>CM065297.1:72808551-82808551 GCA_032871835.1 Dipteronia dyeriana
AGGTCCGTATTTTACTCTCTTGGATTCGTCTTGGGTCACATGGTCTTATACCATGAGTTTGGCCAATCTTGTTGTTTCTAAATCTTACATTTGGTCTCTCCAATGACTCTATCTTATTTTAAAATCATCGAAACTTCATTTTTGGAAAACAAAATAGAAAGTAGACATCCATACCTTTCCAATATATAATAGGTATCGATGTCATTTGGTAATGATTTGATCTACTTGAATATCAAGCTGATATGCTGTTCCTAGCCAGCGAAATGTCCCGCAAAAACATTGTTAGTATTTTTCACGAGATCAGTTTCACTTTTCTTATCTTGCGACATGTCCCGTGACATTTCCATGAAAACTTTATTGGGTTTTTTTTTTTGCGAGACAATTTACATTGTTCCTGTCCCATGACATGTCCCACAAAACTTTATCGGTGTTTTCACGAGACAAGTTTTGTTGTTCTTTATGCCATGTTTTTGTATTTTTTCCAAAATGTATTAGTTTCACTTAGGGCTTCTATATAAACCCTATTTTCTCATTAACTTCGTTTTAGAGCTTCAAAAATCCAAATCATAAAGCGAGAAAATTTCTTTTATTGAGAGAAGCTCCATGTCTCTATATTTGCCCAATCAATCTCAAAGTCAATGTGCATCTAGCATTTCCATTCAGCATAAAATCATGGGTTTTCTTTGTTTAAATGACTAGATAAGTTAAACATGTCTTAGATTTCATTCTTGCCTAGTCTTAATATTTACTGTAGGGAAAAAACGGTTTAAAAACACAGCAGAAGCGTGTGAAAAACAAAATTAGGAGATTAGGGTTTGCGTATAAATAAATTTTTTACATTTTATGCAACTAGAACCTTTACCCAAGATTAATTGATGTATATAAAAGTATCGTACCTTTTTCGCGTGACGATTGAACAAGCGCCGAATTAATTCTACAAGATCTTCCAATCCAATCACGAACATGAATCACCTAGGAGTGTGGGCTCCCATTCTTTAAATTGTATTCCTGAGGATGGAGACAAAGCAAATATATTTTCTTTGTTTGTTACAATTATCCTCCAAGAGAAAAATCCAAGAACGTTCGGTCACTTGTGAATTATCAATCAATTTGATTGTAACTCGCGTGAACCTTGATTCGATGTTGTACACAAAACCCTTTTGATGTAAAGGATATTAGTATACTACTACCGAATACAAAAACGTTCCCCTTTTTTCTCTACTTGGCCGAATTCACACACTATTGATTAGAGATGATCGAATTTTGTCTAGAGTAAAAACAGATTTTTCTACCTCAAAATTCATATGATGGCCGAAACTTTTTCTTTCTCAAATAAAGATTGGCCGAAATTCCTCTCTAATACCTTAGTCATGACCGAAATTATTCACACATATATATATATATATATAGGTTCATAAATCCTTTCCTAAGAAGGATTCACTTGGTTGACAAGAATCCTTTCCTTAGGTGGATTTATTTTGTAGTTAGAATCCTTATCTAAAAAGAAAACTAACTACTCCTATAACTATATTGTGTTGGAAATTTTGGTCTTTTATATAGGTTAGGAGAGTTCAATCTTTCCTAAGAAGGATTACTTGATAAACAAGAATCCTAACCTTAGGTAGATTAACTTGGTGGTTATGAATCCTTTTCAAATAAGAATTCTACCACTAAGTAGTTTTACTTGGTAACGAAGAATCCTTTTCCAAAAAGAATTCTTTCCTACACCAAGACTCCTAATCCTACTCAATAGTGTGTTTGTAACCTTATTAAAGACTTCCTAATTTAATTAGATAAATAACTCATTTTATTTATCTACTTATCAAATATAGTCTTTAACATTAACTATACTACCAACAATAGTATAATTTTTAGGAGACCATCTCCTTATAGGAAAAGATTTTGATCTTTAATTAAATAATTAATTAATCAAACAATTAATTAATTGCCATTTAATTAAATAATAAAATAAAATAATATATTAAAGGCTATAATTCCATAAGCCATTGCCGCCCATACATAGTATTAAGGCCATATATTATTTTTCTCATTTCATTAAATCATTTGACCTTAATAAAAAAGTCCACATGTGAACTAGACCTATTCTTACAAAAAGAAACAAGTTCACAGGCCTTATTACAATTCTAGATGGACCACTATTAGTCCAGTAGGAATATATCAAGTGATCAATGCAAGTTCGTGTGGATAGGGGATCTTGGCGGGCTATTCTAAATTAAAATCCAATAGACACAACCTAATCAAAATCAACAAATGATTCACTTAGGTCCGATCTATTTAATTTTAGTTCAGTTCATTCCACTAAAGAACTAAAATTGAACTCTTAAATAAAGATTGAATAAGTTGATGTTACTCATTCGTACCCTAGACAACCTTAATTGGAGAAAGTGTATACTCGTGAAAAATACCAGTAATCGCCAAGAGCTCATAGACCGCCTATAGCTCTCCAAGTTACCATATTTACTCATATGACCACATTTTGAACTTGGATATTTGACTTGTCCAGAAGCCATGTTTCAATAGACACTATTGAAAACTTAATGTCAAGATTTAATATCCAATACCTCAAAACATCCATATGATGGTATTCTACTCTCATTCAATAAATGGAGCCACGATGTCCATATCTACAAATGAAGTTCTCTATCGATTAACAAATGAATACCACCCAACTATCGAGGATAGACTATGCCATATAATCGTACTCATTGATAGCTCAATGATAAAACTTGCAACCATATGTCCATTATTTATCCTAGGATTTGAGATAGACTCTTCGATTGTCTTCAAGTGAAAACTTTTATCCATAGACGGTTCTAGATAAAGTATTTCACTGTGATCCAATTCATTGCACCCAGTGCACTAGATTCTTTTGGTCAAAGACACACACTTTGATGGTTTTAGACCTCATCATAACACATTGATCCCACTCTAAAGCTAGCAAAAGAATCTACAACTTTAACAAGATAAAGGCGCCTAACCTTCTATCTTAAGTTGTGAATATTATTCAAGACTAACTAAAGAATTGTGTCTACCTCATACATATCTAGATGTATGAACAATTCTTCTTTTCTCATAGTCTTTTGACCTTATGATTATTTACTTTTGACAATTATAATAATGAAACTATAAATGCTATAAGATTTGTTAAACTAGAATGCACTTTATTCATATGAAAAAGATTGTTAATTACACTATTACACTCTTGCTATCGAGCATAATCCTAACATTTACCACGTGATTAGATGCATGAATTCTGTTCTTGAACATATTTTTAATATGCATTGAGTCATTGATTGTTGATGAGTTTGTTTTTTTATGATAGCTTGCATTTAGGACATTTTTTACCCTTTATATCTAAATCTTTTTGCTTTGCGTTTAGACATTGATAATTAGGTTTTATTGCTTGCATCTTTAAATTCTTAATTAAGCATTTAGTGTTTACCTAACATTAATTGCATTTAGAGTGTTTTAATATATTCACTTAGGTTTTTAAATCTCCTATTGAGTCAAGTATGGTGACTAAGAGTGTTAATGCACAAGAAATTGGTCTAGAATCACTATTAAAGGTCTGCGGGTAGAATGAAATGTGTTAGTGATCGAGAATGGTGAGATTAGAGGTCAAGCTAGGTTGTAAACTTTCAATCAAATAATAGATTTGAGGACTGGTAATGGCTAGAAGAGCCCGTGAGTTTTACCCAATTGGAGGGTTTCTCACTTAAATCAATCAATGTGTTTTTATTGTTTTCTGCACTTATATTTCGGTGATTGCTTGCTTGTTGTGATTGGTTTATATGGTTTAACTTTTGTTAATATTGATTAATAGAAAGTTGGCAATTAATTTTGATTAAAACCTATCCACCTCACTCTATGCTGTATTAGACACACTTTGTGTATTTTTAGTTGAAAATGAAAGGCATATAAAAATAGAAAAATACGCTAGTATTTTTCCCACCGATGTTGTGGTGAAAGTAATGACAAGACAAAATTTCAAGACGGATGAATTTTATCCATGTCTTTTAATAGAGTTGAAATTGTTGAAACTTTGCACACAAATGTAATATCATTATTTATCTTCTCTCTTATGACAAATTTGAAAATACATACACAATTAATTTTCCTAAAGCTAACCTGGAGTGGGTGAATTGGTTTTTACACATCTTTTCAATCCCTTAAAATAATAAAAAAAAAGTTAATCCGTTTAGATAGCCTGTATCACAATTTATTAAGCACACATAAACTATTGAAAAGTGTGTTCAATCTCGTATAGTCAAATATAGTCTACGATTCGCATGTGAAGAGTTTAAGCAAAAGATATATCATCAAGCACTTGTATATATTAATAACTGTTTCATATAAACTATAACTAATCAAAGTGTAACTATATACAAATAAATCAAGTTACAAGAATAAATGAAATATACTGATCAAGTAGACATTTGTTCTCACATTTATACAAAAATCTTATTCTTACAAAGCTATTAATCAGTAAGGATCCAAATATGATTTAATCAAACGCATATACAATTATCAAAATGATAAGGATAGAGCCATTTGACATATCATTTTTTTGGTGGTAAAACCTCCTAAGAGGAAACATCCACTGGTTGATTCCTTAACTATCGGCAACACCATCATTCACTAGTTGGATAAAAGTATACCCTAAAAAGTGACCACTTCATATGATACACCCTCTCTTGGATATCCCTCCTATCCTAACCTCGGGCCTTTTACTAATGAAGGAATTGTCAACTTTCTATCCAAGACGGACATGCTGTCGTTTAGTATAAGAAAATAGCTTGTCAAACAAAAAATTACAAACCCTAATTGTACTCAATAATTGATAAACAATATAGTGGGAAGTATGGGTATCGTCCATAGAGATCGTTTTATAGCTATGTGTTCAAATTGATGCTCTAGATTAAATGCAAGAAAAGTAAATTTGCAATGGTTGTTGTAATGAAATTTAACTAAAATGCAACTAAGTCTAGACTACTTTAAAATGCAACAAGTTAGTAAATGAAAAATATATGATAAATGGACTAAGGGAATGATTGATCTAATAGACAAACAATGGGAAAAGTTGAATTCATAATTAAGAACATAAGGCAAATGTAACCAATCTAGATGTGTGTCATTGGTTGTATATCTCTCCTAAGTTTCCAATCTAGATGTATAGTATTGGCCACTCACAATTGATTTTCCACCAATGAGCATCAAACAAATAAGGGATTAGTCTCTTAATAAAATCATCAACCTAGATGTATAGAATGGATGCTTAACCCATCACAAGCAACTAACTTAGATGTATAGAATTGATTACCCATTCAAAGTTGAATAAATTTGAGATTATAAAATACAGGTCTCACTTGAGAATGTACACTTGTTTAACCCTTCCATTCACTTGAGCTAAAGAAGATCAAGTAGATGTATACCTAATCAATCACTCAAATAATGTCTCAAACAAATTGATTAGTGAGGAATGTACAATCAAAGACAATTCATCATTGAAATCAATTAAAACAAAAGAATAGAACATATTTGATAGATTTATATAAAAATATAGAGTTCATTACAAAGCCCATAACTCACCAAAGAATCACATCATCCCCCTAGTGGGATGATTAGCTACTTATGTCTATTACAAGAAATAAGCAAAGATAAGAGAATAGAAGAAAACCCATAGAAGAATTCTAATTCTTGTAGCTCCAAATTGATCTCCTTGCTTCCTTTTGGTGAGTAGATGATGTAGGTGATATGAAAATTGGATGGGTTTTTAGAGAGAAAGTAATTCCCAAATCTAGAGAGAGAAAGTGGTTATGAATAGGTGTGTAGGCGTCTATGTCATAACATAATCAATCCAATACATAGGTGTCTTCAAAAGGACTGATTTTGTTGATGTGGCTTCCTAACAAGTGAAATGAGTGGGTCTAGCATGGGTAAGGACCCGTGCAGTGACCAACATAATAACCTGGATGTGCTGATTCCTTCTCTTGGGTTTGATAAAATACGCGGGTTATGCACGGTAGACCCGTGCAGTGACCCACGCAGTGACCTGATAGGCTTGCTCTGCTCCCTGGTCTGTACCCTGGTTTCCTCAAATACATGAGTTATACATGATTGGTGTGCTGGTTATGGCCCATGCATTTGTCAGCCTTCAAATCCTCTTCACGGTGCATGGGTTGTGCATGGTCAAGGACCCGTGCATATCCAGTGCACTGACACTTTTGCACTTCATTGATTATGGCATGTTTTCATTCATAACTCCGTATTCCCCATCCATTCTTCCACAATGTACCTAATCGTCTGTAAACATAACAAATGAGCCATAAGACACGTAAAAAAAATGGAAACACAAAGGAAATGGAATTAAAGGCCAAAATATATGACAATTTTAGCATGATCAAATACCCCTAAACTAAACCTTTGCTAGTCCTCTAGCAAACTCTAAAATGACATAAATAAGACTTAAATAAACTTGACTATATCTAAGGCTCTCCTAGACTCAACACAAATAATTTAATAAGTCGCAAGTCTAACCGGTGATGAGATGCAAGGATGAATGATTGAGAGAAGTAGATGACCGAGCTATTTTTGTTTACAAAACATGTACAATGGAAAGTCGGGTATCGTCCAAATGGAAAGGGGAATCAGATGGCTAAAACTAGTTAACTAATGTGAAACAAAAGTATGCATGAAAATGTAAAGATAAATGGTATGGTTTTGAAAAGTTAACAACTAAATGTACAAACTAGGATTAGGCAAGTCAATCTAATATGCAATTAGTGTTAATATGCAATGGGTTTTAAAATGATTGTTAAGACTAGGGAGTTGATGGATCACACTAGCAAACAATGGGTGTATTGGTAATTAACATGAATGAACATTAATCTAATGTAACCAATCTATAGAGTATAGCATTGGTTGTATATCCCTTATGAGTTTCCAATCTAGAGGGTATAGTATTGGCTACCCACAAGTGATTGTTCATGAATGCACATCTATCAAATTAAGGGACTAATCTCTTAATAAACTCACCAACCTAGATGGTATAGAGTTTGTGTTTAATCTCTCTCAAGCAATATAGAGGTTATAGAATTAGTCACTTAATTGAGATTAGATAAGGATAGAGATTAATAAGTCCGAATTTAACTAGAGGAGGGTACTCTAGTTCAATCCTTCCATTCAAATGAGCTAAGAGAATTAAATAGAGGGTATACTCAATTCTCTACTCAAATAATTTCTCAAACAATTTGCAAAGAAAGGAGGGTACAATCTAAGACAAACAATTCTAGAAACCAATTAAAACAATGGATGAAACATAAATGATAGATTTAACAAAGTGAATAAAGTTTAATACAACCCAAGGTTCACAAATGAATCACATCAATCCCCTAGTGGGATGATTAGCTACTCATGATAAATACATATAAATAACTAGGAGAATAGAGATAGAGAAGACCCATGAAGAGAAACTCCTCCTTTCTTGAAGCTATGATCCATAAACCTAGGTTAGATTTGGAGTATGGTTAGATTTGGTGGGGAATGATTCATAAACCTAGGTTAGTGGTTAGAGATGAGAGAAAGTGTTTGGGAGAGAGAAGAAATGATTCTTCGATTCAGAATTCGTCCCTTAGATGATAAGAACAAGATATATTTATAGAGATTCCAAAATAGGGCTGAAAATGCTGATGTGCCAGTCCTGACGTGTAATGCACGGTTAGTTCGTGGGTAATGACCCATACAGTAACCCGTGCAATTCCCTGTTGCTCGATTCTCAACTCTCAGCTTTTGGCAAATGCACAGACAAATGTGCGGTTGTGCGTGAGTCCAGACTCACGCATTGACCTGATGTCTTCTTTCACTTCAATGTGCGCTAGTAATGACCTGCTCATGACCAGCACATCTGACCTTTATACTTAGTCAGATTTTTGACCTTTTTTCACACAAAACTGCATCTTTTATACAATAATCCAAAATGTACCTAATCACCTGAAAACACAAATAAAGAACCATAAAGGACGTAAAAAAACACCAGAAAAGGAGACAAAGGTTAAGGAAATGAGGGCCAAAATATATAACAATTTTGGCACGATCAGTATACACATGCAAAGTAATCTAAAACAACTTGTAGTCACTTGACAGGAACTTGCACTATCACTAATCACACGCCTAAGAGCGCTCTCATATCTAGAACTACTCACTCCACACCTTGAGCATAAGTCGCTTCGATTATAAACCTCACCTGGTTTTCTCTCTTTTCGCTTAGATTCCTAAGTTCACACTCATTCAAGGTATGCAATGATGGAATTTATGCATAGAACTCTAATGCATTGCATACAATGTATATTAAAAAGCTGATACTTTTTATGAACTAGGCTAGAAATGGTTCAATATGCAATGAACGTGGAAGATCAAGCATCAACAAATATTCCTAATAAGACATATCATGGATCAAATAGGACGTTACCTTTTGTTGTAATGAGGTCATGGGGTTAAATGTAGTAAACAAAGAAAAAAGGGAAATTTTTGAGCGAAAAAAGATACTCACACATCCCAACTAAAGCTCTACTTGACAAACAATTTACATTACAATCTAGGCATCAGATTTCACACACCTTGTGCTTACAAATGTAGGGAAAAAACGAGTTCAAAACCCAACAGAAGCGTGACAAAAACAAAATTAGGGTTTGGGTATAAATAATTTTTTTTCCCTTTTATACAACGAGAACCTTTACCTTAGATTAATTGATGTATATAAAAGTATCGTACCTTTTTTTGCTTGACGATTGAACAATCACCGAATTGATTCCGCAAGATCTTCCAATTCAATGACGAACGTGAATCACCTAGGAGTGTGAGCTCCCTTTTTTTAAATTGTATTCCTGAGGATGGAGACAAAGCAAAAATCTTTTCTTTGTTAGTTACAAATATCCTCCAAGAAAATTCCAAGAACGTCCGGTCACTTGTGAATTATCAATCAATTTGATTGAAACTCGCGTGAACATTGATTCGATGTTGTACACAAAACCCTTTTGATGTAAAGGATATTAGTATACTATCGAAAACAAAAACGTTCACCTTTTTTCTCTACTTGGCCGAATTCACACACTATTGCTTAGAGATGATTGAATTTTGTCTAGAATAAAATCAGATTTTTCTCCCTCAAAATTCCTATGGTAGCCGAATTCTTCACTAAGAAATATAGAGCTTGGTTGAATTCACCTCCAAATTACCTTAGTCATGACCGAAATTCTCTTACATATATATAGGATCATAAATCCTTTCTTAAGAAGGATTCACTTGGTTGGCCAGAATCCTTTCCTTAGGTGGATTTATTTGGTAGTTAGAATCCTTATCTAAAAGAAATCTATCCTATCCCATATTGCATATGTGATAACCGAATTTCATGTTTTTGTTATAGATTAGGAGATTTGAATCTTTCCAAAGAAGGATTACTTGATGGACAAGAATCCTATCCTTAGGTAGATTAACTTGGTGGTTATAAATCCTTTTCAAATAAGAATTTTACCACTAAGTAGTTTTACTTGGTGACCAAGAATCCTTTTCCAAAAAGAATTCTTTCCTACACCAAGACTCCTAATCCAACTCAATAGTGTATTTGTAACCATATTAAAGACCTCCTAATTAGATTAGATAAATAACTCCATTTATTTATCTACTTATCAAATATAGTCTTTAACATTAACTATACTACCAACAATAGTATAGTTTTAGGAGACCGTCTCCTACTAGGAAAAGATTTTGACTTTTAATTAAAAAATTAATTAATCAACAAATTAATTAATTCCCATTTAATTAAATAATAAAATAATAAATAATATATTAAAGCTATTATTAATAGCCTTTGTCGCCCATACCTTAATATAAAGACCATATATTATTTTTCTTATTTTATTAAATCCATTGGACCTTAATAAAAAGTCCACATGTGAACTAGACCTATTCTTACAAAAAGAAACAAGTTCACATGCCTTAATACAATTCTAGATGGACCCCTAAATTGGTCCGGTAGAATATATCAAGTGATCCATGCAAGTTCGTGTAGATTGGGGATCTTGGCGGGCTATCTAAATTTAAGCTGCAATAGACACAACCCAATCACAATCAACAAATGATTCACTTAGGTCCGATCTATTTAATTTTAGTTTATTCCACTAAAGAAGTAAAATTGAACTCTTAAATAAAGATAGAATAAGTTGTTGTTACTCATTCGTACCCTAGACAACCTTATTGGAGAAAGTGTATCCTCGTGAAGAATACAAGTAATTGCCAAGAGCTCATAGACCGCCTATAGCTCTCCAAGTTACCATATTTACTCATATGACCAAATTTTGAACTCGGATATTTTGACTTGTCCAGAAGCCATGTTTCAATAGACACTATTGAAAATTTAATGTTAAGATTTAATATCCAATACCTCAAAACATCCATATGATGGTATTCTACTCTCATTCAATAAATGGAGCCACGATGTCCATATCTATAAATGAAATCCTCTATCGATTAACAAATGAATACCACCAAATTATCGAGGATATACTAAGCTATATAATCGTACTCATTGATAGCTCAAATGATAACACTTGCAACCATACGTCCATCATTTATCTCAGGATTGAGATATACTCTCTGATTGTCTTTAAATGAAAACTTTTATCTATTGACGATTCTAGATATAGTATTTCATTTTGATCCTATTTAATGCACCCAATGCACTAGATTCTTTTGCCCAAAGACACCACACTTTGATGATTTTAGACTCATCATAACACATTTGATCCCACTCAAATGCTAGCAAAAGAATCTACAACTTTGACAAGATAAAGGCGCCCAACCTTCTATCTTAAGTTGTGAATATTATTCATGACTAACTAAAGAATTGTGTCTACCTTATACATATCTAAATGTATGAACAATTCTTCTTTTCTCATATTCTTTTGACCTTATGATTATTATTTTTTGACAATTATAATAATTAAACTATAAATGCTATAAGATTTGTTAAACTAGAAATCACTTTATTCACATGAAACGATTGTTAATTACAATATTATACTCTTGCTATCGAGCATAATCCTAACAACAAATTGGTACTCCAAATTGTGAGGACATTTACTAATAGTTTCAAGGGTTCTTTCTTTCTTTTCTTTATGCCTTATTCTTTCTTGTATATATTTTTTCTTTTGGTTTTCTTTTCTTTTGTTGTCTTTTTCTTTCTTTTGATCTTTCTTTTCTTTTTCACCCATACACATTAAATTTTTACAATTTGGCTTGAAGTACAATTTTGGCACTTTTACATTTTGAGCCTATACTTGCATATCACTAAATTGCCTAAGTACACGTTGTGCTTACAAATGTGAGCTACTTACCTATCAACCACACAACACACCCTTGCATGATTGGCAATTAAAAAGGGTTGGCTTGTGTTTGGGCTTATGGTTATGTGGTTAATTGTGGTTCCAATTGAAAAACGTAAGTGTTTGGCTATAAAATTGGCTTTGTAGCACACAAAAGGATATAGGAATGTGTTTGGGCTTTTAAAATATTTAATGCACACACATTACCTATAATCATTTCCACAATTAGTCTATCAAGGGAATAAATGCATCCATCAAGCAATCCACTCTATATCTTTGCAATACACTCTATATATGCAATGTATGTACTATGGCATGTGATGCATATTGATGAGAAAAGTGTTTAAAGAGTAGAAAGAATTTAACACTCGATGCGCTTTTTATTAGGCTTGTTTTTGTAAACCTACGGGTAGTCTCTACTTTTAAAACAATGTGCAAGAGCACCAAGTCCCCTTCATTAAAGCACACAAAGGATGGGACAAGCCCAAAACAATGCAAGTGTACCCCACGAGTGGCAATAGTTTGCTACACAAGCTCAAAATACATCTATAGACTCGCCCAAAGCACACGCTCTAGGCATCACATCCAAGCTAATGAAAGCTCGAAAATTTGGCCATAGCGACGAAATTGAAAATTTTGGACAACAAAGACTAAAAATGTCTAGAAAAAAAAATATGACTCAACAATGCATACACACCCCCCAAACCAAAACCCAACATTGTCCTCAATGTTGAAGACTAGAGAGTCTGGCCTGGTGTCACGCACCTAACACTGAAAATACAAACACAGTTAATTTGTCGTAAGCTAACCTAGATGGGGTGAATAGGTTAGAACACCTTTTTTAACCCTTGAAACAAACTTAAGTTTGTCCATCTAGATAGCTTTTATTACAATTTTATTAATCACACAAGCACAATCAATTAGATAATGGAGTGCTTGATTAATTGAAAACTATGTAGTTAACAATCAATATGTGATACAATCTTATTTAACTCTAACATACACTAAAAATATATAATAAGGAATTCAATAAAAAATATGACTATACACAATATATCAATTACACATACATATATGAGAGATGGAGATAGAGAGAATTTGACACAAGATATTTACGTGGTAAACCTCCGAAGAGGAAACATCCATGAGTTGATTCCACAACAACCAGCAAACACAATCCACTAGTAGATAAAATAGTACAATCTCTCAAGTGACCTCTTCACCAAGAAATCTACCCTCTTATCCTACATGAAGAAAGTGATGCCACCTTGCACAAATCAAAGATTCACTCTCCAAAAAGTGACTTCCAATGCTCAACTTGAAGATTCACTCTCCAAATGAGACTTTCAATGCTCAACTTGAATATTCCCTCTCCAAATGAGACTTCCAATGCATAAGTCAAAGAATCACTCTAAGGAATGTGACTTCCAATGCTCAATCCAAAGAATCACTAAATGGAATGAGGCTTCCAACCTCTTCACAAGGTAGCTAGGTGATCATGAATACAAAAGGCAAACAAGCAGGCAACATAGAAAATGATGATCAACAAATTCTATGGAAACTAGACATATGCATGAACTTCCACAAATCAAATATAGTCTGGTCTAAAATGCATGAATGACAAATCTAGATCATGTGTTATATACTAAAAATCATTTAGCATCAAGATGCACTCATGAATCTAAAACTTGAATCACAAGATATGTACACTTAGCACAAATTCAAAGTTTTAGTCACATACACAAAATATGCTAAAATCATTTGACAAAGTCACTTAGATTTCTAGCTTAAATCCTAGAGCATGTTATATTCATATAATTCATTCAAATCTAAGAATAGCTATAAGAATACAAACACATGTGTTATACCTTGAAATTTGATCAATATAACCCTAACACATGTATAGACAATTTTTCATAGAAAGAAATCAATCAAAGATCACAAAATAGTCCTATATGCAAAGCTAGCACAATACAATCTCAATCATGAGAAAACATAGGAAAAATCCAAACCTAGCGCAACATGTGAGATTTTAATCAAAATTGAACTAGCTTCAAAAGAGTTCAAAACTCAAATTAAAATAATCACAATATACATACATTCATTTAAGAAGATAACCAAAGGCAATTGATCAAGTTTTAAAACAAAACTCAAGATGAAAATCCATACATTATAAAAAACAGGGCAGTCCCGTTTTTGTGAGAATAACCTTCGAAAACGGCAAACAAAACTCCTCAAACCTTCTCATAAAAGATAGAAGAATGATAGATGAACACTCTCAACTTTGGTTCACTTAAATCGAAGCTCAAACAAAGAAGATAGAGTGTTTGGAAGATGAGAAAATGTTGAGATAAAATTTTGCAATTATTTTTCAAAAAACTCCTTAGAATAAAAGGTGAGAGGGAAAGAGTTTATAAAAGAGAGGGAACATAAGAGCTAAAAGACCAAAATACCCCCACCCTATCGGGCTTCCCCGAGATGGTGCGTGACCATCTCAGGATCAGCAAGGGCATGAGCTCGAGATGGTCACACACCATCTCGAGGTTGCACCTTGTGATGGCCTTTGGCCATCATGCATCTCCCTCGCGCTCCTCCCGAGTTCTTCGACCGTTCTCTTGCCTTTAAACTCCGAATTTTAATCTATTTATGGATTAAGAACCAGGACTCTCTCACAAAAATGGAAGACTATGAAGCTTAACCCAAAAAATAAGAATTCAACTCGATACACAAAGACGAAGACAATGCATGCAACATGACTGAAAAGTTTCATATCTCTTGGCTTGGAACTCAAAATCAAATGTATGAGTAACCGAAATGACCAAAACTCAATAAGGAACAATATAACATCAAATTCAGGTTTAAGTTCCCTGTCATACAAACATATAAACATACAAACACATAGTACACAATAATGATTATCATTTGGATATAGTCTACAAACATACATTTTTTCACAATTAGTCAATTCTACACCAATGCATGTGCATTCAATATCAAGTGTGTGAATGTGTTATGCAAAAAGAGCACAATGATGCAGGGACACATATGTATGCAATGTGTGTGTGTGCCTTTAAGCCTTGCAAAATAAAGAAGGTCTTAATATACCTTTCGTTGAATAATGAAGCACTTTTCTCTTTGAAGACTTGAACTTGCATGAAGAGTTGTCATGTCTTCTTTGAAGCTTGAATCATCGTCAACTAAAGACAACTAAACCAAAGTAAAATATAGTTTTGATATAGAATTAATACCAACACAAACCTAAAACCTAACAATCTCCCCCTTTGGCGAATTCCATGTCAAAACACCTATACATATACAAAAAACATACAAAATGAAGAATGGTCACAAAAACACACCCTCACATTACAATGAGTTAGTTCCTTAAGACTAATCTTCAACAAGTCTTGAACTTCTTCTTGATCTTCTTTTGTAGCCACCTAAAAACAACTTAAAGCATAAAACATATCAAAGTGAAACACACATATGGCAACATATAAGTTGGCAAAAATTCAACATTTAAATCCCAAATAAATCATGTATCTCTCCATTAATACATGCCATATGAAGTTCAATACTTGACAAATACACAAAGAAGATATGCTAAAACAATATCATATTTCTCCCCCTTTTTGTCATAAAATGAAGCCAAAGGAAAAAAATGATATCTCTTGATCAATTTGTGAAACAATTTGTTGATCTCACATAATGTTTGGAGATGGATGCCTTACTTGAAGAATTTGTTTCTTTCAAGCATCTAGTTCTGATATCTTCTCCCTTGATTCTAGTTTGCTCTTCCATGTTAACATAGCAAAGGTTATTCAAATCTGTACACCACAACAAACTCATCAAGGTATAATGAATCACAAATGCATAAATTTTACTCTTAAGTACATAGGTCATTTCTACCAAGTTCAACAATTTCATTAACAATCATGTCAACCCTAAATATGAAAGAAATTGGTATCAAGAACAATCATATCGACCTCAAACAAGCAGAGATTTGATTACAACCACAACTACTATCATTCTAAGTAAGGAGGAATTTTCTACAATTAAAATCAATTTTTAATCGATTAAAACCACAAATACTATCACCCTAAGCTAGGAGGAATTTTTTACAACTATAACCAATTGGATAGACTACAACTTCAATTACTATTGACCCCAAACAAAGAGGAACTCATTGCAACTAAAGTCAATTGAATTTATTACAATTACAATTACTATCGAATCCAAAACAATGAGGAACTCAATGCAACTATACTCATCTCAACTTCAAGAATGAAGGAATTGATTATAATCCCAACTACTAAACGACCCCACACAAGGAGAAGTTGATTGCAAGCACAATCATACAATTCTTACAAAATGTTTCATGCATTATTTGAGATCAAACATACAAAGGCAAATGGTAATACAAAGAATCATCATGCAAACCAGGAAAAATGAAATAACATCTAGAAGATTCATTATATCAACCAAAGAATATGCCAACAAACATCAACTCGAAACACGTGAACATATTATATAAGAGAATGAAGTCTAGCGTACTATGCTCCCCCTTAATAAGTGATCTATCTAAGATCAAGATAGGATAATGTTCACAATAAAATCCACACAATCACACATTCAAGCAATGTTAAAGAAATCCAACAAAGTAAGCTTCATAAATTATGAGAGATACACCAAGATTTTCAGCCTCTCTCATAATTCTTCTAAAATTACTAAAATATCAAATACTTTATAAGAAAAATCGTGTGTGAGTCAAGCATATATAAAGGAAGCAATGGTGATAGCAACATGTAAACCACATCAACACCTATCCATCTAAAGCATTTCCAATCAAGGTCAAACCGATTATCATCAGAATTTTTTGCTTTAAAGAGAATAAATTTCAACATACGAGTGTGTGTGTGCATGTGGCTAATTTTCCCATTACTTTTTGTCAACCCGAACAATCATAATTTTCAACTATATTCCTTTTATGCCTTCTTCTTTTTCTTTTTAGGCTTTGAATCAAAGATTTTCTTTTATCGAATCTTTCTCAACACTTCTTTGATTTTACATACGTAAACATAAATGCTTCATGATGCCTTTAGCTTATCACAATGATGTAGCCTTTTCCTACATTGGGTGGCTTTGCAACCAATGTGTGTAGCCATTTTTATGAAGATGCTCGTTGAGTTCTATGTAGATGTCGAAGCAAAATGGATACTAATCAAAGGTCATCTATCATGTACTAAGCAATAAACTTTAAGATTTATCCATAATCAACATATTTTCAAACTCAACTACTCAAAATTGAACATATAAGAGAAGCAAAGTGTTCACTTTTGAAAACCAAGTTTTTAGGCTTAAAAGCATATGATCTAAAAGCAATACAAAAAGACTTAATTAAGATCATTACTTCTCATGAGAGTAACTTTCAAAGAAAATGAAGCTCAAGCATTAGGATATAGAAATATCTTAGCAAGCTTTTTCATCAAATGCATAGCCTTCGCTCCTTTTATGAGCTCTCTTTCTTCTTGTTTCTCTTCATGACATCAAGTTATTGGTGTTTCTTTTCCAGGAGAATAAAGACTAAACATTTCAACTCAAACACATATAAAAATGACTTTCTCTAAAAGTCTTAACAAAATTCATCACCATCTAGATTTCATAAAAGCAATTTCTCAAAAGTTAATCAATGGATTTTGACAATCAAAACAAATTTATGTGAGATAGCTAAGTTCATGTCAAGACGTGGAGTATTTCAAGCTAGCTAGCTAGAGTTCTCATCACACTTGACACTTATACTTAAAGCTAACTCACATGTTCAACTTACACCAAAGGAAAGAGCACTCACCCTTGACCCATTTGGTCTTGGGTGCACAAACACATAAACCATCATGATCATTTCTCATGACAATATTACATCTAGAAGATAAATCATCAACTATCTTCTTTATAAAGATATTTCTCATGTTAAACATATAATTATTGTCATCAACAAAGATATTAACAAGACTCTGCCTATGATCATGTGAAGCACTTATTTTCACCCAAATCTTCTCAACAAATTTCTTCACATGATTATCATTATCACACACAAAACTCAAAATGTTACCATGCAAGAAACATTCAAAGAAGATTTTCTCATCTCGTTAGCATGCATTACATTCCTTAGCTTTCTTTGACTAATATACTAATGGCAACATAGAAAAAGTAGCAAACCGGAATAAATTTTGAGATGTTACTATTTAGGTGAGAGTGTACCAATGGTAAAGAATCCTTACTCTTCTTGATTTTGCAATTGACCTTCGAAGACTTGGCCTTTGAAATCATTTTGTTCCTTAGTGACTTGCCTTTAGTTGTAGAAGACTCTACTTGCTCATCTGTGATTCTTAAGTCACTTGAATCTCCATAAAGATTACAAAACTCTTTGGCCTTCATGATTGCCAACTCATCTTCCCTACCTTTGATTGTTTCCTTCAGGAGATAAAAACAAATTATTAGGAAAATCATTTGTGAAACTATCTAACACAAGAGTCTCTTCAGTCGTTTTCTTTTCTAGACGTTTGATCACTTCATTTTTCACTCAACTTCCTTTAATGTTTCATCTCATTCCTTGTCAAGAGTTTGAACTCCTGCCATCAAGTAGAATTTGGTGGTCTTTGACATGCAATCCTCTTCATTGAGTTACAAAGACAAGTGATCATGTCTAGATCGATCATTCTTTTGAAATCTTCCTCTTCATTGTTATTGTCAATAACATTTTTTTCAAGCTTATTAACAAAATTGTTAGTAGACAAATGAAATGTAAAACAAGAAATCCTTTTTCACAATTTTTCCAATCAACAACGAAGGGCAACCTTTACAAACATTTATAGACTAAAGATCGTTATCCATAGATAGTAAATAACCTTGTAGATCCCGAATCACACTAATTACTTTAAGTGACATGCTCTGATACCAAATGATAATACAAACACGGTTAATTTGTCGTAAGTTAACATAGAGGGGGTGAATTGTAGGGAAAAATCGATTCAGAACGCGGCGAAAATGTAAAATTAGGGTTTGGAATATTTTTAAGAAATTCACTTTAAAAGAAAGAACCTTAACCCTAGATTAATTGACGTATATTAAAGTGTCATGCCTTTTTCTCGTGACGATTGAACTAGTGTCGAATTGAATCCATAAAATCTTCCAATCCAATCACGAATGTGAATCACCTATGAGTGTGGGCTCTCTTTCTTTAAATTGTATACCTGAGGATGGAAACAAATAAAATCTCTTTCTTTTGTTAGTTACAATAATCCTCCAAGAAAGAAAACAAAGAACGTTAGGTCACTTGTGAATTATCATCAATTTGATTGAAACTCGCGTGAACCTTGATTCGATGTTTTACGTAAAAAGTTTTGATGTAAAGGCTACTAGTGCACTATCGAAAACAAAACATTCTTTCTTTATTTTCCTCTTTGCCAAATTTCACACACCAAACTTTAGAGTTGGACGAATTTATCTAGATCAAGAACCAAATTCTCTGAACTCAAAATTCTTTCTTGGCCGAGTTTTCTCCTTAGAAAAATTATTCCTTTGCCGAAATTTTCTAGAAGAAATTAAGCTTGGCCGAATTCAACTATATAAATATATATAGTGTCCAAATTCTACCTTCTTTTAATTTAGGAGACCAAATCCTCTCCTAAAGAGGACATACTTGGTGGGCAAAAATCCTATCTCTAGATGGATTTACTTGGTGACAAAGAATCCTTTTCAGAAAAAAATTTCTTTTCCACACCAAGACTCCTAATCCAACTCAAATAGTGTATTTATTCAATAATCAATTATTGAATATAGTTAAATTATGACTACATTAAAACTTCATAATTTGACCAATTGTCAACTAGAGTTTTAATAGAAATCAACTACTTCCTAATTTGACTAGATAAATAAATTCCTATTATTTATCTACTTATCAAATATTGTATTTGATACTTATCATGTTACCAACAATAATATGACTCTTGGAGACCATCTCCAAAGAGGATTTTTTTTAAACTTTTAATTAAACAATTAATTAATTAATTAATTTCCTTTTAATTAAATAATAAAATAAAAACAATATATAAGGCTATTATATAATCCCTTTCTGCCCAAGCTATATAAATATGGGCCAAATATTTTTTTTTATTAAATCCATTAGACTTTAATAAAGGTCCATATGTGAACTAGACACATTCTTACAAAAGAAGCAAGTCCACATGCCTTAATTATCAATCAATTTGATTGAAACTCGTTTGAACCTTGATTCGATGTTGTACACAAAACCCTTTTGATGCAAAGGATACTAGTGTACTATCAAAAAAAAAATGTTCCCTCTTTTCTCTATGCTTGGCCGAATTCTTCACACAAAAAGTTGGACGAAGTTTTTTTTATAACAACAAAAAACAAATAAAAAACAACTTCTCACACCAAAAATTATGTCTTGGTCGAACTTAATAGGTAGTAAATACAGGAGAGCAAATCCTCTGCTAAAAAGGATTTACTTGGTGGGCAAAAATCGTTTCCTTAGGTGGATTTACTTGGTGACCAAGAATCCCTTTCAAAAAAGAATTCTTTTCTAAACCAAGACTCCTAATCCAACTCATTAGTGTATTTGTGAACATTTTTAAAGACTTCCTAATTTGACTAGATAAATAATTCCTTTTATATATCTACTTATCAAATATAGTCTTTAATATTAATTATACTACCAACAATAGTATAATATTAGGAGACCATCTCCTTTTAGGAAAATGATTTTGACTTTTAATTAAATAATTAAGTAATTACCAAATTAATCAATTTCTATTTAATTAAATAATAAAATTAAAAACAATAAAATAAGCTATTTTATATATCCTTGCCTGCCCAAGACCACACATGGGCATATATATATATATAGATATTTTTATTTCATTAAATCCATTGGACCTAAATAAAAAGTCCACATGTGAACTAGACTCATTCTTACTAAAACAAACAAGTCCACATGCCTTAATACAATTCTAGATGGATCCATATATTGGTCCGGTAGAATATATCAAGTGATCCATGCAAGTTCGTGTGGATTGGAGATCTTGACGGGCTATCTAAATTTAAGCTCCAATAAACATAACGTAATCATAATTAACAAATAATCATATTCACTTAGGTCCGATCTATTTATTTTAGTTCATTCCACTAAATAACTAAAATTGAACTTTTAAATAAAGATAGAATAAGTTAATATTGCTCATTCATACCCTAGACAATTTTATTGGGGATAGTGTATCCTCGTGAAAAATACCAATAATCGCCAAGAGCTCAAAGACCGCCTATAGCTCTCCAAGTTACAGTATTTACTCATATGACCACATTTTGAACTTGGATATTTTGACTTTTCCAGAAGCCATGTTTTAATAGAAACTATTGAAAACTTAATGCTAAGATTTAATACACAGTACCTCAATATATACATATGACGGTATTCTACTTACAAATAATAAACGGAGCCACGATGTCCATATCTACAAATGAAGTCCTCTATCGATTAACAAATAAATACCACCAAACTATCGAGGATAGACTATGCTATATAATCGTACTCATTTATAGCTCAAATGATAACACTTGCAACCATAAGTCCATCATTTATCTCAAAATTGAGATAGACTCTTTGATTGTCTTCAAGTGAAAACTTTTATCCATTGACAGTTCTAGATAAAGTATTTCACTGTGATCCAATTCAATGCACCCAGTGCACTAGATTCTTTTGCCCAAAGACACCACACTTTGATGATTTTAGACTCATCATAACATATTTGATCTCACTCAAATGCTAGCAAAAGAATCTATAACTTTGACACGATAAAGGTGCTCAACCTTTATCTTAAGTTATGAATGTTATTTTAGACTAACTACATAAATGTGTCTACTTCATACATATCTAGATATATGAACAAGTCTTCTTTTCTCATAGTCTTTTGACCTTATGATTATTTACTTTTGACAATTATAATATTTAAACTATAAATGCTATAAGATTTGTTAAACGAGAAATCACTTTATTAATATGAAAAGATTGTCAAATACATTATTATATTGTTGCTATCGAGCATAATCCTAATAATCTCCCACTAGTTCCTTAGCAAATGCGTCATATCTCTCATCCCTATGTTCTCTAGATGCCCATCAAAACTTTTTTGTGGAAGAGCCTTTGTAAAGATATCCGTTAGATTATCTATGACGTGATCTTGGTAATCGTCCCATCACCTCTATGCATAATTTACCTCAGAAGGAGATACATTTTTTCAATGTGTTTCCCTCTTTTATAACTTATTGGTTCTCTCGAATTAGCTACTGCTCCGCTACTGTCACAGTTGATAGTGATCTGTTTATTCACGTCAGAAACCACTTCCAACTCAATCAAGAATTGTCGGAGCCAGAAAAATTTTGTAGTAGCCTCATATGCTGTAACATACTCGGCTTCCATAGTGGAATCAAAAATACAAGATTGCTTGATACTCCTCCATATGATTGCCTCTCTTCCAAGTGTAAACACAGATCCTGATGTTAATCTTCTAGAGTCAGAATCCGATTGGAAATCAGAATCTGTATACCCAACAGGAATTAGATCCTCTCCATAGTATACAAGCATATAATCTCTCGTTTTCCTGAGATAATTAAAAATATGCTTTACTGTTATCCATTAATCAGGACCAGGTTTCAATTTAAACGTGTTAACTACGCCAACAACAAAACAAATATCTGGTCTAGTGTAGAGCATTGCATACATAAGACTTCCAACTGCTGAGGCATATGGAACCCTACTCATGAATTGTTCTTCACGCTCATTCTTAAGAACTTGTTCCTTAGAAAGTTTGATTCCATATCTGAAAGGTAACATACCTTTCTTGGAATCTTGCATGGGATACCTAGACACGATTTTATCTATGTATGAAGCTTGGGATAATGCAATTATTCTATTCTTTCTATCCCTTATGACTTGGATACCAAGAATTTAACTTGCTTCTCCTAAGTCCTTCATATCAAATTATTTTGTTAACGATTCTTTAACTGATGTCAATACAACTATATCGTTTTCGATGAGTAGTATATCGTCAACGTAAGGAACTAGGATAACTAACTTGTCACTTTTTATCCTTTTGTATACACAGGGTTCGTTAAGGTTTTGAATAAATCCAAAACTTTTCATGGCTTGATCATACCTAATAACCAAGGATATAGATGCCTGCTTCAATCCATATATGGATCTTTGCAACTTGCATACTCTTTCCTCTTGGCCTTTTTCAATGAATCCTTCTAGTTGCATCAAATAGATGCTTTTGTCAAGACTTCCATTAAGGAAAGCTGTCTTGACGTCCATTTGTCAAATCTCTCAATCTAGAGATGTCGCAATGGATAAGAGTATCCTAATGGATTTAAGCATGGCTACAGGAGAGATGGTTTCTTCATAATCGATACCTTCTTTCTGTGTATAACCTTTAGCTACCAATCTAGCCTTAAAGGTTTCCACCTTTCAATCCATTCCTCATTTCCTTTTATGTACCCACTTGCACCTGATGGGTTTTATCCCGTTACGAAAGTCTACAAGAGACCAGACTTCCTTTTGAGCATAGATTTTATTTCAGATTGCATTGCCTTTTGCCAATGGCGACAATCAACATCTTCCATTGCTTCCTTATATGTATAGGGATCAACATCATCTTGGAGATTCTCCACAGATTCTTCTAGACCGATATATCTCTCGGGTTGTCTACTAACCCTCCCACTGCGATGAGGTATGGTAAATTGTTGATCTTGTGTTGGTGCAGAACTTTCAATTGGGCTAGGTTATGAAACCTCTTGTGGAATTGTATCTCCTGAAAGCTCATAAAAGACAATTCTATTTTTAGGCACAAAATTATTCATACAGTCCTCATCTGAAAATTTGGCATTTGTCGAAACAAATACTTTATTATCTAAAGGACTATAAAAATAATATCCTTTTGATCCTTTTAGATACCCTACAAATATTCATGCTTCTGAACGGGACTCTATCTTTTCTGTCTTTACTTTTAACACGTGCACAAGACATCCAAATATCCTTAAGTGTTGTAAACTAGGCTTTCGTCCGATCCACAAATTATGCGATGTTTTAGGAACCGACTTTGATGGAAGTTTGTAAAGCGTATCCCCAAAATGAATTAGGAAGCGTTGAATGACTCAACATAGACCTTACCATATCCAAAAGAGTTCTATTTCTTGTAGGGAAAATAAAACCCCGCGCAGCGGAAGCGTGATAAAATTTAATAAAATTAGGGTGTGCGTATAAATAAAAATTTTCCCTTTTAATAACAAGAAACTTAACCCTAGATTAATTGATGTATATAAAAAGTATCATACCTTTTTTTTCGTGGCGATTGAACTAGCGTCGAATTGAATCCGTAAGATCTTCCAATCCAATCACGAACGTGAATCACCTAGGAGTGTGGTCTCCCTTTCTTTAAATTGTATACCTGAGGATGGAAATAAATAGAATCTTCTTCATTGTTAGTCACAAAAATCCTCCAAGAGAAAAACCAAGAACGTCCAGTTACTTTTGAATTATCAATCAATTTAATTTAAACTCGCGTGAACCTTGATTCGATGTTGTACACAAAACCCTTTTGATGCAAAGGATACTAGTGTACTATTGAAAACAAAAACGTTCCCCTTTTTCTCTTCTTGGCGAATTCACACTATCTCTATGAGTCGGTGGAATTTTGTCCAGAGTAAAAAACATTTTTTCTCCCTCAAAATTCTTTCTTGCTAGGCCAAATTCTCTTCTTAAAAATTGCTTAGCATGGCCAAAATTCATCTCTTAGAAAAACTTAGGCTTGCCGAAATTAACATACATATATATATATATATATATATATATATATAGGATCATAAATCCTCTCTTAAGAAGGATTTACTTGGTTGGCAAGAATCCTTTCCTTTGGTGGGTTTATTTGGTAGTTAAGAATCTTTTTCTTAAAGGAATTCTATCCTCTTATATATATATATATATATATATATATATATATATATATGAGTTGGCCGAATTTGACAAGAATATATATTAGGATCACAAATCCTTTCCTAAGAATGATTTACTTGGTTGGTAAGAATCCTTTCCATAGGTGGATTTATTTGATAGTTAAGAATCCTTTTCTAAAAGGAATTCTATCCTCTCATATATATTTATGAGCTGGCCGAAATTCACAAGAATATAATTAGGAGACTTAATTCTTTTCCTAAGAAGGATTACTTGGTAGTTAAGAATCCTTTCCTTAGGTAGATTTACTGGGTGGTTAAGAATCCTTTTCAAAAAGGAATTTTATCCTACACCAAGACTCCTAATCCAACTCAATAGTGTATTTGTAACCATATTATAGACTTCCTAATTTGATTAGATAAATATCTTCTTTTATTTATCTACTTATCAAATATAGTCTTTAATATTATTTATACTACTAACAATAGTATAATTTTAAGAGACCATCTACTTTTAGGAAAAAGATTTTCATTTTTAATTAAAAAATTAATTAATCAGCAGATTAATTAATTTCCATTTAATTAAATAATAAAATAAAAATAATATAATTTAAGCTATTCTTAAAAGCCTTGCCGCCCAACACATGTGTATGGGCCATATATTAGTTTTTTTATTTTATTAAATCCATTGGACCTTAATAAAAAGTCCACATGTGAACTAGACATATTCTTACAAAAAGAAACAAGTTCACATGCCGTAATACAATTCTAGATGGACCCCTAAATTGGTCCGGTAGAATATATCAAGTTATCCATGCAAGTTCGTATGGATTGGGGATCTTGGCGGGCTATCTAAATTTAAGCTCTAATAGACACAACCCAATCACAATCAACAAATGATTCACTTAGGTCTGATCTATTTAATTTTAGTTCAATCCACTAAATAAGTAAAATTGAACTCTTACATAAAGATAGAATAAGTTGATGTTACTCATTCATACCCTAGACAACCTTATTGGAGAAAGTGTATCTTTGTGAAGAATACCAGTAATCGCCAAGAGCTCATAGACCGCCTATAGTTCTCCAAGTTACCATATTTACTCATATGACCACATTTTGAACTTGGATATTTTGACTTGTCCAGAAACCATGTTTCAATAGACACTATTTAAAAATTAACGTTAAGATTTAATATCCAATACCTCAAGACATCCATATGATGGTATTCTACTCTCAATATATAAATGGAGACACGATGTCCATATCTATAAATGAAGTCCTCTATCAATTTACAAATGAATACCACCAAACTATCGAGGATAGACTATGCTATAAAATCGTACTCATTGATTGCTCAAATGATAACACTTGCAACCATAGGTCCATCATTTATCTCAGGATTGAGATAGACTCTCCGATTGTCTTTAAATGAAAAACTTTTATTATTAACGGTTCTAGATAAAGTATTTCATTGTGATCCAATTTAATGCACCTATTGCACTAGATTATTTTTCCCAAAGACACCACACTTTGATGATTTTAGACTCATCATAACACATTTGATCCCCCTCAAATGCTAAAAAAAGAATCTACAACTTTAACAAGATAAAGGTGCCCATCATTTATTTTAAGTTGTGAATATTATTCATGACTAACTAAAGAATTGTGTCTACTTCATACATATCTAGATGTATGAACAATTGCTATTTTCTCATAGTCTTTTGATATTATGATTATTTACTTTTGACAGTTATAATAATTAAACTATAAATGCTATAAGATTTGTTAAACTAGAAATCACTTTCTTAATATGAAAAGGTTGTCAAATACATTATCATACTCTTGCTATCGAGCATAATCCTAACATTTCTCCTTTCTACCACCATATTTTGTTGTGGTGTACCTGGTGTAGAAAACTGATAAATTATCCCATTTTCAATAAGATATTGCTGAAACTAACTAGATAGATATTCTTCACCACGATCAGACCTCAAGATTTTTATGTGTTTCTTAAGCTGATTTTCTACTTCAGCTTTAAATGCTTTGAGCATGTCAAAAGCATATGACTTATGTCTCATGAGATGCACATAGCCAAATCTCAAGTAATCATCCGTGAAAGTGATGAAGTACTCATATCTACCTCTAGCTTGAATGCTCATAAGACCACACACATCAGTGTGTATCAATCATAAACATTTGATGGCTCTTCTGCCTTTGGTCGTGAACCACCTTTTGGTCATTTTACCTTCCAAACAGGATTCACAAGTTGGTAGATCATCAACCTTTAAGTCACTTAGAGGCAAATGCCATGGGTAGGTTTCATCTTTTGATAATTTTACTCTTTTACGATTATGTTTCGTTGATTCTGTGTCTAACAGGTGAGAGATATTGCTATGCATATGGAATAAACCGTTTTCCAATGTACCTTTGTAAACAAATTTGTTATTCTTACTAATAATAAATCTTTTAATAAAATTAACCGAATATACAAATTTATTTAAACAAGAAACCAAAATTAAATTCCTCTTGAATTGTGGTACATAATAAACATTTGTTAAATCTAAATGCCAATTAGAATCTTGATTGACTATAATATCTCCCATTGCACTAGTAGACACCAACGCTCCATTGCCTAAGCACAAGTTGAATTCATTCTATTCAGTCTCTTCCTTTCTCGAAACCACTTCTAGTCAGGCCTAAGTTGCTTTTGCTTATGCTGTTTCTTGACCATCTAACGGGTCTTAATAGTGGCAACTTTACCAATGGTATAAATCTCTTGAACCTTGCCTTTCACAGGAATCTTTTTAGCGCGTTGAACATCTTACGTCAGGTCTTGAAAGGTGTATTCGTTATTTGTTCTAGGTGTAGTCCAACTTGAACTAATCAAAGGAATCCGACATCGAGTTGATAATCATGTCAATTTTTTGTCTCACCATTGAGTTCAGCAATGTTGAGATGTGCTATGACTTTTATCATGTGATTATTCGTAGCCTGTCCAGGTTTCATCCTAAGATTCATGAAAGTAGTCACTACCTCTCACTTAGTCATTCTGGACATCATAGCAAACATCTCTTCAAGAGACATCATTATATTGGCAGCAGTCTCCTGTCCTTCATGTTGTTGTTGCAACACGTTGAAGATGCTGGCAATAATGTAACGTGCATTTAGCCATCTCATCTGAAGACTTCCAATACTTATATTCATCTCTTTGCTCCTTATTAGATTCATTAATAGGAGTAGGTGTTTTAGGAATAGACAGAACGAACTTATGGTTTTTCAACTTGCAATAACAACCCAATTTTCTTTTTCCGTTTGACATAATTATCATCATTTTAAGTATTGTCTTTTAGGATGTTTGATGAGGGATGGGGTCATGATTTCTTTTTAATAACAAAAATCATATAAGTAAACAATCTTTATAAAGCACTTTCGAATATTTATCTTGAATTAAAAAAAATTCAATCATAAAATTCAACGATGATCCAACACCCATAAATGTCACGTCTCCTTTGGGAGTTCGCACCGTTTACTAGTTGGACTAGGTCCCACCTGATTGTTAACATGACAACCAACATTTTCAATTTTAGCATTGCTATTTTATTTACAAGATTTCTTGGGAGGATATTAACAAAATCACATTTAGTGTGTTACCAAGTTATCGACCTTCAATATATTCCCTCACGAATATCCCTCATTTGGGAGTAGATATCGTTTGGGTTAATTGTCTAGTCTATCCTTATAAGGAAGTATCTTGCTAAATTCCATTAATGAATACAGCTTGGGAGGTTACAACTAAACCTGGAGGACGTAGGTGTTCCAAAACACCTTCTCCCAGTCAATTATTTAAGGCGTGTGATCGAATTTCAAAGAATGATTTACCAAGTTATCTATATGCCAATTAGATACCTAACCTATTCAATGCATGTTCATACAAAAAGAGATATATGAGTGGCACTCCTATTCTATATGACATGTTATCAAACAATGATAAACATTATAATATTTACAAAAATATAAATAACTAAAATTTTAGTCCGTCCTAGAAAAATAATTATCTACATATGTCTTGGAATGCAAAAAACTCCTTTCTTGGTGAACAAGTCTTCAAGCACCCTTCGGCTGCCTCCCACGGGCGTGCATAGCCCACAACCCCATAAGGGGCTGCCATGTCCAGCCTATGGTTTTCATAGGGCTGTCGTACTCAGCCAATGCCACAACAATCCTGGATGCGTGCTCTTCGCACGCACGTTTGTTTCTATTGCTCACTCGGTCCCAAACTTGTTCCGGTTGCTTCCAATTCTTCAAAACTTTGAGTCATCGATACTTGAATGTATTACAGAAAAATTTAAAATTAAAAAATAGTGCAGTTATTTTTTATTAAAATATAGTGCAGTTTATTTATTATTATTATTACAACAACAAAATAAAAAGAAAAACTTGGCAACAACTAAGAAGGAAATTATGGTGATGATAGGCCACCTTTCTTGTTACAATCCCAAAACAAAAATACATTGAAATTGTAAGACCAAAATTGAGCAATAACAAACCGCATATAAATCATATATATATCCATACCTTCGAATGTAAATATATATGCGAATACCTAGAGTGTCATCTCTTTCTAAAACATGCATATATACAATAAAAAGAAAAAATATTCACGTACACATACATCAATTAATATAGGGTACAACCACGCTCTGATACCAATTGTAGGGAAAATCGCACAACGGAAGCGTGAAAATTAGGGTTTAGTATATTTTTTAAAAAATCCCTTTAAAAGAAAGAACCTTAACCCTAGATTAATTGATGTATATTAAACGTGTCGTACCTTGTTTTTTGTGACGATTGAACTAGCGTCGAATTGAATCCACAAGATCTTCCAATCCAACACGAACGAGAATCATCCAGGAGTGTGGGCTCCCTTTCTTTAAATTGTATACCTGAGGACAGAAACAAATAAAATCTTCCTCTTTGTTAGTCACAATAATCCTCCAAGATAAAAACCAAGAACGTACGGTCACTTGGGAATTATCAATCAATTTGATAGAAACAGGAGTGAACCTTGATTAGATGTTGTACACAAAACACTTTTGATGCAAATGATACTAGTGTACTATCGAAAACTAAAACGTTCCCTCTTTTCTCTAGGTTTGGCTGAATCCTTCACACAACGAGTTGGACAAAAAAATTTTTATAACAATAAAAAACAAAAAAAAAACAACTGCTCGAACAAAAAATTATGTCTTGATCGAATTTAATAGGTAGTATATATAGGAGACCAAATCCTATCCTAAAAAGGATTTACTTGGTGAGCAAGAATCATTTCCTTAGGTGGATTTACTTGGAGACCAAAAATCCTTTTCAAAAAAAAAAGAATTCTTTTCTAGACCAAGACTCCTAATCCAACTAATTAGTGTATTTGTGACCATATTAAAAACTTCCTAAATTAACTAGATAAATAATTCCTTTTATTTATCTACTTAACAAATATAGTCTTTAATATTAATTATACTACCAACAATAGTATAGTATTAGGAGATCTTATCCTCATAGGAAAAAGATTTTGACTTTTAATTAAATAATAATTAATTTTCATTTAATTAAAAAATAAAATAAAAACAATATAAAAAGCTATTTTATATAGCCTCGCCGCTCAAGACCACAAATGGGCATATATATTATTTTTCTTATTTCATTAAATCCATTGGACCTAAATAAAAAGTCCATATGTGAACTAGACCCATTCTTCCTAAAAGAAACAAGTCCACGTGACTTAATACAATTATAGATGGACCCATATATTGGTCCGGTAGAATATATCAAGTGATCCATACAAGTTCGTGTGTATTGAAGATTTTGGCTGGCTATCTAAATCTAAGCTCCAATAGACATAATCTAATTACAATCAACAAACGATTCACTTAGGTCTGATCTAATAATTTTACTTCATTCCACTAAAGAACTAAAATTGAACTCTTAAATGAGGATAGAATAAGTTAATATTGCTCATTCATACCCTAGAAAACTTTAATAGAGATAGTGTATCCTCGTGAAGAATACCAATAATCGTCAAGAGCTCATAGACCGCCTATAGCTCTCCAAGTTACTATATTTACTCATATGACCACATTTTGAACTTGGATATTTTGACTTGTCCATAAGCCATGTTTCATTAGACACTATTGAAAACTTAACGTTAAGATTTAATATCCAATACCTCAAAACATCCGTATGATGATATTCTACTATCATTTAATAAATGGAGCCATGATGTCCATATCTATAAATGAAGTCCTCTATCGATTAACAAACAAATACCACCAAACTATCGAGGTTAGACTATGCTATATAATCGTACTCATTCATAGCTCAAATGATAACACTTGCAACCATAAGTCCATCATTAATCTCAGGATTCAGATAGATTCTCCGATTGTCTTCAAGTGGAAACTTTTTTCCATTGACGGTTCTAGATAAAGTATTTCACTGTGATCCAATTCAATGCACCCAGTGCACTAGATTCTTTTGCCTAAAGACACCACACTTTGATGATTTTAGACTCATCATAACACATTTGATCCCACTCAAATGCTAACAAAAGAATCTACAACTTTGACACGATAAAGGTGTCCAACCTTTATATTATATAGTGAATATTATTTAAGACTAACTAAAGAATTGTGACTACCTCATACATATCTAGATATATGAACAATTCTTCTTTTCTCTCAGTCTTTTGACCTTATGATTATTTACTTTTGACAATTATAATAATTAAACTATAAATGCAATAAGATTTGTTAAACTAGAAATCACTTTATTAATATGAAAAGATTGTCAAATGCATTATTATACTCTTGCTATTGAGCATAATCCCAACAGTATCATATAGATGCTTTTGTCAAGACTTCCATTAGGGAATGTTGTCTTGACGTCCATTTGCAAAATTTCTAGGTCTAGAGATGCCACGATTGATAAGAGTATCCTAATGGATTAAGCATGGTCATAGGAGCTAAGGTTTCCTCATAATCGATACTTTCATTAAGTGTTGTAAACTTGGCTTTTTACCGGTCCACAACTTATGCAGTGTTTTAGGAATTGACTTAATTGGTACATCGTTTAGAATGTACACGAAAGTTTGTAAAGCATATCCCCAAAAGGAATTAGGAAGCATTGAATAACTCAACATAGACCTTACCATATTCAAAAGAGTTATATTTCTTCTTTCTACCACCTATTTTGTTGAGGTGTACCTTGTGCAGAAAACTGAGAAATTATCCCATTATCAGTAAGATATTTCTAAAACTCACCAGATAGATATTCTCCACTATGATCAGACCTTAAGATTTTTATGTATTTCTCAAGGTGATTTTCTATTTCAGCTTTAAATGCTTTGAACATGTCAAAAACATCCAACTTATGTTTCATAAGATGAACACAGCCAAATATCACATAATCATCCACGAAATTGATGAAATACTCATATCCACCTCCAGCAGGAACGCTCATAGGACCACACACATCAGTGTCTGATAATCCTAAACATTCAGTGGCACTTGTGCCTTTGGTCGTGAATGACCTTTTGGTCATCTTACATTCCAATTATGATTCATAAATTGGTAGGACATCAACCTTTAAGTAACTTAAAGGTCTATCACTAACTGATCTTTTGATCCTCTCAAGGTTAGCATGACCTAGGCGTAAATGCCATAGGTAGGTTTTATCTTTTGATAATTTTACTCTTTTACGATTAGGTTTGGTTGATTACGTGTGTAACAGGTGATAGATATTGCTATGCAAATAGAATGAACCGTTTTCCAATGTACCTTTGCAAACAAATTTTTTATTCCTACTAAAAATAAAACCTTTGTTAAAAGTAACCAAAAATCCTAATTTATTTAAACAAGAAACAGAAATTCAATTCCTCTTGAATTGAGGTATATAATGAACATTTATTGGACCTAAATGCCTATATGAATCTAAATTAATTATAATATCTTCAACTGCTTTGGCAGACACTTACGCTTTATCACTTAAACGCAAGTTGAATTCATTCTCATTAAGCTTTTTCTTTTCCTTAAACCCTTGTACGGAATAACAAACATGATTAGTGGTTGCAGAGTCTTTGATCCAAGAATCTATAGAATCTTGTAGCCAACCTTTTACTATTGTGGACACCTACATCATTTCAGATAAGTAGTATATCATCAACATATAGAACTTGGAAAATCAACTTGTCGCCTTTAGTCTTTTTGTATACACAGGGTTCATCAAGGTATTGTATAAAGTTTAGTATTGTATAATGTCTAAAACTTAACATGATCAAACTTTATGTTCTAGGATCTAGATGCCTACTTTAGTCCATATATGGATATTTTGCAACCTGCATACCCTTTACTTTTTGCCTTTTTCAATGAATCCTTCTAGTTGCATCATATAGAGGATTTTGTCAAGACTTCCATTAAACAAAATTGTCTTGACTTCCATTTGCCTAATCTCTAGGTCTAGAGATGTTGCAGTGGATAAGAGTATCCTAATATATTTAAGCATGGCCATAAGAGAGAAGGTTTCCTAATAATATATACCTTCCTTCTGTATGTAACCTTTTGCTACCAATCTAACTTTAAAGGTTTGCACATTTCCATCCATTCCTCTCTTCCTCTTATAAACTCACTTGCACCCAATGGGTTTTATCCCATAAGGCAAGCCTGCAAGAGACCAAACTTTGTTTTAGCACATAGATTCAATTTCAGGTTACATTACCTTTAGCTAATGGCGACAATCAACATTCTCCATAGCTTCCTTGTACGTATAAGGATCAACATTATCTGGGAGATTCTCCATTGATTCTCCTTGAATGATGTATCTCTCAGATTGTCTACTAACCCTCCCACTACGATGAGTAATGGTAGGTTGTTAATCTTGTGTTAGTGCGGAACTTATAATTGGACTAGGTTGTGAAACCTCTTGTGGAATTATATCTCCTGAAAGTTTATTTAGGACAAATTATTCCTATAGTACTTTCCAGAAAATTTAGCATTTGTCAAAGATAATAATTTAATATATGAAGGACTATATAGATAATATCATTTGGTTCCATTTGGATACTCTACAAATATGCATGTTTCTGAACGGGACTCCATCTTTTCCATCTTTCCTTTTAACATGTACGCAGCATATCCAAATATCCTTAAGTGTTGTAAACTAGCATTTTGGCCAGTCCACAGCTCATGCGGTGTTTTAGGAACTAACTTAGATGGTACAACATTTAGAATGTATATTGTAGTTTGTAAAGCATATCTCCAAAAGGAATTAGAAAGTGTTGAATAACTCAACATAGACCTAACCATGTCCGAATAAGTTCTATTTCTTCTTTCTACCACCCATTTTTGTTGAGGTATACCTGGCATAGAAAACTGAGAAATTATCCCATTATCAGAAAGATATTTCTGAAACTCACCAGACTGATATTCTCCATTATGATCAGACCTCAAGATTTTTGTGTATATCTCAAGCTGATTTTATACTTCAGCTTTAAATACTTTGAACATGTAAAAAACATCTGACTTATGTTTCATAAGATGCACATAGCCAAATCTCAAGTAATCATCCATAAAATTGATGAAATACTCATATCCACCTCTATCATGAATGCTCATAGGACCACACACATCAATGTTTGTTAATCCTAAACATTCAGTGGCTCTTGTGCCTTTGGTCGTGAATGACCTTTTGGTCATCTCACATTCCAAACAAGATTAATAATTGGGTAGGACATCAACCTTTAAGTCACTTAAAGGTCTATCACTAACCGATCTTTTGATACTATCAAGGTTAACATGACCTAGGTACAAATGCCATAGGTAGGTTTCATCTTTGGATAAATTTGCTCATTTATGATTAGGTTCTATTGATTCCGTGTGTAACAAGTGAGAGATATTGCAATGCAAATGGAATAAACCATTTTCCAATGTATTTTTGCGAACACATTTATTATTCCTACTAAAATTAAAACCTTTATTAAAAGTAACCAAATATCCAAATTTATTTATACAAGAAACATAAATTAAATTCTTCTTGAATTGAGGTACATAATAAAAGCCTATTAAATCTGAATGCCTATAAAATTCTAAACTAATTTTAATATCTCCCAATTCACTGGCAGACACTAACAATCTTTTGCCTAAACGCAAGTTGAATTCATTTCATTAAGTTTTTTATTTTCCTTGAACCACCCATTGCAGGCGTAAAAATTTGATTAGTGGCTTCAGAGTCTACGATCCAAGGACCTGTATATTCTGCTAGCCATTCTTTAACTGATGTAAACACACCTATATCATTTTCGTTAAGTAGTAAATCATCAACGTAAAGCACTAGGAAAACCAACTTGTCGCCTTTAATCTTTTTGAATGCACAGGGTTTATCAAGGTTTTGTATAAAATTTAAGACTTTTCATATATTGATTGAACTTTATGTTCCATGATTTGAATGCTTCCTTTAGTCCATATATGGATCTTTACAACTTACTTACCCTTTTCTCTTGGCCTTTTTTCGATGAATCCTTCTGGTTTCTTCGTATTAAGGCTTTTGTCAAGACTTCCGTTAAGGAAAACTGTCTTGACGTTCTTTTGCCAAATCTCTAGGTCTAGGGATGCCGCAATGGATAAGTGTATCCTAATAAATTTAAGCATGTCCATAGGAGAGAAGGTTTTCTCATAATCGATACCTTCACTTTATGTGTAACCTTTAGCTACCAATCTAACTTTAAAGGTTTACACATTTCCATCCATTCCTCTCTTCCTCTTCTATACCCATTTGCACCCAATGGGTTTAATTCCATTAGGCAAGTCTACAAGAGACCAGAATTTGTTTTTGTATATAGATTCAATTTCAGATTGTATTGCCTTTTGACAAAGGTGACAATCAACATTCTGTATAACTTCCTTTACGTGTAGGGATTATCGTCATCTGGGTGATTCTCCACTGATTCTCCTAGACTGATGTATCTCTCGGGTTGTCTACTAACCCTCCCACTACGATGAGGAATGGTACATTGTTGATCTTGTGTTGTTACGAAACTTATAATTGCGTTAGGTTGTGAAACATCTTGTGGAATTGTATCCTGAAAGCTCTTACAAGACAATTCTACTTATAGGCAAAAAATTATTTATATAGTCCTTTTCATGAAATTTATTATTCGACTAAACAAATACTTTAATATCTAAAGGATTATAGAGATAATATCATTTTGTTCCTTTTGGATACCCTACAAATATGCATGTTTCTGAACAGAACTCAATTCTTTCTGTCTTTCTTTTTAACATGTGCACAGGACATCCAAATATCCTTAAGTGTTGTAAACTAGGCTTTCGCCTAGTCAATAACTCTTGCGGTGTTTTAGGGGCTGACTTAGATGGTACATCGTTTAAAATGTGCATAGCAATTTGTAAAGTATATCCCTAAAAGGAATTAGGAAGCATTGAATAACTAAACATAGACCTAACCATGTCAAAAAGAGTTATGTTTCTCATTTCGTCCACCATATTTTTTTGAGGTGTACCTGGAACAGAAAACTAAAAAATTATCCCATTATCAATATGATATTGTTGAAACTCACCAAATAGATATTCTCGACAATGATCAAACCTCAAGATTTTTATAGGTTTCTCAAGTTGATTTTCTGCTTCTGACTTATGTCTAAAGCATCGGAATTATGTCTCATGAGATACACATAGCCAAATCTCGAGTAATCATCCATGAAAGTGATAATTAATATTATCTTCTTCCTTCTTGTTCTGAGACTTTTAGCAATATCTTTTCCAATGTCCATTTTCACCATATAGGAATTACTTCCCATTGATGTTGGTTACATTCTTGGTCTCCGTCTTAGTTGGCCCAAGTTCCCTTTTCTTCTGTTGTTTCTTGACTTTCTTACTGGTCTTAATAATAGCAACTTTACCTACCGTATGAATCTCTTGATCCTCGCCTTTCTCAAGGATTTTTGTGGTGCTTTGAACATCGTGCATCAGGCATTGCAGGGTGCATTCCTTATTTTTTAGGGTGTAGTCCAACTTGAATTGTTCAACAGAATTCGACAGTGACTTGACAATCATGTCAATTTTTGTCTCTCGATCAATCTCAACACCATTGAGTTCAACAATGTTGAGTTATGCTACGACTTTTGTCATTTGATCTTTCACGGCCTGTCAAGGTTTCATCCTAAGATTCATGAAAGCAGTCACTGCCTCTCTCATAGTTGTCCTGGACTTCATAGCAATGATCTTCTCCAGAGACATCATTATATCGGTAGAAGTCTCCATTCCTTCATGCTATTGTTGCAACACATCGTAGATGGTGGCAATATTGTAACAATTGGCCATCTCATTTGGAGTCTTCCACTGCTGATACTCGTCACTTTACTCCTCAGCAAGTTCATTAGTAGGAGTTCATGGTTTAGGGGTACATAGAACAAACTTATGCTTTTTAGCATTCGGCAACAACATGATTTTCCTTTTCCATGTGACATAATTATCCCCATTTAAATTATTATCTTTTAGGATGTTGATTAGGGTTAGGGTCATGATTTTTGAATAAAAACAAAAATTATATAAGTAAACAATCATGATATAGCACTTTCAAATATTTATCTTGAAGTAAATAAAATAATTCATTTGTTACTTTCAGCGGTGATCTAACACCCATAAATTTCACGTCTCCTTTGGGACTTCACACCATTTACTAGTTAGACTAGGTCCCACCTTATCGTTAACATAACAACCAGCGTTTTCAATTTTTACCCTGTAATTTTATTAACAAGAACTCTTGGGAGGATATTAATAAAATTACATTGAGTGTGTTACCAAGTTATCGACCTTCAATATAATCCCTCATTAATATCCTCCTTTGAGAGTAGATATCGTTTGAGTCAATTGTCTTATCTATCCTTGTAAGGAAGTATCTTGCTAAATTCAATTTGTGGATACCCGTTGAGGGGTTATCACTCGAAACATAAAGCTCAACTACACTTGGAGGCCATAGGTGTTCCTAAACACCTTCTCCCACTCAGTTATTTAAGGCGTGATAGAATTCAATAAAATGATTTAGCAAGTTATCTAGATGCCAATTGGATACCTAAACCATTCAATGCATGTTCATATAAATAGAGTAAATCAGTGGCACTCATATTCTATATGTCATGTTTTCAATCAATGACAAACATTACAATATTTATGGAAAAATAAATAGCCACAATTTTGATCCGTCAAAAAAAAAGTAAATTACATTTGTTTGAAATACAAAACCCTAATCCTAACTTGGCGAACAAGTCAACAAGTGGCCACCGTCCAATGGTATCTTAACCGGCCACTTGCGCGCCCAAAGCCTTGTGCGGCTACCCCTAGTTACACCGTTGATACTTTTTCTACTTCAAATTCTTCAATTCTTTGATTCATCGAAACTTGAATTTATTACAACATAACTTTTATTATTACAACAATAAAATAAAATAAAAACTTAGCAACTACCAAGAAGAAAATTATGGCGACGTTAGGCCACCCTTGTCACAATTCCAAAACAAAAATACATTGAAATTCTAGGATCACAATTGAGCAATAACAATTCAAATTATAAAAACATATAATATATATATATATATATATATATATATATATATATCCATACATTCCAACGTGAATCTATATGTGAATACCTAGAGTGCCATCTATTTCTAAAAGATGCATATTTATAGTAAAAGAAATAGATTCACGTATATATACATCAATTAATTATGCATGCAACCTAGCTATGATACCAATTGTAGGGAAAACACGTGACGGAAGCAGAAAATTCGATTGCAATTTAAAAAAAAAATCCTTTAAAAGAAAGAACCATAACCCTTAAATAATTAACATATAATAAAATTATTGTACCTTTTTCTTATGAAGATTGAATTTGTGTCAAATTGAATCCGCAAGATCTTCTAATCCAATCACGAAGCTGAATCACCTAGGAGTGTGCGCTCCCTTTCATTGAGTTATATGCATGCAGATGGAAAACAAAAAAAACCTTTTTCCTTTTGTTAGTCACAATAATCCTCTTAAAAAAACAAAGAATGTTTGACACTTGTGAATTATCAATCTTTTTGATTGAAACTCTCGTGAACCCGATTTGATATTGTACTAAAAGAACTTTTGGTGTAAAAGCTACTAGTGCACTATCGAAAACAAAAATGCTCCTTTCTTTATTCTATACTTGGCCAAATTCTCACACTTTTTCCTTATGAGTTGGTTGAATTTCTCAAGAGAAAAAAACTGAATTTTTTCACTCAAAATTCTAAAGTTCAAATATATGTTGCCCAAATTCTCTCTAAGAGAATATATAGGTCATGGCTGAATCCTCTCCCAAGGAAGATTTATGTCTTGTGGCCGAATCCTCTTAAAAAGAAGATTCCTTTTTCGCACCACCAAAACTCCTAATCCAACTCAATAGTGTAATTATCCAATAATTGATTTTATAAAAAAAAATTAATTTGACCTATTGTCAATTTAAAGTTTTGATAGATATCAAATACTTCCTAATTTGACTAGATAAATAAACTCCTTTTATTTATCTACTTATCAAATAAGATACGAAGGCTTCTTATTCCACAATAACTAAAGCACTTTTCACTCTTTCATATACTAGGGGATTTCACTTGGAAAAGAAAATATTCCATACTAATGGATTCGGGTCCATAACCATGGGTTCCAATGCACGAGATCTTGTAGCACTTACCAAATGAGGCCCTAACGATTAGTAACCATAAGTCCGTCATTTATCTCAGGATTGAGATAAATTCTCTGATTGTCTTCAAGTGAAAACTTTTATCAATTGACGGTTCTAGAAAAAGTATTTCATTGTGATCCTATTAAATGCACCCAGTGCACTAGATTCCTTTGCCCAAAGACACCACACTTTGATGATTTTAGACTCATCATAACACATTTGATCCCACTCAAATGCTAGCAAAAGAATCTACAACTTTAACAAGATAAAGGCACCCAACCTTTATCTTAAGTTGTGAATATTATTCAAGACTAACTAAAGAATTGTGTCTACCTCATACATAACCTGATGTATGGACAATTCTTCTTTTCTCATAATCTTTTGACCTTATGATTGTTTACTTTTGACAATTATAATAATTAAACTATAAAGGCTATAAGATTTGTTAAACTATTATTCACTTTATTCATATGAAAAGATTGTCAAATATATTATTACACTCTTGCTATCGAGCATAATCCCAACATATCATCATATGGATGTTTTGAGGTATTGGATATTACATCTTAACGTTTAGTTTTCAATAGTGTCTATTGAAGCATGGCTTCTGGAGAAGTCAAAATATCCAAGTTCAAAATGTGGTCATATGAGTAAATATGGTAACTTGGATAGCTATAGGCGGTCTATGAGCTCTTGGCGATTGTTGGTATTCTTCACGAGGATACATTATCTCCAATAAAGTTTTCTAGGATATGAATGAGTAATATTAACTTATTCTATCCTTATTTAAGAGTTCAATTTTAGTTCTTTAGTGGAATTAACTAAAATTAATAGATCGGACCTAAGTGAATCATTTGTTGATTGTGATTAGGTTATGTATATTGGAGCTTAAATTTAGGTAGCCCGCCAAGATCCCCAATCCACACGAACTTGTATGGATCACTTGATATATTCTACCGGACCAATATATGGGTCCATCTAGAATTGTATTAAGGCATGTGGACTTGTTTCTTTTAGGAAGAATGGGTCTAGTTCACATGTGGACTTTTTATTTAGGTCCAATGGATTTAATGAACTAAAAAAAATAATATATATGCCCATTTGTGGTCTTGGGCGGGAAAGGCTAAATATTTTAGCTAAATTATATTGTTTTTTATTTTATTATTTAATTAAATGGAAATTAATTAATTTTTTAATTAATTATTTATTTATTTAAAATTCAAAATCTTTTTCCTAATAGGAAAAGGCCTCCAAACAATATACTATCAGTGGTAGTATAATTACTATTAAAGACTATATTTTATAACTAGATAAATAAAAGGAATTATTTATCTCGTTAAATTAGGAAGTCTTTAATATGGTCACAAATACACTAATGAGTTGGATTAGGAGTCTTGTTGTAGGAAAAAATTCTTTTTGGAAGAGGATTTTTGGTCACTAAGTAATTCACCTAAGGAAAGGATTTTTGTCCACCAAGTAATTCCTTCTTAGTAGAGGATTTGATCTTCTATCTTTACTACCTATTAATTTCGACCAAGCCTTAATTTTTGGTGTGAGAAGTTGGTTTTTTTATATATAATAAAAAAAAACTTCGTCCAACTCATTGTGTGAAGAATTCGGCCAAGCATAGAGAAAAAAAGGAACGTTTTTGTTTTCAATAGTACACTAGTATCCTTTGCATCAAAAGGGTTTTGTGTACATCATCAAATCTAGGTTCACGCGAGTTTCAATCAAATTGATTGATAATTCACAAGTGACCGGACGTTCTTGGTTTTTCTCTTGGAGAATTATTGTGACTAACAAAGAACAAGATTTTGTTTGTTTCCATCCTCAGGTATACAATTTAAAGAAAAGGAACCCACACTCCTAGGTGATTCACGTTCGTGAATGGATTGGAAGATCTTACGGATTCAATTCGATGCTAGTTCAATAGTCACAATATATATATATATATATATATATATATATATACTAAACCCTTATTTTTATTGTATATATGTATGTTTTAGAAAGAGATGGCACTCTAGGTATTCACACACATATATATATATATATATATATATTTACATTGGAATGTATGGATATATATATGTTTTATATGTGGTTTGTTGTTGCTCAATTTTGGTCCTAGAATTTCAATATATTTTTGTTTTGGGTTTGTAACAAGAAGGGTGGCCTATGATCGCCATAATTTCCTTTTTGGTAGTTGCTAATTTTTATTTTTTTTTGCTATTGTAATAAAAATACTGCACTATATTGTAATAAATAAATAAAAACTGCAGTATTTTTTTATTTAAAATTCTTCTAAAATACATTCAAATATCGAAGACTCGAAGGTTTGAAGAATTGGAAGCAACCAGAACAAGATTGGGACCATGCGAGCCATAGCAACAAACGTGCGTGTGAAGAGCATGTGACCACTATTGTTGTGGCATGGGCTGTGCACGGCAGCCATATGGAATCCATGGGTTGTGCATGGCAGCCCTTTATGGGGTTCTGGCATGCACACATCAATGGGAGGGAGATAAGGGTGCGCACGCCCATGGGAGGCAACCAAGGGAGTGAAAATGATGAAGGTCGCGTGAAGACTTGTTCGCCAAGAAAGGAGTTTTTGTTTGTATTCCAAGACATGTAATTTACTTGCTTTTCTAGGATGGACCAAAATTGTAACAATTTATATTTTTGTAAATATTGCAATGTTTGTCATTGTTTGATAACATGTCATATAGAATAGGAGTGCCACTCATATATCTCTTTTGGTATGAACATGCATTAAATGGTTTAGGTATCTAATTGGCATCTTGATAACTTGGTAAATCATTCTATGGAATTTGATCACATGCCTTAAACAATTGAGTGGGAGAAGTTGTTTTGGAACACCTACGGTCTCCAAGTTTAGTTTAGCTTTATGTTTCGTGTAATAACCTCCCAAGAGGTATTCATGAATAGAATTTAGCAAGATACTTCATAACAAGGATAGACTAGACAATTAGCCCAAACGATATCTACTCCCAAAGAAGGGATATTCGTGAGGGATTATATTGAAGGTCGATAACTTGGTAACACACTCAATGTAATTTTATTAATATCCTCTCAAGAGTTCTTGTTAATAAAATTGCAAGGCTAAAATTGAAAACGTTGGTTGTTATGTTAACAATTAGGTGGAACCTAGTCTAACTAGTAAATGGTGCGAACTCCCAAAGGAGGCATGACATTTATAGGTGTTGGATCATCGTTGAATTTTACAATTGAATTATTTTATTTATAATTCAAGATAAATATTCAAAAGTGCTATATCATGATTATTTACTTATATAATTTTTTTTATTAAAAAGAAATCATGACCCCATCCCTAATCAACATCCTAAAAAATAATACTTTAAATAATGATAATTATGTCACATGGAAAAGGAATATTGGCTTGTTGTTGCAAGTTGAAAAGTATAGGTTCATTCTGTATACTCCTAAACCACCTGCTCCTACTAATGATCTACTCAGGAGCAAAAAGATGCGTATCAGCGGTGGGAGTCTTCACATGAGATAGCTAAATGTTACATTATGGCTACCATCTCCGATTTGTTGCAACAGCAACATGAATGAATGAAGACTGCTACCGATATAATGATGTCTCTAGAGGAGATGTTTGCTATGAGGTCTAGGATGACTAAGAGAGAGACATTGACCATTTTTATGAATCTTAGGATGAAACCTGGACAGGCTGTGAAAGATCACATGATGAAAGTCATAGCATATCTCAATATTTGTTGAACTGAATGGTGCTGAGATAGATGGTGAGATGAAAATTGACATGACTGTCAACTCACTATCAGATTCCTTTGATCGGTTCAAGTTGGACTACACCTTGAACAATAAGGAAAACATCTTGCAAGGCCTGATGCAATATTATCAAAGCATCAAGAAAATCCTTATGTACGGTAAGGGTTAAGAGATTCATACGGTTAGTAAAGTTTCTTCTGTTAAGAACCTTAGGAAAGTTCAAGAAACAACAGAAGAAAAAACAACTTGGGCCTAACCAGAAGGGGTTACCGGGAATGAAAAAGACTGAAAGAGAATGAATTCATCTTGCAATGGATCGTTGGTGTCTACTAGTCTAGTGGGAGATATTAGATTCAACTTAGATTCTTATAGGCATTTAGTTTTAATAAACGTTTATTATGTGCCACAATTCAAGAGGAATTTAATTTTGGTCTCTTGTCTAAATAAATTTGGAAATTCGGTTATCTTTCATAAAGGTTTTATTATTAGTAAGAATGACAAAATTATTACAAAGGTACATAGGAAAACCGTTTATTCTACTTGCATAGATATTCTACTTGTTAGACACGGAATCAACGAAACCTAATCATAAAATGAGTAAAATTATCAAAAGATGAAACCTACCAATGGAATTTATGCCTAGGTCATATTAACTTTAATAAGATCAAAAGATTGGTTAGTGATGGACCTTTAAATGACTTAAAGGTTAATGATATACCAACTTGTAAATCTTGTTTGGAAGGTATGATGACCAAAAGGTTATTCATGACCAAAGGCAAAAGAGCTACTGAATATTTATGATTGATACACACTGATGTGTGTGGTCCTACTGGCATTTAAGCTAAAGGTGGATATGAGTACTTCATCACTTTCGTGGATGATTACTCAAGATTTGGCTATGTGTATCTCATGAGACATAAGTCGGATGCTTTTGATATATTCAAAGCATTTAAAGCTGAAGTGGAAAATCATCCTGAGAAACGCATAAAAATCTTGAGTTCTGACCGTGGTGGAGAATATCTATCTGGTGAGTTTCGGCAATATCTTTTTGATAATGGGATAATTTCTAAGTTTTCTGCACCAAGTACACCTCAACCAAATGGGGTGGTAGAAAGGAGAAATAAAACTCTTTTGGACATGGTTAGGTCTATGTTGAGTTATTCATCGCTCCCTAATTCTTTTTGGTGATATGCTTTACAAACCGCTATGTACATTCTAAACGATGTTCCATCTAGGTCGGTTCCTAAACACCGCATGAGTTATGGACCGGGCGAAAGCCTAGTTTACAACACTTAAGGATATTTGGATCTCCTGCGCACGTGTTAAAAGGAAAGACAGAAAAGATGGGGTCCTGTTTAGAATCATGCATATTTGTAGGGTATCGAAATGGAACAAAGGGATATTATTTCTATAGTCCTTAAGATCTTAAAGTATTTGGTTTGACAAATGCAAAATTTCTGGACAAGACTATATGAATAATTTTATGCCTAAAAGTAGAATTGTTAGGAATGAGCTTTCAGGGGATTCAATTCCACAAGAGGTTTCATAAACCAGACCAATTGTAAGTTCCGTACCAATACAAGATTAACAATCTACCATCCCTCATCATCGTGGGAGGGTTAGTAAATAGCCCGACAGATACATCTATCTAGAAGAATCTGTAGAGAATCTCCCAGATGACGATGATCCCTATACATACAAGGAAGCAATGAAAGATGTTGATTGTCGTCATTAGCAAAAGGTAATGCAATCCGACATTGAAAAAATGTTAAAAAACAGAGTCTGGTCTCTTGCAGAATTTCTTTCAATATGTTTACCTCTCTTATGACTTCCTGGTTCTCTCGAATTATCCACGGCTCCAATATTGTCATAATAGATAGTGATCTGTTTATTCGCATCAGAAACAACTTCCAAGTAAATCAAGAATTGGTGAAGCCAGACAGCCCCTTTAGCAGCCTCGCATGCAGCAACATACTCGGCTTTCATTGTGGAATCGGCAATACAAGATTGCTTGATACTTCTCTATAAGATTGCCCCTCCTCCAATAGTAAACACATATCCAGATGTTGATCTTCTAAAGTCAGAATAAGATAGAAAATCAGAATCTGTATACCTAATGGGAATTAAATTCCCTCCAGAGTATACAAGAATATAATCTCTTGTCCTCCCAAGATACTTGAAAATATGCTTGACCGCCTTCCAGTGATCAAGAACAGGATTCAATTAAAACCTGCTAACTATGCCTAAAAAAAAACAAATATCTAGTCTAGTACAGAGCATTTCATACATGAGACTTCCAACTGCTAATGCATATGGAACCCTACTCATGAATTGCTGTTCATTCTCATTCTTAGGAACTTGTTCCATAGAAAGTTTGATTCCATGTCTGAAAGGTAAGATACCTTTCATGGAATCTCGTATGGAAAACCTAGACAAGATTGTATCTATGTAAGAAACTTGGGATAATGCAATCGTTCTATTCTTCCTATCCTTTATGACTTGGATACCAAGAATATAACTTGCTTCTCAAAAGTTCTTCATATCAAATTGTTTTCCTAACCATTCTTTTATTGATTTCAATACACCTACATCGTTTTCGATAAGTAGTATATCATCAATGTAAAGAACTGGGAAAACCAATTTGTCGACTTTAATCCTTTTGTATACACAAGGTTCGTCAAGGTTTTGATAAATTCAAAACTTTTCATGGCTTGATCGAACCTTATGTTTCAGGATCTGGATGCTTGCTTCATTCCATAAATGGATCTTTGCAACTTGTATACCCTTTCCTCTTGGCCTTTTTCAATGAATCCTTATGGTTGCATAGTGTAGATTATTTTGTCAGATCTTCCATTAAGAATAGCTGTCTTGACATCCATTTGCAATATATCTAGGTCTAGAGATGCCACAACAGATAAGAGTATCGTAATGGAGTTAAGCATGGCCACAAGAGAGAAGGTTTCTTCATAATCGATAATTTTGTTCTATGTATAACCTTTAGCTACCAATCTAGCTTTAAAGGTTTCCACATTTTCATCCATTCCTCTTTTCCCCTTGTATATCCACTTGCACCCAATGGGTTTTATACCTTTAGGCAAGTCTACAAGAGACCAGACTTTGTTTTTGAACATATATTCAATTTCGGATTGCCTTGCCTTTTGCCAATGGCGACAATCAACATCTTACATTGCTTCCTTGTACGTATAGGGATCATCGTCTTTCAGAAGATTCTCTACAGATTCTCTACAGATTCTCCTAGACTGATGTATCTCTCGGGTTGTCTACAAACCCTCCCACTATGACGAGGTATGGTAGATTTTTGATCTTGTGTTGGTACGGAACTTACAATTGGGCTTGGTTGCGAAACCTCTTGTGGAATTGTATCTCCTAAAAGCTCATTCAGAACAATTCTACTTTTAGGCACAATATTTTCAAATAGTCCTCTTTCAGAAATTTAGCATTTGTCGAAACAAATACTTTAATATCTGAATGACTATAAAAATAATATCCTTTTGTTCCGTTTGGATACCCTACAAATATGCATATTTCTGAATGGGACTCCATCTTTTGTCTTTCCAATTAACATGTGCACATGACATCCAAATATCCTTAAGTGTTGTAAACTAGGATTTCACCCAGTCCATAACTCATGTGGTGTTTTAGGAACCAACTTAGATGGTACACCGTTTAGAATATACATGGCGGATTGTAAAGCATATCCCCAAAAAGAATTAGAAAGCCTTGAATAACTCAACATAGTCCTAACCATGTCCAAAAGAGTCTATTTCTCTTTTCTACCACCCCATTTTGTTGAGGTGTTCCTGGTGTAGAAAACTGAGAAATTATTCCATTATCAATAAGATATTGTTGAAACTCACCAGATTGATATTCTCCACCCCGATCAGACCTCAAGATTTTTATGCGTTTCTCAAGCTGATTTTCAACTTCAGCTTTAAATGATTTCAACATGTCAAAAGCATCCGACTTATGTCTCATGAGATACACATAGCCAAATCTCGAGTGATCGTCCATGAAAGTGAAGAAGTACTCATATCCACCTCTAGCTTGAATGCTCATAGGTCCACACACATCAGTGTGTATCAATCCTAAACATTCGATGTCTCTTGTGCCTTTGGTGGTAAACGATCTTTTGGTCATTTTACCTTCCAAACAAGATTCACAAGTTGGTAGATCATCGACCTTTAAGTCACTTAGAGGTCTGTCACTTACCAATCTTTTAATCCTATTAAGGTTGATATGACCTAGGCGCAAATGCCATAGGTAGGTTTTATCTTTTGATAATTTTACTCTTTTATGATTAGGTTCCATTGATTCCATGTCTAACAAGTGAGAGATATATCCATGCAAATAAAATAAACCGTTTCCAATTTACCTTGAAAAATAATTTTGTCATTCTTTCTAACAATAAAAGCTTTATTATAGCCAAATAACCAAATTTATTTAAACAAAAAACTAAAATAAATTTCCTCTTGAATTGAGGTACATAATAAACGTCTAATAATTCTAAATGCCTATAAGAATTTAAATTAATTCTAATATCTCCCACTGAACTAGCAGACACCAACGCTCCATTGCCTAAACGCGAGTTCAATTCGTTCTCATTAAGCCATCTCACTTCCTTGAACCCCTGTAAGGAAAAACAAACATGATTAGTGGCTCCGGAGTCTGTGATCCAAGGATCCATAGAATCTGCCAAAAAACATGTTTCAAGATAATTAATATTACCTTTTTCCTTCTTGTCTTGAGACTTTGGGAAATTTCTTTTCCAATGTCCCTATTCACCATAAAGGAAACACTTCCTTTTGATCTTGGTTACTTTCGTTGTCTCCTTCTTAGTAGGTCCTAGTTGCTTTTTCTTTTGTTGTTTCTTGACCTTCTTACGGGTCTTAACAGTAGCAAATTTACCTATGGTATGAATCTCTTGACCCTTGCCTTTCACTAGGATTTTTTCCACGTTTTGTATTGCATCAGGCTTTGCAAGGTGTATTCCTTATTATTCAAGGTGTAGTCCAACTTGAATTGATCAAAGGAATCCGATAGTGAGTTGACAATCATGTCAATTTTGGACTCACCATCTATCTCAACACCATCATGTGATCTTTAACACCCTGTCCAGGTTTCATCATAAGATTCATAAAAGCAGTCACTGCCTCTCTCTTAGTAGTCCTAGACCTCATAGCAAACATCTCCTCTAGAGAGATCATTATATCGGCAACAATCTCCATTCCTTCATGTTGTTATTGTAACACGTCGGAGATGTAGGGAAAATAAAACCATGCACAGCGGAAGAGTGAGAAAAATTATGAAAATTAGGGTTTGCGTATAAAAAAAAAATTCCCTTTTATGCAACGAGAACCTTAACCTTAGATTAATTAATGTATATAAAAAGTTTGGTACCTTTTTCTCGTGACGATTGAACAAGCGCCGAATCAATTCATCAAGATCTTCCAATCCCATCACGAACGTGAATCACCTAGGAGTGTGGGCTCCCTTTCTTTAAAATGTATTCCTCAGGATGGAGACAAACAAAATCTTTTCTTTGTTAGTTACAAATATCCTCCAAGAGAAAAATCCAAGAACGTCCGGTCACTTTTGAATTATCAATCAATTTGATTGAAACTCGCACGAACCTTGATTCGATGTTGTACACAAAACCCTTTTTATGTAAATGATACTAGTATACTATCAAAAACAAAAACGTTCCCCTTTTTTCTCTTCTTGGCCGAATTCACACAATATTGCTTAGAGTTGGTTGAATTTTGGGCAGACCAAAAACAATTGTTTTTTCTCCCTATAAATTCTCACTTGCTTGGCCGAAATCTCTCTTAGAAAGTCCCAAGCTTGGCCGAAATTAATTCTTGCAATTAATTATATAGGCTGGCCAAATTTCAAACACATATATATGATGATTAATCCTCTCCTAAGAAGGATTTACTTGGTTGGCAATAATCATTTCCTTAGGTGGATTTATTTGGTAGTTAAGAATCCATATCTAAAAGGAATTCTATCCTCCTCTTATATATACATAGCTGGCCGAAATTCATAGGATATGTATAAGGAAACTTAATTCTTTTCCTAAGAAGGATTTATTTGGTTGTTAAGAATTCTTTCCTTATGTAGAATTACTTGGCGGTTAAGAATCCTTTTCAAAAAAGAATTCTATCCAACAACAAGACTCCTAATCGAACTCAATAGTGTGTTTGTAACCATATTAACGACTTCCTAATTTGATTAGATAAATAACTCCTTTTGTTTATCTACTTATTAAATATAGTCTTTAATATTAATTGTACTACCAACAATAGTATAATTTTAGGAGACCAACTCCTAATAGGAAAAAGATTTTGACTTATAATTAAATTATTAATAAATCAATAAATTAATTAATTTTCATTTAATTAAATAATAAAATAAAAATAATATAATTTAAGCTATTCTCAATAGCCTTGCCGCATAACACATGTATATAGGTAATATATTATTTTTCTTATTTTATTAAATCCATTGGACCTTAATAAAAAGTCCATATGTGAACTAGACCCATTCTTATAAAAAGAAACAAGTTAGCATGCCTTAATACAATTCTCGATGGACCCCTAAATCGGTCCGGTAGAATATATCAAGTGATCCATACAAGTTCGTGTGGATTGAGGATCCTGGCGGGCTATATAAATTTAAGCTCCAACTGACACAACCCAATCACAATCAACAAATGATTCACTTAGGTCCGATCTATTTAATTTTAGTTCATTCCGCTAAAGAACTAAAATTGAACTCTTAAATAAAGATAAAATAAGTTGATGTTACTCATACATAAACTAGATAGCCTTATTAGAGAAAGTGTATCCTCGTGAAGAATACCAGTAATCGTCAAGAGCTCATAAACAGCCTATAGCTCTCCAAGTTACCGTATTTACTCATATGACCACATTTTGAACTTGGATATTTTCGCTTGTCCAGAAGCCATGTTTCAATAGACACTAGTGAAAAATTAACATTAAGATTTAATATCCAATATCTCAAAACATCCATATGATGATATTCTACTCTCATTTAAAAAATGGAGCCACGTTGTCCATATCTATAAATGAAGTCCTCGATCGATTAACAAATGAATACCACCAAACTATCGAGGATAGACTATGCTATATAATCGTACTCAATGATAGCTCAAATGATAACACTTGCAACCATAAGTCAATCATTTATCTCCGGATTGAGATAGACTCTTGGATTGTTTTCAAATGAAAAACTTTTATCTATTGAAGATTCTAGATAAAGTATTTAATTGTTATGCAATTCAATGCACCTAGTGCACTAGATTCTTTTGCCCAAAGACACCACACTTTGATGATTTTAGACTCATCATAACACATTTGATCCCACTCAAATGCTAGCAAAAGAATCTACAACTTTAACAAGATTAAAGTGCCCAACCTTTATCTTAAGTTATGAATATTATTCAAGACTAACTAAAGAATTGTGTCTACCTCATACATATCTAGATGTATGAACAATTCTTCTTTTCTCATAATCTTTTGACCTTATGATTATTTATTTTTGACAATTATAATAATTGAACTATAAATGCTATAAGATTTGTTAAAATATAAATCACTTTATTAATATGAAAAGATTGTCAAATGCATTATTATACTCTTGCTATCGAGCATAATCCTAACAATCTCCCACTTGCTCAATAGAAAATGTGTCATATCTCTCATCCCCATGTTCTCTAGATGCCCATCAAAACTCTTTTGTGGAAAAGTCTTTGTAAAGGGATCTGCTAGATTTTCTGCTGACGCGATCTTAGTTATCATCACGTCACCCCTATGCACAATTTCCTTTAGAAGGTGATACTTTCTTTCAATGCGTTTCCCTCTATTATGACTTCTTGGTTCTCTCGAATTAGCCACTGCTCCACTATTGTCACAATATATATTGATCTGCTTATTCATATCAGGAACCACTTCCAAGTCAATCAGGAATTGGCGGAGCCAGACAGCCTCGCATGCTGCAACATACTCGGCTTCCATGGTGGAATCAGTAAATACAAGATTGCTTGATAATCCTCCATATGACTACCCATTCTCCAACAGTAAACACAGATCCTGATGTTGATCTTCTAGAGTTAGAATCAGACTAAAAATTAGAATTTGTATACCCAACGAGAAATAAATCCCCTCCAGAGTATACAAGCGTATAATCTCTCGTTCTCCTAAGATACTTGAAAATATGCTTGACTGCCGTCCAGTGATCAGGACCAGGTTTCGATTGAAACCTGCTAACTATGCCAACAGTAAATCAAATATATTGTCTAGTGCAGACCATTGCATACATCAGACTTCCAACTGCCGATGCGTATGAACTCTACTCATGAATTGCTCTTCATGCTCATTCTTAGGAACTTGTTCCTTAGAAAGTTTGATTCCATGTCTGAAAGGTAACATACCTTTCTTGGAATCTTGCATGGAAAACCAAGATAAGATTTTATCTATGTATAAAGCTTGGGATAATGCAATCGTTCTATTCTTTCTATCCCTTATAACTTGGATACCAAGATTATAACTTGCTTATCCTAAGTCCTTCATATCAAATCGTTTTGCTAACCATTCTTTTATTGATATCAATACACCTACATCTTTTCCGATGAGTAGTATATCATCAAGGAAAACCAACTTGTTGCCTTTAATCCTTTTGTATACACAAGGTTCATCATGGTTTTGAATAAATCAAAAAAATTTCACGGCCTGATCGAAGCTTATGTTCCAGGATCTGGATGCTTGCTTCAATCCATATATGGATCTTTGCAACTTGCATACCCTTTCCTGTTGGCCTTTTTTAATAAAGCCTTCTGGTTGCATCATGTAGATGCTTTCGTCAACACTTCCATTAAGGAAAGCAGTCTTGGAGTCCATTTACCAAATCTCTATGTCCAGAGATGCCGCAATGGATAAGAGTTGAAAAAAGTAATATGGTGTGTAAAATTAATCTAGATGGGGGGGGGGGGGGGTGAATAGATTATAATTAACTTTTCCCCAATTTTCGTTAAGAGTAAAGTTGACGAAAATACCCCTATCTAGTTGCAAAGATATCACAAGTGTAATAAATACGGAAATAGTAAAAACACTTGAGATATACGTGGAAACCCCTCAAATGGGAAAAACCAAGGGCTTATGAGTGCGCCACACTAGAACCTCGAATCCACTAATGATAAAGGAATTACACCCTATTCTCGGTTTAATCCTCCACCACTACCTAATCCCGGTATAAGTGAACCTAGTTCATCATGCTTGTCCTTTAAGCTACCTACTCTCGGATGCAACACAAGTCTTACTTCTCAATGAAGAGATAAAGTGTCCTAAGAGAATATATAATGATATTCAATGAACAAACAAGGCTAGGAAACCCTATATGCTTATCTAGGATAATGAGATGGCAATCAATGCAATCCTAGATATCAAGTGCTAAATGACATGTTCAAATAGCTTAGCTAAACATAGATCAAACAATCCTATGACGCTATCACAATACAACACTTAATCATAGCATCACAACAATCTCTAATTTGTATCTAGAAATAATCTAAGAGAATACAATTAATTAAAGAGATGGTTTAGTAAGGAAAACACTTAACTTGTAAGAAGATAGTGAAGAGCTTACCAAACAAGATGTGATAAAGCAACCCTATCCATAGATGCACTCTAGATGAACTCAGATGATGCAAGACGAAGAATTGATGCTCATGGGAATGCTTTGAGTGATTAAAAATGAGTTCTTGGAAATGTTTTTCCTTTGAAATGTGTTCTAAAGAAGAAATGTGATATTCTGAACTCATACACGACCTTAAGGCATTAATTTATATATATATAAGATCCAATCAAAGTGAGGTCATTTTGGAAAAAAAAGTTCCAGCTTCCTCTGCGTGCGCTGGTGACTTGCGTTGGTCGAGCAGCGCACCACCTGCGCACACCCTATTTTTTAAAATAGGCGCTAGTCGAGTGGCGCATCCCAGTAGCGCAACACAAGCACAGATTCTCTGGGAAGTTTGCGCTAGTGAGGATGCACTAGACGAGTAGCACGCCACCAGCGCACGCCCACAATTTTCAGCTACGCGCGGGTACAGCAGCGCAGATCATTGGCGCACGATTAGTGGCGGTCCACTGTGAAAGTTGCGTTGGTGAGGTGCACTGGTCGAGTAGCGCACCACCAGTGCAAGGCCTATGTTTCAACAATCAAATGCACAAAACAGTAAGTTCAAGAGTGATGAAATTGCATCCTATTTTAATTCCTAGCATGACTTACAACTTTCATAGCAAGATGCAAATAGGTCAACAAGAGTCATGTAAACTAAAATGCACACAAGAAAACACTCAACAAATACGATCAAGAGTTATGTATGAATATGTGAGTGTGTGCATTTATCTCTTCAAAGTAAGTAAGCACAAGAATTTTACATTTGATGCTTCTCCTCCTGAAGTCTTGAGAGCCTAAGATACCCATACATGAACCCCAACAATGTGGTTGTTCAAGACATGAGCCAATCAACAAATGAGGACTTTTCAATCTCCCCCTTTGGCTATTTCGTGACAAAACCACCACTTACATTGATCCTCACAAAACAAAATAGAAAAACACTGGTAAGATATTCTACATTACAAAGAGATAAACATTAAAAAAACTTCAAGTCTTCAATCTCTTGTAGAACTATTAACCCTACACACAAGGCAAGCACAAATTCTCTTTCCAAACCAAGTGCGTGTGAGATGATCAAGTGAATATAAAACAAAAGCATTTGCATTTAGAAATATGAGTATAATATCATGAAATGCTTATGCAATGCTCCCCCTCAACGGGTTACTCCCCCTATATGTAATCTCCCCCTCAAACAAGCAATGCTTCCCCTCAAAGCCAACACAGGCTACTCCATGCTACTCCCCTAACATCACAATGCTAGGTCAATACTAGGTCAATGCTACTCCCCCTTTTTGTCATGATATAGACAAAGGAGAAGTCCCCAACCGGGTCACTCAAGGCAAAGAAAGAAAAGAGCATACAAGATTGTTGCATAATTATATAAGCCAAATTTGTGCAACCTCAATCGATAGAAGAGACACAAGGAGATTTATTTGAAAGACAATGTGTGAATCAAAGAAAATGCTTTGCATACAAGACATGTTGCATTCAGGTCCAAAAACAATGGTATTTGGCAAAGTAAATGACAAAGGTTTCTAATGTAATTCAAACCAATTTCACCATTTGTCATTAGAGAAGCAAGGATATAGAGTTCTTATAAATATCAAGTTTTAAAGGCACTATATCCAACTTTATAAACTAAACATGGCATGAGCAACTTTGCACCCTATTCGATTTTTTCGGGAGGATACCCATATAATAATAGCCATGTTCAACTAATAAAGAAAGAGAGACATGGATTAAACATTTTAGTCTCACTAGCATTTTCACACAATGTGTTGCATTTAACAATTGCAATCATCAATTCATGCTTTATCATTTTTCATTAGCATGTCATTTAAGAATCATCATGTAATGGAGATAATTATAGGTCATTTAACATGTACTTCCAATGTATATCTCCTAGTCCAAAAATGCATGTTTGAACATAAATATGACATGGATTGTAATCAAAGCAATGTTCACACTTATTTAAGAAAATACAAAATACTATAAGTGCAACCAAGATACTCAAGCAATCAATAAAGTGGCATAAACATATTTTTTAAGAAAAAATTGCATGCAACAAGTATACAATAGCTCTTTTTGCTTGAGTTCCCAATATGGGGTCAAAGACCACAACACATCACTCCATTAAACAAATCCCAATAGATCTACTAAGAGTCTTGAATCGAGTAACATCTAAGGGTTTAGTAAATAGATCCGCTAGTTGATCGTTTGTACCTACATGCTCAAGTACAATGCATTTGCTCTCAACTGGTTCTCTAATGAAATGATGACGGATGTCAATATGCTTAGTCCTAGAATGCTGAACCGGATTTTTTGAAATGTTAATTGCACTAATGTTATCACAAAAGAGAGTAAAAGTACCTTGATTGAATCAATAGTCGATTAGCATTTGCTTCATCCAAAGGAGTTGTATGCATCCACTCATAGCAGCAATGTATTCGGCCTTAGCCATGGACAAGGAAATCAAATTTTGCTTCTTGCAAAACAAAAAGACAAGGTTGTTCCCAAGGAAAAAGCAACCGCCCGATGTACTTTTCCTATCATCACAATTTTCTACCCAATCTGCATCACTAAAGCATACAAGACTAGCATTAGTGTCAAAAGAGTACCAAATCCCATAGTTGGATGTCCCATTCACATATCGAATGATTCTCTTAACAGAAGAGAGATAGGACTCCTTAGGATTCGCTTGGTACCTAGCACACACACCCACACTAAAGGAGATATCGGGCTTACTTGTGGTCAAATAGAGCAAGCTTTCAATCATGCCACGATATAAAGTTTGGTCCACACTTTTACCACTAGCATCCTTGCTTAGCTTTAAAGTGGTACTCATGGGTGTACTACAATGTTTGGCACTTTCAAGGCCAAATTTCTTCACTAGGTTTTTGGCATACTTAGCTTGAGATATAAAAATCCCATCATCCATTTGCTTAATTTGTAAACCTAGAAAGTAACTTAACTCACCAACAAGACTCATCTCAAATTCATGAGACATGACATCAATAAATTGTTGGACTTTGGTGTCACTGGTGAAGCCAAAGACTATATCATCAACATAGATTTGAGCTATAAAGAGAGTCTTGTCAACACTACCCCTAGTGTAGCCACTATCTATGAGAAATTGAGTGAGATGCTCATACCAAGCCCTATGTGCTTGTTTCAACCCATACAAAGCTTTCTTGAGGTGATAGACATGATTAGGGTGGTGAGGATCCACAAACCCTTTGGGTTGCTCAAAAAACACTTCCTCTTGCAAGAAACCATTGAGGAAGGCACTCTTAACATCCATTTGATATAATTTGAACTTGTGCAAATAAGAAATTGATAGAAGAAGCCTAATGGACTCAATCCTAGCAACGGGAGCAAATGTCTCCTCAAAGTCAATACCCTCAATTTGAGAGTATCCTTATGCTTCAAACCTAGCCTTGTTTCGCACAATGTTGCCATCCTCATCGGATTTGTTCCTATATACCCACTTAGTGCCTATCACATTGGTGTTCTTCGGCCTAGGAACTAGAGTCCAAACCTCATTCCTTTCAAATTGGTTAAGCTCTTCTTGCATGGCAATAACCCAAAATTTATCTTTTAAGGCTTCATCAATTTTCTTGTTTTCTATTTGAGAGGTGTAGCAAGTGTAGCTAATAAGATTGGCCATTTGACGCCTAGTCTTAACACCCTTACTAACTTCACCAATAATGTCATATTTGTCATGAAGTTTCCTAACTCATGGAGAAGGTTCTTTTGAGTCCAAGTGAGGAATCCTATCACTAAGTTGTGCTATGTCATCATCAAGATTTGTCTTTTCAACATTAGAGATATCAACTACTTTCTCCAAAGAGGAGTCACCAACTAAATCTACCTCCTCCTCATGGTCAATAGATTTGAGCCTAGTATCATCGATGGCAACATTAGATTATTCCATTACGGTCCTAGTTCTTAGATTAAAAACTCTATAGGCTCTACTATTCAAGGCATAACCAATGAAGACACCCTCATCACTCTTAGCATCAAATTTGCCAAGTTGATCACGGTCATTCAAAATGTAGCATTTGCTTCCAAAGGTGTGTAAGTTGCTAACATTTGGCTTCCTACCTTTCCATAAGTCATAGGAGGTTTGCCTACTGTAAAGCCTATGGAAGACTCTATTTCTTATGTTGCAAGCCGTATTGACAGCCTCGGCCCAAAGATTCCTAGGAACATTGTTGCTAAGCAACATCACACGGGCCATTTCTTGAAGAACCTTATTTTTCCTCTCAACAACTCCATTTTGTTGAGGTGTCCTTGGAGCCGAAAACTCATGAGAAATACCTAGACTATTGCAAAAGTTTTCAAAGTGGGCATTCTCAAATTCCTTCCCATGGCCGCTCCTAATTCTCTTAATGCTTTTAATCTTGGAGTTCATTTCATTTTGAATTTTAGAACAAAGCATTTTAAACTTGTCAAAATTTTCAGATTTTTCTCTGAGGAAATAAGTCCATGTGTACCTAGAGAAGTCACCTACACACACAAAAATGTATTTCTTTCCACCTAAACTCTCGGTTTGCATAGGACCCATAAGATCCATGTGGAGAAGCTCTAGAGGTTCTTTGGTTGTTATATACTTGCCCTTTTTATGCATACTTTTGGTTTGCTTCCCTTGTTGGCAAGGTCCACAAACCCCATTAACCTTTTTCCCAAGCTTGGGAAGGTCTCGCACAACATTGAACTTATCTAAGATTCTTAAATCCCTAAAGTTCATGTGACCAAGTCTTTCATGCCACAACTCTATTTGTTCATCCTTGGACACATTACAAGACACACTTCAAGCTTCAAGACAATAGCAATTGTCACTAGACCTCATACATTTTAACAAGGTTTGTCCATTAGACAATAGGATAGAACAATCATTTTTCCTAAACAAGACGGAGAGTCCATTATCACTAAGATGTGAAATGCTTATCCAATTGGCTTTTAAACCATCAACATACAAAGCATTGGACAAGGAAGGCAATCCGGGAATGGAAATGGTTCCCTTTCCTTTGACTTTCTTTTTGGATCCTTGCCAAAAGTGACATTTCCTCCCTCCTCTATCACAAGAGTCTTAAAGAAACTCTTATTTACAGTCATGTGCCTAGAGCACCCACTATCCAAGTACCAGAAATCTCAAGAATGAGCTTTCAACGTAATTTGTGCAACATGGCAAATGTGATCATCCTTTCTAATACACCTAGGTGCAGTATTTTTCTTCCTAGTGGTCAATGGTTCATGGGCTATAAATGTTCTAGGATCATACAAAGGTGTTCCACTTTTCCTAGTGACATGCATCATGGCTCTAGGTTTCTTAGGATCATGCATCATGGCTCTAGATGTCCTAGGATCATGCATCATGGCTCTAGCCTTTTTCTTTTCTATCATGCTTTCAATCCTACACAATTTGATATACCTAAAGGAATTTGGTCTAATGTTACCATCAATAGCACAAAAATGACATGTAGGTAAAAAGTTATGAATTATACCATATCCTTGAAGATGCATTGGAGCCTTCCCATGTCTTTATGGTTGTCTTGCTTGTTGTTAAGGAGCTTTCCTTATTTGTTGTTGAGAAAAACTTGATTGCTTCCTTGGTTGAGCTTGCATGATGGGTGTCTTCCCTTTGTGAGATTTTGGTTGAGGGAAGTTAACCTGAGGAGCCCTTGTAGGATGAGCTTGAGGTGGGCTTCTTGGTGCCATCTTCACTTGAGCACTACTTGAACACTCTCCTAGATCAAGCTTCTTCCTAGGAGTTTGATGAGAACAGGACCTATTGAAGTTCATGCTTCTTACAAAAATGGTCTTGCTTGGAGTGGAAGACATCTTGTCATCTTCCAACCCAAGCCCCTTCTTATCACCTGGCCTTTTTCCAACATCTAGCATGTGGTCAAGTTTCTTGGTGCTAGAGTTCATCTTGGCCAAAAACTCTCTAGCATCTTCAAGCTCTTTCTTCAACCCTTCTTCACTCCTCTTAGATCTTTCCAATTCTTTATTTAGTTGGTCAACTTGAGTTGAGAGGTCTAGATTTTCTTCTTTTAATCTCTTGATCTCATTCTTGTTCTTTAATCTTGAGCTATCAAACTTGGCCATGTAGTCCTTGAGATCCATCCTATCCACACTTCCATTTGTGGCTTGTGATGAAGATCCATCATCAGTTGAGTAGTCTCCTTCTTGACTATCATTATCTTTTTCACTAGCATCTTTGCTCCTAAGAGAGGATGTAAATGCTATGAAGTTACCTATGAGTTCTTCATCATCCGAAGACTCATCTCCTTCATTAGAGTCATCACTTTCACTTTATGTTGCAGCCATCACTTTTCCCTTCTTCTTGTTCTTGTGATTTGCACAATCCGGGGCAAAGTGACCTATTCCACAACATTCATAGCATTGGACTCCTTTCTTCTCGGTCTTCTCTTGCCTAGGCTCAAACTTCTTGAAGGGAGCCTTCTTCTTTAAGTCTTGACCTTTGGATCCAAAGCCTTTCTTCTCGGACTTGTAGAATTTCGTGAACTTCCTCATTAGCAAGACCATCTCTTCATCCGAGTCATCACCTTCCTCATTCTCAACTTTAGAGGCCTTCAAAGCAATATTTTTTGCTTCTTTGATGGTGTGGGGTTGGGATATTTCCTAGATTCATATGCTAGAAGCCTCCCAATCACTTCACTTGGCTTCATGTCCCTGTAACCACTATTTTCTTCCAAAGCCATCACCTTAGACTCAAACCTTTTGGGTAAAGATCTCATAATCTTCTGCTTGATCTTCCTATCCGAATAAGGATCACAAAGTTGATGACTTTGGTTCACAATGTCCATCAACCTTATTTCAAAATCATTGAAGCACTCATTCTTATCCATCTTGAGCAATTCGAATTGCATTTGGAGAACTTGAAGCTTCGATTCCTTAACCACGTCAGCTCCCTCATGTTCAACTTCTAGGATATCCTATGTTTCCTTAGCTATCCTAGTATTTTGAACCAACTTGTATTGGTTATCATCCATTGCACAAAGGATGTCAGGCATTGCCTTCCTATTCCACTTTGAAGCCTCAAACTCTTGTGAATTCCACTAAGCCTTTGGTTTGAGTACATCATCTCCTCCATCTGCAGGAGTCATCATGGGTGGAATGTAGCCATCTGCAACCGCCATCCATGCCCTATCATGAATTTGGCATATGTATGACTCCATCTTGCCTTTCCAAGAGGCATAATTCAACCCGGTGAGAAGTGGAGGTCTGTTGCTAGAAGCTCCCTCATTGCCACCGTTTCCACTCAATGTGTTTATGAATGAATGATATGAATGCAAGTGTATAAATGGTCAACACAAACAAACAAATGCAACACACACTAAAATGAGCAAGGATCACCTATGTATGTCTAGGAACTTGCTCTGATACCAATTGAAACAAATAATATGGTGTGTAAAATTAATCTAGAGGGGGGGTAAATATATTATAATTAACTTTTACCCAATTTTCGTTAAGAGTCAAATTGACGAAAATACCCCTATCTAGTTGCAAAGATATCACAAGTGCAATAAATGCGGAAATAGTAAAAACACTAGAGATATACGTGGAAATCCTCCAAATGTGAAAAACCACGGGCTGATGAGTGCGACACACTAGAACCTCGAATCCACTAATGATAAAGGAATTACAACCTAATCCCGGTTTAATCCTCCACCACTACCTAATCCCGGTATAAGTGAACCTAGTTCATCATGCTTGTCCTTTAAGCTACCTACTCCCGGAAGCAACACAAGTCTTACCTCTCAATGAAGAGATAAAGTGTACTAAGAGAATATATAATGATATTCAATGAACAAACAAGGCTAGGACACCCTATATGCTTATCTAGGATAATGAGATGGCAATTAATGCAATCCAAGATATCAAGTGCTAAATGACATGTTCAAATAGCTTAGCTAAACATAGATCAAACAATCCTATGAAGCTATCACAATACAACACTCAATCATGGCATCACAACAATCTCTAATTTGTATCTAGAAATAATCTAAGAGAATACAATTAATTAAAGAGATGGTTTAGTAAGGAAAACACTTAACTTGTAAGAAGATAGTGAAGAGCTTACCAAACAAGATGTGATAAAGCAACCCTATCCATAGATGCACTCTAGATGAACTTAGATGATGCAAGATGAAGATTTGATGCTCATGTGAATGCTTTTGAGTGATTAAAAATGAGTTCTTGAAAATGTTTTTCCTTTGAAATGTGTTCTAAGGAAGAAATGTGATATTCTTAACTCATACACGACCTTAAGGCATTGAGTTATATATATATAAGATCCAGTCAAAGTGAGGTCGTTTTGGAAAAAAAGGTTCCAGCTTCCTCTGCGTGCGCTGGTGACGTGCGCTGGTCTAGCAGTGCACCACCAGCGCACATCCTATTTTATAAAACAGGCGCTAGTCGAGTGCCGCATCCCAGTAGTGCAACACAAGCGAAGATTCTCTGGGAATTTTGCACCGGTGAGGATGCGCTAGAAGAGTAGCGCACCACCAGAGCACACCCATATTTTTCAGCTACGTGCGGGTGCAGCAGCGCAGATCAGTGGTGCACTACTAGCGGCGGTCCACTGTGAAAGTTGCGCTGGTCGAGTAGCGCACCACTAGCGCAAGGACTATTTTTCAACACTCAAATGCACAAACCAATAAGTTCAAGAGTGATGAAATTACATCCTATTTTAATGCCTAGCATGACATACAACTTTCATAACAAGATGCAAATAGGTCAACAAGAGTCATGTAAACTAAAATGCACACATGAAAACACTCAACAAATAAGATCAAGAGTTATGCATGAATATGTGAGTGTGTGCAATTATCTCTTCAAAGTAAGTAAGCACAAGAATTTTACCTTTGATGCTTCTCCTCTTGAAGTCTTGAGAGCCTAAGCTACCCTTACATGAACCCCAACAATGTGGTTGTTCACGAAATAAACCAATCAACAAATGAGGACTTTTCATGAGTATCCTAATGGATTTAAGCATGGCCACAGGAGAGAAGGTTTCTTCATAATTGATACCTTCCTTTTTTGTATAACCTTAGCTACCAACCTAGCTTTAAAGGTTTCCACCTTTCCATCCATTCCTCTTCTCATCTTGTATACCCACTTGCACCTAATGGGTTTTATCCCTTTAGGTAAGTCTACAGGAGACCAGACTTTGTTTTTTAACATAGATTCAATTTCGAATTGCATTGACTTTTGCCAGTGGTGACAATCAACATCTTCCATTGCGTCCTTGTACGTATGGGGGTCATCGTTCGGAAGATTCTCTACAGATTCTCCTAGACCGATGTATCTCTCCGGTTGTCTAACAATCCTCCCACTACGATGAGGTATGGTAGATTGTTGATCTTGTGTTGGTACGGAACTTACAATTGGGCTTGGTTGCAAAACCTCTTGTGGAATTGTATCTCTTAAAAGCTCATTCAGGACAATTCTACGTTTAGGCAAAAAATTATTCATATTGTCCTTTCCCAGAAATTTAGCATTTGTCGAAACAAATACTTTAAGATCTGAAAGACTATAAAAATAATATCCTTTTGTTCCTTTTTGATACCCTACAAATATGCATGTTTCTGAACAGGATTCCATCTTTTCTGTCTTTCCTTTTAACACTTGCGCAGGACATCCAAATATCCTTAAGTGTTGTAAACTAGGCTTTCGTCCGGTCCACAACTCATGCGGCGTTTTAGGAACCAACTTAGATGGTACATCATTTAGAATGTACATTGCAGTTTGTAAAGCTTATCCCCAAAAGAATTAGGGAGCGTTGAATAACTCAATATAGACCTAACCATATCGAAAAGAGTTATATTTCTACTTTCTGACACCCTATTTTGTTGAGGTGTGCCTGGTGCAGAAAACTGAGAATTTATCCCATTATCAATAAGATATTGCTGAAACTCTCCAGATAGATATTCTCCACCACGATCAGACATCAAGATTTTTATGTGTTTCTCAAGCTGATTTTCTACTTCAGCTTTAAATGCTTTGAACATTTCAAAAGCATCCAACTTATGTCTCATGAGATACATATAACCAAATCTCCAGTGATCATCCGTGAAAGTGATGAAGTACTCATATCCACCTCTATCTTGAATGCTCATAGGTCCACACACATCAGTGTGTATCAAACCTAAACATTCAATGGCTCTTGTGCCTTTGGTCGTAAACGACCTTTTGGTCATTTTACCTTCCAAACAAGATTTACACGTTGGTAGATCATCAACCTTTAAGTCACTTAGAGGTTCGTCACTTACCAATCTTTTAATCCTATTAAGGTTAATATGACCTAGGCGCCAATGCCATAGGTAGGTTTCATCTTTTGATATTTTTACTCTTTTATGATTAGGTTCCGTTGATTCCGTGTCCAACAAGTGAGAGATATTTCCATTCAAATAGAATAAACTATTTTCCAATGTACCTTTGCAAATAATTTTGTTATTCTTACTAATAATAAAAGCTTTATTAAAAGTAACCGAATAACAAAATTTATTTAAACAAGAAACTGAAATTAAATTCCTCTTAGATTGAGGTACGTAATAAACGTTTATTAAATCTAAATGCCTACTAGAATCTAAATAGATTCAAATATCTCCCACTCCACTAGTAGACACCAACGCTCCATTGCCAAAGTGCAAGTTGAATTCATTCTTATTCAGTCTAAAGGAAACACTTCCCTTTGATCTTGGTTACTGTCTTGGTCTCCCTCTAAGAAGGCCCAAGTTGCTTTTTCCTCTGTTGTTTCTTGACCTTCTAACGGGTCATAATAGTAGCAACTTTACCAACCATATGAATCCCTATCTAGAGACATCATAATATCGGTAGCAGTCTCTATTCCTTCATGTTGTTGTTGCAACACGTTGGTGATGATTGCCATAATGTAACGTACATTAAGCCATCTCATCTAAAGACTTCCACTACTACTACTCATCTCTATACAGAATGAACTTATACTTTTCAACTTGCAACAACAACCCAATATTCCTTTTCCATGTGACATAATTATCATAAGTTAAATTATTATCTTTTAGGATATTGATTTGGAATGGGGTCATGATTTCTTTTTAATAACAAAAATTATATAAGTAAACAATCATGATATATCACTTTTGAATATTTATCTTGAATTAAATAAAATAATTCAATAGAAAAAATTTAACGGTGATCCAACACCCAAAAATGTCACGCCTCCTTTGGGAGTACATACCATTTACTAGTTGGACTAGGTCCCACCTAATTGTTAACATAACAACCAACGTTTTCTATTCAGCCTTGCAATTTTATTAACAAGAACTCTCTGGAGGATATTAATAAAATTACATTGAGTGTGTTACCAAGTTATCGACCTTCAATATAATCCCTTACGAATATCCCTCTTTTGGGAGTAGATATCGTTTGGGCAAATTGTCTAGTCTATCCTTGTAAAGTAGTATCTAGCTAAATTCCATTCATGAATACCTTTTGGGAGGTTATTCACGAAACATAAAGCTCAACTAAACATGGAGGCTGTAGGTGTTCTAAAACACCTTCTCCCACTCAATTGTTTAAGGCGTGTGATTGAATTCCAAAGAATGATTTACCAAGTTATCTAGATGCCAATTTAGATACTTAAACCATTCAATGCAAGTTCATACCAAAAGAGATATATGAGTGGCACTCTTATTCTATATTACATGTTATCAAACAATGACAAACATTTCAATATTTACAACAATGTAAATAGCTACAATTTTGGTCCATCCTAGAAAAACAAGTAAATTACATATGTCTTGGAATAAAAAAACTCCTTTCTTGGCGAACAAATCTTCACCCGTGGGTGTGCGCATGCCACAAACCCATAAAAAGGCTGCCATGCGCAGCCCATGGCTTCCATAGGGCTGCCGAGGGCAGCCCATGCCACTACAAATGTGGTTACGTGCTCTTCGCACGCACGTTCGTTGCTACGGCTCGCATGGTCCCAAACTTGTTCTGGTTGCTCCTAATTCTTCAAACCTTCGAGTGTTCAAAACTTGAGTGTTTAACAGAAGAATTATAAATAAAAATACTTTAGTTTTTTTTTTTATTACAACAAAAAAAAACTTATCAATTACCAAGAAGGAAATCATGGCGATGACTGACCACCATTCTTGTTACAATCCCAAAACAAAATACTTTGAAGTTCTAGGACAAAAATTGAGCAATAACAAACCACATATATAACAAATATATATATCCATACATTCCAATGTAAATATATATGTGAATACATGTAGTGCCATCTCTTTCTAAAACATGCATATATACAATAAAAAGAAAAATATTCACGAACACATACATCAATTAATCAAGGGTACAATCAGGCTCTGATACCAATTGTAGGGAAAATAAAACCATGCGCAACGGAAGTGTGAGAAAATTTATGAAAATTAGGGTTTTCGTATAAAAAAAATATTTTCCCTTTTATACAACGAGAACCATAACCCTGGATTAATTGATGTATATAAAAAGTGTCATACCTTTTTCTCGTGACGATTGAACAAGCGCCAAATCAATTCTGTAAGATCTTCCAATCTAATCACGAATGTGAATCACCTAGGAGTGTGGGCTCCCATTCTTTAAATTGTATACCTGATGATGGAGACAAACAAAATCTTTTCTTTGTTAGTTACAAATATCCTCCAAGAGAAAAATCCAAGAACGTCTAGTCACTTGTGAATTATCAATCAATTTGAATGAAACTCGCATGAACCTTGATTCGATGTTGTACAGAAAACCCTTTTGATGTAAAGGATACTAGTATACTATGTAAAACAAAAATGTTCCCCTTTTTTCTCTTCTTGGCTGAATTCACACACTATTGCTTAGAGTTGGTCAAATTTTGTCCAGAGTAAAAATAAATAAAAATTATCCCTCAAAAATCTCTCTTGCTTGGTCAAAATCTCTCTTGGAAAGTCCCAAGCTTGGCCAAAATTAATTCTTGCAATTAATTATATAGGCTGGCCGAATTTCAAACACATATATATATAGGATGATTAATCCTCTCCTAAGAAGGATTTACTTGGTTGGCAAGAATCCTTTCCTTAGGTGGATTTATTTGGTAGTTAAGAATCCTTATCTAAAAGGAATTCTATCCTCCTCTTATATATACATAGCTGGTAGAAATTCATAGGATATGTATTAGGAAACTTTATTCGTTTCCTAAGAAGGATTTACTTGGTTGTTAAGTATTCTTTCCTTAGGTAGAATTACTTGGTGGTTAAGAATCCTTTCCAAAAAGGAATTCTATCCTACACCAAGACTCCTAATCCAACTCAATAGTGTGTTTGTAACCATATTAAAGACTTTCTAATTTGATTAGAAAAATAACTCCTTTTATTTATTTACTTATCAAATATAGTCTTTAATATTAATTATACTACCAACAATAGTATACTTTTAGAAGACCAACTCATAATAGGAAAAAGATTTTGACTTTTAATTAAATAATTAATTAATCAATAAATTAATTAATTTCCATTTAATTAAATAATAAAATAAAAATAATATAATTTAAGCTATTCTCAATAGCCTTACCGCCCAACACATGTATATAGGCCATATAATATTATTTTTATTTTTTAAAATCCATTGGACCTTAATAAAAAGTCCACATGTGAACTAGACCCATTCTTATAAAAAGAAACATGTTCACATGCCTTAATACAATTCTAGATAGAGCCCTAAATCGGTCGGTAGAATATAACAAGTGATCCATGCAAGTTCATGTGGATTGGGGATCTTAGCGAGCTATCTAAATTTATGCTCCAATAGACACAACCCAATCACAATCAACAAATGATTCACTTAGGTCCAATCTATTTAATTTTAGTCCATTCCACTAAAGAACTAAAATTGAATGAACTAAAATCGAACTCTTAAATAATGATAGAATAAGTTAATGTTACTCATTCATACCAAAAACAACCTTATTGGAGAAAGTGTATCCTCGTGAGGAATACCAGTAATCGCCTGGAGCTCATAGACCGCCTATAGCTCTCCAAGTTACCATATTTACTCATATGACCACATTTTGAACTTGGATATTTTGACTTGTCCAGAAGCTATGTTTCAATAGACACTACTGAAAACTTAACATTAAGATTTAATATCCAATACCTCAAAACATCCATATGATGATATTCTACTATCATTTAATAAATGGAGCCACGATGTCCATATTTATAAATGAAGTCCTCTATCAATTAACAAATGAATACCACCAAACTATCGAGGAAAGACTATGCTTTATAATCATACTCATTGATTGCTCAAATGATAACACTTGTAACAATAAACCCATCATTTATCTTAGGATTGAGGTAGACTCTTCAATTGTCTTCAAATGAAAAACTTTTATCTATTGACGGTTGTAGATAAAGTATTTCATTGTGATCCAATTCAATGCACCTAGTGCACTAGATTCTTTTGCCTAAAGACACCACACTTTGATGATTTTAGACTCATCATAACACATTTGATCCCACTCAAATGCTAGCAAAAGAATCTATAACTTTAACAAGATAAAGGCGCCCAACCTTTATCTTAAGTTATGAATATTATTCAAGGCTAACTAAAGAATTGTGTCTACCTCATACATATCTAGATGTATGAACAATTCTTCTTTTCTCATAGTCTTTTGACCTTATGATTATTTACTTTTGACAATTATAATAATTAAACTATAAATGCTATAAGATTTGTTAAAATAGAAATCACTTTATTAATATGAAAAGATTGTCAAATACATTATTATACTATTGCTATCGAGCATAATCCTAACAGGATATGGTGGCCATAATGTAACATTTAGCCATCTCATCAGAAGACTCCCACTGCTGATACTTATCTCTTTGCTCCTGAGTAGATTCATTAGTAGGAGTAAGTGGTTTAGGAGTGCACATAACGAACTTATGCCCAATTTTCCTTTTCCATGTAACATAATTATCACCGGTTAATAGAGGGTACAACCAGGCTTAGATACCAATTGCAGGGAAAATCGTGCAACGGAAGCGTGAAAACTCAAAATTAGGGTTTCGGTATAAATTCAAAAATTTCCCTTTTTAATAGCAAGAACCTTAACCACAGATTAATTGATGTATATAATAAGTATTGTACATTTTTCTCATGACGATTGAACAAGCGCCGAATTGAATCCAAAAGATCTTACAATCCAATCACGAACGTGAATCACCTAGGAGTGTGGGCTCCCTTTCTTTAAGTTGTATACCTGAGGATGGAAACAAAAAAAAAATTCTCTTTGTTAGTCACAATAATACTCCAAGAAGAAAGCAAAGATCATAGGTAACTTGTGAATTATCAATCAATTTGATTGAAACTCGCTTGAACCTTGATTCGATGTTGTACGCAAAACATTTTAATGTAAAGGCTACTAGCGTACTATCGAAAACTAAATGTTCTTTCTTTCTGTTCTTCTTTACCGAATCTAACACTATTCCTTAGAGTTGATAGAATTTTGTCTAGAGCAAAAACAGATTTTTCTCCCTCAAATTCTATAGTAGCCGAATTCTCCTTCTATATATAACTAGGGCTGACTGAATTCTTCTCCTGGAAAAACTATATGGCTGGCCAATTTTTTTTTTATATATATATATATATAGGGCTGGCCGAAATCCTTCTTGGAATTTTATTAGGATTTCAAATCATTTTCTAAGAAGGATTTACTTGGTTGTTAAGAATCCTTTCCTTAGGTGGATTTACTTGGTGGTTAAGAATCATTTTCAAAGAAGAATTTTATCATTAGGTAGATTTACTTGGTGACCAAGAATTCTTTTCCAAAAAGAATTCTTTCCTACGCCAAGACTCTCAGTCCGTCTCAGTAGTGTATTTGTAAGCATATTTAAGACTTCTTAATTTGATTAAATAAAAAATTCCTTTTATTTGTCTACATATCAAATATAGTCTTTAATATTAATTATATTACCAAAAATAGTATAATTTTAGGAGACCATCTCCTACTAGAAAAAAGATTTTGACTTTTAATTAAATAATTAATTAATTACGAAATTAATTAATTTTTATTTAATTAAATAATAAAATAAAAAACAATATATTAAGCTATTTTACATAGCCTTGCCGCCCAACACATATACATGGGTCAATATATTATTTTTCATATTTTATTAAATCCATTGGACCTCATGTGAACTAGACCTATTCTTACAAAAAGAAACAAGTTCACATGCCTTAATACTATTCTAGATGGACCCCTAAATTGGTCTGGTAGAATATATCAAGTGATCCATGCAAGTTCGTGTGGATTAGGGATCTTGGTGAGCTATCTAAATTTAAGCACCAATAAACACAACCCAACCACAATCAACAAATGATTCACTTAGGTCCGATCTATTAATTTTAGTTCATTCCACTGAAGAACTAAAATTGAATTTTTAAATAAAGATAGAATAAGTTAATATTCCTCATTCATACCCTAGACAATCTGAATGGAGAAAGTGCATCCTCGTGAAGAATATCAGTAATCGCCAAGAGCTCATAAACCGTCTATAGCTCTCTAAGTTACCATATTTACTCATATGACCACATTTTGAACATGGATATTTTGACTTGTCCAGAAGCCATGCTTCAATAGACACTATTGAAAACTTAATGTTAAGATTTAATATCCAATACCTCAAAAAATCCATATGATGATATTCTACTCTCATTTAATAAATGGAGCAACGATGTCCATATCAATAAATGAAGTCCTCTATCGATTAACAAATGAAAACCACCAAAATCGAGGATAGACTATGCTATATAATCATACTCATTGATAGCTCAAAAGATAACACTTGTAGCCATAAGTCCATCATTTATCTAAGGATTAAGATAGACTCTCCGATTGTCTTCAAATGAAAAACTTTTATCCGTTGATAGTTCTAGATAAAGTATTTCATTGTGATCCAATTCAATGCACCAAGTGCACTAGATTCTTTGGCCCAAAGACACCACACTTTGATGATTTTAGACTCATCATAACACATTTGATTCCACTCAAATGCTAGCAAAATTGTCTACAACTTTGACAAGATAAAGGCGCCCAACCTTTTATCTTAAGTTGTGAATATTATTCAAGACTAACTAAAGAATTGTGTCTACCTCATACATATCTTGATGTATAAACAATTCTTCTTTTCTTATAGTCTTTTGACCTTACGATTATTTACTTTTGACGATTATATTAATTAAACTATAAATGCTATAAGATTTGTTAAATTAAAAATCACTTTATTAATATGAAAATATTGTCAAATACATTGTTACACTCTTGCTATCAAGCATATTCCCAACAGTTGGATTAGGAATCTTGGTGTAGGAAAGAATTCTTTTTGGAAATGGATTCTTTGTCACTTTGTAAATCCACCTAAGGAAAGGATTCTTGTCCACCAAGTAAATCCTTTTAAGGAGAGGATTTGGTCTCCAATAAATACTACCTATTAATTTCGACCAAGCCTTAATTTTTGGTGTGAGAAGTTGTTTTTTATTTGTTTTTTATTGTTATAATAAAAAAAACTTCCAACTCATTGTGTGAAGATTTCGACCAGGCATAGAGAAAAGAGGGAACGTTTTGTTTTCGATAGTACATAGTTATCCTTTGCAACAAAAGGGTTTTGTGTACACTATAGAATCAAGGTTCCCGCGAGTTTCAATCAACTTGATTGATAATTCACAATTGACCGGAAGTTCTTGGTCTTTCTCTTAGAGGATTTTTGTGACTAACAAAGAAGAAGATTTTGTTTGTTTCTATTCTAAGGTATACAATTTAATGAAAAAGAGCCCACACTTCTAGGTGATTCACATTCGTGATTGGTTTGGAAGATCTTGCGGATACAATTTGACGCTAGTTCAATCGTCACAAATTTTTTTTTATATATTTTAAGTCTTCCTTTGTGCGATTTTCCTTACAATTTTGACCTGTCCAGAAGCCATATTTCAGTAGATACTATTGAATACTTAACATTAAGATTAAATATCCAATACCTCAAAATATCTGAAAGATGATATTCTTCTCACATTTAATAAATTGAGCAATGATGTCCACATCTATAAATGAAGTCTTCTATCGATTAACAAGTGAATACCATAAAACCATCGAGGATAGACTATGCTATATAATCGTACTCATTGATGGCTCAAATGATAACACTTGTAACTATAAGTCCATCATTTATCTCATGATTAGGATAGACTCTCCGATTGTATTCAGGTGAATACTTTTATCCATTGACGGTTGTGGATAAAGTATCTCACTGTGATCCTATTCAATGTACATAGTGCAATAGATTCTTTTTCCCCAAGACACCACACTTTGATGATTTTAGACTCATCATTACACATTTGATCTCACTCAAATGCTAGAAAAAGAATCTACAACTTTAACAAGAAAAAGGCAACCAACTTTAATATTAAGTTGTGAATATTGTTCAAGACTAACTAAAGAACTGTTTCTACCTCATACATATCTAGATGTACAAACAATTCTTTATTTCCCACAGTCTTTTGACTTTATGATTATTTACTTATGACAATTCTAATAATTAAACTGTAAATGCTATAAGATTTGTTAAACTAAAAATCATTTTATTAATATGAAAAGATTATCAAATACACTATTACACTCTTGCTATTGAGCATAATCCCAACGTTGGTGATTACTGGTATTCTTCATGAGGGTACACTATCTCCAATAAGGTTGTCTAGGGTACGAATGAGAAATATTTTCTTATTCTATATTTATTAAAGAGTTCAATTTTATTTCTTTTCTGGAATGAACTAAAATTAATAGATCAAACCTAAGTGAATCATTTGTTGATTTTGATTAAGTTATGTCTATTGAAGGTTAAATTTAGATTACCCACCAAGATCCCCAATCCATAAAAAATTGCATGGATCACTTGATATATTATATTGGACCAACTTATAGGTCCATCTAGATTTGTTTTTGGATTTCGGAATCCAAAACATTTGAAGAGGTGCAGTCATGTGTGATCAAGACACGCGATAACTCTTCAAGTACCTATCATGTGTCGAATTCCTTGGGCGGCCCTAATGGGGTGCGATTAGCAATCCATTAACACATTTAGGATAAAATTTGTACATTTTAATTGAATGGGTTGTTGAATTATATTAATGTATTAATTTAAGGCATGTGGACTTGTTTCTTTTTAGTAAGATTTGGTCTAGTTCACATGTGGACTTTTTAGTAAAGTCCAATCAATTTAGTAAAACAGAAAAACAACATTTTTTTCATACTATTGGCTTGGGTGGCAAGGCTAAGGATATTAGGCTAATATAATGTTTTTATTTTAGTATTTAATCAAATGGAAATTCATTAATTAATTTTTTAGTTAAAAGTCAAAATCTGTTTCTAATAGGAGAAGGTCTCCTTGTATCATACTAATTGATTAACACTGAAAATTGTACGTTTACTAAGGGATAATATCATCATTTCACACTTCCAATATGATTAATTTCCCAATTTAGACATAATTTCATTTGCTCACTTAAATAAATGTGTTGTGTAGTAATCAGTGTATTTTTCCCTGTATTTCAGAGGTAATTCGATCAATTCAGAATTATAGAGAAGTTAGATAGCAAAACAAACATCGTTTTCAAGTTTTGAACGTCAAAAACCTTAGGAAGGCCACAAAGGGTATTTTTGTAATTTTAACTATTCACTGTTCACTGTTCACAGTTGACTTTCATTGTTCCTGATGATGTGGCACATTCCTATTAACCTAAACTACGAGTGCACCGTACACGCGGCTGCAGAGAATCAAATTCTAGAAGTCGGTGCACTGTTCGTAGTTGACTTTCTAGAAGATTATTGACCGATGATGTGACACAATTCTATTGGCCTAAATTTTGATTGCACCGTACACGTGCTGCAGAGAATAATATTCTAGAAGCAGGTGCACTGTTCACTATTCACTTTCACGGATGCGTTTATTGTTCACTGTTCACTGTTCACTAATGACGTGGCGTAATCTGGACGCTCCATTCTAAATTCATCCGATGGTTAATTGTGTATAAATTGGGGACCTCTCCCTCTTAATTTACACATTCTAAATCCAAATCTGATATTAGAATTGTGAAATTCTCCCTCTTTTGTTCTCAAATTCTCTGTTAAATAAAATAGCTATTTTCTAGTTAAATTATGTCTGACTAATTTTATATAGTTGGGGCTAAAGGTGATACTGTTGGTATGGAAAATATGATCCAATTATGGCAAGTTTATTATTTTCTTGCTTTCTCCACTCTGATCTTTGTGGAGTTTTTAACTCACTATAGTCAGACAGATATTGTCTAGCACAGTGAGTACTTTTACCCATATTTATCAGAGAGTGGTTTCTCCCCTCTGATCTTTGTAGAGTTTTTTACTCACTGTAGATAGACAGATATTGTCTAGCACAATGAGTACTTTTACCAATATCTATCGGAGAGTGGTTTATCCCCTCTGATCTTTGTGGAGTTTTGACTCACTGTAGACAGACAGATGTTGTATAGCACAGTGGGTACTTTTACCCATATCTATCAGAGAGTGGTCAGTGGAGTGGAATATCCTCCCATTAATTTGGACTAAATATTAATAATTGGATCATAATCGAATTACCAACAAGGGATCCCTTAGCCCTAGTTTTAATTTTAATTGATTTACATTTTATAACAAGCTTAGTAATTAATTTAGATAATTAATTCTACAAGGACTAGTGAACAACCTCCACGTGGTTTGACCCGGTCTTACCGGTTAATTTATTACTATGACACTTTTATTCTTGGGAGTAGGAACACTTCTTTAGGACGTGTAAAGTTTTTGGCGCCGCTGCCGGAGAGGTAAGTCCGCCTTTTCTTTGTAGAAGTAATTTCTTTTTAATTTTATTTTAGTTTTGCTATTTTTTTTCTATCTTCTTTGTTCTATTTTTTATTCAATTTTGCATCTCTCATCTCAATCATAAACTTCATCCACTTAAAAAAAAAAACACTTGTAATCGTTAATCACATTTTTGCATTTTAGTCCTTCAACTTTTTATTTGCATTTTAGCTTATATCTAGTTTGTATATGAATATAGGTCATTTTATTTTCATTTTTGCATATCAGTCCCTGTAATTATTGCATTTTCACTTTATTCCTTAGATTTATAATTATTTACACTTTTGCCCCAACACTTGTGTATATTTGCATTTACACCCTTAGAATTTTGCATCTTGTTATTTTTATCTCTTTTTCTTTTATTTTATTTATTTTTGTGTATTTCACCTCCATGAACCCTCATTAAATTTGCAGGAGACGTTGGTCTCGAACATCTAGTGGTAGATTAATTAGGAGATCACAATCACCCATATTAACCAACAACATGGCTGAAAACCCACTTAGACATCTAGCAGGAAACCAAGTCGAGAACCTTTTAGACAACCTTGATAAAGTGTCTCATCATAGCAACAATCCACCTTATGTTGACCATGACCAACACATTAACCCAAATCCACCTAGAACTCTTAGAGACTACATTAACCCCACACGTACAGGAGTACCTTCATGCATAGCTTTCCCACCAAATGCAGCACACTTTAATTTTAAACCGGGAATCATTCAACTTTTACCCAATTTTCACTGTCTCGAATCTGAAAACCAATATTTGCAAATAACACGTGCACTGACCAAAATGTTAGCATGGATATAATCAGGCTTAAGTTTTTCCATTTTTCCTTAAATGATAAAGCTAAAACTTGGTTACAAAACCTTAGGTCAGAGTCAATTCAAACTTGGAATGATATGCAATATCAGTTTTTAAAGAAATTTTTCCCACCTCATAGAACAAACTCTCTTAAGAGGCAAATCACTTCATTTACCCAAAAACCTGGGGAAACACTTTACCAATGTTGGGATAGTTTCAAAGAGTTGTTAAATGTCTGTCCACATCACGGTTTTGAAACATGGAGGATAGTGTCACATTTCTATGAGGGACTCACACCTCAAAGTAGACAAGTCATTGAAATGGTGTGTAATGGGGAGTTCAGTGACAAAAATCTCGAAGAAGCACTTGACTATCTTGACCACATCGCTGAAAATGCTCAAAATTGGGACACCATTGGTTCCTATGAGTCCATAAACAAATCACAACAATCTCCGTCTAGTGGAGGCATTTACAATATTAGGGAAGATCATGACCTTCAAGCTATATTCGCATCCCTAGCTAGGAAAGTTGAAGTTTTAGAAACTAAAAAGAGTGAAGATGTAAAATCTGTACAAGAAATTGTATGCCATGTATGTGATTCTGATGATCATATCACTCATAGTTGCCTAACTTTACCAGCCATAAAAGATTGCCTTCATGAACAAGCCAATGTTTTTTACACTTTCAATAAGCCAAATTCCAACCCATACTCACAAACCTACAATCCTAGTTGGGGAAATCATCCAAACTTTAGTTGGAGGAACAACAATCAAGCCCAGTCTTCACAACCACCAGGTCCATCAAATCCACAAACACACCAAAATTTCCAAAACCCTCAAGGTTATACGCCTTATGTCCCACCATCTAGGAAAAACCATGAAGACACTTTGCACTCATTCATTAATAAACAAAAAGCCATTAACTGCAAAACTGCACAAACCTTGATAGATGTTAAAGATACTTTGGCAAAGATTGCTTCTACACTCACCACACACAAAAAAGGTAAGTTTCTATCTCAACCACAACCAAATCCCAGGAGTCAGTCAAGTTCCTATGATAATAATCAACGCCCAGATCAAGTCAAATCAATTATCACTCTTCGTAATGGTAAGGTCATTAAAAAACCTATTCTTGAATCTAGTAAAAATGATGATGAGTCATTTTCCAAGGGTAAGGAAGGAATTGATGAAACCACTGTTGACGAAGAAATAATTGAATTCCCACCTACACTTCCATATCCTCAGGCTCTTAAAAATTCACAAAAACTGAAGCATTCCCTAGAGATTTTTGAAATTTTTAAATAGGTAAAGATCAATATTCCTTTGTTGGATGCAATCAAACAGGTATCTTCATATGCCAAAATTTTGAAATATTTGTGCACTGTGAAAAGGAAGCATCAGGTAAGAAAGAAAGCCTTTATGGCTGAACAGGTAAGTTTCATTCTTTCCAATAAAAAATGTTTTGAAATATAATGATCCTGGTTGTCCCACTATTTCCAGCATAATTGGTAACTGTAAAATTGGGCATGCTTTACTTGACCTAGGTGCTAGTGTAAATTTGCTCCCATACTAATTTTATCAGTGACTTAAACTTGGTGAGTTAAAGCCGACTTCAACCACACTTTGTCTTGTTGATAGGTCAATTAAAATACCAAAAGGAATAGTGGAAGATGTGTTAGTACAAGTCGATAAATTTATCAACCCAGTAGATTTTATTGTCTTAGAAACACAACATGTTGTTAATGAGCACAAATAAATTCCTGTTATATTGAGCTGACCATTTTTTGCTACGTCTAATGCCATTAATAATTGTAGGACTATAATAATGAGCATGTCTTTTGGAAATATGGAAATTAAGATTAATGTTTTCAACATGTCTAAGGAACCATTTGATGAAGAAAATAAAAATGAAGATTTTTTTAACTCATCTGAAGTTTGTTTGATCAATTCACCTGAGTCATGCACGTATTCACATCTTGATAATTGTTTACAGGTTGCCAAAGAAGAAGGAGACAATTCAGATTTTAAAGAATTGGAACAGAAAGATGATGAGCCAGAAGAAAAAGCACCTCAACTGGATTTGAAGCCCTTACTAGAAGAACTCAAATATGTGTACCTTGGGGTCGAGCAGACCTACCCAGTGGTAATCTCTTCTAACCTCACAGAAGAGTAAGAAGGTAAGTTGTTACATGTTTTAAAGAAAAATAAGAATGCAATTGGTTGAACTTTGAAAGATTTGAAAGGTATTAACCCATTTATTTGTTCACATCGAATAAATTTGGAGAAAAATGCTAAAACATATCGACAACCCCAAAGAAGACTTAACCCACACATGAAAGAAGTTGTCAAGACCGAAGTCCTTAAATTACTTAACGTGGGAATTATCTACCCTATCTCTGATAGTAAATGGGTGAGTCCTACACATGTTGTGCCAAAAAAATCTGGAATCTCTATTGTTAAAAATGAAATGGGGGAGTTAATTCCAACTCGTGTTCCATCTAGTTGGCGCATGTGCATTGATTATAGAAAATTATATGATGCCACTAGAACAGATCATTTTCCTCTTCCATTACTTGACCAGATTTTAGAAAGAGTAGCAGGACATCCCAAATACTACTTTCTTGATGGGTACTCTAGATACTATCAAATTCCCATTGCATTAGAAGACCAAGAAAAGACCACACTCACATGTCCCTTTGGAACCTTTGCATTTAGAAGAATGCCATTTGGTTTGTGTAATGCTTCAGCCACATTTCAACGATGCATGCTAAGCTTTTTTAGTAACATGATTGAACACTATTTAGAGGTCTTTATGGATGATTTAACTGTGTTCGGGGATTCTTTTGATGAATGTCTGAATAAGTTGGAAAGAGTCTTGAAACATTGCATAGATAAAGGACTTGTGCTTAACTAGGAAAAATGTCATTATATGACCACATCTGGAATTGTTTTGGGTCATGTTGTGTCATCTAAAGGAATCGAGGTTGATAAGGCAAAAATTAAAGTCATTTTGAAGTTACCACCACCATAAAAAGTCAAAGATGTGCGATAATTGTTAGAGCATGTAGGATTTTATGAGGTTTATTTAAGATTTCAGTGTCATATCTAAACCACTTTGTAACCTCTTATTAAAAGATACAAAATTTGAATGGACACAAGAGTGTGGAGAGTCTTTTAAAAAGATAGTTGACCTTTTACCGTCTGCTCCTATCATGCAATCCCCCGATTGGCCATTGCCTTTTGAATTGATGTGTGATGCGAGTGATTTTGTTGTTGGAGCTGTCTTAGGACAGAGAAGAGAAGGTAAGCCTTTTGTGATTTATTACGCTAGCAGAACTTTGAATTGTTCACAAATGAATTACACCACCACTGAGAAAGAATTACTTGATGTGATATTTGCATTGGATAAATTTTGGTCATACTTGATTGGCGTTTCAACCATTGTTTTTACTGATCGCGCTGCTTTGAAGTATTTAATGTCTAAACATGATGCAAAGCCAAGATTGATTCGCTGGATTTTGTTACTACAAGAATTCAATCTCACAATCAAGGAAAAAAAAGGGTGTTGAAAATTTTGTTGCAGACCATTTATCACGACTCACCGTTGAGTCGTCATTTGATAAAGCACCCATCAATGATTCTTTTCTTGATGATCTTTTATTCTCTATCACAAATTTGCCTTGAAATGCTGATATTGTTAATTATCGTGTAACAAGAATGATGCCACTTGATTGGAATGCACAGGATAAAAAAAAAAATTTTGACCGAGATAAAACCTTTTTTACTGGGATGACCCGTTCTTATTCAAGTATTGTCCTGATAAAAAAGTTCGACGGTGTATTCCAGGTAATGAGGTAAGTAGTGTCAATGAATTTTGTCATTCTGAAGGATGTGGTGGTCATTTTTCGTCAAAGAAAATGGCTGTAAAAATCTTACAGTGTGGATTTTATTGGCCCACCTTGTTTAAAGACGCACAAGCATTCTGTAAAACCTGTGAAAATTGTCAAAAGTTAGGATCCATTTCCAAGCGAAACATGATGCCTTTAAACCAATTCTTGTCATTGCAATATTTGATTGTTGGGGGGAATTGATTTTATGGGTCCATTTTCGCCGTCATTTGAATTTGTGTGCATTTTGGTTGCCGTTGATTATGTGTCAAAATAGGTTGAGGCAATTCCTTATCGAAATAATAATCACAAAACAGTGATTAAGTTTTTAAAGGAAAATCTTTTGACTCGATTTGGAATCCCTCGAATATCAGTGATGGAGGTAAAAACTTTTGTAACAAACCTTTTGAGTCTTTAATGAAGAAATATGGAGTCACACAAAATATTGCCACACCATACCACCCTCAAACAAGTGGTCAAGTTGAGTAAGCAAATAGGGAGATAAAACATATCTTACAAAAAACGGTTAACCCTGATCGAAAAGATTGGTCTCTTAGACTAAATGATGCACTTTGGGCTTACCACACTGCCTTCAAAAGATCTTTGGGTATGTCTCCTCATCGTTTATTTTATGGAAAACCTTGCCACTTACCTGTTGAACTTGAGAAAAAGCATATTGGGCCATTAAAGCTTTCAATTCTAACCTAAATGATGCTGGTGAATTGCGCATGTTGCAAATAAATGAACTTGAAGAATTAAGAAATGATGCATATAAAAAAGAAAAAATCCCTAAAGAGAAATCTAAAACCTTTCATGACAGACGAATTTTAAGAAGATCATTTGAAGTTGGTCAAAAGGTTTTGCTTTATAATTCTCGACTTCATTTATTTCCTGGCAAATTGAAATCAAAATGGATTGGTCCATTTGTTGTGAAACACGTGTATACATATGGTGCCCTTGATATTAAGAATCCTAGGAATGGTAATGTGTTTAAAGTAAATGGACAACGTGTGAAATCATTTCTTAGAAAATACAGATTTTTAAAAAGACTCTACCGTCCTTTTTGACCCTTGTTACAAAGTTGAGTAAACAAATCTCTTTCTTTTGACTTTATTTGTGTTTGCAATTATTGTTTTTGTTTTTGTTCTCTTTTACATTTTGAATTTTTGCAGGATTAATTTCTAGGGTCAATTTTTGCTTGGTGTATTTTGCTATATAACCCCGGTTAAATGGCAGACAACGGTACTCCGTGACAATTCAAGTCGGTTTAATTCAGTTTTCCAAATAACGTATCCCAAAAACAAGGCATAGATGAAATTTTCACAAACCTGCGAAAACATTTTCCATCGTTGCACTAAAATCCTCTGAAAAAGATTTACAAAGCACGTTCCTATAGATTACGCTTACTGATGATAAACAATATTCCTGTTGAAATTCGTTGGTTGATCGAAGCTAAGGTCCGTCTAGCAGGTGAGTCTGCTGATTTATTTATATCTTACGTGCCTGGTTTTGGAAGAAGTAACCTTGCAAAAAAAAACAAAGAGCTAAGAAGTTAGGGGTTACTTGTCACAAATGTGCACGTACAACTTGCAACACACATTGTCGATCTTTAGGAATGGTGTCTAATAATCAGGAAGATAAATTTTTATTTATTAGGCATGGTTTGCGTAGTGAGTCATTAGATAATATCCTAACAACTCTTGATGCACATCCGAGTGGATATGTGCAAATGGCAATTGACCGATTATGGCCACAATTTCAAAAAGAACATGCACAATATAGTCTTGGGAATCTGACTTTAAAAGACCCTGTTTGCCAATTTATAAGAAAAATGGATGGGAAGCATATCCCAGACCCATATAGGATGTTGAAGCCGTTTCTGGACGTTGAAGCTGTTTCTGGACATAAAACCAGAGAAAGATATAAGCCACAGTCACAACTACCAGTAAATATCCTTTTATTTTTATTATATTTTTCCTTCCACATTTTATGTCTTTTGTAATTATTGTTGTTTACTTTTGATTTTTGAACCATTTGGATCAAATATCATTGACAAATATGCCGCCCTATACATATAGGTGTATCATTGTGTTACCTTTTTCGGGATCTGTAAATACAAGCATTTATTTTTCTTTTTGCTTCAAGCACTCGTAAACATTCAAAATAAAATTTCAGAGAGTGCATTAATGGCATAACCTTCAACTAAACGATTCACAAACATTTGTGTGTTTGGTGGCACCAATTATGATAAATACAGAGAGCTTGTTGATGCTGCAACTCATCTTGGTAAGGTTTTGGCTAAGCGAAAAATACACCAAGTGTATGGAGGAGGTAACTTGGGATTAATGGGGTGTGTTTCACGAGCTGCACGAGACGGAGGTAGTCAAGTTCTGGTTATTGTCCTAAAACCTATGGCCACAACAGATATCACTGGAAAGACAAACGGTAAAGAGCTAGCTGTTTCAGGTATGCCTGAAAATTTGAATGCTATGTTACATTATGCTGATGCGTTTATAGCTTTGCCAAGTGGTTTTGGAACCATAGAAGAAATTTTTGCAATGGCATCTTGGGCGCGTCGGTTTGTTGAATGTTAATAAATTTTATGATGGTTTGCTTTCATTTCTTGATCATGCTTTGAAAAATTATTACATTCCACCTTCAATCCGAAAAATCTTTATCTCTGCTTTAAGTCCTCATGAGCTGATTGACTAGTTACAAGCTTTTAATTATGAGCCAGATCCTTCAACCTCCAAAATTGATTGGTCCATTGATGAAGAGAACAAGAAACACAGAATTGATCTGAATCTCAGTTTGTGATTGTCCCATGGTTTTTATGCATTTTATTTTCCTTTATTTTGTATTTCTTTTGTTGTTTTGCAAGATTTTGTTGTCTTTCAAGTTGTTCAGGTGATATCTTCTAAACCTTACCTCTTTCTAAATACATTGGGGACAAGGGGATAGTTGATTCATTAACTCTTTTTTTTAAAAAAAAAAACTAACTTCTGACCATTTTTTTTATAAATATGGCCGAGTAAGGAGATCTTTTAGATACTTCTGAGATGCATCTTTTTATTTTTGATGTATTTATTTTTCTCTCTTCTGACTATTCAAATTTATAAACTCTCCATTATGATTTCATTGACTAATCCTTTTGTTCATTAAGTCATCTTGAGAAATTTTTCGAACTATTCTGGACAAACACGCACATTGACACGTGATTATGTGCAGTAAGTTGAGATTTTACGATATTTAGTTCTGAAACATCATTCAAGGGTAACAATCGAAGGCAATGGTCTTGTTTCAAAATATATACAGTAATAATAATAATAATAATTTTGTATGTTTTAACCAAAACTCTTACTTAGTAGCCGGGCCTCATGCCTCAGTAAGCATAGAGTGTTCACATAAAACGGTGGAGTCCGGATAAGAATAAAGTGCAGTTCCATAGCCTCTTTAACTCGAGCAATTAAGTCTGAGGGGTGCTTCAACACCTAATGCCCAGACCAACTAGTTTGGGAGTCATTGAACCAAAGCTCGTTACACGGGTTAAAGAGAAAGCTTAAGGGAATTGTACAAAAAAAAAACATCTGCAATCCGAGTAATTAAGCCCGTAGGAGTGTTTTAACACTAAATGCCCTAAATCCAACTAGATTGAGAGTCATTGGCCTAAAGCTCACTACATGGATTAAAGATGGAATGTTTGTTTCCAATTTTGTTATAGTAAAGAAAAAAAATGAATAAAACTGCTACCTAAGGAAAAAGCCCTGATGAGATTTCAGAATGAAAATGTTGTTTGATTTCAATTGAATCTCATAGTTATCGTGTTGATTTTTATTGAGCACAAGAAAGTTTGATTGATAACTTGATTGATGACTGGTTGTCAAAGGGTGAGAAAAGAGGTATGAGAGAGTTTTTCTATTTGGTAGTTTAGAGATTTGAATTTGAGTTTTTACTATTTTCGTTTTAGTTGCTAGGGACTAGCAATAAGATGATTAAGGGGTGTGATTAACACTGAAAAGTGTATGTTTACTAAGGGATAATATCATCATTTTACACTTCCAATATGACTAATTCCCCAATTTATACATAATTTCGTTCCCTCGCTTAAATAAATGTGTTGTGTAGTAATCCGTGTATTTTTCCTTGTATTTCAGAGGTAATTCGATCAATTTAGAATTATGGAAAAGTCAGATAGCAAAACAAACATCGTTTTCAAGTTTAGAATGTCAAAAACCTTAGGAAGGCCACGAAAGGCATTTTTGTAATTTTGACTATTCACTTTTCACAGGACGGTCACTGTTCACAGTGACTTTCACTGTTCACAGTTGACTTTCACTGTTCACAGTTGACTTTCACTGTTCACAGTTGACTTTCACTGTTCATAGTTGACTTTCGTTGTTCCTAAGGATGTGGCACCTTTCTATTGGCCAAAACTGTGAGTACACCGTACACGCGGCTGCAGAGAATCACATTCTAGAAGTTGGTGCACTGTTTATAGTTGACTTTCTAGAAGATTATTGACCGATGATGTGGAACATTTCTATTGGCCTAATTGTGAGTGCACCGTACACATGCTGTAGAGAATAATATTCTAGATGCCGGTGCACTATTCACTATTCACTATTCACTTTCACGGATGCATTTACTGTTCACTGTCAATGTTCACTGTCACTGTTCACTGTCACTGTTCACTGATGACGTGGCACGATCTGGACGCTCCATTCTAAATTCATCTGATAGTCAATTTTCATCCGTATTTTGTATAGATAGGGGACCTCTCCCCCCTAATTTACACATTCTGAATCCAAATCTGATATTAGATTTGTGAAATTCTCTCACTTTTGTTCTCAAATTCTTAGTTTAAATAAAATAGCAATTTTCTATTTAAATTATGTCTGGCTAATTTTATATAGCTTGGGCCAAAGGTGATACTGTTGGTATGGAAAATATGATCCAATTATGACAAGTTTATTATTGTTTTGCTTTCTCCCCTCTGATCTTTATGGAGTTTTTGACTAACTGTAGTCAGACAGATATTGTCTAGCATAGTGAGTACTTTTACCCATATTTATCAGGGAGTGGTTTCTCCCCCTCTTATATTTGTTGAGTTTTTGACTCACTATAGACAGACATATATTGTCTAGCACATTGAGTACTTATACCCATATCTATCAAAGAGTGATTTATCCATTCTGATCTTTGTGGAGTGTTGACTCACTGTAGACAGACAGATGTTGTCTAGCACAGTGGGTATTGTTACCCACATCTATCAGAGAGTGGTCAGTGGAGTGGAATACCCTCCCAATAATCTGGACTAAATATTAATTATTGGATCATAATCGAATTACCAACAGTGGATCCCTTAGCCCCAGTTTTAATTTTAATGATTTACATTTTATAACAAGCTTAGTAATTAATTTAGATAATTAATTCTACATGGACTAGTGAACAACCTCTCTGTGGTTCGACCCGGTCTTACCAGTTAATTTATTACTATGACACTCTTATACTTGGGAGTATGAACACTTTTTAGGACGTGTCACTAATGTTGGTACTTTGAAAAGGATCAAAGATTTTATTTGATAAGTAGATAAACAAAAAGAATTTATTCATCTCATCAAATTAGGACATCTTTGATATCTATCAAAACTCTAATTGACAGTTGGTCAAATTATGAAGTTTTTGATAATGTCACAATTAATTTATATTCAATAATTTATTATTTGATAATACACTAATGAGTTGGAATAGGGTAGAATTTTGAAAGTTGATAGAAGTCTTGGTGAAATTGAAATCCTCCTTGTGTGAGGATTTGGCCACCTATATATATCTCTATCAAAGAATTTAGCAACCCTAGTTCTTGTGTGAGAAGTTTTTTTTTTTTACTTTGCTTTTCTTAATAAAAAATTTGATCCAACTCATTGTGTAAAGAATTTGGCCAAGCATAGAGAAAAGAGGGAACATATTTGTTTTCGATAGTGCACTAGTATCCTTTACATCAAAAAAATTTGTGTACAACATCGAATCGGGTTCACGCAAGTTTCAATCATTAGATTGAGAATTCATAAGTGACCAAATATTCTATGTTTTTCTCTAGACGGATTATTGTGACTACCAAAAGAAAAAGGTTTTGATTGTTTTCCATCCTCAATTATACAATTCAAAGAAAGGGAGCGTACACTCCTAGGTAATTCACTTTCGTGATTGGATTGAAAGATCTTGTTGATGCAATTCGGTGCAACATCAATCATCACGTGAAAAAAGTACGATACCTTTTATTTATATGTTAATTAATCAAGGGTCAAGGTCCATTCTTTAAAGATTTTTTTTTTTAAATAAACCAATCGATATGTTCCCTTCCACATCATGTTTTCTCCTACATCTTCATGTTGCATGTTTTAGTATTTGTATAGGTGTTTGGACATGGAATTTACCAAAGGGGTAGATTGTTAAATTCTCGAAGAAACAAATAATATGGTGTGTAAAATTAATCTAGAGGGGGGGGGTGAATAGATTTTAAACAGTTTTACCCAATTTTCGTTAAAGATCAAGTTTACGAAAATGCCCCTAGCTAGTTACAATAAAATCACAAGTGTAAAAATGCGGAAACAATAAAGTTACTTGAGATATACGTGGAAACCGTTAAAATGGGAAAAACCATAGGTTGTTAAGTGCGCCACACTCGAATAACGAATCCACTGATGATAGAGGCGTTACAACCTACTCCCAGTATATAACCCACTACCACTACCTAATCCCGGTATTAAGTGGACCTAGTCTAATTTGCTTACGCTTGAAGCAACCTACTCCCGGATGCGCCACACTAGAACCTCGAATCCACTAATGATAAAGGAATTACAACCTAATCCCGGTTTAATCCTCCACCACTACCTAATCCCGGTATAAGTGAACCTAGTTCATCATGCTTGTCCTTTAAGCTACCTACTCCCGGAAGCAACACAAGTCTTATTTCTCAATGAAGAGATAAAGTGTCCTAAGAGAATATATAATGATATTCAATGAACAAACAAGGCTAGGAAACCCTATATGCTTATCTAGGATAATGAGATGGCAATCAATGCAATCCTAGATATTAAATGCTAAATGACATGTTCAAATAGCTTAGCTAAACATAGATGAAACAATCCTATGAAGCTATCACAATACAACACTCAATCATGGCATCACAACAATCTCTAATTTGTATCTAAGATTGTTCTAAGAGAATACAATTAATTAAAGAGATGGTTTAGTAAGCAAAACACTTGGCTTGTAAGAAGATAGTGAAGAACTTACCAAACAGGATGTGATGAACCAGCCCTATCCATTGATGCACTCTAGATGAACTTAGATGATGCAAGATGAAGATTTAACGCTCATGGGAATGCTTTGAGTGAGTAAAAATGAGTTCTTGGAAGTGTTTTTCCTTTGAAATGTGTTCTAAGGAAGAAATGTGATATTCTGAACTCACACACGACCTTGAGGCATTGAGTTATATATATATAAGTTCCAATCAAAGTGAAGTCGTTTTGAAAAAAATGTTCCAGCTTCCTCTGCGTGCGCTGGTGATGTGTGCTGGTGATGTGAGCTGGTAGAGTAGTGCACCACCAGCGCATAACCTATTTTTAAAACAGGCGTTGGACGAGTGGCGCTTCCTAGTAGCGCAACACAAGCGCAGATCCTCTGGGAAGTTTGCACTGGTGAGGTGTGCTGGACGAGTAGCGCACCACCAGCGAACGCCTACATTTTTCAACTACGCGGGGTGCAGAAGCGCAGCTCAGTGGCGCAACACTAGCAACATGCCAAAGTGAAAGTTGCGCTGGTTAGGTGCGCTGGTAGAGTAGCGCACCACCAGCGCAAGACCTATTTTTTCAACACTCAAAAGCACAAAAGCAATAAGTTCAAGAGTGATGAATTTGCATCCTATTTTAATGCCTAGCATGACATACAACTTTCATAGCAAGATGCAAGTAGGTCAACAAGAGTCATTTAAACTAAAATGCACACAAGAAAACACTCAACATATAAGATCAAGAGTTATGCATGAATATATGAGTGTGTGCAACTATCTCTTCAAAGTAAGTAAGCACAAGAATTTTACCTTTGGTGCTTCTCCTCTTAAGTTCTTGAGAGCCTAAGCTACCCTTACATGAACCCCAACAATGTGGTTGTTCAAAAAATAAGCCAATCAACAAATGAGGACTTTTCAATCTCCTCCTTTGGCTATTTCGTGACAAAACCACCACTCACATTGATCCTCTAAAAAAAAAAATAAAACACCGGGAAGATATTCTACATTACAAATAGATAAATATAAAAAAACTTTAAGTCTTCAATCTCTTGTAGGACTATCAACCCTACACACAAGGCAAGCACAAATACTCTTTCCAAACCAAGTTCATGTGAGTTGATCAAGTGAATATAAAACAAAAGCATTTGCATTTAGAAATATGAGTATGATATCATGAAATGCTCATGCAAAGCTCCCCCTTAACGGGTTAATCCCCCTACATGTAATCTCCCCCTCAAACAAGCAATGCTCCCCCTCAAAGCCAACACATGCTACTCCCCTAACATCACAATGTTATGTCAATTCTACTCCCCCTTTTTGTCATGATATAGACAAAAGAGAAGTCCCCAACCGGGTCACTCAAGGTAAAGAAAGAAAAGAGCATACAAGATTGTTGCATAATTATATAAGCCCTATTTATGCAACCTCAATTGATAGAAGAGACATAAGGAGATTTATTTGAAAGACAATGTGTGAATCAAAAAAGTGCTTTGCATACAAGACATATTGCATTCAAGTCCAAAAACAATGGTATTTGGCAAAGCAAATGACAAAGGTTTCCAATATAATTCAAACCAATTTCAGCATTTGTCATGAGAGAAGCAGGGATATAGAGTTCTTATAAATATCAAGTTTTAAAGGCACTATATCCAACTTTATAAACTAAACATGGCATGAGAAACTTTGCACCCTATTTGATTTTTCCGGAGGATACCCGTAGGATAATAGCCATGTTAAACTAATAAAGAAAAAGAGACATGAATTAAACATTTTAGTCTCACTAGCATTTTCACACAATGTGTTGCATTTAACAATTGCAATCATCAATTCATGCTTTATCATTTCTCATTAGCATGTCATTTAAGCATCATCATGTCATGGAGATAATTATCAAATTAAAAATAATAATATGACAGTAGGAGACCTACTTTTACTAGGAAAAAGATTTTAACTTTAATGAAACAATTAATAAATATATAAATTAATTAATTTCCAATTAATTAAATAAAAAAATAAAAAATATATATACTAAGCTAATTTCATTACAATTTCATTAAACTCACGAGATAGATATTCTCCTCCACGATCAGACCTCAAGATTTTTAGGCATTTCTCAAGCTGATTTTCTACTTCAACTTTAAATTCTTTGAACAAGTCAGAAGCATCTGACTTATGTCTCATGAGATACACATAACCAAATCTTGAGTAATCATCCATGAAAGTGATGAAGTACTCATATTCACCTTTAGCTTTAATGCTCATAAGACCACACACATTAGTGTGTATCAATCCTAAACATTCAGTGGCGCTTGTGCCTTTGGTTGTGAGCGACGTTTTGGTCATCTTGCCTTCCAAACAAGATTCACGACTTGGTAGATCATTAACCTTTAAGTCACTTAAAGGTCCATCACTAACCAATCTTTTGATCCTATTAAGGTTAATATGACCTAGGCGCAAATGCCATAGGTAGGTTTCATATTTTGATAATTGTACACTTTTATGATTAGTTTGTGTCGATTCCGTGTCTAACAAGTGAGAGATATTTCTATGCATATAGAATAAGCCATTTTCCAATGTACCTTTGCAAATAAATTTGATATTCTTACTACTAATTAAACCTTTATTAAAAGTAACCAAATATCCAAATTTATTTAGACAAGAAACCAAAATTAAATTCCTCTTGAATTGTGGTAGATAATTAAAGTTTATTAAATCTAAATGCCTAGAACAATCTAAATTAATTCTAATATCTCCAACTGCACTAGTAGACACCAATTCTCTGTTTCCTAAACTCAAGTTGAATTCAATCTCATTCAACCTTTTCCTTTACTGAAACCTCTTCTAGTTAAGCTCAAGTTGCTTTTTCTTCTATTGTTTCTTGACCTTCTTAAGGTTCTTAACAGTAGCAACTTTCCCTACAGCATTCACCTCTTATACCTTGCCTTTCACAAGGATTTTCTCGGCGCTTTGAATATCTTGCATTGAGCCTTGCAAGGTGTATTCCTTATTATTCAATGTGTTATCCAACTTGAATTAATCAAATGAATCTGATAGTAAGTTGACAATCATGTCAATTTTTCGTGTCACCACCTATCTCAGTACCAATGAGTTCAGCAATATTGAGATGTTCTATGACTTTCATCAAGTGGGCTTTCACATCCTATCCAGGTTTCATACTAAGACTCATGAAAATATTCGCTGCCTCTCTCTTAGTCGTCTTGAACTTCATAGCAAACATCTCTTCCAGAGAATTCATTATATCGGTAACAGTCTCCATTCCTTCAGGTTGCTATTGAACACGTTGGAGATGGTGGCCATAATGTAATGTATATTTAGCTATCTTATCTGAATATTTCCACTACTGATACTCATATCTTTGATCCTAATTAGATTCATTAATAGGAGTAGGTGTTTTAGGAATAGACAGAATGAACCTATGGTTTTTCATCTAGCAACAACTACCCAAATTTCCTTTTCCATTTGACATAATTATCATCAATTAAAGTATTATCTTTTAGGATGTTGATGAAAGATGGGGTCATGATTTATTTTTAATAAAAAAATTATATAAGTAAACAATCATGATATAGCACTTTTGAATATTTATCTTGAATTTAAAATAATTCAATCGTAAAATTCAACGGTGATCCAACACCCATAAATGTCATGCCTCCATTGGGAGTTTGCACCATTATTATTTGGACTAGGTCCCACCTAATTGTTAACATAACAAGTAGCGTTTTCAACTTTGGCCTTGCAATTATATTAACAAGAACTCTTGGGAGGATATTAATAAAATCACATTGAGTGTGTTACCAAGTTATCGACCTTCAATATAATCCCTCAAGAATATCCCTCATTTAAGAGTAGATATCGTTTGGGTTAATTGTCTAGTCTATCATTGTAAGGAAGTATCTTTCTAAATTCAATTCATGAATACCGCTTGGGGGGTTATTACATGAAACATAAAGCTCAACTAAACTTGGAGGCTGTAGGTGTTCCAAAACACCTTGTCGCACTCAATTGTTTAAGGCGTGTGATCGAATTCCATAGAATGATTTACCAAGTTATCTAGGTGCCAATTAGATACCTAAACCATTCAATGCATGTTCATACTAAAAGAGATATATGAGTGGCACTCCTATTCTATATGACATGTTATCAAACAATGACAAACATTGCAATATTTACAAAAATATAAAAGGTACAATTTTGGTCCATCCAAGAATAGCAAGTAAATTACGTATGTCTTCGAATACAAAAAAATCCTTTTTTGGTGAACAAGTCTTCACGCGACCTTCATCATTTGGGCTCCCTCGGCTGCCTCTCATGGGCGTGCACACCCTTGGCTCCCTCCCATGGGTGTGTGCAGCCCAAAAACCCATAATGGGCTGCCTTACGCAGCCCATGCCACAACAATCATGGCAGCGTGCTCTTCGCACGCACGTTTGTTGCTATGGCTTTCACGCTCCCAAACTTATTCTGGTTGCTTCCAATTCTTCAAAACGGTGAGTCTTGATAATTGACTGTATTACAGAAGAATTTTAAATATAAAAAATACGGCAATTGTTTTTTAATTACAATATAGTGTAGTTTTTTTTTTATTATTACAATAACAAAATAAAAAAATACACTTAGCAACTTCGAAGAAGGAAATTTTGGCGATGATAGGCCACCTGTCTTGTTAGAATCCCAAAACAAAAATACATTGAAATTCTAGTACAAAAATTGAGCAACAACAAACCACATATAAAACATGTATATATCCAAAAATTCCAATGTAAATATATATGTGAATACTTAGAGTGTCATCTCTTCTAAAACATGCATATATATAATAAAAAGAAAAAGATTCACGTGCACATACATCAATTAATCAAGGGTACAATTAGACTCTGATACCAATTGTAGGGAAAATCAAACAACGGAAGCGTAAAAATTAGGGTTTGAAATATTTTTTTTAAAAATTCCCTTTAAAAGAAAGAACCTTAACCCTAGATTAATTTATGTATATTAAAAGTGTTGTACCTTTTATTATTATTATTATTTTATGACGATTGAACTAGCGTCGAATTGAATCTGCAAGATCTTCCAATCCAATCACGAACGTGAATCACCTAAGAGTGTGGTCTCCCTTTCTTTAAATTCTATACTTGAGGGTGGAAACAAACAAAATCATCTTCTTTCTTAGTCATAATAATCCTCCAAGAGAAAAAACAAAGAACGTCCAGTCACTTGTGAATTATCAATCAATTTGATTGAAACTCGTGTGAACCTTGATTCGATTTTGTACACAAAACCCTTTTGACGCAAATGATACTAGTGTACTATCGAAAACAAAAATGTTCCCTCTTTTCTCTATGCTTGGCCGAATTCTTCACACAATAAGTTGGAAGAAGTTTTTTTTTCTTTTTCTATAACAATAAAAAACAACTTCTCAAACCAAACAATTAAGGCTTGGTCGAAATTATATATACGAGAATATATAGGTGGCTGAAAATCCTCCTAGAAAGACGATTTCTACTTCACCAAGACTCCTATCAAAATTTGGATCTGATCCTCTTAAAAAAAGGATTTCTTTTACACAACAGGACTCCTAATGTATTTAGTTTAGGAGGACTAATCCTCTCCTAAGAAGGATTTACTTAGTGGGAAAGAATCCTACCCTTAGATGGATTTACTTGGTGACCAAGAATCCTTTTCTAAAAAGAATTCTTTTCTACACCAAGACTCTTAATCCAACTTAAATAGTGTATTTATTCAATAACCAATTATTGAATATAATTAAATTGTGACTAAATAAAAACTTCCCGATTTGACCAATTGTCAATTAGAGTTTTAATAGCAATCAAATACTTCCTAATTTGACTAGATAAATAAATTCATATTATTTATCTACTTGTCAAATATAGTAATTGATACTTATCATATTACCAACAATAATATGACAATAGGAGACCTACTCCTACTAGGAAAAAGATTTTGATTTTTAATTAAACAATTAATTTCCATTTAATTAAATAATAAAATAAAAAACAATATATTAACCTAATGTATTTAGCCTTGTCGCCCAAGACCACACATGGGAATATATATTATTTTTTTTATTTTATTAAATTCATTGGATCTAAATAAAAATCCACCTGTGAACAAGACCCATTCTTACAAAAAGAAACAAGTCCACATGCCTTAATACAATTCTGAATAGACCCATAAATTGGTCCGGTAGAATATATCAAGTGATCCATGCATGGTCGTGTGGATTGGGGATCTTGGTGGGCTATCTAAGTTTAAGCTCCAATAGACACAACCCAATCACAACCAATAAATGATTCACTTAGGTCCGATCCTTTAATTTTAGTTCATTCCACTAAAGAACTAATATTGAACTCTTAAATAATGATAGAATATGTTAATATTGTTCATTCATACGCTAGATAATCTTAATGGAGAAAGTGTATCCTTATGAAGAATACCAGTAATCGCCAAGAGCTCATAGACCGTCTATAGGTCTCCAAGCTACCATATTTACTCATATGACTACATTTTGAACTTGGATATTTTGACTTGTCCAGAAGCCATGTTCCAATATACACTATTGAAAACATAACGTTAAGATTTAATATCCAATACCTCAAAACATCCATATGATCATATTCTACTCTCATTTAATAAATGGAGCCACGATGTACATATCTATAAATGAAGTCCTCTGTCTATTATCAAACGAATGCCACCAAACTATTGAGGATAGACTATGCTATATAATCGTACTCATTGATAGCACAAATTATAACACTTGCAACTATAAGTCCATCATTTATCTCACGATTGAGATAGACTCTCCGATTGTCTTCTAGTGAAAACTTTAATCCATTAACAATTTTGGATAAAGTAATTCACTGTGATCCTATTCAATGCACTCAGTGCTCTAGATTCTTTTGCCCAAAGACACCACACTTTGATGATTTTAGATTCATTATAACAAATTTGATCCCATCAAATGCTAGCAAAATAATCTACAACATTGACAAGATAAAGGTGCCCAACCTTTATCTTAAGTTATGAATATTATTCAAGACTAACTAAAGAATTGTGTCTACCTCATACATATCTAGATGTATGAACAATTCTTCTTTTTCTCATAGTCTTTTGACCTTATGATTATTTATTTTTGACAATTATAGTATTTAAACTATAAATGCTATAAGATTTGTTAAACTAGAAATCACTTTAATGTTATGAAAAGATTGTTAAATACATTATTATACTCTTTCTATCGAGCATAATCCCAACAATCTCCAACTTGTTCTATAGCAAATTTATCATATCTCTCATCCTCATGCTCTCTAGTGCCCATTAAAACTCTTTTATGGAAGAGCCTTTGTAAAGGGTTCCGCTAGATTATCTACTAACGTTATCTTGGTAATTGTCACATCACACCTATGAACAATTTCCCTCTGAAGGTGATACTTTCTTTCAATGTGTTTTCCTCTTTTATGACTTCTTGGTTCTCTCGAATTAGCCTCTACTCCACTATTGTCATAATAGAGAGTGATCTGCTTATTCGCATCAGGAACCACTTCCAAGTAAATCAAGAACTGGCGGAGCCAGACAACCTGTTTAGCATCCTTGCATGAGGCAACATTCTCGGTTTCCATGGTAGAATTAGCAATACAATATTGCTTGATAGTCCTACATATGACTGCCCCTCCTCCAATAGTAAACACAGATCCTAATATTGATCTCTTGGAGTCAAAATCTTACTATAAATCAGAATTTATATACCCAACAGGAATTAAATCCCCTCCAGAGTATACAAGCATATAATCTCTCATTTTCTTGAGATACTTGAAAATATGTTTGACTGCCATCCAGTGATCAGGACCAGGTTTCTATTGAAACCTGCTAACTATACCCATAGCAAAACAAATATCTAGTATAGTACAGAGCATTGCATACATGAGACTTCCAACTGTAGGTGCATATGGAACCCTACTCATGAATTGCTCTTCATGCTCATTCTTAGGAACTTTTTCCTTAGAAAGTTTGATTCCATGTCAGAAAGGTAACATACCTTTCTTGGAATCATGGATGGAAAACCTAGACAAGATTTTATCTATGTATGAAGCTTGGGATAATGCAATCAATCTATTCTTTCTATCTCTTATGACTTGGATACCAAGAATATAACTTGCTTCTCCTAAGTCCTTCATATCAAATTGTTTTTCTAACCATTCTTTTACTGATGTCAATACACATACAAAATTTCCGATGAGTAGTATATCGACGTAAAGAACAAGGAAAACCAACTTGTCACCTTTAATCCTTTTATCTACACAGGGTTCATCAAGGTTTTGAATAAATCTAAAACTTTTCACAGCATGATCAAACCTTATGTTCCAGGGTCTGGATGCTTGCTTCAGTCCATATATGGATCCTTGCAACTTGCATGCTCTATCCTCTTGGCCTTTTTCAATGAATAATTCTAGTTGCATCATAAAAATGCTTTCGTCAAGACTTCCGTTAACGAAAGTTGTCTTGGCATCTATGTACCAAATCTCTAGGTCTAGAGATACTTCAATTGATAAGAGTATCCTAATGGATTTAAGCATGGCCACAGAAGAGAAGGTTTCTTCATAATCAATACCTTCCTTCTATGTGTAACCTTTAGATACCAATCTAGCTTTATAGGTTTCCACCTTTCCATCCATTCCTCTCTTCCTCTTATATACCTACTTGCACCTAATGGGCTTTATTCCTTAGGCAAGTCTGCAAGAAACCAGACTTTATTTTTGAACATAGATTCAATTTCGGATTGCATTGCCTTTTTCCAATGGCGACAATCAACATCTTCCATATCTTCCTTGTACGTATAGGAGATTCTCTACAGATTCTCCTAGATCGATGTATCTCTTGGGTTTTCCACTAACCCTCCCACTACGATCAGGTATGGTAAATTGTTGATTTTGTGTTGGTAAGGAACTTATAATTGGGCTAGGTTGTGAAACCTCTTGTGAAATTATATCTCCTGAAAGCTCATTCAGGACAATTCTACTTTTAGGCACAAAATTATTCGTATAGTCCTCTTCTAGAAATTTAGCATTTGTCGAAACAAATACTTTAAGATTTGAAGGACTATAGAATTAATATGCTTTTGTTCCATTTGGATACCCTACAAATATGTATGTTTCTGAACGAGACTCCATCTTTTCTGTTTGTCCTTTTAACACATGCGCAGGACATCCAAATATCCTTAAGCGTTGTAAACTAGGATTTCACTCAGTCCTAAACTCTTGCGGTGTTTTATGAACTGGCTTAGATGGTACATCGTTTAGAATGTACATGGCAGTTTGTGAAGCATATCCCCAAAAAGAATTAGGAAGCGTTGAATAACTCAACATAGACCTAACCATGTTCTAAAGAGTTCTATTTCTCCTTTCTGCCACGCAAATTTGTTGAGGTGTACTTGGTGCAGAAAACAGAGAAATTATCCCTTTATCAATAAGATATTGCTAAAACTCACCAGATTGATATTCTCTACCATAATCAGACCTCAAGATTTTTATGCGTTTCTCAATCTGATTTTCTACTTCAGCTTTAAATGCATTGAACATATCAAAAGCATATGACTTGTGTCTCATGAGATACACATAACTAAATCTTGACTAATCATCCGTGAAAGTGATGAAGTACTCAAATCCACCTTTAGCTTGAATGTTCATAGGACCATGCACATCAGTGTGTATCAATCCTAAACATTCAGTGGCTCATGTGCCTTTGGTCGTGAAAGACCTTTTGGTCATCTTACCTTCCAAACAAGATTCACTTGTTGGTAGATCATTAATCTTTAAGTCACTTAAAGGTCCATCACTAACCAATCTTTTAATCCTATTAAGGTTAATATGACCTAGGTGCAAATACTATAGGTAGGTTTCATCTTTTGATAATTTTACTCTATTATGATTAGTTTGTGTTGATTCCGTGTCAAACAAGTGCGAGATATTTCTATGCAAGTAGAATAAGCCATTTTCCAATGTACCTTTGCCAACAAATTTGTTATTCTTACTAATAATAAAACTTTTATTAAAAGTAATCGAATATCCAAATTTACTTAGATAAGAAACCGAAGTTAAATTCCTCTAGAATTGTGGTACACAATAAACGTTTATTAAATCTATATGCCTATAAGAATCTAAATTAATTCTAGTATCTTCCATTGCACTAGTAGACACCAATGCTCTATTGCCTAAACTCAAGTTGAATTCATTCTCATTCAGTCTTTTCCTTTACCGAAACCTCTTCTAGTTAGGCCCAAGTTATTTTTTCTTCTATTGTTCATTAACCTTCTTACGAGTCTTAAAAGTAGCAACTTTACCTACTTCATGAACCTCTTGTACCTTGCCTTTCACAAGGATATTCTCGGTGTTTTAAACATCTTGCATCAGGCCTTACAAGGTGTACTCCTTATTATTTAAGGTGTAGTCCAACTTGAATTGATCAAAGGAATCTGATAGTGCGTTTACAATCATGTCAATTTTTTGTCTCACCATTGAGTTCAACGATATTGAGATGTGCTATGACTTTCGTCAAGTGGTCATTTACATCCTGTCCAGGTTTCATCCTAAGATTCATGAAAACAATCACTACCTCTCTCTTAGCCGTCCTGAACTTCATGGCAAACGTCTCTTCCAGAGACACCATTATATTGGCGGCAGTCTCCATTCCATCATGTTGTTGTTGAATACGTCGGATATTGTTGCCATAATGTAACGTACATTTAGCCATCTCATCTGAAGACTTCCATTACTGATACTAATCTCTTTGCTCCTTATTAGATTCATTAATAGGAGTAGGTGTTTTAGGAATAGACAGAACGAACTTATGGTTTTTCAACTCGCAACAAAAACCCAATTTTCCATTTCCATTTGACATAATTACTATCAGTTAAAGTATTATCTTTTAAGATGTTGATTAGGGATGTTGTCATGATTTCTTTTTTAAGAAAAAAAAATATAAGTAAACAATCATGATATAGCATTTTTGAATATTTATCTTGAATTAAAAATAATTCAACGGTGATGCAACACCCATAAATGTCATGCCTCCATTGGGAGTTCGTACCATTTACTAGTCGGACTAGGTCCTACCTAATTGTTAACATAACAACCAACGTTTTTAATTTTAGCCTTGCAATTTTATTAACAAGAACTCTTGGAAGGATATTACTAAAAACACATTGAGTGTGTTACCAAGTTATCGACCATCAATAAAATCCCTCACGAATATCCCTCATTTGGGAGTAGATATTGTATGGGTTAATTGTCTAGTCTATCCTTGTAAGGAAGTATCTTACTAAAATTCATTCATGAATACCCCTTGGGGGGTTATTACACGAAACATAAAGCTCAACTAAACTTAGAGGCCGTAGGTGTTTCAAAACACCTTCTTGCACTCAATTGTTTAAGGCATGTGATCGAATTCCGTAGAATGATTTACCAAGTTATCTAGATGCCTATTAGATACCTAAGTCATTCAATGCATGTTCATACCAACTGAGATATATGAGTGGCACTCCTATTCTATATACATGTTATCAAACAATGACAAACATTGCAATATTTATGAAAATATAAATAGCTACAATTTTGATCCATCCTAGAAAATCAAATAAATTACATATGTCTTGGAATACAAAAAACTCATTTCTTGGCAAACTAGTCTTCACGAGACCTTCGTCGTTTGGACTCCCTCGGCAGCCTCCCATGGATGTGCACACCCTTGGCTCCCTCTTATGAGCGTGTGTAGCCCATAGTTCCATAGGGCTGCCATGCATAGCCCATGCCATAACAATTGTGGTTGCGTGCTCTTCGCACACACGTTTGTTGCTATGGCTCACACGGTCCCAAATTTTTTCCTGTTGCTTCCAATTCTTCAAAACTTCGAGTCTTTGATACTTGAATGTATTATAGAAGAATTTTGAAATAAAAAAAAATACTGCAGTTTTTTTTATTACAATATAGTGCAATTTTTTTTTATTATTACAATAGGAAAATAAAAAAAAAACCTTAGCAACTACAAAGAAGGAAATTATGGCGATGATAGGCCACCCTTCTTGTTACAATCGCTAAACTAAAATACATTGAAATTCTAGGACCAAAATTGAGCAATAACAAACAACATAATATATATATATATATATATATATATCCATACATTCCAATGTAAATATATATGTGAATACCTAGAGTGTCATCTCTTTCTAAAACATGCATATATATAATAAAAAGAAAAAGATTCACGTACACATACATCAATTAATCAAGGGTACAACCAGGCTCTGATAACGGAAACGTAAAAATTAGGGTTTGCAATATTTTTTTTAAAAATCCCTTTAAAAGAAATAACCATAACCCTAGATTAATTGATGTATATTAAAAGTGTCGTACCTTTTATTTATTTATTTAATTTGACAATTGAACTAGCGCCGAATTGAATTCGCAAGATCTTCCAATCCAATCACGAACGTGAATCACCTAGGATTGTGGGCTCCCTTTCTTTAAATTGTATCCCTGAGGATGGAAACAAACAAAATCGTCTTCTTTGTTAGTCACAATAATCCTCCAAGAGAAAAACCAAGAACGTCTAGTCACTTGTGAATTATCAATCAATTTGATTGAAACTCGTGTGAACTTCTATTCGATGTTGTACATAAATCCCTTTTGATGCAAAGGATAATAGTGTACTATCGAAAACAAAAAACGTTTCCTCTTTTCTCTATGCTTGGACGAATTCTTCACACAATGAGTTGGAAGAAGTTTTTTTAAATATATAACAATAAAAAACAAATAAAAAACAACTTGTCACACCAAAAAATTAAGGCTTGGTGGAAATTATATATAGGAGTATATATGAGGCCAAAAATACTCCTAGAAAGAGGATTTCTACTTCACCAAGACTACTATCAAAATTTAGATTCAATCCTCTTTTTTTAAAAAAAACTTTTACAAACCAAGACTCTTAATGTATTTAGTTTAAGAGACCTATTCCTCTCCTAAGAAGGATTTACTTGGTGGGCAAGAATCATATCCTTATATGGATTTACTTGGTGACCAATAATCCCTTTCCAAAAGGAATTCTTTTCTACACCAAGACTCTTAATCCAACTCAAACAGTATATTTATTCAATGACCAATTGTTGAATATAATTAAATTGTGACTAAATTAAAACTTCCTAACTTGACCAATTGTCAATTAGAGTTTTAATAGCAATCAAATACTTCCTAATTTAACTAGATAAAAAAATTCATATTATTTATCTACTTATCAAATATATTATTTAATACTTATCATATTACCAACAATAGTATGACAATAGGAGACTCACTCCTACTAGAAAAAAGATTTTGACTTTTAATTAAACAATTAATTAATTTCCATTTAGTTAAATAATAAAATAAAAAACAGTATATTAAGCTAATATATTTAGCCTTGCCGCCCAAGACCACACATTGGCATATAATTTATTTTTTTATTTTATTAAATACATTGAATCTAAATAAAAAGTTCACATGTGAACTAGACCCTTTCTTACAAAAAGAAACAAGTCCACATGCCTCAATACAATTCTAAATGGACCCACAAATTGGTCTGGTAGAATATATCAAGTGATCCATGCAGGTTTGTATGAATTGGGGATCTTGGCGGGCTATCTAAATTTAAGCTCCAATAGACACAATCCAATCACAACCAATAAATGACTCACTTAGGTCCGGTCTATTAAGTTTAGTTCATTTAACTAAAGAACTATAATTGAACTCTTAAATAAAAATAGAATAAGTTAATATTGTTCATTCATACCCTAGAAAATCTCCACTTAGACAATCTTAATGGAGAAAGTGTATCCTCATGAAGAATATCGGTAATCGCCAAAAGCTCATAAGCAGCTGATAGCTCTGCAAGTTACCATATTTACTCATATGACCACATTTTAAACTTGGATATTTTGACTTGTCCAGAAGCCATGTTTCAATAGACACTGTTGTAAACTTAACGTTAAGATTTAATATCCGATACCTCAAAACATTCATATGAAGATATTCTACTCTCATTTAATAAATGGAACCATGATGTCAATATCTATAAATGAAGTCCTCTATCGATTAACAAATTAATACAAACAAACTATCAAGGATAGACTATGCTATATAATCGTACTCATTGTTAGCTCAAATGATAACACTTGCAGCCATAAGTTCATCATTTATCTCAGGATTGAGATAGACTCTCCGATTGTCTTCTTATTGAGATTATGCTCGATAGCAAGAGTATATTAACGTATTTGACAATCTTTTCCTATTAATAAAGTGATTTCTAGTTTAACAAATCTTATAGCATTTATAGTTTAATTATTATAACTGTCAAAAGTAAATAATCATAAGGTCAAAAGACTATGAGAAAAGAAGAATTTTTCATACATCTAGATATGTTTGAGGTAGACACAATTCTTTAGTTAGTCTTGAATAATATTCACAACTTAATATAATGTTTAGGGGTTTTTATTTTGTTAAAGTTGTAGATTCTTTTGCTAGCATATGAGTGGGATCAAATGTGTTATGGTGAGTCTAAAATCGTCAAAGTGTTGTGTCTTTGGGCAAAAGAATCTAGTACACTGGGTGCATTGAATTGGATCACAGAGAAAGACTTTATGTAGAACAGTCAATGGATAAAAGTTTTCACTTGAAGACAATCGAAGAGTCTATCTCAATCCTGAGATAAATGATGGACTTATGGTTTCAAGTGTTATCATTTGGGCTATCAATAAATACGATTATATAGCATAGTCTATCCTCGATAGTTTGGTGGTTTTCATTTGTTAATCGATAGAGGACTTCATTTATAGATATGGACATCGTGGCTCCGTTTATTAAATGAGAGTAGAATATCATCATATGGATGTTTTGAGGTATTGGATATTAAATCTTAACGTTAAGTTTTCAACAGTGTCTATTGAAACATGACTTTTGGACAAGTCAAAATATCCATGTTCAAAATGTGATCATATGAGTAATTACGGTAACTTGAAGAGCTATAGGCGGGCTATGAGCTATTGACGATTACTGATATTCTTCACTAGGATACACTTTCTCCATTAAGATTGTATAGTATGAATGAGAAATATTAACTTATTCTATCTTTATTTAAGAGTTCAATTTTAGTTCTTTAGTGGAATGGACTAAAATTAATAGATCGGACCTAAGTGAATCATTTGTTGATTGTGATTGGGTTGTGTCTATTGGAGCTTAAATTTAGATAGCTTGTCAAGATCCTCAATCCACACGAACTTGCATGGATCACTTAATATATTCTACCGGACCAATTTAGGGGTCCATCTAGAATTGTATCGAGGCATGTGGACTTGTTTCTTTTTGTAAGAATGGGTCTAGTTCACATGTGGACTTTTTATTAAGGTCCAATGGATTTTATAAAATAGAAAAATTAATATGATGGTCCATATATTGTGTCGGGCAGCAAAGCAATATAGTTTAGCTAAATTATATAATTTTTATTTTATTATATAATTAAATGGAAATTAATTAATTTGGTAATTAATTAACTATTTATTTAAAAGTCAAAATTATTTTTCTAGTAGGAGATGGTCTCCTAATATTATACTATTGTTGGTAGTATAATTAATATTAAAGATTATATTTGAGAAGTAGATAAATAATAAGAATTATTTATCTAGTCAAATTAGGAAATCTTTAATATGGTTACAAATACACTATTGAGTTGGATTAGGAGTCTTAGTGTAGGAAAGAATTCTGTTTGGAAAAGGATTCTTGGTCAACAAGTAAATCTATCTTTCTTTGAAAAGGATTCTTAACCACCAAGTAAATTCACCTAAGAAAAGGATTCTTAACAACCAAGTAAATCCCTCTTAGGAAAGGATTAGTGATTTTATAAATACCACCTTGATAAATTCGGCCAGCCCTATGTTTCTATGCGTGAAATTTTGGCCAAGCTAGGTATTTTTCAAGAGAGAATTTGGCCTAGCAAGAGAGAATTTTGAGGGAGAAAATTTTAGTTTTTGCTCTTGACAAAATTTGATCGACTCATAGATATAAAGTGTAGAATTAGACCAAGGAGAAAAGAGTAAATAAAAAACTTTTTGTTTTTGATAGTACACTAGTATCCTTTACATCAAAAGGGTTTTGTGTTCAAAATCAAATCGGGTTCACGCGAGTTTCAATCAATTAGATTGATAATTCGCAAGTGACCGGACGTTCTTGGATTTTTCTCTTGGAGAATAATTGTAACTAACAAAGAAAAAGATTTTGTTTGTTTCCATCCTCAGGTATACAATTTAAAGAAAGGGGGCCCATACTCCTAGGTGATTCAATTTCGTGATTAGATTGGAAGTTCTTGCGGATTCAATTCGGCGCTTGTTCAATCGTCACGAGAAAAAGGTACGACACTTTTTATATACAACAATTAATCTAGGGTTAAGGTTCTTGTTATTAAAAGGGAAACTTTTTTATTTATACCAAACCCAAATTTTATAAATTTTATGCTTCCGTTGCACGATTTTTCCTACACTTCTAGTGAAAACTTTTATCCATTGACAGTTTTGGATAAATTAATTCAATGTGATCCTATTCAATGCACCTAGTGCAGTTGATTCTTTTGCCCAAAGACAACACACTTTGATGATTTTAGACTCAATATAACACATTTGATCCCACTCAAATGCTATCAAAAGAATCTGCAACTTTGACAAGATAAAGACGCCCAACCTTTATCTTAAGTTATAAATATTATTCAACACTAACTAAAGAATTGTGTCTAACTCATACATATCTTAATGTATGAACAATTCTTCTTTTCCCATAGTCTTTTGACCTTATGATTATTTACTTTTGACAATTATAATAATTAAACTATAAATGCTATAAGATTTGTTATACTAGAAATCACTTTATTATTATGAAAAGATTGTTAAATACATTATTATACTCTTGCTATCGAGCATAATCCCAACAACTCATACTTTTGATTTTGAGTTCCGAGTCAAAAGTTATAAAACTTTCCGATCATATTTTATACATTGTCTTCGTCTTCGTATATCGAGTCAAATTTTAATTTTCTGGGCAAACTTTCATAGACATCCATGGCGAAGAATGCGAAGGTGTGCGAAGAAGGACGCGAGTGGCCACAGGCAACCTAGCGTCTCCTCCTTGAGATGGAGTGTGGCCATCTCAGGAAGGACCTCCTTCTGCCCATGAGATAACCTCGTGTGTGGCTATCTCAGGGATGGAGGAGATGCTTGGGAGTTGTTTAGGTCTTTTTACTATTCCCTTTCCTCTAAGTTAAATAAACGTTCCCCCTCTCATTTTAATTCTAAGGAGAAAACAAGTGCAGAATTTTTCTCTCAACTTTCTTTCCTCCCAAACAGCATATCTTGTTCGCTTGAACTATGATTCGAACGATTCAAGTTGGAGATTGTTTGTACTTCATTTCGCTATCTTTTTCAAGAAGTTTGAGGTCATTTATTCAAGATTTTCTGGTGGCTTTTCATTAAAAACGGGACTGCACTTTTCTAAAAAGGTAATGAAAATTTTCTTATCATTTGATCTTCAAAGTTTTTCAATTACCTTGGGTTTTCTTCTTCTATGTATGTATGTTTAATGTGTATACTTTGATTAAAGTTTTAAACTCTAGAAAAGCTAGATTGAGAATGATTAAAGTATCAAATGTTGAGTTAGGTTTTTGATTAAGCCTAGGTTTTCACATGTTTGTGTTCTGTATTTTGCTAGCTAGCTTTTCATTTAGGACTATTTTGAACTTTGGTTGATTGATTTTGATAAGAAATAGTCTCTACACGTGTTAGGTCTCTTTAATTGAATATATTTTGGAATAACACATGTTATTGAGTGATTAGAGCTATTTTGGCTTGTAATTGAATTCTGTGATAAAAATATGCTCTAGGTTGTAGCTAGAACTTTGATTGATGTTATCTCATGATTCTAGCATATGTTTGTGTTTTTTACTAAAATCTTCAATATATATATATATATATATATATATATATATATGCTTTGATTCAAGTTTTAGCCGCATGAATAATTCTAGGATTTTAATGTGTTTGTGGTGTTTCATATAAGTCTACAATATTATTCATGTTTAGTAACTAGGCAATATTTGTTTATGATCTTACATGCATATGCCTAGTTCCCATAGGATATGTTTGAACATCATATTCTATGTTGAGTGCAGCTTTGCATTTATGCATTCATTGATCACATAGGAAGTCCTTATAAAAGGCATGAAGTCTTGGTTAGAGGCATGTGTGCATTGGATAGCCAAGCAAGGAGTCTTGATTGGAGCATGTGGCTCGGACAATCAAGCATGGGGGACTTTCTAGACGCATGTGTACCTTGGAAAGAAATTAGACTTTTTTTGGTAGACAAGGAATGTTAAGATGCGATGGATTAAATGGATAGGGTGAGTCATTTGCTGATCATTCTAGTGGAATTTCTAACTTCTTAATGTTGTTGGTTAGAGTGGACTCCAAAAGAAAATGAGACATTTGTTGATCACTTTTGAGGAATTTCCAATCCACCAATAGGGATTGGATAGATGTAAAGTCCAATAGAGAGTGTGTCATGTGTTGGTCACGTTTGAGGAATTTTTTATCTACTTTCCAATAAAAGTACCTGATGGTTGCATTCAACCTGTGGATGTTTCCTCTACGGAGGTTTTACCACTTAAAAACAATTTGTCAATTCTTGCTAACCTTCTCCTATATTTGTATGTGTATATGTATATCTTATTCTACAAGTTTAATGGATAGATTTCTTAATAGACAAGATAGTGGTGATATGTGATCAATAAGCATTTCTAATGATCAAAATTGTAAATGTTATTGTACTTGTATATTGAACATGTTTGCTTGTAATAGTATTTAAAGGAATACTTGTATATATTGAATATTAATGAGAATACAAGTGTTGTATATTTTAGTTTTGTTTGATAGTCTTATCTCTTGCAACATGTAAGCCTGTTTGACAATACTTATCTTGATAACACATTTTACCTTCTCAAGTATGTTTTATTATCTTAAGTATTGTTATCCAAGCTAACTAGAGGAACAAACGAAAGTTTGTTTCAAGGGTTTGAAAAATGTGTAATAACCAATTCACCCCCCTCTACGTTAGCTTAAGGCAATCTAATCGCGTTTGTGCAATTTCATTTTGTATCAGAGCAGGTCGCTAGACAAAACTTAGCGAGATCTAGGCTACAAACTCGGTTGATTGTTCGGTGTTTGGATAAATGGTTCAACATGAGGAGACGATGTCTGAAGGAGCATCAAACTTTAGACCTCCATTTCTTAAAGGGTATAATTACGGGTTTTGGAAGTTGAGGATGAAAGCTTATATCCAATCTATAGATGAACGAGCGTGGATGTCAACTGAGTAAGGTTACCATTCATCTAACAAAACGCTTGAAGATGGATCTATAGTTGGATCTATAGTACTGAAACCAAGAGGTGAATGGAATACAAATGACTTTAAGTCTGCTAAATGGCTTCATAGAGCCATGAACGCTATCTTTGGAGGAGTGGATAGTAGGCAATTTTCCTATATCCAAAATTTGGAGACCGCCAAAAAAGCTTGTGATGTGCTTCAAGTGACCAATGAGGGAACAACGGCGGTAAGGAAATCTCGGCTCTGAATGGTTAAATCTTAATTTGAAATATTGTAAATGAATGAGGAGGACGAATTTGATGACTTTCAATTTAAGCATTTGGACATAGCTAATCAATGCCAATCACTTGGCATACCAATCAACGGACAGAGACTCAATAGGAAGATCCTAAGATCCTTGCCCAAACGGTTCAATCTAAGGTGACGGCTATTGAAGAGAGTAGAGATGTTGATAGCATGATTGTTGACGAATTGCTAAGATCTCTTCAAACCTATGAGGCAAGCTTGAAACCTAAAGCTAAGAGCAAGGGAGTAGCTCTCAAAGTCATCAATGAGGATAATGAAGATGATGAGAAGGAGATGGCATTATTGGTTATAAAGTTTCAAAAGTTTATGAGGAGAAATGGCAAGCCAAATGGCAAGCCAAATGGCAAATCTTCTACGGAGAAAGAAGTTAAGAAATCATCATCTCCAAAGAAGGAGAAGAGTGGTCAAGCAAAGGGCATTCACAAAATTAAATACTTCAAGTGCAAGAAGTTTGGACATTATGCTTTAGAGTGTCCAAGTCAGAATACAAATAAGGATAAGAAGGGTAAGGCTATGACAGCTATATAGAGTGATGATTACACTAGTGAGGATGAGAGCTCTAATGAAGAGTCTTCAAGTGAAGAAGAGTTGGTTAGCAACTTTATTGCTTTCACAGCCTCTTACAACATGCTAGAGGAAAGTTGTCGAACATCTTTAAGCAAGGTTGTTGATCAAATCACCAAGAGTGTTCTAGTTCTAAACCAACCTATCTTAAGTTACTGACTAAAGTGGAGAATCTTGAAAAGGAGAAGAGTCAAGTTTTGAGTGAGGTTGAAAAGAAAGAAGATTTGATCACTTTACAAGTATATGAGTTTGTGAGAGTTACTCAATGGCTTATAAGTGAAAAAGATGAAATTTTAAGGAAGCTTAGAGAGATTAAAAAGATAGTTCTTGAGAAAGAAATTATCATTTCTATTTTAAAGAAGAAGGAGCAAGAATATATTGAAGAAATCGACATTGCTAAGGAGGCCATTAAGAACTTAGTCAATAGGTCGATCGATATATCAAAAGTAAAGAATCTTGCTAATTCTCAAGGAGGTACAAGTGGCTTGATAGTTGATGAGAAGTTCATAGAAGCATCACTTTCTACAAGCAAGGAGAGAGTTGAAGTTGACAAGAAACCACCTAAGAAGAAAAGATATAAGGCTAAGAAGAAGTCAAAGGACATGGAATCTCAACAAACTTCTAATATTGCTACTTCTACTCCAGAAGGTACAATCTCACCTTTTATTCTCATTTGTCATTTTTGCAATACTATAGATCATATTAGGCCCAAGTGCTTTAAATATATTGAACCTTGCAAATTAGGGAATGCATCTAGAGATAATGAGATTGAACTTCAATTCAAGCATGCTAAGACTTTAGAATTTCAAAAGCATGATATGGTTGCAAAGCATGGTAAGCAACTTTGGAGTAACAAGAAAGCAAACCTTGTTAATCTTGACAAATCATGTGATACTAAACTATAAAAGAAGCGTATCAATGATATAATTTTAGATCAAGTCATTGAAGGACTTTACTCTCATTTTAATATTATTGTTAAGAAAGATGTTGATACTGTTTGTGTAGGTTCACCCAAGAACAAGTGGTTCAAGGGTGAGTGCTCTTAGCATTAGAGTAAGTTGCACATGTGAATAACTTTAAGGTTTGTGTCATGTTGTGAAACTTTTACTCACTTTCTTTGGTTTATTACAACTTGACATGAACTTAGCAATTTCACAAGATTTACTATGATGGTCAAAATTTGTTTGTTGACTTTTGAGAAGTCTATTTTTGAAATCTATATGGTGATGAATTTTTTTAAGACTTTTAGTGAAAGCCATTTTATTATGTGTTTTGAGTTGAAGTGTTTAGTCTTTATTCTCTTGGGAAGACATACCAATAATATGTTGTCAATGAGATAAAAAAGCCAAGAGAGCTTATAAAAAGGGTAAAGACTTTACATTTGATGAAAAAGCTTGCTAAGGTACTCTTATACCTTAACGCTTGCTTTCTAGTTTTTATCTTTTGACTCTATGTTTCTATCACATCTTCTCGCATGTCACATTAGAGAGCAAGTATAGCAATCTTATGGTTCTTGTTCACATTTGCTCTTTTAAGATCTTTTAGTGATATTGTTCACATTGATCTTAATCATGATATGTGAAATATATGTTTGAATGTGGAGTGGCATATTTTGAAAAATATGAGCTTCATATTCTTTGAAAGCTAATCTCTTAAGGAGCAATGATCTTGAGTAAATCTCTTTATATTTCTCTTAGATCATGTGCTTGTAAGCCATAAAACTTGGTTTTTAAAAAGGTCTGTGCTTCTCTGATATGTTTGTTGAGTAAGTTGATTTTGTTAATATGTAGGTTATGGATACACCTTGAAGTCTTTTGACTTGTACATTTAAGATGAACTATGGTTAGTAGATATTTTGCTTCAGCAACTGCATAGAACTCAATGAGCACCTTCATGGAAAGGGCTACAAATAATGGTTGTGAAGCCGCCCAATGTAGGAAAGGGATACACCATTATGATGAGTGAAAGCCATCATGAAGAGTATAAGTTTATGTTGTAATAAAAAAATCAAAGAAGTGTTGAAAAGAATCAATAAAAAAAAATCTTTGATTCAAAGCCTATAAAAAATAGGGGGCTTAAAGGAGTTAAATTGAAAATCAAAAAGTGCTCGGATTGAAAAATATAAATGGGATGACGAGCCACATGCACACATCCGCTCAAATATTAAGTTCTATTCTCTTACAAGGAAAATTTTCAGATGATAATCAGTTTGACCTTTTACGGAAAAGCTTAAGATGAATAGATGTGGATGTGATTTACATGTTGATTATCAAGTTAATCCTCTTCATATATATGAAGCAAGATCACACACACACTTTTTGCTTACAAGTAATTGATTTTCTAGCAATTTTAGATGAGTTATGAGAGAAATTGAAAATCTTGGTGTATCTCTCAAAGTTTATGGAGCTTATTTTGTTTGATTTCTTTAAAATTGCTTGATTGTGTGATTGTGCCAATATCATTGTGAACATTGTTCTGTCTTGATCTTAGATAGAGCATTTATTAAGGGGGAGCATAGTATGCTAAACTTTGTTCTCTTTTATAATATTTTCACATGTTCATTTGTTTATATGTTGGCATTCTTGATATAATGGATATTGTGAGATGTTGCTTGATTGTCTTTATCTTGCATGATGATTCATTACCTTATCATAAGTTTTAGATGTATAATTTTATGTGACTAACTTACTTTTATTATTCTCCACTCAATTTTTATTTAGTGTTTGTCTACACTAGGTCATGGGAAGAACTAAAGCAATCGGCGGTGGAAATTCTTCTAAGCCCGTTGATAAGTCCAAGTGATCCTCCAAGGGATCCTAAACCTCTGAGGTGAAACCTTTAGGCGTTATGGGACTAAGAAGCTAGTTCAAGAGAGAGGTATTGACTTGACCAAATTTGTATGTTCTTGTTCATAGATGCATGATTGAGAGAAATTGGGAATCATGGGTAAGCATGCTTAGTATGGTTAATGATATTATTATGAGAGAATTCTATCAAGAATATAAAGAGAGTGTTACCTACCTAGATGCATTAATAGAAATAAGAGGTGTTGTCTTTAGAGTAAATTTGGAGACTATTAATGAGTTTCTTGGATTGCCTAATGATATTGAGTCGGACTTGCTAGATGTGGATAGGATAGAAAATCTTAATATCATGGGTCAAACTCTATGTGATGACATGTTTTTTGAGTGGATGAATAGAGCCTATATTAGTCAAAGTGAGTTAACTAAGGTGAGTTCTTTTGGGCTTTTCTTTGCATGTACTAATCTTGAAGGATCTTCAAACACTATCGAGCTTAACAAAGAGAAAATTAGGATTGTACTTGCCTTATTAACAAATCAACCTAAAACCTTGGCAAAATTCTCATGACATACTTAGATAGTGCAGCTTTAACAACTAGGTTGGATAAAAAGTTAGCACTACTGGGGTTTATAACTCATTTGTGTTTGGCTCATGGTGTTAAATCACTAGAGGAATAAGTGATATTACCTCCCTTAGAAAAATTTAGCGACAAAAGGGTGACATTTATGTCATACAAGAACAAGGGAAAGGCTTGTGACACATTAGGGCTTTTTAGTGGAAACCAAGAGGCAAGCCATATGGTAACCACAAACTTTCTTCCAAATTGGGCAAGATAATTGAAGAAAGAGGTTGAAGAGTCAAAATTGAAGATTGAAGAACTAAAGACAAAGGTAGCTTAACAAGATGCTAGGATTCAAGAGTTGGAGGCTAGTATTTCTACATGCACAACACCATCTCTTAAGCATTACGTGAGGTTAACCAATCGCTCAAAGTTCTTTGATGACACAAGTGGATAGTGGCATGGCCATGAGGTACATTTCTCTCTTATCGTTTTGGCTTCATTTCATGTTAAAAAGGGGGAGAATCATATGTGATAGTCTACTTAGTTTCCTTTCAATCTCTATATGTGTTTTTTTTGTATATTTGGAAACATGAACAACTAGAAGTTTTCTTTATGGCATGTAATATTATGTTGACTTTGGCTAGAATATCTTTGAGATAGCATGTGTTAAGAGGGAGATACATGATCTAATTGAAATTTTATTGTTAATTTCTTTCCAAAATTATATGTTGCCACATATATATTTTCTCTTGGATATGCATTGTGTTTTAAGTTGATTTTAGGTGACTACAAGAGAAGATCAAGAAGAAGTTCAAGACTTATTGAAGGTTAGTCTAGGAGTGTGTGAGTCATTGTAAATCATTGTAACTCATAAGTGACCAATCTTCACTGTAATGTGTGTTAGTAATTTTGTATAGAGGTTTTGACATGGAATTTACCAAAAGGGGAGATTGTTAGGTTTTTGGTTTTATGTTGGCATTATTCCATATCAAAACTATGTTTCACTTGTTTTGGTTAGTTGTCTCTTAAATTGATGATGATCCAAGCTTTAAAGAAGATGTGGCAACCTATCAATCAAGTGCAAAAGTCTTTAAGAGAAATGTGCTTCATTGGTTCTACAAAGGTATATTAAAAGACCTCATTTCTCTTACAAGTCATAGGCACACACATACATATTGCATCCATATGTGTCCCTGGATCGTTGTGCTCATTTTGTATAACACATTCACTCACTTGATATTGAATGCTCATGCATTGGTGTGAAATTGATTAGTTTTGGAAAAATTAATGTTTGTAGATTATGTCATTGAAATAAGCATTCATGTGTGATATGTGTTTGTATGTGTATATATTTGTATAACATGGACCTTGGACTTGAATTTGGTCTTATATTGTTTCTTATTGAGTTCAGGTTATTTTTGTTACTCATACATTTGATTTTGAGTTCCGATTAAAGAGTTATGAAACTTTCCGGTCAAGTTGTATATATTATCTTCGTCTTCGTATATCGAGTAAATTGTTATTTTCTGGGCAAAGTTTCATAGACGTCCACATGCGTGAGAGAGTCCCAGTTCGCAATACAAAAAAAAAATTGAATTCGGAGTTTAGAGGCCGGAGAACAGTCGAAGAACGCGAAGGAACGCGAAGGTGCACGAAGGAGGACGCAAGTAGCCAAAGGCCACCAAGCCTTTCCTCCCCAAGATTCCCATGCGCCATCTCGGGGATGGAGGAGGCTTGGGGGCTGTTTTGGTGTTTTTACTCTTCTCTTGCCTCTCATTTAAATACACTTTCCCTCTCTCATTTTAATTCTAAGGAGAAAACAAGTGCAGAATTTTTCTATCAAGTTTATTATCACCCAAACACCATATCTTGTTCGTTTGAACTCTGATTAGAACGATTCAAGTTGGAGATTGTTCGTATTTTATTTCTCTATCATTTTCAATAAATTTGAGGTCAATTATTTTTTCCATCAAAAACGGGACTGCACTTTTTTACTAAGGTATTGAAAATTTTCTTATCATTTGATCTTCAAAAACTTTCAATTACCTTGGGTTTTCTTCTTCTATATATGTATGTTTAATGTGTATACTTTTATTAGAGTTTTAAACTCTAGAAAATCTAGATTGAGCATAATTAGAATCTCACATGTTGAGTTAGGTTTTTGATTAAGCCTATGTTTTCACATGTTTGTGTTTTGTATTGAACTAGCTTTTCATTTAGGACTATTTTGGACTTTGATTGATTAATTTGCATAAGAAATATTCTCTACATGTGTTAGGTCTCTTCAATTGAATATATTTTGGAATAACACATGTGATTGAGTGCTTAGAGCTATTTTGGCTTGTAATTGATTTTTGTGATAGAAATATGCACTAGGTTGTAGCTAGAAATTGATGTTATCTCACGATTCTAGCATATGTTTGTGTTTGTTACTAAAACCATGAATAAGTTATTTATATATATTTATATATATGCTTTGATTCAAGTTTTAGTCACATGAGTATTTCTAGGATTTTAATGTGTTTATGGTGTTTCACATAATTCAAGAATATTATTCATGTTCAGTAACTAGGCAATATTTGTTTATGATCTTTCATGCGTATGTCTAGTTCCCTTAAGATATGTTTGATCCTCATATTCTATATTGAATGCTTGTTTGCATTTATGCATTCATTGATCACATATGAAGTCCTTGTAAAAGGCATGAATTCTTGGTTAGAGGCATATGTGCCTTGGATAGCCAAACAAAGAGTCTTGATTGGAGCGTGTGGCTCGGACAATCAAGCATGGGAGACTTTCTAGAGGCATGGGTGCCTTGGATAGAAAGTAGACTTTTATTGGTAGACACGGGATGTTAAGATGCGATGAAGTCCATGGATAGGGTGAATCATTTGTTGACCATTCTAGTGGAATTTCCAACTTCTTAACGGTGTTGGTTAGAGTGGAATCCAATAGAAAGTGAGTCATTTGTTGATCACTTTTGAGGAATTTCCAATCTACCAATAGGGATTGGGTAGATTTAGAGTCTAACAGAGAGTGTGTCATGTGTTGTTCACTTTTCTTGAATTTCTTATCTACTTTCCAATAAAAGTACTCGATGGTTGTATTCAACCCGTGGATATTTCCTCTACGGAGATTTTACCACGTAAAAAACAATTTGTCAATTCTTCCTAACATTCTCATATATTTATGTGTATGTGTATGTGTATATCTTGTTCTACAAGTTTAATGAATAGATTTCTTAATGGACGAGATAGAGGTGATATGTGATCAATAAGCACTTCTAATGATCAAAATTGTAAATGTTATTGTACTTGTATGTTGAAAATGTTTTTTTTAATAGTCTTTGAGGAATACTTGTATATATTGAATATTAATTAGAATACATGTATTGTATATTTTAGTTTTGTTTGATTGTCTTATCTCTTGCAACATGTAAGCTTGTTTGACAGTACTTATCTTGATAACACATTTTGCTTTCTCAAGTAAGTTCTATTATCTTAAGTATTGTTATCCAAGCTAACTAGAGGGCAAATGAAATTTTGTTTCAAGGGTTTGGAAAAGGTGTAATAACCTATTCACCCCCCTCTAGGTTAGCTTAAGACAATTTAACCGCATTTGTGCAATTTCAAGCTGTTTCTACCATGGAAGCTGATTATGTTGCCGCATGCGAAGCTACTAAAGAGGTTGTTTGGCTCCTCCAATTCTTGATTGACTTGGAAGTAGTTCCTAATGCAAATAAGCAGATCAGTATCTACTATGACAACAGTGGAGCAATAACTAATTCGAGAGAACCAAAAAGTCATAAGAGAGGGAATAACACATTTTGCTTTTTCAAGTAAGTTCTATTATCTTAAGTATTGTTATTCAAGCAAACTAGAGGGCAAACGAAATTTTGTTTCAAGGATTTGGAAAAGGTGTAATAACCTATTCACCCCCCTCTAGGTTAGCATAAGACAATTTAACCGCGTTTGTGCAATTTCAAGTTGTTTCTAACATGGAAGCTGATTATGTTGACGCATACGAAGCTACTAAAGAGGTTGTTTGGCTCCTCCAATTCTTGATTGACTTGGAAGTAGTTCCTAATGTAAATAATCAGATCACTATCTACTGTAACAATAGTGGAGCAGTAGCCTATTCGAGAGAACCAAAAAGTCATAAGAGAGGGAAACACGTTGAAATGAAGTATCATCTTCTGAGGGAAATTATGCATAGGAGTGAAATGACGATTACCAAGATCTCGGAAGCAGCAAATCTAGTGTATCCCTTCACAAAGGTTCTACCATAGAAGAGTTTTGATGGGCACCTACAGAATATGGGAATGAGAGATATGACACATTTACTGTAGAGCAGGTGGGAGATTTTAAGGATTATACTAAATAGCAAGAGTGTAATAATGTATTTGAAAATCTTTTCATATTAATAAAGTGATTTATAGTTTAACAAATCTTATAGCATTTATAATTTAGTTATTATAATTGTCGAAAGTGAATAATCATAAGGTCAAAAGACTACAAGAAATGAAGAATTCTTCATACATCTAGATATCGATGAGGTAGACACAATTCTTTAGTTAATCTTGAACAATATTCACCACTTAAGATAAGGGTTGGGTGTCATTACCTTGTTAAAGTTTTAGATTCTTTTGCTAGCATGTGAGCGGGGTCAGATGTGTTATGATGAGTCTAAAAGCATCAAAGTGTAGTGTCTTTGGGTAAAAGAATCTAGTGTACTAGGTACATTGAATAAGATCATAGTGAAATACTTTATCAAGAACCGTTAGTGGATAAAAGTTCTCACTTAAGGACAATCAGAGAGACTATCTCAATCCTGAGATAACTGATGGACTTATGGTTGCATTTGTTATCTTTTGTGCTATCAATGAGTACAATTATATAGTATAGTCTATTCTCGATAGTTTGGTGGTATTCATTTGGTTATCTATAGAGGACTTCATTTATAGATACGAACATTGTGGCTCTATTTTTTAAATGTGAGTAGAATATTATAGATATTTTGAGGTATTGGATATTAAATCTTAACGTTAAGTTTTCAATAGTGCCTACTGAAACATGGCTTCTGGACAAGTTAAAACATCCAAGTTCAAAATGTGGTCATATGAGTAAATATGGTAACTAGGAGAACTATAGGCGGTCTATGAGCTCTTGGCGATTACTAGCATTTTTCACGATGATATACTATCTCCAATAAGTTTGTCTAGTTTATTAATGAGAAACATTAACTTATTCTATCTTTATTTAAGAGTTAAATTTTAGTTCTTCAGTTAAATGAGCTAAAATTAATAGATCGAACCTAAGTGAATCATTTGTTGATTTTAATTAGGTTATGTCTGTTGGAGCTTAAATTTGGATAGCCCGCCAAGATCCCAATCCACACGAACTTACATGGATCACTTGATATATTCTACTGGACTAATATTTGGTTCCATCTAGAAATGTTTTTTGATTTCGGAATCCAAAACTTATGGTGAAGTGTGGTCATGTGTGATCAAGACGTGCCTTAAATCTTTAAATACCTGGAATGGGTGGCCAAGGGTCTGTGAATCCTTGGGCAGCTCTAATGGGGTGAGATTAGCATTTCATTAGCACATTAAGAATATAATTTGTACATTTTAATTAAATAGGCTGTTAAATAATATTAATGTATTCATTTAAGGCATGTGGATTTGTTTCTTTTTTAGTTAGAATGAGTATAATTCACATGTGGATTATAGTTTTGATAGATATCAAAATTAAATAATTTATTAATTTATTAATTATTTAATTAATAGTCAAAATCTTTTTCTAACAAGGAGAAGGTCTCTTACATAAGTAGATAAACAAAAGGAATTTAGTATATTATTGGTAGTATGATAAGTATAAAAGACTTTATTAGATAAATAGATAAACAAAAGGAATTTATTTATCAATTCAAATTAGGAAGTTTTTGATATCTATCAAAACTATAATTGACAATTAGTCAAATAAGAAAGTTTTTGACAAAGTCACAATTTAATTGATATTCATTAATTTATTATTGGATAAAACACTAATGAGATGGAATAGGTGTTAAACTCAAAAGTTGATAGGAGTTTTGGTGAAACATATTTCCTCTTTGTGTGAGGATTCAACCACCAATATATTCCCATCATGAGAATTCGGCCAACCCTAAGTTCTTGAGGGAGAATATTTTATTTTTCTCAAAAGAAAATTTCGTCGAACTCATAGAAACATAGTGTGAGAAGTCTGCCAAGAGAAAAAAGAGAAAGGGAGCGTTCTTGTCTTCGATAGTGAACTATTAGCTTTTATATCAAACATCTTTGTACACAACATCGAATTGGGTTCACACGAGTTTCGATCAACAGATTGAGAATTCACAAGTGACCAAACGTTCTTTGTTTTTCTCTGTGGAGGTTATTGTGACTAACAAAAGAAAAAGGTTTATGTTTTTCCATCCTCGGGTACGCAATTCAAAGAGAGTGAGCTCACACTCCTTGATAATTCACGTTCATGATTGGATTGGAATATCTGGCGGTTTTAATATTAATGCAATGTCAATCGTAAAGCGAAAATGGTACGATACTTTATAAATATAGGTTAAGGATCTTACTTAAAAAAAAAGTATTATACCAATCAAACTTTTCGCTTACGCCGCGTGTTTTCTTTTCTACACTTCCCCTATTAGAGGTAATCCACAATTGGATCCATCTAGACTATGCTTGAATGGGAAATTAACTAGAGCGGTACCCCGATTGGCAGTGACTGTCCTCTACTCGCAGCTATCTTGGTAAGAACATCCGCCCGATGGTTCTACTACCTGTGTATCTACTGTTTCTTGAATCCCTTGAGCTGGGTTGTGAGTTTCTGAACCCTTTCAAGGTAGGCCATCATATATTTTCCCTTCATTTGGTACTGCCCCATTACCTGGTTAACCACCAGTTGCATGTCACTCTTAACATGGAGGTAACCTGCCCCAAACTCCATGACCACCCTCATTCCTACTACCAAGGCTTCTTATTCAGCCTTGTTATTGGTGGCATTAAACATAAACCTGAAACAGTGGCAGAACTCGATCTTCTCTTGATAGGTTTACATGATTCCTGCTCTACAACCTACTTGGCAAGATGCTCCATCTGTATGTAAAGTCCAGACTTCTTGATCAGCAAGCCATTCTGCAGACTTCTTTTCTCTCTAAGGAACTAGGGCCAAGCTTGTCGCGGTATCGGAGTAAGATTTCATGCTAAACTCTACTAGGAAATCTACCAAAGCCTGGGCTTTGATTATGGTTCTGGCTTTGTACTGGATATCATACTGGGTGAGCTCTAGGGCCTACCGTACCAATATCCTCAATACGTTTGGTCATTGGAGAAATTGTCTCAATGGTTGATCGGTGACCACCGTGATCGAATGAGCTTAAACCATGGGCAAGCTTTTTGGTTGTGGTCAAGAGGGCAAATACAAGCTTTTAAAGAAGTGTGTATTTTTTCTTCAGTTTGGATAAAACATGGCTCATATAGTAAACCGGTCACTAAACTCCATCTGTACATTCTTTTACTAGGGCTCCACTAACAGCGATCTCAGACACTGCTACGTACAATTGTAATTCCTCTCCCGGTATAGGCTTGACTAACAATGGTGGGCTAGCTAGATATTCCTACAAAGATTGGAAAGCTAACTCACTATTTTGGTCCCATTTAATGTTCTTCCCTTGCTTAATAGTTTTGAAGATGGGAATCCATTTGTCTGTAGACCGTGAAATGAAACGGTTGAGGGAAGCTATCCGATCGGTCAGCCCTTCCACCTACTTGAGTGGGGTGAGAGGCTCATGGTCCAAGATGGTCGTGATCTTCTCCGGTTTAGCTTTTATTCCTTTCTCGTGCATCATAAATCCAATGAATTATCTGGCTGTTACCCCGAAGGTGCACTTAACTGGGTTCAACCGCATCTGGTTCTCCCTATGAACTGTAAATTTTGACGAATATGATCCCGGTACTGCTTAGCTGCCTAGGATTTGGTGATCATGTCATCTATATACACTTACATCGATTTCCCTATCTGATTCCCGGTTCACTAGTCGTTGGTAGGTAGCACCTGTATTTTCAAGACGAAAGAACATTACCTTATAGCAGTAAAGGCCCTGCCTAGTGATGAAGCTGGTATTGTCCTGGTCGGTAGGGTGCATCATGATCTGATTATACTCTGAGAAGGCATCTATGAAGCTAAGAAGCTTTTTCCGATTTTTGAAACTACCAGCTGGTCAATTTTTGGTAACGGGAAACTGTCCTTCGTGTATACGCGATTGAAATTGGTATAATCAACACATATGTGCCACTTCCCGTTTGCTTTGGTCACCATTACCACAATGACGATCCATTCAGGGTATCGAGATTCCCTAATGAACCTAGCCTTCAGAAACATCTCTACTTCATCCTATACCGTGACATTTCTTTCTCGGTTGAAGTGCCACCGCTTCCGCTTGACTGGTTTAAATATGGAGTCAACAGCCAACCTGTAAACTGTAATTGAAATAGGGTTTCTTGGTATCTTCTCTTGGTTCCTGAAGAATATGTCATTGTACTCTCGAAGGAGTCTAACATGACCTTCTTTTACCCCTTCATCTAGTGTAGCTCCTACCTTGACAACCTGTGAGGGATCAACCCCCCTGATTGATACCTCTTCTAACTTGTCCATCGGGTGACTGTTGGAATTATGCTCCATAGCAAGAGTATAATAATGTATTTGACAATCTTTTCATATAAATAAAGTGATTTCTAGTTTAACAAATCTTATAACATTTATAGTTTAATTATTATAATTGTCAAAAGTAAAAAATCATAAGGTCAAAAGACTATGAGAAAAAAAGAATTGTTCATACATCTAGATATGTATGAGGCAGACGTAATTCTTTAGTTAGTCTTGAATAATATTCACAACTTAAGATAAAGGTTGGGCACCTTTATCTTGTTAAAGTTGTAGATTCTTTTGCTAGCATTTGAGTGGAATCAAATGTGTTATGATGAGTCTAAAATCATTAAATTGTGGTGTCTTTGGGCAAAAGAATCTAGTGCACTGGGTGCATTGAATTAAATCACAATGAAATACTTTATCTAGAACTGTCAATGGATAAAAGTTTTCATTTGAAGACAATCGGAGAGTCTATCTCAATCCTGAGATAAATGATGTACTTATGGTTGCAAGAGTTATCATTTGAGTTATCAATAAGTACGATTATATAGCATAGTCTATCCTCGATAGTTTGGTGGCTTTCATTTGTTAATCAATAGAGGACTTCATTTATAGATATGGACATCGTGGCTCCATTTATTAAATGAGCGTAGAATATCATCATATGGATGTTTTGAGGTATTGGATATTATATCTTAATGTTAATTTTTCAATAGTGTCTATTGAAACATGGATTCTGGACCAGTCAAAATATCTAAGTTCAAAATGTGTTCATATAAGTAAATATGGTAACTTGGAGAGCTAGAGGCGGTCTATGAGTTTTTGGCGATTACTGATATTCTTCATGAGGATACACTTTCTCCAATAAGGTTGTCTAGGGTATGAATGAGTAACATCAACATATTCTATCTTTATTTAAGAGTTAAATTTTAGTTCTTTAATGGAATGAACTAAAATTAAATATATCGGACATAAGTGAATCTTTTGTTGATTGTGATTGGGTTGTGTCTATTGGAGCTTAAATTTAGGTAGCCCGTCAAGATCCCCAATCCACACGAACATGCATGGATCACTTGATATATTCTACGGGACCAATTTAGGGGTCCATCGAGAATTGTATTGAGATATGTGGACTTGTTTCTTTTGGAAAGAATGGGTCTAGTTCACATGTGGACTTTTTATTAAGGTCGAATGGATTTAATAAAATAAGAAAAATAATATATTGGCCCATATATATGTGTTGGGCGGCAAGGCTATTTAAAATAGCTTAATTATATTATTTTTCTTCTTTTTTTTAATTAAATGGAAATTAATTAATTTGTTGATTATTTGATTATTTAATTATATAATTAAAAGTCAAAATATTTTTCCTAGTAGGACTTGGTCTCCCAATATTATACTATTGTTGGTAGTATAACTAATATTAAAGACTATATTTGATAAGTAGATAAATAAAAGGAATAATTTATCTAATCATATTAGGAAGTCTTTAATATGGTTACAAATACACTATTGAGTAGGATTAAGAGTCTTGGTGTAAGAAAGAATTCTTTTTGGAAAAGGATTCTTAGTCACCAAGTAAATCTACCTAAGGATAGAATTCTTCTTTGAAAAGGATTCTTAACTACCAAATAAATCCGCCTGAGGAAAGGATTCTTAACAACCAAGTAAATCCTTCTTAGGAGAGGATTTATGATTCTATATATAATTCTCTTAAAATTTGTCTAGCCCTAAAGTTTTCTATGAAAGGAATTTCAGCCAAGCTAAGCAATTTTCAAGAAGAGAATTCGGCCTAGCAAGAGAGAATTTTGAGGGAGAAAAATTTAGTTTTTGCTCTAATCAAAATTTGATCGACTCGTAGATATAGGGTGTAGAATTCGGCCAATGAGAAAAGAGAAAAAGATAACATTTTTGTTTTTGATAGTACATTAGTATCCTTTACATCAAAAGGGTTTTGTTTACAAAATCAAATCAGGTTCACGCGAGTTTCAATCGATTAGATTGATAATTCACAAGTGACCGGACGTTCTTGCATTTTTCTCTTGGAGGATTATTGTAACTAACAAAGAAAAAGATTTTGTTTGCTTCCATCCTCAGGTATACAATTTAAAGAAAGGGAGCTCACACTCCTAGGTGATTCACGTTCATGATTGGACTGGAAGATCTTGAGGATTCAATTCAGCGCTTGTTCAATCGTCATGAGAAAAAGGTATGATACTTTTTATATACATCACTTAATCTAGTGTTAAGGTTATTGTTAGTCAAAGGGAAAATTTTTATTTATACGTAAGCCCTAATTTTCTTATTTCTCACGCTTCCATTGCGTTTTAACCGATTTTCCCTACAAATGGTATCAGAGCCTGGTTGTACCCTTGATTAATTGATGTATGTGTTCGTGAATCTTTTTCTTTTTATTGTTTATAAGCCTGTTTTAGAAAGATATGGCACTCTAGGTATTCGCATATATATATTTACATTGGAATGTTTGGATATATATATATTTTTTATATGTGGTTTGCCATTGCTCAAATTTGGTCCTAGAATTTCAATGTGTTTTTGGTTTTGGATTGTAACGAGAAGGGTGGCCTATCATTGCCATAATTTCCTTCTTGGTAGTTGCTAAGTTTTTTTTTCTTTTGTTGTTTTAATAAAAAAAACTGCAGTATTTTTTACTTTAAATTCTTCTGTAATACATTTAAGTATCGAAGACTTGAAGGTTTGAAGAATTGCTAGCAACCGGAACAAGTTTGGGACCGTCCGAGCCGTAGCAACAAACGTGTGTACGAAGAGCACGCGGCCACGTTTGTTGTGGCATCGGCTGTGCACGGCAGTCCTATGGAAGCCATGGGCTTCACATGGCAGCCATTTATGTGGTTGTGGCATGCGCACACCCATGGGTAGGAGCCAAGGGTGCGCATGCTCATGGGAGGCAGCCGAGGGAGTCCAAACGATGAAGGTCACGTGAAGACTTGTTCGCCAAGAAAGGAGTGTTTTGTATTCCAAGACATGTAATTTACTTTCTTTTCTAAGATGGACCAAAATTGTAGCTATTAATATTTTTTGTAAATATTGCAGTGTTTGTCATTGTTTGATAACATGTCATATAGAATAGGAGTGCCACTCATATATCTCTTTTGATATGAACATGCATATAATGGTTTAGGTATCTAAATTGGCATCTAGATAACTTGGTAAATCATTCTTTGGAATTAGATCAGACGCCTTAAACAATTGAGTGGGATAAGGTGTTTTGGAACACCTACGACCTCCAAGTTTAGTTGAGCTGTATGTTTTGTGTAATAACCTCCCAAAAGGTATTCATGAATGGAATTTAGCAAGATACTTCCTTACAAGGATAGACTAGACAATTAGCCCAAACGATATCTACTCCTAAAGGAGGGATATTCGTGAGGGTTATATTGAAGGTAGATAACTTGGTAACACACTCAATGTAATTTTATTAATATCCTCCCAAGAGTTCTTGTTAATAAAATTGAAAGGCTAAAATTGAAAACGTTGGTTGTTATGTTAACAATTAGGTGGGACCTAGTCCAACTAGTAAATGGTGTGAACTCCCAGAGGAGGCGTGACATTTATGGGTGTTGGATCACCGTTGAATTTTATGATTGAATTATTTTATTTATAATTCAAGATAAATATTCAAAAGTGCTATATCATGACTGTTTACTTATAGAACTTTTGTTATCAAAAGGAAATCATGACCCCATCCCTAATCAACATCCTAAAAGATAATACTTTAACTAATGATAATTACGTCACATGGAAAAGGAATATTGGGTTGTTGTTGCAAGCTGAAAAGCATAAGTTCATTCTGTATACTCCTAAACCACCTACTCCTACTAATGAATTTACTCAAGAGCAAAGAGATGAGTATCCGCAATGGGAGTCTTCAGATGAGATGGCTAATTGTACGTTACTTTATGGCCACAATCTTCGACGTGTTGCAATAGCAACTTGAAGAAATGGAGATTTTTGCCGATATAATGATGTCTCTAGAGAAGATGTTTGTTAGGAGGTCTAGAACGACTAAGAGAGAGGCAGTGACTGCTTTCATGAATCTCAGGATGAACCCTAGACAGTCTGTGAAAGATCACATGATGAAAATCATAGCACATCTAAACATTGCTGAACTGAATAGTGCTAAGATAAATGGTGAGTCCAAAATTGACATGATTGTTAACTCACTATCAGATTCCTTTCATCAATTCAAGTTGGACTACACCTTGAATTATAAGGAATACACCTTGCAAGGCCTTATGCAAGATGATAAAAGTATCAAGAAAATCCTTATGTAAGGTAAGGGTTAAGTGATTCATACGGTTAGTAAAGTTGTTTATGTTAAGACCCGTAGGAAGGTCAAGAAACAACAAAAGAAAAAGCAACTTGGGCCTAACTAGAAGAGGTTACCGGGAAAGGAAAAGACTGAATAAGAATGAATTCATCATGCATTTAGGCAATGGATCGTTGGTGTCTACTAGTGTAATAGGAGATATTAGAATCAATTTAGATTCTTATAGGCATTTAGTTTTATTAAACGTTTATTATGTACCACAATTCAAGAGGAATTTAATTTCGAACTCTTGTCTAAATAAATTTGGATATTCGGTTACTTTTTATAAAAAAAAAAAATTATTAGTAAGAATAACAAAATTATTTGCAAAGGTACATTGGAAATGGTTTATTCTACTTGCATTAAAATATCGCTCACTTGTTAGACACGGAATCAACGAAACCTAATCATAAAAGAGTAAAATTATCAAAAGATGAATCTTACTTATGATATTTGCGCCTAGGTCATATTAACCTTAATAGGCTTAAAAGATTGGTAAGTGACAGGCCTCTAAGTGACTTAAAGGTTGATGATCTACTAACTTGTGAATCTTGTTTGGAAGGTAAAATGACCAAAAGGTCGTTTACGACCAAAGGCAAAAGAGCCATCGAATGTTTAGGATTGATACACACTGATGTATGTGGACCTATGAGCATTCAAGCTATAGGCGGACATAAGTACTTCATCACTTTCATGGATGATCACTCAAGATTTGGCTATTTGTATCCCATGATACATAAGTCGGATGCTTTTGACATGTTCAAAGTATTTAAAGCTAAGGTTGAAAATCAGCTTCAGAAACACATAAAAATCTTGAGGTCTGATCGTGGTGGAGAATATCTATCTGGTGAGTTTCAACAATATCTTATTGATAATGGGATAATTTCTCAGTTTTCTGCACCAGGTACACCTCAAAAAAATGGGGTGGCAGAAAGGGGAAAAATAACTTTTTTGGACATGGTTAGGTCTATGTTGAGTTATTCAACACTCCGTAATTTTTTTTTTGGGATATACTTTACAAACCGCTTTGTACATTCTAAATGATGTACCATCTAAGTCGGTTCCTAAGACACCGCATGAGTTGTGGACCGAGTGAAAGCCAAATTTACAACACTTAATGATATTTGGATGTCATACGCACCTGTTAAATGGAAAGACAAAAAAGATGGAGTCTCATTCAGAAGCATGCATATTTGTAGGGTGTCCAAAATGAACAAAAGGATATTATTTCTATAGTCCTTCAGATCTTAAAGTATTTGTTTCGACAAATGCTACATTTCTGGAAGAGGACTATATGAATAATTTTGTGCCTAAAAGTAGAATTGTCTTGAATGAGCTTTCAGAATATAGAATTCCACAAGAGGTTTCACAACCAAGCCCAATTGTAAGTACCATACCAACACAAGATAAACAATCTACCATACCTCATCGTAGTGGAAGGGTTAGTAGACAACCCGAGAGATACATAGGTCTAGGAGAATCTGTAGAGAATCTCCCAGATGACAATGATCCCTATACGTATAAGGAAGCAATGGAAGATGTTGATTGTCGCCATTGGCAAAAACCAATGCAGCCCGAAATTGAATTCTATGTTCAAAAAACAAAATCTGGTCACATGTAGACTTACATAAAGGGATAAAACCCATTGGGTACAAGTGGGTATACAGGAAGAAAAGAGGAATGGATGGAAAGGTGGAAACCTATAAAGCTAGATTGGTAGCTAAAGGTTATACACAGAAAGAAGGAATCGATTATGAAGAAACCTTCTTTCTTGTGGCCATGCTTAAATCCATTAGGATACTCTTATCCATTGCGGCATCTCTAGACCTAGAGATTTGGAAAATGGACATCAAGACAGCTTTCTTTATGAAAGTCTTAACGAAAGGATCTAAATGTTGCAACCAGAAGGATTCATTGAAAAGGCCATGGGGAAAGGGTATGCAAGTTGTAAAGATCCATATATGGATTGAAGCAAGCATCCAAATCCTGGAACATAAGGTTCGATCAAGCCATTAAAAGTCTTGGATTTATTCAAAACCTTAACGAACCTTGTGTATATAAAAGGATTGAAGACGATAAGTTGGGTTTCCTAGTTCTTTACATTGATGATATATTACTAATCAGAAGCAATGTAGGTGTATTGACATCAACAAAGAAATAGTTAGCAAAACAATTTGATATGAAGGACTTAGGAGAAGCAAGTTATATTATTGGTGTCCAAGTCATAAGGGATCGAAAGAACAGAACGATTGCATTAGCTCAAGCTTCTTACATAGATAAAATCTTGTTTAGGTTTTCCATGCAAGAATCCAAGAAAGGTATGTTACCTTTCAGACATGGAATCAAACTTTCTAAGGAACAAATTCCTAAGAATGAGCATGAAGTGCAATTCATGAGTAGGGTTCCATATGCATCGGCAGTTGGAAGTCTCATGTATGCAATGCTCTGCACTAGACCATATATTTTTTTTTCCATGGGCAAAGTTAGCAGGTTTCAATCGAAACCTGATCCTAATTTTTGGACAACAGTCAAGCATAATTTCAAGTATCTTAGGAGAACGAAAGATTATATGCTTGTATACTCTTGAGGGGATTTAATTCCCGTTGGGTATACATATTCTGATTTTTAGTCAGACTCTGACTCCAGGAGATCAACATCAGGATCTATGTTTACTATTGGAGGAGGGGCAGTCATATGGAGGAGTATCAAGCAATCTAGTATTGATGATTCCACCATGGAAGTCGGGTATGTTGCCGCACGCGAAGCTACTAAAGAGGCTATCTGTCTCCACCAATTCTTGATTGACTTGGAAGTGGTTCCTGATGCGAATAAGCAGATCACTATATATTGTGACAATAGTGGAGCAGTGGCTAATTCGAGATAACCAAGAAGTCATAATAGAAGGAAACACATTAATAGAAAGTATCACCAACTAAGGGAAATTATGCATAGGGGTGACATGACGATTACCAAGATCGCGTCAGCAGATAATCTAGCAAATCCCTTTACAAAGGCTCTTCCACAAAAGAGTTTTTATGGGCATCTAGAGAACATGGGCATGAGATATATGACACATATGCTATAGATCAAGTGGGAGATTGTTGGAATTATGCTCGATAGCAAGAGAGTAACAATGTATTTGACAATCATTTCATATTAATGAAGTGATTTCTAGTTTAACAGATCTTATAGCATTTATAGTTTAATTATTATAATTGTAAAAAGTAAATAATCATAAGGTCAAAAGACTATGAGAAAAGAAGAATTGTTCATACATCTAGATATGTATGAGGTAGACATAAATCTTTAGTTAGTCTTGAATAATATTCACAACTTAAGATAAAGGTTGGGCGCATTTATCTTGTTAAAGTTGTAGATTCTTTTGCCAGCATTTAAGTGGGACCAAATATGTTATGATGAGTCTAAAATCACCAAAGTGTGGTGTCTTTGGGCAAAAGAATCTAGTGCACTGGATGCATTTAATTGGATCACAATGAAATACTTTATCTAGAACCGTCAATGGATAAAAGTTTTCATTTGAAAACAATCAGAGAGTCTATCTCAATCCTGAGATAAATTATGGACTTATGGTTTCAAGTGTTATCATTTGAGCTATCAATGAATACGATTATATAGCCTAGTCTACCATCGATAGCTTGGTGGTTTTCATTTGTTACTCGATAGAGGACTTCGTTTATAGATATGGACATCATAGATCCAGTTATGAAATGAGAGTAGAAGATCATCATATGGATGTTTTGAGCTATTGGATATTAAATCTTAATGTTAAGTTTTCAATAGTGTCTATTGAAACATGGCTTCTGGACCAGTCAAAATATCAAAGTTCAAAATGTGGTCATATGAGTAAATATGGTAACTTGGAGAGCTAGAGGCGGTCTATGAGCTTTTGGCAATTACTGATATTCTTCATGAGGATACACTTTCTCCAATAAGGTTGTCTAGGGTATGAATGAGTAACATCAACCTATTCTATCTTTATTTAAGAGTTCAATTTTAGTTATTTAGTGAAATGAACTAAAATCAAATAGATCGGACATAAGTGAATCATTTGTTGATTGTGATTGGGTTGTGTCTATTGGAGCTTAAATTTTGATAGCCCATCAAGATCCCCAATCCACACGAACATGCATGGATCACTTGATATATTCTACCGGACCAATTTAGGGGTCCATCTAGAATTGTATTGAGGCATGTGGACTTGTTTCTTTTTGCAAGAATGGGTCTAGTTCACATGTGGACTTTTTATTAAGGTCTAATGGATTTAATAAAATAATAAAAATAATATATTTGCACATAAATATTTGCCCATATTTAAAATAGCTTAATATATTATTTTTATTTTATTATTTAATTAAATGGAAATTAATTAATTTGTTAATTAACTAATTAGTTAATTAAAAATCAAAATCTTTTTTCTAGTAGGAGTTGGTCTCCTAATATTATACTTTTGTTGGTAGTATAATTAATATTAAAAATAATATTTGATAAGTAGATAAATAAAAGGAATTATTTATCTAATCAAATTCAGAAGTCTTTAATATGTTTACAAATACACTATTGAGTAGGATTAGGAGTCTTGGTGTAGGAAAGAATTCTTTTTGGAAAAGGATTCTTGGTCACCAAGTAAATCTACCTAAGGATAGAATTCTTCTTTGAAAAGGATTCTTAAGTACCAAATAAATCCCCCTAAAGAAAGGATTCTTGTCAACCAAGTAAATCCTTCTTAGGAGAGGATTTTTGATCCTATATGTAATTCTCTTAAGATCCGGCCAGCCCTAAGGTTTTCTATCAGAGGAATTTCGACCAAGCTAAACAATTTTTAAGAAGAGAATTCGGACTAGCAAGAGAGAATTTTGAGGGAGAAAAATTTAGTTTTTGCTTTAGACAAAATTTGATCAACTCATAGATATAAGGTGTAGAATTCGGCCAAGGAGAAAAGAGAAAAAAAGAACGTTTTTGTTTTTGATAGTACACTAGTATCCTTTACATCATAAGGGTTTTGTATACAAAATCAAATCGGGTTCACGCGAGTTTCAATCAATTAGATTGATAATTCACAAGTGACCAGACGTTCTTAGATTTTTCTCTTGGAGGATTATTGTAACTAGCAAAGAAAAAGATTTTGTTTGTTTCCATCCTCAGCTATACAATTTAAAGAAATGGATCCCACACTCCTAGGTGATTCACGTTCGTGATGGATTGAAAGATCTTATGGATTCAATTCGGCGCTTGTTCAATCGTCACGAGAAAAAGGTATGACACTTTTTATATACATCAATTAATTTAGGGTTAAGGTTCTTGTTAGTCAAAGGGAAAATTTTTGTTTATATGCAAACACTAATTTTCTTATTTCTCATGCTTTCGTTACGTGTTGAACCGATTTTCCCTATACTGACCACAGGTCTATCCTCTTTCTTCCTCTTTCATATCCTCCACAACTGGAACCTCTACCTTAGGCTTCTTCTAGACTGCCTCTATCCCTTTTATGGCCTGTATTATAGTTACCTGCGTACATTGTTTGGTTAGCGCCATTGGATTATTAGATATAGCATAGCATTTGTTTGTTGTCTATTGATCCCCTCGTACCTCGCCCACCTTGTCACCTGTCGGGAACTTCAGGACATTATGGTAGATAGACAAGACACCCTTAATGGATGATAGTAAAGGCCTACCAAGGACGGTGTTATTGGCTGACAGGGCATCAACCACAACGATGTCTGTCTTGAGGTTTTGCTGGAATGACACTTCCTCCACAGTCACAGACAGGATCATTGACCTAAGAGGTATCAACAAGTACCCAGTAAACCCATAAGTCGGTGTGGTACAAATGTTAAAACAAGGGCACTTCAGGTTCAACTTTTCTAGAGCTTGCTAGAAGAGAATGTCAACACTACTATCGGTATCAACGAGTACACGGTGGACAAGGTAGTTGGCTATCTGCACGGTGACAATTATTTGATCATCATAGGGGTACACTGTGTTGTACTAGTCAACTTCAGTAAAAAAGATCTGGCTTGAGCAGGAGGATCCTAGTGTCCCTAGACGATTCTGAGAACGTCTTGACCTGCCTCGATCTTGGGTTTCTTTCTGGAATGGTTCTTCCTAGAGTTACTGGAAGTTCCTGCTAGGGTGGGACCCCCGCTGACTATGTGAATTACCTGGATATACTGCATCAGATCCTTCCCCATTACCTTCCTCTTTTCCTTTATAGCCTTGATATCTGCTTACACCTCTTTACTAATCGGGATGCTATCCCATACCTGTTGTAGGAATTCGACCAAGTAACCTCCCATAACCAGTTATTTGATCTGGTTAGCAGGTAGTAGCACTTAGATGTATTGTGCACCACATCCTCATGGCAGTCACAATATTTATAGCCGTTGCACTGGTCGGCTGGTGTTTTTATAGGAGCAAGCTTTCTGAGCAGCCCCTTGTCATAGATAGTGAGGTAAATAGTTTCATTGGATGTGTTGAGAGGGGTGTAGTGACTCTATCCCTCCTTCTCTCTAACTATCCTTGTGTTGGGATTATGCTCGATAGCAAGAGTATAATAATGTATTTAACAATCATTTCATATTAATAAAGTGATTTCTAGTTTAATAAATCTTATAGCATGTATAGTTTAATTATTATAACTGTCAAAAGTAAATAATCTTAAGGTCAAAAGACTATGAGAAAAGAAGAATTGTTTATACATCTAGATATGTATGAGGTAGACACAATTCTTTAGTTAGTCTTGAATAATATTCACAACTTAAGATTAAGGTTGGGCTTCTTTATCTTGTCAAAGTTGTAGATTCTTTTGCTAGCATTTGATTGGGATCAAATGTGTTATGATAAGTCTAAAATCATCAAAGTGTGGTGTCTTTGGACAAAAGAATATAGTGCACTAGGTGCATTGAATTGGATAATAGTGAAATACTTTATCCAGAACTATCAATGGATAAAAGTTTTCACTTGAAGACAATCGGAGAGTCTATCTCAATCGCAATCTTGAGATAAATGATGGACTTATTATTGCAAGTGTTATCATTTGAGCTATCATTTGTTAATCGATAGAGGACTTCATTTATAGATATGGACATTGTGGCTCCATTTATGAAATGAGAGTAGAATATCATCATATGGATGTTTTGAGGCACTGGATATTAAATCTTAACGTTAAGTTTTCAATAGTGTCTATTAAAACACGGCTTATGGACAAGTCAAAATATCCAAGTTCAAAATGTGGTCATATGAGTAAATATGGTAATTTGGTGAGCTATAGGCGGTCTATGAGCTCTTGGCGATTACTGATATTCTTCACGAGGATACACATTCTCCAATAATGTTGTCTAGGGTATTAGTAAGAAATATTAACTTATTCTATCTTTATTTAAGAGTGCAATTTTAGTTCTTTATTGTAATTAACTAAAATTAATAGATCGGATCTAAGTGAATCATTTGTTGATTGTGATTGGGTTGTGTCTATTGGAGCTTAAATTTAGATAGCCCGCCAAGATCCCCAATCCACACGAACTTGCATGGATCACTTGATATATTCTACCAGACCAATTTAGGGGTCCATCTAGAATTGTATTAAGCACGTGGACTTGTTTCTTTTTGTAAGATTAAGTCTAGTTCACTTGTGGACTTTTTATTAAGGTCTAATTGATTTAATAAAAAAAGAAAAGTAATATATTGGGCCATGTATATGTGTTGGGCAGCAAGGCTATATAAAATAGCTTAATATATTGTTTTTATTTTATTATTTAATTAAATTGAAATTAACTATTTTGGTAATTAATTAAAAGTCAAAATCTTTTTTCCTAGTGGGAGATGGTCTCCTAATATTATACTATTGTTGGTAGTATAATTAATATTATAATCTATATTTGATAAGTAGATAAATAAAAGGAATTATTTATCTAGTCAAATTAGGAAATCTTTAATATGGTTACAAATACAATATTTGAGTTGATTTATGAGTCTTGGTGTAGGAAATAATTCTTTTTCGAAAATGATTCTTGGTCACCAAGTAAATCCACCTAAGGATAGGATTCTTAACCACCAAGTAAATCCTTCTTATGAAAGGATTTGTGATCCTAAATATGTTATCAGAATCCAAAAATGAAAAAAATCATATGTGATCTAAATATGTTACAATCTATGTAATGTAATCCACTTTGAATATACACAAAAATGTAAAATAACAACTTTTTACACAAGAACTTCGGTGGTTTTGAATTTCGATTCGTTTAATGTTTGGTATATTCATCCTCTTTAACAGCTCATATTTTATTCAAAATCATCCGGAAATAGAGAAGTATCCCTGATGTCTTTTAGTGGTTCAATTATTTATAAGAAAGTGTTAGTGTAGAAAATTAGATGAAAATGAGAACCAATTCAAGCTTTATAATCCTAGTCCAGTTTAGGAAAACAGACTGCATTTTGGTCTTGAAAGCAAAGAAGATGCTAATATTTGGTTTCACACATAATAGAGTATAGAGCTAATATAATCTGGACACTTCTAGACATGTGAAGCATCCAAGTACTTGTGTTCAGTTAAAAACCTTTTTTCTTTAACTGCTTATATTAAAAGCCATGAAAGAGCAAAAAATAAAAACACCTAGAGAACTAAAGAATAACACCAGAAACAACGTAGAAAAAACACCAGAAAAACAGATCAACCAAGCCCTAGGAAAAGACATAATGAAAAGTGTTGACGGTGATTTCTGTTTGTATGAGAAAAGCCAACAAGGATTGGATTTCAGCTGTGATTTCGAAGAGAAAGAGATAAGAGAAAGTAATCAAGACGCAAGTTTTTTACGTGGTAAAACTCTGATGACCGGAGAAACGTCCACTGGTGCTTGAATGATCAACCAAGCCAAAATCCACTATGAAATAATAAAAATACAATTCTCGATCTCTCTTTCTTCTCTCTGTATTTTTCTATGATTTTTGTATATCTCTTTTTTCTTTTGACGAGATTATGAGTCTATTTATATGTTTATAGAACCCTAATATGCTTTGTACAAGTAATAGATCTTTGTTTTTAATTATGATTATTTACTTGCTTGAAGCGGATTGTCTTCTTTCCTGTTTTGGAGTCTTGTATTGAGATCGAATGAGATTCTAGTAATGTAGTCCAATTAGAACTTATTTCCATGTAAGAGCGTAGTCTTTTTTAAGAAATAAAGTTGTTGACTGATTGGGAACCCTTCCTGCTCAGTATTCTGTTCTCATTGGGATTCCTTTTTGATATGGATATCTTCGTGTATTTTAATGACCTAATTCGTGTGAGCTAAGCGCTGACCTTTTTATTCAGTTTTCTTCATATTTGTCTCGAGTAAGGACAATACCCGCTGGTCCCGAGTAACATCATTTGATCCTGAGTAGAAATGTCTTTCAACCAGTCCCGAGTGTCATTAACTGATCTCGAGTAGTATATGACATCGATTGACCCTGAGTAGGTTTTGTTCAACATCTGCTTACTCGGGTTTTCTCTTCTTCGGTGATGTCTTATAGGATAATTTTTGAACACCTATTCGGATGTCCACCTGGCAATTTATCCACTTTATTGATGACATGTACGTACGATAAAATTCACATATGACAATACCCCCTTAAAATATTTTTGCTGAATAGGGTTTTATTTCGGGCAAAAGTATTTTAATCAGATTTTCAATATTTTTTCAATATTTTTTCAGTACCCGAGTAAATGTCTTGTCATAATGGCGTGTTTTAATGGTGACTCTGTAAGTTTGATTTGCCTCCTCATGCGAGATCTTTAATGACGGTGATGTTTTGAAATTCTGACTGTGAAAACCAGTTCTCTTTTTGACACGTGTCCCTTGCCTCTCGTTTTTCGATATCATTTATCAGAAACGACCTACGTGTTTCCCCGTGTGCCGCCTTCATCATCAAACCTCATCATCATTTTTTCCCGCCTTGAGGTTCTAGGGTTTCGTGCTATCATCTCTTAAAATTCTTCAATGAGAGACAGCGTTGGTTCATTTTCAAAAAAATTCAGCAGAAAAAATTTCTTAAACCTAGATTTCTTTGCACATAAAATCGCCACCTCTCCGTAGAAGATTTTGCACTAGTTCTTTACTTAAGATTAGTTTCAATGGATTCGTCTTCCCGTCATCAACTTTTTAATATTGTTCTTGATGCGTTAGATCGTGGGGATTTTCAGTTGGTTTCCTGCATTCGAAGATTACTGGGGGCAATCCCTGCTGATGAACCTCCATTATAAGAAGTCGATGTTTCTAGGTTTCACCCTGACGCCACTTTTAGTACTATATCTAGTTCTTATTCTTCATATAGTTCTGATTCTGTTGTTTCTGATCACAAGGCACCTCTACGAAGGATGGGGAAACATCAAAGCAATAGTGAAGTCCACAAGCACAACTCGGACAACATTCGGATCAGGGAGCACATTGTTGACGAGAATGATGTCGAAGAGGCATTCAGAATATCTTATTTTTCTTTCTCTGCTACTCGCCCGAGTGGGTTTGACACAGAACCGAATGTAGTCAGGGAAAATGAGATAGAAAAGTATCGTGCCAGATTCAATCTGCCCAATACGATCACTCTGATTCCAGCGGGTGATAGAGTTGCGTGGAATCCTCCCCCGGGCATGGTGGCGATCTATGGATCCATACTCTGCTGCGGCGTCACTCTCCCTCTTCAGCCATTCATTGCCTGGTTTCTAGCTGAAGCAGGGATCGCTTCGGCCCAACTGGCCCGAACAGCTACAAAATTTTGATATGCAAGTGGCACATGTACAACCGGATGAACTTGTCGCCGCCCTCCCCGAGTGAAATCACTCATTTCTTTACGTTGAGGTAATCTGGCAAGATAGGAAAATCTTTCCTCATGTCTAATCCGCCAGACTGTTGAGTCCCCAAGGGGACAAAGGTGAATCGGGAAGCTGATATCTCTGATGACCCTACATCCAACAAGTTATGGAAGACCAGTTGGCTTTTCACATGAGGGAGTCTCGGGCTTGATGTCACTGTTACAACGTGGGATACTCGGACAGTGTTGAAAGTCCCCCGTTTCTTCTGTTCCACCGAGATATGGAACAAGAATAAAATTGATTACAAAGATACTAATCTGACCAGACTTGCTCGGACAGCAGTTCGCACTCTGGAAAAGAGGAGCAAGACTTATCTCTTTACTGAGTCAAAGATGATAGAGTTTGGCTTCTTTAAACAGATTTCGGGCTACCGCAGGAGATGTAAGTGATTTTTACAACCTCTTTTCATTGTTATTTTTTGGTTTTTGTATTCTAACATGGTTCCTCTTTCCTTCTAAGTGAACGATACAGACATCGTATGCGATCTTCATGCTCGCCAAGTGAAGTCGATTCTTCAGGCGAGCCAAAAAAAAGCTTCCCTTCATAGCAATGATGGTATCGTCCCGCCTGAGTCTGACGAGGAAAATGATACTGCTGAGGAGTAAATCCCCGAATACTTCCCTGAGGATGCTGTTCAGCCGACCGTTGGGGAGACTAGCAGTTCGAGTGGCCCGACAGATACTCATCTGCCCGATAATTGGGATAGGCAGAGTGAGGGTCTTGGTGAAGGACCTGCTGTGTGGTCAGATCCTGAATTTTTTGAAGCCTTCTAGGATGATACTCAGGAAGATCCCACAGCTGATCTCAGTTTCCACCGTTCTTGGGACGAGAAACAGAAAGCTGCAGATTCTCCTACTCGCCCTCAGAAGATCCCTCGGGTGGTTTCTTTCATCGATTCCAGCAATCAAGATATTGTGGCTGACATTCCCCCGAGCGCTGATGTTGAAGCATCGGCAGATGTGGAGACTTCGGAGCCGAAAAGGGGTTCTCTTATGTCGGCGGATACAGAGACTTTAGAGCCGAACAGGGGTTCCCCTCTCCCCGAGGTTGAAGATCAAGGAGCTGAATCCTCAGGGTTCCTTCATATCTTTTCCCCAGGATATGCTGCGGGAGATGTCATCCAATCGGGCTTTCATCGGGGAAGACCGCTGGAGTTATTTTCAGGACGGCTCCCTGTCACACCATCTACATTAACGGTGCATCTTATGTGAGTTATCCTTTAACTTCTTCAATTGTTGTTTGTTCGCCAGTTTTTTAATTTGGACTTTTATAGATGGTGACCGAGTTTACTGAGCTGGTTCAGATGCAGCAGCATCAAGCTGATAAAATAAAGCGTCTCGAGGCTCAGTTGAAGGAAAGTGAGGATGGCCGTGCTCGGGTCGAAACGGCTTATCAATAAAAGGTTGGTTCTGCCCAAGTTTTTACGGACCACTGTCTGGCGAAGCAGATGGAGGTCGAGAAGAGGGCTTCTTCGGCAGAAGAGAAGGCTACATCACTTCAATACTTATTGTCTTCTGCCTAAGAATCAATGCTTAAGGCTGAGCAGGAAGCGGAGCAGTCCAAGTTGGCATACGAATAGAAGATCAAGGACTTGGAACGCCAAGCTCTGACAGTCGAATCCCTATCTAAAGAGGCTAGGATGGAACTTGACTCCAGGGGGTTGATCACTATAAAAGATCACCTGCCTACGATGCCCTTCTCTTTTGGGAGTTTCAGCGAGGGCTAGTTTCAACTGGCGAGTTCTTCAAAGTTAAGAATAGGGCGACTGAGAAGGCCCGAACCAACTGAGAGCTATCAACCAAACATCATGTGGATCGGTCCTTGGAATCTTTTCAGACTCAGATGAAAGAGTTGAGAGCTTACTGTCGTAGCCGAGGTAAATAGTCCTCATCCCATGCATTTGGAGGTTCCATCTGAGCACCCCCTCTCTACATTTTACGCCAGTTAAGAGTCGGTCGTAGAGGGTATAGTGCCTGATGTCGGGCCGATCCCAAGAGAAGACTACAGCCAACGGATGGATGATTCAGCCGACACGATTGCTTGGCCTTCTAATGAGAGTCTATTCCGTGAATATGAGATGGTGCCTGACCCGAGTATTGGTAAGAGTTCCAAATCCTCATAATCCTGATTTTTGTAGATAGGATTTTTTGTACACTAACAATTTTTTGTAAGAATTCTTTGTAATAATTCTTTTGTAAAAGAACTTTGTAACCATTCTTTTGAAAGATCAATAAAATTCCGAGTAGCTTCTGAACCGAGTGGTTTTTAATATGATTCCATTGCTCATAAAATTTCTTCTTTGACTCTTGTTGCTGAGTATCTTATTAAACCAACTATCTTTGTTCGGGTAACTTAACCGAGTATCTTATTAAACCGGTTTCGTTCCCTGAATATTTTTTAACGTCAAGTATCTTATTAAACTGGTTGTCGCAATCTTCATCCCAAGTATCTTATTGAACTGGCTAACTCTGATGTTCGGGTAACTTCGCTGAGTATCTTATTAAACTCGTTGTCACCCGAATAACTTTAATGCCAAGTATCTTATTAAACTGGCTCTTGCAATCTTTATGCCAAGTATCTTATTAAACTGGCTATTGCAATCTTTATGCCAAGTATTTTATTAAATTTGCTAGTATTATTAACCGAGTCATATTAAAACAGACAAGTAGGTTTATACTTGTGTTTCATACATGGTTGCTACCCGAACATTACATCAAGGCTCACAATGATCATATGTTCGAGTCCTTACGCATTACCAATGACGTCTCCCCAGTTTTTATACGCAAGGGTTTGCCGAATCGTTAAGCTTTTTGAATCGCTTAACATAGCTACGCATTTCACTGGAATTTTTTTCGATAGCATCCTGAGTTGGTTCATCGGGTTTGCCTTTTTACTAAGGTCAATTGACCTTGCTCGGCTGGCATGCGCCTTCGAGCTTCTCCGCCCATTCGGGAATCAATGGTCCCGAGTATTCTATTTGCCTGTTCTTATTATCATGCTTGTCTTCCATATGTTCTTATTATCATATGCTTTCTTTCGAAAATCCTGAGTTTGATGCTTTATCTTTCGAAAATCCCGAGTTTGATTTTTATTCATAACTGCAAAATCAGCAAAGTTTTAAATTCCACAGCTAATATCTAACCTAACTAAAATTGTCCTGACTAGAAAAAAGATCAAAAAATGATTTAAGGATAGAAAATCTTCAGATATTGGGCATTGCATGGTCGGGGTAAAACCCATCCATTGGGTCGTGCAATCCAATATGCTCCATGGCCAGCTATTCCTTCAACTTTGTACGGGCCTTCCCATTTGTCAGCCAAGGAACCTGCAACTTTATTTTTTGTGTTCAATGACACCTTCCTGAGTACCAGGTCTCCTAGCTGGAATTTCCTGACCTGAACATGAGAGTTGTAGTGGCAAGCTACTCTTTACTGATATGCCATATTTCGTATTCAGGACTTCTCCTCTAGCTCTTCTAGACTTTGTAATATCATATCAACATTCTATTCTTCATCATAAAGTCTGACCCGGGGTGATGCATATGACGTTTCTATAGGGATAACAGTGGCTATTTGCTATGACTTAGCTGTGTTATAGTGCAAACCCTGTTCATTCTTGTCCTTGTATACTGGCAGGTTAGCTCTTCGGGCCATCTCTTAGGATCCCTTGACTACCCCGACCCCCCTGTTCGGTCGAGAACTTGATCATTATGGCATAAGTGGCTATTACGACCTTACTTTTATTTAAGAATGGCCGACTCAATAATGCAATATACGGCAAATTGTCTAAGTCTACTACCATGAAGTCGAGCAATACAGTTCTCTGACAAGGTGCTACTCTGATCTTTACAGGTAGCTTTACCGTCCAGATTGACCTGACCTCAATTCCCCTGAATCCTCTTAGTGGAGTGTGGAAAGACTGTAGGTCCTTTCGATCCAACCTGAGTTGATCGTAGACAGCTACATTGAGAATGTCTGCCGAACTTCCATTGTCTATCAAGATTCTCCTAACTTCCCGGTGACCAATCCGGGCACTTATGACTAAGGCGTCATTTGGCCGAACGTCGACCCCATGTGAGTCTCCTTCTGTGAATGTTATTGGGTCCCATCCTTCCTTTACCCTTTTCGGGTCTGGCTCCACCGAGTTCACATCAAGGTTATGTCTTGCTTTTACTGTTTCTCTAATTTCCTGTGTTCTCTCTCGATTACTTCTCCCAGTGGATGGTCCGCCAAAGATCGTATGAATTACTTGATTGGCCTCTTGACTGGCCCTTTGGCTTCGACCAGAGCTGTGATCGGCCCTGATTTCTTTCTTGGTTTCTGATTTCTCATCCTTTTTCAAGATTATATCCTGTAGATGTCCTTCCCGAATGAGGGTTTCTATGTAATCTCTGAGATGGTAACACTTGGATGTCTCATGACCGGTTTCTTTATAGAATAGGTAGTATTTGGTTGTATCTCTCCGGGTGAACTGAGACTGTCGTCAAGGCTCTTGTACCATATTCTTTGTTTCCAGAATGGCCAGGATTTCCTCCTGCTTTTTCTGAAGAGGGGTGTAGTTGGTGTATCTGTCTCAGTATTTTTCTGTGGTCTGTTCGGCATTACGTCTGTTTCCCCCGTCCTTCCTCTTTTCTTTGCTGTTTCCTTTTTGTTTTCCCTTTTGGTTTTGTACCCTGGACTCAGCGTCCTTCTCGGGTTTTCCTCCATGCATGTAACATCCTCCAGTGGCTAACTCTTCTTCCTTGGTTAGTGCATATCCTCATGTCATGTCCATCATATCTGCATATCTGGTCAGACGGGTTCTTTTTAAGTCAAAAGATAACCGTCCATTCTGTAGGTTGTTGATGAATGCAGCAATTATTGCTTCATCACTTGCACTGTCGATTTCTGATACTGGTTTGCCGAACCTTCCCATGTATTTCTTCAGTGACTCATCTTTCCCTTGTTTTATTTGAGAAAGGTGAGCCACTAATTTTTTTCTATGAACATTGCTCAGAAATTGCCTTGAGAAACTTCTGCTCAGTTCACTGAAACTTTCGATGCTTGCTGGGGGCAATCTCCCGAACTATCTTGAGCCCATGTCTCCTAGAGTGTGTGGAAAGTTGAGGCATAGTAAGGGATCGCTATGGGTATATTGAGCCATAGCACTTTTATAGCGTCTGACATGTTCTTTTTGGTCTGTATCCTTCTTGAACTGCTCCACGTGTGGCATCCTGAATTTTTCTGGGAATGAAGTCCGCAAGATGTCCTTGCTGAACGGGCTGTCAGAATCCTCGTCAGATAAATCTTTATACCCACAACGTCTGACTAGCGTGTCCACTTGACGCCTATTGTTCCTGACTTCTCGAGTTAGGCTCTAGATTATGACATCTCTGTCTCCCACAGGACTTCCCTGATGGTTGAACCGCTGGGTAATTGTCATTCCTCTTCCTGGCTCTTCACTTTGATTTCGGGTTTCATGCATGATTCTGTAATGATGCTTACGATGGTACCGATCGCTATCTTCTGATGATGACTGATTCCTGTGCCGGTCATGTTTACGGTGTCTAGCACGTGCTGTCTGATCCTGGTTCTGCTTCTGGTGTGATCGTTCCTCTTCAAGTGTTTCACGTCCAGCCTGATTGATTGGAAACGAGTTCCTTCCGGCTTCATATGCATTTAGTTCTGGCCCTACCACAACCGAACGAAGCCTCACAGGCGGGAGGTTAGGAGTTTGTGCCTCTGCAGCCAGTAGATCAACTCCTTCCTTTGCTGCGTCTGCCACCAATTGTTGCAAAGCTTCTCGGAAATGCTGTGTTAGGTCTCCACTGGTTGGAGGAACTTGCTGGATCCCCACCAGGAATGTAGGTTGGTTCTCTGTGGTTGCAGCGAGATCTCGCCGAGCTGCTGCCAACATGGAAATTATCTGGAGATTTTTGGACATCCCCAAAACTGCTTATGCTTCCTGTCATTATTTTTAATTAAATAGGAGGTCCAAGGCCCCCTCTTTCTAGCGCCAATTGTTGACGTTGATTTCTGGATGTATGAGAAAAGCCAACAAGGATTGGATTTTAGCTGTGATTTCAAAGAGAAAGAGATAATAGAAAGTAATCAAGACACAAGTTTTTTACATGGTAAAACTTCGATGACCGGAGAAACGTCCACGGGTGGTTGAATGATCAACCAAACCAAAATCCACTATGAAATAATAAAAATACAATTCTCAATCTCTCATTCTTCTCTCTATATTTTTCTATGATTGATGTATGTCTATTTTTTCTTTTGGTGAGATTATGGGTCTATTTATATGTTTATAGAACCCTAATATGATTTGTACAAGTAATAGATCTTTGTATTTAATTATGATTATTTACTTGCTTGAAGCGGATTGTATTCTTTCCTGTTTTGGAGTCTTGTATTGAGATTTAATTGGACTCTAGTAATGTATTCCAATTAGAACTTATTTCCTTGTAATAGGGTAGTCTTTTTAAAGAAACAAAGTTGTTGACTGATTGGAAACCCTTCCTACTCAGTATTCTGTTCTCATTAGGATTCCTTTTTGACTTGGATATCTTCGTGTATTTTAATGACCTAATCCGTATGAGCTAAGCGTTGAGCTTTTTATTCAGTTTTCTTTATATTTGTCCCGAGTAAGGACAATACCTGCTAGTCCCGAGTAACATCATTTGATCCCAAGTAAAAATGTCACTTAACCAATCCCGAGTGTCATTAACTGATCCCGAGTAGTATATGACGCCGATTGACCCTGATTAGGTTTTGTTCAACATCTGATTACTCGGGTTTTCTCTTCTTCGGTGATGTCTTGTAGGATAATTTATGAACGCCTATTCGGATGTCCACCTGGCAATTTATCCTCTTTGTTGATGACGTGTACGTACGATAAAATTCACATATGACAAAAAGTAAAACTAAAATATGTCTCCCTACTCACCCCACTCATACTAATTTGTGTATGGAGTGAAGTAAGCATCCAAACTAATTTCTTCAAGAGAAATTGTATCAAATAAAAATCTAAACAAACCCTAAAACCAAAAGAAACCCACAAACCCAGAAATTAATTTTTTTCGTTTCTTCCATTCTCCCTTCTTTCACGCTAATGATTTGAATCCAAGCCGGTTGCCTCTCGTCTCTCTCCGGTGGTCACTCTCGTTCGTCTCTCACCCGTCTCTCCGTCGAGGTCGGGGTCTGGTATTGCTTCTCTATTTGTCGAGATCATCTCTCTATCGTCTCTTGGATCGGGGTTAGGGTCGAGTCTGGCTTGTCTCTTCGTCGATGTCAACTGGTGGTGGATTGTCTGGTCTCTCTCTCTATTACAAACAATGAAAGAACTTTGAGTTATTCTTTACTTATTGCTTTTTAATTTTCCTTTTTTTTGTTTTTTCTATTTTCTTTTGGTTTTTCTAATTTATTTTGACAGAAGAACACTTTTATCCCAATTGCGATTTTTTTGGTAGAAACAACAAAAATATTTATTTTAGGTAAAAATAGTAAAGTCCCTAATTTTATGGTTACTTTTAAATTTTACCCATATATATATATTCAAAGATGGTGAGGATCCATTAAAAAAAATCAAACTTTTTATGTTTTTTAAAATTGTTTTGTTTTTAAATTTATGTTTCTTTTTTTTTTTCTTAATTCAATTATGTTTCAATCCTCTAAAATTGTATATAATCTCCACCTTCCTTGTTTTTTGTTTTAAATTCAATTTTTAATTAAAATTCAATTTTTATATCTTTTTTAATTCTTTTTTTTTGTTTTTTTTTAATTTAATTTAGGGATTAAGGGTAGTTTAATCTTTTGATTATGGTGAGCTGTTAAGTTTAATTAATGGCAGAGGGTGTGAGTGTCAATTTATAGGGAAGTTTAGTACAATTTGCTCATTAAATAAAGTGTAAGAATGTGAAAGAGAGAGAGAGAGTAACTAATACAATTAAACACAAACACAAAGCTGTTAATTAGTTTACTCACACCACAAGAATTACAATCAACAAACTAACAGGAGCACGACCTACACACTTGAACTTGATAATAGATTACATAAGTAAAGAAAAAAAATTCAAAATGTACTAAAGATCACATACTTGAACTTAATAACAGAATACAAACTTGAACTTGATAACATATTAGATAACTAAAGATCACACTCTCTTAAATCAAAATGTACATAATTTTTTTCACACAAAAACAAGCCAAACCATGCATTATTTTATATGCAAATAATAATATGCACCAACTATCCTTTGATCCCCGATAAAATGAGATTGACTAGTAGTTTGAACCTCACACCTACATAGAGAAAAACTATTCTCTGAGCCACACATTAAGCAGCCACGTTATTGACTCAATTATCTCCACCTCTCCGAGCAGATTCATCATCATGATCATCAACGACTCCACTAAAATTCCCCGGATGAATCTTCGATTTACTGGTTCTAAGAAAAACAGAACCTCCAGCACCAGCTTTGACTCTCTCAGCTTTTTCAATAACACCAACTTCACCACCTCTCCTCACTCTCTCCTCTTCCCTTCTCTGGAGCCTCTCCTTGTGGCGCTTCCTCATCACATAAACTTCTGCACAGCTAGCTCCAATGGAAGACATTGTTATTAGTAATAAGTAATTAATAAAATAATTTAAAACAAGAAACCACAGTTTTGAAAACAGTTGAAACCGTATTTGCTTAATTGGTGAGAAAATGGAGATAGCTAGAAGGGAATTTATAGGGGTTGACGAGGTACTAGCTAAGTTGCTAGTGATCACTAATTATAGTATTACAAATTTTAAACGGTTATTAAAGAAGAAACTAGTGGCGTAGCTGCGTCATGCACACAATATATGGTTACTAGTTTTGGAGAATAGAAATAGTACAGGAAAGTGGAAGTGGGTTACAGTTACATATAATAGTTTAGCTTTTGGATATCGTCGTGGCATCGCCATTACTACTATCCACAAGGATGCCACGTTAGTTCAGGCTATATATGGCGAAGAATTGGAAATGGTGGGTGTACAGTTGGACATTAATGGAGGCTTAATTTGCTAATTTATCAGTTTTAAACTAAGAACTAGAGCCATCATTGACCAAGTGTGGTGTCAGGTGTGGGTTAAGTCCAAAACCCATTGTAGCTGGTGGGGTGGCAGTGCAGCTAAGGATATTTCCGGCCTCAAATTTGGGATTTGGCGTCGTCTGCTGATCAGAATTTCGTTAAATTTCAGATTTACAAAGAATAATGGTCGTATATTTTATTAATAATGAATGGTCATGATACATTTCTTTTTATTATGGCTTAACAATCAACCACAAGTGTTACTTTTACTCACTCATGCATATTGTTTATTAATCGAGAATAAAGGAATCGAGTTTCACCATGTTAGAGATCCCACATGTGAAACTTAAGAAGATGGGATGAATCCGACCCACAATAGAAAATACATATAATAAGAGAAGTGTATATATACTCATGGATTATCCTTCAACGAATCGCCATCAAATTGGCAAAAAAAAAAATCCTTGTTTCTGGAATCAATTTGAATAAATATTTCCAAACTTGTCTAACCGATACTAGTCATGCAAGTAAGAAATTATGCTCTCTTTTTTCTATTAAACATAAAATTTAAGAGTTGTACCTAATTCATATTTGTGCGTGCTAGTCAGTTCAGCGATTGAGTGACTGTTATAATGGCAAGTTGAGATTTTGGGTTCAATCTCTAGGGCAAATTTATATATATATATATATATATTTGTGGATATCCTAACAACTCAAACGTTGTGACATTCATAAGTATATATACCCTTCATCCATTATATGTTTTTTCCAATATGAGAATCTTTTATCTTAATATGTGGGATCTCTAAAAGTGTGTATTTTATTTATTTATTTCTGAGATATTACAATTAATTTGGGCTATAGTCGGGAACACGACTCGAATCTACAAACACAATGATGCAGGTGTGACTAGAGGTGTCCACGGTTCGGTTAAACCGTTCGAAACCGAACCGAAACCGGCCTCTGAAAACCGAAACCGAAACCGAAACCGAAACCGAAACCGTCGGTTACAAAACCGGTTGGAAACCGGATCCCGGCGGTTCGGTTACAGTTATGGGATCTTAAAAACCGACCAAAAACCGCCGGTTTCAATTTTTTAAAAAAAAAACCAATGAAATGCTGACACGTGGCAGCATTTCAGAAAGAAAAAAAAAAACCGAACGAACCGAACCGTTCCGAAACCGCCCAAAACCGTCCTATTCCGGTTACGGTTACGGTTCGGCCTTTCCACGGAACCGAAACCAACGGTTCAAAACCGAAACCGAACCGAAACCGAACCGTGGACACCATTAGGTGTGACTTGTAAGAGACATATCATTGAACAACCTCTTTTCGTCGATAGTGGTTGCGTCGGGGTACAATGCAACACAATAAATAAATGTAAAACCTTAAAACACCTTTAAACATATAAATATGTATGAGATATAATGAGAATAGTATATTGTTATGTAGTTTCTCTGAGACCGAATTCAAGCCTCTAATTCGAAAGACCGCAAGAATAAATGTGGCCTTACCCATTAAGTGTTGCACTTAATTAATTCTTATAATAATGCATACATTAATTATTTAAATCCATATAATCACTCATATATATTGATTTTAAAAAATGTGAAAACCTTCACTGGTTATCACTCATAATTAATCACAACATATAAGGACTTTGATTAATTATATGACCAGAACTTTATTATCTAATGCCAATTAATTATTACTTCTCTGCAATAATTTGCATATAATGTATACTAATTAAGGCTCTGCATGCAGTGCTTCATGATAGGCTTTTTTATTAAGCAGTTAGTGTTAGTACTTTTGAGAGAGAGAGAGATTAGTGGAAGAACTTTAGCAAATGCAGCTTAATTAATTAAGTGCTTAATGGAGATCAAAATTAAAGGAACAATAACTCGATATAATGGAACTTCCATGACTTCTCAATTTACTATAGCATATTATAATATTTATAAGAAAAATATATTGATTTCTATAATGGGCTTGGAATATTTCTATTTTTAAGGTTAGAAACAGATCTAAAACTTGCTGGTAATTAAACAAATTAGAAGAGAGATCGGTACATGTAGGAGCCGTTCAACCAGTGCTTGTTCAACACATCCTACCAACCTAAAAAGTTGATAGAAACTCATCAACCAAATTCCTACACTTTTATGGCTGCTGCACGGAATTTTAAGGAATATATACACGCAAGTGTCATTAATTAAAAAATAGCAAATGGAACAATCGTGCATACATAATAAAAGTAGAGTGATTTATTAGACAATTCAAAAGTTATTACAAAATTTAAAGAATATAATATGTACACAAGTGTAAAGCACCGCCCAACATGGCTGCATAAAAAAATAAGGGCGCTTATTTACCCGACATTTTTTCGTATTTGAATCCGCTGCACCCCAAATAGTATGTAAACATAGATTCTAAAAATTTATAGCATGCTTTTAAATGCTTTTTGTGGAATTGACACCACTTAATAAGTTTATATAACACCTAAAATGGTTGTGTTACAAATATCTTTCTTTCCTTTTACATCAAACAACATTAAGGAACTCAACAATGAGGATTTAGAGAGCTAAACAACAGAGAATTCGTAAAGAAAAAGGTAAAGATAAACTCCAAAAAAGATTTCAAGTGAAAATTTCAATGAGAAAATGAAACTATATCAATCTTGGGAAGAAGTGTTGTGATTTCGAGCAATTTGAAATGAAGCAACAATGGGGGCAAACATTTTTGGTTATGGTCTTTGTAGGGATCACTTTACAGTTGTTTTGATGCGGACACATGCAGCCTGTGAATACAGCTAGGCAGAGAATGAAGCATCGAGCATTCGAATAACCAGTAAAACAAATCAAAGTAAAAGGAGCGAGATGGAGAGTTTCTGTGGGAGAACTCTCTGACGCTCAAGTTAGTGATATATTTGCCAGTAGAATATTTTTCAAATTGCAATGTGGTTAGCTTTAGCTTTCTTCATATCATTACTCATTCGTAAACTTGATAACATGAATCAACGTTTATCTATTTGTTTAGTGGGGGTCGACGAATCTTGTCAAATAGGATTTCACAATTTGTAATATTGGTCGACAGAGTCTTTACAAATGAAGTAGGGGCCGGTAAGACCTTCTACTTGTAAAAATTTTGACACGTCACTTTATTTTAGGTTGACGGATACCTTGCTGATGAAGCAGGGGTTCGTAAGACCTTCTACTTATAAATATTTTGGCACATTTTTTTATTTTGAGGTCGATGAAGACCCTGCTAACGAAGTTGGGGTCGGTAAGACCCTTTACTTATAAAAGTTGACAATTTTTTCGTTTGTTTGAGGTCGATGAAGACCTTGCTAATAAAGTAGGGGACATAAGATCTTCTACTCTTAATCATTTTGATAATCAAACAAAGATAAACGTAGATTGGTTGATGAAGTAGATCGAATATTTATTGATAGAATAGGGGTCGAAAAACCTCACTACGTTGGTTTACACAATAAGGCAACAATATGTTTTTCAGGTAAAGGTCGACTGGCCTTCTACTTTAGAGATAGCAATGGGGCAGGGTGGCTCTTCCCACACCCCTCCCATTTATTTTTTAAAAACTCATATCTTTATAAAACCCCACGATAGATGGAACGGGACGGGGTAGGGCGGCGTACGCTTTCCCTATCCCCCACCCAATTTAACCCATTTAATCCATTTAACAAAATTATTTATTAAAATCTTATAAAAAAATAATATTTATTAAAATAATAAATATATAAACTAATGAATATGATATAATATATAAAGTAATTCTAAAAATTAAATTAAAAATCATTGCATAAACATAAGTCTAAAAAAAAAATTCAATCATTTTAAAACGTAAACATTGAACTAAATAAAAAAAAAATAAGTATTATATTTTAAACAGAGCGAAGCGAGGCGATGATTATAAAACTCATCCCCACCCTATACCTATTGCGGGTTTTACAATTCATCCACATCCCCGCCCTATTCCAATCAAATTGAAATCAATCTCCACCCCATAAGTGTAGGTCCCCACGGGCCCTGTCCCGCGGGTTATTTTGTCATCCCTATTCCATTTGTACATGTTTATGTACAATAAAGTTCGACATGGATCTATCTATATTTTCTGAAGTAGAGGTCGACAAAACCTTCTGTTTTTACATTGTTCAATCGTTTGAATTCTTTGGTTGATTGTACTAGTAATACTCTCACAATTTCAGTATACTTGTTGGGCGATGTTGATTAAAATTTGTAGATTTCTTCGATTGTAGGTTGCTTTATGCAATGAATCGTTGAGCATAGGATGTTCGCGCGTATGTCTTGGAAATGACATAGATTCACCATTAGCCATTTCAGCCAATGGCTAACTTAACAGTATACGACATGTAAAATTATATTTAAGAACATATTAAGGTGGTCGAAAACTTAAAGACCTTTGATTTCCCCTTTCTTGGTGAGTGGTCGAGTCAACTAGGATCCTTGAGAGCCAGACCCTTTTATTCATGACTTAGTCATGCATCATGGTGTTGGGGTTTATGTCATTTGTAAATGGACTTATAAATTTTTTTAAAAAAAAATCCAATTCATTCTTGTTGTGTTGTTTATTTTATAAGTTGTGCATATTAACATCCTAGATTGTCGGAGATAATATCGAACTGTGTATATGAGTGTCAGATGTAGATAGATACATTAAGAGATATGCAATCTAAAGAGTCCATAGATAACAAATAAATCTGGATACTTTATTTGCAGTTAATCTATAGTTGAGGCTCATTCTGTAATATATGGTGATTCTATCATGAATCATTCATATGAAGATATGAGAATGGAGGCACCTTGTATGATATGATCATATAGAACTAGGTCATGATCTATATGAATCTCTCACTAATATCCGTTTATCGAAGAGATTCATATATATCAACTAATGATGTCTATATGTTGGTGATCTTAATCATGAGTGTCTTATCAACTTTATCAGGTTAGATCGTGGTATTTGATATACCATAAGTGAGGTCGGATGCAATTCATGATCAATATACTCTGTATGTTAGGATTACGGTTTGGCTTGTTGTTGGGAAGGTTTGTATACAATAGTGGAATACACTCTTTCTTGTGAGAAGTAGATGGTAGTTCATTTAATGGTTGATTCGGGCTTTGGACAATATGAGTGCTCTCCTAATTCCGTGAGAAAATAGGACTAATTGTTCATTAGAGAATCAATGGTGCTTAAAGGATATATGTAATTAGAGGGGTATAATGGACATTATGATCCAGTTCTAATTATGAACTACTTTGGAGGATCACACCATGTGTAATAGTTATATCGATGTAAATCGAGTTGTATCAGTCTGTGTAAAAATGTCTGCAATTGAGAGGGTGCAGCTTCGAGTTTTTAATATAATAGCACCGAAGTTAATAATCATGGAATATTAATTAAAGAGTTTAATTAATGATTCTGGGGATTATTGGAGATCAAAATACTGTGGGCTCATTAGGTCTCTTTGTTATCCCAAACGATTTAGATAACAAGGGTCACGGTTAATTAATTGAATTGCCTAATTAATTGTGTTACGAAAGTGGTATGTATTTATTTGAGAATTAATTGAATAATGAGATTATTTAATTAATGAATAATGGTCATTAAATATATTAAATAATAGGATTATTTAGTTATGTTATTAATCAATAAATGGAGGGTATTAATATTTGAAAGATAGGATAATATGATTATTTTATTTTTGAATTAATTAAATATAAATTTTGAATTTAAAAAGTTTAAATTCAATTAAGATGATATCACTTAAAAAAAATATAGATTCTACTTTTTTTAAAATAAAAGATATCATCAGTTTTTGTTTTTCAAAAAGATATGAGTTATATATGTTGCTTAAACAAAAACAGGACAAACGAACTAACACACTAAAAAAAGGAGAAAAATACATTTTTTACTTAAAAGACTCGAAACTTTTACTAAAAATCTCACTCGATTTAACAAAACCAATTTTTGATCTGTTGTATGTTGATAAAAGCTCAAATTCTTTCCAAAAAAATAAGGAAATAGTCAAAAAAGTAAAAATTCGAACAAATAGAAAAAAGCTCGAACTAATAGAAAAAAAGCTCGGACCAAAACAAAAAAAGGTCGAACAAAAAAAAAAGCTCGGAAATAGTCAAAAAAAAAAGCTCGAACCAATACAAAAAAAGCTCGGACCAATACAAAAAAAGCTCGAACCAATACAAAAAAAAAACTCGAACCAATTAAAAAAAGCTCGGAAATAGTCAAACAAATGAAAGCTTGAACCAATACAAAAAAAGCTCAAACCAAAACAAAAAAAAACTCGAACTAATGGAAAAAAAAGCTCGGACCAATAATAAAAAAACTCAAACTAATGGAAAAAGAGCTCGGACCAATACAAAAAAGCTAGAATTCTTTCCAAAAAAAACAAGGAATAGTCAAAAAAGTAAGAACTCGAACAAATAGAAAAAAACTCGAACTAATAGAAAAAAAACTCAGACCAATACAAAAAAAACTCGAACCAATACAAAAAAACCTTGGACCAGTAAAAAAAAGCTCGGAAATAGTCAAAATAGAACCAATACAAAAAAAACTCGAACCTATATAAAAAAACTCGAACCAATACAAAACAAACTCGAAAATAGTTAAAAAAATAAAAGCTCGAACCAATACAAAAAAACTCGAATCAATACAAAAAAAAACTCAGACCAATACAAAAAAAGCTCGGATCAATACACAAAAAGCTCGAACCAATAGAAAAAAAGCTCGAACCAATAAAAAAAGCTCGAATTATTTCCAATAAAAACAAAGAAATAGTCAAAAAAGTAAAAACTAGAATCAATAGAAAAAGCTCGAACTAATAGAAAAAAAGCTCGGACCAATACAAATAAAGTTTGGACCAATACAAAAAAAAACTCAGACAAAAAAAAACTCGTAAATATTAAAAAAAATAAAAGTTCGAACCAATACAAAAAAAGCTCGAACAAATGGAAAAAAAGCTCGGACCAATACAAAAAGAGCTCGGACCATTACAAAAAGAGCTCGGACCAATACAAAAATAGCTCGAACCAATACAAAAAAAACTCGGACTAATGGAAAAAAAGCTCGGACCAATACAAAAAAAGATCGGACCAATAAAAAAAAACTCGAACTAAAGGAAAAAAAGCTCGGACCAATACAAAAAAAAACTCGAATTCTTTCCAAAATAGCAAGAAAACAGTCAAAAAAGTAAAAACTCGAACCAATAGAAAAAAACTCGAACTAATAGAAAAAAAACTCGGATTAATACAAAAAAAACTCAAACCAATACAAAAAAAGCTCGGACCTATACAAACAAAGCTCGAACCAATAAAAAACAAGCTCGGAAAGAGTCAAAAAAATAAAAGCTCGAACCAATACAAAAAAAGCTCAAACCAATAATAAAAAACTCGGACTAATGGAAAAAAAGCTCGGACCAATTCACAAAAAACTCAAACTAATGAAAAAAAACTCGGACCAATAAAAAAAAACTCGAATTCTTTCCAAAAAAGCAAGGAAATAGTCAAAAAAAGTAAAAACTCGAACCAATAGAAAAAAACTCGAACCAATACAAAAAAAACTCGGACAAATACAAAAAAAAATCGAACCAATACATAAAAACCTTGGACTAAAAAAAGCTTGGACCTATACAAAAAGCTCGATTCAATACAAAACAGGCTCGGAAATAGTAGAAAAAATAAAAGCTCGAACCAATACAAAAAAAACTCGAATCAATACATAAAAAAGCTCGAACAAATGGAAAAAAGTTCGGACCATTACAAAAAAAGCTCGAACCAATAAAAAAAAGGCTCAGAATAACGGAAAAAAAGCTTGAATTCTTTCCAAAATAGCAAGGAAATAGTTAAAAAATCAAAAACTCGAACCAATAGAAAAAAACTCGAACTAATATAAAAAAATTTCGGACCAAAACAAAAAAAGCTCGGACCAATACAAAAAAAGCTCGAATCAATACAAAAAATAGCTCGGACCTATACAAACAAGCTCGAACCAATAAAAAAACAAGCTCGAACCAATACAAAAAAAACTCGAACCAATAAAAAAAACCCTGACTAATGGAAAAAAAGCTCGGACCAATACACAAAAAGCTCAAACTAATGGAAAATAAACTCTGACAAATTAAAAAAACCTCGAATTCTTTCCAAAAAAGCATAGAAATAGTAAAAAAAGTAAAAACCCGAACCAATAGAAAAATGCTCGAACTAAAAGAAAAAAAACTCGAACCAATACAAAACAAACTCGGACAAAAAAAAGCTTGGAAATAGTCAAAAAAATAAAAGCTCGAACCACTACAAAAAAAGCTCGAACCAATGCAAAAAAAACTCGAACTAATGGAAAAAATGATCGGACCAATACAAAAAAAGCTCGGACCATTACAAAAAAAATCGGACAAAAAAAAACTTGGAAACAGTAAAAAAAAAAATCGAACCACTACAAAAAAAGCTCGAACCAATATAAAAAAAAACTCAAACTAATGGAAAAAAAGATCGGACCAATACAAAAAAAGCTCGGACAATTACAAAAAAATCTCAAACCAATACAAAAAAAACTCGGACCAATAAAAAAAATTCGAACTAATGGAAAAAAAGCTCGGAGCGATACAAAAAAACTAGAATTCTTTCCAAAATTGTAAGGAAATAGTAAAAAAAAGTAAAAACTAGAACCAATACAAAAAAGCTCGAACCAATACAAAAAAAACTCTGACCAATACAAAAAAAACTCGAACCAATACAAAAAAACCTCAGACCAGTAAAAAAAAAGCTCTGAAATAGTCAAAAAAATAAAAGTTAGAACCAATACAAAAAAAACTCGAACAAATACAAAAAAAGCTCGGACCTATACAAAAAGCTCGATTCAATACAAAACAAGCTCGGAAATAGTAAAAAAAATAAAAGCTCGATCCAATACAAAAAAAACTCGAATCAATACATAAAAAAGCTCGAACAAATGGAAAAAAAGCTCGGACCAATATAAAAAAGTAAAAACTCGAACCAATAGAAAAAAGCTCGAACTAATAGAAAAAAAGCTCGGAACAATACAAAAAAAGCTCGAACCAATACAAAAAAAACTCGGACAAAAAAAAAACCTTGGAAATAGTCAAAAAAATAAAAGCTCGAACCACTACAAAAAAAGCTCGAACCACTACAAAAAAAGCTCGAACCATTACAAAAAAAGCTCGAACCAATGCAAAAAAAACTCGAACTAATGGAAAAAATGATCAGACCAATATAAAAAAAGCTCGGACCATTACAAAAAAAGCTCGGACCTATACAAACAAGCTCGAACCAATAAAAAATAACAAGTTCGAACCAATACAAAAAATGCTATGACCAATACAAAAAAAGCTCGAACCAATACAAAAAAAAGCTCGAACCAATATAAAAAAAAAAACCTTGGAAATAGTCAAAAAAATAAAAGCTCGAACCAATGCAAAAAAAACTCGAACTAATGGAAAAAATTATCGGACCAATACAAAAAAAGCTCGGACGAATACAAAAAAAACTCGGACCAATAAAAAAAAGCTCGAAATAATAGAAAACTGCTTGGACCAATATAAGAAAAGATCGGACCAATACAAAAAAAACTTGAACAAAAGGAAAAAAAACTCGAACCAATACAAAAAAAAGCCCGAACTAAAGGAAAAAAAGCTCGGACAAATAGAAAATAGCTCGAAATAATAGAAAAAAAGCTCGGCCTAATACCAAAAAAGCTCGAACCAATTCAAAAAACACTCGGACCCATAAAAAAAAGCTCGGACCAATACAAAAAAACATCGGACCAAAACAAAATAAGCTCGAACTAACGGAAAAATAAGCTCGGACCAATACAAAAAAGCTCGAATTCTTCCCAAAAAAGCAAAGAAATAGTAAAAAAAGTAAAAACTTGAACCAATAAAAAAATCTCGGACCAATACAAAAAAACTCGAAATAATGGAAAAAATGCTCGGACCAATACAAAAAAACCTCGAACTAATGGAAAAAAAGCTCGGACCATTACAAGAAAGCTCGAATTCTTTCCAAAAAAGCAACGAAATAGTCAAAAAGGAAAAACTCGAACCAATAGAAAATAGCTCGAAATAATAGAAAAAAAGCTCGGCATAATATAAAAAAAACTCGAACCAATTCAAAAAACGCTCAGACCCATAAAAAAAACTCGGACCAATACAAAAAACCTCGGACCAAAACAAAAAAAACTCGAACTAACGGAAAAATAAGCTCGGACCAATACAAAAAAGCTCGAATTCTTCCCAAAAAAACAAGGAAATAGTAAAAAAAGTAAAAACTTGAACCAATAAAAAAAACTCGAACTAATAGAAAAAAAGCTCGGACCAATACAAAAAAAACTCGGACTAATGGAAAAAAAGCTCGGACCAATACAAAAAAAGCTCGAAAATACAAAAAACGCTCGGACCCATAAGAAAAACTCGGACCAAAACGAAAAAAGCTCGAACTAACGGAAAAAAAAAGCTCGGACCAATACAAAAAAAGCTCGAATTCTTTCCAAAAAAGCAAGGAAATAGTAAAAAAAGTAAAAATTAGAACCAATAAAAAAAGCTCGAACTAATAGAAAAAAAGTTAGGAAAAAAACAAAAAAAAGATCGAACCAGTACAAAAAAAACTCGGACCAATAAAAAAAAGCTCGAAATAATAGAAAAATGCTTGGACCAATAAAAAAAAGATCGGACCAATACAAAAAAAGCTTGAACTAAAGGAAAAAAAACTCGGACTAATACAAAAAAAAATCGAACTAATAGAAAAAAAGCTCGGACCAATAGAAAATAGCTCGAAATAATAGAAAAAAAGCTCGGCCTAATACCAAAAAAGCTCGAACCAATTCAAAAAACGCTCGGACCCATAAAAAAAAGATCGGACCAATACAAAAAAACCTCGGACCAAAACAAAAAAAGCTCGAACTAACGGAAAAATGAGCTCGGATCAATACAAAAAAGCTCGAATTCTTCCCAAAAAAGCAAGGAAATAGTAAAAAAAGTAAAACCTTGAACCAATAAAAAAAGCTCGAACTAATAGAAAAAAAGCTAGGACCAATACAAAAAAAAGCTCGGACCAATACAAAAAAAACTCGGACTAATTGAAAAAAAACTCGGACCAATACAAAAAAAGATCGGATCAATACAAATAAAGCTTGAACTAAAGGAAAAAAAGCTCGGACCAATACAAAAATAGCTCGAACTAATGGAAAAAAAGCTCGGACGAATACAAAATAGCTCGAACTAATAGAAAAAAAGCTTGGCCCAATACAAAAAAAGCTTGAACCAAGACAAAAAAAACTTGGACTAATAAAAAATAGCTCGAACAAATACAAAAAAAGCTCGAACTAATGGAAAAAAGCTCTGACCAATACAAAAAAAATGGATTTTTTTTCCAAAAAAGCAACGAATTAGTTAAAAAGGTAAAAACTCGAACCAATAGAAAAAAGCTCGAACTAATAGAAAAAAAGTTCGGACCAATACAAAAAAGCAATGAAATAGTCAAAAAAGTAAAAACACGAACCAATAAAAAAAAAACTCGAACTAATAGAAAAAAAGCTCGGACCAATACAAAAAAATCTCGAACCAATAAAAAAAATGAAATTAATGGAAAAAAAGCTCGGACCAATACAAAAAAAGCTCGGAAGAGTACATAAAAAGCTCGAACCAATACAAAAAAAACTTGAACCAATGCATAAAAAGCTCGAACTAATGGAAAAAAAGCTCGGACCAATACAAAAAAAGCTCGGAAATAGTCAAAAAAATTAAAGCTCAAACAGATACAAAAAAAACTTGAACTAATGGAAAAAAAACTCGGACCAATACAAAAAAACCTAGAACTAATAGAAAAAGAGCTCGGACCAATACAAAAAAAACCCGAATTCTTTCCAAAAAAATAAGGAAATTGTCAAAAAAGTAAATACACGAACCAATAGAAAAAAGATCAATCTATTAGAAAAAAAGCTCGGATTAATACAAAAAAAGCTCGAACCAATACAAAAAAAGCTTGAACTAATGGAAAAAAATCTCGGACGAATGCAAAAAAGCTCGAAATCTTTCCAAAAAAGCAACGAAATAGTCAAAAAAGTAAAAACTCGAACCAATAGAAAAAAGGCCGAACTAATAGAAAAAATACTTGGACCATTACCAAAAAAGCTCGGACCAATACAAAAAAAACCTCGAACCAATACAAAAAAAGCTCTGATCAATACAAAAAATGCTCGAATCAATACAATAAAAGCTCGAAAATAGTAAAAAAAAAAAAAACTCGAACAAATACAAAAAACACTCGAACTAATGAAAAAAAAAGGTCGGACCAGTACAAAAAAAACTCGGACCAATATAAAAAAAGCTCGAACTAATAGAAAAAAGCCTGGACAAATACAAAAAAGTTCGAAATCTTTCCAAAAAAGCAAGAAAATTGTCAAAAAAGTAAAAACTCGAACTAATAGAAAAAAAACTCGGTCCAATACAAAAAAAAAAACTTGGACTAATAAAAAATAGCTCGAACAAATACAAAAAAACTCGAACTAATGGAAAAAAACTCTGACCAAAACAAAAAAGCTGGATTTTTTTTCCAAAAAAACAACGATTTAGTTAAAAAAGTAAAAACTCGAAACAATAGAAAAAAGCTCGAACTAATAGAAAAAAAGTTCGGACCAATACAAAAAAGCTGGAATTGTTTCTAAAAAAGCAATGAAATAGTAAAAAAAGTAAAAACACGAACCAATAGAAAAATACTCGAACTAATAGAAAAAAAGCTCGAACCAATACAAAAAAATCTCGAACCAATACAAAAAAAAATGAAATTAATGGAAAAAAAGCTCGGACCAATACAAATAAAGCTCGGACCAATATAAAAAAAACTTGAACCAATACATAAAAAGCTCGAACTAATGGAAAAAAAGCTCGGACCAAAACAAAAGAGCTCGAATTCTTTTCAAAAAAGCAACAAAATAGTCAAAAAAGTAAAAACTCGAACCAATAGAAAAAAAGCTCGAACTAATAGGAAAAAAGCTCGAACTAATAGAAAAAAAGCTCGGATCAATACAAAAAATGCTCGAACCAAAACAAAAAAAACTTGGACTAATAAAAAATAGCTACAACCAATAAAAAAAAACCTCGAACCAATACAAAAAAAAACTCGAACTAATGGAAAAAAAGCTCGGACAAATACAAAAAAGCTCGAATTCTTTCCAAAAAAGCAACGAATTAGTTAAAAAAGTAAAAACTCATACCAAAAGAAAAAAGCGCGAACTAATAGAAAAAAAGTTTGGACCACTACAAAAAAACTCGAATTGTTGCCAAAAAAGCAAGGAAATAGTCAAAAAGGTAAAAACACAAACCAATAGAAAAAAACTCGGACCAATACAAAAAAATCTCAAACCAATACAAAAAAAACTCGAACCAATACAAAAAAAGCTCGAACCAATACAAAAAAAGCTCGGACCAATAAAAAAAAATGCTCGGAATTATATAATAAAAGCTCGAACCAATACAAAAAAAAACTCGGACCAATACAAAAAAAACTCGAATTCTTTCCAAAAAAGAAAGGAAATAGTCAAAAAAGTAAAAACTCGAACCAATAGAAAAAAGCTCGAACTAATTGAAAAAAAGCTCGGACTTATACAAAAAAGCTCGAATTCTTTCCAAAAGAGCAACAAAATAGTCAAAAAGGAAAAACTCGAACCAATAGAAAATAGCTCGAAATAATAGAAAAAAAGCTCGCCCTAATACAAAAAAAAGCTCGAACCAATACAAAAAACGCTCGGACCTATAAAAAAAAGCTCGGACAAAAATAAAAAAAGCTCGAACTAAAGGAAAAAAAACCTCTGACCAACACAAAAAAGCTCGAATTCTTTCCAAAAAAGCAAGGAAATAGTAAAAAAAGTAAAAACTTGAACCAATAAAAAAAGCTCGAACTAATAGAAAAAAATCTCGGACCAATACAAAAAATGCTTAGAACACTACAAAAAAAGCTTGGACCAATACAAAAAAAGCTCGGAAATAGTCAAAAAAATAAAAGCTCGAACATATACAAAAAAAACTTGAACTAATGGAAAAAAAACTCGGACCAATACAAAAAAAGCTCGAACTAATAGAAAAAGAGCTCGGACCAATAAAAAAAAACCCGAATTCTTTCCAAAAAAATAAGGAAATTGTCAAAAAAGTAAATACACGAACCAATACAAAAAAACTCGGACCAATCCAAAAAAAACTTGGAAATAGTAAAAAAAAAATAAAAGTTCTAACCAATACAAAAAAAAACTATAACCAATACAAAAAAAAACTCGGACCAATACAAAAATCCTTGAACCAATACAAAAAAAGCTTGAACTATTGGAAAAAAAACTCAGACAAATATAAAAACAGCTCGGAGCAATACAAAAAAAAATCGAATTAGTAGAAAAAAAGCTCGGACGAATACAAAAAACCTCGAATTCTTTCAAAAAAGCAAGAAAATAGTCAAAAAAGTACAAACACGAACCAATAGATAAAAGCTCGAACTAATAGAAAAAAATCTCAGACCAATACAAAAAAGACTCGAACCAATACAAAAAAAGCTCAGACCAAAACAAAAAAGCTCAGACCAATAAAAAAATGCTCGAACCAATACAAAAAAAGCTCGAACCAATAAAAAAGTTCGAACCAATACAAAAAAGCTCGAACTAATAGAAAAAAAGCTCGGACCATTACAAAAAAAGCTACAACTAACGGAAAAAAAGCTCGGACCAATACAAAAAAGCTCGGACCAATACCAAAAAAGTTCAAAAATAGTCAAAAAAATAAAAATAAAAGCTCGAACCTATACAAAAAAAGGTTGAACCAATACAAAAAAAGCTCGGACCAATACAAAAAAACCTCAGACCAATGCAAAAAAAGCTCGAAACAATAAAAAAAAACTCGGAAATAGTCAAAAAAATAAAAGCTCGAACAAATACAAAAAAAACTCGATCTAATGGAAAAAAAAACTCGGACCAATACAAAAAAAAACTTGAACTAATAGAAAAATAGCTCGGACCAAAACAAAAAAGCTCGAATTCTTTCAAAAAAAGCAAAGAAATAGTCAAAAAAGTAAAAACACGAACCAATAGAAAAAAGCTCGAACTAATAGAAAAAAAGCTCGGACCAATACAAAAATAGCTCGGACCAATACAAAATAAACTCGAACCAATACAAAAAAACTCGGACCAATAAAAAAGAGCTTGAAACAATACAAAAAGAGCTCGGATCAATACAAAAAAAGCTCGAACCAGTACAAAAAAATCTCGAACTAATAGAAAAAAACCTCGGACCAATACAAAAAAGCTCAGACCAATACAAAAAAAACTCGAACTAACGGAAAAGCGCTCGGACCAATACAAAAAAGCTCAAATTCTTTCCAAAAATGCTAGGAAATAGCAAAAAAGTAAAAACTCGAACCAATATAAAAAAGCTCGAACTAATGGAAAAAAGCTCGGACTAATAGAAAAAAAGCTTGGACTAATAAAAAAAAACTCGAACCAATACAAAAAAAAGCTCGGACTAATACAAAAAAATCTTGAACCAGTACAAAAAAAGCTCGAACCAATACAAAAAAAACTCGAAAATAGTCAAAAAATAAAAGCTCGTACCAATACAAAAAAAACCCGAACTAATGAAAAGAAGAAAATGAAGAAAGAACGTTTTGTTTTTGATAGCACACTAGTAGCCTTTCCATTAAAAGGTTTTGTGTACAACATAGAATCAAGGTTCACGCGAGTTTCAATCAAATTGATTGATAATTCACAAGCGACCTAACGTTCTTTGTTTTTCTTCTTGGAGGATTATTGTGACTAACAAAGAAGTAGATTTTGTTTGTTTCTTTCTCAGGTATACAATTAAAGAAAGGGAGCCCACACTCCTAGGTGATTCACGTTCTTGATTGGATTGGAAGATCTTACGGATTCAATTCGGCGCTTGTTCAATCATCACGAGAAAGAAGTACGATACTTTTTATATACATCAATTAATCTAGGGTTAAGGTTCTTGTTATTTAAAAAGGGAAAAAATTATTTATAATGAAACCATAATTTCTAAAAATTTCATGCTTCCGTTGCGCGATTTTTCCCTACATTTGGTATCAGAGCCTTGTTGTACCCTTGATTAATTGATGTATGTGTTCGTGAATCTTTTCCTTTTTATTTTATATATGCATGTTTTAGAATGAGATGTCACTCTAGGTATTCATATTATATTTACATTGTAATGTATGGATATATATATATATATATATATATATATATATATATATATATATATATGTTTCATATGTGGATTGTTATTGCTCAATTTTGGTCATAGAATTTCAATGTATTTTTTTTTTTGGGATTGTAACAAGATTAGCGGTCTATCATCGCCATAATTGGTAGTTGCTAATTTTTTTTTATTTTGTTGTTGTAATAATAAAAAAAAACTACACTATATTGTATTAAAAAAAAACAAAAACTGCAGTATTTTTTTATTTTCAATTCTTCTATAATATATTCAAGTATCAAAGACTTGAAGGTTTGAAGAATTGGGAGCAACCGGAACAAGTTTGGGACCGTGCGAGCCGTGGCAACAAATTTGCGTGCAAAGAGCACGCGGCCACATTTGTTGTGGCATGGGCTACGCACGGCAGCCCTATGGAAGCCATGGGCTGCACATGGCAGCCCTTTATGGGGTTGTGGGGTGCGCACGCCCATGGGAAGGGGCCAAGGGTGCTCACGCCCGTGGGAGGCAGTTAAGGGAGTCCAAATGATGAAGGTCACATGAAGACTTGTTCGCCAAGAAAACAGTTTTTTGTATTCCAAGACATGTAATTTACTTGTTTTTCTAGGATGGACCAAAATTGTAGCTATTTATATTGTTATAAATATTGAAATGTTTGTTATTGTTTGATAACATGTCATATAGAATAGGAGTGCCACTCATATATCTCTTTTGGTATGAACATGCATTGAATGATTTAGGTATTTAATTGGCATCTAGATAACTTGGTAAATCATTCTATGGAATTCGACCACAAGCCTTAAACAATTGAGTGGGAGAAGGTGTTTTGGAACATCTACGGCCTCCCAGTTTAGTTGAGCTTTATGTTTCGTGTAATAACCTCCCAAGAGGTATTCATGAATGGAATTAAGCAAGATACTTCCTTACAAGGATAGACTAGACAATTAGCCCAAACGATATCTACTCCCAAAGGAAGGATAATCGTGAGAGATTATATTGATGGTCGATAACTTGGTAACACACTCAATGTAATTTTATTAATAACCTCCCAAGAGTTCTTGTTAATAAAATTGCAAGGGTAAAATTGAAAACATTGGTTGTTATGTTAACAATTATGTGAGACCTAGTCCAACTAGTACATGGTGCGAACTCACAAAGGAGGCGTGACATTTATAGGTGTTGGATCATCGTTGAATTTTACTATTGAATTATTTTTATAATTCAAGATGAATATTATAAAGTGATTTATCATGATTATTTACTAATATAATTGTGTTAATATAAAGAAATCATGACCCTATCCCTAATCAAAATCCTAAAAGATAATACTTTAACTGATGATAATTATGTCACATGGAAAAGAAATATTGGGTTGTTTTTGCAAGCTGAAAAGCATAAGTTCATTCTGTATACTCCTACATCACCTACTTCTACTAATGAATCTACTCAGGAGCAAAGAGATCAGTGGTAGTCTTTAGATGAGATGGCTAAATGTACGTTACATTATGGCCACCATCTTCGACGTGTTGCAACCGTAACATGAGGGAATAGAGACTGCTACCGATATGATTATGTCTCTAAAGAAGATGTTCGCTATGAGGTTTAGGACGAATAAGAGACAGGGAGTGATTTCCTTCATGAATCTTAGGATGAAACTTGGACAGGCTGTGAAAGATCACATGATGAAAGTCATAGCACATCTCAACATTGCTGAACTGAATGGTGCTGAGATAGATGGTGAGACAAAATTGACATGATTTTTAACTCACTATCAGATTCCTTTGATCAATTCAAGTTGGACTACACCTTGAACAATATTGAATGCACCCTGCATGGCCTGATGCAAAATGATCAAAGCACCGAGAAAATCCTTGTGTAAGGCAAAGGTTAAGAGATTCATATTGTTAGTAAAGTTGCTACTATTAAGACCCATAGGAAGGTCAAGAAACAACAGAAGGAAAAGCAACTTGGGCCTAAAAAGTAGGGGTTCCGGGAAAGGAAAAGACTAAATGAGAATGCATTCAACTTGCGTTTAGGCAACAGAGCGTTGTTGTCTACTAGTGTAGTGGGAGATATTATTGTCAATATAGATTCTAGTAGGCATTTAGATTTAATAAACGTTTATTATGTACCTGAATTCAAGAGGAATTTAATTTCAGTTTCTTATTTAAATAAATTTGGTTATTCGGTTACTTTTAATAAAGCTTTTATTATTAGTAAGAATGACAACATTATTTGCAGAGGTATAATGGAAAACGGCTTATTTTATTTGCATAGAAATATCTCTCACTTGTTAGACACGGAATCAACGAAACCTAATCATAAAAGAGTAAAATTATCAAAAGATGAAATCTACCTATGGCATTTGCGTCTAGGTCATATTAACCTTAATAGGATTAAAAGATTGGTTAGTAACGGACCTCTAAGTGACTTAAAGGTTGATGATCTACCAATTTGTGAATCTTGTTTGGAAGGTAAAATGACCAAAAGGTCATTTACGAACAAAGGCACTAGAGACATCGAATGTTTAGGATTGATACACACTGATGTGTATGGATCTATGAGCATTCAAGCTAATGGTGGATATGAGTGCTTTATCACTTTCACGGATGATCACTCAAGATTTGGTTATGTGTATCTCATGAGATATAAGTCGGATGCTTTTGACATGTTCAAAGCATTTAAAGTTGAAGCAAAAATCAGCTTGAGAAACGCATAAAAATCTTGAGGTCTGATCGTGTTGTAGAATATCTATCTGGTAAGTTTCAGCAATATCTTATTGATAATGGGATAATTTCTCAGTTTTCTACACCAGGTACACCTCAACAAAAAGGGGTGGCATAAAGGAGAAATAGAACTCTTTTGGACATGGTTAGGTATATGTTGAGTTATTCAACGCTTCATAATTCTTTTTGGGGATATGCTTTACAAACTGCTATATACATTCTAAACGATATACCATCTAAGTCGATTCCTAAAATACTGCATGAGTTATGGACCAGGCGAAAGCCTAGTTTACAACACTTAAGGATATTTGTATATCCTGCATATGTGTTAAAAGGAAAGACAGAAAAGATGGAGTCTCATTCAGAAACATGCATATTTGTAGGGTATCCAAAAGGAACAAAACGATATTTTTTCTATAGCCCTTCAGATCTTAAAGTATTTGTTTCGACAAATGCTAAATTTCTAGAAGAGGACAATATGAATAATTTTATGCCTAAAAGTAGAATTGTCCTCAATGAGCTTTCAGAAGATACAATTCCACAAGAGGTTCCACAACCAAGCCCAATTGTAAGTTCCGTACCAACACAAGATCAACAATCTACCATACCTCATCGTAGTGGGAGGGTTAGTTGACAACCTGAGAGATACATCGGTCTAGGAGAATCTATAGAGAATCTTCCGAACGACGATGATCCCTATACATATAAGGAAGCAATGAAAGATGTTGATTGTTGCCATTGGTAAAAGGTCATGCAATCCGAAATTGATTCTATATTCAAAAATAAAATTTGGTCTCTTGTAGACTTGCCTAAAGGGATAAAACCTATCGGGTGAAAGTGGGTATACAACAGGAAAAGAGGAATGGATGGAAATGTGGAAACCTTTAAAGCTAGGTTGGTAGCTAAAGGTTATACATAGAATGAAGGTATCGATTATAAAGAAACCTTCACTCCTGTGGCCATGCATAAATCCATTAGGATACTCTTATCCATTGCGGCATCTCTAGACTTAGAGATTTGGCAAATGGACGTCGAGACAACTTTTCTTACTGGAAGTCTTGACGAAAGCATCTACATAATGCAACCAAAAGGATTCATTAAAAAAGGCCAAGAGGATAGGGTATGCAAGTTGTAAAGATCCAAATATGGATTGAAGCAAGCATCCTGATCCTTGAACATAAGGATCTATTAAGCAATGAAAAGGTTTAGATTTATTTAAAATCTTGACAAACCTTGTGTATAAAAAAGGATTAAAGGTGACAAGTTGGTTTTCCTAGTTCTTTACGTTGATGATATACTACTCATCAGAAATGATGTAGGTGTATTGACATCAGTAAAAGAATGGTTAGCAAAACAATTTGATATGAAGGACTTAGGAGAAGCAAGTTATATTCTTGGTATCCAAGTCATAAGGGATAGAAAGAAGAGAACGATTGCATTATCTCAAGCTTCATACATAGATAAAATCTTGTCTAGGTTTTCCATGCAAGTTTCCAAGAAAGGTATGTTACCTTTCAGACATGGAATCAAACTTTCTTAGAAACAAGTTCCTAAGATTAAGCATGAAGAGCAATTCATGAGTAGGGTTGCATCGACAGTTGGAAGTCTCATGTATGCAATGCTCTGTACTAGGCCAGATATTTGTTTTGTTGTGGGCATAGTTAGCAGGTTTCAATCGAAGGCTAGTCCTGATCACTGGACTGCAGTCAAGCATATTTTCAAGTATCTTAAGAGAATGAGAGATTATATGCTTATATACTCTGAAGGGGATTTAATTCCCTTTGGCTATACAGATTCTGATTTTCAGTCAGACTCTAACTCTAGGAGATCAACATCAGGATCTGTGTTTACTATTGAAGGAGGGGCAGTCATATGGAGGAGTATCAAGCAATCTTGTATTGTTGATTCCACCATGGAAGCCAAGTATGTTGCCGCATGCGAGGCTGCTAAAGAGGTTGTCTGGCTCTGCCAATTCTTGATTGACTTGGAAGTGGTTCCTGTTGTGAATAAGCAGATCACTATCTATTATGACAATAGTGGATCAGTGGCTAATTTTAGAGAACCAAGAAGTCATAAAAGAGGGAAAAACATTGAAAGAAAGTATCACTTTTTTAGGGAAATTGTGTATAGGGGTGACGTGACGATTACCAAGATCGCGTCAGCAGATAATCTAGCGGATCCTTTTATAAAGGCTCTTCAATGAAAGAGTTTTGATGGGCATTTAGAGAACATAGGGATGAGAGATATGACACATTTTCCATACAGCAAGTGGGAGATTGTTGGGATTATGCTCGATAGCAAGAGTATAATAATGTATTTGACAATCTTTTCATATTAATAAAGTGAATTCTCGTTTAACAAATCTTATAGCATTTATAGTTTAATTATTATAATTGTCAAAAGTAAATAATCATAAGGTCAAAAGACTATGAGAAAATAAGAATTGTTCATACATCTAGATATGTATAAGGCAGACACAATTCTTTCGTTAGTCTTGAATAATATTCACAATTTAAGATAAAAGGTTGGGTGCCTTTATCTTGTCAAAGTTGTAGAATCTTTTGGTAGCATTTGAGTAGGATTAAATGTGTTATGAAGAGTCTAAAATCATCAAAGTCTGGTGTCTTTTGGCAAAAGAATCTAGTGCAATGGGTGCATTGAAATGGATCACAGTGAAATACTATATCTAGAACCGTCAATGGATATAAGTTTTCACTTGAAGACAATCAGAGAGTCTATCTCAATCTTGAGATAAATGATGGACTTATGGTTGCAAGTGTTATCATTTGTGCTATCATTTGTGCTATCAATGAGTACGATTATATAGCATAGTCTATCCTCGATAGTTTGGTGGTATTCATTTGTTAATTGATAGAGGACTTCGTTTATAGGTATGGACACCGTGGCTCCATTTATGAAAAGAGAGTAGAATATCATCATATGGATGATTTGAGGTATTGGATATTAAATCTTAACTTTAAGTTTTCAATAGTGTCTATTGAAACATGGCTTCTGGACAAGTCAAAATATCCAAGTTCAAAATATGGTCATATGAGTAAATATGGTAACTTGGAGAGCCATTGGCGGTCTATGAGCTCTTGACGATTATCGGTATTCTTCACGAGGATACACATTCTCTATTAGGATTTTCTAGGGTATGAATGAGGAATATTAACTTATTCTATCTTTGTTTAAGAATTCAATTTTAGTTCTTTAGTGGAATGAACTAAAATTAATAGATCGAACCTAAGTGAATCATTTGTTGATTGTGATAGGGTTGTATCTATTGGAGCTTAAATTTAGATAGCCCCTCAAGATCCTCAGTCCGCATGAACTTGCATGGATCACTTGATATGTTCTAACGGACCAATTTATGGGTCCATCTATAATTGTATTGAGGCATGTGGACTTGTTTCTTTTTGTACGAGTGGGTCTAGTTCACATGTAGACTTTTTATTAAGGTCCAATGGATTTAATAAAATATAAAAAATAATATAATGACCCATATATGATGTTGGGCGGCAAAGCTATATAGTGTAGCTTAATTATATTATTTTTATTTTATTATATTAATTAAATGGAAATTAATTAATTTGATAATTAATTAATTATTTTTTTAAAAGTCAAAATCTTTTTCTAATAGGAGATGGTCTCCTGGTATTATACTATTGTTGGTAGTATAATTAATATTAAAAACTATATTTGATAAGTAGATAAATACAAGGAATTATTTATCTAGTAAAATTAGAAAATCTTTAATATGGTTACAAATACACTATTTGAGTTGGATTAGGAGTCTTGTTGTAGGAAAGAATTATTTTTTAAAAAGGATTATTGGTCACCAAGTAAATCCACCTAAGGAAATGATTCTTAACAACCAAGTAAATCCTTCTTAGGAAAAGATTTTTGATCCTATATATATCTCTTAAATTTGGTCAGCCCATTTAATTCTAAGAAGAAATTTCGGCCAGCCCTAGTTCTATATAAGAGAGATTTCGGCCAACCTATACAATTCTACTTGGAGAGAATTCGGCCACCATAAGAATTTTGGGAGAAAAAATCTTTTTTGCTCTAGACAAAATTCGATCAACTCTAAGAAATAGTGTGAGATTCGGTAAAGAAGAAAAGAAAGAAAGAATGTTTTGTTTTCGATAGTACACTAGTAGCCTTTACATTAAAAGGTATTGTGTACACCATCGAATCAAGGTTCACACGTGTTTCAATCAAATTGATTGATAATTCACAAGTGACCTAACGCTCTTTGTTTTTCTTCTTGGAGGATTATTGTGACTAACAAAGAAGAAGATTTTATTTGTTTCCATCCTTAGGTATACAATTAAAGAAAGGGAGCTCACACTCCTAGGTGATTCACATTCGTGATTGGATTGGAAGATCTGGCGGATTCAATTCGGCGCTTGTTCAATCATCATGAGAAAAATGTACGATACTTTTTATATACATCAATTAATCTAGGGTTAAGGTTCTTGTTATTTAAAAAGGGAAAAAAAATTATACCGAAACCCTAATTTCTAATAATTTCACGCTTCCGTGCATGATTTTTCCCTACTGCAACCATAAAGACAGGAAAAGCCTAGCCATGCGTCCCTCAACCCAGCAAAACACTAGAGGAAAACCAGGAAAAATCAGATCAAAAAGATACACAGAAAATAGAGCCTAACAACAAGACCACCATAACATGGGATTACAACTCTCCTCACTCAATGGTTTCCCTATTGTGAAACATCACTTTTTATGATTGGCTTGTTTCATGATAAACCACATTGGGGATGATTGGGTAATGGGTAGCTTAGGTCTTCTTGATAATTATCAAGGCAAGCTTCCAAGCATCTCCATGACGTCAAGATCATGAGCTTCAAAAGGTATATCACTTGACCTTGATTCTTAAAAAGATTGTGTGCACACACACACACACACCTAATGCACGTTTTGTTCATCTTGTCTTTTTGTTGTAACTGTTTATTTGTGTGCATCCTTTTAACAATCACACTTGTAATTTATTTCTTGATTTAAGTGTGGTTTTGTGTAGTGTGCTTGTGTTGTATCTGCACTTGCATGTTGGTGTGCTTGTCTTAGCTTGTTGAGAGACTATTTGAGAAGGTCCCATTCGTTTCTTATTTTGATCTTTGGTCACATGGTTTTTTTTATGAGTATGGGCATTCTTGTTGTTGTTGTCCAAATCTTACCTTTGGTCATTAATTTTAGCATTACTCTTACTATAGTGATCCAAATATTCTGTTGTTAAATGTAGTAGAAAGTAGACTTCCATACCATTCCAACTGTATATTATACGAAAGGTTTCAATATCGTTTGGTCATGTTTTGAGGCGTTTGAATTCCAAGCTACAAAGCTGTGTTGGGTTCCACGGGACAGTCCGTTTTGTCCTTCCTGCGGACCCTCCCATGAAGAAACCTCCAGTAAATTTCAAGCATGGGTCTTCATTAATGTCTTTACATGGTAAGTAGAACAAACAACCTAGCTCATTTATTGTTATATTTTATCAAGACATGTCATTTGTTATTTATGGTAGTAAATCTGTATGTTTATTGTATATCAATTGAAGTTATGAAATGTTTGGGGTTTGTAAGTGATAGCTAAAATTTCGAACCATATTACCCTTCTAGATAAGTCTTTATGCTTTGTATCTAGACCTTTATATTTATGCCTCATTGATTGTATTTGTTGATTGTATATTTATTGCCCTTGTTATATATCGTGACAACTTGTGTTATTTAGACTTTATTATACAATTAGGTTGCTAGATTTCCTTTACATCTAATTGAGTCCTTAATTATAGGCATATAGTCATTGTTTAATAACTTGAGGGTGTAATATTTTTTTTCATATAGTGGATTTTCGTAGCTCAAGTGGCTAGTCCTGTGGTTTTTCCTGTTTGGAGTGTTTCCACGTAAAAATAAAGTGATCTTTAATTTCCACACTTTACTTGATTTTTTATTATTGTTTGAATTGGGTTCTTGCATGTTCATATTGACTAATAAAAAAAGTTTGGAATAATCGATTAACAACACATTCACCCCCCTATAGGTTGTTTAAACACACGCTTAGTTTATTTTCAATTGGTATCACAACGGGGTTCCTAGATAGACTTAGGTGATCCTTGCTCTTGTTTGTGTTGTTAGGTTTTAGATTTGTGTTGACTTTATTCCATAACAAAACTCTCTTTCTTTGTAATGTTTAGTTGCTTAGGTGGTTTGTAATTTATATGAGCTTTAGAGAACAAAAGTAACTTCTCATGCAAAATTCGTGTTCAAGAGGAAAGGTGCTTACTTGGATGTTAAGGTATAGAGATTCTTCTTTCTCTTGCAAGGCATAGGAGTACACAAACACATTAAATCCATATATGTCCTTGCAACATTGTTCCAAACTTGTATACCACATACACACACTTATTGAAGGATGCACATAAATTAGATTTAATTTGACAAATTTTGAGAAAGTGCATGTTCTAGGACAATATCAAGGAAATGACATATTTGCATGTTCTTATGTTTATTTTTTTTGTATTTTTTATGGTATTGGACTTGAATTTGTACTTATTTTATTCCTTAATGAGTTTCGGTCATTTCAGTTACTCATTCATTAAGTTTCAAGTTCCAATTAGGATGTTACGAAACTTTCCGTGTCTTTAACGTACTTTGTTTTCATCTTTATTTTTCAAGTAGAATTCCATATTATTTGTAAAAGATTTTTAACATTCTTGTGGATGATGGAGTCCCGGTTCATATTCCAAAAATGAATTCAAAATTGGAGTTCGGAAACCGGAAAGCGGTCGAAGAACACAAGGGGGACTCAAAGAAAGAAAGTAGTTGCCAAGCACCCTTACCCTTGGAGGTGTGTGGGCCTCACGGGAAAGGATGCCCTCTGCTCTCATGGAGGCCATACATCTCCATGGGAAGGCAGAGGTAGCACCCTCCCATATTTTGGTTGTTTCCCTCTCTCCCTTTCCCTCTCATTTTCTTTAGTATGTGTAAGAAGAAGTCGAAGAAGAAAAACTTGTGCAGAAATTTTCTCTCAAATTTTTCTCAACTTCCAAACACCACAACTCTCTCAAATCAACTCCAACTTTAGATTTTCAAAAGCCAAAATTGTTGGTCTTGAAGAGAGGAACAAGTCCCAAGCATTTTTAGAGTCAAATGATTGCAAAATTGTTCGTGATGATTTTATTTCTACTCGTGTGTCATCATTTGTAACTGAATCATTTTCTTTCATTTTTCTTTTGTGATCAACTTGATGAATCTTCTTATTTGATTTTCTTTGCACAACATCACATAATATTTTTACAATTTGGCTCTTAAGTGCCAATTTGGGTACTTTTTCATGTTGAGCCAATTCATGCAAAATTTACATAATTGCCTACATATATGTTATTTTACATTAGACCTCTTATCTTTTAACCACACACACACCCCACATGATTCGCAATAAAGGGTGGGCTTGTGTTTGGCTATGGATTTATGGTTCGTTGTTGTTCCAAATGAAAGGTAAGTGTTTGACCTCAAAATTGGTTTGGAAACACACATAAGGGACATAGGAATGTGTTTAGGCTTTTTAGGTGATTCATGTCACACACATTGCTTAAAATCAGTACCATAATTCTACTATCAAGGGAATGAATGCATCCATCAAGCATTCCACTATATGTATGAAATATAAGTCCTATGGCATGTGTTGCACACAGTGTTGCAAAAGTCAGCGACTAGGGCCGACTAGTCACCAACTAGTCGCTCGGCGATGCTCTGCGGCCGCCAATCGAATGTGGCCGGAGTATTAGTCGTTTTCAGTCCAAGTCGGTAAAAATCGGACCTTATCGGACTAAATCGGACCAAGAAGGGAACAAAATTGTGCACTCTCTTCTTCTCTCGGTTACCAGTGACCATTGTGCTTCACTCCTTCACCGATCGTCGTCGTTGCCCTTTGTCGACAGTCGCCCTTCGTCTTCCGTCACCGATCGTCCATTCCTTCACTTCGCCCGTAGCCGATCGTCCATCTTTCCTGGCTTCAGTTCTTCAAAAATGAAAGAATGATGAGAAAAGGAAAGGATGACGAAATCCGATCGTCCATCTTCACTGGCTTCAGTTCATAAAAAATCAAAGAAGGATGAAAGAATGATGAGAGAAGGGAAGGATGGCGAAAGAAAGATGGTGTGAGTTATGAGTTTTGAATGTGTGGTGTTGGTGTGAGTTTTGAACATGTTGTGTTAGTGAGTACACATGTGTTAGTATAAATGTTAGAGTGTAAAACACTAACACTTTAATATGTTACAACTGTTTTGTTTTTAAATTATACTTAGTTTAATAGTTTATACTTTATAATTTATATACAACTGTACAAGTGTTATTATGTAATATGACATTTTCTCAATTACATTTAATATAAAAAATTATATAAAAAAATATTTCTGATCGGCCTCCAGCTTACAGCCAACCGGTCGACATCCGACTTCCGATCATATTTCTAGTCCCCGACTAGTCCCCGATTAATCCCCCTAGGCGCTAGGTGGTGAGTCACCACCCAACTAGCACCTAGCGACTTTTGCAATATTGGTCGCACATGACGAGAAAAATGTTTAAAGAATAGAAAGAATTATACACTCAGTACGCTTTTTAATAGGCTTGTGCTTGTGAACTCATGGGTAGTCTCTACTATTAAAACAAGGCACTAGAGCATCGAGTCCTTTCAAATAAAGCACACAAAAGATGGGACTAGCCCATGACAACGTTCGCTCTATGTCCGCTCTTTACTGTATATTTCCAAAAATACTTGATCAAACTTGCTCAAATTTTGGTGCAGGAAACTAAACATGTAAATGCACACTTTTCATTTAGAAAAGGTTTAAACATTCAAACTTAAAAGTGTGTAAACGGATGTCAAAGATTTTTCTCATGCAGATTTTCAAAATAGGGCATCGCCTGTGACCTTTGGTCGAAGAAACGTTCATAACTTTGAACCCCACCAAAATTTTACGTTCTTGATATCGATGGAACTGTATCGAAAAATTGAAGAATGCTATAGGGATGGAATAATTTTTTTCTTTACCAAAAGGTACAATTTAAATGAAACATTTGGCTGCAAAATTTTTAAAACATGGTACTTTCGCAAAGGTCAAAGAAAAACATAAAAAAGTAAAACGAAAAATGACTCAAATAATGAATTCACAACGCCAAACCTAATCTAAACATTATCTTCGATTTTTATATGACATGAGATGCATAGACAATGAATAAACAAAGCATGAAAGGAAAAAATTCAAAACCAACCAAACCAAAACACTAATCACGTGCAGTCATTGCCCAATAAAAATAAAATGACTCAAACAAGGCTTAATATGTAAAAGGCAATAAAATGCAGTATGACATTAAGCACAAACCAACATCAAACATTTTCTTTCAACAAAAAATGATGGAGTGGGGACATTATATCAATATATGCATGTATAAGACGTGTACAAAATTGTGAGTATTAAGAACCACCCCTAAACTGAACGTGGCGATATATGTGCAATATGAACCTGTACACTCACATATGTATCCACAAGAGCCTTTGGCACATTCATATCAAAAATTTATAACTCAATAAATACAAAATCAAATAATCCTCCTCAAGATGCACCAAATATATCATCAACATATCAAAATATCTTCCAAGCCCTATCAAAATTCACCAACCCCATATCATCCAACAAGAGTTATTGGACTAAACAAAAGTAAACTAAAAGTAAGATTAACGGTGTAGAAATAAAAAGTTCAAGAATTCAAACAAAGGTGGGTTCTCTCCTTGTAAGCTTCTCCTATTAAGGTAATGCTCTTGCTTTTTTATTTATGAGCACTGTTGGCTTGCTTGTCCCTCCAAGATGTGCAAGTTGTATTGTTTCCTACCAAGAGATAATAAGGCACGCATTGATACAAAAGCTGTTAAAACTCACTTCTTCGAGAAGCTTTAGCTTGTCTGTCACACTAAAACACATATTAGCATGTTCAGGAAAACTAAATTCTTCTAAATACATGCACATGCCCAATCAGAGTTTGCTACACTAAATCTTTGTTGAAATTAGGCAACCTAAACAAACTAAACAAATCCCACAATAAATTTTACCTCCAAACCTATTTCTTTCTATCCTCTTAATTAGCAAGCACAATATCACACATAAAGGGATAGAGAAACAATAGATTATTGAAGGAAAAATAGATTGTGCAATTTAATCATGCATAAAAATTATTCAATATGATACACTAAGTGATGGGCTAGGTTCCTCTAATGGTGGTTTGACCAAGTTTGGGAATTCTCTCTTCTTCGCAACCCAAATAAGATTGGGTGGTTCTTTTTTCTTTTCCTTTTTTGTATTTCTCACTAAATGCATTAGGTTTTTCCTTACCCAAATTTTCTTGACTCTAAGTGTCTATTCCTAGCACTTCCACTTTTCCTATTTCTATGCACTATATAGTACTCATCTTTGAAATGCTCTCTCTTTAACCAAAAGTAACACATGAGGGTAGAGTTAAGGGTTCTTCCTTTATTTTGGTGACCATGTGGCCTTGAGTGAGTTTTTATTGATAGTGATTTCACCATTTGTTCCACTCTACTCAACTTCATGATGTAGTCACCTTCCCTCGCTTTTGCTATACTAAGACCTTCATCTTTCCTATTAAGTACATTTTTTTACTTCGTCCAGGGCGTTAATTTTCAGCTCATTCTCCATTTGCATCTTCTCTAACTTGTGAGTTGTCTTATCTTCAAATTCCTTTGGACCCTTTTGAAGTTCAAGAATTCCTCTAATGTTGCACTCTTTGAGACCTCCACTCTATCAATTTGTGATACCAATTCCTTGCTTTTGTCAAAGACTTCAAAATTCTTCTTCCTGAGAATACTTTTATCCACTTTGAGCGATTTCACCTCAAGTACGAGCTTATTGTTTAGCTCTTGGAGTTTGTCTATCTTTGACACTTCCGAGGCTTTTTTTCCTTCTAGCTCATTCCTCAAAAGTTACACTTTCCTCTCAAACTCTTCTATTTCTCGGGAGACTTCTTTTATTGTCACTTGAAGTGCATCAATCTCATTCTTTATCGACTTCATCGCCTACACTATATCTTTAATGATGCCCATCATCTCCTTGTTCATCTCTAACAACCTTTTACTTTGTTCTTCCTCTTCGGAATTTCATTGTTGTTCATCTATTAAGAAGTATGAGATGTCATTGGAGCCTTGATTTGTTGCTCTTATGGAGGTGTTGTAACTATCTTCAAGAATGGACCCTTGGCTATATGAGTCGGCATATAGCCCATAGCTCGACCTCATATTTTGCATGAATATATCCATAGAGTCTTAAAACAAAGAAAAATGAAAATACCAAAAGAAGTAAAAAGAAACAAAAGAAAACTATAACTATAAACAACTAAAACTTGCTAGATAATTAGGATTAGCTACCTAATTAGCACCTCACCCCGACAGCGGCTCCAATTGACATGAACATTTTTGTCGTTAGAAAATGCCCATAAAAAATAGTTATAAATTACCATAAAATTGCCTAAAAAGTTTATAAAACTATTACAATGGCAAGTTCAATGTCGTCCACAGAGAAAGGAAAACTAAATGGATAAATCTAGTTACTAATATTAAACTAAGCAAAGCATTAAAAAGTAAACATCATTGGTTGGGTTTTGAAAGTTAATAACTCCAATGCAAACTACAAATTGTTAATTAATCTAACATACAACTAAGTTTACAAGAAATGTGTATTAAAATATGAAGGTGAGAGCTAAGGAATTGCGGATCCAACAAGTGAGTAAGAAGCAAATTGGCAAAAGGCAACGCAATCCAAAATTGAATCTATGTTCAAAAACAAAGTTTGGTCTCTTGTAGACTTGCCTAAAGGGATAAAACTCATCAGGTGTAGGTGGGTATTCAAGAGGAAAAGAGGAATGGATGGAAAGGTGGAAACCTTTAAAGCTAGATTGGTAGCTAAAGGTTACACACAGAAGGATGATATCGATTATGAGGAAACCTTTTCTCCTGTGGCCATTCTTAAATCCGTTTGGATACTCTTATCCATTGCGGTATCTCTAGACCTAGAGATTTGGCAAATGGATGTCAAGACAGCTTTCTTTAATGGAAGTCTTGATGAAAGCATCTATATGATGCAACCAGAAGGATTCACTGAAAAAGGCCAAGAGGAAAAGGTATGCAAGTTGCAAAGATCCATATATGGATTGAAGCAAGCATCCAGATCCTTGAACATAAGGATCGATTAAGCCATGAAAAGGTTTAGATTTATTTAAAATCTTGACAAACCTTGTGTATAAAAAAGGATTAAAGGTGACAAGTTGGTTTTCCTAGTTCTTTACGTTGATGATATACTACTCATCGGAAATGATGTAGGTGTATTGACATCAGTAAAAGAATGGTTGGAAAAATAATTTGATATGAAGGACTTAGGAGAAGCAAGTTATATTCTGGGTATCCAAGTCATAAGGGATAGAAAGAATAAAACGATTGCATTTCCCAAGTTTCATACATAAATGAAATCTTGTCTAGATTTTTCATGTAAGATTCCAAGAAAGTTATGTTACAGTTCAGACTTGTATGACGTAGACACAATTCTTTAGTTTGTCTTGAATAATATTCACAACTTAAGATAAAGGTTGGGAACCATTATCTTGTTAAAGTTGTAGATTCTTTTGCTATCATTTGAATGGGATCAAATGTGTTATGATGAGTCTAAAATCACCAAAGTGTGGTGTCTTTGGGCAAAAGAATCTAGTGCACTAGGTGCATTGGATAGGATCACAGTGAAATACTTTATATAAGAACCGTCAATGGATAAAAGTTTTTACTTGAAGATAATCAGAGAGTCTATCTCAATCCTGAGATAAATGATGGACTTATGGTTGCAAGTGTTATCATTTAAGCTATCAATGAGTACGATTATATAGCATAGTCTATCCTCGATAGTTTGGTGGTATTCATTTGTTAATCGATAGAGGACTTCATTTGTAGATATGGATATCGTGGCTCCATTTATAAAATGAGAGTAGAATATCATAATATGGATGTTTTGAGGTATTGGATATTAAATCTTAAAGTTAAGTTTTCAATAGTGTCTACTGAAATATGGCTTTTGGACAAGTCAAAATATCCAAGTTCAAAATGTGGTCATATGAGTAAATATGGTAACTTGGAGAGCTATAGGCGGTCTATGAGCTATAGGCGGTCTATGAGCTCTTGACGATTACTGATATTCTTCACAAGGATACACTTTCTCCGTTTAGATTGTTAAGGGTATGAATGAGCAATAATAACTTATTCTATCTTTATTTAAGGGTTCATGTTAGTTCTTTAGTGGAATGAACAAAAATTAATAGATCGGACCTAAATAAATCATTTGTTGATTGTGATTAGATTATGTCTATTGGAGCTTAAATTTGGATAGCCCCCAAGGTCCTTAATTCACACGAACTTGCATGGATCACTTGATATATTCTACCGAACCAATTTATGGGTCCATCTATAATTGTATTAAGGCATGTGGACTTGTTTCTTTTAGTAAGAATAGGTCTAGTTCACATGTGGACTTTTTATTTAAGTCCAATATATTTAATAAAATTTGTAAGACAATATTTGGCCCATACATATAGGCTTGGGCGGCTAGGGCTTGTAGAATAGCCTTATATATTGTTTTTTATTCAATTATTTAATTAAATGGAAATTAATTAACTTATTAATTAGTTTAATGTTTAAATAAAAGTCAAAATCTTTTTCATAGTTCAAGATGGTCTCCTAGAGTCATATTATTATTAGTAATGTGATAAGTATCAAATACTATATTTGATAAGTAGATAAATAATAGGAATTTATTTATCTATTCAAATTAGGAAGTATTTGATTTCTATTAGGACTCTAATTGACAATTGGTCAAATTATGAAGTTTTTGATTTAGTCACAATTTAATTATATTCAATAATTGGCTATTGAATAAATACACTATTTGAGTTGGATTAGGAGTCTTGGTGTAGAAAAAGATTCCTCTTAGAAATGATTCTTGGTCACCAGGTAAATCCTCCTAAGGAAAAGATTCTTGCCCATATAGTAAATCCTTCTTAGGAGAGGATTTGGTCTCCTAAATTAAAAGGATGCAGAATTCGGCCAATATATATATGATAGTGTTGAATTCGGCCAACCCAATTTTAAGAGTGAAAAATTTCAGCCATTTCCTTTTCTTAGAGAGAAATTTAGGCCAAACCCTAATCTAAGGGAGAGAAATTTTGGCCAAGAGAGAATTTTGAGTGTACAGAATCCAGATCTTGCTATAGATAAATTCTTCAAACTCTAAAGATTGGTGTGAGAAAATTTGGCAAAGAGAAAAAGGAAAAAAGAACGTTTTGTATTCGATAGTGCACTAGTAGCCTTTACATTAAAAAGTTTTGTGTACAACATCGAATCAAGGTTCATGCGAGTTTCAATCAAATTGATTGATAATTCACAAGTGACCTAACGTTCTTTGTTTTTCTTCTTGGAGGATTATTGTGAGTTACAAAGAAATAGATTTTGTTTGTTTCCATCCTCAGGCATACAATTTAAAGAAAGGGAGCCCACACTCTTAGGTGATTCACGTTCGTGATTGGATTGGAAGATCTTATGGATTCAATTCGACGCTAGTTCAATCGTCACGAGAAAAATGTACGATACTATTAATATACATCAAATAATCTAGGGCTAAGGTTCTTCCTTTGTAAAGGGAATTTTTAAAAAATATACCAAACCCTCATTTTACGCTTCTACAGCATTTTGAACCGATTTTTCTCTACAATATATTGGCTTGGGTGGCTAAGGCTATATATAATAGCTTATTATATTGTTTTTTTATTTTATTATTGAATTAAATGGAAATTAATTAATTTTTTATTTAATTAAAAGTCAAAGTCTTTTTCCTAGTAGGAGTAAGTCTCATATTGTCGTATTATTTTTGGTAATATGATAAGTATCAAATACTATATTTGATAAGTAGATAAATAAAAGGAATTTATTTATCTAGTCAAATTATGAAGTATTTGATTTCTATTAGGACTTTAATTGACAATTGGTCAAATTAGGAATTTTTTGGTTTAGTCACAAATTAATTTATATTCAATAATTGGTTATTGAATAAATACACTATTTGAGTTGGATTAGGAGTCTTGTTGTGTAAAAGAAATTAAGAGGATTGGAATCTAAATTTTGATAGGAGTCTTGGTGAAGTTGAAATCCTCTTTCTAGGTGGATTTTCGGCCACCTATATATACTCCTATTAATTTCGACCAAGACCTAATTTTTGGTGTGATAAGTTGTTTTTCATTTGTTTTTTTTTTGTTTTAAAAAAAAACTTCGTCCAATTCATTGTGTGAAGAATTCGACCAAGCATAGAGAAAATAGGGAACGTTTTTGTTTTCGATAGTGCACTAGTATCCTTTACATTAAAAGGTTTTGTGTACAACATTGAATCGGGTTCACGCGAGTTTTGATCAAATAGATTGATAATTCACAAGTGATCGGACGTTCTTGGGTTTTCTCTTGGAGGATTATTGTGACTAACAAAGAAGAAGATTTTGTTTGTTTCCATCCTCACGTATACAATTCAAAGAAAGGGAGCCCACACTCCTAGGTTATTCATGTTCGTGATAGATTGGGAGATCTTATGGATTAAATTCGACACTTGTTCAATCGTCACAATAAAAAGGTACGATACTTTTATTATACATTAATTAATCTACGGTTAAGGTTCTTTATTTTTAAGGGAAAGTTTTTTTAAATATAACTAACCCTAATTTTACGCTTTCGCTGTATTTTTGAATCGATTTTTCCCTACAAGCTTATGCTCGATAGGTAGGATTGCTTCTACCCCGAAATTCAATGAGTATGGGGTTTCTTCGGTAGCGATTCTCTTGGTAGTCTAATAGGCCCAAAGCATATTAGGGAGCTCTTCCGCCCATTTTCATTTCATCTGTTGAAGCTTTTTCTTGAGGAGCTTCTTGATAGTCTTCTGTATAGCTTCTACCAGGCCATTAGTCTGAGGATGAGCCATAGATACGAAACAGAGGTCGATTCCCAGGTTCTCACAGAAATCCCAGAACCTTGTTTTGTCGAATTGTTTATCGAGGTCGGTGATGATGGCCATTGGGGTATCGAACCTGCAAACCACATTATTCTTAATGAACTTGGTAGTATTTTCCTCTGTTATCTTGGAGAGTGGATTTTCTTCTTCCCATCTGGCGAAGTAGTCGATGACGATTATAGCATGCTTAGCTTGGGTAGGTACGGTAGGGAGAGGTCCAATCAGATCAACCCCCCAAATGGCAAAGGGGTATGTAAGCTGATAGAAGAGAGTCGCTCTGGTGGAATAGGTTCAAATTGGTTGTACATGGCATTACTCTCAAGATTGAACTAACTGCCTCATATTGTGGTAAGGGTTGGCCAGTAGTATCCCAAGCGCAGTTCCTGGTAAGCTAATGTGTCTCCCCCTGCACGGTTGCCACAGTCCTCTGAATGTAACTCTATAAGTGCCCAACTAGCATCGTCAGGATACAGGCATCAAAGTAGACGAAGGGATCTATTGGTTGCAAAATAGCAAACAAAAATGTTATCAAACCTTGCAACTGCACAAATCGTAAACGATAGTACAATAGGCAAGCTATTGGGATTATGCTCGATAGCAAGAGTATAATAATCTATTTGACAATCTTTTCATATTAATAAAGTGATTTCTAGTTTAACAAATCTAATAGCATTTATAGTTTAATTATTATAATTTTCAAAAGTAAATAATCATAAAGTCAAAAGACTATGAGAAAAGAAGAATTGTTCATACATCTAGATATGTATGAGGTAGACACAATTCTTTAGTTAGTCTTGAATAATATTCATAACTTAAGATAAAGGTTGGGCGCTTTATCTTGTCAAAGTTGTAGATTCTTTTGATAGCATTTGAGTGGGATCAAATGTGTTATGATGAGTCTAAAATCATCAAAGTGTGGTGTCTTTGAGCAAAAGAATCCAGTGCACTGGGTGCATTGAATTGGATCACAGTGAAATACTTTATCAAGAACCGTCAATGAATAAAAGTTTTCACTTGAAGACAATCAGAGAGTCTTTCTCAATCTTAAGATAAATGACGGACTTATGGTTGCAAGTGTTATCATTTGGGCTATCAATGAGAACGACTATGTAGCATAGTATATCCTCGATATTTTGGTGGTATTCATTTGTTAATCGATAGAGAACTTCATTTATAGATATGGACATCGTGGCTCCATTTATGAAATGAGAGTAGAATATCGTAATATGGATGTTTTGAGGTATTGGATATTAAATGTTAACATTAAGTTTTCAATAGTGTCTACTGAAACATGGCTTCTAGACAAGTCAAAATATTTAAGTTCAAAATGTGGTCATATGAGTAAGTATGGTAACTTGGAGAGCTATAGGCGGTCTATGAGCTCTTCTGATATTCTTCACGAGGATACACTTTCTCCAATTAGGTTTTATAGGGTATGAGTAGGAAATATTAACTTATTCTATCTTTATTTTAGAGTACAATGTTAGTTCTTTACTGGAATGAACTAAAATTAATATATCGGACCTTAGTGAATCATTTTGTTGATTGTTATTGGGTTGTGTCTATTGGAGCATAAATTTAGATAGCCCACCAAGATCCCCAATCCACACGAACTTGCATGGATCACTTGATATATTCTACCTGACCAATTTAGGGGTCTATCTAGAATTGTATTGAGGCATGTGGAATTGTTTCTTTTTGTAAGAATGGGTCTAGTTCACATGTGGACTTTTTATTAAGGTCCAATGTATTTAATAAAATATAAAAAATAATATAATGGCCTATAAATGTGTTGGGCGGCAAAGCTATATAGTTTAGCTTAATTATATTATTTTTATTTTATTATTTAATTAAATAGAAATTAATTAATTTGGTAATTAATTAATTATTTAATTAAAAGTCAAAAACAATTTCCTAGTAGGAGATGGTCTCCTAATATTATACTATTATTGGTAGTATAATTAATATTAAAGATTATATTTGATAAGTAGATAAATAAAAAGAATTATTTATCTAGTCAAATTAGGAAATCTTTAATATGGTTACAAATACACTATTTGAGTTGGATTAAGAGTCTGGTGTAGGAAAGAAGATTTTTGTAAAAGGATTCTTGGTCACCACGTAAATCCACCTAAGGATAGGATTCTTGCACATCAAGTAAATCCTTCTTAGAAAATGATTAAGTCTCCTTAATTAAATATAAGTTGAATTCAGCCAACCCTATATATATATATTAGGGCTAGGAATTCAGCCATGATATATATATATATATATATATATATGGCTTACATAATTTTGGCCTAAGGCGAGAATGTTTTAAAGAAAATTCAGCTACCATAGAATTTTGAGAGAAAATTTGTTTTTGCTCTAGACCAAAATTCGATCAACTTATAGAAATAGTCTAAGATTCGACAAAGAAGAAAAGGAAGAAAGAACGTTTAGTTTTCGATAGTACACTAGTAGCCTTTACATTAAAAGGTTTTGTGTACAATATTGAATCAAGGTACACGCTAGTTTCAATCAAATTGATTGATAATTCACAAGTGACCTAACGTTCTTTATTTTTTTCTTGGAGGATTATTGTGACTAACAAAGAAGAAGATTTGTTTGTTTCCATCCTCAGGTATACAATTAAAGAAAGGGAGCCCACACTCCGAGCTGATTCACGTTTGTGATTGGATTGGAAGATCTTACAGATTCAATTCGGTGCTTGTTCAATCGTCACGAGAAAATGGTATGACACTTTTATATATATCAGTTAATCTAGGGTTAAGGTTTTTGTTTTTATAAAGAGAAAACTTTTATTTATACCGAAACCCTAATTTCTTTAATTTTCACGCTTCCACTGTTCGATTTTCCTTACACAAGCATGGGTCGTTCCCACAAGGAATGAACTACTTACGGAAGTTAATAACTTAAAAACACTAAATTAAGACACTTAATGACTCTAAGACAACTTAAATAAAACACAACTCACACACGCAATTGGGGGTTTGAATTAATTATTAAAAACTAAGAATTTAAAATAAACTAAAATTAAGAAACGCAGCAGAAAAATTATTTAGAAAAATCATTGAAGAAAGGCTAGCTAGAGCTATCCTCCTCTTAACATTCATTCAATCCATAGACAATAATAAAGTCAGCAAACAATCAAACATAATGAAGATATTCACAACAAGGTGTTGGTATCCCACTCAAGTCGTATAGATTCTCTCTTAGTAGTATGTAAGTTGCATGGCAACTATGGCATCTACTAGATTTAATAATCAGAACCCATTAAGAATAAAGAGAATATGAATATCACACAAACCCTAGAATATGGCATTTATTCCAAGCAATTTATGAATCAATTTCCCTTAATTCGGTCTTATACTAGTTAATTGTTGCATGCAAGAATATGTCTATATGGCATTAAAACTTTATTCTACAGCGTAGATCCTAAAATCATGCTCCTAAGGTGATCAATCAAAAAAGCACAATAGTAGAAAAAATAATTATTTTGGAGAAATTGAAATCATCACGGTAAAGGAGAAATAATACTTCATTAAGACATGCCTTTCTATGGAAATAAAATCATGTCTAAGGTTTCAAGTTAACTTAGGCTATGAAGAGTTTAGCTACACATAATAACTATGAAGGCAAATAAAAACATTGAAATTAAAGAAAGATAGAAGAAAAGAGAAATTAAAAAATATGAAAGATCTTCAATCTTCAGTCTTCAATAATGAATCTCTGACACCTTCTCTTGAAGAAACTCTTGGTATTTATAGGTGATTCTCCTTGTAGATTCCCAATTTGCCTTGTTGTAAGAAACACACCAAATAGGAAAGTAGGATTGAACAAAGAATGAGAATCCTTTCCTAAATTGGATTTCATTTTTGGATGATTGACTTCAAATTTGAGTTTAGGAAGTTTCCCAAACATGTCTTGATCTTCTAAAGTAATAAGGATTTGATTTGGGAAGTTTTGGGACAATTTTGGACTAAATCGGAGTGGAAATCCTTCAAAATAAGTAAGCTCCATGGTTTAGGTCACTCCACAAGTTGCCCGCGGTCCAAACCGAGTAACACCTCCACCGGTTACCGCTGCCTAGGTCGCTATGCAGGCGAGGTGTACAAACTGTGGTCTTGCCCGTGCTAGACTTCTCCAGCTCTGACCTTCGGTTATTAAAATGGCAATAACTTTCTCTAGAAAACTCTGATTGACAAGCCGTAAAGTTTTTCAAAAACTAGACTTCGATTGGCTTTCCAAAAACATATAAATCTCAACCTGGTTCAATTTGAGGAGGGAGATATAGTCTTTATAAGTTGGATGTGTTGTAGAGGCATTTCTCCAGACTTCACTAAAACTCACCTTTTTATCTTCAAAGTTTACTCCAAGAGCTATCTTTTACACAATCTTAACAAACACAATAAAATATTCAATTTCACTCAAGAAAATAACATAAAACATAGGAATTGGGGTCTCAAATATCAACATTTATCAAGCTAACAAGATCACCCTAGACGATAGAGGTACCTCGTCTACCAGGCAGAATCGAGTTGAGTTCCTCTTAAGCTTGCGAGATTGATCAAGATTACTGGGGAGCTTCTCTTCTTGGAGGTATCTTTTTTTTGGATCCATCCAGCTTGGGAGGCGATCCACCAGGCTGACTTTCTTTCTAGCTGTTATACTTGACTAGGATATAAGTTCCTACGTTTTGATTGGCTTATTTCGTTGACAACCACATTTGGGGTTCAATGTGTAAGGGTGGTTATGTCATCATTGCTTAAGTCCTCTTTCAAGCTTCAAAGGTAAAATCACTAGCTTAACCTTCATTGAAGAGATTTAGTGCACACACTCACTCTCATGCATGTTTTTGATCACTTTGCATGTGTGCTTATTGTCTTGATTGTGTGTCCAATTTTGTTATCTCTTGCTTGTTTGAATTGATTGCATCTTTTGATTAAAACGTCATGTCATGTTAGACATTAGGATGCATTCCCTTCACCTCATTTCTCTTGCGTGAATTGTGTGTATGTGTGAAAGTGGTGAGCATTGCACTACTCAAGTAGTGCCTCACCAACACCAACACCAGCGCAACTTTCCAGTAGCTTGTCGTTGGTGGTGCGCTGGTCCTCATGCGCACAGGCACCAACGTAACTTGTCCAGTGGGTTATCGTTGGTCGTGCGCTACTCGACCAGCGCATAGGCACCAACACAACTTGTCTAATGGGCTGTCGCTGGTCGTGCGCTACTCGACCAGTGCACAAGCACCAACGCAACTTGTCCAGTGGGTTGTCGCTGGTCATGTGCTACTCGACCAGCGCACAGACACCAGCGCACATTTCGTCTTTTGGCCTGTTTTTGCCAAAAACGATGTAGCTTCTCTTTGGGCTTCACATAAATACACCATCTTCTTCCCAATTCATTTTTAGAGAGCTTCCAAACCTATTTTTGAGAGAGATATAAGGTTCTTTAAAGAGAGAAGCTACAAGAAGCCATTTTTACTCAACCATCCTTAAAATCCAAATCATTAAGCATCTTCCAAGAATGGGTTTCTTGTGTGTGCATGACTAGGTATTCTCTACATGTTCTAAGCTTTATGTTTTCATTACAAAGACATGTATGCCTAGGGTTTTAGTCTTTATTGCATATTAAATTCTTGTTTGAATTTTTAATTGCTTTTATGACATGCTTGTGTATTGATTTTTGGTTGAGATGCATTAAATTGTGATAGCTAGCATTTATGACTATTTTACCCTTCTAGCTAATTCTTATTGCCTTTGCATTTAGAACATTATTATCTAGGATTTGTTTTAATTGTCATTATTAATCCTAGATAAGCATGAATGTCTTGACCTAGCATTTTTGCATATTGAATATTCTTGCATATTCTTTTAGGTTGCCATTATCTTTTCATTGTTGAGTTAGCTTATGGCTAAGTGGTTAGTGCACAAGGCTAGGGATCCAAAATCACTATTAAGGCCCGTTGGGTAGAGTGAAAGGGTTAGTAACTAGAGGGTTAGACGGGAGGTCAACCTAGGTTGTAAACTTTTACTCAATAGTGGATTTTGTGGATCAAGGGTGGCGCTCGAAATAGCCCGTGGTTTTTCCCATTTTGGAGGGTTTCTACGTATACATTGTGTGTCCTTATTGTTTTATGCTTGTTATCTTTTAATTGATCAGTCAGTAAGATGGGGTAAATTTGATAACATTGACTAATTCACAAAATCGGCAATTTATCGAATTAAAACCTATTCATCCCTCTCTAGGTTATAGTCACACACTTTCTAGGGAATTTCAATTGGTATCAGAGCCGGTGCCTTGATATACTTAGGTGATCCGTGAACTGTGTGTGTCTTACCTTGTGCATTTTGGTTATTTGCATTTTGTGTGTGCATTAAATTTTCATCTTCATATCATTTATTACCCTCAAACACAATGAGTGGAAACGGAAATAGTCATGAGGGAGAGCCTCAAGCACAAGTCCCTTTTTGCTCAATGGGGTGAATTTTGCTACTTTGAAGGGCAAGATGGAAGCCTATCTTTGCCAAATAGATGACCGTGCTTGGATGGCTATTGAAGACGGTTATACTCCTCCAAGAATGACCACTGATGATGGTGTAGAAGCTCCTAAGCCCAAGTCTAGTTAGAGTACTCAAGAGTTTGAAGCATCCAAGTGGAATAACAAGGCTATGGATGCCATTCTTTGTGTTATGGACGATAATCAGTACAAGCTGGTCCAAAACACTAGGATTGCTAAGGAGGCTTGGGACATTCTTCAAACGGCATATGAGGGAACCGAGGTAGTCAAGGACTCAAAGCTCCAAGTCCTCCAAATGCAGTTTGAAATGATTAGAATGGAGGAGCATGAATGTTTCAATGACTTCCAAGTGAAGTTGATGGATATTGTTAACCAAAGCCATCAACTTGGTGACCCCTATTCAGATAGGAGAATCAAGCAAAAGATTATGAGGTCACTTCCGTTAAGGTTAGAATCAAAAGTGACGGCACTTGAAGAGAATAATGAGTACAAGAATATGAAGCCGAGTGAAGTCATTGGAAGACTTCTAGCTTATGAGTCTAGATGGAACACCTCACCCACACCTCCGAAGAAGCAAAAGAGCATTGCCTTGAAGACCACTAAGGTTGAAGAAGAGGATGAGGACTCAGATGAAGAAATGGCCCTCATGGTTAAAAGATTCAAGAAATTCATGAAGTTTGAGAGGAAAGGTTTTGGGTCAAAGGGGAAGGAAGTGAAAAGGAAAACTCATTTCAAGAAGATTGAAAAGTTTCAAGAAAGTGACTCCAAGAAGGGCATTCAATGCTATGAATGCAGTGGCTTTGGTCACATTGCTCCAGAATGTGCAAATTTGAGGAAAAAGAAAAAAAGGAAGGCAATGACGGCTACTTAGAGTGATAGTGAAGACTTAGAAGAGGAAGAAAAGTCTTCAGATGATGAAGATCGAGTTGCAAACTTCATTGCCTTCACAACATCTTATAATGGCAAGGAAGTTGTGAGTGACAAGGAAGAAGTAGATGACTCTAGTAATGAGAGTACCTCTACTAACTCTAGGTTTGAGATTGATGAGGAAATGGACTATGTAAACTTCATGAAGTTTTTTGAAAAGTCTAGATTGAAAAAGAAGAAGAAGGTTCAAGAGTTGAAAAAGAAAAATCTAGAGTTGACTTTCAAGATTACCAACTTGAGTGAGAAGGTAATGAGTGTAAAAGAGTTAGAAGAGAGTTTAAAGTTGGAGCTTGTGATCACTAAAAAGAGTGAAGAAAACTTTAAGATTGAGCTTAAGGAAGCAAAAGAATTGGTTGCCAAGATGACATCCGGAACCGAGAGACTTGACAAGATGCTATCATGTGGGAAGAGTTCTAGCGATAAAACGGGCCTATGATATGTGGAAGGCAATGATGCCACTTCCTTGAAGAAGACCATATTTGTCAAAAGTCAAGTGGTCAAAGAGACTCAAGGTTCATATCAACAAATGAGATTGAATGAAGTTGGAGAATCATCAAAGCAAGCTCAAATGAAGGCTCAAACAAATTCTCAAGATAAAGCTCATCCACCAAAATCTAGAACACATCAAACAAGACCTCAACTTCCAAGGAGCCCTCAAATTCAACAAAGAAATTTTCACCCACAATCAAGAAGGAAAGCTAATGTGGCTCAACCACAAAGGATGTTTCAAAGAAGAGATTCGGCTCAACACCAAAGGACAACTCAAAGAAGAGGGAAGTCTTCCATGCTTGCACAAGGATATGGTATGAATGCTTACTTTACTCCCATTTGTCATTATTGTGGTGTTGAAGATCACATAAGGCCAAATTTTTTTAAATTTATTAAATTGTGTCATTTTGAAAGTATGATTGAGAAGAATATGCTTAGAAGAGCCAAAATGCATGCACCTAGAAATTTTAGAGCCAATGAACCCAAGGCTCTTAGGAATGAAAATATTGCTACTAGGTGGACTAGAACTAATGAGTATGTTTTCCATGTGGCCCAAATGGCGTTGAAGGTGAAAGCTTCTAACACTTGGTACCTTGATAATAGTTGTTCTAGGCACATGACCGGAAACAAGAGTTTCTTTGAAACTCTTGTGATGGAGGATGGTGGATTTGTCACCTTTGGTGATGGTTCACGTAAGAAGGTTCTAGGAAAAGGAAATATTTTCATCCCCGGTTTTCCTTCCTTGCCTAATGCTTTCTATGTAGATGGCTTGCAAGCAAATCTTATTAGCATATCACATTTAAGTGATGAAGGTTTTTCGGTCATGTTTGGTAAAGTTGATTGTTCTATTTTGAGAGAGGATGGACTAGTCCTAGTGAAAGGCAAGAGATCAAGTGACAATTGTTATTGTCTTGATTCTAATGGCATCTCTTGCAATTTGTCTAGTTGTGATCAAGTTGAATTATGGCATCAAAGGTTAGGTCATATGAATTTCAAAGACTTGAAAGTTCTTGAGAGGTTGAAAGTTGTGAGAGGTCTTCCTAAGTTTGGAAATAGGATTGAGGGAGTTTATGGATCTTGTCAACAAGGAAAGCAAACTAAGAGTGTGCATAAGAAGGGTAAGTATCTTGCCACTAAGGAGCCATTAGAGCTTCTTCATATGGACCTTATGGTTCCCATGCAAACCGAGAGTCTCGGTAACAAGAGGTACATTTTTGTGTGTGGATGATTTTTCTAGATTTACTTGGACTTACTTTCTTAGAGAGAAATCTGAAACATTTGAAACTTTTAAATTGCTTTACACTAAAATTCAAAATGAGAAGGATTCTCACATAAAATGCATCAAGAGAATTAGGAGTGATCATGTGAGAGAATTTGAAAATGTTAGCTTTGAAAACTTTTGTGATAGTCTTGGTATTTCCCATGAGTTCTCAGCTCATCGAACTCCTCAACAAAATGGGGTAGTAAAGAGAAAGAATAGAGTCCTTTAAGAAAGGGCCCGTGTGATGTTGCATAGCAATAATGTGCCTAGGAATCTTTGGGCTGAAGCTGTCAATACGGCTTGTTATATAGGCAATAGGGTGTTTCTTAGGCCCGGGACTAGGCAAACCTCTTATGAATTGTGGAAGGGTAGAAAGCCAAATGTGAGCCACTTCCACTCATTTGGAAGCAAGTGCTACATTCTAAATGACCGTGATCAACTTGGCAAGTTTGATGCTAAGAGTGATAAGGGGATTTTCATTGGATATGTCCTAAATAGTAAGGACTATAAAGTTTTTAATTTGAAGACAAGAAGTGTTATGAAATCATCTAATGTGGTCATAGATGATTGTAGGCCTAAGATTAGTAACCATGATGAGGAGATTAATGTGATTGATGATACTCTCTTAGTGAGGATTGATGAGATTTCTAGTGATGAAAAATCTAAGCTTGACAAAGAGGTCACTCAATCTCTTGATAGAGATCCTACTTTGGACTCTAAAGAACCCATTCCTTGGGTTAGGCATATCCACAACAAGAGTGACATTCTTGGAAATTTGAATAAGAGTGTGAGAACTAGACATTAATTAGCAAATCAAATTAGTTACACTTGCTACACTTCTCAACTTGAACCCAAAAAGGTAGATGAAGCTTTAAGTGATGAGTTTTGGGTTCTTGCTATACAAGAATAGCTAAATCAATTTGAAAGGAATGAGGTTTGGACTCTAGTTCCTAGGCCTAAGAACACTAATGTGATAGGCACCAAGTGGGTCTATAGGAACAAATCTGATGAGGATGGAAACATCGTACGGAACAAAGCTAGACTTGTTGCACAAGGATACTCTCAAATTAAGGGTATCGACTTTGAGGAGACTTTTGCTCCCGTTGCCCTTTTAGAGTCCATTAGGCTTCTCTTATCTATTTCTTGTGTGCACAAGTTTATATTACATCAAATGAATGTTAAGAGTGCCTTCCGCAATGGCTTATTGCAAGAGGAAGTGTTTGTTGAGCAACCTAAGGGGTTTATGGATCCACACCACCAATTATGTTTATCGTCTCAAGAATGCACTATATGGGTTGAATCAAGCACCAAGGGCTTGGTATGAGCACCTCACTCTTTATCTTGTTGACAATGAAGTGCACTAAAAATGAGCTATTCATAGCTCAAATTTATGTCGATGACATCATTTTTGGTTCCACCAACAACTTGAAAGTTCAACAATTTGTTGATGTCATGACTCATGAGTTTAAAATGAGCATGGTTGGTGAACTCAATTACTTCCTAGGCTTGCAAGTCAAGCAAATGCACGATGAGATCTTCATATCCCAAGCTAAGTATGCCAAGAACCTAGTGAAGAAGTTTGGTCTTGAAAATGCCAAACATTGTGACACACCAATGAGTACCACTTTGAAACTTAGCAAGGATGCTAGTGGAAAAAGTGTGGATCAAAGTCTATATCGTGGCATGATAGGGAGCTTGCTATACTTAACTGCTAGTAGGCCCGATATAGCTTTTAGTGTTGGTGTGTGTGCTAGGTACCAAGCCAATCCTAAGGAATCCCATTTCTCCTCTGTAAAGAGAATCATTCGATATATGAATGAGACATCCAACTATGGGATATGGTACTCTTTTGACACTAATGCTAGTTTAGTTAGCTTTAGTGATGCAGATTGGGCAGGTAATTATGATGATAGGAAGAGTACATCGGGCGACTGCTTCTTCCTAGGGAACAATCTTGTGTCTTGGTTTTGCAAGAGGCCAAATTCCATCTCATTATCCACAGCCGAGGCCGAGTATATGGCAGCTGGAGTGCTTGCACCCAACACCTTTGGATGAAGCAAATGCTTGTGGATTATGGCTTTGAGCAAGGTACTCTAACCTTTTATTGTGATAACATGAGTGCCATCAATATTTCAAAAAATCCTGTCAACATTCTAGAACCAAGCATATTGACATTAGACATCATTTCATTAGGGAAATAGTTGAGAGCAAATGCATTGCACTTGAACATGTGGGCACAAATGATCAACTAGCGGATTTATTTACTAAGCAATTAGATTCAACTAAGTTTAAATCTCTTAGTAGGTCTATTGGAATTTGTCATATGCATTGATGGGTTTTGGTGGTTGACCCCATATGGGGAGCTTAAGCAAAGAGAGCGAACTTGCATCTTAATAAGAAAATAATTGTTCAATTTTATGTTCTTTAATTAATTGCTTGAGTATCTTGGTTGCATTATATGTCTTTTTATTCGATAAGTGTGTTTTTGCCTTATTTGAAATGCATGTCTCATTTATGTTCAAACATGTATTTTTGGACTAGGAAATTTGATTGGGAAGTACATTTGATTGACCCAAAGTTTATCTCCATGTTTATGAAAACTTGATCTTGACATGCTTAAAGTGTTATGCATGATGAATTTATTGAATGCTTACAAAATGTTTGCAAATAAATGTGCAAGTGACTTTTGAGACTTCATTCAATAAGGATATTATATCCATTTTAAGGATATCACAATCCAATAGTCTCTTTCTCTCTTTACTTTTTGAACAAGGCTACTATCATACGGGTATCTTGGCAGAAAAAATCTAATAAGGCGCATAGTCGCTCATGTCTTGTTCAACTTGTAAAGTTTGATAGTTGCTCTTATTTTTTTTGGTTAAACTACATCTTGTTTTCTATTGACAATATGGTGCAAATTTGTTTGACTTCTCATGGAACCTCATGTGTTTTTTTCCTTTGCCAAATACCAGGCTTTTGGAAGTTGATGTTGCATGTATTTCATTCAAGGCATTCTTTCGCACATATTCAAATCAATAAAACTTCCATGAATTTCTCTCTCTCTTAATTAACCTGCATAAAGTTGTTGTATATGATTATACATTTACATTGCAAATATCTCTCTTTGCTACAGCATCCTGGTTGGGAAATACTCATTTGCCTATATTGTGACAAAAAGGGGGAGTAGTGTTGGATTTAGGTAGTGTTGGATTTATAGGGAGTTGATATTGGCATGATTTAAGGAGATTGACCTATTGAGAGGGAGTGGATCTATTTAGGGGGAGCGTTTGCTATGTGCATTGTTGATTGCATATTACTTGTTTCTATTTCATGCAAATTGCGCTTGTTTTTTATTTGTCTTGATCCCTCTCATACACTTGTCTTGGAAAGTGCAGTTCTTTGTTTTGTAGGGATGATCATTCTACAAGAGATGAAAAATTTAAAGATTTAGCTTTAGGTATCTCTTTGTAATGTAGAAAGTTTTGTTGACCTCTGTCCGTTGTTTTTGGTTTTTGGTGAGGATGAATTGTGAGTGGTGGTTTTGTCACATAATAGCCAAAGGGGGAGATTGTAAGTTTCTCGGTTTTGATTGGCTTATTTTGTTGACAACCACATTTGCGGTTCAATGTGTAAGGGTGGTTATGTCATCATTGCTTAAGTCCTCTTTCAAGCTTCAAAGGTAAAATCACTAGCTTAACCTTCATTGAAGAGATTTAGTGCACACACTCACTCTCATGCATGTTTTTGATCACTTTGCATGTGTGCTTATTGTCTTGATTGTGTGTTTAATTTTGTTATCTGTTGCTTGTTTGAATTGATTGCATCTTGTGATTAAAATGTCATGTCATATTAGACATTAGGATGCATTCCCTTTACCTCATTTCTCTTGCATGAATTGTGTGTATGTGTGAAGGTGGTAAGCATTGCGCTACTCGAGCATCGCCCTCACCAGCGCCAACACCAGTGCAACTTTCCAGTAGCTTGTCGCTGGTGGTGCACTGGTCGTCATCCGCACAGGCACCAGGGCAACTTGTTCGGTGGGTTGTAGCTGGTCGTGCACTACTCGACCAGCACACAGGCACCAGCGTAACTTGTCCAGTGGGTTGTTGCTGGTCATGCGCTACTCGACCAACGCACAGACACCAGCGCACATTGCGTCTTTTGGCCTGTTTTTGCCAAAATGACTTAGCTTCTCTTTGGTCTTCATATAAATAAACCATCTTCTTCCCAATTCATTTTTAAAGAGCTTCCAAACCTATTTTTGAGAGAGATATAAGGTTCTTTATGGAGAGAAGCTCCAAGAAGCCATTTTTACTCAACCATCCTTAAAATCCAAGTCATCAAGCATCTTCCAAGCATGGGTTTCTTATGTGTGCATGACTAGGTATTCTCTACATGTTCTAAGCTTTATGTTTTCATTACAAAGACATGTATGCCTAGGGTTTTAGTCTTTATTGCATATTAAATGCATGTTTGAATTTTTAATTGCTTTTATTACATGCTTGTGTATTGATTGCTGGTTGAGATGCATTAAATTGTGATAGCTAGTATTTAGGATGATTTTACCCTTCTAGCTAATTCTTCTTGCCTTTGCATTTAGAACATTGATATCTAGGATTTGTTTTAATTATCATTATTAATCCTAGATAAGCATGAATGTCTTGACCTAGCATTTTTGAATATTGAATATTCTTGCATATTTACTTAGGTTGCCATTGTCTCATCATTGTTGAGTTAGCTCTTGGCTAAGTGGTTAATGCACAAGGATAGGGATCCAAAATCACTATTAAGGCCCGTTGGGTAGAGTGAAAGGGTTAGTAACTGGAGGGTTAGACGGGAGGTCAACCTAGGTTTTAAACTTTTACACAATAGTGGATTTTGTAGATCAAGGGTGGCGCTCTAAATAGCCCGTGGTTTTTCCCATTTGGAGGGTTTCCACGTATACATTGTGTGTCCTTATTGTTTTATGCTTGTTATCTTTTAATTGATCAGTTAGTAAGATGGGGTAAATTTGATAACATTGACTAATTCACAAAATCTGTAATTTATCGAATTAAAACCTATTCACCCCCCCTCTAGGTTATAGTCACACACTTTCTAGGGAATTTCATAGGAGATTACCTGGAGAGGTACTCCTTTGGGTAGTGTCTGTCCTCCACTGGCAGCTATCTTGGCAAGAGCGTATGCCCGGTGGTTCTGCTGGTGAGGTATTTGTAGGAAAAAACACGCATCGGTAGTGAAAAGTTTGATTGGTATATTTTAAAAAAATTCCTTTAAAAGAGTGGATCTTAAGCCTTGATTAATTAATATATAATTAAACGGTTTCGTACCATTTTTACATGACGATTGATATTGTGTCGAATTGAAACCATAAGATCTTCAAATCTAATCAAGAATGTGAATCACCGAGGAGTGTGGGCTCCCTTTCTTAGAATTGTGTACCTGAGGATGGAAAACAAAAGCTTTTTCTTTTGTTATTTTTTTAGTCACAATAACCCTCCTAGAGAAAACAAAGAAAGTTTGGTTACTTATAAATTCTCAATCTTTTAATCGAAAACTTGTGTGAACCTAATTCAATGTTGTGCACAAAGCTTTTTGATGTAAAAGCTACTAGTGCACTATTGAAAACAAAAATGCTCCCTTTTTCTTTTCTTTGCTCTTCTCTTGTTATTCGATGTTGTGCACAAAGCCTAATTCGAAGTTCGTGTGGATTGGGGATTGTGGTGGGCTATCTAAATTTAAGCTTCATTAGACATAACCTAATCACAATCAACAAATGATTTTCTTAGGTTTAATCTATTAATTTTAGCTCATTCCACTAAAGAACTAAATTGAACTCTTAAATAAAGATAGAATAAGTTAATGTTCCTCATTCGTTATCCAGACAACCTTATTGGAGATAATGCACCCTCGTGAAAAATACCAGCAATAGCCAAGAGTTCACAGACTGCCTATAGTTCTCTTAGTTACCATATTTACTCATTTGACCACATTTTGAACTTGGATATTTTGACTTGTCCTGAAGTCATGTTTCAATAGATACTATTGTAAACTTAACGTTAAGATTTAATATCCAATGCCTTAAAATATCCATATTATGATATTCTACTCACATTTAATAAATGGAGTCATGATGTCCATATCTATAAATGAGGTCCTCTATCGATTAACAAACGAATACCGGCAAACCATCGAGGATAGACTATGCTATATAATCGTACTCATTGACAACTCAAATGAAAACAATTGTCACCATAAGTCCTCCATTTATCTCAGGATTGAGATAGACTCTCTGATTGTCCTTAATTGAAAACTTTTATCCACTAACGATTCTGGATAAAGTATTTCACTATGATCCTATTCAATGCACCTAGTGCACTAGATTCTTTTTCTCAAAGACAATACACTTTGATGAGTTTAGACTCATCATAACACATTTGATCTCACTCAAATACTGATAAAAGAATCTACAACTTTAAGAAGGTAAGTATGCCTAACCTTTATCTTAAGTTATGAATATTGATCAAGACTAACTAAAGATTTGTGTCTACCTCATACAGATCTAGATGTACAAACAATTCTTCATTTCTCGGAGTCTTTCGACCTTATGATTATTTACTTTTGATAATTATAATAATTAAACTATAATTTCTATAACATTTGTTAAACAAGAAATCACTTTATTAATATGAAAAGATTGTCCAATACATTATTACACTCTTGCTATTGAGCATAATCCTAACAGTATTTGCTCTCTCTTGAATCCCTTAAACCGGGCCTTAAGCTTTTGGACCCGTTCAAGGTAGGCTACCAAATTTTCATCGTAAGCTTGATAGAGCCCAGTTACCTAATTTACCACCAGTTGTGAGTCACTTCTGATGTGGAGATAATCTACCCTGAGTTTTGCTACCACTTTTATCCCTACCAACAAAGCCTCATACTCTACTTCATTATTGGTGGCACTGAAATCAACCTTGAAACAATGGCCGCACTCAATCTTCTCCGAATTGGTCAGAACAGTCCTAGCTCTGCTACCTGTTTGACTGGATGCACCATCTATATACAGGGTCCAGATTTCTAGATCAACAGGCCAATCTGTCGGTTCCTGATCTCTCTAGGGGAACAGGTCCATGCATGAGGTGGTACCAAGATCGAGAATTATGGAGAACTCAACCACAAAGTCTACTCGAGCTTGGGCTTTGATGGTGGTTCTGGCCTTATACTTGTTGTTATAATGGGTGAGCTTTAGGGCCCATATCACCAATTTCCCTAATACATCCGACCTATAGAGGAATTGATAGAGAGGTTCATCGGTCACTACCGCAATCAAGTGAGCCTGGAAGTAGGGGTAGAGCTTCCTAACCGGGGTTACCAAGGTGAAGGCAAGCTTATCCAAGAGAATGTAGTCTCTATCTGGTTTGATCAAGGTACTACTCATGTAGTAGATGTATTGGTAAACACCATCTTCACATTCCTTAACTAGGACCCCATTAACCGTTGTCTCTGGCAGGGCCAAGTATATTTGTAGCTCCTCTCCTGGTACCAGTTTGACTAGTAGCAATGGGCTAGCCAAGTACTCCTTCGGATACTGGAAAGCTAGCTCATTGTCTTAATCCCACCTTGTTTTTCTCTCTTACTTGATAGCTTTATAGAAGGGGAGGCATTTATCGATGGACTACGATATGAAGCGGTTGAGAGCTGTTATCTGACCAGTCAAAGTTTGTACCTACTTAAAGGAGTTAGGAGACTCGAGATCCAGGATGGCTCAGATTTTTTCTGGGTTAGCTTATATTACCCTTTCGTGGACCATGAATCCGAGGAACTTCCCTACTGCTACCTCGAGCACTTGGCATGGTTCAACCGTATCTGGTTCTCTTTCACTACCTAGAAAGTCAATCGGAGATGGTCCTGGTGCTGCTCAGCTACCTGGTACTTGATGATCATGTCATCGATGTCTGCCTCCATGGTCTTCCCTATCTTGGTTTTTGAAAAGCCAATTGACCAAGCATTGGTAGGTGACACCTACATTCTTGAGACCAAAATGCATTACCTTGTGGTAGTAGAGGCTCTGTCTGGTAATAAAACTAGTCTTGTCTTGGTCAGTGAGATGCATCATGATCTGGTTATACCCTGAGAATACATCCATAAAGTTGAGGAGTTTGTTCCAAGCGATTGAGTCTACCAGCTGGTCAATCTTTTGTAGCGGGAAACTATCCTTTGGGAAAGCACAATTGAGATCTGTGTTATTAATGCACATATGCCATTTGCCATTAGCTTTGGTGACCCTCACCACATTGGTAATCCATTCAGAGTATCAGGATTCCCCAATAAATCCAGTCTCCAATAGCTTATCAACCTCCTCATGTACCGCGGTATTCCTTTTGGGGTTGAAGTGTTGTCGCTTCTGCTTGATTGGCTTAAAGGTAGGGTCGACTGCCAGTCTCTGAGTTATCAAGATGATAGGGATCCCTGGTATCTCTTCATTGCCCCAAGCAAGGATATCGTTGTACTCTCAAAAGAGTCTAACCTGACCCTCCTTCACTCATGCTTCCAGTATTGCTCCTACCTTGACGACTTTGGAGGGGGTCATCTTCACTGACAGGTTTCTCCTCCAATTCATAAAATGGGTGGCCACTTGCCCATTCCTTGTCTTCTTCCTTTACTTCTTCTACAATCGGGATCTCAACTTTAGGCTTCTCCTTGTTTACCTCTATCTCCCACATGACATTTTGAATCTCGAGATCCCTTCTTGATGGTTCATGTTCCTGCTTAAAAGTTACATGTGCACACTGTATTAGTGGACACTGCGTAGTATTTACGTGCTGCTTGTTGATCTCCCCGTACCTAGCCCACTTTGTCACCTACCAGAAACTTTAGTACATTATGGTAGATTGACAGGATCCCTTTCTAGTGCCTCAAACTTGTTACACAGGTTGTGGCATTTTGATGTGTTATGTCCCACATCCTCATAAAAGTAGTACTTGTAGCGATTTTGTTGATAAACCGAAGTTTGATGGGACCGGGCATTCTAAGAATCCCCTTGTCGTGGATGGTAAGCTAAATAGTATCATGAGATGCATTGAGCGGGGTGTAATGGTTGTACCACACTTTCTCTCGGGCTATCCTTGCTACTTCCCTAGGAGGAGGCGTAGCTCGATATGAGGTCCTGCTTGCTGGGTACCACCCCCCGTTGAGGCTGGAAAGGTGGAGGGCTATTTGGGGCTTTCTAGATCATTACGGGCTTTGGTACTTCATTTTTCAGCCACTTTACAATCCTCATGCACTCATGCTCTATCTTGACCTAGAGTTGCTCATTTATTTTAACATATTCAAGAGCCCTATCATAGGCCTTCTGGTATGTCTCTGGTGGATGCTTCGTGAATGATCGGAAAGCCTACCAGCTTATAGGTTCCTCTTTAAGTTGGACAGGGTTTATTTCTCATAGAAGACCTCCATTTGGATAACCTTCTTTTGGAACCTCTCCTCGTACAATATGAGCGATTCACTCTGCTCTTTGATCACGTACTGCATGTGGATTGGATACTTGGGAAGTGGCTTGATACCTTGGAATTGAGCACAGAAGTCATTGGATAACTAAGTAAATGAATCAACACTACCTGCGGGCAATTTTTTGAATAACGTCTTGGCCTAGTCTGTACACATGGTGGCCAAATAGCATTCTGGACTTCCATTAGATGCACGAAGCTCTCCAGATGGCTTAAGGGATCTTTTATTCCAGAGTACTTGTCAACAAGCAATTTTAACTTTGAGGGGAGCTCTGCCTCCCTGATTCATCTGGAGAAAGGAGTGTTCCTCTCAACCAAGGGATCCTATTGGCTTTTCTGGTGCTTTCCCATCTTTAGCTCCTGGATCTCCTTTGACATCCTTGCTACTGGTCTCGTAGGTGCTTGTTCCTGGCGTTCTTAGATTCAACCTTGGAATCTTCGTTATCAGACTGTTAGGTTTTAGATTATATTGGCAATAACTCCATATCAAAATGATGTTAACTTGTAATGATTTAGTTGTTTAGTTCATGATGATTCAAGCTTTAAAGAAGAAATAACAACTAGTCAAAGCAAGTTCAAGTCTAAAGAGAAAGAATGCTTCATGGTTCTACAAAGATATCTTTAGACCTTTCTTTTCTCTTTCAAGTCTTAGGAACACACACACATATCATACATTTCTGTCCTACATCATTGTGCACCATTTATAACACATTCACACACTTAAAGTTGAATGCTCATGCATTGGTATGAAAATAACATGTTTTGAAAATGCATGATTGGAAACTATGTCTATGAAGTTTGTGTTCTAGTGTGAATTGTGTTTGCATGTGTATATATTTGTAAAACATGGATATTGAACTTGATTTTAGTCTTAAATCTTTCTTGATTGAGTTCCAAACACTTTGGTTACTCACACTCTTAATTTCATGTTCTAAGTTAAAAGATATGATACTTTCCAATCATGTTGCGTACATTGTCTTCGTATTCGTATATAGAGTCAAATTATTATTTTTTGGGTTGAGTATCTTATATGTCCATGTTTTTGAGAGAGTTACGGTTAGTAATCCATGAACGGATTCGAATTTTAAGATCAAAGGCCGGAGAACAGTCAAAGAACAAGAAGGGAACCTGCGAGGAAAAGAAGTGCAACCAAGCACTCTTTCCCGAGATGGCGAGTGGCCATCTCGGGCAAGAATGCTTGCTTCCCTGAGATGCCCACGTGCCATCTCGGCCAGTAAGCATGCTTGGTGCCTTCATGCCCTGTTTGTTCATTTCACATTTATTCTTTTCTCTCTCTTTTATATTCCATTTCCCTCTCACCTTTCATTAGAAGAAGAGATTCAAAATTTGAGTGCAGAATTTTTTTTCAAAATTTTCTCACATTCCAAACACCATAATTTCTTCATTTGAACTCCGATTTGAGTGATTCAAAGTTGAGAATGTTTTTCTATTCATCTTGCATCTTTCTCTGAATGTTTAAGTTAGTTTTGTTGCTTGTTTTGGAATCTATCCTCACAAAAACAGGACTACACCAAATCAACTGAAGTATTGATTTTCTGTCAAAGTTTTCTTTTAAAATTTGGTCAGTCACCTTGGATTTTATTCTTCAATGAATGTATGTGTATTGTGATTAGTTTAATTTGAGTTTTGAACTCATTCAAAGCTAGTTTACTTTTTCAATTGAAATCTCATATGTTGAGTTAGGTTTTGATTTGCCTAAGTTTTCACATGTTTGGGATTGTATTGTGCTAGCTTTGCATCTAGGACTATTTTGTGATCTTTGATTGATTGATTTTGAAGAAAAATAGTTCTCACATGTATTAGGCTCTCTTTGGCCGAAATTTCCATATGATACATGTGCTTGTGTTCATGTGAGCTATTCACGTGCTTTATTGATTTTATGAATAGGTAATATGCTCTAGAACTTATGCTATAAATCTACATGACTTGATTATATGATTTAAGCTATTTACATATGTGAACAAAACTTTTTGTGTTCTTTAATGATTATATGTTGATTTTACAAGTTTTATACTCATGAATGTATCTAGTTAATGTGATTACGTTGTATACTTTACATATAATCTAGATTTGTCATTCATGCATTAAAACTAGATTATCTTGATAAATGCACTTTCATGTTTAGATCTAGTTTCCATAGAATGTGTTGATCATCATTTTCTAGTTTGCATGCTTGTTTGCATATCATGCATTCATGATCTTTTCTCTGAATGTTTAAGTTAGTTTTGTTGCTGGTTTTGGAATCTATCCTCACAAAAACAGGACTACACCAAATCAACTGAAGTATTGATTTTCTGTCAAAGTTTTCTTTTAAAATTTGGTCAGTCACCTTGGATTTTATTCTTCAATGAATGTATGTGTATTTCGATTAGTTTAATTTGAGTTTTGAACTCATTCAAAGCTAGTTTACTTTTTCAATTGAAATCTCATATGTTGAGTTAGGTTTTGATTTGCCTAAGTTTTCACATGTTTGGGATTGTATTGTGCTAGCTTTGCATCTAGGACTATTTTGTGATCTTTGATTGATTGATTTTGAAGAAAAATAGTTCTCACATGTATTAGGCTCTCTTTGGCCGAAATTTCCATATGATACATGTGCTTGTGTTCATGTGAGCTATTCACGTGCTTTATTGATTTTATGAATAGGTAATATGCTCTAGAACTTATGTTATAAATCTACATGACTTGATTATATGATTTTAGCTATTTACATATGTGAACAAAAGTTTTTGTGTTCTTGAATGATTATATGTTGATTTTACAAGTTTTATACTCATGAATGTATCTAGTTAATGTGATTACGTTGTATACTTTACATATAATCTAGATTTGTCATTCATGCATTAAAACTAGATTATCTTGATAAATGAACTTTCATGTTTAGATCTAGTTTCCATAGAATGTGTTGATCATCAGTTTCTAGTTTGCATATCATGAATTCATGATCTTTTCTCTGAATGTTTAAGTTAGTTTTGTTGCTGGTTTTGGAATCTATCCTCACAAAAACAGGACTACACCAAATCAACTGAAGTATTGATTTTCTGTCAAAGTTTTCTTTTAAAATTTGGTCAGTCACCTTGGATTTTATTCTTCAATGAATGTATGTGTATTGTGATTAGTTTAATTTGAGTTTTGAACTCATTCAAAGCTAGTTTACTTTTTCAATTGAAATCTCATATGTTGAGTTAGGTTTTGATTTGCCTAAGTTTTCACATGTTTGGGATTGTATTGTGCTAGCTTTGCATCTAGAACTATTTTGTGATCTTTGATTGATTGATTTCGAAGAAAAATAGTTCTCACATGTATTAGGCTCTCTTTGGCCGAAATTTCCATATGATACATGTGCTTGTGTTCATGTGAGATATTCACGTGCTTTATTGATTTTATGAATAGGTAATATGCTCTAGAACTTATGCTATAAATCTACATGACTTGATTATATGATTTTAGCTATTTACATATGTGAACAAAACTTTTTGTGTTCTTGAATGATTATATGTTGATTTTACAAGTTTTATACTCATGAATGTATCTAGTTAATGTGATTACGTTGTATACTCTACATATAATCTAGATTTGTCATTCATGCATTAAAACTAGATTATCTTGAAAAATGCACTTTCATGTTTAGATCTAGTTTCCATAGAATGTGTTGATCATCATTTTCTAGTTTGCTTGCTTGTTTGCATATCATGCATTCATGATCTTTTCTCTGAATGTTTAAGTTAGTTTTGTTGCTGGTTTTGGAATCTATCCTCACAAAAACAGGACTACACCAAATCAACTGAAGTATTGATTTTCTGTCAAAGTTTTCTTTTAAAATTTGGTCAGTCACCTTGGATTTTATTCTTCAATGAATGTATGTGTATTGTGATTAGTTTAATTTGAGTTTTGAACTCATTCAAAGCTAGTTTACTTTTTCAATTGAAATCTCATATGTTGAGTTAGGTTTTGATTTGCCTAAGTTTTCACATGTTTGGGATTGTATTGTGCTAGCTTTGCATCTAGAACTATTTTGTGATCTTTGATTGATTGATTTTGAAGATAAATAGTTCTCACATGTATTAGGCTCTCTTTGGCCGAAATTTCCATATGATACATGTGCTTGTGTTCATGTGAGATATTCACGTGCTTTATTGATTTTATGAATAGGTAATATGCTCTAGAACTTATGCTATAAATCTACATGACTTGATTATATGATTTTAGCTATTTACATATGTGAACAAAACTTTTTGTGTTCTTGAATGATTATATGTTGATTTTACAAGTTTTATACTCATGAATGTATCTAGTTAATGTGATTACGTTGTATACTCTACATATAATCTAGATTTGTCATTCATGCATTAAAACTAGATTATCTTTAAAAATGCACTTTCATGTTTAGATCTAGTTTCCATAGAATGTGTTGATCATCATTTTCTAGTTTGCTTGCTTGTTTGCATATCATGCATTCATGATCTTTTCTCTGAATGTTTAAGTTAGTTTTGTTGCTGGTTTTGGAATCTATCCTCACAAAAACAGGACTACACCAAATCAACTGAAGTATTGATTTTCTGTCAAAGTTTTCTTTTAAAATTTGGTCAGTCACCTTGGATTTTATTCTTCAATGAATGTATGTGTATTTCGATTAGTTTAATTTGAGTTTTGAACTCATTCAAAGCTAGTTTACTTTTTCAATTGAAATCTCATATGTTGAGTTAGGTTTTGATTTGCCTAAGTTTTCACATGTTTGGGATTGTATTGTGCTAGCTTTGCATCTAGGACTATTTTGTGATATTTGATTGATTGATTTTGAAGAAAAATAGTTCTCACATGTATTAGGCTCTCTTTTGCCGAAATTTCCATATGATACATGTGCTTGTGTTCATGTGAGCTATTCACGTGCTTTATTGATTTTATGAATAGGTAATATGCTCTAGAACTTATGCTATAAATCTACATGACTTGATTATATGATTTTAGCTATTTACATATGTGAACAAAATTTTTTGTGTTCTTGAATGATTATATGTTGATTTTACAAGTTTTTTACTCATAAATGTATCTAGTTAATGTGATTATGTTGTATACTTTACATATAATCTAGATTTGTCATTCATGCATTAAAACTGGATTATCTTGATAAATGCACTTTCATGTTTAGATCTAGTTGCCATAGAATGTGTTGATCATCATTTTCTAGTTTCCATGCTTGTTTGCATATCATGCATTCATGATCACCTTAGATGCCTTGTGAGAAGGAATTTTTGACAATAGGTGTGAGGCCTATGATTTGTTGAGCAAGTGGAAGTCACATTCCTTAGAGTCATTCTTTGGTTTATGCAAGCAGAAGTCACTTGTCTTAGAGTGAGTCTTTGACTTGTGCATTGGAAGTCTCATTTGGAGAGTGATTCTTCAAGTTGGGCGTGTAAGTCTCGACAAGAGGTGTAAGGCCTCGGAATGTTGAGCAAGGTGGCAACAAGTTCATTAAGTAAGAAAGAATGGTAGTTTCTAGGTGAAGGGTTCACTTGAGAGATTGTACTCATTTTATCTACTAGTGGATTGTGTATGCCGGTGGTTGTGGATTCAACCCGTGGATGTTTCATCTTAGGAGGTTTACCATTTAAATATCTTGTGTTAACTTTCTCTAAACTCTATCTCTTATATTTGTATGTATAATTGATATTTTTTTTGAATATTATACTTTGTAATTAGACTTCCATATTATATCTTAGTTTGCGTATGTGTTGATTGTATTACATTCTTTATATCTTGTATGTTGATTAATTGCTATTGATTGATATATATTTTGTGATACAAGAAAATTATAGGGACAAACTTTTGTTTGATTCAAAGGAGTAGAAAAAGGTATCTAACCTATTCACCCCCCCCCCCCCAAGGTTAGCTTTGAGCATTTAACTGTGTTTGTATTTTCACAGACCCCTCTGACGCTATAGAGTCCTCATCCCGGCTCCTCCTAATGAGGGTTCTACCGAATGCTTCTTCTGCTACCTCCTGCAGCGGATCATGGTTACCTTCTCAAAAATGTCGGTTGGGCCAGGTGGAGAGGCTTCTAAGGTGGGATATCGAAAGCTGACTTTACCTGTCAGGGTCATTAGCTTGCAGGTCTATCTGGAACTCGTGGCATGGGCCCTAGCCTATCACGAACCGGGGGCCAAAGGCCCTAGCTTATCGTGGACCGGTACCGGTGGCGGAGGTCCCAATATGTTGAAGCCAGGTAATCTGGTACCTAGTCTATTGGTATTGTAAGAAAAACACGCGGCGGAAGCGGAAAATTTGATTGGTATATTTCAAAAAATAATTACTTTAAAATAAAGAACCTTAACCCTTGATTAATTAAATTATAATAAAAGTATCGTACCTTTTCTTGTGACGATTGAATTTGCATCAAATTGAATCCGCAAGATCTTCCAATCCAATCACGAACGTGAATCACCTAGGAGTGTGGGCTCCCTTTCTTTGAATTGTATACTTGAGGATGGAAAACAAACAAAATCTTTTTCCTTTTAATAGTCACAATAACCCTCCTAGAGAAAACAAAGAACATTTGATCACTTGTGAATTATCAATCTATTTGATTGAAACTCGTATGAACCCGATTTGATATTGTACATAAAACCTTTTGATGTAAGGCTACTAGTGCACTATCGAAAACAAAACTGCTCATTTCTTTTCTCTAGGCTTGGCCGAATTCTCACACCTTTTCCTTATGAGTCGGTCGAACTTCTCTAAAGCAAAAAATCGAATTTACTTTTGACATTTATAATAATTAAACAATAAATGCTATAAGATTTGATAAACTAGAAATCACTTTATTAATATGTTAAATATATTATTAAACTCTTGCTATCGAGCATAATCCCAACAGTTTTATAGTTTAAATTCGATTTTTATGAGTTGTTCGGTTCGATTTCTGTTTGAGGGGTTCGATTTTGTGGGTTTGTGGCTAGGTTTGATTTTGATGGTATGAGGGGTTTTTGGATTGGATTTTGGTGGTGGGAGGGGCTGCGATATTCGTTTTGGTCGTTGGAATTGCTTATAGGGGTTTGATTTTTATTTCGATTGTTTTTTCACACAGGAATTGAAGGGCTTATCGGTTTTGTTAATATTTTTTTCAATTTTTTTTTTTTTTTAACAACTAACTGTTAATTTTGATTGAAGATGGATAAGGGGGTGTTTGAATTTGGATTGAAGATCTGTTTAAATTTTCAGATTGAAGAAAGAAAATTGATGAAGAAAAAAAAGACTTTGAGATTAATTTTATTGGATCTTGATTTTGTTGATGCATTTGAATTTCCATATTGAGGGAAAAAAATATGATGATGAAGAAGAAAAAAAATGTTGTATTTTCAAAAAAAAATTCCTTTTTTTTTTGCTCTTTGGATGAAAATGGAGATCCTGATTGGATTTCTGCCATCTATCTCATGAAATGGATTGGATCTCCATTTTTTTCTTAATATATTTTCTTTAATAATTTTAAAAAAATGCAATGGAAATCGTGCCAAAATGGGCAACAGGGTAATTTTTCTTGATTTTAACGGAAGTCGTAATAAAAGGACAGAACAGAACAATATCAGAATTAGAGGGACCAATTTTTATAATAAGTTAAACTATAAGGACCAAAATAGATTTCACCCGAAAATTAATATATAAATACAAATTGAAAATTATATAAAAAAAAACTAAAATTAAAAATTCAATAGAATTAGTATCCTAATATAAAAATAATTCAATAAAAAATAGGTAGATTGAATTTTACCGTCCATCTTAGATATGGACGGTGGTGATCAAATTTTAAATAAAAAAATTTGATTAAAAAAATAAAAATAAAAAAATAAACAATCTGGATCTCCACATCCATCTAGATTATGGATTTCCATGGATAGAGAACCAGGCGATTTCGTCGTTGGCTTGATAGGGATCATATCGAAAATAGCCTGTAGTTGTGTAGTCTTCATTTCTCACACTACCAGAGAAGTAAAACAATCGCAACGGTGGTGATTAAGATGTTTTATCTGAGATGACCGATCTCTCAAGTTGCTTGTAACAGGTCTCAAACCTCTCGTTTCAAAGGGGAAGTCTTTCCTCCTTTATATGATATTTTTTCCTTTGGATATTGAGTTTCTCTTTTATTTTTGAGTGTTTGACGTGAATATAAGATGTGGATTCTTTGTAAAACTAAAAAATTTGAGGTCTTTCATCTTATCTCCCTACATTTTTATGACTTGTATGGAGAAACTTTCTCATATTATAAACCAAAAGTTAAGTAAGGGTGATTGGAAACCTGTGAAGGTCTATATGAGAGGGCTGATTATTTTTTATTTGTTCTTTACAGATGATTTAATTTTTTTGGTAGTGCTACTGATCATCAAGCTGGAGTTATGAAAAATTGACTGGATACGTTTTGTGACCTTTCAGGTGATCAAATTAGCTTCTCCAAGTCAAGATTTTTTATTCTAACAATATTAGTGATTACATGGCGAGAGTATTGGCTACTAAGTATGGTTCTCCTGTGACCAAGAATTTGGGCAAGTATCTTGGTATGCCTCTTATCCACAACCGCATTACTAAAGCTACTTACAAGGACATCCTTGAAAATCCAAAAAAAGACTGGCTTCTTGGAAGAGTGCTATTTTTTCTTTTGCTAGTAAAAGTGTTCTTATCAAAGCTGTTACCTTAGTTCTTCCTATTTATTTTATGCAATCCATCAAACTTCCCTCTGAGTTATATGGAAGCCTTGAAAAACTTAGTATAGACTTTCTCTAGGGGAGCTCTATTGATAAAAGGAAGATCCATTTGGTGAAGTGAGATACTATTTGTTTACTAAAAAAATGGGTGGCCTAGGTATCAACAATATGAAGTTTCTGAACCCAGCCCTCTTAGCCGAGGCTGGTTGGCGGTACTGCAGGATGACAAAGGCTTATGGGCTAATTTGCTGTGAAGTAAGTACTGCAATAATGGGAATTTTGTTGGGTTGAATAACTGAAACGCTAGAAATGCATCTAGATATTGGAAAGGTTTGATTCATGGTGCAAAACTCGTTTTGAGAGCTATGAAGTGGAAAGTGGGTGATGGTGAAAGAATTGGGTTTTGGCAGGATGATTGGGTTCCTATTCGTAGTAAGCTAAATATATATGCTATTGTTGCCCTTCTAATAAGTAAATGAAGGAAAAAGTTTATGATTACCTCTTGTCCAATACCTAGGATCTGGACAGACTTTCCTCTATTTTACCTTTGAGTGTTGTGCAACGGATTCTGTGTTAGGGTAAATAAGTAATTTGTAAATGGATTTATGAAATAAATAAAAGGAAAAGTTCAATTCATTCTTGTTGTGTTGTTTATTTTATAACTTGTGTATATATTTAACATCCAAGATTGCCATATGTAATCTCGAATTGTGTATATAAGTGTCATATACGGATGGATACAATAAGAGACGTGCGATCTAAAGAGTCCATAGATAGAAATAAAGCTGGGTACATTATTTGTGGTTAATCTATAGCTGCGGTTCATTCCGTAATATACGATGATTCTATCCTGAATCATTCATATAGATATGGGAATGGAGGCACCTTGTATGATGTGATCATATAGGACTGGGCCACAATCTATATGAATCTCTCACCAAGGTCTGTTTACCGATGAGATTCATATATATCAGCTAATGATGGCTATATATGGATGATCTTAATCCTGAGTGTTTTATCGACTCCTTCAGGTTAGATAGTGGTCTTTGATATACCATGGGTGAGGTTGGATGTTGTTCCCGATCAATATGCCTCGTATATTGGGATTGCGGTTTGGCTTGTGGTTAGGAAGGTTTGCACACAATAGTGGAATCCACTCATTCTTATGAGAAGTAGATAGTAGTTCCCTTAAGGGTTGATTCGGGGCTTGGACAATATGAGCGCTCTCCTAATTCCGTAAGGAAATAGGATTTATTATCCATTAGAGAATCAACGGTACTTAAAAGGATATATGTAATTAGAGGGGTATAACGGACATTATGACCCAGCTCTAATTATGAACTACTGTGGAGGATCACACCACGTGTAATAGATATATTGATGGACACCGAGTTGTATCGGTCTGTGTAAAAGCGTCTGCAATTGAGAGAGTGCAGCTTCTGGTTTTCAGTAGAATAACACCAGAGTTAATAATCAAAGAATATTAATTAAAGAGTTTAATTAATGATTCCGATGATTATTGGAGCTCAAAATACTATGAGTCCATTAGGTCCCTTTTCTGGCCCGATCGATTTAGGTAACAAGGGTCACGGTTAATTAATTGGATTGCCCAATTAATTGTGTTACAAAAGTGACATGTATATATTCGGGAATTAATTGTATAATGAGATTATTTAATTAATGAATGTTAATAGTTAAATTAATTAAATAATTAGATTATTTAATTATATTGATAATTATGAATTATTAATTAACTATTAATTGGAGGGTGTTAGTTGATATATGGATTAAGGTGAAGATAAAATAATATGATTATTTTATTTTACTAAATCATTTATCTAAGTATTTGAATTTAAGTTTAAATTTAAAATACTTATTATCACTTTTAATATATTAGATATATTTGAAAAGGATAATTAAAAGATATATATCAATTATAACACAAGAGATTGCATTGGATGTAAATTGGTGTGTGCACATATATAAGTGTTTGTATAGGATACAAATAAGGATATATATATATATATATATATATATATGTTTTATATATTAAGATAAATATATAAAAATGCAAGTGCATGCGTTAATAAAAAGTTGATTTAAAAGAAAAGTTGATTTTGGTTTTTTTGTGTGTACCTTATACACACCCAAAAAGGAAAAAAAAACACAAGTCTTGCATGAGATGCAATTTATATGTGCGTGAAATGAATACACCAAATTGAGAAGAAAGAGTTTTTCAAGTATTTTTCTATATCCTCTTTTCAAGTTCCTGAGACCGTGACGTGCCCACACGCAATTACCAATCCCGGGAGATAGCAAGGAAGATCGAGTGGTTCAGACCGGAGCATATCATAAATTAAAAGAGACTCCAAACGTTGGTAAGAGTGGTTCAGACAGAAATGTATCATAAAGTGAAGGAGCCTTTAAACGTTGGTAAGATTTTCTTGTTCTGATTATATTGATTACAATTTTATGTTTACATATTGTATGTATTAGTTTCGAAAAATAATTACGATCCCAAGTTCACTGGTCCCAAATACAGATTATGATCTGTATTAAAAATTTTAAAACCTAGTTCCGCTGCGTAACCGGTGAATGGGGTTCCAATAATTGGTATCAGAGCCAATTTATTTTTCGGAACAGAAAATTGTTTTCGATGCTCCTGTATGTATGAATGTGTAGGCACCATCTTTATGATTGTATGAATGTTTATAATTAAATTGTTTAATTTAAACATGTTTGATCGTAAACTTTTATGGTACTGTGGATTTAGGGTTTATGGGTTATTAAATTTTTATTTTATTTATTTTTCTGTTATTGTATTGTAAATAAATATAACTGAAACCTGTACACGAAGAACTGGAAACACGGTACTGTTCACCGGCACTGTTCACGACCAGTATTGCTCACAGTGGGGGTACTGTTCATGGGCACTGTTCACAGCGGGTACTGTTCACTGCGGGCACTGTTCATGTGTATTGTTCATATGGTATTATTCACATCTTGCACGGTTTCATTGGCAAGTGTTGTCTAGTGTGTTCCGTACAGATTTATCGTTTTGGATTCATGAGATGAATCGGAGTGACCTGAAGAGACTGGAAGATATCTGAAGTTACTAGAAGATATCTGAAGTTACTAGAAGACCAATGAATGCCTTGGGATTTTTTTTTTGTAATTTTATATTCCAATTTTTTAGGTTAAATAAGCCACAGTAATCGGTCAATTCATGTATGCTTTATATTATATGATGATAAAAGCATTGTCATGCATACGTACGTCATTTAGATTAGATGTGCCTACACAAATATATTTGATATGTCATACATGCATCATAGCCTGATATTTTATGTATTTTTTTTAATGTGATTAAAATGGGCAATATACATAATTGACTATGAATAATGAGATTAGTTTTTAATGTTTAGAAAACTTGGTAATTCTCATTAATAGTAATCTAGTTATTAAAGAGTTTAATAAGTTAGATTAATAGGGTCATTTATTGTAATTAGGATTAATATGATTAATTACCCAATAATAAATGAACCGAATAAAGTGTCAGAGTTTTAATTGTTAAAACTTGGTAAACACTGGCATAATAATCTGACCTTAGTAAATAGTTTACAAAAGCTTAGATTATTCACTAATAGATTAGATTTTTATTTGTTAAAAATCATTAATAATTTATTAATTAATTAGAATTTGTTTCTAATTAGTTAATGCGCTAGATAACTTGATCAAAGTTAGTCGTTTAATCCTGTAGATTCTAGGTGCATTAACGGTTAATGGAAAACCCTAATTTTATAATAGTGAGTGGGAGACGGATATATGACATATATATCCCACGGTCTCCATCATTAGTTCAACACCGTGAGATTCGAGAGGGGCCTCATGACGGTTTTGCTTTCGTCCTCCCTAAGAAGGGTTTCTACAAAGGTCAATACCAAGGTTGACTTCATAACGGAAAGGATTTCTGAGGGTATTTCGTGATTGACCGACCCTAAGGCGGCAATTCTCGAGTTAAGCTCATGAGATCTGAAATTGTGGGTTACACTCAATAAAGTTTTGATTAAGTTTTTTAATTAAAAACCTGACTGAATGAATGATGGTTAAGTGATATGGAATAAGAGTTATTTTAGAATATCATTTGATTGAGAATGTCTCAGTCCAACGTGCAAAGACTTGACTGACTCTAAGGCGGCACTTCTTTGTGGTACGTTGGATTGTCATGGTATAGCAACTAGTTTTAGGGTAGTTCTAGTTTGTTAAACATGTTCGTGCATCATGTTTAAATTTATGCAAATGCAAAAGCACTCACACTTGTTTAAAATAAATGACTGAATGAATGTTTTATTTATTTCAGCAATATTGTCTTCTGCATTACCTCAAATTCTCGCAAACGACAAATTAACTGGTGATAACTACACTGAGTGGAAACTTAACATTAATGCAATATTGGTCACCAAATACCTCAAGCTTGTGCTTACGGAGGAATGTCCTCCAGTGCCTGTTGCCAATGACACACAAATTGTTCGTGATGCATACGAGCGATGGGTCTCATCTGATGAGAAGGCCCGAACATATCTATTGGCTTCTATTACAGACGTGCTTGTCACAAAGCCTGAAGCAATGACTTCAGCATTTGAAATCATGGAGTCATTGCAAGCTATGTTTGGGCAGCCCTTCGAGCAAAAGGGACACGAAGCTGTTCGTTCCGCTATGCTCACATTTATGAAGGAAGGTACTTAAGTTCGGGAACATGTCAAAGCATGATGTCCTACTTCAACATGGCAGAAGTCAATAGTGGGACCATTGACGAACCCAGTCAAATAAGCATCATACTGACGACTCTTTCGAATAGTTTCAATCAGTTTAAGAGCAACTACGGGATGAACAAGTTAAAGTTCAATCTTACACAGTTGCTCAATGAGCTTGATACCTTTGAGTCCTTGATTAAAGACAACAAGGGTAAGATCGGTGAGGCAAATGTTACCGAACCATCTTCCTCCTCAAATAATAAAAAGAGGAAGAGGTATGCTGGGAAGGCGAAGGATAAACCCAAACCTAAGAAAGCCCAAAGAAAGAAGAAGTCCAAGAAAGGTAAATATGATTTACTTGTTCTTGAGTCATATTTAGTGGAAGATGATTCTTCGCCCTAGATAGTTGATTCAAGGGCCACTAACCATGTTTGTTCTTCTTTGCAATGGAATGATTCTTGAACACAACTAGAGGAGCAAGCATTCCCAATGCGTGTGGGGTCAGGGGATGTCGGGTCTGCACGAGCAGTGGGCGTAATTAGATTACATTTTTGTAATAATTATATATTGTTGGACAATGTATTTTATATTCCTGGATTTACACGGAATTTGATTTCCGTTTCTAAGTTGTTAGAACAAAAATATTCAGTTTCTTTTAATAATAAGCCTGTTATTATTAGAAAGAATGGTTTGAATATTTTTCAGGAATTAATGAAAAAAAAATTTATGTGTTAAGACCGTTAATACATACTACACTGCTCAACACCGAAATATTTAAGGTTGAAAAACCAAAAACTAAACGACATAAGATTTCTCCAGATATTGACACGTATCTCTGGCATCTAAGGCTTGGTCATATAAACCTTGACCGGATAGACAGACTATTAAAAAGTGAACCTTTAAGTGAGTTAAAGGTTGGAACCTTACCTGTTTGTGAATCTTGTCTGGAAGGTAAGATGACTAAGAGACCTTTTGCTGGAAAAGGGCTTAGAGCTAAAGAACCACTAGAGCTTATACATACAAACGTCTGTGGACCGATGAATGTTAAAGCTAGAGGTGGTTATGAGTATTATGTCACCTTTATATATGACTACTCAAGATACAGATACGTCTACCTAATGCAACGGAAGTCATAAACATTTAAAATGTTCAAAGAATTCCAAGCTGAAGTTGAGAATCAATTAGGTAGGACTATCAAATCACTACAATCGGATCGTGGAGGTGAGTACCTTGACCAAGAGTTTGAAGAATTTGTGGTTGAGCATGGGATTTTTTCCCAACTCACAGCTCTCGGTACACCTCAGTAAAATGGTGTAGCGGAGAGGAGAAATAGAACCCTAATGGAAATGGTGAGATCTATCATTAGTTACTCATCATTACCAAATTCCTTCTGGGTATATGCATTACAAACAACGGCATACATTTGGAATGTGGTGCCATCTAAATTTGATCCTAAGACCCCCCTAGAGTTGTGGAATGGTCGTAAAGCTAGTTTACGACATTTTCGTATATGGGGGTGTCCAGCACACATGCTAAAGAACAGAAGTAGAAAGCTAAACTCCAAGTCGGTGGTCTGCTTGTTTATAGGATACTCCAAGGAAACCATAGGTGGACACTTCTATAGTCCCGAAGATAATAAAGTATTTGTATCGACAAATGCAATGTTTCTTGAGGACAATTATATTAGTGACCATAAACCTCGTTCTAAGATTGTATTGAATGAGTTGGAGCCTGGTAAGACTAGTGCTTCATCAACAAGAGTTGTTGATCCATAAACATCTAAGAGTCAGATGGTTATTGATCAGGATACACTACCACCTAGACGTAGTGAGAGGGTTGTGAGATAACCTGAACGCTATTTAGGTATAGGTGAGGGACAAGGTGTTGTCTCTGCTGATAGTGTGGATGATCTATTGACATTTAATAATGTAATGGAAGATTTTGATAAAGAGGAATGACTTGAAGCCATGAATCTCGAGATGGAGTCCATGTACTCTAACTCAGTTTGGATCTTGTAGACTTACCGGATGGGGTAAAACCCACAAGGTGTAAATGGATCTACAAGAGAAAGAGGGCAGTAGATGGAAAGGTAGAGACCTTGAAAGCAAGGCTAGTGGCCAAGGGTTATACCTAGAAAGAGGGGGTCGATTATAAAGAGACGTTCTCGCCAGTAGCCATATTTAAGTATATTAGGATTCTCTTATCCATTGCTGTCTATTTCGATTACGAAATTTGGCAAATGGACGTCAAGACTGCATTCTTGAATAACAAACTTGATGAGAGCATCTATATGATACAACCAGAGGGATTTGTGTCTCCAGATCAATAGCAAAAAGTTTGCAAGCTACAAAGGTCCATCTATGGACTTAAGCAAGCATCTAGATCTTGGAACATTAGGTTTGATGATGTGATCAAAACCTATGGCTTCGAGCAGAATGTCGATGAGCCTTGTGTCTACAAGTGGATCATTGATAAGAAAGTAGTTTTCTTGGTCCTATATGTAGATGATATCCTGCTCATTGGAAATGATGTGGGAGTGTTGTCTGATGTAAAGGGCTGGCTGGCTAGCCAATTCCAAATGAAAGATTTGGGAGAAGAGAGTTATGTTCTTGGGAACCAACTTATAAGGGAGTAGTCAACAGATACCAGTCCAACCCAGGATTAGATTATTGGGTTGTTGTCAAGACAATTCTCAAGTATCTTCGGAGAACGAGAGACTATATGCTAGTATATTCTGGGCAGGATTTGATCCCGTTAGGATACACAGATTCTGATTTTCAGTCAGACAGGGATTCTAGAAAATCCACGTCTACATTAGTATTTACCTTGGTGAAGCCATTGTCTGGAGAAGTATCAAGCAATCTTACATTGCTGACTTCACCATGGAAGCCGAATATGTAGCAGCTTGTGAAGCTACAAAGAGGCTATTTGGCTTCATAAATTCTTGAGTGATCTGAAAGTTGTTCCAAATCTGGATAAGCCCATCACACTTTATTGTGATAACAGTGGTGCTGTGGCTAATTCCAAAGAACCAAGAAGCCATAAAAGAGAGAAGCCTATAGAGAGAAAGTATCATCTCATTAAAGAGATAGTGCATAGAGGAGATGTGATCGTCACAAAGATAGCCTCACAAGACAATCATGTTGATCCATTTACGAATACCTTACCGGCTAAAGTGTTTTTAGGTCACCTAGATGGTCTAGGGTTACGAGATATGCCTCACATGCTTTAGTGCAAGTGGGATATTGTTGGGGTTTATGCCCTAAAGATGTAATTTGAAAATGGATTTATGAAATAAATAAAAGGAAAAGTTCAATTCATTATTGTTGTGTTGTTTATTTTATAACTTGTGTATTTATTTAACATCCAAGATTACCGGATGTAATCTCGAACTATGTATATGAGTGTCATATACTGATGGATACAGTAATAGACGTGCGATCTAAAGAGTCCATAGATAGAAAATAAAGCTGGGTACTTTATTTATGGTTAATCTATAGCTGCGGTCCATTCCGTAATGTATGATGATTCTATCCTGAATCATTCATATGAGATATGTGAATGGAGGCACCTTGTATGATGTGACCATATAGGACTGGGCTATGATCTATATGAATCTCTCACCAAGATCCGTTTACCGATAAGAATCATATATATCAACTAATGATGGCTATATGTGGATGGTCTCAATTCTGAGTGTCTTATCGATCCTTCAGGTTAGATAGTGGTATTTGATATACCATGGGTGAGGTCAGATGTTGTTCCCGATCAATATGCTCTGTATATTGGGATTGCGGTTTGGCTTATGGCTAGGAAGGTTTGTACACAATAGTGGAATCCACTCCTTCTTATGAGAAGCGGATGGTAGTTCCCTTAAGGGTTGATTCGGGACTTGGATAATATGAGCGCTCTCCTAATTCCGTAAGGAAATAGAATTTATTGTCCATTAGAGAATCAACGGTACTTAAAGGATATATATAATTAGAGAGGTATAACAGACATTATGACCCAGCTTTAATTATAAACTACTGTGGAGGATCACACCATGTGTTATAGCTATATCGATGGACACCGAGTTGTATCGGTCTGTGTAAAAGCATCTACAGTTAAGAGAGTGCAGCTTCTGGTTTTTAGTGGAATAACACCAGAGTTAATAATCAAGGAATATTAATTAAAGAGTTTAATTAATGATTCCGATGATTATTGGAGCTAAAAACACTGTGGGTCCATTAGGTCCCCTTGCTAGCCCGATCGATTTTGGTAACAAGGGTCACGGTTAATTAATTGGATTGTCCAATTAATTGTGTTATGAAAGTGACACGTATATATTCGGGAATTAATTGAATAATGAGATTATTTAATTAATGAATGTTAATAGTTAAATTAATTAAATAATTAGATTATTTAATTATATTGATAATTATGAATTATTAATTAACTATTAATTGGAGGGTGTTAGTTGATATATGGATTTAGGTGAAAATAAAATAATAGGATTATTTTATTTTACTAAATCATTTATCTAAGTATTTGAATTTAATTTTAAATTTAAAATACTTATTATCACTTTTAATATATTAGATATATTTGAAAAAGATAATTAAAAGATATATTTCAATTATAACACAATAGATTGCATTGGATGCAAATTGGTGTGTGCACATATATATAAGGATATATATATATATATATATATATATATATATATATAATATGTTTTATATATTAAGATGAATATATAAAAATGCAAGTGCATGCGTGAAAAAAGGTTGATTTAAAAGAAAAGTTGATTTTGGTTTTTTTTTTGTGTACCTGATACACACACAAAAAGGAAAAAAAAACACATAAGTTTTGCATGAGACGCAATTTTTGTGTGCGTGAAATCAATACACCAAATTGAGAAGAAAGAGTTTCTTTCAGTATTTCTCTACATCCTCTATTCAAGTTCCTGAGACCGTGATGCGCTTACACGCAGTTACCAATCCTGGGAGATAACGAGGAAGATCGAGTGGTTCAGACATGAGCATATTATAAAGTGAAGGAGTTTCCAAACGTTTATAAGAGTGGTTTAGACAAGAGCATTTCATAAAGTAAATGAGCCTCCAAACGTTGGTAAGATTTTCTACTTCTGATTATATTGATTACAATTTCTTGTGTTTACATATTGTATGTATTAGTTTCTAAAAATAATTACGATCCCAAGTTCACTGGTCCCAGATACAGATTATGATCTGTATTAAATATTTAAAACCTAGTTCCGCTGCGTAACCGGTGAACGGGGTTCCAATATTCTGAGCATTCATGTTGATAGTATCCAAAAAAGGATTGATAAGGTTACATGGGGTCAGACAAATAATGGTGATTTTTCTATCAGACGTGCCTATGGTCTACAGTTTGAGAATAAGAATACTTCCCCTTGGAAATGGAACTTTATTTGGAACCTTAAACTTCCTCCTAGGGTGACTCATTTCCTATGGATTCTTCTGCATGATAGGTTGTTGACCAATGAGCATAGAGCCAACAGGGGATTTACGATGGATAGTTGCTGCAATCGCTGTAAGGGAGGGTGTGAAAATTTGAATCATGTTTTCAGAGGTTGTGTGGATTCCATTGCTATTTGGGAAGACATTTGGAAGGGTGTTACTAAGAATAGTAATTACAATATTAATTGGGAGGATTGGTTGCAACAAAATTGGAAATGAAATAAACTTTTCCTGAATACATGGCCTAACTTTCTAGTATTTGCAGTTGCTATTTGGTTTATGTGGAAGTGGAGATGTGAGAGTCTTTTCAATCATGAGCTTAAGCTGCCTTCTTGTCCTAGGAAGATCATTCTTTAATTTATTGTTGATTGGTGAATGCTACCAATGCTTTGGATAAAAATTCTGATATGACTACCTACTTTCTTTCCTGGATTCCCCGTATTCAAGATTGGGTAAAGCTTAATGTTGACGGCAGCATGTTGACTCATTTGAATGCCATTGCTGGGGGAGGAGTTTTTAGAGATTATAAGAAGGATTGGCTGGGTGGTTTTGCATTGAATAAAGGTATTGGTAGTGTTGTTGATGCTGAATTGTGGGGCATTTTTATTGAATAAAGGTCTTAAGATTTCCTAGAAGGCTGGATATAAGAAAATTATTATGGAATCTATTCCAGACTCTAAGAATGTTGTTATGTTACTGTATCTCCCCTCTCTTTGAACCATCCCTTTTTTCTTCTCAATTAAGATTGCAGACTCCTTATGGAGAAAGATTAGACGTGTTGTGTGCAACTTGTTTATAAGGAATGCAACATAGTTGTTGATGGCATGACCTATCTCGGCCATTCTCTGGGATTTGATACCGTTTAGTTTGACAATCCGCCCACCCAGATTGTTGATCTTCTTGAAGACGATGTAAGGGGGGGGGGGGGGGGGGGCGCCCTTAGAGCTTTTTTTTTCTGGTCAGTACTTACAAGGTTGGAAATGTAATTACAAAAGAATCTGAAATATAAAAGCTCAAAGCTTTTGTACAAAAGCTCCGAGCATGCATAAAAGCTCGGAGCTTCTTTATAAAATCTCGGAGCTTTTGTACAAAAGCTCGATTCGAGCTTTTTTAAAAGCTTCGAGCTTTTTTAAAAGCTTCGAGCTTTTATATAAAGCTCGATCTGAGATTTTATAAAAGCTCGAACCGAGCTTTTGTACAAAAGCTTCGAGATTTTATACAAAGCTCGAAACTTCTGTATAAAAGCTCGATAACATGTCAAAATCTCGGAAAACAAAAAATCGAATGCAAATAAAAACTCGATTTCATCTTTTTCAACAACTTTCAATAAATACAAAACCCTAATCTAACCCATTTTCATTCTGTTCAACTCTCCAGATGACGCTGGTTTCCAAGTTCCGGTACCGTCGTCGTTAAAATGAAACCGTCGATTCACTTTTTGTCTCTTTACTTTTTCTCTTTTTTTCACAACGACAATGATCACATGGGTATTGTCGTCTCCACAATTTAAATGGTGCATTTTAAACATGATTTATTAATGTGGTAATATTTCTAGGTGTGAACGTTTTCGGGTTGGGTTGAAAAATTTTCAACCCAATCCAACCCAATCTAATATTTGTTGGGTTGGGTTGGGTTGAGTTGATCTGGTTGGGCTTTTTAAGCTCAATAGAAAAAATATATTTAAATTCAAATTTTGTTATATCAAAATTAAATTTAAAATAATTTTTCACTATAATATCATATTACGTTGAGTTTAGATTACTTAAAAGCATCAAAATCAAATCATAACATATAATACAAATTGTTTAAATATCTCTTACATAATTAAAAAAATTAAAATATAGCAATTTGTCCAACTTGGAAAGTCTCCATCTAAGTCTCTCATCCATTTTACAATTATAATCACTTCGTTAAATATCTCGTGGTTGGATAATCTATTATTTATTTCAACCAACATATTAGCATGAGTAAACTTTTTAATTATTTTTAAAAAATTGAGATTTCATAATAAATTTAATAGTAAATAAAATTATTATTTTTTTATTATTATTTATATCGGGTTATCGGGTTGGGTTGGGTTATATTTTATTAACCCAACCCAACTCAATCTTAAAAGAAACCCAATCCAATCTAGTCTGGTTGGGTTGGGTTGGCGGGTTGGTGCCCACCCCCAGATATTTCCATAAAAATCCCCCTAAAAAATGTCATTAATTTTTTGAACCCTATCTTAAATTACCTTGCTTTCTTAAATGGAGAGTCCAATCAGATAACTTTGCTTTGATTTTCCAATAAATATGTATTTGTCTTCTTAGCATCGAAGTGCAAAAAATTATTGTAGAATCAGATTTTGGGTATTCATTCCTGATTGAATTTTCTTTTCTGGGTTGTTCTCCCAAAAAAAAAAGATAATTTGTATTTATTTATTTTACTACAATAAAGAAAACAAATTGTGAGGGCTAAAATCCACCTTATTTTTTTAATAATGTTAGGTTTTATAAATTTTTGGTTTTTTTTTTAATTTAATTTAATTTTTGAAAGAATATAAATGACATTGACCGTTAAAAATCTTGTTGACGAATGACGATCAGATCAGTTGGACCCAGCTGAATATTTTCTCTCGACAACTCGTGCAAGCAGGGATGGGGCCGTGGGCGTTTCCCCAAGGGGGGCCCGTCCATTCCTACGTGCAAACTAGTAAATTCAATGAATGGCAGCTTGAAAGTAATAAACAAATTCATTAGTTTTTTATTTTTTTTAATCTTGGTATTTATCAACATGACATTAATTCGAAGTATTAATATAAATATTTTTTTAAGTAATGTAATTAACAATATATTATGAAATCAAATAATTGGTTCTTAAATAACATAAATGTAATCCTTTGTCAATTTACCAACCTAACAAAGTGTTTTATAAATATATATGATTTAAGGATAAAATATAATATAAATTAAGATAGGTTCAAAATTACGATAATCAGAGAGACAAAATAAAAATATATAAACAATAGACAACATCTATACATAATAATTATCATGAATACTAGGGGTTTGTATTTTCGGTTTGGTTTGTAATAAAGCTCAATGTCAAACCAAATAAATATGGATCGGTCTAGATATATTTTAACCCAAATCAAACCAATATGATTTTTCAAACCAATTCAAACCAAACAATTCAAACCAAACCAAAAAAGACGGGGTTTGGTTGGGTAAGTTTATCGGTTTATATTTGAACTCAAAGATAATTTTTTTGGTATTATATTATATAAAAAATACAAAATTACAGTTGAAAATAGTAATTATATATAAATGAGGTATAGAAAGTCAAAAGACCCTGTATGCATATAAATTAAATGTATGTTTGATAACATCTATGCTTTTTAAACTCTATATCAATTAATTAGAAAAATTGCATCAAAACAAATAAATAAACTATAAAAAACATAAAGTAAACAGTAAAAGTTTAAAAAAACTTGGAATATATAGAAAACGTTGGTGGATTTTTATATTTTTAGCCTTAATTTCTAAAATGTTTGATTCGGCTTGAGTTGATCAATCATTTTACACAACCTCAAATCGAATCACCTCTAATCCGTTTGTTTTTTTAGACAAACCAAACCTCCTATTTTTATATTTATAATCAAACCAATTCAAACTTTATGGGTTGGGTTAGTCGGTTTGCTTACGGATATTTACACACCTGAATGAAAACATTGTTATAAGGTTAAGGATATGATCACCTTGATACTGTAATACAATATTAACTAATTATTCTTTTTAAATTATTACAAATTTAATAATCAAAGAAGGGAAATATGATTTGTCTCATTCATACAATTAATTTTAACATATTTTTACGGAGGTGGAAATATGGAGTTTTGGTACTCTTTTTGATTTGGTGTTGTACGAGTAATACCATTTTAATAACTTATGTTTTAAAGGCACAAACGTAAGTGAACTTTCAAAAATGCTCGTACTTTAAATATATATTTTCATTTACTTTTCAGTTTTTCATTTTTTATTTTATTTTATTTTATTCTTTCATCTTCTTCATAAAAGTCTATTTAACAGACCTCCAATGGAGGTCGAACCTCTATTGAGGGTCAAAATTGACCTCAAATGGGGGTCGAAGTCGTTCGGCATCTATTGGAAGTATGTTCGACCTCCATGGAGGTCGCAATTGACCTTTAATGGTGGTTGAAATTAATCTCCATTGGAGGTCGATGAAGCAGAAGATGAATATTTTTTTGGAGAATTTTATTTTTTTAGAAAATTTATTTTATTTTTCGAGACTTTTCATGTACCTTCCGAGACTTTTCATGTACTTTCCAAGACTTTTCAGGTATTTTTTTGAGACTTTTCAGGTATTTTTCGAAACTTTTCATATTTTTCTAAGTTTTTTCAATTAGTTTTCAAAACTTTTTGGTAATTTTCGAGACTTTCAGGTTAAAAGTAAAAAAAAATTAGATTTTTGGTAAATTTTGAGACTTACTAGGCAATAATGAACCAAAAATGAAAATTTTCAAAAAAAAAATCATCTTCTTTCTTCAAACCTTTAATGGAGGTCATTTTGGCATCCAATGGAGGTCGATTCGGCCTCCAATAGAAGTTGAACTACCTCAATGGAGGTTAAACATTCTACAAGAACGGTCTGGAATACTACTCCCACCATCGGGGAGAGGTTACATAAGGACTACAACTCTCACAATCGGAGAGACGGCTGCTCTCACAAACAGAGAGAAAACTCCCCACACTTGTTTGTAAAATGCACATGATAAGACTCAAACCCATGACCACTAGGTGTGGAAGGGAGGTGCACATCCATCTCTACTAAGAGGTGATGTGTTAAAAATCAATTATCCATTATTGATTACCATAAATTGTTTTTTTATTAATACGAAATTTACCATAGAAAAAATTACAAAATTGAAATTGAATACAAATTTACACAGAATTTATTATTATTATTTTTTAATTTTCAGAAAGGTAATTCGAATTTAGCGATGTGGAATATAGACATGTCGCCGGTTTCGGTTCCTATTCCGGGGGTAGATGCTACTCGATTCAAGATTCTTAGTACATCTATTGGGATTTGTTTAATGGAGTGATGTGTTGTGGTTTTTGACCCCATAAGGGGAATTCAAGCAAAGAGAGCTATTGTGTACTTTTTGCATCCCATTTTTCTTAAAAATGTTTATGCTCCTTTATTGATTGCTTGAGTAGCTTGGTTGCACTTATTATAGTATATTGTATTTTCTTTAATAAGTGTGAACTTTGCTTTGTTTACAATCCATGTCATATTTATGTTCAAACATGCATTTTTGGACTAGGAGATCTACATAGGAAGTACATGCTGAATGACCTATAATTATCTCCATGACATGATGATTCTTTAATGACATGCTAATGAAAATTGATAAAGCATGAATTGGTGATTACAATTGTTGAATGCAAAATATTGTGTGAAAAAGCTAGTGAGACTCAAATGTTGTATGAATGTATCTATTTCTTTATTAGTTGAACATGGCTATTATCATACTGGTATCCTCCTAGAAAAATCAAATAGGGTGCAAAGTTGCTCATGCCATGTTTATCTTTTAAAGTTGGATATAGTGCCTTTTAAAACTTGACATCTATAAGAACTCTATATCCTTGCTTTTCTCATGACAAATGGTGAAATTGGTTTGAATTATATTGGAAACCTTTGTCATTTGTTTTACCAAATACCATTGTTTTTGGACTTGAATGCAACATGTCTTGTATGCAAAGCATTTTTTGATTCACACATTTTCTTTCAACTAAATATCCTTGTTTCTCTTCTATTAATAGAGTTGCATAAATGTGGCTTATATAATTATGCACCAATCTTGTATGCTCCTAGCTTTCTTTGCCTTGAGTGACCCGGTTGGGGACTTCTCCTTTGCTTATATCATGACAAAAAGGGGGAGTAGCATTGACCTAACATTGTGGTGTTAAGGGAGTAGCATGTGTTGGCTTTAAAGGGAGTAGTACTTGTTTGAGGGGGAGATTACATGTAGGTGGAGTAACCCGTTAAGGGGGAGCATTGCATGAGTATTTCACGATGTCATACTCATATTATTGAATGCAATTGCTTTTGTTTTATATTCACTTGATCATCTCACATGCACTTGGTTGGAAAGTGTATTTGTGCTTACTTTGTTTGTAGGGTTGATAGTTCTTCAAGAGATTGAAGATTTGATTTTTTTTTTATGTTTATCTCTTTGTAATGTAGAATATCTTCACGGTGTTTTATTTTGTTTTTTGAGGATCAATGTGAGTGGTGGTTTTTGTCACGAAATAGCCAAAGGGGGAGATTGTAAAGTCCTCAATTGTTGATTGGCTTATTTCGTGAACAAATCACATGTTTGGGGTATTATGTATGGGTAGCTTAGGCTCTCAAGACCTCAAGAGGAGAAGCACAGAAGGTAAAATTCTTGTGCTTACTTGCTTTGAAGAGATAGTTGCACACACTCACAAATTCATGCATAACTTTAATTCTTATATGTTGAGTGTTTACTTGTGTGTATTTTGATGACTCTTGTCGATTTATTTGCATCTTGTAATTAACTGTTTTATGTCATGTTTGGCAATAGAAAGGATGCATTTTTCATCACTCTTGAACTTGTTGAAATTGTATGTTTGAGTGTTGAACATAGGCTTTGATCTTGTGGTGCGCTACTCGACTAGCGCAACCTTTCCAGTGCAACATTCCAGTGGAACGCCGCTTGTCATGCGCCAATGAGCTGTGGTGTTGCACCCGCGCACAACTGAAAAAAGTGGGCGTGAGCTGGTGATGCGCTACTCGACTAGTTCAGCCTCACCAGCGTAAACATTCCAGAGGATTTGCGTATATGTTGCGCCACTGGGATGCACCACTCATCCAACGCCTATTGTAAAATTAGGTTGTGCGCTGGTGGTGCGCTACTCGACCAGCTCACGTCACCAGCGCACACAGAGGAAGCTGGAACGTTTTTTCCAAAATGACCTCACTTTGTTTGGATCTTATATATATATATATATATATATATATAACTCAGTGCTTTAAGGTCGTGTAAGAGTTCACTATATCACATTTTTTCCTTAGAACACATTTCAAAGGAAAATCTCTTCCAAGAACTCATTTTTAATCACTCAAAGCATTCCCATGTGCATCAAAACTTCATCTTGCATCATCTAAGTTCATTTAGAGTGCATCAATGGATAGGGTTGCTTCATCACATCTTGTTTGGTAAGTTCTTCACTATCTTCTTACAAGTTAAGTGTTTTACTTGCTAAACCTTCTCTTTAATTATTTGTATGCTCTTAGAACATTTTCTAGATACAAATTAGAGATTGTTTTGATGTCATGATTGAGTGTTGTATTGTGATAGCTTCATAGGATTGTTTGATCTATGTTTAGCTAAGCTTCTTGAACATGTCATTTAGCTCTTGATATCTAGGATTGCATTAATTGTCATCTCATTATCCTAGATAAGCATATAAGGTTTCCTAGCATTGTTTGTTCATTGAATATCATCATATATTCACTTAAGACATTTTATCTCTTCATTGAGAAGTAAGACTTGTGTTGCTTCCGAGAGTAGGTTGCCTAAATCGCAAGCAAGATGGACTAGGTTCACTTATACCGGGATTAGGTAGTGGTAGTGGATTAAACCGGGATTCGGTTGTAATTCCTTTGCCATTAGTGGATTCGAGGTTCTAGTGTGGCGAACTCATCAGCCCATGGTTTTTCCCTTTTGGAGGGTTTCCAATCTTTATTATTTCCGCATTTTTACATTTGTGATTTTGTTTTAATTAGCTAGGGGCATTTTCGTAATCTTGACCTTCAACGAAAATTGGGTAAATTTGTTTAAAATCTATTCAGCCTCCCCCCCTCTAGATTAATATTATACATACCATAATATTTGTTTCAGTACCTGGTCGGTTCAAGATCAAGACCGGTTCCTAGATATCAAGAAAGATCGATACCATAATTTGGAAGAGATTGATGCCACATCATCTAGAAGGATCAATACCGTGGTGCTTTCTACCTATTGTCCTGCTACTATGACACCTAGCTGGTACCGAGAGACCTAATACCTGGTACCTAGGTACATTGACACCTGTTCGGATCACAAGTACTGTGATATCAGTCTGAGACAGATCCAATTTGTACGCCTCATCAACTAGGTAGGTAGAATGGTACTAAGAAGTTGCCTGTAATAACAAATGCCACAGTAATAGTAGACCGGTACATCAGGGTACGACGCCCTTAAGGTAAAGAATGAGAGTTTCTCCTCCAGCAATGTGGAAGAAAAGGGTTGACCTATTTCACCATTTAAAGCTCCATAAATGAGACAAATTCATCAACTTAATTAGGGTTCGTATATACCGATAACATTACATAATTAAAGAGAGTAATTCCCGTATTAATTGACTTCCTCCGTCAATGCCAATTAACTTTGATAAACTGTAAATCAATTAGCCAGATTTATGGGGATTGACAGGAAGAACTGGAGACCATAAATACAATATTAGAACTCGAAGAGAGGAGGATTTGGACATTACATTTTCACCATTATAGAGAGTTTCTGCCATAACCAAAAGAAAATATCTACTTATCGACATAAACAAGATCGCCATCACCAACTGTGTTAGAGAGAGAGAAGTGGGAAACAACACCATTGTATTCATGTGTTCAATAATCAATAAAATATTATCTACCTAATTCACCTTAATTGTCCATATTTTTTCCTCTCACTGCTACCTCACCTTTATTTTCTGTTAAAAGCACAGTATGAGGTACCTACCCCACTGCAACCTACCAGGTAGCGAATTGAGGGTGTTAATTGAAATTCCTCACTCAGGATAAATTTTTGGTTAACACTTTTTGTCACCGTTTATGGAAAGTTTCACACCTTTTACAAAGCCTATAGAACTTTATTTTTTACAATATACTAAGATGAGGCTCTGATTCTTCGATCCTCTTGCCTCTTACAAGGCCTTAGGCACACACACACATTACATCTATATTTGTCCCTGCATCATTGTGAACATTTGGTATAACACATACACATACTTTTTATTGTATGCACATGCATTAGACTTAATTTGACAACTTTTGTAAGTTGCATGTTCTAGGGTTATATCTTGGAAACAGTATTCTTGTGTATTTTTGTGTATATTTGTTTGCATTTGTAAAATATCATCCTATAATTTGATATTATATTATTCCTCATTGAGTTCTGGTCATTTCGGTTACCCATTCATTAGTTTTCAAGTTCTTTAGTGGAAGTTACAAAACTTTCTGTACATTTATCGTACATAATTTTCATCCTTGTGTATCAAGTTGATTTCCACATCTTTTGTGAATGTTTTACTGATTTCCATGTGCATGTGGGAGTTATTGTTTGTTATGCAAAAACAAATTTGAAATCGATGTTCTGAGGCTAGAGAACGATTGAAGAACGCGAAGGTTAAGCTAAGGGAAGTGGAGGTGCCATGCACCCCTCCCATGGATGCGCATGGCCTCCATGAGAAGGAGTGCCTTCTGCCCCCGTGGAGGCCATGCAACTCCATGGGATGTAGAGGTGGCTTGCCCTTATTGGTGGCTTCAAATCTCGCTTGTTTTGCTCTCCTTTAAACAGATTTTCCCTCCCTCATTTCATTCTAATAAGAAAAATTGAAAACTTGTGCAGAATTTTTTCTCTCAAATTTTCTCATCTTCCAAACACTATAACTCACTCATTTGAACTCTGTTTTGAGTGATTCAAGTTTGAGAATCATTTTCCACCAGTCCTTTATCATTTTAAAAAGAACTTGGAGTCATTTGATCAATATTTCTGATAGCTTCTCTCATAAAAACGAAACTACAAATTTTTTTCTTAAGTTATTGATTTTTCTCTTGAGTTTTGTTCTTCAAGGCTTCAATTACCTTTTGTTTTATGCTTCTATATGTGTATGTTTGATGTGTAAACATTGATTAGAGCAAGAGACTCTAATTGAGCTAGTTTGTGCTTTAATTGACTTTTATGTTGAGTTAGGTTTCTTAAAACCTATGTTTTCACATGCTTGAGAAGTTGTATTGTGCTAGCTTTGTATCTAGGGCTATTTGTGTGTAGATTGATCTTATTTTGATGATTAATAGACTTTATATGTGCTAGATCTCTTAATTTGAATATTTTTAGAAAAAACACATTTGTTTGTTCATTTAGAACCTAATATAATTTAATTGAATATCTTGTGATGATATGCGCTAAATGTTTTCTAGAGATTTATAATGAACAGTTTACAAAATCTAGGTATTTGGTGTGTGTTAGGTGTTTCACATACTCTAGGTTGTTTGTTCATAGTATATGATCTAGATAAATTTGCTTGGTGAATTTTAATGATTAATTCTAGTTCTTAATGAAGTGTATTTAATCCATACATTTTATATGTACATGCATCATGTGTATGATTGCATTATTTTTAGGATTGCAAACCAGAAACTTATGCTTTTTGTGCTTATTGTTCATTTCTAGTTTCCATAGGATATATTGATCATATATACTATTTTGCATGTGTTTGCATCATTTTCACACTTAGATCATTTTCCTTGTAAAAGCTAGAAGTCTCATTCGGAGTGTGAAGCTTCATATTGAGCATGAAAGTCTTGACTAGGATTGTCAAGATCTATATAGTCAAGCAAGGAAATCTCCCTAGTAGCTTGCGAATTGCTATTGTTAGGGAGTTGCTCTCTCATGGCATGTGAAGTGCTATGGTTTGAGAGTAGGTGAAAATCTTCCTAGTGCCATATGGATTACTATGGTTAGAAAGTTGCTCTCAATTGGCATGTGATGTGTTATGGTTAGAAAGTAAGCAACTCTTTCATGAGGGTAGAATATGAGGGATATTCAATGAAAAGTGTATCATGTGGATTTGCCACTTATAAGGGTTTACTTTTATCTATCCAGTGAAAGTTGTTTTTGCCGGTGATTGTAGTATCAACCCGTGGATGTTTCTTCTTATGAGGTTTTACCACGTAAAAATCATGTGTTCAAATTCTCTATACATATCGCTTTGATATTTGTATATGTATTGTTGAATATCTCGTTTGGAACTTTTGTGGTTGATATACATATATTGTCAAGTTTTGTATATGAAAAGGCTAATGCTTAATAGCTTATATACAAAGTGAAAATTCTGTTACATGTAAATTATAGTCTATGTTGGCTTGGTTTGACTAAGCATATCTTGCATTGATCTATATGTGCTTGTCTTTCCTTACTAAACTGTGATACAAGCTATCTAGAGGGATAAACTTGTGTTTGTTCCAAGGGATGAAAAGAGGTATAAAAACCTATTCAGCCACCCCCCTCTCTCTAGGTTAGCTTAAGGCAAATTAAACAAGTTTTTTTTTTCACCACTCATAAAACAAAAAGGAATCTAGTTGTTGTCCACGAGAGTCCATTTTATGTCACAAATAGAGATACGTAAGATTTTAAGTCTTCAAGGTCTTCAATCTCTTAATAGAATATCATACCTACATACAGTACGGAAAAATCATTTCAAAACACAACGGAAGGGTAAAATTAAGGATCGATCTATTTTAAAAAATTTCCCTTTAAAAGAAAGAACCATAACCCTAGATTAATTGACATATATTAAAAGTATCGTACCTTTTTCTGTGACGATTGAACTAGATTCGAATTGAATCCGTAAGATCTTTCAATCCAACAAGGATCCCTTTCTTTAAATTGTATACCTGAGGACGGAAACAAACAAAATCTCTTTCTTTTGTTAGTCACAATAATCCTTCAAGAAGAAAACCAAAGAACGTTAGGTCACTTGTGAATTATCAATCAAGTTGATTGAAACTCGTGTGAATCTTGATTTGATTTTGTACATAAAATCTTTTAATGTAAAGGCTACTAGTGAACTATCGAAAACAAGACGTTCTTTCTTCCTTTTCTTCTTTACCGAATTTTCACACACCAATCTTTAGAGTTGGATTAATTTTGTCTAGAGCAAAAAAACTAAATTTTTCTCTCTCAAAATTCTCTCTTGGCCGAATTTTACTCTTGTATAAACCCTAGCGTTGGCCAAATTTTCTTCTTCTACAAAATCTAACCTTGGCCGAATTTCTCTAGTAAAATTATGCCTTGGCCGAATTCTCCTAGATGTATATATAGGTTTCTTTAATCCTCTCATAAGGAGGATTTACTTGGTGGGTAAGAATCCTATCTCTAGGTGGATTTACTTGGTGACAAAGAATCATTTTCAAAGAATTTGATATTAAATTAAATAAATAATTAATTAATTTCCATTTAATTAAATAATAAAATGAAAAACAATATATAAGGCTATTATATAGTCCCTTGCTGCCCAAGCAAGATAAATTTAGGCCAAATATTATTTTTCCTAATTGATCCAATCCATTGGACTTAAATAAAGAGTCCACATGTGAACTAGACTCATTCTTACTTAAAGAAACAAGTCCACATGCCCTAATACAATACTAGATGGACCCATAAATTGGTACGAGAGAATTAGACTAATCGTAACACATTTGATCCCACTCAATTGCTAGCAAAAAAATCTACAACTTTGACAAGATAAAGGTGCCCAACCTTTATCTTATGTTGTGAATAATATTCAAGACTAACTAAAGAATTGTGTCTACCTTATACATATCCAGATGTACGAACAATTCTTTTTTTTCTCATAGTCTTTTGACCTTATCATTATTTACTTTTGACAATTATAATAATTAAACTATAAATGCTATAAAATCTGTTAAACTAGAAATCACTTTATTAATATGAAAAGATTGTCAAATACATTATTACACTCTTGCTATCAAGCATTATCCCAACAATCTCCCACTTGTTCTATAACAAATATTTTCTTTCTATTATCCTTATATTCTACAAGTGCCCATCAAAACCTTTTTGTGGAAGAGCCTTTGTGGAGGTATCCACTAGATTTTTTACTGACATGATCATGGTTATCGTCACGTCTCTTCTATGCATAATTTCCCTTAAATGGGGATACTTTCTTTCAATGTGTTTCCCTCTCTTATGAATTCTTGGTTCTCTCGAATTTGCCATTGCTCCACTATTGTCACAATAGATTGTGATTTGCTTATTCGCAACAGAAACCACTACATAGTCAATCAAGAATTTGCAAAACCAGACAGCCTCGCATGTGGCAACAAACTCAGATTCGATGGTGGAATTTGTAATGCAAGATTGCTTGATATTCCTCCAAATGACTGCCCTTCATCCAAGTGTAAACACAGATCATGATATTGATCTTTGGAGTCAAAATCAGATTGAAAATCAAAATCTATATACCAAACGGGAAATCATCCCTCCGGAGTATACAAGCATATAATCTTTTGTTCTCTTGAGATACTTGAAAATAAGCTTGACTGTCATCCAGTGAACAGGACCAAATTTTGATTAAAACCTGGTAATTATGCCAACGGCAAAAAAAAAAAAATCTGGTCTAGTGCAGAGCATTACATACATGAGACTCCCAACTATCGAGGCATATTAAACCCTAATCATGAATTGCTCTTCATGCTCATTCTTAGGAACTTGTTCCTTAGAAAGTTTGATTCCATGTCTAAAAGGTAACATACCTTTCTTGGATTCTTAAGTGGAAAATCTAGACAAGATTTTATCTATATATGAAGCTTGGGATAATGCAATCGTTCTATTCTTTCTATCCCTTATGACTTGGATACCAAGAATATAACTTGCTTCTCCTAAGTTCTTCATATCAAATTGTTTTGTTAACCATTCTTTTACTGATGTCAATACACCTACATCATTTCCGATGAGTAGTATATCATCAACCTAAAGAACTAGGAAAACCAACTTGTTGCCTTTAATCCTTTTATATACACAAGGTTCGTCAAGGTTTTGAATAAATCCAAAACTTTTCACAGCTTGATAGAACCTTATGTTACAGGATCTGGATGCTTGCTTCAAACCATAAATGGATCTTTGCAACTTGCATACCTTTTCCTCTTAGCCCTTTTCAATGAATCCATCTAGTTACATCATTTAGATGCTTTCGTCAAGACTTCCATTAAGGAAGGCTGTCTTGATGTCTATTTGCCAAATCTCTAGGTCTAGAGATGCCGTAACGGATAAGAGTTTCCTAATGGATTTAAGCATGGCCACAGAAGAGAAGGTTTCCTTATAATTGATACCTTCCTTCTGTGTGTAACCTTTAGCTACCAATCTAGCTTTAGAGGTTTCCACCTTTCCATCCATTCCTCTCTTCCTCTTGTATACCCACTTGCACCCAAAGGGTTTTATCCCTTTAGGCAATTCCATAATATACCAAACTTTGTTTTTGAACATAGATTCAATTTCTGATTGCATTACCTTTTGCCAATGGCGATAATCAACATATTCAATGGCTTCCTTGTATGTGTAGGGATCATTGTCGTCCATGAGATTCTCTATTGATTCTTCTAGACCGATGTATCTCTCGGGTTGTCTACTAACCCTCCCACTATGATGAGGAATGGTAGATTTTTGATCTTATGTTGGTATGGAACTTGCAATTGGGCTAGGTTGGGAAACCTCTTTTGGAATTATATCTCCTGAATGCTCATTCAAGACAATTCTACTTTTAGGCACAAAATTGCTCATATAATCCTCTTCCAAAAATTTAGCATTGATCGAAACAAATACTTTAAGATCTAAAGGACTTTAAAAATAATATCATTTGGTTCCTTTTGGATACCCTACAAATATGCATGTTTCTGAATGGGACTCCATCTTTTATGTCTTTCATTTTAACACGTGCGCAAGACATCCAAATATTCTTAAGTGTTGTAAACTAGGCTTTCGCCCAATCCACAATTCATGCGGCGTTTTAGGAACCGACTTAGATGGTACATCGTTTAGAATGTACATAGCGGTTTGTAAAGCATATCCCCAAAAAGGAATAGGGGAGCGTTAAATAACTCAACATAGACCATGTCCAAAAGAGTTGTATTTCTCCTTTCTGCCACCCCATTTTTGTTGAGGTGTACCTGGCACAAACAACTAAGAAATTATACCATTATCAATAAGATATTACTGAAACTTACCAGATAAATATTCTCCACCACGATCAGATCTCAAGATTTTTATGTGTTTCTCAAGCTGATTTTTACTTCAACTTTAAATGCTTTGAACATGTCAAAAGAGTCCAACTTATGTCTCATGAGATACACATAACAAAATCTTGAGTAACAATCTATGAAACTGATGAAAGACTTATATCCACCTTTAGCTTGAATGCTCATAGGACCATACACATCATTGTGTAGCAATCCTAAACACTCAGTGGCTCTTGTGCCTTTGGTCTTGCAAGAACTTTTGGTCATCTTACCTTCCATACAAGATTCACAAGTTGCCTCATTGGTTGGTCAAGCTTCTTGTGATTAGCTTCTTTCCTCGTAGTTGGATTGCTGTAGAAGGTGATTGACTTCTCAAGGACTTGTCCTTTCTTCTTGAATTGCCCAGGCTTGTGTGAACTTTTCTGTAGTTAAAGGTTGCTTAGATGAAACCTTACTTTTGCCTTGAGCTTGAGGTTGTTTGAACTTGGCCTTCTTTAATTCGTCAAGGCACCTAATCTCTCTATCCTTAACAATGTTCAAGGAGTTCTCTTTATTGGCAAGTTCATCCTTCATTTCCATAATCCTTTGGTAGAAATCTTCAATCTTCTTCTCATACTTAGAACATCAATCTTGTCCATCATGAAGGAGTCATCAATGGAGATCACTTTCTCCATGGTCTTCAATTTGGAGACAAGAATGGAAATGTCTTCCATTTGGTCATCCATGATCTCTTTGTACCGATGAAGTTTATTTTGACAATTTTGCTTGCTTTCTTCAAGGGTACAGATATTTTCTTCCGAAGAAACCTTCCATAATCTTAAAGTCTCATTCTCCTTGGAGAGATCTTCATTTTGCTTCAAAAATTTGAGAAGGGTAACTTGACATTCATTAATTGAGTCAATTTCCTCATCAAGGCATTTGCCTTGGTTACTTGTTGCCACACTAACTCTTTCCTCTATATTAGAATAAAGATTCAAGACCATGTTGCCTTCATCAATGTCTTCCATATAAGAGGCTCCATAGGCCGTAAAGTTAGGCACAGGCTCTTAACCTTTGGAAGAGTCCTCTTCACTCTTCTTAGACAAGGTCTTCTTCTTTACCTCATTTTCTTTTGAGTTCATGTTCTTCTTGTGAGATTTTATGAAGCTTATAAATCTTTCCACCATGAGAGTCATCTCCTCATCGGAGTCATATCTCTCCCTCTCATCTTTTGAGGTCACCACATCAATACCCACTTTAAGTGTTTCACTCTCACACATGGTGTTTAGGTGAAGTGAATGAATGAATGCAAATGTAATGCAACAAACAAATGCAAAAAAATATAAGACACACAAACAAGAGCTCGGATCACCTTTATGTTAAGAAACCCGCTCTGATACCAATTGAAAATTCCCTAGAAATTGTGTCTAATAACCTAGAGGGGGAAGTCAATTACCAATTTTTCTTGATTGGTCAACATTCAATATTCACCAGATAAAATAAACATAAAACTTCAAGTGTAAAATTGTGGCAATACAAACAACCAAAGATTATACGAGGAAAACCCTCCAAACGGGAAAAAACCACGGGTTGATATATGCTCCACACTCGATCGTAGAAATCCACTATATGAGCAAAGGTTACATTATCAAGTGATTCTCGGACTATCACTCTCTACAACCTCAGGTTATGGCCACCACCACTCATAACTCTAGGTTCAGCCCCTAGTGATATCCCCTGATACAATCCTCGTGATGTGATTGCCTCCTACTCTACCCCCATTGGCCTTTTATAGTGGCACACAACCATTTGCTTGCCAACCCTTCCTTTGGTTGCAAGACTTGAATTGCTTATGCACTACACACCGGTAGCCACAAGACTAAACTGTTAATGAAGAGATCAATAACCTATGTGAATATATAACAATATTCTATATGCAAATAATGTTAGGCAACACTAAATGCTTATCTTGGAATCCAAGAATGTCACTAAGTACAATTCCTAGATATCAATGTCTATATGAATGCTCATAAAGACTTAACTAGATGTGAATATGCAATGTTACAATCTAGTTATCAAACAAAGCCATTTTGACATATGTTGTCGTTAAGCATGGCATGGTCATTAAATGCAATAATCAAAATGCAATCAATATGACCTAATTAGCTAGAGGCAAATAAAACATATATGCTAGCTATCACAATACAACAACCCAAACATCAACAGCAATCTCTACTTATAATAAAAATCCTAATCTAGAGGCATACAAGTCATACAAGAGAAATCTTGTTAAGGTAGAACACAAGAATACTGAAAATGGTGTTCTACTTACAAAGTTACATGTGTTGATAAAGTCCTATACCAAGAAACATCCTAGATGAAGCTAGATGATGTTTGTTTCATGAAAGGATGATGGGTATTTGGGTTTGGAGAGTTAAAGAAGAATTTTAGGTGTTTTTTTTTCACTAATGGAGCTCTTTTTCTCACTAAAATATGAATTTATGAGTTGTAGGTCTTATTTGGGAAGAAGATGATGTATATATATGGTGTAAAAACGAGTTGCACAGGAAAAGACATTTTTACCCAAATCAGGTTTTTCGAGACAAGTTTTGCACCAGAAGGGTACGAAAAGTTTTGCTGCCAAGTTTTTTAGGGGAATCTTTGCACATGGAGGGGGTAAAATGTTTAGAAGCAAAAATTGCTGCCAATATTTTTGGGGCCATTTTCGCTCGAGGCTCGCATGAATTCCACTCTCAACACACCAGTTCGAAATTCAAGCGGATCTAAACATGACCAATTGACTTTGAAACCTTTTGTATAATGTACCGTTGGAAAGGTGTGGAAGTTTAATTTATAATCCATTTAAAAAAATGCGATTTGGATGATTGTAGAAAAAGTTATGGTCAAATGAGTGACCAAAGGTCAAAAACGGGCAACAACAGAGATGCCCTGTTTTTATGGTCACTTTTGAGATTTCAAAACCAATCCAAGCAGTCATGAAACATTATGAATAATATACCGTTGGAATGGTATGGGTGTCTAGTTTGTATAGAAATTTTTAAGACTTATTTTGAATTAATGTACAAAATGTTATGGTCACACGACAATACAAAGGTCAGTTTTGAAAATCATTAAAATCTTTGAAATCCACTCTTTTGAAACTAGACACCTTACTCCATATAACCAAACCAAGAGAAAAATAAGACCTTCTCAAATGGTCACTCAACACGCTAAGACAAGCACACCATCGTGCAAGCATGAACGTTTCCGATCAAACAAACAAAAATTAATCAAACACATAACAATCACCACACTTAAGACTAAGAATGAAATGCATGATAACACATGTAACAACTCAAAAACATGAAGTGTGTGTGTGTGTACAATAACAAATGCATGTCAATATAAATGAATATATATGAAATGTGAGTGTGCGCAACTAAATCTCTTCACTAAGAATTAGGCACAAGTGAACTACCTCTTGAATCTCACCGGGATCTTGAGCGCTTGCAATTGAAAGCCTAAGCTACCCATTACACATTGAATCCCAAATGTGATTTGTCTTGAAATAAGCCAATCATAAAACTGAGGTTCTTACATGTGACTAAATAAAAAACTTTTGAATTTGACCAATTGTCAATTAGAGTCCTATTAGAAATCAAATACTTCCTAATTTGACTAGATAAATTAATTCTTTTTATTTATGTACTTATTAAATATAGTATTTGATACTTATCATATTACCAACAATAATATGACACTAGGAGACCATCTCTTACTAGAAAAAAGATTTTGACTTTTAATTAATTAATTAATTAATTTCCATTTAATTAAATAATAAAATAAAAAACAATATATAAGGCTATTATATAGTCCCTTGCCACCCAAGCTATATAAATATGGGTTAAATACTGTTTTTCCTATTTTATTAAATCCATTGGATGTAAATAAAGAGTCCACATGTGAACTAGACCCATTCTTACTAAAATAAATAACTCCACATGTTTTAGTGCAATTCTAGATGGACGCAAAAATTGGTCCGGTAGAATATATCAAGTGATCCATGCAAGTTCGTGTGAATTGGGGATCTTGGCGGGCTATCTAAATTTAAGCTCCCATAGACATAACCTAATCATAATCAACAAATGATTCACTTAGGTTCGATCAATTAATTTTAGTTCATTCAACTAAAGAACTAAAATTGAATTCTTAAATAAAGTTGGAATAAGTTAATATTGCTCATTCTTACCCTAGACAATCTTAATGAAAATTGTGTATCCTCATGAAGAATATCAGTAATCGCCAAGAGCTCATTGACAGCCTATAGCTCTCCAAGTTACCATATTTGCTCATATAACCACATTTTGAACTTGGATATTTTGACTTGTCCATAAGCCATATTTCAATAGACACTTTTGAAAGCTTACCGTTAAGATTTAATATCAAATACCTCAAAACATCCATATGATGATATTCTACTCTCATTTAATAAATGGAGCCACTATGTCCATATCTATAAATAAAGTCCTTTATCTATTAACAAATGAATACCACTAAACTATCGAGGTTAGACTTTGCTATATAATCGTACTTATTAATAGCTCAAATGATAACACTTGCAACAATAAGTCCATCATTTATCTCGGGATTAAGATAGACTCTCTGATTGTCTTCAGGTGAAAACTTTTATCCATTGACAGTTTTGGATAAAGTATTTCGCTGTGATCCTGTTCAGTAGTGCACTAGATTATTTTGACCAAAGACACCACACTTTAATGATTTTAGACTCATCATAACACATTTGATCCCACTAAAATGCTAGCTAAAGAATCTACAACTTTTACATGATAACGGTGCCCAACCTTTGTCTTAAGTTACGAATATTATTTAAGACCAATAAGAGAATTATGTCTCCCTCATACATATCCATATGTACGAACAATTCTTTGTTTCTCAAAGTCTTTTGACAATTATAATAATTAAACTATAAATGCTATATGATTTGATAAACTAGAAATCACTTTATTAATGTAAAAACATTGTCAAATACATTATTATACTCTTACTATCGAGTATAATCCCAACACATACCTACACACAATAGCAAGAAAACACTTTTCAAGAACAGGTGCATGTGAGGTGAATACATATAAAATGCATTTGCACTCAATAACAGTAAAACAATACAAAGCAATGCATGTGCAATCCTCCTCCTTAATAGGTTACTCTCTCTCTAGACTTCTCCACCAAAGCATAAACAATACTGCCCCTATATTTCTCAAGACTTCTCCAACTTTTTTGTCATGAGAAAGTGTTAGGTTTTAGTTTGTGTTGCCATTAATTCCATATCAAAATGTTATTTACTTGTAATGATTTAGTTGTTTAGATTCATGGTGATTTAAGCTTTAAAAAAGAAGGAACAACTAGTCAAAGAAAGTTCAAAGTCTTCAAAGAGAAAGGATGCAATATGGTTCTACAAAGGTATACTAAGACCTTATCTTTCTCTTACAAGGCTTAGGCACACACACACAATTCATACATTTGTGTCCATGCATCGTTGTGCACCATTATAGGCACACACATACAATTTATTCATATGTGTCCCTGTATCATTGTGCACCATGTATAACACATTCATACACTTGAAGATGAATGCTCATGCATTGGTATGGAAATAACATGTTTTGGAAATGCATGATTGGAGACTATCTCTATGTAGTTTGCATTCTAGTGTGAATTGTGTTTGTATGTATATATGTTTGTATAACATAGATATTGAACTTGAATTTAGTCTTATATCATTCTTGATTGAGTTCTGATCATTTTGGCTACTCATACTATTGATTTCAAGTTCTAAGTCAAAAGATACTACACTTTCAATTTATGTTGCATACATTGTCTTCATCTTCGTATATCGAGTTGAATTATAATTTTATGGTTTGAGTATCTTATATTTCCATGTCCGTTAGAGAGTTATGGTTTGTAATCCACAAACAGATTCAAATTCCGAGTTTGGAGGCCAAAGAACGGTCAAAGAACGCGAGAGGAGTGCAAGGGAGTCGCACCATGGCCAAAAACCATCAAATGGTGCAAGGCCGAGATGGCACGTGGCCATCTCGGCCACAAATCCTTGCTGCCCTGAGATGTCCACGCACCATCTGGGGGAAGCATTCTCAAAGGGAGCATTTTGGTCCTTTTGCTTCTATTCTTTCCCTCTCCTTTATACTTCCCTTCCCTCTCACATTTCATTCTAAGAAGAAATTTATTACTTGAGTGCGTAATTTTCTCTTCATAGTTTCTCACCTTCCAAACACCATAACTTCTTCATTTCAACTCTGATTTAAGTGATTCAAAGTTAAGTGTGTTTGTCTATTCATCCTCCATCTTATCTCTGAAGGTTTGAGTTAGTTTTATTGCTGTTAGACTCCAAAAACGAGACTGCACCAAAATCAACTAAGGTATTGATTTTATCTCATAGTTTTCTTTTAAAACTTGGTCAATTGCCTTGGGTTTTCTTCTTGAACATATATATGTGTCTTTTAATTGTTTTGATTTAAGTTTTGAACTCATTTAAAGCTAGATTGAGTTTCAATTGAAATCTCACATGTTGAGTTAGGTTTTGATTTTGCCTATGTTTTCACATGTTTATGATTGTATTGTGCTATCTTTGATTCTAGGACTATTTGATGATCTTTGATTGATTGATTTTGCGAAAAATAGTTCCTCACATGTATTACTCTCTTTGGCTGAAATCTCATAATGATACATGTGCTTGTGTTCTTTTGATTTATTCATGTGTTTTGTTGAATCTATCAATAAGAATATGCTCTAGAACTTTAGCTTTAATCTAAATGACTTTGTCACATGATTTTAGCATGATTTTGGTTTATGAGATTTAAACTTGATTATGTGTTAATTGAACATATCTTGTGATTCAAGTTTTAGATCTATGTATGTATCTAGGTTATAATTAATGTTGAACATATCTTACATGATCTAGATGGATTAAACATGCATGATTGACTAGAGTACATTTGTTTTATGCATTCATGCTTATGTCCAGTATTTTTCATAGGATGTGTTGATCATAACATTCTATGTTGCGCGCTTATTTGTGTTTTACATTCATGATCACCTAGATGCCTTGTGAGAAGGAAGTCTTGACAATAGGTGTGAGACCCATGTTGTTGAGCAAGAAAGCCTTGGCAAGAGGTGGGAGACCTCAGATTGTCAAGCAAAGAAGTCTTGATTAGAGTTGGGAGGACTCGAATAGTTGAGGAATGACGTCTTTCCTAGGGTCGTGAGGATCTGGAAGGGTGAGCGAGTAAGTCTTGACTAGAGTGGGGATGACTCAGATAGTTGAGCAAGAAGTCTTACCTAGGGTCGTGAGGATCTAGAAGGGTGAGTGAGGAAGTCTTGACAAGAGATGTGAGGCCTCGGATTGTTGAGCAAGAGGGCGACATCTTCATGAGTAGGATAGGAGGGTAGTTTCTAGGTGAAGTGGTCACTTGAGAGAATGTACTTGTCTTATCTACTATTGGATTTTGTTTGCCGGTGGTTGCTAACTCGTGGATGTTTCCTCTTTGGAGGTTTACCACGTTATATCTTGTGTCAACTTTTCTCTATCCCTATCTCTCTTATATTTGTATTTGTTATTTGAATACTACGGATAGAACTCTATATGTAAGTTGACTTCCTTTCTATAATAGAGATTGTGTATGTGTTATGATTACTTTTTGTATCACACTTTACTTGTTTTATATATTGATTAAGTGTCTTTAATTGATATATATATATATATATATATATATATATATATATATATTGTGATACAAGCAATCTAGAGGGCCAACATCTTTAAGGGAGTCAAAAAAAGTGTGTAACCTATTCACCCCCCTCTAGTTTAGCCTTGAGCATTTAATCATGTTTGTATTTTCAATTGGTATCAAAGCAAGACAGTAGATTTTATTTAGTGAGAGCCCAGGTGATACATTCACAGTTTTTGCAAAGCTTTTAAAGTCATGGGTTTGCAAGATGATGTAATTGCAGAAGGAGCCTCAAATACTAGGCCACCATTACTTCGAGGCACTAACTATGGGTATTGAAAGTTGAGGATGAAAGCCTACATCTGCTCTATTGATGAAAGGGCTTGGATGGTAGTGAAAGAAGGTTATAGTCCTCCTACCAAGGTTCAAGAGGATGGAACCATGATACTCAAGCCAAAAAAGTGAATGGACAACGAATGAGTTTGAGGTTGCTAAATGGCACCATCGTGCTATGAATGCAATCTTTGGAGGAGTTGATGGGCATCAATTCTCATACATTTAAAATCTTGAATCCTCAAAGGAAGCTTGGGATACTCTCCAAGTTACTAATGAAGGTACCTTAGCGATGAAGAAATTAAGGCTTCAAATGTTGGCATCACAATTTGAAGGTTTAAGTATGAGTGAAGAAGAAAAGGTCGAAGACTTCCAATTCTGCCTTCTTAACATTGCTAACCAATGTCAAGCATTTGGAGTACCTATCTCAAAAGAGCGTTTAAATTGGAAAATCCTTAGATTTCTTCCTAAGAGATTTAAATCAAAGGTGAAGGCCATTGAGGAAAGCAAGGATATGGATAGCATGAACATTGATGAGTTGCTTGGGTCTCTCCTAACTTATGAGATGTGCTTAAAGCTAAAGATTAAGAGTAAGGGAATCACTCTCAATGCTATTGAGAAGGAGAGTGATGATGAAAATGAAGAGATGGCTCTTTTGGTTAGAAAGTTCAAGAAGTTTCTAAAGAAGAATGCCAAGCCTAGAGGCCTAGAGGGAAGTCTTCTAAGAAAAAGGGAGTTAAGAAAACATCATCTCCAAGGAATGAGAAGAATAGTCAAGCCATGAACAAGAAAGATGTTCAATGCTACAATTGTCATGGTTTCGGTCACTTTGCTAGTGAGTGCACCAAGAAGCCATCTAAGAAAGACAAGAAAGGAAAAGAGTTGGCAGCTATTTGGAGTGATGATAACTCTAGTGATAATGAGAGCTCTAGTAATGAGTCTTCAAGTGGTGAAGAGTTGGTGAGCAACTTTGTAGCTCTAACGGCTTCTCATTCTACACTAGATGTTAATGGTACAATATCTTTAAACAAGAAATTTGATACAAATCTTCATGGAAGCTCTAGTTCCATTCCTACTAATCTTGAGTTGTTGGACAAGATAGAAAAGCTTGAAGAAGCTAGAGATAATGCTCTAAGAGAGGTAGTGGAGAAGGATGATTTGATCAAAAAACAACTAGATAAGTTTGTGATTGTCACTCGTAGACTTATTAGTGAGAAAGGTGATATTATGAAGAAGTTTAGAGAACTTGAAAAGTTAAACCTTGAAAAGGATAATGTGATATCTTCCTTGAAGAAGAGAGAACAAGAATTATTGGAAGAGATAGACACGACTAAGGAGGTCATCAAGAACTTAATGAATGATTCGGTAAGTGTGTCTAGTGTTAGGAATCTTGTTAACTCTCATAGTGGTGAAGACGACTTGGTAGTTGAAAAGGAGCCCTTGGAAGCACCACTTCCTACTCACTTGGATGAAGTCGTGATTGATAAGAAACCACACAAGAAGAGAAGACCAAAGCCAAGAAGAAGTTAGCGAACAAGGTATCTTTGCAAACTCCTAGTGAAGCTAGTTCAACTCCAAAAGGTACAATCTCATCTTTTATTCCAATTTTTTCACTATTGCAACACAATAGGTCACATTAAGCCTAGGTGTTATAAATATATTGAAAAATGCAAATTAGGAAATGAATCTGGAGATAAGGAGATTAAACTTCAACTTGAACATGCTAAGGTTTTGAAAGTTGAGAAACATGATAATATTGCTAAGCATGAGAATATGTTGTGGAGTAGAAAGAAAACTAATCTTGTTCAACTTGACAAAGCTTGTGTTGAAAATGTTAAGGAAGAGTGTATTAATGATATTCTTGTTAATCAAGTCATTGAAGGACTTTACTCTAGATTTAACATTGTTGTCAAGGATGATATTGGAAATGTTTGTGTAGGTACACCCAAGAACAAGTGGTTAAAGGGTGAGTGCTCTTATCACTAATATAAGAAGCACATGTGAGGTAGTTTTGAGGCAATATATCAATTGTGTTGAGAATTCTTGCTTGCTAGCTTTGAATACTCCATGTATTGATATGAACTTGGTTATCTGACATCATGTTTGTTATGATGGTAAAAAATTGTTGGTTAACTTTAGAGAAGTTCTTTTGATATATGTGTTGACTGAGTTGAGATATTATTCTTTTTATACTCTTGTTGTGAAACATCGTCAACTTGGTGTCATAAAGACATTCAAGGCAAGAGTACTAATAAAAACGGCGGAAGTACGATATTTGGTGAATGTAATGTGCAAAAGGTATTTCTATATTCTAATGCATGTTCTCTTATATATTCATCTTTTGACTCAATTTTTGATATACATCTCATAACATGTCATATTAGAGAATTTTGTATGGCATACATATGGTTCTCATTGACATTTGCTATTGTAGGATCTAATAGTGATATTGTTCACATCGATCTTAACTTTGATAATTGTTTGTGTATAGTATATTGAGTGGCATTACTTTTGAAAATATGAGTTTCATATTCTTTGAAAGCTACTCATTAGAGAAGTAATGATCTTGAATAAGTCTCTACTTATTGCTCTTAGATCATGTTCTTATGAGCCATAGAATCGTGGTTTTCTAAAATTGCACCTTGCGCCTCTTATATGTTTTGCTAGTAGGTTGATTTTACTAATATATAAACTTTGGATACACCTTGAAGTTTTTGTGCTTAAGTACATTTAAAACGACCTATGGTTAGTATCCATTTTGCTTCGGCAAATACATAGAGCTCAACGAGCACCTTCATGGAAAAGGCTACACGCATTGGTTGTGAAAGCTACCCAAAGAGCTATATCATTGTGATGAGTGAAAGCCACCATGAAGTGACTTTTGTATATGTTAAAAAAAAATAGAAAAAATCAAAGAAGTGTTGAAATGGGATCATAAAAAAAAATCTTTTATTAAAAGCCTAAAAAGAAAATGAAGAAGGCTTAAAAAGGAGTACAGTTGAAAATCAAATGAGCTCGGGTTGAAAAACAGAAATGGGATATCGAGCCACATGCACACACACACTCATGTGTTGAAATCTATTCTCTTAAAAGCAGAATTTCTGAATGATAATCGGTTTGACTTTTTATGAAAAAGCTTAAGATGAATAGTTGTTGGAAATTGTTTGCTTGTTGATTATCAAACTACTTCTTGATATATATTTGAAGCATATCTCTCTCACACACACTTTGTTTATGAGTATAATGATATTTTAGCAATTGTTGAAGAATTATGAGAAAACTTAAAAAATCTTTGTGTATCTCTCTTATCATATGAAGCTTATTTTGTTGATATTTCTTCAAATTGCTTGAATGTGTGATTTTATGAACACCTTTGTGAACTTTATGCTATCATTGATTTTAGTTATAGCATTTATCAAGGGGGAACATTGTATGCTAGACATTGTTCTCTTTTATGATATGTTCACATGCTTCATTTTGTTACATGTTGGCATATTTTGACTTAATGATACTTGTAAGATATTACTCACTATCTTTGTATTGCATGATGATTCATTCTTAAGTCATTGTCTTTGTTTTTATATCTTTGTGACTAATATGTTTGTTTTGCCTTTCACTCACTTTTGTTGTATGTATATAGCATCTTATAACACAAGAAAAATGGGAAGAACTAAGATTACCAGAAGTGGAAATCAATTGAATCCCATTGTGAAATCCAAGTCTACCTCAAAAGGATCCAAAGATTCAAGGACAAAAGATTTAGGGATCTTTGGAACAAAGAAGATATTTCAAGAGAGAGGCATTGACTTTGGTAATTGTAAAGATTCTTATGTTCTTAAATGCTTAAAGGATAGAAATTGGGAATCTTGGGTGAGCATGTGAGGAGTTGTAAATGATACTCTTGTTAGAGAGTTTTATCTTGAATATAGGGAAAGTGCCACCTTATTAGATGCTTTAATGGAAATTAGGGAAGTTGTGTATAGAGTTAACCCAGATAACATTAACAAGTTTCTTGGGCTCTCTAATGATATAGATTCTAGTTTTCTAGATGTGGATGTCATTGAGAATCTAAATATCATGGGTAGAACTCTTTGTGACAATGTTTCTTTTGAGTGGAGAATTGGAGCATATATTAGTCAACATGAGTTAACTAAGGCTAGTGCATTTTGGCATCTATTCATTTGCACTAACATTATTTGATCTTCGAATTCAACCGAGTTTAATAATGACAAGATCAAAATAGTGTATGCCTTGGTAACTAATCAACCGATGAACCTTGGAGATCTTCTTATGTATTACATTGATAGTGCGACTTTCTCTACTAGAGGTGATAAAAAGCTAGCATTGCTGGGGTTTATTACTTCATTGTGTTTAGCTCGTGGGATTACGAGTAGAGAAGATGATGTGTTAGTTCAACCCTTGGAAAAGTATTGTGATAAACGTGTGTCATACATGTCCTATAAGGATAAGGGTAAGACTTATGATACTTTTGGACTATTTAGTAGTTCTCAAGTTGATAGTCATGTGATTAGCACAAATATTCTTCCGGATTGGGCTATACAATTGAAGGATAAGGTTAATGAACTTAGTGCAATAGATGTTCAATAAGATGCTACGACAAAAGAGTTGGAGGAGTGCATTGCTTCAAGCTCAAGACCACCTCTCAAGCATTATGTTAGATCGACTACTCGCATGACTTTCTTTGATGGAACAAGTGGCTAGTATTTGATCTTTGAGGTACATTCCTTAACCTTTTGGTTTCACTTCATGTCAAAAGGGGGGAGAAAGAGATGCTAGTTGCTTAGTTTCTTTTTAAGTTGTTTTTGTGAACTTTTGAACTTTCAATGGCATGTAATATCTAGTCTTAAGATTTGGTTAAGAATTCTTGTGTTTTGGCATGTATTGAGGGGGAGATACATGTATTTGTGGACTTTATTGTATATTCTTATCCATATTATATGTTGCCATTTGTTGTTTTTCTCTTGTATATGCATTGTGCTTTGAGATGATTTGTAGGTTGCTTCAAGAGAAGATCAAGATGAAGTTCAAGAGTTGATGAAGATTAGTTATAGGAATCCTACTCATTGTAATGTGAGGGAGTGATTTTGTGACCTATCTTCATTTTTATATTTGTATTATATGTATAGGTGTTTTGACATGGAATTTGCCAAAGGGGGAGATTGCTAGGTTTTAGTTTGTGTTGAAATTAATTCCATATCAAAATGATGTTTACTTGTAATTATTTAGTTGCTTAGATTCATGATGATTCAAGCTTCAAGGAAGAAGGAACAACTAGTCAAAGCAAGTTCAAAGTCTTCAAAGAGAAAGGATGCAATATGGTTCTACAAAGGTATACTAAGACCTTATCTTTCTCTTACAAGGCTTAGGCACACACACAATTCATACATTTGTGTCCCTGCATCGTTGTGCACCATTATAGGCACACACATACAATTCATTCATATGTGTCTCTGCATCATTGTGCACCATGTTTAACACATTCACACACTTGAAGATGAATGCTCATGCATTGGTATGGAAATAACATGTTTTGGAAAATGTATGATTGGAGACTATCTCTATTTAGTTTGCATTCTAGTGTGAATTGTGTTTGTATGTATATATTTTTGTATAACATGGATATTGAACTTGAATTTAGTCTTATATCATTCTTGATTGAGTTCCGGTCATTTCAGTTACTTATACTATTGGTTTCAAGTTCTAAGTCAAAAGATACTACACTTTTAACTCAGGTTGCATACATTGTCTTCGTATTCGTATATCGAGTCGAATTATTTTTTTCTGGGTTAAGTAACTTTTATGTCCATGTCCGTGAGAGAGTTAAGGTTTGTAATCCACAAACAGATTCGAATTTTGAGTTAAGAGGGTCGAAGAACACGAGAGGAGTGCAAGCGAGTTGCACCATGGCCAAAGGCCATCAAATGGTGCAAGCCTGAGATGGCGCGTGGCCATCTCGGCCACAACTCCTTGCTGCCCCGATATACCCATGCACCATCTCAGGGAAGCATTCTTAAAGGGGCATTTTGGTTCTTTTGCTTCTATTCTTTCCCTCTCCTTTATATTTCCCTTTCCTCTCACATTTCATTCTAAGAAGAAATTTAAAACTTGAGTGCAAAATTTTCTGTCCATACTTTCTCACCTTCCAAACACCATTACTTCTTCATTTGAACTCCGATTTGAGTGATTCAAGTTGAGAGTGTTTGTCTTTTCATCCTCCATCTTTTCTCTGAAGGTTTAAGTTAGTTTTATTGTTATTTTTGGAGTCTAAACTCACAAAAATGGGACTGCACCAAAATCAACTATGGTATTGATTTTCTCTCATAGTTTTCTTTCAAAACTTGGTTAATTGCCTTGGGTTTTCTTCTTCAACATATATATGTGTCTTGTGATTGTTTTGATTTAAGTTTTGAACTCATTTAAAGCTACATTGAGTTTCAATTGAAATCTTACATGTTGAGTTAGGTTTTGATTTTTCCTATTGTATTATGCAAGCTTTGATTCTAGGACTATTTGATGATCTTTGATTGATTGATTTTGTGAAAAAAAGTTCCTCACATGTTTTAGGCTCTCTTTGCCCGAAATCTCACAATGATACATGTGCTTGTGTTCTTTTGAGTTATTCATGTGTTTTGTTGAATCTATGAATAGGAATATGCTCTAGAACTTTAGCTTTAATCTAAATGACCTTGTCACATGATTTTAGCATGTTTTTGGTTTATGAGATTTAAACTTGATTATGCGTTAATTGAACATATCTTGTGATTCAAGTTTTAGATCTATGCATGTATCTAGGTTGTAATTAATGTTGAACATATCTTACATGATCTAGATGGATTAAACATGCATGATTGACTATAATACATTTGTTTTATGCATTCATGCTCATGTCCAGTATTTTCCATAGGATGTGTTGATCATAACATTCTATGTTGCGTGCTTGTTTGCGTTTTGCATTCAAGATCACCTAGATGCCTTGTGAGAAGGAAGTCTTGGCAATAGGTTTGAGACCTATGTTGTTGAGCAAGAAATTCTTGGCAAGAGGTGGGAGACCTCGGATTGTCAAGCAAGGAAGTCTAGACTAGAGTCGGGAGGACTCAGATAGTTGAGCAAGGAAGTCTTGCCTAGGGTCGTGAGGATCCAGAAGGGTTAGCGAAGAAGTCTTGACTAGAGTTGGGTGGACTCGGATAGTTGAGCAAGAAGTCTTACCTAGGGTCGTGAGGATCCGGATGGGTGAGCGAGAAAGTCTTGACAAGAAGTGTGAGGCCTCGGATTGTTGAGCAAGAGGGTGACATCTTTATGAGTAGTATAGAAGGGGTAGTTTCTAGGTGAAGGGGTCATTTGAGAGATTGTACTTGTCTTATCTATTAGTGGATTTTGTTTGCCGGTGGTTGCTAACCCGTGGATGTTTCCTCTTCAGAGGTTTACCACGTTATATCTTGTGTCAACTTTTCTCTATCCCTATCTTTCTTATATTTGTATTTGTTATTTGAATACTATGGATAGAACTCTACATGTAAGTTGACTTCCTTTCTATAATAGAGATTGTGTATGTGTTATGATTACTTGTTTGCATCACACTTTACTTGTTTTATATATTGATTAACTGTCTTTAATTGATATATATAAATTGTGATACAAGCAATCTAGAGGGACAAACTTTTGTTTGTTTCTAAGGGAGTCGAAAAAGTTGTCTAACCTATTCACCCCCCCCCCCCCCCCCCCCCCCTCTAGGTTAGCCTTGAGCATTTAACCGTGTTTGTATTTTTAGAAAGGCAATGGAGCTCCCCCAATCGGGTTACTTTAGCAAAGAGAGCTATTCGCACAAATACTTTACATAATCATATACAAGAACTTTATGCAACTTAAATAATGAAAAGAAATTCAAGGAGTTTTTATTTAACGAAAAATGTTTGAAATTATAGGTTTGCCTGGAAGACATGTAGCATTAAAGTTCAAGTAATGGTATTTGGCAAATCAAAAATCAAAATGGCTCCTAAAAAAATTCAAACCAATTTGCACCATTTTGTCATAAGCAAACAAGATAAAGTTTCTAAAAATTTGTAAGATAAGGCAACTATATCAACCCTTAAAGGAAAATCAAGACGTTGGATCAAGAGATCCTATTAGTTTTTTTCGGATAATTATCCATATAACAGTAGTCTTGTTTAACCATTAAGATGAGAGAGAAGACTAATTTGGATATAAAATCCTTACTGATTGAATGGATACTAGATCCTTATTTATTTTTAATCTTTTCATTTGCTTTAACATATATTTTGCATATAAGCAATAAAAAACATTTCATCCATATCATTTAAAGCATATCATAAAAATTTCTCATGTCAAGGAGATAAATTATAGGTCATTCAAGTGTACTTCCCAATCAAATATTCTAGTCCAAAAACGCATTGTTGAACCAAAATATGACATGGATTACTAACAAATCAATGGTGCAAGCGTATTAAAAGAATACCATATAAGTATATAAGTGTAACCAAGAATCTCAAGCAATTATCAAAAAAATACAAAATTAATCAACCTTTTGCACATAGAAAATCATGCAAGTTTACTCTCTTTTCTTAAAGTCCCCTCATTGGGTCAAATCCAACCAAGTCAATGGGAGGCATGAGCCCCTATAGACTTACCAAGTCCATTGGACCTAGTCGCATCGACGGGTGTCACATGGGCACATTATGGCAAGCAGGTTCATTTCTTCTGACCCACCTAGGTTCCACCTTTCAATTTTTATGGTCATATACATGTTTCTAGGTCCCTTAGGTCCATGCAAGCTAGACCTCCTTTTCAACCATTTTTCTCTCATGCTCTCTAACCTACACCTCTTAATTTATTTAAAGCAATGTTATCTTAAGTGTCCAATTATACAATAAAAATGACAAGTACGTATAAAGAAAAAAATTATACTTTTGCATTGAGATCTCGTCGAGGCATTGCCATGTTGATGAGGTTATCTTTTATCATGCATCAGTTGGCTTGTCCTTTCAACTTGAGCCAATTTATGATTCCTTTATGGTTGAGCTTGTTAAGGTTGTTGAGCCAGTTGAACTTGCCTCCTTCGTTGAGGTTGTTTCTTAAGATCACCTCATTTCTTCTTAGTTGGCTTGTTAGTGGAGGTGTTGACATGTCATGGACTTGTCCTTTTCTTCTTAGACTGCCTAAGCTTTGGTTGAGTTTCCAAGGCTTCTGTGGAATTTCCTTGAGTGGAAGGTGCTTGGATGAAGCTTTGCCCTAACCTTGAGCTTGAGAATGCATGACCTTGGCCTTATTCAATTCTTTAAGGAATTGTCTTTATTGGCAAGTTCATCTTTCATTGCCTTCATCCTTTGGTGGCAATCTTCAATCTCCTTCTTATATTTAGAGTCATCTATCATGTCTGACTTCAAGGAGTCATCAATGGAAGTCTCCTTCTCCATGGTCTTCACTTTAAAGGTAAGCAATGAGATTTCTTCCATTTGCTCATACATGATCTCTTTATACTCATGAATTTGGTATTGATAATTTTGGTTGCCTTCTCAAGAGTACGAACCTTTTCTTCTGAAGAAATCTTCCACTTTCTCAAAATCTCGTTTTCCTTAGAGATCTCTTCACTTTTATTTAAGACCTCAAGAAATATCACATCACTTTGAGTTTACATTAATTGAGACAACTTCTTCATCAAGGCCTTTGCCTTTGCCTTTGCCCTGGTCATTTGTTGCCACACCAACACCTTTCTCATTATTAAGGTCAATATTCACGGCCTTGTTACCTTTTTCACCTTCCATATAGGAAGCCTTAGAAGCTATGAAGTTAGGCACATGCATTTCATTTTTGGAAGAGATTTTTTCACCCTTTTTGACACAAGATCTTCTTATTTACCTCCTTCACTTTGGAGTTCATCACCATCTAATAAGATTTCATAAATCTACTAAATCTCTCTACCATGAGAGTCATTTCCTAATCAAAATCATTTCCCTTCGTCTTAACTTTGGAGGTCATCAAAGCAATACCCGCTCTATGAATTTCATTCTCACATAGGTATTTGGTGAAATGAATGCAAAAATTAAAATGCACACAAATGCAAGACACAAAAATGGCAAGGATCTTCTAAGTATGTTTAGGAACCCCCTCTGATACCAATGAAAATAAACTAAGGTGTGCTAAACAACTTGAAGGGGGGTGAATGGGTTGTTAATCGATTATTACCAATTGTTCGATTAGTCAATATTAATCAAAATTAACCCATCACAAACAAAAAACAAAAATCAAGTAAATATACGGAAAGTAAATAACATTTGAATTTTTACGTGGAAATCCTCCAAACAGGAAAAAACATCTGACTAGCTATGCTAGCCATTTGTGTAGGGAAAAATCTATTCAAAGTGTAGTAGGAGCATAAAATGGGGTTTTAGTATATTTTTAAATAATTCTTTAAAAGAAAGAACCTTAACCCTAGATTGATTGACGTATATTAAAAGTATCGTACCATTTTCTGGTGACGATTTAAGTTGTGCTAAATTGAATCCGCAAGATCTTCTAATCCAATCACGAACGTGAATCACATAGGAGTGTGGGCTCCCTTTATTTGAATTGTATACCTGAGGATGGAAACAAACAAAATCATTTTTCTATTGTTAGTCACAATCACTAATACAAAAATGCTCAAAGAAATGGGTACTTTATATCGGTTTTTAGTTAAACGATTTTAAAAAAACTTTTAGACATCGGTTCATAAAAAAATGATGTCTTAAATAATGCATTTTAAAAAGACAATGTTTTTGGGCAAACCGATATAAAAAAACACATTTAAACATCGGTTCATATAAAACTAATATCTAAAATATTGCGCTTTGAAAAGGTAACGGTTTTTGGACAAACCGCTATGGATTTATTTTACAATAAGATTTACCAAATCCTATCCTTATGAGGATTTACTTGGTAGGCAAGAATCCTACCTCTAGGAGGATTTACTTGATGACCAAGAATCTTTTACAAAGAGGAATTCTTTTCCACACCAAGACTCCTAAATCAAACTCAATACTGTATTTATTCAATAACTAATTATTGAATATAAATTAAATTGTGACTATATCAAAACTTCCTAATTTGACCAATAGTCAATTTAGAGTTTGAAAAGAAATCAAATACTTCCTAATTTGACTAGATAAATAATTTATTTATCTACGTATCAAAAATAGTATTTGATATATATCATATTACCAACAATAATATAACTCTTGGAGACCTTCCCCAACTAGGAAAAAAATTTGACTTTTAATTAAACAATTAACTAATTATTAATTAATTTTTATTTAATTAAATAATAATAAAAATAACAATATATAATGCTATTATATAGGCCCTTGCCGTCGAAGCTATATAAATATGGGAAAATATTGCTTTTCCATTTTATTAAATCCATTGGACTTTAATAAAAGGTCCACATTTAAACTAGACCCATTCTTACTAAAAGAAACAAGTCCACATGCCTTGCCACAATTCTAAATGAACCCATAAATTGGTCCGGTAGAATTTATCAAGTGATCCATGCAAGTTCGTGTGGATTGGGGATCTTGGTGGGCTATCTTAATTTAAGCTCCAATAGATATGACATAATAACAATCAACAAATTATTTACTTAGGTCCGATCTATTAATTTTAGTTCATTCCACTAAAGAACTAAAATTGAACTCTTAAATAAAGATATAGTAAGTTAATATTCTTCATTCACACCCTAGACAGTCTTATTGGAGATAGTGTATCCTCGTGAAGAATGCTAGTAATCGCCAAGAGCTCATAGACCGCATAAGGCTCTCCAAGTTACCATATTTACTCATATGACCACATTTTGAACTTGGATAATTTGACTTGTCCAGAAGCCATATTTCAATAGACACTATTGAAAACTTAACGTTAAGATTTAATATCCAATACCTCAAAACATCCATATGATGAAATTTTACTCACATTTAGTAAATGGAGCAACGGTGTCAATATCTGTATATGAAGTCCTCAATCGATTAACAAATGAATATCACCAAACTATCGAGGATATACTATGCTATATAATCATACTCATTGATGGCTCAAATGATAACTCTTGCAACCATACTTAAGTCTACGAATGAAGTGCAAGTGTGAAATATATATAGGATGCACACATAAAAATAATTAGAGCACAAATTCAAGATGAACAAAACAAGCCTGAAGCATGTGTGTCCACTTAAACTCTTTAAGAGATAAAGTAAAGTGAATGTACATTTCGCTCTTAAAGTCACGAAGATGCTTGGAAGCTTGCCATCGATAATCGTAAAGATGACCTAAGCTACCCATTACACAATCATTCCTAATATGGTTTGTCAAGAAATAAGCTAATCATACAAGAGAGGTCCTTACAAACTGTCTTGATATTGCTTAAAAAAAATTCCTTTTTAAAATCACAGCTTCTTCTTCATGTTTTGATCTTCAATTCCGGTGATTGTTGTAGCCATTGTGTCACTCCTTTGCCATAGCGACATAACCGCGACAACACGACCTGGTAGATTCTATCATTTTAAAGACACCATCTTCAAATTTTATAACCACATAGCATAAACTTGCAAATTTTTACATGAATGAAAGAACACTTACTGAAACAAAGACAAAAATAAAAGCCACAAACACAAACACACAATTCTTTATTAAAAACATGAAATGTAAAATTAGTTCAAGAGTTATAATTCAACTCCACACACATGCTAGGAACATAATCTAAATAACTAGAGTAAACCAAAACAAAATTGTCTCATTTCTTAACCATCCAAACTAGCCCCCTAGAGTTGTTTATAACTTGATCCATAAAGTCCTTCCTAACCCATACATGATTGGGACTCTTCTTTGGCCTAACATAACTTTGTTTGTGAAAATTTAAAATACCTAAAAGTTAATGAACTAAACAACCTAGGGGGTTGAATAGGTTGACACTCTAATTTTAAATCTTTTTCGAGACTATTGTCAAACTCTTGGTTAGCATATAAATTAACACTCATTATGATTGTTATTTGATAATGACTATCACATGTAGGCTAAGTTCACCACCCTTAGTCTACAAACATAAACTAACGAATGTCAAGGAATGTGATACACTTAGCACATACACATAACAAAAGACAAAGTTTCTCACATACAAATTTATTAAATGCAAATCAAATTCCACAAGTTGTACTTTGAATATTACCATGTCAATTCACTAAATGAAACTTTACAACTTGATATAGAATTTCACAAGAAACGGTATTCAATTATTACAAAGATACTGGAGACAAATATTGATACAACAAAGTGTTTGCAACTCAAACATGTCAACAACCTTGTTTACAAAGATATTCAATAAAAATTCAACAAGATACAATCAATCACATAAACAAATATAGAAGAGTTTGAGTTAGAGACATTTGACACATTATTTTTTACATGGTAAAACCTCTGAAGAGGAAACATCTACAGATTGATTCAAGAACCACCGACAACTCCATCTTTCACTAGTTGGATAAAGGTAAACCCTCAAAAGTGACCACTTCACATGATAAACCCTCTATTGGATATCATTCCTATCCTACCCTCCGACCTTTTACTAATGAAAGACTTGCCTACTTTCTATCCAAGAAACTTCACATATCTCTAGAAATTTTCCTTGCTTGACTATCCGGGTCTTCTAAATCCCAGCCAAGACATCCTTGCTTAACTATCCGGATATTCACAAACATAGTTAAGACTTCTTACTAAAGTTGAAGCTTTACACTCCAACAAGAGACTTCATGTCTTTTGTAAAGACTTCCTAAACGTGATCAATTGTATAGAAATGCAAATATATACAACATAGAATATGTGATCAAAATATCATACGGAAACATGAAATGATCAATGAGCACACAATGTATATTTTTCTATTTTAAAATCCAATAAACAATGTCATCATACAAATGATGTATGTATAAATGAAATGTTTGGATTAGGTACATTTCAATACATTTCATGATGAGCAAGACATAGTCATCAAAGTACAAAAATCAAGGTTACCTACTTCTTATACATGAACAAAAACCTAGAGCATGCAAATCAACAAAAAAAACATAATTTAATACTATATTTTTTTCATGCAAGATTGAAAATAATACATATTCATTAAGCACTTATTCAAAAATTTAGAACTAAAACAAAAAAAAATATGCTAGAATCAAAAGATACGTTCATTGACATTTTCTAGCAATCATTTAGAGCATGTAGTCATAAAATATTCAATTAAAACTCAATAAACTCTAAATATCAAATTAATTGTGCTATTTCAAAAATATATTCAACTAAAGAGTCCTAGCACACATCAAGGCTAACAATCATCAAAATACATTCAATTAAAGCACAAATAGCCCAAGATTATAAGTTAGTCTCAATACAACTCACAAACATGTGAAAATATGGATTTTAAGAAAACCTAACTCACATACAAGTCTCTATTTAAGCACAACTAGCATATAATTGAAGCTCTATCTCTTAAGAGCATTTGTTCAAGTAACTTACACATGAATGAGAAAAAGATAGTCTTTTAAAGGTGACAGTTTATCAATAGTTAAGTTTGACCTAACGGTAGGTGTGTGAGTGTCAATTAATTATAAAGTTGTTTCTGGATGCATGATGGCAAACCACATGGAGGTTTAGTGTAATTTGCTCTAGAAAATAAATAAATCTATATTGAATGCATAAGTATGAAGAGACGCATACTTGGAAGCACAACAGAAACCATCAACGTTAATGTTCTACTCTCTACTCACCATACTTCAAATCACCTAATTAATGTGAATTCTATTTTATTTAGAATCATAGTGTGATACATGCATGAGAATAAAGACCCCCTTATATATATTGTTACTAATGTAAATTCTAACCCATAGAAGATTCACATTCCTAATGGGAGACAAACCCCAAAAGGAACACCATGCCTATATATAATGGCTCATCTCATACCATATCCAACATAAATAATGTAGCTAAGATGCACCAAGCCCAATAATATTGATCACAATAGTAATGGGCTTAATCTGGTCAACTCGTTCTTACTTAAACATTTCAATCTATTCGATTTTTATAAACTCAAAAATATAATATTATAGGTTGCTCACAATTATAAAATTCATATAAGCACTCATACATAAAGGTTTTAAAATAAATTCCCAAAAAAAGCATTTAATCAAACTATATTATAATCAAATAAAATATTTTCATAGCAGTACCATTGAATTTGCGTAGATAATAAATCGGTGGCTCTATTGCTTTAGCTCCTCATCCATTTCTTAAAGAAAAATATTATTACTAAAATGGCCATAGATTGAATTACTTAAAATACATAATTATTTAATTATTGAGATTCTGTTTTATTTCCAAAAAAATCAACAAAATTATTTTCCACCTCCATTAACATCTCTACATCATAAACCATAATTAAAACTCCTATCAAACAAATTCTAGAAACAAACACTTCTACAACTAGCAATTCATATATGTGCGTTAAAAGTACTGTATAAAGGAATAAGGAAGAAAGCTACCTACAGGGGACATGGTGAAACAACAGGGACTGGTATACCGATAGTAACAATGTGTGAACCAAGACAGGGATCGGGGTCATCCCGGTTCCTTGATACTCAGAAATGCCGATACAATGGTCCAAGGACCCCGATGTTACATCACACCAGTTCCCTGATATCTAAGAGGACAGGTACCATGGTCCATGGTACCCGATACCCCAGTTCTACGATTCCTATCCCAGACCAATCCACACCTTCTACCCTTCTAGAATGGGAAACATTGGCACAAAGGCTCTAATATGTCAAAGAAAAGACTGTTCAGAAATAAAGGACCGGTGTGCTAGGAAGCCAAACTAGAACAAGACCTGGTCTAAAGGAACCAAGCCTGTAGTACCCTCTAACTAAAAAATAGAAAGTTGACCTCTCTCATCAAAATGGTCATTCACAACGCCATTACTGAGAAATTAGTCAACTTTTCAATTGTCATTCACATTGCCATTAATGAGAAATTAGTTAACTCTTTGACGGCCATTCACAACACCATTAATGAAAAAATAGTCAACTCCATCAATGCCAAATCAATGTTCCTTTGATTGCTAACTGATTGACCATGACCAAATTTAATGGATTGGAGAGTGAGTCATTGGAACCTATAAGTACTACACAACTCTCCCTCTTAAGGGAGGCCAAAAATAAAAGAGAAATCAACTTGAGTATTACTGTAAGCTCTTTGGAGCACTAATGTTGTACTACTTTGCTATTTGTGCAAGAACCCTAAAGCATGCTACTTGTGTAAGCTCCTCATAGTATTTTTTGTGATATATATAAAGAATGGTCACTCTCTCCTCTGGAAACCGTTTAGGAGTTTTTCAGCATTTGATCACTTATGATGTTTTCCCCCCCTCGGCTAGTCAAATTCTACCAAAAGAATTGTCATTCTTCCATCTATCTCTTTTGTTATGTATGTATGTGAGTTAGACTCCGACCCCACTGGTCCTAGTTTTCTTATCAACCTATCCATATGCCAAGTCACATGTAAAGATAGGGAAAATCCATCTAAATCTCTTGGAAAGGAGTTTAGGAACTGCGGATCTGAGGAGCTCCCCCGTACACTCTCAATGGGAGCGAGCAACCTTCTTGAGGATCCAACATCGGAGCTAGAGAAGCTTGCTCAAGCACACCCTAGAAGATCCATTGAACTAGCTAGAAGAACTGGGACGGGTCTAGCCCCAATCAAAAGAACCTAGAGGTGAAAAATGATTGTCGGGTGGTCCCATCCTTCATGAACACACCTATATAACTGAGGAGCACCAATCCTTCCTCCTTTCATGCTATTTAGGTTAGGGAACTGCAGAGAAAACCTATAGTAGAGACTAGTTACTAGGACCGAGTGCTAGGACTGTGGACTGGGGAACGAGACCTGGGACCAAGAACGGGGACCAAGACCAGGGACTGGGGACCAGGACCAAGACCAACCCCTCACAACAGCAAGGGAACCTCAAGCACCATATCTTCTCCTTATCCTCGAATCCCTGACGAGCAAGGTACCTGTTAGGTTTTAAACTTGTGTTGGCCAGATTCCATAACAATACTCTCTTCCTTTGTATTGTTTAGTTGTTTAGGTGGTTCGTGATTGGTTCGAGCATCAAAGAAAAAAAACAACTTATTATGCAAAGTTCATCTTCAAGATGAACAATGCTTACTTGGATGCTAAAGTATCGAGATTCTTCTTCCTATTACAAGGCGTTAGCACTCACACACATATTGTGTAGGAAAAAATCGATTCAAAATACGGCGGAAGTGTAAATTAGGGTTTGGTATATTATAAAAAATTTTCCCTTTAAAACAAAGAACCTTAACTCTAGGTTAATTGACGTATATTAAAAGTATCGTACCTTTTTCTCATGACGATTGAAGTTGTGCCGGATTCAATCTGCAAGATCTTAAAATCCAATCATGAATATGAATCACCTAGGAGTGTGGGCTCCTTTTCTTTGAATTGTATACCTGAGGATGGAAACAAACAAAGTCTTTTTCTTTGTTAGTCACAATAATCCTCCTAGAGAAAACAAAGAACGTTAGGTCACTTGTGAATTATCAATCAATTTGATTGAAACTCATGTGAACCTTGATTCAATGTACACAAAACCTTTTGATGTAAAGGCTACTAGTGCACTACCGAAAACAAAATGTTCTTTCTCCCTTTTCATCTTTGCCAAATTTTCACGCACCAAATCTATGAGTTGACCGAATTTTGTCTAGAGCAAAAATTAAATTTTTTCTCTCTTAAAATTCTCTCTCTAGGCCGAAATCTCTATTAGAAAATTAGCCTAGGCTGAATTCTACACTATTATATATATAGTGGTTGAATTCTACATATTTTTAAATTAGGAGACCAAATTCTCTTCTAAAGAGAATTTACTTGGTGACAAAGAATCCTTTTCAAAGAAGATTTCTTTTTCACACCAAGACCCCTACTCTAGCTCCAATTGTATATTTATTCAATAACCAATTATTAAATATAATTAAATTGTGACTATATTAAAACTTTCTAGTTTGACCAATTGTCAATAAGAGTTTTAATAGAAATCAAATACTTCATAATTTGACTAGATAAATAAATTCATTCTATTTATCTACTTATCGAATATAGTATTTGATACTTATCGTATTATCAACAATAATTTGACTCTAGGAGACCTTCTCCAACTAGGAAAATGATTTTGACTTTTAATTAAATAATTAATTAATTAATTAATTTCCATTTAATTAAATAATAAAATAAAAAACAATATATTAAGCTATTTTACAAGCCCTAGCCTCCCAAGCCTATACAGGGGCCAAAAAGTCCATCATTTATCTCATGATTGAGATAGACTCTCCGATTGTCTGCAAGTAAAAACTCTTATCTATTGACGGTTCTGGATAAAGTATTCCACTGTGATCCTATTCAATGAACCCAGTGCACTAGATTATTTTACCTAAGGACATCACACTTTGATGATTTTAGACTCATCATAACACATTTGATCCCACCCAAGTGCTAGCAAAAGAATCTACAACTTTGACAAGATAATGGCGCCCAACCTTTATCTTAAGTTGTGAATATTATACAAGACTAACTAAAGAGTTGTGTCTACCTCATATATATCCAGATGTACGAACAATTCTTCTTTTCTCATTGTCTTTTGACCTTATGATTATTTACTTTTAACAATTATCATAATTAAACTATAAATTCTATAAGATTTGTTAAACTAGAAATCACTTTATTAATGTGAAAAGATTGTCAAATACATTATTACACTTGCACTATAGTAAATATGTCATATCTTTTATCCCCGTATTCTCCAGGGGCCCATCAAATATCTTTTGTGGAAGAGCCTTTATGAAGGGATACGCTAGATTTTCAGTTGACGCGATCTTGGTTATCGTCACGTCTCCCCTATGCACAATTTCCCTTAAATGGTGATACATTCTTTCAATGTGTTGCCCTCTCTTATGACTTCTTGGTTCTCTCGAATTAGCCACTGATCCATTATTGTCACAACAGTTAGTGATTTACTTATTCGTATCAATAACCACTTCCAAGTCAATCAAGAATTGGCGGAGCCAGACAACCTCTTTAGCAGCTTCGTAAACGGCAACATACTCAGCTTCCATGGTGGAATCAGCAATACAAGATTGCTTGATACTCCTCCATTTGACTGCCCCTCCTCCAAGTGTAATCATAGATCCTGATGTTGATCTTCTAGAGTCAGAATCTGATTGGAAATTAGAATCTTTATACCTAATGGCAATTAAATCCCTCCAGAGTATAAAAACATATAATCTCTTATTCTCCAAAGATACTTGATAATACGCTTGAGTGCCATCCAGTGATCACGACCAGGTTTCGATTGAATCCTCCTAACTATGCCAACAACAAAACAAATAAATGGTCACGTGCAAAGCATTGCATATATGAGACTTCCAACTGCCGAGGCATATGGAACCTTACTCATGAATTGCTCTTCATGCTCATTCTTAGGAGCTTGTTCCTTAGAAAGTTTGATTCCATTTCTGAAAGGTAACATACCTTTCTTGGAATCTTGCATGGAAAATCTAGATAAGATTTTATCTATGTATAAAACTTGGGATAAGGCTATCATTCTATTCTTTCTATCCCTTATGGCATGGATACCAAGAATATAACTTACTTCTCCTAAGTCCTTCATATCAAATTGTTTTGCCAACCATTCTTTTACTGAGGTTAATACTCCTACATTGTTTTTGATGAGTAGTATATCATAAACGTAATGAAATAGGAAAATGAACTTGTCACCTTTAATCCTTTTGTATACACAAGGTTCGTCATGGTTTTGAATAAATTTAAAACTTTTCACAGCTTGATCGAACCTTATGTTCCAGGATCTGGATGCTTGCTTCAATCCATATATGTATCTTTGAACCTTGCATACCTTTTCATCTTGGCCCTTTTCAATGAATCCTTCTGTTTGCATCATATAGATGCTTTCGTCAAGACTTCCATTAAGGAAAGTTGTCTTGACGTCCATTTGCCAAATATCTAGGTCTAGAGATGCCGCAATGGATAACAATATCCTAATGGATTTAAGCTTGGCTACAGGAGAGAAGGTTTCCTTATAATTGATACCTTCCTTTTGTGTGTAACCTTTAGCTACCAATCTAGCTTTAAAAGTTTCCACCTTTCCATCCATTCCACTCTTTATCTTGTATACCCACTTGCATCCAATGGGTTTTATCCCTTTGGGCAAGTCCACAATAGACTAGACTTGTTTTTGAACATTTATTCAATTTTAGATTGCATTGCCTTCTACCAATGGCGACAATCAACATCTTCCATGGCTTACTTGTACGTGTAGGGATCATCATCGTCCATGAGATTCTCTACTGATTCTCCTAGACCGATGTATCTCTCAGGTTGTCTACTAACCCTCCCACTATGACAAGGAATGGTAGATTGTTGATGTTGTGTTGGTGTAAAACTTGTAATTGGGTTAAGTTATGAAACCTCTTATGAAATTGTATCTCCTGAAAGCTCATTCAGGACAATTATACTATTATTTAGATAGTCCTTTTCTATAAATTTAGCATTTATTGTAACAAATACTTTAAGATCTGAAAGACTATAGAATTAATATCCTTTGGTTCCGTTAGGATACTCTACAAATATGCATGTTTCTGAATGGGACTCCATCTTTTCTTTCTTTCCTTTTAACATGTGCACAGGACATCCAAATATCCTTAAGTGTTGTAAACTAGGCTTTTGTCCAGTTCACAACTCATGCGGTGTTTTAGGAACCGACATAAATGGTACGTTGTTTATAATGTACATAGCGAATTGTAAAGCATATCCCCAAAAGGAATTATGAAGTATTGAATAACTCAACATAGACCTAACCATATCCAAAAGAGTTATATTTCTTCTTTCTACCGCCCCATTTTGTTGAGGTGTAACTAGAGCAGAAGTCTAAGAAATTATCCCATTCTCAACAAGATATTGTTGAAACTCACTAGATAGATATTCTCCACCACGATCAGACATCAAGATTTTTATATGTTTCTCAAGCTGATTTTTAACTTCAGCTTCAAATGTTGTGAACATGTCAAAAGCATCCGACTTATGTCTCATGAGATACACATAGACAAATCTCAAGTAATCATCCATGAAAGTGATTAAGTACTCATATCCACCTCTAGCTTGAATGCTGATAGGACCACACATATCAGTGTGTATCAATCCTAAACATTCAGTGGCTCTTACGATATTGGTCGTGAAAGACTTTTTGGTCATCTTACCTTCCAAACATGATTCACAAGTTGGTAGATCATCAGCCTTTAAGTCACTTTAAGGTCCATCACTAACCAATCTTTTGTTCCTATCAAGGTTAATATGACATAGGCGCAAAAGTCATAGGTAGGTTTCATCATTTGATAACTTTACTCATTTATGATTGGGTTGCGTTGATTTCATGTCTAACAAGTGAGAGATATTGCTATGCAAATAGAATAAATCGTTTTCCATTGTACATTTGTAAACAAATTTGTCATTCCTACTAATAATAAAAGCTTTATTCAAAGTAACCGAATATCCAAATTTATTTAAATAAGAAACTGAAAATAAAATCCTCTTAAATTGAGGTACATAATAAACGTCTATTAAATCAAATATCTTCCACTACACTAACAGACACCAACGCTCTGTTGCCTAAACACAAGTTGAATTCATTCTCATTAAGTCTACTCCTTTTCTTAAACCCCTGTAAGGAAAAATGAATATGATTAGTGTCTCCAGAGTCTATAATCCAAAAATCCATAAAATCTTCTAAAAAACATGTTTCAAGATAATTAATATTACCTTCTTCCTCATTGTCCTGAAACTTTAGGTAATTTCTTTTCCAATGTCCCTTTTCACCACAAAGAAAACACTTCCCATTAATCTTGATTACTTTCCTTGTCTTCTTCTTAGTAGGTCTTGTAGGGAAAATCGGTTCAAAACGCAACAGAAGCGTGAGAAAATTAATTCTAAACAAAAATTAGGGTTTGAGTATAAATAAAAAAATTTCCTTTGACTAACAAGAACCTTAACCCTAGATTAATTGATATATATATAAAGTGTCGTACCTTTTTCTCATGACGATTGAACAAGCGCCGAATTGATTCCACAAGATCTTCCAATCCAATCACGAACGTGAATCACCTTAGAGTGTGGGCTCCCTTTTTTTTAATTGTACATCTGAGGATGGAAACAAACAAAATCTTCTTCTTTGTTAGTTACAATGATCCTCCAAGAAGAAAACAAAGAACGTTAGGTCACTTGTGAATTATCAATCAATTTCATTTAAAATGTCGTGAACCTTGATTCAATGTTGTACACAAAACCTTTTGATGTAAAGGCTAATAGTGTACTATCGAAAACTAAACGTTCTTTCTTCCTATTTCTTCTTTCCCGAATCACACTATTTCTTAGAGTTGATCGAATTTTGTCTAGAATAAAATCAGATTTTTCTCCATCAAAATTCATATGATGGCAGAATTTTTCTCTTAGAAAAATAGGGCTGGCCGAAATTCTCTATGAAAATAACCTTAGGCTGGCCAAAATTAACAAACACATATATATAGACCATAAATCCTTTCATAAGAAGGATTTACTTGGTTGGCAAGAATCATTTCCTTTGTTGGATTTATTTAATAGTTAAGAATCTTTATCCAAAAGGAATTCTATCCAATTATATTTATTTATGGGCTGACGAAATCTCTATAGAATATATGCTAGGATCTCAAATCCTTTCCTGAGAAGGATTTACTTGTTTGTTTAGAATCCTTTCCTTAGGTGGATTTACTTGGTGGTTAAGAATCATTTTCCAAAAAGAATTCTTTCCTACACCAAGACTCCTAATCCAACTCTATAGTCCAACTCAATAGTGTATTTATAACCATATTAAAGACTTTCTAATTTGATTAGATAAATAACTCATTTTATTTATCTACTTATCAAATATAGTCTTTAATATTAATTATACTACTAACAATAGTACAATTTTAGGAGACCATCTCTTACTGGGAAAAATATTTTGACTTTTAATAAAATAATTAATTAATCAACAAATTAATTAATTTCTATTTAATTAAATAATAATATAATATAATATAATTAAGCTTTTTTAAATAGCCTTACCGCCCAAACCATATATATGGGCCAATATATTATTTTCTTTTTTTTATTAAATCTATTTGGCCTTTAAAAAAAGTCCACATCTAAACTAGACCCATTCTTACAAAAAGAAACAAGTCCACATGCCTCAATACAATTCTAGATGGACCCCTAAATTGGTCCGGTAGAATACATCAAGTGATCCATGCAAGTTCGTGTGGATTGAGGATCACAACGAAATTTAAGATCCAATAGACACAACCCGATAACAATCAACAAATGATTCACTTAGGTCCGATCTATTTAATTTTAGTTCATTCCACTAAAGAACTAAAATTGAACTCTTAAATAAAGATAGAATAAGTTGATGTTACTCATTCATACCCTAGACAACCTTATTGGAGAAAGTGTATCCTCGTGAAGAATATCAGTAATTGCCAAGAGCTCAAAGACCGCCTATAGCTCTCCAAGTTACCATATTTACTCATATGACCACATTTTGAACTTGGATATTTTGACTTGTCCAGAAGCCATGTTTCAATAGACACTATTGAAAACTTAACGTTAAGATTTCATATCCATTACCTCAAAACATCCATATGATGATATTCTAATCTCATTTAATAAATGAAGCCACGATGTCCATATCTATAAAAGAAGTCCTCTATCGATTAAGAAATAAATACCACCAAACTATCGAGGATTAACTATGCTATATAATCGTACTTATTGATAGCTCAAATGATAACACTTGCAACCATAAGTCCATCATTTATCTCAGAATTGAGATAAACTCTCTGATTGTCTTCAAATGAAAACTTTTATCCTTTGACGGTTCTAGATAAAGTATTTCATTGTGATTCAATTCAATGCGCACAGTACACTAGATTCTTTTGCCCAAAGACACCACACTTTGATGATTTTAGACTCATCCAAACATATTTGATCCCACTCAAATGCTAGAAAAGAATCTACAACTTTGACAAGATAAAGGCGCCAAACCTTTTATCTTAAGTTGTGAATATTAATCAAGACTAACTAAAGAATTGTGTCTACCTCATATATATCTAGCTGTATGAACAATTCTTTTTTTCTCATAGTCTTTTGACCTTATGATTATTTACTTTTGATAATTATAATAATTAAACTATAAATGCTATAAGATTTGTTAAACTAGAAATCACTTTATTAATATGAGAAAATTGTAAAATACATTATTACACTCTTGCTATCGAGCATAATCCCAACAATCTCCCACTTGCTTTATAGCAAATATGTCATATCTCTCATCCTCATGTTCTCTAGATGCCCATCAAAACTCTTTTGTGGAGGAGCCTTTGTAAAGGGATCCGCTAGATTATCTGTTAACGCGATCTTGGTAATCGTCACGTCATCCCTATGCATAATTTCCCTTAGAAGATGATACTTTCTTTCAAAGTGTTTCCCTCTCTTATGACTTCTTGGTTATCTCGAATTAGCCACTGCTCTACTATTGTCATAATAGATAATGATCTGTTTATTGGCATCAGGAAGCACTTCCATGTCAATAAAGAATTGGCGGAACTAGACAGCCTCTTTAGTAGCCTCACATGCTGCAACATACTCGGCTTCCATGGTGGAACAGTAATACAAGATTGCTTGATACTCCTCCATATGACTGCCCCTCCTCCAATAGTAAACACAGATCTTGATGTTGATTTCCTAGCATCAGAATCTGACTGAAAATCAGAATCTGTATACCCAACAAGAATTAAATCCCCTCTAAAGTATACATGCATATAATCTCTTGTTCTCCTAAGATAATTGAAAATATGCTTGACAACCTTCCAGTGATCAAGACCAGGTTTCGATTGAAACCTGCTGACTACGACCATAACAAAACTAATATATCTGGTCTAGTACAGAGCATTGAATACATGAGACCTTCAATTGCTGATGCATATGGAACCCTACTCTTCATGCTCACTCTTAGGAACATGTTCCTTAGAAAGTTTGATTCCATGTCTCAAAGGTAACATATCTTTCTTGGAATCTTGCATGGAAAACCTAGACAAGATTTATATATGTATGAAGCTTGGGATAATGCAATCGTTATATTCTTTCTATCCCTTATGACTTGGATACCAAGAATATAACTTGCTTCTCCTAAGTCCTTCATATCAAATTGTTTTGCTAACCATTCTTTTATTGATGTCAATACACCTGCATCGTTTCCGATTAGTAGTATATCATCAATGTAAAGAACTAGGAAAACCAACTTGTCGCCTTTGATCCTTTTGTATACACAAGGTTCGTCAAGGTTTTGAATAAATCTAAAACTTTTCACAGCTTGATCGAACCTTATGTTTCAGGATATGGATGCTTGCTTCAATCCATATATGGATCTTTGCAACTTGCAATCCCTTTCCTCTTGGCCTTTTTCAAAGAATCCTTTTTGTTGCATCATGTAGATGATTTCGTCAAGACTTTCGTTAAGGAAAGTTATCTTGACGTCCATTTGCCGAATCTCTAGGTCTAGAGATGCCGCGATGGATAAGAGTATCCTAATGGATTTAAACATTAGCCACATGAGAGAAGGTTTCTTCATAACCGATACCTTCCTTCTGTGTATAACCTTTAGATAACAATCTAGCTTTAAAGGTTTCCACCTTTCTATCCATTCCATTTTTCCTCTTATATACCCACTTGCACCCGATCTGTTTTATCCCTTTAGGCAAGTCTACAAGAGACCAGACTTCATTTTTTAACATAGATTCAATTTCGGATTGCATTTCCTTTTGCCAATGGCAACAATCAACTTCTTCCATTGCTTCCTTGTACGTATAGGGATCATCGTCTTCCAGAAGATTCTCTACAGATTCTCCTAGACTATTGTATCTCTCGGGTTGTCTAACAACCTACCCACTATGACGAGGTATGGTAAATTGTTGATCTTGTGTTGGTACGGAACTTAAAATTGGGCGTGGTTGCAAAACCTCTTGTGGAATTGTATCTCCTAAAAGCTCATTCAAGACAATTCTACTTTTAGTCAGAAAATTATTTGTATAGTTCTATTCCAAAAATTTAGCTTTTGTCGAAACAAATACTGTAATATCTGAAGGACTATAAAAATAATATCCTTTTGTTCCTTTTGGATACCCTACAAATATGCATGTTTCTGAACGGGACTCCATCTTTTCTATCTTTCCTTTTAACATGTGCGCAGGACATCCAAATATCCTTAAGTGTTATAGACTAGGCTTTTGCCCGGTCCACAACTCATGCGATGTTTTTGGAACCGACTTAGATGGTACATCGTTTAGAATGTACATTGCTGTTTGTAAAGCATATCCTAAAAATGAATTAGGGAGTGTTGAATAACTCAACATATACCTAACCATGTCCAAAAGAGTTATATTTCTCCTTTCTACCAGCCCATTTTGTTGAGGTGTGCCTGGTGCAGAAAAACTGAGAAATTATCCCATTATCAATAAGATATTGCTGAAGCTCACCAGATAGATATTCTCCACCACGATCAGAGCTCAAGATTTTTATGCATTTCTCAAACTGATTTTCAGCTTCAGCTTTAAATGCTTTGAACATGTCAAAAGCATCCGACTTATGTCTCATTAGATACACATAGCCAAATCTTGAGTGATCATCCATGAAAGTGAAGAAGTACTTATATCCACCTCTAGCTTGAATGCTCATAGGTCCACACACATCAATGTGTATCAATCCTAAACATTCGATGGCTCTTGTGCCTTTGGTCATAAACGACCTTTTGGTCATTTTATCTTCTAAACAAGATTCACAAGTTTGTAGATCGTCAACCTTTAAGTCACTTAGAGGTCTGTCACTTACCAATCTTTTAATCATATTAAGGTTAATATAACCTAGGAGCAAATGCCATAGGTAGGTTTCATCTTTTGATAATTTTATTCTTTTATGATTAGGTTCCGTTGATTCCGTGTCTAACAAGTGAGAGATATTTCCATGCAAATAGAATAAACCGTTTTCCGATGTACCTTTGCAAATAATATTTTCATTCTTTCTAATAATAAAGGTTTTATTAAAAGTAACCGAATAACCAAATTTATTTAAACTAGAAACTGAAATTAAATTCCTCTTGAATTGAGGTATATAATAAATGTCTATTAAATCTAAATGCCTATAAGAATCTAAACTAATTCTAATATATCCAACTGAACTAACAGACACCAACACTTCATTGTCTAAACGCAAGTTGAATTCGTTCTCATTATGCCTTCTCATTTCCCACCCCTATAAGGAAAAAAAAAACATAATAAGTGGCTCCAGAGTCTATGATTTAAAAATCCATAGAATCCGCGAATAAACATGTTTCAAGATAATTAATATTACCTTCTTCCTTTTTGTCTTGAGATGTTGGGCAATTTCTTTTCCAGTGTCCCCTTTCACTACAAAGGAAACACTTCCTTTTGATCTTGGTTACTTTATTTGTCTCCTTCTTAGTAGGTCTTAGTCGCTTTTTCTTCTATTGTTTCTTGACCTTCTTACGGGTCTTAACAGAAGCAACTTCACCTACGGTATGAATCTCTTGACCCTTGCCTTTTACAATGATTTTTTCTGAGCTTTGAACATCTCGCAACATGCCTTGCAAGGTGTATTCCTTATTTTTCAAGGTGTAGTCCAACTGGAATTGATCAAAGGAATTCGACAGTAAGTTGACAATCTTGTCAATTTTGGTCTCACCATCTATATCAGCACCATTCAGTTCAGTAATGTTTAGATGTGCTATGACTTTCATCATGTGATCTTTCACAACCTGTCCAGGTTTCATCCTAAGATTCATAAAAGCAGTCACTGTCTCTCTCTTAGTCATTCTAGACCTTATAGCAAACATCTCCTCTGGAGACAACATTATATCGGCAGCAGTCTCCGTTCCTTCATGTTCCTGTTGCAACACGGCGGAGATGGTGGCCATAATGTAATATTTAGCCATCTCATTAGAAGACTCCCACTGCTGATACTCATCTCTTTGCTCCTGAGTAGATTCATTAGTAGGAGTAGGTGGTTTAGGAGTGCATAGAACGAACTTATGCTTTTCGGATTGCAATAAAAGCCCAATTTTCCTTTTCCATGTGACATAATTATCACCAGTTAAAGTATTGTCTTTTAGGATGTTGATTAGGGATGGGGTCATGATTTCTGAACAATAAAAAAAAAAATTATAAGTAAATAATCATGATAAAGCACTTTTGAATAATTTTTTTGAATTATATGAAATAATTCAAACGTAAAAAATCAACGGTGATCCAACACCCATAAATATCATGCCTTCTTTGGGAGTTCACAACATTTACTAGTTGGACTAGGTCCCACCTAATTGTTAACATAAAAACCAAAATTTTCAATTTTAGCCTTGTGATTTTATTAACAAGAACTCTTGAGAGGATATTAATAAACTCACATTGAGTGTATTACCAAGTTATCGACCTTCAATATAATCCCTCATGAATATCCCTCCTTTGGGAGTAGATATCGTTTGGGAGTAGATATCGTTTGGGCTAATTGTCTAGTTTATCCTTGTAAGAAAGTATCTTGCTAAATTCCATTCATGAATACCTATTGAGAGGTTATTACACGAAACATAAAGCTCAACTAAATTTGGAAGCCGTAGGTGTTCCAAAACACCTTTTCCCACTCAATTGTTTAAAGCATGTGATCGAATTTCAAAGAATGACTTACCAAGTTATCTAGATACCAATTTAGATACCTAAATCATTCTATGCATGTGCATACCAAAAGAGATATATGAGTGGCACTCCTATTCTATATGACATGTTATCAAACAATGACAAACAATGCAATATTTACAAAAATAAAAATAGCTACAATTTTGGTCCATCCTAGAAAAGAAAGTAAATTACATATGTCTTGGAATACAAAAACTCCTTTCTTAGCGAACAAGTCTTCACGCGACCTTCGTCGTTTGGACTCCCTCGGCTGCCTCCCATGGGCTCACGCACCCTTGGCCCTTACCCATGGGCATGCGCATGCCACAAACTTATAAAGTGCTGCCATGCGCAGCCCATGGCTTCCATAGGGCTGCCGTGCGTAGCCCATGCCACAACAAATGTGGCTGCGAGCTCTGTGGACGCATGTTTGTTGCTACGGCTTGAACGGTCCGAAACATGTTCCGGTTGCTCCCAATTCTTCAAACCTTCGAATCTTCGAAACTTGAGTGTATTATAAAAGAATTATAAATAAAAAATACTGGAGTTTTTTTTATTACAACAACAAAAAAAAAAAACTTAGCAACTACCAAGAAGGAAATTATGGCGATGATTGACCACCCTTCTTGTTACAATCCCAAAACAAAATACATTGAAATTCTAGGACCAAAATTGAGCAATAACAATCCACATATAAAACATATATATATATATAAATATATATATATATATATATATATATATATCCATACATTCCAATGTAAATATATATGTGAATACCTATAGTGCCATCTCTTTCTAAATACGTATATATACAATAAAAAGAAAAAGATTCACGAACACATACATCAATTAATCAAGTGTATAACCTGGCTCTGATACCAATTGTAGGGAAAATCGGTTCAAAACGCAGCGGAAGCGTGAGAAAATTAATTCAAAATAAAAATGAGGTCTTGCGTATAAATAAAAAATTTCCCTTTGACTAACAAGAACCTTAACCATAGATTAATTGATATATACATAAAGTGTTGTACCTTTTTTCTCGTGACGATTGAACAAGTGCCGAATTGATTCCACAAGATCTTCGAATCCAATCAAGAACGTGAATCACCTAGGAGTGTGGGCTCCCTTTATTTTAATCGTAAACCTAAGGATAGAAACAAACAAAATCTTCTTCTTTGTTAGTTACAATGATCCTCCAAGAAGAAAACAAAGAACGCTATGTCACTTGTGAATTATCAATCAATTTGATTAAAACTCACACGAACCTTGATTCGATGTTGTACACAAAACCTTTTGATGTAAAGGCTAATAGTGTACTATCGAAAACTAAACGTTCTTTCTTCCTATTTCTTCTTTCCCGAATCAAACACTGTTTCTTAGAGTTGATCAAATTTTGTCTAGAGTAAAATCAGATTTTTCTCCCTCAAAATTCCTATGATGTCCGAATTTTTCTCCTAAAAAAATAGGGTTGGCCGAAATTCTCTATGAAAATAATCTTAGGCTGGCCAAAATTAACAAACATATATATATATATATATATATATATATATATATATATATATATAGGATCATAAATCCTCTCCTAAGAAGGATTTACTTGGTTGACAAGAATCTTTTCCTTAGGTGGATTTATTTGGTAGTTAAGATTCCTTATCCAAAAGGAATTCTATCCTATTATATTTATTTATGGGCTGACGAAATTTCTATAGAATATATATTAGGATCTCAATTTCTTTCCTGAGAATGATTTACTTGTTTGTTAAGAATCCTTTCCTTAGGTGGATCTACTTGGTGGTTAAGAATCATTTTCCAAAAAGAATTATTTCCTACACCAAGACTCCTAATCCAACTCAATAGTGTATTTGTAACCATATTAAAGACTTCCTAATTTGATTAGGTAAATAACTAATTTTATTTATCTATAAATCAAAAATAGTCTTTAATATTAATTATACTACTAACAATAATATAATTTTAGGAGACCATCTCCTACTAGGAAAAAGATTTTGACTTGTAATTAAATAATTAATTAATCAACAAATTAATTAATTTTCATTTAATTAAATAATAAAATAAAATAATATAATTAAGCTATTCTAAATAGCCTTGCCGCCCAAACCATATATATGGGCCAATATATTATTTTCTTATATTATTAAATCCATTTGGCCTTTATAAAAAGTCCACATGTGAACTAGGCCCATTCTTACAAAAAGAAACAAGTCCACATGCCTCAATACAATTCTAGATGGACCCCTAAATTGGTCCGGTAGAATATATCAAGTGATCTATGCAAGTTCGTGTGAATTGGGGATCTTGGCGGGCTATCTAAATTCAAGCTCCAATAGACACATTCCGATCACAATCAACAAAAGATTCACTTAGGTCCGATCTATTTAATTTTAGTTCATTCCACTAAAGAATTACAATTGAACTCTTAAATAAAGATAGAATAAGTTGATGTTACTCATTAATACCCTAGACAACCTTTCTGGAGAAAGTATATCCTCGTGAAGAATATCAGTAATTGCCAAGAGCTCATAGACCGCTTATAGCTGTCCAAGTTACCATATTTACTCATATGACCACATTTTGAACATGGATATTTTGACTTGTCTAGAAGCCATGTTTCAATAGACACTATTGAAAACTTAACGTTAAGATTTAATATCCAATACCTCAAAACATCCATATGATGATATTCTACTCTCATTTAATAAATGGAGCCACGATGTCAATATCTATAAATGAAGTCCTCTATCGATTAACAAATGAATACCACCAAACTATCGAGGACAGACTATGCTATATAATCGTACTCATTCATAGCTCAAATGATAACACTTGCAACCATAAGTCCATCATTTATCTCAGGATTGAGAAAGACTCTCCGATTGTCTTGAAATGAAAACTTTTATCCGTTGACAGTTCTAGATACAGTATTTCATTGTGATCCAATTTAATGCACCCAGTGCACTAGGTTCTTTTGCCCAAAGACACCACACTTTGATGATTTTAGACTCGTCGTAACACATTTAATCCCACTCAAATGCTAGCAAAAGAATCTACAACTTTGACAAGATAAAGGCACCCAACCTTTTATCTTAAGTTGTGAATATTATTAAAGACTAACTAACGAATTGTGTCTACCTCATACATATCTAGATGTATGAACAATTCTTTTTTTCTCATAGTATTTTGACCTTATGATTATTTACTTTTGACAATTATAATAATTAAACTATAAATGCTATAAGATTTGTTAAACTGGAAATCACTTTATTAATATGAAAAGATTGTCAAATAGATTATTGCATTCTTGCTATCGAGCATAATCCCAACAGGTCTGAGTTGTTTTTTTCTTCTGTTGTCTCTTGACCTTATTACGTGCCTTAACAATAGCAACTTTACCAACCGTATGAATCTCATAACCCTTGTCTTTCATAAGGATTTTCTTGGCACTTTGAACATCTTGCATCAGGCCCTGCAATGTGTATTTCTTATTGTGTAAGGTGTAGTCCAACTTGAACTAATCAAAGGAATTCGACAGTGAGTTGACAATCTTGTCAATTTTTGTCTCACCATCTATCTCAACACTTTTGAATACAGCAATGTTGAGACGTGTTATGACTTTCATCGTGTGATCTTTCACAGGCTGTGCAGGTTTCATCCTAAGAATTATGAAAGCAATCACTTTCTCTCTCTTAGTCGTTCTGCACTTCATAGCAAACATCTCTTTCATAGACATCATTATATCGGCAGCAATCTTCATTCCTTCATGTTGCTTTTGTAACACATCGGAGATGGTGGCCATAATGTAACATTTGGCCATCTCATCTGAAGTCTTCCACTACTGATACTCATCTCTTTGCTCCTCAATAGATTCATTAGTAAGAGTTGGTGGTTTAGGTGTAGATAGAATGAACTTATGTTTTTCAGTTTGCAACAACAACCCAATTTTCCTTTTCTATGTGACATAATTATCATCAGTTAAATTATTATCTTTTAGGATGTTGATTAAGGATGGGATCATGATTGCTTTTTAATAACAAAAATTATATAAGTAAACAATCACAATAAAGTACTTTCGAATATTTATCTTGAGTTAAAAAAATAATTCATTCCTAAAATTCAACGGTGATCGAACACCCATAAATGTCATGCCTCCTTTGGGAGTTTGCACCATTTACGAGTTGGACTTGGTCCCACCTAATTGTTAACATAACAACCAACATTTTCAATTTTAGCGTTGCAATTTTATTAACAAGAACTCTTGGAAAGATATTAATAAAATTACATTGAGTGTGTTACCAAGTTATCGATGTCAATAGATTCCCTCACGAATATCCCTCCATTAGGAGTAGATATCATTTGGGTCAATTGTCCAGTCTATCCTTGTAAAGAAGTGTCTTGCAAAATTTCATTCATGAATACCCCTTGGGGGGTTATTACACAAAACATAAAGCTCAACTAAACTTGGAGGCCGTAGGTGTTCCGAAACAACTTCTGCCACGCAATTAATTAAGGCATGTGATCGAATTATAGGGAAAATCGCGCAATGGAAGAGTAAAAAATAAAACAAGGGTTTGGCATAAATAAAATTTTTCCCTTTATAATAACAAGAACCTTAACCCTAGATTAATTGATGTATATAAAAGCATCGTACCTTTTTTCTCGTGACGATTGAAGTAGCGCCGAATTGAATCCACAAGATCTTCCAATCCAATCACGAACGTGAATCACCTAGGAGTGTAGGCTCCCTTTCTTTAAAGGTATAACTGAGGATGGAAATAAACAAAATCTTTCTCTTTGTTAGTTAAAATAATCCTCGAAGAAGAAAACAAAGAACGTTAGGTCACTTGTGAATTATCAATCAATTTGATTAAAACTCGCGTGAACCTTGATTCGATGTTGTACACAAAACATTTTAAGATCCAATAGACACAACCCAATCACAATAAAAAAAATAATTCACTTAGGTCTGATCTATTAATTTTAGTTCATTCCACTAAAGTACTAAAATTGAACACTTAAATAAAGATAGAATAAGTTAGTATTTCTCATTCATACCCTAGACAATCTTAATGGAGAAAGTGTATCCTCGTAAAGAATACCAGTAGTCACCAAGAGCTTATAGACCGCCTATAGCTCTCCAAATTACCATATTTACTCATATGACCACATTTTGAACTTGGATATTTTTACTTGTCAAGAAGCCATTTTTCAATAGACACTATTGAAAACTTAACGTTAAGATTTAATATCCAATGCCTCAAAACATTCATATGATGATATTCTACTCTCATTTAATAAATGGAGCCATGATGCCTATATCTAAAAATGAAGTCCTCTATCGATTAACAAATGAATACCACCAAACTATCAAGGATAGACTAAGCTATATAATCGTACTCATTGAAAGCTCAAATGATAACACTTGCAGCCATAAGCCCATCCTTTATCTCAGGATTAAGATAGACTCTTCGATTGTCTTCAAGTGAAAACTTTTATCCATTAATGGTTCTAGATAAAGTATTTCACTATGATCCAATTCAATGCACCCAGTGCACTAGATTCTTTTGCCCAAAGACAACACATTTTGATGATTTTAGACTTATCATAACACATTTGATCCCACTCAAATACTAGCAAAAGAATCTACAACTTTAACAAGATAAAGGTGCCCAACCTTTATTTTAAGTTGTGAATATTATTCAAGACTAATTAAATAATTGTATCTACCTCATACATATCTAGATGTATGAACAATTCTTCTTTTCTCATAGTCTTTTGACCTTATGATTAGTTACGTTTTTTCATCTGTAATAATTAAACTACAAATGCTATAAGATTTGTTAAAATCGAAATCACTTTATTAATATGAAATGATTGTCAAATACATTATTATACTCTTGCTATCGAGCATAATCCCAACGGGAATTCCATAGAATTATTTACCAAGTTATCTAGATGACAATTAGATACCTAAACCATTCAACACATATTCATGCCAAAAGAGATATATGGATGGCACTCCTCCTCTATATGACAAGTTATCAAACAATGACAAACATTGAAATTTTACGAAAAAATAAATAGCTAAAATTTTGGTCCATCCTAGAAAAACAAGTAAATTACAATTTTTGGAATACAAAAACTTCTTTCTTAGCGAAGTAGTCTTCATATGGCCATCGTTCGTTTGCACACCCTTGGCTGCCTTAGTAGGGCGTGCGCACCTCTTATCTCCAAAAAAGGCTAGGCATGGGATCCATAGGGCTGCCGTGGGCATCCCTTGGCATCCATGTGTTGGGATTATGCTCGATAGCAAGAGTGTAAAAATATATTTGACAATCTTTTCATATTAATAAAGTGATTTCTAGTTTAACAAATCTTATAGCATTTATAGTTTAATTATTATAATTGTCAAAAGTAAATAACCGTAAGGTCAAAAGACTATGAGAAAAGAAGAATTGTTCATACATTAAGATATTTATGAGTTAGACACAATTCTTTAGTTAGTCTTGAATAATATTCACAACTTAAGATAAAGGTTGGGCACCTTTATCATGTTAAAGTTGTAGATTCTTTTGCTAGCATTTGAGTGGGATCAAATGTGTTACGATGAGTCTAAAATCATCAAACTGTGGTGTCTTTAGGCAAAAGAATCTAGTGCACTGGGTGAATTGAATTGGATCACAATGAAATACTTTATCTAGAACCGTCAATGGATAAAAGTTTTTTATTTGAAGACAATCAGAGAGTCTATCTCAATCCTAAGATAATTGATGGACTTATGGTTGCAATTGTTATCATTTGAGCTATCAATGAGTATGACTATATAGCATAATCTATCCTCGATAGTTTGGTGGTTTTCATTTGTTAATCAATAGAGGACTTTATTTATAGATATGGACATCGTGACTCCATTTATTAAATAAGAGTAGAATATCATTATATGGATGTTTTGAGGTATTGGATATTAAATCTTAACGTTAAGTTTTAAATAGCGTCTATTGAAACATGGCTTCTAGACAAATCAAATTATCCAAGTTCAAAATGTGGTCATATGAGTAAATATGGTAACTTGGAGAGCTATAGGCGGTCTATGAGCTCTTGGTGATTACTGATATTCTTCACGAGGATACACTTTCTCCATTAAGATTGTCTAGGGTATGAATGAGGAATATTAACTTATTCTATCTTTATTTCAAAGTTTAATTTTAGTTCTTTATTGGAATGAACTAAAATTAATAGATCGGTCCTAAGTGAATTATTTGTTGATTGTGATTGGGTAGTGTCTATTGGAGATTAAATTTAGATAGCCCGCCAAGATCCCCGATCCACACGAACTTGCATGGATCACTTGATATATTCTATCAGACCAATTTAGGGGTCCATCCAGAATTGTATTGAGGCATGTGGACTTGTTTCTTTTTGTAAGAATGGGTCTAGTTCACATGTGGACTTTTTATTAAGGTTCAATGGATTTAATAAAATAGAAAAAGTAATATAATGGTCCATATATTGTGTTGGGAGGCAAAACTAAATAGTTTAGTTAAAAGTCAAATTCTTTTTTCTAGTAGGAGATGGTCTCCTAATATTATACTATTGTTGGTAGTATAATTAATATTAAAAATTATATTTGATAAGTAGATAAATAATAGGAATTATTTATTTAATACGGTTACAAATACACTATTGAGTTGGATTAGGAGTTTGGTGTAGGAAAGAATTCTTTTTGGAAAAGGATTCTTGGTCACCAAGTAACTCTACCTAAGGGTAAAATTCTTCTTTGAAAAGGATTCTTGACCACCAAGTAAATCCTTATTAGGAAAGGATTTGTGATCCTATAAATACCACCTTCATAAATTCGGCCAGCCCTATGTTTCTTTGGGTAAAATTTTGGCCAAGCTAAGTAATTTTCAAGAGAGAATTCGGTCTAGCAAGAGAGAATTTTGAGGGAGAAAAATTTATTTTTTGCTCTAGACAAAATTTGATCAACTCATAGATATAGGGTGTAGAATTCGGCCAAGGAGAAAAGAGAAAAAGAGAACGTTTTTATTTTGATAGTACACTAGTATATTTTATGATCGTTTGGATTAGTTTCGATTTCTTCAAAGTGACAACTAAAACAGTAAAACTCTGTTGTTGTCCGTTTTTGATCTTAGGTCACTCAATTAACCATAACTCTTTACACATACATCAAAACCTTATTTTGTTAATTGAAACAGAAAGTAGACATCCATACCTTTCTAATGGTATACTATTTGATAAATTTCGATGTCATATGATCATGTTTTGAGCTATTTGAAAATTAGGTTGTTGGCTGATTTTATAGTTTGTGGGTACCTACCACGTAGTAGACCCACACACTGTGTCTTTTTTACCTCGATACATGAGTTTAAACTTTCTTAAAATTACATCATTTCACTTGGACACTATAAATACATCCTTCACTCTTCTTCTTTAATCAATGACTTTAAAAAAGAACACTATAGAGAGATAGAGTTTCTTGAGAGAGAAAGCTTCCTTTAAGCTTCATTTACTCTCCAAACCTAAAACCTATACATCAATTGCATTAATATACATGGGTCTTCTTCAATATTGACTTGGTAAGTAAGAACAATTATCTCACCTTCAATTATTGTCCCTCAAGTCCAAGATTTCATTTTTAATGTATAGGATTTGTAGAAATCATTTTTGATTGCATTATTGTGTTGATTGATAACATGATTGGGTTTGTATTGTGATAGCTTAATTGATTAGGTCATTTTTACTTAAAAGATAGGTCATAAATATTCATGTGTGAATTATTGATGACTAGGTTGATAGACTGTGTTTTAATCAACTAGTTAATGTTCATGAATATTTCTGTGTTGTATTTTAATAGCTTGCATGACTATGTGTTTTTAACTAAATAGCTAAGACTTGATTATTCTTAAGAGATTAATTGATAACTAGATTGATAAATTTATATTTATTAATCTAGTTAAGCTCTCTTGAATATTCAAGGTTGTTTGAGTACCAATTAGTGTGTTGGAAATTCTCTACACAACTTAATTTAGAGTAAATGTATAGGCAAGTATGATTTGTTTAAAAGCTAGGGTTGTTTTGTGATTGATAACATCTAGCTAAGTCTTTATACTTTGTATTTAGACGTTGACAATTAGGATTTATTGATTGTTCATCAATTTCCTAGTTAAGCATTTTGTGTGTGGTATTACATTTTATACATTTGATATTGTCATATTCATTTAGACAATATCTCTTCATTGAATATAAGTCTTGTGTCTATGGGTGGTAGTTGAACAAGCATTTGTCTAGCATCGCTGGGGTAGATTAGGTTGTAAATAATCGATTAGACACACACTTTAATTGTATTTGCAATTGGTATCAAGCAAGTTCCTATACATACTTAGGTGATCTTTATTATTTTTGTGTGTCTTGCATTTGTGTGCAATTTTTTTCTTTACATTCATTTGCATTCATTCATTCATTAAACACTATGTGTGAGAGTGAAAAACTTAGAAAGGGAATTTTTGGAGAGAGGATTGTTTCCCTCTCCGTTGTTGTTGAGGATGCTCAAACCCTTAGAGGTTTCTTGAGCACTCAGTCCAACATCTTTGCTTCTACTTCATATAGTGACTCCAATGAGGAAATGGCCCTCGCGATAGTGACGTTTAGAATACTTTTTAAGCTTGAGAAGAAAAAAAATAACAAAAGAATAAATGACTTCAAGAAGAAGACTTTGTTCAAGAAGAGTGAAGTGGACTCTTCCAATGGTGAAGAGCATGTGCTTAACTTCACACTTATGGTGCTTCCTATGTGGAATATTTAGATAAAGGAAATATGGCCTTGAACATTGACTCTAATGTAGAAGAAGGTGTAGGTGTGGCAATAATTGACCAAGGTAAATCCCTTGATGAGGAAATTGACTCAATTGATGAGTGTCAAGTGATCCTTCTTAAAATCTTGAAGCAAAATGAAGAGCTATCCAAAGAGAATGAGACTTTGAGAATGTGGAAGATTTCCTTGGAGGAAAAGATCCTTGCCCTTGAAAATAGCAATTAAAATTATTAAAATAAATTTTTACGATACAACGAGATCATGGATGAGTAAATGAAAGACATCTCTTTTCTTATCTCTAAATTGAATACCATGGAGAAGGAGACCTCTATCGATGACTCCTTTAATGACTCCTTGAGGATGGACAAGATTGATGTGTCCAATTATGAGAAGGAGATTGAAGATTGTCATAAACGGATGAAGGCAATGAATGATGAGCTTGCCAACAAAGACATTGCCTTTAATATTGTCAAGGAAAGAGAGATGAGGTGTAGGAAAAAAAAACAGTTCAAACGCATCGGAAGCGTGATACAAAAAAATTAGGGTTTGCATATAAATAAAAATTTTCCCTTTTAATAATAAGAACCTTAACCCTAGATTAATTGATGTATATAAAAAGTATCGTACTTTTTTTTCGAGACGATTGAAATAGCGTCGAATTGAATTCGAAAGATCTTCCAATCCAATCATGAACGTGAATCACCTAGGAGTGTGGGCTCCCTTTCTTTAAATTGTATACCTGAGTATGGAAACAAACAAAATCTTCTTCTTTGTTAGTCACAATAATCCTCCAAGAGAAAAACAAAGAACGTCCGGTCACTTTTGAATTATCAATCAATTTAATTGAAACCTGTGTGAACCTTGATTCGACGTTGTATACAAAATCTTTTTGATGAAAAGGATACTAGTGTACTATCGAAAACAAAAACATTCCCCTTTTTCTTTTCTTGGCCGAATTCACACTATCTCTATGAGTTGGTCAAATTTTGTCCAGAGTAAAAAACAAAATTTTCTCCCTCAAAATTCTCTCTTGCTAGGCCAAATTCTCTTCTTGAAAATTTCTTAGCATGGCCGAAATTTCTCCCATAGAAAAACTTAGGCTGGCCGCAAATTAACATACTTATATATATAGGATCATAAATCTTCTCCTAAGAAGGATTTACTTGGTTGGCAAGAATCCTTTCCTTAGGTGGATTTATTTGGTAGTTAAGAATTCTTATCTAAAAAGAATTCTATCCTATTATATATGTATATGGGCTGGCCGAAATTTCATTGGATATTTATTAGGATCACAAATCCTTTTCTAAGAAGAATTTACTTGGTAGTTAATAATCTTTTTCTTAGGTAGATTTACTTGGTGGTTAAGAATCTTTTTCTAAATGAATTCTATCCTACACCAAGACTCCTAATCCAACTCAATAGTGTATTTGTAACCATATTAAAGACTTCCTAATTTGGTTAGATAAATAATTCCTTTTATTTATCTACTTATCAAATATAGTCTTTAATATTAATTATACTACCAGTAATAGTATAATTTTAGTAGACCAACTCCTATTGGGAAAAAGATTTTGAATTTCAATTAAATAATTAATTAATCAACAAATTAATTAATTTCCATTTAATTAAATAATAAAATTAAAATAATATAATTTAAGCTATTATTAATAGCCTTGCCGCCCAACACATGTATACAGGCCATATATTATTATTTTTATTTTATTAAATCAATTGGACCATAATAAAAAAGTCCACATGTGAACTAGACCAATTCTTACAAAAAGAAACAAGTTCACATGCCTTAATACAATTCTAGATGGACCCCTAAATTGGTCTGGTAGAATATATCAAGTGATCCATGCAAGTTCGTGTGGATTGAGGATCTTAACGGGCTATCTAAATTTAAGCTTCAATAGACACAACTCGATTGGGCTAGGTTACAAAACCTCTTGTGGAATTGTATCTCCTAAAAGCTCATTCAGGACAATTATAATTTTAGGCACAAAATTATCCATTTAGTCCTTTTCCAGAAATTTAGCATTTGTCGAAACAAATACTTTAAGATCTGAAGAACTATAAAAATAATATCCTTTTGTTCCATTTGGATACCTTACAAATATGTATGTTTCTGAACAGGACTCTATCTTTTCTGTCTTTCCTTTTAACACGTGCGCAGGACATCCAAATATCTTTAAGTGTTGTAAACTAGGCTTTCACCCGGTCCACAACTCATGTGGTGTTTTAGGAACCGACTTAGATGGTACATCGTTTAGAATGTACATTGCGGTTTGTAAAACATATCCTCAAAAAGAATTAGGGAGTGTTGAATAACTCAACATAGACCTAACCATGTCCAAAAGAGTTCTATTTCTCATTTCTGCCACCCATTTTGTTGAGGTATGCGTGGTGCAGAAAACTGAGAAATTATCCCATTATCAATAAGATATTGTTGAAACTCACCAAATAGATATTCTCCACCACGATCAGACCTCAAGATTTTTATGCGTTTCTTAAGCTGAGATACACATAGCCAAATCTTGAGTGATCATCCATGAAAGTGATAAAGTACTCATATCAACCTCTAGCTTGAATGTTCATCGGTCTACACACATAAGTGTATATCAATCCTAAACATTCGATGGCTCTTATGCCTTTGGTCGTAAAAGACCTTTTGGTCATTTTACCTTCTAAACAAGATTCACAAGTTGGTAGATCATTAACCTTTAAGTCACTTAGAGGTCCGTCACATACCAATCTTTTAATCCTATTAAGGTTAATATGACCTAGGCACAAATGCCATAGGCAGGTTTCATCTTTTGATAATTTTACTCTTTTATGATTAGGTTCCGTTGATTCCATGTCTAACAAGTGAGAGATATTTCCATGCAAATAGAATAAACCATTTTCTAATGTACCTTTGCAAATAATTTTGTCATTCTTACTAATAATAAAAGCTTTATTAAAAGTAACCGAATAACCAAATTTATTTAAACAAGAAACTTAAATTAAATTCCTCTTGAATTGTGGTACATAAAACGTTATTAAAACTAAATGCCTATAAGAATCTAAATTGATTCTAATATCTCCTACTACTCTAGTAGACACCAATGCTCCATTGCCTAAATGCAAGTTGAATTCATTCTTATTTAGTCTATTTCCTTTGACCCATTTCACCACAAATGAAACACATTCCTTTAACCCTGGTTACTTTCTTGGTCTCCTTCTAAAAAGGCCCCCAAGTTGCTTTTTCCTCTGTTGTTTCTTGACCTTCTAACGGGTCTAAACAGTAGCAACTTTACCAACCATATAAATTCCTGTCTAGAGACATCATAATATCGACAGTAGTCTCCATTCCTTCAAGTTGCTGTTGCAACACGTTGGAGATGATGGTCATAATGTAACGTACATTTAGCTATCTCATCTAAAGTCTTCCACTACTGATACTCATCTCTTTGCACTTGAGTAGATTCGTTAGTTTGGTGGTTAAGGAATATACAGAATGAACTTATACGTTTCAGCTTGCAACAACAACCCAATATTCCTCTTCCATGTGACATAATTATCATCAGTTAAAGTATTATCTTTTAGGATATTGATTAGGGATGGGGTCATGATTTATTTTTAATAACAAAAATTATATAAGTAAACAATAATGATATAGCACTTTTGAATATTTATCTTGAATTAAATAAAATAATTCAATCGTAAAAATTCAACGGTGATCCAACACCCATAAATGTCACGCCTCCTTTGGGAGTACGCACCATTAACTAGTTGGACTAGGTCCCACCTAATTGTTAACATAACAACCAACGTTTTCTATTTAGCCTTGCAATTTTATTAACAAGAACTCTTGGGAGGATATTAATAAATATACATTGAGTGTGTTACTAAGTTATGAACCTTTAATATAATCCCTCACGAATATCCCTCATTTGGGAGTAGATATCGTTTGGGTTAATTGTAGGGAAAAAAATGGTTCATAACGTAACAGAAGCGTGATAAAAATGAAAATTAGGGTTTGTGTATAAATAAAAAATTTCCTTTTTAATAACAAGAACCGTAACCCTAGATTAATTTATGTATATAAAAAGAATCGTACCTTTTTTTTCGTGACGATTGAACTAGCGTCGAATTGAATCTGCAAGATCTTCCAATCCAATCATGAACGTGAGTCACCTAGGAGTGTGGGCTCCCTTTCTTTAAATTGTATACCTGAGGATGGAAACAAACAAAATCTTCTTCTTTGTTAGTCACAAAAATCCTCCAAGAGAAAAACCAAGAACTTCCGGTCAATTTTGAATTATCAATCAATTTAATTGAAACTCGTGTGAACCTTGATTTGATGTTGTACACAAAACCCTTTTGATGCAAAGGATACTAGTGTACTATCGAAAACAAAAACGTTCCCCTTTTTCTCTTCTTGGCCGAATTCACACTATCTACATGAGTTGGTCGAATTTTGTCCAGAGTAAAAAACAATTTTTTCTCCCTCAAAATTCTCTCTTGGTAGGCCAAATTCTCTTCTTGAAAACTGCTTAGCATGGCCGAAATTCCACTCATAGATAAACTTAGGCTGGCCGAAATTAACATACGTATATATATAGGATCATAAATCATCTCCTAAGAAGGATTTACTTGATTGTCAAGAATCTTTTCCTTAGGTGGATTTATTTGGTAGTTAATAATCCTTATCTAAAAGGAATTCTATCCTATTATATATATATATATATATATATATATATATGTGGGCTGGCCGAAATTTCATTGGATATAAATTAGGATCACAAATCCTTTCCTAAGAAAGATTTACTTGGTAGTTAAGAATCCTTTAGGTAGATTTACTTGGTGGTTAAGAACCTTTTTCTAAATGAATTCTATCCTACACCAAGACTCCTAATTCAACTCAATAGTGTATTTGTAACAATATTAAAGACTTCCTTATTTGATTAGATAAATAATTTCTTTTATTTATCTACTTATCAAATATAGACTTTAATATTAATTATACTACCAACAATAGTATAATTTTAGGAGATCAACTCCTATTAGGAAAAAGATTGTGACTTTTAATTAAATAATTAATTAATCAACAAATTAATTAATTTCCATTTAATTAAATAATATAATTAACATAATATAATTTAAGCTATTTTTAATAGCCTTGCCGCCCAACATATGTATATTGGCCATATATTATTATTTTTTATTTTATTAAATCTATTGGACCTTAATAAAAAAGTCCACATATGAACTTATTCTATATCATTTTTATTTTATTATTTAATTAAATGAAAATTAATTAATTGTTTAATTAAAAATCAAATTCTTTTTTCTAGTAGGAGATGGTCTCCTAATATTATACTATTGTTGGTAGTATAATTAATATTAAAAATTATATTTGATAAGTAGATAAATAATAGGAATTATTTATTTAATATGGTTACAAATACACTATTGAGTTGGATTAGGAGTCTTGGTGTAGGAAAGAATTCTTTTTGGAAAAGGATTCTTGGTCACCAAGTAACTCAACCTAAGGGTAAAATTCTTATTTGAAAAGGATTCTTGACCACCAAGTAAATCCTTCTTAGTAAAGGATTTGTGATCCTATAAATACCACCTTGATAAATTCGGCCAGCTCTATGTTTCTTTGGGTGAAATTTTGGCCAAGCTAGGTAATTTTCAAGAGAGAATTCGGTCTAGCAAGAGAGAATTTGGAGGGAGAAAAATTTATTTTTTGCTCTAGACAAAATTTGATCAACTCATAGATATAGGGTGTAGAATTCGTCCAAGGAGAAAAGAGAAAAAGAGAACGTTTTTATTTTGATAGTACACTAGTATATTTTATGATCGTTTGGATTAGTTTCGATTTCTTCAAAGTGACAACTAAAATAGAAAAACTCTGTTGTTGTCCGTTTTTGACTTTAGGTCACTCAATTAACCATAACTCTTTACACATACATCAAAACCTTATTTTGTTAATTGAAACAGAAAGTAGACATCCATACCTTTCTAATGGTATACTATTTGATAAATTTCGATGTCATATGATCATGTTTTGAGCTATTTGAAAATTAGGCTGTTGGCTGATTTTATAGTGTGTGGGTACCTACCACGTAGTAAACCCACACACTGTGTCTTTTTTACCTCGATAATTGAGTTTAAAATTTCTTAAAATTACATCATTTGATTTGGACACTATAAATACATCCTTAACTCTTCTTCTTTAATCAATGACTCTAAAAAAGAACACTATAGAGAGATAGAGTTTCTGGATTGCAGCTCTTTTGATAATGGTTTGAGATGATTGGTTGTACATATGCTTATATGTTATTTTCTAAATATGTGTGCAACATTGCTTTACATGCAATCCATGTCATATTTTTTTTCAAACATGCTTTTTGGACTAGGAGATTTACTTTGGATTTATATTTTGAATTACCTATATTTCAACTCCATGACATGAAGATTTTATTAATGAAAATCCTTGAATTGATATGAATGAAAATAATTTTTTAAGTGCAAAATTTTAAATACAAAAATATATGTGAAAAGCAATATTTTAGGATCTTGTATCCATTCAAAGGATTTTATAATCCAAATTCTCTCTCTCTCTCTTTATTAGTTGAACAAGGCTACTATCATACATGTAGCTTACATAGAAAAATCGAATAAGGTGCAAATGTCGCTCATGTCTTGTTTTGCCTATAAAGTTTGAAATAGTTGCTCATTAAACTGAATCTCTTATATTTTCTATATCATTGCTTAAGATCATGACAAAGGGTGAAAATTGGTTTGAATTATTTTGGAAACCTTTGTTGTTTGCTTTGCCAAATACCATTTATTTTGGATTTGAATGCAACATGTCTTGCATGCAAAGCACCTTTATCACACATTGTATTTTCTTTGAATAAAACTCCATGAATCTCTCTCAATCACTTTAGTGGCATAAATGTGGTTTATATGATTATTTGATGTGATCTTGCTTGTAGCTTTCTCTACCTTGGCAACTCGTTGTGGGGAACTCCTTTGCCTATATCATGACCAAAATAAGAGGAGTAGTATGTATATAGAGGGAGCTTTGTGTTTTGATTAGCCATAGGCATTTTTGGGGAATTAGCTATTTGAAGAAAAGTAACCTTTTAGGAGGATCATTGTGTTATGTTTGAGTCTTGTTGGCATTATTCTATATCAAAACAATATTTTCTTTGTATTGATTAGTTGTCTAGGATTCATGGTGTTAATAGCAAAATTTGGCTAGGGACCAAAGAAGAATTTTCCACTTCCCAGCCTTCCTACAAGGGTCCAAATTCGGGCTTATATGACGGGGTGTCAAGGTCCCCGAGGTCGAGCTACCATGTGATCCTACATGAGCAAGGCGAGGCCGCCCATACCATCTGAGCATCTCGAACGTGTACAGGCTTACCAAATATAGCCCGACGAGACCACGTCAAGCTCTTTATACCAGGATAAAGCCCTTTTCTCCACATCACTCTTAATTCCTTTAAATGTCTTTTCCCTCTCTTTCTTTCATAAGTTGATGAATTGAAGAACAAATGCAAAATAATTTCTTAAAACGTTTGATTTTTTGTGTTTGTGATATCTCTCTCAAATCAAATCTGGTTTAGTTGATTCAAAAGCCAAAAAAATTGGTCTTGAAGAGAGGAACAAACTCCAAGCATATTCAGAGCCAAATGATTACTTGAGTTTTTACAATATACAGATTCCTACTTGAGATTTCATCATTTGTTAGTTGAATCATTTCCTTCTTACTTTTCATTTATGATCATCTTCTTGAATGTTCTAATTTGATGAAGAAGAATGACTAGAATGATTTTTATTCCAAAACGCACGACATAAGCGGAAAAGACAATTGGTATATTTTAAAAAAAATTCCTTTAAATGAATGAACCTTAAACTATGATTAATTAACATATAATAAAAAGTATCGTACATTTTTCTCATGACGATTGAAGTTGCGCCGAATTGAATCTGTAAGATCTTCCAATCCAATCATGGACGTGAATCACCTAGGATTGTGGGCTCTTTTTATTTGAATTGTTTACCTGAGGGATGGAAAACAAACATTTTTTTTTCTTTTGTTAGTCACAATAATCCTCCTAGAGAAAAACCAAGAACGTTGGGTCACTTGTGAATTATCAATCTATTTGGTTGAAACTCGTGTGAACCTGATTCGATTTCTGTACACAAAACACTTTTGATGTAAAAGATACTAGTGCACTATCGAAAATAAAAACGTTCCCTCTTTTCTCTATGTTTGGCCGAATTCTTCACACAATAAGTTTGATGATTTTTTTTGTCTATAATAAGCATAATAATAATAAAAAAAAAAACTTCTCACAAGACTTCAACAAGGCTTGGATTAATTCTTTGTATAGAATTCTTAGGCTTGGCCGAATTCCTCTATATAAGTATATATAGGTGGCCAAATCCTCTCTCTAAAAGGATTTACTTGGTGGCCAAGAATCCTCACTCAAAGAAGAATTATTTTCCACACCAAGATTCCTAATCCAACTCATTAATGTATATATCCAATAACTAATTAATGAATATAAATTAAATTCTGAATTTATCAAAACTTCCTAAGTTGACCAATTATCAATTAAAGTTTTGATAGATATCAAATACTTCCTAATTTGACTAGATAAATAAATTCCTTTTACTTATCTACTTATCAAATAAAGTATTTGATACTTATCATACTACTAACAATACTATGACACTATGAGACCATCTCCTACAAGGAAAAAGTTTTTGACTTTTAATTAAATTAATAATTAATTAATTAATTAATTAAATAATTTACATTTAATTAAATAATAAAATAAAAAATGATATATTAGGCTATTATATTAGCCCTTGCTGCCCAAGCCAAATATATGGGCCATATATTGTTTTTCCATTTTATTAAATCCAATGGACTTTAATAAAAAGTCAAAATGTGAACTAGACCCAATCTTACTAAAAAAGAAACAAGTCCACGTGCCTTAAATTAATACATTAATATAATTAAATAGCCCATTTAATTAAAATACGCAAATTATATTCTTAATATATTAATGGAATGCTAACCGCACCCTATTAGGGCTATCCATGAATTCCCACATCCTAGGCAGCCCATTCCATGTATTTTGAAAAGTTCCCGCTTGTCTTGATCACCAATGACCTTACCTCTCCAGAACTTTTGGAGTCCGAAATCCAAAAACAATTCTAGATAGACCTAGATATTGGTCCGGTGGAATATATCAAGTGATCCATGCAAGTTCATGTGAATTGGGGATCTTGCGTGCTATTTAAATTTAATCTCCAATAGACATAACCTAATCATAATCAACAAATGATTCACTTAGGTCCGATATATTAATTTTAGTTCATTCCACTAAATAACTAAAATTGAACTCTTAAATAAAGATAGAATAAGTTAATATTCCTCATTCGTACCTTGAACATTCATAATTGAGATAGTATGTCCTCGTGAAGAATAACAGTAACCCCAAAGAGCTCATAAACTGCCTATATCTCACCAAGTTACCATATTTACTCATATGACCACATTTTGAACTTGGATATTTTGACTTGTCCAGAAGCTATATTTCAATAGACACTATTGAAAACTTAACGTTAAAATTTAATATCCAATACCACAAAATATCCATATGATGGTATTCTACACACATTTAATAAATGGAGCCATGATGTCCATATCTATAAATGAAGTCCTCTATCGATTAACAAATGAATACCACCAAACCATGAAGGATAGACTATACTATATAATTATACACATTGATGGCTTAAATGATAACACTTGTAACCATAAGTACAGCATTAATCTCAAAATTGAGATAGACTCTCTGATTGTTCTCCAATGAAAACTTTTATCCATTGATGGTTCTGGATAAAGTATCTCATAGTGATCCTATTGAATGCACATAGTGCACCAAATTATTTTGCCTAAAGATACAACAGTTTGATGATTTTATACTTATCATAACACATTTGATCCCACTCAAATGCTAGCAAAAGAATCTACAACTTTAACAAGATAAAAGCACCCAACCTTTATCTTAAGTTATGAATATTGTTCAAGACTAATTAAAGAATTGTGTCTACCTCATACATATCTAGATGTACGAACAATTCTTCTTTTGTCATAGTCTTATGAACTTATAGTTATTTACATTTGACAATTAGAATTATTAAATTATAAATGCTATAAGATATGTTAAACTATAAATCACTTATTAATATGAAAATATTGTCAAATGCATTATTACACTCTTGCTATAGAGCATAATCCCAGCATATTGTTGTATTGAATATATTTTAGCTAAACTTGTTAAGCATGAACTTGATTTTAGAGATATTCTTGTGTTCTTGTGATTGATTGTGAATTTCTAGATTGAGTTTCATATTCTAAGAACTAGGTCATATTTGATTGATATTCCTATTTCTCTTATCTTGTTCTTATTTGATAACTTGTTTAGATTTCTAGATATATTTTATGATTGATCATTGAAAGCCATATCTAGCTATCTTGTTGCATGTTCATAGAGTTTGCTTGATCTACATTCTCTATTTGCTTATGATTGCATCATGAATGCATTTGTGCACTTAACTTAGATCATTGCCTTCTAAAAGTTTGAAGTCTCATTTTAGAGTGAGTGAAGCTATAACTTGAGCAAGGAGTCTTAGCTAGAGTCAGGACGATTCGGATAGCTAAGCAAAAAGACTTGTTTAGGATTAGGAGAATCTGGATAGACAAGCAAGAAATATTCCTAGAGGCAAATGTGCCTTGGATAGGATGTTGCTTCCTAGAGATATGTTTGTCACATCTTGGATAGGAAGTAGGCAAATTGATTCACTAGGTCTGAGGGTAGAATAATGGTTGATAGCTAGGAGAGCATATCTTGTGGTTGATTGCTGTTAAGTGTGTAACTCTTATTCGACATAGTGGATTGCGGTTTGCTGGTGGTTGTGGTATCAACCCATGGATGTTTCCTCTTTTGAGGTTTACCATGTAAAAATCTCTTGTGTTGTTATTACCAATATTAATTCCTTTACTTACTTTATCTTATATTGCTTTAACTTTTGCTAAATTGATTTCATATTGATTTGTGAAGCAATCAACTTGTTAGAGTTTTTAAGTGTGATTTAAATTGCTTGTTAGATCATACCTATTCACCATCCCCCCTCTAGGTATATTTGCACTATAATGACTAGGGGTATGCAATTGGTATTAGAGCACGTGTATATAAGCATTTAGATAGATCTTCTTCATAGTGTTTGTTATCTTGTTTTTGTGATTAATCGTCATTGAGGAAGTTTATTCTTTTATGGCTTCTTTTATTGAAGGTGGGTCTATTGACTTGGAAGATCAAAAGATCAAGGATCTTATTCTAGAAAATGAAAGGATCTCAACAGGTCTCTCAATAAGAAGTTAGAAAATCATGATCTTTGCTCAAAAGAGTTTAATGAACTTATAGACAAAATTATTAGTCTAGAGAAAAACTTGAACATAACAACAATAGATTAGGTATTTTGAAACAAGAAATTGAGCTAAGAGATGACTCACTTGGTCATGCTAGAAGAATAAAAAATATACTCAAAGTTAAACTTAGTGAGTATAAGAATCAAGAGAAAGCTCTTAGTGACAAGCTTAATGAGGCTAATAAGATGATACATAAGATGTTATCTAGTTTTAACAAAGTAGAAAATCTCATTAAGGTTGGAAAGCATCCAAGTGACAAAAGAGGTTTAGGATATATCAATGAAAAGTCTACTCCTTCAACTAATAAATCTACAATTGTCAAAGCAAGTAGCAAATTAAATGTAGGTACACTATCTAATGGTAAAGCCATGGACGCTATCGAAGGTGCCTTAAAATCAATAATAGAAGTCAAGAAAAGACTCAACAATGCCAAAGACAACATTTATCATCTTTAAATGCAAAAGGCAAAGCATCCAGTGTTGCATGCCAATGAGGTAAAAATGTGAAAAGGAAAAATGAGTTGGATGCTCAAGCTAATGGTAAACCCCACAAATTCATGCCTATTTGTCATTATTGCAATATGGTAGGGCATATAAGACCTAGATGTTTTGAATGCATTCGCAAATGTAAATATGTCAATGATATGCATGATAAGTCTAGACAATCATTAATGTATAGATTTAGAATTAGACATAAAAAGACTTTTGAAACGCATGTTGAGAATAATGTTGTTGCTGATTTGTTTGCTAAATCTTGTGTTGAATCTCATTCTACTTTGAAAAACAAAGTTTATAATGCTTTGTTTGATTTGTTTGAAAATGTGACCAATAAAGTCAATGTGCAAAATAACAAATCAAAGCATGTTAATAAAAGTAAGAATGAGAAACTTGTTAAGAAAGTATGGGTTATAAAAGGCACTAAAAAATGTTTTTTTTGCATAATATGCTCTTAGAGCTAACTTATCCTATTGTTGGTACCTAAACAGCGGATGCTCTAGGAATATGACCGGTAACAATGAGTTCTTTAAAAATCTTGTCATGAAAGATGGTGGATTGGTTACTTTTGGTGATGGCATCGAAAAGAAAGTTCTATGCAAGGGAACAATTTGTATCCTCGAATTACCTAAACTTAGAAACACCTTGTATGTAGATGGTCTACAAGCTAACTTAAGAAGCCCTTAGAACTTGTACACATGGACCTCATGGGACCATTCCAAACTGAAAGTGTTATTGACAAGAAATACATTTTTGTTTGTGATGATAACTTTTCTTGGTTTGTTTGTGTTTATTTTCTTTAAAATAAGACTGAAACTTTTGGTTACTTCAAAAAAATTTGTAATCAAGTTAAAAATGAAAAAAGTCTTGGAATAAATAAAATATGTCGCATTAGGAGTGATCACAGGAGTGAATTTGAAAATGTCAAATGTAGTGAGTTTTGTGATGACTTTGGGATTTATCATGAGTTCTCGGCCCCTAGAACTCCTCAATAAATTGGTGTTGTTAGGAGGACGAACTGTTTCTTGCAAGAGATGGATAAGGTCATGCTAAATAACAAGAAAGTCCCTATAAATAACAAGAAAGTCCCTAGGAACCTTTGGGTCAAGGCGGTCAATACCACTTGCTATATTTCTAATAGAGTTTTAAGAAGGCTCGGTATAAAACAAATCTCCTATGAACTTTGGAAGGGCAAGAAGCCTAATGTGAGTTACTTTCATACTTTTGGAAGTAAGGGCTATATTTTGAATGATAAAGATCACTTAGGAAAGTTTGATGCTAAAAGTGATGTTGGTCTCTTTCTTGGATATGCTAATAATTGTAGGAAAAATACGTGCAGCGGATGCGTGAAAAATTTATAAAATTAGGGTTTTGTATAAATAAAACATTTCCCTTTATAATAACGAAAACCTCAACCCTAGATTAATTGATGTATATAAAACTGTTGTAACTTTTTTCTCGTGATGATTGAACTAGTGCCGAATTGAATCCGCAAGATCTTTCAATCCAATCACGAACGTGAATCACCTAGGAGTGTGGGCTCCCTCTCCTTTTTTTGTATATCTGAGGATGGAAACAAATAAAATCTCTTTCTTTGTTAGTTACAATAATCGTCCAAGAAGAAAAACAAAGAACGTTAGGTCACTTGTGAATTATCAATCAATTTGATTGAAACTCGCGTGAACCTTGATTCGATGTTGTACACAAAACCTTTAAATGTAAAGGCTACTAGTGTACTATCGAAAACTAAACGTTCTTTCTTTCTTTTCTTCTTTGCTAAATCTCACACTATTTCTGAGAGTTGATCGAATTTTGTCTAGACCAAAAACAGATTTTTCTCTTTCAAAATTATATGGTGGCCGAATTCTCTCCACAAAGAAAAACCTAGGCTAGCCGAAATCTTCTCATGAAATTCTTTAGGGCTGGCATAAATTCTACATGTATATATAAGGGCTGGCCGAAATTCCTTCTTGGAATCTATTAGGATTTCAATTACTTTTCCTAAGAAGGATTTACTTGGTTGTTAAGAATCCTTTCCTTAGGAGGATTTACTTGGTGGTTAAGAATCCTTTTCTAAAAGGAATTCTATCCTACACCAAGACTCCTAATCCAACTTAATAGTGTATTTGTAACCATATTAAAGACTTCCTAATTTGAATAGATAAATAATTCCTTTTATTTATCTACTTATCAAATATAGTCTGTAATATTAATTATAATACCAACAACAGTATAATTTTAGGAGACCATCTCCTACTAGGAAAAAGATTTTAACTTTTAATTAAATAATTTCCATTTAATTAAATAATAAAATAAAAATAATATAATTAAGCTATTTTAAATAGCCTTGCTGCCCAATAATATATTATTTTTCTTATTTTATTAAATCTATTGGAACTTAATAAAAAGTCCACATTTTAACTAAACCCATTCTTACAAAAAGAAACAAGTCCACATGCCTCAATACAATTCCAAATTGACCCCTAAATTGGTCCGGTAGAATATATCAAGTGATCCATGCAACTTCGTGTGGATTGAGGATCTTGGCGGGCTATCTAAATTTAAGCTCCAATAGACACAACCCAATCACAATCAACAAATGATTCACTTAGGTCCGATCTATTAATCTTAGTTCATTCAACTAAAAAACTAAAATTGAACTCTTAAATAAAGATAGAATAAGTTGATGTTACTCATTCATACCCTAGACAACCTTTTTGGAGAAAGTGTATCCTTGTGAAGAATACCAGTAATCACAAAGAGCTCATAGATCGTCTAGAGCTCTCCAAGTTACCATATTTACTCATATTACCATATTTTGAACTTGGATATTTTGATTTGTCCAGAAGCAATGTTTCAATAGACACTATTGAAAACTTAATGTTAAGATTTAATATCCAATACCTCAAAACAACCATATGATGATATTCTACTCTCATTTAATAAATGGAGCCACGATGTCCATATCTATAAATAAAGTCCTCTATCGATTAACAAATGAATACCACCAAACTATTGAGGATAGACTTGTTAGGATTATGCTCGATAGCAAGTGTAAAATAATGTATTTGACATTCTTTTCATATTAATAAAGTTATTTCAGTTTTAACAAATCTTATAGCATTTATAGTTTAATTATTATAATTGTCAAAAGTAAATAATCATAAGGTCAACAGACTATGAGAAAAGAAGAATTGTTCATACATCTAGATATGTATGAGGTAGACACAATTCTTTAGTTAGTCTTGAATAACATTCACAACTTAAGATAAAAGGTTGGGCGCCTTTATCTTGTCAAAGTTGTAGATTCTCTTGCTAGCATTTGACTGGGATCAAATGTGTTATGATGAGTCTAAAATCATCAAAATGTGGTGTTTTTGGGCAAAAGAATCAAGTGCACTGGGTGCATTGAATAGGATCACAATAAAATACTTTATCTAGAACCGTCAATGGATAAAAGTTTTCATTTGAAGACAATCGGAGAGTCTATCTAAATCCTAAGATAAATGATTGACTTATGGTTGCAAGTGTTATCATCTGAGCTATCAATGGGTATGATTATATAGCATAATCTATCCTCGATAGTTTGGCGGTATTCATTTGTTAATCTATAGAGGACTTTATTTGTAGATATGGACATCGTGGCTCCATTTATTGAATGAGAGTAGAATACCATCATATGGATGTTTCTAGTTATTGGATATTAAAATTAACGTTAAGTTTTCAATAGTGTCTATTAAAACATGGCTTCTGGACAAGTCAAAATATCCAAGTTCAAAATGTGGTCATATGAGTAAATATGGTAACTTGGAGAGCTATAGGCGGTCTATGAGCTCTTGGCGATTACTGGTATTCTTCACGAGGATACACTTTCTCCAATAAGGTTGTCTAGGGTATGAATGAATAACATTAACTTATTCTATCTTTATTTTAGAGTTCAATTTTAGTTCTTTAGTGGAATGAACTAAAATTAATTAGATTGGACCTAAGTGAATCATTTGTTGATTGTGATTGGGTTGTGTCTATCGGAGCTTAAATTTAGATAGCCCTCCAAGATCCCCAGTCCACACGAACTTGCATGGATAACTTGATATATCCTACCAGACCAATTTAGGGGTCCATCTAGAATTGTATTAAGGCATGTGAACTTATTTCTTTCTGTAAAAATGGGTCTAGTTCACATGTGGACTTTTTTTTTAAGGTCCAATGGATTTAATAAAATAAGAAAAAAAAATGGCCTATATACATGTGTTGAGCTGCAAGGCTATTAAGAATAGCTTCAATTATATTGTTTTTATTTTATTATTTAATTAAATGGAAATTAATTAATTTGTTGATTAATTAATTATTTAATTAAAAGTCAAAATCTTTTTCCTAATAGGAGTTGGTCTCCTAAAATTATACTCTTGTTGGTAGTATAATTAATATTAAAGACTATATTTGATAAGTAGATAAATAAAAGGAATTATTTATCTAATCAAATTAGGAAGTATTTAATATGGTTACAAATACACTATTGAGTTGTATTAGGAGTCTTGGTGTAAAATAGAATTCATTTAGAAAAGGATTCTTAACCATCAAGTAAATCTGCCTAAGGAAAGGATTCGTAACTACCAAGTAAATCATTCTTAGGACAGGATTTTTGATCCTACTATATATCCAATCAAATTTCGGACAGCCCATATATATATATATATATATATATATATATAATAGGATAGAATACCTTGTAGATAAGGATTCTTAACTACCAAATAAATCCACTTAAGGAAAGGATTCTTGCCGACCAAGTAAATCCTTCTTAGGAGAAGATTTATGATCCTATATATATACGTATGTTAATTTTGACCAGCCTAAGTTTTTCTATGAGATGAATTTCGGCCATGCTAAGCAATTTTCAAGAATAGAATTTGGCCTAGCAAGAGAGAATTTTGAGGGAGAAAAATTTGTTTTTTACTCTGGACAAAATTCGACCAACTCATAGAGATAGTGTGAATTCGGCCAAGAAGAGAAAAAGGGGAACATTTTTGTTTTCGATAGTATACTAGTATCCTTTGCATCAAAAGGGTTTTGTGTACAACATCGAATCAAGGTTCACACGAGTTTCAATTAAATTGAGTGATAATACAAAAGTGACCAAACGTTCTTGGTTTTTCTCATGGAGGATTGCTGTGATTAACAAAGAAGAAGATTTTGTTTGTTTCCATCCTCAGGTATACAATTTAAAGAAAGGGAGCCCACACACCTAGGTGATTCATGTTCGTGATTGGATTGAAAGATCTTGTGGATTCAATTCGATGCTAGTTCTATCGTCACGAAAAAAAAGGTACGATACTTTTTATATACATCAATTAATCTAGGGTAAAGGTTCTCGTTGCATAAAAGGGAAAAACATTTTATTTATACGAAAACCCTAATTTTCATTTTTATCTTGCTTCCGTTGTGTTTTGAACCGTTTTCCCTACAAGACTATGCTATATAATCGTACCCACTGATAGCTCAAATGATAACACTTGTAACCGTAAGTCCATCATTTATCTTAGGATTGAGATAGACTCTCCGATTGTCTTCAAATGAAAACTTTTATCCATTGACGGTTCTAGATAAAGTATTTCATTGTGATCCAATTCAATGCACCTAGTGCACTAGATTCTTTTGTCCAAAGATACCACACTTTGATGATTTTAGACTCATCAAAACACATTTGATCCCACTCAAATGCTAGCGAAAGAATCTACAACTTTAACAAGATAAAGGCACCCAACCTTTATCTTAAGTTGTAAATATTATTCAGTACTAACTAAATAATTGTGTCTACCTTATACATGTCTAGATGTATGAGCATTTCTTCTTTTCTCATAGTCTTTTGACCTTATGATTATTTACTTTTGTCAATTATATTAACCAGACTATAAATGCTATAAGATTTATTAAACTAGAAATCACTTTATTAATATGAAAAGATTGTCAAATACATTATTATACTCTTGCTTTCGAGCATAATCCCAACAATAATAGTCATGCTTATAGGTTTTTAACTTGAAAATCAAGACTATTATGGAATATATCAATGTGACGATAGATGATCTTAGCATGCATGATTTGTGTGATGGTAATAGTGTTAATGAACCTAATGAACATCTTTTAAATGACACTAAAACACCTATTGATGTGACAAGTTGTGATGCTAGTAAAGATTCTCCTAGTGAGTATGTCTTAATGATGAAAATGATAGTGGTATTGAAAAAGAAAGTAAAGGGGTAGAAAATACTTTAAATGATAATCAACAAAATGATCAAAATGTTGAGAATTCTAACTCTAGACTTTGAACATACATTATCGAGAAGACATCATAGGTGACTTGAATGAAGGCCAAATTTCGTATGCTTTCTACACATCTCAAATCGAACCTAAAAACATTAATGAGGCTATAAATGATGAGTTTTGGATTGGGGCTATGTAAGAAGAACTAAATAAACTTTAGAGAAATGAAGTGTGGTCTTTAGTTCATGGACCAAAAGAAATTAATGTGATTAGCACAAAATGGGTGTATAGGAATAAAACCGATAGGAGTGGAAAAATTATAAGAAACAAAGTTAGACTAGTGGATCAAGGTTACACTTAAGTTGAGAATGTAGATTGTGATAAGACTTTTACGCCCGTTGCTCATCTTTAGTCCACTAGACTTTTGTTATCCATTGCATATCTTAAGAAATTTAAATTATTTCAAATGGATGTCAAAAGTGTTTTTCTTAATGGTTATCTTCATAAGAAGTGTATGTTGAACAACCTAAAGGTTTTTATACGCCTACACTCTTCTAGTCATGTGTATAAATTGAGAAAGTCTCTTTATGGCTTTAAGCAAGCTCCTAGAGCATGGTATGATAGATTGACTAAATATCTTGTTGTGAACAACTGTAGGAGGGGTGGCATTGATAGAACATTGTTTGTCAAGCATCGTGATAATGAATTTTTGTTGTACAAATATATGTTGATGACACTATTTCTGGGTCTACATGTAAAACAAAGGTTGATGAGTTTGTTAGTGTCATATCAAGTGAATTTGAAATGAGTATGGTAGGTGAACTTAATTACTTTGTTGGTATGCAAGTGAAACAATATAGTGATGGTATTATGTTGACACAATCTAAATATGTTAGAAATCTTGTTAAGAAGTTTGGCCTTGAACGTGGGAGAGATTTTGAAACACCTATGAGTACTACTCTAAAGCTTGACAAAGATGAAATGGAAAATGTGTTGACCAATGTCTCTAAAGGGGCATGATAGGTAGTCTTCTCTACTTAACGGCTAGTAGGCCAAATATTTGTTTTAGTGTAGGTTTTTGTGCTAGGTTTCCAGTAAATCCTAAGGAATCTCATTTGAAAGCCATTAAAAGAATCATTAGGTATATAAAAGGAACACATAATCTTGGTTTATTTTATTCTTTTGCTATGTGGATTGGATGGGAAATATTGATGAAAGTAAAAGCACATCAGACGGTTGCTTTTACTTGTGGAATAACTTGGTTTCTTGGCAAAGTAAAAAGTAAAATTCCATCTCTCTCTCTTTTTCCGAAGCCGAGTACATTACGGCCGAAAGTGCATAGGATTATGAGATTGAACAAGTTAAAATGACTCTCTATTGTGATAATATGAGTGTCATTAACATCTCTAAAAATCCAGTTTAACATTCACACACAAAGCATATAGATATTAGGCATCATTTCATCAGAGAACTTGTTAAACATTCTATTATTTCTCTTGAGCATATGCCTACTGAAAATCAACTTGTGGATTTGTTTACAAAGCCTTTGGACAAAGAGAGATTTAAATCTCTCTGAAGATCCATTGGCATGATTTGCGTTGAATGATATCTATGTGTGATTGTGAGTGGCTTGATAAGCAAAAACTTATCTTGAACATCAATTTCTTTGAGAGCTACTCACTTGAGAATAATGATCTTGAGAAAATAAGTTTTATTGTTTCTAGATCGTGCACTTGAGCCTTAAAAATTTATTTTTAAAAGTGCACAAATGCATCTCTTATATGTTTAAGTTTGTGTAGTTGAGTTGAAAATGTGTGGATTATGGATGCATCTAAAGTTTATTTCTTAGTAAATGATAGATGATCTATGGTTAGTATCCATTTTGCTTTGGCATCTACATAAAATTCAATGAGCACCTTCATGAATAGGGCTACAGACTTTGGTTGTGAAGCTGTCCAACGTAGGAAAGGGCTACACCATTGTGATGAGTGAAAGTCGTCATGAAGAGAAAATGTATGTGTTAAAAAAAATCAAAGAAGTGTTCAAAATAATCAATAAAAAAAATCTTTAATTCAAAGCCTATAAAGAAAAGGAAGAAGGCTTAAAAAGTATAGTCGAAAATTATGATTGCTCGGGTTGACAAATAGAAATGGGAAAATGAGCCACATGCACACACACACGCTCATATGCTGACTTCTAATCTCTTTAAAGCAAAAAAAATCAGATGATAATCAATTTGACATAGATTGGAAAAGCTTTAGATGGATGGGTGTTGAAATAGTTTGCAAGTTGATAACATAATTGGTCCTTTTATATATGCTAGAATCATTAACACACACACACATATTTTGCATAAAGTACATGATTCATTAGCACTAAGAGATTGTTTTTAGAGATTAATGAAAATATATGATTCTCTTTTTGACTTTGAAAAGTATTTATATAATTTCTCTTATCGTTAGAAATATGTGATTGTGTGATTTCTTGTAAACAAGCTACTAGTTAATCAATTTGTGGAGCATATGTAAAGGGGGAGCTTAGTTTGTTTAACTTAGTTCTCAATATTAATTGTTTGCTCAATATCTCATATTTTTCTCATGCATCCCTTGACTATTCTTTACAAAAAAAAGGGGGGAATTGTATTCCTGACCTTGTTGTATAGGATGTACTTCTTATCTTAAAGGGGAGAATTCTTGTCTTAAGGGGGAGACCTAGGAGGAGAATAAGAATTCTTGTTTATATGAGATAGGAGAAGAGTCTTGTTTCATGTTTCTTATTATTTACATCTCAACAATATCTTCTTTGTAGAAGATTTCCTGTTTGGTTGGTTGTTCTGGTCTCACGGGTGTTTTGATGTTTAAAAAGGTGACTCTCGTAGACTGACAATGATATAAAGACAATTTAGTCTAGGTTCTCTTTGTAATACGAGGATGCGAGAATGCAATCAACTTTGAGTGATACAACTTTGAGTGATTATTGTGTGGTGAGGTTGAAGTTTTGTCACGGAATACCCAAAAGGGGAGAGTATTAGGTTTTAGATTTGTCTTGACTTGATTCCACAACAAAACTCTCTTTATTTGTAATGCTTAGTTTCTTTGGTGGTTCGTGGATTGTTTGATCTCCATAGAAGAAAATCAACTAGTCATACAAAGTTCATCTTCAAGAGGAAAAGTGCTTACTTGGTTATTAAGGTATCGAGATTCTTCTTTCTCTTGCAAGGTATTAGGGCACTCACACATTGCATTCACATATATCTTTACATCGTTGTGTTCATTTTGCATAATACATTCACACACTTGATATTGAATGCTCATACATTGGTGCTAAATTGACTAGCTCTGAAAATTGCATTTATTTGGACTATGTCTAGAAAATGACCTTTTATGTGTGTTATGTGTTTGAATATTTATCTAACATGGACCTTGGACTTGAATTTGGTATTGTATTTTTCTTTATTGATTTTTGGTCATTTTGGTTACTCGTTCATTTGATTTCGAGTTCCGAGTAAAGAGTTACGAAACTTTCGGGTCACTTACCATACATTGTCTTCGTCTTCGTGTATCGAGTCGAATTCATATTTTTTTGGCCTAAGTTTCATAGTCATCCATGTGTGTGAGGGAGTGCTAGTTTGTAATCTACAAACAAATTCAAATTTGTAGTTCAGAGGCCGGAAAACGATCGAAGAACGTGGGATGAGCGCAAGTGAGTAAGGCGATGGTCAAAAGCCATAACCCACCTCCCCACGATGGCGCTTGAGCATCTCAGGAAGGCAACCTTGCTGCACCGGTAAGGTGGGGAGATGGCATCCCTTTCCTGAAATGGCCTTCTCTCCACATCACTCTTCCTTCCTTTAAATGTCTTTTCCCTCTCTTTATTTCATATGTTGAAATAGTTGAAGAATTAAATAACTGGTGCAGAAATATTTCTTCAAATTTTTTTATTTTTTTATTTATGATATCTCTTTCAAATCAACTCCGATTAAGTTGATTCGTAGGTCAAAATTGTTGGTATTGAAGAGGGTAACAAACTCCACACAATTTCAGAGCCCAAAATATGTCTTGCTTGTTTTTATTTTATAGATTTCTACTCGAGATTTCATCATTTGTTAGTTGAATCATTTTCTCCGTACTTTTCTTCTACGATCATCTTCTTGAATGTTCTTATTTGATTAAGAAGAATATCTAGAATGATTTTGATTCCTTTTTGTGGTTTGTTTAAACGATTTTCGAGTTTAGCTTGTGTTGTTCTATTGAATATATTTTAGCTAAACTTGTTAAGCGTGAACTTGATTCTTGAGATATTCTTGTGTTCTTGTGATTGATTGTGAATTTCTAGATTGAGTTTCATGTTCTAAGAACTAGGACATATTTGATTCATATTCTTATTTCTCTTATCTAGTTCTTTTTTGATAACATGTTTAGATTTCTAGATATATTTTATGATTGATCATTGAAAGCCACATCTAGTTATCTTGTTGCATGTTCATAGAGTTTGCTTGATCTACATTCTCTATTTGCTTGTGATTGCATCATGATTTCATTTGTGCACTTCACTTAGATAATTGCCTTGTGAAAGGTTAAAGTCTCTTGTTAGAGTGGGTGAAGCTTTAACTTGAGCAAGGAGTCTTAGCTGGAACCGGGAGGACTCGGATAGCTAAGCAAGAAGACTTGTCTAGGATTAGGAGAATCCGGATAGACAAGCAAGAAATCTTCCTAGAGGAAAGTGTGCCTTGGATAGGATGTTGCTTCCTAGAGATATGTTTGTCACATCTTGGATAGGAAGTAGGCAAATTGATTCGCTAGGTCTGAGGGTAGAGTAAGGGTTGATAGCTAGGAGAGCATATCTTGTGGTTGATTGCTTTTGAGTGTGTAACTCTTATTAGACATAGTGGATTGCGGTTTGCTAGTGGTTGTGGTATCAACCCATGAATGTTTTCTCTTTTGAGGTTTACCACGTAAAAATCTCTTGTGTTGTTATTACCAATTTTAATTCCTTTACTTACTTTGTCTTATATTGCCTTAACTTTTGCTAAATTGATTTCATATTGATTTGTGAAGCAATCAACTTGTAAGACTTTTTAAGTGTGATCTAAATTGCTATTGTTTTTTTCTTAAGAAGTTCTAAAATTTTAGACTATACCTATTCAACCCCTTCCCCTTAGGTATATTTGCAGTATAAAGACTAAGGAATTTCAAAGAACTTGAAAGAAAGAATTTCTCAAAGCAAAGCATCCTCCTTCAAACTTTTTATGAGATCAATTGTTGTTTGGTGGCATAAGTGGCTAGCGAAGCTTAAGTGATCTCATGGTATCATTTATTTTTACTTTTGGCTTCATTTTATGTCAAAAAGAGGGAGAAATATGATATTGTTTTAGCCTACCTTCTTTGTGTATCTTTCCAAGTATTGAACATCATATGGTATGTAATATCAGGGATGAGATATTTTTGATGGATATGCATGTATTTAGGGGGAGCATACATTTATCCATTTAAACTTAATTGCCATATTCAATATTAAGCTTAATTGCCATATTCTTGCCTAGTATATTGCCATATTTTCTCTTGTATATTCTTGTGCTTCAAGTTTATTTTAGGTAATATCAAGAGAAGCTCACATGAAAAAGTTCAAGACTTGTGGAAGATTAGCCTGGGTGTATTAATTGACTGTAATGTGAGGGTGATTTTTGTGACCAATCTTCATGTTGTATGTTTTAGTATTTGTATAGGTGTTTTGACATAGAATCTACCAAATAGGGGGATTGTTAAGTTTTTGAGCCTTGTTGGCATTATACTACATCAAAACGCCATTTCCCTTACATTGATTAGTTGTGTAGGATTCATGGTTTACCAAGCTTCATGGAAATTTGACAACATATCAAGCAAAGTGGTGGCTACAAGAACAAGTTTATTGCTTATCAAAGGTATACCAAGACCTCTTTCCTCTTCCCTCTTCCCTCTTCCAAGGCCCATGCATGCACACATATTGTATCCATATGTTTCCCTGCATCATTTTACACATTTGGTATAACACATATGCACACAAAATGTTGTATGCACATACATTAGAATTTATTTGACAACTTTTGTAAATTGCATGTTCTAGGACTACATCTTGGAAATGGCGTACTTGTGTGTTCATGTGTTTGTTTGTTTGTTTGTGTTTGTGTGATATCAGACTTGAATTTATGCTTACATTATTCCTCATTGAGTTTCAGTCATTTCAGTTACTCATTCATTAGTTTTCAAGTTCTATAATGGAAGTTGAGAAACTTTCCATACATTTATCATACATGGTTTTCGTCTTTGTGTATCGAGTTGATTTCCGTATCTTTTGTGAAAGTTTTGTTGATGTCCATATACGTGAGGGAGTTATACTTTAAAATTTTAAAACAGTTTTGTAATCCGAGTTTAGAGGCTGGAGAACTGTCGAAGCTTGTAGGCTGTTTAGTTCATAAGCTTGTAGGAATTTCACATTGCACGTGCAATTTTGCATTGCTTTGTTTGTATTTGAGTGAAATGGTTGTGTTTATTTGTTCACCTCACATGCACTTGTTCTTGGAAAGTGTGTTCTTGCCATTGTATGTAGGTATATGATCTATGAAGAGATTGAAGACATTGAAGATTTAGTTTCTTGTATCTCTTTTGTAATGTAGAAGTTATCATGGACAAAAGCTTTGTTTTATTTTATGAGGATTGTTTGTAAGTGGTATTTTGTTATGAAATAGCCAAATGGAGAGATTGTATGAACCTCTATTTTTGTGATTGACTTATTTCGTAACATACAAAATTAGGGATGATTTTATAATGGGTAGCTTAGAATTTGCCTGCAAGCTTCCAAGCATCTCCCTGACTTTAGGAGTAAGTGTAAGAGTAAAAGCTAACTCACTTGACTTGATTATTAAAGAGTTTAGGTGTACACACACACACACACACACACACACACACACACACTTACACTTACATGCATTCTTGGTTAACTTACTTTGGCTTATGTAAGCTCTCTTGTCACAATCAAATCCATCATCTTCATGTAAATTCCTCCCCATAAGATTTAAGTGATCTATGTTGTCCATATCAAGTAGTTTCGACACAATTTCATTAGATAGACCAAGGAACTTGTTGATGCTATTTGAAGAGACCCTAAATGTTTTTCCCCACACATTCATCAAAGCATTTCCAAAGGTTGTACTACCCTTATACTCAAAGTAAAATTCTCTAATAAGGCTCTCATACAACCCCAATAGTATTTGTATTCATGAATAACATGATGAATGTAGGAACCCTCTACCAAATCAACACCTCTATCTATCTTGAATAAGCTTTTTAGTTCCCATAACTCCTAAGGTTTTCAACTTGTTGGGTTTGGGTTTTTTAGAGGTTGTTTGTGTGGATTTGTGTTTGGCTATGGGTTTTGGTGGACTGATAGGGTTAGAAATCTTGTTTTTCCCAAGGTTTAGTTGTCAACATTGCAACACAAAAACACATGAGTGGAAAAAGAGATCAAGTGAGTATTAGACAACAATATAAACATAAAAAGACATGATAAAATAATGAATCATAAATGCATAAATATTTCTTTTAAGCATAAAGGTACATTTTACTAAAATCAACAAATGCATTTAACAACAAACAACAATCCTAAAAATTAAGGAATTGGTGTCAATCACAATTACTATCAATCTCAAAACATAAAGGAATTGGTTGTAACAACAACTACTATCAACTCCAAGTAAGAAGGAACTTAATCAACCTCAAGCATGAAGGAATTTTTCGTAACCACAACTACTATCAACCACACGAATGAAGGAATTCATTGTAATATCAACTACTATCAACCTCAACCAATGATATATTCATTGTCATCACATTCATACAATTATTACATGATATATATCATATATCTTATAATACAATTATTCTTATCAATCAATATGTCAACAAGTAACAAAGCAAATCAAGTGAACATATCATAATAGAGAACAAAGTCTAACATGCACTGCTCCCCCTTGATAGATGCTCTATCTAGGATCAAGCTAGCATATTGTTCACAATGATATTCACACATTCACATATTCCAGCAATTTTAAAGAAATCAAACAAGATGAGCTCAAAAAACTTAGAGATACACCAAGAATTTCAATCACTCTCATAATTCTTCTTTAGTTGCTAGAATATCAAAATACTTATAAACAAAAGTGTGCGTGTGAATTTTGCTTCAAATATAAGTAGATGATTAACTTGGAAATCAAAATGCAAATCACATTCACATTTATTCATCTTAGTCTTTTCTATAAAAGGTCAAACCGATTATCATCTGGCATTTTTGCTTTTAAGAGATTAGAATTCAGCATACGAGTGTGTGTGGCATTTGTGGCTCGTCATCCTATTTCTATTTTTCAACTCGAGCATAAATGATTCTCAACTATACTCCTTTTAAGCCTTTTTCATTTTCTTATAGGCTTGAATCAAAGAATTGTCTTTTTATTGATTCTTTTCAGACCTTCTTTGATTTTTTTTTAAATATAAACATATACGCTTTCTGACGGCTTTCACTCATCATAATGGTGTGACCCTTTCCTACATTGGGCGACTTAACAACCAATATATGTAGCCCTTTTCATATAGGTGCTCATTGATTTCTATGTACTTGCCGAAGCAAAACGGATAATAATCATAGGTCATCTTAAATGTACTAGTCAAATGACTTCAAGGTATATCCACAACTTGCATATTAGCAAACTCAACTTACTCAATAAAACATACAAGAGAAACAAAATGCATTTTGGAAAACCAAGTTTTTATGGCTTACAAGCACATCTTCTAAAAGTAATACAAGAGATTTACTAATTTCATTGCTTCTCAAAAGAGTAGCTTTCAAGAAATATGAAGCCCTTATTTTTTAAAATATGCCACTCAACATTCAAACAAATATTTCACACATCATGTTCAAGACCTTCGTGAACAACATCACTATAAGATCTTTAAAGATCAAATGTCTATGAGAACCATATGTAAGTTATACTAAGTTCCCTAACATGACATGCAACATGATGTAGTGCAAACAATGAGTTGAGAGATGAAACACTTAGAATGCAAGCATTAGGATATAAAGATACCGTAGTAAGCAATTTTCATCAAATGAAAAGTCTTCACCCTTTTTATGAGCTCTATTGGCTTGTTTGTCTCCATGACAACAAGTTATTGGTGTGTCATCCTAAGATAATAAATACTAAGCATTTTAACTCAAACACATATAAAAATGAACTTCTCACAAAGTTAACTAATAGATTTCGACTATCATAGCAAGAAATGTGAGGTAGCTAAGTTATGCCAAGTTATAGAGAAATAAAGCTAACTAGCTAAAAATCTCAACAACTAGACACTAAAGCTAACCCATAAATACACCTTACACTAATGATAAAAGCACTCACCCTGACCCATATAGTCTTGGGTGAACTTATGCATATATCATGCTCATCTTTGACTTTAATGTTGAATCTAGAATGGAGATCATTGATGATGTAATTCAAAAGAGTATCTTTAATAGCCATCTCTTTAACTTTACTAGCAACACATGCTTTGTCAAGATTTTCACAAGGATTAGACTTCTTCTTCAAATACTTTTTAACATGCAATTTAGGAGCATCATACTTATCAACAACTAAAGCCCTAGCATGCTTCAAAGTAAGGTCATCTTTTATCTCTAGATGCATTTCCTAATTTACAAAACTCTATATACTTATAACACCTAGGTTTAATATGACCAACAGTGTTGCAATAATGGTAAATAGGAATGAAAGATGTGATTGTACCTTGTTGTCATGAAGAAGTAGGAAGAGTTTGAAGAGGTACCTTGTCTTTCACATTACCTTTGACTTCGAGTGCATTGTCCTTTGCAGACTTTTTCACCTTTTTGTTCTTAGCCTTCCTTGAAGTAGGTGATTCTATTTAAAAAAAATTATTTTCTTTCAAGTTGATAGGCTTTCCATGAGGTTGAACAAGTTTTATGACATTATTCCCCTTGACTGAGCCATTTACCAAGTCTTTGATTGCTTGTTTGGCTATGCCTATCTCTTCAATGTAAGATTGCTTTCTAATCCTCATATTCGAAACAATCACTTCTCTATCATAGACAAGTCTCTCTACTTCATAAAGTCTCTTCAAAAGATCATTCTTTTCATTCAAGAGCATATGAGAAGTTTTTGAAAACTCATCCCCTTGTTTTCTAATCAAGTAATATCTTTCCTTTATTTCTCTCGAAGCTTCATCCCTTTGAGCCTCAAGTTTCTCAATCTTAGCCACAAGCTCAAGATTGGTTCCTTTCAAGTTTGTATCTTCTTGATGACCTTGATCACTTTCCTTGTTCACAAAAACTTCACAATCATCTTCTAGCTTAGTGTGGGAGACCGTAAAAGCCATAAAGTTGCTTACATGCTCATCAACACTTGAGCTCTCCTCATTACTAGAACTACTATCACTCCAAGTGGTCGCCATAACTTAACTCTTCTTATCTTTATTGGACTTCTTTTTACTGCACTCATTTGTACAGTTTCCAAAACCTTAACATTCATAGCATTGAACATTCTTCCTATTGTTGGTTTGACCATTCTTATCAACTCTTGGAGATGTTGGTTTCTTAACTTCCTTTCCCTAGAAATACTACATCTAGGCTAGGTACCTTTCCTTAGAAACTTCTTAAATTTCTTAACTATAAAATCCATTTCTTCATTCTCATCATCACTCTATTCTTCAATAGCCTTGAGAGTGATTCCCGTTACTCTTGGTCTTTGGCTTCAAGCACATCTCACAGGTTTGGAGATACCTAAGCAATTCATCAATGCTTAAGCAATCTACATCCTTTTTTATTCTATGGCCGTAACCTTGGCCTTGAACTTTTTAGGAAGAGACCTTAGAATCTTCCTATTAAGACACTCTCTAAAGTTTGGTACTCCAAGTACTTGACATTGGTTAGCAATGTTAAGAAGTCAAAATTGGAAGTCTTTAAACTTGTCTTCATCACTTATTTGCAAGCTTTCAAATTGCGATGTCAACATTTGAAGCCTAGACTTTATCACCCCCAATGAGCCTTTATTTGTGACTTGAAGTGTATCCCAAGCCTCTTTGGTGGATTAAAGATTTTGTATGTAGGAGAATTGGTGTCCATCCACTCCTCCAAAGATGGCCTTCATAGCAAAATTAGGCCACTTAGCAATCTCAAAATCATTAGTCGTCCATTCACATCTAGGTTTGGAAGTTTTGGTTCCATCTGCTAGGACCTTACTAAAAGGTTTATAGCCTTATTCAACAACCATCCACACCCTTTTATCAATTGAGCGGATGTAGGCCTTCATCCTCAATATCCAAAACCCATAATTGTTACCCCAAAGTAATGGTGGACTTATGTTTGAAGCTCCTTCCACCATTACATCATCTTAAAGTCCCGAAGCACCAAAGTTTTACAAATTCACCATGAGTTTATCCTGGGATACTCACTAAATGCAATCTAGTGACCTGCTATGATACCAAATGAAAAGCACAAACACGGTTAGTTTTCCTTAAGCTAAGCTAGAGGGGGGGGGGGGGGGTGAATAGGTTAGAACACCTTTTACATTCCCTTGAAACAAACTTAAGTTTGTATCTCTAGATAGCTTGTATCACAATTTTATTAATCAAAGACAAGCAAAATCAATACAATAAAGATATGTTTGGTTAAACAATTTCAATGTAGATAACAACTTGCATGTGATACAAGCTTAATTTTTTACATAGGCTATCAATCATAAGCCTTTAATCATATGTAAAACTTGATATAAAATGAATATCATTTACAAGTACATCAAAATAAAAATACATGTCAACACATATACTATCAAGAGATAGGGATAGAGAAAAATTAACACATGACTTTTTACGTGGTAAAACCTCTGAAGAGGAAACATCCACGAACTGATTCCACAACCACCAGCAAACACCTTTCACTAGTAAGATAAAAAGATACAATCTCTCAAGTGACTAACTTCACCTAAAAATCTACCCTTCAACCCTACACAATGAAAGAGATGCCACCTTGCACAAATCGAAGAATCACTCTCCAAAATGTGACTTCTAATGCTCAAATCAAATAATCACTCTAAGAAATGAGACTTCCATGCTTAGCTATCCGGATCACCCCAAGCCCTAGTCAAGACTTTCAATGCACAAATAAAAGAATCACTCTAAAAAATGTGACTTCCAATGCACAACTTGAAGAATCACTCTCCAAATGTGACTTTCAATGCTCAATCCAAATAATGACTCTAATGAATGAGACTTCCAACCTTTTCACAAGGCCTTCTATGTGATCATGAATGCAAAATGCAAACAAGAGTGCAGCATATAATATGATGATCAACAAATCCTATGGGAACTAGACTTATGCATGAAAGTTCACAAATCAAATATGTCTAGTTACTACACATGAATAACATATCTAGAAAATGTGAAACACCAAAACACATTTAGCTTATAGATTTATTCATGTCACTAAACCTTGAATCAATCATATATATGTAAGCACATAATCAAGATTTAGTTTCAACCAAAAAATCATGCTAGAATCATAACATGTAATGAATAAAAGTTCTAGCAAGAAATATAGAGCATGTATTCACAAAGTATTCAATAGAAACCTATTAAGCCCTATATACAAGAAATTGTGTTAATCATGAAAATAGTCAATTAAGGAGACCGAGCACAAGTAGAGATTATTTTTCATCGAATCAAAGTCCAAAATAGTCCTAGATAAAAAGCTAGCATAATACAAAACACAAAAAAGTGAAAATATAGGCTTTGATAAAAACCTAACTCAACATGTAAGATTTAATCAAATCTAGCTTTAATAGAGTCTAAAGCTCTAAAAAAAACTTTACACAACATGCATTCATGTATTGAAGAAGAAAACCCAAGGTGATTGAAAACTTGAAGCTCAAAAAACAAAAGAGACATCAATACCTCAAGTGAAAATGTACTGTCCCATTTTTGTAAGTGAAGCTACTATAAAACTCAATAAAATAACTCCAAACTCTTGTGTAAAAGATAGAGGATTAGTAGACGAGAATTCTCCAATTCGAATCACTTGATTCGAACTTCGAATGAGAAAGTTATGGTTTTGGGAGATAGGAAAATTGGAGAAAAAAAAATACTGCACTAGTTTTTCAAGTTTTTCTTCTTACAAAAGAATGAGAGGGATCAAGATATTTAAAGGGAAAAAGAAAGAGGAAAAAGACCAACCAATGTGAGAGGGCCACCTCAACATCTTGTGGAGGTGTGTGGCCCTCCACGGTGTAGAAGGCCACCTTTCTCGTGAGTCTCCACGTGCCTCCATGGGAAAGAGGTGTTGGCCCCTTCCTTCCTCCTTTGAGTCCCCTTTTGTTCTTCGGCCTCCGAACTCCTATTTCAAATATATTTTTAGATTACAAACAGAGACTTTCTCATGTACAAAAGATGTCAAGAATTTGTTTTTAATAAATATGGAATTCAACTTGAAAAATGAAGATGAAAACCATGCACGATAAAAGCACGAAAAGTTTCTTAACTTCTGAATTTGACCTTGAAACTTATTGAATGAGTAACCAAAATAACCGGAATTCAATAAGAAATAATGCAAGCACATTTCAATTTCAATATCATACAAATATAATAAAATAAACACAAGAACACACAAGTATGCAACTTCCTAGATATAATCCTAGAACATGCAGTTTCAAAAAGTTGTCAACTTTAAATCTATTGCATGTGTATCTATGAATAAGTATGTGTATGTGTCATAATAAATTATGCACAATGATGCAGGGACACATATGAATGTTATGTATGTGTGTGCCTAGGCCTTGCAAGAGGAAAGAGGTCTCGATAAACCTTTTGCTATGCATTTAAGTTTTGTTCCTCTTGTAGCCACCACTTTGCTTGAAATGTTGTCCAATCTTTCTTGAAGCTTGATAACCCTCAAATTATAGATAACTAATCAATACAAAGCAAATGTCATTTTGATATAGAATTACACCACCACAAAACTCAAAACCTAACATGGTTGTTATTTATTTCGTTTTCATTGGTTGTTCGGAAACATTCGTGCTTGCACGATGGTGTGCTTCTTTTAGCGCGTTAAGTGACCATTTGATGAGGTCATGTTCTTTTCTTGGTTTGGTTATTTGCAGTAATGTGTCTAGTTTTACAAGTTTGGCTTTTAATGCTTTAGATATTTTTCAAAACTGCTTTTGTATGGTCTTATGATCATAACATTTTATACAAAGATCCAATTTAAGTTTTGAAATTTTTTGGACAAACTAGAAACACATACCTTTTCAATGGTATATTGTTCGTAATATTTCATGTCCATTTGGATTAATTTGATTTCTCCAAAGTGACCACTAAAACAGGATAACTCTTTTGATGTTCGTTTTTGACCTTATGTCACTCAAATTATCGCAACTTTCCAACGGTATACTATTTGATAAATTTTGTTATCGTATGTTCATGTTTTGAGCCATTTGAAAATCAGGTTGTTGGTTGATTTGCCAATGCACGTGTACTGCATGGGTACCTACTAGCGTAGTAGACCCGCGCACTGTGTCATTTTTACCCAAAAATTTGAGTTTTAACTTTCTCAAAATGACATCATTCACTTAGGCACTATAAATACATCCTTAACTCTTCTTCTTCAATCAATGACTATAAAAATGGAACCCTAGAGAGAGATAGAGTTTCTTGAGAGATAAAGCTTCATTTAAGCTTCATTAACTCTCCAAACCTAAAACTCAGGCATCCATTGTATCAATATACATGGGTCTTCCTCAATCTTGACTTGGTAAGTGTTAATAGCCAATTTTAGCTAGGGATCAAAGGAAAAAATTTCACTCTCCTAGCCCAGGTCCAAATCTGGATTTACTAACCACGGTACTGAGGTTCCCGGGGTTGAGCTGTTAGGTCACCCCATAGAAAGCGAGGAAAGGTCATCACACCCTAAGAACACCCCGGATGGAGCCTGACATGATCAGATTGCGGTCCTTACATCAAGGCAAGAACCAAGGGCAAGCCCGTCATCCTCTCTAGACGTAAAGAGGAACCCATTGAGGCACGATAAGCTTGTTTTTCATGCTTTATGTACCTGTCATTTTGTATAGTTTTACTCTCATTTTCTTTGCGAACTCTATCTTTTGAAGTTCTTAATGCTTAAATAGGTCCTCTCTAGCCAAAAGTTATCATTGTGCGGAACCGAGAGTTTTTGAAGTGAAAAAAAAATATTTGAGGTTGGTATGGAACGAGAAGTGTGATATGCGAACCATACTATAAGGAAGTGCATACCGTACTTCATACCACACATTAGGACAAGAAAAAAACTAGAAGTCAGTGTGGTACACTATGTCGAAGTGTACCGCACGTAGTACCGTAGAGAAGAGTAGCAGAAATCAGTTCGGTAGGCTGTGTCGAAGTGTACCTCACTTTGTACTGCGTGGGATGGCAGGAGAATTTGTAGAAAGCTTCAGCCGTGGTACGCATACAACACCAGAAGGAAACACGTACCGCACTTCGTACCGCATATGTATTCAGCCTCCTAAATTAAACTGATGTGCGGTATAATGTGTCGAAGTGAACCGCACATCGAACCGCACTTAATGGCAGATCTTGAACACTCTGTTTCGTGAATAGAGATGGTGCTTTATTGTGGGACCCCCTCTATTTTCTTTGATTAAAAATTGAGAGGGGATGTTCCTAGAGGCTTAGAGGATGTCTTTGGGACCCTGTTACATAAGTGGGGGGGGCTTCTTGTTGCCTATAAAGTAAAGAGATAGAGGTGAGAGAAAGGGGATCTAGAAAATCACTAACACACCAGACCAGCTCTGCTTCTTCACATTTTGGAAGATCTCTTTTCATTTCAGGACCGAGTTCTTCAAGATTTGATCAGATAGGGCAAGGTTTAGTTGATCCAAGAAAGTTAGGGAAACTCAAGCTACAAGAGATTGAATCTACAACTTAGTTTTATCTCTTCAACTATTCTCTTATTTTGTTTCCTTATATTGATTCATGATTTGTATTGATGTTAGCTCATCTATTGTTTATTTTTGTATAGAATGAGCTAATTATTCTTATGTTAGAATAAGATGATGCTTAACCCTTGATTCATTTGTGATAGACTCTTTGATTTCCCTATTTTTACGCTTGTGAAGCTATATGGATGTTTTGAATGCTTAAGGCTTTTGTTTAATTGATCATTTTATAATCGATCTATGGTTGGATTCTAAGTACCGAGAGGAGATTCATTTGACAAATCTTAGATAAATGTTCACTATGCTTGACTAGAAAGTGCTAGTACCACTAGGCTAGCGTATAGGGTTCAATTTTTATTCCAATTGCTTAATGGATCTATGTATATTGTCTGGATTGCTTGAAAAAGATTTTAGGTATATATAGATACTATCTCTAAATACATCGAGAGAGGTTAGAGATTTTTTTAAGGAATATGAATCTATAGCATATACACGCACAAATTAGGAGTCAAAGGAGTCAAGTGTGATATTGGGAGGGTTAAAGCGGATTCGAGTTCTAACATGTTTTCCATACATTTCTATAAGTATTGAGTTAGATAATTTAGTTTGTGTTTAAGTTAATTTACTTTATTGAAATTCCTTAAAACTTATGTTTTAGATTGTTTAAATAGTTAAAAAGCCTTTGAATTCCAGTAATCATAACCTTTATCCCTGTGGGAATGATCCCTACATCATCACTATACTATCATTCCGACATCGTGCTATTACGAGAGTCAACAAGTCTAGTTTGACACGATCAATTTTTGGCACCACTGCCAGGGATTTAATTTTATTTGATATTGGAAATATTTGGTTATAACTAATTTGAATGTTTTACTTTTAAATTTCTTATTGTATCATTTCAAGCAAGTTGCTCTTGTATGCACCAACATACAAGGAGTAACAGTCCGCAAGATTTACAATTTGATCCAAATATTAAAGGAACGACAAGAGGAAATCACCAAAATCGATGAAGAAATAGAGCAATGGAATCCCATAGTTATGGATAATCCGAACTGGTCCAAGGACCAGTAGATATCGTGGGAGTTGACCAAAGGAGTCTCCACGAGATTATCAGTCCAAGGGTGGACCAGAATGTTTCGTCCATTAGAAGACCAATAACTGCAGCTAATAACTTTGAGATAAAGCCAGCTTTGATTCAAATGATCTCGAACACGATTCAGTTTTATGGCCATCCACATGAAGACCCGAACCAGCATCTTCAGAACTTCAACGCGATTTGTGAGACCTTCCGCTACAATGGCGTAACAGAAAACTTCATCAAACTGAAGTTGTTTCTGTTCTCTTTAAAGGACCGAGCAAAAGCATGGCTACAATCACTACCACTAGATTCCATTGAATTATTTGAGCAGTTGGCTCAGCAGTTTCTAAACAAGTATTTCCCCCCAGGAAAAGCTGCCTGCCTTCGGAACGATATAACTTCCTTTATGGAATTTGATAAGGAGCCACACAATGGATTGGAAAAATGGTAGATTTTTGAATCCTTTTACAATGGGATCTCAGAACCAACTAGGAATTTTGTAGATACAACTTCAGGAGGGTCGCTTTTGACCAAGACAACAGATGTGGCCTATGATTTCATAGAAGGAATGGCCAGTAATAATAGCCATTGGGGGGAAGAAAGACAGGTGCTGAAAAAGGGTTCTAGCATCCTCGAGGTTGATGAAATGACAAGTGTGAAGGCTCAGCTTGAAACACTTACTAAGCAAATGAATAGGATGAGTGTGGGAAGTAGTCATGCTACAGTTGCTTACTGTGAACTATGTTCAGGACCACATATGAGTTCCGAATGTCAGGATGGGAATCCTTTTGCTTCAGAATCATCAGATTACATAGCTTTCATTGGATATAATAGAAACTTTAGCAACCAACAAACAACTCAGAATCCTCAAAATCCTCAGAACAATCCCTATTCAAACACGTATAACCCAGGATGGAGGAACCATCCAATTTTTTCGTGGATGGATACCCAACAACAACAATAACAACCACAACCACAACAGAATTTGAGCCAGAGACAACCTCCAGGTTTTGACAACCAATAGCAACTTCAGGATTACAACCGACAGAATCCTAGTTATCAAAACCAGAATCATGCCTTTGAGGTGGAAAAAAAGCCATCAATTGAAGATCTCCTTTCCAAGTTGTTAGGTTTTAGTTTGTGTTGGCATTAATTCCATATCAAAATGATGTTTACCTTGTAATTACTTAGTTGTTTAGGTTCATGATGATTCAAGCTTCAAGGAAGAAAGAACAACAAGTCAAAAAAAGTTCTAAGTGTTCAAAGAGAAAGGATGCAATTTGGTTCTACAAAGGTATACTAAGACCTTATCTTTCTCTTACAAGGCTTAGGCGTACACACACATATCATACATTTGTGTCCCTGCATCGTTGTGCACCATTATAGGCACACACACACATATCATACATTTGTGTCCCTACATCATTGTGCACCATTATAGGCATACACATACAATTCATTCAAATGTGTCCCTGCATTGTTGTGCACCATGTATAACACATTCACACACTTGAAGATGAATGCTCATGCAATGGTTTGGAAATAACATGTTTTGGAATATGCATGATTGGAAACTATCTCTATGTAGTTTGCATTCTAGTGTAAATTTTGTTTGTGTGTGTATAACATGGATATTGAACTTGGATTTAGTCTTAAATCATTCTTGATTGAGTTTCGGTCATTTCAGTTACTCATACTATTGATTTCAAATTCAAAGTCAAAAGATAAAACACTTTCAACTCATGTTTTATACAATGTCTTCGTCTTCTTATATCGAGTTGAATTATTATATTCTAGGTTGAGTATCTTATATGTCCATATCCGTGTGAGAGTTATAGTTTGTAATCCTCAAATGGATTCAAATTTCAAGTTCGGAGGCTAGAGAACGGTCAAAAAACGCGAGGGAAGCGAGAGGGGAATGCAACATGGCCAAATGGCCATGGAGGTGTGCATGCTCGAGATGGCACGTGGCCATCTCGGCCACACAACCTTGCTGCCCTAAGAAGACCACGTGCCATCTCAGGGAAGCATTTCCAAAGGAGGGCAAAAATTTCTTTTCATCTTTCTTCTTTCCCACTCATTTAAAAACTCTCTCCCTCTCACATTTCATTCTAAGAAGAAATTCAAATCAAGTGTGCAAAATTATCTCTCTAAATTTTTGTCACCTTCCAAACACCGTAACTTCTTCATTTGAACTTCATTTTGAGTGATTCAAAGTTGAGAGTGTTCATCTATTCATCCTCCATCTTTTCTCTGAAGGTTTAAGTTAATTTTGCTGCTGTTTTTGGTGTCTAATCATACAAAAAAGGGACTGAACCTAGATCAACTAAGGTATTGATTTTCTCTCTAAGTTTTCTTTTAAAACTTTGTTAATTGCCTTGGGTTTTCTTCTTATACATATATTTGTATATTGTGAGTGTTTGATTTGTGTTTTGAACACTTTCAAAGATAGATTGAACTTCAATTGAAATCATTCATGTTGAGTTAGGTTTTGATTTTGCCTATGTTATCACATGTTTGGGATTGTATTGTGCTAGCTTTGATTCTAGGACTATTTTGTGATCTTTGATTGATTGATTTTGAGAAAAATAGTTCCTCACATGTATTAGGCTCTCTTGGCCAAAATTCTCACATAATACATGTGCTTATGTTCTTTTGAGCTATTTATGTGATTTGTTGAATCTATGATTAGGAATATGCTCTAGAACTTATGCTTAGATCTATTTGACATTGTCAAATGATTTTAGCATGTTTTAGGTTTTTGTGATTTAAACTTGATCTTGTGATTTGTTGATCATATCTTGTGATTCAAGTTTAGATGTATGCATTAATCTAGTTTGTGATTAATGTTGATCATATCTTACATAATCTAGATTGACTACTCATGCATGATAAACTAGACTATATGTGATTTGTGCATTCATGCTCATGTCTAGTATTTTCCATAGGATGTTTTGATCATAGCATTCTATGTTGCGTGCTTGTTTGTGTTTTGATTTCATCATCACCAAGATGCCTTGTGAGAAGGAAGTCTTGACAATAGGTGTGAAACCCATGGTGTTGAGCAAGAAGTCTTGGCAAGAGGTGTGAAGCCTCAGACTATTGAGCAATAAAGTCTTGGCTAGAGGTGTGAAGCCTTGGATAGTCGAGCAAGAAGTCTTGCCGAGACTTGGGAGAACTAGGATAGGTGAGCAAGAAAGTCTTGACTAGAGTCGGGAAGACTCAGATAGTTGAGCAAGAAGTCTTGCCTTGGGTTGTGAAGATCCGAATAAGGTGAGCAAGGAAGACTTGACAAAAGGTGTGGAGCCTCGGATTGTTAAGCATAGGGTGACAACTTCTAGAGTAGGATAGGAGGGTAGTTTCTAGGTGAAGAGGTCACTTGAGAGATTGTACTTGTCTTATCTACTAGTGGATTTTGTTTGCCGGTGGCTGCTAGCCCGTGGATGATTCCTTTTTGGAGGTTTACCACGTTATATCTTATGTCAACTTTTATCTATCCCTATCTCTCTAATATTTGTATTGTGGATGGAACTCTTTATGTATGTTGACTTCCTCTTTATAATATAGATTGTGTATGTGTTACAATTACTTGTTTGTATCACACTTTACTTGTGTTTATATATTGATTAATTGTTTTTAATTAATATATATTGTGATACAAGCAATCTAGAGGGATAAACTTTTCTTTGTTTCTAAGGGAGCCGAAAAAGGTGTCTAACCTATTCACCCCCCCCCCCCCCCTTTAGGTTAGCCTTGAGCATTTAATTGAGATTGTGTTTTCAGTTGGTATCAGAGCAGGACATTAGATTGCACTTAGTGTGAGTCTGGGGTGATACTTTCACGGTTTTTGTAAGGCTTTTGAAGTCATGGGTTTACAAGATGATGTAATGGCGGAAGGAGCCTCAAAAACTAGGCCACCATTACTTCGTGGCACTAACTATGGGTATTGGAAGTTGAGGATGAAAGTCTACATCCGCTCTATTGATGAAAAGGCTTGGATGGTAGTGGAAGAAGGTTATAGTCCTCCTACAAAGGTTTTAGAGGATGGATCCACGATACTCAAGCCAAGAAGTGAATGGACAACAAATGAGTTTGAGGTTGCAAAATGGCACCATCGTGCTATGAATGCCATCTTTGGAGGAGTTGAAAGGCATCAATTCTCCTACATCCAAAATCTTGAATCCACAAAGGAAGCTTGGGATACTTTCCAAGTTACTAATGAAGGAACCTTAGCGGTGAAGAAATCGAGGCTTCAAATGTTGGCATCATAATTTGAAGGTTTAAGTATGGGTGAGGAAGAAAAGTTCGAAGACTTCCAATTCCGGCTTCTTAACATAGCTAACCAATGTCAAGCACTTGGAGTACCTATCTCTAAAGAGTGTTTAAATTGGAAAATCCTTAGGTCTCTTCCTAAGAGATTTAAATCAAAGGTGACAGCCATTGAGGAAAGCATGGATTTGGATAGTATGAACATCGATGAGTTGCTTGGGTCTCTCCAAACTTATGAGATATGCTTAAAGCCAAAAATCAAGAGTAAGAGAATTGCTCCCAATGCTTTTGAGGAGGAGAGTGATGATGAAAATAAAGAAATGACACTCTTGGTTAGAAGGTTCAAGAAGTTTCTAAAGAAGAATGCCAAAACTAAAGGCAATTCTTCTAAGGAAAAAGGAGTCAATAGAACATCATCTCCAAGGATTGTGAAGAATAGTCAAGCCATGAACAAGAAAGAGGTTCAATGCTATAATTTTCAAGGTTTTGGTCACTTTGCTAGTGAGTGCACCAATAATTCATCTGAGAAAGACAAGAAAGGAAAAGTGTTGGCGGCTACTTGGAGTTATGATAATTCTAGTGACAATGAGAGCTCTAGTAGTGAGTCTTCAAGTGATGAAGAGTTGGTGAGCAACTTTGTAGCTCTAACGACTTCTCATTCTTCAGTAGATGTTGGTAGTACAATATCTTTGAACAAGAACCTTGATGCAAATCATGATGGATGCTCTAGTTCCATTCCTACTAATCTAGAGTTGTTGAAAAAGATAGAAAAGCTTAAGGAAGCTAGAGACAATGCTCAAAGAGAAGTAGTTGAGAAGGATGATTTGATCAAGAAGCAACTAGATGAGTTTATGGTTATTACTCGTAGACTTCTTGGTGAAAAAAGTGATATTATGAAGAAGTTTAGAGAACTTGAAATGATTAACCTTGAAAAGGATAATGTGATATCTTCTTTGAAGAAGAGAGAACAAGAATTGATTGAAGAGATAGACACGGCTAAGGAGGCTATCAAGGATTTAGTGAATGATTCGGTTAGTGTGTCTAGTGTTAGGAATCTTATTAACTCTCATAGTTGTGAAGACGACTTGGTAGTTGAAGAGGAGCTCTTGGAAGCACCACTTCCTACACACTTTGATGAAGTCGTGATTGATAAGAAACCACACAAGAAGAGAAGATCAAAAACCAAGAAGAAGTTGGCGAACAAGGTATCTTTGCAAACTCATAGTGAAGCTAGTTCAACTCCAAAAGGTATAATCTCATCTTTTATTCCAATTTGCCATTATTGCAACACAATAGGTCACATTAAGCCTAGGTGTTATAAATATATTGAAAAATTCAAATTAGGAAATGAATCTAGGGATAAGGAGATTAAACTTCAACTTGAACATGCTAAGGCCTTGAAAGTTGAGAAACATGATAATTTTTCTAAACATGAGAAAACGTTGTGGAGTAGAAAGAATTCTAATCTTGTTCAACTTGACAAAGCTTGTGTTGAAAATGTTAAGGAAGAGTGTGTTAATGATATTCTTGTTAATCAAGTCATTGAAGGACTTTACTCTAGATTTAACATTGTTGTCAAGGATGATATTGGAAATGTTTATGTAGGTACACCCAAGAACAAGTGGTTCAAGGGTGAGTGCTCTTATCACTAATATAAGAAGCACATGTGAGATAACTTTGAGGCCATATATCAATTGTGTTGAGAATTCTTGCTTGCTAGCTTTGAATACTCCATGTATTGATATGAACTTGGTTATCTCACATCATGATTGTTATGATGGTCAAAATTTGTTGATTAACTTTGAAGAAGTTCTCTTGTTATATGTGTTGATTGAGTTGAGATATTATGCTTTTTATACTCTTGTTGTGAAACATCGTCAACTTGGTGTCATGAGGACATTCAAGGCAAGAGTGCTCATAAAAAGGGCGGAAGTATGATACTTGGTGAATATAATGTTCAAAAAGGTATCTCTATACTCTAATGCATATTCTCTTAGATATTCATCTTTTGACTCAATTTTTGACATACATCTCATAGCATGTCATATTAGAGAATTTTGTATAGTATACATATGGTTCTCATTGACATTTGCTATTTTAGGATCTAATAGTGATATTGTTCACATTGATCTTAACTTTGATGATTGTTTGTGTTTGGTATATTGAGTGGCATTACTTTGGAAAATATGAGCTTCATATTCTTTGAAAGCTACTCATTAGAGAAGTAATGATCTTGAATAAGTCTCTACTTATTGCTCTTAGATCATGTGCTTATGAGCCATAAAATCTTGGTTTTCTAAAAATTGCACCTTACTTCTGTTATATGTTTTGCTAGTAGGTTGAGTTTACTAATATGTAAACATTGGAAACATCTTGAAGTTTTTGTGCTTAAGTACATTTAAAATGACCTATGGTTAGTATCCATTTTGCTTCGGCAATTACATAGAACTCAACGAGCACCTTTATGAAAAGGGCTACACACCTTGGTTGTGAAAGCTACCCAATATTGGAAAGAGCTACACCATTGTGATGAGTTAAAGCCGTCATGAAGTGAATTTTTGTTTATGTAAAAAAAAATGGAAAAATCAAAGAAGTGTTGAAATGAAATCAATAAAAAAATCTTTGATTCAAAACCTAAAAGAAAAAGGAGGAAGGCTTAAAAAAGAGGTTTAGTTGAAAATCAAATGAGCTCGGGTTGAAAAACATAAATGGGATAACAAGCCACTTGCACACACACGCTTATATGTTGAAAATCTAATCTCTTAAAAGCGAAAAATTCCGGATGATAATCGGTTTGACTTTTTATGGAAAAAGCTTAAGATGAATAGTTGTTGGAAATTGTTTGCATGTTGATTATCAAACTACTTCTTGATATATATTTGAAGCATATCTCTCTCACACACACTTTGTTTATGAGTATGATGATATCTTTGCGATTGTTGAAGAATTATGAGAGAACTTGAAAAATCTTTGTGTATCTCTCTTAGCATATGAAGCTTATTTTGTTGATATTTCTTCAAATTGCTTGAATGTGTGATTGTGTGAACTTTCTTGTGAACCTTATGCTATCATGAATCTTAGTCATGGCATTTATGAAGGGGGAGCATTGTATGCTAGACATTGTTCCCTTTTATGATATGTTCACATGCTTCATTTTGTTACATGTTGGCATATTTTGACTTAATGATACTTGTAAGATATTACTCACTATCTTTGTCTTGCATGATGATTCATTCTTAAGTCCTATGTCATTGTTTTATATATTTATGACTAATAAGCATGTTTTGTCTTTCACTCACTTTTGTATGTTTATAGCATCTTATTTCACAAGAACAAATGGGAAGAACTAAAGTTACCGGAAGTGGAAATCAATTGAATCCCATTGTGAAAGCCAAGTCAACCTCAAAGAGATTCAAAGCTTCAAGGTCAAAGGATTTAGGGATCTTTGCAACTAAGAAGATATTTCAAGAGAGAAGCATTGACTTAGGTAAATGTAAAGATTCTTATGTTCTTAAATGCATTAAGGATAGAAATTGGGAATCTTGGGTAAGCATGCTAGGAATAGTGAATGACACTATTGTTAGAGAATTTTATCATGAATATAGAGAGAGTGCCACCTTATTGGATGCTTTGATGGATGTTAGGGGTGTTGTGTTTAGAGTTAACCCGGTAAACATTAACAAGTTTCTTTGGCTATCTAGTGATATTGATTCAAACTTTATAGATGTTGATAACGTTGAGAATCTTAATATCATGGGTAGAACTCTATGTGACAATACTTCTTTTAAGTGGAAAGGTAGAGCATATATTCAGTATGAGTTAACTAAGGCAAGTGCATTTTGGCATCTTTTCATTTGCACAAATATTATTGGATCTTCGAATTCAACCGAGTTGAATAAAGACAAGATCAAAATAGTATATGCCTTAGTGACTAATCAACCAATAAACCTTGGGGAGTTGATTATGTTTTATTTAGATAATGCGGCTTTCTCAACTAGAGGTAATAAGAAGCATGCATTACTGGGGTTTCTAACTTCTTTGTGTTTAGCTCGTGGTGTTCGAAGTAGTGGAGATGATATGTTGGTACAACCCTTGGAAAAGTATAGTGATAAACATGTGTCATACATGTCATATAAGGATAAGGGTAAGACATGTGATACTTTTGGACTTTTTAGTTCACAAGTTGATTGTCAAAAGACTAGCATAAACATTCTTCCGGATTGGGCTTTGTATTTGAAGAAGAAGGTTGATGAGCTTAGTGCTATAGTTGAAAAACAAGATGCTAGAATAAAAGAGTTAGAGGAGTGTATTGCATCAAGTTCAAGACCACCTCTCAAGCATTATGTTATATCAATTACATGCACATCTTTCTTTGGTGGAACCAGTAGCTAGTATTTGCGTCTCATGGTATGTTTCTTTCCTTTTGGCATCATTTCATGTCAAAAGGGGGGAGAAAGAGTCGTTATGAATTGCTAGTTACTTAGTTTCCTTTTTATGTTGTTTTTGTGAACTTTTGGACTTTCAATGGCTTGTAATAATTAGTCTTAAGATTTGGTTAAGAATTCTTGTATTTGCCATGTATTGAGGGGGAGATACATGTATTTGTGGACTTAATTGTATATTCTTATCCATATTATATGTTGCCATTTGTTGTTTTTCTCTTGTATATGCATTGTGCTTTGAGATGATTTGTAGGTTGCTTCAAGAGAAGATCAAGATGAAGTTCAAGAGTTGGTGAAGATTAGTTTTAGGAATCTTACTCATTGTAATGTGAGGGAGTGATTTTGTGACCTATCAGGTGTTTTGACATGGAATTTGCCAAAAGGGGAGATTGTTAGGTTTTAGTTTGTGTTGGCATTAATTCCATATCAAAATGATGTTTACCTTGTAATTACTTAGTTGTTTAGGTTCATGATGATTCAAGCTTCAAGGAAGAAGGAACAACAAGTCAAAGAAAGTTATAAGTGTTCAAAGAGAAAAGATGCAATTTGGTTCTACAAAGGTATACTAAGACCTTATCTTTCTCTTACAAGGCTTAGGCGCACACACACATATCATACATTTGTGTCCCTGCATCGTTGTGCACCATTATAGGCACACACACATATATCATACATTTGTGTCCCTACATCATTGTGCACCATTATAGGCATACACATACAATTCATTCAAATGTGTCCCTGCATTGTTGTGCACCATGTATAACACATTCACACACTTGAAGATGAATGCTCATGCATTGGTATGGAAATAACATGTTTTGAAATATGCATGATTGGAAACTATCTCTATGTAGTTTGCATTCTAGTGTGAATTGTGTTTGCGTGTGTATATGTTTGTATAACATGGATATTGAACTTGGATTTAGTCTTAAATCATTCTTGATTGAGTTCCGGTCATTTCGGTTACTCATACTATTGATTTTAAGTTCAAAGTCAAAAGATACTACACTTTCAACTCATGTTTTATACATTGTCTTCGTCTTCATATATCGAGTCAAATTTTTATATTCTTGGTTGAGTATCTTATATTTCCATGTCCGTGTGAGAGTTATAGTTTGTAATCCATAAACGGATTCAAATTTCAAGTTCGGAGGCCGGAGAACGGTCGAAGAACGTGAGGGAAGCACGAGGGGAATGCACCATGGCCAAAAGGCCATGGAGGTCTGCATGCCCGAGATGGCGCTTGGCCATCTCGGCCGCACAACCTTGCTGCCCCGAGATACCCACGCACCATCTCGGGGAAGCACTTCCAAAGGAGGGCAAAAATGTCTTTTCATCTTTCTTCTTTTTCACTCCTTTATAAACTCTCTCCCTCTCACATTTCATTCTAAGAAGAAATTCAAATCAAGTGTGCAGAATTTTCTCTCTAAATTTTCTCATCTTCCAAACACCATAACTTCTTCATTTGAACTTCGATTTGACTGATTTCAAGTTGAGAGTGTTCATCTATTCATCCTCCATCTTTTCTCTGAAGGTTTAAGTTAATTTTTCTACTGTTTTTAGTTTCTAATCATACAAAAACTGGACTGCACCTAGATCAACTAAGGTATTTATTTTCTCTCTAAGTTTTCATTTAAAACTTGGTCAATTGCCTTGAGTTTTCTTCTTCTACATATATTTGTATATTGTGAGTGTTTTGATTTGTGTTTTGAGCACTTTCAAAGCTAGATTGAATTTCAATTGAAATCATTCATGTTGAGTTAGGTTTTGATTTTGCCTATGTTATCACATGTTTGGGATTGTATTGTGCTAGATTTGATTCTAGGACTATTTTGTGATCTTTGATTGATTGATTTTGAGAAAAATAGTTCCTCACATGTATTAGGTTCTCTTGGCTGAAATTCTCACATAATACATGTGCTTATGTTCTTTTGAGCTATTCATGTGATTTGTTAAATCTATGATTAGGAATATGCTCTAGAACTTATGCTTAGATCTATTTGAAATTGTCATATGATTTTAGCATGTTTTAGGTTTTTGTGATTTAAACTTGATCTTGTGATTTGTTGATCATATCTTATGATTCAAGTTTAGATATATGCATTAATCTAGTTTGTGATTAATGTTGATAATATCTTACATAATCTAGATTGACTACTCATGCATGATAAACTAGACTATATGTGATTTGTGTATTCATGCTCATGTCTAGTATTTTCCCTAGAATGTTTTGATCATAGCATTATATGTTGCATGCTTGTTTTTGTTTTGCATTTATGATCACCTAGATGCCTTGTGAGAAGGAAGTCTTGATAATGGGTGTGAAACCTATGGTGTTGAGCAAGTAATCTTGGCAAGAGGTGTGAAGCCTCGGATTGTCGAGCAAGGAAGTCTTGGCTAGAGGTGTGAAGCCTTGGATAGTCGAGCAAGAAGTCTTGCCTAGTGTTGGGAGAACTCAGATAGGTGAGCAAGCAAGTCTTGACTAGAGTCAGGAAGACTCGGATAGTTGAGCAAGAAGTCTTGCCTTGGGTTGTGATGATCCAGATAAGGTGAGCAAGGATGTCTTGACAAGAGGTGTTAAGTCTCGGATTGTTGAGCATAGGGCGACAACTTCTAGAGTAGGATAGGAAGGTAGTTTCTAAGTGAAGAGGTCACTTGAGAGATTGTACTTGTCTTATCTACTAGTGGATTTTGTTTGCCGGTGGCTACTAGCCCGTGGATGTTTCCTCTTCGGAGGTTTACCACGTTATATCTTGTGTCAACTTTTCTCTATCCCTATCTCTCTAATATTTGTATTGTGGATAAAAATCTTTATGTATGTTGACTTCCTCTTTATAATATAGATTGTGTATGTGTTACAATTACTTTTTTGTATCACACTTTACTTGTGTTTATATATTGGTTAATTGTCTTTAATTAATATATATATATATATTGTGATACAAGCAATCTAGAGGGACAAACTTTTGTTTGTTTCTAAGGGAGTCAAAAAAGGTGCCTAACACCCCCCTTCCCCCTCTAGGTTAGCCTTGAGCATTTAACCTTGATTGTATTTTCACAAGTATTCGGTGAAGATAGACAGCGGTACGGACACCCAAGATGCCACACTGAAGAAGCTAAATGCTAAGATGGATCAGATATCGCAACACAACTAAGCCTTCATTAAAAATTTAGACATGCAAGTCGGTCAGTTAGCCAGGGGAGCCCAAGTGAGACAGCAAGGGACCTTTTCCAGCGATACGATAAATGTCAAGCAATCACTCTAAGGAGTGAAAAGAATGTGGAGTTGCCAAAGACATTAGGGTAAGAGAGGAAGTTGTGATTGAAGATAGAGAGGAAGTAGAGGTTGAAAAGAATGAAGAGTTAAGAAATGAGGATGTGATCTTGGAAAAGGATCAAGGAAGTGAGCCACCAACACCTCTACAAGTCAAAACATATGTTCTACCTATTCCATATCCGTAAAAGCTAAGAAAGCATAAGGATGCTCAGAGCTTTGCAAAGTTCTTGGAAATGTTCAAGAAACTGCACATCAACATCCCGCTTGCAGAAGCTCTAGCATGGATGTCAACCAATGTGAAGTTCTTGAAGAAGCTTCTATCTGACAAAAGGAAGCTAGAAGAGTTTGAAACGGTGACATTGACGGAAGTATGTAGTGGAATACTACAGAACAAGCTTCCACCCAAATTGATGGATCCGGGGAAATTCACCATCACTTGTACCATAGGTACATCAGAATTCAGTAAGGCTCTAATTGACTCGAGTACTAGCATTAATCTAATGCCGTTCTCAATTTTTCAAAAGTTGGGAGTTGGAGAAGTGACGCCAACCAATGTCACCTTGCAACTAGCAGATCGATCAATCAAGTATCCGAAAGGAGTGATAGAAGATGTTTTGGTCAAGGTAGACAAGTTATACTTCCCGGTTGGCTTTGTGATTTTAAACATGGAGAAAGATGTAGAAGTACCACTACTCTTAAGAAGACCATTCTTGAAGACTGCAGGAGCTATGATAGACCTAAGGGATGATAAGATGACTTTAAGAGTTGGTGAGGAAAATGTCGTATTTGATATGGTTAAAATTGTAAAGAAGCCTGGTCCAGTAGACGATTGTTTGAGAGTGGAGAGTATGGATACAAGTGTGGATGAACTTCTAAGAATGAAAGAAACGGATGCGCCTTTACTAGCTTGTATCAGTAAAAGCGCAACAACTGAAGACAAGGATGAGGAACTAGCAGAATGTGCAGCGAGTTTAGATGTAATACCGGTGTGGTGAACCAAGAATAGATGGAGATTCGAAGACCTTGGCCAAAGCAAGCTAAGAATTCCTCCCTCCATAGAAAGGCCTCCACTACTTGATCTAAAAAAATTACTTTCTCACTTAAGGTATGTCTTCCTAGAAGAACCAACAAGTTTACCGGTGATTTTGTCATCTCTGTTGAACAAAGTGGAAGAAGGAAAGTTGTTGAGAGTTCTTAGAGAGCATAAGAAGGCTATAGAGTTGTCTATTTATGATTAGGGGAATTAGTCCATCCTTGTGTATGCAAAAGATCTTGATGGAAGAGCAGTTCAAACCATCAGTAGAGCATTAAAAGAGATTGAACCCAAACATGAAGGAGGTAGTAAAGGCAGAGATCTTAAAACTTCTAGACGCAGGGAATTATATATCTAATTTCGGATTGTCAGTGGGTGAGCCCGGTTCAGGTAGTGCCAAATAAGGGTGGGATCACCGCAGTACAAAATGCAAACAATGAGTTGATTCCCACTCAAAAGATTTCAGAATGGAGAGTGTGTATAGACTACCGGAAGCTAAATAGTGCTACAAGGAAAGATCATTTCCCGCTACCTTTTATTGATCAGATGCTAGAAAGATTGGCGGGACACAAATACTACTGTTTCCTTGATTGTTATTCAGGATATAACAAAATCCCCATAGACCCCGAAGACCAGGAAAAGGCCACCTTCACATGTCTTTATCGGACATTTGCCTACAAAAGAATGTCGTTTGGGTTTTGTAATGCTTCGGCTACGTTTCAGAGGTGTATGATGGCAATATTCTTTGATATGGTGGAGAAGTTTATAGAAGTCTTTATAGATGAATTCTCGGTTTTTGGGACGTCCTTTGACAACTGTTTAACAAACTTGGCATTTGTGCTGGAGAGATGTGAAGAAACGAATCTTGTTCTCAATTGGGAGAAGTGTCTATTTATGGTGAAAGAAGGGATAGTGCTCGGTCATCGAATTTCAAGATAGGGAATAGAAGTGGATAGAGCAAAGATTGAAGTGATAAAGAAGCTACCACCTCCGGTGTCAGTTAAAGGCATTAGGAGTTTTTTGGGCACGCCGGGTTTTACAGGCGCTTCATCAAAGACTTTTCGAAAATTTTGAAGCCCTTTTGTACTTTATTGATGAAAGATTCACCTTTCGTATTTGATGTAGAGTGTCATACAGCTTTTGGCCTTTTGAAGAAAGAACTTACATCTGCTCCAATCATTTGTGCCCCATATTGGAGTTTGTCGTTTGAATTGATGTGTGATGCTAGTGATTTTGTTGTGGGAGGAGTTTTGGGGCAACAGAAAAAAAAGAGGCTTCATGTGATCTACTATGCAAGCCAAACCTTGAATGATGCCAAAGTCAATTATGCAACAACAGAAAAAGAGCTTTTGGCTATAGTGTTTGCATTCAACAAATTTAGATCATACTTGGTTGGTTCAAAGGTCATCGTGTACACAGAACATACAGCCATCAAGTATTTGTTAAACAAGAAAGACACGAAGCCTCGATTGATAAGATAGGTTTTGCTCCTACAAGAGTTTGACTTGGAAATCAAGGATAAGAAAGGATTAGAGAACCTTGTAGCAGACCACTTTTCCATGTTAGAAAGAGACGAGAAGGAAAAGATAGTGATTCCATTCAATGAGCAATTTCTAGATGAGCAGCTCTTTGCTCTGAAAGATACTATGGTTCCATGGTTTGCCGACTATGTGAATTATCTAGCTAGTGCTATCATGCCAATTGACATGAACTACAACCAAAGAAAGAGGTTTTTGCATGAAGTAAAGTGGTATTTATGGGATGAGCCCTTGTTATTCCGAACTTTTATGGATGGAATGATAAGAAGGTGAATATCGGAAGAAGAGATGAATAGCGTATTAGGCCATTGTCACTCCAGACAGTGTGGGGGACATTTTGGTGGAATCTGAACAGTACGAAAGATTCTTCAGTGGGTTTCTGATGGCCTACCCTTTTTCATGATGCTAGAAGCTTTGTAGAAGCATACAACCGGTGCCAAAGAACCGGAAACATCAGTAAAACACTCCATATATGATCAGAGTGTTTCACCTCTCTCCTGGATCACATATTGAAGGTGTCTGGGATCTTTTGGACGCTGTTTTACCCCTTGGAACTGTGAACTGAAGACGATTGATAGCTTCGTGAATGAATCTATGCCACCAATAGGTGATTTCATGAACCAAGTCTTTGCATAGTCAGTCAACGTGGTTGGGAACATCCTACACCTGGCGGCCCTGGTTGCATTATTGACTTCCATTTGTTGGGCGAAGCTCTCCAGGTGGCTAAAGGGGTCTTTCGTGCCCGAGAACTTGTTTATTGTGTATGGAAAAATGCACAACGGAAGCGTAAAATTACGGTTTGATATATTTAAATTTTTTCCCTTTAATAGAAAGAACCTTAAACCTAGATTAATTGAAGGATTTTAAAAGTATCATACCTTTTTCTCGTGATGATTGAACTAACGTTGAATTGAATCCGTAAAATCTTTCAATCCAATCAGGAACGTGAATCACCTAGGAGTGTGGGCTCCCTTTCTTTAAATTATATACATGAGGATGGAAACAAACTAAATCTTCTTCTTTGATAGTCATAATAATCCTCCAAGAAGAAAAACAGAAGAAAAACAAAGAATGTTAGGTCACTTGTGAATACTCAATCAATTTGTTTGAAACTCGCGTGAACCTAGATTCAATGTTGTATATAAAACCTTTCAATGTAAAGGCTTCTAGTGCACTATCGAATACGAAACGTTCTTTCTTCCTTTTCCTCTTTGCTGAATTTTCACACACCAATCTTTAGAGTTGGAAGAATTTATCTAGAGCAAGAACCAAATTCTCTACACATAAAATTCCCCTTTGGCCGAAATTCTCTTCTTAGAATAAGGTAATGGCAGATTTTTTCTCTCTTTAAATTTGCTTTGGCTTGCACGAATTTTAGAGGTAGTATATATAGGATCATAAATCCTCTCCTATAAAGGATTTACTTGGTAGGCAAGAATCCTATCCTTAGGTGGATTTACTTGGTGACCAATGTAAAGTCCTCATTTATTGATTGGCTTATTTCATGAACAAATCACATTTTTGGGGTGTTATGTAAGGGTAGCTTAGGCTCTTAAGACCTCAAGAGGAGAAGCACCAAAGGTAAAATTCTTGTGCTTACTTGCTTTGAAACGATAGTTGCACACATTCACAAATTCATGCATAACTCTTGATTCATATATGTTGTGTGTTTACTTGTGTGCATTTTGGTTTAAATGACTCTTGCTAATTTATTTGCATTTTGTAATTAAAGTTTTATGTCATGTTAGGCATTAGAATATGATGCATTTTCATCACTCTAGGACTTGTTGATTTTATGTGTTTGAGTGTTGAAAAAGTGGACATTGCGTTGGTGGTGCACTACTCGACTAGCGCAGCCTCACCAGCGCAACATTCCAGTGGAACGCCGCTTGTCAAGCACCACTGAGCTGCGGCACTGCACCCGTGCAAAGTTAAAAAAGTGGGCAGTGCACTGTTGGTGAGCTACTCGACTAGCGCAGCCTCACCAGCGTAACATTCCAGTGGATTGTCGCATGTGATGCACCACTGAGCTGCGCCACTTATCCAGCGCCTATTGAAAAAATAGTTTGTGCGCTGGTGGTGCGCTACTCGACCAGCGCACTTCACCAGCGCACATAGAGGAAGCTAGAAATTTTTTTCCAAAACGACCTCACTTTGTTTGGATCTCATATATATATAACTCTTTCCTTTAAGGTCGTGTAAAAGTTCAGAACATCATATCTTTTCCTTAGAACACATTTCAAAGGGAAAACTCTTCCAATAACTCATCTTTAAACACTCAAAGCATTCCCATGTGCATAAAAACTTCATCTTGCATCATCTAAAGTCATTTGGAGTGCATCTATGGATATGTTTGCTTCATCACATCTTGTTTGGTAAGTTCTTTACTATCTTCTTACAAGTTAAGTGTTTTACTTGCTAAGCCATCTCTTTAATTATTTGTATGCTCTTAGAGCATATTCTAGATACAAATTAGAGGTTGTTGTGATGACATGATTGAGTGTTGTATTGTGATAGCTTCATAGGATTGTTTGATCTATGTTTAGCTAAGCTTTTTGAACATGTCATTTAGCTCATGATATCTAGGATTGCATTAATTGTCATCTCATTATCCTAGATAAGCATATAGGGTTTCCTAGCCTTGTTTGTTCTTTGAATATCATCATATATTCATGTAGGAAATTTTATGTCTTCATTGAGAAGTAAGACTTGTGTTGCTTCCGGGAGTAGGTAGCTTAAATCGCAAGCAAGATGGACTAGGTTCACTTATATCTGGATTAGGTAGCGGTGGTGGATTTAAACTGGGATTAGGTTGTAATTCCTTTGCCATTAGTGGATTCGAGGTTGTAGTATGGCGCACTCATCAGCTTGTGGTTTTTTCCATTTGGAGGGTTTCCACGTAAATCTCAAGTGCCTTTAATATTTCCGTAATCTTTACACTTGTGATTTTGATGTAACTAGCTAGGGGCATTTTTCGTCAACTTGACCTTTAACGAAAATTAGGTAAATTTGTTTAAAATCTATTCACCCCCCCTCTAGATTAATATTATACAGACCATAATATTTGTTTCAATTGGTATCAGAGCAGGTTCCTAGACATACATAGGTGATCCTTGCTTATTTTGGTATGTGCTGCATTTTGTGTGTGTATTGATCATTCATACACTTGCATTCATATCATTCATTCATAAACATAATGAATGGAAGCAGTGGCAACTAGGGAGCTTCTAGCACTGGACTTCCACTTCTCACCAGATTGAATTTTGCCTCTTGGAAAAACAAGATGGAGTCGTATATTTGCCAAATTCATGACAGGCCATGGATGGCGGTTGAAGATGGCTACACTCAACCCATGATGAATCCTACAGATGGAGGAGAAGATGTACTCAAGCCAAAGGCACAGTGGAACGCATAAGAGTTAGAGGTATTAAAATGAAATAGAAAGGCAATGCATGCCATCCTATATGCAATGGATGAGAACAAGTACAAGTTGGTTTAAAATACTAGGATAGCTAAGGAGGCATGGGATATCCTAGAAGTTGGAAATAAGGGAACCGATGTGGTTAAGGAGTCGAAGCTTCAAGTTCTCTAAACACAATTTGAATTGCTCAAGATGGATGAGAACGAGTGCTTCAATGACTTTGAAGGGAGGTTGATGGACATTGTGAACCAAAGTCATCAACTTGGTGATCCTTATTCAGATAGGAAGATCAAGCAGAAGATTATGAGATCTATCCTCGATAGATTTGAGTCTAAGGTGACGGCTTTAGAAGAGAATAGTGGTTATAAGGATATGAAGCCAAGTAAAGTGATTGAGAGGCTTATAGCTTATGAATCTAGGAAATGTCCTAACCTCACACCATCGAAAAAGCAAAATGATATTGCTTTTAAAGCCTCCAAAGTTGAGAAGGAGGAGAGTGATGACTCGGATGAAAAAATGGCCTTGCTAATGAGCAAGTTCAAGAAATCCTACAAGTCCGAGAGGAAAGGTTTCGGATCCAAGGGTCAAGACTTCAAGAAAAAGGCTCCCTTCAAAAAGATTGAGCCTAGGCAAGAAAAGACCGAGAAGAAAGGAGTCCAATGCTATGAATGTGGTACGATAGGTCACTTTGCCCCAGAATGTGCAAATCACAAGGTCAAGAAAAAGGGAAAAGTGATGGCTGCCACATGGAGTGAAAGTGATAACTCCAATGAAGAAGATGAGTCTTTGGATGAAGAAGAACTCATGGCTAATTTCATAGCCTTTACATCCTCTCTTAGGAGCAAAGATGCTAGTGAAGAAGAAAATGAGAGTTAAGAGGAAAACTACTCAAGTGATGATGGGTCTTCATAACAATCCACAAATGGAAGTGTGGATAGGATGGATCTCAAGGACTATATGACTAAGTTTGAGAGTTCAAGGTTAAAAAACAAGAATGAAATTAAGAGATTAAAAGAAGAAAACCTAGACCTCTCAGCACAAGTTGATCAACTAAATGAAGAGTTGGTGAGATCTAAGAGGAGTGAAGAAGGGTTGAAGAAAGAGCTTGAAGATGCTAGGGAGTTGTTGGCCAAGATTAATTCTAACACCAAAAAACTTGACCACATGCTAGATGTTGGAAATAGGCCAAGTGACAAGAATGGCTTTGGTTTGAAGATGACAAGATGTCCTCCACTCCAAGCAAGACCATTTTTGTAAGAAGCATGATCTTCAATGGGTCTTCTTCTCATCAATTGCCTAGGAAGAAACTTGACCTAGGAGAGTGTTCAAGCAGTGCTCAAGTGAAGGTGGCACCAAGAAGCCTACCTTAAGCCCATCCTACAATGGCTCCTCAAGTTAACTTCCCTTAACCGAAAGCTGATAAAAGGAAGATACCTATCATGCAAGCTCAACCAAGGAAGCAATCAAGTCTTGCTCAACAACAAAGAAGGAAAGCTCCTCAACAACAATCAAGACAACTACAAAGACATAGGAAGGCTTCAATACATCCTCAAGGTTATGGTATGATTCCTAACTTCATTCCTACATGTCATTTTTGTGGTATTGATGGTCACATTAGACCATATTGGTTTAGATATATTAAATTGTGTAGAATTGAAAGCATGATAGAGAAGAAAAAGACTAAAGCCATGATGCATGTCACTAGGAAAAATGGAACAACTTTGCATGATCCTAGGACACTTAGATCCAGTGTACCATTGCCCACTAGGAAGAAAAATATTATACCTAGGTGGATTAGAAAGGATGAACACTTTTGCCATGTTGTACCAATTGCCTTGATTTTTGGTATTTGGATAGTGGGTGCTCGAGGAACATGACTAGAAATAAGAGTTTCTTTGAGACTCTTGTGATGGAGGAGGGAGGAAAGGTCACCTTTGATGATGGATCCAAAAAGAAGGTTAAAGGAAAGGGAACCATTTCCATTCCCAGATTACCCTCCTTGTCCAATGCTTTGTATGTTGATGGTTTAAAAGCTAATTTGATAAGCATTTCACATCTTAGTGATGAAGGTCTTTTCATCTTGTTTAGGAAAAATGATTGTTCTATCCTATTGCCAAACAGACAAACCTTGTTAAAAGGTATGAGATCTAGCGACAATTGCTATTGTCATGAGGCTAGAGGTGTCTCTTGCAATGTGTCCAAGGATGAACAGATTGAGTTGTGGCACGAAAGACTTGGAAACATGAACTATAGGGATTTACAAATCTTAGATAAGTTCAATGTTGTGCGAGACCTTCCCAAGCTTGGGAAAAAGGTAAATGGTGTTTGTGGACCTTGCTAACAAGGGAAGCAAACCAAAAGTATGCAAAAAAAGGGTAAGTATTTATCCACCAAGGAACCTCTAGAGCTTCTCCACATGAATCTTATGGGTCCCATGCAAACCGAGAGTTTAGGTGGAAAGAGATACATTTTTGTGTGTAGATGACTTCTCTAGCTACACTTGGACTTATTTTCTTAGAGAAAAATCTGAAACCTTTGACAAGTTTAAAATGCCTTGTTCCGAAATTCAAAATGAAATTAACTCCAAGATTAAAAGCATTAAAAGGATTAAGAGTGACCATGGGAAGGAATTTGAGAATGCCCATTTTTAAAACTATTGCAATAGTCTAGGCATCTCTCATGAGTTTTCGGCTCCTAGGACACCATAACAAAATAGGATTTGTTGAGAGGAAAAATAGGGTTCTTCAAGAAATGTCCCGTGTGATGTTTCTTAGCAACAAAGTCCCTAGGAATCTTTGGTCCGAAGCCGTCAATACGTCATGCTACATAGGAAATAGAGTCTTTCTAAGGCCTCACACTAGGCAAACCTCCTATGAGTTACGAAAAGGTAGAAAGCCTAATGTTAGCTATTTCCACACCTTTGGAAGCAAATGCTACATTTTGAATGACCGTGGTCAACTTGGAAAATTTGATGCTAAAAGTGATGAGGGTATCTTCATTGGCTATGCCTTGAATAGTAGAGCCTATAGAGTTTTCAATCTAAAAATTAGGACCGTAATGGAATCATCTAATGTTGTCATTGAAGATACTAGGCTTAAATCTAATGACCATGAGGAGGAGGTAGATCTAGTTGATGACTCCCCTTTGGAGAAGGTAGTTGATGTTTCTAATGTTGAAAAGACTAACCTTGATGATGACATAACACAACCTATGGATAGAATTCCTCTCTTGAACTTAAAAGAACATACTTCATTAGTTAGGAAACTCCATGACAAAGATGACATCATTGGAGAGGTTAGTGAGGGTGTTAGTACTAGGCATCAAATGGCTAATCTAATTAGCTACACTTGCTACACCTCTCAAATAGAACCCAAGAAGGTTGATGAAGCATTAAAGGATGAATTTTGGGTTCTTGCCATGCAAGAAGAGCTTAATCAATTTGAAAGGAGTGAGGTTTGGACTCTAGTTTCTAGGCCCAGAACACCAATGTGATAGGCACTAAGTGAGTATATAGGAATAAATCCGATGAGGATGGCAACATTGTGCAAAACAAGGCTCGGCTTGCAGCACAAGGGTACTCTCAAATTGAGGGTATTGACTTTGAGGAGACATTTGCTCCCGTTGCTAGGATTAAGTCCATTAGGCTTCTTTTATCCATTTTTTGTTTGCACAAGTTCAAATTATATCAAATGGATGTTAAGAGTGCCTTCCTCAATGGTTTCTTGCAAGAGGAAGTGTTTGTTGAGCAACCCAAAGGGTTTGTGGATCCTCACCACCCCAATCGTGTCTATCACCTCAACAAAGATTTATATGGGTTGAAACAAGCACTATAGGCTTGGTATGAGCGTCTTACCTAATTTCTTATAGACATTGGCTACACTAGGGGTAGTGTTGACAAGACTTTATTCATTAAGAAAGATAAAGATGAGCTTTTCATATCTCAAATCTATATTGATGATATAGTTTATGGCTCCACTAATAATACCAAAGTCCAACAATTTGTTGATGTCATGTCTCACAAGTTTGAGATGAGTCTTGTTGGTGAGCTAAGTTACTTTCTAGGTTTACAAATTAAGCAAATGGATGATGGTATTTTTCATATCTCAAGCTAAGTATGCCAAAAACCTAGTGAAGAAATTTGGCCTTCAAAGTGCCAAACATTGTGATACACCCATGAGTACCACTTTGAAGCTAAGTAAGGATGCTAGTGGTAAAAGTGTGGACCAAACTTTATATCATGGCATGATTGGTAGCTTGCTCTATTTGACCGCAAGTAGGCCCGATATCTCTTTTAGTGTGGGTGTATGTGCTAGGTACCAATCAGATCTTAAGGAGTCCCATCTCTTTTCCGTTAAAAGAATCATTCATTATGTGAATGTGACATCTAACTATGGAATTTTGTACTCTTTTGACACTAATGCTAGTCTTGTAGGCTTTAGTGATGCAGATTGGGCAGGAAATTGTGATGATAGGAAAAGTACATCAGGCAGTTGCTTTTTTCTTGGGAATAACCTTGTCTCTTGGTTTTGCAAGAAGCAAAATTCGATTTCTTTGTCCACGGCTGAGGCTGAATACATAGCTGCTGGAAGTGGATGTACACAACTCCTTTGGATGAAGCAAATGCTAGTCCACTACGGATTCAATCAAGGTACTCTTACTCTTTTTTGTGATAACATGAGTGCAATTAATATTTCCAAGAATCCGGTTCAACATTCTAGAATTAAGCATATTGACATCCGTCATCATTTCATTAGTGAACTAGTTGAGAACAAATGCATAGTACTTGAGCATGTAGGGACTAATGATCAACTAGCGGATCTATTTACTAAACCTTTAGATGCTACTCGATTCAAAACTCTTAGTAGATCTATTGGGATTTGTTTAATGGAGTGAAGAGTTGTGGTCTTTGACCCCAAAAAGGGAACTCAAGCAAAGAGAGCTATTGTATACTTGTTGCATGCATTTTTTTTAAAATATTTATGCTCCTTTATTGATTGCTTGAGTAGCTTGATTGCACTTATACTATAGTATATTGTATTTTTATGAATAAGTGTGAACTTTGCTTTAATTACAATCCATGTAATATTTATGTTCAAACATGCATTTTTGGACTAGGAGATCTACATAGGAAGTACATATTGAATGACCTATAATTATTTCCTTGACATGATGATTCTTTAATTACATGCTAATGAAAAATGATAAAGCATGAATTGATGATTACAATTTTTGAATGCAAAATATTGTGTGAAAAAGCTAGTGAGACTAAAATGTTTCATCAATGTCTCTCTTTCTTTATTGGTTGAACATGTCTACTATCGTACGGGTATTCTATCCTACCCGGAAAAATCAAATAGGGTGCAAAGTTGCTCATGCCATGTTTAGCTTATAAAGTTGGATATTGTGCCGTTAAATTTTGATATCTATAAAAATTCTATATACTTGCTTCTCTCATGACAAATGGTGAAATTAGTTTGAATTATATTGGAACCCTTTGTCATTTGCTTTGCCAAATGCCATTGTATTTGGACTTGAATGCAACATGTCTTGTGTGCAAAGCATTTTTGATTCACACATTTTCTTCAAATAAATCTCCTTGTTTCTCTCCTATTAATTGAGTTGTATAAATGTGGCCTATATAATTATGCAACAATCTTGTATGCTCCTTTCTTTCTTTGCCTTGAGTGACCCGGTTAGGGACTTCTCCTTTGCCTATATCATGACAAAAAGGGGGAGTAGCATTGACCTAGTGGGGAGTAGCATGTGGTAGCATCATTGTGGTGTTAGAGGAGTAGAATGTGGTAGCATGTGTTGGCTTGAAGGGGAGTAGTACTTGTTTTTGGGGAGATTACATTTAGGAGGAGTAACCCTTTCAGGGGGAGCATTGCATGATGTGGTGCATTACTCATATTCTTATATGCAAATGCTTTTTTTTTCTATCCACTTGATCTTACATGCACTTGGTTTGGAAAGTGTACTTGTTGTTTGTTTTGTGTGTAGGGTTGATGATTCTACAAGAGATTGAAGATTTGAAGTTTTTTTTTATGTATATCTCTTTGTAATGTAGAATATATTCCCGGTGTTTTATTTTGTTTTGTAAGGATCAATGTGAGTGGTGGTTTTGTCACGAAATAGCCAAATGGGGAGATTGTAATGTCCTCATTTATTGATTGGCTTATTTCATGAAGAAATCACATTTTTGAGGTGTTATGTAAGGGTAGCTTAGGCTCTCAAGACTTCAAGAGGAGAAGCACCAAAAGTAAAATTCTTGTGCTTACTTGCTTTGAAAAGATAGTTCCACACACTCACAAATTCATGCATAACTCTTGATTCATATATGTTGTGTGCTTACTTGTGTGTATTTTGGTTTAAATGACTCTTGTTGATTTATTTGCATCTTCTAATTGAAGTTTTATGTCATGTTAGGCATTAGAATAAGATGCATTTTTATCACTCTAGGACTTGTTGATTTTGTGTGTTTGAGTGTTGAAAAAAGTAGGCATTGCGCTGGTGGTGCGCTGCTCGACTAGCACAGCCTCACCAGCGCAACATTCCTGTGGAACGCCGCTTGTCATGCGCCACTGAGCTACGCCACTACACCCGTACAAAGTTGAAAAAGTAGGCAGTGCGCTGGTTGTGCGCTACTCGACTAGAGCAACATTCCAGTGGATTATCGCATGTGATGCGCCATTGAGCTGCGCCACTCGTCAAACACCTATTGAAAAATTAGGTTGTGGGCTACTCGACCAACGTACGTCACCAGCGCATATAGAGGAAGCTGGAACGTTTTTTCCAAAATGACCTCACTTTGTTTGGATCTCTTATAAATATAACTCTTTCCTTTAAGATCTTGTAAGAGTTCAGAACATCATATCTTTTCCTTAGAACACATTTCAAAGGAAAAACTCTTCCAAGAACTCATCTTTAAACACTCAAAGCATTCCCATGTGCATAAAAACTTCATCTTGCATCATCTAAAGTCATTTAGAGTGCATCTATGAATAGGTTTGCTTCATCACATCTTGTTTGGTAAGTTCTTCACTATCTTCTTACAAGTTAAGTGTTTTGCTTGCTAAGCCATCTCTTTAATTATTTGTATGATCTTAGAACATATTCTAGATACAAATTAGAGATTGTTGCGATGACATGATTGGGTGTTGTATTGTGATAGCTTCATAGGATTGTTTGATCTATGTTTAGCTAAGCTTTTTGAACATGTCATTTAGCTCATGATATCTAGGATTGCATTAATTGTCATCTCATTATCCTAGATAAGCCTATAGGGTTTCCTAGCCTTATTTGTTATTTGAATATCATCATATATTCACATAGGACATTTTATCTCTTCGTTGAGAAGTAAGACTTGTGTTGCTTCTGAGAGTAGGTAGCTTAAATCGTAAGCAAAATAGACTAGGTTCACTTATACCGGGATTAGGTAGTGGTGGTGGATTTAAACTGGGGTTAGGTTGTAATTCCTTTGCCATTAGTGGATTCAAGGTTCTAGTGTGGCGCACTCATCAGCCTGTGGTTTTTCCCATTTGGAGGGTTTCCAAGTAAATCTCAAATGTCTTTAATATTTCCGCAATCTTTACACTTGTGATTTCGTTGTAACTAGCTAGGGGCATTTTTCGTCAACTTGATCTTTAACGAAAATTGGGTAAATTTATTTAAAATCTATTCACCCCCCCCCCCCCCCCCCCCCCTCCCCCCTCTAGATTATTTGTTTCAACCAAAAATTCTTTTCCAAAAAGAATTATTTTCTACACCAAGACTCCTAATCCAACTCAAATAGTGTATTTGTGACCATATTAAAAATTTTCTAATTTGACTAGATAAATAATTCCTTTTATTTATCTACTTATCAAATATAATCTTTAATATTAATTTTACTGTGAACAATAGTATAATATTAGGAGACCTTCTCCTATTAGGAAAAAGATTTTGACTTTCAATTAATAATTAATTAAAACCAAATTAATTAATTTCCATTTAATTAAATAATAAAATAAAAAACAATATAATAAGCTATTTTATATAGCCTTGCCGCCCAACACTTATACATGGGCTAATTTTTTTTTTTCTATTTTATCAAAATCCATTTGGACCTTAATAAAAAGTCTACATGTGAACTAGACCCATTCTTATAAAAAGAAACAAGTCCTTATGCCTTAATACAATTCTAAACGAACCCATGGATTGATCTAGTAGAATATATCAAGTGATCCATGCAAGTTCGTGTGGATTGGGGATCTTGACGGGCTATCTAAATTTAAGTTTCAATAGACATAACCTAATCACAATCAACAAATGATTCACTTAGGTCCGATCTATTAATTTTAGTTCATTCCACTAAAGAACTAAAAATTGAACTCTTAAATAAAGATAGGATAAGTAAATATTGCTCATTCATACCCTAGACAACTTGGTTGGAGATAGTGTATCCTTGTGAAGAATACCAGTAATCATTAAAAGCTGATAGACCGCCTATAGCTCTCCAAGTTATTATATAATTACTCATATGACCACATTTTGAACTGGAATATTTTGACTTGTCTAGAATCGAATTTTCAATACACACTATTGAAAACTTAATGTTAAGATTTAATATCCAATACCTCAAAATGTCCATGTGATGGTATTCTTCTCATATTTATCAAATGGAGCCACGATGTCCATATCTACAAATGAAATCCTCTATTGATTAACAATTGAGTACCACCAAACTATCGAGGATAGACTATGCTATATAATTGTACTCATTGGTAGCTCAAATGATAACACTTGCAACCATAAGTCCATCATTTATCTCAGGATTGAGATAGACACTTCGATTGTCTTCAAGTGAAAACTTTTATCCATTGACGACTTTGGATAAAGTATTTCACTGTGATCCTATTCAATGCACCTAGTGCACTAGATTCTTTTTCCCAAAGACACCACACTTTGATGATTTTAGACTCATCATAACACATTTGATCCCACTCAAATGCTAGCAAAAGAATCTACAACTTTGACAAGATAAAGGCGCCCAACTGTTACCTTAAGTTTTGAATATTATTCAAGACTAACTAAAGAATTGTGTCTACCTCATATATATCTAGATGTATGAACAATTCTTCTTTTCTCATAGTCTTTTGACCATATGATTATTTACTTTTGACAATTATAATAATTAAACTATAAATGCTATAAGATTTGTTAAACTGTAAATCACTTTATTAATATGAAAAAATGGTCAATTAACTTATTATGCTCTTGCTATTGAGCATAATCCCAACAATCTCCCACTTGCTCTATAACAGAAGTGTCATATCTCTTATCCCCATGTTCTCTAGTAGCCCATCAAAACTCTTTTGTTGAAGAATTTTTGTAAAGGGATCCGCTAGATATTTTGCTAACGCGATCTTAGTAATCGTCACGTCACCCCTATGCACAATTTCCCTCGGAAGATGATACTTTCTTTCAATGTGTTTCCCTCTTTTATAACTTCTTAGTTCTCTCGAATTAGCCATTGCTCTACTATTGTCACAATAGATAGTGATCTGCTTATTCGCATCTGAAACCACTTTCAAGTCAATCAAGAATTGGCAGAGCTAGACAACCTCTTTAGCAGATTCACATATGGCAACATACTCAACTTCCATGGTGGAATCAACAATACAATATTGCTTGATATTCCTCCATATAACTGACCCTTATCCACTAGTAAACAATGATTCTTATGTTGATCTCTTGGAGTCAGAATCCGACTGACAATCAGAATCTGTATACTCAATAGGAATTAAATCCCATCAAGAGTATACAAGCATATAATCTCTCATTCTCTTGAGATACTTAAAAATATACTTGACTGCCATCCACTGATCAGACCAGGTTTCGATTGAAACCTGCTAACTATGCCAACAACAAAATAAATATATGGTATAGTGTAGAGCATTGCATACAGGAGACTTCCAACTGCTGATGCATATGGAACCCTACTCATGAATCGCTCTTCAAGCTCATTCTTAGGAACTTGTTCCTTAGAAATTTTGATTCCATGTGTGAAAGGTAACATACCTTTCTTGGAATCTTGCATGAAAAACCTAGACAAGATTTTGTCTATGTATGAAGCTTGGGATAATGCAATCGTTCTATTCTTTCCATCCTTTGTGACTTGGATGCCAAGAATATAACTTGCTTCTCCTAAGTCCTTCATATCAAATTATTTTGCTGGCCATTCTTTCTTTACTGATGTCAATACACCCACATCGTTTTCAATGAATAGTATATCGTTAATGTAAAAAACTAGAAAAACCAACTTGTTGCCTTTGATCCTTTTGTATACATAAGGTTCGTCAAGGTTTTGAATAAATTCCAAAACTTTTCAAGGCTTGATCTAGCTTTATGTTCTAGGATTTGGATGCTTGCTTCAATCCATATATGGATTTTTGCAACTTGCATACCCTTTCCTCTTGGCATTTTTTAATGAATCCTTCTAGTTGCATCATATAGATTCTTTCGTTAAGACTTCCGTTAAGGAAAGCTGTCTTGATGTCCATTTTCCAAATCTCTAGGTCTAGAGATGCCCCAATGGATAAGAGTATCCTAATGGATTTAAGCATGGCCACATGAGAGAAGGTTTCTTCATAATCGATAACATCCTTCTGTGTGTAACCCTTAGCTACCAATATAGCTTTAAAGGTTACCACCTTTCCATCCATTCCTCTTTTCCTCTTATATACCCACTTGTACCCGATGAGAATAGACCAAACTTTGTTTTTGAACACAGATTCAATTTCAGATTGTATTGCCTTTTGTAAAAGGTGACAATCAACATCTTCCATAGCTTCCTTGTACGTATAGGGATCATCGTCTGAGAGATTCTCTACAGATTCTCTTATATCGATGTATCTCTTGGGTTATCTACTAAACCTCCCACTATGATAAGGTATGGTAGATTGCTGATCTTGTGTTGGTACGGAACTTACAATTGGGCTAGGTTGTGAAACCTCTTGTGGAATTATATCTCTTGAAGGCTCATTCAGGATAATTCTACTTTTAAGCACAAAAATATTCATATAGTCCACTTACAGAAATTTAGCATTTGTTGAAACAAATACTTTAAGATCTGAAGGACTATAGAAATAATATTATTTTGTTCCTTTTGGATACCCTACAAATATGCATGTTTCTGAACGGGACTTCATCTCCTAACATGTGCGCAGGACATCCAAATATCCTTAAGTGTTGTAAACTAGGCTTTCGCTCATTCCACAACTCATGCGGTGTTTTAGGAACCGACTTAGATGGTACATAGTTTACAATGTACATGGCAGTTTGCAAAGCATATCCCCAAAAAGAATTAGGAAGCGTTGAAAAAATCAACATAGACCTAACCATGTTCGAAAGAGTTCTATTTCTCCTTTTTGCCACCCCATTTTGTTGAGGTGTACCTGGTGCAAAAAACTGAGAAATTATCCCATTATCAATAAGATATTGTTGAAACTCACCAGATGGATATACTCCACCACGATCAGACCTCAAGATTTTTGTGCGTTTCTCAAGCTAATTCAGCATTAAATGCTTTTAACATGTCAAAAGCATCCGACTTATGTCTTATGAGATACACATAGCCAAATCTTGAGTAATCATCTGTGAAAGTGATGAAGTACTCATATCCACCTCTAGCTTGAATGCTTATAGGACCACACACATTAGTGTGTATCAATCCTAAACATTCGATGGCTCTTGTGCCTTTGGTCGTGAACGACCTTTTGGTCATTTTACCTCCCAATCAAGATTCATAAGTTGGTAAATCATCAACCTTTAAGTCACTTAGAGGTCCGTCACTAACCTATCTTTAATCCTATTAAGGTTAATATGACCTAAGCGCAAATGCTATAGGTAGATTTCATCTTTTGATAATTTTAATCTTTTATAAGGTTCCATTGATTATGTGTCTAACAATTGAGAGATATTTCTATACAAATAGAATAAACCATTTTCCAATGTACCTTTGCAAATAATTTTGTCATTCTTACTAATAATAAAAGCTTTATTAAAAGTAACCGAATAACCAAATTTATTTAAACGAGAAACTGAAATTAAATTCCTCTTGAATTTAAATACATAATAAACGTCTATTAAATCTAAACGCCTATAGGAATCTAAACTAATTCTAATATCTTCCACTGAACTAGCAGACACCAACGTTCCATTGTCTAAACGTAAGTTGAATTTGTTCTCATTAAGCAGTCTCATTTCCTTGAACCCTTGTAAGGAAAAACAAACATGATTAGTGGCTCCAGAGTCTATGATCCAAGAATCCATAGAATCTGCCAAAAACCATGTTTCAAGATAATTAATATTACCTTCTTCCTTCTTGTCCTGAAACTTTGGGCAATTTCTTTTCCAATGTCCCTTTTCACCATAAAGGAAACACTTCTCTTTGATCTTTGTTACTTTCTTTGTCTCCTTCTTAGTATGTCCTAGTTGCTTTTTCTTCTGTTGCTTCTTGACCTTCTTACGGGTCTTAATAGTGGCAACTTTACATACGTTATGAATCTCTTGGACCTTGCCTTTCATAAGGATTTTCTCGACGCTTTGAACATCTTGCGGCAGGCCTTGCAAGGTGTATTCCTTATTATTCATGGTGTATTCCAACTTGAATTAATCAAAGGAATCTGATAGTGAGTTGACAATCATGTCAATTTTCGTCACACCATCTATCTCAACACCATTCAGTTCAGCAATGTTGAGATGTGCTATGACTTTCATCATGTGATCTTTCACAATTTGTCTAGGTTTTATCCAAAGATTCATGAAGGCAGTCATTGCCTCTCTCTTAGTCGTCCTAGACCTCATAGCAATCATCTCTTCTAGAGACATCATTATATCGACAACAGTCTCCATTCCTTCTTGTTGCTGTTGCAACACGTCGGAGATGGTGGCCATAATGTAACATTTAGCCATCTCATCTGAAGACTCCCACTGCTGATACTCATCTCTTTGCTCCTGAGTAGATGCATTAGTAGGAGTAGGTGGTTTCTGATTGCACATAACGAACTTATGCTTTTTGGATTCCAACAAAAGCCCAATTTTTCATTTCCATGTGACATAATCATCACTAGTTAAAGTATTATCTTTAAGGCTGTTGATTAGGGATGGGGTCATGAATTCTGAACAATAACAAAAGTTATATAAGTAAATAATCATGATAAAGCACTTTTGAACATTTATATTGAATTATATAAAATAACTCAATCGTAAAATTCAACGGTGATGCAACACCAATAAATGTCACACCTCCTTTGGGAGTTCGTACCATTTATTAGTTGGACTAGATCCCACCTAATTGCTAACATAACAACCAAAATTTTCAATTTTAACCTTGCAATTTTATTAACAAGAACTCTTGGGAGGATATTAATAAAATTACATTGAGTATGTTACCAAGTTATCTACTTTCAATATAATCCCTCACGAATATCCCTCAATTGGGAGTAGATATCGTTTCGGTTAATTGTCTAGTCTATCCTTATAAGGAAGTATCTTGCTAAATTCCATTCATGAATACCTCTTGGGAGGTTAAACTTGAAGACCGTAGGTGTTCCAAAACACCTTCTCCCACTCAATTGTTTAAGCCGTGTGATCGAATTCCAAAGAATGATTTACAAGTTATTTAGATGCCAATTAGATACCTAAACCATTCAATGCATGTTCATACCAAAACAGATATATGAGTGGCACTCCTATTCTATATGACATATTATCAAACAATGACAAACATTGCAATATTTTAAAAAATATAAATAGCTACAATTTTGGTCAATCCTAGAAAAGCAAGTACATTACATATGTATTGGAATACAAAAAACTTCCTTTCTCGACGAACAAGTCTTCACGCGACCTTCGTCGTTTGGACTCCCTCGGCTGCTTCCCGTGGGCGTGCGCACCCTTGGCTCCCCAGCCCACAACCACACAAAAGGCTGCCATGTACAGCCCATGGTTTCCATAGGGCTGCCATGCGCAGCCCATGCCACAATAATCGTGGCCGCGTGCTCTTCGCACAGACGTTTGTTGCTATGGTTTGCATGATCCTAAACTTGTTCCGGTTGCTTCCAATTCTTTAAACCTTCGAGTCTTCGATACTCGAATGTATTATAGAAGAATTTTAAATACTAAAATACTGCAGTATTTGTAATACGATATAGTGCAGTTTTTTTTACAACAACAAAATAAAAAAAAAACCTTAGCAACTACTAAGAAGGAAATTATGGCGATGATAGGCAATCCTTATTGTTACAATCCCAAAACAAAATACATTGAAATTCTTGGACAAAAATTGAGGAATAACAATCCACATAATAAAACATAAGCATTCACGTACACATACATCAATTAATCAAGGGTACAACCAGGCTCTGATACCAATTGTAGGGAAAATCGCACAACGGAAGCGTGAAATTAAGGTTTGATATATTTACAATATTTCCCTTGAATAGAAAGAACCTTAATCCTAGATTAATTGACGTATATTAAAAGTATCGTACCTTTTTCTCATGACGATTGAACTAACATTGAATTGAATCCGCAAGATCTTTCAATCCAATCACGAACGTGAATCACCTAGGAGTGTGAGCTCCTTTTCTTTAAATTGTATACCTGAGGATAGAAACAAACAATATCTTCTTCTTTGTTAGTCACAATAATCCTAAAAGAAGAAAAACAAAGAACATTAGGTCAGTTGTGAATTATCAATCAATTTAATTGAAACTCGCGTGAACCTAGATTCGATGTTGTACACAAAACCTTTTAGTGTAAAGGCTTCTAGTGTACTATCGAATACAAAACGTTCTTTCTTCCTTTTCCTCTTTACGGAATTTTCACACACCAATCTTTAGAGTTGAAAGAATTTATCTAGAGCAAGAACCAAATTCTCTACACTCAAAATTCCCCATTGGCTAATGACCGATTTTTTTCTCTCTTTAAATTTGCATTGGCTTGCATGAATTTTAGAGCTTCAATTCTAGTCTTGGCCGAAATTTAGAGGTAGTATATATAGGATCATAAATCCTCTCCTAATAAGGATTTACTTAGTCGGCAAGAATCCGATCTTTAGGTGGATTTACTTGGTGACCAAGAATCCTTTTCCAAAAAGAATTCTTTTATACACCAAGACTCCTAATCCATCTCAAATAGTGAATTTGTGACCATATTAAATATTTCATAATTTGACTAGACAAATAATTCCTTTTATTTTTCTACTTATCAAATATAATCTTTAATATTAATTGCATTACCAACAATAGTATAATATTAGGAGACCTTCTCCTACTAGGAAAAAGATTTTGACTTTTAATTAAAAAATTAATTAGTTGCCAAATTAATTAATTTCTATTTAATTAAATAATAAAATAAAAAATAACATAATAAGCTATTTTGTATAGCCTTGCCGCCCAACACCTATACATGGGATAAATAACGTTTTCTCTATTTTATTAAATCCATTTGGACTGTAATAAAAAGCCACATGTGAACTAGACCCATTCTTACAAAAAGAAACAAGTCCACATTCCTTAATACAATTCTAAATGGTCCCATAAATTGATCCGGTAGAATATATCAAGTGATCCATGCAAGTTCGTGTGGATTGAGGATCTTGGCAGGCTATCTAAATGTAAGCTCTAATAGACATAACCTAGTCACAATCAACAAATGATTCACTTAGGTCCGATCTATAAATTTTAGTTTATTACTAAAGAACTAAAATTGAACTCTTAAATAAAGATAGAATAAGTTAATATTGCTCATTCATACCCTAGACAACTTTATTGGAGATAGTGTATCCTCGTGAAGAATACCAGTAATTGCCAAGAGCTCATAGACTGCTTATAGCTCTCCAAGTTACCATATTTACTCTTATGACCACATTTTGAACTTGGGTATTTTGACTAGTACAGAAGCCATTTTTCAATAGACACTATTGAAAACTTAACGTTAAGATTTAATATCTAATACCTTAAAATATCCATATGATGGTATTCTATTCACATTTAATAAATGGAGCCACAATGTCCATATCTAGAAATGAAGTCCTCTATCAATTAACAAATGAATACCACAAAAATATCGAGGATAGACTATGCTGTATAATCGTACTCATTGATAGTTCAAATGATAACACTTATAACCATAAGTCCATCATTTATCTCAGGATTGAGACAGACTCTCCGATTGTCTTCAAGTGAAAACTTTTATCCATTGACGGTTTTGGGTAAAGTATTTCACTGTGATCCTATTCAATGCACCCAATGCACTTGATTCTTTTGCCCAAAGACACCACACATTGATGATTTTAGACTCATTATAACACATTTGATCCCACTCAAATGCTAGCAAAAGAATCTACATCTTTGACAAGATAAAGGCGCCCAACCTTTATCTTAAGTTATGAATATTATTCAAGACTAACTAAAGAATTGTGTCTACCTCATACATATCTAGATGTATGAACAATTCTTCTTTTCTCATAGTCTTTTAACCTTATGATTATTTACTTTTGAAAATTATAATAACTAAACTATAAATACTATAAGATTTGTTAAAATAGAAATCACTTTATTAATATGAAAAGATTGTCAAATACATTGTTATACTCTAACTATTGAGCATAATCCCAACATGTTGGAATTCTAAATTTCAATAAGTGTTCAGCATCCCGGATCCTTCTAGTGTAGGGTGCATTCATTTCGATCAAGTGGTCCTTCTTGGCCTTCATGCTTTTCTCCTTCTTCATATGTTGAATCTCTTTCTATAGCTTTTCCAGCTGATCTGTTAGGCGCTTGTTCCCATGCCTCTTCGAATCGACCTTAGATCCCTCATTGTTGGACCCCTCTGATAAACTGAAGATTTCGACCTGAGCTTCGAGATCTGCTTGTGGGCTTTGCTGGCTACAGCCTGGGTTTCCCTTCTTGAGGCTTTTGTGCGGGGAGCTTCTCTCTGCTCCTATTGTAAGGCATCTGATGCGAACTTGACTCGCCTTGGTTGATAATTCAATGGCCTACCAGAAATTGGAGGCATAGGCCCTAGTCTATCCCGGATCAAGGGTTGAGGCCCTGTCCTCTCATGGGTTGGTTCTAGTGAGAAGGTCCCAACCGGTCAAAGGTGGGCTGTCTTATTCCAGGGCTACTCGGCTCTCCCTGAGTGTTAGGATTTTTTGGTTGGATTATAATACCTTCTACAAGCAGGCGAAGGCGGGCGTTTTCCGCGAAGGCCGCTGCTTGTTGATCAAGTATGGCCTGACTTATCATAAGAGGGCCAGTAACCCGTGCAGCGGTTGGCTGGACCGGAGCTTGGCTACGGTGCCCAGATTTCCTTCCTTTTCATGTCGATGCAACGGAAGGTTGCCCCAAAGCCTGGGGCTGCCCCTGAGAGGTGCGGAGCCTTATAACTCATGTAAAACAAAAAATACGTAAATTCTAAGTTGATTAGGTGTGGGTGTTCCCACAGATGGTGCTAGAAAGTGTTAATGGAAAATTTACTCGAGGTAAGAAATTTCAGTTAACACCCTCGAGACCACTAACACGGAGGTGGCAGTCGGGGTGGTACCTTTGGTACCTAGTTTGTTCGAACAATGGTGGATGTTTAACATAAATATTAACACGATGTGAAAGAGAATATATTGGATTTATTATCAATCGCGTATATTGTACAATAATCACTCGAATACTCTCAATCTCTCTGGGATACTATAGTGTGGCAGCCTCGTGCCTATCGACAAGTAGAATACAATGGTGGTCGTGTTTTGATGACATAATTTAGGCTAAGAAGGTCCTTCCCCTTTCATTTGCATGCATAGATGTATTTATACTCAGTTTCACTAGGTTAAACTCATGATTTTTCCCGCCGTTTTTTCTCGAATCAAAATCCCTCTTTATCTGGTGGGATATCTTCTTTTCAATGTTATTGACTTTGTATTTAATAATGGAATCAAGCATATCTGGGAGAGATAAGTTTGATTCCTTTTTGAACTCAATCTTTTGCCTTACACGTACGTAGTTTTTAAATGTAATTTTGAGAGTAGATATGATCCGGTGTGTCTTCATAGAATGATACTTCATGGAGGTCATTGTGTATGGCACTTATTTCCTTCTAGAGTGAGGTACACTTACGTTCTAGTCTTGGTGCCAAGAGCTTGATCTGACCTCCATAGGTCCCTTAGAGCTCGAGATGGCCCGGTGGACGTTCTTCAGTGGTAACAGAGCTCCTGCGAGCTTCCTCCCACCTGTCCATGTAGATTTGAATCTTCCCTCATCTTAGTGGAGAGATACCGTAACATGAACCTGACGCCTTGATCGTGTCAAACTAGACTTGTTGACTCTCGTAATAGCACGAGGTCGGAATGATAGTATAGTGACGATGTAGGGATCGTTCCCACAAGGATAAAGGTTATGATTACTTGAATTCAAAGACTTTTTAACTATTTAAACAATCTAAAACATGATATTTCAGGAATTTCAATAAGGTAAATTAACTCAAATACAAACTAAATTATCTAACTCAATACTTATAGAAATGTATGGAAAACATGTTAGAACTCGAATCCGCTTTAACCCTTCCAATGGCACACTTGACTCCTTTGACTCCTAATTCGTGCGTGTACATGCTATAGATTCGTATTCCTTAATCACATCTCTAACCTCTCTCGATATATTAAGAGATAGTATCTATATATACCCAAAATCTTTCACAAGCAATCCAGACAATATATATATATATCCATTAAGCAATTGGAATACAAATTGAACCCTATACTCTAGCCTAGTGGATCTATCACTTTCTAGTCAAGCGTAGTGAACATTTATCCAAGATTTGTCAAATGTATCTCCTCTCGGTACTTAGGATCCAACCATAGATCGATTACATAATGATCAATTAAGCAAAAGCCTTAAGCATTCAAAACATCCATATAGCTTCACAAGCATAAAAATAGGGAAATCAAAGAGTCTATCACAAATGAATCAAGGGTTAAGCATCATCTTGTTCTAACATAAGAATAATTAGCTCATTCTATACAAAAATAAACAATAGATAAGCTAACATCAATACAAATCATGAATCAATATAAAGAAACAAGAGAAGAGAAGAGAAGAGTTGAAGAGATAAAACTAAGTTGTAGATTTAATCTCTTATAGCTTCCTTGGATCAACCAAACCTTGCCCTAGCTAATCAAATCTTGAAGAACTTAGTCTAGAAATGAAGAGAGATCCTTTAAAACATGAAGAAGCAGAGCTGATCTGATGTGTTAGTGATTTTCTAGTTCGCTTTTCTCTCACCTCTATCTCTTTACTTTATAGGCAACAAGAAGCCCCCCCACTTGTGTAGGAGGGTCCCAAAGACATCCTCTCAGCCTCTAGGAACATCCCCCCTCAATTTTTAATTAGAGAAAAGAGAGGGGGTCCCACAATAAAGCATCACCTCTATTCGCGAAACAGAGTGTTCAAGATCAATCATTAAGTGCAGTTCGATGTGCGGTTAACTTCGACACATCATACCGCACATCAGTTTAATTTAGGAGGGTGAATACATATACGGTACGAAGTGCGGTACGCGTTTCCTTTTGGTATAGTACGCATACCGCAGCTTAAGCTTTCTACAAATTCTCCTACCATCCCACGCGGTAAGAAGTGCGGTACACTTCGACATAGCGTACCGTACTGATTTCTGCTGCTCTCCTCCGCTGTACGACGTGAGGTACACTTCGACACAGTGTACCGTGCTGACTTCTAGTTTTCTACTGTCCTGCTGTGCGGTATGAAGTCCGGTATGCACTTCCTTATAGTACGGTTTGCGTACCGCACTTCTCGTTCCTTACCAAGCTTAAATCTTATTTTTTAGCTCCGAAAACTCCCGGTTCTGCACAATGATAACTCCTGGCTAAAGATGACCTATTTAAGCATTAAGAACTTCAAAAGATAGAGTTTGCAAAGAAAATGAGAGCAAAACTATACAAAATGAGAGATACTTAAAGCATGAAAAACGAGCTTATCAAATACCCCCAAACTAGAATGTTTGCTCGTCCTCGAGTAAAACCTGTGACAAAATATTATACGAGAACTAAACTGTATCTATATTTACTTTATTTCTTGCTGAATCAACTGAAGAATGAGATACAGATTTGGGCGAATCAAATGGCAGATTACTAGCATGCTAAGACCACTGAGGAGTGCAGACCAAGGTGCTTCAACATGAAGGATTGCAATTCCAGGCTATATTGTGACTCTAGGTCCAGAAGTATCGAACACAAAAGTCATATGACTGGATTTTGCCTTAACTCTAATCCTTACCGGATTCAACTCTCGTTTTTCCACACAGATCCTAAGCTCACTCAACAAGCATATGCGCAAGACTGGAGTTATGCATGAAAAGATTAAGAATGCACATATGAAAATCTTTAAACTTTAGTATTTTAGAAGAAGTGAAAAAGTAAAGAAGAATCAGACAATATCATTTTTCCGTTTTAACATTTCCAAAAACAAGTCCTTCCCAAGGATGAGCTAGGACTTCTATTTTGTTTCACTGGGTATATGTCAAATTGGGTACGACGAGACTGGGTTGGTATAGATATAGGTGAGGCTAGTGATCGAGCTTGGGTATACGAAACACAAAAATGAGTAACCATATAGCTAGCCCATCTAACTAGGCACTAATTAAACATAAGAGAATTAAGTGGCTTTATAGGTGTTGATTGCCACAACCTTTTATTCTTTATCAACTTTTTTTTTTCAAAATTTGACTACATTCAAAACTGCACATTTTACATCGCTTCTTTATTTAAGCCTTCATTAGAACTATCAAGTCATAATCATAGCACATGGTTGGTATTGTGTTTAGGATTTATGATGTAGTGTGTAACATGGCTGGGTAAGTTCGTATGGAAATTTTTTCTCACACACGATTATGGGACGTGTTTAGGCCATTGTCTTATGTTTCACACATAAGCCTGTTTCATCTCAAAAGGCATAGAACAAGCGGATCTGAAACCACGGCAACACACTCAATGAAGAATTAACAAAAATGTCTGATTCCTAATGATGCTTCCTAAATGCCTAACGGAAGAGTGTATGGAGAGGTAAATAACATTGTCGCTTAAGTGATGCATTTATGGACTCTGTAGATTTACTGGGTAGTCTCCACTAATGGCCTAAACATTTCAATCACGCTGCCCTCTTCACTGGGACACTATAGAGCCTGGCAAGATGTGTGCAAGCCATGTGGTGCGGCTTTAATAAGCACAACCCTAGTGGTACAAAGCATGAAATAACTGCCAAAAAAAACATAACCTAACAACATCTTGTTCGAGTAGGATTAGTGCTCTGAAATTCTATTTAACAAGAAAAACAAAAAAATTGTACAATGTACAATGTTCTCTAAGCTTCTAAGCCAACAAACCAAAACCAAATCCAACATTATCCTGAATGAAATTTTGAAGTGAAACTAAATAAATCTGAAAAAATCCAAAATATGTTAAACAAAAGCCAAAACAAGTTATCCACACATTTAGTGACATATACTAAGTCTACTAGTTATAATAGTAAAACAATAATATTATGGAAAAAAAAAGTAAAAGTTTTTTAGAGATATCCTGCTGCTATATGTGTCTCTTTCCTCTGTCCTGCCATACAGTTGCCTCTTCTGCTCAAACCCTCTCAGCCTCTGCTGCAGCTATCTGGGCGGCCTAGTCATCTGAAATTGAGATACCGATAGAAGATGGGCGAGGTCTCCTCCTCATCTGAAAAGACTGGGAGCCAGCTTGCCTACGGATGTCAGCAATATCATCTCTATGGTTTCTCATCTCCTCTTCGAAGAGATCCATCCTAGAATGGATCATATCTATCTGCTCCCTCACTACCTGTAGGTTATCCTCGAGGCCCGTCATACCAAGTTGGATGCCCTCTACAACACTCAGAATCTTGGGTAGCATGGACTATGACAATCTTGTTCCTCTTCACACTGAGTGCTGGATGGACCCTCAGCAATCCTCAGACTCTTATTTCCCTTGGTCTTGATTGTAACGTCCTGCCATGATCTTTTATTAAGGTCCCCTATGGGGTTGATCTTTAATTCATCTGTGGCAATTTCTGGGACTTTTTCCTTCTTTAGGAGAACAGTGACAAGGCTAGGAAAGATGATTGACCTTGGCTTTTCTTGCGGATGAACATTAATCGAGACTGCCTCTAAAATTGCAGTCAATATAACTTGGCCTATATCAATCTTTGTCTGATCTTGAATGCTACTGAGTAAATCTGCTCTCAACTCTGAAGCTGTGGTCCTGTGAATGGTTGGCAAGAATGAGAAAGTGTTAAAAAAGTTCCAAAATGCTAACTCCTGAGGTAGCTCTGATTGCTTAAGCATATGGCCATTCTCCCACACATCATCATCTGTCCTTCTGAGCACCCTAGCCAGACTTTGTTTAGTGTTATGCCTGCTCCTATACCCTTTGGTGAATTGTGGGTAGTCTGATGTGCCAAAGTGAGCGTTGATCTTGGTGGCATTGATCATGACTGGTATGTCTCTTACTAAAATCGGTCTACTTTCCTTCACTGTCTCTGGTATCATACTGGCATAGAACTCTTTTACCAATGAAACATTGGCATTCGCTGAGACACTGACAAAGTTCTGCCATCCTCATTCTGTCTGGTCGTCAGGATCGGTGTATCCTTGAGTTCCACAAGGTGCATACCTCTCTAAAAAATAATGTTCGCGTCGTTGAGCTTTTCCATTCGTCTCCCATAATCACGGTTCTGCACACACTGCTGCGTCACTTTAGATGATGATCCGACAATCCTCTTTCTAGCAGGAGCAGACTTTGTATTCTTCTTGGGTGACATCTTTAGTTGTGAGATTATGTCCCTACAAAAACAAGCCAAGAAAACACAAAAATATAAAAAAATCCGCAACCACTCTTAGTTCTATCACTTCAACAAAACAATCAACATGACAACCCAAAGTATCCATCTCCTTTTAAGCTTCCACAAAATTGAGGCCAAGCATAATCACAAATATAGCCTAATTTATCGATTATTCTTCCATCATATGCGAAAAACTACTCACCCCAACATCAAAAAAAATTCAATTGCACCCACAATAACCATAAATTCAAAATCTCTTCAAAACCCACAAATCCACACACAAAAATTGCTTAAACTATCTATAAATACTATAGTATGGTATTTTATGTGTGATTGTGGTCTACAAAACAAATTGACACTCAAGAAAAGCAGCTAACAAGAAAAACCCCTAAAATTTCGAAACCCTAACCTATACAATCATACATAAAACTATGCCATAGCTTGATTGGAATGAAATATGCTTAAACTAGGGCTTGATTCCATGAATAAAAGATAAAGAGAGAGAGAGAAGAGGAAGTTAGAGATACTTACCGATCGAATTTGTGGAAGGCCTTAGCTTGAGAGAGTTTTGAAAAGAGGGGAGAGAGGGTACGAATGAGAGAATGTCTTGACTTACCTCATTAAATATTGAAAATTTTGACTAGATGTGGTAAGAAGTGCGGTTCACTTCGACACTTATTACCGCACTTACATGTAAAATCCGTGGTAAAATGCCTATTTGATGCCCAGGTTGCGATACGTGTTATGGTTCACTTCGACGCAGCGTACCGCAACTTGGGCTTAAAAATTCTTCTGCCATCCCATGCGGCACGTGATTCGGTTTGTATCAACGTAGTATACCGTACCTTGGGCATTAAAATTCTTCTACCCTTATGCTCAGTATGAAGTACAGTACGCACTTCCTTCTAATGCGGTACGAGTACCGAAATTCTTATCCGCATTGACTTGATGAAGTCATCTTATTTGCGCGATTCTTTTCCCAGAATTTTTTCCTTCCTGCTTACACATCTAAACTCTTTCAAAAACTCACAAAATCACATCAAATGTGAAGGTGAAAATGGGTGATTCACCATGCAATAAAACTAAACACAATTATGGCATTCGAAAGGAAATTTAAATTAAACTGTAAACTAAATTTACTATGTACAAATATGGTACCTTTCTTTCATTCTCAGGTAGGGTCTCGGAGGTGCATTACCTCCACGATTTGATCTGTCTCATGCTCCCGGTAGATTTTCAGCCTGTGTCTATTTACCTTAAAGCTTTCCCTTGCGTCATTTTTGATCTCAACCGTTCCATATTGAAAAACGTGCTTCACAATATTTGGCCCTGTCCATTTGCTCTTCAACTTTCCAGGGAAGAGACGAAGTCTTAAGTTGTACAGTAAGACTTGGTTACCCATTTGAATGTCCTTCTTCACCAATCGATTATCATGCCATTTCTTACTTTTCTCTTTGTAAATCTGGGCATTTTCATAAGCATCTAGACACATTTCGTCTAGCTCATTCAACTGGATGAGTCTCTTTACACAAGCATATCTCATATCGAAGTTTAATACCTTTACAACCCAAAAGTCTTTATGCTCTAACTCAACTGGAAAGTGACATGCTTTTCACAACACCAATCTGAAAGGAGACATGCCAAATGGAGTATTGAAAGCGGTTCTGTATGCCAATAAAGCATCATCGAGTTGTTTTTCCCAATCTTTTCTCTGAACACCCACAGTTTTCTCTAGAAAACTTTTGAGCTCATAATTTGAGATTTTAGCTTTCCCGTTTGCTTACAGATCTTAAAGAGTGGTCACTCTATGCCTTACAAACCTCCCAACAAGTCGACGTAACGCTTCCCTCATCCCCAACCCAAGTAAGAAAGGTATCCAGCAAGGCGAACTCCTCCATGTGCTTCTCTTTCTCCAAGGACTGTAGCCCCAGTAGCATGAGATGAAAGAGGATTTGATCACTACACCACCATAAATGCATCCCGAGAAACAATATACCTCGCCATATGGGAAAAGAGACTGCTTCAAAAGCCTGCACCCATGAAAGCCCTGGCAGACAGAAGGAATAAGTACAAGTACTGTGACTTTCATGAAGACATAGGGCACAACACATCAGAGTGCTATAACCTGCGTAATCAGATTGAGGCTCTGATAAGGTGAGGGTGTTTGATAGAGTTCTTACAGTAGGTCAAGGACAACAACCAGACTAGTAGGGAGGTACAAGCAGAGATCCGTGACCGTGCTGAAAAGGGAAAGGGGGAGTAGAAGGATTTGATGTAATAAATCCAGGTGATACACACCATCAGTGGGGGAGCCACCCTTGCTGGCACCTCTTACAATGCCAGGAAAAATCATGTGAGGAAGGTCTCCTAGATTGATGAAGGCTGGGGAATCTTTAAAGTTGATAAGATCCCGACCAGCCTATCTCAGACTGCCCAGATTGTATTCACTGAAGCAAGTGTCTATAACATTGTACAGTCTCACGATGACCCCATGGTGATCACAGTACAAATTACCAATTGTGTGGTTCACCATGTGCTCATCGACATAGGCAGCAGCATAGACATCCACTTTAAAGATACCTTGAAGAAGCTGAATTTGAAGCATTGATGCTACAATAGCTTCTCAAACCTGTTTTATGGCTTCACCAGGGATTCAATCATACCGGTTGGGTCAAAAATCCTTCCAATGATCACCGGAACCACCCCCCTCCAACAGAACATTACGAAAGATTTCATTGTTGTTGACACCCCATCGGCCTATCACGCAATACTAAGAAGACCTTTCCTGTCATCCTTGAAAGAGGTCATGTCCATCTATAACAATGTCCTAAAGATTCCAGTGGTCGACAAGGTAGGAGAGGTGCGAGGTGATCAGCAAGCAGCTAGAAAATGCTATGCAGTGTCTGCCAATCTAACGCCTTCGGTGAAACAGTTCGCACAAGTAGCGACAATCCAAGATATGTAAGCACCAATGACAACCTTGGAAGATGTAGAGCCCGTTGACCAACTAGATGATGACCTATTGAAATTTGATGAAGAAGAACAAAGTAACGAATAAGCCAGCGGGCACTATGTGGACAGGCTAGAGAAGATACCCATCAGAAGTGATGATCACACCAAGTTTGTTAAGATCGGGGCTACCCTCGAGCCAAGGGTGAAGGAATGTTTGATTGGGCATCTCCGAGAATTCAGTGACATCTTTGCTTGTAGTCATAACAAGATGCCCCGAGACCCCAATGTCATTGGCTGCTCATCGATTAGCAGTGGATCCGACCTTCAAGCTCGTCAAGCAAAAAAGGTGTCACTTCATCGTCGAAAGGATTGCTGCGGTTTTAAAGGAAGTGGATAAATTAATCAGAGCAGGCTTCATCAGAGAAGCGCACTACCCCGAGTGGATTGCCAACATGGAGATGGTCATGAAGGCGAATGGGAAGTGGCGTATGTGTGTTGACTACACTGATCTTAACCGGGCATGTCCAAATGATAGTTTCCCTCTACCCTAAATTGACAAACTGGTAGATTCCACTACCGGAAACAAGCTTCTTAGCTTTATGGACACGTTCTCGAGGTACAACCAAATCATGATGTACCCCGCTGATCAAGACAAAACTTGTTTTATCATGGGGTAGGGTCTTTATTGCTACAAAGTAATGACTTTCGGCCTCAAGAACGCAGGAGCCATCTCCCAGCGATTGGTTAATCAATTATTCAAGGCAGATATAGGAAAAACAATTGAGACGTACATAGATGATATGATCACCAAATCCTGAAAAGCAGAAGAATACCACAATCATCTCCGTAGGACATTCCAGATAGTTAGAGAGAACCAGATGCGGTTGAATCCAACCAAATGTACTTTCGGGGTAACCACGGGGAAATTCTTAGGCTTTAAGGTGAGTGAAAAGGTAATTGAGGCAAACTCCAAAAAGATCCAAGCTATCCTGAAGCTGGATTCTCCTACCACCCTTAAGCAAGTCCAAACGCTGACAGGTCTTGTAGCATCTCTGAACAGGTTCATTTCACATTCCACGGATAAGTTCATTCCCTTCTTTAAATCCATCAAACAGGGGAGGAACATTAAATGGGATAAAGACAACGAGTGAGCTTTCCAGGACTTGAAGGAGCACCTCGTCAGCCCACCGCTTTTAGTTAAGCCAACATCAGGGAAGAATTATAGATGTACCTGGCGGTGTCAGATACGGCAGTAAGCGGGGCTTTGGTCAAGGAATGCGGGGATGGGGTCCAGCAACCTATTAACTATGTCAGCCACGCGCTGTCTAAGCCCAATAAGAACTACCTCCTCCTTGAAAAGCTCGCCATTGCCCTGGTTACCTCAACTAGGAAGCTTCGCATATATAGCGGCAATGGTGACAGACCAACCCCTCTGCCAATTCTTACAGATGCCGGATATATCTGAAAGGCTAGTCCTACAGGCTTTGGAGCTCACCCAGTTTGATCTGAAGTATAAATCTTGAACGACAATCAAAGCCCAAGCTCTGGTAGATTTTGTACCCGAGTTCTCAACCCTATCGAGCGACAAGACACCAGTAACACCAGGTCCATCTCCGGAGAAACTTCAAGAGGGTAACCATTGGCCAGGAGACTGCAAAGCCTGGACCCTTTACACTGATGGGGCATCCGGATAGGCGGGGGGAGGTGCTAGCATAGTCCTGATCGATCTTGACAAAATGTAACGTTGTCATTGTTTTAGGTTCAAGTTTAAAGAAACCAATAATGAAACTGATTACGAAGCTCACATAGCCAAACTGAAAGTCACCGTCAAGCTTGGGGCCAATTATGTACATGTCAAGAGCGATTCACTGCTCATTGTCAAAGGTTACAGGACTTTACCAAGCCAAGGGTGACAACATGGTAGCCTACTTAAAGTTGGTCCAAAAATTAAGAGAGAGGTTTAAGGGATTTCGAATCGAGCAGGTACCTCGATAAAACCACTAGGCAGACATCTTAGCTAAGAGAGCGGTGAATGGAGGTCAATCTCCACCTAGGGTTTAACCCTCCAGGTTATCTCCCAGCCAATTATAATAGCAGGCAAGGAAATCTGCCTTGTAGATCGGCTGCCCTGTTGGATGGACCCGATAGCCTACTACCTCTGAAACAAATATTATGGTGTGTATAGAAATAATCTAGAGGGGGTGAATAGATTTTAATCAAATTTTACCGAATTTTCATTAATGGTCAATTAGATGAAAATACCCCTAACTAGTCACAATGATATCGCAAGTGTAATAAGTGCGGAAATAATAAAGACACTTGAGATATACGTGTAAACCCTCAAAATGGGAAAAACCACGGGCTGTTAAGTGTGCCACACTCGAACAACGAATCCACTGATGATAGAGGCGTTACAACCTACTCCCGGTATATAACCCACTACCACTACCTAATCCTGGTATTAAGTGGACCTAGTCCAATTTGCTTACACTTGAAGCAACCTACTCCCAGAAGCAACGCAAGACTTACTTCTCTTCAATGAAGAGATAAACACCCTATGTGAATATATGATGATATTCAAATAACAAACACGGCTAGGGTACCTTATATGCTTATCTAGGATTATGAGATGGCAATAAATGCAATCCTAGATATCAAGAGCTAAATGACATGTCATAAAGCTTATCTAAACATAGAACAAGCAATCCTATGAAGCTATCATAAAAGCCAAATCAACACATGTTGTCATTAAGCATGGCAAGGACTATAATGCAATCAATGAGTCCTAAACAATATCTAAATGCAAAGCATTGAGATTTAGCTAGAAGTTATCAATAACAACACTCCTTGCGATCACAAACAATCACAATGAATCAACAAATATGCTTACAATGCATTCAACATATACTTAGTATATATTCATGCGATTGAGACAAACATTTAGCCACACAATAAATGCAAGTCTTAGACCAATGTCTATCAATAACAAACTCAATTAGTTGTGTAGAGATTTTCTAACAAACTAATTGTCACAAAAACTTCACATAAACATTCAAAAGCTTAACAAGTTGATTAATGAACAATCTATCAACCTAGTCAACAATGAATCACACAAGAATGTTTATGACCTAGCTTTTAGGAAAAAATGACCTAATCAATTAAGCTATCAAAATACAAACCCAATCATGTCATCATTCAACAAAAATATGCATTCAAAAATGATTTCTATAAATCCTATGCAATAAAAACGAACTCTTGGAGTTTAAGAACAATAATCAAAGATAAAAGTTTGTTCTTACTTACCAAGTCATGAATGATGAAGACCCATGTCTAAAGATGATCAATAATGCATGAAGGATGATGGGTTTTGGGTTTGGAGAGTTAAGGAACCACTCTTGGAGCTTCTCTCTCAAGGGAAATGTTTTTCCTCACTTAGAAATGGTTTTTAAGCTCTGAAAAACGAGTGAGGAAGAAGATGGCACATAAATATGAGCCCTAGAACAAAACTACATCGTTTTGAAAATGCCCAGAATTTTACTCAGTGCGCTGGTGAGCTGCGCTGGTCCACAAGCGCCACACCAGCTCACACCTACTGTCCAAGGGGCGCTGGTGAGGGCGCTTGTGGACTGGCGCAGCCGCAACAGCTCAACAGCCCGAGATTCGAGCGACTCAAAACTTGACCAAACGACATCCAAACCTTTCGTATAATATACCGTTGGAAAGGTATGGAAGTATACTTTAAACAACATTTTATAAAACATGATTTGGATGTCTGTAGATAAAGTTATGGTCGTTTAAGTGACCAAAGGTCAGAAACAGACAACAACAAAGATGCCCTGTTTTTGTGGTCACTTTGGAGATATCAAAACCAATCCAAACGATCATGAAATATTACGAATAATATACCGTTGGAAAGGTATGGGTGTCTAGTTTGTACAGAAATTTTCAAAACATATTTTGAGGCATTTTATAAAACGTTATGGTCACAAGACATTGCAAAGGTCAGTTTTGAAAAACATTTAAATCTTTGAAATCCATATTTTGAAACTAGACACCTTACTCCACATAACCAAACCAAGAGAAGAATACAACCTGCTCAAATGGTCACTCAATGCGCTAAGACAAGTACACCATCATGCAAGCGCAAACAACACACAAAACCACACTATGAATGCACATAGACAACAATGAAGCACACATGCATAACAAATCAAATGCAAGTAAGTGTGTGTGTGCGAGTAACACATAATGCATGTCAATACAAATGCAAAGATGTGATCAATATAAACATGCAAGAAGAGTTATCACAACATGAATGCACACTCATATAAACACACAACATATACGAATAAGAAATGTGCATGAGTTGTGAGTGTGTGCAACTATATCTCTTCAAAGCAAGTAAGCACAAGAAATATACATTTGGTGCTTCTTATCTTAAGGTCTTGAGAGCCTAAGCTGCCCTTACATAAAACCCCAATATGTGGTTTGTTCACGAAATAAGCAAATCAATAAATGGGGACTTTACAATCTCCCCATTTGGCTATTTTATGATAAAACCACCACTCACATTGATCTTCACAGAACAAAATAAAGCACCGGGAAGATATTCTACATTACAAAGGGATATATAAAAATAAACTTCAAATCTTCAATCTCTTGTAGAATCATCAAACCTACACATAAAACAAACAATAAGTACACTTTCCAAACCAAGTGCATGTGAGATGATCAAGTGAATAGAAAACAAAACCATTTGCATATAAGAATATGACTAATGCACCACATCATGCAATGCTCCCCCTCAAAGGGTTACTCCCTCTAAATGTAATCTCCCCAAAAACAAGTACTACTCCCCTTAAAGCCAACACATGCTACCACATGCTACCGCATGTTTCTCCCCTAACACCACAATGTTAGGTCAATGCTACTCCCCTTTTTTGTCATGATATAGGCAAAAGAGAAGTCCCATACCGGATCACTCAAGGCAAAGAAAGAAAGGAGAATACAAGATTGTTGCATAATTATATAAGCCACATTTATGCAACTCAATTAATAGGAGAGAAACAAGGATATTTATTTGAAGAACATGTGTGAATCAAAAATGCTTTGCATACAAGACATGTTGCATTCAAGTCCAAAAACAATGGTATTTGGCAAAGTAAATAACAAAGGTTTCCAATATAATTCAAACCAAATTCATCATTTGTCATGAGAGAAGCAAGGATATCGAGTTTTATAGATATCAAGTTTTAATGGCACTATATCCAACTTTATAAGCTAAACACGGTATGAGCAACTTTGCACCCTATTTGATTTTTCTGGGTAGGATACCTCGTATGATAGTAGCCATTTTCAACTGATAAAGAAAGAGAGACATTGATGAAACATTTTAGTCTCACTAGCTTTTTCACACAATATTTTGCATTCAACAATTGCAATCATCAATTCATGCTTTATCATTTTTCATTAGCATGTCATTTAAAGAATCATCATGTCATGGAGATAACTATAGGTCATTCAATGTGTACTTCCTATGTAGATCTCCTAGTCCAAAATTGCATGTTTGAAAATAAATATGACATGGATTGTAATCAAAAGCAAAGTTCACACTTATTGAAGAAAAATACAATATACTATAGTATAAGTGCAACCAAGCTACTCAAGCAATCAATAAAGGAGCATAAACATTTTAAAAAAAATTGCTTGCAACAAGTATACAATAGCTCTCTTTGCTTGAGTTCCCCTTATGGGGACAAAATTTAACCAAGTCATTGGGAAACATGTGCTCCTATAGACTTACCAAGTCCAAAGGACCTAGTTGCATCTACGGTTATCTCATAGGCACTAAGGCAAGCGGGTTCATTCTTTCTAACCCACCTAGGTTCCACTTTCTCATTTCTAGTGGTCAAACATATATTTCTAACAACCCTAGGTTCATGCATATTTGCCCATTTTTTTCAACCGATATCCTTCATGCTCTCTGTTCTACACCTCTCAATGTACTTAAAGCAATTTGGTCTTGAGTGACCAATCATACCATAAAAAATGACAAGTAGGTACAAAATGAGAATTTATTCCTTTGCATTGTGATCTCATTGATGCATCGCCATGTCGATGAGGTTGTCTTTGGTGATGCACCGGTTGGCTTTTTCTTATAGCTTGAGCCAATTGGTGGCACCTTTGTGGTCTAGCTTGTTAAGAAAAATAAGCCGGTTGAACATGCATTCTTGGTTGAGGAAGGCTTGGAAGTGGAGCTCTTGATTGTTGAGGTTTAGCTCCATTCTTTATTGTCCCCTTCACTTGGCCATTCTTGGATGTCTCTCAAAGATCAATCTTCCTCCTAGGATGTTGTGGAGGTAAAACTCTTTTCTTCAGTTGAGCTTGAGGTTGCATGACCTTGGCTTTCTTCAATTCTCCAAGGCACCTCATCTCATTCTTCTTGATGATCTTCAAGGAATTGTCTTTGTTGGCAAGTTCATCCTTCATTGCCTTCATCCTTTGATGGCAATCATCAATCTCCTTCTCATACTTGGACACATCAACTATGTCCATCTTCAAGAAGTCATCTAACTTGGTCCTTAGTTGAAGATTTTCTTCCTTCAACTTCTTGATTTCTTCGTTTTTCTTCTTCAAAGATCTTAGAAGACTTTTAATGAATTCATCGTAACCAAACTCTTCATCACTCAAGTTCTTGGAGCTTGAACTTTCTTCATCGAAGCTCTACCACTTGTACTCTCGTGGCAATCATCATTTAAACTAGCTTCTTCAATGTTGACTTTGAGCGATGGGTGTATTATGGCCAATTTAGAGTTGTCATCGTGTAAAGCGTACACGGCTATGTGATTCACATCCCTTGAAACCCGAAGAGCATTCTTCACTTTTACTAGAAGAGTAGGCCTTTGATTTGCCTCTTTGACTCTTGCTCTTTGAAATTACACAATTCGTGCCCATAGCCGCCATAATCAAAACATCGAAGCTTGTTCTTCGAGGTACCCAAATTCTTATCTTTTTCTTTCGTGGTACCTTCGTGGGTGATTCGTAGAATCTCCCAAGCTTCTCTAACATCTCGAGTGGATTGGATGAGATTTGCTTGACTCTCACCCACTGCACGATATAAGGCACGAAGAACTTTTAAATTCCATTCGGTAGCCTCGAGTTCTCCATTAGTCCACTTGGACTTGGGTTTAGGCATAGAAGCCTCATTCTCTTGTGTCTCTGTGGGAGTTGAGTATCCTTCTTCCACATACATCCACACATGCTCATCAAGGTCACACAAAAAGAACTCCATCATCACTTTTCAAGAGGGATAGTTATCCTTGGTGAGCGTAGGTGGTTCAGAGATCAAAGTACCCTCAAGACTCTCAAAATCACACATAGTGTTTTGGGTAAAATGAGTGCAAATGAATGCAAATGTATGAATGATAAAAATCACACAAAATGTAAAACACACCAAAAATGAGTAAGGATCACCTATGTATGTCAAGAAACCCTATGGTGTGTATAGAAATAATCTAGAGGTGGGTGAATAGATTTTAATCAAATTTTACCCAATTTTCGTTAATGGTCAATTAGACGAAAATACCCCTAACTAGTCACAATGAAATCGCAAGTGTAATAAGTGCGGAAATAATAAAGACACTTGACATATACGTGGAAACCCTCCAAAGGGGAAAAACCATGGGTTGTTAAGTGTGCCACACTCGAACAACGAATCCACTGATGATAGAGATGTTACAACCTACTCCTGGTATATAACCCACTACTACTACCAAATCCCGGTATTAAGTGGACCTAGTCCAATTTACTTACGCTTGAAGCAACCTACTCCCGGATGCAACGCAAGACTTACTTCTCTTCAATGAAGAGATAAACATCCTATGTGAATATATGATGATATTCAAACAACAAACAAGGCTAGGGTACCTAATATGCTTATCTAGGGTTATGAGATGACAATAAATGCAATCCTAGATATCAAGAGCTAAATGACATGTCATAAAGCTTAGCTAAAAATAGAACAAGCAATCCTATGAAGCTATCATAAAAGCCAAATCAACACATGTTGTCATTAAGCATTGCAAGGACTATAATGCAATCAATGAGTCCTAAACAATATCTAAATGCAAAGCATTGAGATTTAGCTAGAAGTTATCAATAACAACATTTCTAGCTATCACAAAAAATCACAATAAATCAACAAATATGCTTACAAAGTATTCAACATATACTTAGTATATATTCATGTGATTGAGACAAACATTTAGCCACACAATAAATGCAAGTCTTAGACCAATGTCTATCAATAACAAACTCAATTAGTTGTGTAGAGATTTTCTAACAAACTAATTGTCACAAAAACATCACATAAACATTCAAAAGCTTAACAAGTTGATTAATGAACAATCTATCAACCTAGTCAACAATGAATCACACAAGAATGTTTATGACCTAGCTTTTAGGAAAAAATGACCTAATCAATTAAGCTATCAAAATACAAACCCAATCATGTCATCATTCAACAAAAATATGCATTCAAAAATGATATCTATAAATCCTATGCAATAAAAACGAACTCTTGGAGTTTAAGAACAATAATCAAAGATAAAAGTTTGTTCTTACTTACCAAGTCATGAATGATGAAGACCCATGTCTAAAGATGATCAATAATGCATGAAGGATGATGGGTTTTGGGTTTGGAGAGTTAAGGAACCACTCTTGGAGCTTCTCTCTCAAGGGAAATGTTTTTCCTCACTTAGAAATGGTTTTTAAGCTCTGAAAAACGAGTGAGGAAGAAGATGGCACATAAATATGAGCCCTAGAACAAAACTACATCATTTTGAAAAGGCCCAGAATTTTACTCAGTGCGCTGGTCGACAAGCGCCACACCAGCGCACACCTACTGTCCAAGGGGCGCTGGTGATGGCGCTTGTGGACTGGTGCAGCCGCAACAGCGCAACAGCGCAACAGCCTGAGATTCGAACGATCCAAAACTTGACCAAACGACATCCAAACCTTTTGTATAATATACCGTTGGAAAGGTATGGAAGTCTAATTTACACTCCATTTTATAAAACATGATTTGGATGTCTGTAGATAAAGTTAAGGTCATTTAAGTGACCGAAGGTCAGAAACGGACAACAACAGAGATGCCCTGTTTTTGTGGTCACTTTGGAGATATCAAAACCAATCCAAACGGTCATGAAATATTACGAATAATATACCGTTGGAAAGGTATGGGTGTCTAGTTTGTACAGAAATTTTCAAAACATATTTTGAGGCATTCTTTAAAAAATTATGGTCACAAGACAATGCAAAGGTCAGTTTTGAAAAACATTTAAATCTTTGAAATCCATATTTTGAAACTAGACACCTTACTCCCCATAACCAAACCAAGAGAAGAATACGACCTTCTCAAATGGTCACTCAATGCGCTAAGGCAAGTACATTATCGTGCAAGTGCGAACAACACACAAAACCACACTATGTATGCACATAGACAACAATGAAGCACACACGCATAACAAATCAAATGCAAGTAAGTGTGTGTGTGAGCAACACATAATGCATGTCAATACAAATGCAAAGATGTGATCAATATAAACATGCAAGAAGAGTTATCACAACATGAATGCACACTCATATAAACACACAACATATACGAATAAGAAATGTGCATGAGTTGTGAGTGTGTGCAACTATATCTCTTCAAAGCAAGTAAGCACAAGAAATATACCTTTGGTGCTTCTTCTCTTAATGTCTTGAGAGCCTAAACTACCCTTACATAAAACCCCAATATGTGGTTTGTTCACGAAATAAGCCAATCAATAAATGAGAACTTTACAACCTCTATGAGGGAAAGCTTCCTGAAAACCCCGACCAAGCCTAAAAGCTCAAAAGATTGTTAGTTCGGTATTGCCTGATAAATAGATACCTCTATCGGAGGGGTAAATTCCTTCCTTTGCTTCGATGCCTTCATTCAGACGATGCCAATTAGGTATTAAGAGAGGTTTATTATGCGGACTACGGGAACCACATTGGTGTGGAAGCTCTAGCATATCAAGTGCTCCATATGGGGTATTATTGGCCGACTATTCACCAAGATGCGAAGAGCTTTGTACAATCCCATGAACCATGCCAGAAGACCTCAAACTTGAGTCGCCTACCACCAGAGCGGCTGTCATCTCTCAGTTCACCTTACCTTTTTGCCATGTGGGGGGTCGACCTGATAGGACCGCTTCCTACCGCTCATGGGCAAGCTAAGCATGTTATCTTAGCAATCTACTAATTCACAAGATGGGTCGAGGCAGGGTCTTTCTCCCAAATTTTAGAAGAAAACCCGATGAGGTTCTTTAAAACCAATGTGGTTTGCAGGTTCGGGACTCCACTCATCATTATAGTCGACCTAGGCAAACAGTTTGACAATGCCAGATTCAAGGACTTCTGTGAAGGTTTGGTAATCGACCTCACGTTCATTTCAGTAGCCCACCCTTAGACTAATGGGCTGATTGAATCCACCAACATGACAATTAAAGAAGCTGTTGAAGAAGAAGTTATAGCAGAAGAAAGGAAAATGGGCCGAGGAGCTACCCGAGGTTCTCTGGTCATACCGGACTATAAAAAGAACAGCTACCGGAGAGACACCATATTCTCTAGCCTTTGGGGTTGTAGTAATCCTCCCCATTGAGCATAAATCGACCTCATTCAGGGTGCAATACTTTGAACCTGAGAGCAACGAGGTCAAGCTTCGAGCTAATCTGGATCTCCTTGAGGAGAAACAGGACCGGGTGGCTGAGAAAGTAGCGATGTACCAAAGCAAGATTGGCCGGTACTTCAACAGAAAGGTTAGAGCCCAGAGTTTCAAGGAAAAGGATTTGGTTCTCAGGAAAATGACATTGAACACCCGGAGAAAGTCGGATGGAGTCTTAAGACCCAACTGGGAAGGGCCATATTTAGTAAAGATGGTGGTTTGTAAAGGGGCATACAAGCTCAAAGATATGGAAGGTCAACCTATAGACCACACCTAGAATGCCGATCACTTGAGGAAGTTCTATCCTTAGACTGAGACTCTTAAGCAGACTACCTTCATCTAGGTTTAAATAAAATTCATAGCAACCATGTACTACTTTTTGATCATTAATAAAGTCTGCTATTAATTTCTTCATCTCCAATCCTGTTCAACATAAGTTGTTAATTTCACCATACTCGATTAGGAAGTTTGACATGACCACCTCGAGACCATAGATTAGCCGGGGATGCCCATTCGCTACCGTTGATGCCTTGGCCGAGTACCACCCCTCGCCAAGAAGGGTCTGAGTGTAAAAGCATAGATGTCATCCAGATCTCGAGACCAGGAAATAGCTAGATATCCATCATGATGCCTTGGTCGGGCTACCACCCCCAAGAAGAGTCTAAGGGTAAGAGCATATCTGCCATCCAGATCTCAAGACTACGATAAAGCTAGGTAGCCCATATGATGCTTCGGTCGTGTTACCAACCATATTATTTAATTGTGTACCAGAAATCATCAAACATGGGAGGCACAGAGTAAGGGGACTCATCCCAAATATATGAATTACTACTAAGTACTGACAATTAGAGCAAGATGCCTTCCTAGCTAGTATGTTTACAAATCCAGAGTTTTTTCTTTACCGTGTTCAATTAAGTTAGGATTATATAGGAGTTTAATTCTGGGTCAAGGACAGGGATGAAGTAAGGAGGTCACAACCCAGCTTAAATTTTATGATCAGGACTAATCAAACCAAGCATGAAAGAAGTCCTAACAATTTTTTTTATTAATGCTAAGGGAGTCTATCCCTTTGAAATGCCACATCCACCAAAAATGGAGCCCAATGGGGTTGCGAGCTACATAAATGTAAAATAAAGATCGATAAAACTAATCATGAGTAAAATGGGGTGCCCACCCCTCTTTCTAGGAAAACAAAGCAAGAGTTAAAGTTTACATCCAACTACAACATCCTCCTGGTTCCCTCCCGCTACTCCTCATCCTCCTTGATGATCTACATCATTTGCCACTCCTTCCGATGGTAGCTTAACCTAATTGGTCTCTTTCACTGCTTCTTCTTCTTAAGGCTACTCATATGTCAGTTGTTCAACTTGATCCTCCTCCAAGACCTCATTAACTACGGCCATAACCTCAAGAGGGATGGTCGCCTCCCAAGTGGTAGCAGCTGCCTCTGTTCCACTCCTCTCGACCTCCAACTCTGCTCTAGGGGTCCTGTGATGTGGTCATTGGCACCCTCCCAGGCTTCAAGCTGAATACCCTCAGATTGCTCAAGCTGAACCCTACTCGAGGATTCATCGGGGCTAGAGACCAGTTAGAGGACGAAGAGGAATGTCTGACATAACTGGCCACTTCCCGGCTTCAACCACGCTGGAAGGATCCACTCCATCACCATCAGGGTGAGACATCTTCGTGACCTTGGTCATAATCTTCTTTCTATCCCAGCTGGCGATAATGGAAAGGTTGAGGGGAACAGGAAGAGCCTCTATAACCTGGAAGGAGGCATAAAAATACCCGTTGTTGAAAGAGGCATCCACCTCAGCCTGTAGCTTGGCCACCTAAGCATGTAGGGTCTGGTTCTCGATTTCCAGCATCTCCGCCTCAGCTTTCCAGGTGTCCCTTTACTTAGCCCAGTGTTAAGAGTGAAGGGTTTCTTGATCGAGGGATTGATTCAACCTCTCATAGTCGCAGTGAAGCTCAGCTAGCTCTGTCTCCATTCCCCTCTATCTAGAGGTCATCTCCTGCACTAGAGCTTGAGCTCACGGAAGTAACTCCATGGCTATCTCAGCTTTAGCCTCATCTTTAGTTGCACGATCGTGAAGGGAGGCCACCTGATGACCCATGGCAACTTTGAATTTGAAGACCTATAAAAAAAAGTAGGAGTTCAAGTTAGAAAGTGATCGAGAAAACCGTCACAAGAAAAAGTGAAAGATGATGGTTACCTCGGCTAAAAGAGTGGATCCCTTTGTTAAGATATCTATGAGCATTAAAGCCATCAGGGAAAGACTACTACAAGGGCAGGATGCGACAAATTGCCTCAAGACCTCGTCATGCATGGTAGAGCTCGACTGATGTTGTAGGCGTGCAAGAAGAACCTCTTCAACTCTAGCCTCGGGGCTCTTTGAAGCCCGAGGAATCGGGGACATAGATAAAGAGGCAAAAACATTTGGCAAGTTAGTCATGGGGATGGCAGAGGTAGCAACAGCAATTGCTTCAGTAGCAGAGGTCCCCTCCCCCGCACCTTAGTAACCCACGATGCGAGGAGCACCATCTTAAACCTAAGCTAAAAAGGGGACGAAACGAGAACAGGCGAAGCCCTAGTTGGAACAGTTGTCCCTCTTTCTCCAATGTAGCCAAAGGGACTTCTAGGGATGACCTAGTAGTAGGAAGATGAGGGATGCGAGCCTGCCAAGCTTCGTATGAAGCTGGAGCAACAATAAAAACTGTTTTTTTTAAGACGTCAGAACCAAACTGGCCGATGAAACAGAACAGGATAACTCAGCTCTACTTTACTTACAAGAGTAGCTGTAGAAATTTATAGGTATCGATACACCCTGCTAGAGTCAAAGGGATCAGTGGTAGGAAACTTCAGGTTCAAATAGTTCCTGGCAAGGATGGCATTCAAAAAAGTTTTAGATTCAGCTGGTAAGGAATCCCGATCCCACGTTGGTTTGTCACTAAAAGCTATGGGGACCTCAAACTTGTGTCAGCCAATAAAGATCGAGCTTCCGCAGCCATCCCTTACCAGAATTCATTCCTCCTTCCAGACAGGGTACTTCTTTGAAGCACCGGGAATGATGAAGTTAAGCTTATTCTTAGCTTTCGCGTAGAACTAACCTCTGGGGGCACCAAACAGGCTTCTAACCTGAAAGAGGTAAGCCGACCTCTCTAATCCGGGCTCCTTAGTAACCTTGCTTACCTCATATTGTTCCCTCCACAGCACGAGAAATCCGATCAGATGCCTCTAAAAGTCTGGTGTCTAATGGAGAAGGGCTAGCTAAAGAATGTTGAGTGCTTGTCAGAGGGTAGGGTGAAGGGGAAGCCTGCCCCCATTCTCGAGGGCCGCTACATGAACGAAAGCATGCCCTTGGGAGGATTAAAGATGTTATAATTCTTGGGTGGAACGGAGATGGAAACATTTTCAGGGATTCCATACTTGCCTCACATGTGGTCAATCAACCTCGGGTCAGTGGTAGAATCCGGGATGACCCTGAAATCAAAAGGAAGAATTCCCTCCGGAAGGGAACCCACAACTGCAGTTTGATCCTTTCCAGCCATAGCCTTCTCGAGCTCCCTATTAGAGTCTTCATCAACAAGGTTCAGAGGGCAATCAGGCTTGTTAAAAAACCCAGCTCCAATGGCAATGTTTCTATTCGACCAGTGGCGCTGCGGGATAGAAAGAGAGTCATCGCTATCAAAAATTTTATGTGTCAGTTTCCTTTGGATGAGGCTAGTAGCTTCCTCGCCATCCATAATGGAGCCAACATAATCACGGCTGGTTTTCGACATGCTAAGAATAGTTTTTTTAAAAGAGAAGATGAATGTGCTGCTCATGAAGGCAACGAGAGGAAGTTTCTTCTTTGAATTTTTTTTTTTTTGAAATTAGAAGGAAATAAACGGATGAGGAAGGCAGTGAAATAGCCGGGTTTAAACAGAGATAATGGAGTAGTGACATAGGTGAGTTGAAAGCAAAATCTTCGGCTAAGATTGCCTCGAATCTCGCAGGCCGATGTAACGGAGCCAGATTATCTTCAGAAAAACGCCGGTCTTTGCTCGCCACGTCACTCACACATTAAATGAGAAGATTTCCACCAAGATTCTGATAGCAACGATGAAGGGAAAAGTTTTCCAATTAAAATAGGAAGTCTGACTCCAACCTCAACTCAGTCACCAGTGTTTAAGTCAGAGGGGACTTTTGTTAATAGCCACATTTGGCTATGGAACAAAGGGAAATTTTTCACTCTCCTAGCCCGGGTCCAAATATGGATTTACTAACCGTGGTACCGAGGTTCCCAGGGTCGAGCTATTGGGTCACCCAGTAGAAAGCGAGGAAAGATCGTCACGCACTAAGAACACCCCGGATGGAGCCCGACACGATCAAACTGAGGTCCTTACACCAAGGCAAGAACCCAGGGTAAGGTCGTCATCCTTTCTAGACGCAAAGAGGAACCTATAAGGGCACCAGGTTCATGTTCTGGTGTCTCTCCACTTAGATGAGGGAAGATTCGAATCTATATGGACAGATGGGAGGAAGCTCGCCAGAGCTCTGTTACCACCGAAGAATGCCCACCGGGCCATCTCGAGCTTCAGAGGACCTGATGAGGTCAGATCAAGCTCCTGACACAAAGACAAGAACGTAAGTATACCTCACTCTAGGAGGAAACGAGTGCCATACATAATGACCTCCATGAAGTATCATTCCATAAAGATACACCAGATTGTATATACTCTCCAAATTACATTTAAACACTACGTACGTGTAAGGCAAGAGATTGATTCCAAAGAGGAAAAAAAAAATTCTCTCCCAGATATGCTTGATTCCATTATTAAATACAAAGTTAATAACATTTAAAAGAAGATATCCCACCCGATAAGGAGGGATTTTGATTCAGGAAATAATGTCGGGAGAATGATGAGTTTAACCTAGTGAAACTGAGTATAAATACGCCCAAGCACGTAGAAGAAAAATAGAGGACCTTTTTAGCCTAAATTTTGTCATCAGAACACGACCACCATTGTATTCTACATCTGGACAGGCATGAGGCTGCCACACTACAGTATCCCAGAGAGACTGAGAGTATTCGAGTGATCATTGTACAATATACACGATTGATAATAAAGCCAATATATTCTCTTTCACATCGTATTAATATTTGTGTTAAACATCCACAATTGTTCGAACAAACTAGGTGCCAAAGGTACTACCCCAGCCGCCACCTTCGTGGTAGTGGTCTCGAGGGTGTTAACTGGAATTTCTCACCTGAGTACATTTTCCATTAACAGTAAGTAAGAACAAACATCTCATATTCATTTGTTGTTCTTTAAGTCCAAGATTTTTTTTTAATGCATAGGATTTGTAGAAATCATTTTTGAATGCATTATTGTGTTGACTGATAACATGATTGGGTTTGTATTTTGATAGCTTAGTTGATTAGGTCATTTTTTCCTAAAAGATAGGTCATAAATATTCATGTGTGATTTATTGATAATTAGGTTGATAGATTGTGTTTTAATCAACTTGTTAACGTTCATGAATATTTGTTTGTCTTGTATTTTGATAGCTTGCATGATTATGTGTTTTTACCTAAATAGCTAAGAATTGATTATTCTTAAGAGATTAATTGATAACTAGACTGACAGATTTATGTTTATTAATCTAGTTAAGCTCTCTTGAATATTCATAGTTGTTTGAGTGACAATTAGTGCGTTGGAAATTCTCTACACAACTTAATTGAGAATACATGTTTGGGCATATATGATTTGTTTGATAGCTAGGATTGTTTTGCAATTGATAACATATAGCCAAGTCTTTATTCTTTACATTTTGACATTGACAATTAGAATTTACTGATTGTTCATCAATTTCCTAACTGAGCATTTTATGTATGGTCTTACACTTTGTGCAATTGATATTGTCATATTCACTAAGACCATATCTTTTAATTGAATATAAGTCTTGTGGCTACGGCTGGTAGTTGTACAAGCATTTGTCCAACATCGCTATAAAAGGCCTGATTGGGTAGATTAGGTGGTACTCACACCAAGACTAGTTGAGCGGGGAATATCACTAGGATTGAACCATAAGTGACGAGTGGTAGTGTCCATAGTCTAAGGTTGTCGTGAATGAGAGTTCGTGTATCACTTGAAAGTGTAATTGTATTTTCATATAGTGGATTGTTGTAACATAGGTAGCTAGCTTGGCTAGTCTGTGGTTTTTCCTTGTGGAAGGTTTCCATGCAAAAATCAAGTGTTCTTTATATTCCGCACTTTATACTTGATTTTTGTTGTATGTTTGTATTGAGTTTATATTGTTAATATTACCTAATCAAAAAAAGTTGGTAAGGAATCGATTAATAACTCCCTCTCTCATCCCCCACCCCCTAGGTTGTTTAGACAAACGCTTTAATTGTATTTTCATGACTAATTAATCCAATACCACCGGCCTGCCAATCATAGATTGAGACTAAAAAAAACCTCAATCTCATCCTATCATATCTGCCAAACGAGGCCTTCATGTACATAAGAGACAAATTTATCAAATTTGTTTATTTGGTAAATAATATTATATATAGGTAAATTATCAAAATCCCTTTTATAGTTTTACCTATTACCCATTTTCTCCCTCTAGTTTCATTCATGGCCTTTATCCCCCTACAGTTTACCATACTTCTCGTTATCATGCCGTTAAAATAATACCTAAAATGTCCTCTACCGTTAAATATTTCTTTAGAAATTTTAAACAAGTAAGGGTAAAAAGGTAATTGGTAAACCTAAAATTAAAATTAATTTAACAAAATAATAAATAATAAAATTGTTAAAAATAAAAAAAATCAAAACAAGCTCTCAGTCTCTTTCTCACAACTCAAACGACAGTCTCTCTCTCTCTCTCTCTAACAATCATGATCGATCTCTATCTTCTTTATCTCGTTGTTTGGCCACTAAGGAATAGATGTCGTCTCTTCTATCTTGAGGATATCAACTATTTTCTTTCTCTCCCGCTTCGTTCTCTCTATCTACTTTCTCTCTATCTACTTTCTCTCATGCATCTCTATCTTATATCAACCTCGATTCGAGTCGATCTGGTTAGCCCTCGGTGAGGATTCAAGTGTCGATCTCCTCTGTTGATAAGAGATCAATGCTTGGGCCCCAGTAGTGGTTGGATTTGAGGGTTTTGGTGATTATTTTACGAGTGGTGTGGCAGTGTTTGGTATACCTAGCCAAAAATTGCATCGTTTTGACGAAATCATAAAATTTTTGAGTTGGGCACTATCTGTAATATGGTGCATGCACCACACTCTAGACTGCAAAGCACTATTTAGCAACTATCTGCCACAGTACATACCTGTGGTCTAGTAACCCACCATATATGTTGTGCTAAACCATTGGAATCTATCATGGGATGAACCGTGGTAACCTTTTGTCAAACGACATGGGTTGAACCGTGGTACATGCTGCAGTCATTCAACAATGTAAATTTCAACATGGTTCTTCAAGCCGCAACTTGAACGATGACATTCAGAGTAGCACCAAGAGAAGACGGGATTTTTAAGCGAATGATCCTTAACGCGATTATAAAAATATTCTAATGTGCAAGCGCGGACATTTCCAATCACCAAACAGAAATGAATTACAATGCAAATACACAAACCATGAATCTAAAATCATATACTGAACAAGCAAATGAGTGTTTAAAACACAAGCAAAGAAACGTGCACGAATACCAGGGAATCATGTTGCACACGTGTGTATGTAATGAGTATAACTAATGTAGAGACACATGTAATCAAATTGTATGTGTGTACAATAAATGATGTACTACGATCTAGGGATACAAATATGCAAAATATGCCAATTGTTTGTGTGTGCCAAACAAGTTGCCCAACATGTAGAGACACATATGAATGAATTGTTTGAGTTTGTGTGCTTGCGTGTGCACATAATCTCTTCAAGAGAACAAGTCGAGTAGATTATACATTTGAAGCTCGAATCTTGAAGATCTTAGGTTGCCAGGAAAGTTATATTCAATCACAACCACAATGTTGATGACCGTATAAAAACCCTAAACTACCCATAAAAAAACATTACAATAGTTTTGACACTGAAGTAAGCCAATCACAAGATAATTGCACCAACAGTTGTCATCTAGGATTCGAGTTTCGATCTCATCAAAGATCAGGAGATTGGCGTTCGTGATAATCGTTACCAGTAAGGGTAGTTATTGTGGGTATGGGTGTGTGGTGTCCTAGATGTATAGATTGTGGTATACTAGGTTGTAAGTTCCTCAATTTTTGATTGGCTTATTTCAATTGACAAACCACAATTGGGGATTAACTTGTAAAGGTAGATTAAGCCTTATTGCTCGTGATCAAGCTTCAACAGCATCATCAAACTCAAGAGCACTTCAAAGCTATATCGCTTAGCACAATGCTTAACACTTTAAAGAGATTTAGTTGCACACACACACACTCTATTACCATTCCCTTTTTTACATTGTGCCTTAGATGGCTTAGCAAGGAAAACACTTAACTTGTAAGAAGATAGTGAAGAACTTACCAAACAAGATGTGATGAAGCAAAATTATCCATTGATGCACTATAAATGAACTTAGATGATGCAAGATGAAGTTTTTATGCACATGGAAATGCTTTAAGTGATTAAAAATGAGATCTTGGAAGAGTTATCCTTTTGAAATGTGTTCTAAGGAAAATATATGATATTCTGAACTCTTACACGATCTTAAAGCAAATAGTTATATATATATGAGATCCAAACAAAGTGAGGTAATTTTTAAAAAAACGTTCCAGCTTGCTCTATGTGCGCTGGTGACGTGCGCTGGTCGAGTAGTGCACCACCAGCGCACAGCCTAATTTTTCAGTAGGCGCTGGTCGAGTGGCGCAGATCAATGGCGTAACACATGCGACGATCCACTGGAATGTTGCGCTGGTGAGGCTGCGCTAGTCGAGTAGCGCACCACAAGCGCACTGCCCATTTTTCCAACTATAAGGTGCAATGGCGCAACTTAGTGGCGCAACACATGCGATGATCCACTGGAAAGTTACGCCGGTGAAGTGCGCTGGTCGAGTAGCGCACCACCAACGCAAAGCCTATTCTTTCAACACTCAGACACAAAAAATCAGCAAGTTCAAGAGTGATGAAAGTGCATCCTACTCTAATGCCTAGCATGACATCAAACTTTAATTACAATATGCAAATAAAACAATAAGAGTCATTTAAATCAAAATGCACACAAGTACAAACACTCAACATACATGAATAAGAGTTATGCATGAATATGTGAGTGTATGCAACTATCTCTTCAAAGCAAGTAAGCACAAGAATTTTACCTTTGGTGCTTCTTCTTCTTGAGGTATTCAGAGTCCAAGCTACCCTTACATAAACCCCATAAATGTGGTTTGTTCACGAAATAAGTCAATCAACAAATGAGAACTTTACAATCTCCTGTGGGGAAAAAACGGTTTAGAAACGCAGCGGAAGCGTGAGAAAAAATAAGATTAGGGTTTGCATATAAAAAAAATCCCTTTTATGCAACGAGAACCTTAACCCTAGATTAATTGATGTATATAAAAGTATCGTACCTTTTTCACGTGACGATTGACCAAGTGCCGAATTGATTCCGTAAGATCTTCCAATCCAATCACGAACATGAATCACCTAGGAGTGTGGGCTCCCTTTCTTTAAATTGTATTCCTGAGGATAGAGACAAAGCAAATATCTTTTCTTTGTTAGTTACAAATATCCTCCAAGAGAAAAATTCAAGAACGTTCGGTCACTTGTGAATTATCAATCAATTTTATTGTAACTCGCGTGAACCTTGATTCGATGTTGTACACAAAACCCTTTTGATGTAAGGGATATTAGTATACTATCAAATACAAAAATGTTCCCCTTTTTTCTTTAGTTGGCCGAATTCACACACTATTGATTAGAGATGATCGAATTTCGTCTAGAGTAAAATCAGATTTTTCTCCCTCAAAATTCCTGTGATGGCCGAAACTTTTTCATTCTCAAATAAAGCTTGGCCGAAATTACCTCTAATTGCCTTAGGGCTTGTTGAATTTATCATCCACATATATATAGGTTCATAAATCCTTTCCTAAGAAGAATTCACTTGGTTGGCAAGAATCCCTTCCTTAGGTGGATTTATTTGGTAGTTAGAATCCTTATCTAGAAGGAAATCTATCATATCCTATATCATACATGTGATGAACGAAATTCCCTTGTTTGAAATAGATTAGGAGTATTTAATCTCTCCTAATAAAGATTACTTGATGGACAAGAATCCTATCCTTAGGTAGATTAACTTGGTGGTTATGAATCCTATTCAAATAAGAATTCTAACACTAAGTAGTTTTACTTGGTGACCAAGAATCCTTTTCCAAACAGAATTCTTTCCTACACCAAGACTCCTAATCCTACTCAATAGTGTGCTTGTAACCATATTAAAGACTTCCTAATTTGATTAGATAAATAACTCTTTTTATTTATCTACTTATCAAATATAGTCTTTAACATTAACTATACTATAAACAATAGTATAGTTTTGAGAGACCATCTCCTAATAGGAAAAGATTTTGACTTTTAATTAAATAATTAATTAATCAACAAATTAATTAATTTATATTTAATTAAATAATAATAAAATAAAAATAATATATTAAAGCTATTATCCATAGCCATTGCCGCCCATACCTAGTATAAAGGCCATATATTATTTTTCTCATTTTATTAAATCCATTGGACCTAAATAAAAAGTCCACATGTGAACTAGACCTATTCTTACAAAAAGAAACAAGTTCACATGCCTTATTGCAATTCTAGATCGACCCCTATTGGTCCGGTAAAATATGTCAAGTGATCCATGCAAGTTCGTGTGGATTGGGGATCTTGGCGGGCTATCTAAATTTAAGCTCCAATAGACACAACCCAATCACAATCAACAAATGATTCACTTAGGTTCAATCTATTTAATTTTAGTTCATTCCACTAAAGAACTAAAATTGAACTCTTAAATAAAGATAGAATAAGTTGATGTTACTCATTCATACTCTAGGCAATCTTATTGGAGAAAGTGTATCCTCGTGAAGAATACCAGTATTCGCCAAGAACTCATAGACCGCCTATAGCTCTCCAAGTTACCATATTTACTCATATGACCATATTTTGAACTTGGATATTTTGACTTGTCCAGAAGCCATGTTTCAATAGACACTATTGAAAACTTAACGTTAAGATTTAATATCCAATACCTCAAAACATTCATATGATGGTATTCTACTCTCATTCAATAAATGGAGCCACGATGTCCATATCTATAAATGAAGTCCACTATCAATTAACAAATGAATACCACCAAACTATCGAGGATAGACTATGCTATATAATCGTACTCATTGATAGCTCAAATGACAACACTTGCAACCATAAATCCATCATTTATCTCAGGATCGAGATAGACTCTCCCATTGTCTTCAAATGAAAACTTTTATCCATTGACGGTTCTAGATAAAGTATTTCGTTTTGATCTTATTCAATGCACCCAGTGCACTAGATTCTTTTGCCCAAAGACACCACACTTTGATGATTTTAGACTCATCATAACACATTTGATCCCACTCAAATGTTAGCAAAAGAATCTACAACTTTAACAAGTAAAAGGCGCCCAACCTTCTATCTTAAGTTGTGAATATTATTCAAGACTAACTAAATAATTGTGTCTACCTCATACATATCTAGATGTATGAACAATTCTTCTTTTCTCATAGTCTTTTGACCTTATGATTATTTTCTTTTGACAATTATAATAATGAAACTATAAATACTATAAGATTTGTTAAACTAGAAATCACTTTATTCATATGAAAAAAATTGTTAATTACACTATTACACTCTTGCTATCGAGCATAATCCTTACATCTCCCCCTTTGGCTATTTCGTGAAAAAACCACCACTCACATTGATCCTCACAAAACAAAATAAATCATCGGGAAGATATTCTACATTACAAAGAGATATACATAAAAAAAAACTTCAAGTCTTCAATCTCTTGTAGAATCATGAACCCTACACACAAAGCAAACAACAAATACACTTTCCAAACCAAGTGCATGTGAGATGATCAAGTGGATAGAAAACAAAATCATTTGCATATAAGAATATGAGTAATGCACCACATCATCCAATGCTCCCCCTCAAAGGATACTAACCCTAAATGTAATATCCCCGTAAAACAAGTACTACTCCCCTTAAAGCCAACACATGCTACTCCCCTAACACCACAATGTTAGGTCAATGCTACTCCCCCTTTTTGTCATGATATAGGCAAAGGAGAAGTCCCCAACCGGGTCACTCATGGCAAAGAAATAAAGGAGCATACAAGATTGTTGCATAATTATATAAGCCACATTTATGCAACTCAAATAATAGAAGAGAAACAAGGAGATTTATTTGAAGAAAATGTGTGAATCAAAAATGCTTTGCATACAATACATGTTGCATTCAAGTCCAAATACAATGGTATTTTTCAAAGCAAATGACAAAGGTTTCCAATATAATTCAAACCAAGTTCACCATTTGTCATGAGAGAAGCAAGGATATAGAGTTTTTATAGATATAAAATTTTAATGGCACTATATCCAACTTTATAAGCTAAACATGGCATGAGCAACTTTGCACCCTATTTGATTTTTCCGGGAGGATACCCATATGATAGTAGCCATGTTCGACTAATAAAGAAAGAGAGACAATGATGCAACATTTTAGTCTCACTAGTTTTTTCACACAATATTTTGCATTCAACAATTGCAATCATCAATTCATGCTTTATCATTTTTCATTAGCATGTCATTAAAGAATCATCATGTCATGGAGACAATTTGAGGGAATTCAATATGTACTTCCTATGTAGATCTTCTAATCTAAAAATGCATGTTTGAACATAAATATGACATGGATTGTAATCAAATCAAAGTTCACACTTATTGAAGAAAATACAATATACTATAGTATAAGTGCTACCAAGCTACTCAACCAATCAATAAAGGAGCATAAATATTTTCAAAGAAAAATTGCATGCAACAAGTATACAATAGCTCACTTTGCTTGAGTTCCCCTTATGGAGTCAAAAACCATAACTCATCACTCCATTAAACAAATCCCAATAGATCTACTAAGAGTTTTGAATCGATTAGCATCTAAGGGTTTAGTAAATAGATCCGCTAGTTGATCATTAGTACCTACATGCTCAAGTACTATGCATTTGCTTTCAACTTGTTCTCTAATGAAATGATGAAGGATGTCAATATGCTTAGTTCTTGAATGATGAACCGGATTCTTGGAAATTTTAATTGCACTCATTTTATCACAAAAGAGAGTAAGAGTACCTTGATTGAATCCATAGTCGACTAGCATATGCTTCATCCAAAAGTGTTGTGCGCATCCACTCCCAGCAGCTATGTATTTGGCCTCAGCCGTGGACAAAGAAATCGAATTTTTCTTCTTACAAAACCAAGAGACAAGGTTGTTCCCAAGGAAAAAGCAACCGCCCGATGTACTTTTCCTATCATCACAATTTCCTGCCCAATCTGCATCACTAAAGCCTACAAGACTAGCATTAGTGTCAAAAGAGTACCAAATTCCATAGTTAGATGTCCCATTCACATATCGAATGATTCTCTTAACGGAAGAGAGATGGGACTCCTTATGATCCGATTGGTACCTAGCACACACACCCACACTAAAAGAAATATCGGGCCTACTTGCGGTCAAATAAAGCAAGCTACCAATCATGCCACGATATAAAGTTTGGTCCATACTTGTACCACTAGCATCCTTGCTTAGCTTCAAAGTGGTACTCATGGGTGTATCACAATGTTTGGCACTTTCAAGGCCAAATTTTTTCACTAGGTTTTTGACATACTTAGCTTGAGATATGAAAATCCTATCATCCATTTGCTTAATTTGTAAACCTAGAAAGTAACTTAGCTTACCAACAAGACTCATCTCAAACTCATGAGACATGACATCAACAAATTGTTGGACCTTGGTGTCATTTGTAGAGCCAAATACTATATCATCAACATAGATTTGAGCTATAAAGAGCTCATCTTTGTCTTTCTTGATGAATAGAGTCTTGTCAACACTACCCCTAGTGTAGCCATTGTCTATAAGGAATTGGGTGAGACGCTCGTACCAAGACCTTGGTGCTTGTTTCAACCCATATAAAGCTTTGTTGAGGTGATAGACATGATTAGGGTGGTGAGGATCCACAAATCCTTTGGGTTGCTCAACAAACACTTCCTCTTACAAGAAACCATTGAGGAAGGCACTCTTAACATCCATTTGATATAATTTGAACTTGTGCAAACAAGAAATGGATAAAAGAAGCCTAATGGACTCAATCCTAGCAACGGGAGCAACTGTCTCCTCAAAGTCAATACCCTCAATTTGAGAGTACCCTTGTGCTACAAGCCTAGCCTTGTTTCATACAATGTTGCCATCCTCATCGGATTTGTTCCTATATACTGACTTGGTGCCTATCACATTGGTGTTCTTGGGCCTAGGAACTAGAGTCCAAACCTTATTCCTTTCAAATTGATTAAGGTCTTCTTGCATGGTAAGAACCCAAAATTCATCCTTTAAGGCTTCATCAACCTTCTTAGGTTCTATTTGAGAGGTGTAGCAAGTGTAGCTAATTAGATTAACCATTTGATGCCTAGTCCTAACACCCTCACTAACCTCTCCAATGATGTCATCTTTGTCATGGAGTTTCCTAACCCATGGAGCAGGTTCTTTTGAGTTCAAGAGAGGAATCCTATCAATAGGTTGTGTTATGTCATCATCAAGGTTAGTCTTTTCAACATTAGAAACATCAAAAACCTTTTCCAAAGGGGAGTCATCAACTAGATCTACCTCCTCCTCATGGTCATTAGACTTTAGCCAAATATCATCAATGGCAACATTAGATGATTCCATTACGATCCTAGTTTTTAGATTGAAAACTCTATAGGCTCTACTATTCAAGTCATAGCCAATGAAGGCCTAGTTTGGCATTGCTTCCCCAGCTGTTTTTGGGGCCAAAAGTGATTTTGGACCTAAGACAAGGTGTTTGGTAAAATTGCTTGGAAGTGCTTTTGGTCACTTTTAGCTTCTCCCAACTGAGTTTTTGAGAAGCTACAAATACATGCTTTTGGAATTTGGCTTCTGCTTTTAGAAAACGTGCTACAGTGATAATAAATGAAATTTTACTAACTTTCCAACTTTGTCCTTACCTTTAATGAAATTTAACAAAAAAAAATGACTTATATTTTTGTATAAAAAAAAATGTTGCCATAACTGTATAAAAAAATTGGGATAATTAATTTAATAAAGTAGAATAAAAATGAAATTAAAAAATAAAGTAGAATAAAATAAAGAAATAAAGAAATTGGACTAATTAATTAAATAAAGTAGAATAAAATTGGGGGTAATTAATTCAATAAAGTACCATAATTATATGACACTTAACACTAAACACAAATAAATAAGAAAAATGTAAAGTATAGCACATCAGTACCATTTAGATGTCTATGTCCTTTTAGTAATTTTACACACTCAAAACACTTTTTATTTCAGTTTACTAAACACATTGAAATTACTTTTAGTTCTCACAGCACTTATGAAAATCAGTTTACCAAACACTCAGTTGATTCTCCCCACAGTAATTCTAAAAGCAATTCCCCCCACAGCAATTTCAAAAAAACTTCTCCCCACATCACAACAATGACAAACTGGGCCGAAGATACCCTCATCAATCTTTGCAACAAATTTGCCAAGTTGATCACGGTCATTCAAAATGTAGCATTTGCTTCCAAAGGTGTGGATATAGCTAACATTTGGCTTTCTACCTTTCCATAACTTATAGGAGGTTTGCCTAGTATGGGGCCTTAGGAAGACTCTATTTCCTATGTAGCATGCCGTATTGATGGCTTCGGCCCAAAGATTCCTAGGGACTTTGTTGCTAAGCAACATCACACAGCCTATTTCTTGAAGAACCCTATTTTTCCTCTCAACAACTCCATTTTGTTGAGGTGTCCTAGGAGCCGAAAACTCATGAGAGATGCCTAGACTATTGCAATAGTTTTCAAAATGGGCATTCTCAAATTCCTTCCCATGATCACTCCTAATCTTCTTAACGCTTTTAATCTTGGAGTTCATTTCATTTTGAATTTTGGAACAAAGCATTTTAAACTTGTCAAAGATTTCAGATTTTTCTCTAAGAAAATAGGTCCAAGTGTACCTAGAGAAGTCATCTACAGACACAAAAATGTACCTCTTTCCACCTAAACTCTCGGTTTGTATAGGACCCATAAGATCCATGTGGAGAAGCTCTAGAGGTTCCTTGGTGGATAAATACTTGCCCTTTTTATGCATACTTTTGGTTTGCTTCCCTTGTTGGCAAAGTCCACAAACACCATTTACCTTTTTCCCAAGCTTGGGAAGGCCTCGCACAACATTGAACTTATATAAGATTCTTAAATCCCTATAGTTCATGTGACCAAGTTTTTCATGCCACAACTCAATTTGTTCATCCTTGGACACATTGCAAGACACACATCTAGCCTCAAGACAATAACAATTGTCACTAGATCACATACCTTTTAACAAGGTTTATCCATTAGGCAATAGGATAGAACAATCACTTTTCCTAAACAAGACAGAAAATCCTTCTTCACTAAGATGTGAAATGCTTATCAAATTAGCTTTTAGACCATCAACATACAAAGCATTAGACAAGGAGGGTAATCCTGGATTGTAAACAGTTCCCTTTCCTTTAACCTTCCTTTTGGATCCATCACCAAATGTGACATTTTCTCCCTCCTCCATTACAAGAGTCTCAAAGAAACTCTTATTTCCAGTCATGGTCCTATAGCACCCACTATCCAAATACCAAAAATCACAGGAATGAACTTTCAAGGCAATTTTTGTAACATGGCAAACGTGTTCATCCTTTCCAATCCACCTAGGTACAATATTTTCCTTCCTAGTGGTCAATGGTACAAGGACTCTAAATGTCCTAGGATCATGCAAAGGTGTTCCACTTTTCCTAGTGCAAGCCTCATGGCTCTAGATGTCCTAGGATCTTGCAAAAGTGTTCCATTTTTCCTAGTGACATGCATCATGGCTCTAGCCTTTTTCATCTCTATCATGCTTTTAATTCTACACAATTTGATATATCTAAAGCAATTTGGTCTAATATGACCATCAATACCACAAAAATGACATATGGGAATAAAGTTAGGAATCATACAATATCCTTAAAGATGCATTGGAGCCTTCCCATGTCTTTGTGGTTGTCTTGATTGTTGATGATGATCTTTCCTTCTTTATTGTTGAGCAAGACTTGATTGCTTCCTTGGTTGAGCTTCCATGATAGGTATCTTCTCTTTATGAGCTTTCGGTTGAGGGAAGTTAACTTGAGGAGCCCTTGTAGGATGGGCTTGAGGTAGGCTTCTTGGTGCCACCTTCACTTAAGCATTACTTGAACACTCTCCTAGGTCAAGTTTCTTCCTAGGTGATTGATAAGAAGAGGACCCATTGAAGTTCATGCTTCTTAGAAAAATGGTCATGCTTGGAGTGGTGGACACCTTGTCATCTTCAAACCCAAGCCCCTTCTTGTCACTTGGCCTCTTTCCAAATCTAGCATATGGTCAAGTTTTTTGGTGCTAAAGTTCATATTGGCCAACAACTCTCGAGCATCTTCAAGCTCTTTCTTCAACCCTTCTTCACTCCTCTTAGATCTCACCAACTCTTCATTTAGTTGGTCAACTAGAGTTGAGAGGTCTAGGTTTTCTTCTTTTAATCTCTTGATTTCATTTTTGTTCTTTAAGCTTGAACTATCAAACTTAGCCATGTAGTCCTTGAGATCCATCATATCCACACTTCCATTTATGGATTGTGATGAAGATCCATCATTACTTGAGTATTTTTCCTCTTGACTTTCATTTTCTTCTTCACTAGCATCTTTGCTCCTAATGTAAATGCTATGAAGTTAGCCATGAGTTCTTCATCATCCGAAGACTCATCTCCTTCATTGGAGTTATCACTTTCACTCCATGTGGCAGCCATCACTTTTCCCTTTCTCTTGACCTTGTGATTTTCACATTTCGGGGCAAAGTGACTTATCACACCACATTCATAGCATTGGACTCCTTTCTTCTCGGTCTTTTCTTGCCTAGGCTCAAACTTTTTGAATGGAGCCTTTTTCTTCAAGTCTTGACCCTTGGATCGAAAACCTTTCCTCTTGGACTTGTAGAATTTCTTGAACTTTCTCATTAGCAAGGTCATTTTTTCATCTGAGTCATCACTCTCCTTCTTCTCAACTTTGGAGGCTATCAAAGCAATATCCTTTTGCTTTTTCGGTGGTGTGGGGTTAGGACATTTCCTAGATTTATAATCTAGAAGCCTCCCAATCACTTCACTTGGCTTCATATCCTAATAACAACTATTCTCTTCTAAAGCCGTCACCTTAGACTCAAATCTATCGGGTAGAGATCTCATAATCTTCTGCTTGATCTTCCTATCCGAATAAGGATCACCAAGTTGATGACTTTGGTTCACAATGTCCATCAACCTCACGTCAAAGTCATTTAAGCACTCGTTCTCATCCATCTTGAGCAATTCAAATTATGTTTAGAGAACTTGAAGCTTCGACTCCTTAACCACATCGGTTCCCTCATGTGCAACTTCTAGGATATCCCATGCCCCGTTAGCTATTCTCGTATTTTGAACCAATTTGTACTGGTTCTCATCCATTGCACATAGGATGGCATGCATTGCCTTCTTATTCCACTTCGATGCCTCAAACTCTTGTACGTTCCATTGTGCCTTTGGCTTGAGTACATCATCTCCTCTATCTGTAGGAGTCATCATGGGTGGAGTGTAGCCATCTACAACCACCATCCATGCCTTGTCATGAATTTGGTAAATATACTACTCCATCTTACCTTTCCAAGAGGCATAATTCTACCTGGTGAGAAGTGGAGATCTAGTGCTAGAAGCTCCCTCGTTACCACCGTTTCCACTCATTGTGTTTAGTGAATGAATGAAATGAATGCAAATGTATAAATGATCAATACACACATAAAATGCAACACATACCAAATGAGCAAGGATCACTTATGTATGTCTAGGAACCTGCTCTGATACAAATTGAAACAAATATTATGGTGTGTAATATTAATCTAGAGGGGGTGAATAGATTTTAAATTAATTTTACCCAATTTTCATTAAAGGTCAAGTTGACGAAAATGCCCCTATCTAGTTACAGAAATACCACAAGTGTAATCAATACGAAAATAGTAAAGGCACTTGAGATATACGTGGAAACCCTCCAAATGGGAAAAACCACGGGCTGATGAGTGCGCCACACTAGAACCTCGAATACACTACTGGCAAAGGAATTACAACCTAATCCCTGCTCAATCCACCACCACTACCTAATCCCGGTATAAGTGAACCTAGTCCATCTTGCTTGCGCTTAAAGCTACCTATTCCCGGAAGCAACACAAGTCTTACTTCTCATTGAAGAGATAAAAATTCATATGTGAATATATGATGATATTCAATGAACAAACAAGGCTAGGAAACCCTATATGCTTATCTAGGATAATGAGATGACAATTAATGTAATCCTAGATATCATGAGCTAAATGACATGTTCAAGAAGCTTAGCTAAACATAAATCAAATAATCCTATGAAGCTATCACAATACAACATTCAATCATGTCATCACAACAATTTCTAATTTGTATCTAGAAAATGGTCTAAAAACATACAAATAATTAAAGAGATGGCTTAGTAAGCAAAACACTTAACTTGTAAGAAGATAGTGAAGAACTTACCAAACAAGATGTGATGAAGCAAACCTATCCATTGATGCACTCTAAATGAACTTAGATGATGCAAGATGAAGTTTTTATGCACATGGGAATGCTTTGAGTGATTAAAAATGAGTTCTTGGAAGAGTTTTCCTTTTGAAATGTGTTCTAAGGAAAATATATGATATTCTGAACACTTACACGACCTTAAAGCGAAGAGTTGTATATATATATATATATATATATATATATATATATATATATGTGTGTGTGTGTGTGTGTGGGTGTGTGTGTGTGTGTGTGTGTGTGTGTGATTCAAACAAAGTGAGGTTGTTTTGAAAAAAACGTTCCAGCTTCCTCTATGTGCGCTGGTGACGTGTGCTCGTCAAGTAGCGCACCACCAGCGCACAGCCTAATTTTTCAGTAGGCACTGGTCGAGTGGCGCAACTCAGTGGCGCAACACATTCGATGATCCACTGGAATGTTGTGCTGGTGAGGCTGCGCTAGTTGAGTAGCGCACCACCAGTGCACTGCCCGTTTTTCCAACTATGCACTGGTGCAGTGGCTCAACTCAGTGTCACAACACATGCGATGATCCACTGGAAAGTTGCACCCGTGAGGTGCGCTGGTCAAGTAGCGCACCACCAACCCAAAGCCTATTCTTTCAAAACTCAAACACACAAAATAAAAAAGTTCAAGAGTGATGAAACTGCATCATATTCTATTGCCAAGCATGACATAAAGCTTTAATTACAAGATGCAAATAAAACAACAAGAGTCATTTAAATCAAAATGCACACAAGTACAAACACTCAACATATAAGAATAAGAGTTATGCATGAATATGTGAGTGTATGCAACTATCTCTTCAAAGCAAGTAAGCATAAGAATTTTACCTTTGGTGCTTCTCCTCTTGAGGTCTTGAGAGCCTAAGCTACCCTTACATAAACCCCATAAATATGGTTTGTTCATAAAATAAGCAAATCAACAAATGAGGACTTTACAATGTGCATTCCATTGTGTGCTTAGTGATTTAGGTTTTTCTTTTTGGCATCCTCATATAGGGCAGTGTGAGGGTAGGCTACACGTGCAGTACCCGCACATCTAGGTCTGATGTCTCTCTCTATCCAATGCTTTACGAGGGCACATGCGCTAGCACTGTGATGGTAATACGTGGGTAAGTTTGTGGGTAGGTACCCGTAGTACCCGCGTAATGGCTTAGAAGGTTTCTTAGAGTCTCGGTGCATGGGCATAACCGAGGGTAGTGGGCGTGTCCTACCCGCTCACTGTGCTGTCTCAGGGCAATTTCAGGTTTTCCCTTGCTTCGTTTTTAAACCTATATATATATATATATATATATCTTATTCTTCTTCTTCTTCCCCAATTAGACCTAGATCCTTGAAATCAAATCCCTAAGTGAAAGAATTGACTCTTAGTGAGATGGAGATCCAAGAATCCATTTTTACCTAACCAACCTCCATCCCATGAGCATCTAGCATCATCTTTGCATCTTCAAGCATGGATCTTCATGTTTTTTTTTACTAGGTAACTTCTACATGCTCTAGATTGTTTTATTTCATTCATATGTCATGTTTACCTAGAAATAGCATTTATTGTTCATTGAATGCATGTCTTTAAGTTTAATTGCATTTATAACATGCTTGTGTTGTTAATTGTTGGTTGAGATTTGTATTTTGTGATAGCTAGGGTTTAAGACCATTTTACCCTTCTAGCTAAATCTATTTGCATGTGCATTTAGATAATTGATGTCTAGGATTTTACATTCATTGTTATCTTTAAACCCTTGGATATGCTTAAATGTGTTGACCCAACATTTTTGCCTCTAGAATATTTTCATATATTCACATAGGTTGTATTTTCTCTTCATTGGTGGTTAAGCATTGTGACTAAGTGGTCAGTGCACAAGCTTGTTTGTCCAAGATCACTATTATAGGCTCGTTGGGTAGAGTGAAAGTGTTAGTAACCGTGGATGGTATGACGAGAGGTCAACATAGATTGTAAATTTTCATTCAAGTAGTGGATTTTGTAGACCGTGTGTTGGCTAAGTGGTTAATCTGTGAGTTTTGCATAGTTGGAGGGTTTCTCACGTAAAACAAATACTTGTGTTTTGAATGTTTTATGCTTAATTATGGTTTATTAAATGTTTGATAATATGGTGTAGTTTCATCAACATTGATTAATTCAAAAAATCGGTAACCAGTCGAATTAAAACCTATATATTCACCCCATTTCATAGGTGTCATGTATTGGTGTATGGATGAAACCTGAAATTGATGGTGTGGGTGTAGATTTCTAAGGATGATGGTTTCAGACGTGAGTGCTGATTTTTTTAGTTGATTTGGGTTTATGTTTGTGTTCTTGAATGTTTGGTTGAATCTAGATTGAATTGATGTTCAATTGCTTTTTCTTTTCATTTTAATTTTTTTTTTTTTTGAAAAAAAAATAGCTTTTAATAATTTGATTATTTTCCGGTTTTTGAATATTGTTTATTTATTTATTATTATATAAATATCTTAAGAGTGGAGGTGTTGTTTTCAGACATTATTGAAGAGTAAAACAGATTTTTTATTCAAAATTTTCAGGAAGGGTAGAAGAGATAATGTTGGAAAATATAGTAAACTATAGAGGGGTTAATGATTATTAATGAAACTATTGGAAACGGGAATATATCAAACTATAGGCAGGGTTTTGATAATATCCCTTATACATACTTAGAGAAAAATATAACTATTATTCTCTAATTTTAGGGAGTTCACTTTTACTCATTCTTTTTTAGGGAGGTGAGCATTATCCTCCTTCTGTATGGATGATATGTGTTTAGGGATGGATAAATTTATCACAAAAAATGATAATTTTTAAATAAATTTACCCCTCTATAAACACATATCATCCATGTGTAAGAGGATAATGCTCACCCACTTCCAGAAGAGTAAAATTGGATTCAATTTAGATGGAAATTACAATCTCCCACGTATTATTGGTTAACTACACAAATCTCTTGAAAATTGTTCGAACGGATGTCGATGACCACAGTTATGAGTAATGACTATAACAGCTGACTAACTTTCAAGTACAAAAAAGTCGTAATTATCTCTAATCTTTGACCTTAAAAGTCACAAAAACCTTTATCCTTGCCCTTTAATAAATTAGGACTTGGCTATAGTGCAAAGCACCCTTATGTGTTATACCATACAATACAATAAAAAAGTATAAAATAAATAATAAAAAAAATAAAAGTGTGTGACAACTAATAAATATAATCGGTTTCAACGGTTGTTCAATAAAAAATATATCTTATATATATATTTAATAATATAATAATTTATTAATTAAAAAATATTATAAAAAAATTAATGGAACAATACATGAAATTTATTTATTTTATTATATGAAATAAATAAAATAAAATAAAGGTTTTAAAATTTTGGATTTCTAGAACAAGTTCAAGGTAGGTTAAACAAATTTAACGTTTATAGGAACATTAAACTCGTTCGTGAACAAGTTAACTTAAATCGTTATGAACAAGTTAAATGAAGGTTGAACGAGTTTAACGTTCAGATGAACGTTAAACTCATTCTGTGAACAAGTCAACATAAATCTTGATGAATATATTCAAAGTAGGTTAAACGAGTCATCTGATAACGTTAAACCCGTTCATTGAACAAGTCACCATAAATCTTCATAAACAAGTTCAAGGTAGGTTGAACAAGTTTAACGTTTAGAGGAATGTTAAACTCGTTTATGAACAAGTTAACGTAAATTGTTATGAACAAGTTCAACGTAGGTTGAATGAGTTTAACGTTCAGATGAACGTTAAACTCGTTCTGTGAACAAGTCAACGTAAATCTTCATGAACATGTTCAACGTAAGTTGAACGAGTTTATTGTTCATCTGATAACGTTAAACTCGTTCATTGAACAACTCACCATAAAATCTTCATGAACAAGTTCAACGTAGGTTGAACAAGTTTAACATTCAAATCAACGTTAAACTTGTTCAATGAACAAGTTAACGTAAACCTTAATGAACAAGTTCAACATAGGTTGAACGAGTTTAACGTTCATCTTAACGTCAAACTTGTTCCATGAACAAGTTAACGTAAATCTTGATGAACAAGTTCAACATAGGTTGTACAAGTTTAACATTTATCTCAACGTCAAACTTATTCGATGTACAAGTCAATGTTGAAATTCACAAACAAGTTCAATATAGGTTGTATAAGTTTAACATTCAACTGAACCTTAAACATGTTTGGTGAACAAGTTTACGTAAACCGTAGTGAACATGTTCAATGTAGATGAAACAAGTTGATCTTTCATATAAACGTATAATTTGTTCAATGAACAAGTGAACATAAATATCCCTCAACAAGTTGATTGAAACTCGCGTGAACCTTGATTCGATGTTGTACACAAAACCTTTTAAAGTAAATGCTACTAGTGTACTATCGAAAACTAAACGTTCTTCCTTCCTTTTCTTCTTTGCCGAATCTCACACTATTTCTTAGAGTTGATCGAATCTTGTCTATAGTACAATCAGATTTTTCTCCCTCAAAATTTCTGTGGTAGCAGAAATCTTCTCTCTAAAAGATTAGGGCTGGCCGAAATTAATTCTATGAAATTACCTTAGGCTGGGCAAAATTAACAAACAATATATATATATATATGATCATAAATACTCTCTTAAGAAGGATTTACTTAGTTGCCAAGAATCATTTCCTTATGTGGATTTATTTGGTAGTTAAGAATCCTTATCTAAAAGGAATTCTATCCTCTTATATATATATAGGCTGGCAGAAATCTTCATAGAATATATATTAGGATCACAAATCCTTTCCTAAGAAGGATTTACTTTGTTGTTAAGAATCCTTTCCTTAGGTGGATTTACTTGGTGGTTAAGAATCCTTTTCCAAACGAAATTCTATCCTACACCAAGACTCCTAATCCAACTCAATAGTGTATTTGTAACCATATTAAAGACTTCCTAATTTGATTAGATAAATAACTCCTTTTATTTATCTACTTATCAAATATAGTCTTTAATATTAATTATACTACCAACAATAGTATAATATTAGGAGACCATCTCCAACTAGAAAAAGATTTTGACTTTTAATTAAATAATTAATTAATCACCAAATTAATTAATTTCTATTTAATTAAATAATATAATAATATAATTGTTAACGGGAAATTTGTTTAGGATGAGAAATCCCTGTTAACACCTTTGAGACCACTACCACGGAGGTGGTGGTCGGGGTTGGTATCGTTGATACCTGACCTAATCTTGTATGAATATGAAAGAGGATGAAATTGTAGGTAGGAGACAAGTCATCCCGCCCGTCGGGCTTCGTGCTTATGAAGTAGATCTGGGGAGCCCGAGGTTCCCTTGTTGGTGCGAAGGGGGTGATCCTGGACCTTGTTCCTCGATTGGATTCGGAGCCCGTCCTGGTACCCAGAGCCTGGTTCTGGAGCCCGATTGCTTTTTCTAATACCCCGACCATGATAACAAGTAAGAAGGGGGCCTTATCTAGCTCCAGTGTCGGAGAGCTCGATTTCTTCCATATAGATGATACATGAGAGCTCCTCGACTCCCTTCGAACTGGTCTGGGCGGTTATCTCATGTAAGAAAGATTAGAGAGCAAGGAACCAATGAGGTCGGTTCCTAGCCCGTATACACACATGCGTAACGTAGTAGATAATAGAAAATACCCAAGTCTTAAGTAGATGGAGGTTGACTGACCAAGGGGGGAAAAAGCATCACAAGTAATCACATGCTGAAAAACCCCAAGGCAGTATCCGGAGGAAGGAGGAATACTCTTCCTTATGTATATATAAAAGAATGCACTGGAGAGCTTACAAGGATGGTGAAGTAATACAACGTAGTTGATCCGGAGAGCTTACAATGGTGGTCGAATGTAGATCGATATTTTTCTGGTCTAGGTACATATACAATGATGATGTAGAGAGAACTTTTAACGAAGCATATGTCTTCTGTCATTGATCAGAGCCCGATCCAATATGCCTTTTATAGGCATATTTAAACATGATGACCACCTTGGCGTACAAGTCCAGGACTCTTCAATTAGTCTTTGTTTCCTTATCGAATACGATCCTTCCTTTAATGTAGTTGATTGGCTTATAGCTATTATCTTAGAGAAGACATGATCATTTCCTCTTCGAACTCTTCCTTCCTTGATAGGCGAGATTTTCTGTTATAGTTGACCCCAAAGAATAGGTTGTGGAGGATATCTTGGAGGAAAAGGTATTTGTTTCCTCTTTGGACTCTTTCACTAATGATGGCCATTAAAGAGTTAAATATTCTCTTTATTAATGGTGTTGATCATGTCATTAATTGGGTTGACTGCCTCTATTAATACGGTTGACCTCATTAATGGTATTTTAAATTTCATGAAAGTCACTCCTACGTTACCGAGAGGAGAGATCTGGTTCTGCATGTCACTTTGGAGATGTACTTCATGGAGGTTACCTGAGGTGACATTTGATATTCCTTGAGGGCAGGCTACCCTAGGATCCAGTACACTGGCAGGGACCCCAGGGACCTCTCCATTGTCATGGTGCTAGATGCTGGTCATCCCATGGAGCTTGTGCTAACCCTTTTAGAGTTGAAATATCCCATTGGGTTCTAACCTTGCAATTGGGAGCTTGGTTTAGCTACGTCGAGCTTTATTATGGAGCTTGACCTAATTATGCAGGCTTCCTAGCGGGGTAGCAGGATTGGCTAGCAGGCCCTAGTAAGGTGTTTGCCAAAAACATGTGACCTTGGCTAGCTTCTGGAAGGGTGGAGAGGTACGCTAGAGTACTGCTCTTGCTACTTGATTTAACTGTACCAGGATCTACAGTGGATCTTGGCATTTTTGGTGACGATGAGGCTTTACGGGCTTCTTCCTTTAATGCTCGGACAGGTCGAGATTATACCTCGATGAGGTAGAAGGGCATTTGCAAGACAAGTTCAGCACCTTGAAGGTCTCCTAGTGAAAGTACAGATAATAGCAAGCTCTAGGAGAGTGTCATGAAATACCTTGATGTCGGGGGACCCAAGTCTTCCACGTCGACCTAGCTTCTGGCTTTATCCTGGTATAAGGAGCTTGACACGGTTTCGTCATACTTTATTTGGTAAGCTTTGACAGGTGCGAGATGCTCATATGGTATGGGCAGCCTCGCCTTGCTCCTGTAGGATCGCATGGTAGCTCGATGTCGGGGACCTTGATACCCCGTCATATAAGCCAGAATTTGGACCCTTGCGGGAAGGCTAGGAAGTGGAAAATTCTTCTTTGGTCCCTGGCCAATTTTTGCTATTAACAGAAGTCCCCTCTGACTTGAACACCGGCAAGTATTTGGGGTTGGAGTCCAGATCTTGTACTGTATGAAGAATTTTGCTTGACCCTTTTTATTGGTAACCAGTATCGTTCCTAGTGATTGGATTAGAGAACCGGGGTACTATTAATTCCCTTAAAATAAATGAGTGTATTGTTCGATCATGTCGGATGAAGCTTCTGCGGTTAATATGTGTACCTAGAGTTCCTTTTCCAGGAATCACGGTACTTAGATGAGTTGGTGAAATGATTCTGGTAGGCATCTATGCCATCTAGATCCTTCCTAGCGGGGTTGGCCCCGGCCAAGGCAACAGGATGACCTTTTGGTTGTTCTAATCTTGTGATCTAGCAGGTAACTATGCTTCTACGCTCAGATCCTTCTTGGGGGTCGTAGCCCTACCAAGGCATCAGGAGCGCTATCTAGCTATATCCTGGTATCTAGATCTGAATGGCAACAATGCTCTTATACTCAGACCATTCCTGGGGGTCGTAGCCCGACCAAGGCATTAGGAGCGTTATCTAGCTATTTCTTGGTCTTTTGATCCGGATGGCAACTATGCTCTTACACTTAGTCCCTTTAGCTCGACCAAGGCATCAGGAGCGCTATCTAGCTATATCCTGGTATTTCGATCTAGAAGGCAACTACGCTTTTACACTCAGACCCTTCTTGGGGGTCGTAGCCTGACCAAGGCATCAAGAGCGCTATCTTGCTATATCCTGGTATTTCGATGTGGATGGCAACTATGCTCTTACACTCAGACCCTTTTTGGGGGTCGTAGCCTGACCAAGGCATCAGGAGCGCTATCTAGCTATATCCTGGTATATCGATTTGGATGGCAACTATGCTCTTACACTCAGACCCTTGCCCGACCAAGGCATCAGGAGCGTTATCTAGCTATATCATGGTATTTCGATCTGGATGACAACTATGCTATTACACTCAGACCCTTTTTGGGGGTCGTAGCCCTACCAAGGCATCAGGAGCGTTATTTAGCTATATCCTTGTATTTTGATCCGGATGGCAACTATGTCAGGAGCTCTATCTAGCTATATCTTGGTATTTTGATGTGGATGGCAACTATGCTCTTACACTCAGACCTTTCTTGGGGGTCATAGCCCGACCAAGGCATTAGGAGCGCTGTCTAGCTATATCCTGGTATTTTGATCCGGATGGGAACTATGCTTTTACACTCAGACCCTTCTTGAGGGTTGTAGCTTGACTAAGGCATCAGGAGCGCTATCTAGCTATATCCTGGTATTTTGATCAGGATGGCAACTATGCTCTTACACTCGGATCCTTCTTTAGGGAGGTCACCCGACCAAGGCATCTGGGGTGATGAGGGGGCTTCCCCGATCAATCCCTGGTCTCGAGATTTAGATGACAACTATGCTCTTACACTCAGACTCTTCTTGGCGGGGGGTGGTGCCCAACCGAGGCATCAGAGGTAGTGAGGGGGCTTCCCCGACCAGCCTCTGGTCATAAGGAGATCACTGTCGAAATACTATAGCGATCCTCCTGGAGGGATTAAACCATACCAGGGCATTAGGAGGGCTATCTAGCTCTTCTATTCAAGGTGATCCTTCTGAAGGGATTCGATCCGGTCCCTGCATTAGAAGTACGGTGTAGCTTTCCTGGTAATGGTGATCCTCCTGGAAGGATTTGATTCAGTCTAGGGCATCAGGAGTGCGGTGTATCTCTCCTGGTGATGGTGATCACATGAGATCTACTACAGATACCAAAATCGAAAGAGATGCAAACTCATAGCGAGCTAATACGAAGTTGTATCAATGCATGGTGGTATCGGTTGATAACCAATCTCGCTCTAGGAGTTTTTTAATGAGTAGAATCTCTTGAGATTATCCGCATTATGAGTGTAGATAGTAGAATGGCTCTCTGTAACAGACTTTTTTTATTGCAAACTAAAGAAAATTGTCTTACACTAGGGTCATCGCCTCTCACACTGGAGTACTGAGAAAATATTGAGCTTCTAGTCCCCAAGTGATGTAACTGGTTTAGAAGTCTGCTTGGGGTAGATGAGAGTCTTCAACAATCGTAATCGAGCTCGAGACCCCACTGTGAACGAATTAGGACTTTTGGGTGCTCCCCGAACAGATCGAGACCTCGATGGCTCACTAGGGCATTGGAAGGCCCAGTACACATGGAGAGAAGCCATCGGTATGATAATCTTCGAGAGCAAGCTAGTGTTTGATAAGGTCGAGCTCGTGCCAGCCAAGGAGGATGGTAACTTCTTCAAAACCTTCCAGGTAGAGCTGGCTCTACTTCCCTCATTTGACTTAAGAGTCATTGATGGACGGAAAAGGGAGGAGATTTAGAAGAAAGCTGCTGAGATGGTTGTGTATGTTCCCATCATAGCTGGCAAGTCTTGGGTTGCTGAAGCAGACCTGACTCGAAATCCCATGGTGCAGTAGATGATCAATCAGAAGAGAGAGCTTCTCCTTCTAATAAAGGCCACAACTGAGGTGGTTGTTTTTATGGCAGGTGAGCCCCGGTTGATCCAGAAGTAGATGTTTCGGATAGAGAAAACTTCTCTCTCAGAGGACATCAAACCAAAAGGAGGATGAGCTGACCACGGTAGTAAGGGGCGCAGTTGTTCTGAATGAAGACATGACCAGAATTAAGGCAACCATGGCTAATGTGCAGGTAACTCAGGAGTGGACCCAACATGCATATGATGTGGAGAGACTCAGGACCATGCGTCGTGCCATGTGAGGATTGCTCCGAAGAAGGAGGTAACCTCTTGAGGGAGTTGTTTAAACTCTGCATGGCAGCGTGGCTACCTTGGGAGCCAATGTGGGTGCTTCATTTGCTGAATGACGCTTCTGTTTTGCTTGCTAGGCATCTCGAGCTCTTCTTCCCTCTGACATGATCATAATTGGAGGATGGATACCTTGAATAGATCACACAGAGAGTTGAAAGTTACCTAGGTCCGCTCTGACTGAAGTCGGCAATTTTTGAGATGATGGATGCGCAGATGGTGAGGAGGACTTGGTTCCCATTTATGCCTTCATGTCTAGTCGTGTTAAGGTAGGAACTATATTGAAGTCCTCTGCTGCTGTAGATGCATGGGGGGCTTCAAGTCTGCCTACCTTTCTACCTGAATCTGTTAAAGTAGAGGTCCAGATTGGTGTTACCGAGGTAGGAGAGGTAAGAGAGGTAGGAGAGATCTCGATTGATCCAGCCGAGGAGATGGAGGTCAAGGCTGATTGAAGTTGATCCAACCAAGATGGTGGAAGCTGGCTCAGAGAGGTAGATCGGGACCAAGGTAGCTCGCTAGGGTTATGAATGGCCCCAAACAAGTGGAGAGGAGCCACTGGCCTAGTAACAGTCTGGAGACATGCTCGAGATTCTAAAAGTTTCCCACGATGGAGAGAAGACTTTGGACCCCTCCGGGATGAGCTGTGACTCACTTGAGCATTGGATGACCCTATATGAATGGAGATGGGCTACCTGTCTGGTATCGGTCCAAAGGCATACTTGGGATTTCAAGGAGCCCCCAACAACTGAGAGAAAGCTTTAACCCTCCTCGAATGAACCAAGAATTTAGTGGCTCACTTGGGTGTTGACCGGCCCGGCATAAGAAGTGATGAGCCACTTGGCTTTACAGTGAGGCTGCTACTCCAGAGGTTAGCTTAGGCATGTAGGAGGCCTTACCAAGAGTGTGAAACCTCTGGGCTCTCCTTGATCAGATCGGGCTTTGGTGGCTTGCTAGGGCGATAAATGACCTGGTACATATAAAGCGAAGCCACTTGTCTTGTAGCGGTGATACTGCTCTAGAAGCTTGCTAAGGCACATAGGTGGCCTTACCAAATATGGGAAGATTCTAAGACCTCCTCAATCTGATCAGGCTTCGGTGGCTTGCTAGGGCGGTGAATGGCCTGGTAAACATGAAACCATCGGTCTTGTAATGGTGCTACAGCTCTAGAAGCTTGCTTAGGCAGGTAGGTGGCCTTACGAAATATGGGAAGCTTTTGAGACCTCCTCGATCGGATCGGGCTTCGATGGCTTGCTAGGGCAGTGTATGGCCCGGTAAACATGAAGCCACCGGTCTGGCACTGGTCCAGAAGCATTCTTGGGATCTTTAGAGTCCCCTGTAATTGAAATGAGGCCCTGGAACACGCTGGAACAAAACAGAAGCTCATTGGCTCAATTGGGCGTTGACCGGCCCTGTATAAGAAGTGAGGAGCCACTTGGCCTTACAGTGAGGCTGTTGCTCTAGAGGTTAGCTTAGGCATGTAGGAGGCCGCACCAAGAGTGGGAAACCTCTTGGCTCTCCTCGAACAAATCAGGCATCGGTTGCTTGCTAGGGCGGTGAATGGCCCAGTAAACATGAAGCCACCATTCTTGTAGCGGTGCTACGGCTCTAGAAGCTTGCTTAGGCACGTAGGTGGCCTTACCAAATGTGGGAAGCTTCTAAGACCTCCTTGATCAAATCGGGCTTCAATGGCTTGCTAGGGCAGTGAATGACCAGGTAAACATGAAGCCACCGGTCTGGTACTGGTCTAAAAGCATGCTCGGGATCTTTGGAGTCCCCTATAATTGAAATGAGGTTGTGGACAATGCTGGAACAAAACAAGAGCTATGTGGCTCAATTTAGGCGTTGACCGGTCCTGTATATGAAGTGAAGAGCCACTTGACCATACAGTAAGGTTGTTGCTCCAGAGGTTAGCTTAGGCATGTAAGAGGCCTTACCAAGAGTGGGAAACCTCTAGGCTCTCCTCGATCAGATCGGACTTCGGTGGCTTTCTAAGGCGGTGAATGGCTTGATAAACATGAAGCCACTGGTCTTGTAGCGGTGCTACGGCTCTAGAAGCTTGCTTAGGCATATAGGTGGCCTTACCAAATGTGGGAAGCTTTTGAGACCTCCTCGATCGGATCGGGCTTCGATGGCTTGCTAGGGCAGTGAATGGTCAGGTAAACATGAAGCCACCAGTCAGGTACTGGTCCAGAAGCTTGCTTAGGATCTTTGGAGTCCCCTGTAATTGAAATGAGGCTCTGGACCATGCTGGAACAAAACAAGAGCTCAGTAGCTCAATTGGACGTTGACCGGCCCAGTATAAGAAGTGAGGAGCCACTTGGCCTTACAGTGAGGTTGTTGCTCTAGAGGTTAGCTTAAGAAAGTAGGAGGCCTTACCAAGAGTGGGAAACCTCTGGGCTCTCCTCGATCTAATCGGGCTTCAGTGGCTTGCTAGGGCGGTGAATGACCTGGTAAACATGAAGACACCGGTCTTGGAGCGATACTACGGCTATAGAAGCTTGCTTAGGCACACAGGTGGCCTTACCAAATATAAGAAGCTTCTGAGACCTCCTCGATCAGATCGGGTTTCGGTGGCTTGCTAGGGCGATGAATGACCTGGTACAAATAAAACGAAGCCACCGGTCTTGTAGCGGTGCTACTGGTTTAGAAGCTTTCTTAGGCACGTAGGTGGCCTTACCAAATGTGGAAAACTTCTGAGACCTCCTCGATCGGATCGGGCTTCGGTGGCTTGCTAGGACGGTGAATGGCCCTGTAAACATGAAGCCACTGGTCTGGTACTGGTCAGGTACTGGTCCAGAAGCATGCTTGGGATCTTTGGAGTCCCCTAGAATTAAGAGAAAGCTCTAGACCCTTCTGGAGTGAACCGAGAGTTCAATGGCTCACTTAGGCGTTGACTGGCCTGGTGCAGAAGGTGTGGAACCACTAATCTTCTACCTGTTGTGCTGCTCTAGAAGCTACATAGCTGAGTTGGCTTCTTAGATTCATGAGTCGACCTGCTACCTCTATCTAGGAGCTTCTAAAGGGTGGATACAGTGAAATGAAGGGTCCCGTATGACTAGGTCCATGTCCCACTGATCTACTGGATAAGAGGTCTACTGGTAGCAGAGCAAATCTTCTGTAAATAAGTAGGACAGGTGCAGTTTTACTATATAGGAGCTCTCGATGTATTAGAATGGTTCAGCTATATAGGAGATCTTCAAGCGGAGAGCCACTGTATTGGAGCTCCACGATTATCTGAGAAGGTTCACTTCATAGAAGTAGCATAATGAAATGGTTCCACCATGAATCCCATGTACCATATTTGCTCCACAATGAACGAAACTCGTTAAATGATAAAATGAGCACCGCATGTGATGCATAGGCGATATAGACAAGTATGGAGAAAAGACATCGTATATAGTAAATGATATTCCATAAATAATGAATCTGTTACCTCGATAGTATAATGATACTCGTGTAGAGACATAGAGCCTTTCAAAAGGGGTGTGGAAACTTCCCACAAATGGCGCCAGAAAGTGTTAACGAGAAATTTGTTTAGGATGAGAAATCCTTGTTAACACCCTCGAGACCACTACCACGGAGATGGTGGTCGGGGTTGGTATCGTTGATACCTGACCTGATCTTGTATGAATATGAAAGAGGATAAAATCGTAGGTAGGAGACAAGCCATCCCCTCGTTGGGCTTCGTGCTTATGAAGTAGATCTGGGGAGCACGAGGTTCCCTTACTGGTGTGAAGGAAGCGATCCTAGACCTTGTTCCTTGTTCAGATTCAGAGCCCGTCCTGGTACCCAGAGCTTGGTTAGGAGCCCGATTGCTTCCTGTAATACCCCGACCTTGATAGTAAGTACGAAGGGGGACTTATCTAGTTCCAGTGTCGGAGAGCTCGATTTTTTCCATAGAGAGGATACATGAGAGCTCTTCGACTCCCTTCGAACTGGTCTGGGCGGTTTCTCTTACTCTTGATGTTCGACTTTGGCGTATAGATTAGAGGATAAGAGCGTTAGGTCCAGCAGGGTAGGAATCCAGATTCGGTTCCTTAGGTCTTCGTTGTTGTTTCCCGATCTTATGTAAGAAAGATTATAGAGCTAGGACCAATGAGGTAGGTTCCTAGCCTGCATACACACATGCGTAACGTAGTAGATAATAGGAAATACCCAAGTCTTAAGTAGGTGGAGGTGGACTGACCAAGAGGGGGGAGGGGAGGGGGGGGGGGGTGGGGGGAAGCATCACGAGTGATCACATGCTGAAAAACCCAAAGGCATTATCCGGAGGAAGGAGGAATACCCTTCCTTATGTATATATCAAAGAAAGCTCCGGGGAGCTTACAAGGATGGTGAAGTAATACAATATAGTTGCTCCGGAGAGCTTACAATGGTGGTCGAATGTAGACCGATATTTTCCCGGTCAGGGTACATATACAATGATGATATAGAGAGAACTTTTAATAAAGCATGTGTCTTCTGTCATTGATCGAAGCCCGATCCAATATACCTTTTACAAGCATATTTATACATGATGACCACCTTGGCGTGCAAGTCCGGGACTCTTCAATTAGTCTTTGTTTCCTTATCGAATATCATCCTTCCTTTTATATAGTTGATTGGTTTATAGCTATTATCTTGGAGAAGACATGATCGTTTCCTCTTCGGACTATTCCTTCCTTGATAGGCGGGATTTTCTGTTATTGTTGACCATAAAGAATCGATTGTGGAGGATATCTTGGAGGAAAAGATATTTGTTTCCTCTTTGGACTCTTTCACTATTGATGGCCATTAAATAGTTGAATATTCCCTTTATTAATGGTGTTGATCATTTCATTAATTGAGTTGACTGCCTCTATTAATACGGTTGACCTTATTAATTGTACTTTAAATGTCATGAAAGTCAACCCTCTCTTCCTACGTTGCCGAGAGGAGAGCTCTAGTTCTGCATGTCACTTTGGAGAGGTACTTCATAGAGTTTACCTGAGGTGACATTTGATATTCCTTGAGGGCGGGGTACCCTAGGATCCAGTACACTGGCAGGGTCCCACGGGGACCCCTCGATTGTCATGGAGCTAGATAATGGTCTTCCCATGGAGCTTGTGCTAACCATTTTAGAGGTGAAATATCCCATTGGGTTCCAACCTTGTAGTTGGGTGCTTGGTTTAGCTACGTCGAGCTTTATCATGGAGCTTGTCCTAATTATGCAGGCTTCCTAGATGTGTAGCGGGCTTGGCTCGCAGGCCCTGGTAAGGTGTTTGCCATAAACAGACGACCTTGGATCGCTTCTAGAAGGGTGGAGAGGTACACTCGAGTACTGTTCTTGCTACTTGATTTAACCATGCCAGGATCTACAGTGGATCTTGGCGTTTTTGGTGACGATGAGGCTTTATGGGCTTCTTTCTTTAATGCTCGAACAGGTCGAGATTATACCTCGACGAGGCAGAAGGGTCTTTACAAGACAAGTTCAGCACCTTGAAGGTCTCCTAGTGAAAGTAGAGATAGTAGCAAGCTCTAGGAGAGTGTCACGAGATACCTTGATGTCGGGGGACCCAGGTCCTTTCACGTCGACCTAGCTTCGGGTTTTATCCTTGCAAAAGAAGCTTGACGCGGTTTTGTCAGGCTTTATTTGGTAAGCCTGGACAAGTTCGAGATGCTCAGATGGTATGGGTATCCTCGCCTTGCTCCTGTAGGATCGCGTGGTAGCTCAACATCAGGGACCTTGATACCCCGTCATATAAGCCCGAATTCAAACCCTTGAGGGAAGGCTGGGAAGTGGAAAATTCTTTTTTGGTCCCTTGCCAAATTTTGCTATTAACAATAATATAATTAAGCTATTCTAAATAGCCTTGCCGCCCAACACACATATATATGGGCCATTTATTATTTTTCTTATTTTATTAAATCCATTGGACCTTAATGAAAAGTCCACATGTGAACTAGACCTATTCTTACAAAAAGAAACAAGTTCACTTGCCTTAATACATTTCTAGATGGACCCCAAAATTAGTCCGGTAGAATATATCAAGTGATCCATGCAAGTTCGTGTGGAATGGGGATCTTGGCTGGCTATCTAAATTTAAGCTCCAATAGACACAACCCAATCATAATCTAAAAAATGATTCACTTAGGTCCGATCTATTTAATTTTAGTTAATTCCACTAAAGAACTAAAATTGAATTCTTAAATAAAGATAGATCAAGTTAATGTTACTCATTCATACCCTAGACAACCTTATTGGAGAAAGTGTATCCTCGTGAAGAATATCAGTAATAAGTTACCATATTTACTCACATGACTACATTTTGAACTTGGATATTTTGACTTGTCAAGAAGCCATGTTTCAATAGACACTATTGAAAACTTAACGTTAAGATTTAATATCCAATACCTCAAAACATCCTGTAAAGTCCTTAATTGTTGATTGGCTTATTTCGTGAACAAATCACATTTTTGGGGTATTATGTTAGGGTAGCTTAGGCTCTCAAGACCTCAAGAGGAGAAGCACCGAAGGTAAAATTCTTGTGCTTACTTGCTTTGAAGAGATCGTTGCACATACTCACATATTCATGCATAACTCTTATTCATTTATGTTGTGTGTTTATTCTTGTGTGCATTATGATTTAAATTACTCTTGTTGATTTATTTGCATCTTGTAATCAAAGTTTTTATGTCATACTAGGCATTAGAATAGGATGCATTTTTCATCACTCTTGAACTTATTGATTTTGTGTGTTTGAGTGTTGAAAATAGGCTTTACGCTAGTGGTGCGCTACTCGACCAATGTACCTCACCAGCTTAACATTCCAGTGGATCATCGCATGTGTTGGGCCACTGAGATTCGTTGTTGAACCTGCGCACAGTTGAAAAAAGTGGACGTGCGCTAGTGGTGTGCTACTCGACTTGCGCATCCTCACCAGCGTAAACATTCCAGAGGATTTACGCATGTGTTGGGCCACTGGGATGCGCCACTCGTCCAGCGCCTATTGTAAAATTAGGTTATGAGCTGGTGGTGCGCTACTCGACCAGTGCACGTCACCAACTCACACAGAGGAAGCTGGAACATTTTTTCCAAAACGACCTCACTTTATTTGGATCTCATATATATATAACTCTTTGGTTTAAGGTCGTGTATGAGTTCAGAATATCACACATTTTCCTTAGAACACAATTTTAAAGGAAAAAATCTTCCAAGAACTCATTTTTAATCACTCAAAGCATTCCTATGTGCATCAAAACTTCATCTTGCATCATCTAAGTTCATTTATAGTGCAACAATGGATAGGGTTGGTTCATCACATCTTGTTTGGTAAGTTCTTCACTATCTTCTTACAAGTTAGGTGTTTTACTTACTAAGCCTTCTCTTTAATTATTTGTATGCTCTTAGAACAATTTCTAGATACAAATTAGAGATTGTTGTGATGCCATGATTGAGTGTTGTATTGTGATAGCTTTATAGGATTGTTTGATCTATGTTTAGCTAAGCTTCTTGAACATGTCATTTAGCTCTTGATATCTAGGATTGCAGTAATTGTCATCTCATTATCCTAGATAAGCATATAGGGTTTCCTAGCCTTGTTTGTTCATTGAATATCATCATATATTCACTTAGGACATTTTATCTCTTCATTGAGAAGTAAGACTTTTGTTGCTTCTGGGAGTAGGTAGCTTAAATCGTAAGCAAGATGGACTAGGTTCACTTATACCGGAATTAGGTAGTGGTAGTTGATTAAACCAGGATTAGGTTGTAATTCCTTTGCCATTAGTGGATTCGAGGTTCTAGTGTGGCGCAATCATCAACCCGTGGTTTTTCCCATTTGGAGAGTTTCCACTTATATCTCAAGTGTCATTACTATTTCTGCATTTATTACACTTATGGTATTTTTGTAAATAGATAGAGGCATTTTCGTAAGCTTGACCTTTAACGAAAATTGGGTAAATTTGTTTAAGATCTATTCACCCCCCCCCCCCCCCCCCCCTCTAGATTAATATTATACACTGTTAGGTTTTAGTTTGTGTTGGCATTAATTCCATATCAAAATGATGTATTACTTGTAATGATTTAGTTGTTTAGATTCATGATGATTCAAGCTTCAAGGCAGAAGAAACAACGAGTCAAAGCAAGTTCTAAGTCTTCAAGAGAAAGGATGCAATATGGTTCTACAAAGGTATACTAAGACCTTATCTTTCTCTTACAAGGCTTAGGCACACACACACATATCATACATTTGTGTCCTTGCATCATTGTGCACCATTATAGGCACACACATACAATTCATTCATATGTGTCCCTGCATCATTGTGCACCATGTATAACACATTCACACACTTAAAGATTTTGGAAAATGCATGATTGGAGACTATCTCTATGTAGTTTGCATTCTAGTGTGAATTGTGTTTGTGTGTGTATATGTTTTGTATAACGTGGATATTGAACTTAAATTTAGTCTTAAATCTTTCTTGATTGAGTTCCGGTCATTTTGGTTACTCGTACTTTTGATTTCAAGTTCTAAGTCAAAAGATACTACACTTTCAACTCATGTTGCATACATTGTCTTCGTCTTCATATATCGACTCGAATTATTATTTTATTAGTTGAGTATCTTATATGTCCATATCCGTGTGAGAGTTATGGTTTGTAATCCATAAAAGGATTCGAATTCTGAGTTTGGAGACCGGAGAACAGTCGAAGAACGCGAAGAAAGGTCGAAGGAGAAAGAAGCAAGCAATGTCTTCTTTCCCGAGATGGCGTGTGGCCATCTCGGGGCAGAAGGCTTGCTGCCCGAGATGCCCACGCACTTTCTTGGGCAGTAAGATTGCTTGGCTTCTTCTTGTCCCTCTTGATCATTTCACATGTCCAAGTTTCTCACTCCTTCATAAACTCTTTCCCTCTCACATTTCATTCTAGGAAGAAATTTAAACAAGTGTGCAGAAATTGTTTCTCTAAATTATCTCACCTTTCAAACACCATAACTTCTTCATTTGAACTTTGATTTGAGTGATACAAAGTTGAGAATCTTAATCTATTCATCCTACATCTTTTCTCTGAAGGTTTGAATAAGTTTTGCTGCTGTTTTTGGTGTCTAATCATACAAAAACAAGATTGCACTTAAATCAACTAAGGTATTGATTTTCTCTCAAAGTTTTCTTTTAAAACTTGGTCAATTGTCTTGGGTTTTCTTCTTCTACATATATTTGTATATTGTGAGTGTTTTGATTTGTGTTTTGAAAACTTTCATAGCTAGATTGAGTTTCAATTGAAATCATACATGTGGAGTTAGGTTTTGATTTTGCCTATGTTATCACATGTTTGGGATTGTATTGTGCTAGCTTTGATTCTAGGACTATTTTATGATCTTTGATTGTTTGATTTTGTGAAAAATAGTTCCTTACATGTATTAGGCTTTCTTGGCCGAAATTCTCACATAATATATGTGTTTATGTTCTTTTAAGCTATTCATGAGTTTTGATTGAATCTATCATTAGGAATATGCTCTAGAACTTTAGCTTAAATCTAATTGACATTGTCATATGATTTTTAGCATGTTTTACGTTTATGTGATTTAAACTTGATCTTGTGATTTGTTGAACATATCTTGTGATTCAAGTTTAGATGTATGCATGTATCTAGGTTGTTATTGTTATTGAACATATCTTACATGATCTTGATTGTTTAAACATGCATGATTAACTAGACTATATGTGATTTTTGCATTCATGCTCATGTCTAGTATTTTCCATAGGATGTGTTGATCATAGCATTCTATGTTGAGTGCTTGTTTGCGTTTTGCATTCATGATCACCTAGATGCCTTGTGAAAAGGAAGTCTTGACAATAGGTGTGAGACCTATGGTGTTGAGCAAGAAGTCTTGGCAAGAGGTGTGGAGCCTTGGATTGTCGAGCAAGGAAGTCTTGGCTAGGGCAGGAGGATCCGGATAGTTGAGCAAGAAGTCTTGCCTAGAGTTGGGAGAACTCGGATGGGTGAGCAAGGAAGTCTTGACTAGAGTCGTGAGGACTTTGTTGAGCAAGAAATCTTGCCTTGGGTCGTGAGGATCCGGATAAGGTGAGCAAGGAAGTCTTGACAAGATGTGTAAAGCCTCGGTAGGATAGGAGGGTAGTTTCTAGGTGAAGAGGTCACTTGTGAGATTGTTCTTGTCTTATCTACTAGTGGATTTTGTTTGCCGGTAGCTGCTAGCCCGTGGATGTTTCCTCTTCGGAGGTTTACCACGTTATATCTTGTGTCAACTTTTCTTTATCCCTATCTCTCTAATATTTGTATTGTGGATAGAATTCTCTATGTATGTTGACTTCCTTTCTATAAAATTGATTGTGTATGTGTTACAATTATTTGTTTGTATCACACTTAACTTGTGTTTATATATTGATTAATTGTCTTTAATTAATATATATATTGTGATACAAGCAATCTAGATGGACAAACTTTTGTTTGAGTCTAAGGGATTCCAAAAAAGTGTCTAACCTATTCACCTCTCCCCCCTCCCCCCCCCCCCCCCCCCCCCCCACTAGGTTAGCCTTGAGCATTTAGCCGTGATTGTATTTTCTATTGGTATCAGAGCAGGACACTAGATTGCACTTAGTGTGAGTCCAGGGTGATAATTTCACGGTTTTTGCAAGGTGTTTGAAGTCATGGGTTTATAAGATGATGTAATGGCAGAAGGAGCCTCAAATACTAGGCCACCATTAGTTCGTGGCACTAACTATAGGTATTGGATGTTGAGGATGAAAGCCTACATTCGCTCTATTGATGAAAGGGCTTGGATGGTAGTGGAAGAAGGTTATAGTCCTCCCACCAAGGTTCAAGAGGATGGAACCATGATACTCAAGCCAATGAGTGAATTGACAACGAATGAGTTTGAGGTTGCTAAATGGCACCATCGTGCTATGAATGCCATTTTTGGAGGAGTTGATGGGCATCAATTCTCCTATATTCAACATCTTGAATCCGCAAAGGAAGCTTAGGATACTCTCCAAGGTTCTAATGAAGGAACCTTAGCGGTGAATAAATCGAGGCTTCAAATGTTGTAATCACAATTTGAAGTTTTAAGTATGGGTGAGGAAGAAAAGTTTGAAGACTTCCAATTCCGGCTTCTTAACATAGCTAACCAATGTCAAGCACTTGGAGTACCTATCTCAAAAGAGCGTTTAAATTGGAAAATCCTTAGGTCTCTTCCTAAGAGATTCAAAGCAAAGGTGACGGCCATTGAGGAAAGCAAGGATATGGATAGTATGAATATTGATAAGTTGCTTGGATCTCTCCAAACTTTTGAGATGTGCTTGAAGCCAAAGATCAAGAGTAAGGGAATCGCTCTCAATGCTATAGAGGAGGAGAGTGATGATGAAAATGATGAAATGGCACTCTTGGTTAGAAGGTTCAAGAAGTTTCTAAAGAAGAATGCCATGCCTAAAGGTAAGTCTTTTAAGGAAAAAGGAGTCAAGAGAACATCATCTCCAGGGATTGTGAAGAATAGTCAAGCCATGAACAAGAAAGAGGTTCAATGCTATAATTGTCAAGGTTTTGGTCACTTTGCTAGTGAGTGCACCAAGAAGCCATCTAAGAAAGACAAGAAAGGCAAAGTGTTGGCGGCTACTTGAAGTGATGATAATTCTAGTGACAATGAGAGCTCTAGTTGTGAGTCTTCAGGTGATGAAGAGTTGGTGAGCAACTTTGTAGCTCTAACGGCTTCTCATTCTCCACTAGATGTTAGTAGTACAATATCTTAGAACAAGAACCTTGATGCAAATCACGATGGAAGATCTAGTTCCATTCCTACTAATCTTGAGTTGTTGAAAAATATAGAAAAGCTTGAAAAAGCTAGAGACAATGCTCAAAGAGAAGTAGTTGAAAAGGATGATTTGATTAAAAAGCAACTAGATGAGTTTGTGGTTGTTACTCATAGACTTCTTGGTGAAAAAGGTGATATTATGAAGAAGTTTAGAGAACTTGAAATGATAAACCTTGAGAAGGATAATGTAATATATTCTTTGAAGAAGAGAGAATAAGAATTGATGGAAGAAATAGACACGGCTAAGGAGGCTATCAAGGATTTAGTAAATGATTTGGTTAGTGTGTCTAGTGTTAGGAATCTTGTTAACTCTCATAGTGGTGAAGACGACTTGGTAGTTGAAGAGGAGCTCTTGGAAGCACCACTTCCTACACATTTTGATGAAGTCGTGATTGATAAGAAACCACACAAGAAGAGAATATCAAAAGCCAAGAAGAAGTTGGCAAACAAGGTATCTTTGCAAACTCCTAGTGAAGCTAGTTCAACTCCAAAAGGTACAATCTCATTTTTTATTCCAATTTGCCATTATTGCAACAAAATATGTCACATTAAGCCTAGGTTTTATAAATATATTGAAAAATGCAAATTAGAAAATGAATATAGGGATAAGGAGATTAAACTTCAACTTGAACATGCTACGGCCTTGAAAGTTGAGAAACATGATAATATTGCTAAGAATGAGAAAAAGTTGTGGAGTAGAAAGAATAGTTATTGGAAATTGTTTGCATGTTAATTATCAAACTACTTCTCGATATATATTTGAAGCATATCTCTCACACACACACTTTGTTTATGAGTATGATGATATCTTTGCAATTGTGAAGAATTATGAGAGAACTTGAAAAATCTTTGTGTATCTCTCTTAGCATATGAAGCTTATTTTGTTGATATTTCTTCAAATTGCTTGAATGTGTGATTGTGTGAACATCTTTATAAACCTTATGCTATCATGAATTTTAGTTATAGCATTTATCAAGGGGGAGCATTGTATGCTAGACATTGTTCTCTTTTATGTTATGTTCACATGCTTTATTTTGTTACATGTTGGCATATTTTGACTTAATGGTACTTGTAAGATATTACTCACTATCTTTGTCTTGCATGATGATTCATTCTTAAGTCATATGTCATTGTGTTTATATAATTGTGACTAATATGTTTGTTTTGTCTTTCAATCACTTTTTTTGTATGTATATAGCACCTTATTTCACAAGAACAGATGGGAAGAACTAAGGTTACCGGAAGTGGAAATCAATTGAATCCCATTGTGAAAGCCAAGTCTACCTCAAAGGGATTCAAAGCTTCAAGGTCAAAGGATTTATGGTTCTTTGCAACTAACAAGATATTTCAAGAGAGAAGCATTGACTTAGGTAAATGTAAAGATTCTTATGTTCTTAAATGCATTAAGGATAGAAATTAGAAATCTTGGGTGAGCATGCTAGGTATAGTGAATGACACTATTGTTAGAGAATTTTATCATTGTTAGGTTTTAGAGTGTGTTGGCATTAATTCCATATCAATGATGTTCACTTGTAATGATTTAGTTGTTTAGATTCATGATGATTCAAGCTTCAAGGAAGAAGAAACAACAAGTCAAATCAAGTTCTAAGTCTTCAAGAGAAAGAATGCAATATGGTTCTACAAAGGTATACTAAGACCTTATCTTTCTCTTACAAGGCTTAGGCACACACACACATATCATACATTTATGTCCTTACATCATTGTGCACCATTATAGGCACACACATACAATTCATTCATATGTGTCCCTGCATCGTTGTGCACCATGTATAACACATTCACACACTTAAAGATGAATGCTCATGCATTGGTATGAAAATAACATGTTTTGGAAAATGCATGATTGGAGACTATCTCTATGTAGTTTGCATTCTAGTGTGAATTGTGTTTGTGTGTGTATATGTTTTGTATAACGTCGATATTGAACTTAAATTTAGTCTTAAATCTTTCTTGATTGAGTTCAGGTCATTTTGGTTACTCGTACTTTTGATTTCAAGTTCTAAGTTAAAAGATACTACACTTTCAACTCATGTTGCATACATTGTCTTCGTCTTCATATATCGACTCGAATTATTGTTTTATTAGTTGAGTATCTTATATTTCCATGTCCCTGTGAGAGTTATGGTTTGTAATCCTCAAACAGATTCAAATTCCGAGTTCGGAGGCCAGAGAACGGTCGAAGAACGTGAAGAAGGTCGAAGAAGAAAGAAGCAAGCAATGTCATCTTTCCTGAGATGGCGTGTGGCCATCTCGGGGCAGAAGGCTTGCTGCCCCGAGATGCCCATGCACCATCTCGGGCAGCAAGCTTGCTTGGATTCATCTTGCCCCTCTTGGTCATTTCACATGTCCAAGTTTCCCACTCCTTTATAAACTCTTTCCCTCTCACATTTCATTCTAAAAAGAAATTCAAACAAGTGTGCAGAAATTTTCTCTCTACATTTTCCCACATTCCAAACACCATAACTTCTACATTTGAACTCCGATTTGAGTGATTCGAAGTTGATAGTGTTCATATATTCATCCTCCATCTTTTAGCTGAAGGTTTGAATAAGTTTTTCTGCTGTGTTTGGTGTCTAATCATACAAAAACGGAACTGTACCTAAATCAACTAAGGTATTGATTTTCTCTCAAAGTTTTTCTTTTAAAACTTGGTCAATTGCCTTGGGTTTTCTTCTTCTACATATATTTGTATATTGTGAGTGTTTTGATATGTGTTTTGAACACTTTCAAAGCTAGATTGAGTTTCAATTGAAATCATACATGTTGAGTTAGGTTTTGATTTTGCCTATGTTATCTCATGTTTGGGATTGTATTGTGCTAGCTTTGATTCTAGGACTATTTCATGATCTTTGATTGTTTGATTTTGTGAAAAATAGTTCCTCACATTTACTAGGGTCTCTTGGCCAAAATTCTCACATAATACATGTGTTTATGTTCTTTTGAGCTATTCATGAGTTTTGGTTGAATCTATCATTAGGAATATGCTCTAGAACTTTAGCTTAAATCTAATTGACATTGTCATGTGATTTTTAGCATGTTTTAGGTTTATGTGATTTAAACTTGATCTTGTGATTTGTTGAACATATTTTGTGATTCAAGTTTAGATGTATGCATGTATCTAGGTTGTGATTGTTATTGAACATATCTTACATGATCTAGATTGTTTATACATGCATGATTAACTAGACTATATGTGATTTGTGCATTCATGCTCATGTCTAGTATTTTCCATAGGATATGTTGATCATAGCGTTCTATGTTGCGTGCTTGTTTGCGTTTTGTATTCATGATCACCTAGATGCCTTGTGAGAAGGAAGTCTTGACAATAGATGTGAGACCTATGGTATAGAGCCAGAAGTCTTGGCAAGAGGTGTGAAGCCTTGGATTGTCGAGCAAGGAAGTCTTGCCTAGGGTCGAAAGGATCCGGATAGTCGAGCAAGAAGGTTACCTAGAGTTGGGAGAACTCGGATAGGTGAGCAAGGAAGTCTTGACTAGAGTCGTGAGGACTTAGTTGAGCAAGAAGTCTTGCCTTGGGTCGTGAGGATCCGGATAAGGTGAGCAAGGAAGTCTTGACAAGAGGTGTGAAGCCTCGGATTGTTGAGCATAGGGCGGCAACTTCTAGAGTAGGATAGGAGGGTAGTTTCTAGGTGAAGAGGTCACTTGAGAGATTGTACTTGTCTTATCTACCAGTGGATTTTGTTTGCCAGTGGCTGCTAGCCCGTGGATGTTTCCTCTTCGGAGGTTTACCACGTTATATCTTATGTCAACTTTTCTATATCCCTATCTCTCTAATATTTGTATTGTGGATAGAACTCTCTATGTATGTTTACTTCCTTTTTATAAAATTGATTGTGTATGTGTTACAATTATTTGTTTGTATCAAACTTTACTTGTGTTTATATAATGATTAATTGTCTTTAGTTAATATAGATATTGTGATACAAGCAGTCTAGAGGGACGAACTTTTGTTTGTTTCTAAGGGAGTCGAAAAAGGTGTCTAACCTATTCACCCCCCCCCCCCCCCCCCCCCCCTCCAGGTTAGACTTGAGCATTTAAACGTGATTGTATTTTCAATTGGTATCAGAGCAGGACACTAGATTGCACTTAGTGTGAGTCCGGGGTGATACTTTCACTGTTTTTGCAAGGTGTTTGAAGTCATAGGTTTACAAGATGATGTAATGGCAGAAGGAGCTTCAAATACTAGGCCACCATTACTTCGTATTTTCAATCACGAATATAGAGAGAGTGCCATCTTATTGGATGTTTTGATGGAGATTAGGGGTGTTGTGTTTAGAGTTAACCAGGTAAACATTAACAAGTTTCTTGGGCTATCTAGTGATATTGATTCAAACTTTCTAGATGTTGATATCATTGAGAATCTTAATATCATAGGTAGAACTCTATGTGACAATGCTTCTTTTGAGTGGAAAGGTAGAGCATATATTAGCCAACATGAGTTAACTAAGGCAAGTGCATTTTGGCATCTTTTTATTTGCACAAATATTATTAGATCTTCGAATTCAACCGAGTTGAATAAAGATAAGATCAAAATATTATATGCCTTGGTAACTAATCAACCTATAAAGCTTGGGGATTTGCTTATGTTTTACTTAGACAATATGGCTTTCTCAACTAGAGGAGATAAGGAGCTTGCATTACCGGGGTTTATAACTTCTTTGTGTTTAGCTCATGGTGTTCAAAGTAGTGGAGATGATATGTTGGTACAACCCTTGGAAAAGTATAGTGATAAACGTATGTCATACATGTCATATAAGGATAAGGGTAAGACATGTGATACTTTTGGACTATTTAGTAGTTCACAAGTTGATTGTCAAGAGACTAGCATAAACATTCTTCCGGATTAGGCTTTACATTTGAAGAAGAAGGTTGATGAGCTTAGTGTTATAGTTGAAAAACAAGATGCTAGAATAAAAGAGTTGGAGGAGTGTATTGCCTCAAGTTCAAGACCATCTCTCAAGCATTATGTTAGGTTAACTACACACACATCTTTCTTTGGTGGATCTAGTAGCTAGTATTTGAGTCTCATGGTATGTTTCTAACCTTTTGGCATCATTTCATGTTCGTGTCTGTGTAAGAGTTCAGGTTATTTGTTTGTATCTCACTTTCCTTGTGTTTATATATTTATTAATTGTCCTTAATTAATATATATATTGTGATACAAGCAATCTAGAGGGGCAAACTTTTGTTTGTTTCTAAGGGAGTCAAAAAAGGTGTCTAACCTATTCACCCCCCCCCCCCCCCCCTCTCTAGGTTAGCCTTGAGCATTTAACCGTGATTGTATTTTCATACACACCATAATATTTTTTCAATTGGTATCAGAGCAGGTTCCTAGACATACATAGGTGATCCTTGCTCATTTTGGTGTGTGTTGCATTTTGTGTGTGTATTGATCATTCATACATTTGCATTCATATCATTCATTCATTAAACACAATGAGTGGAAATGGTGGCAACGAGGGAGCTTCTAGCACTAGACCTCCACTCCTCATCGGATTGAATTATGCCTCTTGGAAAGGCAAGATGGAGTCGTACATTTGCCAAATTCTTGACAGGGCATGGATGGCAGTTGAAGATGGCTACACTCCACCCATGATAACTCCTGCAGATGGAGGAGATGATGTACTCAAACCAAAGGCACAGTGGAATGCACAAGAGTTTGAGGCTTCAAAGTGGAATAGGAAGGCAATGCATGCCATCCTATGTGCAATGGATGATAACCAGTACAAGTTGGTACAAAATACTAGGATAGCTAAGGAAACATGGGATATCCTAGAAGTTTCACATGAGGTAACCAATGTGGTTAAGGAATCGAAGCTTCAAGTTCTCCAAACGCAATTTGAATTGCTCAAGATGGATGAGAACGAGTGCTTCAATGACTTTGAAGTAAGATTGATGGACATTGTGAACCAAAGTCATCAACTTGGTGATCCTTATTCGGATAGGAAGATCAAGCGGAAGATTATGAGATCTCTACCCGATAGATTTGAGTCTAAGGTGACGGCTTTGGAAGAGAATAGTGGTTACAAGGACATGAAGCAGAATGAAGTGATTGGGAGGCTTCTAGTTTATGAATCTAGAAAATGTCCTAACCCCACGCCATCAAAAAAAAATACATTGCTTTCAAAGCCTCCAAAGTTGAGAAGGAGAAGGGTGATGACTCGGATGAAGAAATGACCTTGCTAATGAGGAAGTTCAAGAAATTCTACACGTCCGAGAAGAAAGGTTTTGGATCCAAGGGTCAAGACTTGAAGAAAAAGGCTTCCTTCAAAAGGTTTGAACCTAGGCAAGAAAAGATCAAGAAGAAAGGAGTCCAATGCTATGAATGTGGTGGAATATGTCACTTTGCCCTGAATGTGAAAATCACAAGGTCAAGAAGAAGGGAAAAGTGATGGATGTCATATGGAGTGAAAGTGATAACTCTAATGAAGGAGATGAGTCTTCGGATGATAAAGAATTCATGGCTAACTTTATAGCATTTACATCCTCTCTTAGAAGCAAAGATGCTAGTGAAGAAGAGAATGAAAATCAAGAGGAACACTACTCAAGTGATGATGGATCTTCATCACAATCCACAAATGGAAGTGTAGATATGATGGATCTCAAGGACTACATGGCTAAGTTTGAGAACTCAAGGTTAAAGAACAAGAATGAGATCAAGAGATTAAAAGAAGAAAACCTAGACCTCTCAACTCAAGTTGACCAACTAAATGAAGAGTTGGTGAGATCTAAGAGGAGTGTAGAAGGGTTGAAGAAAGAGCTTGAAGATGCTAGAGAGTTGTTGGCCAAGATGAACTCTAGCACTAAAAAACTTGACCATATGCTAGATGTTGGAAAGAGGCCAAGTGACAAGAAGAGGCTTGGGTTTGAAGATGACAAGGTGTCCTCCAGTCCAAGCAAGACCATCTTTGTAAGAAGCATGAACATCAATGGGTCCTCTTCTCATCAATCACCTAGGAAGAAACTTGACCTAGGAGAATGTTCAAGTAGTGCTCAAGTGAAGGTGGCACCAAAAAGCCTACCTCCGAGTTCCTCAAGCTAACTTCCCTCAACCGAAAGCTCATCAAAGGAAGATAACTATCATGCAAGCTTAACCAAGGAAGCAATCAAGTCTTGCTCAACAACAAAGAAGGAAAGCTCCTCAACAACAATCAAGACAACCACATAGACATGGGAAGGCTCCAATGCATCTTCAAGGTTATGGTATGATTCCTAACTTCATTCCTACATGTCATTTTTGTGGCATTGATGGTCACATTAGACCAAATTGCTTTAGATATAATAAATTGTGTAGGATTGAAAGCATGATAGAGAAGAAAAAGACTAAAGCCATGATGCATGTCACTAGGAAAAATGGATCAACTTTTTATGATCCTAGGACACTTGGAGCACATGTGCTATTGACCACTAGGAAAAAAATATTGCACCTAGGTGGATTAGAAAGGATGAACACCTTTTCCATGTTGCACGAATTGCCTTGAATGCTCATTTTTGTGATTTTTGGTATTTGGATAGTAGGGGCTCTAGGCACATGACTAGAAATAAGAGTTTCTTTGAGACTCTTATGATGGAGAAGGGAGGAAATGTCACCTTTTGTGATGGATCCAAAAAGAAGGTTAAAGGAAAGGGAACCATTTCCATTCCCGGATTACCCTCATTGTCCAATGCTTTGTATGTTGATGGTTTAAAAGCCAATTTGATAAGCATTTCACATCTTAGTGATGAAGGACTTTCCGTCTTGTTTAGGAAAAATGATTGTTCTATCTTATTGCCAAATGGACAAACCTTGTTAAAAGGTATGAGATCTAGTGACAATTGATATTGTCTTGAGGCTAGAAGTATCTTTTGCAATGTGTCCAAGGATGAAAAAATTGAGCTGTGGTACGAAATATTTGGTCACATGAACTTTAGGGATTTAAGAATCTTAGATAAGTTCAATGTTGTGTGAGGCCTTCCCAAGCTTGGGAAAAAGGTTAATGGTGTTTGTGGACCTTGCCAACAAGGAAAGCAAACCAAAAGTATGGACAAAAAGGGCAAGTATGTTACCACCAAGGAACCTCTAGAGCTTCTCCACATGGATCTTATGGGTCATATGCAAACCGAGAGTTTAGGTGGAAAGAGATACATTTTTGTGTGTGTAGATGACTTCTCTAGGTACACTTGGACTTATTTCCTTAGAGAAAAATCTGAAACTTTTGACAAGTTTAAAATGCTTTGTTCTAAAATTCAGAATGAAATAAACTCCAAGATTAAAAGCATTAAGAGAATTAGGAGTGACCATGGGAAGGAATTTGAGAATGCCTATGTTGAAAACTTTTGCAATAGTCTTGGCATTTCTCATGAGTTTTCGGCTCCTAGGACACCTCAACAAAATGGAGTTGTTGAGAGGAAAAATAGGGTTCTTCAAGAAATGGCCAATGTGATGTTGCTTAGCAACAATGTCCCTAGGAATCTTTGGGCCGAAGCCGTCAATATGGCATGCTACATAGGAAATAGAGTATTTCTAAGGCCCCACACTAGGCAAACCTCCTATGAGCCAAATGTTAGCTATTTCCACACCTTTGGAAGAAAATGCTACATTTTGAATGACCGTGATCAACTTGGCAAGTTTGATGCTAAGAGTGATGAGGGTATCTTCATTGGCTATGCCTTGAATAGTAGAGCCTATAGAGTTTTCAATCTAAGGACTAGGACCGTAATGGAATCATCTAATGTTGTCATTGATGATACTAGGCTCAAATCTAATGACCATGAAGATGAGGTAGATCTAGTTGATGACTCCACTTTGGATAAGGTTGTTGATGTCTCTAATGTTGAAAAGACTAACCTTGATGATGACATAACACAACCTATTGATAGGATTCCTCCCTTGAACTCAAAAGAACTTGCTCCATGGCTTAGGAAACTCCATGACAAAGATGGCATTATTGGAGAGGTTAGTGATGGTGTTAGGACTAGGCATCAAATGATTAATCTAATTAGCTACACTTGTTACACCTCTCAAATAGAACCCAAGAAAATTGATGAAGCTTTAAAAGATGAATTTTGGGTTCTTGCCATGCAAGAAAATCTTAACAAATTTGAAAGGAATGAGGTTTGGACTCTAGTTCCTAGGCCTAAGAACACCAATGTGATAGGCACCAAGTGGGTATATAGGAACAAATCCGATGAGGATGGCAACATTGTGCGAAACAAGGCTAGGCTTGTAGCACAAGGGTACTCTAAAATTGAGGGTATTGACTTTGAGGAGACATTTGCTCCCGTTGCTAGGATTGAGTCCATTAGGTTTTTTTTATCCATTTCTTGTTTGCATAAGTTCAAATTATATCAAATGGATGTTAAGAGTGCCTTCCTCAATGGTTTCTTGCAAGAGAAAGTGTTTGTTGAGCAACCCAAAGGGTTTGTAGATCCTCACCATCCTAATCATGTCTATCACCTCAACAAAGCTTTATATGGATTGAAACAAGCACCAAGGGCTTGGTATGAGCGTCTCACCTAATATCTCATAGACAATGGCTACACTAGGGGTAGTGTTGACAAGACTCTATTCATCAAGAAAAACAAAGATGAGCTCTTTATAGCTCAAATCTATGTTGATGATATAGTCTTTGGTTCCACAAATGACACCAAAGTCCAACAATTTGTTGATGTCATGTCTCATGAGTTTGAGATGAGTCTTGTGGGTGAGCTAAGTTACTTTCTAGGTTTACAAATTAAGCAAATGGATGATAGGATTTTCATATCTCAAGCTAAGTATGCCAAAAACCTAATGAATAAATTTGGCTTTGAAAGTGCCAAACATTGTTATACACCCATGAGTACCACTTTGAAGCTAAGCAAGGATGCTAGTGGTAAAAGTGTGGACCAAACTTTATATCGTTGCATGATTAGTAGCTTGCTCTATTTGACCGTAAGTAGGCCCGATATCTCTTTTAGTGTGGGTGTGTGTGCTAGGTACCAATCGGATCCTAAGGAGTCTCATCTATCTTCTGTTAAGAGAATCATTCGTTATGTGAATGGGACATCTAACTATGGAATTTGGTACTCTTTTGACACTAATGCTAGTCTTGTAGGCTTTAGTGATGCAGATTGGGCAGAAAATTGTGATGATAGGAAAAGTACATCGGGCGGTTGCTTTTTCCTTGGGAACAACCTTGTCTATTGGTTTTGCAAGAAGCAAAATTCGATTTCCTTGTCCACGGCTGAGGTCGAATACATTGCTGCTGGGAGTGGATGCACACAACTCCTTTGGATTAAGCAAATGTTAGTCGACTATGGATTCAATCAAGGTACTCTTACTCTCTTTTGTGATAACATGAGAGCAATTAATATTTCAAAGAATCCGGTTCAGCATTCTAGGACTAAGCATATTGACATCCGTCATCATTTCATTAGAGAACTAGTTGAGAGCAAATGCATTATACTTGAGCATATAGGTACAAATGATCAACTAACAGATCTATTTACTAAACCCTTAGATGCTACTCGATTCAAGACTCTTAGTAGATCTATTGGGATTTGTTTAATGGAGTGATGTGTTGTGGTCTTTGACCCCATAAGGGGAACTCAAGCAAAGAGAGCTATTGTATACTTGTTGCATCCAAATTTTTCTTAAAATGTTTATGCTCATTTATTGATTGCTTGAGTAGCTTGGTTGCACTTACTATAGTATATTGTATCTTCTTCAATAAGTGTGAACTTTGCTTTGATTACAATCCATATCATATTTATGTTCAAACATGCATTTTTTGACTTGGAGATCTACATAGGAAGTACATATTGACTGACCTATAATTATCTCCATGACATGATGATTCTTTAATGACATGCTAATGAAAAATGATAAAGCATGAATTTATGATTGCAATTGTTAAATGTAAAATATTGTGTGAAAAAGCTAGTGAGACTAAAATGTTGCATCAATGTCTCTCTTTCTTTATTAGTTGAACATGGCTACTATTATACGGGTATCCTCCCGGAAAAATCAAATAGGGTGCAAAGTTGTTCATGCCATGTTTAGCTTATAAAGTTGGATATAGTGCCATTAAAATTTGATATCTATAAAAACTCTATAGCCTTGCTTCTCTCATGACAAATGGTGAAATTTGTTTTAATTATATTGGAAACCTTTGTCATTTTCTTTACCAAATACCATTGTTTTTGGACTTGAATGAAACATGTCTTGTATGCAAAACTTTTTTGATTCACACATTTTCTTCAAATAAATCTCATTGTTTCTCTCCTATTAATAGAGTTGCATAAATGTGGCTTATATAATTATGCAACAATCTTGTATGCTCCTTGCTTTCTTTGCCTTGAGTGACCCGGTTGGGGACTTATCCTTTGCCTATATCATGACAAAAAGGGGGAGTAGCATTGACTTAACATTGTGGTGTTAAGAGAGTTGTTAAGAGAGTAGCATGTGTTGGATTTAAGGAGAGTAGTACTTGTTTGAGGGGGAGATTACATGTAGGGGAAGTAAACCGTTGAGAGGGAGCATTGCATGAGCATTTCACGATGTCTTACTTATATTATTGAATGCAATTGCTTTTGTCTTATATTCACTTGATCATCTCGCATGCACTTGGTTGGAAAGTGTATTTGTGCTTGCTTTGTGTGTAGGGTTGTTAGTTCTACAAGAGATTGAATATTTGAAGTTTTTTTTTATGTTTATCTCTTTGTAATGTAGAATATCTTCCCGGTGTTTGATTTTTTTTTTGTGAGGATCAATGTGAGTGGTGGTTTTATCACGAAATAGCCAAAGGGGGAGATTGTAAAGTCATCAATTGTTGATTGGCTTATTTCGTGAACAAATCACATTTTGGGGGTATTATGTAAGGGTAGCTTAGGCTCTCAAGACCTCAAGAGGAGAAGCACCGAAGGTAAAATTCTTGTGCTTACTTGCTTTGAAGAGATAGTTGCACACACTCACATATTCATGCATAACTCTTATTCATATTTGTTGTGTGTTTATTCTTGTATGCATTTTGATTTAAATGACTCTTGTTGATTTATTTGCATCTCGTAATCAAAGTTTTTATGTCATGCTAGGCATTAGAATATGATGCATTTTTCATCACTCTTGAACTTATTGATTTTGTGTGTTTGAGTGTTGAAAATAGGCTTTACGCTAGTGGTGCGCTACTCGACCAATGTACCTCACCAGCTTAACATTCCAGTGGATCATCGCATGTGTTGGGCCACTGAGATGCGTTGTTGAACCTGCGCACAGTTGAAAAAAGTGGACGTGCGCTGGTGGTGTGCTACTCGACTTGCGCATCCTCACCAGCGTAAACATTCCAGAGGATTTACGCATGTGTTGGGCCACTGGGATGCGCCACTCGTCCAGTGCCTATTGTAAAATTAGGTTATGAGCTGGTGGTGCGCTACTCGACCAGTGCACGTCACCAACTCACACAGAGGAAGCTGGAACATTTTTTCCAAAACGACCTCACTTTGTTTGGATCTCATATATATATATAACTCTTTGGTTTAAGGTCGTGTATGAGTTCAGAATATCACATATTTTTCTTAGAACACATTTCAAAGGAAAAACTCTTCCAAGAACTCATTTTTAATCACTCAAAGCATTCCCATGTGCATCAAAACTTCATCTTGCATCATCTAAGCTCATTTAGAGTGCATCAATGGATAGGGCTGCTTCATCACATCTTGTTTGGTAAGTTCTTCACTATCTTCTTACAAGTTAAGTGTTTTACTTACTAAGCCTTCTCTTTAATTATTTGTATACTTTTAGAACATTTTCTAGATACAAATTAGAGATTGTTGTGATGCCATGATTGAGTGCTGTATTGTGATAGCTTCATAGGATTGTTTGATCTATGTTTAGCTAAGCTTCTTGAACCTGTCATTTAGCTCTTGATATCTAGGATTGCATTAATTGTCATCTCATTATCCTAGATAGCATATAGGGTTTCCTAGCCTTGTTTGTTCATTGAATATCATCATATATTCACTTAGGACATTTTATCTCTTCATTGAGAAGTAAGACTTGTGTTGCTTCTGGGAGTAGGTAGCTTAAATCGCAAGCAAGATGGACTAGGTTCACTTATACCGGGATTAGGTAGTGGTGGTGGATTAAACCAGGATTAGGTTGTAATTCCTTTGCCATTAGTGGATTCGAGGTTCTAGTGTGGCGCACTCATCAGCCCGTGGTTTTTCCCATTTGGAGGGTTTCCACATATATCTCAAGTGTCTTTACTATTTCCGTATTTATTACACTTGTGGTATTTTTGTAACTAGATAGGGGCATTTTCGTAAACTTGACCTTTAACGAAAATTGGGTAAATTTGTTTAAAATCTATTCACCCCCCCCCCCCCCCCCCCCCCCCTCTAGATTAATATTATACACACCATAATATTTGTTTCACATCCAAATGATGATATTCTACTCTCATTTAATAAATGGAGTCACGATGTCCATATCTATAAATAAAGTCCTCCATCGATTAACAAATTAAAAACACCAAACTATCGAGGATAGACTATGCTATATAATCGTACTCATTGATAGCTCAAATGATAACACTTGCAACTATAATTCTATCATTTATCTAAGGATTAAGATAGACTCTCTGATTGTCTTCAAATGAAAACTTTTATCCATTGACTGTTCTAGATAAAGTATTTCATTGTGATCCAATTCAATGCAGTTAGTGCACTAGATTCTTTTGCCCAAAGACACCACACTTTGATGATTTTAGACTCATCATAACACATTTGATCCCACTCAAATGCTAGTAAAAGAATCTACAACTTTGACAAGATAAAGGCGTCAAACCTTTTATCTTAAGTTGTGAATATTATTCAAGACTAACTAAAGAATTGTGTCTACCTCATACATATCTAGATGTATGAACAATTCTTCTTTTCTCATAGTCTTTTGACCTTATGATTATTTACTTTTGACAATTATAATAGTTAAACTATAAATGCTATAAGATTGTTAAACTAGAAATCACTTTATTAATATGAAAAGATTGTCAAACACATTATTACACTCTTGCTATCGAGCATAATCCCAACACTTTGGATGACCAACAAGAAGTCACCCTATCGTCGCTATCGCCTCGGATTTGTTGTTCCAGACTAGACACAATAGCGATATTGGGGTGACCACACACGATATCGCCTTGTGGTCGCTTTTGCCTCAGATATGTATTCCCAAGACAGAGACGAAAGCAACCTCTAGGCGACCAGTTAACAGTAAAATGAAGCGATCTGCAGGTTGCGTTTTCCCTATCTGTAAGTGAAACGTTAACTTAATTTGTAAAACATAAATATATATTATTAATTTACTCATTATAATGTTTAAAAGTTAACTTTTCCTCCAAATTGTCAAGGAAATATGTAGTATCAACAATTTTCACATACTATTTTGGTTTATTTTGACAATGCTATCACCGGATGTTGTTGAAGCGAAGAGAAGCCGATTTAGTCATTAATATGATTTTAAAAAGAAATCGTTTCTTAATGTTGAGTGGGATAGTAGTGCGCTTTCTTTCCACACAGAGTGGTAAGGGGTTCGAGTTCCATCATACACATTTTATAAACGTGTGTGTGGAGTTTTCTCCCAATTTTTTAGAGTATTTATCCTGACCACACTTGTTTTGTTTGATCTTGACAAGTCTCGGCAGACCTATTGTAATAGTTGTCACTTATAATACTTTAAAAAAAAAAAAATCAAAGTGAATAACTTATCAAAATTATATAGTAATTAAAAAAAATCAAAACTTGTAGAATGATTAATGATGTCAAATAAATTGTTAAACCTTTATATTTTTTTTTTATATTCAAATAATATATTTGATTAATAAATATATATTTAACAATGTAAATTTCTCTAGTGAATTTGGTAACCATTTTACAATTTCTGAAATTTTGACTTGTAACCATTTTTACGGCTATAGTAATCACCCCATGGATCTGGTAATAATTTGTACGACTTTAATAACCATTTTTCAATTTGAAAATTTTTGACCTGTAACATTTTATCGACTATGGTAACAACCTTCACGGCTCCAGTAAAATTTTTACGGTTTTGGTAACCATTTTGAAATTTTTGAAATTTTAACATGTAACCATTTTCATTGATTTGATAACCACATTCATGGCTCCGTAACCATTCTTATGATTTTGGTAACAATTTTTTTATTTTTAAAATTTTCACTTGTAACAATTCATAAAAATACTTGACTTATAAACTTATTGCAAATTGTATGTTTAATAAATTAATAGGAAATTTAGTAAATATTTAATAATATATCAATAATTAATTTGTACAACATAAATACATAATAGTAATTTACTCATTATCAAGTTAAAAAGTTTTGATTTTCCTCCAAATTGTTAACCAAATATTTAGTATTAATAATTTTCACATACTATTTTGGTTTACGTTAACAATGCTATTATCACCGGATGTTATTGAAACGAGTGGATGCCGAATTAGCCAATATAATTTTAGAAAGAAATACCTCGGTCTCCTATATGTGTAGATTGTCATCCTCTATCTCCTTGAGTGTGTGAGTTTCCTTTTTATATGTGGATTTCCTTTCTATTCCTGTGTCTCATAGGTCTATTTATAATGTTGCATAAAGTATATTACCCTCGTAGCTCTATTTATAATGTTGCGTAAAGTATATTACGGAGATTGTTCCTCATAAAGCTTTTGTTTTGTAAGAAAAGGTTAACCCTCTATTGTTTCTACAACTCTAACCGATTGACAGTATATTATAGTTTGATTTTCCTATGAATCTTTTTATCATAAAAAATAAGAAATAACCAATTAATGAATAAATATTTACACAATAATATAATTTAGGAAAATTAATTTTTTAAAAGTTATAACGTTATCTGTATGTAAATTGTTGCTACTTGTATTGATTTGATAAATAGGAACAGTTTAACGAAATTCTCTATAGCAATTGAAACAAATAACCATTACACATGGATATCAGGCAACATCAACAATTGATTCAATGTTTTTCACTTTGAATAAACTTAACTTTAAAGAAGAGTGCCACTTCAGAGAATCGTCAGGCAAGCAATTGTTAGAACAATCATCATTGGGGTTCTGTCCCCTCACCTTTCTGACCTCATTCAATATCTCTTCAGTTTAAATCTCAGCCCCAAAACGATTGCTGCTTTTACATGCTACAAAGGTGTCCAATTGATGCTTTGGCACTATAATTACACCCATGTATAGACCAGAAATCAGTTTATTACAATTTTGAGATTCAGGAATTCCACAACACACCAATGTTCTATGAAAAAATGCTTGGATAAACTTGACTGCTTCTGAAAGTCCTTAAAATATGACATTAATTAACATTACATAATATAAAACCATACAAGACTTGCAAAAATAAAACATTCTACCAAATCTGGACATGATTGTTGGCACCTTAACAAGTATGCCAAAAAAAATACAATAAGAAATTATTTATCTCAGATGAAATTTTAACAAAAAGAACAATAATTCATTTGACCATTTTATTATAATATTCAAGCTTCAGCTAATCCAAAACTACCCCAGCTTACTACCTGAGAATAGGCCAAACGGCCAACACTTTGTACCATTTTCTGATTAGTGCATAATCAAGTCAGATAGAAATATTAAGTCAATAATTGAGAAGAAATCAAACTTCCACCTCAAGAAAAAACAATTAAGGTAAAAAAAAAATATCCTATAAGATGATACACACAAATTTTTAATCAAACTAGGGTTGATAAGGTTATGAGGCAAATCACTAAAATTCCAAACAGAAACTACATACAAGATGAATCTCAATAAATACCTGCTATTCTAGGCAGAATCTAAAATCTCAATAAATACCTGAAGGCGGCATATTTACTAATAGAGTGCTAGTCTAAGCAGAATCTAAAATCTCCAAGAGAATTAAACTTCAAAAGTTAGAACCATAAGCAAAAAGTTTGACTCTATTGATGTGTAATGATTCAAGGACTATATTTTCAAGAACAATAAACAAAAAAGAGAACCCACATGCGTGGTACATCTAGCCATATATCCCATCAAAAGATCAAATAATAGCAAGTTTATCAATCATAAACCATAGACACGAATCATTTTCAATAGCATAGATAAAAAAAATACATTCCAAAACTTAACACATCATGGAAATGCTAAAATGAAAAAAAAAAAAAACAGTATAGGGGGAAATTAATTTAGTAGATCATTCATAGATCAAAATTAATCTGTTATCTACATAATAAAATATGTAAACAACATAAATAGACATGCTTACAATTGTTTATAAGAAAAAATTCTCAAAATTATGTATTTTCAAGCAGCGTAAAGATTATAAGGGAAATTATATGTCTCAGTAGAACAGTAGAGCATGCATGAGAGGGCAACACAATTGGCTTAGTCTTCTTGTATTCCCTAACTGCCAGGTTATATTCACCATTGCTAATACTCCTACGAATCATACTAGGCAAGTTAAACAATGTTATAAACCTCTGAAGCATTCCTTGGACGGACCTTATCTTCTCCGTTTGGGGATACAATGCATTCAAACAAGAAACAAGTAAACTCACAATTAGGTGAATCTAGATGGATGAATTTCCAAGAAAATCTGAAATTTATATCTTACCAACCTGTCTCTCAAATAGAGGTTCAAAAGCACAACTAGCCATAGAATTAACTCCTTGCATCATATTGAACAAGTGAGAAGTCCCTGAACCTTCGGGATCATCTTCAATTCGTTTCAATTTTGACTCAATATCTGCACAAGCATCAAATTTATAACAAAACCAATAAACATGGACTCATTCCAACAATTGTAATCTTTAAAACCTAGACAACAAAAACCATAAGCAGCAGATGTAATGCTTACATACCAATATACCATCAATTGTAGTTTTGCAAGAGACAAAGTAATCAAAGTTGCCCTTAACCAATTGTTTTCTCTGTTGAATCTGTCCTTTAAGATCACTTTTCAGACCAAGAGCACCAGACTCCAAATCTACTTCACTAGTATCTTGGTGTACTCGAGAATCTTGGTGTACTCGAGATAGAAATAGTATTGCCTCAAACAGGGCACAACTACACACCCACCCACCTAAACAACCAACAAGCTGTACATAAATTGGAAACTGCCAAACAAGATACAACTACACACCCACCCACCCAAACAACCAACTAGCTGTACATAAATTAGAAACTGACAAACATGGCACAGCTACACACTCACCCACCCATTTAAAATAAAACTGCGTAAAAAATTCCTAGTAACATCTTTCAGCCAAAAGTCTTTGGCCCTCCTTGACAAAGAAAACATAGTACTCTTAAACAAGCTTTAGCTCAACTCTACTTAATTACTAGAACCCTAATATATTTTATGAGATTTTAATGTTTCTAACATTATTTAAGACTATTAATCATAATAAAACAAAACATCCAATTCAATTCTAACACATAACGAAGTACCTCTATAATAAATTAGAACTATATATTTCCTAAATGCTACAACTACACATACAAAAAGTAGAGGATATGTAAGAGATATCAAATACTCACCATCTGACATCAGTGATAGATAAACAGAACAAGGGGTCGATGCCTTTCTCTACAACAAAAGATAATTAATAAGGACACTAACTAAATGAGTGCATCTACCAAAAAGTACTAAAAATAATACAGTTCTAATTAAGTTCTTGTTTCAAACAATTATTCATCCAATCAAACAAGCCCAGTGAACAAACATCAAGCTGCATTTAATTCCACCTGTCATCAAATTTCTGAATTTGATCAAAAAACGTAGCTTAACTTCAGAATTTCAACATTAGTGGATTTTACATAGCAACATAGTGGAATTTTCTTCATATTCATAATCATAACGAATTCATTAAATCATTGAACATAATTTTTGTATACTTCTTCTATATTCATGCAATTGTCACTATCCTAAAACTTAAACTGGTACCAGAAAAATATATTTACTTCAATTCCCATATCAAACTTATCAAATGGTGATCCAATAAGAGGTTACCAAGGTTAACCATACAATCTATTACAAAAATAAAATCTACACTACTAATTCATGGTATGGATCTAATCAGGCAAGAGAAGTTGTCCAAGGCGATGAGGTAGACGATTAAAGTCCAATTGAATGCAAAATCTTATTGCCAATAGTTAAATATAAGTTATTGAATTAGATGTCCAGATTCTTCTTTAATGTTGACATTTCAATTGATTATCTAAATTTCATGGCAGATTCTACTGTACTAAGACAAATGCTTTTCTTATTGCCATTTGAATCTCATTTCTACCATCAACTAGACACAAAAGTAGAGTATACAATAATATAATATCAATCTAGTTAACCGTCCTTTAATTACACAAACCAGTAAGATCGTATGAATCCACATAGATAATACAATAAGCAAAACCATGTGGGGTGTTCACCGGACGTTGATTTACGAATCTTTAAAAGCAAAACCAATAATAGAAAAGAAACTCAATTTGATAAGTTTCTAAAATTGAAATTTCTGGAAACATGAAAAAGCGAAAAATTATAAAAGACCAAAACATGAAATATATAAAAAAAAACTTGAACCGTGAAATATTTGACCAAATGATATGAAAAATTCTAACACCGTTTTAGTGACGAATCTGGAGAGATCAGCATCAAAATCTTCCACAACTCATTTATTCGAGTCAAATTTGTTTAGTAAGGACTTGGAGCCTTGTTTTCTGGAAATCTCTTAGGCTGTGAGCCTTTATTTCCTGATTTTGATGAATTCAAAGCAAGAGAGACAGAGCTTTTTTTTTTCAGATTCAAAACTCAAAGTAAAAGAAAATAAAAATATACTAACTCTAATCTTCAAACTGAACAACAATGACCCTAATTGCTATTTCAATCATCGATTCGTTTTTGTTGAAAAAAATTATAGGAAAACCTAATCTTCAAACAACAGTAACTCACCTTCCACTTGAAGCACCAAATTGATGACTGAGATGCTACAGTCGAAGATACACCATCTGTAGGGAAGAGGGAGCAGACATAGAGCTGCTGCTGGAGTCGTCAAGATGGAGAAGAGGCCGCTGGAGAGACATCGCGGAGATGGATAAGAAGCCGCCGGAGAGACACCAACAGAGATGGAGAGACGAATCCTGGAGGGAGACCAGGAGAGATAGAGAGCCAGAGATCGGTTGAGAGAAATAGTGCAGCAACAAAGGTGAGACTGAGAGGAGAGAGACTAAGAGGCTATTATATGTGTTTGAGTAGAACCGATGTAAGAGGTATCAGGTAAAAAAATTATATATATATATATATATATATATATATATATTTACCTTCAAACTTATTAAATCTTATGTTGTACGGTACAACATATCACCCTCGGTTGTACCATAGTAAGACCCGATACATTAATAAAAAATATTTATAATATAGTTAAAAAATAAAGGAATAAATGCATCCCCGCCAGTGGTATTAACTAAAATAAATTCATCCTCCATTTTAATTTTGTGATTTATAGACTAAATTAACATTTTTGTAATTGCTCTAGATTTGTTTTGTTATTTTTGTAAAAGCAAAATTGAAAACTGAAAACATAAAATTAAATCTATATTTTATCCGACAATATTCCAAAAGAAATAGTATAATCTAAAAACACCCTAATCACCTAATCACACTAATATTTATTTCATTTACTTTTTTTAACTTTCAGTTATTTTAAAAAACAACTATGATTAGGGCTGGCAATTCGGGTTCGTGGGTCGGGTTGACCTCAACCCGACACGACCCGAATAGAATTAACCGTTAACCCGACACGATCCGTTTAATTAAATGGGTTAATCATCTGAAACCCAACACGACACGAATAAATACACGGGGTTAAACGGGTTAAACAGGTTGACCCGTGACACGTTTAATAATCTAATCGAATCTTAATGGGTCGGGTTTGACCCGTGTGACCCGTATAACCCGAATAACCCGAACCCATTTAACAAATTTGCCTAACATTTAAAAAAAAAAATCATATTAATCTACCACAAATACATCAAACCTTATAGAGTAATAAATTTTAATAATTCAATCCAATCCAATCAAATCCAATCTAATATCATTAAATAATGCAACAAATATAAAATTAAATACAGTCATCCCGAAAGATAAATATAGTTATCCACTTATCCATAGTCCTTACAAAGTTAAAAAAAAATGAATCCATAAATAATCCATACAGTCATCCATAATCACAAATTAGTCCAAATTGTTATCCAAAGAAATTGATGGATTGAAAAGAAATTGCCTTCCTCTTCCTCTCCCAAACTTGGAATAGCGTCATTGTTTGAACTTGAATCCATAGATTTTGCTGCAAAACAACATATAAATGAAACACAATTCAAGACTTACCAAGCCATAATTTTGTAAGTCTACAAAGTTACTAAACTAATGTCCTGAAAACATTTCCATTTCACTAAACAAAACAGTCCAAAAAATTATTGTAAAAATTCATTAACCACCAAGAGCAGCACTGATTTAGATCGTAAGTATTGCATTTTGAGTAAAATTTGATAAAATGAGCATTCTAATTACAATTTTTAGCTAACTCGAATATGGTCAACTTGAATAGACGTTCTCTTGCAAGACTGCCTAACAATCAGTTATCTTTCAGAGTAAAATGAGCATTCTCAATTCGTGCTCTTGTAGGACTGTCTGCTCATCAGAGGTTCAGTCTACCCACCACAATTCCACAAACACAGCCAAACAAAGGGAGTTTCGACACTAAAAAGAAACCAAGCAAAGGGTATAATACTGTTCATCTTCTTCACACAGCCAAACCCACAAACACAAAAATAATTCTATATTCAAACAACATTTGGATTCCGTTTCAAACCCTAAAAAATTTCCATAAAATAAATGCCATATGGAGTTTCAACACTAAAAAGAAACCAAGCAAAGGGCAGAGTTTTAATTACCTCTAGAAAATCTCAGTAGCCGGTGACGGAGACGACAGGTAAGGGACGACGAGCAACCAAGCAGTTCTGATAACAGGAACGATGATGACGACGACGATGACGTGGGAGAGCCGGAGAGGAGGTTGGCGATCTGTCGATGAGAGTGATAGAAGGCAACTGAGACTTTGAGACGACGACGACGACAGGTGAGGGACAAAGACGATGACGACGTGGGAGAGCCGGAGAGGAGGTTGGCGATCTGTCGATGAGAGTGATTGAAGGGGACTGAGACTCTAAGACGACGACGACAGGTGAGGGACTATGACGACGACGACAGGTGAGGGACGACGACGACGACGTGGGAGAGCCGGAGAGAAGGTTGGCGACTTGACGATCTGTCGATGAGAGTGAGGAGTGAGCGACTGAAAGTGTTAGGGTGAGGAATGAGGCAGTGAAGCCAGTGAGCGATTGAAAGGGTTAGGGTTCGAGTTAAAAGAATGTTTATATAGTATGCTAAAATTTATTTTCAATCCTTGTAATAATAATAATTATAAATGTATCTGTAAAACTATACGGGTTAAACGAGTCACCCGTGAACCCGTGTATCCAAACCCGACACGACCTGTTTAATAAACGGGTTAAACGGGTTAAACGGGTTGACCCGATTACAACCCGAACCCGTTTTAAAGCCAACCCAATCCGTTTATTGACCTCAGGTTCGTGTCGGGTTGATGGGCTACGGGTCAATTTTGCCAGCTCTAACTATGATCGGTACAAAGCTCAACATGCCAGCTGAGGAACATACAACAGAGGATCCTAATAGGCCAGCAAAACATGACACTCATTAAATTTTTGCTAAATGTCCACAACTGCCATTCAAAGATCAGAGAATATCTTGTATGGGAATACCATGTGGTGAGATTGTGAAACCATCTCATTACATGGCAATCCCATACAAGATTTTCTCCAAAGATTGAGCTAATGAATTAAAAACCATGCCCATAAATTCAACATTTAATTGCTTCCAACCACTTATGTATAAAAGACTGTGGATCACAAATTTTGTCATCATCATCATCATGTCTTGGACACGGATCACATTTGCAGTTTCAATGCTTCTCATAATCTTCCTAATTCAATCATTTCTCTTGATCATGAAAACAGATGCAAAAATCAAAAGTTTATTATTACCTCCTGGACCAAGAGGGTTTCCAATTTTTGGAAGCCTCCATTTGTTGGGTAAGAATCCTCACAAAGATCTCCACACACTTGCCCAAAAATACGGCCCCATCATGTTCATGAGACTAGGTTTAATGCCTACCGTTGTTGTATCAACCCCACAAGCTGCTGAGCTCTTATTCAGAACCCAGGACCTTATTTTTGCTAACAGACCTCCTCTTCAATAATATTAGTTTTATATTCTGACCTACAATTTTCTTCATTGGATACCTCTTTCTGGTATTATTTTTTGTAAGCTCGATGATATTAATTTAAGAAAAGTAATAAACAAAGAAATTATTTTGGAGAAAGTGGTTTAGAGTTCCAACATATTCTTTTTGTATTTTGATTTTTTTTTTGTGATTAAGATTGTTACATGTATATATATATATATGATCGAGATTGAAATGAAATGGCATTGACTCGGTGTCAAGTGGTGTCCCCTCAAACCCTAAATTAATTATATATTTTTTGTAAATTGTTAAGTATCTAGAATGGTGTCTTTGCCCACAACATTTGAAAATTCACAAGAAAACTTTCTAAAATAGTGACATTATATTTTCACTGAATATTTTCTTCATTGGATACTTTTTATTATCAGGACATGCTTATAGCTGGAATAGATACTTCAGTAGCCGCTATTGAATGGACACTCTCAGAACTCATGAAGCATCCAAGAGTTTCGAAGAAAGTGCAAAAAGAGTTGGAAAATGTTGTGGGCAAAGACAACATGGCTGAAGAGTCAGACTTGGATATCTTGGAGTACTTGGACATGGTTATTAAGGAAAGATTGAGGCTTCATCCAGTGGCTCCACTCTTACTCCCTCATGAATCTATGGAAGACTGCATAGTTAAAGGTTTCCACATTCCAAAAAAAATCATGAATTTTCATTAACGCGTGGGCAATTGGGAGAGATCCGAATGCCTGGAATGATCCCGATAAGTTTTTCCCAGAAAGGTTTGTCTGTAGTGATATTGATCTTTGCGGACGTGACTTTCAGCTCATTCCATTCAGATCATGGCGTAGAAGTTGTCCTGGAATGAAATTAGATCTCACTATGGTTAGGTTAGTGTTAGCACAACTTGTGCATTGCTTTGATTGCGAGCTTCCTGATGGAACATTGCCAAATGAATTGGACATGACAGAACACTTTGGTATTGTAACTTGCATGGCCAAACATCTTTTGGCAATCCCTACTAATCGCCTTAGTAAATCATAATCCAGATTGTGTATTTTTCTTGGTTTGTAATGATATTTTATGTGTTTTTTAAGAAAAAATAAACTTATAGAATTATTGTTTAAAAACCCTTGAAGTTTTAAGGTACTTAATTGAGTAATTGTTCGAAGGATCAAACTAAATCAACTTAGATTTGTGACTTAAAATTTTGAATTTAACATCTTAATCACTCATGTGTTTCTTATCCAACAATTATAAATAAATTATAATCTCAACCATTAGATTAAGAGAACATGGGTGCTTGAGATGTTAAAGTCAAAATTTTAAATCATAAATTTAAATTGATTTAGTTTGTCCCTTGTTCAAAATATGAGAACATGTTTAATAGTAATTTAACATGCTTATTCTTCAATTCGTAATAAATGGTCTAGCGTGTCTTGGGGTGGTTTAATTTGGTATTCTTATATTCAATCTACCCAGTCCATGCTTCTTTGGTGCATTATTCTAAATCGCCTTTCGACTGATGACAATTTAAAAGTTGTAGGATTGTGGTTCCTTCTCGGTGTTCTATGTGCAATGCTGTTGAGGATGATGTCTCTCATCTTTTCTTCCAATGTTAATTTGCCAATTTGATTCGGGAGTTTTTTATAGGAAGGTTTGGTATTAACAACTCATTCAATGGGAATACCATATCTTTCATCTATCTGACTGTTGTTACTTGTTTTAGCACTTATATCTGAACCATATGGATTAAATCAATTGCCTGTTGCATTGTTATCAAGATATGGTTTGAGCATAATCGTAGAATCTTTCATAATGAGTTCATGTCTATTACTAGGGATATTGGTAGCATTACTGTTAGGTTTTAGATTTATGTTCGCTTGATTTCATTGCAAAACTTTATTTCTTTGTAATGTCTAGTTGCTTAGGTGGTTCGTGGTTTATATGAGCTTCAAAAAAGAAAAACAATTTCTCATACAAAGTTCATTTTCAAGAGGAAAGGTGCTTACTCGGATGCTAAGGTATCGAGATTATTCTTCGTCTTGCAAGGCTTAAATGAGCACACACACATTGTATAAATTTGTGTCCCTGCATTGTTGTGCTAAATTTGTATAACACATTCACATCTTTATTGTTGTATGCTCATGCATTAGACATAAATTGACAACTTTTGTAAAATTGTATTTTCTATGAGTATCTTTAGGAAATGACATACTTGTGTATTCTTGTAATTTTTTGTTTGTGTGTTTATAATATTGGACTTGAATTTGTTCTCATATTATTCCTCATTGAGTTCCGATCATTTCGGTTACACATTCATTAGTTTTCAAGTTCAGAATTGAAAGTTACGAAACTTTCTAGTCACTTACCATGCATTGTCTTCGACTTCATGTATTGAGTTGAATCATTATCTTTTGGTCAAAGTTTCATATTCATCCACATGTGTTAGGGAGTCCCGGTTTGTAATTCGAAAATGGATTTAAAATCGGAGTTTGGAGGCTAAAATACGGAAGAACACAAGTGGTGCATGAGGGAGGAGGAATGACAAAGTTGCCAATTGCACCCTTCCCCGTGGAGGCACGTGGCCCCCATAGAAAGGTATGCCCTCTGCCCCAATGGAGGCCACGCACCTCCACAGGAGGCTGAGGTTGCAGCCCTTCATTTGGTAGCCGAATCTCTCTCCTCTCTACATCATTTTCGGTCCATATATATTTGTATTTTGTGCAGAAATTTTCAACAAGTTTTGCAATTTTTATTTTTGTGATATCTCTCTCAAATCAACTACGATTTTAGATTTTTAAAAACCAAAATTGTTGGTCTTGAAAATAGGAATAAGTCTCAAGTCTTTTAAGAGTCAAATGATGTCCCAATTTTTTGTAGTGATCTGATATTCATTTGTGTTCATCATTTGTAAGTAAATCATCTTCTCTTCATTTTTCTTTTATGATCAACTTGATGGATCTTCTTTTTTGACAAAAGAAAAATTTTTAGAATGATTTTGATTCAACTTTTTGACTTGTTTGAGTGATTTTCGAAATTAGCCTTTTTAATTTTTAATTGAATATCATTTGGCTAATTTTGAAGAACATGAACCTGAATCTAGAATATCTTTGTGATTTGATCTTCGTTGTTGATATCTATGTTTTAGTCACATGTTCTTGAACTAGGATTTTTTTTTATTGTGATTTCTTTCATCTAAATCTAGTTCTTGCGTTGTTGAATATGTTGAGGATTTTAAGTGTTAATTTGTTCAGTTGATTTCAAAGCTAATTTTGTGATTTCCATTGAAAACTTGTTACTCTAGCTTTGATTACCATGTTTAGGTTTCTAGATTTTTTGTGTGAATGATTTTGAATGCCTAATATAGATCTCTAATCACATGTTCATAAGAATTATATACATTTTCTTCTAAGCTTGAATTGTGCAAATCTAATTCTTCATAGAGTGTGTTTGATAGACTTGCTCTATTTGCTTGTGATTGCATCATGATTGCATGTTTGTACTTCACATAGATCATTCCCTTACAAAAGGTGGAAGTCTCTTATTGAAGTGAGTGAAGCTTTAACTTGAACAAGAAGTCTTAGCTAGGATTAGAAGGATCCAGATAGCTAGGCAAGAAGTCTTCATTAGGATCTGAAGGATCCAGATAGTAAAAATAATTACTCCTCATATAGGTCATTGTCTTGCAAAAGGTGGAAATCTCATGTTGAAGTAAGTAAAGCTTTAACTTGAGCAAGATGTCTTAGCTAGGATCGGGAGGATCCAGATAGCTAAGCGAGAAATCTTGGTTAGGATCGGGAGGATCTAGATAATCAAGCAAGAAACTCTTAGCTATAATTGGGAGGATCTAGATAGCTAAGCAAGTAGCCTTGTCTAGGATTGAAAGAATCTGGAAAGACAAACAAAGAATCGTTTTAGAGGCATAAGCATCTTGGATAGGAAATTGATCCTAAAGATAATGTATATGGTGGAGGGCTGCTCTCACAACTAGGAGAAAAAATCCCACATATGTTTGTAAAATGCATGTGGTGGAAATCGAACCCCTAATCACTAGGTGTAGAAGAGATGTGCACAATTATCGCTACTAAGAGGTAATGTGCAACTAGCCATGATTTTAGTATAAATATTCTAGTCTCAACCCAAACCAAAAAACATCAACCTAAACCTAGAATTCTTTACAACCCAACATTTACCTTCGTCTTCCCAAACCCAGAAACATCCACACCAAACCATCACCAAATCCATACCAAACCACCCAAATCCAAACATCAAACAATTTATTCTCTTCTTGCAACAACCAAATCCACCCAAACCATCACCAAATCCATACCCAAACATAGTCGATCTCATCTCTCTCTTCCAATTGATCTCATCTCTCTCTCCTTCCGCTAGCTTCAAATAGGGTCGTAACTCCTTCCGCCAGCGTCAGATAGAACTGTAAATATGAGATTGAGTTGAGGGGCGGTTGGGTTTGGGTCCTTGATTTGTGAATCCGTGAATCTAAGATCTCGATCTCTTCTAGCTTTTAGAAAACTGATGGAGATGGGGGATTAGGTGGTAGGGTTTGGGTTTGGACTTTGGACGGTGGCGGTGGTAGGTGGGGTTTGGGTGGTGGGGTTAGACCCTGGACTCCGGATTTCTATTGAAACAGATTGACAAGTAATATTTTTTTTTTGACAGTTGCGTATAACGGCAAAGCAAACAATAGAAAAAAATAGGGAAAAAAAACAAATACACACACAAAAAGCAACAACCAATTAGATAGACATAACATATATTGAATAGGTTTTTTATTTTAAAAATCTATTAATACAATATAATACGAAACCACATCCAAACGATATATATTTAATACAGTCTAATACAAAATATCACCAAACAGAGGAGGATTGTATAACAATAATACAATCCAACCCGATACAATACAATCCAATCCGGTACAGTTCAATATTATATAATACAATACGTTGTATCAAACGAACCCCAAATATAAAAAGGAGATACGTTATAAATAGATAATGTGCAATTGACCTTTATTTTAGCATAAAGATTCGAGCCTATGAGGTTTTAATATTTAAAAGATGTTATTAATTTATTAAATATTTATTTATCATTTTTTTACTGCAGCTTCCGGTAGCTACAAGGTATCCGTACAGGAAATTCCACGCTGAATTTTTTTGATGCGATACAAGTTTTTTCGGTTTTGAAATAACGAAAAAAGAAACGGTAGTTTTATGTTCCCGCCATAATAATGAGAAATGGTAACATCTTCAGTTCCTCTGCGACTCAATCGATTATCATCAAATTGTTCGACTGTGGATCTATGGAATTCTCAAATAAGAGAAGCTGTGAACAAAAATCATCCCCGAAAAGCCCTTCTTCTCTTTCGCCAAATGAAACAGAACGCCATTGAACCAGACAACTTTACTTTTCCTTTCGTAGCCAAAGCTTGTGCCAAGCTCTCCGATCAAAAGTACTCGCAGATGATCCACACCCACATCGTGAAATCCCCGTTTTTTGCTGATATCTTTGTGGAGACGACGGTGGTTGGCATGTACGTGAAAAGCGGTAGAATTGATTGCGCGTACAGGGTGTTCGATGAAATGCGTGAGAGAGATGTCACATCATGGAATGCGATGCTTGTGGGATTTGTTCAAATGGGGTTTTTGGATAGAGTGTGTGGTCTTTTTTGTGAGATGGAATTGGTAGGGATTCGGCCTGATGCAGTTACCGTTATGGGATTGACTCAGGCAGTTTCGAAGTCAAAGAATTTGTATATGTTGAAGGGTATACATTTGTTTGGAATCAAGATTGGGGTATATGGTGATGTCTTGGTAGCTAATACGTGGATTTCTGCATATGCCAAATGTGGTGATTTTGGCTCCGCGGAGTTGGTGTTTGATGGGATTGAAGAGGGTTTAAGGACTGTAGTGTCTTGGAACTCTATGATTGGAGGTTACGCAAATGATGACAAGTTTGTTGATGCTTTCAATTTTTATAAATGTATGATTGGTGATGGATTTAGGCCTGATTTGAGTACCATTGTTAGCCTACTTTCATCTTGTAAGCAGCCGGATGAATTATTTCAAAGTAAATTGATTCACTCCCATGCAATTCACTGTGGCTGTGATTTAGCTATCTCTGTGATTAATACGCTGATTTCAATGTATTCAAAGTGTGGAGATGTTGATTCTGCTAGATTTTTATTTGATGGTATGCATGATAGAACTTGTGTTACGTGGACTGCTATGATTGGCGGATATTCTTGCAAAGGAGATATGGATGCGGCATTGGGGTTGTTTTCTGCTATGGAAGCAGTCGGCAAAAAACCTGATTTGGTCACTTTACTGTCACTGATTTCAGGTTGTGGCCTAATTGGTGGATTAGGGCTTGGAAAATGGATCGACAGTTATGCTGGTTCTAATGGGTTAAAAAACAATGTAATGGTATGCAATGCATTGGTAGACATGTATGCAAAATGTGGAAGTATCGGTGATGCTCGAGAGCTCTTCTATGTCATGTCTGAGAGAACAGTTGTCTCTTGGACAACTATGGTTGCAGGTTGTGCTTTGAATGGAGAATTCAGGGAAGCTTTAGACCTTTTCCATGAGATGGTGGAAATGGGTTTGAGACCAAATCACATAACGTTTCTTACTGTTCTTCAAGCTTGCACTCATGCAGGTTTTCTTGAGAAAGGATGGGAATGCTTCAATACGATGATCAGTGTATACAACATAAATCCTGGATTGGACCATTATTCATGTATGGCTGATCTTCTTGGACGTAAAGGGAAGTTAAAGGAAGCACTAGATTTTGTTCAAAACATGCCTATCAAGCCTGATGTTGGCATATGGGGGTCATTGCTTAGTGCTTGCAAGATACACCGAGATGTAGAGATAGGTGAATACGCAGCTCATCATCTATTCGAATTGGATCCCCACATGGCAGCTCCTTATGTGGAGATGGCTAATATATATGCCTCAGCTGGAAGATGGGATGGAGTAGCGAAAATGAGATCGATGATGAAATGTAACAAGGTGAGGAAGTTTCCGGGACAAAGCCATGTTGAAGTTAATGGGAAGACCCGTACATTTACAGTTGAAGACAGAGATCATCCTGAAGGCATACTGATATATGAATTGTTAGATTGTTTGAGTTTTCAATCAAAGGAAGACGCGTCTTACTCAAGGCATTTAGAGGGGATTTCCGACCATGATTTAAGATGAAACAATCTCATTTTCAGCTTGTCTATATATCAGCTTTAAAACATCGGAAAATATCTTATATTTCTATTATTGAGCATTACATCATAATGTCTTATCTTCTCCATTTCTTCATTGCTTGATCAAGTAAAAAATAAATGTACATACATGTAAGTATTAAATCAATACAAAGGTTGATTTGGAGGAGAGTAATAATTTGAACCCACACAATTTCATTGATGTAGGTTAACAGTACGACAACCCCAATTTCATTACTTTTTGAACTAATATTATTTGTGGGGGTACTTGACTAACTCAAGGCAGTGACAACGATATTTATTTGTAGTTTCTTTCATTGGAGCTATCAATGTTGCAACCTACTCTTTCTAACTCTTATCTTGCTTGCCTTGTTATGTTGTAGACTTGCAGTTTATTCTCATGATATTGAAAGAAACGAGACTATTATATTATATAAGCACAACTTGTGTTTATTAATTTGTTTTCATTTGTAATTAGTTGGAAATCAAAGAGAACTGCATGCGATTGAGCAAAGGTTTTTGAATGAGCTTTTTGATGGTGATCAAATTCTTCTAAATATTGGATTTTCATTTCGAAATTCATCATATATTGCAATAAGACTACATATATAAGATTACCCAGACGGATTATTGTCTGTAATGAGCAAACAATCCAATGGAAAATCATTACACAATAAGTCAGATAATTATTTGTTCAAGCGATAAGTTGGAATAGCGAAAAGATGTTTCGCCCTAAGAGTTACAAGACTAAACTCCTCGGTCATGTCCAACTCATTTGGCAACATATTGTCTGGAAGCTTCCAATCAAAGCAATGCACAATCTGTGCTAGCATTAGACGAACCAGAGTGAGACCTAGTTGCATTCCAGGGCAGCCTCTACGTCCAGCGCCGAATGGGAGAAGCTGAAAGTCATGTCCACGAAGATCAATATTACTTCCGTCAAACCTTTCTGGGTAAAACTTCTCGGGATCATTCCAGGCACTCGGATCTCTCCCAATTGCCCAAACGTTTATAATAACCCTAGATTTGTTCGGAATGTGGAAACCGTTGACCGTGCAGTCTTCTCTAGATTGATGGGGGAGTAACAATGGTGCCACTGGATGAAGCCTCAAGGATTCCTTTATAACCATGTATAAGTATTCTAGGCTATCCAAATCTGATTCTTCAACCATCCTGTCTAATCCCACAACATTTTGTAACTCTTGTTGTACTTTCTTCATTACTCTTGGATGCTTTATGAGTTCTGATAGTGCCCATTCCACGGCAGTTGCTGAAGTGTCCATTGCAGCTGCAAGCATGTCCTGATCATCAAAACATACATCATATGCAACTATGTTAAATTTTTTTGGAATATAAAACCCACTGAAATTTTGCACTTAAATACTAATTTAGGACCGTTTCCTATTAGAAGGATGCAAAGTCTTGGTCCATGCCCAAATACAATGTAGATTGCAGAACAAATAAAAAACAAATGTATACTAGAGCTCTGATGCAATATTAATAGCTATCGAATTTAAAACACTCTAAAAACACTCTCCGACACAATGTGTTTAATTTATAATTCTCTTGTTAGAACTTTCGTGATGGTTTATTTATATTTCTCTTAATAGGACTGCCGTGATGATTACTTATTTTGGTATACATATACTTATTTATAATTCTCTTGTTAGGATTGACCTAATGACCTATTTTGGTATATGTACACTATAAATACAGTTGCATGCACTATTTAAGTTCTGATGAAATTAAAATTATGAAAATGCCTTCACTAGTGAGTATATATACACATATAAAAACACACGCGTGCGAAGTGTATATATATATATATAGTTACCAAGATTATGGCTTTGATATGTTCTCGATCAATACGGTACTCGGTTTCTTCAGATCCCATGAAGTCCAACATGACATCAACAAAGTCTTTGGTTCTGTTATCATCCTTGGATTGAACATGTTCATCAATGATCTTCTCAAAAAATCCATCAAACACCTTGGAAACAGCCTTCATCTTCTTTGTGAGACCCTGAAGATCAAGTGAAGCAATTTGAGGGATGTAATCACCCATGTTAGGAATTGCTGCCAAAGCCATGCCCTCTTGAATCAAAGCTTTAAACCCTCTCTCATCAAACTCCTTGTCCAAATATTTCTTCCCAAACACCATTCTACAAGTCACATCAGCACTGAGAGCTCCAAGTTTGGCACTTAAATCAACAGCAGTGCAAGAACTAGCAGCCTCTTGTACATAATCAATCAAAAGATCAAGCTCTTCTTTTCTTATAGACTTAAAAGCATTGATCTTAAGATTGCTAAGCAGTTCTAGAGTACACAATTTACGGACGGTTCGCCAATAAGAACCATATTGAGCAAAAGAAAAGTTCTTTTGGTCATAAGATATGTACTTGGAAGCCTCAAGAGGAGGCCTGCTAGCAAAAACAAGATCATGTGTTTTCAAGAACTGCTCAGCTGCTTGTGGGGATGATACCACAACTGTAGGCATCAACCCTAATTTCAAGAACACAATGGATCCATATTTTTGGGCTAGTTTTTGGAGATCTCTATGAGGGTATTTGCCCAACAGATGAAGGCTTCCAAAAATTGGAAACCCTCTTGGACCAGGAGGTGATCTCTTTGCTTTTCCATTTCTTTGCCCTGCCAATGCTTTTCGGAAGAAGAAAAATGTAAAAGTTATTGCAAGTGTAGTCCATATCCAGGACATGATTTTATAATATGCTACAAATATTTTGGTCAATTGGGGCTTTCTTGGTAGTAGTAGTCTTCACTACTCATGAAGAGAAAGGAAATGGTGATCACCGGAATATTTATATCCATATGTTGTGTGATTGGAGGCAGAAGAAAAAACAAAGTGGAGTTAACTTCAATGGCTGCCTATCTATTATGTCCCATCATCATCAAATTGGCTTTCTCATTTTGGAGAAATACTTCCATACACCAATCTCCTGGTGTATATGTCAAAACTCACTCATTTTAAACCCTGTGGCATGTATGTTTCATATGATTTGTTATTTATACACGTTACATGAATCGAGTGAATTTAGACATATGTATGGAGCATCCAAGCATTTCTCCTTTTCTTTTCAGCATTATATTTCTCCTCAATTTGATCACAATTGACTTGAATAAATATTATAAAAGGATTCCAATCCATCTACTTTGTCCAAATTATATACATCGATCACAAGACCTAGGGAATCACGAAAATTGCAGCTTTCTTTTGTTTTTATGTTATGCCTGACTATAAAATTTGAGATTAAAAAAAAATGTCTCTTTCTTCTCATTTAGATCTCATAAATAAAATGGTGAAACTTTATTTTGAGATCCGTATTTAGATTTTGTTACAAGGAATGTCTCCAACCACTTATGCCATTAAATATTATGATATTATTAATTTATAGGTCCTCTTAGGGTGCATTTGGTACACGGGACGGGACGGGACGGGACGGGACAACTTTCTATTGTCCCATGTTTGGCACTCTATTAGTGTGAGACGGGAAGGGACGGGACAAGGTGGGATAAAAACCATAAAATCTTGTCCCACCTCAGACCCTCGGCCAGACTTGTCCCATACATGGGACAAGTCTGGAAAATATATTTTTGCCCTCAAATATTACAAAAATTACAAAAATACCAAATATAAAAATAAAACTCAGCCCTTCGGTCTCTCCCGCTTGTCTATCTCCCCTCTCCCTCTCTCTCCGTTCGACTTTTTTGTGGTGACTTTTTTTGATTTCGATTTAGGGTTCTCAATTTGGGGTTCTCAATTTGTCGTCGCTAGCCGCTCGATCGACGCCATCTATCTTCCTCTCTCGACGTCGCTACACGTCAAATGGACCGTCATGGTGGCGCAGATGAAGAAGCATTTGTTGATGGAGAAGCCGGTGGCTCTCAACGTCGCTGAGATCGATGTGATTGTCAAAGCTTGGGAGGAAAATGGAGTCTAGTTCATGGACGGAACCATGTGGGTACACAATCTCAAGACTGCTAAAATGCATGAATTTCTCTACGATTCAGAGCGTTTTGGTCAGCTCAGAGCAGTACAGATTTTTTTTAAATTAAATAAAATTTTGATTTTTCGTTTTTGGTTGGTGAGTATGTGAGTTTCTTTTTATATAAATTTGTAGTTTATGTTATAATTGTTGGTTTATTTGGCTGAAAATACATAGTTACAAGTTTTCTGTTCTTGCTGTGAGTGCAATTTGTTCAGGGGTTGTTTTTGCTGGCTGGTAATAAACCCACTAAATCAGTTGACACCATGTCAGGCCATATCTTTTGTAAGTTGAGCAGTGGTTGTTTAGATACTTTAAATGTTTGAAGGCTACATTAACTTGACTGATAAAGAAATCTTATCTGATGTCTATGTTTCTTATATCGGTTGCTGGCATGTATTGTGTGTGTGACTTATTGCATAGGGATACTGTATGCAGTTTACTGTTGTTGTGGATTATAAGATATTGCTTGCTCATTGTTGATACTGGCTTTTCAATCTATGTTTGTTTATAAAATTAGAGGATAGAATGGGGGAACATGATTTGAGGTATGTTTTCTAAGAGGGCAGTGTTTCTGGATTATCAACATGGTTATGCAGCTTGAAATTGTGGATTATCAAGTTTTAGTTATTAGATTATAGTTGTTTGTCAAATTGTGATTTTTTAGATCATATATGTTGTTGTTGTGTGGTGGAGTTATAGTAACTTAACGTGATTATTTTCGTTTTCAAGATTTGAGGTACTAGTTATGATTTACTTGAATTGAATTTTGGGTAGCGAGAGATCATTTCTAGTTTTTTATAATTAGATTCTTTCTGGATGTAGCTAATTACTTGTTTGTGTGTAATAGTGACAGGTTCTTAAAGTGGGAAGATATGGAAATAGGGGAGTCAAGTGACAAATTGATTACTTGTTTGATTGGTTTTTCTAAAATGTAAAATTTGTATATGGATTGGTTTTATGAGACAAATTGATTAGGTGTTCATAAGCAATGTTTTGAGTCCATTTTGCTTTTTCCTGGGTTTGGATGTGAGAAACAGTACATTCCCTTATTTGAGATTGAGGCATCTGGTTTTGTCAATCATCAGTGATCTTTGTCATTAGTCAAGTATGCATAATTATTATTTATTACTATCAGCTTTATATATTGAAAACATGATTGTTTGTTAGTTGTTACTTACAAATTTTGTCTAAAGACAAATGACTAAAGAGAGAACAATATACATGAGTCTGTGTGTTTTGCATGTATACCTACCCACTTTTGAGTTGTGAGATTATTCACATTCTCATGTATGTTTTAAAAAATAAAAAATGGAATGACTTTATCATTAAAAATCATACTCATTTATAACATGTCATGAGTTAAAAATAACTTATCAAATTTAATTAAGAGTAATGTTAATACTTTCTGTTTTTTTTTTCAAATGATGTTGGTATATGAAATGTCACCATCGTACCATTCACCATGTAATATTGTGATTTATAAGATGTTAACAACTCACGAGTCAATATCGTCTAGGAAAAAATTAAGAAAAAAATTGAAAAATTTAGTATTTGAAAAACCTAGTATTTCTCTTAAATTAAATATCACGTAACGGGCATGGTGCATGATGAATTCTATGATTTTCAATAAATAAATGATGTTCATGTTTCATTCTTTTTTAGATGGGTTGATGTCTTTCATTTGAATTCTGTAAGGATTGTTAGATTGAGCTATATATTTTATTCTCATGAAGTTGTTTTCCTATATAGGATGTCTTTCTAGGGGGGATGCAAAGTTGACTGAGGCTATTACGGGAGGGGATGCAATGACCTGTTTAGGTGTTGAGCTAGAGAGTATGGGTCTTGATCGTATGCAAGTGATACGAGTTGCTATGTATTTTGGAAATAAGCCAAACCAGTTGAACATTTGGAATTGCTTGAATGACTCTTACAAGCCAGATTTTGTGAAGGCAATTATAGAGGAGTAAACATGTTTGAAACTTATATATTGTTGGAATTGAGAACATATTTAAAACTTATATTTTGTTGAAATTGTGAACATGTGTGTCATGGTTATGATTTACATGTAATTACTAATTACATGTATCTAAAATATTTTTTTATTTTCCATTATTCACAATTACGAGCATGTAAAATTTAATAATAATTTTATTTAAAAAGAATTGAGGGAATGGCCATAATATTATTATTACAAAAAATTGAGGTAATGGCCATAATAATAATATTATTATTTGAAAAAAAAACTAACATGTCTTCCAAAAAATTATTAATTAAATTATTTTTCAATTACAATACTATTATTTTTGTTAAATATGCTATATAAAAATATTTATTTAATAAAAAAAATACTACCTTGTTCTATCCCATATGTCACTATTGTGTGGTAACAAACATTAGACAGGACAAGAAGGGCACTCTTGTCATTTGAACGTCCTGTTCCGTCTGTTCCCAACCGTATCAAACGCATAAAAGTACAGTGAATAGTTTTGTCCCAGGCCTATCAAACACAATATAGAACAGCTTGTCCTGTCCCGTCCCGTCTCACATTGTCCTGTCCCACGTGTGTACCAAACGCACCCTTATTGCCGTTTCCAATAACGCAGGTCAAAAAAAGTTTGAGTCCATAAATTTAAAACTCCAGCTCCTCTAAATATATACATGAGAGTTTTTATTATTTATTTTATATAATATGACAAGGAAGAACCTGCCTAGATCAAGCAGAAAACTCCTCAGTCCTCACGCATTCTACTAAAATAGCAATGATGAGAATTGAATACCCAACACAAACGTAGAAGGAGAGAAAATATAAGAGTTTTTGTTAATATAGATACTTCAAGTATGCCCTAAAAAGGTGGGTCCGGTGATAAATCTCTCACGCTTATATCATCTCTTTTCTTAAAAAAAAACTCCAAATTAATATAGTATTTCAATATTATACCCTAAAGGCATACATTGATGTTTTTCTTCATTTATTTATTTAATATAAGTTCTATTGATAGTGATATTAGAAAATTGAAAAATATTCCCAATTCTACCAAAGGAATAGAAAGAGTCAAGTGAAGACAAATAGGATTTTAGATAATTGATCGAACGGTTGTCGCCGCCATCAAAAAGGATATATTTTAGTCTAATCTACCTCGCAAATACAACAAGTCATAGGACTAGTACAACAAGTAAGCAAGGGTCATTCCCACATAGAGGTGGTATCCGTCTAACTATTTCTAACTGAAGTGTTATTGAAAGCGAAGTAAATAGAACATGAAAATGGTGATAATGGTATATGTGAAATGTATGCATAATGCGGATGTTGTGTGAGGTGTGTAGTTAAAATAAACTGAATTAAATTACACTAGGGATAGAAATGTAATCAGATGCTTGCTCTTTTAAATCTAACTACATGGAAATCAATTACACAACAAAGCAATTTAAATTAGTCTACTCCTAAAGGAAAAACACCCTAGCTACGAAAATAAATGTGGCTTTGAAAGATGCAAGATATTGGTTACAATAGGTACATAAGTTCACCAAACACACAAGCTAATCATGTTGATTATAAACATTCAAGCACCATTCAACATAGATTCAAGAGCAAGTTCAATTGATTAAGGTATTCTGAAACCAAATCATCTATTATAACGAATCATTTGTTAATTAAGGAATATCGAAATCAATTCTCATCACTCAACCAAAATCATGGAGTGAGCAATTGTGTCTTTGGTCAAAGACTCATTAAGCACAAGAACAATACACCAAACAACCTAATCTAGTATAAGCATGCATAAATCAAGTTCCCTCTGTTTAAGAGTTAACAATCAAGATCCATTCACAGTTAATCAACCGGAACACGGTTGTGCTATTTCACTCAAATCAATCCATACATATCGATTCCCTTTCGTCACCAACATGCAAACAAGAGTGAGACTCTACTTTTACACTACATCATTGTTTTAATCTAAAGTCTCACTTATGCAAACATGTCAATTTCTACTCATGCACCAATATACATGTCAAGAAAGAAAGCTATATCATTAAGCTCAAAGACTAGAGTCAATATCCAAGTTGAATCTAATTAAATATCATTTATAACAAGCTCAAGTGTTTGTTTACAAATATTCCCTAATGGGGATTACACAAGAAATAGAAAATAAAACAAAGATAAGAGTTTAGAGATAACCAAGATCTCTATTTCATTTTGCTCTCCTTTCTCCTTAGATATACTTCAAACATGGATGGAGGAAGTTTAGAGGTAGTGGTGGTGAGACATACATGGAGGAGAACCTCCATGGAAGTCTTTGAAGCTTCTCTCTCTTGATTTGGTGTTGAAGAACAAGAGAAGGTGTTGGTGTCTATCCAATATTGGATATATGAGAGATATGATAGATATTTTTAAAGACCAACAAAGTGGTGTATTTATAGAGTTTGATGGAGAGGGCACTAATTGGGTGTGGAAAGTCAAGTTTGCCCCTAAAAATCACGTGATCTGTAAGTGGATAAGGTTCTGCCGATAAAAATCTGTGAGTTGGAACTCGTAGATCCATCTAACAAATTCCTTTTTGCTGGTTATAACTCGCAGGTCTAGATGGCAGAAGGTTCGGGCAACTTCTGTGAGTTGATTATGCGAGATAGATCTCGCAGATTAAAGTAGTAGTTCTGTTCTGCTGGTTTGTGGTCGCAGGTTGAGATGACAGTTGCTTCCGGACTGTTTCTACGACTTTGAACTCGTTGCTTGATCTAGCAGTCTCGTTTCGGGACTATCTGCGACTTGGATTTGCGAGGTAGAACTCGCATATTCCTTTTCCATTCCCAAACTCAACTCTTTCTCCATCTATTTGCCTTCGAAGCTTTACTTTAAGCTCAAATACCTAACTTTAGGGAAATGAATTTACACAAGGCTTAAACACATATTATATACGTAAAACACATTCAAAATCAAGCATAAAAGTTAGGTCTAGGGAGACTAAAATAGGTACATAAATGTACTGATCAAATACCCTCCAACCTAACATTTGCTCGTCCTCGAGCAAAACTAAAAACGAAAAAAAAAACAAACAACAAATAAGGAATCTAAAACACGTAAAAGCAATAAACAAGTAAAAACTAAATTAGTCCACTTTCGTGGGAGAAACAATAGCACTTAGCATGTGACATGAGCCTTTGAAACTCTAAGCGTCCATAGTTGGAGGAGTTATAGTCTCTTGAGGGTTTAACAATACATTACCCATCAATGCAACTCTACAAAGCAAAACATTGAGATGCCACATTAAGCATACCAAGCAAAAACTACATACATGTTAAAATCTCTATCTTAAGACTAAAATATGTCATGTAAATCAATGCATGTATGCCAATACAAAAGATGTTTTCGGCTTACTCAAAACTAAGCTCAAATGCCTAAGTTGGAATTTGCCTTGACTTCTAACCCTCACCGAATTACACTAATATTTTCACTAAGAATCCTAGGCATAACAATCATCAACATATGTGAATTGGAGTTTGGGTATATGGAATCAAAATATATTCACATATTCATATAATTAGATGGAACACTCATATTAGTGCAAAGGATCTCATGAACAATTTAAAAATTAAGAACATAGATAGAGCACATGCAACTTTACAATTAATCAAGCATTACCAAAAAAGTCGCTAGGTATTTCATGGTTGTAATGGGGATATAGGTGTAGGCTAAGAAAGACTAGGAAAATGAAAAGAGAAATACTTAAGACCATATCATGGGATTACTTACCATCTACAATGCAATAAAGTAATCCCAACCATAGATTGTATCACACGACTACTGAACATCTACAATGCAGTAACATAGCCCTCAAGTCAATCTATTACAAGTATGCATATAGGCTTCTCTTTTGTTTTTTCTATACTCCTTTTTTGTTCCTTAGAGTAGATATTCTTTTCTTTTATTTTCTTTCTTTCTATATTTTGAATGACTATACACATACAAATTTTGATGCTTACATTCTAGCCTTAGTACATGCAACTACATGTACAATTTAAAACCAAGAAACTCATTGGTTTCTTCCCAACTAACAATAGTAGTAATCACAACACACCCCAATAATCTACAATCTATATCACTATATGGTCCAAGCTCATTAGGTACGGTTTAATTATATATGCTTGATTCCTTGGAAATGTGGGTAATGAAAGAAAAAGTTGTGTATGGTTTCAAATGGGCTATTGGAGCACACACATAGGGTAAGAATTAATGTTTAGGCCATTTTATAGTTTAAGCACACATTTCTTAGCATCACTTCTCAAGGATCAACCAATAAAAAAGCAAAGCAAGCAAACATGTGATATCACAAAATGATTGTTCTTTAATATCCAATGCAAAATCCGATAGAGATCAATATAAACATTTGAAGAAAAAAATAAGTGTGTAAGAGTAGAAATGACATAACCCTCTCAAATAAAATGTTAATAGGCATAAAATATCTCACAAGGGGTAGTCTCTATTATTCCCCTAAGCTAAACAAACATAGAGCTCTCATCCACCTATAAATCACAAGATTGACATTGTACAAGCACATATATAGTGATGCAAAGATTATAGATGGCATGAATGCTAGTCAAAGCACAGAGCAAAAAACATACATGACATGTCTCTACTGGACAGCAAAGATATTATCTCAACCAAAATGGACTTCATTTCCAAAAATTTCAATTTTCACACAATTTTGTAGAGATTTTAGGAAAAAAATTAATAAAACTACAAAAACAACACAAAACACAACGAAGTTGTCCACAGTCCCACACTTAAACCTAATATTGTCCTCAATGTTGCTCTGTCGAATCATCTCCACTAAAAAATTGGACAATGCAAGCTAGGGTTTGGAAATTTGGGCAACAAAACAATTCACAAAAAAAAAAGAACTAACAACTAAAACAAAACAAATACAACAATAATCAATGCATTTATATCCTCGAAGCATCAGTCGTTTTCCGCCATAATCAACAACATATCCACCAGTTCACAAGTTTTAAAAAACTAATGTTTCCCATTTCATTTAGCACAAAATTGAATTTCGACTACAATCTCACTCCAAACATACTTTAACATTTAATTAAGCACAAAATGCACCCAAATACGCTAAATGCTCCTAATCAAAGTAGAGAATTTAAAAATGTGTTGAAACAGTTGACATGTTCAGAGGAGTTACCTGTCGAAATCCATATATTGGAAACAATTGGAGAGAATTTACCTCTTGTGGTTGCGCTCGACTTCTTTTCCTCCTTAGGCTGTTTCACGGTCCATCCCGCATCCTTGGTTTTCAAACCAATTAAGCCTTCATGCGCTGCCGTTTCACTTGGTGAGGTTGTTGTGTGTTGAGTAAACACTCAGCCATTGTCATGAGTTGTGCGGTCCATCCAATCTGAAAATGTTCTTTTCCTAGCACAAACAACTCAACCAATATCAAATGCATTTGCTTTGAACAAAAATAAAAATAAACAAAACAAACATCACAAACTACTTTATTATCAACTAAAACTAGAGACAATTAACAAATAAGCCACCTCCTCGGTAACGGTGCGATTTTCTGATTGAACGGTCGTCGTCGCCCCTCAATAAGGATATTTTCTAATCTAATCTACCTCGTAAATGCAACGAGTCACGGGACTAGAATAACAAGTAGGCAAGGGTCCTTCCTACAGAGATGTGACATCCGTCTAACTGTTTCTAGCTAAAGCGTTAACGAAAGCGATGTAAATAGAACATGAAATTGGTGAGAATAGTGTGTGAAATGTATGCATAATACGGATGTTGTGTGAGGTGTGTAATTAAAATAAACATAATTAAATTACACTAAGGATAGAAATGTATGCATAATTCATAAACTTTTTGACACTCTTGTTCTCAACAGCTGTTTGAACTTTCGTTTCAAACAGTTGTTGAGAATAAGAGTGTTTTCATTTGTGAAAGTGCATTGGATGAACCATCCCATATAAGAAACAACATGGGAACGAGAGGAGGAAATGAAGGAGAAATACCCTCAGTTGTTTAAAAATTCAAGGTATGTAAAAGAATTTCAAGGAAAAAATTTCTTTAAGGAGGGGAAATTGTAATAGCTATTGTTATATGTATATTTTAATTGAATGTACATGTCAATGACAGGAAAGCCAAACCCTCAAAGAATTGCCAAATGGGCATCTGAGCTGTCATCTAGAAGGAACCATCCAATGCATCGCTAAGGAATAAAAACCCGAGTAAATCTGAGCACAGGTACTTGACACATTATGATCTACTCGGGACAGCACAAGAAGCCCGAGTAAAAAAGTTCAACACTTGATTCACACATGAGAAAGCCCAAGAATCATACTCCAATACGTATCTGTATCTAAGGAGGAAAGAATTTAAGAAGCTTCTAGAAGGATAACGTACTAAATAAGAAGCAAGTTCAAATCAAGCAATGACTCTATGTTTATTAAAGATCGTATACCAATAAGGAAATAAGTCCTAAATGGATTATGCCACCAGAACCCACTGAGATTCAAACTCGATCTTCACATGGTCTGTGAAACAGGAAAGAAGATGAAAACGACTTTAACAAGCAATTAGTCATCAAATACAATTTTTTTTCCTTACTTGTACAACAAAGATTAGGGTTCTATGCATATATAAATAGACCCATAATCTTACAAAAAAAGATAGAGAGATACAGCAAAAATTACAACAAGAGATAGGCAAAAGAGATCGAGCGGTGTAATTCTTCATTTAAATAATGGATTTGGCTTGGTTGTGTATTCAGCCACCCGTGGACGTTTCTCCGATCACCGGAGTTTTACCACGTAAACTCGTGTCTTAATAACTTCAATTGCATTCTCTTTCTCTTTTTCTTTTGGCAGGTCATAACCAAATCCAACATTGTTGACTTTCTCATCCATCGAGAAATTGACGTCAACAATTGGCGCTAGAAGGAAGAGGGTGCGCTTGAACCTTCGATCTGTTTTAGCAATGGCTGGTAGTAGAAGCAAAGATAGTTCCCAGGATATCTGGAAATCTCCAGACAATGCTCATGTAGGCGGGACCACACAGGATCCCACCACAATCATTGGAAACCAATCGATATCTTTAGTTGGTATCCGGTAAGTCCCTCCAACTAGTAAGGATATAGCACGTCATTTCCGTGATGCACTTCAATAATTACTGACAGATACGATGCGAGAATGAATAGATCTTTTGGCTGCAGGAAAGGCGCATCTGCCAAACCCTTCACCTCCAAGGCTCCGATCGGTTGTAGTTAGGCCGGAACCAGAAGCACCAGTAGCTGTTAGGAACTCAGATCCAATCAATCAAGTTGGGGGTATAACACGCAACCAGGACAAGGGTCGTGAAACGTTCACAGAAGAATTGCCACGCTAAAGGCAGAGTCACGGTAGACACCGTAAATATGATCGGCGTAGAGATCGGTCATCGTCATCAGAGGATAGCGATCGGTACCATCACAAACATCGTCATGGAACCATATGCCTGTAATGATTAGCCCATGAGACTCGGGAACAGAATGAAGAGGAGCTAGAAATAGGTATGACAATCACTCGACAACTTAATCATCACGGAGAACCGGTGGGGGACAGAGATGTCATGATTCAAAGCCTGACCCGAGAAGTCAAAAACAACAAGAGTCAAATGGACGCGTGGATTAGGCGATATGGATATAATGAATTGCCTGATGATGATTATGACAGCTATTTCACCAGGGACATCCTCTGAACCCCCTTCCCGGAGAAATTCAGAATGCCACATGTAGAACAGTTTAAAAAGGATATAGATTCTAAAGAGCATGTCAGACGATATAAAAACGTCATGGCCCAATAAGCACACCACGATACGTTGTTGTGCCTTAATTTCCCATAAACTCTGGGAGATACGGGTTCAAGATGGTTCGGAAGATTTCCCCCGACAAGTATTAGAAGTTTCAGTAAGTTGAGCAGAAAATTCTCGAGACAATTTCTAGGAAATGTACATAGGAAAAAGTCAGTGGCTTACCTTTCTCAGCTTAAACAAGGGAATGATGAGTCGTTGAATAAGTATCTAGGAAGGTTTGGCCAGGCGGTCTCAGAAATTGGCAGCGCGAATGACGAAGCAATAATCGATGCATTCATAAACTACTTGCAGAATGGACAGTTGCCTTTTGACCTAAAAAGGGATTGTCTAACCAGATATGCAGATATGATGGATATAGCAGGCGGATACGCTATGGCGGAAGAGGAAAAGCTGGCAACAGGAGGTAGTTACATTAAATAGTTTACAAACCAATTGTTGAAACCCCGTTCACCGGTCACGCAGCGGAACTATGTTTTAAAATTTGTATATAGATCATAATCTATATCTGGGACCAATGAACTTTTGATCGTAATTATTTTTCGGAACTAATACATACAATATGTAAACATAGGAAATTGTAATCAATAAAATCAAGAAGAAAATCTTACCAACGTTTGGAGGCTCCTTCACTTTTCGATATGCTCATGTTTGAACCAATCTTACCAACGTTTGAAGACTCCTTCTCTTTACGATGTGCTCCTGTCTGAACCACTCGATCTTTCTCGCTATCTCTCGAGATTGATAACTGCGTATGGGCGCGTAACGGTCTCAAGAACTTGAATGAAGGATGTAGAGTGAATTGAAGAAACTCTTTCTTCTATGTGTTTCAAAAACACATAAAACATGAAACTGTATATATATATATATTAATAATATGTGTATCAAGTATTTACATCCTATGTAAATTCTTATTTTGACTAATGTTTCATGTGCACACACCAATTTGCATCAAATGCAATCTTTTGTGTTATTAATTGATATATATCTTTTAATTATCCTTTTCAAATATATCTAATATATTAAAAGTGATAATAAGTATTTTAAGTTTAAACTTAAATTCAAATACTTAGATAAATGATTTAGTAAAAATAAAATAATCCTATTATTTTATCTTCACCTAAATCCATATATCAACTAACACCCTCCAATTAATAGTTAATTAATAATTCATAGTTATCAATATAATTAAATAATCCAATTATTTAATTAATTTAACTATTAACATTCATTAATTAAATAATCTCATTATTCAATTAATTTTCGAATGAACACATGTCACTTTCGTAACACAACTAATTGGACAATCCAATTAATTTATCGTGACCCTTGTTACCTAAATCGATCGGGCTAGCAAGGGGACCTAATGGACCCACAGTATTTTGAGCTCCAATAATCCTTGGAATCATTAATTAAACTCTTTAATTAATATTCCTTGATTATTAACTTCGGTGTTATTCCACTAAAAACTCGAAGCTGCACTCTCTCAACTGTAGACGCTTTTACACAGACCGATACAACCATCGATATAGCTATTACATATGGTATGATCCTCCACAATAGTTCATAATTAGAGCTGGGACATAATGTCCGTTATACCTCTCTAATTATATATATCCTATAAGTACCATTGATTCTCTAATGGATAATAAATCCTATTTCCTCACAGAATTAGGAGAGCGCTCATATTGTCCAAGCCCTGAATCAACCCTTAAAGGAACTACCATTTACTTCTCACAAGAAGGAGTGGATTCTACTATTGTGTACAAACTTTCCCAGCCACAAGCCAAACCACAATCCCAACATACGAAGTATATTGATTAGGAAATGCATCTGACATCACACATGGTATATCAAAGACCACGATTTAACCTGAAAGAGTCGATAAGACACTCAGGATTAAGATCACCCATATATAGCCATCATTAGTTGATATATATGAATCTCATCGGTAAACGGATCTTGGTGAGAGATTCATATAGATCATGACCCAGTCCTATATGATCACATCATACAAGATGCCTTCATTCTCATATCTTCATATGAATGATTCAGGATAAAATCACCGTACATTACAGAATGGACCGCAACTATAGATTAACCACAAATAAAGTACCCAGCTGTATTTGCTATCTATGGACTCTTTAGATTGCACGCCTCTTACTGTATCCATCTGTATATGACACTCATATACACAGTTCGAGATTACATCCAGCAATCTTGGATGCTAAATATATGCACAAGTTTATAAAATAAATAACATAACAATAATGAATTGAACTTTTCTTTTTATTTATTTCATAAATCCATTTACAAATTACATCTTTTGGGCATAAACCCAACAGTTACATGCATGGGGAGAGACCCGAACAAAAGGATGTCGAGTCAAAATCACAAAACCGTAAAGGGAAACAAAAAGGAAATAGTAAATAGAGGAACAAGAACGGGGGAAGTGGGCGTAATGCTGGCCAGACCATGGAAAAGTTTTGAGGAAAATACACGAACTACACCCCACTCCTAAAAAATAGGAAGAAATCCTTGCAATACTAGAAGAAAAGAATATGGTGAAGGAGCCACGTCGGTAATCTCAATTTGCTCGGTGAGATACGATGAAATATTACAGATTCCATAAGAAAACCGGCCACGGGACCTCCAAATGTTTACCATCTTAGAGACTATATAGAGACCCTCATTTGGGAATGACACCCGTAAGATATAATCCTAAAGAAAGATGAGAAGTCAGAAATTAAGAAAGAGACCAAGGCAGATCATAATTCTAGACGAAACAAAAGGGTCAGTCTCGAGGCGAATGAAATAATACAAACTATTTTTGGAGGACCATATACTGGGAGAAGTAACAGAGGCGGACTTAGGAAGTCAGAGAAGCAGTGGAAGCAAGGCAAAATTTTGATGTCAACTTTGTAGAGCCAGATCTAAAAAGAATAAAGGAAGGATGGGACCCGATAATATTCACGGAAGCCGATTCATATGGGGTCGACGTCCGACCAAATGACGCCCTTGTCATAAGTGCACGAATTGGTCATAGAGAAGTTAGGAGAATTTTAGTAGAGAATGGTAGTTTGGCAGACATTCTCAATGTGGTTGTTTATGATCAGCTTAGGTTGGATCGAAAGAATTGGCAACCTTTCCATACCCTACCAGAGGATTCGGGGGAGTCGAGGTCAGGTCTCTCGGGACAGTGAAACTGCCCGTAAAGATAGGGGTAGATCCTTGTCAGAAAACAGTGTTACTCGACTTTGTGGTGGTAGACCTAGACAATTGGCCTTACAATACGCTATTAGGTCGACCATTCCTGAACAAAACCAAGGCAGTGACATCTACCTACACTCTAATGATCAAATTCCCAACTGAATGGGGGGTAGGAGTAATCAAGGTGTCACAGGAGATGGCCAGAAGAGCTAATCTTTCGGTTTACTAAGACAAAGACAATAGTGAACAAGTATGTACCGTAACACAACCAGATGTGATTAAGCAGGAATCACTGTTGTTCGAGTTCGATCTAAGGGAAGAACCAAAGGTATCTAAAAGTGAATCGATAAAGGAGGTAGTCTTAAAGGAATATGAACCAGAAAAGAAGATCAAAATTGGGGCCAATTTAGAAAGAAAGGTTAAGCAGGACCTTATTAATTTGCTTAGAGAATACAAAGATGTGTTCGCTTGGAGTCATAAAGACATGGTTGGGGATAGATGCTCGAATAATATCACATCATTTGGGAGTGGATCCAAATGCAAAACCAGTAATACAAAAAAGAAGATCATTTAACCCCAAAAGAAGTCAGGCAATTAAGCAGGAAGTAGAGAAGTTACTCATTGTAGGATCAATCAGAGAAATCAGCTACTCTTACTGGGTAGCAAATGTGGTCCTAGTCTAGAAGAAAAGTGGCCAGTGGAGAATGTGTATGGACTTCACGGATCTGAACAAGGCCTGCCCAATGGACAATTTTCCACTTCCGAGAATAGATCAACTGATCGATGCGTCATCAGGCCATGAATTACTCAGTTTCATGGACGCTTACTCGAGATAAAATCAAATTCGGATGAATAAGGCTGATGAAGAAAAAACAGTATTCATGACCGATCAAGGCTTGTACTGTTATACAGTAATGCCTTTTAGGTTAAAAAATGTTGGAGCAACATACCAAAGATTGGTCAATAGGATCTTTGCTCATCAAATAGGAAGAAACATGGAAGTTTACATAGACAACATGTTAACCAAAAGTGTCTCGGCAGACGAACATGCTTCGGACCTGCGGGAAACATTCGATTTCTTTAGGAGATATCAGATGAAGTTAAATCCGAACGAGTGCCTATTTAGGGTTCCTTTAGGAAGGTTCCTTGGTTTCCAAGTTCACCAGAGGGGAATCGAAGTGAACCTTGAGAAGATCGAAGCCCTTCAAAAAATGACTTCACCAAGAACGCTAAAAGAAGTGCAACGCTAAAAGAAGTGCAACGCTTAACATGGTGCTTAGCTTCCTTGGGTAGATTTATCTCAAAAGCCACAGATAGATGTGCTCATATTATCAAAGTGATCGGAAATGACTTAAATGGAATGAAGAGTGCGAGCAGGCATTCCTGAAATCAAAGAGTACTTAGGGCAGGCTCCCATTCTTTCAAAACCTAAAATGGGAGAAATACTCCACTTGTACGTATCCATTATAGAATTAGCAGCAAGCTCGGTTCTAGTCAGGACAGAAGACGGAGTATAGAGGCCAGTGTACTACACCAGCAAGGCTCTTCTTCTAGCTGAAACCAGGTATTCACAGGCAGAAAAAATGGCTCTAGCATTGGTTTCGGCAGCAAGGAAGCTGATGTCATACTTTCAGGTTCATACGATCCAGGTTCTCACCGACTGCCCACTCAAGTAAATTCTACAGAAGCTAGAAATTTTAGGGAGATTAACAAAATGGGCGATCGAGCTGAGTGAATTCGATATTCAGTACATCCCCAGGACATCACTCAAAGGTCAAACAGTGGCAGATTTCGTAGCAGAATTCACATAACAGAATCTGGTAGCAAAAAGAATGTTGGGCAAGAGTTTCTCATGGAGGTTATATGTCGATGGTTCATCGAATACTCATTGCAGTGGGGTAGGGATCTTGGTACGTACCCCAAAAAGAGATGATGTTAAATGTGCCATGAGATTCGACTTCAAAGCAATAATTAACCAAGCCGAATATGAGGCATTGCTAGCAAGACTTAGGGTTTGCATAGCTCTTGGGGCAGATGAGGTTGAGATATTCAGTGACTCACAGAGTCGTTAACCAAGTTTCAGACGAGTATCAGGCCAGAGATGAAGGTATGATGACTTATTTAGACATAGCAAAACAACTCCTCCAAAAATTCAAGGAATACAAGATTGTCCAGATCCCTAGAGAAGAAAATGAGAAGGCAGACTCTTTGTCCAAACTAGCATCAACAACAACAACAACAACAATCAGCCAAAAAATATTTTGGTTGCACATCTTCTCAGACTGAGTATAGTTGAGCCGAAAAACTTAGAAGTCTCATAAATTTGAACACCGTTAGACGGTTGGATGACCTAGCTAAAGAGATACTTGGAAGAAGATATACTCTCGGAAGATCCTTTAGAAGCCAAACGCATCAGGTACCTGTCGGCAAAATATACACTGATTGGAGAAGAACTGTACAGAAGAGGGTTTTCCCGAACACTCCAACGATGTGTATCAGAGGAAGATGCATATCGAATACTATATAAAATGCATGGCGGACTATGCGGAAACCATACTGGGGGCAGAAGTTTAGCACACAAGGTACTCATGCAAGGTTATTATTGGGCTTTTTTGTTCTCGGATGCACAACGATGCTCAGAAAGCTATAATGCTTGCCAAAGGATCGCCAATGATATTCTGTAGCCTCCCGAACAACTTAGAAGCCTCACATCCCCATGGCCATTCGCCATGTGGGGACTAGACTTAATTGGTCCAATGCCAACAGGAACAGGGGGTGGAGCTAAGCACGCAGTTGTAGCCGTTGATTATTTCACAAAGTGGGTAGAAGCTGAAGCGTTAGTACATATCACAGAAGCAAATGCCACAAACTTTGTGAAGAAAAAAACACTCTACAAATTTGGAGTCCCAAATACTATTATAATTGGCAATAACACCCAGTTTGACAATAAAAAATTCAAGCAACTGTGCAACGGGTACCAAATTACAAATTATTATGCCACACCTACCCACCCTAAAACAAATGGACAAGTTGAAGCATTAAATAAAATCATCAAGCACACACTCAAAGCAAAGTTAGATACCAAGAAAGGCAGTTGGGTTGAAAAACTTCCTGAAGTATTATGGGTGTTTCGGACAACAATAAGAACTTATACAAGAGAGACTTCATTCTCTTTGGCGTTCGGAACAGAAGCCGTCATCCTGATAGAAACATCGTATATGTCGCCAAGAGTCAGACTATACGATGAAAATCAAAATGTTGATATGTTGTTACAAAGCCTAGATGAGCTGGAAGAGAAACGGGAGAAATCCTGAATATGAAATACGGCATATCAACAAAAAGTGGCCCGACACTATAATTCTCATGTTCGAATTTGGAAATTCTAGTTAGGAGACTTAGTGCTCAAGAAGGTGTCGCTGAACATGAAGAACAAAGTTGCAGGCTCGTTGGCTGACAAATGGGAAGGCCCATACAAGATTGAAGGAATAGTTGGTAATGGAGCATATTGGATTGCCCGACCAGATGGAGGGGTTTTACCCTGGCCATGCAATGCCCAATATGTGAAGATTTTTTATCCTTAAAATTTGTTTTCAATTTTTTTTAGCCAAGACATTTTTTATTCTTAGCAATTCTTAGATTTACATTGTTTGTTTTACAGTTATGAATAAAAACCCGACATGGAGTTCCAGAAATCTAAGCATACGATAATAAGAACATATGAAAGACGAGCATTGTAAGGACCTCGATTTTATGATTGACTTATTTCATGACAAACCACACCACATTGGAGATGATTGTGTAATGGGTAGCTTAGGTCCTCATTGGCAAGCTTTCAAGAATCTCCATGACTTCAAGAGAAAAAGTTTTATTCACTTGAATTTGCCTCTTGAAGAGTTTAGGTGCACACACACACACCTCATGCATGCTTTTTTGATCTTGCATTTGTGTTGATATTGTTTATATGTGTGCATCTCTTCACAATCACACTTGCACTTCATTTATAGATTTAAGTGTGGTATTGTGTTGTGTTCATGCTTGCATGTTGATGTGCTTGTTTTAGCGCGTTGAGTGACCATATGAAAAGGTCTCATTCTCTCTCTTGGTTTGGTTATATGGAGTAAGATGTCTAGTTTTAAAAGAATGTATTTCAATTATTTAAATATTTTTCAAAACTGATGTTTATATGGTCTTGTGACCATATCATTTTATAAAATGATTTAAAATAAGTTTTGAAAATTTTTGTACACACTAGACACCCATACCTTTCCAATGGTATATTATTCATAATATTTCATGACAGTTTGGATTGGTTTTGAAATCTCCAAATTGACCATAAAAACATGGCAATTCTGTTGTTGTCCGTTTCTAACCTTTTGTCACTTAAATAACTATAACTTTTTCTACAAACATCCAAATCATGTTTTGTAAATTGGAGTAGAAATAATACTTTCATACCTTTCCAATGGTATATTATACGAAATGTTTGGATATCGTTTGGCCATGTTTTGGGTCGCTCAAACCACGAGTTGTTGTGTTGTCAGGCGTGTAAAGTGGTCTAGACCGCTTTAGATGCACATGCCTAGCCAGTGACCTAGGCAGTGGTAATGTCCAGTCATGTCCTACTGCCTGGACAGCTGCCTAGACACTTGCCTAGCTAGCGGTATGACCAACGGTCATAATAGGATTTCGTTTCCCAAGTCCAAAACGACGTGGTTTTGTCTAGGGCTTTCATATATATACATATATTCTCTTCTTCTTCCTTGCCTCTTTAGAGCTCAAAGAATACATTTTTAGAGTGAGAGAACCTCCATTAGAGAGAGAAAGCTTCAAGCTTTTTTATGACTTTCCAAACCCAAAACCCATCTCCATCTTACATCATTCTTTATCATATGAGCATGGGTGTTCTTTGTTTCATGACTATGAAAGTAAGAACTTCATTGAGCATCATTGAACATAATTTATTGTTCTTCTTACTTTATATAAGGTATTTATTGTTTGATTAAATACCTAGACTCTACTTTATTAAATATATTTATGTGTCTTGATAACATAATTGAGTTTATTTGTTGATAGCTAGCATTTAGGACATATTTGCCTCTAACTAATTATGTCATATTGATTGTATTTTGATGATTGCATTTAATGGCCATACCATGCTTAATGAAAACTTATGTTGAAGTGACTTTGTTTGATAACTAGATTGTAATATTACATATCCATATCTAGTTAAGTCTTTATGCATTGCATTTAGACATTATTGTTTATGCCTCATTGGTTGCATTTATTGATTGTAAAATTTCCCTTGATTATTTGTTGTGACAACTTGTGTTGGTTGAACTTTTATTGACAATTAGGTTTTTAGATGTTATCTACATCGTATTGAGTCCTTATTTGTGGGCAAATATGAATTGTTGATAACTAGGATGTTATATTGCATTATCTACATCTAGTTAAACATTTTGTGTTTGGTCTTACACATAATTGCAATTGAGCATAGAGTCTGAAACAAATATTATGGTGTGTAATATTAATCTAGAGGGGAGGGAGGGAGGGGGGGGGGGGGGGGGGGGGGGTGAATAGATTTTAAATAAATTTTACCCAATTTTCGTTAAAGGTCAAGTTGATGAAAATGCCCCTATCTAGTTTCAGAAATACCACAAATGTAATAAGTGCGAAAATAGTAAAGACACTTGAGATATACGTGGAAACCCTCCAAATGGGAAAAACCACGGGCTGATGAGTGCGTCACACTAGAACCTCGAATCCACTAATGGCAAAGGAATTACAACCTAATCCCGGTTTAATCCACCACCACTACCTATTCCCGGTATAAGTGAACCTAGTCCATCTTGCTTGCGATTTAAGCTACCTACTCCCAAAAGCAACACAAGTGTTACTTCTCAATGAAGAGATAAAGAGTCCTATGTGAATATATGATTATATTCAAAGAACAAACAAGGCTAGGAAACCCTATATGCTTATCTAGGATAATGAGATGACAATTAATGCAATCCTTGATATCAAGAGCTAAATGATATGTTCAAGAAGCTTAGCTAAACATAGATCAAACAATCCTATGAAGCTATCACAATACAACACACAATCATGTCATCACAACAATCTCTAATTTGTATCTAGAAAATGTTCTAAGAGCGTACAAATAATTAAAGAGATGGCTTAGCAAGTAAAACACTTAACTTGTAAGAAGATAGTGAAGAACTTACCAAACAAGATGTGATAAAGCAACCCTATCCATAGATGCACTCTAAAAGACTTTAGATGATGCAAGATGAAGCTTGTATGCATATGAGAATGTTTTGAGTGTTTAAAGATGAGTTATTGGAAGAGTTTTTCTTTTGAAATGTGTTCTAAGTAAAATATATGATATTCTGAACTCTTACACGACCTTAAAGCGAAGAGTTATATATATATATATATATATATGAGATCTAAACAAAGTGAGGTCGTTTTGAAAAAAATGTTTCAGCTTCCTTTATGTGTGCTGGTGACGTGCGCTGGTCGAGTAGAGCACCACTAGCGCACAACCTAATTTTACAATAGGCGCTGGACGAGTGGCGCAACACATGCGACAATCCACTGGAATGTTGCGCTGGTGTGGCTGTGCTAGTCGAGTAGCGCACCACCAGCGCACTGCCCACTTTTCCAACCTTTCGCGGGTACAGCGAAGCAGGTCAGTGGCGCATAACAGGCGGCATCCCACTGGAATGTTGTGCTGGTCGAGTAGCGCACCACGAGCGCACAACTTAATTTTTCAACGCTCAAACATACATTTTCAACAAGTTCAAGAGTGATGAAAGTGCATCCTATTCTAATGCCTACCATGACATAAAACTTTAGTTACAAGATGCAAATAAATCAACAAGAGTCATTTAAATCAAACTGCACACAAGTATAAACACTCAATATATATGAATAAGAATTATGTATGAATTTGTGAGTGTGTGCAACTATCTCTTCAAAGCAAGTCAGCACAAGAATTTTACCTTCCGTGATTCTCCTCTTGAGGTATTGAGAGCCTAAGCTACCCTTACATAATACCCTAAAAATGTGATTTGTTCACGAAATAAGCCAATCAATAAATGAGGACTTTACAATCTCCCCCTTTGGCTATTTTGTGACAAAACCACCACTCACATTGATCCTCACAAAACAAAATAAAACACCGGGAATATATTATACATTACAAAGAGATATTTATAAAAAAAAACTTCAAATCTTCAATCTGTTGTAGAATCATCAACCCTACCTACAAAACAATCAACAAGTAAACTTTCCAAACCAAGTGCATATGAGATGATCAAGTGGATAGAAAACAAAAGCATTTGCATATAAGAATATGAGTAATATACCACATCATGCAATGCTCCCCCTCAAATAGTTACTCCCCCTAAATGTAATCTCTCCCTAAAACAAGTACTACTCCCCTTAAAGCCAACACATGCCACTCCCCTAACACCACAATGCTAGGTCAATGCTACTCCCCCTTTTTGTCATGATATAGGCAAAGGAGAAGTCCCCAACCGGGTCACTCAAGGCAAAGAAAGAAAGAAGCATACAAGATTGTTGCATAATTATAAAAGCCACATTTATGCATCTCAATTAATAGGAGAGAAACAAGGAGATTTATTTGAAGAAAATGTGTGAATCAAAAATGATTTGTATACAAGACATGTTGCATTCAAGTCCAAAAACAATGGTATTCGGAAAAGTAAATGACAAAGGTTTCCAATACAATTCAAACCAATTTCACCATTTGTCATGAGAGAAGGAAAGATATAGAGTTTTTTATAGATATCAAATTTTAATGGCACTATATCCAACTTTATAAGCTAAACAAGGCATAAGCAACTTTGCACCCTCTTTGATTTTTCCGGGAGGATACCCGTATGATAGTAGCCATGTTCAACTAATAAAGAAAGAGAGACAATGATGCAACATTTTATTCTCACTAGCTTTTTCACACAATATTTTGCATTCAACAATAGCAATCATCAATTCATGCTTTATCATTTTTCATTGGCATGTTATTAAAGAATCATCATGTCATGGAGATAATTATAGGTCATTCATTATGTACTTCCTATGTAGATCTCCTAGTCCAAAAATGCATGTTTGAACATAAATATGACATGGATTGTAATCAAAGCAAAGTTCACACTTATTGAAGAAAATAGAATATACTATAGTATAAGTGCAACCAAGCTACTCAATCAATCAATAAAGGATCATAAATATTTTCAAAGAAAAATTGCATGCAACAAGTATACAATAGCTCTCTTTGCTTGAGTTCCCCTTATGGGGTCAAAAACCATAACTCATCACTCCATTAAACAAATCCCAATAGATCTACTAAGAGTCTTGAATCGAGTAGCATCTAAGGATTTAGTAAATAGATCCGTTAGTTAATCATTAGTACCTACATGCTCAAGTACTATGCATTTACTCTCAACTAGGTCTCTAATGAATTGATGACGGATGTCAATATGCTTAGTCCTAGAATGTTGAACCGGATTCTTGGAAATATTAATTGCACTCATGTTATCACAAAAGAGAGTAAGAGTACCTTGATTGAATCCATAGTCGACTAACATTTGCTTCATCCAAAGGAGTTGTGTGCATCCACTCCCAGCAGCTATGTATTCGGCCTCAGCCGTGGACAAGGAAATCAAATTTTGCTTCTTGCAAAACCAAGAGACAAGGTTGTTCCCAAGGAAAAAGCAACCGCCCGATGTACTTTTCCTATCATCATAATTTCCTGCCCAATCTGCATCACTAAAGCCTACAAGACTAGCATTAGTGTCAAAGAGTACCAAATTCAATATTTAGATGTCTCATTCACATATCGAATGATTCTCTTAACGGAAGAGAGATGGGACTCCTTAGAATCCGATTGGTACCTAGCACACACACCCACACTAAAAGAGATATCGGGCCTCCTTACGGTCAAATATAGCAAGCTACCAATCATGTCACGATATAAAGTTTGGTCAACACTTTTACCACTAGCATCCTTGCTTAGCTTTAAAGTGGTACTCATGGGTGTATCACAATGTTTGGCACTTTCAAGGCCAAATTTCTTCACTAGGTTTTTGACATACTTATCTTGAGATATGAAAATCCCATCATCCATTTGCTTAATTTGTAAACCTAGAAAGTAACTTAGCTCACCAACAAGACTCATCTCAAACTCATGAGACATGACATTAACAAATCGTTGGACCTTGGTGTCATTTGTAGAGCCAAAGACTATATCATCAATATAGATTTGAGTTGTAAAGAGCTCATCTTTTTCTTTCTTGATGAATAAAGTCTTATCAACACTACCCCTAGTGTAGCTATTGTCTATAAGAAATTGGGTGAGACCCTCAAACCAAGCCCTTGGTGCTTGTTTCAACCCATATAAAGCTTTGTTGAGATGACAGACATGATTAGGGTGGTGAGGATCCACAAACCCTTTAGGTTGCTCAACAAACACTTCCTTTTGCAAGAAACCATTAAGGAAGACACTTTTAACATCCATTTGATATAATTTGAACTTGTGCAAACAAGAAATGGATAAAAGAAGCCTAATGGACTCAATCTTAGCAATGGGAGCAAATGTCTACTCAAAGTCAATACCCTCAATTTGAGAGTACCCTTATGCTACAAGCCTAGCCTTGTTTCGTACAATGTTGCCATCCTCATCGGATTTGTTCCTATATACCCACTTGGTGCCTATCACATTGGTGTTCTTGGGCCTAGAAACTAGATTCCAAACCTCATTCCTCTCAAATTGATTAAGCTCTTCTTGCATGGCAAGAACCCAAAATTCATCCTTTAAGGCTTGATCAACCTTCTTGGGTTCTATTTGAGAGGTGTAGCAAGTGTAGCTAATTAGATTAGCCATTTGATGCCTAGTCCTAACACCCTCACTAACCTCTCCAATGATGTCATCTTTGTCATGGAGTTTCCTAACCCATGGAGCAGGTTTTTTTGAGTTCAAGAGAGGAATCCTATCAATAGGTTGTGTTATGTCATCATCAAGGTTAGTCTTTTTAACATTAGAGACATCAACAACCTTCTCCAAAAGGGAGTCATCAACTAGATCTACCTCCTCCTCATGGTCATTAGACTTGAGCCTAGTATCATCAATGACAACATTAGATGATTCCGTTACAGTCCTAGTTTTTAGATTGAAAACTCTATAGGCTCTACTGTTCAAGGCATAACCAATGAAGATACCCTCATCATTCTTAGCATCAAATTTGCTAAGTTGATCACAGTAATTCAAAATGTAGCATTTGCTTCCAAAGGTGTGGAAATAGCTAACATTTGGCTTTCTACCTTTCCATAACTCATAGGAGGTTTGCCTAGTATGGGGCCTTAGGAAGACTCTATTTCCTATGTAGCATGTCGTATTGACGGCTTTGGCCTAAAGATTCCTAGAGACTTTGTGGCTAAGCAACATCACACGAGCCATTTCTTGAAGAACCCTATTTTTCCTCTCAACAACTCCATTTTGTTGAGGTGTCTTAGAAGCCAAAAATTTCTAAGAGATGCCTAGACTATTGTAAGAGTTTTCAAAATGAGCATTCTCAAATTCCTTCCCATGGTCACTCCTAATCCTTTTAATGCTTTTAATCTTGGAGTTCATTTCATTTTGAATTTTGGAACAAAGCATTCTAAACTTGTCAAAGGTTTCAGATTTTTCTCTAAGAAAATAAGTCAAAGTGTACCTAGAGAAGTCATCTACACACACAAAAATGTATCTCTTTCCACCTAAACTCTCGGTTTGCATGGGACCCATAAGATCCATGTGGAGAAGCTCTAGAGGTTCCTTGGTGGATAAATACTTACCCTTTTTGTGCAAACTTTTGGTTTGCTTCCCTTGTTGGCAAGGTCCACAAACACCGTTTACCTTTTTCCCAAGCTTGGGAAGGCCTCGCACAACATTGAACTTATCTAAGGTATGTAAATCCCTATAGTTCATGTGACCAAGTCTTTCGTGCCATAACTCAATTTGTTCATCCTTGGACATATTGCAAAAGACACCTCTAGCCTCAAGACAATAACAATTGTCATTAGATCTCATACCTTTTAACAAGGTTTGTCCATTTGGCAATAGGATAGAACAATCATCTTTCCTAAACAGGACAAAAAGTCCTTCATCACTAAGATGTGAAATGCTTATCAAATTAGCTTTTAAACCATCAACATACAAAGCATTGGACAATGAGGTTAATCCGGGAATGGAAATAATTCCCTTTCCTTTAACCTTCTTTTTAGATCCATCACCAAATGTGACATTTTCTCCCTCCTCCATCACAAGAGTCTCAAAGAAACTCTTATTTCCAGTCATGTGCCTAGAGCACCCACTATCCAAATACCGAAAATCACAAGAATGAGCTTTCAAGGCAATTTGCGCAACATGACAAACGTGTTCATCCTTTCTAATCCACCTAGGTGCAATATTCTCCTTTCTAGTGGTCAATGGTACATGGGCTCTAAATGTCTTAGGAATATGCAAAGGTGGTCCACTTTTTCTAGTGACATGCATCATGGCTCTAGATGTCCTAGGATCATGCAAAAGTGTTCCATTTTTCCTAGTGACATGCATCATGGCTCTAGCCTTTTTCTTCTTTATCATGCTTTCAATTCTACACAATTTGATATATCTAAAGCAATTTGGTCTAATATGACCATCAATACCACAAAAATGACATGTGAGAATAAAGTTAGGAATCATACTATATCCTTGAGGATGCATTGGAGCCTTCCCATGTCTTTGTGGTTATCTTGATTGTTGATGAGGAGCTTTCCTTATTTGTTGTTGAGCAAGACTTGATTGCTTCCTTGGTTGAGCTTCCATAATAGGTATCTTCCCTTATAAGCTTTCTGTTGAGGGAAATTAACTTGAGGAGCCCTTGTAGGATGGGCTTAAGGTAGGTTTCTTGGTGCCACCTTCACTTGAGCACTACTTGAACACTCTCCTAGGTCAAGTTTCTTCCTAGGTGATTGATGAGAAGAGGACCCATTAAAGTTCATGCTTCTTACAAAAATGGTCATGCTTGGAGTGGAGGACACCTTGTCATCTTCAAACCCAAGTCTCTTCTTATCACTTGGCCTCTTTCCAACATCTAGCATATGGTCAATTTTTTTGGTGCTAGAGTTCATCTTAGCCAACAACTCTCTAGCATCTTCAAGCTCTTTCTTCAACCCTTCTTCACTCCTCTTAGATCTCACCAACTCTTCATTTAGTTGGTCAACTTGAGTTGAGAGGTCTAGGTTTTCTTCTTTTAATCTCTTGATTTCATTCTTGTTCTTTAACCTTGAACTCTCAAACTTAGCCATGTAGTTCTTGAGATCCATCCTATCCAAACTTCCATTTATGGATTGTGATGAAGATCCATCAACACTTGAGTAATTTTCCTTTTGACTTTCATTCTCTTCTTCACTAGCATCTTTGCTCCTAAGAGAGGATGTAAATGCTATAAAGTTAGCCTTGAGTTCTTCATCATCCAAAGAGTCATCTCCTTCATTAGAGTTTTCACTTTCACTCCATGTGACAGCCATCACTTTTCCCTTTTTCTTGACCTTGTGATTTGCACATTTCTGGGCAAAGTGACTATCCCACCACATTCATAGCATTGGACTCCTTTCTTCTCGGTCTTTTCTTGCCTAGGCTCAAAATTTTTGAAGGGAGCCTTTTTCTTCAAGTCTTGACCCTTGGATCCAAAACCTTTCCTCTCCGACGTGTAGAATTTCTTGAACTTCCTCATTAGCAAGGCCATTTCTTCATCTGAGTCATCACTCTCCTCTTTCTCAACTTTGGAGACTTTCAAAGCAATATCCTTTTGCCTTTTCGATGGTGTGGGGTTAGAACATTTCCTAGATTCATAAGCTAGAAGCCTCCCAATCACCTCACTTGGCTTCATATCCTTGTAACCACTATTCTCTTCTAAAGCCGTCACCTTAGACTCAAATCTATCGGGTAGAGATCTCATAATCTTCTGCTTGATCTTCCTATCCGAATAAGGATCACCAAGTTGATGACTTTGGTTCACAATGTCCATCAACCTCACTTTAAAGTCATTGAAGCACTCGTTCTCATCCATCTTGAGCAATTCAAATTGTGTTTGGAGAACTTGAAGCTTCGACTCCTTAACCACATCGGTTCCCTCATGTGCAGCTTCTAGGATATCCCATGCCTCCTTAGCTATCCTAGTATTTTGAACCAACTTGTACTGGTTCTCATCCATTGCACATAGGATGGCATGCATTGCCTTCCTATTCCACTTCGATGCCTCAAACTCTTGTGTGTTCCACTGTGACTTTGGCTTGAGTACATCATCTCCTCTATTTGTAGGAGTCATCATGGGTGGAGTGTAGCCATCTTCAACCGCCATCCATGCCCTGTCATGAATTTGGTAAATATACTACTCCATTTTGCCTTTCCAAGAGGCATAATTCAACCCGGTGAGAAGTTGAGGACTAGTGCTAGAAGCTCCCTCGTTGCCACCGTTTCCACTCATTGTGATTAATGAATGAATGAATTATATGAATGCAAATGTATGAATGATCAATACACACACAAAATGCAACACACACCAAAATGAGCAAGGATCACCTATGTATGTCTAGGAACCTGCTCTGATACCAATTGAAACAAATATTATGGTGTGTAATATTAATCTAGAGAGGGAGAGGGGGTAAATAGATTTTAAATAAATTTTACCCAATTTTCGTTAAAGGTCAAGTTGACGAAAATGCCCCTATATAGTTACAGAAATACCACAAGTGTAATAAATACGGAAATAGTAAAGACACTTGAGATATACGTGGAAACCCTCCAAATGGGAAAAACCACGGGCTGATGAGTGTGCCACACTAGAACCTCAAATTCACTAATGACAAAGGAATTACAACCTAATCTCGGTTTAATCCACCACCACTACCTAATCCTTGTATAAGTGAACCTAGTCCATCTTGCTTGCGATTTAAGCTACCTACTCCCGGAAGCAACACAAGTCTTACTTCTCAATGAAGAGATATAGAGTCCTATGTGAATATATGATGATATTCAAAGAACAAACAATGCTAGGAAACCCTATATGCTTATCTAGGATAATGAGATGACATTTAATGCAATCCTAGATATCAAGAGCTAAATGACATGTTCAAGAAGCTTAGCTAAACATAGATCAAACAATCCTATGAAGCTATCACAATACAACACTCATTCATGTCATCACAACAATCTCTAATTTGTATCTAGAAAATGTTCTAAGAGCATACAAATAATTAAAGAGATGGCTTAGCAAGCAAAACACTTAACTTGTCAGAAGATAATGAAGAACTTACCAAACAAGATGTGATGAAGCAAACCTATCCATAGATGCACTCTAAATGACTTTAGATGATGCAAGATGAAGCTTTTATGCATATGGGAATGCTTTGAGTGTTTAAAGATGAGTTCTTGGAAGAGTTTTTCCTTTGAAATGTGTTCTAAGGAAAATATATGATATTCTGAACTCTTACACGACCTTAAACCAAAGAGTTATATATATATGAGATCCAAACAAAGTGAGGTCGTTTTGGAAAAAACGTTCGAGCTTTCTCTATGTGCGCTAGTGACGTGCGCTGGTCGAGTAGCGTACCACCAGCACACAACCTAATTTTACAATAGGCAATGGACGAGTGGCGCAACACATGCGACAATCCACTGGAATGTTACGCTGGTGGGGCTGCGCTAGTCGAGTAACGTACCACCAGCGCACTGCCCACTTTTTTCAACCTTGCACTGGTGCAGCTGCGCAGGTCAGTGGCGCATGACAAGCGGGATCCCACTGGAATGTTGCACCAGTGAGGTGGGTTGGTCGAGTAGCGCACCACGAGCGCACAACCTAATTTTTCAACACTCAAACATACATTTTCAACAAGTTCAAGAGTGATGAAGGTGAATCTTTTTCTAATGCCTAGCATGACATAAAACTTTAATTACAAGATGTAAATAAATCAACAAGAGTCATTTAAATCAAAATGAACACAAGTATAAACACTCAACATATATGAATAAGAATTATGCATGAATTTATGAGTGTGTGCAACTATCTCTTCAAAGCAAGTAAGCACAAGAATTTTACCTTTGGTGCTTCTCCTTTTGAGGTCTTGAGAGCCTAAGTTACCCTTACATAATACCCCAAAAATATGATTTGTTCACGAAATAAGCAAATCAATAAATGAGGACTTTACAGTGTCATATATACACTTAGACCATATACTCTTCATTGAGTCAAAGTCTTGTGGCTTCAATGTGAAGTTGCACAAGCAAGAGAAGCCTTGCAACCAAGGGTGGGTTGGCAAGCAATTGGTTGGGTATCCACTGTAAAAGGCTTAAGGGGTGGAGTAGGAGGTGCTCACACCAAGAGTAGTGGATCAGGGGATATCACTAGGGACTGAACCAAGAGTGGTGAATGGTAGTGCCCATACCCTGAGATTGTCGAGAGTGAGAGTCCGAGTATCACTTGAGGGTGTAACTTTTTACTCATATAGTGGATTTTTGCGATCGTGTGTGGCTCACTTAACAGACCGTGGTTTTTCCTATTTTGAGGGTTTCCACGTATACATCCTGTGTTATTTATATTTTCACACTTTACACTTGATGTTGTATGTTTGTTTTATTAGGTGAATTTTGAATTTTGAATAATCAATAAAATTTGGCAATTAACTTGATTAAAACCTGACACGTCCTAAAGAAGTGTTCATAATCCCAAGTATAAGAGTGTCATAGTAATTAAAAAACCGATAAGACCTGGGTCGAACCACAGGGAGGTTGTTCACTTGTCCTTGTAGAATTAATTATCTAGATTAATTAATAAGCTTGTATAAAAATGTAAATCAATTAAAATTAATACTGGGGCTAAGGGATCCACTGTTGGTAATTCGAATATGATCCAATTATAAATATTTAGTCCAGATTAATGGGATGGTATTCCACTTCACTAACCACTCTCTAATAGATGTGGGTAAAAGTACTCACTGTGCTAGACAATATCTGTCTATCTACAGTGAGTCAAAACTCCACAAAAATTAGAGGGTTCAACCACTCTCTGATAAATATGGGTAAAAGTACCCACTGTGCTAGACAATATATGCCTATCTACAGTGAGTGAAAAACTCCACAAAGAACAGAGGGGAGAAAACAAAAAAATAATAAACTTACCATAATTGGATCATATTTTCCATACCAGCAGTATCACCTTTGTCCCCAACTATATAAAATTAGCCAGACATAATTTAACTAGAAAACATCCATATTATTTAAACTGAGAATTTGAGAACAAAAAAGAGAGAATTTCACAAATCTAATATCATATTTGGATTCAGAACATCAAAATTAGGGGGGAGAGGTCCCATATTTATACAAAATACGGATGAAAATTAACCATCGGATGAATTTAGAATGGAGCGTCCAGATTTCGCCACATCATCAATGAACAAAGACAGTGAACAGTAACCCATCTGTGAAGTGAATAGTGAACAGTGACAGTGAACAGTAACGCATCCGTGAGTGAATAATATGCATTCGTGAGTGAACAGTGAAAGTCAACTGTGAATAGTGAATAGTCAAAATTACAAAAAAGCCCTTCGTAGTCTTTTTAAGGTTTTTTGACGTTCTAAACTTGAAAACGATGTTTGTTTTGCCATCTGACTTCTCCATGATTCTGAATTGATCGAATTACCTTTGAAATACAAAGAAAAATACACTGATTACTACACAACATATTTATTTAAGTGAACAAACGAAACTATGTCTAAATTAGGGAATTAATCATATTGGAAGTGTAAAATGATGATATTATCCCTTAGTAAACATACAATTTTTAGTGTTAATCAAAACCTATTCACCCTCTTTTTAGGTTATTAGACACACGTTTTAAAGGGTTATTAGGGAACTTTCAGTTGGTATCAGAGCGGGTTCCTAGACATACTTAGGTGATCCAAGCTCTTGTTTGTGTTTCTTACATTTTTATTCATTTGATTGTTGCATTCATTTGCATTCATCTAATTCATTAAACACCATGAGTGGCATTTAGATGTTAGAGGGAGATTTGATCTCCAAAATTGAGATAGAGGAATATGACTCGGATGAGGAGCTGACTCTCACGGTTGAGAGATTTAGGAGATTCATAAAATCTCACAAGAAGAGTATGACCTCCAATGTGAAAGAAGAGAAAAGGATGAACTCCAAAGTGAAGGAGGCAAACAAGAAGATTGTAAGACCCAAATTTTATTCCTTTTTTATTAGTATTAATAATAATATTAATAGAAATAGGAACACATTCATTCAGTTTCTTTTTGTTAAGGCAACTAAATCATCCGGTATTAAAGCAGAATATTTTGGCAGTAAACCATTGACTCTCTAGCATTATTACAAGTCAATTCAATGAGATTTGAAATAAGTCAATTTCCAATCATATATATGTAAATAAACCCATTTCCTACTTATGTAGTCTTTACTTACATATTCGTTACCTAATTCTTTTTGAATAAGTTTTACTCTTACTAGAACTTATTGTTTAAATACTTAAATGTTTGGTTCTTTTGCTCTTTAGCAATGCAAATGTATTATGATATACATATTTTGAAAGTAATGTTTTAGCTCAATATCAGTAGTAAATGAAATGAAATGAAATGTTAATCACAGGTAATAATGTAAATGCAGCGTGATAAATGAAATGTTATGATTTTGGTCTTGTACCATTTTCTGAAATCTAAATGGCCGGGTCACCGGGGGTATTGGTGACACTACTTGACTTGAGCTTATTTTTTTTATTAAATGTTATTAATTGTTATCGTATATTGAAAATGATAATTTTGCAAGTATAATTGTATTTGAAAATATTACTTTTACAAGTTTACTTATATATTGAAAATGTTACTTTTGTAATTTTAATTGTATCTGATTATTTGAAAAGTTATGTATGTAGTAAATGTTATTATAAATTTCATAAATGTTTTCGATTACGTATTATGAAATACTTACTGAGTTGACAGCTCACCCTTGTCATTTATCGTTTTGCAGACTAAGTATCTTAGAAAGCTGACCGCTAGAGCAATAGACTTTCAGGAGGGTGAAGTTATTGAGATTATATGTAATGTTCTGCTTTGTTTTGTTACTTAGAATTTGAGTTTAGGTGCTCGATATTATTTTAATTTTCCTTTAGAGTGTTTTGAACCTTGTCGTTGGAATTATTTGGAGATATGTTTACATTTCAGAATGATTAATTTGGAGTTATTTGATGATTATTAGTTTTCTTTGGGCGAAGTAATTGATGGTTTATGATAGAACATTCCAAATCAAAGTGTTTAATTACTCTTTGGATTTTGGGGTGTTACAAAGACCTTACTCAAGAATAGTGAAGAGCATGTGCTTAACTTCACAGCCTTGGGTGCTTCCTATGTGGAAGATTTTGGTGAGGTAACAAGTGACCAAGGCAAAGGTCTAGATGAGGGAATTGACTTAATTGAGGAATGTCAAGTGACCCTTCTCAAAGTTTTGAAGCAAAATGAAAAGCTCTCCAAGGAGAATGAGACTTTGAGAATGTGGAAGATTTCCTCAAAGGAAAAGATCCGTACCCTTGAAGATAGCAAGCAAAATAGTCAAAATCAACTTCATCTTTACAAATAGATCATGGAAGACCAAATGGAAGACATCTCCATTCTTGTCTCAAAATTGAAAACCATGGAGAAAGTGACCTCCATTGATGACTCTTTGATGATGGACAAGATTGATGCATCTAAGTATGAGAAGGAGACTAAAGATTGCCACCAAAGGATAAAGGCAGTGAAAGATGAGCTTGCCAACAAAGAAAACTCCTTGAAAATTGTCAAGGAAAGAGAGATGAGGTGCCTTGAAGAATTAAAGAAGGCCTAGGTCAAACAACCTCAAGCTCAAGGCAAGATCAAAGCTTCATCTAAAAAATCTTTAACTCAAGGAAAGTCCACACAAGCCTGCTAACTCAACCAAAGCCTAGGCAATTCAAGAAGAAGGATAAATTCTTGAAAAGTCAATCACCTCCTCCAACAAACCAACTATGAGGAAAGGAGGTGACCACAAGAAGCTAGACCACAAAGGTGCCACCAATCGGCTCAAGCTCCAAGGAGAAGCAAACCGATGCACCATCAAAGACAGCCTTATCAATATGGTGATGCCCGAATGAGATCACAATGCAATGGTATAAATTCTTACTTTGTACCTACTTGTCATTTTTATGGTATGATTGATCACTTAGACCAAATTGCTTTAAATATATTAAGAGGTGTAGGTTAGAGAGCATGAAGGAAAAACGATTGAATGTTAGGGCAAGTTTGTATGAAGCTAGAAACATGTCTTTGACCACTAAAAATGATAAAGTGGAACCTAGGTGGGTTAGAAAGAATGAACCCGCTTGCCTTAGTGCTCATGAAACACCCATTTATGCAACTAGGTCCTTTGGACTTGGTAAGCCTATAGGGGCTCATACCTCCCATTGACTTTGTTGGAATTGACCCTATTTAGGGAGCTCAAGTAAAGAGAGCGAACTTGCATGATTTGATATATGCAAAAAGTTAAATTGTTTTATGCTCTTTTGTTAATTGCTTGAGATTCTTGGTTGCACATATGCTTATATGTTTTTCTTAATAAGTGTGCACCATTGCTTTATTTGCAATCCATGTCATATTTATGTTCAAACATGCATTTTTGGACTAGGAGATTTAATTGGGAAAGTACATTTGAATGACCTATAATTTATCTTCATGTCATGCGAACTTGCATATTATGACATGCTTAAAATGATATGCATGAAATGAGTTTGATTGCTTTAATGCAAATGTGTGTGAGTGCAAATGAGAAGACTAATCAATAAGGATCTTGTATCCATGCAATTAATAAGGATTTCACATTGAAATTAGTCTCCTCTCTTTTCTTAATGGTGAAACAAGGCTACTATCATACGGATAATTATCCAGAAAAATCTAAAAGGATCTCTTGGTCCAATGCCTTGATTTGCCTTTAAGGATTGATATAGTTGCTTTATTTTCAAATTTTAGAAACTGTATCTTGTTTGCTTGTGACAAAAGGGTACAAATTGGTTTGAATTCTTTTGGAAACCCTTTTGAGGTTTGCTTTGCCAAATACCATTTGTTTTGGATTTGAATGCAACATGTCTTGCTTGTAAAGCATCCTTGTCACACGTTTTTGTTTAAATAAAACTCCTTGAATCTCTCTCAATTACTTGTGTTGCATAAAGTTTGTTTATAAGATTATGCATCATAATTGTGCTAATAGCTCTCTTTGCTGAAGCAACTCAATAGGGAGAGCTCCTTTTCCTATATCATGACAAAATGGGGGAGAAGTCGTAAGAGATATAGGGGAAGCATTAATCATGCTTTAGGGAGATATCATGAGAGATAGTAATCCATTTAAGGGGAGCATTGCACATGCATTTGTTTATATTACTTTATTGAGTGCAATTGCTTTTTATGTTTGTTCACCTCACATGCTCTTGTTCTTGGAAAGTGCTATCTTGCTATTGTGTGTAGGTTTGATGATCTACAAAGAGATTAAAGACCTTGAAGACTTAGAATATTATGTATCTATTTTTGTAACGTAGAATGGACTCTCACGAACAATAGCTAGATTTTTTATTATATTGTGAGGATTGCTTTGTGAGTGGTTGTTTTTTCATGAAATAGCCAAAGGGGGAGATTGTAAGGACCTCGATTTTAAGATTGGCTTATTTCATGACAAACCACACCACATTGGGGATGATTGTGTAATGCGTAGCTTAGGTCCTCGTTGGCAAGCTTCCAAGCATTTCCATGATTTCAAGAGCAAAAGGTATATTCACTTGACTTTGCCTCTTGAAGAGTTTAGATGCACACACACACACCTCATGCATGCTTTTTTGATCTTGCATTTGTGTTGATATTGTTTATATGTGTGCATCTCTTCACAATCACACTTGCAATTCATTTATAGATTTAAGTGTGGTATTGTGTTGTGTTCCCGCCTGCATGATGATGTGCTTGTTTATGTGCGTTGAGTGACCATATGAGAAGGTCGCATTCTTCTCTTGGTTTGGTTATATGGAGTAAGGTGTCTAGTTTCAAAAGAGTGTACTTCAAAGATTTAAATGTTTTTCAAAACTGACCTTTATATGGCCTTGTGGCCATATCTTTTTATTAAATGATTCAAAATGAATTTTGAAAATTTCTGTACATAGTAGACACCCATACATTTCCAATGGAATAATAATCGTAATATTTCATGACCGTTTGGATTGGTTTTGAAATCTCCAAATTGACCACAAAAATAGGGCAACTCTGTTGTTATCCTTTTATGATCGTTGGTCACTATAACTTTTTCATTAGACATCTAAATCATTTTTTGTAAGTTGGAGTAGAAAGTCGACTTCCATACCTTTTCAATGGTATATTATATTAAAGGTTTAGATATTGTTTGGTCATGTTTTGGGTCGCTTAAAGCTCAAGTTCTTGTGTTGTTAGGTGTGTACCCGGTCTAGACCGCTTTTAGTGCACATGCCTAGCCAGAGCCCTAGGCAGTGGTAATGTCCAGCCGTACCCTGCTGCCTGGACAGTTTCCTAGACACTTGTCTAGCCAGCGGTATGCCTAGCGGTCATGACGGGATTACGTTTCCCAAGTCCAAAACGATACCGTTTTGTCTAGGGATTTTATATATGTGTTCTCTTCTTCTTCCTTGCCTCTTTAGAGCTCGAAGAATACATTTTTAGAGTGAGAGAACCTCCATTAGAGAGAGAAAGCTTCAAGCTTTGTTTTTGGCTTTCCAAACCCAAAACCCATCTCCATCTTGCATCATTCCTCATCATATGAGCATGGGTGTTCTTTGTTTCATGACTAGGTAAGTAAGAACTTCATTGAACATCGTTTATTGTTCTTCTTACTCTAGGTAAGGTATTTATTGTTTGATTAAATACCTAGACTCTACTTTATTGCATATATGTATGAGTCTTGATAACATGATTGGTTTTGTTTGTCGATAGCTAGCATTTAGGACATATTTGCCTCTAGCTAATTAGGTCATATTGGTTGCATTTTGATGATTGCATTTAATGACCATGCCATGCTTAATGAAAACTTATGTTGAAGTGGCTTTGTTTGATAACTAGATTTTAATACTTCATATCCATATCTAGTTAAGTCTTTATGCATTGCATTTAGACATTATTGTTTATGCCTCATTGATTGCATTTATTGATTGCAAAATTGCCCTTGATTATTTTTTGTGACAACTTGTGTTGGTTGGATTTTTATTGACAATTTGGTTGTTAGATTTTATCTACATCTTATTGAGTCCTTATTTGTGGGCAAATAGGCATTGTTGATAACTAGGATGTTATATTGCATTATCTACATCTAGTTAAACATTTTGTGTTTGGCCTTACACATAATTGCAATTGAGCATAGTGTCATATATACACTTAGACCATATACTCTTCATTGAGTCAAAGTCTTGTGGCTTCGGTGTGAAGTTGCACAAGCAAGAGAAGCCTTGCAACCAAGAGTGGGTTTGCAAGCAATTGGTTGGGTATCCATTGTAAAAGGTCCGAAGGGTAGAGTAGGAGGTGCTCACACCAAGAGTAGTGGATCAGGGGATATCACTAAGGACTGAACCAAGAGTGGTGAGTGGTAGTGAGAGTCTGAGTATCACTTGAGGGTGTAACTTTTTACTCATATAATGGATTTCTACGATCGAGTGTGGCTCACTTAACAGCCCATGCTTTTTCCCAATTTGGAAGGTTTCCATGTATACATCTTATGTTATTTAGATTTCTGCACTTTACACTTGATGTTGTGTGTTTGCTTTATTGGGTGAATTTTGAATATTGAATAATCAAGAAAAATTGGCAATTAACTTGATTAAAACCTATTCACCCTCCCTCTAGGTTATTAGACACACATTTTAAAGGGTCATTAGGGAACTTTCAAGCATGATAATAAGAACATGCGGAAAAAGCATGTGAAAAAGAAGCATGATAATAAAAACATGCAAAAAAAAAAAGATAAACACATAATAAGAGCATACAAAAAAAAAATGCTCGGGACCATTAATTTGGCAAAAATCCCGAATGGGCAGAGAAGCTTGAAGGAGCATGGCAGCCGAACAAGGTCAGCCAACCTTAGCCAATAGGCAAACCCGATGCATCAGATTTTAGAAAACGGCTCGGGGCACCGTCGGGAAAAATCCCGGTGAGATGCATAGCTGTGTTAAGCAATTTAAAAGCTTAACGATTCAGCAAACCTTTGCGCAGATAAAACTAAGAGACGTCCTCAGTGACTTGCATAAGGACTCGAACGTATGATCATGGTGAGCCTCGATGTAACGTTCTGGTAGCAACCGAGTATGAGGCAGGAGTATAAACCTACTCGCTTGTCTCAAGATTACCCGGTTAAAAATATTAGTCAGATTAATAAGATAATTGGCACATGAAATCGCGCTAGCCAGTTTAATAAGATACTTGGCGTTAGAAATTGTTCGGGAAATGAAACTACCCAGTTAAATAAGATACTCGGTGAAGTTACTCAAACAACAGAGTTAGCCAGCTAAAAAAGATACTCGATGTTTAAGGAGTCGCTCAGACAATGTTAGCCAGTTAAATAAGCTACTTGGACATCAAAATTCATGTTAAAGCTTGGAAAAATATGGAACTTCATTGATTATAATTCTTTTTTGCAAATGCAAAATTTTACAAATACGTCTAAGGCTGAGATGAGGATTTGGAGCTCTTGCCAATGCTTCGATCGGGTACCATTTCATATTTATAGAGAAGACTTTTATTAGAAGGCCAGACGATTGAGTCAATCGAGTCATCCATCCATTCACTGTAATCTGTTCCAGGGACCGGTCCAACGTCAGGCTTCGACCCATCCACACCAGCTTCCTGACTAGCATAAAAGGTTGAGAGGGAATGCTCCGATGGGACCTCCAAATGCATAGGATGGGGATCTTTACCTTGGCTTTGACAGTAAGCTCTTCATTTATTCATTTGAGTTCGAAGAGACTCCAAGGACCGGTCTACATGGTTTTTAATTGATAGCTCCCAGTTGGCCCAAGCTCTATCAGTTGCCCGATTCTTGACCTTAAAGAATTTACCAGCCAAGACCATCCCCCGTTGGAACTCCTTGAGGAGTAAGGCATCATATGCTAGGGACCTTTTGAAGCGATCAACCCCTTAGACTTCAAGTTCCAGTCGGGCTTCATTCGAAAGAGATTCGACAGTCAAGGCCTGGCGCTCAAGATCTTCAATTTTCTGCTCATAAGACGATTTGGCTTGCTCAGCCTCTTGTTCAGCTTTGAGCATCGACTCTTGGGTGGCAGATAGTAATTTTTAAAAGGATACAGTCTTCTCTTCCACTGTGAAAGCTTCCTCCTCGGCCTACATTTTCTTAGCCAAACAATGGTCAGCAAACTCTTGGGCAGAACTCGCCTCCCTTGAATAGATCGCCACAATCTAAGCAGGCTATCTTCACTCTCTTTCAACTGAGCTTCAAGACATCTTATCCGATCAGGTTGATATTGTTGCATCTGAGCAAACTCAACGAACTCAGCAACCACATATAGGGAAGAGTAAGTTAAAAATCTAAGTCAAAAGAGCACTAAGACGAAGTTCAGGAACAAAGACTTACGTAGCTCATACTGTTGAAAATGTTCTGAAGATGATCTGTCGGGGAACCATTCCTAAAGCGACTTCAATGGTAATCCCTAATAAACACCCGACCAGATGATATCATCCTCAACATATCCTGGGGAGTGGGATATGTAGAATCACCCGAGGAGCCTATTCCCGTATCCTCAACTTTAGGGGGGAAAGAATCCTTATTCAGATTATCCGAAGTTTTTACTCCCTCTAAAGGTGCCTCAAACTGGGCACTCGGGGAAACTCTACCATCAACATCATCGTCACTTGATTAAACAAATGACACCACCTGAGGAACTTTTTGAGGACAACCAGGAGAGTCAGCTGTTTTCTTTTTCCCAACCTGAGTACGGTAGAAGCCGAGATCTGCTGCATGATCCTCTTGATCTTCAGTAATATCTCAAAAGGATTCAAAAATACCATGATGAAGATTAACTTTCTCATCTGGGGTTACCCTAACTCCTTTCTCATCCCCAATAGCAAACTGCTCGGTGAGAACTTTATCGACCCGGGAACTAGGCTCACCGGGCACTGCATCACTAAGATGACCTCTATGTTTGCCTTCATCCTCAGACACCCTCTGAGCATTGGCAGCTCCAACAGGGCCACTCTGACCGCTTGATTCCCCCACAGTCGGCTGAATGACCTCTTCAGGAATATATTCAGTAAATTGCTTGTCAGCTTCATTTGAATCTTCATCTGACACATCTTCAGGTTAAACAATTCCTTCCTTATTCTGGAGAGAAGCTTCCCTACGACTCTCTTGCAAAATTGATTTCACCTGACAAGCCTGGACATCGCAAATGATGTCCGAGTCGTACACTGAACACGAACGAGTTAGAAATGAGACACAACAAAATTAGTAAAATGGAAACAAGAAGAAATTGTACTTACAACGTCCACGATAGTCCAAAATTTGAGAAAAGAAGCTGAAAGAGATCATATTTTTCTCATCAAAAAGATAAGACCTACTCATTTTCTCCAGAGTGCGCGCGGCTGCTTGATCAAGGTTGGTCAACTTGGCATCAGTATAAGTAGGTTTCGACTTGTTCCAACGATCAGGAGAGCAAAAGAAACTGGGAACCTTTAACGCCTCCCAATCTTCCCCAGCCGAGAGCTCGATCTCAAGTCCTAAGTTCCCTCCGGTAAAAAAACTAGTTATTTTTCTAGTGCTTGTTTGAGGTAGGAAAACCCCACACAAAGCCTTTCTTCTTGGTATCCGAAGAAATATCAACTCCATGGCTCACCTTCGTCCCTTTAGGGGTTCATCTATCTGGCTGGCTGGATATAAGAAAATAAGTTCCAGTCCGACCAGATTGCCTTAGAGTATAAAAATACCTAATTTTGTGAGGAGAGGGTGGTGGAAAGTTAATCCGGCTCCACATGTGCCACATACACATTAGGATTCTATAGTTGTTCGGGGCAAGTTGGGTTGGAGTGATCCCCGCCTTAGCAAGTAACCAAGCGATGAACGGCTAGAGGGGAAGAGTCACACCTCAGCAGAGCATGGACACATAAATCTCTACCATGCCCGGAGGAGGGTTCCATGCGGCTCTATTACCAGTATGAGCCATTAGAACTGAGTCATCCAGATCAAACCGAGTGTGGTAATTTTAGATTTCAGCTTCCCCGATCACATTCGGCTCGGTATCATATGCACTCAGGAAATCGAGTGAGAAGAGAATTCAAGATGTACTGTGTTCCTCTTCAACATCCTTCTCGTTAACTACTTGCCTCTAGATTTGAATGTCGCTTGAACCATGTTTGTGAACCACACGGTTACTCTGATGCTTTCCCATCCTAGATCAAAGAGGAATCCTGTGATCAGAAACAGGTGACTCAGAGCTAAAACAAGATTCAGAGCTAGAACTGAAACGAACATTAGGATAAAGCATAGAGACATCAACATCTAAAAAACCAGGCTCATCATGAGGGATTTCCCCCTAATAACCTATGAACAGAAGAAACCAATTGAAAATCTCTACGCTCAAGTGCTTCGAAAGCTATAACAAAAAGACGATGCTGTGAAACAGGATCCATCTAAACTGACCTTTAAGGTAGATGCGAAGAAACCAGGGAAAGCTTCAATAGAAGTGTAAGATGAATTGATGTGTAAGCAAACCTGGGTTAATTTTTCCTTCTGCAAAAAATGAACAACGAAACTGCCCTTTTAGTTTAAATAAACTACTCAATGGTTGAGGATGCGAAACCCTAGGGTTTCGAGAAGCGAGAAAATCAAAAAGAGGGATTTGATGACGTAGGCGGCTTATCAGGTGATCCATATGTCGCTTCACATAAATGTTATTAGAGAAACTGAGCGGTTCAAGGGCACGTGTCATGAAAAGAACTGACCAAGCCGTCAGAATTTCAAAACGCATAATCACTGGGATTTCGCATGAAGGGACGAATTGTACTTATATGGTAGCCATTAAGACACTTCATTAATGCGAAACGTTGTTTAAGGATTATTATTCTTGTATTAATGAGTCATAAAAGATGGAAAAGACAATAGGCCTAGTCGGGAGGTCGATTAAAATACTTCTACCAAATCGAAATTCTACTTTTAAAAGTATTTTAACGGGGTATTGTTATATGTATATTTTAATTGAATGTACACGTCACTGACAGGAAAGACAAACCCTTAAAGAATTGCCAAATGGGCATCCGAGCTGGCATCTAGAAGGAACCATCCAAGGCATCGCAAAGGAATAAAAACCTGAGTAAATCTGAGCACAGGTACTCGACACATTATGATCTACTCTAGACAGCACAAGAAGCCCGAGTAAAGAAGTTCATCATATAATTCACACGTGAGAAAGCCCAAGAATCATACTCTAATATGTATCTGTATCCAAGGAGGAAAGAATTTAGGAAGCTTGTAGAAGGATAACGTACCAAATAAGAAGAAACTTCAAATCAAGCAACAACTCTATGTTTATTAAAGATCGTATACCAATAAGGAAATAAGTCATAAATGGACTATGCCACCAGAACCCCACTGAGATTCAAACTCGATCTTCAAAATGTTTGCGAAACAAGAAAGAAGATGAAGACGACTTTAACAAGAAACCAGTCATTAAATACAAATTATTTTCCTTACTTGTACAACAAGGATTATGGTTCTATGCATATATAAATCGACCAATAATCTTACAAAAAAAGATAGAGAGATACAGAAAAAATCACTACAAGAGAGAGGCAAAAGAGATCGAGCGGTGTAATTCTTCATTAAATAGCGGATTTGGCTTTGTTGTGTATTCAGCCACCCTTTGACGTTTCTCCGATCACCGGAGTTTTACCACGTAAACTCGTGTCATAATAACTTCAATTGCATTCTCTTTCTCTTTTTCTTTGGGTAGGTCATAACCAAATCCGACATTGTTGACTTTCTCATCCATCGAGAAATCGACGTCAACAGCTGTAAATTAAAAAATATATATATTAAGATTAATGTAACTTATAATGATCCCTAAGAGATTTGGTCAAATTATAACGCTTTAAATTTTTTGGAAAGGATATACATCCTGATTTATAGGATTGTCGTAATTGGGGTGGATTCTTAATATCTGCTAGGTTAGAGCTCTTAACGTTATTTAAATGTGAGTGTTTAAGAAAAAATAATAATAATAATAACGATAGTGAACTTTCATTTCCAGCAGCCAGCCCTAATTTTCTCTTTAGAGAAACAAGAGATCAGAATTAGCTAGTTCGAAGAACTTGGTGCTAAGTGTTGATGTCGATTTTTGGATTATGCCAAAAAAGCCAACAAGGATTGGATTTCGGCTATTGAATTAAAGAGAAAGAGATGCAGAGAGAGTAACAATGACAAATTTTACGTGGTAAAACTTCGATGGCCGGAGAAACATCTAAGGGGTGGTTGAAGGATCAACCAAGCCAAAATCCACTAAGAGAATTAAGATGTTTACAAGCTCTCGATCTTTTTTTTTCTCTCTGTATTTTCTATAATTGTTGTATGCTGTATTGCCTATCCCTTTTGGAAGCAGATTATGGGTCTATTTATATGCTTATAGAACCCTAATCTGCTTTGTACAAGTAATACAAGATCTTTGTATTTAATTGTGATTCGGCTACTTGCTTGAGGTTGATTTGTCTTCTTTCCTGTTTCGGAGTCTCTTATGGAAATCGAGTGGGATTCTAGTAGTGTAGTTCAATTTGGACTTGTTTCCTTATAAGAATGTAGTCTTCGTAAAGAAATCAAGTTATTTCCTGATTGGGGACTCTTCTAACTTAATATTCCATTTTATTTGGGATTCCTTCCTGATGGTCCCGATTAGTGCCGTTTGAGCCCGAGTGGAAGCGTTGTTTCAACCAGTCCCGAGTGTTGTTAACTGATCCCGAGTAGGTTTCATTCAATATGTGCTTACTCGGGCTTTCTTCTCTTTAATGATGCCTCATAGGATATTTCCCGAATGCACATCTGGGCGTCCACCTGGCTATTTTTTCCTTCCTGTCAATGACGTGTATGTTTTGTAAAATTTACATACAACAATACCCCCTTAAAATATTTTTGCCGAGAAAAATTTCATTTCGGGCAAGAGTATTTTAATCATCTTAATTTTCTCTCGACAGAATAGCTGTCTTGTCATAATGGCGCGTCTTAATGGTGACTCTGTAATTTTGATTCGCTCTATCATGCGAGATCTTAAATGATAGCGACATTTTGAAGTTCTGACGGTTGAGGGCTATTTCCTGTTTCGACACGCGTCCCTCTTCTCTTCGTTTTTCAATATCATTTATGAGAAATGATTTTTGTGTTTCCCCAAGCGCCGCCTACATCATCGAGTTTCGTCATAATTTTTTTCCCGCTTTGAAGTCCTAGGGTTTTGTGCTGCCTCATCTTTAAATTCTTTGCTAAGAGACATTGTTGGTTTTATTCTAAAAAATTCAACAGAAATTTCTTTAGACTCAGATTTTTTTTTATCCAGAAGTTCACGATTCCCCGCTTGAAGATCTTGCATCCATCTCAATTCAAGGTTAGTTTTAATAAGGCCATCTTCCCGCCATCGTCTCTTTAAAATCGCTTTTGATGCATTAGAACGTGGGGATTTCCAGTTAGTATCTTGTATTAAACGATTACTGGGGGATGTCCCAATAGATAAACCTCCATTCTTAGAGGTTGATGTTTCTGGGCTTCACCCTGACGTCGTTTTCAGCCCTGTATTGAGTTCTCCATCTAGTTCTGATTCTGACATTTCTGATCACAGGGTATCTTTTCGAAGTATGGGTATACATCAGAGCACAAGTAAGGTGTACAAACACGACTCGAGCAGCGTTCTGACTAGGGAACAGACTATTAACGAGGGCGACGTTGATGAAGTGTACAAGGCGTCTCCTCTTTCATTTTCTGATACTCGCCCGAGTGGCTTTGATACTGAGCTGAATGTGGTTGGGGCAGCTGAGATTGAAAAGTATCGCTCCCGATTCAACTTGCCCGACTCAGTCACTTTGGTTCCTGCGGGAAATAGAGCCGTATGGAATCCTCCTGAGGGCATGGTCGCGATTTACGGATCGATGCTTTGTTGCGGTATCACACTTCCCCTTCAGCCTTTTATTGCCTGGTTTTTGGCTGAAGCATGGATAGCCCCAGCTCAGTTGGCCCCGAATAGTTACAAAGTCTTGATGTGCATGTGGCACATGTTCAGCCGAATGAACCTTTCGCCGCCTTCCCCGAATGAAATCAGGCATTTCTTTACGCTGAGGCAGGTTGGCAAAACGGGGACCTATTTTCTTGCGTCTACTTCTTTGGATGGTTGGGTCCTCAAAGAAGCACAGGCGAATCGGGGGGTCGATGCTTCTGATGACCCAAAGAAGAAAGGTTTCACATGGGGATTCCCTACATCCAATAAATTTTGGAAGAACAGTTGGTTTTTTGCTGGAGGGGCTCTCGGGCTTGATATAACTGTTCTATCTGGGGATTCCCAAATGGTGTTTAGTGTTCCCCGCTTCTTTTGTTCTCCCGAAGCGTGGAATAAGAAAACAATCATTTATAGTGATTCAGAGCTGAAGAGGCTGACTCGAGCAGCAGTTCGTACTCTGGAAAAGAGGAGCAAGAGCTATCTTTTCAAAGAGGATGACTTGATAAAGCTCGGTTTCTTCAGACAGATTTCGGGCCATCGCAGGCGATGTAAGTAACCCGGCGCCCATTCTGTTGTATTTCTCTGCTCTTTTTTTTTTAAACATAATTTATTCTTTTTTTTTAGTGTTTGATACGGACGTTGTTAGCGATCTTCAGGCTCGCCAGGTGAAGGCGATTCTACAAGCGAGTAGAAAGGAAGCTTCCCGTCAGGGCGATGAGGGTATTGCTCCACCCGAGCCTGATAAGGAAATTGATATCGCTGAGCAAATTCCCGAGTGCGTTGATCAAGGTGCGCAGCCTTCTACTCAGGATTTTGCTGGTCAAAGTAGCCAAGGTGAGCTGACTGACACCCAACTGCCTGAAAATAGGGAGAGGCCGTATGAGTGTCAAGGTGAAGAACCTGTTGGACGGTCTGAAGTTGGCGACGGTGGTAGCATCTTGACAGATCAAGTGCCTGCTGGTGACGAACTCTTTGAGTCTTGTCATGATGATCCGCAGGAAGATCCTGCTGCTGATCTCAACTTCCACCGTTATCGGGGTGAGAAGAGAAAGGCAGTTAGTTTCGCCGCCTCGTCCTCTCAAAGTTCCTCGGGTAGTCTCATTCATTGACTCCAGCGATGAAGATATTACAGATGAGATTACCCTGAGTGTTGTTGCTAGAGCATCAGTAGATGCAGCCACTTCAAAACCAAGTAGGGCTTCTTCTACCCCTGAAGTTGGAGATATGAGGGCTGAACCTTCGGGGGTTCCTTCTCCATCTTAGAGCCAAATAGGGCTTCTCCTGCCCCCGAGTCTTGAAATCTGGGAGCTAAACCCTTGGGGTTTCCTTTATTCCTTTCTTCCCAAGATATGCTACAGGAGATATCCTCTGGTCGGGCTTATATCGGGGAAGACCGCTGGAGCGGTTTTAGAGATGGTTCACTGACCGAACGTCTCCAAAACATTTTCAACGGCATCTTATGTAAGTTAAATCTATCTCAGTTAATTCTGACTCCTTTACTGTTTTGCTTTTGCCGGTTTTCTAAGTATATTCCTTTACAGATAGTGGCCGAATTTGCTGAGCTTGTTAAGACGCAACAATGTCAAGCCGATCGGAAAAGGCGTCTAGAGGCCCAGCTGAAGGCGAGCGAGGAGGGTCGTGCTCGAGTTGAGTAGGCTTATCAGCAGGAGGTCGGCTCTGTACAGATATTTACCGACCACTGCCTGGCGAAGCAGTTTGAATCAGAGGATAAGGCATCTTTGGCAGAAGAGAAGGTTGCATCGCTTTAAAATCTTCTTTCTTCTGCTGAAGAATCCATGCTTAAGGCCGAGCAGGAGGCGGAGCAGGCGAAGTCGGCGTATGTCTAAAAAATTGAAGATTGGGAGCGCCAAGTGCTGACAGTTGAATCCCTTTCCCGAGAGGCCAGGTTGGAGCTGGAAGTCCAAGGGGTGGATCGTTTTAAAAGATCCCCTGCTTACGATGCCCTACTTCTTCAGGAATTTCAACGTGGGCTAGTTTCGACCGGCGAATTCTTCAAAGTCAAGAATAGGGCGACCGAGAAAGCCCGTGCTAATTGGGAGCTGTCAATCAAACACCATATGGACCGGTCATTGGAATCTCTTCGGATTCAGATGAAGGAATGGAGAGCCTACTGCCGTAGTCAAGGCAAAGAGCCCCATCCTCTGCATTTAGAGATTCCGTCCGAGCACTCTCTCTCGACCTTTTACTCAAGTCAAGAGTCGGTTGAGGGTGTAGTCCCTGATGTCGGGCCAGTCCCGGGTAAAGATTACAGCCAGTAGAGAGATGATACTGTCAACGATATTACTTGGCCGTCTAATGAGAGCCTGCTTCGTGAATACGAGATGGTGCCAGATCTGAGTATTGGCAAAAGCTCGAAATCCTCGCAACCTTAATTTTGTAGATTTGTAGAAGATTCTGATTCTTTATTTTTTACTTGAAAAGAACTATTATTTGACTGTAATTTGAACTGTAACCATTCTTTTAAGAGCAATAAAATTCAATTTTGTTCTGAGTTGAATGGTTTTGGTCTATTTTTTGCTGATTGTTGCCGAGTGTTGTATTAAACTGGCTGATGGTCGGGCAACTTATCCAAGTCTTATTAAACCGGTTGTTACCCGAATAACTTCAATTGCCAAGTATCTTATTAAATCGGCTTCTTCGATGTTCGGGTAACTTAACCGAATATCTTATTAAACCGGTCGTTACCCGAATGACTTCAATTGCCAAGTATCTTATTAAACTGGCTCTTTTGATGTTCGGGTAACTTAACCGAGTATCTTATTAAACCGGTTGTTACCCGAATGACTTCAATTGTCAAGTATCTTATTAAACTGGCTCTTTTGATGTTCGGATAACTTAACCGAGTATCTTATTAAACCGGTTGTTACCCGAATAACTTCAATTGCCAAGTATCTTATTAAACCGGCTTCTTCGATGTTCGGGTAACTTAACCGAGTATCTTATTAAACCGGTCGTTACCCGAATGACTTCAATTGCCAAGTATCTTATTAAACTGGCTCTTTATTATTAACCGAGTCATCTTGAAACAGGCAAGTTTGCACTTGTGTTTCATACCCGATTGCTACCCGAACATTATATCAAGGCTCACCATGATCATACGTTCGAGTCCTTACGCAATACCAAGGACGTCTCCCTAGTTTTTATGCGCAAGGTTTTACCGAATCTTTGAGCTCTTTTTTTAAAAAAAAAAAGTTGCTTCAACACAGCTACGCATTTCACCGAAATTTCTCCCGATAGCATCTCGAGCATTTTTCCAAAGTCTGGTTCATCAGGTTTGCCTTTTTGCAAAGGTTATTTTGACCCTACTCGGCTGGCATGCTCCTACGAGCTTCTCCGTCCATTCGGGATTTGATGGTCCCGAGAATTCTATTTGCATGTTCTTATTATCATGCTCTGCTTCCATATGTTCTTATTATCATATGCCTTTTTTTTAAATCCCGAACTAGATGTTATCCTTTTGGAAATTCCGAGTAATTTTATTTATTACTGCAAAAAATCGACAGATTTAAATTACAGTTTAATATTTATCCTACCAATAAAAGAATAAAATATTCAATATATATATATATATTAAGGATAGAAAATCTTCAGATATTGGGCATTGCATGGTCGGGGTAACACCCCTCTATTGGGTCGAGCAATCCAATAAGCTCTATGGCCAGCTATCCCCTCGATCTTGTATGGACCTTCCCATTTGTCAGCCAGGGATCTCGCGCTCTATTTTTTGTGTTCAGTGACACCTTCCTGAGTACCAGGTCTCCTAACTGAAATTTCCTGATCCGAACACGAGAGTTGTAGTGGTGAGCCACTCTTTGTTGATAGGCTGTATTTCTTATTCAGGACTTTTCCCTTTTTTCTTCTAGCTCATCCAAACTTTGTAGCAGCGTATCAATATTTTGTTCTTCATCGTATAGCCTGACCCGGGGGGACGCATACGATGTTTCTATAGGGATGACAGCTTCTGTTCCGAACGCTAGGGTGAACGGAGTTTCTCCTGTTGAAGTCCTTGTTGTCATCCGATATGCCCATAATACTTCAGGAAGCTTTTCAACCCAACTTCTTTTTTTGTCATCTAATTTTGTTTTAATGGTGTGCTTGATAATTTTATTTACTGTTTCTAATTGCCCGTTTGTTTGTGGATGAGCTGGTGTCGCATAGTAGTTAGCAATATGATACTTCTCGCACAATTGTCTGAACTTTTGGTTATCAAACTGAGTGCCATTGTCGGTGATTATAGTTTCCGAAACTCCAAACCTATTAAGTATGTTTTTCTTTACAAAATTTGTGGTGTTGGCTTCCGTGATATGCACCAGCGCTTCAGCTTCGGCCTATTTTATGAAATAATCGACAGCTACTATGGCGTGCTTCGCTCCACCCCCTGTCCCAGCTGGCATTGGCCCGATCAGGTCTAGGCCCGACATGGCGAATGGCCATGGGGCAGTGAGATTTCTGAGCTTTTCTGGGGGTTGTCGGATATCGTTGGCAATTCTTTGATAGGTGTTGGAACTTTCCGACCATTGCTGTGCATCTAAGAAAAGTGTAGGCCAATAATAGTCTTACCTGAGTACCTTATGCGCCAGACTCCTACCCCCGGTGTGGTTTCACAAACTCCTCCATGGATCTCTTAAAGTATTCGATGTGCATCTTCTTCCGGTATACATCTTTGGAGAGCTCGAGAAAAACCCCTTCTGTATAATTCTCCTCCGATCATGGTATACCTAGCCGATCGATACCTGATGCGCTTTGCTAATACCGGATCTTTCTGGAGCACTCTTTCTTCCAGGAACCTTCTCAGCTGGACCATCCAACCGTCTTACGGTGTTTGGATTTCTGAAATTTCCAAATGCTTAGGTTCAGTTGTACTCGATTTAAGGAGGTGTGCGACTGGAATGGTTTTAGGTTTGATTGAGGTTGTTGCTAACGCTAATTTAGATAAAGCGTCTGCCTTTTCATTTTCTTCTCTGGGGATCTGAGCGATTTTGTATTCTTTAAATTTTTGGATGAGCTGTTTTGCGATGTCACGGTAGGCAATCATTCCTTCATCTTTGGCCTGGTATTCGTCCACAACCTGGTTGACAACTATCTGTGAATCGCTAAATATCTCAACTTCATCTACCCCAAGAGCTATGCAGACTCTAAGTCTAGCTAACAATGCCTAGTATTCGGCTTGATTATTGGTTGCTTTGAAATCAAATCTCATGCCACATTCAACATCATCTCCTTCTGGGATGCGAACTACGATCACTGCCCCGCTGCCATGAGTGTTTGAAGAACCATCTACATATAGTTTCCATGGGAAACTTTTATCCAACAGTCTTTTTGTTTCCAGGTTTGGTTCTGTGAACTCGGCTATGAAGTCTGCCACCGCTTGTCCTTTGAGGGAGGTTCTGGGGACATAATGAATATCGAATTCACTTAACTCGATTGCCCATTTAGTAAATCTTCCTGATATCTCTGGTTTTTGTAAGATTTGCCTTAATAAGCAATTGGTGAGAACCTGGATCGTATGGGCCTGAAAGTATGGTCTCAGCTTTTTTGCTGCTGAAACCAATGCTAAGGCTATCTTCTCTGTCTGTGAGTACCTGGTCTCGGCCGGTAGGAGTGCCTTACTTGTATAATACACTGGTTTCTGCACTCCATCTTCTGTTCTGACTAAGACTGAACTTGCTGCAAGCTCGGTTATTGACAGATACAGCTGAAGTATTTCCCCTTTTTACTGTTTTGAGAGGATGGGAGCTTGCCCCAAGTACTCTTTTATTTTTAAGAATGCCTGCACACACTCTTTATTCCACTCCAGGCCTTTTCCTTTTTTGATTATCTTGAAGAAAGGCGCGCACCTGTCTGTAGCCCTTGAGATGAATCTTTCCAAGGAGGCTAAACACTCTGTTAAGCTCTGTACCTCTTTCAATGTTTTAGGTAAAGTCATTTCTTGCAAAGCCTAGATCTTCTCGGGGATTAACTTCGATTCCTCTTTGATGGACTTGAAAAACCAAGAATCTTCCCGAATGGACTACGAATAAACATTTGTTTGGGTTTAATTTCATCTGATATCTTCTCAAAACATCAAATGTCTATCGGAGGTCGTGGGCATGCTCATCTGCTGAGACGCTTTTAGTCAACATATCATCAATGTACACTTCCTTGTTCCTTCCTATTTGCCGAGTGAAGATTTTGTTGACCAACCTTTGGTACGTAGCTCCTACATTTTTTAAACCGAAGGGCAGTACTGTGTAGCAATATAAACCCTGATCCGTAGTGAAGGCTGTTTTTTCTTCATCAGCTTTGTTCATCCGGATCTGATTATATCCTGAGTAAGCGTCCATGAAGCTGAGTAATTCATGACCTGCTGTGGCATTCACCAGTTGATCTATCCTTGGAAGTGGGAAGCTATCCTTTGGACATGCCTTATTTAGATCCGTGAAATCTACGCACATCCTCCATTGTCCATTTTTCTTCTGGACAAGGACTACGTTGGCAACCTACTGAGGGTAACTGACTTCTCTGATTGATCCAGTTGCTAGTAGCTTTTCCACCTCTTTTTTGATTGCTTGACTTCTTTCCGGATTGAACGATCTTCTCTTTTGTATCACCGGTTTTGCATTCAGGCTTACTGCGAGGTAGTGGGATATTACTCGGGCATCTATCCCGATCATATCTTCGTGACTCCAGGCGAATACATCTTTGTATTCTCTAAGCAGATTGGTTAAGTCTTGCTTGACTTTTCCATCCAAGTTGGCCCTTATCTTGATTTTCTTGTCCAGTTTGTCTTCTTCAAGTACCACTTTAACCAATTCTGTTTTGTATTCATTCGAGTCCTCCCTTGGATCCAGTTCGAATGACAAGGATTTTTTACACTGATTTGGCTGCATTATGGTGCACACTTGTTCAGCATCATGCTTGTCTCTGTATACTGGCATATTTGCTCTTCAGGCCATCTCTTGGGATCCCTTGACTATCTCAACCCCTTGTTCTGTTGGGAACTTGATCATTAATGCATAAGTGGTCGTCACGGCCCTTGTTTTATTCAGGAATGGCCGGGCCAATAATGCATTATACAACCAATTATCCAAGTCAACTACCACGAAGTCGAGCAGGACAATCCTCTGGCATGGTGCCGTTCTGATCTTCACAGGTAATTTTACCGTCCTGAGTGACCTGACCTCTATTCCCCAAAATTCTCTTAATGGAGTATGGAAAGACTGTAAATCTTTTCGGTCTAGTCTTAGCTGGCCGTATACGGCCACGCTTAGGATGTCTGCTGAGCTCCCATTATCTATTAAAATTCTCTGGACTTCCTTATGGCCAATCCGGGCACTTATAACCAAAGCGTCGTTAGGTCGAACATCGACGCCATGGGAATCTGCCTCTGTAAAGACTATTGGATCCCATCCTTCCTTTACCCTTTTCGGGTTTTGTTCAACTGAGTTTACGTCGAAGTTATTCCTTACTTCTACTACTTCTCTGATTTCCTGAGTTCGTTATCGGTTGCTTCTCCCAGTAAAAGATCCTCTGAAAATTGTATGTATTACTTGATTGGCTTCGGGGCTAGTTCTTTGATTTTGACCAGGGTTGTGATCAACCTTGACTTTCTTGGTTTCTGGTCTCTAGTCTTTTTTCAAGATTACATCCCTCAGGTGCCCTTCCCGAATAAGAGTCTCTATGTAATCTTTGAGCTGAAAACACTTTGAAGTTTCGTGCCCGGTTTCTTTATAAAACCTGCAATACTTGGTTGTATCTATCCGGGCGAACTGTGATTGTCGCCTCGGTTCTTGCACCATATTCTTTTCTTCCAAGATGGCTAGAATTTCTTCTTGTTTCTTCCGAAGAGGGGTGTAATTGGTATATATGCCTTGGTATTTCACTATGGATCGTTCGGAGTTGAGCCTATTACCCCTATCCTTTTTTTTCTCCTTGCTGTTCCCTTTCTGTTTTTCCTTTTGATTCTGCCCCTTGGATTCGGTATTCTTCTGTTCGAGCTTTCTTCCATGCATATAGCTTCCTCTTGTAGCTAACTCTTCTTCCTCGGCCAGAGCGTATCCTCCTGCCATATCCATCATGTAGGCATACCTAGTCAGCCGCGCTCTTCTTAAATCGAAGGATAGTCGTCCATTCTGCACGTTATTGGTGAAGGCAGCAATAATTGCTTCATCATTAGCGCTGCCAATTTCTGTTACTACTTGGCCGAACCGGCCTAAGTATTTTTTTAATGACTCGTCCTTTCCTTGTTTTATTTGAGAGAGGTAGGCCACCGACTTCTTTCTGTGAACGTTGCTCAGGAATTGCCTTGAAAAGCTCCTGCTCAACTCGCTGAAATTTCCGATGCTTGCCGGGGGTAGTCTTCCTAACCATCTTGAGCCTGTGTCCCCCAGTGTTTGCGGAAAGTTGAGACATAATAGGAGGTCATTGTGGGCATATTGAGCCATGGCACTTTTATAGTGTCTAACGTGCTCCTTTGGATCTGTATCTTTTTTGAATTGCTCCACATGCGGCATCCTGAATCTTTCTGGGAAAGGGGTCCTCAAAATCTCCCTGGTGAATGGACTGTCGGAGTCATCGTCAGATAGATCGTTACAGCCGTAACGTCTGACTAGTGCCTCCATCTGTTGCCTATTATTCACTACTTCTCGAGTTAGGCTCTGGATTGTGACATCTCTGTCCCCCACCGGGCTTCCTTGAAGGTTGAACCATTGGGTAACTGTCATTCTTTCCTCAGATTCTTTACTCTGATGCCGGAACCCTCGTGTGACTCCATGATGACGTTTACGATGGTGTTGATCACTGTCTTCTGATGATGACCGTTCTCTGCGCCGATCGTATTTACGATGTCTGGCTCGTATTGTTTGATTGCGATCCAGCCTCTGGTGATTTTCCTCTTCTAGTGTTTTCTATCCAGCTGGATTGATTGGGGAAGAGTTCCTTCTGGTTTCTGGCATAGTTATTCCTGGCCCTACCACCATCGAACGGAGCCTTGCGGGAGGAGGATTGGGAGTATGTGCTTCTGCGGCCAGTAGATCGATCCCTTCCCTTGCTGCGTCCGTCACCAATTGCTGCAAGGCCTCTTGGAAACACAGCGTAAGATCTCTGCTGGTTGGAGGAACTTGCTGGATCCCTGTCAGGCGCGCAGACTAGTTTTCCATGTTTGCTGCAGGATCTTGTGACGTATTGCCAATATGGAAATCGCCTGGTGATTTTTGGCCATTCCCTGAACTACTTCTGCTTCTTGCCATTGCTTTTTAACAAGTTCGGAGGTTCACCACTTCTTCTAGCACCAGTTGTTGACGTCGATTTTTGGATTATGCCAAAAAAGCCAACAAGGATTGGATTTCGGCTATTGAATTAAAGAGAAAGAGATGCAGAGAGAGTAACAAAGACAAGTTTTACATGGTAAAACTCTGATGGCTGGAGAAACATCCACGGGTGGTTGAAGGATCAACCAAACCAAAATCCACTAAGAGAATAAGATGTTTACAAGCTCTCGATCTCTTTTTTTTCTCTCTGTATTTTCTATAATTGTTGTATGCTGTATTGTCTATCCCTTTTGGAAGCAGATTATGGGTCTATTTATATGCTTATAGAACCCTAATCTGCTTTTTACAAGTAATACAAGATCTTTGTATTTAATTGTGATTCGGTTACTTGCTTGAGGTTGATTTGTCTTCTTTCCTGTTTCGGAGTCTCTTATGGAAATCGAGTGGGATTCTAGTAGTGTAGTTCAATTTGAACTTGTTTCCTTATAAGAATGTAGTCTTCGTAAAGAAATCAAGTTATTTCCTGATTGGGGACTCTTCTAACTTAATATTCCATTTTATTTGGTATTCTTTCCTGATGGTCCCGATTAGTGCCGTTGGAGCCCGAGTGTAAGCGTTGTTTCAACCAGTCCCGAGTGTTGTTAACTGATCCCGAGTAGGTTTCATTCAATATGTGCTTACTCGGGCTTTCTTCTCTTTATTGATGCCTCATAGAATATTTCCCGAATGCACATTTGGGCGTCCATCTGGCTATTTTCTCCTTCCTGTCAATGACGTGTATGTTTTGTAAAATTTACATACAACACTAAGTAAGTTGTCTCTTTTTCAATGTGTATTTTCCATGTCAAAGATTTCTTACATATGTTAGACTAATTTTATGATTTGCTTATGAGAATAGGCATGTATATGATTGATTTTAATTCATCCCATCGTTAAGAGCCATTAGCATGATTTCTATAGTAGTGTTGAGTCCATTACGAAGGCTGATGGAATAATCTGTTTTGACAGACCAGCCTGAGTTCGTAACCTTTTAGAACTGGTTGTATATTTTTAAAAATCGTGAAAATCTATATATAGATAGGTTTCTGTGTCTATTGTAACTCTGAAAACTTTCGTGATTTTTACATGTATATAAATATCGTTATAAATTCTGGAGTGGACATAGGTCGGATTTCGTTCTCTACTGGACATATTTGAGAAACGAGAAAAGAATGGCTTTCGAATATTCTAATGATACAAGATTAATTTGATATTTTTACTGTAGCATCTCCTATATGTCTAAATTATCCATGTCAAATTTTAAATGATTTGGTGATGTAGGGAATTAATTAAAAATCATAAATCATATTGTGGTCAATTCTGAATTTCTGGACTAGTTGATCGAGAGAGTCGGTTATAAGTTTTGTTAGATATAAGTTGGTTTACACTATTGAAACGGTGATGAGGTTATGACAGTGTTTGAATTTGTAAACATATAGGTTTGGGTGATTCTTGAGCTTCTAGAGCAAGAGTCGATTCGTATTTCGCTCGAGGTAAGTAAATTTATTCATGGGCATGTTTATGTTTTGAATTATCAAATTACTTTATATTATATTCTTACCATTTTCTACTTTTTCTATTTTATTTTGAAAGAACTTACCGGTTTTAATAAAATGGTTTTGTAAGAATTTTGCATAAACGGTTTTTGAAACAAATATCCTTTAAAGCATATATTCCAGCATGTTAGATCCATTGTTATTAAAATTGTATTGTTTGATCTATTGTTGCTGTTATTATATTGTTATGGTCATACAAAAAAAAAGATATTGATTTATAGCTTATACGCTTATTGTCGTAGAAAGCTGCCGATTTATTTATATTGGAGATTACAAAATTGTTTTGGCTCATTGTTTCGTAGTTATTGTATTGGTCAAGTTGGGATTCTGTGTGCACACTTATTGTTACCGTTATTGTCAAGTCACATGGATAATTTTGATATATTGTTATTGCCGTGTCACTCGGGTAATTATGACACTATAATGATTGTAGGATTATTTACTACTGTATTCACTTGTTATCGTATATAAATGTTCATACCGTAATTTTATATAGTTTTACTCACTTTTTTATTTATTATCAATATTTATGGGCATGATACTAATTTTGGGCACTTAAAATTTTTGATTAAATGTTTATAATGATAGATTGATATTTGTAATTTTATCGGTACTAAATGCTTGCATGAATTTACTTACCGAGTTGGCAACTCACGCCTCGTCAATAACATTTTACAGAGTAGTACCGGAATAAGAGAAATGGATAATTAGAGTCATGGAATTGTTTCAGTAGAGGATTTGATCGTTAAAATCTATTTTCTTATATTTTGTTAATCGGAGAACATTGGTTGTTTTCTTTTATTGGATTTTCCATTTGTAAGGATTAAGTCTCTGTTAATCTGTTATTTTAGAGTTTATGTTTCTATTACTAATGAATAAATATGTTCTTTTGGGAATTTTTAATCTTTATAGCTCGTAAGTTTTAGAAGTTTTACAGAATCATGACCGAGTATCATCATAGTCCGTTGGTATCGGATTTGGGGTGTTACATCAGGTGCTTGCCTTTCTAAATCTAACTACATGGAAATCAATTACACAACAAAGCAATTTAAATTAGTCTACTCCTAAAGGCAAAACACTCTAGCTACGAAAATAAATGTGGTTTGGAGAGATGCAAGATTGTGGTTACAATAGATACAAAAGTTAACGAAACATACAAGCTAGTCATGTTGATTATAAACATTCAAGCATCATTCAATACGGATTCAATGGATAGTTCTCTTGATTAAGGTATTTTGAAACCAAATTATCTATTATTACGAATCATTTGTTGATTAAGGAATACCGAAATCAATTCTCATCACTCAACCAAAATCATACGGTGAGCAATTGTGTCTTTGGTCAAAGACCCATTAAGCACAAGAACAATACACCAAACATACTTAGCATAAGCATGCATAAATCAAGTTCCCTTTATTCAAGAGTTAACAATCAAGATCCATTCACAGTTAATCAATCGGAACACGAATGTGCTCTTTCACTCAAACAATCGATTCACTTTCGTCACCAACATGCAAACAGGAGTGATACTCTACTTTTACATTACATCATTTATTTTTACAAAGTTACACTACATCATTATTTTAATTTAAAGTCTCACTTGTGCAAACATATCAATTTCTACCCCTTCACCAAAATGCATGTCAAGAAAAGAGAGATATAACATTAAGCTCAAAGAATAGAGTCAAGATCGAAGTCGAATCTAAGTAAATACCATTTATAACAAGCTCAAGTGTTGGTTTACAAATATTCCTTACTAGGGAATACACATCAACGAAATAGAAAATAAAGCAAAGAGAAGAGTTTAGAGATAACTAGAATATCTATTTCGTTTTGCTCTCCTTTCTTCTTGCATCTATTTCAAAGATGGATGGAGGAAGTTTAAAGGTGGTGGTGGTGAGACATCCATGGTGGAGAACCTCCATGGAAGCCTTTAAATCACCTCTCTCTCTTGATTTGGTGTTGAAGAACAAGAGAAGGTGTTGTTGTCTATCCAATATTAGATTTATGAGAGATATGATGGATATTTTTAAAGACTAACAAAGTGGTGTATTTATAGAGTTTGAAGCATAGAGCACTAATTGGGTGTGAAATGTCAAGTTTGCCCCTAAAATCACGTGATTTGAAAGTGAATAAGGTTTTACTGACACAAATATCTGAGTAGGAACTCGTAGATCCATCTAGCAAATTCCTTTTTGCTGGTTGTAACTCGCAGATCTAGATAGCAGAAGGTTCTAGGCAACTTTTGCGAGTTGATTTTGCGAGATGGATCTCGTAGTGTCTAGTAGCCGCCTTGTTTCTGCTAGCTTGAACTCGCAGTCTGATGTGGCAGTCTCCTCTGGAGTGTTTCTACGAGTTGATTCTGCGAGATAGAACTCACAGATTGAAGCAACAGTTATGTTCTACCGGTTTGTGGTAGCAAGTTGACAAGGCAGGGTCTTCTAGACTATTTTTGTGACTTGGTTCTGCGACTTTAAACTCCCAGCTTGATCTAGCAGTCTTGTTTGGGGACTATCTGTGACTTGGATCTGCGAGGTAGAACTTACAGATTCCATTTCAATTCCCAAACTCCACTCTTTCTCCTTCTCTTTGCCTTCAAAGCTTTACTTTAAGTTTAAATACCTAACTTTAGGGAAATGAACCGATACAAGGCTCAAACACATATTATATGGACAAAAACGCTCAAAACTAAGCATAAAAGTTATTAATAGAGAGACTAAAATAGGTACATAAATATACCGATCAATAACAATTATCTAAAATATAAATTTGAATTCATGCACGAACAAATTAAAATGATAGAATCATAAGTTTTTGTTCGGTTAGGGCACGTCTGTAGGCGCTTTTTATTTGTTATTTTTTGGAAATAAAATTAAATTGAAATTAGAGTTTTTGGTTTCAATTTTAAATTTTAAAAACGCGTTTGATAGCTTATACTGAATGCAGTAATTTGAAAATCTGGTGGATTAACTAAACGTTTTTTTTAATGTAATATCCATTTTATTTTGTTGATATTATAACCTAAAATTATAAAATATTTTGATTTAATATTGGGCCAATGAAAATTTTCTACTGTAATTTGTAAAATCTTATATTTAAAAGTAGGTCAATTAACCCATCATAAATGCGATCGCAAAATTAACAGAATTTCTCTCCCTATGGTTTCTTTGATATTCTCTCTGGATATCGAAAGTTCTAGGTGAAAGTAGATGTTTGATCTATTCAAATCGCTTTTTCACTTGATCATAACGTAGTAAGGCAGTTATGAACGTAGATGAGGTGGCTAGACTTTGCAAGGCTTTGACTGTGAAAGTCAGGGAAGGTCCATTGATGCCTCTATAGGTGGATCTAAAGCATGAAAAGGAAAAGAAGATGGGGTTCTGTTTGGTTGGAAACTTCTCTCTAATAAACTGGTTAACTGGGATACATTTATCAGCTTGTTTCCTCAGATTTGGCATACTATTGAAGGAATTAATATCGAGGTATTAAATGGTAACAAATTTTCCTTCATCTGTAATAGTTTGAGCAATAAGAGGAAAGTTCTACAGGGGGACCATAGAGTTTTGACAAAGCATTATTAGTTCTTAACGAGCCGACTGGAAAGGGGGATACACAAGAAATGAGGTTCAATAAGGTTGCTTTCTGGATCCAGATTCTCAGTGTCCCTCTAATATGTAAGACGGCGGTGATTGGCAGATTCTTAGGAAACATGATTGGAGAAATAAATGAGAGTGACACAGGGAAACGAGGGGATTGCGTGGGGAAATACATTCGGGTGCGGGTGGTTATGGATATTGATAAGCCACTATGCTCAATCTTGCGTGTTGATGTACTGGGGGACGATAAGGAGACAAAAATGTTACTTCGATATGAGAGACTGCTGGAACACTACTTCAGGTATGGTTGCTAAGGCCATGTGGTGAGAGACTGTCTGAAGCCAAAGGTACGAGATGACCAGGAAGATTTTGATCAACTGTTTGGATCTTGGCTGAAGGTGGATAGCCTGATTAAGGTTAGTCAGTTTCATCAAAGAATAGAGGATAATCGATATAGGAATGAGGGTGGCAGAGCTGGAATTTTAAGAGTCACATCGGGGACTAAGGAGGTGTCTGAATCAATCCGGCTGATCAGCGGTGGAGAGCAGGGTAATGTGAATAGGGGTTACCCAGAACAGTTGGCGGCGGTACCTAGTGCAGGGATTTTTAGAAATTCCCGACAGATAAGGAATCTAGCCGATAATATGGGAGCCGAATCAGCTAAAAGGAAAGGGATTTGTCAGGCTCGTAAAAATGTTGGATCATTTTTGGCTTAGGAGGATTTGTCACATTCCTCTCTGAAGAAGGTGGTTACGATTGGAGGATTACATCAGCAGCCTATGAAGGCTGACAGTGTGCAAGTGAAGGACAAGGGGTCTTTTTTAACTCCCTCGGTTGGAGCATAAGACCTGATACTGAGCCTGCTATTGGGAGTTACGAGGAACTAGGTCAGGATGGGGATGGTGTTGGGCCTGTTATTGGGCTTTGAACAAACACATTGTTTGAAGTGGAGGTGGATTCGAGTATACAAACTAAGGGTCAGGTTTCGATTATTGATGTTGGGTCGATTATAGGTGGGGTAAAGGACTCTATAGGTAACAATCGGTGTGGACCGAAAGTGGGTAAATGGAAAATATGGGCCAAACATGGGGTAAAAAATTATCGTGGGACGAGTGCGGGTTCAATTTTGGGTAAAAGAGTGGGTGATGGGACTGCTTTGAGTGAAGAAAAAGGCAAAAGAAGAACATAAGCGGGGATGAGATGGTTGTCCAAAATGATGATATATTAGCAGGTTGGTCTACAGTCCACACCAGCATACCGGTCGCAATGGAAATCTTAGTTTAGAACACTCGGGGATCGGGAAGTGTCCGGATGTTCTAGATTCTGCTTCGTTTCAAGCAGGCTTACCAACCAGATTTGGTTTATGTCATGTAAACGTAGTCAGAACATATGCGGATGGAAAAGGTTCATGTGAAGTTGGGTTTTTCTGGTAAGTTAGTAGTTGACAGTGATGGTCGTAAGGGTGGCTTGTGTATGTTTTGGATGGATGATATCGATATTTTTCTGTTATCCTATTCTAAGTTTCATATTAACGTAAGGTGTTAGCTAAGAAAATGGATGAGGAGAGGCCAATTGGCTTCTATGGCCATCCGGAGTCCGCTCTGTAGGAACCTGGATTTACGTTGCACAACAGAAACAGGATTTTAAAATTATTTTGTGCAACGTATAAAACCATATACAATATACAAGAATATAGAATGAGTGTTAGGCCATACCTTGAGGATTTACTCCTTCATTTCTTTTTATTCCGATTACGAACCACCAAGCCTTCCTTGCTATATCCCGCGGTTCAGTAACTATGTGTGGGCATATCACAATCTTCAAGGAACTAAGAAGGATACAGAGGTTTGAAGAAAACTCATTTTCTTCTTGCTATGTTCGGCTACCACAAGGAAAAATACTTTTTTTTTTTGCCGAAAATTTAACCCAGACCTTCTAGTGTTTTTTTCTGTTTTCTCTGTGCTTTTTGGTTCAATGACACAATAGGTTTGTATCCTAGTTATGTTAATTTATATATATATATATATATATATATATATATATAATAACCAAATACATTACTTTTTCAAAAATATCACTATATATTAAAAAAAATAGTATTTAGACGTCCTAGGTAAAATATGAATCTAACTCCTATTTAACCCTAGTTGACTTAAACTTAAATACTAAACTAAGTAAAGAATAAAATAATTTAATTATTTTAATATTTGTCTCAGACATGATTTGAACCTGCAACCTCTATTTAATAATCAATTATTAATTCATTTAATTAAATAATCTAATTATTAATATATTAATTAAATAATCTCATTATTAAATTAATCACTGAATATATACGTGTCTCTTTTGTAACACAATTAATTGGACAATCCAATTAATTTACCGTGACTTTTGTTACCTTTAATCAATTGGGCTAACAAGACAACCTCATGGACTCACAATTTTAAGCTCCAATAATACTTAGAAATAATTAATTAAACTCTTTAAATAATATTTCATGATTATTAACCTCGAAGTTATTCCACTAAAAACCTAAGGTTGCACTCTCGTAACTGTGTATGTATTACACAAAATGAAATTACAGTTGTCCATCGATATAACTATTTCATACGGTATGATCTTCCACAAGTAGTTCATAATTAGAGCTAGGTCATAAAGTCCGTTATACCCCTCTAATTATATCTCTTTCCATTAAGTACCATTGATTCTCTATAACTTCCTTTACGGAGGAAAGGGAGCGTTCATATTGTTCAAGCCCCAAATCAACCCTTATAGAAACTACTATCTACTTCTCACAAGAAGGAGTGGATTCCACTATTGTGTATAGACCTTCCAACAACAAGTCAGACCGCGATTTCAACGTACAAAGTTATTGACTGGGAATGCAACTTCAATCTCACCCATGATATATCAAAAACCACGATCTAACCTAAAGGATTCGATAAGACACTCAGGATTAATATCACTCATATAAATCTATCATTTGTTGATATATATGAATCTCATCATATAACGGATCTTGGTGAGAGATTCATATAGATCATGGCTCAGTCCTATATGATTACATTATTTAAGGTGTCTCCATTCTTATATAACCACATGAATAGTCTAGGTTAAGACTACCGTACATTATGGAATGAAATGCAGCTCTAGATTAACCACAAATAAAGTACCCAACTCTATTTGCTATCTATGGACTCTTTAGATTGCTCATCTCAAAATGTATTCCTCTATATATGACACTCATATACTCAGTGAGAGATTACAACCGATAATCTTGGATGTTAAGCACACATTATATAAATGTATGAGGTAGATTTATAGAATGAATAAACTACTTCTTTTATTAATGTTTCATTTACATTTACATTTACAAATTACAAGCTTTAGGGCTTAAATCCAAACACGCTCAGAGTCACCATGTATGGATGCTGCTTGAGCGGTTGCTGTTAGGGATTACGCCCTAAGCATGTAATTTGTAAATCGATTTATGAAGTAAATAAAATGAAATGTTCAATTCAGTCTTGTTATATTATTTATTTTATAAACTTGTGTACATATTAACATCCTGGATTACCGGATGTAATCTCGAACTGTGTATATGAGTGTCATATACGGATGGATACAGTAAGAGACGTGCAATCTAAAGAGTCCATAGATAGCAAATAAAGCTGGGTACTTTATTTTTGGTTAATCTATAGTTACGGTCCATTCCGTAATGTACAGTGATTCTATCCTGAATCATTCATATGAGATATGGGAATGGAAGCACCTTGTATGATGTGATCATATAGGACTGGGCCATGATCTATATGAATCTCACACCAAGATCCGTTTACCGATGAGATTCATATATATCAACTAATGATGGCTATATGTGGGTGATCTTAATCCTGAGTGTCTTATCGACTCCTTCAGGTTAGATCGTGGTCTTTGATATACCATGGGTGAGGTCAGATGTATTTCCTGATCAATATACTGAGTATGTTGGGATTACGGTTTGGCTTGTTGTTGGGAAGGTTTGTACACAATAGTGGAATCCACTCCTTCTTGTGAGAAGTAGATGGTAGTTCCCTTAAGGGTTGATTCGGGGTTTGGACAATATGAGAGCTCTTCTAATTCCGTGAGGAAATAGGATTTATTGTCCATTAGAGAATCAATGGTACTTAAAGTATATATGTAATTAGAGGCGTATAACGAACATTATGACCCAGCTCTAATTATGAACTACTGTGGAGGATCAAACCATATGTAATAGCTATATCGATGGACACCGAGTTGTATCAGTCTGTGTAAAAACGTCTACAGTTAAGAGAGTACAGCTTCGGGTTTTTAGTGGAATAACACCGGAGTTAATAATCAAGGAATATTAATTAAAGAGTTTAATTAATGATTCCGAGGATTATTGGAGCTCAAAATACTGTGGGTCCATTAGGTCCCCTTGCTAGCCCGATCGATTTAGGTAACAAGGGTCACGGTTAATTAATTGGATTGTCCAACTAATTGTGTTATGAAAGTGACACGTATTTATTCGGGAATTAATTAAATAATGAGATTATTTAATTAATGAATAATTGTGATTTAATAAATTAAATAATAAGATTATTTAATTATGTTATTAATCACTAAATGGAGAGTGTATGTTGATATTTATTTTTGAATAAAATAAGATAATATGATTATTTTATTTTATTAAATTAAATATTTAATTTTTGAATTTAAATAGTATGAATTCAAATAAAATCAAATAAAAGATATGAGAAATTTTTTATTTGAATTTTTTTAAAAATCAAATTAGATTTGATCAGTTTTTTTTTAAATATTATATATATATGATATATATTATTTAAAAATTAAAAAAAAAAGGCACAGCTTAGCTTTTATACACATATATATATATAGACAAAAGGCACCAGGTGGTTTTTTGGTGTTTTGTAAAAACGCATTAATCAAAAAGAAATAAAAAACCACTTTTGTTTTTTGTGTGTGCAAGTCGTTGCAAAAAAGAAAAAAATAATAAAAATAAAATATTTTTATTTTAACTACTAGAAGTGTTCTAGGTAGTTTTTTTTTAAGAAGAAAGAGTTTCTTCATTCATTTTTCTCTACATCCTCCATTATAGGTTTCTGAGACCTTGACGTGCCCATACGCAGTTACCAGTCCTGGGATATAGCGAGAAAGATCAGTGGTACAAACTAGGAGCATATCAAAAAAGTGAAGGAGCCTCCAAACGTTGGTATGGTTCTTTTAATATTTCTTTTTATTATTGATTACAATTTCATGTATTTACATATATATTTTATTAGTGTAATAATTTTTATATGTATTTGTTCCGAAAATAATTACGATCAAAAGTTCACTGGTTCCAGATACAGATTACGATCTGTATAAAAAAAATTAAAACCCATTTCCATTGCTCGACCGGTGAACGGGGTTCCAACAGTTGCATGGTTTGTCTTCTTTGTCATGGCTTTGCGCATGATATTTTAATGAAATCCTTGAAGACTCTAAGAAACATTAGGGCCTGAACGTCTTCATTTTCTGATTGATAATTTTCACTCGACTCTTAATGTTTGTGGTCTCTAGGACCTAGGATATTTGGGGCCGAAGTTCACTTGGTCGAATAAAAGAAAAGGTGCATAGATGATCCAAGGGATGTTGGATCGACGTATGTGTGTGTGTGTGTGTGTGTGTGTGTGTGTGTGTGTGTGTGTGATATCTAGTGGAGAAACATGTTTGCTACAGTTAGCGCTTGTACTAAGGCATTCTTCCCTAAGGGAAGTTAACCATTTAGAATTTTGGAGGTCCCATCACCACTCTATTTTGCTTGATATGTCTCTTGTTTTGGTGCTTGGTAATAATCAGTGGGTGGAGGTGAGGCTTCACTTTAAGGAATGTTTGGCCAACAAACAGAGTTGTACATATATTGTTTGGAGATCTTCAAATGGTGTGGATTCGAGGAATAAAATGAGTAGCATGGTGTCAAAAATCCAATTAAGTACTAACAAGCTTAGGGTGTGGTACGACCAAAGCAGAGGAAGCTTGAGCGCATACATTTCAAGGAAGCGGTTTGATCTTCGCAATGCCTCCAGTTCGATGAATGTTGGTTCCTTAGGTTAAATTCGGGTGATTGAAGATTACGACATACTGGCATGGTTAAGTAGTGGCTTTTATCTTTTATTATTTTTAAATAACATAAATGAAGTTCGTTTCATTTGTTTTGATTGTTTAATTGCCCTGAAAATAAAGGTAAAAAATAGAAATCTCTCGTGACAGAGAGTTGTTTTATATCATTTTTTATTTTATTTTTTTGTTATAGATTAGTAATGTTTGCATGTTGTTTTGGGTTGATAATGTTTATTTATTTTAAAAGTTATTTATTTTATTTTATTTGTAAAATTTGTTAAGAATGAGTGTGCTCTTATTTGAAAATAAAACATATGTTTGGTAGTTTACGTTTTTCAAAAAGTTTTATGTTTTTTCTTCTAAAGTGAAATTCTTTCTATTAAAAAAAAAGTAATTCAAGTCTTTGGTAGAAATGACAACTTTACCTAGACCAGTGAGTGCCGAACCGAACCCGTACCGCATTGGTCCAGGTCTGAGTCTGGGTTCGATCAAAAACTCGGACCCAAACCCATGGACCCAAATATTTTACATGGTATTTAATGAACTATCTAAAACCTAATCTCTTGTTCTTACAGTCGCAAATCAGTTCTCAAAGTAAAAAACACACACACATGAGATCATTGCATCCATGTGTGTGTATATATATATATATATATATATATATATATATATATATATATATATATATATATATGAGCAGATTGCAGATCTAGCCTTTCTCAATGTTTAGTTTCTAGGAAATAGCTTTTGTAAGACAATAAAACCATCTTCTATTAAACTCGGTAAAATGTAAAAATTACCCTTTTACAAAATGTAAGGACGAAGCTACCCTTCTCTTCTTCTCCTTCAGTTGACTGAAGAATGATATGAACGGATTTGGTATAACCATCTCAGTTAATATCCGATAAGATAAGGATATAATAAATCATATTATATACTAATTTGTCTTCATAAAGAAATTAGAAAGAAAATATTGTCTTGACTTGAAGATCGAGCATAGATCGGATGGAATGCTTGTCTATCAATCAGAATATGTTGAAAAGATTATGAAAATATTACATATGGATATTACTCCATAAAGCAAGTCTTTGCTTATACTCCCCCCCAATCATTTATGATCTTATTTCATGAAATAACCATCTATATGCGTCAGCTTAGCAATAAAAAAGATTGCTTCAAAAGAATTTTTATCATGGGGAGCGTCCCATCATGGGGAGTATATCAAATGAAGTATATTAATTATATTGGGGCATATGTGCATTGTACTCTTTTTCCTTCCAATCATGGTTTTTGTTCCATTGGGTTTTCCTGATAAGGTTTTAATGAGACAATTCCCTAAGCACACCAAAAAATCATTTGATTCATGAAGATCATTATAATATTGCTTTGATATGGCAGATCAATGGATATCATCACCTATGGTTTTTATCCCACTGAATTTTTCTTAGTAAAGTATAAATGTGAGAAATATTTTGAAGAAAATAATATTTTTGGACATATGTGTACTATACTCTTTTTTCCCTTCGACAAGTGAAATTCCATAGAAAGTGTGTGTTTAATAACCTAGAGGGGGGGGGGGGGGTGAATAGGGTTTAATCAAGTTAATTACCAATTTTTTTGTGATTAGTCAATATTCAAATTCACCCAACAAAACAAACATACAAAATCAAGTGTAAAGTGAGGAATAATAAAGAACACTTGATTTATACGTGGAAACCCTCTAAATAGGAAAAACCACGAGCTGTTAAGTGAGCCACAATCAATCGCAGAAATCCACTATATGAGTAAAAAGTTACACCCTCAAGTGACACTCGGACTCTCACTCTCGACATCCTCAGACTATGGCCACTACCACTCACCACTCTTGGTTCAGTCCCTAGTGATATCCCCTGATCCACTACTCTTGGCATGAGCACCTCCTACTCTACCCCTCGGTCCTTTTATAGTGGATACCCGACCAATTGCTTGCCAACCCACCCTTGGTTGAAAGGCTTCTCTTGCTTGTGCAACTTCACACCGAAGCCACAAGACTTTGACTCAATGAAGAGTATATGGTCTAAGTGTTTATATGACACTATGCTCAAATGCAATTATGTGTAAGACCAAACACAAAATGTTTAACTAGATGTAGATAATGAAATTAAACATCCTAGTTATCAAACAATGCCTACATGCCCATACAAAGGACTTAATTAGATGTGTAGATAAAATCTAACAACCTAATTGTCAATAAAAGTCCAACCAACACAAGTTGTCAACAACAAACAATCAAGGGCAATTTTACAATCAATAAATGCAATTAATGAGGCACAAGCAATAATGTCTAAATGCAGTACATAAAGACTTAACTAGATAGTAACTAGATATGAATATGCAATATTACAATCTAGTTATCAAACAAATCCACTTCAACATATGTTGTCATTAAGCATGGCATGGTCATTAATGTAATCATCAAAATACAATTAATATGACCTAATTAGCTAGAGACAAATATGACCTATACGCTAGCTATCACAATACAAACCCCAAACATGTCATAACTTTAATCAATATGCAATTAATTTGAAGAAATGCTAATCTAAGCAATAGATGTCATGTCCTGGAAGCTAGAACAATAAATGAATAATAATAGAGGTTCTACTTACCAATCAATGAAAATCCATGTTTTAAAAGATGCTTGAAATGCAAGATGAAGATGGGTTTGGGGTTAGAAGAGTTAAAAACAAAGCTTGAAGCTTTCTCTCTCTAAGGGAGGTTATCACTCTCTAAAAATGTGTTCTTTGAGCTCTAAGGAGGCAAGGAAGAAGAAGAGAACATATATTTATATATAAACCCTAGACAAAACGGCGTCGTTTTGGACTTGGGAAACAAAATCCCATCATGACCGCTGAGCATACCGCTGGCCAGGCAAGTGTCTAGGCAGCAAGGCACGGTTGGAAATTACCGCTGCCTAGGTCGCTAGCTATGCATGTGCACCAAAAGCGGTCTAGACCGCGGTACATGATTGACAGCACAACAACTCGAGCTTCGAGTGACCCAAAACATGACCAAACGATATCCAAACTTTTCGTATAATATACCGTTGGAAAGGTATGGAAGTATTATTTCTACTACAATTTATAAAACAAGATTTGGACATCTGTAGAAAACGTTATGGTCATTTTAATGACCAAAGGTCAGAAACGGACAACAACAAAGATACCCTATTTTTGTGGTCACTTTAGAGATTTCAAAACCAATCCAAACGGTCATGAAATATTACGAATAATATATTGTTGGAAAGGTATGTGTGTCTAGTTTGAACAGAAATTGTCAAAACTCATTTTGAATCATTTTATAAAAAGATATGGTAACAAGACCATACAAAGGTCAGTTTTGAAAAACATTTAAATCATTGAAATACACTCTTTTGAAACTAGACACTTTACTCCATATAACCAAACCTAGAGAAGAATGAGACATTCTTATATGGTCACTCAACGTGATAAAACAAGCACACCATCGTGCAAGTTATCGGTCTATTTCTATATGTTTTAGGTCCCCATTTCCTATTATTTGTGCTTTGTTCTTGGGGTAAAATTAGGCATTTTATGTGTTTGTTGAGCATGTATAGGTCACATTCCATTCAAGAGGTGTTAGATGTTATTTTGGAGAAAAAGAGCAAAAAGTTGATTTTCGGAGCAATGCAGAACAGTCATATTGCGGGGCCTATATCTCTCAGCTCCATTCGAATTATGTGTCCTACTACCTGTGGACTGAAATCTCCAGAAGTCTAGTTTCCAGCGCACTTTACGGATCGCAATTCTGATATTCCTAGAAGAAGTTATGCCTATTTTAGTACCCGATGGTCAGATCAGTCATAATTTCGTGAATATTGACGGGATTTATTTTACAAGTTGTCGGAATGGAAAATATTTCCTTCTTGGAATTGTTTGGGAGTCTTGTCCAAACAAGTTGAAACCTAATCCTAATCTTCCTTCAATAAGTAGTATTTTTATTGGATTAGGAAAGATATAAAGTCCCAAAAAGGTAGAGTTCTATTTTGGAATTGATTTCCTTATTGTTTAAGGGCATGACATAGCCTCTACACCTATTTAAACCCCATGTGAACCCTAATTCGGGAGAGAGAAGCCAAGGGAGGTCCTAAGCCACCAAGGGGGCTGTCCCCCATGAATCCATCACCATACACCTTCCATTCATCTTTACACATCGAATATTCAAAGACGAAGAAGAATTCATCATTGAAGACTTGAATAACTCATTGAAGGCCAAGATGGGTTTTATGTTTTCTTTCTCTTCTCTTGTTTTCATCATGTGTAACTAATTCATATTAGGGAATCAATGTGAACCTCTATGAATGCTCTTTATTAGAATTGACGATATTTTCATTAATTCAACTTTTGATTTATTCAATTCATCCTATGTCTTAATTCTTTATTCTTGTTAATGCATGATCATACGTTGGCATGAATTTAAGGTTTTGATAATTTAATGATTAAGGTTGGAGTATTGATCTATACGTAATCTTAATTAATATTCAATTGAATGGATAAAACTGATCTTAGCATTGATCTATGCAAGTAGGTTTTGGTTCATTGTTCTTACACTTAATGGGTTCTCGATTGTAGTTTGCGCCATTGATCTATGGGTAAACTGTAATTGAGAACACTTGATTCATCCCAGGATCATACGGTAACAATCATACTTAAGATAAGAACGAACCCTTAACTTGATTAACATTATGTTTTCACAGTCAATTCGAAACATTGAGTAAACATAGTAGGGGAGCATAGATGACCTAGTACTTTCTCACCTTTGATCACAACCAAATCTTTTTAATTGCTTTCTTAGTTTTAATTTAATTTAGTTTTAGCTTTAAATTAACTCAACAATCTTCTTGTTACTTTAATTTAGCTTTAATTAGAATTAGTTTTAATCGATAAATCTCTAGTCCTCGTGGGAACGATCCTTACTTGCCACTGTGTTTATCTTCACGATTCGTGCACTTTACTAGTATTGTTTTATAACACGATTTACACACACACAACACAATACCACACTTAAATATATAAATGAAGTGCAAGTGTGATTGTGAAGAGATGCACACATATAAACAATATCAACACAAATGCAAGATCAACAAAGCATGCATGAGGTGTGTGTGTGCACCTAAACTCTTCAAGAGGCAAAGTCAAGTGAATATACCTTTTGCTCTTGGAGTCATGGAGATGCTTGGAAGCTTGCCAATGAGGACCTAAGCTACCCATTACACAATCATCCCCAATGTGGTGTGGTTTGTCATGAAATAAGTCAATCATAAAATCGAGGTCCTTACAATAAGGTTTTATCCCACTTGATTTTCCTTACAAGGTTTTTAATGAGATAGTTTTAAGAACGTTCAACACCACAAGATCCAAAAGATTATTGTTTATAATTTTACCGAGGCTTTTATCCAATTGGGTTTTTCCTAATAAATTGAAATACAAGAGGTGGAAACTAAGAGGGAGTGTTATGAATAATGTGGATTTACTCCACTTGTAATGCCTATTCAAACACCGCCTAAACATCGCCCCCGGATAAATATCTCCCACTTGCCCGACAACATCATCACTTGCAATAACCCACCTCTTAAATCCCATCTCTTCTTTTCTCTCCACTTGATTGCCTTGTAAAAGTCTATAGATAAGACTTAGCTTATGTTTCTCATTTGAAACGATGATCAACTCAAGCTTTATAAATCAATACAAAGCATATCTCTCTTTCTGTCTTGTGCATCTCTCTCTTTCATTATTTCATATGTTATTTGATTGTTATTTGCAACATTTTTCACCTAGTTGGAAAAGCAGGCATACAAAAAAGTTGATATACCAATTCCCCCAACTTTGTCTGTTAGGCTTGTGGGATATTTGTGGGATATATTGCTGTAAAATTCTTTAATACAAATAGTTGCTGGGAATTTTTTTTTAAAATAATTTTTTTTGTTGGAAATTGTTTTAAAAATTACAAAATATAATTATAATAGAAAAACCTGGAAAGTAGTTGAGTTGAGGACAATGTCGCTCTCTTTAAATCATTTTACGGCTCTGCTCTGATTATGCTAGCAGTTCCAAAGTTGTCATGTCGTCCCCAGGATAAAACAACCCATAATCAACTCTGTCTCGGAACTTCTTTACACGAAGAAGAACCAGAATACTCAAACTCTTTCAAAAATTGCTTGGAATACTAACAAAGAACACTCAAGAATTTCTTTTAAAGTTGTATTTGAAAGCTTATGTTTTAAAAAAATGTTATGTATTTTGTGAATGAGGCAAAGCCTCTATTTATAGGATTAGAAAATTAAAATTAAAAAATAAAATTAATCACCAACCATTAAAATGAAATAAAAATTGAATTAGCAATAACATCAATTTTTTTTAAAAAGTTTTAATAACTTGTGTTAATAACCAATTTAGGCTAGGGACCAAAGAGAATTTTTCTACTCTCCTAACCCGGGTCCAAATCTGGGATTACCTACCCTAGTACCACAGTTCCGGGGGTCGGGCTATTGGGCCATCCCACAGAAGCCGGGAAAGGTCGTCACACCTTGGGAACACCCCAAGTAAAGCCCGACACAATCAGATCGAGCTCCTTACACCAAAACTGATACATGACGAGCCAGGCTTCCCAAGGTCGAAATTACCTCGCAACCTCCCAAAAAGCCCGCCGTCCTCTCCATACGTAAAATGGGACTTAAAAGGACATCATGTTCATACTATAGTGTTGTTCCACTTCGTAAAAGGAAGATTCGAACCTGTCTGGACAAGTAAATGGAAGCTCATCGAAGCTCCATTACCACTAAAGAACGCCCACGAGGGCCATTTCAAGCTCTAAGGGACCTGGAAAGGTCAGACCAAGCTTCCAGTACCAAAGCCAGAACACAGGTATCGCTCTCTCTTTGAGGAAGCAAACGCCATACTCACATCCTCCATGAGACGTCACACCATGGAGGCACACAGGATCATATCTATACCCCAACAAACATTAAATACCACGTACGTGCAGGGCAAGTGATTGAGTCCGAAGAGGAAATAAACTATATATCTACCTAAGATATTCTCAAATCCTTTATAATCAAAATCAATAACATTCAAAATAGTGGATCCCGGCCGATAAGGGGGGGATTGGATTCAGAAGATGTTAATAGCGAAATTTGGCTAGGGACCACAGAAGAATTTTTCACCTTCCAGCCTTCAAACAGGGGTCCAAATCCAGGGTCTACATAACGAGGTATCGAGGTCCTCTAGGTTAAGGTACCTTACGACCCCGCAGAAGAATGGCGAGGCACACCTTCTCAAACACCATGCATGCATTCAGGCTCTGTAATTAAAGCTCGCTACCCCACCAGGAATTCTGCATAATTAGGTCGAGCTCCATGTTAAAGCTCTGCGTAGCTAAACCAAGCTCTTAGCTACAAGGTTGGAACCCTATGGGATATTTCGCCCCTAGAATTGTTAGCACAAGCTCCACGACAAGACCTACAAGATCGATCAAGCTCCATGACAATCTAGAGGTCCTCTAGGGACCCATGCCAGTATACTGGAACTTGGGGTACCTCACCCTCGAGAAATATCAAGCGTCACCTTAGGTAACCTCCATGAAGTATCTCTCCAAAGTGTCGTATGAAACCAGAGCTCTCCTCCAAACAGAATAGGAAGAAAGAGTTGACCTTCATGACACTTACGATACCATTAATAAGGTCAAACCGTATTAATGGAGGTAATAAACCCTATTAATGAGGTCAAACCGTATTAATGGAGATAGTCAACCCTATTAATGAGGTCAAATTTTATTTATTGAGGTAGTCAACCATATTAATGTAGATAGTCAACCCTATTAATGACATGATCAACGCCATTAATAAGAGAATATTCAACTCTTTAATTGCCACCATTAGTAAAAGAGTCCAAAGAGGAAACAAATACCTTTGCCTTCAAGATATCCTTCACAATCAATTATTGGGGGTCAACAACAACAGAAAATTCCATCTATCAAGGAAGGAAGAGTCCGAAGGGGAAGCAAACACATCTTCTCCAAGATATTAGCTACAAGCCTATCAACTACATTAAATAAAGAATCGTATTCAATACGGAAAAGAAGACCAATTCAAGAGTCATGGACTTGCACGCCAAGGTAGTCACCATGTATAAATACACCTATAAACTCATCTCATATAAGGGATCTGATATCTCAGAAGACACATGTTTCGTTTAAGGTTCTCTTTAGATCGTCATTGTACGTGTACCTTTACCAGGAATATACTGGCATCGTTTAACACTCGATCATTGTTGTAATCTCTCCGGAGCACCATGGTGGTATTATTTCTCCATTGTTGTATGCTCCTCGGAGCATCTGTGATATATACATAAGGAAGGGTATTCCTCTTTCCATTGGATACTGCCTTGGGGTTTTTCAGCATGTGATCATTAGTGATGCTTTTTACCCCTTGGTCAGTCCACCTCTCTCTACAAAGACTTGTGTTTTTCATATTATCTACTATATTATGCATGTGTGTATACGGGCTAGGTACTAACCCCATTGGTCTTAGCTCTCTAATCCTTCTTATATGAGATCGGGAAACTACAACAAAAATCTAGGGAACCAGATCTAGATTCCTACCTCGTTGGACCTAGCGCTCTTATTCTCCCATCTACATGCCAAAGTCGCACATCAAGATGAGGAGAAACAACCCAGACCAGCTTGAAGGGAGTCGATGAGCCCTCTTGCATCCTCCCTATGGAAGAAATCAAGCTCTTTAACATTGGAGCTAGATAAGCCCCCCTTCTTACTTGCTATCTAGGTCTAGGAACTACAGGAAGGAATCGGGCTCCAGAACAGAGCTCTGGGTACCAGGACGCACTCCTACTCCGACCGAGGACTAAGACCAAGATCAACCCCTTCATACCAGCAAGGGAACCTCGAGCTCCCTTCATCTCTTACCAACCACAAAGCCCGACGGATGGAATGACTCGTCTCCTACCTACCACGAAGCCCGATAAGTGGGATGACTCCTCTCCTACCTACCACTCCATACTTCATATTCATAAAAGATCTCTCTAAGGTACAAGGTACCAACTCCGGCCACCACCTCCGTGGTAGTGGTCTCGAGGGTGTTAGCTGTAATTTCTCACCCTTAGTGAATTTTCGGTTAACACTTTATGGTGCCTTTTTAAAGCCTCTATGTCTCTACATGAGTATCATTATACTATCGAGGTAACAGATTCATAATTCATGGAATATCATTTACTATAAACGATGATTTTCTCCATACTTGTCTATATCGCCTATGCATCGCATGTGGTGCTCATTTTATCATTTAACGAGTTTCGTTCATTATGGAGCAAATATGGTACGTGGGATTCCTTGTGGAACCAGTTCATTATGCTACTCCTATGAAGCGAACCTGCTCAGAAAATCGTAGAGATCCAATATAGCAGCTCCCCACTTGAAGATCTCATTTATAGCTGAACCATTATGATGCATCGAGAGCTCTTATATAGTAGAACTACACCTCTCCTACTTCTTTACAGAAGATTTGCTCTGCTACCGGTAGACCTCTTATCCAGTAGATTCGTTGGACTTGGACCTAGTCATACGGGACCCTTCATGTCACCGTATCCGCCTTTCAGAAGCTCCTAGGTAGCGGTAGCAGGTCGACTCATGAATCTAAGAAGCCAACTCAGCTGTGTAGCTTTTATAGCAGCACGACTAATAGAAGATTAATGGTTCCACGCCTCGTGCACCGGGCCAATCAACGCCCAAGTGAGCCACTGAACTCTCGGTTCACTCCAGGAGGGTCCAGAGCCTCATTTCAATTGTAGGGGACTCCAAAGATCCCAAGCATGCTTCTGGACCAGTACCAGACCGGTGGCTTCGCTCTATGTTTACCGGGCCATTCACCGCCCAAGCAAGCCACCGAAGCCCGATCTGATCGAGGAGAGCCCAGAGGTTTCCCACTCTTTGTAAGGCTTTCTACATGCCTAACCAAACCTCTGGAGTAGCAGCCTCACTATAAGGCCAAGTGGCCCCTCACTTCTTGTATAGGGTAGGTCAACGCCCAAATGAGCCTTTATGACCCCGATCCATTCCAGTATGGTCCAGAGCCTCATTTCAATTGCTGGGGACTCCAAAGATCCCAAGCATGCTTCTTGGCCAGTACCAGACCGGTGGCTTCGCTCCATGTGCATCGGGCTATTCATCACCACAGCACGCCACCGAAGCCTGATTTGATAGAGGAGAGCCTAGAGGTTTCCCACATTTTGGTAAGGCCTCTACATGCCTAAGCAAACCTCTGGAGTAGCAGCCCCGCTGCAAGGCCCGGTGGCTCCTTACTTTTTATACAGGGCCGGTCAACGCCCAATTGAGCCATTGAGCTCCTGTTTCGTTCCAGCATGGTCCAAAGCCTGATTTCAATTGCAGAGGACTCCAAAGATCCTAAGCATGCTTATGTACCAGTACCAGACCGGTTGCTTCGCTCCATGTTTACCGGGCCATTCACCGCCATAGCAAGCCACCGAAGCCTGATCCGAGCGAGGAGTTATCAGAAGCTTTCCATATTTGGTAAGGCCACCTACATGCCTAAGCAAGCTACTGGAGCAGTGGCAACACTACGAGATCGGTGGCTTCACTCCATATTTACTGGGCCATTTACCACCCTAGCAGGCCACTGAAGCCCGATCCGGTCGAGGAGTTCCCAGAAACTTCCCACATTTGGTAAGGCCACCTACATGCCTAAGTAAGCCTCTGGAGTAGCAGCCCCGCTGCAAGGCCCAGTGACTCCTCACTTCTTATTCAGGGTCGGTCAATGCTCTAGTGAGCCACTGAGCTCCTGTTTCATTCCAGCATGGTCCAGAGTCTTCTCTCAGTTGCTAAGGGCTCCTTGGATCCTAAGTGTGCCTCTGGACCGGTACCAGACAGTTGGCCCTCTCCATTTATATTGGGTTGTCCAATGCTTAAGTGAGTCACCTTGGTTCCTACTCATTACAGAGGGGTCCAAAGCCTTCTCTCAGTCACGAGAAACTTCTATGATCTCAAACATGTCTCTGGACAGTTACTAGGTCGGTGCCTTCTCTCCACTTTTATAGGGCCATTCATCGCCCTAGCAAGCTACCTTGGTCCCGATCTACCTCTCTGGTTAATTTCCTCAATAGTAGCAGCTTCTTCCTCCGTAGTCTCATTGCTTGGTTGAAGAACGGGTCATCATCCCTTATCACTGCTACTTTGGAGCCAACTTCTACCACCTTGGTTGGATCAACTTCAATCAGCCTTAACCTCTATCTCCTCAGTTGGATCAATCGAGATCTCTCTTACCTCTCTTATCTCTCCTACCTTGGTAACACTAATGTGGACCTCTACTTTGACAGATTCAGATAGAGAGGTAGGCAGACTTGAAGCCCCTTATGCATCCCCTACCTTGTAGCAGAGGACTTTGAGGTAGGTTCTACTCTACTACGGTCTGGCATGAATGTAGAGATAGGCACCATGTCCTCCTCATCATCCGTACATCCTGTGGCTCGAGATGGACCGGCTTCAGTGAGAGTGGACCTAATAAATTCTCAGCTTTCTCTATGATCTCTTTCAGAGCGGTCCTTACATGACACAGAGCATGGATTCGAGTCTTTCCATATCATATGCACACTGCATCCACTCTCTGTCTACCTGCATCTTATCTACGATTGCCTCAGCTCTTGTCATGACTTTGCTCAGGATGATCGCTCCCCTCATTATCTTGATCATCACCCCCTTAGTCTACTAAAGCTCGACTTTAGCATCATTAACCTGCTCCTAAAGAGCATCATACCGGTGGCTCTGCTCCATTCATGTTGGGTCATTCAACTCCCTAGCAAGCCATCGGAGTCCCGGTTCATTCAAGATGAGCCCAAAGGCTTCCCATATTCAGTGAGGCCTTCTACGTGCCTAAGCAAGCCTCTAGAGTAGCAGCAGCACCGCTGTAAGTTCTAGAGCCTCCTTGTATCTAGTACCAGGCCGATGGTTCCTCTCCATTTGTATCGGGCCATTCAACGCCTTAGCAAGTCATCAGAGTCTTGGTTAATTCGAGATGAGCCCAGAGGTTTCCCACAATCGGTAAGGCCTCCTACGTGACTGAGTAAGCCTCTAGAGTAATAGCAGCATTACTGTAAGGCCCGGAGCCTCCTCATATGTAGTACCAGGCCGGTGGCTCCTCTTCATTTGTATGGAACCGTTCAACGCCTTAGCGAGCCACCGTGGTCCATATCCACATCCTAGGATTGATTCATCGACAGTGGCAACTACTTCCTCCCTGGTCTTACTGCTTAGGTAGAGGAAGAACCATCATCCCCTAGCACTGCTACCTCGGAGCCAACTCCACCACCTTAGTCGTGTTAGCCTGAATCAGCTAGGTCCCTTACCTCTTCAGCTGGATTGATCGGGACCTCTTCCATCACTATGGCTTCAGTATGGACCTCCCATTCTTGGGTAAGGGCGATCTAGATCCTTACCTCCTTGACAGATTCAGACAGACAGATACATAGGTTTGAAGGTTCACTTACATCCATAACCTCTGTGGCAACCCACATCTGCTAGACCAGTTCGGACCACCATTTCCCTGGAAAGATCAAACTGGACTTTTACTTTGGATGATTCTGATGGAGAGGTAGGCGGGCTTGGATCCCCCCATGCATCTACAGCAATAACGGACATCAAGGTAGTTCCTACCCCAACACTACTAGACATGAAAGCAAAAATGGGAACCAAGTCCTCCTCATCATCTGCTCATAAATCATCTTAATAAGGCCCGGCTTTAGTCGGAACGGACCCAGGTAACTCTGAGCTTTCTCTATGATCTTCTTAAGGTATACATCCTCCAATGATGATCAGATCAGAGAGAAGAAGAGCTCGAGCTGCCTAGCAAGCAACACAGAAACGTCATTCAGCAAATAAAGCACCCACATTGGTTTCCAAGCCAGCCACGCTCGCATGCAGAGTTTGAACAACTCCCTCAAGAGTTTACCTCCTCCTTTAAAGCAATCCTTGCATGGCATGACGTATGGACCCGAGTCTCTCCAGATCATATGCATGTTGGATCCACTCTCGCGTTAACTGCATATTAGCCATGGTTGCCTTAATTCTGACCATGTCTTCATTAAGAACAATTGTGCCCCTCACTACCGTGGCCAACTCCTCCTCATTTTGGTTTGACGTCCCCTAAGAGAGAAGTTTTCTCCATCCGAAACATCTACTTCTGGATCAACCGGGGCTCACCTGCCATATAAACAACCACCTCAGTCGTGGCCTTTATTTGAGGGAAAAGCTCCCTCTTCGGATTGATTATCTACTGTACCATGGAATTTTGAGCCCTGGTTTGCTTCAGTAACCCAAGACTTGCCAGCTAGTATGGGAACATACACGACCATCTCAACAGCTTTCTTCTTAATCCCCTCCATTTTCCGTCCATCAATGACTCTTAAGTCAAATGAGGGAAGTAGAGCCAGCTCTACCTGGAAGGTTGTGAAGAAGTAACCATCAACCTTAGCAAACACCAGCTTTCTCTCAAAGATTATCATACCGATGGCTCCTCTCCATTTGTACTGGGCCATCCAATGCCCTAGTGAGCCATCGAGGTCTCGATCCGTTCGGGAAGCACCCAAAGGTCCTGATTTGTTCACAGTAGAGTCTCGAGCTCCATTAAGATTGTTGAAAACTCTCATCTACCCCAAGCGGACTTCCAAACCGGTTACATCACTTGGGGACTAGAAGCTCAATATTTTCTCAGTTCTCCAGTGTGAGGGGCAATGACCCCAGCGTGAGACCATTTCCCCTAGTTCACAATAAAAAACGACTTTTACGAAGAGCCATTCTACTATCTACACTCATAATGCAGATCATCTCAAGGGATTCTACTTATGAAAAAACTCCTAGAGCGAGACTTGTTATCAACCGATACCACTATCCATTGATACAACTTCGTATCGGCTCGCCATGAGTTTGCATCTCCTTCGATTTTGGTATCCGTAATAGATCTAATGTGATCACCATCACCAGGAGAGCTACACCACACTCTCGAAACCCTAGACTGGATAAAAACCTTCTAAGAGGATCGTCAATACCATGAGAGCTACATAACACTCCTGATGCCCTGGACCGGATCGAATCCCTCCAAGAGGATCACCTTGACTGTGAGAGCTAGATAGCCCTCCTAATGCTCTGGACTTGATTAATCTCTCCAGGAGGATCGCCATAGTATTTCGATAGTGATCTCCTCAAGACTAGAGACTGGTCGGGAAAGCCCCCTCACTACCTCTGATGCCTCGACCGGGCACCACCCTTCGCCAAGAAGGGTCTGAGTATAAGAGTATGGTTGCCATCCAGATCTCGAGACCAGGGATTGATCGGGGAAGCCCACTCATCACCCATGATGCCTTGATCGGGTGACCTCCCCTAAGAAGGATCCGAGTGTAAGAGTATAGTTGCCATCCGGATCAAAATTATCAAGATATAGTTAGATAGCGCTCCTCATGCCTTGGTTGGGCTACGACCCCCAAGAAGAATCTGAGTGTAAGTGCATAGCTGCCATCCGGATCAAAATACCAGGATATAGCTAGATAGCGCTCCTGATGCCTTGGTCAGGCTATAACCTTCAAGAATAATCTAAGTGTAAGAGCATAGTTGCCATCCAGATCTCGAGACTAGGAAATAGATAGATAGCGCTCCTGATGCCTTGGTCGGGCTACGACCCCCAAGAAGAATCTGAATATAAGAGCATAGTTACCATCCAGATCTCGAGACCAGGGATTGATTGGGGAAGCCCCTTCATCACCCTGATGCCTTGGTAAGGTGACCTTCCCCAAGAAGGATCCGATTGTATGTGCATAATTGCCATCCGGATCAAAATACCAGGATATAGCTAGATAGCACTCCTGATGCCTTGGTCGGGTGACCTTCCCCAATAAGGATCCGATTATAAGTGCATAGTTGCCATCCGGATCTCGATACCAGCTTGATGCCTTGGTCAGGCTACGACCCCCAAGAAGGGTATGAGTGTAAGAGCATAGTTGCCATCTGGATCAAAAGACCAGGAAATAGCTAGATAGAACTCCTGGTGCCTTAGTTGGGCTACAACCCCCAAGAAGAGTCTGAGTATAAGAGCATTGTTGCCATCTAGATCTCGATACCAGGATATAGCTAGATAGCGCTCATGATGCCTTTGTCGGGCTACGACCCCAAGAAGAATCCGATTGTAAGTGCATAGTTGCAATCCTGATCAAAATACCAGGATATAGCTAGATAGTGCTCCTAATGCCTTGGTCGGGCTACGATCCCCCAGAAGGGTCTGAGTGTAAGTGCATAGTTGCCAAACGGATCAAAATACCAGGATATAGCTAGATAGCGCTCCCAATGCCTTGGTCGGGCTACGATCTTCAAGAAGAATCTGAGTGTAAAAGCATAGTTGCCATCCAAATTTCGAGACTATGAAATAGCTAGATTATGCTCTTGATGCCTTTGTCGGGCTACGATCCCCAAGAAGAATCTGAGTGTAAGAGCATAGTTGCCATCCAGATTCCAAGACCAGGAAATAGCTAGATTACGCTCATGATGCCTTGGTCGGGCTACGACCCCCAAGAAGGGTCTGAGTGTAAGAGCGTTGTTGCCATCCAGATCTCGATACCAGGATATAGCTAGATAGCGCTCCGGATGCCTTGGTCGGGTGACCTCCCCCAAGAAGGATCCGAATGTAAATGCATTGTTGCCATCCGGATCAAAATACCAGGATATAGCTAGATAGCCCTCCTGATGCCCTGGACCGGATTAATCCCTCCAAGAGGAACGCCATGGTATTTCGACATTGATCGCCTCGAGACCAGTAAATAGCTAGATAGCACTTCTGATGCTCTTGTTAAGCTACCTCCCCCCAAGAAGGATCTGAGCATAAGAGCATAGTTGTCAGCTAGATCACGAGACCTGAACAACCAAAAGTTCATATTGTTGCCATGGCCGGGCCAACCCGTTAGGAAAGGTCTATGTGGCATAGTTGCCTACCAATTCCAGGAACATAAATTTTATGCTGTCAGATTAGCCACTAGAGCTTCATCCGACATGATCTAGCAATACGGTTTGTGACATTTCTCACTTACCAAATTTAACACTGACTAGAGCGTCGGAAATTCCACAAAGGGAATATCCCTTCTGTGGTCCGCCATCGCTCATTTATTTTATAGGTACGCTGAATGCACCTATGTTTTGCCTATGTATAAAGACCTAGTGAGAAAGTGGCCTTAGTTGCCTACTAGGATCTTTTTCGCCAAATGTACCAAGACTCCTAAAACAGGAATGACTAGTACCCCAGTTCGCTAAGCCAATCACTGTGAGCGATTCTGGTTACAAGTAAGAAGCGACAAGAAAAATTCTTCACGTAGTACAAGATTCTGACTCCAACCCCAACTACATACCGGTGTTCAAATCAGAAGGGACTTCTGTCAATAGCAAAATTTGGCTAGGGACCAAAGAAGAATTTTTCACCTTCTAGCCTTCAAGCAGGGGTCCAAATCCGGGGTCTACGTAGCGAGGTATCAAGGTCCTCTAGGTCGAGGTACCTTACGACCCCACAGAAGCATGGCTTGGCACACCTTCTCAAACACCATGCATGCATTCAGGCTCTCCAATTAAAGCCCGCTACCCCGCCAGAAATCCTGCATAATTAGGTCGAGCTCCATGTTATAGCTCAGAGTAGCTAGACCAAGCTCTCAGCTACAAGGTTGGAACCCTATGGGATATTTCGCCCCTAGAATTGTTAGCACAAGCTCCACGACAATACCAGCAAGATAGATCTAGCTCCATGACAATCGAGAGGTCCCCTAGGGACCCCGCCAGTATACTGGAACTTGAGGTACCTCACCCTCGAGAAATATCAAGCGTCACCTCAGGTAACCTCCATGAAATACCTCTCCAAAGTGACATATGAAACCAGAGCTCTCCTCTAAACAGCATAAGAAGAAAGGGTTGACCTTCATGACACTTACGATACCATTAATGAGGTCAAACCATATTAATAGAGGTAATCAACCCTATTACTGAGGTCAAACCGTATTAATAGAGGTAGCCAACCCTATTAATGAGGTCAAATTTTATTTATTGAGGTAGTCAACTGTATTAATGGAGATAGTCAACCCTATTAATGACATGATCAATGCCATTAATAAGAGAATATTCAACTCTTTAATGGCCACCATCAGTAAAAGAGTCCAAAGAGGAAACAAATACCTTTGCCTCAAAGATATCCTCCACAATCAATTATTGGGGGTCAACTACAACAGAAAATCCCACCTATCAATGAAGGAAGAGTAAGGTGAAGCAAACACATATTCTCCAAGATATTAGCTACAAGCCGATCAACTACATTAAATGAAGAATCGTATTCAATATGGAAAAGAAGACCAATTCAAGAGTTATGGACCTGTACGCCAAGGTAGACACCATGTATAAATACATCTGTAAACTCATCTCATAGAAGGGATCTGATATCTCAGAAGACACATGCTTCGTTTAAAGTTCTCTCTAGATCGTCATTATACGTGTACCTTTACCAGGAATATACTGGTATCGGTTAACACTCGATCATTATTGTAAGCTCTCCGGAGCACCATGGTGGTATTATTTCCCCATTGTTGTAAGATCCCCGGAGCATCTGTGATATATACATAAGGAAGGGTATTCCTCCTTCCATTGGATACTGCCTTTGGGTTTTTCAGTATGTGATCATTCGTGATGTTTTTTTCCCATTGGTCAGTCCACCCCTCTTTACAAAAGACTTGTGTTTTTCATATTATCTATTGTATTAAGCATGTGTGTATGCAGGCTAGGTACCAACCCCATTGGTCCTAGCTCTCTAATCCTTCTTATATGAGATCGAGAATGTAAAACAAAAATCTAGGGAACCAGATCTAGATTCCTACCTCGCTGGACCTAGCGCTATTATCATCCCATCTACATGCCAAAGTCGCACATCAATATGAGGAGAAACAACCCATACCAACTTGAAAGGAGTCGATGAGCCCTCCTGCATCCTCTCTATGGAAGAAATCAAGCTCTTTATCACGCTAGATAAGCCCCCACTTCTTACTTGATATCTATGTTGGGGAACTACAGGAAGGAATCGAGCTCCAGAACCGGGCTCTGGGTACCAGGACGGGATCCGACCCCAAGCGAGGACCAAGACCAAGATCAACCCCTTCATACCAACAAGGGAACCTCGAGCTCCCTTAATCTCATACCAACCACAAAGCCCGACGGATGGAATGACTCATCTCCTACCTACCGCGAAGCCCAATGAGTGGGATGACACCTCTCATACTTACCGCTCCATACTCCATATTCATACAAGATCTCTCTAAGGTACAAGGTGTCAACCCTGGCCACCACCTTCGTGGTAGTGGTCTCGAGGGTGTTAGTTGTAATTCCTCACCCTAAGCGAATTTTCGGCTAACAGAAGATAATGGCGGGAGGATCACAAGTTAAACCTAGATGGAATATGCATAAATACACCCAAACATGGTTGAAAAAAGATGAGAAAAAAAAAACACAAGGGAAGAGATTTTACTTTTGAGCCTAAATTCTGTTATCAGAATACGGCTACCTTTGTTATTTACTTTTCGATAGGCACGAAGCCACCACCCAACTATTCTCTGAAAAGATTGAGAGCATTTAAGGGATTTTTGTATGATATACGTAATTGATAATAAAAGTGTTGTATGCTCTTTCTCATTGTATTAACATCTGCTTTAAACATTTAAAGTTATTTGATTAAACTAGGTACCAAAGGTACCATCCCCGGCCACCACCTTTGTGGTAGTGGTAGTGGTCTCGATGGTGTTAAATGGAATTCCACACCTCTGGGAAAAAACCCACACCTAACTAACCAAACTAAAAGTTTATGTGTTTGTTGTTTCACATGAATTATGAGGCTCTGATCCTTCCAGAGACAACCCGAGGCATCGAGACAACCTTCTACTGCATCGACACGAAAGGTTCCAAGGAAGGGAAGGAAATCTAGGCACCGTAGCCAAGCTCCAGTCTAGCCAATAGCTGTGTGGGCTTTTGGCCCTCGTATAATAAACCAGACCATGCTCGACCAACAGGCAGCGACCTTCGTGGAAAATGTCTGCCTTCACTTGCACGCGGAGGGCATCATAGTCTAACCAGGAAATCCTAACATTCAGGGAGAGCCGAGCAGGCCCAGAACTAGGCCGTCAGCCTTTGATCGATTGGGATCTCCCCCACCAGATCCAGTCAGCGATAAGACAGGGCCTCAACCCTCGATCCGAGAAAGGCTTGGGCTCATGCCCCTGGTCCCTGGAAGGCCATCATGTTATCAATCCAGGCGAGTCAAGTCTATAGCTGACACCCTGCAGTGAGAGCAACGAGAGGCTCTCTACCCGATGGCTTCAAGGAGGGAAAATCGGGTTAGAGAGAAAGGTAGCTAGCAAAGCCCCAGGCAGATCTAGCTCATAGAGAAGACCAGGTGGAGATCGCCAGTTTATCGGAGGGATCCGACAATGAGGAGTCCGAGGTCCACTCAAAGAAACCCAGGAACAAGTGCTTGAGGGATCAGTTGGCGAAGCTACAGAAAGAGATACAACAAATAAAGAAAGGAAAGCACAAGAAGGTCAGGAAGGATCCCTTGAGCAAAATGAACGCTCCATTTACCAGAAGTTTCTAAGAGGCTGAGCTCCCACCAAAATTCAAAATGCCGACAGATAAGTTCTTTAGCACGGAGGACCCCTTGAGCCACCTAGAGGGCTTCGTCCAGCTAATGGAAGTCCAAAATGCAACCAGGGCCGCCATGTGTAGGATGTTCCCAACCACTCTGACTAACTACACAAAGACTTGGTTCTGGAAATTACCTGTTGGTAGCATAGATTCCTTCACGAAGCTATCAACCGACTTCTGCTCATAATTCCAAGGGGTCAAACAGCGTCCAAGGGCTCCCATACACCTTCAATATGTGATTCAGGAACGAGGTGAAATACTCCGATTGTATGTGGAACGTTTTCATAAGGAATTCATCCAGATTGGAGTTTTTATTGAGAAAAAGACCCTTGCCAATTTTCGACGAAACCTGTGGGCAGGCAAGCTTTTTCGATCCTTCACCAAGCGATATCCAGAGACCTATCAGGAGACCTATGACCTAGCTCTTGAGCAGTTCGAAATTGACAAATAGCTTAAGGTCAAAATGGAGCATGACGACATGAGAGTAGGAAAGTGCAAGAGAAAGGAAGCTCCCAAACCTGAGCCAGCTCCGAAAAATAAAAACAAACCTCTCAACAGGTCGACGTACCGGTTAACCACTTCCCAACCTAGGCCGGAGAGGTATCCTGCGAGATGAACTTCTCCACGAGCTTCACCTCCCTCCTGGAGACGGTAGGCCCCGTTACAAGAGATGAAAGAGGATATGATCACTACACCCCTTTGAACGCATCCCAGAAAACAATCTACCTTGCCATTCGGGATAAGGGGCTACTATAAAAGCCTGCACCTATGAAAGCCCCAGTAGATAGGAGAAATAGATACAAGTACTGTGACTTTTATGAAGACGTAAGGCACAACACTTCGGAGTGCTACAACCTCTTTAACCAGATTGAGGCTCTAATAAGGGGAGGATGTTTGATAGAATTCTTACAGTAGGTCAGGGAAAACATACAGACTGGAAGAGAGGTACAAGCAGAAATCCGTGACCATACTGAGAAAAGGAAAAAGGAGCAGAAGGATTTGATATAGTAAATCTAGGTGATACATACCATCAGTGGGGGACCCACCCTGGCTGGCACCTCCAATAACTCTAGGAAAAATCATGCAAGAAAGGTCTACCGGATTGATAAAGGTCCGGGTATCTTTAAGGTGGATAAGAGCCCGACTAGCCCATCTCAGACAACCAAGATTGTATTCACTGAAGCCGATGTCTACAACACTGTACAGCCACATGATGACTTTATGGTGATCACGCTACAAATCGCCAATTGTATGGTCCACTGCGTGCTCCTCAACACAGGCAGCAACGTAGATATTCTCTTTAAGGTTACCTTGGATAAGCTAAATTTGAAGCATTGGTACTACAATAGCTGCTCAAACCCAGTATATGGCTTCACTAGGGATTCAATCATACCGGTGGGGTCAAAGATCCTTCTAGAGATGGCCAGAATCACACCCCTCAAATAAAATATTATAACAGATTTGGTTATGGTTGACACCTCGTTGACCTACAACGCGATACTAGGAAGATCTTTCTAGTCATTCTTAAAGGGGGTTCTGTCCATCTATCACAACATTTTAAAGTTTCTAGTGGGGGACAAGGTAGAAGAGGTGTGTGTGGTGACTAATAAGCAGCCAGAAAATGCTACGCAATGTCTACCAATCCAATAGCTTTGGCGAAATAGTTTGCGTAAGTTACGACAATCCAAGATCCGAAAGCAACAGTGATGACCTTGGAAGATATAGAGCTCATCTATCATCTAGAGGATGACCCCTCGGTATTGAAAGAGGAAGAACTGAGCAGAGAATGGGCCAACGGGCACCCTATGGACAGACTAGAGAAGATACCCATTATGAGTGATCATCCCTCCAAGATTGTCAAGGTTGGGGCTACCCTCAAGCCAAGGGTGAAGGAAGGTTTGATCAGGCTTCTCCAAGAGTTCAGCTACATCTTCACTTGGAGTCATGATGAGATGCCCAGGATCTTGATATCATTGGCTGCCCACTAATTAGCAGTAGATCTAATCTTCAAGCCTGTTAAGTAAAAAAGGTGTCACTTTAACGCCGAAAAAAAACGTTACGGTTCAAGAGAAAGTGGATAAGTTGATCAGAGCAGGCTTCATCAGATAAGTGTACTACCCTGAATAGATCGCCAACGTGGTCATGGTCATGAAGGCAAACGGGAAATGGCGTATGTTTGTCGACTACATCGACAACCGGGCGGTCCAAAAGACATATTCCTTCTACCAAAAATCGACCAGCTAGTAAACTCCACGGCTGGAAACAAGCTTCTCAGCTACATGGACACGTTCTTGGGATACAACCAGATCATGATGTACCTCATCGATCAAGACAAGACTAGTTCATCATATGGCAGGGTCTGTATTGCTACAAGGTGATTCATTTCGATCTCAAGAATGCGGGTGCTACCTACCAGCGACTGGTTAATCGACTATTCAAGCCGGATATAGGAAAAACAAGAAAGGTGTACATAGATGATATTATCACTAAATCCAGAGAAGCAGAAGAACACCACAATCATCTCCTCAGGACCTTCTGTAGGGAAAAAACAGTTCAAAACGCAACGAAAGCATGATAAAAAAAATTAGGGTTTGCGTATAAATAAATTTTTTTCCCTTTTATGCAATGAGAACCTTAACTCTAGATTAATTGACATATATAAAAGTATTGTACCTTTTTCTCGTGACAACTGAACAAGCGATTCCGCAAGATCTTCCAATTCAATCACGAACGTGAATCACCTAGGAGTGTGGGCTACCTTTCTTTAAATTATATACCTGAGGATGGAGACAAACAAAATCTTTTCTTTTTTAGTTACAAATATCCTCCAAGAGAAAAATCCAAGAATGTCCGATCACTTGTGAATTGTCAATCAATTTTATCGAAACTCGCGTAAACCTTGATTCGATGTTGTACACAAAACCCTTTTGATGTAAAAGATACTAGTATACTATCTGTTAATAGCAAAATTTTGGCTAGGGACCAAAGAAGAATTTTTCACTTCCTAAGCTTCCCGTAAGGGTCTAAATTCGGGCTTATATGACGGGATATCAAGGTCCCCGAGGTCGAGCTACCACGCAATCCTACAGGAGCAAGGTGATGCCGCCCATACCATCTGAGCATCTCGCACATGTCAAGGCTTACCAAATAAAGCCTAACGAAACCGCGTCAAGCTCCTTATACTAAGATAAAGCCCGGAGTTAGGTTGACGTGAAAGGACCTGGGTCCCCCGACATCAAGGTATCTTGTGACACTCTCCTAGAGCTTGCTACTATTTCTACTCTCACTAGGAGACTTTCAAGGTGCCGAACTTGTCTTGCAAAGGCCCTCCTGTTTCTTCGAGGTATAATCTCGACCTGTCCGAGCATTAAAGGAATAAGCCTGTAAAGACTCATCATCACCAAAAGCGCCAAGACCCACTGTAGATCCTGGCATGGTTAAATCAAGTAGCAAGAGCAGTACTCGAGCGTACCTCTCCACCCTTCCAGAAGCGAGCCAAGGTCATCTGTTTATGGCAAACACCTTACCAGGGCCTGCTAGCCAAGCCCGCTACCCCGCTACCCCACTAGGAAGCCTGTATAATTAGGTCAAGCTCTATGATAAAGCTCGGTGTAGCTAAACCAAGCTCCCAACTATAAGGTTGGAACCCAATGGGATATTTCGTCTCTAAAATGGTTAGCACAAGCTCCATGGGAAGACAAGCATCTAGCTCTGTGACAATCGAGAGATCCCTAGGGGACCCTGCCAGTGTACTAGATCCTAGGGTACTCCGCCCTCAAGGAATATCAAATGTCACCTCAGGTAACCTCCATGAAGTACCTCTCCAAAGTGACATGCAGAACTAGAGCTCTCCTCTCAGCAACGTAGGAAGAGAGGGTTGACTTTTATGACATTTAAAGTGCCATTAATGAGGTCAACCATATTAATGGAGGCAGTAAACCCAATTAATGACATGATCAACACCATTAATAAAGAGAATATTCAACTCTTTAATGGCTATCATTAGTGAAAGAGTCCAAAGAGGAAACAAATACCTTTTCCTCCAAGATATCCTCTACAATCTATTCTTTGGGGTCAACTATAACAGAAAATCCTGTCTTTCAAGGAAGAAAGATTCCGAAGAGGAAACAATCATATCTTCTCCAAGATAATAGCTACAAGCCAATCAACTACATGAAAGGAAGAATCGTATTCGATAAGGAAACAAAGACTAATTGAAGAGTCCTGGACTTGCACGCCAAGGTAGTCACCATGTATAAATATGCCTATAAAAGGCATAGTGATAGGTCTCCGATGAATGACAGAAGACACATGCTTCATTAAAAGTTCTCTCTATATCATCATTGTATGTGTATCCCAACCGAAAAAATATCGGTCTACATTCGACCACCATTGTAAGCTCTCCGGAGCAACTACGTTGTATTACTTCACCATCCTTATACATAATGAAGGGTATTCTTCCTTCCTTCAGATATTGCCTTAGGGTTTTTCAGCATGTGATCACTCGTGATGCATTTTCCCCCCTTGGTCAGTCCACCTCCATCTACTTAAGACTTGTGTATTTCCTATTATCTACCGTGTTATGCATGTGTGTATGCGGGCTAGGAACCGACCTCATTGGACCTAGCTCTCTAATCTTTCTTACATGAGATCGGGAAACAACAACGAAGACCTAAGGAACCGAATCTAGATTCCTACCCTATTGAACATAACGCTCTTATCCTCCCATCTATACACCAAAGTCGCACATCAAGATGAAGAGAAATTGCCCAGATCAGTTTGAAGGGAGTCGATGAGCTCTCATGTATCCTCTCTATGGAAGAAATCGAGCTCTCTGACACTAGAGCTAGATAAGCCCCCCATCTTACTTGCTATCGAGGTCGGGGTATTACATGAAGCAATCAGGCTCCAGAATCAGGTTCTGGGTACCAGGACGGGCTCCGACCCCGACCGAGGAACAGGGTCTAGGATTACCTCCTTCGCACCATTAAGGGAACCTCGAGCTCCCTAGATCTTCTTCATAAGCATAAAGTCCGACGAACGGGATGGCTTGTCTCCTACCTATGATTTCATCCTTTTTCATATTCATACAAGATCAGGTCAGGTATCAAGGATACCAACTCCAACCACCATCTCCGTGGTAGTGGTCTCGAGGGTGTTAATAGGGATTTCTCATCCTAAACAAATTTCCCGTTAACACTTTCGGGCGCCGTCTGTGGGAAGTTTCCACACCCCTTTTGAAAGCCTCTATGTCTCTACATGAGTATCATTATACTATCGAGGTAACAGATTCATTAATCATGGAATATCATTTACTATATACAATGACTTTTCTCTATACTTGTCTATATCACCTATGCATCGCATGTGGTGCTCATTTTATCATTAAACGAGTTTCGTTCATTGTGAAGCAAATATGGCACGTGGGATTCCTAGTGGAACCAGTTCAATATGCTACTCCTATGAAGCAAACCTGCTCAGATAATTGTGGAGTTCTAATACAGCAGCTCCCCGCTTGAAGATCACCTATATAGCTGGACCATTCTGATACACCGAGAGCTCCAATACAATAGAACTTCACCTCTCCTGCTTCTTTACAGAAGATTTTGCTCTGCTACTGGTAGACCTCTTATCCAGTAGATCGGATGGACTTGGACCTGGTTATACGGGACCCTTCATATCACTGTATCCACCCTTCAGAAGCTTCTAGGTTGCGGTAGTAGGTCGACTCATAAATCTAAGAAGCCAACTCAGCTGTGTAGCTTCTAGAGCAGCGTGACCAGTAGAAGATTAGTGGTTCCACGCCTCATACACCGGGCCAGTCAATGCCCAAGTGAGCCACTAAATTCTTGGTTCATTCTAGAAGAGTCCAGAGCTTTCTCTCAGTTGCTGGGGACCTATTGGATCCCAAGCATGCTTCTGGACCAGGACCAGTACCAGGCCGGTGGCTTCGTTCCATGTTTACCGGGCCATCCACCATCCTAGCAAGCCACCGAAGCCCGATTCGATCGAGGAGGTCTCAAAAGCTTCCCATATTTGGTAAGGCCACCTACGTGCCTAAGCAAGCTTCTAGAGCTGTAGCATCGCTACAAGACCGGTGGCTTTGCACTATATGTGCAGGGTCTTTCATCGCCCTAGCAAGCCACCGAAGCTTGATCTGATCGAGGAGAGCCCAGAGGTTTCCCACTTTTGGTAAGGCCTCTTACATGCCTAAGCAAACCTCTGGAGTAGCAGCCTCACTGTACGGTCAAGTGGCTCCTCACTTCTTTTACAGGGCCGATCAACGTCCAAGTAAGCCACTGAGTTCTTGGTTCATCCTAGGAGGGTCGAGAGCTTTCTTTTAGTTGCTGGGGACTTCAAGGATCCCAAGCATGCTTCTGGACTAGAACCAGACCGGTGGCTTTGCTCCATGTTTACCGAGCCATTCACCACCTTAGCAAGCCATTGAAGCCTGATTCGATCGAGGAGGTCTCAGAAGCTTCCCACATTTGGTAAGGCCACCTACGTGCCTAAGCAAGCTTCTAGAGCGGTAGTATCGCTACAAGACCGGTGGCTTCACTCTATATGTTTACCGGGCTATTTACCGCCCTAGCAAGCCACCGAAGCCCGATCCGATCAATAAGGTCTCAGAAGCTTCCCACATTTGGTAAGGCCACCTACGTGCCTAAGCAAGCTTCTAGAGCGGCAGCATCGTTACAAGACCGGTGGTTTTGCTCTATATGTGTAGGGTCATTCATCTCCCTAGCAAGCCACCGAAGCCCGATATGATCGAGGAAAGCCTAGAGGTTTCCCACTCGTGGTACGGCCTCCTACATGCCTAAGCAAACCTCTGGAGTAGCAGCCTCAATGTAAGGCCAAGTGGCTCCTCACTTCTTTTACAGGGCCGGTCAACCCCCAAGTGAGCCACTGAGTTCTTGGTTCATTCCATGAGAATACAGAGCTTTCTCTCAATTGCTAGGGACTTCTAGGATCCCAAGCATGCTTCTAAACAAGTACCAGACCAGTGGCTTCACTCCATGTTTACCGGGCAGTTCACCGCCCTAGCAAGCCACCGAAGCCCGATCCGATCGAGGAGGTCTCAGAAGCTTCCCACATTTGGTAAGGCCACTTACGTGCCTAAGCAAGCTTCTAGAGTGGTAGCATCGCTACAAGACCGGTGGCTTCGCTCTATATGTGCTGGGTCATTCATCGCCTTAGCAAGCCACCGAAGTCCGATCTGATCGAGGAGAGCCTAAAGGTTTCCCACTCTTGGAGGGTCCAGAGCTTTCTCTCAGTAGCTGGGGACTTCTAGAATCCCAAGCATGCTTTTGGACCAGGACCAGTACCAGACCAGTGGCTTTGCTCCATGCATACTAAGCCATTCACCGTCCTAGCAAGCCACTGAAGCCTGATCTGATTGAGGAAAGCCTAGAGGCTTCCCACATTTTACGTGGTCCAGTGCCCTCACTCAGTTGTTGGTGGTTCCTTAAAATCCCAAGTATGCCTCTTGACCGATACTAGACAGGTAGCCCATCTCTATTCATATAGGGTCATCCAATGCTCAAGTGAGTCATCACTCAACCCGAAGGGGTCCAAAGTCTTCTCTCAGTATCGGGAAACTTCTAGAATCCCGAGCATGTCTCCAAACAGTTACTAGGCCGGTGTCTCCTCTCCACTTGTATGGGGCCATTCATCGCCCTAGCGATCTACCTTGGTCCCGATCTACCTCTCTGAGCCAGCTTCCACCACCTTGGTTAGATCAACTTCAATCAGCCTTGACCTCCATCTCCTCAGTTGGATCAATCGAGATCTCTCTTACCTTTCTTACCTCTCCTACCATGGTAACTGCAATCTTGACCTCTACTTTGACAGATTCAGATATAAAGCTAGGCAAATTTGAAGCCCCCCATGCTTCTACAGTAGCAGAGGACTTCAAGGTAGTTTCTACCTCAACACGACTAGACATGAAAGCACAAATGGGAACCAAGTCCTCCCCATCATCTGCGCATCCTTCATCTCAATAATTTTCAGCTTCAGTCAGAGCGGACCCAGGTAACTCTCAACTTTCTCTGTGATCTATTCAAGGTATCTGTCCTCCAATGATGATCAGGTCAGAGGGAAGAAGAGCTAGAGCTGCATAGCGAGCAACACAGAAGCGTCCTTCAGCAAATGAAGCACCCACTTTGGTTCCCAAGGTAGCCACGCTGCCATGCAAAGTTTAAACCACTCCCTCAAGAGTTTACCTCCTCCTTTGGAGCAATCCTCACATGGAACAACTTATGGACCTGAGTCTCTCCACATCATATGCATGTTGGATCCACTCCTGGGTTACCTGCACATTAGCCATGGTTGCCTTAATTCTGGTCATGTCTTCATTAAGAACAATTACGCCTCTCACTACCGTGGTCAGCTCCTCTTCCTTTTGGTTTGATATCCCCTGAGAGAGAAGTTTTCTCCATCCCAAACATCTGCTTCTAGATCATCCGGGACTCAACTGCCATATAAACAACCACTTCAGTTGTGGCCTTTATTTGAAGGAGAAGCTTCTCAGATTGATCATCTACTGCACCATGGGATTTTGAGTCGGGTCTGCTTCATCAACCCAAGACTTGCCAGCTACGATAGGAACATACACAACCATCTCAGCAGCTTTCTTCTTAATCCCCTCCCTTTTTCGTCCATCAATGACTCTTAAGTCAAATGGGGGAAGTAAAACCAACTCTACCTGGAAGGTTATGAAGAAGTAACCATCCTCCTTGGCTGGCACGAACTCGACCTTAGCAAACACCAGCTTGCTCTCGAAGATTATCATACCGATGGCTCCTCTCCAATTGTACTGGGCCTTCTAATGCCCTAGTGAGCCATCGAGGTCTCGATCCGTTCGGGGAGCACCCAAAGGTCCTGATTCGTTCATAGTGGGGTCTCGAGCTCGGTTACGATTGTTGAAGACTCTTATCTACCCCAAGCGGACTTCCAAGTCGGTTACATCACTTGGGGACTAGAAGCTCAATATTTTCTCAGTACTCCAGTGTGAGGGGCGATGACCCTAGCGTGAGACAATTTCCTCTAGTTCACAATAAAAAACGTCTTTTATGTAGAGCCATTCTACTATCTACACTCATAATGCAGATCATCTCAAGAGATTCTACTCGTTAAAAAACTCCTAGAGCGAGACTGGTTATCAACTGATACCACCATGCATTGATACAACTTCGTATTAGCTCGCCATGAGTTTGTATCTCTTTCGATTTCAGTATCTGTAGTAGATTTCATGTGATCACCATTACCTGGAGAGCTACACCGCACTCCTGATGCCCTAGATCAGATCGAATCCCTCCGGGAGGATAACCTTGACTATGAGAGCTAGGTAGCCTTCCTAATGCACTAGACTGGATTAATCCCTCCAGGAGGATCGCCATAGTATTTCGACAGTGATCTCCTTATGACTAGAGACTGGTCGGGGAAGCCCTCTCACTACCTCTGATGCCTCGGTCAGGCACCACCCCCGGCCAAGAAGAGTCTGAGCGTAAGAGCATAGTTGCCATCCAGATCTTGAGACCAGGGATTGATCGGGGAAGCCCCCTCATCACCCATGATGCCTTGGTCGGGTGACCTCCCCCAAGAAGGATCCGAGTGTAAGAGCATAGGTGCCATCCAGATCAAAATACCAGGATATAGCTAGATAGTGCTCCTGATGCCTTGGTCGGGCTACTACCCCCAAGAAGGATCTGAGTGTAAGAGCATAGTTGCCATCCGGATCAAAATACTAGGATATAGCTAGATAGCGCTCCTGATGCCTTGGTCGGGCTACGACCCCCACGAAGGATCCGAGTGTAAGAACATAGTTTCCTTCCGGATCAAAATACTCCTTGGTCGGGCTACGACCCCCAAGAAGGGTCTGAGTGTAAGAGCATAGTTGCCATCCGGATCAAAAGACCAGGAAATAGCTAGATAGAACTCTTGGTGCCTTGGTCGGGCTACAACCCCCAAGAAGAGTCTGAGTATAAGAGCATTGTTGCCATCTAGATCTCGATACCATGATATAGCTAGATAGCGCTCCTGATGCCTTGGTCGGGCTACGACCCCCAAGGAGGATCTGAGCGTAGAAGCATAGTTACCTGCTAGATCACGAGATCAAAACAAAAGGTTATCCTGCTGCCTTGGCCGGGACAACCCCACTAGGAAGGATCTAGATGGCATAGATGCCTACCAGAATCATTTCGCCAGCACATCTAAGTACCATGATTCCTGGAATAGGAACTCTAGGTACCCATATTAACCACAGAAGCTTCATCTAACATGATCGAGCAATATTTTCATTTATTTTGCAGGAATGAATAGTACCTCAGTTCTCTAAGCCAATCACTGGGAATGATAATGGTTACCAATAAAAAGGGTCAAGCAAAATTCTTCATGTAGTACAAGATCTAGACTCCAACCCCAAATACTTACCCATGTTCAAGTCAGAGGGGACTTCTGTTAATAGCAAAATTTGGCTAGGGACCAAAGAAGAATTTTCCACTTCCTAGCCTTCCTGCAAGGGTTCAAATTCGGGCTTATATGACGGGGTATCAAGGTCCCCGAGGTCGAGCTACCACGTGATCCTACAATAGCAAGGCGAGGCCGCCCATACCATCTGAGCATCTCGCACATGTCCAGGCTTACCAAATAAAGCCTGACGAAACCGCGTCAAGCTCCTTATACCAGGATAAAGCCAGAAGCTAAGTCGACGTGAAAGAACCTGGGTCCCCCGACATCAAGGTATCTCGTGACACTCTTCTAGAGCTTGCTACTATCTCTACTTTCGATAGGAGACCTACAAGGTGCCGAACTTGTCTTGCAAAGGCCCTCCTGCCTCATCGAGGTATAATCTCGACCTGTCCGAGCATTAAAGGAAGAAGCCCGTAAATCCGCATCGTCACCAAAAGCGCCAAGATCCACTATAGATCCTGGCATGGTTAAATCAAGTAACAAGAGCAGTACTCGAGCGTACCTCTCCACCCTTCCAGAAGTGAGCCAAGGTCAGTTCGAAGGGAGTCGAGGAGCTCTCCTGTATCCTCTCTATGGAAGAAATCGAGCTCTCTGACACTAGAGCTAGATAAGCCCCCTTTCTTACTTGCTATAGAGGTCGGGGTATTACATGATCGGGCTCCAGAATCAGGCTCTGGATACCAGGACGGGCTCCAACGCTGACCGAGGAACAAGGTCCAGGATCACCCCCTTTGCACCAGCAAGGGAACCTCGAGCTCCCAAGATCTTCTTCATAGGCATGAAGCCTGACGAACGGGATGGCTTGTCTCCTACCTACGATTTCATCCTCCTTTATATTCATACAAGATCAGGTCAGGTATCAACATTACCAACCCCGACTACCATCTCCGTGGTAGTGGTCTCGAGGGTGTTAATAGGGATTTCTCATCCTAAACAAATTTCCCATTAACACTATCGAAAACAAAAACGTTCCCCTTTTTTTCTCTTCTTAGCCGAATTCACACACTATTGCTTAGAGTTGGTCAAATTTTTTTCCAGAGTAAAAACCAAATTTTTCTCCCTCAAAATTCTCTCTTTCTTGGACGAAATCTCTCTTTAGAAATTCCCAAGCTTGGCCGAAATTTCTCTTGCTTTTTCTTATAGGCTGGCCGAATTTCAAACACACACACACACACACGCACATATATATATATATATATATATATATATATATATATATACATATATATATATATATGATGATTAATCCTCTCCTAAGAGTGATTTACTTGGTTGGTAAGAATCCTTTCATTATGTGGATTTATTTGGTAGTTAAGAATCCTTATCTAAATAGAATTCTATCATCATCTTATATATATATAAATATATATATATATATATATATATATATATATATAGCTGGCCGAAATTCATAGGATAAGTATTAGGAAACTTAATTCTTTTCCTAAGAAGGATTTACTTGGTTGTTAAGAATCATTTCCATAGGTAGAATTACTTGGGGGTTAAGAATCCTTTTCAAAAAGTAATTCTATACTACACCAAGACTCCTAATCCAACTCAATAATGTGTTTATAACCATATTAAAAACTTCCTAATTTGATTAGATAAATAATTCCTTTTATTTATTTACTTATCAAATATAGTCTTTAATATTAATTATACTACCAACAATAGTATAATTTTAGGAGACCATCTCCTACTAGGAAAAGATTTTGAGTTTTAATTAAATAATTAATTAATCAACAAATTAATTAATTTCCATTTAATTAAATATAAAATAATAATAATATATTTAAGCTATTCTAAATAGCCTTGCCCCCCATACCACATATATGGGTCATATATTATTTTTCTTATTTTATTAAATCCATTGGACCTTAATAAAAAAATGTCCACATGTGAACTAGACCTATTCTTACAAAAAAAAAACAAGTTCCCATGCATTAATACAATTCTAGATGGACCCCTAAATTGGTCCGGTAGAATATATCAAGTGATGCATGCAAGTTCGTGTGGATTAGGGATCTTGGCGGGCTATCTAAATTTAAGCTCCAATAGACACAACCCAATCTCAATCAACAAATGATTCACTTAGGTCCGATCCATTTAATTTTAGTTTATTCCACTAAAGAACTAAAATTGAACTCTTAAATAAAGATAGAATAAGTTGGTGTTACTCACTCATACCCTAGACAACCTTATTGGAGAAAATGTATCCTCGTGAAGAATACCAGTAATCGCCAAGAGCTCATAGACCGCCTATAGCTCTCCAAGTTACCATATTTACTCATATGACCACATTTTGAACTTGGATATTTTGACTTGTCTAGAAGTCATGTTTCAATAGACACTATTGAAAACTTAACGTTAAGATTTAATATCTAATACCTCAAAACATCCATATGATGGTATTCTACTCTCATTATATAAATGGAGCCACGATGTCAATATCTATAAATGAAGTCCTCTGTCGATTAACAAATGAATACAACCAAACTATTGAGGATAGACTATGCTATATAATCGTACTCATTGATAGCTCAAATGATAACACTTGTAACCATAAGTCCATCATTTATCTCAGGATTGAGATAGACTCTCCGATTGTCTTCAAATGAAAAACTTTTATCTATTCACAGTTCTAGATAAAGTATTTCATTGTGATCCTATTCCATGCACCTAGTGCACTAGATTCTTTTGCCTAAAGACAACACACTTTGATGATTTAGACTCATCATAACACATTTGATCCTACTCAAATACTAGCAAAAGAATCAACAACTTTGACAAGATAAAGGCACCCAACCTTTTATCTTAAATTGTGAATATTATTCAAGACTAACTAAAGAATTGTGTCTACCTCATACATATCTAGATGTATGAACAATTCTTCTTTTCTCATAGTCTTTTGACCTTGTAATTTTTTACTTTTGACAATTATAATTATTAAACTATAAATGCTATAAGTTTGTTAAACTAGAAATCACTTTATTAATATGAAAAGATTGTTAATTACAATATTACACTATTGCTATCGAGCATAATCCTAACACCTTCCATATAGTAAGGGAAAACCAGATGCAGTTGAATCCCACTAAATGTGCTTTCTAGGTAACCGTCGGGGAAGTTCTTGGGCTTAATGGTAAATGAGAGGTGGAATCGAGGCAAACCCTGAAAAGATCCAAGCTATTCTGAACCTATATTCTCCTACCACTGTCAAACAAGTCCAAGTGCTAACAGGGTGCATAGCAGCGCTCAACAGGTTCATCTCGTGATCCACGGATAAGTGTCTCCCCTTCTTTAAAGCCATTATGCAGGGGACATCGAGTGAGCTTTCTAGAACCTAAAGGAGTACTTCGCCAGTCCACCGCTATTAGTTAAGCCAATGTCAGGGGAAGAGTTACAGATATACTTGGCACTGTCAGAGATAACAGTAAGCGGGGCCTTGGTCAATGAGTGTGGAAATAGGGTCTAGCGACCTATTTATTATGTCAGCCACTCGTTATCCAAACCCGAGAATAACTACCTCCTCCTTGAAAAGCCCACCCTTGCCTTGGCTACCTAGGTCAGGAAGCTCCGTCCTTATTTTCAATCCCATATAGTGGCAGTGGTAATGGACCAACCTCTTTACTAAATCTTACAGAGGCCGGATATATCAGGAAGGCTGATCTTGTGGGCTTAGAGCTCACCTAGTTTGACCTGAAGTACAAGTCTCGAACAACGATCAAGGCTCAGGCTCTGGCAGACTTTATAGCTGAGTTCTTAGCCCTCTCGAATGAAGGAACACCGGAAACACTAGATCTAGCTCTTGGGAAACTTCAGGAAGGCAACAATTGGCCGGAAGGTTGTAAAGCATGGACCCTTTACACTGATGGGGCATCTGGGTAGGCAGAAGGAGGTACAGGTATAGTCCTGATCGACCATGAGCCAACAAAATGTTGTAACTGTTTTAGGTTCGAATTTAAAGCAACTAATAATGAAGCCGAGTACGAAGCTCTCGTAGCTGGAATGAAGGTCGCCATCGAGCTTGGGAATAACTATGTATATGTCAACAGCGACTCACTGCTCATTATCAACCAGGATACGGGACTTTACCAAGCTAAAGGCGACAACATGACAGCTTTCCTGAAGCTAGTCCAACAACTGAGGGAGAAGTTTAAGGGATTTTGGTTGAGCAGATACCTCGACAGCAAAACCACCGGGTGGACTCGTAGTAAAAATAGTTACGAATGGAAGGCAAGCTCTACCTAAGGGAGTGCCTCTCCAGGTGATCTCCCAATCAAGCATAACAGCATGAAAGGAAATTTACCCTGTGGACCGGTTGTCCTGTTAGATGGACCCAATAGAAAATTACCTTCAGGAGGGAAAGCTTCCGGAGAACCTCAATCAAGCCCGAAAGATCAAAAGATTGTTAGCCCGGTATTGCCTAATAGATGGATACCTCTACCGGAGGGGCAATTCCCTTCCCTTGCTTCGATGACTTTATCCAGATTATGCCAGTTGGGAGTTAAGAGAGGTCCACTCTGGGGACTGTGGTAACCACATTGGTAGGGAGGCTTTAGCATATCAAGTGCTCCGTATGGGATATTACTGGCCAACTATTCACCAGGACGCTAAGAGTTTCGTACAATCTTGTGAACTGTGCCAGAGGACCTCGAACTTGAGTCACTTATCGTAGGAGCGACTATCATCTCTCAGTTCGCCCTTTCCCTTTGCCATGTGGGGGGTCGACCTGATCAGACCGCTTCTTACCGCTCATGGGCAAGCCAAGCATGGTATCGTGACAATCGTCTATTTTACAAGATGGGTCGAGAGAGGACCTCTCTCCTAAATTTCAGAAGAAAACACGACTAGGTTCATCAAAACCAACGTGGTTTACAGGTTCGGGACTCCACTCATCATTATAGTCAACCTAGGCAAACAGTTTGACAATGCCCAATTCAAGGACATCTGTGAAGGTTTGGGAATCGACCTCAGGTTCGCTTCAGTAGTCCACCCTTACACTAATGGGTTGGTCGAATCCACCGACAAGGCTATCAAGAAGCTGTTGAAGAAGAAATTGCAGCAGAAGAAAGGCAAGTGGGCTGAGGAGCTCTCTGAGGTTCTTTGGGCATACCGGACTACAAAGAGAACAACTACCAGTTCGAACCCCGTTCACCAGTCACGCAGTGGAAGTAGGTTTTAAAATTTTTAATACAGATCATAATCTGTATCTAGGATCAATGAACTTAGGATCGTAATTATTTTTTCGAAACTAGTACATACAATATGTAAACACAGAAAATTGTAATCAAAATAATCAGAAGAAGAAAATCTTACCAACGTTTGGAGGCTCCTTCACTTTATGATATGCTCTTGTCTGAACCACTCAATCTTCCTCGTTATCTCCCAGATCTGGTAACTGAGTGTGAGCGCGTCACGATCTCATGAACTTAAAATAGAGGATGTAGAGAAATACTTGAAGAAACTCGTTCTTCTCAATTTGGTGTATTGATTTCACGCACACATAAATTACATCTCATGCAAAAGTTATATCGACTGATGTGGTTCCATTCTTAAAATCATAATATATATCTAATATATATCTTTTATTTATCATGCACTTTTTGTTTTAATAACAGATCAAGCATGAACCACTTGATACAAAAAAAACTCACTTTTTTTTTCTTACATTGATACGTGACTTTTCAAAGTCAAAACAATTTTGTTTTCTTTTATGTGGCGTGAACCATCATCTGCATCATATGCGAATTCCTTTTATCATAAGTGTTGTTGCATATGTACCAATTTGCATCACATACAAATTCTATTTTGTTGTTTCTCTTTTTATTATTGATTCAAGTACACATGTGTTTGTATCCTATACAAACAATGATATATGTACATTGTTTTATCTTCTTTTTAAATATAAAATATATATATATATATATATATCATATATATATATATATTGATGAAACTAATCAATTTAAATCTTTTAAGATATCTCATATCTTTAAAGAAATTGATTAATTTGTTTTGAATTCAAACTCTTTAAATTAAAAAAAATATATCTAATTAGATAAAAATAAAATAATCAAATTATTTTATCTATAAAAAAAATTAAATATCAATCAATATCCTCCGACTAATGATTAATTAAACAATTAAATAATCTAATTATTTAATTTAAATAATCATTAATATTCATTAATTAAATAATCTCATTATTCAATTAATTCCTAAAAAAATACGTGTCACTTTTGTAACACAATTAGTTGGACAATCCAATTAATTAACAGTGACCCTTGTTACCTAAATCGATCGGGCTAGCAAGGGGACCTAATGGACCCACAGTATTTTGAGCTCCAATAATCCTCGGAATCATTAATTAAACTCTTTGATTAATATTCCTTGATTATTAACTCCGGTGTCATTCCACTAAAAACCCGAAGCTGCACTCTCTCAACTGTAGACGCTTTTACATAGACCGATACAACTCGGTGTCCATCGATATAGCTATTACACATGGTGTGATCCCCCACAGTAGTTCATAATTAGAGTTGGGTCATAATGTCCGTTATACCCCTCTAATTACATATATCCTTTAAGTACCGTTGATTCTATAATGAACAATAAATCCTATCTCCTTACGGAACTAGGAGAGCGTTCATATTGTCCAAGCCCCGAATCAACCCTTAAGGGAACTACCGTCTACTTCTCACAAGAAGGAGTGGATTCCACTATTGTGTGCAAACCTTCCCAGCCACAAGCCAAACTGTAATCCCAACATATGGAGCATATTGATCGGGAACTGCATCTGACCTAACCCATGGTATATCAAAGACCACGATCTAACATGAAGGAGTCGATAAGACACTCAGGATTAAGATCACCCACATATAGCCATCATTAGTTGATATATATGAATCTCAACGGTAAACAGATCTTGGTGAGAGATTCATATAGATCATGACCTAATCCTATATGATCACATCATACAAGGTGCCTCCATTCCCATATCTCATATGAATGATTCAGGATAGAATCATCGTACATTACGGAATGGACCGCAGCTATAGATTAACCACAAATAAAGTACCCAGTATTATTTGTTATCTATGGACTCTTTAGATTGCACGTCTCTTACTATATCCATCTGTATATGACACTCATATACATAGTTCGAGATTACATCTGGCAATCTTTAGATGTTAAATATATATGCATAAGTTATAAAATAAACAACACAACAAGAATGAATTGAACTTTTCTTTTTATTTATTTTATAAATCCATTTACAAATTACATCTTTAGGGCATAAACCTCCCACTTGCACTGAAGCATGTGACGTATGTCTCTTAACCCTAGACTATCTAGGTGACCCAAAAACACTTTAGCCGGTAAGGTCTTTGTAAATGGATTAGCATGATTTTCTTGTGAGGCTATCTTTGTGACGATCACATCTTCTCTATACATTATCTCTCTAATGAGATGATACTTTCTCTATATATGCCTCCCTCTTTTGTGGCTTCTTGGTTATTCGAAATTAGCCACAACACCACTGTTATCACAATAAAGTGTGATAGGCCTATCCAGATCTGGAATAACTTTCAGATCACTCAAGAACTTACGGAGCCAAACAACATTTTTAGCAGCTTCACAAGCGGCTACATATTCGGCTTCCATGTGGAGTTAGCAATGCAAGATTGCTTGATACTTCTCCACACAATGGCTCCACCACCCAGGGTAAATACTGATCCTGACGTGGATTTTCTAGAATCCCCGTCTGACTGAAAATCAGAATCCGTGTATCCTAACGAGATCAAATTCTGCCCGGAATACACTAGCATATAGTCTCTCATTCTCTGAAGATACTTGAGAATTGTCTTGACAGTAACCCAGTGATCCAATCATGGGTTGGACTGATATCTACTAACTATTCCCACTGCATAACAGATGTATGGTCTCGTGCATAACATAGCATACATGAGACTACCTACTGCCTATGCATAGGGTACACGTCTCATATCCTCAACTTCTTGAGGTGACTTAGGACATTGTTCCTTAGATAAGTGAACTCCATGCCTATAAGGTAAATTACCTTTCTTGAAGTTTTGCATCGAAAATCGTACAAGAATCTTGTCGATATATGATGCCTGAGACAGTGCTATGAGTTTGTTCTTACGATCCCTTATAAGTTGGATACCTAGAACATAACTCGCCTCTCCCAAATCTTTCATTTGGAATTGGCTAGCCAGCCAGCCCTTTACATCAGACAACAGTCCCATATCATTCCCAATGAGTAGGATATCATCTACGTATAGGACCAAAAAAACTACTTTCTTATCAATGATGCGCTTGTAGACATAAGGCTCATCGACGTTCTGCTCGAAGCCAAGATTTTGATCACATCATCAAACCTAATGTTCCAAGATCTAGATACTTACTTAAGTCCATAGATGGACCTTTGCAGCATGCAAACCTTTTGCTCTTGATCTGGAGACTCGAATCCCTCTGGTTGCATCATATAGATGCTCTCATCAAGATTTCCATTCAAGAATGCAGTCTTGACGTCCATTTGCCAAATTTTATAATCGAAATAGGCAGCAATGGATAAGAGAATCCTAATAGACTTAAACATAGCTACTAGCGAGAAGGTCTCTTCATAATCGACCCCCTCTTTCTGGGTATAAACCTTGGACACTAACCTTGGTCCTATACGTAGGATATCATCTACGTATAGGACCAAAAAAACTACTTTCTTATCAATGATGCGCTTGTAGACATAAGGCTCATCGACGTTCTGCTCGAAGCCAAGATTTTGATCACATCATCAAACCTAATGTTCCAAGATCTAGATACTTACTTAAGTCCATAGATGGACCTTTGCAGCATGCAAACCTTTTGCTCTTGATCTGGAGACTCGAATCCCTCTGGTTGTATCATATAGATGCTCTCATCAAGATTTCCATTCAAGAATGCAGTCTTGACGTCCATTTGCCAAATTTTATAATCGAAATAGGCAGCAATGGATAAGAGAATCCTAATAGAATTAAACATAGCTACTAGCGAGAAGGTCTCTTCATAATCGACCCCCTCTTTCTGGGTATAAACCTTGGACACTAGCCTTGCCTTGAAAGTCTCTATCTTCCCATCTACTCCTCTCTTTCTCTTGTAGATCCACTTACACCCTATGGGTTTTACCCCATCAAGTAAGTCTACACGATCCTAGACTGAGTTAGAGTACATGGACTCCATCTCGAGATTCATGGCTTTAAGTCATTCCTCTTTATCAGGATCTTCCATTGCATTCTTAAATGTCAATGGATCATCCATACAATCAGTAGAGACAACACCTTAACCCTCAATTATACCTAAATAGCATTCAGGTTGTCTCACAAACCTCTCACTGCGTCTAGGTGGTAGTGTATCCTGATCAGGAACCATCTGACTCTTTGATGTTTGTGGATCAAGAACTCTTGTTGATGAAGCACTAGTCTCACCAGGCTCTAACTCATTCAATACAATCTTAGAAATAGGTTTATGGACACTAATATAACTGTCCTCAAGAAACATTGCATCTGTCGATACAAATACTTTGTTATCTTCGGGACTATAGAAGTGTCCACCTCTGGTCTCCTTGGACTATCCTACAAATAGGCACATCACAAACTTGGAGTCTAGCTTTCTAGTTATGTTCTTTAGCACGTGTGCTGGACACCCCCATATGCGAAAATATCGTAAACTAGTTTTACGACCATTCCACAACTCTAGTGGAGTCTTAGGAACAGATTTGGATAGCACCACATTCAAAATGTATGCCGCTGTTTGTAACGCATATCCCTAGAAGGAATTTGGTAATGATGAGAAACTAATCATAGATCTCACCATTTCCATTAGAGTTCTATTTCTCCTCTCCGCAACACCATTTTGCTGAGGTGTACCGGGAGCTGTGAGTTAGGAAACTATCCCATGCTCGACCATAAAGTCTTTAAACTCTTGGTCAAGGTACTCATCTCCACGATCCGATCGCAGTGACTTAATAGTCCTACCTAATTAATTCTCAACTTCAACTCGAAATTCTTTAAACATTTCAAATGTTTCCGACTTCTGTTGCATTAGGTAGACATATCCGTATCTTGAGTAGTCATCTATAAAGGTGAGATAATACTCATAACCACCTCTAGCTTAAAAATTCATCGATCCGCAGACGTCTGTATGTCTAAGCTCTAGCGGTTCTTTAGCTCTACGCCCTTTTCCAGTAAAAGGTCTCTTAGTCATCTTACCTTCCAGACAAGATTTCCAGACAAGTAAGGTGCCAACCTTTAACTCACTTAAAGGTCCGTTTTTTACTAGTTTGACTATCCGGTCAAGGTTGATATGACCAAGCCTTAGATGCTAGAGATACGTGTCATTATCTGGAGAAATCTTATGTCGTTTAGTTTTTGTTTTTTCAACCTTAAATATTTCGGTGTTGAGCAGTGTAGTATGTATTAACGGTCTTAACACATACAAATTGTTTTCATTAATTCCTGAACAAATATTCATACCATTCTTTCCAATAATAACAGACTTATTATTAAAGGAAATGGAATATTTTTGTTCTAACAACTTAGAAACAGAAATCAAATTCTGTGTAAATCCAGGAATATAAAATACATTGTCCAACAATATATAATTATTACAAAAACGTAATCTAATTACGCCCACTGCTCATGCCGACACGACATCCCCTGACCCCACACGCATTAAGAAGGCTTGCTCCTCTAGCTGTGTCCAAGAATCAGTCAATTGTAAAGAAGAGCAAACATGGTTAGAGGCCCCCGAATCAACTATCCAGAGTGAAGAATCATCTTCTACTAAACACAATTCAAGAACAGGTAAATCATATTTACTTTTCTTGGACTTCTTCTTGCTTTGGGATTTCTTGGGTTTGGGTTTACCCTTCGCTTTCCCAATAGACCTCTTTCTCTTCTTATTATTAGAGTAGAAAGATGGTTCAGCAACATTTGCCTCACTGTTCTTACCCTTGTTGTCCTTAGTCAAGGACTCAAAGGTAGTGAGCTCACTGAGCAACTGTGTTAGATTAAACCTTAACTTGTTCATCTCGTAGTTACTATAAAATTGATCGAAACTCTTAGAAAAAGTCGTTAGTATGATGCTCACTTGACTGGGTTCGTCAATGGCCCTGCCATTGACTTCTGCCTTGTTGAAGTAGGACATCATGCTCAGGACATGTTCCCGAACTGACGTACATTCCTTCATACGAGCGAGCATAGCGGAACGAACAACTTCGTGTCGCTTTTGCTCAGAGGGCTGCCCGAACATAGCTTGCAATGAATCCAGAATTTTGAATGCTGAAGTCATTGTTTTATGCTTTGTGACAAACACGTCTGTTATAGAAGCCAACATATATGTTTGGGTCTTTTCATCAGATGAGACACATCGCTCGTATGCCTCACGAACAGTTCGTGTGGCATTAGCAGCAGGCGCTGGAGGACATTCCTCCGTAAGCACAAACTTGATGTCTTTGGTGACCAATATTGCATTAATGTTAAGTTTCCACTTAGTGTAGTTATCACCAGTTAATTTGTCGTTTGCAAGAATTTGAAGTAATACTGAAGACATTATTGTTGAAATAAATAAAACATTCATTCAGTCATTTATTTAAAACAAGTGTTTTGACATAAATTTAAACATGATGCATGCACATGTTTAACGAACTAGAACTAACCTAAAACTAGTTACTATACCACGACAATCCAACATACCACAAAGAAGTGCCACCTTAGGGTCGGTCAAGTCTTTGCATATTGGACCGAGACATTCTCAATCAAATGATATTCTAGAATAACTCTTATTCCATATCATTCAACCATCGTTCATTCAGTCAGGTTTTTAATTAACAAACTTAATCAAAATCTTTGTGAATGTAACCCACCATTTCAGATCTCACGAGCTTAACTCGAGAATTGCCGCCTTAGGGTCGGTCAATCCCGAAATACCCTCAGAAATCCTATCCGTTAGGAAGTCAACCTTAGTATTGACCTTTGAAGAAACCCTCCTTAGGGAGGACGAAAGCAAAGCTGTCACGAGGCCCCACTCGGATCTCACGGTGTTGAACTAATGATGGAGACCACGGGATATATATGTCATATATCCCTCTTCCACTCACTATTTTAAAATTAAGGTTTCTATTAACCGTTAATGCACCTAGATTCTACATGATTAAACGACTAACTTTAATCAAGTTATCTAACGCATTAACTAATTAAAAACAAATGTTAATTAACTAATAAATTATTAATGATTTTTAACAATTCAAAATCTAATATATTAGTGAATAATCTAAGCTTTTGTAAACTATTTACTAGGGTTAGATTATTATGTTAGTGTTTACCAAGTTTTAACTATTAAAACCCTAACACTTTATTTGGATCATTTATTATTAGGTAATTAATCATATTAATCATAATTACAATAAATGACCCTATTAATCTAACTTAGTAAACTCTTTAATAACTAGATTAATATTAATGAGAATTACCAAGTTTTCTAACCATTAAAAACTAATTTCATTATTCATAGCCAATTATGTATATTACCCATTTTAATCACATTAAAGAAAATACATAAAATATCAGGCTATGATGCATGTATGACATATCAAATATATTTGTGTAGGCATATCTAATCTAAATGACATATGTATGCATGACAATGCTTTTATCATCACATAATATAAATCATACATGAATTGACCGAGTACTGTGGATTATTTAACCTAAAAAAAATTGGAATCTAAAATTACAAAAAAAATCCCAAGGCATTCCTTGGTCTTCTTGTAATTTCCGAGTCTTCCAGTCTCTTTAGATCACTCCGATTCATCTCATGAATCCTTCTTTGCGATTTTTCCAGGTCTTCAATATAGGTTACATTTTTTTTTACAATACAATAACAGTAAAAATATATATAAAAAAAAAAAAATACAACCCATAAACTATAAATCCACAGTACCATATAATTAATGATCAATCATGTTTTTGTAAATTAAAAAATATATATATATATATATATATATACAAAAACAACATACAATCAATTTAAATCTTGCCTACACAATTCATACATACGGGAGCATTGAAAACAATTTCCTGTTCTGAAAAATAACCAGGATATAATACCAATTGTTGGAACCCCGTTCACAAGTCACGCAGGAGAAGTAGGTTTTAAAATTTTTAATACAGATCATAATATGTATCTAGGACCAATGAATTTGGGATCGTAATTATTTTTCACAATTAGTACATACAATATGTAAACACAAGAAATTGTAATCAATATAATCAGAAGAAGAAAATCTTACCAACGTTTGGAGGCTCCTTCACTTTATGATATGCTCCTGTCTGAACCACTCGATCTTCCTCGCTATCTACCGGATCTGGTAACTGCGTATGAACGCGTCACGATCTCAGGAACTTAGAATGAAGGATGTAGAGAAATACTTGAAGAAACTATTTCTTCTCAATTTGATGTATTGATTTCACGCACACATAAATTGCATCTCATGCAAAATTTATATCGACTGATGTGGTTCCATTCTTAAGATCATAATATATATCTAATATATATCTTTTATTTCTCACACACTTTTTGTTTTAATAACAGATCAAGCATGAAGCACTTGATGAAAAAAAAACTCATTTTTTTTTCTTACACTGATGCGTGACTTTTCAAAGTCAAAACAATTTTTTTTTTCTATTGTGTGGCGTAAACCATCATTTGCATTATATGCAAATTCCTTTTATTATAAGTGTTGTTACACATGTACCAATTTGTATCACATATAAATTCTATTTTGTTGTTTCTCTTTTTATTATTGATTCAAGTATACATGTGTTTATATCCTATACAAACAATGATATATGTATATTGTTTTATCTTCTTTTTATATATTTATATTTTGATAAAACTAATCAATTTAAATCTTTTAAGATATCTCATATCTTTAAAGATATTAATTAATTTGTTTTGAATTCAAACTCTTTAAATTTAAAAATAAATATCTACTTTAATAAAATAAAATAATCAAATTATTTTATCTATAATTTTTTTTAAATAACAATCAATATCCTCCGACTAATGATTAATTAAACGATTAAATAATCTAATTATTTAATTTACATAATAATTAATATTCATTAATTAAATAATCTCATTATTCAATTAATTCCTGAAAAAATATATGTCATTTTTGTAACACAATTAATTGGATAATCCAATTAATTAACCGTGACCCTTGTAACCTAAATCGATCGGGCTAGCAAGGGGACTTAATGGACCCACAGTATTTTGAGCTCCAATAATCCTCGGAATCATTAATTAAACTCTTTAATTAATATTCCTTGATTATTAACTCCGGTGTTATTCCACTAAAAACCCGAAGATGCACTCTCTCAACTGCAGGCGCTTTTACACAGACCGATACAACTTGATGTCCATCGATATATCTATTACACATGGTGTGATCCTCCACAGTAGTTCATAATTAGAGGTGGGTCATAATTTCCGTTATACCCCTCTAATTACATATATCCTTTAAGTACCGTTGATTCTATATGAACAATAAATTCTATTTCCTTACGGAATTAGGAGAGCGCTCATATTGTCCAAGCCCCGAATCAACCCTTAAGGGAACTACCGTCTACTTCTCACAAGAAGGAGTGGATTCCACTATTGTGTACAAACCTTCCCAGCCACAAGCCAAACCGTAATCCAAACATACGAAGTATATTGATCGGGAACTGCATCCGACCTCACCCATGGTATATCAAAGACCACGAACTAACCTGAAGGAGTCGATAAGACACCCAGGATTAAGATCACCCACATATAGCCATCATTAGTTGATATTTATGAATCTCAACGGTAAACGGATCTTGGTGAGAGATTCATATAGATCATGACCCAGTCCTATATGATCACATCATACAAGGTGCCTCAATTCCCAAATCTCATATGAATGATTCATGATAGAATCATCGTACATTACGGAATGGACCGCAGCTATAGATTATCCACAAATAAAGTACACAGCTTTATTTGTTATCTATGGACTCTTTAGATTGCACGTCTCTTACTATATCCATCTGTATATGACACTCATATACAAAGTTCGAGATTACATCTGGCAATCTTGGATGTTAAATATATATGCATAAGTTATAAAATAAACAACACAATAAGAATGAATTGAACTTTTCCTTTTATTTATTTCATAAATCCATTTACAAATTACATCTTTAGGGCATAAACCCCAACACTAACGGAGAGACACCCTACTCCCTAGCCCTCGGGGTTGAAGCAGTCCTTCCCATCAAGCATAAATTGAGCCCATTAGGGTACAACTGAATTCCAACTCTTATGTTCAAATTCAAAAAAATGGCATTAAAAATGTCATTTTCAATTTGTAATTAAGAATATTCATCAATTGGTTTATAATGTCCAAAACTCCAATCACAACATTAAAATTCACAACTCTAATGTATTCTAACCATATCCTATCACAATGCACCGTGTTTTCTTCTTTCATGTGAAATGGTTAAAGCAGTTCTCTTAATGTTTTAAACTATATATAATGTCCAAAACTCGAATCACAACATTAAAATCCATAACTCTAATGTATTCTAACCATATCCTATCACAATGCACCGTGTTTACTTCTTTCATGTGAAATGGTTAAAACAGTTCTTTTAAACTATATATAATGTCCAAAACTCCAATCATAACATTAAAATTCACAACTCTAGTGTATTCTAATCATATCCTATAACAATGCGCTGTGTTTTCTTCTTTCGTGTGAAATGGTTAAAACAGTTCTTTTAATGTTTTAAACTATATATAATGTCCAAAACTCCAATCACAACATTAAATTCACAACTCTAATGTATTCTAACCATATCCTATCACAATGCATCGTGTTTTCTTTTTTCATGTGAAATGGTAACTCTTTAAACTATATATAATGTCCAAAACTCCAATCACAACATTAAAATTCACAACTCTAATGTATTCTAACCATATCCTATCAAAATCCACCGTGTTTTCTTCTTTCACGTGAAATGGTTAAAACAGTTCTTTTAAACTATATAATGTACAAAACTCCAATCACAACATTAAAATTCACAACTCTAATGTATTATAACCATATCCTATAATAATGCACCGTGTTTTCTTCTTTCATATGAAATGGTTAAAACAGTTATTTTATGTTTTAAACTACATATATATAGTTGCCCAAGCTACTTAATTTGCGTATATATATATATATATATATAGTTGCCCAAATTACTTAATTTGCGGATCCGTGGCACAATGGTAGCGCGTCTGACTACAGATCAGAAGGTTGTTCGATTGACGTCGGGTACAAACCCCGTACACTTTTATCAACTATTTTCGAAAGGGCATTTATGTCTATTCAGTTTTAATTTCTTTTAACTCCTCAAACTACCTTAATTTTATAAGAACCCCACATTATTCACATTCTTTTCACACTAGCCCCTAATCCTCTTCAACAACACAGAAACTTATCAAAACCCCACTCTTGAGTCTTGACAGGATTTCATCAACTACTCACCAACCAAAATCCAAAAAAAAAAAAAAATGCCTGCCATGAACTTATCTTCTCACTCTCTGCAACTCTCCACACTCTCTTCTTCTTCTTCTTCATCATTCACCCACTACTCTTCTCAAAACTACAAGCCGACCCATGCCCGGATATCCTGCGTCTCGACCCGACTTGGAAGGAGAGTGGGTGGCCGGAAGGGCGAGGATCCGGAGTCTCGGGAGCTGGTGCGGCTGGTGATGAGGAGTTTCAGCGAGAAAGAATCGCTGGTGAAGACCCTTAGCAAGTATGTGAAGTTTGTGAGGACCGAACACTGTTTTCTTCTATTTGAAGAGCTTGGCAAGACTGACAAGTGGCTCCAATGTCTTGAGGTATTGATTCTTTTATCTGGGTTCTTTGAAAAATTTCAGCTTTTAGTGTTTATGTATTGGTTTGCTTTTGCCGGTGTTTGTATTTGTTTTTTTCTTTTTTGTTGAACACGAAATGGTTCCACGGAGTGAATGTTGATGTATAATGCTCTAGTGAATTGAGTGGAAATTGTGATTTGTTTGGTGTGAATTTGTTGGGGAAAAATGAAAAATGAAAAATGAGTTACTTTCATGCGAGAAATTTCAGGTTTTAGTGTATACTTATTGGTTTGCTTTTGCTTGTGTTTGTGTTTGTGTTTGTGTGTTTGTGTGTCTGCATTTTTGTTTAATATATTTATTTATTTATTTATTTTTCGTTTTGATGAACTCGTGATAGTTTCATATAATGAATATCAAGGTATAAAGTTAGTGAATTGAGTGCAAAATTTGATTTATTTTATTTTTTGTGAATTTGTTGGGGAAATAAGTTACATTCATGCGGGAAAATTCAGCTTTTATCGTATACTTATTGGTTTGTGTTTTTATTTGTCCTCTATTTTGATGAACTCATCATAGTACCATACTACCATGTAGTGAATTTTGATGTATAATGCCAGCGAATTTAGTGGAAATTTTGATTATATTTTATATGAATTTGTTGGGGGAAAATTAGTTACTCCATGAAATTTGCTTAGATTTTGGAGTGCTTTTGATAAAGATTGTTAGAGGAAAGGCTTGCTTTTGGTTCCATCTGATGCACTGTACATCATCTATTGATTGTGATTGGTTACCTATGCCATATGTTGTGGTTTAAAAGGAAGATGCATGTTTACCATTAGCGAACTTCTAATTTGCATACAACCAGGTTTTCAGATGGATGCAGAAACAACGCTGGTACATTGCTGATAATGGGGTTTATTCGAAGTTGATAACAGTTATGGGGAAGAAAGGGCAAACTAGGATGGCTATGTGGCTCTTTTCGGAGATGCGAAATAGTGGGTGTCGGCCTGACACTTCTGTTTATAATGCTCTTATCATGGCCCATCTTCACTCCCGGGATAAAGGTAAAGCATTGGCGAAAGTACTTGGTTACTTTGAGAAGATGAAGGGGATGGAACGGTGTAAACCCAGCATTGTAACATACAATATTCTTTTGAGAGCTTTTGCTCAAGCTCGAAAGGTTGAACAAGTTAATGCTTTGTTTAAAGAACTTGATGAGAGCATTCTTGCCAATGATATCTATACATATAATGGTGTGATGGATGCATATGGGAAAAATGGGATGATCAGAGAAATGGAATCTGTACTTTCTCGGATGAAAAGCAATCAGTGTAAGCCTGATATCATTACATTTAATTTGCTGATTGATTCATATGGCAAGAAGCAAGTTTTTGATAAGATGGAACAAGTGTTTAAGAGCTTGTTGCGCTCCAAGGAGAAACCGACACTGCCTACATTTAATTCTATGATCATAAATTATGGGAAAGCAAGGCTTCAAGAGAAAGCTGAAGATGTCTATAAAAATATGATTTATATGAAATACTCACCAAGCTTCATTACATATGAGAGTCTTATCATGATGTACGGTTATTGTGACCGTGTCTCTAGGGCCAGAGAAATATTTGACGAGTTGGTTAAATCTGGGAAGGAGATGAAAGTTTCAACTCTGAATGCCATGCTTGATGTTTACTGCCTGAACGGTTTGCCCATGGAAGCTGATTTACTTTTTGAGGAGGCACATAATATGAGGGTGGCTCCAGATTCATCGACTTATAAACTTCTTTACAAGGCCTATACTAAAGCCAATATGAAGGAGCTTGTACAGAACTTGATCAAGGTTATGGACAGAGATGGTATAGTCCCTAATAAAAGATTCTTCCTGGATGCTCTGGATGCATTTGGGTCTTCACTGCCTAAACCAGATTCTGCTAGTCCTGTAACAAATTCGAGGACACAGTTTACGAATTCGAGAAGAACACAGTATACTGCAAGGACTTAGTTTGACATGATAGATTCATTTGTTTGTGCATTCTTCTGACTATTTTTCAATTTAACCGAGATTCAAAGCAAAGCTTATATACAGCGATGGTGCGCAGATTGCCTACTGATTACTGTGTTGTCGGATTGATTGTAGACCTCATATGATTTGGTATGTATTTCTTCCTAATGATGTTCTCCATGTTTATATTTATTTCAAAATTTATTCAATGCCTTAGTTTGAGTTTACAGCTTGAGCCATTTGAGTTCTTTGTGCTGCTTTTCAGTGTACGTTTATATTTCGTTATCGCTGCTATAGTGACGTTTCTTGGCTTCGAAATGAAACTCACTTCTATCTGCTTGCTTTAAGTATTTCTATTTGATGAATCCTCAAATTTTATAGTGATATATTTAAAATTCTAGCGATGTTTTTGTGTCTTCTTTTTCTCGTCTTCTAGCTTTAGTGCCGATTCTCTTTCTTACTGCTCTTTAGGCTGGCAAAAGCTGCTCTCAGATTTTGGTCTCAATCTGATCCCTTCAATTCCCTAATGGAACTTAGGTTTTTAATATCGTTTTCTATATGATGTTGATGGTATTTTTAGTTTCAAATTAGTCGGTGCAATTTCCATAATCTGCTCTAGCATTTCCTTTTTCCCCTGAAAAATTCATGCCAACTAACTGAACTCTTTCATACTGTAGCATTTCAAGGCAGTCAATCTGTTCCAACAAAAACCTTACAACAGTGTAGTGTTTTTGGTTGGATTTGTCTTTAAACAGATGGTAGTGCTGGGCAGTATTCCTTAATCGCAGCTGTTGTTTGGTTTACAGGCTTTATCCACAATATCAATAACTTCTTGTCATCGGACTGTTACTCAACTTCAGGGCAGGAATTCGCAAGCCTGAAACCGGTTTAGTTGCTTAGACCTTATTTGATGTTTCGTAATTGAGCAGATGATGTTTAGGGCACTAATTTATGATCACTAATATATGATCGTAAAGTGTGGGATATTGATGCTGGCTGATGCAGATGATGATGGTGAAAACAATCATGTTGTAATTATGTAACTGAACAGAAATTTTTTGCTCAATAGATTTTTTTTTAAGATGGCTTCTTATATTCATAACATTGTGCATAATTTCAAAAAATATTGTTTGACATGGCCAAAAAACAACCAATAATTGGATTGTTTAAATGATTTATTTTCTTCAAGTCAAATTTCTTGGACATGGAATCTAAAATTTGAAGTCATTGAGGATATATTTCAAAATTATGTGGAATTTAATTCAATTAAGGGGAGACCAACACAAGCATAAAATCTAATAAACTATTTGTAACAATAGTTTTTAGTTCATTGTAAATTATCTAATGGGGAGGGATTGGGGTACAAGTTTTGATATAAGATTTTATACAACTTTTCAACCATCGGATCTATGAGATTTGGATAGCCTAGATTTAATATTGTTTTTTTTTTAATTTTCTTCTCATTTATCTATCATTAATTTATTTTCTTTTCTCTCTCCTCTCTCCTCTCTCCACTCTCCTCTCTCATACATTTACTTTCCTAATTAAAATCTAATTAATATTTCATCTTCCTATCTTCTCCCTCAATCTCTTGCATTTTTTTCCTCTTCCATGTTAATATTTTCTTTAAAAAAACCTAGCATTAATAATTAAATATTCTCTGTTAAGCTAATTAATCTAATTAAATATTATTATTCTCTGTTAATAGCCTAGGATTAATAATTCATTAAAATTGTTAATTAATACTACTTGTAGTTAGAGTTCATAAAAGTACATCAATTTTGCTTGGAAGTACGGGTGGCGTCAGATTTGGCTGGAGAGTGATTCTTCCTATATGGTTCAACTGCTTTCTTCTCGTTTCGAACATGTTCCCTGGCGACTGCGGCAAAGATGTATCTTCTAAATCTCTCAGATGGAGTTTCAAGTGTCCCATATTTTCAAGGAAGACAATCATGTTGCAGATACTCTTTCCAAACATGCTTTAAAGGTGGAGGTTGATTCTTAGTGGTTTTTCGCTCCTTCCTTCTGTTCTTCGATGGTGGGCAATAACTGCATGTGTCGGGATTCTTTTCGTTTCTCTTGGTGTTTTTGTTTTCTTTTTTGGCCTACTCGCCACTTTTTTGGTTAGGGATTTGCTCTCAGTGTTTTTGCGGTTAGTTTGGCTATGAAAATGGTGGGAAATATCACCTTTTGAACTAATTTTGCACCTGAGTGAGTGCTTTAATAATTTATATTTAAAAGACACCTATTATGGTGAAGTACTAAAATTGCCCTTAAATAATCATTTTTTTATTTTGTTTTTAGATCTATCTCCACACTTCCGACACTGAACTCAGTAACTGCTCCCTCTTTCTCTCTACAATAAAGTTGTCTAAAAATTGAAATCCCCTACAACAAAAAGTTCAACGTTGTCTAAACTTTCTTCTTCAACTTAGAAAGAAGTCGACGTTCTTTAGTACAACAATGTAATATATATCTTAAATACTTCTTTTCTATACATATAAGGTTTCTGAGTCTTGTAACACTTTATCAGTTCTATTTCAATTGTTCTCCGAATCTTTTGTAAATCTAAAGCTGGTTGTGTAAATTTTGAATCTCCGAGCCTTTCTAAGTTATGTCTGAGCCTTTGTAAATATTGTTCGAGCCCTTGTGAAGTTGTATTCGAGTCTTTTGGGTTGGTCAATGAAGTAGTGTTCGAGCCTTTTACATAAGTGTCTGAGCCTTTTGTAAGTGTTTTCGAGTCTTTGTAATTACATTTCGAGTCTTTTTGTAAGTGTTTCCTAGCATTTTGTAAGTGTGTCCGAGGCTTTTGTAAGTGTTTTCTTAGCCTATGTAATTGTATTTTGAGCATTTTTGTAAGTGTTTCCGATCCTTTTGTATGTATGTCCGAGCTTTTTGTAAGTGTTTCTGAGCCTTTGTAATTACATTCGAGCCTTTTGTAAGTGCTTCCAAGCGTTTTGAAAATATTTTGTAGTACTGTTCATCATCTTCTCCACTCGAAAGTCCCAATCCTTAACACCTTTAACAATGGAAGATTCAAAACCGAAACCCACTTTGGGTTTTAAAAAGAAAAAAAAAAACTTCAGGGGCGTTGTGTAGCATAGCGCCACTCCGTCGTCACTCAAGTAATTGTTTGAGTTTCAACAGGACTTTATCTTTACTTCACAACTCTGTCACTATAAATTGAATGAAAGAAATCTGATATGAAACAACTATTGAAGGATTTTTATTCATTTACTATAATATGTGTATTTTAAACATAAGTTATTCAAGCAGTGATAGTGTTGAAAAGCCACCTCCAAAAAGTGTCATTTAATTTTTGAACAATGGTTTGTCCTGTCTACACTTAGTTCTCTTCTTTTGTTATTTATATAGTTCTTGATATTGCTTAGGGGGTTTTCAACATATTATCTCTTGCGACGCTTTTTTCCCTTAGGCCAGTCCAATTTTTTTATAAAAAAAAAGTTCACAAAAATATAAAATGTAAGATGAAATGCATAGTTGAATGAAATACTCATAACGGTAACATTGGAACCAAACGACAATCTCATGTACAATGGAGATATTTTCAGACCAGTTTTGAGTGGGTGATCAATGTTTACATGGGTGAAGCAAGGACTTATTGTTCGGGTGGGCTGAGTATATTTTTTTTTTAAGGTATACACCTTTGGTGTGGCGACTCGTATATGAGACATCGTTATGTGAATGAACGTAATTTTCTACTTAAGCCACACTAGACGGTAGTACAAAGTTTTTTTTTTAAGCAAACCTTACAATAAAATTTCCCAAATTAGAAAGTGCATACTTTTTTTCTTGAAGTATTACAATTTACTACTATTTCAATAAGACTGTTGGGACCTACTAAGATCAGACAATATATATGCTGGTCGGATATTTACTCTCCACAAGAAAAAAAATCCTCATACATGTTTTTTAATATGAACATGGTGTGGCTTGAACCCCTAACCGCCAATGTGGAAGGGAGATACACAACCATCTCTACTAAGAGATGATGTTTATATATAAAAAAAAAAATACATACCTCGATAATAAAAATATAATGATTCTTGCCCCTACAAACATTTAAAATAATTCAACGTAGAAATAATGAAAAAAAAAAATAGATAGCCAAATAAACTTAAATGTTTTTTAGTTTTAATAAAATATTGAACGTATCACTATAATGAATTTATTAAGATTATCCCCAATTAAATTAAATTATAAACTAGTCTATTTTTTTATAAATTATCAAGCGATAACAATTGAAATTGTCTTCCTTTTGTATTTTTAGTTTTTCTTTTAACAAACAATTAAAACAATTGGATTTTTTTTTTTAGAAAAGCTAGCCCAGGATAGTTTTTGAATACCTCCGCCCTTGAATGTGTATGACTATATTCTTACACTATGATCAAAATGAACCAAATCAACTCTCTTCTGAGAATTCAAACATCAGAAGAAAACTAAGACCGACTTCCCAGTTTTATGCATATATATCCTCCAGTTTTAGATACAGTTAATACATAACTGGTTGAAGCAAAAATACATCTTTTATTATTTTAAGGGAAAAATGATTTTTTCTGTTCACTATCCCCAAGTCGAATAAAAAAAAATAAGATATCTGTTATTTTGTTGGTTATCCAAAAGAAATTTGTATGATTTCACATCTAGAACAGATGAAAACCATGCTTGCTCTAATCAGTATTTCGATATCAAATACCAAAATAATAAAAAAAAAAAATCCTGAGACCATGTAAGGCTTCCATATTATCCTCTTCCTTGTAGACGCCATAGGGTAACCATGTTGGAAAATTCCATCATGTTGGGCCATACATTTAAATATTAAATGTGTTATGCTATCTTTGGTTAAGCCTAAATTAAAGTGGTCTAATTAAGATTTAAAGTTTTAAAGCTTAAGGGTATAATTATTATGGAATTAATGTGTAAATACCAGAGTGTTATTTCTAATTTGATGATGGGCCAAATTAGAAATAACAGAACATGTAATAATCTGATTATTATATATTTAGGGTTATGGTCCTTAAATTACACGATAACTTTTACTTTTCTATATCCCCATCACCAGAAAAGAGAGTACACCTTTGTGTCCCAATGATTGATAATTTAGAAGGTCTCAACCCCTCCACCAACCTCTGACAATGGATTCAGGTATGTTTCCGCTCTCAATTATCTCATCTTTCTCTTGTATTGACATGGGTTTGTAACATGTATTTCAGGTTTGATTAAACATGATATAGAAACATGTTTAAGTTAAACTTTTGGATTAATTATATGTCTATGCATGTTAGATTCTGTGTTAGCATATCATGTTGAACCACACCAGTGAGTGCAAACAATTATGATATGTATTTTATTTATAGCATATGGATTCAATTACTTCTTCAAATGGGAAGGTGACTTAATGTTAGGAACTTGTATGTGGAAGCAATAAACTGCAACTAAAGTAGAGAATTGAGAAGAATTGAGAAAAATAGAGAAAATCTGAACACAACTTTTACATGGTAAAACCCTCAATTTAATCTAAGAGAAACATCCACGGACCAAGACTAGAAGGATTTTATTAGACAAAAAATGATTACAACCTATCTCTAATATTTTGGGAGAGAACTACAACATTTCTCTCAAATAAGAAGAAAGAACAATTTAGGGAGAAAGAAGAGAAGAGCTTGTTAGCTTGGGATGAGAAGAGTGGAGGAACATGGCTTCTATTTATCGGCAAATAGCCCACCCATGCCATTAATACATCTCGTTGAGAGAATCAACTACCATCCATCAACTCCAAAAGTCTTCATGTTATTAATGCATATCAACCAAGATCTGTTGCCATTCTTAAAAATTGACTTTAATTCCTTCTTTCTCCTACTTGAAGACATCTTTTTCATGGTCTGATTATCCTTCTAATCCTTGCTTTAATTCCTGTTACTTACGTTTCTACTAGACCATAGGAGGATCTACACCACATGAACTTGTCAGTATTGATAGGCTTAGTCATTACATCTGCTAGATTCTCCTTGGTGTGTATCTTTTGCATATCCACACTACCGTCTTCCATTACTTCCTGAACAAAGTGATATTGTACTCCTATGTGCTTGGTTCTGGACTGGAAAGCTGGATTCCTTACGATGTGCAAGACACTATGACTGTCACAAAACAAAATGATCTTCTCTTGTTTGTGCCTGAGTTCCTCCATTAGCCTCTTAATCCAAACTACTTCCTTATAATCTTATGTCGCTGTCATGTACTCTACCTCAGTTGTATATAGAGCCACAACTATTTGTAACTTAAAAATCCAGCTCACAGCTCCTTTTGCAATTGTAAACACATAGCCAGTAGTATATTTTATTTTGTCGAGATCTTCAGCAAAATCTTTATCCACATAACCCCTGATAGTAAATTATGATCCTCTATAACATAGTGCAACATCTGAGGTTCCTCTGATGTATCTCAAAATCCTCTTTACAACATTCCAATGTTCTATACTAGGATTCGCCATGTATCGACTAACCGCTCCCACTGTTTGTGCAATGTCTGATCTTGTACATATCATAACGAACATCAAACTTCCCACTGCTGATGCATATAGCACTCAAGACATTTTCATCCTCTCCACTTCATTGCTAGGACTCATACTTGAGGATAATTTGAATTTTAGATGATGTGGGGTAGAAATTGGCTTACAATCTTGCATGTTGAGCGTCGTAAAATTTTCCTCAAGTAGTTCTTCTGAAAGAGACAAAACTTCCTGGTCTTTCTGTCTGGATAAATTTGCATCCTTGGAATCATATTTGCAGGTCTCAAATCCTTCATATCAAACTCTTGAGCCAACTGTGACTTTAATTTTCAGACTCGATCTTTGTTGGGGCCTGCTACCAACACTTCGTCCACATACAACAACAAGATAATGAAGTCATTATCATATTTAAACCTCTTGTAGTAAGTACAATGGTCTGAACTGAGTCTGTTGTATCTAAGGCTTATAATGAAGGAATCAAATCTCTTGCACCAGCACATCGATGCTTGTTTTAAACCTTACAGAGATTTGGTTAACCTGCAAATCAAGTTCTCCTTGCCTCATTTGGAAAAACCTTCTAGTTGAAGCATATAAATTTCTTCTTCAAGTTCTCCATGAAGAAATGCAGTTTTCACATCCAACTGCTCTAGATGTAGGTCAATCGTAACACACATAGCTAGGACTACTCTAATGTTGTAAGTTGAACCACCGGGGAAAATATCACATTGAAGTTAATGCATTCTTTCTGAGCATATCCTTTCGCCACTAGTCTTGTACGATACCGCTCTACATGGTCATTGCCATTCCGTTTGATCTTATAGACCCATTTATTTTCGATAGCTTTTCTTCCATGTGGTAGTGGAACAAGCTCCCATGTCTTAATTTTTTGTAGAGCTTCAATTTCTTCTTACATTGTTGTCATCCATAGAGTTGCATCTGAGCTATTTGTAGCTTCATGGAAACTCAAGGGCTCTTTGTCCTCTGTTAGAAGATAGTATGCTACAGTACTCTTTGTAACATACTCCGAGTGCCAAGTCGGAGGTCTCCTCTCACGAGTTGAACTTCAAACTTCTAGAACCTTGGACTCGACTGATTCTTACACCTCATGCTCTGATGCTGCTTCAGAAGAATCAAAATCTTCTTGTTCTGGATTATCTTCCATCTGAACTTCAGTAGTATCTGAATTTTTTTTTAAAGTGCTATCGTCTCTTTCTCTTTGTAATTGATCTTCCATAAAGATCACCTCTCTGCTGACTATAACCTTATAGGCAGTGGAATCCCATAAGCGATACCCCTTTACTCCGTCAGCATACCCTGAGAATATACATCTCCTGGATTTCGGATCTAGCTTTGCTCTTTCTTAGGCATTGTACATCACGTACACAAGACATCCAAATGAATGTAGAGTAGTCAGCTAGTTTACTAGTCCACATCTCCATTGTTGTGTTTAGCTCAATTACAATTGATGGAGACCGATTTATCATATCACAGGCAGTCTTGGCTGCTACTGCCCAAAACGACTTTGGTAGACCTCCAGTTCTTAGCATAGCTCTAATTTTTTCTGTTAGAGTTCTATTCGTTCGTTCTGCCACTCTATTTCATTGAGGAGTGTATATGACTGTGGATTGCCTATCAATACCTTCTTGCTTACAAAGTGCAAGAAACTCACCATCTTTATACTCTGTTCCATTATCTGCCCTCAAACACTTGATCTTTGTCTCGAATTCAAGTTCCACTCGTGCTTTAAATGCTTTAAACAGTAGAAACACATCTGACTTTCTCTTTTTATTGGTTATACCTAACATCTCCTGGAGTAATCATCAATAAAAGTCACGAAGTACTTTGCTCCTCCTTAGGATATATCTGGTGATTCCTAAACATCAGAATGAATTAAGTCTAGAATGCATTTGCTCCTAGCAGTTGATTTGCTAAACTTCAATCTATGCTGCTTACTTGTAACACAATGCTAACAAAACGATAGATTTACTAATTTAAGCCTGGGAAGCAGATTCCGATCGGAAAGAATCTTTAAACCTTGTTTCGATATGTGGCCTAGTTTTTCGATACCACATCATCGTTGAATCTTATCCATTGTTGGAAGATGCAACACATGCATCAGTTTCCTGCAGTGTTTCTCCTTTAAGCATGTATAGATCTGCAGTAATCTTCTATGCCCTTATAGCTATAAGCATGCCTCTAACAATCTTCATGATCCCATTTTCTATATAGGATTTGCATCCGAGATCATCTAACTGTCCCAAAGATAACATATTCTTCTTCAGGCCCTTCACATGTCGTACTTCCTAAATAGTGTAAACGGTACCATCATGTATCTTTATTTTGATACTACCAATACCAGCGATCTCCAAGGCATGTTCATTACCCATAAATTCAGATCCTCTTGAGATAAGTTCATATTTGTAAAACCATTCTCTTTGAAAGGTCATGTGCCAGGATGCTGCTGAGTCTAAAAGCTAGACGTCAACAAATTGCTTTCTACCCTTAACAATAGTTGTTGACTCACTGTATAGAACTTTACCATCGTCTGAAGTACTTGCTACACATCCCTGATAATTTGATGACTCAGGAGCTTTATTGCCTCCATTCTTCTTATCTAGCAAACACTCACTTTTGACATGCCCTTTCTTGCCACAATAGTAACACTTAATGTTCTTCTTACTTCTTGATTTTGATCTACCATGATCGTGACTCCTACTGGGGCCACGTTCCATTGATCTCCCTCTTGTCATCGATAAAGCCACGGCTTGTTGTGAGTTTCCCAATGTGTCTTTGAAAATACAAACACGGTTAAATGCTCAAGGCTAACCTAGAGGGGGTGAATAGGTTAGACACCTTTTTCGACTCCCTTGAAACAAACAAAAGTTTGTCCCTCTAGATTGCTTGTATCATAATATATATATCAATTAAAGACAATTAATCAATATATAAAAACATGTAAAGTTTGATACAAACAAACATCCATAACACATACATAAATGATATTATAGTAAGGAAGTCAATTTACATAAAATGTTCTACCCATAAAATCTCAATAACATATACAAATATAAGAGAGATAGGGATAAAGAAAGTTGACAAAAGATATTTTCGAGGTAAACCTCCGAAGAGGAAACATCCACGGGTTAGCAACCACCAGTAAACAAAATCCACTAGTAGATAAGATAAGTACAATCTCTCAAGTAACCTCTTCACCTAGAAACTACCTTTTTATCCTACTCATGAATATGTCACCCTCTTGCTCAACATTTCGAGGCCTCACACCTTTTGTCAAGACTTCCTCGCTCACCCTTCTGGAACCTCACGACCCTAGGCAAGACTTTCTTGCTTTACATTTCGAGGTCTCCTACCTATTGCCAAGACTTCCATGCTCAACAACATAGGTCTCACACCTATTGTCAAGACTTCCTTCTCACAAGGCAACTTGGTGATCATGAATACAAAACACAAACAAGCACGCAACGTAGAATGTTATGATCAACACATCCTATGGAAAACACTAGACATAAGCATAAATGCACAAACCAATTATTGTCTAGTTAAAATGCATGTCTAATTCATCTAGTTCATACAAAATGTATGACAAGTTAATTTCCACCTAGATACATGCATAAATCTAAACTTGAACTCACGATATATTCAATTAATCATATAATCAAGTTTAAGTAACATGAACCAAAAATAAGCTGAAATCACGTGACAAAGTCATTTAGATTAAAGCAAAAGTTCAAGAGCATATTTTCTATTCATAGATTCAACAAAGCACATGAATAGCTCACAAGAATACAAGCACATGTATCATAGTGAGATTTCAGCCAAAGAAAGCCTAATACATGTGAGGAACTGTTTTTTCACAAAATCAATCAATTAAAGATCATCAAATAGTCCTAGATTCAAAGCTAACACAATACAATCCCAAACATGTGAAAACATAGGCAAAATCAAAACCTAACTCAACATGTGAGATTTCAATTGAAACTCTATCTAGCTTTAAATGAGTTTAAAACTCAAATCTAAACAATCACAAGACACTAATATATAGAGGAGAAGAAAACCCAAGGCAATTGACAAATTTTTAAGAGAAAAACTTTAGGAGAAAATCAATACCTTAGTAAACTTGAGACAATCCCGTTTTTGTGTGACTAGACACCGAAAACTGTAGCAAAACCAACTCAAACCTTCTAAGAAAATATAGATGATTTTTAGATGAACACTATCAACTTTGGATCACTCAAATCGGAGCTCAAATGAGAAAGATAGATTGTTTGGAAGTTGAGAAAGTTAGAGATAAAATTCTGCTCAAGTTTCAAATTCTTCTCTTGAAATGAATTGTGTGAGGGAAAGGAAATATAAAGGAGAGGAAAAGAATAGAGTGTGAAATGTCCAAGAAGGACAAGAAGCAACCAAGCTTTCTTGCTGCCCGAGATGGCACGTGGGCATCTCGTGGCAGCAAGCCTTCTTGCCCGAGATGGCCACTTGCCATCTCTGGAAAAAAGAGCTTGGTGCTGTCTTCTTTTTCCCTTGACTTCCCTTCACGTTCTTCGACCGTTCTCCAACCTCTGAACTCGGAATTCAAATCCGTTTACGGATTACAAACTGTAACTCTCTCATGGATATGGACATATAAGATACTCAACCCAAAAAATAAGAATTTGACTCGATATACGAAGACAAAGATAATATACGCAACATGACTGTAAAGTATCATATCTTGACTTAGAACTTGAAATTATGAGTATGAGTAACCAAAGTGTTTGGAACTCAACCAAGAATGATTTAACACTAAAATCAAGTTCAATATCCATGTTATACAAACATTTACACATACAAACACATTTCACACTAGAATGCAAACTACATAGAGATAGTCTCCAATCATGCATTTTCCAAAACATGTTATTTTCATACCAATGCATGAGCATTCATCTTCAAGTGTGTGAATGTGTTATAAATGGTGCACAACAATGTAGAGACACATATGTATGAATTGTGTGTGTGCCTTATAGGTGCACAACTGTGCAGGGACACAGATGTATGAATTGTGTGTGTGCCTAAGCCTTGTAAGAGAAAGATAAAGTCTTAATATACCTTTGTAGAACCGTATAGCATCTTTTCTCTTTGAAGACTTTATACTTGCTTTGACTAGTTGTTATTCCTTCTTTGAAGCATGAATCATCATGAACCTAAACAACTAAATCATTACAAGTAAACATCCTTTTGATATGAAATTAATGCCAACATAATCTAAAACCTAACTGTAAGGACCTTAATTTTATGATTGGTTTATATCATGACAAACTACACCAAATTGGGGATGATTATGTAATGGATAACTTAGGTCCTCATTGGCAAGCTTCCAAGTATCTCCATGACTTCAAGAGCAAAATGTATATTCACTTGACTTTACGTCTTGAAGAATTTAAGTGCACACACACACACACACACACTTCATTTATGCTTTGGTTCATCTTGAGTTTGTGTTGTCTATTTCTTATATGTGTGCATCATCTACCACATTGCACACACTCTTACATGCATTTGTATCAACATGCATTTGTATCCTATTGCTTATGTGTGCATCCTTACTCACAATCACACGTGCACTTCATTCTTAGTCTTAAGTGTGGTTGTTGTGTGTTTTATTCGTTTTCCGTTGATTGATCGGAAACGTCCACGCTTGCACGATGGTGTGCTTGTCCTAGCATGTTGAGTGACCATTTGAGAATGTCTTATTCTTTTCTTGGTTTGGTTATATGGAGTAAGGTGTCTAGTTTCAAAATAGTGGATTTCAATGATTTTAATGTTTTTCGAAATTGACCTTTCAATGGTCTTTTGACCATATCATTTTATGCAATCTAGCATCATTCTTCATCTTCCAGGCATGGATCTTCATATATTTCTTGACTAGGTAACTTTTACATGTTCTAGATTGCTTCTTTTCATTCTTATGACATGTATGCCTAGGTTTTGCTTTTATTTCAAATTAAATGCATGCTCTTGTGGTTAAAAGCTATTGTGGTTAAAAGCTCTTATGACATGCTTGTGATGTTGGTTGTTGGTTATTGGTTGTTGGTTGGAAATTATTTTTTGTGATAACTAGCATTTAAGACGATTTTACCCTTCTAGCTAAATCTCTATGCTTTCCATTTTGGATATTGATTAGGTCATACTAATTGCATTTTGATGATTGCATTAATGACCATGCCATGCTTAATGACAACATATGTTGAAATGGCCTTGTTTGATAACTAGGATATAATGTTGCATGACTATATCTACTTAAGTCTTTATGAGCATTCATTTAGACATTGATATCTAGGAATTGTACTTAGTAACATTCTTAAATTCCTAGATAAGCATACAGTGTTTTGTCTAGTATTATTTTCATGTTTGAATATTTCATCATATTCACATAGGTTGTTGAACTCTTCATTGAGTCAAGTCTTGTGGCTTCGGTGTAAGTTGTACAAGCAAGAGAGCCTTGCAACCAAGGGTGGGTTGACAAGCAATTGGTCGGGTGCCACTATAAAAGGCCCAAGAGGGTAGAGTAGAAGGCGTTCACGCGAAGAGTAGTGGATCAGGGGATATCATTAGGGACTAAACCAAGAGTGGTGAGTTGCGGTGTCCATAGCCTGAGGTTGTCGAGAGTGAGTCCGAGAATCACTTGAGGGTGTAACCTTTGCTCATATAGTGGATTTCAGCGATAGAGTGTGGCACACTTAACAACCCGTGGTTTTTCCCATTTAGAGGGTTTCCACGTATACATCTTGTGTTATTTTTATTTTTGCACTTTACACTTGATGTTGTATGTTTGTTTATTGGGTGAATTTTGAATATTGACTAATCAAGAAAAAATGGTAATTGACTTGATTAAAAACCTATTCACCTCCCCTTATAGGTTTATAGACATGAGTTTTAAGGTTATTTTCAATTGGTATCAGAGCGGGTTCCTAGACATATTTAGGTGATCCAAGCTCTTGTTTGTGTGTCTTGCATTTGTTTGATTCACTTCACCAAACACCATGTGTGATTGTGTGAGAGTGAAACACTTAGAGCGGGTATTGCTAGGTTGACCTCTAATGTTGAGAGGAATCATTATGACTCTGATGTGGAGATGACTCTCATGGTTGAGAGATTTAGGAGATTCACAAAATCTCAAAAGAAGGGCATGACCTCAAAAGTGAAAGAGAAAAAGAGAAGGTTAAGGAAGAGTGACCCATTCCTTGAATGTGGTGGAATTGGCCACATTGCCTCCAAGTGTGGTAACTTGAAGTACAAGAATGGAGGAGTTAGTTTAATCGCTATTCGGTGTGATAGCGAAGTTGAAGTAGTTGAATAGTGCTATACAGGCTCGATTGATAGTAATATCAACTACTTCGCATTTCTGGTTTCCTACCATGAAGAAATCCAAGCCACTACCAAATGTGTATCACTTGAAGAGTTTAAGATTGGTGACTTGGAGTTTGGAAACCGAAGTGTAGCATGCTTGAATGAAGCTAGCCTTAATGATATGACTCTCACAAGCATAAGTGGGAGAAGCCTTGATAGCAATGACCCATGCTCCGGGAACTCTTGTGATAATGTGGTTCATTATCAAGAGTTAGTTGATTCTCTTCAAAAGTCTTTGAAGGAGAAAGATAATGATATCCTTAGATTGGAAAAGGATAATCTTCAACTAAGGATCAAGTTGAATGGCCCTTTGAAGACAGACGTGATTGATGTGTCCAAGTTTGAGAAAGAGATTGAAGATTGCCACCAACGGATGAAGGCAATGAAAGATGAACTTGCCGTCAAAGATAACTCCTTGAAAATTGTCAGGGAAAGAGAGATGAGGTGCCTTGAAGAATTAAAGAAGGCCAAGGTCAAACAACCTCAAGCTCAAGGCAAGAGCAAAGCTTCATCCAAGCAACCATCAACTCAAGGAAAGTCCACACAAGCCTTGGCAACTCAACCAAAGTCTAGGCAATTCAAGAAGAAAGGACAAGTTCTTTAGAATTCAATCACCTCCTTTAACAAACCAATGACGAGGAAATGAGGTGATTTCAAGAAGCATGACCAACCAAGGAGTCAAGATCAACCGGCTTAACCACCTCAAGAAGCTAGACCATAAATATGCCACCAATCGGCTCAAGTTCCAAGGAGAAGCCAACCGGTACATCATCAAAGACAACCTCATCAACATGGTGATGCCTCGATGAGAACACAATGCAATGATATAAATTCTTACTTTGTACCTATTTGTCATTTTTACGGTATGATTGGTCACTTAAGACCAAATTGCTTTAAATACATTAAGAGGTGTATATTAAAGAGCATGAAAGTAAAAAGGTTGAAAAAGAGGGCAAATTTGCATGAACCTAGGATTTCTAGAAATATGTGTATGACCACCAGATATGAAAAAGTGGAACCTAGGTGGGTTAGAAAGAATGAACCCGCTTGCCTTAGTGCTCATGAGACACCCGTAGATGTAACTAGGTCCTTTGGACTTGACAAGTCTATAGAGGCTCCTGTCTCCCATTGACTTGGTTAGAATTGACTCCATGTGGGGAGCTCAAGCAAAGAGAGCAAACTTGCATGATTTGCACTATGCAAAAAGTTAATTGATTTTATGCTCTTTAGATAATTGCTTGAGATTCTTGGTTGCACATGTTTATATGTTTTTTTAATAAGTGTGCACATTGCTTTGTTTGCAATCCATGTCATATTTATGTTCAAACATGCATTTTTGGACTAGGAGATTTAATTGGGAAAGTACATTTGAATGACCTATAATTTATCTCCATGACATGTGAACTTGCTTATTTTGACATGCTTAAAGTGATATGCATGAATTGAGTTTGATTGCTTTAAATGCAAATGTGTGTGAGTGCAAATGAGAAGACTAATCAATAAGGATCTTGTATCCATGCAATTAATAAGGATTTTATATCCAAATTAGTCTTCTCGCTCTTCTTAATGGTGAAACAAGACTACTATCATACAGATAATTATCCAGAAAAATCTAATAGGATCTCTTGGTCCAATGTCTTGATTTGCCTTTAAGGATTGATGTAGTTGCTTTATTTTCAAAATTTTGAAATTATATCTTGTTTGCTTATGACAAAAGGGTATAAATTGGTTTGAATTCTTTTGGAAACCCTGTTGATGTTTGCTTTGCCAAATATCATTTGTTTTGGATTTGAATGCAACATGCCTTGCTTGCAAATCATCCTTGTCACACATTTTTTCTTTAAATAAAACTTCTTGAATCTCTCTCGATTATTTAAGTTGCATAAAGTTTGTGTATATGATTATGCAATGTATTTGTGCGAATAGCTCTCTTTGCTAAAGAAACCTGATAGGGGGAGCTCCTTTGCCTATCTCATGACAAAAAGGGGGAGAAGTCTTTAGAGATATAGGGGGAGCATTGTTTATGCTTTGGGGGAGTAGTCTTGAGAGAGAGTAACCATTTAAGGGAAACATTACACGTGCATTTGTTTATATTGCTTTACTGAGTTCAATTGTTTTTTATATTTGTTCACCTCACGTGCACCTGTTCTTGGAAAGTGCTTTCTTGCTATTGTGCTTAGTTATAATGATTTATGAAGAGATTGAAGACCTTGAAGACTTAGAATATTAGGTATATCTTTTTGTAATGTAGAATGGACTCTCATGGACAATAGCTAGATTTTTTTAATTTGTGTGAGGAATTATTTGTGAGAGGTAGTTTTGTTATGAAATAGCCAAATAGAGAGATTGTAAGGACCTCAATTTTATGATTGGCTTATATCATGACAAACTACACCAAATTGGGGATGACTATGTAATGGGTAGCTTAGGTCCTCATTGGCAAGCTTCCAAGCATCTCCATGACTTCAAGAGCAAAAGGTATATTCACTTGACTTTACGTCTTGAAGAATTTAAGTGCACACACACACTTCATTCATGCTTTGGTTCATCTTGAATTTGTGTTGTTTATTACTTATATGTGTGCATCATCTACCACATTGCACACACTCTTACATGCATTTGTATCAACATGCATTTGTATCCTATTGCTTATGTGTGCATCCTTACTCACAATCACACGTGCACTTCATTCTTAGTCTTAAGTGTGGTTGTTGTGTGTTTTATTCGTTTTCCGTTGATTGATCGGAAATGTCCATGCTTGCATGATGGTGTGCTTGTCCTAGCATGTTGAGTGACCATTTGAGAAAGTCTTATTCTTTTCTTGGTTTGGTTATATGGAGTAAGGTGTCTAGTTTCAAAAGAATGGATTTCAATGATTTTAATGTTTTTCAAAAATGACCTTTGAATGGTCTTTTGACCATATAATTTATGAAATAGTTCAAAATGAGTTTTGAAATTTTTTATACAAACTAGACACTCATACCTTTCTAACGGTATAATATTCGTAATATTTCATGACCGTTTGTATTGGTTTTGAAATCTCCAAAGTGACCACAAAAACAGGGCAACTCTGTTATTGTCCGTTTCTGACCTTAGTTACTTAAATAATCATAACTCTTTTTAAAAATATCCAAATCATGGTTTGTCAATTGAATTAGAAAGTAGACTACCATACCTTTCCAACGGTATATTATACGAAAGGTTTCGAAGTCGTTTGGTCTTGTTTTGATCCTCTTGAATTTCAAGGTGGAGTGCTAAGAGCGGATTTCGCTCAATTTTTCGTCCCCTCCTGGTGCGAAACAAGTAGTGGAAATTTTGACAGCCTTTTTCGCATCCAAACTTTTTGCCCCCACCTGATGCAAAACTTGTAGCAAAAAACCTGATTTGGGTAAAAACGTCATTTCTTGTACAACTCTTTTTACACCATATATATATCATCTTCTTCCCAAATCAGACCTAGGTTTCTGAAATTAAATTCTCAAGAAAAAAAAATTGACTCCTAAAGAGAGAGAGAGCTCGAAGAACACTTTTTTACTCAACCAAACTCCCATTCATGCATATCTAGCATCATTCTTCATCTTCCAAGCATGGGTCTTCATATATTTCTTGACTAGGTAACTTTTACATGTTCTAGATTGCTTCTTTTCATTCTTATGACATGTATGCCTAGGTTTAGCTTTTATTGCAAATTAAATGCATGCTCTTGTGTTTAAAAGCTTTTATGACATGCTTGTGATGTTTGTTGTTTGTTATTGGTTGAGAATATTTTTTTTGTGATAACTATCATTTAAGATGATTTTACCCTTCTAGCTAAATCTCTATGTTTCCATTCAAATATTGATTAGGTCATATTGATTGCATTTTGATGATTGCATTAATGACCATGCCATGCTTAATGACAACATATGTTGAAATGGCCTTGTTTGATAACTAGGATATAATGTTTCATGACTATATCTAGTTAAGTCTTTATGAGCATTCATTTAGACATTGATATCTAGGAATTGTACTTAGTGACATTCTTAAATTCTTAGATAAGCATACAGTGTTTTGCCTATCATTATTTGCATGTTTGAATATTTCATCATATTCACATAGGTTGTTGAACTCTTTATTAAGTCAAGTCTTGTGACTTCGGTGTGAAGTTGCACAAGCAAGAGAGCCTTGCAACCAAGGGTGGGTTGACAAGCAATTGGTCGGGTGCCACTATAAAAGACCCAAGGGGGTAATGTAGGAGGCGTTCTTGCCAAGTGTAGTGGATCAGCGGATATCGCTAGGGACTAAACCAAGAGTGGTGAGTGGCGGTGTCCATAGCCTGAGGTTGTCGAGAGTGAGAGTCTGAGAATCACTTGAGGGTGTAACCTTTGCTTATATAGTGGATTTAAGAGATCGAGTGTGGCGCACTTAACAACTTGTGGTTTTTCCCATTTGGAGGGTTTCCACGTATACATCTTGTGTTATTTATATTTTCGCACCTTACACTTGATGTTGTATGTTTGTTTATTGGGTGAATTTTGAATATTGACTAATAAAGAAAAAATTGGTAATTGACTTGATTAAAAACCTATTCATCAACCCCCCCTCCTAGGTTTATAGACACGTGTTTTAAGGTTATTTTCACTAACAATCTCACCTTTTGGTAAATTCCATATCAAAACACCTATACATTTACTATAAATATAAAAATGAAGATAGGTCACAAAATCACTCCCTCACATTACAATGAGTAAGTTTCCTAGAACTAATCTTCATCAACTCTTGAACATCATCTTGATCTTCTCTTGAAGAAACTTACAAATCATCTCAAAGCACAATGCATATACAAGAGAAAACAACAAATGACAACATATAATATGGATAAGAATACAAATACATGTATCTCTCACTTAATACATGCCAAATCACAAAAATTCTTAACCAAATCTTAAGACTAATTATTACATGCCTTTAAATTCAAAAGGTTCACAAAACAACATAAAAAGAAACTAAGCAACTAGCATATACTCTTTCTCCCCCTTTTTGACATTAAATGATGCCAAAAGGTTAAGAAATGTACCTTAAAGATCAAATACTAGCCACTTGTTCCATCAAAGATAGTCGTGCGAGTAATCGATCTAACATAATGCTTGAGTGGTGGTCTTGAGCTTGAAGCAATGCACTCCTACAACTCTTTAATCATAGCATCATGTTGAACAACTATTGCACCGAGTTCATCAACCTTCTCCTTCTATTGTTTATCCCAATCCGGAAGAATACTTGTGCTAATCACATGACTATCAACTTGAGAACTACTAATAGTCCAAAAGTAGCACAAGTCATACCCTTATTCTTATAGGACATGAAAGATGCACGCTTATCACAATATTTCTCCAAGGGTTGAACTAACACATCATCTTCTCTACTCTTAATCCCACTAGCTAAACATAATGAAGTAATTAACCCTGGTAATGCAAGCTTTTTATCATCTCTAGTAGAGAAAGCCGTAGTATCAATGTAATACATAAGAAGATCTCTAAGGTTTATCGGTTGATTAGTTACCAAGGTATACACTATTTTGATCTTGTCATTATTCAACTCGGTTGGATTCGAAGATCCAATAATGTTAGTGCAAATGAATAGATGCCAAAATGCTCTAGCCTTAGTTAACTCATGATGACTAATGTATGCCCTATTTTTCCACTCAAAGGAAGCATTGTCACAAAGAATTCTACCCATGATATTTAGATTCTCAATAGCATCCACATCTAGAAAATTAGAATCTATATCATGAGATAGCTCAAGAAACTTGTTAATGTTTTCCGGGTTAACTCTAAATACAATACCCCTTACTTCCATCAATGCATCTAACAAGGTGGCACTTTCCTTATATTCATGATAAAACTCTCTAACAAGAGTGTCATTTACAACTCCTAGCATGCTCACCCAATATTCACATTTCCTATCTTTTAAGCACTTAAGAACATAAGAATCTTTACACTTACCAAAGTCAATGCCTCTCTCTTGAAATATCTTCTTTGTTCCAAAGATCCCTAAATCTTTTGTCCTTAAAGTTTTGGATCCTTTTGAGGTAGACTTGACTTTCACAATGGGATTCATTAGATTTCCACTTCCTGTAATCTTAGTTCTTCCCATTTTCTTGTGTGTTAAGATGCTATAAACATACAACCAAAGTGAGTGAAAACAAAACAAACACATTAGTCACAAAAATATAAAAACAAAGACATATGACTTAAGAATGAATCATCATGCAAGACAAAGATAGTGAGTAATATCTTACAAGTATCATTAAGTCAAAATATGCCAACATGTAACAAACTAAAGCATGTGAACATATCATAAAAGTGACCAATGTCTAGCATACAGTGTTCCCCCTTAATAAATGCTATAACTAAAATCAATGATAACATAAAGTTCACAAAGATATTCACACAATCACACATTCAAGCAATTTGAAGAAATATCAACAAAATAAGCTTCATATACTAAGAGAGATACACAAAGATTTTTAAGTTCTCTCATATTTCTTCAACAATTGCTAAAATATCAACATACTCATACACAAAGTGTGTGTGTGAGAGGTATGCTTCAAATATATATATTGTTAATCGAAAATTCGCACTAGGTAGAAAATCTCGATTAACACCCTCGAGACCGCTACCGCGGAGATGACGGCCGGGGTAGGTACCTTGTACCTTGGAGAGATCTTGTATGAATATGGAGAAGGGTAAGAAAAGGAGGATGGACCGGTAAAAGACGAGGCATCCAGCCCGTCAGGCTTCATTCTTAAAGAGGAAATACGGGGAGCCTCGATGTTCCCTTACTAGTGTGAAGGGGCTGATCCTGGTCCTTGTTCCCTAGTCCTGGTCCTCGGTAGGGGGTCGGAGCCCGTCCTGGTACGCGGAGCCCGGTTCTGGACCCTAATTTCTTCCTGTAGTTTTTTGACCTATATGGTGATTAAGGAGGAGGGCTTGCCTGGCTTCTGTGCCAGATCCATGCCCCGCTTACATAGTGAAATTGCAAGAGAGCTCATTGAATCCCTTCAAGCAGGTTTGAGTGGATTCCCCCATCTCGGTGTATGACTTGGCATGCAGATAAAAAGAACAAGGATGCTAGGTCCATTGGGGTAGGAGCTAGATCCGGTTTCCTAGATCTTCATTGTAGTTTCCCGATCTCATATAAGAAGGATTATAGAGCCAAGACCGATGGGTCGGTACCCAGCCCGCATACACATATAATACATGAGATAAATAGGAGAAAGATAAGTCTTATGTAGAGGGAGGTGGACTGACCAAGGGGTAAAAAGCATCACGAATGATCACATGCTGAAAACCCCAAGACAGTATCCAAAGGAAAGGGGAATACCCTTCCTTATATATATATATATATATATATATATATATATATATATATATATATATATATATATATATATATCAAAGAATGCTCCGGGGAGCTTACAAGATTGGTGAAATAATACAACGTAGTCACTCCAGAGAGCTTACAATGGTAAAATAATGTTAACCAATCTCGATATATTTCTGCCAGAGGTAATACATGTAGCAATCATGTAAAGAGAACTTATACGAAGTATATAGACTTTCCTCGGGCTCCTCGATTTTGGGATTAGAGATCCCATATGTAGTCAGGTGTTGAATTATGCCCTGAATGTCCGATATCGAGCCTGTATTGGAGTATGTATTTTAGCGTATTCTCTAACTGATTGGAGACCGTCGATCTATGCCTTTTACATGTGTATTTATACATGGTGACTATCTTGACGTGCAAGATGAGGATTCTTGAATTAATCTTTTTTCTTTATTGAATACAATTCTTCATTTTATGTAGTTGATCAAATTGTAGCTAATATCTCGGAGAATATGTGTTTGTTTCCTCTTTGGACTCTTTCACTAATGGTGGCCATTAAAGAGTTGAATATTCTCTTATTAATGGTGTTGATCATATCATTAATAGGGTTGACTTCCTACGTTTTTGGGAGGAAAGATCTAGTTCTGCATTCGAGTGGCAGGGTACTTCAGGGATGTTACCTGACGTAGAGTTTGATAGCCCCGATGGCGAGGTACTCCTAGGTACCAATCTGAGGGCGAGGTACCATAAGGTACCAGTCTTATTGTATGGAGCTTGATTCTATCTTACAAGGCTTTCGGTGGAGCTAGATTTGATCACACTGGAATCCGACGGGGTAGCGAAGCTTGGCTAGCAAGCCCAGGCAAGGTGTTAGCCATAAACAGGTGGCCTTAGCTTGCTTCTGGAAAAGGTGGAGAGGTACGCTTGAGTACTGCTCTTGCTATTTGATTTAACCATGCCAGGATCTATAGTGGATCTTGGAGCTTTTGGTGATGATAGGGCTTTGTTGGCTTTCTCCTTTTCTGCTCGGACAGGTTGAGATTATACCTTGACGAGATAGGAGTGCCTTTGCAAGACAAGTTCGGCACCCTGAAGGTCTCCTAGTGAAAGTAGAGATAGTAGCAAGCTCTAGGAAAGTGTCGTGAGATACCTCGACGTCGGGGAACCCAGTCATCTCACGGTCGACCTATCTTCGGGCTTTATTTGGGGAGCCTATACACGTGCGAGATGCTCAGATGGTATAGGCGACATAGTCTTGCTTCTGTAGGATCGCGTGGTAGCTCAACCCCGGGGACCTTGATTCACCGTCATATAAACCCGAATTTGGACCCTTGCATGAAGGCTGAGAAGTGGAAAATTCTTCTTTGGTCCCTAGCTAAATTTTGCTATTAACAGAATTCCCCTAGGACTTTAACACGGTACATAGTTGGGGTTGGAGTCAGTATGTGTAACACTAGAAGAATTTTCCTATCTTTTCTTTCAGGTATCCATTACTTGAAATGAAAATCATTCTCAGCATACTTGGCTCAGGTGAATCAGGGTACCTTATTGCTTGATAATGTAGGATGAAGCTTCTATGGCTAATCTGGTACCTAACGTTCCTTTTCCAGAAATCACGTTACTTAGGCGAGCTAGAGAAATGATCCTGGTGGGCAACTATGCTATCCAGATCCTTCCTGGCAGGGTTGGCTCAGCCAAGGCAACAAGATGACCATTTGGTTGTCATGGTCTCATGATCTAGCAGGCAACTATGCTCTTACGCTCAAATCCTTCTTGGGGGTGGTAGCCCGACCAATGCACCATGAGGGCTATCTAGCTATATCCTGGTCTTGAGATTTGGATGACAAATATGCTCTTACACTCAGACCCTTCTTGGGGGTGGTAGCCCAACCAAGGAATCAGAAGGGCTATCTAGCTATATCATGGTCTCAAGATCTGGATGGCAACTATGCTCTTACACTCAGACCCTTCTTGAGGGTGGTAGCCTGACTAAGACATCAAGGGTAGCGATGAGGCTTCCCCGACTAATCCCTAGTCTTGAGATCTGGATTGTAACTATGCTCTTACACTCAGACCCTTCTTGGGGGTGGTAGCCCGACTAAGGCATCAAGGGTAGCGAGGGGGCTTCCCCGGCTAATCCCTGGTCTCGAGATCTGGATGAAAACTATGCTCTTACACTCAGACCTTCTTGGCGGGGGCTGGTGCTCAGCCAAGGCATCATGAGGGCTATCTAGCTATATCCTAGTCTCGAGGCGATCATTGTTGAAACACCATGGCGATCCTCCTAGAGGGATTAATCCAATCCAGAGCATCATGAGTGCTATGTAGCTCTCCTGGTAATGGCGATCCTCCTGAAGGGATTTGATTCGATCTAGGGTATCTCAATCATAGGAGAATAGTAATCACAGGAGAACTATCACGAAAATCAAAACTAAAGGAGGTACAAACTCATGATGAGTCGATACGAAGTTGTATCGATGCAATGTGGTATCGATTAGTAACCAGCCTCCTAGTTCACGAGTAGAATCTCTTGAGATGATCTGCATTATGGGTGTAGATAGTAGAGTGTCTTTCCGTAAAAGACGCTCTTTATTGTGAACTAGGAGAAATCGTCTGACATTATGGTTATCGTCCCTTTTTACAGGGATACTAGAGAGAATAGTGAGCTTCTTGTCCCCAAGTGATGTAATAGATTTGGAAGTCCGCTTGGGGTATATGAGAGTCTTCAACAATCGTAATGGAGCTCGAGACACCACTATGAATGAATCGGGACCTCTGGCTGCTCCCTGAACGAATCAGGACCTTGATGACTCACTAGGGCATTGGAAGGCCCAGCACAAATGGAGATGAGCCATCAGTATAATAATCTTCGGTAGCAAGTTGGTGCTGCTAAGGTTGAGCTTGTACAAGCCAATGAGGATTGTTACTTCTTCACAACCTTTCAGGTAGAGCTGGCTCTACTTCCCCCCTTTGACTTAAGAGTCATTGATGGACGAAAAAGGGAGGGGATTAAGAAGAAAGTTGTTTAGATGGTTGTGTATGTTCTCATCGTAGCTGGCAAGTCTTGGGTTGATGAAGCAGACCCTGGCTCGAAATCCCATGGTGCAATAGAGGAACAATCCGAATAGGGAGCTTCTCCCTTAAATAAAGGCCACAGCTGAAATGTTTGTTTATATGGCAGTTGAGCCCTGGTTGATCCAGAAGTATATGCTTTGGATGGAGAAAACTGCTCTCCTATGGGACATCAAACCAGAAGGAGGAAGAACTGACAACGGTAGTGATGGGCACAGTTGTTCTGAACGAAGACATGACCAGAATTGAGGCAATTGTGGCTAATATGCAGGTAGCCCAGGAGTGGATCCAACATGCATATGATTTACAGAGAATCGGGTCCATGCATTGTGCCTTATGAGGATTGCTCCGAAGGAGGAGATAAACTCTTGAAGGTGTGGTTTAAACTCTACATGGCAGCGTGGCTGCCTTGGAAGCCAATGTGGGTGCTTCATTTGCTGAATGACGCTTCTGTGTTACTTTATAGACAGTCCGAGCTCTTCTTCCTTCTGACCTGATCATCATTGGAGGATGGATACCTTGAGTAGATCATAGAGAAAACTGAGAGTTACCTGGGTCCGCTCGGATTGAAGCCGGACCTTCTTGAGACGTTGGGTGCGTAGATGATGAGGAGGACTTGGTTCCAATTTCTGCTTTCATGTCTAGTTGTGTTAGGGTAGGAACTACCTTGAAGCCCCCTACTGCTGTAGATGCATGAGGGGCTTCAATCCCGCCTATCTCTCCATCAGAATCATCCAAAGTAGAGGTCCAGTTTGATCTTTCTAAGAAAATAGAGGTCTGAACTGGTCTAGCAGATGTGGGTTGTTACAGAGGTTATGGATGCAGATGAAGCTTCAAACCTATGTATCTGTCCATTTGAATCTGTCAATGAGGTAAAGATCTAGATTGCCTTTACCCATGAAGGGGAGGTCCATACTAAAGCCATGGTGATGGAAGAGGTCCCAATCAATCCAGCTGAATAGATAAGGGACCGAACTGATTCAGGCTGACATGACTAAGGTGGTGGAGCTGGCTCTAAGGTAGCAGTGCTAGAGGATGGTAGTTCTTCCTCTACCCAAGCAGCAGAACCAGAGAGGAATGAGCTGCCATCGTCGATGAAACTAACCCAGGAGTTGGATCGGGACCACGGTGGCTCGTTAGGGCATTGAATGACCCGGTACAAATAAAGAGGAACCACCAGCCTGGTACTAGATATGAGGAGGCTCCAGAGGCTTACTCTGGCATGTAGGAGGCCTTACTGAATATGGGAAGCCTCTGGGCTCATCTTGAATGAACCGAGACTCTGGTAGCTTGCTAGGGCGTTGAATGACCTGGTATGAATGGAGCAAAGCCACTGGTTTGATGCTCTTTAGGAGCAGGTTGATGCTGCTAAAGTCGAGCTTAAGCAGAATAAGGACAAGATGATCAAGATAATTAGGGGAACGATTGTCCCGAGCAAATCCATGACCTGAGATGCAGGTCGATAGAGAGTTGATGCAGTGTACATATGATATGGAGAGACTCAAATCCATGCTCTGTGCCTTATAAGGACCACTCTGAAAGAGATCATAGAGAAAGTTGGAGTTTATTAGGTCTATTCTTACTGAAGCTGGTCCATCTCGAGCCACAGGGTGCACTGATGATGAGGAGGACATGGTGGCTATCTCCACATTCATGCCAGGCCGTACTAGGGTAGAACCTATCTCAAAGTCCCCTACTAAAAGGTAGGGGGTGCGTGAGGGGCTTCAAGTCTACCTACCCCTCTATCTGAATCTGTCAAAGTAGAGGTACAGATTGGTGTTACCAAGGTAGGAGAGGTCCCGATTGATCCAACTGAGGAGATGGAGGTCAAGGCTGATTGAAGCAGATCCAACCAAGGTGGTGGAAGCTGGTTTCGAAGTAGCAGCGCTAGAGGATAACGGCCCTTCCTCCAAACATGCAGTGGGATGAGGTAGGATGAAGCTGCTACTGTCGAGGAGACTAACCAGAGAGGTCGATCGGGACCAAGGTAGCTCGCTAGGGCGATGAATGGCCCCATAGAAGTGGAGAGGAGGCACCGGCCTAGTAACTGTTCAGAGACATGCTTGGGATCCTAAAAGTTTCCCACGATTGAGAGAAGACTTCGAACCCTCCAGAATGAGTAGGAACCATGGTGACTCAATTGAGCACTGGATGGCCTAATATAAATGGAGAGGGGCTACTTGTCTGGTATCGATCCAGAGGCATAATTGGGATCCAAAGAGCCCCTAGCAACTGAGATAAGGCTCTAGACCATACCGGAATAAAACAGGAGCTCAGTGACTCACTTAAGCGTTGACCGGCCTGGTATAAGAAGTGAGGAGCCACTGGGCCTTACAGCGGAGCTGCTACTCCAGAGGCTTGCTTAGGCATGTAGGAAGCCTTACCAAAATGTGGAAAGCCTCTGGGCTCTCCTCGATCAGATCAGGCTTCGGTGGCTTGCTAGGACGATGAATGACCTAGTATACATTTACCAAAGCCACCGATCTTTTAGTTTTACTACTGCTCCAGAAGCTTGCTTAGGCACGTAGGAGGCCTTACCAAATGTGGGAAGCCTCTGGGTTCTCCTCGATCAGATCGGGTTTCGGTGGCTTGCTAGGGCGATGAATGGATCGGTATATATGGAGTGAAGCCACAAGTCTTGTAGCAGTGCTACTACTCCAGAAGTTTACTTAGGCACATATGAGGCCTTACAAAGATATGGGAAGCTTCTGAGAACTCTTCAATCAGCTCGAGCTTTGGTGGCTTGCTAGGGCGATGAATGGCTCGGCACATATGGAGCGAATCCATCGATCTGGAACTGGTCCAAAAACATGCTTGGGATCTTTAAAGTCCCTAGCAGTTGAAAAGAGGCTATGGACCATGCTCGAATGGATCAGAGCCGTAGTGGCTCACTTGAGCGTTTACCAGCCCGATACAAGAAGTGAGGAGCCACTTGGCCTTGTAGTGGGGCTGCTACTCTAGAGGCTTGCTTAGGCATGTAGAAGGCCTTACCAAAACGTGGGAAGCCACTAGACTGTCTTCGATCAGATCGAGCTTCAGTGGCTTGCTAGGGCGATGAATGTCTCGGTATACATTGAGCAAAGCCACCGATCTTGTAGCGTTGCTACTGCTTCTGAAGCTTGCTTAGGCAAGTAGGAGGCCTTACCAAATGTGGGAAGCCTCTGGGCTCTTCTCGATCAGATCAGGCTTCGATGGCTTGCTAGGGCGATGAATAACCTGGTATATATTGAGCGAAGCCACCGGTCTTGTAGTGGTCCAGAAGCATGCTTGGGATCCTAGAAGTCCCTAGCAACTGAAAGAAGGCTCTTGACCTTGTTGAAACAGACCAGGAGCTTAGTGGCTCACTTGGGTGTTGACCGACCCAGTATAAGAAGTGAGGAGCCACTGGGCCTTACAGCGGGGCTGCTACTCCAGAGGCTTGCTTAGGCATGTAGGAAGCCTTACCAAAATATGGAAAGCCTCTGGGCTCTCCTCGATCAGATCGGGCTTCGGTGGTTTGCTAGGGCGATGAATGACCCAGTTTACATTGAGCAAAGCCACCGATCTTGTAGCGTTGCTACTGCTCCAGAAGCTTGCTTAGGCACGTAAGAGGCCTTACCAAGTGTGGAAAGCCTCTGGGCTCTGCTCGATCAGATCAAGCTTCAGTGGCTTGCTAGGGTGATGAATGGATCGGTATATATGGAGCGAAGCCACCGGTCTTGTAGAGATGCTACTGCTCCAGAAGCTTGCTTAGGCACATATGAGGCCTTACCAAGATATGGGATGCGTCTAGGAACTCCTCAATCAGTTCGAGCTTTGGTGGCTTGCTAGGGCGATGAATGGCCAGATACATATGGAGTGAAGCCACCAGTCTGGTACTGGTCCAGAACCATGCTTGGGATCTTTGAAGTCCCCAGCAATTGAAATGAGGCTCTGGACCATACTGGAATGGATCAGGGCCGTAGTGGCTCACTTGGGTGTTAACCGGTCCGATACAAGAAGTGAAGAGCTAATAGGCCTTGTAGCAGAGCTGCTACTCTAGAGGCTTGCTTAGGCATGTAGGAGGCCTTACCTAAACGTGGGAAGCCTTTGGGCTGTCTTCGATCAGATCGGGCTTCGGTGGCTTGCTAAGGTGATGAATGACCCAGTATACATTGAGCAAATCCATCGATCTTATAGCGTTGCTACTGCTCTAGAAGCTTGCTCAGGCACGTAAGGGGCCTTACCAAATATGGGAAGTCTCTAGGCTCTCCTCGATAAGATCGGGCTTCGGTGGCTTGCTATGGCGATGAATGCCCTGTATATTTGGAGCAAAGCCACCGGTCTTGTTGTGGTCCAGAAGCTTGCTTGGGATCTTAGAAATCCCCTGCAACTGAAAAAAGGCTCTGAACCGTGTTGGAATTAACTGGGAGCTTAGTGGCTCATTTAGGCATTGACCGACCCAGTATAAGAAGTGAGGAGCCACTAAGTCTTCTACTAATCGTTCTGCTCTTAATGCTACATAGCTGAGTTGGCTTCTTATATTCATGAGTTGACATGCTATCGCTACCTAGGAGCTTCTGAAGGGCGGATCTGGCGACATAAAGGGATCCGTATGACCAGGTACAATTCCAATGGATCTGCTGGATAGTAGGTCTACTGGTAGCAAAGCAAGCCTTCTATGAGAAACCAGGAGAGGTGCAGCTCTACTGTATAGGAGCTCTCGATGTATCGGAGTGGTTCAGCTGTGTAAGAGACCTTCAGGTATGGAGCTACTGTATTAGAGCTCCATGATTATATGATCAGGTTTGCTTCATATGAGCAGCATAATGAACTAGTTCCACTAGGAGTCCCACATACCATATTTGCTCCACAATGAACAAAACTCATTAAATGACAAAATGAGCCCTCATGCGATGCATAGGCGATATATATAAGTATGGAGAAAGGACATCGTAAATAGTAAATGATATTCCATGAATAACGAATCTGTTACCTCGATAGTATAATGATACTCATGTAATGACATGAAGGCTTTCAAAAAGGGTGTGGAAACTTCCCACAGACGGTGCCAAAAAGTGTTAACCGAAAATTTTCACTAGGTGGAAAATCCTGATTAACACCCTTGAGATCGCTACCACGGAGGCAGCGGCCGGGGTAGGTACCTCGTACCTTGGAGGGATCTTGTATGAATATGGAGAAGGGTAGAAAATGGGGATGGAGTGGTAGAAGATAAGGCATCCCGCCCGTCAGGCTTCATGCTTAAGGAGGAGATACAGGGAGCTCAATGTTCCCTTACTGGTGTGAAGGGGCTGATCCTGTTCTTGTTCCCTGGTCATGGTCCTCGGTCGGGGCTCAGAGCCTGTCCTGGTACCCGGAGCCCGGTTCTGGACCCTGATTTCTTCTTGTAGTTCCCCAACCTATACGGTGATTAAGGAGGGGGGCTAGCCTGGCTTCTGTATCGGATCTATGCTCGCTTACATAGTGAAATCGCATTAGAGCTTATTGAATCCCTTCAAGCGGATTTGAGTGGATTCCCCTATCTCGGTGTACGACTTGGCGTGTAGATAAAAAGAACAAGGATGCTACGTCCATTATGGTAGGAGCTAGATTCGGTTCCCTAGATCTTCGTTGTAGTTTCCCTATCTCATGTAAGAAGGATTAGAGAGCTAAGACCTATAGGTCGGTACCCAGCCCGCAAACACACATAATACATGAGATAAATAGGAGAAAGACAAGTCTTAAGTAGAGGGAGGTGGACTGACCAAGGGGAAAAAGCATCACGAATGATCACATGCTGAAAAACCCCAAGGCAGTATCCAGAGGAAGGGGGAATACCCTTCTTTATATATAGATATCAAATAATGCTCTAGTGAGCTTACAAGATTGGTGAAATAATACAACGTAGTCGCTACGGAGAGCTTACAATGGTAACATAATGTTAACCAATCCCGATATACTTCTGGCAGAGGTAATACATGTAGCAATCATGTAGATAGAACTTATATGAAGTATATAGACTTGCCTCGGACTCCTCAATTTTGTGATTAGAGATCCCATATGTAGTCAGGTGTTGAATTATGCCCTGAATGTCGAATATCGAGCCTGTATTGGAGTATGTATTTTAGCATCTTCTCTAATTGATTGAAGACCATCGATCTATGCCTTTTACAGGTGTATTTATACATGGTGACTATCTTGACATGCAAGATGAGGATTCTTGAATTAGTCTCCTTTCCTTATTGAATATGATTCTTCATTTAATGTAGTTGATCGGATTGTAGCTAATATCTCAGAGAAGATGTGTTTGTTTCCTCTTTGAACTCTTCCACTAATGGTGGCCATTAAGGAGTTGAATATTCTCTTGTTAATGGCATTGATCATATCATTAATAGGGTTGACTTCCTACGTTGCTAAGATGAGAGCTCTAGTTCTGCATTCGAGTGGCAGGGTACTTCATGGATGTTACCCGACGTAGTGTTTGATAGGCCCGATGGAGAATTACTCCTAGGTACCAATTTGAGGGTGAGGTACCGTAAGGTACTAGTCTTATTATATGGAGCTTGATTCGATCTTACAAGGCTTTCGATGGAGCTCGATTTGACCACGCTGGAATTCTACAGGGTAGCGAAGCTTGGCTGGTAAGCCCGGGTAAGGTGTTCGCCATAAACAGGTGGCCTTAGCTTGCTTCTGGAAGGGGTGGAGAGGTACACTCGAGTACTGCTCTTGCTACTTGATTTAACCATGCCATGATCTACAGTGGATCTTAGCGCTTTTGGTGATAATGGGGCTTTACGGGCTTCCTCATTTTCCTACGTTGCTAAGATGAGAGCTCTAGTTCTGCATTCGAGTGGCAGGGTACTTCATGGATGTTACCCGACGTAGTGTTTGATAGGCCCGATGGAGAATTACTCCTAGGTACCAATTTGAGGGTGAGGTACCGTAAGGTACTAGTCTTATTATATGGAGCTTGATTCGATCTTACAAGGCTTTCGATGGAGCTCGATTTGACCACGCTGGAATTCTACAGGGTAGCGAAGCTTGGCTGGTAAGCCCGGGTAAGGTGTTCGCCATAAACAGGTGGCCTTAGCTTGCTTCTGGAAGGGGTGGAGAGGTACACTCGAGTACTGCTCTTGCTACTTGATTTAACCATGCCATGATCTACAGTGGATCTTAGCGCTTTTGGTGATAATGGGGCTTTACGGGCTTCCTCATTTTCTGCTCGGACAGGATTGAAATTATACCTCGACGAGGCAGGAGGGCCTTTGCAAGACAAGTTCGGCACCCTGAAGGTCTCCTAGTGAAAGTAGAGATAGTAGCAAGCTCTAGGAAAGTGTCATGAGATACCTCGACGTCGGGGAACCCAACATCACTCAGGTCGACCTATCTTCGGGCTTCAATCCTGGTATAAGGAGCTTGACACGGTCGCGTCAGGCTTTATTTGGTGAGCCTAGACGTGCGAGATGCTCAGATTGTGTAGGCAGCCTCGCCTTGCTCTTGTACGATCGTGTGGTAGCTCAACCCGGGGACCTTGATACCCCGTCATATAATCCCAAATTTAGACCCTTGCATGAAGGCTGAGAAGTGGAAAATTCTTCTTTGGTCCTCAACCAAATTTTGCTATTGACATATATTAAGAAGTAGTTTGATAATCAACATGCACACAATTTCCAACATCTATTCATCTGAAGCTTTTTCCATAAAAAGTCAAATCGATTATCATTCGGAATTTTTGCTTTTAAGAGTGTCGTATGTAAACTTTAACAGCCATACACGTCATTGACAAAGAGGATAAAATTACCAGGTGGACATCCGAATAAGCATTCAGAAGATATCCTACAAGCCATCATCAAAGGAGAGAAGCCCGAGTAAATAAATATTGAACAAAACCTACTCGGGGTCAACTGACGTCATATACTACTCGGGGTCAGTTAACGATGCTCGGGGTTAGTGGATGACATGTTCTACTCGGGATCAGATGATGTCATTCGGGACCAGATAATATCATGTTCTACTCGGGACAAACATGAAGAAAACTGAATAAAGAAGGCAAGCGCGTGACTCACAAGTCGAATCGTTGAAATGTGTGAAGATACCCACATCAAAGAAGAATTCCAAGAAGAATAGAATACCAAACAGAAAAGGTTCCAAATCAAGCAACAATTTTATATCTTCAAAAAGACTACGCCTATATAAGGAAACTGGACTACATCACTAGAGTCCCATTCGATCTCAATACAAGTTTCCGAAATAGGAAAGAAGAAAGACTACTCCAAACAAGTAACCAATCATAATTAAATACAAAAATCTTTTGTTACTTATAGATAGAAGATTATGGCTCTACGAACATATAAATAGACCCATAATCTCGTTATAGAAGATATATAGAAAAATACAAACAGAAAAAGAGAGATCGACAGTTGTAAGTAAATATTTTCAATAGTGGATTTTGGCTCGGTTGATTATTCAGCCACCAGTGGACGTTTATCTGGTCATCGAAGTTTTACCACGTAAAACTTATGTCCTGTTACTTTCTCCTTCTCTCTCTTTTTGAAATCACAGCTAAAATCCAATCATGTTGACTCTTTCCATACATCCAGAAATCGACGTCAACAAAGAGAATAGATTTCAACATATGAGTGTGCGTGTGCGTGTGCATGTGGCTTGTAATCCCATTTCTATTTTTCAACCTGAGCTCATTTGATTTTTCAACTATACTCCTTTTTAAGCCTTCCTCCTTTTCTTTTTAGGCTTTGAATCAAAGAATTTTCTTTTCATGATTCCAATTCAACACTTCTTTGATTTTTTTTTTAAACATCATAAAAATTCACTTCATTACGGCTTTCACTCATCACAATGATGTAGCTCTTTCCAACATTGGGTAGCTTTCACAACCAATATGTGTAGCCCTTTTCATGAAGGTGCTCGTTGAGTTCTATGTAATTGCTGAAGCAAAATAGATACCAACCATTTGTCATTTTATTTGTACTTAAGCACAAAAACTTTAAGGTGTATCCAAAGTTTACATATTAGTAAACTCAACCTAGTAGCAAAACATATAAGAGAAGCAAAGTGCAATTTTTTTTAAAAAAAACAAGATTTTATGGCTCATAAGCACATGATCTAAAAGCAATAATTAGAGACTTAGGCTCAGTTTGGCATTGTTGTGTTGTGGGGAGAAGTGTTTTTGAAATTGCTGTGGGGGGATTGCTTTTGGAATTGCTGTGAGAAGAATCAGTTGAGTGTTTAGTATACTGATTTTCAAAAGTGCTGTGAGAACTAAAATCAATTTCAATGTGTTTGGTAAACTGAAATAAAAAGTGTTGTGAGTGTGTAAATTTACTAAAAGGACATAGACATCTAAATGGTACTAATGTGTTATACTTTACATTTTTCTTATTTATTTGTGTTTAGTGTTAAGTGTTAAATAATTATGGTACTTTATTGAATTAATTAGCCCCATTTTTTATTCTACTTTATTTAATTAATTAGCCTCATTTCTTTATTTCTTTATTTCTTTATTTTATTCTACTTTATTTTTTTATTTCATTTTTATTCTACTTTATTGAATTAATTATCCCTTTTTTTTGTTAAATTTCGTTAAAGGTAAGGACAAAGTTGGAAAGTTAGTAAAATTTCATTTAATATCATTGTAGCACGTTTTCTAAAAGCATAAGTCAAAATCCAAAAGCATAAGCCAAAATCCAAAAGCATGTATTTGTAGCTTCTCAAAAACTCAGTTGAAAGAAGCTAAAAGTGACCAAAAGCACTTCCCCGCGATTTTACCAAACACCCTGTCTTAGGTTCAGAATCACTTTTGGCCCCAAAAGCAGCTGGAGAAGCAATGCCAAACTGAGCCTTATTCAAGATCATTACTTCTTTAATGAGTATCTTTCAAAGAATATGAAGCTCATATTTTCAAAAGTAGTGCCACTCAATATACTGTACACAAACAATCATCAAAGTTAAGCTCAATGTGAACAATATCACTATTAGATCCTAAAATAGTAAATGTCAATGAGAATCATATGTATACTATACAAAATTCTCTAATATGACATGCTATGAGATGTATATCAAAGTTTGAGTCAAAAGATGAATATCTAAGAGAACATGCATTAGAGTATAGAGATACCTTTTGCACATTATATTCACCAAATTTCATACTTTCGCCCTTTTTATGAGCACTCTTGCCTTGAATGTACTCATGACACCAAGTTGACGATGTTTTACAACAGGAGTATAAAAAACATAATATCTCAACTCAACCAACACATATATCAAAAGAACTTCTCAAAAGTTAACCAACAAATTTCGACCATCATAACAAACATGATGTGAGATAACCAAGTTTATATCAATACATGGAGTGTTCAAAGCTAGCAAGCTAGAATTCTCAACACAATTGATATATTGCCACAAAGCTACCTCACATGTGCTTCTTACATTAGTGGTAAGAGCACTCACCCTTAAACAACTTGTTCTTGGGTGTACCTACACAAACATTTCCAATATAATCCTTTACAACAATGTTAAATCTAGAATAAAGTCATTAAATGACTTGTTTAACTAGAATATCATTAATACACTATTTCTTAATATTTTCAACACAAGCTTTGTCAAGCTGAACAAGATTAGCTTTCTTTCTACTCCACAACTTTTTTTCATGCCTAGCAATATTATCATGTTTCTCAACTTTCAAAGTCTTAGCATATTCAAGTTGAAGGTTAATCTCCTTATCTCCATATTCATTTCCTAAATTGCATTTTTTAATCAATTTTAACACCTAGGTTGAATGTGACCTATTGAGTTGCAATAATGGCAAATTGGAATAAAAGATGAGATTGTACCTTTTGGAGTTGAACTAGCTTCACTTGAAGTTTGTAAAGATGCCTTGTTTGCCAACTCTTCTTGGCTTATGATCTTCTCTTTTTGTGTGGCTTCATGTCAATCACGACTTTTTCCAAGTGAGTAGGAAGTGGTGCTTCCAATAGCACCTCTTCAACTACTAAGTCATCTTCACCATTATGAGAGTTAATAAGAATCCTAACACTAGACACACTTACTGAATCATTCACTAAGTACTTGATGGCCTCCTTAGCCGTGTCTATCTCTTCCATTAATTCTTGTTCTCTCTTCTTCAAAAAAGATATCATTCCATCCTTCTCAAGGTTTGTCTTTTTAAGTTCTCTAAACTTCTTCATAATATCACCTTTCTCACCAGGAAGTCTACGAGTAACAATCACAAACTCATCTAGTTATTTCTCCATCAAATCATCATTCTCAACTACCTCTCTTAAAGCAGTATCTCTAGCTTCTTCGGGCTTCTCTTTCTTAGCCAAACACTCAAGATTGGTAAGAATGGAACTAGTGTTTCCATGTTGATTTGCATCAAAGTTCTTGTTCAAAGATATTTTACCATCAACATCTAGTGGAGAATAAGAAGCCGTTAGAGCTACAAAGTTGCTCACCAACTCTTCATCACTTGAAGACTCACTACTAGATCTCTCATCATCACTAGAGTCATCATCACTCCAAGTAGCTGCCAACACTTTGCCTTTCTTGTCTTTCTTAGATGGCTCCTTGGTGCACTCACTAGCAAAGTGACCAAAACCATGACAATTATAACATTGAACACCTTTCTTGTTCATGACTGGACTATTCTTCTCATTCCTTTGAGATGATGGCTTCTTAACTCCCTTTTTCCTTAGAAAACTTACCTCTAGGCTTGGCATTCTCCTTTATAAACTTCTTGAACTTTCTAACCAAAAGAGCCAACTCTTCATTTTCATCATCACTCTTCTCCTTGATAGCATTGAGAGCGATTCCCTTACTCTTGATCTTTGGCTTCAAGCACATCTCATAAGTTTGGAGAGACCCAAGCAACTCATCGATGTTCATGCTATCCACATCCTTACTTTCCTCAATGGCCATCACCTTTGATTTAAATCTCTTAGGAAGAGACCTAAGGATTTTCCAATTTAAACGCTCTCTTGAGATAGGTACTCCAAGTGCTTGACATTGGTTATCAATATTAAGAAGCCAGAATTGGAAGTCTTCAAACTTTTCTTCTTCACCCATACTTAAACCTTCAAATTATGATGCCAACATTTGAAGCTTTGATTTCTTCACCGCTAAGGTTCCTTCATTAGTGACTTGGAGAGTATCCTAAGCATTCTTTACGGATTCAAGATTTTGAATGTAGGAGAATTGATGTCCATCAACTCCTCCAAAGATGGCATTCATAGCACGATTGTGCCATTTAGCAACCTCAAACTCATTCGTTGTCCATTCACTCATTGACTTGAGTATCATGGTTCCATCCTCTTGAACCTTGGTAGGAGGACTATAACCTTCTTCCACTACCATCCATGCCCTTTCATAAATTGAGCGGATGTAGGCTTTCATCCTCAATTTCCAATACCCATAGTTAGTGCCCTGAAGTAATGGTGGCCTAGTATTTAAGGCTTCTTCTACCATTACATCATCTTGTAAACCCATGACTTCAAAAGCTTTGCAAATACCATGAATGTATCACCTGGATGCTCACTAAGCACAATCTAGTGTCCTGCCTTAATGCCAATTGAAAATACAAACACGGTTAAAGGCTCAAGGCTAACCAAGAGGGGGAGTGAATAGGCTAGACACCTTTTTCGACTCCCTTGAAACACACAAAAGTTTGTCCTTCTAGATTGCTTGTATCACAATATATATATATATATATATATACATTAAAGACAGTTAATCAATATATAAAAATAAGTAAAATGTGATACAAACAAATATCCATACAACATACATAATTGATATTATAGTAAGGAAGTCAATTTACATAAAATGTTCTATCCATAAAATCCCAATAACATATACAAATATAAGAGAGATAAGGATAGAGAAAGTTGACACAAGATATTTACGTGGTAAACCTCCGAAGAGGAAACATCCACGGGTTAGCAACCACCGGCAAATAAAATCTACTAGTAGATAAGATAAGTACAATCTCTCAAGTGACCCCTTCTCCTAGAAACTAACCTCTTATCCTACTCATGAATATGTCACCCTCTCGCTCAACATTTCGAGGCATCACACCTCTTGTCAAGACTTCCTCGCTCACCCTTCCAGATCCTCACGACCCTAGGCAAGACTTCCTTGCTTGACATTCCAAGGCCTCCCGCCTCTTGTCAAGACTTCCATGCTTAACACCATAGGCCTCACACCTATTGTTAAGACTTCCTTCTCATAAAGAACCTAGGTGATCATGAATGCATGCAAACAAGCATGCAACATAAAATGTTATGATCAACACATCCTATGGAAAACACTTGACATAAGCATGAATGCACAAACCAATTGTCGTCTAGTTAAAATGCAAGTCTAATTCATGTAGTTCATACGGAATATATGAGAAGTTAATTTCAACCTAGATACATGCATAAATCTAAACTTGAACTCACGATATATTCAATTAATCATATAATCAAGTTTAAATCACATAAACCAAAAATAAGCTAAAATCATGTGATAAATTCATTTAGATTAAAGCAAAAGTTCTATAGCATATTTTTTATTCATAGATTCAACAAAGCACATGAATAGCTCACAAGAACACAAGCACATGTATCATAGTGATATTTCGGCCAAAGAGAGCTTAATACATGTGAGGAACTATTTTTTTACTAAATCAATCAATTAAAGATCATCAAATAGTCATAGATTCAAAGCTAGCACAATACAATCCCAAACATGTGAAAACATAGGTAAAATCAAAACCTAACTCAACATGTGAGATTTTAATTGAAACTCAATCTAGCTTTAAATGAGTTCAAAACTCAAATCTAAACAATCACAAGACACTAATATATATAGGAAAAGAAAACCCAAGGAAATTGACAAAGTTTTAAGAGAAAAACTTTAGAAGAAAATCAATACCTTAGTAAATTTGAGACAATCCCGTTTTTGTGTGATTAGACACCAAAAACTGCAGGAAAACCAACTCAAACCTTCTAAGAAAAGATAGAGGATGTTTAGATGAACACTCTTAACTTTGGATCAATCAAATCGGAGTTCAAATGAGAAAGATAGAGTGTTTGGAAGGTGAGAAAGTTAGAGAGAAAATTCTGCTCAAGTTTCAAATTCTTCACTTGAAATGAATTGTGAGAAGAAAAGGAAATATAAAGCAGAGGGAAAGATTAGAGTGTGAAATGACCAAGAAGTACAAGAAGAAACCAAGCTTGTTTTCTGCCTGAGATGGCACATGGGCATCTCGGGACAGCCAGCCTTCTTGCCCGAGATGGCCACGCGCCATCTCGGGAAAGAAGAGCTTGGTGTTGTCTTTTTTTTCCCTCGACCTCCCTTCACGTTTTTCGACCGTTCTTTGGCCTTCGAACTCAGAATTCGAATCCGTTTACTGATTATGAACCAAAACACTCTCATGGACATGGAAATATAAGATACTTAACCCATAAAATAAGAATTAGACTCGATATATGAAGACGAAGACAATGTACGCAACATGACTGGAAAGTATCATATCTTTTGACTTAGAACTTGAAATTTAGAGTATGAGTAACCAAAGTGTTTTGAACTCAATCAAGAATGATTTAACACTAACATCAAGTTCAATAACCATTTTATACAAACATTTACACATACAAACACATTTCACACTAGAATACAAACTACATAGAGATAGTCTCCAATCATGCATTTTCCAAAACATGTTATTTTCATACCAATGCATGGGCATTCATCTTCAAGTCTGTGAATGTCTTATAAACGGTGCACAATGATGTAGGGAAACATATGTATGATTTATATGTTTATGCCTTAATGGTGCACAACTATGTAGAGACATAAATGTATGAATTGTGTGTGTGTGCCTTAATGGTGCACAACTATACAAGGACACAAATGTATGAATTGTGTGTGTGTGCCTAAGCCTTGTAAGAGAAAGATAAAGTCTTAATATACCTTTGTAGAACCATATAGCATCATTTCTCTTTGAAGACTTTGTACTTGCTTTGACTAGTTGTTATTCCTTCTTTGAAGCTTGAATCATCATGAACCTAAACAACTAAATCATTACAAGTAAACATCATTTTGATATGGAATTAATGCCAACACAATCTAAAACCTAACAGTCTTCTTTATTCTTACATCTACTTTCTTCTTCTAAAACAACTGTTGCAATGTCATCGAATAGTAGATAGTCTGAAAGGATATTGTTGGTCAGGTTGATAAGAAGTTGATCATATGAGTCAGGTAGACTTTGAAGTAGAAGTTTCACAAGTTCATTTTCATCTATTTTATGGCCCAACATGGTGAGATGTGAAAATAATGTATCTACGGTGTTGCAATGGTCGGTTACCGATGAGGATTTCACCATTCAAAGAGTGTTAAGTCTCCTTTTCAAGAAGATCTTGTGGTGTAGTGATTTGGCCTCATATAACATTGTCAGAGTATCCTATATCTGTTTTGTTGTTTTCTTCTTCGCCACACTTGATAATACTCCATCGGCTAGTGCTAGAGGTAGGTTGGCAACAACATTGCCATCAATCTTGTTCCACTCACCATCATCAGTGATCTCCATTGGCCTTTCATTAATTGCTGCCAAGCAGTTATCCTTCATCAAGATTGCCATTATCTTTATTTTCCACAAAGTGAAATTACTTCCGTTGGATTTCTCGAATTTGAATTTTGCTCCCATCTTTGTGAAATTCACACAAGACATTTGATAAATAGTGTCCATGAACAGTACCATATACGTTAATAGTACTGTATATGTGAATAGTACTGTATACTGGAATAGTGACCGTAGTTGTGAATAGAACACCATGTAGTTTCCCAGGTAAGAGAGGTGGGTCACAATGGACCTCTTAAGTACCAAGTCTTTTCTTAGCCAGAGCCTTTCCTAGGCATGCACTTTCCACACCACCACACTTTTTTCCAGTAACCACGAATACTACCTGAAGCTCTTAGTCAGTAAACACAAGAACGAACCTTTTTTGATGTAGAAGATCAGTCAATGCTGCAACCACAGAGCATATTAAGAATTTCCTAGTGAATTTGATATACCTTGTGGTCTCCCTCGTATCTTACCACTCTCTAATGTTATAGGTGTTCTTTTTCTCCATACAAAATAACCTAGTTATAAGGTTCTATTTATACTAGTTATATGGAGTTTAAGATAAAAGGAAATATTACTCCTAAACATACAAGACTTTATTATTTCACAAAAGACTATTTCCTTTTATGCACAAGTCTTCTTATTTTACGCAAATCGTATTCGTTTTCCTTCAAGCACAAGAACTTCTAGAAAGAGAACCTTTCCTTTTCCGTGCAACATTCCTGATCTCAACAAAATACACAGTCTTTGTGGTCCAGGTCACGGTGTGCACCCCGCTTCCTACATCTCGGAATACTTCTGGAAATGACCTCTAAGAAAACTGTGGTTTGCACCTCTTGCCTATGCCACGGTTTGCACCACGCTTGATCTCCTAGAATCGACTGCTCCATGTGTCAAGGTCCATGCGCCTTGTCCACACCGTGGTTTCTTTCAAAATTCATTTCTTTAGTTCTTTTTCAGTATTCAAACCTCCCTCAAACACCATCTTCAACTTCCAAATGTTATCTCACGTCTCCAAGAAGTTTCACATGAGTTGAGTATCGTTTGCTTCAATCGGTTCTATTCAAAAATACGAGCCAAAACCTAACAAAAGACACTATAAACTCTTATTACCCGACTTGGTTGGCAATTCAGAGCAACCAAAAGATGGCACAGTAGAGTAGTAAGAATAAATTGTAGACATCTGACGTAGTAACGAAGCATGCATATCTCTTTCATCGACATTTTCCATAGATAAACTACCATATATATCTTTCCATTGCAGTTCAAGATGCTCGGCTTCTTCGGTTCTCACAATTGACAAGTTCGGAAGGTTATCTTTGAAAAATTGCAACTCAGGGGTTTTCAGCTATTCCTTATCAAAATATGAGCAGAGTAAAAGTAGACCAGTTAGTGAATTCTCAATCTCCACATCATGAATTGCCCTAATAGCTGCACTTCTACGTTCAACTAAAGTAATAAATTAAAATAGGAACCATTTGGCACACTTGTTTTTTGAATCAAAATCAAGAAAGAATAACGAAATGGTGACATGAAGACTAAGAGCATCTCTAATGTTATTGTGCATTTGGAGAAAATGGAATGCCACATAGGATAGTTACTAATGAAGTTAGAAAAACTCTGTAATGCTATTATCTAAGTTGAATATGGAGATGATGTGGCAACAAAAAAGTTAGAGAATATGGAGTTGAGTTTCTAATTCCAGAAACTCTTATAGAAATGCTTACTAGGATTTCTAACTCTTTCCACCAATAATATTAAATCTCATTTAATTGTAAAATAAAAAAGGAAAGAGAATGCAATAATTGTTTTATTATGATTGGTCATAAAATAGATACATATATGACTTTAGATAATTGCATTGGAGATGTGAATTTGTATTTGTCTAATTTTTTTCAAAAGTGGACATATAGTGAATAGAAATGCTGATATGACACTATTTAGAAACTCAAAAATACATATATGCATTGGAGATGCTCTAATAAGTATAATATCTCTTGAATTTTTTCATGTTAACTAAATTGAAAACTCTTCGATTCAACCACATTTCCTATAAGGAAAGAAATTATACTTATTTCTTTGCCTTAGTTAAACTATCTATTCTTCTTGAATGCTTTTTGCTTATAATGTCAGTAACCAAGAAAAGAAAAGTAAAGAAAATAATACAAAAGTCAAATTAAAAATCAAACTAGCTAAGTATGATGATAAATGGTAATTATCGTCATATATTAAACAGTAAACTTAATCGGTGGCTACAAGTAGGGGTGGACAAAAAACCAATGAACTGAACCGAATCAATGGATCAAACTGGTCCAATTGGTTTTCTACCGGTTTTGATTGGGTGATCGGTTCGGTTCGGTTCTAATTTTAAAAAAATCGGTTGGATCGGTTTTTTGTCCGGTTTAGTTCCAAAAACCGGATAACCGAACCGGTCCCTGACTATAAATTAAAAAAAAAAACTAATTCTAATTTTCACTCTTAACTCTTCAATTATTAAGTATATTTTATTGGATTTTAAAATGTAATTTGACTTTGTTTGGTATTGACTATTGTATTAACTATCAACAAAAAAATTGGCTGGCATGTATTTTGAAATATGTTTACTATTTTGTATTGGATTTTGTAGTTTTTAATATGTTTTTATTGTGATGTAAATAAATTTGGTTCAATAGGTTCAAAAAAATGAACTAAATATGTAATAAATGAAATTTAGAATTTTGGTCCATCAGGTCCAAAACCAAAAAAACCAAACTTAACCGAACCGGTCCGATCCAATTCGGTTGGTTTTTTATCAGTTGGTAAATGTTAATTTGATTGGATCGTTTTACTTTTTTAAAAATCGGATTTTATCGGTTTTATGAAAAACCGAACCGATCAAATCAACGCCACCCCTAGCTACAAGAACATAACTAAGAGCCACATATATGAGAAAGAAGATTCGTTTCAAAAGCATATCTAAAAATGAACTCCAGTCGTGCCGAATTTAACTACAACCCGAGTAAGATTTTAAACCAACAAATGGCTTTCTTCGCTCATCATGGCATTCGAATGAAAGCATAACTAGCAAACACACGATACAAACACTAGAATAAAAGACTCCCTCGAGTAAATTTTTAACTAATGTCTCCGAATGTAACATTAAAGTTTTAATAGATAGATAAGCCTATGTGTACAACAAACAGAAACTATAATAAGTGAAATTTGAATCATATACCCTCTTTGCGTAACAATGCCGCTTCTGTCATCAATTAGGGTCTCTTCGGCATCGAAATCGGTTCAGGCAATTGTTGGGAAAAGTACCCTAACAACAAATCTTATAAAAAAATTTAACTGAATAATAAATAGATTTACATTTTATTTTATATTTATATGCATTTAATGTTATTAATATTGTATTAATGATATAAAATTAAATGATTATTAAATGTAATATTAAACATGGTATATAAATTGTTATATACATGAAGAATTTGTTTTTTACAACTATGCAAAACAGCAAACAGAATAAGGAAACATAAGAAAACACACAAAACCAACTGGACATAGCAACCCAGAAATTACACAGTTTGTTCAGCTTCCACAGGATCTTTAATACCACTAGGAACATCTTCCATCCAAAACATATTATCCGCAATTTCAACCACGTATTTAGCCAACCACTATGCGACACGGTTCTCAACTTTACTGGTAGACCTAAACTTCATTCCAGAGTTGTTCCTCTTCATCACCTCAATTTCATTTAGAATGTGACCATAATTAGACAGCCTATGCCCTCCGTTGACAATTTGATTCATCACTTTTGTACTGTCAGACTCGAAAATGTAAGGTCTCAATCCACAGTCCAAACTAAACATAATACCTCTGTGGACAACCATAATACCAGCCTCAACACCTACAAAGGATCCATCAATATATTGTGCACAAGAGGCCATAACCTCACCCTTCCAATTCCGAATTACCACACCAATGCCAGTCTTATAACCACCTTTACCACAATAGCGCAGCAGTTTGCTTTGTAGTAGCCATCGTCCGGAGGCTTCCAATGTAACTCAGTTCGGTTGTTACCCACATCCTTTGGAGTTGCCTCCAGCAAAGGTATCTTACAGTCCATTGCATATTTACAACTCCAAGGAAACAACTCCTCATATGGCTGATTATTTCCATTGTGGACAAAAACGTTACGTAAACACCATAGTCTCCAACAAATAATACAGAAAAGTTTCATATCCTCCTTATTGGTCTTTTTAGACATGTTGGATATAAAATCAAAGAAACTGCCATGCCCAAAGTGCGTCATTGCTGTCTTAGCCATCCATTCTCTACGAACCATCTTTGTCTTATCACACAGCCATAAAGCATAGATAGTAGACTCCTCTCTGTGATTACAAACAGGGCCAATATTGTCAACTGCAATTCCCTCTTAACCAAGATTTACCATAGTAGGGATCCAATCACATAGCCAGCCCTCCATAAAAAAATATTAATCTTCAAAGGCATCTCCCGTTCTCATAAATATTTCAACCAATAAGACCCACCTGAAGTATTATGAGGTCCATTAATTGACTCCAATTTTCTACCCAACTATCCACTCTTGACAGAATAAACCCCATTCCCTTCGAAGTGCCAGATAAAATCATCTTTTGCATTTTTATTGCCAATTGGGATTTTCATAATGGCTTCAACGTCATGGAGCGTGAAGTTATTTTGAATTTTCTGTAGATCCCAGCCACCAGAAGGTAAAAGGAGGGTGTCGGTCATAGCATTGTTTCCCAGTACAGGATCGGAAACCACTTTGAGATTTTCAGGTCTTGGCACCCAATTATCCTTATAAATCCGGATGGAGGTCCCGTTTCCCACTCTCCTACGTAGCCCTTTTTCAAGAAGACCCTTACCTGACCATAAACTATTCCATATATCAACTGCCATTTCTGAAGCTTCCATAAAATCACATTTTGGAAAATAACATGCTTTTAACATTCTGGAAGCCAAAGACTTAGGATTTTTGAGAATTCTCCAACATTGTTTCGCAAGAAGCGCCCTATTAAACCATTCAAGGTCCTGAAATCCCAAACCTCCATCCCTTTTATGCTTACATAAGCGTTTTCATGTACACCAGTGAAGCTTCCTATTCTTCTCATTTCCCCCCACCAGAAATGAGCACACAACAGTTGGATTTCGTAAGTCAAACATTTAGGAAGCCTAAACAACCCCATAGCATAGGTTGGTATGGACTGGATGACTGCCTTAACCATAACCTCTTTCCCGCCAATAGATAGGAGTTTTTCTGCCCATCCCTTAATTTTATTCCAAACCCGATCCATAATACTAGTAAACAGACGTCTCTTATTTCTTCCTGAAAAACACAGCAACCCAAGATATGTCTCATGACACTCTACTTTGTTAACTCCCACTATAGAAGCAAGTTTGTTGCCTAACGACTCAGAAATATTAGGACTAAAGCACATTGCCTATTTGTTATAGTTAACGACCTGACCTGAAGCCCTCAAATAAGATTCCAAGATCCTAAATCCTTAAAATTTCTATCATCAGCCCTAGTGAACAATAAGTTGTCGTCAGCAAAAAACAGATGAGAGATATTTGGTCACTTCTTACTACACTTGCCCCCATAAATATCACCATTAGCTTGAGCTTCTCTCAACATGCTAGACAATCCCTCATCACATATTAAGAATAAATAAGGAGATAATGGATCACCATATCTCAAGCCTTTGGAAGGATTAATGTTACCTAAGATTTCCCTATTAAGTTTTAAGGAATAAGAAACGGTCGAGACACAATTCATGATCAGTTGAATCCACGTAACAGGAACACCTATTTTACACATCATCTGCTCAATGAAACTCCATTCAACCCTGTCATAGGCCTTTGACATGTCTAATTTCAATGCAACTCTTCCTCATTTTCTATCTATGAAGACATTCAAATCCAACAATTGTATTGTTTGAGATCATGCATCCTGTTATGAAGGCACATTCGGTTTCAGAGATAACCAGTCCTAACACCCCTCTCAGACAGTTGGAGATTGCTTTGGCAATTACAAAACCTAGCAGAGACTTATAGGCCGTAAATTAGTCATGAAAGTAGGGACCTGGACTTTTGAAACCATAGTTATTACTGTGCTATTTATGTTCCTAACCGAGGCGCCTTCGTTCAGCACTTCAAGCAGGCTTTAGTCACATTTCGTCCAATAACCCCCCAAAATTTCTGGAAGAAAATGGTCGGGAAACCATCGATCCCAGGTGCTTTAAACGGATTCATTTCGAACACCACTTTCCTTATTTTATCCTCAGAAAATATAGTCTCAAGAAACCTAACCGCACTCCTTAGCAAAGTATTCTGAATTCCGGTTGTGACTCTGTTGATGTCTTGCTGTGAAGGACTACTTGAGGTATATAAGTTCTTGAAATAAGTAGAGATAGTGTTGACCAGGTCCATTTTGGATTCTCTTCATACCTCGCCATCGTCAAAGAGCCCTTTAATATTGTTTCGAATCCTTCTAGCAGAGGCTTTTTGGTGGAAAAATCTCGAGTTCATATCTCCCTTTTGTAACTAATCAGTTTTAGCACGCTGTCTCTAAAACCTTTCCTCCACTTCCAACTCAACATTCAGCTGTTCCTCCAGTTTCCCAATTTTCTTCCAATTCTTCTCACAAGTATCTCTGTTTGACAAACTTAGAGCCGACCTCCTAGTCTTAATTTCCATCCGCATATTCTCCCGTTTTTTGATGTTCCACCTATCGAGTCTACCGACACAAACTTCAATCTTTCCGAGCACATCGTTCAAACTGCAATTCGTTCCATTTTGCTTCCCCCAAGACCCATCAACAATCTTTCTGCATTCATTATCATTCCCCCAACACTCTTCGAAAAAAAAGCCTTGTTCTTCACTCCCTCCTGTTAACCCCAGAGTTCTTTGAAAATTCAAGGACCAACGACCGATGATAAGAATTCCAAAAATCTAAATGTCGAACTGTAAATTTGGGAAAAAGAGTCTTCCACTCCTTAGTGCCCAAACATCGGTCCAGACATTACATTACGGCCACATTCCCTTCCCTCTTATTGCACCATGTAAATATATCTCCAATAAACCCCAAATCCTTAAGGTTACAGTCAACTATGGCCTCCCTAAAAGCCAAATTTCCTTCCAATTTTTTTCTTTCCACCCATTTTTTCATCATCCGACATAATTTCATTAAAATCCCCAAGACACACCCACGACAATCCAGATAGACCAGCCAGTCTTCGTAGAAGTGTCCATGAATTCACTCTCTGAGCTTGTTCTGGATGTCCATAAAAACCCGTAAATCTCCAGTTGCATCTATTAGTACCATGAATACTAACATCAATGTGACCAACGGAGTAAGATAATAGAACCACATCAGTGTTACTGTCCCAGAAGAGACAGAGTCCTCCTGATTTTCCTTCACTATCCACAATAATTTTCCCTGTATATCCCAACTTCACACGCCACAATTCCATCTTCGTTTGATTACATCTTCTCTCCATCAAAAACATTAACTCAGGTTTGGAATCATGCTTATGAACGAGCAGGGTATTGAATGCTCGAGAGCTACCGTGCCCCCGAACGTTCCATCAGAATATTTTCATTGTGTTCGATGGGCCGATGGAAATCGGCCGATCGATATTTACATGATAGACAAAGTCGTTGATCCGAGTGGAACCGAGATATCAGTAGCACTCTTCTCATTCTTCTCCTGACCATTATTCTGCTTGCATGATGTTGCATCCTCGACCCCATCATAACCTCTGTTCTCCATCTCCAAATCTTCCCCTTGCGAGAAGCTCTCATAATTCGGACCCAAAACCACAGTTGGTTCAGTTTTAGGTAACACACGGCCAACCCGCTTCCCCTTCTTTATTGCATGGGTTTAAGTAGGAGTATACTTAACCACGTTAGTTTTAACCACATCAGAGAATGATAAGCCCATAGAAAAATCATTCTTCTTGGGCTCCGCAGGCCCACCCAAAGTCAGATCACTCTTGAGAGAGGGAATATTTGGTCCAATAATGTCATTGTGTCCATCTGAAGGAATTACCAAAGTAGTGGGATCCAGCTCAGCATTTGTACTAATGGACCCACTCCCCCCAGTCAAGAATTCTCTAGCTTCTTTTGATAATTCACCCTGCCGCAATTCTTCCCCCCAATAAACGAGTTTCCCCCACCTTTCATTAATGCTTTGTTCGTCTTCATGCATCGTTTGGCTGCCAGAGTGTGTCCTTTCGTTTTCCTCTGGCCAGATGAACAAACATCCTTTCGTCTTTCACCGGACCTGGGATCATCCACCACCAGCCCCTTACCTCTCCGTCAATCACCGGAACTCCTATCATTGGGTCCTCCCCTTGAATTTTTGCCCCAAGACGAATCTGAATTTCCAAAATGTTGTGAAAACCATTTTGGTGGGCTACATGTACGAAGCCAAACATTCAGACGCAAGTTTTTTTCATCCATATTTTCCTGGATAGAACCTTTATCTAACACTCAAGTAGAGAATGTCCCAAATGGACACATTTAAAACAGTAATCCAATAACCATTCATATCTTAGTAACATTGTTATAACTTTACCATTTCCTAGTAAATCGACCCTTATACTTCGACGTAGTGGCTCGTTCGTATTGATTACCACTCTAACCCTGATAAAATGCCTATTCACTTCTTTTACCGCTTCCAAATCTACGCTCCGCACCTCGCCAATCATATTGCCAAGAAAACCACTGATTTCCTCACTCATACACAGAAGTGGGATATTATGGATTTGTACCCAGAATTCTATTTTGTTGAACTTCATGTTTATGATATCCCCATCACTCGTCGGTTCTTCAAAAATGATCATGGCCCTATCAAAACTCCATGGACCACCCGATAGCACTCGTTTCTGATCGTCCAAATTCTTGAAAAGGAATGCGAAGATATTTCCTTCAATCCATTCAATCTCCACTCCTTCACTCACCCGCTAAACCGACTATTTGACACTCTAAAAAGCCTCCATGTTTATCAGTTTGGAGGTTAAAACTTTCCCTTATAAACATAGTGACAACCTTTGTTCATCCATGTCCAAAAGTTTGATATCCAGGGTTCGTACCGGACCATCCCTTTTCTTCACCGATAATGCACCACATAGCATTGCTAACTCATCAGTATTCATGGCTACAGGGATTTGTGAAAAACCAAACAATCCAAAAGCTCACTAAGAACACAAGACCTCAGAACACCGTAGGAAAGCAAGTTGAGAAATGGAACTTCCTACACATTCCCACCTTAGGCACCGGGATACATAAGAGAGAGACACAGCTCGACTAGAAAGAGATAATTTTTAATAATTCTCTTTTTACATGAAGATTATGTTTAAATATAATAATCATAATTGTCCGTAATTAATAATTAAAGTTGAAATCTTTAATTAACTAAAATTACTAGTATGGTTCATTCCCATTAAGAATAGAACAATCTTATCTGAACTGTTGATGTGGTGACATTAGAATAAATGTACTTTATATAATAAGATTATACAGGACGTGGACATGATAAATTGAAATATTTAATCATTTCAGTTTTAAACAAAGTATTTCTATTTATGAAATCAGATTGTCATATATGAAACAATCTTAATTCTGAGTATTTAACATACTCCTATAATAGCATTGTATCTTTTGACTTACTCGGTACAGTTTGTTCATAATGTCAAACCTAAACTTTGTATCTTGGAGACATAATGTGATATTTTGCCCGGAATAATAAAATTCAATATGGAATTCATACCTTCTTAAATAAAGTTAGACAAATAGTTCTCTTGAGTGAATGATTCGAGACTTGAAAAATGAGCACTTAACTTAAGATAAGATCATAAATAATAGTTCATTAGAGAATCATCAGAACTCAAGGATAAATACGTAATTGAGATGTCAACAGTTTTGAATCTAGCTCAATTATGAACTATTAATGGATGATTGATTTATATGTAATGATTATATTAGTTGACTTTTAAATCACCAAAATCGGATTTGATACGAGAGATATGTTACAAAAATAAAAAATGAAAAGTTATGACGATTTCTGCAGATTTTTGAATATATAGGGAGTGAAATGACGTGGAGAGAGGGAGATCTTAGGTGGTAGCCAACACCACACCATCTCAGTTCCTCGAGGAGGCGCATGACCTCCACGGGGGCAGAGAGAAGCTCCTCCCATGGGGTTCACGTGCCGTCATGGGAGAGGGGATGTTTTGGGAATTTTCCACCACACATCCCTTTGCTACCTTTTGTGCTCCTCTCGCATTCTTTGAATGTTCTCCGTCCTCCGAACTCTGAATTCTAATCCATTTTTGGATTGAAAATTGTAACTCCCGCATGGACATGGAAGATAATAAAAATTTTATAGAAATTATGAAAATTGACTCGATACACAAAGACGAAAACCATGTATGATATACACACGCTCGAAACTCGAAAATATATGAATGAGTACCTAAAATGACCGGAACTTGATAAAGAAAAATATGAGAACATATTCAAGTTCAATATAAATAAAAAGCAAATAAACAAGCACAAGAATATACAAGTATTCCATTTCCTAGATATAATCCTAGAACATGCATTTTTACAAAATTTGTCAAATTAAATTTAATGCATGTGCATACAACAATATGTGCGTGAATGTGTTATATCATTAGAGCGTAAATATGTAGGAACACAAATGTAACAAATGTTTACCATTTGTTGACCAAATTTTCCGGTAGATTTATCCACTTGCAATTTTGAAATTTATCTTTTATGATAATAATCAAATAATTGTTATTTAATTATCGTGATAAGAATTTTGAAATTGATTTTTTTAATATTTAAATAAATTATTTATTTTAATATTTAATTAATATTATAGTCCAATTAGGTTTCTAAAACAAATAATAGTCAGGGAGGCACCATAATCTTTATCTCTCTCGGTTTTGCTATTTTCCTTCAACATACAACATAGAGATAAACAAGTCCAAAAAGAATTATCTATTGCTCTCTCCATATTACCGAGAGCTTGGAGAAGCTTTATAATAGAAAGAGAGAGGAGAGGTTTTTTTTTTAAGAGAAAAACATTTTTGAATTTTATGCCTCTAGAGAATATTGCTAGAAAGTCTCTCAATATTTTTGTTGTCTCAAGAGTTGAGAACAAAATAATAACAGAAATTCAAGAGTTAAAATTTTCTGTTCAATACTGAGACCCCCTCCCACTAGTTATTTAGTGTAGGAGTTTCGGTGTGGAAGAACTTGGTTCGAGGGAATCACGAAGATTCTACAGTAAAAGGATTTGGTTCGAGGGAATCATGAAAATTCTACAGTGGTACTGATTTCTTTCTTTCTTTATTTTTTTTGTATCAAATATTAGAAGCAATATGATTACAACGATCACGTAAATTAGTTTTGTTTTTTTTAGAAAATTTACTAGAGTCCACCATTCCATTGCATCTTTGTATTTGAAAATAAATTAAGCATGTCCAAACTGACCTAGGGGGGATGAATATGTTTTAATCGATTAGTTACCAATTTTTCGATTAATCAATATTATCAAATCACCCTACAGTAGCAAGCAATCAAATGACAATTTAAAGGTGTGGAAAACAATAAATAACATGTTAATTTGTTTTACGTGAGAAACACTCCAATTTGGCGAAAACTCACAGGCAATTCATCTAGCCACACACGGTCCTCAAATCCATTATATGTAATGATGTTTGCAACCTAGGTTGACCTACAGTCACACCGCTCTCGGTCACTAATACACCACCACTACCCCACAGGTATTTTATAGTGATTCTAGACCAATTTGCTTGTGCACTAAACAACTTAGTCATAATACTTCACTCAATGAAGAGATAAAAAGTAGTCTAAGTGAATATATGAATATTTTAGATGCAATAGAGTGCAAGACAAGACACTAAGTGCTTAATTAGATGTTGAGTTGCAAATCTAACAACCTAATTATCAAACAAAGCCCAACCAAGACAAGTTGTCATAAAATATAACAAGGCAATAAATATGCAATCAAGAAATGCAATTAATAAGACTTGAATATCAATGTCTAGATGGAAAACATAAAGACTTAGCTAAAGACAATAATATCCTAAATGCAAGCTATCAAAAATAAAACCCAATTAAATATATGCAATAAAGAGAGTCCTAGCATTTAATCAACTAATAAATGCAACAAAAACGCAATCTTGGAAAGTTTGAACAATTAACAAGGATGACGTGTTTTCTCAACTTACCAAGTTAACTAATGATGAAGACCCATGCCTTAATGATGCTTAATGATGCATGAAGATGATGTGTTTTGATTTTTGGAGAGTTAAAGAAGCAATCTCGGTGCTTTCTCTCACTCGGGGAACTCTTTCTCTAACTTAGAATCTAAAAATCTGAGTTCTGGGTCGAAATGGGGAAGAAAAAGAAGTATAAATAGGGTCTAAGTGAAACTACATCGTTTTGGAAAGTTTGCAATTTGAAAAGCAAAAATGACACAGTACGCGGGGATCCTATACATTACTCATGCACTAGGAGCATAAAGTCTCAGTAGAGATTTTCACGAGTGACATTGCGGTTAAGGACCCGTGCTCTTAGAGAAAGAACCTCTAGAGAGATTGGCATAGGTGATTGGGTCGTAGGGACCCGCATACTAAGGGAAGAAGATCTCTGGAGAAATTTACACTGGTGACTGCACGGGCATGGACCCGCGCACTGTTACCATTTTAAAGGTCACTCATTGCTAAGAAAAACACACCATCATTCATGCGTGGACATTTCCAATCAATCAAACAGAAACAAATTACATCAGATAAAATGACACTTAGATCTAACAACAAAGTGCACGTGTGAGAAGTGTATAAAGGATGCACACATATAAACAATTAGAACCCAAATGCAAGATGACTAAAGTATGCATGATAAATGAGTGTGTGCAACTAAATCTCTTCAAGAGTCAATTCAAGTGATATACCTTTTGCTCTTGAAGCTCTTTGAAACCTAGGAAGCTTGATGAAGAAGAATCGTAATTGGAGACCTAAACTACCCATTACAAATAGTCCCAATATGGTTTATCATGAAATAAGCCAATCATAAAATGGAGGTCCATACAATCTACCCCATTTGGCAATTTTATGAAAAAATAACTACTCACAAAATAATCCTCACAAAGAAAGAGAACAAAGTCATTGGTCAACGAAAGTATATTTTATTCTACAAAAAGAGAAACCTAAGATTCTTAGTCTTTAGGGTCTTCAATCTCTTCGTAGATCATCTTGCCTACACACAATAGAAAGAAAGAGATCTCTAGAGAAATGTGAATGGGTAACTGCACGATGAAATTCTATAGATGGGGTGAAAAGTTTGACAATCTATTTAAAAAAAAAATTGATGCTTTTGTCAAACACTTGGTGAGCATGGTAACCTTTATTATAATTGTTATGAGAAAACAATTATCACATGTAGGTTCAATTCACCACCCTTAGTCTGTAAAACATATAACAAGAGACAATGTATCTCTTATACAAATATGTTCAATGCAACATAAATTCCACAAGTTATACTTTGAATATTACAATATAAATTCACTAAGTAGAATTTTACAATTTGATATAGAATTTCACAAGATACAAAGTTCAAACACTACGAAGATACAAGAAATAAATATTAATTCAACAAATAATGTGTGCATCTCTATCTCTACAAGAATCTTGTTTACAAAGACATCAAACAATAAGAATCCAAACAAGATATAATCAAACACATATACAAATATGAAAGAAATAAGGATAGAGACATTTGACACATTATTTTTACGTAGTAAAACCTCTTAAGAGGAAGCATCCATGAGTTGATTCCACAACAACAGGCAAACTGTATTCCACTTTGACGAATAAAAGTACACCTTCAAAAGTGACTAATCCAATGACACACACTTTAAGATATCCCTTCTATTCTACCCTTAGGACTAATGAAACACTTTGCCGACTTTCTATATGAGATGCTACTCTCTCAACTCTAGAAATATTTCTGCATGACTATTAGGATCCTCCCGATCCTAGCCAAGACTTCTTGCTTAACTATCTGGATCATCCCGATCCTAGCTAAGTCTTCCTTACTTGATTAACCAGATCACCAAGACTTCATGCCTTTTATAAGGACTTTCTAAGTATGATCAATGAATGCAAAACGCAAACAAACATGCAATATTGTACATGATGATCAACATATTCTATGGAAACTAGAAATAGACAATAAGCACATAAAGTATGTTATTCTAGTTTATAATCCTAATTTCATGTCATCACACAAATAATGTATGTACATATGAAATGCTTGAATTAAGTGCACTTCATGAAGTGCACTTAATATACATGTGGCACATTTTCAAGATTTTCAAACTTCAATAAAATTCTAGAATCAATAGATATTATCAACAAAGTTTTGTAGCAATCATTTAAAGTATATATTCACAAAATAATCAATTAAATCCTAATAGGCTCTAAATGTACAATAAATTGTGTCAATCCTAAATACGTTCAATTAAAGAAACCTAGCATATATAGAGACTATTAATCATCAAAATCAATCAATTGAAGTACAAATAGTCCTAGATAGAAAGCTAGCACAATACAACTCACAAGCATGTGAAAACATAGGTTTTAAGAAAACCTAACTCAACATACATGTTTCTAATTAAGATCATCTTAATTATAATTATAAAAAAAAAGCTCTATCTCTCAATAGCTATTTTTCAAGTAACATATATATATATATATATATAGAAGAAGAAAACTCAAGGTAATTGAAGACTTTAAAGATCAAATCACAAAGAATAAATCAATACCTTGTAAACATGTGTAATTTCGGATTTTGGTATAGAACCACCACAAAACTTAAACAAAAGACTTCAAACTAGTTTGGAGATGATAAAAAACTCCAATACAAAGATTCTCTAACTTGAATCACTCAAATCGGACTTCAAATGAGTGAAATATGGTGTTTGAAAGTTAGGAAATGTTGGGAGAAAATTTATTCATTTGTTTTCTTCTTGTGAAAAAATGAGAGGAAAATGAGATTTAAAGAGAGGGAAAGTGGTGGAGAGAAGAAATTCTCGGGCAGCCATTGGCCATGTGCCACCTCATCACCCCAAGGAGGTGCGTGGCCATCTCAGGGGTAGAGGGATCTCTTCCTTGACATGGCCATGCGCCTCCTCGGGGAAGGGTGGAAAATGGCATTTGGCCATTCCCTTCTTCCCTCACGCTTCTCTCACGTTTTTCGACCGTTTTCTGACCTTCAAACTTCTGAGTTTGAATCCATTTTCGGATTGCAAACCATGACTCTCTCACAGACATGGAAAATTATGAAACCTTGACTAAAAATTAGGAATTCGACTCGATACACAAGAATAAAAACCATAGAGGAAAAACACACAGAAAGTTTCGTAACTTCCAACTCAGAACTTAAAAACATATGAATGAGTAACCGAAACGACCGAAACTCAATATGGAATAATATGAGAAAATATTCAAGTCCAACATCATAGAAACACAAACAAATAAACACCAGAACATACAAGTATGTCATTTCCTAGAGATAGTCCTAGAACATGCAATTTGACAAAAGTTGTCAAATTAAATCTAATGCATGTGCATACTTCAATATGTGTATGAATGTGTTATACAAAATTAGCACAACGATGCAAGGATACAAATTTATACAAAGTGTGTGCGTGCTTAAGCCTTGTAAGAGGAATAAGGTCTAAATATACCTTTGCTATGTAGTAAGGCTTGTTCCTCTTGAAGGCTTCTCCTTGCTTGACAAGTTGTCATTCTATCTTGAATCTTGAATCACACAAACCTTGACCATTAATCAATACAAGAGAAATATTATTTTGATATGGAATTATGTAGACACAACTCACAAACCTAACAACGGGTAGGGACCTACACACTGTTACCGTTTCAAAGGTCACTCATCGCACTAAGACAAGCACACTATCAAGCATGTGTGGACGTTTCCGGTCAATCAAACGGAAATGAATTACATCACACCAAACCACAATTAGATCTAATAACAAAGTGCACGTGTGAGAAGTGTATAAAGGATGCACATACATAAACAATTAGAACATAAATAAAAGATGACTAAAGCATGCATGAGAAGTGATTTTGTGCAACTAAATCTCTTCAAAAGTCAAGTCAAGTGATATACCTTCTGCTCCTGAAGCTCTTTGGTACCTAGGAATCTCGATGAAGAAGAATCACAATTGGAAACCTAAGCTACCCGTTATAAATAGTCCCAATGTTGTTTGTCATGAAATAAGCCAATCATAAAATGGAGGTCCTTACAACCTCTTCATTTGGCTATTTCATGACAAAACAACCACTCATAAAATAATCCTCATAGAGAAAGAGAACAAAGCTATTGGTCAAAAAAAGTATATTCTATGATACAAAAAGAGAAACATAAGATTCTCGGTCTTCAAGGTCATCAATCTCTTCGTAGATCATCATGTCTACAGACAATAACAAGAAAGCACTTTCCAAGAACTAGTACATGTGAGGTGATCAAACATAAAATGCATTTGCACTAAAAAAAAGACCAATTCAAAGTAATGCATGTGCAATGCTCCTCCTAAAATGGTTACTCTCTCTCTCAAGACTTCTCTCTTAAAGTATGAACAATGGTCCCCATATATTTCTCTAGACTTCTTCCCCTTTTTATCATGAGATAGGCAAATGAGCTTCCCATATAGGGTTGTGTTAGCAAAGAGAGCCATTAGAACAAAAGATGAAGCATAATCATATACACAAACTTTATACAACATGAATAATTGAGAGAGAATCAAGGAGTTTTATCTAAAAAAGATGAGTGAAATTGTTGTTGTTAACCAAAAAAATATTAGGGTAGAGTATGTTAGGTTTTAGATTGTGTTGGCATTAATTCCACATCAAAATGATGTTTAATTGTAATGATTTAGTTATTTAGATTCATGATGATTTAAGCTTCAAGGAAGAAGGAACAACTAGTCAAAGCAAGTTCAAAGTCTTCAAAGAGAAAGGATGCAATATGGTTCTACAAAGGTATACTAAGACCTTATCTTTCTCATACAAGGCTTAGGCACACACACAATTCATTCATATATGTCCATGATTAGTTGTGCATCATTAAATGTGCACAAACACACACAATTTATACATTTGTGTCCCTACATCATAGCGCATCATTTGGTATAACATATTCACACACTTGAAGTTGAATGCTCATGCATTTGGTATGAAAGTAACATGTTTTGGAAAATACATGATTGGAGACTATCTCTATGTAGTTTGCATTCTAGTGTGAATTGTGTTTTTATGTGTATATGTTTGTATAACATGGATATTGAACTTAAATTTAGTCTTAAATCATTCTTGATTGAGTTTCGGTCATTTCGGTTACTCATACTGTTGATTTCAATTTCTAAGTCAAAAGATACTACACTTTCAACTCATGTTACATACATTGTTTTCGTCTTCATATATCGAGTCTAATTATTATTTTCTGGATTAATTATCTTATATGTCCATGTCTGTGAGACAGTTATGGTTTGAAATCAGCAAACGGATTCAAATTTTGAGTTCGGAGGCCAGAGAACGGTCGAAGAATGTGAGAGGAGTGCAAGGGAGTTGTACCATGGCCAAAGGCCATCAAGTGGTGCAAGCCCGAGATGGCGTGTGGCCATCTCGGCCGTAACTCCTTGCTGCCCCGAGATGCCCACGTGCCATCTCGGGGAAGCATTCTCAAAGGAGGTAATTTTGGTCATTTTTCTTCTATTCTTTCCCTCTCCTTATATTTCCCTTCCCTCTCACATTTCATTCTAAGAAGAAATTTAAAACTTGAGTGCAGAATTTTCTCTCTACATTTTCTCACCTTCCAAACACCATAACTTCTTCATTTGAACTCTGATTTGAGTGATTCAAAGTTGAGAGTGTTTTTCTATTCATCCTCCATCTTTTCTCTGAAGGTTTAAGTTTGTTTTATTACTGTTTTTGGAGTCTAAACTCACAAAAATGGGACTGCACCAAAATCAACTAAGGTAATGATTTTCTCTCAAAGTTTTCTTTTAAAACTTGGTCAATTGCCTTGGGTTTTATTCTTTAACATATATATATATATATATGTGTGTGTGTGTGTGTGTGTGTGTGTGTGTGTGTTTGTGTGTGTGTCTTGTGATAGTTTTGATTTGAGTTTTGAGCTCATTTAAAGCTAGATTGAGTTTGAATCGAAATCTAACATGTTGAGTTAGGTTTTGATTTTGCCTATGTTTTCATATGTTGGGATTGTATTGTGCTAGCTTTGATTCTAGGACTATTTGATGATCTTAGATTGATTGATTTTGTAAAAAATAGTTCCTCACATGTATTAGGCTTTCTTTAGCCGAAATCTCACAATGATACATGTGCTTGTGTTCTTTTGAGCTATTTATGTGTTTTGTTGAATATATGAATAGGAATATGCTCTAGAACTTTAGCTTTAATCTAAATGACTTTGTCATATGATTTTAGCATGTTTTTGGTTTATGAGACTTAAACTTGATTATGTTAGGATTATGCTCAATAGCAAGAGTATAATATTGTATTTGGCAATCTTTTCATATTAATAAAGTGATTTCTAGTTTAACAAATCTTATAGCATTTACAGTTTAATTATTATAATTGTCAGAAGTAAATAATCATAAGGTTAAAAGACTATGAGAAAAGAAGAATTGTTCATACATCTAGATATGTATGAGGTAGACACAATTCTTTAGTTAGTCTTGAATAATATTCACAACTTAAAATAAAAGATTGGGCACCTTTATCTTGTCAAAATCGTAGATTCTTTTGCTAGCATTTGAGTGGGATCAAATGTGTTATGATGAGTCTAAAATCATCAAAGTGTGGTGTCTTTGGGCAAAAGAATCTAGTGCACTGGGTGCATTGAATAGGATCACAATGAAATACTTTATCTAGAACCGTCAATAGATAAAAGTTTTTTATTTGAAGACAATCGGAGAGTCTATCTCAATCCTGAGATAAATGATGGACTTATGGTTGCAAGTGTTATCATTTGAGCTATCAATGGGTACGATTATATAGCATAGTCTATCCTCGATGGTTTGGTGGTATTAATTTCTTAATCGATAGAGGACTTCATTTATAGATACGGACATTGTGGCTCCATTTCTTAAATAAGAGTAGAATATCATCATATGAATGTTTTGAGGTATTGGATATTAAATCTTAACGTTAAGTTTTCAATAGTGTCTATTGAAACATGGCTTCTGGACAAGTCAAGATATCCAAGTTCAAAATATGGTCATATGAGTAAATATGGTAACTTGGAGAGCTATAGACGGTTTATGAGCTCTTGGCGATTACTGGTATTCTTCACGAGGATTCACTTTCTCCAATAAGGTTGTCTAGGGTACGAATGAGTAACATCAACTTATTCTATCTTTATTTAAGAGTTCAATTTTAGTTCTTTAGCGGAATAAACAAAAATTAAATAGATCGGACTTAAGTGAATCATTTGTTGATTGTAATTGGGTTGTGTCTATTGGAGCTTAAATTTAGATAGCCCGGCAAGATCTCCAATTCACACGAACTTGTATGGATTACTTGATATATTCTACCGGACCAATTTTGGGTCCATCTAGAATTGTATTGAGGTATGTGGACTTGTTTATTTTTGTAAGAATTGGTCTAGTTCACATGTGGACTTTTTATAAAGGTCAAATGGATTTAATAAAATAAGAAAATAATATATTGGCCCATATATATTTGTTGGGCAGCAAGGCTATTTAGAATAGCTTAATTATATTATATTATTTTATTGTTTAATTAAATGTAAATTAATTAATTTGGTGATTAATTAATTATTTAATTAAAAGTCAAAATCTTTTTCTATTTGGAGATGGTCTCCTAATATTATACAATTGTTGGTATTATAATTAATATTAAAGACTATACTTGATAAGTAGATAAATAAAAAGAATTATTTATCTAATCAAATTAGGAAGTCTTTAATATGGTTACAAATACACTATTGAGTTGGGTTATGAGTCTTGGTGTAGGATATAATTCTTTTTATAAAAGGATTCTTAACCACCAAGTAAATCCTTCTTAGGAGAGGATTTGGTCTCCTATATATACTACTTGTAAATTTCGACCAAGCATGAGTTTTTGGTGTGAGAAGTTGTTTTTTATTTGTTTTTTTATTGTTATAAATAAAAAAATAAAAAAACTTTGTCCAACTCATTGTGTGAAGAATTCGGCCAAGCATAGAGAAAAGAGGGAACGTTTTTGTTTTCGATAGTACACTAGTATCATTTGCATCAAAAATATTTTTTGTACAACATCGAATCAAGGTTCACACGAGTTTCAATCAAATTGATTGATAATTCAAAAGTGACCGGACTATCTTGGTTTTTCTCTTGGGGGATTATTGTGACTAACAAAGAAGAAGATTCTGTTTGTTTTCATCATCAGGTATACAATTTAAAGAAAGGGAGTCCACACTCCTAGGTGATTCACGTTCGTGATTGGATTGGAAGATCTTGCAGATTCAATTCGACGCTAGTTCAATCGTCACGAAAAAAAAGGTACGCTACTTTTTATATACATCAATTAATCTAGGGTTAAGGTTCTTGTTATTAAAAGAGATTTTTTTTTATGTACGCAAACCCTAATTTTCGTTTTTATCACGATTCCGTTGCGTTTTGATCTGTTCTTTCCCTACAATTGGTATCAGAGCCTGGTTGTACCCTTGATTAATTGATGTATGTGTACGTGAATCTTTTTCTTTTTATTGTATATATGCATGTTTTAGAAAGAGATGACAATCTAGGTATTCGCATATATATTTACATTGGAATGTATATATATATATATATATATATATATGTTTTATATCTGGTTTGTTATTGCTCAATTTTGGTTCTAGAATTTTAATGTATTTTGTTTTTGGATTGTAACAAGAAGAGTGGTCTATCATCGCCATAATTTCCATCTTGGTAGTTGCTAAGTTTTTTTGTATTTTGTTGTTGTAATAAAAAAAAACTGCACTATTGTAATAATAATCAAAAAAAGAAACTGCAGTATTTTTTAAATTTATTTACAATTCTTCTGTAACACATTCAAGTATTAAAGACTCGAAGGTTTGAAGAATTGGAAGCAACCGGAACAAGTTTGGGACCGTGCGAGCCGTAGCAGCTAACGTGCGTGCAAAGAGCACTCCGCCACGTTTGTTATGGCATGGGCTGCGCACGGCAGCCCTATGGAAGCCATGGGCCGCGCATGACAGCCCTTTAGGGGTTTGTGGCATGCGCACGCCCATGGGAAAGGGCCAAGTGTGCGTACACCCATGGGAGGCAGACGAGAGAGTCTGGATGATGAAGGTCGCGTGAAGACTTGTTCGCCAAGAAAGAAGTTTTTGTATTCCAAGACATATGTAATTTACTTGTTTTTCTAGGATGCACCAAAATTGAAGCTATTTATATTTTTGTAAATATTGCAATGTTTGTCATTGTTTGATAACATGTCATATAGAATAGGAGTGCCACTTATATATCTATTTTGGTATGAACATGCATTGAATGGTTTAAGTATCTAAATAGGCATCTAGATAACTTGGTAAATCATTCTTTGGAATTGAGTGAGAGAAGGTGTTTTGGAACACCTATGGCCTCCAAGTTTAGTTGAGCTTTATGTTTCGTGAATAACCTCCCAAGAGATATTCATGAATGGAATTTAACAAGATACTTCTTTACAAGGATAGACTAGACAATTAGCTAAAACGATATCTAATCCCAAAGAATGGATATTCGTGAGGGATTATATTGAAGGTTGATAACTTGGTAACACACTCAATGTAATTTTATTAATATCCTCCCAAGAGTTCTTGTTAATTAAATTGTAAGGCTAAATAGAAAACGTTGGTTGTTATGTGAACAATTAGGTGGGACCTAGTCCAACTAGTAAATGGTAAGTACTCCCAAAGAAGGCGTGACATTTATGGGTGTTGGATCACCGTTAAATTTTTACGATTGAATTATTTTATTTAATTCAAGATAAATATTCAAAAGTGCTATATCATGATTGTTTACTTATATAATTTTTGTTATTAAAAAGAAACCATGACCCCATCCCTAATCAAAATCCTAAAAGATAATACTTTAACTGATGATAATTATGTCACATGAAAAAGGAATATTGTTTTGTTGTTGCAAGTTGAAAAGTATAAGTTCATTCTGTATATTCCTTAACCACCAAACTAATAAATCTACTCAGGAGCAACGAGATGAGTATCAGTAGTGGAAGTCTTTAGATGAGATGGCTAAATGTACGTTACATTATGGTCATCATCTCCAACGTGTTGCAACAGCAACATGAATGAATGGAGACTGCTGTCGATATTATGATGTCTGTAGACAGGGATTCATATGGTTGGTAAAGTTGCTACTGTTAAGACCCGTTAGAAGGTCAAGAAACAATAGAGGAAAAAGCAACTTGGGCCTTCTTAGAAGGAGACCAATAAAGTAACCAAGATCAAGGGGAAGTGTTTCCTTTGTGGTGAAAAGGGTTAAAGGAATAGGCTGAATAAGAATGAATGAATTCAACTTGCATTTTGACAATGGAACGTTAGTGTCTCCAAGTGTAGTGGGATATATTAGAATCAATTTAGATTCTAGTAGGCATTTAGATTTAATAAACGTTTATTATGTACCTCAATTCAAGAGGAATATAATTTCAGTTTCTTGTTTAAATAAATTTGGTTATTCGGTTACTTTTAATAAAGCTTTTATTATTACTAAGAATGATAAAATTATTTTCAAAGGTACATTGGAAAACCGTTTATTCTATTTGCATGGAAATATCTCTCACTTGTTAGACACAGAATCAATTGAACCTAATCATAAAAGAGTAAAATTATCAAAAGATGAAACCTACCTATGGCATTTGCGCTTAGGTCATATTAACCTTCATAGGATTAAAAGATTGGTAAGTGACGGACCTCTAAGTGACTTAAAGGTTGATGATCTACCAACTTGTGAATCATGTTTGGAAGGTAAAATGACCAAAAGGTCATTTACGACCAAAGGCGCAAGAGCCATCGAATGTTTAGGATTAATACACACTGATGTGTGTGGACCTATGAGCATTCGAGCTAGAGGTGGATATGAGTACTTCATCACTTTCATGGATGATCACTCAAGATTTGGCTATGTGTCTCTCATGAGACAAAAGTCGGATGTTTTTTATATGTTCAAAGCATTTAAAGCTGAAGTAGAAAATCAGCTTGAGAAACGCATAAAAATCTTGAGGTTTGATCGTGGTGGAGAATATTTATCTGTTGAGTTTCAGCAATATCTTATTGATAATGGAATAATTTATCAGTTTTCTACACAAGGCACACCTCAACAAAATGAGGTGGTAGAAAGGAGAAATATAACTCTTTTGGATATGGTTAGGTCTATGTTGAGTTATTCAACGCCCCCTAGTTCTTTTTGGGGATATGCTTTACAAACTGCCATGTATATTCTAAACTATGTACCATCTAAGTCAGTTCCTAAAACACCGCATGAGTTGTGGATTGGGCGAAAGCCTAGTTTACAACACTTAAGGATATTTGGATGTCCTGGGCACGTGTTAAAAGGAAAGACAGAAAAGATGGAGTCCCGTTATGAAACATGCATATTTGTAGGGTATCCAAAAGGAACAAAAGGATATTATTTTTATAGTCCTTCAGATCATAAAGTATTTGTTTCGACAAATGCTAAATTTCTAGAAGAGGACTATATGAATAATTTTGTGCCTAAAAGTAGAATTGTCCTAAATGAGCTTTTAGGAGATACAATTCCACAAGAGGTTTCGCAACCAATCCTAATTGTAAGTTCCATACTAACACAAAATCAACAATCTACCGTACCTCATCATAGTGGGAGGGTTGTTAGATAACCCGAGATATACATCGGTCTAGGAGAATCTGTAGAGAATCTTCTAGACGACGATAATCCCTATACGTACAAGGAAGCAATGAAAGATGTTCATTGTCGCCATTGAAAGAAAAAGGCAATGCAATCCAAAATTGAATCTATGTTCAAAAACAAAGTCTGGTCCCTTGTAGACTTGCCTGAAGGGATAAAACCAATCTGGTGCAAGTGGGTATACAAGAGGAAATAAGGAATGGATGGTAAGGTGGAAACCTTTAAAGCTAGATTGGTAGCTAAAGGTTATACACAGAAGGAAGGTATCGATTATGAAGAAACCTTCTCTCCTGTGGCCATGCTTAAGTCCATTAGGAAACTCTTATCCATTTCGGCATCTCTAGACCTAGAGATTTGGCAAATGGACGTCAAGACAACTTTCCTTAATAGAAGTCTTGACGAAAGCATCTACATAATGCAACCAGAAGGATTCATTGAAAATGACCAAGAGGAAAGGGTATGCAAGTTGGAAAAATCCATATATGGATTGAAGCAAGCATCCAGATCCTGGAACATAAGGTTGAATCTAGCCGTAAAAAGTTTGGGATTTATTCAAAACCTTGATGAACCTTGTGTATACAGAAGGATTAAAGGTGACAAGTTGGTTTTCCTAGTTCTTTACTTTGATGATATACTACTAATCGGAAACGATGTAGGTGTATTAACATCAATAAAAGAATGGTTAGTAAAACAATTTGATATAAAGGACTCAGGAGAAGTAAGTTATATTCTTGGTATCCAAGTCATAAGGGATAGAAAGAATAGAACGATTGCATTATACCAAGCTTCATACATAGATAAAATTTTGTCTAGGTTTTCCATGCAAGATTCCAAGAAAGGTATGTTACTTGTCAGATATGGAATCAAACTTTCAAAGAAACAAGTTCCTAAGAATGAGCATGAAGAGCAATTCACGAATAGGATTCCATATGCTTCGGTAGTAGGAAGTCTCATGTATGCAATGCTCTGTACTAGACCAGATATTTGTTTTGTTGTGGGCATAGTTAGCAGGTTTCAATCTAAGCCTGATCCTGATCACTGGACATCAGTCAAGCATATTTTCAAGTTTCTTAGGAGAACGAGAGATTATATGCTTGTATACTCTGGAGGGGATTTAATTCCCGTTAGGTATACTAATTCTAATTTTCAGTCAGATTCTAACTCCAGGAGATCAACATCAGGATCTGTGTTTACTATTGGAGGAGGGGCAGTCATATGGATGAGTATCAAGCAATCTTGTATTTCTGATTCCACCATGAAAGTCGAGTATGTAGCCGTATGTGATGCTGAAAAAAAGGTTGTCTGGGTCTGCCAATTCTTGATTGACTTGGAGGTGGTTCCTGATGCGAATAAGCAGATCACTATCTATTGTGACAATAGTTGAGCAGTGGCTAATTCGAGAGAACCAAGAAGTCATAAGAGAGGGAAACACATTGAAAGAAAGTATCCCCTTCTATGAGAAATTGTGCATAGGGGTGACGCGACGATTACCAAGATCGCATCAACAGAAAATCTAGTGGATCCCCTTACAAAGGCTCTTCCATAAAAGAGTTTTGATGGGCAACTAGAGAACATGGGGATGAGAGATATGACACATTTGCTATAAAGCAAGTGGGAGATTGTTAGGATTATGCTCGATAGCAAGAATATAATACTGTATTTGACAATCTTTTCATATTAATAAAGTGATTTCTAGTTTAACAAATCTTATAGCATTTATAGTTTAATTATTATAATTGTCAGAAGTAACTAATTATAAGGTTAAAAGACTATGAGAAAAGAAGAATTGTTCATACATCTAGATATGTATGAGGTAGACACAATTCTTTAGTTAGTCTTGAATAATATTCAAAACTTAAGATAAAAGGTTGGGCGTCTTTATCTTGTCAAAGTTGTAGATTCTTTTGCTAGCATTTGAGTGGGATCAAATGTGTTATGAGGAGTCTAAAATCATCAAAGTGTGGTGTCTTTGGGTAAAAGAATCTAGTGCACTGGGTGCATTGAATATGATCACAATGAAATACTTTATCTAGAACCGTCAAAAGATAAAAGTTTTTCATTTGAAGACAATCGGAGAGTCTATCTCAATCCTGAGATAAATGATGGACTTATGGTTTCAAGTGTTATCATTTGAGCTATCAATGAGTACGATTATATAGCATAGTCTATCCTCGATAGTTTGGTGGTATTCATTTGTTAATCGATAGAGGACTTCATTTATAGATATGGACATCGTGGATCCATTTATTAAATGAGAGTAGAATATCATCATATGGATGTTTTGAGGTATTGGATATTAAATCTTAACGTTAAGTTTTCAATAGTGTCTATTGAAACATGGCTTTTGGACAAGTTAAAATATCCAAGTTCAAAATGTAGTCATATGAGTAAATATGGTAACTTGGAGAGCTATATACGATCTATGAGCTCTTGGCGATTACTGGTATTCTTCACGAGGATACACTTTCTCCAATAAGGTTGTCTAGGGTACGAATGAGTAACATCAACTTATTCTATCTTTATTTAAGAGTTCAATTTTAGTTCTTTAGTGGAATAAACTAAAATTAAATAGATCGGACCAAAGTGAATCATTTGTTGATTGTGATTGGGTTGTATCTATTGGAGCTAAAATTTAGATAGCCCGTCAAGATCCACAATCCACACGAACTTGTGTGGATCCCTTGATATATTCTACCGGACCAATTTAGGGTCCGTCTAGAATTGTATTGAGGTATGTGGACTTGTTTCTTTTTGTATGAATTGGTCTAGTTCATATGTGGACTTTTTATAAAGGTCAAATGGATTTAATAAAATAAGAAAATAATATATTGGCCCATATATATGTGTTAGGCGGCAAGGCTATTTAGAATAGCTTAATTATATTATATTATTTTATTATTTAATTAAATGGAAATTAATTAATTTGGTGATTAATTAATTGTTTAATTAAAAGTAAAAATCTTTTTCTATTTGGAGATGGTCTCCTAATATTATACTATTGTTGGTATTATAATTAATATTAAAGACTATATTTGATAAGTAGATAACTAAATGGAATTATTTATCTAATCAAATTAGGAAGTTTTTAACATTGTTACAAATACACTATTGAGTTGGATTATAAGTCTTGGTGTAGGATAGAATTCTTTTTAGAAAAGGATTCTTAACCACCAAGTAAATCTACCTAAGGAAAGGATTCTTAACCACCAACTAAATCCTTCTTAGGAGAGGATTTGGTCTCCTATATATACTACTTGTAAATTTCTACCAAGCATGAGTTTTTGGTGTGAGAAGTTGTTTTTTATTTGTTTTTTTTATTGTTATATATAAAAAAAAAAAAACTTCGTCCAACTCATTGTATGAAGAATTAGGCCAAGCATAGAGAAAAGAGGGAGCGTTTTTGTTTTCGATAGTACACTAGTATCATTTGCATCAAAAGAGTATTGTGTACAACATCGAATCAAAGTTCACACGAGTTTCAATCAAATTGATTGGTAATTCAAAAGTCACCGGACGTTCTTGGTTTTTCTCTTGGAGGATTATTGTGACTAACAAAGAAAAAGATTTTGTTTGTTTTCATCCTCAGGTATACAATTTAAAGAAAGGGAGTCCACACTCCTAGGTGATTCACGTTCGTGATTGGATTGGAAGATCTTGCGGATTCATTTCGATGCTAGTTCAATCGTCACGAAAAAAAAGGTACGATACTTTTTATATACATCAATTAATCTAGGGTTAAGGTTCTTGTTATTAAAAGGGGAATTTTTTATATATATACGCAAACCCTAATTTTTTTTTTTATCATGCTTCCGTTGCGTTTCGATATGTTCTTTCCCTACAGATTGTGTGTTAATTGAACATATCTTGTGATTCAAGTTTTAGATCTATGCATGTATCTAGGTTGTAATTAATGTTGAACATATCTTACATGATCTAGATGGATTAAACAAGCATGATTGACTAGCCTACATTTGTTTTGTGCGTTCATGCTCATGTCTAGTATTTTCCATAGGATGTGTTGATCATAACATTCTATGTTGCGTGTTTATTTGCATTTTGCATTCATGATCACCTAGATACCTTATGAGAAGGAAGTCTTGACAATAGGTGTGAGACCTATGTTGTTAAGCAAGAAAGTCTTGGCAAGAGGTATGAGACCATGGATTGTCAAGCAAGAAAGTCTTGACTAGAGTCGGGAGGACTCGGATAGTTGAGCAATAAGTCTTGCCTAGGGTCGTGGGGACCCGGAAGGGTGAGCGAGGAAGTCTTAACAAGAGGTGTGAGGCCTCGGATTGTTGAGCATGAGGGCGACATCTTCATGAGTAGGATAGGAGGGTAGTTTCTACGTTAAGGGGTCACTTGAGAGATTGTACTTGTCTTATCTACTAGTGGATTTTGTTTGCCGGTGGTTGCTAACCCGTGGATGTTTCCTCTTCGGAGGTTTACCACGTTATATCTTGTGTCAACTTTTCTCTATCCCTATCTCTCTTATATTTGTATTTCTTATTTGAATACTATGGATAGAACTCTATATGTAAGTTGACTTCCTTTCTATAATATATAAATTGTGTATGTGTTATGATTACTTGTTTGTATCACACTTTGCTTGTTTTATATTTATTAAATGTCTTTAATTGATATATATATATATTGTGATACAAGCAATCTAGAGGGACAAACTTTTGTTTGTTTTTAAGGGAGTCGAAAAATGTGTCTAACCTATTCACCCCCCTCCCCCCTCCCCCCTCTAGGTTAGCCTTGATCATTTAACCGTGTTTGTATTTTCAATTGGTATCAAAGCAGGACACTAGATTGTACTTAGTGAGAGTCCAGGTGATACATTCACTGTTTTTTGTAAAGCTTTTGAAGTCATGGGTTTACAAGATGATGTGATGGCGGAAGGAGCCTCAAAAACTAGGCCACAATTACTTCGAGGCACTAACTATGGGTATTGGAAGTTGAGGATGATAGCCTACATCCGCTCTATTGATGAAAGGTCTTGGATGGTAGTGGAAGAAGGTTATAGTCCTCCTACCAAGGTTCAAGAGGATGGAACCATGATACTCAAACCAATGAGTGAATGGACAACGAATGAGTTTGATGTTGCTAAGTGGCATCATCGTGCTATGAATGCCATCTTTGGAGGAGTTGATGGGCATCAATTCTCCTACATTCAAAATCTTGAATCCGTAAAGGAAGCTTGGGATACTCTCCAAGTTACTAATGCAGGAACCATAGCGGTGAAGAAATCAAGGCTTCAAATGTTGGCATCACAATTTGAAGGTTTAAGTATGGGTGAAGAAGAAAAGTTCGAAGACTTCCAATTTCGGCTTTTTGACATTGGTAACCAATGTCAAGCACTCGGAGTACCTATCTCAAAAGAGCGTTTAAATTGGAAAATCCTTAGGTCTCTTCCTAAGAGATTTAAATCAAAGGTGACGGCCATTGAGGAAAGCAAGGATGTGGATAGTATGAACATTGATGAGTTGCTTGGGTCTCTCCAAACTTATGAGATATGCTTGAAGCCAAAGATTAAGAGTAAGGGAATCGCTCTCAATGCTATTGAGGAGAGTGATGATGAATGAAACAAATATTATGGTGTGTATAATATTAATCTATAGGGGGATGAATAGATTTTAATCAAATTTTACCCAATTTTTCGTTAATGGTCAATTAGACGAAAATACCCCTAACTAGTCACAATATTATCACAAGTGTAATAACTGCGGAAATAATAAAGACACTTGAGATATACGTGGAAACCCTCCAAATGGGAAAAACCACAGGATGTTAAGTGCACCACAATCGAACAACGAATCCACTGATGATAGAGGCGTTACAACTTACTCCTGGTATATAACCCACTACCACTACCTAATCCCGGTATTAAGTGGACCTAGTCCAATTTGCTTACGCTTGAAGCAACCTACTCCCGGATGCAATGCAAGACTTACTTCTCAATGAAGAGATAAATACCCTATGTGAATATATGATTATATTCAAACAACAAACAAGGCTAGGGTACCTTATATGCTTATCTAGGGTAATGAGATGGCAATAAATGCAATCCTAGATATCATGAGCTAAATGACATGTCATAAAGCTTAGCTAAACATAGAACAATCAATCCTATGAAGCTATCATAAAAGCCAAATCAAGACATGTTGTCATTAAGCATGGCAAGGACTATAATGCAATCACTAATGGCAATCAATGAGTCCTAAACAATATCTAAATGCAAAGCATAGAGATTTAGCTAGAAGTTATCAATAACAACAATCCTAGCTATCACAAACAATCACAATGAATCAACAAATATGCTTACAATGTATTCAACATATACTTAGTATATATTCATTAGATTGAGACAAATCATTTAGCCACCCAATAAATGCAAGTCTTAGACCAATGTCTATCAATAACAAACTCAATTAGTTGTGTAGAGATTTTCTAGCAAACCAATTGTCACAAAAACATCACATAAACATTCAAAAGCTTAACAAGTTGATTAATGAACAATCTATCAACCTAGTCAACAATGAATCACACAAGAATGTTTATGACCTAGATTTTAGGCAAAAATGACCTAATCAATTAAGCTATCAAAATACAAAGCCAATCATGTCATCATTCAATAAAAATATGCATTCAAAAATTATTTCTATAAATCCTATGCAATAAAAACAAACTTTTGGAGTTTTAGGTACAATAATCAAAGATAAAAGTTTGTTCTTACTTACTAAGTCATGAAACCAAGAACACCCATGCTCTTATGATGAAGAATGATGCAAGATGGAGATGGGTTTTAGGTTTGAGAGTCAAAGAAGTAAACTTGGAGCTTTCTCTCACTAGGGGAACTCTTTCTCTCACTAAGATATGGAAATTCTAAGTTCTAGGTCAAAATGGGGAAGAAGATGAAGTATATATATGATCCAAATCAAACTACAACATTTTGGGAGAGAAAAAACTGATTTTCGGGTGTCAAAAGAGACCTTAGGGGGACCTGGAAGTGAGGTCGCCTTGAGGTCGCTATGCTCTCGGGAAAAACAAGACAGCACAACAGCTTGAGCTTCAAGCAACCCAAAACATGACCAAACGACATCCAAACCTTTATTATAATATACCGTTGGAAAGGTATGGAAGTATAATTTTTACTACAATTAACAAAACAAGATTTTGACATCTATATAAAGAGTTATGGTCATTTGAGTGACCAAAGGTCAGAAAAGGACAACAACAGAGTTTCCCTGTTTTTGTGGTCACTTTGGAGATTTTAAAACCAATCCAAACGGTCATGAAATATTACGAATAATATACCGTTGGAAAGGTATGGGTGTTTATTTTGTACAGAAACTTTCAAAACTCATTTTTAATTATTGTATTAAAAGATATGGTCACAAGACCATACAAAGGTCAGTTTTGAAAAACATTTAAACCATTGAAATACACTCTTTTGAAACTAGACACCTTACTCCATATAACCAAACCAAGAGAAGATTGAGACCTTATCAAATGGTCACTCAATGCGCTAAGACAAGCACACCATCATGCAAGCGCGAACAACACACAAAACCATACTAAGAATGCACATAGACAACAATGAAGCACATATGCATAACAAATCAAATGCAAGTAAGTGTGTGTGTGAGCAACACATAATGCATTTCAATACAAATGCAAAGATGTGATCAATATAAACATGCAAGAAGAGTTATCAAAACATGAATGCACACTCATATAAATACACAACATATACGAATAAGAAATATGCATGAGTTGTGAGTGTGTGCAATTATATCTCTTCAAAGCAAGTAAGCACAAGAATTTTACCTTTGGTGCTTCTTCTCTTGAGGTCTTGAGAGCCTAAGCTACCCTTACATAAAACCCCAAAAATGTGGTTTGTTCACGAAATAAGCCAATCAATAAATGAGGACTTTATAATGAAAATGAAGAGATGGCTCTTTCGGTTAGAAAGTTCAAGAAGTTTCTAAAGAAGAATGAAAAGCCTAGAGGCAAGTCTTCTAAGGAAAAGGGAGTTAAAAAAACATCATCTCCAAGAAATGAGAAGAATAGTCAAGCCATGAACAAGAAAGATGTTCAATGCTATAATTGTCATGGTTTCGGTCACTTTGCTAGTGAGTGCACCAAGAAGCCATCTAAGAAAGACAAGAAAGGTAAAGTGTTGGCGGCTACTTGGAGTGATGATAACTCTAGTGATAATGAGAGCCCTAGTAGTAAGTCTTCAAGTGATGAAGAGTTGGTGAGCAACTTTGTAGCTCTAACGGCTTCTCATTCTCCACTAGATGTTGATGGTACAATATCTTTGAACAAGAACTTTGATACAAATCATCATGGAAGCTCTAGTTCCAATCCTACTAATCTTTTGTTGGCCAAGATTGAGAAGCTTGAAGAAGATAGAGATAATGCTTTAAGAGAGGTAGTTGAGAAGGATGATTTAATGAAGAAACAACTAGATAAGTTTGTGATTGTCACTTGTAGACTTCTTGGTGAGAAAGATGATACTATGAAGAAGTTTAGAGAACTTGAAAAGTTAAACCTTGATAAGGATAATGTGATATCTTCTTTGAAGAAGAGAGAACAAGAATTAATGGAAGAGATAGACACGGCTAAGGAGGCCATCAAGGACTTAGTGAATGATTCGGTAAGTGTGTCTAGTGTTAGGAATCTTGTTAACTCTAATAGTGGTGAAGACGACTTGGTAGTTGAAGAGGAGCTCTTTGAAGTACCACTTCCTACTCACTTGGATGAAGTCGTGATTGATAAGAAACCACAAAAGAAGAGAAGATCAAAAGCCAAGAAGAAGTTGGCGAACAAGGTATCTTTGCAAAATCCTAGTGAAGCTAGTTGAACTCCAAAAGGTACAATCTCATCTTTTATTCCAATTTGCCACTATTGCAACACAATAGGTCACATTAAGCCTAGGTGTTATAAATATATTGAAAAATGCAAATTAGGAAATGAATCTAGAGATAAGGAGATTAAACTTCAACTTAAACATGCTAAGGATTTGAAAGTTGAAAAACATGATAATATTGCTAAGCATGAGAAGAAGTTGTGGAGTAGAAAGAAAACTAATCTTGTTCAACTTGACAAAGCTTGTGTTGAAAATGTTAATGAAGAGTGTGTTAATGATATTCTTGTTAATCAAGTCATTGAAGGACTTTACTCTAGATTTAACATTGTTGTCAATGATGATATTGGAAATGTTTGTGTAGGTACACCCAAGAACAAGTGGTTCAAGGGTGAGTGCTCTTATCACTAATATAATAAGCACATGAGAGATAGCATTGAGGCAATATATCAATTATGTTGAGAATTCTTGCTTGCTAGCTTTGAATACTCCATGTATTGATATGAACTTGGTTATCTCACATCATGTTTGTTATGATGGTCAAAATTTATTGATTAACTTTAAAGAAGTTCTTTTGATATATGTGTTGATTGAGTTGAGATATTTTGCTTTTTATACTCTTGTTGTGAAACATCGTCAACTTGGTGTCATGAGGACATTCAAGGCAAGAGTACTCATAAAAAAGGGCGGAAGTATGATATTTGGTGAATATAATGTGCAAAAAGGTATCTCTATTCTCTAATGCATGTTCTCTTAGATATTCATCTTTTGACTCAATTTTTGATATACATCTCATAGCATGTCATATTAGAGAATTTTGTATAGCATACATATGGTTCTCATTGACATTTGCTATTTTAGGATCTAATAGTGATATTGTTCACATTGATCTTAATTTTGATGATTGTTTGTGTATAGTATATTGAGTGGCATTACTTTTGAAAATATGAGCTTTATATTCTTTGAAAGCTACTCATTAGAGAAGTAATGATCTTGAATAAGTCTCTACTTATTGCTCTTAGATCATGTGCTTATGAGCCATAAAATATTAGTTTTCTAAAATTACACCTTGCTTCTCTTATATGTTTTGCTAGTAGGTTGAGTTTACTAATATGTAAACTTTGGATACACCTTGAAGTTTTTGTGCTTAAGTACATTTAAAATGACCTATAGTTAGTATCCATTTTGCTTCGGCAAATACATAGAACTCAACGAGCACCTTCATGGAAAGGGCTACACACATTGGTTGTGAAAGCTACCCAATGTTGGAAAGAGCTACACCATTGTGATAAGTGAAAGCCACCATGAAGTGAATTTTGTTTATGTTAAAAAAAATGGAACAATCAAAGAAGTGTTGAAATGGAATCATGAAAAGAAAAAATTCATTGATTTAAAGCCTAAAAAGAAAATGAGGAAGGCTTAAAAAGGAGTATAGTTGAAAATCAAATGAGCTCGGGTTAAAAAACAGAAATGGGATGACGAGCCACATGCACACACACGCTCATATGTTGAAATCTATTCTCTTAAAAGCAAAAATTCCTGATGATAATCGGTTTGACTTTTTATGGAAAAAGCTTAAGAAGAATAGTTGTTGGAAATTGTTTGCATGTTGATTATCAAACTACTTCTTGATATATATTTTAAGCATATCTCTCACACACACACACTTTGTTTATGAGTATGATGATATTTTAGCAATTGTTGAAGAATTATGAGACAACTTGAAAAATCTTTGTGTATCTCTCTTAGCATATGAAGCTTATTTTATTGATATTTCTTCAAATTGCTTGAATGTGTGATTGTGTGAACATCATTGTGAACTTTATGCTATCATTGATTTTAGTTATAGCATTTATCAAGGGGGAGCAATGTATGCTAGACATAGTTCTCTTTTATGATATGTTCAAATGCTTCATTTTGTTACATGTTGGCATATTTTGACTTAATGATACTTGTAAGATATTACTCACTATCCTTGTCTTGCATGATGATTCATTCTTAAGTCATATGTCTTTGTTTTTTTATATCTTTATGACTAATATGCTTGTTTTATCTTTCACTCACTTTTGTTGTATGTATATAGCATCTAATAACACAACAACAAATGGTAAGAACTAAGATTACCGGAAGTGAAAATGAATTGAATCCCGTTGTGAAAGCCAAGTCAACCTCAAAAGGATCCAAAGCTTTAAGGACAAAAGATTTAGGGATCTTTGGAACTAAGAAGATATTTCAAGAGAGAGGCATTGACTTTGGTAAGTGTAAAGATTCTTATATTCTTAAGTGCTAAAAGGATAGAAATTGGGAATCTTGGGTGAGCAAGTTAGGAATTGTAAATGATACTCTTGTTAGAGAGTTTTATCTTAAATATAGGGAAAGTGCCACTTTATTGGATGCTTTGATAGAAATTAGGGGTGTTGTGTTTAGAGTTAACCCGGAAAACATTAACAAGTTACTTGGGCTATCTAATAATATAGATTCTAGTTTTCTAGATGTGGATGACATTGAGAATCTAAATATCATGGGTAGAACTTTTTGTGACAATGATTCTTTTGAGTGGAAAGGTAGAGCATATATTAGTCAACATGAGTTAACTAAGGCTAGTGCATTTTGGCATCTATTCATTTGCACTAACATTATTGGATCTTCAAATTCAACCGAGTTGAATAAGAACAAGATCAAAATAGTGTATGCCTTGGTAATTAATCAACCTATAAACCTTGGAGATCTTTTTATGTATTACATTGATAGTGCGGCTTTCTCTACTAGAGGTGATAAAAAGCTTTCATTACCGGGGTTTATTACTTCATTGTGTTTAGCTCTTGGGGTTAAGAGTAGAGTAGATGATGTGTTAGTTCAACCCTTGGAAAAGTATTGTGATAAACATGTGTCACACATGTCATATAAGAATAAGGGTAAGACTTGTGATACTTCTGGACTATTTAGTAGTTCTCAAGTTGATAGTCATGTGATTAGCACAAATATTCTTCCGGATTGGGCTATACAATTGAAGGAGAAGGTTGATGAACTTAGTGTTATAGTTGTTCAATAAGATGCTAGGATAAAAGAGTTGGAGGAGTGTGTTGCTTCAAGTTCAAGACCACCTCTCAAACATTATGTTAGTTCAACTACTCGCATGACTTTCTTTGGTGGGTTAGTATTTGAGTCTTGTGGCATATTTCTTAACTTTTGGCATCAATTCATGTCAAAAAGGGGGAGAAAGAGATGCTAGTTACTTAGTTTCTTTTTATATTGTTTTTGTGAACTTTTGAACTTTCAATGGCATGTAATAATTAGTCTTAAGATTTGGTTAAGAATTCTTGTGTTTTGGCATATATTGAGGGGAATATACATGTATTTGTGGACTTAATTGTATATTCTTATCCATATTATATGTTGTCATTTGTTGTTTTTCTCTTGTATATGCATTGTTCTTTGAGATGATTTGTAGGTTGCTTCAAGAGAATATCAAGATGAAGTTCAAGAGTTGATGAAGATTAGTTATAAGAATCTTACTCATTGTAATGTGAGGGAGTGATTTTGTGACCTATCTTCATTTTTATATTTGTAGTAAATGTATAGGTGTTTTGACATGGAATTTGCCAAAGGGGGAGATTGTTAAGTTTTAGATTGTGTTGGCATTAATTCCATATCAAAATGATGTTTACTTGTAATGATTTAGTTGTTTAGATTCATGATGATTCAAGCTTCAAGGAAGAAGGAACAACTAGTCAAAGCAAGTTCAAAGTCTTCAAAGAGAAATGATGCAATATGGTTCTACAAAGGTATACTAAAACTTTATCTTTCTCTTACAAGGCTTAGGCACACACACACAATTCATACATATGTGTCCCTGCATCATTGTGCACCATTATAGGCACACACATATAATTCATTCATATGTGTCCCTGCATCGTTGTGCACCATGTATAGCACCTTCACACACTTGAAGATGAATGCTCATGCATTGGTATGGAAATAACATGTTTTGGAAAATGCATGATTGGAGACTATCTCTATGTAGTTTGCATTCTAGTGTGAATTGTGTTTGTATGTATATATGTTTGTATAACATGGATATTGAACTTTAATTTAGTCTTAAATCATTCTTGATTGAGTTCCGATCATTTCAGTTACTCATACTATTGATTTCAAGTTCTAAGTCAAAAGATACTACAATTTCAACTCATGTTGCATACATTGTCTTCGTCTTCGTATATCGAGTCGAATTATTATTTTTTGGATTGAGTATCTTATATTTCCATGTCCATAAGAGAGTTATGGTTTGAAATCAAAAAACGGATTCGAATTCCAAGTTCGAAGGCCAGAGAACAGTTGAAGAACGCGAGAGGAGTGCAAGGGAGTTGCACCATGGCCAAAGGCCATCAAGTGGTGCAAGCCCGAGATGGCGCGTGGCTATCTCGGCCGCAAATCCTTGCTGCCCCGAGATGACCATTCTCCATCTCTGGGAAACATTCTCAAAGGAGGGCATTTGTAGGGAAAAAATGGTTCATAACACAACGGAAGCGTGATAAAAATGAAAATAGGGTTTGCGTATAAATAAAAAAAATTCCCTTTTATGCAACAAGTACCTTAACCCTAGATTAATTGATGTATATAATTGTATCGTACCTTTTTCGCGTGATGATTGAACAAGCGTTGAATTGATTCCGTAAGATCTTTCAGTCCAATCACGAACGTGAATCACCTAGAAGTGTGGGCTCCCTTTCTTTAAATTGTATTCCTGAGGATGGAGACAAAGCAAAAAACTTTTCTTTGTTAGTTACAAATATCCTCCAAGAGAAAAATCCAAGAACGTCCGGTCACTTGTGAATTATCAATCAATTTGATTGTAACTCGCGTGAGCCTTGATTAATTGTTGTACACAAAACCCTTTTGGTGTAAAGGATATTAGTATACTATCGAAAACAAAAACGTTCCCCTTTTTTCTCTATTTGGCCGAATTCACACACTATTGCTTAGAGATGATTGAATTTTGTCTAAAGTAAAATCAGATTTTTCTCCCTCAAAATCCTATGATGGCCAAATTCTTCACTAAGAAAAATAGAGCTTGGCCGAAATTCACCTCTAATGCTCCTTGGTCATGACCGAAATTCTTCACACATATATATAGGTTCATAAATCTTTTCCAAAGAAGGATTCACTTGGTTGTCAAGAATTCTTTCCTTAGGTGGATTTATTTGGTAGTTAAGAGTCCTTATCTAAAAGGAAATCTAACTCTTCCTATAACCATATGTTGTTGGCCGAATTTTTGGTTTTTGATATAGATTAGGAGAGTTCAATCTTTCCTAAGAAGGATTACGTGATGGATAAGAATCATATCCTTAGGTAGATTAACTTAGTGGTTATGAATCATTTTCAAATAAGAATTCTATCACTAAGTAGTTTTACTTGGTGACCAAGAATCATTTTCCAAAAAGAATTCTTTCCTACACCAAGACTCCTAATCCAACTCAATAGTGTGTTTGTAACCATATTAAAGACTTCCTAATTTAATATGATAAATAATTCCTTTTATTTATCTACTTATCAAATATAGTCCTTAACATTAACTATACTACCAACAATAGTATAGTTTTAGGAGACCATCTCCTATTAGGAAAAAGATTTTGACTTTTAATTAAATAATTAATTAATTCAACAAATTAATTAATTTCCATTTAATTAAATAATAATAAAATAAAAATAATATATATAAGTTATTAACCATAGCCTATGCCGCCCATACCTAGTATAATGGCCATATATTATTTTTCTTATTTTATTAAATCCATTGAACCTTAATAAAAAATCCACATGTGAACTAGACATATTCTTACAAAAAGAAACAAGTTCACATTCCTTATTACAATTCTAGATGGACCCCTATTGGTCTGGTAGAATATATTAAGTGATCCATGCAAGTTCATGTGGATTGGGGATCTTGGCGGGCTATCTAAATTTAAGCTCCAATAGACACAACCCAATCACAATCAACAAATGATTCACTTAGGGCCCATCTATTTAATTTTAGTTCATTTCACTAAAGAACTAAAATTGAACTCTTAAATAAAGATAGAATAAGTTGATGTTACTCACTCGTACCCTAGACAACCTTATTGGAGAAAGTGTATCCTCGTGAAGAATACCAGTAATCGTCGAGAGCTCATTAACCGCCTATAGCTCTCCAAATTACCATATTTACTCATATGACCACATTTTGAACTTGGATATTTTGACTTGTCCAGAAGCCATGTTTCAATAGACACTATTGAAAACTTAACGTTAAGATTTAATATCCAATACCTCAAAACATCCATTGCCTCAAAACATCTATATGATGGTATTCTACTCTCATTTAATAAATGGAACCACGATATCCATATCTATAAACGAAGTACTCTATCGATTAACAAATGAATACCACCAAACTATCGAGGATAGACTATGCTATATAATCGTACTCATTGATAGCTCAAATGATAACACTTGCAACCATAAGTCCATCATTTTTCTTAGGATTGAGATAGACTCTCCGATTGTCTTCAAATGAAAACTTTAATCTATTGACGGTTCTAGATAAAGTATTTCATTTGAACCTATTCAATGCACCCAGTGCACTAGATTCTTTTGCCCAAAGGCACCACACTTTGATGATTTTAGATTTATCATAACACATTTGATCTCACTCAAATGCTAGCAAAATAATCTACAACTTTGACAAGATAAAGGCGCCTAACCTTCTATCTTAAGTTATGAATATTATTCAAGACTAACTAAAGAATTGTGTATACCTCATACATATCTAGATGTATGAACAATTCTTCTTTTCTCATAGTCTTTTGACTTTATAATTATTTACTTTTGACAATTATAATAATTAAAATATAAATGCTATAAGATTTGTTAAACTATAAATCACTTTATTCATATGAAAAGATTGTTAATTACAATATTACACTCTTGATATCAAGCATAATCCTAACAGCATTTTGGTCTTTTTGATTCTATTCTTTCCCGCTCCTTATATTTCCTTTCCCTCTCACATTTCATTATAAGAAGAAATTTAATACATGAGTGCAAAATTTTCTCTCTACATTTTCTCACCTTCCAAACACCATAACTTCTTCATTTGAACTCCGATTTGAGTGATTCAAAGTTGAGACTGTTTTTCTATTCATCCTCCATCTTTTCTCTAAAGGTTTGAGTTAGTTTTATTTCTGTTTTTGGAGTCTAAACCCACAAAACGGGACTGCAGCAAAATCAGCTAAGGTATTGATTTTCTCTCAAAGTTTTCTTTTAAAACTTGGTCAATTGCCTTGGGTTTTCTTCTTCAACATATATATGTGTCTTGTGATAGTTTGGATTTGAGTTTTGAACTCATTTAAAGCTAGATTGAGTTTCAATTGAAATCTCACATGTTGAGTTAGGTTTTGATTTTGCCTATGTTTTCACATGTTTGAGATTGTATTGTGCTAGCTTTGATTCTAGGACTATTTGATGATCTTTGATTGACTGATTTTCTAAAAAATAGTTCCTCACATGTATTAGGCTCTCTTTGGCCGAAATCCCACAATGATACATTTGCTTGTGTTCTTTTGAGCTATTCATGTGTTTTGTTGAATCTATGAATAGGAATATGCTTTAGAACTTTAGCTTTAATCTAAATGAATTTGTCATATGATTTTAGCATGTTTTTGGTTTATGAGATTTAAACTTGATTATGTCTTAATTGAACATATCTTGTGATTCAAGTTTTAGATCTATGCATGTATCTAGGTTGTAATTAATGTTGAACATATCTTACACGATCTAGATGGATTAAACATGTATGATTGACTAGACTACATTTGTTTTGTGCATTCATGCTCATGTCTAGTATTTTCCATAGGATGTGTTGATCATAACATTCTATGTTGCATGCTTATTTGCGTTTTGCATTCATGATCACCTAGATGCCTTGTGAGAAGGAAGTCTTGACATTAGGTGTGAGACCTATGTTGTTGAGCAAGAAAATCTTGGCAAGAGGTGTGAGACCTTGAAAAGGGTGAGCGAGGAAGTCTTGACTAGAGTCGGGAGGACTCGGATAGTTGAGCAAGAAGTCTTGCCCTGGGTCGTGAGGATCCGGAAGGGTAAGCGAGGAAGTCTTGACTAGAGTCGGGAGGACTCGGATAGTTGAGCAAGAAGTCTTGCCTATGGTCTTGAGGATCCAGAAGGGTGAGCGAGGAAGTCTTGACAAGAGGTGTGAGGCCTCGGATTGTTGAGCAAGAGGGCGACATCTTCATGAGTAGGATAGAAGGGTAGTTTCTAGGTGAAGGGGTCACTTTAGAGATTGTACTTGTTTTATCTACTAGTGGATTTTGTTTGCCGGTAGTTGCTAACCCGTGAATGTTTCCTCTTTAGAGGTTTACCACGTTATATCTTGTGTCAACTTTTCTCTATCCCTATCTCTCTTATATTTGTATTTGTTATTTGAATACTATGGATAGAACTCTATATGTAAGTTGACTATTTTTCTATAATATAGAAATTGTGTATGTGTTATGATTACTTGTTTGTATCACACTATGCCTGTTTTATAAATTGATTAAGTGTCTTTAATTGATACATGTATTGCGATACAAGCAATCTAGAGGGACAAACTTTTGTTTGCTTCTAAGGGAGTTGAAAAAGGTGCCCCCCCCCCCCCCTCTAGGTTAGCCTTGAGCATTTAACCGTGTTTGTATTTTCAGAGTAAAAAACAAGATGTAGTAGGTAGAAAGAAAATAAATGGTAGGGATTCTTTTATTGATGATATAATTTTTCTGGTACAATGAAGGTTGAATTTTCACTCTATAACTCTCTCTCTCTCACTTTCTCTCTCACTCACTCACTCTCTTTACACAGTAGGCAATAACGAACTCGTCCAAGTCAATAAGTGGAAATCTCTTAATAGGCGATAGCAAACTCTCTTTTTGGTGTTTTTCTCTTAATCTCTGGATCTTTTTCTTTGACCTTTCTCGTCATTTTTATGGTTTTAAATTCATCCAATCAATCCCTGAAAATCTGGTCAATCAATCTGCAATCATCATAAACATGTTTTGGCATTGATTGAGGCTGTATTTATGCACGGAATTGTCACTTAAATTAAGTTTCTTCTTCCATATTAGTAGTCTCTGATTAGGTTGACTATTTTCATTTCATTTATGGTGCTTTAAATGGCTGGAGAGGTCATTTTCATCTCTGCTTTGTTAGAGACAAACGCATGCTTAATCCCTGTGGTTATGGTATTGTTCTAGGTTTTGGTGTACCGTTCCGCTCTTGATAGGGCGGTTTCCTCCTTAGCATGCTGTTGCTTTCTCAATATCATTCTCCATACTGGGTGGATGGGATAAGCTTATTGGACTGGTCCAGAACAGGTGTCATAGTATTTAGATACCAGGTAACTAGTGTTGTGGTATTGGTACTCTCTAGATCTTGGCATCTGTGTTTCTGTGTACCGGGATGGTCCCAACCCAGGTTCTATCAAGAGTCAGCCTGATGGAAAAAATTTCTTTAGACCCCTGCCAAAAAAAGCTATTAACAGTTGCTTTGCGTGCAAGACATCTAGCATTAGAGTTCAAGCAATGATATTTGGTAAAACAAATATGAAAAGAATTTCAAGCCAATTTCTACCGTTTTGTCATATGCAAACAAGATATAGTTTCTAAAAATTTGAAAGATATGGTAGCTATATCAATGCTTAAAGACAAACCAAGACATGGATACAAAGATCCCATTTGATTTTTTCGGATAAAGTATCTATATGATAGTAGCCTTGTTTACACCTTTAAGAAGAGAAAGAAGACTAATTTGGATATGAAATCCTTATTGATTGAATGGATACTAGATCCTTTTTAATTTTAGTCTTATATTTTGCTTTCACACATATTGCATATTAAGCAATCAAAAACTTTTCATGCATATCATTTAAAACATGTCATGAAAAAAATTCTCATGCCATGGAGATAAATTTTAGGTCATTCAAATGTACTTTCCCAAATAATTCTCCTAGTCCAAAAATGCATTGTTGAACCAAAATATGACATGGATTACATGAAAAGCAATGGTGCACACTTATTAAAAAAAATACCACATAAGCATATATTTGCAATAAAGAATCTCAAGTAATTATCAAAAAAGTATAAATTTGATCAAGTTTTTTACAAGTTTCAAATCATGTAAGTCCACTTTCTTTGCCTGAGATCCTCTCATTGGGTCAATTCCATCCAAGTCAGTAAGAGGCATGAGCCCCAATAGACCTACCAAGTCTATTGGACCTAGTTGTATCTATGGGTGACATGTTAACACAATAGCATGCAGGTTCATCTTTTCTGATCCACCGTGACATATTTTCAATCCTAGTGGTCATAGTCAACATGGTACTTGATTTTCTTGGATCATTTACTCTAGATTTCCTAGGCACATGCATATTAGCTCTTCTAAGTCTATCCATTTCCTTCATGTTCTTAACACTACATTTCTTAATGTATATATGGCAATTTGGCCTAATATGCCCATCAACACTAAGGGTGGGCATGATTCGATTCGATTCAATTTTAGGTCAAACCCAATTGAACCTAAAATATTTCGATTCATCCAAAATTGAACCGATTTAAACCGAATAAGAAGTGGAAACCGAACTGAATTGAACCTATTTTAATCGATTCGATTCGGTTCGATTCAATTTGGTTTTGGGCCTAATGGGCCGGTTAGTTTAATGGGTTTTTTGAATTTTTTTTAACATTAATGGGTTGTTGGATACTGATTTTGGACATTAGAATAGCAAAAAAAAACCCAAATCAAACCTAACTTTAAAATATATATATATAAAAAAAACAGTTAAAATCATATTACCCTTAAATATATTAAATATATTAGGTTTTTTTTACTTATATACTCGGTTTATTCGGTTCAATCCGGTTTTAAGAAAACCAAACCGGTTTGAACCGAATAAAAATTCGATTTTCAATTTTTAAACCGGTTTAAACCGAATTACCCTTACGAATCCAATCGAATACCCTTTTTCGGTTCGAATCGAATACCCTTTTTCGGTTCGAATCGGTTCGAATCGTAACTTAATGCCCACCCCTAATCAACACCATAAAAGTGACAAGTAGGAATAAAGTGAGGTGTAAGACCATATCCTTGTGAGGTCATTTTAGACTTGCCATGCATTTAATGTCTCATTTGGTGTTGAACCAATTCTCTCCTTCTTTGTTATTAAACCGGGTTGAGATGCCTCCTTGGTTAGGGTTGCATGGCTTTCCTTCTAGGTTGGTCATGATGAATATGTTGAGCTTGCTTCAAAGGTTGGTGGCAATTTGGTTAAGGCAACCTCCAAGGTTAAAGATGAACTTGATTCCTTAGAATCATCTTCACTTGGCCATTCTTGGACTCTCCAAGTTTAATCTGTTGGAACCTCGTTCACCGCTCACGCAGCAGAACTAGGTTTTAAAATTTTTATACAAATCATAATCTGTATCTGGGACCAGTGAACTTGGGATTGTAATTATTTTTCGAAACTAATACATACAATATGTAAACACAGGAAATTGAAATCGATATAATCAGAAGAACATACCAACGTTTGGAGGCTCCTTCACTTTACGATGTGCTCTTGTTTGAACCACTCGATCTTCCTCTCTATCTCCAAGGATTGGTAACTACGTGTGGACGCGTCCCTGTCTCAGGAACTTGAATGGAGGATGTTGAAATCAATACACCAAATTGAGAAGAAACTCTTTCTTCTCAATTTGGTGTATTGATTTCAAACACACATGAATAGCATCTCATGCAAAATATATATATTGATTTTTTTTTTCGTGTGTATCAGGTATACCACAAAAAACCAAAAACATTTTGTTTCTTAAAACAAAAAACAAAAACCACGCTTATATCACCAACCTCTATATCACGCCTATCACAAATATATATATATATATATATATATCAATTCTACTTGTGCAGTGCGTTTTATAAAATAAAAATCAACGTTTTGTTTTTCTCACCATACAAATATCACGCCTGCTCTTGGTTTTTTTTGTATATATATCAACTGCTGTTGTGTTTTGTATATATCAATAATATGTGTATAAGTATTTATATCATTTGTAAATTCTTCTTTTGACTAATGTTTCATGTGTACGCACCAATTTACATCCAATGCAATCTCTTGTGTTATTAATTGATATATATCTTTTAATTATCCTTTTCAAATATATATAATATATTAAAAGTGATAATAAGTATTTTAAATTTAAACTTAAATTCAAATACTTAGATAAATGATTTAGTAAAAATAAAATAATCCTATTATTTTATCTTCACAGAAATCCATATATCAACTAACACCCTCCAATTAATAGTTAATTCATAATTCATAATTATCAATATAATTAAATAATCTAATTATTTAATTAATTTAACTATTAACATTCATTAATTAAATAATCTTATTATTCAATTAATTCCCGAATATATACGTGTCACTTTTGTAACACAATTAATTGGACAATCCAATTAATTAACCGTGACCCTTGTTACCTAAATCGATCGGGCTAGCAAGGGGACCTAATGGACCCACAGTATTTTGAGCTCCAATAATCCTCGGAATCATTAATTAAACTCTTTAATTAATATTCCTTGATTATTAACTCCGGTGTTATTCCACTAAAAACTCGAAGCTGCACTCGCTCAACTGTAGACGCGTTTACACAGACCGATACAACTCGGTGTCCATTGATATAGCTATTACACATGGTGTGATCCTCTACAGTAGTTCATAATTAGAGCTAGGTCATAATGTCCATTATACCCCTCTAATTACATTTATCCTTTTAGTACCATTGATTCTATAATGAACAATAAATCCTATTTCCTTACGGAATTAGGAGAGCGCTCATATTGTCCAAGCCCCGAATCACCCTTAAGGGAACTACCGTCTACTTCTCACAAGAAGGAGTGGATTCCACTATTGTGTACAAACCTTCCCAGCCACAAGCCAAAAGGTAATCCAAACATAAGAAGCATATTGATCGGGAACTGCATCCGACCTCACCCATGGTATATCAAAGACCACGATCTAACCTGAAGGAGTCGATAAGACACTCAGGATTAAGATCACCCATATATAGCCATCATTAGTTGATATATATGAATCTCATCGGTAAACGGATCTTGGTGAGAGATTCATATAGATCATGGCTCAGTCCTATATGATCACATCATACAAGGTGCCTCCATTCTCATATCTCATATGAATGATTCATGATAGAATCATCGTACATTACGGAATGGACCACAGCTATAGATTTACCATAAATAAAGTACCCAACTTTATTTGCTATCTATGGACTCTTTAGATTGCACATCTCTTACTGTATCCATCCGTATATGACACTCATATACACAGTTTGAGATTACATCCGACAATCATGGATGTTAAATGTATGCACAAGTTATAAAATAAACAACACAACATGAATGAATTGAACTTTTCCTTTTATTTATTTCATAAATCCATTTACAAATTACATCTTTAGGGCATAAACCCCAACATAATCTTCCTCTTAAGATGTTGAGATTGAGGAGACAACTTAGGAACAAATTCCATTACAAAAGTTGTTGTCCGAGGAAGGCGTGGACTCATTTACAAAGCCAAGCCCTCTCCTGTCATTGGGCTTCTTTCCATTACTCAACATATGGTTAAGCTTTTTCAAACTCGAATTAACCTTAGCAAGATTATTTTTTGCCTCATCAAGTTTCTTTTCCAACATCACTTCATTCACTTTAACAAGTATCATTTCCTCATCTAAATGAGTCACTATAGTTTGTTGCTAGTGATTTTCTTTCTTTAACACTCTAACTTCATCATTTTCCTTCTTCATACATGTTTAAAGATAGTCAATGAACTTTTGATAATTTACTACATTATCACTTGAGTTCCCAAAGCATGAACTATCTTGATCGAAGCTTCTACCATTTGTGCTATCGGTGGCTCATATGCTCAAGGATAGCTTCTCTCAATGTTGCTCCTTATTGGTCTCCGATTTTCAAGTCACCCTTCTTGAATCCTTCAAGTGACAAACACTTGATAACCGCTTGAACTTTTTTATAGTAGAAGACCGGAAAGGCAAAGCAGTTCTTCTCTTAATCACTCAAGCTTGAGGAACATTCTTCAACAACTTCCACTTTGTTATCCTGCTTGTGAGAAGTGGCAAGTGCTACATGGTTGGCCACTTTCTCTTCATTACTTGAAGAGTCATCATTTTCTTCAATTTCATTATTGTCATTCCAAGTGGCGGCCATTATCTTTCCTTTATTCTTATTCTTCAAGTTACTGCAATTCGATGAGATGTGCCCCATTTCCCACACTCATAACACTGAACACTCTTTCTTGAAGATTTGTCTTGGCTATCTTCATCATTCGAACCATTGTTCCGACAGCTGAACTCAACCCAGATCAGTTTAAGTTTTGTAATTTGATTAATTTTTGGGTTGTAATTTAAATATCCAAAGGAACTAGGCCAAAAATCAATTAGTTTTTTATTTTTCTTTTTTTATATATATATATATTATATTTTATATGATAATTATATAATATGTTCATGGATATAATATGTCACCTAAGTTAATAAGTGCCTAGTGGAATCATGATAACATGACATGCATTCATATTCTATTCTAAAAGTTGTTTTAGATAAATTTTTATTATTTTCGAACTGCACAGTGATTGTCACTGAGCAGATTTCAAAAATTTCTTTTTGAATGTTATTGATGGTGATTTTTGAATCAATTATAATTCACCATGCATCACACAAGTAAATGTAAATAAAGATGAACAACGAACTACAAGAGAGTGAGAGAATAAAGCCAGACACAATATTTTACGTGGCTAAACCCAAAGGTGGGGAAACATCCATGTTTGCTGGTGACGGCGAGAAGAATTCACTATGTTAAAGGTAATTACACACTCAATCTCTCTTGCGATCTTGCTAGCCAATTTCCGTTAACCCCATTTTAGATATTATTATGGTCTATTTATACATGCATTGAACCCTAATTCTTGGCATACAAGTAAGGAAAGTTCTCGTTATTTAATGAAACTCTAACTTATTGGAGTCGTGTTCTTCTTCTTTCCTATTTCGCATTGAATGTATTTCAATTGCACTTAGATTTCTTGCTTAATTTGGACTTTGATATCTATAAGGAAGTTTGTTTCCTTATCAAATTGCGCTTCCAGAAGCCTTGTTCGAATCAGACTCTTTTTCTATGTTTTTGAGTCATGCCCATATTAAATCTGAGTGTTATCCACGTTTCGATCAGCCAATTATCTACCAAACCTGGCCGAATTTCCTTCTCCCCGACCGGTGGTTTCATCCCGATCATAGGCTTTGATCCGACCATCTCGATAGTCCCCGATCATCAAGGCTACTTTGATCGGTGGTTGAGAGGGCTTCTTTAGTCAACTTAGGTTGGTTCAGTTTGGTTGAACTTTGGTGACATGGCACCCCCCACTCTTGTCTATTGTTGATGTGTCATATTATCATAATTATACCAATAATAATACCCCTTTAAACATACAAGGCCGAGTATCTCATTCCTTATGTAAAGTCTTCAATTACTGATTGGCTCATTCCTTGAACAAGCCACATTTTATGTTTGATGTAAGGGTAGCTTAGGCTCTCAAGACCTCAAGAGAAGAAGCACCAAAGGTAAAGTTCTATATGCTTGCTTGCTTTGAAGAGATAGTTGCATAATTCTTTTTAATATATGTTGTGCGTTTATATTTGTGTGCATTCATGTTTTAATAACTCTTCTTGATTGATTGTATCTTGTGATTAAAATACCATGTCATGATAGGCATTAGGATATGATGCATCCTCTTCACTTTGTTACTCTTGTACGATGTGTGTTTGAGTGTGAAGAAAGTGGGTTGTACGCTACTCGAGTTACGCCACTCGACCGGCATCAACACCAGCGTAACTTATCAGTAGGTTGTCGCTAGTCATGTGCCACTCGACTAGCGCAGCCTCACCAGTGTAGTTGCCCAGAGGTCACCCAGTTCTTCGTCGCTTGTCATACGCCACTGAGTTGGGCCAATCCACCGATGCCTATTGAAAATTTATGTTGTGAGGTCATTTTAGAATTGCCATGCATTTAATGTCTCATTTGGTGTTGAACCAATTCTCTCCTTCTTTGTTATTAAACCAGGTTGAGATGCCTCCTTGGTTAGGGTTGCATGGCTTTCCTTCTAGGTTGGTCATGATGAATATGTTGAGCTTGCTTCAAAGGTTGGTGGCAATTTGGTTAAGGCAACCTCCAAGGTTAAAGATGAACTTGATTCCTTAGAATCATCTTCACTTGGCCATTCTTGGACTCTCCAAGTTTAATCTGTTGGAACCCCGTTCACCGGTCACGCAGCAGAACTAGGTTTTAAAATTTTTATACAAATCATAATCTGTATCTGGGACCAGTGAACTTGGGATTGTAATTATTTTTCGAAACTAATACATACAATATGTAAACACAGGAAATTGAAATCGATATAATCAGAAGAACATACCAACGTTTGGAGGCTCCTTCACTTTACGATGTGCTCTTGTTTGAACCACTCGATCTTCCTCTCTATCTCCAAGGATTGGTAACTACGTGTGGACGCGTCCCTGTCTCAGGAACTTGAATGGAGGATGTTGAAATCAATACACCAAATTGAGAAGAAACTCTTTCTTCTCAATTTGGTGTATTGATTTCAAACACACATGAATAGCATCTCATGCAAAATATATATATTGATTTTTTTTTTCGTGTGTATCAGGTATACCACAAAAAACCAAAAACATTTTGTTTCTTAAAACAAAAAACAAAAACCACGCTTATATCACCAACCTCTATATCACGCCTATCACAAATATATATATATATATATATATATATATATCAATTCTACTTGTGCAGTGCGTTTTATAAAATAAAAATCAACGTTTTGTTTTTCTCACCATACAAATATCACGCCTGCTCTTGGTTTTTTTTGTATATATATCAACTGCTGTTGTGTTTTGTATATATCAATAATATGTGTATAAGTATTTATATCATTTGTAAATTCTTCTTTTGACTAATGTTTCATGTGTACGCACCAATTTACATCCAATGCAATCTCTTGTGTTATTAATTGATATATATCTTTTAATTATCCTTTTCAAATATATATAATATATTAAAAGTGATAATAAGTATTTTAAATTTAAACTTAAATTCAAATACTTAGATAAATGATTTAGTAAAAATAAAATAATCCTATTATTTTATCTTCACAGAAATCCATATATCAACTAACACCCTCCAATTAATAGTTAATTCATAATTCATAATTATCAATATAATTAAATAATCTAATTATTTAATTAATTTAACTATTAACATTCATTAATTAAATAATCTTATTATTCAATTAATTCCCGAATATATACGTGTCACTTTTGTAACACAATTAATTGGACAATCCAATTAATTAACCGTGACCCTTGTTACCTAAATCGATCGGGCTAGCAAGGGGACCTAATGGACCCACAGTATTTTGAGCTCCAATAATCCTCGGAATCATTAATTAAACTCTTTAATTAATATTCCTTGATTATTAACTCCGGTGTTATTCCACTAAAAACTCGAAGCTGCACTCGCTCAACTGTAGACGCGTTTACACAGACCGATACAACTCGGTGTCCATTGATATAGCTATTACACATGGTGTGATCCTCTACAGTAGTTCATAATTAGAGCTAGGTCATAATGTCCATTATACCCCTCTAATTACATTTATCCTTTTAGTACCATTGATTCTATAATGAACAATAAATCCTATTTCCTTACGGAATTAGGAGAGCGCTCATATTGTCCAAGCCCCGAATCAACCCTTAAGGGAACTACCGTCTACTTCTCACAAGAAGGAGTGGATTCCACTATTGTGTACAAACCTTCCCAACCACAAGCCAAAAGGTAATCCAAACATAAGAAGCATATTGATCGGGAACTGCATCCGACCTCACCCATGGTATATCAAAGACCACGATCTAACCTGAAGGAGTCGATAAGACACTCAGGATTAAGATCACCCATATATAGCCATCATTAGTTGATATATATGAATCTCATCGGTAAACGGATCTTGGTGAGAGATTCATATAGATCATGGCTCAGTCCTATATGATCACATCATACAAGGTGCCTCCATTCTCATATCTCATATGAATGATTCATGATAGAATCATCGTACATTACGGAATGGACCACAGCTATAGATTTACCATAAATAAAGTACCCAACTTTATTTGCTATCTATGGACTCTTTAGATTGCACATCTCTTACTGTATCCATCCGTATATGACACTCATATACACAGTTTGAGATTACATCCGACAATCATGGATGTTAAATGTATGCACAAGTTATAAAATAAACAACACAACATGAATGAATTGAACTTTTCCTTTTATTTATTTCATAAATCCATTTACAAATTACATCTTTAGGGCATAAACCCCAACATAATCTTCCTCTTAAGATGTTGAGATTGAGGAGACAACTTAGGAACAAATTCCATTACAAAAGTTGTTGTCCGAGGAAGGCGTGGACTCATTTACAAAGCCAAGCCCTCTCCTGTCATTGGGCTTCTTTCCATTACTCAACATATGGTTAAGCTTTTTCAAACTCGAATTAACCTTAGCAAGATTATTTTTTGCCTCATCAAGTTTCTTTTCCAACATCACTTCATTCACTTTAACAAGTATCATTTCCTCATCTAAATGAGTCACTATAGTTTGTTGCTAGTGATTTTCTTTCTTTAACACTCTAACTTCATCATTTTCCTTCTTCATACATGTTTAAAGATAGTCAATGAACTTTTGATAATTTACTACATTATCACTTGAGTTCCCAAAGCATGAACTATCTTGATCGAAGCTTCTACCATTTGTGCTATCGGTGGCTCATATGCTCAAGGATAGCTTCTCTCAATGTTGCTCCTTATTGGTCTCCGATTTTCAAGTCACCCTTCTTGAATCCTTCAAGTGACAAACACTTGATAACCGCTTGAACTTTTTTATAGTAGAAGACCGGAAAGGCAAAGCAGTTCTTCTCTTAATCACTCAAGCTTGAGGAACATTCTTCAACAACTTCCACTTTGTTATCCTGCTTGTGAGAAGTGGCAAGTGCTACATGGTTGGCCACTTTCTCTTCATTACTTGAAGAGTCATCATTTTCTTCAATTTCATTATTGTCATTCCAAGTGGCGGCCATTATCTTTCCTTTATTCTTATTCTTCAAGTTACTGCAATTCGATGAGATGTGCCCCATTTCCCACACTCATAACACTGAACACTCTTTCTTGAAGATTTGTCTTGGCTATCTTCATCATTCGAACCATTGTTCCGACAGCTGAACTCAACCCAGATCAGTTTAAGTTTTGTAATTTGATTAATTTTTGGGTTGTAATTTAAATATCCAAAGGAACTAGGCCAAAAATCAATTAGTTTTTTATTTTTCTTTTTTTATATATATATATATTATATTTTATATGATAATTATATAATATGTTCATGGATATAATATGTCACCTAAGTTAATAAGTGCCTAGTGGAATCATGATAACATGACATGCATTCATATTCTATTCTAAAAGTTGTTTTAGATAAATTTTTATTATTTTCGAACTGCACAGTGATTGTCACTGAGCAGATTTCAAAAATTTCTTTTTGAATGTTATTGATGGTGATTTTTGAATCAATTATAATTCACCATGCATCACACAAGTAAATGTAAATAAAGATGAACAACGAACTACAAGAGAGTGAGAGAATAAAGCCAGACACAATATTTTACGTGGCTAAACCCAAAGGTGGGGAAACATCCATGTTTGCTGGTGACGGCGAGAAGAATTCACTATGTTAAAGGTAATTACACACTCAATCTCTCTTGCGATCTTGCTAGCCAATTTCCGTTAACCCCATTTTAGATATTATTATGGTCTATTTATACATGCATTGAACCCTAATTCTTGGCATACAAGTAAGGAAAGTTCTCGTTATTTAATGAAACTCTAACTTATTGGAGTCGTGTTCTTCTTCTTTCCTATTTCGCATTGAATGTATTTCAATTGCACTTAGATTTCTTGCTTAATTTGGACTTTGATATCTATAAGGAAGTTTGTTTCCTTATCAAATTGCGCTTCCAGAAGCCTTGTTCGAATCAGACTCTTTTTCTATGTTTTTGAGTCATGCCCATATTAAATCTGAGTGTTATCCACGTTTCGATCAGCCAATTATCTACCAAACCTGGCCGAATTTCCTTCTCCCCGACCGGTGGTTTCATCCCGATCATAGGCTTTGATCCGACCATCTCGATAGTCCCCGATCATCAAGGCTACTTTGATCGGTGGTTGAGAGGGCTTCTTTAGTCAACTTAGGTTGGTTCAGTTTGGTTGAACTTTGGTGACATGGCACCCCCCACTCTTGTCTATTGTTGATGTGTCATATTATCATAATTATACCAATAATAATACCCCCTTTAAACATACAAGGCCGAGTATCTCATTCCTTATGTAAAGTCTTCAATTACTGATTGGCTCATTCCTTGAACAAGCCACATTTTATGTTTGATGTAAGGGTAGCTTAGGCTCTCAAGACCTCAAGAGAAGAAGCACCAAAGGTAAAGTTCTATATGCTTGCTTGCTTTGAAGAGATAGTTGCATAATTCTTTTTAATATATGTTGTGCGTTTATATTTGTATGCATTCATGTTTTAATAACTCTTCTTGATTGATTGTATCTTGTGATTAAAATACCATGTCATGATAGGCATTAGGATATGATGCATCCTCTTCACTTTGTTACTCTTGTACGATGTGTGTTTGAGTGTGAAGAAAGTGGGTTGTACGCTACTCGAGTTACGCCACTCGACCGGCATCAACACCAGCGTAACTTATCAGTAGGTTGTCGCTAGTCATGTGCCACTCGACTAGCGCAGCCTCACCAGTGTAGTTGCCCAGAGGTCACCCAGTTCTTCGTCGCTTGTCATACGCCACTGAGTTGGGCCAATCCACCGATGCCTATTGAAAATTTATGTTGTGAGGTCATTTTAGAATTGCCATGCATTTAATGTCTCATTTGGTGTTGAACCAATTCTCTCCTTCTTTGTTATTAAACCAGGTTGAGATGCCTCCTTGGTTAGGGTTGCATGGCTTTCCTTCTAGGTTGGTCATGATGAATATGTTGAGCTTGCTTCAAAGGTTGGTGGCAATTTGGTTAAGGCAACCTCCAAGGTTAAAGATGAACTTGATTCCTTAGAATCATCTTCACTTGGCCATTCTTGGACTCTCCAAGTTTAATCTGTTGGAACCCCGTTCACCGGTCACGCAGCAGAACTAGGTTTTAAAATTTTTATACAAATCATAATCTGTATCTGGGACCAGTGAACTTGGGATTGTAATTATTTTTCGAAACTAATACATACAATATGTAAACACAGGAAATTGAAATCGATATAATCAGAAGAACATACCAACGTTTGGAGGCTCCTTCACTTTACGATGTGCTCTTGTTTGAACCACTCGATCTTCCTCTCTATCTCCAAGGATTGGTAACTACGTGTGGACGCGTCCCTGTCTCAGGAACTTGAATGGAGGATGTTGAAATCAATACACCAAATTGAGAAGAAACTCTTTCTTCTCAATTTGGTGTATTGATTTCAAACACACATGAATAGCATCTCATGCAAAATATATATATTGATTTTTTTTTTCGTGTGTATCAGGTATACCACAAAAAACCAAAAACATTTTGTTTCTTAAAACAAAAAACAAAAACCACGCTTATATCACCAACCTCTATATCACGCCTATCACAAATATATATATATATATATATATATATATATCAATTCTACTTGTGCAGTGCGTTTTATAAAATAAAAATCAACGTTTTGTTTTTCTCACCATACAAATATCACGCCTGCTCTTGGTTTTTTTTGTATATATATCAACTGCTGTTGTGTTTTGTATATATCAATAATATGTGTATAAGTATTTATATCATTTGTAAATTCTTCTTTTGACTAATGTTTCATGTGTACGCACCAATTTACATCCAATGCAATCTCTTGTGTTATTAATTGATATATATCTTTTAATTATCCTTTTCAAATATATATAATATATTAAAAGTGATAATAAGTATTTTAAATTTAAACTTAAATTCAAATACTTAGATAAATGATTTAGTAAAAATAAAATAATCCTATTATTTTATCTTCACAGAAATCCATATATCAACTAACACCCTCCAATTAATAGTTAATTCATAATTCATAATTATCAATATAATTAAATAATCTAATTATTTAATTAATTTAACTATTAACATTCATTAATTAAATAATCTTATTATTCAATTAATTCCCGAATATATACGTGTCACTTTTGTAACACAATTAATTGGACAATCCAATTAATTAACCGTGACCCTTGTTACCTAAATCGATCGGGCTAGCAAGGGGACCTAATGGACCCACAGTATTTTGAGCTCCAATAATCCTCGGAATCATTAATTAAACTCTTTAATTAATATTCCTTGATTATTAACTCCGGTGTTATTCCACTAAAAACTCGTGTTGCACCACTTAACCAGCTCCAACACCAACATAACTTGCCAGTGGGCTGTCATTTGTCATGTGCCACTGAGTTGTGTCACTTCTCTAGTGCCTATTGAAAATTTAGGTTGTGCGCTGGTGGTGTGCTACTCGACCAGCGCCACTCGCAAGCGCACATAGTGGGAACTGAAGCATTTTTTTCAAGACGATCTCAATTTGGCTAAGACTTATATATATATATATATATATATATATATGTCTTTTGTATTCAGGTCGAGATAGAGTTATATTTTTCATTCTTTTCTCTTAGAACACTTTTCAAGAGAAAACATCTTCCAAGAACTCACCTTTATGCACTCAAAGTTTTTCCTTTGATCTTGAAAACATAATCTTGCATTATCTATGACTATATGTAGTGCATCCATACATGGTTAAGCATCATCACATCTTGTTTGGTATGTTTCTCATTATCTTCATATAAGGTAAGTGGTTTTCTTACCAAGCCATCTCTTTTATCATTTGTATGCTCTTAAAATATATTCTAGATACAAATAGAGATTGTTTATGATGACATGATTGAGTGTTGTATTGTAATAGCTTCATTGGATTTTTTGATCTATGTATAGCTAAGCTTTATGCCATGCCATTTAGCTCTTGATATCTAGGATTGTTTTATATGTCATCTCATCATCCTAGATAAGCATCTAAGGTTCCCTAGCCTTATTTGTTCTTTGAATATCATCATATATTCACATAGGCCATTTTATCTCGTCATTGTTAAGTAAGACTTGTGTTGCTTCTGGGATTAGGTAGCTTAAATCACAAGCAAATTGGACTAGGTTCACTTAATACTAGGATTCAGTAGTGGTAGTGGGTTATATACCGGGAGTAAGCTGTAACCCCTCTGTCATCAGTGGATTCATTGTTCGAGTGTGGTGCACTTAACAGGCCATGGATTTTTCCATTTAGAGGGTTTCCATGTAAAGATCAAATGTTCATTTTAATTCCGTATTTATTACACTTGTTTTATTATTGTGACTAGTTAGGGGTATTTTCGCCTAATTTGCCATTAACGAAGATTGGGTAAATTTGATTAAAATCTATTCACTCCCCTCCCTCCCCCCCCCCCCCCCCCCCCCCCACCTCTAGATTGATATTAAACACACCATAATTTGTTTCACCTTAAAGGAACCCGCTTAGTGAAGTGTGTTTAATTCATTCTTCTTTTTTGCCTCGTAGCTCACTAATGCATGTTTAGTGCTTAACAACTAAACATTAACCCCAACCACAACCACGTCTGTTTCGACTGACGCAATCATTAGTGTCTTTTTTAATTTTGAATGGCGTGTGATCTTTGGGGTTCGTGCACCTACCCACACTCTCGTACATTATACTTGGTGACGTTTACGTGTTTTGGGGATGTCATCCACTTCAATATATATAATTTGAAACCTTTACATTTTCCTCTCACGACTTCATAATTTTTTCTGAAAAACAATAAATTTTACATCTTCTCTTCAAATTTTCAACTTTCTTTTCGTTCCACCTTTTTCTTGCTAGCAGTTCTAGCTCTCATCAACGTTTCAGGTATGGATCCTATCCTCCGTCATCAATATTTTGAACTTCTCATGTGTGCCATTGAGGCGGGTGATAAAGAAAATATCACCAGGCTTGAGTCTATACTGTGGAGTCACTTTCACATGTACACTCATTCGTCTCAACCCATTGCCCTAAGTATAGATTATTTAGTTGCTCGTCATGAGTTTGTACCTTTACATGCTAACCCTCTTGTAAGTTGTAAAGATCTATATATGGATTGAAGTAAGCATCCAGATCCTGGAACATAAGGTTCAATCCAGCTGTGAAAAGTTTTGGATTTATTCAAAATCTTAACGAAGCCTATGTCTGTAAATGGATCAAAGGAGACAAGTTGGTTTTCCTTGTTCTTTACGTTGATGATATACTACTCATCAGAAACGATGTAGGTGTATTGACATTAGTAAAACAATGGTTAGCAAAACATTTTGATATGAAGAACTTAGGAGAAGCAAGTTATATTCTTTGTATCCAAGTAATAAGGGATAGAAAGAGTAGAATGATTGCATTATCCCAAGCTTCGTACATAGATAAAATCTTGTCTAGGTTCTCATTGCAAGATTCCAAGAAAGGTATGCTACCTTTTAGACATGGAATCAAACTTTCTAAGGAACAAGCTTCTTAGAATGAATATGAAGAGCAATTCATAAGTAGGGTTTCAGATGTCACAGCAGTTGGAAGTCTCATGTATGTAATGCTCTACACTATACCAAATATTTGTTTTGTTGTTAGCATAGATAGTAGGTTTTAGTCGAAACCTAGTCCTGATCATTTACAACAATCAAGCATATTTTTAGGTATCTCAAAAGAATGAGAGATTATATGCTTGTATACTCTAGAGGGGAATTAATTCCCGTTGGGTATACAGATTCTGATTTCCAGTCAAATTCTGACTCCAGGAGATCAACATCAGGATCTGTGTTTACTTTTAGAGGAGGCGCAGTCACATGGAGGAGTATCAAGCAAACTTGTATTGTTGATTACACCATGGAAGCTGAGTATGTGTTGCATGCGAAGCTGCTAAAGAGGTTGTCTAGCTCCACCGATTCTAGATTGACTTGGACGCGGTTCCTGATGCGAATAAGCAAATCACTATCTGCTATGACAATAGTGGGACGGTAGCTAATTCGAGAGAGCAAAGAAGTTATAAGAGAGGGAAACATTTTGAAAGAAAGTATCATCTTCTGAGGGAACTTATGCAAAGAGGTGACGTGACGATTACCAAGATCGCATCAGCATTAAGTCTAACAGATCCCTTCACAAAGGCTCTACCACAAATGAGTTTTGATGGGCACCTAGAGAACATGAGGATAAGAGTTATGTCACATTTGCTATAGAGCAAGTGGGAGATTGTTGGGATTATGCTCAATAGCAAGAGTGTAATAATGTATTTGACAATCTTTTCATATTAATAAGATGATTTCTTGTTTAACAAATCTTACAGCATTTATAGTTTAATTATTATAATTGTCAAAAGTAAATAATCATAAGGTCAAAAGACTATGAGAAATGAAGAATTGTTCATACATCAGGATATGTATGAGGTAGACACAATTCTTTAGTTAGTATTAAACAATATTCATAACTTAAGATAAAGGTTAGGCTCCTTTATCTTGTTAAAGTAATAGATTCTTTTGCTAGCACTTGAGTGGGATCAAATGTGTTATAATGAGTCTAAAATCATTATAGTGTAGTGTCTTTCGACAAAAGAATTTAGTGTACTAGGTGCATTGAATAGGATCACAGTGAGATACTTTATCAAGAAACGACTATGGATAAAAGTTTTCACTTAAAGACAATCGGAGAGTCTATCTCAGTCCTGAGAAAAATGATGGACTTATGGTTACAAGTGTTATCATTTGAGCCATGAATGAGTACGATTATATAGCATAGTCTATCTTTGATGGTCATGTGGTATTCATTTGTTAATCGATAAAGGACTTCATTTATAGGTATGGATATTATGGCTCTATTTATTAAATGTGAGTAGAACATCATCATATGGATATTTTAAGGTATTGGAGATTAAATCTTAACGTTAAGTTTTCAAAAGTGTCTATTGAAATATGGCTTCTGGACAGGTCAAAATATCTAAGTTCAAAATGTGGTCATATGAGAAAATATGGTAACTAGGAGAGCTATATGTGGTCTATGAGCGCTTGGCGATTACTGATCTTCTTCACGAGGATACACTATCTCCATAAAGATTGTCTAGGGTACGAATGAGGAGCATTAACTTATTTTATCTTTATTTAAGAGTCTAATTTTAGTTCTTTAGTGGAATGAACTAAAATTAATAGATCGGACGTAAGTGAATCATTTGTTGATTGTGATTAGGTTATGTCTATTAAAGCTTAAATTAAGATTGCCCGCCAAGATCTAGACCAAGATCCCCAATCCACACGAATTTGCATGGATCACTTGATATATTCTACCGGACCAATTTTCTGGTACTTCTAGAATTGTTTTTGGATTTCGGAATCTAAACGTTTTTGAGAGGTATGGTCATGTGTGATCAAGGCACACGGGAACTCTTTAAAATACCTGGAATGGACAGCCAAGGATGTGGGAATTCTTGGGCAGTCCTATGGGGTGCGATTAGCATTCCATTAATACATTGAGAATATAATTTGTACATTTTCATTAAATGGGCTGTTTAAATTATATTAATGCATTAATTTAAGGCATGTGGACTTATTTCTTTTTTTAGTAAGAATTGGTCTTGTGGAATTTTTATTAAAGTCCAATAGATTTAATAAAATGGAAAAACAATATATGGCCCATATATATGGCTTGGGCGGCAAGGCCTAAAGTTTATTGGCCTATAATATTGTTTTATTTTATTATTTAATTAAATGGAAATCAGTTAATTAATTAAGTCAAAATCTTTTTCCTAGTAGGATAAGGTCTCATAGGGTTATACTATTGTTGGTAGTATAATAAGTATCAAACACTTTATTTGATATGTAGATAAATAAAAGGAATTTATTTATCTAGTCAAATTAAGAAGTATTAGATATCTATCAAAAATCTAATTGACAATTGGTCAAATTATGAAGTTTTTGATAAAGTCACAATTTATTTTATATTCAATAATTATTTATTGGATAAATACACTAATGAGTTGAAAAATGAGTCTTGGTGGGGAAAAGAATTCTTCTTTTGGTGAGGTTTCTTGGCCAACACAAAAATCCTCCTTATATGAGGATTTGGCCACCTATATATATCACCATGAAGAATTCGGCCAAAGCTAGTATTTTTTAGAGTGAGAATTCGGTAAAGACAAAAGTCTTGTGAGAGAATTCAGTCAAACCCTTGAATTTTATGAGAAGAAAATTCGGTTCTTTCTCTAGAGAAATTCGTCCAACTCTAAAGATAGATGTGTGAGATTTCGGCCAAGCATAGAGAAAAGAAAGGAACGTTGTTATTTTCGATAGTGCACTAGTAGCTTTTACATCAAAAGGCTTTGTGCACAAAATTGAATCGGGTTCACGCAAGTTTCAATCAATAGATTGATAATTCACAAGTGACCAAACATTCTTCGGTTTTCTCCAGGAGGATTATTGTGACCAACAAAAAAAAGATTTTTTTTGTTGGCCATCATCAGGTATACAATTCAGTGAAAGGGAGCCCACACTTCTAGGTGGTTCACATTCGTGATTGGATTGGAAGATATTGCAGATTCAATTCGATGCAAATTCAATCGTCATGAGAAAAAGGTACAATACTTTTATTATATGTTAATTAATCAAGGGTTAAGGTTCTTTCTTTTAAAGATTTTTTTTTTAATTATACCAATCTAATTTTCCACTTCCGCCATGCGTTTTCTCTTACACTTAGCCCAAAGAGTCCACTCATCTTCGGAGTGATTTGAAGATCACTTCACAGAGACTGAAAATGGAGGAAGTCTTGAAAGAAAGGTGAATGCACATGCTGAGGTTTTCTGCTGATCACCCATGTGCATTTGATTATGAGATAAACTTGGTGGCTGACAACGAACTTGGGAATTTCAGGGACAGGTTTGACATTCCTCATTCGTTGCAGCTGATTTCTAGCAGCAAGCGTGCCATATGGAATCCTCCTTCTGGTGTCATTGCCCATTATGGGCATGTTATCTTCTGGAGTCGTTATCCTTATCCTGCTCTTCATTGGTCGATTCTTGGTTGATGTGGGCATTGCTCCTGCTCAACTGATCCCTAACTCCTATCGGGTGCCAATCAACTTATGGCATCTGTGGAGAAAAATTGGGGCTAGGCACCATGACTCCTTTAAAAATCCATAACTTCTATTCTATGGGTCGTTCGGATGCTGGAGGCACCTTCTACTTGTAGTCGACTACACCAAGCCACTGGATCTCTCACGGTTTTGAGGAGAAACTTGTCCTTTCCACTAGCAAAGATCACAAGGGCTTCGTCTGGGGTTTCCTTTCCTCAAATAAAAACTGGAAGAACAACTGGTTCTTCGTCAGAGGTGATTAGGGTGAGACCGTGGTGGAAGATCCTAGTCAATTGATGGGCAGAAATAGTGTCCTGAGGCACTTCTGCAGCCCCGAGCTATGGAATAAAACTGCATCGATGATGACTCGAAGCCAGGCCATATTAGTTTTTAAAATGGCCCAGACTTCCTAGGAAGTCAGGGATCGTTATAATTTATACGTGGAGAAGGATCTGATTGATTTGGGGCTTTTCTCAGCCATCTCTGCTTAGCGTAAGCGCTAAAAACCTTTACTATCTTGTTGCTCGGTCTTCTATTATTTGCATTTGTCCTTATATTTTATTGTTGGATTTCCTTTTTATTGTAAGAGATGGACGTTGTTGTTTACGAGTAGACTGAAAAGGCTAAAAACCTTTATCTGGCCAGCAAGAGAGAGGCCACTGATCATGTGGCTCAGAGAATTGTACCCCCCGAGCATGATTTAGTGGAACATGTATATGAGCCTGACCCCTGCACCACAACATCCCTGTTAGGCAAGTTGAATGGGGCGAACATGATGCCTCTCCTAGGACAGTGGAAGAAGGCCTCCTAGAGACAGACCCGTTCGGAAAAGGTTCTCCCAAGAGAGGTTTGGTCCGGACAGACCTAGCCAGGAGAGATCCAACAAGGATAGACCAAGTAAAGAGAGGTCTGGCAGAGTAAGATCCAGTAGAGAGGTTCCCAATGGAAAGGTGAATAGAAATCCCACCAGCTGAATATCCAGCGGCTCCACCACAGGGGGTTGACCCTATCATCCTTGATGGAGATGAAGAGGATGATCAAGAGACCCTAACTGATATAATTTCATGGAAGAATCTGTCGAAGAGAAGGGATAACCGTATATTTGTAACATATGTTTCCCTTTCATCCATCCTGATCGAGATAGCTGACCCGGCCCCGGCTAGAACTTGTGATATGGTTATACCGTAACAAGAAGTATCTTCTTCTAACCCTGAGTCATCTCAGGTCCAGACTGAACGTCCCATTGATCGGGCTCTTGCTAGTCCATCTGTACTGCGTCCTGGCAAGGCCACCATGTAGTTTTCTATCAAATAATAGATAGTCTTCGTGTCCAATTCAGAGACTGAAGAATAGTGGGACCAATTCTGAGAAACTTTTCATTTATGAAGATTTGCTCGATGTTACTGAAGAATATGTCTCTCTGTGATTAGACAACCTATCCGGGATTTTGCCAAATGTTATGGTCGCCAATTGAGTTAGGGATGCTGGGACCAGTTAGGTTGGGAAAGTCCCCACTTGTGTACCTTCTGCGGCTCTTCATCAAAATGGTGTAAGTGAAGGTCAAGCCTCTTAAGGGCCGGAGTTCAAAACTCTTGTAACTGTTCTTCAGGCTTGAGAGGGCAGTAAAATTTTAAATGAATCGGATGTCGCTAATCTAACCCCTTTAGAGACTTTTCTGACCATTTATACATCTGACCATGGTGGGTCCATCCCTTCAGTACCAGCGACTATGTCTATATCTGGGCCATCTCTGCCTCTCAACTCGAGCAATTCTCGTGTCGACCTCTTTTCCATGCTCCGTTCTATGTCAGGTGGTGAGGGGTACATCGGTAATGAGTATTGAAGGCAGGCAATAGCCGCTAGTAGTTTTGAGTGGATCCGTATGACTTTTAATAACGGGATTTTTATAACTTTCCCCTACCTTTAGCTTTCGCTTGCATTCATCAATGATCTTATTATTCCTTCTATCTTTATGTCAGGTGGTGGAAGAGCTGACATGGGTCCTGACCGATCAGAAGAAGCAGGCTATAGTGATATCTCGATTGACAAAGGACCTTGCTAAAAAAGATAATGCCTTCAAGTCCTACTAGGCCAATGTATCCAAAGTTAAGCAATGTGAATAAAAATTAAAGAATTATGCTACGACTGAGGTTGTCTTGAAGAGGACTATAGCTAATGCTTAGAGTAGGGCATTTGTAGCTGACGTGATTGTCAAGGAGCTTACCATGAAGAATGTTAAGCTAAAGGGAAGGGTCACGAGAGCAGCGTTACAAAGTGATGAGCTCGAGTCAAGGGTCATCCTGGCTGAATCGGAGACAGTCAAACTTAAGGAAGAAGCCCGAGTTGCTAAGGACACTCTTACTTCCGCTCATTAAGCCATTCTCGAGTCGCAACAAGCATCTAATAAAGCTCGTCTTTATTATGAGTGGATTGGCTAAAGATCAAGAGCAGCAGCAGATCAGCATGGAAGTGCTCTCCCAAGAGGCCAGATTAGCCCTTGAAGTTCAGAACGTAGAAAGAGCTTGCTACCGCTCGGATGTTCTTTGGCGGTAAGGAGCGGTCTTCGAGAGAGGCTCACCGAAAATGGGACAGAACCATAAAAAAACAAGGATAAGTCTCTGGAGGCCTTAAAGAACTAGAGGATCAGGTAGAAGGCTTATTGCAAATCGATCGGGAAAGATCCCCACAACATGCATCTGGAACTCTCCTCTAGATCCTGCCCGGTGGCCTTCCATACTGGAGAGAAGAGTGGTACTCTGACGAAGGGGACTGACGTTAGCCCTTTGACTGATACAAATTACTCTCCCTTCATGATCAATGATCCAGAAGATGACATCAGCTAGCCTAATTTTGGGGACCTGACTAAGGGTTATGGAGGCAACGATGCTCCTCCCGGTGGATCCTGACCTGGAGGTATCTCGAGCACACTGAGTGTTTGATAATGCTACCATATCTCATGCCTATTCTGCTTATGTAATCTCTGATCATCATTTTTGTAACCCAGCCTTTTGATAAAAGTAATACCATTGTTTCTTCACTACTATGTTGTCATTATATTAAGTCAAATGATTTAGCACGAGCCAAATACTTTTCTGTATGGTTAAGATCACTTGGTAACTTAAACTATATGCTTATTATAGTGTTGAGTCTAGTAATCAACCTTTAACCAAGCAATCCATGATTGGTTAATACAATTCGTTAGCTTGAACTATATGCGTTCATTCATACCAAGTCAAGTGGCCTAACTATAATCAGTTATTTGCATCTGGTCAGGGTCGTTCAAAGTTCGAAACACTTATTGTTTGTCATGCTGAATTAAATAAATCACCTATGACCAAACAATCTATGCTTGGCTAGGGCTATCTATTAACTTAAACTGTATTCTTTCTGTGGCATTAAGCTAATCACTCTTACTTTGACTAAGCATCTGCATGTGGTCGGATTTATTCAATGACATAGATTATTTGTCTAACAACATTGGTCAGTGCTGGTTTTAACCTGACTGATTGTTTTGCTTCCCATCTACTTCACTATTTTATCGTCAAGTAGTGTTCTTTTACGAACCATTCACATGGTATCTAATTTTAATAATGCTTTTCTTTTATCTGTCAACTAGGTTATTGGGATGTCTTCCAATAGTCTGTTGATCAAGATTCATTGCAATGGAGTAGCTTATATTATACTTTTATAGAAGATGCTCAAATTTTATTGGCAAATGTTTCGAGTATAAATATTTTTATTCCCCGTTCAACTCTTGGCCCATCCCATCAGGCATTTACGGCTTAAAGGCGCCTTGACAGTGTTTCAATACACCTAGTTAATTTTTGTGAGTATACACTGCCTTTGTGGCATATGTTTTTGGCCCCCTCACTAGGCCTCATGGGCACCCCTATTGGCCTTGAAGGATTTTTAGGTGCCCTGGGATTGCTTTTGTAAACGAAAGCAAAATTCAAAACACTTTTCTTGACTTCTTAAAATTGTTCCCTCAATGAGACTTTATTGAATGTGAAAAAGAAACATCAATAAATTAGCTAATGTTAAAAACAAAGTGAACTAATTTCTAAATAAAGAGAAATATCTAGAGATAGGAAGTCTTCAAGGGTAAAATATCTTCAGGTACTTAGAGTTGCACGGCATGGGCAGTTCGCCCTCTTCTGGTCGGATGAGGTGATATGCTCCATGGTCAGCTTACCCGACCACCTGGTATGGTCTTTCCCACTTATCAACCAGTGACACAGCTCACTTTTCCCTGGTATTGGGTGACACCCTTTTGAGAACTAAATCCCTAAAATGCGAGTTATAATATCTGACTGTCTTTTGTCGATAGGCAGTGTTCCTTATCCTTGATAAGTCATTCCTCTCCTCCATCTCATCTAGGTTTTGTCCTAGCATCTCCACATATATTCTTGGGTAAAAAGGTTATACCCTAAATGAATTGAGAAGTACTTTAATCGGGATTACTGCCTCTGTTCTGAATACTAGTGAGTATGGAGTCTCTCATGTGAAAGTTCTTTCTATGGTCCGGTAGGCCTATAGTACTTCATCCGGCTTATCTGCCCAATTTCCTTTCTTATCATCAAGCTTGGCCTTCAGGGTACGTTTGATTATTTTGTTCACTACCTCTATCAGGTCATTGGTCTGAGGATGAGCTGGTGTGGCATAATAGTTCTTTATACGGAAGTCCTGACACATTTTCCTGAAGTTGTCACTATCAAACTGGGTCTGTTATCTGTGATTATAGTGTTTAGTATTCCAAATTCGTAGATGATGTTTTTTTTCACAAAGCTAGTTATGTTTGCTTCAGTTATATGCATCAGTGCCTCTATTTTTCCCATTTTGTGAAGTTGTCTACGGCCACGATGGCGTACTTTGCTCCTCTCTTGGTTACCATTGGCATTGAGCCAATAAGGTCTAGCCCCCACATGGAAAATGGCCAAAGCAATGTCAAGTTATTCAACTATTCAGGTGACCTTTTGATGTCATTAGCTACTCTCTGGCAGTTACCGCACTGTTCTGCGACTGCTTGGGCATCCTAGAATAGGGTTGGCCAGAAGAAGCCTTGTTTGAGAGTCTTGTACACCAGACTTTTACCCCCTGAGCGATTCACACACACTCATCTATAGATGCTTTCTATTATCTGCCTCTCTTCTGTTGGGCAGACACACATCTGCAAAGACTTTTAAAATCATCTCCTGTACAATTTCCCTTTGACCATTGAGTACCTGGTGGCTATATATCTAAGATGTTTTACTTTAGTCACCTTTGTTGAGAGTATTCCTTTTTATAGGTACTTTCTGAATAGAGTCAACTAGGTGGCTTGCCTTTCGATCATTCCCACTTCTGGTACCTCATCTTCATCTTCGATGTTAGGCCTTTTAAGGTGGGCGACAAGGATAGTCTTTGACCATAAGCTAATGGTTATTGATGCCAATTTTGACAAAACATCGGCTTTCTCAGTCTTTTCCCTCAGGATTTGAGTGATCCGATATGCCTTGAATCTCCCAGGTAATATTTTGGCTTTCTCTAGATAGGTGGCCATGTTGTCGTCCTTGGCTTGGTACTCATCCAAGATTTGGTTCACCACTACTTGCGAGTCACTAAATTTCTCCAGCTCATTCGCCCCTTACGTAATGCAAACCTTGAGACCCGCCAAAAGTGCCTTATACTCGGCCATGTTGTTAATGGCTTTAAAGTCAAACTGTGCTACACATTCTACCTGATCACCTTCCAAGGTGGATACTACAATACTTGCCCCGCTACCGTACGTATTTGATGACCCATCTATGTGTAATTTCTAAGCAAACTTTCCCTTTTCTCTTTCCTTGAGCATCTTTATCACCTCACTGTGTGGCTTAGCGAACTCGGTGATTTGGTCAGCCATATCTTGACCCTTTATATCAGCCATTAGGAGGTATGTGATATCAAACTCATTCAGCTCCAATGCCCATTTGGTTAATCTCCCAGACACTTCTGGTTTGGACAAAATCTGCTTAAGCGGGTAGTCCATGTAGACCTCAATTCTGTGAGCCTGAAAGTCTCAATTTTCTTGTTGCGATTACCAGTGCTAACGCCATCTGTTCGGCTTTTGAATATCTTGATTCTGCTAGTAACAAAGCATTACTAGTGTAGTATAGTGGCTTATGCACTCTTTCATCCATTTTGACCAGCACTGATCTCATTGCCACAGTCGTGACCGATAAGTATAAGTATAGCATTTCTTCGTCCAGGGGTTTGGATAAGATTGGTGCCTTACCTAGGTACTCCTTGATTTTCTGAAAGGCCTAATTGCATTCATCATTCCACTTTACCCCTTGCCCCTTTTTATTGCCTTGAAAAAGGGAAAGCATTTGTCTATTGACTTGCTGATAAATCGATTCAGAGACGCTAAGCAACTTGTTAGCCTTTGGATTTCTTTCAGGGTCCTTGGGGATCTCATCTCCTCTAATGCCTTTATTTTTTTGGGGTTTACCTCAATTTCCCTCTGGTGAACCTAGAAACCAAGGAATATGCCTGAGGGTACCCTGAAAACACACTTCTTTGGGTTGAGCTTCATGTCAAAGTTTCTTAGTACCCCGAACGTCAACTTGAGATCAACTACATGCTTTCTTGCTGATGTGCTCTTTGTTAACATATCATCCATATATACATCTTTATTTCTGTCGATCTGTTGGGCAAACATCTTATTTACCAGTATCTGGTAGGTTGCCCTAGTATTCTTGAGACCGAAGGGCATCATCTTATAGCAATATAATCTATGGTAAGTTGTGAAGGAGGTTATAGCTCGAATAGGCATCCATGAAGCTTAGTAGCTCATGATTAGAAGTTGCATCTCCCAGCTGATCAATCTAAGGTAATGGGAAGCTATCTCTTAGGCGTGCTTTGTTGACGTCGATGAAGTCTACACAAATTCTCTATTGCCCGCTCTTCCTTTTCACCAATACCATGTTGGTGACCCACTCGTGGTACTGTACCTCCTTTATAGACCCTGTTGCCAATAACTTCCTTATTTCTTCCTTAACTGCCTAGCTTCTCTTAAGGTTGAACTACCTTCTTTTTTGAATGACTTGATTCATATCGGGATCGACCGCTAGATAATAGAGATTTCCTTCACATTGATCCCAGGCATATCCCTATGTTTCCATGCTAATAAATCCTTGTACACTTTCAACAAGCTGACCATCACATTCCGGACTTACTTCGTCAACCGGGCCCCAAGCTTTATTGTCTGATCAGGGTTATTATCATCGACCATATCTTCCATAATTGGCTCATCTTCCTACCTTTTCCCATCTTCAAGAGATATTTCCCTTGGGTCCAAGTATAATCAGGTCGGTGTTTCTGCTCTAACCTCTTCTTCATCCACCTTTGGGTCACCCTCTTCTTTCTAGAGGTCAATCTGTATTACTCATGGTTTTGCTTTCTCCCTATATACGGTCAGGTTTACCTTTATGGCCTATTCTTGATAGCTTTACACGACACCCACCCCAGCTTTTATTTGGAGCTTCACTGTCAAGGCATAAATGGCAGTCACGATCCTTGACTTGTTCAAGAACGGTCTCCCTAGCAATACATTGTAAGGATAGCTTTCCATATTTACTACCATTAAATCCAATGGTACTGTTTTGATGCATGGTTAACTCTCAATCTCCACCGGTAGCTTTACTATTCCCAACGACCTTACTTCTGCTCTTCCAAAATCCCTTAATGGGACGCTGAGTGGTTGTATGTCCTTTCTCAATAGTCGCAGTTGGTGAAACACTTCCACACTTAGGATATTCACCGAGCTTCCATTGTCGATCAACACTCTTCTTAACTCCATATAGCTTAAGCGAACTGACAAAACAAACTCATCGTTCAGCCTTATCTCTGACCTATTCGTGTACACCTCGGAGAATACTATCGGGTCTCATCCTTGTTGAAATTTTTTTTATTAGGACCTAGCGAGTTTACTTCCAGATTCCTTTATCCATCTATGGCTTCTCTAAATTTGGTCATTCAAGCTCGACTATTGCTCCCCATGTGTGGCCCACCAAAGATGGTGTTGGTCACTCTGTTGTCTGAATTCCTTCTAGGACTACTTCTTCTGTCATGTTCTTCCTTTGGGGTGTCCTTGTGTTGATCACCACCATTTTTTGGGATCATATCTATGAGATTCCCTTCCTTGATCAATTTTTCAATGCAATCCATCAACTAGTAACATTTAGAGGTTTCATGACCATTTTCTTAATGGAATCTACGGTACTTGGTTGTGTCTCTCCTTGCAAAGCTGGATTGTCTTAGGGGTCTTTTGTACAAGTTCTTTTCTTCTATTACAATCAAGATCTCCTCTTGTCTCCTGGCCAATGGAGTGTAATTGGCGTATTTCTTTTTGAAGTGATTGCCACCTTTTTGGTCATCATCTTTACATCCATTCTTACTTTTTCCCCCATTGCCTTTCTGATCCCCCTTGCCATTGTTTTTTGAGCTGTCATCTTTGGGTTTTTGATTGTTCTCGGATCGACCTCCATGTATAAGCTCCCCTTAGTAGGCTATTTGCTCTTCCTCTGCCATAGCATATCCTCCAACCTTGTCCACCATGTTTGCATAAGTGGTTAGACCTTTCTGTCTCAGGCTTAGCGATAGTTGGCTATGTTGCAGACTATTTACAAATGCCGATACTATGGCATCATCATTGGGATCTTGCATCTCTAAAACCTCCCACGAGAACCTGGTAAGGTAATCTATCAGCTTCTCATCTTTCCTTTGCTTCAAGGTTGATAAGACTGATATGGACTTTCTCAGCTGAATATTCCCTATTAATTACCTAGTGAAAGCTTACACGAGTTCCTTAAAATTCCTGATGGACCCTTCTGCAAGGCCTCCGAACCATATGGACCATTGGTTCTCAAGGGTTTGAGGAAACATCCGGCATATGAGAGTGTCATCATAATCGTATTACCATAGCGCTTTGATACTTCATGACATGCGCTTACAGGTCAGTGTTGGCCTTAAACTGATCCACATTAGGCATCCTGAATTTGCTTGAAAAATGGACAAGCCTTATTGAATCAACGAATGGGCTTCCGGAGTTACCAATTAATAGGCTCCCTTGGTTTTGCCTTCGTTCCAAAGCCTCTATTCTTCTGAGGAGAACTTCCAGCTCTCTTTATGGTTCTTCCTATTTGTCGAATATTTGGCGGATGGTGAGCCCCTACGAGTCTCTAGGGACTCTTCCGGTGACCTGAGCATCATACTGGTTATGCCTGACCGCCGGGGTTAGCTCATTGGGCCTCTTTGGTGCAGTTTTACGTCAATTGAAACTGAGCAAGACCTCTTCCTTCGGTTGTCATACATATCTACCTGTTCGAGTTGGGATTCTTCTCGACCACATCTTCCCACATCTTCCCATGAGCTAGATTCCTCATGCTCCCCTACTCCCCGGTTAACTTCGTGATCGTCCCTTCTTTGTGAGTGCCTCCTTTCAATGTGACATCTTGCCTTATCACTTCCAGATACTTTAGGTGCTCATGGAGATGCCGTTACTATCTCAGAGCATATCCTAGGATCTTGGGCTACCACTGGTGTGGGAAGCTGATATGGTGAACTCAGATTGGCAGTAGCCGTTATGCTGATTCCCTATCTAGCGGCATCATCAATGATTCTCCGTTGGGATTCTTGGATCTATCTAAACGTGTTTGGGGAGAAGCCAATGGTTACATTCGTGGACAATATTACTTCAAGTCTAACAGATGGTGAAGTCCTCGACAATAGAGACTGCGGCGTTGAAGTGTCTGTACCGTGCGATGCATCAGTGATGCGTGGAGATTGGCTTTCATCCCTACTGGTGGCCATGATACTATCTTTCATAGGCTTTTCCTGAAATTAACTGTCAAAGTTTGATGTTAACGGAGCTTCACGCCCTCCTTCTAGCTCCGATTGTCAACGGTGATTTTTAGATCAATTATAATTCACCACATGTCACATAAGTAAATGTAAATAAAGATGAACAACTAACTACAAGAGAGAGAGAGAGAGAAGAAAGCCATACACAATATTTTATGTGGTAAAACCCCTAGGTTGGGAAACATCCACGGTTGCTGAAGATGGCGAGAAAAATTCACTATGTTAAAGGTAATTACACACTCAATCTCTCTTGTGCTTTTGCTAGCCACCCTTTTTGGATATTATTATCTATACAAGCATAGAACCCTAATTCTTGGCGTACAAGTAAGACAAGTTCTCGTTATTTAATGAAACTCTAACTTATTGGAGTCGTGTTCTTCTTCTTTCCTGTTTCGCACTGAATGTATTTCAATTGTAGTTAGACTTCTTGCTTAATTTGGACTCTGATATCTATAAGGAAGTTTGTTTCCTTATTATAGTGTGATTCCTGAAGCCTTGCTCGAATCAGACTATTTTTCTACATTTTTGAGTCGTGACCATATTAAATCGAAGTGTTGTCTAGTGTCGATCAGCCGACCATCTGCTAAACCATACTGAATTTCCTTCTCCCAGACTTGTGGTTTCATCCAGATCATAGGCTTTGACCCGACAATCTCAATAGTCCTGATCAGGTCATCTTCACTCGATCATCTAGGATACTTCAATCAGGGGTTGAGAGGTCTTCTTTGGTCAACTTAGGTTGGTTCGGTTTGGTTGACCTTTGGTGATGTGGCACCCTCGACTCTTGTATATTACTGACATGTCCTATTATCTGAATTATACCAACAAGAAATGTATATATATATATATATATATATATATATAGTTAAAATTTGGTTATTCATACTTTATCTTAGATAATCATTATAAAAGTTTATATTTATGGATAGCTTAGAACTTCATAATAAATTTGGATTTTGAGAAAATCCAGTAAATTTATAAAAGGTTAATACACATAAGTCTAAGTTGATAATTTTAAAGAGTTTGAAATTATCATAAATTAAAGCTTAATAATATATTTATTTTTTGAAGAAATCTGGTGTATTTATTAAGTGTAGATATGATCAACACAACAAACCTAGTAAATAAAACTTTGATCAAATCTGTTTTAACAATTTTTTCACTAGTATTATAAAATATTAGATATTTTTTAGTTAAAATACATCAAATTCAAAATATTGGATGGAAGGGTGCAATATAACAATATTACCCATGGTCTCCACCATTAGTACATTACCGTGGGATATAAATGGCACCTCGTGACGCCCCTGATTTCTTCCTACCTACAGAAGGCGTCCATTTAGGTCAATAGCAAGGTTGTCTTCCGTAAGATAGGATTTTTAGATTTATTTCAAAATTGACCTACCCTATGGCAATTTTGAGTTAAGACGGAAAAATCTGAAATGGCAGGTTACACTCAAAATATGTAATTAAGCTTGTTAATTACAGTCTTGACCCTTTCAAACAATGGTTAATAAAAGTTGAAAATATGAGATATTTTGATTTAACTTTTATTAATTGAGAAAGTCTCAATTTAACTATCAAATACGTGATATATCCTACGACGGCATGTTATTTGTGAAAATTTAATAATCATGGTAATTGAGTAAAAATATTTCTATATTTTTACACATCCATCATGCATCATATTTACATTACCAAATTTTATATATGTGATATATATACATACATACATTTATATATATATATATATATATATATATATATATATATATATATATATATTATGGACACAACTTAAATGTAATTGATTGTTATTTAATTTCAGCATTTCAAACATGACTAATCCGATAATCACGATACTCATTACTGAAAAACTGACCGGTGAAAATTTTGTCAAATGGAAAAGTAACATGAACATCGTGCTTGTTTGTGAAAACTTCAAGTTCGTCTTGACGAAAGATTGTCCTTCATGCCCTCACTCCAACCTGAATGCTATTTAGATATAGGTAAGGGACAATGTGTTGTCTCTTCTGATAGTGTGGATGATCCATTGACATTCAAGAATGGAATGAAAAATGTTGATAAAGAGGAATATCTTAAAGCCATGAATCTCGAGATGGAGTCCATGTACTCTAACTCAGTATGGGATCTTGTAGACTTACTGAATGGGGGAAAACCTATAAGGTGTAAGTGGATCTATAAGAGAAAGAGATGAGTAGACGAGAAGGTAGAGATCTTCAAGTCAAGGATAATGGCCAAGGGTTATACCTTGAAAGAAAGGGTCGATTATGAAGAGACCTTCCCACCAGTAGCCATGTTTAAGTCTATTAGGATTCTTTTATCCATTGTTGTCTATTTTGATTATGAAATTTGGTAGATGGACGTCAAAACTGCATTCTTGAATGACAATCTTGATAAGAGCATCTATACGATGCAACCAGAGGGATTCGTGTCTCCAGATCAAGAGCAAAAGGTTTACAAGCTGTAAAGATCCATCTATGGACTTAAGCAAGCATCTAGATCTTGGAACATAAGGTTTGATGAAGTGATCAAAACCTACGGCTTCGAGCAGAACATCGATGAGCCTTGTGTCTATAAGCACATCATTGACAAGAAATTAGTTTTCTTGGTCCTATATGTAGATGATATCCTAGTCATTGAGAATGAAGTGAGAGTGTTGTCTGATGTAAAGGGCTGGCTGGCTAGCCAATTCCAAATAAAAGATTTGGGAGAGGCGAGTTATGTTCTAGGGATCCAACTTATAAGGGATCATAAGAAAAAACTCATAGCACTATCTCAGGCATCGTATATCGATAAGATTCTTGTACGATTTTCGATATAAACTCCAAGAAAGGTAATTTACCTTCCACGCATGGAGTTCACTTGTCTAAGGAACAGTGTCCTAAGATATCTCAAGAAGTTGAGGATATGAGACGTGTACCTTATGCATCGGTAGTAGGTAGTCTCATATATGTTATGTTTTCCATGAGACCGGACATCTGTTATGTAGTGAGAGTAGTCAGCAGATACCAGTCCAACCTAATATTGGATCATTGGGTTGTTTTCAAGACTATTCTCAAGTATCTTCGGAGAAGGAGAAATTATATGCTAGTGTTTTCCTGATAGGATTTGATCCCGTTAGGATACATGGATTCTAGAAAATCTACGTCTGGATTAGTATTCACCCTGGGTGGTGGAGCCATTATGTAGAGAAGTATCAAGCAATCTTACATTGCTGACTCCACCATGGAAGCTGAATATGTAGCCGCTTGTGAAGTTGCTAAGGAGGCTAGTTGGCTCTGTAAGTTCTTGAGTGATCTTGAAGTTGTTCCAGATCTGGATAAGTCCATCACACTTTAGCCCATCACACTTTATTATGATAACAGTGGTGTTGTGGCTAATTTCAAATAACCAATAAGCCACAAGAGATGGAAGCATATAGAGAGAAAGTATCATATAATTAGAGAGACAGTGTAGAGAGGAGATGTGATCGTCACAACGATAGCCTCACAAGACAATCATGATAATCTATTTACGAAGACCTTACCGGCTAAAAAAAATTCGGGTTACCTAGATGGTTAAGGGTTATGAAACATGCCTCACATGATTTAGTGCAAGTCGAAGATTGTTGGGGTTTAAGCCCTAAAAACGTAATTTGTAAATGGATTTATGAAATAAATAAAAAGAAAAGTTTAATTCATTCTTGTTGTGTTGTTTATTTTATAACTTGTGCATATATTTAACATCTAAGACTTTCGGATGTAATCCCGAACCGTGCATATGTGTTGACGTCGATTTCTAGATGTATGGAAAAACGTCAACAAGAATTGGATTTTAGCTGTGATTTCAAAGAGAGAGAGAAAGAGAAAGAAATCGGACGCAAGTTTTACGTGGTAAAACTCCGATGACCGGAGAAACGTCCACGGGTGGCTGAATAATCAACCAAGCCAAAATCCACTATTAAAAAGATTTACAACTCTCGATCTCTCTTTTTCTCTCTGTATTTTTCTATATTTTATGTATATCTTTTGTAATGAGATTATGGGTCTATTTATATGTTCATAGAACCCTAATTCTCTTTGTACAAGTAATAAAAGATCTTTGTATTTAACTATGATTGGTTACTTGTTTGAAGTAGTTTGTCTTCTTTCCTATTTCTGAGATTTGTATTGAGATCAAATGGGACTCTAGTGATTCAGTCCAGTTAGGATTTATTTCCTTATAAGAGCGTAGTCTTTTTGAAGAAAAAAAATTGTTGCCTGATTTAGAACCTTTTATGTTTGGTATTCTGTTCTTCTTTGAATTCCTCTTTGATATGGATATCTTAGCGTATTTTAACGACTCGTTGAGCTTTTTATTCTGTTTTCTTCATGTTTGTCCCGAGTAGAACAGATATTAGCTAGTCCCGAATGACGTCATCTGATCCCGAGTAGAAAATGTCATCAACTATACCCAAGCGTCTTTAACTGGCCCCGAGTAGTATATGACGTCAGTTGACCCTGAGTAGGTTTTGTTCAATACTTGTTTACTCGGGCTTCTCATTCTTTGGTGATGTCTTGTAGGATATTTTCTGAATGCCTATTTAGATGTCCACCTGGCAATTATATCCTCTTCGTCAATGACGTGTACATCTAATAAAATTTACATACGACAATATGAATGTCATATACAGATGGATATAGTAAGAGGCGTGCAATCTAAAGAGGCTGTAGATAGCAAATGAAGATGGGTACTTTATTTATGGTTAATCTACAGTTGTGGTCCATTCCGTAGTATACGGTGATTCTATCCTTGATCATTCATATGGAGATATGAGAATGGAGGCACCTTGTATGATGTGATCATATAGGACTGGGTTATGATATATATGAATCTCTTACCAAGATCCGCTTACCGATGAGATTCATATACATCAACTAATTATGGCTATATGTGGGTGATCTTAATCTTGAGTGTTTTATCGACTCCTTCAAGTTATATCGTGGTCTTTGATATACCATGGGTGAGGTCAGATGCAGTTCTGATCAATATACTCAGTATGTTGGGATTGCGGTTTGACTTGTGGCTGGGAAGGTTTGTAAACAAAAGTGGAATTCACTCCTTCTTGTGAGAAGTGGATGGTAGTTCCCTTAAGGGTTGATTTGGGGCTTGGACAATATGAACGCTCTCCTAGTTCCGTGATGAAATAGGATTTATTGTCCATTAAAGAATCAATGGCACTTAAAGGATATATGTAATTAGAGGGGTATAACGGACATTATGACCCAGCTCTAATTATGAACTACTGTGGTGGATCCCACCATATGTAATAGTTATATCAATGAACACCGAGTTGTATCATTCTGTGTAAAAGCATATGCAATTAGGAGAGTGCAGCTTCGGGTTTTTAGTGGAATAACACCGGAGTTAATACTCAAGGAATATTAATTAAAGAGTTTAATTAATGATTCTGAGGATTATTGGAGCACAAAATACTGTGGGTCCATTAGGTCCCCTTGCTAGCCCGATTGACTTAGGTAACAAGGGTCACATCTATTTAGTTGGATTGTCCAATTAATTGTGTTGCGAAAGTGACACGTTTTTATTCGGGAATTAATTGAATAATGAGATTATTTAATTAATGACTGATAATGATTATGTTAATTAAATAATTAGATTATTTAATTATATAATTAATCATTAGTTGGAGGGTGTTGATTGATATTTAAGTTTTTGAAGATAAGATAATTTGATTATTTTATTTTATTAAATTAGATATTTAATTTTGAATTTAAAGTTCAAAATAAATTGATTAAGTTTATCAAAATATAAATATACATATATATGATATATATTTTTTAAAGATTTATATAAGATAAAAAGATAAATCAACATAAAAAACGCACTTATCAATGTGAGTGAGTGAATTAGAGAAAAAAAACGTGCAGACTAAGAATTTGCATATGATGCAAGTTGTATAGGCATTAAACATGATTGAAAAACGTACAACAAGAATTGCAATTAAAAAAAAAAAGAGAAATTGGGTGTGTGGATTGAAGTTATGCTTGCAAGTGTGCGTTGGAAAATAGAAATATATCAGTGCTTGTGTGCATGATCCGAGGTCGTGGTGGTGGCCGAAGCCCTGGTGGCAGAGGCTCCCTAAGATTTGACTTATCAGACAAGAGCTCAGACTTATCATTATCGACTTATCATGCTTCCCTCAAAGGAAGCCATAAAGACAAGTACGCTATTTCACTTATTTCTCAGCCCAAATCACCCCATGCATTGCCTATACAATTTCCTCAATTACCCCCTGCTGGGCCTTCATCAAGCATAAGCCCAAGCCAAAGCCCAGTTCACGTGACAAATACCTTCTCACCTTTAGCTATTGACAGCAGCCCATTCAAGACAGTTGTCTCCTCAACGATAAGCCCACATTCAAATAAACAAGACAAGATTTTAGCCCAAGCCACACAATCAGCCCTTCATAAAATCAACCAACCCACCTATTCCTATGTCAATAAACCCTTCTTTGACAGGTTTTTTGCCATGGAACAGCATTTTCTGTATGACCATTATTTTAGGGAACCTAAAAAACTGGCAGATGATATCATTAACCTTTTGTTTGGAAGGATCCCTGAAGACTTATCAAAAAGACACATATTCTATGAGTTTATTATCGTAGATACAGATTCAAATTTCATTTCTGATGTTTTTGACAAAATTGACAAAGAAAAATTGATTTTCAGAAAAATCAAGATTTGTAAAATTATTACTCTGGAACAATGGGGTGGTGACCCCAACTCAAAAAGAAATTTTAGCAGGATTTTTCATGTTTCAGACTTTTCTTATTGGGACTATATTGATGCTTGGACAAAACCCAGGAAATTCCCTTTCCTGGTTCATTTACTTCGACAAGAATTTTCATATTGATTTACCAATTTGGTTTTTAGAATGGTGGGACAAATTTGGTTCTATCATTGATTTTCTCCCAGCTCAAGTTAAAGAAGGTTATTCCTTCTTGATTTCAAACATTGACAGACCAGACGAATGGGAATTTTTCCCAGACTTATTACTCTTCTTTGTCCAATTCAACCTGACATGGATACTCATGCTTGAGTACTCCATCAAGGACAAGCTTGTGGGAAATATAAATGTCCCATACTTTGGCAGACAAGTAAAAATAAAATGGTGGAGTGGTATGAACCTCGCCAACCATGGAAAAGACAGGATTTCCAAATGGCTCGCTAACAATCCTACCTTCTGCACCAAAGTCCCTGACCAATCTGGTTTCCTGATGGCCAAATCCCAGAATCAGGCCAGAATTGCTGCTGCCAGCACCCCTGACGAACTCATGAGAATAGCCGAAGAAATGAAGAACACCATGGCTAGCATGTCTCAAGCTAGTTCTGACAGGAGTGATGACAAGGAAAAAGATGATGACTCAGACAATTATGCATTTGACAGTGAAGACCCAACAACTTTCTTTGGACACGATCCTTGATCGTATCCTTGTTGATAAGGATCATGTTGAAGACAGACAAGTTAAAGTGACATAAAGAAAGTTATTCGCCGACAAAAGTATTCGCCGACAAAAGCAAGACTTGACAAAAGCAAGACTTTACAAAAGCAAAAGTAAATAGTACCTTTACCGACACTCCATTTGTCTTTTATAATAATGACGTGTAGTTTTGTTAACCCGGTTTAGCTTAACCATGGTTAACTTTTGTCTATATATTCTCTGAAGTTTTCTTTTAAAGACAAGTTTAGTTTTCCAGTTTTATTTTTCTTTGAATGCTCTGCGAAGCATTACTATTCCCTCTCCTTCTCATCTTGTAAATTTCTGAACTCTTAAATAAAGTTTGAAACTTATCTTTGTGAATCAACTTTGCTGTCAGACTTATTTGCATAAAGCATTGTAAGCGACTATTTCTCTATCTTTTATGATTTATTATACTGATCTGGTCTAGTATATCGGCTAGAAACCCGGACTTATCTGCTAGACGCATATACTAAAAAGGATAGACCCTGTGGTAGAACAACACCACGTACTGACCGGTTATTTTTGTTGAATAGTAACTCATACCCGGATTGCTGCCGGTAGAGTTTAAATCTTCATTTCTGTTATGTTCTTAGAATTGTTAAATATTATCCTGTGTTTCTTGTTTTATATTATCTTGCTCCGTTTTGGTATCAGAGCCTTAAGTCTTGTTGAAGAAGATAAGAGTGACTATTTCTATGTGCAAAAGTCAGTAGGTCTGTAGGGTGTTTGCCGTCTGCCAGGAGTGCTATAGGTTGTTGGCTCGTTTGACCAGGCTGTGAGTCAAAACTTAGGATATTTACTGTTTATTTTCTTTACCATGTCTGCGAGTAGTTCTAGACCTGGGATTTAGCCTGATGATATGAATAGTTGCACTGGACAATCTGTAGCTAATTATGAGACTAACTGGGATGACAAAGATTTAATCAATTGGCAATTACCCAACATTCAACAAAGCAGCATTTATAAGAAAAAACTTTTAGACTTCAGGACCATTTTGGGTCAGAAGACCAAAGAAATTAATGTGAAATTTCAAAAAAATTCTTTTTCGACAAATCTTTTAAATAAGAACAGTTTTACTCATTACAACAAAATCGGTTTTAATGATCTACATATTGGAAGTGTCCAAGTAGGCATTAAACCTCTTTCAAAAATCGGACTAAACAACTCTTTACTAATTGTTTTAAGGGACAAAAGAATTACTAACTATAAAGAATCAGTTTTGGGTATGGCAGAAACTTCTCTGACTTATGGCCCTATCTATTTTCAGTGTTATCCAAACTTTACCATAGCCTTAAACACTGACGAACATAAGGAAAAGTGCCTAGTCATAGACATCCAGACCCATAACTATCAATTCCTTGAAAAATCCAGCCCTTATAAACTTGTTTACAGAGTCCATTACAGATTTTTAACCTCCGGACTTATTCCTAACTACATACCTCCTTCTGTACCAGCAGGTCAGACCATATGTTTTAATGCATCCCCCTCAGTCAATGTCTTAGTACCTGTTCCGTTCAAATGGAAAAACATTAAGTTTCCAGATGATTGGGTCAAAGAACAGGTTAACCAACCTACCTACAGGCCATCTATGAGAAACCTCCATAACTGTGTTACTGAACAAGATGGAACCCTTAGAATATTCTTCAGAAGAGGCCTGTCCCTCAGAGATAATGACAGTGACCATTCCAGATCATTAAATGACTTCCAATCAGCTAGAAACTCCCTATCAAGCCTGTCTAGGCAAAACATAGCCAGACAAATACCCAGTCTAGCCCCAAGACAACCCAGACAAATAACTAACCTCATACCTAGCACTGTGACTCCTGGCCCAGCTGCCAATTACAACCCAGAAGAAGATTCTAGCGAACCTATTATTAACTTGATTCCTAAAAGAAGAAGGCCCAGGCCCAAACCAGAAAACCCAACACATGTGGCCCATGTTCAAAAAACCTCAGAACAAGTAGCCCAACCAATACACACTTATGACCAAGGCCAGACCTCACCTACTCCTTCACAAGTCCTAACAAAAATTATTGACCCAGAACCACCTGTTCGTTTCATTAACGTTATTGACACCAAATCGAGTATTGATTTTGATCTCCTAATTACTGATTACTACTCCCCCCAGAATTAGCAATTAAGAGAAAAATATGAAAGAAACTACTCTGATAACAAGAGAAAACAGTTTTATAAAAGATGGACAGATAACGTTGAGATTCTTAACCAAAGGATACCCTTCTTTGAATGGTACAAAAATAGAAAAAACTTTGAACAAAAATGCACTGTTATTGACCAATCAAAAATTAGAACATACAAAACTAAAAGAGGAGAAGAGAGACAAACTCATCCTCCTCCTAGACACTTCGAAATCCAAATGCCCAATGACGACATTGAAGGTAGTACTAACACAACACTCTGTACACCTTTCATATTATTAGATGAAGAACTATCTAGCACCACGCCTTTATCTCCACACCAAATTGGAGTGGTAATGAGACAAAATAATTATACAAATTTCTTTCTAAATTCCATAGGAGAACAGCTAGAAAAAATTGACCTGAACCTCTCCCAAACCACTATTTCCCCGACAAAAGAGAGCCTTCCCCAACATGTTTTCGTTCCCTATGAAACACTAATAACCTTATCCCATAGGAGTTCGAGAAAGGGAAAATAGAAGATATCTGAGCAACCTATCCTATTTCCAGACAGTACCGATATTGAAAAATGCTTCGACAAGCTCGTTGATGAAAAAGAGCTTTTAACTGCCTTAGAAGAAAGACTTAAAAACCTACCAAAAAAAGAACCTTTCCACTATCCTAATATCCAAACCATTGACAAAACCATCCTAGAACCTTCCAGTGATGAAGAAGAAGAGATGGATTTCCAGAACATGGTCCAAAGGATAACTTCAAGTAACAAAGCAGACAGTTACAACCAGACCAAATATTACCAAAATACCAAACCTTATTATCCAAAACCCACTCCTCATGACCTACAATATGAAGAGACTGTCCCCTACCGAGCCTATACAGGTAATGCCTGTTATCAGTTCAACATTGACGGCTTGTCAGAATACCAAGTCATCACTGTTCTAAGACAAATGCATACCATAGGATATATTTATATTAAAAAAACAAAATTTGTCTCACCCTGACGTTGTCACGTCCGTAGCCACTGGATTTGAAGGACAACTATTTGGATGGTGGACCCATACCCTGAGCCCAAATGCCAGGAGTACCATCATCAACCATACCAAAACCATAACCACTACATTACCAACCAGACCCACTACTGATCCAGCCTCTTTTATACCGTCTTCTTCAACCCAAACTACTACCACTACATCTGAACCAAATGGAATAGACATTCTATGTTATACCATTTTAATGCACTTTGTTGGAAACCCCAACATCAACCAAGGAAAAGATTTTTCAAAACTCCAAAATTTAAATGTAAAAGACTTAGCGATTTCAAATGGTATAAAGACATTTTATTGACCAGAGTTCTACAAAGACCTGACAATGCTAACCCTTACTGGAAAGAAAAATTTATTGCTGGTTTGCCAAAACTCTTTTCCAATAAAGTTAGAGAAGAAATGGTTAGACAAATGGGTTGGTCTGATTGGTCCCAGATGGACCTTAATGGCTAGACTTATGGTGAAATCATTGCCACCGTCAATGTTGTTGCTATGCAACTCTGTAATGATCTTCGACTCAAAAGTCAGCTTAAACAACAAAAATTAACAACCAGGAAAGAACTAGGATCTTGGTGCGAACAATTTGGCTTTGACAAACTCCCTACTCCTAGAAAGAAAGCATCTAATAAAACCTATAAAGGCAAAGGTATCCATCGATACAAGAGAGACAAATATGGTAGGAAAAAATATCATTGGTTCGCATACATTCCTGGCAAAACTTCTAACTACTGGCCCCCCAAATCTAAGAAAGCTTATTCCAAAAACAAAACAAAAAGTTTTAAGAAATCAAACAAATGTTTTAAATGTGGCAAGGAAGGCCATTATGCTAACAAATGCCTAGACCAAAAAAATAAGATTATAAACCTTGACCTTGGAGATGAAATTAAGGAAAAGGTTCTCCAAGTCTTATACGCTGATTCTGAATCTCTAAACGAATCTTCATCCTCCACTGGTGAAGTGCTTGTCATTAGAGAATCATCCTCTTCTGATTACTCCTGTGGTTCCTCTTCTGATTCAGAACCAGAAACCTAACCATGCTTTTGTAAAGAAATCAATGTCCTCGATCAACATGATTATTCTCTAATAATTAGCATGATTGACGACATTAATGATCCTTTGCAAAAGGCTAAACATATCAGACAGCTACAACAAAAAATCACCGGTGAAGCTGCCCCTAGTAGCAGTAGTACCCCCTTCACCGAAACTAAACCCTTCAAAAATGCCCCTTTCCAAACCCCTGATTTTGAACAAAACATTTTAGGAAAATTCCAGATCAAATCCAGAAAAGTGACCATTTCAGACTTACAAAAAGAAATCCTTGAAGTCAAAGGGGAAATAAAAATTTTAAAAAGACAAATCGAGGATTTACAGATCAAAGAAAGTTACAGAACAATTTCCAAAAATACCTCCCAAAAGTTCCTCTGAAAAACAGCCAAGCTTTGACAGCTCTGACGAGTCTGACAAAGAACAGCCCAACCATGATGACACCAAAGACGACTCTGGTTTTCCTCAAATCAATGTTATACAAGAAATTAGGATCCTGAAGTGGTATGTTGAAGGTGACATCAGAATTACCCCTAATTATAATATAAGGGCTAGTGCCCTTGTTGACACAGGAGTCGACCTGAATTGTATAATAGAGTCTTTGGTCCCTACCAAATACCTAGATGCTACGACAGAAACCCTCTATGGAGCTAACAAGACATTATTAGACATTAAATACAAGCTCACTAATGCGAGAGTCTGCAATTGTGGAGTTTGCTATGATACTGATTTTATTGTTGTTAAAACCCTTACCCATAATGTGATTTTAGGGTTACCTTTTCTCTATCTGATTTCTCCCTTCAAAGTTATAGCTGAAGGAATCGTCACTGAATATTTGGGAAAAAAAATTATATTTCCTTTTATCTTTCCTGTCTTGGTACGGGATCTAAATGTTTTAAAAACCCAAAATATTTGGGAAAATACCCCTAAAAATCTTAACAATTGCATTGCCACTCTTAACCTGAGACAAACCCAATTGAATTTCCTAAAAGATGACCTAGTTTTCAAAAGACAAGAAGTCAGATTAGAAGTTCTAAAGAGAAGGAAAAAATAGAACTTTTCAAAGAAAAACTAGAAAAAAAAATTTGTTTGACTATTCCAAATGCTTTCTGGGATAGGAAAAAACACATTGTTATTCTTCCTTATACTAAAGATTTCAATGAAAAAGGAATACCAACAAAAGCCAGATCTATCCAGATGTCTGCTAGTCTTGTAGAATACTGTAAAAAGGAAATTCAAGACTTGCTTGACAAAAGACTCATTAGACCTTCTAAATCCCCTTAGAGCTGTCCTGCATTTTATGTTCAGAAAAATGCCGAAAAAGAAAGAGGAGTTCCCAAACTTGTTATCAATTATAAATCCTTAAACGACGCTTTGCAATGGATCAGATATCCTTTACCTATCAAATCTGATTTATTAAAAAGACTTTATGACTCTATAATTTTCTCAAAATTTGACATGAAATCAGGCTTTTGGCAAATCCAGATTACCGAACAGGACTGTTATAAAACAGCTTTCACAGTCCTTTTTGAGCAATATGAATGGAATGCCATGCCATTTGGTCTTAAAAATGTACCTAGTTAATTCAAATGTATCATTAACAACATTTTCAATTCCTTCACTGAATTCTCCATTGTTTACATAGATGATGTTTTGATATTTTCAAAAAACATTGACCTCCATTGGAAACACTTGGAGATATTCCTCAAAACCATCAGACACCATGCATTGGTAATTTCGGCCCCAAAAATTACCCTTTTTCAAACCAACATCAGGTTTCTGGGCCACAATATAAAAATGGGAACAATTGTTCCCATTCAAAGAAGTTTAGATTTTGCTGACAAATTTCCAGATGAAATAAAAGACAAGAAACAATTGCAAAGGTTTTTAGGTTGTCTAAATTATATTTCAAATTTCTATAAAGGACTTAGCATCATTTGTAAACCCCTTTTTCAAAGACAAAAGACCAACCCTCTTCCTTGGACAGAAGAACATACTAAGGCTGTCCAGCATGTGAAGAAATACATTAAAAAACTTTCTTGCATGTCTATTTGTCATCCTACTGCCCCCAAAACTGTTGAAACCGATGCTTCAGATAAAGGGTTTGGTGGCGTTTTGAAACAGACCATTGATAACAGGGAATGTTTGGTTAGGTATGTTTCAGGATCCTGGAATGATACCCTACTAAAATACTCAACTGTTAAAAAGGAAATTTTAGCCATCGTTATGACAATTCAAAAATTACAAGATGATTTTATCAATCAAAATTTTGTTTTAAGAGTTGATTGCCAATCGGCAAAGTTTATTTTGAAAAAGGATGTTAAAAACCTTGCCTCTAAACAAATCTTTGCTAGATGGCAAGCCCTTTTATCTGCTTTTGATTTTGACATTGAATATTATATATATATATATATATTAGTGTATGATCTCTTGATTGTTGATGCAAGGGGTTACATAAACATAGTAGAAAAAGTTTCTTATGATTCTCTCTTCAACATCCTCCTAAGTTCTTGAGTACTGTGACGTGCCACACGCAGTTACCAGTCCCAGGATATAGTGAGGAAGATCAGTGGTACAGACCAGAAGTATATCGAAAGTGGAGGAGCCTCCAAATGTTGGTATGGTTCTATTTTATTCTTCTTCTTTATATTGATTACAATTTCCGTGTATACATATTTATTTATTATTGTAATAATTTTATATTTATTAGTTTCGAAAATAATTACGATCCCAAGTTCACTGGTCCCTGATCATTTATGATTTGTATCAAAAGTTTAAAACCCATTTCCGCTACGTTACCGGTGAACAGGGTTCCAGCAGGCCTACCCAAGCTTGGGAAGAAAGCCAATGGTGTTTATGGAACTTTCCAACAAGGGAACAAACCAAGAGTATGCACAAAAAAGGCAAGTATCTATCCACCAAGGATCCCCTAGAGCTTTTCCACCTAGATCTTATGGGTCCTATGCAAACCAAGAGTTTATGTGGAAATAGATACATTTTTGTTTGTGTAGATGCTTTCTCTAGGTTCACGTGGACATATTTCCTTAGAGAAAAGTCTGAAACTTTTGACAAGTTTAAAATGCTTTGTACTAAAATTCAAAATGAAATGAAATCAAACATTAAAAACATTAAACGGATTAGGAGTGACCATGAGAGAGAGTTTGAGAATGCCCAATTTGAAAGCTATCGCAATAGCTTAAGCATCTCTCATGAGTTTTTGGCTCCTAGGACACCTCAACAAAATGAAGTTGTTGAGAGGAAAAATAGGGTACTTCAAGAGATGGCCTGTGTGATGTTGCTTAGCAACAATGTCCCAAGGAATCTATGGGCCGAAGCCGTCATAGGAAATAGAGTTTTTCTAAGGCCCCATACTAGGCAAACCTCCTATAAGTTATGGAAAGGTATATAACCAAATGTTAGTTATTTTCACACTTTTGGAAGCAAGTGCTACATTTTAATGACCATGATCAACTTGGCAAGTTTGATGCTAAGAGTGATGAGGGTATCTTCATTGGTTATGCCTTGAATAGTAGAGCCTATAGAGTTTTCAATTTGAAGACTTGAACCGTCATGGAATCATCCAAAGTTGTTATTGATGATACAAGGCTCAAGTCTATTGACCATGATGAGAAAGTTGCTATAATTGATGACTCTCCTTTGGAAAAGGTTGTGGAGACTCATAATGTTAGGCCATCTAATATTGATGATGATAACACACAACCTATTGATAGAGTTCCTCTCTTGAACTCTAAAGAACCCTCTCCATGAGTTAGGATACTCCATGATAAATATGATATCATAGGAGAGATTAATGAGGGCGTTGGGACTAGGCATCAGTTAGCTAATCTAATTAGCCACACACCTCTCAAATAGAACCCAAGAATGTTAAAGAAGTCTTAAATGACGAATTTTGGGTTCTTGCAATGCAAGAAGAGCTAAACCAATTCGAAAGAAATGAGGTTTGGACTCAGGTTCTTATACCCAAAAACACCAATGTCATTGGAACCAAATGGGTTTATAAGAGCAAATCGCATGAAGATGGCAACATTGTGCGAAATAAGGCCAGGCTTGTAGCACAAGGATACCCTCAAATTGAGGGTATTGACTTTGAGGAGACTTTTACTCCAGTTGCCCGTCTAGAGTTCATTAGGCTTCTTTTATCCGTCTCTTGTGTGCACAAGTTAAAATTGCATCAAATGGATATTAAGAGTGCCTTCATCAATGGCTTCTTATAAGAGGAAGTGTTTGTTGAGCAACCTAAACGGTTTGTTGATCCACACCTCACCCCCCCCCCCCATCCCCCTCCCCCCGATATGTCTATCACCTCCAGAAGACTTTATATGGGTTGAAACAAGCACTGAGGGCTTGGTATGAGCATCTTACTCTATATCTTGTTGACAATGGCTACTCAAGGGGTAGTGTTGACAATACTTTATTCATCAAGAAAGACAATGATGAGCTCTTTATAGCTCAAATCTATATTGATGGTATAGTTTTTGGCTCCACCAACAACACCAAAGTCCATCAATTTGTTGATGTCATGTCTCATGAATTTGAGATGAGTCTTGTTGGTGAGCTAAGTTACTTCTTAGGGTTGCAAATTAAGAAAATGGATGCTGGGATTTTTATATCCCAATCTAAATATGCCAAAAACCTAGTGAAGAAATTTGACCTTAAAAATACCAAACATTGTGATACACCCATGAGTTCCACTATGAAGTTAAGCAAGGATGCTAGTGGTAAAAGTGTGGAACAAACACAATATCAGGGCATGATTGGTAGCTTGCTTTATTTGACCGTAAGTAGGCAAGATATCTCTTTTAGTGTGGGTGTGTGTGCTAGGTACCAATTGGATCTTATGGAGTCTCATCTCTCTTCCGTTAAGAGAATCATTGGCTATGTGAATGGGACATCCAACTATGGGATTTGGTACTCTTTTGACACTAATGCTAGTCTTGTAGGCTTTAGCAATACGGATTGGGCAGGAAATTATGATGATAGGAAAAGCACAACGGGTGTTTGCTTCTTCCTTAGGAATAATCTAGTCTATTGGTTTTACAAGAAGTAAAACTCAATTTCCTTGTATACGGCGGAGGCCGAGTATATAGCCGCGGGGAGTGGATGCACACAACTCCTTTGGATGAAACTAATGCTAGTGGACTACGAATTCAACCAAGGTACTCTCACTCTCTTTTGTGATAACATGAGTGCTATTAATATTTCCAAGAATTCGGTTCAACATTCTAGAACTAAGCATATTGACATCTGCCATCATTTCATCAGAGAACTACTTGAGAATAAATGCATGGTACTTGAACATGTAGGCACTAATGATCAAGCAGACTTATTTACCAAACCCTTAAATGCTACTCGATTCAAAACACTTAGTAGATCTATTGGGATTTGCCTTGTGGAGTGATGAATATTGGATTTGACCTCATATAGGGAACTCAAGCAAAAAGAGCTATTGCATACTTGCCATGTGCAAGAATTTGAAAAAAATTATGCTTCTTTATTGATTGCTTGAGTAACTTGGTTGCACCTATGTTATATGATATTTTCTTCAATAAGTGTGAACCTTGCTTTGATTACAATCTGTCATATTTATGTTCAAACATGACTTTTTGGACTAGGAAATCTACTAAGGAAGTACATTTTGAATGACCTATAATTGTTTCCATGACATGATGATTCTTTAATAACATGCTAATGAAATATGAAAAAGCATGAATTAATGATTGCCATATTGAAATGCAAAACAATGTGTGAAATACTAATGAGACTCTAATGTATAAACATGTCTCTCTTTCTTTATTAGTTGAACATTGCTACTATCATACGGGTATCTACCCGGAAAAATCAAATAGGGTGCAAATGTCGCTCATGTCATGTTTCGCTTATAAAATTGGATATAGTTGCTCTTAAAATTGAAATCTATAAAATCTCTATATCCTCGCTTCTCTCAAGATAAATGGTGAAATTGGTTTGAATTCCAATGGAAACCTTTATCATTTGCTTTGCCAGATACCATTGTATTTTGGACTTGCATGCAACTTGTCTTGTATGCAAATCATTTTTAATTCATGCATTTTCTTTGTATAAATCTCCTTGTTTCTCTCCTATTAATTGAGTTGCATAAAAGTGGTGTATATTATTATACAAATAGCTTGTATGCTCATATTTCTCTTTGCTATAAGTGACCTGGTTGGGGACTACTTCTTTTGCCTATATCATGACAAAAAGGTGGAGTAGAATATGGTAAAGGTAGTTGTTCTCTAGCAAATGTGATTGTTGGGAGATTACATATTGAGGGGGAGTAACCCTTTGAGGAGGAGCAATTGCATTCACATACATTGCATGATGTTGTTTTTACATCTTATATTCGTAAATGCAAATGTTTTTGTTTTATTTTCACTTGATCACCTCGCATACACTTGATTTGAAAAGTGTAGTTGTTTTTGTTTTAAAGGGATGATAGTTCTACAAGAGATTAAAGATTGAAGATTGAAGAACTGAAGTTTTATATATATCTTTGTAATGTAGAATATCTTCCCGATGCTTCAATTTTCTATTTTTGAGAATATCAATGTGTGTGGTGGTTTTTTCACGAAATAGCCAAAGGGGGAGACTGTAAAGTCCTCATTTTGTGAACAAACCACATTTTGGGGTTTGATGTAAGGGTAGCTTAGGCTCTCAAAACCTCAAGAGAAAAAGCACCAAAGGTAAATTTCTATGTGCTTACTTACTTTAAAGAGATATAGTTGCACACACTCACAACTCATGCATATTCCTTATTCATATATGTTGTGTGTTTATATTTGTGTGCTTTCATGCCTTGATAACTCTTCTTGCATGTTTATATTGATCACATCTTTGCATTTGTATTGACATGCATTATGTGTTCTCTTACACACACATACACACTATCTAGCATTTGATGTGTTATGCATGTGTGCTTCACTGATTTCCCTTGCATTCATTGTGTGTTTAGTGTGGTGGATTTTTCACTTTGAAAAATCCTTAACAGGATAATGTGCGGGTCTATACGCGGGTGCATACCCGCGCACTACCGGTGTAATGGGCTAATTGATTATTTCAATCTCTCCGAGTCAAGTCAATGCGCAGACATTTACGCTGGTGGAACTCGCGCAGGACCAGTGCATTGTACTGAATGATGTTTTTTTCATCTCTCAGTTTCTAGCCAACACGCGGACATTTACTCGACATAACGTGGGTATGCATGGGTCACTGTGCGAGTCTGGACCTGCGTACAGCCCCGCGCACTACATAGATCTAGCAATTTTTCTCAAACGGAAGCACTTCATTTTTTATACATATATATGTGTCTCTTCATTTTCAGGTATTACTAAGAGTTCCAAATATCACATCTTTTCCATAGAACATATTTCAAAAGGAAAAATCTCACAAGAACTCACCTTTATACACTCAAAGCATCTCTTTGTGCATAAAAACATCATATTGCATCATCAATGGTCATATAGAGTGCATCCATGTATGGTTTTGTATCATCACTTCTTGTTTGGTAAGTTTCTCACTACCTTCATCTAAGTTTAGTTTTTTTCTTATCAAACCATCTCTTTTATCATTTGTATGCTCTTAGAATATATTCTAGATACAAAGTAGTGATTGTTTGTGATGACATGATTGAGTGTTGTATTGTGATAGCTTCATATAATTATTTGATCTATGTTTAGCTAAGCTTTATGATATGCCATTTAGCTATTGATATCTAGGAATACTTAATTGCCATTTTATCATCCTAGACAAGCATCTAAGGTTTCCTAACCTTGTTTGTTCTTTGAATATCATCATATACTCACATTGGCCATTTTATCTCTTCATTGAGAAGTAAGACTTGTGTTGTTTTCAGGATTAGGTAGCTTTAATTGCAAGCAAATTGGACTAGGTTCACTCATACCGGGATTAGGTATTGGTGGTGGATTATATAACAAGATTAGGTTGTGTTGGGATTATGCTCAATTTAACAAAAAGTGATTTATAGTTTAACAAATCTTATAGCATTTATAGTTTAATTATTATAATAGTAAAAAGTAAATAATCATAAGGTCAGAAGACTATGAGAAAAGAAGAATTGTTCATACATCTAGATACGTATGAGGTATACACAATTCTTTAGTTAGTCTTGAATATTATTCACAACTTAAGATAAAAGGTTGGGTGCCTTTATCTTGTCAAAGTTGTAGATTCTTTTGCTAGCATTTGAGTGGGATCAAATGTGTTATGATGAGTCTAAAATCATCAAAGTGTGGTGTCTTTGGGCAAAAGAATCTAGTGCACTGGGTGCATTAAATTGGATCACATTGAAATACTTTATCTAGAACCGTCAATGGATATAAGTTTTCACTTGAATACAAGTCTATCTCAATCCTGAGATAAATGATGGACTTATGGTTGCAAGTGTTATCATTTGAGCTATTAATGAGTACGATTATATAGCATAGTCTATCTTCGATAGTTTGGTGGTATTCATTTATTAATCGATAGAGGACTTCATTTATAGATATGGACATCGTGGCTCTATTTATGAAATGAGAGTAGAATATCATCATAAGGGTGTTTTGAGGTATTGGATATTAAATCTTAACGTTAAGTTTTAAATAGTGTCTTGAAACATGGCTTCTGGACAAGTCAAAATATCAAAATTCAAAATGTGGTCATATGAGTAAATTTGGTAACTTGGAGAGCTATAAGCGGTCTATGAGCTTTTGGCGATTACTAATATTCTTCACGATGATACACTTTCTCTATTAAGATTGTCTAGGGTATAAAAGAGGAATATTAACTTATTCTATATTTATTTAAGAGTTCAATTTTAGATTTTTAGTGGAATAAACGAAAATTAATAGATCGGACCTAAGTGAATCATTTGTTGATTGTGATTGGGCTGTGTCTATTGGAGCTTAAATTTTAATAGCCCACCAAGATCCCCAATCCACACGAACTTGCATGTATCACTTGATATATTCTACCAGACCAATTTAAGGGTCCATCTAGAATTGTATTGAGACATGTGGACTTGTTTCTTTTTGTAAGAATGGGTCTATTTCACATGTGAACTTTTTATTAAGGTCCAATGGATTTAATAAAATAGAAAAAATAATATAATGGCCCATATATGATGTTGGGCGGCAAAGCTATATAGTTTAGCTTGGTTATATTAATTTTATTTTATTATATTAATTAAGTGGAAATTAATTAATTTGGTAATTAATTAATTAATTAATTAAAAGTCAAAATCTTTTTCCTAATAGGAGATGGTCTCCTAATATTATACTATTGTTGGTAGTATAATTAATGTTAAAGACTATATTTGATAAGTAGATAAATACAATGAATTATTTATCTATTCAAATTAGGGAATCGTTAATATGGTAACAAATACACTATTTGAGTTGGATTAGGAGTCTTGGCGTAGGAAAGAATTCTTTTTGGAAAATGATTCTTGGTCACCATGTAAATCCACCTAAGGAAAGGCTTCTTAACAACCAAGTAAATCCTTCTTAGGAAAGGATTTGAAATCCTAATATATTCCAAGAAGGAATTTTGGCCAACCCTATATATATATAAAAGGAATTTCGGCTAGCTATATAGAAATATAAGAGAAATTTCGGCTAGCCTTCAAAGTTGAACTTGGAGAGAATTTTGGCCACCATAAGAATTTTGGGAGAAAATTTAGTTTTTGCTCTAGACAAAATTGGATTAACTCTAAGAAATAGTGTGAGATTTGGCAAAGAAGAAAGGAAGAAAGAACATTTAGTTTTCGATAGTACAATAGTAGCCTTTACATTAAAAGGTTTTGTGTACAACATCGAATCAAAGTTCACTCCAGTTTCAATCAAATTGATTGATAATTCACAAGTGACCTAACGTTCTTTGTTTTTCTTCTTCAAGGATTATTAAGACTAACAAAGAAAGAGATTTTGTTTGTTTGCATCATCAGGTATACAATTAGAAGGAAAGGGAGCTCACACTCCTAGGTGATTCACGTTCATGATTGGATTGGAAGATCTTACGGATTCAATTCGGTGCTAGTTCAATCGTCACGAGAAAAAGGTACAACACTTTTTATATACATCAATTAATCTAGGGTTAAGGATCTTGTTATTATATAGGGAAAAAATTTATTTATACCGAAACCCTAATTTTAATTTTTCATTCTTCCGTTGCGTGATTTTCCCTTCAATTGGTATCAGAGCCAGGTTGTACCCTTGATTAATTGATGTATGTGTACGTGAATCTTTTTTCTTTTTATTGTATATATGCATGTTTCAGAAAGAGATGGCACTCTAGGTATTCGTGTATATATTTACATTGGAATGTATTGATATATATATATATATATATATATATATATATGTGTGTGTGTGTGTGTGTGTGTGTGTGTGTGTGTGTGTGTGTGTGTGTGTGTGTGTGTGTGTGTGTGTGTGTGTTCTATATGTGGATTGTTATTGCTCAATTTTGATCCTTGAATTTCAATATATTTTGTTTGGGATTGTAACAAGAATGGTGGTCTATCATCGCTATAATTTCTTCTTGGTAGTTGCTAAGTTTTTTTTTATTTTGTTGTTGTAATAAAAAAAAATTGCAGTATATTGTAATAAAATAAAATAAAAACTGCAGTATTTTTTTTATTTATAATTCTTCTATAACATACTCAAGTATTGAAGACTCGAAGGTTTGAAGAATTCGAAGCAACCGGAACAAGTTTGGGACCGTGCGAGCCATAGCAACAAACGTGAGTGCGAAGAGCACACGGTCACGATTGTTGTGGCATGGGCTGCGCATGGGAACCCTTTATAGTGTTGTGGCATCCCCACACCCATGGGTAGGGGCCAAGGGTGCAAACGCCTATGGGAGGCAGCCGAGGAAGTCCAAACGACGAAGGTCGCGTGAAGACTTGTTCGCCAAGAAATGAGTTTTTTTGTATTCCAAGACATATAATTTACTTGCTTTTCTAGGATGGACCAAAATTGTAGCTATTTATATTTTTGTAAATATTGCAATGTTTGTCATTGTTTGATAACATGTCGTATAGAATAGGAGTGTCACTCATATATCTCTTTTGGTATGAACATGCATAGAATGGTTTAGGTATCTAATTGGCATCTAGATAACTTGGTAAATCATTCTTTGGAATTCGATCACACTCCTTAAATAACTGAGTGGGAGAAGGTATTTTGGAACACCTACGGCCTCCAAGTTTAGTTGAGCTTTATGTTTCGTGTAATAACCTCCCAAGAGGTATTCATGAATGGAATTTAGCAAGATACTTCCTTACAAGGATAGACTAGACAATTAGCCCAAATGATATCTACTCCCAAAGGAGGGATATTCGTGAGGGATTATATTGAAGGTCGATAACTTGGTATTACACTCAATGTAATTGTATTAATATCCTCCCAAGAGTTCTTGTTAATACAATTACAATTCTAAAATTGAAAACGTTGGTTGATATGTTAACAATTAGGTAGGACCTAGTCCAACTAGTAAATGGTGTGAAGTCCCAAAAGAGACGTGAAATTTATGGGTGTTAGATCACCGCTGAAAGTAACAAATGAATTATTTTATTTACTTCAAGATAAATATTTGAAAGTGCTTTATCATGATTGTTTACTTATATAATTTTTGTTTTTATTCAAAAATCATGACCCCATCCCTAATCAACATCCTTAAAGACAATACTTTAACTGGTGATAATTATGTCACATGGAAAAGGAAAATTGGGCTTTTATTGCAATCCGAAAAGCATAAGTTTGTTCTGTGCACTCCTAAACCACCTACTCCTACTAATGAATCTACTCAGGAGCAAAGAGATGAGTATCAGCAGTGGGAGTCTTCAGATAGATGGCTAAATGTTACATTATGGCCACCTTCTCCGCCGTGTTGCAACAACAACATGAAGGAATGGAGACTGTTGCCGATATAATGATGTCTTTAGAAGATATGTTTGTTATGAGGTCTATGATGACTAAGAGAGAGGCAATGACTGCTTTCATGAATCTTAGGATGAAACCTGGACAGGCTGTGAAAGATCACATGATAAAGTCATAGCACATCTCAACATTGCAAAACTGAATGATGCTGAGATAGATGGTGAGACCAAAATTGACATGATTGTCAACTCACTATCAAATTCCTTTGATTAATTCAAGTTGGACTACACCATGAATAATAAGGAATACACCTTGCAAGGCCTGATGCAAGATGTTCAAAGCGCCGAAAAAAATCCTTGTGAAAGGCATGGGTCAAGAGATTCATACCGTAGGTAAAGTTGCTACTGTTAAGACCCGTAAGAAGGTCAAGAAACAACAGAAGAAAAAAAAACTAGGACCTACTAAATAGGAGACAAAGAAAGTAACCAAGATCAAAGGGAAGTGTTTCCTTTGTGGTGAAAATGGACATTGGAAAAAAATTTGCCCGAAGTCTCAGGAAAAGAAGGATGAAGGTAATATTAATTATCTTGAAACATGTTTTTTAGCGGATTCTATGGATTCTTGGATCATAGACTCTAGAGCCACTAATAATGTTTGATTTTCCTTACAGGGGTTCAAGGAAAGGAGAATGCTTAATGAGAACAAATTCAACTTGCGTTTAGGCAATGGAACGTTGGTGTCTGCTAGTTTTGTAGGAGATATTAGAATTAGTTTAGATTCTTATAGGCATTTAGATTTAATAGATGTCTATTATGTACCTCAATTCAAGAAGAGTTTAATTTCAGTTTCTTGTTTAAATAAATTTGGTTATTCTGTTACTTTTAATAAAGTTTTTATTATTAGTAAGAATGACAAAATTATTTGCAAAGGTACATTGGAAAACGGTTTATTCTATTTGCATAGAAATATCTCTCACTTACTAGACACGGAATCAATGGAACCTAATCATAAAAGAGTAAATTTATCAAAAGCTGAAATCTACCTATGGCATTTGTGCCTAGATCATATTAACCTTAATAGGATTAAAAGATTGGTTAGTGACGGACCTCTAAGTGACTTAAAGGTTGATGATCTACCAACTTATGAATCTTGTTTGGAAGGTAAAATGACCAAAAGGTCGTTTACTACCAAAGGCACAAGAGCCATCGAATGTTTAGGATTTATACACACTAATGTGTATGGACCTATCAGCATTCAAGCTAGAGGTGGATATGAGTACTTCATCATTTTCATGGATGATCACTCAAGATTTGGCTATATGTATCTCATGAGACATAAGTCAGATGTTTTTGACATGTTTAAAGCATTTAAAGCTGAAGTAGAAAATCAGCTTGAGAAACACATAAAAATATTGAGGTCTGATCGTGGTAAAGAATATCTATCTGGTGAGTTTCAGCAATATCTTATTGATAATGAGATAATTTCTCAATTTTCTGCACCAGGTACACCTCAACAAAATAGGGCGGTAGAAATGAGAAATAGAACTCTTTTAGACATGGTTAGATCTATGAACACTCTAAATGATGTACCATCTAAGTCGGTTCCTAAAACTCCGCATGAGTTATAGACCGGGCGAAAGCCTTGTTTACAACACTTAAGGATACTTGGATGTCCTGTGCATGTGTTAAAAGGAAAGACAGAAAAGATGGATTCCCATTCAGAAACATGCATATTTGTAGGGTATCCAAAATGAACAAAAGGATATTATTTCTATAGTCCTTCAGATCTTAAAGTATTTGTTTCGACAAATGCTAAATTTCTGGAAGAGGACTACATGAATAATTTTGTGCCTAAAAGAATAATTGTCCTGAATAAGCTTTCAGAAGATACAACTCCACAAGAGGTTTCACAACCAAGCCCAATTGTAAGTTCCGTACCAGCACAAGATCAAGAATCTACCATACCTTGTCGTAGTGGGAGGGTTAGTATACAACCCGAGAGATACATCGATCTAGGAAAATCTGTACAGAATCTTCCAGACGACGATGATCCTTATACGTACAAGGAAGCAATGAAAGATGTTGATTGTCGCCATTGGCAAAAGGCAATGTAATCCGAAATTGAATCTATGTTCAAACACAAAGTATAGTCTCTTGTAGACTTGCCTAAAGGGATAAAACCCATTGGGTGCAAGTAGGTATACAAGAGGAAAAGAGGAATGGATGGAAAAGTGGAAACCTTTAAAGCTATATTGGTAGATAAAGGTTATACACAGAAGGAAGGTATCGATTATGAAGAAACCTTCTCTCATGTGGCCATGCTTAAATCCATTAGGATACTCTTATCCATTGCGGCATCTCTAGACCTAGAGATTTTGCAAATGGACGTCAAGACAACTTTCCTTAATGGAAGTCTTGATGAAAGCATCTACATGACGCAACCAGAAGGATTCATTGAAAAAGGCTAAGAGGAAAGGGTATGCAAGTTGCAAAGATCCATATAGGGATCGAAGCAAGCATCCAGATCCTGGAACATAAGGTTCGATCAAGCCATGAAAAGTTTTAGATTTATTCAAAACCTTGATGAACCTTGGTATACAAAAGGATTAAATGCGACAAGTTGGTTTTCCTAGTTCTTTACGTTGATGATATGTTACTCATTGGAAACGATGTAGGTGTATTGACATCAATAAAAGAATGGTTAGCAAAACAATTTGATATGAAGGAATTATGAGAAGTAAGTTATATTCTTGGTATCCAAGTCATAAGGGATAGAAATAATAGAACGATTGCATTATCCCAAGCTTCATACATAGATAAAATCATGTCTAGGTTTTCCATGTAAGATTTCAATAAAAGGTATGTTACCTTTCAGACATGGAATCAAACTTTCTAATGAACAAGTTCCTAAGAAGGAGCATGAAGAACAATTCATGAGTAGGGTTCCATATGCATCGATAGTTGGAAGTCTCATGTATGCAATGCTCTATACTATACCAGATATTTGTTTTGTTGAGGGCATAGTTAGTAGGTTTCAATCAAAGCCTGGTCCTGATCACTGGATGGCAGTCAAGCATATTTTCAAGTATCTCAAGAGAATGAGAGATTATATGCTTGTATACTCTAGAGGGGATTTAATTCCCGTTGGGTATACAGATTCTGATTTTTAGTCAGACTCTAACTCCAAGAGATCAACATCAGGATCTATGTTTACTATTAGAGGAGAGACAGTCATATGGAGTAGTATCAAGCAATCTTGTATTGCTGATTCCACCATGGAAGTCAAGTATGTTGCCGCATGAGAGGCTGCTAAAGAGGCTGTCTGGATCCGCCAATTCTTGATTGACTTGGAAGTTGTTCCTAATGCGAATAAGCAGATCACTATCTATTGTGACAATGGTTGAGCAGTGGCTAATTCGAGAGAACCAAGAAGTCAAAAAAGAGGGAAACACATTGAAAGATGTATCATCTTCTGAGGGAAATTGTGCATAGGGGTGACGTGACGATTACCAAGATCGTGTCGGCAGATAATCTAGTAGATCCATTTACAAAGGCTCTTCAACAAAAGAGTTTTGATGGGCATCTAGAGAACATGGGGATGAGAAATATGACACATTTGCTATAGAGCAAGTGGGAGATTGTTGGGATTATGCTCGATAGCAAGATTATAATAATGTATTTGACAATCTTTTCATAATAATAAAGTGATTTCTAGTTTAACAAATCTTATAGTATTTATAGTTTAATTATTATAATTGTCAAAAGTAAATAATCATAAGGTCAAAAGACTATGAGAAAAGAAGAATTGTTCATACATTTAGACATGTATGAGGTAGACACAATTCTTTAGTTAGTCTTGAATAATATTCACAACTTAAGATAAAAGGTTGGGCATCTTTATCTTGTCAAAGTTGTAGATTCTTTTGCTAGCATTTGAGTGAGATCAAATGTGTTATGATGAGTCTAAAATCATCAAAGTGTGGTTTCTTTGGGCAAAAGAATCTAATGCACTGGGTGCATTGAATAGGATCAAAGTGAAATACTTTATCTAGAACCGTCAATGGATAAAAGTTTTCACTTGAAAACAATCAGAGAGTCTATCTCAATCCTAAGATAAATGATGGACTTATGGTTACAAGTGTTATCATTTGAGCTATCAATGAGTACGATTATATAGCATAGTCTATCCTCGATAGTTTGGTGGTATTCATTTGTTAATCGATAGAGGAATTCATTTATAGATATGGACATCGTGGCTCCATTTAAAAAATGAGAGTAGAATATCATCATATGGATGTTTTGAGGTATTGGATAGTAAATCTTAACATTAAGTTTTCAATAGTGTCTATTGAAACATGGCTTCTGGACAAGTCAAAATATCCAAGTTCAAAATGTGGTCATATAAGTAAATATGGTAACTTGGAGAGCTATACGCGGTCAATGAGCTCTTGGCGATTACTGGTATTCTTCACGAGGATACACTTTCTCCATTAAGATTGTCTAGGGTATGAATGAGGAATATTAACTTATTCTATCTTTATTTAAGAGTTCAATTTTAGGTTTTTAGTGGAATGAACTAAAATTAATAGATCAGACCTAAGTGAATCATTTATTGATTGTGATTGGGTTGTGTCTATTGGAGCTTAAATTTAGATAGCCCGCCAAGATCTTCAATCCACACGAACTTGCATGGATCACTTGATATATTCTACCGGACCAATTTAGGGGTCCATCTAGAATTGTATTGAGACATGTGGACTTGTTTCTTTTTGTAAGAATAGGTCTAGTTCACATGTGGACTTTTTATTAAGGTCCAATGGATTTAATAAAATAGAAAAAAATAATATAATGGCCCATATATGATGTTGGGCGGAAAAGCTATATAGTTTAGCTTGGTTATATTAATTTTATTTTATTATATTAATTAAATGGAAATTAATTAATTTGTTAATTAATTAATTATTTAATTATAAGTCAAAATCTTTTTCTTAGTAGGAGATGATCTTCTAATATTATACTATTGTTGGTAGTATAATTAATATTAAAGACTATATTTGATAAGTAGATAAATGCAATGAATTATTTATCTATTCAAATTAAGAAATCTTTAATATGGTAACAAATAGACTATTTGAGTTGGATTATGAGTCTTGGTGTAGGAAAGAATTCTTTTTGGAAAAGGATTCTTGGTCACCATGTAAATCCACATAAGGAAAGGATTCTTAACAACCAAGTAAATCCTTTTTAGGAAAGGATTTGAAATACTAATATATTCCAAGAAGGAATTTCGGCCAGCCTTATATATATATAAAAGGAATTTCGGCCAGCTATATAGAAATAGAAGAGAAATTTTTTATAGCCTTAAAAATTGAACTTGGAGAGAATTTGGCCACCATAAGAATTTTGGGAGAAAAATTTGTTTTTGCTCTAGACAAAATTCAATCAACTCTAAGAAATAGTGTGAGATTCGGTAAAAAAGAAAAGGAAGAAAGACCATTTAGTTTTCGATAGTACACTAGTATCCTTTATATGAAAAGGTTTTATGTACAACATCGAATCAAGGTTCACACGAGTTTCATTCAAATTGATTGATAATTCACAAATGACCTAACGTTCTTTGTTTTTCTTCTTGGAGGATTATTGTGACTAACAAAGAAAGGGATTTTGTTTGTTTCCATCCTCAGGTATACATTTAGAAAGAGAGGGAGTCGACACTCCTAGGTGATTAACGTTCGTGATTGGATTGAAAGATCTTACGGTTTCATTTCGGTGCTAGTTCAATCGTCACGAGAAAAAATGTACGATACTTTTTATATACATCAATTAATCTAAGGTTAAGGTTCTTGTTATTATATACGGAAAATTTTTATTTATAATGAAACCCTAATTTTATTTTTTCATGCTTCTGTTGCATGATTTTCCCTTCCAGTTGTAATTCCTTCACCATTATTGGATTCGAGGTTCGAGTGTGGCGCACTTAACAGCTTGTGGTTTTTCCCATTTAGAGGGTTTCCACGTATATTTCAGGTATCATTTAAATTTCGCACATAGTACACTTGTTATATAATTTTGACTAGTTAGGGGTATTTTCGTCTACTTGGCCATTAACGAAAATTGAATAAAATTGATTAAAATCTATTCACCCCTCCCCCCTCTAGATTAATATTAAGCACACCATAATTTGTTTCATATATATAAGATACTGAAAATAGGTATGAAAAGCTTATGTAAATGGCTTTTTTCTGGTGCTGTGTGCGGGTATGGGTCACAATGTGCGGGTGTTGACCAGCAATATGACCTGCATACCAAGACTTCTGGCTTGTGATGCTTATCGGATTACGGGTGGTACGCGGGTCCTTTCTCGCGCACTTGGTTGGTCTTTATTTGGAGATCCATGGACCGTGGGGGTGGTGGGCGAGTCCTTACCGGAGCACTATGGTCTTCTTGCATGAGTATGGACCCGCAATGCCACCAGCGAACTGTGCTTCGTTTCTTTGAACTTTGACTATCTTGCACCCACAAATCTCACTTTGCATCCCCAACGTCTGGAATACATCGAATGCTTGTAATAACTATAAAAGAGCCTTTTAGAGACAAAAGTATGCTCGAAAACAGGGAAAATGACATGGAAATGAGAGCCAAATTATAGTACTATTTTGGCACGATCAAAGTGCCACACTAGCTAGCAAGTACCAATACCCTTCACTTCAACCCTAAAGTTGTTCCACAAGTAAATCCATTTCTTCCCTTGGCTAATCTGAAGGTACTCTACAAATGTTCCCCTGTCTCTAGCTGCATGGTTTATGACTCCTAAGTCTACACTCCTCAAATGATGAGATTCAATAAGTAAAACAGTGCTAGAAACTAAAACATAGTTTCCAATTATTGAATTGGGTTTTACCTTCTTTGGCTCAGTGCATTCATGAGCGAAATGACCCAACTTGCCATAATGTAGCAATTTACTTTGACTTTGTCCTTCTTGGCCCAACACGCTTGCCTCTTTTGTATTTTCAAATCTCAATTTCTTAAAGATTTTATTACAACCCTTCCATATTCTCTTCAAGAAGTTCCTATTCTTTTTTGTTGCGCTTGGGGTTCGAAGCCTTCCACTTGCTGATTTCAGCTATGTAAAGCTGACCAGAAGCTTTGGTAGCCTTTAAGCGCTCATCTACCAATTCAACATGACAGGATATATCATCAAAGATTTTTATTTTATGGTTGTGGGTCAAGTCGAATTTCATGTTTGCCCAGCTATTTGGTAGAGACCAGATCACTGCCTGAATTTGTTGCTCATCTGTCAGGGTATGACCTGTAAACTTCAACTCACGTATTATGTTTGCCATTTCTCTTAAGTGTTGCATCATATTATGATTTGGCGCTTCTTGTAAGTGTCAAACTTGATTGTGAGCCTTCTGAGTTTAGTAATAGATGTACCACCAAACTTGTCTGTTAAGGATATCCACATGTCCTATACGGTTTCATACCCTCGTATTCACACATGAGCTCATCAACCATGCTACTCAGTATCATAATGTGAGTGAGACCGTTCTTTCTTTTCCAGGTCTGATATGCCTCTATATCCCTCATGTGTTGAGCAGGGTTACCTTTATATGGTTCAACCATGGTGTTTGTCTGAGTCTGAAGAGCCTTTTACTCTTCAAGGATTAACTGAACCTCATGGTGCCACATTTCATAATTGTCATAGTTCAATTTTTCTCTTTTGATCAACTCAGCAACGACGTTCTTAGATGAAAAAACCACTTTTTGAAATTTTAACCAGGTCCTACGAGCTAAGGTGCCTTTGGCAAAAGGTCCTCCTCGGTTCAATATAGAACACTTCTCTAGAAAGGTGAGAGTGGTGACAGTGAATGTAGTTGTGGTGACAACTTATGGTAGAAAGGTTGTTATTAATGTGAAATTAGTAACAGTATGTCACGAAAAAAGCCATGGCATGCATTACCCATATCACTAGTACGAAAGTAAAGAAAATAATAAGTAATTGAAAGAAAACAAGAAGTGGCCTTTTTGTATTTGATTTATCGTACTTTTCCTTGGTCATTTGACCTCTTCAGGTGGTTACATAACTACTATTTTAACTTGGAGATCGTGGGAGCTTTTCTTTCTCTATTGATCAACGGTTGCCAAGCAAAGACGATGTGCATCTTTGTCGTGAGATAAATGTTTGCCTCTATTTTGTCCACTTCTTCGTCAGTTATTAATCGTGTACTTTGTTGAATAAGTCAAATGGTGAGATTTGGTGTTTTATAGAGCTTTTCCACGTCAGCTCCGACATGTCCCTTCCACAGTGGACTAGTCTTTCATGTTGATAGGGTCGTAACCTTAGTACCTTAAGAAGCAAAGACACATGTGTGATTAGAAAAGCTTTAGAGAGCTTATTTCAGTGAGGATTCTCATAGAGGATGAGTCCTAACTCAACTCAACTAGTAGTGGTGGAAGTTTACTCCTTTCATAAAACTCAACTGGCTTTACCAACTTTATATTTCGCTTAGGTTGACTTGGACGGTGCATTTGGATCTACCTTTGTCCAGATTCATTCTTTAACATAGGAATACTGGGCACGGATGACCTCGTAGGACCTAGGTATAACTTCTTAGTAGCGAGCCTCTCCACCTTGTCTTGCTGTTGTGATTTTCTTGTTTGCGTGGGTTATGTGTCAAACTACACCTTTTGATGGGCCTTGAGAAATCCAAATTTAAGTACATCTGACTTGAGGACACCTGGGGAAACCACCTCGGGATTTTATTTGGAATGGTGAACCGCACTGAGAGGTACCCTGCACTCCTAGTACTTCTGAGGTTTGGGAAGGTGACAAGAATCTGTCATCAACACTAGCATGTTCCTCTAAAATTTCAAACTTAGTATATATTTTGCTGCAAACATACACTAACAATTATAATAAAAGGAATATTAGAATAGGTAGCAAAAAATAAGTCGAGGCTTTTAATAATCATTCAAATCCGTAATATTCACTAGTTTATATTTATTAGTATTTTCACACAAATCTATTCTTAACATTGTCTCGCACAATTTAGAACACCCACTTATAAAAAACCATGAGTATTTAAAATAGCAAAACAAGGGAACGAACATCCCATTATATTTAATAGAAGTAAAAAAATATATCTTTACAATGATAATTACACTCTAAGACGTACATTATTTATCAATCATCTAAGTGATATTCAAACCTAAATGTTTCTGGGATTTTGTACAAGATTCTCTCATAACGTTCAAAAATACTCGGGTGATTAACATCATACTCATAATCTTATTAAAAGCCACATGACCATACCACGACCTATTTTCATGCCCCTTATGAGGCATATGTTTCTGCATTTGCATTCTACGGTTAACGCTCAAAGCTACATGTCGTTTAAGGTTCGAAAATACCCGATGTTGTTCAGCATCTACAATTTTTTCGAGAATTGAGTTAAAGGTGGTAATGTAGTCTTCTTCGAATGGTTAAAATTCTAGGTTTTATTTATTGCAGCTCATCTGGTAAAGCTTTTAAGAGAGCATGTGCTACTTCCTTCCACATTATTTGTATCCCCCGATTACTCCATGGCCAATTTGAAACAATAAGATCCCCAAACTTGAGTAACTGTTCATTCAAAATAGTATTATAGTCCATTTTGAAAATTTCCAAGTTTTTCAATTAACTGAGCCTTCAATTCTTGAAAAATACGTGTCATCTCATTATCATGATCAAGTATCTCAACTTCTTAAAATTTTTGACCTTCAATTATCTCAGGAGTTTCAGGTGAATACTCTTCATAAGTATCCTACAATGAGGATAATTCAACCGACAATGTTGAATACTCCTCGTAAATGTCAACTGTTTTATATGAGTTACCGATTTCCATTTCACCCATCTATAGAGAAATGAAATCAAATATACCATAAATCACATTAACAATTAGCCAGTAATACCGAAGAGAACTCTAAATTTTAAGGCATATTCTTTGCTAGAATTTCCATCGGAAAAATTTTCGATTGTCAGAATCGTCGTTGGAAAAAATAGTTGAAATCAATGCTAGAAAAATCCTCAATTGCTGGAATCATCACTGAAAATAGTCACTAACATAGGAAAAATGGTAGCCAAAATCGTTTCCAGAAAATTGCCAAGTGGCCATAATTGTCATCGAAAACAATCAACGCCGCTGAAAGCCATCAACATCGCCCAAAAAAAGGTCAACGTCATCGAAAAATGGCAATCAGAATCGGGTCAGCCGTTTAACCCCCACTTGACACGTGTCACTCTCATAATGTGATGTAACACATGTCTGATGCACTGCTAAATAACCAACTGTTGCACCTTCTCCACGTGCACAGATGGCACATGTGGTTCACATGCTGCCTTCCTGATATTTTTCGATTGTGGAACCACCACCATTCGACTCAAAATTTTACATGGATTCCAATTACACTTTTGGTTCTAGTGTTTGGGTTAGAGGTGAAGTGCACTCGCCGCTCTATTGGTGCGTGGCGTTGATCATCTTCAACCTTCAAATTTTTATTAAATCAGATTTCAACCTCAACTTCAATGGCTTCGTTCTCTCTCTATACTTGGCCAAATTTTACGATTAAGATGGCGTTGGAAAGGTTTTGATCTCTAGTTTCTACTGGCACCAGTTTTGTAACAAATAATGATTGTTTGATTACCCTAAGGCCTTCTATAGGTCACATGTTAGTGTCTCTATTTCTTAGCTTTAACAAAATAATTAAAAGTTTCCATGGCCTTTAATACAATTTGTAATTCTTCAATAAATTAATATATATATATATATATATATATATATATATATATATATAATCATCATGTTTCTCATATAGTCATACAATTAATTTAAACTACAATTGCAAAATATATATATATAACCCAAGTATGGGTTCAACCCACTACCCACCCGACCCATTCACCCAACCAACCGACAACTCTATTTACTCTTATCTTTCGTTCACCACCAGATTCGAGCCAACGACCACCCACCACTGAAAGCAAAGCTTATTCACTTTGCTACTGCTTCACATTTGACATTTATGGCATAGTATTTATATATAAGCTTTATATGTTATTAAAGTTTTATTGTAAATTAATTCCAATAATTTAAAATTTATTTTATATGATGAAAAAAATCATATTAAAAACATTTATTGTAACATTTGATTAAACAATTTTTTTTAATATTACAAGAATTATTAAAATATGACTACCGAGACCTAGATTTGAACCCCTCACCACTTATATGGAAGGGAAGTACACTACCAACTCTACTAAGAGGTGATGAGCAATTAAACTATTTTTAGAAAACTTATATTGTCATATCAAATGGTCTGTCATTAATTGTATATGTAATACAGAGACTTTTTACATTTTTCAGTTTAATAGACAAATGTAATATCTGAATTCTCACGAAAGGGAAGGATATATGTAACAACTTTTCTAGAAAGTGGTTTGCATGGAATAGAAAGTCTTTCTTTACTTTATTTCAATTTAATAGACAAATGTAAGATTTGAATTCCTATGACAAAAGGAAATGATAAATATACAACAACTTTTCTAGAAAGTGGTTTTGCATTTTAGATTCTTATTATAATATTTATAATATATATATATATATATATATATAATTTTTTATAATTTTTGAATTAATCTATAGTAATTAATATAAAAAAGTGAAGCAAATATAATTATTGATATGTCTCTTAGTAAAAACTTAAAAAAATTAAAGATAAAAAAGAAAAACATAATCCCGATAAATCATTATCAGCAACAAATATTATTTTTGTTTTAATAAGTCCCCAAATCTATAATTTCTTTTTTTTTTTAAATAAAATATCAAACTTTTAGGGACGAATAATTTTCGTCTCAATAGACATCCTATTGGGACGAATAATTTATTTTGTCCCAATACAATTTCTTTTCGGACAAATTGTTTTCGTCTTTAAAAGTCTTGTTATTTTTTAACTTTTTATGGACGATTTTTTTTTTGTCCCAATAGACATTCTATAGGGACAAATATTTTTGTCCCTAAAAGTCTCGTCGAATTTGACATTTTCAAGGACGGATAATTTGTTTCGTTCTAATAGATGTTCTATTAGGACAAATTTTTTCGTCCCCAAAGGTTTCTTCAGGTTTGAAATTTTTAGGGACGAATATGTTATTGCATCCCAATAAACGTTCTATTGGGATGAAAAAATTTGTCCCAACAAATTTCGTCCCTGTAGCCCAATTTTCTTGTAGTGTATATATGTGTGTGTGTACACAGACATAATTAAACATCCTTTTACTATTTATAAAAAAATCTATGTATACTGTGAATATATAATACAGAGAATAAGAAAGTAAATTTTAAACCCGAAAACATCTAAAAATAACTCTAATACCAGTTAAGATTAAAAATAAGTAAATTAAGGTATGTTTACCTCTCAATTTATTAAGATGTTTCATAGGACTAGAGATAATCACAAAATGGAAAAAAAAATCTTTATTCACAGTGTAGATACCTATACTTTGATGTCTCTCAATGTAAGTGTTTTTCTTTGTTGTATCCTTGTTACTCTCTAAAACACAAGCGTGCACACACACACAACCACTTGCACACATTTGCTCTATTTTGCACAGAATGTTCTCCTTTTACAAAATACACGTTATTCTGTATTTAACTACTCAAATAGTTTATCATCAGATAAATGCTCATGCAGTTACTTAATTAAGTGCATGAGCTTAGGTTGGGCAACTCATGGACTTGGGCTCTTGGCTCTACTTGGGTGTATATTGGGTTTCCAACCTAAACGTATGCCAACAACATTGGATCAATTTGTTTGTAATAAATCTGGTGAAATCTCCCAGCTTATCACAACCAATCCAGTCATCATTGTTACAAGTTTAAAAGTTGTCTCATAAAATGATAGTGAATTTTATTGCTTTAAAACTATTGTCATTTTCATTTTCTATAACACAATCAATTAAAACCAACATATTTGTTTGAAGGCATATCTTTGTCAACAAAAGCATCAACTTCTTTCACTATCAACCCTGATAATTCTGAGGCAATTGTTTTACGATCTTGGTAAGTCTAAAACATGTTTAATTACTATTTTCTTCTCTCTTTATTTTTTATCTTTTCATACAATGTAGACTAAAGAACTTTTAAGAAACAAATAGTTTGTATTCATTGAAATTAAATATCATAAAACTTATTTGTTAATCATTTAACAAGTCTATCATCAATGAAAGTATTCTTAAAGATATAATATCTAAAGAGTCATACTTAACTTTTGCATCTGGTTCTGCAATTCCAACCATTGAAGATACGATGAAGGTTGACCAAATAAAAGGCTTACTTGTAAAGGTAAAGTAATTCCTTCCATCTCTTGCTTTTTAGAATATCATTTTTTTCCATATTAAATATATTATCATAACTGGTTTTTAATATATGCTTTCAGGAAACTAATTTTTGGGTCACAACATCAATGATATTAACAATGAACCAAATTTTTTGGTTTATATATGTGTGTGTACACAGACATTATTAAATATCCTTTTACTATGTATAAAAAAAATCTGTGTATGCTGTGAATATATAATACAGAGAATAAGAAAGTAAATTTTAAACCCGAAAACATCTAAAAATAACTCTAATACCAATTAAGATTAAAAATAAGTAAATTAAGGTATGTTTACCTCTCAATCTATTAAGATGTTTCATAGGACTAGAGATAATCACAAAATGGAAAAAAAAATCTTTGTTCATAGTGTAGATACCTATACTTTGATGTCTCTCAATGTAAGTGTTTTTCTTTGTTGTATCCTTGTTACTCTCTAAAACACAAGCGCACGCACACACACAACCACTTGCACACATTTGCTCTATTTTGCACAGAATGTTCTCCTTTTACAAAATACACGTTATTCTGTATTTAACTACTCAAATAGTTTATCATCAGATAACTGCTCATGCAGTTACTTAATTAAGTGCATGAGCTTAGGTTGGGCAACTCATGGACTTGGGCACTTGGCTCTACTTGGGTTTATATTGGGTTTCCAACCTAAACGTATGCCAACAACATTGGATCAATTTGTTTGTAATAAATCTGGTGAAATCTCCCAGCTTATCACAACCAATCCAGTCATCATTGTTGCAAGTTTAAAAGTTGTCTTATAAAATGATAGTGAATTTTATTGCTTTAAAACTATTGTCATTTTCATTTTCTATAACACAATCAATTAAAACCAACATGTTTGTTTAAAGGCATATCTTTGTCAACAAAAGCATCAAATTCTTTCACTATCAACCCTGATACTTCTGAGGCAATGGTTTTACGATCTTGGTAAGTCTAAAACATGTTTAATTACTATTTTATTCTCTCTTTATTTTTTATCTTTTCATACAATGTAGACTAAAGAATTTTTAAGAAACAAATAGTTTGTATTCATTCAAATTAAATATCATAAAACTTATTTTTTAATCATTTAACAAGTCTATCATCAATGAAAGTATTCTTAAAGATATAATATCTAAAGAGTCATACTTAACTTTTGCATCTAGTTCTGCAATTCCAGCCATTGAAGATATGATGAAGGTTGACCAAATAAAAGGCTTACTTGTAAAGGTAAAGTAATTCCTTCCGTCTCTTGCTTTTTAGAATATCATTTTTTCCATATTAAATATATTATCATAACTGGTTTTTAATATATGCTTTCAGGAAACCAATTTTTGGGTCACAACATCAATGATATTAACAATGAACCAAAATTTTTGGTACATGTCTTACCATCAATGTAACAAGATGATTGGTATAGAATATGAAAAATCATTTATATGCATTCATTTAAAGTGAAAAAATGTCGAAGGAACTGCAATGTATTTACTAAATCAATTATATAGTGAAAATTGTCGTAATATTCTTTTTCGAATCAATTATAAGGCTTTTGATAACCGGGTTTTACAATTTAGTATCTATAGATAATATAAAACTTCTTTTGAAAGTTTATAAGGCTTTCAATCAATGAGCTTTAAAATTTTGTACCTATTAACCGAAAATCCATTTAAGGTGAGGAATTGATTAACACCTTTAACCCGCTACCTAGGTAGGCAGCAGGGGGTAGGAACCTCGTACCATTGTTATATTATATGAATACGAAGTATGGTGTAGCTAGGTTGGAGACAAGTCCTTCCACCCGTCGGGCTTCGTGCATATGAAGGAAACATGGCGTTTGAGGTTCATTTGCCGGAATGAAAGGCATGTCATGGTCCATGGTCCCTGGTCCTAGCACTCGGTCTCCTCTCTAGGTGACCTCGATCCAAATAGCATACAAGGAGGTATGATCGCTACTCCTCGGTAATTTTCTGGCCTATATAAAAACCAAGAAGGAATGATTGGTGCACTTGATTGATATAGTTATGGTTGTGAAAGATAGAACCACCCGTTAGTGACTTCTCGCCTCTAGGTACTTTCGGTCGAGACCGAGATCTGTCCTGGTTCTCCTAACTTCTTTAGAGCGGTAAATCGACATGCATATAGGTAGCTAGGACCAATGGAGTCATAGACTAACTCACATTCATACACAAATGCACAATATAGGAGATAAATGGGAGAAAGACAAGTCTTATGTTGAGGTGGACTGACCAAGGGGGAAAAAGCATCACGAATGATCATATGCTGAAAAACCCCAAGGCAGTTTTCAGAGGAAGGAGAAAGACCCTTCCTTATATATATATATATCAAACGGTGCTCCTAAGAGCTTACAAAAATGGTGAAGTGGTACAACGGGGACACTCTGGAGAGCTCACAATAGCGGTCGAATGTTAACTGATACCAGTATGTTCCTAGTAAAATTAAATACAAGTAAATGAGATGATACCATAATGATGACATTAGAAAGAATCAAGCAAGATGCCTTTTACCCTATTGGCGAGACATTTCTAATGAGAATTGTTATGGGTTGTAGATCGTTGAATCAAATCCCCCCCCTCTAATGTGCTTTTACCAATGTATTTATACACGTTGTAATTAGAGTTAATTCTTGGCATGCAAGCCAAAGATTACTCAATTAGTCTCCCTTTCCTAGTCAATGTGATTATCCCTTTAATACAGTTGACCCTGAAGAATCGGTTTGTTGAGGATATCTTGGAGAAGATGTGTTTGTTTCCTTTTTGAACTTTTTTTTGTTGTCCACTCCATTATTTTAGCAAATTAATTCGTAATCATAGGAACACTGATTTGGTATTGATTGAGTTGACTCATTAATGGCATTGTAAGTGGTCATTTAGGAGTTGACTGATCTTTATTAATGGGGTTGGTTGTCCCTATTGACTTTCTCCATTAACGACATTGTAAATGGCTGGAGACTTCAACTTTCTCTTCTTCTTTGTTGGAGACTTCAACTTTCTCTTCTTCTTTGTTGAAGGAGAAAGGACGGTCTTGGCTATGTATTTTGGTGATGAGGTACCTTATTGTACCGGTATGCTTTTGTTGGCCTTGTTTCGGTAGGCTGGTACCTTCATGATACCATTATTCTTACTGGGTAGGTAGGATACGTACCCCGGATATGTCCCAAAGTGGTACAACGATACTCGGGTACCAGGCTGGTGTCGTGGTACCTAGGTTCTAGGTAGGAGGTACCGTGGTACCTAGGTACCAAGTAGGACGTATCGTGGTACCTGTTCTGCTTGATAACTTGTAATATATGAGAGGTGGTGCTGACTTCTTATTGATCCATGGTATCGAGTATCCCCAGTATCTAGGTACCAGTCCCAATCTAGATTCTCCTAGGTAAGCCCTACCAGGTACTAGGTAGATGAAAAATTCTTCTTTTGACCCTAGCCAAAAATGGCTTTAAACAGAAGTCTCCCCTGACTTGAGCATCGGTACATTGTTTGGGCTGGAGTAAGGATTTGTAATGCTTAAAGAATTTTGCTTGTCGCTTCTTGCTGGAAATCATTCCTTGAAATGAAAACCGTTCCCAACATGCTTGAATTCGGTGAATCAAGGTAATAGTCATTCCAATATCAAGAGTCCTAGCACTTAGGTAAAAAGATTCTAGTAGGCAACCAAGGCCATTTTTACACCAGGTTTTTATGTAGGCAAAATATAGGTGAATCCGGGTACTTGACATTCCTGCAAAATAAGATGAGCGATGGTGGACCACATATGGGTATATTCCCTTGGGTGGAACTCTTAATGCTCCAGTCAGTATAAATTTTGATAAACGAGAGAGGTAAGATATGACAAACCGTAATGCTCAATTATTTGGGATGAGGCTCCTATGGCCAATCTGGGTACCTGCATTCCTTTTCAAGAAATCCTAGTATATAGGCAAAAACATGTAGGCGAATCATGGTACCTGGCATTCCCTCTTTAGGGATCCTGGTACCTAGGCAAACTAGCGAAATGATCCTGGTAGGCCATTATGCCATCCAGATCCTTCTTGGTGAGGGTTGGCCCGGTCAATGCAGTAGGATGGCCATTTGGTTGTCCTAGTCTTGAGGAAACGATGAGCAACTAAGGCCATAACTTCACAACCTTAGTTTGGTAGGCAACTATGCACTTACAACCAGACCCTTCTTGGGGGTTTTGCCCGACTAAAGGCATCAGGGGTGGTGAGGAGGTTTCCCCGACCAGTCCCTAGTCTCGAGATCTTGCTTGCAACTATACCATATGAACCAGACCCTTTCTTGCGGGGGGTAGTGCCTGGCTAAGGCAGTAGGAGGGTCATTTAGCTGTACTGGTCTCGAGGTGATCATTATCGAAATACCATGGCGATCCCCCTAGAGGGATTAATCCAGTCCAGGGCATTCAAAGTGTCGTGTAGCTCTCCTGGCGAAGGCGATCCTCCTAGATGGATTAATCTGATCCATGGCAACATGAGTGTTGTGTAGCTCTCCTGATCAAAGTAATCCTTCTAGAGGGATTAATCTGGTCCAGGGCATCAAGAGTGATATGTAGCTCTCTTGGTCAAGGCAATCCTCTTGGCAAAATTAATTCGGTCCAGGGCATCAAGAGCACAGTGTAGCTCTCCTGGTCTCAATCATAGGTGAATGGTGATCACATGAGCATTATCATAGAGATCAAAATCAAAGGAAATACAAACTCATGGTGATACCAATCAATGCATACCCTACTACTGTGAACTTCAAGGGTAAAACCTTTTGAGGTGATCTGTGTTCTAGGAGACATAGTGACTTTCTGCTAAGGCACTTGTTATTTTGGACCGGTTACTAGGTGAAATCTTCTCAAGTTGGGTCTCACTGGAGTACTAAAGAAAATGGCAAACTTCTAGTCTCTAGGTATTGTAACTGGCTTAGAGGCCTGCACGGGGTAGATGAGAATCCTCAACAATTGTAATAGGCTTGAGATTCTGTTTGAACGAACAGGGACCTCAGTAGATCGTATGGGTGCTATGAGGGGATAAAAACAATAAGTGAAGAACCACTGGCCTGATACTAGTCTAGAGGTGCTCGGGCTTCAAAGAGACCATAGCAACTGAGAAGAGGCTCTGGCCTTTGCTTAAATGAATTAGAACCTCGGTAGCTCACATGGGGGCTGTGAGGGGCCCACTATAATAAGTAAGGAAATCATAGGTCTTGCAGTTGTGTTGTTGCCCCTCATAGGTTTGGTTAGGCATGTAAGAGGCCTCAGCAAATGTGTGAAGACTCTGGGCTCTTCCCGAACGGATAGGGACATCAGTGGCTTGCTAGGGCGTTAAATGGCTCGGTACAAATGGAGAAGAGCCATCAGGATGGTACTCTTCGGGAGCAGGTTGATGTTGCTAAGGCCAAGCTTGGGTAGACTAATGAGGAGATGACCAAGGCATCGAGAGGTGCGATTGTTCTGAACGAAACGCTGACCAGAGCTAAGACAACTGCGGCTGAGGTGTAGGTAAACATGGAGTGAATCCGGCATGCATATGATATAGAGAAACTTAAATCCAAGCATCGTTCCTTGCAAATATAGATCTGAAGAAGGAGAAAAAATTCTGGAGGAAGTGGTCTAAAATCTTTACAGAAGCGTGGCTGCTTTGGAAGCCAAAATAGACGCTTCCTTTGTTGAAGGATGCTACTTACTAGGCAGCTCAAGCTCTTCCTCCCTCGTCTAACCCGAGCATTATTGAAATATGGACCTGGGAGGTGGTTATAGAGAAAGCTACAGAGTTAAGTCGATCCGACCATACTGAAACAGGGCATTCTTGAGCCGCTGGGTTTGTGTGTGATGAGGAGGAATTTGTGCTCGTCTCTGTTTTCATATCGAGTTGTCATGGGGTAGGAACTACCTCGAAGTCTCCAGCTAAAGTAGAAGTTTAGGATGTAGGATGAGCTTCAAACTTGCCTACCTCCCCACCTGAACCTGTAAAGGAGGTAAAGGTCCAAATCGATCCTACCAAGAAAGAGTGCTCTAAACTGGTCTGGAAGATACGGGTTGCTGCAGAAGTCCAGGATGTAGAAGGAGCTTTAAACCTGCGTACCTGTCGATCTGAACCTGTCAATGAGGTAGAGATCCAAACCGATCTTACCAAGGAAGAGGAAGTCCAGATTGATCCAGCTAAGGAGATGGTAGCCCCTGTTGATTCAGGTTGATCAGACCATGGTGGTGGAAGTTGGCTCCAAAGTAGTACAGCTAGGGGATGGTGACCTTTCCTTCAACCAAGTAGTGGGACCAGGGATGAATGCTATTGTCGAGGAGACTAACCATGGAGGTAGATCGGGACCATGGTGGCTCGCTAGGGCAATGAATGGCATGATACAAGCGGAGAAGAGCCACCGACATAATACTGGTCCAGGGGCATGCTTGAGATCCTATAAGCCCCCAGTAATTGAAATGAGGCTCTGGACTATGCTGGAACAAATCGGGAGCTTAGTGGCTCACTTGGGCATTGATCGACCCAGTATACGAAGTGAAAAGCCATTGGTCTTTTACCAGTCGTGCTGCCTTAGAGGCTTGCTTAGACATGTAGGAAGCCTCTGCAAATGTAGGAAGACTCTGGGTTTTTCTCGAACTGATCAAGGCATCGGTGACTCGTTATGGTGTTGAATGGCCCGGTATAAATGGTGAGAAGTCATTGGTCTTGTACTGATCTAGAGGCATGTTTGGGATCCTAAAAGTCCCCGGTAACTGAAATAAGGCTCTAGACCAACCTGATATGAATCGGGACAGCAGTGGCTCACTTGGGCCTTGATCGACCCGGTATAAGAAGTATGGAGCCACTGGGCCTTGCAGTTGGACTGCTAGTTTAGAGGCTTGCTTAGATATGTAGTAGGTCTCATCATATGTGAGAAGCCTCTGGGCACTTCTCGATCAGATTGGGGCTTCAGTGGCTTATTGGGGCGATAAATGGCCCGGTACATATGAAGCGAAGCCACCAGTCTTATAGCGGTGCTACTGCTTCAGAGACTTGCTTAGGCACATATGAGGCCTTACCAAACATGGAAAGCCTTTGGGCTCTCCCCGAACGGATCGGGACATCGTGTCTCACTAGGGCATTGAATGGCCTGGTATAAATGAAGAGGAGTCACCGGTTTGATACTGGTCCAGAGTCATGCTTGGTATCCTAGAAGTTCCCAGCAACTTAGAAGAGGATCTGGACCCTCTCAGAATGAATCGAGACCGTAGTGGCTCACTTGGGCGTTAGCCAGCCTGGTACAAGAAGTGAGGAGCCACTGGACTTCTATCGGTCGTGCCGCTTCTATGACCACACAATTGAGTTAGCTTCTCGAATTCATGAGTTGACATGCTACCGCTGCCTAAGACCTTTTGAAGAATAGATCCGGTGACATGAGGAGATCCATATGAACAAGTACGAATCTAGTGGATCTGCTGGATAGAAGATATACTAGTGGCGGAATGAATCTGCTGTAAAGAAGCAGGAGAAGAGCAGCTCTACTGTATAAGAGCTATTAACGTATCGGAGCGGTTCAAGTGTGGAGGAGCCCTCCAGGTATAGAGATGATGTATTGGAGCTCCACGAATATATAAGCAGGTTCGCTTCATAGGAGCAATATCATAGACCTGTTCCACTAGGAGTCCCACGTACCATATTCGCTCTACAATAAACAAAACTTGTTAAACGACAAAATGAGCACCAAAAGTGGTGTGTAGGCAACATAGAGAAATAAGAGATCGAAGCATTATACTGATATGCTGCAAAACAAACACGTGAATTCACAGGCTTTCAAAAAAAGTGTGGAAACTTCCCACAGACGGTGCCAAAAAGTGTTAACCAAAATCCGCTCAAGGTAAGGAATTGATTAACACCCTCAACTCGCTACCTAGATAGGCAGAGGGGGGTAGATACCTCGTACCATTGTTATCTTATATGAATACATAGTATAGTGTAGCTAGGTAGGAGACAAGTCTTTCCACCCATTGGGCTTCGTGCATATGAAAGAGATATGATGCTTGAGGTTCCTTCACTGGAATAGAGGGTCAGTCCTGGTACCCTGGTCCTGGCACTCGGTCTCCTCTCTAGGTGACCTCGATCCAAATAACATACAAGAAGGTAGGATAGCTATTCCCCGGTAGTTTCTCGACCAATATAATAAGCAAGAAGGAATGATTGGTGCACCTGATTGATATAGCTGTGGTCGTGAAAGATAGGACCACCTGTCAGTGACTCCTCGCCTCTAGGTACTTTCGGTCGGGGTCGAGACCTATCTTGGTTCTCCTAACTTCTTTAGAGCGGTCACTCAACATGTAGATAGGTGGCTAGGACTAGCGGGGTCAGAGACTAACTCAAATTCATACACATATGCACAATACATGAGATAAATAAGAGAAAGACAAGTCTTATGTAGAGGTGGATTGCTCAAGGGGGAAAAAGCATCACGAATGATCATATGCTGAAAAACCTCAATGCAATATATCATTGTATATATATATATATATCATGTGATGCTCCTATGAGCTTACAAAAATGGTGAAGTGGTACAAAGAGGATGCTACAGAGAGCTTATAATAGCGGTCGAATGTTAACCGATACCAGTATATTCCTAGTAAAGGTAAATACAAGTAAATGAGATGATACCGTAATGATGATATCAGGGAGAATCAGGCAATATGCCTTTTACCCTGTTAGCGAGACATTTTTAGTGAGAATTGTTATGTGTAGCAGATCGTCGAATCCCCCTCCCCCTTAATGTGCTTTTACCAGTGTATTTATACACATTGTAATTAGGGTTAATTCTTGGGTTCCTATTCAATGTGATTCTCCCTTTAATGCAGTTGACCCTGAAGAATCGGTTCGTAGAGGATATCTTGGAGAAGATGTGTTTGTTTCCTCTTTGGACTCTTTCTTGTTACCCACTCCATTAATTTAGCCAATCAATTCGTAATCATAGGAACACTGGTTTGGTATTGATTGAGTTGACACATAAATGGCATTGTGAGTGGCCACTAAAGAGTTGACTGATCTTCATTAATGGGGTTGATTGTCGCCATTAGTTAGGGTTGACTTTCTCCTTTAATGGCGTTGTAAATGGTCGGAGAAGTAAAATTTCTCTTCTTCGTTGTTGGAGGAGAAACGATGGTTTTGGCTATGTATTTTGGTGGTGAGGTACCTTATCGTACCGGTCTACTTTTGTTGGCCTTGTTCTGGTAGGCTGGTACCTTCCTAAACCATTCTTCTTACTTGGTAGGTAGGATACGTACCCTGGATGGGTCCCAAAGTGGTATCGCGATACTCGGGTTCCAGGCTGGTGTCGTGGTACCAAGGTTCTAGGTCGGAGGTACCGTGGTACCTAGGTACCAGGTAGGAGGTACTGTGGTACTAGTTTTGCTTGATAACTGGTAATATATAAGAGGTGGTGCTGACTTCTTATCGGTCCATGGTATCAAGTATCCCCGGTATCTAGGTACCGATCCTGATCTAGATTCTCCTTGGTATGCCTTATCAGGTACTAAGTAGATGAAAAATTCTTCTTTGGACCCTAGCAAAAAATAGTTGTTAACAGTACCTATAGATAATGTAAAACTCTACTTTTACATGAACTAAAATTGTACTCTATTTTATATTAACATATTTAGATTTTGATTACTTTCTTATTTTGCAAGGATATGTATATTTCAAAATAGAAAACTCAAATATTGATATAAGCACCATGCCTTGCATATGCCTCCAATCTTAGTAATATATATATTTTTAAAATAAACGAATTTTCTTTTATCCTTCATATCTATTTATTTAAAAATAAAAATAAAATAATAGAGTTTCTCTTATGGACACATATTATAAGCATATTTATAGCACATTAATATACATCGCCATAATTTTATCTAACATAACCTCAATCATAATATTACATAGAATAAAAGTGTAGTGATATTTATTATTATACTATAGGTTTGCCTTTAATTGAAAAAAAATCGTAAAATAAATGATCATCCACAAATTAAGACCATCTCCAACATTGACACTAATCAATAAAGTAGTGCCAAAAACCTCTCCAACCCAACGCCATTCTCCACGCCACTTTGCCTCCATCCTTTTTTATGCGCTACAAGTAGCGCAATCTGGTGGGATTGCGCTACTTTGATGGCTGTTGTTTATTTTTTTAATCCCTCAAATTTTTAGAATTTACAATTTAAACAACATTCTTTAATACTTTTAAGATTTGATTCCTTATTTTACGATTTGATCCTTCATTTTACAAAATTGTTTAATTACAGTTTTACCCTATTGATTGTTGTAAAATCGTGTCCATAAAAACAATACTCGTAATTGCACGAACCGTGAAGATAAGCACAATGACAAGTAAGGATCGTTCTTATGAAGAAAAGTAATTTACTGATTATAACTAATTCTAATTCTAATTAAATCAAAAGTAACCGAGAGATTTGTTGTGAAGAGATTGTTTGCATATTGAATTAAAACTAAATTATCATATGAAAACAATTTAACAAAGAATTGGTGTTGTGATCAAGAGATGGAAGAATTAGGTCATCAATGCTCCCTAACTATGTTTATTCAATATTTCGAATTGACTTTGATAACAGAATATAATCAAGTTAAGTGTTCATTCTTATCTTAAGTATGATTGTTACTGTATGATCCTGAGATGAATCAAGTGTTCTCAATTACAATTTACCCATAGATCAATGGTACAAACTACAACCGAGAACCTATTAAGTACAAGAGCAATGAACCAAAACCTACTTGCATAGATCAATGTTGAGATCAGTTTTATCAATTCAATTGAATATTAATTAAGATTACGTATAGATCAATACTCTAACCTCAATCATTAAATTATCAAAACCCTAAATTCATGTCAACGTATGATCATGCATTAACAAGAATAAAGAATTAAGACATAAGATGAATTGAATAAATCAAAACTCGAATTAATGAAAATATTGTCAATTCTTATAAAGAGCATTCATAGAGGTTCACATTGATTCTCTAATATGAGTTAGTTACACATGATGAAAATAAGAGAAGAGAAAGAAAAGATAAAACCCATCTTGGCCTTCAATGAGTTATTCAAGTCTTCAATGATGAATTCTTCTTCGTCTTTGAATATTCGATGTGTAAAGATGAATGAAAGATGTATGGTGATGGAGTGGTAGGGGATGACCCCCTTGATGGCTTAGGACCTCCCTTGACTTGTGCATCTCGAAATTAGGGTTCACATGGGTTTAAATATGTGTAGATGCTAAGTCATGTCCTTAAACAAGGAAATCAATTCCAATATAGAACTCTACCTTTCTGAGATTTTATTTCTTTCCTAATCCAATAAAAAGACTACTTATTGAAGGAAGATTAGGATCAAGTGTCAACTTGTTTTCACAAGACTCCCAAACAATTCCAAGAAGGAAATATTTCCCGTTCCGATAACTTGCAAAATAAATCCCGTCATTATTTACGGAATTATGACTGATCTGACAATCGAGTACTAAAATGAGCATAACTTCTTCTAGGAATATCGGAATTGCGATCCGAAAAGTGCACCAGAAACTAGACCTTTGGGGATTTCTATCCATAGGTAGTAGGACACACAATTCGATTATGACTATTCTGCACTGGTCGAAAATCGTCTTTTTGCTTATTTTTTCCAAAATAACATCCAACACCTCTTATATGGAATGTGACCTATATATGCTCAACAACACACATAAAATACTCAATTTTACCCGAGAACAAAGCACAAATAATAGGAAATGGGGATCTAAAACCTGTATAGAAATATACCGATCACATATTAAATAAAATTTATTACAATTGTATCCTTATAATTATCTAATGCTTTTGGTTAATATATATTTGTTTTAATTGATTTTTATTTTATTTTATTATTTATAATAAACTAAAATAAAGTATATAATACAATAATTACTAAATGTCATTAAGATAAAACAGGAAATATAAAACAAAACAATTCAAGCAACAAATTTTTTAATAAAAACATTAATGACAAATACAATAGAAATGACAACAACAATTTAGAAATAACAACAATTCGGAAAATTAAATAATGATATGCATTTTTCATTTCGTACTTTTTATTTCTTTTATGAAATATAATGTCAAAGTTCAATTAATGAATGTAATATTTTAGTTGATTACATTTAATTTCTTAATTTACTAATTTAATAAATTTATGAACTTATCGTAATATTATTTTAATTGAGGGGTGAAATGTTAATCATCAAGAATCAATGAAAAAAATAATATTTAGAGAATATTTTTTTAGAGTAAATTTACTACGGTAGATTAGAGATGGAGGAATGAAAGTTACATTATTTTACTATAAAGTTACGTTAAAATAGTGCAAGGGGAACGACTAAATACAAGAATCTTCCGGAATCACTAACAAAATTCGTCATGTCACAATACCAATAGCCTACATCCCAAAATTGCACAATACTAAACAGAGAACCGCCCACACTCAAACCCCGCCCGCCGGTATTCAACTTCAATCTCTCTCTACAAACCGGAGACAATCCGCGTGAAATTCACGCCCAAAATTGAAAATGAAAAAAAATTATATAAAACAAAAACAAAGCCATCTCTCTCTCTCTCTCAAAATTTGAATTCGGATCTATAATCTATATCCAACCAAACCCTATAGATTCTCTCTCTAAAACCACACTGCTGAAACCAGTGAACAAGGAGAAACGAGACGACAATGAGGAAGGGAGCAAAGCGAAAGGCGAGCCAGAAACGAGAGGAAGCGAAAGCCAAAGCTAAAACAGCTGCGGAGGAGAACACCCACAAGGAGGTGGAAGAGGAGGCGGAGGTGGAGGAGACCAAAAGCACGACGAACAAAGCTCCTCGAGCTAAGCGTGTTAAGGCTTCGAAGCCTGAGGTCGAGACCGAGTACTTCGAAGACCAGCGCAACTTGGTATTGTTTCCTTTCGGATAGCTAGCTAGCTTCGATTTCGTTTTTGTGGTTTTCCGTGCTGTTTTCTTCGTACTTGCGTTGTTCGAAATTGATTTCGAATGCTTTCGTTTCATTTTCGTATTTGTGTGTCGGTGTGAATGAGTTGAGGAATTTTTGTTCTCTGGGTTTGCAATGAAAAGTGATAGAGAATTTTGATAAAAGTAATCTTTAACATTAGGTTTGAACGATTTTTGAGCTACAAGTTATCGTTTTAAGTTCATGTTCAATGTAGTTTGGTTTCTTGGAGGAGGTTTTGTTTGTTCTTTTTCATGTTTTTTTCTTTGCATTGAGTTGTTTGAAATTGATTTGAGGATATTGTTCGTTTTTGTATGTGTATCTGTGTGAATGCAATTAGGTTGAGAAATTTTGTTGTGTTTATTGCGTGTGTAGTTGGAATTATTTTGTTTTCTAGGTTTCTGTTCACGATGAAAAGTGATAAGGATTTTGGACAATTTTGTGAGCTAGAGGTTATCATTTCAAGTTCATGTTTAAATAATTTAGGATTCTGAAAAATAAATCAATGAGGGAAAGTTGAGGAATGATTTTGCAGCTTTCAGTGTCTTATGTATTTGATTGTTGATTTGTGTACATAATATTATGTGTGTGTCTGTGCGCACACGCTCAGGTGTGAAATGTATGAAGTGGTTTTATCTTGTGAGTTGCGACTATGTTATGTTTTTCTAATTCGAGTTTTCGATTTTATGTGATGTAGGAAGATTTATGGAACGCAGTATTCCCTGTTGGAACAGAGGTTTGATTGAAAACACAATTTTGTTGCATTCATCTATGTTATACACTCTCATTCTTCTCTTCTGTTGCTTATTAATGTTACTGTTTTCATGACAGTGGGATCAATTGGACTCTGTCTACCAATACAACTGGAACTTCTCAAATCTAGAAGTGAGTCTTAAAATCATCTTTGGTTTTAATTTTATCATTTACTGATGCTGTTTGACTTATTTGACTTTTTCTTAGTATTGAGTAAATGTAATTTAAAGAACCAGTAAGACCTATAAGTGGTAAATTCTCTGTTTGGCCAGGATGCATTTGAAGAAGGAGGAAAGCTCTACAGGAAGAAAGTTTATCTCTGGGGTTGTACAGAGCGTAAGTACCTTATAAACTCGGACTCATTACGGCTCATTTGGTGACATTCTGTTTTCTATTCTCACAAACATGTTCTCAATAATGAGAACAGAAAGCTGTTTTCTTTTATAATGAAAATTTGTCTACGTTTGGGTATCTAGAATCTGGTAACACTTATTGAGTACTGATATTTTTTTGTTGTCATTTTTGTAGAAGGATAATAATAAAATTTTCAAATTAGAGCTGTCTCATGATGGATTTCTTGAAAATGATTGAAAAATAGTTAGCCAAACTAGTTTTCTGTCTAGAGAACAGAGAACTGCTATTGAGATCAAAATACTGTATTGGAAACAGAGAATTATGCAATGTCAAGAGAGAGAGAGAGAGAGAGAGAGAGAGAGAGAGAGAGAGAGAGAGAGAGAGAGAGAGAGAGAGAGAGAGAGTAAGATTTCTGTCTAGAGAACAGAGAACTGCTATTGAGATCAAAATACTGTATTGGAAACAGAGAATTATGCAATGTCAAGGGAGAGAGAGAGAGAGAGAGAGAGAGAGAGAGAGAGAGAGAGAGAGAGAGAGAGAGAGAGAGAGAGAGGGAGGGAGGAATCATGCGCTTGTATTTCTTATTACAGAGATTGCTAATTATATTTGCAGAAGTTTGTTCATTTGTTAATTTTTTTTCTGTTCCTACAGCTCAAATGGTTACACATAACGATGTACACAAAGTCATATGCATACCTATTGTGGTGGCTGTAAGTTTGTTTCAACAATTGATTTTTTATTTTAAATTGTTTTGTGCAGAAGTCCTTTTTTCTGCAATATCTATTATTCTTTCATGGCTTGTTAATTTTCTGCGTTTTGTTTAATAATATATATATATATTTTTTGCAGGTTGTTTCTCCTATTCCACCTTCTGATAAGATTGGGATTAACTCGGTACAAAGAGAGGCAGAAGAAATAGTTCCTATGAAACAAATGAAAATGGACTGGGTTCCATATATACCTCTAGAAAATAGGTATCTAAAATTGATCTTTTCTCTCTGCTATTTATTTTCAATTATTTTGAAACAGTTCCCAAGAAACACCTTCGAATATTCATTAGAATTATTTTCAAGTATTTGATTTCGGTCTACATTTCAATTCCGGTACAGAGATAGGCAAGTTGAGAAACTGAAATCCCAAATATATATTTTGAGCTGCACCCAGAGAAGGTAAAGTTTCATTTTCGTTTATCCCTCTTGTTTTTTACATATAATCTGATATCCTATCAACGGCACATTTTCAATGTTATGCTATCGAATAAGTTATGATAAATCTGTTTTTGATTCATCAATTTGTGCTATACTGCTTACATTGTCTCTGAAATTAACTCACCAAAGTCCTGCCTGCATACTGATTTTTAAGTATGATGTGAGTAGATCTGTTTCTAATTGTTTGATGTCTTATGGAAGGTAGTAATAGCTCACATGTTTCCCTTTACTCTGATGATTTGTTCCTCACCATATGCTCAATTTGTCTTGTTGGTTCATTTTGGAACTATTTTATCAAGAACTCGTTTTAAGTACTTGTAGAACCCTATTTTATATTTTTCACTTTTGAGATTTCATATCATTACTCTAAATAAATACAAAGTAGTTAGGTTGATGGCATGTTTTTGTTTTTCTTTCTGTATTTCTTTTTTTTTTTCCCTAATTGTTGATATTTTCTACTGGTGACATTCATTGCTACTCAAGGTTTCTCACATATTTCCCTTTACTCTGATGATTTGTTCCTCACCATATGCTCAATTTGTCTTGTTGGCTCATTTTGGAACTATTTTCTTGAGAACTCGTTTTAAGAACTTGTAGAACCCTATTTTATATTTTTCACTTTCGAGATTTGATATCATTACTCTAAATAAATACAAAGTAGTTAGGTTGTTGGCATGTTTTTGTTTTTCTTTCTGTATTTTTTTTTTTTCTAATAGTTGATATTTTCTTCTGGTGACATTCATTGCCACTCAAGGTTTCTCAACATTTAAGTTAATTAATCGAGGAAATGCTTTAATAAAGAATCAGGTTCCACAATTCCACTAGTGTGTTGTGGAATTGAATGATTTTGAATTCTGACACAATTATGAGGATGTATTCCAATTAATTTTTATTGTGAAATAACTGTTGATGCATAATACTTTGATGTCCATTGTATAATTAAACTTTAATAATTTAACCAAGGAATACTGGACACAATTGGTTTACATTAAGGCAGAAAGATGTGATCTACTGACTATTCTTGCTCTGATCACAAGTTATATTAACCCATTGATACTTTGAAAGAGTACATTAAGGCAACAATGATGAATGTGACTGTAACAGGAAGATGTTAGTACAACAAACATATTACTCACTTGCTCATGCACCAAAAATTTGAGTACTCCCCTTCTGTCATCAGAAGCTTTTTGTTAAGCTGATTAATTGCTATGTTTTCATTCCTCCCCCTTCAGAATGCATAACTCTGCCTTTTCTTGTGAGTTATGTAGCATTCAAGTGTTCATTTCACAAGTGATATTGTATGAACATGTCTAGGAATTCTTTCTTGTTGCTAGCCATCCTTCAATTTCCTTTGCCAGACTACCAGTTTGTTACAAACTTTCTTATTTATAGATAAGTTGAATTTCTTCTCACTAATACTGCAGTGTAAGTATTATTGCACTAATGCATTTTAAATCCTTCAGGAGTGCTTTGAGACATTTGAAGTTAGATCGCCTCAAGAAATACGAATACTGCCTCCCTTGTAAGTTTTAGAGCATTATATTAATGTTCACAATATGCATTGTACATATTTCATAGTAGTTGGCCACTTATCATGTTGTAGAAGATGAACATTTTTGTTTCTCACGGATGACATTTTTGTCTCTTTAATTTCATAGTAGTGTGAAAATTATGGATATGAAATTCGATGCTCTGGGAATACACTTTGCATGACCTGAATATGTAGTTTAATTTGGCTATTCAGGAATAAAGCAAGCTCATGTTTTTCAAGTTGGTGTCATATTTTGCTAGTGCTTGCAGAACTTTACAAGTTCCTTGACATGCTTGTATGTCTTTGACAGATTTCTACCAGCCACTTCAGGAAGATGAACTCGAGCAAAACACTGTGGTTGACATAATATTCCCAGCAGAACAACCGGTAAGGTTATAGCATGTAATTGTTTGGACTTTGGACATAAATGGACTTGTTATACTCTGGTTTTGCATGAAAAATTGTGATGCTTAACTTTATTGGGATGTACACATTGACTTTCTTCTTTGATTTCTGCAGATTGTCTGTGAGTATGATTGGGAATTAGACGAGCTTGAGGTACATATTTATCTTAAGTTTTGCATAAACCTGGATTAACTTGGTTGTGAAGTTAATGCTGTGTATAGTTATCATTATGCAAGGGTTCGATAAGCCCTATGTTTTCATTTTAAGCTCTTCCATCTTTGGGTTGATCTCCCTTTCAACCATAATGGTCCTTTGCAATTTGCTTCTTGGAGGGATTTCTATTTAAATTACTTTGTTGCAGATATTTTTACCAGTGGTTTTAATCATATTGTGACTATATCTCATGTTTAAAAAAACGTTATGAGGCGTGCTTTGAGGCGCACCTCAATACGATTTAGGCAAAAAACGTACTGAGGCGGTAACCTCACTAACAGCCATTGAGGCTTATGCCTCATTCTTATGAGGCGGTCGATTCGAAGCGGCGCCTCTATACGATTATGAGGCGCACGCTTCAGAAGAAAGTAAAGAAGAAGAAGAAAGGAGGAAGAGGAAGAGGAAGAAGAAAGAGGCAAACCTATCTGTGTTGGGAGGAAACTGGCGGCAACAACAGAAGAAACAAAGAGTTAAAAGTAGAAAAAACCCTAGCATTTGTTTTCTTTTTTTTTTTTTTTTTTTCTTTTTTAAGTGACGGGCTCTGTTAAATTGGACTTTAAAACACTTAATAACCCAACAAATTGCCAAATTAATAAACAAATATGGATTTTGGGCCAAATGGGCCATTCAATTAGGTTTTAAAACACTTAAAAACCCAACACATTACCAAATTACTAAACTAATATGGGTATTGAGCCAAATGGTCCTTTCAATTCCTATAAAACCTTAAAAGAATGCTACTTTAAAACCATAAGGAATTATTACTGTTTTTATGTGCTGTATATATATATATATATATATATATATATATATATATATATATTTTGTGTTTTACATGTCTTTTATGAGGCTTACGTCTCATTCCGCCTTGAGGCTTACACCTCGCCTTGGTGGAAGAAAATGCCTCAATACTAAAAACGTTTTTTAAAACATTGACTATATCTTGATTATCTGATTACTTTTTATTATATTAAGTTCAAATGTTGAGTTAATTGTATTATCGAGCTAGATTATTCAGTTTGTGCAGGAATGAAATAAACCCTCATATTATGTTTTGTTTCTTTACTGTCTATCCATTATCTAGAAAGAAGAAAAAATGGAAAAAATGACTCATTGTACTTAATGTATCTACTAACTTGTAGGAGTACACTGATGAACTGATCAAACAAGAGCAGTTATCACAAGATCAAAAGGATGAATTTAAGGTAAAGTCTGATGAAAGAGGTGGAAGTACTCGTTGTTTTCTATATTCTCGAGCAAATGAGAGTTTTCTCATTCCATTTCATTCTTAGGAGTTTGTAAAAGAGAAAGTCCGAGAAGCAAAGAAAGCAAATCGAGAGGTATTTTACGACAAATATTGGTTATAATAGATATACTTATTCTAAGTAGCATACTTGATACATGTTCAATAGCCTTGTTTCTTTGCTTCTAGGCAAGGGAAGCCCGGAAAAAAGCCATTGCGGAAATGAGTGAGGAGGCAAAAGCTGCTTTTGAGAATATGAGATTTTACAAATTCTATCCCGTGCAAAAACCAGACACACCTTTGATAGGAAGCAAGGTATGATTTTGAATATCATTACATTATAAGTATCTCATGCATAGAAGAACCATGTGAATCATTATTTTGTCTTTGGGTCACTAAAAAGCTGCCTCCATGTCTACCGGCAAAATCTTTGTTCACCGGTGGCGTGTAAGTTTAAACTTTCATTTTCTAGATAAGTTACTTTTCTTAGGTAGTCACGTGTTGAATATAGACGGAGTGCTTATACATGGAATAAACAAGTGTCGTACATAGCCATGTCTTGTTGCGTTGTTGGTATCACTATTCTTCAATTGTTGGGAATATTGACCCGTGATCCATCCTCATACAAAATAAAGATGGACGGTATCTTTTGATTGCCATTGGTTGTTGTACAAAAGCATCCCGAGCTCCATGAAAAATATACCTTCTGAATTTCACGAAGTGAGGTTACTTGTACCTTTATATATATATATATATATATATATATATATATATATATATATATATATAAATCTAAGTGATCATTGGTTTAGCCATTGTTTACACTAAATTTTGCATTATTTGGATATTCATCTTTCAGAATGGGAAGTTTTTCCGTAGAAATGTTGATGGGGAATTAGATAGGCATTATTAGATAATGTTAGTAGTTATTATCTTGAGAATAAAATCTCCTTTCTAGATAAGTTTAGGTTTTATTTATCATTATCATTATCATTATGAGGATTTAGTTAATATCTTTTTGTTAGCTATAAATAGGCTTTTTCAAAGCCTATTGTAATCAGACTTGATTAGTGAATTGAATGTTTATTGTGTTCTTCTAGTCTCAATACTCTCATGTTCTTCATAGTTTCTCCCATTTATGATCTTCTCTGTTTCTAAATCCTAATTCTATATATTTCTCTCTAAATTCAGTATCTAGTTTCTATTTCTAGTGTTCGTCATACATCAAATGCATTTCACTTCTCATGTTGAAATTGTAGGCCAGTGTATTATTTTGTACCATATTCCTCCATCCTACTGTTTGAAAATTTAGACTCCTTGTTGAGCTAATTAATATTTGGCATTTGCAATTTTTCTATGCAGTCTCTGTTCTTAAACCGTTACTACGGGAAGGCGCACGAGTATCTATGATCAAGCTCGTAGAGGAATTGGACTAAAAATATATTACTAGTATGCATTGACTGTCAAATAATGTCAGCTACCCGGCGATTTTGATCATGATAAAAGCTAAAGGGCATGTGCTTTGTCCGGTGCATCTTTTTTAGATCAGTTATATAGCTGTGTCAGGAGTAATGTGTAAACTTTGTAGTTTCAGAGTCCAGATAATCAATTCAGTTATTATTCATGTTACCATAGGTGAAATCTGTACAACTTTTACAAATTTTATGAGACCTCTTGAGCCTCAGCGTGGAATTTTCTCCTTTGCTCAAGTTGGTGTCGGTATTGCCAATTTGTTTACTTGGAAATTGTTGTTTTGAGATATATAGAACATTGGATTTTTTTCGAACGAAGATTGAAATTTTCGAGCATCATGAATGGCAACTTGTTGAATAATTTGATATGTTGTTTTTTGGCTCTGGCTGGGTCATTTGAATAATTGAATTATTGTGATCTATTCTGTTTTTTTTTTGGTCTCATGCGCTAATCACAAACAGATCATAACAATATTCTTATGTTCCGTACGAGTTCAATAAGAAGTCTGACAGATTCGATATTCATATGAAAGATGTAATTTTACTTTAGTGATTAGAGTTTCAAATGTAATATGTATGCTTATATGGGTTTCATGCACAGTATTCGACAGGAATAGTACACATTGCGATGCTAATTTAGTATTGTAGTGTGGTGAGTTTATTCGGTCCCAACCAAACCGCATTGGATTTGATACATTAAAATAATTATGTGAAAAAACATGAGGCTGGACTCTGGAGCGCTTCCTTTGACAAAAGGAGTTTTCTCCTATGTGCTGGACAGCGTCAGTGTCGTCCATTATCGACCGTGAGCAATCACAGGAGATTCTGCCTCCACCACAAGTCGAGGGCCATGAAGTAAGGAGGAGGTGTAGTGGAGGAAACCAAGGCCACCCCCAAACGGTATCTCCTCCAGTGGTCAATGGGATTTGGTTTTTTAATTTTATTTGTTTATTTATATTGATTATATTAATTCAAAATTATATATTAATTCAATATTTAACTAGATTTATAAATATTAAATTTAAGAGGTATTATCACTAAAATCCCTACCTTTTAAACGAATTGTCAATTTTTTAAACGTCTTTACCGTATTAGTTACTTTAGTCCATTGTTATTTCAAAATACATCACTTTAATCCACAAATTGAAAAGGAAAAAAACAACAAAAAAAAAGAAAGAAAAATAATGAAAAACATTTATGTTAGTTTCCTTTATTTCATTTTGTTTGTTATTTTCTTTTTCATTTTTATAAATATTTTTATATATTATTATTATATACGAGTTTATTTTAAATTATATAAATATGAGTTTATTTGTATTTTTACTTTTATTTTGTTGTTGATTTTTTTTCCCTTTTCAATTGATGGGCATTGATTTTCTAGGTTTTTTTTTATCAAATTGAATTAATATATTTTTTTGAAAAGGAAAAAAATTCAAAAAAAAAAAGAAAAAAATTTAAGGGCTTTGATTTTTTGGATTTTTTAGGTTTCCTTTTGTTTTGTTATTTTATTTTTCATTTCATAAATATGTTTTTATATATTATTATTAAAAATGAGTTTATTTTAATATATATATATATATATGTATGTATATATATGAGTTTATTTTTAATTATATAAATAGATTTAAATTAGTTTAAACAAATTATATAACATGGCAATGGTAAGATATGTCAATTTTTTTTTTGTACATTGTAATGATGTTACCGTTTTAATAACTTAAGTTTAAAAGACACCTATTATGGTGAACTATCCAAATTGCCCTTAAATAATCTATTTTTTATTCTCATTGTGTTTTCATCTACACTTTGAAAACGATAACTCCTGTCTCTCTCCAAAAACTTGTTTTTCTCCAGATTCTGCACAAAAAGATAACATATATTTGTGATATTCGTTTATATATTTTCATATATTTCTGTATGGTTTAATAATATATGAATTCGTTATGATTTGTTGTCCAGTCCTTGTATGAACATGTATGAACATTTTATTTTTCAAAGGATCGAGCATTTTATTTTTGAAAATAGGGTTTAGTTAAATCGAGTATATTTGTAGCCAAATCGAGCCTTTTTTTAAAAAAAATTTGATCGAGCTTATTTGTTAAAGGATCGAGAGTATTTTTCTAAGGATCGAGATTATTTTTCAAAGGATTGAGATATATTTTTTTTAAATTTGGTTTAGTTAAATCGAGTATATTTGCGGCGAAATCAAGCATATATTAGAAAGAATCGAGGATTTTTTAAAAAGAATCGAGCATATTTTTCAAAGAATCGAGAATATATTTTTAAAAAAATTGATTTAGTTAAATCGAGTGAGGTTTTTAGTAAAGGTTCCAAGACTTTTACTAAAGACTTCAAGACTTTTACTAAAGGCTCCACTCCGTCGCCGTTCGAGTGATTGCCTGAGTTCCAACGAGACTTTATCTCTTTATTTCACAACACTGTCACTGTAAAATGAATAAAAGAAATCTGATGTGGAACAACTATTGGGGGTATTTTTGACCGTTCACTATTATAGGTGTCTTTTAAACATAAGTTATTAAAGCAGTGACAGTGTTGAAATGTCACCTCCAAAAAGTACAATTTCTTTTTTGAACCCATTATATAACTATATATATACACATTTAAATCAACAAATCTTTAACAATGAGTTAGTATAGCCCAACTGGCTAGAGCTTGTGTTTTTTGTCTTTCAACCTTGATGGAGACATTTTAATTTTTTCAAGGGTTGACCGACTATTATTAAAACTAGAGTGACTAAAAGAAAATATTAAAAAAATAGCAATAAGGGTAAAATTGTATTTTTACACATTCTGTTATAGTTGACCGTTAGATTTTTGTTCAAATGGACTAAAGTGATGTATTTTGAAATAACAAGAGACTAAAGTGAATAATATGACAAAGACGTATAAAAAAGTGACAATTCGTTAAAAAGTAGGGAATTTAGCGATAATACCCCTATATTTAAATAAAAACTTTATTATCATCCCGTCTATTCAATATAAAAAATAATATAATCCAATCCTTTCATTAAAAAGTCCTCATTTATTGATTGACTTATTTCGTGAACAAATCACATTTTGGGGGTATTATGTAAGGGTAGCTTATGCTCTCAAGACCTCAAGAGGAGAAGCACCAAAGGTAAAATTCTTGTGCTTACTTGTTTTGAAGAGATAGTTGCACACACTCACAAATTCATGCATAATTCATTTTTCATATATATTGAGTGTTTATACTTTTGTGCATTTTGGTTTAAATGACTCTTGATTGATATATTTGCATCTTATAGTTAAAGTTTCATGTCATGTTAGGCATTAGTATATGATGCATCTTCATCACTCTTGGACTTGTTGAAAATATGTGTTTGAGTGTTGAAAAATTAGGCTGTGCGCTACTCGACCAGCGCAACATTCCAGTGGAACGCCGCTCGTCATGCACCACTGAGCTGCGCAATTGCACCCGTGCATAGATGAAAAAGTGGGCAGTGCACTGGTGGTGCGCTACTCGACTAGCGCAACCTCACCAGCGCAACATTCCAGTGGATTGTCGCATGTGTTGTGCCACTGGGCTGCGCCACTCGTTCAACGTCTGTTGAAAAATTAGGTTGTGCGTTACTCTACCAGCGCACGTCACCAGCGCACATAGAAGAAGCTGGAACATTTTTTCCAAAACAACCTCACTTTGTTTGGATCTCATATATATATAACTCTTTGCTTTAAGGTCGTGTAAGAGTTCAGAACATCATATCTTTTCCTTAGAACACATTTCAAAGGAAAAACTCTTCCAAGAACTCATCTTTAAACACTCAAAGCATTCCCATGTGTATAAAAACTTCATCTTGCATCATCTAAAGTCATTTAGAGTGCATCTATGGATTGGTTTGCTTCATCACATCTTGTTTGGTAAGTTCTTCACTATCTTCTTACAAGTTAAGTGTTTTGCTTGCTAAGCCATCTCTTTAAATATTTGTATGCTCTTAGAATATATTCTAGATACAAATTAGAGATTGTTGTGATGACATGATTGAGTGTTGTATTGTGATAGCTTAATAGGATTGTTTGATCTATGTTTAGCTAAGCTTTTTGAACATGTCATTTAGCTCATGATATCTAGGATTGCATTAATTGTCATCTCATTATCCTAGATAAGCATATAGGTTTCCTAGCCTTGTTTGTTCTTTGAATATCATAATATATTCACATAGGACATTTTATCTCTTCATTGAGTAGTAAGACTTGTGTTGCTTATAGGAGTAGATAGCTTTAATCGCAAGCAAGATGGACTAGGTTCACTTATAGCGGGATTAGGTAGTGGTGGTGGATTTAAACCGGGATTAGGTTGTAATTCCTTTGCCATTAGGGGATTCGAGGTTCTAGTGTGGCGCACTCATCAGCCTGTGGTTTTTTTCATTTGGAGGGTTTCCACGTATATCTCAAATATCTTTAATATTTCCGCAATCTTTACACTTGTGATTTTGTTGTAACTAGCTAGGGGCATTTTCGTCAACTTGACATTTAACGAAAATTGGGTAAATTTGTTTAAAATCTATTCACCCCCTCTCTAGATTAATATTATACACACCATAATATTTATTTCAATTGGTATCAGAGCAGATTTCTAGACATACATAGGTGATCTTTGCTTATTTTGGTGTGTGTTGCATTTTGTGTGTGTATTGATCATTCATACATTTGCATTCATATCATTCATTCATTAAACACAATGAGTGGAAACGGTGGCAACGAGGGAGCTTCTAGCACTAGACCTCCACTTCTCACCGGACTGAATTATGCCTCTTGGAAAGGCAAGATGGAGTCGTATATTTGCCAAATTCATAACAGGGCATGGATGGCAGTTGAAGATGGCTACAGTCCACCCATGATGACTCCTACAGATGGAGGAGAAGATGTACTCAAGCCAAAGGCACAGTGGAACGCACAAGAGTTTGAGGCATCAAAGTGGATTTTGAAGGCAATGCATGCCATCCTATGTGCAATGGATGAGAATTAGTACAAGTTGGTTCAAAATAGTAGGATAGCTAAGGAGGCATGGGATATCCTAGAAGTTGCACAAGAGGGAACCGATGTGGTTAAGAAGTTGAAGTTTCAAGTTCTCCAAACACAATTTGAATTGCTTAAGATGGATGAGAACGAGTGCTTCAATGACTTTGAAGTGAGGTTGATGGACATTGTGAACCAAAGTCATCAACTTGGTGATCCTTATTCGGATATAAAGATCAAACACAAGATTATGAGATCTCTACCCGATAGATTTGAGTCTAAGGTGACGGATTTAGAAGAGAATAGTGGTTATAAGGATATTAAGCCTAGTGAAGTGATTGGAAGGCTTCTAGCTTATGAATCTAGGAAATGTCCTAACCCTACACCATCAAAAAAGCAAAAGGATATTGCTTTGAAAGCCTCCAAAGTTGAGAAGGAGGAGAGTGATGACTCGGATGAAGAAATGGCCTTGCTAATGAGGAAGTTCAAGAAATTTTACAAGTCCGAGAGGAAAGGTTTCGGATCCAAGGGTCAAGTCTTCAAGAAAAAGGCTCTCTTCAAAAGGATTGAGCCTAGGCAAGAAAAGACCGAGAAGAAAGGAGTCCAATGCTATGAATGTGGTGGGATAGGTCACTTTGCCTCGGAATGTGCAAATCACAAGGTCAAGAGAAAGGGAAAAGTGATGGCTGCCACATGGAGTGAAAGTGATAACTCCAATGAAGGAGATGAGTCTTCAGATGATAAAGAACTCATGGCTAACTTCATAGCCTTTACGTCTTCTCTTAGGAGCAAAGATGCTAGTGAAGAAGAAAATGAGAGACAAGAGGAAAACTACTCAAGTGATGATGGATCTTCATCACAATCCATAAATGGAAGTGTGGATAAGATGGATCTCAAGGATTATATGACTAAGTTTGAGAGTTCAAGGTTAAAAAACAAGAATGAGATTAAGAGAATGAAAGAAGAAAACCTAGACCTCTCAACTCAAGTTGACCAACTAAATGAAGAGTTGGTGAGATCTAAGAGTAGTGAGGAAGGGTTGAAGAAAGAGCTTGAAGATGCTGGAGAGTTGTTGGCCAAGATGAACTCTAGCACCAAAAAACTTGACCACATGCTAGATGTTGGAAAGAGGCCAAGTGACAAGAAGGGGCTTGGGTTTGAAGATGACAAGATGTCCCCCACTCCAAGAAAGACCATTTTTTTAAGAAGCATGAACTTCAATGGGTTTTCTTCTCATCAATCACCTAGGAAGAAACTTGACCTAGGAGAGTGTTCAAGTAGTGCTCAAGTGAATGTGGCACCAAGAAGCATACTTCAAGTTCATCCTACAAGGGCTCCTCAAGTTAACTTCCCTCAACTGAAAGCTCATAAAGGGAAGATACCTATCATGCAAACTCAATCAAGGAAGCAATCAAGTCTTGCTCAACAACAAAGAAGGAAAGCTCCTCAACAACAATCAAGACAACCACAAAGACATGGGAAGGCTCCAATGCATCCTCAAGGTTATGGTATGATTCCTAACTTCATTCCTACATGTCATTTTTATGGTATTGATGGTCACATTAGACCAAATTGCTTTAGATATCTTAAATTGTGTAGAATTGAAAGCATGATAGAGAAGAAAAAGACTAAAGCCATGATGCATGTCACTAGGAAAAATGGAACACATTTGCATGATCCTAGGACACTTAGAGCCCATGTACCATTGACCACTAGGAAGAAAAATATTGCACCTAGGTGGATTAGAAAGGATGAACACTTTTGCCATGTTGCACAAATTGCCTTGAAAGCTCATTCTTGTGATTTTTGGTATTTGGATAGTGGGTGCTCTAGGCATATGACTGGAAATAAGAATTTCTTTGAGACTCTTGTGATGGAGGAGGGAGGAAATGTCACCTTTGGTGATGGATCCAAAAAGAAGGTTAAAGGAAAGGGAAACATTTCCATTCTCGGATTACCCTCCTTGTCCAATGCTTTGTATGTTGATGGTTTAAAAGCTAATTTGATAAGCATTTCACATCTTAGTGGTGAAGGACTTTCCGTCTTGTTTAGGAAAAATGATTGTTCTATTCTATTGCCAAATAGACAAACCTTGTTAAAGGTATAAGATCTAGCGATAATTGCTATTGTCATGAGGCTAGAGGTGTCTCTTGCAATGTGTCCAAGGATGAACAAATTGAGTTGTGGCACGAAAGACTTGGTCATATGAACTATAGGGATTTACGAATCTTAGATAAGTTCAATGTTGTGCGAGGCCTTCCCAAGCTTGGGAAAAAGGTAAATGGTGTTTGTGGACCTTGCTAACAAGGGAAGCAAACCAAAAGTATGCACAAAAAGGGCAAGTCTTTACCCACCAAGGAACCTCTAGAGCTTCTCCACATGGATCTTATGGGTCTCATGCAAACCGAGAGTTTAGGTGGAAAGAGATACATTTTTGTGTGTGTAGATGACTTCTCTAGGTACACTTGGACTTATTTTCTTAGAGAAAAATCTGAAACCTTTTACAAGTTTAAAATTATTTGTTCCAAAATTCAAAATGAAATGAACTCCAAGATTAAAATCATTAAAAGGATTAGGAGTGACCATGGGAAGGAATTTGAGAATGCTCATTTTGAAAACTATTGCAATAGTCTAGGCATCTCTCATGAATTTTCGGCTCCTAGGACACCTCAACAAAATGGAGTTATTGAGAGGAAAAATAGGGTTCTTCAAGAAATGGCCCGTGTGATGTTGCTTAGCAATAATTTCCCTAGGAATCTTTGGGCAGAGGCCGTCAATACGGCATGCAACATAGGAAATAGAGACTTTCTAAGGCCCCACACTAGGCAAACCTCCTATGAGTTATGGAAAGGTAGAAAGCCAAATGTTAACTATTTCCACACCTTTGGAAGCAAATGCTACATTTTGAATGACTGTGATCAACTTGGAAAATTTGATGCTAAGAGTGATGAGGGTATCTTCATTGGCTATTCTTTGAATAGTAGAGCCTATAAAGTTTTCAATCTAAAAACTAGGACCGTAATGGAATCATCTAATGTTGTCAATGATGATACTAGGCTCAAGTCTAATGACCATGAGGAGGAGGTAGATCTAGTTGATGACTCCCCTTTGGAAAAGGTTGTTGATGTTTCTAATGTTGAAAAGACTAACCTTGATAATGACATAACACAACCTATTGATAGGATTCCTCTTTTGAACTCAAAAGAACCTACTCCATGGGTTAGGAAACTCCATGACAAAGATGACATCATTGGAGAGGTTAGTGAGGGTGTTAGGACTAGGCATCAAATGACTAATCTAATTAGCTACACTTGCTACACCTCTCAAATAGAACCCAAGAAGGTTGATGAAGCCTTAAAGGATGAATTTTGGGTTCTTGCCATGCAAGAAGAGCTTAATCAATTTGAAAGGAATGAGGTTTGGACTCTAATTCCTAGGCCCAAGAACACCATGTGATGAACACCAATGTGATAGGCACCAAGTGGGTATATAGGAACAAATCCGATGAGGATGGCAACATTGTGCAAAACAAGGCTAGGCTTGTAGCACAAGGGTACTCTCAAATTGAGGGTATTGACTTTGACGAGACATTTACTCCTGTTGCTAGGATTGAGTCCATTAGGCTTCTTTTATCCATTTCTTGTTTGCACAAGTTCAAATTATATCAAATGGATGTTAAGAGTGCCTTCTTCAGTGATTTCTTGCAAGAGGAAGTGTTTGTTGAGCAACCCAAAGGGTTTGTGGATCCTCATCACCCTAATCATGTCTATCACCTCAACAAAGCTTTATATGGGTTGAAACAAGCACCAAGGGCTTGGTATGAGCGTCTCACCCAATTTCTTATAGACAATGGCTACACTTGGGGTAGTGTTGACAAGACTTTATTCATCAAGAAAGACAAAGATGAGTTTTTCATAGCTCAAATCTATGTTGATGATATAGTTTTTGGCTCCACTAATAAAACCAAAGTCCAACAATTTGTTGATGTCATGTCTCATGAGTTTGAGATGAGTCTTGTTGGTGAGCTAAGTTACTTTCTAGGTTTACAAATTAAGCAAATGGATGATGGGATTTTCATATCTCAAGCTAAGTATGCCAAAAACCTTGTGAAGAAATTTGACATTGAAAGTGCCAAACATTGTGATACACCCATGAGTACCACTTTGAAGCTAAGCAAGGATGCTAGTGGTAAAAGTGTGGACCAAACTTTATATCGTGACATGATTGGTAGCTTGCTCTATTTGATCGCAAGTAGGCCCGATATCTCTTTTAGTGTGGGTGTGTGTGTGTGCTAGGTACCAATCGGATCCTAAGGAGTCCCATCTCTCTTCCCTTAAGAGAATCATTCGTTATGTGAATGGGACATCTAACTATGGAATTTGGTACTCTTTTGACACTAATGCTAGTCATGTAGGCTTTAGTGATGCAGATTGGGCAGGAAATTGTGATGATAGAAAAAGTACATCGGGCGGTTGCTTTTTCCTTGGGAACAACCTTGTCTCTTGGTTTTGCAAGAAGCCAAATTTGATTTCTTTATCCACGGCTGAGGCCGAATACATGGCTACTGGGAGTGGATGCACACAACTCTTTTGGATGAAGTAAATGCTAGTCGACTATGGATTCAATCAAGGCACTCTTACTCTCTTTTGTGATAACATGAGTGCAATTAATATTTTCAATAATCCGGTTCAACATTCTAGAGCTAAGCATATTGACATCCGTCATCATTTCATTAGAGAACTAGTTGAGAACAAATGCATATTACTTGAGCATGTGGGTACTAATGATCAACTAGCGGATCTATTTACTAAGCCCTTAGATGCTACTTGATTCAAAACTCTTAGTAGATCTATTGGGATTTGTTTAATGGAGTGATGAGTTGTGGTTTTTGACCCCATAAGGGGAACTCAAGCAAAGAGAGCTATTGTATACTTGTTGCATGCAATTTTTCTTTGAAAATGTTTATGCTCCTTTATTGATTGCTTGAGTAGCTTGGTTGCACTTATACTATAGTATATTGTATTTTCTTCAATAAGTGTGAACTTTGCTTTGATTACAATCCATGTCATATTTATGTTCAAACATGTATTTTTGGACTAGGAGATCTACATAGAAAGTACATATTGAATGACCTATAATTATCTCCATGACATGATGATTCTTTAATGACATGCTAATGAAAAATGATAAATCATGAATTGATGATTGCAATTGTTGAATGCAAAATATTGTGTGAAAAAAGCTAGTGAGACTAACATGTTTCAACAATGTCTCTCTTTCTTTATTAGTTGAACATGGCTACTATCATACGAGTATCCTACCCGGAAAAATCAAATAGGGTGCAAAGTTGCTCATGCCATGTTTAGCTTATAAAGTTGGATATAGTGCCATTAAAATTTGATATCTATAAAAACTCTATATCCTTGCTTCTCTCATGACAAATGGTGAAATTGGTTTGAATTATATTGGAAACCTTTGTCATTTACTTTACCAAATACCATTGTTTTTGGACTTGAATGCAACATGTCTTGTATGCAAAGCATTTTTGATTCACACATTTTCGATTCACACATTTTCGATTCACACATTTTCTTCAAATAAATCTCCTTGTTTCTCTCATATTAATTGAGTTGCATAAATGTGGCTTATATAATTATGCAACAATCTTGTATGCTCCTTTCTTTCTTTGCCTTGAGTGACCCGATTGGGGACTTCTCCTTTGCCTATATCATGACAAAAAAGGGGAGTAGCATTGACCTAGCATTGTGGTGTTAGGGGAGTAGCATGTGTTGGCTTTAAGGGGAGTAGTACTTGTTTTAGGAGGAGATTATATTTAGGGGGAGTAACTCTTTGAAGGGGAGCATTGCATGATGTGGTGCATTACTCATATTCTTATATGCAAATGCTTTTTTTTTTCTATCCACTTGATCATCTCACATGCACTTGGTTTGGAAAGTGTACTTGTTGTTTGCTTTGTTTGTAGGGTTGATGATTCTACAAGAGATTGAAGATTTGAAGTTTTTTTTTATGTATATCTCTTTGTAATGTAGAATATCTTCCCGGTGTTTTATTTTGTTTTGTGAGGATCAATGTGAGTGGTGGTTTTGTCACGAAATAGCCAAATGGGGAGATTGAAAAGTCCTCAATTATTGATTGGCTTATTTCGTGAACAAATCATATTTTTGGGGTATTATGTAAGGGTAGCTTAGGCTCTCAAGACCTCAAGAGGAGAAGCACCAAAGGTAAAATTCTTGTGTTTACTTGCTTTGAAGAGATAGTTGCACACACTCACAAATTCATGCATAATTCTTATTCATATATGTTGAGTGTTTACACTTGTGTGCATTTTGGTTTAAATGACTCTTGATTGATATATTTGCATCTTATAGTTAAAGTTTCATGTCATGTTAGGCATTAGTATAGGATGCATCTTTATCACTCTTGGACTTGTTGAAAATGTGTGTTTGAGTGTTGAAAAATTAGGCTGTACGCTACTCGACCATCGCAACATTCCAGTGGAACGCCGCTTGTCATGCGCCACTGAGCTGCGCAATTGCACCCGTGCATAGTTGAAAAAGTGGGCAATGCGCTGGTGGTGCGCTACTCGACTAACGCAGCCTCACCAGCGCAACATTCCAGTGGATTGTCGCATGTGTTGTACCACTGGGCTGCGCCACTCGTCCAGCGCCTATTGAAAAATTAGGTTGTGTGCTGGTGGTGCGCTACTCGACCAACGCACGTCACCAGCACACATAGAGGAAGCTGGAACGTTTATTTCAAAACGACCTTACTTTGTTTGGATCTCATATATATATGACTCTTTGCTTTAAGATCGTGTAAGAGTTCAGAACATCATATCTTTTCCTTAGAACACATTTCAAAGGAAAAACTCTTCCAAGAACTCATCTTTAAACACTCAAAGCATTCCCATGTGCATAAAAACTTCATCTTGAATCATATAAAGTCATTTAGAGTGCATCTATGGATAAGTTTGCTTCATCACATCTTGTTTGGTAAGTTCTTCACTATCTTCTTACAAGTTAAGTGTTTTGCTTTCTAAGCCATCTCTTTAATTATTTGTATGCTCTTAGAACATATTCTACATACAAATTAGAGATTGTTGTGATGACATGATTGAGTGTTGTATTGTGATAGCTTCATAGGATTGTTTGATCTATGTTTAGCTAAGCTTTTTGAACATGGCATTTAGCTCATGATATCTAGGATTGCATTAATTGTCATCTCATTATCCTAGATAAGCTTATAGGGTTTCCTAGCCTTGTTTGTTCTTTGAATATCATCATATATTCACATAAGACATTTTATCTCTTCATTGAGAAGCAAGACTTGCGTTGCTTCCGGGAGTAGGTAGCTTAAATCGCAAGCAAGATGGACTAGGTTCACTTATACCGGGATTAGGTAGTGGTGGTGGATTTAAACCGGGATTAGGTTGTAATTTCTTTACCATTAGTGGATTCGAGGTTCTAGTGTGACGCACTCATCAGCCCGTGGTTTTTCCCATTTGGAACGTTTCCACGTATATCTCAAGTGTCTTTAATATTTCTGCAATCTTTACACTTGTGATTTTGTTGTAACTAGCTAGGGGCATTTTCGTCAACTTGACCTTTAACGAAAATTGGGTAAATTTGTTTAAAATCTATTCACCCCCTCTAGATTAATATTATACACACCATAATATTTATTTCATTCATATGTACACAGATCTCAATACTTGTAGCTGTGTTTGTTACCAAAGATTGGATTATTGTGCTAATCCCCCGATGGCAAGAATAAATAGTCCTGTTATATAATTTAAAATAATTTATATAAATATATTGAGTTAATTTGATTTATTAAAAAATATATATAAAAAATTAATTTAATAATATCTAATTCTATCCACTCACAAGGTTTGTCAAACAAATAACATTACTATTTTAGTCACCAAACACATTTAGGCATGTTTGTTTTGTATTGGATAAAATAATCCAATACATGTGTTTGGCGGTGGTTTGGGTATTCTAATGGCTAATCCATAATAATCGATCTATTACACCCGTGCACTAGATGTGATGCTGGTTCGATTCCAACCGTGAAATCATATCGAAACTATGGGTCTCGGAACTGAATCGAACCGGAACTATGGGTCTCGGAATTGAACTGCAACCTGACCGTGAACCAAAACTAGGGAGATTTCGGTTTCAGTTCCCAAATTGTAGAATCAGACTTGAACCATAGGTTTGATTTCAGGTTCTGGAACCGACAGTTCCAGTCTCTGATTGGTTGATTTTTTTTTAAATTTCTTTTAAAAATATTTTTTGAGCACGTCAGCAGGCTGTTGGGCCTCCACGGCAACTTTTTTTTTTCCTATTTCTTTTCTATAAATACCCCCTTTAATTTTTCCCACTCAAATTTTCTTCCAATTCACTCTAATTCTCATTTTTCTCTCACGACTCAATTTCTCTCTCAATTACTAAGTTATTTATTCGCAATTACATTTATTTTTAGCTTTTTACTCAATTAAAATTCATTTCCAACAAATTTTTCAAATTTATTTCTTTCATTTTTTTTTACATTTTTTCTTCAAGAATTTTTACAATTCAATTTTTTAAATGGCAAGTGGAATTAGAGACAGTCCAAGGAGTTCCATTTCAATGAAAGGTATGAGTCGTATGACAGACGATATCGGTTATGATGACACTGCCTATCACGAGTTCCTACCACACCAAGTGATCCCCATCTAATAATTTTCGAACCCAATCCCGATGCCACCCTTCATTTTACAAACCAATTAGAAAATATGCATCATCCCCCTCTAGATTTTGAATTTGAACCACATATGGAAGAGAAGTTATAGAAGCAACCCAAATTTGATCTCTTCGTACTCCTTATGAAAAAAAGTAATAAAAGTAGTTGGAAGCACTGTAGCGATTTGCAATTAATGTAAAAAAGTATTTAAGTGGAGCAAATCTGGATGATATGGCTCATATCAGAAGCATATAACGAACAACCATCTAGAAGCACATGTAAGATCGAGTTCACAAGCCCAAATTTCTAAGTACGCTACCACTAACCAACAATTTTTTAAATATAGTGATGTAAAAATAGAGAATAATTAGCAAGAATGGTAGCAGTAGAATACTTACTATTTAGTTTTTGTGAAAATATTGGTTTTATTAACCATTGTCGACGAGCTCTAAATCCTGCTGCATGTCTTGTTCCCAAAACCACTTTAACAGAAGCACTTCATAACATTTATTACAATGAAAAAAGGAAGTTGGAAAAATATTTTAAAAATATAATGCTCGTGTTTCCGTATGTGCTGATATATGGAGTGACCATTGGCGAATGCATTCATACTTGAGTGTCACTTGCCATTATGAGGATAATGAATGGACTATACAAAAAAGAATTCTCTTATTTAGACTTTTTGATAATGAACACACTACTGTTAATTATTTAAGACTTTTTAGAATTATTTTTGAAGATTATAAAATTGGAAAAAAAAATTGAAGTTGGTTTTGATAATGCTTCCAACAATACCACAGTTATTCCTACTTTAATTTATTTATGCAAACCTTGTCTCGGTGGTTAAATTTTTCATCAAAGATGTGTATGCCATATTTTAAATTTATGTATTAAAAAAGGATTAGAAACTCTTCAAGATTTTATTAAACTTATTAAAGATGCCCTCTATCATTTGTGGAAACATTCTTCTGCAATAAAAGCATGGGTAAAATTTTATAAATAAAATGGTAGGCGTGCCGTTAGATTTCCTCGTGATATTCCAACACGTTGGAATTCTAATTATAAATATCTTGTTCAAAGTTATGGTTATAGAGATTTATTAGTTACTTTTATTCAAACCATTGGGATGTTTGTACAAAAAATTGTGATTTGTTAAAAGTCTTTAATAATGCTACTAACAATTTATATGGTGTTTATTATCCTACAACTAATTTATTTATTATTGGCAATTTTAATATTGTTGGTGCATTTTCTCATTGTGCATCCGACATAGAATTACTGGAGTTCGTAATTGCTATGAAATCAAAATGGTTTGACTATTATAAGGAGTTTCTAAATATTTATTTGATTGTAATGTGTTTTGAACCACGTTGTAGATTAGAAAATTTATCTGAACATCTAACTGTTTATTACAAATGTTTACAAATAAATTATGATTTTACTATGTCTTCTTCTACAATTAAGACATTATTGTATGAGTTATATAATGAATATCTTAGAGTTTATGGTCCATCACTGAACATGAATGTTCCACAAACTCAAAATGTATCTCATTCTCTATCATCCTCCGGATTTATAAGTTTAGGGTATAATCTATTATCCAAAAGAAACCAAAAAATTACAAGGTTCTTCATTAAGCTCGACTTTGTATTCCGAGCTTGAATCTTCTCTAAGTACCTCTTTTGAGTTTGTGGAAGATAGTGATGTTAAAATTTTTTATATCCTACACTGGTGGAATGAGCATGAAAGGTACTTTCCAATCTCGGCTAATATAGCCAAACAAATTCTTACAACACCAACTTCTACAGTGGCCGGGAACAAGAGTTTAACGTCGATGGAAATATTCTAGACGTAAGAAGTTCGGTTATGAGTCCGAATTCAATTCAGATACAAGCTTGTATTGTATCTTGTATTGATGATTGGACCAAGGAGCAAAATAGACAACAAAAAATGGATCAAGATGTACCCAACGATTTCTTTGATGATAACTAGCATACCCCTCCCACTGAAACAAATGATCACAGTGGCTATTAGTTACGGTGCCACCTCACATCACGTCATCACCAAACCTACAATAAAAGGTAAGAGAACTACATGAGTTTTGATTTCTCTAAACCCCAAGAGAATACATAAGTAACACATAGGTAGCTTAATTGTGGTAAAAATTAAGTGTAAGACCAATTTTAATTTTTTAATTTGTCATATATTTATTTTATTTTAATTTCGGGTGAGCCAATCAAATGTATTTATAATTTTACATGTCTATTTTTTTTTAAATAATAATAAATATGTGAAAATAAAGGAACCGAACCAACGGAGTTGCTGGAACCGAATCAGAATCTAGGAATCGAAACCTCCAATTTTGAACCAAGAACCGAATTGAAACAGAACCGATATCATGTCTACCGTGCACGCATTATACACTACAATGGTAGGAGGCTTTACTGTGTATTTTACCTATGCTGTTGCCATCTTCCTTCTTTATCCACTTCCCTTAAAATAAAAATCTCTGCATTGTCTAAGTTTTTTTTTTTTTCCTACTTTGGCTTTTAGATTTCGGCTTTCCATTTCCCCATTTATTTTTCCATCCATTTAATTTCAAGCCTCCAAACATACTTCTCAAATTATGGCAACTATTCCAGAATTGTTTTTACAGCTATTTTTTTTGTTCAATATAAGAATATTTATTATCTTTTCAATAATTTTATCATAGTATATAAATAATTATTTAATTCATACACATTAAAAGTATTTAAATTTCAAATCATTTTTATTAATTATTTAACTTTTTAATGTTAATATTATAATTTTTCATTTTTTAAAAATTCAAATTTATTAATTTATAATCATTAATGTTTATTAACTACAATAACTTAACCGACAATATATTAATATAATCTAATATAATATATCACCAAACATATAATTGTACAAATCAAACGTAATACAATATAGAGTACAAAACGTGCCAGTTCTAATTTAGTTTCTAATAATTAATCTTACATACATATAACAAATTACATTTGTAAATAATATTTAGATGATTTAACAGGTTTATTATGATTAGCAGTGTGAGGCTTCCCAATTTTTTTTCCAAATGGTATTAACACGTAAGATGTCAACATCTTGTAAATCATGATATTATGTAGTTAGTAATGTAATGTTAATATCCCACGTGCCAACATCATTTGAGAATGGAATATAGAGTAAAATTTAAAAAGCCTAGTATTACTCTATTATAATATGCAAATATGGTATCCTTGATTTTTTTTTTTAATATAAGAATTGCATGATTAAAATTAAGAGTACCACGTCATTTAGACACTAAATTTGAATAAAATACCAATATTAAATTAGAAAGTCAAAAGGTCCTCTTAAACCAGAGGTCTCAATTCAAAATTCTAAAAAGAGAGAATTCTATGCATTCCTAAATCCTAAGCATAGATGGATTGCCAAAACAAAACAACTCACCATTTAAATCAACCCTATAGCATTTCATTTTCAAGTAAAATATGGTGATGATAATACACAAAGTAAGAGGTTTACTATTAGTACAACCAAATAAAATTAAACACTGACTAAGCAATACAAATCAAATGAATAAAACCTAGCATTGCACTACTAGATTTCTTCAGATAATTACTGATACACAACCTGCAAATACAATAGGCAGCTTGTGAGATGACATATAGTACAAGACTAATTTACACCAAAACTCCAATTATCTTGATGAAGGTACAAGAGACGAGTGCTCGATGCTCATAGCTCGTCCCAGTCACTTGGCGATGACTGATAATTAGAGACCAGTACAACGAAGTGATCTATCCACTCGCCAAGGCTTGCGAAGGGCAGAAGACCACATACTAACGGTAGAAACAGAAGCATGGTAGCATAGAACACGGATCTTCGTATCCAGTATGGAACTATTGTGTTGCCTTTCGTACCTTGAGACATGCTCACAGGCCCATAAAGGATATGGAATAATGCTGATGTCCAAACGTTTGCGAAAAAATGAACCAAGCACAGATTCTCCCAGTATAGGAGCCAAAGGTATCCGCTCCCTCCTAATGTGTCTACGCAAAGCTTGCCAGCAAAACCACAAGCAAATCCCAAGAGCAAGAGGATGAAAGTGATCGGCATTGTCTGTCTTGAACTACTACCCGAACGTTGGAGAAGCAAATAAGCTATTGTAATAATCATTAAAAAACCAAATAGCATCCGATTTACGACTTGTACTTGGCACTTAATAGTGTGCCATCCTGAATTGAAAGATGATACCGTGTTTGGGATCCACCAAGATTTGGACTCCTGAAACCAAAAAAAGAAAAAGAAAAAAAGCATTATATTACCTGTTACGCATCAAAATATAAGAGTCAAGTTAGGGTGTCAAGAAGGGGATATAACATAAAAGTGCCATCTTTTATGGATGATGTAATTAGGGATGACAATTTCACCCGAACCGCATCGGTCGGGTTCGGGTGTTTCTATTCGGGTCAAGGGTTGGGTTCGTGGTTGAGTTTGGGTACAAATTTGTTTCGCAGGTTCAGGATTTGCCATTCCTAGATGTAATATTGTATTTATGTACATATATGCCTGTGTATAAATGTCATGTACTGGCAAAATGAAAAAAAAAAATGATCGAGCTATTCCTAAGAGGCAATAAATCAATTTAAGTCTGAAGAGGACATGGTGCTTACTTGAGATGTAGGTGTACAGGCTGCAGTAGCTTCAGATATCTTTTTGTATGAATGAACATATGCCGCATATGATAGAGAGGCCGACATTGTAACTATACCAGTAACAAGACAGTCTATACACTTTCTAAGCAACTCAGAATATCTCGTGTCTTCTAATTGAGTCTTGAATTTTTCGACTTTAAAGGATGCCTTGGACATGCCCAGAGCTAATTTTGACCTCTCCATGTGATTCGAATCATGGTTGAGAGCCAACTGGGTCTCTTTCAACTTCAATCTTTTCATTGCAAGACCAAGCTCCAATGTCTTAAGGTCGTTTGAGCGAACTTGTTCCACAACAGATTTCTCCATTGTACTGAGCTTGGATTGATCCATTACAGAACCTAAGGTGCCAGAAGAGGCACAAACCAATTGGTTGTTTTGACCATGCAACACAAGTTCTTTATTGATGAAATTTGTTGACAATTCCTCCTGTACCTCTTCATGGGTGGTCGATACATCATGAGTTGCAATAGTAGCAAAGTCTATTTCTGATTTTGAGTGACAATAATTAGTGTCGGAGTTGTTTGTACAACCATTTTCATTAGAAGTCAAGTCTAATGTAGATGTATCTAGGTTGCTTAATTGGCATCCTCCCTCGTTAATCAATGTAAGAGTCCTCAATGTAGTCCCAAACGACTTCTCAAAGTTCCTAGCAAAAAAATCAAACTTGTCTCCAAAAACCTGTTGACACAAAAGCAGTCAAAACAATGGGTATACGTTTCACTTCAGCATCTTGGTCTTCTGTGATAACACAAAGAAACTTAACTCGTAAAATCAGATTCAAGGCTATCAGCAATTTAAGGTCTGGCTTACATTGGTTAAAGATTCTCGTACAGCTGAAGTGCATATCTGCAAGCGAATGAAAAAAATTATGCTAGTTTAAGTTATTGCACAAAATTTCAATAATCAATAAAACTAAAACCAATTGAACAAAAGTGAATAAATTGGAAGAGCGAACACCCATTAGAATGTTCAAGTTGAGGCTGTTGAGTCAGCAGGCAAACAAATAATCGTAAGATATGGTTTTAATTGACTCAAAAAGGCAGATTTAACTTTGTATCAGTTGTATTGGAGGATGGAATAATACCCTTGTAAGATGATCGATGGATATCTTGTCACCAGCTGCATCTTTTCTTTCCAAAACCTAGAACCAACAAGCACCACATCTACAATATCAGTAAACAAATAATAATGTGAATTTTATAAAAAAAATGCAGAAGCAAAACTATTATTTTTTGCACAAGAATTCAAGGAAAAAAATGGATATTTGTAAATTTGCAGCAATTGTATGACAACTAGGAATGGCACACTATGTGAGCCTTGAAAAATGACTCTAGATACATATAGAAACATGCTTTAAATTGTGAGGCAAATCTAAGTCATGACTCACAAGTCTCAAGTTACCTGAGGAGTTGCCAGAAATTCATGTGTATTAAATCAGTAATTAAAAAAGGGAATGCCTTAACCCCAATCCAATGCAATCTCTATCTCACATAAATGAAACAAATCCAAATGTGGAAATCACCCAAAAACTCATAGAAGGGATATATAAAGTCATTTGCAAAACCATATACATACATACATACATACATAAATATATATATCAGCATTTCACATTTAATGCTGGAATGGATTTAAATCTGAATAAAAATTGTCAGCCAAGAGTTATCATTGTCTTCAGTTCAAGCCACAAACTGAAAAGATCCTAAGAAACCATTAGGCAGCTATGATCTAGCCCATATATGAGCTCCAGATTTTGCTGCTTCAAAGCTTTGTGACTTTGGAAGAAACAAAAAAAAATTCTTCGGCAGCTGTTCAGCCGTCTTCAATAACTACCTTTACCATGCCAAGGAGTGAAGAAGGGAATTGAGATGGCTATCACCTTCAAAAAGAAGGCTTTCCCCACCATTTTTCGCTTCTGCTGATAGAATAATTACTACGTAAAATCACCAACATTCCCACCAGTACATCCCTCCTACCTCTAGCAAAACAAACACCTTAAGCATCTTCCCTGACATTTACGACATCAAAACTCATTCTTATCCACGCTTCTGCCAGATACACCAATTATAGAATATGAATACTAATATCCATACAATTAAAGTTGATGCTATTTATCCCGAATTACCTCTTCTTCCAAGTTCCAATGAAACTAATTAAAGAAGATTGATAAGTATCTAGTTACATTCTTAAAGCTACATTATCATTAATTAGCTACTTAACAAACTAAAGTTTATAGCTCTATATCAATCAGCAAATACTTCAATAGATAGAAAAAGCTACAAAGCTTAATAACAATCAACCATAAAAATTCAAAATTTCTCAAGAATATCCGAACCCAATTCAAAATTTCAACTCCATTTCATCAAACCAACTCAATTACCAAGCAACAACAAAGACTATCAATAACCAATAATCCTAGAATTTTTACACAAAAATAATCAGAAACAGAGTCCAACAATAATCAAAATCCAAACTTTTCCAACTGAATCAAAACACAACCACGCCAAGAACCCAATCAAATATAAGAAAAAAAAATAAAAAAAAATACAAGTTAACCTGAGCAACAACAGCAGCAAATGACATTCCCAGAGGGAGCGCAATTGCATCCATATCACCACCCTCGTTTCGCCGGACCGCACCGAATCTGATCTTCGGGTTGCTGCGTCGTTTCAACGCCACACGGGTGCCTCTCTGCGTTGAAGAAGAAGAAGAACAACATGAAGACGATGGGGGTGCGGTTTTCCTGCTCTTTTTGTCATGAATGACGGGTTTCGAGGACGGAGGAGGGTCGTCAACCGTCGGTTTCGGATCAGAGTCAATAGGGTTTGCGGCGTTTTCGGTGGACACGCACGCAGTGGAATGGTGGAGTTGTGGTCGTGGAGTTGACGGAGGAGGAGGAGGGGCGTCCATGAAAAGAAAAAGAGTAAGGTGGGGTGGATTTTGAGAATCACATAAACATGAGGGCGGGGTGACAGTACACAAGTTCAGACTTTTTTTGAATTTTCGTTTGAGAAAAGAATTTGGATCTTGTAACATTGTACGGAGATCTAAATATATCCGGTTGTCATGTATAATTAATGTATAAATCCAATTAGGAGAAGATTCTCATTTCTATTTATTTTCTATTTATTTTCTACAGTAAAATAATTTGAGAATCTAAAAGGAGAGGTCACTTATAAATATTAATAAATTTCTACGAGAGATTAATTATTGAAAATAGAAGACTCCATCAACATTTTCCTTTTTTACTTATCTTTAGATTAAATGTTTTTATTTTATTTTCTGATTTTTATATCTAATTAATTTTTTTGTTAATTAGGACTAATTTGAAACCCTAAAAATAAATTTAATTTCATAATCAAGTTTTGTTTAATAAAGCATTATTTTCTCAACATGATGATTTTATTTTTTCCATAAAAATTGTTATTATATTATTATGTTTTTTTTATTGATCACCTTAAAGCATAATTATTGAGATATTATCATTTGAGTCTCTATATTTTTTTGAATTATCTGTTTTTGACTCATTTATTTATTTTTTACTGAATTGGTCCTTACGTTTTCAAAAACCATTCAATTTGATCCCTCTGGCCATATTTTTAACGGTCACTGGTCATAGAAAATGTAAAATGAAATTTTTATCCTTAACTTTTAAATCAAAAGAAAACTTTTATTTTTTAAAATTTTTATCTAATCAAATATTTTTTTTGACAGCTCAAACAGAGCACAAAGGAAACTGAAAATAATTAGAGTATGTGTGTGTGTGTGTGTGTGCGGGGGGATAGGGGGGGGTGCAACTTTTCGATTAATCAATATTAAACTCAAAGATTCACCCTAAAACAAATATACAACAAATTCATTTAAAAATGCAGAATGTAAATAACACTTAAATTTACGTGAAAAACCTTCAACAAGGTAAAAACCACAGGATTAGCTAAAACTAGCCAATCAAGTCCTCAAATCCACTATTTGCAAAATCGATTACAACCTAGATTGACCACATCACACCTACTACCCACGATACATATAAGACTTAACTCATAAGAGAAGAGATATGCAACCTAATGTGAATTTGAGAATATTCTAAATTCACAAATGCTAGGTTAACATATTTAATGCTTATCTAATCATGAATGAATGATTCAAACAATCCTATATATCATGTTGCTATATGATATACATATAACTTAGCTATATGAAATAAAAGCATATCTAGATGCAATAGCTATCACAATACAACAACCTAAAAATCAATTGCTCAATTGTCCACATCTACGAAAAATATTGAGACTCAAGTGGGACAAATGGCAATTTTCTTGAGCCAAGTAGTTACAAATCCAAGAGGCAACATAGAGTCATGCAAAGCCGTCACACTTCAAAGTGACAAAGAATTGCGTAAAGATGTGAAGAAATGAGTGGAAGTGAACAATCATACAAAAGAAGAAATAAAAATTCCTTTACCAAAAGAGAAAACTTCACTAAGGGTTCGACAACAAAAGAAAATGGATATGGTGATTCACGAACCAACTGATGAATTTTTATCATCAGTACCATATCCGGAGAGATTTCTATGGGGAAATGAAGAGCACAAAAAAAAAAAGACATTCTTGAAACCTTTTGGAAGGTGCAAGTCAACATCCCTTTGTTGGATGTCATTCAACAAGTTCTAAGATATGCAAAATTTCTCAAGGAATTATGCACCAATAAGAGGAAGCTCAAAGAGAAAGAAGCGGTGGCCTTAAGTGAGGAAGTCTCTGCTGTACTTTTACATAAGCTACCTCAAAAAATCAGGGATCAAAGGAGCTTCACGATTCCGTGCATCAATGGAACCCAAAGGTTTGAACGTGTTTTACTTGATTTAGGTGCTTCATTTAATTTGATGCCTTTTTCTGTGTTTGAGTATTTGAAAATAGGTGAGCTCAAGGCAACCTCTATAACCATACAACTCAGTCCTTTATACTCTGAAGCAAAAGAAGGATGAGAAATTGAAGGACTACTTACCTATATTCTCTCAGGAAGTGTCAAAGGTGCAAGACCCCAACGATGACGCAGTGGTTTCAGCCTTTATTAACAACCTGCAACATAACCAATTGTCACCAAGGTTAAGACAGAAAAGAGCCACCACTTATATGCACTTAGTGGATAATATAGGGGGATACACAATGGCGAAGGAGCAGATAGCCCTGTAGGGAAAAAACGGTTCAAAACGCAACGGAAGCGTGAGAAATAAGAAAATTAGGGTTTGTGTATAAATAAAAAATTTCCCTTTTAATAACAAGAACCTTAACCCTGGATTAATTGTTGTATATAAAAAGTATCGTACCTTTTTTTTCATGACGATTGAACTAGCGTCGAATCGAATCTGTAAGATCTTCCAATCCAATCAAGAACGTGAATCACCTAGGAGTGTGGGCTCCATTTCTTTAAATTGTATACCTGAGGATGGAAACAAACAAAATCTTCTTCTTTTTAGTCACAATAATCCTCCAAGAGAAAAACCAAGAATGTCCGGTCACTTTTGAATAATCAATCAATTTGATTGAAACTCGAATGAACCTTGATTCGATATTGTACACAAAACCCTTTTGATATAAAAGATACTAGTATACTATCGAAAACAAAAATGTTCCCTCTTTTCTCTATGCTTGGCCGAATTCTTTACACAACGAGTTGGACGAAGTTTTTTTTTATATAACAATAAAAAAACAAATAAAAAATAAATTCTCACACCAAAAACTAAGGCTTGGTCGAAATTTATAGGTAGTATATATAGGAGACAAAATCCTCTCCTCTCCTAATAAGGATTTACCTGGGGGGCAAGAATCATTTCCTGAGGTGGATTTGTTTAGTGACCAAGAATCCTTTTCCAAAAAGAATTATTCCCTATACCAAGACTCCGAATCCAACTAATTAGTGTATTTGTGACCATATTAAAGACTTCCTAATTTGACTAGATAAATAATTCCTTTTATTTATCTACTTATCAAATATAGTCTTTAATATTAATTATACTACCAACAATAGTATAATATTAGGAGACCTTCACCTAATAGAAAAAAGATTTTGACTTTTAATTAAATAAATAATTAATTACCAATTTAATTAATTTCCATTTAATTAAATAATTAAATAAAAATTAATATATTTAGGCTTTTATATATTAGCCTAGCTGCCCATGACAATATATAGGCATATATATTATTTTTATTATTTTATTAAATCCATTGGACTTTTATAAAAAGTCCACATATGAACTAGACCCATTATTACTAAAAGAAACAAGTCCACATGCCTTAATACAATTCTAGATGGACCCCTAAATTGACCTGGTAGAATATATCAAGTGATCCATGCAAGTTCGTGTGGATTGAGGATCTTGGCGGGCTATCTAAATTTAAGCTCCAATAGACACAACCCAATCACAATCAACAAATGATTCACTTAGGTCCGATATATTAAATTTAGTTCATTCCACTAAAGAACTAAAATTGAACTCTTAAATAAAGATAGAATAAGTTGATGTTACTCATTCATACCCTAGATAACCTTATTGGAGAAAGTGTATCCTCGTGAAGAATAACAGTAATTGCCAAGAGCTCATAGACCCGCCTATAGCTCTCCAAGTTACCATATTTACTCATATGACCACATTTTGAACTTGGATATTTTGACTTGTCTAGAAGCAATGTTTCAATAGACACTATTGAAATCTTAACGTTAAGATTTAATATCCAATACCTCAAAACATCCATATGATCATATTCTACTCTTATTTAATAAATGGAGCCACGATGTCCATATCTATAAATGAAGTCCTCTATCGATTAACAAATGAGTACCACCAAACTATCGAGGATAGACTATGCTATATAATCGTACTCATTGATAGCTCAAATGATAACACTTGCAACCATAAGTCCATCGTTTATCTTATGATTAAGATAGACTCTCCGATTGTCTTCAAATCAAAACTTTTATCCATTGACGGTTTTAGATAAAGTATTTCATTGTGATCATATTCAATACACCCAGTGCACTAGATTCTTTTGCCCAAAGACACCACACTTTGTTGATTTTAGACTCATCATAACACATTTGATCCCACTCAAATGCTAGCAAAAGAATCTACAACTTTTATAAGATAAAGGCGCCCGACCTTTTATCTTAAGTTGTGAATATTATTCAAGACTAACTACTGAATTGTGTCTACCTCATACATATCTAGATGTATGAACAATTCTTTTTTTCTCATAGTCTTTTGACCTTATGATTATTTACTTTTGACAATTATAATAATTAAACAATAAACGCTATAAGATTTGTTAAACTAGAAATCACTTTATTAATATGAAAAGATTGTCAAATACATTATTACATTCTTGCTATCGAGCTTAATCCTAACAATCTCCCACTTGCTCTATAACAAATGTGTCATATCTCTCATCCCCATATTCTCTAGATGCCCATCAAAACTCTTTTGTGGAAGAGCCTTTGTAAAGGGATCCGCTAGATTATCTGTTGACGCGATCTTGGTAATCATCATGTCACCCCTATGAACAATTTCCCTCAAAAGGTGATACTTTCTTTCAATGTGTTTCCCTCTCATATGACTTCTCGGTTCTCTCGAATTAGCCGCTGCTCCACTATTGTCATAATAGATAGTGATCTGGTTATTCGTATCAGGAACCACTTCCAAGTCAATCAAGAATTGGCGGAGCCAGGCTGCCTCTTTAGCAGCCTTACATGCGGCAATATACTCGGCTTCCATGGTAGAGTCGGCAATACAAGATTGCTTGATACTCCTTCATATGACTGCCCCTCCTCCAATAGTAAACACAGATCTTGATGTTGATCTCCTGGAGTCAGAATTTGACTGAAAATCAGAATCTGTATACCCAACGGGAATTAAATCTCCTCTAGAGTATACAAGCATATAATCTCTCGTTCTCTTAGGATACTTGAAAATATGCTTGACTGCCGTCCAGTGATCAGGACCAGGTTTTGATTGAAACCTGCTAACTATGCCCACATCAAAACAAATATCTGGTCTAGTGCAGAGCATTGCATACATGAGACTTCCAACTGCAGATGCATATGGAACCCTACTCATGAATTGCTCTTCCTGCTCATTCTTAGGAACTTGTTCCTTATAAAGTTTGATTCCATGTCTTAAAGGTAACATACCTTTCTTGGAATCTTGCATGGAAAACCTAGACATGATTTTATCTATGTATGAAGCTTGGGATAATGCAGTCGTTCTATTCTTTCTATCCCTTATGACTTGGATACCAAGAATATAACTTGCTTCTCCTAAGTCCTTCATATCAAATTGTTTTGCTAACCATTATTTTATTGATGTCAATACACCTACATCGTTTCCGATGAGTAGTATATCATCAACGTAAAGAACTAGAAAAACCAACTTGTCGCCTTTAATCCTTTTGTATACACAAGGTTCGTCAAGGTTTTGAATAAATCCAAAACTTTTCACGGCTTGATTGAACCTTATGTTTCAGGATCTGGATGCTTGCTTCAATCCATATATGGATCTTTGCAACTTGCATACCCTTTCCTCTAGACCTTTTTCAGTGAATCCTTCTGGTTGCATCATGTAGATGCTTTCGTCAAGACTTCCATTAAGGAAAGCTATCTTGACTTCCATTAAGGAAAGCTATCTTGACGTCCATTTGCCAAATCTCTAGGTTTAGAGATGTCGCAATGGATAAGAGTATCCTAATGGATCTAAGCATGGTCACAAGAGAGAAGGTTTCTTCATAATTGATACCTTCCTTCCGTGTATAACCTTTAGCTACTAATCTAGTTTTAAAGGTTTCCACCTTTCTTTCCATTCCTCTTTTCCTCTTGTATTCCCACTTGCACCCGATGGGTTTTATCCCTTTAGGCAAGTGTACAAGAGACCAGACTTTGTTTTTGAACATAGATCCAATTTCGGATTGCATTGCCTTTTGCCAATGGCAAAAATCAACATCTTCCATTGCTTCCTTGTACGTATAGGGATCATCGTCGTCTGGGAGATTCTCTACAGATTCTCCTAAACCGATGTATCTCTCGAGTTGTCTACTAACCCTCCCACTACGATGAGGTATGGTAGATTGTTGATCTTGTGTTGGTACGGAACTTACAATTGGGCTTGGTTGTGAAACCTCTTGTGGAATTTTATCTCTTGAAAGCTTATTTAGGACAATTCTACTTTTAGGCACAAAATTATTTATATAGTCCTTTTCTAGAAATTTTGCATTTGTCGAAACAAATACTTTAAGATCTGAAGGACTATAAAAATAATATCCTTTTGCTCCTTTTGGATACCCTACAAATAAGCATGTTTCTGAACGGGACTCCATCTTTTCTGTCTTTCTTTTTAACACGTGTGCAGGACATCCAAATATCCTTAAGTGTTGTAAACTAGGCTTTCGCCCGGTCTACAACTCATGTGTTGTTTTAGGAACCGACTTAGATGGTACATCGTTTAGAATGTACATTGCAGTTTGTAAAGCATATCCCTAAAAAGAATTAGGGAGCGTTGAATAACTCAACAAAGATCTAACTCTGTCCAAAAGAGTTATATTTCTCCTTTCTGCCACCCCATTTTGTTGAGGTGTGCCTGGTGTAGAAAACTGAGAAACTATCCCATTATCAATAAGATATTGCTGAAACTCACCAGATAGATATTTTCCACCACGATCAGACCTCAAGATTTTTATGCGTTTCTCAAGCTGATTTTCAACATCAGCTTTAAATGCTTTGAACATTTCAAAAGCATCCTACTTATGTCTTATGAGATACACAACCAAATCTTGAGTGATCATCCGTGAAAGTGATGAAATACTCATATCCACCTCTAGCTTGAATGCTCATAGGTCCACACACATTAGTGTGTATCAATCCTAAACATTTGATGGCTCTTGTGCCTTTGGTCGTAAACGACTTTTTGGTCATTTTATCTTCCAAACAAGATTCACAAGTTGGTAGATCATCAACCTTTAAGTCACTTAAAGGTCCGTCACTTACCAATATTTTAATCATATTAAGGTTAATATGACCTAGGCGCAAATGCCATAGGTAGGTTTCATCTTTTGATAATTTTACTCTTTTATGATTAGGTTCCATTGATTCTGTGTCTAACAAGTGAGAGATATTTCCATGCAAATAGAATAAACCGTTTTCCAATGTACCTTTGCAAATAATTTTGTCATTCTTACTAATAATAAAAGCTTTATTAAAAGTAACCGAATAACCAAATTTATTTAAACAAGAAACTGAAATTAAATTCCTCTTGAATTGAGGTACATAATAAATGTCTATTAAATCTAAATGCCTATAAGAATCTAAACTAATTCTAATATCTTCCATTGAACTAGCAGACACCAACGCTCCATTGCCTAAACGCAAGTTGAATTCGTTCTCATTAAGCTTTCTTCTTTCCTTAAACCCCTGTAAGGAAAAACAAACATGATTAGTGGCTCCAGAGTCTATGATCCAAGAATCCATAGAATCTGCCAAAAACCATGTTTCAAGATAATTAATATTACCTTCTTCCTTTTTGTCTTGAGACTTTGGGCAATTTCTTTTCCAATGTCCATTTTCACCACAAAAGAAACACTTCCCTTTGATCTTGGTTACTTTCTTTGTCTTCTTCTTAGTAGGTCCTAATTGCTTTTTCTTCTGTTGTTTCTTGACCTTCTTACGGGTCTTAACAGTAGCAATTTTACCTATGGTATGAATCTCTTGACCTTTGCCTTTCAAAAGGATTTTTTCCGCGCTTTGAACATCTTGCATCAGGCCTTGCAAGGTGTATTCCTTATTATTCAAGGTGTAGTCCAACTTGAATTGATCAAAGGAATCTGATAGTGAGTTGATAATCATGTCAATTTTGGTCTCACCATCTATCTCAACACCATTCAGTTCAACAATGTTGAGATGTGCTATGACTTTCATCATGTGATTTTTCACAGTCTATCCAGGTTTATTCCTAAGATTCATAAAAGCAGTCACTGCCTCTCTCTTAGTCATCCTAGACCTCATAGCAAACATCTCCTTTCGAGACATCATTATATCAGCAGCAGTCTCCATTCCTTCATGTTGCTGTTGCAACACGTCGGAGATGGTGGCCATAATGTAACATTTAGCCATCTCCTCAGAAGACTCCCACTGCTGATACTCATCTCTTTGCTCCTGAGTAGATTCATTAGTAGAAGTAGGTGGTTTAGGAGTTCACAGAACGAACTTATGCTTTTCGGATTGTAATAAAAGCCCAATTTTCCTTTTCCATGTGACATAATTATCACCAGTTAAAGTATTGTCTTTAAGGATGTTGATTAGGGATGGGGTCATGATTTTTGAATAAAAACAAAAATTATATAAGTAAACAATCATGATAAAGCACTTTCAAATATTTATCTTGAAGTAAATAAAATAATTCATTTGTTACTTTCAGCGGTGATCTAACACCCATAAATTTCACGTCTCTTTTGGGACTTCACACCATTTACTAGTTGGACTAGGTCCTACCTAATTGTTAACATATCAACCAACGTTTTCAATTTTAGAATTGTAATTGTATTAACAAGAACTCTTGGGAGGATATTAATACAATTACATTGAGTGTAATACCAAGTTATCGACCTTCAATATAATCCCTCACGAATATCCCTCCTTTGGGAGTAGATATCATTTGGGCTAATTGTCTAGTCTATCCTTGTAAGGAAGTATCTTGCTAAATTCCATTCATGAATACCTCTTGGGAGGTTATTACACGAAACATAAAGCTCAACTAAACTTGGAGGCCGTAGGTGTTCCAAAATACCTTCTCCCACCCAGTTATTTAAGGAGTGTGATCGAATTCCAAAGAATGATTTACCAAGTTATCTAAATGCCAATTTAGATACCTAAACCATTCTATGCATGTTCATACCAAAAGAGATATATGAGTGACACTCCTATTCTATACGACATGTTATCAAACAATGACAAACATTGCAATATTTATAAAAAATATAAATAGCTACAATTTTGGTCCATCCTAGAAAAGCAAGTAAATTACATGTCTTGGAATACAAAAAACTCCTTTCTTGGCGAACAAGTCTTCACGTGACCTTCGTCATTTGGACTCTCTCGACTGCCTCCCATGGGCATGCGCACCCTTGGCACCTACCCATGGGCATGCACATGCCACAACCCATAAAGGGCTTCCATGCACAGCCCATGGCTTCAATAGGGTTGTCGTGCGCAGCCCATGCCACAACAAACGTGGCTGCGTGCTCTTCGCACGCACGTTCGTTGCTACGGCTCGTACGGTCCCAAACTTGTTCCGGTTGCTCCTAATTCTTTAAACCATCGAGTCTTCAAAACTTGAGTGTATTACAGAAGAATTTAAATAATAAAATATTACAGTTTTTTTTATTACAAAAATAAAAAACTTTTAAAAAAAACTTAGCAACTACCAAGAAGGAAATTATGACGATGATAGACCGACCTTCTTGTTACAATCCCAAAACAAAATACATTGAAATTCTAGGACCAAAATTGAGCAATAACAAACCACATATATAACATATATATCCATACATTCCAATGTAAATATATATATGCGAATACCTAGAGCGCCATCTCTCTCTAAAACATGCATTTATACAATAAAAAGAAAAAGATTCACGAACACATACATCAATCAATCATGGGTACAACCAGGCTTTGATACCAATTGTAGGGAAAAAACGGTTCAAAACGCAACAGAAGCGTGAGAAATAAGAAAATTAGGGTTTGCGTATAAATAAAAATTTTCCCTTTTAATAACAAGAACCTTAACCCTAGATTAATTGATGTATATAAAAAGTATCGCACCTTTTTTTCGTGACGATTGAACTAGCGTCGAATTGAATCCGTAAGATCTTCCAATCCAATCACGAACGTGAATCACCTAGAGTGTGGGCTCCATTTCTTTAAATTGTATACCTGAGGATGGAAACAAACAAAATTTTCTTCTTTGTTAGTCACAATAAACCTCCTAGAGAAAAACCAAGAACGTCCGGTCACTTTTGAATTATCAATCAATTTGATTGAAACTCGCGTGAACCTTGATTCGATGTTGTACACAAAACCCTTTTGATGCAAAGGATACTAGTGTACAATCGAAAACAAAAACGTTCCCTTTTTTCTCTATGCTTGGCCGAATTCTTCACACAACGAGTTGGACGAAGTTTTTTTTATAACATTAAAAAAACAAATAAAAAACAACTTCTCACACCAAGAACTAAGGCTTGGTCGAAATTTATAGGTAGTATATATAGGAGACCAAATCCTCTCCTAAGAAGGATTTACTTGGTGGGCAAGAATCTTTTCCATAGGTGGATTTACTTAGTGACCAAGAATCCTTTTCCAAAAAGAAGTCTTTCCTACACCAAGATTCATAATCCAACACATTAGTGTATTTGTGACCATATTAAAGACTTCCTAATCTGACTAGATAAATAATTCATTTTATTTATCTACTTATCAAATATAGTCTTTAATATTAATTATACTACCAACAATAGTATAATATTAGGAGACCTTCTTCTAATAGGAAAAAGATTTTGACTTTTAATTAAATAATTAATTAATTAATTACCAATTTAATTAATTTCCATTTAATTAAATAATAATAAAAAAATATATATTTAGGCTTTTATATATTAGCCTTGCCGCCCATGACAATATATAGGCATATATATTATTTTTCTTATTGTATTAAATCCACTAGACTTTTATAAAAAGTCCACATGTGAACTAGACCCATTCTTACTAAAAGAAACAAGTCCACATGCCTTAATACAATTCTAGATGGACCCCTAAATTTGTCCAGTAGAATATATCAAGTGATCCATGCAAGTTCGTATTGGATTGGGGATCTTGACGGGCTATCTAAATTTAAGCTCCAATAGACACAACCCAATCACAATTAACAAATGATTCACTTAGGTCCGATCTATTAATTTTTGTTCATTCCACAAAAGAACTAAAATTGAACTCTTAAATAAAGAAAGAATAAGTTGATGTTACTCATTCATACCCTAGACAACCTTATTGGAGAAAGTGTATCCTCGTTAAGAATACACCCGTCTATAGCTCTCCAAGTTACCATGTTTACTCATATGACCATAATTTGAACTTGGATATTTTGATTTGTCTAGAAGCCATTTTTCAATAGACACTATTGAAAACTTCACGTTAAGATTTAATATCCAATACCTCAAAACATCCATATGATCATATTCTACTCTCATTTAATAAGTGGAGCCACGATGTCCATATCTATAAATAAAGTCCTCTATCGATTAACAAATGAGTACCACCAAACTATCGAGGATAGACTATGCTATATAATCGTACTTATTGATAGCTCAAATGATAACACTTGCAACCATAAGTCTATCGTTTATCTCAGGATTAAGATAGACTCTCCGATTGTCTTCAAATGAAAACTTTTATCTACTGACGGTTCTAGATAAAGTTCATTGTGATCCTATTCAATGCACCCAGTGCACTAGATTCTTTTGCCCAAAGCCACCACACTTTAATGATTTTAGACTCATCATAACACATTTGATCCCACTCAAATGCTAGCAAAAGAATCTACAACTTTGACAAGATAAAAGCACCCAACATTTTATCTTAAGTTGTGAATATTATTCAAGACTAACTAAAGAATTGTGTCTACCTTATACATATCTAGATGTATGAACAATTCTTCTTTTCTCACAGTTTTTTGACCTTATGATTATTTACTTTTGACAATTATAATAATTAAACTATAAATGCTATAAGATTTGTTAAACTAGAAATCACTTTATTAATATGAAAAGATTTTCAAATACATTATTACACTCTTGTTATCGAGCATAATCCCAACAAGCCCATGGTGGGGAATTCATACATGACAACCGACCAGAACAAGCCTAAAAGCCTAAAGATAGTGGTTCAAAGGGAAATCCTAAGTGGGATCGAAAGAACAACAACTCGGGGAAAGATAAGGAAGGTCGCAAGGATGATGACCAGAAAGGTAATAGGTTCTTCAAGAGGTAGTATACCAATTACACTTCACTGGCCCCAAAAGCAAGAGGAAGTCGTAACTGTGATAGAAGATAAGAACCTATAAAAGAAGATCCATAAGCAATCCAATTTCTCAAGAAGGGACACCTCAAAGTACTGTCGATTCCACCGAGAAAATGGTCACGAAACCTCCAAGTGCTATTAGCCGAGGGACTACATTGAGAAGCTGATCACAGAGGGACATTTGAAAGATGTGGTCCTAAGCGGTGGAGACGACCTGTAGAAGTACCCATTGAAGAATGACCAAGGGAGGAAGAATAGTTCCAGAGGAAATTTAGATGGGGGAGCAATCAAAATAGTCTTTGGAGGACTTAGCCCGTGAAGAAGCAGTCGAAAGAGGATGACTGAAGTCCACGAGGCAATAGAATGCTAAAGAAACCTAAAGGTAAATAAAGTTATTCCATATGAAAAGAAACTTAAGCAAGGCAAGGACCCGATAGTGTTTACTGAAGCTGATGCATACGGGCTCGAAGTTAGGTCGAACGATGCGATTATGGTATCGGTCCACATTGGTCACAAGAAAATAAAAAGAGTACTAATCGACAACGAAAGCTCAACATGTATCTTGAGTGTCAAAGTATTCGATCAGTTAGGGTTACAAAGAATAGATTTACAGCCTCTAACAATCCCGTTTAGGGGTTCAGTAGAGCAGAATTGAGATTTCTAGGAACAATCAAGCCACCAGTTGAGATCGGGACTTACCACTGCCAGAAAATTGTGCTCCTCAATTTTGTAGTGGTGGATGTCAAAAATTGGCCTTACAATACCCTGATGGGAAGACCTTTCCTAAACAAATTGAAAGCCATCACGACCACCGATACCCAGATGGTCAAATTTTTGATAGTGGTAGGATTGAGTATTATGAAGAGCTCCTAAGAATGGGCAAGGAAAGAAAACTTGGCAAAAAATAAAGAAAAGATAGAACCAGATGTGATGCAAATAGATCCGTTAGAAGGTAGGGGTTATCCTAAGGTTGATGAAAAATAAGTTCAAGCAGAGACACCGACCCAGTTCAACCTGGATCCAAGAAAGATATCTCTGGAGCAAGGGAAAGTTCAAGGAGAAGAGCCGACCATTGAGGTTGCTGTAGATAAAAGTAACCCCGACTAAATGGTCAAGTTAGTGGCTCAGCTGGCGGAGCAGATCCAAATTGATTTGACCAATTTATTGAAAGAGTACAGATATGTGTTCGTATGGAAACATGAGGACATGTCAGAGATAGATACCAAGGTGATCTCCCACTATTTGGTGGTTGACCTCGAGTAAAGATTGGTTGTTCAGAAGAGAGGATAATTTAATCCCGAGAAGAGTAAAACAATTAGAGAGGAGGTCGAAAAACTCATGACAGCAGGGTCAATCAGAGAAGTGCGGTACCCAGAATAGGTTGCGAATGTCATCCTTGTAAGTAAAAAAGAATGGGCAGTGGAGGATGTATGCATACTTTACAGGTTTATACAAGGCATGCCTGAAGGATAGCTTCCCTTTACCCTAAATAGATTAGTTGGTTGATGTGACAATGGGGCATGAACTGCTTAGTTTCATAAAAGTTTTCTCCGACTACAATCAAATCAGTATGTTTGAACCAGACGAAGAAAAGACTGCCTTCACGACCGACCAAAGGGCTATATTGTTACACAGTGACACATTTCGGCCTGAAGAACACTAAGGCGACTTACCAAAGGATGGTAAATAAGATGTTTGCCCAACAAATCTGTAGAAACATAGAGGTGTACATAGACGATATGCTAACAAAGTGCATCATCGCTGGGAGACAAACATCGGATCTAAGAGACATTTGAAGGATTGAGAAAATACTGGTTAAAGCTCAACTTGAAGAAAATGTGTTTTCAGAGTGCCTTCAGGAAAGTTCCTCGGTTTCCAAGTCCATCAAAGGGGAATCGAGGTGAACCCTAAAAAGATAAAGGCACTGAAGGACATGAGGTCCCCAGTTACCTTAAAAGATGTTCAGAAACTGATCGGCTGCTTGGCTCAATAAACAGTTTCGTTAGGAAGGCTACGGATAGATGCTTACCATTCTTCATTAAACAACTAATATTAGGAACTAATATTTCCTTAAATTCAACACTTTCATTATGTAACTTATAAGTAGAATTCCAACGAATACTAATATCTTAGAAAATTTAATGGGACACCTACTATTTTGAGAGAAAAATTTCAACCATTGTTTCTTGATTTTGTTATGCGTCCATATATATTTAATACTATCTCTAATTGGTCTAATATAAACAGAAAGAATTTGTAATCCAGCTTGAACACACAAGTTTAAAACATGGCATGCACATCTTTGATGAAATAATTTACCCCCAAAATAGGGATTGTGCAATTCCTTAAACATATTAATAGATGTGGTATTGCTTGCAGCATTATCAAAACCAATTGTAAAAATTTTGTTTTGGATTTGAAACTCTTCAAAAATAATTTTAAGGTGTCGAAAAATATTATGAGCTGTATGTGACTCATCAAAACATGAAATGCAATAATTCTTTTTTGCATGAACCAATCATTATCAATATAATGACATGTCACACCCATGTAATGGTGGCTACCAAAATTGTCGGTCCATATGTCGGCATATACGGAAACGTGACCTTGAAATTGAAAAAAAGTGATTTCAGTTTGTGTTTTTCCTTTTTTTTTGTGTAAATGGAAACAGTGCACATGTGAGGGTAACTATTGGAAAACGTTGCATTGAAGGATTTAATGCAATTTGACAATAATTAACAAAACCAACTTTCTCACCAAAACTAAAAGGTAAGTGTTCTACTGTAACCATTCTTGCTAATTCTTCTTATTTTTTTTTTCAGACGTATACTAAAGGTAAAGGTTCTATACCTGGAGATTTGGGATTGGTTACTAGCCTTCACCAATTTGGACGGGTTATTTCTCTTAATATGGTTCCAGTGCCTGCCATATCCAAAGCACTTACCGGTATTGTATGTTTTGGGGCAGTAGTTGCACATGATTTTGATTATTCCATCATCTAACTCAATTTTCTTCATATGCACTTTGAAGAGATTGGATTTCAACGGGTTTTATTCTTCACCTGCATCAAATTCATCTAAAGGGGGTGGTATGGTAGAATGGGTCAATATATTTTCATTACTAGTGGGGGTATTGGGATTTGGCTCAGAAAAAAAGAGAGGGGGATTAGGATTAGGAGGGGGATCATATCCAAATTGAGCTTGAAGGAACTCGTGGTAAAGTCAGTCATTGTAATTGATGTCATCACCTTCGTGTTCCAACAAATCTTGCAACGGACCCTTTCCTTTGTCCAAATTTGTAGGACTTGAACCTTCTCCCCCTTTTTCCATTAAAAAATTAATTATAAATACTAATTGAAAATAAAATAGATGATTGTAAGTAAATAATAGATTATTGTAAAAAATAGAAGAAATATATATTTATTAATTATATGAGAAATGAGAATAAAATAAAATTGTTGAATGTACAGAGAATTGAGAATTTGAGATTGAGAGAGACTGAGAGAAGATGGGAGTGGTGTGAAGAAGAATGAAGTGTGGGGGTATTTTTTAGATTTAGAGTGGAGGGGCATTTTGGCAATTATATGAAAAAAATTAAAGTAAAAAATAAAAATGTGCCATTGGAGGAAGTCAGAAAGATGACTGAAGGTCAATTTATTTTTTTCAAACCAATTACCATGTGTCAGTATATTATTTGTTGTTGCATTAAAGTTTTTTTTATTGGTTAACGGTCACTTGTACCGTACAAGTGCCTACACCCAAAGCCCAACGTTAACAAATTGCCACATGTCACAATATTATTTGTTAATTTTTTTAAAATATATCAAAACTGATGGAACCCTGTTCACCGGTCACGCAGCGGAACTAGGTTTTAAAATTTTTATACATATCATATCTGTATATGGGACCAGTGAACTTTGGATCTCAATTATTTTTCGGAACCAATACATACAATATGTATACACAGGAAATTGAAATTGATAAAATCAGAAGAAGAAAATCTTACCAACGTTTAGAGGCTCCTTGCTTTTTATATCCTTGTTGCACATCCGCGTTTTATATATATATCAGTTGCACGCCTCTTGCTTGCTTTTATAAATATATATCATATATATATTAAGTATTTTCATCCTATGCAAATTCTTCGTTTGACTATTGTTTCATGTACACACCAATTTGCATCCAATGCAATCTCTTGTGTTATTAATTGATATATATATATCTTTTAATTATCCTTTTCAAATATATCTAATATATTAAAAAAAATTTAAGTATTTTAAATTTAAACTTAAATTCAAATACTTAGATAAATGATTTAGTAAAATAAAATAATCATATTATTTTATCTTCACCTATATTCATATATCAACTAACACCCTCCAATTAATAGTTAATTAATAATTCATAATTATCAATATAATTAAATAATCTAATTATTTAATTAATTTAACTATTAACATTCATTAATTAAATAATCTCATTATTCAATTAATTCCTGAATATATACCTGTCACTTTTATAATACAATTAATTGGACAATCCAATTAATTAACTGTGACCCTTGTTACCTAAATCAATCGGGCTAGCAAGGGGACCTAATGGACCCACAGTATTTTGAGCTCCAATAATCCTCGGAGTCATTAATTAAACTCTTTAATTAATATTCCTTGATTATTAACTCCGGTGTTATTCCACTAAAAACCCGAAGTTGCACTCTCTCTACTGTAGACTCTTTTACACAGACCGATAAAACTCGGTGTCCATCGATATTGCTAATACATATGGTGTGATCCTCCACAGTAGTTCATAATTAGAGCTAGGTCATAATGTCCGTTATACCCCTATAATTACATATATCCTTTAAGTACCGTTGATTCTATAATGAACAATAAATCCTATTTCCTTAAGGAATTTGCATCGAAAAGCGCACAAGAATCTTGTCGATATATGATGTCTGAGACAGTGTTATGAGTTTTTTGTTACGATCCCTTATAAGTTAAATCCCTAGAACATAACTCGCATCTCCCAAATCTTTCATTTGGAATTGGCTAGCCAGCCAGTCCTTTACATCAGACAACACTCCCACATCATTCCCAATGAGTAGGATATCATCTACGTATAGGACCAAGAAAACTACCATCTTATCAATGATACGCTTGTAGACACAAGGCTCATCAATATTCTGCTCGAAGCCATAGGTTTTGATCACATCATCAAACATAATGTTCCAAGATCTAGATGCTTGCTTAAGTCCATAGATGGACCTTTGCAGCTTGCAAACCTTTTTCTTTTGATCTAGAGACACGAATCCCTCTGGTTGTATCATATAGATGCTCTCATCAAGATTGCCATTCAAGAATGCAGTCTTGACGTCCATTTACCAAATTTCATAATCAAAATAGGCAGCAATGGATAAGAGAATCCTAATATACTTAAATATGGCTACTGGCGAGAAGGTCTCTTCATAATCGACCCTTTCTTTCTGGGTATAACCCTTGGCCACTAGCCTTGCCTTGAAGGTCTCTACCTTCCCGTCTACTCCTTTCTTTCTCTTGTAGATCCACTTACACCCTTTGGGTTTTACCCCATCCGGTAAGTCTACAAGATCCCAGACTGAGTTAGAGTACATAGACTCCATCTCAAGATTCATGGCTTTAAGCCATTCCTCTTTATTAAGATCTTCCATTGCATTCTTAAATGTCAATGCATCATCCACACTATCAGCAGAGACAACACATTGTCCCTCACCTATTGCTAAATAGCGTTCAGGTTGTCTCACAACCCTTTCACTACGTCTAGGTGGTAGTGTATCATGATCAGGAACCATCTGACTCTTAGAAGTTTATGGATCAACAACTCTTGTTGATGAAGCACTAGTCACACCAGGCTCCAACTCATTTAATACAATCTTAGAACGAGGTTTATGGTCACTAATGTAATTTTCCTCAAGAAACGTTGCATTTGTCGATACAAATACTTTGTTATCTTTGAGACTATAGAAGTGTCCACCTCTGGTCTTCTTGGAGTATCCTACAAACAGCCAGACAACAGATTTGGAGTCTAGCTTTCTAGTTCTGTTCTTCAGCATGTGTGCTGGACACCCCCATATACGAAAATATCGTAAACTAGCTTTACGACCATTCCACAACTCTAGGGGAGTCTTAGGAACAGATTTGGATGGCACTACATTCAAAATGTATTCCGCTGTTTGTAACGCAGATCCCCATATGGAATTTGGTAATGATGAGAAACTAATCATAGATCTCACCATTTCCATTAGGGTTCAATTTCTCCTCTCCGCTACACCATTTTGCTGCGGTGTACCGGGAGCTTTGGGTTGGGAAACTATCCTATGCTTGACCATGAAGTCTTCAAACTCTTGGTCAAGGTACTCACCTCCACGATCCGATGATAGTGACTTGATAGTCCTACCTAATTGATTCTCAACTTCAGCTAGGAATTCTTTGAACCTTTCAAATGTTTCTGACTTTCGTTGCATCAGGTAGACGTATCCGTATCTTGAGTAGTCATCTATAAAGGTGACATAATACTCATAACCAACCCTAGCTTTAACATTCATCGGTCCGCAGACGTCTGTATGTATAAGCTTTAGCGGTTCTTCAGCTCTAAGCCCTTTTCCAGTAAAAGGTATCTTAGTCATCTTACCTTTCAGAAAAGATTCGAAGGCAAGTAAGGTGCCAACTTTTAACTCACTTAAAGGTCTGCTTTTTACTAGTCTGTCTATCCGGTCAAGGTTGATATGACCAAGCCTTATATGCCAGAGATACGTGTCATTATCTGGAGAAATCTTATGTCGTTTAGTTTTTGGTTTTTCAACCTTAAACATTTCGGTGTTGAGCAGTGTAGTATGTATTAACGGTCTTAACACATCCAAATCATTTTCATTAATTCCGGAACAAATATTCAGACCATTCTATCCAATAATAACATACTTATTATTTAAAGAAATAGAATATTTTTGTTCTAACAACTTTGAAAATCCCTTTATTTTTGTAGTGAAATATACCTAGAGGGGGGGGGGGGGGGGTGAATAAGTATATGCTCCAATTTTTATCTTCTTTTTAAAACAATGCAATTCAAAATGCTTAATGAAAATTGCAAACAAAGACACACGATATTTACGTGGTAAAACCTCCAAAGAGGAAACATCCACGGGTTGATTCCACAACCACCAGCAAAAGCAAATCCACTATTTCAAATAGAGTTACACACTCAAGCAATCACACATGCTCTACAAGCTTTCACTCTCACTCTATCTTGAACCTAGTGATCTACTAAGCCGACTTCCTATCCAATACCCCCTGTCTCTAGGAAGGTTTCTTGCTCACCTATTCGGATCCTCCCAACCCTAGGCATGACTTCTTGCTTGACTATCCAAGGCTTCACACCTCTAGCCAATACTTCCTTGCTTGACAATCCGAGGCTTCACACCTCTTGCCAAGACTTCCTTGCTCAACAATCCAAGGTTTCACACCTCTTGTCGAGACTTCCACTTGCTTATCTATCCAAGTCCTCCCGACTCTAGCTAAGACTTACAAATGCTCAAATCAAAGAATCACTCTAAGATATGAGACTTTCTACTTCTTCACAAGGCATCTAAGTGATCATGAATGCAAATCGCAAACAAGCACTCAACATAGAAAATGATGATCAACAAATTCGATGGACATGCAAATAGATAGCTAGATTATGCTTTCAAAGATCAATCACATATGCATCTAGACAACTTAAGCATATTATCAACTAAGAACCAAATTGATGAAATGAATATATCAATTGATGTAGATCTAGTTCTTAGAAAATGAAATTAAATCTAGAAATAGTCAATCAAGCATAAGAACAAAAGATTTCTAGAAACCATTTCATGTTTATCAAGTTTAGCACAAATCATTCAATATATCACAAATCTAGCTAAACTTGAAAATCAAATCAAAAAACCAAAAAATGATATCAAAATCATCCTAGTCATGCTTCTTAATCAAATAACATCAATCAATAAGAAGATCTAAGAAGAAAACTAAGAAGAAGATGATTTTACCAACAAGGATACAATCACGAACTGAAGATCAGATCACAACGAAATATGTAGACATCCTTTGGTTCTTAAAATGATTGGGGTTTGTAGAAATCTTCAAGACACTCGAAATCGGTCTTTGAATCAAGTGATTCGGAGTAGAAATGAAGAAGTTATCACAAAAACAAAAATCAAAATGTTGAGAGAAAAATTCTGCAATTGTTCTTCAATTTCTCAACTTGTTCTTATCTTTTGAAATGAGAGGGAATGAGAGGTTTTAAAGAGTGAAAATACCAAATGACCTTTTTGCCCCACTTCCTTAGTTTCCCCTGAGATGGCGTGTGGGAAACTCAGGGCAGAACACACTTGGGGTCGAGATGGCCACGCACCATCTCTGGTTAGTGCATGTTGATGGCTTAAGCCAACGCATCTCACCCCTTGCGCTCTCCTCGCGTTCTTTGACCATTCTTTGGCCTCCGAACTCCGAATTTGAATCCGTTTGAAGATTACGAACCGGGATTTCCTCATGGACATGGAAATATAAGATAATCAACCCAGAAAATAAGAATTCGACTCGATATATGAAGACGAAGACAATATATGCAACATGAGTTGAAAGTGTAGTATCTTTTGACTTAGAACTCGAAATCCATGGTATGAGTAACCGAAATGACCGGAACTCAATCAAGAATGATTTAAGACTAAATACAAGTTAAATATACATGTTATACAAACATATACACACACAAACAAACACATTTCACATAAGAATGCAAACTACATAGAGATAATCTCCAATCATGCATTTTCCAAAACATGCAACTTTCATACCAATGCATGAGCATTCAACTTCAAGTGTGTGAACTTGTTATACCAAATGATGTGCTACGATGCAGGGACACAAATGTATGAATTGTGTGTGTACGCATTTAAAGATGCACAACAAAGCAGGTACACATATGAATGAATTGTGTGTGTGTGGGCCTACGCCTTGCAAGAGGAAGAAGGATCTTGATACCTTAACATCCAAGAATAGTACCAATCCTCTTGAAGAAGAACTTTGCATCATGAGAAGTTGATTTTCTTCCTTGAAGCTCTTATCATCACAAACCACTTAAGCAAATAAGCAATACAAAGAAATGAAGTTTTGTTATGGAATCAAACCAACACAAATCTAGGACCTAACAATCTCCCTTAGGACCTAACAATCTCCCCCTTTGGCTATTCCATGACAAAACCTCTACCTCACCATACAATGATCTCTCATAATCAATGTTGATTGCACTCTCACATCCTTACATTACAAAGAGATATTCCTAGACTAAAATGTCTTCATGAGTCTTCAAGAATTTCTTCACACCTTCAACACACCTGTGGGACAAGAACAACCAAAAGAAATCTTCTACAAAGAAGATAGGTGAGATAAACAAACAATATACAAATACCAAACAAAAGATCCCTTAACACTTCTTATCTCATGCAAACACAAAATTTTTCTCCCCTTACTTTCTCCCCTTTAAGCCAAAATTTCTCCCCCTTAATGGATTGTCTCCCCTTTATATCAAAAGCAAGTAACATGGTGAGGAAACAATTTCTCCCCCTTTTTGACAAGGAATAGACAAAAAATAGTACACAACCTAGAGAGATAAATGCCAATTGAAAATGACTACAAGGGTATAAGGGATGCACAATGAAATGATGAGATAGTGAGCAAACAAGTTGTATAGAGAACTATGTTTAACAAACTAACCTCCCCCTTAACATATGCTCCACATATTAATAAGCAAGGTAACTTGTTCACAAGGGACTCACACAGTCACACATTTCAAGCAATAAAAGATAGTAAATCATTAATTTTCAACATTAAACAAGAGAATCATAGATTTTCATTATTATCTCAAAAATAATCCCTCATTGCTAATGAATCAAGCACATTAAGCAAAAATGTGTGTGTGTGAAAAATGCTTCAAGCATATATAAAAGGAGTTATTATGATATCAACATGCAAACTATTTCAACACCTATCCATCTAAAGCTTTTCCAATCAAGGTCAAACCGATTATCATTCAGATTTTTCGCTTTAAAGAGAATAGATTTCAACATATGAGCGTGTGTGTGCATGTGGCTAGTCATTCCATTTCTGTTTTTCAATCTGAGCAATCACAATTTTCAACTATACTCCATTTTAAGCCTTCCTCCATTTCTTTTTAGGCTTTGTATCAAAGATTTTTTTTTATTGATTTCATTTCAACACTTCTTTGATTTTTCTAACATAAACATATACTCTTCATGACGGCTTTCACTCATCACAATGGTGTAGCCCTTTCCTACATTGGGCGGCTTCACAACCAAGGTGTGTAGCTCTTTTCATGAAGGTGCTCGTTGAGTTTTATATAGATGCCGAAGCAAAGTGGATACTAACCATAAGTCATCTATCATGTACTAGACAATGAACTCCAAGATGCATCCATAATATACATGCTTTCAAACTCAATTACTCAAACTTAAACATATAAGAGAAGCATTTGTGCACCTTTTTTTTTAATAACAAGATTTACAAAAACTTAAGTGCATGATCTAGAAGCAATAAAAGCTATTTTATCAAGATCAATACTTCTCACATGAGTAGCTCTCAAATAAATAGATATACTATATAGTTTTGCTTATCAAGCCACTCATTATCACACACAAGCATTAATCAACACAAATCATGCCAATGGATCTTCTAAGAGATACAAATCTCTCTGTCCAAGGGCTTTGTGAACAAGTCCGCAAGTTGATTCTTATTAGGCATATGTTCAAGAGTTACTATTGAATGTTCAACAAGTTCTCTAATGAAATGATGCCTAATGTCTATATGCTTTGTGCGTGAGTGTTGAACCGGATTTTTAGAGATGTTAATGGCACTCATATTATCACAATAGAGAGTCATTTTACCTTGATTTATCTCATAATCCTTAAGAATTTGTTTCATCCATAGAAGTTGTAACAAGCACTTCCGGCCGCAATGTACTCGGCTTTGAATGATGAAAGAGAGACGGAATTTTGTTTCTTGCTTTGCCAAGCAATCAAATTATTCCCTAAGTAAAAGTAACCGCCAGATGTGCTTTTACGATCATCAATGTTTCCCGCCCAATCCATATCACAATAGCCAATAAGAATATCATTAGTATCAAAGGAATAGAATAAACCAAGATTATATGTTCCTTTTATATACCTAATCATTTTTTAAAGGCTTTCAAGTGAGATTCTTTTGGATTAGCTTGAAACCTAGCACACAAACCTACACTAAAACAAATATCCGGCCTACTTGTCGTTAGGTAGAGAAGGCTACCTATCATGCTCCTATAGAGACTTTGATCAACATTTTTTCCATTTTCATCTTTGTCAAGTTTTAATGTTGTACTCATAAGTGTTTCAAATTCTTTTCCACTTTCAAGGCCAAATTTCTTAACAAGATTTCTAGCATACTTAGATTGTGACAACATGATACCATTGCTAGATTGTTTCACTTGCATGCCTAGAAAGTTATTGAGTTCACCTACCATACTCATTTCAAATTCTCTTGACATCACATTCACAAAATCATCAACCTTGGTTTTACATGTAGACCCAAACACTATATCATCAACATATATTTGTGCAACAAAAATGTCATTGTTATAATGCTTGACAAATAATGTTCTATGAATACCACCTATCCTATATTGGTTGTTAATAAGATATTGAGTCAACCTATCATACCAAGCTTTAGGAGCTTGCTTAAGGCCATAAAGAGCCTTTTTCAACTTAAACACATGATTAGGAGAGTGTGGGTCTACAAAACCCTTAGGTTATTCAACATACACTTCTTCTTGAAGGTATCCATTGAGAAAAACACTTTTGACATCCATTTGAAACAATTTGAATTTCTTAAGACTTGTAATGGACAACAAAAGCCTAATGGACTCAAGACATGCAACGGGTGCAAAATTCTCATCAAAGTCTACACCCTCAACTTGAGTGTATCCCTTAAGCCACTAGTCTAGCTTTATTTCTCACTATCTTGCCACATTCATCGGTCTTATTCCTAAACACCCATTTTGTACCAATCACATTGATATCTTTTGGTCTAGGAACTAAGGACCATACTTCATTCCTCTCAAATTGATTTAATTCTTCTTGCATGCCATTAACCCAATATTCATCAATAATTGCTTCATTAATATTTTTGGGCTCAATTTGAGAAGTGTAGCAAGCATATGAAATTTGGTTAGCTAGTTGCCTTCTAGTTCTAACCCCTTCATTTAAATCACCTATGATGTCTTGTTGGTAATGCATGTTCTTAAGTCTGGAATTAGAATTTTCAAAATCTTGTTGGTCATCATTCAAACCATTTTCTAACTCTTGACTTTCTTCTCTAGCAACACTACCATTCTCATCATTATGACTAGTCTCACTTTCATCATAACTAGTCACATCAATAGGTGTTTTAGTGTCATTCAACAAATGTTCTTTAGGTTCATTGACACTATGATTATCACACAAATCAAGCATGCTAAGATCATATATTTTCACATTAATAGACTCCATAATAGTCTTAGTTTTCAAGTTAAACACTCTATATGCACAACTATTATTAGCATACCCAAGAAAGAGACCAATATCACTTTTAGCATCAAACTTTCCTAAGTGATCTCTATCATTCAAAATAAAACACTTACTCCCAAAAGTGTGGAAGTAACTCACATTGGGCTTCTTGCCCTTCCAAAGTTCATAGGAGGTTTGTTTTGTGCCGGGCCTTCTAAAAACTCTATTAGTGACATAGCATGCGGTATTGACCGCTTCGGCCCAAAGATTTCTAGGGACTTTCTTGCTATTAAGCATGACCCTGGCCATCTCTTGCAAGACACGATTCTTCCTCTCAACAATACCATTTTGTTGATGAGTTCTAGGAGCTGAGAACTCATGTAAAATCCCATAATCATCACAAAACTCACTAAATCTAGCATTTTCAAATTCACTCCCATGATCACTCATAATGCGACATATTTTCTTAATTCCAAGACCTTTTTCATTTTGAACTTGATTACAAAATTTCTTAAAGTAACCAAAAGTTTCGGTCTTGTCCCTAAGAAAATATACCCAAGCAAACCGAGAAAAATCATCAACATATACAAAAATGTATTTCTTGCCATTTATGCTTTCGGTTTGAATTGGTCCCATTAGGTCCATATGCACAAGTTCTAAGGGCTTCTTGGTAGTAAAATTAATGTTCTTTTTATGAGACACTTTTGTTTGTTTACCTAATTGACAAGGTTCACAAACACCATCAAGCTTCTTACCAAGACTAGGAAGACTTCTAACAATGTCATATTTCTCAAGCTTCTTTAAATCTTTATAATTCATGTGGCCCAATCTTTCATGCCATAATTCAAGCTTGTTGCACTCATGTGCCATATTACATGTTAGTGGATCAACCTCTAAACAATAGCAATTGTCCGAAGACCTTTTGACTTTCAAAACAATTTTGCCCTATTTATCAATTATCATGCACACATCCTTGTTAAAGCTAACTTCTTAAAAAATTTCACACAAGTGAGTGATGCTTATAAGATTAGCTTGTAGACCATCTACATACAAGGTGTCACGAAGTTTAGGCAATCCGGGGATACAAATTGTTCCTTTGCCTAAAACTTGCTTTTTGGTGCCATCACCAAATATAACCCATCCACCATCATCCATAATAAGATTCTTAAAGAATTCCTTGTTACCGGTCATATTCCTAGAGCAACCGCTATCTAGGTACCAACAATAGGATGAATTAGCTCTTAAAGCATATTGTGCAACCAAACATTGTGTTGTGTTTTTCTTGACCCAAACTTTCTTGACAAGTTTCTCATTCCTACTTTTATTAACATGCTTTGACTTGTTTTTAGGCACATTGAATCCATTAGTCATATTTTCAAACAAATCAAACAAAGCATTATCAACTTTTTTATGCATAGTAGAACGAGGCACAACACAAGATTTAACAAACAAATCATCAACACATTTATTCTCAACATGCTTTTCCAAGGTCTTCTTAGGTCTAATTCTAGATCCATACATGGATGATTGCCTAGGACCATTCAAAGACATATCATGCAAATCATTGGCAATTCTATATTTACGAATGTATTCATAACATCTAGGTCTTATGTGTCCTACCATGTTGCAATAATGACAAATAGGTATGAATTTGAGAAGTTTACCATTTGATTAAGCATTGAACTCATTTTGCCTTCTCATATTTTTACCTCTTTGGCGTGCAACACTAGATGCCTTGCCTTTTGCATTTGATGATGATATAGCTTGTCTTTGGCATTGTTGAGTATTTTCTTTGACTTTCATTGTTGATGTTGAGGCACCTCCGGTAGCATTCATGGCTTTATTGTTAGAGAGTGCTTTCCAACCTTAATGAGAGCTTTCACTTTGTTAGAGCTAGATAACATCTTGTTAATCATCTCTTTAGCCTCACTAAGTTTGTCATTAAGCACTTTTTCTTAATCCTCATGCTCAATTAATTTTACTCTAAGCACATTTTCAATTCTCTTAGCACGATCAAAAGATTCATCTCTTTGCTCAATTTCATGCTTTAAAATACTTAATCTATCATTGATATCAATCAAGTTTTTCTCAAGATTAAGAATTTTGTCATTTGGATCAATAACACATTTTGAGCTACAATCATGATTTTCGAACGTCTTAGTGAGAGACTTATTGATCTTAGAGATCCTTTCATTTTCTTGAATAAGATCTTTGAGCTTTTGATCATCTAAGTCAATAGACTCAATTTCAACAAAAGAAGCCACAAAAGAATACATTTCTTTAATCATGATGAAACAAAATGAAGATAACAAACACTACAAAGAAGATCTATCTAAGTGCGTCTAGACACCGGCTCTGATACCAATTGAAATTCCCTTTATCATTGTAGTCAAATATACCTAGGGGGGGGGGGGTTATCTTCTTTTTAAAACAATGCAATTGTAAATGCTTAATGAAAATTGCAAACAAAGACACACAATATTTACGTGGTAAAACCTCCAAAGAGGACATCCACGGGTTGATTCCACAACCACTAGCAAAAGCAAATCCACTATTTCAAATAGAGTTACACACTCAAGCAATCACACATGCTCTACTAGCTTTCACTCTCACTCTATCTTGAACCTAGTGATCTACTAAGCCGACTTCCTATCCAAGACCCCCTGTCTCTAGGAAGATTTCTTGCTCACCTATCCGGATCCTCCCAACCCTAGGCATGACTTCTTGCTTGACTATCCAAGGCTTCACACCTCTAGCCAATACTTCCTTGCTTCACAATCCGAGGCTTCACACCTCTTGCCAAGACTTCCTTGCTCAACAATCCGAGCTTTCACACCTCTTGTCGAGACTTCCACTTGCTTAGCTATCCAAGTCCTCCCGACTCTAGCTAAGACTTACAAATGCTCAAATCATCGAATCACTCTAAGATATGAGACTTTCTACCTCTTTACAAGGTATCTAAGTGATCATGAATGCAAATCGCAAACAAGCACTCAACATAGAAAATGATGATCAACAAATTCTATGGACATGCAAATAGATAGCTAGATTACGCTTTCAAAGATCAATCACAAATGCATCTAGACAACTTAAGCATGTTATCAACTAAGAACCAAATCAATGAAATGAATATATCAATTGATGTAGATCTAGTTCTTAGAACATGAAATTGAATCTAGAAATAGTCAATCAAGCATAAGAACAAAAGATTTTAGGAAACAATTTCATGTTTATCAAGTTTAGCACAAATCATTCAATATATCACAAATCTAGCTAAACTTGAAAATCAAATCAACAAACCAAAAAATGATATCAAAATCATCCTAGTCATGCTTCTTAATCAAATAACATCAATCAATAAGAAGATCTAAGAAGAAAACTAAGAAGAAGATGATTTTACCAACAAGGATACAATCACGAACTAAAGATCAGATCATAACGAAATATGTAGACATCCTTTGGTTCTTAAAATGATTGGGGTTTGTAGAAATCTTCAAGACACTCGAAATATGTTTTTGAATCAAGTGATTCGGTGTAGAAATGAATAAGTTATCACAAAAACAAAAATCAAAATGTTGAGAGAAAAATTCTGCAATTGTTCTTCAATTTCTCAACTTGTTCTTATCTTTTGAAATGAGAGGAAATGAGAGGTTTTAAAGAGTGAAAAGACCAAATGACCTTTTTGACCCCCTTCCTTAGTGTCTCCCCGAGATGGCGCGTGGGCATCTCGGGGCAGAACACACTTGGGGCCGAGATGGCCACGCGCCATCTCGGGTTGGTGCATGTTGATGGCTTATGCCATCACACCTCACCCCTTGCGCTCTCCTCGCGTTCTTCGACCGTTCTTTGGCCTCCGAACTCCGAATTTGAATCCGTTTGAAGATTACAAACCAGGACTCCCTCATGGACATGGAAATATAAGATAATCAACCCAGAAAATAATAATTCGACTCGATATATGAAGACGAAGACAGTGTATGCAACATGAGTTGAAAGTGTAGTATCTTTTGACTTAGAACTCGAAATCAATGGTATGAGTAACCGAAATGACCGGAACTCAATCAAGAATGATTTAAAACTAAATCCAAGTTCAATATAAATGTTATACAAACATATACACACACAAACAAACACATTTCACACAAGAATGCAAACTACATAGAGATAGTCTCCAATCATGCATTTTCCAAAACATGCTACTTTCACACCAATGCATGAGCATTCAACTTCAAGTGTGTGAACGTGTTATACCAAATGGTGTGCTACAATGTAGGGACATAAATGTATGAATTGTGTGTGTGTGCGCATTTAAAGATGCACAACAAAGCAGGGACACATATGAATGAATTGTGTGTGTGTGGGCCTACGCCTTGCAAGAGGAAGAAGGATCTCGATACCTTAGCATCCAAGAATAGTACCAATCCTCTTGAAGATGAACTTTGCATCATGAGAAGTTGATTTTCTTCCTTGAAGCTCTTATCATCACAAACCTTTTAAGCAACTAAGCAATACAAAGAAATGAAGTTTTGTTATGGAATCAAGCCAACACAAATCTAGGACCTAACAATCTCCCTTAAGACCTAACAAACTTAGAAACAGAAATCAAATTCCATGTAAATTCAGGAATATAAAATACGTTGTCCAACAATATATAATTTTTACAAAAACGTAATCTAATTACACCCACTGCTCGTGCCGACACGACATCCCCTGACCCTACACGTATTGAAAAGGCTTGCTCCTCTAGCTGTGTCCAAGAATCAGTCCATTGTAGAGAAGACCAAACAAGGTTAGTGGCCCCCGAATCAACTATCCAGGGTGAAGAATCATCTTCTACTAAACACAACTCAAGAACAAGTAAATCATATTTACTTTTCTTATACTGCTTCTTACTTTGGGCTTTCTTGGGTTTGGGCTTACCCTTCACTTTCCCAATAGAGCTCTTTCTCTTATTATTATTATTTGAGGAGGAAGATAGTTCAACAACATTTGCCTCATCGGTCTTTCCCTTATTGTCCTTAATTAAAGACTAAAAGGTAGCAAGCTCATTGAGCAACTGTGTAAGACTAAACTTTTACTTGTTCATCCCGTAGTTGCTCTTAAACTGATCAAAACTCTTCGGAAGAGTCATCAGTATGATGCTAACTTGACTGGGTTTGTTAATGGCCCCGCCATTGACTTCTGCCTTTTTGAAGTAAGACATCATGCTCAGGATATATTCCCGAACTGACGTACCTTTCTTCATACGAGTGAGCATAGCGAAACGAATAACTTCATGTCGCTTTTGCTCGAAGGGCTGCCCGAACATAGCTTGCAATGACTCCATGATTTCGAATGCTGAAGTCATTGCTTCATGCTTTGTGACAAGCATGTCTGTTATAGAAGCCAACATATATGTTTGGGCCTTCTCATCAGTTGAGACCCATCGCTCGTATGCCTCATGAACAGTTCGTGTGGCATTGGTAGCAGGCGCTGGAGGACATTCCTCCGTAAGCACAAACTTGAGGTCTTTGGTGACCAATATTGCATTAATGTTAAGTTTCCACTTAGTGTAGTTATCACCAATTAATTTGTCGTTTGCGAGAATATAAAATAATGCAGAAGACATTATTGCTGAAATAAATAAAACATTCATTCAGTCATTTATTTAAAACAAGTGCGAGTGCTTTGGCATAAATTTAAACATGATACATGAACATGTTTAACGAACTAGAACTACCCTAAAATTAGTTACTATACCACGACAATCCAACATACCACAAAGAAATGCCGCCTTAGGGTCAGTCAAGTCTTTGCATGTTGGACCGAGACATTCTCAATCAAATGATATTCTAGAATAACTCTTATTCCATATCATTCAACCATCGTTCATTCAGTCAGGTTTTAAATTAACAAACTTAATCAAAACTTTCGTGAGTGTAACCCACCATTTCAGATCTCACGAGCTTAACTCGAGAATTGCCGCCTTAGGGTCGGTCAATCCCGAAATCTCCTCAGAAATCCTATCTGTTAGGAAGTCAACCTTGGTATAGACCTTTGTGGAAACCCTCCTTAGGGAGGACGAAAACAAAATCGTCACGAGGCCCCACTCGGATCTCACGGTGTTGAACTAATGATGGAGACCGCGGGATATATATGTCATATATCCCTCTCCCACTCACTATTTTAAAATTAGGGTTTTCTATTAACCGTTAATGCACCTAGACTCTACAGGATTAAACGACTAACTTTAATCAAGTTATCTAGCACATTAACTAATTAGAACCAAATTCTAATTAACTAATAAATTATTAATGATTTTTAACAACTAAAAATCTAATCTATTAGTGAACAATCTAAGATTCAGTAAACTATTTACTAAGGTCAGATTATTATGATAGTGTTTACCAAGTTTTAACAATTAAAACTCTAACACTCTATTGGGTTCATTTATTATTAGGTAATTAATCATATTAATCCTAATTGCAATAAATGACCTATTAATCTAACTTATTAAACTCTTTAATAACTAGATTAATATTAATGAGAATTACCAAGTTTTCTAACCATTAAAAACTAATCTCATTATTCATAGCCAATTATGTGTAGTGCCCATTTTAATCACATTAAAAAAATACATAAAATATCAGGCTATGATGCATGTATGACATATCAAATATATTTTTGTAGGCACATCTAATCTAAATGACATATGTATGCATTACAATGCTTTTATCATCACATAATATAAAGTATACATGAATTGACCGAGTACTGTGGATTATTTAACCTAAAAATTGGAATCTAAAATTACAAAAATTTCCCAAGGCATTCCTTGGTCTTCTAGTAACTTCAGATATCTTCGAATCTCTTCAGGTCACTCCTATTCATCTCATGAATCCATCTTCACGATTTTTCCAGGTCTTCAATATAGGTTACAATTTTTTTTTACAATACAAAAACAGTAAAAAAAAAATATAAACAAAAATAATAATAATAATACAACCCATAAACCCTAAATCCACAGTACCATATAATTAACGATCAATCATGTTTTTGCAAATTAAAAAAAAAATTAATATACATACAAAAACATCATACAATAAATTTAAATTGTGCCTACACAATTCATACATACAGGAGCATCAAAAATAATTTCCTGTTCCGAAAAATAAATTGGCTCTGATACTAATTGATGGAACCTCGTTCATCGGTCACTCAGCGGAACTAGGTTTTAAAATTTTTATACAGATCATATTTGTATATGGGACCAATGAACTTTGGATCTCAATTATTTTTCGGAACCAATACATACAATATGTATACACAGGAAATTGAAATCGTTAAAATCAGAAGAAGAAAATCTTACCAACGTTTGGAGACTCCTTGCTTTTTATATCTCTGTTGCACATCCGCGTTATATATATATCAGTTGCACGCCTGTTGCTTGCTTTTATAAATATATATCATATATATATTAAGTATTTGCATCCTATGCAAATTCTTCTTTTGACTATTGTTTCATGTACACACCAATTTACATCCAATGCAATCTCTTGTGTTATTAATTGATATATATATCTTTTAATTATCCTTTTCAAATATATCTAATATATATATATAAAATAAGTATTTAAATTTAAACTTAAATTCAAATACTTAGATAAATGATTTAGTAAAATAAAATAATCATATTATTTTTTCTTAACCTAAATTCATATATCAACTAACACCCTCCAATTAATAGTTAATTAATAATTCATAATTATCAATATAATTAAATAATCTAATTATTTAATTAATTTAACTATTAACATTCATTAATTAAATAATCTCATTATTCAATTAATTTCCGAATATATACGAGTCACTTTTGTAACATAATTAATTGGACAATCCAATTAATTATCCGTGACCCTTGTTACCTAAATCAATCGGGCTAGCAAGGGGACCTAATGGACCCACAGTATTTTGAGCTCCAATAATCATCGGAATCATTAATTAAACTCTTTAATTAATATTCTTTGATTATTAACTCCGGTGTTATTCCACTAAAAACCCGAAGCTGCACTCTCTCAACTATAGACGCTTTTACACAGACCGATAAAACTTGGTGTCCATCGATATAGCTATTACATATGGTGTGATCCTCTACAGTAGTTCATAATTAGAGCTAGGTCATAATATCTGTTATACCCCTCTAATTACATATATCCTTTAAGTACCGTTGATTCTATAATGAACAATAAATCCTATTTCCTTACGAAATTAGGTGAGCGCTCATATTGTCCAAGCTCCAAATCAACCCTTAAGGGAACTACCATCTACTTCTCACAAGAAGGAGTGGATTCCACTATTGTGTGCAAACCTTCCCAGCCACAAGCCAAAATGTAATCCTATCATACAGAGCATATTGATCGGGAACAACATCCGACCTCACCCATGGTATATCAAAGACCACGATCTAACCTGAAGGAGTCGATAAGACACTCAAGATTAAGATCACCCACATATAGCCATCGTTAGTTGATATATATGAATCTTATCGGTTAACAGATCTTGGTGAGAGATTCATATAGATTATGGCCCAATCCTATATGATCACATCATACAAGGTGCCTCCATTCCCATATCTCATATGAATAATTCAGGATAGAATCATCGTACATTATGGAATGGACCGCAACTATAGATTAACCACAAATAAAGTACCCAACTTTATTTGTTATCTATGGACTCTTTAGATTGCATGTCTCTTATTGTATCCATCTGTATATGACACTCTATACACAGTTCGAGATTACATCCGGTAATCTTGGATATTAAATATATGCACAAGTCATAAAATAAACAACACAACATGAATGAATTGAACTTTTTCTTTTATTTATTTCATAAATCCATTTACAAATTACATCTTTAGAGCATAAACCTAAAAAAAAACTGGTGGTAAAAACGATGGTAAAACCGGTGGTATAACCGCCAGTTTAATCGACGGTTAAACTGTCGGTTTTGAGGCGGTTTTTAGGAACGTATAACCATAACCAAACCGTTAACCGGTTTCGTAACCGGTTTCCAACTGGTTTTGTAACCCACGGTTTTAGTTACAGTTTTGGATGGATGGTTTTGGTTCAATTTCAAATGATTTAACTGAACCATGGACACCTTTAATACACACACACACTTATTAGAGCATGTATTAGATTTGATTTGACAATTTTTGAGAAATTGCATGTTCTAGGATTATATCTAGAAAATGGCATACTTGTGTGTTCTTGTATTTATTTGTTTGAATTTTTATTGTATTAGACTTGAATTTGTGCTTATTTTATTCCTTATCGAGTTCCGGTCATTTCGGTTACTCATTCATTAAGTTTTAAGTTCCAATTAGGAAGTTACGAAACTTTCCGTGTCTTTAACGTACATGGTTTTCATCCATAAGTATCAAGTTGAATTCTATAATTTTTGTGAAAGTTTCATTGATGTCCTTGTGCATGATGGATTCCTGGTTCATAATCCAAAAAGGGATTCAAAATTGGAGTTCAGAGGCCAGAGAACGGTCGAAGAACACAAAGGTGCACAAGGGAAGACAAAGTGGCCAAAAGAGGGCCATTGCACCTCTCATGGTGGAGGCACGTGGCCTCCACGGGAAGAGATGCCCTCTGCCCCCATGGAGGCCATGTGCCTCTACGGGCTACAAAGGTGGCACCTTTTGATTGGCTCTTCAATCTTGTCTTTAGTTTCCCTCCGTTAAATATCCTTTTTCCCTCTCATTCTTTTTCAAGAAGAAAAAAATTGAAAAAACACATGTGCAGAATTTTTCTCTCCAATTTTCTTATCTTCCAAACACCATAACTTTCTCATTCGAAGTCTGAATTGAGTGATTCAAATTGGAGAATCTTAATCTACCAGTCCTTTATCATTTCCACAAGAGTTTAGAGTCATTTGATTAAATTTTCTGGTAGCTCATCTCATAAAAACGAGACTGCACGTTTTTCACTTAACGTATTGATTTCTCTCTTAAGTTTGATCTTCAAGTTTTCAATCACCTTGGGTTTTCTTCTTCTATATATGTATGTTTGATGTGTAAAGATTGATTAGAGTAATAACTCCAATAGATCTAGATTGAGCTTCAATTGACATGCATGTTGAGTTAGGTTTTTCAGATCTATGGTTTCACATACTTGTTGAGTTGCATTGTGGTAGCTTCTAATCTAGGGCTATTTTGTGTGTTAATTGACATTATTTTCAATGATTGATAGCCTTTGAATATGCTAGATCACTTTAATTGAATATCTGTTGAAATAGCATATTTGATTGTTGATTTAGAGCTTGTTTGAATCTAAGAGAATATCTTGTGATTATATGCTCTATATGTTTTGCTAGAAATTCATTTTTGAATTTATTAATTGATTCTAGCATTTTATTTGATTGATCATAATCTAGCTTTAAGTGTGTGCTTAGGTCTTTCACATACTCTAGGTTGGTTTTTCATATATTAAGATCTAGATAAAATTGCTTTGTGCATTTATTGATAAAAATCTAGTTCTTCATGATTTGTGCCTAATCTACACATTTCATATGTACATGCATCATTTGCTTGACTGCATTATTTTTAGGATTGCAAACTAGAATATATGTGATATGTGCTCATTGATTCATTTCTAGTTTCCAAAGGATATATTGATCGTATATACTATGTTGTGTGTGTTTGCATCATTTGCATCCACTTAGATCATATGCCTTGTGAAAAGGTTGGAAGTCTACTTTTGAAGAGTGATTCTTTGATTTGAGCGTGGAAGTCTTGGCTAGAGTCAGAAGGACTTGGATATCTTAGCAAGGAAGTCTTGGCTAGGATCGGAGTGATCCAGATAGCTAAGCGTGGAAGTCTCATTTTGGAGAGTGATTCTTCGATTTGAACATCGAAGTCTTGGCTAAAGTCTTGAGGACTTGGATAATTAAGCATGAAACTCTTGACTAGGATCGGGGTGATCCAGATAGTTAAGCAAGGTGACATCTCTTTCATTGTGTAGGGTTGAAGGGTAGATTTTTAGGTGAAATGGTCACGTAAGAGATTGTATCTTTTTATCTTACTAGGTAAAGGTGTTTGTCGGTGGTTGTGGAATCAACCTGTGGTTGTTTTCTCTTCGGAGGTTTTACCACGTAAAAATAATGTGTAAATTTTCTCTATCCCTATCTCTTGATATTTGTATGTGTTGATATATATCTTGTTTGATATGAAACAAATATTTTGGTGTATATAATATTAATCTAGAGGGGGGGGGGGGGGTGAATAGATTTTAAATAAATTTACCCAATTTTCGTTAAAGGTCAAGTTGACGAAAATGCCCTTAGCTAGTTACAACAAAATCACAAGTTTAAAGATTGCGAAAATATTAAAAACACTTGAGATATACGTGGAAACCCTCCAAATGGGAAAAACCACGGGCTGTTAAGTGCGCCACACTCGAACAACGAATCCACTGATGATGGAGGCATTACAACATACTCCCGGTATATAACCCACTACCACTACCAATACCAAATCCCGGTATTAAGTGAACCTAGTCCAATTTGCTTACGCTTGAAGCAACCTACTCCCGGATGCAACGAAAGACTTACTTCTCTTTGAGGAAGAGATAAACACCCTATGTCAATATATGATGATATTCAAACAACAAACAAGGTTATGGTACCTTATATGTTTATCTAGGATTATGAGATGGCGATAAATATAATCCTAGATATCAAGAGCTAAATGACATGTCATAAAGCTTAGCTAAACATAGAACAAGCAATCCTATTAAGCTATCATAAAAGCTAAATCAACACATATTGTCATTAAGCATGGCAATGACTATAATGCAATCACTAAATGCAATCAATGAGTCCTAAACAATATCTAAATGCAAAGCATAGAGATTTAGCTAGAAGTTATCAATAACAACAATCCTAGCTATCACAATACAACACTCAATCATGTCATCACAACAATCTCTAATTTGTATCTAGAATATGTTCTAAGAGCATACAAATAATTAAAGAGATGGCTTAGCAAGCAAAACACTTAACTTGTAAGAAGATAGTGAAGAACTTATCAAACAAGATGTGATGAAGCAACCCTATCCATTGATGCACTCTAAATGAACTTAGATGATGCATGATGAAGTTTTTATGCACATGGGAATGCTTTGAGTGATTAAAAATGAGTTCCCGGAACAGTTTTCCTTTTGAAATGTGTTCTAAGGAAAATATATGATGTTCTAAACTCTTACACGACTTTAAACCAAAGAGTTATATATATATGAGATCCAAACAAAGTGAGGTGGTTTTGGAAAAATCGTTCCAGCTTCCTCTATATGCGCTAGTGACATGTGCTGGTCGAGTAGCGCACCACCAGCGCATAGCCTAATTTTACAATAGGCGGTGGACGAGTGGCATTGCCCAGTGGCACAACACATGCGACAATCCACTGGAATGTTGCGCTGGTGAGGCTGCGCTAGTCGAGTAGCACACCACCAGCGCACTACCATTTTTCCAACTATGCGCGGGTGCAGTGGCGCAACTTAGTGGTGTAACACATGCGATGATCCACTGGAAAGTTAAGCTGGTGAGGTGCGCTGGTCGAGTAGTGCACCACCAGTGCAAAGCCTATTCTTTCAACACTCAAAAACATAAAATCAACAAGTTCAAGAGTGATGAAAGTGCATCCTATTCTAATGCCTAGCATGACATAAAACTTTAATTACAAGATGCAAATAAATCAACAAGAGTCATTTAAATCAAAATGAACACAAGTACAAACACTCAACATATATGAAATAAGAGTTATGCATGAATATATGAGTGTGTGCAACTATCTCTTTAAAGCAAGTAAGCACAAGAATTTTACCTTTGGTGCTTCTCCTCTTGAGGTCTTGAGAGCCTAAGTTACCCTTACATAATACCCAGAAATGTGATTTGTTCATGAAATAAGCCAATCAATAAATGAGGACTTTACAATCTCCCCCTTTGGCTATTTCGTGACAAAGCCACCACTCACATTAATCCTCACTAAACAAAATAAAACACCGGGAATATATTCTACATTACAAAGAGATATACATAAAAAAACACTTCAAATCTTCAATCTCTTGTAGAATCATCAACCCTACACACAAGGAAAACAACAAGTACACTTTCCAAACCAAGTGCATGTGAGATGATCAAGTGGATAGAAAACAAAAGCATTTGCATATAAGAATATGAGTAATGCACCACATCATGCAATGCTCCCCCTCAAAGGGTTACTCTCCCTACATGTAATCTCCCCCTCAAATAAGTACTACTCCCCTTAAAGGAAACACATACTAATCTCATAACACCACAAAGCTAGGTCAATGCTACTCCCCCTTTTTGTCATGATATAAGCAAAGGAGAAGTCCCCAACCGGGTCACTCAAGGCAAAGAGAGCAAGGAGCATACAAGATTGTTGCATAATTATATAAGCCACATTTATGCAACTCTATTAATAGGAGAGAAACAAGGAGATTTATTTGAAGAAAATGTGTGAATCAAAAATGCTTTGCATACAAGACATGTTGCATTCAAGTCCAAAAAAAATGGTATTTGGCAAAGCAAATGACAAAGGTTTCCAATATAATTCAAACCAATTTCACCATTTGTCTTGAGAGAAGCAAGGATATAGAGATTTTATAGATATCAAATTTTAATGGCACTATATCCAACTTTATAAGCTAAACATGGCATGAGCAACTTTGCACCCTATTTGATTTTTTCGGGAAGATACCCGTATGATAGTAGCCATGTTCAACTAATAAAGAAAGAGAGACATTGATGTAACATTTTAGTCTCACTAGCTTCTTTTCACACAATATTTTGCATTCAACAATTGAAATCAACAATTCATGCTTTATCATTTTTCATTAGCATGTCATTAAAGAATCATCATGTCATGGAGATAATTATAGGTCATTCAATATGTACTTCCTATGTAGATCTCCTAGTCTAAAAATGCATGTTTGAACATAAATATGACATGGATTATAATCAAAGCAAAGTTCACACTTATTGAAGAAAATACGATATAGTATATAAGTGCAACCAAGCTACTCAAGCAATCAATAAAGGAGCATAAACATTTTTTTTAAAAAAATTGCATGCAACAAGTATACAATAGCTCTCTTTGTTTGAGTTCCCCTTATGGGGTCAAAGACCACAACTCATCACCCCATGTGACAAATCCTAATAGATCTACTAAATCCATTTGACCTAGTTAAGCTTATGGGTGAAAACTTAGCACAATGACAAGCGGTTTCGTCTTTTTTAATCCACTTAGGTGACACATTGTTATTCCTAGTGGTCAAGATCATCATATTACTCCTAGGATCATTAACAATAGCTTTCCTAGGCTCATGCATATTGGCTCTACCCCATTTTCTTTCAATCATGCTCTTATTTCTACACATGTTTATGTACTTGAAGCAATTTGGTCTAATATGACCATCAACACCATAAAAATGACATGAAAGAATAAAATGAGGGATCATACCATTCCTTTGTGAGGACAAAGAAGCTTTCCCATGTCTTTGAGCTTTCCTTTGGTGTGGCATTGATTCTTCTCTCCCTTGTTGTTGAGTTGGAGAAGATTGCTTCCTTTGTTGAGCATGTAGGAAATGCTTTTTGGCTTGATGGCTTTTAGTTAGAGGGATAGTTGCTTGAAGTGTTCTCATTGGTTGAGCTTGAGCTTGACTTCTTGGTGCCATCTTGACTTGGACATTTCTAGAACACTCTTCTAGTTCAATTTTCTTCTTAGGATAAAGTGGAGGAAGAGGTTCTTTGAAGTCCAAGCACTTGACAAATATCGTCTTCCTAGGAGTTGAGGTCTCCTTGTCATTTTCAAACCCTAGACCTCTCTTGTCACTTGGCTTCTTCCCAACTCCTAACATATTGTCAAGCTTCTCCATACTCAAAGTCATCTTAGCAATCACCGCTCTAGCTTCTCTAAGCTCATTCTTCAAGCTTTCTTCCACTTTTCTTCCATTCTTCACTTTCTCACTTAAGTGAGTCACTTCGGTTGATAGCTTGAGGTTTCTTCCTTTAGCTTCCAAACCTCTTTCTTCATACTTAACCTTGAGTTTTGAAAGTGCTCAATGAACCCTTCAAGGTTTATACTCTCTACATTTCCATGTGTAAAGTGAGGTGAAGAACTCTTATCACTAGAGTCATCACTAGTGTCACTTGTTGCCATGATGACATCATCAATATAAGGAGCTTCACTTATCACTCTCTTAGCTACTTTTTGATCACATCCTTCTTTAAGGTTGAAAACTAAGGCCTTGTTACCTTTTTCTACATCTTCCACAAAGGAGGCTCCAAAAGCCGTGTAGTTAAGAATAATCTCTTCATCATTAGAAGAATCATCTCCTTCATTGGAGTTATCGCTTCCACTATCAATTGATGAGGTGGCCACCACCTTTCCTTTCTTCTTCTTCCTCTTTGAGTTAGCACATTCGGGGGCAAAGTGACCTATCCCACCACATTCATAGCATTGTACCCCTTTCCTTTTGGTCTTTTCTTCCCTAGACTCAAGCTTCTTGAAAGGAGTCTTTTTCTTCAAGTCTTGACCCTTGGATCCGAAACCTTTCCTATTGGACTTGTAGAATTTCTTGAACTTCCTCATTTGTAAAGCCATTTCCTTATCCGAGTCATCACTTTCCTCCTTCTCAACTTTGGAGGCTTTCAAAGCAATTCTCTTTTGCTTTTTATGAGATGTGGTGGTAAGACCCTTCCTAGATTCATAAGCTAGTAGCCTCCCAATCACTCCACTCGACTTTATATCCTTGTAAGCACTATTCTCTTTTAAAGCCGTCACCTTAGACTCAAATATTTTAGGTAGAGATCTCATAATCTTTTGCTTGATTCTCTTATCTGAATAAGGATCATCAAGTTGATGACTTTGATTCACAATGTTCATCAACCTCACTTCAAAGTCATTGAAGCACTCGTTCTCATCCATCTTGAGCAGTTTAAATTGTGTTTGGAGAACTTGAAGCTTCGACTCCTTAACCACATCGGTTCCCTCATGTGCAACTTCTAGGATATCCCATGCCTCCTTAGCTATCCTAGTATTTTGAACCAACTTGTACTGGTTCTCATCCATTGCATATAGGATAGCATGCATTGCCTTCCTATTCCACTTCAATGCCTCAAACTCTTGTTTATTCCACTGTGCCTTTGGCTTGAGTACATCATCTCCTCTATCTGTAGGAGTCATCATGGGTGGACTGTAGCCATCTTCAACTGCCATCCATGCCCTGTTATGAATTTGGCAAATATACGACTCCATCTTGCCTTTCCAAGAGGCATAATTCAGTCCAGTGAGAAGTGGAGGTCTAGTACTAGAAGCTCCCTCTTTGCCACCGTTTCCACTCATAGTGTTTAATGAATGAATGATATGAATGCAAATGTATGAATGATTAATACACAAACAAAATGCAACACACACCAAAATGAGCAAGGATCACCTATGTATGTCTAGGAACCCGCTATGATACCAATCGAAACAAATATTTTGGTGTGTAAAATATTAATCTAGAGGGGGGATGGGTGAATAAATTTTAAACAAATTTACCAAATTTTCGTTAAAGGTCAAGTTGACGAAAATGCCCTTAGCTAGTTACAACAAAATCACAAGTTTAAAGATTGTGAAAATATTAAAAACACTTGAGATATACGTGGAAACCCTCCAAATGGGAAAAACCACGGGCTGTTAAGTGCGCCACACTCGAACAACGAATCCACTGATGATAGAGGCGTTACAACATACTCCCAGTATATAACCCACTACCACTACCAAATCCCGGTTTTAAGTGAACCTAGTCCAATTTGCTTACGCTTGAAGCAACCTACTCCCGGATGCAACGAAAGACTTACTTCTCTTTGAAGAAGAGATAAACACCCTATGTCAATATATGATGATATTCAAACAACAAACAAGGTTATGGTACCTTATATGTTTATCTAGGATTATGAGATGGCGATAAATATAATCCTAGATATCAAGAGCTAAATGACATGTCATAAAGCTTAGCTAAACATAGAACAAGCAATCCTATTAAGCTATCAGTTCCTGGAACAGTTTTCCTTTTGAAATGTGTTCTAAGGAAAATATATGATGTTCTGAACTCTTACACGACCTTAAACCAAAGAGTTATATATATATATATATATATATATATGAGATCCAAACAAAGTGAGGTCATTTTGAAAAAAAACGTTCCAGCTTCCTCTATGTGCATTAGTGACATGCGCTGGTCGAGTAGCACACCATCAGCGCACATCCTAATTTTACAATAGGCGTTGGACGAGTGACGCAGCCTAGTGGCACAGCACATGCGACAATCCACTGGAATGTTGCACTAGTAGAGTAGCGCACCACCAGCGCACTGCCTATTTTTCCAACTATGCACGGGTGCAGTGGTGCAACTCAGTGGTGCAACACATGCGATGATCCACTAGAAAGTTACGTTGGTGAGGTGCGTTGGTCGAGTAGCACACCACCAGCGCAAAGCCTATTCTTTCAACATTTAAACACACAAAATCAACAAGTTCAAGAGTGATGAAAGTGCATCTTATTCTAATGCCTAGCATGACATAAAACTTTAATTACAAGATGCAAATAAATCAACAATAGTCATTTAAATCAAAATGCACACAAGTACAAACACTCAACATATATGAAATAAGATTTATGCATGAATATGTGAGTGCGTGCAACTATCTCTTCAAAGCAAGGAAGCACAAGAATTTTACCTTTGGTGCTTCTCCTCTTGAGGTCTTGAGAGCCTAAGCTACCCTTACATAATACCCCAGAAATGTGATTTGTTCACGAAATAAGCCAATCAATAAATGAGGACTTTACATGATATACTCACAATTGATATCCATTTTATACCAAGCTTTGTATATGTTCAAGGCTTATGTTTGATAGGCTGTACAAATTGAGTTTGTATCACGTGCAAGTTGTAATCTAAATTGACTTTGTTTAATCAAGCATATCTTTTTTGAATTGATTATGCTTGTGTTTGATTAATAAATTATGATATAAGCTATCTAGAGGGACAAACTTACGTTTGTTTCAAGGGAATAAAAAAGGTGTATTAACCTATTCACCCCCTTCTAGGTTAGCTTAAGGCAAATTAACCGTGTTTGTATTTTCAATTCTATTGGGCTCTAAATCGACAAACAAATGTGCTATTTCTATTAGTATTCAATTTAAGAGATCTAGCATATATAATGGCTATCAATCATCAAAATAAGATCAATCAACACACAAATTGCCCTAGAATAAAAGCTAGCACAATGCTACACCACAAGCATGTGAAAACATAGGTATTAGAAAACCTAACTCAACATACATGTCAATTAAAGTTCAAACTAGCTCCATTAGAGTCTTTTACTCTAATAAATGATTACACATCAAACATACACATATAGAAGAAGAAAACCCAAGGTAATTGAAGACTTGAAGTACAAAACTCAAGAAAGAAATCAATACCTCAAGTGAAAAATGTGCAGTTTCATTTTTGTGAGAAAAACTACCATAAATCTTGATTAAATGACACCAAGATCTTTTGGAATTGTATAGGACTGGTAGAAAAAGATTCTCAAACTTGAATTACCAAAATCAAAGTTCAAATGAGTGAGTTATGGTGTTTGGAAGATGAGAAAGTTTGAGAGAAAATTTTTGCACTCTTGTTTTACAATTTTCCTCTTAGAATGAAACGTAGGAGGGAAATGAGTATTTAAATGAAAAAGGAAAGGAGGGAATAAGTCCACCAATGAGAATTCACCACCTTTGCATCCTACGAAGGTGTGTGGCATCCACGGGGCAGAGGGCACTCCTTCCCATGGAAGCCACGTGCCTCCACAAGGAGGGGTGCATGGCACCTCCTCTCCCATTTGCGCGACCTTCGCCTTCTTCGACTGTTATCTGGCCTCCGAACTCCAATTTCTAATATTCTTTTGGATTAGGAATCGGGACTCCCGTATGCACATGGATATAAACAAAACTATCATATAAAATATAGAAATCGATTTGATACATAAGGATGAAAATCATGTACGATAGATGCATGGAAAGTTTCATAACTTCCACAATGGAACTTGAAAACTAATGAATAAGTAACTGAAATGATCAGAACTCAATAAGGAATAATATAAGAACAAATTCAAGCTTAGTATTACTCAAACACAAATGAACAAACACATGAACACACAAGTATACCGTTTCCTAGATGTAGTCCTAGAGCATGCATTTTACAAAGTTGTCAAATTAAGTATAATGCATGTGCATAGAATAATATGTGTGAGTATGTGTTATAACAAATGTGCACAATGATGTAGGGATATATATGGATGCAATGTTTGTGTGTGTGTCTAAGGCCTTGCAAGAGGAAATAGGACAAGATATACCTTTTGATATGCAATTACGCTCGTTCCTCTTGTAGCCACCACTTTGCTTGAAATGTTTTTTGATTTCCTTGAAGCTTGATAAACCACAGATCCTAGAAAACTAATCAATACAAAGAAAATGTCTTTTTGATATAGAATAATGCCAACACAAAACTCGAAAACCTATCAATCCCTCTTTAGCAAATTCTATTTCAAAACACCTAACAAATACTAAAATTTACAAAGTGAAGATTGGTCATAAAAACTCACTTTCACATTACAATGAGTTAATACACTTGGACTAATCTTCAACAAATCTTGAACTTCTCCACGTAGTCTTCTCTTGTCATCACCTAAAAACTTCTTGAAGTATAAAGTTTATACAAGTGAAACATACATACATGGCGAGATATTTAGATTAAAAGTAATAAAGTCCAAATGAATACATGTCATATGTCTCCACCTAAATACATGTGTACTATCCATCAACAAAATATCTTATCCAAATATTAAAAACCCAAGAATTCAAGATATCAAATTAAAAAAAAAACATAAAGATTAAGAAAACACATAGATTTTAGTATCTTTCTCTCCCTTTTTAACATGATATGAAGCCAAAAGGTAAGAAAAAAACAATACCTCAGGATCAAACATCATTAAAGAATGTTCTTCATTTAATTGATCTCACATAATGCTTTGTAGTGGATGAATTGCTGGAGACAATTCTTTCTTCAAGGTTCTTGATCCTTTCTTCTTATTTTATCACTTTTACACCTTGTTCCACCACCTTAGCGTCAACCTCCTCAATCTTGTTCATAAGCCCTTATTGAAATTGTATGGCCCATTTCGGTAGACAACTTGTGCTTGACACAATGCATGGCTCATGATTCTCACCAAACAGCCTACAAGTATCACTAACCTTTCCCTTTTCTTTGTAAGACATAAACACCAATCGTTTTCACAAAAACTTTCTAAGGGAGGTAAAAGCTCATCATCATAAAGCTTTAGAACTGCAAGCTTCATACAAAAATGAGAAATAAATGGAAATGCAAGCTTCTTGTCAAATCTAGGTGAACTAGCAGCACTCTCACTGTGTTCTATCAAAAGATCACCAAGGTTTAAGGGCTTGTTTGAAACTAAGGCATACACAATCTTGATATTCTTCTTGTTTAGTTCTAAGCATTTGTAGATCTAACAAGATTTGCACAAACAAAAAGATGCCAAAAGGCATTCACCTTGGTTAACTCATTTTGGCATATATAAGCTCTCATTCCCCATTGAAATCTATCATCATCGCATAACGTCCTCCCCATTAAATTCAAATGATCAATAGTATCCACATCAAGTAGTTTCGAAACAATTTCATTAGAAAGACCAAGGAACTTTTTGATATAGTCTGAGGAGACTCTAAATGTTTTTCCTCTAACTTTTAAAAAGGCATTCTCAAAGGTTGTAATTTCTTTATATTCAAAATAAAATTCTCTAACAAGGCTCTCATTTACAACTCCAATAGTGTTTAACCATGTACCCCATTGCCTTTCAAGAATAAGACAATGAATTTAAGAACTCTCAATAAAAACTACACGCATATCTTTGATAAGCTTCTTTGTTCCCATGACACCTAAGGATTTCATCTTATTGGGTTTGGTCTTTTTAGAGGTTGAAGAACTAGATTTGTGTTCATCTATGGGTTTTGGAGAATGGATAAGATTGGAAACTTTGTTTCATTTTATGTCTTTGTAGTCAACACTAAAACACAACAACACATGAATGGAAAAGAAATTCAAGTGAGTGTTAGTAAACAAAGATAAACAGAAAAAGACATGAGATAAAATAATGAATCTTATTTGCATAAATGTTTCTTTCAAGCACATAGGTGAATTTCACCAAAATTAACGAATGTATTTAACAACAAAATCAATATGTTAACATATAACAAAGCAATTCATGTGAACATATCATAAAAGAGATCAAAGTCTACCATACTATGCTCCCCCTTCATAAGTGCTCTATATAAGATCAAGATTGAATAATGTTCACAATGATATCCACACAATCATATATTCAAGCAATTTGAAAATAAATCTAACAAAAATAAGCTTCACAAACTATGAGAGATGCACCAAGATTTTCAATCTCTCTCATAGTTATTCTTAAATTGCTAGAATATCAAAATACTTATAAATAAAAGTGTGTGTGTGAATTTTTCTTTGAGCATATGTAGAGGAGTAATTTTAGAATAAACATGCAAATCATATCAACATCTATTCACCTTAAGCTTTTACATAAAAGGTTAAACCGATTATCATCCAGAATTTTTACTTTTAAGAGAATAGATTTCAACATATGAGCGAGTGTGTACATGTGGCTAGTCATTACATTTATATTTTTCAACGCGAGCATTCAGGATTTTCATCTACACTCCTTTAAGCCTTTTACTTTATTCTATTTTAGGATAGAATCAAAGAGATATTTTTTTATTGACTCTTTTCAACACTTCTTTGATTTTTCTAACATAAACATATATGCTTCATGACGGCTTTCACTCATCATAATGGTGTATCCCTTTCCTACATTGGGCGACTTCACAACCAAAAGGTGTAGCCCTTTTCATGAAGGTGCTTGTTGAGTTCTATGTAGTTGCTGAAGCAAAATAGATACTAACCATAAGTCATCTTGAATTTAATAGTCATAAGACTTCAAAGTGCATCCATAACTTACACATATTCAAACTCAACTTGCTCAACAAAACATAAAAGAGAAGCAAAAGTACATTTTTGAAACCCAAGTTTTTATGGCTTACAAGCACTTGATCTAAAAGCAATACAATGAGATTTACTTAAGGTCATTACTTCTCAAGAGAGTAGCTTTCAAAGAATATGAAGCTTATATTTTTCGAAATTGCCACTCATCATTCAAACAAACATTTCACACATTATATATAAGACCTTTGTGAACAACATCACTATAAGATCTTTAGAGAGTAAATGTCAATAAGAACTATATGTACATTATACTTAGTTCTTTAAAATGACATACTACATGATGTAGTGCAAATAATGAGTTAAGAGAAGAAAAAACTAGAATACAAGTATTTAAGATATAGCGATACCTTAGTGAACATTTTCATCAAATGCAAAGTCTTTGCCTTTTTTATGTGCTCTCTTGGCTTGTTTGTCCTCATGAAAACATGTTGTTGGTGTGTCACTCCAAGAGAATAAAAACTAAGCTTTTCAACTCAAACACATATAAAAAAAAACACTTTCTCTAAAAGCCTTAACAAAAATCCATCACCATATAGATTTCACAAATGGACTTCTCACAAAGTCAATCAATAGATTTTGACTATCATAACAAAAATGTGAGATAGCTAAGTTCATGTCAAGTTATAGAGATACAAAGCTAGCTAGCTACAATTCAAAATAACTTGACACTACTCTTGAAGCTAACTCACGTGTCCAACTTACACTAATAGTAAGAGCACTCAACTCTGACCTATTTGGTCTTGGTGCACTTACACAAAAAACATGATCATAAATGAGTTTAATGTTGAACCTAGAATGGAGATCTTCAATAATTTGATTCCAAAAGAATATCATTTATACTTATCTCCTAAACATTATTAGCAATACATTCTTTGTCAATATTCTCATAAGGATAAGACTTCTTCTTCCAATTCTTTCTAACATGCATTTTAGAGGCATCATGCTTATCCACATCTAAAACCCTATCATGCTTCAAATTAAGGTCAATATTCATATCTCTAGATGTATTTTCTATTTTGCAAAATTCAATGTACTTGTAACACCTTGGTTTGATATGACCAACGATATTACAAAAATAACAAATAGGAATAAATGTTGAGATTGTACCTTGTGGACTTGAATAGGTAGTGAGAGTTTGTGAAGATAAATTGTCTTTATCTTTACCTTTTGCTTTCAGAAGATTGTTCTTAGGAGACTTTTTGAACTTCTTGTTCTTAGCCTTTCTTGAAGAAGGTGATGATATTACAAGCTTCTCATTGTCTTTCAAGTTGCTAGATTCTCCTTGAGGGTGAGCAAGAACCATGATGTTCTCCAAGTTGACCAAACCATTGACTAAATCTTTCATAGTTTGCTTAGCAATGTTGATGTCTTCAATATATTCTTGCTGTCTAACCTTCATGTTTGAAACAATCTCTTTGCTTTCATCGACAAGTTTCTTAACCTCATTTAGTCTCTTCATGATATCATTCTTTTCACACAAGAGTCTATGTGAGGCTTTAACAAACTCACCCACTTGAGTTCTAACCAAGTCATCCTTTTCTTTAACCCCTATCAATGCTTTATCTCTTTGTTCCTCATGATTTCTAATCTTGGCCATAAGATGGAGATTGGTTGTGTTCAAGCTTGTATCTTCTTGATGACTTTGATCAATCTCCTTGTTCACGAAAACAATGCAGCTATCTTCTAGTTTTGTGAAAGAAGCCGTAAGAGCAACAAAATTGCTAACATGTTCTTCTTTACTTGAGGGTGTTGGGGTTTATGCCTTAAAGATGTAATTTGTAAATTGATTTATGAAAAAAAAAGTTCAACTCATTCTTGTTGTGTTGTTTATTTTATAACTTGTATATATACTGAACATCCAAGATTGCCAGATGTAATATCGAACTGTGTATATGAGTGTCATATACGGATGGATACAGTAAGAGACATGCAATCTAAAGAGTCTATAGATAGCAAATAAAGCTAGGTACTTTATTTGTGGTTATTCTATAGCTATGGTCCATTCCGTAATGTACGGTGATTCTATCATGAATCAATCATATGAAGATATGAGAATGGAGGTAACTTGTATGATGTGATCATATAGGACTGGGCCATAATCTATATGAATCTCTCAACAAGATCCGTTTACCGATGAGATTGATATATATCAACTAATGATGGCTATATGTGGGTGATCTTAATCCTGAGTGTCTTATAGACTCCTTCAGGTTAGATCATGGTCTTTGATATACCATGGGTGAGGTCGGATGAAGTTGCCGATCAATATGCTCCCTATGTTGGGATTACGGTTTGGCTTGTGGCTGGGAAGGTTTTTACACAATAGTGGAATCCACTCCTTCTTGTGAGAAGTAGATGGTAGTTCCCTTAAGGGTTGATTCTGGGCTTGGACAATATGAGCGCCCTCCTAATTCAGTGAGGAAATAGGATTTATTGTCCATAAGAGAATCAATGGTACTTAAAGGATATATGTAATTAGAGGAGTATAACGAACATTATGACCCATCTCTAATTGTGATCTATTGTGGAGGATCACACCATGTGTAATAGCTATATCGATGGACATCGAGTTGTATCGGTCAATGTAAAAGCATCTACAGTTGAAAGAGTGCAGCTTCGGGTTTTTAGTGGAATAACACCAGAGTTAATAATGAAGGAATATTAATTAAAGAGTTTAATTAATGATTCTGAGAATTATAAGAGCTCAAAAACTGTGGGTCCATTAGGTCCCCTTGCTAGCCCGATCGATTTAGGTAACAAGGGTCACGGTTAATTAATTGGATTGTCTAATTAATTGTATTACAAAAGTGACACATATATATATTCGAGAATTAATTGAATAATGAGATTATTTAATTAATGAATGTTAATAATTAAATTAATTAAATAATTAGATTATTTAATTATATTGATAATTATGAATTATTAATTAACTATTAATTGGAGGGTGTTAGTTGATATATTGATTTAGGTGAAGATAAAATAATAGGATTATCTTATTTTATTTTACTAAATCATTTATCTAAGTATTTATATTTAAGTTTAAATTTAAAATACTTATTATCACTTTTAATAAATTAGATATATTTGAAAAGAATAATTAAAAGATATATATCAATTAATAATACAAGAGATTGCATTGGATGCAAATTAGTGTGTGCACATGAAACAATAGTCAAAAGAAGAATTTGCATAGGATGCGAATACTTGATACACATATGATATATATTTCTTAGCAGAGGCGTATATATTGGTGATAAAAGAAGCAGGAGAGGCGTGATATATATATATATATATATATAATTTTCAGAGGCATATTTTTATTAAATTAAAAAAAAAAGAAAAAGAAAAGTGCTTGCTCTGTTATCAACCATGTGTGCATGAGATATAAGCAAAAAGAGAGAAAAGTGTGCGCAGTGAACAAAGTGAATATATATATCTTGTTTAATGTTTTTTGTGTGTTTTTGAAACACATAGAAGAAAGAGTTTCTTCAATTCTCTCTACATCCTCCTTTCAAGTTTCTGAGACCGTGGTGCGCCCACACGCAGTTACCAATCCATAGAAATAGCGAGGAAGATCGAGTGGTTTAGACATGAGCATATTGTAAAGTGAAGGAGTCTCCAAACGTTGGTAAGATTTTCTTCTTCTGATTATTTCGATTTCAATTTCCGATGTTTACATATTGTATGTATTAGTTTCGAAAAATAATTACGATCCCAAGTTCACTGGTCCCAGATACAAATTATGATATGTATTAAAAATTTTAAAACCTTACTTCCTTTGTGTGACCGGTGAACGAGGTTCCAACAATTGGTATTAGAGCCAATTTTATTTTCGGAACAGGAAATTGTTTTCGATGCTCTTGTATGTATGATTGTGTAGGCACGATTAAAATTGACTATATGTTGTTTTTGTACGTATATTAATTTTTTTTTAGTTTACAAAAACATGATTGATCGTTAATTATATGGTACTGTGGATTTAGGGTTTATGGGTTGTATTATTATTATTATTTTGTTTATATTTTTTTTTACTGTTATTGTATTGTAAAAAAAAATATAACCTATATTGAAGACCTAGAAAAATTGCGAAGAAGGATTCATGAGATGAATTGGAGTGACCTGAAGAGACTGGAAGACTCAAAAATTACAAGAAGACCAAGGAATGCCTTGGGGGATTTTTTTTTTAATTTTAGATTCCAATTTTTTTAGGTTAAATAATCCACAATACTCGGTCAATTCATGTATGCTTCATATTACGTGATGATAAAAGCATTACCATGCATACGTATGTCATTTAGATTAGATGTGCCTACACAAATATATTTGATATGTCATACATGCATCATAGCCTGATACTTTATGTATTTTTTTTAATGTGATTAAAATGGGTAAATACATAAATGACTATGAATAATGAGATTAGTTTTTTAATTGTTAAAAAACTTGGTAATTCTCATTAATATTAATCTAGTTATTAAAGAGTTTAATTAGTTAAATTAATAGGGTCATTTATTGTAATTAGGATTAATATGATTAATTACCTAGTAATAAATGAACCGAATAAAGTGTTAGAGTTTTAATTGTTAAAACTTGGTAAACACTATCATAATAATCTTACCTTAGTAATTAGTTTATTGAATCTTAGATTGTTCACTAATTGATTAGATTTTTAATTGTTAAAAATCATTTAAAATTTATTAGTTAATTAAAATTTGGTTCTAATTAGTTAATGCGCTAGATAACTTGATTAAAGTTAGTCGTTTAATCCTGTAGAGTCTAGGTGTATTAACGGTTAATAGAAAACCCTAATTTTAAAATAGTGAGTGGGAGAGAGATATATGACATATTTATCCCGTGGTCTCCATCATTAGTTCAACACCGTGAGATCCGAGTGGGGCCTCGTGACGGCTTTGCTTTCGTCCTCCCTAAGGAGGGTTTCTACAAAGGTCAATACCAAGGTTGACTTCCTAACGGATAGGATTTCTGAGGGTATTTCGGGATAGACCGACTCTAAGGTGGCAATTCTCGAGTTAAGCTCGTGAGATTTGAAATGGTGGGTTACACTCATAAAGGTTTTGATTAAGTTTTGTTAATTAAAAACCTGACTGAATGAATGATGGTTGAATGATATGGAATAAGGGTTATTCTAGAATATCATTTGATTAAAAATGTCTCGGTCCAACATGCAACGACTTGACCAACCCTAAGGCGGCACTTCTTTGTGGTATATTGGATTGTTGTGGTATAGTAACTAGTTTTAGGTTAGTTCTAGTTCGTTAAACATCTGCATGCATCGTGTTTAAATTTATGCCAAAGCACTCGCACTTGTTTTAAATAAATGACTGAATGAATGTTTTATTTATTTCAGTAATAATGTCTTATGCATTACTTCAAATTCTCGCAAACGACAAATTAACTAGTGATAACTACACTAAGTGGAAACTTAACATTAATGCAATATTGGTCACCAAAGACCTCAAATTTAAGCTTACGGAGGAATGTCCTCCAGCGCCTACTGCCAATGCCACACTAACTGTTCATGAGGCATACGAGTGATTGGTCTTATCTGATGAGAAGGCATAAACATATCTGTTGGCTTCTATGACAGATGTGCTTGTCACAAAGCATGAAGTAATGACTTCAGCGTTCGAAATCATGGAGTCATTGTAAGCTATGTTTGGGCAGCCCTCCGAGCAAAAGCGATATGAAGTTGTTCGTATGAAGGAAGGTACGTCAGTTCGGGAACATGTCCTACTTCAACAGGGTAGAAGTCAATGGCGGGGCCATTGTCGAACCCAGTCAAGTGAGCATCATACTGACGACTCTTCCAAAGAGTTTTGATCAGTTTAAGAGAAACTACGGGGATGAACAAGATAAAGTTTAGTCTTACACAGTTGCTCAATGAGCTTGCTACCTTTGAGTCCTTGATTAAGGACAACAAGGGTAAAACCGGTGAGATAAATGTTACCGAACCATCTTTCTCTAATAATAAAAAGAGGAAGAGGTCTGCTGGGAAGGCGAAGTGTAAGCCCAAACCCAAGAAAGCCCAAAGAAAGAAGAAGTCCAAGAAAGTTAAATATGATTTACTTGTTCTTGAGTCATGTTTAGTGGAAGATGAATCTTCGCCCTGGATAGTTGATTCAGGGGCCATTAACCATGTTTGTTCTTCTTTACAATGGACTGATTCTTTGACAGACCTAGAGGAGCAAGCCTTCTCAATACGTGTGGGGTCAGGGGATGTCATGTCGGCACGAGCAGTGGGTGTAATTAGATTACGTTTTTGTAATAATTATATATTATTGGACAATGTATTTTATATTCCTGAATTGACACGGAATTTGATTTCCGTTTCTAAGTTGTTAGAACAAAAATATTATGGTTCTTTTAATAATAAATATGTTATTATTGGAAAGAATGGTCTGAATATTTTTTTAGGAATTAATGAAAACAATTTGTATGTGTTAAGACCGTTAATACATACTACAATGCTCAACACCGAAATGTTTAAGGTTGAAAAAACAAAACAAAACGACAGAAGATTTCTCCAGATAATGACACGTATCTCTAGAAACTAAGGCTTGGTTATATCAACCTTGACCGGATAGACAGACTAGTAAAAAGCGGACCTTTAAGTGAGTTAAAAGTTGGCACCTTACCTATCTTCGAATCTTGTCTGAAAGATAAGATGACTAAGATACCTTTTACTGGAAAATGGCTTAGAGCTAAAGAACCGCTAGAGCTTATACATACAGACGTCTGTGGATCGTTGAATGTTAAAGCTATCGGTGGTCATGAGTATTATGTCACCTTTATAGATGACTACTCAAGATACAGATACGTCTACCTAATGCAACAGAAGTAGGAAAAATTTGAAATGTTCAAAGAATTATGAGCTGAAGTTGAGAATCAATTAGGTAGGACTATCAAGTCACTACTATCGGATCGTGGAGGTGAGTACCTTGACCAAGAGTTTAAGGACTTCATGGTCGAGCATGGGATAGTTTCCCAACTCACAGCTCTCGGTACACCTCAGCAAAATGGTGTAGCAGAGAAGAGAAATAGAACCCTAATGGAAATGGTGAGATCTATGATTAGTTTCTCATCATTACAAAATTCCTTCTGGGGATATGCGTTACAATTAGCGGCATACATTTTGAATGTGGTGCCATCCAAATCTGTTCCTAAGACTCCCCTAGAGTTGTGGAATGGTCGTAAAGCTACTTTGCGACATTTCCGCATATGGGGGTATCTGGCACACGTGCTGAAGAAAAAAATTGGAAAACTAGACTCCAAGTCTGTTGTCTGCCTGTTTGTAGGATACTCCAAGGAGATCAGAGGTGGACACTTCTATAGTCTTGAAGACAACAAAGTATTTGTATCGACAAATGCAACGTTTCTTGAGGACAATTATATTAGTGACCATAAACCTCGTTCTAAGATTGTATTGAATGAGTTGGAGCCTGGTGAGACTAGTGCTTCATCAACAAGAGTTACAGATTCACAAACATCTGAGAGTCAGATGGTCCCTGATCAGGATACACTACCACCTAGACGTAGTGAGAGGGTTGTGAGACAACCTGAACGCTATTTAGGTATAGGTGAGTGACAAGGTGTTGTCTCTGCTGATAGTGTAGATGATCCATCGACATTTAAGAATGCAATGGAATATCCTGATAAAGAGGAATGACTTAAAGCCATGAATCTCGAGATTGAGTCCATGTACTCTAACTTAGTCTGGGATCTTGTAGACTTATCGGATGGGTTAAAACCCATAGGGTGTAAGTGGATCTACAAGAGAAAGAGAGGAGTAGACGGGAAGGTAGAGACCTTCAAGGCAAGGCTAGTTTCCAAGGGTTATATTCAGAAAGAGGGGGTCAATTATGAAGAGACCTTCTCGCCAGTAGCCATGTTTAAGTCTATTAGGATTCTCTTATCCATTGTTGCCTATTTCGATTACGAAATTTGGCAAATTGATTTCAAGACTGCATTCTTGAATGGTAATCTTGATGAGAGCATCTATATGATACAACCAGAGGGATTCGTGTCTCCAGATCAAGAGCAAAAGGTTTGCAAGCTGCAAAAGTCCATATATGGCCTTAAGCAAGCATCTAGATCTTGGAACATTAGGTTTGATGATGTGATCAAAACCTATGGCTTCGAGCAGAACATCGATGAGCCTTATGTCTATAAGCGCATCATTGATAAGAAAGTAGTTTTCTTGGTCCTATACGTTGATGACATCCTACTAATTGGGAATGATGTGGGAGTGTTGTCTGATGTAAAGTGCTGGTTGGCTAGCCAATTCCAAATGAAAGATTTGGGAGAGGCAAGTTATATTTTAGGGATCCAACTTATAACGGATCATAAAAACAAACTCATAGCACTGTCTCAGGCATCATAAATCGATAAGATTCCTGTCTGATTTTCGAAGAAGAACTCCAAGAAAGGTAATTTACCTTCCAGGCATGGATTTCACCTGTCTAAGGAACAGTGTCCTAATACACCTCAAGAAGTTGAGGATATGAGACGTGTACCCTATGCATCGGCAGTAGGTAGTCTCATGTATGCAATGTTATGCACGAGACCGGACATCTGCTATGCAGTGGGAGTAGTCAGCAGATACCCATCCAACCCAGGATTGGATCATTGGATTACTGCCAAGATAATTCTCAAGTATCTTTGGAGAACGAGAGACTATATACTAGTGTATTCCAGGCAAGATTTGATCCCATTAGGATACATAAATTATGATTTTCAGTCAGACAGAGATTCTAGGAAATCCATATCTGGATCAGTATTCACCCTGGATGGTGGGGCAAATGTATGGAGAAGTATCAAGCAATCTTGTATTACTGACTCCACCATGGAAGGCGAATATGTAGCCGCTTATGAAGCTGCTAAAAAGGCTGTTTGGCTCCGTAAGTTCTTGAGTGATCTGGAAGTTGTTCCAGATCTGGATAGGCCTATCACACTTTGTTGTGATAACAGTGGTGCTGTGGCTGATTCCAAAGAACCAAGAAGCCACAAAAGAGAGGAGCATATAGAGAGAAAGTATCATCTCATTAGAGAGATAGTGCAGAGACGAGATATGATAGCCTCACAAGACAATCATGCTGATCCATTTACAAAGACCTTACCGGCTAAAGTGTTTTTGGGTCACCTAGATGGTCTAGGGTTACGAGACATGCCTCACATGCTTTGGTGAAAGTGGGAGATTTTTAGGGTTTATGCCCTAAAGATGTAATTTGTAAGTGGATTTATGAAATAAATATAAAGAAAAGTTCAATTCATTCTTGTTATGTTGTTTATTTTATAACTTGTGCATATACTTAACATCCAAGATTGCCAGATGTAATCTCGAACTGTGTATATGAGTGTCATATACGAATGGATACAGTAAGAGACTTGTAATCTAAAGAGTCTATAGATAGAAAATAAAGCTGGGTACTTTATTTGTGGTTAATCTATAGCTGCGGTCCATTCCGTAATGTACAGTGATTCTATCCTGAATCAATCATATGGAGATATGAGAATGGAGGCACCTTGTATGATGTGATCATATAGTACTGGGTCGTGATCTATATGAATCTCTCAACAAGATCCGTTTACCAATGAGATTCATATATATCAACTAATGATGGCTATATGTGGGCCATCTTAATCCTGAGTGTCTTATCGACTCCTTCAGGTTAGATCGTGGTCTTTAATATACCACGGGTGAGGTCAGATGAAGTTCCTGATCAATATGCTCCGTATGTTAGGATTACGGGTTGGCATTTGGCTGGGAAGGTTTGTACACAATAGTGAAATCCACTCCTTCTTGTGATAAGTAGATGGTAGTTCCCTTAAGGGTTGATTTGGGGCTTGGACAATATGAGCGCTCTCCTCATTCCGTGAGGAAATATGATTTATTGTCCATTAGAGAATCAATGGTACTTAAAGGATTTTTGTAATTAGAGGGGTATAACAGACATTATGACTCAACTCTAATTGTGATCTATTGTGAAGGATCACACCATGTGTAATAGCTATATCGATGGACACCGAGTTGTATCGGACTGTGTAAAATTGTCTACAGTTGAGAGAGTGCAGCTTCGGGTTTTTAGTGGAATAACACCGGAGTTAATAATAAAGGAATATTAATTAAAGAGTTTAATTAATGATTCTTAGGATTATTGGAGCTCAAAAACTGTGGGTCCATTAGGTCCTCTTGCTAGCCCAATCGATTTAGGTAACAAGGCTCACGGTTAATTAATTGGATTGTCCAATTAATTGTGTTACAAAAGTGACACGTATATATTCGGGAATGAATTTAATAATGAGATTATTTAATTAATCAATGTTAATAGTTAAATTAATTAAATAATTAGATTATTTAATTATATTGATAATTAGGAATTATTAATTAACTATTAGTTGGACGGTGTTAGTTAATAGATGGATTTAGGTGACGATAAAAAAATAGGATTATTTTATTTTACTTTACTAAATCATTTATCTAAGTATTTGAATTTAAGTTTAAATTTAAAATACTTATTATCACTTTTAATATATTTGATATATTTGAAAAGAATAATTAAAAGATATATATCAATTAATAACACAAGAGATTGCATTGGATGCAAATTAGTGTGTGCAAATGAAACAATAGTCAAAAGAAGAATTTGCATAGGATGCAAATACTTGATACACATAAGATATATATTTCTTAGCAGAGGCATGATATAAAGAGATATAGCAGAGGCGTATATATTGGTGATAAAAGAAGCAAGAGAGGCGTGATATATATATATATATATATATATATATATATATATATTCAGAGGCATATTTTTTTTAAATTAAAAAAAAAAGAAAAAGAAAAGTGCTTGCTCTGTTGTCAACCAGGTGTGCGTGAGATATAAGAAAAAAAATAGAAAAGTGTGTGCAATGAACAAAGTGAATATATATATATATATATCTTGTTTAATGTTTTTTGTGTGTTTTTGAAACACATAGAAGAAAGAGTTTCTTCAATTCTCTCTACATCCTCCTTTCAAGTTTCTGAGACCGTGGCGCGCCCACACGCAGTTACCAATCCTGGGAAATAGCGAGGAAGATCGAGTGGTTTAGACCAGAGCATATCTTAAAGTGAAGGAGTCTCTAAACGTTGGTAAGATTTTCTTCTTCTGGTTATATCGATTTCAATTTCCGATGTTTACATATTTTATGTATTAGTTTCAAAAAATAATTACGATCCCAAGTTCACTGGTCCCAGATACAGATTATGATCTATATTAAAAATTTTAAAACCTTACTTCCGCTGCTTGACCGGTGAACGGGGTTCCAACAGAGGGCTTATCACTTGAGCTTTCCGAATTGCTATAACAATCATCACTCCAGGTGGCCGCCATAGCTTTGTCTTTCTTGTCTTTCTTAGTCTTTCTATTAGGACAATCATTTGTAAAATGTCCAAGACCTTGACATTTAAAGCATTGAATCTTCTTCTTGTTCTTGGCTTGAACGTTCCTATTAACTCTTTGAGAGGATGATTTCTTGACTTACTTTTCCTTAGAAATGTTACAACTAAGCTTGGTACCTCTTCTTAGAAACTTCTTCATTTTAATAACCATTAAAGCCATTTCTTTGTTCTCATCATCACTATCTTCTTCAGTCATCGTGAGAGCGATACCCTTTCTTTTGGCTTTTGGCTTTCGGCTTCAAGCACATCTCATAAGTTTGTAGTGATCCAAGCACTTTGTCAATGCTTGAGCAATCAACATCCTTGCTTTCTTTTATTGCAATAGCCTTGGCCTTGAACCTCTTTGGAATAGATCTTAGAATCTTCCAATTGAGATGCTCTATCGAGATTGGCACTTCAAGTGCTTGGCATTGGTTAGCAATATTAAGACGCCTAAATTGGAAGTCTTCGAACTTCTTTTCATCACACATTTGCAAGATTTTGAATTGTGACGTTATCATTTGAAGCCTAGTTTTTCTCACCACCAATGTACCCTCATTGTAACTTGTAAAGCATCCGAAGCCTTTTTAGTGGATTCAGGATTTTGAATGTCGGAGAATTGATGCCTATCCACTTCTCCAAAACTGGCATTCATGTCTCGGTGATGCCACTTAGCAACTTCAAATTCATTGGCCATCCATTCACTTTTCGGTTTGGAAATTTTTGTTCCCTTTTCTAAAATCTTACTAGAAGGTGTGTAGCCTTCTTCCATAAACATCCACACTCTCTCATCAATAAAGTGGATATAAGCTTGCATCCTTAACTTCCAAAACCATAGTTATGTCCTCTTAGTAATGGGGGCCTTGTGTTTGATGCTTCTTCCGTCCTTATCTCTTCTTGAAGTACCATTACTTCAAAGCCTTACAGATCAACATGAGTGGATCCCGGGATCTCACTAAGTATCGTCTAGTGACCCGCCCTGCTACCAATTGAAAATACAAACACGTTTAATTTGCCTAGAGGGAGAGGGTGAATATTTTTTATACCTCTTTTTAGTCTTTTGAAACAAACACAAGTTTGTCCCTCTAGATAGCTTGTATCATAATTTATTAAGCAAATACAAGTACATATAGATCAATGAAAGACATGCTTAGTTAAGCAAAGTCAACTTGGTCTACAATTTGCATGATGAAATTTTACTTTATGCATAAGCTATTTAGGCAATAACATTCAAACATAAAAATCTTGCTCATAGAAGAATATCAAACAATAAAGTTCCAAACAAGATATTCAACAATACATATACAAATATGAAAGAGATAAGTAGAGATAAATTGAACACATGATTTTTACATGGTAAAACTTCTTAAGAGGAAACATCCACGGGTTGATACCACAACCACCGGCAAAATAACATTAACTAATTGGATAAATGTACACTCTGATAAGTGACCAATCCACATGATACACTTCCTATTGGATATCACTCATATCCTACCCTCGGGCATAGTTAATTGTCTTCATCACTAATTGCCTCTTTGCTTGACTATCTGGATCACCCCGACACTAGTAAAGACTCCATGCTTAGCTATCCAAATTACCCCGATCCTAGCCAAGACTCCTTGCTTAACTATCCGGATAATCCTAATCCTAGTTAAGACTCCTTGCTTATCTTTCCGGATCATCTCGATCCTAGCCAAGACACCTTGCTCAAATCGAAGATACACACTCTAATATGAGACTTCCTACCTTTTGCAAGGCAACTGATCTATGTGAAATGCAAGATTTGCAATCTCACACAACATAGAATATATGATCAAAATAACCTACGGAAACTAGAAATGGATCAATAAGCACACAAAACACCAATGAAATGTATGGATCAATGCAATCATACAAATGATGCATGGATATATGAAATGTATGGATTAAGTACACTTCGTGAAGAACTAGAATTAATCATTAAACTGCACAAAGCAAATTTATCTAGATCTTATGATATGAACAAACAACCTAGAGTACGTGAAACACCTAACTCACACCAAAGACCTAGATTTTGTTCAATCAATTAAAAATGCTAGAATCAATTAAAATGTTCAATATAAATCTCTAGCAAACATTTGGAGCATATAATCACAATATATTCAATTATATTCTATTAGGATTTAAATCAACAAACAAATGTGCTATTTCTAAAAATATTCAATTTAAGAGATCTAGCACATATAATGGATATCAATCATCAAAATAAGATAAATCAACACACAAAAAACCCTAGAATAAAAGCTAGCACAATATAACACCACAAGCAAGTGAAAACATAGGTTTTAGAAAACCAAACTCAACATACATGCCAATTAAAGCTCAAACTAGCTCGTCAGAGCCTCTTACTCTAATCAATGGTTACGCATCAAAACTTACACATATAGAAGAAGAACACCCAAGGTAGTTGCAGACATGAAGAACAAAACTCAAGAGAGAAATCAATACCTCAAGTGAAAAATGTGCAGTTTCGTTTTTGTGAGAGAAGATACCAGAAATCTTGTTCCAATGACTCCAAGATCTATTGGAAATAATAGAGAACTGGTATACAAATATTCTCAAACTTGAATCACTCCAATCGGAGTTCAAATAAGTGAGTTATGGTGTTTGGAAGATGAGAAAGTTTGAGAGACAATTTCTGCACTCTTGCTTTTCAATGTTCTTCTTAGAATGAAATGTGTGAGGGAAATGAGTATTTGAACGAAAGAGAAAAGGAGGGAATAAGTCCACCAATGAGGATGTGCCACCTCTGCATCCCATCGAGGTGTGTGCCCTCCACTAGGGCAGAGGGCACGCCTCCACGGGGAGGGGTTGTTGGGATTATGCTCGATAGCAAGAGTGTAATAATGTATTTGACAATATTTTCATATTAATAAAAGTGATTTCTAGTTTTGTTAATAGCTAAATTTGGATAGGGACCAAAGGAGAATTTTCCACTTCCTAGCCTTCATGCAAGGGTCTAAATTCAGGCTTATATCAAGGTCCCTGAGGCCGAGCTACCACACGATCCTGCAGGAGCAAGGCAAGGCTGCCAATACCATCTGAGCATCTTACATGCATCTAGGCTTGCCAAATAAAGCCCGACGTGACCACGTCAAGCTCCTTATGCTAGGATAGAAGCTCGAAGCTAGGTCGACGTTGAAGGACCTAGGTTCCTTGAGGCCGGGGTACCTCGCGACACTTTCCTGAAGCGTACTACCATCTGTACTTTCAACAAGAGACCTTCAGAGTGCCTAACTTGTCTTGCAAATGCCCTTCTACCTCTTCGAGGTATAATCTCAACCTATCTGAGCAGAAAAGGAAGAAGCCCGCAAAGCCCCATCATCACCAAAAAGCGCCAACGCGATTAGGGCAAGATCCACTGTAGATCCTGCCATGGTTAAATCAAGTCTCCAGTAGCAAGAGCAGTACTCGAAGCGTACCTCGACACTAGATATGGCAAGCGTCCCCTCAGGAAACCTTCAAAAAGTACCTTGCCAAAGTGACATACCAGAATTCTCCTCCAAACAGCGTAAGAAGAGAGGGTTGACTTTCATGACATTTACAATACTATTAATGAGGTCAACCGTATTAATGGAGGTAGTCAACTCTATTAATGAGGTTAACCGTATTAATGGTGGTAGTCAACCCTATTAATAAGGTCAACCGTATTAATGGAGGTAGTAAACTCTATTAATGATATAATCAACGCCATTAAGGGAAGATTAGTTAACTCTTTTAATGGCCACCATTAATAAGAGAGTTCAAAGAGGAAACAAACACCTTTGCCCAAAAGATATCCTTCACACCTGATTATTTGGGGTCAACTATAATAGAAAATCCCGCCTATCAAGGAAGCAAGGGTAATCCATTGATTTTCAACTTGCACGCCAAGAATGAAACCTAATTACACCATGTATAAATAAACATGTAAAGGGACATTAAAGGGGATTCGATGCTTAATTCGAGACCTGACTACAAATCTCATATTTAATGGAGAAATCGACAAGCCTAGGGCAAGTCTAAGTACTTCGTCTAAGTTCTCCCTACATCATCATTGTGGTACCATCTGGATGACATGTATTACCTCTCCCATAAACATATCAGGATTGGCTAACTTTCTATTACTATTTTAAGCTCTCCGCAGCATATACGTTGTACTACTTTGCCATCTTTGTAAGCTCCTCGAAGCATCACTTGATATATATATATATATAAATATAAAATAGGAAGGGTCTTTCTCCTTTCTCTGGATATTGCCTCGGGGTTTTTCAGCATGTGATCATTCGTGATGCCTTTTCCCCCTTGGTCAGTCTACCTCCCTCTTTAGCCCGACTTGTCTTTCTTCTATTTATCTCCTGTATTTTGCATGTATGTATGTGTATGAGCTAGATTCCTACCCCGCTGGACCTAACACTCTTATCCTCCCATCTACATGCCAAAGCGCATATCAAGATAGAGAGAAACTACCCAAACCCATCTAAAGGGAATCGATGAGCTCTTCTACACCCTCCATGCAGGAGCAGACATGGACTGACATAGATGCCTAACAAGCCCCCTTACTTACTCGCCATATAGGTTGGGAACTACAGGAAGAAACCGATGTCCAAGACCGAGCTCCTGGTACTAGGATGGGTTCTGACCCCGACCGAAAGTACCTAGAGATAGAGAATCACTATTAGGTGGTCCTATCTTCACGAATGCATCTACATCATCTTGGAGCACCAATCTTACCTCATTGATCACTATTTGGATTGAGAGCACCTAAAGAGGTGACCGGATACCAGGGCCAGGACCGGGACAAGGATCAGCCGCTCTTTGCACCAACAAGGGAACCTCGAGCTCCCCGTATTTCCTCTATTTGCATGAAGGCCGATGGACGGAATGACTTGTCTCCTATCTACACATCATCCTTCATATTCATACAAGATCACCAAGGTACGAGGTACCTACCCCCCGCAGCCTTCTAGGGCAGTGGGTTGAGGGTGTTGATCGATATTTCTCACATTGATCAAATTTTCAGTTAACACTTTCTGGCACCGTCTGTGGGATGTTTGCACACCCATTTCGAAAGCTTTCCTGTCTCTACATGAGCATCCTTAAACTATTGAAGTGATAGATTTATTATTCATTGTTTATGATATCCTTTCTCGTGTTTGTCTATTTCGCCAACGCACAACGTGTGGTGCTTATTTGGTGGTTTAACAAGTTTTGTTTATTATGGAGCAAATATGGTACGTGGGACTTCTAGTTGAACCTATTTATTATGCTGCTCCTATAAAGCAAACCTGCTCATACAATCATGGAGCTCCAATACAGTAGCTCCCCACCTAAAGGTCTCTTACACAACTAAATTGCTCTGATATGTGGATAGCTCCCTACAGTAGAGCTGCATTATTTCTGCTCCCTTACAGCAAATTCACTCCGCTACCAGTGTATCACCTGTCTAGCAGATCAATTGGACTTGTACCTATTCATGTGGATCCTCTCCTGCCACCGGATCCGCGTTTCAAAATCTCCTATTTAGTGGTAGCAGGTTAACTCATGAATCCGAGAAGCCAGCTCAGTTGTGTAGCCTCTGGAGTAGTATCACCACTGTAAGGTTTAATGGCTCCTCACTTCATGTACTGGGCTCATCAATGCCCAAGTGAGCCACTGAGCTCCCTGTTCATTCTAGGAGGGTCTAGAGCCTCATTTCAATTGTTTAGGATCTCGAGCATACCTCTGGACCAGTACCATACATGTGGCTCCTCCCTAATCATACCGAGCATTCAACGCCCTAGCGAGCCACTGAAGCCCGATTTGATTGAGGAAAGCCCAGAGGCTTCCCCCATTTGATATGGCCTAATATATGCCTAAGCAAGCCTTTGGAGTAGTAGAAGTAGCGCTGCAAGACTCAGTGGCTCCTCACTTCTTATATTAGACCGGTCAAAGCCTATGTAAGCCATTGAGCTCCCGGTTCGTTCCAACTTGGTCCAGAGCCTTCCCTCAGTTTTTAGGAACTTCTAGGATCCCAAGCATGCCTTTGGACCTCTAGACCGGTGGCCTCGCTCTATGTGTACCGGGCCATTCATCGCCCTAGCAAGCAACCGAAGCCCGATCTGATCGAGGAGAGCCCAGAGGCTTCTCACATTTGCTGAGGCCTATTATTTGCCTCAGCAAGCCTCTGGAGTAGCAGCACTGCTTCAAGACTTAATGGCTTCGCACTTCTTATACCTGGCCGGTCAACCCCCAAGTGAGCCACTAATCTCCCGGTTCATTCCAGCATGGTCTAGAGCCTTCTCTCATTTGCTAGGGACTTCTGAGATCCCAAGCATGCCTTTGAACCTATACCAAACCGGTGGCTTTGCTCTATGTGTACCAGGCCATTCATCACCCTAGTAAGCCATCGAAGCCCGATCTGATCGAGGAGAGCCTAGAGGATTGCCACGCTTAGTAAGGCCTCCTATATGCCTAAGCAAGCCTCTAGAGTAGTAGCACCGCTACAAGACCGGTGGCTTCGCTCCATATGTACCGAGCCATTCATCGCCCTAGCAAGCCACCGAAGCACATCTAATCGAGGAGAGCCCAGAGGCTTCTCATATTTGCTGATGCCTCCTAAATGCCTAAGCAAGTCTCTGTAGTAGCTGCACCACTACAAGGCCTAATGGCTCATCACTTCTTATACCGGGCCGGTTAACGCCTAAGTGAGCCACTGACCTCCCAGTTTGTTCCAATAGGGTCTAGAGCCTTCTCTCACTTGATGGGGACTTCTAGGATCCCAAGAATGCTTCTGGACCAGTGTTAGACTAGTGGCTTCGTTCCATGTGTACTAGGCCATTCATCACCCTAGTAAGCCACCGAAGCCCGATCTGATCGAGGAGAGCCCAGAGGCTTCCCACGCTTGGTAAGGCCTCCCATGTGCCTAAGCAAGCTTCTGGAGGAGTAACACCGCTATAAGACCGATGGCTTCGTTCTATGTGTACCGGGCCATTTATCGCTCTCGTAAGCCACCGAAGCTTGATATGATCGAGAAGAGCCCAAAGGCTTCCCACATTTGTTGAGGCCTACTACATGCCTAAGCAAGCCTCTAGAGTAGTAGCAACGCTGCAAGACTTATTGGCTCTCACTTCTTATACCGGACTGGTCAACACCCAAGTGAGCCACTGAGCTCCCGGTTCATTCTAGCAAGGTACAAAGCCTTCTCTCAGTTGCTAGGAACTCATTGGATCCCAAACATGACTCTTGACTAGTGCCAGGCCGGTGGCTTTGCTCCATGTGTACCGTACCATTCATCACCCTAGTAAGCTACCGAAGCCCGATCTGATCGAGGAAAGCCTAGAGGCTTCCCACGCATGGTAAGGCCTCCTACTGGCCTAAGTAAGCCTCTGGAGTAACAGCCCCACTGCAAGGCCCAATGGCTCCTCACTTCTTATACCAAGCCAGTCAACTCCCAAGTGAGCCATTGAGCTTCCGATTCAGCTTGGTCAAGAACTTTATTTCAGTTGTTAGTGACTTTTAGGATCCCAAGCATACCTCTGGACCAGTACTAGACTAGTGGCTCATCTCTATTTGTAACGGCCATTCAACGCCCTAGTGAGCCACCGATGCCCTGATTCTTTCGAGAAGAGCACATAGGCTTTCTACATTTGTTGATGCCACCTATATACCTAAACAAGCCTCTAGAGTAGCAACCCCACTACAAGGCCCAATGGCTCCTCACTTCTTATACCAAACCGATCAATGCCCAAGTGAGCCACTGAGCTCATGGTTCATTCCAGCATGGTTTAGAGATTACTCTTGGTTGTAGGGGACTTGTTGGATCCCAAGCATGCCTCTAGGCCTGTACCAGGCAGATGGCTCCTCTCTACTTGTATCAGCCATTCATCGTCCTAGCCAGCTACTGTGGCACTGATCAACCTCTCAGGTTAGTCTCCCCGATAGTAGTAGCTCCTTCCTTCCTGGTCCTGTTACTTTATTGAAGGAAGGTTCACCATTCTCTAGCACCGCTACTTGGGAGCCAACTTCTACCACCTTGGTTGGATCAGCTTGAGTCAACCTTGACCACTTTCTCTTCAGTTGGATTGATCAGGACCTCTTTCACCACTATGGCATCAGTATAGACCTCCCCTTCCTTGGTAAGATCGATCTCGATCTCAATATCCTTGATAGATTCAGACGAATAGATACACAGGTTTGAAGCTCCTCCTACATCCTGAACTTCTACAGCGAGCCATATCAGCCAGACCAGTTCGGACATCCCTTTCCTTGGTAGAATCAATATGGACCTCTACCTTGATAGATTTAGATAAAGAGGTAAGCAAGTTTGAAGTCTCTCAAACATCCCTTACCTTGTAGCAGGGGACTTCAAGACAGGTTCTACCCTAGTGCGGCTTGGTATGAGGGTGGAAATATGTACCAAGTCTTCCTCATCATCTGCTCACCCATCAGCTCATGAAGGTTTGACTTCATTCGGAGCGGACCCAGGTAACTCCCAGCTTTCTCCATGATCTTCTCAAGGTATCCATCCTTCAATGATGATCAGGTCAGAGGGAAAAAGAGCTCGATCTGCCTAGAAAGTAGTGTCCTTCAGCAAATGAAGCGCTCACCTTGGCTTCCACGGTAGCGACACTGCAATACAGAGTTTAGACCACATCATCCAGATTTTTTCTTCTCCTTCAGAGCAATCCTCGTAAGGCACGATGCATGGACTCGAGTCTCTCCAGATCATATGTATACTGGATCCAATCCATGTCTACCTATGCTTTAGCTATGGTTTCTTCAATTCTGGTCATGGTTTCATTCAGAACGATTGCATCCATCGCTACATTGGTCAACTCCTCATTCTTCTAGATTGACCTTCCCTAAAAGTAAAGCTTACCCATCTAAAACACCTACTTCTAGATCACTTGGGGCTCACCCACCACTTGCATAACCACCTTAGTTGTGACCTTTACTTGAGCTTAGTCAACAAGGATGTCTTCCACCTTTGCTATGCTAGCATGGACCACCACCTTCATCATGGTTGGGTCAACCTAGGTATCTCCCTCTTAAATCGAACCAAGCTGAACCTCCCCTTTATTGGTAGTTTTAATCTGGTCTAGTACCTTTTTTGCAGGTCACGATGGAGAGGTAGGATGGTCTGTAGCTTATATTTTGGATTGATCATCTGCTGTAACATAAGAGTTTGAACCAGGGTCTGCTTTAGCAGCCTAAGACTTGCCAGCTACGGTGGGAGCATCTCAATAGATTTCTTCATAATCCCCTCATTTTTCCATCCATCAATGACACTTAAAGGGAGAGGTAGAGCTTGATACACCTGGTAGGTTGTAAAGAAAAAGCCATCCTCATTGGCTTGCACTAGCTTGGCCTTAGCAACATCAGCTTGCTCTTGAAGAGTATCATACTGATGGCTCCTCTATATTTGTACCGGGCCGTTCAATGCACTAGTGAGCCATCGGTGTCCCGATCTATTCGGGGAGCACCCAGAGGTCCCGATTCGCTCACAGTAGGGTCTCGAGCTTCATTATAATTATTGAAGATTCTTATCTACCCCAAACAGACCTCTAAACCAGTTACATCACTTGGGGACTAGGAGCTCATTATTCTCTCTAGTACCTCCATGGAAGGGGCGGTGACCCCAACGTGGGACAATTTCTCCTCTTGGCCAGTTCATAATGAAAAGTGCCATTAAGGGAAGGTCACTCTATCATCTACACCCATAACTTAGATCGTTTCAAGAGATTCTATTCATGAAAAAGGTTCTAAAGCGAGACCGGTTACCAACCGGTACCACCATACGTTAATACAACCTCGTATTGTTAACACCATGAGTTTGTATCTCCTTTGATTTTGATCCTTGTGATAGTTCTTATGTGATCACCATTTACCTATGATCGAGATACACTAGACCAGATCAAATCCCTCCAGGAGGATCGCCATTACCAGGAGAGCTATACAACACTCCTAATTGTCCTGGACCAGTTTAATCCCTCTATGAGGATTGCCATGGTATTTCAAAAATGATCGCCTTGAGACCAGGGATTTGTCTGGGAAGCCCTCTCATTACCCCTGATGCCTTGGTCTGGCACTATCCTCTGCTAGGTAGGGTCTGAGTGTAAGAGCATAGTCACCGTCCAGATCTCGAGAATAGGATATCTAGCTAGCGTTTATGATGCCTTGGTCATGCTACTACCCCCAAGAAGGGTCTGAGTGTAAGAACATAGTTGTTGTCCAGATCTCGAGACCAGGATAGCTAGCTGGCATTCTTGATGCCTTTGTCGGCTACCACCCCAAGAAGGGTCTTAGTATAAGAGCATAGTTACCATCCAGATCTCGAGACCAGGATAGCTAGCCAATATTCCTGATGCTTTGGTCGGGCTACTACCCCCAAGAAGGATTTAAGCGTAAGAGCATAGTTGCCTGCTAGATCACAAGACCAGGACAACCAAATGGTCATCCTACTGCCTTGGCCGGGCCAACCCTGGCAGGATGGATCTGTATGGCATAATTGCCTACAAGGATCATTTTTCCAGTTCGCCTAAGTACCGTTATTCTTGGAAAAGGAATGCTAGGTACCCAGACTAGCCACATGAGCTTCATTCCACATGATCGAACAATACAACTTGTCACATCTTACCTCTCTTACTAATCAAATTTTACACTGACTAGAGCATCGGAACTTCCACCAATGGAATATCCCCATCTGTGGTCCGTCACTGCTCATTTATTTTGTAGGTCCGGATTTACCTACATTTTGCCTATATATAAAGACCTAATGAAAAGTGGCCCTAGTTGCCTACCAAGATCTTTTCGCCTAAATACCAGGATTCCTAAAGTAGGAATGCTTGTACCATGATTCGCCCGAGCCAAGCATGCTGAGAACGATTTTCTTTTCAAGTAATGACTTACCTGTGAGAAGAGATAGGAAAATTCTTCAACTGTTATATATCCTGACTCTAACCCCAACTATGTACCGGTGTTAAAGTCAGGGGGACTTCTATTAATAGCTAAGAATAATTTTCCACTTCCCACCCTTCATGCAAGGGTCCAAATTCAGGCTTATATCAAGGTCCCCGAGGTCGATCTACCACGCGATCCCGCAGGAGCAAGGCGAGGCTGCCAATACCATCTGAGCATCTTACATGCATCCAGGCTCACCAAATAAAGCCCGATGTGACCACTTCAAGCTCTCTATGCCAGGATATAAGCCCGAAGCTAGGTCGACATGGAAGGACCTGGGTTCCCCAAGGCCGGGGTAACTCACGATACTTTCCTGGAGCATACTACCATCTCTACTTTGACGAAGAGACCTTCAAAGTGCCAAACTTGTCTTGCAAATGCCCTTATACTTTGTCGAGGTATAATCTCAACCTATCTGAGCAGAAAAGGAAGAAACCCATAAAGCCCCATCATCCACCAAAAAGTGCCAACACGATTAGGGCAAGATCCACTGTAGATCCCGACAAATCTAGTCTCCAGTAGCAAGAGCAGTACTCAAAGCGTACCTCAACACTAGATATGCCAAGTGTCCCCTCAGGTAACCTCCATAAAGTACCTCTTCAAAGTAACATAGAAAGCTAAAATTATCCTCCAAACAACGTAGGAAGAGACTTTCATGACATTTACGATACCATTAATGAGGTCAACTGTATTAATGGAGGTAGTCAACCCTATTAATAAGGTCAACTGTATTAATGGAGGCAGTTGAAATTCCTTAGAAAGTGTGTGTCTATAACGTAGAGGGGGAGGGGGGGGGGGGGGTTGAATAGGTTTTAATTCGATAGATTACCAATTTTGCAAATTAATCAATATTATCAATTCTACCCCATTCTACTAAATGTTCAAATAAAAGACAACAAACATAAAACATTAACAACACGCAATATATACGTGGAAACCCTCCAATTGGGAAAAACCACGGGCTGTTCAGTGTGCCACACTCGATCCTCAAAATCCACTATTGAGAGAAAGTTTACAACCTAGGTATACCTCCCGTCTAACCCTCAAGTTACTAACCCTTTCACTCTACCCAACGGGCCTTAATAGTGATTTTGGATCACCAACCTTGTGCACTAATCACATAGCCAGAAGCTTAATCAACAATAAAGAGATAATGGCAACCTAAGTGAATATGCAAGAATATTCTATATGCAAAAATTCTAGGTGAAGACATTCATACTTATCTAGGATTAATAATGACAATTAAAGCAAATCCTAGATATCAATGTTCTAAATGCAAAGGCAAGAAGAATTAGCTGAAAGGTTAAAACAGTCCTAAATTCAAGCTATCACAAATCAATACTTCTCAACCAACCATCAATACACAAGCATGTCATAAAAGAAATTAAACATACAAGCAAGCATTTAATATGCAATAAGGACTAAAACCTTAGGTATACATGTCTTAGTGATGAAACTATAAAGTCTAGAGCATGTAGAAGTTACCTAGTCAAGAAGAAGATGATGCTCCATGCTTAGATGATCCTAGAATGAAGCTAGATGATCATGAGATGAAGTTGGGTTGAGTAAAAATGAGTGTTTGGAAGTCCCTCTCTCTCTAGAAAAGCTAGATCACACAAATATGGCTTCTTGGACTCTTGAAAACCAAAGAGAAGATAAGAGAACATAAATATGTGGTGCCCTACACATAGTGATATCGTTTTGGAAAAGGCAACCAAATCTCGTCAGGACCTCTGGCCGTACCGCAGTACAGGTAAGTGTCTAGACCGCGGCACAGAGAGTGGTCTGGACAGAATGCAATGCTTGTGAAACTCCACTTGGGAGACCGTGGTGCATGCAACAAGCACAAGCCGAGGTAGCCACAGCGTGCAGCCTCTGGTAAATACCGTTGTGTAGATCGTAGCTTAGGCACTGCACAGAGAATGGTCTGAACCGTAGAACAAATGAAAAAAATCCTCTTTTTAAGGCACAAAAAACTGCATTCAACACTTAAAAAAGAATTAAGACACAGAAGGCACAAAAGATGGCAAATAAGCATGCATGCAAGATAATTAAAGGAAAATGCATGTGTGTGTGCACTAATACCTATTCAATGAAAGTTAAGCAAGTGATTTTACCTTTGATGCTTGAGCATTGTTACGAACAATGAAGCCGTAAACTACCCTTACATATTGATCCCAAATGTGGTTGTCAACGAAATAAGCCAATCAAACACCGAGAAACTTACAGTAGTCAACTCTATTAATGATATAATGAATGCCATTAAGGGAAGATTAGTCAACTCTTTTAATGGCCACAATTAAAGAGAGAGTCCAAAGAGGAAACAAACACCTTTGCCTCCAAGATATCCTTCACACCCGGTTATTTGTGGTCAACTACAAAAGAAAATCCCGCTTATCAAGGAAGAAAGGTCAATCCATTGCTTTTCAACTTGCATGCTAAGAATGAAACCTAATTACACCTTGTATAAATACACCTATAAAAGGACATTAAAGGGGATTCAATGCTTAATTCGAGACCTGACTACAAATCTCATCTTTAATGTAGAAATCGACAAGCCCGAGGCAAGTCTACATACTTTGTCTAAGTTCTCCCTACATCACCATTGTAATATCGTCTGAATGACATGTATTACCTTTCCCATAAATATACCAGGATTCGTTAACTTTCTATTATTATTGTAAGCTCTTCGGAGCATATACGTTGTACTACTTCGCCATCTTTGTAAGATCCTCGAAGCATCACTTGATATATATATATATACAAGGAAGGGACTTTCTTCTTCCTATGGATACTGCCTCGGGGTTTTTCAGCATGTGATCATTCGTGATGCTTTTTCCCCCTTGGTCAATCCACCTCCCTCTACATAAGATTTGTCTTTCTCCTATTTATCTCATGTATTATGTATGTATGTATGTGTATGAGCTAGATTCCTACCCGCGGACCTAACGCTCTTATCCTCTCATCTACATGCAAAAATCACATAACAAGACGAGGAGAAACTACCCAAACCCATCTAAAGGGAGTCGATGAGCTCTCATGCACCCTCCGTACGGGAGCAGACAAGGATCCGACATAGGAGTCGGACAAGCTCCCCTCCTTACTCGTTGTATAGGTTAGGGAACTATAGGAAGAAACCAGGGTCCAAGACCGAGCTCCAGGTACCAGGATGGGTTTCGACCCTGACTTAAAGTACTTAGAGGCAGATAATCGCTACCGAGTGGTCCAATCATTCATGAACGCATCTAAATCATCTTGGAGCACCAATCCTACCTCCTTGCTCACTATTTGGATTGAGAACATTTAGAGAGAAGACCGGATGTCAGAGCCAGGACCAGGACCAAGACAATAGACCGGGACCAGGGACCAAGACCAGAGACCAGGATCAACCACCCTTTACGCCAGCAAGGGAGCCTCGAGGTCCTTGTATCTTCCCTATATGCACGAAGCCTGACGAACGGGATGACTTGTCTCCTACCTACCGCATCACCCTTCATATTCATACAAGATCACCAAGGTACGAGGTACCTACCCCCCGTAGCCTTCTGGGGTAGCGGGTTGAGTGTGTTGATCGATTTTTCACACCTTGATCAAATTTTCGGTTAACAAGTTTAGCAAATCTTATAGAATTTATAGTTTAATTATTACAATTGTCAAAAGTACATAATCATAAGGTCAAAAGAAGAATTTTTTGTACATCTGGATATGTATGAGGAAGACACAATTCTTTAGTTAGTCTTGAATAATATTCACAACTTAAGATAAAGGTTGGGTGCCTTTATCTTGTTAAAGTTGTAGATTCTTTTGCTAGCATTTGAGTGGGATCAAATGTGTTATGATGAGTCTAAAATCATCAAAGTATGGTGTCTTTGGACAAATGAATCTAGTGCACTAGGTGCATTGAATAAAAGTTTTCATTTGAAGACAATTGGAGAGTCTATCTCTATCCTAAGATAAATGATGGACCTAATGGTTACAAGTGTTATAATTTGAGATATCAATGAGTACGATTATATAGCATAGCCTATCCTCAATATTTTGGTGGTATTCATTTGTTAATCGATAGAGGACTTCATTTATAGAAATGGATATCATGGCTCCATTTATTTAATTAGAGTATAATATCATCAAATGGATGTTTTGAGGTATTGAATATTAAATCTTAACGTTAAGTTTTCAATAGTATCTATTGAAATAAAGCTTCTAGACAAGTCAAAGTATCCAAGTTCAAAATGTGGTCATATGAGTAAATATGGTAACTTGGAGAGCTATAGTCGGTCTATGAGCTCTTGGCAATTACTGATATTCCTCACGAGAATACACTTTCTCCATTAAGATTGTCTAGGGTATGACAGAGCAATATTAACTTATTATATCTTTATTTAAGAGTTCAATTTCAGTTCTTTAGTTGAATGAACTGAAATTAATATATCGGACCTAAGTGAATCGTTTGTTGATTGTGATTAGGTTATGTCTGTTGGAGTGTAAATTTAGATACCGTACTAAGATCCCCAATTCAAACCAACTTGCATGGATCATTTGATATATTCTTCCAATTTTTGGGTCCATCTAGAATTGTATTAAGGCATGTGGACTTGTTTCTTTTAGTAAGAATGGGTCTAGTTCACATGTGAACTTTTTATTTAAGTCCAATGGATTTAATAAAATAGGAAAAACAATATTTGACCCATATATATTGGCTTGGACGGCTAAGGTTATATATAATAGCTTATTATATTGCTTTTCATTTTATTATTTAATTAAATGGAAATTAATTAATTTGTTAATTAATTAATTATTTAATTAAAAGTCAAAATCTTTTTCCTAGTAGGAGTAGGTCTCCTATTGTCATATTATAGTTGGTAATATGATAAGTCTCAAATACTATATTAGATAAGTAGATAAATAAAATGAATTATTTATCTAGTCAAATTAGAAAGTATTTTATTTCTATTAAAACTCTAGTTGACAATTGGTCAAATTCAAAAGTTTTAATTTAGTCACAATTTAATTATATTCAATAAATTGGTTATTGAATAAATACACTATTTGAGTTGGATTAGGAATCTTAGTGTAGAAAAGAATTCTTTTTTTGAAAATAATTCTTGGTCACCAAGTAAATCCACCTAAGGAAAGGATTTTTACCCACCAAGTAAATCCTTCTTAGGAGATGATTGGGTCTCCTAAACAAAAGACGAGGAATTCGGCCAACCCTAAATAAATTAAGGGCAAGGTGTTCGGCCACTACATATATTTGGATGTAGAATTCGGCCAAGCCTAAGTTTTAGAGAGAAAAATTTCGGCCACTTCCTTTTCTTGTAGAGAAATTTTGGCCAAACCCTAATCTAAGGGCGAGAAATTTCGGCCAAGATAGAATTTTGAGCGTAGAGAATCCGGATCTTACTCTAGATAAATTCTTCAAACTCTAAAGATTGATGTGTGAAAAATCGGCGAAGAGGAAAAGGAAGTAAGAACGTTTTGTATTCAATAGTGTACTAAGTAGCCTTTACATTAAAAGGTTTTGTGTACAACATCGAATCTAGGTTCACTCGAGTTTCAATTAAATTGATTGATAATTCACAAGTGACCTAACATTCTTTGTTTTTCTTCTTGGAAGATTATTGTGACTAACAAGAGAAAGATTTTGTTTGTTTTCATCCTTAGGTATACAATTTAAAGAAAGGGATCCCACACTCCTAGGTGATTCACGTTCGTGATTGGATTGGAAGATCTTGTTGATTCAATTTGGTGCTAGTTCAATCAACCCGAGAAAAAAGGTACGATACTTTTAATATATGTCAATTAATCTAGGGTTAAGGTGTTGGAACCTCGTTCACCAGTCACGCATGGGTTTTAAATTTTTTTATATAGATCGTAATCTATATCTGAGACCAGTGAACTGATGATCGTATCTATTTTCAGAACAAATACATATACTAATTATTACACTAATAAAATATATATGTAAATACAGGAAATTGTAATCAATAATAAAAAAGGAAGATTAAAAGAATCATACCAACATTTGGAGGCTTCTTCACTTTTCGATATGCTCTTGGTCTATACCATTGATCTTCCTTGCTATGTCCCCGGGACTGGTAACTGCGTGTGGACGCGTCACGGTGTCAAGAACTTAGAATGGAGGATGTAGGAAAACTAAGAAACTCTTTCTTAATTTTCACTATGCAACACTTGCATTGTTTGCATCTCATGCACTTAAAACTTTTCTCTTTTTTATTTTTATGCACACAAGCACATTTTTCTTTCCTAAAAAAAAACTCACGCCTACCTTATGCAATCATGTAAGGTTCCTTTTTTTTATGTGTTTTACCAAAAACCAACCACCAAACTTTTTATTTTATGTCAATATATATATATATATATATATATATATATATATGTGTGTGTGTGTGTGTGTGTGTGTGTATGTATGTATCTATTTGCTATGCGTGAAAGCACAACACCCCTTTTGTTTTCAAATAATATATATCTTATATATAATATTCAAAAATTTGATCTAATATATATTTGATTTTTAAAAACTTTCAAATAAAAAATATCCCATATATTTTATTTGATTTCATTTTTAAATTGAAACTATTTAAATTCAAAAATAAAATATTTAATTTAATAAAATAAAATAATCACATTATCTTATTTTATTCAAAAATAAATATCAACATACACCCTCCATTTAGTGATTAATAACATAATTAAATAATCTTGTTATTTAATTTATTTAATCACCATTATTCATTAATTAAAGAATCTCATTATTTAATTAATTCCCGAATAAATACGTGTTACTTTCGTAACATAATTAATTGGACAATCCAATTAATTGACCGTGACCCTTGTTACCTAAATCGATCGGGCTAGCAAGGGGACCTACTGGACCCACAGTATTTTGAGCTCCAATAATCCTCAGAATCATTAATTAAACTCTTTAATTAATATTCTTTGATTATTAAATCCGGTGTTATTCCACTAAAAACCCGAAGCTGCACTTTCCCAATTGCAGACGTTTATACACAGACCAATACAACTTGGTGTCCATCGATATAAATATTACATATGGTGTGATCCTCCATAGTAGTTCATAATTAGAGCTGGGCCATAAAGTCCATTAAACCCCTCTAATTACATATATCCTTTAGGTACCATTGATTCTCTATTGGATAATAAATCCTATTTCCTTACGAAATTAGGAGAGCCCTCATATTGTCCACGCCCCGAATCAACCCTTAAGGGAACTACCATCTACTTCGGACAAGAAGGAGCGGATTCCACTATTGTGTACAAACCTTCCCAGCCTCAAGCCAAACCGCAATACCAACATACAGAGTATATTGATCAGGAAATGCATCTGACCTCACCCATGGCATATCAAAGACCAAGATCTAACCTGAAGGAGTCGATAAGACATTCAGGATTAAGATCACCCATATATAGCCATCATTCGTTGATATATATGAATCTCATCGGTAAATGGATCTTTGTGTGAGATTCATATTGATCATGGCCCAGTCCTATATGATCACATCATACAAGGTGCCTCAATTCCCATATCTCATATGAATGCTTCATGATAGAATCACTGTACATTACGGAATTGACCGCAGCTATAGATTAACCATAAATAAAGCACCCAACTTTATTTGCTATCTATGGACTCTATATATTGCACGTCTCTTACTGTATCCATCTATATATGACACTCATATACACAGTTCGAGATTACATCCGGCAATCCAGGATGTTAATATGTACACAAGTTTATAAAATAAATAACATAACAGAATGAATTGAACCTTTCTTTTTATTTATTTCATAAATCCATTTACAAGTTACATGTTTAGGGTATAAACCCCAACAATCTCCCACTTGCACTAAATCATATGAGGCATGTCTCGTAACCCTAGACCATCTAGGTAACCCGAAAACACTTTAGCCGGTACGGTCTTCTTAAATGGATCATCATGATTGTCTTGTGAGGCTATCTTGGTGACGATCACATGTCCTCTCTACACTATCTCTCTGATGAGATGATACTTTCTCTCTATATGCTTCCCTCTCTTGTGGCTTATTGGTTCTTTGGAATTAGCCACAACACCACTGTTATCACAGTAAAGTGAGATGGGATTATCCAGGTCTGGAACAACTTTCAGATCACTCAAGAACTTACGGAGCCAAACAGTCTCTTTAGCAGCTTCACAAGCAGCTACATATTCGAATTCCATGGTGGAGTCAGCAATGCAAGATTGCTTGATACTTCTCTACACAATGGCTCCACCACCCAGGGTGAATACTGATCCAGACGTGGATTATCTAGAATCCATGTCTGATTGAAAATCAGAATCCATGTATCCTAACGGGATCAAATCCTATCCGGAATACACTAGCCTATAATTTCTCGTTCTCCAAAGATACTTGAGAATAGTCTTGACAGCAACCCAATGATCCAACCCTGGGTTAGACTGGTATCTGCTGACTAATCCCACTGCATAGCAGATGTCCTGTCTCGTGCATAACATAACATACATGAGACTACCTACTGCTGATGCATAGGGTACACGTCTCATATCCTCAACTTCTTGAGGTGTCTTAGGACACTGTTCCTTAGACAAGTGAACTCCATGTCTGGAAGGTAAATTACCTTTCCTGAAGTTCTGCATCGAAAATCGCACAAGAATCTTGTCAATATATGATGTCTGAGATAGTGCTATAAGTTTGTTCTTACGATCCCCTATAAGTTGGATCCCTAGAACATATCTTGCCTCTCCCAAATCTTTCATTTGGAATTGGCTAGCCAGCCAGCCCTTTACATAAGACAACACTCTCACATCATTCCCAATGAGTAGGATATCATCTACGTATAGGACCAAGAAAAATACTTTCTTATCAATGATGCACTTGTAGACACAAGGCTCATCGATGTTCTGCTCGAAGCCATAGGTTTTGATCACATCATCAAACCTAATGTTCCAAGATCTAGATGCTTGCTTAAGTCCATAGATGGACCTTTGCAGCTTGCAAAACTTTTGCTCTTGATCTAGAGATGCGAATCCCTCTGGTTGCATTATATAGATGCTCTCATCAAGATTGCCATTCAAGAATGCAGTCTTGACATCCATTTGCGAAATTTCATAATCGAAATAGGCAGCAATAGATAAGAGAATCCTAATAGACTTAAACATGGCTACTGGCAAGAAGGTCTCTTCATAATCGACCCCTATTTCTGGGTATAACCCTTGGCCACTAGCCTTGTCTTGAAGGTCTCTACCTTCCTATCTACTCCTCTTTTTCTCTTGTAGATCCACTTACACCCTAAGGGTATCCCAGACTGAATTAGAGTACATGGACTCCATCTCGAGATTCATGGCTTTAAGCCATTCCTCTTTATCAAGATCTTCCATTGCATTCTTAAATGTCAATGGATCATCCACACTATCAGCAGAGATAACACCTTGTCTCTCACCTATAGCTAAATAACGTTCAGGTTGTCTCACAACTCTCTCACTACGTCTAGATGGTAGTGTATCCTGATCAGGAACCATCTGACTCTCAGATGTTTGTGGATCAACAACTCTTGTTGATGAAGCACTAGTTTCACTAGGCTCCAACTCATTTAATACATTCTTGGAATGAGGTTTATGGTCACTAATGTAATTGTCCTCAAGAAACGTTGCATTTGTCGATACAAATACTTTATTATCTTCGGGACTATAGAAGTGTCCACATCTGGTCTCCTATGAGTATCCTACAAATAGGCAGACAACAGACTTGGAGTCTAGCTTTCTAGTTCTACTCTTCAACACGTATGCTAGACACCCCCATATGCAGAAATGTCACAAACTAGCTTTATGACCATTCCACAACTCTAAGTGAGTCTTAGGAACATATTTGGATGGCACTACATTAGAAATGTATACCATTGTTTGTAATGCATATCCCTAGAAGGAATTTGGTATTGATGAGAAACTAATCATAGATCTCACCATTTCCGTTATGGTTCTATTTCTCCTCTCCGCTACACCATTTTACTGTAGTGTACCGGGAGCTGTGAGTTGGGAAACTATCCCATGCTCGACCATGAAGTCTTCAAACTCTTGGTTAAGGTACTCACCTCCACGATCCGATCGTAGTGACTTGATAGTCCTACCTAATTGATTCTCAACTTCAGCTCGGAATTCTTTGAACTTTTCAAATGTTTCTGACTTTCGTTGCATCAGGTAGACATATCCGTATCTTGAGTAGTCATCTATAAAGGTGACATAATACTCATAACCACCCCTAGCTTTAACATTCATCGGTCCGCAGACGTCTGTATGTATAAGCTCTAGCGGTTCTTTAGCTCTAAGCCCTTTTCCAGTAAAAGGTCTCTTAGTCATCTTACCTTCCAGACAAGATTCGCAAACAAGTAAGGTGCCAACCTTTAACCCACTTTAAGGTCCGCTTTTTACTAATCTGTCTATCCGATCAAGGTTGATATGACCAAACCTTAGATGCCAGAGATACGTGTCATTATCTGGAGAAATCTTATGTCATTTAGTTTTTGGTTTTTTAACCTTAAACATTTCAGTGTTGAGTAGTGTAGTATGTATTAACGGTCTTAACACATGCAAATTGTTTTCATTAATTCTTGAAAAAATATTCAGACCATTCTTTCCAATAATAACAGACTTATTATTAAAAGAAATAGAATATTTTTGTTCTAACAACTTAGAAACGGAAATAAAATTCTGTGTATATCTAGGAATATAAAATACATTGTCCAACAATATATAATTATTACAAAAACGTAATCTAATTACGCCGACTGCTTATACCGACACGATATCTCCTGGCCCCACACGCATTGAGAAGGCTCTCTCCACTAGCTGTGTCCAAGAATCAGTCCATTGCAAAGAAGAACAAACATGGTTAGTGGCCCCCGAATCAATTATCCAGGGTGAAGAATCATCTTCCACTAAACATGACTCAAGAACGAGTAAATCATATTTACCTTTCTTAGACTTCTTCTTGTTTTGGGCTTTCTTGGGTTTGGACTTACCCTTCACCTTCCCAGTAGACCTCTTTCTTTTCTTATTGTTGGAAGAAGATGGTTCGACAACATTTGCTTTACTGGTCTTACCCTTGTTGTCTTTAATCAAGGACTCAAAGGTTGCGATTGAGCAACTGTGTGAACCTTAACTTGTTCATCTCGTATTTGCTTTTAAACTGATCAAAACTCTTTGGAAGAGTCGTCAGTATGATGCTCACTTGATTGGGTTCGTCAATGACTCTGCCATTGACTTCTGTCGTGTTGAAGTATGACATCATGCTTAGGACATGTTCCAAAATTGACGTATCTTACTTCATGCTAGTGAGCATAGCTGAACGAACAGCTTTGTGTCGCTTTTGCTCAGAGGGCTACCCAATAATAGCTTGCAATGACTCCATGATTTCGAATGCTGAAGTCATTACTTTATGCTTTGTGACAAGCACGTCTGTCATTGTAGCCAACAGATATGTTTGGGCTTTCTCATCAGATGAGACCCATCGCTGGTATGTCTCACGAATAGTTCGTGTGGCATTAGCAGTAGGCGTTAGAGGACATTCCTCCGTAAGCACAAACTTGAGGTCTTTGGTGACCAAAATTGCATTAATAATAAGTTTCCACTTAGTGTAGTTATCACCAGTTAATTTGTCATTTGTGAGAATTTGAAGTAATGCAGAAGACATTGCTGAAATAATAAAACATCATTCAGTTATTTATTTAAAACAAGTGCGAGTGCTTTGGTATAAATTTAAACATGATGCATGAACATGTTTAACGAACTAGAACTACCCTAAAAATAGTTACTATACCACGACAATCCAACATACCACAAAAAAGTGCCGCCTTAGGGTCGGTCAAATATTTGCATGTTGGACCGAGACATTCTCAATCAAATGATATTCTAGAATAACTCTGATTCCATATCATTCAACCATTGTTTATTCAGTCAGGTTTTTAGTTAACAAACTTAATCAAAACCTTAGTAAGTGTAACCCACCATTTCAGATCTCATGAGCTTAACTCAAGAATTGCCGCCTTAGGGTCGGTCAATCCTAAAATACCTTCAAAAATCTTATCCGTTAGGAAGTCAAACCCTCCTTAGGGAGGAAGAAAGCAAAGCCGTCACGAGTCCCCACTCGGATCTCACGGTGTTGAACTAATGATGGAGACCGCGGGATATATATGTCATATATCCCTCTCCCACTCACTATTTTAAAACTAGGGTTTTCTATTATCCGTTACTGCACCTAGACTCTACAGGATTAAACGGCTAACTTTAATCAAGTTATCTAGTGCATTAACTATCGTTATTAGAAACAAGTTCTAATTAACTAATAAATTATTAATGATTTTTAACTATTAAAAATCTAATCTATTAGTGAATAATCTAAGCCTTTGTAAACTATTTACTATGCTCAGATTATTATGAAAATGTTTACCACGTTTTAACTATTAAAACTATAACACAATATTCGGTTCATTTATAATTAGGCAATTAATCAAATTAATCCTAATTACTATAAATGACCCTATTAATCTAACTTATTAAACTCTTTAATAACTAGATTAATAATAATGAGAATTACCAAGTTTCTTAACAATTAAAAAACTAATCTCATTTTCATAGCCAATTTATGTATTTACCCATTTTAATCACATTAAAAAAAATACATAAAATATCAGGCTATGATGCATGTATGACATATCAAATATATTTGTGTAGGCACATCTAATCTAAGTGACATACGAATGCATGAAAATGCTTTTATCATCACATAATATAAAGCATACATGAATTGACCGAGTACTGTGGATTATTTAACATAAAAAAATTAGAATCTAAAATTACAAAAGTACCCCCAAGGCATTCCTTGGTCTTCTTGTAATTTTGAGTCTTCCAGTCTCTCAGGTCACTCCGATTCATCTCATGAATCCTTCTTCGTGATTTTTCCAGGTCTTCAATATAAGTTACATTTTTTTTACAATACAATTACAGAAAAATAATAATAATAATAAACAAAAATAAATAAATAATACAACCCATAAACCCTAAATCCACAGTACCATATAATTAACGATCAATCATGTTTTTGTAAATTAAAAAATTTAATATACATACAAAAACATCATACAGTCAATTTAAATCGTGCCTACACAATCATACATACAGGAGCATCGAAAATAATTTCCTATTCCGAAAATAAAACTGGCTCTGATACCAATTGTTGGAACCTCGTTCACCGGTCACGCAGCGGAATGTGTTTAATTTTTTTTATACAGATCGTAATCTGTGTCTAAGACCAGTGAACTTATGATCGTATCTATTTTAGGAACAAATACATATACTAATTATTACACTAATAAAATATATATGTAAATACAAGAAATTGTAATCAATATTAAAAAAAGAACATTAAAAGAATCATACCAACAATTGGAGGCTCCTTCACATTTCGATATGCTCCTGGTCTGTACCATTGATCTTCCTTGCTATGTTCTGGGACTGGTAACCGCGTGTGAGCGCGTTACAGTCTCAGGAACTTAGAATGGAGGATGTAGGAAAACTAAGAAACTCTTTCTTAATTTTCACTATGCAACACTTGTATTGTTTGCATCTCATGCACTTAAAACTTTTCTCTTTTTTATTTTTATGCACACAAGCACACTTTTCTTTCTTAAAAAAAAACTCATGCCTACCTTATTCAATCAGGTAAGGTTCCTTTTTTTTTGTGTTTGACAAAAAACCAACCATCAAATACATACATACATATATATATGTGTGTGTGTGTGTAATTGCTATGCGTGAAAGCACATCACCCTTTTTTTTTCAAATAATATATATCTTATATATTATATTCATAAATTTGATCAAATCTATATTTGATTTTTAAAAACTTTCAAATAAAAAATACACCATATCTTTTATTTGATTTCATTTTTAAATTCAAACTATTTAAATTCAAAAATAAAATATTTAATTTAATGAAATAAAATAATCACATTATCTTATTTTATTCAAAAATAAATATCAACATACACCATCCATTTAGTGATTAATAACATAATTAAATAATCTTATTATTTAATTTATTTAATCACCATTATTCATTAATTAAATAATCTCATTATTTAATTAATTCCAGAATAAATACGTGTCACTTTCGTAACATAATTAATCGGATAATCCAATTAATTAACCGTGACCCTTGTTACCTAAATCGATCGGGCTAGCAAGGGGACCTAATGGACCCACAGTATTTTGAGCTCCAATAATCCTCAGAATCATTAATTACACTATTTAATTAATATTCTTTGATTATTAACTCCGGTGTTATTCCACTAAAAACTCGAAGCTGTACTCTCTCAACTGCAGACGTTTTTACACAGACTGATACAACTCGGTGTCCATCAATATAGCTATTACATATGGTGTTATCCTCCACAGTAGTTCATAATTAGAGCTGGGTCATAAAGTCCGTTATACCCCTCTAATTACATATATCATTTAAGTACCATTGATTCTCTAATGGACAATAAATCCTATTTCCTTACGGAATTAGGAGAGCGCTCATATTGTCGAAGCCCCGAATCAACCCTTAAGGGAACTACCATCTACTTCTTATAAGAAGGAGCGGATTCCACTATTGTGTACAAATCTTCCCAACCACAAGCCAAACCGCAATCCCAACATACGGAGTATATTGATCAGGAAATGCATCTGACGTTACCCATGGCATATTAAAGACCACGATCTAACCTGAAGGAGTCGATAAGACACTCAGGATTAAGATCACCCATATATAGCCATCATTCGTTGATATTTATGAATCTCATCGGTAAACGGATCTTGGCTTGAGATTCATATAGATTATGGCCTAGTCCTATATGATCACATCATACAAGGTGCCTCAATTCCCATATCTCATATGAATGATTCATGATAGAATCGTTGTACATTACGAAATGGACCGCAACTATAGATTAACCATAAATAAAGTACCTAGCATTATCTGCTATCTATGGACTCTTTAGATTGCACGTCTCTTACAGTATCCATCCGTATATGGCACTCATATACACAGTTCGAGATTACATCCGGCAATCCAGGATGTTAATATGTACCAAAGTTTATAAAATAAATAACATAACAGAATGAATTGAGCCTTTCTTTTTATTTACTTCATAAATCCATTTACAAGTTACATGTTTTGGGTATAAACCCCAACATAAGGTTCTTTCTATTAAAGGGATTTTTTTTCAAATATACCAAACCCTAATTTTACGTTTCCGCCGCATTTTTGAATCGTTTTCCCTACTATTGGTATCAAAACCAGGTTGTACCCTTGATTAATTGATGTATGTGTATGTGATTAAGCTTCTTTGTTCCCATGACACCTAAGGATTTTAGTTTACTGGGTTTGGTCTTTTTAGAGGTTGAAGAAGTAGATTTGTGTTTATCTATGGGTTTAATGGATAATATTGGAAACTCTGTTTCTTTTTATGGCTTTATAGTCTACACTAAAACACAAAAAACACATGAGTGGAAAAGAAATTCAAGTGAGTGTTAGTAAACAAAGATAAACATAAAAAGACATGATAAAATAATGAATCGTAAGTGCATAAATGTTTCTTTCAATCACATAGGTAAATTTCACCCAAAAAAAATGCATTTAACAATAAAATCAATATGTCAACATATAACAAAGTAAGTCATGTGAACATATCATAAAATAGAACAAAGTCTAACATACTATGCTCCCCCTTCATAAGTGCTCTATCTAAGGTCAATACAGAATAATGTTCATAATGATATCCACACAATCACATATTCAAGCAATTTGAAAATAAATCCAACAAAAATAATCTTCACAAACTATGAGAGATACACAAAGATTTTCAATCGCTCTCATAATTCTTCTTAAATTACTAAAATATCAAAATACTTATAAACAAAAGTGCGTGTGTGAATTTTGCTTCGAGCATATGTAAAGGAGTAATTTGATAATGAGCATGAAAATCATATCCACATCTATTCATCTTACGCTTTTCCATAAAATGTCAAACCGATTATCATCCAGAATTTTTGCTTTTAATAGAATATATTTCAACAAATGAGCGAGTATGTGCATGTGGCTCATCATTCCATTTCTATTTTCAACCCGAGCATTCATGATTTTCAACTATACTTCTTCAAGCCTTTTTTAAATTTTATTTTTGGATAGAATCAAAGAGATTTTTTTGTATTGATTCTTTTCAGTACTTCTTTGATTTTTCTAACATAAACACATACGCTTCATGATGGCTTACACTCACTATAATGGTGTAGCCATTTCCTACATTGGGCGACTTTACAACCAAAATGTGTAGCCATTTTCATGAAGGTGCTCATTAAGTTCTATATAGTTAACGAAGAAAAATTGACATTAAGCATAGATCATCTTGAATGTACTAGTCATGAGAATTCAAGGTGCATCCACAACATACACATATTCAAACTCAACTTACTCAACAAAACATACAAGAGAAGCAAAGTGCATTTTTTAAAACCAAGTTTTTATGGCTTATAAGCACATGATCTAAAAGCAATAATGTTAATAGCCAAATTTGGCTAGGGACCAAAGAGAATTTTTTCACTCTCCCAGCCCGAATCCAAACCTGAGATCACCTATCCTGGAACCCTAGTTCCTAGGGTCTAGCTTCGAAACCACCCCGTGAAAGCAAGGAAAGGTCACCGAGCTCAGGAAGCATCTAAAGTGAAGCCAGACACAAACGAATCGAGCACCTTCCATAAAATCAAGACTTCCCAAGGTCGAAACTACCTTGTAGCCTCTCCAGAAGCCAGCCAGCCTCCCCAAGCACAGAGAGAGACCCATTAAGTGCCTATCTTGCACTATAGCACTGCTTCGTCTCTCTAAAGGAAGATTCGAACCCATCTGGACAGGTGGAACGAAGCTCGCCAAGCTCCATTACCACTAAAAAGCGTCTGCGTGGTCACCTCAAGTTCCAAGGGATCCAGAAGGGTCTAGCCAAACTCATAGTACTAAGACCAGGGTATGAAACTACCCCGCAGTACGAAATTTTGAACGCTATGCACGATGACCTTCATGAGGAATCGCACAATAAAGACACGTAGTATCATATCCACACTCCATCGAAACAGCATTTACATGCAAGGCAAGTGTTTGAGTCCAAAGTGGAAACAAACTTATCTCTAAAAGATATTCTCAACTTTGTCATTAGATCAATATTAACAACATTCAAAATAAGATATCCCGCCCGATAATAAGGGATTGGATTAAGAGAATCATAGCGGGAGAATCACCAATTTAACCTATTTTGACTGTGTATAAATATGCCTAAGTATGTACGAGGAAAAAAAAAGAGGGGAATGTGAGTAAGAAAGGATTCTTGACCTAAATTCCATAACCGGAACACGGCTGTTGTTGTATTCTACTATTCGACATGCATGAGGTTGTCACTCTGTTAGGTTTTAGATTTGTGTTGGCTTAATTCCATAACAAAACTTCATTTCTTTGTAATGCTTAGTTGCTTAAGTGGTTCGTGATGATAAAAGCTTCAAGAAAGACAAACAGCTACTCATGATGTAAAGTTTATCTTCAAGAGGATTGGTACTTTTCTTGGTTGCTAAGGTATCGAGATCCTTCTTCCTCTTGTAAGGCGTAAGCGCGCACATACACAATTCATACATTTATGTCCCTGCATAGTTGTACATCATTAAATGCGCACACACACATATCATACATTTGTTTCCCTACATCATAGCGCATCATTTAATATAAAACATTCACACACTTGAAGTTGAATGCTCAAGCATTTCTATGAAAGTAACATGTTTTGGAAAATGCATGGTTAGAGACTATCTCTTTGTAGTTTGCATTCTTGTGTAAAGTGTTTTTTTTTTTGTTTATATGTTTGTATAACATGGATCTTGAACTTGATTATAGTCTTAGATTGTTCATGTTTGAGTTTTGGTCATTTCGGTTACTCATACTATTGATTTTGAGTTCTAAGTCAAAAGATACTACACTTTCAACTCATGTTGCATACATTGTCTTCGTCTTCATATATAGAGTCGAATTCTTATTTTTTCGGTTGAATATCTTATATGTCCATATTCGTGAGGGAGTCCCGATTTGTAATCGTCAAATGGATTTGAATTCCAATTTAGGAGGCCAAAGAACGGTCATAGAATACGAGAGGAGCGCAAGAGAAGAGATGCGATGGCATAAGCCATCACTTGAGCACTTTCCCGAGATGGCACGTGGCCATCTCCGCCCCAAAGCTGATCTATCCTGAGATGCCCACACGCTATCTTGAGGAGGCACTAAAGCATAGAGGCTTTTTGGTCTTTTATGTATTCTCTCTTTAAAATCTCTCTTTCCCTCAAATTCTTTAGAAGTTGAGAAATTGAAGAGCAAGTGTAGAATTTCTCTCTCAACATTTTAATTTTTGTTTTTGTGATAACTTCTTCCTTTCTGCTCCGAATCACTTGATTCAAAAACGGATTTTGAGTGTCTTGAAAAGAACCAAAGGATGTCTAGAGTTTTCGTAGTGATCAGATCTTCAGCTCGTGATTTTCATCCTTGTTGGTAAAATCATCTTCTTCCTAGTTTTCTTCTTACATCTTCTTATTAATTGATGCTATTTGATTAAGAAGAATGAATAAGATGATTTTGATATCATTTTGTGGTATTTTGATTTGATTTTCAAGTTTAGCTAGATTTGTGATATATTGAATGATTTGTGCTAAACTTGATATATGTGAAATTGCTTCTAGAAATCTTTTGTTCTTATACTTGATTGACTATTTCCAGATTTAATTTTATTCTCTAAGAACTAGGTTTACATCAATTGATATTCATTTTATTGATTTGGTTCTTAGTCGATAACATGCTTAGGTTATCTAGATACATTTGTGATTGTTTTTTGAAAACATAATCTAGCTATCTAGTTGCATGTCCATAGAATTTGTTGATCATCATTTTCTATGTTGAGTGATTGTTTACATTTTGCATTCATGATCACTTAGATGCCTTGTGAAGAGGTAGGAAGTCTCATATCTTAGAGTGATAACTAAGCAAGGAAGTCTTGCCTAGGGTTAGGAGGATCCTGATAGATGAGCAAGGAATCTTCGTAGAGATAGGAGGTCTTGGATAGGAAGTCTGTTTAGTAGATCACTAGGTTCAAGGGTAGAGTAAGAGTGATAGCTTGGAGAGCATGTGTTGATTGCTTAAGTGTGTAACTCTTATTTGAAATAGTAGATTTGCTTTTGCCGGTGGTTGTGGTATCAACCCGTGGATGTTTCCTCTTCAGAGGTTTACCATATAAACTTCTTGTGTCATTGTTTGCAATTTTCATTTAGCATTCTTAAAATTGCATTGTTTTAAAAGAAGATTAAAATTGGAGCATATACCTATTCACCCCCTCTAGCTATATTTACACTATAAAGATAAAGGGAAATTCAATTGGTATCAGAGCAGGTGTCTAGACGCACTTAGATAGATCTTCTTTGTAGTGTCCATTATCTTATTTTATTTGTTTCATCATGATTAAAGAAATGTATTCTTCTGTGGCTTCTCTTGTTGAAGGTGAGTCTATTGACTTAGATGATCAAAATATCAAAGATCTTATTCAAGAAAATGAAAGGATCTCTAAGATCAATAAGTCTCTCACTAAGAGTTTAGAAAATCATGATTGTAGCTCAAAATGTGTTAATGATCTTAATGACAAAATTCTTAATCTTGAGAAAAACTTGATTGATAGCAATGATAGATTAAGTATTTTGAAGCATGAAATTAAGCAAAGAGATGAATCTCTTGATCGTGCTAGGAGAATTGAAAATGTGCTTAGAACAAAACTTAATGAGCATGAGAATCAAGAGAAAGTGCTTAATGACAAACTTAATGAGGCTAAAGAGATGATTAACAAGATGTTATCTAGTTCTAACAAACTGAAAGCTCTTATTACGGTTGGAAAGTCTTCATACGACAAAAGAGGTTTAGGATATGTTAATGAAAAATCAACTCCTTCATCTAACAAATCTACTTTTGTCAAAGCTTGTAGCAATTTAAATATAGGTACACTCTCTAACTGGTAAAGCCATGAATGCTACCCGAGGTTCCTCAACATCAACAATGAAGGTCAAGGAAATGACTCAACAATGCCAAAGACAAGCTACGTCATCATCAAATACAAAAGGCAAGACATCTAGTGTTGCATGCCAAAAAGGTAAAAATGTGAGAAGGCAAAATGAGTTGAATGTTCAAGAAAATGGTAAACTTCTCAAATTCATACATATTTTCATTATTGCAACATGGTAGGACACATAAGACCTAGATGTTTTGAATACATTTGTAAATGTAGAATTGCCAATGATTTGCATGATATGTCTTTGAATTGTCCTAGGCAATCATCCATGCATGGATCTAGAATTAGACCTAAGAAGACCTTGGAAAAGCATGTTGAGAATAAATGTGTTGATGATTTGTTTGTTAAATCTTGTGTTGTGCCTCGTTCTACTATGCATAAGAAAGTTGATAATACTTTGTTTGATTTGTTTGAAAATGTGACTAATGGTGTCAATGTGCCTAAAAACAAGTCAAAGTATGTTAATAAAAGTAGGAATGAGAAACTTGTCATGAAAGTTTTGTTAATAGATGATCTTATCATGATTGATTTGTGTGATGATAATGGTGTCAATAAACCTAAAAAACATTTGTTGAATGACACTAAATCACATATTGATGTGACTAGTTGTGATGACAGTGAGTCTAGTCATAATGATGATAATGATAGTGTTGCTAGAGAAGAATGTCAAGAATTAGAAAATGGTTTGAATGATAACCAACAAGATGTTGAAAATTCTAATTCAAGACTTAGGAATATGCATTATCAACAAGACATCATAAGTGATTTGAATGAAGGAGTTAGGACTAGAAGGCAATTAGCTAACAAATTTCATATGCTTGCTACACTTCTCAAATTGAGCCCAAAAATGTTATTGAAGTAATTATTGATGAATATTGGGTTAATGCCATGCAAGAAGAACTAAATCAATTTGAGAGGAATGAAGTGTGGTCTTTAGTTCCTATAACTAAAAATATCAATGTGATTGGTACAAAATGGGTAGACCAATGAATGTGGCAACATAGTGAGAAATAAAGCAAGACCAGTGGCTCAAGGATATACTCAAGTTGAGGGTGTAGACATTGATGAGACTTTTGCACCCGTTGCACGTCTTGAGTCCATTAGACTTTTGTTGTCCATTGCATGTCTTAAAAAATGCAAATTGTTTCAAATAGATGTCAAAAGTGGTTTTCTTAATGGATATCTTCAAGAAGAAGTGTATGTTGAACAACCTAAGGGTTTTGTAGACCCATACTCTCCTAATCATGCGTTTATGTTGAAAAAGGCTCTTTATGGCCTTAAGCAAGCCCCTAGAGCTTGGTATGATAGGTTGACTCAATATCTTATTGACAACCAATATTGGAGAGGTGGTATTGATAGAACTTTGTTTGTCAAGCATTATGACAATGACATTTTTGTTGCACAAATATATGTTGATGACATTGTTTTTGGGTCTACATGTAAAACCAAGGTTGATGATTTTATGAATGTTATGTCAAGAGAATTTGAAATGAGTATGGTAGGTGAACTCAATTACTTTCTTGGCATGCAAGTGAAACAATCTAGCAATGGTATCATGTTGTCTCATTCTAAATATGCTAGAAATCTTGTTAAGAAATTTAGCCTTGAAAGTGGAAAAGAATTTGAAACACCTATGAGTACTACTTTAAAACTTGATAAAGATGAAAAAGGAAAAAATGTTGATCAAAGTCTCTTTAGGAGCATGATAGGTGGCCTTCTCTACCTAACAGCTAGTAGGCCGGATATTTGTTTTAGTGTTGGTTTGTGTGCTAGGTTTCAAGCTAATCCATAAGAATCTCACTTGAAAGCCATTAAAAGAGTCATTAGATATATAAAAGGAACACATAATCTTGGTTTATTATATTCCTTTGATACTAATGATATTCTTGTTGGCTATTTCGATGGGGATTGGGCAGGAAACATTGATGATCGTAAAAGCACATCGGGCGGTTGCTTTTACGTGGGGAATAATTTTGTTTCTTGGCAAAGCAAGAAGCAAAATTCTGTCTCTCTTTCTTCATTCGAAGCCGAGTATATTGCGGCCGGAAGTGCTTGCACACAACTTTTATGGATGAAGCAAATTCTCAAGGATTATGAGATTGATCAAGGTAAAATGACTCCTATTATGATAATATGAGTGCCAGTAACATCTCTAAAAATCCGGTTCAACACTCACGCACAAAGCATATAGATATTAGGCATCATTTCATTAGAGAACTTGTTGAACATTCAATAGTAATTCTTGAGCATATGCCTACTAAAAATCAACTTGTGGACTTGTTCACAAAGCCCTTGGACAAAGAGAGATTTGTATCTCTTAGAAGATCCATTGGCATGATTTGTGTTGATTAATGCTTGTGTGTAGTTATGAGTGGCTTGATAAGCAAAACTATATTGTATATCTATTTCTTTGAGAGCTAATCATGTGAGAAGTAATGATCTTGATAAAATAGCTTTTATTGCTTCTAGATCATGCACTTAAGTCTTTGTAAATCTTGTTTTTAAAAGTGCACAAATGCTGCTCTTATATGTCTAAGTTTGAGTAATTGAGTATGAAAGCATGTAGATTGTGGATGCATCTTGAAGTTCATTGTTTAGTACATGATAGATGACCTATGATTAGTATCCATTTTGCTTCGGCATCTACATAGAAATCAACGAGCACCTTCATGGAAAAGGCTACACACCTTGGTTGTGAAGCCACCCAATGTAGGAAAGGGCTACACCATTGTGTTGAGTGAAAGCCGTCATGAAGAGTATATGTTTATGTTAGAAAATTCAAAGAAGTGTTGAAAAAGAATCATTTAAAAAAACTTTGATACAAAGTCTAAAAAGAAATGGGGGAAGGCTTAAAATGGAGTATAGTTGAAAAGTCTTGTGAATGCTCGGGTTGAAAAACAGAAATGAGATGACGAGCCACATGAACACACAATGCTCATATGTTGAAATCTATTCTCTTTAAAGCAAAAATCCGGATGATAATCGGTTTGACCTTGATTGGAAAAGCTTTAGATGGACAGTTGTTGAAGTGGTTTGCATGTTGATATCACAATCACTCCTTTTATATATGCCAGAAGCATTTTCACACACACACACACACACACACATTTTTGCTTAATGTGCTTGATTCATTAGCAATGAGAGTAATGAAAATCTATGATTATCTTATTAATTTTTGAAAAATAATTGTTTACTTTCTTTTATTGCTTGCAATGTGTGATTGTGTGATTCTCTTGTGAACAAGTTTACTTACTTTTTAATATGTGGAGCATATGTTAAGGGGGCAGCTTAGTTTGTTTAACTTAGTTCTCTATACAACTTGTTTGTTCTTTATCTCTTGATTTTATTATGCATCCTTTATAACCTTGTAGGTATTTTCAATTGGCATTTACCTCTCTCTCTAGGTTGTGTAATATATTTTTGTCTATTCCTTGCCAAATAGGGGGAGAAAGTGTTTTCCTCACCATGTTACTTACTTTTAATAAAAAGGGGAGACAATTCATTAAAGAGGAGAAATCTTGGCTTAAGGGGGAGAAAGAATTATTGTTTGCATGAGATAAGAAGAGATAAGGGAATGAGAATTTTTTTTTTGTTTAGTATATTGTTTGTTTATCTCACCTATATTCTTTGTAGAAGATTGTTTTTGGTTGTTCTTGTCTCACAGGTGCTTTGAATGTGTGAAGATATTCTTGAAGACTCATGAAGACATTTTAGTCTAGGGATATCTCTTTGTAATGTGAGGATGTGAGAATGCAATCAACTTTGATTATGAGTGATCATAGTATGGTGAGGAAGAGGTTTTGTCATGGAATAGCCAAATGGGGAGATTGTTAGGTTATAGATTTGTATTGGCTTAATTCCGTAACAAAACTTCATTTCTTTGTAATGCTTAGTTGCTTAAGTGGTTCATGATAATAAGAGCTTCAAGAAAGACAATCAGCTACTCATGAGGCAAAGTTTGTCTTCAAGAGGATTGGTACTATTCTTGGATGCTAAGGTATCGAGATTCTTCTTTCTCTTGCAAGGCGTAAGCGCACACACACAATTCATACAATTGTGTCCCTGCATAGTTGTACATCATTAAATGTGCACACACATAATTTCATACATTTATGTCCCTTTTTCGTAGCGCATCATTTGGTATAACACATTCACACACTTGAAGTTGAATGCTCATGCATTTGTATGAAAGTAACATGTTTTGGAAAATGCATGGTTGGAGAATATCGCTTTGTAGTTTGCATTCTTGTGTAAAATGTGTTTGTTTATTTATATATTTGTATAACGTGGATCTTGAACTTGATTTTAGTGTTAGATTGTTCATGATTGAGTTCCGGTCATTTCGGTTAGTCATACTATTGATTTTGAGTTCTAAGTCAAAAGATACAACACTTTCAACTCATATTGTATACATTGTCTTGGTCTTCATATATAGAGTCGAATTATTATTTTCTGGGTTGAGTATCTTATATGACCATGTTTGTGAGGGATTCTCGGTTCATAATCTTCAAATGGATTCAAATTCGGAGTTTGGAGGACAAAGAACGGTCGAAGAACGCGAGAGGAGCGCAAGGGAAGAGGTGCGATGGCGTAAGCCATCACTTGAGCACCTTCCCGAGATGGCGCGTGGCCATCTCGGCCCCAAAGCTGCTCTGCCCCGAGATGCCCACGTGCCATCTTGGGGAGGCACTAAAGCACAGGGATTTTTCATCTTTTGGGTCTTCTCTCTTTAAAACCTCTATTTCCCTCTCATTCTTTAGAAGTTGAGAAAGTTGAGAAAGTTGAGAAATTGAAGAGCATGTGCAAAATTTTTATCTCAACATTTTTATTTTTGTTTTTGTGACAACTTCATCATTTCTAATCCGAATTACTGGATTCAAAACCCGATTTCGAGTGTCTTGTAGAGATCTACAAACCCCAAGCATTTCTAGAACCAAAGGATGTCTAGAGGTTTAGTAGTGATCAGATCTTCAGTTCGTGATTTTCATCGTTGTTGGTAAAATCATCTTCTTCTTACTTTTCTTCTTACATCTTCTTTTTGATTGATGCTACTTGATTAAGAAGAATGACTAGGATGATTTTGATATCATTTTGTAGTTTGTTGAATTGATTTTCAAGTTTAGCTAGATTTGTGATAAGTTGAATGATTTGTGCTAAACTTGATAAACATGAAATTGCTTCTAGAAATCTTTTGTTCTTATGCTTGATTGACTATTTCTAGATTTAATTTCATTCTCTAAGAACTAGGTTTACATCAATTGATATTCATTTTATTGATTTGGTTCTTAGTTGATAACATGCTTAGGTTGTCTAGATACATTTGTGATTGTTATTTAAAAGCATAATCTATCTATCTAGTTGCATGTCCATAGAATTTATTGATCATCATTTTCTATGTTGAGTGCTTGTTTGCGCTTTGCATTCATGATCACTTAGATGCCTTGTGAAGAGGTAGGAAGTATTATATCTTAGAGTGATTCTTTGATTTGAGCAATTGGAAGTCTTAGCTAGAGTTGGGAGAGCTCGGATAGCTAAGCAAGTGGAAGTCTTGACAAGAGGTAGGAGGCCTCAGATTGTTGAGCAAGGAAGTCTTAGTTAGAGTCGGGAGAACTCAGATAACTAAGCAAGGAAGTCTTGCCTAGGGTCAGGAGGATCCAGACAGGTGAGCATGGAATCTTCCTAGAGACAGGAGGTCTTGGAAAGGAAGTTGGCTTAGTAGATGACTAGGTTTAAGGGTAGAGTAAGAGTGATAACTCGGAGAGCATGTGTTGATTGCTTGAGTGTGTAACTCTTATTTGAAATAGTGGATTTGCTTTTGCCGGTGGTTGTGGTATCGACCCGTGGATGTTTCCTCTTCGGAGGTTTACCATGTAAAGATGTTGTGTCATTATTTGCAATTTTCATTTAGCATTATTAAAATTACATTGTTTTAAAAGAAGATGAAAATTGGAGCATATGCCTATTCACCTCCCCTCTAGGTATATTTACACTATAAAGATAATGGGAAATTCACACTCTACTGTATCCCTAGAAAATTGAGAGATTGTATATGATATCTTGCATTTATATGTACACATCCATCTTTAGAATCAGGTTAGGTACCTAAGGTACCAACCCCGGCCACCACCAACGTGGTAGTGGTCTCGAGGGTGTTAACCAGAATTTCTCACCTCGAGTAAACTCTCGGTTAACACTTTCTGGCGCCGTTTGTGGAGACAAACCCACATCGTAATTTTTACACTTACAAGTTTGTTATTTTACAGTAATCATGAGGCTTCACTCCTCTCAAGGACATCCCAAAACCTCCAGAAATCCATCTGTCTCCTCAACCTAGAAAGGGAAGAAAAAGGGAAAGAAATCCAAGCACTATAAGCCACCTCGCATCAGCCAGGCGCAAAGCGGGTTCCAACCCCTTCAGCTGTGAACCAAGTTATGATCATTCAGCATGAAACAGCCATTGTGGAAAATGTTCTCCCCCGTCTAGCTGCAGAAGGAATTGATCCTCAACTGGCAGATCTGGGAATCCAAGGAGAGGCGAGCCGACCAGCTGCTAGGCAGCCTACCTTCAATTGGTTGGGATCCTCGATCCCAAACCGATCCCTGCCTGCCATAGGACAGGGCCTACAACTTACATCCGGGACAGGCTAGGGCTCATGTCCCCAGTTTTGGATAGGCCGATCAACTATCGACCTAGGCAGGTTAAGTCGGTAGCCGACGTTCCACCAAGGGCACCTCACAGCCCTCCTCAACCGGTGACTTGCAGAAGGGAACCTCGAGCTGAAGTCGGAGGAAGCCGGTAAACTGTGCAAGCAAAGGCGCCCTTAACGATGACAAAGTGGAAGTATCCAGCTCATTGGGGGGATCTGACAATGAGAGCTCTGAGGTCGATTCTAAGAAGCAAGAAAATAAGCGCCTGATAGACTAGCTGGCTAAGATGTAGAAGGAGATCCAAAAGGTTAAAAAGAGGGAAGGGTAAGGAGGTCAAAAAAGAACCACTTGAGCGAGATGAATGCCTCATTTACTAGAAGAATCTAGGAGGCGGAGCTCCCACCGAAGTTTAAGATGCCATCAGACAAGTTCTCTGATACAGAGGATCTTTTGAGCCACTTGGAGACCTTTTTCCAACAGATGGAAGTCCAGAACACAACCAAGGCCGCTATGTGTCGGATGTTTCCTACTATGCTAACAGATTGTGCCAAGACCTGGTTCAAAAAGCTACTCGTTGATAGTGTGGACTCCATCACAAAGCTGTCAACTGATTTCTACTTACAATTATAGAGAATCAAACCCCGAACGAAGGATCCCATCTATTTATAGTACGTGATCTAGGAGAGAGGGGAAACCCTCTGGCATATATGGAGCTGTTCCACAAGAAAGTCAACCAGATGGGGGTTTTCATTGAGAAAGAGACTCTTGCCAATTTCAGGCGAAACCTGTAGGAGAGTAAGCTTTTCTGATCCTTCTCCAACCAACCTCTGGAGACCTACCAAGAGGCCTATGATGGGCTCTAGGGCAAGTCGAAGTCGACTAGCAGCTCAAGGTCAAGATGGAGCATGACGATATGAGAACAATAAAATGACAGAAGTAGGAAACTCCCAGACCTGAACCAATTCAAAAAAATCAGAAAAAACCTCCTAATAGGTCAACCTTCCGCTTCCCCGTTTCTCAACCCAAGCAAGAAAGGTACCCAGTAAGGTGAACCTATCCATGGGCTTCGACTCCTCCTAGAACAGTAGCCCCTGTAACATGAGATGAGTAAGGATACGATCATTACACCCCCTTAAATGCATCCTATGAAACAATCTACCTCGTCATCTAGGATAAGAGGCTACTACAGAAGCCTGCACCCATGAAAGCCCTTATCGATAAGAGGAAACGATATAAGTAGTAGAAGTATTGTGACTTAGATGAAAACGTGGGTCACAACACTTCAGAGTTCTATAACCTATGTAACCAGATCGAGGCTCTGATAAGGGGAGAATACTTAATAGAGTTCTTACGACAGGTTAAGGACAACATTCAGTCTGGGAGGGAAGTACAAGCTAAGATCTGTAAGCATATCGAGAAGAGAAAAGAGGAGCAGACAAATCTAATACAGCAAATCCAGGTGATACATACCATCAGTGGAGGACCCATGTTGACTGACACCTCTAATAATTCCAGAAAAAATCATGTGAGGAAAGTCCCTTGTGTAGATGAAGGGTGAGGTATCTTCAATGTCGACCAGAGCCCATCTGACCCCTCTCAGTCTGCATAGATTATTTTTATAGAGGCGGATGTCTGCAACATCGTGCAACCTCATGATGATCCCATGGTCATCACGGTACAGATTGTCAACTGTATGGTCCACCGTGTGCTCGTCGACACAGGCAGCAACATCGACAACCTTTTTAGAGATACCTTGGAGAAGCTAAATTTGAAACAGTTGTTTTACAGTAGCTGCACAACCCTGCTGTATGGAATCAATGGGAACTCAATCATACCTGTGGGGTCGAAGATCCTTCCTTTGATCTCTGAAACAATACCTCTCCTATAAAATGATATGACAGACTTCGTGGTGGTAGATACCTCATCGGCTTATAATGCAATACTAAGAAGACCATTTCTATCGTCTTTGAAGGGGGTCCTATCAATTTACCACAACATCCTAAAGTTTTCGGTAGGAGAAAAGGTAGGGGAGGTGCGTGGTGACCAGCAAGTAGCAAGGAAGTGCTACGCAGTATCTGCCAACCCAGCAGCTCTAGCCAAACAGTTTGTACAGGTTAAAATAATCCAGGATGGGGAAACACCCGGGATGGCTCTAGAGGATATAGAGTCTGCGGCTCACCCAGAGGATAACCCCGTGATCCTTGATGAAGAAAAACGAAGTAGGGAATGAGCCAGTGGGCATCTTGTGGACAAGCTTGAAGAGATACCCATCCAGATGGATAACCCTTCAAATTTTGACAAGGTCTGAGCTTCCTTAGAGACAGAAGTGAAGGAGGGTCTGATTGGGCTTTTTAAAGAATTTAAGGACATTTTCGCTTGGAGTCACGACGAGATGCCTGAGATCCGAATGTCATTGGTTGCTCACCGATTAACAGTGGATCCAACCTTCAAACCATTCATGCAAAAAATGTGCCACTTTAACACCGAAATAAATAATGCCGTTCAAGAGGAAGTAGACAAATTAATCAGAGCGGGCTTCATTATAGAGGCATGTGCTACCATGAATGGATCACCAACATGGTCATGGTCACGAAGGCAAATGGGAAGTGGCGTATGTGTGTTGATTACACCGACCTCAATCAAGCATGTCCAAAAAACAGTTTTCCTTTACCAAAGATCGATTAGCGGGTTGACTCCACATTCAGAAACAAGCTCCTAAGCTTCATGGATGCATTCTCAGAGTACAACCAGATTAAGATGTATCCAGCCGACCAAGATAAAACCAGTTTAATTACCGAACAAGGTCTGTACTGTTATAAAGTGATGCCGTTTGGTCTCAAGAATGCTAGGGCTATATACCAGCGACTAGTTAACCGACTAGTCAGACACGAGATTGGAAGGTCGATGGAGGTATACATCGACAACATGATCATAAAATCACAATCCGCAGAAGGAAATAAGGACGACCTTCACAGAACTTTCATGATCCTAAGGGAAAACCAGATGAGATTGGACCCCTCCAAATGTGCCTTCGGGGTAACTGAGGGAAATTATATAGGCTTCATAGTTCTTGAGAGAGGAATAGAGGCTAACCTAGAAAGGATCAAGGCTATCTTGGATCTAGAATCCCCCACGTCACTTAAACAGGTTCAAGTCTTGACCGGGCAGATAACAATGCTCAACAGGTTCATTTCTCGGTCTACCGATAAATGTCTCCCTTTCTTCAAAGCTATCAAGCAGGGAAGGAACATGAAATGAGACCAGGAGAGCGAGCATGCAAGCTTTTCTAGCCTTGAAGAAGTATCTATCAAGCCCTCCATTATTGGTCATGCCAAGTCCTGGAGAGGAGTTGCAAATCTACTTGGTAGTTTAGAAAGCTGCGGTGAGTGATGTCTTTGTCAAGAAATGTCGAGATAGGGTCCAATGACATATCTACTACATGAGTCACACCCTAACCAAGGCAGAAAAGAATTATACCCTTCTGGAGAAGTTCACATATGCCATGGTGACCTCGACAAGGAAGCTCCATCCCTACTTTCAAGCCCACTCAATTGCAGTAGTAATGGACCAACCTCTCCGTTAATTCTTACAAAGGCCGGATGTGTCTAGAAGACTGGTTTTGTGGGCCCTAAAGCTCACCCAGTTTGATTTAAGGTATAAACCCAAGACCACAATAAAAAACCAGGCTATAACAGACTTTATGGTAGAGTTCTCAGCACCACCAGGCCAAGTGACCTTTGTAGTGGCAAATATTGCTCCTGAGAAGATTCCAGAGCTTGATAGTTGGTCGGAGGATCGCAAATCTTGGATCCTCTACATAGATAGAGCATCTGAACAAGCCAGGGGAGGAGCTAGAATAGTGCTAATAGATCCAAAGGGGACTGAATGTGGCCACTGTTTTAGATTCGAGTTTAAGGCCACCAACAATAATGCGGAGTATGAATCCTTCATAGTAGGGTTGAAGGCAGCCGTCCAGCTCGGGGTTGATTATCTGTAGGTCAAGAGTGACATATTACTCATAGTCAATTAGGTTTTCAGGGTGTATCAGCTAAAAGAAGATAACATGATCGCCTACTTGAAGCTGGTTCAACTACTTAAGAATAATTTTAAGGGATTTAAGATCGAGCAGGTACCCCAATGACAGAATCATCGAGCAAATGTCCTAGCCAAGACAGTTACAAATGGTGGCCATGCCTTACCTCATGGAGTTCTCTTCCAAGTGATCACCCAACCAAGCACAGCAGCCGGCAAGAAGATTTGTACTCTGGATCGTCAGCCATGCTGGATGGACCCAATAGTGGTTTATCTCCAAGAAGGAAAGCTTCCCGAGAAGCTGGCCAAGCCAGAAGAATTATGAGGCTCTCAGTCCGATATTACCTGGTAGATGGATACCTCTACAAGAGGGGCAGTCCCCTTCCCCTACTTCAATGTTTGAATCCTATGATTCCTAATGGGCATGAAGAGAGGTTCACTCAGGGTAATGCGGGAACCTTGTTGGTAGGGAAGCTCTGGCATATCAGGTACATTGCATGGGTTATTACTGGCTATCTAACCATTAAGATGCAAAAAACTTTGAACAATACTGTGTACCATGCCAGAAGACCTCTAACTTGAGCCACCTCCCACCAGAGCGCCTATCATCTCTTCGCTCACCTTACTCTTTTGCTATGTGAGGAGTCGACATGATCAGACCATTTCCAACCGCTCTTGGACAAGCCAAGCATGCTATTGTGGTGATTGACTATTTCATAAGATGGGTCAAAGCCGGACCACTCTCCCAGATATCGAAAGAGAATATGACAATGTTCATAAAAAACAATGTAGTTTGTAGGTTCGGGACCCCTCTTATCATTATATCTGACCTCGGCAAGCAGTTTGATAACGGCCAATTCAAGGACTTTTGCAAAGGCTTGGGAATCAACCTTAGATTCACCTCAGTAGCCTACCCTCAAACTAATAGTCTAGTGGAATTCACCAATAAGACTATCAAGAAGCTGTTGAAAAAGAAGTTACAACAAAGAAAGGGCAGATGAGCTGAGGAGCTTCCCGAGGTCCTCTGGGCTTACCGTACCATAAGGAGAACGGCCACCACAGAAACACCCTATTCATTAACCTTCGGAGTTGAAGCAGTTCTTCCCATCGAGCACAAACTAACCTCCTTCAGAGTTCAACATTTTGAACATGGAAGCAATAAGGATAAGCTCTGAGCTAGCCTAGATCTCTTGGAAGAAAAACAGGATCTGGTAGTTGAGAAAGTAACGATTTACCAGAGCAAGATCGCTAGGTACTTTAATAGGAGAGTTAAAGCTCAAAACTTTAAGGAACGGGACCTACTTCTTAGGAAAGTAACCTTGAATACCAGGAAGAGATCCGATGGGGTCTTGGGGCCCAACTGGGAAGAACCTTATTCGGTAAAGGTAGTAGTTCGTAACGGGGCATATAAGCTTGAGGACATGGATGGCTGACCCAACGATCACACCTGGAATGCAGATCACCTGAGGAAGTATTACCCTTAGATAAGGGACTCGTGAGCAGACTACCTTCATTTAGATTTCAATAAAATCTTCAACAACAATGTACTCCATTCTTTATCAATAAAGTCTATTTTCTCCATCTTCGACTATATTTTTCAGTTATTTCTCCATATCCATTTAAGGTCTACACAAGTGAGTTCAACATAACCCTCAAGACTAAGGATTAGCTGGGGAAGCCCCCTCGCTAACTTGATGCCTCGGCCGGGTACCACCCCTTGCTAAGAAGAATTTGAGTATACGTGCATAGCTGCCATCAAGATCTCGAGACCAGAAAATAGCTAGATAGCTCTCCTGATACCTTGGTCGGACTACCACCCCCAAGAAGGGTCTGTGTATAAGAGCATAGTTGCCATCCAGATCTCGAGACCAGGAAATAGCTAGATAGCCCTTCTGATGCCTTGGTCGGGCTACCACTCCCAATATGTGTAAGAGCATAGTTAATATCCAGATCTCGATACCAGGAAATAACTAAATAGCCCTCCTGATGCATTAGTCGGGCTACCACCCCTAAGAAGGGTCTGTGTGTAAGAGCATAGTTGTCATCCAGACCTCGGGGCTAGGAAATAGCTAGATAGCCCTCATGATACCTCGATCGGGCTATAACTCCCGAGAGGGACCTAGGCTAAGAAATTTTTCCTACCTAAACTCCAGTGACCAAGTTACTATTGTTTACTAATCCTCCATGTGCATATGATTGCTTGTTGTGACAGGTGCAAGCTAACCTAAAATCATATAAGGGGACTACTCACTAAAGTCATCAAGCTACAAGTTTCTACCGAAAGCTGAGAGCTTGGGTCAGTTATCCGCTTATACACTTAAAAAAATTTAGGATCTTTTTATTCTTACCAAGTTTTATTAAGTCAAGTTATTTCGGAGGTCGAATCTAGGTTGAGATTAGGAATGAAGCACGGAGATGTTAGTCAAATTAAAGTTCATAATGTATTTGATAATCTTTTCATATTAATAAAGTGATTTCTAGTTTAACAAATCTTATAGCAGTTATAGTTTAATTGTTATAATTGTCATAATTGTCAAAAGTAAATAATCGTAAGGTCAAAAGACTATGAGAAAAGAAGAATTGTTCATACATCTAGATATGTATGAGGTAGACACAATTCTTTAGTTAGTCTTGAATAATATTCACAACTTAAGATAAAGGTTGGGCGTCTTTATCTTGTCAAAGTTGTAGATTCTTTTGCTAGCATTTGAGTGGGATAAAATGTGTTATGATGAGTCTAAAATCATCAAAGTGTGGTGTATTTGGGCAAAAGAATCTAGTGCACTGGGTGCATTGAATTGGATCACAATGAAATACTTTATCTAGAACCGTCAATGGATAAAAGTTTTCATTTGAAGACAATCGGAGAGTCTATCTCAATCCTAAGATAAATTATGGACTTATGGTTGCAAGTTGGAAATACCCTAAGAAAGTGTGTGTTTATGGCCTAGGAGGGGGGGGGGGGGGGGTGAATAGGTTTTAATCAAGTCAATTACAAATTTTTCTTGATCAATCAATATTCAAAATTCACCCAATAAAACAAACATAAAACATCAAGTACAAAGTGTGGAAATATAAGCAACACAAGATGTATACATGGAAACCCTCAAAATGGGAAAAACCACGGGTTGATATATGTTCCACACTCGATCTTCAAATCCACTATTGAATGAAAGTTTACAACCTAGCTTGACCTCCCATCACACCCTCCAGTTACTAACCCTTTCACTCTACCCAACGGGCCTTAATAGTGATTCTTGATCTATTTTCTTGTGCGCTAACCACTTAGTCATAAGACTTAACCTCAATGAAGTGTCAAAACAACCTAAGTGAATATGATAAAATATTCAAACATGCAAGTAATGCTAGGCAACACTAAATGCTTATCTAGGAAATTAAGAATGTCACTATGTACAATTCCTAGATATCAATGTCTAAAATAATGTTCATAAAGACTTAACTAGATATAGTTATGCAATATTATATCCTAGTTAACAAACAAAGGGCCAATCAACACAAGTTGTCATTAAGCATGGCAAGGACTATAATACAATCACAAAAGGAAATCAATGAGTCCTAAACAATATCTAAATGCAAAGCATAAAGATTTAGCTAAAAGGCAAAATGGTCACAAATCCTAGCTATCACAAAATATAAATCTCAACCAACAATCAACAATCCAAGCCATGTTATATATGCAATTAAACTCAATGACAAGCATTTAATCAACAATAATTGCTAAACCTAGGCATACATGTCATAAGAATGAACAAGAGATTCTAGGGTATGTAGAGATTACCTAGTCAAAGATAAACAAGAGAATCCATGCTTGGAAGATGCAAGAAGTTGCTAGATGCTCATGGATTGAAGGTTGGTCGAGTCAAGAAGTTTTCTTGGGAGCTCTCTCTCTCTCTTGAAGTCAATTTCTCTCTCAAAGAAAGGCTTGAACAATAAAAATGGCTTATTGGACTCACCAAGCCAAAGAGAAGGGAAGAGAACATATATATAATATGCCCTACACGAAACAGTATCGTTTTGGACAAAGGGCAACTAAATCCAGTCAAGACTGATGTGTGTGCCGCGGCCTTGGTAAGTGGCCAGACCACGGTAGAGCGAGCGGTGCATCGCCTGGGAATCTCCGCTGTCTGGACCGCAGTACTTGCAGTGTCCAGACTGCGGTAGAGCGAGCGGTACCTCGCCTGGGAACCTCTACTTGAGAGACTGTTGTGCATGCAACAAGCACAGGCCGCGGTAGCAGCAACACGCAACGCCTAGAGAACACCGCTGTGTATACAGCGATGGAGGCAATGCACGTGGAGCGGTCCTAATTGTTGTTAAGTGGAAAAAACCTCTTCTAAGGGCAAACTAAAAGCATTAAAATACCCAAGCAAGATTTATGGCAAAGAGACACACAATTAAGGCAATTAAGCATTCATGCAAGATGATCAAAGACATGCACGAGAATGTGTGTGCACTAAAAACTCTTCAAACAAGGTTAAGCAAGTGATTTACCTTTTGAATCTTGATCTGGGTCTTGAGCAATGATGGCCTAAACAACTTTTACATATCAATCCCTAAATGTGGTTGTCAAGAAAATGAGCCAATCAAAAACTGAGAAACTTACACAAGTGCTATCATTTGAGCTATCAATGAGTACGATTATATAGCATAGTCTACCTCGATATTTTGGTGGTATTCATTTGTTAATCGACAGAAGACTTCATTTATAGATATGGACATCATGGCTCCATTTATTAAATGAGAGTAGAATATCATCATATGGATATTTTGAGGTATTGGATATTAAATCTTAACGTTAAGTTTTCAATAGTGTCTATTGAAACATGGCTTCTAGACAAGTCAAAATATTCAAGTTCAAAATGTGGTCGTATGAGTAAATATGGTAACTTGGAGAGTTATAGGAGGTCTATGAGCTCGTGGCGATTACTGATATTCTTCACGAGGATACACTTTCTCCATTAAGATTGTCTAGGGTATGAATAAGGAATATTAACTTATTCTATCATTATTTAAGAATGCAATTTTAGTTCTTTAGTGTTTAGTGGAATGAACTAAAATTAATAGATCGGACCTAAGTGAATCATGTGTTGATTGTGATTGGGTTGTGTCTATTGGAGCTTAAATATTGATAGCCCGTCAAGATCCCCAATCCACATGAACTTGAATGGATCACTTGATATATTCTACCGGACCAATTTAGGGGTCCATCTAGAATTGTATTAAGGCATGTGGACTTGTTTCTTTTGTAAGAATGAGTCTAGTTCACATGTGGACTTTTTGTTAAGGTCCAACGGATTTAATAAAATAAGAAAAATAATATATTGGCCCATATATATGTGTTGGGCGGCAAGTCTATAAAAAATAGCTTAATATATTATTCTTTAACTAAATGGAAATTAATTAATTTGTTGATTAATAAATTATTTAATTAAAAGTCAAAATCTTTTTCCTAGTAGGAGTTGGTCTCCTAATATTATACTATTGTTGGTAGTCTAATTATTATTAAAGACTATATTTGATAAGTAGAAAAATAAAAGGAATTATTTATCTAGTCAAATTTGGAAGTCTTTAATATGGTCACAAATACACTAATAAGTTGGATTAGGAGTCTTGGTGCAGGAAATAATTCTTTTTGGAAAAAGATTCTTGTTCACCAAGTAAATCCACCTAAGGATAGGATTCTTTTCCACTCAATAAATCCTTCTTAGGAAAGGATTTGTATGCCTATTTATACTACCTCTAAATTTCGGCCAAGAGAGAATTTTAAAGCTCAAAAATTCGTGCAAGCCTAAGATAATTTAGAGAGAGGAAAAATTTGGCCATTAGATAATTCTAAGAAGAAAAATATGGCTAAACCCTAGTTTTTCTAAAAGAGTTTTCAGCCACCATAGAATTTTAAGTATAGAGAATTCGGTTCTTACTCAAGATAAATTCATCCAACTCTAAAGATTGTTGTGTGAAAATTTGGCAAAGAGGAAAAGGAAGAAAGAACGTTTTGTAATAACATCGAATCTAGGTTCACGCGAGTTTCAATCAAATTGATTGATAATTCACAAGTGACCTAGCGTTCTTTGTTTTTCTTCTTGGAGGATTATTGTGACTGACAATAAAAGAGATTTTGTTTGTTTCCATCCTCAGGTATATAATTTAAAGAGAGGGAGCCCACACTCCTAGGTGATTCACGTTCATGATTGGATTGGAAGAACTTGCGGATTCAATTAGGTGCTAGTTCAATCGTCACGAGAAAAATGTACGATACTTTTTTTATATACATCAGTTAATCTAGGGTTAAGGTTCTTGTTATTATAAAGGGAAAAGTTTTTATTTATACTGAAACCCTAAATTTTTTTTCACTTTCCGTTGTGTGATTTTCCCTACAATTGGTATCAGAGCCTGGTTGTACCCTTGATTAATTGATGTATGTGTACGTGAATCTTTTTCTTTTATTGTATATATGTTTGTTTTAGAAAGAGATGACACTCTAGGTATTCCCATATATATTTACATTTGAATGTATGGATATATATATGTTTTATATGTGGATTGTTATTGCTCAATTTTGGTCATAGAATTTCAATGTATTTTGTTTTTGGATTGTAACAAGATGGGTGGCCTATCATCACCATTATTTCCATCTTGGTAGTTGCTAAGTTTTTTTTTATTTTGTTGTTGTAAAAAAAATACTGCACTATATTGTAACAAATAAATAAATAAAAACTACAGTATTTTTTTAATTTAAAATTCTTCTGAAATACATTCAAGTATCGAAGACTCAAAGGTTTGAAGAATTTGGAGCAACCGGAGCAAGTTTGGGACTGTGCGAGCCGTAGCAAAAAACGTGCGTGCGAAGAGCACGCGGCCACTTTTGTTGTGGTATGGGCAGCGCACGGCAGCCCTATGGAAGCCATGGGCTGGGCATGACAGCCCTTTATAGGGTTGTGGCATGCACACGCCCATGGGTAGGAGCCAAGGATGCGCGCGCTCATGGGTGGCCGCCGAGGGAGTCCAAATGTCGAAGGTCGTGTGAAGACTTGTTCGCCAAGAAAGGAGTTTTTTTGTATTCCAAGACATGTAATTTACTTTATTTTCTAGGATGGACCAAAATTGTAGCTATTTATATTTTTGTAAATATTGCAATGTTTGTCATTGTTTGATAACATGTCAAACATTAACAACATGCATAGAATGGTTTAGGTATCTAAATTGGCATCTAGATAACTTGGTAAATCATTCTTTGAAATTCGATCACACTCCTTAAATAATTGAGTGGGAGAAGGTGTTTTGGAACACCTACGGCCTCCAAGTTTAGTTGAGTTTTATGTTTCATGTAATAACCCCCCAAGGGGTATTCATGAAAGGAATTTAGCAAGATACTTCCTTACAAGGATAGACTAGACAATTAACCCAAACGATATCTACTCCCAAAGGAGAGATATTCGTGAGGGAATATATTGAAGGTCGATAACTTGGTAACACACTCAATGTAATTTTATTAATATCCTCCCAAGAGTTCTTGTTAATAAAATTGCAAGGCTAAAATTTATAATGTTGTTTGTTATGTTAACAATTAGTTGAGACCTAGTCCAACTAGTAAATGGTGTGAACTCCCAAAGGAGGCGTGACATTTATGGGTGTTGGATCACCGTTGAATTTTACGATTGAATTATTTTATTTATAATTCAAGATAAATATTCGAAAGTGCTTTATCATGATTATTTACTTATATAATTTTTTTATTAAAAAGAAATCATGACCCCATCCCTAATCAACATCCTAAAAGATAATACTTTAACTAATGATAATTATGTCAAAAGGAAAAGGAAATTTGGGTTGTTGTTGCAAGTTGAAAACCATAAGTTTGTTATGTCTATTCCTTAACCACCAAACTAATGAATCTACTCAGGATCAAAGAGATAAGTACCAGTAGTGGAAGTCTTCAGATTAGACGGCTAAATGTACGTTACATTATGGCCATCATTTTCGATGTGTTGCAACAATAACATGAAGGATTGGAGACTGCTGCCGATATAATGATGTCTCTATAGGAGACGTTAGCTATGAGGTCTAGGACGACTAAGAGAGAGACAGTGACTGCTTTTATGAATCTTAAGATGAAACCTGGATAGGCTGTGAAAGATCACATGACGAAAGTTATAGCACCTCTCAACATTGCTGAACTGAATGGTGCCGAGATAGATGGTGAGATCAAAATTGACATGAATGTCAACTCATTATCAGATTCCTTTGATCAATTCAGGTTGGACTACACCTTGCAAGGCCTGATGTAAGATGTTCATAGCACCAAGATAATCCTTGTGAAAGGCAACGATCAAGAGATTCATATTCTTGGTAAGTTGCTACTTGAGCCTTCTTAGAAGGAGACCAAGAAAGTAACCAAGATCAAAGGTAAGTGTTTCCTTTGTGGTGAAAAGGGTCAAAGGAATAGACTGAATAAGAATGAATTCAACTTGAATTTAGGCAATGGAGTGTTGGTGTCTACTAGTGCAGTGGTAGATTTTAGAATCAATTTAGATTTTTATAGGCATTTAGATTTAATAGACGTTTATTATGTACCTCAATTCAAGAGGAATTTAACTTTAGTTTCTTGTTTAAATAAATTTGGCTATTCGGTTACTTTTAATAAAGCTTTTATTATTAGTAAGAATGACAAAATTATTTGTAAAGGTACATTGGAAAATGGTTTATTCTACTAGAATAGAAATATCTTTCACTTGTTAGACACTGAATCAATAAAACAGAATTATAAAAGAGTAAAATTATTAAAAGATGAAACCTACCTATGGCATTTTCGGCTAGGTCATATTAACCTAAATAGGATTAAAAGATTGGTTAGTGACGGACCTTTAAGAGACTTAAAGATTGATGATCTACCAACTTGTGAATCTTGTTTGGAAGGTAAAATGACCAAAAGGTCGTTTACGACCAAAGGCACAAAAGCCATCGAATGTTTAGGATTGATACACACTGATGTGTGTTGACTTATGAGCATTCAAGCTAGAGGTGGATATGAGTACTTCATCACTTTCACGGATGATCATTCAAGATTTTGCAATGTGTATCTCATGAGACATAAGTCAGAAGCTTTTGACATGTTCAAAGCAATTAAAGATGAAGTAGAAATCAACTTGAGAAACATATAAAATCTTGATGTCTGATCGTGGTGGAGAATATCTATCTAGTGAGTTTTAACAATTTCTTAATGATAATGGGATAATTTCTTAGTTTTCTGTACCAGGTACATCTCAACAAAATATGGTGGCAAAAATGAGAAATAGAACTCTTTTAGACATAGTTAGGTCTATGTTGAGTTATTCAACACTTCCTAATTCTTTTTGGGGAAATGCTTTACAAACTACTATGTGTATTTTAAACGATATACCATCTAAGTCGGTTCCTAAAACACGGCATGAGTTATGGACCGGACGAAAGCCTAGTTTTCAACACTTAACGATATTTGGATGTCATGCGCACGTGTTAAAAGGAAAGACAAAATATATGGAGTCCCGTTCAAAAACATGCATACTTGTAGGGTATCCAAAAGGAACAAAAGGATATTATTTCTATAATCTTTCAGATCTTAAAGTATTTGTTTCGAAAAATGCTAAATTTCAGGAAGAGGACTATATGAATAATTTTGTGCCTAAAAGTAGAATTTTCTTGATTGAGCTTTCAGAAGACACAATTCCACAAGAGGTTTCACAACCAAGCCCAATTGTAAGTTCCGTACCAATACAAGATCAAAACTCACCATACCTCGTCATAGTGGGAGGGTTAGTAGATAACCCGAGAGATACATCGGTCTAGGAGAATCTGTAGAGAATCTTTCGGATGATGATGATCCCTATACGTACAAGGAAGCAATGAAAGATGTTGATTGTCACCATTGGCAAAAGGCAATGCAATCCGAAATTGAATCTATGTTCAAAAATAAAGTCCGGTCACTTGTAGACTTGCCTAAAGGGATAAAACCTATCGGGTGTAAGTGGGTATACAAGAGGAAAAGAGGAATGGATGGAAAGGTGGAAACCTTTAAAGCTAGATTGGTGGCCAAAGGTTATATAGAAGGAATGTATCGATTATGAAGAAACCTTATCTCATGTGGCCATGCTTAAATCCATTAGGATACTCTTATCCATTGCGACATCTCTAGACCAAGAGATTTGGCAAATAGACGTCAAGACAACTTTCCTTAATAGAAGTCTTGACAAAAGCATCCATATGACGCAACCAGAAGGATTCATTAAAAAATGCCGAGAGGAAAGGGTATGCAAGTTGTAAAGATCCATATATAGATTGAAGCAAGCATCCAGATCCTAGAACATAAGGTACGATAAAGCCGTAAAAAGTTTTGGATTTATTCAAAATCTTGATGAACCATATGTATTCAAACGGATTAAAGGTGACAAGTTGGTTTTCCTAAATGTTTACATCGATGATATACTACTCATCGAAAATGATGTAGGTGTATTGACATCAGTAAAAGAATGGTTAGCAAAACAATTTGATATGAAGGAATTAGGAGAAGCAAGTTATATTCTTGGTATCCAAGTCATAAGAGATAGAAAGAATAGAATGATTGCATTATCCCAAGCTTTATACATAGATAAAATCTTGTCTAGGTTTTCCGTGCAAGATTCCAAGAAAGGTATGTTACCTTTCAGACATGGAATCTAACTTTCTACGGAACAAGTTCCTAAGAATGAGCATAATGAGTAATTCATGAGTAGGGTTCCATATGCCTCGGAAGTTGGAAGTCTCACGTATGCAATGCTTTGTACTAGACCAGATATTTGTTTTGCTTTAGGCATAGTTAGCAGGTTTCAATCGAAGCCTGGTTCTGATCACTGGACGGCAATCAAGCATATCTTCAAGTACATCAGGACAACGAAAGATTATATGCTTGTATACTCCGGAGGGGATTTAATTTCCGTTGGGTATACAGATTTTGATTTTCAGTCAGATTCTGACTCTAGGAGATCAACATCAGGATCTATGTTTACTATTGGAGAAGGGGCAGTCATATGGAGGAGTATCAAGCAATCTTATACTGCTGATTCTACCATGGAAGTTGAGTATGTTGCCGCATGCGAGGCTGCTAAAGAGGCTGTCTGACTCCGCCAATTCTTGATTGACTTGGAAGTGGTTCCTAATGCAAATAAGCATATCACTATCTATTGTTACAATAGTGAATCAGTGGCTAATTCGAGAGAACCAAGAAGTCATAAGAGAGGGAAACACAATGAAAGAATGTATCACCTTCTAAAGGAAATTGTGCATAGGGGTGACGTGACGATTACCAAGATCACGTTAGCAAATAATCTAGTGGATCCCCTTACAAATGCCTTTCTATAAAAGAGTTTTTATTGGCATCAAGAGAACATGGTGATGAGAGATATGACACATTTGCTATAGAGCAAGTGGGAGATTATTGGGATTATGCGCGATAACAAGAGTCTAATAATGTATTTGACAATCTTTTCATATTAATAAATTGATTTCTAGTTTAACAAATCTTATAGCATTTATAGTTTAATTATTATAATTGTCAAAAGTAAATAATCATAAGGTCAAAAGACGTTGAGAAAAGAAGAATTGTTCATACATCTAGATATGTATGAGGTAGACACAATTCTTTTGTTAGTCTTGAAAAATATTCACAACTTAATATTAAGGTTGGACGCCTTTGTCTTGTTAAAGTTGTAGATTCTTTTGCTAGCATTTGAGTGTGATCAAATGTGTTATGATGAGTCTAAAATCATCAAAGTGTGGTGTCTTTGGGCCAAAGAATCTAGTGCACTGGGTGTATTGATTTGTATCACAATGAAATACACTATCTAGAGCCGTCAATGGATAAAAGTTTTCATTTGAAGACAATCGGAGAGTCTATCTCAATTCTGAGATAGATGATGGACTTATGGTTGCAAGTGTTATCATTTGAGTTATCAATGAGTAAGATTATATGGCATAGTCTATCCTCGATAGTTTGATGGTATTCATTTGTTAATCGATAGAGGACTTCATTTATAGATATGAACATCGTGGCTCCACTTATTAAATAAGAGTAGAATATCATCATATGGATGTTTTAAGGTGTTGGATATTAAATCTTAACGTTAAGTTTTCAATAGTGTCTGTTGAAACATGGCTTCTCAACAAGTCAAAATATCCAAGTTCAAAATGTGGTCATATGAGTAAATATGTTAACTTGGAGAGTTCTAGGCGGTCTACGAGCTCTTGGCGATTACTGATATTCTTCCTGAGGATACACTTTCTCCATTAAGATTGTCTAGGGTATGAAAGAGGAATATTAACTTATTCTTTCTTTATTTAATAGTGCAATTTTAGTTCTTTAGTGGAATGAACTAAAATTAATAGATCGGACCTAAGTGAATCATTTGTTGATTGTTATTTGGTTGTGTCTATTGGAGCTTAAATTTAGATAGCCCGCCAATATCCCCAATCCACACGAACTTGAATGGATCACTTGATATATTTTACCGAACCAATTTAGGGGTCCATCTAGAATTGTATTAAGGCATATGGACTTGTTTCTTTTGTAAGAATGGGTCTAGTTCACATGTGGAGTTTTTGTTAAGGTCCAACGGATTTAATAAAATAAGGAAAACAATATATTAGCCCATTTATATGTGTTGGGTGGCAAGACTATATAAAATAGCTTAATATATTGTTTTTTATTTTATTATTTAATTAAATGGAAATTAATTAATTTGTTGATTAATTAATTATTTAATTAAAAATCAAAATCTTTTTCCTAGTAGGAGTTGGAATTATTATTAAAGACTATATTTGATAAGTAGAAAAATAAAAGGAATTATTTATCTAGTCAAATTAGGAAGTCTTTAATATGGTCACAATTAAACTAATAAGTTGGATTATGAGTCTTGGTGTAGGAAAGAATTCTTTTTGGAAAAGGATTCTTATTCACCAAGTAAATTCACCTAAGGATAGGATTATTTCCCGCCTAGTAAATCGTTCTGTTAATGGGAAGTTTCCTTAATATGAGAAATTCTAAATAACACCCTCGATACCACTACCACGAAGGTGGTGGTCGAGGTCGGTACCGTTGATACCAAACCTGCTTAGATAGGAATGAATGTTTGAATGACAATGGAAAATGAGAACTTTATTATTGATCACTCGTGGTATATAGAAATCTGTCATGTACACTCACAATCTTTCTAGGACATAAGAAGGTGGTAACTTCATGCTTGTCGAATAGTAGATATGATGATGGTCGTGTTCTGATCACAGAATTTAGGCCCTACGTAATTCTCTCTCTTTTTTTACTCTATTTATGCCTCTTCTATCTCCTTCCCCCTTTTGTGGGAATGCTTAGGCATATTTATATACGACCGAATCAATTTGAACTGGTGTATCTCCCGCCTTGATTCTCTGAACCTACTCCCTCCTTATCGGGCAGGAACCTTTATTTTAAAATTGTTGACTTCGAGTAAATAACGGACTCAAGATTATAGTTGGTGGAGATAAGTTTGTTTCCTCTTTTGAAACAAACTCTTGTCTTACACGTATGCATAATTTAATGTTCGTTATAACGTAGATAAGATCTTATATGTATTCATGGCATGATTCTTCTTAGCGGTCATCGGGTTAGCTGCTTGTTGTTTCGTAGAGTGAGGTAGATCTACGTTTTGGTTCTGTTCTCAGGAGCTTAGGATGGACGTCCCTGTAGAAATTGCTGGGAGGTAGCACGGGTCTGATTCACTTAGAGGTCCTCTTTCTTCTCGTATCGTGGAGGGGACAACGGGCTCCTGGAGAGGTTGGTAGGCTTCCAGTTTTAGGCTACGAGTTAAGTTTGACCTCTGGGATTAATATTAGGAGACCATCTCCTAATATTTATTAATTAATTAATTAATTACCAAATTAATTAATTTCCATTTAATTAAATAATAAAATAAAAAACAATATATTAAGCTATTTTATATAGCCTTGCCGCCCAAAACATATACATGGGCCAATATATTATTTTTCTTATTTTACTACATCCATTGGACCTTAATAAAAATTTCCACAGGTGAACTAGACTTATTATTACAAAAAGAAACAAGTCCACATGCCTTAATACAATTCTAGATGGACTCTTAAATTGGTCCGGTAGAATATATCAAGTGATTCATGCAAGTTCGTGTGGATTGGGGATCTTAGCGGGCTATCTAAATTTAGCTCCAATAGACATAACCCAATCACAATCAATAAATGATTCACTTAGGTCCGATCTATTAATTTTAGTTCATTCCACTAAAGAACTAAAATTAAACTATTAAATAAAGAAAGAATAAGTTAATATTTCTCACTCATACCTTAGACAATCTTATTGGAGAAAGTGTATCCTCATGAAGATTACAGTAATCGCCAAGAGCTCATAGACCGCCTATAGCTCTCCAAGTTACCATATTTACTCATATGACCACATTTTGAACTTAGATATTTTAACTTGTCCTGAAGCCATGTTTCAATAGACACTATTGAAAACTTAACGTTAAGATTTAATATCCAATACCTCAAAACATCCATATGATGATATTCTACTCTCATTTAATAAATGGAGCCACAATATCCATATCTATAAATGAAGTCCTCTATCAATTAACAAATGAATACCACCAAACTATCGAGGATAGACTATGCTATATAATCGTACTCATTGATAGCTCAAATGATAACACTTGCAACCATAAGTCCATCATTTATCTCAAGATTAAGATAGACTCTCCGATTATCTTCAAGTGAAAACTTTTATCCACTGACGGTTCTAGATAAAGTATTTCATTTTGATCCTATTCAATGCACCCAGTGCACTAGATTCTTTGGCCCAAAGACACCACACTTTGATGATTTTAGACTCATCATAACACATTTGATCCCACTCAAATGCTAGCAAAAGAATCTATAACTTTAACAACATAAAGGTGCCCAACCTTTATCTTAAGTTGTGAATATTATTCAAGACTAACTAAAGAATTGTGTCTACCTCATACATATCTAGATGTATGAACAATTCTTCTTTTCTCATAGTCTTTTGACCTTACGATTATTTACTTTTGACCATTATAATAATAAAACTATAAATGCTATAAGATTTGTTAAACTAGAAATCACTTTATTAATATGAAAAGATTGTCAAATACATTATTATACTCTTTCTATCGAGCATAATCCCAACAAATTCATCCCGATAAATATTTGACGATATTTGGAATGTTGTGGTTCAACTTAAACAGGGGTCCAAGGACAAGTTTACCTTGATATGTGTCAGAAACCGAGCCCATCTTGGTATAGAATACCCAAAGTCAATTCAACTGCGAATGATCCAAGAATAAAGCGACTAGACTCCGAGTTCGGTAAGTGACCGAGGTAAGCCAATTTAGTTTAATTTTATGATTTCATTAATGATTACGCAAATAGAGAATACATATTCATTCATAATGATTGTATATTTATTGTCTAACAAAAGTACTATGCTCATGATATACATTGCTTATTTAGCATATAATTGTTTTGGACAAACGTTTAAATCATTTAAATATAGCGATAAAAGTGATTCGATATAGTTAACATTGTTGTGATCTGCTATGTATATATTGTTTGAAAATAAATATAGTCTTTCATAATATCTTCCGTATAAGTGTTATTTAATGAATTAATCAAGACTTCGACATTGTCAAAATCATCCGGACACGGAGGTACTTTTTTGCTAATTTGTTATGTTATATATTAACATCATATTGTATCTCAGTCGATAGTTTAGTAGAATGGCATGGTATTTATTTATTTTTTAAAAGTACCATGAATCTGCTACTAATTTGTTAAGAAACAACACAATCTATGCATGTTTATCTCATACGCAATGCATAATATGGGTGCACAAGTGTATGAACATGTAATGCATGCTTAATTGGTATGTCTGACAACCTTTCTGGATCTTACACGCATGTTATCTGTCATAGACTTGTAGGTGTCGAATTTTGACACTAATCATTACTGGTACCATGTATGAGTTAATCGCTTCCAAATATTTGGTCTTATTAAGTGCATGATTATTATTACTTGTGCGAACACTACCCACATGCTTGTTATGGAAAACAAGTTGAAAACACTAGCTCTTGCCTTGACGTGCAAGAATCGAATTTCATCTCGATGTGCTTACAGGTTTCAAAAAACAAGAGACAATAAAACATCGGTGACCCAATCAGAGATGGAAGAGTAGCATTAGCCTCAAATTGCTAACAAGTACCTTCATCAATCCGGGTTTGATCTCTCTTATTAATATAACGACTTTCCTCTTTATCTAATATGTTGTGCGAATAAAATTAGTTTATAACTTACTATTATCTTTTATTACTTGAGCAAGCATATCTTATTATTTATACTCCACAACTGTAAATGGAGCCTGACGGATGCTTTAAAAAAAAGCATCCGAGTAAGGGTCACTGTATAAAAACGATCATTAAATATCTTTCTTTGACTAACAGTTTGCTGAAATTTTTTATACTAAAAGGTTTATCAAGTTTGACTCAGATAAGGTTGCTTTACAAATCATCTTGATCAAAAAGGTCAGAAAAACTCCAAACCGTAATCATGTCGGTCAATTACGGGATGACAACATATTATCGGTTGTCAAAGATAGAACCTGTTCGGTCAAAGTTCTGACCGGTGAAATATTCATGTCGGCCAAAAATAAAACCTATTCGGCCAAAGATTCTGGTCGACCATAATTATGGTCTACCAAAGATAGAATCTTATTGATTAGAGTTCTTGATCAGTAAAAGATAAAATCCAATCAGTAAAAGAGCATCTGATTGACAAAAATTACTTATCGGCCAAAGATGAAATCTGATCCGTCAAAGATTCTGGTAAAAAAAAAAGAGGCGGCATGGTCTATGAAAAAAGATCAATAAAGACGAGATGTCAGATCTTAATGGAGTTATTACAATGGGTCATATCCATAAAAATCAAGAGCATCCAGGTGACTATACCTTAAATAGACGAAACACCAAGATACTAGCAAGCCTGATAAAAAAAAGGGGATGCTAGGGGGTAGATTATCTGTTGTATCAGCATCAAGAGATACGCAAGCAAACAAATTTGTAAATAAAGTTTGGTAAAAAAAAAAGACGCAAGATGCACTTAGAGAAAAGTTTACCTCGATGAGCGTTGAAAATCGGACCCATGATGGTAGAAAGCATAACAAGTCAATCACTAACTAGGTCAAATAAGCTATCTGTTATCAGCTAAACCGACAACAACCAAAGAGTTTACAAGGTTAACAACTAGACTTCGGAGTCATGAGTGGTTCATCAGATTCAACTTAGAAAAGATAGCTTTCATAGGCTTTCCTTGTTTAAAATATCGATGAAGGATCCAAATTGTGATCACATCAAAGAAATCGTCAATAAAATGGTGAGCAATTGACTGTCGAAAGCATAAAATGGCTTCACAGAAACCTCACACTGGCTCCAAGTCGCTCAAATGGATAACAATATAATCAGTCGATCAGGACCACATGTGGGGTAATTAAAAGTTGATAATGTTTCACTTTCGTAGCCTCATCAAGTTTATTTAGAAATAAATTTGTCACATACAACCAGCGAACGAAGCAGCAAAACCTGAGTGTTAGCCTATTTGGTTTGCCATAGTTGTTCAGTTTGGTGGAATTACTAAACTTACCAGAACTGCTCGGTTCACCAGAGGTATTCAGCCATTGCTGTTTAGCTCATAATTCTATCAGATACATCAACAAAGCATTTTAAAAAAATGGAGGAAAGAGGATACAATGTTAAAAGCACTCTTGTTTGAATACAAACTACTTTAACAATTATTGGGGAGCTAGAGGTAACACAACACAGCAAAGAAGCATGCTACGTTAAAAAAAAGTACAATTGCAAAACAACTTTTAGCAAAGTCTCTTCTACAACCCGGTGGTTCAACTGATGTATAATATATATATATATATGTGTGTGTGTGTGTATGTGTTTAACTAATCAATCCAAAGTTGATTAGTGTAATAAGATATCTGATCGGGCCAAAGTTGATCAGATAATAAGATAGTTGATCAAGATCAGTCTAAAGTTGATTAGTGTAATAAGTTAACTGATCGGTCAAAATTTGATCAGTGTAATATGATAACTGACTGGGCCAAAGTTGATCAACTAACAAGATAGTTGATCAAGATCAAAGATAACTGATCAGTGTAACAAGATATTTGATCAATCGTAAGGTAATCAGTGAAATAAGATAACTGATATATGTTAAAACAAAAGATGGACTAGAACGAAAGTGAGAGTATAAGACAAAAGCATGTGGATCAATCACCACCTCGCAGCACATGAAAAAGTCGAGTAGTAGTAAACCATTTCAATCTCGATGGTTTAATCAAAGGATTGCTCATGGCCAAATTGTTAGGTTTTAGTTTGTGTTGGCATGAATTCCATATCAAAATGATGTTTACTTGTAATGACTTAGTTGTTTAGGTTCATGATGATTCAAGCTTCAAGGAAGAAGAAACAATAAGTCAAAGCAAGTTCTAAGTCTTCAAAGAGAAAGGATGCAATTTGTTTCTACAAAGGTATACTAAGACCTTATATTTCTCTTACAAGGCTTAAGGCACACACACACATATCATACATTTGTGTCTCTGCATCGTTGTGCACCTTTATAAGTACACACATACAATTCATTTATATGTGTCCTTACATCATTGTGCACCATGTATAACACATTCACACACTTTAAGATGAATGCTCATGCATTGGTTTGGAAATAACATGTTTTGGAATATGCATGATTGGAAACTATCTCTATGTAGTTTGCATTCTAGTGTGAATTGTGTTTGTGTGTGTATATGTTTGTATAACATGGATATTGAACTTGAATTTAGTCTTCAATCATTCTTGATTGAGTTCCGGTCATTTCAGTTACTCATACTATTGATTTTAAGTTCTAAGTCAAAAGATACTACACTTTCAACTCATGTTTCATACATTATCTTTGTCTTCGTATATCGAGTCGAATTATTATATTATGGGTTGAGTATCTTATATATCCATGTCCGTATGAGAGTTATAGTTTGTAATCCACAAATGGATTCAAATTCTGACTTTGGAGGCCGGAGAAGGGTCAAAGAACACGAGGGAAGCGCGACGGGAATGCACCATGGCCAAAAGGCCATGGAGGTGTGCATGCTCGAGATGGTGCGTGGCCATCTCGGCCGCACAACCTTACTGCCCCAAGATGCCCACGTGCCATCTTGGGGAAGCACTTACAAAGAAGGGCAATTTTGTATTTTCATCTTTCTTCTTTCCCACTCCTTTATACACTCTCTCCCTCTCACATTTCATTCTAAGAAGAAATTCAAATCAAGTGTGCAGGATTTTCTCTCTAAATTTTCTCACATTCCAAACACCATAACCTCTTCATTTGAACTCCGATTTGAGTGATTCAAAGTTGAGAGTGTTCATCTATTCGTCCTCCATCTTTAACCTGAAGGTTTGAGTTAATTTTGCTGCTGTTATTGGTGTCTAATCATACAAAAACGGTTCTGCACCTAGATCAACTAAGGTATTGATTTTCTCTCTAAGTTTTCTTTTAAGACTTGGTCAATTGCCTTGGGTTTTCTTCTTCTACATATATTTGTATATTGTGAGTGTTTTGATTTGTGTTTTGAACACCAAATCTAGGTTGAATTTCAATTGAAAACATTCATGTTGAGTTAGGTTTTGATTTTTCCTATGTTATCACATGTTTGGGATTGTATTGTGCTAGCTTTGATTCTAGGACTATTTTGTGATCTTTGAATGATTGATTTTGTTAAAAATAGTTCATCACATGTATTAGGCTCTCTTGGCCGAAATTCTCACATAATACATGTTCTTATGTTCTTTTGAGCTATTCATGTGATTTGTTGAATCTATGATTAGGAATATGCTATAGAACTTATGCTTAGATCTATTTGACATTGTCATATGATTTTAGCATGTTTTATGTTTTTGTGATTTAAACTTGATCTTGTGATTTGTTGATCATATATTGTGATTCAAGTTTAGATATATGCATGAATCTAGTTTGTGATTAATGTTGAACATATCTTACATAATCTAGATTGACTACTCATGTATGATGAACTAGACTATATGTGATTTGTGCATTCATGCTCATGTCTAGTATTTTCCATAGGATGTTTTGATCATAGCATTCTGTGTTGCGTGCTTGTTTGCATTTTGCATTCATGATCACCTAAATGGCTTGTGAGAAGGAAGTCTTAACAATAGGCGTGAGACCTATGGTGTTGAGCAAGAAGTCTTGGCAAGAGGTGTGAAGCCTCGGATTGTCGAGCAAGGAAGTCTTGGCTAGAGGTGTGAAGCCTTGGATAGTCAAGCAAGAAGTCTTGCCTAGAGTTGGGAGAACTCGAATAGCTGAGCAAGGAAGTCTTGACTAGAGTCGGGAAGACTCGGATAGTTGAGCAAGAAGTCTTGCCTTAGGTTGTGAAGATCCGAATAAGGTGAGCAAGGAAGTCTTGACAAGAGGTGTGAAGCCTCGGATTTTTGAGCATAGGGCGGTAACTTCTAGAGTAGGATAGGAGGGTAGTTTCTAGGTGAAGAGGTCACTTGAGAGATTGTACTTGTCTTATCTACTAGTGGATTTTGTTTGCCGGTGGCTACTATCCCGTGGATGTTTCCTCTTCGGAGGTGTACCACGTTATATCTTGTGTCAACTTTTCTCTATCCCTATCTCTCTAATATTTGTATTGTGGATAGAACTCTTTATGTATGTTGACTTCCTCTTTATAATATAGATTGTGTATGTGTTACAATTACTTGTTTGTATCACACTTTACTTGTGTTTATATATTGATTAATTGTCTTAAATTAATATATATATTGTGATACAAGCAATCTAGAGGGACAAACTTTTGTTTGTTTCTAAGGGAGTCGAAAAAGGTGCCTAACCTATTCACCCCCCCCCCCCCCCCCCCTCTAGGTTAGATTTGAGTATTTAACCGTGATTGTATTTTCACAAAAATCCAGTCATTCCTTGTAAAAAAAAAAGGGAACTAGATGGATCGTAGCACTTCTTAGAAGGTCATAAAGACCGTCACCTTAAGGAATGATTGATAATATTCAAGGTGTCATAACTCCGCATCAGAGATACAAATGCCCAAAACATAGATGGATCAAGATTCTCTAGACTACATGACCGAATAACGACAACGGGGAGGTAAAAGTTTGTGAAACACTTTCTTCACTCTTATTCATCTATACTATGCTTCTAATATGATATGTAACGCATGTATTTTTGCATATTTCTCCTAATGTTAGACCATGCATACATATGATGCCATAGTGTGATTATCAATTACATGATAAATATTACAAACACACATATTTTGCAAAATGCATACCGTATATTTTTCATACAAATCACCCATCATGAGCAACCATCGTAGAAGGTACAAGGCATGGATCTAACTATTCATGTTTAGCATCTATATATGTTTATTATTTGTGCAAAGGTTACTAACAAAATTAGCACAATCAAATGGAGCCATCCCAAATAGGCATCTATACTCAAAGAAACGTTAAAGATCGGACCAAGTCCGGTTAATCGTCAAAAAACTTAAAAGACCATTAAAGAAGAAATTCTTCAGATAAAATCCATGTAAAAGTGTTCAAAATTTGTCTCTGCCACATAGAGATATGCCCGAACACCCGATTTTGCTTAGGCAAAGGGTGCTCGGGGGGCCTAGTGAGGAGGCCGAAAGTAAAAATCACTAAGACAACGAATACTCACCTAAACTAACTTGGTACATTAAAAGCACTGTTAGAGCGGCTTTAGATCATAGGTACCTGATGAGATGCGCTAAGAGTTGAATGGTGGATAAAATATTTATACTTGAAACAATTGTCAATGCAAACTTCAGCATTTTCTGTAAAGTTCATAAAATATAAGCTACCCACATTGAAACGAATCTTGAACACAGACTTCTGGGAGACGTCCCAGTGACTTAGTTGACAGATAAAAGAAAAGCATCTATAAACTACATACCGTTAAAATGGTCCCAAAGAACACTACTTGGTAAATATCAAGACTGATCATGAGCAGATCAAGCAAGTGAGGTCAAAGTTTGCTCACACATTCAATCAAAGATGATTGGTTAATGAGAAAACTGATCAAGTCAAACCAAGTTCGGTCAGGTATTGAGGTAACTATTTGGGTCAAAAATGATCAGTTAATAAGATAATTGATCTAATCAAAGATGGTCAGCTAATAAGATAATTGATCAAGATTAAAAATGACCAGCCAACAAGATAACTGATTGAATCAAAGCGATCAGTTTCACAAGATAACCGATCAACCACAAAACTAATCAGCAGTAAAATGTTTGATTAGACTATGGTAATTAGATACTCAATATAAAACCAATATAAAAAGAAAATACTTGGTTAAGAACACTGTTTACTATCAGGTAATCAGGTAATCGAACAAACCAGTTAACTAAGCCAATGGGTTGCTTAGACTTAAAACTAGTCAAAGCGACACTTGATTCAATTAAGTCAAATGAGATACCTAGCTTAAGTAAAAAAAATAAAGATTACTTGGAAAAGTGTCGAGACTGATCGAGAGTGACCTGAGCGAATCAACCAAAAGCCAATTGGAACCACCGACCAGAACAGAGATAACTGATCAGTTAAATAAAGTGCTGAGTATAATGAGATAGTTGATCGGTCCAAAGGTGATCAGTTCGATAAAGGTAACTGATCAGATCCAAAGTGATCAGCTCAACAAGGTAACTTATCAAATCTAAAAGTGACCAGTTTAATAAAGATACTTAGTTAGACTGGGGTATTGAGATACTTAGTATAAAATCAATTGTAGAGATTATTGGCTCAGAATTCGGTTGTTATAAGGTAACTAAATGCCAGTAAACTGCCAAGGAAGGATCCGAGCGTTAGTAAGGACCGCTCAAGGATGGATCAAAGCGAAGCTAAACGACACTAAAAAGGGTCTCTGATTCACCCTAATAGGTGAGAATATCCGAGTGTTAGAAAAAAATTTAATTATGAAAAAATGCAAAGTTCATCTCACTGCAAGATGGAATAAAAAAAAAAGAAAAGAGAACTCAAATATAAAGACTAATCAAATCTGATGAGACACTTGATCAAACTGAGGTAATGAAATGGTCATTATGGGACTAATTGAAGAAATATCAGCTTGGAAATTCAGTTCGTCACAAGGTAAAGAGATACTTGGACAAATAGATCAGGTATAGTAAAGCGTATAAGTTAAATGAGTTGCTCAGCTTAAGTCAATAATATGCTCAACAGCTTGCTGAGCAGATCCTTTAAGAAAGTAGATCAAAATGCTAATCTCAAGTAGTTAAGAAGGTATCATTATTTGTAAAGATTGGTCGGCTGACAAGCTAGCTTTGTTACTAAAGTACCAGTAACTAAGTATGCCATGTTGCCAAAAGTCAACCAAACAACCAGTCAACACCTGTGAAGCAAAACTTATTAGTTTAGTCAGATAACTTATCAATCTCATAAGATTGGGTTCAATAAGATATCTAGTCAAATGATCGAGTCTAATGAGATACTTGATTAGATTAAGGTATTCAAAACTGATTAGAAAGATTGACCAGAAAGGAAACTGTCTGTATGCAAATAAAGCATTGTCAATTATCTAGCCATTTGAAAAGAAAAAGGGGTAAAGACTTTTCTGCTTAAGTTATATTTCTATTAAGTTAAATATGTGCAGGTTCAAGGCTCCAATGAACAAGTGCACAAAAGGAAAAACAGTCAGGAGGCTTCTGAATGCAAGATTTGGGCCACCTGAGATGAAATGCATGAGGTTGGCTTGGCTTGCTAAAAATTAAGTAAGAACCCTAGAAGGTGGACAGAAACTTAGATATGCCTGTTGGAATTATGCTCGATAGTAAGAGTAAAATAATGTATTTGACAATATTTTCATATTAATAAAGTGATTTCTAGTTTAACAAATCTTATAGAATTTGTAGTTTAATTATTATAATTGTCAAAATTAAATAATCATAAGGTCAAAAGACTATGAGAAAAGAAGAATTGTTCATACATCTAGATATGTATGAGGTAGACACAATTCTTTAGTTTGTCTTGAATAAAATTCACAACTTAAGATAAAAGTTGGGCACATTTATCTTGTCAAAGTTGTAGATTCTTTTGCTAACATTTGAGTGGGATCAGATGTGTTATGATGAGTCTAAAATCATCAAAGTATGGTGTTTTTTGGCAAAAGATTCTAGTGCACTAGGTGAATTGAATAGGATCACAATGAATGACTTTATCCAAAACCGTCAGTGGATAAAAGTTTTCACTTGAAGACAATCGAAGAGTCTATCTCAATCCTGAGATAAATGATGGACTTATGGTTGCAAGTGTTATCATTTGAGCTATCAATGAGTACGATTATATAGCATAGTCTATCCTCGATAGTTTTGTGGTATTCATTTGTTAATCGATAGAGGACTTCATTTATAGATATGGCCATCGTGGCTCCATTTAATAAATGAGAGTAGAATATCATCATATGGATGTTTTGAGGTATTGGATATTAAATCTTAACGTTAAGTTTTCAATAGTGTCTATTGAAACATGGCTTCAGGACAAGTTAAAATATCTAAGTTCAAAATGTGGTCATATGAGTAAATATGGTAACTTGGAGAGCTATAGGCGGTCTAGGATGATTAAGAGAGAGGCAGTGACTGCTTTCATGAATCTTAGGATGAAACCTGGACAGGCTGTGAAAGATCACATGATGATAGTCATAGCACATCTCAACATTGCTGAACTGATTGGTGTTGAGATAGAAGGTGAGATGAAAAAACTTTTATTATTAGTAAGAATGACAAAATGATTTTGCAAAGGTACATTGGAAAACGATTTATTATATTTGCATAGAAATATCTCTCACTGGTTAAACACGTAAAAATTCCCTAAAGCGTGTGTCTAATAACCTAGAGGAGGGGTGAATAGGTTTTAATCAAGTCAATTGCCAATTTTTCTTGATTAGTCAATATTCAAAATTCACCAAATAAAACAAACATACAACATCACGTGTAACGTGTGAAAATATAAATAACACAAGATGTATATGTGGAAACCCTCCAAATGGGAAAAACCACGGGCTGTTAAGTGAGCCACACTCGATCGCCAAAATCCACTATATGAGTAAAAAGTTACACCCTCAAGTGATACTCGGACTCTCACTCTCTACAACCTCAGGCTATGGCCACTACCACTCACCACTCTTGGTTCAATCCATAGTGATATCCCCTGATCCACTACTCTTGGCGTGAGCACCTCATACTGTACCACTCAGGCTTTTTACAGTGGATACCCGACCAATTGCTTGCCAACCTACCCTTGGTTGCAAGACTTCTCTTGCTTGTGAAACTTCACACCGAAGCCACAAGACTTGACTCAATGAAGAGTTCAACAACCTATGTGAATATGATAAAATATTCAAACATGCAAATAATGCTAGGCAAAACACTAAATGCTTATCTAGGAATTTAAGAATGTAACTAAGTACAATTCCTAGATATCAATGTCTAAATCAATGCTCATAAAGACTTAACTAGATATAGTTATGCAACATTATATCCTAGTTATCAAACAAGGTCATTTCATCATATGTTGTCATTAAGCATGGCATGGTCATTAATGCAATCATCAAAATGCAATTAATATGACCTAATTAGCTAGAGGGCAAATATGTCATAAATGCTAGCTATCAATAAACAAACCCAATCATGTTATAACTCATCAATAAATGCATTCAGCACAAGATTTTAACAAATCACATGCATAAAAATGAATTCTTGAACAATAAGAATAATAAATGAAGATGAGATGTTTGTTCTTACTTACCTAGTCAAGATTGATGAAGACCCATGTGTGATTAATGCAATGGATGCATGGGTTTGGGTTTGGAGAGTTAAGAAACCACTATTGGAGCTTCTCTCTCAAAGAAAATACTTTCTCACATTAAAAAATGGTTTGGAAGCTCTGAAAATTGAGTGAGTAAGAAGATGGCTTGTATATATGAGTCGTAGAGCAAAACTACGTTGTTTTGAAAATGATCAGAATTTTTACTTAGTGCGTTGGTGAGTTGTGCTGGTCGAAAAGCGCCACACCAATGCACACCTACTGTCCAAGGGGGTTGGTGAGGTCCGTTTGTGGACTGGCGCAGCCGCAATAGAACAACAACCCGAGATTCGAGCAACCCAAAACGTGACCAAACGATATCAAAACCTTTCATATAATATGCCGTTGGAAAGGTATGGAAGTCTACTTTCTATTCCAATTTACAAAATATGATTTGGATATTTGTAGAATGAGATATGGTCAGAAATGGACAACAACAAAATTGCCTTGTTTTTGTGGTCACTTTGGAGATTTCAAAACCAATCCAAATGGTCATGAAATATTACAAATATTATACCGTTGGAAATGTATGAGTGTCTAGTTTGTACAGAAATTTAAAAACTCATTTTCAATCATTTTATAAAAAGATATGGTCATAAGACCGTAAAAGGGTCAGTTTTGTAAAACATTTAAATCATTGAAATACACTCTTTTGAAACTAGACACCTTACTCTATATAACCAAACCAAGAGAAGAATGAGACCTTCTCATATGGTCACTCAACGCGCTAAAACAAGCACACCATCGTGTAAGCGTGAACACAACACAATACCACACTTAAATATATAAATGAAGTGCAAGTGTGATTGTGAGGAGATGTATACATATAAACAATATCAACACAAATGCAAGATCAACAAAGCATGCATGAGGTGTGTGTATGCACCTAAACTCTTCAAGAGGAAAAATCAAGTGAATATACCTTTTGCTCTTGAAGTCATGGAGATGCTTGGAAGCTTTCCAATGAGGACCTAAGCTACCCATTACACAATCATCCCCAATGTGGTGTGGTTTGTCATGAATTAAGCTAATCATAAAATCGAGGTCCTTACAATCTCCCCCTTTGGCTATTTCATGACAAAACAACCACGCACAAAGCAATCCTTACAATACAATCAAAAATCTAGCTATTGTTCGTGAGAGTCCATTCTATGTTACAAAAAGAGATACGTAATATTCTAAGTCTTCAAGGTCTTCAATCTCCTTGTAGATCATCATACCTACAGACAATAGCAAGATAGCACTTTCCAAGAACAAGTGCATATGAGGTGAACAAACATAAAAAACAGTTGCACTCAATAAAGCAATATAATCAAATGCATGTGCAATGCTCCCCCTAAATGGGTTACTCTCTCTCATGATCTCTCCCAAAAGCATAACCAATTCTCCCCCTATATTTCTCAAGACTTCTCCCCCTTGTTGTCATGAGATAGGTAAAGGAGCTCTCCCTATCGGGTTGCTTTAGCAAAGAGGGCTATTGGCACAATTACAATGCAAAATCATATAAACAAACTTTATGCAACTTAAGTAATTAAGAGAGATTCAAGGAGTTTGATTTAAAGAAAAATGTGTGACAATGATGCTTTTGCAAGCAAGACATGTTGCATTCAAATCCAAAACAAATGGTATTTGGCAAAGCAAACATCAAAAGGGTTTCCAAAAGAATTCAAACCAATTTGTACCCTTTTATCATAAGAAAACAAGATATAGTTTCAAAATATTTGAAAATAAAGCAATTATATCAACCCTTAAAAGCAAATCAAAACATGAGCGACTATTGCACCCTTTTTTATTTTTCTGGATAATTATCCGTATGATAGTAGTCTTGTTTCACTATTAAGAAAAGAGAGAAGACTAATTTGGATATAAAATCCTTATTAATTTCATGGATACAATATCCTTATTGATTAGTCCTCTCATTTGCACTCACACACATTTGCATTAAAGCAATCAAACGTAATTCATGCATATCATTTAAAGCATGTCATTAAAAGCAAGTTCACATGTCATGGAGATAAATTATAGGTCATTCAAATGTACTTTCCTAATTAAATCTCCTAGTCCAAAAATGCATGTTTGAACATAAATATAACATAGATTGCAAACAAAGCAATGGTGTAACTTATTAAGAAAAACATATGAGCATATGTGCAACCAAGAATCTCAAGCAATTAACAAAAGAGCATAAAAAAGTTAACGTTTTGCATATATCAAATCATGCAAGTTCGCTCTCTTTGCTTGAGCTCCCCAAATGGGGTCACAAACCGAACCGTATCAAGGTAAGGGGAAAGTCTGAAAATAATATGTACAAGGTTATACTAAACAACCTAGAGAGGGGGGGGGGGGGGGGGGGGGGGTGAATAGGTTGTCTCTCACTTTTAACAAATCTTTCGAGACTAGTGACAAAACCTTGATAAGCATACAAATTAACATATAACATGATTGTTATGAGAAAACAATATATTCATGTATACTCAAATCTCCACTCTTAGTCTACAAAACGTACAACAAGAATCAATGTATCTTATGAACAAATATATTCAATATAGATAAAATTCCATAAGTTGTACTTAGAGTATTACAATGTGGTACTTTACAACTTGAATGGAATATCACAAAATACAAAGTTATCTAACATACACAAACAATATTGTGTAAGGAAGTCAACTTACATATAAAGTTCTATCAACATTATTCAACTAACAATTACCAATATAAGAGAGATAGGGATAGAGAAAAGTTGACATAAGATATAACGTTGTAAACCTCCGAAGAGGAAACATCCATGGGTTAGCAACCACCAGCAAACAAAATCCACTAGTAGATAAGAAAAGTACAATCTCTCATGTGACCCCTTCACCTAGAAACTACCCTTCTATCATATTGATGAAGATGTCGCCCTTATGCTCAACAATCTGAGGCCTCACACCTCTTGTCAAGACTTCCTCGCTCACCCTTCCGGATCCTCATGACCCAAGGCAAGACTTCTTGCTCAACTATCTGAGTCCTCCCGACTCTAGTCAAGACTTCCTCGTTTAACCTTTCGGATCCTCATGACCCTAGGCAAGACTTCTTGCTCGACTATCTGAGTCCTGCCGACTCTAGCCAAGACTTCCTTGCTTGACAATCCAAGGTCTCACACCTCTTGCCAAGACTTTCTTGCTCAACAACATAGGTCTCACACCTATTCTCAAGACTTCCTTCTCACAAGGCATCTAGGTGATCATGAATGCAAAACGCAAACAAGCACGCAACATAGAATGTTATGATCAACACATCCTATGGAAACTACTAGACATGAGCATGAATGCACAAATCAAATGTAGTCTAGTTTATCATGCATGTTTAATCCATCTAGATCATATAAGATATGTTCAACATTAATTACAACCTAGATACATGCATAGATCTAAAACTTGAATCACAAGATATGTTCAATTAATCATATAATCAAGTTTAAATCACATAAACCGAAAACATGCTTAAATCATATGACAAAGTCATTTAGATTTAAGCTAAAGTTCTAGAGCATATTCCTATACATAGATTAAACAAAAACACATGAATAGCTCAAAAGAACATAAGCACATGTATCATTGTGATAAATAGGCCAAGAGAGCCTAATACATGTGAGGAACTATTTTTTCATAAAATCAATCAATCAAAGATCATCAAATAGTCCTAGAATCAAAGCTAGCACAATACAATCCCAAACATGTGAAAACATAGGCAAAATCAAAACCTAACTCAACATGTAAGATTTCAATTGAAACTCAACCTAGCTTTAAAAGAGTTCAAAACTCAAATCAAAACACTCACAATACACATATATATGTTGAAGAAGAAAACCCAAGGCAATTGACCAAGTTTTAAAACAAAACTTTGAGAGAAAATCAATACCTTAGTTGATTTTGGTGCAGTCCCGTTTTTGTGAGTTTAGACTCCTAAAACAGCAATAACACTCACTCAAACCTTCAGAGAAAAGATGGAGGGTGAATAGATAAACACTCTCAACTTTGAATCACTCAATCGGAGTTCAAATGATGAAGTTATGGTGTTTGGAATGTGAGAAAATGTAAAGAGGAAATTTCTGCACACAAGTTTTAAATTTCTTCTTAGAATGAAATGTGAGAGGGAAAGGAATATAAAGGAGAGGGAAAGAATGAAGCAAGAATGACCGAATTTCCCTCCTTTGTTATTGCTTCCCCGAGATGGCACGTGGGCATCTCGGGGCAGCAAGCAGTTGCAGCCGAGATGGCCACGTGCCATCTCGGGCTTGCACCTCTTGTTGGCCTTTGGCAAAGGTTCAACTCCCTTGCACTCCTCTCGCGTTCTTCGACCGTTCTCCAGCCTTCAAACTCAAAATTCGAATCCATTTATGGATTACAAAGCATAACTCTCTCATAAACATGTACATATAAGATACTCAACCTAGAAAAAAACAATTCGACTCGATATACGAATACGAAGACAATGTATGCAACATGAGTTGAAAGTGTAGTATCTTTTGACTTAGAACTTGAAATCAATAGTACGAGTAACCGAAATGACCGAAACTCAATCAAGAATGATTTAAGACTAAATTCAAGTTCAATATCCATGTTATACAAACATATACACATAAAAATACAATTCACACTAGAATGCAAACTACATAGAGATAGTCTCCAATCATCCATTTTCCAAAACATGTTATATCCATACCAATGCATGAGCTTTCATCTTCAAGTGTGTGAATGTGTTATACATGGTGCACAAAGGTGCAGGGACACATATGAATGAATTATATGTGTGTGCCTAAGCCTTGAAAGAGAAAAGAAAGGTCTTAATATACCTTTGTAGAATCATGAAGCATTTTTCCCTTTGAAGACTTGAACTTGCTTGAATAGTTGTAATTTCTTCTTTGAACCTTGAATCATCATGAATCCTAGACAACTAAATAATACAAAGGAAATGTTGTTTTGATATAGAATAATGCCAACATAACTCACAAACCTAACAAAGTCCCATTAGACATACCAAGTTCATTAGACTTAACAGTATCCAAGTGTGAAATATGATCATGATTGCACTCGGGTTCAATCTTTCTAACCCACCGAGATTACACCTTTTTATTTTTAGTGGTCAAAATTTTCAAGTCTCTAGGTTTCCTAGAATCATGCAAATTAGCCTTACGGTTCATTTTCTTTTTTCTCATGCTATCGATTCTACATTTTCTAATGTAGTTAATGAATTTTGGTCGAATGTGACCAATCATACCACAATAATGACAAGTAGGTATAAAAGAAGAATTCATACCATTGCATTTAGTTCTCATCGAGGCATGGTCATGTTGATGAGTTTGTCTTTGATGTTGCACCGGTTGGCTTGTACTTGGAACATTCACCGGATGTTGGTACGTTTGTGGTTAAGCAAGAGTGACTTGCCTCAAAGGTTGATTGATCATTGAGGCATCCTCAAGGGTTGAGGTTGAGCTTGATTCCTTGGAAGCATCTTCAAGGTTAAGCTCTTATAAGATTCCCTAATAACAAGAATCTTCTTAGGGTGTTAAGACCTAGGTGGTCAAATATAAACAATCTCCTTCACAATTGTAGATTTGCCCAAGGATGATGTGGTCTCATCATGTACATGAACAAGCCCTTACTTGTCATTTGGCTTTAATTCAATGCCAATCATTTTCGGACCGGAAGTTATCATAGCAGTTGTACTTCTTGCATCTTCAAGTTCCATATTCAACTTGCCTTCACTTTCTTTTACACATCTCACTTCTTCATCCAAGTGAGTCAACTTAGCTTGTAGTTGAAGATTATCCTTTTCCAATCTAAGGATATCATTATCTTTCTCCATCAAGGACTTTTGAAGAGAATCAACTAACTCTTAATAATCAACCACATTATCACAAGAGTTCCCGGAGCATGTGTCATTGCTATCAAGGCTTATCCCACTTGTGCTTGTGAGAGTCATATCATTAAGACTTGCTTCACTCTAGCATGCTCCACTTTCGTTTCCAAACTCCACGTTACTAATTTTGAATTCTTCAAGTGACACACATTTGATGGTGGCTTGTGTTTCTTTATGGAAGGAAATCGAAAATGCAAGGTAGTTGTTCACACACTCATCCGAGCTTGTGGAACAACTTTTAATAACTTCTTCTTTGCTAACACATCGAGTAACGATCAAACCAACTCCTTCATTCTTGTACTTCAAGTTACAACACTTGGAGGCATTGTGGCCAATTCTGCCACATTCAAGGCAAGGGTCACTTTTCCTTGACATTTTCTTTTCCTTCTTCAATTTGGAGGTCATACCCTTCTTTTGAGATTTTATGAATCTGTTAAATCTCTCAACCATGAGAGTCATCTCCTCATCGGAGTCATAATCCTTCCTCTCAACATTAGAGGTCAATCTAGTTATACCCGCTCTAAGTGTTTCGCTCTCACACATAGTGTTTAGTGAATAAATGAATGCAAATGAAATGCTAAGAACAAAATGCACACAAATGCAAGACACACAAACAAGAGATTGGATCACCTAAGTATGTCTAGGCACCAGCTTTGATACCAATTCAAAATTCCCTAAAGCGTGTGTCTAATAACCTAGAAGGGGGGGGGGGGGGGGGTGAATAGGTTTTAATCAAGTCAATTGCCAATTTTTCTTGATTAGTCAATATTCAAAAATCACCCAATAAAAAAAACATACAACATCACTTGTAACGTGTGGAAATATAAATAACACAAGATGTATAAGTGGAAACTCTTCAAATGGAAAAACCACGGGCTGTTAAGTGAGCCACACTCGATCGCCGAAATCCACTATATGAGTAAAAAGTTACACCCTCAAGTGACACTCGGACTCTCACTCTCGACAACCTCAGGCTATGGCCACTATCACTCACTACTCTTGATTCAATCCATAGTGATATCCCCTGATCCACTACTCTTGGCGTGAGCACCTCATACTGTACCACTCAGGCTTTTTACAGTGGATACCCGACCAATTGCTTGCCAACCTACCCTTGGTTGCAAGACTTCTCTTGCTTGTGAAACTTCACACCGAAGCCACAAGACTTGACTCAATGAAGAGTTCAACAACCTATGTGAATATGATAAAATATTCAAACATGCAAATAATGCTAGGCAAAACACTAAATGCTTATCTAGGAATTTAAGAATGTAACTAAGTACAATTCCTAGATATCAATGTCTAAATCAATGCTCATAAAGACTTAACTAGATATAGTTATGCAACATTATATCCTAGTTATCAAACAAGGTCATTTCATCATATGTTGTCATTAAGCATGGCATGGTCATTAATGCAATCATCAAAATGCAATTAATATGACCTATTTAGCCAGAGGGCAAATATGTCCTAAATGCTAGCTATCAACAAACAAACTCAATCATGTTATAACTCATCAATAAAAGCATTCAACACAAGATTTTAACAAATCACATGCATAAAAATGAATTCTTGAACAATAAGAACAATAAATGAAGATGCGATGTTTGTTCTTACTTACCAACTCAAGATTGATGAAGACCCATGTGTGATTAATGCAATGGATGCATGGGTTTTGGGTTTGGAGAGTTAAGGAACAACTCCTGGAGCTTCTCTCTCAAAGAAAATACTTTGTCACACTAAAAAATGGTTCGGAAGCTCCGAAAATCGAGTGAGGAAGAAGATGGCTTGTATATATGAGCCGTAGAGCAAAACTACATCGATTTGAAAATGACCAGAATTTTTACTCAGTCCATTGGTGAGCTGCGTTATGTGACAAGTGCCACACCAGCGCACACCTACTGTCCAAGGGCGTTGGTGAGGTCCGCTTGTGGACTGGCGCAGCCGCAACAGCGCAACAGCCAGAGATTCGAGCAACCCAAAACATGACCAAACGACATCAAAACCTTTCATATAATATACCGTATGAAAGGTATGGAAGTATACTTTTTATTCCTACTTACAAAACATTATTTAGATATCTTTAGAACGAGATATGGTCATTTGAGAGACTAAAGGTCACAACAACATAGTTTCCCTGTTTTTATGGTCAATTTGGAGATTTCAAATCCAATCCAAACGGTCATGAAATATTACAAATAATATATAGTTGGAAAGGTATGAGTGTTTAGTTTGTAAAGAAATTTTCAAAACTCATTTTCAATCATTTAATAAAAAGATATGGTCACAAGACTATACAATGGTCAGTTTTGAAAAATATTTAAATCATTGAAATACACTCTTTTGAAACTAGACACCTTACTCCATATAACCAAACCAAGAGAAGAATGAGACCTTCTCATATGGTCACTCAACGCGCTAAAACAAGCACACCATCGTGCAAGCGTGAACACAACACAATACCACACTTAAATCTATAAATGAAGTGCAAGTGTGATTCAGAAGAGATGCACACATATAAACAATATCAACACAAATGCAAGATCAACAAGGCATGCATGAGGTGTGTGTGTGCACCTAAACTCTTCAAGAGGTAAAGTCAAGTGAATATACTTTTGCTCTTAAAGTCATGGAGATGCTTGGAAGCTTTCCAATGAGGACCTAAGCTACCCATTGCACAATCATCCCTAATGTGGTGTGGTTTGTCATGAAATAATCCAATCATAAAATCGAGGTCCTTACAATATTCAGCGAAACCTAATCATAATAGAGTAAAATTATCAAAAGATGAAACCTACTTATGGCGTTTGCACATAGGTCATATTAACCTTAATAGGATTAAAAGATTGGTTAGTGACAGACCTCTAAGTGACTTAAAGGTTGGTGATCTACCAACTTGTGAATCTTGTTTGGAAGGTAAAATGACCAAATGGTCATTTATGACCAAAGGCACAAGAGCCATCGAATGTTTAGGATTGATACACAGTGATGTATGTGGTTCTATGAGCATTCAAGCTAGAGGTGGATATGAGTACTTTATCACTTTCACGGATGATTACTCAAGATTTGGCTATGTGTATCTCATGAGACATAAGTCGGATGCTTTTGACATGTTCAAAGCATTTAAAGCTGAAGTGGAAAATCATCTTGAGAAACGCATAAAAATCTTGAGGTCTGATCGTGGTGGAGAATATCTATCTTATGAGTTTCAACAGTATCTTATTGATAATGGGATAATTTCTCAGTTTTTGGCACCAAGTACACTTTAACAAAATAGGGTGGTAGAAAGGAGAAATAGAACTCTTTTGGACATGGTTAGATCTATGTTGAGTTATTCAACGCTTTCTAATTCCTTTTGGGGATATGCTTTACAAACTGCCTTATACATTCTAAATGATGTACCATCTAAGTCTGTTCCTAATACACCGCATGAGTTGTTGACCGGGTGAAAGCCTAGTTTACAACACTTTAGGATATTTGGATGTCTTGCCCATGTGTTAAAAGGAAAGACAGAAAAGATAGAGTGTCGTTCAGAAACATGCATATTTGTAGGGTATCTAAAATGAAAAATGGATATTATTTCTACAGTCCTTCAGATCTTACAGTGTATGTTTTGACAAATGCTAAATTTCTGGAAGAGGAATATATGAACAGTTTTGTGCCTAAAAGTAGAATTATCCTGAATGAGCTTTCAGAAGATACAAATCCACAAGAGGTTTCACAACCTAGCCCAATTGAAATTTTCGTACCAGCACAAGATCAACAATCTACCATACCTCGTCGTAGCGGGAGGGTTAGTAGACAACCTGAGAGATACATCGGTCTAGGAGAATCTGTAGAGAGTCTCCCGGGCGAAAATGATCCCCATACATACAAGGAGGCAATGGAAGATGTTTGATTGTCGCCATTGGCAAAAGGCAATGCAATCCGAAATTGAATATATTTTCAAAAACAAAGTCTGGTCTCGTGTAGACTTGCCTAAAGGAATAAAACCCATCAGGTGCAAGTGGGTATACAAGAGGAAAAAAGGAATGGATGGAAAGGTGGAAGCCTTTAAAGCTAGATTGGTAGCTAAAGGTTATACACAGAAGGAATGTTTTGATTATGAAGAAACCTTCTCTCCTGTGGCCATGCTTAAATCCATTAGGATACTCTTATCTATTGCGGCATATCTAGACCTAGAGATTTGGTAAATGGATGTCAAGACAGCTTTCCTTAATGGAAGCCTTGACGAAAGCATCTATATGATGCAACCAGAAGGATTCACTGAACAAGGCCAAGAGGAAAGGGTATGCAAGTTGCAAAGATCTATATATGGATTGAAGCAAGCATCCAGATTCTGGAACATATGGTTCGATCAAGCCGTGAAAAGTTTTGGATTTATTCAAAACCTCGATGAACCATGTGTATACAAAAGGATAAAAGGCGACAAATTGGTTTTCCTAGTTCTTTACATTGATGATATATTGCTCATCTAAAACGATGTAGGTGTATTGACATCAGTAAAATAATGGTTAGCAAAAAAATTGATATGAAGAACTTATGAGAAGCAAGTTATATTCTTGGCATCCAAGACATAAAGGATAGAAAGAATAGAATAGTTGCATTATCCAAAGCTTCATGCATAGATAAAATCTTGTCTAGTTATTCCATTCAAGATTCCAAGAAAGGTATGTTACCTTTCAGACATGGAATCAAACTTTCCACAATGAGCCTGAAAAGAAATTCATGAGTAGGGTTCCAAATACCTCGGCAGTTGAAAGTCTCATGTATGCAATGCTCTGCTCTAGACCAAATATTTGTTTTGTTGTAGGTATAGTTAGCAGGTTTCAATCGAAACCTGGTCCTAATCATTGGACTATAGTCAAGCATATTTTCAAATATCTCAGGAGAATGAGAGATTATATGATTGTATACTCTGGAGGGGGTCTAATTCGCGTTAGGTATATAGATTCCAATTTCCAATCAGATTTTAACTCCAGGAGATCAACATCAGTATCTGTGTTTACTATTGAAGGAGGGGCAGTCATATGAAGGAGTATCAAGAAATCTTATATTGCTGATTCCACCATGGAAGCTGAGTATGTTGCCGCATAGGAGGTTACTAAAGAGGTTGTCTAGCTCCGCGAATTCTTGATTAATTTAGAAGTGGTTCCTGATGAGAATAAGCAGATTACTATCTATTGTGACAATAGTAGAGCAGTGGCTAATTCGAGAGAACCAAAAAGTCATAAGAGAGGGAAACACAATGAAAGAAAGTATCTCCTTCTAAGGAAAATTGTGTACAGGGGTGACGTGATGATTACCAAGATCGCATCAACATATAATCTAGCGGATCCCTTTGTAAAGGCTCTACCACAAAAGAGTTTTGGTGGGCTTCTAGAGAACATGGGGATGAGAGATGTGACAAATTTGCTATAGAGAAAGTGGGAGATTGTTGGGATTATGCTCGATAGCAAGAGTATAATAATGTATTTGACAATCTTTTCATATTAATAAAGTGATTTCTAGTTTAACAAATTTTATAGCATTTATAGTTTAATTATTATAATTGTCAAAAGTAAATAACCATAAGATCAAAAGACTATGAGAAAAGAAGAATTGTTCATACTTCTAGATATGTATGAGGTAGACAAAATTCTTTAGTTAGTCTTGAATAAAATTCACAACTTAAGATAAAGGTTGGGTGCCTTTATCTCTACAAAGTTGTAGATTCTTTTGCTAGCATTTGCGTGGGATTAAATGTGCTATGATGAGTCTAAAATCATCAAAGTGTGGTGTCTTTGGGTAAAAGAATCTAGTGCACTAAGTGCATTGAATTGGATCACAGTGAATTACTTTATTCAAAACTGTCAGTGGATAAAAGTTTTCAATTGAAGACAATCGGAGAGTCTATCTCAATCCTGAGATAAATGATGGACTTATGGTTGCAAGTGTTATCATTTGAGCTATCAATGAGTACGATTATATAGCATAGTCTATCCTCTATAGTTTGGTGGTATTCGTTTGTTAATCGATAAAGGACTTCATTTATAGATATGGACATCGTGGAGCCATTTAATAAAAGAGAGTAAAATATCATCATATGGATGTTAAGAGGTATTGGATATTAAATCTTAACATTAAATTTTCAATAGTGTCTATTGAAACATGGCTTCTGGATAAGTAAAAATATCCAAGTTTAAAATGTGGTCATATGAGTAAATATGGTAACTTGGAGAGCTATAGGCGGTCTATGAGATTTTGTCAATTATTGATATTCTTCATGAGGATAAGCTTTCTCAAATAAGGTTGTCAAGGGTATGAATGAGAAATATTAACGTATTCTATCTTTATTTAAGAGTTCAATTTTATTTATTTAGTGGAATGAACTAAAATTAATAGATCGGACCTAAGTGAATCATTTGTTGATTGTGATTGAGTTGTGTCTATTGGAACTTAAATTTAGATAGCCTGCCAAGATCCCCAATCCACACGAACTTGCATGGATCACTTGATATATTCTACTAGACCAATTTAGGGGTCCATCTAGAATTGTATTAAGGCATGTGGACTTGTTTCTTTTTGTAAGAATGCGTCTAGTTCACATGTGGACTTTTTATTAAGGTCCAACGGATTTAATAAAATAAAAAAATAATACATTTGCCTATATAATGTGTTAGGCGGCAAGGCTATATAAAATAGCTTAGTATATTATTTTTTATTTTATTATTTAATAAATGGAAATTAATTAGTTTGGTAATTAATTAATTGTTTAATTAAAAATCAAAATCATTTTCTAGTAGGAGATGGTCTTCTAAAATTATACTATTGTTGTTAGTATAATTAATATTAAAGATTATATTTGATAAGTAGATAAATAAAAATAATTATTTATCTAGTCAAATTAGAAAATCTTTATTATGGTAACAAATACACTATTTGAGTTGGATTAGGATTCTTGCCCACCAAGTAAATCCTTCTTAGGAGATGATTAGGCCTCCTAAACAGAATACAAGTAAATCCTCTTTAAGCGAGGATTTGTGAACCTATAAATATAGGTTGTATATTTCGGCAAACCTAATGAAATTTCTTCTTGAAAATTTTGGCCTAGCTAAGGTTGTTTTCAAAAGAGAAAAAGTTCGGTAAAGCAAGAATTGTAAGACTAGACTTCAGTCAAGGTATTTTTCTTAGAGAAAATTTTGGCCAAAGGGGAATTTTGAGTGTAGATAATTTGGTTCTTGCTCTAGATAAATTCTTCCAACTCAAAAAATTGGTGTGTGAGAAATTCCGCAAGGAAGAAAAGAAAGAAAGAACGTTTTGTATTCGATAGTGCACTAGTAGCCTTCACATTAAAAGGTTTTGTGTACAACATTGAATCTAGGTTCACGTGAGTTTCAATCAAATTGATTGATAATTTACAAGTGACCTAACGGTTTTTGTTTTCTTCTTGGAGGATTATTGTGACTAACAAAGAAAGAGATTTCGTTTGTTTCCATCCTCATGTATACAATTTAAAGAAAGGGAGCTCACACTCCTAGGTGATTCACGTTTGTGATTAGATTGGAAGATCTTACGGATTTAATTCGGTGCTAGTTCAATCATCATGAGAAAAAGGTACGATACTTTTTATATACATCAATTAATCTAGGATTAAGGTTCTTATTATTTAAAACGGGGGAAAAATTATTTATACCAAAACCATAATTTCTAATTTTTTTCATGCTTCCGCTGCACGATTTTCCTTACAACACCAAGCGAGCCTCTCGAACAAATTTGTTAAAAGATCTAATAATGGTTGAAATCGAATACAAGTTAGTCAAAAGTCTGATTTGTATTTATACATATAATATATCTTTTTCTTTTACAAAAATAGTAGCCGGAAGGTCTAACAATAAAAAACAAGATCTAACAAGTAAGTCAAAGGTCTAACAATACACAAGAAAGATCGGCCAAAATGAAGACTGCCCTATGAGAAAGGTCAGTCAAAAGGAAGAATCTAGTATACGAAACATAGAGTCTGCTCAATCAAAAGATAGAGCTTGTTCGGCCAAAGATTTTGGTTGGCTAAAAATATGGTCCGCCAAAGATAGAATTTGGTCGGTTAGAGTTTCTAATCTGTAAAATACAAAATCTGATTTAAAAAGAGAAATAAAAAATCAGCCAAGAAAAAGTTTAAATGGGTAATAAAGATCCAGGTCGAATGCTTGGAATGTCTCATAAAGAAAAAGTGAGCTAATGTGCCTAAAGTATGGTTCTTATTCTGCACATCGCTATCAACTCCTAAATGACAAACGATGTTAGAGGATAGATTTTGAGCAACATGAACGCCCAGAGAACAAGAGCCTCACGCTCACCATGAACATGTATATATATGATAGTGGCCTTAGGGGGTAGATGCTAAGAAGCACAATCTTGATGGAGTGTCATCTTACTTTATTGAGATCTACGAAATCTACTGCGTTTTTCTCAGCTTGTGAGGAATGATGTTACTTAGGAAAACCTTAATCAGTTCCTCTTGTGGTCTTTAACTTTAAAATTTTCAAGTTGTCCCGAGCACCAAGACTTTAAAAGATCGTCAAAACTTGCCTTTAAAGGATACCCTTTGCATGGAATAAAAGCGTTAAGTGGTAGACTTCAACGAAAAGAAAAGATGTTTCGGGTAGAAGAGTACAAAGAAGATAAGATCAGGCTAAGATATCCCATTGAGAAAGGATATAAGCATTAGTAAGATTCGTTCAAAGATGGATCCACGCAAACCCGAACCAGGATGAATGAGAATCTGAGTGCTAGTAAGACCTACTCAAAGATGGATTCAAGTAAAGATGAATAATGCTAAGGGTCTCAGATTCACCCAAATGAGCGAAAGGATCTAAGCGTTAGTAAAAAAAGTCAAGCTAAGTCAAATAGCATGAAGTCAAAGTTAGTTGTATAGAAAATTGTTCATTCCATACAGGGCAGCGGGTTATGGCCTTACTCACAACAGAAATACCCTGTCTAAGAAAAAGGGAATCAGAAACTGATTACATAAGAAAATGACTATGATCATTTAGAGATTGGCCATGGACTGACCAGACCAAGAGCAAGTTCATCTTATAATAAAGTATCCAAAGGCATCTTAGCGATCTGATTTGTGTTCCGAAGAAACTTATAGAAATAGGTCCAAAGATGTATCTCAGCTACACAATTGTCTTGAAGACTATCAGTCTATAGGAAAAAAAATGTTGTGATCAGAGCATCAAAAATCAAAGGAAAAACTATTCAATTCCCCTTCGTCGAGTCGCTAAGAACTCATCTCGTGGATTTGAGGGGTATTGTTATAGGGATTTTTTAAGATTCTTTGCTTGCCTATCTGAATCCTCCTAATCCTAGACATAACTCATTGCTTAACTATATGAGTCCTTCCGACTCTAGTTAAGACTTCTTGCTTAGTTATCTAGATTTTCCCGATCCCAACTAAGAATTCCTTGTTTGGTGTTAACAGAAAATTTGCTCGGGTGAGAAATTCCAGTTAACACCCTCAAGACCACTACCATGGAGGTGATGGTCGGGGGTGTTACCGTTGGTACCTAGTCTATTCGAACAATGGTGGATATTTAAGATAAATATTAACACGAGGTGAAAGAGAATATAATATTTTTATTATAAATCACGTATATTGTACAAAAATCTCTCTAGGGTACAGTAAGGTGGCAGCCTCGTGCTTGTCGAAAAGTAGATAACGATGAAGGCTGCATTCTGAAGATATAATTTAGGCCGGAGTAGATTCTCTCTCTCTTCTCTGCTTTTTTTCCTCTCATTCTTTACTTTGTTCATGCTTTGGGCGTATTTATGCATAGTCTAACTAGGTTTAACTTGTAATCCTCCTGCCATTATTTTTTGAATTCAATTCCCCCCTTATCAAGCAGGATCCGCTATTTTGAATGTTGTTGACTCTTATATAATAACGGATTCAAGAATATCTTAGGTGCAGATAAGCTTGTTTACTCTTTGGACTCAATCACTTGCCCTATATGCACGCGATGTTTTAACATTCGTTAGAGTGTAGATATGATCTTGTGTGCCTTAATGGCATGATGCCTCATGGAGGTCATCGAGTATGTCGTTTGCTTCCTCAAAGAGAGAAGTATAGTTGTGTTCTGGTCTTGGTACTAGGAGCTTGATCTAATCTTTCTAGGTTCCCTAGAGCTTGAGATGGCCCTGTGGGTGCTCTTCGGTGGTGACGGAGCTTTGACGAGCTTCCTCCTACCTATCCAGATAGGCCCGAATCTTCCCTTGGTGAGATGGAGAAATACTGTAGTGCGAGCTTGGTGCTTAATGGGTCTCTCTCTATGCTTGGAGAGGATGGCAAGCTTCTGGGGAGGTTGTAAGGTGATCTCGACTTCAGGGAGCCTGGATCGTCATGTGTCGGGCTTTCCCTGAATTCTTGTTTCTATGTAAAGAGCTTGACCCTTTCGTGTCGAGCTCCACGAGGTGGCTCCATAGCTTGACCTTAAGATTCGCGGTTCCATGGTGGGTACTCTCGGGCTTAGACTCGGGCTAGGAGAGTGGAAAATTTTCCTTTGGTCCCTAGCTAAATTTGGCTATTAACAGAAGTCCCCTCTATCTTGAACATCGGTGATTGAGTTGGGGTTGGAGTCAAATTTCCTAATTTAATTAGGAAATTTTCCCTCCAATCATTGCTACCTGAATCTTGACAAAAATCTTCTCATTAAATGCACGTGACTTTTTGAGAAGAGACCGGTGCGTTTCTCAAAATAATTCAGCTCTGTTATGCCAGCCTGTAAGATTAGAGGCAATCTTAGCTTAATATTTTACCGATGTCAGTGCTCCATTTATCTCTATTTAAACCCCGCTGCTTCTCGGCCTTCCTCACGCTTTCTTTATTTCAAATTTCAAAATTTTTAAACAGAAAAAAACCTTCATCTCGTTACCTCCTCGTTCGTCTTTCTTCTTTCGTCTTAATTCGAAGTCCTTCCTCCATCATGTCGAAAACTAGCCGTGATTTTATTGACTCCATTGTAGACAGTGAGGAAGTCTCCAGTCTCGCCCATGGAAAAAGGGTACGAAGGGACTTCAACAGCGATGACTCTCCTCCGAACCCGCAACGTCACCTGTCCAACAGGAATATAGCTATCGGGGTTGGGTTTTATAACAGACCAGATAACCCTTTAAGCTTGGTCGATGAGGAATCTGACAGATAAAATAGGGACGACGCTGCTAGAAAGGGTAGAGTCACGGTTTCTGGCTTCATCTGGAGAAGTTTCTTCCCTAAGACTTCAGGGTCATTTTAGATTCTACCACTAATCCAAACTCGATTGCCTCTTTAAGGTCTAAGTATGGTATCCCTGACAACGTTTCCATCTCTGTTCCTCCTAAAAATAATGATGTCTTTAGTCCTCCAAAATGCATGCTTTCGATTTATGTGGTGGCTCTAAAGAATGGGGTAAGGCTTCCCCTTCACCCCACCATCCAATAAGCTCTCTACGCCCTACAACTAACTCCTCTCCAGCTGATGCCCGGTTTCTGGAGGCATCTGCTGTGGAGGGAACAATGCGAGTTGAGCAAGGTCACTAGGAAGCCCAGGGCAGAGGAGCTATCTTACCTCTTTCAAATTGGAACCTTGTCCGATGCTCCCCGAAGTCAGTTATATGCGAAAGCTAAGAACAAACTCAACGTTATCATTTCAGTGCTTCAAAGAAGGACCTCTCTTGGAATGAGGAATGGATTATGGTAGAAGAAGACTGGGAAAGCTCGATCGTTATTGGCGAGCATGAGTTTGAGGTCCCTACAGCTTTTAGTGACAAACCAACATAGGATAAGGATTCTTTAACAGCTGAATCTGAAACAGTCTTGAAGGCTATCCTTGCCAGGAACTATTTGAACCTGAAGTTTCCTACCGATGATCTCTTTGACTCTCACAGGGTGAATTGATACCTGTAAATTGTTGCTGCTACTCCTCATAAGTAAAGTAGTGTTGAGCTATCCTACTCTGTTTCATCGACCAATTTGGTTCTGACGCCTTTCTTATTCTTTTTTTTTTGTATAACAGTTTTTGTCATTGCACCAGCTTCCCGTAAAGCTCAAAAAGCTCACACCTTTTCTTGTCATGCCAGATTACCCAAGGGAACCCCTTTGGCTACCTTGAAGAAGGGGGGCCTACTGCTCCTGCTGGGGTTTTGCCTGTTCTCACTTCATCCTCTTCCCAGCAAAGGTCCAACATGGCGCTCCTAGCATCGCGAGCTACCAAGGTACAGGGTATGGGGACTTCTATTTCTCATGCTGTTAATGTATCTATTCCAATTCATTCTTTGGCTATTCCCGCTACTGTTACTGCTCCTGTTGTTCCTGTTGCTAGCCTCCACGATGTTTTTGCTTTTTCATCCTCATCCCCGGTTCTTCAAACTTCGGGGAACCTCGAGGCAGATATTGTAGAGGTTCCTTCTGTCCGCTCCTAACATCAATCGAGCTTTGTGGGATAAGATAAGGTTTTGGAGTAATTCATCGTGTCTTGCCCAAGAGGTGGGCTCTCCAGGATAGCTTCAATGTATGTTGATATTTTGCTTACCAAGGGATCCGCTCTCTTGGCTGAGGTAGTCACCTTCTTCTACATTTTACCTGTGACTGCTATCTTGATCAATTTCTGATTTCCACTCTTCAATCTACAGGTATTCAAATTCAACGTTGCAATAGGCCACCAAGTCACCTTTCTCTGTAACCGTGCTATGAAAGCCAAGGCTGAATTCGAGAGGGCCACAAGGCGACTTGGTCAGGCTCGATCTCTGGTGTAGGAAATTACCTCCAACCAGAAAGAGATGGAGAAGGAGCTTGTCGATCTTCAGTACGATAATGAAAGACTGAATCGATCCCTTGACTTAGAAACCCTCCGATCTGAGTGCCAGGCTAAGCAAAAGGACACATGGAAAACTAAGTCTAAGATGCTATAAATCAAAAACCAGACCCAGCATGCTCAGGTCGCCAAGATACAGGCCGAGGTGGATGCCTATTTCTGCGACGGGTATTTTTACCCCTCCTTCCAGGTTGTAGAAGCTCTTTTTCTTCCTTTAGACCTTTCCACTATCGCCGGTTAGGATAAAGAGGAGATTATGACAAAGGTTACGGAGATGTCTCATCTTGATAGTGGCAGAACGGATCCTTCCAGCGTAGTTGGAGCCGGGAAACAGCCAGTTATGTCAGGTCCTCCTCATCCTCCTCCTTTAACCCTTTCTGGTCTCGGGGTGTAGGGAATTCTAGAGCAGGGTTCAATCTGAGCAGTTTGAGGGTTTTCAACCTGAAGCTCGAGAGGGTGCCAGTGACCGCATCACAGAACCCCTTATAACAGAGTTGGAGGTCAAGAAGAGTGGAAAAGAGGCAACAACTACCATTTGGGAGGTGACCATCCCCTGAGGTTATGGCCATAGTTAATTAGGTCTTTGAGAAGGATCAAGTTGAGCAACTAGCAGATGAGCAACCTCAAGAAAAAGAAGTGGCAAGTGGCCAGTTAGGGTTAGCCACTACCAGAAGAAGGGGTGGAGAACGCAGATCATCAACGAGGAGAAACAGCAAAAGGGAACTAGCAGGATGTTGTATTTTGACGTAATCTTTATCTCTTGGTTTGTTTGCTCAGAAATGGGGGTGGGTGACGCGCTTTACTCATAATTAGTTTTATCAATCTTTATTTTCCATTTGTGTAGCCCAGAACCTAGGGTTGGGTTGTCTGTTTTACTCATGACCAGTTTACTTGATTTTCTTTTATTTGCTCTTCATGTTGCCAGGAACCAGGGGTTGGGCTCCTTGCTTGATGGGTTGGGATCCTTGCTTGATGAATGTTGCGTTACTAGGGGATAGGCTCCCTCATCATTATTGAAAATCTGCTATGACTTCCTTTATACTTGTCTTGACTAATCCTGATCATGAGCTCCTTGCTTTATTCCTGACCTCGACCATGATGCGATCTCCTAAATAACTTTAACTTAATGAAATTTGGTAAAGAGAAATTCTGAATCCACTAAACGTAAACCTTATGTCTGGGTGGTCATCCAGCTTCCAATTCTCTACACTTGGCAGGAATTCCTACCTTTGGGGAAGAGTCCCCTTGCATTGTATCTTGCATCTTTGAAGATCCCTAGTTCAAACTTTAAACTAGCGATGTAGGAAACCATACATATAGTTAAAACTAAAGTGTAGTAGCAATCATGTACTTAATTTTTTGGCGAAGGCTGCGTTATAACAACCTAAATATCCTTTTTTTTCAAGCGTTCGAGAAGGTATCTTATCATGGCAACCTCAATCCCGTAGGTGAAACTGTTATTCATGCTTGGATCCTTTTTGGGAATGATGGCCCGATCGAGGCATTAGGAGAGATATCTAGCTATATCCTGATCTCAAGATCTGGATGGCGACTATACTCTTACACTCAGATCCTTCTTGGGGTGGTAGCCAAACCAAGACATCAAAATGGCTGTCTAGCTATTTCCTGGTCTCAAGATCTGGATGGTAACTATGATCTTACACACATACTTTTTTTAGGGGTGGTAGCCCAACCAAGGCATCAGGACGACCGTCTAGCTATTTCCTAATCTCAAGATATGGATGGCAACTATGCTCTTACACTCATACCCTTCTTAGGGGTAGTAGCCCGACCAAGGCACCAAGGGTAGCGAGGGGGCTTACCCGACTAGTCCTTGGTCTCGAGATCTGGATGGCAACTATACTCTTACACTCAGACCCTTCATGGCGGGGGTGGTGCCCAGCCATGGCATCAGAGGTAGCGAGGGGGCTTCCCTAGCTAACCTCTGGTCTCGAGGCGGTTATAGCAAATTTAATCATGGAGAACCTATTTGGATATGGAGAAATTTACAGATTATGGAGAACAAAATCGGAGATGGAGAAAACAGACTTTATTAATGATCAAAATGGGGTACATTATTGTTGGGGATTTTATTGAAACCTAAATGGAGGTAGTCTACTCGAGAGTCCCCTACCTAGGGATAAAACTTCCTCAAGTGATCTGCATTCCAGGTGTGATCGACAGGTCGACGGGTCATGTCGTCTAGCTTGTATGCCCCATTGTGAACCACTACCTTCACCAAGTATGGCCCTTCCCAGTTGGGTCCTAGGACCCCATCTGACCTTTTTTGGGTATTCAAAGTCAGTTTTCTGATAACCAAATCCCTTTCCTTAAAATTTTAGGTTCTGACCTTTCTATTGAAATACCTTGCGACATTGCTCTTGTGAATCACCACTTTCTTAGCTACCTGGTCTTAATTCTCTTCCAGGAGATCTAGATTAGCTCATAGTTTGACCTTGTTGCTTTCAGATTCAAAGTGTTGTTCTCAAAAGGAGGCAAATTTATGCTCGATGGGAAGGACCAAAGGCTAGAGAGTAAGGTGTCTCTCTAGTAGCTATTCTCTTCGTAGTCCGGTATGCCCAGATAACCTCGGGAAGCTCTTTGGCCCATTTGCCCTTCTTCTGCTATAATTTCTTCTTCAACAGCTTCTGGATCATCTTATTGGTGGATTCAACCAGCCCATTAGTCTAAGGGTGGGCTACTGAAGCTTGACTGAGGTCGATTCCCAAACCTTTACAAAAGTCTTTAAATCGGGCATTGTTAAACTGTTTGCCTAGTTCAGCTACAATGATGAGAGGAGTCCCGAATCTGCAAACCATGTTGGTTTTGATGAACCTCGTTGTATTCTTTTTTGATATTTGGGAGGGAGGTCCGGCCTCGACCCATCTTGTAAAATAGTTGATTGCCACTATAACATGCTTAGCTTGCCCATGAGCGATCTGATCAGGTCGACCCCTACATGGCAAAGGGGTAGGGTGAACTGAGGGTGATAGCCGCTCTGGTGGGTGGTGACTCAAGTTCGAGGTCCTCTGGCATGGTTCACAAGATTGTACAAAGTTCTTCATATCTTAGTGCATATTTGGCCAGTAATACCCCATACAGAGCACTTGATATACTAAAGCTTCACCACCAATGTAATTCCCACAGTCAACAGAGTAAACCTCTCTCAACGCCCATTTGGCATCATCAGGATGTGAACATCGAAGCAAAGGAAGGGACCTGCTCCTCCTAGAAAGGTATCCATCTACCAGGCAATATCGGACAGAGAGCCTCTTAATTCTTCAGGCTTGATCGGGCTCCTCGATGAGCTTTCCTTCTTAGAGATAAGCAACTATTGGATCCATTCAACAAAGTTGATGATCTAGGGGGCAAATTTCCTTGCCCGTTGTTATGCTTGGTTGGGAAATCACTTGGAGGTGAACTCCCCGTGGTAAGGCTTTTCTACCATTCGCAGCTATCTTAGCTAGGACATCTGCTTGAAAATTCTGTTGTTGAGGCACCTGCTCGATCTTGAATCCCTTAAATTTATTCTTGAGTAGCTGAACTAGCATCAAATAGGCGACCTTGTTATCTCCTTTTGCCTGGTAAATCCTGGAAACATGATTGACTACGAGTAATGAGTCACTCTTGACCTGTAGTTATTCGACCCCGAGCTCGACAACTACCTTCATCCAGGCTACGAGGGCTTCGTACTCCGCTTAATTATCGGTAGCCTTAAACCCAAATCTGAAGTAGTGATAGCATTCAGTCACTTCTCGGTCCATTAAAACTATGCTAGCTCCTCCATCAGCTTGCCTGGACATTTCATCTGAGTAGAAGACCCAAGACTTGTAACCTTCCGGTCAGCTGTCGGCGTTAAGCTAGACTCGTCGCTACAGGGGTCACTTGGCCTGGGAGAGCTGAGAATTATGCCATGAAGTCCTCCAAAAATATCCTTTAGAATACATTTGACCTTTGTAAAAATTAGCAGAGAGGCTGGTCTGTTACCATTGTTATTGAGTGAGCTTAAAAGTAAGACGGAGCTTCCTCCCCGAGGTCACCAGAGTATAGTTGAGCTTCTCTAGGAGAGTATAATTTTTCTCTGGCTTGGTTAGAGCATGAATCACGTAGTAAATAGGTCGTTGGATCCTGTCTCCACATTCCTCGATCAAAGCTCCACTTACTACAGTCTTTGAAACATCAAAGTAGATTTGTAGCTTCTCTCCACGAATTGGCTTGACTAGCAATAGAGGGCTCGTTAGATACTTCTTCAAGGCTTGAAAGGCTTGCTCTCTCTCCTAGTTCCATTTCATGTTTCTCCCCTGCTTGATAGCTTTGAAGAAAGGGTGGCATTTATCGGTGGAGCGAGAAATGAACCTGTTGATCGCTGCTACATGCCCAGTCAATACTTGCACCTATTTAAGTGACGTGGGGGATTCCAAGTCCAAGATACCCTTCATCTTTTCTGGGTTGGCCTTTATACCTCTCTCATGAACCATGAAGCCTATAAACTTCCCCGCAGTTAACCCGAAAGTACATTTGTAGAGGTTCAATCGCATCTGATTTTCCTTTAGGTTCATAAAAGTTCTACGATGGTCATCCTGATGTCCTTCTACGAATTATGATTTTGTGATCATATCATCGATGAATACCTCCATTGACCTTCCAATTTCAGGCCTGAACAGTCGGACTAGCAGCTGGTATGTAGCCCCAACATTCTTAAGACCAAATGGCATCACCTTGTAGCAGTACAGACCCTGTCTGGTAATGAAAATGGTCTTATCCTGATCTGCTGGGTGCATCTTAATCTGATTGTACCCCGAGAACGTGTTAATGAAGCTTAAGAGCTTGTTCTTAGATGTGGAGTCGACTAACCGATCGATCTTTAGCAAAGGAAAGATGTATTTTATACATGCCCGGTTGAGGTCAGTGTAGTCGACGCACTTACGCTACTTCCCATTCACCTTTGTGACCATGACCATGTTGGCGATCCATTCGGGGTAGCGTATCTCTCTAATGAAGCTTGCTCTGATCAACTTGTCCACTTCCTCCTGTACCTTAACATTTATTTCGGCGTTAAAGTGATGCTGTTTCTGCTTGACAGGCTTGAAGGTTGGATCCACTGCTAATCGATGACCAACCAATGATATGGGGATCTCGGACATCTCGTCATGACTCTAAGAAAAGATGACTCTAAATTCTCATAGAAGCCCGATTGAACCTTCTTTCACTCCCGGCTCGAGGGTAGCTCTGACCTTGACAACCTTGGAGGGATCGTCATTCCTGATGGGTATCTCTTATAGCTTATCCACAGGGTGCCCGCTTGCCCATTTCCTACTCTATTCTTCCTTCTCCAACATTAGGGAGTCATCTTCTGGATGATTGGCGGGTTCCGTGTCTTCCAAGGTCATCCCAAGTGTTTCCACATCCTGGATCGTGGCAACTTGTACAAACTGTTTTGCTAAAGCTGTCAGATTTGCAGACACTTCATATCACTTCCTTGCTGCTTGTTGGTCACCATGCACCTGCCTTACCTTGTCCCCAACTTGAAACTTTAAGACGTTGTGGTAGATGGACAAGACTCTTTTTAAGGAAGATAAGAATGGTCTTCCTAGTATCTCGTTGTAGGCTGACAGGGTATCAACCACAACGAAGTTTGTCATAAAATTTTATTGGAGAGACCCGGTTCCAACGGTCACTGGGAGGATCTTCGCTCCCACTGGTATAATCGAGTCCCTAGTGAATCCATACAGTGGGATTACGCATCTATTGTAACACTATTGCTTCAATTTTAACTTCTCTAAGGTATCTTTAAAGAGGATATTGACACTGGTGCCTGTGTCAACGAGCATGCGGTGGACCACGCAATTAGCAATCTGTGCTATGATCACTATAGGATCCTCATGAAGTTATACAGTGTTTTAGATATCTACCTTAGTGAAAATAATCTATGCTGATTGGGAGGGACCAACCGGGCTCTGATCTACGTTGAAGATACCTTGACCTTCATCTACACTAGGAATCTTCCTCACATGGTTTTTTCTAGAATTATTGGAGGTGCCAGCCAGAATGGGCCCTCCGCTGATGGTTTGTATCACCTGTACTTGTTGCATCAGATCCGTTTGCTCCCCCTTTCTATTCTCTGCATGCTCACAGATCTCGGCTTGTACTTCCCTTCTAGTCGGAATATTGTCCCTGACCTACTGAAAGAACTTTATCAAACATCCTCCCCTTATCACAGCCTCGATCTGGTTGCGTAGGTTATAGCACTCTAAAGTGTTATAGCCCACGACATCATGGAAGTCACAATACTTGTACCGGTTACTTCTATCGACTGGGTATTTCATTGTTATGGGCTTCTAGAGTAGCCCTCCATCTCGAATACTGAGGTATATTGTTTCATAGGATGCATTTAAGGGGGTGTAGTAATCAAAACGTCTTTCATCTCATGTTACGGGGGCTACAGTCCTGGAAGAAAGTGAAACTCGTGGAGAGGTTCACCTTGTTGGAAATTTTTTTGGCCAAGGTTGAGAAGCGATGAAGCGGTATGTCGACCTATTTGGAGGTTTGTTCTCATTTTTCTGAGCTTACTCGGGTCTGAAAGCTTCATTCTTTTGGCGCTTCACCGTTCTCATACTGTCATGCTTAATCTTGACCTTGAGTTGTTCATAAATTTCAAACTACTCAAGAGCCCGGTCATAGGCCTCCTGAGAGGTCTATAGAGGTCTGTTGGCAAACGATCAGAAAAGCTTACCCACCCACAAGTTCCGCAGGAAGTTGGCGAGGGTCTCTTTCTCGTTGAAGACTCCCATCTGGATGACTTCCTTGTGAAATTGTTCCACATAGGACCGGAGTGTCTCACTTTACTTCTAGATCACATATAGAAGGTGTATGGAATCCTTTGGACACGGTTTGACCCTTTGGAACTGTGAGCAGAAATTCATTGATAGATTTTTGAAAGAATCCAGGCTACCAGCAGACAGCTTCCTGAACCAAGTCTTTGCGTAATCAGTCAGGGTGGTAGGTAACATCCTGTACATGGTAGCCCTGGTAGTATTTTGAACTTCCATTTGCTGGACGAAGCTCTCTCGGTGGCTCAAGAGGTCTTCTGTTTCGGAGAATTTATCTTTCGGCATTTTAAATTTCTACGGGAGCTCTGCCTCTTGGATCCTAATGTTTAAGGCAGCAATCATCTCGCTTAAAGTATCCTTCTTGTCCTCCTTTTGCTTTCCCCTCTTTATCTGCTGGATCTCTTTCTGTAGCTTTACCAGATGATCTCTCAGCCGCTTGTTCCCGGATTTCTTTTAGTTGACCTCAGACTCCTCACTGTCGGATCCCTCCGATGAACTAAAGATCTCAACACGGTCTTCCTTACGAGCGGGGTCTGCATGGGGGCTTTGCTGGCTACCTTCCTCTCTAGCCTGAGCTTCCCTCTTTGAAGCTGTTTAGAGATGAGCCTCTCGCTGCTCCCGGGGCAGGGCATCCGCTGTAGATTTAACTCGCCTAGGCTTGTAATTGTTAGGGTTTATGCCCTAAAGATGTAATTTGTAAATGGATTTATGAAATAAATAAAAGGAAAAGTTTAATTCTTTCATGTTGTGTTGTTTATTTTATAACTTGTGCATATATTTAACATCCAAGATTACCGGATGTAATTTCGAATTGTGTATATGAGTCTGATATACAGATGGATACAGTAAGAGACGTGCAGTATAAAGAGTCCATAGATAGCAAATAAAGCTGGGTACTTTATTGTGGTTAATCTATAGTTGTGGTCCACTCCGTAATGTACGATGATTCTATCCCGAATCATTCATATGAGATATGGAAATGAAGGTACCTTGTATGATGTGATCATATAGGACAAGGCCATGATCTATATGAATCTCTCACCAATATCCGTTTACCGATGAGATTCATATATGTCAACTAATGATGGCTATATGTGGGTGATCTTAATCCTAAATGTTTTATCGACTCCTTCAGGTTAGATCGTGGTCTTTGATATAGCATAAGTGAGGTCAGATGCAGTTCCCGATCAATATGCACCGTATGTTAGGATTGCGGTTTGGCTTTTGGCGGGGAAGGTTTGTACACAACAGTGGAATCTACTCATTCTCGTGAGAAGTAGACGATAGTTCCTTTAAGGGTTTATTCGGGGCTTGGACAATATGAGCACTCTCTTAATTCCGTGAGGAAATAGGATTTATTGTCCATTAGAGAATCAACGGTAATTAAAGGATATATGTAATTAGAGGGGTATAACAAACATTATGGCCCAGCTCTAATTATTAACTATTGTGGAGGATCACACCATATGTAATGGCTATATCGATGGACACCGAGTTGTATCGGTCTGTGTAAAAGTGTCTACAGTCGAGAGAGTGCAGCAGAAGCGTGAGAAAATTAGAAAATTAGGGTTTGCGCATATAAAAAAAATCCCTTTTAATAACAAGAACCTTAACCCTAGATTAATTGATGTATATAAAAAGTATCGTACCTTATTTTTCGTGACGATTGAACTAGCGTCGAATTGAATCCGCAAGATCTTCCAATCCAATCACGAACGAGAATCACCTAGGAGTGTGGGCTCCCTTTTTTTAAATTGTATACCTGAGGATGGAAACAAACAAAATCTTCTTCTTTGTTAGTCACAATAATCCTCCAAGAGAAAAATCAAGAACATCCGGTCACTTTTGAATTATCAATCAATTTGATTGAAACTCGCATAATCATTGATTCGATGTTGTACACAAAACCCTTTTGATGCAAAGGATACTATTATACTATCGAAAACAAAAACATTCCCTCTTTTCTCAATGCTTGGCCGAATTCTTCACACATTGAGTTGGACGAAGTTTTTTTTTATAACAATAGAAAAACAACTTATCACACCAAAAACCCATACTTGGTCGAAATTTACAAGTATATATATAGAAGACCAAATCCTTTCCTAAGAAGGATTTACTTGGTGGTTAAGAATCCTATTCTTAGGTGGATTTATTTGGTGGTTACTAATTCTTTTCCAAAAGGAATTCTTTCCTACACCAAGACTCCTAATCCAACTCAATATTGTATTTGTAACCATATTAAAGACTTCCTAATTTGATTAGATAAATAAAATTATTTATCTACTTATCAAATATAGTCTTTAATATTAATTATACTACCAACAATAGTATAATATCAGGAGACCATCTCCTAATAGAAAAAGATTTTGACTTTTAATTAAATAATTAATTAATCAACAAATTAATTAATTTCCATTTAATCAAATAATAAAATAAAAATAATATAATTAAGCTATTCTAAATAGCCTTGCCGTAGAAAACATGTATATGGGCCATATATAATTCTTCTTATTTTATTAAAACCATTGGACCGTAATAAAGCGTCCACATGTGAACTAGACCTATTCTTAAAAAAAGAAACAAGTTCACATGCCATAATACAATTCTAATTGGACCCCTAAATTGGTCCGGTAGAATACATCAAGTGATCCATACAAGTTCGTGAGGAATGAGGACCTTAGCGGGCTATCTAAATTTAAGCTCCAATAGACACAACCCAAGCACAATCAACAAATAATTCATTTAGGTCCAATCTATTTAATTTTAGGTCATTCCACTAAAGAACTAAAATTGAACTCTTAAATAAAGATAGAATAAGTTGATGTTACTCATTCATACCCTAGACAACCTTATTGGAGAAAGTGTATCTTCGTGAAGAATACCAGTAATCGCCAAGAGCTCATAGACCATCTATAGTTCTCCAAGTTACCATATTTACTCATATGACCACATTTTGAACTTGGATATTTTGACTTGTCCATAAGCCATGTTTCAATAGACACTATTGAAAACTTAACGTTAAGATTTAATATCTAATACCTCAAAACATCCATATGATGGTATTCTACTCTCATTCAATAAATGGAGCCACGATTTCTATATCTATAAATGAAGTCCTCTATCGATTAACAAATGAATACCACTAAACTATCGAGGATAGACTATGCTATATAATCGTACTCATTGATATCTCAAATGATAACACTTGCAACCAAAATTTCATCATTTATCTCAGGATTGAGATAGACACTCCGATTGTCTTCAAATGAAAGCTTTTATCCATTGACAGGTTCTAGATAAAGTTTTTCATTTTGATCCTCTTCAATGCACCAAGTGCACTAGATTCTTTTGCCCAAAGACACCATACTATGATGATTTTAGACTCATCATAACACATGATCTCACTCAAATGCTAGCAAAAGAATCTACAACTTTGACAAGATAAAGGCACCCAACCTTTTATCTTGAGTTGTGAATGTTATTCAAGACTGACTAAACAATTGTTTCTACTTCATACATATCTAGATGTATGAATAATTCTTCTTTTCTCATAGTCTTTTGACCTTATGATTATTTACTTTTAACAATTATAATTATTAAAATATAAATGCTATAAGATTTGTTAAACTAGAAAACACTTTATTAATATGAAAAGATTGTCAATTACAATATTACCCACTTGCTATCGAGCATAATCCTAACAATCTCCCACTTGCTCTATAGCAAATGTGTCATATCTCTTATCCCCATATTCTCTAGATACCTATCAAAACTCTTTTGAGGAAGAGCCATTGTAAAGGGATCTGCTAGATTTTCTGCTGACGCGATCTTGGTAATCGTCACGTCACCCCTATGTACAATTTCTGTTAGCAGGTGATACTTTCTTTCAATGTGTTTCCCTCTCTTATGACTTCTTTGTTCTCTCAAATTAGCCACTTCTCCATTATTGTCACAATAGATAGTGATCTGCTTATTCGAATCAGGAACCACTTCCAAGTTAATCAAGAATTGGCGGAGCCAGACAGCCTCTTTAGCAGCCTCGCATGCGGCTACATACTTAGCTTCTATTGTGGAATCGGCAATACAAGATTGCTTGATACTCCTCCATATGACTGCCCATCCTCCAATAGTAAACACATATCCTGACGTTGATCTTCTGGAATCGGAATCTATCTGAAAATCATAATCTGTATACCCAACGCGAATTAAATCCCCTTTAGAGTATACAAGCATATAATCTCTTGTTCTTCTAAGATACTTGAAAATATGCTTGACTGCCTTCCAGTGATCAGGACCAGGCTTCGATTAAAACTAGCTAACTATACCCACATCAAAACAAATATCTGGTCTAGTACAGAGCTTTGCATACATGAGACTTCCTACTGCCGAAGCATATGGAATCATACTCATGACTTGCTCTTCATGCTCATTCTTAGGAACTTGTTCCTTATAAAGTTTGATTCCATGTCTAAAAGGTAACATACCTTTCTTGGAATCTTGCATGGAAAACATTGACAAGATTTTATCTATGTATGAAGCTTAGGATAATGCAATCATTCTATTATTTCGATCCCTTATGACTTGGCTACCAATAATATAACTTGTTTCTCCTAAGTCCCTCATATCAAATTGTTTTGCTAACCATTCTTTTATTGATATCAATACACCTACATCATTTTCGATGAGTAGTATATCATCAATGTAAAGCACTAGGAAAACCAACTTGTCGCCTTTAATCCTTTTGTATACACAAGGTTCATCAAGGTTTTGAATAAATCCAAAACTTTTACGGCTTGATCAAACCTTATGTTCCAGGATCTGGATGCTTACTTCAATCCATATATGGATCTTTGTAACTTGCATACCCTTTCCTCTTAGCCCTTTTCAATGAATCCTTCTAGTTGTATCATATAGATGCTTTCGTCAAGACTTCCATTAAGGAAAGCTATCTTGACGTCCATTTGCCAAATCTCTAGGTCTAGAGGTGCCGCAATGGATAAGAGTATCCTAATGGATTTAAGCATGACCACAGAAGAGAAGGTTGCTTCATAATCGATACCTTCCTTCTGTGTATAACCTTTAGCTACCAATCTAGCTTTAAAGGTTTCTACCTTTCCATTCATTCCTCTTTTCCTCTTATATACCCACTTTGTTTTTGAACATAGATTCAATTTCGGATTGCATTTCCTTTTTCCGATGGTGACAACCAACATCTTCCATTGCTTCCTTGTACGTATAGGGGTCATCATCGTCCGAAAGATTCTCTTAGACTGATGTATCTCTCGGGTTGTCTAACAACCATCCCACTACGATGAGGTATGGTAAATTGTTGATCTTGGTTGGTACGGAACTTACAATTGGGCTTGGTTGTGAAACCTGTTGTAGAATTGTATCTCCTAAAAGCTCATTCAGGACAATTGTACTTTTAGGCACAAAATTATTCATATAGTCCTTTTCAAGAAATTTAGCATTTGTCGAAACAAATACTTTAAGATCTGAAGGACTATAAAAATAATATCCTTTTGTTCCTTTTGGATACCTTACAAATATGCATGTTTCTGAACGAGACTCCATCTTTTCTGTCTTTCCTTTTAACACGTGCGTAGGACATCCAAATATCCTTAAGTGTTGTAAGCTAGGCTTTCGCTCGGTCCACAACTCATGTGGTGTTTTAGGAAACGACTTAGATGGTACAAAGTTTAGAATGTACATTGCGGTTTATAAAGCACATCCCCAAAAAGAATTAGAGAGTGTTGAATAACTCAACATAGACCTAACCATGTCCAAAAGAGTTATATTTCTCCTTTCTGCCACCCCATTTTGTTGAGGTGTGCCTGGTGTAGAAAACTGAGAAATTATCCCATTATCAATAAGATATTGCTAAAACTCACCAGATAGATATTCTCCACCACGATCAGACCTCAAGATTTTTATACGTTTCTCAAACTAATTTTCAACTTTAGCTTTAAATGTTTTGAACATGTCAAAAGCATCCGACTTATGTCTCATGAGATACACATAGCCAAATCTTGAGTGATCATCCATGAAAGTGATGAAGTACTCATATCCACCTCTAGCTTGAATGCTCATAGGTCCACACACATCAGTGTGTATCAAACCTAAACATTCAATGGCTCTTGTGCCTTTGGTCGTAAACGACCTTTTGGTCATTTTACCTTCCAAACAAGATTCACAAGTTGGTAGATAATCAACCTTTAAGTCACTTAGAGGTCCGTCACCAATCTTTTATTCCTATTAAGGTTAATATGACGAAGGCACAAATGCCATATGTAGGTTTCATCTTTTGATAATTTTACTCTTTTATGATTAGGCTCTGTTGATTCCGTGTCTAACAAGTGAGAGATATTTCCATGAAAATAGAATAAACCGTTTTCCAATGTACCTTTACAAATAAATTTGTTATTCTTACTAATAATAAAACTTTGATTAAAAGTAACCGAATATCCAAATTTATTTAGAAAAGAGACCGAAATTAAATTCCTCTTGAATTGTGGTACATAATAAACATTTATTAAAACTAAATGCCTATAAGAATCAAAATTGATTCTAATATCTCCCACTACACTAGTAGACACCAACGCTCCATTGCCTAAATGCAAGTTGAATTCATTCTTATTCAGTCTATTCCTTTGACCCTTTTCACCACAAAAGAAACACTTTCCTTTGATCTTGGTTACTTTCTTGGTCTTTTTCTAAGAAGGATCAAGTTGCTTTTTCTTCTGTTGTCTCTTGACCTTCTTACGGATCTTTAACAGTAGCAACTTACCAAGCATATGAATATCTTTACCCTTGCCTTTCACAAGGATTATCTTGGTGCTTTGAATATCTTGCATCAGGCTCTGCAAGGTGCATTCCTTATTATTCAAGGTGTAGTCCAAATTTAATTGATCAAAGGAATCTGATAGTGAGTTTACAATCATGTCAATTTTGGTCTCACCATCTATCTCAGCACCATTCAGTTCTGCAATGTTCAGATGTGTTATGACTTTCATAGCCTGTCCAGGTTTCATCCTAAGATTCATGAAAGCAGTCACTGCCTCTCTCTTAGTCATCCTAGACCTCATAGCTAATATCTCCTATAGAGACATCATTATATCGACAACAGTCTTCATTCCTTCATGTTGCTGTTGCAACACATCGGAGATGATGGCCATAATGTAATGTACATTTAGCCATCTCATCTGAAGACTTCCACTACTGATACTCATCTCTTTGCTCCTGAGTAGATTCATTAGTTTGGTGGTTAAGGAATAGACATAATGAATTTATGTTTTTCAGCTTGCAATAACAACCCAATTTTCCTTTTCCATGTGACATAATTATCATCAGTTAAAGTATTATCTTTTAGGATAATGATTAGGGATAGGGTCATGATTTCTTTTTAATAACAAAAATTATATAAGTAAACAATCATGATATGGCACTTTTGAATATTTATCTTGAATTAAATAAAATAATTCAATCGTAAAAATTCAACGGTGATTCAACACCCATAAATGTCACGCATTTTTTGGGAGTACGCATCATTTACTAGTTGGACTAGGTCCCACCTAATTGTTAACATAACAACCAACGTTTTCTATTTTAGCCTTACAATTTTTTTAACAAGAACTCTTGGGAGGATATTAAAAAAATTACATTAAGTGTGTTACCAAGTTATCGACCTTCAATATAATCCCTCAAGAATGTCCCTCCTTTGGGAGTAGATATCGTTTGGGCTAATTGTCTAGTCTATCCTTGTAAGGAATTATCTTGCTAAATTCCATTCATGAATACCTATTGGGAGGTTATTCACGAAACATAAAGCTCAACTAAACTTGGAGTCCGTAGGTGTTCCAAAACACCGTCTCCAACTCAATTGTTTAAGGCCTGTGATCGAATTCCAAAGAATGATTTACCAAGTTATCTAGATGCCAATTTAGATACTTAAAACATTCAATACATGTTCATACCAAAAGAGATATATGAGCGGCACTCCTATTCTATATGACATGTTATCAAACAATGACAAACATTATAATAGTTACGAAAATATAAATAGCTACAATTTTGATCCATCCTAGAAAAACAAGAAAATTACATATGTCTTGGAATATAAAAACTCCTTTCTTGGCGAACAAGTCTTCACGCGACCTTCGTCGTCCGGACTTTCTCGGCTACCTCCCATGGGCGTGCCCACCCTTGGCCCCTACTCATGGGCGCGCGCATGCTACAAACCCATAAAGGGCTGCCATGCGCAGCCCTTGGCTACCAAAGGGCTGCCGTGCGCAGCCCATGCCACAACAAACGTGGTTGTGTGCTTTTCGTAAGCACGTTCATTGCTACGGCTCGTACGGTCCCAAACTTGTTCCGGCTGCTTCCAGTTCTTCAAACCTTTGAGTCTTTGATACTTGAATGATTACAGAAGAATTATAAACAAAAAAATACTGCAGTTTTTTTTTATTACAATAGTGCAGTTTTTTTTTATTACAACAACAAAATAAAAAAAACATAGCAACTATCAAGAAGGAAATTATGGCGATGAAAGACCACCCTTCTTGTTACAATCCCAAAACAAAATACATTGAAGTTCTAGGACCAAAATTGAGCAATAACAAACCACATATAAAACATATATATATATATATATATATATATATATATATATATCCATACATTCCAATGTAAATATATATATACGAATACCTAGAGTGCCATCTCTTTCTAAAACATGCATATATACAAAAAAAAAAATTCACGAACACGTACATCAATTAATCAAGGGTACAACCAGGCTCTGATACCAATTGCAGGGAAAAAACGGTTCAAAACGCAACGGAAGCGTGAGAAAATTAGAAATTAGGGTTTGCGTATATATAAAAAAAAATTCTCTTTTAATAGCAAAAACCTTAACCCTAGATTAATTGATGTATATAAAAAGTATCGTACCTTTTTTTTTTGTGATGATTGAACTAGCGTTGAATTGAATCCGTAAGATCTTCCAATCCAATCACGAACGTGAATCACCAAGGAGTGTGGGCTTCCTATCTTTAAATTGTATACCCGAGGATGGAAACAAACAAAATCTTCTTCTTTGTTAGTCACAATAATCCTCCAAGAGAAAAACCAAGAACGTCCGGTCACTTTTGAATTATCAATCGATTTGATTGAAACTCACGTGAACCTTGATTTGATGTTGTACACAAAACCCTTTTGATGCAAAGAATACTAGTGTACTATCGAAAATAAAAACGTTCCCTCTTTTCTCTACGCTTGGCCGAATTCTTCACACATTGAGTTGGACGAAGTTTTTTTTTTAACAATAAAAAAACAAATACAAAACAACTTCTCACACCAAAAACCCATACTTGGTCGGAATTTACAAGTATATATATAGGAGACCAAATCCTCTCCTAAGAAGGATTTACTTGGTGGTTAAGAATCCTATCCTTAGGTGGATTTACTTGGTGGTTAAGAATCATTTTCCAAAAGGAATTCTTTCCTAGACCAAGACTCCTAATCCAACTCAATAGTGTATTTGTAACCATATTAAAGACTTCCTAATTTGATTAGATAAAAATTCCTTTTATTTATCTACTTATCAAATATAGTTTTTAATATTAATTATACTACCAACAATAGTATAATATTTAGGAGACCATCTCCTAATAGAAAAAGATTTTGACTTTTACTTAAATAATTAATTAATCAATAAATTAATTAATTTCCATTTAATTAAATAATAACAAATAATAATATAATTAAGCTATTCTAAATAGCCTTGCCGCCCAACACATATATATGGGCCATATATAATTTTTCTTATTTTATTAAATCCATTGGACCTTAATAAAAAGTCCACATGTGAACTAGACATATTCTTTCAAAAAAAAACAAGTTCACATGCTTTAATACAATTCTAAATGGACCCCTAAATTGGTCCGGTAAAATATATCAAGTGAACCAAACAAGTTCGTGTGGAATGGGGATCTTGGCGGGCTATCTAAATTTAAGCTCCAATAGACACAACCCAATCACAATCAACAAATTATTCACTTAGGTCCAATCTATTTAATTTTAGTTCATTCCACTAAAGAACTAAATTTGAACTCTTAAATAAAGATAGAATAAGTTGATGTTACTCATTCATACCCTAGACAACCTTATTGGAGAAAGTGTATCCTCGTGAAGAATACCAGTAATCGCCAAGAGCTCATAGACCACCTATAGCTCTCCAAGTTACCATATTTACTTATATGACCACATTTTGAACTTGGATATTTTGATTTGTCCAGAAGCCATGTTTCAATAGACACTATTGAAAACTTTATAGTAAGATATAATATCCAATACCTCAAAACATCCATATGATGATATTCTTCTCTCATTCAATAAATAGAGCCACGATATCCATATCTATAAATGAAGTCCTCTATCGATTAACAAATGAATACCACCAAACTATCGAGGATAGACTATGCTATATAATGATACTCATTGATAGCTCAAATGATAACACTTGCAACCATAAGTCCATCATTTATCTCGGGATTGAGATAGACTCTCCGATTGTCTTCAAATGAAAACTTTTATCCATTGACGGTTCTAGATAAAGTTTTTCATTTTGATCATATTCAATGCACCCAGTGCAGTAGATTCTTTTGCCCAAAAACACCACACTATGATGATTTTAGACTCATCATAACACATTTGATCCTACTCAAATGCTAGCAAAATAATCTACAACTTTGACAAGATAAAGGCGCCAAACCTTTTATCTTAAGTTGTGAATGTTATTCAAGACTAACTAAACAACTGTTTCCACTTTATTCATATCGAGATGTATGAACAATTCTTCTTTTCTCATAGTCTTTTAACCTTATGATTATTCACTTTTGACAATTATAATTATTAAAATATAAATGCTATAAGATTTGTTAAACTAGAAATCACATTATTAATATGAAAAAATTGTCAATTACAATATTACACTCTTGCTATCAAGCATAATCCTAACATTAATAATCAAGAAATATTAATTAAAGAGTTTAATTAATGATTCTAAGGATTATTGGAGATCAAAATACCGCAAGGTCCATTGTTAGGATTATGCTCGATAGCAAGAGTATAATATTGTATTTGACAATCTCTTTGTATTAATAAAGTAATTTCTAGTTTAACAAATCTTATAGCATTTATAGTTTAATTATTATAATTGTCAAAAGTAAATATTCATAAGGTCAAAAGACTATGAGAAAAGAAGAATTGTTCATACATCTAGATATGTACGAGGTAGACACAATTCTTTAGTTAGTCTTGAATAATATTCACAACTTAAGATAAAAGGTTGGGCGCCTTTATCTTGTCAAAGTTGTAGATTCTTTTGCTAGCATTTGAGTGGGATCAAATGTGTTATGATGAGTCTAAAATCATCAAAGTGTGGTGTCTTTGGGCAAAAGAATCTAGTGCACTGGGTGCATTGAATAGGTTCACAATGGAATACTTTATCTAGAACCGTCAATAGATAAAAGTTTTTCATTTGAAGACAATCGGAGAGTCTATATCAATCCTGAGATAAATGATGGACTTATGGTTTCAAGTGTTATCATTTGAGCTATCAATGACTACGATTATATAGCATAGTCTATCCTCGATAATTTGGTGGTATTCATTTGTTAATCGATAGAGGACTTTATTTATAGATATGGACATCGTGGCTCCATTTATTAAATGAGAGTAGAATATCATCATATGGATGTTTTGAGGTATTGGATATTAAATCTTAACATTAAGTTTTCAATAGTGTCTATTGAAACATGGCTTCTGGACAAGTCAAAATATCCAAGTTCAAAATGTGGTCATATGAGTAAATATAGTAACCTGGAGAGCTATAGACAGTATATGAGCTCTTGGCGATTACTGGTATTCTTCACGAGGATACACTTTCTCCAATAAGGTTGTCTAGGGTATGGATGAGTAACATCAACTTATTCTATCTTTATTTAAGAGTTCAATTTTAGTTCTTTAGTGGAATGAACTAAAATTAAATAGATCGGACCTAAGTGAATCATTTGTTAATTGTGATTGGGTTGTGTTTATTAGAGCTTATATTTAGATAGCCCGCCAAGATCCTCAATCCACACGAACTTGTATGGATCACTAGATATATTCTACTGGAACAATTTAGGGGTCCATCTACAATTGTATTGAGGTATGTGGACTTGTTTCTTTTTGTAAGAATATGTCTAGTTCACATGTGGACTTTTTATAAAGGTCAAATAGATTTAATAAAATAAGAAAATAATATATTGGCCCATATATATATTTATTTATATGTGTTGGGCGGCAAGGCTATTTAGAATAGCTTAATTATATTATATTTTTTTATTATTTAATTAAATGGAAATCAATTAATTTGGTGATTAATTAATTATTTATTTAATAGTCAAAATCTTTTTCTATTAGGAGATGTTCTCCTAATATTATACTATTGTTGGTAGTATAATTAATATTAAAGACTATATTTGATAAGTAGATAAATAAAAGGAATTATTTATCTAATCAAATTTGGAAGTCTTTAATATGGTTACCAATACACTATTGAGTTGGATTATGAGTCTTGGTGTAGGATATAATTTTTTTTAGAAAAGGATTCTTAACCACCAAGTAAATCCTTCTTAGGAGAGGATTTGTTCTCCTATATATACTACTTGTAAATTTTGACCAAGCCTTAGTTTTTGGTGTGAGAACTTGTTTTTTATTTGTTTTTTTATTGTTATAAAAAAAACTTCGTCCAACTCATTGTGTGACGAATTCAACCAAGCATAGAGAAAAGAGGGAACGTTTTTTGTTTTCGATAGTACACTAGTATCCTTTGCGTCAAAAGGGTTTTGTGTACAATATCGAATCAAGGTTCACGCGAGTTTCTATCAAATTGATTGATAATTCAAAAGTGACCCGATGTTCTTGATTTTTCTCTTGGTGGATTATTGCGACTAACAAAGAAGAAGATTTTGTTTGTTTACATCCTCAGGTATACAATTTAAAGAAAGAGAGCCCACACTCCTAGATGATTCACGTTCGTGATTGGATTGGAAGATCTTTCGGATTCAATTCGACGCTAGTTCAATCGTCATGAAACAAAAGTTACAATACTTTTTATATACATCAATTAATCTAGGGTTAAGGTTCTTGTTATTAAAAGGGAAAATTTTTATTTATACGCAAACCCTAATTTTATTAAATTTTCTCACGTTTCCACTGCACGTGGTTTTTTCCCTGTAATTGGTATCAGAGGCTGGTTGTTCCCTTGATTAATTGATGTATGTGTACGTGAATCTTTTTCTGTTTATTGTATATATGCATGTTTTAGAAAGATATGGCACTCTAGGTATTCGCATATATATTTACATTGGAATGTATGGATATAAATATGTTTTATATGTGGTTAGTTATTGCTCAATTTTGGTCCTAGAATTTCAATTTAATTTTTTTTGGGATTGAAACAAGAAAGGTGGTCTATCATCACCATAATTTCCTTCTTGGTAGTTGCTAGGTTTTTTTTTTTAATTTTGTTGTTGTAATAAAAAAAAACTGTACTATTGTAATAAATAAAACTGCAATATTTTTATTTATAATTCTTCTGTAATACATTCAAGTATAGAAAACTCGAAGGTTTGAAGAATTTGAAGCAACTGGAACAAGTTTGGGATCGTGCGAGCCGTAACAACGAACGTGCGTGCAAAGAGCCCGCAGCCACGTTTGTTGTGGCATGGGCTGCGCACGGCAGCCCTTTGGTTGCCATGGGCTGCGCATGGCAGCCCTTTATGGGTTTGTAGCATGCGCGCACCCACTGGAAGGGGCCAAGGGTGCGCACGCCCGTGGTAGGTAGCCGAGAGAGTCCGGACGACGAAGGTCGCGTGAAGACTTGTTCGCCAAGAAAGGAGTTTTTGTATTCCAAGACATATGTAATTTACTTGTTTTTCTAGGATGGATCAAAATTGTAGCTATTTATATTTTCATAAATATTGTAATGTTTGTCATTGTTTGATAACATGTCATATAGAATAGGAGTGTCACTCATATATCTCTTTTGGTATGAACATGCATTGAATGGTTTAAGTATCTAAATTGACATCTAGATAACTTGGTAAATCATTCTTTGGAATTCGATCACACGCCTTAAACAATTGAGTGGGAGAAGGTGTTTTGGAACACCTACGGCCTCCGAGTTTAGTTAAGCTTTATGTTTCGTGAATAACCTCCCAATAAGTATTCATGAATGGAATTTAGCAAGATACTTCTTTACAAGGATTGACTAGACAATTAGCCTAAACGATATCTACTCCCAAATGAGGGATATTCGTGAGGGATTATATTGAAGGTTCATAAATTGGTAACACCCTCAATATAATTTTATTTATGTCCTCCCAAGAGTTCTTGTTTATAAAATTGCAAGGCTAAAATAGAAAACGTTGGTTGTTATGTTAACAATCCAACTAGTAAATGGTGCGTACACCCAAAAGTGGTGTGACATTTATGGGTGTTGGATCACCATTGAATTTTTACGACTGAATTATTTTATTTTATTCAAGATAAATATTCAAAAGTGCTTTATCATGATTATTTACTTATATAATTTTTGTTAATATAAATAAATCATAACCCCATCCCTAATGAATATCCTAAAAGATAATATTTTAAACTGATGATAATTATGTCACATGGGTTGTTATTGCAAGCTGAAAAACAAAAATTCGTTATGTCTATTCCTTAACCACCAAACTAATGAATCTACTCAGGGTCAAAGAGATGAGTATCAGCAGTGGAAGTCTTCAGATGAGATGGCTAAATGTACGTTAAATTATGGACATCATCTCCAACGTGCTACAACAACAACATGAAGGAATGGAGACTGCTGCCGATATTATGATATTTCTAGACAAGGATTCATATGGTTAGTAAATTTGCTACTGTTAAGACCCGTTAGAAGGTCAAGAAAAAACAGAAGAAAAAGCAACTTGAGACTTCTTAGAAGGAGACCAAGAAAGTAACCAAGATCAAAGGGAACTGTTTCCCTTATAGTGAAAAAGGTAAAAGGAATAGATTGAATAAGAATGAATTCAACTTGCAGTTAGGCAATGGAGCGTTGGTGTCTACTAGAGTACTGGGAGATATTAGAATCAATTTAGATTCTTATAGGCATTTAGTTTTAATAAACATTTATTATGTATCACAATTCAAGAGGAATTTAATTTCGGTCTCTTGTTTAAATAAATTTGGATATTTGGTTACTTTTAATAAAGGTTTTATTATTAATAAGAATAACGAATTTGTTTGTAAAGGTACCTTGGAAAACGGTTTATTCTACTTGCATAGAAATATCTCTCACTTGTTATGAAAATACAAACGCGGTTAAATGCTCAAGGCTAACATAGAGAGAGGGGTGAATAGGTTAGACACCATTTTCGACTCCCTTAGAAACAAACAAAAATTTATCCCTCTAGATTGCTTGTATCAAAATATATATATATATATATATATATATTAATTAAAGACACTTAATCAAAATATAAAACAAGTAAAGTGTGATACAAACAAGTAATTGTAACACATACACAATCTATATTATAGAAAGGAGGTCAACTTACATAAAGAGTACTATCCATAGTATTCAAATAACAAATACAAATACTAAAAATATAGAGATAGAGAGAAGTTGACACAAGATAAAACATGGTAAACCTTCGAAGAGGAAATATCCACGGGCTAGCAGCCACCGCAAACAAAATCCCTTAGTAGATAAGACAAGTACAATCTCTCAAGAGAAACTACCCTCATATCCTATTCATGAAGATGTCGCCATAATGCTCAACAATCTGAGGCCTCACACCTCTTGTCAAGACTTTCTCACTCACCTTACCAGATCCTAATGACCCAAGGCAAGACTTCTTGCACAACTATCCAAGTCCTCCGACTCTAGTCAAGACTTCATCGCTCAGCTATCTGGAACCTCACGACCCTAGGCAAGACTTCTTGCTCAACTATCTGAGTCCTCCCGACTATAGTCAAGACTTCCTCGCTCACCTATCCGGATCCTCAAGACCCTAGGCAAGACTTCTTGCTCGACTATCCAAGTCCTCCCAACTCTAGCCAAGACTTCCTTGCTTGACAATCCAAGGTCTCACACCTCTTGCCAAGACTTACTTGCTCAAAAGCATAGGTCTCACACCTTTTGTCAATACTTCCTTCTAACAAGGCATCTAGGTGGTCATGAATGCAAAACGCAAACAAGCATGCAACACAGAATGCTATGATCAATACATCCTATGGAAAATACTAAACATAAGCATGAATGCACAAATCACATGTAGTCTAGTCAATCATGCATGTATAATCAATCTAGATCATGTAAGATATGTTCAACATTAATCACAACCTAGATACATGCATAGATCTAAACTTGAGTAACAATATATGTTCCATAAATCACAAGATCAAATTTAAATCACACAAACCAAAAACATGCTAAAATCATATGACAAAGTCATTTAGATTTAAGCTAAAGTTCTAGAGCATATTCCTATACATAGATTCAACAAAACACATGAATAGCTCTAAAGAACATAAGCACATGTACTGATGTGAGAATTCGGACAAGAGAGCCTAATACATGTGAGGAACTATTTTTTCACAAAATCAATCAATCAAAGATCATCAAATAGTCCTAGAATCAAAGCTAACACAATACAATCCCAAACATGTGAAAACATAGGCAAATCAAAACCTAACTCAACATGTATGATTTCAATTGAAACTCAACCTAGCTTTAAAAGAGTTCAAAACTCAAATCAAAACACTCATAATACACATAAATAAGTTGAAGAAGAAAACCCAAGGCAATTGACCAAGTTTTAAAAGAAAAGTTTGAGAGAAAATCAATACCTTAGTTGATTTAGGGGAAGTCCAGTTTTTGTATTTTTAGACTCCAAAAAAAGCAACAAAACTCACTCAAACCTTCATAGAAAAGACGAATGATGAATAGATAAACACTCTCAACTTTGAATCACTCAAATCGGAGTTCAAATGAAGAAGTTATGGTGTCTGGAAGGTGAGAAAATGTAGAGAGAAAATTTCTTCACACAAGTTTGAATTTCTTCTTAGAATGAAATGTGAGAGGGAAAGAGAATATAAAAGAGAGGGATGGAAAGAAACTAAATGACCGATGGCCACGCGCCATCTCGGGCATGCACCACTTCATGGCCTTTGGCCATGGTGCAATCCCCTTGCGCTTTCCTCGCGTTCTTCTACTATTCTCTGTCCTCCGAACTCGGAATTTGAATCTGTTTTAGGATTACGAACCATAACTCTCACATGGACATAGACATATAAGATACTCAACCTAGAAAATAATACTTCAACTCTATATTTGAATACGAAGACAATGTATGAAACATGAGTTGAAAGTATAGTATCTTTTGCCTTAGAATTTGAAATCAATAGTATGAGTAACCGAAATGACCGGAACTCAATCAAGAATGATTTAAGACTAAAATCAAGTTCAATATCTATGTTATACAAACATATACATACACAAACACAGTTCACACTAGAATGAAAACTACATAGAGATAGTCTACAATCATGCATTTTTCCAAAACATGTTATTTCCATACCAATGCATGAGCATTCATATTCAAGTGTGTGAATGTGTTATACATGATGCACAATGATGCAGGGACACATATGGATGAATTGTATGTGTGTGCCTATAATGGTGCACAACGATGCAGGGATAAAAATGTATGAATTGTGTGTGTGTGCCTAAGCCTTGTAAGAGAAAGATAAGATCTTAGTATACCTTTGTAGAACCATATTGCATCCTTTCTCTTTGAAGACTTAGAGCTTGCTTTGACTTGTTGTTCATCCTTCTTTGAAACTTGAATCATCATGAATCTAATCAACTAAATCATTACAAGTAAACATCATTTCGATATGGAATTAATGCCAACACAAACTAAAACCTAACAATCTACCCCTTTGGCAAATTCCATGTCAAAACACCTATACATTTACTACAAATATAAAATTGAAGATAGGTCACAAAAACACTCCCTCACATTACAATGAGTAAGATTCCTATAACTAATCTTCACCAACTCTTGAACTTCATCTTGATCTTCTCTTGAAGTAACCTACAAATCATCTCAAAGCACAATGCATTTACAAGAGAAAAACAACAAATGGCAACATATAATATGGATAAGAATATACAATTAAGTCCACAAATACATGTATCTCCCCCTCAATACCAAAATACAAGAATTCTTAACAAAATCTTAAGACTAATTATTACATGCCATTGAAAGTTCAAAAATTCACAAAAACAACATACAAAGAAACTAAGTAACTAGCAACTCTTTCTCCCCATTTTTGACATGAAATGATGCCAAAAGGTAAGAAACATACCATAAGACTCAAATACTAGCTACTTGGTCCACCAAAGAAAGATGTGTGTGTAGTTGATCTAACATAATGCTTGAGAGGTGGTCTTGAACTTGAGGCAATACACTCCTTTAACTCTTTTATTCTCGCATCTTGTTTATCAACTATAGCACTAAGCTCATCAACCTTCTTCTTCAAATGTAAAGCCCAATCCAGAAGAATGTTTGTGCTAGTCTCTTGACAATCAACTTGTGAACTACTAAATAGTCCAAAAGCATCACATGTCTTACCCTTATCCTTATATGACATGTATGACACATGTTTATCACTATACTTTTCCAAGGGTTGTATCAACACATCATCTCCTCTACTCTTAACACCACTAAACCCCGGTAATGTAAACTTTTTATCTCCTCTAGTTGAGAAAGCAGAACTATCAATATAAAGCATAAGTAGATCCCCAAGGTTTATAGGTTGATTAGTCACCAAGGCATACACTATTTTGATCTTGTCTTTATTCAACTCGGTTGAATTCGAAGATCCAATAATGTTAGTGCAAATGAATAGATGCCAAAATGCACTAGCCTTAGTTAACTCATGTTGACTAATATAGGCTTTACCTTTCCACTCAAAAGAAGCATTGTCACAAAGAGTTCTAATCATGATATTAAGATTCTCAATGACATCTACATCTAGAAAGTTTGAATCTATATCATTTGATAGCCCAAGAAACTTGTTAACATTTTCCGGGTTAACTCTAAACATAACACACCTAATCTCCATCAAAGCATCGAATAAGGTGGCACTCTCTCTATATTCAAGATAAAACTCTCTAACAAGAGTATCATTCATTATTCCTAACATGCTCACCCAGGATTCCCAATTCCTATCATTAATGCATTTAAGAACATAAGAATCTTTACACTTACCTAAGTCAATGCCTCTCTCTTGAAAAATCTTCTTAGTTCCAAAGATCCTTAAATCTTTTGTCCTTGAAGCTTTGGATCCTTTTGAGGTAGACTTGGCTTACACAATGGGATTCGATTGATTTCCACTTTCGGTAACCTTAGTTCTACCCATTTGTTCTTGTGATATAAGATGCTATATACATACAACAAAATTGAGTCAAAGACAAAACAAGCATATTAGTCACAAATATATAAACACAAAGACATATGACTTAAGAATGAATCATCGTGCAAGATAAAGATAGTGAGTAATATCTTACAAGTATCCTTAAGTCAAAATATGCCAACATGTAACAAAATGAAGCATGTGAACATATCATAAAAGAGAACAATGTCTAGCATACAATGCCCCCCTTGATAAATGCTATAACTAAAATCAATGATAGCATAAAGTTCATAAAGATGTTCACGCAATCACACTTTCAAACAATTTGAAGAAATGTCAACAAAATATGCTTCATATGCTAAGAGAGATACACAAAGATTTTTCAAGTTCTCTCATAATTCTTCAACGATTGCTAAAATATCATCATACTCATAAACAAAGTGTGTGTGAGAGAGATATGCTTCAAATATATATAAAGAAGTAGTTTGATAATCAATATGCAAACAATTTCCAACAACTATTCGTCAAACCGATTATCATCCAGAATTTTTGCTTTTAAGAGAATAGATTTCAAAATATGAGCGTGTGTGTGCATGTGGCTCGTCATCCCATTTCTGTTTTTCAACCCGAGCTCATTTGATTTTGAACTAAACTCATTTTTAAGCCTTCCTCCTTTTCTTTTTAGGCTTTGAATCAAAGATTTTTTTTTTATGATTTCATTTCAACACTTCTTTGATTTTTACTTTTTTTTTTTACATAATAAAAAATTCACTTCATGACGGATTTCACTCATCACAATGGTGTAGCTCTTTCCAACATTAGGTAGCTTTCACATCCAATGTGTGTAGCCCTTTTCATGAAGGTGCTCGTTGAGTTTTATGTAATTGCCAAAGCAAAATGGATACTAACCATAGGTCATTTTAAATGTACTTAAGCATAAAAACTTCAAGATTTATCCAATGTTTACATATTAGTAAACTCAACCTACTAGCAAAACATTAAGAGAAGCAAGGTGCAATTTTTAGAAAACCAAGATTTTATGGCTCATAAGCACAAGATCTAAGAGCAATAAGTAGAGACTTAATCAAGATCATTACTTCTCTAATGAGTAGCTTTCAAAGAATATGAAGCTCATATTTTTCAAAAGAAATGCCACTCAATATACTATACACAAACAATCATCAAAGTTAAGATCAATGTGAACAATATCACTATTAGATCCTAAAATAGCAAATGTCAATGAGAACCATATGTATGCTATACAAAATTCTCTAATATGACATGCTATGAGATGTATATCAAAAATTGAGTCAAAATATGAATATCTAAGAGAACATGCATTAGAGTATAGAGATACCTTTTTGCACATTATATTCACCAAATATCATACTTCTGCCCTTTTTATGAGCACTCTTGCCTTCAATGTCCTCATGACACCAAGTTGACGATGTTTCATAACAAGAGTATAAAAAGCATAATATCTCAACTCAATCAACACATATATCAAAAGATCTTCTCTAAAGTTAATCAACAAATTTCGACCATCATAACAAACATGATGTGAGATAACCAAGTTCATATCAATACATGGAGTATTCAAAGCTAGCAAGCAAGAATTCTCAACATAATTGATATATAGCCTCAAAGCTATCTCACATGTGCTTCTTATTTTTGTGATAAGAGCACTCACCCTTGAACCACTTGTTCTTAGGTGTACCTACACAAACATTTCCAATATCATCCTTGACAACAATGTTAAATCTAGAGTATAGTCTTTCAATGACTTGATTAACAAGAATATCATTAACACACTCTTCCTTAACATTTTCAACACAAGCTTTGTCAAGTTGAAAAAGATTAATATTCTTTCTACTCCAAAAGTTCGTTTCATGCTTAGCAAACTTATCAAGTTTTTCAACTTTTTCAACTTTCAAATCCTTAGCATGTTCAAGTTGAAGTTTAATCTCCTTATTCCTAGATTCATTTCCTAATTTGTATTTTTCAATATATTTATAACACCTAGGCTTAATGTGACCTATTGTGTTGCAATAATGGCAAATTGGAATAAAAGATGAGATTGTACCTTTTGGAGTTGAACTAGCTTCACTAAGAGTTTGCAAAGATACCTTGTTCACCAACTTCTTATTGGCTTTTGATCTTCTCTTCTTGTGTGGTTTATTATCAATCATGACTTCATCAAAGTGAGTAGGAAGTGGTGCTTCCAAGAGCTCATCTTCAACTTCCAAGTCATCTTCACCACTATGAGAGTTAACAAAATTCCTAACACTAGACACAATTACCTAATCATTCACTAAGTCCTTGATGGCCTCCTTAGTCGTGTCTATCTCTTCCATCAATTCTTGCTCTCTCTTCTTCAAAGAAGATATCACATTATCCTTCTCAAGGTTTATCTTTTCAAGTTCTCTAAAATTCTTCATAATATCACCTTTCTCACCAAGAAGTCTACGAGTGACAACCACAAACTCATCTAGTTGTTTCTTGATCAAATAATCATTCTCAACTACTTCTCTTTTAGCATTATCTCTAGCTTCTTCAAGCATTTCTATCTTTTCCAACAACTCAAGAGCCATGATGATTTGCATCAAAGTTTTTGTTCAAAGATATTGTTCCATCAACATCTAGTGGAGAATGAGAAGCCGTAAGAGCTACAAAGTTGCTCACCAACTCTTCATCACTTGAAGACTCACTACTAGAGCTCTCATTGTCACTTGAGTTATCATCACTCCAAGTAGCCGCCAACACTTTGCCTTTCTTATCTTTCTTAGATGGCTTCTTGGTGCACTCACTAGCAAAGTGAACAAAACCATGACAATTATAGCATTGAACATCTTTCTTGTTCATGGCTTGACTATTCTTCTCATTCCTTGGAGATAATGTTTTCTTAACTCCTTTTTCCTTAGAAGACTTGCCTCTAGGCTTGGCATTCTTCTTTAGAAACTTCTTGAACCTTCTAACCAAAATAGTCATCTCTTCATTTTCATCATCACTCTCCTCCTCAATGGCATTGAGAGCGATTCCCTTACTTTTAATCTTTGGCTTCAAGCACATCTCATAAGTTTGGAGAGACCCAAGCAACTCATCGATGTTCATACTATCCACATCCTTGCTTTCCTCAATGGCCGTCACCTTTGATTTGAATCTCTTAGGAAGAGACCTAAGGATTTTCCAATTTAAACGCTCTTTTGAGATAGGTACTCCACGTGCTTGACATTGGTTAGCAATATTAAGAAGCCAAAATTGGAAGTCTTCGAACTTTTCTTCTTTACTCATACTTAAACCTTTAAATTGTGATGTCAACATTTGAAGCCTCGATTTCTTCACCGCTAAGGTTCCTTCATTAGTAACTTGGAGAGTATCCCAAGCTTCCTTTACGGATTCAAGATTTTGAATATAGGAGAATTGATGCCCATCAACTCCTCCAAAGATGGCATTCATAGCACGATGGTGCCATTTAGCAACCTCAAACTCATTCGTTGTCCATTCACTCATTGGCTTGAGTATCATGGTTCCATCCTCTTGAACCTTGGTAGGAGGACTATAACCTTCTTCCACTACCATCCAAGACCTTTCATCAATAGAGCGGATATAGGCTTTCATCCAAAACTTCCAATACTCATAGTTAGTGCCTCGAAGTAATGGTGGCCTAGTATTTGAGGATCTTTCCGCCATTACATCATCTTGTAAACCTATCACTTCAAATGCCTTGCAAAAATCGTGAATGTATCACCCCAGACTCTCACTAAGTGCAATCTAGTGTCCTGCTTTGATACCAATTGAAAATACAAAAATACAAACACGGTTAAATGCTCAAGGCTAACCTAGAGGGGGGTGAATAGGTTAGACACCTTTTTCGACTCCCTTACAAACAAACAAAAGTTTGTCCCTCTAGATTGCTTGTATCACAATATATATATTAATTAAAGACACTTGATCAATATATAAAACTAGTAAAGTGTGATACAGACAAGTAATTGTAACACATACACAATCTATATTATAGAAAGAAAGTCAACTTACATAAAGAGTACTATCCATAGTATTCAAATAACAAATACAAATACTAGAGAGATAGGGATAGAGAGAAGTTGACACAAGATATAACGTGGTAAACCTCCAAAGAGGAAACATCCACGGGCTAGCAGCCACCGGCAAACAAAATCCACTAGTAGATAAGACAAGTACAATCTCTCAAGTGACCCCTTCACCTAGAAACTACCCTCTTATCTTACTCATGAAGATGTCGCCCTCATGCTCAACAATCCGAGGCCTCACACCTCTAGTCAAGACTTCCTCGCTCACCTTACCGGATCCTCACGACCCAAGGCAAGACTTCTTGCTCAACTATCCAAGTCCTCCCGAATCTAGTCCAGACTTCTTCTCTCACCTATCCGGATCCTCACGACCCTAGGCAAGACTTCTTGCTAGACTATCCGAGTCCTCCCAACTCTAGCCAAGACTTCCTTTCTTGACAATCCTAGGTCTCACACCTCTTGCCAAGACTTACTTGCTCAACAACATAGGTCTCAAACCTATTGTTAAGACATCCTTCTCACAAGGCATCTAGGTGATCATGAAAGAAAAACGCAAACAAGCACGCAACATAGAATGCTATGATCAACACATCCTATGGAAAATACTAGACATAAGCATGAATGCACAAATCACATATAGTCTAGTCAATTATGCATGTATAATCAATCTAGATCATGTAAGATATGTTCAACATTAATCACAACCTTGATACATGCATAGATCTAAACTTGAGTAACAATATATGTTCCATAAATCACAAGATCAAATTTAAATCACACAAACCAAAAACTTGCTAAAATCATATGACAAAGTCATTTAGATTTAAGCTAAAGTTCTAGAGCATATTCCTATACATAGATTCAACAAAACACATGAATAGCTCAAAAGAACATAAGCACATGTATTGATGTGAGAATTCGCCCAAGAGAGCCTAATAAATGTTATGAACTATTTTTCACAAAATCAATTAATCAAAAATCATCAAATAGTCTTAGAATCAAAGCTAGCACAATACAATCCCAAACATGTGAAAACATAGACAAATTCAAAACCTAACTCAACATCTATGATTTCAATTGAAACTCAACGTAGCGTTAAAAGAGTTCAAAACTCAAATCAAAACACTCAAAATACACAAATATAAGTTGAAGAAGAAAACCCAAGGCAATTGACCAAGTTTTAAAAGAAAACTTTAAGAGAAAATCAATACCTTAGTTGATTTAGGGGCAGTCCCTTTTTTATGTGTTTATACTCCAAACACAGTAACAAAACTCACTCAAACCTTCAGAGAAAAGATGGAGGATGAATAGACAAACACTCTCAACTTTGAATCACTCAAATTGGAGTTCAAATGAAGAAGTTATGGTGTTTGGAAGGTGAGAAAATGTAGAGAGAAAATTTCTGCACACAAGTTTGAATTTCTTCTTAGAATGAAATGTGAGAGGGAAAGAGAATATAAAGGAGAGGGAAAGAAAGAAGCTAAATGAAAAAATTTCCCATCTTTGTTATTGGTTCCCCAAGATGGCACGTGGGCATGTCGGGGCAGCAAGGTGTTGCATCTGAGATGGCCACGCGTCATCTCGGGCATGCACCACTTCATGGCCTTCGGCCATGGTGCAACCCCCTTGCGCTTCCCTCGCGTTCTTCAACCTTTCTCCGGCCTCCAAACTCAAAATTTGAATCAATTTAGGGATTACAAACTATAACTCTCACATGGACATGGACATATAAGATACTCAACCCAGAAAATAATAATTCAACTCGATATACGAATAAGAAGACAATGTATGCAACATGAGTTGAAAGTGTAGTATCTTTTGACTTAGAACTTGAAATCAATAGTATGAGTAACCGAAATGACCGGAACTCAATCAAGAATGATTTAAGACTAAAATCAAGTTCAATATCCATGTTATACAAACATATACACACACAAACACAATTCACAGAAGAATGCAAACTACATAGAGATAGTCTCCAATCATGCATTTTTCCAAAATATGTTATTTCCATACCAATGCATGAGCATTCATCTTCAAGTGTGTGAATGTGTTATACATGGTGCACAATGATGCAGGGACACATATGAATGAATTGTATGTGTGTGCCTATATTGGTGCATAACGATGCAGGTGAATTGTGTGTGTGTTCCTATAATGGTGCACAACAATGCAGGGACATAAATGTATGAATTGTGTGTGTTCCTAAGCCTTGTAAGAGAAAGATAAGGTCTTAGTATACCTTTGTCGAACCATATTGCATCCTTTCTCTTTGAAGACTTAGAACTTGCTTTGACTTGTTATTCATCCTACTTTGAAGCTTGAATCATCATGAATCTAAACAACTAAATCATTAAAAGTAAACATCATTTTGATATGGAATTAATGCCAACTCAAACTAAAACCTAACATCTTAGACATGGAATCAACGGAACCTAATCGTAAAAGAGTAAAATTATCAAAAGATGAAACCTACCTATGGCATCTGCGCCTAGGTCATATAAACCTAAATAGGATTAAAAGATTGGTTAGTGATGGACCTCTAAGTGACTTAAAGGTTTATGATCTACCAACTTGTGAATTTTGTTTGGATGGTAAAATGACCAAAAGGTCGTTCACGACCAAAGGTGCAAGAACTATCGAATGTTTAGGATTGATACACACTGATGTGTATGGACCTATGTGTATGGACCTATGAGCATTCAAGCTAGAGGTGGATATGAGTACTTCATCACTTTCACGGATGATCACTAAAGATTTGGTTATGTGTACCTCATGAGACATAAGTCGGATGCTTTTGAAATTTTCAAAGCATTTAAAGCTGAGGTTGAAAATCAGCTTAAGAAACGCATAAAAATCTTAAGGTCTGATCGTGGTGGAGAATATCTCTTTGGTGAGCTTCAGCGATATCTTATTGATAATGGGATAGTTTCTCAGTTTTCTGCACCAGCCACACCTCAACAAAATAGGGTGGTAGAAAGTAGAAATAGAACTCTTTTGGACATGGTTAGGTCTATGTTGAGTTATTCAACGCTCCGTAATTCTTTTTGGGGATATGCTTTACAAACTGCAATATACATTCTAAATGGTGTACCATCTAAGTCGGTTCCTAAAACACCGCATGAGTTGTGGACCGGGAGAAAGTCTATTTTACAACATTTAAAGATATTTAGATGTCTGCGCACGTGTTAAAAGGAAAGACAGAAAAGATGGAGTCTCGTTCAGAAATATTCATGTTTGTAGGGTATCCAAAAGAAGCAAAAGGATATTATTTTTATAGTCCTTCAGATCTTAAAGTATTTGTTTCGACAATTGCTAAATTTTAGGAAAAGGACTATATGAATAATTTTGTACCTAAAAGTAGAATTGTCCTTAATGAACTTTTAGGAGATACAATTCCATAAGAGGTTTCGCAACCAAGCCCAATTGTAAGTTCCCTACCAATACAAGATCAACAATCTACCAAACCTTATCATAATGGGAGGGTTGTTAGACAACCCGAGAGATACATTGGTCTAGGAGAATCTGTAGAGAATCTATAGAGAATCTTTTGAACGATGATGATCCCTATACGTACAAGAAAGCAATGGAATATGTTGATTGTCGCCATTTGCAAAAGGCAATGCAATCCGAAATTGAATCTATGTTCAAAAACAAAGTTTGATCTCTTGTAAACTTGCCTAAAGGGATAAAACCAATCGGGTGCAAGTGGGTATACAAGAGGAAAAGAGGAATGGATGGAAACGTGGAAACCTTTAAAGCTAGATTGGTAGCTTAAGGTTATACACAGAAAGAAGGTATCGATTATGAAGAAACCTTCTCTCATGTGGCCATGCTTAAATCCATTAGGATACTCTTATCCATTGCGGCATCTCTAGACCTAGAAATTTGGCAAATGGATGTCAAGATAGCTTTTCTTATTGGAAATCTTGACGAAAGCATCTACATGATGCAACCAGAAGGATTCATTGAAAAAGGCCAAGAGGAAAATCTATTCAAGTTGCAAATATCCATATACTGATTGAAGCAAGCATCCAAATCCTGGAACGTAAGGTTCGATTAAGCCGTGAAAAGTTTTGGATTTATTCAAAACCTTGATGAACCTTGATGAACCTTGTGTATACAAAAGGATTAAAAGCGACAAGTTTGTTTTCCTAGTTCTTTACGTTGATGATATACTACTCATCGGGAAAGATATAAGTGTATTGACATCAATAAAAGAATGGTTAGCAAAATAGTTTAATATGAAGGACTTAGGAGATGCAAGTTATATTCTTGGTATCCAAGTCATAAAGGGTAGAAAGAATAGAACAATTGCATTATCCCAAGCTTCATACATAGATTAAATCTTGTCAAGGTTTTCCATGCAAGATTCCAAGAAAGGTATGTTACCTTTCAGACATGGAATCAAACTTTCTAAGAAACAAGTTTCTAAGAATGATCATGATGAGCAATTCATGACTAGGGTTCCATATGCATTGGCAGTTGGAAGTCTCATGTATGCAATGCTCTGTACTATACCAGATATTTGTTTTGTTGTGGGCATAGTTAGCTGGTTTCAATCGAAGCCTGGTCCTGATTGCTGGACGACAGTCAAGCATATTTTCAAGTATCTTAGGAGAACGAGAGATTATATGCTTGTATACTCTGGAGGGGATTTAATTCCCGTTGGGTATACTGATTATAATTTTTAGTCAGATTCTGACTCTAGGAGATTAACATCAGGATCTGTATTTACTACTGGATGATAGGCAGTCATATGGAGGAGTATCAAGCAATCTTGTATTGTTGATTCCACCACGGAAGCCGAGTATATAGCCTCATACGAGGCTGCTAAAGAGGTTGTCTGGCTCCGGCAATTCTTGATTGACTTGGAAGTGGTTCCTGATGCGAATAAGCAGATCACTATCTATTGTGACAATAGTGGAGCAGTGGCTAATTCCAGAGAACCAAGAAGTCATAACAGAGGGAAACACATTGAAAGAAAGTATCACCTTCTAAGGGAAATTGTGCATAGGGGTGACGCGACGATTTCCAAGATTGCGTCAGCTAAAAATCTAGTAGATCCCCTTACAAAGGCTATTCGATAAAAGAGTTTTGATGGGCATTTAGAGAATATGGGAATGACAGATATGACACGTTTGCTATAAAGCAAGTGGCAGATTGTTAGGATTATGCTCGATAGCAAGAGTATAATATTGTACTTTACAATCTTTTCATATTAATAAAGTGATTTGTAGTTTAATAAATTTTATAACATTTATAGTTTAATTATTATAATTGTCAAAAGTAAATAATCATAAGGTCAAAAGACTATGAGAAAAGAAGATTTGTTCATACATCTAGATATGTATGAGGTAGACACAATTCTTTAGTTAGTCTTGAATGATATTCACAACTTAAGATAGAAGGTTTGGAGCCTTTATCTTGTCAAAGTTGTAGATTCTTTTGCTAGCATTTGAGTGGGATCAAATGTGTTATGATGAGTCTAAAATCATTAAAGTGTGGTGTCTTTGGGCAAAAGAATCTAGTGCACTGGATGCATTGAATAGGATCACAATGAAATACTTTATCTAGAACCTTTAATAGATAAAAGTTTTTCATTTGAAGACAATCGAAAAGTCTATCTCAATCCTGAGATAAATGATGGACTTATGGTTGCAAGTGTTATCATTTGAGCTATCAATGAGTACGATTATACAGCATAGTCTATCCTCGATAGTTTGGTGGTATTCATTTGTTAATTGATAGAGGACTTCATTCATAGATATGGACATCGTGGCTCCATTTGTAAAATGAGAGTAGAATATCATCATATGGATGTTTTGAGGTATTGGATATTAAATCTTAACATTAAGTTTTCAATCGTGTCTATTGAAACATGGTTTCTAAACAAGTCAAAATATCCAAGTTTAAAATGTGGTCATATGAGTAAATATGGTAACTTAGAGAGCTATAGACGGTCTATGAGCTCTTAGCAATTACTGGTATTCTTCACGAGGATACACTTTCTCCAATAAGGTTGTCCAGGGTACGAATGAGTAACATCAACTTATTCTATCTTTATTTAAAAGTTCAATTTTAGTTCTTTAGTGGAATAAACTAAAATTAAATAGATCGGACCTAAGTGAATCATTTGTTGATGTGATTGGTTTGTGTCTATTGGAACTTAAATTTAGATAGCCCGCCAAGATCCCCAATCCACACGAACTTGTATGGATAACTTGATATATTCTATCGGACCAATTTAGGGGTCCATCTAGAATTGTATTGAGGTATGTGGACTTGTTTGTTTTTGTAAGAATGGGTCTAGTTCACATGTGGACGTTTTATAAAGGTCAAATGGATTTTATAAAATAAGAAAAGAAAATATTGGCCCATATATATGTGTTGGGAGGCAAGGCTATTTAAAATACCTTAATTATTTTATTTTATTTTATTATTTAGTTGAATGGAAATTAATTTATTTGGTGATTAATTAATTATTTAATTAAAAATCAAAATCTTTTTCTATTAGGAGATGGTCTCCTGATATTATACTATTGTTGGTAGTATAATTAATATTAATGACTATATTTGATAAGTAGATAAATAAAAAAAGTTATTTATCTAATCAAATTAGGAAGTCTTTAATATGGTTACAAATACACTATTGAGTTAGATTAGGAGTCTTGGTGTAGGATAGAATTATTTTTACAAAAGGATTCTTAACCACCAAGTAAATCTGCCTAAGGAAAGGATTCTTAACCACCAAGTAAATCCTTATTATGAGAGGATTTGGTCTCCTATATATACTACTTGTAAATTTCGAGTTATTGGTGTGGGATGTTGTTTTTTATTTGTTTTTTTATTATTATTAAAAAAAACTTCGTCCAACTCATTGTGTGAAGAATTCGGCCAAGCATAGAGAAAAGAGGGAACGTTTTTGTTTTCGATAGTGCACTAGTATCCTTGGCATCAAAAGGGTTTTGTGTACAACATCGAATCAATATTCACGCGAGTTTCAATCAAATTGATTTATAATTCAAAAGTGACCGGACGTTCTTTGTTTTTCTCTTGGAGGATTATTGTGACTAACAAAGAAGAAGATTTTGTTTGTTTCCATCCTCAGGTATACAATTTAAAGAAAAGGAGTCCGCACTCCCTAGGTGATTCTCGTTCGTGATTGGATTGGAAGATCTTACGGATTCAATTCAACACTAGTTCAATCGTCACGAAAAAAAAGGTACGATACTTTTTATATACATCAATTAATCTAATGTTAAGGTTCTTGTTATTAAAAGGGAAATTTTTTTTTATACGCAAACCCTAATTTTAATAAATTTTCTCACGCTTCCGTTGCGCGTGGTTTTTTCCCTACATCCATTAGGTCCCTTTGCTTGCCCGATCGATTTAGGTAACAAGGGTCACGGTTAATTAATTGGATTTTCCAATTAATTGTGTTACAAAAGTGACACACACACACACACACACACACACACATATATATATATATATTCGGGAATTAATTGAATAATGAGATTATTTATCTAATGAATGTTAAAAGTTAAATTAACTAAAAAAATTAGTTTATTTAATTATATTGATAATTATGAATTATTAATTAACTATTAATTGGAGGACGTTAGTTGATTTTTGGATTCAAGTGAAGATAAAAAATAGGATTATTTTATTTTTACTAAATCATTTATCAAAGTATTTGAATTTAAGTTTAAATTTAAAATACTTATTATTACTTGTATTATATTTGATATATTTGAAAAGGATAACTAAATGATATATATCAATTAATAACACAAGAGATTGCATTTGAAGCTAATTGGTGGGTGCACATGAAACAATAGTCAAAAGAATAATTTGCATATGATGCAAATACCTAATACACACATAATATATATATATATATATATATATATATATATATATGCAAGTGGTGGTGTGAGGCAGAGATATAGATTTTTGAAAAGAGAAAAGAGTTTGCATATAAGACAAAAAAAAATAGCATATGCGTGAAACTAAGTTTTAAAAAAACAAAAACACACAGTGATATTGAAAAAAAGGATTTTATGTATTGTAAAGCAAATTTGTGTTTTTTTTTTGTGAACAAGTGAAAATAGCAATTGCATGTGTGCCTGTGAAAGATCAAAGCAAGTGTTGCACATTTGTAGGATGTCCTGCACAGGTGTTAAAAGGAAAGACAAAAAAGATGGAGTCCCGTTCAGAAACATGCATATTTGTAGGGTATCGAAAAGGAACAAAAGGATATTATTTTTATAGTCCTTCAAATCTTAAAGTATTTGTTTCGACAAATGTAAAATTTCTGGGAAAGGACTATATGAATATTTTTGTGCCTAAAAGTAGAATTGTCCTGAATGAGCTTTTTGGAGATACAATTCCACAAAAGGTTTTACAACCAAGCCCAGTTGTAAGTTCTGTACCAACACAAGATCAATAATCTACCATATCTCGTCGTAGTGGGAGGGTTGTTAGACAACCCGAGAGATACATCGGTCTAGGAGAATCTGTAGAGAATCTTCTGGATGACGATGACTCATATAAGTACAAGGAAGCAACGGAAGATGTTGATTGTCGCCATAAGCAAAAGGCAATGCAGTCCGAAATTGAATCTATCTTCAAAAATAGAGTCTGGTCTCTTGTAGACTTGCCTAAAGGGAAAAAACTGATTGGGTGCAAGTGGGTATACTAGAGGAAAAGAGGAGTGGATAGAAAGGTGAAAACCTTTAAAGCTAGACTGGTAGCTAAATGTTATACACAGAAGGAAGGTATCGATTATGAAGAAACTTCTCTCATGTGGTCATGCTTAAATTCATTAGGATACTCTTATCCAGTGCGGCATCTCTAAACCTAGAGATTTGGCAAATGGATGTCAAGACAGCTTTCCTTAGTGGAAGTCTTGACAAAAGCATCTACATGATACAACCAGAAGGATTCATTGAAAAAGGCCAAGAGGAAAGGGTATGCAAGTTGCAAGGATCCATATATGGATTAAAGCAAGCATCCAGATTCTGGAACATAAGGTTCGATCAAGCCGTGAAATTTTTTGGATTTATTCAAAACCTTGATGAACCTTGTATATACAAAAGGGTGAAGGCAACAAGTTGGTTTTCCTAGTTCTTTACGTTTATGATATACTACTCATCGAAAACGATGTAGGTGTATTGACATCAATAAAAGAATGGTTAGCAAAACAATTTGATATGAAGGACTTTAGAGAAGCAAGTTATATTCTTGGTATCCAAGTCATAAGGGATAGAAAGAATAGAACGATTGCATTATCTCAAGCTTCATACATTGATAAAATATTGTCTAGGTTTTCCATGCTAGATTCCAAGAAAGATATGTTTCCTTTTAGACATGGAATCAAACTTTCTAAGGAACAAGTTCCTAAGAATGAGCATGAAGAGGAATTCTTGAGTAGGGTTCCATATGCATCTGCAGTTGGAAGTCTCATGTATGCAATGCTCTGTATTAAACAAGATATTTGTTTTGCTATGGGTATAGTTAGCAGGTTTTAATCAAAACCTGGTCCTGATCACTGGACGACAGTCAAGCATATTTTTAAGTATCTCAAGAGAACGAGAGATTATATGCTTGTATACTCTTGAGGGGATTTGATTCCCGTTATGTATACAGATTCTGATTTTCAGTCTAATTCTAACTCCAGGAGATCAACATCAAGATTTTTGTTTACTATTGAAGAAGGGGTAGTCATACGGAGGAGTATCAAGAAATCTTGTATTGTTGATTCCACCATGGAAGCCGAGTATGTTGCAGCATGCGAGGCTGTCTGGCTCCACCAATTCTTGATTGACTTGGAAGTGTTCCTGATGCGAATAAGGAGATCACTATCTATTGTGACAATGGTGGAGCAGTGGCTTATTTGAGAGAACCAAGAAGTCATAAGAGATGGAAACACATTGAAAGAAAGTATCACCTTCTAAGGGAAATTGTGCATAGGGGTGACGTGACGATTACCAAGATCGCGTCAGCAGATAATCTAGCGAATCCCGTTAAAAAAGCTCTTCCACAATAGAGTTTTAATGAGCATCTAGAGAACATGGGGATGAGAAATATGACACATTTTCTATAAAGCAAGAGGGAGGTTGTTGGGATTATTCTAGATAGCAAGAGTGTAATAATATATTTGACAATATTTTCATATTAATTAAGTGATTTCTAGTTTAACAAATCTTATTGCATTTATAGTTTAATTATTATAATTGTAAAAAGTAAATAATCATACGGTCAAAAGACTATGAGAAAATAAGAATTGTTCATACATCTAGATATGTATGAGGTAGACACAATTCTTTAGTTAGTCTTGAATAATATTCACAACTTAAGATAAAAGGTTGGGCACCTTTATCTTGTTAAAGTTGTAGACTCTTTTGCTAGCATTTGAGTGGGATCAAATGTGTTATTATGAGTCTAAAATCATCAAAGTGAGGTGTCTTTGGGTAAAAGAATCTAGTGCACTGGGTGCATTGAATTGGATAACAATGAAATACTTTATCTTGAACCGTCAATGGATAAAAGTTTTCATTTGAAGACCATCGGAGAGTCTATCTCAATCCTTAGATAAATGATGGACTTATGGTTGCAAGTGTTATCATTTGATCTATCAATGACTACGATTATATAGCATAGTCTATCCTTGATAGTTTGGTGGCATTCATTTGTTAATCGATAGAGGACTTCATTTATAGATATGGACATCGTGGCTCCATTTATGAAATGAGAGTAGAATAACTTCATATGGATGTTTTGAGGTATTGGACATTTAATCTTAACGTTAAGTTTTCAATTGTATCTATTGAAACATGACTTCTGGACAAGTCAAAATATCCAAGTTCAAAATGTGGTTATATGAGTACATATAGGAACTTTGAGAGCTATAGACGGTTTATGAGCTCTTACTGGTATTCTTCACAAGAAAACACTTTCTCTAATAAGGTTGTCTAGGGTATGAACGAGTAACATCAACTTATTCTATCTTTATTTAAGAGTTCAATTTTAGTTCATTAGTGGAACGAACTAATATTAAATAGATCGGATTTAAGTAATCATTTGTTGATTGTGATTGGGTTGTGTCATTGGAGCTTAAATTTAAATAGCCCGCCAAGATACCTAATCCACACGAACTTGCTTGAATTACTTGATATATTTTACTGGACCAATTTAGGGGTCCATCTAGAATTGTATTAAGGCATGTGAACTTTTTTCTTTTTGTTAGAATAGTTCTAGTTCACATGTGGACTTTTTATTAAGGTCCAATGGATTTAATATAAAAAGAAAAATAATATATTGCCCATATACATGTGTTGGGCAGCAAGGCTAATTAAGAATATCTTAATTATATTATATTTTTTTAATTATTTTATTAAATGGAAATTAATTAATTTTTTGATTAATTTATTATTTGATTAAAAGTCAAAATCTTTTTCCTAGTAGGAGTTGGTCTCCTAAAATTATACTATTGTTGGTAGTATAATTAATATTAAAGACTATATTTGATAAGTACATAAATAAAAGGAATTAATTATCTAATCAAATTAGGGAGTCTTTAATATGGTTACAAATACACTATTGAGTTGGATTAGGAGTCTTGGTTGAGGATAGAATTCCTTTTTGAAAAGGATTCTTAACCACCAAGTAAATCTACCTAAGGAAAGGATTCTTAACTACCAAGTAAATCCTTCTTAGGAAAGGATTTGTGATCCTAATCTATATCCTACAAAATTCGGTCAGCCCCATGTATATATACAAAATGATAGAATTCCTTTTAGATAAGGATTCTTAACTACCAAATAAATCCATCTAAGGGAAGGATTCTTGCCAACCAAGTAAATCTTTCTTAGCAAAGGATTTATGATCGTATATATATATATATATATGTGTGTGATTTTTAACCAGCCCTAAGATTCTTAGAGAAAAAAATTCGGCCAACCTAAGTGTTTTCTAAGAGAGAATTTTTCTTAGGAAGAGAGAATTTTGAGAGAGAAAATTTAGTATTTTACTCTAGACAAAATTCAATCAACTCTAAGATATAGGGTGTGGAATTCGGCCAAGGAGAAAAGAAAAAAAGAGAACGTTTTTGTTTTTGATAGTATACTAGTATCCTTTACATCAAAAGGGTTTTGTGTACAAAATCAAATCGGGTTCATGCAAGTTTCAATCAAATAGATTGATAATTCACAAGTGACCGGACGTTCTTAGATTTTTCTCTTGAAGGATATTTATGACTAACAAAGAATCGATTTTGTTTTGTCTCCATCTTCAGGTATACAATTTAAAGAAAGTGAGCCCACACTCCTAGGTGATTCACGTTCGTGATTGGATTCGAAGATTCGGCGCTTGTTCAATCGTCACGAGAAAAAGGAACGATACTTTTATATACGTCAATTAATCTAGGGTTAAGGTTCTCGTAGCATAAAAGAACGTCAGGTCACTTGTGAATTATCAATCTATTTGATTGAAACTCGCGTGAACCTTTATTCGATGTTGTACACAAAACCTTTTGATGTAAAGGCTACTAGTGCACTATCAAAAACAAAACGTCCTCTTTTCTTTTCTCCTTGGCCGAATTCAATACACAATATCTATGAGTTGGACGAAGTTTTTTTTTATAACTATAGAAAAAAAAACAAATAAAAAACAACTTCTCACACAAAAAATTAGGTCTTGGTGGAAAATCTATATAGGAATATATTTAGGTGGCCGAAAATCCTCATAGAAATACGAGTTCTACTTCACCAAGACTCCTATCAAAATTTGGATTAATACTCTTCAAAATAGGATTTCTTTTACACACCAAGACTCCTAATCCAACTCAAATAGTGTATTTATTCAATAGCCAATTATTAAATATAAAGTAAATTGGGACTAAATCGTAAACTTCCTAATTTGACCAATTGTCAATTAGAGTCCTAATGGAGATCAAACACTTCCCAATTTCACTAAATAAATAAATTCTTTTTATTTATCTACTTATCAAATATAGTATTTGATACTTATCATATTACCAACAATAATATGACTCTAGGAGACCTTCTCCTACTAGGAAAAAGATTTTGACTTTTAATTATATATTTAATTAATTAAAAAATTAATTAATTTCCAATTAATTAAATAATAAAATAAAAAACAAAATAATAGGCTATTATATATAGCCTTAGCCTCCCAAGATAATATATATGGACCAAATATTGTTTTACCTATTTTATTACATCCATTGGACTTAAATAAGAAGTTCAACTGTGAACTAGACGCATTATTACTAAAAGAAACAAGTCCACATGCCTTAATGCAATTCTAGATGGACCTATAAATTAGTCCAATAGAATATATCAAGTTATCCATGCAAGTTTGTGAGGATTGGGGATCTTAGAGGGCAATCCAAATTTAAGCCCCAATAGACATAACATATTCAAAATCAACAAATGATTCACTTATGGCCAATCTATTAATTTAAGTTCATTCCACTAAAGAACTAAAATTGTACTCTTAAATAAAGATAGAAGAAGTTAATATTTCTCATTCATACCCTATACAATCTTAACGGAGAAAGTGTATCCTCGTGAAGAATATTAGTAATCGCCAAGAGCTCATAGGCCGTCTACTTTCCAAGTTACCATATTTACTCATGTGACCACATTTTGAACTTGGATATTTTGACTTGTCTAGAAGCCGTGTTTCAATAGACACTATTGAAACTTAACGTTAAGATTTAATATCCAATACCTCAAAACATCCATATAATGATAGTCTACTCTCATTTCTTAAATGGAGCCACGATGTCCATATATATAAATGAAGTCCTCTATTGATTAACAAATGAATACCACCAAACTATCGAGGATAGACTTTGCTATATAATCGTACTCATTGATAGCTCAAATGATAACACTTGAAACCATAAGTCCATCATTTATCTTATGATTGAGATAGACTCTCCGATTGTCTTCAAATGAAAACTTTTTTCCATTGACGGTTCAAGATAAAGTATTTCATTGTGATCCAATTCAATGCACCCAGTGCACTATATTATTTTGCCCAAAGACACCACACTTTGATGATTTTAGAATTATCATAACACATTTGATCCCACTCAAATGCTAGCAAAAGAATCTACAACTTTAACAATATAAAGGTGCCCAACCTTTATATTAAGTTATGAATATTATTCAAGACTATCTAAAAAATTGTGTCTACCTGATACATATCCATATGTATGAACAGTTCTTCTTTTCTCATAGTCTTTTGACCTTATGATTATTTACTTTTGACAATTATAATAATTAAACTATAAATTCTTTAATATTTGTTAAACTAGAAAACTTTTATTAATATGAAAAGATTGTCAAATACATTATTACACTCCTGCTATCGAGCATAATCCTAACAATCTCTCACTTGCTCTATAGCAAATGTGTCATATCTTTTGTCTCCATATTATCCTGGTGCCCATCAAAACTCTTTCATGGAAGAGCCTTTGTAAAGGGATCCACTAGAATTTCTGCTGACGCTATCTTGGTTATCGTCACATCTCCTCTATGCACAATTTCCCCTAAAAGGTGATACTTTCCTTCAATGTGTTTCCCTCTCTTATGACTTCTTGGTTCTCTCGAATTAGCCACAGCTCCACTATTGTCACAATAGATAGTGATCTACGTATTTGCATCAGGAACCACTTCCAAGTCAATCAAGAATTGGCGGAGGCAAATAGCCTCTTTAGCAGCCTCGCATGCGGCAACATACTTGGTTTCCATGGTGGAGTCAGCAATATAAGATTGCTTTATACTCCTTCATATGACTGCCCCTCCTCCAAGTGTAAGCACAGATCCTAATGTTGATCTTCTAGAGTCATAATCAGCTTGGAAATCGGAATCTGTTTGTGCTGACGCGATCTTGGTTATCATCACATCTCCCTTATGCACAATTTCCCTTAAAAGGTGATACTTTCTTTCAATGTGTTTCCCTCTCTTATGACTTCTTGGTTCTCTCGAATTAGCCACTGCTCCACTATTATCATAATAGATAGTGATCTACTTATTCGTATCAGGAACCACTTCCAATTCAATCAAAAATTGGCGGAGCCAGACAGCCTCTTTAGCAGCCTCACATGCGGCAACATACTCGGCTTCCATGGTAGAGTCAGCAATACAAGATTGCTTGATACTCCTCCATATGACGGCCCCTCCTTCATATCCTGATATTGATCTTCTGGAGTCATAATTCGCTTGGAAATCGAAATTTGTATACCCTACGGGAATTAAGACCCCTCTAGAGTATACAAGCATATAATCTCTCGTTCTCCTAAGATACTTGAAACTATGCTTGATTGCCGTACAGTGATCAGGATCAGGTTTCGATTGAAAACTGCTAACTATGCCAACAGCTAAAAATATCTCTGATATAGCTCATAGCATTGCATACATGAGACTACAGACTGCCGAGGCATATGGAACCCTACTCATGAATTGCTCTTCATGCTCATTCTTAGGAACTAGTTCCTTAGAAAGTTTGATTCCATGTCTGAAAGGTAACATACCGTTCTTGAAATCTTGCATGGAAAATCTAGAAGAGGTTTTATTTATGTATGAAGCTTGAGATAATACAATTGTTCTATTTTTACTATTCCTTATGACTTGTATACCAAGAATATAACTTGCTTCTTCTAAGTCCTTCATATTAAATTGTTTTGTCAACCATTCTTTTACTGATGTCAATAAACCTACATCATTTTCGATGAGTAGTATATTATCAACGTAAAGAACTAGGAAAACCAACTTGTCACCTTTAATCCTTTTGTATACACAGGGTTCATCAAGGTTTTGAATAAATCCAAAACTTTTCACGGCTTGATCGAACCTTATGTTTCAGGATCTGGATGCTTGCTTCAATCCATATATGGATCTTTGCAACTTGCATACCCTTTCTTCTTGGTCTTTTTCAATGAATCCTTCTGGTTGTATCATATAGATGCTTTGGTAAAGACTTCCATTAAGGAAAGCTATCTTGACATCCATTTGCCAAATGAATAAGAGTATCCTAATGGATTTAAGTATGACCATAAGAGAGAAGGTTTCTTTTCATAATCGATACCTTCATTTTATGTGTAACCTTTAGCTACCAATCTAGCTTTAAAGGTTTCCACCTTTCCATCCATTACTCTTTTCCTCTTGTATACCCACTTGCACCCGATGGGTTTTATCCCCTTAGGCAAGTCTACAAGAGACCAGACTTTATTTTTGAACATAGATTCAATTTTAGATTGCATTGCCTTTTGCCAATGGCGACAATCAACATCTTCCATTGTTTCCTTATACATATTGGGATCATCATCGTCTAAAATATTCTCTATAGATTCTCTTAGACTGATGTATCTATCGGGTTGTCTACTAACCCTCCCATTACGAAGAGATAAGGTAGATTGTTGATCTTGTGTTGGTGCGGAACCTACAATTGGGCTAGGTTGTGAAACCTCTTGTGGAATTGTATTTCCTAAAAGCTCATTCAGGAAAATTCTACTTTTAGGCACAAAATTATTCATATAGTTCTCTTTTAGAAATTTAGCATTTGTCGAAACAAATACTTTAAGATCTGAAGGACTGTAGAAATAATATCCTTTGGTTCCTTTTGGATACCCTACAAATATGCATGTTTCTGAACGGGACTCTATCTTTTCTGTCTTTCCTTTTAACATGTGAGCAGGACATCCAAATATCTTTAAATGTTGTAAATTAGGCTTTTGCTCAGTCCACAACTCATGCGGTATTTTAAGAACCGACTTAGATGGTACATCATTTAGAATGTACATAGCAGTTTGTAAAGCATATCCCTAAAAAGAATTAGGAGGTGTTGAATAACTCAACATAGACCTAACCATGTCTAAAAGAGTTCTATTTCTCGTTTCTGCCACCCCATTTTGTTGAGGTGTACCTGGTGCAGAAAACTGAGAAATTATCCCATTATCAATAAGATATTGTTGAAATTCACTAGATAGATATTCTCCACCATGATCAGACCTCAAGATTTTTATGTGTTTCTCAAGCTGATTTTCTACTTCAGCTTTCAATGCTTTGAACATGTCAAAAGCATCCGACTTATGTCACATGAGATACACATATCTAATCTTGAGTAATCATCTATGAAAGTGATGAAGTACTCGTATCCACCTTTAGTTTGAATGCTTATAGGACCACATACATCAGTGTATACTGATCCTAAACATTCAGTGGCTATTATGCCTTTGATCCTGAATGAGCTTTTGGTCATTTTACCTTTCAAACAAGATTCATAAGTTGGTATATCATTAACCTTTAAGTCACTTAGAGGTCCTTCACTAACCAATCTTTTAATCCTATCAAGGTTAATATGACCTAGACGCAAATGTCATAGGTAGGTTTCATCTTTTGATAATTTTACTCTTTTATGATTAGGTTCTGTTGAATCTGTGTCTAACAAGTGAGAGATATTTCTATGCAAGTAGAATAAAATGTTTTCCAATGTACCTTTGCAAACAAAATTTTTATTCTTACTAATAATAAAAGCTTAATTAAAAGTAACCGAATATCCAAATTCATTTAAACAACAAACTGAAATTAAATTCCTCTTGATTTGAGGTACATAATAAGCGTCTATTAAATCAAACTGCCTATATGAATCTATACTAATTCTAATTTCTCCCACTACTCTAGCAGAAACCAATGCTCCATTGCCTAAATGCAAGTTGAATTCATTCGTATTCAGTCTATTCCTTTGACCCTTTTTCACCACAAAGGAAACACTTCCTTTTGATCTTGGTTACTTTCTTGTTCTCTTTCTAGGTAGGCCCAAGTTGTTTTTTCTTCTGTTGTTTCTTGACCTTCTTACGAGTCTTAACAGTAGCAACTTACCAACCATATGAATCTCTTGACCTTTCACCAGGATTTTCTCGGCACTTTGAACATCTTGCATTAGGCCTTGTAAGGTGTATTCCTTATTGTTCAAGGTGTAGTCCAACTTGAACTGATCAAAGGAATCTGATAGTGAGTTGACAATCATGTCAATTTTTGTCTCACCATCTATCTCAACACCATTGAGTTCTGCAATGTTAAGATGTGCTATGACTTTCATCATGTGATCTTTCACAGTTTGTCCAGGTTTCATCCTACGATTCATGAAAGCAGTCACTGTCTCTCTCTTAGTCGTCCTGGACTTCATAGCAAACATATGTTCCAAAGAAATCATTATATCAGCGGCAGTCTCCATTCTTTCATGTTGTTGTTGTAACACGTCGAAGATGGTGGTCATAATGTAACATTTAGCCATCTCATCTGAAGACTTCTATAGCTGATACTCATCTCTTTGCTCCTCAGTAGATTCATTAGTAGGAGTAGATGGTTTAGGAGTACACAAAATGAATTTATGCTTTTCAGCTTGCAACAACAACTCAATATTCCTTTTCCATGTGACATAATTACCATCAATTAATGTATTATCTTTTATGATGTTAATTAGAGATAGGGTCATGATTTCTTTTTAATGATAAAAATTATATGAGTAAACAATCATGATAAAGCACTTTTGAATATTTATCTTGAATTAATTAAAATAATTCAATCATAAAATTCAACGGTGATCTAAAACCCATAAATGTCAAGCCTCATTTGGGAGTTCGCACCATTTACTAGTTAGACTAGGTCCCACCTAATTGTTAAACTAACAACCAACGTTTTCAATTTTAGCCTTGCAATTTTATCAACAAGAACTCTTGGGAGGATATTAATAAAACCACATTGAGTGTGTTACCAAGTTATTGACCTTCAATATAATCTCTCACGAATATCCCATTTGGGAGTAGATATCGTTTGGGCCAATTGTCCAGTCTATCCTTGTAAGAAAGTATCTTGCTAAATTCCATTCATGAATAACCCTTGGGGGGGTTATTACACGAAACATAAAGCTCAACTAAACTTGGAGGCCGTAGGTGTTCCAAAACACCTTCTCCCACTCAATTGTTTAGGGCATGTGATTGAATTCCATAGAATGATTTACCAAGTTATCTAGATGCCAATTAGATACCTAAACCATTCAATGCATGTTCATACCAAAAGAGATATATGAGTGGCACTCCTATTCTATATGACATGTTATCAAAAAATGACAAACAATGCAATATTTACATAAATATAACTATCTACAATTTTGGTTCATCCTAGAAAAGCATGTAAATTACGTATGTCTTTGAATAATAAAAAAAACTCCTTGTTGGTGACCAAGTCTTCATGATTGCCTCCCATGGGTGTGCGCACCCCACAACCCCATAAAGGGCTGCCATGCGCACCCATGGCTTCCATAGGGCTGCCATGCGCAACCTATGCAACAACAATCATGGTTGCGTGCTCATTCGCACGGTGTTGCTATGGCTCGCACGGTCCCAAACTTGTTCCGGTTACTTATAATTCTTCAAACCTTCGAGTATTCGATACTTAAATGTATTACAGAAGAATTTTAAATAATAAAATACTGCAGTTTTTTTTATTACAACAACAAAATAAAAACAAAAAACTTAGCAACTACCAAGAAGGAAATTATGGCGATGATAGGTCACCCTTCTTATTACAATCCCAAAACAAAAATACATTGAAATTCTAGGATCAAAATTGAGCAATAATAATCCACATATAAAACATATATATATCCATACAATCCAATGTAAATATTTATACGAATACCTAGAGTGTCATCTCTTTCTAAAACATGTATCTTTACAATAAAAAGAAATAGATTCACATACATATACATCAATTAATCAAGGGTACAACCAGGCTCTGATACCAATTGTTGGGAAAAATCGGTTCAAAACGTGATGGAAACGTAAAATTAGAGTTTGGTATATTTTAAAATTTTCCCCTTTAATAGAAAGAACCTTAACCCTTGATTAATTAATGTATAATAAAAGTATCGTACCTTTTTTTCGTGATGATTGAACCAGCTTCGAATTTAATCCACGAGATCTTCCAATCCAATCACGAACGTGAATCGCCTAGGAGTGTGGGCTCCCTTTCTTTTAATTGTAAACCTGAGGATGGAAACAAACAAAATCTTCTTCTTTGTTAGTCACAATAATCCTCCAAGAGAAAACCCAAGAACGTCCGGTCACTTGTGAATTATCAATCTATTTGATTGAAACTCGCGTGAACCTTGATTCGATGTTGTACACAAAACCTTTTGATGTAAAGGCTACTAGTGCACTATAAAAAACAAAATGTTCCTCTTTTCTCTTCTCCTTGGCCGAATTCAATACACAATATCTATGAGTTGGATGAAGTTTTTTTTTAACTATAAAAAAAACAAATAAAAAACAACTTCTCACACCAAAAACTAGGTCTTGGTCGAAATTCTATATAGGAGTATATATAGGTGGCCGAAAATCCTCCTAGAAAGAGGATTTCTACTTCACCAAGGCTCCTATCAAAATTTGGATTCAATCCTCTTCAAAATAGGATTTCTTTTATACACCAAGACTCCTAATCCAACTCAAATAGTGTATTTATTAAATAACCAATTATTGAATATAAATTAAATTGTGACTAAATCAAAAACTTCCTAATTTGACCAATTGTCAATTAGAGTCCTAATAGAAATCAAATACTTCATAATTTGACTAAATAAATAAATTCTTTTTATTTATCTACTTATCAAATATAGTATTTGATACTTATCATATTACCAATAATAATATGACTCTATGAGACCTTCTCCTACTAACAAAAAGATTTTAACTTTTAATTAAATATTTAATTAATTAACAAATTAATTAATTTCCATTTAATTAAATGATAAAATAAAAAACTATATAATAGGCTATTATATATAGCCTTAGCCGCCCAAGATAATATAAATGGACCAAATATTGTTTTACCTATTTTATTAAATCCATTGGACTTAAATAAGAAGTTCAACTGTGAACTAGACGCATTATTACTAAAATAAGCAAGTCCATATGCCTTAATACAATTCTAGATCGATCCATAAATTGGTCCAGTAGAATATATCAAGTGATCCATGCAAGTTCGTGTGGATTGAGGATCTTGGCTGGCTATAAAAATTTAAGCCCCAATAGACATAACCTATTCACAATCAACAAATAATTCACTTAGGTCCAATCTATTAATTTTAGTTCATTCCACTAAAGAACTAAAATTGTACTCTTAAATAAAGATATAATAAGTTAATATTGCTCATTCATACCCTATACAATCTTAACGGAGAAAGTGTATCCTCGTGAAGAATATCAGTAATCGCCAAGAGCTCATAGACCGCCTATAGCTTTCCAGGTTACCATATTTACTTATATGACCACATTTTGAACTTGGGTATTTTGACTTGTCTAGAAGCCATATTTCAATAGTCACTATTAAAAACTTAATGTTAAGATTTAATATCAATACCTCAAAACATCCATATGATGATATTCTACTCTCAATTAATAAATGGAGCCAAGATGTCTATATCTACAAATGAAGTCCTCTATCGATTAACAAATGAATACCATCAAACTATCAAGGATAGACTATGCTATATAATCATACTCATTGATAGCTCAAATGATAACACTTGCAACCATAAGTCCATCATTTATCTAAGGATTGAGATAGACTCTCTGATTGTCTTCAAGTGAAAACTTTTATCTATTGACGATTTTGGATAAAGTATTTCACTGTGATCCTATTCAATGCACCCAGTGTACTAGATTCTTTTGCTAAAGACACCACACTTTGATGGTTTTATACTCATCATAACATATTTGATCCCACTCAAATGCTAGCAAAAGAATCTACAACTTTAACAAGATAAAGGTGCCCAATCTTTATATTAAGTTGTGAATATTATTCAAGACTAACTAAAGAATTATGTCTACCTGATACATGTTCATATGTACGAATAACTCTTCTTTTCTCATAGTCTTTTGACCTTATGATTATTTACTTTTGACAATTATAATAATTAAACTACATATGCTATAAGATTTGTTAAACTAGAAATCACTTTTATTAATATGAAAATATTGTCAAATACATTATTACACTCTTGCTATTCAGCATAATCCCAACAAAGGGTGTCTTGGACAGAATTTTTTATTGGTAGGCCCGTGAGATTAAGATGTGATGAAGTCCAATAGAGATTGTGTCATTTGTTGATCACTCTTGAGAAATTTCCAACTTCTTAATGTTGTTGTGTAGAAGTGGAGTCAAATAGAAGGTGTGTCATTTGTTAATCACTTTTAAGGAATTTCCAATCTACCAATAGGGATTGGGTAGACGTTGAGTCCAATATAGAGTGTGTCATTTGTTCGTCACTTTTGAAGAATGTCTTGTCTACTTTCCAATAATAAAAGTACGCGATGGTTGTAATTGATCCATGAATGTTTCCTCCTTAAAGGTTTTACCACGTTAAAAAAATCCATGTGTTAATTCTTCCTATCTCTCTTATATACTCGTATGTGTATGTTTGTATTTTTTTTCACAATCTTCATTTCTAAATATATTTGAAAACAAGGTTGTTGTAATATGTGATATACAAGCACTTCACTTGATCAAAATTATAAATTTCATTTTACGTGTACTTAGATTTATTTATATATGTTTATCGTAGACTGAATACTTGTACATATGGAACAATATTTAGAATACAAGTATCTTTTGTTTTTAGTTTTCATAGTAATCCTTTCACTAGCAACTTGTAAGCTTATTTGAAAATTCTTTGTTTGATAATACATATTGTTTATTTACATATGCTTTATTATCTTAAGAATTGTTATTCAAGCTAACTAGAGGGACAAACATATGTTTATTTTTAAGGGATTGAAAAAAGGTGTAATAACCTATTCACCCCCCCCCCCCCCCCTCCCCTTCCCCCCCTCTAGGTTTGCTTAAGGCAACTTAACCATGTTTGTACATTTTCAATTGAGTCCCGAACGTGTTGAATTCTAAGTGATTGGCTTATTTCATGGTAAACCACATTAAGGATGATCTTGTAATGGGTAGCTTAGGTTTTTGATGGCAAACTTCTAAGCATCTTCATGACTTCAAGAGCCAAAGGTATATTCACTTGACTTTGTCTCTTGAAGAGAAATAGTTGTACACACACACTACCTTATGCATGCTTTGCTCATCTTGCATTTGTGTTTCAATTCTTACATGTGTGCATTCTTTACACTTCTAAAACATGCACTTTGTTGTTAGATCTAAGTGTGGTTTTGGGTAAGGTAATTCATTTTTCAATGTTTGGTCAGAAACATTCGCGCATGTTGGATGGAGTGCTTGTCTTAGCGCGATGAGCAACCACTTGAGATGGTCTCAGTTCGCGGGTCAATGTTCATGGTTCCATGCCACCGAAGTCATCCGTGAAGTCATCTATGGTGTATTTCTAGTCCTAGTTTGTGAGTGTTTCATGGGTACCTACCTGCAAAGTAAACCCGTGAACTACACCGTTTTCGCCCAACTTTTTACAACTTCTTTAAAATGTCATAATTTCATTTGGACCATTTATTTTTATTCATCATCGTCTTCCCCATTTTGATTCAAAGTTCTAAAAATCATATTTTTAGTGAGAGAAATTAACTCTAAGAGAGAGAGAGAGAGAGAGCTCCAAAACTCCATTTTTACTCAATCAATCCAAAACCCATATGCATCTAACATCATTCAAGCATCATGTCTTCATGGATCTTCTTTGGTTTAATAACTAGGTAAGTTAAACATGCCTTAAAACTCATTACTTCCATTATTGTTCATCTTTGTCTAGGTTTAGCATTTATTGTGTTGATTAACTGCATGACTATTTTCTTAAGTCTATTTTAAATATGTTTGAGTCTTTCTTGATTGATTGAGATTGGTTTTTTTTTATTGCAAATTTACTGTCCTTATAATATTTGTGACAACTTATGTTGGTTGGACTTTGTTTGATGACTAGTTTTTAGACTTGCATATCTTTATCTAGTTAGGTCTTTGTGAATCTTCATATAGACATCGATAGCTAGGATTGTTTGATTGTCATCATAAATCTCTAGATAAGCATTTGGTGTTGCCTAGCATTACTTGCATATTAGAATATATCATATAGTTTAGGTTGCTTAAACTCTTCGTTGAGTCAAGTCTTGTGACTAAGTGTGTTAGTGCATAAGCATTTGATTGAGAATCACAAAACAAAAAGATTAGTGGGTAGTAGTGGTGTGTTATGTTTCGAGAATGGTGTGACTAGAGGTCAACCTAGGTTGTAAACATTATTACATACAGTGGATTTAAGGACTTTCTGTAGCTAGATGGATAGCCCATGAGTTCTTACCGTTTTGGAGTTTTCTCACTTAAAACAAATCAAAGTGACATTTATCTTTTCGCACTATATTTACTTTGATTGATTAACTTGTTTTAATTAGCTTGGGTGATTAGTGCCTAATATTGACTAATCTGAAAAATTGGTAACTTCACCCCCCTCTAGATTGTTTAGACACACCATAATTTATTTTCACCAAGTTTTGGTTGATGTTTCATAGATGTCCATGTCTGTGAGAGAGTCTCGGACCGTATTCTAAAAATGGATTCAAATTCAGAATTTAGAGAATATAATAGGATCGAAGAACTCGAGAGGTGTGGCACAAGCCACAAACCATCTCTCTTGTGGAGGCATGTGACCTCCATGGGAAAGAGTGGTCTCGGTCCCCGTGGAGGCAACATACCTCCATGAAATGCTGACATGGATGGTCACTGTTGAAACCCCGTTCACCAGCCATGCAGCGGAAGTAGGTTTTTAAAAATTTAATACAGATCATAATCTGCATCTGGGACCAGTGAACTTGGGATCATAATTATTTTTGAAACTAATACATACAATATGTAAGCACAAGAAATTGTAATCAATATAATCAAAAGAAGAAAATCTTACCAACGTTTGGAGGCTCCTTCACTTTACAATATGCTCCTGTCTGAACCAATCTTACTAACGTTTGGAGGCTCCTTCACTATACGATATGCTCCTGTCTGAACCACTCGATCTTCCTCGCTATCTCCCGGGACTGGTAACTGTGTGTGGGCGCGTCACGGTCTCAGGAACTTGAATAGAGGATGTAGAGAGAAACCTTGAAGAAACTCTTTCTTCAAAATCAGTACACAACACTTGCACACAAAATCACGCACACACTACTTGTCCTTTTGAACTTAGCAGGTATTGTTTTTGTTTTTCACGTCTAATTGCATCACATGCAATTAAAACCAAAAAAAAAAAAAAAATCTTCAACCATTTTACAATATATATATATATCTTCCACATGCCTCCATTTGCGTTTTTATTTTATTTTATATGAAAACTCTTATATATATATATATATATATATATATATCCGTGTTTGTATCCTATACAAACATTTATATATGTGCACACACCAATTTGCATCCAATGCAATCTTTTGTGTTATAATTGATATATATATATATATATATATATATATATATATATATATATATATATATATATTATCCTTTTTAAATATATCTAATATATTAAAAGTGATAATAAGTATTTTAAATTTAAACTTAAATTCAAATACTTAGATAAATGATTTGGAAAAATAAAATAATCCTATTATTTTATCTTCACCTAAATCCATATATCAACTAACACCCTCCAATTAATATTTAATTCATAATTCATAATTATCATTATAATTAAATAATATAATTATTTAATTAATTTAACTATTAACATTCATTAATTAAATAATCTCATTATTCAATTAATTTTCGAATATATACGTGTCACTTTTGTAACAAAATTAATTGGACAATTCAATTAATTAACCTTGACCCTTGTTACATAAATCGATCGAGCTAGCAAGGGAACCTAATGGACCCAAAGTATTTTGAACTCCAATAATTGTCGAAATCATTAACTAAACTCTTTAATTAATATTATTTGATTATTAACTCCGGTGTTATTCCACTAAAAACCTGAAGCTGCACTCTCTCAACTGTAGACGCTTTTACACAGACCGATATAACTCGGTGTCCATCGATATAGCTATTACATATGGTGTGATCCTCCACAGTAGTTCATAATTAGAGTTGGGTCATAATGTCTGTTATACCCCTCTAATTACATATATCATTTAAGTACCGTTGATTCTCTAATGGACAATAAATATTATTTCTTTACGGAATTAGGAGAGCGCTCATATTATCCAAACCCCAAATCAATCCTTAAGGAAACTACCATATACTTCTCACAAGAATGAGTGGATTCCACTATTGTGTATAAACCTTCCCAACCAGAAGCCAAACCGCAATCCCAACATACGGACCATATTGATCGGGAAATGCATCCGACCTTACCCATGGTATATCAAAGACCACGATCTAACCTGAAGGAGTCAATAAAACACTCAGGATTAAGATCACCCACATATAGCCATCATTAGTTGATATACATTAATCTCATCGGTAAACGGATCTTGGTGAGAGATTCATATAGATCATGGCCCAGTCCTATATGATCACATCATACAAGGTGCCTCCATTCCCATATCTCATATGAATGATTCAGGATAGAATCATCGTACATTACAGAATGGACCGCAACTATAGATTAACAACAAATAAAGTACCCAGTTTTATTTGCTATCTATGGACTCTTTAGATTGCACGTCTCTTACTGTATCCATATGTTTAGAACACTCATATACACAGTTCGAGATTACATCCGGCAATCTTGGATGTTAAATATATATACAGGTTATAAAATAAACAACACAACAAGAATGAATTGAATTTTTCCTTTTATTTATTTCATAAATCCATTTACAAATTACATATTTAGGGTATAAACCCCAACAGTCACATCTCTCTTCAGTGGTCCCCCACACTCCACATCACTTCCCTCCCATTTTCTTTTAAATTCCCCCTCTCTTTCTCTCTCATATTGATTTTTGAAGAAGACTTGTTCTTGAAATTTTTTTTGTTTTCTCTCAACATCTAAACTCCATATCTCACTCAATTCTCAACTAAATTGAGTGATTCAATAAGTGAGAGAACCGTATTGAAGTCTACTATCTCATCCAAATAGTCTTGAAGTCATTTGTTCATTTATTTTTTGTGTTCAACATCAATTTATTGCCAGAGCTCATGTCATTGAGGTAATTCCTTATCTTTTGATTTCTTAGCTTAAAAATATTCAAATACCTTGGGTATTCTTTCTATTTTAGTGTGTACAACTTGAAAAAATATTGTTTGGAGTTAGAGCCATAATTATATGCTAGATTTGTCCAATTAGAGACTTAAATGTGATTTAGGTTTTGTTAAATCCAAAACTTCACATGTTTAGGTGTTGTATTGTGACTAGCTTATAATCTATGGCTATTTGAGTGTTAATTGAATTTATTATAATTGATTGATAGCCTTTACATATGGCAGGATCCTTTAGTTGAATGCAATTAGATTTAGCACATTTTATTTTATATTTAGAGCCTTTAAGATTTAATTGATTATTTTATGAATATGTGCTCTAAAATATTTGCTACAAAAACTTGAATGAACATATTTTGTATTCTAGCATTTTTATTTTATTTCTAAAGCTTGGAACATGTGCATAAAGAATATGTTATGTTTTAAGCTTTAGCTTGCATGAATAAAATCTAGGATTTAAGTGTGATTTGGTTGGATTGCATTTTCTAGGTTTTTGTTCATGTATACAGAACTAGAAATTGTGAACTTTCATGCCTATTTCTAGTTCTTCATGATGTGTACCTAATCCATACATTTCATATGTGAATTTGCATCATTTTGTGTGATGTCAATTGTTAGGATTATAAACTAGAAAAATATACATTGCGTGAATAAAGTTTTTTTCTAGTTTCCATAGGATATCTTGATCATATATTCTATATTGTATGTGTTATCATAAGCATACAAATCACGTTAGGAATCCTTGCATAAGTATAAAGTTTTTGTTGGAACATGCAGTTCTAGCTTGAGCAAGAGAGTCTAAACTAGGATCATACGGATCCGTAGGTTAAGCATGGAGAACTCAATTAGAGGCATGTGGCTTCTAAGTTAAGTGCTGACAAGTTTTTCACTAGTAAAAGGCCCGTGGGTAGGATATAATGGATATCCAATAGGAAGTAGACAATCATGCGGATTGTTCACTTTAAGAGTGTACTTTTATTCAACTAGTGAAAGATGTTATTCAGAGGTGGTTAAATGGTTCAATCCGTGGATGTTTCCTCTTCGGAGGTTTATCACGTAAAAATGACGTGTCAAATGTCTCTATCCTTTACTCTCTTATATTTGTGTTTTTGTGATTGTTATATCTTGTTTTAGATCATCAAATCTACATTTTCTTGTAAACAAGATTGTTGTAAGGAAAGAGAAGCAAACATACTTCTAGCAACTGTATAACTTCGGACTTTAAGTGTTTTAGAAAATAAATTGAGACCAAATTCATAATAATTGTGGTCAACTATTTACTAATGGTTTGATCCATTTTCAGGATATTACATCTCCTTCAATGGAAATAAAACTGATCTCTATGGAGATTGTGATTCATTAAATGAGAGGGAGGTTAATCTCCTTTTTGGTGACCAAGTCTTGCATATCTCTTCTAATGGAGACGATTTCTTGTTTTTTTTTAACAAAAATATAAGATTTTTATTGCTTGATGTTGATAGTACATAAGAAGAAGATGCTGATGATGATGGTCGGGGTGCTTGGTTGGATTAAATTGGGAGGAGTTATGTTCTTATTGTTCTTGAGGTAATTTTTTCATATTTTTTTGTTTTTTAAAAACAGATTTTTATTGCTTCGGTATCTTTTAAAGGGTAAAAAGACCTTAATACTCTTGTGATAAAAAAAATATTATTAACTCTAATGGCCAACCGGCTGGTCAAGGGTATTAACTGTAATTTAAATATACTTATGATCTAGTTACAATTATACCTAAAGTTAGGGGTACTCCATTACAATTTTCGCTAAATTCAATTGATATCAAATGGATTCTTCTTCTTCTTAAAAATGAGTTTTCATAATCTTTTATAAGCAACAATGTTTGAGCTTATTGAGTGTTTTATAGGTCATCAACCCTATGTATTTGTCCTTGTCATTTGGTCTCCTATGGCCTGCCATTGAATGGTAAGAGATAGAATCTAGGGAGACAAATTAGAAATATATGTATGTATTATCATTTACTTTTGAGATTGACAAAAAAATACTTCCTGACAAATACCCAGAGATACTCTAGTTTATTTGTATAATCTCCATTAGCATAAGATTTGAAATTGCTGTTTCTTAGGAAACTTAATTACATATTATAATCAACCAGAAATTTTAAATTTAATCTATTTATTAATATATAACATTTTTTTCGAAATATTATAAAACTAATAATTTCAATAAATATGATACTTATATATATATATATATATATATATATATATATGAGTAATGCTGTTTTGTATAAATCTGGTGTCTAAATAATGTGACAAACTCCAATCCATTCATTTAATTTATGTACATCTAATCCAATTTAAATGAATGAACTTGAATGTTGTCACATCATTTTGACACTTAATTTAGATAAAATAACATTTATAGCTCCGTCTTAAATTTAAAGTTCAGATGGAGCCACACGTTTGAAAAACCATACATATAGCAGGTTGCACGTATAGAATCTCACACACCTTTTTTGTACAAAATCCCAATTATTTTGAACGGATGCAAAATGAATGAGATCCCTATTTTGTTTTTTTTTTTCCTGCTTTATATACCTCCAATTAGCAAGTATACATAAATATTCATATATTAATCGTTAATAATATCTTAAACAAAAACAGGAAAATCAACTTACACATATATTTATGACAATTTTTCAATCTTCTTCTACCACTGAAGACCATGAACCTTAGCAGCTGCTGCCATAAGTCTGCCATTACCATTACCATCTCCATTTTCATGAATCCTGCTCAGATTATAAGCCCCAGTACCCAAATTGTCCGCAAAGCCGACGATTCGTGGGGGATCTCCAAGGTTTTTGGGAGCTACTTGTGCCCCAAGTGAGTAAAACCCTATATTGAAACTCTGGAAATCTGCCTTGGCTGATAAGGAACCATTGATTTGGTTGATTTCTGATGCTCCATGGTGGTTAGTTGTGTAAGTGTTAGTAGGTGATTGATCTTCTTGTCTAGCCATTGAACTCTTCTCTCCCTCAGTCTCTCTATATTTGTTGAGATAAATCTTCAAAGGTCCGACGTAATTCTCAAACCCAAGAGTAGTCATTGCCCACAAAAGATCATCACCATTGATCGTCTTTCGCTTCTCTCGTTGACACTTGTCGGATGCCTCCCCCGTGACGAAGCTTATGAACTCGGAAACGCATTCCTGGACGGTCTCCTTGGCCTCTTTGGATATTTTTGCATTCATCGGAAGGGATTTTTTCATGATCCGACTCACGTTGGCGATGGGAAGGAACCGATCTTGCTCTTTCGTGGAGCTGTCCGAGATGCTCCCGGACGACGGGCTGCCAATTGAGCTGGTTTGGGTTCTTCTTCCGGTCATAGAATCTATAGGAGAGGAGAGGAAGATGTGTTTTCTATCAAAGTGTGTTTTATGAGGAATCTAATAAGGGGAGGTTTTGTACTTATAGGCTAAAAGAGAAGCCAAACATATATATATATATATATATATATATAAGTGGAAAGGCGGTTTGATGTGGACAGAAAAGGAAATAAATTAAGGGATTCCAATTATATTCAAAGGATGGTTTGAGAATCGAGTGAGTGTTGAATTTAAAATGATAAAAAAGAAAAAAGTAATAAAAAAACATTATACGCGGGTCCATTCATACTGCTCCATAACTAATAACGAATGTTTCCAATAAATGTATGAAATTTAAGAGAGATACTTAACACACGATTTTTTGAAGGTTTAATTGCATGAACATTCCCTGAGTTTAGATGAAATTGCACTCATAAACAACCTTTCTATTTATTGTACAAGCATCAGTTGTAAAGAGTTGATTAAAAGTTGACCAAAATATAATGATAAATTTACCCTTATACAAAATTATCAATTCTCGTCCCTCTATTTTCTATAATAGAAGGTCAACCCTAGAAAATCTTTGACTTTTAACTAAAAATAAGAATTGATAAGGATAGAAACCACTAACCTTTACCAAATAAGCTATACAAACACATCATTAGAAATTTGTTGATTTAAATATATATATTTAGTTATATAATGTATATATGTATATGTAAATATATGTAAATATATGTATATGTATATAGGTATATATATTTTAAACCTTTATTGATAAAATAATTTAAATCTATTTCTTTATTTTAACAAATTTAAAATAATTATTTTCCTTTTCTTTTACATAAATCTATTTTTTATATATTATTATTAAATATAAATTAATTCAAAATATTTTTATATATATATGAGTTTATTTAAATTATATAAATAGATTTAAATTATTTTTTTACTTAATTTATTATATTAATTTGATGGTCAATGGACAAAATTATTATTATTTATTTATATAATATTTATCAATTGTTTATTAAAACAAATATGGGGAGATCGTATCTCTCCCATCTAAATATTATATAATAATATGTTTCTTAAATTGATAAATAGTTTTTTTCAATTGTCTAAATCTGTTTCTTATATATATGAGTTTATTTTAAATATATAAATATAAATATATAGTTTATATATAGTTACATAACTTGTTTAAAATAATTTAAATCTATTTATATTAAAATGAACTCATACATATAATATATATAATAAACTTATATTTAATAATAAAAAAAATAGATTTATTAAAATGAAAAAAAAAAGAAATTAATTATTTTTAAATATGTTAAAATTATGGAAAGAAACATATTTATATTATTTTGTCAATTAAGCTTTAAAATATAATTATATAACTATATACATATACACATATTTACATATATAACTATATACATATACATATATACATTATATAACTGGATATATATATATATATAAGGAAAATAATTATTTTAAATATGTTAAAATTATGGAAAGAAACATATTTATATTATTTTATCAATTAAGCTTTAAAATATAATTATATAACTATATACATATACATATATTTACACATATAACTATATACATATACATATATACATTATATAACTGGGTATATATAATGCAAAAACTAAATTTTTAATTAAAGGTCAAAGGTTTTTTGGAATGGACCTGCTATTATAGAAAATAGAGGGACCAAAATTGATAATTTTGTGTAAGGGTAAATTCGTTATTCCATGTTGGTCAACTTTTTACGGGAGATGTTTGTGTAATAAATGGAAAGGTTGTATATAAGTGCAATTTCATTTAAACTTATGAGATGTTTATACAATTAAACCTTTTTTGAAGGGTTATTGAATATCGACAAATTCCGACAGCAACGATAAAGAAAAGAAAAAGGGAAAACACGAATTTGGTGTTGTCCCTGTATGGAATTTAGATGGATGGGACTAAGGTGAAGTGGAAGAAGCATCATGTTTGTTTGGTATTTTTTTGTCAGGAAACCCTGTAGGACCACAAGTAAGAAAGAGTACATTTTCTAATCTAGAAAGCATGCTCTTTTAATGGTGAATTTTGAAACAACTTCTTTTTTTCTTATTTCAAGATCTATAATTTGTTCAAAATGTTTAATTTACATCTCATTTTGGTCACAAATAACTTACTAGTTTTCTCACCTTTATGCTTTTATGGTCGTGAACAGTTTTTATATCAAAACTACATATTTCCTTTTGTGTATTTACTTACTAATTTAAATCAAATTGTAAATTAGTATAATATCAAAGTCAATTATAAAAAGAAATTTTAACTTCAAATAATCAAATGCTTCTTAACTAATTAATTTGGGAAGTAAATTCACCTTAATCCTTCAATTGCAGGCTCATTTATTTTCTATTTCTGTCTTTGGTTTCATTCGAGAACTAGATTCACATTCATTGTCTTTTGTAATTTTTTTTATTCAAGATAATTTAGCCATTAGATTATATTAGAGTTCAAGACCTCCCAAAAAAATAACAGTAGAATCAAATTCAGATTTGACATCCACGGAAGCCAGCAATCTTCATGATATATGTATATTCTTTTCTTCTTTATGATTTTCTCTTGTTTTTGTATTAAATTTTCAGAATAAGATTATTTACCAATGTACATGAGAAAAAAGACTTCCATAATACGAGGGTATCATGTCACTTATACATTTGATTTCAATTGAAAAATTACCAAATATATATTGCTTTACAAAATACGTTTTATTATTTATCTTAACTACCATCAAAATTATCAGCCATTAAATTTTTTATTGAACAGGATACGGATGTAGTGGTATTGCCAATTACATCTCTAGACAAAAGACATGCAAGGTATCTTTGTACGGCTATACAAAGAAAAAAGAAAAAAGAAAAAAGAAAAAAAAGAAAGGAAAGAAAAGAAAAGGTTGGTATTAAAAAATATGCTTTCTAACACTAGAAACCTTTTTTTTTTTTTCCCCTTTTCTGTTTGATGTGTCTTAGAGATTCGTCTTTCTATCACATCCAAGTTCTACTCCAACGCACTTCTCTCCAGGTAGCCATTTTCCCCAAGTTTTATTTCTAGTGGATACCATTTAAGATTTTAGGATTTAGCCTGTATTTTATTTACATTACTTAATTTTTAAAATTTGTATAACACATTATAAGCAATATTAATATCTCCTGTTAATTAATAAAGAATCTCAAATGTTAAATCTATTTAGATAAATGCTATGATCGGCGAAGCATTTAAGAGCATTCAAACTTAACATTGAAATTTTGAAAAAGATTTTAACTATTTCTAAAGATTAAAGCACGTGTTTTTACTACTAAATAAGCTCACTCAATCTCAAAATACAATAACCACTTCAACGGATTGCTGGATTAATTATTCATCCTTCCATGGATCAAACTCAGAATTAGTTTGCTTTTTTGTCTGAAGTTCGGAATGGAATGGAGACTGAAATATTTTTTTTTCTTCATATCTGAATATATTGTGAATGTATATGTTTTTTAAATGTAAAATTATCTAAAAATAAGTAATTTTACATTTATACATATTTTAAACAATTATACATATAATATAAAATAAAAATTATCCAAAAACAATAATTATATATGAATACATATGATCATGATCTCCTTATTCGATTACAAATAAACTTCATTTTTACTAAGAAAATAAAATGTTTTTTTTTCTTTCAAAAAAATGAATGTGGTAGCAGTTAAAACTCAAACAAAACAATATATATATATATATATATATATATATATATATCAAAATAAAGTATCGATATAAAACACAAATATGAAAAGTTATTAGGGTTTTTTTTAAAGCTATTTAAAATAAACAATATATTAAAATAAAATATTTATATATCAGAAGAAAATTGGAAACATGTTATATATGGGAATAGTATCAGAAGAAAAGATTTTGGATTGTATTTAATATAATTCAGTGATTTGCGATTAAATGAAAAGTCGTGATTTTTTATTTTTTATTTTTTTATTTTAAATATTTTTTATGATTTTGAAATTATTTAATCATTTAAAAAATAAACAAAATAATTTAATAATTATGATTGAGACCCGTTAAATTTTAAGTTAAAAAAACAAATCATCCATCACTCAAATCTCAAAATACAATATTTAATAGTCACAGTCAAGCCCTGGAATTAAAAAAATAAATAAATAAACCCCAGCAGCTAATCACTGGAATTAGTACATTTGTGACAAATGGCTTCTTGTGCAACAACCTTTTACCAATTCCAGTCTCCTTAAATAAATAATAATAAGAATAATAATTTAGACCGTCTCTATCTTGCTGTCTTCCGAATAAGTTAAATACCAGAGTGTTAGAATACGTTTGAAAAACAACTTATATGATTCGATTTTATTATCATACGATGAGACTATCAAATCAAATATATTACTTATATTGAAAATATAAAATTATAATTTAAAATTACCATATAACACATTTAGATTAGACAGTTTCGTTAATACGTAATAAAATCGTTCCATACTTTCTTATAAGTTTTTCTACTATATTCATTTTAATATTTTATACGGTTTTTTTTTGTTTTAAGTATGCACAATTTTTGTTTTTTAATGATTAAATACCAGGGCTTGGCAGTCATGGAAGCTTTTACGTCAACCTTGGGCTGCATTAATAGCTAGTTGTGTAGGATGTCTTTCTTGAATAGGCTTGCACAAATTAATTAATTGAAAAGGGTTATTATCATTAAAACTCTCTATTTTTTTTAATGAATTATTATTTTTGTTAAATTAATCATTTTAATCCTTTATTTTTTAAAAATGTACTATTTTAATCTTTCGTTCAGTTATCTGGTAGTCAAAGATAACATACCTAGGGATATTTTAATTTTTTAATATATTAAATTTGAAATCTCGATATTTGTAGGTTAATTAAGGCTTTTTAGACATGTGGATCATTATAAATATAATAAAAAATTAAAAGGCAATTAAAAAAAGACATGTGGCCTAATAAATATAATTAAAAAATTAAAAGACAATTACAAAAAAAAAAAAGAGGGAAATTAATTTAAGAAAGAAAAACGAAAGGTCCTACTGTTGTTTTTCATTTCTTCTCTACTCTTCCAGCCACCTCTTCTCTCTCTTTCTCTCTATCTTCACCTCCAAAATTTTAAAAATCAAAATTATTTGGTTATGGTTGTTTAGAGCAGGGGGAGGTCGCTGGCCGTGTTTGAATCTGAGTTTTGTTTGGCTACCAGCCAAGTTCGGATTTGAAGGGGTTTTGTGTTGCGTGATTTAGCCTTTGGGTTTGAGTGGATGCGGTATGTTGGTTGATTTTATTGATTTTTTTGGTTTGATTATTTGCTTAGATTTCGATGGGGGAAAAAATCTCACCGCGAATTTTTGACTTCATACAGGAAAGAATACTGAAAATTGAAGTATATAAAAAAATGCATTTTACAACCTATTCCCCACAATTTAATTACCATCGAAGAACTCGCATAAATGCAGTAGAGTTTTGTTTGTGATAAAAAAAAATACAATCTTTGTAATAAAAAAATAAAATCGAGGATAAATTCGGTAAATGATATTTTTTAATTTGGATATTTTGGACGATTCATTTATATGTCAAGGTTTAAAAATTAAAAAATTTGAAGGGTAAAAATGATAGTTTATTTTAATTAAGTAGTAGATTTTATTAAAAAAATAACACTAAAGGATAAAATTGTATTTTTATAAATTCTATTAGAGTTGTTTATCGGTTGTTGGTCAAATGGACTAAAGTCATGTATTTAAAAAAACAAAGGGTTAAAGTGATTAATATGGTAAAAACGTTTAAAAATGTGACAATTCATTAAAAAATATGAACTTTAAAGTGCGTTTGGTACGCGGGACTGATAAGATAACGTGAGACAGTTTGTTCATGTCTCATGTTTAGCACGTCCTTAACATGGGATAAGGTGAGACAAAAAACACAAAAACTTGTCCCACTCAAGACCTTAGGATAACTTGTCCCATGACATGATACAAGTGTCAAAAAGACCAATTTACCCTTTAAATTTTCATACAACTACAATCATATCTAATAAATTATATATATATAATATAATATATTTAATATAAATATAATATATGTAATATAAATATATATGAAATTATATATGAAATTATGTATAATATATATAAATATAATATATATTATATGTATTATTATAAGTATATATTATATTATAATAATACGTATTACTAATATATGATTTTTATATATATATATATATAAATTATTACATATATATAAATAAATATAATAATATTATATTATACATTCATTAATTTATAATAATATTATATATATAATATTATAGTCTATGTTGTTATATATATAAGAGGGGTATTCTGGTCATTTGAATATATTGTTCCGTCATGTCCCAACCATATCAAACGCATAACAGTACAATTTATATTTTTATCCAGACCTTCCAAACACAATAAAGAACAACATGTCCAGTCCGGTCCAGTTCAGTCAGGGACGAATTATTGTGTGGGCTGGACGGGGCTGCACCGTCCACCATTTAAAAAAAAAAAATCAAGTTTTAAATAGGACCTAAATTACACAAAGCATCACAAGCCCAACACAAATTGTCAACTATCAAGCCCAATATTCATTCTTTTTATCAGATAACCCAATTGCCATCTATGATCCACCTCTTGACTTTGAGATGTGTACCCCTTTATTGCCCAGATCCCACAACCTGATAAGTGATAACTTTTTCATTTTGCTTCTTTAATTTCGTCTTCTCTCATAGTCTCACCATTTTTTTTTCTTCATTCTTTAATGCTTTCTTTCATTTCTATCTACCCCACTTTGAATTATTTTTAACAAGCTTGGGAGTTGGGACCACATTTGCAAGAACTCTCTCCATATAAGGTAAAAATGTTTGATCTTTTCTATTTACTTGTATATTATTTTATTCTTTACCTTTTTTATTTTATTACTTGTTAGGGTTTCCTTATTACATTAAAATTGATTTATGATTAGTTTGATTTAATTAAATTTTTTTTTGTGATTTGTTTGTTGCAAAAATTATAGGGCATATTAGCATATAGATTATAGATATAATTATTTGTGTTAGTTTATGGAACATTTTTTTCTACTATTTGGTGTTTAAAATTATTTTGAACAAAATAAATAATTATGATATGTTTGTTATTTTCAATAATTGAAAAAAAAAACCTTAGATTGTTTGTCAGCTATCTTTATATTTTAATTTTAGTATTTAATTGATTGTTAATCAAAAATTAATGTAGGTTATAAATTATAATGACAAGCGAACATATACCCAAGCGGACAAAATCAAAGCTAACTCTCCATCATTTCTACAATAAAACAATTGGTAGTCAATCAAGTAGAGCTAATTCTTCACTAGATATTGAAGCTTCGAATTATCCTTCCAAGTCACAAAGAGTTGAAGTTGAGAAAGTTGTTATTCCATCGATTGTTAATGGTCCTTATTTGGAACGTGATCCTGGATTACGTTTGCCAATATGGTCATATCCCGCCGACAAGCATGATAATATTAGAAGGGTGTATATCAAAATGGGACCATGTCAACCTAAATTAATTGAGTATCCACCGGTTTCATATTTAAGTCAAAATCGGCGTTTTCAATATTCTTGGTTTGCACAATTCCCATGGCTTGAGTACTCAAAGGAAAAAAATAGTTCATTTTGTTTTCCATGCTATCTTTTTTATAGTTGTTCATCAAAGTATGTCACATTTACTCGTGAAGGGTTTCAAGATTGGAAGAGAGTTAAAGATGGGAGGAGATGTACATTTGCAAACCATGAAGACGAAGATCATGGTTCACTACATAGTATTGCTATGGAAAAGTGGGATAACTTAAAGAATACATCTCAACATATTGACAAAGTTATGAATAAGGCAACTTCTCAAGAAATTTTGGATAACCGATTGCGACTTAAGACTTCAATAGAAACTGTGAAATGGTTAGCTATACAAGGGTGTGCTTTTAGAGGTTATGATGAATCCATACATTCTACTAATCGTGGTAATTTCATTGAATTAATAAAGTTGCAAGCGAGAGTGAATAAAGAAATTGCCACACTTATCTTGGAAAATGCTCCTCACAATGGAAAGTATACATCATCTAATATTCAAAAAGAATTATTGAATATTCTTGCTAACAAAGTGCGGAACAAGATCCGTGAGGAAGTTGGAGATGCCAAGTTTTGTATTCTTGTTGATGAATCTCTTGACGAATCTAATAAGGACAAATGGCTATAATTTTAAGATTTGTGGATTGTAAGGGTTTTGTTGGAGAACGTTTTTTCCAAGTTGTTGGTGTTGATGACACAAATGCCTCAACTCTTAAAAAGTAGATATGTAATGTACTTTCTTGTTACAATCTTGTGGTTGAAAATTTAAGGGTCAAGGATATGATGGAGCTAGTAATATGCGGGGTGAATGGAATGGTTTACAAGCCTTATTTATCAAAGATTGCCCATATGCCTATTATGTTCATTGCTTTGCTCATCGTTTACAACTTGTTTTAGTTGCGGTATCTAAAGAAGTGCATGAGGTATGGCTATTCTTTTCTAAATTGAGTTCCATTATCAACTTTGTTGGTTCTTCTTTCAAGCGTCATTCTGAGTTAAAATCTATTCGAGAAGATGAAATTGTTGACATGATAGCTTTAAGAGAACTTAAGACTTCTAAAGACTTCTACAGGGGTAATCAAATTCGTACTTTGCAACGAGCCGGAGCTACTCGTTGGAGCTCTCATTTTACTTCTGTTAGTAGATTAATTGATATGTTTGGTTCAACTTGTGTCCTCCTAGAAAAGATGATCGATAATGGACTTAATAGTAATATACGTGGGGAAGCTAAAGGTGCTTATAAAGAGATGAGATCATTTGAGTTTGTTCTTATCTTGCATTTGATGAACAAAGTTCTAGGAATCTCTGATATGCTTTGTCAAGCATTACAAATGAAATCTCAAGACATATTAAATGCACTCAATTTAGTCTCAACGACAAAAATACTTCTTTAAAGGTTACGAGAAGATGGTTGGGATACCTTTTTAGGAGACGTGGTGTCATTTTGTGAAAGGTATGATTTTTATTTATTTATTTCGTTACTTATTTACTTATTTTAGAGAAAATAGTATATGACATTGGTAAATTTTGTTTTTTGATAGGTATGACATTGAGATGCCTAACATGAGTGCACGATATATGAGAGGCACAAGACGTTCTTGTCAGCAGAAAAATAATATCACAGTTGAGCATTATTATCACGTTAATATATTTAATGTTGTGATAGATTTTCATTTGATGGAGTTAAATAGTAGATTCATTGGACAAACAATAGAACTCTTTACTTTTAGCTCAACTTTGGATCCCGTTGACGGGTTCAAATCATTTAAAATTGATAATATTTATACTCTTGCTCAAAAGTTTTACCCTCAATATTTTACTTGAACTGAGTTAGATACTTTGAGAAGACAATTGGAGCATTATGAGCATGCAGTAGTTCATTGTGGAGAATTTCAGAATATTGCTTCTCTTTCTGAGTTATGACAGGTATTGGTTGAATCTAGAAAGTCTGAACATTTTTTCTTGATTGATAGATTGATTCGCTTAGTGTTGACTCTTCCGGTTTCCACTGCAACAACAGAGAGAGCATTTTCAGCCATGAATCTTCTTAAGACCCCTCTTCGCAGTAAGATGGAGAATGGATTTCTTGCAAATTGCATGGTTGTTTATATTGAGAGAGAGATTGTTGATTCTATAGATATAGATTCCATAACAGATGAATTTGATGAGAAACCTCGTAGATGTGGATTCCACTAATTTTTATTATTGTATTTACATTATATTGCATGTTTCTTTCTTTCTTGACTTTATTTATTTTGTTAGAATATACATTTTGAGGGGTTAGATTTATAATGTCTCATGATTCGTTGTGAATTTACTTTTTATTAATGAAATTCATCTTTCTACTAAGGTTGTTTAACAAAAAGTTATAACTAGTATTTAGTTCAGCCCCGTCGGATAGAAAATCCTGGATTCGCCCCTGAATCCAGTCCCACCTTGTCATGTCCCATCTCCGTGCCAAACGCACCCTTAGTGATAACACCCCATTTAAGAAATAAAATACTGTATGTTTTTTGAATCAATTAATTAATCGAAGGAATATAATATTGTGTTCAAAATTAATTAATTAAAATAAATAAAATGTCATAATATTGGTGAACAAAAACATCCAAATATCATCTAAGGATTATCTTTGATTCTGAAGGAAGGTCAAGCTCGAGGTGACAACAGAAGTTAGACTTTTATTTTAAAAAGAACATAAATATATAAATTTTAGAAAGAAAAAAAATTGAAACCAATGCAACACACATGTAATTATAGGTAAATAACATATATTCAATTAGTATACAGTACTCATTTAGTATGATGATGTCTCGAGTTAGAATTACCGTTATTGGTATAAAAAATATAAGGGTAAGGGTAATTGCACAAACATCCCTTTAAATTTAGTATAATTACACGCATATGGGAGTTTTAGACATTAAGACAAGCATCCCCTAACCTTTAAGAAATATTGTACTAACTCTTAACCGTTGAGGGTAATATGGCCTATTCGACTAAAATTAAAAAAAAAAATTGAAAAACAAAACTATTATTTTCAAAATACTTGAATTAAAAAAAAAGGGATTTGCATAAATAGCCTTTCCGAAGTTTGAAAGAGCAAAAATGTCCACCAATGAAAAAACTTGCATAAATGACCTTTCTTGAAGTTTGCTTTGCATGAAATGTCCATTTATGGACTAAAATACCTTTCCAACTTAAATGAACCGTAATGAAAAAATTACCCCCAAAATTTTCTATTTGACTAAACAACCCCTCCTTTAACAACGATCAAAATTGATTTCAGACAAGAGTTCCTCATCCTCTCCTTCGTTATCATCATCGCCCATACAAGATATCAAAATTGTTTTCAAACCAGAGTTCATCTTCTTTCTTCATCATCGCCCGTACAAGGGGCATCCCCCAAAATTGCACAAACCCACTTACTTACTTTCTTCATCCATCGCTTCCACTATCGCTTGCTCAAACTAACTTGAAATTATCGAAATCTTTGTCAAATGCTTCCTCCATCGCTCAGTCCCACCCAAAATTGCTCAAACGCACTTACTGGATTATGTATCAAACCCTTATATCAAAGAATTCAAACCTACCCAAAATTGCTCATCTGGAATTGATACACAATGGCTCTTAAAACAGGCAAAGTCAAAGCCACACAAAGCTAAGGGAGACAAGAAGATGAAAGAAGAAACATGTATGTTTCATTCTCTTATATGTTTGGTGTCTTCTTTGTCTTGTGAGCATTTTTGTTTGTGTACATGGTATTTGAAGCTTCTATCAATTGTTATCAAAATTTTCACATTTTTTTTTATTGTTGCCTGCTGCTGGTGGTTCCTTGTTGTGGTGATGTAGGTTTATCATATGTTGGTGTAGGTTTGGTGTATGCTTTGTCTCACGGGCATGCTGTGGTGTTGTAGGTTTGTCATGTGTTGGTGTTGTGTCCTTGGGTTGTTTGTTCATTTGTGCCTTTATCAGCTTGTGTTTGGTTTGTCTTGACATCTGTAAAAAAATGTTAAAAAAATACTATGATATAGGTTCTGTAGTAATGTAGGTCTTGTCAGGTCTAGTAATGTGGGTTCTGTAGGGAGGTGAAGAGTTTTGAGGTTTGAAGCGTGAAGAGTATATTATTTCTAAGTTTTAACTGTTTTATTTTGATACAAGAGGGGATTATGAGCACTAATTTGAGGTTGCATTGTCGTTGTGTTGTCATGTCACATGTTGCATTGTCAATGTCATTTTATGTTTCTTATTCACATTACTAGACATGGGTTGAAAACATCCATGTACATGGGTTGAAATATTGTTGTTGTGATATGGTGAAGTTTTCCACCTTTTATTTTGAATCCTAGGAATCAGTTTTTGAAGCCTAGGAATCCTGCATAAATATACAATCCTAAACAGATCAATATGAGACTTTAAAAGTGACTCCTGGGAACTCGCTTTTTAAGTCACATATTGATTTGGTGAGGAATTGAACTCCTGATTTCTTAAGCCTAGGATTTTACTCTAAAGCCCGAGATTTGTTTTTGAAGTCCGGGAATGTTGCCTAAATTATCAATATACGGCTTTAAAAGTGACTCATAGGAACTCGCTTTTTAAGTGGCATTTTGATCTGGTGGGGAATTGAACTCCTGATTTCATAAGCTGCCTGGGCTTTTAATATAAAGGCCGGGATTTGTTTTAGAAGCCCATATAAAGGCCGGGATTTGTTTTAGAAGCCCGGGAATCATGAAATACCGGGCTTCATTAAAATCTCGGGCTTTAAAGTCCCACTCCCTGGATTCAAATTCCAAATTCAAAATTCAGTCAAAGTTCTATCTAAATGTCTTCAATATGGGTTCATAAATTTCCTACTCTTTAAAGAGATTTCAATATACCTTTATTACATTCGTTCATGTTGATATCTGAATGAGGGTAGTTTTATTTTTTTCCAGGGTATATGGATACAATGACAGGCTTGTTAGTGCATTGTGATAGACATTGGAAGGGCAACCAGTACATGGGTCCAATTACTTTCTCATGCTATGTAACTGTTATATGTATATCTTAATGGATGTGCACGTCACCAAAAGGTAAGACAATTCCTTAAAAAGATTGTCAGATGGGTATCCGAGCTGGCATCCAGAAGACACCATTCAAGATATCTCAAAGGAATAAGAACCCGAGTAAGTCTGGACACAGGTATTCGACACATTATGTCCTACCCGGGACAGAGCACTTGGCATATTATGTTCTATTCGGGACAACACAGGAAATCCGAATAAATAAATCCAGTAAACGATTCACATACCTGGGTGAACAAGAAATCATGCTCCGATACGCAAGACATCCATGTCAAACAGTTTCTAGAAGAATAAAATACCAAACAAGAAGCAAGTCCCAATCAAGCAACAACTCTACTTTTTCAAAAAAACTGCACATCGATAAGGAAATGAGTCTTAAATGGACTATACCACAAGAGTCCCATTCGATCTCCGAAATAGGAAAGAAGATAAAGACGACTTCAACAAGCAACCAGCCTTAACTAAAATACAATTCCTTTTACTTGTACAACAAGGATTAAGGTTCTATACACATATAAATAGACCCATAATCACATTGTAAAAGAGAGATATAGACTGAAGAGAGAAAAAACTAAATAGCAATCACTGCAAGAGAGAGGCAAGAGTGATCTAGTGGTGTAATTCTTTGTTTAAATAGTGGATTTGTCTTGGTTGTGTATTCAACCACTCGTGGATGTTTCTCCGATCACGATAGTTTTACCACATAAACTCTTGTCGTTATTGTTCCAATTACATTCTCTTTCTCTTTCTCTTTTGAAAGCTCATAACAAAATCCAACATTGTTTACTTTCTCATCCCTAGAGAAATCGACGTCAACAATTGGCACTAGAAGGATGGAGCTGGAACCTTCGATAATTTTAAGCAATAACTGGTAGCGGAAGCAAAGACAACTCTAGAGATATCTAGAAATCTCTAGATAATGCTCATATAGGCGAGACCACACGAGATCCCACTACAACCACCGGGAACCAGCCGGTACCCCTGGATGTCATCCAACAAATCCCTCCTACCAGTGAGGACATAACACATCGTTTCCGCTATGCACTGCAACAACTACTAACGGACGCGGCAAGAGAATGAGTACACCTGTTGGCTATAGGACAGGCACACCCGCCAAGTCCTACACCACTTCCTAGGCTCTGATCGGTTGTAGTTGGGTCGGGACCAGATGCACCAGTAACTGTTGTGGATTCAAATCCAATCAACCAGACTAGGGGTACGACACACAATCAGGGCAAGGATCATGAAATGCCCGTAGAAGAACAGCTATGCCAAAGGCGAAGCCACAGTTTTACGGGCTATGATAGACACCTTAAATATGACCGGCATAGAGATCGATCAATGTCATTGGAGGATAGTAATAGATACCATCATAAATGCCGTTGTGGGACCATATCCTTACAGGGTTAGCTCATGAGGTTCGGAGGTAAGATAAAGAGGAGATGGTGACATTTATGACAGTCACACGACGGGTTGACCATAGAGGAGAACCGGTGGGCGATAGAGATATCGTAATCAGGAGCTTAACCCATGAAGTAGAGAACAATAGATGCCAGATGGATACGCCGATAAGGCGATATGGATATAATGAATTGTCCTACGATGATTATGACAGTCCTTTTATAAAGAACATTCTGCGAACCCCCTTCCTGGAGAGATTCAGGATGCCACACGTGGAACAGTTCAAGAAGGATCCAGACCCTAAAGAACACGTCAGATGATATAAAAGTGCTATGGCCCAGTATGCCCACAACGACCCTTTGTTGTGTCTTAATTTTCTACAAACTCTTGGAGACACTGGCTCAAGATGGTTTGGGAGATTACCTTCGACAAGTATTGGGAGTTTCAGCGAGTTGAGCAGAAGCTTTTCAAGACAATTCCTAGGCAATGTCCATAGGAAAAAGTCAGTGGCTTACCTTTCTCAGCTAAAGCAAGAGAAAGACGAGTTACTAAAAAAGTACCTGGGGAGGTTTTGCCAGGCGATCACAGAAATCGACAGTGCAAATGACGAAACAATAATTGTTGCATTCAAAAATAACTTACAGAACGAGCGACTGACCTTCGACTTAAAGAAAGCTCAATTAACGAGATATGTAGACATGATGGATATGGTTGGAGGATATGCATTAGCCGAGGAAGAGGAGTTAGCAACAGAAGGTTGTTACATGCATAGAGGGAGACTCGAACAAAAAGATGCCAAGTCAAAGGTACAGAACCATAAAAGAAGACAGAAAGGAAACAAGCAAGAAAAAGGCAAAGATGGGGTAAACGGAAGTAATACTAACCTTACCACGAAAAAGTTTGGAGGAAAGTATACGAACTGCACCTTACTTCGAAAAAATAAGAAGAAATCGTGGCAATACTAGAAGAAAGAATCTGGTGAATGAGCCATGTCGGCAGTCCCAATTTGCTCGCTGAGGCACAACGAAATATTGCAGGTTCCATAAGAAAACCAGACTCGAAACTTCCAAGTGTTACCAACTCAGAGACAGAGACCCTCATTCGGGAAGGACATCTGTAAGTTATAATCCTAAAGAAAGATGAGAAGTCAAAAATTCAAAAAGGAACCAAAATGGGAGATAATAATTCTGGTTGGAATAAAAGGGCCAGTCCCAAGGCAAATGAAGTGATACAGACTATCTTTAGAGGGCCATCAACTGGGAGAAGTAACCGAGAGCGGACTCAGGAAATTCAAGAATCGGTAGAGGCAAGACAGAATTTTGATGTGAACTCTATTAAGCTAGACCCAAAGAGAATAATGGAAGGATGTGACCCAATAATATTCATCGAAGCTGATACACATGGGGTCGACGTCTGACAGAACGATGCTCTCATTATTAGTGCCCTAGTTGGCCATAGAGAAGCCAAGAGAATTTTAGTTGACAATGGTAGCTCGGTAGACATCCTCAACGTGGCTATTTACGATGTTCAGATTGGATCGAAAGGATTTGCAACTTTTCCATACCCCACTCAGAGGATTAGGGGGAGTCGAGGTTAGGTCTCTTGGAACAGTGAAACTACCCGTGAAAATTGGAATAGCTCATTGTCAAAAAACAGTGTTACTCGACTTTGTCGTTGTAGATCTAGACAACTAGCCTTATAATGCGTTACTAGGATGACCTTTCCTGAACAAAACAAAGGCAGTAACAGCTACCTACGCTCTAATGATCAAGTTCCCAACTGAATGGGGGGTATGAATAATCAAGGGGTCGTAGGAGATGGCCAGAAGAGCTAATCTCTTGGTTTACAAAGACAGAGATAACAATGAACACAAAGTATGCACCTTAACACAACCAGATAAGATCGAGGAGCAAAAAGAATCACTGTTATTTGAGTTCGATCCAAGAGAAGAACTGGAGATATCAAAGAATGAACCCTTAGAAGAGGTGATCTTAAAGAAAGATGAACCAGATAAGAAGGTTAAAATTGGAGCCAACTTAGGAGAAAGGTCAAGCTAGATCTTATTGATTTACTTAAAGAATACAAAGATGTGTTCGCATGGAGTCGTGAAGATATGGTAGGGATAAATGCCTAAGTAATATCACATCATTTGGCGGTGGATCCAAATGCAAAACCTGTAACACAAAAGAGAAGATCTTTCAACCTCGAGAGAAGTCGGGCAATTAAGAAGGAGGTGGAGAAGTTATTCGTTGTAGGATCGATTAGAGAGATCAACTATCCTTAGTGGGTAGCATATGTAGTTTTGGTCTAGAAGAAGAATGGCTAATAAAGAATGTGCATGGACTTCACGGTTCTGAACAAAACTTGCCCAAAAGATAGTTTTCCACTCCCAAGGATAGACCAACTGGTTGATGCTACATTAAGTCATGAATTACTCAGCTTTATGGATGCTTATTCGGGATACAATCAGATCCAGATGAATAAAGCTGATGAATAAAAAATAGCATTCATGACTGATCAGGGCTTGTACTGTTTTACTATAATGCCCTTTGGGATAAAAAATGCTGGGGCAACATATCAAAAATTAGTCAACAGGATCTTCGCTCATCAAATAGGAAGAAACATGGAAGTCTACATAGACTATATGTTAACCAAAAGTATCTCGGCAGATAAGCACACTTTGGACCTACGCGAAACATTCGATGTCTTGAGAAGGTATCAGATGAAGCTAAATCTGAACAAGTGCATATTTGGGGTCCCCTAAGAAGGTTCCTCGGTTTCCAGGTTCACAAGAGAGGGATCAAAGTGAATCCCGAGAAGATCCAAGCCCTTCAAAAAATGACTTCACCAAGGTCACTAAAAGAGGTACAACACCTAACATGATGCTTAGCTTCCTTAGGCAGATTTATATCGAAGGCCACAGATAGATGTGTCCCTTTTTTAAAAGTGATCAAAAAAGGAAATGGGCTTGAATGGAATGAAGAGTGTGACCGGGCATTCCTGAAGATCAAAGAATACTTAGGCCAAGCTCTCATCCTCTCAAAACCTAAAATGGGAGAAATAATCCACCTGTACTTGTCCCTTACAGAATTAGCAGTAAGTTCGGTCCTAGTCAGGACAGAAGACAGGATACAGAGGCCAGTATACTATGCCAGCAATGCTTTTCTTCCAGCTGAAACCAGGTATTCACAGGTAGAAAAAATGTCTCTAGCATTGGTTTCAGCAGCAAGGAAGCCGAGGTTATACTTTTAGGCACATACGATCCAGGTTTTCACCGACTGCCCCCTTAAGCAAATTCTACAGAAGCCAAAAATTTCAGGGAGATTAACTAAATGGGCGATCAAACTCAGTGAATTTGATATTCAGTACATGACCAGGACATCACTCAATGGCCAAGCAGTGACAAATTTTATAGCAGAATTCACAGAACCAAATCTGGAATCAAAAAGAATGTTAGGGAAGAATTTCTTTTGGAGATTATATGCGATGGTTCCTCGAATACTCACGGCAGTGGGGCAGAAATTATAGTATGTACCCCAGAAGGAGATGATGTAGAATACGCCATGAGATTCGATTTCAAAGCAACAAATAACCAAGCCGAATATGAGGCGTTACTGGCAGGGCTAAGGGTTTGCATAGCTCTCGGTGCATATGAGTTTGAGATATTCAGTGACTCACAGGTGGTCGTCAACAAAGTCTTGGACGAATATCAGGCCAGGGATGAGGGTATGATGGCTTACCTGGGCATAGTAAAACAACTCCTCAAAAAATTTAAGGAATACAAGATTGTCTAGATCCTTAAAGAAGAGAATGAAAAGGCAGATGCTTTGCTAGCATCAACAACAACAACCATAATCAGGCTAAAAAATATTCTGGTTGCACATTTTCTCAGACCAAGTATAGTTTAGCCGAAAAACTTTAAAGTTTCAGAAATTTGAACACTGCTAGACGGTTGGATGACTCAGCTAAAAAGATACTTGAAAGAAAATACCCGGAAGATCCCTTAGAAGCAAAATGCATCAGGTACCGGTCAACAAGATACACACTGTTTGGAGGAGAATTGTACAGAAGAGGGGTTTCCCGAACACTCCAAAGATGTGTATCAGAGGAAGATGCATACCGGATACTACAGGAGGTCCATGGCAGAGTATGGGGGATTCATACAGGAGGTAAATGTTTGGCACATAAGGTACCCAGGCAAGGTTTTTACTGGCCTACCTTGTTCTCGGACGCACAACGATGTTCAGAAAGTTACAATGCTTGCCAAAGGATCGCCAATGATATTTGGCAGCCCCCAGAACGACTTTGAAGCCTCACATCCCCATGGCCATTTTCCATGTGGGGCCTGGATTTAATTAGCCCAATGCCAGTAGGGACAGGGGTGAAGCAAAGCATGCGATCGAGGCTATTGATTATTTCACGAAGTGGGTAGAAGCTGAAGCGTTAGTATATATCACAAAAGCAAATACCACAAACTTTTTAAAGAAAAACATACTCCAAAGGTTTGGAGTCTCGAATACTATTATCACTGACAACGACACCCAATTCGACAATCAAAAATTCAGACAACTGTAGAAAAAGTACAAAATTACAAATTACTATGCCACACCTGCCCACCCTCAAACAAATGGACAAGTTGAGGCGGTAAAATAAATCATCAAGCACACACTCAAAGCATAGTTAGATGCCAAGAAGGGTAGTTGGGTTGAAAAAATTCCTGAAGTATTATGGACGTATCGGACAACAGTAAGAACTTCTACAGGAGAAACTCCATTTTCTTTGGCATTCAGAACTGAAGCTGTCATCCTGGTGGAGATATCGTATATGTCACCCAGAGTCAGGCTATATGATAAAGATTAGAATACTGATATGCTATTATAAAGCCTAGACGAGTTGGAAGAGAAAAGGGAGAAATCCAGACTATGAAATGTGACATATCAGTAAAGATTGGCCCGATACTATAATTCTCATGTTCGAATTAGGAAATTCCAGTTATGAGACCTAATGCTCAGTAAGATGTCACTGAACACGAAGAACAAAGCTGCGGGCTCATTGGCTGACAAGTGGGAAGACCCATACAAGATTGAGGGAGTAGCTGGTCATGGAGCATATTGGATCACCGGCCAGATGGAAGGGTTCTACCCCGGCCATGCAATGCCTAATATTTAAAGATTTTCTATCCTTGAAATTTGTTTTTAATTTTATAGTCAGGATATTTTTTATTCTTAGCAATTCACGGATTTAGATATTTTTAGTTTTGTAGTTTTGAATAAAAGCCCGACACGGGATTCCAGAAATCCAAGCATATGATAATAAGAACATATGAAAAAAAATGAGCATGAACATGTGAGAAAAATACGTGAAGGAATTGATCGCATAATAAAATGTTCGGGGCCATTAATTTGATAAAATTCCCGAATGGGCGGAGAAACTAAAAGGAGCATGCCAATCGAGCAAGGTTAGCCAAGACCTTAGCTAAGAGGCAAACTCGATTCACCAGATACTGGAAAACAACTTGGGGCACCGTCGGAAAAATCCGGGTGAGATGCCCAGCTGTGTTAAGCAGTTTAAAGCATAACGATTCGGTAAACCCTTACACGGGCAAACTAGGAGAAGTCCTCAGTGACTTGCGTAAGGACTCGAGCGTATGATCCTGGTGAGCCTCGATGTAACACTTGGGTAGCAACCGAGTATGAAACACGTACAAATTTACTTATTTGTTTTGAGATGACTCGGTTAATAATATTAGCCAGTTTAATAAGATACTTAGCGTTTTAAAAATTCCTTGGGTAACGAAACTACATAGTTAAATAAAGATACTCGCGAAGTTACATGGGCAACAAAGCTAAGCCAGTTAAATAAGATACTTGGCGATTAAAAGTTATTAACAAAAAGTCAGTTAAGATGCACTTCAAATTCATGACAAAGCAATTGGCAAAATACATAACTTTATTGATTATAATTTTTTTACAAATGCAAGGTTTTACAAATACACCTAAGGATGAGATGAGGATTTGGAGCTCTTGCCAATGCTTGGGTCAAGTACCATTTCATACTCACGAAGGAGACTCTCTTTCTAAGGCTTGACGATTGAGTCGACCGAGTCATCCATCCATTCGCTATAATCTATTCCAGGGAATGGTCCAACGTCAGGCCTCGACCTATCCACACCAGTCTCTTGACTGGCATAAAAGGTCGAGAGAGAATGCTCCGATAGGACCTATAGATGCATAGGATAATGCTCTTTACCTTGGCAGTGATAGTATGGTCTCCATTCCTTCATCTGAGCCCGAAGAGACTCCAAGGACCAGTTCACTTGGTTTTTGATTGATAGCTCCCAGTTGGCTCGAGCCTTGTCAGACGGCTGATTTTTGACTTTGAAGAATTCACCAGCCGAGACTAACCCTCTTTGAAACTTCTAAGGAGTAGGGCATCATAGGCTAGGGACCTCTTGAAGCGAACAAACCCCTTGAACTTCAAGTTCTAGCCTCGACTTCTTCGAAAAGGATTTAACGGTCAGGGCCTGGCGCTCAAGGTCTTCAATTTTTTACTCATAAGATGATCTGGCCTGCTCAGCCTCTTGTTCAGCTCTGAGCATCGACTCCTAGGCAGCATGAAGTAAATTTTGGAAAGTTACAGCCTTCTCTTCTGCAGCAGAAGCTTTCTCCTCGGCTTCCATCTGTTTAGCCAAGCAATGATCAACAAATTCTTAGGCAGAGCTGACCACCCTCTGATACACCACCTTAATTCAAGCACGGATGCCCTCACTCTCCATCAACTGAGCTTCAAGACGCTTTATCCGATCAACTTGATGTTGTTGCATCTGAAAAAACTCAGCAAACTCAGCAAACTCAGCAACCACCTGCAAAGAAGAGTGAGTTAAAAATCTATGTCAATGAGCGTTAAGGACAGTTTGGGACCAATAACTTACGTAGCTCGTGCTGTTGAAAATATTTTAAAGATAATCTGTTGGGGAACCATACTTGAAGCGGCTCCAATGGTCATCACCGATAAAAGCCCGACCAGATGACATCATCCTCAGCATATCCTAGGGGTGGGACACATAGGATTACTCGAGGATCCTACTCCTGTATCAACTTCAGGGGGTAAAGAATCCTTGTTCGGATTGTCCGATGCTTCCACTCCCCCAAAGGTGCCTCAGCCTGGGCACTCGGGGAAACTCTAACATTGACGTCATCGTCACTCGATTCAACAAATAACACCACCCAAGGGATATTTTGAGGACGAATGGGAGAATCAGCCTTCCTTTTCTGGACCAGAGTACGGCAAAATCCAAGATCAGCCGTAGGGTCTTCTTGATATTTAGTAATGTCTCGGAAGGATTCAAAAGGATCAGGAAGATTAACCTGCTCATTAGGGAGTACCCTAACTCCTTCATTGTACCCAACATCAAACTATTCAGCATGTACTTTATCAGTCGGGGTATCAGGCTCACCAGACACTGCACTATTAGGATGTCCTCGCTGTCTGCCTTCATCTTCAGACACCCTTGGGGCACCTTCAATTCCTTGGAGGCAACATGGACCACTTGATTCCCTTTGGTCGGCTGAATGACTTCTACAGGAACATACTTGGGAACTCGCTCATCTATTTCATCGAGATCTTCAACCAACTCGCCATTAGGCGAATCAATCCCTTCTTTATTCTGGTGAAAAGCTTTCTTACGTCTCGCCTGAGTAAAAGATTTAACCTGATGAGCCTGAATGCTACAGACGATGTCCTATTCATACACTAAATACAAACGAGTAAGAAAACGGAACAAAATGAGAAATGAAAACGAGTAGAGATTCTACTTACGACATCTGCGATAATCTGAAATATGAGGAAAGAAGCCGAGTGCTATCATTTTCTTTTCATCAAAAAGATAAGACTTGCTTCTCTTCTCAAGAGTGCGGACGATCGTTCGATCAAGGTTAGTCAACTTGGAATCAGTAAAAGTAGGCCGCGACATGTTCCAACTATCAGGAGAGCAAAAGAAAGGGGGAACCTTCAACATTTCTCGATCTTCTCCAACTGAGAGCTCGATCTCAAGTCCTAAGTTCCCTCCGGTAAAAAACCAGCTATTTTTCCAATGCTTGCTTGAGGTAAGGAAACCTCATACAAAGCCTTTCTTTTTGGCATCCGAGGAAATATCAACACCTTGGTTCACCATCATCCCCATAGGAATTCAGCTATCTGGCTGTCTGGATAGAAGAAAGTAAGTTCTTGTCCGACTAGGTTGCCTTAGAGTGTAAAAGTATCTAATTTCATGAGGAGAAGGTGGTGGCAAGTTCATTTGGCTACACATGTGCCGCATACACATCATGATCCTATAGCTGTTCGGGCCAAGCTGGGCTGGAGCGATCCTAGCCTCTGTAAGAAATCATGCAATGAAAGGTTTGAGGGGAAGAGTCACCTCACAGTAGAGCATGGATCCATAAATCGCTACAATGCCTGAAGGAGGGTTCCACGCGGTCCTATCACCAGCAGGAACCATTAAAATCGAGTCATCTAAATCAAATCAAGCTGATACTTCTCCATCTCATCTGCCCCGACAACATTCGACTCAGAATTGTACGTACTAGGAAAATCAAGAGAAAAAGGGATCCGAGATGACCGATGCTCCTCTTCGACATCATCCTCTCTAACTACTTGCCTTCTAATCTGAATACCGCTTGAACCATGTTTATTAACCGAACAGTTACTCTGATGCTTTCCCATCCTTGATCGTAAAGGAACCCTGTGATGATCAGAAACAGAAGATTCAGAGCTGAAAGAAGATTCAGAGCTAGAACTAAAATGAGTATCAGAATGAATCCTAGAAACATCAACATCTGAAAAAGAAGGATCATCAGGAGAAGTTTCCCCCAATAACCTACGAACACAAGAAACCAATTGAAAATCTCCATGTTCAAGCGTCTTGAAAGCTATAACGAAAAGGCGATGCCATAAAACAGGATCCGTTGGAACTGACCTTTAAAGAAGATGTAGGAAATTAGAAGAAAGCTTCAATAAAGTGCGAAGATGGATCTATACGTGAATAAACTCGAAGGCAGGAGCAAGCTGGGATTTTTATTTTCATGAGGATAGAGACAAGATAGCCCTCAACAATTTAAATGTGCCATTTAATGATTAAAACATGAAACCCTAGGGTTTGGAAAGCCAGGAAGATCAAAAGAATCGACATTTGGTGACGAAGGCTGCGTATTCGATAGTCGACGAGTCGCGTCTCATAAATGCTCATAGATATACCAAACAATAAAGGACACATGTCATCAAAAGGGTAGATTAAGCCGTCAGGAATTCAAAACATCAAAATCGTTGGGATTTCGCATGACAAATCGCACATGCGTGGTTGCCATCGAGAAACGTGATTATGCAATGAATCGTTTAAGGATTATCATTTTTGCATTAATGAGAAATTAAGAAGGAAAAGACAAAAGGCTAGTCATAATTCACATCAATTACAATATTCCAGCCAAGATGAATCATAATCGGCATAAATATTTTAAGGGGATATTGTTATATGTGTATCTTATTGGATGTAGATGTCACTGACAGATAAGACAATCCCTTAAAAAGATTGCCATATGGGCATCTGAGCCGGTATTCATAAGACACCATTCATGATATCTTACAGGAATAAGAACCCGAGTAAGTCTGGACACGGGTATTCGACACATTATGTCCTACTCGGGATAGAGCACTTGGGACATTATGTCCTACTTAGGATAAAGCACTTGGCACATTATGTTCTATTCAAGACAACACAGGAAATCCAAATAAAGAAATCCAGTAAATGATTCACATACATGGGTGAACCAGGAATCATGCTCTGATACGCAAGACATCCATGTCAAACAATTTCTAGAAGAATAAAATCCCAAACAGGAAGCAAGTCCAAATCAAGTAGCAACTCTACTTCTTAAAAAAAAAAACTGCACATCGATAAGGAAATGAGTCTTAAACAGACTATACCACTAGAGTCCCATTCGCTCTTGACACGATCTCCTAAATAGGAAAGAAGATAAAGACGACTTCAACAAGCAACCGACCTTAACTAAAATACAAATCCTTTTACTTGTACAACAAGGATTAAGGTTCTATACACATATAAATAGACCCATAATCACATTGTAAAGGAGGGATATAGACTGAAGAGAGAAAAAGCTCAATAGTAATCATTGCAAGAGAGAGGCAAGAGAGATCGAGTGGTGTAATTCTTTGTTTAAATAGTGGATTTGGCTTGGTTGTGCATTCAACCACTCGTGGATTTTTCTCCGATCACCGGAGTTTTATCACTTAAACTCTTGTCATCATTGTTCCAATTACATTCTCTTTCCCAAAATCCAACGTTGTTGATTTTCTCGTCCATAGAGAAATCGACGTTAACAGTAACCAATATTGAGAAAGATAAATACAGTGAACTGTCGAAATCTATATTTCACCGGATTGGGGTCAAAAGTGACAGATTCGAGATAAGTATAAGTTCTCAGCTTAAAACGGAGAATGGAATATATACGATATCTATTATGACCAACGCTGATGTAAACTGTTTACTTAATCATAAACAATCAGATTGGCATGAAATTAATGTCGAAGTGGTAGAAATATCTGTATCGGAAAAGGAGAATGCAGATATATTTCAAACTCCATTAAAGTCAATAAATACAACAACCCACTCAGCATGTTCACCGTCAGCTTTGAAACGCACCATAAATCTACAATCCCCAGTTGGTACTCCATATTTTAAATCACTGAGTGGTAGCAACAATCCGTTTAGGTCTGTGCCTTGTCCTAGAATCACATCAACAGGGAAAGATCATGGGACTCCAACATCAACAAACAAACTTCCAGAGGTGAACAACAGAAATGGTTCTGAAACATCCTATAGGAGGATAAGAGTGGTACTGATAGTGGTACTGATAATGACTTGGAAGTTCCCTAATGTGTTGGGCAAGTGGAAATAGGTGTTAGAGAAGCCTCAATAGATGTTAAAGAAGAACGAGGGGGTAATGGAGCACCCAATAGTTCTGTACCTTCAATGAAAACACGGTGGACAATATCGGGGTCAGAATTATACTCAATTCAACCTCTTCGATCAAAGGACTTGTTTGAAGACTAAGGTGCCCGAGATGACCAAGGTCCAATATACAAATGACAGATCTTCAAGGACAAGCTAACCCTGAAGAGGCTTTAGGGTTTTATGCATTGCAAGAGAGGTTTGAGTATAAGGTTAGATGATCAATTCACACACGATTTGTTGTAAAATGTAGACAGGAAGATTGTGAATGGGTTATTAATATGGGGAAGTTAAAAAATGAGACGTACTGGCATGTTAAGTCCTTTGTTAAGGAGCACACATGTAGTGATTCGGGTAATTGCAATGTTGATTTTAAACCGGTAAGTTCCTATGTAATAGGGGAACTGTTTGTAAGAAAAGTCACCGATCCTGGATGCATCATCCGTTTGAAAGATATAATTTTTGAGATGAAGGATGTGCACGACATAGCCCTCTCATATAACAAAGCCTACAAGTTAAAGGACCACATTTTGCATAAAGCATTCAGCGATCTGTGGGAGTCATTTAAGATGTTACCAGCATTCTTTTACATGTTAGAACAATCGAACCTTGGGACTATAACTAAAATTGAAACTGACTCACAAAATCGGTTCATTTATGGATTCATGGCACTTGGGGCTTGTGTAGAGGGATTCAATATAGTTATTAGGCCGGTTATCGCCATCGATGCAACTCACCTAAAGGCCAAGACTATAGGTGTTTTGTTAGTTACTGTGTGTAAAGACGGTAACGAAATGATATACCCTTTAGCTTTTGGGTTCACAAATTCTGAGTGCAAAGAGTCCTGGACATGGTTCTTAAAGTGACTACATGAAGTGATCTTGTATCCCGAACGTGTGATGATAGTTTTGGACAGGCACGTAAGTATCTTTACAAGCATGGAAGCAAGTTTTCCCAATGCAACACATGGGGTATGTGAATACCACTTATCACAAAATCTAAATTGAATTTGCAAGCAACGGGATGACGTGATTAAGCTTTACTATCATGTTATATATATGTACCGTGTCGATGAGTTTGACAGTGAAATGGCTGAGTTGAAAGCCAAGCATCGTAAGGTTTATGATGAGCTTGTATAGATTGGGATAGAGAAGTTTTCACGTGTATATAGCCCCAAAAAAAGGTACCATATGATGGCCACCAACATTGCCGAGTCAATTAATTCTTGTATACTTGCAATCCAGAAGTTGCCTATAACATCTGTTGCAGAATTTATCAGAGATTTGTTACAACGGTGGTTCCACTACCGTAGGAGAAATGCACTTGAAACACCTACTTTCTTGACTCATGATGCAGACCAACACATCAAACAGAGGATATTACCATCGTAACGGTATGAGATTCATCCCATTGACTTCAATAGATTCAAGGTAGACGATAAATGGAAGGAAGTAATTGTCGACTTCGAACAAAGGACTTGTTCATGCCATAAATGGGATATTGATGAGTTGACGTGTATTCATGCCATAACAGTTGCTAGGTATGCTTACAAAATTGAAGTTACATTTAATGTTACAAACCATTCACTATTTGATTGTAATAATATCAATTTCTTTGTGTCTTTTGTACCAGGCTTCAAGGTATGCCTATCAACATATTATGTTTTGAATTTTTCACAACGGGATGGCTGAAAGATGCTTACATCATGAATGTGAACTCTGTTCTAAAACCTGAAATATGGGACATTCCTTATACAGTTCATGATCGCATCGTATTGTCTTGGGAGAAAAAGAAACCGTCAGGAAGACTAAAGAAGTCAAGGATACCATCTGTTGGGGAGAAACGAAAGCTGCAAGCATGTTTGAATTATGGGCAAAAGGGACACAATAAAAGAAGTTGCCTGAAACCATCAGCTACCACAAGCAAACCAGCCAAAAAAATACGTAGTTGTAGCATTTGCAAGAAGGAAGGACATAATAGACTAAAGTGCCCAGATAGGCCATTCGAGCTCAATTTGAATGACACAGAAAAAGCAGTCATTCATACTTCCGAAGAACCTATCTTGGACGGTTTAAAACCTATCTTATAGTTGTTTTCTTCTATATGTCCCTTACAGTTATAAATTTATCTTGTAATCTTTTATATGTTGATATGTATAATTGATTTTATAAAGCTGTAATTGTAAGTTCTAAAGCCGCAACAAGTGTATGACTAGATGACTATTAGGTATACTTCTGAAGAACCCATCTTCATCCGTGATCTAATAATCCATGTTGTTCTAATAAGAATGTACTTGATTTAGAATATGTTAATAGTAAAATTTGGCTAGGGGACCAAAGAGAAATTTTCCACCTTCGTAACCCGAGTCAAAGCTTGAGTTCACCAGTCATTGGACCCCGGGTCCTAAGGGCGAGCCATAAAACTACCTCGCAGAAGCAAGAAAGGGTCATCGAGCTTTATAACTATCAGAAATGGAGCCCGAAACGATCAGATCGAGCCCCTTACACCAACACTGGAGCTTAGGTAAAGCCCGACACATGATTGTCCGGGCTTCCTGAGATCAAGATTACATCATAACCTTCTAGAAGCCCGCTAACCTCTCTAGGCATAAAGGGGGGGGGGGGGGGATCTTTAATGATATCAGATTCATGCTATAGCTACATTCTAGTTCGTAAAGGAATGCTTGAAGCCATCTGGACGAGAAAAGAGAAGCTCGCATAATCCACGCTTCCCCCTCTTCCCCCCCAATGAGTGCCTATAAGGCCGTCTCAAGCTCTAAAGGGCTAGGAAAGGTCAGACTGAGCTTTTGGTACCAAAGCTAAGGCAGGGGTCTACCTCACTCTACAAAATAATGAACGGCTAACTCGACGACCTCCATGAAGAATCATGCCATGAATACACACAAGATCATATCCATACTTCAACGAACATTAAAACTCGACTTACGTGTAAGGTAAGAGATTGAGTCCAATGAGGAATCAAACTTATCTCCACCAAAGATATTCTTAAATCCATTATTAATTCAAAGTAACCAACTTTTAAATAAAGATCCCGCCCGATAAGGAGGGAACGAATTCTTAGGATTGTGGTGGGCGATTTACGAGTTTAAACCCACTTGGACCATGTATAAATAGGTACAAGCATAAGAAGGAAAGGGGGAATAATTTTTCTTTTATGTATTCGGCCTAAATTCTATAATCAGAACATGACCTCCACTATTATCTACTATTCGACAAGCACGAGGTTTCCACCTTATTGTATCCAAGAGAGATTAAGAGTGTTTAAGAGTCTTTTTGTACGATACTCAAAGTTGATAATAAAGCTATTACATTCCTGTCTTCATTGCACTTACATTTACACATCTATCTTTATTCAATCAAGTTAGGTACCTAAGGTACCAACCCCGACCACCACCTACGTGGTAGTGGTCTCGAGGGTGTTAATCAAAATTTCTCACCTCGAGTAAATTCTTCGTTAACACTTTCTGGCGCGGTCTGTAGGAAAACCCACATCGTAATTTTTACAATTACAAGTTTGTTGTTTTGTATAATCATGAGACTTCGCTCCTTTCAAGGACAACTCGAAACCTCGAAACATCCATTTGCCCCCAACCCAAAAAGGGCAGAAAACGGAAATAAATCCATGCACCGTAAGCCGACCTCGCATCAACCAGGCGCTGAGCGGGTTCCACTCTCTTAGGCGATGAACCAGGCTATGTTCAATCAGTATGCAGCAGCAATTATGGAAAATGTCCACCTCCGTCTAGCTGCAGAAGGAATTGATCCATAACTGGTAGATCTGGGAACCAGAGGAGAGGCCAGCCGGCTCACTACCAGGGGCCTTGTTAGGTTTTAGATTGTGTTGGCATTAATTCAATATCAAAATGAAGTTTACTTGTAATTATTTAGTTGTTTAGATTCATGATGATTCAAGCTTCAAAGAAGAAGGAACAACTAGTCAAATCAAGTTCAGAGTCTTCAAAACGAAAGGATGCAATATGGTTCTACAAAGGTATACTAAGACCATATCTTTCTCTTACAAGGCATAGGCACACATACAATTCATATATTTGTGTCCCTGCATAGTTGCGCACCATTATAGGCACACACACATAATTCATACATTTGTCTTCCTGCATTGTTGTGTACCTTTTATAACACATTCACACACTTGAAGATAAATGCTCATGCATTGGTATGAAAATAACATGCTTTGGAAAATGCATGATTGGATACTATATCAGTGTAGTTTGCATTCTTGTGTGAAATGTGTTTGTATGTGTAAATGTTTTTTATAAAATGGATATTGAACTTGAGTTTAGTCTTAAATCATTCTTGATTGAGTTCCAAACACTTTGGTTACTCATACTTTCTAATTCAAGTTCTAAGTCAAAAGATACTACACTTTCAACTCATGTTGCATACATTGTCTTCGTCTTCATATAACGAATAGAATTCTTATTTTCTGGGTTGAGTATCTTATATGTCCATGTCCATGAGAGAGTTACTGTTCATAATCCGTAAAAGGATTCGAATTCTGAGTTCAAAGGTAGGGGAACGGTCGAAGAACACGAAGGGAGCTCGAACGAAAAGAAGACAGCGCCAAGCTCTTCTTTCGAGATGATGCGTGAGCATCTCGGGCAAGAAGGCTTGCTGTCCTGAGATGCCCACATGCCATCTTGGGAAGCAAGTAAGCTTGGTTGATTCTTGTCCCATTTGGTCATTTCACACTCATTCTTTCAATCTCCTTTATATATCCCTTCCCTCTCACATTTCATTCTAAGAAGAAGAGATTCAAAATTTGAGTGCAGAATTTTCGCCAAAAGTTTCTCATCTTCCGAACACCATAACTTCTTCATTTGAACTCCGATTTGAGTGATTCAAAGTTGAGAGTGTTTTTATTTTCATCTTCTATCTTTTGTATAAAGGTTTGAGTTAGTTTTATTGCTGTTGTTGGAGTCTAACCTCACAAAAACCGGACTGCACCAAATAAACTAAGGTATTGATTTTCTCTCAAAGTTTTCTTTTAAAACTGGGTCAATTGCCTTGGGTTTTCTTCTTCAACATATATATGTGTCTTGTGATTGTTTTGATTTGATTTTTGAACTCATTTAAAGCTAGATTGAGTTTCAATTTAAATCTTACATGTTGAGTTTGGTTTTGATTTGGCCTATGTTTTCACATGTTTGGGATTGTATTGTGCTAGCTTTGATTCTAGGACTATTTGATGATCTTTAATTGATTGATTTTGTGAAAAATAGTTCCTCAAATTTATTAGGTTCTCTTTGGTCAAAATCTTACTATAATACACGTGCTTGTGTTCTTTTGAGCTATTCATGTGCTTTGATGAATCTATGAATAAGAAATTTGCTCTAGAACTCTTGCTTTAATCTAAATGACTTTGTCACATGATTTTAGCATGTTTTTGGTATATGAGATTTAAACTTGATTATGTATTAATTGAACATATCTTGTGACTCAAGTTTTAGATCCATGCATGTATCTAGGTTGTAATTAATATTGGACATATCTTACATGATCTAGATAGATTAAACATGCATGATTGACTAGACTACATTTGTTTTGTGCATTCATGCTCATGTCTAGTATTTTCCATAGAATGTGTTGACCATAACATTCTATGTTGCGTGCTTGTTTACGTTTTGCATTCATGATCACCTAGATACCTTGTGAGAAGGAAGTCTTGACAATAGATGTGAAAACTATGCTGTTGAGTATGGAAGTCTTGGCAAGAGGTGGGAGACCTCGGAATGTCAAGCAAGGAAGTCTTGCCTAGGGTCGTGAGGATCCGAAAGGGTGAGCAAGGAAGTCTTGCCTAGGGTCATGAGGATTCGGAAGGGTGAGCAAGGAAATCTTGCCTAGGGTCGTGAAGATCCGGAAAGGTGAGCGAGAAAGTCTTGACAAGAGGTGTGAGTCTTCGAAATATTGAGCAAGAGGGTGACATCTTCAAGAGTAGAATATAAGGGTAGTTTATAGGTGAAGGGGTCACTTGAGATATCGTACTTGTCTTATCTACTAGTGGATTTTGTTTACCGGTGGTGCTAACCCGTGGATGTTTCCTCTATAGAGGTTTACCATGTTCTATCTTGTGTTAACTTTTCTTTATCCCTATCTCTATTATATTTGTATTTGTTCTTTGAATACTATGGATAGAACTTTATATGAAAGTTGAATTCCTTACTATAATATCAATTGTGTATATGTGATGGTTGCTGGTTTATATCACACTTTATGTTTTATATATTGATTAAGTATCTTTAATTGATATATATATTGTGATACAAGCAATCTAGAGGGACAAACTTTTGTTTGTTTCTATGGGAGTCGAAAATGGTGTCTAACCTATTCACCCCCCTCTAGGTTAGCCTTGAGCATTTAACCGTGTTTGTATTTTCAATTGGTATCAGAGCAGGACACTAGATTTTACTTAGTGAGAGTCCAGGTGATACATTCATGGTTTTTGCAAAGGTTTTAAAGTCATGGGTTTACAAGATGATGTAATGGCGGAATGAGCCTCAAATACTAGGCCACTGTTACTTCAAGGCACTAACTATGGGTATTGGAAGTTGAGGTTGAAAGCCTACATCCACTCTATTGATGAAAGGGCTTGGATGGTAGTGGAAGAAGGTTATAGTCCTCCTACCAAGGTTCAAGAGGATAGAACCATGATACTCAAGTCAAGAAGTGAATGGACAATGAATGAGTTTAAGGTTGCTAAATGGCACCATCGTGCTATGAATGCCATCTTTTGAGGAGTTGATGGGCATCAATTCTCCTACATTTAAAATCTTGAATCCGTAAAGGAGGCTTGGGATACTCTCCAAGTTACTAATGAAGGAACCTTAGCCGTGAAGAAATCAAGGCTTCAAATGTTGGCATCACAATTTGAAGGTTTAAGTATGGGTGAAGAAGAAAAGTTTGAAGACTTCCAATTTCGTCTTCTTGACATTGCTAACCAATGTCAATCACTTGGAGTACCTATCTCAAAAGAGCGTTTTAATTGGAAAATCCTTAGGACTCTTTCTAAGAGATTTAAATCAAAGGTAACATCCATTGAGGAAATCAAGGATGTGGATAGCATGAACATCGATGAGTTGCTTGGGTCTCTTCAAACTTATGAGATGTGCTTGAAGCTAAAGATAAAGAGTAAGGAAATCGCTCTCAATGCTATTAAGGAGGAGAGTGATGATGAAAATGAAGAGATGGCTCTTTTGGTTAGAAAGTTTAAGAAGTTTCTAAAGAAGAATGCCAAGCCTAGAGGCAAGTCTTCTAAGGAAAAAGGAGTTAAGAAAACATCATCTCCAATGAATGAGAAGAATAGTCAAGCCATGAACAAGAAAGATGTTCAATGCTACAATTGTCATGGTTTCGGTCACTTTGCTAGTGAGTGCACCAAGAAGCCATCTAATAAAGACAAGAAAGGCAAAGTGTTGGCTGCTACTTGGAGTGATGATAACTATAGTGATGATGAGAGTTCTAGTAGTGAGTCTTCAAGTGATGAAGAGCTGGTGAGTAACTTTGTAGCTCTAACAGCTTCTTATTCTCCACTAGATGTTGATGGTACAATATCTTTGAACAAGAACTTTGATGCAAATCACCATGGAAGCTCTAGTTCCATTCCTACTAGTCTTGAGTTGTTGGCCAAGATAGAAAAGCTTGAAGAAGCTAGAGATAATTCTCTAAGAGAGGTAGTTGAGAAGGATGACTTGATAGAGAAACAACTAGATGCGTTTTTGATTGTCACTCATAGACTTCTTGGTGAGAAATGTGATATTATGAAGTGGTTTATTGAACTTGTAAAGATAAACCTTGAGAAGGATAATGTGATATCTTCTTTGAAGAAGAGAGAACAATAATTAATGGAAGAGATAGACCTGGCTAAGGAGGCCATCAAGAACTTAGTGAATGATTCGGTAAGTGTGTTTAGTGGTAGGAATCTTGTTAACTCTCATAGTGGTGAAGACGATTTGGCAATTGAAGAGGAGCCCTTGGAAGCACCACTTCCTACCCACTTGGATGAAGTCATGATCGATAAAAAACCACACAAGAAGAGAAGATCAAAAGCCAAGATGAAGTTGACAAACAAGGTATCTTTGCAAACTCCTAGTAAAGCTAGTTCAACTTCAAAAGGTACAATCTCATCTTTTATTCCAATTTGCCATTATTGCAACACATTAGGTCACATTAAGCCTATGTGTTATAAATTTACTGAAAAATGCAAATTAGGAAATGAATCTAGAGATAAGGAGATTGAACTTCCACTTGAACATGCTAAGGATTTGAAAATTGAGAAACATGATAATATTGCTAAGCATGAAAAGAAGTTGTGGAGTAGAAAGAAATCTAATTTGTTCAACTTGACAAAGCTTGTGTTGAAAATGTTAAGGAAGAGTGTATTCATGATATTCTTGTTAATCAAGTAATTGAAGGACTTTACTCTAGATTTAACATTGTTGTCAAGGATGATATTGGAAATGTTTGTGTAGGTACACGCAAGAACAAGTGGTTCAAGGGTGAGTGCTCTTATCACTAATGTAAGAAGCACATGCGAGGTAGCTTTGAGGCAATATATCAATTGTGTTGAGAATTCTTGCTTGCTAGCTTTGAATACTCCATGTATTGATATGAACTTGGTTATCTCACATCATGTTTGTTATGATGGTCGAAATTTGTTGGTTAACTTTAGAGAAGTTATTTTGTATATGTGTTGATTGAGTTGAGATATTATGCTTTTTATACTCTTGTTGTGAAACATCGTCAACTTGGTGTCATGAGGACATTCAAGGCAAGAGTGCTCATAAAAAAGGCGGAAGTATGATATTTGGTGAATATAATGTGCAAAATGTATCTCTATACTCTAATGCTTGTTCTCTTAGATATTCATCTTTTGACTCAATTTTTGATATACATCTCATAGCATGTCATATTAGAGAATTTTGTATTGCATACATATGGTTGCCATTGATATTTGCTATTTAAGGATCTAATAGTGATATTGCTCATATTGATCTTAACTTTGATAATTGTCTGTGTATAGTATATTGAGTGGCATTATTTTTGAAAATATGAGCTTCATATTCTTTGAAAGCTACTCATTAGAGAAGTAATGATCTTGAATCAGTCTATACTTATTGCTTTTAGATCATGTGCTTATGAGCCATAAAACCTTGGTTTTCTAAAATTGCATCTTGTTTCTCTTATATGTTTTGCTAGTATGTTGAGTTTACTAATATGCAAACTTTGGATACACCTTGAAGTTTTTATGCTTAAGTACATTTAAAATGACCTATGGCTAGTATCCATTTTGCTTCGGCAATTACATAGAACTCAACGAGCACCTTCATGGAAAGGGCTACACACATTGGTTGTGAAAGCTACCCAATGTTAGAAAGAGTTACACCATTGTGACGAGTGAAGGCCGCTATGAAGTGAATTTTGTTTATGTTTTTTTTTTAAAAAGAAAAATCAAAGAAGTGTTGAAATTGAATCATGAAAAGAAAATTCTTTGATTCAAAGCCTAAAAAGAAAAGGAGAAAGGCTTAAAAAAGAGTATAGTTGAAAATCAAATGAGCTTGAGTTGAAAAACAAAAATGAGATGACGAGCCACATGCACACACACACTTATATGTTGAAATCTATTCTCTTAAAGGTAAAAAATTCCGGATGATAATCGGTTTGACTTTTCATGGAAAAAGCTTAAAATGAATAGTTGTTGGAAGTTGTTTACATGTTGATTATCAAACTACTTCTTGATATATATTTGAAGCATATCTCTCTCACACACACACTTTGTTTATAATTATGTTGATATTTTACAACTGTTGAAGAATTATGAGAGAACTTGAAAATCTTTGTGTACCTCTCTTAGCATATGAAGCTTATTTTGTTGATATTTCTTCAAATTGCTTGAATGTGTGATTGTGTGAACATCTTTGTGAACTTTATGCTATCATTGATTTTAGTTATAGCATTTTTCAAGGGGGAACATTGTATGCTAGACATTGTTCTCTTTTATGATATGTTCACATGCTTCATATTGTTATATGTTGGCATATTTTGACTTAATGATACTTGTAAGATATTACTCATTATCTTTGTCTTGCATGATGATTCATTCTTAAGTCATATGTCTTTGTTTTTATATCTTTGTGATTAATATGCTTGTTTTGTCTTTCACTCACTTTTGTTGTATGTATATAACATCTTATAACACAAGAAAAAATGGGAAGAACTAAGATTACCGATAGTGGAAATCAATTGAATCCCTTTGTGAAAGCCAAGTCTATATCAAAAGGATCCAAAGCTTCAAGGACAAGATTTAGGGATCTTTGGAACAAAAAAGATATTTCAAGAGAGAGGCATTGACTTTGGTAAGTGTAAAGATTCTTATGTTCTTAAGTGCGTAAAGGATAGAAAATGGGAATCTTGGGTGAGCATGTTAGGAGTTGTAAATGATACTCTTGTTAGAGAGTTTTATCTTGAATATAAAGAAAGTGCCACCTTGTTGGATGCATTGATGGAAATTAGGGGTATTGTGTTTAGAGTTAATCCGAAAAACATTAACAAGTTTCTTATGCTATCTAATGATATAGATTCTAATTTTCTAGATATGGATGTTGTTGAGATTCTTAACATCATGGGTAGAACTCTTTGTGACAATGCTTTCTTTGAGTGGAAAAATAGGGCATATATTAGTCAACATGAGTTAACTAAGGCTAGTGCATTTTTGAATCTATTCATTTGCACTAACATTATTGGATCTTCGAATTCAACCGAGTTGAATAAGGACAAGATCAAAATAGTGTATGCCGTGGTAACTAATCAACCTATAAACCTTGGAGATCTTCTAATGTATTACATTAATAGTGCGGCTTTCTCTTCTAGAGGTGATAAAAAACTTGCATTACCGGAGTAGAGAAGATGATGTGTTAGTTCAACCCTCAGAAAAGTATTGTGATAAACGTGTGTCATACATGTCCTATAAGAATAAGGGTAAGACTTGTGATACTTTTGGACTATTAAGTAGTTCTCAAGTCGATAGTCATGTGATTAGCACAAATATTCTTCCGGATTGGGCTATAGAATTGAAAGAGAAGGTTGATGAACTTAGTGCTATAGTTGTTCAACAAAATGCTAGGATAAAAGAGTTGGAGGAGTGCATTGCTTCAAGCTCAAGACCACCACTCAAGCATTATGTTAGATCGACTACTCACACTACTTTCTTTGGTGGAACAAGTAGCTAGTATTTGAGCCTTGATGTACATTTATTAACTTTTTGGAGTCATTTCATGTCAAAAAAGGGGAAGAAAGAGATGCTAGTTGCTTAGTTTCTTTTTATGTTGTTTTGTGAACTTTTGAACGTCCAATGGCATGTAATAATTAGTCTTAAGATTTGGTTAAGAATTCTTGTGTTTTGGCATGTATTGAGGGGGAGATACATGTATTTGTGAACTTTAATGTATATTTTTATCCATATTATATGTTGCCATTTGTTGTTTTTCTCTTGTATATGTATTGTGCTTTGAGATGATTTGTAGGTTGCTTCAAGAGAAGATCAAGATGAAGTTCAAGAGTTGATGAAGATTAGTTCTAGGAATCTTACTCATTGTAATGTGAGGGAGTGATTTTGTGACCTAACTTCATTTTTATATCTGTAGTAAATGTATAGATGATTTGACATGGAATTGACAAAGGGGGAGATTGTTAGGTTTTACATTGTATTGGCATTAATTCCATATCAAAATGATGTTTACTAGTAATGATTTAGTTGTTTAGATTCATGATGATTCAAGCTTCAAAAAAAGAAGGAACAACTAGTCAAAGCAAGTTCAAAGTATTCAAAGAGAAAGGATGCAATATGGTTCTACAAGGGTATACTAAGACCTTATCTTTCTCTTACAAGGCATAGACACGCACACACAATTCATACATTTGTGTCCCTGCATCGTTGTGCACCTTTTATAACACATTCACACACTTGAAGATGAATGCTCATGCATTGGTATGAAAATAACATGCTTTGGAAAATGCATGATTGGATACTATCTCAGTGTAGTTTGCATTCTTGTGTGAAATGTGTTTGTATGTGTAAATGTTTTTATAACATGGATATTGAACTTGAGTTTAGCATTAAATCATTCTTGATTCAGTTCCAAACACTTTGGTTACTCGTACTTTCTAATTCAAGTTCTAAGTCAAAAGATACTACACTTTCAACTCATGTTGCATACATTTTCTTCGTTTTCGTATATCGAGTCAAATTATTATTTTCTGGGTTGATTATCTTATATGTCCATGTCTGTGAGAGAGTTAAATTTTGTAATCCGCAAACGGATTAGAATTCCTTGTTCGGAGGCCGGAGAATTGTAGAAGAACGCGAATGAAGGTCGAAGGAAAAGAAGACAGCTCCAAGCTCTTCTTCCCGAGATAGCGCGTGAGCATCTCAGGCAAGAAGGCTTGCTGTCCCAAGATGCCCACATGCCATCTCAGGCAGCAAGTAAGCTTGGTTTCTTCTTGTCTCTTTTGGCCATTTCACACTCATTATTTCCCTCTTCTTTATATATCCATTCCCTCTCACATTTCATTCTAAGAAGAAGATATTCAAAATTTGAGTGCAGAATTTTCTCGCAATTTTTCTCACCTTCCAAACACTATAACTTCTTCATTTGAACTCCGATTTGAGTGATTCAAAGTTTAGAGTGTTTGTCTATTCATCCTCCATCTTTTCTTTGAAGGTTTAAAATAGTTTTATTTCTGTTTTTGGAGTCTAACCTCACAAAAACGGGACTGTACCAAATAAACTAAGGTATTGATTTTCTCTCAAAGTTTTCTTTTAAAACTTGGTCAATTGCCTTGGGTTTTCTTCTTCAACATATATATGTGTCTTGTGATTGTTTTGATTGAGATTGAGTTTCAATTGAAATCTTACATGTTGAGTTAGGTTTTGATTTTGCCTATGTTTTCACATGTTTGGGATTGTATTGTGCTAGCTTTGATTCTAGGACTATTTGATGATCTTTAATTGATTGATTTTGTGCAAAATAGTTCCTCACATGTATTAGGTTCTCTTTGGCCAAATGTGCTTGTGTTCTTTTGAGCTATTCATGTGCTTTGATGAATCTATGAATAAGAAATATGCTCTAGAACTCTTGCTTTAATCTAAATGACTTTGTCACATGATTTTAGCATGTTTTTGGTATATGAGATTTAAATTTGATTATGTATTAATTAAAAAACTTGTGACTCAAGTTTTAGATCTGTGCATGTATCTAGGTTGTAATTAATGTTGAACATATCTTACATGATCTAGATGGATTAAACATGCATGATTGACTAGACTACATTTGTTTTGTGCATTCATGCTCATGTCTAGTATTTTCCATAGGATATGTTGATCATAACATTCAATGTTGCATGCTTGTTTACATTTTGCATTCATGATCACCTAGATGCCTTATTAGAAGGAAGTCTTGACAATAGGTGTAAGATCTATGCCGTTGAGCATGGAAGTCTTGGCAGGAGGTGGGAGACCTCAGAATGTCAAGCAAGGAAGTCTTTCCTAGGGTCGTGTGGATCCAAAAGGGTAAGCAAGGAAGTCTTGCCTAGGGTCAAGAGGATTTGGAAGGGTAAGCAAGGAAGTCTTGCCTAGGGTCGTGAGGATCCGGAAGGGTGAACGAGAAAGTCTTGACAAGAGGTGTGAGGCTTCGGAATGTTGAGCAAGAGGGTGACATCTTCATGAGTATGATATGAGGGTAGTTTCTAGGTGAAGGGGTCACTTGAGAGATTGTAATTGTCTTATCTACTAGTGGATTTTATTTGCCGGTGGTTGCTAACCCATGCATGATTCCTCTTCGGAGGTTTACCACGTTATATCTTGTGTCAACTTTTCTCTATCCCTATCTCTCTTATACTCGTATTTGTTATTTGAATACTATGGATAGAACTTTATATGTAAGTTGACTTCCTTACTATAATATCAATTGTGTATATGTGATGGTTGCTTGCTTATATCACACTTTACATGTTTTATATATTTATTAAGTATCTTTAATTGATATATATATACATATATATATATATATATATATATATATATATTGTGATACAAGCAATCTAGAGGGATAAACTTTTGTTTGTTTCTAAGGAAGTTGAAAAAGGTGTCTAACCTATTCACTGCCCCTCTAGGTTAGCCTTGAGCATATAATCGTGTTTGTATTTTCAAGCCTGCCTTTGATCGGCTGGGACCCCCCTAGGGATCCCTGCCTACCATAGCACATGGTCTACAATACCTATTCAGGACAGGCTAGGGCCCATGCCCCCAGTCCCGGACAAGCCCAACAACTATCAACCTAGGCAGGTTAAATCGGCAGTCGACGTTTTTCCAAGGGCACCTCACAGCCCTCCTCGACCGGCGATTTCCAGATGGGAACCTCGAGCTGAAGCCGGGGGTAGCAGCTGAACTGTGCAAACAGAGCTCGTCCCTGAGAATGACAAAGTGGAAGTATCAGAAGGGAAAATCCGTAACAAAAGCGTGAAATAAAAAATTAGGGTTTCGGTATAAAAAAAAATTCCCTTTATAATTACAAGAACCTTTACCCTAAATTGATGTATAAAAAAAGTATTGTACCTTTTTTTTTGTGACGATTGAACTAGAGTCGAACTGAATCCGTAAAATCTTCCAATCCAATCACGAACGTGAATCACCTAGGGGTGTGGCTCCCTTTCTTTAAATTGTATACCTGAGGATGGAAACAAATAAAATTTTCTTCTTTGTTAGTCACAATAATCCTCCAAGAGAAAACCAATAACGTCAGGTTACTTGTGAATTATCAATCAATTTGACTGAAAGTCACATGAATCTTGATTTGATGTTGTACACAAAACCCTTTTGATGCAAAGGATACTAGTGTACTAACGAAAACAAAAACATTCCTTCTTTTGTCTATGCTTGGCCGAATTCTTCACACAATGAGTTGGACAATTTTTTTTTATAACAATAAAAAACAACTTCTCACACCAAAAATTATGGCTTCAAATCATCCTTGGCCGAAATTTAGAGAATATTTTTATAGGTTCACAAATCCTCTACTAAAGAGGTTTTACTTTGTACTCAATAATCCTATTCTTAGGTGGATTTACTTAGTGACCAAGAATCATTTCCTAAAAAGAATTCTTTCCTACACCAAGACACCTAATCCAACTCATTAGTGTATTTGTGACCATAATAAAGACTTCCTAATTTGACTAGATAAATAATTTCTTTTATTTATCTACTTATCAAATATAGTCTTTACTATTAATTATACTACCAACAATAGTATAATATTATGAGACCTTCTCCTATTAGAAAAAAGATTTTGACTTTTAATTAATTAAATAATTAATCAACAAAATAATTAATTTCCATTTAATTAAATGATAAAATAAAAAATAATATATTAGGCTTTTATATATTAGCCTTGTCGACCATGACATTAGATAGGCATATATATTATTTTTCTTATTTCATTTAATCCATTGGACCGTCATAAAAAGTCCACATGTGAACTAGACCCATTCTTACAAAAAGAAACAAGTCCACATGCCTTAATACAATTCTAGATGGACCCCTAAATTTGCCCGGTAGAATATATCAACGATCCATGCAAGTTCGTGTGGATTGGGGATCTTAGCGGACTATCTAAATTTAAGCTCCAATAGACACAACCCAATCACAATCAACAAATGATTCACTTAGGTCCGATCTACTAGTTTTAGTTCATTCAACTAAAGAACTAAAAATGAACTCTTAAATAAAGATAGAATAAGTTAATATTTCTCATTCATACCCTAGACAACCTTAATGGAGAAAGTGTATCCTCGTGAAGAATATCAGTAATCGTCAATAGCTCATAAACAACCTATAGCTCTCCAAGTTACTGTATTTTCTCATATGACCACATTTTGAACTTGGATATTTTGACTTGTCCAGAAACCATGTTTCATTAGACACTATTGAAAACTTAACGTTAAGATTTAATATCTAATACCTCAAAATATCCATATGATGATACTCTACTCACATTAAATAAATGAAGCCACGATGTCCATATCTATAAATGAAGTCCTCTATCGATTAACAAATGAATACCACCAAACTATCGAGGATAGACTATGCTATATAATCTTACTCATTGATAGCTCAAATGATAACACTTGCAACCATAAGTCCATCATTTATCTAAGGATTGAGATAGACTCTCCGATTGTCTTCAATTGAAAACTTTTATCAATTGACGGTTCTAGATAAAGCATTTCACTGTGATCTAATTCAATGCACCCAGTGCACTAGATTCTCTTGCCCAAAGACACCATATTTTGATGAATTAGACTCATCATAACACATTTGATCCCACTCAAATGTTAGCAAAAGAATCTACAACTTTGACAAGATAAATGCGCCCAACCTTTATCTTAAGTTGTGAATATTATTCAAGACTGACTTAAGAATTGTGTCTACCTCATACATATCTAGATATATGAACAATTCTTCTTTTCTCATAGTCTTTTGACCTTATACTTATTTAGTTTTGACAATTACAATAATTAAATTATAATGCTATAAGATTTGTTAAACAAGAAATCACTTCATTAATATGAAAAGATTGTCAACTATATTATTATACTCTTGCTATCGAGCATAATCCCAACAATCTCCCACTTGCTATATAGCAAACGTGTCATATCTCTCATCCCCGTGTTCTCTAGATGCCAATAAAAACTCTTTTATGGAAGAGCCTTTGTAAAGGGATCCGCTAAATTATCTATTGAAGTGATCTTGGTAATCGTCACGTCACCCCTATGCATAATTTCCTTTAGAAGGTGATACCTTTTTTCAATGTGTTTCCCTCTCTTATGACTTCTTGGTTCTCTCGAATTAGCCACTGCTCCACTATTGTCACAATAGATAGTTATCTGCTTATTCGCATTAGGAACCACTTCCAAGTCAATCAAGAATTGGTGGAGCCAGACAACCTCTTTAGCAGCCTCACATGCGGCAACATACTTGACTTATATGGTGGAATCAACAATACAAGATTGCTTGATACTCCTCTATATAATTACCCCTCCTCTAATAGTAAACACAGATCCTGATGTTGATCTCCTGGAGTCAGAATCTGACTGAAAATCAGAATCTGTATACCCGGTGGGAATTAAATCCCCTCTAGAGTATACAAGCATATAATCTATTGTTCTCGTGAGGTACTTGAAAATATGCTTGACTGCTGTCCAGTGATCAGGACCAGGTTTTGATTGTAACCTTCTAACTATGCCCACATCAAAATAAATATCTGGTATAGTATAGAGCATTGTATACATGAGACTTCCAACTGCCAATGCATATGGAACCCTACTCAGGAATTGCTCTTCATGCTCATTCTTAGGAACTTGTTCCTTAGAAAGTTTGATTCCATGTCTAAAATGTAACATACCTTTCTTGAAATCTTGCATGGAAAACCTAGACAAGATTTTATCTATGTATGAAGCTTGAGATAATGCAATCGTTCTATTCTATCTATCGTTTATGACTTGGATATCAAGAACATAACTTGCTTCTTTTAAGTCCATCATATCAAATTATTTTGCTATCCATTTTTTTGCTGATGTCAATACACCTACATCGTTTTCCATGAATAGTATATAATCAACATAAAGAACAAGGACAACCAACTTGTCACCTTTAATCCTTTTGTATATATAGGGTTCGTCAAGGTTTTGAATAAATCCAAAACTTTTCACGATTTGATCGAACCTTATGTTCTAGGATCTGGATGCTTGCTTCAATCCATATATGGACCTTTGCAACTTGTATACCCTTTCCTCTTGGCCTTTTTCAATGAATCCTTCGGGTTGCATCATGTAGATGCTTTCGTCAAGACTTCCATTAAGGAAAGTTGTCTTGACATCCATTTGCCAAATCTGTAGGTCTAAAGATGCTGCAATGGATAAGAGTATCCTAATGGATTTTAGCATGGCCACATGAGAAAAGGTTTCTTCATAATCGATACCTTCCTTCTATGTGTAACCTTTAGCTACCAATCTAGCTTTAAAGGTTTCAACCTTTCCATCCATTCCTCTCTTCTTTTGTATACCCACTTGCACCCAATGGGTTTTATCCCGTTAGGCAAGTCTACAAGAGACCATACTTTGTTTTTTAACATAGATTTAATTTTGGATTGCATTACCTTTTGCCAATGGGGACAATCAACATCTTCCATTGCTTCCTTATACGTATAAGGATCATCGTCATCCGGGAGATTCTCTATAGATTCTCCTAGACCGATGTATCTCTCGGGTTGTCTACTAACCCTTTCACTACGACGAGGAATGGTAGATTGTTAATCCTGTGTTGGTACAGAACTTACAATTGGGCTAGGTAGTGAAATCTCTTATGGAATTATATCTCCCGAAAGCTCATTCAGGACAATTCTACTTTTAGGCACAAAATTATTCATATAGTCCTCTTCCAGAAATTTAGCATTTGCTGAAACAAATACTTTAAAATCTAAAAGACTATAGAAATAATATCCCTTTATTCCTTTTGGATACCCTACAAATATGCATGTTTCTGAACATGACTGAATCTTTTCTGTCTTTCCTTTTAACGGGCTCAGGACATCCAAATATCCTTAAGTGTTGTACACTAAGCTTTCGCCTCATCCACAACTCATGCGGTGTTTTTGCAACCGAATTAGAAGGTATATCGTTTAGATTGTACATTACAATTTGTAAAGAAAATCCCCAAAAAGAATTAGGGAGCGTTAAATAACTCAACATAGACCTAACTATATTCAAAAGTTTTCTATTTTTCCTTTCTGCCACCTCATTTTGTTGAGGTGTGCCTGGTGTAGAAAACTGAGAAATTATCCCATTATCAATAAGATATTGTTGAAACTCACCAGATAGATATTCTCCACCACGATCGGACCTCAAGATTTTTATGCGTTTCTCAAGCTGATTTTCTACTACAGCTTTAAATACTTTGAACATATCAAAAGCATCTGACTTATGTCTAATGAGATACACATAGCCAAATCTTAAGCGATCATCCGTGAAAGTGATGAAGTACTCATATCCACCTCTAGCTTGAATGATCATCGGTCCATACACATCAGTGTGTATCAATCCTAAACATTCGATATCTCTTGGGCCTTTGGTCGTAAACGACCTTTTAGTCATTTTACCTTAAAATTCATAAGTTGGTAGATCATCGACCTTTAAGTCACTTAGAGGTCTGTAACTAACCAATCTTTTAATCTTATTTAGGTTTATATGTCCTAGGCGCAAATGCCATAGGTAGGTTTGATCTTTCGATAATTTTACTCTTTTATGATTAGGTTCCATTGATTCCATGTCTAACAAGTGAGAGATATTTCTATGCAAATAGAGTAAATCATTTTCCAATGTACCTTTGCAAATAATATTTTCATTCTTACTAATAATAAAAGCTTTATTGAAAGTAACTGAATAACCAAATTTATTTAAACAAGAAACTGAAATTAAATTCCTCTTGAATTGAGGTACATAATAAACGTCTATTAAATCTAAATGCCTATAAGAATCTAAACTAATTCTAATATCTCCCACTGAACTAGCAGACACCAATGCTCCATTGCCTAAACTCAAGTTGAATTCGTTCTCATTAAGCCTTCTTATTTCCTTGAACCACTGTAGGGAAAAACATATATGATTAGTAGCTCCGGAGTCTATGATCCAAGAATCCATAGAATCTGCCAAAAAACATGTTTTAAGATAATTAATATTACCTTCTTCCTTCTAGTTATGAGAATTTGGGCAATTTCTTTTCCAATGTCCCTTTTCACCACAAAGGAAACACTTCCCTTTGATCTTTGTTACATTCTTTGTCTCCATCTTAGTAGCTCTTAGTTTCTTTTTCTTCTGTTGTTTCTTGACCTTCTCACGGGTCTTAATAGTAGCAACTTTACCTACGATATGAATCTCTTGACCCTTGCCTTTCACAAGGATTTTTTTGACGCTTTGAACATCTTGCATCAGGCCTTGCAAGGTATATTCCTTATTATTCAAGGTGTAGTCCAACTTGAATTGATCAAAAGAATCTAATAGTGAGCTGGCAATCATGTCAATTTTTGTCTCACCATCTATCTCAGCACCATTCAGTTCAGCAATGTTGAGATGTGCTATAGCTTTCATCATGTGATCTTTCACAGCCTACCCAGGTTTCATCCTACCCCGGTTTCATCCTAAGATTCATGAAAGCAGTCACTGCCTTTCTCTTAGTCATCTTAGACCTCATAGCTAACATCTCCTCTAGAGACATTATTATATCGGTAGCAGTCTCCATTCCTTCATCTTGCTGTTGCAACACATTGAAGATGGTAGCCATAATGTTACATTTAGCCATCTCAACTGAAGACTCCCACTGTTGATACTCATCTCTTTGCTCTTGAGTAGATTCATTAGTAGGAGTAGGTGGTTTAGGAGTGCACAGAATGAAGTTAAGCTTTTCAGATTACAACAAAAGCCCAAATTTCTTTTCCATGTGATATAATTATCACCAGTTAAAGTATTGTCCTTTAGGATGCTGATTAAGGATGGCTAAACAATAACAAAAATTATATAAGTAAATAATGATTATAAAGCACTTTCAAATATTTATCTTGAATTATATATAAAATAATTCAATCGTAAAATTCAACGGTGATCCAACAACCATAAACGTCATGCCTCTTTTGGGAGTTCACACCATTTACTAGTTGGACTAGGTCCCACCTAGTTGTTAACATAACAACCAACATTTTCAATTTTAGCCTTGCAATTTTATTAACAAGAACTCTTGGGAGGATATTAATAAAATTACATTGATTGTGTTACCAAGTTATCGACCTTCAATATAATCCCTCACGAATATCCCTCCTTTGGGAGTAGATATCGTTTGGGCTAATTGTCTAGTCTATCCTTGTAAGGAAGTATCTTGCTAAATTCCATTCATGAATACCTCTTAGGAGGTCATTACATGAAACATAAAGCTTAAGTAAACTTGGAGGCCGTAGGTGTTCCAAAACACCTTGTCCCACTCAATTGTTTAAGGCGTGTGATCGAATTCCATAGAATGATTTACCAAGTTATCTAGATGGCAATTAGATACGTATATCATTCAATGCATGTTTATACCAAAAGAGATATATGAGTGGCACTCTTATTCTATATAACATGTTATCAAACAATGACAAACATTGTAATATTTACAATAATATAAATAGCTACAATTTTAGTCCATCGTAGACAAGCAAGTAAATTACATGTCCTGGAATACAAAAAACTCCATTATTGGTGAACAAGTCTTCACGCGACCTTCGTCGTTTGGACTCCCTCGGCTGCCTCCCATGGGCATGCACACCCTTGGCTTCTACCCATGGGCGTGCACATGCCACAAGCCCATAACGGGCTGCCGTGCACAGCCAATGCCACAACAAACTTGGCCGCGTGCTCTTCGCATGCATGTTTGTTGCTACGGCTCGCACGGTCCCAAACTTGTTCCGGTTGCTTCCAATTATTCAAACCTTCGAGTCTTCGATACTTGAATGTATTACAGACGAATTTCAATTAAAAAAATACAGCTATATTTTTTTTATTATTACAATATAGTGCAGTTTTTTTTATTACAACAATAAAATTTTAAAAAACTTAGCAACTACCAAGAAGGAAATTATGGCGATAATAGGCCACCCTTCTTGTTACAATCGCAAACAAAAATACATTGAAATTTTAGGACCAAAATTGAGCAATAACAAACCACACATAAAACATATATATATATCCATACATTCCAATGTAAATATGTATGCGAATACTTAGAGTGTCATCTCTTTCTAAAATATGCATAAACACAATAAAAAGAAAAAGATTCACATACACATACATCATTTAATCAAGGTACAACCTGGCTCTGATAATAATTGAAGGGAAAATCCGCAACGGAAGTGTGAAATAAAAAATTAGGGTTTTGGTATAAATAAATTATTTTCCCTTAATAATTACATGAACCTTAAACCTAGATTAATTGATGTATATAAAAAGTATCGTACCTTTTTTATTCATGACGATTGAACTGGCGTTGAATTGAATCCGCAAGATCTTTCAATCAAATCACGAATGTGAATCACCTATGAGCATGGGCCCCCTTTCTTTAAATTGTATACCTGAGGATGGAAACAAACAAAATCTTCTTCTTTGTTAGTCACAATAATCCTCCAAGATAAAAAACCAAGAACGACCAGTCACTTGTGAATTATCAATCAATTTGATTGAAACTCACGCGAACCTTGATTCGATGTTGTACACAAAACCCTTTTGATGCAAAGGATACTAGTGTACTATCGAAAACAAAAACGTTCCCACTTTTCTCTATGTTGGGCCGAATTCTTCACATAATGAGTTGGACGAAGTTTTTTTTATAAAAAAATTAAATAAATAAAAAACAACTTCTCACACCAAAAATTATGGCTTCAAATCATCCTTGGCTGAAATTTAGAGCCTACAAATCCTCTCCGAAAAAGGTTTTACTTTGTAGGCAAGAATCCTATTCTTAGGTGGATTTACTTAGTGACCAAGAATCCTTTTCCAAAAAGAATTCTTTCCTACACCAAAACACCTAATCCAACTCATTAGTGTATTTATGACCATATTAAAGACTTCCTAATTTGACTAGATAAGTAATTCCTTTTATTAATCTACTTTTCAAATATAGTCTTTAATAGTAATTATACTACCAACAATAGTATAATATTAGGATACCTTCTTCTATTAGAAAAAAGAATTTGGCTTTTAATTAAATAATTAATTAATCAACAAATTAAATAATTTCCATTTAATTAAATGATAAAAAAAAAATTAGGCTTTTATATATTAGACTTGCCGCCCATGACATTATATAGGCATATATATTATTTTTCTTATTTCATTAAATCCATTGGACCTTCGTAAAAAGTCCACATGTGAACTAGACCCATTCTTACAAAAAGAAACAAGTCCACATGCCTTAATACAATTCTAGATAGACCCTTAAATTGGTCCGATAGAATATATCAATGATCCATGCAAGTTCATGTGGATTGGGGATCTTGATGGGCTATCTAAATTTAAGCTTTAATAGACACAACCCAATCACAATCAACAAATGACTCACTTAGGTCTGATCTATTAATTTTAGTTCATTCCACTAGAGAACTAAAATTGAACTCTTAAATAAAGATAGAATAAGTAAATATTTCTCATTCATATCCTAGACAACCTTATTGGAGAAAGTGTATCCTTGTGAAGAATATCAGTAATCGTCAAGAGCTCGTAGACCGTCTATAACTCTCCAAGTTACCATATTTACTCATATGATCACATTTTGAACTTGGATATTTTGACTTGTCCAGAAACCATGTTTCCATAGACACTATTGAAAACTTAACGTTAAGATTTAATATCCAATACCTCAAAACGTCCATATGATGATATTCTACTCACATTTAATAAATGGGGTCACGATGTCCACATCCATAAATGAAGTCTTTTATCGATTAACGAATGAATACCACCATACTATCGAGGATAGACTATGCTATATGATCATACTCACTGATAGCTGAAATGATAACACTTGCAATCATAAGTCCATCATTTATCTCATGATTGAGATAGACTCTCCGATTGTCTTCAAGTGAAAACTTTTATTCGCTGATGTTAGGTTTTAGTTTGTGTCGACGTGAATTCCATATCAAAATGATGTTTACTTGTAATGATTTAGTTGTTTAGGTTCATGATGATTCATGCTTCAAGGAGGAAGAAACAATAAGTCAAAGCAAGTTCTAAGTCTTCAAAGAGAAATGATACAATTTGTTTCTACAAAGGTATACTAAGACCTTATCTTTCTCTTACAAGGCTTAGGCACACACACACATATCATACATTTGTGTCCCTGAATAGTTGTGCACCTTTATAGGCACACACATACAATTCATTCATATGTGTCCCTGCATCGTTGTGCACCATGTATAACACATTCACACACTTTAAGATAAATGCTCATGCATTGGTTTGGAAATAACATGTTTTGGAATATGCATGATTGGAAACTATATCTATGTAGTTTGCATTCTAGTGTGAATTGTGTTTGTGTGTTTATATGTTTGTATAACATGGATATTGAACTTGGATTTAGTCTAAAATCATTCTTGATTGAGGTCCGGTCATTTCGGTTACTCATACTATTGATTTCAAGTTCTAAAGTCAAAAGATACTACACTTTCAACTCATGTTTCATACATTGTCTTCGTCTTCGTATATCGAGTCGAATTATTATTTTCTGGGTTGAGTATCTTATATTTCCATGTCCATGTGAGAGTTACAGTTTTTAATCCACAAACAAATTTGAATTCCGAGTTCAGAGGCAATAGAACGGTCGAAGAACGCGAGGGAAGCGCGAGGGGAATGCACCATGGCCAAAAGGCCATGGAGGTGTGCATGCCCGAGATGGGGTGTGGCAATCTTGGCCATACAACCTGGCTGCCCCGAGATGCCCATGCACCATCTCAGGGGAGCACTTCCAAAGGAGGGCAAAATGGTCTTTCTTGCTTTTTTCTTTCCCACTCCTTTATAAATTTTTTCCCTCTCACATTTCATTTCAAGAATAAATTAAAATAAAGTGTGCAGAATTTTCTCACCTTCCAAACACCATAACTTCTTCATTTAAACTCCAATTTGAGTGATTTTAAATTGAGTGTGTTCTTCTATTCATCGTCCATCTTTTCTCTGAAGGTTTGAGTTAATTTTTTTCTATTTTTGGTGTCTAATCATACAAAAACATGACAGCACCTAGATCAACTAAGGTATTGATTTTCTCTCTAAGTTTTCTTTTATAACTTTGTCAAATGCCTTGGGTTTTCTTCTTCTACATATATTTGTATATTGTGAGTGTTTTGATTTGTGTTTTGAACACTTTCAAAGATAGATTGAGTTAGGTTTTGATTTTACCTATGTTATCACATGTTTGGGATTGTATTGTGCTATCTTTGATTCTAGGACTGTTTTGTGATCTTTGATTGATTGATTTTGTGAAAAATAGTTCATCACATGTATTAGGCTTTCTTGGCCAAAATTCTCATATAATACATGTTCTTATGTTCTTTTGAGCTATTCATGTGATTTGTTAAATCTATGGTTAGGAATATGCTCTAGAACTTATGCTTAGATATATTTGACATTGTCATATGATTTTAGCATGTTTTAGGTTGTTATGATTAATGTTGATCATATCTTACATAATCTAGATTGACTACTCATGCATGATGAACTAGACTATATGTGATTTATGCATTCATGCTCATGTCTAGTATTTTCCATAGGATGTTTTGATCATAGCATTCTATGTTGCGTGCTTGTTTATGTTTTGCATTCATGATCACCTAGATGCCTTGTGAGAAGGAAGTCTTGACAATAAGTGTGAGACCTATGGTGTTGAGCAAGAAGTCTTGGCAAGAGGTGTGAAGCCTCGGATTGTCGAGCAAAGAAGTCTTGGCTAGAGGTGTGAAGCCTTGGATAGTCGAGCAAGAAGTCTTTCCTAGAGTTGGGAGAACTCGGATAGGTGAGCAAGGAAGTCTTGACTAGAGTCGGGAAGACTCGGATAATTGAGCAAGAAGTCTTTCCTTGGGTTGTGAAGATCCGGATAAGGTGTGCAAGGAAGTCTTGACAAGAGGTGTGAAGCCTCGGATTGTTGAGCATAGGGTGACAACTTCTAGAGTAGGATATGAAGGTAGTTTCTAGGTGAAGAGGTCACTTGAGAGATTGTACTTGTCTTATCTACTAGTGGATTTTGTTTGCCGGTGGCTGCTAGCCCGTGGATGTTTCCTCTTTGGAGGTTTACCGCTTTATATCTTGTGTCAACTTTTCTCTATCCCTATCACTCTAATATTTGTATTGTGGATAGAACTCTTTATGTATGTTGACTTCTTCTTTATAATTTAGATTGTGTATGTGTTACAATTACTTTTTTGTATCACACTTTACTTGTGTTTATACATTGATTAATTATCTTTAATTAATATATATATTGTGATACAAGCAATCTAGAGGGACAAACTTTTGTTTGTTTTTAAGGGAGTCGAAAAAGGTGTCTAACCTATTCACCCCCCTCTAGGTTAGCCTTGTGCATTTAACTGTGTTTGTATTTTCAACTGGTATCAGAGTAGGACACTAGATTGTACTTAGTGAGAGTCCAGGTGATACATTCACGGTTTTTCCAAAGCTTTTGAAGTCATGGGTTTACAAGATGATGTAATGGCGGAAGGAGCCTCAAATACTAGGCCACCATTACTTTATGGCACTAACTATGGGTATTGGAAGTTGAGGATGAAAGCCTACATCCGTTCTTTTGATGAAAGGGCTTGGATGGTAGTGGAAGAAGGTTATAGTCCTCCTACCAAGGTTTTAGAGGTGGAACCATGATACTCAAGCCAAGAAGTGAATGGACAACAAATGAGTTTGAGGTTGCAAAATGACACCATCGTGCTATGAATGCCATCTTTGGAGGAGTTGATGGGCATCAATTCTCCTACATCTAAAATCTTGAATCCACAAAGGAAGCTTGGGATACTCTCCAAGTTACTAATGAAGAAACCTTAGCGGTGAAGAAATCGAGGCTTCAAATGTTGGCATAACAAATTAAAGGTTTAAGTATGGGTAAGGAAGAAAAGTTTGAAGACTTCCAATTCCGGCTTCTTAATATTGCTAACCAATGTCAAGCACTTGGAGTACCTATCTCAAAAGAGCGTTTAAATTGGAAAATCCTTAGGTCTCTTCCTAAGAGATTTAAATAAAAGGTGACGGCTATTGAGGAAAGCAAGGATGTGGATAGTATGAACATCGATGAGTTGCTTGGGTCTCTCCAAACTTATGAGATGTGCTTGAAGCCTAAGATCAAGAGTAAGGGAATTGCTCTCAATGCTATTGAGGAGGATAGTGATGGTGAAAATGAAGAAATGAAACTCTTGGTTAGAAGGTTCAAGAAGTTTCGAAAGAAGAATGCCAAAACTAAAGGCAAGACTTCTAAATAAAAAGGAGTCAAGAGAACATCATCTCCAAGGATTGTGAGGAATAGTCAAGCCATGAACAAGAAAGAGGTTCAATGCTATAATTGTCAAGGTTTTGGTCACTTTGCTAGTGAGTGCACCAAGAAGCCATCTAAGAAAGACAAGAAAGGCAAAGTGTTGGTGGCTACTTGGAGTGATGATAATTCTAGTGATAATAAGAGCTCTAGTAGTGAGTCTTCAAGTGATGAAGAGTTTGTGAGCAACTTTGTAGCTCCAACGGCTTCTCATTCTTCACTAGATGTTGGTAGTACAATATCTTTGAACAAGAATCTTGATGTAAATCATGATGGATGCTCTAGTTCCATTCTTACTAATCTTGAGTTGTTGAAAAAGATAGAATAGCTTGAAGAAGCTAGAGACAATGCTCAAAGAGAAGTAGTTAAGAAGGATGATTTGATCAAGAAGCAACTAGATGAGTTTGTGGTTGTTACTCGTAGACTTCTTGGTGAAAAAGGTGATATTATAAAGAAGTTTAGAGAACTTGAAATGATTAACCTTGAGAAGGATAATGTGATATCTTCTTTGAAGAAGAGAGAACAAGAATTGATGGAAGAGATAGACACGGCTAAGGAGGCTATCAAGGATTTAGTGAATGATTTGGTTAGTGTGTCTAGTGTTAGGAATCTTGTTAACTCTCATATTGGTGAAGACGACTTGGTAGTTGAAGAGGAGCTCTTGGAAGCACCACTTCCTACACAGTTTGATAAAGTCGTGATTGATAAGAAACCACACAAAAAGAGAAGATCAAAAGCCAAGAAGAAGTTGGCAAACAAGGTATCTTTGCAAACTCCTAGTGAAGCTAGTTCAACTCCAAAAGGTACAATCTCATCTTTTATTCCAATTTGCCATTATTGCAACACAATAGGTCACATTAAGCTTAGATGTTATAAATATATTGAAAAATGCAAATTAGGAAATGAATCTGGGGATAAGGAGATTAAACTTTAACTTGAACATGCTAAGGCTTTGAAAGTTGAGAAACATGATAATTTTGCTAAGCATGAGAAAAAGTTATGGAGTAGAAAGAATTCTAATCTTATTCAACTTGACAAATCTTGTGTTGAAAATGTTAAGGAAGAGTGTGTTAATGATATTCTTGTTAATCAAGTCATTGAAGGACTTTACTCTAGATTTAACATTGTTGTCAAGGATGATACTAGAAATGTTTGTGTAGGTACACCCAAGAACAAGTGGTTCAAGGGTGAGTGCTCTTATCACTAATATAAGAAGCACATATGAGATAGCTTTGAGGCTATATATCAAATGTGTTGAGAATTCTTGCTTGCTAGCTTTGAATACTCCATGTATTGATATGAACTTGGTTATCTCACATCATGATTTTTATGATGGTCAAAAATTTGTTGATTAACTTTGAAGAATTTCTCTTGTTATATGTGTTGATTGAGTTGAGATATTATGCTTTTTATACTCTTGTTGTGAAACATCGTCAACTTGGTGTCATGAGGACATTCATGGCAAGAGTGCTCATAAAAAGGGCGGAAGTATGATATTTGATGAATATAATGTGCAAAAAGGTATCTCTATACTCTAATGCATATTCTCTTAGATATTCATCTTTTGACTCAATTTTTGACATTCATCTCATAGCATGTCATATTAGAGAATTTTGTATAGTATACATATGGTTCTCATTGACATTTGCTATTTTAGGATCTTATAGTGATATTGTTCACATTGATCTTAACTTTGATGATTGTTTGTGTTTGGTATATTGAGTGGCATTACTTTTGAAAATATGATCTTCGTATTATTTGAAAGCTACTAATTAGAGAAGTAATGATCTTGAATAAGTCTCTAATTATTGCTCTTAGATCATGTGCTTATGATCTATAAAATCTTGATTTTCTAAAAATTGCACCTTGCTTCTCTTATATGTTTTGCTAGTAGGTTGAGTTTACTAATAAGTAAACATTGGATACATCTTGAAGTTTTTGTGCTTAAGTACATTTAAAATGACCTATGGTTAGTATCCATTTTGCTTCGGCAATTACATAGAACTCAATGAGCACCTTCATGAAAAGGGCTACACACATTGGTTGTGAAAGCTACCCAATGTTGGAAAGAGCTACACCATTGTGATGAGTGAAAGCCGTCATGAAGTGAATTTTTGTTTATTTTAAAAAAAATGGAAAAATCAAAGAAGTGTTGAAATGAAATCAATAAATAAAAAAAACCTTGATTCAAAGTCTAAAAAGAAAAGGAGTAAGGCTTAAAAAGGAGTTTAGTTAAATATCAAATGAGCTCGGGTTGAAAAACAGAAATGGGATAACGAGCCACATGCACACACACGCTTATATGTTGAAAATCTATTCTCTTAAAAGCAAAAAATTCCGGATGATAATCGGTTTGACTTTTTATGGGAAAAGCTTAAGATGAATAGTTGTTGGAAATTGTTTGCATGTTGATTATCAAACTACTTCTTGATATATATTTGAAGCATATCTCTCACACACACACTTTGTTTATGAGTATGATGATATCTTTGCAATTGTTGAAGAATTATGAGAGAACTTGAAAAATCTTTGTGTATCTCTCTTAGCATATGAAGCTTATTTTGTTGATATTTCTTCAAATTGCTTGAATGTGTGATTGTGTGAACTTCCTTGTGAACCTTATGCTATCATGAATCTTAGTCATGGCATTTATCAAGGGGGCATTGTATGCTAGACATTGTTCTCTTTTATGATATGTTCACGTGCTTCATTTTGTTACATGTTGGCATATTTTGACTTAATGATACTTGTAAGATATTACTCACTATCTTTGTCTTGCATGATGATTCATTCTTAAGTCACATGTCATTGTTTTATATATTTGTGACTAATAAACTTGTTTTGTCTTTCACTCACTTCTGTATGTTTATAGCATCTTATTTCACAAGAACAAATGGGAAGAACTATAGTTACCGGAAGTGGAAATCAATTGAATCCCATTGTGAAAGCCAAGTCAACCTCAAAGAGATCCAAAGCTTCAAGGTCAAAGGATTTAGGGATCTTTGCAACTAAGAAGATATTTCAAGAGAGAGGCATTGACTTAGGTAAATGTAAAGATTCTTATGTTCTTAAATGCATTAAGGATAGAAATTTGAAATCTTGGGTGAGCATGCTAGGAATAGTGAATGACACTATTGTTAGAGAATTTTATTATGAATATAGAGAGAGTGACACCTTATTTGATGCTTTGATAGATGTTAGGGGTGTTGTGTTTAGAGTTGACTCGGTAAACATTAACAAGTTTTTTGGGCTATCTAGTGATATTGATTCAAACTTTCTAGATGTTGATATCATTGAGAATCTTAATATCATGGGTAGAACTCTATGTGACAATGCTTCTTTTGAGTTGAAAGGTAGAGCATATATTAGTCAACATGAGTTAACTAAGGCAAGTGCATTTTAGCATCTTTTCATTTGCACAAATATTATTGGATCTTCGAATTCAACCGAGTTGAATAAAGACAAGATCAAAATAGTATATGCCTTAGTGACTAATCAACCTATAAACCTTGGGGATTTGATTATGTTTTATTTGGATAATGCGGCTTTCTCAACTAGAGGAGATAAGAAGCTTGCATTACCGGGGTTTATAACTTCTTTTTGTTTAGCTCGTTCAAAGTAGTGGAGATGATATGTTGGTACAACCCTTGGAAAAATATAGTGATAAACGTGTGTCATACATGTCATATAAGGATAAGGGTAAGACATGTGATACTTTTGGACTTTTTAGTTCACAAGTTGATAGTCAAGAGACTAGCATAAACATTCTTCCGGATTGGGCTTTGCATTTGAAGAAGAAGGTTGATGAGCTTAGTGCTATAGTTGAAAAACAAGATGCTAGAATAAAAAAGGAGGATTGTATTGCATCAAGTTCAAGACCACCTCTCAAGCATTTCGTTAGGTCAACTACACAAACATCTTTCTTTGGTGGATCTAGTAGCTAGTATTTGAGTCTCATGGTATGTTTCTTACCTTTTGGCATCATTTCATGTCAAAATGGGGGAGAAAGAGTTGTTATGAATTGCTAGTTACTTAGTTTCCTTTTTAGGTTGTTTTTGTGAACTTTTGGACTTTCAATGGCTTGTAATAATTAGTCTTAAGATTTGTTTAAGAATTCTTGTATTTGGAATATATTGAGGGGGAGATACATGTATTTGTGGACTTAATTGTATATTCTTATCCATATTGTATGTTGCCATTTTTTGTTTTTCTCTTGTATATGCATTGTGCTTTGAGATGATTTGTAGGTTGCTTCAAGAGAAGATCAAGATGAAGTTCAAGAGTTGGTGAAGATTAGTTATAGGAATCTTACTCATTATAATGTGAGGGAGTGATTTTGTGACCTATCTTCATTTTTATAATTGTAGTAAATGTATAGGTGTTTTGACATTGAATTTGCTAAAGGGGGAGATTGATAGGTTTTAGTTTGTGTTGGCATGAATTCCATATCAAAATGATGTTTACTTGTAATGACTTAATTGTTTAGGTTCATGATGATTCATGCTTCAAGGAAGAAGAAACAACAAGTCAAAGAAAGTTCTAAGTCTTCAAAGAGAAAGGATGCAATTTGTTTCTACAAAGGTATACTAAGACCTTATCTTTCTCTTACAAGGCTTAGGCACACACACACATATCATACATTTGTGTCCCTGCATAGTTGTGCACCTTTATAGGCACACACATACAATTCATTCATATGTGTCCCTACATTGTTGTGCACCATGTAAAACACATTCACACACTTTAAGATGAATGCTCATGCATTGGTTTGGAAATAACATGTTTTGGAATATGCATGATTGGAAACTATCTCTATGTAGTTTGCATTCTAGTGTGAATTGTGTTTGTGTGTGTATATGTTTGTATAACATGGATATTAAACTTGGATTTAGTCTAAAATCATTCTTGATTGAGGTCCGGTCATTTCGATTACTCATACTATTGATTTCAAGTTCTAAAGTCAAAAGATACTACACTTTCAACTCATGTTTCATACATTGCCTTCGTCTTCGTATATCGTATATCGAGTGAAATTATTATTTTCTAGGTTGAGTATCTTATATTTCAATGTCCGTGTGAGAGTTATGGTTCGTAATCCGCAAACAGATTCAAATTCCGAGTTCGGAGACCTTAGAACGGTCGAAGAACGCGATGGAAGTGCTAGGGGAATGCACCATGGCCAAAAGGCCATGGAGGTGTGCATGCCCGAGATGGCGCGTGGCCATCTCGGCCGCACAACCTTGCTGCCCCGAGATGCCTACGTGCCTTCTCGGGGGAGCAGTTCCAAAGGAGGGAAAAATGGTCTTTCTTACTTTCTTCTTTCCCACTCCTTTATAAACTCTTTCCCTCTCACATTTCATTCCAAGAAGAAATTCAAATCAAGTGTGCAGAATTTTCTCTCTAAATTTTCTCACCTTCTAAACACCATAACTTCTTCATTTGAACTCCGATTCGAGTGATTCGAAGTTGAGTGTGTTCATCTATTCATTCTCCATCTTTTCTTTGAGGTTTGAGTTAATTTTGCTGCTGATTTTGGTGTCTAATCATATCAAAACGGGACTGAACCTAGATCAACTAAGGCATTGATTTTCTCTCTAAGTTTTCTTTTAAAACTTGGTCAATTGCCTTGGGTTTTCTTCTTCTACATATATTTGTATATTGTGAGTGTTTTGATTTGTGTTTTGAACACTTTCAAAGCTAGATTGAATTTCAATTGAAATCATACATGTTGAGTTAGGTTTTGGTTTTGATTTTGCCTATGTTATCACATGTTTGGGATTGTATTGTGCTAGCTTTGATTCTAGGACTATTTTGTGATCTTTGATTGATTGATTTTGTGAAAAATAGTTCATCACATGTATTAGGCTCTCTTGGCCGAAATTCTCACATAATACATGTGCTTATGTTCTTTTGAGCTATTCATGTGATTTGTTGAATCTATGATTAGGAATATGCTCTTGAACTTATGCTTAGATCTATTTGACATTGTCATATGATTTTTGCATTTTTTTGTGATTTAAACTTGATCTTGTGATTTGTTGATCATATCTTATGATTCAAGTTTAGATATATGAATGAATCTAGTTTGTGATTAATGTTGATCATATCTTACATAATCTAGATTGACTACTCATGCATGATGAACTAGACTATTTGTGATTTGTGCATTCATGCTCATGTCTAGTATTTTCCATAGAATGTTTTGATCATAGCATTCTATGTTGCGTGCTTGTTTGCGTTTTGCATTCATGATCACCTAGATTCCTTGTGAGAATGAAGTCTTGACAATAGGTGTGAGACCTATGGTGTTGATCAAGAAGTCTTGGCAAGAGGTGTGAAGCCTCAGATTGTCGAGCAAGAAAGTCTTTGCTAGAGGTGTGAAGCCTTGGATAGTCGAGCAAGAAGTCTTTCCTAGATATGGGAGAACTTAGATAGGTAAGCAAGGAAGTCTTGACTAGAGTCGGGAAGACTCGAATAGTTGAGCAAGAAGTCTTACCTCGGGTTGTGAAGATTCGGATAAGGTGAGTAAGGAAGTCTTGACAAGAGGTGTGAAGCCTCGGATTGTTGAGCATAAGGCGACAACTTCTAGAGTAGGATAGGAGGGTAGTTTCTAGGTGAAGATGTCACTTGAGAGATTGTACTTGTCTTATCTACTAGTGGATTTTGTTTGCCGGTGGCTGCTAGCCCGTGGATGTTTCCACTTCGGAGGTTTACCACGTTATATCTTGTGCCAACTTTTCTCTATCTCTATCTCTCTAATATTTGTATTGTGGATAGAACTCTTTATGTATGTTGACTTCCTCTTTATAATATAGATTGTGTATGTGTTACAATTACTTGTTTGTATCACACTTTACTTGTGTTTCTATATTGATTAATTGTCTGTAATTAATATATATATTGTGATACAAGCAATCTAGAGGGACAAACTTTTGTTTGTTTCTAAGGGAGTTGAAAAAGGTGCCTAACCTATTCACCCCCCATCTAGGTTAGCCTTGAGCATTTAACCGTGATTGTATTTTAATTTGACAGTATAGATAAAGTATTTCACTATGATCCAATTCAATACACCCAGCGCATTAGATTCTTTTGCCCAAAGACACCACACTTTGATGATTTTTGACTCATCATAACACATTTGATCCCACTCAAATGTTAGCAACAGAATCTACAACTTTGACAAGATAAAGATGCCCAACCTTTATCTTAATTTGTGAAAATTATTCAAGACTAACTAAAGAATTGTGTTTACCTCATACATATCTAGATATATGAACAATTCTTCTTTTCACATAGTCTTTTGACCTTATGATTATTTACTTTTGACAATTATAATAATTAAACTATAAATGCTATAAGATTTGTTAAACTAGAAATCACTTCATTATTATGAAAAGATTGTCTAATATATTATTATACTTATGCTATCGAGCATAATCGCAACAGTATCCAGCTTGTCGTGGGGATATGACAATGAGAGCTCCGAGGTCAATTCTAAGAAGCATAGAAATAAACGCTTGAGGAACAAACTAGCGGAGATGCAGAAGAAGATCCAGTAGTTGGAAAGAGGGAAGGGTTCGGAGGTCAAAAAGGACCCCTTGAGCGAGATGAACGCTTCCTTTACTAAAAGAATCTATGAGGTTGAGCTTCTGCCTAAGTTTAAGATGCCATCAGACAAATTCTCTAGTACAAAGGATCATTTAAGCCATTTGGAGAGCTTCGTCCAGCAGATGGAAGTCCAAAACATAACCAGGGCTGCCATGTGCAGAATGTTCCCTAATACCCTGACCGACTATGCCAAGACATGGTTCAGAAATCTACCTGCGGGCAGTGTGGACTATTTTACAAAGCTATCAACTGATTTATGCTCACAATTCCAGGGAATCAAACCCCGGACGAAGTATTCCATCCATTTAAAGTATGTGATCAAGGAGAGAGGGGAAACCCACCGGGCTTACATGGAGCAGTTCCATAAAGAGGTCATCCAGATAAGGGTCTTCACTGAGAAAGAGACCCTCACCAATTTCAGGCGGAACCTATGGGCAGGTAATCTTTTCTGATCCTTTGCCAAGCAACCTCCGGAGACCTATCAAGAGGCCTATGATCAGGCTCTAGAGCAAGTCGAAGTCATTGAAAAACTCAATGTCAAAATGGAGCATGACGACATGAGAACAACAAAATGACAGAAGAAGGAAACTCTAAGATCTGAACCAGTTTAGAAAAATCAGAACAAACCTCCCAATAGATTAACCTTCCATTTTCCCATTTCTTAACCCAAGCAAGAAAGGTACCCAGCAAGGCGAACCTAGGACAATAGCCCTTATAACTCGATATGAGAAAGGATACAATCACTACACCTTCTCAAATGCATCCTGTGAAATGACCTACCTCGCCATCCGGGATAAGGGGATACTACAAAAGCCTGTACCCATGAAAGCCCCCGTCGATAGGAGGAACCAGTATAAGTACTGTGAATTTCATGAAGACGTGGGCAATAACACTTCAGAGTGCTATAACCTACATAACCAGATCGAGGCTCTAATAAGGGGAGGATACTTGATAGAGTTCTTACAGCAAGTTAGGGACAACATTCAGACTATGAGGGAAGTACAAGCTGAGATCTGCGAGCACGCTGAGTAGAGAAAAAGGGAGCAAGCGGATCTGATGCAACAAATCCTGGTGAAACATACCATCAGCGAAGGTCCTACATTGGTTGGAACCTCCAATAATTTCAGAAAAAAACCATGCAAAGATGGTCCCTCGTGTAGATGAAGGGCGAGGTATCTTCAAGGTTTACCAGTGCCCAGCTGACCCCTCCCAGTCTATACAGATTATTTTTACCAAGGTGGATGTCTACAACACTGTGCAGCCTCATGAAGATATCGTGGTGGTCACGATACAAATTGCCAACTGTATAGTCTATCGCGTGCTTGTTGACACAGGCAGTAGCGTCGACATCTTCTTCAAATATACCTTGGAAAAGCTAAATTTAAAACAATGGTGTTACGACAGCTGCACTACCCCACTGTATGGATTCACTGGGGACTCGATCATACCTGTGGGTTAGAAGAACCTTCCAGTAATTATCGGAAAGACCTTCCTGCAGTAAAATATCACGACAGACTTCGTGGTGGTGGATACCCCAACGGCTTACAAGGCGATATTAGGAAGACCTTTCTTGTCATCTTTGAAGGGGGTATTATTCATTTACCACAACGTCCTAAAGTTTCCATTAGGAGAGAAGGTAGGGGAAATACGCAGTGACCAGCAAGCAGCCACGAAATACTATGCAGTGTCTACCAACCTGACAGCTTTAGCGAAACAGTTTGCTTAGGTTACGACTATACATGATGGGGTAACCCTCGGGATGACCCTGAAGAATGTAGAGCCTGCAAATCACCTAGAGGACAATCCCAAGATTCCATATGAAGAGGAGTAGAGCAGGGAATTGTGGGGAAAAACCCAAGCACACCGGAAGCGTGAGAAAATTTATAAAAAATTCGGGTTTGCGTATACATAAAAATTTTCCCTTTTAAATAACAAGAACCTTAACCCTATATTGATTGATGTATATAAAAGTGTCATACCTTTTTCTTGTGACGATTGAACAAGCACATAATTGATTCCGCAAGATCTTCCAATCCAATCACGAATGTGAATCACCTAGGAGTGTGGGCCCCCTTTCTTCAAAAATATATTTCTTTGTTAGTTACAAATATCCTCAAAGAGAAAAATCAAGAACGTCTGACCACTTATGAATTATCAATCAATTTGATTGAAACTCGCGTGAACCTTGATTCGATATTGTACACAAAACCCTTTTGATGTAAAGGATACTAGTTTACTATCGAAAACAAAAACGTTCTCTTTTTCTCTTTTCACCTTGGCCGAATTCCACACCCTATATCTTAGAGTTGATCGAATTTTTTCTACAGTAAAATACTAAATTTTTCTCTCTCAAAATTCTCTCTTGCCAAGCAAAAGTCTCTCTTAGAAAAACCTTAGGTTGGCCGAAAGTTTTACTCTAAGAATCATACGAGCTGGTCGAAATTAACAAGAATATATATTAGGAGATTTAATTCTTTCGTAAGAAGGATTTACTTGATGGGCAAGAATCCTATCCCTAGGTAGATTTACTTGGTGGTTAAGAATCCTTTTCTAAAAGGAATTCTATCCTACACCTAGACTCGTAATCCAACTCAACAGTGTATTTGTAACCATATTAAAGACTTCCTAATTTGATTAGATAAATAATTCCTTTTATTTATCTACTTTTCAAATATAGTATTTAACATTAATTATACTACCAACAATAGTATAATTTTAGGAGACCATCTCCTACTAGGAAAAAGATTTTGAATTTTAATTAAATAATTAATTAATCAACAAATTAATTAATTTCTATTTTATTAAATCCATTTGACCTTTATAAAAAGTCCACATGTGAACTAGACCTATTTTTACAAATTAATTAATTTCTTATTTTATTAAATCCATTTGACCTTTATAAAAAGTCCACATGTGAACTAGACCAATTCATACAAAAAGAAACAAGTCCGCATGCCTCAATACAATTTAAGAAGGACCCCTAAATTGGTCGATAGAATATATCAAGTGATCCATACAAGTTCGTGTGGATTGGGGATCTTGGCGGGCTATCTAGATTTAAGCTTCAATAGACACAACCCAATCACAATCAACAAATGATTCACTTAGGTCCGATATATTTAATTTTAGGTCATTCCACTAAAGAACTAAAATTGAACTCTTAATTAAAGATAGAATAAGTTGATGTTACTCATTCATACCCTAGACAACCTTATTGGAGAAAGTGTATCCTCGTGAAGAATATCAGTAATCGCCAAGAGCTCATAGACCGCCTATAGCTCTCCAAGTTACCATATTTACTCATATGACCACATTTTAAACTTGGATATTTTGACTTGTCCAGAAGCCATGTTTCAATAGGCACTATTGAAAACTTAACGTTAAGATTTAATCTCCAAAACATCCGTATGATGATATTCTACTCTCATTTCATAAATGAAGCCACGATGTCCATATCTATAAATGAAGTCCTCTATCGATTAACAAATGAATACCATCAAACTATCGAGGATAGACTACGCTATATAATCGTACTCATTGATAGCTCAAGTGATAACACTTGCAACCATAAGTTAATCAATTATCTCAGGATTAAGATAGACTCTCCGATTTTCTTCAAATGAACTTTATCCATTGACGGTTCTAGATAAAGTATTTCATTGAGATCCTATTCAATGCACCCAGTGCACTAGATTCTTTTGCCCAAAGACACCACACTTTGATGATTTTAGACTCATCATAACACATTTGATCACCACTCAAATGCGACCAAAAGAATCTACAACTTTGACAAGATAAAGGTGCCTAACCTTTATCTTAAGTTGTGAATATTATTTAAGACTAACTAAAGAATTGTGTCTACCTCATACATATCTAGATGTATGAACAATTCTTCTTTTCACATTGTCTTTTGACCTTATGATTATTTACTTTTGCTATAAGATTTATTAAACTAGAAATCACTTTATAAATATGAAAATATTGTCAATTACGATATTATATTCTTGCTATCGAGTATAATCCTAACAGACACTGCATAGCATCTTCTGGCTGCATGCTGGTCACCCCGTATAACTTGTTTATTCTCTATACTTCATATCAAATTGTTTTGCTAACCATTCTTTTATTGATGTCAATACACTTACATCGTTTCCAATGAGTAGTATATCATAAACATAAGGAACTCGGAAAACCAACTTGTCGCCTTTAATCCTTTTGTATACACAAGGTTCATCAAGGTTTTGAAAAAATCCAAAACTTTTCACTGCTTGATCGAACCTTATGTTCCAGGATCTGGATGCTTGCTTCAATCCATATATTGATCTTTGCAACTTGATTACCCTTTCCTCCTTGACTTTTTCAATGAATTCTTCTAGTTGCATCATGTAGATGCTTTCTTCAAGACTTCCATTAAGGAAAGCTGTCTTGACGTCCATTTGCCAAATCTCTAGGTCTAAAGATGCCGCAATGGATAAGAGTATCCTAATGGATTTAAGCATGGCCACAGGAGAGAAGGTTTCTTTATAATCGATACATTTCTTCTATGTATAACCTTTAGCTACCAATCTAGCTTTAAAGGTTTCCACATTTCCATCCATTCCTCTTTTCCTCTTGTATACCCACTTGCACCTAATGGGTTTTATCAATTCAGGCAAGTCTACAAGAGACCTGACTTTGTTTTTGAACATAGATTTAATTTCGAATTAAATTGCCTTTTGCCGATGGCGACAATCAACACTTTCCATTGCTTCCTTGTACGTATAGGGATCTTTGTCGTCCGAAGATTCTCCTAGACCAATGTATCTCTTGGGTTATCTAACAACCCTCCCACTACGATAAGGTATGGTAGATTGTTGATCTTGTATTGGTAAGGAACTTACAGTTGGGCTTGGTTGTGAAACCTCTTGTGGAATTGTATCTCCTAAAAGCTCATTCAGGACAATTCTACTTTTAGGCATAAAATTATTCATATAGTCCTCTTCTAAAAATTTAGCATTTGTCGAAACAAATGATTTAAGATCTGAAGGACTATAAAAATAATATCCTTTTGTTCATTTTGGATACCCTACAAATACGCATGTTTCTGAACTAGATTCTATTTTTCTGTCTTTCCTTTTCTCAAGCTGATTTTCTACTACAGCTTTAAATGCTTTGAACATATAAAAAGCATCTGACTTATGTCTAATGAGATACACATAGCCAAATCTTGAGCGATCATCCGTGAAAGTGATGAAGTACTCATATCCACCTCTAGCTTGAATGCTCATAGGTCCACACACATCAGTGTGTATTAATCCTAAACATTCGATGGCTCTTGTGCCTTTGGTCGTAAACGAACTTTTGGTCATTTTACCTTCCAAACAACATTCACAAGTTGGTAGATCATCAACCTTTAAGTCACTTAGAGGTCCATCACTTTCCAATCTTTTAATCCTATTAAGGTTAATATGACCAAGGGGAAAATGCCATAGGTAGGTTTCATCTTTTGATAACTTTACTCTTTTATGATTAGGTTCTGTTGATTCCGTGTCTAACAAGTGAGAGATATTCCTATGCAAGTAGAATAAACCGTTTTCCAATGTACCTTTACAAATAAATTTGTTATTTTTACTAATAATAAAACCTTTATTAAAAGTAACCGAATATCCAAATTTATTTAGACAAGAGACCGAAATTAAATTCCTCTAGAATTGTGGTATATAATAAACGTTTATTAAAACTAAATGCCTATAAGAATCTAACTTGATTCTAATATCTAACACTACACTAGTAGACACTAATGCTCCATTGCCTATATGCAAGTTGAATTCATTCTTATTCAGTGTATTCCTTTAATCCTTTTCACCACAAAGGAAACACTTCCCTTTGATCTTGGTTACTTTTTTGGTCTCTTTCTAAGAAGGCCCATGTTGCTTTTTCTTCTGTTGTTTCTTGACCTTCTAACGGGTCTTAACAGTAGCAACTTTACCAACCATAAGAATCTCTTGAACCTTACCTTTCACAAGGATCTTCACGATGCTTTGATCATCTTGTATCAGGCCTTGCAAGATGTTTTCCTTATTGTTCAAGGTGTAGTCCAACTTGAACCGATCAAAGGAATCTGATAATGAGTTGACAATCATGTCAATTTTTGTCTCACCATCTATCTCAGCACCATTTAGTTCAGTAATATTGAGATGTGTTATGACTTTCATCATGTGATCTTTCTCACCCTGTCCAGATTTCATCCAAAGATTCATAAAAGCAGTCACTGCCTCTCTCTCTTAGTCGTCCTAAACCTCATAGCAAACATCTCCTATAGAGACATCATAATATCGGCAGCAGTCTCCGTTCCTTCTTGTTGCTGTTGCAACACGTTGGAGATTATGGCCATAATGTAACATACATTTTGCCATCTCATCTAAAGACTTCCACTACTGATACTCATCGCTTTGCTCCTAAGTAGATTCATTAGTTTGGTGGTTAAGGAATAGATATAACAATTTTATGTTTTTCAACTTGCAATAACAACCCAATTTCCCTTTTCCATGTGGCATAATTATCATCCGTTAAAGTATTATTTTTTAGGAAGTTGATTAGGGATGGGGTCATGATTTCTTTATATTAACAAAAACTATATCAGTAAATAATCACGATAATGCACTTTCGAATATTTATCTTGAATTAAATAAAATAATTCAATCGTAAAAATTCAACGGTGATCCAACACCTATAAATGCCACTGCCTCTTTGGGAGTATGCACCATTTACTAGTTGGACTAGATCCCACCTAATTGTTAATATAACAACCAACATTTTCTATTTAACCTTGCAATTTTATAAACAAGAACTCTTGGGAGGATATTAATAAAATTACATTGAGTGTGTTACCAAGTTATCGACCTTCAATATAATCCCTCACGAATATCCCTCCTTTGGGAGTAGATATCGTTTGGGATAATTGTCTTGTCTATCCTTGTATAGAAGTATCTTGCTAAATTCTGTTAATGAATTCCTCTTGGGAGGTTATTCACGAAACATAAAGCTCAACGAAACTTGGAGGCCATAAGTGTTCTAAAACACCTTCTCCCACACAATTGTTTAAGGAGTGTGATCGAATTCCAAAGAACGATTACCAAGTTATCTAGATGCCAATTTTGATACTTAAACCATTCAATGCATGTTCATGCCAAAAGAGATATATGAGTGACAATCCTATTCTCTATGACATGTTATCAAACAATGACAAACATTGCAATATTTACAAAAATATAAATAGCTACAATTTTGGTCCATCCTAGAAAAACAAGTAAATTACATATGTCTTGGAATACAAAAACTTCTTTCTTGGCGAACAAGTCATCACGCGACCTTCATCATCCAGACTCTCTCGGCTGCCTCCCGTGGCTGTGCACATGCCACAAACCCATAAAGGGCTGCCATGCGCAGACCATGGCATCCATAGGGATGCCGTACGCAGCCCATGCCACAACAAACATGGTTGCGTGCTCTTCGCACGCAAGTTTGTTGCTACAGTTCGCACAGTCTTAAACTTGTTCCGGTTGCTCCTAACTCTTCAAACCTTCGAGTCTTTGAAACTTGAGTGTATTACAAAAAAATTCTAAATAAAAATACAACAGTTTTTTTTTATTACAACAACAAAATAAATAACAATCCACATATAAAATTCTAGGACCAAAATTGAGCAATAACAATCCACATATAAAACATATATATATATATATATATATATATATATATATTTATCCATACATTCCATTGTAAATATATATGCGAATACCTAGAGTGCCATCTCTTTCTAAAACATGCATATATACATAAAAATAAGAAAAGATTCACGAACACATACATCAATTAATCAAGGGTATAACCGGCCTCTGATAGCAATTGTAGGGAAAAAACCATGCACAGCAGAAGCGTGAGAGAAATTATAAAAAATTAGGGTTTGCTTATAAATATTTTTTTTCCCTTTTAAATAACAAGAACCTTAACCTTAGATTAATTGATATATATGAAAGTGTCGTACCTTTTTCTTGTGACGATTGAACAAGTGCTGAATTGATTCCGCAAGATCTTCCAATCCAATCATGAACGTGAATCACCTAGGAGTGTGGGCTCCCTTTCTTCAAATTGTATACCTGAGGATGGAAACAAACAAAATCTATTTCTTTGTTAGTTACAAATATCCTCCAAGAGAAAAATTAAGAATGTCCGCCCGCTTGTGAATTATCAATCAATTTGATTGAAACTCGTGTGAACCTTGATTCGATGTTGTACACAAAACCCTTTTGATGTAAAGGATACTAGCGTACTATAAAAAAAACATTCTCTTTTTCTCTTTTCTCCTTGGCCGAATTCCACACCCTATATCTTAGAGTTGATTGAATTTTGTCTAGAGTAAAATACTAAATTTTTCTCTCTCAAAATTCTCACTTGACAAGCAAAATTATCTCTTAGAAAAACCTAAGGTTGGCCAAATTTTTTACTATAAGACGCATAGGGCTGGCCGAAATTTACAAGGGTATATATATATAGGATCACAAATCCTTTCCTAAGAAGAATTTACTAGGTTCGCAAGAATCCTTTCCTTAGGTGGATTTTTTTGGTAGTTAAGAATCCTTTTTTTAAAGGAATTATATCCTCTTATATATATATATGAGCTGGCCGAAATTCACAAGAATATATATTAGGAGATTTAATTCTTTCCTAAGAAGGATTTACTTGATGGGCAAGAATTCTATCATTAGGTAGATTTACTTGGTGGTTAAGAATTCTTTTCTAAAAGAAATTCTATCCTACACCAAGACTCCTAATCCAACTCAAAAGTGTATTCGTAACCATATTAAAGACTTCCTAATTTGATTAGATAAATAGTTCATTTTCTTTATCTACTTATCAAATATAGTCTTTAACATTAATTATACTACCAACAATAGTATAATTTTAGGAGACCATCTCCTATTACAAAAAAGATTTTGACTTTTAATAAAATAATAAATTAATCAACAAATTAATTAATTTCCATTTAATTAAATAATAAAATAAAATAATATAATTAAGTTATTCTAAATAGCCATGACCCCCATACCAATATATATGGGCCAATATATTATTTTCTTATTTTATTAAATCCATTTGACCTTTATAAAAAGTCCACATGTGAACTAGACTTATTCTTACAAAAAGAAACAAGTCCACATGCCTTAATACAATTCTAGATGGACCCCTAAATAAGTCCGGTAGAATATATCAAGTGATCCATGCAAGTTCGTGTGGATTGAGGATCTTGGCGGGCTATCTAGATTGAAGCTCCAATAGACACAACCCAATCACAATCAACAAATGATTCACTTAGGTCCGATCTATTTAATTTTAGTTCATTCCACTAAATAACTAAAATTGAACTCTTAAATAAAGATAGAATAAGTTGATGTTACTCACTCATACCCTAGACAACCATATTGTAGAAAGTGTATCCTTGTGAAGAATATCAGTAATCGCCAGGAGCTCATTGACTGCCTATAGCTCTCTAAGTTACCATAATTACTTATATGACCACGTTTTGAACTTGGATATTTTGACTTGTCCAGAAGCCATGTTTCAATAGACACTATTGAAAACTTAATGTTAAGATTTAATATCCAATACCTCAAAACATCCATATGATGATATTAATCTCTCATTTCATAAATGAAGCCACGATGTCCATATCTATAAATGAAGTCCTCTATCGATTAACAAATGAATACCACCATACTATCGAGGATAGAATATGTTATATAATCGTACTCACTGATAGCTCAAATGATAACAATTACAACCATAAGTCAATCATTTATCTCAGTATTGAGATAGACTCTCTGATTGTCTTCAATTGAAAACTTTTATCCATTGACGGTTCTAGATAAAGTATTTCAATTTGATCCTATTCAATGCACCCAGTGCACTAGATTCTTTTGCCCAAAGACACCACACTTTAATAATTTTAGACTCATCATAACACATTTGATCCCACTCATATGCTACCAAAAGAATCTATAACTTTGACAAGATAAAGACGCCTAACCTTTTATCTTAAGTTATGAATATTATTCAAGACTAACTAAAGAATTGTGTCTACCTCATACATATCTAGATGTATGAACAATTCTTCTTTTCTCATAGTCTTTTGACCTTATGATTATTTATTTTTGACAATTATAATAATTAAACTATAAATGCTATAAGATTTGTTAAACTATAAATCACTTTATTAGTATGGAAAGATTGTCAAATACATTATTATACTTTTGCTATCGAGCATAATCCGAACAGGAATGGGCCTGCAAACATCCAGTGGATAAGCTAGAAGAGATACCCATCCTGATGGATGCCCCCTCAAAGGTCCTCAAGGTCGGAGCCACCCTCGAATCGGGAATGAAGGAAGGACTGATCAAGCTCCTCAAATAATTCAATGACATCTTCATTTGGAGTCACGACCAGATGTTCGGGATTCTGATATCATTGGCTTTGATCAGATCAGGCTTTATCAGAGAGGCGCGTTACCCCGAATGGATCGCCAATGTGGTTATCATCATGAAGGTGAATGGGAAGTGGCATATGTGTGTCGATTACACCTACCTCAATTGGGCATGTCCAAAAGACAGATTCCCTTTACAAAAGATCGATCAGCTGGTTGACTCCACGTCCGGAATCAAGATCCTTAGCTTCATGGATGCATTCTCAGGGTACAACCACATCATAATACACCCCGCCGATCAAGACAAGACCTACTTTATCACTGGGCAAGGTTTGTACTGCTACAAGGTGATATCGTTTGGGCTTAAGAATGCGGGAGCTACATATCAACAGTTGGTCAATCGACTATTCAAGCCTGAGATTGGAATATCAATGGAAGTGGACATCGACGATATGATTACCAAGTTACTAACCATAGAAGGACATCATGGCGACCTTCACAGAACTTTCATGATCCTAAGGGAAAACCAAATGAGATTGAACCCCTCCAAATATGCCTTCGGGGTAACTGTAGGAATGTTTTTGGGCTTCATGGTTCATGAGATAGGAATATAGGCTAACACAGAAAAGATCAAGGCTATCCTGGATCTAGAATCCCCCATGTCACTAAAACAGGTTCAAGTCTTGACCGGGCAGATAGCGGCACTTAACAGGTTCATTTCTCGATCCACAGATAAATGTTTCCCTTTCTTCAAAGCTATCAAGCAGGGAAGGAACATGAAATGGGACCAGGAAAGCGAGCAAGCTTTCCAAGCCTTGAAGAAGTATCTATTGAGCCCTTCGTATTGGTCAAGCCAAGTCCAGGGGAGGAGATGCAAATCAACTTGGCTGTTTCGGAAACTGTAGTGAGTGGGACTTTGGTTAAGGAATGTGGAGATAGGGTCCAGCGGCCTATCTACTACGTGATTCACGCTCTAACTAAGACGGAAAAGAATTATACCCTTCTAGAGAAGCTCGCCAAAGCCCTGGTAACCTCAACAAGGAAGCTCCGACCTTACTTTCAAGTTCACTCAATAGTAGTAGTGACGAACCAACCTCTCCGTCAATTTCTGCAAAGGTCGGACGTGTTCGGAAGACTGGTCTCATTGGCCCTAGAACTCACCCAGTCTGATTTAAGGTATAAACGCAGGACCACAATTAAAGCCCAGGCTTTGGCAGACTTTGTCGCAGAGCACTTAGTGCCCCCATGCTAAGCGACCTCTACAGTGACAAATATAGTTCTTAAGAAGATTTCACAATCCAACAACTGGCCGGTAGGCTGCAAGTCATGGATCCTCTACACTTATGGAGCGTCCGAACAAGCCGTGGAAGAGTGAGAATAGTCTTGATAGATCCAGAGGGGAATGAGTGTTGCCATTGTTTCAGATTCGATTTTAAGGCCACTAACAATGAAGCAGAATACGAAGCCCTTCTAGCCAGGATGAATACGGCCGTCGAGCTCGGGGTTGATTACCCTCGGGTAAAGAGTGACTCTTTACTTATAGTTAATCAGGTTTCTGGGGAATATCATGACAAATGGGATAACATGATTGTCTATTTGAAGCTAGTTCAGTTGCTTAAGATTAAATTCAAGGGATTTAAAATCAAGTACGTACCTCAACAGTAGAATCATCAAGCTAACGTCCTAACGAAGATAGTTGTGAATGGTGGCCAGGCCTTACCACAGGGAGTTCCTCTCCAACTGATCTCCCTACCAAGTACAGTAGTAGGCAAAGAGTCATATACCCTGGATTGATATAATAATGGTCTATCTCCAAGAAGGAAGGACTCCCAAGGAGCCCGACCATGCTAGAAGAATTAAAAGGCTCTCCGTTCGATATTGCCTCGTTGATGGATACCTCTACAGAAGGGACAAGTCCTTCCCCCTGCTGCAATGTTTGCTTCCTGATGATGTCAGATGTGCATTAAGAGAAGTTCATTCAGTGGAATATATGAACCATGTTGGTGGTGAAGCTCTGGCATATCAGCTATTCCGCATGGGGTATTACTAGCCAACTATCCACCAAGATGCAAAGAACTTTGTTCAATCTTGTGAACAATGCCATAAGACCTCTAACTTGATCAACCTCCCACTGGAGCATCTGTCATCTCTCAGCTCGCCTTACCCATTTGCTATGTGGGGAGTCGACCTGATAGGTCCATTTCCAACTGCTCATGGACAAGCCAAACATGCTATTGTAGCAATCGACTATTTCTTAAGATGGGTCAAAACCGGACCACTCTCCTAGATATCGGAAGAAAATACAACAAGGTTCATAAAAAATAATGTATTCTGTAGGTTTGGGACCCTTCTTATCAGTATAGCTGACCTCGGAAAGCAGTTTGATAGTTGTTGATTCAAGGACTTTTGTAAAGGATTAGAAATCGACCTTAGATTCACCTCTCTAGCCCATCCTCAGACTAAAGGGCTGGTGGAATCTACCAATAAAACTATCAAGAAGCTGTTGAAAAAGAAGTTACAGTAGAGAAATGGCAGATGGGCTGAAGAGCTTCTCAAGGTCCTCTGGGTTTACCGTACTATAAGGAGAACAACCAGCGAGAAACACCCTATTCTTTAACCTTCGAGGTTGAAGCAGTTCTTCTGATGGAGCACAAACTAACTTCCTTCAAAGTTCAACATTTTTAGCTTGGAAGCAATGAGGATAAGCTTTGAGCTAGCCTAGATCTCTTGGAAGAGAAACAAGATTGGGTAGCTGATAAAGTAGCGATTTACCTACGTAAGATCGCTAGATACTTTCACAGAAGAGTTAAAGCCAGAAACTTTAAGGAAAGAGACATAGTTCTTAGGAAAGTAACCTTGAATACTAGGAAAAAGTCAGACGGGGTTATAGGGCCCAACTGGGAAGAACCTTATTTGGTAATGGGAGTGGTCTGCAACAGGGCATATAAGCTCTATGACATGGAAGGCCGATTCATCGATCACACCTGGAATGCAGATAACTTGAGGAAGTATTACCCTTAGACATGGGACTCGTGGGCAGACTACCTCCATTTAGGTTTCAACAAAATCTCAAACAATAATGTGCTCCATTTTTCATCAATAAAGTCTGCTTTCTCTATCTTCGATTATATTTTACATTAATTTTTCCATACCCGACCAGGATCTACATGGGTAAGTCTGACATAGTCATCTCAAGACCAAGGATTAGGCGGGAAGCCCCCTATCGCTATCCTTGATGCCTCGGCTGGGCACCACCCCCCGTCAAGAAGGGTCTGAGTGTAAGAGCATAGTTGCCATCCAAATTACAAGACCACGAAATAGCTATATAGCCCTCTTGATGCCTTGGTCGAGCTTCCACCCCCAAGAAGGGCCTGAGTGTAAGAGCATAGTTGCCATCTAGACTACAAGACCAGGAAATACGAAATAGCTAGATAGCTCTTATGATGCTTTGGTCGGGCTAACACCCCCAAGAAAGGCTTGAGTGTAAGAGAATAGTTGTCATCCAGACTGCAAGACTAGGATGTAGCTAGATAGCCCTCATGCTGCCTCGATCAGGCTATATCCCTGCAAAAGCCTAGGAGTGGAAAGCTCTCCTACTTAACCTCCAATGCTCCAGTTATTACTGGCTATCAATCTTCCATGTATTTTTTGGTTGCTTGCTGTGATAGGTACAAACAAGCCTATAATCACATTAGGGGACTATTCATTAAAGTCATCGAGCTATAAGTTTCTGCGGAAGAGTTGAGAGCTCGAGTTAGCTGTCTTCTTTCACGCTTAAACAAAATTTTAGTTCTCGTTATCTTCGCCAAAGTTTAAGTAAGTCAAGTTGTTTAAGAGGTCGCATCTAGGTCGGGATCAAGAAAAAAGCAAGAGGATGCCAATCAAACTAAAATTCATTCAAGTAAGTTTGAGTGAAGTCTAAAGCTAATACTCGTTAATGGTAAGGGAGCCTATCCCATTGTTTGGCTACAATTGTCAAACAGGGAACCCAACCCCTAGTTATGGGCAACAAAAAAAAAAGATGATGATCTGGCATGAATAGAGAGGCACCCACCCTATTTTTTGGGTAGTCAAAACAAGCCAAAAAAAGGTTATATCAAGCCCCCACATTATTCTGATCACCCCCAGCTGCTCCTCATCCTCCATGATGGTCTACACTTTCTTAAGACGGTTGCTGATCCTGGATAGCCACCACTGCTACCCCCTCATCTGGGGGATCCTCCACTGCTTGCTGCTCAGCGGGGTCCTCCTCCAAGACCTCATTGACCATCATAATTACCTAAGGAGGAATAGACGCATCAAGAAGGGTAGCGATTGACTCCATCCTAGTCTTCCCGATCTCCAGTTCTTCTCTAGATGATTCTTCAAGGGGGGCCTTAGTCTCTATTTGACTTCCTTTGCGCTCCACAGACTGAACCCCCCTGAAGGACTCTCTAGGATCTGATGATAGGAATGTTGCAGTAAGAAGAGGAAAGCCTGGCATAGCTATCTACTTCCCAGCTATAGTCCCGCTAGAAAGATCGGTTCCATAACCAGACATCAATGTAGCCCTGGCCATTACCTTCTCCATATCCTAAGCAGCTATGATAGAGAGGTCGAAAGGAGGAGGAAGAGCTTATACGACCTGGTAGGAAGTAAAGAAGTACCTATAACTGAAGGAGGCATCCACCTCGACCAGAAGCTTGGAAACTTGGGCTTGCAAACCTTGGTTTTCAATGTCCAACGCCTTCGAATCTTCCTTCCAAGTATCCCACTGACTGGCTAGACGTCAAGACCGGAGGGTTTCTTGATCGAAAGATCACATCAGCCTCTCATGATCGCATTGAAGCTCAGCTAGTTCTGTTTCCATTCTCTTTAGACTGGAAGTCATCTCCTATACCAAAGTTTGAGCTTGAGCAAGTAGCCCCATGGCTCAGCTTTAGCCTCAGCTTGTTCAGTCCGGTCACGGAGAGAAGCTACCTGGTGGCCCATCGCCATATTGAATTTGAAGGCCTGCAGGGTGTAAAACCAAGATTAGATATTGTTCAGCAACTACAATCACATGAAAGATAAAAGGGAAGTTACCTCAGCTAGAAGAGAGGACCCCTTGGTAAGCAAGATGTCCATGAGCATTGAAGCCATCCTAGAGAGCCCGCCACCCGGGCAGGATGCAACAAACTTTTCCAAGACCTCATCCTACCCAACCAAGCCCTACTGATGGTGAGAGCGGGCAGGGGGAACCTCAGGGACACCGGCCTCGGGGTCCCCTGAAGCTTAAGGAGCTTGGGGCATAAACCGAGTAGCAGAGCCAATGGGTAATGTAGCTGAATGAGCAGTAGTTATAGTGGGGGCCATATATGAAGGGGCAAAGTTGGTCATATCAGCAGCCTAAAAAGTGGGGCTCCCTTGGTTTTGAACTCTAGTAGCCCACGATGCAAGAATAGCCATCTTAGAGCTAACTTGAGAGGCCAATAGAACTGAAGCAGATGAAACCCTAGCTGGATCAGCTGGCCCTTTTTTCTCCAAGGCAGCCAAAGAGGCTTCCTGGGATAGTCTTGCATGAGGAGGAAGGGTACGAGCCTGCTGGGCTTCACGACAAGCTAGACTAACAACAAAAACCGTTAGAAAAAAGGGGAAAAAGAAGAAAGACATTAGGAATGAGCTAACTAACGGAACGAAGCATAATGGCTTTGTGTTACTTACTAGGGGTAGCATCAGAGATCCGGAGGTATCGATTCACCCTAGGAGGATTGAAGGGATCGGTATTTAGGAACTTTAGATTCAAATAGTTCCTAGTGAGGATGGCTTTCGGCACAACCTCAGACTCGGCAGGCAAGGAATCACAACCTCATGAAGGTTTATCATTGAAAGCAGTGGGAACTGCAAACTCATGCCCGCCAATGAAGGTCGGGCTTCCCCAATCTTTTCTCGCTTGGATCCACTCCTCCTTCCAAGCACGATCTTTTCTCGAAGCACCAGGTATGATGAAATTGAGCTTTTTTTTGCATTGGCATAGAACTAACCTCGATGATCCCCAGATAAGAAACCAATTTGAAAGAGGTATGCTAGCTCCTCAGCTCCGGCTCCTGAGTAACCTTGCTTCGCTCCCATTATACCCTCCACAACACGATGAAGCCAATTAGATACCTCTAGAAGCTGGGTATCAATTAGAGGTGAGCTAGTTGTAGGGCATTGAAAGCCCACCGAAGAGTAGGATGAAGAGAGAGCCTGACCAGATTCTTGAAGGCCGCTACATGGATGTGGAGCACGCCCTTAGGCAGGTTGAAGACGTCATAGTTTATGTTTGGGACTGTGAGGGTTACACTATCAGTAATGCCATATTTAGACCTCATATAAATGATCGAATTTAGATTAATTATGGAGTCTGGAATAACCTTGAAGTCATAGAGAAGATGTCTCTTTAGAGAAGGACTGGCAATTGTGACTTGGCCCTTCTCAGCAGTGCCGTCCCTATTCTTCTCATCGGAATCTTCATAAATTAGGCTTAGAGGATTATCTGGTCGACTAAAAAATCCAGTCCTGATAGCTACGTTTCTGTTCTACCAACTACAATGTGGGTTCTGAGGTGAGTCGTCGTCGTCATCGTCGTCAAGGTCACGTCGAGCCCGCTTTCCTTGGGCAAGACTGGAGACCTCTCTGCCATCAACGAGGGAATCAACAGAGTCATGGTTGATTTTTGACATGATAGAATAGGGTTTGCATGCTGGGAAAAAGAGAAAGAACAGAGGCGTAGTTTTTGAAGTTTGGAAAAGAAAGGGATTTTTTCAAATTTAAAGTTCATAAGTGAAGCGTCAGGAAAGTGATGAGGAAGCCGAGTTTAAATAGAGGTGGGAGAGGCAGTGACGTCAACAAAACTTTTAGAGGGATTGCCTCGAATCACGGGAACAATTGTAACGTAGCTGAATTATTTCAGGGAATACACCGATCTTTCCTGCCACATCATAGGTACAATTAAGGAGGAGATTTCCACCCAGATTTGGTAACGGTAAAAAAGGGAAAATTTCCCAATTAAAACAAGGAATCTGACTCCAACCCCAACTCAATCACCGGTGTTCAAGTCAGAGGGGATTTCTGTTAATAAAAAAATTTAGCTAGGGGACCAAAGAGAAATTTTCAACCTTCCTAACCAGAGTCAAAGCCCAAGTTCACCAGTCATTGGACCCCGGGTCCTAAGGGCACGCCATAGAACTACCCCGCAGAAGCAAGGAAGGGTCATCGAGCTTTATAACTATCAGGAATAGAGTTTGACATGATCGGATCGAGCCTCTTATGCCAACACAAGAGCTCGAGCAAAGCCTGACACATAATGTCCAGGCTTTCTGACAACGAGATTACATCATAACCTCCCCAGAAGCCCGCTAACCTCTTCAAGGGCATAAAAAAAAGGGACCTTTAAAGATATCAGGTTTATGCTATAGCTACGTTCCAGTTCGCTAAGGAAGGCTTGAACCCATCTGGACGAGAAAAATGAAGCTCACATAATCCATGCTTCCCCCCAATGAGTGCCCACAAGGTCGTCTCAAGCTCTAAAGGGCCAGAAAAGGTCAGGCTGAGCTTCTGGTATCAAAGCTAAGGTAGGGGTCTACCTCGCTCTATGAAAAAATGAATGGCTAACTCGACGACCTCCATGAAGAATCATGTAATGAATACACACAAGATCATATCCACACTTCAACGAATATTAAAACCCGACGTACATATAAGGCAAGTGATTGAGTCCAAAGAAGAATCAAACTTATCTTCACCAAAGATATTCTCAACTCCGTTATTAATTCAAAGTCAACAACTTTTAAATAAAAGATCCTGCTTGATAAGGAGGGAACAAATTCTTAGAATAGTGGTGGGCAATTTACAAGTTTTAACCCACTAGGACCATGTATAAATAGGTCCAAGCATGAGAAGAAAATGGGGAAGAATTTTTCTTTTGAGTCTTCGGTTAAAATTCTGCAATCAGAACACGGCATCCACTATTATCTACTATTCGACATGCATGAGTTTTCCACCTTACTGTATCCCAGAGAGATTAAGAGTGTTTAAGAATCTTTTTGTACGATACTCACAGTTGATAATAAAGCCATTACATTCCCATCTTCATTGCACTTATATTTACACATCTATCTTTATTCAATCAGGTTAGATACCTAAGGTACCAACCCCAACCACCACCTACGTGGTAATGGTCTCAAGGGTATTAACCGAAATTTCTCATATCGAGTAAATTCTCCGTTAACAGAATATACTGTTTTAATCTGGAGCATGAACCGAGGTCATAAATTCTTATAACATTTCTATTCCTGTAACTGTAGGGATTTGCATACCCACAAGCAAGAATATGTGAAGGTTGGTATCGTATGAGCAGGCAATGACATGGAAAGTTCCAATTGATGATTATTTAAATCACTGCATGGCCTTCATTTTCATAAACTGGCCTTTTGTGTGATGACTAATGAACAAAACCACAAATATTTGAAAGACTTAAATTTAAATAAGTATCTAATACACTATGTTAATGGAAAATTTGCTCAAGATGAGAAATTCCAACTAACACCCTCAAGACCACTACCACAGAGGTGATGGTCGGGGTCAGTACCTCAGATATCAGACCAGTTAAGTTAAAAACGAATATTTGAATGATAATGTGATAGCGAATGAGAGCTTTATTATTAATCACTCATGGTATACAGAAATCTTTCACATACACTCTCAATCTCTCTAGGACATAGGAGGGTGGCAACTTCGTGCTTGTCTAATAGTAGATACATTGATAGCAGTGTTCTGTTCACAGAATTTAGGCCCGACTCAATCCTCTTTCTTTTTTTTACTCTATTTCTGCTTGACCTTTTCTACATCATACTTGAACCTATTTATACATGCTCCAAGTAGGTTTAAACTGGTGAATCGCCCACCATGATTTTATAAATCTGTACCCTCCTTATCGGGAGAGATCTACTATTTAAAAGTTGTTGACTTCTAGTAAGTTACGAACTTAAGATTATCGTTGGAGGAGATAAGTTCGTTTCCTCTTTCGAATCAAACTCTTGTCTTACATATGTAACATTTAATGTTTGTTATAATGTAGATATGATCTTGTGTATATTCATGGCATGATTCTTTATAGAGGTCACTAGTTGTTTTGTAGAGCAAGGAAGATCCATGCTTTAGTTTTGGTCTTAGAAGCTTGGGACTGCCTTGTGGGCACTTAGGGGAGGTAATGTTGATTAGGTGAGATTTTTATTTCATGTCTAGGCAGGCTACGGGCGTCCCTTAGCGATTTAGCTATAGCATGAACTTGATCCACTTAGAGACTCTCTTCCGTATCTGATGGGGGCAACGAGATTCTAGAGTGGTTGACGGGGTTCTAGCTTTGGCTATGAGTTAAACCTTACCTCTGGAAGCCTTGACCTAGAAGGAGCTCATTCTTGTTTGTGTCAGGCTTCACTTCGAGTGCTTCTTAAGTTTGGCGATCCTTTCTCGCTTTCATGGGGTGGTTTTAGAGCCCGACCTCAGGAACCGAGGTTCCGAGACAGGTTGTCTCGAGAAGCCCGGATTATAGTGTTCACTTGAGGGCTTGACCTGATTGTGCCTAGCTTTATTCTTGATAGTTCTGAAGCCCGGTGATCCTTAATTTCTTTTGTAGGGTAGTTTCATGGTTTTCCCGGGCTTATGAATGTACAATTTGGGCTTTGATTCGAGCTAGGAGAATGGAAAATTTCTCTTTGATCCCCTAGCCAAATTTTACTGATAACAGAAGTCCCCTCTGACTTGAACACCGGTGGTAGAGTTGGGGTTTGAGTTAGACTTCTTCTTTTTGAAATGGGAAATTTTTTGTTACCAAATCATTAATGAGGATCTCGAATGAAAACTTCTTATTAATTGCTCAAGTGACGTGGCGAGTGCGGATTTGCGTACTCTTCGAAGTCTGACTGTGTTATGACCCTCTCCGTGGTTCGAGGTAACCCGTTCGAGGATCTCGTCGACGTCACAACTATTCTAGATCCTATTTAAACTAAAACTCCTCACCACTTCCTTACGCATTCCTTCAATTTCAAAATTTTGAACTTCCTCTCTCTATATGTCCTATAGATTTTCCTTTTTTTATCAGTCCCCAAACCTTGTTTTACAATGTCGAAGATCAGTCATGACTCTATTGACTCCCTCGTTGAAGGCATAGAGGTTTCAAGTCTAGCCCACAGAAAGTGGGCTCGACGAGATCTAGACGGGGATGACTCACCTCCGTCCCCACAACATCTTTGATCGAACCGGAATATAGCAATCATAACTTTGTTTTATAACCAACCAGAAAATCCTATAAACTTGGTTGATGAGGATTCCAGTGAAGAAAATAAAGCCATCATCACTAGAAAGGATCAAGGCAAGGTTGTTGGTTCTTTCCTGGAGAGGCGTCTTCCATATGACTGTAGGGTCATTCCAGACTCTGCTATGACCCAAAATAGATTAGCCGCATGAGGTCCAGATATGGCATTCCTAACAGCGTCTCCCTAACAATCCCTCACATGAATTATGATGTCTTTAACCCACCTAAAGGTGTGCTCCCCATCCATGGGGTGGCCTTCTAGGGCGGGGTAAGGCTTTTTTTTCATCATACCCTTCGACGGGCTCTCAAAGCCCTTCAACTAGCTCCACTCCAGTTAACACCCAGCTTCTGGAGGCATCTGATTAGCTTCCTCGTGCTGTGGAGGGAGTAGTACGAGCTAAGCAAGATAACCAGGGAGCCGGGGCAGAGAAGCTTACCTTTCTCTTTCAAATTAGGAGCCTAGTGGGGGTTCCCCATGGTCAATTTTACGCCAAGGCCAAGAACAAGTTTAATTTCATCATCCCTGGAGCTTCAAGGAAGGACCCAGCCTGGAAAAAAGAATGGATATAAGATGTCGATGATAGGGGGAGCTCGATCTTTATAGGTGGGCACGAGTTTGCAATCCCCACAACTTTCAACGATAAGCCCAAGTGGGGCTGAGATACCTTGTCTACAGAGTCTGAGGTGGTGTTGAAAGCCATCCTTGCCAGAAACTACTTGAACCTGAAGTTCACGACTGCTGACCCTTTTGATTCTTGTCGGGTAAATCGTTACCTAATAATATTCGACGCTACTTCTCGTAAGTACCTTGAACCATCAAGCTTTGTGTCATTGAATTTTTCAATTCTGATGGCTTTACCCCTTTTGTATTTTGTTTTATTTTTTTATAACAGTTTTTGTTGTTGCTCCAACTTCCCGTGAAGCTCAGCAAGCTCGTACCCCTTCACCTCATGCTAGACTTCCCCGGGAAGCCCCTTTGGCCACCTTGGAGAAAAGTCGGCCTACCGATCCAGCTAGGGTTTTGCCTACTTCGGTTCCATCACCTTCCTCGGTGAGCTCTGAGATGGCTATTCTTGCATCACAGGCTACTAGAGCTCTAAATCAAAGAGGGCCCACTTCCCCGACCGCTAATACGACCACATCCGCCCCTTCATCGGTGGCGTCTGCTACAACTACTGTTACTTCAGTCACATTAAACATTACCTCAACTGTTCCATCTGTGCCCTAAGCAGTCCAAGCTTCAGGAGATCTTGAGGTTGGTATCCCTGAGGTTCCCCCTGCTCTCCCCCACCATTAGTCGGGCTCGGTTGGCCAGAATGAGGTTTTGAAGCAGTTCGTTGCATCCTGCTAGGGTGGCGGGCTTTCTAGGATGGCTTCAATGCCCATGGATATTCTGTTTACTAAGGGTTCTGCCCTCTTTGCCGAGGAATTCATCACCTTTTATTTTCTCATATAATAATTTGATTCGTCATTTTCTAACTTGAATTTCCTTTACAGGCCTTCAAGTTCCAAGTAGCCATGGGTCACCAGGTAGCTTTTCTCCGTGACCAGGTAGCCACGGTTGATTCTGAAGCTGAACGGGCCTTGGAATTATTGGCCCAGGCTCAAGCCTTGGTACAAGAGATGACCATTAGCCAGAGGGGAATGGAAGCACAACAGGTTGAGCTTCAGTATGACCACAAGAGGTTGAAGCGGTCTTTCGATGAAGAAACGCTTCGGTCTAAGCATCGAGCCAGTCAGCGGGATAACTGGAAGGAAGAAGTGAAAGCACTAGATGTTAAGAACCAAGATCTGCAGGCTGAAGTTGCCAAGCTTCAGGCTGAAGTGGAAACCTCTTTTAGCGAGGGGTATTTCTATGACTCCTTATAGGTTGCGAAAGCCCTCCCACTTCCATTTAACCTCTCAAATATCACCGACTGGGATAGAGAGGAAATTATGATTCAGGCTGCAGAGATGTCTCTCCTTGAAAATGACGAAACAGGTTTTTCTACTAGTGATAGAGCTGGGAAGCAGCCTGAAATACTAGATCTGCCTCCTCTTGGCCCGACCTTCCCAGCGTCAGGTCCTAAAGAATCCTCAAAGAGGGTTCAACCCACGGATCCAGAATGAGGCCTTTACCGCCCGAGGTTCCTCTAAGGTGCCTTAAAGGGTGGAGCCAGCAGAGGGAGAGATCATGCCAGAGTCGATGACCAACCTTCTTGATGCAACCATACCACCTGAGGTCATGGCGATGGTCAATGAGGTCTTAGAGAATGACCCAACTGAGCAACAAGAAATTGAAGAGCATCCTTAGGAAGAGGTGGCGGAGGTTGTTAACCGAGATGAGCGTCCACCAGAAATAGGAGCAGGGGCGAGGTTCATCCTGAGAAAGGGGAAGCTGGAGGAAATCAGGAGGATGCAGAAGTTTGAATCTATCTTCCTGTAGCTTGTTCTGAATGTCCGAAAAAGGGGTGGGCTTCCCCTCGTTACTCAAGCTTGATCATCATCATCACCTTTTTTTTTACTAGTATTTTATAGCTCAGAACCAAGGGTTGGGCTCCCTGTTCGGTTGTTGTAGCCTTACCAAGGGATAGGCTCTCTATTTCTTTAATGAAGATTGACTTTAGATCCTGTTGAGATTTTGACTTGATAGGCATATATTTGCTTCATTTCTTACTTCGATTTAGGTACAGCCTCTAAAACAACTTGACTTAACTTGGGAAAGAAAAAAGATTGGAAAACTGCTTAAGTGTGAAAGTAGATAGCTGGCTCGAGCTTTCTACTTGCAACAGAAACTTGTAGCTCGGTGACTTTAGTAGATAGTCCCCTTGTGCTATCGTAGACTAGTCCGCATCTATCTCAGTAAGCAACCACATATACACGGAGAATTAGCGACTAGTAATAACTAGGACATTGGAGTTTAAGTACAAAAGCTCTCCATTCTCGAGCCCCTTTAGGTGGTTATAGCACGAATGATGTATTAAGAAGAACTATCTAGCCCTCTCTTAGATTGAAGATCGTGATGGCTATCGCACTATTAAAATCGAGTCCTTATTGGGGGTTGCAGCCTGACCAAGGCATCAGAAGGGCTATCTAGCTATTTTCTGGTCTTGAGATCTGGATGACAACTATGCTCTTATACTCAGATCCTTCATGGTGGGGGGTAGTTCCCGGGCGAGGCATCGGGGATAGCAAGAGGGATTTCCCGGCTAATCCCTGGTCTTTTGGTGATAATTTCGAATTATTTTACTTATAACCAAATCACAATAGAACATACTTTAAGATGAAGTAAATAGGCTTTATTAATGAAAAAAGAACGGAATACATTATTTTCGGTGATTAAAAACTAGGCAGAGGTAGCCTGCTCACGAGTCTCCTGTTTAGGGGTAGAATTTTCTTAGGTGATCTGCATTCCAAGTATGATCGATGAGTCGGCCATTCATGTCCTCGAGCTTGTATGCCCCGTTGCAGACCACCACCTTTATTAAGTAAGGTCCCTCTCAGTTGGACCACGGGGCGTCTGACCTCTTCCTGGTACTCAATGTAACTTTCCTAAGAGCAAGGCCCCCTTCCTTAAAGTTTCGGGCTTTAACCCTCATGTTAAAGTTTCTGGCAATCTTGCTCTGGTAACCCTCCTGCTACCCGATCTTGTTTTTCTTCCAAGAGGTCTAAGCTAGCTCGGAGCTTGTCTTCGTTGCTTTCCTGTTCAAAACGTTGAACTCTGAAGAAGGTCAGTTTTTGCTCAATGGGAAGTACCGCTTGAACCTCGAATGCCATAGAATAAATATTTTCCCTGGTCGCCGTACTCTTCTTCGTCCGGCAAGCCTAGAGGACCTCGGGAAGCTCCTCAACCCATCTACCCTTTTTTTGCTGCAACTTCTTTTTCAACAGCTTCTTTATAGTCTTATTGGTGGATTCCACTAGCCCGTTAGTCCGGGGGTGGGCTACTGAAGCAAATCTAAGGTTGATTCCCAAGTCCTCACAAAAGTCCTTGAACCGGCTGTTATCAAACTACTTACCGAGGTCAGCTACAATGACAAGAGGCTGTAGGTGACTCAAATTTATGGTCTTCAAGCATGCTTCGTAAGACCGTACTAAGTTCTTTGCATCTTGATGGATGCTTGGCTAATAGTATCTCATGCGAAGTACCTGATATGCCAAAGCTTCCCCACCAATGTGGTTCACACATTCCCTGGAGTGAACCTCTCTTAATGCCCATTTGGCATCGTCAGGATATTGACATCGAAGTAGAGGAATGGGATCTGGCACTCCTATACAAGTACCCACCTACCAAGCAATATCGGGCTAAGAGCCTCTTGATCCTCCTAGCTTGGTTGGGCTCCCCGATGAGCCTCCCTTCTTGGAGGTAATCCACTATTGGGTCCATCCAGCATAGCTACTGATCCAGGGTGTAAGTCTCCTTACATGCTACTATGCTGGGTAGAGGAATCACTTAGAGAGGGACTCTCTGTGGTAAGGTCTGGCCACCATTCACAGCTATCTTGGCTAGGACGTCAGCTCGACGATTCTGTTGTAGAGGTACTTGCTCAATCCTAAATCCTTTAAATTTACTCCTAAGCTGTTGAACTAGCTTCAGGTAGGCAACTGTATTATCCCCTTTCGCCTAATAATCCTTAGAGACTTGGTTGACTATGAGCAACGAGTCACTCCTGATCTCCAGGTAATCGACCCCGAGCTTCGTAGCTGCCCTTATTCAGGCTAAGAGGGCTTCATACTCCACCTCATTGTTATTGGCTTTAAATTCAAATCTAAAACAGTGGAAGCACTCAGTCCCCTCTGGGTCGATTAGAACTAATTCCGCTCCTCCCCCTACTTGCCCAGATGCTCCATCTGTTTAGAGGATCCATGCCTTTCAACCTTTCGGCCAGTTGTCGGATTCAGGGGTTATGTTTGTTGCTGCGAAGGTTCTTAGCCTGGGGGTACTGAGAGCTCTGCTACAAAGTCTGCCAAATCCTAGGCTTTAATTGTGGTCCTAGGCTTGTACCTTAAATCAAACTGGTGAGCTCTACGGCCCATAAAACTAACCTTTTGGATACATCAGGCCCTTGCAAGAATTGACGGAGGGGTTGGTTTGTCACTACTCCTATTGAGTTAGCTTGAAAGTAGGGATGAAGCTTCCTTGCCGAGTTCACCTAGGCATACGTGAGCTTCTCCAGAAGGGTATAATTCTTTTTTGGTTTGGTTAGAGCATGCCTCACGTAGTAGATAGGCTTTTAGACTCTATCTCCACATTCTTTGACCATGGCCCCACTTACTACAGACCCTGAAACGGCCAAGTAGATTTACAGCTCTTCTCTAGGACTTGGCTTGACCAGAAGCGAAGGGCTTGACAAATATTTCTTCAAGGCTTGAAAAGCTTGTTCACTTTTCTAGTCCCATTTCATGTTTCTTCCCTGCTTGATAGCTTTGAAGAATGGGAGTCATTTGTCGATAGACCGAGAAATGAACCTGTTTAGCGCTGCTAACTGCCGGTCAAGACTTGAACCTGCTAATGTGTTGTGGGGGACTCTAGATCCAGGATAGGCTTACTCTTTTCCGGGTTAGCCTATGCCTCTCTCATGAACCATGAAGCGTAGAAACTTCCCCGCAGTTACCCCAAAAGTGCATTTGGAGGGGTTCAATCTCATCCGGTTCTCCCTCAAGATCACGAAAGTTCAGCGAAGGTCATCCAGATGGCTTTCAACGGTTGATGACTTAGTGATCATGTCATCGATGTACAAGTCCATTTGTCTTGAACAGCCGATTGACCAACTGCTGATATGTAGACCTTGCGTTCATAAGTCTGAATGGCATCACCTTGTAGCTGTACAGACCTTGCCCGATGATGAAACTGGTCTTTTTCTGGTCAGTGGGGTGCATCATAATCTGGTTGTATCCTGAAAACGTGTCCATGAAGCTTAGGAGCTTATTTCCAGAGGTGGAGTCAACCAACTAATCAATATTCGATAGAGAGAAGCTGTCTTTCGAGCATGCCCGATTGAGGTCGGCATAGTCGACGCACATGCGCCATTTCCCATTCGACTTTGTGACCATGACTACGTTTGCGATCCATTCAAGGTAACATGCTTCTCTGATAAAGCTCGCTTGGGTCAATTTGTTTGCTTATTTCTGAGCCTCATCATTTCTTTCACGTTAAAGTGACGCCTTTTCTGTTTGACGGGTTTGAAGGTAGGATCCACTGCCAATCAGTGAGCAGCCAAAGACATCAGGATTCTGGGCATCTCGTCGTGACTCTAAGCGAAGATGTCATTGAATTCTTTGAAGAGCCCGATCAAACTTAACTCCCGGTTCAAGGGTGGCACCGACTTTGATGACCTTCGAGGGATCACCCATCCGGATGGGAATCTCTTCCAACTCATCAGCTGGATGACCGTATGCCTGTTACCTTCTCTGCTCCACTTCGTCTTGCATCACGAGGTCATCCTCTGGGTGATTTTTAGGTTCAATGTCTTCCAAGGTCAATACATGTGTTGCCCCATCCTGGATCATTATTACCTAGGCAAGTTGCTTTGTTAGAGTTGTTGGGTTGGCAGACACTGTAGGGAAAATAAAACCCCGCGCAGCGGAAGCGTGAGAAAATTTGATTAAAATTAGGGTTTGCGTATAAATAAAAAATTTCCCTTTTATGTAATGAGATCCTTAACCCTAGATTAATTGACATATATAAAAGTACCGTAACATTTCCTTGTGACGATTAAACAAGCGCCGAATTTATTCCGTATGATCTTCCAATCCAACCACAAACAAGAATCACCTAGGAGTGTAGGCTCCCTTTCTTTAAATTGTAGACCTAAGGATGGAGACAAACAAAATATTTTCTTTATTAGTTACAAATATCCTCCAAGAGAAAAATCCAAGAACGTCCGGTCATTTGTGAATTATCAATCTACTTGATTGAAACTCGCGTGAACCCGATTTGATTATGTACATAAAACCCTTTTGATGTAAAGGATACTAGTATACTATAAAAACAAAAACGTTCTTTTTTTCTCATTTCTCCTTGGCCGAATTCCACACCCTATATCTTAGAGTTGATTGAATTTTGTCTAGAGTAAAATACTAAATTTTTCTCTCTCAAAATTCTCTCTTGCCAAGCAAAATTCCCTCTTAGAAAAAACTTAGGTTGGCCGAAATTTTTACTCTAAGAATCTTAGGGCTGGCCGAAAATCACACACACACACACATACATACATACATATATATATATATAGGATCATAAATCCTTTCCTAAGAAGGATTTACTTGGTTGGCAAGAATCCTTTTCTTAGATGTATTTATTTGGTAGTTAAGAATCCTTATCTTAAAAGGAATTTTGTCCTTTTGTATATATACATGGGCTGGCCGAATTTTATAGGATACAGATTAGGATCACAAATCCTTTCCTAAGAAGGATTTACTTAGTAGTTAGGAATCCTTTCCGTAGACAGATTTACTTGATGGTTAAGAATCCTTTTCAAAAAAGAGTTCTATACTCAACCGAGACTCCTAATCCAACTCAATAGTGTATTTGTAACCATATTAAAGACTTCCTAATTTGATTCGATAAATAATTCCTTTTATTTATCTACTTATCAAATATAATCTGTAATATTAATTATACTACTAACAATAGTATAACTTTAGGAGACCAACTCCTACTAAGAAAAAGATTTTGACGTTTTATTAAATAATTAATTAATCAACAAATTAATTAATTTCCATTTAATTAAAAAATAAAATTAAAAATAACATAATTAAGCTATTCTTAATTAGCCTTGCCGCCCAACACATGTATATGAACCTATATTATTTTTCTTTTTTTATTAAATCCATTGGATCTTAATAAAAAGTCCACATGTGAACTAGACCTATTCTTACGAAAGAAACAAGTTCACATGCCTTAATACAATTCTAGATGTACCCCTAAATTAGTCCGGTAAAATATATCAAGTGATCCATGCAAGTTCGTGTGGATTGGGGATCTTGGCAGGCAATCTAAATTTAAGCTCCAATAGATACAACCCAATCACAATCAGCAAATGATTCACTTAGGTCCGATCTATTTAATTTTAGTTCATTCCACTAAAGAACTAAAATTGAACTCTTAAATAAAGATAGAATAAGTTTATGTTACTCATTCATACCCTAGACAACCTTATTAGAGAAAGTGTATCCTCGTGAAGAATACCAGTAATCGCCAAGAGCTCATAGACTGTCTATAGATCTCTAAGTTACCATATTTACTCATATGACCACATTTTGAACTTGGATAGTTTGACTTGTCCAGAAGCCATTTGTCAATAGACACTATTGAAAACTTAACGTTAAAATTTAATATCAAATAGCTCAAAACATCCATATGATGATACTCTACTCTCATTTAATAAATGAAGTCACGATGTCCATATCTAGAAATGAAGTCCTCTATCAATTAACAAATGAATACCACCATACTATCGAGGATAGACTATGCTATATAATTGTACTCATTGATAGCTCAAATGATAACACTTGTAACCATAACTCCATCAATAATCTCAAAATTGAGATAGACTCTCCGATTGTCTTCAAATGAAAAAATTTTGTCTATTGACTGCTCTAGATAAAGTATTTCATTGTGATCCTATTCAATACGCCCAGTGCACTAGATTCTTTGCCCAAAGACATCACACTTTGATGATTTTAGACTTATCATAACACATTTGATCCCACTCAAATGCTAGCAAAAGAATCTACAACTTTGACAAGATAAAGGTGCTCAACCTTTTATCATAAGTTGTGAATATTATTCAAGTCTAACTAAAGAATTGTGTCTACCTCATACATATCTAGATGTATGAATAATTCTTCTTTTCTCATAGTCTTTTGACCTTATGATTATTTACTTTTGAAAATTATAATAATTAAACTATAAATGCTATAAGATTTGTTAAACTAGAAATCACTTTATTAATATGAAAAGATTGTCAAATACAATATTATACTCATGCTATCGAGCATAATCCTAACAATCTCTCACTTGCTTTATAGCAAATGTGTCATTTCTCTCATCCCCATGTTCTCTATATGCCCATTAAAACTCTTTTGTGGAAGAGCTTTTGTAAAGGGATCCGCTAGATTTTCTACTGACGCGATCTTGGTAATCGTTGCATCACCCCTATGCACAATTTCCTTTAGAAGGTGATACTTTCTTTAATGTGTTTCCCTCTCTTATGACTTCTTGGTTCTCTCGAATTAGCCACTGCTCCACCATTGTCACAATAGATAGTGATCTGCTTATTCGCATCAGAAACCAATTCCAAGTCAATCAAGAATTGGTGGAGCCATACATCCTCTTTAGAAGCCTCGTATACGGCTAAATACTTGGCTTCCATTTTGGAATTAGCAATACAAGATTGCTTGATACTCCTCCGTATGATTGCCCCTCCTCCAATGGTAAACACAGATCCTGTTGTTGATCTCTTGGAGTCAGAATCTGATTGAAAATCAGAATCAGTATACCCAACGGGAATTAAATCCCCTCCAGAGTATACAATTATATAATCTCTCGTTCTCCTAAGATACTTGAAAATACTCTTGACTGCCATCCAGTGATCAGGACCAGGCTTCGATTGAAACCTGCTAACTATGGCCACAACAAAACAAATATCTGGTCTAGTACAGAGTACTACATACATGAGACTTCTAATTGCTGATGCATATGGAACCCTACTCATGAATAGCTCTTCATTCTTAGAAACTTGTTCCTTAGAAAGTTTGATTCCATGTCTGAAATGTAGCATACCTTTCTTGGAATCTTGCATGGAAAATCTAGACAAGATTTTATCTATATATGAAGCTTGGGATAATGTCATCGTTCTATTCTTTCTATCCCTTATGACTTGGATACCAAGAATATAACTTGCTTCTTCTAAGTCCTTCATATCAAATTGTTTTGCTAACCATTCTTTTATTGATGTCAATACACCTATATCGTTTATGATGAGTAGTATATCATCAACGTAAAGAACTAGGAAAACCAACTTGTCACCTTTAATCCATTTGTATACAAAAGGTTCGTCAAGGTTTTGAATAAATCCAAAACTTTTCACGGATTGATCGAAACTTATGGTCTAGGATCTGGATGCTTGCTTTAATCCATATATGGATCTTCACAACTTGCATACCCTTTTCTCTTGGCCCTTTTTAATGAATCCTTCTAGTTTATTCTTTTAGAGGCTTTCGTCAAGACTTCCAATAAGGAAAGTTGTCTTGACGTCCATTTGCCAAATCTCTAGGTCTAGAGATGCCGCAATGGATAAGAGTATCCTAATAGATTTAAGCATGGCCACAGGATAGAAGGTTTCTTCATAAACGATACCTTCCTTCTATGTATAACCGTTAGCTACCAATCTAGCTTTAAAGGTTTGCACATTTCTATCCATTCCTCTTTTCCTCTTGTATACCCATTTGCACCTGATGAGTTTTATCTTTTTAGGCAAGTCTACAAGAGAACAGACTTTGTTTTTGAACATAGATTCAATTTCGGATTGCATTTCATTTTGCCAATGGCGACAATCAACATCTTACATTGCTTTCTTGTACGTATAGGGATCATCATCGTCCGGAAGATTCTCCTAGACCGATGTATCTCTCAGGTTGTCTACTAACCCTCCCACTACGATGAGATAAGGTAGATTGTTGATCTTGTGCCGGTACGGAACTTACAATTGGGCTTGGTTGCAAAACCTCTTGTGGAATTGTATCTCCTAAAAGCTCATTCAAGACAATTCTTCTTTTAGGCACATAATTATTCATATAGTCCTCTTCCAGAAATTTAGCATTTGTCAAAACAAATACATTAAGATCTGAAGGACAATTAAAATAATATCCTTTTATTCCTTTTGGATACCCTACAAATATGCATGTTTCTGAACGGGAATCCATCTTTTCTGTCTTTACTTTTAACACGGACATCCAAATATCCTTAAGTGTTGTAAACTAGGCTTTCTCCCGGTCCACAACTCATGTGGTGTTTTAGGAACCGACTTAGATGGTACATCGATTAGAATGTATATTGTGGTTTGTAAAGCATATCCCCAAAAAGAATTAGAGAGCATTGAATAACTCAACATATACCTAACCATGTCCAAAAGAGTTTTATTTCTCCTTTCTACCACCCATTTTGTTGAGGTGTACCTGGTGCAGAAAACTGAGAAATTTTCCCATTATCAATAACCATGTCCAAAAGAGTTTTATGGATGCTGGATCACCGTTGAATTTTTACGATTGAATTATTTTATTTAATTCAAGAAAAATATTCAAAAGTGCTTTATCTTGATTATTTACTTATATATTTTTTGTTATAAAAATGAAATCATGACCCCATATCTAATCAACATCCTAAAAGATAACACTTTAACTGATGATAACCATGTCACATGGAAAAGGAAAATTGGGTTGTCATTGTAAGCTGAAAAATATAAATTTGTTATGTCTATTCCTTAACCACCAAACTAATGAATCTACTCAGGAGCAAAGAGATGAGTATCGGTAGTGGAAGTCTTCAAATGAGATGGCTAAATGTATGTTACATTATGGCCATCATCTCTAATGTGCTGCAACAACAACATGAAGGAATAGAGACTGCTGCCAATATAATGATGTCTCCAGAGGAGATGTTTGCTATGAGGTGTAGGACGACTAAGAGATAGGCAGTGACTGCTTTTAAGAATCTTAGGATGAAACCTGGACAGGGTATGAAAGATCATATGATAAAAGTCATAGCACATCTTAACATTGCTGAACTAAATGGTGTTGAGATAGATGGTGAAGCCAAATTGACATGATTGTCAACTCACTGTCGGATTCCTTTGATCAATTCAAGTTGGACTACGCATTGAATAATAAGGAATACACTTTGCAAGGCCTGATGCAAGATGTTCAAAGTGCGGAAAAAATACTTGTGAAAGGCAAGGGTTATGAGCATCATATGCTTGGTAAGTTGCTACTGTTAAAGACCCGTAAGAAGGTCAAGAGACAACAGAAGAAAAAGCAACTTGGGCCTCCTTAGAAGGAGACCAAGAAAGTAACCAAGATCAAAGGGAAGTGTTTCCTTTGTGGTGAAAAGGGTCAAAGGAATAGACTGAATAAGATTGAATTCAACTTACATTTAGGCAATGTAGCATTGGTGTCTACTAAAGTAGTAGGAGATATTAGAATCAATTTAGATTCTTATAGGCATTTAGATTTAATAGACGTTTATTATGTACCTCAATTCAAGAGGAATTTAATTTCATTTTCTCGTATAAATAAATTTGGTTATTCGGTTACTTTTAATAAAAAATTTGTTATTAGGAAGAATGACAAAATTATTTGCAAAGGTACATTGGAAAACGGTTTATTCTATTTGCATGGAAATATCTCTCACTTGTTAGACACGGAATCAACGGAACCTAATCATAAAAAAGTAAAATTATCAAGAGATGAAACCTACCTATGGCATTTGCACCTAGGTTATATTAACCTTAATAGGATTAAAAGATTGGTATGAGACGGACCTCTAAGTGACTTAAAGGTTGATGATCTACCAACTTGTGAATCTTGTTTGGAAGGAAAAATGACCAAAAGGTGGTTTCGACCAAAGGCACAAGAGCCATCGAATGTTTAGGATTGATACACAATGATGTGTGTGGACCTATGAGCATTCAAGCTAGAGGTAGATATGAGTACTTCATCACTTTCACGGATGATCACTTAAGATTTGGCTATGTGTATCTCATGAGACATAAGTCGGATGCTTTTGACATGTTCAAAGCATTTAAAGCTGAAGTAGAAAATCAGTTTGAGAAACACATAAAAATCTTGAGGTCCAATTAATTAATTTTTATTTAATAAAATAATAAAATAAAAATAATATAATTAAGCTATTCTTAATTAGCCTTGCCGCCCAACACATGTATATGGGCCATATATTATTTTTCTTATTTCATTAAATCCATTGGACCTTAATAAAAAGTTCAAATGTGAACTAGACCTATTTTTACAAAAAGAAACAAATTCACATGCCTTAATACAATTCTAGATGGACCCCTAAATTGGTCTGGTAGAATATATCAAGTGATCCATGCAAGTTCGTATGGATTGGGAATCTTGGCGGGCTATCCAATAGACACAACCCAATCACAATCAACAAATGTTTCACTTAGGTCCGATCTATTTAATTTTAGTTCATTCCACAAAAGAACTAAGATTGAACTCTTAAATAACGATAGAATAAGTTGATGTTACTCATTCATACCCTAGACTACCTTATTGGAGAAAGTGTATCCTCGTGAAGAATAACAGTAATCGCCAAGAGCTCATAGACAGTCTATATCTCTCTAGGTTACCATATTTACTCATATGACAACATTTTGAACTTGGATATTTTGACTTGTCCAGAAGCCATGTTTCAATAGACACTTTTGAAAACTTAACGTTAAGATTTAATATCCAATACCTCAAAATATCCATATGATGATATTCTACTCTCATTTAATAAATGGAGCCACAATGTCCATTAGAAGTCCTCTATCGATTAACAAATGAATGCCACCAAACTATCGAGGATAGACTATGCTATATAATCGTACTCATTGATAGCTCAAATGATAACACTTGCAACCATACGTCCATCATTTATCTCAGGATTGAGATAGACTCTCCGATTGTCTTCAAATGAAAAAAAATATCTATTGACGGTTCTAGATAAAGTATTTCATTATGATCCTATTCAATGCACCCAGTGCACTAGATTCTTTTGCCCAAAGACACCACACTTTGATGATTATAGACTCATCATAGCACATTTGATCCCACTCAAATGCTAGCTAAAGACTCTACAACTTTGACAAGATAAAGACACCCAACCTTTTATCTTAAGTTGTGAATATTATTCAAGACTAACTAAAGAATTATGTCTACCTCATACATATCTTGATGTATGAAAAATTCTTCTTTTCTCATAGTCTTTTGACCTTATGGTTAATTACTTTTGCTATAAGATTTGTTAAACTAGAAATCACTTTATTAATATGAAAAGATTGTCAAATACAATATTATACTCTTGCTATAGAGCATAATCCTAACAGACATTGCATAACATCTTCTGGCTGCTTGCTGGTCACCCCGTACTTACCCCACCTTGTTTCCTACTAGGAACTTCAGGACGTTGTGATAAATGGATAAGACCCTTTCAAGGATCATAAAAATGGCATTCCTAATATTACATTGAAGGCCGATGGGGTATCCACCACCATGAAGTCTGACATGACATTCTGCTGGAGAGGTGTGCCTCTAATGATTACTTTCTGGATTTTTGATCCCATGAGTATGATTAAGTCCTTAGTGAACCCATACAGTGGGGTAGTGCAACTATTGTAAAACCACTATTTTAAGTTCAGCTTTTACAAGGTGTCTTTAAATAGGATGTCGACGCTGCAGCCTGTGTCAACGAGAACATGGTGTACCATGCAGTAGGCAATCTGTACCGTGATCACCATGGGATTGTCATGAGGCTGCACAGTGTTGTAGTCATCCGCTTCGGTGAAAATGATCTCTGACATCTGAGAAGGGTTGGTTGGGCTCTGGTCGATCTTGAAGATACCCCACCTTTCTTCCACATGAAGGATTTTCCTTACGTGGTTTTTCCTAAAAATATTAGAGGTGCCAACCAGGGTAGGCCCTCTTCTGATGGTATGTATTATCTGGATTTGCTACATCAGATCCGCCAGCTCCCTCTTTCTCTTCTCAGCGTCTCGCGGATCTCGGCTTGTACTTCCTTTCAAGTCTGAATGTTAACCCTGACTTGCTATAAGAATCCTGCCAAATATCCTCCCCTTATCAAAGCCTCGATCTGATTTCACAGGTTATAGCATTCTGAAGTGTTGTGTCACACGTCTTCATGAAAGTTATAATACTTATAACAATTGCTCTTATTGATAGGGTCTTTCATGGTTACGGGCTTATGTAGCAACCCCTTGTCCCGAATGGGGAGATTGATTGTTTCATGGGACACATTTAAGGGGTGTAATGGTCATATCCTCTTTCATCTCTAGCTATCAGGGCCACTATCCTGGGAGGAGGTGAAGCCCGTAGAGGAGTTCATTTTGCAGGATACCTTTTCGATTTGGGTTGAGAAATGGGGAAGCGATACGTCGACCTATTGGGGAGGGTCTGTTTTGGCTTTTCTGAGCTTGCTCTAGTTTAGGATCATCCTTCTTCTATTACTTTATGGCTCTCATATCTTCGTGTTCCATCTTGACCTTGAGTTGTTTGTCAATTTCAATTTGCTCCAGAGCCCGATCATAGGCTTCTTGGTAGGTCTATAGAGGTCGCTTGACAAAAGATTGAAAAAGCTTACCCACCCATAGGTTTCTCCTAAAATTTATGATGGTTTTAAGCTCAGTGAAGACCCTCATCTAGCTGACTTCCTTATAGAAATGCTTGACATAAGTCCGGAGGATTTCCCCTTTCTCGTGGACCACGTACTGTAGACAGATTGGATCCTTCAATCGAGGTTTAACTCCCTGGAATTATGAGCAGAAATTAGTTGACAGCTTCGTGAACGAATCCACACTACCAGCGGGTAGCTTTCTGAACCAGGTCTTAGCGTAATCCATCATCGTAGTTGGGAACATCCGAAACATGGCAGCCCTGGTCACGTTCTTGACCTCCATCTGTTGGATGAAGCTCTCCAAGTGGCTCAAGAGGTTCTCTATCCCGGAGAACCTATTAGTCGGCATTTTGAATTTTAGCAGCAGCTCAGCCTTCCGGATCCTTCTGGTGAAGGGAGCATTCATCTCACTGGGAGGATCTTTCTTGTCTTCCTTGTACTTTCCCTTCTTCATCTGCTAGATCTCTTTCTGAAGCTCTGCCAACAAGTCTCTCAGGCACTTGTTCTCGGGCTTCCTTGAATTAATCTCAGATTCCTCACTGTCAGACCCTTCTGATGAGCTAGCGACCTCTATCTGACTTCTTCTAAGGATGGGATCTGCTTGGGGGCTTTGCTGGCTTTCTTTATCTCTAGCCCGGGCTTTCCTCCTTGAAGTATTTGGGTTAGGAAAATCTCGCCGCTCCCAAGAAAGGACGTCTGCCTCGTACTGAACTTGCTTGGGATAGTAATACAATGACACTTCGGGGAACGAGGGGCATGGGCTCTAACCTATCCCAGATCGAGTGCTGGGGTCCCATCCTATTATGAGTTGGCTCCAGAGAGGTAGGTCCCTGGCGATCAAAGGTGGGTTGCTGAGTCACGGGTCTGTTTGGTTCTCCTCGATTATAGAGGTTTGCTTGCTTGACTATAATACCCTCAGCGAGTAGTCGAAGGCGAAAGTTTTCCACGAAGGTCGCCGTTTGTTGGTCAAGCATGACCTGGCTTCCCACAAAGGGATCTAAAGCCCGTACAGTAGCTGGCTGGTCTGGTACCTAGCCATGGAGCCTGGATTTTCTTCCTTTCTTTGGGACCATTCGTGTCGACGCAGCTGATGGTTGTCCTGAAGCACCTGGCTGTCCTTAGGATGAGTGAAGCCTCATGATTACTGTAAAACAACAAACTTGTGAATATAAAATGGTGGTGTGGAAAGTTCCCTACAGACGGCACCAGAAAGTATTAACGAAAAATTTGCTCAAGATGAGAAATTCCAATTAACACCCTCGAGACCACTACCACGGAGGTGGTGGCTGGGGTCAGTACCTCAGATATCTGACCTGTCAAGATAGAAATGAATATTTGAATGCTAATGTGATAGCAAATGAGAGATTTATTATTGATCACTCGTGGTATACAGAAATCTCTCACATACACTTACAATCTCTCTAGGGCATAGAAGGTTGGCAACCTCGTACTTGTCGAATAGTAGATATAATGATGGCCATGTTCTGATTACAGAATTTAGGCCCGGCATAATTCTCTTAATTTTCTCTCTTTTCTTTGTCCTCATTTTTCCTTCTTTTTTTCTTCCTTTTTTTGTTGGAATGCTTGGGAATATTTATACATGGCCGAAATAATTTGAAAAGGTGTATCTCCCGCCTTGATTCTCTGAACCTGTTCTCCCCTTATCGGGCAGGATCCTCTATTTTAAAGTCATTGACTTCGAGTGAATAACGGACTCAAGATTATCGTTGGTGGAGAATAATTTGTTTCCTCTTTGGAAACAAATTCTTGTCTTACACGTATACAGAATTTAATGTTTGTTATAACGTAGATATGATCTTGTGTGTATTCATGGCATGATTCTTCATGAAGGTCATCAAGTTAGCTTCTTGTTGTTTCGTAGAGCGAGGTAGATCCATGCTTTAGTTCTGGTCTCAGAAGCTTGGGACAGCCTTTTGGGCACTTACTGGGGGTAGTGTAGAATATACGAGATTCTTCTTTCATGTCTAGGTAAGCTACAGACGTCTTTTAACGAGTTAGCTATAGCATGAACCTGATCCCTTAGAGGCTCTCTCTTCGTATCTGATGGGGACAACGGGCTTCTGGAGAGATTGGTGGGTTTATGGCTTAGGTTACGAGTTAAATCTGACCTTAAGAAGCCTTGGTTTGGAAGGAGCTCACTCTTGTTTGTGTCAGGCTTCACTTCGAGTGCTTCTTGAGCTCGACGATCCCTCCTTGCTTTTACGGTTTGGTTTTAGAGCCCAACCACAGGAACTGAGGTTCCAGGATAGGTGTTCTCGAGAAGCCTGGATTCCAGTGTTCGCGCGAGGGCTAGACCTTGTCGTGCCTAGCTTCATCCCTGATAATTTTCTGCTTCTGCGAGGTAGCTTTATGGTTCGCCCGGGGTCCTATGAATTGTGAATTCGGGCTTTGATTCGAGCTAGGAGAGTGGAAAATTTCTCTTGGATCCCCTAGCCAAATTTTACTATTAACATTATTTTTGGTTAGTTTATAAGTCACAAAAAAATGTTAATCAAGGCAAACTAGTATGGTGAAGAGTCCCACATTCTAATTTCTATCTAAAAAAATCAAGGAAAACAATTTAAAATTAAAATTCCACATTTATGAAGCTCGGGAATTAGATTTTGAAGCCCGAGAATTAGATTTTGAAGCTCGGGAATTATGAATTCCTAGGCTTCATAGAATGCATTATTCATTTAATTATGTTTATCTAGGTTTTTAAATATTTTTCAGACAACACGTGAGGCCACCTCATGAGCTGGCCTCACATTGGAGATATAACCCGGGCCGGAAACCAACCTTTAAAAATGATTACCTTGACAAGTCGGGGGACCTTTACCACGATTGGTGGTAATGGTAGGATGTTAGTGGGAAGATTGAATGGTGAGGTGTACGGGTAGTTGTGTTTTTATTTTTGGTTAGTTTATGAATAAAAAAAATATTAATGAAGGCAAACTAGTATAGTGAAGAGTCCCACATTCTAATTTCTAAGAAAAAAAATAAAGGAAAATAATTTAAAATCAAAATTCCACATTTATGAAGCTCGAAAATTAATTTTGGAAGCCCGAGAATTAGATTATGAAGCCCGGGAATTGTGAATTCCCGGGCTTCATAGAAAGTATCAATAATTTAATTATATTTTTTTCTAGGTTTTTAAATATTTTTCAGGCAACACGTGAGACCACATCATGAGCTGGCCTCATCATTGGAGATATATCCCAGGCCAAAAACCAACCTCTAAAAAAGATTATCCTGATAGGTCGGAGGATCTTTACCACGATTGGTGGTAATGGTAAGATGTTATTGGGAAGATTGAATGGTGAGGTGTATGGGTTGTTGTGTTTTTATTTTTGGTTAGTTTATGATTAAAAAAAAATGTTATTGAAGGCAAACTAGTATGGTGAAGACTCCCACATTCTAATTTTTGTGAAACAAATTGAAGGAAAATAATTTAAAATTAAAATTTCACAATTATGAAGCCCGAAAATTAGATTTGGAAGCCCAAAAATTAGATTATGAAGCTTGGAAATTGTGAATTCCCGAGCTTCATAGAATGCATTAATCATTTAATTATAATTTTTTTACTTTTTTAAATATTTTTCGGACAACATTTGAGGCCTCCTTATGAGCTGGCCTTACATTGGAGATCGATTACGGGTCGGAAATCAACCTCTAAAAAAGATTAACTTGATAGGTCGGGGTACCTTTACCAAGATTGGTGGTAATGGCAGGATGTTAGTGGGAGATTGAACGGCGAGGTGTAGGGGTAGTTGTGTTTTTTTTTTTGATTAGTTTATAAGTTAGAAAAAAACTGTTAATGATGGAAAACTAGTATTGTTAAGAGTCCCACATTCTAATTTCTAAGAAAAAAAATCAAGGAAACTAATTTCAAATTAAATTTCCAAATTTATGAAGCCCTGAAATTAGATTTTGAAGCCTGAGAACCATTAATTACCGGGCTTCATGGAATACATTTCTCATTTAATTATAATTTTTTCAGGTTTGGATTTATTTTTTTGGACAACACGTGAGGCCACTTTATGTGGTGGTCTTACCTTGGCAATGGATCCCGGTCTGGAAACCAACTGCTAAAGTTCATGTCCTTGATAAGGAAATTAGTGTGTTAAAGCTTGGGAAATAGTATTTCAAGCCCGGGAATCTTGCCTAGGTAAGTTCTCACCAAAAGGATATGCAATTTCTTACTTGACGTTATAGAAGTCGCCTTTGAAGTCGCATTTCTGTAAGTCCGTATTTCCATCTTTTTATCTGACCCAAATGCGACTATACAGGTGACTTGTCGAAGGTTTCTTATGAAGTCGCACACTTCTCAAATTTTTCAATAATGACATAATCAAAGCAATAGAACATGCAATAGGTCAATAAGGCCATATAACAAGAAACATCTTCAACTTTTTTATATTACTATGCATTTGGTTAATTAAGAGATAATTACAAATTGTTAAACAATTAAGATGTAGAACATATATAACCCCAATATCTGATAGCTTTAGAAGAAACCATTCTATTGTGCCACCTACTAGCATATGAAAACCAAATTTCAAGGGGGAATTGTAAAATTGACCATTTGTAAGAAGGTCAAGTGCCTTTAACCGACGAATGGAAGGTATATCTTTTTGGCCAAATTCTAGAATCCACGGTATAGGGATTGCGGTTAAAAGCAATTCTGCATATTTGAGCATGAAGCCACCACAACTGTCCCTGGAAGATAAAATAAGAAAAACATAACAATGTGAATCAGTTTATTTATGACAAACTAAATACATTCTAAAAGTTATTATAACAGAAAACAATACCCATCATCTTGTTGAGGAATTATTTCCTTGTTGATGTTTACAACGTGGAATGGAGTACTTGAATGAGGCATATTAAGTTCTTCATAGTAACTAGATTGCTTCAAAATGGAGGGTAACAAATAGAGCAGACAACGGATGTTTTTTAACCGATAAGTGTGATTGTGGTGGTCCGGCCACTTTGAATCATACAGCTCTATTAATTATTTTTTCAGGTGTACTTGACATAACATCCAATGTCCGCTTGAGAAGCTTGGTATCAACAACTGTATATGACATACAAATGTTTTGATCACAGCGCTATGATCTTCAAATGTTTGAACACATTATTAACAAATTTTTAACGTAAACACAACATACTTACTGACTCAAATTTCCACCAAGGAACATCGTAAATAAAATCATGACCACAAACATATCTTATCAGTTGTTCGTGAGGCAAAAATTCTAAAATATTGAATTCCGGGTGTTCTTCCCAAATGTGGACATCCAGAGGAATATCAACATTCTTTCTTTTGGCCCTTGTTATCACATTTTTCTGTCCTCCGCCCTTTGTCTATTAATTTGGGCCATCTCAGCTTTCTATTTATGATTGGCCAAATGCTGTATAATTAGTTTATTAAACTTGTATTCAATTTTCTAATTATTGGTTAGAATACTGGTTCAAATGAACTTACGAAAAATGTGGATGGGACCAATGCAATATCCTGATCGTAGTAAGCTTCTGATGTTGAACGCCTTCTCCAAAGAAGGTCAATGGAGTTGTCTACATGCTATATAAAATACAAATGATGGATGTTAGAAAAAGTGTCTTAAATACTTACTAAACCAGAGAGAAAACTAATGAAAAAAAATATACCATGGTTGATAACCATGTATGGCTATCCAAGAGCTCCTTGAATTGCGTACGGTTCATTGGTATAATTTAACCAGTATAAACACTGTTATTGGACAAATGTTCTTTATATTATGAAATGAGAAAGCACATGTTATAATATCAATAGAAAAGAGAAAAATAATGGACTATTACCTAGCTTGGTCTTTGCCATTCATAAATGCCACGGATTCGACATTATTTGATAATTCGTCCGACCCATCTCGCTTCCTTTTCGTTCTCATTGGCATGGGGTTAGTCCATGGGCTCTGGAGATACTTTGATCGCTTTCGAGCTCTCACCTTGTCAACATCATTGTATACGACATCTGGGTCTGGTCCATCAAGCGTTACCACACTCATATTAGGGTTTGGAACCACAACGCTCACAACTGGGGATGGGTAATCGTCCACCGATAGTGGATGCTTAACAAACTTGTCCAAACCCAAATTCTTCGGATCTCCCTTCTCTACGTCATTTGACAACATCTCACTGGCAAGACATGCAGAATTGATGATCTCCTCAATGTCATCTTCTTGAGGGATATTTTTTAACACGGGATCCTAAATTTACACAGGAAACAATCATATCATACCACAATATATGCCATCATAATTCCATAAAGTCACATCACATTGCATTATAAAACACCAAAATACAATGGCCCTGCATTTTGGTGTTTCCTTCAAGGTAAAATAAAATATTGCAAATACTTTGTTCGCATATATACCTTAGACAAAATAGCTGGATCAAAAGGGCCCCCTACTTTTGCATGAACAATTTCAGTGACACCATCAGCATTATCAGAAAATTCTTTAGCACAACCCTCTACCTTCTCCAAATGTACTGCATATGACACATTATTCTTTTCCATCTCCCTTTCAAATACGGTTTCAACATGTTGCCCATCTGTATCCTTAAGTGATAAGAATATCAATTAAGGACTATAGATTTGAAGCAAGTTTATCAAGGACTAAACATTTGAAGTATGTAAAAGTAAATCAAGCTTACAAGCTTACCATAGCAAAAACAAAGTCATCATTTTCTTTCAAGCCGTCCATATCCATAACAGTTTCTTTGGCGCCCAACCTTTTTCTTAAGTTGAGAATATTCTTCAAGACTAACTAAAGAATTGTGTCTACCTCATAGATATCTAGATGTATAAACAATTCTTCTTTTCTCATAGTCTTTTGACCTTATGATTAACTTTTGACAATTATAATAATTAAACAATAAATGCTATAAGATTTGTTAAACTAGAAATCACTTTATTCATATGAAAAGATTGTCAAATAATTATTATACTCTAACTATCGAGTATATTCCCAATATATCCAGATCTGGAACAACTTCCAGATCACTAAAGAACTTACGGAATCAAACAGCCTCTTTAGCAACTTCACAAGTGGCTATATATTCAGCTTCCATGGTGGAGTCAGCAGTGCAAGATTGCTTGATATTTCTCCACACAATGGCTCCACCACCCTGGGTGAATACTGATCCAGACGTGGATTTCCTAGAATCCCTGTCTAATTGAAAGTCGGAATCCGTGTATCCTAACGGGATCAAATCCTGTCCGGAATACACTAACATATAATTTCTAATTCTCCGGAGATACTTGAGAATAGTCTTGACTGCACCCAATGATCCAATCCTAGGTTGAACTGGTATCTGCTGACTACTCCCACTGCATAACAGATGCCCGGTCTCGTGCATAACATAGCATACATTAGACTACCTACTGCCAATGCATATTGTACATGTCTTATATCCTCAACTTCTTGAGGTGTCTTAGGACATTGTTCCTTAGACAATTGAACTCTATGGCTAGAAGGTAAATTACCTTTCTTGGAGTTCTATATCGAAAAACACACAAGAATATTATCGATATATGATGCCTGAGACAGTGCTATGAGTTTGTTTTTACAATCCCTTATAAGTTGGATCCCTAGAACATAACTTGCCTCTACCAAATCTTTCATTTGGAATTGGCTATCCAGCCAACCCTTTACATCAGATAAAACTCTCACATCATTCCCAATGAGTAGGATATCATCTACGTATAGAACCAAGAAAACTACTTTCTTGTCAATGATGTGCTTGTAGACACAAGGCTCATCAACGTTCTGCTCGAAGGCATAGGTTTTGATCACATCATCAAACATAATGTTCCAAGCTCTAGATGATTGCTTAAGTCCAGATATGGACCTTTGTATCTTGCAAACCCTTTGCTATTTATCTGGAGACACGAATCCCTCTGGTTGCATCATATAAATGCTCTCATCAAGATTACCATTCAAGAATGCAGTCTTGATATCTATTTGCCAAATTTCATAGTCGAAATAGGCAGCAATGGATAAGAGAATCCTAATAAACTTAAACATGGCTACTGGTGAGAAGGTCTATTCATAATCAACCCTATATTTCTGGGCATAACCCTTGGCCACTAGTTTTACCTTGGAGGTCTCTACACCACATTGGGGATGATTGCATTTTGTGTTTGGTCTTACAGATAATTGCATTTGAGCGTAGTGTCATATATACACTTAGACCATATAATCTTCATAGAGTCAAATTCTTATGGCTTCTAGGTGAAGTTGCACAAGCAAGTCTAGTCTTGCAACCAAGGGTAGGTTGGCAAGCAATTGGTCGGGTATCCACTGTAAAAGGCCCGAGGGGTAGAGTAGGAGGTGCTCACGCCAAGAGTAGTGGATCAGAGGATATCACTAGGGATTGAACAAATAGTGGTGAGTGGAGGTGTCCATAGCCTGAGGTTGTCGAGAGTGAGATTCCGAGTATCACTTGAGGGTGTAACCTTTTGTTCATATAGTGGATTTCTTTGACCGAGTGTGGCGCACTTAACAGCCCGTGGTTTTTCCCATTTGGAGGGTTTCCACGTATACATCTTGTGTTGTTTATATTTTCGCACTTTACACTTGATGTTGTATGTTTGTTTTATTGGGTGAATTTTGAATATTGACTAATCAAGAAAAATTTGTAATTGACTTGATTAAAACCTATTCACCCCCCCCCCCCCCTCTAGGTTATAGACACACACGTTCTTATGGAACTTTTCAATTGGTATCAAAGCAGGTTCCTAGACATACTTAGGTTATCCAAGCTCTTGTTTGTGTGTCTTGCATTTGTTTGCTTTGTATTGTTGCATTCATTTGCATTCATCTCGTTCATTAAACACCATGAGTGGCATTGAGATGTTAGAGGAATATTTGACCTCCAAAATTAAGAGGGAGGAATATGACTCCGATGAGGAGATGTCTCTCATGGTTGAGAGATTTAGGAGATTCACAAAGTCTAACAAGAAGAGTATGACCTCCAATGTGAAAGAGGAGAAAAGGATAAACTCCAAAGTGAAGAAGGTAAACAAGAAGACCTTGCTCAAGAATAATGAAGAGCATTTTCTTAACTTCACGGCCTTGGGTGCTTCCTATGTGGAATATTTTGGTATGGTAACAAGTGACCAAGGCAAAGGTCTTGATGAGGGAATTGAGTCAATTGAGGAATGTCAATTGACCCTTCTTAAAGTTTTGAAGCAAAATGAAGAGCTCTCCAAGGAGAATGAGACTTTGAGAATGTGGAAGATTTCCTTGGAGGAAAAGATCCGTACCCTTGAAGATATCAAGCAAAATAGTCAAAATCAACTTTATCGGTACAAAGAGATCATGGAAGACCAAATGGAAGACATCTACATTCTTGTATCCAAATTAAATACCATGGAGAAAGTGACCTCTATTGATGACTCCTTGATAATGGACAAGATTGATGCGTCCAAGTATGAGAAGGAGATTGTAGATTGCCACCAAAGGATGAAGGCCACGAAAGATGAGTTTGCCAACAAAGAAAACTCCTTGAAAATTGTCAAGGAAAGAGAGATGAGGTGCCTTGAAGAATTAAGGAAGGCCAAGGTCAAACAACCTCTAGCTTAATGCAAGATCAAAGCATCATCTACGAAATCTTCAACTCAAGGAAAGTCCACGCAAGCCTTGGCAACTCAACCAAAGCCTAGGCAACTCAAGAAGAAAGGAAAAGTTTTTGAGAAGTCAATCGCCTCCTCCAACAAACCAACTATGAGGAAGGGAGGTGACCACAAGAAGCATGACCAACCAAGGAGGCGAGATAAACCAGATCAACCAACTCAAGAAGCTAGATCATAAAGATGCCATTGATCGCCTTAAGTTCCAAGAAGAAGCCAACCGGTGTATCATCAAAGGCAACCTCATCAACACGGCGATGCCTCAATGAGAACACAATGCAATGGTATAAATGCTTACTTTGTACCTACTTGTCATTTTTGTGGTATGATTGGTCATTTAAGACCAAATTGCTTTTAATATATTATGAGGTGTAGGTTAGAGAGCATGAATGAAAAACGGTTGAATGTTATAGAAAGTTTGCATGAACCTAGGGAACTTAGAAAAATGTCTTCGACCACTGAAAATGTTAAAGTGGAACCTAGGTGGGTTAGAAAGAATGAACCCGCTTGCCTTAGTGCCCATAAGACATCCGTAGATGCAACTAGGTCATTTGGACTTGGCAGGTCTATAGGTGATCATGCCTCTCATTGACTTGGTTGGATTTGAATCCATTTGGGGAGCTCAAGCAAAGAGAGCGAACTTGCATGATTTGCTATAAGCAAAAAGTTAACTTGTTTTATGCTCTTTTGATAATTGCTTGATATTCTTGGTTGCACATATATGCTTATATGTTTTTCTTAACAAGTGTGCACCATTGCTTTACTTGCAATCCATGTCATATTTATGTTCAAACATGCATTTTTGGACTAGGAGTTTTATTGGGAAAGTACATTTGAATGACGTATAATTTATCTCCCTGACATGTGAACTTGCTTTTAATGAAAAGCTTTAAAATGATATGCATGAATTGAGTTTGATTGCTTTAATGCAAATGTGTGTGAGTGCAAATGAGAGGACTAATCATTAAGGATCTTTTATCCACGCAATTAATAAGGATTTTATATCCAATTTAGTCTTCTCTCATTTCTTAATGGTGAAACAAGACTACTATCATACGGATAATTATCCGGAAAAATCAAAAAGGGTGCAATAGTCGCTCATGTCTTGATTTGCCTTTAAGGATTGATTTAGTTGCTTTATTTTCAAAATTTTGAAACTATATCTTGTTTGCTTATGACAAAAGGGTACAAATTGGTTTGAATTCTTTTGGAAACCCTTTTGATGTTTGCTTTGCCAAATACCATTTGTTTTAGATTTGAATGCAACATGTCTTGCTTGCAAAGCATCCTTGTCACACATTTTTCTTTAAATAAAACTTCTTGAATCTCTCTCAATTATTTAAGTTGCATAATGTTTGTGTATATGATTATGCAATGTTCTTGTACGAATAGCTCTCTTTGCTAAAGCAACCCGATTGACAAAAAAGGGGAGAAGTCTTGAGAAATATAGGGGGATCATTGGTTATAGTTTTGGGGAGAGAGTAACCCATTTAGGGGGAGCATTGCACATGCATTTGTTTATATTGCTTTATTGAGTGCAATTGCTTTTTATGTTTGTTCACCTCAGATGCATTTGTTCTTGAAAAGTGCTTTCTTGCTATTGTGTGTAGTTATGATGATCTACGATGAGATTGAAGACCTTGAATACTTAGATTCTTAGGTATTTATTTTTGTAACGTAGAATGGACTCTCATGAACAATAGCTAGATTATGTTTTGTTTTGTGAGGATTTAATTGTGAGTGAATGTTTTGTCAAGAAATAGCCAATGGGGGAGATTGTAAGGACCTCAAATTTATGATTGGCTTATTTCATGACAAACTACACCACATTAGGGATGATTGTGTAATGGGTAGCTTAGGACCTCATTGGCAAGCTTCCAAGCATCTCCATGACTTCAAGAGAAAAAGGTATATTCACTTGACTTTGCCTCTTGAAGAGTTTAGGTGCACACACACACCTCATGCATGCCTTGTTGATCTTGCATTTGTGTTGATATTGTTTATATGTGTGCATCTCTTCACAATCACACTTGCACTTCATTTGTAGATTTAAGTGTAGTAATGTGTTGTGTTCACGCTTGCACAATGGTGTGCTTGTTTTAGGTTGAGTGACCATATGAGAAGGTCTCATTCTTCTCTTGGTTTGGTTATATGGAGTAAGGTGTCTAGTTTCAAAAGAGTGTATTTCAATGATTTAATGTTTTTCAAAACTGACCTTTGTATGGTCTTGTTACCATATATTTTTATTAAATGATTCAAAAAGAGATTTTTAAACGTCTGTACAAACTAGACACCTATACTTTTCCAACGGTATATTATTCGTAATATTTTATGACCGTTTGGATTGGTTTTAAAATCTCCAAAGTGACCACAAAAACAGGGCATCTCTGTTGTTGTCCATTTCTGAACTTTGGTTACTAAAATGACCATAACATTTTCTAAAGACATCCAAATCATGTTTTGTTAATTGGAATAGAAATTAGACTTCCATACCTTTCCAACGGTATATTATATGAAAGATTTGGATGTCTTTTGGTCATATTTTGGGTCGCTCGAAGTTGGAGCTGTTGTGCTGTCTTGCGTGTACCGCGGCCTAGACAGCTGTTGGTGCCATGCCTAGCCAGCGACCTAGGCAGCGGTAATGTACAGCCATGCCATGCTGCACAAACTGCGGTCTGGACACTTTCCTAGGCCGCGGCATGCACAGCAGTCGTGCGGAACTTTGTCTCCCAAGTCCAAAACGATACCGTTTTGCGTAGGGCTTCTTTATATTTGTTCTCTTCTTCTTCCTTGCCTTTTTAGAGCTCAAAGAACCCATCTTTAGAGTGAGAGAACCTCCATTAGAGAGACAAAGCTTCAAGCTTTGTTATTTGACTCTCCAAACCCCAAACTCATCTTCATCTTGCATTCAAGCATTATTCCAAGCATGAGTTTTCATTGATTGGTAAGTAGAACCACCAATGTTGTTCATTTATTGTTCTAGCTTACCAAGACATGTCATTTATTGCTTAAATTAGCATTTCTTCATATTAATTGCATATTTATTGAAATTATGACATGTTTGGGGTTTGTATTGTAATAGCTTGCATTATTAGGTCATTTATGCCTAAATAGCTAATCCATGAATGTTCATGTATACATAATTGATGATTATGTTGACTTTGTGCATCTAGTCTAGTTTATGAACATTTATGTGTATGCCTCATTGATTGCATTTCTTGATTGCAAAATTTCCCTTGATTATTTGTTGTGACAACTTATGTTTGGTTGACTTTTATTGACAATTAGGTTGTTAGATTTTATCTAAACATCTAATTGAGTCCTTGGTATGGGCATGTAGGCATTGTTTGATAACTAGGATGTTTAATTGCATTATCTACATCTAGTTAAGCATTTTGTGTTTGGTCTTACACATAATTGCATTTGAGCATAGTGTCATATATACACTTAGACCATATAATCTTCATAGAGTCAAAGTCTTGTGGCTTCTAGGTGAAGTTTCACAAGCAAGTCTAGTCTTGCAACCAAGGGTAGGTTGGCAAGCAATTGGTCGGGTATCCACTGTAAAAGGCCCGAGGGGTAGAGTAAGAGGTGCTCACGCCAAGAGTAGTGGATCAGGGGATATCACTAGGGATTGAACCAAGAGTGGTGAGTGGCGGTGTCCATAGCCTGAGGTTGTCGAGAGTGAGAGTCCGAGTATCATTTTAGGGTGTAACCTTTTATTCATATAGTGGATTTCTGTGACCGAGTGTGGTGCACTTAACAGCCTGTGGTTTTTCCCATTTGGATGGTTTCCACGTATACATCTTATGTTGTTTATATTTCTGTACTTTACACTTGATGTTGCATGTTTGTTTTATTGGGTGAATTTTGAATGTTAACTAATCAAGAAAAATTGGTAATTAACTTGATTAAAACCTATACACCCCCCTCTAGGTTATAGACACACACCTTCTTAGGGAACTTTTTACAAACTACACCAAGCAAGACACACATAGAGCATGGATCTCCTAAGTATATCTAGTCACCAGCTTTGATACTAATTTAAAATTCCCTAATAAATGTGTGTTTATAAACCGAGAGGATGGGGGGTGAATAGGTTTTAATTCGATAGATTACCAATTTTGCAAATTAATCAGTATAATCAATTCTACCCCATTCTACTAAGTTTTAAAATAAAAGACAACAAACATAAAACAATAAAAACACATAATATATATGTGGAAACCCTCCAAATGGGAAAAACCATGGGCCGTTCAGTGCGCCACACTCAATCCTCAAAATCCACTATTGATAGAAAGTTTACAACCAAGGTTGACCTCCCGTCTAACTCTCATGTTACTAACCCTTTCACTCTACCCAACGGCCCTGAATAGTGATTTTGGATCGCTAACCTTGTGCACTAATCATATAGCCACAATCTTAATCAACAATGAAGAGATTATGGCAACGTAAGTGAATATGCAAGAATATTCTATATGCAAAAATGCTAGGTCTAGACATTCATGCTTATCTAGGATTAATAATGACAATTAAAGCAAATCCTAGATATCAATGTTCTAAATGCAAAGGCAAGAAGAATTAGCTAGAAGGGTAAAGCCATCCTAAATTCTAGCTATCACAAATCAATACTTCTCAACCAACCATCAATACATAAGCATGACATAAAAGCAATTAAACATACAAGCAAGCATTTAGTATGCATAAAGACTAAAACCCTAGGTATACATGCCTTAGTAATGAAGCTATAAAGTCTAGAGCATGTAGAAGTTACCTAGTCTAGAAAAAAATGATGCTCCATGCTTAGATGATCCTAGAATGAGGCTAGATGATCATGAGATGAAGTTGGTTGAGTAAAAATAACTGTTTGGGAGTCCCCCTCTCTAGAAAGCTAGGTCACATAAAGATGGCTTCTTGGACTCTTAAAAACCAAAGAGAAGAGAAGAGAACATATATATATATGGTGCCCTACACAAAGTGACATCGTTTTGGAAGAAGGCAAACAAATCCCATCAGGACCGCTGGCTGTACCGCGGTACAGGTAAGTGTCCAGACCGCATCACAGAGAGCGGTGCATCTCCTGGACAACACCACTCTGTAGGCCGTTGTGCATGCAAGTGCACAGACCGCGTTCTGGATAGCATGCAATGCCTGTGAAACTCCGCTTGGGAGACCGCGGTGCATGCAACAAGCATAGGCCATGGTAGCCATAACGTGCAGCCTCTGGTAAACCTCATTTTGCAGACCGCGGCGTAGGCACTGTGACGGCGGTCTTAACCGTGGACCAGAGGATAAAAGTCCTCTTTTTTAGGGATAAAAAATGCATTCAACACTCAAGCAAGAATTAAGACACACAAGGCACACAAGAGGGTAAATAAGTAAGCATGCAAGATAATTAAAAGAAAATGCATGAGTGTGTGTGTGCACTAACACCTCTTCAATGAAAGTTAAGCAAGTGATTTTACCTTTGATGCTTGAGCTTGGTTACGAACAATGATGCCCTAAACTACCTTTACATATTGATACCCAAATGTGGTTGTCAACGAAATAAGCCAATCAAACACCGAGGAACTTACAATCTCCCCCTTTGGCTATTTCGTGACAAAACCACTCACTCACAAAGTATCCTCACAACAAAGCACCTAAGAAACAATAAGAGGTCAACAAATAGATTCTATATTACAAGAGATACCTAAAGCTAAATCTTCAAATCTTCCATCTCTTGTAGAAAGATCATCCCTACAAAATAAAGAACTACACTTTCCAAGACAAGTGTATGAGAGGGATCAAGATAAATAAAAACAAGCGCAATTTGCATGAATTAGAAACAAGTAACATGCAATCAACAAAGCACGTAAGCCAACAACACAAAGTCAACTCCCCTTAAAAACGGTATTCTCCCCTTATATGCAAAAGCAACACAAACTCCTCCTAAAACCAACATTACTCCACATTTTTATCACAAGATAGGCAAAAGAGTATTTCCCAACCGGGACGCTTTAGCAAAGAGAGATATTTGTAATGTAAATGCATAATCATATACAACAACTTTATGCAATTTAATTAAGAGAGAGAGAAATTCATGGAAGTTTCATTTATTGGAATATGTGTGAAAAGATTGCCTTGTATGAAATACATGCAACATCAACTTCCAAAAGCATGGTATTTGGCAAAGGAAAATAGCACATGGGTTTCAAAGAGAAGTCAAACCAATTTGCACCAATTTGTCAATGGAACACAAGATATAGTTTCACAAGAGATAGGAGCAACTATCAAGCCTTACAAGTTAAACATGACATGAGCAACTATTGCTCCCTTTTAGATTTTTCCGGGTGAAATGCCCGTATGATAGTAGCCTTGTTCAACAAGTAAAGAGAGAGAGATTATTGGATTGTGAAATCCTTGAAATGGATAAAATATCCTTATTGATTGAAGTCTCAAAAGTCACTCTCACACAAATTTGCAATCATTTTTAAGCATTCAATAAATTCATCATGCATAATAATATAAGCATGTCAAGATCAAGTTTTCATAAACATGGAGATAAACTTTGGGTCAATCAAATGTACTTCCCAATCAAATTTCCTAGTCCAAAAATTCATGTTTGAACACAAATGAGACTTGCATTTCAAATAAGGTAAATGCACACTTATTGAATAAAAAGTCATATAATAATATATGAATCCAAGATACTCAAGCAATTAATTAAAGAGCATAAAATTGAATAATTATTTGCTTATTAGAATGTAAGTTCGCTCTCTTTACTTGAGCTCCCCATATGGGTCAAACACCAAAACTCATCTGCATAAGACAAATCCCAATAGACCTACTAAGAGATTTTAAAGTTAGTTTAATCTAATGGTTTTGTAAACAAGTCTGCTAGTTGATCATTTGTGCCCACATGTTCAAGTGCAATGTATTTTGCTCTCAACTAGCTCTCTAACGAAATGATGTCTAATGTCAATATGCTTGGTTAAAAAATGTTAGACAGGATTCTTTGAAATATTAATTGCACTCATGTTATCATAGTAAAGGGTTAGAGTACCTTTTTCAAAGCCATAATTCACAAGCATTTGCTTCATCCATAGGAGTTGTGTGCAAGCACTCCCAATGGTATATACTCGGCCTCGGCTGTGGATAATGATATGGAATTTTGCCTCTTGCAAAAACCATGACACAAGATTGTTCCCTAGGAAGAAGCAATCACCCGATGTACTCTTCCTATCATCACAATTACCTGCCCAATCTGTATCACTAAAGCCAACTAAACTAGCATTAGTGTTAAAAGAGTACCATATCCCATAGTTGGATGTCCCATTCACATATCGAATTATTCTCTTCACAGAGGAGAGATGGGATTCCTTGGGATTGGCTTGATACCTAGCACATACACCAACACTAAAGGTTATATCGTGTCTATTAGCAGTTAAGTATAACAAGCTCCCTATCATGCCCCGATATAGACTTTGCTCCACACTTTTTCCACTAGCATCCTTGCTAAGTTTTAATATGGTACTCATAGATGTGTCACAATGCTTGGCATTCTCAAGGCCAAATTTCTTCACTAGGTTCTTGGCATATTTGGCTTGGGATATGAAGATCCCATCATGCATTTGCTTGATTTGCAAGCCTAGGAAGTAATTGAGTCCACCAACCATGCTCATTTCAAACTCATGAGTCATGACATCAACAAATTGTTTAACTTTCAAGTTGTTTAGGAACCAAAAACGATGTCATCAACATAAATTTGACCTATGAATAGCTCATCTTTAGTACACTTGATGAACAAAGTCTTGTAAACACTTCCTCTAGAGTAGTCATTGTCAACAAGATAAAGAGTGGGATGCTCATACCAAGCCCCTGGTGCTTGTTTCAAGCCATATAGTACCTTTTTGAGATGATAAACATGGTTGGGGTGGTATGGATCCACAAACCCCTTGGGTTGCTCAACAAACACTTCCTCTTGCAAGAATCCATTGAGGAAGGCACTCTTAATATCCATCTGATACAATTTAAACTTGTGCATACAAGATATGGATAAGAGAAGCCTAATAGACTATAATCGGGCAACGGGAGAAAAAGTCTCCTCAAAGTCGATACCCTCAATTTGTGAGTACCCTTGTGCTACAAGTTTAGCCTTGTTCTGCACAATGTTGCCTTCCTCATCGGATTTATTCCTATAGACCCATATGGTGCCTATCACATTAGTGTTCTTTGGCCTAGGAACTAGAATCCAAACCTCATTTCTTTCAAATTGATTTAGCTCTTCTAGAATAGCAAGAACCCAAAACTCATCACTTAAAGCTTTATCAACCTTTTGGGGTTCAATTTTAGAGGTGTAGCAAGTATAGCTAATTTGATTTGCTAATTGCTGCCTAGTCCTAACACCTTCATTCATATTTCCAATGATGTCACTCACGTTGTGAAGATGTCTAATCCAAGGAGCAGGTTCCTTAGAGTCCAAAGTAGAATCTCTATCAAGAGATTGAGAGACCTCTTTCTTAAGATTTGACTTTTCATCACTTGAAATCTCATCAACCATATTAATCTCCTCATCATGGTTACTAACCTTATGCCTACAATCATCTATGATCAACATTGGATGATTCCATAACACTTTGTGTCTTCAAATTAAAAACTCTATAGGCCTTACTATTTAGGGCATAGCCAATGAAAATTCCCTCATCACTTTTAGCATCAAACTTGCCAAGTTGATCACGGTCATTTAGAATGTAACACTTGCTTCCAAATGAGTGGAAGTAGCTAACATTTGGCTTCCTTCGCTTCCACAATTCATAACAAGTTTACCTAGTACCGGACCTTAAAAACACTCTATTTCCTATATAACAAGCTGTATTCACTACCTCTGCCCAAAGATTCCTAGGAACATTGTTGCTAAGCAACATCACACGAGCCATCTCTTGGAGGACCCTATTGTTTCTCTCTACAACTCCATTTTGTTGAGGAGTTCGAGGAGCTGAGAACTCATGGGAGATTCCAAGACTATCATAAAAAATTTCAAAGCAAATATTTTCAAATTCTCTCGCATGGTCACTCCTATTTCTCTTGTGAATTTTATGTGAGAATCCTTCTCTTTTTTTAATTTTAGTGCAAAGCTTTTTAAAAATTTCAAAAGTTTCAGATTTTTCTCTAAGAAAGTAGGTCCATGTAAATCTAGAAAAATCATCAACACATACAAAGATGTACCTCTTACCACCGAGACTCTCGGTTTGCATGGGACCCATAAGGTCCATATGAAGAACCTCTAGTGGCTCCTTAGTGGTAAGATACTTACCCTTTTTATGCACACTCTTAGTTTGCTTTCCTTATTGACACGGTCCACACATTCCCTAAATCCTATCCAAACTTAGGAAGGCCTCTCACAACATTCAATCTCTCAAGAACTTTCAAGCCTTTGAAATTCATATGACCTAACCTTTGATGCCACAATTCAACTTGATTACAACTAGAAAAATTACAAGAGATGTCATTGAAATCAAGACAATAATAATTGTCACTTGATCTCTTGCATTTCAATAGAACTTTTCCATCTTCTCGTAGAATAGAGCAATCAACTTTGCCAAATATAACCGAAAGCCCTTCATCACTTAAATGTGATATGCTAATAAGATTGGCTTGCAAGCCATCTACATAAAGAGCATTAGGAAAGGAGGGCAAACCGGAGATGGATATGTTTCCTTTTCCTAAAACCTCCTTACGTGAACCATCACCAAAGGTGACAAATCTACCATCCTCCATCATAAAAGTTTCAAATAAACTTTTTTTTCCGGTCATGTGCCTAGAACACGCACTATCAAGGTACCAAGTATTTATGGCTTTGGCTTACAAGATTATTTGAGCCACATGACAATAATATTCATCCCTTCTAGTCCACCTAGATGAAATATTACTATTTCTAAGAGCCATTGGTTCATTTTCTCTAAAATTCCCAGGTGCATGTATTTTGGCTCTTCTAAGCATATTCTTCTCAATCATGCTTTCAAAATGACACAACTTAATAAATTTAAAACAATTCGGTCTTATGTGACATTCAATACCATAATATTGACAAATAAGAGTAAAGTAAGAATTCATACCATATCCTTGTGCAAGCATGGAAGACTTCCCTTTCCTTTGAGTTGTCCTTTGGTGTTAAGTCGAATCTCTTCTTTGAGACACCCTTTATGGTTGAGCCAAATTAGATTCCCTTCTTGGTTGTGGGTGAAAGATCCTTTGTTGAATTTTAGAGCTTCTTGGAAGTTAAGGTCTTGTTTGATGAGTTCTAGCTCTTGGTGGATGAGCTTTATCATGAGACTTTATTTGAGCATTCATTTGAGCTTGCTTTGATGATTCTCCAACTTCATTCGATCTCATTTGTTGGTGTGAATCTTGAACCTTTTTATCCTCTTGACTTTTAACAAAGAAGGTCTTCTTCAAGGAAGTGGCATCCTTGCATTCCATATATCTTAAGCCCGTTTTATCACTAGAACTCTTCCCATATGATAACATCTTGCCAAGTTTCTCAATTCCGAATGTCATCTTGGCAACCAATTCTTTTGCTTCCCTAAGCTCAATCTTCAAGTTCTCTTCACTCTTCTTAGTGATCACAAGTTCCAATTTCAATCTCTCTTCTAACTCTTTTCTGCTCTTTACTTTCTTACTTAAGTTTGTTATCTTGAAAGTCAACACTAGATTCTCCTTTTTCAACTCTTGAATCTCCTTCTAATTTTTCGATCTAGACTTTCAAAAAACTTCATGAAGTCAACATAGTCCATTTCCTTATCAGTCTCAAACCTAGAGTTAAAAGAGGTACTCTCATCACTAGAGTCATCTACTTCTTCCTTATCACTCACAATTTTCTTGCCATTATGAGATGTTGTGAAGGCAATGAAGTTTGCAACTCTATCTTCATCATCCGAAGATTTTTCTTTCTCTTCTAAGTCTTCATCCAAGTGGCTGCCATCACCTTCCCTTTCTTCTTTTTCTTCAAATTTGCACATTCTGGAGCAATGTAACCAAACCCACTGCATTCATAACATTGAATGCTCTTATTGGAGTCACTTTCTTGAGACTTTTCAATCTTCATGAAAGGAGTATTCTTTTTCACTTCTTTTACCTTGGACCTAAATCCTTTCCTCTCAAACTTCTTGAATTTCCTGAATCTTTTAACCATGAGGGCCATTTCTTCATCCAAGTCCTTATCCTCTTCTTCAACCTTGGTGGTCTTTAAGGTAATGCTAAATTACTTCTTCGGAGGTGTGGGTGTGGTGTTCTATCTTGACTTATAAGCTATAAGTCTTACAATGACTTCCATTGGCTTCATTTTCTTGTACTCACTACTCTCTTCAAGTGCCGTCACCTTTGATTCGAACCTTGACGGAAGTGACCTCATAATTTTTTGCTTGACTCTCTTATCCCTAATAGGGATCACTAAGTTGACGGCTTTGGTTGACGATATCCATCAACTTCACATGAAAGTCATTGAAGCATTCATGCTTCTCCATCATAATCATCTCAAATTACATTTGGAGGACTTGGAGCTTTGAGTCCTTGACTACCTCAGTTCCCTAAGGTGTTGTTTGAAGAATGTCACAAGCCTCATTTGCAATCCTAGTGTTTTAGACCAACTTGTATTGATTATCGTCCATGGCACAAATGATGACATGCATAGCCTTGTTGTTCAACTTGGATGCTTCAAACTCTTGAGTACTCCAACTAGACCTAGGCTTAAGAGCTTCTACACCATCGTCAGTGGTTATTTTTGGAGGAGTATACCTATCTTCAATATCCATCCAAGCACCGTGATCTATTTCGCAAATATAGGCTTCCATCTTGCCCTTCCAAGAAGCATAATTCACCCCATTGAGCAAAGGGGGTCTTGTGCTTGAGGCTCCCTCATGACTATTACCATTTCCACTCATAGTGTTTCAAGGTGATGAATGTAATGCGAATGTAATGCAAATGCAATGTCATAAAAAAAAACAATCAAACTACACCAATCAAGACACACACAGAGCACAGATCACCTAAGTATATCTAGGCACTGGCTTTGATACCAATTGAAAATTCCCTAATAAGTGTGTGTCTATAAACCTAGAGGGGGTGAATAGGTTTTAATTCGATAGATTACCAATTTTGCAAATTAATCAATCAATTCTACCACATTATACTAAGTGTTCAAATAAAAGACAACAAACATAAAACAATAAAAACACACAATATATACATGGAAACCCTCCAAATGGGAAAAACCACGGGCCATTCAGTGCGCCACACTCAATCCTCAAAATCCACTATTGAGATAAAGTTTACAACCTAGGTTGACCTCCCGTCGAACCCTCATGTTACTAACCCTTTCACTCTGCTAAACGGGCCTTAATAGTGATTTTGGACCAACAACCTTGTGCACTAATCACATAGCCACAAGTTTAATCAACAATGAAGAGATAATGGCAACCTATGTGAATATGCAAGAATATTCTATATGCAAAAATGCTAGGTCAAGAAATTCATGCTTATCTAGGATTAATAATGACAATTAAAGAAAATTCTAGATATCAATGTTCTAAATGCAAAGGCAAGAAGAATTAGCTAGAAGGGTAAAACCGTCCTAAATTCTAGCTAACACAAATCAATAATTCTCAACCAACCATCAATACACAAGCATGTCATAAAAGCAATTAAACAAACAAGCAAGCATTTAATATGCAATAAGTGTTAGGATTATGCTCGATAGCAAGAGTATAATAATGTATTTGACAATCTTTTCATATTAATAAAGTGATTTCTATTTTAACAAATCTTATAGCAATTATAGTTTAATTATTATAATTGTCAAAAGTAAATAATCATAAGGTCAAATGACTATGAGAAAAGAAGAATTGTTCATACATCTAGATATGTATGAGGTAGACACAATTCTTTAGTTAGTCTTGAATAACATTCACAACTTAAGATAAAAGGTTGGGTGCCTTTATCTTGTCAAAGTTGTAGATTCTTTTGCTAGCATTTGAGTGGGATCAAATGTGTTATGATTAGTCTAAAATCATCAAATTCTGGTGTCTTTGGACAAATGAATATAATGCACTGGGTGCATTGAATAGGATCAAAATGAAATACTTTATCTAGAACCGTCATTGGATAAAAGTTTTCATTTGAAGACAATCGGAGAGTCTATCTCAATCTTGAGATAAATGATTGACTTATGGCTGCAAGTGTTATCATTTGAGCTATCAATGTGTACGATTATATAGCATAGTCTATCCTCGATGGTTTGGTGGTATTCATTTGTTAATCGATAGAGGACTTCATTTATAGATATGGACATCATGGCTCCATTTATAGATATGGACATCATGGCTCCATTTATTGAATGAGAGTAGAATACCATCATATGGATGTTGAGTGTTAGGATTATGCTCGATAGCAAGAGTGTAATAGTGTAATTAACAATCTTTTTCATATGAATAAAGTGATTTCTAGTTTAATAAATCTTATAGCATTTATAGTTTCATTATTATAATTGTCAAAAGTAAATAATCATAAGGTCAAAAGACTATGAGAAAGGATTAATTTCTCATACATCTAGATATGTATGAGATAGACACAATTCTTTAGTTAGTCTTGAATAATATTCACAACTTAAGATAGAAGGTTGGGCGCATTTATCTTGTTAAAGTTGTAGATTCTTTTGCTAGCATTTGAGTGGGATCAAATGTGTTATGATGAGTCTAAAATCATCAAAGTGTGGTGTCTTTGGGAAAAAGAATCTAGTGCACTGGGTGCATTGAATAGGATCAATATGAAATACTTTATCTAGAACCGTCAATGGATAAAAGTTTTCATTTAAAGACAATCAGAGAGTCTATCTCAATCTTAAGATAAATGATGGACTTATGGTTGCAAGTGTTATCTTTTGAGCTATCAATGAGTACGATTATATAGCATAGTCTATGCTCGATAGTTTGGTGGTATTCATTTGTTAATCGATAGAGGACTTCATTTATAGATATGGACATCGTGGCTCCATTTATTGAATGAGAGTAGAATACCATCATATGGATGTTTTGAGGTATTGGATATTAAATCTTAACATTAAGTTTTCAATAGTGTCTATTGAAACATGGCTTCTGGACAAGTCAAAATATCCAAGTTCAAAATGTGGTCATATGAGTAAATATGGTAACTTGGAGAGCTATAGGCGGTTTATGAGCTCTTGGCGATTACTGGTATTCTTCATGAGGATACATTATCTCCAATAAGGTTGTCTAGGGTACGAATAAATAACATCAACTTATTCTATCTTTATTTAATAGTTCAATTTTAGTTCTTTAGTGGAATGAACTAAAATTACATAAATCGGACCTAAGTGAATCATTTGTTGATTGTGATTAGGTTGTGTCTATTGGAGCTTAAATTTAGATAGCCCGCCAAGATCCCCAATCCACACGAACTTGCATGGATCACTTGATATATTCTACCGGACTAATAGGGGTCCATCTAGAATTGTAATAAGACATGTGAACTTGTTTCTTTTTGTAAGAATAGGTCTAGTTCACATGTGAACTCTTTTATTAAGGTCCAATGGATTTAATACAATGAGAAAAATAATATATGGCCTTAATACTATGTATGGACGGCAATGGCTATGGATAATAGCTTTATTATATTATATTATTTTATTATTTAATTAAATGACAATTAATTAATTGTTTGATTAATTAATTAATTATTTGATTAAAAGACAAATTCTTTTCCTATTAGGAGATGGTCTCCTAAAACTATACTATTGTTGGTAGTATAGTTAATGTTAAAGACTATATTTGATAAGTAGATAAATAAAAGGAGTTATTTATTTAATCAAATTAGGAAGTCTTTAATATGGTTACAAACACACTATTGAGTAGGATTAGGAGTCTTGGTGCAGGAAAGAATTCTTTTTGTAAAAGGATTCTTGGTCACCAAGTAAAACTACTTAGTAGTAGAATTCTTATTTGAAAAGGATTCATAACCACCAAGTTAATCTACCAAAGGATAGGATTCTTGTTTATCAAGTAATCCTTTTTAGGAAAGATTGAACTCTCCTAACCTATATAAATGACCAAAATTTCGTCCAACACAATATAGTTATAGGAGTAGTTAGTTATCTTTTTAGATAAGGATTCTAACTACCAAATAAATCCACCTAAGGAAAGGATTCTTGCCAACCAAGTGAATCCTTCATAGGAAAGGATTTATGAACCTATATATATGTGTGAATAATTTCGGTCATGACTAAGGTATTAGAGAGGAAATTCGGCCAAGCTTTATTTGAGAAAGAAAAAGTTTTGGCCATCATAGGAATTTTGAGGGAGAAAAATCTGTTTTTACTCTAGACAAAATTCGATCATCTCTAATCAATAGTTTGTGAATTCGGCCAAGTAGAGAAAATTGATAGTATACTAATATCCTTTACATCAAAAGGGTTTTGTGTACAATATCGAATCAAGGTTTACGCGAGTTACAATCAAATTGATTGATAATTCACAAGTGATCGAACATTCTTGAATTTTTCTTTTGGAGGATATTTGTAACTAACAAAGAAAAGATATTTGCTTTGTCTCCATCCTCAGGAATACAATTTAAAGAAAGGGAGCTCACACTCCTAGGTGATTCACGTTCGTGATTGGATTGGAAGATTTTGCAGAATCAATTCGGTGCTTGTTCAATCGTCAAGCGAAAAAGGTACGATACTTTTATATACATCAATTAATCTAGGGTTAAGGTTCTCGTTGCATAAAAGGTAAAAAAAATTATACGCAAACCCTAATCTCGTTTTTTCTCACGCTTCCGTTGCGTTTCTAAACCGTTTTTTCCCTACAATTGGTATCAAAGTCAGGTTGTACTCTTGATTAATTGATGTATGTTTTCGTGAATCTTTTTCTTTTATTGTATATATGCATGTTTTAGAAAGAGATGGCACTCTAGGTTTTCGCATATATATTTACATTGGAATGTATGGATATATATATGTTTTATATGTGGATTGTTATTGCTTAATTTTGGTCATAGAATTTCAATGTAATTTTGTTTTGGGATCAAGAAGGGTAGTCTATTATCACCATAATTTCCTTCTTGGTAGTTGCTAAGTTTTTTTTTTATTTTTGTTGTTGTAAGAATAAAAAAAAATCTGCAGCATTTTGTTATGTAAATTCTTCTGTAATACATTCAAGTTTCGAAGATTCGAAGGTTTGAAGAATTAGGAGTAACCGGAACAAGTTTGGGACCATGCGAGCCATAACAACGAACGTGCATGCGAAGAGCGCGCAACCACGTTTGTTGTGGCATGGGCTGCGCACGGTAGCCCTTGTGGTAGCCATGGGCTGCGCATGGCAGCCCTTTATGGGCTTGTGACATGCACACGTCCATTGGTAAGGGCAATGGGTGCGCACGCCCATGGGAGGTAGCCGAGGAAGTCCGAACGACGAAGGTCGCTTGAAGTCTTGTTCGCCAAGAAAGAAGTTCTTGTATTCCAAGATATATGTAATTTAATTGTTTTTCTAGGATGGACCAAAATTGTAGCTATTTATATTTTTGTAAATATTGCAATGTTTGTCATTGTTTGATAACAGGTCATATAGAATATGAGTGCCACTCATATATCTCTTTTGGTATGAACATGTATTGAATGGTTTAAGTATCTAAATTGGCATCTAGATAACTTGGTAAATCATTATTTGGAATTCGATCACACGCCTTAAACAATTGAGTGGGAGAAGGTGTTTTGGAACACCTACGGCCTCCAAGTTTAGTTGAGCTTTATGTTTCGTGAATAACCTCCCAAGAGGTCTTAATGAATGGAATTTAGCAAGATACTTCCTTACAATGATAGACTAGACAATTAGCCCAAACGATATCTACTCCCGAATGAGGGATATTCGTGAGGGATTCTATTGAAGGTCGATAACTTGGTAACACACTCAATGTGAATTTATTAATATCCTCTCAAGAGTTCTTGTTAATAAAATCACAAGGTTAAAATTGAAAACGTTGGTTGTTATGTTAACAATTAGGTGGGACCTAGTCCAACTAGTAAATATTGCGAACTCCCAAAGAAGGCGTGACATTTATGGGTGTTGGATCACCGTTGAATTTTTACGATTAAATTATTTTATTTAATATAAATATTCAAAAGTGCTTAAATCATGATTATTTACTTATATAATTTTTTTTATTGTTCAGAAATCATGACCCCATCCCTAATCAACATCCTTAAAGACAATACTTTAATTGGTGATAATTATATCACATGGAAAAGGAAAATTGGGCTACTATTGCAATCCAAAAAGCATAAGTTCGTTCTGTGCACTTCTAAACCACCTACTCCTACTAATGAATCTACTTAGGAGCAAAAAGATGAGTATAAGCAGTGGGAGTCTTCTGATGAGATGGCTAAATGTTACATTATGGCCACCATATCCGACTTGTTGCAACAGCAACATGAAGGAATGGAGACTGCTGCCGATATAATGATGTCTCTAGAGGATATGTTTGCATTGAGGTCTAGGACAAATAAGAGAGAGGTAGTGACTGCTTTTATGAATCTTAGGATGAAACCCGGATAGGCTGTGAAAGATCACATGATGAAAGTCATAGCACATCTCAACATTGCTGAACTGAATGGCGCTGAGATAGATGGTGAGACCAAAATTGACATGATTGTCAACTCATTGTTAGATTCCTTTGATCAATTCAAGTTGGACTACACCATGAATAATAAGGAATACACCTTTCAAGGCCTGATGCAAGATGTTCAAAGCGCGGAAAAGATCCTTGTGAAAGGCAAAGGTCAAGAGATTCATACCGTAGGTAAAGTTGCTACTGTTAAGACCCGTAAGAAGGTAAAGAAACAACAAAAGTAAAAGCAACTAGGACCTACAAAGAATGAGACAAAGAAAGTAACCAAGATCAAAGGAAAGTGTTTCCTTTCTGGTGAAAAGGGACATTGGAAAAGAAATTGTCCAAAGTCTCAAGGAAAGGAAGAAGGTAATATTAATTATATTGAAACATGTTTTTTGGCGGATTCTATGGATTCTTGGATCATAGACTCCGGAGCCATTAATCATGTTTGTTTTTCCTTACAGGGGTTCAAGGAATGGAGAAGGCTTAAAGAGAACGAATTCAACTTGCGTTTAGGCAATGGTGCGTTGGTGTCTGCTAGTGCAGTGGGAGATATTAGAATTAGTTTAGATTTTTTAAGGAATTTAGATTTAATAGACGTTTATTATGTACCTCAATTCAAGAGGAATTTAATATCGGTTTCTTGTTTAAATAAATTTGGTTATTTGGTTACTTTTAATAAAAACCTTTATTGTTAGTAAGAATGACAAAATTATTTGCAAAGGTATATTAGAAAACGGTTTATTCTATTTGTATGGAAATATCTCTCACTTGTTAGACACGGAATCAACGGAACCTAATCATAAAAGATTACAATTATCAAAAGATGAAACCTACCTGTGGCATTTGCGCCTAGGTCATATTAACCTTAATAGGACTAAAAGATTGGTATGTGATAGACCTCAAAGTGACTTAATGGTTGATGACCTACCAACTTGTGAATCTTGTTTGGAAGGTAAAATGACCAAAAGGTCGTTTACGACCAAAGGCGTAAGAGCCATCGAATGTTTAGGATTGATACACACTGATGTGTGTGGACCTATGAACATTCAAGCTAGAGGTGGATATGAGTACTTCATCACTTTCACGGATGATCACTTAAGATTTGGCTATGTGTATCTCATGAGACATAAGTCGGATGCTATTGATATGTCAAAGCATTTAAAGCTGAAGTTGAAAATCAACTTGAGAAACGTATAAAAATCTTGAGGTCCGATCGTGGTTTAGAATATCTATCTGGTGAGTTTCAGCAATATCTTATTCATAATAGAATAATTTCTTAGTTTTCTACACCAGGCACACCTCAACAAAATAGGGTGGCAGAAAGGAGAAATAGAACTCTTTTGGATATGGTTAGGTCTATGTTGAGTTATTCAACGCTCCCTAGTTCTTTTTGGGGATATGGTTTACAACCTGCCATGAATATTCTAAACGATGTACCATCTAAGTCGGTTCCTAAAACACCGCATGAGTTGTGGACTGGGCTAAAGCCTGGTTTACAACACTTAAGGATATTTTGATGTCCTGCGCATGTTTTAAAAGGAAAGACAGATAAGATGGAGTCCCGTTCAGAAACATGCATATTTGTAGGGTATCCAAAAGGAACAAAAGGATATTATTTTTATAGTCCTTCAGATCTTAAAGTATTTGTTTCGACAAATGCCAAATTTCTAGAAAAGGACTATTTGAATAATTTTATGCCTAAAAGTAGAATTGTCCTAAATGAGCTTTTAGGAGATACAATTCCACAAGAGGTTTCACAACCAAGCCCAATTGTAAGTTCCGTACCAACACAAGATCAACAATCTACCATACCTCGTCATAGTGGGAGGGTTATTAGACAACCCGAGAGATACATTGGTATATGAGAATCTGAAGAGAATCTTCCAGACGACGATGATCCCTATACGTACAAGGAAGCAATGGAAGATGTTGATAGTCGACATTGGCAAAAGGCAATGCAATCCGAAATTGATTCTATGTTAAAAAACAAAGTCTGGTCTCTTGTAGACTTGCCTAAAGGGATAAAACCCATCGGGTGCAAGTGGGTATACAAGAGGAAAAGAGGAATGGATGGAAAGATGGAAACCTATAAAGCTAGATTGGTAGCTAAAGGTTATACACAGAAGAAAGGTATCGATTATGAAGAAACCTTCTCTCCTGTGGCCATGCTTAAATCCATTAGGATACTCTTATCTATTGCGGCATCTCTAGACCTAGAGATTTGGCAAATGGATGTCAAGACAGCTTTCCTTAATGGAAGTCTTGATGAAAGCATCTATATGATGCAACCAGAAGGATTCATTGAAAAGGGCTAAGAGGAAAGGGTATGCAAGTTGCAAAGATCCATATATGGATTAAAGCAAGCATCCAGATACTGGAACATAAGGTTCGATCAAGCTGTAAAAGGTTTTGCATTTATTCAAAACCTTGATGAACCTTGTGTAAACAAAAGGATTAAAGGCGACAAGTTGGTTTTTCTAACTCTTTACGTTGATGATATACTACTCATTGGAAACGATGTATGTTTATTGACATCAATAAAAGAATGGTTAGCAAAACAATTTGATATGAAAGACTTAGGAGAAGCAAGTTATATTCTTGGTATCCAAGTCATAAGGGATAGAAAGAATAGAACGATTGCATTATCCCAAGCTTCATACATAGATAAAATCTTATCTAGGTTTTCCATGCAAAATTCCATGAAAGATATGTTCCCTTTCACGCATGGAATCAAACTTTCTAAGGAACAAGTTCCTAAGAATAAGCATGAAGAGCAATTCATGAGTAGGGTTCCACATGCAACGGCAGTTGGAAGTCTCATGTATGCAAAGCTCTGTACTAAACCAGATATTTGTTTTGTTGTAGGCATAGTTAGCAGGTCTCAATCAAAACCTGGTCCTGATCACTGGACGGTAGTCAAGCATATTTTCAAGTATCTAAGGAGAACGAAAGATTATATTCTTGTATACTCTGGAGGGGATTTAATTCACGTTGGGTATACAGATTCTGATTTTCCATCAGATTCTGACTCCAGGAGATCGACATCAGGATCTGTGTTTACCATTAGAGAAGGGGCAGTCATATGGAGGAGTATCAAGCAATCTTGTATTGCTGATTCCACCATGGAAGCCGAGTATGTTGCCGCATGCAAGGCTGCTAAAGAGGCTGTCTGGCTCTGCCAATTCTTGACAGACTTGGAAGTGGTTCCTGATGCGAATAAGCAGATCACTATCTATTGTGACAATAGTGGAGCAATGGCTAATTTGAGAGAACCAAGAAGTCATAAGAGAGGGAAACACATTGAAAGAAAGTATCACCTTTTAAGGGAAATTGTGCATATGGGTGACGTGACGATTACCAAGATCGCGTCAGCAGAAAATCTAGCTGATCCCTTTACAAAGGCACTTTCTCAAAAGAGTTTTGATGGGCATCTAGAGAACATGGGATAAGAGATATGACACATTTGCTATAGAACAAGTGGGAGATTGTTAGGATTATGCTCGATAGCAAGAGTGTAATATTGTAATTAACAATCTTTTCCATATGAATAAAGTGATTTCTAGTTTAACAAATCTTATAGCATTTATAGTTTCATTATTATAATTGTCAAAAGTAAATAATCATAAGGTCAAAAGACTATGAGAAAAGAATAATTGTTCATACATTTAGATATATATGAGCTACACACAATTCTTTAGTTAGTCTTGAATAATATTCACAACTTAAGATAGAAGGTTGGGCGCATTTATCTTGTTAAAGTTATAGATTCTTTTGCTAGCATTTGAGTGGGATCAAATGTGTTATGATGAGTCTAAAATCATCAAAGTGTGGTGTTTTTGGGAAAAATAATCTGGTGCACTGGGTGCATTGAATAGGATCAGAATGAAATACTTTATCTAGAACCGTCAATGGATAAGAGTTTTCATTTGAAGACAATCGGAGAGTCTATCTCAATCCTGAGATAAATGATGGACTTATGGTTGCAAGTGTTATCATTTGAGCTATCAATGAGTACGATTGTATAGCACAGTCTATCCTCGATAGTTTGGTGGTATTCATTTGTTAATCGATAGAGGACTTCATTTATAGATATGGACATCGTGGCTCCATTTATTGAATGAGAGTAGAATACCATCATATGGATGTTTTGAGGTATTGGATATTAAATCTTAACGTTAAGTTTTCAATAGTGTCTATTGAAGCATGGCTTCTAGACAAGTCAAAATATCCAAGTTCAAAATGTGGTCATATGTGTAAATATGGTAACTTGGAGAGCTATATGCGGTCTATGAGCTCTTGGCGATTACTGGTATTCTTCACGAGGATACATTTTCTCCAATAAGGTTGTCTAGGGTACGAATGAGTACCATCAACTTATTCTATCTTTATTTAATAGTTCAATTTTAGTTCTTTAGTGGAATGAACAATGAACTAAAATTAAATAGATCGGACCTAAGTGAATCATTTGTTGATTGTGATTAGGTTGTGTCTATTGGAGCTTAAATTTAGATAGCCCGCCAAGATCCTCAATCCACACGAACTTGTATGGATCACTTGATATATTCTACCGGACTAATATGGGTCCATCTAGAATTGTAATAAGGCATGTGAGCTTGCTTCTTTTTGTAATAATAGGTCTAGTTCACATGTGAACTCTTTTATTAAGGTCCAATGGATTTAATACAATGAGAAAAATAATATATGGCCTTAATACTATGTATGGGCGGCAATGGCTATGGATAATAGCTTTAATATATTATATTATTTTATTATTTAATTAAATGGCAATTAATTAATTGTTTGATTAATTAATTATTTAATTAAAAGTCAAAATCTTTTCCTATTAGAAGATGGTCTCCTAAAACTATACTATTGTTGGTAGTATAGTTAATGTTAAAGACTATATTTGATAAGTAGATAAATAAAAGGAGTTATTTATCTAATCAAATTAGGAAGTCTTTAATATGGTTACAAATACACTACTGAGTAGGATTAGGAGTCTTGGTGTAGGAAAGAATTCTTTTTGGAAAAGGATTCTTGGTCACTAAGTAAAACTACTTAGTGGTAGAATTCTTATTTGAAAAGGATTCATAACCACCAAGTTAATCTACCTAAGGATAGGATTCTTGTTTATCAAGTAATCCTTCTTAGGAAAGATTGAACTCTCCTAACCTATATAAAAGACCAAAATTTCGTCCAACACAATATAGTTATAGGAGTAGTTAGTTTTCTTTTTAGATAAGTATTCTAACTACCTAATAAATCCACCTAAGGAAAGGATTCTTGCCAACCAAGTGAATCCTTCTTAGGAAAGGATTTATGAACCTATATATATGTGTGAATAATTTCGGTCATGACTAAGGTATTAGAGAGGAAATTCGTCCAAGCTTTATTTGAGAAAGAAAAAGTTTCGGCCATCATAGGAATTTTAAGGGGGAAAAATCTGTTTTTACTCTAGACAAAATTCGATCATCTCTAATCAATAGTGTGTGAATTCGGCCAAGTAGAGAAAAAAGGGGAACGTTTTTGTATTCGATAGTATACTAATATCCATTACATCAAAAGGGTTTTGTGTACAACATCAAATCAAGGTTCACGCAAGTTACAATCAAATTGATTGATAATTCACAAGTGACCGAACGTTCTTGGATTTTTCTCTTGGAGGATATTTGTAACTAACAAAGAAAAGATATTTGCTTTGTCTCCACACTCAGGAATACAATTTAAAGAAAGGGAGCCCACACTCCTAGGTGATTCACGTTCTTGATTGGATTAAAAGATCTTGCGGAATCAATTCGGCGCTTGTTCAATCGTCACGCGAAAAAGGTACGATACTTTTATATACATCAATTAATCTAGGGTTAAGGTTCTCGTTGCATAAAAGGGAAAAAAATTATACGCAAACCCTAATCTCGTTTTTTCTCATGCTTCCGTTGCGTTTCTAAATCGTTTTTTCCCTACATTGAGGTATTGGATATTAAATCTTAACGTTAAGTTTTCAATAGTGTCTTTTGAAACATCGCTTCTGGACAAGTCAAAATATCCAAGTTCAAAATGTGGTCATATGAGTAAATATGGTAACTTGGAGAGCTATAGGCGGTCTATGAGCTCTTGGTGATTACTGGTATTCTTCACGAGGATACATTTTCTCCAATAAGGTTGTCTAGGGTACGAATGAGTAACATCAACTTATTCTATCTTTATTTAAGTGTTCAATTTTAGTTCTTTAGTGGAATGAACTAAAATTAAATAGATTTGACCTAAGTGAATCATTTGTTGATTGTGATTGGGTTGTGTCTATTGGAGTTTAATTTTAGATAGCCCGCCAAGATCCCCAATCCACACGAACTTGCGTGGATCACTTGATATATTCTACCGGACCAATTTAAGGGTCCATCTAGAATTGTATTAAGGCATGTGAACTTGTTTCTTTTTGTAAGAATGGGTCTAATTCACATGTGGACCTTTTTATTAAGGTCCAATGGATTTAATAAAATAAAATAAAAAAATATGGCCTATATACATGTGTTAGGCTGCAAGGCTATTAAGAATAGCTTAAATTATATTATTTTTATTTTATTATTTAATTAAATTGAAGTTTATTAATTTGTTTATTATCTAATTATTTAATTAAAATTCAAAATCTTTTTACTAATAAGAGTTGGTCTCCTAAAATTATACTATTGTTGGTAGTATAATTAATATTAAATGCTATTTTTGATAAGTAGATAAATAAAAGGAATTATTTATCTAATCAAATTATGAAGTCTTTAATATGGTTACAAATACACTATTGAGGTTGATTAGTTGTCTTGGTGTAGTATAGAATTCATTTAGAAAAGGATTCTTAACCACCAAGTAAATCTACCTAAGGAAAGAATTCTTAACTACCAAGTAAATCCTTCTCAGGAAAGGATTTACGATGCTAATATATATCCAATTAAATTTTAGCCAGCCCATATACATATATAATAGGATAGAATTCATTTTCGATAAGGATTCTTAACTACCAAATAAATCCACCTGAGGAAAGGATTCTTGCCAACTAAGTAAATCCTTCTTAGGAGAGGATTTATGATCCTATATATATACGTATGTTAATTTCGGTCTGCCTAAGTTTTTCTATGAGATGAATTTCGGCCATGCTAAGCAATTTTCAAGAAGAGAATTTGGCCTAGCAAGAGAGAATTTTGAGGGACAAAATTTTGTTTTTTTACTCTGGACAAAATTCTACCAACTCATAGAGATAGTGTGAATTCAGCCAAGAAGAGAAAAAGGGGAACGTTTTTGTTTTCGATAGTACACTAATATCCTTTGCATCAAAAGGCTTTTGTGTACAACATCGAGTCAAGGTTCACGCGAGTTTCAATTAAATTGATTGATAATTCAAAAGTGATCGGACATTCTTGGTTTTTCTCTTGGAGGATTATTGTGACTAACAAAGAAGAAGATTTTGTTTGTTTCCATCCTCGGGTATACAATTTAAAGAAAGGGAGTCTACACTCCTAGGTAATTTACGTTCATGATTGGATATGAAGATCTTACGGATTCAATTCGATGTTAGTTCAATCGTCACAAAAAAAAAGGTACGATACTTTTTATATACATCAATTAATCTAGGGTTAAGGATGTTGTTATTAAAAGGAAAAAAAATTATTTATACTCAAACCCTAATTTTTTATTTTATCACGCTTCCTTGCGTTTTGAACCCGTTTTTTCCCTTCAATAAGGACTAAAACCCTATGTATACATGCCTTAGTAGTGAAACTATAAAGTTTAGAGCATGTAAAAGTTACCTAGTCAAGAAAAAGATGATGCTCCATGCTTAGATGATCCTAGAATGAGGCTAGATGATCATAAGATGAAGTTGGTTGAGTAAAATTAAGTGTTTGGGAGTCCCTCTCTCTCCAGAAAAGTTAGGTCACACAAAGATGGCTTTTTGGACTCTTAAAAACCAAAGAGAAGAGAAGAGAACATATATTTATGGTGCCCTACACAAACTGTCATCGTTTTAGACGAAAGGCAACAAAATCCCGTCATGACCGCTGGCTATACCGCGGTGTAGGTAAGTGTCCAGACCGCAGCAAAGAGAGCGATGCATCGCTTGGACAACACCGTTTTGTAGGCCGTTGTGCATGCAAGGGCACAGACCACAGTCTAAATAGCTTGCAATGCCTGTGAAAATCCGCTTGGGAGACCGAGGTGCATGCAACAAGCACAGGCCGCGATGGCCATAGCGTGCAGCCTCTGGTAAACCCCGTTGTGCAAACCGCGACTTAGGCATTGTGACCGCGGTCTGCAAAGAGAGCGGTCTGAACCGCGGACCAGAGGAAAAAATCCTCTTTTTAGTCACAAAAAATGCATTCAACACTCAAGCAAGAATTAAGACACACAAGGCACACAAGAGGGAAAATAAGCAAGCATGCAAGATAATTAAAAGAAAATTTATGAGTGTATGTGTGCACTAATGCCTCTTCATTGAAAGTTAAGCAACTGATTTTACCTTTGATGCTTGAGCTTGGTTACGAACAATGATGCCCTAAACTACCCTTACATATTGATCCCCAAATATGGTTGTCAATGAAATAAGTCAATCAAACACAGAGGATCTTACATGTCGTTTGCGAGAATTTGAAGTAATGCAGAAGACATTATTACTGAAATGAATAAAACATTCATTCAGTCATTTATTTAAAACAAGTACGAGTGCTTTGGTATAAATTTAAACATGATGCATGAACATGTTTAACGAACTAGAACTGCCCTCAAAATAGTTACCATATCATGACAATCCAACATACCACAAAAAGTGCCACCTTAGGGTCGGTCAAATCTTTGCATGTTGGACCGAGACATTCTCAATCAATTGATATTCTAGAATAACTCTTATTCCATATCATTCAACCATTGTTTATTCAGTAAGGTTTTTAATTAACAAACTTAATCAAAACCTTCGTGAGTGTAACCCATCAATTCAGATCTCACGAGCTTAACTCGAGAATTGCCACCTAGGGTCGGTCAATCCCAAAATACCCTTAGAAATCCTTTCCATTAGGAAGTCAACCTTGGTATTGACCTTTGTGGAAACCCTCCTTAGGGAGGACAAAAGCAAAGCCGTCACAAGGCCCCACTCGGATCTCACGGTGTTGAACTAATGATGGAGACCGCGGGATATATATGTCATATATCCCTCTCCCACTCACTATTTTAAAATAGGCTTTTCTATTATCTGTTAATGCACCTAGACTCTACATGATCAAACAGCCAACTTTAATCAAGTTATCAAGTTCATTAACTAATTCATTATTATAAACAAGTTCTAATTAACTAATAAATTATTAATGATTTTTAACTATTAAAAATCTAATCTATTTTTCAATAATCTAAGCTTTAGTAAACCATTTACTAAGGTCAGATTATTATGAAAGTGTTTACCAAGTTTTAGCTATTAAAACTCTAACACTTTATTCGGTTCATTTATTATTAGGTTATTAATCAAATTAATCCTAATAAATGACCCTATTAATCTAACTTATTAAACACTTTAATAACTAGATTACTATTTAATAAGAATTACAAAGTTTTTAACTATTAAAAACTAATCTCATTTTCATAGCCAATTATGTATTTACCCATTTTAATCACATTAAAGAAATACATAAAATATCAGGCTATGATGCATTTATGGCATATCAAATATATTTGTGTAGGCAAATCTAATCTAAATGACATATGTATGCATGACAATGCTTTTATCATCACATAATATAAAGCATATATGAATTGACCGAGTACTGTGAATTATTTAACCTAAAAAAAATTGGATTCTTAAATTATAAAAATACTCCTAAGGCATTCATTGGTTTTCTTGTAATTTTCGAGTCATCCTGTCTCTGCAGGTCACTCTGATTCATCTCATGAATCCTTATTTTCGATTTTTTCAGGTCTACAATATATGTTACATTTTTTTTTACAATACCTTAACAATAATAATAATAATAATAATAATAATAATAAATAATACAACCCATAAACCCTAAATCCACAGTACCATATAATTAACGATCAATCATATTTTTGTAAATTAAATTTTTTTATATACATACAAAAACATAACACAATCAATTCAAATCGTGCCAACAAAATCATACATACAGGAGCAATGAAAACAATTTCTTGTTCCGAATATAAAATTGGCTCTGATACCAATTGTAGGAACCTCGTTCACTGGTCATGCAGCGGAAATGGGTTTTAAAATTTTTATACAAATCATAATCTGTATCTGGGACCAGTGAACTTGGGATCGTATTTATTTTCAAAACAAATACATACAATATATAAATACAGGAAATTGAAATCAATATAAACAAGAATAAAATCTAGTACCATAGCAACGTTTGGAGGCTCCTTCACTTCACGATATGCTCCTGGTCTGTACCAATGATCTTTCTTGCTATGTCCTGAAATTGATAACTGTGTATGGGCACGTCACATACTCAGGAACTTAGGAGGATGTATGAGCAGGAAAAAAGAAGCAAAAAAGAAGAAACTATTTCTTCTAAGTGATTCGTGCCACTGTGCAACACTTGCACCAATGTACACACTCAAACCAAAAATATTTTTTGCTTTTCTTTTTTTCACTTTGATATCACGCACACACTTGCACAAAGTCAATCATGCGTGTGGCTTGATCTCAGGTGTGGTTCCACGCATCACCCAAAATTAAAAACAACTAAAAAAAACTTTCTTTTTTTTCCTTTTGTATGTTGAACAATATATATGTTTTATATCTTTGACGAAAACTTTTCTTTTTTTTACGTTGAACCTGTGTAGTTTACTGTTTTTAAGAAACACATATATATTTGTCGTACGTAAACTTTATCATATGTACACGTCATTGACAAAGTGGATAAAATTGCCAGGTGGACATTCGAATAGGCATTCAGAAAATATCCTACAAGACATCACAAAAGAAGAGAAGCCCGAGTAAACAAGTATCGAACAAGACTTGCTCTAGAGTCAACTGACGCCAGATACTACTCGGGGTCAGTTAAACATACTCAGGGCTAGTTGATGACATTGTCTACTAGGGATCAGATGACGTCACTTGGGACTAGCTGATATCGTGTTCTACTCGAGACAAGCATGAAGAAAATTGAATAAAAGTCCAGCGCGTAGCTTACACGAATCGAGTCATTAAAATACATGGAAGATATCCAAAACAAAGAGGAATTCCAAGAAGAACAGAATATCAAGCAGAAAGGGTTCCCAATCAGGCAATAATTTTATTTTTTCAAAAAAACTACGCTCTTATAAGGAAATAAGTCCTAATTAGACTATATTACTAGAGTCCCATTCGATCTCAATACAAATTTCTGAAATAGGAAAGAAGACAAACTACTTCGAACAAGCAAACAATCATAATTAAATACAAAGATCTTTTATTACTTGTACAAAGAATATTAGGGTTCTATGGACATATAAATATACCCATAATCTCATCACACGGACATATACAACAATCATAGAAAAATACAGAGAGAAGAATGAGAGATCGAGAATTGTAATTATATTATTTCATAGTGGATTTTGGCCTGGTTGATCATTTAAACACCCATGAACGTTTCTCCGGTCATCGGAGTCTTACCACGTAAAAACTTGTGTCTGATTACTTTATCCTTCTTTTTCTCTTTAAAATCATAGCTAAAATCCAATATTTCTTGGCTTTTCTCATACATACAGAAAAACAATTGGTGCTAGAAGAAGGGGCTTCGAACCTCCGATTTAATTAAAGATAATGGCAGGAAGCAGAAGCAGTTCTGGGTTGTCCAAACTCCAGATAACTTCCATGTTGGCAGTAGCTCACGAGATATAGCTGTAACCACAGAGAACCAACCTACATTCCTGATAGGAATCCAAAAAGTTCCTCCGACCAGCAGAGACCTGACGCAAAGCTTCCGAGAGGCGTTGCAAAAATTGGTGGCATTTGCAGCAAAGGAAGGAGTTGATCTACTGGCTGCAGAAGAAGCACAATATCCTAACCTCTCACCTGTGAGGCTTCGTTCGGTTGTAGTAGGGCTAAAACTAAATGCATCAGAAGCTGGAAGGAACTCTGCTCCAATCAATCAGGCTGGACGTGAAACACTTGAAGAGGAATGACCACGTCAGAAGCAGAACCAGGATCAGACAGTCCATGCTAGACACCGCAAACATGACTGGTACAGGGATCGGTCGTCATTAGAAGATAGTGATCGGCACCATCGCAAGTGTCATCACGGAATCATTCTTGAAACCCGGTATCAAAGTGAAGAGCCAGAAAGCGAAATGAAAAGCATCCAGCGGTTCAACCATCAAGGATGTCCAGTGGGAGACAGAGACGTCATAATCCAGAGCCTAACTCGAGAAGTCGAGAACAACAGGCGTCAAATTGACGCACTGGTCAAACTCTATGGGTACAACGATTTATCTGACGAGGGTTCTGACAGCCCATTCACTAGGGACATCCTGCGGACTTCATTCTTAGAAAGATTCAGGATGCCACACGTGGAGCAGTTCAAGAAAGATACAGACCCAAAAGAACATGTCAGACGCTTTAAAAGTGTTATGGCCTAGTATGCCCATAGTGATCCCTTACTATGCCTCAACTTTCCACGAACTCTAGGAGACATGGGCTCAAGATGGTTCGGGAGATTGCCCCCAGCAAGCATCGAAAGTTTCAGTGAACTGAGCAAGAGTTTCTCAAGGAAATTTCTTAGCAAAGTTCACAGGAAAAAATTAGTGGCTTACCTTTCTCAAATAAAACAAGGGAAAGACTAGTTTTTGAAGAAATACCTAAGGAGATTCGGCCAAGCAGTATCGAAAATCAGTAGTGCAAACGATGAAGCGATAATTGCTGCATTCATCAACAACCTATAGAATGGACGGTTATCTTTTGACCTGAGAAGAGCCCGTCTAGCCAGATATACAGATATTGTGGACATGGTAGGAGGATATGCACTAGCCGAAGAAGAAGAGTTAGCCATGGGAGGATGCTACATGCATGAAGGAGAACCCGAGAAGGACGCTGAGTCCTAGGTGTAGAACCAAAAGGGAAAACAGAAAGGAAACAGCAAAGAAAAGAGTAAGGACGAAGGAAACGGGTGTAATGCCGAACAGACCATAGAGAAATACCTAGGTAGATACACCAACTACACCCCTCTTCGAAAAAAGTAGGAGGAAATCCTGGTCATTCTGGAAGCAAAGAATATGGTATAAGAGCCACGATGACAGTCTCAGTTCACCCGGCGAGATACAACAAAATACTGCAGATTCCACAAGGAAACCGGTCATGAGATTTCCAAGTGTTACCAGCTCAAGGATTACATAGAAACACTCATTTGGGAAGGACATCTACATGATGTAATCTTGAAAAGGGATAAGAAATTAGAAACAAGGAAAGAGATCAGGGCCGATTACAGCTCTGGTCAAAATTAAAGGGCCAGTCCAGAGGCCAATGAAGTAATCCATACAATCTTTGGAGGACCATCCACTGGGAGAATTAACCCAGAGCGAACACAGGAAATCAGAGAGGCAATAAAAGCAAGACATAACTTTGATGTGAACTCGGTGGAGCCAGACCTGAAAAAGGTAAAGAAAGGATGGGACCCAATAATATTCACTGAAGTAGACTCACATGGGGTCGACGTTCGGTCAAATGACGCCTTAGTCATAAGTGCCCGGATTGGTCATCATGAAGTTAGAAGAATCTTGATAGATAATGAAGTTTGGCAGACATTCTCAACGTAGTCGTCTACTATCAACTCAGGTTGAACCAAAGGGATCTACAACCTTTCCATACCCTACTCAGAGGATTCAGAGGAATTGAGGTCAGGTCACTCAGGATGGTAAAGCTACCTGTGAAGATCGGAGTGGCACCTTGTCAGAGAACTGTATTGCTCGACTTCGTGGTAGTAGACTTAGACAATTGGCCGTATAATGCGTTGTTGGGTCGACCATTCTTAAATTAAACTAAGGCCGTAACAGCCACTTAAGCCTTAATGATCAAGTTCCCGACCAAACAGGGAGTCGGTGTAGTCAAGGGATCCCAAGAGATGGCCCAAAGAGCTAACCTGTTAATATACAAAGACAAAAATGATGAACAAGTTTGCACTATAATGCAGCCGAGTCAGAACAAATAGTCACTGTCATTTAAATTCGACCCACGGTAAGAGTCGAATGAATCCAAAACTAAACCGGTTGAAGAAATTATCTTGAAAGAAGATGAACCAGATAAGAGGATCAAGATCGAGGCCAACCTAGAAGGAAAAATCAAACAAAGCCTCATTGATCTGCTCAAAGAATACAGGGATGTGTTTGTCTGGAATCATGAAGACATGGTCGGGATAGATGCCCGAATAATATCTCATCATCTCACAGTAGACCCGAATGCAAAACCGGTGATACAAAAGAGAAGATCATTCAATCTCGAGAGAAGTCAAGCAATAAAACAGTAAGTAGAGAAGCTACTCGTTGGAGGGTCGATTAGAAGGTCAACTTCCCTCAATGGGTCGCTAATGTATTCCTTATCTAAAAGGAAAATGGACAATGGAGAATGTGCGTAGATTTCACAGAATTGAACAAGGCATGTCCAAAATACAGTTTTTCACTTTCGAGGATAGATCAGTTGGTGGACGCAACATCATGCAACGAGTTGCTCAGTTTCATGGAAACCTACTCGGGACATAACTAAATTCAGATGAACAAGGCTGACGAAGAAAAAACAACATTCACAACTGATCAGGGCTTATACTGTTACACAGTGATGCCCTTTGGATTAAAAAATGAAGGGGCAACCTATCAAAGGCTGGTCAACAGAATCCTTGCACAGCAAATAGGAAGGAACATGGAAGTGTACATTGATGACATGCTGACAAAGAGCATCTCGGCAGACAAGCATACGTCAGACCTGTGAGAGACATTTGATGTTTTGAAGAGATACAAAATGAAGCTAAATCCGAACAAGTGTTTATTCGGAGTTCCTTCAGGAAGATTCCTGGGTTTTCAAGTTCACAAAAGAGTAATCGATTCAACCCTTAGAAGCTCCAGGCTCTGCAGAAAATGACTTCACCAAGGACACTAAAAGAAGTACAGCACCTAACAGGATGCTTAGCTTCCTTAGGTAGATTCATCTCAAAGGCTACGAACAGATGCGTACCCTTTTTCAAAGTAATTAAAAAAGGAAAAGGACTCGAATGGAATGAAGAGTGCGAGCAAGTTCAGTCCTAGTTAGAACAGAAGATGGAGTACAGAAGCCAGTGTACCTATCAATTACAGAACTAGCAGCAAATTCAGTCTTAGTTAGAACAGAAGATGGAGTATAGAAGCCAGTGTAATTTACCAGCAAGACACTTCTACAAGTCAAGACCAGGTATTCACAAGCAGAAAAAATGGCACTGGCATTGGTTTCAGCAACAAAGAAACTAAGGCCATACTTTCAGGCTCATATAATCCAAGTTCTCACTAACTGCCCATTAAAGCAAATTCTATAGAAGTCAGAGATTTTAGGAAGACTTACCAAATGGCCTATCAAGCTAAGTGAATTTGATATCCACTAAGTCCCCAGGACATCCCTTAAAGGGCAAGCAGTGGCAGATTTTATAGCTGAGTTCACAGAGCCAAACCTGGAAGCAAAAAGGATGTTAGGAAAAAAATTCCCACGAAAATTGTATGTTGATGGCTCTTCAAACACTCATGGAAACGGGGTAGGGATTGCAATATGCACTCCAGAAAGAGATGATGTCGAATGTGCCATAAGGTTTGATTTCAAAGCAGCCAACAATCAAGCCGAGTACGAGGTGCTACTAGCTGGACTCAGAGTCTGCACAGCTCTCGGGGCAGATGACGTCGAGATATTCAACAATTCATAGATAGTTGTCAACCAAGTCCTGGATGAATACCAAGCCAAGGATGAAGGTATGATAGCCTACTGTAGCATTGCAAAACAGCTCCTCAAGAAATTCAAAGAATATAAGATTGCCCAGATCCCAAGGAAGGAGAATGAAAAGTCAGACGCATTGTCCAAACTAGCGACAGCAACAACCACAATCAGGCTAAAGACTATTCCGATTGCACATTTTCTCAAACCGAGCACAGCTGAACCGAGAAACTTATAAATTTCAGAAATTCAAACACTGCTAGACTTTTGGATGACTCAACTGAAAAGATTCCTGGAAGAAGGCATGCTCTCGGAAAATCCCTTAAAAGCAAAACGTATCAGGTATCGATCAGCAAGGTACACATTGGTTGGAGGAGAACTATACAGAAGGGGGTATTCCTGAACACTCCAAAGATGTGTGTCATAGGAGGATGCATATCGGATATTACAGGAAATCCATAGAGGAGTTTGCGAAAACCACACTGGGGGTAAAAGTTTAGCACACAAGGTACTCAAGCAAGGTTATTATTAGCCTACTCTATTCTCAGATACACAACAATGTTCGGAGAGTTGCAATACTTGCCAAAGGATTGCTAATGATATCCGACAACCCCCTAAAAAGCTCAAAAACCTCACATCCCCATGGCCATTTTCCATATGGGGTTTGGATTTAATCGGCCCAATGCCAGCCGGGATAAGGGGTAGAGCGAAGTATGCCATAGTAGCCGTTGACTACTTCACGAAGTGGGAAGAAGCTGAAGCATTGGTGCATATCACAGAAGCAAACACCATAAATTTTGTGAAAAAGAATATACTTTATAAGTTTGGATTCCCAAACACTATAATCACTGACAACGGCACCCAGTTCGATAACCTGAAATTCAGACAGTTGTGTAAAGAGTACCGGATTTCCACTTACTATGCCACTCTTGCCCACCCTCAAACAAATGGGCAGGTTGAAGCAGTGAACAAAATCATCAAGCAAACAATCAAAGTAAAGCTAGATACCAAGAAAGGAAGCTGGGTTGAAAAGCTTCCCGAAGTATTATGGGCATATCGGACAACAACAAGAACGTCAATAGGAGAGACTTTATTCACTTTAGCGTTTGGAACAGAAGCTGTTATCCCAATAGAAACGTCATATGCATCACCCTGGGTCAGGCTATATGATGAAGAACAGAATGTTGATATGCTATTACAAAGCTTAGAAGAGAAAAGGGAGAAGTCCCGAATTCGAAATATAGCATATCAGCAAAGAGTAGCTCGCCACTACAACTCTCATGTTTGGGTCAAAAAATTCCAACTAGGAAACCTGGTACTTAGAAAGGTGTCATTGAACACAAAAAATAAAGTTGCAGGTTCCCTGGTTGATAAGTGGGAAGGCCCATACAAAGTCGAAGGAATAGCTGGTCATGGAGTGTATTGGATTGCACGACCCAATGAAGGGGTTTTACCCCGACCATGCAATGCCCAATATCTTAAGATTTTCTATCTTTAAATTATTTTTTGTTCTTTTTTTTAGTCAGGACAATTTTAGTTAGGTCAGATATTAGCTATAGAATTTAAATCTTTGTTGATTTTGTAGTTATAAATAAAAATCAAAATCGGGATTTTCGAAAGATAAAGCATATGATAATAAGAACGTATGGAAGACAAGCATGATAATAAGAACATGTAAATAGAATACTCGGGACCATTGATTCCCGAATGGGCGGAGAAGCCGAAGAAGCATGCCTTCCGAGCAAGGTCAATTGACGTTAGCAAGAAGGCAAACCCGATGCACCAGATTCTAGAGAAAAGCTAAAAACGCTATCGAAAAATTCTGGTGAAATGCGAAGATGTGTTAAGCGATTCAAAAAGCTTAACGATTCGGCAAACCCTTGCGTATAAATACTGGAGAGACATCCTCTGTAATGCGTAAGGATTCGAACATATGATCATGGTGAGCCTTGATGTAATGTTCGGGTAGCAACCATGTAGGAAACACAAGTATAAACCTACTTGCCTGTTTTAAGATGACTCGGTTAATAATACTAGCCAGTTTAATAAGATACTTTGCATGAAGATCGCAAGAGCCAGTTTAATAAGATACTTGGCATAAAGATTGTAAGAGCCAGTTTAATAAGATACTTGGCATTAGAATTATTCGGGTGACAACCAGTTTAATAAGATACTCGGTGAAGTTACCCGAACATCAGAGTTAGACAGCTTAATAAGATACTTGGCAAAAAGATTACAACAGCCAGTTTAATAAGATACTTGGCGTTAAAAATTATTCAGGGAAAAAAACCGATTTAATAAGATACTCGGTAAAGTTACCCGAATAACAGTGCTGGTATAATAAGATACACGACAACAATAGAGTCAAGTTATAGGTGAAATTCCTTGAAGCAATAAATCAGATCAAGTCCACTCGGTTCAGAAAAGCTAAACTAGGGATTTTATTAAATCTCTCTAAAGAATCATTACAAAAAAATTGTTACAAAATTCTTTACAAAAGAATTATTACAAAGAATTTTTACAAAGAATTTCTACAAAAAACTTATGAAAATTCTACAAGATATCAAGTTTGTGAGGATTTTGAACTCTTGCCAATACTCGGGTCGAGAACCATCTCGTACTCGCAGAGCAGACTTTCATTGGAAGGCCAAGCAATCATATCGACCGAATCGTCCATCCACTGGCTGTAATCTTCTCATGGGATTGGTTCGACATCAGGGACCACACCCTCTACAACCGACTCCTGACTGGTGTAAAAAGTCGAGAGGAAGTGCTCAGATGGAACCTCCAAATGCATAGGATGGGGATCTTTACCTCGTCTATGGCAGTAAGCTCTCCACTCATTCATCTGAGTCCGAAAAGATTCCAAGGACCGATCCACATGATTCTTGATCGACAGCTCCCTGTTGGTTCGGGATTTCTCAGTTGCCGGATTCTTAACCTTGAAGAACTCGCCAGCTGAAAACAACCCACGCTGAATCTCCCAAAGAAGAAGGGCATCGTAGGCAGGGGATCTCTCAAAACGATCTACCCATTGTACTTCGAGTTCCAGCCTGGTCTCCTTGAATAGGGACTCGACCGTCAGAGCCTGGCGTTCCAAGTCTTCAATTTTCTGCTCATACGCCGACTTAGACTGCTCCGCTTCTTGCTTGGCCTTAAGCATTGATTCTTGGGCAGAAGACAATAAATTTTGAAGTGACTCAGCTTTCTCTTCTGCAAAATAAGCCCTTTCCTAGGCCTCCACCTGTATCGCCAAACAGTGGTCGGTGAACACTTGGGCTAAGCCCAACTTTTTTTCTTAATCCGTTTCAACCTGAGCACGGCTATCCTTACTTTCCTTCAGCTGAGCCTCGAGAGGCCTTATTCTATTAGCTTGATGTTGCTGCGTCTAAACCAGCTCAGCGAACTCGGCCACCATATACAAAAAAGTTTAATTAAAAATCTAGCAAGCAAAACGAGCAAAACAATTGAAGAAGTTAAGGATAACTTATATAAGATGCAGAGTTAAAAACGTTTTGAAGACGGTCTATCAGGGAACCATCCCGAAAATAACTCCAGCGGTCTTCCCTGATAAAATCCTAACCAGAAGACATCTCCCATAGCATATCCTGGGGAGAAGGATATGAAGGAAACGCCGAGGGTTCAGCCCCTTGATCTTCAACCTCGAGGGGAGGGGAGCCCCAATTCGGCTTTGAAATCTCCACATCCGTCGATGCTCCAACATCAACGCTATGGAGAATCTCAGCCACAGTATCTTTATCACTGGAGTCAATGAACGAGACAACCCAAGGGACCTTAAGAGGGCGAGTATGAGAGCAGACTGCCTTCTGCTTCTCAGCCTGAGAATGGTGGAAGCTGAGATCAGCTACGAGATCTTCCTGAGCATCATCCCGGAAAGATTCAAAAAATTCGGGACCTTAAGGTACTTGTCCCGCGGAGGTATTACCTCTTTCACCAGCGTTTGATCGCACAGCAGGTCCACTAAGACCCTCACTCTGCCTCTCCCCAGCATCAGGCATTTGAGTATCTGTCAGGCTACTCGGACCACTAGTCTCCCCTACGACCGGCTGAACAACGTCCTCGGGGACATATTCTGGGATTTTCTCTTCGGCTACATCGATTTCCTCATCAGAATCAGGCGGGGCAATACCATCATAGCTCTGACGAGAAGCTTCTTTTCGGCTCGACTGAAGAATCAACTTCACTTGGCGAGCTTAAAGGTCGCAGACGATGTCGGTATCATACATTTAAAAAAAAAAAGGGGACCGCGTCAGAATATGAAAAGCAAAAAATAGCTATAAAAAAAAAGAAAAAGAAAAAAGGAATAAGAAAAAAGAAAAAAGAAAAAAGAAAAAAGGGGGTTATAAAGATCACTTACATCGCCTGCGGTAAGCTAAAATCTGGCTGAAGAAGCCGAGCTCTATCATTTTTGTCTCGTTGAAAAGATAAGACCTGCTCAGCTTCTCCAGTGCACGAATTACTGTCCGAGAAAGTCTGGTCAGCTCAATGTCGCTAAATTCAAGCTTCTTCTTGTTCTATACCTCGGGAGAACAGAAGAAGCGGGGGACTTTCAGCACCCTCCGAGTTTCCCAAGTCGAGAGGGTGACTTCAAGACCGAGATTCCCTCCGGTGAAAGACCAACTGTTCTTCTAGAACTTGTTAGATGAAGGGAATCCCCATGCAAATCCCCTCTTTTTGGGGTCGTCAGAGGTATCGACATCCCGATTCACCTTTCTCCCCTCAGGGACCCATCAGTCTAGCGGATTAGACATAAGAAAATAGGTCCCTGTCTTACCATACTGCCTTAGTGTGAAGAAGTGCCTGATTTCACTCAGAGTTGGCGACGACAAGTTCATCCGGTTGTACATGTGCCATATGCACATTAAAATCTTGTAGTTGTTCGGGGTCAGTTGATCTGAGGCAATCTCTGCTTCAGCCAAAAACCAGGCAATGAACGGTTGAAAAGAAAGTGTGACGCCACAACAGAGCATGGATCCATAGATTGCCACCATGCCCGAGGGAGGATTCCACGCAGCTCTATCACCATCGAGAACTAGAATAACCGAGTTTTCCAAATCAAATCAAGCATGATACTTCCCGATCTCTTTTACCCCGACCACATTCGATTCGGTGTCAAACCCACTCGGACGATCAGCAAATAAGGTGAGACGAGATGCTCTGAACGTCTCTTCAATATCGTTCTCATTAACAGTCTGCTCTCTGATTTGAACGCTGCCTGGGCCATGCTTATGGACTTCACTTATTCTTTGATGTTTTCCCATCCTTTGTAGAGGTACCCTATGATTAGAAACGTCAGATTCAGAACTAGATGAAGAATCTGAACTGGATACAGAAAATTGGACGTCAGGGTGAAGCCTAGAAACGTAGACTTCTAAAAATGGATGCTCGTCAAGGGGGATTTCCCTCAATAATCTTTGAGCGCAGGAAACCAGCTAGAAATCCCCACGATCGAGCACTTCAAGAGCAAAGTTAAAAATCCGATGACGAGAAGATGGATTCATTGAAACTAACCTTGAATGAAAACCGATGCAGAATCTTCAACGGAAAATGGCAATTTTCAGTGTAGAGAAACCAGGGCAGGAATTTTTTTTTTTGGTTTTCGAGTTTTTTTAGAATGAACCAATGCAACTCTTCAGTGAAGAATTTAAAGGGATGATAGCACGAAACCTTAGGGTCTCAAGGCGGGAAAAATCTATGACGAGATTTGATGAAGAAGGCAGTGCACGAGGAGACGCGAAGGTCATTTCTCATAACTAGAATCGAAAAATGAAGTGGCATAGAACACGTGTCAAGAAGAGAACAGGCTTTCGCAGTCAGAATTCCAAAACGTCGCCATCATTAAAGATCTCGCGTGACGGGGCAAATCGAATTTACTTGGTTACCATTAAGACATGCCATTATGATAAGACATTTACTTAGGCACTATTAAGATATAAAAATTGAAGAATTGATTAAAATACATTTACCCGAAACAAAACTCTATTCGGTAAAAATATTTTAAGGGGGCATTGTTGTATGTAAATTTTATCAGATGTACAGGTCATTGACAAAGACGATAAAATTGCCAGGTGGACATCCGAATAGACATTCAGAAAATATCCTAAAAGACATCACCAAAAAAGAGAAGCCCGAGTAAACAAGTATTGAACAAGACTTGCTCGTGGTCAACTGACGTCAGATACTACTCGGGGTCAGTTAAACATACTCAGGGCTAGTTAATGACATTGTCTACTCGGGATCAAATGACGTCACTCAGGACTAGCTGATATCGTGTTCTACTTGGGAAAAGCATAAAGAAAACTGAATAAAAGTCCAGCGCGTAGCTCACACGAATCTAGTCATTAAAATACATGGAAGATATCCATATCAAAGAGGAATTCCAAGAAGAACAGAATATCAAGCAGAAAGGGTTTCCAATCAGGAAACTATTTTATTTCTTCAAAAAGACTACGCTCTTATAAGGAAACAAGTCCTAATTGGACTACATTACTAGAGTCCCATTCTATCTCAATACAAGTTTCTGAAACAGCAAAGAAGACAAACTACTTAGATCTAGCAAACAATCATAATTAAATACAAAGATTTTTTATTACTTGTACAAAGAAGATTAGGGTTCTATGGACATATAAATAGACCCATAATCTCATCACACGGACATATACAACATGTCTTGGAATACAAAAAACTTCTTTCTTGGTGAACAAGTCTTTACGCGAATACAAAAAACTCATTCTTTGTGAACAAGTCTTTACGCGACCTTTGTCGTCCGGACTCTCTCGGCTGCCTCCCATGGGTGTGTGCAACCTTGGCCCTTACCCATGGGCGTGCACATGCCACAACCCCATAAAGGGTTGCCATGCGCAGCCCATGGCTACCATAGGGCTGCCATGCATAGCCAATTCCACAACAAACGTGGTTGAGTGCTCTTCACACGCACGTTTGTTGTTACGGCTCAGACGATCCCAAACTTGTTCCGGTTGCTCCTAATTCTTCAAACCTTCGAGTCTTCGATACCTGAATGTATTACGGAAGAATTTAAATAATAAAATACTGCAGGTTTTGTTTATTATTACAACAACAAAAAATAAAAAAAAACTTAACAACTACCAATAAGATACCAATTGTAAGGAAAATAAAACCCCACACAGTGGAAGCGTGAGAAAAGTTAATTAAAATTAGGGTTTGCGTATAAATAAAAATTTTCCCTTTTATGAAACGAGAACCTTAACCCTAGATTAATTGGCATATATAAAAGTATCGTACCTTTTTCTCGTGACGATTGAACAAGCGCCGAATTGAATCCGCATGATCTTCCATTCCAATCACAAACGTAAATCACCTAGGAGTGTGGGCACCCTTTCTATAAATTGTATACCTGAGGATGGAGACAAACAAAATCTTTTCTTTGTTAGTTACAAATATCCTGCAAGAGAAAAATCCAAGAACGTCCGGTCACGTGTGAATTATCAATCTACTTGATTGAAACTCGCGTGAACCCGGTTTGATTTTGTACATAAAACCCTTTTGATGTAAAGGATACTAGGATACTATCAAAAACAAAAACGTTCTCTTTTTCTCTTTTCTGCTTGGCTGAATCCCACACCCTATATCTTAGAGTTGATTGAATTTTGTCTAGAGTAAAATACTAAATTTTTCTCTCTCAAAATTCTCTCTTGCCAAGCAAAATTCTCTCTTAGAAAACACTTAGGTTGGCCGAAAATTTTACTCTAAGAATCTTAGGGCTGGCCGAAAATCACACACGCACACACCCACACACACATATATATATATATAGGATCATAAATCCTTTACTTGGTTGGCAAGAATCATTTCCTTAGGTGGATTTATTTGCAGTTAAGAATCCTTATCAAAAAGGAATTCTATCCTTTTGTATATACACTTGGGCTAGCCGAATTTTATAGGATATAGACTAGGATCACAAATCCTTTCATAAGAAGGGTTTAGTTGGTAGTTAAGAATCCTTTCCTTAGGTAGATTTACTTAGTGGTTAAGATTTCTTTGCAAAAAGGAATTCTATCCTCAACCAAGACTCCTAATCCAACTCAATAGTGTATTTGTAACCATATTAAAGACTTTCTTATTTGATTAGATAAACAATTCCTTTTATTTATCTACTTATCAAATATAGTCTTTAATATTAATTATACTACTAACAATAGTATAATTTTAGGAGACCAACTCCTACTAGGAAAAAGATTTTGACTTTTAATTAAATAATTAATTAATCAACAAATTAATTAATTTTTATTTAATAAAATAATAAAATAAAAATAATATAATTAAGCTATTCTTAATTAGCCTTGCCGCCCAACACATGTATACGGGCCATATATTATTTTTCTTATTTCATTAAATCCATTGGACCTTAATAAAAAGTTCAAATGTGAACTAGACCTATTTTTACAAAAAGAAACAAGTTCACATGCCTTAAAACAATTCTAGATGGACCCCTAAATTGGTCTGGTAGAATATATCAAGTGATCCATGCAAGTTCGTATGGATTGGGAATCTTGGCGGGCTATCTAAATTTAAGCTCCAATAGACAACCCAATCACAATCAACAAATGTTTCACTTAGGTCCGATCTATTTAATTTTAGTTCATTCCACAAAAGAACTAAGATTGAACTCTTAAATAACGATAGAATAAGTTGATGTTACTCATTCATACCCTAGATAATCTTAATGGAGAAAGTGTATTCTCGCGAAGAATACCAGTAATCGCCAAGAGCTCATAGACAGTCTATAGCTCTCTAAGTTACCATATTTACTCATATGAAAACATATTAAACTTGGATATTTTGACTTGTCCAGAAGCCATGTTTCAATAGACACTTTTGAAAACTTAACGTTAAGATTTAATATCCAATACCTCAAAATATCCATATGATGATATTCTACTCTCATTTAATAAATGGAGCCACAATGTCCATATCTAGAAATGAAGTCCTCTATCGATTAACAAATGAATGCCACCAAACTATCGAGGATAGACTATGCTATATAATCGTACTCATTGATAGCTCAAATGATAACACTTGCAACCATACGTCCATCATTTATCTCAGGATTGAGATAGACTCTCCGATTGTCTTCAAATGAAAAAAATTATCTATTGACGATTCTAGATAAAGTATTTCATTATGATCCTATTCAATGCACCCAGTGCACTAGATTCTTTTGTCCAAAGACACCACACTTTGATGATTTTAGACTCATCATAACACATTTGATCCCACTCAAATGCTAGCAAAAGACTCTACAACTTTGACAAGATAAAGGCACCCAACCTTTTATCTTAAGTTGTGAATATTATTCAAGATTAACTAAAGAATTGTGTCTACCTCATACATATCTTGATGTATGAAAAATTCTTCTTTTCTCATAGTCTTTTGACCTTTTGGTTATTTATTTTTGCTATAAGATTTTTTAAACTAGAAATCACTTTATTAATATGAAAAGATTGTCAAATACAATATTATACTCTTGCTATAGAGCATAATCCTAACAGACACTGCATAGCATCTTCTGGCTGCTTGCTGGTCGCCCCGTACTTACCCCACCTTGTCTCCTACTGGGAACTTTAGGACGTTGTGGTAAATGGATAAGACCCTTTCAAGGATGATAAAAATGGCATTCCTAATATTACATTGAAGGCCGATGGGGTATCCACCACCACGAAGTCTGACATGACATTCTGCTGGAGAGGTGTTCCTCTAATGATTACTGGCAGGATTTTTGATCCCACGAGTATGATTAAGTCCCTAGTGAACCCATATAGTGGGGTAGTGCAACTACTGTAAAACCACTATTTTAAGTTCAGCTTTTACAAGGTGTCTTTAAATAGGATGTCGACGCCGCTTCCTGTGTCAACGAGCACACGGTATACCATGCAGTTGGCAATCTGTACCGTGATCACCATGGGATTGTCATGAGGCTGCACGGTGTTGTATTCATCCGCCTCGGTGAAAATGATCTGTGACATCTGAAAAGGGTTGGTCGGGCTCCGGTCGACCTTTAAGATACCCCGCCTTTCTTCCACACGAAGGATTTTCCTTACGTGGTTTTTCCTAAAAATATTGGAGGTGCCAACCATAGTAGGCCCTTTTCTGATGGTATGTATTATCTGGATTTGCTACATCAGATCCGTCAGCTCCCCCTTTCTCTTCTCAGCGTGCTCGTGGATCTCGGCTTGTACTTCCCTTCAAGTCTGAATGTTAACCCTGACTTGCTATAAGAATCCTACCAAATATCCTCCCCTTATCAAAACCTCAATCTGATTTCACAGGTTATAGCATTCTGAAGTGTTGTGTCACACGTCTTCATGAAATTTATAATACTTATAACAATTGCTCTTATTGATAGGGGCTTTCATGGTTACGGGCTTCTGTAGCAACCCCTTGTCCCGAATGGCGTGATAGATTGTTTTATGGGACACATTTAGGAGGGTGTAATGGTCATATCCTCTTTCATCTCGAGCTATCGGGGCCACTATCCTGGGAGGAGGTGAAGCCCGTAGAGGAGTTCATTTTGCTGGATACCTTTTCGATTTGGGTTGAGAAATGGGGAAGCGATACGTCGACCTATTGGGGAGGGTCTGTTTTGGCTTTTCTGAGCTTGCTCTAGTTTAGGATCATCCTTCTTCTATCACTTTATGGCTCTCATATCTTCGTGTTCCATCTTGACCTTGAGTTGTTTGTCAATTTCAATTTGCTCCAGAGCCCGATCATAGGCTTCTTGGTAGGTCTCTAGAGGTCGCTTGACAAAAGATTGAAAAAGCTTACCCACCCATAGGTTTCTCCTGAAATTTGTGATTGTTTCAAGCTCAGTGAAGACCCTCATCTAGCTGACTTCCTTATGGAAATGCTTGACATAAGTCCGGAGGGTTTCCCCTCTCTCGTGGACCACGTACTGTAGACAGATTGGATCCTTCAATCAAGGTTTAACTCCCTGGAATTGTGAGCAGAAATTAGTTGACTGCTTCGTGAACGAATCCACACTACCAGCGGGTAGCTTTCTGAACCAGGTCTTAGCGTAATCCATCATCGTAGTTGGGAACATCCGGAATACAGCAGCCCTGGTCACGTTCTTGACCTCCATTTTTTGGATGAAGCTCTCCAAGTGGCTTAAGAGGCCCTCTATCCCGAAGAACCTATTAGTCGGCATTTTAAATTTTAGCAGCAGTTCAGCCTCCCGGATCCTTCTGGTGAAGGGAGCATTCATCTCACTATGAGGATCTTTCTTGTCTTCTTTGTACTTTCCTTTCTTCATCTGCTAGATCTCTTTCTGAAGCTTTGCCAACAAGTCTCTCAGGCACTTGTTCTCGGGCTTCCTTGAATTAATCTCAGATTCCTCACTGTCAGACCCTTCTGACGAGCTGGCGACCTCTATCTGACTTCTTCTAAGGATGGGATCTGCCTGGGGGCTTTGCTGGCTTTCTTTATCTCTAGCCCGGGCTTTCCTCCTTGAAGTATTTGGGTTAGGAAACTCTCGCCGCTCCCAAGAAAGGACGTCCGCCTCGTACTGAACTTGCTTGGGATAGTAATACAATGACACTTCGGGGAACGGGGGGCATGGGCCCTAACCTATCCCAGATCGAGTGATGGGGTCCCATCCTATTATGAGTTGGCTCCAGAGAGGTAGGTTCCGTGCAATCACAGGTGGGTTGCTGAGTCCCGGGCCTGTTTGGTTCTCCTCGATTATAAAGGTTTGCTTGCTTGACTATAATACCCTCAACGAGTAGTCGAAGGCGATAGTTTTCCACGAAGGTCGCCGCTTGTTGGTCAAGCGTGACCTGGCTTCCCACAAAGGGATCTAAAGCCCGTACAGTAGCTGGCTGGTCTGGTACCTGGCCATGGAGCCTGGATTTTCTTCCTTTCTTTGGGACCATTCTTGTCAACGTAGCTGATGGTTGTCCTGAAGCGTCTGGCTGTCCTTAGGAGGAGTGAAGCCTCATGATTACTGTAAAACAACAAACTTGTGAATATAAAATGGTGGTGTGGAAAGTTCCCTACAGACGGCACCAGAAAGTATTAACGGAAAATTTGCTCAAGATGAGAAATTCCAATTAACACCCTCGAGACCACTACCACGGAGGTGGTGGCTGGGGTCAGTACCTCAGATATCTAACCTGTCAAGATAGAAATGAATATTTGAATGCTAATGTGATAGCAAATGAGAGATCACTCGTGGTATACAGAAATCTCTCACATACACTTACAATCTCTCTAGGGCATAGAAGGTTGGCAACCTCGTACCTGTCGAATAGTAAATACAATGATGGCCATGTTCTAATTACAGAATTTAGGCCCGGCATAATTCTCTTAATTTTCTCTCTTTTCTTTGTCCTCATTTTTCCTTCTTTTTTTCTTTCTTTTTTTGTTGGAATGCTTGGGAATATTTTTACATGGCCGAAATAATTTGAAAGGGTGTATCTCCCGCCTTGATTCTCTGAACCTATTCTCTCCTTATCGGGCAGGATCCTTTATTTAAAAGTCATTGACTTCGAGTGAATAACGGACTCAAGATTATCGTTGGTGGAGAATAATTTGTTTCCTCTATGGAAACAAATTCTTGTCTTACATGTATACAGAATTTAATGTTCGTTATAACGTAGATATGATCTTGTGTGTATTCATGGCATGATTCTTCATGAAGGTCTTCAAGTAAGCTGCGTGTTGTTTCGTAGAGCGAGGTAGATCCATGCTTTAGTTCTGGTCTCAAGCTTGGGACGGCCTTTTGGGCACTTACTGGGGTAGTGTAGAATATGCGAGATTCTTCTTTCATGTCTAGGTAAGCTACATGCGTCGTTTAGCGAGTTAGCTATAGCATGAACCTAATCCCTTAGAGGCTCTCTCTTCGTATTTGATGGGGACAACGGGCTTCTGGAGAGGTTGGTGGGCTTATGGCTTAGGTTACGAGTTAAATCTGACCTTAAGAAGCCTTGGTTTGGAAGGAGCTCACTCTTGTTTGTGTCAGGCTTCACTTCGAGTGCTTCTTGAGCTCGGCGATCCCTCCTTGCTTTTACGGTTTGGTTTTAGAGCCCAACCACAGGAACTAAGGTTCCAGGACAGGTGTTCTTGAGAAGCCCAGATTCCAGTGTTCGCGCGAGGGCTAGACCTTGTCATGCCTAGCTTCATCCTTGATAATTTTCTGCTTCTGCGAGGTAGCTTTATGGTTCGCCCGGGGTCCTATGAATTGTGAATTCGGGCTTTGATTCGAGCTAGGAGAGTGGAAAATTTCTCTTGGATCCCCTAGCCAAATTTTACTATTAACATTATTTTTTGTTAGTATATAAGTCACAAAAAAATGTTAATCAAGGCAAACTAGTATGGTGAAGAGTCCCACATTCTAATTTCTGTCTAAAAAAATCAAGGAAAACAATTTAAAATTAAAATTCCAGATTTATGAAGCTCGGGAATTAGATTTTGAAGCCCGAGAATTAGATTTTGAAGCCCGGGAATTATGAATTCCTGGGCTTCATAGAATGCATTATTCATTTAATTATGTTTATCTAGGTTTTTTAATATTTTTCAGACAACACGTGAGGCCACCTCATGAGCTGGCCTCACATTGGAGATATAACCCGGTCAGGAAACCAACCTCTAAAAATGATTTCCTTGATAAGTCGGGGGACCTTTACCACGATTGGTGGTAATGGTAGGATGTTAGTGGGAAGATTGAATGGTGAGGTGTACGGGTAGTTGTGTTTTTATTTTTGGTTAGTTTATGAATAAAAAAAAATATTAATGAAGGCAAACTAGTATAGTGAAGAGTCCCACATTCTATTTTCTAAGAAAAAAAATAAAGGAAAATAATTTAAAATCAAAATTCCACATTTATGAAGCTCGAAAATTAAATTTGGAAGCCCGAGAATTAGATTATGAAGCCCGGGAATTGTGAATTCCATGGCTTCATAGAATGTATCAATAATTTAATTATATTTTTTTCTAGGTTTTTAAATATTTTTCAAGCAACACGTGAGACCATATCATGAGCTGGCCTCATCATTGGAGATATATCCCAGGCCGAAAACCAACCTCTAAAAAAGATTATCCTGATAGGTCGGAGGATCTTTACCACGATTGGTGGTAATGGTAAGATGTTACTGGGAAGATTGAATGGTGAGGTGTAAGGGTTGTTGTGCTTTTTATTTTTGTTTAGTTTATGAGTAAAAAAAAAAATTGTTAATTAAAGCTAACTAGTATGGTGAAGAGTCCCACATTCTAATTTCTATGGAAAAAAAATCAAGGAAAATAATTTAAAATTAAAATTCAACATTTATGAAGCCTAGGAATTAGATTTTGAAGCCCGAGAATTAGATTTTAAAGCCCGGGAATTATGAATTCCTGGGCTTCATAGAATGCATTATTCATTTAATTATGTTTATCTAGGTTTTTAAATATTTTTCGTACAACACGTGAGGCCACCTCATGAGCTGGCCTCACATTGGAGATATAACCCAGGGCCGGAAACCAACCTCTAAAAATGATTACCTTGATAAGTCAGGGGACCTTTACCACGATTGGTGGTAATGGTAGGATGTTAGTGGGAAGATTGAATGGTAAGGTGTACGGGTAGTTGTGTTTTTATTTTTGTTTAGTTTATGAATAAAAAAAATTGTTAATTAAAGCTAACTAGTATGGTGAAGAGTCCCACATTCTAATTTCTATGGAAAAAAAATCAAGGAAAATAATTTAAAATTAAAATTCAACATTTATGAAGCCTAGGAATTAGATTTTGAAGCCCGAGAATTAGATTATGAAGCTCAGGAATTGGGAATTCCCGTGCTTCATAGAATGCATTAATCATTTAATTATATTTTTTCTAGGTTTATAAATATTTTACGGACAACCCGTGAGGCCACCTCATGAGCTAGCCTCACATTGGAGATATATCTCGAGCCAGAAACCAACCTCTAAAAAAGATTACCTTGATAGGTCAGGGGACCTTTAAAACGATTGGTGGTAACGGTAGGATGTTAGTGGTAAGACTGAATGGTGAGGTGTAGGGTTAGTTGTGTTTTTATTTTTGGTTAGTTTATGAGTCACAAAAAAAAAATGTTAATGAAGGCAAGTTAGTATGTTCAAGAGTCCCACATTCTAATTTATGTGAAAAAAAATTACGGAAAATAATTTAAAATCAAAATTCCATATTTATGAAGCCCGAGAATTAGATTATGAAGCTCGGGAATTGTGAATTCCCAAGCTTCATAGAATGCATTAATCATTTAATTATGTTTTTTCTAGGTTTTTAAATATTTTTCGGACAAGACGTGAGGCCACCTCATGAACTGACCTCACATTGGAGATATAACCTGGACCGGAAACCAACCTCTAAAAATGATAACCTTGACAAGTCATGGGACCTTTACCACGATTGGTGGTAATGATAGGATTTTAGTGGGATGATTGAATGGTAACGTGTAGGGGTAGTTGTGTTTTTATTTTTGGTTAGTTTATGATTAAAAAAAATGTTATTGAAGGCAAACTAGTATGGTGAAGAGTCCCACATTCTAATTTTTGTGAAACAAATTCAAGGAAAATAATTTAAAATTAAAATTCCACAATTATGAAGCCCGAAAATTAGATTTGGAAGCCCGAGAATTAGATTATGAAGCTTGGAAATTGTGAATTCCCGAGCTTCATAGAATGCATTAATCATTTAATTATAATTTTTTAACTTTTTTAAATATTTTTCGGACAACATGTGAGGCCTCCTTATGAGCTGGCCTTACATTAGAGATCGATTACGGGCCAGAAATCAACCTCTAAAAAAGATTACCTTGATAGGTCGGGGTACCTTTACCACGATTGGTGGTAATGGCAGGATGTTAGTGGGAGATTGAACGGTGAGGTGTAGGGGTAGTTGTGTTTTTTTTTTATTAGTTTATAAGTCACAAAAAAACTGTTAATGATGGCAAACTAGTATTGTTAAGAGTCCCAGATTCTAATTTCTAAGAAAAAAAAAATCAAGGAAACTAACTTCAAATTAAATTTCCAAATTTATGAAGCCCAGGAATTAGATTTTGAAGCCTAAGAACTGTTAATTACCGGGCTTCATGGAATACATTTCTCATTTAATTATAATTTTTCCAGGTTTGGATTTATTTTTTTGGACAACACGTGAGCCCACTTTTATGTGGTGTCTTACCTTGGCAATGGATCCCGGTCTGGAAACCAACTGCTAAAGTTCATGTCCTTGATAAGGAAATTAGTGTGTTAAAGCCTAGGAAATAGTATTTCAAGCCCGGGAATCGTGCCTAGGTAAGTTCTCACCATAAGGATATGCAATTTCTTACTTGACGTTATAGAAGTCGCCTTTGAAGTCGCATTTCTGTAAGTCCGTATTTCCATCTTGTAAAATTGACCACTTGTAAGAAGGTCAAGTGCCATTAACAGACGAATGGAAGGTATATCTTTTTGGCCAAATTCTAGAATCCACGGTATAGGGATTGCGGTTAAAAGCAATTCTGCATATTTAAGCATGAAGACACCACAACTGTCTCTGGAAGCTAAAATAAGAAAAACATAACAATGTGAATCAGTTTATTTATGACAAACTAAATACATTCTAAAAGTTATTAGAACAGAAAACAATACCTATCATCTTGTTAAGGAATTATTTCCTTGTTGATGTTTACAACGTGGAATGGAGTACTTGAATGAGGCATATTAAGTTCTTGATAGTAACTAGATTGCTTCAAAATGGAGGGTAACAAATAGAGCAGACAACAGATGTTTTTTAACCGATAAGTGTGATCGTTGTGGTCCGGCCACTTTGAATCATACAGCTCTATTAATCCTTTTTTCAGGTGTACGTGACATAACATCCAATGTCCGCTTGAGAAGCTTGGTATCAACAACTGTATATGAAATACAAATGTTTTGATCACAGCGCTATGATCTTAAAATGTTTGAACACATTATTAACAAATTTTTAACGTAAACACAACATACTTACTGACTCAAATTTCCACCAAGGAACATCGTAAATAAAATCATGACCACTAACATATCTTATCAGTTCTTCGTGAGGCAAAAATTCTAAAACACTGAATTCGGGGTGTTCTTCCCAAATGTGGACATCCGGAGGAATATCAACATTCTTTCTTTTGGCCCTTGTTATCACATTTTTTCTGTCCTCCGCCCTTTGTCTATTCATTTTGGCCATCTCAGCTTTCCATTTATGATTAGCCAAATGCTGTATAATTAGTTTATTAAACTTGTATTCAATTTTCTAATTATTGGTTAGAATACTGGTTCAAATGAACTTACGAAAAATGTGGATGGGACCAATGCAATATCCTGATCGTAGTAAGCTTCTGGTGTTTAACGCCTTCTCCAAAGAAGGTCAATGGAGTTGTCTACATGCTATATAAAATACAAATGATGGATGTTAGAAAAAGTGTCTTAAATACTTACTAAACCAGAGAGAAAACTAAAGAAAAAAAATATACCATGGTTGATAACCATGTATGGCTATCCAAGAGCTCCTTGAATTGCGTACGGTTCATTGGTATAATTTAACCAGTATAAACACTGTTATTGGACAAATGTTCTTTATATTATGAAACGAGAAAGCACATGTTATAATATCAATAGAAAAGAGAAAAATAATGGACTATTACCTAGCTTGGTCTTTGCCATTCATAAATGCCACGGATTCGACATTATTTGATAATTCGTCCGACCCATCTCACTTCCTTTTCGTTCTCATTGGCATGGGGTTAGTCCATGGGCTCTGGAGATACTTTGATCGCTTTCGAGCTCTCACCTTGTCAACATCATTGTATACGACATCTGGGTCTGGTCCATCAAGCGTTACCACACTCATATTAGGGTTTGGAACAACAACGCTCACAACTGGGGATGGGTAATCGTCCACCGATAGTGAATGCTTAACAAACTTGTCCAAACCCAAATTCTTCAGATCTCCCTTCTCTTCGTCATTTGACAGCATCTCACTGGCAAGACATGCAGAATTGATGATCTCCTCAATGTCATCTTCTTGAGGGATATTTTTTAACACGAGATCCTAAATTTACACAGGAAACAATCATATCATACCACAATATATGCCATCATCATTCCATAAAGTCACATCACATTGCATTATAAAACACCAAAATACAATGGCCCTGCATTTTGGTGTTTCCTTCAAGGTAAAATAAAATATTACAAATACTTTGTTCGCATATGTACCTTAGACAAAATGGCTGGATCAAAAGTGCCCCCTACTTTCGCATGAACAATTTCAGTGTCACCATCAGCATTATCAGAAAATTCTTTAGCACAACTCTCTACCTTCTCCAAATGTATTGCATATGACACATTATTCTTTTCCATCTCCCTTTTAAATATGGTTTCAACATGTTGCCCATCTATATCCTAAAGTGATAAGAATATCAATTAAGGACTATAGATTTGAAGCAAGTTTATCAAGGACTAAACATTTGAAGTATGGAAAAGTAAATCAAGCTTACAAGCTTACCATAGCAAAAACAATGTCATCATTTTCTTTCAAGCCGTCCATATCCATAACAGTTTCTTTGGCGCCCAACCTTTTCTTAAGTTGTGAATATTCTTCAAGACTAACTAAAGAATTGTGTCTACCTCATAGATATCTAGATGTATGAACAATTCTTCTTTTCTCATAGTCTTTTGACCTTATGATTAACTTTTGACAATTATAATAATTAAACTATAAATGCTATAAGATTTGTTAAACTATAAATCACTTTATTAATATGAAAAGATTGTCAAATAATTATTATACTCTTACTATCGAGTATATTCCCAATATATCCAGATCTGGAACAACTTCCAGATCACTCAAGAACTTACGGAATCAAACAACCTCTTTAGCAACTTCACAAGTGGCTATATATTTGGCTTCCATGGTGGAGTCAGCAGTGCAAGATTGCTCGATATTTCTCCACACAATGGCTCTACCACCCTGGGTGAATACTGATCCAGACGTGGATTTCCTAGAATCCCTGTCTAATTGAAAGTCAGAATCCGTGTATCCTAACGGGATCAAATCCTGTCCGGAATACACTAGCATATAATTTCTCATTCTCCGGAGATACTTGAGAATAGTCTTGACTGCACCCAATGATCCAATCCTAGGTTGAACTGGTATTTGCTGACTACTCCCACTGCATAACAGATGCCTGGTCTCGTTCATGACATAGCATACATGAGACTACCTACTGCCAATGCATATGGTACATGTCTTATATCCTCAACTTCTTGAGGTGTCTTAGGACATTTTTCCTTAGACAATTGAACTCCATGGCTAGAAGGTAAATTACCTTCTTGGAGTTCTATATCGAAAATCACACAAGAATATTATCGATATATGATGCCTGAGACAGTGCTATGAGTTTGTTTTTACAATCCCTTATAAGTTGGATCCCTAGAACATAACTTGCCTCTACCAAATCTTTCATTTGGAATTGGCTATCAAGCCAACCCTTTACATCAGATAACACTCTCACATCATTCCCAATGAGTAGGATATCATCTACGTATAGAACTGAGAAAACTACTTTCTTGTAAATGATGTGCTTGTAGACACAAGGCTCATCAACGTTCTGCTCGAAGGAATAGGTTTTGATCACATCATCAAACATAATGTTCCAAGCTCTAGATGATTGCTTAAGTCCATATATGGACCTTTGTATCTTGCAACCCTTTTGCTATTTATCTGGAGACACGAATCCCTCTGGTTGCATCATATAAATGCTCTCATCAAGATTACCATTCAAGAATGCAGTCTTGACATCAATTTGCCAAATTTCAAAGTCGAAATAGGCAGCAATGGATAAGAGAATCCTAATAAACTTAAACATGGCTACTGGCGAGAAGGTCTATTCATAATCAACCCTATCTTTCTGGGTATAACCCTTGGCCACTAGTTTTACCTTGGAGGTCTCTACACCACATTGGGGATGATTGCACTTTGTGTTTGGACTTACAGATAATTGCATTTGAGTGTAATGTCATATATACACTTAGACCATATAATCTTCATAGAGTCAAAGTCTTGTGGCTTCTAGGTGAAGTTACATAAACAAGTCTAGTCTTGCAACCAAGGGTAGGTTGGCAAGCAATTGGTCAGGTATCCACTGTAAAAGGCCCGAGGGGTAGAGTAGGAGGTGCTCACAACAAGAGTAGTGGATCAGAGGATATCACTACGGATTGAACCAATAGTGGTGAGTGGAGGTGTCCATAGCTTGAGGTTGTCGAGAGTGAGAGTCTGAGTATCACTTGAGGGTGTAACCTTTTGTTCATATAGTGGATTTCTGTGACCGAGTGTGGCCCACTTAACAGCCCGTGGTTTTTCCCATTTGGAGGGTTTCCACGTATACATCTTGTGTTGTTTATATTTTCGCACTTTACACTTGACGTTGTATGTTTGTTTTATTGGGTGAATTTTGAATATTGACTAATCAAGAAAAATTTGTAATTGACTTGATTAAAACCTATTCATCCCCCCCTAGGTTATAGACACACACGTTCTTAGGGAACTTTTCAATTGGTATCAAAGCAGGTTCCTAGACAAACTTAGGTGATCCAAGCTCTTGTTTGTGTGTGTTGCATTTGTTTGTTTTGTATTGTTGCATTCATTTGCATTCATCTCATTCATCAAACACCATGAGTGGCATTGAGATGTTAGAGGAATTATTGACCTCCAAAATTAAGAGGGAGGAATATGACTCCGATGAGGAGATGTCTCTCATGGTTGAGAGATTTAGGAAATTCACAAAGTCTAACAAGAAGAGTATGACCTCCAATGTGAAAGAGGGGAAAAGGATAAACTCCAAAGTGAAGAAGGTAAACAAGAAGACCTTGCTCAAGAATAATGAAGAGCATTTTCTTAACTTCACGGCCTTGGGTGCTTCCTATGTGGAATATTTTGGTATGGTAACAAGTGACCAAGGAAAAGGTCTTGATGAGGGAATTGAGTCAATTGAGGAATGTCTGTTGACCCTTCTTAAAGTTTTGAAGCAAAATGAAGAGCTCTCCAAGGAGAATGAGACTTTGAGAATGTGGAAGATTTCCTCGGAGGAAAAGATCCGTACCCTTGAATATAGCAAGCAAAATAGTCAAAATCAACTTCATCGGTACAAAGAGATCATGGAAGACCAAATGGAAGACATCTCCATTCTTGTATCCAAATTAAAGACAATGGAGAAAGTGACCTCCATTGATGACTCCTTGATAATGGACAAGATTAATGCATCCAAGTATGAGAAGGAGATTGTAGATTGCCACCAAAGGATGAAGGCCACGAAAGATGAGTTTGCCAACAAAGAAAACTCCTTGAAAATTGTCAAGGAAAGAGAGATGAGGTGCCTTGATGAATTAAGGAAGGCCAAGGTCAAACAACCTCAAGCAGGCAAGATCAAAGCTTCATCTACAAAATCTTCAACTCAAGGAAAGTCCACACAAGCCTTGGCAACTCAACCAAAGCCTAGGCAATTCAAGAAGAAGGGACAAGTTTTTGAGAAGTCGATCACCTCCTCCAACAAACCAACTATGAGGAAGGGAGGTGACCACAAGAAGCATGACCAACCAAGGAGGCGAGATCAACCAGCTCAACCAGCTCAAGAAGCTAGATCATAAAGATGCCACTGATCGCCTCAAGTTCCAAGAAGAAGCCAGCCGGTGTATCATCAAAGACAACCTCATCAATACGGCGATGCCTCGATGAGAACACAATGCAATGGTATAAATGCTTACTTTGTACCTACTTGTCATTTTTGTGGTATGATTGGTCATTTAAGACCAAATTGCTTTTAATATATTATAAGGTGTAGGTTAGAGAGCATGAAAGAAAAACGGTTGAATGTTATAGCAAGTTTGCATGAACCTAGGGAACTTAGAAAAATGTCTTCAACCACTGAAAATGTTAAAGTGGAACTTAGGTGGGTTAGAAAGAATGAACCCGCTTGCCTTAGTGCCCATAAGACATCCGTAGATGCAACTAGGTCATTTGGACTTGGCAGGTCTATAGGGGATCATGCCTCTCATTGACTTGGTTGGATTTGAATCCATTTGGGGAGCTCAAGCAAAGAGAGCGAACTTGCATGATTTGCTATAAGCAAAAAGTTAATTTGTTTTAGGCTCTTTTGATAATTGCTTGATATTCTTGGTTGCACATATATGCTTATATGTTTTTCTTAACAAGTGTGCACCATTGCTTTACTTGCAATCCATGTCATATTTATGTTCAAACATACATTTTTGGACTAGGAGTTTAATTGGGAAAGTACATTTGAATGACCTATAATTTATCTCCATGACATGTGAACTTGCTTTTAATGACAAGCTTTAAAATGATATGCATGAATTGAGTTTAATTGCTTTAATGCAAATGTGTGTGAGTGCAAATGAGAGGACTAATCATTAAGGATCTTTTATCCACACAATTAATAAGGATTTTATATCCAATTTAGTCTTCTCTCATTTCTTAATGGTGAAACAAGACTACTATCATACGGATAATTATCCGGAAAAATCAAAAAGGGTGCAATAGTCGCTCATGTCTTGATTTGCCTTTAAGGATTGATTTAGTTGCTTTATTTTCAAAATTTTGAAACTATATCTTGTTTGCTTATGACAAAAGGGTACAAATTGGTTTGAATTCTTTTGGAAACCCTTTTGATGTTTGCTTTGCCAAATACCATTTGTTTTAGATTTGAATGCAACATGTCTTGCTTGCAAAGCATCCTTGTCACACATTTTTCTTTAAATAAAACTTCTTGAATCTCTCTCAATTATTTAAGTTGCATAATGTTTGTGTATATGATTATGCAATGTTCTTGTACGAATAGCTCTCTTTGCTAAAGCAACCCGATAGGGGGAGCACATTTGCCTATCTCTTTACAAAAAAGGGGAGAAGTCTTTAGAAATATAGGGGGATCATTGGTTATAGTTTTGGGGACAGAGTAACCCATTTAGGGGGAGCATTGCACATGCATTTGTTTATATTGCTTTATTGAGTGCAATTGCTTTTTATGTTTGTTCACCTCAGATGCACTTGTTCTTGGAAAGTGCTTTCTTGCTATTGTGTGCAGTTATGATGATCTACGAAGAGATTGAAGACCTTGAATACTTAGATTCTTAGGTATTTCTTTTTGTAACGTAGAATGGACTCTCATGAAAAATAGCTAGATTATTTTTTGTTTTGTGAGGATTTAATTGTGAGTGGTTGTTTTGTCAAGAAATAGCCAATGGGGGAGATTGTAAGGACCTCAATTTTATGATTGGCTTATTTCATGACAAACTACACCATATTAGGGATGATTGTGTAATGGGTAGCTTAGGACCTCATTGGCAAGCTTCCAAGCATCTCCATGACTTCAAGAGAAAAAGGTATATTCACTTGACTTTGCCTCTTGAAGAGTTTAGGTGCACACACACACCTCATGCATGCCTTGTTGATCTTGCATTTGTGTTGATATTGTTTATATGTGTGCATCTCTTCACAATCACACTTGCACTTCATTTGTAGATTTAAGTGTAGTAATGTGTTGTGTTCACGCTTGCACAATGGTGTGCTTGTTTTAGCGCGTTGAGTGACCATATGAGAAGGTCTCATTCTTCTCTTGGTTTGGTTATATGGAGTAAGGTGTCTAGTTTCAAAAGAGTGTATTTCAATGATTTAATGTTTTTCAAAACTGACCTTTGTATGGTCTTGTTACCATATATTTTTATTAAATGATTCAAAATGAGATTTTTAAATGTCTGTGCAAACTAGACACCTATACTTTTCCAACGGTATATTATTCGTAATATTTTATGACCGTTTGGATTGGTTTTAAAATCTCCAAAGTGACCACCAAAACAGGGCATCTCTGTTGTTGTCCATTTCTGACCTTTGGTTACTAAAATGACCATAACATTTTCTAAAGACATCCAAATCATATTTTGTTAATTGGAGTAGAAATTAGACTTCCATACCTTTCCAACGGTATATTATATGAAAGATTTGGATGTCTTTTTGTCATATTTTGGGTCGCTCGAAGTTGGAGCTGTTGTGCTGTCTTGCGTGTACCGCGGCCTAGACTGCTGTTGGTGCCATGCCTAGCCAGTGACCTAGGCAGCGGTAATGTACAGCCATGCCATGCTGCAAAAACTGCGGTCTGGACACTTTCCTAGGCTGCGGCATGTACAGCGGTCATGCGGAACTTTGTCTCCCAAGTCCAAAACGATACCGTTTTGCATAGGGCTTCTTTATATTTGTTCTCTTCTTCTTCCTTGCCTTTTTAGAGCTCAAAGAACCCATCTTTAGAGTGAGAGAACCTCCATTAGAGAGACAAAGCTTCAAGCTTTGTTATTTGACTCTCCAAACCCCAAACTCATCTTCATCTTGCATTCAAGCATCATTCCAAGCATGAGTTTTCATTGATTGGTAAGTAGAACCACCAATGTTGTTCATTTATTGTTCTAGCTTACCAAGACATGTCATTTATTGCTTAAATTAGCATTTCTTCATATTAATTGCATATTTATTGAAATTATGACATGTTTGGGGTTTGTATTGTAATAGCTTGCATTATTAGGTCATTTATGCCTAAATAGCTAATCCATGAATGTTCATGTATACATAATTGATGATTATGTTGACTTTGTGCATCTATTCTAGTTTATGAACATTTATGTGTATACCTCATTGATTGCATTTCTTGATTGCAAAATTTCCCTTGATTATTTGTTGTGACAACTTATGTTTGGTTGACTTTTATTGACAATTAGGTTGTTAGATTTTATCTACACATCTAATTGAGTCCTTGGTATGGGCATGTAGGCATTGTTTGATAACTAGGATGTTTAATTGCATTATCTACATCTAGTTAAGCATTTTGTGTTTGGTCTTACACATAATTGCATTTGAGCATAGTGTCATATATACACTTAGACCATATAATCTTCATAGAGTCAAAGTCTTGTGGCTTCTAGGTGAAGTTGCACAAGCAAGTCTAGTCTTGCAACCAAGGGTAGGTTGGCAAGCAATTGATCGGGTATCCACTGTAAAAGGCCCGAGGGGTAGAGTAAGAGGTGCTCACGCCAAGAGTAGTGGATCAAGGGATATCACTAGGGATTGAACCAAGAGTGGTGAGTGGCGGTGTCCATAGCCGGAGGTTGTCGAGAGTGAGAGTCCGAGTATCACTTTAGGGTGTAACCTTTTATTCATATAGTGGATTTCTGTGACCGAGTGTGGCGCACTTAACAGCCTATGGTTTTTCCCATTTGGATGGTTTCCATGTATACATCTTGTGTTGTTTATATTTCTGTACTTTACACTTGATGTTGTATGTTTGTTTTATTGGGGTGAATTTTGAATGTTAACTAATCAAGAAAAATTGGTAATTGACTTGACTAAAACCTATACACCCCCCTCTAGGTTATAGACACACACCTTCTTAGGGAACTTTTCACAAACTACACCAAGCAAGACACACATAGAGCACAGATCACCTAAGTATATCTAGGCACCAGCTTTGATACTAATTGAAAATTCCCTAATAAATGTGTGTTTATAAACCGAGAGGATGGGGGGTGAATAGGTTTTAATTCGATAGATTACCAATTTTACGAATTAATCAGTATAATCAATTCTACCCCATTCTACTAAGTTTTCAAATAAAAGACAACAAACATAAAACAATAAAAACACGTAATATATATGTGGAAACCCTCCAAATGGGAAAAACCATGGGCCGTTCAGTGCGCCATACTCAATCCTCAAAATCCACTATTGATAGAAAGTTTACAACCAAGGTTGACCTCCCGTCTAACCCTCATGTTACTAACCCTTTCACTCTACCCAACGGGCTTGAATAGTGATTTTGGATCACTAACCTTGTGCACTAATCATATAGCCACAAGCTTAATCAACAATGAAGAGATTATGGCAACCTAAGTGAATATGCTAGAATATTCTATATGCAAAAATGCTAGGTCTAGACATTCATGCTTATCTAGGATTAATAATGACAATTAAAGCAAATCCTAGATATCAATGTTCTAAATGCAAAGGCAAGAAGAATTAGCTAGAAGGGTAAAGCCATCCTAAATTCTAGCTATCACAAATCAATACTTCTCAACCAACCATCAATACACAAGCATGTCATAAAAGCAATTAAACATACAAGCAAGCATTTAGTATGCATAAAGACTAAAACCCTAGGTATACATGCCTTAGTAATGAAGCTATAAAGTCTAGAGCATGTAGAAGTTACCTAGTCGTGAAAAAAATGATGCTCCATGCTTAGATGATCCTAGAATGAGGCTAGATGATCATGAGATGAAGTTGGTTGAGTAAAAATAACTGTTTGGGAGTCCCCCTCTCTAGAAAAGCTAGGTCACATAAAGATGGCTTCTTGGACTCTTAAAAACCAAAGAGAAGAGAAGAGAAGAGAACATATATATATATATGGTGCCCTATACAAAGTGACATCGTTTTGGAAGAAGGCAAACAAATCCCATCAGGACCGCTGGCTGTACCGCGGTACAGGTAAGTGTCCAGACCGCGTCACAGAGAGCGCTGCATCTCCTGGACAACACCACTCTATAGGCCGTTGTGCATGCAAGTGCACAGACCGCGTTCTGGACAGCATGCAACGCCTGTGAAACTCCACTTGGGAGACCGCGGTGCATGCAACAAGCATAGGCCACGGTAGCCATAACGTGCAGCCTCTGGTAAACCTCATTGTGCAGACCGCGGCGTAGGCACTGTGACGGCAGTCTTAACCGCGGACCAGAGGATAAAAGTCCTCTTTTTTAGGGATAAAAAATGCATTCAACACTCAAGCAAGAATTAAGACACACAAGGCACACAAGAGGGTAAATAAGTAAGCATGCAAGATAATTAAAAGAAAATGCATGAGTGTGTGTGTGCACTAATACCTCTTCAATGAAAGTCAAGCAAGTGAATTTACCTTTGATGCTTGAGCTTGGTTACGAACAATGATGCCCTAAACTACCCTTACATATTGATACCCAAATGTGGTTGTCAACGAAATAAGCCAATCAAACACCGAGGAACTTACAATCTCCCCCTTTGGCTATTTCGTGACAAAACCACTCACTCACAAAGTATCCTCACAACAAAGCACATAAGAAACAACAAGAGGTCAACAAATACATTCTATATTACAAGAGATACCTAAAGCTAAATCTTCAAATCTTCCATCTCTTGTAGAAAGATCATCCCTACAAAATAAAGAACTACACTTTCCAAGACAAGTGTATGAGAGGGATCAAGATAAATAAAAACAAGCGCAATTTGCATGAATTAGAAACAAGTAACATGCAATCATCAAAGCACATAAGCTAACAACACAAAGTCAACTCCCCTTAAAAACGGCATTCTCCCCTTATATGCAAAAGCAACACAAACTCCTCCTAAAACCAACATTACTCCACATTTTTGTCATAAGATAGGCAAAAGAGTATTTCCCAACCGGGACGCTTTAGCAAAGAGAGATATTTGTAATGTAAATGCATAATCATATACAACAACTTTATGCAATTTAATTAAGAGAGAGAGAAATTCATGGAAGTTTCATTTATTGGAATATGTGTGAAAAGATTGCCTTGTATGAAATACATGCAACATCAACTTCCAAAAGCATGGTATTTGGCAAAGGAAAATAGCACATGGGTTTCCAAGAGAAGTCAAACCAATTTGCACCAATTTGTCAATGGAACACAAGATATAGTTTCACAAGAGATAGGAGCAACTATCAAGCCTTACAAGTTAACATGACATGAGCGACTATTGCTCCCTCTTAGATTTTTTCGGGTGAAATGCCCGTATGATAGTAGCCTTGTTCAACAAGTAAAGAGAGAGAGATTATTGGATTGTGAAATCCTTGAAATGGATAAAATATCCTTATTGATTGAAGTCTCAAAAGTCACTCTCACACAAATTTGCAATCATTTTTAAGCATTCAAAAATTCATCATGCATAATAATATAAGCATGTCAAGATCAAGTTTTCATAAACATGGAGATAAACTTTGGGTCAATCAAATGTACTTCCCAATCAAATTTCCTAGTCCAAAAATACATGTTTGAACACAAATGAGACTTGCATTTTAAATAAGGTAAATGCACACTTATTGAATAAAAAGTCGTATAATAATATATGAATCCAAGATACTCAAGCAATTAATTAAAGAGCATAAAATTGAATAATTATTTGCTTATTAGAATGTAAGTTCGCTCTCTTTACTTGAGCTCCCCATATGGGTCAAACACCAAAACTCATCTGCATATGACAAATCCCAATAGACCTATTAAGAGATTTTAAAGTTAGTTTAATCTAATGGTTTTGTAAACAAGTCTGCTAGTTGATCATTTGTGCCCATATGTTCAAGTGCAATGTATTTTGCTCTCAACTAGCTCTCTAATGAAATGATGTCTAATGCCAATATGCTTGGTTAAAAAATGTTGGACAGGATTCTTTGAAATATTAATGGCACTCATGTTATCACAGTAAAGGGTTAGAGTACCTTTTTCAAAGCCATAATTCACAAGCATTTGCTTCATCCATAGGAGTTGTATGCAAGCACTCCCAATGGTATATACTCGGCCTCGGCTGTGGATAATGATATGGAATTTTGCCTCTTGCAAAACCATGACACAAGATTGTTCCCTAGAAAGAAGCAATCACCCGATGTACTATTCCTATCATCACAATTACCTGCCCAATCTGTATCACTAAAGCCAACTAAACTAGCATTAGTGTTAAAAGAGTACCATATCCCATAGTTGGATGTCCCATTCACATATCGAATTATTCTCTTCACAGATGAGAGATGGGATTCCTTGGGATTGGCTTGATACCTAGCACATACACCAACACTAAAGGTTATATCGTGTCTATTAGCAGTTAAGTATAGCAAGCTCCCTATCATGCCCCGATATAGACTTTGATCCACACTTTTTCCACTAGCATCCTTGCTAAGTTTTAATGTGGTACTCATAGATGTGTCACAATGCTTGGCATTCTCAAGGCCAAATTTCTTCACTAGGTTCAGGGCATATTTTGCTTGGGATATGAAGATCCCATCATGCATTTGCTTGATTTGCAAGCCTAGGAAGTAATTGAGTTCACCAACCATGCTCACTTCAAACTCATGAGTCATGACATCAACAAATTGTTTAACTTTCAAGTTGTTTGTGGAACCAAAAACGATGTCATCAACATAAATTTGACCTATGAATAGCTCATCTTTAGTACACTTGATGAACAAAGTCTTGTCAACACTTCCTCTAGAGTTGCCATTGTCAACAAGATAAAGAGTGGGATGCTCATACCAAGCCCCTGGTGCTTGTTTCAAGCCATATAGAGCCTTTTTGAGATGATAAACATGGTTGGGGTGGTATGGATCCACAAACCCCTTGGGTTGCTCAACAAACACTTCCTATTGCAAAAAGCCATTGAGGAAGGCACTCTTAATATCCATTTGATGCAAGTTAAACTTGTGCATACAAGATATGGATAAGAGAAGCCTAATATACTATAATCGGGCAACGGGAGAAAAAGTCTCCTCAAAGTCGATACCCTCAATTTGTGAGTACCCTTGTGCTACAAGTTTAGCCTTGTTATGCACAATGTTGCCTTCCTCATCGGATTTATTCCTATAGACCCATATGGTGCCTATCACATTAGTGTTCTTTGGCCTAGGAACTAGAATCCAAACCTCATTTCTTTCAAATTGATTTAGCTCTTCTAGAATAGCAAGAACCCAAAACTCATCACTTAAAGCTTTATCAACCTTTTGGGGTTCAATTTTAGAGGTGTAGCAAGTATAGCTAATTTGATTTGCTAATTGCTGCCGAGTCCTAACACCTTCATTCATATTTCCAATGATGTCACTCATGTTGTAAAGATGTCTAATCCAAGGAGCAGGTTCCTTAGAGTCCAAAGTAGAATCTCTATCAAGAGATTAAGAGACCTCTTTCTTAAGATTTGACTTTTCATCACTTGAAATCTCATCAACCATATTAATCTCCTCATCATGGTTACTAACCTTAGGCCTACAATCATCTATGATCACATTAGATGATTCCATAACACTTTGTGTCTTCAAATTAAAAACTCTATAGGCCTTACTATTTAGGGCATAGCCAATGAAAATTCCCTTATCACTTTTACCATCAAACTTGCCAAGTTGATCACGATCATTTAGAATGTAACACTTGCTTCCAAATGAGTGGAAGTAGCTAACATTTGGCTTCCTTCCCTTCCATAATTCATAACAAGTTTACCTAGTACCGGACCTTAAATATAGGTTACATTTTTTTTTACAATACCGTAACAGTAATAATAATAATAATAATAATAATAATAAATAAATAATACAACCCATAAACCCTAAATCCACAGTACCATATAATTAACGATCAATCATATTTTTGTAAATTAAATTTTTTTATATACATACAAAAACATAACACAATCAATTCAAATCGTGCCAACACAATCATACATACAGGAGCAATGAAAACAATTTCTTGTTCCGAATATAAAATTGGCTCTGATACCAATTGTAGGAACCTCGTTCACTGGTCATGCAGCGGAAAAGGGTTTTAAAATTTTTATACAAATCGTAATCTGTATCTGGGACCAGTGAACTTGGGATCGTATTTATTTTCAAAACAAATACATACAATATATAAATACAGGAAATTGAAATCAATATAAACAAGAATAAAATCTAGTACCATAACAACGTTTGGACGCTCCTTCACTTCACGATATGCTCCTGGTCTGTACCAATGATCTTCCTTGCTATGTCCTGAAATTGATAACTGTGTGTGGGCACGTCACATACCCAGGAACTTAGAAGGATGTATGAGAAGGAAAAAAGAAGTAAAAAAGAAGAAACTATTTCTTCTAAGTGATTCATGCCACTGTGCAACACTTGCACCAATGTACACACTAAAACCAAAAATATTTTTTGCTTTTCTTTTCTTCACTTTGATATCACGCACACACTTGCACAAAGTCAATCATGCGTGTGGCTTGATCTCAGGTGTGGTTCCACGCATCACCCAAAATTAAAAACAACTAAAAAAAACTTTTTTTTTTTTTCCTTTTGTATGTTGAACAATATATATGTTTTATATCTTTGACGAACACTTTTCTTTTTTTTACGTTGAACCTGTGTAGTTTACTTTTTTTAAGAAACACATATATATTTGTCGTATGTAAACTTTATCAGATGTACACGTCATTGACAAAGTGGATAAAATTGCCAGGTGGACATCCGAATAGGCATTCAGAAAATATCCTACAAGACATCACAAAAGAAGAGAAGCCCGAGTAAACAAGCATCGAACAAGACTTGCTCTGGAGTCAACTGACGTCAGATATGACTCAGGGTCAGTTAAACATACTCAGGGCTAGTTGATGACATTGTCTACTCGGGATCAGATGACGTCACTTGGGACTAGCTGATATCGTGTTCTACTCGAGACAAGGATGAAGAAAACTGAATAAAAGTCCAGCGCGTAGCTCAAACGAATCGAGTCATTAAAATACATGGAAGATATCCAAATCAAAGAAAAATTCCAAGAAGAACAGAATATCAAGCAGAAAGGGTTCCCAATCAGGCAATAATTTTATTTCTTTAAAAAAAATACGCTCTTATAAGGAAATAAGTCCTAATTAGACTACATTACTAGAGTCCCATTCGATCTCAATACAAATTTCTGAAATAGGAAAGAAGACAAACTACTTCGAACAAGCAAACAATCATAATTAAATACAAAGATCTTTTATTACTTGTACAAAGAATATTAGGGTTCTATGGACATATAAATAGACCCATAATCTCATCACACGGACATATACAACAATCAAAGAAAAATACGGAGAGAAGAAAGAGAGATCGAGAATTGTAATTATATTATTTCATATTGGATTTTGGCCTGGTTGATCATTTAAACACCCATGGACGTTTCTCCTGTCATCGGAGTCTTACCACGTAAAAACTTGTGTCTGATTACTTTATCCTTCTCTTTCTCTTTAAAATCATAGCTAAAATCCAATCTTTCTTGGCTTTTCTCATACATCCAGAAAAACAATTGGTGCTAGAAGAAGGGGCTTCGAACCTCCGATTTAATTAAAGATAATGGCAAGAAGCAGAAGCAGTTCTGGGTTGTCCAAACTCCAGATAACTTCCATGTTGGCAGTAGCTTGCGAGATCTCGCTGCAACCACAGAGAACCAACCTACATTCCTAATAGGAATCCAGCAAGTTCCTCAGACCAGCAGAGACCTGATGCAAAGCTTCCGAGAGGCGTTGCAAAAATTGGTGGCAGATGCAGCAAAGGAAGGAGTTGATCTACTGGCTGCAGAAGAAGCACAATATCCTAACCTCTCACCTGTGAGGCTTCGTTCAGTTGTAGTAGGGCCAAAACTAAATGCATCGGAATCCGGAAGAAACTCTGCTCCAATCAATCAGGCTGGATGTGAAACACTTGAAGAGGAACGACCACGTCAGAAGCAGAACCAGGATCAGACAGTCCATGCTAGACACCGCAAACATGACTGGCACAGGGATCTGTCGTCATTAAAAGATAGTGATCGGCACCATCACAAGTGTCATCACGGAATCTTTCTTGAAACCCGGTATCAAAGTGAAGAGCCAGAAATGGGAATGACAAGCATCTAGCGGTTCAACCATCAAGGAAGTCCGGTGGGAGATAGAGACGTCATAATGTAGAGCCTAACTCGAGAAGTCGAGAACAACAGGGGTCAAATTGACGCATTGGTCAAACGCTATGGGTACAACGATTTATCTGACGAGGATTCTGACAGCCCATTCACTAGGGACATCCTGCGGACTTCATTCCCTGAAAGATTCAGGATGCCACACGTGGAGCAGTTCAAGAAAGATACAGACCCAAAAGAACATGTCAGACGCTTTAAAAGTGCTATGGCCTAGTATGCCCATAGTGATCCCTTACTATGCCTCAACTTTCCACGAACTCTAGGAGACATGGGCTCAAGATGGTTCGGGAGATTGCCCCAAGCAAGCATCGAAAGTTTCAGTGAACTGAGCAAGAGTTTCTCAAGGCAATTTCTGAGCAATGTTCACAAGAAAAAATCAGTGGCTTACCTTTCTCAAATAAAACAAGGGAAAGACGAGTCGTTGAAGAAATACCTAAGGAGATTCGACCAAGCAGTATCGAAAATCAGTAGTGCAAACGATGAAGCGATAATTGCTGCATTCATCAACAACCTATAGAATGGACGGTTATCTTATGACCTGAGAAGAGCCCGTCTAGCCAGATATACAGATATTATGGACACGGTAGGAGGATATGCACTAGCCGAAGAAGAAGAGTTAGCCATAGGAGGATGCTACATGCATGGAGGAAAACCCGAGAAGGACGCTGAGTCCAAGGTATAGAACCAAAAGGGAAAACAGAAAGGAAATAGCAAAGAAAAGAGCAAGGACGAAGGAAACGGGTGTAATGTCGAATAGACCATAGAGAAATACCGAGGTAGATACACCAACTACACCCATCCTGGTCATTCTGGAAGCAAAGAATATGGTATAGGAGCCACGATGACAGTCTCAGTTCACCCGGCGAGATACAACCAAATACTGCAGATTCCATAAGGAAACCGGTCATGAGATTTCCAAGTGTTACCAGCTCAAGGATTACATAGAAACACTCATTTGGGAAGGACATCTACATGATGTAATCTTGAAAAGGGATGAGAAATTAGAAACAAAGAAAGAGATCAGGGCCGATTACAGCTCTGGTCAAAATTAAAGGGCCAGTCCAGAGGCCAATGAAGTAATACATACAATCTTAGGAGGACCATCCACTGGGAGAATTAACCCAGAGCGAACACAGGAAATAAGAGAGGTAATAAAAGCAACACATAACTTTGACATGAACTCGGTGGAGCCAGACCTAAAAAAGGTAAAGGAATGATGGGACCCAATAATATTCACTGAAGTAGACTCACATGGGGTCGACGTTCGGTCAAATGATGTCTTAGTCATAAGTGCCCAGATTGGTCATCATGAAGTTAGGAGAATCTTGATAGATAATGGAAGTTCGGCAGACATTCTCAACGTAGTCGTCTACTATCAAATCAGGTTAAACCAAAAGGATCTACAACCTTTCCATACCCACTCAGAGGATTCAGAGGAATTGAGGTCAAGTCACTCAGGATGGTAAAGCTACCTGTGAAGATCGGAGTGGCACCTTGTCAGAGAACTGTATTGCTCGACTTCGTGGTAGTAGACTTAGACAATTGGCCGTATAATGCGTTGTTGGGTCGACCATTCTTAAATAAAACTAAGGCCGTAACAGCCACTTATGCCTTAATGATCAAGTTCCCTACCAAACAGGGAGTCGGTGTAGTCAAGGGATCCCAAGAGATGGCTCAAAGAGCTAACCTAATAATATACAAAGACAAAAATGATGAACAAGTTTGCACTATAATGCAGCTGAGTCAGAACAAATAGTCACTGCCATTTGAATTCGACCCAAGGGAAGAGTCGAATGAATCCAAAACTGAACCGGTCGAAGAAATTATCTTGAAAGAAGATGAACCAGATAAGAGGATCAAGATCGAGGCCAACCTAGAAGGAAAAATCAAACAAAGCCTCATTGATCTGCTCTAAGAATACAGGGATGTGTTCGTCAGGAGTCATGAAGACATGGTCGGGATAGATGCCCAAATAATATCTCATTATCTCACAGTAGACCCGAATGCAAAACCGGTGATACAAAAGAGAAGATCATTCAATCTCAAGAGAAGTCAAGCAATAAAACAGTAAGTAGAGAAGCTACTCGCTGGAGGGTCGATTAGAAGGTCAACTTCCCTCAATAGGTCGCTATGTATTCCTCGTCCAAAAAGAAAATGGACAATGGTGAATGTGCGTAGATTAACAAGGCATGCCCAAAATACAGTTTTTCACTTTCGAGGATAGATTAGTTGGTGGACGCAACATCATGCAATGAGTTGCTCAGTTTCATGGAAACCTACTCGGGACATAACTAAATTCGGATGAACAAGGCTGACGAAGAAAAAACAACATTCACAACTGATCAGGGCCTATACTGTTACACAGTGATGCCTTTTGGATTAAAAAATGAAGGGGCAACCTATCAAAAGCTGGTCAACAGAATCCTTGGACGGCAAATAGGAAGGAACATGGAAGTGTACATTGATGACATGCTGACCAAGAGCATCTCGGCAGACAAGCAAACCTCGGACCTGTGAGAGACATTTGATGTTTTGAAGAGATACAAAATGAAGCAAAATCCGAACAAGTGTTTATTCAGAGTTCCTTCAGGAAGATTCCTGGGTTTTCAAGTTCAACAAAGAGTAATCGATTCAACCCTTAGAAGATCCAGGCTCTGCAGAAAATGACTTCACCAAGGACACTAAAAGAAGTACAGCACCTAACAGGATGCTTAGCTTCCTAAGGTAGATTCATCTCAAAGGCTACGGACAGATGCGTACCCTTTTTCAAAGTAATTAAAAAAGGAAAAGGACTCGAATGGAATGAAGAGTGCGAGCAAGTTCAGTCCTAGTTAGAACAAAAGATGGAGAACAGAAGCCAGTGTACCTATCAATTACAGAACTAGCAGCAAATTCAGTCTTAGTTAGAACAGAAGATGGAGTATAGAAGCCAGTGTAATTTACCAGCAAGACACTTCTACCAGTCAAGACCAAGTATTCACAATCAAAAAAAATGGCCCTGGCATTGGTTTCAGCAACAAAGAAACTAAGGCCATACTTTCAGGCTCATACAATCCAAGTTCTCACTAACTGCCCATTGAAGCAAATTCTATAGAAGTCAGAGATTTTAGGAAGACTTACCAAATGGACTATCAAGCTAAGTGAATTTGATATCCACTAAGTCCCCAGGACATCCCTTAAAGGGCAAGCAGTGGCAGATTTTATAGCTGAGTTCACATAGCCAAACCTGGAAGCAAAAAGGATGTTAGGAAAAAAATTCCCACGAAAATTGTATGTTGATGGCTCTTCAAACACTCATGGAAACGGGGCAGGGATCGTAGTATGCACTCCAGAAAGAGATGATGTCGAATGTGCCATAAGGTTTGATATCAAAGCAACTAACAATCAAGCCGAGTACGAGGTACTACTAGCTGGACTCAGAGTCTGCACAGCTCTCGGGGCAGATGACGTCGAGATATTCAATGATTCACAGATAGTTGTCAACCAAGTCCTGGATAAATACCAAGCCAAGGATAAAGGTATGATAGCCTACTGTAACATTGCAAAACAGCTCCTCCAGAAATTCAAAGAAGGCATGCTCCCGGAAAATCCCTTACAAGCAAAACGTATCAGGTATCGTTCAGCAAGGTACACATTGGTTGGAGGAGAACTTTACAGAAGGGGGTATTCCTGAACACTCCAAAGATGTGTGTCATAGGAGGATGCATATCGGATATTACAAGAAATCCATAGAGGAGTTTGCGAAAACCACACTGGGGGTAAAAGTTTAGCACACAAGGTACTCAAGCAAGGTTATTATTGGCCTACTCTATTCTCAGATGCACAACAATGTTCGGAGAGTTGCAATACTTGCCAAAGGATTGCTAATGATATCCGAAAACCCCCTAAAAAGCTCAAAAACCTCACATCCCCATGGCCATTTTCCATATGGGGTTTGGATTTAATCGGCCTAATGCCAGCCGGGATAAGGGGTGGAGCGAAGTATGCCATAGTAGCCGTTGACTACTTCACGAAGTGGGAAGAAGCTGAAGCATTGGTGCATATCACAGAAGCAAACACCATAAATTTTGTGAAAAAAAATATACTTTATAGGTTTGGATTCCCAAACACTATAATCACTGACAACGGCACCCAGTTCGATAACCTGAAATTCAGACAGCTATGTAAAGAGTACCGGATTTCCAATTACTATGCCACACCTGCCCACCCTCAAACAAATGGGCAGGTTGAAGCAGTGAACAAAATCATCAAGCAAACAATCAAAGCAAAGCTAGATACCAAGAAAGGAAGCTGGGTTGAAAAGCTTCTCGAAGTATTATGGGCATATCGGACAACAGCAAGAACGTCAATAGGAGAGACTTTATTTACTTTAGCGTTTGGAACAGAAGCTGTTATCCCAATAAAAACGTCATATGCATCACCCCGGGTCAGGCTATATGATGAAGAACAGAATGTTGATATGCTATTACAAAGCTTAGATGAGCTAGAAAAGAAATGGGAGAAGTCCCGAATTCAAAATATAGCATATCAGCAAAGAGTAGCTCGCCACTACAACTCTCATGTTCGGGTCAAAAAATTCCAACTAGAAAAACCTGGTACTCAGAAAGGTGTCATTGAACACAAAAAATAAAGTTGCAGTTTCCCTGGTTGATAAGTGGGAAGGCCCATACAAAGTCGAAGGAATAGCTGGTCATGGAGTGTATTGGATTGCACGACCCAATGAAGGGGTAATGGTGTTTTTATTTCCGGGTTAGTTTAGGAATCCCAGAAAATTGAATTGAAGAGAAATTGGTATGGTGAAATTTCTCACCTTTAAATTCCTTAAAACAAATAAAGGAAAATAATTTAAAATTTAAAATCCACATTCTTTAAGGTCGGGAATTAGTATTTGAGGCCTGAGAATTAGTTTTTGAAGCCCTGGATCCGTGAATTACCGGGATTCATAGATTGTATTTCTCATTTAATTATATTTTTTCTACATTTGTAATTATTCTTCGGACACCGCGGGAGGTAACCTCACATGGTGGCCTTCCGTTGGAGATGGATCCCGGTCTAGAAACCAACTTCAAAAGTCCATGTCCTTGATAGGTCGGGGGACCTTTACCACAATTGGTGGTAATGGTAGGATAATAATGAGAATATTGGATGGTGAGGTGCAGGTGTAATGGTGTTTTTTTTTTCTGGGTTCGTTTAGGAGTCCCAAAAAAAATGAAGGGAAATTGGTATGTTGAAGTTTTCCACCTTTAAATTCCTTAAAAAAAAAAAAGGAAAATAATTTTAATTAGAAACAGTGAGTATCCATATTACTACAAGCAATGCAAAAGAAGAATACCATAATGACAATATTTATTTACAAGTCATTATATGTAAACTTGCTAACAAACAACAATAAATGCACTTTCCAACCAATGTCAAGTTAAGAAAATCCGAGATAAAAACAATTTATTTTAAAGCCCGAGAATTGTTTTGAAGCATGGGAATTTGATTTCAATCCCGTTAATCCTTCCTTTCAAGCCCGGAATTGGATTTCAAGCCTGAGAATCCTATTTTAAACCCGGGAATCCTTCCTTTCAAGCACTGGAACCTTCCTTTCAGGCCCGTGAATTTGATTTCTGTAGGAAAAAAACCACGCGCAGTGGAAGCGTGAGAAAATTTATAAAAAAATTAGGGTTTGCTTATAAAAAAAATCCCTTTTAAATAACAAGAACCTTAACTCTAGATTAATTGATGTATATAAAAGTGTCGTACCTTTTTCTCATGACGATTGAACAAGCGCCGAATTGATTCCGCAAGATCTTCCAATCCAATCACGAACGTGAATCACCTAGGAGTGTGGGCTCCCTTTCTTCAAACTGTATACCTGAGGATGGAAACAGACAAAATCTATTTCTTTGTTAGTTACAAATATCCTCCAAGAGAAAAATCAAGAATGTCCGGCCACTTGTGAATTATCAATCGATTTGATTGAAACTCGCGTGAACCTTGATTCGATGTTGTACACAAATCCCTTTTGATGTAAAGGATACTAGTGTACTATCGAAAACAAAAATGTTCTCTTTTTCTCTTTTCTTCTTGGTCGAATTCCACACTCTATAACTTAGAGTTGATTGAATTTTATCTTGAGTAAAATACTAATTTTTTCTCTCTCAAAATTCTCTCTTAGAAAAACCTTAAGTTGGCTGAAAATTTTACTCTATAAATCATTGGGGCTGGCCGAAATTCACAAGGGTATACATATAGATCACAAATCCTTTCCTAAGAAGGATTTACTTGGTTGGCAATAATCCTTTCCTTTTGTGGATTTATTTGGTAGTTAAGAATCATTTTCTTAAAGAAATTCTATTCTCTTATATATAAATATATATATATATATATATATATATATATATATATATATTTATATGAGCTGGCCAAAATTCACAAGAATATATATTAGGATCACAAATCCTTTCCTAAGAAGGATTTACTTGGTTGTTAAGAATCCTTTTCTTAGGTGGATTTACTTGGTGGTTAAGAATCATTTTTCTAAATGAATTATATCCTACACCGAACCTCCTAATCCAACTCAATAGTGTATTTGCAACCATATTAAAGACTTCCTAATTTTATTAGATACATAATTCATTTTATTTATCTACTTATCAAATATAGTCTTTAATATTAATTATACTACCAACAATTGTATAATTTTAGAAGACCATCTCCTACTAGGAAAAAGATTTTGACTTTTAATTAAATAATCAATTAATCAACAAATTAATTAATTTCCATTTAATTAAATAATAAAATAAAAAAATAATATAATTAAGCTATTCTAAATAGCCTTACCGCCCATACCATATATATGGGCCAAATATTATTTTTGTTATTTTATTAAATCCATTGAACCTTAATAAAAAAAGTGCACATGTGAACTAGACCTATTCTTACAAAAAGAAACAAGTTCACATACCTTAATACAATTCTAGATGGACCTCTAAATTGGTCCGGTAGAATATATCAAGATATCCATGCAAGTTCGTGTGGATTGGAGATCTTGGCGGGTTATCTAAATTTCAGCTCCAATAGACACAACCCAATCACAATCAACAAATGATTCAATTAGGTCCGATCTATTTTATTTTAGTTCATTCCACAAGAGAACTAAAATTGAACTCATAAATAAAGATAAAATAAGTTGATGTTACTCATTCATACCCTAGAAAACCTTATTGGAGAAAGTGTATCCTCGTGAAGAATACCAGTAATCGCCAAGAGATCATAGACCGCCAAGAGCTCATAGACCGCCTATAGCTCTCCAAGTTACCATATTTACTTATACGACCATATTTTGAACTTGGATATTTTGACTTGTCCAGAAGCCATGTTTCAATAGACTCTATTGAAAAATTAACGTTAAGATTTAATATCCAATACCTCAAAACATCCATATGATGATATTCTACTCTCATTTAAAAAATGGAGCCACGATGTCCATATCTATAAAAGAAGTCCTATATCGATTAACAAATGAATACCACCAAACTCTCAAGAAAAGACTATGCTATATAACCGTACGCATTGATAGCTCAAATGATAACACTGGCAACCATAAGTCCATCATTTATCTCAGGATTGAGATAGACTCTCTGATTGTCTTCAAATGAAAACTTTTATCCATTGACGGTTCTAGATAAAGTATTTCATTGTGATCCTATTCAATATACCTAGTGCACTAGATTCTTTTGCCCAAAGACACCACACTTTGATGATTTTAGACTCATCATAACACATTTGATCCCACTCAAATGTCAGCAAATGAATCTACAACTTTGACAAGATAAAGACGCCCAACCTTTTATCTTAAGTTGTGAATATTATTCAAGACTAACTAAGGAATCGTGTCTAGCTCATACATATCTATATGTATAAACAATTCTTTGTTTCTCATAGTTTTTTGACCTTATGATTATTTACTTTTGACAGTTATAATAATTAAACTATAAATGCTATAAGATTTGTTAAACTAGAAATGACATTATTAATGTGAAACGATTGTCAAATATACTATTATACACTTGCTATCCAGCATAATCCTAACAATCTCCCACTTGCTCTATAGCAAATGTGTCATATATCTCATCCCTATGTTCTCTAGATGCCCATCAAAACTCTTTTATTGAAGAGCCTTTTGCTAAGGGATGTGCTAGATTTTCTACTAACGTGATCTTTGTAATCGTCACGTCACCCTTATGCATAGTTTCCCTTAGAATTTGATATTTTTTTTCAATGTGTTTCCCTCTCTTATGACTTCTTGGTTCTCTTGAATTAGCCACTGCTCCACTACTGTCACAGTAGATAATAATCTACTTATTCGCATCTGGAACCACTTCCAAGTCAATCAATAATTGGTGGAGCCAGACAGCCTCTTTAGCAGCCTCGCATGCAGCAACATACTCGGCTTCCATGGTGGAATTAGTAATACATGATTGCTTGATACTACTCCAGGTGACTGCCCCTCCTCCAATAGTAAACACAGATCCTGATGTTGATCTTCTAAAGTCAGAATCTGACTGAAAATCAGAATATGTATTCCCAACGAGAATTAAAACCCCTTCTAGAGTATACAAGCATATAATCTCTCGCTCTCCTAAGATACTTGAAAATATGTTTTACTGTCGTCTAGTGATAAGGACCAGATTTCGATTGACACCTTCTAACTATGCCCACAACAAAGGAAATATCTGGTCTAGTACAGAGCATTGCATACATGAGACTTCCAACTGCAGATGCATACGAAACCCTACTCATGAATTGCTCTTCATGCTCATTCTTAGGAAATTGTTCCTTAGAAAGTTTGATTCCATGTCTGAAATCTAACATACCTTTCTAGGAATCTTGCATAGAAAACCTAGACAAGATTTTATCTATGTATGAAGCTTGGGATAATGCAATTGTTCTATTCTTTCTATCCCTTATGACTTGGATACCAAGAATATAACTTACTTCTCCTAAGTCCTTCATATCAAATTGTTTTGCTAACCATTCTTTTATTGATGTCAATACACCTACATCTTTTCCGATAAGTAGTATATCATCAACGAAAAGAACTAGAAAAACCAACTTGTCACCTTTAATTCTTTTATATACACAAGGTTCATCAAGGTTTTAAATAAATCTAAAAAATTTCACGGCTTGAGTGAACCTTATGTTCTAGGATCTGGATGTTTGCTTCAATCCATATATGGATCTTTGCCACTTGGATACCCTTTCCTCTTGGCCTTTTTCAATGAATCTATCTGGTTGCATCATGTAGATGCTTTCGTCAAGACTTCCATTAAGGAAAAATGTCTTGACGTCCATTTTCCAAATCTCTAAGTCTAGAGATGCAACAATGGATAAGAGTATCCTAATGGATTTAAGCATGGCCACATGAGAGAAGGTTTCTTCATAATCGATACCTTCCTTCTGTGTATAACCTTTAGCTACCAATCTAGCTTTAAAGGTTTCCACCTTTCCATCCATTCCTCTTTTCCTCTTGTATACCCACTTGCACCTGATGGGTTTTATCCCTTTAGGCAAGTCTACAAGAGACCAGACTTTGTTTCTGAACATAGATTCAATGTTGGATTGCATTTCCTTTTGCCGATGGCGACAATCAACATCTTCCATTGCTTTCTTGTACGTATAGGGATCACTGTCGTCCTGAAGATTTTCTATAGATTCTCCTAGACCGATGTATCTCTCGGGTTGTCTAACAACCCTCCCACTACGACGAGGTATGGTAGACTGTTGATCTTGTGGGTATGGAACTTACAATTGGGCTACGTTGCAAAAATTCATGTGGAATTGTATCTCCTAAAAGCTCATTCAAGACAATTCTACTTTTAGGCACAAAATTATTCAGGACAATTCATAGGTAAGTTTCATCTTTTGATAATTTTACTCTTTTATGATTAGGTTTCGTTGATTCTGTGTCCAACAAGTGAGAGATATTTCCATGCAAATAGACTAAACAGGGACCTTTTATGATTAGGTTTCGTTGTGCCTTTGGTCGCAAAAGACCTTTTGGCCATTTTACCTTCCAAACAAGATTCACAAGTTGGTAGATCATCACCCTTCAAGTCACTTAAAGGCCCGTCACTAACCAATATTTTAATCCTATTTAGGTTAATATGACCTAGCTGAAAATGCCATAGGTAGGTTTCATCTTTTAATAATTTTACTTTTTTATGATTCTGTTTCAATGATTCAGTGTCTAGCAAGTGAACGATTTCTATGCAAGTAGAATAAACCATTTTCCAATGTACCTTTACAAACAAATTTGTTATTCTTACTAATAATAAAACCTTTATTAAAGATAACCGAATATCCAAATTTCTTTGGACAAGAGACCGAAATTAAATTCATTTTGAATTGTGGTACATAATAAACGTTTATTAAAACAAAATGTCTATAAGAATCTAAATTGATTCTAATATCTCTCACTACACTAGTAGACACCAACACTCCATTGGCTAAATGCAAGTTGAATTCAATCTCATTCAGTCTTTTCCTTTCCCGAAACCCCTTCAAGTTAGGCCCAAGTTGCTTTTTCTTCTGTTGTTACTTGACCTTCTGACAGGTCTTCACAGTAGCAACTTTACCAACCATATGAATCTCTTGACCTTTGCCTTTCACAAGAATCGTTTTGACGCTTTAAAAATCTTGCATCAGGCCTTGCAAGGTGTATTCCTTATTGTTCAAGGTGTAGTCCAACTTTAAAAAAACCAAAGGAATCCGATAGTGAGTTGACAATCTTGTCAAGCTTTCATCTCACCATCTGTCTCAGCACCATTCAGTTTAGCAATGTTGAGATGTGCTATGACTTTCATCATGTTATCTTTCACAGCCTATCCAGGTTTCATCCTAAGATTCAAGAAAGCAGTCACTGCATCTCTCTTAGTCGCCCTAGACCTTATGGCAAACATATCCTTAAGAGACATCATTATATTTGCAACAGTCTCAATTCCTTCATGTTGTTGTTGCAACACATCGGAGATGGTGGCCATAATGTAACATTTAGCCATCTCATCAGAAGACTCCCACTGTTGATACTCATCTCATTGCTCCTGAGTAGATTCATTAGTTTGGTGGTTTAGGAATAGACAGAATGATCTTATGGTTTTTCAACTTGCAATAACAACCCAATTTTCCTTTTCCATGTGACATAATTATCATCGGTTAAAGTATTATCTTTTAAGATGTTGATTAGGGATAGGGTCATGATTTCTTTATATTAACAAAAATTATATAAGTAAATAATCATGATAAAGCTCTTTTGAATATTTATCTTGAATTAAATTAAATAATTCAATTGTAAAAATTCAACGGTGATCGAACACCCATAAATATCACGCCTCTTTTGGGAGTTCGCAACATTTACTAGTTGGACTAGGTCCCACCTAATTGTTAACATACCAACCAACATTTTCAATTTTAGCCTTGTGATTTTATTAACAAAAACTCTTTGGAGGATATTAATAAACTCACATTTAGTGTGTTACCAAGTTATCATCCTTCAATATAATCCCTCACGAATATCCCTCCTTTGGGAGTAGATATCGTTTGGGCTAATTGTCTAGTCTATCCTTGTAAGGAAGTATCTTGCTAAATTCCATTCATGAATACCCCTTGGGGGGTTATTCACGAAACATAAAGCTCAACTAAACTTGGAGGCCGTAGGTGTTCCAAAACATCTTCTCTCACTCAATTGTTTAAGGCGTGTGATCGAATTCTAAAGAATGATTTACAAAGTTATATAGATGTCAATCTAGATACTTAAACCATTCTGCATGTTCATACCAAAAGAGATATATGAGTGGCACTCCTATTCTATATGACATGTTGTCAAACAATCACAAACATTGCAATATTTACAAAAATATAAATATCTACAATTTTGGTCCATCCTAGAAAAACAAGTAAATTACATATGTCTTGGAATACAAAACTCATTTCTTGGCGAACAAGTCTTCACGCGACCTTCTTTGGCCGGACTCTCTCGGCTGCCTCCCACGGGCGTGCGCACCCTTGTCCCTTACCCATGGGCATGCACATGCCATAAACCCATAAAGGGCTGCCATACGCAGCCCATGGCTTCCATAGGGCTGCCATGCGCAGCCCATGCCACAACAAACGTGGCTACGTGCTCTTCACACGCACGTTCGTTGCTATGGCTCGCACGATCCCAAACTTGTTCCGGTTGCTCCTAATTCTTCAAACCTTTGATTCTTCGAAACTTGAGTGTATTACAGAAGAATTATGAATAAAAATACTGCAGTTTTTTTTTATTACAACAACAAAATAAAAAAACTTACCACCTACCAAGAAATAAATTATGGCGATGATAAACCACCCTTCTTGTTACAATCTTAAAACAAAAATACATTGAAATTCTAGACCAAAATTGAGCAATAACAATCCACATATAATACATATATATATATATATATATATATATATATATATATATATATCCATACATTCCAATGTAAATATATATACGAATACCTAGAGTGCCATCTCTTTCTAAAACATGTATATATACAATAAAAAGAAAAAAGATTGACATACACATACATCAATTAATCAAGGATACAACCTGGCTCTGATACCAATTGTAGGGAAAAAACCACGCGCAGTGGAAGCGTGAGAAAATTTAAAAAACAATTAGGGTATGCGTATAAATAAAATATTTTCCCTTTTACATAACAAGAACCTTAACCCTAGATTAATTGATATATATAAAAGTGTCGTACCTTTTTCTCGTGACGATTGAACACATGCCGAATTGATTCCGCAAGATCTTCCAATCCAATCACGAACGTGAATCACCTAGAAGTGTGAGCTCCCTTTCTTCAAATTATATACCTGAGGATGGAAACAAACAAAATCTATTTCTTTGTTGTGCAAGAATCCTTTCCTTAGGTGGATTTATTTGGTAGTTAAGAATCCTTTTCTTAAAAGAATTCTATTATCGTATATATATATATATATATATATATATATATATATATATATATATGAGCTGGCCAAAATTCACTAGAATATATATTAGGATCACAAATCCTTTCCCAAGAAGGATTTACTTGGTTGTTAAGAATCATTTCCTTAGGTGGCTTTACTTGGTGGTTAAGATTCCTTTTTCTAAATGAATTCTATCCTACACCAAGACTTCTAATCCAACTCAATAGTATATTTTTAACCATATTAAAGGCTTCCTAATTTGATTAGATAAATAATTTTTTTTATTTATCTACTTATCAAATATAGTCTTTAATATAGATTATACTACCAACAATAGTATAATTTTATGAGACCATCTCCTACTAGGAAAAAGATTTTGACTTTAAATTAAAAAATTAATTAATTTCCATTTAATTAAATAATAAAATAAAAAAATATATAATTAAACTATTCTAAATAGCCTTGCCGCCTAACACATGTATATGGGCCATATATGATTTTTCTTATTTTATTAAATCCATTGAACTTTAATAAAAAAAGTCCACATGTGAACTAGATTTATTCTTACAAAAACAAACAAGTTCACATTCCTTAATACAATTCTAGATGAACCCTAAATTGGTCTGGTAGAATATATCAAGTGATCCATGCAAGTTCGTGTGGATTGGGGATCTTGGCGGGCTATCTAAATTTAAGCTACAATAGACACAACCCAATCACAATCAACAAATGATTAACTTAGGTCTGATCTATTTAATTTTAGTTCATTCCACTAAAGAACTAAAAGTGAACTCTTAAATAATGATAAAATAAGTTGATGTTACTCATTTATGGCCTAGACAACCTTATTGGAGAAAGTGTATCCTCGTGAAGATACCAGTAATCACCAAGAGCTCTCCAAGTTACCATATTTACTCATACGACCACATTTTGAACTTGGATATTTTGACTTGTCCAGAAGCCATGTTTCAATAGACACTATTGAAAACTTAACGTTAAGATTTAATATCCAATATCCCAAAACATCCATATGATGATATCCTACTCTCATTTAAAAAATGGAGCCACGATGTCCATCTTTATAAATGAAATCCTCTATCGATTAACAAATGAATACCACCAAACTATCGAGAATAGACTATGCTATATAACCGTACTCATTGATAGCTCAAATGATAATACTTGCAACCGTAACTCCATCATTTATCTCAGGATTGAGATAAACTCTCCGATTGTCTTCAAATTTAAAGCATTTATCCAATGATGGTTCTAGATAAAGTATTTCATTGTGATCCTATTCAACGCACCCATTGCACTAGATTCTTTTGCCTAAAGACACCACACTTTGATGATTTTAGACTCATCATAACACATTTGATCCCACTCAAATGCTAGCAAAAGAATCTACAACTTTGACAAGATAAAGGCTCCCAACCTTTTATCTTAAGTTGAGAATATTATTCAAGACTAACTAAAGAATTGTGTCGGCCTCATACATATCTAGATGTATGAACAATTCTTCTTTTCTCATAGTCTTTTAACCTTATGATTATTTACTTTTTTCAATTATAATAATTAAACTATAAATGCTATAAGATTTGTTTAACTAGAATTCACTTTATTAATATGAAAAGATTGTCAAGTACATTATTATACTCTTGCTATCGAGCATAATCCTAACAATCTCCCACTTGCTCTATAGCAAATGTGTCATATCTTTCATCCCCATGTTCTCTAGATGCCCATCAAAACTATTTTGTGGAAAAGCCTTTGCAAAGGGATCTGCTAGATTATTTACTGACTCGATCTTGGTAATCGTCACGTCACCCCTATGCACATTTTTCCCTCAGAAGGTGATATTTTCTTTCAATGTGTTTCCCTCTCTTATGACTTCTTGGTTCTCACGAATTAGCCACTGCTCCACTGTTGTCACAATAGATTGTGATCTGCTTATTCGCATCAGGAACCACTTCCAAGTCAATAAAGAATTGTTAGATCCAGACAACATCTTTAACAACCTCGCATGTGGCATCATACATGGCTTCCATGGTGGAATCATCAATACAAGATTGCTTGATACTCCTCCATATGACTACCCCTCCTTTAACAGTAAACAAAATCCTGAAGTTGATCTCCTAGAGTCAGAGTCTGACTGAAAATAAGAATCTGTATACCCAACGGGCATTAAATCCCCTAATGAGTATACAAGCATATAATCTCTCGTTCTCCTGAGATACTTGAAAATATGTTTGACTATTGTCTAGTGATTAGGATCAGGCTTCAATTGAAACCTGCCAACTAGGCCCACTACAAAACAAATATTTGGTCTAGAACAGAGCATTGCATACATGAGACTTCCAATTGCTGATGCATATGGAACCCTACTCATGAATTGCTCTTCATGCTCATTCTTAGGAACTTGTTCCTTAGAAAGATTGATTCCATGTCTGAAAGGTAACATACCTTTCTTGGAATCTTGCATGGAAAACCTATACAAGATTTTATCTATGTATGAAGCTTGGGATAATGCAATCGTTCTATTCTTTCTATCCCATATGACTTGGATACCAAGAATATAACTTGCTTCTCCTAAGTCTTTCATATCAAACTGTTTTGCTAACCATTATTTTACTGATGTTAATATACCTACATCATTTCCGATGAGTAGTTTGTAATCATCGTAAAGAACTAGGAAAACCAACTTGTCACTTTTAATCCTTTTGTATTCATAGGGTTCATCAAGGTTTTGAATAAATCAAAAACTTTTCACAGCTAGATCAAACCTTATGTTCCTGGATTTGAATGCTTGTTTCAATCCATGTATGGATCTTTACAACTTGTATACCCTTTCCGATTGGCCTTTTTCAATGAATCATTCTGGTTGCATAATATAGATGCTTTCGACAAGTCTTCCATTAAGGAAAGTTGTCTGGATGTTCATTTTCCAAATCTCTAGATCTAGAGATGCCATAATGGATAAGAGTATCCTAATGGATTTAAGCATTGCCACAGGAGGGAAGGCTTCCTTCCTTCTGTGTGTAACGTTTAGCTACCAATTAGGATACTGTTATCCATTGCGGCATCTCTAGACCTAGAGATTTGGCAAATGGACGTCAAGACAGCTTTCCTTAATAGAAGTCTTGACAAAAGCATCTATATGATGCAACCAAAAGGATTCATTGTAAAAGGCCAAGAGGAAAGGGCATGCAAGTTGCAAAGATCCATATATGGATTGAAGCAAGCAATCAGATCCTGGAACATAAGGTTCGATCAAGCCGTGAAAAGTTTTGGATATATTCAAAACCTTGATGAACCATGTGTATACAAAAGGATTAAAGGTGACAAGTCTGTTTTCCTAGTTCTTTACGTTAATGATATACTACTCATCGAAAATGATGTAGGTGTATTGACAATAGTAAAAGAATGGTTAGCAAAACAATTTGATATGAAGGACTTAGGAGAAGCAAGTTATATTCCTGGTATCCAAGTCATAAGGAATAGAAAGAATAGAACGATTGCATTATCCCAAGCTTCATACATGAATCAAATCTTGTCTAGGTTTTCCATGCAAGATTCCAAGGAAAGTATGTTACCTTTCAGACATGGAATCAATCCTTCTACGGAACATGTTCCTGACAATGAGCATGAAGAGCAATTCATGAGTAGGGTTCCATATGCATCGATAGTTAAAAGTCTCATGTATGCAATGCTTTATAATAGACCAGATATTTGTTTTGTTGTGGGCATAGTTAGCAGGTTTCAATCTAAGCCTGGTCTTGATCACCGGTCGACAGTCAAGCATATTTTCAAGTATCTTAGGAGAATGAGAGATTATATGCTTGTATACTCTAGAGGGGATTTAATTCCCATTGGGTATACAGATTCTGATTTCTAATTAGATTCTGACTCCAGGAGATCAACATCAGGATCTGTGTTTACTATTGGAGAAGGGGCAGTCGTATGGAGGAGTATCAAGCAATCTTGTATTGTTGATTCCACTATGGAAGCCGTGTATGTTGTCGCATGCGAGGCTGCTAAAGAGGTTGTCTGGCTCCGACAATTCTTTATTGACTTGGAAGTGGTTCCTGATGCAAATAAGCAGATCACTATCTATTATGACAATAGTGAAGCAATGGCTAATTCGAGAGAATCAAGAAGTTATAAGAGAAGGAAACACATTGAAAGAAAGTATCAACTTCTAAGGGAAAATTGTGCATATGGGTGGCTTGACGATCACCATAATCGCGTCAGTAAATAATCTAGTGGATCCCTTTGCAATGGCTCTTCCACAAAAGTGTTTTGATGGGCATCTAGAGAACATGGGGATGAGAGATATGACATATTTGCTATATAGCAAGTGGGAGATTGTTAGGATTATGCTCGATAGCAAGAGTATAATAATGTACTTGACAATCTTTTCGTATTGATAAAGTGAATTCTAGTTTAACAAATCTTATAGCATTTATACTTTAATTATTATAATTGTCAAAAGTAAATAATCGTAAGGTCAAAAGACTATGAGAAAAGAAGAATTGTTCATACATCAAGATATGTATGAGGTAGACACTATTCGTTAGTTAGTCTTGAATAATATTCAAAACTTAAGAAAAAGGTTGGGCGCCTTTATCTTTTCAAAGTTGTAGATTCTTTTGCTAGCATTTGAGTTATATCAAATGTGTTATGATGAGTCTAAAATCATAAAAGTTCTCATTTGAAGACAATCGAGAGTCTATCTCGATAGATATCTATCCTCGATAGTTTGGTGGTATTCATTTTTTAATCGATAGAGGACTTCATTTATGGATATGGACATCCTGGCTCCATTTATTAAATGAGAGTAGAATATCATCTTATGGATGATTTGAGGTATTGGATATTAAATCTTATCGTTAAGTTTTCAATAGTGTCTATTGAAACATGGCTTTAAGACAAGTCAAAATATCCAAGTTTAAAATGTGGTCATATGATTAAATATGGTAACTTGGAGAGCTATATGTGGTCTTATGCTCTTGGCGATTACTGGTATTCTTCACGAGGATACACTTTCTCCATTAATATTGTCTAGGGTGTCAATGAGAAATATTAACTTATTATATCTTTATTTAGGAGTTCAATTTTAGTTCTTTAGTTGAATAAACTAAAATTAAAAGATTGAACCTAAGTGAATCATTTGTTGATTGTGATTAGGTTATGCCTATTGAAATTTAGATAGCCTGTCAAGATCCCCAATCCACACGAACTTGCATGGATCACTTGATATATTCTAACGGACTAATTTAGGGGTCTATCTAGAATTGTATTAAGTCATGTGGACTTGTTTATTTTTGTAAGAATGGGTCTAGTTCACATGTGGACTTTTTATTAAGGTCTAATGGATTTAATAAAATAAGAAAAATAATATATATGCCTATATAATGTCATGGTTGGCAATGCTAATATATAAAAGCCTAAAGTATTATTTTTTATTTTATTATTTAATTAAATGGAAATTAATTAATTTGTTGATTAATTAATTATTTAATTAAAAGTAAAAATATTTTTCCTAATAGGAGAAGGTCTCCTAATATTATAGTATTGTTGGCAGTATAATTGATATAAAAGACTATATTTGATAAGTAGATAAATAAAAAGAATTATTTATCTAGTCAAATTGGGAAGTCTTTAATATGGTCACAAATATACTAATGAGTTGGATTAGGAGTCTTGGTGTAGGAAAGAATTTGTTTTGGAAAAGGATTCTTGGTCACTAAGTAAATCCACCTAAAAAAAGAATTATTACCTACCAAGTAAATCCTGTTTATGTGAGGATTTGTGAACCTATAAATATAGGTTGTAAATTTCGACCAAGCCTTAGTTTCCGTGTGAGAAGTTGTTTTTTCATTGTTATAAAAAAACAAAAAACTTCGTCCAACTCATTGTGTGAAGAATTCGGCCAAGCATAGAGAAAAGAGAGAACGTTTTTGTTTTCGATAGTACACTAGTATCCTTTGCATCAAAAAGGTTTTGTGTACAACATCGAATCAAGGTTCACGTGAGTTTCAATCAAATTTATTGATAATTCATAAGTGACCGGACGTTCTTGATTTTTCTCTTGGAGGATTATTGTGACTAGCAAAGAAGAAGACTTTGTTTGTTTCCATCCTCAGGTATACAATTTAAAGAAAGGCAGCCCACACTCCTAGGTGATTCACGTTTGTGAATAGATTGGAAGATCTTGCGGATTCAATTCGACGCTAGTTCAATCGTCACAAAAAAGGTACGATACTTTTTATATATATCAATTAATCTATGGTTAAGGTTCTTGTTATTAAAAGGGAATTTTTTTTAAAATATATTAAACCCTAATCCTAATTTTTCTAGCTTCCGTTGCGTGATTTTCCCTACATGCACTAGATTCATTTGCCCAAAGACAGCACACTTTGATGATTTTAGACTCATCATAACACAGTTGATCCCACTCAAATGCTAGCAAAAGAATCTACAACTTTGAAAAGATAAAGGCGCCCAACCTTTTTCTTAAGTTGTGAATATTCTTCAAGATTAACTTAAGAATTGTGTCTACCTCATAGATATCTAGATGTATGAACAATTCTTCTTTTCTCATAGTCTTTTGACCTTATGATTAACTTTTGACAATTATAATAATTAAACTATAAATGCTATAAGATTTGTTAAACTAGAAATCACTTTATTAATATGAAAAGATTGTCAAATAATTATTATACTCTTACTATCGAGTATATTCCCAATATATCCAGATCTGGAACAACTTCCAGATCACTCAAGAACTTACGGAATCAAACAGCCTCTTTAGCAACTTCACAAGCGGCTATATATTCGGCTTCCATGGTGTAGTCAGCAGTGCAAGATTGCTTGATATTTCTCCACACAATGGCTCCACCACCCTGGGTCAATACTGATCCATACGTGGATTTCCTAGAATCCCTGTCTAATTGAAAGTCAGAATCCGTGTATCCTAACGGGATCAAATTCTGTCCAGAATACACTAGCATATAATTTCTCATTCTTCGGAGATACTTGAGAATAGTCTTGACTGTACCCAATGATCCAATCCTAGGTTGAACTGGTATCTGCTGACTACTCACATTGCATAACAGATGCCCGGTCTCGTGCATAACATAGCATACATGAGACTACCTACTGCCAATACATATGGTACATGTCTTATATCCTCAACTTCTTGAGGTGTCTTAGGACATTGTTTCTTAGACAATTGAACTCTATGGCTAGAAGGTAAATTACCTTTCATGGAGTTCTATATCAAAAATCACACAAGAATATTATCGATATATAATGCCTGAGACAGTGCTATGAGTTTGTTTTTACAATCCCTTATAAGTTGGATCCCTAGAACATAACTTGCCTCTACCAAATCCTTCATTTGGAATTGGCTATCCAGCCAACCCTTTACATCAGATAACACTCTCACATCATTCCCAATGAGTAGGATATCATCTACGTATAGAACCAAGAAAACTACTTTCTTGTCAATGATGTGCTTGTAGACACAAGGCTCATCAACGGTCTGCTCGAAGGCATAGGTTTTGATCACATCATCAAACATAATGTTCCAAGCTCTAGATGATTGCTTAAGTCCAGATATGGACCTTTGTATCTTGCAAACCTTTTGCTATTTATCTGGAGACACGAATCCCTCTGGTTGCATCATATAAATGCTCTCATCAAGATTACCATTCAAGAATGCAGTCTTGACATCTATTAGCCAAATTTCATAGTCGAAATAGGCAGCAATGGATAAGAGAATCCTAATAAACTTAAACATGGCTACTGGCGAGAAGGTCTATTCATAATCAACCCCATCTTTCTGGGTATAACCCTTGGCCACTAGTCTTACCTTGGAGGTCTCTACCTTCCCGTCTACTCCTCTCTTTCTCTTGTAGATCCACTTACACCAAATGGATTTTACCATCCGGTAAGTCTACAAGATTCCAGACTGAGTTAGAGTACATGGACTCCATCTCAAGATTCATGGCTTTAAGCCATTCCTCTTTATCAGGATCTTTTATTGCATTTTTTAAATGTCAATGGATCATCCACACTATCAGTAGAGACAACACCTTATCCCTCACCTATACCTAACAGGTTGTCTCACAACCCTCTCACTACATCTAGGTGGTAGTGTATCCTGATCACGAATCATCTAACTCTCAAATATTTATGGATCAACAACTCTTATTGATGAACCACTAGTCTCACTAGGCTCCAACTCATTCAATACAATCTTAAAACGAGGTTTATGGTCACTAATATAGTTGTCCTCAAGAAACGTTACATTTGTCGATACAAATACTTTGTTATCTTCGAGACTATAGAAGTATCCACCTCTGGTCTTCTTGGAGTATCCTACAAATAGACAAACCACAAACTTAGAGTCTAGCTTTCCACTTCTATTCTTCAGCACATGTGCTGGACACCCCCATATGCGGAAATGTTGTAAACTAGCTTTACGACCATTCCACAACTTTAGGGGAGTTTTAGAAATAGATTTGGATGGCACTACATTCAAAATGTATGCCACTGTTTGTAACACATATCCCAGTAATGATGAGAAACTAATCATATATCTGACCATTCCATTAGGGTTCTATTTCTCCTCTCCGCTAAACCATTTTGCTGAGGTGTACCAGGAGCTGTGAGTTGGGAAACTATCCCATTTTCAACCATGAACTCTTCAAATTCCTAGTCAAGGTACTCACCTCCACGATCCGATCATAGTGACTTGATATCCCTACCTAATTGATTATCAACTTCAGCTCGAAATTCTTTAAAATTGTCAAATGTTTTCGACTTTCGTTGCATCAGGTAAACGTATCCTTATCTTGAGTAGTCATCTATAAAGGTGACATAATACTCATAACCACTCCTAGATTTAACCTTCATTGGTCCGCAGACGTCTTTAGCTCTAAGCCTTTTCCAGTAAAAGGTCTCTTAGTCATCTTACTTTCCAGACAAGATTCGTAGACAGGTAAGGAACCAACCATTAACTCACTTAAATGTCCGCTTTTTACTAATCTGTCTATCCGGTCAAGGTTGATATGACCAAGCCTTAGATGCCAGAGATACGTGTCATTATTTGAAGAAATCTTATATGGTTTAGTTTTTGGTTTTTCAACCTTAAACATTTCAGTGTTGAGTAGTGTAGTATGTATTAACGGTCTTAACGTAAACAAATTGTTTTCATTAATTCCTGAACAAATATACAGACCATTCTTTCCAATAATAACAAACTTATTATTAAAAGAAACATAATATTTTTATTCTAACAACATAGAAACGGAAATCAAATTCCACTTAAATCCAGGAATATAAAATACATTGTCCAATAATATATAATTATTACAAAAATGTACTCTTATTACGCCCATTGCTCGTGCTGACACGAAATCCCTTGACCCCACACGTATTGATAAGGCTCCCTCCTCTAGCAGTGTCCAAGAATTAGTCCATTGCAAAGATGAACAAACATGGTTGGTGGCCCCCGAATCAACTATCCAGGGTAAAGAATCATCTTCCATTAAACATGACTCATGAACAAGTAAATCATATTTACCTTTCTTGGACTTCTTCCTGTTTTGTGCTTTCTTGGGTTTGGACTTACCATTCACCTTCCCAATAGACCTCTTCCTTTTCTTATTGTTGGAGGAAGATGGTTCGGCAACATTGTCTCACAGGTCTTGCCCTTGCAGTCCTTAGTTAAGGACTTAAAGGCAGTGAGATCATTGAGCAACTGTGTGAAACTGAATATTAACTTGTTCATCTAATAGTTACTCTTAAACTAATTGAAACTCTTCTGAAGAGTTTTCAGCAAGATGCTCACTTGACTGGGTTCATTAATGGCCCCACCATTGACTTCTGCAGTGCTGAAGTAGGATATCATGCTTAGAACATGTTCCCGAACTGACGTACCTGCCTTCATTTGGGCGAGCATAGCGAAACGAACAGCTTTATGTCTCTTTTGCTCGTAGGGCTGCCCAAACATAGCTTGCTATGACTCCATGATTTCTAATGCAAAAGTTATTGCTTCATGCTTTGTGACAAGCACGTCTGTCATAGAAGTCAACAGATATGATAGGGCCTTCACATCAGATGAGACCCAACGTTGGTATGCCTCACGAAAAGTTGGCAGCAGGCACTGGAGGACATTCCACCAAAACACAAAATTGAGGTCTTTGGTGACAAAAATTTCATTAATGTTAATTTTCCACTTAGTGTAGTTACAATCAAACTGTAAGGACCTCCATTTTATGATTGGCTTATTTCATGACAAACTACACCACATTGGGGATGATTATGTAATGGGTAGCTTATGACCTCATTGGCAAGCTTCCAAGCATCTCTATGACTTCAAGAGCAAAAGGTATATTCACTTGACTTTGCCTCTTGAAGAGTTTAGGTGCACACACACACCTCATGCATGCCTTTTTGTTCTTGCATTTGTGTTGATATTGTTTATATGTGTGCATCTCTTCACAATCACACTTGCACTTCATTTATAGATTTAAGTGTGGTGTTGTGTTGTGTTCGTGCTTGCACGATGGTGTGCTTGTTTTAGCCCATTGAGTGACCATATGAGAAGGTCTCATTCTTCTCTTGGTTTGGTTATATGGAGTAAGGTGTCTAGTTTCAAAAGAGTGTACTTCAATAATTTAATGTTTTTCAAAACTGACCTTTGTATGGTCTTGTGACCGTATCTTTTTATAAAATGACTCAAAATGAGTTTTGAAAATGTCTGTACAAATTGGACACCCATATCTTTCCAACAGTATATTATTCATAATATTTTATGACCGTTTGGATTTGTTTTTAAATCTCCAAAGTGACCACAAAAATAGGGCATCTCTGTTGTTGTTCGTTTCTGACCTTTGGTCACTAAAATAACAATAACTGTTTCTACAGACATCCAAATCATGTTTTGTAAACTGAATTAGAAAGAGGACTTCCATACCTTTCCGACGGTATATTATATGAAAGATTCGGATGTCATTCGGTCATGTTTTGGGTCGTTCGAAGCTCGAGCTGTTGTGCTGTCTGGCGTGTACCACGGCCTAGACCGCTGTTGGTGCCATGCCTAGGCAGCGACATAGGCATTGGTAATGTCCAGCCGTACCATGCTGCACATACCGCGATCTAGACACTTGCTTAGGTCGTGGCATGCACAGCGGTCATGTGGGACTCTATCTCCCAAGTCCAAAACGATGCCGTTTTGCGTAGGGCTTCTTTATATATGCTCTCTTCTTCATCCTTGCCTTCTTACAGCTCAAAGAACCCATCTTTAGAGTTAGAGAACCTCTATTAGAGAGAGGAAGCTTCAAGCTTTGTTATTTGACTCTCTAAACCAAACTCATCTTCATCTTGCATTCAAGCATCATTCCAATCATGGGTTTTCATTGATCGGTAAGTAGAACCACCATTGTTGTTCATTTATTGTTCTAGCTTACCAAGACATGTCATTTATTGCTTAAATTAGCATTTCTTCATATTAATTGCATATTTATTGAAATTATGACATGTTTAGGGTTTGTATTGTGATAGCTTGCATTATTAGGTCATTTATGCCTAAATAGCTAATCTATGAATGTCCATGTATACATAATTAATGATTAGGTTGACTTTGTGCATCAAGTCTAGTTTATGAACATTTATGTGTATGCCTCATTGATTGCATTTCTTGATTGCAAAATTGCCCTTGATTATTTGTTGTGATTACTTGTGTTGGTTGGACTTTTATTGACAATTAGTTTGTTAGATTTATATACACATCTAATTGAGTCCTTGGTATAGGCATGTAGGCATTGTTTAATAACTAGGATGTTTAATTGCATTATCTACATCTAGTTAAGCATTTTGTGTTTGGTCTTACAGATAATTGCATTTGAGCGTAGTGTCATATATACACTTAGACCATATAATCTTCATAGAGTCAAAGTCTTGTGGCTTCTAGGTGAAGTTGCACAAGCAAATCTAGTCTTGCAACCAAGGGTAGGTTTGCAAGCAATTGGTCGGGTATCCACTGTAAAAGGCCCGAGGGGTAGAGTAAGAGGTGCTCACGCCAAGAGTAGTGGATCAGGGGATATCACTAGGGATTGAACCAAGAGTGGTGAGTGGCGGTGTCCATAGCCTGAGGTTGTCGAGAGTGAGAGTCCGAGTATCACTTTAGGGTGTAACCTTTTATTCATATAGTGGATTTCTGTGACCGAGTGTGGGGCACTTAACAGCCTATGGTTTTTCCCATTTGGATGGTTTCCACGTATACATCTTGTGTTGTTTATATTTCTATACTCTACACTTGATGTTGTATGTTTGTTTTATTGGGTGAATTTTGAATGTTAACTAATCAAGAAAAATTGGTAATTAACTTGATTAAAACCTATACACCCCCCTCTAGGTTATAGACACACACCTTCTTAGGGAACTTTTCACAAACTACACCAAGCAAGACACACATAGAGCACGGATCACCTAAGTATATCTCGGCACCAGCTTTGATACTAATTGAAAATTCCCTAATAAATGTGTATTAATAAACCGAGAGGATGGGGGGTGAATAGGTTTTAATTCGATAAATTACCAATTTTGCGAATTAATCAGTATAATCAATTCTACCCCATTCTACTAAGTTTTCAAATAAAAGACAACAAACATAAAACAATAAAAACACGTAATATATATGTGGAAACCCTCCAAATGGGAAAAACCATGGGCCGTTCAGTGCGCCACACTCAATCCTCAAAATCCACTATTGATAGAAAGTTTACAACCAAGGTTGACCTCCCTTCTAACCCTCATGTTACTAACCCTTTCACTCTACCCAACGGGTCTGAATAGTGATTTTGGATCACTAACCTTGTGCACTAATCATATAGCCACAAGCTAAACCAACAATGAAGAGATTATGGCAACCTAAGTGAATATGCAAGAATATTCTATATGCAAAAATGCTAGGTCTAGACATTTATGCTTATCTAGGATTAATAATGACAATTAAAGCAAATCCTAGATATCAATGTTCTAAATGCAAAGGCAAGAAGAATTAGCTAGAAGGGTAAAGCCATCCTAAATTCTAGCTATCACAAATCAATACTTCTCAACCAACCATCAATACACAAGCATGTCATAAAAGCAATTAAACATACAAGCAAGCATTGAGTATGCATAAAGACTAAAACCCTAGGTATACATGCCTTAGTAATGAAGCTATAAAGTCTAGAGTATGTAGAAGTTACCTAGTCGAGAAAAAAATGATGCTTCATGCTTAGATGATCCTAGAATGAGGCTAGATGATCATGAGATGAAGTTGGTTGAGTAAAAATAACTGTTTGGGAGTCCCCCTCTCTAGAAAAGCTAGGTCACATAAAGATGGCTTCTTGGACTCTTAAAAACCAAAGAGAAGAGAAGAGAACATATATATATATGGTGCCCTACACAAAGTGACATCGTTTTGGAAGAAGGCAAACAAATCCCATCATGACAGCTGGCTGTACCGCGGTACAGGTAAGTGTCCAGACCGCGTCACAGAGAGCGGTGCATCTCCCGGACAACACCACTCTGTAGGCCGTTGTGCATGCAAGTGCACAGACCGCATTCTGGACAGCATGCAACGCCTGTGAAACTTTGCTTGGGACACCGCGGTGCATGCAGCAAGCATAGGCCACGGTAGCCATAACGTGCAGCCTCTGGTAAACCTCATTGTGCAGACCGCTGCGTAGGCACTGTGAATGCGGTCTTAACCGCGGACCAGAGGATAAAAGTCCTCTTTTTGAAGGATAAAAAATGCATTTAACACTCAAGCAAGAATTAAGACAAACAAGGCACACAAGAGGGTAAATAAGTAAGCATGCAAGATAATTAAAAGAAAATGCATGAGTGTGTGTGTGCAGTAATACCTCTTCAATGAAAGTTAAGCAAGTGATTTTACCTTTGATGCTTGAGCTTGGTTACGAACAATGATGCCCTAAACTACCCTTACATATTGATACCCAAATATGGTTGTCAAAGAAATAAGCCAATCAAACACCGATGAACTTACAATCTCCCCCTTTGGCTATTTCGTGACAAAACCACTCACTCACAAAGTATCCTCACAAAAAAGCACATAAGAAACAACAAGAGGTCAACAAATACATTCTATATTACAAGAGATACCTAAAGCTAAATCTTCAAATCTTCCATCTCTTGTAGAAAGATCATCCCTACAAAATAAAGAACTACACTTTCCAAGACAAGTGTATGAGAGGGATCAAGATAAATAAAAACAAGCACAATTTGCATGAATTAGAAACAAGTAACATGCAATCAACAAATCACATAAGCTAACAACACAAAGTCAACTCCCCTTAAAAACGGCATTCTCCCCTTATATGCAAAAGCAACACAAACTCCTCCTAAAACCAACATTACTCCACATTTTTGTCACAAGATAGGCAAAGGAGTATTTCCCAACCGGGACGATTTAGCAAAGAGAGATATTTGTAATGTAAATGCATAATCATATACAACAACTTTATGCAATTTAATTAAGAGAGTGAGAAATTCATGGAAGTTTCATTTATTGGAATATGTGTGAAAAGATTGCCTTGTATGAAATACATGCAACATCAACTTCCAAAAACATGGTATTTGGCAAAGGAAAATAGCACATGGGTTTCCAAGAGAAGTCAAACCAATTTGCACCAATTTGTCAATGGAACACAAGATATAGTTTAATAAGAGATAGGAGCAACTATCAAGCCTTACAAGTTAAACATGACATGAGCGACTATTGCTCCCTTTTAGATTTTTCCGGGTGAAATGCCCGTATGATAGTAGCCTTGTTCAACAAGTAAAGAGAGAGAGATTATTGGATTGTGAAATCCTTGAAATGGATAAAATATCCTTACTGATTGAAGTCTCAAAAGTCACTCTCAAACAAATTTTCAATCATTTTTAAGCATTCAATAAATTCATCATGCATAATAATATAAGCATGTCAAGATCAAGTTATCATAAACATGGAGATAAACTTTGGGTCAATCAAATGTACTTCCCAATCAAATTTCCTAGTCCAAAAATACATGTTTGAACACAAATGAGACTTGCATTACAAATAAGGTAAATGCACACTTATTGAATAAAAAGTCGTATAATAATATATGAATCCAAGATACTCAAGCAATTAATTAAAGAGCATAAAATTGAATAATTATTTGCTTATTAGAATGTAAGTTCGCTCTCTTTACTTGAGCTCCCCATATGGGTCAAACACCAAAACTCATCTGCATATGACAAATCCCAATAGACCTATTAAGAGATTTTAAAGTTAGTTTAATCTAATGGTTTTGTAAACAAGTCTGCTAGTTGATCATTTGTGCCCATATGTTCAAGTGCAATGTATTTTGCTCTCAACTAGCTCTCTAATGAAATGATGTCTAATGCCAATATGCTTGGTTAAAAAATGTTGGACAGGATTCTTTGAAATATTAATGGCACTCATGTTATCACTGTAAAGGGTTAGAGTACCTTTTTCAAAGCCATAACTCACAAGCATTTGCTTCATCCATAGGAGTTGTGTGCAAGCACTCCCAATGGTATATACTCGGCCTCGGCTGTGGATAATGATATGGAATTTTGCCTCTTGCAAAACCATGACACAAGATTGTTCCCTAGGAAGAAGCAATCATCCGATGTACTCTTCCTATCATCACAATTACCTGCCCAATCTGTATCACTAAAGACAACTAAACTAGCATTAGTGTTAAAAGAGTACCATATCTCATAGTTGGATGTCCCATTCACATATCGAATTATTCTCTTCACAGAGGAGAGATGGGATTCCTTGGGATTGGCTTGATACCTAGCACATACACCAACACTAAAGGTTATATCGTGTCTATTAGCAGTTAAGTATAGCAAGCTCCCTATCATGCCCCGATATAGACTTTGATCCACACTTTTTCCACTAGCATTCTTGCTAAGTTTTAATGTGGTACTCATAGATGTGTCACAATGCTTGGCATTCTCAAGGCCAAATTTCTTCACTAGGTTCTTGGCATATTTGGCTTGGGATATGAAGATCCCATCATGCATTTGCTTGATTTGCAAGCCTAGGAAGTAATTGAGTTCACCAACCATGCTCATTTCAAACTCATGAGTCATGACATCAACAAATTGTTTAACTTTCAAGTTGTTTGTGGAACCAAAAACGATGTCATCAACATAAATTTGACCTATGAATCGCTCATCTTTAGTACACTTGATGAACAAAGTCTTGTCAACACTTCCTCTAGAGTAGCCATTGTCAACAAGATAAAGAGTGGGATGCTCATACCAAGCCCTGGTGCTTGTTTCAAGCCATATAGAGCCTTTTTGAGATGATAAACATGGTTGGGGTGGTATGGATCCACAAACCCCTTGGGTTGCTCAACAAACACTTCCTCTTGCAAGAACCCATTGAGGAAGGCACTTTTAATATCCATTTGATGCAATTTAAACTTGTGCATACAAGATATGGATAAGAGAAGCCTAATAGACTATAATCGGGCAACGGGAGAAAAAGTCTCCTCAAAGTCGATACCCTCAATTTGTGAGTACCCTTGTGCTACAAGTTTAGCCTTGTTCTGCACAATGTTGCCTTCCTCATCGGATTTATTCCTATAGACCCATATGGTGCCTATCACATTAGTATTCTTTGGCCTAGGAACTAGAATCCAAACCTCATTTTTTTCAAATTGATTTAGCTCTTCAAGAATAGCAAGAACCCAAAACTCATCACTTAAAGCTTTTTCAACCTTTTGGGGTTCAATTTTAGAGGTGTAGCAAGTATAGCTAATTTTATTTGCTAATTACTGCCTAGTCCTAACACCTTCATTCATATTTCCAATGATGTCACTCATGTTGTGAAGATGTCTAATCCAAGGAGCAGGTTCCTTAGAGTCCAAAGTAGAATCTCTGTCAAGAGATTGAGAGACCTCTTTCTTAAGATTTGACTTTTCATCACTTGAAATCTCATCAACCATATTAATCTCCTCATCATGGTTACTAACCTTAGGCCTACAATCATCTATGATCACATTGGATGATTCCATAACACTTTGTGTCTTCAAATTAAAAACTCTATAGGCCTTACTATTTAGGGCATAGCCAATGAAAATTCCCTCATCACTTTTAGCATCAAATGTGCCAAGTTGATCACGGTCATTTAGAATGTAACACTTGCTTCCAAATGAGTGGAAGTAGCTAACATTTGGCTTCCTTCCCTTCCATAATTCATAACAAGTTTACCTAGTACCGGACCTTAAAAACACTCTATTTCCTATATAACAAGATGTATTCACTACTTCTGCCCAAAGATTCCTAGGAACATTGTTGCTAAGCAACATCACACGAGCCATCTCTTGGAGGACCCTATTGTTTCTCTCTACAACTCCATTTTGTTGAGGAGTTCGAGGAGCTGAGAACTCATGGGAGATTCCAAGACTATCATAAAAAATTTCAAAGAAAATATTTTCAAATTCTCTCGCATGGTCACTCCTAATTCTCTTGTGAATTTTATGTGAGAATCCTTCTCTTTTTTTAATTTTAGTGCAAAGCTTTTTAAAAATTTCAAAAGTTTCAGATTTTTCTCTAAGAAAGTAGGTCCATGTAAATCTAGAAAAATCATCAACACATACAAAGATGTACCTCTTACCACCGAGACTCTCGGTTTGCATGGGACCCATAAGGTCCATATGAAGAACCTCTAGTGGCTCCTTAGTGGTAAGATACTTACCCTTTTTATGTACACTCTTAGTTTGCTTTCCTTGTTGACACGGTCCACACACTCCCTAAATCCTATCCAAACTTAGGAAGGCCTCTCACAACATTCAACCTCTCAAGAACTTTCAAGCCTTTGAAATTCATATGACCTAACCTTTGATGCCACAATTCAACTTGATTACAACTAGACAAATTACAAAAGATGTCATTGAAATCAAGACAATAACAATTGTCACTTGATCTCTTATTTTTCAATAGAACTTTTCCATCTTCTCTTAGAATAGAGCAATCAACTTTGCCAAATATAACCGAAAGCCCTTAATCACTTAAATGTGATATGCTAATAAGATTGGCTTGCAAGCCATCTACATAAAGAGCATTAGGAAAGGAGGGCAAACCGGAGATCGGTATGTTTCCTTTTCATAAAACCTTCTTACGTGAACCATCACCAAAGGTGACAAATCTACCATCCTCTATCATAAAAGTTTCAAATAAACTTTTTTTTCCGGTCATGTGCCCAGAACACGCACTATCAAGGTACCAAGTATTGATGGCTTTGGCTTACAAGATTACTTGAGCCACATGACAATAATATTCATCCCTTCTAGTCCACCTAGATGAAATATTACTATTTCTAAGAGCCATGGGTTCATTTTCTCTAAAATTCCTAGGTGCATGTATTTTGGCTCTTCTAAGCATATTCTTCTCAATCATGCTTTCAAAATGACACAACTTAATAAATTTAAAACAATTCGGTCTTATGTGACATTCAATACCATAATATTGACAAATAAGTGTAAAGTAAGAATTCATACCATATCCTTGTGCAAGCATGGAAAACTTCCCTTTCCTTTGAGTTGTCCTTTGGTGTTAAGTCGAATCTCTTCTTTAAGACACCCTTTGTGGTTGAGCCAAATTAGCTTCCCTTCTTGGTTGTGGGTGAAAGATCCTTTGTTGACTTTTAGAGCTCCTTGGAAGTTAAGGTCTTGTTTGATGAGTTCTAGCTCTTGGTGGATGAGCTTTATCATGAGACTTTATTTGAGCATTCATTTGAGCTTGCTTTGATGATTCTCCAACTTCATTCGATCTCATTTGTTGGTGTGAATCTTGAACCTTTTTATCCTTTTGACTTTTAACAAAGATGGTCTTCTTCAAGGAAGTGGCATCCTTGCATTCCATATATCTTAAGCCCGTTTTATCACTAGGACTATTCCCATATGATAACATCTTGTCAAGTTTCTCAATTCCGAATGTCATCTTGGCAACCAATTCTTTTGCTTCCCTAAGCTCAATCTTCAAGTTCTCTTCACTCTTCTTAGTGATCACAAGTTCCAATTTCAATCTCTCTTCTAACTCTTTTCTGCTCTTTACTTTCTCACTCAAGTTAGTTATCTTGAAAGTCAACACTAGATTCTCCTTTTTCAACTCTTGAATCTCTTTCTAATTTTTCGATCTAGACTTTCAAAAAACTTCATTAAGTCAACATAGTCCATTTCCTCATCAATCTCAAACCTAGAGTTAAAAGAGGTACTCTCATCACTAGAGTCATCTACTTCTTCCTTATCACTCACAACTTTCTTGCCATTATGAGATGTTGTGAAGGCAATGAAGTTTGCAACTCTATCTTCATCATTCGAAGATTTTTCTTCCTCTTCTAAGTCTTCATCCAAGTGGCTGCCATCACCTTCCCTTTCTTCTTTTTCTTCAAATTTGCACATTCTGGAGCAATGTAACCAAACCCACTGCATTCATAGCATTGAATGCTCTTATTGGAGTCACTTTCTTGAGACTTTTCAATCTTCATGAAAGGAGTTTTCTTTTTCACTTCTTTTACCTTGGACCTAAATCCTTTCCTCTCAAACTTCTTGAATTTCCTGAATCTTTTAACCATGAGGGCCATTTCTTCATCCAAGTCCTTATCCTCTTCTTCAACCTTGGTGGTCTTCAAGGTAATGCTAAATTACTTTTTCGGAGGTGTGGGTGTGGTGTTCTATCTTGACTTATAAGCTAGAAGTCTTACAATGACTTCACTTGGCTTCATATTCTTGTACTCACTAATCTCTTCAAGTGCCGTCACCTTTGATTCGAACCTTGACGGAAGTGACCTCATAATTTTTTGCTTGACTCTCCTATCCCAAATAGGGATCACCAAGTTGACGGCTTTGGTTGACGATATCCATTAACTTCACATGAAAGTCATTGAAGCATTCATGCTTCTCCATCATAATCATCTCAAATTACATTTGGAGGACTTGGAGCTTTGAGTCCTTGACTACCTCAGTTCCCTAAGGTGTTGTTTGAAGAATGTCACAAGCCTCATTTGCAATCCTAGTGTTTTGGACCAAATTGTATTGATTATCGTCCATGGCACAAATGATGACATGCATAGCCTTGTTGTTCAACTTGGATGCTTCAAACTCTTGAGTACTCTAACTAGACCTAGGCTTAAGAGCTTCTACACCATCGTCAGTGGTTATTGTTGGAGGAGTATACCTATCTTCAATAGCCATCCAAGCACGGTGATCTATTTGGCAAAGATAGGCTTCCATCTAGCCCTTCCAAGAAGCATAATTCACCCCATTGAGCAAATGGGGTCTTGTGCTTGAGGCTCCCTCATGACTATTACCATTGCCACTCATAGTGTTTCAAGGTGATGAATGTAATGCGAATGTAATGCAAATGCAATGTCACAAAAAAAACAATCAAACTACACCAATCAAGACACACACAGAGCACAGATCACCTAAGTATATCTAGGCACTGGCTTCGATACCAATTGAAAATTCCCTAATAAGTGTGTTTCTATAAACCTAGAGGGGGTGAATAGGTTTTAATTCGATAGATTACTAATTTTGCAAATTAATCAATCAATTCTACCACATTATACTAAGTGTTCAAATAAAAGACAACAAACATAAAACAATAAAAACACGCAATATATACATAGAAACCCTCCAAATGGGAAAAACCACGGGCCATTCAATGCGCCACACTCAATCCTCAAAATCCACTATTGAGATAAAGTTTACAACCTAGGTTGACCTCTCGTCTAACCCTCATGTTACTAACCCTTTCACTCTGCCCAACGGGCCTTAATAGTGATTTTGGACCAACAACCTTGTGCACTAATCACATAGCCACAAGTTTAATCAACAATGAAGAGATAATGGCAACCTATGAGAATATGCATGAATATTCTATATGCAAAAATTCTAGGTCAAGACATTCATGCTTATCTAGGATTAATAATGACAATTAAAGAAAATTCTAGATATCAATGTTCTAAATGCAAAGGCAAGAAGAATTAGCTAGAAGGGTAAAACCGTCCTAAATTCTAGCTAACACAAATCAATAATTCTCAACCAACCATCAATACACAAGCATGTCATAAAAGCAATTAAACATACAAGCAAGCATTTAATATGCAATAAGTGTTAGGATTATGCTCGATAGCAAGAGTATAATAATGTATTTGACAATCTTTTCATATTAATAAAGTGATTTCTATTTTAACAAATCTTATAGCAATTATAGTTTAATTATTATAATTGTCAAAAGTAAATAATCATAAGGTCAAATGACTATGAGAAAAGAAGAATTGTTCATACATCTAGATATGTATGAGGTAGACACAATTCTTTAGTTAGTCTTGAATAACATTCACAACTTAAGATAAAAGGTTGGGCGCCTTTATCTTGTCAAAGTTGTAGATTCTTTTGCTAGAATTTGAGTGGGATCAAATGTGTTATGATTAGCCTAAAATCATCAAAGTCTGGTGTCTTTGGACAAATGAATCTAGTGCACTGGGTGCATTGAATAGGATCAAAATGAAATACTTTATCTAGAACCGTCAATGGATAAAAGTTTTCATATGAAGACAATCGGAGAGTCTATCTCAATCTTGAGATAAATGATGGACTTATGGCTGCAAGTGTTATCATTTGAGCTATCAATGTGTACGATTATATAGCATAGTCTATCCTCGATGGTTTAGTGGTATTCATTTGTTAATCGATAAAGGACTTCATTTATAGATATGGACATCATGGCTCCATTTATAGATATGGACATCATGGCTCCATTTATAGATATGGACATCATGGCTCCATTTATTGAATGAGAGTAGAATACCATCATATGGATGTTTTGAGTGTTAGGATTATGCTCGATAGCAAGAGTGTAATAGTGTAATTAACAATCTTTTTCATATGAATAAAGTGATTTCTAGTTTAACAAATATTTTAGCATTTATAGTTTCATTATTATAATTGTCAAAAGTAAATAATCATAAGGTCAAAAGACTATGAGAAAAGAATAATTGTTCATACATCTAGATATGTATGAGGTAGACACAATTGTTTAGTTAGTCTTGAATAATATTCACAACTTAAGATTGAAGGTTGGGTGCCTTTATCTTGTTAAAGTTGTAGATTCTTTTGCTAGCATTTGAGTGGGATCAAATGTGTTATGATGAGTCTAAAATCATCAAAGTGTGGTGTCTTTGGGCAAAAGAATCTAGTGCACTGGGTGCATTGAATAGGATCAATATGAAATACTTTATCTAGAACCGTCAATGGATAAAAGTTTTCATTTAAAGACAATCGAAGAGTCTATCTCAATCTTAAGATAAATGATGGACTTATGGTTGCAAGTGTTATCATTTGAGCTATCAATGAGTACGATTATATAGCATAGTTTATCCTCGATAGTTTGGTGGTATTCATTTGTTAATCGATAGAGGACTTCATTTATAGATATGGACATCGTGGCTCTATTAATTGAATGAGAGTAGAATACCATCATATGGATGTTTTGAGGTATTGGATATTAAATCTTAACGTTAAGTTTTCAATAGTGTCTATTGAAACATGGCTTCTGGACAAGTCAAAATATCCAAGTTCAAAATGTGGTCATATGAGTAAATATGGTAACTTGGAGAGCTATAGGCGGTTTATGAGCTCTTGGCGATTACTGGTATTCTTCATGAGGATACATTATCTCCAATAAGGTTGTCTAGGGTACGAATAAGTAACATCAACTTATTCTATCTTTATTTAAGAGTTCAATTTTAGTTCTTTAGTGGAATGAACTAAAATTAAATAGATCGGACCTAAGTGAATCATTTGTTGATTGTGATTAGGTTGTGTCTATTGGAGCTTAAATTTAGATAGCCCGCCAAGATCCCCAATCCACACGAACTTGCATGGATCACTTGATATATTCTACCGGACTAATAGGGGTCCATCTAGAATTGTAATAAGACATGTGAACTTGTTTCTTTTTGTAAGAATAGGTCTAGTTCACATGTGAACTCTTTTATTAAGATCCAATGGATTTAATACAATGAGAAAAATAATATATGGCCTTAATACTATGTATGGGCGGCAATGGCTATGGGTAATAGCTTTAATATATTATTTTATTTTATAATTTAATTAAATGGCAATTAATTAATTGTTTGATTAATTAATTAATTATTTAATTAAAAGACAAATTCTTTTCCTATTAGGAGATGGTCTCCTAAAACTATACTATTGTTGGTAGTATAGTTAATGTTAAAGACTATATTTGATAATTAGATAAATAAAAGGAGTTATTTATTTAATCAAATTAGGAAGTCTTTAATATGGTTATAAACACACTATTGAGTAGGATTAGGAGTCTTGGTGTAGGAAAGAATTCTTTTTGTAAAGGGATTCTTGGTCACCAAGTAAAACTACTTAGTGGTAGAATTCTTATTTGAAAAGGATTCATAACCACCAAGTTAATCTACCAAAGGATAGGATTCTTGTTTATCAAGTAATCCTTTTTAGGAAAGATTGAACTCTCCTAACCTATATAAATGACCAAAATTTCATCCAACACAATATAGTTATAGGAGTAGTTAGTTATATTTTTAGATAAGGATTCTAACTACCAAATAAATTTACCTAAGGTAGCCGAGGGAGTCCGAACGACGAAGGTCGCGTGAAGACTTGTTTGCCAAGAAAGAAGTTCTTGTTTTCCAAGATATATGTAATTTACTTGTTTTTCTAGGATGGATCAAAATTGTAGCTATTTATATTTTTGTAAATATTGCAATGTTTGTCATTGTTTGATAACATGTCATATAGAATAGAAGTGCCACTCATATATCTCTTTTGGTATGAACATGCATTGAATGGTTTAAGTATCTAAATTGGCATCTAGATAACTTGGTAAATCATTATTTGGAATTCGATCACAGGCCTTAAACAATTGAGTGGGAGAAGGTGTTTTGGAACACCTACGGCCTCCAAGTTTAGTTGAGCTTTATGTTTTGTGAATAACCTCCCAAGAGGTATTAATGAATGGAATTTAGCAAGATACTTCCTTACAATGATAGACTAGACAATTAGCCCAAACGATATCTACTCCCAAAGGAGGGATATTCGTGAGGGATTCTATTGAAGGTCGATAACTTGGTAACACACTCAATGTGAATTTATTAATATCCTCCAAAGAGTTCTTGTTAATAAAATCACAAGGTTAAAATTGAAAACGTTGGTTTTTATGTTAACAATTAGGTGGGACCTAGTCCAACTAGTAAATATTGCGAACTCCCAAAGAAGGCGTGACATTTATGGGTGTTGGATTACCGTTGAATTTTTACGATTGAATTATTTTATTTAATATAAATATTCAAAAGTGCTTAAATCATAATTATTTACTTATATAATTTTTGTTATTGTTCAGAAATCATGACCCCATCCCTAATCAACATCCTTAAAGACAATACTTTAACTGGTGATAATTATATCACATGGAAAAGGAAAATTGGGCTACTATTGCAATCTGAAAAGCATAAGTTCGTTCTGTGCACTTCTAAACCACCTACTCCTACTAATGAATCTACTTAGGAGCAAAGAGATGAGTATAAGTAGTGGGAGTCTTCTGATGAGATGGCTAAATGTTACATTATGGCCACCATCTCCGACGTGTTGCAACAGCAACATGAAGGAATGGAGACTGCTGCCGATATAATGATGTCTCTAGAGGATATGTTTGCTATGAGGTCTAGGAAAACTAAGAGAGAGGCAGTGACTGCTTTTAGGAATCTTAGGATGAAACCCGGAAAGGCTGTGAAAGATCACATGATGAAAGTCATAGCACATCTCAACATTGCTGAACTGAATGGCGCTGAGATAGATGTTGAGACCAAAATTGACATGATTGTCAACTCACTGTTAGATTCTTTTGATCAATTCAAGTTGGACTACACCTTGAATAATAAGGAATACACCTTTCAAGGCCTGATGCAAGATGTTCAAAGCGCGGAAAAGATCCTTGTGAAAGGCAAAGGTCAAGAGATTCATACCATAGGTAAAGTTGCTACTGTTAAGACCCGTAAGAAGGTCAAGAAACAACAGAAGTAAAAGCAACTAGGACCTATAAAAAATGAGACAAAGAAAGTAACCAAGATCAAAGGAAAGTGTTTCCTTTCTGGTGAAAAGGGACATTGAAAAAGAAATTGCCCAAAGTCTCAAGGAAAGGAAGAAAGTAATATTAATTATCTTGAAACATGTTTTTTGGCGGATTCTATGGATTCTTGGATCATAGACTCCGGAGCCATTAATCATGTGTTGTTTTTCCTTACAGGGGTTCAAGGAATGGAGAAGGCTTAAAGAGAACGAATTCAACTTGCGTTTAGGCAATGGAGCGTTGGTGTCTGCTAGTGCAGTGGGAGATATTAGAATTAGTTTAGATTTTTTAAGGAATTTAGATTTAATAGACGTTTATTATGTACCTCAATTCAAGAGGAATTTAATATCGGTTTCTTGTTTAAATAAATTTGGTTATTTGGTTACTTTTAATAAAACCTTTATTATTAGTAAGAATGACAAAATTATTTGCAAAGGTACGTTAGAAAACGGATTATTCTATTTGTATGGAAATATCTCTCACTTGTTAGACACGGAATCAACGGAACCTAATCATAAAAGAGTAAAATTATCAAAAGATGAAACCTACCTGTGCATTTGCGCCTAGGTCATATTAACCTTAATAGGACTAAAAGATTGGTATGTGATAGACCTCAGAGTGACTTAAAGGTTGATGACCTACCAACTTGTGAATCTTGTTTGGAAGGCAAAATGACCAAAAGGTCGTTTACGACCAAAGGCGTAAGAGCCATCGAATGTTTAGGATTGATACACACTGATGTGTGTGGACCTATGAACATTCAATCTAGAGGTGGATATGAGTACTTCATCACTTTCACGGATGATCACTTAAGATTTGGCTATGTGTATCTCATGAGACATAAGTCGGATGCTTTTGATATGTCAAAGCATTTAAAGCTGAAGTTGAAAATCAACTTGAGAAACGTATAAAAATCTTGAGGTCCGATCGTGGTGGAGAATATCTATCTGGTGAGTTTCAGCAATATCTTATTCATAATGGAATAATTTCTCAGTTTTCTACACCAGGCACACCTCAACAAAATAGGGTGGCAGAAAGGAGAAATAGAACTCTTTTGGATATGGTTAGGTCTATGTTGAGTTATTCAACGCTCCCTAGTTCTTTTTGGGGATATGGTTTACAACCTGCCATGAATATTCTAAACAATGTACCATCTAAGTCGGTTCCTAAAACACCGCATGAGTTGTGGACTGGGCGAAAGCCTAGTTTACAACACTTAAGGATATTTTGATGTCCTGCGTACGTTTTAAAAGGAAAGACAAATAAGATGGAGTCTCGTTCAGAAACATGCATATCTGTAGGGTATCCAAAAGGAACAAAAGGATATTATTTTTATAGTCCTTCAGATCTTAAAGTAATTGTTTCGACAAATGCCAAATTTCTAGAAAAGGACTATATGAATAATTTTATGCCTAAAAGTAGAATTGTCCTAAACGAGCTTTTAGGAGATACAATTCCACAAGAGGTTTCGCAACCAAGCCCAATTGTAAGTTCCGTACCAACACAAGATCAACAATCTACCATATCTCGTCATAGTGGGAGGGCTATTAGACAACCCGAGAGATACATTGGTATAGGAGAATCTGTAGAGAATCTTTCGGACGACGATGATCCCTATACGTACAAGGAAGCAATGGAAGATGTTGATAGTCTACATTGGCAAAAGGCAATGCAATCCGAAATTGATTCTATGTTCAAAAACAAAGTCTGGTCTCTTGTAGACTTGCCTAAAGGGATAAAACCCATCAGGTGCAAGTGGGTATACAAGAGGAAAACAGGAATGGATGGAAAGATGGAAACCTATAAAGCTAGATTGGTAGCTAAAGGTTATACACAGAAGAAATGTATCGATTATGAAGAAACCTTCTCTCCTGTGGCCATGCTTAAATCCATTAGGATACTCTTATCTATTGCGGCATCTCTAGACCTAGAGATTTGGCAAATGGATGTCAAGACAGCTTTCCTTAATGGAAGTCTTGATGAAAGCATCTATATGATGCAACCAGAAGGATTCATTGAAAAGGGCTAAGAGGAAAGGGTATGCAAGTTGCAAAGATCCATATATGGATTGAAGCAAGCATCCAGATACTGGAACATAGAGTTCGATCAAGCTGTAAAAGGTTTTGCATTTATTCAAAACCTTGATGAATCTTGTGTAAACAAAAGGATTAAAGGCGACAAGTTGGTTTTCATAACTCTTTACGTTGATGATATACTACTCATCGGAAACGATGTATGTGTATTGACATCAATAAAAGAATGGTTAGCAAAACAATTTGATATGAAAGACTTAGGAGAAGCAAGTTATATTCTTGGTATCCAAGTCATAAGGGATAGAAAGAATAGAACGATTGCATTATCCCAAGCTTCATACATAGATAAAATCTTATCTAGGTTTTCCATGCAAAATTCCATGAAAGGTATGTTCCCTTTCACGCATGGAATCAAACTTTCTAAGGAACAAGTTCCTAAGAATGAGCATGAAGAGCAATTAATGAGTAGGGTTCCATATGCATCGGCAGTTGGAAGTCTCATGTATGCAAAGCTCTATACTAGACCAGATATTTGTTTTGCTGTAGGCATAGTTAGCAGGTCTCAATCGAAAGCTGGTCCTGATCACTGGACGGTAGTCCAGCATATTTTCAAGTTTCTAAGGAGAACGAGAGATTATATGCTTGTATACTCTGGAGGGGATTTAATTCACGTTGGGTATACAGATTCTGATTTTCAATCAGATTCTGACTCTAGGAGATTGACATCAGGATCTGTGTTTACCATTGAAGAAGGGGCAGTCATATGGAGGAGTATCAAGCAATCTTGTATTGCTGATTCCACCATGGAAGCCGAGTATGTTGCCGCATGCGAGGCTGCTAAAGAGGCTGTCTGGCTCTGCCAATTCTTGATTGACTTGGAAGTGGTTCCTGATGCGAATAAGCAGATCACTATCTATTGTGACAATAGTGGAGCAATGGCTAATTTGAGAGAACCAAGAAGTCATAAGAGAGGGAAATACATTGAAAGAAAGTATCACCTTCTAAGGGAAATTATGCATATAGGTGACGTGACGATTACCAAGATCGCGTCAGCAGAAAATCTAGCAGATCCCTTTACAAAGGCACTTCATCAAAAGAGTTTTGATGGGCATCTAGAGAACATGGGATGAGAGATATGACACATTTTCTATAGAGCAAGTGGGAGATTGTTAGGATTATGCTCGATAGCAAGAGTGTAATAGTGTAAATAACAATCTTTTCCATATGAATAAAGTGATTTCTAGTTTAACAAATCTTATAGCATTTATAGTTTCATTATTATTATTGTCAAAAGTAAATAATCATAAGGTAAAAAGACTATGAGAAAAGAAGAATTGTACATACATCTAGATATGTATGAGCTAGACACAATTATTTAGTTAGTCTTGAATAATATTCACAACTTAAGATAGAAGGTTGGGCGCATTTTTCTTGTTAAAGTTATAGATTCTTTTGCTAGCATTTGAGTGGGATCAAATGTGTTATGATTAGTCTAAAATCATCAAAGTGTGGTGTCTTTGGGAAAAAATATCTAGTGCACTGGGTGCATTGAATAGGATCAGAATGAAATACTTTATCTAGAACCGTCAATGGATAAAAAATTTCATTTGAAGACAATCGGAGAGTCTATCTCAATCATGATATAAATGATGGACTTATGGTTGCAAGTGTTATCATTTGAGCTATCAATGAGTATGATTGTATAGCACAGTCTATCCTCGATAGTTTGGTGGTATTCATTTGTTAATCGATAGAGGACTTCATTTATAGATATGGACATCATGGCTCCATTTATTGAATGAGAGTAGAATACCATCATATGGATGTTTTGAGGTATTGGATATTAAATCTTAACGTTAAGTTTTCAATATTGTCTATTAAAGCATGGCTTCTGAACAAGTCAAAATATCCAAGTTCAAAATGTGGTCATATGAGTAAATATGGTAACTTGGAGAGCTATAGGCGGTCTATGAGCTCTTGGCGATTACTGGTATTCTTCACGAGGATACATTTTCTCCAATATGGTTGTCTAGGGTACGAATGAGTACCATAAACTTATTCTATATTTATTTAAGAGTTCAATTTTAGTTCTTTAGTGGAATGAACTAAAATTAAATAGATCGGACCTAAGTGAATCATTTGTTGATTGTGATTAGGTTGTGTCTATTGGAGCTTAAATTTAGATAGCCCGCCAAGATCCTCAGTCCACACGAACTTGTATGGATCACTTGATATATTTTATCGGACTAATAGGGGTCCATCTAGAATTGTAATAAGGCATGTGAACTTGTTTCTTTTTGTAAGAATAGGTCTAGTTCACATGTGGACTTTTTTATTAAGGTCCAATGGATTTAATAAAATGAGAAAAATAATATATGGCCTTAATACTATGTATGGGCGGCAATGGCTATGGATAATAGCTTTAATATATTATTTTATTTTGTTATTTAATTAAATGGCAATTAATTAATTGTTTGATTAATTAATTATTTAATTAAAAGTCAAAATCTTTTCCTATTAGGAGATGGTCTCCTAAAACTATACTATTGTTGGTAGTATAGTTAATGTTAAAGACTATATTTGATAAGTAGATAAATAAAAGGAGTTATTTATCTAATCATATTAGGAAGTCTTTAATATGGTTACAAATACACTATTGAGTAGGATTAGGAGTCTTGGTGTAGGAAAGAATTCTTTTTGGAAAAGGATTCTTGGTCACTAAGTAAAACTACTTAGTGGTAGAATTCTTATTTGAAAAGGATTCATAACCACCAAGTTAATCTACCTAAGGATAGGATTCTTGTTTATCAAGTAATCCTTCTTAGGAAAGATTGAACTCTCCTAACCTATATAAAAGACCAAAATTTCGTCCAACACAATATAGTTATAGGAGTAGTTAGTTTTCTTTTTAGATAAGTATTCTAACTACCTAATAAATCCACCTAAGGAACGGATTCTTGCCAACCAAGTGAATCCTTCTTAGGAAAGGATTTATGAACCTATATATATGTGTGAATAATTTTGGTCATGACTAAGGTATTAGAGAGGAAATTCGGCCAAGCTTTATTTGAGAAAGAAAAAGTTTCGACCATCATAGGAATTTTAAGGGGGAAAAATCGGTTTTTACTCTAGACAAAATTCGATCATCTCTAATCAATAGTGTGTGAATTCGGCCAAGTAGAGAAAAAAGGGGAACGTTTTTGTATTCGATAGTATACTAATATCCTTTACATCAAAAGGGTTTTGTGTACAACATCAAATCAAGGTTCACGCGAGTTACAATCAAATTGATTGATAATTCACAAGTGACCGAACGTTCTTGGATTTTTCTCTTGGAGGATATTTGTAACTAACAAAGAAAAGATATTTGCTTTGTCTCCACCCTCAGGAATACAATTTAAAGAAAGGGAGCCCACACTCCTAAGTGATTTACGTTTGTGATTGGATTGAAAGATCTTGCGGAATCAATTCGGCGCTTGTTTAAGCGTCACACGAAAAAGGTACGATACTTTTATATACATCAATTAATCTAGGGTTAAGGTTCTCGTTGCATAAAAGGGAAAAAAAATTATACACAAACCCTAATCTCGTTTTTTCTCATGCTTCCGTTACGTTTCTAAACCGTTTTTTCCCTACATTGAGGTAATGGATATTAAATCTTAACGTTAAGTTTTCAATAGTGTCTTTTGAAATATGGCTTCTGGACAAGTCAAAATATCCAAGTTCAAAATGTGGTCATATGAGTAAGTATGGTAACTTGGAGAGCTGTAGGCGGTCTATGAGCTCTTGGTGATTACTGGTATTCTTCACGAGGATACATTTTCTCCAATAAGGTTGTCTAGGGTACGAATGAGTAACATCAACTTATTCTATCTTTATTTAAGTGTTCAATTTTAGTTCTTTATTGGAATGAACTAAAATTAAATAGATTGGACCTAAGTGAATCATTTGTTGATTGTGATTGGGTTGTGTCTATTGGAGTTTAAATTTAGATAGCCCGCCAAGATCCCCAATCCACACGAACTTGCATGGATTACTTGATATATTCTACCGGACCAATTTATGGGTCCATCTAAAATTGTATTAAGGCATGTGAACTTGTTTCTTTTTGTAAGAATGGGTCTAATTCACATGTGGACCTTTTTATTAAGGTCCAATGGATTTAATAAAATAAAATAAAAAAATATGGCCTATATACATGTGTTAGGCTGCAAGGCTATTAAGAATAGCTTAAATTATATTATTTTTATTTTATTATTTAATTAAATGGAAGTTTATTAATTTGTTTATTATCTAATTATTTAATTAAAATTCAAAATCTTTTTACTAATAAGAGTTGGTCTCCTAAAATTATACTATTGTTGGTAGTATAATTAATATTAAATGCTATTTTTGATAAGTAGATAAATAAAAGGAATTATTTATCTAATCAAATTATGAAGTCTTTAATATGGTTACAAATACACTATTGAGGTTGATTAGTTGTCTTGGTGTAGGATAGAATTCATTTAGAAAAGGATTCTTAACCACCATGTAAATCTACCTAAGGAAAGAATTCTTAACTACCAAGTAAATCCTTCTTAGGAAAGGATTTACGATCCTAATATATATCCAATGAAATTTCAGCCAGCCCATATACATATATAATAGGATAGAATTCATTTTCGATAAGGATTCTTAACTACCAAATAAATCCACCTGAGGAAAGGATTCTTGCCAACTAAGTAAATCCTTCTTAGGAGAGGATTTATGATCCTATATATATACGTATGTTAATTTCGGCCTGCCTAAGTTTTTCTATGAGATGAATTTCGGCCATGCTAAGCAATTTTCAAGAAGAGAATTTGGCCTAGCAAGAGAGAATTTTGAGGGACAAAATTTTGTTTTTTTACTCTGGACAAAATTCTACCAACTCATAGAGATAGTGTGAATTCAGCCAAGAAGAGAAAAAGGGGAACGTTTTTGTTTTCGATAGTACACTAGTATCCTTTGCATCAAAAGGTTTTGTGTACAACATCGAGTCAAGGTTCACGTGAGTTTCAATTAAATTGATTGATAATTCAAAAGTGATCGGACATTCTTGGTTTTTCTCTTGGAGGATTATTGTGACTAACAAAGAAGAAGATTTTGTTTGTTTCCATCCTCGGGTATACAATTTAAAGAAAGTGAGTCTACACTCCTAGGTAATTTACGTTCATGATTGGATCGGAAGATCTTACGGATTCAATTCGATGTTAGTTCAATCGTCACAAAAAAAAGGTACGATACTTTTTATATACATCAATTAATCAAGGGTTAAGGATCTTGTTATTAAAAGGGAAAAAAAATTATTTATACTCAAACCCTAATTTTTAATTTTATCACGCTTCCTTGCGTTTTGAACCCGTTTTTTCTCTTCAATAAAGACTAAAACCCTAGGTATACATGCCTTAGTAGTGAAACTATAAAGTTTAGAGCATGTAAAAGTTACCTAGTCAAGAAAAAGATGATGCTCCATGCTTAGATGATCCTAGAATGAGGCTAGATGATCATGAGATGAAGTTGGTTGAGTAAAATTAAGTGTTTGGGAGTCCCTCTCTCTCTAGAAAAGTTAGGTCACACAAAGATGGCTTCTTGGACTCTTAAAAACCAAAGAGAAGAAAAGAGAACATATATTTATGGTGCCCTACACAAACTGTCATCGTTTTAGACGAAAGGCAACCAAATCCCGTCATGACCGCTGGCTATACCGCGGTGTAGGTAAGTGTCCAGACCGCGGCAAAGAGAGCGATGCATCGCTTGGACAACACCGCTCTGTAGGCCGTTGTGCATGCAAGGGCACAGAGCACGGTCTAAATAGCTTACAATGCCTGTGAAACTCCGCTTAGGAGACCGCGGTGCATGCAACAAGCACAGGCCGCGGTGGCCATAGCGTACAGCCTCTAGTAAACCCCGTTGTGCAAACCGCGACGTAGGCATTATGACCGCGGTCTGCACAGAAAGTTGTCTGAACCGCGGACCAGAGGAAAAAATCCTCTTTTTAGGCACAAAAAATGCATTCAACACTCAAGCAAGATTTAAGACACACAAGGCACACAAGAGGGCAAATAAGCAAGCATGCAAGATAATTAAAAGAAAATTTATGAGTGTATGTGTGCACTAATACCTCTTCATTGAAAGTTAAGCAACTGATTTTACCTTTGATGCTTGAGCTTGGTTACGAACAATGATGCCCTAAACTACCCTTACATATTGATCCCCAAATATGGTTGTCAATGAAATAAGTCAATCAAACACAGAGGATCTTACATGTCGTTTGCGAGAATTTGAAGTAATGCAGAAGACATTATTACTGAAATGAATAAAACATCCATTCAGTCATTTATTTAAAACAAGTACGAGTGCTTTGGTATAAATTTAAACATGATGCATGAACATGTTTAACGAACTAGAACTGCCCTCAAAATAGTTACCATATCATGACAATCCAACATACCACAAAAAGTGCCACCTTAGGGTCGGTCAAATCTTTGCATGTTGGACCGAGACATTCTCAATCAATTGATATTCTAGAATAACTCTTATTCCATATCATTCAACCATTGTTTATTCAGTCAGGTTTTTAATTAACAAACTTAATCAAAACCTTCGTGAGTGTAACCCATCAATTCAGATCTCACGAGCTTAACTCGAGAATTGCCACCTAGGGTCGGTCAATCCCGAAATACCCTTAGAAATCCTTTTCATTAGGAAGTCAACCTTGGTATTGACCTTTGTGGAAACCCTCCTTAGGGAGGACGAAAGCAAAGCCGTCACAAGGCCCCACTCGGATCTCACGGTGTTGAACTAATGATGGAGACCGCGGGATATATATGTCATATATCCCTCTCCCACTCACTATTTTAAAATAGGTTTTTCTATTATCTGTTAATGCACCTAGACTCTACATGATCAAACAGCCAACTTTAATCAAGTTATCAAGTGCATTAACTAATTCATTATTATAAACAAGTTCTAATTAACTAATAAATTATTAATGATTTTTAACTATTAAAAATCTAATCTATTTTTCAATAATCTAAGCTTTAGTAAACCATTTACTAAGGTCAGATTATTATGAAAGTGTTTACCAAGTTTTAGCTATTAAAACTCTAACACTTTATTCGGTTAATTTATTATTCGGTTATTAATCAAATTAATCCTAATAAATGACCCTATTAATCTAACTTATTAAACACTTTAATAACTAGATTACTATTTAAGAAGAATTACCAAGTTTTTAACTATTAAAAACTAATCTCATTTTCATAGCCAATTATGTATTTACCCATTTTAATCACATTAAAGAAATACATAAAATATCAGGCTATGATGCATTTATGACATATCAAATATATTTGTGTAGGCAAATATAATCTAAATGACATATGTATGTATGACAATGCTTTTATCATCACATAATATAAAGCATATATGAATTGACCGAGTACTGTGAATTATTTAACCTAAAAAAAATTGGATTCTTAAATTATAAAAATACCCCTAAGGCATTCATTGGTCTTCTTGTAATTTTCGAGTCTTCTTGTCTCTTCAAGTCACTCTGATTCATCTCATGAATCCTTATTTTTGAATTTTTCAGGTCTACAATATAGGTTACATTTTTTTTTACAATACCTTAACAGTAATAATAATAATAATAATAATAAATAAATAAATAATACAACCCATAAACCCTAAATCCACAGTACCATATAATTAACGATCAATCATATTTTTGTAAATTAAATTTTTTCATATACATACAAAAACATAACACAATCAATTCAAATCGTGCCAACACAATCATACATACAGGAGCAATGAAAACAATTTCTTGTTCCGAATATAAAATTGGCTCTGATACCAATTGCAGGAACCTCGTTCACAAGTCATGCAGCGGAAATGGGTTTTAAAATTTTTATACAAATCGTAATCTGTATCTGATACCAGTGAACTTGGGATCGTATTTTTTTTTCAAAACAAATACATACAATATATAAATACCGAAAATTGAAATCAATATAAACAAGAATAAAATCTAGTACCATAGCAACATTTGGAGGCTCCTTCACTTCACAATATGCTCCTGGTCTGTACCAATGATCTTCCTTGCTATGTCCTGAAATTGATAACTATGTGTGGGCACGTCACATACTCAGGAACTTAGGAGGATGTATGAGAAGGAAAAAAGAAGCAAAAAAGAAGATACTATTTCTTCTAAGTGATTCATGCCACTGTGCAACACTTGAACCAATGTACACACTCAAACCAAAAATATTTTTTGCTTTTCTTTTCTTCACTTTGATATCACGCACACACTTGCACAAAGTCAATCATGCGTGTGGCTTGATCTCAGGTGTGGTTCCACGCATCACCCAAAATTAAAAACAACTAAAAAAAAATTCTTTTTTTTTTTCCTTTTGTATGTTGAACAATATATATGTTTTGTATCTTTGACGAACACTTTTCTTTTTTTTACGTTGAACCTGTGTAGTTTACTTTTTTTAAGAAACACATATATATTTGTCGTATGTAAACTTTATCAGATGTACACATCATTGACAAAGTGGATAAAATTGCCAGGTGGACATCCGAATAAGCATTCAGAAAATATCCTACAAGACATCACAAAAGAAGAGAAGCCCGAGTAAACAAGTATCGAACAAGACTTGCTCTGGAGTCAACTGACGTCAGATACTACTCTGGTCAGTTAAACATACTCAGGGCTAGTTAATGACATTGTCTACTCGGGATCAGATGACATCACTTGGGACTAGCTGATATCATGTTCTACTCGAGACAAGCATGAAGAAAACTGAATAAAAGTCCAGCGCATAGTTCACACGAATCGAGTCATTAAAATACATGGAAGATATCCAAATCAAAGAGGAATTCCAAGAAGAACAGAATATCAAGCAGAAAGGGTCCAATCAGGCAATAATTTTATTTCTTCAAAAAAACTACGCTCTTATAAGGAAATAAGTCCTAATTAGACTACATTACTAGAGTCCCATTCGATCTCAATACAAATTTCTGAAATAGGAAAGAAGACAAACTACTTCGAACAAGCAAACAATCATAATTAAATACAAAGATCTTTTATTACTTGTACAAAGAATATTAGGGTTCTATGGACATATAAATGGACCCATAATCTCATCACACGGACATATACAACAATCATAGAAAAATACAGAGAGAAGAAAGAGAGATCGAGAATTGTAATTATATTATTTCATAGTGGATTTTGGTCTGGTTGATCATTTAAACACCCATGGACGTTTCTCCGGTCATCGGAGTTTTACCACGTAAAAACTTGTGTCTGATTACTTTATCCTTCTCTTTCTCTTTAAAATCATAGCTAAAATCCAATCTTTCTTGGCTTTTCTCATACATCTAGAAAAACAATTGGTGCTAGAAGAAGGGACTTCGAACATCCGATTTAATTAAAGATAATGGCAGGAAGCAGAAGCAGTTCTGGGTTGTCCAAACTCCAGATAACTTCCATGTTGGCAGTAGCTTGAGAGATCTCGCTGCAACCACAGAGAACCAACCTACATTCCTGATAGGAATCCAGCAAGTTCCACCAACCAGCAGAGACCTGACGCAAAGCTTCTAGAGGAGTTGCAAAAATTGGTGGCAGATGCAGCAAAGGAAGGAGTTGATCTACTGGCTGCAGAAGAAGCACAATATCCTAACCTCTCACCTGTGAGGCTTCGTTCGGTTGTAGTAGGGCCAAAACTAAATGCACCAGAAGCCGAAAGGAACTCTGCTCCAATCAATCAATCTGGAAGTGAAACACTTGAAGAGGAACGACCACGTCAGAAGCAGAACCAGGATCAGACATTCTATGCTAGACACCGCAAACATGACTAGCACAGGGATCGGTCGTCATTAGAAGATAGTGATCGGCACCATCGCAAGTGTCATCACGGAATCATTCTTGAAACCCGGTATCAAAGTGAAGAGCCAGAAAGCGGAATGACAAGCATCCAGCGGTTCAACCATGAAGGAAGTCCTGTGGGAGACAGAGACGTCATAATCCAGAGCCTAACTCGAGAAGTCGAGAACAACAGGCGTCAAATTGACGCACTAGTCAAACGCTATGGGTACAACGATTTATCTGACGAGGATTCTGACAGCCCATTCACTAGGGACATCCTGCGGACTTCATTCCCAGAAAGATTCAGGATGCCACACGTAGAGCAGTTCAAGAAAGATACAGACCCAAAAGAACATGTCAGACGCTTTAAAAGTGTTATGGCCTAGTATTCCCATAGTGATCCCTTACTATGCCTCAACTTTCCATGAACTCTAGGAGACATGGGCTCAAGATGGTTCGGGAGATTGCCCCCAGCAAGCATCGAAAGTTTCAGTGAACTGAGCAAGAGTTTCTCAAGGAAATTTCTGAGCAATGTTCACAGGAAAAAATCAGTGGCTTACCTTTCTCAAATAAAACAAGGGAAAGACGAGACGTTGAAGAAATACCTAAGGAGATTCGGCCAAGCAGTATAGGAAATCAGTAGTGCAAACGATGAAGCGATAATTGCTGCATTCATCAACAACCTATAGAATGGACAGTTATCTTTTGATCTGAGAAGAGCCCGTCTAGCCAGATATACAGATATTGTGGACATGGTAGGAGGATATGCACTAGCCAAAGAAGAAGAGTTAGCCATGGGAGGATGCTACCTGCATGGAGGAAAACCCGAGAAGGACGCTGAGTCCAAGGTATAGAACCAAAAAGGAAAACAGAAAGCAAACAGCAAAGAAAAGAGCAAGGACGAAGGAAACGGGTGTAATGCCGAACAGACCACAGAGAAATACAGAGGTAGATACACAAACTACACCCCTCTTCTAAAAAAGTAGGAGGAAATCCTGGTCATTCTGGAAGCAAAGAATATGGTATAAGAGCCACGATGACAGTCTCAGTTCACCCGGCGAGATACAACCAAATACTGCAGATTCCACAAGGAAACCGGTCATGAGATTTCCAAGTGTTACCAGCTCAAGGATTACATAGAAACACTCATTTGGGAAGGACATCTACATGATGTAATCTTGAAAAGGGATGAGAAATCAGAAACAAAGAATAAGATAAGGGCCGATTACAGCTCTGGTCAAAATTAAAGAGCCAGTCCAGAGGCCAATGAAGTAATACATACAATCTTTGGAGGACCATCCACTGGGAAAATTAACCCAGAGCGAACACAGGAAATCAAAGAGGCAATAAAAGCAAGACATACCTTTGACGTGAACTCGGTGGAGCCAGACCTGAAAAAGGTAAAGGAAGGATGGGACCCAATAATATTCACTGAAGTAGACTCACATGGGGTCGACGTTCGGTCAAATGACGCCTTAGTCATAAGTGCCCGGATTGGTCATCATGAAGTTAGGAGAATCTTGATAGATAATGGAAGTTTGGCAGACATTCTCAACGTAGTCGTCTACTATCAACTCAGGTTGAACCAAAAGGATCTACAACCTTTCCATACCCCACTCAGAGGATTCGGAGGAATTGTGGTCAGGTCACTCAGGATGGTAAAGCTACCTGTGAAGATCGGAGTGGCACCTTTTCAGAGAACTGTATTGCTCGACTTCGTGGTAGTAGACTTAGACAATTGGTTGTATAATGCGTTGTTGGGTCGACCATTATTAAATAAAACTGAGGCCGTAACAGCAACTTATGCCTTAATGATCAAGTTCCCGACCAAACAGTGAGTCGGTGTAGTCAAGGGATCCCAAGAGATGGCCCAAAGAGCTAACCTGTTAATATACAAAGACAAAAATGATGAACAAGTTTGCACTATAACGCAGCCGAGTCAGAACAAATAGTCACTACCATTCGAATTCGACCCAAGGGAAGAGTCGAATGAATCCAAAACTGAACCGGTCGAAGAAATTATCTTGAAAGAAGATGAACCAGATAAAAGGATCAAGATCGAGGTCAACCTAGAAGGAAAAATCAAACAAAGCCTCATTGATCTGCTCAAAGAATACAGGGATGTGTTCGTCCGGAGTCATGAAGACATGGTCGGGATAGATGCCCGAATAATATCTCATCATCTCACAGTAGACCCGAATGCAAAACCGGTGATACAAAAGAGAAGATCATTCAATCTCGAGAGAAGTCAAGCAATAAAACAGTAAGTAGTGAAGCTACTCGTTAGAGGGTCAATTAGAGAGGTCAACTTCCCTCAATAGGTAGCTAATGTATTCCTCGTCCAAAAGGAAAATGGACAATGGAGAATGTGCGTAGATTTCACAGATTTGAACAAGGCATGTCCAAAATACAGTTTTTCACTTTCGAGGATAGATCAGTTTGTGGACGCAACATCATGCAACGAGTTGCTCAGTTTCATGGAAACCTACTCGGGATATAACTAAATTCGGATGAACAAGGCCGACGAAGAAAAAACAACATTCACAACTGATCAGGGCTTATACTGTTACACAGTGATGCCCTTTGGATTAAAAAATGAAGGGGCAACCTATCAAAGGTTGGTCAACAGAATTCTTGCACGGCAAATAGTAAGGAACATGGAAGTGTACATTGATGACATGCTGACCAAGAGCATCTCGGCAGACAAGCATACCTCAGATCTGTGAGAGACATTTGATGTTTTGAAGAGATACAAAATGAAGCTAAATCCGAACAAGTGTTTATTCGGAGTTCCTTCAGGAAGATTCCTGGGTTTTCAAGTTCACCAAAGAGTAATCGATTCAACCCTTAGAAGATCCAGGCTCTGTAGAAAATGACTTCACCAAGGACACTAAAAGAAGTACAGCACCTAACAGGATGCTTAGCTTCCTTAGGTAGATTCATCTCAAAGGCTACGGACAGATGCGTACCCTTTTTCAAAGTAATTAAAAAAAGAAAAAGGGCTCGAATGGAATGAAGAGTGCGAGAAAGTTCAGTCCTAGTTAGAACAGAAGATGGAGTACAGAAGCCAGTGTACCTATCAATTACAGAACTAGCAGCAAATTCAGTCTTAGTTAGAACAGAAGATGGAGTATAGAAGCCAGTGTACTTTACCAGCAATACACTTCTACCAGTCAAGACCAGGTATTCACAAGCAGAAAAAATGGCCCTGGCATTGGTTTCAGCAACAAAGAAACTAAGGCCATACTTTTAGGCTCATACAATCCAAGTTCTCACTAACTGCCCATTGAAGCAAATTCTATAGAAGTCAGAGATTTTAGGAAGACTTACCAAATGGACTATCAAGCTAAGTGAATTTGATATCCACTAAGTCCCCAGGACATCCCTTAAAGGGCAAGCAGTGGCAGATTTTATATCTGAGTTCACAGAGCCAAACCTGGAAGCAAAAAGGATGTTAGGAAAAAAATTCCCACGGAAATTGTATGTAGATGGCTCTTCAAAAACTCATGGCAACGGGGCAAGGATCGTACTATGCACTCTAGAAAGAGATGATGTCGAATGTGCCATAAGGTTTTATTTTAAAGCAACCAACAATCAAGCCGAGTACGAGGTGCTACTAGCTGGACTCAGAGTCTGCACAGCTCTCGGGGCAGATGACGTCGAGATATGCAACGATTCACAGATAGTTGTCAACCAAGTCCTGGATGAATACCAAGCCAAGGATGAAGGTATGGTAGCCTACTGTAACATTGCAAAACAGCTCCTCCAAAAATTCAAAGAATATAAGATTGCCCAGATCCCTAGGAAGGAGAATGAAAAGTCAGACGCATTGTCCAAACTAGCGCATCAACAACCATAATCAGGCCAAAGACTATTCCGATTGCACATCTCCTCAAACCGAGCACAACTAAACCGAGAAACTTAGAAATTTCAGAAATTCAAACACTGCAAGACGGTTGGATGACTCAATTGAAAAGGTTTCTGGAAGAAGGCATGCTCCCGAAAAATCCTTTACAAGCAAAACGTATCAGGTATCGATCAGCAAAGTACATATTGGTTGGAGGAGAACTATACAGAAGGGGGTATTCCTGAACACTCTAAAGATGTGTGTCATAGGAGGATGCATATCGGATATTACAGGAAATCCATAGAGGAGTTTGCGAAAACCACACTGGGGGTAAAAGTTTAGCACACAAGGTACTCAAGCAAGGTTATTATTGGCCTACTCTATTCTCAGATGCACAACAATGTTCGGAGAGTTGCAATACTTGCCAAAGGATTGCTAATGATATCCGACAACCCCCTAAAAAGCACAGAAACCTCACATCCCCATGGCCATTTTCCATATGAGATTTGGATTTAATCAGCCCAATGCCAGCCGGGAAAAGGGGTGGAGCGAAGTATGCATAGTAGCCGTTGACTACTTCACGAAGTGGGAAGAAGCTGATGCATTGGTGCATATCACAGAAGCAAACACCATAAATTTTGTGAAAAAGAATATACTTTATAGGTTTGGATTCCCAAACACTATAATCACTGACAACGGCACCCAGTTCAATAACCTGAAATTCAGACAGCTGTGTAAAGAGTACCGGATTTCCAATTACTATGCCACACCTGCCCACCCTCAAACAAATGGGCAGGTTGAAGCAGTGAACAAAATCATCAAGCAAACAATCAAAGCAAAGCTAGATACCAAAAAAAGAAGCTGGGTTGAAAAGCTTCCCGAAGTATTATGGGCATATCGGACAACAGCAAGAACGTCAATAGGAGAGACTTTATTCACTTTAGCGTTTGGAACAGAAGCTGTTATCCCAATAGAATTGTCATATGCATCACCCCGGGTCAGGCTATATGATGAAGAACAGAATGTTGATATGCTATTACAAAGCTTAGATGAGCTAGAAGAGAAAAGGGAGAAGTCCCGAATTCGAAATATAGCATATCAGCAAAGAGTAGCTCGCCACTACAACTCTCATGTTCGGGTCAGAAAATTCCAACTAGGAAACCTGGTACTCAGAAAGGTGTCATTGAACACAAAAAATAAAGATGCAGGTTCCCTGGTTGATAAGTGGGAAGGCCCATACAAAGTCGAAGGAATAGCTGGTCATGGAGTGTATTGGATTGCACGACCCAATGAAGGGGTTTTACCCCGACCATGCAATGCCCAATATCTTAAGATTTTCTATCTTTAAATTATTTTTTGTTCTTTTTTTTAGTCAGGACAATTTTAGTTAGGTCAGATATTAGCTGTAGAATTTAAATCTTTGTTGATTTTGCAGTTATAAATAAAAATCAAAATCCTGATTTTCGAAAGATAAAGCATATGATAATAAGAACATATGGAAGACAAGCATGATAATAAGAACATGTAAATAGAATACTCGGGACCATTGATTTCCGAATGGGAGGAGAAGCCGAAGAAGCATGCCTTCCGAGCAAGGTCAATTGACCTTAGCAAAAAGGCAAACCCGATGCACCAGATTCTAGAGAAAAGCTCAAGACGCTATCGAAAAATTCTGGTGAAATGCGAAGATGTGTTAAGCGATTCAAAAAGCTTAACGATTCGGCAAACCCTTGCGTATAAATACTGGAGAGACGTCCTCGGTAATGCGTAAGGATTTGAACATATGATCATGGTGAGCCTTGATGTAATGTTCGGGTAGCAACCGTGTATGAAACACAAGTATAAACCTACTTGCCTATTTTAAGATGACTCGGTTAATAATACTAGCCAGTTTAATAAGATACTTTGCATGAAGATCGCAAGTGCTAGTTTAATAAGATACTTGGCAAAAAGATTGCAAGAGCCATTTTAATAAGATCCTTGCATTAGAATTATTCGGGTGACAACCAGTTTAATAAGATACTCGGTGAAGTTACCCGAACATCAGAGTTAGACAACTTAATAAGATACTTGGTACTTGGCATAAAGATTACAACAGCCAGTTTAATAAGATACTTGGCGTTAAAAATTATTCAGGGAACAAAACCGATTTAATAAGATACTCGGTAAAGTTATCCGAATAACAGTGCTGGTATAATAAGATACACGACAACAATAGAGTCAAGTGAAAGGTGAAATTCCTTGAAGCAATAAATCAGATCAAGACCACTCGGTTCAGAAAAGCTAAACTTGGGATTTCATTAAATCTCTCTAAAGAATCATTATAACAAAATTGTTACAAAATTCTTTACAAAAGAATTATTACAAAGAATTGTTACAAAGAATTTCTACAAAAAACTTATGAAAATTCTACAAGATATCAAGTTTGTGAGGATTTTGAACTCTTGCCAATACTCGGGTCGTGCACCATCTCGTACTCGCAGAGCAGACTTCATTGGAAGGCCAAGCAATCGTATCGACCGAATCGTCCATCCACTGGCTGTAATCTTCTCATGGGATCGGTTCGACATCAGGGACCACACCCTCTACAACCGACTCCTGACTGGTGTAAAAAGTCGAGAGGAAGTGCTCAGATGTAACCTCCAAATGCATAGGATGGGGATCTTTGCCTCATCTACAGCAGTAAGCTCTCCACTCCTTCATCTGAGTCCGAAGAGATTCCAAGGACCGATCCACATGATTCTTGATCGACAGCTCCCTGTTGGTTCGGGATTTCTCAGTTGCCCGATTCTTAACCTTGAAGAACTCGCCAGCTGAAACCAACCCACGCTGAAACTCCCAAAGGAGAAGGGCATCGTAGGCAGGGGATCTCTCGAAACGATCTACCCCTTGTACTTCGAGTTCCAGCCTGGCCTCCTTGGATAGAGACTCGACCGTCAGAGCCTGGCATTCCAAGTCTTCAATTTTCTGCTCATACGCCGACTTAGACTGCTCCGCTTCTTGCTCGGCCCTAAGCATTGATTCTTGGGCAGAAGACAATAAATTTTGAAGTGACTCAGCTTTCTCTTCTGCCAAATAAGCCCTTTCCTCGGCCTCCACCTGCATCGCCAAACAGTGGTCGGTGAACACTTAGGCTAAGCCCAGCTTTTTTTCTTAATCCGCTTCAACCTGAGCACGGTTATCCTTACTTTCCTTCAGTTGAGCCTCGAGAGGCCTTATTCTATTAGCTTGATGTTGCTGCGTCTAAACCAGCTCAGTGAACTCGGCCACCATATACAAAAAAGTTTAATTAAAAATCTAGCAAGCAAAACGAGCAAAACAATTGAAGAAGGTAAGGATAACTTATATAAGATGCACCGTTAAAAACGTTCTGAAGACGGTCTATCAGGGAGCCATCCTGAAAATAACTCCAGCGGTCTTCCCCGATAAAACCTGACCAGAAGACATCTCCCGTAGCATATCCTGGGGAGAAGAATATAAAGGAAACACCGAGGGTTCAGCCCCCTGATCTTCAACCTCGAAGGGAGGGGAACCCTTATTCGGCTTCGAAATCTCCACATCCGTCGAAGCTCCAACATCAACGCTCGGGATAATCCCATCCACAGTATCTTCATCACTGGAGTCAATGAATGAGACCACCTAAGGGACCTTAAGAGGGCGAGTAGGAGAGCAGACTGCCTTTCGCTTCTCAGCCCGAGAATGGTGGAAGCTGAGATCAGATACGAGATCTTCTTGAGCATCATCCCGGAAAGATTCAAAAAATTTGGGACCTTAAGGAACTTGTCCCGAGGAGGTATTACCTCTTTCACTAGCGTCTGATCGCACAGCAGGTCCACTAAGACCCTCACTCTGCCTCTTCCCAGCATCAGGCATTTGAGTATCTGTCAGGCTACTTGGACCACTAGTCTCCCCTGCGGCCGGCTGAACAACGTCCTCGGGGACATATTCGGGGATTTTCTCTTTGGCTACATCGATTTCCTCATCAGAATCAGGTGGGGCAATACCATCATCGCTCTGACGAGAAGCTTCTTTTCGGCTCGCCTGAAGAATCGACTTCACTTGGCGAGCTTAAAGGTCGCAGACGATGTCGGTATCAAACACTTAGAAAAAAAAGAGGACCGCGTTATAATATGAAAAGCAAAAAATAGCTAAAAAAAAAAGGAAAAAGAAAAAAGAAAAAAGAAAAAAGAAAAAAGGGGGTTACAAAGATCACTTACATCGCCTGCGGTAAGCTGAAATCTGGCTGAAGAAGCCGAGCTCCATCATTTTCGTCTCGTTGAAAAGATAATACCTGCTCCTCTTCTCCAGTGCGTGAATTACTGCCCGAAAAAGTCTGGTCAGCTCAATGTCGCTAAATTCAAGCTTCTTCTTGTTCTATACCTTTGGAGAACAGAAGAAACGGGGGACTTTCAGCACCCTTCGAGTTTCCCCAGCCAAGAGGGTGACTTCAAGACCGAGATTCCCTCCGGTGAAAGACCAACTGTTCTTCTAGAACTTGTTAGATGAAGGGAATCCCCATACAAATCCCCTCTTTTTGGGGTCGTCAGAGGTATCGACATCCCGATTCACTTTTGTTCCCATGGGGACCCAACAGTCCAGCGGATTAGACATAAGGAAATAGGTCCATGTCTTACCATACTGCCTTAGTGTGAAGAAGTGCCTGATTTCACTCAGGGACGGCGACGACAAGTTCATCCGGTTGTACATGTGCCACATGCACATTAAGATCTTGTAGTTGTTCGGGGCCAGTTGATCTGAGGCAATTCCTGCTTCAGCCAAAAACCAGGCAATGAACGGTTGAAAAGGAAGTGTGACGCCACAACAGAGCATGGATCCATAGATTGCCACCATGCCCGAGGGAGGATTCCACGCAGCTCTATCACCAGCGAGAACTAGAATAACCGAGTTTTCCAAATCAAATCGGGCATGATACTTCCCGATCTCTTTTACCCGGACAACATTCAGTTCGGTGTCAAACCCACTCGGACGATCAGCAGATAAGGTGAGACGAGATGCTCTGAACGTCTCTTCAATATCGTTCTCATTAACAGTCTGCTCTCTGATTTGAACGTTGCTTGGGCCATGCTTATGGACTTCACTTATTCTTTGATGTTTTCCCATCCTTTGTAGAGGTACCCTATGATTAGAAACATCAAATTCAGAACTAGATGAAGAATCTGAACTGGATACAGAAAATTGGACATCATGGTGAAGCCTAGAAACGTAGACTTCTAAAAATGGATGCTCGTCCAGGGGGATTTCCCCCAATAATCTTTGAGCGTAGGAAACCAGCTAGAAATCCCCACGATCAAGCACTTCAAGAGCAAAGGTAAAAATCCGATGACGGGAAGATGGATTCATTGAAACTAACCTTGAATGAAAACCGATGCAGAATCTTCAACGGAAAATGGCAATTTTCTGTGTAGAGAAACCTGGGCTGGAATTTTTTTTTCTGGTTTTCGAGTTGTTTTAGAATGAACCAGCGCAACTCTTCAGTGAAGAATTTAAAGGGATGATAGCACGAAACCTTAGGGTCTCAAGGCGGGAAAAATTTATGACGAGATTTGATGACGTAGGCAGTGCACGGGGAGACGCGAAGGTCATTTCTCATAACTGGAATCGAAAAATGAAGTGGCATAGAACACTTGTCAAGAAGAGAACAGGCTTTCGCAGTCAGAATTCCAAAACGTCGCCATCATTGAAGATCTCGCGTGAAGAGGCAAATCGAATTTACTTGGTTACCATTAAGACATGCCATTATGATAAGACATTTACTCTGGCACTATTAAGATATAAAAATTGAAGAATTGATTAAAATACATTTGCCCGAAACAAAACTCTATTCGGTAAAAATATTTTAAGGGGGCATTGTTGTATGTAAATTTTATCAGATGTACAGGTCATTGACAAAGACGATAAAATTGCCAGGTGGACATCCGAATAGACATTCAGAAAATATCCTACAAGACATCACCAAAAAAGAGAAGCCCGAGTAAACAAGTATTGAACAAGACTTGCTCCTGGTCAACTGACGTCAGATACTACTCGGGGTCAGTTAAACATACTCGGGGCTAGTTAATGACATTGTCTACTCGGGATCAGATGACGTCACTCGGGACTAGCTGATATCGTGTTCTACTTGGGAAAAGCATGAAGAAAACTGAATAAAAGTCCAGCGCGTAGCTCACACGAATCTAGTCATTAAAATACATGGAAGATATCTATATCAAAGAGGAATTCCAAGAAGAACAGAATATCAAGCAGAAAGGGTTCCCAATCAAGAAACTATTTTATTTCTTCAAAAAGACTACGCTCTTATAAGGAAACAAGTCCTAATTGGACTACATTACTAGAGTCCCATTCGATCTCAATACAAGTTTCTGAAACAGCTAAGAAGACAAACTACTTAGAACAAGCAAACAATCATAATTAAATACAAAGATTTTTTATTACTTGTACAAAGAAGATTAGGGTTCTATGGACATATAAATAGACCCATAATCATATCACACGGACATATACAACAATCATAGAAAAATACAGAGAGAAGAAAGAGAGATCGAGAATTGTAATTATATTATTTCATAGTGAATTTTGGCTTGGTTCATCATTCAACCACCTGTTGACGTTTCTCCGGTCATCGAAGTTTTACCACGTAAAAACTTGTGTCCGATTAGTTTCTCCTTCTCTTTCTCTTTAAAATCATTGCTAAAATCCAATCCTTGTTGGCTTTTCTCATACATCCAGAAATCGACGTCAACAATATTATTTTATTTTATCAAATGATATCATTATTTTTGAATTTAAATTATTTAAATTCAAAAATTAATATTTATTTAATTAAAAATAAGATAATCATATTATCCTATCTTTCAAAACAAATATCAACTAACACCCTCCATTTAGTGATTAATAACATAATTAAATAATCTAATTATTTAATTTATTTAAACACCATTATTCATCAATTGAATAATCTCACTATTTAATTAATTCTCGAATAAATATGTGTTACTTTCGTAATATAATTAATTGGACAATCCAATTAATTAACCGTGACTCTTGTTACCTAAATCAGCTGGACTAGCTAGGGGACCTAATGGACCCGCAGTATTTTGAGCTCCAATAATCCTCGGAATTATTAATTAAACTCTTTAATTAATACTCTTTGATTATTAACTTTAGTGTTATTCCAGTAAAAACCCAAAACTGCACTCTCTCAACTGCAGACGCTTTTACACGAATTGATACAACTCGGTGTCTATCGATATAGCTATTACATATGGTGTGATCCTCCACAGTAGTTCATAATTAGAGCTGGGTCATAATGTCCGTTATACCCCTCTAATTACATATATCCTTTAAGTACCGTTGATTGTCTAATGGAGAATAAACCCTATTTCCTTACGGAATTAGGAGAGCGCTCATATTGTCCAAGCCCCGAATCAACACTTAAGGGAACTACAATCTACTTCTCACAAGAAAGAGTGTATTCCATTATTGTGTACAAACCTTCCTAGTCATAAGCCAAACCACAATGCCAACATACGAGTATATTGATCAGAAAATGCATCTGACCTCACCCATAGTATATCAAAGACCACGATCTAACCTGAAGAAGTCGATAAGACACTCAGGATTAAGATCACTCATATATAGCCATCATTAGTTGATATATATGAATCTCATTGGTAAACGAATCTTGATGAGAGATTCATAAAGATCATGACCCAGTCCTATATGATCACATCATACAAGGTGCCTCTATTCCCTTATCTCATATGAATGATTCAGGATAGAATCATCGTACGTTACATAATGGACCGTAACTATTGATTAACCACAAATAAAGTACCCAGTTTTATTTGCTATCTATGCACTTTTTAGATTGCACGTCTCTTACTATATCCATATGTATATGACACTCATATACATAGTTAGAGATTACATCCTGTTTAAATATGCACAGGTTATAAAATAACAACATAACAAGAATGAATTGAACTTTTCATTTTTATTTATTTCATAAATCCATTTACAAGTTACATCCTTAGGGCGTAAACCCCAAAATTCACAAAATGCAACCATTCATGTTCCAAGTGTGCTAAAAACGTATCTATAGGTAAGTCCTAAAGGTAATGAAGAAACCCAAAACCAAATTTATGGATTAAATAAGGTTAATATCATCACCACTAATTGCCTTCCAAAGAACAAAATAAACTAGAAATATCCAATCGAAACAATCAAATTTTAACACAACAGTTAAAATTTAAGTTGCTTTCATCCTCTTCGAAGCATGTAAACAAATAAAATCAGCTGTATCACTAAAAATGCAAAGGGGAATGCTACCAAACAGACAAAAAATTAGCTGGGAACCTAGACAATCAATAATACTCACACTAAAACAAATACTCATACTAAAAACAAAAACTCAGTATCCACATGTAAAAAATCTCTCACGATCAAGGTTTTCAGAAAACTAAATTTTGCAATATTCAATATCAACTCATTATTTCAAAGATGTGTAATCAACCTAAGTGAACATCATGTAGATGAGTCATCACTCTACCACTTGCAAGAATCAAGTTTTATACAGTTTACTCAAAACAAAACCTTGTTATTAAACCCTCTAAGTCATTTGAATTCCTCATTAAATTCATGATCACACTCTATTGAGCAAGATATAAAAGAGAATTGAGAGCACAAACCGACACATACCAGGCATTTTATCACCCAAACCAACAAAATTACAAGCTTAGGCATCTGTTTTATGTTTAAGGGGGATTTTAGCAAAGCCCCTTTAAACATAAAACAAACAAAAAAAGGGAGAAACAATGTATAGCAAACCAAAAAGCTCTCAATCCTCAAAATTGCAAATACAACATAACATGCAAATAAAAACAAATCATAAAGAAAAACAAACAGAAAAGAAAAATCCCTACCTCTGTTCCTCGTTTTTCGTTGTTCTCTTAGTCGCCTTTGTTCTTCTCTATCGAGTTGCGTTGTCGAGTCGCCTATGTTCTTCTTCTTCTTCTTTTCCTTATTTTTCTTATCGTTCTTCTTCTAGCTTTTTCTCTTCTCAGTCGACAGACAACAAATCTTTTTCCCGTCTTCCTCTTTTTGTTCTTCATTTTCTTTTTCGTCTTCTGGCTTCTTCGTCCACAACTGTTTTCTTCTCCTTCGACAATTCAATTGGTGATTTTTCAATTTGGGGATTTTTACAAGTTTAGAGGGAATAAGGGTTAATTGAAGGAAGGAGGGCATTTTGGTAATGTTGTAGGGTTTAGGGAATAAAGGAGGGAAACTTGGTAATTTTTAAATAAATGACTTAGAGGGTAATGTTGTAAAACCAACTAAAAAAAAGACATTTTTGCAATTTTTTTCAGAAATGGACATTTTTGCTCATTGAAACTTAGGGGAGGTTATTTTCTTCTATTCCCACTAAAAAAAAAAACCCAATCTTTTCTACCAATCATCATCTTCTCCAAGACTCTAACACACCTAAACCCAAACCCTAGCCACCACCACTCAAATACCCAACCCTAGCCGCCACCCTAACTCACTGAAATCCATTAACCACCATTGTTACGAAAGCCGATCTCCTTCAAGTAGAGGAGATCGACGCTCGATCTAGTGCCGAGATCTCGACCGCCACTTCTTCTCTCATTATTTCATTTCTTCCCAAGAGTCTCTTTCTTCCCATCTTGGTCTTACTCTATCTCTCTCTATAGCTTTCCAGTAGGGTCGTTGATGGTGGGATGGTGGTAGTCATATGGATTTGTGTTTGACATATATATATATATATATATATATATATTTAAATTCGATTTTGTTTTTTCATATTTATTGGTTTGTGTTGACAGATTTTTGAATTGTGCCCTTTGATTTTTGGTTGCGTTTGGATTGTGGTAGTGTTTGTGAACTTGTTTGTATAAGTCTTAGAGTGAAAAGAGAAGGGAGGGTTGGATTTGAGTGAGTGGTGGGTAGGTTTGGGTGGGCGTTGACAAGGAGATAAAAGTCGATCTCCCCTTTCAGCGTTGGTGGGTGTGGTTTTCTTATGTTGATTAATTGAGCCATTTTAATACTACTAATTGGCCCTCATTTCTACCACCCTTGGTTTTATCACGACAATAACCAAGTATTTAATGGCTCTAAATAAGTTATGCAGGTAAATATGATGATCAGGGGACTTTTGATTGTGAATCTAGAAAATTTAGGCCAAAATTGAAGAATTGGAAGGCAAAAGAGTAAATTCATGAAAAAGTAAATTCGGTCCCCCTTTTTAGCAGTTGCGGGCCGACAAATTGCCAGTTGAACCAAGAACAGAAGAATCGACGGATTAGTATTCGGTGGTTACCGACCACCAATTAAACCGCCAAAGTTAAACAAAGAAATCAGTGGGTTAGCATTCATCGCCCAAGGAAGTTGTTTTCAGTAAAACGTCATTCGGCCCCTCATTTGGCAGTCATCGGACACCGTTTAAAGCACTGAATGAAAACAGTATGTTTAGCATATTGGCATTCCACGGGCAAGGGCGTAAATTTTAGGGTTTCAAAATCCTCCAAATCAGCAAAATGACGAGATTTCGGACCTAAACTCTTCCCATATGTAAACCCAACTTCTCTATCATCTAAAAAAGACCTTCCCTTTGCTCTTAGTGCCTTCAACCATCACAATCACCCAACCTGATCTTGCAAAATTTATGCTATATTTTGGCCCTTATTCCATATCCTTTGTCTCATTTTCGTTGTTGTTAACCGAAAAATCGTAAGAAGGATATCTGACTAATTCCTTCAAACCACAACATGGTAGGTCACAATTGGAGAGGTTCCACTATATACCAAGATATTCTCTATTAAAATGGTCACACCATGTATTTAACATATGGAGGATTCTTTTATCGATGAACTAATAATTACACACAATTTGATGATTACAATAAGGGTATGGAAGAGATTTAGTTAAGGTCATTTTGACACAATAGGCAATGGCAAACTCGTGCTAGTTGATAAGTAGAATTGTGTCCAATAGGCGATGGCCTCTGTATTTTTTATAGTCAAGTAGATTTTTTTCTACCCCTTCAAAGAGAGATTCTTGCAATATTTATACTCTTTATTGAAAGATTTCAATCCCACTGTCTATTCCGTTGATTGGGTCAATAGTTTAGCAATTAATTTGGTTTTGATGGTAACCGTGTTTAAGCATGGGAATTGTTACTAGAATCGGATAAATTGCTTCCATTTTGGTAGGATTGACAAAGTTGAGTATTTCCATTAATGGCATTGTGAATGACGGGAAAAATTGTCAACTTTTTCTCATTTCCTGTTGGAGGTGCTATGTTATTACATGCTTCTTTTCTCTAGACATGATCTCACTTTCCTCATTGACGCTCTCTATGCTAGGTTGACTCGAAGTGGTTGATGGATCGATCTAGGATAGGTACCGTTGTACTAGAGTATCAGGCACCATAGACAGTGGTACAAGTGCTTTTAGGTATCAAGGAACCGATGTGCTATGACCTCAGGGCTTTCTAGATTGTGATATAAATGTTCCATGCCACCAGTGGACCGGGGTAACCCCGGTTGTGGTTTTGGTTTACACGTGGCTGGTTGTGGGTGTGCAAATCTGGGTCCCTTCATAGGATTGCCGGAAACTTCCTGTAATGCTCCCTACCTAGTGCAGTTTTTATGGGAGAGAAAAAATCCTTTTTTGTTGTCCTGCCTTTTCATGCAGTTAACAGAAGTCCCCCTGACTTGAACACCGTTGCATGGTTCAGGTTGGAGTCAAAATATCTATAGCACTTGAAGGATTTCGTTCATCCTGCCTCGTTGGCAGCCGTTACCTAGAAAGAAAACAACTTCCAACATTCTTTGTTTCTTATAATTTATCAGTCCTCCACATTACATGTAAGGGGATGTTCATTGTCTTTAAATGAGAGGCTTTGACGGTGCACATATTCTGAAATTGGCGTTCCCTCATTTTCGATTATCTAGCTACACTAATGTACTTTTCCTTGTTGTCACGGCAACCACCTCTCTTCTCTATAAATACCTCACTCATTCTCATTACTCATTCACACAACTTTCCTTCTAAAGAGAGAAAACCTTTGCCACCCTAAAAAACCCTACCTTTCTTTCCTTATTCTACCTCTTCAGTTTCGATAATGTTATCTGATAACCTTGAGAAGATTTTTGAATATGGTAACGATTATGACTTGGCTAACAACACTAACCAGTCCCTTAAAAGGAATAGAAGTCGAGGTGGTAATTATGGCGTTGAGAGCTTTTCCCAGTCCCAATACCGCTGCTCCAACTTAAACACAGCTATTGTAGTAGGTTTCAGCAATAATCCCGATTCTCTGATCGTTGAAGACTTAATTGATGTGGTCGATGAGGTAGGAGGATCCCTCTGTTGGAGATGTAGTGGTCGTGGCAGAGGGATTCTCACTCTCCCTAGGGAATTTTAATGCATCCCTGACTCCATATGCACCAACGATACCATCGAGCGTCTAAGGAGGGACTATATGATCCCTTCAAACATCTCTCTCACAAATCCTTACCAATGTATGATGTCTACTCCCCTCCCCCATACCAACTCCCCATTCATGTAGTCACCTTCGAGTGCGGGGTTGGGCTACCTCTCTATCCTACTCTTTAAGAGCGCTCTATGCCATCCAACTGACTCCACTTCAAATGACACTATGGTTCTGGAGGAACCCAGTAGGATTCCTGATGCTCTGGAAAGAGCAATGTAAGATTGACCAGGTTACTAAGGAACCGGCCTTAACAAGCTCTGTTACGTGTTCCAGGTGGTGACAAATGGCACATGGTCCCAAGTGAAAATTCCCTTTAAAACATATATGTCTAATAACCTAGAGGAGGGGGGGTGGGTGAATAGATTTTAATCAAGTTAATTACCAACTTTTCTTGATTAATCAATATTTAAAATTCAGCCAATAAATACATCCATACAACATCAAGTGTAAAATGCGGAAATAAATATAACACAAGATGTATACGTGGAAAACCCTCCAAACGGGAAAAAAACCACAAGTTGTTAAGTGAGCCACACTCGATTGCAGAATCCATTATACGAGTAAAAAATTACACCCTCAAGTGATACTCAGACTCTCACTCTCGACAACCTCAGGCTATAGCCACTACCACTCACCACTTTTGGTTCAGTCCCTAGTGATATCCCATTTCCCCTGATCCACTACTCTTGGCATGAGCACCACCTACTCTACCCCTCGGGCTAAAGTGACACCCGACCAATTGCTTGCCAACCCAATCTTGGTTGCAAGACTTGACTTGCTTGTACAACATCATTCATAAGCCACAAGACTATCTCTATGAAGAGTATAACGGTCTAAGTGAACAATCAATGAATATTCAATACAAGATTTGCTAAACCAAACATACATTACGTAACTAGATGTAAATAATGCAATTAAGTATCCTACAATACAACAAAAATGACCTCTAATAGCATGTAATGAATGCTACCGTAGGTGAATAATAGCATTTAGAAGCATGCTATGTTAGCCCATGCAATTAAAAGTCGTTCCCTTTTATAGCTTTTGATAAATGCTATCAAACAGTTTCATAGCATTTGCTAATAAATCATTATTGATAGCATTCATGTGATCCTATGCACTCTAAAGTTATAGTGGTATAATTAATAGCTTTTTATAACGTTACTATAACCATTTAACAACATTTTCAAAATGTTATCATTGAAATTACATTAAACCAAAATAAAATATATATTTCTATTATTAATTTTTATTTTATTCATCTATATTTATAGAACAAAAGGTATTATGTAAACTTACAATTGATTCAACATATTTCGAAAATATACAAATTACATTGTCCAATATTACAAATAACATCTTTTAAAAAAAAAAATTACAAATAACAAAATATAGACACTTCTATGCACAGTATGAATCTTCTTTCAAAATGTAAAAATCTACTTTTATTTAGTTGTTGTTTGGGAGACTATATTCATATTAATTTCTTTGTAGCACAAATCCTGCAGAACAAAAAAAAAATAATAATTAACTTCACAAAATAGCTAAAATTATATTACAGAAATTAAATATATGATAAAAATTATATATTAAATTTCAAGATTAAATAAAGAAGCTACAAGTAGTTTTACTCATCTGCAAGTTCAGATTTCTAAGAATTTGGTGTTCCAGGAAATTTCATCACGACTACTATCAACAGTTAGTCCCTCAACAAATTGAACCAAAAGCCAAGAACAATATCACTACAAATAAACAGACAAAAAAATGTTACTACCAAATCCTATTATGAATTAAACCAAAATCTATTGAAACAAAAATTAATTGATGTACTTCTTATAACCCCAACGTAAACATTAACTGAAAAACACAAAAATAAAATCGCAATTTAATTAAAATAAAATTAATATCAAGCATTGTCCTATACATAAATAATTAAAAAAAAACAATATATAAATAAAACTCAAATTTAAAGAACTCCAGCTAACAAAAGAAGGTTTTTTTTCGTTAAAAAAAAATTGATTGATTATTTGTTTGCAGTAGAAATAGTGACAAACATGAAATGAGAGAGATACTAACCAAATAGTAGGAATGGATTCATAATAGAGAGATCTAACAAGCTTGGAGAGGATAAACAATAAATAAGGAAGATGGGTGTGAGTGGAAGATGGGTGTGAGAGGCAGCCACGACAAGCTTGGAGAGGATAAACAGAATAAAATATAGGGGTTTGGAGTCTTGGAGATTTTACAAGAGTAAATAAATGACCTTTCAAAATACAGAAAGTGTAAATAGAAAGAAAAACAAAAATTTAGGCGGAAGTTTTCCCACTTCTATTTTTTGGGTAACATTTAAATTTAATATCCTCCCATAGCATTCCTTAAATGCCATAAAATTAATTTAAAACGTTATATAATTTTATGCCATATCATAGCTTTTTAAAAAATGCTATGTAATTTAAAAGTTTAAAGTTATTTTATTGTATCCATAAAATGCTATATTACTCCAGTTAGTGCTGTAAAAATGGGCCGGCCAGTGACAGGTCGGTCTGGCCGGTCCAGGGAGATAACGGGCCGTGCTTGGCACGACCCGTGAAGGAAGCGAGCCAGACTGCGGCCTGGCCCGTGACAGGCCGCGTGCCGGGCCGTTGGTAGGAGGCCTGGCAGGCTGGCCCGCCACGGCACGCTAAGGCGGCGTGTCAGGCCTGTCGGACCGGCCTGTTGGACCGACCTGTCGGACAGGTCGGCCAGTCCGTTCGGCCAAGCAGGTTTATTTTTTTTATTTTTTCAATAACTCTCCAACGGTTGGAATTTGAATTCCAACCGTTGAAGCAAAAACATTTTACAAAAACCCCATCTGAAATCTTTTAAATTATATTTTGATCCACAAATCAAATTTTTCTATAAATACTTCCATCCATTTCATTTTCCATTCACTCTCTCTATCATTCTTTCAATCTCTCAGTCTCTCAAATCTTAATCTCTAATATATTCTTCAATTCTATAAACTTTTTCATTCAATTTGGTTATTACTCTTTTTACAAAATTCTCTACATTTTCCACCAACACACCAAATTTTAAAGGTACAGGTAGTGGCCAGGGCCAGAACTAGGTTATACTTTTACATATGTATTTATTATTTACTTGTAAGTTGTAAAACGGTTGCACTCTTTTTCCCTTACCAAGTTTTTATCCCACTGGGTTTTTCTTGGTAAGGTTTTTAATGAGGCAATCATGTAAATATGTAAGATTGAATTCCATAAGTGAAAAATAAATAAATAATTAAAAAATTGCTCGTTCTCTTTATTCATTTCAAATCCTAATAATTGTTCGTTCTCTTTATTCATTTCAAATCCTAAACCGTAAACCCTAAACCCTAAATCCAAACAAACGTAATTTGAAAAAAAAAATTGGACCAAAAGACTAGCCCACCGAACCAGGCCCTCCAGAAGGGGCCCGAGGGCCGGCCTGGCAAGGCAAGCAGACACGGCCCGCTTGAGGCAGGCCGGCGTGCCGTGCCAGGCCTGGCCGGGCAGCGACACCGTCGCGTGCCAGGCTTTGCTAGGCCTGTTTCCACAAATGGACTGGCCAGGCCGTGCCTAATGGGCCAGGCTAGTCCATTTTTACACCACTAACTCTAGTTAAAATGCTGTAAAAGATAATCGGTAATTTTTTTATAGCATTGTATTATAAAATGCTATAATAATTATGTATTTTGTAGCATTCTTAAAAAAAATTCTATAATGACATGCTATAAAATGTCATATTTGTTGTAGTGCAAGTTTTCAAACAATGCCTACATGCCTATACAAATGACTCAATTAGATGTGTAGATAAAATCTAACAACCTAAATATCAATAAATGTCCAACCAACATAAGTTGTCACAACAAATAATGAAGGACAATCAATATGCAATAAAGAAATGCAATTAATGTGACATACACATAAATGTTCATAATCTAGACTAGATGCACAAAGTCAACCTAATCATCAATTAAGTATACATGAACATTCATGGATTAGCTATTTAGGCATTAATGACCTAATAATGTAAGCTATCAAAATACCAACCCCAAACATGTCTTAACTTCAAGAGATAAACAATAAATATGAAGATTTGCTAACCTAAGCAATAAATGATATGTCTCGGTAAGCTAGAACAATGAATGAACAATAATGGAGGTTCTACTTACCAAACAATAAAAACCCATGCTTTAAAAGATGCCTGAAATGCAAGATTAAGATGGTTTTGGGGTTTGAGGTTTGGAGAGTCAAAGAACAAAACTTGAAGCTTTCTCTCTTTAAGGGAACCTTTTCTCTCACTGGGATTTGGAAATTCTGAGTTCTAGGTCAAAATGGGCGAGAAGATATATATAGGCATAAGCATAACGACATCGTTTAATAAAATTTATGCCCAGAACCACGTAGTATGCGGGTCCAGACCCGTGCAGTGACCCACGTATACCCGTTCTAAGCCGTACAAATGTCTGCATAATGGCTAGAAACCGAGAGATGGAAAAAAACATCACCCAGTGCAATGTACAAGTCCTCCACGGGTTCCAACCCGCGCAAGTGTCCCCGTCTTGACCTGACATCGAGAGACAAAAGTCATTCAGCCAGCCAGTGCGCGGATACTGCATGTGTAACCTACCCCGCACACTGACCTATGCAGTAGAGACACTAAAGGTCTCTCATCGCGCTAAAAATAGCACACCATCGTGCACACACGAACATATCCGATTAATCAATGGAACACGAAATAGATACACAACAACCACAGTTAAGACTAAGAATGAGGTGCAAGTGTGCTTGTGAGTAAGTATGAACACATACGCAATAGGACACGAATGCATGTTGATACAAATCATGCATGAAATGTGTGTGTGCACCTAAATTCTTCAAGAGGCAGAGTCAAGTGAATATACCTTTTGCTCTTGAAGTCATGGAGATGCTTGGAAGCTTGCTAATAAGGACCTAGGCTACCCATTACATAATCATCCCCAATGTGGTGTGGTTTGTCATGAAATAAGCCAATCATAAAATGATCCCTGCCTCACTACCTGCCTGGTTCGATGCTCCATCTGTATAAAATATCCAGATTTCTCAGTTGGTGGGCCACTTTAGAGATTTCTTTTCGAGATAGAGAGTTAGGTCCAAGTCTGTGGTAGCATCTGGGTCAGATATCATGCTAAAAATTGCCATGAAATTGACCAATGCATGAGCCTTAATGATTGACCTTGCCTTATATTTGATGTTGTATTGGGTGAGCTCTAGAACCCAAATGACCAGTCTGTCAGATACATCAAGCATCTAGAGGAACTGTCTCAATGGTTGATCCGTGACCACCACAATCGTGTGTTCCTAGAAAAATGGCCGTAACTTCCTGGCGGTGGTTACAAGTGTGTAGTTCATCTCAGACTTGGTCAAGGCACGATTGACATAGTAGACGGGTCTCTGAACCCCGTCCCCACATTCCTTCACCAAGGCTCTACTAGTGGCAATCTCTGATGTGGCCAAGTATAGATGCAATTCCTTTCCTAGTGTATGTTTCACTAGTAACGGTAGGCTAGCTAGATAATCTTTCAAAGACTTGAAAGCCTGCTTGCTTTCCTGATCCCACTTCATTTTCTTTCGCTGCTTGATAACTTTGAAGAAATGAATGCACTTGTCTATGGACCGGAATATGAAGCGGTTTAGTGCTGCCACCGTACCTATTAGCCCATGTACCTGCTTGAGAGTGGTAGGAGATTCAAGGTCTAGGGTGGCCTTGATCTTCTCGGGGTTGGCCTCAATCACTGTTTCATGCATAAAAAACCTAAGGAATTTTCTCATTGCTGCTCTGAAGGCGCAATTAGCAGGGTTAAACCGCATATGTTTTTTCCTTTTCACCTGTAAAATCTAGCATAGGTGATCATGGTGTTGGCCCACCATTGGAGACTTGGTGATCATGTCATCTACGTACACTTCCATGGTTCTTCCTATCTATTCCTTGAAAAACCTGTTCACCAATCACTGATAGCTGGCGCCTGCATTTTTAAGACCATATGACATTACCTTGTAGCAGTAAATGCCTTATCCAATGATTAAACTTGAAATTAAATTATAAATGTGTGTCTGATAAACCTACGGGGGGTGAATAGGTTTCAATCGAACCAATTTCCAATTTTTTCGATTAATAAATATTAAATTAAATAGGCACCCCATACACAAACATACAAAATCAAGTATAAAATGAGGATTTATTTTTTTAAAATAACTCTTGTTTTTTACGTGGAAACCCTTCAACAATGAAAAAACCACGAGATTAGCTAATAGCTATCCAATCGAGCCCTCAAATCCACTATTTGCAAAAATGATTACAATTTAGGTTGACCACGTCTCACCTATATGGTTACTAATGTGTTTTTATTACCTGTTTGCCTTTAATAGCAATAATCGGCTCTTGATTGTATTCTACGGACGGTAAATACAAGATTTAACTCTTAAAGAGAAGAGACATGCAACCTAAGTGGATATGAAAATATTATAAATGCTCAAATGCTAAGTTAACACATTTAATGCTTATCTATTAATTAATGATAACAGTTAAAACATTCCTAGATATTATGTTGTTGTATGTCATGCAAAACTTAATTATATGAAATCAAAGCATTCCAAGATGCAATAGCTATCACAATACAACAACCCAACAAATCAACATACAAAAACCTCAACTTGTAATTGAAAACCTAATCTAAATGCAAACAAGTCATAAAAGAGGCTTCTTGTTAAGCAAGAACATAAGAATGGACTAAGATGATGTAAGTCAACTATGTAGATGAATCCCATGCTTAGAAACATCCTAGATGAAGCTAAATGATGCTTGAATCATGAGTGAAAGATGGGTGATTGGGTTTTGGACAATCAAAATTGGTTCTTGCTTTATTTCCTTGCAATTTACTCTTGACCTCTAAAAGGAATGAAAGAAAATGGATTTTGAAGCTCTTAAGAGGCAAAGAAGGGAAAACAACATATATATATATATATATATGAAGCCCTAGATTAAATGACGTTGTTTTAAAAAACAGCAACAGAATCCCATCATTACCGTTGGCTGGACCACGGCTTGGGCAAGTTGTCAAGATCGTGGTGCATGCAATTAAAATTCCTTAACACATTATAGTGTAAAACATACCTAGAGGGAGGGTGAATAGGTATAAGCTCAAATTCTTGAGCTTCTTTTGCACACAACCAAGTTAAGCACACTTAGTGCCTTTAATAAGTAAATTCCTTTAACAAGTCAAAGTAAATTCAATCAGGCAAGTGTTAGAACAATACAAGTAAATGTAAGTAAAGAAACTAAAAAAATACAAAATCAACACAAGATATTTTTACGTGGTAAAACCTTAAAGGTGGAAACATCCACGGGTTGCTACCAAAGCCACCGAAAAACCGCAATTCACTATGTTGAATAAGAGATACACACTCAAAAAAAAAATCAACACATAATATTGTAGTTGGGATTATGCTCGATAGCAAGAGTGTAATAATGTATTTGACAATGTTTTCATATTAAAAAAGCGATTTCTAGTTTAACAAATCTTATAGCATTTATAGTTTAATTATTATAATTGTCAAAAGTAAATAATCATAAGGTCAAAAGACTATGAGAAAAGAAGAACTGTTTGTACAACTAGATATGTATGAGGTAGACACAATTCTTTAGTTAGTCTTGAATAATATTTGTTAGGTTTTAGTTTGTGTTGGCATTAATTCCATATCAAAATGATGTTTACTTGTAATGATTTAGTTGTTTAGATTTATGATGATTCAAGCTTCAAAGAAGGATGAACAACAAGTCAAAGCAAGTTCTAAATCTTCAAAGAGAAAGGATGCAATTTGGTTCTACAAAGGTATACTACGACCTTATGTTTCTCTTACAAGACTTAGGCACACACACACAATTCATACATTTGTGTCCCTACATCGTTGTGCACCAGTATAGACCCACACATACAATTCATTCATATGTGTCCCTGCACTAATATGCACCATGTAAAACACATTCACACACTTGAAGATGAATGCTCATGCATTGGTATGGAAATAACATGTTTTGAAAAATGCATGATTGAAGACTATCTCTATGTAGTTTGCATTCTAGTGTGAATTGTGTTTGTTTGTGTATTTGTTTGTATAACATGGATATTGAACTTTAATTTAGTCTTAAATCATTCTTGATTGAGTTTCGGCCATTTTGGTTACTCATACTATTGATTTCAAGTTCTAAGTCAAAAGATACTACACTTTCAACTCATGTTGCATACATTGTCTTCGTCTTCATATATCCAGTCGAATTATTATTTTCTGGGTTGAGTAGCTTATATGTCCATGTCCGTGTGAGAGTTATGGTTCATAATCCATAAACAGATTCAAATTCTGAGTTTGGAGGCCGGAGAACGGTCGAAGAACGCGAAGGAAGGTTGAAGGAGAAAGAAGTCAACAAAGCACTTCTTTCCCGAGATGGCACGTGGCCATCTCAGGGTAGAAAGCTTCCTGCCCCGAGATGCCCACGTGCCATCTCGGGCAGCAAGCATGCTTGGATGCTTCTTACCCCTCTTGGTCATTTCACATGCCTAATTTTCCCTCTCCTTTATATTTTCCTTCCCTCTCACATTTCATTCTAAGAAGAAATTTAAACTTGTGTGCAGAAATTTTCTCTCTACATTTTCTCACCTTCCAAATACTATAACTTCTTTATTTGAACTCTGATTTGAGTGATTCAAAGTTGAGAGTGTTTACCTATTCATCCTCCATCTTTTCTTAGAAGGTTTGAGTAAGTGTTATTGCTTTTTTTGGAGTCTAAACACACAAAAACGGGATTGCACCAAAATCAACTAAGGTATTGATTTTCTCTCAAAGTTTTCTTTTAAAACTTGGTCAATTGCCTTGGGTTTTCTTCTTCAATTTATATATGTGTATTTTGAGTGTTTTGATTTGAGTTTAAAACTTTTTTAAAGCTAGGTTGAGTTTCAATTGAAATCTTACATGTTGAGTTATGTTTTGATTTTGCCTATGTTTTCACATGTTTGGGATTGTATTGTGCTAGCTTTGATTCTAGGACTATTTGATGATCTTTGATTGATTGATTTTTTGAAAAATAGTTCCTCACATGTATTAGGCTCTCTTGGCCAAATTCTCACATTAATACATGTGCTTATGTTCTTTTGAGCTATTCATGTGTTTTGTTGAATCTATGTATAGGAATATGCTCTAGAACTTTGGCTTAAATCTGCATGACTTTGTCATATGATTTTAGCATGTTTTTGGTTTATGTGATTTAAACTTGATTTTGTAATTAATTGATCATATCATGTGATTCAAGTTTAGATCTATGCATGTATCTAGGTTTTAATTAATGTTGAACATATCTTACATGATCTAGATGATTTAAACATGCATGATTGACTAGACTACATTTGATTTGTGCATTCATGCTCATGTCTAGTATTTTCCATAGGATGTGTTGATCATAGCATTCTATGTTGCATGCTTGTTTGCGTTTTACATTCATGATCACATAGACACCTTGTGAGAAGGAAGTCTTGACAATAGGTGTGAGATCTATGTTGTTGAGCAAGTAAGTCTTGACAAGAGGTGTGAGATCTTGGATTGTCAAGCAAGTAAGTCTTAGCTAGAGTCGGGAGGACTCGAATAGTCGAGCAAGAAGTCTTGCCTAGGGTCGTGAGGATCTGGATAGGTGAGCGAGGAATTCTTGACTAAAGTCGGGAGGACTCGAATAGTTGAGCATGAAGTCTTGCCTTGGGTCATGAGGATCCGGTAAGGTGAGCTAGGAAGTCTTGACAAGAGGTGTGAGGCCTCAGATTGTTGAGCATGAGGGCGACATCTTCATGAGTAGGATAGGAGAGTAGTTTCTAGGTGAAGGGGTCACTTGAGAGATTGTACTTGTCTTATCTACTAATGGATTTTGTTTGCCGGTGGTTGATAACCTGTGGATGTTTCCTCTTTGGAGGTTCACCACGTTATATCTTTTGTCAACTTCTCTCTATCCCTATCTCTCTAGCATATGTATTTGTTATTTGAATTCTATGTATAGAACTCTTTATGTAAGTTGACTTCCTTTCTATAATATAGATTGTGTATGTGTTACAATTACTTGTTTGTATCACACCTTACTTGTATTTATATATTGATTAAGTGTCTTTAATTAATATATATATTGTGATACAAGCAATCTAGATGGACAAACTTTTGTTTGTTTCTAAGGGAGTCGAAAAAGGTGTCTAACCTATTCACCCCCCATCTAGGTTAGCCTTGAGCATTTAACCGTGTTTGTATTTTCAGTTGGTATCAGAGCAGGACACTAGATTGCACTTAGTGAGAGTCTGGGTGTTACATTCACGAATTTTTTTTTTTGCAAAGCTTTTGAAGTCATGGGTTTACAAGATGATGTAATGGCAGAAGGAGCCTCAAATACTAGGCCACCATTACTTCGAGGCACTAACTATGGGTATTGGAAGTTGAGGATGAAAGCCTACATCCGCTCTATTGATGAAAGGGCTTGGATGGTTATGGAAGAAGGTTATAATCCTCCTACAAAGGTGCAAAAAGGTATCTCTATACTCTAATGCATGTTCTCTTAGATATTCATCTTTTGACTCAATTTTTCATATACATCTTATAGCATATCATATTAGAGAATTTTGTATAGCATACATATTGTTCTCAATGACATTTGCTATTTTTGGATCTAATAGTGATATTGTTCACATTGATCTTAACTTTGATGATTGTTTATGTATAGTATATAAAGTGGCATTACTTTTGAAAATATGAGCTTCATATTCTTTGAAAGCTACTCATTAGAGAAGTAATGATCTTGAATAAGTTTCTACTTATTGCTTTTAGATCATGTGCTTATGAGCCATAAAATCTTGGTTTTCTAAAATTGCACCTTGCTTCTCGTATATGTTTTTGCTAGTAGGTTGAGTTTACTAATATGTAAACATTAGATACACCTAGAAATTTGTGTGCTTAAGTACATTTAAAATGACCTATAATAAGTATCCATTTTGCTTCGGAAATTACATAGAACTCAACGAGAAACTTCATGAAAAGGGCTACACACATTGGTTGTGAAAGCTACCTAATGTTGGAAAGAGCTACACCATTGTGATGAGTGAAAGTCGTCATGAAGTGAATTTTGTTTATGTAAAAAAAATGGAAAAAGTCAAAGAAGTGTTGAAATGAAATCATAAAAAATTCTTTGATTCAAAGCCTAAAAAGAAAATGAGGAAGGCTTAAAAAGGAGTTTAGTGGTTGAAAAATAGAAATGGGATGATGAGCCACATGCACACACACGCTCATATGTTGAAATCTATTCTCTTAAAAGCGAAAATTCCGGATGATAATTGGTTTGACTTTTTATGGAAAAAGCTTAAGATAAATAGTTGTTGGAAATTGTTTGCATGTTGATTATCAAACTACTTCTTGATATATATTTGAAGCATATCTCTCTCTCACACACACACACACACACTCTGTTTATGAGTATGATGATATTTTAGCAATTGTTGAAGAATTATGAGAGAACTTGAAAAATCTTTGTGTATCTCTCTTAGCATATGAAGCTTATTTTGTTGATATTTCTTCAAATTGATTGAATGTGTGATTGTGTGAACATCTTTGTGAACTTTATGCTATCATTGATTTTAGTTATAGCATTTATCAAGGGGCAGCATTGTATGCTAGACATTGTTCTCTTTTATGATATGTTCACATGCTTCATTTTGTTACATGTTGGCATATTTTGACTTAATTATACTTGTAAGATATTACTCACTATCTTTGTCTTGCATGATGATTCATTCTTAAGTCATATGTCTTTGTTTTTATATATTTGGGACTAATATGCTTGTTTTGTCTTTCACTCACTTTTGATGTATGTATATAGCATATTATAACACAAGAACAAATGGGAAGAACTAAGGTTACCGGAAGTGGAAATCAATCGAATCCCATTGTGAAAGCCAAGTCTACCTCAAAAGGATCAAAGCTTTAAGGTCAAAAGATTTAGGGATCTTTGGAACTAAGAAGATATTTCAAGAGAGAGGCATTGACTTAGGTAAGTGTAAAGATTCTTATGTTCTTAAGTGCATTAAGGATAGAAATTGGGAATCTTGGGTGAGCATGTTAGGAATAGTGAATGATACTCTTGTTAGAGAGTTTTATCTTAAATATAGAGAAAGTGTCACCTTATTGGTTGGGGTGTTGTGTTTAGAGTTAACCAGAAAAATGGGCTATCTAATGATATAGATTCAAATTTTCTAGATGTAGATGTCATTGAGAATCTTAATATCATGGGTAGAACTCTTCGTGACAATGATTCTTTTGAGTGGAAAGGTAGAGCATATATTAGTCAACATGAGTTAACCAAGGCTAGTGCATTTTGGCATCTATTCATTTGCACTAACATTATTGGATCTTCGAATTCAACCTAGTTGAATAAAGACAAGATCAAAATAGTGTATGCCTTGGTGACTAATCAACCTATAAACCTTGGGGATTTACTTATGCTTTATATTGGTAGTGCGGCTTTCTCAACTAGAGCAGATAAAAAGCTTGCAATACCGGGATTTATAATTTCTTTGTGTTTAGCTCGTGGTGTTAAGCGTAGAGAAGTGTAGGCAAAAATGGGTTAAAAACGCAACGGAAGCGTGATAAAAATGAATTTAGGGTTTGCGTATAAATAAAAATTGTTCCCTTTTATGCAACGAGAGCCTTAACCCTAGATTAATTGATATATATAAAAGAATCGTACATTTTTCTCGTGTCGATTGAACAAGTGCCGAATTGATTCCGCAAGATCTTCCAATCCAATCACGAACGTGAATCACCTAGGAGTGTGGGCTCCCTTTCTTTAAATTGTATACCTGAGGATGGAGACAAACAAAATCTTTTCTTCGTTAGTTACAAATATCCTCCAAGAGAAAAATCCAAGGACGTCCGGTCACTTGTGAATTATCAATCAATTTGATTGTAACTCGCGTGAGCCTTGATTCGATGTTGTACACAAAACCCTTTTGGTGTAAAGGATATTAGTATACTATCGAAAAAAAAAACGTTCCCTTTTTTTCTCTACTTGGCCGAATTCACACACTATGGCTTAGAGATGATTGAATTTTGTCTAGAGTAAAATCAGATTTTTCTCCCTCAAAATCCTATGATGGCCGAATTCTTCACTTAGAAAAATAGAGCTTGGCCGAAATTTACCTCTAATGCTTCTTAGTCATGACCGAAATTCTTCACACATATATATAGGTTCATAAATCCTTTCCTAAGAAGGATTCACTTGGTTGTCAATAATCCTTTCCTTAGGTTGATTTATTTGGTAGTTAAGAGTCCTTATCTAAAAGGAAATCTAACTACTCCTATAACCATATGTTGTTGGCCGAATTTTGGGTCTTTGATATAGATTAGGAGAGTTCAATCTTTCCTAAGAAGGATTACTTGATGGACAAGAATCCTATCCTTAGGTAGATTATCTTGGTGGTTATGAATCCTTTTCAAATAAGAATTCTACCACTAAGTAGTTTTACTTGGTGACCAAGAATTCTTTTCCAAAAAGAATTCTTTCCTACACCAAGACTCCTAATCCAACTCAATAGTGTGTTTGTAACCATATTAAAGACTTCCTAATTTGATTAGATAAATAGTTCCTTTTATTTATCTACTTATCAAATATAGTCTTTAACATTAACTATACTACCAACAATAGTATAGTTTTAAGAGACCATCTCCTATTAGGAAAAAGATTTTGACTTTTAATTAAATAATTAATTAATTCAACTAATTAATTAATTTCCATTTAATTAAATAATAATAAAATAAAAATAATATATATAAGCTATTAACCATAGCCTATGCCGCCCATACCTAGTATAAAGGCCATATATTATTTTCTTATTTTATTAAATCCATTGGACCTTAATAAAAAGTCCACATATGAACTAGACCTATTCTTACAAAAAGAAACAAGTTCACATGCCTTATTACAATTCTAGATGGACCCCTATTGGTCCGGTAGAATATATTAAGTGATCCATGCAAGTTCGTGTGGATTGGGGATCTTGGAGGGCTATCTAAATTTAAGCTCCAATAGACATAACCCAATCACAATAACCAAATGATTCACTTAGGCCCAATCTATTTAATTTTAGTTCATTCCACTAAAGAACTAAAATTGAACTTTTAAATAAAGATATAATAAGTTGATGTTACTCATTCGTACCCTAGACAACCTTATTGGAGAAAGTGTATCCTCGTGAAGAATACCAGTAATCGCCAAGAGCTCATAGTCCCCCTATAGCTCTCCAAGTTACCATATTTACTCATATGACCACATTTTGAACTTGGATATTTTGACTTGTCCAGAAGCCAAGTTTCAATATACACTATTGAAAACTTAACGTTAAGATTTAATATCCAATACCTCAAAACATCCATATGATGGTATTCTACTCTCATTCAATAAATGGAGCCATGATGTCCATATCTATAAATGAAGTCCTATATCGATTAACAAATGAATACCACCAAACTATCGAGGATAGACTATGCTATATAATTGTACTCATTAATAGCTCAAATGATAACACTTGCAACCATAAGTCCATCATTTATCTCAGGATTGAGATAGACTCTCCGATTGTCTTCAAATGAAAACTTTTATCCATTGACGGTTTTAGATAAAGTATTTCATTTTGATCATATTCAGTGCACCCAGTGCACTAGATTCTTTTGCCCAAAGACACCACACTTTGATGGTTTTTGACTCATCATAACATATTTGATCCCACTCAAATGCTAGCAAAAGAATCTACAACTTTGAAAAGATAAAGGTGGCTAACCTTTTTTCTTAAGTTATGAATATTATTCAAGACTAACTAAAGAATTGTGTCTACCTCATACATATCTAGATGTATGAACAATTCTTCTTTTCTCATAGTCTTTTGACCTTATGATTATTTACTTTTGACAATTATAATAATTAAACTATAAATGCTATAAGATTTGTTAAACTAGAAATCACTTTATTCATATGAAACGATTGTTAATTACAATATTACACTCTTGCTATTGAGCATAATCCTAACAAGGAGATGATGTGTTGGTAAAACCCTTGGAAAAGTGTAGTGATAAACGTGTGTCATACATGTCATATAAAGATAAGGGTAAGACATGTGATACTTTTGGACTATTTAGTAGTTCTCAAGTTGATTGTCAAGAGACTATCACAAACATTCTTCCACATTGGGCTTTACATTTGAAGAAGAAGGTTGATGAGCTTAGTGCTATAGTTGATAAACAAGATGCTAGAATAAAAGAGTTGGAAGAGTGTATTGCCTCAAGTTCAAGACCACCTCTCAAGCATTATATTAGATCAACTACACGCACATTTTTTCTTTGGTGGACCAAGTAGCTAGTATTTGAGTCTTATGGTATGTTTCTTACCTTTTGGGATCATTTCATGTCAAAAAGGGGGAGAAAGAGTTGCTAGTTATTTGAGTGATTCAAAGTTGAGGGTGTTTGTATATACATCCTCCATATTTTCTCTGAAGGTTTGAGTGAGTTTTATTGCTGTTTTTGGAGACTAAACACACAAAAACGGGATTGCACTAAGGTATTAATTTTCTCTCAAAGTTTTCTTTTAAAACTTGGTCAATTGCCTTGGGTTTTCTTCTTCAACTTATATATGTGTACTGTGAGTGTTTTTATTTGGGTTTTGAACTCTTTTAAAGCTAGGTTGAGTTTAAATTGAAATCTTACATGTTGAGTTAAGTTTTGATTTTGCCTATGTTTTCATATGTCTGGGATTGTGAAAGAATGTGTACAAGGTTATACTAAACATCCTAGAGAGGGGGGGGGGGGGGGGGGGGGGGGGGGGGGGGGGGAGGTGAATAGGTTGTCTCTCACTTTTACAAAATCTTTCGAGACTAGTGACAAAACCTTTATAAGCATACAAATTAACATTCAACATGATTGTTATGAGAAAACAATATATTCATGTATGGTCAAAGCTTCACTCTTAGTCTGCAAAACATACAACAAGAATCAATGTATCTTATGAACAAATATATTCAATGTAGATAAAATTCCATAAGTTGTACTTAGAGTATTACAATCTGATACTTTACAACTTGAATGAAATATCACAAGATACAAAGTTATCTAATATACACAAACAATATTGTATAAGGAAATCAACTTAAATAAAGAGTTCTATCCATAGTATTTGAATAACAAATACAAATACTAGGGAGTTAGGGATAGAGAAAAGTTGACACAAGATATAAAGTGGTAAACCTCCGAAGAGGAAACATCCACGGGCTAGCAGCCACCGGCAAAGAAAATCCACTAGTAGATAAGACAAGTACAATCTCTCAAGTGACCCCTTCACCTAGAAACTACCTTCCTATCCTACTCATGAAGATGTCGCCCTAATGCTCAACAATCTGAGGCCTCACACCTCTTGTCAAGACTTCCTCGCTCACCTTTCTGGATCCTCATGACCCAAGGCAAGACTTCTTGCTCAACTATCCGAGTCCTCCAGACTCTAGTCAAGACTTCCTCGCTCATCTATTCGGATCCTCACGACCCTAGGCAAGACTTCTTGCTTGGCTATCTGAGTCCTCCCGACTCTAGCCAAGACTTCCTTGCTTGACAATCCAAGGTCTAACACCTCTTGCCAAGACTTACTTGCTCAACACCATAAGTCTTACACCTACTATCAAGACTTCCTTCTCACAAGGCATCTAAGTGATCATGAATGCAAAATGCAAACAAGCACGCAACATAGAATAAGATGATCAACAAATTCTATGGAAACTAGAATTGATCAATGAGAACACAAAGTATATTTTCTAGTTTATAATCCCAAAGTGACACCACACAAGATTATGCATGAGCATATGAAATGTATGGATTAGGTACACTCTATGAAGATCTAGACATAGACAATAAAGTTCACAAAGCAAGATTGTCTAGATCTTATGCATGAATACAAATCTAGAGCATGCCAAAATTCCAAACACACACTTTAAACCTAGATTTTATTCATATTACTAAAGCTTGAAATAAACATGTTCATGAAGTACATATTCAAGACTTTAGTACTAACACAAAAATGCTAGAAACACAATATATGATCAGTCAAATCTCTAGCAATCATTTAGAGCATATATTCACAAAAATAGTCAATTAAACTCTAATAGACTCTAAATATAAAATCAAATGTGCTAATCCTAGATTTATTCAAAAAATGAGTTCTAGCACATGATAAGACTATTAATCATGAAAATAAAGCCAATCAAAGCACAAATAGTCCTAGATAAGATGCTAGCACAATACAACTCACAATCATGTGAAAATATAGGTTTGATTGAAACCTAACTCACAATCAAGTATCTAATTAAGAACAACTAGTATTTAATTGAAGATCTATCACTCATCAACATATGTTCAAGTCAAATACACACAAGTAGGAAGAAGACCCAAGGGATTTGAACATTAGAATCAAGGAAATCAAAAGATAAACAACTACCTTGACAATTTCGAGTGCAGTCACGAAAATGGTGCGATCCACCAGAAAACTTGAACAAATGACTTTAAGGTTGCTTGGAGATGATAGAGGACTTCAATACAAAACTTCTCCAACTTGAATCACTCAAATCGGATAAGAAATGTGAGAGATAAGGTGATTAAAAGTTGAGAGAAAAAAACCTGGAAATTTTCTGCACTACATTTTCTTCTTCCTTGGAATTAAATATGAGAAGGAAGGAGTTTATAAAGGAGAGGGAAAGAAAGGAGCTAAAAGACCAAAATAGCCCTCTTTGTTATTGCTCCCCCGAGATGGCACGTGGGCATCTCGGGGCAGCAAGGTTGTGCGGCCGAGATGGCCACGCGCCATCTCGGGCTTGCACACCTTCATGGCCTTCGGACGTGGTGCACTTCCCTCCCACTTCCCTCGCGTTCTTTGACCGTTCTCAGGCCTCCGAACTTGGAATTTGAATCTGTCTGTGGATTACAAAACATAACTCTCACATGGACATGGACATATAAGATACTTAACCCAAAAAATAATAATTCGACTAGATATATGAATACGAAGACAATGTATGCAACATGAGTTGAAAGTGTAGTATCTTTTGACTTAGAACTTGAAATCAATAGTATGAGTAACCAAAATGTCCGGAACTCAATCAAGAATGATTTAAGACTAAAATCAAGTTAAATATCCATGTTATACAAACATATACACATAAACACAATTCACACTAGAATACAAACTACATAGAGATAATTTCCAATCATGTATATTCCATAGCATGTTATGTCCATATCAATGCATGAGCATTCATCTTCAAGTGTGTGAATTTGTTATACATGGTGCACAACGATGCAGGGACACATATGCATGAATTGTATGTGTGTGCCTATAATAATGCACAACGATGCAGGGACACAAATGTATGAATTGTGTATGTGTGCCTAAGCCTTGAAAGAGAAAAGAAAGGTCTTAATATACCTTTGTAGAATCATGAAGCACTTTTCCCTTTGAAGACTTGAACTTGCTTGAATAGTTGTCATTTCCTCTTTGAAGCTTGAATCATCATGAATCCTAGACAACTAAACAATACAAAGGAAATGTTGTTTTGATATAGAATAATGCCAACAAAACTCACAGACCTAACATATTGTATTGTGCTAGCTTTGATTCTAGGACTATTTGATGATCTTTGATTGATTGATTTTGTGAAAAATAGTTCCTCACATGTATTAGGCTCTCTTGGCAGAATTCTCACATTAATACATGTGCTTATGTTCTTTTGAGATATTCATGTGTTTTGTTGAATCTATGTATAGGAATATGCTCTAGAACTTTGCCTTAAATCTAAATGACTTTGTCATATGATTTTAGCATGTTTTTGGTTTATGTGATTTAAACTTGATTTTGCAATTAATTGAACATATCTTGTGATTCAAGTTTAGATCTATGCATGTATCTAGGAGAGGATTTGTGATCCTATATGTATGTATGTTAATTTCGGCCAGCCTATGGTAATTTCATAGAGAATTTTGGCTAGCCCTATTTTACCAAGAGAAGAATTCAATCATTATAGGAATTTTGAGCGAGAAGAATCTAATTTTACTCTAGAAAAAATATGATCAACTCTAAGAAATAGTATGTGATTCTAGTAAGAAGAAATAGGAAGAAAGCTTGGTTAGTTTTCGTTAATACACTAGTGGCCTTACATCAAAAGGTTTTGTGTACAACATCGAATCAAGGTTCATGCAATTAAATTGATTGATAATTCACAAGTGACCTAACGTTCTTTTTTTCTTCTTGGAGGATTATTGTAACTAACAAAGAAGAAGATTTTGTTTGTTTCCATCCTTAGGTATACGATTAAAAAGAAACGGATCCCACACTCCTAGGTGATTTACATTCGTGATTGGATTGGAAGATCTTGCGAAATCACTTCGGCACTTGTTCAATCGTCACGAGAAAAAGGTACGACACTTTTTATATACATCAATTAATCTAGGGTTAAGGTTCTTGTTAGTCAAAGACCCTAATTTTATTAAATTTTCTCATGCTTCCATTGCACGTGGTTTTTTCCCTACAATTGGAATAAGAGTCTGGTTGTAACCTTGGTTAATTGATGTATGTGTACATGAATATTTTTCTTTTTATTGTATATATGCATGTTTTAGAAAGAGATGGCACTCTAGGTATTCACATATATATTTACATTGGAATGTATGGATATATATATATATATACATATATATATATATATATATATATATATGTTTTTTATGTGGTTTGTTATTGCTCAATTTTGGTCCTAGAATTTTAATGTATTTTTTTTTTGGGATTGTAAGAAGAATGGTGGTCTATCATCACCATAATTTCCTTCTTGGTAGTTGCTAAGTTTTTTTTTTTTTGTTGTTGTTGTAATAATAATAATAATAAAATAGAACTGCAGTATTTTTATTTATAATTCTTCTGTAATACATTCAAGTATTGAAGACTAGAAGGTTTGTAGAATTGGAAGCAACCGGAACAAGTTTGGGATTGTGCAAGCCGTAGCAACAAACGTGCATGCGAAGAGCATGCGTCAACGTTTGTTGTGGCATGGGCTGCGCACGGCAGCCATATGGAAGCCATGGGCTGCGCATGGAAGCTTTTTATGGGGTTGTGGCATGAGCATGCCCATGAGTAGGAGCCAAGGGTTCACATGACCGTGGGAGGTAGCCGAGAGAGTCCAAACGACGAAGGTTGCGTGAAGACTTGTTCGCCAAGAAAGGAGTTTTTTGTATTCAAAGACATGTAATTTACTTGCTTTTCTAGGATGGACCAAAATTGTAGCTATTTATTTTTTTTGTAAATATTGCAATGTTTATCATTGTTTGATAACATGTCATATAGTATAGGAGTGCCACTCATATATCTCTTTCGATATGAACATGCGTAGAATGGTTTAGGTATCTAAATTGACATCTAGATAAATTGGTAAATCATTCTTTGGAATTCGATCACACACCTTAAATAATTGAGTGGGAGAAGGTGTTTTGGAACACCTACGGCCTCCAAGTTTAGTTGAGCTTTATGTTTCGTGTAATAACCTCCCAAGAGGTATTCATGAATGGAATTTATCAAGATACTTCCTTACAAGGATAGACTAGACAATTAGCCCAAACGATATCTACTACCAAGGAGAGATATTTGTGAGGGATTATATTGAAGGTCGATAACTTGGTAACACACTCAATGTAATTTTATTAATATCCTCCCAAGAGTTCTTGTTAATAAAATTGCAAGGCTAAAATTGAAAACGTTGGTTGTTATGTTAACAATTAGGTGAGACCTAGTCCAACTAGTAAATGGTGCGAACTCCCAAAGGAGGCGTGACATTTATGGGTGTTGGATCACCGTTGAATTTTATGATTGAATTATTTTATTTATAATTCAAGATAAATATTCAAAAGTGCTATATCTTGATTATTTACTTATATAATTTTTGTTAATATAAAAAATCATGACCCCATCCCTAATCAAAATCCTAAAAGATAATACTTTAACTGGCGATAATTAAGTCACATGGAAAAAGGAAAATTGGGTTGTTGTTGTAAGTTGAAAAACCATAAGTTCGTTCTGTCTATTCCTAAACAACCAAACTAATGAATCTACTCAAGAGCAAAGAGATGAGTATCAATAGTGGAAGTCTTCAGATGAGATGGTAAAATGTACGTTACATTATGGCCATCATCTCCGACGTGTTACAACAGCAACATGAAGGAATGGAGACTGATGTTGATATAATGATGTCTCTATAGGAGATATTAGCTATGAGGTCGATGACAACTAAGAGAGAGGCAGTGACTGTTTTCATGAATCTTAGGATGAAACCTGGATAGGCTGTGAAAGATCACATGATAAAAGTCATAACACATCTCAACATTGCTGAACTGAATGGTGTTGAGATAGATGGTGAGACCAAAATTGACATGATTGTCCACTCACTATCAGATTCCGTTGATCAATTCAAGTTGGACTACACCTTGAATAATAAGGAATACACTTTGTAAGGTTTGATGCAAGATGCTCAAAGCGCCAAGATAATCCTTGTAAAAGGCAAGGGTCAAAAGATTCATATGCTTGGTAAGTTGCAACTGTTAAAGACCCGTAAGAAGGTCAAGAGACAACAGAAGAAAAAAGCAACTTGAGCCTTCTTAGAAGGAACCAAGAAAGAAACCAAGATCAAAGGGAAGTGTTTCCTTTGTGGTGAAAAGGGTCAAAGGAATAGATTGAATAAGAATGAATTCAACTTGCATTTAGGTAATGGAGCGTTGGTGTCTACTAGTGTAGTGAGAGATATTAGAATCAATTTAGATTCTTATAGGGATTTGGATTTAATAGACGTTTATTATATACCTCAATTCAAGAGGAATTTAATTTCAGTTTCTTGTTTAAATAAATTTGGTTATTCGGTTACTTTTAATAAAGCTTTTTTTTATTAGTAAGAATGACAAAATTATTTGCAAAGGTACATTGGAAAAAGGTTTATTCTATTTACATGAAATATCTCTCACTTGTTAGACACGGAATCAACGGAACCTAATCATAAAAGAGTAAAATTATCAGAAGATGAAACCTCCCTATGGTATTTGTGCCTAGGTCATATTAACCTTAATAGGATTAAAAGATTGGTAAGTGTGGACCTCTAAGTGACTTAAAGGTTGATGATCTACCAACTTGTGAATCTTGTTTGGAAGGTAAAATGACCAAAAGGTCGTTTATAAACAAAGGCACAAGAGCCATCTAATGTTTAGGATTTATACACACTGATGTGTGTGGACCTATGAGCATTCAAGCTAGAGGTGGATATGAGTACTTCATCACTTTCACGGATGATCACTCAAGATTTGGCTATGTGTATCTCATGAGACATAAGTCAGATGCTTTTGACATGTTCAAAGCATTTAAAGCTCAAGTAGAAAATCAGCTTGAGAAACGCATAAAAATTTTGAGGTTTAATTGTGGTGGAGAATACCTATCTGGTGAGTTTCAGAAATATCTTATTGATAATGGGATAATTTCTCAGTTTTATACACCAGGCACACCTCAACAAAATGGGGTGGCAGAAAGGAGAAATACATCTCTTTTGGATATGGTTAGGTATATGTTGAGTTATTCAACGCTCCCTAATTCTTTTTGGGGATATGCTTTACAAACCGCAATGTACATTCTAAAAGATGTACCATCTAAGTCGGTTCCTAAAACACCGTATGAGTTGTGGACAAGACGAAAGCCCAGTTTATAACACTTAAGGATATTTGGATGTCTTGCACACGTGTTAAAAGGAAACATAGAAATGATGGAGTCCCATTCAAAAACATGCATATTTGTAGGGTATCCAAAAGGAACAAAATGATATTATTTTTATAGTCCTTCAGTCTTAAAGTATTTGTTTCGACAAATGCAAAATTTCTGGAAAAGGACGATTTGAATAATTTTTCTCCTAAAAGTAGAATTGTCTTGAATGAGCTTTTAGGAGATACAATTCCACAAGAGGTTTCACAACCAAGCCCAATTGTAATTTCCGTACCAACACAAGATCAACAATCTACCATACCTCGTTGTAGTGGGAGGGTTAGTAGACAAAACGAGAGATACATCGGTCTAGGAGAATCTGTAGAGAATCTTTTGGACAACGATGATCCTTACATATACAAGGAAGTAATGGAAGATATTGATTGTCGCCATTGGAAAAAGGCAATGCAATCCGAAATTGAATCAATGTTTAAAAATTAAGTATGGTCTCTCATAGACTTGCCTCAAGGGATAAAACCAATCAGGTGCAAGTGGGTATACAAGAGGAAAAGAGGAATGGATGGAAAGGTGGAAACCTTTAAAGCTTGATTAGTAGCTAAAGGTTATACACATAAGGAAGGTATTGATTATGAAAAAACCTTTTCTCCTGTGGCAATGCTTAAATCCACTAGGATACTCTTATCCACTGCGTCATCTCTAGACCTAGAGATTTGGAAAATGGACGTCAAGACAGCTTTCCTTAATGGAAGTCTTGACGAAAGCATCTATATGATGTAACAAGAAGGATTCATTGAAAAAGCCCAAGAGGAAAGGGTATGCAAGTTACAAAGATCCATATATGGATTGAAGCAAGCATCCAGATCCTGGAACATAAGGTTTGATCAAGTTGTGAAAAGTTTTGGATTTATTCAAAACCTTGACAAACCTTGTGTATACAAAAGGATTAAAGGCGACAAGTTGGTTTTCCTAGTTCTTTATGTTGATGATATACTACTCGTCAGAAATGATGTAGGTGTATTGACATCAATAAAAGAATGGTTAGCAAAACAATTTGATATGAAGGACTTATGAGAAGCAAGTTATATTCTTGATATCCAAGTCATAAGAGATAGAAAGAATAGAATGATTGCATTATCCACAACTTTATACATAGATAAAATCTTGTCTAGGTTTTCCATGCTAGATTCCAAGAAAGGTATGTTACCTTTCAGACATGGAATCAAACTTTCTAAGAAACAAGTTTCTAAGAAGGAGCATGAAGAGCGATTCATGAGTAGGGTTCCATTTGCATCGACAATTGGAAGTCTCATTTATGCAATGCTCTGTACTAGACCAGATATTTGTTTTGTTGTGGGCATAGTTAGCAAGTTTCAATCTAAGCATGGTCCTGATCACTGGACGACAGTCAAGCATATTTTTAAGTATCTCAAAAGAACGAGAGATTATATGCTTGTATACTCTGGAGGGGATTTAATTCTTGTTGGTTATACAGATTTTGATTTTCAGTCAGATTCTGACTCCAGAAGATCAACATCAGGATCTATGTTTACTATTGGAGGAGGGGCAGTTATATGGAGGAGTATCAAGCAATCTTGTATTATCGATTCCATAATGGAAGCCGAGTATGTTGCCGTATTCGAGGCTACTAAAGAGGCTGTCTAGCTCTACCAATTCTTGATTGACTTGGAAGTGGTTCCTGATATGAATAAGCCACTATCTATTGTGACAATAGTGGATCAGTGGATAATTCGAGAGAACCAAGAAGTCATAAGAGAGGGGAACACACTGAAAGAAAGTATCACCTTTTGATGGAAATTGTGCATAGGGGTGACGTGATGATTACCAATATCGCGTCAGCAGATAATCTAGTGGATCCCTTTACATAGGCTCTTCCACAGAAGACTTTTAATGGGCATCTAAAGAACATGGGGATGAGAAATGACACATTTGCTATAGAGAAAGTGGTAGATTGTTGGGATTATGCTCGATTGCTAGAGTGTAATAATGTATTTGACAATATTTACATATTAATAAAGTGATTTCTAGTTTAACAAATCTTATAGCATTTATAGTATAATTATTAAAATTGTCAAAAGTAAATAATCATAAGGTTAAAAATCTATAAGAAAAGAAGAATTGTTCATACATCTAGATATGTATGAGGTAGACACAATTCTTTAGTTAGTCTTGAATAATATTCACAACTTAAGAAAAAAGGTTAGCCACCTTTATCTTGTCAAAGTTGTAGATTTTTTTGCTAGCATTTGGGTGGGATCAAATGTGTTATGATGAGTCTAAAATAATTAAAGTGTGGTGGCTTTGGTCAAAAGAATCTAGTGCACTGGGTGCATTTAATAGGATCACAATGAACTTTATCTAGAACCGTCAGTAGATAAAAGTTTTCATTTGAAGACAAATGGAGAGTCTATCTTAATCCTGAGATAAACGATTGACTTATGGTTGCCAGTGTTATCATTTGAGCTACCAATGAGTACGATTATATAGCATAGTCTATCCTCGATAGTTTGGTGGTATTCATTTGTTAATCGATAGAGGACTTCATTTATAGATATTGACATCGTGGCTTCATTTATTAAATGAGAGTAGAATATCATCATATGGATGTTTTGATGTATTGGATATTAAATCTTAACGTTAGGTTTTCATTAGGTTTTCAGTAGTGTCTATTGAAACATAGCTTCTAGACAAGTCAAAATATCCAAGTTCAAGTTGTGGTCATATGAGTAAATATGGTAACTTGGAGAGCTATAGGCGGTCTATGAGCTCTTGGCCATTACTACTATTCTTCACGATGATACACTTTCGCCAATAAGATTGTCTAGGGTATGAATGTGTAAAATCAACTTATTCTATCTTTATTTAAGAGTTCAATTTTAGTTCTTTAGTGGAATGAATTAAAATTAAATAGATCGGACCTAAGTGAATCATTTGTTGGTTGTGATCGGGTTATGTCTATTGGAGCTTAAATTTAGATAGCCCGTCAAGATCCCCAATCCACACGAACTTGCGTGGATCACTTGATATATTCTACCGGACCAATTTAGGGGTCCTTCTAGAATTGTAATTGAGGCATGTGGACTTGTTTCTTTTTGTAAGAATGGGTCTAGTTCACATGTGTACTTTTTATAAAGATCAAATGGATTTAATAAAATTAGAAAATAATATATTGGCCCATATATATGGTTTGGGTGGCAAGGCTATTTATAATAGCTTAATTATATTATACTATTTTATTATTTAATTAAATGGAAATTAATTAATTTGATGATTTATTAATTATTTAATTAAAAGTCAAAATCTTTTTCCTAGTAGGAGATGGTCTCCTAAAATTATACTATTGTTGGTAGTATAATTAATATTAAAGGCTATATTTGATAAGTAGATAAATAAAAGGAATTATTTATCGAATCAAATTAAGAAATCATTAATATGGTTACAAATACTTTATTGAGTTGGATTAGGAGTCTTGGTGTAGGATAGAATTCCTTCTAGAAAAGGATTATTAACCACCAAGTAAATCCACCTAAGGAAAGGATTCTTAACAACCAAGTAAATCCTTCTTAGGAAAGGATTTGTGATCCTAATATATATTCTATGAAGATTTCGGTCAGCCCATATATATATATATATATATGTATATGTATGTATACATGAGGATAGAATTCCTTTTAGATAAGGATTCTTAACTACCAAATAAATCCACCTAAGGAAAGGATTCTTGCCAACCAAGTAAATCCTTCTTAGGAGAGGATTTACGATCCTATATATATGTATGTTAATTTCGGCCAGCCTAAGGTAATTTCATAGAGAATTTCGGCTAGCCCTATTTTTCTAAGAGAAGAATTCGACCATTATAGGAATTATGAGGGAGAAAAATCTGAATTTACTCTAGAAAAAATTTGATCAACTCTAAGAAGTAGTGTTTGATTCGAGAAAGAAGAAATAAGAAGAAAGAACGTTTAGTTTTCGATAGTACACTAGTAGTCTTACATCAAAAGGTTTTGTGTATAACATCGAATCAAGGTTCACGCGGTTTTCAGTCAAATTGATTGATAATTCACAAGTGACCAAACTTTCTTTATTTTCTTCTTGGAGGATTATTGTAACTATCAAAGAAGAAGATTTAGTTTGTTTCCATCATCAGGTATACGATTAAAAAGAAAGGGAGCCCACACTCCTAGGTGATTTACGTCCGTGATTGGATTGGAAGATCTTGCGGAATCAATTCGGCGTTTGTTCAATCGTCATGAGAAAAAGGTACAGCACTTTTTATATACATCAATTAATCTAGGGTTAACGTTCTTGTAAGTCAAAGGGAAAATTTTTATTTATACGCAAACCCTAATTTTATTAAATTTTCTCACGCTTCCGCTGCGTGTGATTTTCCCTAGAAAATAAAGTTAGAATACGTTAATATTGCTCATTCATACCCTATACAATCTTAATGGAGATAGTGTATCCTCATGAAGAATATCAGTAATCGCCAAGTTCTCATAGACCGCCTGTAGCTCTCAAAGTTATATCATATTTACTCACATGACCACATTTTGAACTTGGATATTTTGACTTGTCCAGAAGCCATATTTCAATGGACACTATTGAAAACTTAACGTTAAGATTTATTATCCAATACCTCAAAACGTTCATATGATGATATTATACTCTTATTTAATAAATGGAGCCACGATTTCCATATCTATGAATGAAGTCCTCTGCCGATTAACAAATGAATACCACCAAACTATCGAGGATAGACTATGCGATATAATCGTACTCATTGATAGCTCAAATGATAACACTTGCAACCATAAGTCTATCATTTATCTCAGGATTGAGATAGACTCTCTGATTGTCTTCAAGTGAAAACTTTTATCCATTGATAGTTCTGGATAAAGTATTTCACTATGATCTTATTCAATGTACCCATTGCGCTAGATTCTTTTGCCCAAAGACACTACCGTTTAATGATTTTAAACTCATCATAACACATTTGACCCCACTCAAATGCTAGCTAAAGAATCTACAACTTTGACAAGATAAAGGCACCCAACATTTATCTTAAGTTGTGAATATTATTCAAGACTAACTAAAGAATTGTGTCTACCTCATACATATCTAGATGTATGAACAATTCTTTTTTTCTCATAGTCTTTTGACCTTATGATTATTTACTTTTGACAATTATAAAAATTAAACTATAAAATGCTATAATGTTTGTTAAACTAGAAATCACTTTTTCAGTATGAAAAGATTGTCAAATACATTATTACACTCTTGATATCGAGCATAATCCTAAAAATCTTCCACTTGCTCTATAGCAAATGTGTCATATCTTTTATCCCCATATTCTCCAATTGCCCATCAAAACTCTTTTGTGGCAGAGCCTTTGTGAAGGGATCCGCTAGATTTGCTGTTGACCCAATCTTGGTGAAACAAATATTATGGTGTGTTAAATATTAATTTAGAGGGGTTGTGAATAGATTTTAATCAATTTTTACCCAATTTTCGTTAATGGTCAATGAAACGAAAATACCCCTAACTAGTCGCAATAATATCACAAGTGTAATAAGTGCGAAAATAATAAAGACACTTGAAATATATATGGAAACCCTCCAAATGGGAAAAACCACGGGATGTTAAGTTCGCCACAATCGAACAACGAATCCGTTGATAATAGAGGCGTTACAACCTACTCCCAGTATATAACCCACTACCACTACCTAATCCCAGTATTAAGTGGACCTAGTCCAATTTGCTTACGCTTGAAACAACCTACTCCCGGATGCAACGCAAGACTTACTTCTTTTTAATGAAGAGATAAACACCCTATGTGAATATATGATGATATTCAAGCAACAAACAAGGTTAGGGTACCTTATATGCTTATCTAGGATTATGAGATCGCAATAAATAATCCATGATATCAAGAGCTAAATGACACGTCATAAAGCTTAGCTAACATAGATCAAGCAATCCTATGAAGCTATCATAGAAGCCATATCAACATATATTGTCATTAAGCATGGCACGGACTATAATGAAATTACAAAATGCAATCAATGGGTCCTAATTAATAATGTCTAAATGCAAAGCATAGAGACTCAACTAGATATAGATATGCAATTAAATATCCTAGTTGTCAAGCAAAGCCATTTCAATACAAGTTTTCAATAAACATAGCATGGTCAACAAATGCAATTAACAACTGCAAATAGTATGACCTAATTAGCTAGAGAGCAATAATGTCCTAAATGCTAGCTATCAACAAATAAACCCAATCATGTTATCAAGACTTATAAATATATGCAATAAACTAGAGTTTAGGTATTTAATCATGCAATAAACGCCTAATATAGAGTAAGAAGAACAATAAAAGATGTTCAATGAAGTTCTTACTTACCTAGTCATGAAACCAAGAACACCTATGCTCATATGATGAAGAATGATGCAAGATGGAGATGGTTTTTGGGTTTAGAGAGTTAAAAAAAAAGCTTGGTGCTTTCTCTCTCAAAGGGAACTCTTTCTCTTACTATGATCTAGAAATTCGGAGTTCTAGGTCTAAATGGGCGAGAAGATAACATATATATAGGCACAAGCAAAATGACATCGTTTTGATAAAAAACTGCCCAGATCCGTGTAGTGCACGGGTCTGTGCACGAGCCCATACCCGTGCAATAACCATGCAAGTGCCCACGCACAGAGGCGAAAAAAAAAACACCCGTCAGGTCATTGCACTGGTGAATGCACGGGTCTGGCCCATACATAACCCTCAGACTGGGAATTCAACATCCCAGCCTCATTGTTAAGAGGCTCAACACATGACCAAATGACATCCAAACCTTTCATATAATATACCGTTGGAAAGGTATGGAGGTCTACTTTCTATCCAATTAACCAAACATGATTTGGATGATGGTAGAAAGTGTTATGGTCAAATTAGTGACCAAAGGTCAGATATGGACTTTAACAAGAATACACAAATTCATGAAATAAAATCATGTGACCAAAAACCAAAATAAGAGAAGAGTGAGACCTTCTCAAATGTTCACTCAATGCACTAAGACAAGCACACCATCGTGCAAGCATGAACAACACACAGAAACACACTATGAATGCACATAGACAACAATGAAGCACACATGCATAACAAACCAAATGCAAGTGAGTGTGTGTGTGAGCAACACATAATGAATGTCAATAAAAATGAAAAGATGTGATCAATCTGAACATGCAAAAAGAGTTATCAAAACAAGAATGCACACTTATATAGACAAACAACATATACGAATAAGCGATATGTATGAGTTGTGAGTCTGTGTAACTATATCTCTTCAAAGCAAGTACGCACAAGAAATATACATTTGGTGCTTCTTCTCTTGAGGTCTTGAGAGCCTAAGCTACCCTTACATAAAAACCCCAACATGTGGATTTTTCACGAAGTAAGCCAATCAATAAATGAGGACTTTACAATTGGTTATCGGCACATCTACCCTCTGCACAACTTCCTTTAAAAGGTGATAATTTATTTCAATGTGTTTCCCTCTCTTATGACTTCTTGATTCTCTCAAATTAGCCATTACTCCACTTTTGTCACAATAGACAGTGATCTGCTTATTCGCATCAGGAACCACTTCCAAGTCAATAAAGAATTGACGGAGCCAGACAACCTCTTTAGCATCCTCGCATGCGGAAACATACAAAGCTTCCATGGTGGAATCAATAATATAATATTGCTTAATACTCCTCCATATGACTGCCCTCCTCCAATTGTAAGCATAGATCCTGATGTTGATATTCTGGAGTCAAAATTCGATTGGAAATCGAAATCTGTATACCCAATAGGAATTAAATCCCCTCTAAAGTATACAAGCATATAATCTCTTGTTCTCTTAAGATATTTGAAAATATGCTTGTCCAGTGATCCAGACCAGGTTTCGATTGAAACTTGCTAACTATGCCAGCATCAAAACAAATATCTGGTCTAGTGCATTACATACATGAGACTCCCAACTGTCGAGGCATATGGAACCCTACTCATGAATTGCTCTTTATGCTCATTCTTAGGAACTTGTTCCTTAGAAAGTTTGATTCCATGTCTGAAAGGTAACATACCTTTCTTGGAATCTTGCATGGAAAATCTAGACAAGATTTTACCTATGTATGAAGCTTGGGATAATGCAATCGTTCTATTCTTTCTATCCCTTATTACTTGGATACCAAGAATATAACTTGCTTCTCCTAAATCCTTCATATCAAATTATTTTGCCAACCATTATTTTACTGATGTCAATACACCTATATCGTTTTTTATGAATAGTATATCATCAGTGTAAAGAATTAGGAAAACCAACTTGTTGCCTTTAATCCTTTTGTATACACAGGGTTCGTCAAGGTTTTGAATAAATCTAAAACTTTTCACAGCTTGATCGAACCTTATATTCTAGGAGCTGGATGCTTGCTTCAATCTGTATATGGATCTTTACAACTTGCGTACCTTTTCCTCTTGGCCCTTTTCATTGAATCCTTCTGGTTACATCATATAGATGCTTTCATCAAGACTTTCACTATGGAAAGCTGTCTTGACATCCATTTTCCAAATCTCTAGGTCTAGAGATGCCGTAATGGACAAGAGTATCCTAATGGATTTAAGAATGACAACGAGAGAGAAGGTTTCCTCATAATCGATACCTTCCTTCTGTATGTAACCTTTAGTTACCAATCTAGTTTTAAAGGTTTCCATATTTCTATCCATTCCTCTCTTCCTCTTGTATACCCACTTGCACCCAATGGGTTTTATCCCATTAGGCAAGTCCATAATTGACCAGACTTTATTTTTTGAACATAGATTCAATTAAGGATTGCATTTCCTTTTGCCAATGGAAACAATCAACATCTTCCATGGCTTCTCTACATGTGTAGGGATCATCGTCGTCTGGGAGATTCTTTATTGATTCTCCTAGACTGATGTATCTCTCGGGTTGTCTACTAACCTTCCCACTACGATGAAAAATGTTAGATTGTTGATCTTGTGTTGGTACGGAACTTGCAATTGGGTTAGGTTGTGAAACCTTTTATGGAATTGTATCTCATGAAAGCTCATTCAGGACAATTTTACTTTTAGGCACAAAATTATTCATATAGTCCTCTTCCATAAATTTAGCATTTGTCAAAATAAATACTTTAAGATCTGAATGACTATATAGATAATATCCTTTTGTTCCTTTTGGATACCCTACAAATATGCATGTTTGTGAATGAGACTCCATCTTTCTATCTTTCCTTTTAACACATGCACAGAACATCCGAATATCCTTAAGTGTTGTAAACTAGGCTTTCACCCAATCCACAAATCATGCAGTGTTTTAGGAACCGACTTAGATGGTACATCGTTTAGAATGTACATAGAGGTTTGTAAAGCATATCCCCAAAAAGAATTAGGGAGCATTGAATAACTCAACATAGATCTAACCATGTCCAAAAGAGTTTTATTTTTCCTTTCTGCCACCCCATTTTGTTGAGGTGTACCTGGTGTAGAAAACTGAGAAATTATCGCATTATCAATAAGATATTCTTGAAACTCAGAAGATAGATATTCTCCACCACGATCACACCTCAAGAATTTTATGTGTTTCTCTAGCTGATTTTCGCCTTCAGTTTTAAATTCTTTGAACATGTCAAAAGCATCCGACTTGTGTATGCCAAATCTCAAGTAATCATCCATGAAAGTGATGAAGTACTCATATCCACCTTTAGCTTGAATGCTCACAGGACCACACACATCAGTGCGTATCAATCCAACACATTCAGCGGCTCTTATGCTTTTTACCTTCCATATAAGATTCACAAGTTTGTAGATCATCAACCTTTAAGTCACTTAATGGTCCACCACTAACCAATCTTTTGATCCTATCAAGGTTAATATGACATATGCGCAAATGCCATAGGTAGGTTTCATCGTTTGATAATTTTACTCTTTTATGATTAGGTTCTAATGATTTTGTGTCTGACAAGTGAGAGATATTTATAAGCATATAGAATAAACTGTTTTCCAATGTACATTTGCAAATAATTTTTTCATTCTTAGTAATAGTAAAAGTTCTATTAAAATTAACCAAATAACCAAATTTATTAAAACAAGAAACTGAAATTAATCTTCTTGAATTGTGGTACATAATAAACATTTTTTAAATATAAATGCCGACTTGAATCTAGATTGACTCTAATATCTCCCACAGTACTGGCAGACACCAACACTCTGTTGCCTAAATACAAGTTGAGTTCATTCTCATTCAGTTTCTTTCTTTTCTGGAACCCCTTCTAGTTACGCCCAAGTTGATTATTCTTCTATTGTTTCTTGACCTTCTTACAGGTCTTAACAGTAGCAACTTTACTAACCATATGAATCTCTTAACCGTTGTGTTAATAGCCAAATTATGCTAGGGACAAAAGGAAAATTTTCTACTCTTCTAGCTAGGGTCCAAATCCGAGATTACCTAGCATGATACCGAGGTTCCCGAGGTCGAGCTATTAGACGACCCCGTAGAAGCGAGGAAAGGTCGCCTCGCCCTAGGAACACCCTAAGTGAAGCCTGACGTTATCAAATCAATCTCCTTACACATAAATAAGGACTCAAGGCAGGATCGATAAAAGACGACCCCGGCTCCCCGAGGTCCAAATTACCTTGTAACCTCCCTAGATACCTGCCACCCTTTCCAGACACAGAGAGAGATCTATAAGGCATCAAGCCCATACTATAGTATCGCTCTGTCTCACCGAGGGAGGAAGCAAATCTATCTAAACAGGTAAAAGGAAGCACGCAGAAGCTCCAACATCGCTAACATGGTCATTTCAAGCTCCAAAAGAGACCCAAAAAAGTCGGATCGAGCTTCTAATATCATGACAAGAGTATGGATCTACCTCGCCTTTCGAAACAGTGAGTTCCATATTCAGTGACCTCCATGATGTATCTCACCAAAGTAATACACGGGATGACCTTCACTCTCCAAATTACATTGAAACACTGCGTACATATAGGGCAAGTGATTAAGTCCAAAGAGAAAACAAACTTATCTCCATCTAAGATATGCTTGAATCCATTATTAAGCCAAAGTCAATTACATTTAAAAGCCATATCCCGCCCGATAAGGAAGGATTTGATTCAGAAAATAATGGCGGGAGAGTCATTAGTTTAACCTAGTTGAACTGTGTATAAATAAGCATGAGCATGCACGAGTAAATGAGTTCAACAACACATAGAGCCAGAGACATATAGGAGAGAGTTTTGACTCAGCCTAAATTCTATGATCATAACACAACCACTATAGCTCTCTACTTCTCGACATGCACGAGTCCACTGCACATATTGTACTCATGAATGACTAGGAGAATTTGAATGACTACTATATACACCTTACGATTCAATAAAAAATTAGTGTCATTTTCCCTTGCATGTTTTAGTATTTCATGTTGTCATCATTTTCACCATTAAATATACGAACCTGGTATCAAAGGTACCAACCTTGGCCGCCACCTCCTTGGTAGTGCTCTCGAGGGTGCTAACCGAAATTCCTCACCCCGAGTGAATTTCTGGTTAACACTTTCTTACGCAGTCTGTAGGAACACCCACACCCAATTTATGAAAAGTTTACGTGTTTGATAGAAATTATGAGGCTCGCTCCTCCTAGGGACAGTCTGAGACATCGGGATAACCTTCTACTGCATCAACATGAAAGGCTTCATAGAACAGTAGGAAATCCAGGTACCGTAGCCAAGCTTCAGCTCAACCAACCGCTGTGCGGGCTCCTGGCCCTCCTATGATAAATCAGGCCATGCTACACCAACAAGCAGCGGCCTTCATGGAAAACGTCCACCATCGCCTACTTGTTGAGGGCTTCATAACCCAGCCACCAAATCCCAACGTATAGAAAGAGCAGATCAGGCCCAAAACTAAGCAGTGCGTCTTTAACCGATTGTGACCTCCCCTTCTAGAGCCAGTCTGCGATAGGGTAGGGCCTCAACCCTCAATCCGGAATAGGTTAGGGCCCATGCCCTCGGTTCTTGTCAGGTCATCATGTTATTAACCCAAGCAAGTCAATCAGTAGCAGTTGCCTTACCATGGGAGCAACGAGAAGCTCCCCGTTCAGCAGCCTCAATGAGGGAAACCCGGGCCATAGAAAAAGGTAGCCAACAAAGCCCCCAAGCATATCCCGTTCATAAAGAAGACCGAGTCGAGGTCTCCAGTTCATCTGAGGGATCCATAGTAAGGGATTTGAGGTTGATTTAAAGAAGCATAGGAACAAGCACTTAGGGGATCGACTGGCAAAGCTATAGAAAAAGATTCAGTAGATAAAGAAAGAGAAAAGTAAGAAGGGTAAAAAGGATCCCTTTAGCGAAATGAATGCTCCCTTCACCAGAATGATCAGGGACGCTCAGTTCCCGTCGAAATTCAAAATACCAGCAGACAAGTTCCCTAGCACAGTGGACTCCTTGAGCCACATAGAGAGCTTTATCCAGTAAATGGAAGTCCATAATGCAACCAGGGCCGCCATGTGCAGGATGTTCCTAATTGGCCTGACTGACTACGTAAAGACTTGGTTCAGGAAATTGCCCATTATGAGTTATATCTATCAGAATGAGGTAGTAGCCAAACCAGATATTTTCTATGAGTCCTTACTATGAGTTCTATCTAGTAGTTCTGTTCCAAAAAAGACTACGAGTGAATACTGTGAGTTCTTACTCACAGAATCAGCCCATAGTGCAGCCCCATAAGTCACTACGAATAGAGACTGCGACGTTGAAGTCATAGAACAACCACAAATAAAGATATAAGAGAGTTACCTTTAGCTTGAGCATTTGAAGTAGTATACCTTCTGATCGCTCTAAGTTTGTATATATTTTAAGTGTCTAATTCATCCTTTTTATGTCTATTTATCGGACACTTGTGTGTTTTAGTTATCTCTTTGAGTCCTTTTCTGGAATTTTTATTATTTTGGGGCAATTGACGACTTGATAAATATTATGGGAGAAAACAAAGTAAAAAATGCATTTTTGAAAAAATCTACGAGTTCCCACTCACAGAATGAAGTTGTTGGTCAAATCCAGAAGATATTGCCAGTTCAAGCTACGACAATAACATAACAGAGCAACACTACGAGTTACACCTTATAGAATAAGGTGGCAGAACAGAGGCGGAGAGCACTGTGAGAAGAAACTACGAGTTATATCTAGCAGAATGAGGTAGCAGCCAAACCAAATATTGTTATACAAGTCCTTATTGTGAGTTCTGTCTAGTAGTTCAGTTCCTAGAAAGACTGCAAGTGAAGGCAGTTAGTTCTTACTCGCATAATCAGCCTTCACTGCAGCCCTTAAAGTCATTGTGAATAGAAATTGGGACGTTGAAGTCTCATAATGAAGTTGCAGAACAACCACAAATGAAGATCCGAGAGTTGTAACCAACAGAATGTAGTAACAAATCTTGTACCGACTCAACTGCGGGATAAATCTACAAGGTCCAAGTCACAGATCAAAGTCGTAGATCATGTTCCATGTCATCCTGCAAGTGGTTTTCAACAAAATCTTCTCTCCACTATATAAACACACTTTTCTTTCAAGAAAAAGTGTGCTAGAATGTTGTTTGTTAGATTGTAATCTTAAGCTTTAGAGTAAGAAACACCCTTTAACTTTCACTTTAATCTTGTTGAAACAAATTATGGTATGTTTAATATTAATCTAGAGGGGGGAAGGGTAAATAGATTTTAATCAATTTTACCCAATTTTTGTTAATGGTCAATTAGACGAAAATACCCCTAACTAGTCACAATTATATAGCAAGTGTAATATGTGTGGAATTTAATTGACACTTGAAATATATGTGGAAACCCTCCAAATGGAAAAAACCTCGGGTTGTTAAGTGTGTCATACTCGAACCTCAAATTCACTAATGGCAAAGGAATTACAACCTAATCTCGGTATATAATCCACCACCACTACCTAATCCCAGTATGAGTGAACCTAGTCCAACTTGGTTGCGATTTAAGCTACCTAATCCTAGAAGAAACACAAGTCTTACTTCTCAATGAAGAGATAAAATGGCCTATGTGAATATATGATGATATTCAAAAAACAAACAAGGCTAGGAAACCTTAGATTCTTATCTAGGATGATAAAATTGCAATTAATGCATTCCTAGATATCAAGAGCTAAATGACATATCATAAAGCTTACCTCAACAAGATCAAACAATTCTATGAAGATATCATAATACAACAATCAATCATGTCAACACAAACAATCTCTATTTTGTATCTAGAATATATTCTACGAGCATACAAACGATAAAAGCAATGGCTTGATAAGAAAAACACTAAACTTAGATGAAGGTAGTGAGAAACATACCAAACAAGATGTGATGATGCAAAACCATACGTGGATGCACTCTATATAACCATAGATGATGCAAGATGATGTTTTTATGCACAAAGAGATGCTTTAAGTGCATAAAGGTGAGTTCTTATGAGATTTTTCCTTTTGAAATATGTTCTAAGGAAAAGTTGTGATATTTGGAACTCTTAGTACGACCTGAAAATGAAGAGACACATATGTAGGTGTCAAAAATGAAGTGTTGTCGTTCTGAGAAAAAATGCCAGATCTGCGTAGTACGTGGGTCTGTACGTGGGTCCAGACCCACGCATGCCTATGCAAATGTCCGTATATTGGCTAGAAATCGAGAGATGAACAAAACAATGCTCAGTATAATGTGTGGGTCTTACACGAGTTCCAAGCATGGGTCCTACACAAGTTCCAACCCTTGCAAGTGTCCGCGCATTGACCTGACATTGAGAGATTGAAATAATCAATCAGCCCATTCCATAGGTAATGCACGGGTTAGAACCCGCGCATAGACCAACGCACTACCCTATTATGGATTTTTCAAAGTAAAAAATCCACCAAACCTTCCACACAATTAATGCAAGGGAAATCAATGAAGCACGCATGCATAACACATCAAATGCACGAAAGAGTATGTGTGTGTAGGAGTAACACATAATGCATGTCAATACAAATGCAAAGATGTGATCAATATAAACATGCAAGAAGAGTTATTAAGGACTAAAATCACACAAATAAAACCACACAACATATTTAAATAAGGAATATGCATGAGTTGTGAGTGTGTGCAACTATATCTCTTCAAAGCAATTAAGCACATAGAAATTTACCTTTGGTGTTTCTTCTCTTAAGGTCTTGAGAGCCTAAGCTACCCTTATAGCAAACCTAAAAATATGATTTGTTCATGAAATGAGCCAATCAATAAATGAGGACTTTACACTTGTATCTTTTGATTAAACACTTTATATTTCATAACTTAGAATTAGAAGCTTTAATCTGTGATAAGTAGATCTACTCTCTGTCAAGCAAGCAAGGTTTTTTTGAGCAAGCATAGAAGGAAGCATCAAGAATCCATGAGCTTTCTTTATCTTCTTCTGTACATTACTTATACTTATTTGATAATGAGCGGCTAAATCCTTTATGTTGAGGATTTAGTGATTTTATATATGTGAACACTTTTAGTAATGATCTAGTCTATCTTGTATCTATCTTGATTTGCACTTATGCTTAATATATTAACATGTACATTGTTGGGTATGATCTTTACTTAGCATCTAAGCATGAATTGTGTGCATGAATAAGTCGATCTATCTCTTGGTTGATCAATCTTGAGTAAGTTACACTTGAAACTTTTCGATATAGATCTTTGTTGATAGGAACTAGGTTTTGAACTCTGCTATTAGCATGTTGCATCATTATCTCCTTAGTATATCTTAAGAATCTTTAGAACAATCATTTTGCAATTAGCATAACTTTTAGTGACTTGTACTAAAACAATCATTTGAACCGTTTTGAGTTTTTCCTGTGGGAATGATACCCTTACTTGTGTCTACCATACTTGACAGTGATTCATACACTTGTAAAGGGTCAATTAGACTCGCGCATTCTATTTAGTTTTTAAAGTACCCGTAGTTTAGACGTACGCTCGAAGTGCATCAAAAGCTTGACGCTGTTGTCGGGGACTACTTTCCGCAGCGGTTGTGTGTTTTTAGTGCAATTCGTCATTGTAGACTTAGATATAATCAACTTGATAATCAGATCTTTGATAAATTTTGAATATACCAATTGCAAGTCGTGATACATCATCGGCTAGTTCACGGGATGACAAACATGTTTCACTAGTCCGATCAAATGATTGTGAAACTCGTAGGTATATGAAGGATTCTTCCTTGCCAAGAGACGGAGCTCATCCTTCAGCCATTGTGATAAATATGGCACAAAGGAATTATGAACTTAAGAACCAACATTATAATACTCTCCCCATATACGATGGAAATAAGGAGAGGATGTTCTTCAATTCATGAAAGAGTATTATAATGTCATGACAACCATTCCCCTAGGAGCGTTGTCAGAAAATAAACTCATATTGTGATGTTTCTCATATTGTATGAAGGATAAGGCCAAGCAGTGGCTTGTGACTTTAGCATCAGAATCGTTGGCAACATGGGATAAGGTTGAAAGAAAGTTTTTCGATAAGTACTTTCTGGCACAGAAGACGAAGGAGATCCATGGAAAAATTGCTACATTTATGGAAGAAGATGTAGAATCCTTTTATGAGGCGTTAGATAGATTTAAGTTACTTCTAGCTCAATGCCCTCACCATGAGTTTGCACTAGTCAGTCTAGTGCAATGATTTTATGATGGACTTTTTATGGCTCACCCAAGCTATTGTTGACAATGCTTTTGGATAAGCTATGAGACAGAAGACGTCAGAAGAAATGTTAGAGAGATATGAGATGTTTGGGAAAAATTCTCAACAATGTAGTTCAAGAGGGCAAGACAAAGAATGAAAGAGGCATACACAATTGTTGACACAATTGGACAATCTCACTAAAGAGATGAGGGGTTTGGCAAGCAATTCTGAGAGAAACAAAAAGTGCAAGCGATAGTATGTCAAATGTGTGGTCATAACAGACATTAGGCAGATATGTGCCCCGATCAAGGTTTACCATCCAAGAGGAGGAAGCATAAGCATTATACTAGTATAATCAAAATTGTCAACAGAATAACCCGAATAGAAATAATTACAGCCGTAATTGGAAAAACTATCAATGTGTGAGTAATTATAATGGTGGTCAATTCTAAGGAGGAAATCAACAGTACCAGAACAATCAGAACAACCAAAGGCATGGAGGAAACCAATGGGGGAATCAGAACAGTAATGCCCAATCAAACTAGAATATTGAGTAGGCTCAAGTTTACAATCTAGAGGAAGATCAACGGATAATTAGCTTGGAGGCCTCAATTAAGAAGATTTAAATTCAATTGTCTCAATTGCAAGAAATTTCAAAAAAGAAAGATAATGGGAATACGCCTAGTAACCATACTGAAGGGATAAACATGGTAGACGTGGTGGGAAACAAGAAGGTGCAACCAAGCCTTCATAAAGTAAAGATCCTTATAAACCCCCAAAGATGAAAACCAAAAACAAATAAAAGATGAATAAAGGAGTTAGCAAGATGGATAAAGAATTGGGTCCACACCATCAAGAGCGTTTTGGAGGCAATATAAGTATAGTTATTCAGAAAGGTATCCCACAACAACTTAAAGATCCTAGAAGTTTTACCATCGATACATCGGTTGAGGGTTCTTCTAGGGAGAAGGCCATGTTGGACTAGGGACTGGGTATCTACTTGATGCCTTCCTCGGTCTACAAGCGGTTGAAGTTGGGAGAGATCAAGCACACCTCCATGTCTTTAGTTTTGGCGGACCAGTCTTTACGACACCTTCTTGGGATAGTTAAAGATGTGCTTTTAGAAGTGGACAAGCTTATCATCCCTACAAACTTTGTTGTCCTTGATGTTGGAGAGTAGTACACAAGTAGAGAACATCTCATACTTCTTAGAAGGTCGTTCATGGCTACGGTAAGAACAACGATTGATGTGTTCCACTGGAAGCTAAACATGTCAGTCTTGGGAGAGGTAGTTGAGTTTGATGTAGTTGAAGGAATGGAAAATAAGAATTTGAACACTTGTTTCAACATAACAACAAAAGAAACCAATGCAACAACTAAAGACCAATGGACGATTTGGAAGAGTTCTTCCAAGCATTTCAGGACGAAGTGAGGATGCTTTAAGATGAGAAGAATGACCTCAAGGAAAATGCCAACAATGTGATAGATGTCAACCTTGCTTTGAGGATTGAGATATTTGAGAAGAAGAGTGATAAAGGCCTAAAGAAAAATGAAGAATTGGCCAAGGTTGTAAAGAGCCAAGAAAAAGAGTTCAAGAAAAAGATGGGAATCAAACTTAAGGAAGTGGAGAGAAAAGACAAAGAGAAACAAGCTCTTAAGGATGCCTTAACAGTGAAAGAATATGCATGGAAGGTCTCTAAGGTCAAGGAATTCAATTTGATAGTGGAGCTCGAGCAAGCCGAGCAGGTCATCAAAGTCTTGATGAAAGAGACAATAAAGAAGGAAGAATCCACCTTAAAATCCACCAAAGTAAGCAACAACGAAACACACCCACAAAAGATGAAGGGTAACAATCCTTTGTCCCTTATAAATGTCATTTTTGCCATGTTTAGTGTCACAAAAAGACCCGATGTAAGCAGTATAAAAAGAATCACAAAAATAGGCAGGAAAATGATTTGGGGAACCAAATGAGAGTCACTCCTACGTGGATCCGTAAGGATAAGGGTGACCAAACCAAGGGTAATTCGTTAGATGCAACAAAATTAAAACCAACACCTAGTCTAAGGATGTACATCTTGAAAAGAAGAGAAACCCTTGATTTGTTTCATCACCCTATTGCTGGTCACCATGGAAGCACATGTGGAGTCACTCCACCATTATTCACATGAATTTTTTAGCTGTTTTATTTATGTGTAGATAAAAAGTCGATCGCCAAAAAGAGCATAATTTTGGAAAGAATTAGATGTTGATGGCTAGTAGAGCCATGGTTATTGTAAATATTTTGTTAGTGCTGGTTAGGAAGCAATAGATCATAAGAAGTTAGAGTTTGAAGGAAGAGGTCACATCTGTTAGCTTATTTTATGAGTTAGAACACACAGAACCAACTCGCATCATTTTCTAGAGGAGTTCTATGAGAGGAAACTATGATATGAAAGTCACAATTGGAAAGTTTCAAAGTAGCAACATCTCTTGAAGTACATTTGCGACATATAACTGTGAGCATGAAGTCGTAGTTGGTCAGATTGAGAGATGGATCTGTGAGTAAGAACTCGCAAAAAAAGGAGTAAGAAATCACAACGTTCTCTGGAGCAGATCTCTTAGTTGAGACTGGGAGAAGGAAGTCACAAATTGTTCCCAACATAGTTCCCAAGAAGATATTTTGGGTGAGGTCAGATGCCATGTCAGCTTCTATGACTTGGTATAATGAGGTCTAATTCACAGATTTTGTAATATCTCCATAAAATATGGAACAATCTCATTTCAATCCAAATCAAAAGTTCGTAACCCGTTTCTTCACTTTTTCTCTGAAATATCTTATAACTTCTTATCAAAGGTAACTCTTTAACTCAATCTCTTTTCTCTTTAATCTTCATCAATAATTTCCTTCATCGTTTCAATTTTTTGTTTCATTCATGAATGAAGTTTAGGATGTTGATACTTTAGAAGATATTATGCTATTTAAATATTTTGCATTAGACGAGAAAGTTGATCTAGAAGTTTAAAATATCAAGCATGATTATAATATAAATAACTATTGTATGTCCTAAAACTTGCGCTAGTAATTATCTTAATTATAAATAGCTTATAGTTGTAATGAGTTAAGTTGAATAGCTTATAGTTGTACAGAGTTAAGTTGTGTAAGCACTCTTGTGAATTTAATCATTTTATTTATAGGACTATGGAAGACTTTTCTGAAGAACAGATAATCTGATTATGAACAACTTTACTGGATGGAAACTTATGTGAGCCATGAGATTCTCACAAAAGGAGATCTCAAAAATGATTGAGTCGATACTCTAGTATGGACAAGTGATTCAAATGCACTAAGGGAAATCAATAAAGAGATTCACTCCAAAGGATCAATGAAGGGATCTAGTTGCACTTTAAGGCTTGAGTTGAATCCTCTACCATCTTCATTGAAATATGTTTATCTAAGGGAAAATGAGTCACTACCAGTGATTGTGGCATCAGATTTAAGTCCGCCAAAGGAGGCAGAACTCATAGATGTTTTCAGGAATTACAAGAGAGCAATCAGATGGAGTTTGGATGATCTCATGGGAATTATTCCCACTACATGCATGCATAAGATTCTTCTTAAGCCGTTAATAAAAGTACAACGAAGGCTCAACCCAATCATGAACGAGTTGGTTAGGAAAGAAGTTATCAAACTACTGGAGAATTGTATCATTTATCCAATTTTGGATAGTAGATGGATTATCTAATTTATGTGGTTCTAAAGAAATCCGGTATTATGGTTGTGAGGAATAAGGACAACAAGTTGGCACCTTATGGAGCTCTAATTGAGTGAAGAGTTTGCATAGATTATCGGAAGCATAAAAATGCTACTCAAAAGGATCATTACCCGTTGCCTTTCATAGATCAGATGTTGGAGTACCTTATAGGACATAGCCATTATTGCTTCCTGGATGTTTATTCGGGATATAATCAAATAGCAATCGACCTAGGAGATCAAGAGAAGACTACTTTTACATGTCCATTCGAGACATTTGCATATCAACGTCTGCCTTTTGGTTTGTGAAATGCATCCGGAACGTTTCAATGGTGTATGACGTTGATCTTTTCAGACATGGTGGAAGGAGTTATAGAAGTTTTTATGGATGACTTCTCAATAACATGGTGTTCATTCAGTGATTGTCTTCTCAACCTCAATTCAATGTTAAAGAGGAGTAATGAAGACAATCTAGTGTTAAATTGTGAGACGATCCACATTATAGTGCGTCAAGGGATAGTTTTGGGGTGCATAATTTTAGAGTGAGTTATAGCGGTAAGGTGAAGATCGTTATGATGAAAACCCCCTAAGAAAGTAAGGGAAATTAATTCATTCTTGGGCTATGTCGGGTTTTACAAAAGATTTATTAGGGATTTCTCTAAGATTTTGAGACCCTTATATGATTGTTACAAAAAGACAATGAGTTCGACTTCGACGACAAGTGGTTAATAGCTTTTGAGAGGCTCAAGACATTATTGACATCAGCACCGGTAATGAGATCACCTAATTGGGATGTACCTTTCGAACTTATGTGTGATGCATCAAATTATGCAACTGGGGCAGTGCTTGGACTATGTGTAAAGAGGATTCCATGTGCCATCTATTATGCATCTTAGACGTTGAATGATACTCATCACAACTACTCAACAATGGAAAAGAAGTTGTCAACGGTGATATTTGCTTTGGAGCTATGAAGGATTTACTTGGTTGTTAAGAATCCTTTCCTTAGGTGGATTTACTTGATGGTTAAGAATCCTTTTCTAAAAAGAATTCTATCCTACACTAAGACTCCTAATCCAACTCAATAGTGTATTTGTAACCATATTAAAAACTTCCTAATTTGATTAGATAAATAATTTCTTTTATTTTTCTACTTATCATATATAGTAATTGATAATAATTATACTACCAACAATAGTATAATATTAGGAGACCATCTCCTACTACAAAATAATTTTGACTTTTAATTAAATAATTAATTAATCACCAAATTAATTAATTTCCATTTAATAAAATAATAAAATAAAATAATATAATTAAGCTATTCTAAATAGCCATGTTGTGCAACACATATATATAGGCCACTATATTATTTTCTTATTTTATTAAATCCATTTGACCTTTATAAAAAGTCCACATGTGAACTAGACCCATTCTTACAAAACGAAACAAGTCCACATGCCTCAATACAATTCTAGATGGACCCCTAAATTGGTCCAATAGAATATATCAAGTGATCCATGTAAGCTCGAGTGGATTGATTATCATGGTGGGCTATCTAAATTTAAGCTCCAATAGACACAACCCAATCATAATAAACAAATGATTCACTTAGGTCCAATCTATTTAGTTTTAGTTCATTCCACTAAAGAACTAAAACCGAACTCTTAAATAAAGCTAGAATAAGTTCATATTGCTCATTCATACCCTATACAATCTTAATGGAGATAGTGTATGCTCGTGAAAAATATCAGTAATTGCTAAGAGCTCACAGACCGCCTATATCTCTCTAAGTTACCATATTTACTCATATGACCACATTTTGAACTTGGATATTTTGACTTGTCCAGAAGCCATAATTAAAAAGGCACTATTGAAAACTCAAAGTTAAGATTTAATATCCAATACCTCAAAACCTCCATATGTTGATATTCTACTCTCACTTAATAAATGGAGCAACGATGTCTATATATATAAATGAAGTCCTCTATAGACTAAAAAATGGATACCACCAAACTATCGAGGATAAACTATGCTATATAATCGTACTCATTGATAGCTCAATTGATAACACTTGCAAGCATAAGTCCATAATTTATCTCAGGATTGAGATAGACTCTCTGATTGTCTTCAAATGAAAAGTTTTATCCATTGACGGTTCTAGATAAAGTATTTCATTGTGATCTTATTCAATGCACCCAGTGCACTAGATTCTTTTGCCAAAAGACACCGCACTTTGATAATTTTAGACTCATCATAACACATTTGATCACACTCAAATGCTAGCAAAAGAATCTACAACTTTGTCAAGATAAAGGCGCCCAACCTTTTATCTTAAGTTGTGAATATTATTCAAGACCAACTAAAGAATTGTGTCTACCACATATATATCTAGATGTAAGAACAATTCTTCATTTCTCATAGTCTTTTGACCTTATGATTATTTACTTTTGACAATTATAATAATTAAACTATAAATGCTGTAAGATTTGTTAAACTTGAAATCACTTTATTAGTATGAAAAGATTGTCAAATACATTATTATACTCTTGCTATCAATCATAATCCCAACAATCTCCCACTTGCTTTATAGCAAATGTGTCATATCTTTCACCCCCATATTCTCTAGATACCTATCAAAACTCTTTTGTAGAAGAGCCTTTGTAAAGGGATCCACTAGATTATCTACTGACGCGATCTTGGTAATCGTCACGTCACCATTATGCACAATTTCCCTCAAAAGGTGATACTTTCTTTCAATGTCTTTCCCTCTCTTATGACTTCTTGGTTCTCTCGAATTAGCCACTGCTCCATTAGTGTCACAATAGATAGTGATATGCTTATTCGCATCAGGAACCACTTCCAATTCAATCAAGAATTGGCGGAGCCAGACAACCTCTTTAACAGCCCACTTGTGGCAACATACTCCTCCATATGACTGCCCCTCCTCCAATAGTAAACACAGATCCAGATGTTGATCTCCTGGAGTCAGAGTCTGACTAAAAATCAGAATCTGTATACCCAACGGGAATTAAATCCCCTCAAGAGTATTCAAGCATATAACCTTTTGTTCTCCTAAGATACTTGAAAATATGCTTGACAGCCATCCAGTGATCAGGACAAGGTTTCGATTGAAACATGCTAATTATGCCCACATCAAAATGAATATCTAGTCTAGTACAGAGCATTGCATACATGAGACTTCCAACTATCGATGTATATGGAACAATACTCATGAATTTCTCTTCATGCTCATTCTTAGGAACTTGTTCCTTAGAAAGTTTGATTCCATGTCTGAAAAGTAACATACCTTTCTTGGAATCTTGCATGGAAAACCTAGACAAGATTTTTTCTATGTATGAAGCTTGGGATAATGCAATCGTTCTATTCTTTCTATCCCTTATTACTTGGATACTAAAAATATAACTTGCATCTCCTAAGTCCTTCATATAACTTGTCGCCTTTAATCCTTTTGTACGCACAAGGTTTGTCAAGGCTTTGAATAAATCCAAAACTTTTCATGGCTAGATTGAACCTTATGTTCCATGATCTGGATGCTTACTTCAATCCATATATGGATCTTTGCAACTTGCATACCCTTTCCACTTGGCCTTTTTCAATGAATCCTTCGGGTTGCATCATGTAGATGCTTTCGTCAAGACTTCCATTGAGGATAGTTGTCTTGACGTCTATTTACCAAATCTCTAGGTCTATAGATGCCGCAAAAGATAAGAGTATCGTAATGGATTTAAGCATGGTCACAGGAGAGAAGGTTTCTTCATAATCGATACCTTCCTTCTGTGTATAACCTTTGGCTACCAATCAAGCTTTAAAGGTTTCCACATTTCCATCCATTCCTCTTTCCACTTGCACTCGATGGGTTTTATCTCTTTAGGAAAGTCTACAAGAAACTAGACTTTATTTTTAAACATGGATTCTATTTCGGATTGCATTGCCTTTTGTCAATATCGACAATCAATATCTTCCATTGCTTTCTTGTACGTATAGGGATCATCGTCATCTGGAAGATTCTCTACAGATTCTCATAGATCGATGTATCTCTCGGGTTGTCTAGTAACCCTCCCACTACGACGAGGTATGGTAGATTGTTGATCTTGTGTCGGTATGGAACTTACAGTTGGGCTTGGTTACGAAACCTCTTATGGAATTGTATCTTCTAAAAGTTCATTCAGGACAATTCTACTTTTAGGCACAAAATTATTCATATAGTCATCTTCCAGAAATTTAGCATTTGTCGAGACAAATACTTTAAGATCTGAAAGACTATAGAAATAATATCCTTTTGTTCCTTTTGGATACCCTACAAATATGCATGTTTCTGAATGTGACACCATCTTTTCTGTCTTTACATTTTACACTTGCGTAGGACATCCAAACATCCTTAAGTATTGTAAACTAGGCTTTCAACCAGTCCATAACTCATGCGGTGTTTTAGGAATCGACTTAGATGGTACATTATTTAGAATGTACATTGTGATTTGTAAAGCTTATCCTCAAAAAGAATTAAGGAGCGTTGAATAACCCAACATAGACCTAACCATGTCCAAAAGAGTTTTATTTCTCCTTTCTTCCACCCCACTTTGTTGAGGTATGCTAGGTGTAGAAAACTGAGAAATTATCCCATTATCAATAAGATATTGCTGAAACTTACCAGACAGATATTCTCCATCACGATCAAACCTCAAGATTTTTATACGTTTCTCAAGTTGATTTTCTACTTCAGGTTTAAATGCTTTGAACATTTCAAAAGCATCCGACTTATGTCTCATGAGATACACATAGCCAAATCTTGATTAATCATCCGTGAAAGTGATGAAGTACTCATATCTACCTCTAGCTTGAACGCTCATAGGTCCACACACATCAGTGTGTATCAATCCTAAACATTCGATGGCTCATGTGCCTTTGGTCGTAAACGACCTTTTGGTCATTTTACCTTCCAAACAAGATTCACAAGTTGGTAGATCATCAACCTTTAAGTCACTTAGAGGTCTGTCACGTACCGATCTTTTAATCCTATTAAGGTTAATATGACCTAGGCGCAAATGCCATATATAGGTTTCATCTTTTGATAATTTTACTCTTTTATGATTAGGTTCCATTGATTCTGTGTCTAACTAGTGAGAGATATTTCCAATGTACCTTTGCAAATAATTTTGTCATTCTTACTTATAATAAATTTTTTATTAAAAGTAATCGAATAACCAAATTTATTTAAACAAGAAACTGAAATTAAATTCCTCTTGAATTGAGGTACATAATAAAAGTCTATTAAATCTAAATGCCTATAAGAATCTAAATTGATTCTAATATCTCCCACTACACTAGTAGACACCAATGCTCCACAGCCTAAATGCAAGTTGAATTAATTCTTATTCAGTCTATTCCTTTGACCCTTTTCACCAAAAAGGAAAAACTTCCCTTTGATATTGGTTACTTTCTTGGTCTCCTTCTGAGAAGGCCCAAATTGCTTTTTTTATTGTCTCTTAACCTTCGTACGGGTCTTAACAGTAGCAAATTACCTACGTTATGAATCTCTTGACCCTTGCCTTTCACAAGGATTTTCTTAACGCTTAGAACATCTTGCATCAGGCCTTGCAATGTGTATTCCTTATCATTCAAGGTGTAGTCCAACTTGAATTGATTAAAGGAATCTGATAGTGAGTTGATAATCATGTCAATTCTGGTCTCACCATCTATCTCAGCACCATTCAGTTCAGCAATGTTGAGATGTGCTATGACTTTTATCATATGATCTTTCACACCTGTCCAGGTTTCATCCTAAGATTCATAAAAGCAGTCACTGTCTCTCTCTCTTAGTCGTCCTAGACCTCATAGCAAACATCTCCTCTAGAGACATCATTATATCGACAACAGTGTCTATTCTTTCTTGTTATTGTTGCAACACGTCGAAGATGATGGCCATAATGTAACCTACATTTAGCCATCTCATCTGAAGACTTCAACTACTGATACTCATCTTTTTCTCCTGAGTAGATTCATTAATTTGGTGGTTTAGGAATAGACATAACAGATTTATGTTTATCAGCTTGAAATAACAACCCAATTTTCCTTTTCCATGTCATATAATTATCATCAGCTAGAGTATTATCTTTTAGGATGTTGATTAGGGATGGGGTTATGATTTCTTTATATTAAAAAAAAATATAGGTAAATAATCACGATAAAGCACTTTCGAATATTTATCTTGAATTAAATAAAATAATTCAATCATAAAAATTCAACGGTGATCCAACACCCATAAATGTCACGCCTCCTTTGAGAGTTCGTAACATTTACTAGTTAGACTAGGTCCCATTTAACTATTAACATAACAACCAATGTTTTCAATTTTAGCCTTGCAATTTTATCAACACGAACTCTTTGGAGGATATTAATAAAATTACATTTAGTGTGTTACCAAGTTATCGACCTTCAATATAATCCCTCATGAATACCCCTCATTTGGGAGTAGATATAGTTTGGGCTAATTGTCTAGTCTATCCTTGTAAGGAAGTATCTTGCTAAATTCCATTCATGAATGCCTCTTGGGTGGTTATTACACGAAACATAAAGCTCAACTAAACTTGGAGGCCGTAGGTGTTCCAAAACACCTTCTCCCACTCAATTATTTAAGGCGTGTGACTGAATTCCAAAAAATGATTTACCAAGTTATCTAGATGCCAATTTAGATACCTAAACCATTCTATGCATGTTCATACCAAAAGAGATATATGAGTGGCACTCCTATTCTATATGGAATGTTATCAAACAATGACAAACATTGCAATATTTACAAAAAATATACATAGCTACAATTTTGGTCCATCCTAGAAAAGCAAGTAAATTACATGTCTTGGAATACAAAAACCTCCTTTTTTGGCGAACAAGTCTTCACGCGACCTTCGTCGTTTGGACTCCCTCGGCTGACTCCCATGGGCGTGCGCACCCTTGGCCCCTACCCATGGGCGTGCGCATGCCACAACCCTATAAAGGGCTGCCATGCGCAGCCCATGTCTTCCATAGGGCTGCTGTCGCAGCCCGTGCCACAACAAATGTGGCCACGTGCTCTTCCCACGCACATTTGTTGCTACGGCTCGCACGGTCTCAAACTTGTTCCGATTGATCCGCTCCCAATTCTTCAAAGCTTCGAGTCTTCGATACTTGAGTGTATTACAGAATAATTATAAATAAAAATATTGCAGTTTTTTTTAATTACAACAACAAAATAAAATAAAAAAACTTAGCAACTACCAAGAAGGGTATTATGGCGATGATAGGCCACCCTTCTTGTTACAATCTCAAAACAAAATACATTGAAATTCTACGACCAATATTGAGCAATAACAATCCACATATAAAACACACACACACACACACACACACACATATATATATATATATATATATATATATATATATATATATTCATACATTCCAATGTAAATATATATGCGAATACCTAGAGTATCATCTCTTTCTAAAACATGAATATATACAATAAAAAAAAAGATTCACGAACACATACATCAATTAATTAAGGGTACAACCAGGCTCTGATACCAACTTAAGTGAAAATACACACGCAGCGGAAGCGTGAGAAAATTTATAAAAATTAGGGTTTGTGAATAAATAAATGTTTTCCCTTTGACTAATAAGAACCTTAACCCTAGATTAATTGATGTATATAAAAAGTGTCGCATCTTTTTCTCGTGACGATTGAACAAGCGCCAAATTGATTCCACAAGATCTTCCAATTTAATCATGAACGTGAATCACCTAGAAGTATGGGCTTCCTCTTCTTTTAATTGTATACCTAAGGATGGAATAAACAAAATCTTTCTCTTTTTTAGTTACAATAATCCTCCAAGAAGAAAACAAAGAACATTAGGTCACTTGTGAATTATCAATCAATTTGATTGAAAATCGCATTAACCTTAATTCGATGTTGTACACAAAACCTTTTGATGTAAAGGATACTAGAGTACTATCTAAAACTAAATGTTCTTTTTTCCTTTTCTTGTTTCCCAAATCACACACTATTTCTTTGAGTTGGTCGAATTTTGTCTAGCGTAAAATCAGATTTTTCTCCCTCAAAATTCTATGGTAGCCGAAATTTCTCTCTCAAAAAGACTAGGGCTGGCCGAATTTACTCTTGGAAAATTACTAGGATTATAAATCCTCTCATAAGAAGGATTTACTTGGTTGTTAAGAATCATTTCCTTAGGTGGATTTACTTGGTGGTTAAGAATCCTTTTCTAAAAGGAATCCTATCCTACACCAAGACTCCTAATCCAACTCAATAGTGTATTTGTAACCATATTAAAGACTTCCTAAGTTGATTAGATAAATACTTCCTTTTATTTATCTACTTATCAAATATAGTCTTTAATATTAATTATACTACCAACAATAGTACAATATTAGGAGACCACTCCTACTAGAAAAAGATTTTGAATTTTTATTAAATAATTTATTAATCACCAAATTAATTAATTTCCATTTAATTAAATGATAAAATAATATAATATAATTAAGCTATTCTAAATAGCCTTGCTGCCCAACACACATATATATATATATATGGGCAAATATATTATTTTCTTATTTTATTAAATCCATTTGACCTTTATAAAAAGTCCACATGTGAACTAGACCCATTCTTACAAAAAGAAACAAGTCCACATGCCTCAATACAATTCTAGATGGATCTCTAAATTGGTCCGGTAGAATATATCAAGTGATCCATGCAAGTTCGTGTGGATTGGGGATCTTGGCTGGCTATCTAAATTTAAGCTCCAACAGACACAACCCAATCACAATCAACAAATGATTCACTTAGGTCCAATCTATTTAATTTTAGTTCATTCCACTAAGGAACTAAAATTGAACTCTTAAATAAAGATAGAATAAGTTGATGTTACTCATTGATACCCTAGACAACCTTATTGGAGAAAGTGTATCCTCGTGAAGAATACAAGTAATTGCCAAGAGCTCATAGACTGCCTATAGCTCTCCAAGTTGTCATATTTACTCATTTGACCACATTTTAAACTTGGATATTTTGACTTGTTCAGAAGCCATTTTTCAATAGACACTATTGAAAACTTAACGTTAAGATTTAATATCCAATACCTCAAAACATCCATATGATGGTATTCTACTCTCATTTAATAAATGGAGCCACGATGTCCATATCTATAAATGAAGTCCTCTATCGATTAACAAATGAATACCACCAAACTATCGAGGATAGAGTATGCTATATAATCGTACTCATTGATAGCTCAATTGATAACACTTGCAACCATAAGTCCATCATTTATCTCAGGATTGAGATAGACTCTTCGATTGTCTTCAAGTGAAAACTTGTATCCATTGATGGTTTTAGATAAAGTATTTCATTGTGATCCTATTCAATGCACCCAGTGCACTAGATTCGTTTACCCAAAGACACCACACTTTGATGATTTTAGACTCATCATAACACATTTGATCCCACTCAAATGCTAGCAAAAGAGTCTACAACTTTGACAAGATAAAGGCGCCCAACATTTTATCTTAAGTTGTGAATATTATTCAAGACTAACAAAAGAATTGTGTCTACCTCATACATATCTAGATGTACAAACAATTCTTCTTCTCTCATAGTCGTTTGACCTTATGATTATTTACTTTTGACAATTATAATAATTAAACTATAAATGCTATAAGATTTGTTAAACTAGAAATCACTTTATTAATATGAAAAGATTGTCAAATACATTATTATAATCTTGCTATCAAGCATAATCCCAACAGTTGGCACTACTATTCAACTCTAAGTTTAAGATGTTTCCAGGAAAGTTGAAGTCTAAATGGTTCGGTTCATATCAAATCAAGGAAGTTTTCCCCAATGGAGCAGTAGTGTTAGAAGATTTAAGAAGTGGGGACACATTCAAAGTCATAGGGTAAAAAGTTAAGTCGTTCTTAAAAGGGACTGAAGAAGGAAGCGTGCTAGAACAAATCGAGCTTACGGGGCCAGAGAGCTCTAATGCAATGCTTTGCGGTAGGCAAACCACCTAGGTACACTCTACCTTTGTATATAGTAGTTAATTATTAAAGTTTTTATTATATAAGTTGTTTAGTTTAAGTGTGTTTTGGTTTGTGACTAGTGAATAGGTTTTTATGAATTTTTTGTAAAACAACATTCACCAAAAGTCTTAACAAATTACACGAAATAGATTTTAAAAGTATACTTCTCTAAATTCAATCAACAGATTTTGACCATCATAGTGAAAGTATGAGAATATTAAGTTCATGTAATGACAAGAGACACAAAGTTTGAATACTAGATCTAGCAAATTTCAAATAGCTTAGTCAAGCGTCAAACTTGGAACTCTTATCACACAAGAACAAAAACAATATTCTCGTATGTTCTACTCAATCAAGTATGAGAGCACTCACCTTTGACCATATTGGTCTTAGGTGAACCAATAAAAACAACATCATGATCATTACACATGGCAATATGATATCTAGAAGATAAACCATCAATTATCTTCTTCATGTAAAATAGTACTCATATTAAACTCATCACTATTGGCATGCACAACTATTTCTTCAAGACAGGGTATATTAACATCATGTTTTTTTACATTCTCATCCACACAGATCTTCTTTACATTCTTCTTAACATGTTTATCATTATTATGCACAACATTCAAAGATTTATCAATATCAGCATGTTTATAAGAATGGCTATGAACCTTTTTCACATCATGCTTCTTAATCCAAACTTTCTTAGTAAGTTTTTTCATATGATCATGATCAATATGCACATTTTTCGAAGAAAAAAACTATTATCATGTTAAGAATATTTCAAAGAAGATTCGTTCAACTCAATAGCAAACATATTATTCCCTAGCTTTCATCGTCTAATATTTTCATAACATCTAGGTCTAATGCGACCAACCACATTACAATAATGACAAACCAGAATAAAGTTAGAAAAATTATCTTTTGGGCATGCATGCTTTGGTTGAGAAGTTATATAGCTTTTTGGTATTTGTTTGTGGTTTTGGAAGAAAGAGTTGTTGAGTCTTTTCTAATCCAAATTTTCTTAACACCATGCTTCTCATTACTACTAACAACATGCTTTGACTTATTCTTTGGTTTACTATCATGCAAATCAACTTTATTAGTTACATTTTCAAACAAGTCAAACAAAGCATTATCAACCTTATTATGCATAGTAGTACGAGGCACAACATGTGTTTTTACAAGCAAGTTATCAATAATATTTTTCTCAGCATGCTTTTCGAATGTCTTTCTGGGTCTAGATCTAGATCCGTACATGGATGATTGCCTAGAACCATTCATAAAAGACATGTCATACAAATCGTTTTCATATTTTCATTTATGAATATAATCATAGCATATAGGTCTTATTTTTCCTACTATGTTACAAAAACGGTAAATAGGTATAAATTTGAGAGGGTTGCCTTTAGCATGAGCATTTGAAGTAGTATACCTTATGATCACTCTAAGTTAGTATATATTTTGAGAGTCTAATTCATCCCTTCTGTGTCTGTTTATCGGACATTTGTGTGTTTTAATTATCTCTTTGAGTCCTTTGTAGGTATATTTAGAGGCAACTGAGGACTTGATAAAATATGGAAGAAAACGAAGTAAAAAATGCATTTTTGAAGAAATCTATGAGTTCCTACTTACAAAATGAAGTCGTAGATCAAGTCCAAAAGACATTGCCAGTTCAAGCTACGACAAGAACCTAGCAAAGCAACATTGCGAATTACACCTCGCAAAAATAGGTGGCAGATCCAGGGTAGAGAGCATTGCGAGAAGAAATTGCGAGTTATATCTCATAGAATGAGGTAGCAGCCAAACCAGATATTTTTATGTGAGTCCTTACTATGAGTTCTATCTAGTAGTTCTGTTCCAGAAAAGACTATGAGTGAAGAATGTGAGTTCTTAATCGCATAATAAGCCCGTAGTGCAGCCCTAAAAGTCACTATGAATAGAGACTGCGATGTTGAAGTCGCAAAACAACCACAAATGAATATCTAAGTGTTGAAACCAGTAAAATGTAGTGACAGGTAGTATGCCGACTCAACAGCAAGATAAATCTGTTAGGTCCAAGTCGGAGATCATGTTCCACGTCACCCTGCAAGTGGATTTTAACCAAATCTTCTCTCCACTATATAAACACATTATTCTTTCTAGAAAAAGTGTGCTAGAGTGTTGTACGTTAGATTGTAATCTTAAGCTTTAGAGTAAGAATCACCCTTTCACTTTCACTTTTATATTGTATCTTTAGATTAAACTCTTTACATTTCATAATTTAGAATTAGAATCTTTAATTAGAGATAAGTAGATCTACTATTTGACAAGCAAGCAAGCTTTTATTAAGCAAGCATAGAAGGGAGAATCAAGAATCCATGAGCTTTCTTTTTCTTTCTATTTACTTTTCTTATACTTACTTGATAATGAGTGGGTAAATCCTTTTTGTTAAGGATTTGGTGATTGTATGTATGTGAACACTTTTAGTAATAATCTAGTCTATCTTTTATCTATCTTGAGCTGCACTTGTGCTTAATATATTAACATGTCGATTGTTGGGTATGATCTTTACTTAGCATCTAAGCACAAATTGTGTGCATGAATAAGTGGATCTATCTCTTGGTTGACCATTCTTGAGTAGGTTACACTTGAAAATTTTCAATATAGATCTTTGTGGATAGGATCTAGGTTGTGAACTCTGTTATTAGCATGTTGCATCATTATCTTCTCAGCATATGTTTAGAATCTTTAGAACAGTCATTTTACAATTAGCATAACTTTTAGTGACTTGTACAAAAACAATTATTTGAACCTTTTCGAATTTTCTTGAACGATACCCTTACTTGTGTCTGTTATACTTGACATCGATTCGTACACTTGCAAAGGGTATCAGACTCGCGCATTCCATTTAGTTTTTAGAGTACCAGTAGTTTAGATGTACTCTCGGAGTGTGTCACCTTCTCACATTGTTGCCACTTTGTGTTAGGTTTATGCTCAATAGCAAGAGTGTAATATGTATTTGACAATGGTTTCATATTAATAAAGTGATTTCTAGTTTTAACAAATCTTATAGAATTTATAGTTTAATTATTATAATTGTCAAAAGCAAATAATCACAAAGTCAAAAGACTATGAGAAAAAAAGAATTGTTCATGCGTCTGGATATGTATGAAGTAGACACAATTCTTTAGTTAGTCATAAATAATATTCACAACATAAGATAAAGGTGGGCGCCTTTATCTTGACAAAGCTGTAGATTCTTTTGCTAGTATTTGAGTGTGATCAAATGTGTTATGATGAGTCTAAAATCATCAAAGTGTGGTCTTTTTGGGCAAAAGAATCTAGTGCACTGGGTGTATTGAATAGGATCACAGTGAAATACTTTATCCAAAACCGTCAATGTATAAAAGTTTTCACTTGAAGACAATCAGAGAGTCTATCTCAATCCTAAGATAAATGATAGACTTATGGTTGCAAGTGTTATCATTTGAGCTATCAATGAGTACAATTATATAGCATAGTCTATCCTCGATAGTTTGGTTATATTCACTTGTTAATCGATAGAGGACTTCATTTATAGATATGGACATCGTGGCTCTATTTATTAAATGTGAGTGGAATATCATCATATGGATGTTTTAAGGTATTGGATATTAAATCTTAACGTTAAGTTTTCAATAGTATCTATTGAAATATTGCTTCTGGACAAGTCAAAATATATAAGTTCAAGATGTGGTCATATGATTAAATATGGTACCTAGAAGAGCTATAGGCAGTTTATGAGCTCTTGGTGATTACTGTGATATACTTTCTCCTTAAAGATTGTCTAGGGTATGAATGAGGAATATTAACTTATTCTATCTTTATTTAAGAGTTAAATTTTAGTTCTTTAGTGGAATGAACTAAAATTAATAGATTAGACCTAATTGAATCATTTGTTGATTGTGATTAGGTTATGTCTATTCGAGCTTAAATTTAGATAGCTTGCCGAGATCCCCAATCCACACAAACTTGCATAGATCACTTGATATATTCTACCGAACAAATTTATGGGTCCATTTAGACTTGTGTTAATGCATGTGGACTTGTTTCTTTTAGTCAGAATGGGTCTAGTTCACATGTGAACCTTTTATTAAAGTCCAATGGATTTAATAAAATGGAAAAACAATATTTGGCCCACATTTACATAGCTTGGGTGGCAAGGTCCTATATAATAGCCTTATATATTGTTTTTTATTTTATTTTATTGTTTAATTAAATGGAAATATATTTATTTATTTATTTATTGTTTAATTAAAAGTCAAAATCTTTTTCCTAGTTGGAGAAGGTCTCCAAGTGTCATATTTTTGTTAGTAATATGGTAAGTATCAAATACTATATTTGATAATTAGATAATTAAAAGGAATTTATTTATCTAGTCAAATTAGGAAGTATTTGATTTATATTAAAACACTAAATTGACAGTCGGTCAAATTAGGAAGTTTTGATATAGTCACAATTTAATTTATATTCAATACTTGGTTATTGAATAAATACACTATTGTGTTGGATTAGGAGTCTTGGTGTGGATAATAAATCATCTTTGAGATAAGAATTTTGGTCACCAAATAAATCCTCCTAGAAAAAGGATTACTGTCCACCAAGTAAATCCTCTCTAGGAAAGGATTTGGTCTCCTCAATTAAAAGCAAGTAGAATTCGGCCAACCTTAAGTAAATTAGGGATAGGATTTTGGCCACTATATATCTATATATATATATATATAATGTGAAATTCGGACACTCCTAAGAAGAAGAAGAAGAGGCTTGCTTTGAGAGTTATTTTTCCTTAGCTTGAAAAATATAATCCATCTCTTCGATTAGTGTGTAGAATTCGGCCAACAAGAAGAGAAAAGGGGAACATTTTTGTTTCTGTTAGTGCACTAGTAGCCTTTACATCAAAAGGTTTTGTGTACAACATCGAATCAAGGTTCACGCGAGTTTCAATCAAATAGATTGATAATTCACAAGTGGTCGAACGTTCTTGGGTTTGCTCTTAAAGGATTATTATGACTAACAAAAGAAAAAGATTTTGTTTGTTTCCCTCCTCATGTATACAATTTAAAGAAAAGGGAGCCCACACTCTAAGGTGATTCATATTCGTGATTGGATTGGAAGATCTTACGGGTTCAATTCGACGCTAGGTCAAGTGTCACGAGAAAAAGTATGAAACTTTTAATATACATCAATTAATCTAGGGTTAAGGTTCATTCTTGCAAAGGGAAAATTTTAAAATATACTCAAACCCTATTTTACACTTCTGCCGCGTTTTGTGATTTTTTCCCTACACTTTGATGTTCATTCCTTGATGCTTTGTCTTTTTCATGAGAAAATGATGATTGTTGTCTTTGACCTTGTTGAGATTTTCCATTGTGTAGGAAAGAAATGCTTAGCATAAGCGAAAAATAGGTTTAGTATACTTAAAAATAAATTCCTTTAAAGGAATGAACCTTAACCCTTGATTAATTAACATACAATAAAGTATCATACCTTTTTCTCGTGACGAATGAAGCTGTGCCGAATTCATTCCGTAAGATCTTCCAATCCAATCACGAATGTGAATCACCTAGGAGTTTGGACTCCCTTTCTATGAATTAGATACATGCGGATGGAAATAAACAAAATATTTTCTTTTATTAGTCACAATAATTCTCCTAGAGATAACCCAATAACATTTGGTAACTTGTAAATTATCAATCTATTTGATTCGCATGAACCCGATTTTATTTTTGTACACAAAACCTTCTGATTTAAAGGATACTAGTGCACTATCGAAAACAAAAATGTTCTCTCTTTTCTCTATGCTTGGCTGAAGTCTACACACAATGGGTTGGAAGAAGTTTTTTTTTCAACTATAATAAGCAAAAAAAAAAAAACTTCTCACAATTCACCACTAAGCCTTGGCCGAAATCTCTTTACGATTTCTATTTTTTTTTTACCTTGGCCGAAATCTTCTAGGCCATATGTATAGGTGGAAAAACCCTCTACTAAGGAGGATTTACTTGGTGGGCAAGAATCCTCTCTCTAGAAGGATTTATTTGGTGGCCAAGAATCCTCACTCTAAGAGGATTTACTTGGTGGCCAAGAATCCTTACTCAAAGAAAAATTCTTTTCCACACCAAGACTCTTATTCCAACTCATTAGTGTATTTATCCAGTAACTAATTGTGAATAAAAATTAAAGAGTGACTTTATCAAAAACTTCCTAATTTGACCAATTATCAATTAGAGTTTTAATAGATATAAAATACTTCCTAATTTGACTAGATAAATAAATTCCTTTTATTTATCTACTTATCAAATATAGTATTCGATACTTATCGTACTACCAACAATAATATGACACTAGGAGACCTTCTTCTACTAGGAAAAAGATTTTGACTTTTAATTAGATAATTAATTAATTTTGAGGCTAATATCCATAGCCTTGCCGCCCAAGCCATAAGTATATGGGCCATATATTGTTTTTTCATTTTAATAATTCCATTGGACTTTAATAAAAAGTCTTTTGTGAACTAGACCCATTCTTACTAAAATAGAAACAAGTCCACATACCTTAAATTAATACATTAATATAATTTAACAACCCATTTAATTAAAATGTAGAAATTATATTCTTAATGTTTTAATGAAATGCTAATAGCACCCCATTATGTCCGCCCAAGGAATCCCACATCCTTGGCCACCCATTCCAAGTATTTTGAAGAGTTCTCGCGGGCCTTGATCTCACATGACCGCACCTCTCCAAAACTTTTAGATTCCGAAATCCAAAAACAATTCTAGATGGACCTAGAAATTTGTCTTGTAGAATATATCAAGTGATCCAAACTAGTTCGTGTGAATCGGTGATCTTGGCAAGCTATCTAAATTTAAGCACCAATAAACAAAATATAATCACAATAAACAAATGATTCACTTAGGTCTGATATATTAGTTTTAGTTCATTTCACTAAAGAACTAAAATTGAACTCTTAAATAAAGATATAATAAGTTAATGTTCCTCATTCGTACCTTAGACAATATTAATGGAGATAATGTATCCTCGTGAAGAATACCAATAATCGCCAAGAGCTCATAGACTGCCTATAACTCTCTTAGTTACCATATTAACTCATACGACCATATTTTGAACTTGGATATTTTGACTTGTCCCGAAGCCATATTTCAGTAGACTCTATTGAAAACTTAACGTTAAGATTTAATATCCAATATATTCTACTCACATTTAATAAATGGAGCCATGATATCCATATCTATAAATGAAGTCCTCTTTCGATTAACAAATGAATACCACCAAACTATCAATAATAGACTATGCTATATCATCGTATTCATTGATAGCTCAAATGAACTAGTAACCATAAGTCCATCATTTATCTCAAGATTGAGATAGACTTATTGATTGTCTTCTATTGAAAACTTTTATTCATTGATGGTTCTGGATAAAGTATTTCTCTGTGATCCTATTCAATGCACCTAGTGCACTAGATTCTTTTGCCCAAAGACACCACACTTTGATGATTTTAGACTCATTGTAATACATTTGATCCTACTCAAACGCTAGCAAAAGAATCTACAACTTAAACTAGATAAAGACGCCCAACCTTTATTTTAAGTTGTCAATATAGTTCAAGATTAACTAAAGAATTGTGTCTACCTAAAACATATCCAGATGTACTAACAATTCTTCTTTTCTCATAGTCTTTTGACCTTAAGATTTTTTACTTTTGACAATTATAATAATTAAAATGCAAATGTTGTAAGATTTGTTAAACTAGAAATCACTTTATTAATATGAAAAGATTGTTAAATACACTATTACACTCTTGTTATTGAGTATAATCCCAACAATCTCCCACTTGCTCTATAGCAAATGTGACCTCTCTTATCCCCATATTCCCTAAGTGCACATCAAAACTCTTTTGTGGTAAAGCCTTTGTGAAGGGATCCATTAGATTTCTACTAATGCGATCTTGGTAATCATCGCGTCTCCCCTATACACAATTTCCCTGAGAAGATGATACTTTCTTTCAATGTGTTTCCCTCTCTTATGACTTCATAGTTCTCTTGAATTAGCCACTGTTTCACTATTGTCACAAAATATAGTGATCTGCTTATTATCATCAAGAACTACTTCCAAATTAATCAGGAATTGGCAGAGCCAAACAACCTCTTTAGCAGCTTCGCATGCGGCTACATACTCAACTTATATGATGGAATCAACAATACAAGATTGCTCGATAATCCTCCATATGACTGCCCCTCCTCCAAGAGTAAACACAAATCCTGATGTAGACCCAACAGGAATTAAATTCCCTCCAGAGTATACAAGCATATAATCTCTTGTTCTTCTGAGATACTTGAAAATATGCTTGACTTTCGTCTAGTGATCAGGACCAGGTTTCGATTGAAACCTGCTAACTATACGCACAACAAAACAAATATCTGGTATAATGCAGATCATTGCATACATGAGACTTCCAACTGTCGAGGCATATGAAACCTCCTATGGAATTGTATCTCCTGATAGCTCATAAAGGAAAATTCTACTAGTAGGCACAAAATTGTTCATATAGTTCTTTTCCAGAAATTTGGCCTTTGTCGAAACAAATACTTTAAGATCTGAAGGACTATAGAAATAATATCTTTTGGTTCCTTTTGGATACCCTACAAATATGCATGTTTCTAAACAAGACTCCATCTTTTGTCTTTCCTTATAACACGTGCGCAAGACATCCAAATATCGTTAAGTATTGTAGAATAGGCCTTCTCCCATTCCACAACTCATGTGGTGTTTTAAGAACTGACTTAGATGGTACATTGTTTAGAATATACATGGCAGTTTGTAAAGCATATCCCCAAAAGGATTTATGAAGCGTTGAATAACTCAACATAGACCTAATGATGTCTAAAAGTGTTCTATTTCTCCTTTCTGACACCCCTTTTTGTTGAGGTGTACTTGGCACAGAAAAATAAGAAATTTTCTCATTATCAATAAGATGCTGCTAAAACTCACCAGATAGATATTCTTCACCAGGATCAGACCTCTAGATTTTTATGTGTTTCTCAAGCTGATTTTCTACTTTAGCTTTAAATGCATTGAACATGTCAAAAGCATCCGACTTATGTCTCATGAAATACACATAGCCATATCTCGAGTAATCATCCGTGAAAGTGATGAAATACTCATATCCACCTCTAGCTTGAATGCTCATAGGACCATACACATCAGTGTATTAATCCTAAACATTCAGTGGCTCTTGAGCCTTTGGTTGTGAACGACCTTTTGGTCCTCTTACCTAGCAAACAGTATTCACATGTTGGTAGATCATCAATCTTTAAGTCACTTAAAGGTCTATCACTACCAATCTTTTGATCCCATCAAGGTTAATATTACCTAGGAACAAAAGCCATAGGTAGGTTTCATCTTTAGATAATTTTACTCTTTTATGATTAGGTTCTATTGATTCCGTGTCTAACAAGTGAGAGATATTGCTATGCAAATATAATAAACCATTTTTCCATTGTATCTTTGCAAACAAATTTGTTATTCTTACTAAGAATAAAACCTTTATTAAAAGTAACTGAATATCCAAATTTATTTAAATAAAAAACTAAAATTAATTTCCTCTTGAATTGAGGTACATATTTAGCGTCTATTAGATCAAAATGCCTTAGGGAATCTAAATTAGTTCTAATGTCTCCCACTGCACTGTAGACATTAACGCTCTATTTCCTAAATGCAAGTTGAATTTATTCTCAATCAGTCTATTCATTTGTCCTTTTTCACTACAAAGGAAACACTTCCCTTTGATCTTGGTTACTTTCTTTGTCACCTTCTTAGTAGGTCCTAGTTGCTTTTTCTTATGTTGTTTCTTAACCTTCTTACGGGTCTTAATAGTAGCAACTTTACCTACTACATGAATCTCTCAACCCTTGCTTTTCACAAGGTGTATTCTTTATTGTTCAAGGTGTGGTCCAACTTGAACTGATCAAAGAAATCTGATAGTGAGTTGACGATCATGTCAATTTTCGTCTCACCATCTATCTCAACACCATTGAGTTCTACAATTTTAAAATGTGTTATGACTTTCATATTGTGATCTTTCACCTCCTGTCCAGGTTTCATCCTAAGATTTATAAATGCAGTCAGTGCCTCTCTCTTAGTTATCCAAAACTTTATAGCAAACATCTCTTCCAGAGACATCATTATATCGGCAACAATCTCTATTCCTTCATGCTTTTGTTGCAACACGTCAAAGATGGTGGCCATAACATAACATTTGGCCATCTCATCTGAAGTCTTCCACTGTTGATACTCGTCTCTTTGCTTCTCAATAGATTCATTAGTAGGAGTTGGTAGTTTAGGGTTACACATAACTAACTTATGCTTTTCAGCTTACAGTAACATCCCAATTTTCCTTTTTCATGTGACATAATTATCATCAGTTAAAGTATTATCTTTTAAGATGTTTACTAGGGATAGGGTAATGATTTCTTTTTAACAAAAATTATATAAGTAAACAATCATGAAAAAGCACTATCGAATATTTATCTTGAACTAATTAAAATAATTCAACGGTGATCTAACACCCATAAATGTCACTCCCTATTTGAGAGTTCGCGTCATTTACTAGTTAGACTAGGTCCCACTTAATTGTTAACATAACAACCATCGTTTTCAATTTTAGCCTTGTGATTTTATTAACAAGAACTCTTGGAAGGATATTAATAAAATCACATTGAGTGTGTTACCAAGTTATTAACCTTTAATATATCACCTCACGAATATCTCTCCATTTAGAGTAGATATCGTTTGAGTCAATTGTATAGTCTATCCTTGTAAGGAAGTATCTTACTAAATTCCATTTATGAATACCCTTTGAGGGGTTATAACACGAAACATAAAGCTCAACTAAACATGGAGGACGTAGGGGTTCCAAAGCACCTTCTCCTACTCAATTGTTTAAGACGTGTGATGGAATTCCATAGAATAATTTACCAAATTTTTTAGTTGCCAATTAGATACTTAAACCATTCAATGCAAGTTCATGCCAAAAGAAATATATGAGTGGTACTCCAATTCTATATTACAAGTTATCAAACATTGACAAACATTGCAATATTTAAGAAAAAGTAAATAGCCACAATTTTGGTCCATCCTAGAAAAACAAGTAAATTACATTTGTTTAAAATAGAAAAACCTAAACATAACTTGGTGAACAAGTCATCGAGCGGCCATCATCTAAAGGTCTTGTGTCCGGGCACTTTCACACCTGAACTCTTATGCGGCTACTCTGGGTTACTACGTTGCTAATTTTTCTGCTTCGAATTTTTCAATTCGTCGATTCTTCGAAAATTGAACATATTACAACATAATTTTTTATTTTTATTTAAAAAAAAAAAAAAACTTAGCAACTACCAAGAAGAAAATTATGGCGATGATATGCCACCCTTCCTTCTTGTTACAATTCCAAAACGAAAATACATTGAAATTTAGGACCAAAATTGACCAATAACAAATAACTCCATAAAAACATATATATATATATATATATATATATATATATCCATACAATCCAATGTAAATATATATGTGAATACCTGGAGTGTCATCTCTTTATAAAACATGCATACTTACAATAAAAAGAAATAGATTCACATATATTTACATAATTTAATCAGGGGAACAACCTGGCTCTGATACCAATTGTAGGAAAAAAAAAGCACAGTGGAAGCAGAAAATAGGTTTAGCATATTTTTTAAAAAAATTCCTTTAAAGGAATGAACCTTAACCCTTGATTAATTAACATAAAAAAAGTATCATACCATTTTCTCGAGATGATTGAAGTTGTGCCGAATTAAATCTGTAAGATCTTCCAATCCAATCATGAATGTGAATCACCTAGGAGTGTGGGCTCCTTTTCTTTGAATTGTATACGTGAGGATGGAAACAAACAAAATCTTTCCTTTTGTTAGTCACAATAATCCTCCTAAAGAAAGCCCAAGAACGTTTGGTCACTTGTAAATTATCAATCTATTTGATTCGCGTGAACCCGATTCGATTTTTATACACAAAACCCTTTCGATGTAAAGGATAATAGTGCACTATCGAAAACAAAAATATTTCCTATTTCCTATTTCCTTTATGCTTGGCCGAATTCTACACACAATGGGTTGGAAGAAGTTTTTTTTTTAACTATAATAAGCAAATAAAAAAAAATCTCACAAGTATCCACCGATCCTTTGCCGAAATCCCTCTATGATTTCTATTTTATTTTATTTTGCCTTGGCTGAAATCTTAAAGGCCATATATATAGGTGGTCAAATCCTCTCCTAAGAAGGATTTACTTGATGGCTAAGAATCCTCACTCTAAGAGGATTCACTTGTGGCTAAGAATCCTTACTCAAAGAAGATTTTTTTACCACACCAAGACTCCTATTCCAACTTATTAGTGTATTTAACCAACAACAAATTAGTGAATAAAAAATAAATTGTGACTTTATCAAAAACATTCTAATTTGATCAATTGTCAATCAGAGTTTTGACAGATATCAATTACTTCCTAATTTAACTAGATAAATAAATTCCTTTTATTTATCTACTTATCAAATAAAGTATTTGATACTTATCACAATACCAAAAATAGTATAACACTAAGAGACCTTCTCCTACTAGAATTTTTTTTTTACTTTTAAATAAATAGTTAAATAACCAATAAATTAATTAATTTCCATTTAATTAAATAATAAAATAAAAACAATATATTAGGCTAATATCCAAAGCCTTGCTGGCCAAGCCATAAGTATATGGGCCCTATATTGTTTTTCCGTTTTATTAAATCCATGGGACTTTAATAAAAAGTCCACATATGAACTAGACTCATTCTTACTAATAAAGAAACAAGTCCACATGCCTTAAATTAATACATTAAAATAATTTAACAGCCCATTTAATTAAAATTTACAAATTATATTCTTAATGTATTAATGTAATGCCAATCGCACCCCATTAGAGCTGCCTAAGGAATCCCACATCCTTGGCTGCCCATTCTAGGTATTTTGAAGAGTTCCCCATGTGTCTTGATCAAACATGACCGCACCTCTCCAAAACTTTTGGATTCCAAAATCCAAAAACAATTCTAGATGGACATAAAATTGGTCTGGTAGAATATATCAAGTGATCCATGCAAGTTCGTGTGAATTGGGGATCTTGGCGGGCTATCAAAATTTAAGCTCCAAAAGACATAACCTAATCACAATAACCAAATGATTCACTTATATCCGATCCATTAATTTTAGTTCATTCCACTAAAGAACTAAAATTGAACTTTTAAATAAAGATAGAATAAATTAATATTGCTCATTCATACCCTATACAATCTTAATGGAGATAGTGTATCCCCGTGAAGAATATCAGTAATCGTCAAGAGCTCATAGACCACCTTTAGCTCTCCAAGTTACCATATTTATTCATATGACCACATTTTGAACTTGGATATTTTGACTTGTCCATAAGCCATATTTCAATAGACACTATTGAAAACTTAATGTTAAGACTTAATATCTAATACCTCAAAACTTCCATATGATGATAATCTACTCTCATTTAATAAATGGAGTCACGATGTCCATATATATAAATGAAGTCCTCTATCGATTAACCAATGTATACCACCAATCTATCGAGGATAGACTATGCAATATAATCGTACTTATTGATTGCCCAAATGATAACACTTGTAACCTTAAGTCCATCATTTATCTCTGGATTGAGATAGATTTTCTTATTTTCATCAAGTGAAAACTTTTATCCATTAACGGTTCTGGATAAATATTTCATTGAGATCCTATTCAATGTACCTAGTGCACCAGATTCTTTTGCATAAAGACACCACACTTTTATGATTTTAGACTCATCATAACACATTTGATCCCACTCAAATGCTATCAAAATAATTTACAACTTTGACAAGGTAAAGGTGCCCAACCTTTTGTAGGGAAAAATTGATTCAAAATGCAACATAAGCGTAAAATTAGGGTTTAGTATATTTTAAAAAAATTCCCTTTAAAAGAAAGAACCATAGATTAATCAACGTATATTAAAAGTATCGTACATTTTTCTCATGATGATTGAACAGGCGTTTAATTGAATCCGCAAGATCTTCCACTCCAATCACGAACGTGAACCACCTAGGAGTGTGGGCTCATTTTCTTTAAATTGTGTAACTAAGGATGGAAACAAACAAAATCTCTTTGATTTGTTAGTCACAATAATCCTCCAAGAATAAAAACAAAGAACGTTTGGTCACTTGTGAATTACCATTCAATTTAACTGAAACTTGCGTGAAACTTGATTCGATGTTGTACACAAAAATCTTTTAAAAACAAAACGTTCTTCCATCCATTTTCTCTTTGCCGAATTTTCACACACCAATTCTATGAGTTGGCTGAATTTTGTCTAGAGCAAAAACTAAACTTTTTATCTTAAAAAATTCTCTCTTTAGGCCAAAATCTTTCTCCAAGAAAAAACTAGGCTTGGCCAAAATCTCACTTAGAGAAAACATCAAGCTTGGCAAAATTAGTTAGGTCATATATATACGAGACCAAATCCTCTCCTAAGAAGGATTTACTTGGTGGGCAAGAATCCTTCTTTATGAGGATTTACTTGGTGACCAAGAATCAGTTTCAAAGAAGAATTCTTTTCTACACCAAGAATCCTAATCCAACTCAATAGAGTATTTATTCAATAACCAATTATTGAATATAAATTAAATTGTGACTATATTAAAACTTCCTAATTTGACCAATTGTCAATTAGAGTTTTAATAGAAATCAAATAAATCCTAATTTGACTAGATAAATAAATTCATTTTATTTATCTACTTATCATATATAGTATTTGATAATTATCATATTACCAATGAAAATTACCTAAAAAAGCGTGTGTCTAATAACCTAGAGGGGGGGTGAATAGGTTTTATTCAAAATTCATCTAATAAAACAAACATACAACATCAAGTTTAAAGTGCAGAAATATAAACAACACAAGATGTATATGTAGAAACCCTCCAAATGGGAAAAACCACGGGCTGTTAAGTATGCCACACTCGGTTACAGAAATCCACTAAATGAATAAAAGGTTTTACCCTCTAGTGATACTCGGACTTTCACTCTCGACAACCTCAGGCTATGGTCACTACCACTCACCACTATTGGTTCAATCACTAGTGATATCCCCTGATACACTACTCTTTGCATGAACACCTCCTACTCTACCCCTTGGGCCTTTTACACTGGATACCCGACCAATTACTTGCCAACCCACCCTTGGTTGCAAGACTTGAATTGCTTGTGCGACTTCACCTATAAGCCACAAGACTTTGACTCATTGAAGAGAATTAAAAGTCTAAGTGTGAACATGTAAATGATGCTTAATGCAAATTATGCTAGACAACTTAAAATGCTCAAGAAGGAGTTTGTAGAAACAAATCCAAGTTATCAAATGTCTAAATGCAAAGCAAAAATTCTTAGCTAAATGTTATCAATAACAACAATCCTAGCTATCCCAAACAATCACAATGAATCAACAAATATGCTTACAATGTATTCAACATATACTTAGTATATATTCATGTGATTGAGACAAAGCATTTAGCCACACAATAAATGCAAGTCTTAGACCAATGTCTATCAATAACAAACTCAATTGGTTGTGTAGAGATTTTCTAACAAACTAATTGTCACACAAACATCACATAAACATTCAAAAGCTTAACAAGTTGATTAATGAACAATATATCAACCTAGTCAACAATAAATCATACAAGAATGCTTATGACCTAGATTTTAGGCAAAATGACCTAATCAATTAAGCTATCAAAATACAAACCCAATCATGTCATCATTCAATAAAAATATGCATTCAAAAATGATTTCTATAAATCCTATGCAACAAAAACAAACTCTTGGAGTTTAAGAACAATAATTAAAGATAAAAGTTTGTTCTTACTTACCAAGTCTTGAATGATGAAGACCCATGTATAAAGATGATCAATAATGCATGAAGGATGATGGGTTATGAGTTTCGAGAGTTAAAGAACCACTCTTGGAGCTTCTCTCTCAAGGAAAATATTTTCTCTCACTAAAAAAATAGTTTGGAAGCTCTTAAAAACGAGTGAGGAAGAAGATGACATGTATATATGAGCCCTAGAGAAAAACTATATCATTTTGAAAAATTCCTAAAATTTACTCAATGTGATGGTGAGCTACGCTGGTCGACAAGCGCCACACTAGGGCATACCTACTGTCCAAGAGGAGCTGGTGAGGGCACTTGTGGACTGGTGCAGCCGTAACATCGCAACAGCCCGAGATTCAAACGACCCAAAACATGACCAAAATATATCGAAACCTTTCATATAGTATACCGTTGGAAAGGTATGGAAGTTTACTTTCTACTTCAATTTACAAAACATGATTTGGATGTCTGTAGAAAGATTTATGGCCCTTTGAGTTACCAAAGGTCAGAAACGGACAACAACAACAACAGAGTTGCCCTGTTTTTGTGGTCACTTTGGAGATTTCAAAACCAATCCAAACGATCATGAAATATTATGAATAATATACCATTGGAAAGGTATGGGTGTCTAGTTTGTTCATAATTTTTCAAATTTTATTTTGAAGCATTGTATAAAATTATATGATCGTAAGACCGTATAAAGGTCATTTTTTAAAAACGTTTAAATCATTGAAATCAACTCTTTTGAAACTGGACATCTTACTCCATATAACCAAGCCAAGAGAAGAATAAAACCTTCTAAAATGGTCACTCAACGTGCTAAAACAAGCACACCATCGTTCAAGTGCGGGCGTACCCGATCAAACAATTGAATATGATTTAAACACACAACAACAGCACTTAAGACCGAGAATGAAGTGCAAGTGTGATTGTGAAGAGATGCACAGATATAAACAATATCAATACAAATGATTCACTTAGGTTCGATCTATTAATTTTAGTTCATCCCACTAAAGAACTAAAATTGGATTGAACTAAAATTGAACTCTTAAATAAACATAGAATAATTTAATATTCCTCATTAATACCATAGACAATCTTAATGGAAATAGAGTATCCTCGTGAAGAATATCAGTAATCGCCAAGAGCTCATAGACCGCCTATAGCTCTCCAAGTTACCATATTTACTCCTATGACCGCATTTTGAACTTGGATATTTTGACTTGTCCAGAAGCCATATTTCAATAGACACTATTGAAAACTTAATGTTAAGATTTAATATCCAATACCTCAAAACTTTCATATGATGATACTATACTCTCATTTAATAAATGGAGCCACGATGTCCATATCTATAAATGAAGTCCTCTATCGATTAACAAATATATACCATCAAACAATCAAGGATAGACTATGCTATATAATCGTACTCATTGATTGTCCAAATGATAACACTTGTAACCATAAGTCCATCATTTATCTCAGGATTGAGATAAACTTTCTGATTGTCATCAAGTGAAAACTTTTATCCATTGACAGCTCTTGATAAATATTTCATTATGATCCGATTCATTGTATCTAGTGCACCAGATTATTTTGCCCAAAGAAACCACACTTTGACGATTTAAGACTCATCATAACACATTTGATCCCACTCAAATGCTAGCAAAAGAATCAACAACTTTGACAAGATAAAGGTGCCCAACCTTCTATCTTAAGTTGTGAATATTATTCAAGACTAACTAAAGAATTGTGTCTACCTCATACATAGCCAGATGTACGAACAATTCTATGTTTCTCATAGTCTTTTGATCTTATGATTATTTACTTTTGACAATTATAATAATTAAACTATAAATGCTATAAGATTAGTAAAACTATAAATCACTTTTATCAATATGAAAAGATTGTCAAATACATTATTACACTCTTGCTAATGAGCATAATCCTAATAATCTCCCACTTGCTCTATAGCAAATGTGTCATATCTCTTTTCCCCATATTCTCCAAGTGACCAACAAAACTCTTTTGTTGAAGAGCCTTTGTGAAAGGAACCGCTTAATTTTCTACTGACGGGATCTTGATTATCGTCATGTCTCCCTTATGCATAATTTCCCTTAAAATGTGATACTTTCTTTCAATGTGTTTCCCTCTCTTATGACTTCTTGGTTCTCTCGAATTAGTCACTGTTCAACTATTGTCACAATAAATAGGGATCTGCTTATTCACATCTGGAACAACTTCCAAGTCGATCAAGAATTGGCGGAGCCAGATAGACTCTTTAGCAGCTTCTTATGCGGCAGCATACTCAGCTTGTATGGTGGAATCAGCAATACTAGATTGCTTGATACTCCTCCATATGACTGCCCCTCCTCCTAGTGTAAACACGGATCCTGATGTTGATCTTTTAAAGTCTGAATACGATTGAAAATCGAAATCTGTATACCAAATGGGAATTTAATCCCCTCAAAAGTATACAAGCATACAATCTCTCGTTCTCTTAAGATACTTGAAAATATGCTTGACTGTCATCATATGAGCAGGACCATGTTTCAATTAAAACCTACTAACTATGCCAACAACAAAACAATATCTGGTCTAGTGCAGAGCATTGCATACTTGAGACTCCTAGCTGCTGAGGCATATGAAAGCCTACTCATGAATTTCTCTTCATACTCATTCTTAGGAACTTGTTCCTTAGAAATTTTGATTCCATGGAAAACCTAGACAAGATTTTATCTATTAATGAAGCTTGGGATAATGCAATCATTCTTTGATTTCTATACCTTATGACTTGGATACCAAAAGTATAACTTGCTTCTCCTAAGTTCTTCATATAAAATTGTTTTGCTAACCATTCTTTTACTGATGTCAATACACTTACATCATTTTTGATGATTAGTATATCATCAACATAAAGAGCTAGGAAAACCAACTTGTCATTTTTTATCCTTTTGTATACACATGGTTCGTCAAGATTTTAAATGAATCCAAACCTATTCTCAGCTTAATCGAACCTTATATTCCAAGATCTGGATGCTTGATTCAATTCATACATGGATCTTTGCAACTTGCAAACCTTTTCCTCTTAGCCATTTTCAATAAATCCTTCTGGTTGCGTCATATAAACTCGTCAAGACTTCTATCTGGGAAAGCTGTCTTGACGTCCATTTGACAAATCTCAAGGTCTTGAGATGTCGCAATGGATAAGAGTATCCTAATGGATTTAAGAATGGCCACAAGAGAGAAAGTTTCCTCATAATCGATACCTTTCTTCTGTGTGTAACCTTTAGCTACCAATCTAGCTTTAAAGGTTTTCACCTTTCCATCCATTCCTATCTTTCTCATGTATACCCACTTGCACTCAATGGGTTTTATCCCTTTAGACAAGTCCACAGGAGACCAGACTTTATTTTTGAACATAAATTCAATTTCGGATTGCATTGCCTTTTCTTATTGGTGACAATCAACATCTTCCATGGCTTCCTTGAACGATTCTCCTAGACCGATGTATTTCTTGGGTTGTCTACTAACCCTCCTACTACAACAAGGAATAGTAGATTGTTGACCTTGTGTTGGTGCAGAACTTACAATTGGCCTAGGTTGTGAAACCTCTTATGGAATTGTATCTCCTGAAAGCTCATTCAAGACAATTCTACTTTTAGGCAAAAAATTATTCAGACGGTCCTCTTCCAGAAATTTAGCATTTGTCAAAAAAAAATTCTTTAGGATCTGAAAGACTGTAGAAATGATATCCTTTAGTTTTTTTTGGATACAGTACAAATATGCACGTTTCTGAATGAGACTCCAACATTTTTGTATTTCCTTTTAACACGTGCACAAGACATCCAAATATCCTTAAGTGTTGTAGACTAGGCTTTCACCTAGTTCACAACTCATGTGGCATTTTAGGAACCAACTTAGATGGTACATCGTTTAGACTGTACACAGCGGTTTGTAAAGCATATCCCCAAAATGAATTAGGAAGTGTTGAATAACTTAACATAGACCTAGTCATGTCCAAAATAGTTCTATTTCTTCTTTCTGCCACCCATTTTGCTGAGGTGTACCTGGTGCAGAAAACTGAGAAATTATCCCATTATCAATAAGATAGTGCTGAAACTCACCAGATAGATATTCTCTATCAGACCTCAAGATTTTTATGTGCTTCTTAAGCTGATTTTCAACTTCAGCTTTAAATGCATCTGACATGTCAAAAGCATCTGACTTATGTCTCATGAGATACACATAGCCAAATCTTTAGTAATCAACAGTGAAAGTGATGATGTATTCATATCCACCTCTAGCTTGAATACTCATAGGACCATACACATCGGTTTGTATCAATCCTAAACATTTACTGGCTCTTGTACCTTTCATTGTGAATGACCTTTTGGTCATCTTACCATCCAAACAAGACTCACAAGTTGGTATATCAGTGACCTTTAAGTCACTTAAAGGTTCATCACTAACCAATCTTTTTATCCTATCAAGGTTAATATGACCTAAGCACAACTACCATACGTAGATTTCATCTTTTGATAATGTTACTGTTTTATGATTATGTTGCATTGATTTCGTGTCTAACAAATAAGTGATATTGCTATGCAAATAGAATAAACCGTTTTTCAATGTACATTTGTAAACAAATTTGTTATTCTTACTAGTAATAAAACCTTTATTAAAAGTAACCGAATATCAAAATTTATTTAAACAAAAAAATGAAATTAAATTCCTCTTGAGTTGAGGTACATAATAAATGTCTATTAAATCTAAATGCCTATAAGAGTCTAAATTAATTCTATTATCTCTCACTGCACTGGTAGACACCGAAGCTCTGTTGCCTAATCGTAAGTTGAATTCATTCGCATTAAGCCTTTTCTTTTCCTTAAACCCTGTAAGGAAAAACAAACTTGATTAGTTGCTTCGGAGTCTATAATCTAAGAATCCATAAGATCCGCCAAAAAACTTATTTCAAGATAATTAATATTACCTTCTTCCTTCTTATCCTGAGACTTTGGGCAAGTTCTTTTCCAACATCCCTTTTCACAACAAAAGCAACAATTCCCTTTAATCTTGATTACTTTCTTTGTCTTCTTCTTAATAGGTCCTAGTTGATTTTTCTTCTGTTGTTTCTTGACCTTTTAACGAGTCTTAACAGCAACAACTTTACCTACTACATGAATCTCTTAACCCTTATCTTTCATAAGGGTTTTCTGGATGCTTTGAATATCTAGCATCAGGCTTTGCAAGGTGTATTCTTTATTGTTCAAGGTGTAGTCAAACTTGAACTGATCAAAGGAATCTGATAGTGAGTTAACGCTCATGTCAATTTTTGTCTCACCATCTATCTCAGCACCATTTAGTTCAACAATGTTGAGATGTGTTATGACTTTCATCATGTGATCTTTCACAACCTATCCAGGTTTTATCCTAAGATTCATGAAAGCAGTCACTGGCACTCACTTAGTTGTCATGGACCTCATAGCAAACATCTCTTCCAGAGACATCATTCTATCGGTAGCAGTCTCCATTCCTTCATGTTGTTGTTGCATCACGTCGGAGATGGTAGCCAGAATGTAACATTTAGCCATCTCATCTGAAGACTTCCATTGCTTATATTCATCTCTTTGCTCCTGAGTAGATTCATTAGTAAGAGTATGTGGCTTAGGAGTACACAAAACGAACTTATGCTTTTCATATTGAAATAAAAGCCCAATTTTCCTTTTCCATGTGACATAATTATCACCATTTAAAATATTGTCTTTTTGGATGTTGATAAAGGATATGGTCATGATTTCCAAATAATAACAAAAATTATATAAGTAAACAATCCTGATAAAGAACTTTAGAATATTTATCTTGAATTAAATAAAATAATTTAATCGTAAAATTCAAAGGTGATCCAACACCCATAAATGCCATGCCTCCTTTGGGAGTTCGCACCATTTACAGGTTGGAATAGGTTCCACCTAATTGTTAACATAACAACCAGCGTTTTCAGTTTTAGCATTGTAATTTTTTAACAAGTACTCTTGGGAGGATATTAATAAAATCACATTGAGTGTGTTACCAAGTTATTGACCTTCAATATGTTCTTTCAAGAATATCCCTCCTTTGAGAGTAGATATCGTTTGGGTTAATTGTCTAGTTTATCCTTGTAAGGAAGTATCTTGCTAAATTCCATTCACGAATACCCCATGGGGGGTTATTACATGAAACATAAAGCTTAACTAAACTTGGAGGCCGTAGGTGTTCCAAAACACCTTCTCCCACTCAATTATTTAAGGCGTCCGATTGAATTCCATATAATGATTTACCAAGTTATCTATATGCCAAATAGATACCTAAACCATTCAATGCATTTTCATACCAAAAGAGATATATGAGTGGCACTCCTATTCTATATGACATGTAATCATACAACAACAAATATTGTAATATTTATGAAAATATAAATAGCTACAGTTTTGGTCCATCCTAGAAAAACAAGTAAATTACATATGTTCGGAATATAAAAAATTCTTTCTTGGTGAACAAGTCTTCACGCGACCATCATCTGTTTGCACCCCTTGGCTGGTTTTGGTCCATCCTAGAAAAACAAGTAAATTACATATGTTCGGAATATAAAAACTTCTTTCTTGGTGGAAAAGTCTTCACGCGACCATCATCTGTTTGCACCCCTTGGCTGCCTCCCATGGGAGTACGCACCCCTTGGCTCTATAAAGGGCAGTTGTGCGCAGCCCATGGGATCCATAGGGCTTCCGTGAGCAGCCCATGGTATCTAGGGGGCTGCCGTGCGCAGCCCATGCCACAACAATCGTGGCTGCGTGCTCATTTGCACACACGATTGTTGCTATGGCACACACGGTATAAAACTTGTTCCGGTTGCTCCCAATTCTTCAAATCTTCAAATCTTCGCTACTTGAATATAGTACAACAGTATTTTAAATAATAAATTACTGCAGTTTTTCTTTATTACACCAACAACAACAAAAACTTAGCAACTACCAAAAAGGAAATTATGGCGATAATATGCCACCTTTCTAGTTACAATCCCAAAACAAAAATACATTGAAATTCTAGGACCAAAATTGAGCAATAATAAATCTCATTATAAAACGTATATATATCTATACATTCTAATGTAAATATATATATATATATATATATATATATATATATATGTGAATACCTAGAGTACCATCTCTTCCTAAAACATGCATATTTACAATAAAAGAAATAGATTCACGTATATATACATCAATTTATCAAGGGTACAACCAGGCTCTGATACCAATTGTAGAGAAAAATCGATTCAAAATGTCGCGGAAGTGTAAAATTAGAGTTTGGCATATTTAAAAATTTTCCCTTTAAAAGAAAGAACATTAACCCTAGATTAATCAACATATATTAAAAGTATCATACCTTTTTGTTGTGACGATTGAAGTAACGTCAAATTGAATCCGTAAGATCTTCCAGTCCAATCACGAACATGAACCACCTAGGAGTGTGGGCTCCCTTTCTTTAAATTGTATACCTGATGATGAAAACAAACAAAGAACCTTTCTTTTGTTAGTCACAATAATCCTCCAAGAAGATAAACAAAGAACGTTTTGTCGCTTGTGTATTATCAATCAATTTGATTGAAACTCGCTTAAAACTTGATTCAATGTTTTACACAAAACCATTTGATGTCAAGGCTACTAGTGTACTATCGAAAACAAAAAGTTCTTTCTCCCTTTTCCTTTTTACCGAATTTTAACACACCAAATCTATGAGTTGGCCGAATTTTGTCTAGAGCAAACACTAAATTTTTTATCTCTCAAAATTTTCTCTCTAGGCTGAGATATTTCTCTAAGAAAAAACTAGGCTTGGCCGAAATTTCACTTTTAGAAAACACCAAGCCTCCCCGAATTCCTTAGGTAATATATATAGGAGACCAAATCCTCTCTTAAGAAGGATTTACGTGGTGGGAAAGAATCCTATCCTTAGGAGGATTTACTTGGTAACCAAGAATCCTTTTCAAAGAAGAATTATTTTATATACCAAGACTCCTAATCACACTCAGTAGTGTATTGATTCAATAACCAATTATTGAATATAAGTTAAATTGTGACTATATTAAAACTTCCTAATTTGACCAATTGCCAATTAGAGTTTTAATAGAAATCAAATACTTCCTAATTTGACTAGATAAATAAATTCCTTTTATTTATCTACTTATCAATTATAGTATTTGATACTTATCATATTACCAATAATAATATGACTCTAGGATACCTTTTCCAACTAGGAAAAAGATTTTGACTTTTAATTAAACAATTAATTAATTTCCATTTAATTAGATAATATATATATATATATATGTATATATATTAAGCTATTTTACATGCCCTAGCCGCCCAAGCCTATTCATGGGCCAATATATTGTTGTTTCTATTTTATTAAATCCATTGGACTTATTCTTACTAAAAATGAAACAAATCCACATGCCTTAATACAATTCTAGATGGACCCATAAGTTGGTACAGTAGAATATATCAAGTGATCCATGCAAGTTTTTGTAGATTGGGGATCTTAGCAGGCTATCTAAAATTAAGCTCCAGTAGACATAACCTATTCACAATCAAAAATGATTCCCTTAGGTCCGATCTATTAATTTTAGTTCATTGCACTAAAGAACTAAAATTGAACTCTTAAATAAAGATGGAATAAGTTAATATTACTCATTCTTACCCTAGACAATCTTAATGGAGATAGTGTATCCTCGTGAAAAATATCAGTAATCGCCAAGAGCTCATAGACCGCAAATACTCCCCAATTTACCATATTTACTCATACGACCATATTTTGAACTTAGATATTTTGACTTGTCCAGAAGCCATATTTCAATAGACACTGTTGAAAACTTAACGTTAAGATTTAATATCCAATACGTCAAAACATCCATATGATGATATTCTAATCTCATTTAATAAATGGAACCACGATGTCCATATCTATAAATGAAGTCCTCTATCGACTAACAAATGAATACCACCAAACTATCGAGGATAGATTATGCTATATAATCGTACTCATTGATAGCTTAAATGATAACACTTACAACCATAAATCCATCAGTTATCTCAGGATTGAGATAGACTCTCTAATTGTCTTCAAGTGAAAAAATTTATTCATTGACGGTTCATGATAAAGTATTTCATTGTGATCCTATTCAATGCACCCAGTGCACTCGATTCTTTTGGACAGAAACACCACACTTTGATGATTTTAGACTCATCGAAACACATTTGATCTCACTCAAATGCTAGCAAAAGAATCTACAACTTTGTCGAGATAAAGGCGCCCAACCTTTATCATAAGTTATGAATATTATTCAAGACTAACTAAAGAATTGTGTCTACCTCATACATATCCAGATGTTAAAATTCATCTTTTCTCGTAGTCTTTTGACCTTATGATTATTTACTTTTGACAATTATAATAATTAAACTAAAATGCTATAAGATTTGTTAAACTAGAAATCACTTTATTATAATAAAAAGATTGTCAAATACATTATTACACTCTTTCTATCGAGCATAATCTCAACACCTTTATCTTAAGTTGTGAATATTGTTCAAGACTAACTAATGAATTGTGTCTACCTAGATGTACGAATAATTCTTCTTTTCTCATAGTCTATTGGCCTTATAACTATTTACTTTTGACAATTATAATAATTAAACTATAAATGTTATAAGATTTGTTAAACTAGATATCACTTTATTAATATGAAAAGATTTTTAAATACATTATTACACCTTGTTATTGAGCGTAATCCCAACACTTTGTTGCTCCTTGTTGATGTTAAGGCATCTCTGGTTGCATCCATGGCTTTCCCGTTAGGGTACCTACATTCACTTTACCACTTGCTTTGACAAAAGTAAAATTTTTAAATGAAGGAGTAACCCTTTCATTCACATAACCTAATACTCTTTTATCACTAGGATGCTTACTAATCTTAATAAGAGAATCTACTTTACTAGCATTAGATGACATCTTACCTATCAACTTGGCGATCACTGATATTTTTCACGAGGATACACAATCTCCAATAAGGTTGTCTAGGGTATGAATGAGAAACATTTAGTTATTCTATCTTTATTTAAGAGTTCAATTTTAGTTCTATAGTGGAATGAGCTAAAATTAACATATCGAACATAAGTGAATCATTTTTTAATTGTGTTTAGGTTATGTCTATTGTAACTTAAATTTAGTAGCACACCAAGATCCCGAATCTACATGAATTGCATGGATCTCTTAATATATTCCACCAGACTAATTTCTAGGTCCATCTAGAATTGTTTTTGGATTTTGGAATCCAAAAGTTTTGGAGATGTGTGGTCGTGTTTGATCAAAAAGCGAGGTAACTCTTCAAATGCCTAGAATGGTTAGCCAAGGATATGGAAATCTTTGTGTGGCCTTAATGGGATGTGATTAGCATTTCATTAATACATTAGGAATATAATTTGCTCATTTTAATTAAATGGGTTGTAAAATTATATAAATGTATTAATTTAAGGCACGTGAACTTGTTTCTTTTTTAGTAAGAATGGGTCTAGTTCACATATGGACTTTTTTTTAGAGTCCAATGGATTTAATAAAATGGAAAAATAATATCTTGCCCAAGGTATATGCTTGGTCAGCAAGGCTAAGATTATTAGCCTAATGTATTATTTTTATTTTACTATTTTTATTTTATTATTTAATTTAATGAAAATTAATTAATTTATTAACTAAATTAATTATTTAATTAAAAATCAAAATCTTTTTCTAACTTGGAGAAGGTCTCCTAATGTCATACTATTATTGGTAGCATGATAAGTATCAAAGACTTTATTTGATAAGTAGATAAGCAAAATGACTTTATTTATCTAGTCGAATTGGAAGTTTTTGATATCTATCAAAACTCTAATTGACAATTTGTCAAATTAGGAAGTTTTTGGTATAGCCACAATTTAATTAACAATCAATAACTAGTTATTGGATAATATACTAATGAGTTGGGATAGGATTGACTTCTAAAGTTGATAGGAGTTTTGATAAAACACAAATCCTCCGTGTATGAGGATTTTCGGCCACCTGTATATATAACCATCAAGAGAATTGGATCAACATATATATGCCTTGAGAGATCTTTTTAATTATTCTCTTATTTGCTTAAAAAAAATCATCCAACTCATAGAAAAAGTGTGTGACAATTCGGCCAAGAGAAAAGAAAGAAGGGAGCGTTCTTGTTTTTGATATATCAAAAGGCTTTGTGCACAACATCGAATCAGGTTCACACGAGTTTCGATCAAAAGATTGAGAATTCACAAGTGACCAAACGTTCTCCGTTTTCTCTAGAAGGGTTATTGTAACTAAAAAAAGAAAAAGTTTTTATTTTCCATCCTCAGTTACACAATTCAAATAAAAGGAGCTCACACTTCTAGGTGTTTCACATTCATGATTAGATTAGAAGATCTAGCGGTTTTCTTAATGACGCAACATCAACCATCATGTTTAAAGGTACGATACCTTTAATTATATGTTAATTAATTAAGGTTCTCTCTATTTAATATTTTTTTTTTAAATATACCAATAAAAAAATTTCACTTCTGCCACGTGGTTTATCCTACATTTGGTATCAGAGACTAGTTGTACCGTTGATTAATTTATGTATATATATGTGTGTGTGTGTGTGTGTGTGTGTGTGTGTGTGTGTGTGTGTGTGTGTGTGTGTGTGTGTGTGTGTGTGTGTGAATCTGCTTCTTTTTATTGTAAATATGCATGTTTTAGAAAGAGATGACACTCTAGGTATTCACATATTTAATTATAGTGGAATATCTAGATATCTATATATATATAAATGTTTTTATAATGTGATTTGTTATTTCTCGATTTTGGTTCTATAATTTCAATGTATTTTTGTTTTTGGATTGTAACAAGAAGGGTGGCCAATCATCGCTATAATTTTCTTCTTGGTAGTTGCTAAGTTTTTTTTTTACTGTTGTATTAAAAAAATCTAATGTAATATCTTCAAGTCTCGAAGATTCGAAGAGTTGAAGAATTAGAAGCAGAAAAAGTAGTAACGCTGTAACCCGAGGCAAGCCGTGTGGACCAAGGCAACAAGCGTGTGTGCGACCAAGCACTCAACTACACTTGTTGCAGTGCGGCAGTATACGGCTTGCAATGGGCTTGGCGCATGCGTGCGCCTATGGTATGGCAGCAAAGATGTTGCGCATCGGGAAACCACGCACTACTTCGGCTGCACAAGTGCCTTGTCAAGAGACTTTTGGACAGACAACCACTTGATGACTTGTTCATCAAGTTAGGACTAGGGTTTTTGTTTTTCAAAACAAATATAATTTACTTGCTTTTCTGGGATGGATAAAAATTATGGCTGTTCATTTTTCTATAAAAATTACAATGTTTGTCATTGTTTGATAACATGTCATACAGAGTAGGTGTGCAACTATATCTCTTTTGGTATGAATATGGATTGAATAATGTAGGTATCTAAATTGGCATCTAGATAACTTGGTAAAACATTCTATTAAATTCTATCACACGCCTTATATAATTGAGCGGGAGAAGATGTTATAGAACACCTATGGCCTCCAAGTTTAGTTGAGCTTTATGTTTCGTGGGATAACCTCCCAAGGGGAATCCATTAATGGAATTTAGCAAGATACTTCCTTACAAGGATAGACTAGAAAATTGACTCAAACGATATCTACCCTCAAAGGAGAGATTTCGTGAGGGAATATAAAGAAGGTCGATAACTTGGTAACACACTCAATGCTATTTTATTGATATCCTCCCAAGAGTTCTTGTTCATAAAATTGCAAGTCTAAAACAAAAAAATGTTGGTTGTTATGTTAACAATTAGGTGGAACCTAGTCCAACTAGTAGATGGTGTGAACTCCAAAAGAATGCATGACATTTATGGTTACTAGATCACCGTTGAGTTTTACGATTGAATTATTTTATTTAATTCAAGATAAATATTTGAAAGTGCTTTATCATGATTGTTTACTTATATATATATATTTAATTTTTTTTTATTTAGAAATCATGACCCCACCCCTAATCAACATCCTAAAAGATAATACTTGAACTTGTTCTATCCACCTCTAAACCACCTACTCCTACTAATGAATCTACTGAGGTGCAAAGAAACGAGTATGAGTAGTGGAAGGCCTCAAATGAGATGACCAAATGTTACAATATGGCCACCATATCCGACGTGTTGCAAAAACAACATGAAAGAATAAGGACAACTGTTGATATAATGATGTCTCCGGAGGAGATATTTGCTATGAAGCCAATGAAGACTAAGAGAGAGGCAGTGAATGCTTTCATGAATCTTAGAATAAAACCTGGACAGGCTGTGAAAGATCACAAGATGAAATTCATAGCACATATCAACACTACTGAACTCAATGGTGTTGAGATAGATGGTAAGACAAAAATTGACATGATTGTCAACTCACTGACGGATTCTTTTGATCAGTTCAAGTTGGATTACACATTGAACAATAAGGAATACGCCTTGTAGGGCCTGATGCAAAATATTCAAAGCGCTGAGAATAAATTCAACTTGCATTTAGACAATGGAGCGTTGGTGTCAACTAGTGCAGCGGGAGATATTATAGTTAATCTAGATTCTTGCAGGCGTTTAAATATGGATATTAGATTACTTTTAATAAAGGTTTTACTATTAGTAGGAATAACAAATTTGTTTGCAATGATATATTAGAAAACAGTTTATTTCATTTGCACAGAAATATCTCACTTGTTAGACACGGAATCAACAGAACCTAATTATAAAAGATTGAAATTATCAAAAGATGAAACATACCCAAGACATTTGCACCTAGGTCATATTAACCTTGATAGAATCAAAGATTGGTTAGTGTTGGACGTTTAAGTGATTTAAAGGTTGATGATCTACCAACTTGTAAATCTTGTTTGGAAGGTAAGATGATCAAAAGATCGTTCACGACCAATGGGGTGGTAGAAAGGAGAAATAGGACACTTTTTGACATGGTTAGATCTATGTTGAGTTATTCAACCCTTCCTAAATCTTTTTGGAGATATGCTTTACAAACTGTTATGTACATTCTAAATGATGTACCATCTAAATCGGTTCAAACACCGCATGAGTTATGGACTAGGAAAAAGCTTAGTTTACAACATTTAAGGATATTTGGATGTCCTGCACACATGTTAAAAAGAAAGACAGAAAATATGGAGTCCCCTTCATAAACATACATATTGTGGGGTATCCAAAAGGAATTAAAGGATACTATTTCTATTTTCCTCTTAAAGTATTTGTTTCAAAAAATGCTAAATTTCTAGAAAATAACTATATGAATCATTTTGTGCCTAATAGTAGAATGGTCCTGAATGAGCTTTCGGGAGATATAATTCCATAAGAGGTTTTACAACCTAGCCCAATTGTAAGTTTTGCACCATCAAAAGATCAACAATCTACCATTCCTTATCGTAGGGGGAGGGTTGGTAGACAACCTGAGAGATACATCGGTCTAGGAGAATCAATGTAGAGTCTCCTGGACGATGATGATTCTTACACATACAAGGAAGCTATGGAGGATGTTGATTTTCATTATTGACAAATGGCAATGCAATTTGAAATTGAATCTATGTTCAAAAATAAAGTCTAGTCTCTTGTAGACTAGTATAAAGGGATACAACCCATTAGGTTCAAGTGGGTATACAAGAGAAATAGTGGAATGGATGGAAAGGTGGAAACCTTTAAAGCTAGATTGGTAGCTAAAGGTTACACATAGAAAAAAGGTATCGATTATGGAGACATCTTCTTTCTTGTGGCCATGCTTAAATCCATTAGGATACTCTTATCCACTGCAACATATCTAGACTTAGAGATATTGCAAATGAACATCAAGACAATAAACCTTAACTAAAGTCTTAACGAAAGCATCTATATGATGCAACCAGAAGGATTCTTTGAAAAAGGCCAAGAGGAAAGGGTATGCAAGTTGTAAAGATCCATATATGGACTGACGCAAGCATCCAGTGTTTAGGTTTATGCCTTAAAAATGTAATTTGTAAATGGATTTATGGAATAAATAAAAGGAAACTCAATTCATTCTTGTTGTGTTGTTTAGGATATGAGACATGTACCCTATGCATCGGCAGTAGGTAGTCTTATGTATGTTATGTTATGCATGAGACCAGACATCTACTATACAGTGGGAGTAGTTAGTAGATACCAGTCCAACCCAGGATTAGATCATTGGGTTGCTGTCAAGACAATTCTAAAGTATCTTCGGAGAACGAGAGACTATATGCTAGTGTATTCCGAACAGGATTTGATCCCGTTAGAATACACAGATTCTAATTTTTAGTCGGATAAGGATTCTAAGAAATCCATGTCTGGATCAATATTCACCCTGGGTGGTAGAGCCATTGTGTGGAGAAGTATAAAGCAGTCTTGCATTGCTGTCTCCACCATGGAAGCCGGTTATGTAGCCGCTTGTGAAGCTGCTAATGTGGCTGTTTGGCTCCGTAAGTTCTTGAGTGATCTGGAAGTTATTCTAGATTTGGATAAGCCCATCACACTTTATTGTGATAACAGCGGTGCTGTGGCTAATTCCAAAGAACCAAGAAGCCACAAAAGAGGGAAGCATATAGAGAGAAAGGATTATCTCATTAGAGAGATAGCGCAGAGAGGAGATGTGATTGTCACAAAGATGCCTCACAAGACAATCATGTTGATCCATTTACGAAGACCTTACCGGTTAAAGTGTTTTTGGATCACATAAATGGTCTAGGGTTACGAAACATGCCTCACATCTTTTAGTGCAAGTGGGAGATTGTTGGGGTTTATGCCCTAAAGATGTAATTTGTAAATGGATTTATGAAATAAATAAAAGGAAAAGTTCAATTAATTCTTGTTGTGTTATTTATTTTATAACTGAAACAAATATAATGGTGTGTATAATATTAATCTAGAGGGGGGTGAATAGATTTTAAACAATTTTACCAAATTTTCGTTAGTGGACAAGTTGACAAAAATACCCCTAGCTAGTTACAATAATATCACAAGTGTAATAAGTGCGGAAATAGTAAAGACACTTGAGATATACGTGGAAACCCTCCAAAAGCGAAAAACCACGGGCTGATAAGTGTGCCACACTCGAACCTCGAATCCACTAATGGTAAAGGAATTACAACCTAATCCCGGTATAAGTGAACCTAGTCTATCTTGCTTACGATTTAAGCTACCTACTCCCGGAAGCAACACAAGTCTTACTTCTCAATGAAGAGATAAAATGTCCTATGTGAATATATGATGATATTCAAAGAACAAACAAGGATAGGAAACCTTATAAGCTTATCTAGGATAATGAGATGACAATTAATGCAATCCTAGATATCAAGAGAGCTAACTGACATGTTCAAAAAGCTTGGCTAAACACAGATCAAACAATCCTATGAAGCTATCACAGTACAACACTCAATCATGTCATCACAACAATCTCTAATTTGTAACTAGAATGTATTTTAAGAGCATACAAATGATTAAAGAGATGGCTTAGCAAGCAAAACACTTAACTTGTAAGAAGATAGTGAAGAACTTACCAAACAAGGTGTGATGATGCAAAACAATCCATTGATGCACTCTAAATAATCTTAGATGATGCAAGATGAAGTTTTTATGCACATGGGAATGCTTTGAGTGTTTAAATATGAGTTCTTGGAAGAGTTTTCCTTTTGAAATGTGTTCTAAGGAAAAGATAAGATGTTCTGAACTCTTGCACGACCTAAATACAAAGAGTTATATATATATGAGTTTCAACCAAAGTGAGGTCGTTTTGGAAAAAACGTTCCAGCTTCCGCTATGTGCGTTGGTGAGGTGCGTTGGTAAGGTGCGTTGGTCGAGTAGCGCATCACCAGTGCATAGCCTAAATTTTAAATAGGCACTGGTGGAGTGGCGCATGACAAGCTGCAATCCACTGAAATGTTATGCTGGTGAGGCTGCGCTAGTCGAGTAGCGCTCCACCATCGCACTGCCCACTTTTTCAATGTTGCGCGGGTGGAGTGGCGTAGCTCAGTGGCGCATGACAAGCAGCGATCCACTAGAATGTTACGCTAGTTGAGTAGCGCACCACCAGCGCAATGCCCACTTTTTCAACACTGAAACACACAAAATCAGCAAGTCCTAGAGTGATGAAAATGCATCCTATACTAATGCCTAACATGACATAAAACTTTAATTACAATATGCAAATGAATTAACAAGATTCATTTAAACCAAAATGCACACAAGTGTAAACACACAACATATATGAATAAGAGTTATGCATGAATTTGTGATTGTGTGCAACTATCTCTTCAAAACAAGTAAGCACAAGAATTTTACCTTTGGTGCTTCTCCTCTTGAGGTATTGAGAGCCTAAGCTATCCTTACATAAACCCCAAAAATGTGATTTGTTCACGAAATGAGCCAATCAATAAATGAGGACTTCACAATCTCCCTCTTTGGCTATTTTGTGACAAAACCACCACTCACATTGATCCTCACAAAACAAAATAACACACCAGGAAGATGTTCTACATTACAAAGAGATATACATAAAAAAACTTCAAATCTTCAATCTCTTGTAGAACTATCAAACCTACACACAAACAAACACAAATACACTTTCCAAACCAAGTGCATGTGAGATGATCAAGTGAATATAAAACAAAAGCATTTCCATTTAAGAATATGAGTACGACATCGTGTAATGCTCCACATCATGCAATGCTCCCCCTCAAAGGGTTACTCCCACTAAATGTAATCTCCCCAACAAGTACTACTCCACTTAAAGACAACACATTGCAACTCCCCTAACACCACAAGGCTACTCCCATTTTTTGTCCTGATATAGGCAAAGGAAAAGTCCCCAACCGGGTCACTCAAGGCAAAGAAATAAAGGAGAATACAAGATATTTGCATAATTATATAAGCCACATTTATGCAACTCAATTAATAGGAGAGAAACAAGGAGATTTATTTGAAGAAAATGTGTGAATCAAAAATGTTTTGCATACAAGACATGTTGCATTCAAGTCCAAAAAAACAATGGTCTTTGGCAATGCAAATGACAAAGGTTTCCAATATAATTCAAACCAATTTCACCATTTGTCATGAGAGAATCAAGGATATAGAGTTTTTATAGATATCAAGTTTTAATAGCACTATATCCAACTTTATAAGCGAAACATGGCATGAGCAACTTTGCATCCTATTTGATTTTTTCGGGTAGGATACCCGTATGATAGTAGCCATGTTCAACTAATAAAGAAAGAGAGACATTGATGAAACATTTTAGTCTCACTAGCTTTTTCACACAATATTTTGCATTCAACAATTGCAATCATCAATTCATGCTTTATCATTTTATCATTAGCATGTCATTAAAGAATCATCATGTCATGGAGATAATTATAGGTCATTCAATATGTACTTCCTATATAGATCTCCTAGTCCAAAAATGCATGTTTGAAAATAAATATGACATGGATTGTAATCAAAGCAAAGTTCACACTTATTAAAGAAAATACGATATAATATAGTATAAGTGCAACCAAGCTACTCAAGCAATCAATAAAGGAGCATAAACATTTTCAAAATTTTTGCATGCCACAAGTATACAATAGCTCTCTTTGCTTGAGTTCCCCTTAAGGGGTCAAAGACCAAAATTCATCACTCCATGAGACAAATTCCAATAGATCTACTAAAAGTTTTGAATCGAGTAGCATCTAAAGGTTTAGTAAATAGATCCGCTAGTTGATCATTAGTACATACATGCTCAAGTACTATGCATTTGCTCTCAACTAGTTCTCTAATAAAATGATGACGGATGCCAATATGCTTAGTTGTTGAACCGGATTCTTGGAAATATTAATTGCACTCATGTTATCACAAAAGAGAGTAAGAGTACCTTGATTGAATCCATATTCTACTAGCATTTGCTTCATCCAAAGGAGTTGTGTGCATCCACTCCCAGCAGCTATGTATTTGGCCTCAACCGTGGACAAAGAAATTGAATTTTGCTTCTTGCAAAACCAAGAGACAAGGTTGTTCCCAAGGAAAAAGCAACCGCCCGATGTACTTTTCCTATCATCACAATTTCCTGCCCAATATACATCACTATAGCCTACAAGACTAGCATTAGTGTCAAAAGAGTACCAAATACCATAGTTAGATGTCCTATACACATAGCGAATTATTCTCTTAACGGAAGAGAGATGGGACTCCTTAGGATCCGATTGGTACCTAGTACACACACCCACACTAAAAGAGCTATCGGGTCTACTTGCTGTCAAATAGAGCAAGCTACCAATCATGCCACAATACAAAGTTTGGCCCACACTTTTACCACTAGCATCCTTTTTTAGCTTCAAAGTGCTACTCATGGGTGTATCACAATGTTTGGCACTTTCAAGGCCAAATTTCTTCACTAGGTTTTTGGCATACTTAGCTTGGGATATGAAAATCCCATTATCCATTTGCTTAATTTGTAAGCCTAAAAAGTAACTTAGCTCACCAACAAGGCTCATTTCAAACTCATGAGACATGACATCAACAAATTGTTAGACTTTGGTGTTATTAGTGGAGCCAAAAACTATATCATCAACATAGATTTGAGCTATAAAAAGCTCATCTTTGTCTTTCTTGATGAATAAAGTCTTGTCAACACTACCCCTAATGTAGCCATTGTCTATAATAAATTGAGTGAGGCGCTCATACCAAGCCCTTGGTGCTTGTTTCAACCCATATAAAGTCTTCTTGAGATGATAGACATGATTAGGGTAGTGAGGATCCACAAACCCTTTGGGTTGTTCAACAAACACTTCCTCTTGTAAGAAACCGTTGAGGAAGGCACTCTTAACATCCATTTGATACAATTTGAACTTGTGCAAACAAGAAATGGATAAAAGAAGCCTAATGGACTCAATCCTAGCAACGGGAGCAAATGTCTCTTCAAAGGCAATACCCTCAATTTGAGAGTAGCCTTGTGCTACAAGCCTAGCCTTGTTTCGCACAATGTTGCCATCCTCATCGGATTTATTCTTATATACCCACTTGGTGCCTATCACATTGGTATTCTTAGGCCTAGGAACTAGAGTCCAAACCTCATTCCTTTCAAATTGGTTAAGTTCGTCTTGCATGGCAAGAACCCAAAATCCATCCTTTAAGGCTTCATCAACCTTCTTGGGTTCTATTTTAAAAGTGTAGCTAATTAGATTAGCCATTTGACGCCTAGTTCTAACACCTCATTAACCTCTCCAATGATGTCATCTTTGTCATAGAGTTTCTTAACAAATGGAGCAGATTCTTTTGAGTTCAAGAGAGGAATCCTATCAATAGTTGTGTTATGTCATCATCAAGATTAGTCTTTTCAACATTAGGAATATCAACAACCTTTTCAAAAGAAGAGTCATCAACTAGATCTACCTCCTCCTCATGGTCATTAGATTTAATCCTAATATCATCAATGACAACATTAGATGATTCCATGACGTTTCTAGTTTTTAAATTGAAAACTCTATAGGCTCTACTATTCAAGGCATAGCCAATGAAGATACCCTCATCAATTTTGGCATCAAATTTGCCCAGTTGATCACGGTCATTCAAAATGTAGCATTTACTTCCAAAAGTGTGGAAATAACGCACATTTGGCTTTCTACCTTTCCATAACTCATAGGAGGTTTGCCTAGTTTGGGGTCTTAGAAAGACTCTATTTCCTATGTAGCACACTGTATTGACGGCTTCAGCCCATAGGTTCCTAGGGACATTGTTACTAAGCAACATCACACGGTCCATCTCTTGAAGACCCCTATTTTTCTTCTCAACAACTCCATTTTGTTGAGGTGTCGTAGGAGCCGAAAACTCATGAGAAATGCCTAGACTATTGCAGTAGTTTTCAAAATGGGCATTCTCAAACTCTTTCCCATGGTCACTCATATTCCGTTTAATGCTTTTAATCTTGAAGTTCATTTCATTTTGAATTATGGAACAAAGCATTTTAAACTTATCAAAGGTTTCAGATTTTACTCTAAGAAAATAAGTCCAAGTGTACCTAGAGAAGTCATCTACACACACAAAAATGTATCTCTTTCCGCCTAAACTCTCGATTTGCATGGGACCCATATGACCATGTGGAGAAGCTCTAGAGGTTCCTTAGTGGATAAATACTTGCCCTTTTTGTGCATACCTTTGGTTTGCTTCCCTTGTTGGCAAGGTCCACAAACACCATTTACCTTTTTCCCAAGCTTGGGAAGGCCTCGCACAACATTGAACTTATCTAAGATTCATAAATCTCGATAGTTCATGTGACCAAGTCTTTCGTGCCACAACTCAATTTGTTCATCCTTGGACACATTCCAAGAGACACCTCTAGCTTTAAGACAATAGCAATTGTCGCTAGATCTCATACCTTTTAACAAGGTTTGTCCATTAGGCAATAGGATAGAACAATCTTTTTTCCTAAATAAGACGGAAAGTCCTTCATCACTAAGATGTGAAATGCTTATCAAATTAGCTTCTAGAACATCAACATACAAAGCATTGGATAAGGAGGGGAATCCGGGAATGGAAATAGTTCCCTTTTCTTTAGCTTTCTTTTTGGATCCATCACCAAAGGTGACATTTCCTCCCTCCTCCATCACAATAGTCTCATAGAAACTCTTATTTCCAGTCATGTGCCTAGAGCACCCACTATCCAAATACCAAAAATCAGAAGAATGAGCTTTCAAGGCAATTTGTGCAACATGGCAAAAGTGTTCATCCTTTCTAATCCACATAGGTGCAATATTTTCCTTCCTAGTGGTCAATGGTACATGGGCTCTAAATTTCCTAGGATCATGCAAAGGTGTTCCATTTTTCCTAGTGACATGCATCATGGCTTTAGCCTTTTTCTTCTCTATCATGCTATCAATTCTACACAATTTAATATATCTAAAGCAATTTTATCTAATATGACCATCAATACCATAAAAATGACATGTAGGAATGAAGTTAGGGATCATACTATAACCTTGAGGATGCATTGGAGCCTTCTCATGTCTTTGTGGTTGTCTTGATTGTTGTTGAGGAACTTTCCTTCTTTGTTGTTGAGCAAGACTTCATTGCTTCCTTGGTTGAGCTTACATGATAGGTATCTTCCCTTTATGAGCTTTCGGTTGAGGGAAATTAACTTGAGGAGCCCTTGTAGGATGGGCTTGAGGTAGGCTTCTCGGTGCCACCTTGACTTGAGCATTACTTGAACACTCTCCTAGGTCAAGTTTTTTCCTAGGTGATTGATGAGAAGAGGACCCATTGAAATTCATGCTTCTTACAAATATGGTCTTGCTTGGAGCGGAGGACATCTTGTCATCTACAAACCCAAGCCCCTTCTTGTCACTTGGCCTTATTCCAACATCTAACATGTGGTCAAGTTTTTTGGTGCTAAAGTTCACCTTAGCCAACAACTCTCTTGCATCTTCAAGCTCTTTCTTCAACCCTTCTTCATTCCTCTTAGATCTCACTAACTCTTCATTTAGTTGGTCAACTTGAGTTGAGAGCTCTAGGTTTTCTTCTTTTAATCTCTTAATTTCATTCTTGTTCTTTAACCTTGAACTCTCAAACCTAGTCATATAGTCCTTGAGATCTATCATATTCACATTTCCATTTATGGATTGTGATAAAGATCCATCGTCACTTGAGTAGTTTTCTTCTTGACTCTCATTTTCTTCTTCACTTGTATCTTTGCTCATATTAGAGGACGTAAAGGCTATGAAGTTAGCCATGAGTTCTTCATCATCCGAAGACTCATCTCCTTCATTTGAGTTATCACTTTCACTCCATGTGGCAGCCATCACTTTTCCCTTTTTCTTGACCTTGTGATTTACACATTCAAGGGCAAAGTGACTTATCCCACCACATTCATAGCATTGGACTCCTTTCTTCTTGGTCTTTTCTTGCCTAGGCTTAATCTTTTTGATGGGAGCCTTTTTCTTCAAGTCTTGACCCTTGGATCCGAAACCTTTCCTCTCAGATTTGTAGAACTTCTTGAACTTCCTTATTAGCAAGGCCATTTATTCATCTAAGTCATCACTTTCCTCCTCAACTTTGGAGGCTTTCATAGCAATATCCTTTTACTTTTTTGATGGTGTGGGGTTAGGACATTTCCAAGATTCATAAGCTAGAAGCCTCCCAATTACTTCAACCCTTGGAAAAGTATTGTGATAAACATGTCATACATGTCCTATAAGAATAAGGTATAGACTTGTGATACTTTTGGACTATTTAGTAGTTCTCAAGTTGATAGTCATGTGATTAGCACAAACATTCTTCTAGATTAGGCTATACAATTGATAGAGAAGGTTGATGAACTTAGTGCTATAGTTGTTCAACAAGATGCTAGGATAAAAGAGGTGGAGGAGTTCATTGCTTCAAGTTCAAGACCACCTCTCAAGCATTATGTTATATCAACTACTCGCATGACTTTCTTTGGTGGAACAAGTAGCTAGTATTTGAGTTTTGAGATATATTTCTTAATTTTTCGCATCATTTCATGTCAAAAGGGGGGAGAAAGATATGCTAGTTGCCTAGTTTCTTTTTTTGTTGTTTTTGTGAATTTTTGAACTTTCAATGGCATGTAATAATTAGTCTTAAGATTTTGTTAAGAATTCTTGTGTTTTGGCATGTATTGAGGGGGAGATACATGTATTTGTGGACTTAATTGTATATTCTTATCCATATTATATGTTGCCATTTGTTGTTTTTCTCTTGTATATGCATTGTGCTTTAAGATGATTTGTAGGTTGCTTCAAGAGAAGATCAAGATGAAGTTAAAGAGTTGATGAAGATTAGTTATAGGAATCTTACTCATTGTAATGTGAGGGAGTGATTTTGTGACCTATCTTCATTTTTATATTTGTAGTAAATGTATAGGTGTTTTGACATGGAATTTGCTAAAGGGGGAGATTGTTAGGTTTTAGATTGTTTTGGCATTAATTCCATATCAAGCTTCAAAGAAGAAGAAACAACTAGTCAAAGCAAGTTCAAAGTCTTCAAAGAGAAAGGATGCCATATGGTTCTACGAAGGTATACTAAGACCTTATCTTTCTCTTACAAGGCTTAGGCACACACAAATAATTCATATATTTGTGTCCCTGCATCGTTGTGCACCATTATAGGCACACACATACAATTCATTCAAATGTGTCCATGCATTGTTGTGCACCATGTATAACACATTCACACACATGAAAATGAATGCTCATGCATTGGTATGAAAAATAACATATTTTGGAAAATGCATGATTGGAGACTATCTCTATGTAGTTTGCATTCTAGTTTGAATTGTGTTTGTATGTGTATATGTTTGTATAACATGGATATTGAACTTGATTTTAGTCATAAAACATTCTTGATTGAGTTCCGGTCATTTCGGTTACTCATACTATTGATTTCATGTTCTAAGTCAAAAAATACTACACTTTCAACTCATGTTGCATACATTGTCTTCGTCTTCATATATCGAGTCAAATTATTATTTTCTGGGTTAAGTATCTTATATGTCCATGTACATGAGAGAGTTACGGTTTGTAATCCACAAACGGATTCAAATTCCGAGTTCAGAGGCTGGAGAACGGTCGAAGAACGCGAGGGGAAAGCCCGAGGAAAATAAGGGCAACCAAGCACTTTTTCCCGAGATGGCGCGTGGCCATCTCGAGCCATAATGCTTCCTGCCCCGAGATGCCCATGCTGTTAGGATTACGCTCGATAGCAAGAGTATAATAATGTGTTTGACAATATTTTTATATTAATAAAGTGATTTCTATTTTAACAAATCTTATACCATTTATAGTTTAACTATTGTAATAGTCAAAAGTAAATAATCATAAGATCAAAAGACTATGAGAATAGAAGAATTGTTCATACATCTAGCTATGTATGAGGTAGACACAATTCATTAGTTAGTCTTGAATAATATTCACAACTTAAGATAAAAGGTTGGGCGCCATTATCTTGTCAAATTTGTAGATTCTTTTACTAGCATTTGAGTGGGATCAAATGTGTTATGATGAGTCTAAAATCATCAAAGTGTGGTGTCTTTGGGCAAAAGAATCTAGTGCACTGGGTGCATTGAATATAAACACAATGAAATACTTTATCTAGAACCATCAATAGATAAAAAAAAATCATTTGAAGACAATTTGAGAGTCTATCTCAATCCTGAGATAAATGATGGACTTATGGTTGCAAGTGTTATCATTTGAGCTATCAATGAGTACGATTATATAGCATAGTCTATCCTCGATAGTTTGGTGGTATTCATTTGTTAGTCGATAGAGGACTTCATTTATAGATATGGACAACGTGGCTCCATTTATTGAATGAGAGTAGAATACCATCATATGGATGTTTTGAGGTATTAGATATTAAATCTTAACGTTAAGTTTTCAATAGTGTCTATTGAAACATGGCTTCTGGACAAGTCAAAATATCCAAGTTCAAAATGTGATCATATGAGTAAATATGGTAACTTGAAGAGCTATAGGCGGTCTATGAGCTCTTGACGATTACTGGTGTTTTTCACGGGGATACACTTTCTCCAATAAGGTTGTCTAGGGTACGAATGAGTAACATCAACTTATTCTATCTTTATTTAAGAGTTCAATTTTAGTTCTTTAGTGGAATGAACTAAAATTAAATATATCGGACCTGAGTGAATCATTTGTTGATTGTGATTGGGTTGTGTCTATTGGAGCTTCAATTTAGATAGCCCACCAAGATCCCCAATCCACACGAACTTGCATGGATCACTTGATATATTCTACCGGAACAATTTAGGGGTCCATCTAGAAATGTATTAAGGCATGTGAACTTGTTTCGTTTTGTAAGAATGGGTCTAGTTCACATGAGGATTTTTTTATTAAGGTCCAATGGATTTAATAAAATAAGAAAAATAATATATGGCCTATATACATGTGTTGGGCGGCAAGGCTATTAAGAATAGCTTTAATTATATTATTTTTATTTTATTATTTAATTAAATGGAAATTAATTAATTTGTTGATTAATTAATTATTAATTAAAAGTCAAAATCTTTTTCCTAATAGGAAATGGTCTCCTAAAATTATACTATTGTTGGTAGAATATTTAATATTAAAGACTATATTTGATAAGTAGATAAATAAAAGGATCATTTATCTAATCAAATTAGGAAGTCTTTAACATGGTTACAAATACACTATTGAGTTGGATTATGAGTCTTGGTGTAGGATAGAATTCATTTAGAAAAGGATTCTTAACCACCAAGTAAATCTACCTAAGGAAAGATTTTTAACTACCAAGTAAATCATTCTTAGAAAAAGATTTGTGATCCTAATATATATCCAATGAAATTTCGGCCAGCCCATATATATATAATAGGATAGAATTCCTTTCAGATAAGGATTCTTAACTCCCAAATAAATCCACCTAAGGAAAGGATTCTTTCCAACCAAGTAAATCCTTCTTTGGAGAGGATTTATGATCCTATATATATATGTATGTTAATTTTGGCCAGCCTAAGTTTTTCTATGAGATAAATTTCGGTCATGTTAAGCAATTTTCAAGAAGAGAATTTGGCCTAGCAAGAGATAATTTTCAGGGAGAATTTTTTTTTTTTTTACTCTGGACAAAATTCGACCAACTCATAGAGATAGTGTGAATTCGGCCAAGAAGAGAAAAAGGCGAACGTTCTTGTTTTCGATAGTACACTAGTATCCTTTGCATCAAAAGGGTTTTGTGTACAACATCGAATCAAGGTTCAAGCGAGTTTCAATTAAATTGATTAATAATTCAAAAGTGACCGGACGTTCTTGGTTTTTCTCTTGGAGGATTATTGTGACTAACAAAGAAGAAGATTTTATTTCTTTCCATCCTCAGGTATACAATTTAAAGAAAAGAAGCCCACACTCCTAGGTGATTCACGTTCGTGATTGGATTGGAAGATCTTGCGGATTCAATTCGACGCTAGTTCAATCGTCACGAAAAAAATAAAACAATAAAACGTACGATATTTTTTATATACATCAATTAATCTAGGGTTAAGGTTCTCGTTGCGTTAAAGGGAAATTTTTTTATTTATACGCAAACCCTAATTTTCTAATTTCTCACACTTTTGTTGCGTTTTGAACTGTTTTTTCCCTACAATTGGTATCAGATCCTGGTTGTACCCTTAATTAATTGATGTATGTGTTCGTGAATCGTTTTATAATTATTGTATATATGCATGTTTTAGAAAGAGATGGCACTCTAGGTATTCGCATATATACATTTACATTGGAATGTATGGATATATATATATATATATATATATATATATATATATATATATATAAGTGGTTTGTTATTGCTCAATTTTGGTCCTAGAATTTCAATGTATTTTGTTTTGGGATTGTAACAAGAAGGGTGGTCTATTATCGCCATAATTTCCTTCTTGGTAGTTGCTAAGTTGTTTTTATTTTGTTGTAATAAAAAAAACTGCACTGTTGTAAAAAAAAACTCCAGTATTTTTTTATTTATAATTCTTCTGTAATACATTCAAGTATCGAAGACTCGAAGGTTTGAAGAATTGGAAGCAACCGGAACAAGTTTGGGACCGTGCGAGCCGTAGCAACGAATGTGCGTGCGAAGAGCACGCAGCCACGTTTGTTGAGGCATGGGCTGCGCACGGCAGCCCTTTGATAGCCATGGGCTGCGCATGGAAGCCCCTTATGGGTTTGTGGCTTGCGCACGCCCATGGGTAAGGGCTAAAGGTGGGCACACCCATGGGAGGTAGCCGAGGGAGTCCGAACGACGAAGGTCGCGTAAAGACTTGTTTGCCAAGTAAGGAGTTCTTGTATTCCAAGATATATGTAATTTACTTGTTTTTCTGGGATGGACCAAAATTGTAGCTATTTATATTTTTATAAATATTGCAATGTTTGTCATTGTTTGATAACATGTCATATAGAATAGGAGTGCCACTTATATATCTCTTTTGGTATGAACATGCATAGAATGATTTAGGTATCTAAATTGGCATCTAGATAACTTGGTAAATCATTCTTTGGAATTCGATCACACGCCTTAAACAATTGAGTTGGAGAAGGTGTTTTGGAACACCTACGGCCTCCAAGTTTAGTTAAGCTTTATGTTTCATAAATAACCTCCCAAGAGATATTCATGAATGAAATTTAGCAAGATAATTCCTTACAATGATAGACTAGACAATTAGCCCAAACGATATTTACTCCCAATTGAGGGATATTCGTGAGGGATTATATTGAAGATCGATAACTTGGTAACACATTCAACGTACTTTTATTAATATCCTCCCAAGAGTTCTTGTTAATAAAATTGCAAGGCTAAAATTGAAAATGTTGGTTGTTATGTTAACAATTAGGTGAGACCTAGTCCAATTAGTAAATGGTGCGTACTCCCAAATGAGGCGTGACATTTATAGGTGTTGGATCACCGTTGAATTTTTACGATTGAATTATTTTATTTAATTCAAGATAAATATTCAAAGGTGCTATATCATGATTGTTTACTTATATAATTTTTGTTATTAAAAAGAAACCATGACCCCATCCCTAATCAATATCCTAAAAGATAATACTTTAACTGATGATAATTATATCACATGGAAAAGGAATATTGGGTTGTTGTTGTAAGCTAAAATGTATATGTTCACTCTGTATATTCCTTAACCACTAAACTAATAAATCTGCTCAGGAGCAAAGAGATGAGTATAAGTAGTGGAAGTCTTTAGATGAGATGGCTAAAAGTACGTTACATTATGGCCATCATCATCTCCAACGTGTTGCAACAGTAACCTGAAAGAATGGGGACTGTTGCCGATATTGTGATGTCTCTAGACAGGGATTCATATGGTTGGTAAAGTTGCTACTGTTATGACCCGTTAGAAGGTCAAGTAACAACAGAGGAAAAAGCAACTTGGGCCTTCTTAGAAGGAGACCAACAAAGTAACCAATATCAAAGGGAAGTGTTTCCTTTGTGGTGAAATGGTTTAAAGGAATAGACTGAATAAGAATGAATTCAACTTGCATTTTGGCAATGGAGCGTTGGTGTCTACTAGTGTAGTGGGAGATATTAGAATTAATTTAGATTCTATTAGGCATTTAGATTTAATAAAGGTTTATTATGTACCTGAATTCAGGAGGAATTTAATTTCAGTTTCTTGTTTAAATAAATTTGTTTATTCGGTTACTTTCAATAAAACTTTTATTATTAGTAAGAATGGCAAAATTATTTGCAAAGGTACATTGGAAAAAGGTTTATTCTATTTGCATGGAAATATCTCTCATTTGTTAGACACGGAATCAACGGAACCTAATCATAAAAGAGTAAAATTATCAAAAGATGAAACCTACCTATGGCCTTTGCGCTTAGGTCATATTAACCTTAATAGGATTAAAAGATTTGTAAGTGACGGACCTTTAAATGACTTAAAGGTTAATGATCTACCAACTTGTGAATCTTGTTTGGAAGGTAAAATGACCAAAAGGTCGTTTACGACCAAAGGCACAAGAGCCATTGAATGTTTAGGTTTGATACAGACTGATGTGTGTGGACATATGAGCATTCAAGCTAGAGGTGGATATGAGTACTTCATCACTTTCACAAATGATCACACAAGATTTGGCTCTGTGTATCTCATGAGACATAAGTCGGATGCTTTTGACATGTTCAAAACATTTAAAGCTGAAGTTGAAAATCTGCTTGAGAAACGTATAAAAATCTTGAGGTTCGAATGTGGTGGAGGATATCTATCTGGTGAGTTTCAGCAATATCTTATTGATAATGGAATAATTTCTCAGTTTTCTGCACTAGGCACACCTCAACAAAATGGAGTGGTAGAAAGGAGAAATAGAACTCTTTTGGATATGGTTAGGTTAAACTTTCTAAGGAACAAGTTCCTCAGAATTAGCATGAAGAGCAATTCATGAGTAGGGTTCCATATGCATCGGCAGTTGTGAATATTATTCAAGACTAACTAAAGAATTGTCTCTACCTCATACATATCTAGATGTATGAACAATTCTTCTTTTCTCATAGTCTTTTGACCTTATGATTATTTACTTTTGACAATTATAATAATTAAACTATAAATGCTATAAGATTTGTTAAACTAGAAATCACTTTATTCATATGAAAAGATTGTTAATTACAATATTTCACTCTTGCTATCGAGCATAATCCTAACAGCCGATTCCACCATGGAAGCTGAGTATGTTGCCTCATGCGAGGCTGCAAAAAAGGCTGTCTGGCCCCGCCAATTCTTGATTGACTTGGAAGTGGTTCCATATGTGAATAAGTAGATCACTATTTATTATGACAATAGTGGAGCAGTGGTTAATTCGAGAGTGAAAGTGCCCTAAGAACGTGTGTGTCTATAACCTAAAGGGGGGTGAATAGGTTTTAATTAAGTCAATTACCATTTTTTCTTGATTAGTCAATATTCAAAATTGACCCAATAAAACAAACATACAACATCAAGTGTAAAGTGCGGAAATATAAACAACACAAGATGTATACGTGGAAACCCTCCAAATGGGAAAAACCACGGGCTGTTAAGTGCGCCACACTCGGTCACAGAAATCTACTAAATGAATAAAAGGTTACACTCTCAAGTGATACTCGGACTCTAACTCTCGACAACCTCAGGCTATGGACACCGCCACTCACCACTCTTGGTTCAATCCCTAGTGATATCCCTGATCCACTACTCTTGGTGTGAGCACCTCCTACTCTACCCCTCGGGCCTTTTACAGTGGATACCCGACCAATTGCTTGCCAACCTACCCTTGGTTGCAAGGCTTCTCTTGCTTGTGCAACTTCACACCGAAGCCACAAGACTTTGACTCAATGAAGAGTATATGGTCTAAGTGTATATATGACACTATGCTCAAATGCAATTATGTGTAAGACCAAGCACAAAATGCTTAACTAGATGTAGATAATGCAATTAAACATCCTAGTTATCAAACAATGCCTACATGCCCATACCAAGGACTCAATTAGATGTGTAGATAAAATCTAACAACCTAATTGTCAATAAAAGTCCAACCAACACAAGCTGTCTCAACAAATAATCAAGGGCAATTTTGCAATCAAGAAATGCAATCAATGAGGCATACACGTAAATGTTCATAAACTAGACTAGATGCACAAAGTCAATCTAATCATCAATTATGTATACATGAACATTCATGGATTAGCTATTTAGGCATAAATGACCTAATAATGCAAGCTATCATAATACAAACCCAAACATGTCATAATTTCAATAAATATGCAATTAATATGAACAAATGCTAATTTAAGCAATAAATGAAATGTCTTGGTAAGCTAGAACAATAATAAACAACTATGGTGGTTCTACTTACCAATCAATGAAAACTCATGCTTGGAATGATGCTTGAATGCAAGATGAAGATGAGTTTGGGGTTTGGATAGTCAAATCAAAGCTTGAAGCTTTCTCTCTCTAATGGAGGTTCTCTCACTCTAAAGATGGGTTCTTTGAGCTCTAAGAAGGCAAGGAAGAAGAAGAGAACATATATAAAAAGCCCTACACAAAACGACGTCGTTTTGGACTTGGGAAACAAAATCCTGTCATGACCGTTGTGCATACTGTTGGCTAGGCAAGTGCCTAGGCAGCTGTCCAGGCAGCATTGAACGGCTGGACATTACCGCTGCCTAGGTCGCTGGCTAGGCATGGCACCAACAGCGGTCTAGGCCGCGGTACATGCCAAATAGCACAACAGCTCGATCTTCGAGCGACCCAAAACATGACCAAACGACATCCAATTCTTTCGTATAATATACCATTGGAAAGCTATCGAAGATTAATTTCAACTCAAATTTACAAAACAGGATTTGGATGTCTGTATAAAAGGTTATGGTCATTTTAGTGACCAAAGGTCAGAAACGGACAACAACAGAGATGCCTGTTTTTGTGATCACTTTGGAGATTTTAAAACCAATACAAACTGTCATGAAATATTACGAATAATATACCGTTGGAAAGGTATGGGTGTCTAGTTTGTACATAAATTTTTAAAACTCATTTTGAATCATTGCATAAAAAGATATGGTCACAAGACCACACAAAGGTCAGTTTTTAAAAACATTTAAATCATTGAAATACACTCTTTTGAAACTAAACACCTTACTCCATATAACCAAACCAAGAGAAGAATGAGACCTTCTCATATGGTCACTCAACGCACTAAAACAAGCACGCCATCGTGCAAGTGCAAACATAATACAATACCACACTTAAATCTACAAATGAAGTGCAAGTGTGATTGTGAAGAGATGCACACATATAAACAATATCAACACAAATGCAAGATCAACAAAGCATGCATGAGGTGTGAGTGTGCACATAAACTCTTCAAGAGACAAAGTCAAGTGAATATATCTTTTTCTCTTGAAGTCATAGAGATGCTTGGAAGCTTGCCAATGAGGTCCTAAGCTACCCATTACATAATCATCCCCAATGTGGTGTAGTTTGTCATGAAATAAGCCAATTATAAAATTGAGGTTCTTACAATCTCCCTCTTTGGCTATTTCACGACAAAACAACCACTCACAAATAAATCCTCACAAAACAAAAAATAATCTAGCTATTGTTCATGAGAGTCCATTCTACGTTACAAAAAGAGATACCTAAGAATCTAAGTCTTCAAGGTCTTCAATCTCTTCGTAGATCATCATAACTACACACAATAGCAAGAAAGCACTTTCCAAGAACTAGTGCATGTGAGGTGAACAAACATAAAAAGCAATTGCACTCAATAAAGCAATATAAACAAATGCATGTGCAATGCTCCCTCTAAATGGGTTACTCTCTCTCAAACTCCCTACCCAAAGTATAACCAATGATCCACCTATATTTATCAAGACTTCTCCCCCTTTTTGTCATGAGATAGGCAAAGGAGCTCCCCCTATCGGGTTGCTTTAGCAAAGAGAGCTATTCGCACAAGAACATTGCATAATCATATACACAAACTTTATGCAACTTAAATAATCGAGAGAGATTCAAGGAGTTTTATTTAAAGAAAAATGTGTGACAAGGATGCTTTGCAAGCAAGACATGTTTCATTCAAATCCAAAACAAATGGTATTTGGCAAAGCAAACATCAAAAAGGTTTCGAAAAGAATTCAAACCAATTTGTACCCTATTGTCATAAGGAAACAAGATATAGTTTCAAAATTTTAAAAATAAAGCAACTATATCAATCCTTAAAGGCAAATCAAGACATGAGCGACTATTGCACCCTTTTTGATTTTTTCGGATAACTATCCGTATGATAGTAGTTTTGTTTCACCATTAAGAAAAGAGAGAAAACTAATTTCGATATAAAATCCTTATTAATTGCATTCCTTATTGATTAGCCCTCTCATTTGCACTCACACACATTTGCATTAAAGCAATCAAACTCAATTCATGCATATCATTTTAAAGCATGTCATTAAAAACAAGTTCACATGTCATGGAGATAAATTATAGGTCATTCACATGTACTTTCCCAATTAAATCTCCTAGTCCAAAAATGCATGTTTGAACATAAATATGACATGGATTGCAAACAAAGCAATGGTGCACACTTATTAAAAAAAACATATAAGCATATGTGCAACCAAGAATCTCAAGCAATTATCAAAAGGGCATAAAACAAATTAACTTTTTGCATATAGCAAATCATGCAAGTTTGCTCTCTTTGCTTGAGCTCCCCAAATGAGGTCAAATCCAAACAAGTCAATGAGAGGCATGAACCCCTATAGACCTACCAAGTCCAAATGACCTAGTTGCATCTATGGGTGTCTCATGGGCACTGAAGCAAGCGGGTTCATTCTTTCTAACCCACCTAGGTTCCACTTTAACATTTTTAGTGGTCAAAGACATTTTTCTAAGTTCCCTAGGTTCAAGCAAGCTAGCCCTCTTTTTCAACCGTTTATCTTTTATACTCTCTAACCTACACCTCTCAATATATTTAAAGCACTTTGGTCTTAAGTGACCAATCATACCACAAAAATGACAAGTAGGTACAAAGTAAGAATTTATACCATTGCATTGTGATCTCATCCTAGAATCGCCATGTTGATGAGGTTGTCTTTAATTATGCATCGGTTTGCTTCTCATTGGAGCTTGAGCCGATTTGTGGCACCTTTGTGGTTTTACTTGTTGAGGTGGTTGAGTCGGTTGATCTTGACTCCTTGATTGGTCATGCTTCTTATGATCACCTCTTTTCCTTATCATTGGTTTGTTGGAGGAGGTGATTAACTTCTCAAGGACTTGACCATTCTTCTTGAATTGCCTAGGCTTTGGTTGAGTTGCCAAGGCTTGTATGGACTTTCCTTGAGTTGAAGATTTCTTAGATGAAGCTTTGATCTTGCCTTGAGCTTGAGGTTGTTTGACCTTGGCCTTTTTTAATTCTTCAAGGCACCTCATCTCTCTTTCCTTGACAATTTTCAAGGAGTTTTCTTTGTTGGCAAGCTCATCTTTCATTGCTTTCATCCTTTGGTGACAATCTTCAATCTCCTTCTCATACTTGGACACATCAATCTTGTCCATCATCAATGAGTCATCAATGGAGGTCACTTTCTCCATGGTCTTCAATTTGGAGACAAGAATGGAGATGTCTTCCATTTGGTCTTCCATGATATCTTTGTACCGATAAAGTTGAATTTGACAATTTTGCTTGCTTTCTTTAAGGGTACGGATCTTTTCCTCTGAGGAAATCTTCCACATTCTCAAAATCTCATTCTCCTTGGAAAGCTCTTCATTTTGCTTTGAAACTTTGAGAATGGTCACTTTACATTCCTCATATGAGTCAATTTCCTCATCAAGACCTTTTCCTTGGTCACTTGTTACCACACCAAAATCTTCAACATAGGAAGCACCCAAGGTGGTGAAGTTAATCACATGCTCTTCACTATTCTTGAGCAAGGTCTTCTTGTTTACCTCCTTCACTTTGGAGTTCATCCTTTTCTCCTCCTTTACATTTGAGGTCATAATCTTCTTGTGAGATTTTATGAATCTCCTAAATCTCTTAACCATGAGAGTCATCTCCTCATCGGAGTCATATTTCTTCCTCTCAACTTTAGAGGTCAAATCTCCCTCTATCTTCTCAATGCCACTCATATTGTTTAGTGAATGAGATGAATGCAAATGGATGCAACAAACAATTGCAAACAAATGCAAGACACAAAAAAAAACTTGGATCACCTAAGTATGTCTAGGAACCAGCTCTGATACCAATTGAAAGTGCCCTAAGAACGTGTGTGTCTATAACCTAGAGGGGGGTGAATAGGTTTTAATCAAGTCAATTATGATTATTCAATATTCAAAATTGACCCAATAAAACAAACATACAACATCAAGTGTAAAGTACGGAAATATAAACAACACAAGATGTATACGTGGAAACCCTCCAAATGGGAAAAACCACAGGCTGTTAAGTGCGCCACACTCAATCACAGAAATCCACTATATGGATAAAAGGTTACACCCTGAAGTGATACTCAGTCTCTCACTCTCGACAACCTCAGGCTATGGACACCGCCACTCACCACTCTTGGTTCAATCCCTAGTGATATCCCCTGATCCACTACTCTTGGCATAGGGGTGACATGACGATTACCAAGATCGCATCAGCAGAAAATCTAGCGGATCCCTTTACAAAGGCTCTTCCACAAAAGAGTTTTGATGGGCATCTAGAGAACATGGGGATGAGAGATATGACACATTTGCTATAGAGCAAGTGGGATATGTTAGGATTATGCTCGATAGCAAGCGTATTATAATGTATTTGACTATCTTTTTGTATAAATAAAGTGATTTATGTTTTAACAAATCTTATAGCGTTTATAGTTTAATTATTATAATTGTCAAAAGTAAATAATCATGAGGTCAAAAGACTATGAGAAAAGAAGAATTGTTCATACATCTAGATATGTACAAGGTAGACACAATTCTTAAGTTAGTCTTGAATAATATTCACAACTTAAGATAAAAGGTTGGGCGTCTTTATCTTGTCAAAGTTGTAGATTCTTTTGCTAGCATTTGAGTGGGATTAAATGTTTTATGATGAGTCTAAAATCATCAAAGTGCGGTGTCTTTGGGTAAAAGAATCTAGTACACTGGGTGCATTGAATAGGATCACAATGAAATACTTTATCTAGAACCGTCAATAGATAAAACTTTTTCATTTGAAGACAATTGGAGAGTCTATCTCATTCCTAAGATAAATGATGGACTTATGGTTGCAAGTGTTATCATTTGAGCTATCAATGAGTACGATAATATAGCATAGTCTATCCTTGATAGTTTGGTGGTATTCATTTGTTAATCGATAGAGGACTTCATTTATAGATATGGACATCGTGGCTCCATTTATTGAATGAGAGTAGAATACCATCATATGGATGTTTTGAGGTATTGGATATTAAATCTTAACGTTAAGTTTTCAATAGTGTCTATTGAAATATGTCTTTTGGACAAGTCAAAATATCCAAGTTCAAAATGTGGTCGTATGAGTAAATATGGTAACTTGGCGAGCTAAAGGCGGTCTATAAGCTCTTGGCGATTACTGATATTCTTCAAGAGGATACACTTTCTCCAATAAGGTTGTCTAGGGTATGAATGAGCAACGTCAACTTATTCTATCTTTATTTAAGAGTTCAATTTTAGTTCTTTAGTGGAATGAACTAAAATTAAATATATTGGACCTAAGTGAATCATTTGTTGATTGTGATTGGGTTGTGTCTATTGGAGATTAAATTTAGATAGCCTGCCAAAATCCCCAATCGACACGAACTAGCATGGATCACTTGATATATTCTACCGGACCAATTTAGGGGTCCATCTAGAATTGTATTAAGGCATGTGAACTTGTTTCGTTTTGTAAGAATGGGTCTAGTTCATGTGTGGATTTTTTTATTAAGGTCCAATGGATTTAATAAAATAAGAAAAATAATATATGGCCTATATAAATGTGTTGGGCAGCAAGGCTATTAAGAATAGCTTAAATTATATTATTTTTATTTTATTATTTAATTAAATGAAAATTTATTAATTTGTTGATTAATTAATTATTTAATTAAAAGTCAAAATCTTTTTCCTAATAGGAGTTGGTCTCCTAAAATTATACTATTGTTGGTAGTATATTTAATATTAAAGACTATATTTTATAAGTATATAAATAAAAGGAATTATTTTTCTAATCAAATTAGGAAGTCTTTAATATGGTTACAAATACACTATTGAGTTGGATTATGAGTCTTGGTGTATGATAGAATTCATTTAGAAAAGGATTCTTATCCACCAAGTAAATCTACATAAGGAAATGATTCTTAACTACCAAGTAAATCCTTCTTAGGAAAGGATTTGTGATCCTAATAAATATCCAATGAAATTTCGGCCAGCCTATATATATATATATATATATATAATAGGATAGAATTCTTTTTAGATAAGGATTCTTAACTACCAAATAAATCCACCTAAGGAAAGGATTCTTGCCAACCAAGTAAATCCTTCTTAGGAGAGGATTTATGATCCTATATATATACGTATGTTAATTTCGGCCAGCCTAAGTTTTTCTATGTGATAAATTTCGGCCATGGTAAGCAATTTTCAAGAAGAGAATTTGGCCTAGCAAGAGAGAATTTTGAGGGAGAAAAAATTGTTTTTTACTCTGGACAAAATCGACCAACTCATAGAGATAGTGTGAATTCAGCCAAGAAGAGAAAAAGGGGAACGTTCTTGTTTTTAATAGTACACTAGTATCATTTGCATCAAAAGGGTTTTGTGTACAACATCGAATCAAGGTTCACATGAGTTTCAATTAAAATGATTGATAATTCAAAAGCGACCGGACGTTCTTGGTTTTTCTCTTGGAGGATTATTGTGACTAACAAAGAAGAAGGTTTTGTTTGTTTCCATCCTCAGGTATACAATTTAAAGAAAGGGAGCCCACACTCCTAGGTGATTCATGTTCGTGATTGGATTGAAAGATCTTGCAGATTCAATTCGACACTAGTTCAATCGTCATGAAAAAAAAGGTACTATACTTTTTATATACATCAATTAATCTAGGGTTAAGGTTCTCCCAAATTTTCTCACATTCCAAACACTATAACTTGGTCATTTGAACTTCGATTTAAGTGATTCAAAGTTGAGAGTGTTTTTCTATTTATCCTTCATCTTTTCTCTAAAGGTTTGAGTTAGTTTTATTGCTGTTTTTGGAGTCTAATCTTACAAAAATGGGACTGCACCAAATAAACTAAGGTATTGATTTTCTCTCAAAGTTTTCTTTTAAAACTTGGTCAATTGCCTTGGGTTTTCTTCTTCAACATAAATATGTGTCTTGTGATTGTTTTGATTTGAGTTTTGAACTCATTTGAAGCTAGATTGATTTTCAATTGAAATCTCACATGTTGAGTTAGGTTTTGATTTTGCCTATGTTTTCACATGTTTGGGATTGTATTGTGCTAGCTTTGATTCTATGACTATTTGATGATCTTTTATTGATTGATTTTATGAAAATTAGTTCCTCACATGTATTAGGCTCTCTTTGGCCGAAATCTCACTATAATACATGTGCTTGTGTTCTTTTGAGTTATTCATGTGCTTTGTTGAATCTATGAATAGGAAACATGCTCTAGAACTTTAGCTTTAATCTAAATGACTTTGTCACATGATTTTAGCATGTTTTTGGTATATGAGATTTAAACTTGATTATGTGTTAATAAAACATATCTTATGACTCAAGTTTTAGATCTATGCATGTATCAAGGTTGTAATTAATGTTGAACATATCTTACATGATCTAGATGGATTAAACATGCATGATTGACTAGACTACATTTTTTTTGTGCATTCATGCTCATGTCTAGTATTTTCCGTAGGATATGTTGATCATAACATTCTATTTTGTGTGCTTGTTTGCATTTTTCAATCATGATCACCCAGATGCCTTGTGAGAAGGAAGTCTTTACAATAGGTGTGAGACCTATGTTGTTGAGCAAGGAAGACTTGGCAAGAGGTGGGAGACCTCAGATTGTCAAGCAAGGAAGTCTTGCCTAGGATCGTGAGGATCCGAAAGGGTGAGCGAGGAAGTCTTGACAAGAGTCGGGAGGACTCGAATAGTTGAGCAAGAAGTCTTGCCTAAGATCGTGAACATCCAGAAGGGTGAGCAAGGAAGTCTTGACAAGAGGTGTGAGGTCTCGGATTGTTGAGCAAGAGGGTGACATCTTCATGAGTAGGATAGGAGGGTAGTTTCTAGGTGAAGGGGTAACTTGAAAGATTGTACTTGTCTTATCTACTAGTGGATTTTGTTTGCAGGTGGTTGATAACCCGTGGATGTTTCCTCTTCAGAGGTTTACCACGTTATATCTTGTGTCAACTTTTCTCTATCCCTATCTCTCTTATAATTGTATTTGTTATTTGAATACTATGGATAGAAATTTATATGTATGTTGACTTCCTTTCTATAATATAAATTGTGTATGTGTTATGATTACTCGTTTGTATCACACTTTGCTAGTTTTATTTATTGATTAAGTGTCTTTAATTGATATATATATATTATGATACAAGCAATCTAGAGGGACAAACTTTTGTTTGTTTCTAAAGAAGTCAAAAAAGGTGCCTAACCTATTCACCCCCCCCCCCCCCCCCTCTAGGTTAGCCTTAAGTATTTAACCGTGTTTGTATTTTCACTCTTGACCCATTTGGTCTTAGGTGCACAAACACATAAACCATCATTATCATTTCTCGTGGCAATATTATATCTAGAAGATAAATCATCAACAATCTTCTCCATAAAGATATTACTCATGTTAAAAATATCATTAATACCATCAACAGAGATATCATCAAGACAATGCATATGGTCATGTGAAACATTCTTTTTCGCCCAAATCTTCATGACAATTTTCTTCACATGGTTATCATTGTCACACACATCATTCAAAGTGTTATCATGCTTACAAACATTCATAGAAATTTTCTATTCTCACTAGCATGCATCTCATTCCCTAGTTTGCATTGTCTAATATAATCATGGTATCAAGTTTTAATATGCCTTATAACATTTCAAAAATGACAAACCGGGATAAACTTAGAGATGTTATTTACGACTCTATATTTAACCATATGCTTAGGAGAATGATTATGCGACTTTTTATCAACATTTTCATAATGCACCATTCCATGTTTGCATTGTCTAATGTATTCAAAACACTTAGGCCTAATGTGACCAACCACATTACAATAATGACAAACCAAAATAAATTTATAAAAGTTACCATTTAGGTGAGAGTGTACCAATGGTAAAGACTCCTTACTCTTCTTGATTTTGCTTTTAACCTTGGAAGACTTTGCCTTTGAAATCCTCTTGTTCCTTAGTGACTTGCCTTTATTTGTAAGAGACTCCACTCACTAATCTACAAAGCCTAAGTCACTTGAATATCCATGAAGGTTACCAAGCTCTTTGGTCTTCACGATTGCTAATTCATCTTTCTTGCCTTTCATTGTCTCCTTCAAGAAAAATGAATCATTAGCAAAATCATTCATTAAATTTTCTAACACAATAGTGTCTTCAACCATCTTCTTCTTGACATTTACTCACTTCACTCTACACTTCAACATCCTTCAAAGAGGCATCTCTGTACTTCTCAAGAGTTTGAACTCTTGCCATCAAATTGAAGTTGGTGGTCTTTGACTTGCAATTCTCTTCATTGACTTGCTTGAGTAAGTGACCATGTCTAAATCAATCATCCTCTGGGAAAACTTCCTCTACTTTGCTTTTGTCACTAACATTCTTTTCAAGCTTAACAACAAAATTGTTAGTAGACAAAGGAAATATAAAATCAGAAAAATATTTTTCACAAATAGCTTGGAATCCATTCCTTGCCTCCTTTGTCATATTAGTATCTTTATTAAGAGAAAGGTGTTTAAAACTTACACCACTATGAATGGCAAAAAGGTCTAAAAGTTTCAACTTCTCAAAATAAACCTCATTCCTACTCCAAGAACATTTTGGTTTTGGAGAAACTACTCCATCAAAAAAAGACTTGGAAAAATTAAACCTTTCTTGAAAACCAACCAAACTCGTTCATCACTAGACTTAAAATAGTTTTTCATGAGTACTTTCCACAAAACATAATTTTTCCCAAACAATTAAAGAGGACAACCACAACCCAAACACTACTAGACTTAAGGTTGCTATCTATAGCTTGTAAATAACTTTATAGATCCTGAATCACATTAATTATCTTAAGTGAACCACTTTGATACCAATTAAAATTCCTACAAGGTTATGAACTAATCAACCTAGAGGGGGGTGAATAGGTTGACAAACTATTTTTTAAAAACTATTTTGATACTCTTATCAAACACTTGATAAGCATACAAATTAACAATTAACATGATTGTCAATATATAACAACTATCACATGTATGCTCAATACACCACCCTTAGTCAACAAACATAAATGTAAAAGTATGTAATACACTTAACACATGTATAAAACAAGAAACATTGTATCTTATATACAAGTATATTCAATGCAAAGCAAATTCCACAAGTTGTACTTCGAATAATACAATGTAAATTCACTGAGTAGAACTTTACAACTTGATATAGAATTTCACAAGATACAACATTTACACCTTACAAAAATACAAGAGTCAAATGTTGATTCAACGAATAATGTGTGCATCTCTTTCTCTACAAAAATCTTGTTTACAAAGATGTAATGAAATGTAGATCTTAAACAAGATATATTGATCACTTATATAAAATATAAAGAGATACAGATAGAGACATTTGACACATCATTTTTACATGGTAAAACCTCATAAAAGGAAACATTAACGGGTTGATACCACAACCATGGACAAAATAACTTTCACTAGTTGGATAAAAGTACACCCTCATAAGTGACCAATCCATATGATACACTTCATATTGGATATCCCTCCTATCCTACCCGTAAGCCTTTTACTAATGAAAGTTTTGCCTCCTTGCTTGACTACCCGGATCACCCCAACCCTAGTCAAGACTCCTTGCTTAACTATCTAGATCACCCCTGTCCTAGCAAAGATTTCTTGCTTAACTATCTGGTTCACCCTGATCCTAGTTAAGACTCCTTGCTTAGCTATCCGAATCACCTTGATCCTAGCCAAGACTCCTGGCTCTACACACTCCAAAATGAGACTTCTACCTTTTCCAAGCAAATGATCTAAGTAAAATGAAAATGATGCAAAAACATACAACATAGAATATATGATCAATATATCCTATGTAAACTAGAAATGAACAATGAGCACTAGTTTACAATCCTAAAATAATGAAATCAAACAAATGATGCATGCACATATGAAATGCAGGAATCAGTTACACTTCATGAAGAACTAGACATAGGCACGAAAACATTCAAGATAATGCAGCCTTGCTCTTAAAAATCATGAACAACAATCTAGAATATGTAAAACACCAAATACAAGTACTAAGACCTAGATTTTATTCATGTCACTAAATCTTGAAAACATTACATATTTATGAAGCACATTTTCAAGACTTTGTAACCAATACAAATAACATGCTAGAATCACAAGATATGACCAATTAAAATCTAGCAAATATTTAAAGCGTATTTTTCTCACATTAGTCAATTAAAACCAAAATAGTTGTAAATGCAAAATCAAATGTGAAAATCCTATATACGTTCAACTAAAAATACATAGCACATCTAAAGACTATTTATCATCAAAAATCAATCAACTGAATCACAAATAGTCCTAAATAAAAAGCTAGCACAACACAACTCACAAGCATGTGAAAATATTGGTTTTAAGAAAACCAAACTCAACCTACATGTTTCTAATCAAGTTCAAACTAGCTTAAAAAGAGTCTCAAACTCTAATCAAATTATACACAAGAATCATACCTATATAGAAGAAAAAAAACCCAAGGTAATTGAAGACTTTGAATATCAAAACTCAAGAGAAGATTCAATACCTTTAGAAAAATGTGCAATTTTGATTTTTGGTGAAAAGTCATCAGAAAACATGAACAACTGACCTCAACTCTCTTAGAAATGATAGAGGACTATCCTACAAAGATTTCCAACTTGAATCACTTCATTCAGACTCCGAATGAGAAAGTTATAGTGTTTGAAAGTTGAGAAAAATGAAGAGAAAATATGTGTACACTAGTTTTTCAATTTTCTTCTTAGAATGAAATGTGGGAGGGAAAAGGATATTTAAATGACAGAGAGAGGAGGGAAATAAGTCCACCAATAAGGTTTTTCCACCTCTACATCTCGTGGAGGCATGTGGCTTCCGTAAGGGAAGATCTCTCCTTTCTGTGGAGGCCACACACCTCCACGAGGAGGGGTGCATGGCACCTCCTCTGCCCTTTGTGTGACCCACGTGTTCTTAGACCGTTCCTATAACGTTCTCTGGCCTCCGAGCTTTTATTTCAAATCCGTTTTTGGATTACAAACTGGAATTTCCTCACACATATGAATATTAATAAAACTTTCACAAAAGATATGGAAATCAAATCGATACACAATGACGAAAACCACATACGATAAATGTACTGAAAGTTTCGTAACTTCCACTACGGAACTTGAAAACTAATGAATGGGTAATCGAAATGACCATAAATCAATGAAGAATAATATAAGCATAAATTCAAGTCTGATATCACACAAACACAAATGAATAAACATATGAACATACAAGTATGTCGTTTCCAAGATATAGTCCCAGAACATGCAATTCACAAAAGTTGTCAAATTAAGTCTATTGCATGTGCATACAATAATATGTGTGTGTATGTGTTATACGTATTAAGATTATGTGCAATAGCAAGAGTATAATAATTTATTTGACAATCTTCTCATATTAATAAAGTGATTTCTTGTTTAACAAATCTGACAGCATTTATAGTTTAATTACTACAATTGTGAAAAGTAAATAGTCATAATGTCAAAAGACTATGATAAATGAAGAATTGTTAATACATCTAGATATGTATGAGGTAGACACAATTCTTCAGTTAGTCTTGAGCAAAATTCACAACTTAAGATAAAGGTTGGGCGCACTTACCTTGTTAAAATTGTAGATTCTTTTGCTAGCATTTGAGTGGGATAAAATGTGTTATGATGAGTCTAAAATCATCAAAGTGTAGTGCCTTTGGGAAAAAAAATCTAGTGCATTAGGTGCATTGACTAGGATCACAATGAAATACTTTATCTAGAACTGTTAGTGGATAAAAGTTTTCACTTAAGGACAATCGGAGAGTCGATCTCAATCTTGAGATAAATTATGGACTTATGTTTACAAGCGTTTTGGAGTTTTCAATGGGTACGATTATATAGCATAGTCTATCTTTATGGTTTGGTGGTATTCATTTGTTAATCAATAGAGGACTTCATTTATAGATATGGACATCGTGGATCAATTTGTTAAATGTTGGTAGAATATAATCATATGGATATTTTGAGGTATTGGATATTAAACTTAACGATAAGTTTCCAATAGTGTCTACTGAACCATGACTTCTAGACAAATCAAATATCCAAGTTCAAAATGTGGTCATATGAGTAAATACGGTATAAGAGAACTATATGCAGTATATGAGCTCTTGGCGATTACTAGTATTTTTTACAAGGATGCATTATCTCCAAGAAGGTCTTCAAGGGTACGATTGAGGAACAATGACTTATTCTATCATTATTTAAGAGTTCAATTTTAGTGCTTTAGTAGAATGAGCTAAAGTTAATGGATTGAATGTAAGTGAATCATTTGTTGATTGTGATTAGGTTAAGTCTATTGAAGCTTAAATTTATATATTCTGCCAAGATCTCCAATCCACACGAACTTTCTTGGATCACTTGATATATTCTACCGGACCAATTTTTGGGTCCATCTAGAATTGTTTTTGGATTTCGGAATCCAAAGTTTTAGAGAGGTACAGTTATGTGTGATCAACACACGCGGTAACTCTTCAAATACGTAGAATGGGTGGCCAAGGGTGTAGGAATCCTTTGGTGGCCCTAATGGAGTGCGATTAGCATTCCATTAATATATTAAGAATATAATTTGTACATTTTAGTTAAAATGGGTTATTGTTAAATTATATTAATGTATTAATTTAAGGCATGTGGACTTTTTTCTTTTTTAGTAAGAATGTGTCTAGTTTACATGTGGACTTTTTATTAAAGTCTAATGGATTTAATAAAATGAAAACACAGTATCTTGCCCATGGTATATGCTTGGGTAGCAAGGATAAAATTATTAGCGTAATAAGTTGTTTTATTTTTTTATTTAATTAAATAGAAGTTGATTAATTAATTATTTGATTAAAAGTCAAAATCTTTTTCTTAATGAGAGAATGTCTCTTAGTGTCATACTATTGTTCAGTATGATAAGTATCAGAAACTTTATTTGATAAGTAGATAAGTAAAAAAAAATTATTTATCTAGTCAAATTAGGAATTTTTTGACATCTATCAAAACTCTAATTGACAATTTGTCAAATTATGAAGTTTTTGATATAGTCACAATTTAAATCATATTTAAAAACTTAATATTGGATAATACACTCATGAGTTGGGATACAGCTAAACTCTAAAGTTGATACAATTATTTTTGTGTGTTTTTATAATGTGATTTGTTATTGCTTGATTTGGGTCCTAAAATTTCAATGTATTTTTGTTTTGGGATTGTAACAAGAAAGGTGACCTATCATTGCCATAACTTCCTTCATGGTAGTTTCTAAGTGTTTTTATTTTATTTTATTGTTGTAACAAAGAAAAAGATTTGATCTAATATATTCAAGTTTCGAAGATTCAAAAAGTTAAAGAATTGGAAGCAGAAAAAATGGCAACGGTGTAACCCAAGGCAGCCCGTGCGCACTAAGGCAAAAAGCACGCACGACCGAGCACACAACTGCACTTGTTGCAATGTGGCAACACACTGCCTTGCAATGGGCTAGGCGCATGCACGCACCCAAGGTGTGGCAGCAAAGGAGCTGTGCACGGGGCAACCGCGCAAGGCTTCGGGCACGCATGTGCCTTGTCACGAGACCTTTGGACGAACGACCGCTTGATGACTTGTTCGCCAAGTTAGGATTAGGGTTTTTGTTTTCAAAACAAATACTTGCTTTTCTTGGATGGACCAAAATTGTTGCTATTTATTTTTCTATAAATATTGCAATGTTTGTCATTGTTTGATAACATGTCATATAGAATAGGAGTGTTACTCATATATCTCTTCTGTTATGAACATGCATTGAATGATGTAGGTATCTGAATTGGCATATAGATAACTTGGTAAATCATTCTATGGAATTCAGTCACACATTTTAAATAATTGAGTGGGAGAAGGTGTTTTGGAACACCTATGGCCTCTAAATTTAGTTGAGCTTTATGTTTCATGTGATAACCCCCCAATGGGTATCCGTGAATGGAATTTAGCAAGATACTTCCTTACAAGGATAGACTAGATAATTGACTCAAACGATATCTACTCTTAAAAGAGGGATTTTTGTGAGGGAATATATTAAAGGTCGATAACTTGGTAACACACTCAATGTTGTTTTATTGATATCCTCCAAAGAGTTCTTGTTAATAAAATTACAAGTATAAAATTGAAAACGATGGTTGTTATGTTAACAATTAGGTGGGATATAGCCAAACTAGTAGATGGTGTGAATTCCCAAAGAATGAGTGACATTTATAGGTATTGGATCACCGTTGAATTTTATGATTGAATTATTTTATTTAATTAAAGATAAATATTTGAAAGTGCTTTATCATGACTGTTTCCTTACAATTTTTGTTGTATTCAGAAATCATGACCCCATCCCTAATCAACATACTAAAAGATAATACTTTAACTGACGAAAATTATGTCATATGAAAATGGAAAATTGGGTTGTTGTTGCAAGCTAAATAGCATAAGTTTGCTTTGTGTACCACTCAACCACTTGCTCTTACTGATGAATCTATTGAGGTACAAAAAGACGAGTATGAGCAGTGAAAGGCCTCAGATGAGATGGCCAAATGTTACATTATGGCCACCATATTCAATGTGTTGCAAAAGCGACATGAAGGAATGAAGACTATTGCCGATATAATGATGTCTCTGGAAGAGGTGTTTGCAATGAAGTCCATGCCGACTAAGAGAGAGGCAGTGGCTATTTCATAAATCATATGATGAAACCTAGACAGGCTGTGAAAGATCATATGATGAAATTCATAGCACATTTTAATAGTATTGAACTTAATGGTGTTGAGATAAATGGTGGGACGAAAATTGACATGATTGTCAACTCACTGCCAGATTCCTTTTATCAGTTCAAGTTGGACTACACCTTGAACAATAAGGAATACACCTTATAGGGCCTGATACAAGATGTTCAAATCATTGAGAAGATCCTTGTGAAAGGCAAGGGTCAAGAGATTCATATGGTTGGTAAAGTTGCCTCTATTAAGACCCGTAAAAAGGTTAAGAAAGAATAGAAGAAAAAACAAGATGGGCCTACCAAGAAGGAGACCAAGAAAGTAACAAAGATCAAAGGGAAGTGTTTACTTTATGGTGAAAAGGGACATTAAAAAATAAACTGCCTAAGGTCTCATAAAAAGAAGGAAGAAGGTAATATTAATTATCTTGAAACATATTTTCAGACAGATTCTATAGATTCTTGGACCATATATTCTGGAGCCACTATTCATGTTTGTTATTCCTTGCAGGGGTTCAAGGAAAGGAAAAGAATGAATGAGAATGAATGAGAATGAATTCAACTTGTGTTTTGGCAATTGAGCGTTAGTGTCTTTCAGTACAGTGGTAGATATTAGAGTAAATCTAGATTCTAGAAAGCATTTAGATTTGATAGACCTCAATTCAAGAGGGATTTAATTTCAATTTATTATTTAAATAAATTTGGATATTCGGTTACTTTTAATAAATATTTTATTACTAGTAGGAATAACAAATTTGTTAGACACGAAATTTGTTACATTGGAAAACGGTTTATTTCAATTGCATAGAAATATCTCTCACTTGTTAGACACGAAATCAATAAAACCTAATCATAAAAGAGTGAAATTATCAAAAGATGAAACCAACCTATGGCATTTGCACCTAGGTCATATTAACCTTGATATGATCAAAAGATTGGTTAGTGATGGACCTTTAAGTGACTTAAAGGCTGATGATCTACCAACTTGTGATTCTTGTTTGGAAGGTAAGATGACCAAAGATTGTTCACGACCAAAGGCACGAGAGGCACTGAATGTTTAGGATTAATACACACCGAAGTATGTGGTCCTATGAGCATTCAAGATAGAGGTGGATAAAAGTACTTCATCACTTTCATGGATGATAACTCCAGATTTGGCTATATGTATCTCATAAGACATAAGTCGGATGCCTTTGACAAGTTCAAAGCATTTAAAGCTGAAGTAGAAAATCATCTTGTGAAACGCATAAAAATCTTGAGGTCTGATCACGGTGGAAAATATCTATAAAGTGAGTTTCAGTAATATCTTATTGATAATGGGATAATTTCTCAACTCTCTATGTTTGGTACACCTCAACAAAATGGAGTGACAGAAAGGAGATTTAGAACTTCTTTGGATATTGTTAGGTTTATTTTGAGTTATTCAACGCTTCCTAATTCCTTTTGGGGATATGCTTTACAAACTGTATGTACATTCTAAATGATGTACCATATAAGTCGGTTCCTCAAATGCTGCTTGAGTTGTGGACAGGGTGAAAGCCTAATTTACAACGCATAAAGATATTTGGATGTGCTACGCACATGTTAAAAGGAAAGACAGAAAAGATAGAGTCCCGTTCAGAAACATTCATATTTATGGGGTATCAAAAAGGAACCAAAGGATGTTATTTCTATATTTTGTAAGATCTTAAAGTATTTGTTTCGGTAAATGCTAAATTTCTGGAAAAATATTATATAAATACTTTTGTGCCTAAGAGTTTACTTGTCCTGGTTGAGCTTTCAGGAAATACAATTCAACAAGAGGTTTCACAACCTAACCCAATTGTAAGTTCCCCACCATCACAAGATTAACAACCTACCATTCCTATTCATAGTAGGAGGGTTAGTACAACCCGAGAGATACATTCGTCTAGGAGAATCGGTGGAAAATCTCTCAAACAAAGATGATCACTACACGTACAAGGAAGCTATGGAGGATGTTGACTGTCATCATTATCAAAAGGTAATGGAATCAAAAATTGAGTCTAGGTTTAAAAACAAAGTCTTGTCTCTTGTACCCTTGCCTAAAGGGATGAAACCCATTAGGTGCAGGTGGGTATATAAGAGGAAGAGAGGAATGGATGGAAATGTGGAAACCTTTAAAGCTAGATTGGTAGCTAAAGGTTACACATAGAATAAAGGTATCGATTATGAGTAAACCTTCTCTCCTGAGGCCATGCTTAAATCCATTAGGATATTCCTATCCATTGCAGCATCTCTAGACTTAGAGATTTGGCAAATGGAGGTCATGACAGCTTTCCTTAACGGAAGTCTTGACAAAAGCATCTATATGATGCAACTAGAAGGATTCATTGAAAAAGGCCATGAGGAAAGGGTATACATGTTACAAAGATCCATATATGGACTGAAGCAAACATCCAGATCCTGTAACATAAAGTTCGATCCAGCTGTAAAAGTTTTTGGGTTTATTCAAAACCTTGTCAAACCTTATGTATACAAAAGGATTAAAGGCGACAAGTTGGTTTCCTAGTTCTTTACATTTATGATATACTACTAATCAGAAACTAGTAGGTGTATTGACACTAGTGAAAGAATGGTTAGCAAAACAATTTGAAATGAAGGACTTAGGATACGCAAGTTATATTCTTGGTATCCAAGTAATAAAGGACATAAAGAATAGAACGATTGCATTATCCCAAGCTCCATACATAAATAAAATTTTGTCTACGTTCTCCATTAAAGATTCCAAGAATGGTATGTTACCTTTTGGACAAGGAATCAAACTTTCTTAGGAACAAGTTCTTAAGAAAATGCATGAAGAGCAATTCATGAGTAAGGTTCCATATGCTTCGGCAGTTGGAAGTCTGTCGTATGCAATGCTCTGTACTAGACCAGATATTTGATTTGTTGTTGGCATAGTTAGTAGGTTTCATTTGAAACCTGGTCCTGATCACTATACAACAGTCATATAAAGATAATATAATTCCCATTGGGTATACAGATTCTGATTTCTAGTCGGATTCTGACTATAGGAGATCCATACCAGGATCTAAGTTTACTCTTGATGGAAGCGTAGTCATATGAAGGAGTATAAACCAATCCTACATTGCTGATTCCACCTTGGAATCTGAGTTTGTTGCCGTATGAGAAGCTGTTACAGAGTTTGTTTTGCTCCGCCAATTCTTCATTGACATGAAAGTGGTTTCTCATGCGAATAAACAAATCACTATCTATTGTGACAACAGTGGAGCAGTGGTTAACTCTATAGAACCAAGAAGCTATAAGAGAGATAAATACATTGAAAGGAAGTATCATCTATTGAGGGAAATTATGCATATGGGTGAAGTGACAATTACCAAGATCACGTCAGCAAAAAATCTAGCGGATCCCTTCAAAAAGACTCTACCTCAGAAAAAAAATTATAGGCACCTAGAGAAAATGGGATTGAAAGAAATGACACACTTGCTAAAAAGCATGTGGGAGATTGTTAGAATTATACTCAATAACAAGAGTGTAATAATGTATTTGACAATTTTCTCTTATTAATAAAGTAATTTCTAGTTTAACAAATCTTATAGCATTTATAGTTTAATTATTATAATTTTCAAAAGTAAATAATCCAAAGGTCAAAAGACTATAAGAAATGAAGAATTTTTCTTACATCTGGATATATATGAGGTAGACACAATTCTTTAGTTAGTCTTGAACACAATTTAGGATAAAGGTTGGGCACATTTACCTTATTAAAGCTGTAGATTCTTTTGCTAGCAATTTTGTGGGATCAAATGTGTTATGATGAATCTAAAATCATCAAAGTGTAGTGTCTTTGTGTAGGGAAAATACGCGCATCGGAAGTGTGAAAATTTTAAAATTAGGCTTTCCGTATAAATAAAAAAAATCCCTTTATAATAATAAGAACCTTAACCCAACATTAATTGATGTATATAAAAATGTCGTACCTTTTTCTCTTGACGATTGAACTAGCGCCGAATTGAATCTGCAAGATCTTCCAATCCCATCATGAACGTGAATCACCTAGGAGTGTGGGCTCACTTTCTTTAAATTGTATACCTGAGGATGGAAACAAACAAAATCTTTTTCTTTGTTAGTTACGATTATCCTCCAAGATAAAAATCCACGAACGTCCGGTCACTTGTGAATTGTCAATCTAATTAATTAAAACTCACGTGGATCCGATATGACCTTTTACACAAAACCCTTTTGATGTAAAGGATACTAGTGTACTATCAAAAACTAAAACGTTATCTTTATCTCTTTTTTCCTTGGTCGAATTCTACACCCCATATCTATGAGTTGATCGAATTTTGTCTAGAGCAAAACCTAAATTTTTCTCCCTCAAAATTCTCTCTTGCTAGGCCGAATTCTCTCTTGAAAAATACCTAGTTTGGTCGAAATTTAACTCATAGAAACATAGGGCTTGCTAAAAATACAAACACGGTTAAATGATCAAGGCTAACCTAGAGGGGGGTGAATAGGTTAGACACATTTTTCGACTCCTTTAGAAACAAACAAAAGTTTGTCCCTCTAGATTGCTTGTATCACAAAATATATATCAATTAAAGATACTTAATCAATATATAAAACATGTAAAGTGTGATACAAATAAGTAACCATCACATATACACAATTGATATTATAGTAAGGAAGTCAACTTACATATAAAGTTCTATCCACGTTATTCAAATAACAAATACAAATATAAGAGAGATAGGGATAGAGAAAAGTTGACACAAGATATAGCGTGGTAAACCTCCGAGAGGAAACATCCACGGGTTAGCAACCACCGGAAAACAAAATCCACTAGTGGATAAGACAAGTACAATCTCTCAAGTGACCCCTTCACCTAGAAACTACCCTCATATCCTACTCATGCAGATGTCGCCCTCTTGCTCAATCATCCGAGGCCTTACACCTCTTGTCAAGACTTCCTCGCTCACCCTTCCAGATCCTCACGACCCTAGGCAAGACTTCCTTGCTCACCCTTCCGGATCCTCATGATAGGCAAGACTTCTTCGCTAACCCTTCCGGATCATCACAACCTTAGGAAAGACTTCCTTGCTCACCTTTCCGGATCCTCACGATCCTAGGCAAGACTTCCTTGCTTGACAATTCGAGGTCTCCCACCTCTTGCCATGACTTCAATGCTCAATAACATAGGTCTCACACCTATTGTCAATACTTCCTTCTCACAAGGCATCTAGGTGATCATGAATGCAAAAAGAAAACAAGCACGCAACATAGAATGTAATGATCAACACATCCTATGAAAATACTAGACATGAGCATGAATACACAAAACAAATGTAGTCTAGTCAATCATGCATGTTTGTTCCTTCTAGATCATGTAAGATATGTTCAACATTAATTACAACCTAGATACATGCATAGATCTAAAACTTGAGTAACAAGATACGTTCAATTAATACATAATCAAGTTTAAATCTCATATACCAAAAACATGCTAAAATCATGTGACAAAGTCATTTAGATTAAAGCAAGAGTTCTAGAGCATATTTCCTATTCATAGATTCATCAAAGCACATGAATAGCTCAAAAGAACACAAACACATGTATTGTAGTAAGATTTTAGTCAAAGAGAACCTAATACATGTAAGGAACTATTTTTTATAAAATCAATCAATTAATGATCATCAAATAGTCCTAGAATCAAAGCTGGCACAATACAATCCTAAACATGTGAAAACATAGGCAAAATCAAAACCTAACTCAACATGTAAGATTTCAATTGAAACTCAATCTAGCTTTAAATGAGTTCAAAACTAAAATCAAAACAATCACAAGACACATATATATGTTGAAGAAGAAAACCCAAGGCAATTGATCAAGTTTTAAAAGAAAACTTTGAGAGAAAATCAAAACCTTAGTTGATTTGGTACAGTCCCGTTTTTGTGAGGTTAGACTCCAAAACGCAGCAATAAAACTAACTCAAACCTTCAGACAAAATATGGAGGATGAATAGAAAAACACTCTCAACTTTGAATCTCTCAAATTGGAGTTCAAATAAAGAAATTATGGTGTTTGGAATGTGAGAAAATTTGGAAGAAAATTCTGCACTCAAATTTTGAATCTCTTCTTAGAATGAAATGTGAGAGGGAAGAGATATATAAAAGAGAGAGAAAGAATACAAGCAAATTGACCAAAATGACCTTAAGTGCACCAAGCATGCTTGCTGCCCGAGATGGCACGTGGGCATCTCGGGGCAGCAAGCATTTTGCTTGGTTGCACTTTTTTTCCTCACGCGCTCCCCTTGCTTTTTTCGACAGTTTTCCGACCTCTGAACTCAAAATTCAAATCTGTTTGTGGATTACGAACCGTAACTCTCTCACAGACATCGACATATAAGATACTCAACCCATAAAATAGTAATTTGACTCGATATATGAAGACGAAGACAATGTATGCAACATGAGTTGAAAGTGTAGTATCTTTTGACTTAGAAGTTAAAATCAATAGTATGAGTAACCGAAATGACCGGAACTCAATCAAGAATGATTTAAGACTAAAATCAAGTTCAATATCCATGTTATACAAACATATACACATACAAACACAATTCACACTAGAATGCAAACTACATAGAGATAGTCCCTAATTATACATTTTCCAAAACATGTTATTTCATACCAATGTATGAGCATTCATTTTCAAGTGTGTGAATATGTTATAAAAGGTGCACAATGATACAGGGACACAAATGTATGAATTGTGTATGCATGCCTATAATGGTGCACAACTATGCAGGGACACAAATGTATAAATTGTGTGTGTGTGCCTATGCCATGTAAGAGAAAGATAAGGTCTTAGTATACCTTTGTAGAACCATATTGCATCATTTTTCTTTGAAGACTTTGAACTTGCTTTGACTAGTTGATCCTTCTTCTTTGAAGCTTGAATAGTCATGAATCTAAACAACTAAATCATTACAAGTAAACATCATTTTGATATGGAATCAATGCCAACACAATCTAAAACCTAAAAATCTCTCCCCCCCCCCCCCCCCCCCCCTTTGGCAAATTCCATGTCAAAACACCTATACATTTACTACAAATATAAAAATGAAGATAGGTCACAAAATCACTCCCTCACATTACAATGAGTATGATTCCTAGAACTAATCTTCATCAACTCTTGAACTTCATCCTGATCTTCTCTTAAAGCAACCTACAAATCATCTCAAAGCACAATGCATAAACAAGAGAAAAACAACAAATGGCAACATATAATATGGATAAGAATATACAATAAAGTTCACAAATACATTTATCTCCCCCTCAATACATGCCAAAACACAAGAATTCTTAACCAAATCTTAAGACTAATTATTACATGCCATTGGAAGTTCAAAAGTTCACAAAACAACATAAAAAGAAACTAAGCAACTAGCATTTCTTTCTCCCCCTTTTTGACATGAAATGACGCCAAAAAGTTAATAAATGTACCTCAAGGCTCAAATACTAGCTACTTGTTCCACCAAAGAAAGTCGTGCAAGTAGTTGATCTAACATAATGCCTGAGTGGTGGTCTTGAGCTTGAAGCAATGCACTCGTCCAACTCTTTTATCCTAGCATCTTGCTGAACAACTATAGCACTAAGTTCATCAACTTTCTCATTCAATTGTATAGCCCAATTCGGAAGAATTTTTGTGCTAATCACATGACTATCAACTTAAGAACTACTGAATAGTCTAAATGTATCACAAGTCTTACCTTTATTCTTGTAGGACATGTACCACACACGTTTATGATAATATTTTTCCAAGGGTTGAACTAACACATCATCTTCTCTACTCTTAATCCCACGAGCTAAACACAATGAAGTAATAAACCCCGGTAATGCAAGCTTTTTGTCACCTCTAGTAGAGAAAGATGTACTATCAATGTAATACATGAGAATATCTCCAAGGTTTATAGGTTGATTAGTTACCAGGGCATACACTATTTTGATCTTGTCCTTATTCAACTCCGTTGAATTTGAAGATCCAATAATATTAGTGCAAATGAATATATGCCAAAATGCACTAGCCTTAGTTAACTCATGTTGACTAATATATGCCCAATTTTTCCACTCAAAATGAAGCATTGTCATAAAGAGTTCTACCCATGATGTTTAGATTCTCAATAACATCCACATCTAGAAACTTAGAATCTATATCATTAGATTGCCCAAGAAACTTGTTAATGTTTTTCGGGTTAACTCTAAACACAATACCCCTAATTTCCATCAATGCATCTAACAAGGTGACACTTTCCTTATATTCAAGATAAAACTCTCTAACAAGAGTATCATTTACAACTCCTAACATGCTCATCCAAGATTCCTATTTTCTATCCTTTAAGCACTTAAGAACATAAGAATCTTTACACTTACCAAAGTCAATGTCTCTCTCTTGAAATATCTTATTTGTTCCAAAGATCCCTAAATCTTTTGTCCTTGAAGCTTTGGATCCTTTTGAGGTAGACTTGGGTTTCACAACGGGATTCAATTGATTTCCACCTCCGGTAATCTTAGTTCTTCCCATTTTTTCTTGTGTTATAAGATGCTATATACATACAACAAAAGTGAGTGAAAGAAAAAACAAGCATATTAGTCACAAAGGTATAAAAACAAAGACATACGACTTAAGAAAGAATCATCATGCAATACAGAGATAATGAATAATATCTTACAAGTATCATTAAGTCAAAATATGACAACATGTAACAAAATGAAGCATGTGAACATATCATAAAAGAGAACAATGTCTAGCATACAATGCTCCCCCTTGATAAATGCTATAACTAAAATCAATGATAGCATAAAGTTCACAAAGATGTTCACACAATCACACATTCAAGAAATTTGAAGAATTATCAACAAAATAAGCTTCATATGCTAAGAGAGATACATAAAGATTTTCATATTATCTCATAATTCTTCAACAATTTCTAAAATATCAACATACACATAAACAAAGTGTGTGTGTGTGAGAGATATGCTTCAAATATATATCAAGAAGTAGTTTGATAATCAACATGCAAACAATTTCCAACAACTATTCATCTTAAGCTTTTCCCATAAAAAGTCAAACCGATTATCATCCAAAATTTTTGCTTTTAAGAGAATAGATTTCAACATATGAGCGTGTGTGTGCATGTGGCTCATCATTTCATTTCTGTTTTTCAACCCGAGCTCATTTGTTTTTCAACTATACTCCTTTTTAAGCCTTCTTCCTTTTATTTTTAGGCTTTTAATCAAAGAATTTTTCTTTTCATGATTCTATTTCAACACTTCCTTGATTTTTCTTTTTTCTTTTTTAAACATAAACAAAAATCACTTCATAGCGGCTTTCACTCATTACAATGGTGTAGCTCTTTCCAACATTGGGTAGCTTTCATAACCACTGTGTGTAGCCCTTTCCATGAAGGTGCTCCTTGAATTCTATGTAATTGCCAAAGCAAAATGGATACTAACCATAGGTCATTTTAATTGTACTTCAAAAAAACTTTAAGGTGTATCCAAAGTTTGCATATTAGTAAACTCAACATACTAGAAAAACATATAAAAGAAGCAAGGTGCAATTTTAGAAAACCAAGATTTTATGGCTCATAAGCACATGATCTAAAAGCAATAAGTAGAGACTTATTCAAGATCATTACTTCTCTAATGAGTAGCTTTCAAAGAATATAAAGCTCATATTTTCAAAAGTAATGACACTCAATATACTATACATAGACAATCATTAAAGTTAAGATCAATGTGAACAATATCACTATTAGATTCTAAAATAGCAAATGTCAATGAGAACCATATGTATGCTATAAAAAAGTTCTCTAATATGACATGCTATGAGATGTATATCAAAAATTAAGTCAAAAGATGAATATCTAAGAGAACATGCATTAGAGTATAGAGATACCTTTTGCACATTATATTCACCAAATATCATACTTCCGCCCTTTTTATGAGCACTCTTGCCTTGAATGTCCTCGTGACACCAAGTTGACGATGTTTCACAACAAGAGTATAAAAAGCATAATATCTCAACTCAACCAACACATATATCAAAAGAACTTCTCTAAAGTTAACCAACAAATTTTGACCATCATAAAAAACCTGATGTGAGATAACCAAGTTCATATCAATACATGGAGTATTCAAAGCTAGCAAGCAAGAATTCTCAACACAATTGATATATTACCTCAAAGCTACCTCACATGTGCTTCTTACATTAGTGATAAGAGCACTCACCCTTGAACCACTTGTTCTTGGGTGTACCTACATAAACATTTCCAATATCATCCTTGACAACAATGTTAAATCTAGAGTAAAGTCCTTTAATGACTTGATTAACAAGAATACCATTAATACACTCTTCCTTAACATTTTCAACACAAGCTTTGTCAAGTAGAACATTATTAGCTTTCTTTCTACTCCACAACTTCTTTTCATGCTTAGAAATATTATCACGTTTCTCAATTTTCAAATCCTTAGCATGTTCAAGTTGAAGTTTAATCTCCTTATCTCTAGATTCATTTCCTAATTTGCATTTTTCAATAAATTTATAACACCTAGGCTTAATGTGCCCTATTGTGTTGCAATAATGGCAAATTGGAATAAAAGATGAGATTGTACCTTTTGGAGTTGAACTAGCTTCATTAGGAGTTTGTAAAGATACCTTGTTTGCCAACTTCTTCTTGGCTTTTGATCTTCTCTTATTGTGTGGTTTCTTATCAATCACGACTTCATCCAAGTGAGTAGGAAGTGGTGCTTCCAAGGGATCCTCTTCAATTACCAAGTCGTCTTCACCACTATGAGAGTTAATAAGATTCCTAACACTAGACACACTTACCGAATCATTCACTAAGTCCTTGATGGCCTCCTTAGCAGTGTCTATCGGTTCCATTAATTCTTGCTCTCTCTTCTTCAAAGAAGATATCACATTATCCTTCTCAAGGTTTATCATTTTAAGTTCTCTAAACTTCTTCATAATATCACCTTTCTCACCAAGAAGTCTACGAGTGACAATCACAAACTCATCTAGTTGTTTCTCTATCAAATCATCCTTCCCAGCTACCTCTTTTAGAGCATTATCTCTAGCTTCTTCAAGCTTTTCTATCTTGGGCAACAACTCAAAATTAGTAGGAATGGAACTAGAGTTTCCATGATGATTTGCATCAAAGTTGTTGTTCAAAGATACTGTACCATCAACATCTAGTGGAGAATGAGAAGTCGTTAGAGCTACAAAGTTGCTCACCAACTCTTCATCACTTGAAGACTCATTACTAGAACTCTCATCATCACTAGAGTTATCATCACTCCAAGTAGCCGCCAACACTTTGCCTTTCTTGTCTTTTTTAGATGGCTTCTTGGTGCACTCACTAGCAAAGTGACCGAAACCATGACAATTGTAGCATTGAACATCAAGAATGAATTGAACTTTTCTTTTTATTTATTTCATAAATCCATTTACAAATTACATCTTTAGGACATAAACCCTAATAGAAGAAAAGTCGAAGAATAAGAGATGAAGAAGAAAAGGATCGATGAGATGAAAAATAGGAAGAAGAGATCAAGATGAAGAACAGAAGAAGAGATCGACGATGATCTGAAAGAGAGATCAAAGAGAGAAAGAAAGAGAGAAATGTATGAATGTTGAAGAGAGAAAGAGAGAGAAAGAAATGTAATGGGTGGGCATGGGTTTCAAAAGAAAGAAAAATATATAAAAAAGTAATAAATGTTGGAACCGCCGGTTCAATCTGGAATTGGAACCTCTGGTTCGAACAAGACGGTTACTTAAAAAGGAGAATTGAAACCGGAACATCCCCAGTATCGATTTTAAAACCAAAACCAAAACCAAAACCAAAACCAAAAAAACCGGTTTCGATTCCTATTTCGGTTTTTATAGACCGAACCAACGTCATGTCTAATGGTTATGTTTGTGCTTTACATATCATAATTGCTTTTTTTATTATAGTGATTGTTTAAGGATGACCAATGGGGAAATGGGAATGGATGTAAGTCCTCTCATCCCCATCCTCATTTTTTAAACCCTCTACCATCCCCCATCATTTCCTCAATTGGGGAAAATGGGGATGAGGTAGTTTTGGCGGGAGATCCCCCCATCCTCATCCCCATTTCCCAATTTTCTTCATTTCTTTCCGTTTTTTCCCGTTTTCTCATTTCTCTAAGGTCTCCCATTTCCCAATCCCCCAATTTTCCCTGTATCAGTAAAAATGACATATTAAAGATGTATATATAGTTAGTAAAATATAAATAATTAAAATATTGAAAATATATAAATAAATATATATTTATATATTATATATAATATTATAATATTTATGTGAAATGGGGAAACGGGGACGGGGGTACCTACCCCTCCATCCAATTAAATTACGGGTAAATCGTATTTTAGTCCATATAGTTTGCCTTAATCTACGTTTTGTCCACGGTTTTTTGGAATTGTAACTTTTAATCTATCATTATTTTGACAATAGGGATTGTAGTCCCTACCGTCCAATTCTGTTAGGGTTTCGTCAAGTCAACGGGGGTCAACTGGGCTAGAAAGGTAAATAACATCAGATGTTCTAGAATCTTATATAATAGAAGGGTATAACAGTGATTTATAAATTAATTTTTAATAAATAAATAAATAAATATTATTAAATTAAATAATTATTATTAAATAATTTTAAAAAAATTACAAAAAAATTACAAAAACAATTTACAAATGTAATTCATTATCATCGAACATAAAAATATCTCATCCTACAAATCCTAAATCACCACCATCCTACAAATCCTAAATCACCACCATCATCCTACAAAAAAAAAACTCTCTTCTCACCCTACGCTCTCACCACCACCACACCCTTCAGCTCCTCCATCGCCGCCTCGAGACGAAGCCAGCTTCGCGTCGCCATCGTCGCTGCACATCCGCCACCATCTCCACCGCTGCCTCGCCTCCTCGAGTCCCCGAATCTCCGATCCACCTCCAGTGGCGTCGCTGCATATCCACCGCCACCTCCACCGTTGCACACCCATTTCTGTGCCAGATTTGGGTTTCTCTCTCGCTGGTGAACTGGGTTTTTTCACTCTCTTGCTGAACTGGTTTTTTTTGTGTTGATTTTTTCTCTCTTGCTAAACTGGGTTTCTTCTTGTTATTGTAATTGATTTTCATTCGATCTCGTTTGCCTTTATTGTTTGATTCTCTGAGCTTTATTCGATTGGTGTAAGTTTTGAATGATTACACTCGATGTTTGGATTAGATTGAAGTTCGAGTCTTGAATTTAGTTTAAAGATTGTAAAACTGATTTTTGAAATTCTTGAGTGGAAGGTGAGGTGATGAAGTGGAATTCGAGAATGTGTGGGTGATTTCAAGTGGCGAGGTCGAGAAATGTATGATCAGGTTTTCTTGAATGTGTATCCTATTTCAAGATCTTGATTTGATCCAAATTTGCTTTCCATTTTCTATTCTCGAAAAATCTGATTTTTTCCAGATTTTTATTGTGTTTTTTCTTCCTGTTATTGGACTTGATTTAAGAAGACATGATTTGTTGTTGTTGAATGTGAATTTGGATCTCCAATTTTTCCGGATTGTTTTGGATAAGATTTTTTTTTTGGGAACTATTGAATAATATTAACTAATGAAGAAGAAATGTGTATTTAAAAAAAATCGTTTTTTTTTTAATTCTTGAATTATTTTTGGTTTGATCTCCTCTGTCCATTACCACGATGGACGGTAGAGATCAATCTTTTTTATAAATTCTAAAACAAATTGAAAATTTTATTTTATTTAAAAATAGTAATTAGGGGCCATCTAGACAAAAGATAAAAATAAGTGTAAAATGATCTTATTATTGTTGTCAGCTCCGATAAGGGTCATTAAGGTGATTTCACATGACTGACATGTTAGGTAGTCTACTTTTATGAATTCTCATACGAAAGGATTAAATGTTATAATTCGTAAACTAAATTTGTATTATAATAAAATATATGGATTAAATTATGATTTACTTTAAATTAATTGAAGGGTAATTACCAATTGGGAGAAAAAAAATTAGAGTTTTATTTTAATAATTTACCACGTGGCATGGTCCGTCTCACCACCATAACATGTAAGATTTTTCCCTTGCTATGTTATGTACAAAAAAAAATTAATCCAATGAACCAACGGTAGATATTAACGATCCTTGATTGCAATTAGCTTTACTTGTACAATATTCAATGGTTACCAACTATCTCGGAAATGTGTCAGTTAATTAAATATACCCCAGTGCACATCCCCTTTTAAATATATATAGTTGGGGTCCTTTTAATATTTGGTGGTTAGGAGTTCAAACCCTATCATATATAACTTATAAACCGACGTGAAGAGTTTGTTCTTGATTTATAAAAATAATTATCCAGACATAATATATAGTATAGGTCTCAACAACTCTATTGTGATAGTTATAATTTTTTTAAATAATAATAATAATAATAATAATTAAACCCAAGTGTTTTATATCAAACTAATCATTATGAAAATCACAAAATTAACCTTTTTAAAAATGAATATTACAAAAATTATATATTCAGAAACGGATATACTTAACCCATATCGTGATGTGAGTATATAATACTGGGACAAACTTATCTTGACTTTTGTAAAAAAAATATTAGAATAAAGGGTTGAACCGACAACCTATCTTATACGGTATCAAATTTCAATAATGGGATGCAACAATGAGTACAAGGCTCAGTTTGGTATTATTGTGCTGTGGAGATAAGTACTTCTGAAATTACTGTGGGAAGAATTGCTTTTGGAATTGCTGTGGGAATAATCAGCTGAGTGTTTGGTAAACTGATTTTCAAAAATACCGTGAGAACTAAAAGCAATTTCAATGTGTTTGGTAAACTGATATAAAAAGTGTTGTGAGTGTGTAAAATTACTAAAAGGACAAAGACATCTAAATGGTACTAATTTGATATACTTTATATTTTTCTTGTTTATTTGTATTTAGTGTTAAGTGTTATATAATTATGGTATTTTATTGAATTAATTAGCCCTATTTTTTATTCTACTTTATTTAATTAATTAGTCATATTTCTTTTTTTCTTTTTTTCTTTATTTTATTCTACTTTATTTTTTATTTCATTTTTATTTTACCTTATTGAATTAATTATGGAAATAATTTTTTTTGGTATAAAAATATAAACCCAATTTTTTTTGGTTAAATTTCGTTAAAGGCAAGGACAAAGTTGGAAAGTTAGTAAAATTTCATTTAATATCACTGTAGCGCGTTTTCTAAAAACAGAAGCCAAAATCCAAAAGTATGTATTTGTAGCTTCTCAAAAACTCAGTTGGGAGAAGCTAAAAGTGACCAAAAGCACTCCCTCACGATTTTACCAACCACACTGTCTGAGGTTCATAATCACTTTTGACCCTAAAAGCAGCTGGGAAAGCAATACCAAACTAAACATAAGTGAACTGTTATATTAAAAGAATCACAAAAAGGCAAAAAGCTAAAGTCAGTCCTTTTAACAAAATAGGAAAATCTACCTGTGTACTTTAATCATAAGACTGAAATTTTATGGTGCGAGGAACTATACTGTAGATGATCACGCCCAAAACAGAGTTCTTTTGATTTTTTTTTATTTTTTTTTTTTTAACAAAAGTCCCGTTGAACTTGTTAATGGGAATAATGAGACACTATACTTGTAACTAAGAAATAAAAAAGAAATAAAAAACCTCATAATTAATTGCACTAACTACCTTTAGTATATTAAATCTAACAAGATTTTAAAAAATGTTCAAAATTAAAGTAAACACTCTCTATCGTCAAGTCAATCCATTAACTTAAATTGTTGACAACCAAATATATATACCCTTACCACATCATCTCAAACATAACAAAAAAAAAACACAAAACAATATACATGTGGTAGATTTCTATCATCGAAAGAAAAAAGAGATCTTTAACGATCTACCATTTACTGGAAGATATCTTCACCGATCTTAAAGATTGACCTCTTACAGCTCGTAGATGAAGTTTCTCCGCGAATTGAAAATGTTTCCTTTGACGGTCGATATATTATCTTTAAAAAAAATTAATTAAAAAATATTTTATATTTAAAATGATTTGACAGTGATATATTTAGTTTTCTACAGGTCAAAGTTAGTCGACCATTAAACAGTAAAAGGTGTTTGTGTAAATTTAAGGCATCATTTTAAAATCTTACTTAGATTTAATTGAGAGCAAGTTAGTGCAATTACCCTTTTAATCTTTAACTACTTTTATGTTCTGTGCATGCTTACTTTTGACTGGGACCCAATGAGCCACTGCTCTGCACGCCAGCTTCCTCTTTTGTATCTCTATGCACACTTGAAAAGTTGTGATACTTAGTACTCTTACTTACTCACTCACTCACTGTGCTTACAAGAATAATTATTTAGTCGGTCCTATTGATTATCACATATGCTAATCCGAATCCAATTTTTTTTTTTTTTTAAATCAACAAAACAAAAGAGATGGTAATCCAAATCAATGTCCAGGAAAAGAAAAAAAAAGTTCACAAAAGTTGGTCATTTAAAATTACATAATCAGGAATCTTTGTTGTCTCACATAATAATATTAATAATAACGGTGATAATCTTCTTCTGTTGAATTCTTCTTGTCTTAGGAGTTGGTTTGGATAAAAATGGTGGGAGAGAAAACCATGTTCTGGGGCTAAAAAAGTTTTGTGAAGATTATCAATGGAGAGGCTGGTTTGGATGATCCTGGTGGCACTGCACCCTTTATCTATGCTCTCTGCTAACATGGAAGGTTGTCACTTTATTATTTCCTTTTACGTTGTTTTTTTGCCCTTTACATTTTTTGTACTTTTTATTGTTGTTTTATAAGAAATCTGTTGAATCTGATTCTCAACTTTAATGCCATTGTCGTTGAATTAGTTTATTGTGCGGTAAATTGAATTATCCCTATGTGATTTGGTGGTTTTCTGGGTGTTAGTTTGTTTGTTTGAAGAATGTGATTTGGTGATTTGGGCTGTGATGATGAGTGAGGATTTTCATTATAAGTCCACATTAGTTTTCGACACTTCGAATCAATCATCGTGATTAAATGGGAAACTTGTTGTTTCATTACCTAAATCTTTTAAATTAGATTAGCCTTCTAGAGGATAAATGGCTTCTTATTGTTGATGCTTGAAAATCAAGGTTTTGTTTTCTGCTGCACGATCATCAATTCGGGGGTTTCATTGCCATGAAATTTTTATAGACTGATGAACATATTAGTCAACTTAAGTGATTGGATAACCAGAAGATGTCTGTTTAGATTTGTTACGAAATAGGTCCTCAATGTTTTGATTTGTTAGGATTGTTTAGAAGTTTAAATTGCTTGCAAGCTTGGTTTTTGTAATTGTTGTTTTCTGTGTAAGCAGGAGATGCTTTGCATAGCCTCCGGTCCAATTTACAAGATCCTTACAGCGTCCTGCAGAGCTGGGATCCTACCCTTGTAAATCCTTGCACATGGTTTCATGTTACATGTAACAACGAAAACAGTGTTATAAGAGTGTAAGAAACTCGATATTTATTATCTATCTTTTTAAGCACATGTGAGACTTCCTCAAATGTGGTTGCTGTCTCTATCAGTGATCTCGGAAATGCAGCATTATCTGGTCAATTGGTCCCGGAGCTTGGCCAGCTTAAAAATTTACAGTACTTGTAAGTTATCTTAACAATCTATGTAATCTTTTGACTTACATCAGGTTATATATTTCGAGCACTGGCATAGAAACCTATCCATTCTATATGATTGTATCGCTTTTCATTATGTTTGTAAGAACCTCCAATTGATAAAGCGGGGTTCTTTTCATGGATTGACCATCTATTTATGTATGACAGGGAGCTTTATAGTAACAACATAAGCGGACAAATTCCTGGTGCTATTGGAAATCTGACAAACTTGGTGAGCTTGGATCTTTACTTGAACAGTTTTGACGGTCTTATTCCAGACTCATTGGGAAAGCTGACGAAATTGCGTTTCCTGTATGAACACACTTCCCTCAAGTATTAAAGTTATTGTTCAATCGATTTCATTTCTTTTTCAGTTATTTGTTTTTAACAGAAGACTTGTTGTCTAATTAGAAGGACTTCCATGCAAACATATGAAGTATTAGGTGTGTATATTACTGCTTAGGATTTGGAATTAAATTTATAGCTTAAGTTTTTAGATCTAGCGGTTATTGACACATACCACAAGTTAAAAAATGCTTAAGGGCTCCTGGGGTCCATAATTTTGTGGGAACTGTTTCTTAATTAGCTCTCCATTTGCTGCTTTCTTTCCTCTTTACTTTCTAATTCTGGTTGTTTCAACATAAAAACGGTTCTTCTAATATGTCTGTGTAAGGATAGCCGGCTCAACAACAACAGCCTATTGGGTTCAATACCCATGTCCTTGACGAATATTACAGCTCTGCAAGTCTTGTGAGTGCCTAAGTAATATATTTTTCTCTCTTTTCTCCTTAATCTTCTTTGTTCTTCTGTAGTATATCTTGGTTTGAATGTGTGACACTAGCCTTTCGCAATGTCGGGTGCAGGGATTTATCAAACAATCGCCTATCAGGACCCGTTCCAGACAATGGCTCGTTTTCACTTTTTACTCCCATCAGGTCTTTCTTTTTCTTTTTTTCCTGATAAATGGTGTTTAACATTTTTATTTTCTTCGATAAGTGATGATAAACCAGTGGAGGTAATTGCTTATTTTCCACTTGCAGTTTTGCTAATAACTTGAATTTGTGTGGCCCTGTCTCTGGGAAGCCTTGTCCGGGATCTCCACCATTTTCACCTCCGCCTCCATTTGTTCCGCCAACTACGGTTTCTCCTCCAGGTAGTCTCTTATACCAGTCAGATCTTCGTTTTATCACTACTCGTATTAAGTTATTATTAGTACCTAACTTGGTGACTTGGTTTTTAAATAAGAAAAATTGTATACTTCTATTGCAAGTTTTTCTTCAAGTGCATAAGAAGAGAATCAGTTAATAAGAGAACTCAACTTTTTGTGTCTTGAATGTCAATCAGGGGAAAATACTCCTACTGCAGCAATTGCTGGCGGAGTGGCTGCTGGTGCTGCTTTACTGTTTGCTGCCCCGGCCATCGGGTTTGCATATTGGCGGCGAAGAAAGCCTCAAGAGTTTTTCTTTGATGTACCTGGTTAGTGTTCAATCCCGATAACGTAATCACCTTCATATTTGAGTTGTAAATTTATTGGTGTCTTTCTTCAGCTGAAGAAGATCCTGAAGTTCATTTGGGACAGCTCAAAAGGTTTTCGTTGCGAGAATTGCAAGTTGCGACGGATAGTTTTAGCAACAAGAACATCCTGGGGAGAGGTGGGTTCGGTAAGGTGTACAAGGGACGCCTGACTGACGGCACGTTGGTGGCTGTGAAGAGACTTAAAGAAGACCGTACACCCGGTGGTGAGTTGCAGTTTCAAACAGAAGTAGAGATGATTAGTATGGCTGTACATCGGAATCTTCTGAGGTTGCGTGGTTTTTGCATGACTCCTACTGAACGGCTGCTTGTTTACCCATACATGGCTAACGGAAGTGTTGCATCATGCCTAAGAGGTATTTTTGTTGGTTCTTACTCGTCATTTAGGTCTTGTCTAGTAATTACAGTGACTGTGCGTAAAAGAACCGAGATGGTAGGCGTCATCGATACCAACATATACATATTGGCCGTTGATGGCTAGGCACTTTCTTAATATTTTTAATGCATCTTTTATATTCACTTCTAGGGTTCTTCTCTAGTCAGGTTTGGTTCTAAAGTTTTTCGTCCAGACGTAAGGATTTTGATAATCCGTTAACATCAAATTACTCAGACTATCACATGTTTTAGCTTTTAAGTCTTGACGAAAAACTTGCTAGAGAATTATTCTTCACTAACATATAAGAGAATTTCTGCAAATTTATATGAGTAGCTGAGGGTGTTTTGTTGCTTTCGTGCATCTTATCATTGTGATGCTAACTAATTCACCTTATATTGCTCCATTGTAGGAATATTTAATTCGTCTCTAACTTTGTTCACTCTATATGACTAGTGGATTCATGACCTTGTTGATATGTTCTTGTAGAGCGGCCGCCATTAGAGCCACACCTCGAGTGGCCAACTAGGAAGAGAATCGCGTTAGGGTCTGCAAGGGGCCTGTCGTATTTGCACGATCATTGTGACCCAAAGATCATTCATCGTGATGTGAAAGCTGCAAATATATTGTTGGATGAGGAGTTTGAGGCAGTAGTTGGTGACTTTGGCTTGGCTAAACTCATGGACTACAAAGATACACATGTTACTACTGCTGTACGAGGCACCATTGGGCATATAGCCCCAGAGTACCTCTCCACCGGGAAGTCATCAGAGAAGACCGATGTTTTTGGTTACGGTATTATGCTTTTAGAGCTAATCACTGGACAGAGAGCATTCGATCTTGCTAGACTTGCTAACGATGATGATGTTATGCTGCTTGATTGGGTAAGTAATTAAATTCTCCCGTTATCATAGTATCGTGAAACGAATATATCCTGAAATCCATGCATTTCTGTATATTTATCAGGTTAAAGGACTCCTAAAAGAGAAGAGATTGGACATGCTTGTGGATCCAGAACTGCAGAACAATTATGTTGAAGCAGAAGTAGAGCAGCTCATCCAAGTAGCACTGCTATGCACACAGAGCTCCCCGATGGATCGGCCTAAGATGTCGGAGGTTGTCAGAATGCTCGAAGGTGATGGGTTGGCTGAAAGATGGGACGAGTGGCAGAAACTGGAGGTGGTACGCCAGGAGCTTGAACTGGCCCCAACTCAGAATTCTGAATGGATCATCCACTCTACTGAAAATCTTCACGCCGTTGAATTGTCCGGTCCAAGATGACCTTCTAGCTTGATAGACACAAGGAAATCGTTTTCCTTGTTTTGCTTTTTGTTTTTTTCTCTCAATTTTTATGGCTATCCCAGTCACATAATCAATGTAGTACAAGTTATGCATGTAAATCTTCATAGGTTCAATTGTATGCTCTTTTTGATAGAAAACCAATCAAACAGTTTCATGTACCTAATGCTAATACTTCCGAGTTCCGTCATTCCTTGTGTGTATATATATATCTCAAATATGGCATCATTGATTCAGTTAACCTAATAGATGTGTTCTTACCATTTCTAGTTTCAGAATACTGTATTAGCATATTATTACAAGACGTGCTTTCAAATTTTAAAATTGAAACAAAAATAATGTTTTCATTTTTATTGTTTTTCTTAAAAAACCGTAAAGAAAAAATGTCTAACCGACACATTAGGAATGGTAATGGGTTGGATTCGGGCGGGTTTAGTAAAATCCAAACTCAAACCCGTGACAATTTGTGTCATCCAAACCTACCCACGAATCCACGAAAATAAACGGGTTCGGGTTCGGGTTTCACCCATGGGTTTGGAGGAAACCCAAATCCGTCAACGAACCCATGAAACAAGCGGTTCCACGGGTCAAACCCACGAACCTACGAACCTGTCAATTTTTTTTTTTTAGAAAAGTATTTCTATATTATTTAAAGTGAAAATGGTGAGGAATGTCACTTTTTTTTGTCACTTGCAGTGATGTCACCGTTATAATAAGTTAAGTTTAAAAGACAACTATTATGGTGAGCTATTGAAATTGCCCTTAAATAATCGATATTTTATTCTTTAAAGGTTGTCGTCTAATAAAGTTGTCTGAAAATCAATCATCTACTCCATTTTTTCTTCACAAAACGAGCTCCATTCCAGATATTGCACATATTCCAGATATTGCACAAGAATGTAAATTAAAATTTATGATCTTCATTTCCATTTTTTATTGTATTTCTGTATGGTATAACACTGTATGAACATTTATGAACATGTTGTCTCAAATTTTTTATGTTGATGTCCTGGAGTTGTAAACTTTTTACAAAGAATGAATGAACATGTATGCATATTTTTTTGTATATATATTTGGCCGAGTTGAGTTGTAGTGGTGCAAACAAGTTTATAATCTTGGGCATAAAAGCTGGAAAGGTTTTAAAAAAGGTCGAAAAAATTGTAAAAAAGGTCGGAAATGTGAAAAAAAATATCGATCAAATTCTAAAAAAGCTCGATCCAAAAAATAGATGCTGGATAGGTAAAAAGAAAAGCTCGATCCCTCGAAAAAAGGCTCGATCCATCAGAAAAAAAAAAAGCTCGATCCTTGCCAAAAAAAAACTCGATCCCTCACACAAATAGATCGATCCCTCAAAAAAAGGATCGATCCATCAGAAAAAAAGCTCGATCCCTTCCAAAAAAAGCTCGATCCCTTACATAAATAGCTCGATCCCTTTTCAAAAAGGCTCGATCCCGCACAAAAAAAGCACGACCCCTCACAAAAAAGCTCGATTCCTCAAAAAAAGCTCGATCCGTAAAAGTAAAAGCTCGAGCCATATGAAAAAAAGCTAGAGTCATATGAAAAAAAGCTCGAGCCATATATTAAAAAGCTCGATTATGTAGAAAAAGAGCTCGGTCTTGTACAAAAAAAGCTCGATCCCGTTAGAAAGAGCTCGATCATGTACAAAAATGGCTCGATCATGTACAAAAAAAGCTCGATCAGTTTAAAAAAAAGTTTCATATCTTACACTTTTGATTTTTGCTTAATCCCTTATAATTGTAAATTTAATATGAAATATATTTTTTTATTAATGGTTTTTGATGTTGTTTTTGACAGGACAATGATGGGAGCAATTACCAGACGGAAATCAGAGGTATTTAGGTTCCGATAAACAAAGTTTGTATGTGTCAAAGAATTTGAGTTACGACGAACTGGTGTCGATCGTGCAAATCATTGTGAAGTTTGATGAGAACAAATACATTGCTGAGCTACAGTCTCTATCAATTGTTCCTGGGACTACATGTCGTACATTTATAAGAAATAATGACGATGTTCAGTTTATGCTAGGGGAAGATAAGGTGATCCCTCAAGTATGTGTTAGTCTAATCAAGAGGCCAGCATGAGGTGTCATTGGTGAAGATATCCCTCATATTGATAACACCCAACAATTTCGATCGTCAGGCGGAAGCAACCAATTGTTCACAGAAAGAAGTGAGATTGATGGTCGGGAAAACATATGTGTTGTCCCACCGGAAGTAGCCGCCCATGATAATGGACCTGAACCTCAATTCGATGATGTATTTGGTTGTCGTATTGAGATGAATGGTAGACAGTACAACCATCAATACAATGAGATCTACAATGACATCAACAATGAGGAGAATACAGCACTGAATGTTGGGGTGAATCATGAGGTGGATAATGAGGGCAATTTAAATTCTGTAGAAAATGTAAAGGACAATCACGATGATGCAAAACCTGTCGAAACGGAAAGACGTATAAGACATGTACACAGATTTAGTTCCAGTGCACCAGATATAGCTGGGACCTCCGAGGGGAGGGCTAATGTAACTGCAGATGATTCTGATAATGCCACAACATGGGTTATTCCAGGAGCAGAATCATACTCTTTTGGTATTGGTAGAAGCAGGAACTTGTTTGAAGATGAACCTACAAGCATGATATATAAAGGCCAGTTTTTTCCAACGAAAAAGGATTTGAAGAGACTAGTAGGCCATTTTGCAATGCGACAGAACTTCGAGTGGAAAGTGAAAAGGTCTAATAAGACAACATTATATCTAGTTTGTTTGATGGAAAATTGTACGTGGAAGTTAAGAGCGGTGAGGAGAGATGAATGCACATACTTTCAAGTAAGAAGTTTTATCAACGAACACATTTGTTCGTTAGAGGAAATTCACCGCCTGCACCGACAAGCTAGTGTAGTCACAATTGGAGAAGTTATTGCACCTAGATTTCAACAACAAGATGTTCGACTAATGCGTCCGAAGGACATAATCGCCGACATGAAATCAATGTATGGAATCCAAATCATGTACAGTAAGGCACACGCCTCCCTCGATTATACGTTGTCACTGACATATGGAACGCATGAGGAGACCTTCCAACTGCTTCCATCATTTGGTTACGTTTTGGAACAACAAAATCCTGGCACAATCACTGACTTACAGTGAGACGAATATGGTAAATTTCTATACTTCTTCATGTCGATTGGTGCCTCACTAAGAGGATTCTGGACTTGTATGCGTCCATTCATTGCCGTTGATGGTACTCATTTGAAGGGACGATTTCGGGGTACAATGTTTGTTGCAACAGCACAAGATGAGAACGAACAGGTGTATCCAATTGCTTTTGGGTACGGCGACTCAGAAAACAACCTTTCATGGGAATGGTTTTTGGATTGCTTGAAGGGTGCCCTAGGTCATATTGATGAGCTAGTTTTCATTTCCGATAGGCATGCTAGCATTGAAGCAAGGATTACTAAAGTGTTCCCTTATGCCACCCATACCATATGTTTCTGACACTTTGCTAAAAATGTCAAAAAGCGATTTCATAGGAAGGATGTTGCCCAATAATGGAGAAAGCATCCCGTGCATACACCGAGTTTGAATATAACCAGCATAAGGAAGAGTTAAGAAACTTGCACCAGAATGCATATGATTATGTAATTGATGCCGGTCCACGCAAGTGGTCCCGTGTACACTGCCCGGAAAGAAGGTATAGGGTGATGACGACTAATGCTGCAGAATGCATAAACTCATGTCTACATTGTTAGTAAAAAACAATCAGCACGTGTTAATAAAAAACACTAAACTTTGTTTTCAACTTACCTCTCCATCACGTCCAACGCCCCCACGGGAATCCCCTACAGATGTACCATGTCCGGGGGTGGAAAACCGAACCCTCCTATACCTATGCCTTTCTCGTTGAGGGTCTGTCTCATATCCCTCACTATCACTGGGCCTCAAACCCCCAGCAGCGGGCTCAGATCCCTCACTGTCAATGGTCCTGTCTGTACCATTGATCCCGTCTAAGGTGGTCTGATCAGGGACCTTAGGTGGCATATCATCTATGTCATCTTCTACATACAGTCTTCGGCCCCCCCCTGTCTAGACAGGCATAGTACCGTGCCTGTCTCTCAGCTGGTGTCGGCACCAGTTCCTTGATCGCAAACATCTGAAATATTAGTTAGAACAATGTCATTGTACAATTACTAACTAATAAAAACATTAACAAAATAAATACATACCCTGGCTTTGAAAATCTTTGCTAGCTTCTTCCCTCTCGGTTGTTTGGTCAACTCCCACTTCAAAATACGGGGAGTCAGATCAGTAACCCTCTGGACACAGACCTCTTTGGTCAAATCAGGGATCACCTCCAAAGCAAATATCTGCATCATAGATAAGTACGATAAGTATCCATACAATTTTGGGCACCAACAATAAAGTACAATTTGTAGTTCGAACTTCTTACCAACAGGTCATGAGAAAGACCGTATATGTTGTACATCTCCACCCTGTGTACATCAGCGCCCTTTTCCTGCAGGCGTCGCTCCAACCCGTCTCTTCGCCCGTCAAGCGCATGCTTGAATGAGTGAATAGAATGCCTGAACACGTGGGCACCCCACGGGAACGCGTCGAACTCATCGAGGTCCTCAACCAGCCGAAACTGCCAAACTAGAATCTTGAATCTCTCATCCACCCCCATCAGTTTCCAGTTCATCATATATAAGAGGCAGAGCTTGACAGCATCGTACGTCTGTCCGAAATCTGTACTGGTGACAACACCCATAATCTGCTCCAGTGACATCTCCTCGACTCTAGGAAAGTACCGCTCATGTATGCCATTCTTCACTACTGCATACATGGTGGTCTCTGGTACAACTCCAAATCGCAGTACGGTGATCAGGTAAAATTTCACCTTCGAAAACCTCACCGACTGGGTTCCTAACATGAAGTGCATCTCATTTGTGGGGCCGTTATGATGGAGCTCCCTCAAAAGCAACTGATGGATAATATCAGCGGAAAACTTCATCTCCCTATGCATCATCAGGAAATGCCCGAAACATGACGCCATGAACCGCCGGCGGTCTTCATCTGCAAATTCTACAGGGACAAGGTTCAGTGCGTCGTCTATATGGGCGAGGGCATCAAAATGGTTGTGTCGTGTCAATTTGCCCTCGTACCAGTTTCCTTCTAAAGTTTTAAGCGAATCATCAGCCTAATTCTCATCTGCAATGTAACAGAAATACAACATCATTAAACAAAATTTTTAAAAAAAGCTCGATCCCTTTCAAAAAAACTCGATTGATTTACAAAAAAGCTCGATTCCTTTTCAAAAAGGCTCGATCCCTTTCAAAACAGCTCGATTGTTTTACAAAAAAGCTCGATTCCTTTCCAAAAAGGCTCGATTCCTTTACAAAAAAGCTCGATTCCTTTTCTAAAAGGCTCGATCCCTTTCAAAAAGGCTCGATCCCTTTTTAAAAAGCTCGATCCCTTTCATAAAAGCTCGATCCTTTTTAAAAAAAGCTCGATCCCTTTTAAAAAAAGCTCGATCCCTTTTAAAAAAAGCTCGATCTCTTTTAAATGAAGCTCGATCCCTTTTAAAAAAATCTCGATCCCTTTTAAAAAAATCTCGATCCCTTTTAAAAAAGGCCCGATCCCTTTTCAAAAAAGCTCGATCCTTTTCAAATAGGCTCGATCCAATTCAAAAACAGCTCGAACCTATTCAAAAAAGCTCGAAACATATTCAAAAAAACTCGATTCCTTTTCAAAATGGCTCGATCCAATTCAAAAAAAATGCTCGATTCACTTTCAAAAAAGCTCGATACATTTCAAAAAAGGCTCGATCCCTGATCCCTTTTCAAAAAGGCTCGATCCCTTTCAAATATGCTCGATCTAATTCTAAATCAGCTCGAACCTATTCAAAAAAGCTCGAAACCTGTTCAAAAAAGCTCGATCCTTTTCAAAATGGCTCGATTCTTTTTTAAAAAAGCTCGATTCCTTTTCGAAAAAACTCGATTCCTTTTCGAAAAAGCTCGATTTACCAAAACTTAATTTTCACTAAAAAAATAGCTCGACTAATCAAATAAGCTCGATTCTCTTGAAAAAAGTCTCAAAAACCCAGATTTCATCTTCCTCAACTGATATTCAACCAAATTACAAACCCTAACCTAAACCTAAACCTAAACCACAACCATTCTCACATCTCTATTTTAACCGGTTTCTACAATTCCTATCAACAAAACTCAATTCTAATATGTAATGCAAGTTAACAACAACAAAAACGAGGAAAAATAACCAATCTTACCTTTGTCAATCGCAGCTGTTCCGGTCACTTCACCGTCGATTAGTTTCCCGTCAATTTGACTGTTGCTTCTCTCTGACTTTGAAAACTATAACTTCCTCACTGTTAAAATATTTCGGGGTATTTTTGTCTCAAAGACTCTTTTGATGCTTTTTAAACATACATTAGTAAAGTGGTGATATTTGCACAACACACCCCTCAAATAGTGCCAATAATTTTTTGACCCCTTATTTAAATATATGAAAATTGTAATTTTAATAACTATAAACGTTGAATAAAGTGAAAATTTTAACTCAATTCAAGTATATTTCTTAGTTCAAACAAGAGTCATAAGAGACAAAGCACATATATATATATATACACGAGAGTTGAGAATTACAACTTAGATTAAACGAAATGATTACATTTTATTTTCTATATAATTAAAAGTGTTTTTTATTGGAGTTTAGATTTATTATATTTCAAATAATAAATATTATATAATTTTTATTTAAACGGGTTTGCGGGTCAGCTGTGGGTTTATTTTCTCAATCCAAACCCACACCCAAACCCGCTAGATTTTTACTATACGGATTTATGGGTTCGTGGGTTTTAATTTCGTCTCCCAAACCCTCTCCAAGCGGGTTGGATTGGGATGAGTCTCACGGATTTGGGTTTTATTGCCACCTCTACTGCACACCCTATTAAATAATCATTATTTTCTCCATTTTTTAATGTTTATTTTTTAGAAATATGATTTTTTTTGAAGTTAAGAATCATCAATCATCAATAAAATTTTTAAAAAGTGTCATTTCAGTGATTCTTTAACGTTTAAGAATAAAAAAATTAAAAATTATAAAAAGACAAAAGTCTGGAAATCTATTTATATATTTCAATTGATCCAATTGGCTTTTTCCAACGAAATGGAGAGACACGTAAGCCAGAAAAAGTGCCAAAAGATATTCCATACAATCAAAGACAACACCAGATTCTGTGGCCAGCACAGCTCAGAGGATCTCTACACCAATCACAAGCCTCCGATTTTCATCATACTCATCCTTTACCTGCCACGTGTCCTCCTCATCTCCAACCCTTTTACCCCTTTTATTTCCCTCCATTTATATTCTCCTTCACTCATCCTTGTCTTCTTCTTCTTCTTCTTCTTCTACTTCAACCTCCCACCACAAGTGACAAACCCACTCTCTCCGATAAAAAAATCATAAAGGAAAAATAGGGTTAGGGTTTGATCAGTTTTTGTTTTCAGAAAAAAATTCTTTAAAAATGGCAGTTCCTTCTTATTATTCTTCTATCACTTTACCAGACCTCACATATGTCTCTCCACAAACCAATCCAAGACACCGATTTTCTCTCTCCAAATATCCTCTTTCGAGGAATTCTTCAAAAAGAGACAACCCCAGATGCAATTTTGGTCTCCGGGTTCGAATTCGGGCTGCCAAAGAAGAGGGTCTTGTGGTTGAAGAGAAGAGAGAGTCTGAGCTGATCAGGGACTTAAACGGTTTGGATTTCAACGGAAACGGCAGCGCTGGTGCTAGTACTAGTAGTAGTAATAGTAGTGTTAATGGTGTTCTTGGAGTTAATGGGTCGGTGGAGAGTTATGAAAATGGGAGCTTGGTGAAGTATTTAAATGGCAATGGAGTGGGGGTAGAAGTGGTGGGTGAAGTTGATGAGGAGGCGGAGACATTGAAGAAGGAGGATCGGAGGAAGAAGAAAGTGGAAGAGATCGGGAAAGAGGATGCCTGGTTCAAGCAAAGTGACCAACAAAAAGTTGTCGAGGTATTGGTTGAATAATTTTTTTTGATGTGTTCTGTCTTCGCTTTCTTGTTTATCGAAGTTGATTCTGCAATGTTTTCTGTGTGTATGTAAGTGAACTGGATGTGGATTTGGAGGGGGTGGATTGGTTTGTGTTGGGAATTGGGATATAGTAGTTTTAACTCTGTATAGGCAAATTAAGGTTCAGTTGTTTCGCAATGTGTTTATTTTGTTTGGGATTCAAAGAGGAATATAAGTGTGCTAGTGAGGTGTAGGTGCTTCACTAAAAGTAAGGTTTGTACTATTTTCATAATTTGTTACACATTTAATTAGGATTCAGTTGTCAGTGAATATGTAGTACTGGAGGTTAGGTTTTACTAGTTTAATTATTTGCCTGGAAAATGTCCATCGATGAACAAGCAGTAGTTTTCATGATGACCTTGAAGAATTCAATTGGAACATGTTGATAGTAGAATATGCATTGGCTAGATGGTGCCTATTAATTTATCATTATCTGCAATAACTTTGTTTTTAACATCAGAACTATATGCCCTTTTATATGTATCAATTGCTTTTATGATGATATATAGAGAGAGGCTTGATTAGTGGAAAGAAAAAAAAAGAAGGGGGGGGAGGGAGGAATAGCTTTGAGCCATCTTCTGAACTTCTCTAGTTAAGCTGTAATAATTATGTGTGAAGATAGCAATGATTTAAAGATTGGTTGTTATTACCATTATTTGTGCAGACACTATCATTTTATATATGTTGCAGGTTTCTGTTGCACCTGGAGGCCGTTGGGGTAGATTCAAGACCTACTCAACAATCCAAAGGACCTTGGAGATATGGGGATCTGTTCTGTCATTTATCTTTAAGGCATGGTTGAACAACCAAAAATTTTCCTATCAAGGTCAGTCATTAAGAGTAGATTGGTCTTCATCAAACTGTTGGAAAAGAAATTGTAGATTCTGCTTTGGTCACCATTGCTCCGTTCTTTCTTTAATATCATATCCTTCCTGTTGCCTTTAGAACATCCCCATCTAAATCAAGTGTCTATACAGATCTCATATATCTCATAATTTATTTATGCGCACCTTGCTTATGCTTTTTTGGAATTGGAATAAATTGTATTGCGCAGTTGCATGATATTTTATTATTTTATGAACTTTATTAATTTCTTAGTTTTTTTTTAGTATTTCATAGTGTTTTCTGTTGGTTTTAGATCTAGTTGATGGTTTAAAATAAGGTCCTTTTTGATTTTTTGACTTAACACTGAATGACACTTAATGTGTTTTATTCAGCTGTTTTGTTTGATTTTATAAATGCTAAAATCACTTAATGAGCCATTAAAACCACTTTTTTTTAAAGTGAATTTTTTCCACTTTTCACTTAACACAAATCCAGTAGAATTAATTACAAACTTTTACTTCCAAAACTATCCTCACTAATTTTGTATATTTCCAATTATGTTTTTGTTAAAGCCCTAATCATATTAATACTTTTTTTTTCTTCTCACTGTAATGAACATTAACATCAGAAAACCTAACTTCTTCAAAACAAAAATAATTGGTGACTGATTTTCCTAGCATATTTCGGTAATAACTCTTTCTTGTTTTCATTATTTGATAATTAGTTTTATTAATTTTATATTACAGTTTGAGTGCATCTTTTTCACTTGTTCTGAAAATTAATTGGAGAATGATTTTCATGATGATTTTGTTTTGAGTTTTTTTTTTGTTTTGTTTTTGTTTTGAGATGTTAATTTTGGGAAGAAAAAAAAAAGTTATATATATATGGATGAGATGCACCGGCCTATGCTATTTGGGTCAAAATCAAGTAGTAGTTGATTTTTTGTTTTTTTATTAATATTTCTCGAGAATTTTAGAATGTATCACCATCAAATATTATTATGTTCATTTTTAATGTAATTCAACAAATGGAATAATGTATGTAATATTTTTAATAACTAAATAAATTTATTTTAGAATTAATTTATAGGTTAGAGTTGTCCTTAATATATTAAAATATAAATATATAACAAATAATAGTTAGAAGGGTATATATGTAAAAATATATTTTCAGATATTTATAACTTAAAAAAACAAACAACTTATCACTTATATTTAGTTTTCAGTGAAAAAAAACAAACAAACATGTTTTTCAGTTTTCAGTTTTCAGTCACTATTCAATATTCAGTAATATTCAGCACTGTTCAGTCTTCAGATAAAAAATCAAACGGAACCTGAGTCTCCTCTAGGCATTATTAATTAACTGTTAATCAACTTAATATCATTGGAAAAGGTGGACTTTGACACACCCTTAGACATGTAAGGTTAGGCTACTCAAAACAAAAATAAGATTTAAATATAAAATGGGGAAATTTTTCAAGATTCAAACGAGGACTTTTTGGTCAACTTGGCTTGTTGCCATGTTAAAACACCATTAATCCTTCTAGAAGTTGAAATCTATTTTGATTAGTGGTTACTCAACAAACACTAATCAATATTTCTAGGATTGGCCTATTAGAACGATCTAGCTAAGGTTTTATCTTGTTATGCACTATATATGCAGGGGGCATGACGGAGGAGAAGAAAGTTCTAAGGCGTAAGGCCCTGGCCAAATGGTTGAAGGAAAGTATTTTGAGATTGGGTCCTACATTTATCAAAATTGGCCAGCAGTTTTCCACAAGAGTGGACATTCTTGCTCAAGAATATGTTGATCAGTTGTCAGAACTTCAGGTTGAATTTCGTTCACTTTAACTGTAATTTAGTTAATGCTTTATATCCCTGCTTACCTCTTAGCTTGTCTTATATCTTTACCGCTTAGATGTTGATGACAAATTTTGTCAGCTTATCGTTTTGATGGTACAAGTCTGATATCTTACCTGACAGAGGAATTCTTCTTCTAGGACTGGTTTTTCAGCAATGTCATGTCTCACATCCTATTTTCTCTTCATTATTCCTCAGTTTGTATCTCATCAACAAATATGTAATATATGGAATGTTGTTCGTCTGTGACAACTTTCAAATTTAAAGGTTCTAGCATTAGTGAAATGCTGATTCTACTTTGTAGGTAATTTATTTTCTTGAAAGGTGAAATGATTTAGTTTATGAATAAAAGCTATCAAACAAAGAAAAATATGGTTTTCTATAAGACCTTCATTATCTTGTTGATTGAAATATTGCTACAACAAGATGGTCAATTTATTTTCAGGATAAATAAAATACATTTCTTGAGGATATGGTAAGAAATCACATTCTCATCATTAATTGGAGGTGCATCTTAGTGTTATTACTACTTTTTTCTTTATGGATACGGATTAAGGAACATAAAATATGGTATTAATAAGAACGATAAGTACCAAAAGGGTGAAACAGGAACCCAAGAAAGATTTGGGAAAAAAATGTGCATCTTTTTGTTGGCTATATCGCATATGATATCTTGCAAATACCTTCATAATATGTCCCTTTGACTTGGAACATGTCAGTGCTAAACCGTTGATTTTATGCAGGATCAAGTTCCTCCGTTCCCATCAGAGACTGCTGTATCTATAGTTGAAGAAGAGCTTGGAGGTCCCGTGGATGATATATTTGATCGATTTGACCATGAACCGATCGCTGCTGCTAGTCTTGGTAACTATAATTTCCTTTTGGATGCTTTTTGATTGAGAAATTAGTGAACAATGAATGAATGTTGCTTCAGTGGTTGCACAGTTCATATGGACTGAAGTACATGGATATTATGTTCTCTCTGCAGGTCAAGTCCACCGAGCTAGACTAAAGGGACAAGAGGTTGTTATTAAAGTACAAAGGCCTGGTCTCAAGGATCTCTTTGATATTGATCTTAAGAACCTTAGGGTAATTTTTCTTTTAATTGGTTGGAACTTGATTCTCATTCCAGCACCTTAGTGTACTTTTTGGTAAACTTGTCATGGTTATGATTTAAATTGACTGTAGGCAATTATTATATTTTCTGTTTCCAGGTAATAGCTGAATACCTTCAAAAGGTTGACCCAAAGTCTGATGGTGCAAAGAGGGACTGGGTTGCTATTTATGATGAATGTGCAAGTGTGTTATATCAGGTAGTATATTTTCCTTGACTGCCCTTATCACAATGATGCTAGAACAACTCGAAAGCAATCTACTTTCGTAATTTTTAATTGTTTAGGACAAAGCTATGATGTCTATAATAAGTGCTGTTTCCCCTTTAGTTTATGTAAGAAGTATTTTCATTTTAGATTTATGTTGAATTTTCCATATTACATATTTTATGTTTGAGGTATATAATTTTTTTTTAACAATGCCATGCTTCCAGAAAGAACATGTTTAAAAAATTTCGAATCTAGTTGAAATGAGGATTCTGGCATGCATGAGATGGGAGGCAGGCAAGGATAAAGAAAAAATCAGGAGCATTTGAGAGAGGATACATCGTAGATTAGATTTTAGAAATGTGAGTATGTGACTGCTATTTTTCAATCATGCAGCAAATGCAAAGGGGAAGGCGTAATAGTATACCAAGGAAATTATGGATCTTGTGAATTCCAATTCTTACAATTTATGTTTGGTTGCTAATAGAATATAAATTTTTTAGGAGATTGACTACACCAAGGAAGCAGCTAATGCAGAACTTTTTGCTCGTAATTTCAAAGACTTGGAATACGTAAAAGTCCCTACTATCTTATGGGAATACACCACGCCACAGGTTTACAAATTAATTTATTTTGTTTCTTCAACCCTTATTTTTTTTTTACTAACCATATTTTTCATCTTAATCATTTGTTTATTTGTGTTTTCTTAATGTAGGTTTTGACGATGGAGTATGTCCCAGGGATCAAAATAAACAAGATTCAAGCTTTAGATCGGTTGGGCGTTGATCGAAAAAGGTCAAGATAATCCCATAAAAAAATCCTAGCCAAATCATGTCTAATATTACGGCCTCTTCTACTTTTAATACTATGCTTCTCAACTTGAGAGATAATTAAATTGGTTATTGTGTCATGCAGGTTGGGTCGATACGCTGTTGAATCTTACTTGGAACAAATTCTTTCTCATGGCTTTTTTCACGCCGACCCTGTGAGTTTATATTTTTTATTTCCAATGCTAAATGAACTCTTGTAATTACAATTTAGAGACAACATTGTGGGATTTTTTATCCTATTTCTATCTCACGGTCTCTTTCAATCTAACAACTTTTAAAAGAGCTCATCGGGAGGTTGCTCACTTCATCAAATAAGCCATGCTCCTTATGTTTCATGATTACATATGTATAAATTCACACCTGTGTAATATGGACATATTATTAGTCTTCTTTCCCTGCTCTGCAGCATCCTGGAAATATTGCTGTAGATGATGTGAATGGTGGAAGATTGATCTTTTACGACTTTGGAATGATGGGAAGGTACTTCCTAGACTTTGTGCAGATTATGTAAGATATGTATTCCCCTATTATTTCATTTTGAATTTCAGTGTGGTGACTTTCCCTTGTAATGACATTTTGCAGTATTAGTCCAAACATTAGAGAAGGTCTGCTGGAAGCATTCTATGGAGTTTATGAGAAGGATGCAGATAAGGTGAATATGTCCTTACCTTTTCTTAATGTTTCATTAATGCTATTGCGGTTCACATGGTCTCCGTGATTTACTTCCCCGTGGAAACTTTTACCATAGTGCAGGTCATTCAGGCCATGGTTCAGATGGGTGTTCTTGTGCCTACTGGAGATATGACAGCTGTCAGACGAACAGCACAATTCTTCCTTAACAGGTGCTCTGAATAAAGAGCATAATTTTTGTGCTCTTTTGCTCAATAATACTTGTTTTTATCAAATAATGGCTGTAGCTAATAACATTCATGTGCTTACTTGGGCAATCATTACTTTTCGTCAAAATAATCATACCAAAGAGATCTATCTAGACAAATTATAATATGCAAGATGCAATGGATGTAGTGTAGATAATAGGTCAGTCTCTTCTGAGTCTGATCATGAAAGGTATTAGATTTGTTTAATGAGTTTTCATTGATTTCTTCTACTACATAGTTTCTTTGGTTGCTTGTGATAACCCTTAATCATATTATTGATAGATTTTGGCTATGCCTCAAACTCTGCTATTTCTTGCTTTTAGTAGAACAATCTGTGTCCCTTTATACCTTTAATCAGGTAAAAAACAGACCCCTCTTTGTTAACTTAATAAATCCACTTGGTTGTTTATGAAGCTAAATTTATAATAAAAGATGTTCTTTTTCTTTCTTTCCTTTTCGTTTAAACATATTCCTGACCACAGAATTCTAAATATTTCAGTTTCGAAGAGCGTCTGTCTGCACAAAGAAAAGAGAAAGAGATGGCAACAGCAGAACTCGGATTTAAAAAACCACTGAGCAAGGAGGAAAAGATAGAGAAGAAGAAACAACGTCTCGCTGCTATTGGTAATCACACTCTTAATTTTGAGTTCTTTTAGAATGCTTTTGAAATGCTAGCATTTTAAGTACTCATCTTACCTAACACCACAATTTGATAATTTGTCTACATCTCTTAATTGATCACCTTTTCAGATTTTGTAAACAGTGTATTTATTACCAAAAAAAGAAGTTAAAATGATTATTTGGCATAGTGAGGCTGCTTGCCTTTTCTTCAAATAAATAAACTAATTAAAAAGATGAAAGGAACACGATATCAACAGGATTTTTTGTCACTGTTTTTTGGTCCATCAATGTCGTAATGTACGAAAGGCTCTTGCATTTAGTTGGCATCAAACGGATAAATGAAAAATTCACATGCTTTGATGGAATTGACACTTCGGTGATGGACTTGGTGCATCTTCATAATATCTAAATTAATCGAGTTTCTTCTTGCTTACCAGGCGAAGATTTATTAGCCATTGCATCAGATCAACCTTTTAGATTTCCTGCCACATTCACATTTGTCGTTAGAGCATTTTCAGGTATCGTATGAGAATTTTTTGAATTTATTGCTATGTGCAGATGTGTTAAAAGTAAGTTTTAAATAGTAAGGTATCTTTTTCTGCAGTGTTGGATGGCATTGGGAAGGGCCTTGATCCTCGTTTTGATATTACTGAGATTTCTAAACCGTGAGTGTGGTTAAAACTGGCAAATTTCTTCCAAATCAATTCTAATAGGAAATGAGTTAGCATTTCTTTAATGGAATCTGACTTGTTTTGCTTGTTTTTTCTTATAGCTACGCACTGGAATTACTGAGATTTCGTGAAGCTGGAGTTGAAGTTATCTTGAAGGCAACTTGAATTTATCTAGACTCTACTGTTACATTGTATGTTGTTATAGTATGATCCCATTTTCATTGTCAATAGTTTTAAATGTTTCAGGACATCAGAAACAGATGGGACCGACAATCTCGTGCATTTTACAACTTATTTAGACAGGCTGACAGAGTTGAAAGGCTTGCGGAAACTATCCAACGATTGGTGTTTTGTCAATAATTTAAACTTTACATTTAATCATCTGTGTCGTCAATGTGAGATCTGGATTGATTTCAATAAAACTCTATTTGCAGGAGCAAGGTGATCTGAAGCTTCGAGTTCGGGCTTTGGAATCTGAAAGGGCATTCCAACGTGTTGCAGCTGTTCAGAAGACAGTGGGAAGTGTAAATCATCTTGCTCATAACTTCATCGCCAAATATTATTCATTAATTATTATTTCTTATTATATCTTTGATTGATCAATATTTTAAATTTATCAGTGCACTTTTGCTCTATCTTAATTGATTTTTTTTTAAATTCAAATATTCTTTTAAGGCAAGTTACATACTTGGATTATTTCTTTGATCGATAAATAGGCTGTAGCTGCTGGAAGTCTGGTCAACCTTGCAACAATTTTGTACCTCAATTCCATTCGGGTAAGCAATCTGTTATAATTCGTGATTATGCATCCATTTGAATTCTAGATATGTATTATGATTAATCATTTACACAATTTGTTATCTTCATTATAGGTGCCAGCCATTGCAGCCTATGTCTTTTGTGCAGTCTTTAGTTTCCAAGTTCTCTTTGGAATTATAAAGGTCAAAAAGTTAGATCAACGGGAAAGATTAATTTCCGGAACTGCTTAACCAATTGATGAGTAAGCCTTCTTGCTCATCCGTCTCATAACATTCGTGTGTGCTTGTGCACTCATTTTTGTCACTTTCATACTTTAAATTCTGCATGTTAGGCATACTTCTACCCGAACTTAAAATTCCTTTTTGATTTCCCGCATCTTTCTGTAGACACGGGAGTTTTAAGCGCACAACTTCAGCTCATACATAGATTTTGGATTACGTTGAATTAACCAGTCAAACAAACTATCAAACTGGTGTAAGAGCTCCAGCTAGCATATTTACGATGAACATGTCCAAATGCTAAACAACGGGAAGCTAAACTCTTAGGCTGTGGTCTCTGAAGCATACCTGCAACTTTTGTTGTGCATTTAGATTGGATTTCTTGCAAGAATATTTATCAAATGAGTGTCTTGAGGTAGTATTTTATTTTATTTTTCTGTTTAGTCCCACTCTTTTTGGTTGGCTGATGATCAATGTAAAATTTGTAACAGTTTCTTGCTCACTGTTGTCCTTGTGTAACCACCCATCATTATTATGAGAAGATGGGATGTTCATAAACTGTGTATAATGATGTAATGAAATGAGAATTATTTAATGGAATCTATTGAGTTATATATGCTATTCTTATATCATATAAGTTTTTGGATCTAACAATTAACATAAATTAAACACAAGTATCCCTTTTAGGGATGTCAATGGGTACAGTGTGAGCGGGTATTGTCATATGCACGTCTATACGCGTATCTTGTTTTGACATTCATACTATGCCTGACTACCTGATTATTATAAAAACAATTGTTAAAAAAATTAATAAATCAATTAAAGTGTTGTTGCGATGGCATATCAAATGATTAAAATTCAATGAGAAACATGATAAAAATTCAAATAAACTTTCATACACGTACACATTGATTTTTTTTTTTCAAAAAATGTTATATAAGCATATAATTTATTAATTTCATATCCGTATTTACCCGAACTCGACAAGTTTGAGTTGTTACAAATATCTGATCAAAAAAATTCAATTTTTTTTTTATTAATTGTTTAAATCATTAAGTTGCAATATTTGTCTTCTTTAAAAACTGTATGTTTATCTCTTTGGTATGTATATTCATAAAAAAATTACAAAATTTATAATAAGTAAATAAACTTTACTTTTTTTTTTTTAAAGTATAACAATAATTTAGGGTTTTATGGGGGAAGGGAGAGAGACTTGAACCCATAACCTCATATGTGTAGGTCTAAGGGGCTTTACAACCGGGTCAACCTTATCTTGTCAAAGAGTGATGATATTTACACCCCTTAAAAACTGTATATACATCCTAAATTTGTATGTTTTTAAAAATCTAATAATACCCTTCAGTAAATTTACTAAAAGAACTAATTGTTTGTTAGTACATTCACCAATAATTATTAATTAGTTACCTATTTAATTTTTCATAAACAATTTCTTATTAATGTTTCGATATTAGTATATATCATAAAAACTCTGCCTTTTACTAAACCCTAGATTCTCTTTTAAAAATATTTTCAATCTCTTTTAAGGAAATACAAATTGATTGCTAAGTATGGAAAATGAATCAAAAACATGAGACAAATTTGGTTGTGAAAATGTAAGTTCTAAATTAATTTTTATTACTTTTATTAGAAAAACAAAATCATTATGTATATAAACAGACTTTTAAATTAACTATATTATCTGTTTTTTTTAATCTCAGACACACTTTATACTTTTTATTTAATTACCATTATTGGATGTTCTTTCTTGTAAAAAAAATATATTAGATGTTCTTCAATTTCATGAACACGTATCATTTTTTTTAAAATATCATTTAACACTTATATACTTCTACATCAATTGGAACATGGTACACATCTTGCATTCATACAACTCTCTCAAACAGAAAGTGGTTATTCAATAAAAAAATATCTTAAAATGGAGATTGATCTAGAGAAAATCGAGAAGAGAAAAGAAGTAGGGAAGATAAAAATAATAAGATAATTAAATATAACAACAAAATTTGAAATAATAATAAAATTGATTAAATAACATAAAAATAGTTATAGGTGGTGTGTACGTACAAAAATACAACACATTATAATTAAATAAAGAGTATTTTTGGTATTAAAGAGGTGTAGATACAGTTTTTGAGGGGTGCCATTATCGCCACTCATTGTCAAATAATAAACTTCACTTAATGCCAAAAACAATTTTTTTTAATTATGTGGTATTTTTATTTTTGGAATCATATTATCATTTAAAATGTTGATAATTTATTTCTTTTTGTTCAAATAAACAATTTCCAACTTCTAAATACAATATATATATATAAATTGGACTAACTTTAGGGGAAAAACATCACAAACAATCATACGTTGAAAAACCATAAGGTAGTGTCCATATTGTTGGGGTTTTTGCCCTAACGCTTGGATTTAGTAAATGATGATAAATTATAAATAAAAGGAGTAGTCTTTTCATTCTAATTATATGTCCCATACTTTTATATCATATGTGCTTAACACCCAAGAATGTAGAATGTAATCTCAAACTGAGTTTATGAGTGTCATATATAGAGGAATTCAGTTTGAGACATGGAATCTAAAGAGTTTGTAGAGTGCAAATAAATGTGGGTACTTTATTTGTAGTTGATTTACAACTGCAGTCAATTCTGTAATGTACGGTGGTCTTATTCTAGACTATTCATATAGTGATATAAGAGTAGATGCACCTTATATGATGTGATCATATAGGATTAGGCCACGATATATATGAATCTCTTACCAAGATCCGTTACATGATGAGATTCACATATATCTACAAATGATGGCTATATATGAGTGATCTTAATCATGAGTGTCTTATCGAAACCTTTAGGTTAGATTGTGGTTTTGGATATACCATGGGTGAGATCGGAGTTGTATTCCCGGTCAATAACTTCGTATGTTGGAATCACGGTTTGACTTATGGCTTGAAAGGTCTATACAAAATAGTGGAATACACTCCTTCTTGCGAGAAATAGATTGTAGTTCCCTTAAGGGTTGATTCGAGGCTTGAACAGTATGAGCACTCTCTTTCATCCGTAAATGAAGTTAGGATTTATTGTCCATTTAAGAATTAATGGCACTTAATGAAAAATATATAATTAGAGGGGTATAACGGACTTTATGATCTAGCACTAATTATGAACAACTTGTGGAGGATCATACCATATGTAATAGCCATGTCGATGGACATTGATTTTTTGGTTTGTGTAACAACATCTACAGTTACGGGAGTGCATGCTCGGGTTTTTAGTAGAGTAACTCCGATATTAATAATCATAAAATATTAATTAAATATTTTAATTAATTTGTTCAAAGGATTATTAGAGCTCAAGACTGTGGGTCCATTAGATCTCCTTGCTAGCCCGGAGTGTTGATGGTAACAAGGGTCATGGTTATTTAATTGGATAATCCAATTAATTATGTTACAAAAGTAACAAGATATTTATTAGGGATCAATTAAATGATGAGATTATTTAATTAATATATTAATAATTAAATTAATTAAATAATTAGATTATTTAATTAATAAATTAATAATTATTTATTAATTAGAGGTTACAGGTTTGAACCATGACTGAGACAAGGAATAAAATAATAAGATTATTTTTCCAATAGGTCCAGTGTTCAAGTCTTAGTAATTTAGGGTTATGTGGGATTTGGAACACTAAAATTCTAATTATCTTATTTGGAATAGGATTAGTATCTTGTATTTAAAAAAATATATAAAGATATATTATTAAAAACAAAGAAGAAGCATTATTGGCCATACACAAAAAGAGAAATAGGTGCGGCCACACATTGAAACAAAAAAAAAAGTACAAAAAAATAAAAAATTGAGTGCGGCCAAGATAAAAAAAAAGGTTTTTTTTTTAATTTTTTTAATTTAAGGTTGACTTAATTCTCCATACAAAAAACAATAGTTATTTTATGTTGTCTCTTCAACCTCCATACAACCTCCTAAAGCCCATGAAGCGCCCACATGTAGTTGCCGGAACCTAGAAGATAGCGAGGAAGATACAGTGGTACAAATTGGGAAACAAATTTAAGAAATAAAGAACGATGAAATTAACCTTGAGGTATGATTTCGAATCTTACCTTATTTTATTCTTATTCATCGTACTTGTTTCATAGAGTCGTTAAATTATTTTTAAAAATGTTTTAAAATCCCTTCCACTACTCGACTACAGGGCTTACAATTGACATCAGAGCCCTTGTAAAATATATTTGAATAAATCATTCTTTTTCCTTGATTAATTGTATGTATATATGTAGACACGATCTATTGAATGTAAGATGTTTTAAATTATTTTTAAAGTATGATTGATCGTTAATTGTATGATACAGTGGGTTTTATGGTTTTGAATATTATATGTAATATTTTTTTTTCTCATGTAATAATAATTCTAGGTTGTAATGATTGTATTTTGTTGACGTTGATTTCTGGATTGTATCAGAAAAGCCAACAAGGATTTGATTTCGGCTATCAATTCAAAGAGAAAGAGATTTAGAGAAAGTAATCAAGACACAAGTTTTACGTGGTAAAACTCCGATGACCGGAGAAACGTCCACGGGTGGTTGAAGGATCAACCAAGCCAAAATCCACTATGAAAATATGATGTTTACAAGCTCTCGATCTCTCTTTCTTCTCTCTGTATTTTTCTATTGCTTGTTGTCTCTCTCTTTGGCGAGATTATGGGTCTATTTATATGTTTATAGAGCCCTAATCTGCCTTGTACAAGTAATGGATCTTTGTATTTAATTACAATTATTTACTTGCTTGAGGCTGATTGTCTTCTTTCCTGTTTCGGAGTCTTGTATGGAATTCGAATGGGATTCTAGTAGTGCAGTTCAATTTGGACTTGTTTCCTTATATAAGAACGTATTCTTTTTAAAGAAATAAAGTTGTTGCCTAATTGGGAACCCTTCCAGCTCAGTATTCTGTTCTCTTTGGGATTCCTTCCTGATGGATATCTTCGTGTATTTAATGACCTAATCCGTGTGAACTAAGCACTAAGCTTCTTATTTGGTTTTCATATTTATCCAGAGTAAAAGCAATACATGCTGGTCCCGAGTAACGCCGTTTGAGCCTGAGTGGAAGCGTTATTTGACTAGTCCCGAGTGTCGTTTAACTGATCCCGAGTAGGTTTCATTCAACATCCGCTTACTCGGGTTTTCTTTTCTTCGGCACTGTCTTGTAGGATATTTTCTGAATGCCTATTTGGTTGTCCACCTGACAACTTATCCTCTTTATTTTATGACGTGTCCATCCGATAAAATTTACATATGACAATACCCCTTTAAAATATTTTTGATGAACAAGGTTTGTTCGGGCAAAAGTATTTTAATCAGTTATCAATATCTTTTCAGTGTCAGAGTAAATATCTTGTTATAATGACATGTTTTAATGGCGACCCTGCAAATTCGATTTTCCTCTTTACGCGAGATCTCTAATGATGGCGACATTTTGGAGTTCTGACGGCGAAAGCCAGTTCTCATTCTGACACGTGTCTCTTGCCTATTCGTTTTTCGATATCATTTATGAGAAACAACATGTGCGTCTTCCCATGCGCCGCCAAAGTCATCAAACCTCATCATCGTTATTTCCCGCCTTGAAAACCTAGGGTTTCGTGCCTTTTCCTCTTTAAATTCTTCGCTGAGAGACATCGTTGGTTTATTCTCAACGATTTTCAGCAGCAAAATTTCTTTAAACCCCATATTTCTTTACCCAGAAGTTCGCGATTCTCCGTTGAAGATCTCGCATCAATCTCAATTCAAGGTTAGTTTTAATGGGGCTATCTTCTCGTCATCGTCTCTTTAAGATTGCTTTTGATGCATTAGAACGTTGGGATTTCCAGTTAGTTTCTTGCATTAAACGATTACTGGGGGATATCCCTGTAGATGAACCTCCATTTTTAGAGGTTGATGTTTCTGGGCTTCACCCTGACATCACTTTCAGCCATATATCGAGTTCTTCATCTAGTTCTGATTCTGATGTTTCTGATCACAGGATACCCTTTCGAAGAATGGGAAAACATCAAAGCAGAAGCAAAGTCCGTAAGCACAACTCGGGCAATATTTTGATCAGGGAGCAGATTGTTAACGAAAATGATACTGAAGAGGAGTTCATGACATCTCGTCTTTCTTTCTCTGCTGACCGCTCGAGTGGGTATGACTCGGAACCGAATATGGTCAGGGCTGATGAGATTAGAAAGTATCGCTCCAGATTCGATCTACCCAACTCGGTTACTCTGATTCCAGCGGGTGATAGAGCTGTGTGGAACCCACCCCCGGGTATGGTGGCAATCTACGGATCCATGCTCTGCTGTGGCGTCACTCTTCCCCTTCAGCCTTTTATTAACTGGTTTCTGGCTGAGGCAGAGATCGCTCCGGCACAGCTAGCCCCAAATAGCTACAAGATTTTGATGTGTCTGTGGCATATGTACAACCGCATGAACTTATCGCCGCCATCCCCAAATGAAATCAGGCACTTTTTTACGCTGAGGCAAGTGGGCAAGTCGGGGACCTACTTCCTTATATCCAATTCACCGGGTTGCTGGGTTCCTAAGGCCGAGCAGGAGGCAGAGCGATCGAGGTCGGCGTACGAATAAAAAATTGAAGACCTGGAGCACCAAGTGTTGACAGTTTAATCCTTATCCCGAGAGGCCAGGTTGGAACTTGAAGTACATGGGGTGGATCACTTTAAAAGATCCACTACTTATGATGCCCTACTCCTTCGGGAGTTTCAGCGCTGGCTAGTTTCAGCCGGTGAGTTCTTTAAAGTTAAGAATAGGGTGACTGAGAAGGCCCGAGCCAATTGGGAGCTGTCAATCAAACATCACGTGGACCAGTCCTTGGAGTCTCTTCGGACTCAGATGAAGGAGTGGAGAGCTTACTGTCGTTGTTAAGGCAAAGAGCCCCATCCTATGCACTTTAGAAATTCCGTTCGAACACTCCCTCTCTACCTTTTACGCTAGTCAAGAGTCGGTCAAGGGTGTTGTTCCAGATGTTGGGCCGGTCCTGGGGGAGGATTACAGCCAATGGATGGATGATATTGTCGATACTATTGCTTGGCCGTCTAAAGAAAGCCTGCTCCGTGAATACGAGATGGTGCCAGACCCGAGTATCGGTAAAAGCTCGAAATCCTTGCAACCTTAGTTTTTGTAAACTGTAACCATTCTTTCAAGAGATCAAAAAATTCTATCTTATTCTGAATTGAATGGTTTTGATCTTGTTCATTGCTGCTTGTTGCCGAGTGTTATAAAACTGGCTGACGTTTGGGTAACTTAACCGAGTCTTATTAAACCGATCGTTACCCAAATCACTTAGATGCCAAGTATCTTATTAAAATGGCTCTTCGATGTTCGGGTAATTTAACCGAGTATCTTATTAAACTGGTTGTTACCCGAATGACTTTAATTGCCAAGTATCTTATTAAACTGGCTCTTCAATGTTCAGGTAACTTAACCCAGTATCTTATTAAACCAGTTGTTACCCGAATGACTTTAATTGCCAAGTATCTTATTAAACTGACTCTTTATTATTAACCGAGTCATCTTAAAACAGGCAAGTTTATACTTGTGTTTCATACCCGGTTGCTACCCGAACATTACATCAAGACTCACCATGATCATATGTTCGAGTCCTTATGCAATACCAAGGATGTCTCCCCAGTTTTTATGCGTAAAAGTTTACCGAATTGTTGAGCTCTTTAAATAAAAATTGCTCAACACAGCTACGCATTTCACCGGAATTTCTCACAATAGCGTCCCGAGTATTTTTCCAGAATCTGGTGCATCGGGTTTACCCTTTTGCTAAGGTCGATTTGACCTTGCTCGGCTGGCATGCTCCTTCGAGCTTCTTCGCCCATTCAGGATTTGATGGTCCCGAGTATTCTATTTGCATGTTCTTATTATCATGTTCTTATTATCATGTTCTTCCATATGCTCTTATTATCATATGCTGTCGGAAATCCCGAGTAATTTTTATTTATCACTGTAAAATCAACAAAGATTTAAATTCCACAGCTAATTTATCTTAACTAATACTATCCTGACTAGAAAAAAGAACAAAAAGAAGAAAAATAATTTAAGGATAGAAAATCTTCAGATATTGAGCAATGCATGGTCGGGGTAAAACCCCTCCATTGGACGTGCAATCCAATACACTTCATGGCCAGCTATTCCCTCGATCTTGTATGGGCCTTCCCATTTATCAGTCAAGGAACCTGCAACTTTATTTTTTATGTTCAATGACACCTTCCTGAGTACCAGGTCTCCTAGCTTGAATTTCCTGACCCGAACATGAGAGTTGTAGTGGCGAGCTACTATTTGCTGATATGCCATATTTCTTATTCAGAACTTCTCCCTTTTCTCTTCTAGCTCATCTAGACTTTGTAATAGCATATCAACGTTTTGTTCTTCATCGTATAGCTTGACCCGGGGTGATGCATGTTGGGGTTTATGCCCTAAGCATGTAATTTGTAAATGGATTTATGAAGTAAATAAAAGAAAGGGTTTTAGTTGTTGTTTTTTGGTCAAAGGCATTAATTGGTGCGTGATAAAAAATAAAATGAAAATAATAACAGCACTGTGAAAGTTTTTTTTTGTGAGTTATTTTGTGCAAGTGTGTGCATGAACAAACACCACAAAGAGAGAAATGGTTTTATGTACAAGTGTTGTTCATTAAGATAAAGAAAGAGTTTCTTATTCTTTTCTCTTCTACACCCTCCATCCTAAGTTCTTGAGAACCGTGACGTGCCCACACGCAGTTACCAATCCCGGGAATAGTTAGGAAGATCAGTGGTACAGACCAGGAGCAAATCGAAAAGTGAAGAAGCTTGGCTCTCCGCCCTAGGGCTTCTTAGATGAGTGCTCTGATAGGTATCTGTGGGTGTCACCCCAAGGAGTTGGGACCGTGCCCACACCCATGAGATGGGAATTGGTATCAGAGGACGATTTTATTTTTGGAACAGAAAATTGTTTTCGATGCTTCTGTATGTATGATTGTGTAGGCACGATTTAAATTGATTGTATGATGTTTTTGTATGTACATTATTATTTTTAATTTACAAAAACATGATTGATCGTTAATTATATGGTACTGTGGATTTAGGGTTTATAGGTTGTATAATTTTTTTTTTATTATTATTATATATATATATATATATATATATATATTAACTATTATTGGATTGTAAAAATAAAATAAAAAAATGTAACCTATGTTAAAAACCTGGACAATCGCGAAGAAAGATTCATGAGATGAATCGAGGTGACCTGAAGAGACTGGAAGACTTGGAAATTACAAGAAGACCAAGGAATGTCTTGGGGGTATTTTTATAATTTTAGATTCTATTTTTTTTAGGTTAAATAATCCACAGTACTCGGTCAATTCATGTATGCTTTATATTATGTGATGATAAAAAACATTGTCATGCATACGTATGTCATTTAGATTAGAAGTGCCTACACAAATATATTTGATATGTCATACATGCATCATAGCCTATATTTTATGTATTTTTTTTAATGTGATTAAAATGGATAAATACATAAATTGGCTATGAAAATGGGATTAGTTTTTTAATTGTTAAAAAACTTGGTAATTCTCATTAATATCAATCTAGTTATTAAAGAGTTTAATAAGTTAGATTAATAGGGTCATTTGTAGTAATTATGATTAATTTGATTAATTGCCTAATTATAAATGAACCAAAAATTGTGTTAGAGTTTTAATAGTTAAAACTTGGTAAACATTTTCATAATAATCTGAGCTTAGTAAATAGTTTACAATGACTTGGATTATTCACTAATAGTAAAAATCATTAATAATTTATTAGTTAATTAGAAATTGTTTCTAATAATGAATTAGTTAATGCACTAGATAACTTGATTAAAGTTAGTCATTTGATCCTGTAGAGTCTAGGTGCATTAATGGATAATAGAAAATCCTAGTTTTAAAATAGTGAGTGGGAGAGGGATATATGACATATATATCCCGCGGTCTCCATCAATAGTTCAACACCGTATGACGGCTTTGCTTTCGTCCTCCCTATGGAGGGTTTCCACAAAGGTCAATACCAAGGTTGACTTCCTAACGGATAGATTTCTGAGGGTATTTCGGGATTGACTGACCCAAAGGCGGCAATTCTCGAGTTAAGCTCATGAGATCTGAAATGGTGGGTTACACTCACGAAAGTCTTGATTAAGTTTGTTAATTAAAAACCTGACTGAATAAACGATGGTTGAGTGATATGGAATAAGAGTTATTCTAGAATATCATTTGATTGAGAATGTCTCGATCCAACATGCAAAGATTTGACTGACCCTAAGGCGGCACTTTTTTGTGGTATGTTGGATTGTCGTGGTATAGTAACTATTTTTAGGGTAGTTCTAGTTCGTTAAACATGTTCATGCATCATGTTTAAATTTATACCAAAACACCAGCACTTGTTTTAAATAAATGACTGAATGAATGTTTTATTTATTTCAGCAATGTCTTCTGCATTACTTCAAATTCTCGCAAACGACAAATTAACTGGTGATAACTACACAAAGTGGAAACTTAATATTAATGCAATTTTGGTCACCAAAGACCTTAAATTTGTGCTTACGGAGGAATGTCCACCAATGCCTACTGCCAATGCCACACGAACTGTTCGTGAGGCATACCAGCGATGGGTCTCATCTGATGAGAAGGTCCGAACACATCTGTTGGCATCTATAATAGACGTGCTTGTCACAAAGCACGAAGCAATGACTTCAGCATTCGAAATCATTGAGTCATTGCAAGTTATGTTCGGGCAGCTCTTCGAGCAAAAGCGACATGAAGCTGTTTGTTCCGCTATGCTCGCTCGCATGAAGGAAGGAATTTCAGTTCGGGAACATGTCCTGAGCATGATATCCTACTTCAACATGGTAGAAGTCAATAGCGGGGCCATTGACGAACCCAGTCAGGTGAGCATCATACTGACGACTCTTCTGAAGAGTTTCGATCAGTTTAAAATCAACTACGGGATGAACAAGTTAAAGTTCAGTCTTACATAGTTGCTCAATGAGCTCGCTACCTTTGAGTCCTTGATTAAGGACAACAAAGGCAAGACCGGTGAGGCAAATGTTGTCGAACCAACTTCCTCTAATAATAAGAAGAGGAAAAGGTCCACTGGGAAGGCAAAAGGAAAGCCCAAACCCAAGAAAGCCCAAAGCTAAAAGAAGGGCACCTCCACTGACCAAGACAAAGGAAAATGTTTCCATTGTATCAAGGTCGGGCACTGGAAGAGGAACTGTCCTCAGTATCTGGAGGAGGTAGCCAAGAAGAAAAAGTTGAAAGGTAAATATGATTTACTTGTTCTTGAATCTTGTTTAGTGGAAGATGATTCTTCACCCTGGATAGTTGATACGAGGGCCACTAATCATGTTTGTTCTTCTTTGCAGTGGACTGATTCTTGGACACAGCTAGAGGAGGGAGCCTTCTCAATACGTGTGGGGTCGGAGGATGTCGTATCGGCCAAAGCAGTAGGAGCAATAAGATTGCAATTTGGTAATAATAATAGTTTTTTATTATTAAACAATGTTTTTTATATTCCTGGATTTACACGGAATTTGATTTCCGTTTCTAAGTTGTTAGAACAAAAATATTATGTTTCTTTTAATAATAAGTATGTTATTATAGGAAAGAATGGTCTGAATATTTGTTCAGAAATTAATGAAAACAATTTGTATATGTTAAGACCGTTAATACATACTATACTGCTCAACACCGAAATATTTAAGGTTGAAAAACCAAAAACTAAAAGATATAAGATTTCTCCAGATAATGACACGTATCTCTGACATCTAAGGCTTGGTCATATCAACCTTAGCCGGATAGACAGATTAGTAAAAAGCGGACCTTTAAGTGAGTTAAAGGTTGGCACCTTACCTGTCTGCGAATCTTGTTTGGAAGGTAAGATGACTAAGAGACCTTTTACTGGAAAAGGGCTTAGAGCTAAAGAACTGCTAGAGCTTATACATACAGATGTCTGCGGACTGATGAATGTTAATGCTAGGGGTGGTTATGAGTATTATGTCACCTTTATAGATGACTACTCAAGATACGGATACTTCTACCTGATGCAACGAAAGTCGAAAACATTTGAAAAGTTCAAAGAATTCCGAGCTGAAGTTGAGAATCAATTAGGCAGGGCCATCAAGTCACTACGATCGGATCGTGGAGGTGAGTACCTTGACCAAGAGTTTGAAGACTTCATGGTCGAGCATGGGATAGTTTCCCAACTCACAGCTCCCGGTACACCTCAGTAAAATGGTGTAGCGGAGAGGAGAAATAGAACCCTAATGGAAATGGTGAGATCTATGATTAGTTTCTCATCATTACCAAATTCCTTTTGGGGATATGCGTTACAAACAGCGGCATACATTTTGAATGTAGTGCCATCCAAATATGTTCCTAAGACTCCCCTAGAGTTGTGGAATGGTCGTAAAGCTAGTTTACGACATTTCCGCATATGGGGGTGTCCAACACACGTGCTGAAGAACAGAACTGGAAAGCTAGACTCCAAGTCAGTTGTCTGCCTATTTGTAGGATACTCTAAGGAGACCAGATGTGGACACTTCTATAGTCCCGAAGATAACACAGTATTTGTATCGACAAATGCAAGGTTTCTTAAGGACAATTACATTAGTGTCCATAAGCCTCGTTCTAAGATTGTATTAAATGAGTTGAAGCCTGGTGAGACTGGTGAGACTATTGCTTCATCAACAAAAGTTGTTGATCCACAAACATCTGAGAGTCATATGGTTACTGATCAGGATACACTACCACCTAGACGTAGTGAGAGGGTTATGAGATAACCTGAACGCTATTTAGCTATAGGTGAGGGACAATGTGTTGTCTCTGCTGATAGTGTGGATGATCCATTGACATTTAAGAATACAATGGAAGATCCTGATAAAGAGGAATGGCTTAAAGCCATGAATCTCGAGATGGAGTCCATGTACTCTAACTCAGTCTGGGATCTTGTAGACTTACCGGATGGGGTAAAACCCATTGGGTGTAAGTGGATCTACAAGAGAAAGAGAGGAGTAGACGGGAAGGTAGAGACCTTCAAGGCAAGACTAGTGGCCAAGGGTTATACCCAGAAAGAGGGGGTCGATTATGAAGAGACCTTCTCGCCAGTAGCCATGTTTAAGTCTTTTAGGATTCTCTTATCCATTGCTGCCTATTTCGATTTTGAAATTTGGCAAATAGACGTCAAGACTGTATTCTTGAATGGCAATCTTGATGAAAGCATCTATATGATGCAACCAGAGGGATTTGTGTCTCCAGATTAAGAACAAAAGGTTTGCAAGCTGCAAAGGTCCATCTATGGACTTAAGCAAGCATCTAGATCCTGGAACATTAGGTTTGACGATGTGATCAAAACCTATGGCTTCGAACAAAACGTCGATGAGCCTTGTGTCTACAAGCGCATCATTGATAAAAAAGTAGTTTTCTTGGTCCTATACGTAGATGATATCCTACTCATTGGGAATGAGGTGGGAGTATTGTCTAATGTAAAGGGTTGGCTGGCTAGCCAATTCCAAATGAAAGATTTGGGAGAGGCAAGTTATGTTCTAGGGATCCAACTTATAAGGGATCGTAAGAACAAACTTATAGCACAGTCTCAGGCATCATATATCGACAAGATTCTTGTACGATTTTCGATGCAAAACTCCAAGAAAGGTAATTTACCTTCCAGGCATGGAGTTCACTTGTCTAAGGAACAGTGTCCTAAGACACCTCAAGAAGTTGAGGATATGAGACGTGTTCCCTATGCATTAGCTGTAGGTAGTCTCATGTATGCTATGTTATGCACGAGACCGGACATCTGCTATACAGTGGGAGTAGTCAGCAGATACCAGTCTAACCCAGGATTGGATCAATGGGTTGCTGTCAAGACTATTATCAAGTATCTTCGGAGAATGAGAAATTATATGCTAGTGTATTCCGGACAGGATTTGATCCCGTTAGGATACTAGAAAATCCACGTCTGGATCAGTATTCATCCTGGGTGGTGAAGCCATTGTATGGAGAAGTATCAAGCAATCTTGCATTGTTGACTCCACTATGGAAGCCGAATATGTAGCTGCTAAAGAGACTGTTTGGCTCCGTAAGTTCTTAAGTGATCTGGAAGTTGTTCCAGACCTGGATAAGCCCATCACACTTTATTGTGATAACAGTGGTGCTGTGGCTAATTCCAAAGAACAAAGAAGCCACAAGAGAGGGAAGCATATAGAGAGAAAGTCTCATCTCATCAGAGAGATAGGGCAGAGAGGAGATGTGTTCGTCACCAAGATAGCCTCACAAGACAATCATGCTGATCCATTTACGAAGACCTTACACGCTAATGTGTTTTCGGGTCACCTAGATGGTCTAGGGTTACGAGACATGCCTCACATGCTTTAGTGCAAGTGGGAGATTGTTGGGGTTTATGCCCTAAGCATGTAATTTGTAAATGGATTTATGAAGTAAATAAAAGAAAGGGTTTTAGTTGTTGCTTTTTTGTCAAAGGCATTAATTGGTGCGTGATCAAATAAATAAATAAAATTATAACAGCATTGTGAAAGTTTTTTTTTGTGAGTTATTTTGTGCAAGTGTGTGCATGAACAAACACCACAAAGAGAAAAAAGGTTTTATGTACAAGTGTTGTTCATTAAGATAAAGAAAGAGTTTCTTATTCTTTTCTCTTCTACACCCTCCATCCTAAGTTCCTGAGAACCGTGACATGCCCACACGCAGTTACCAATCCCAGGAATAGCTAGGAAGTTCAGTGGTACAGACCATGAGCAAATCGAAAAGTGAAGGAGCCGCCAAACATTGGTATGGTTCTATTTTTATTGATTACAATTTCATGTATTTACATATATATTTTATTAGTGTAATAATTTTTATATGTATTTGTTCCGAAAATAAATTCGATCAAAAGTTCACCGGTCCAAGATACATATTACGATCTGTATAATTTTTTTTTAAAACCCGTTTCCGCTACACGACCGGTGAACGGGGTTCCAACAATTGGTATTAGAGCAAAGGCTGTGGCGACTGGCCGATCCCTGGAAACTCTCACGCGTGATCGTGTGACAAAGCGTGGCTCTCCGTCAAGGGGCTTCTTAGAGGAGTTCTCTGATAGGTATCTGTGGGTGTCACCCCAAGGAGTTGGGACCGTGCCCACACCCATGAGATGGGAATTGGCATCAACAATGCATATGATGTTTCTATGGGGACAACTTCTGTTTCGAATGCTAAAGTGTATGGAGTCTCTCCTGTTGAAGTTCTTTCTGTCGTCCGGTATGCCCATAATACTTCGGGAAGCTTTTCAACCCAGCTTCCTTTTTTGGCATCTAACTTTGCTTTGATAGTGTGCTTGATGATTTTTTTTACTGCTTCTACCTGCCCATTTGTTTGAGGGTTGGCCGGTGTGGCATAGTAATTGGCAATATGATATTCCTTGCACAGCTGTCTGAATTTTAGGTTATCAAATTCGGTGCCGTTGTCAGTGATTATAGTGTCTGGAACTCCAAACCTATAAAGTATATTCTTTTTCACAAAATTTATGGTGTTTGTTTCTGTGATATGCACTAGTGCTTCAGCTTCTGCCCACTTTGTGAAATAGTCAACAGCTACTATGACGTGTTTTGCTCTACCCCTGTTCCAACTGGCATTGGGCCAATCAGGTCTAAACCCCACATGGTGAATGGCCAAGGGGCTGTGAGATTTTTGAGTTTTTCAAGGGGCTGTCGGATATCATTGGCAATTCTTTAACAAGTATTGCAACTTTCCGACCACTGGTGTGCATCTGAGAAAAGTGTTGGCCAATAATAGCCTTGCCTGAGCACATTGTGTGCTAAACTTCTACCCCCAGTATGGTTTCCGTAAACTCCTTATGGATCTCCTGAAGTATTCGATGTGCATCTTCTTCTGGTACACATTTCTAGAGAGCTCGGGAAAACCCCCTTCAGTATAATTCTCCTCTGATCAAGGTGTACCTTGCTGATCGATACCTGATGCGCTTTGATAATATGGGATCTTTCGGGAGCAGGCCTTCTTCCAGGAACCCTTTTAGCTGAATCATCTAACCTTCTTACTGTATTTGAATTTCTAAAATTTCTAAGTGCTTTGGTTCAGCTGTACTCGGTTTATGGAGATGTGCGACCAGAATGGTCTTCGGTCTGGTTGTGGTTGTTGCTGACGCTAGTTTAGACAATGCGTCTGCCTTTTCATTTTCCTCCTTAGGGATCTGAGCAATCTTGTATTCTTTAAATTTTTGGAGGAGTTGTTTTGCGATGTCACGGTAGGCTATCATACCTTCTTCTTTGGCTTGGTACTCGTCCATGACCTGGTTGACAACTACCTATGAATCGCTGAATATCTCAACTTCGTCTGCATTGAGAGCTATGCAGACTCTGAGTCTAGCTAATAGTGCCTCGTACTCGACTTGATTATTAGTTGCTTTGAAATCAAATCTCATGGCACATTCAACATCATCTCTTTCTGGAGTGCATACTACAATTTCTGCTCTACTGCCATGAGTGTTTGAAGAACCATCAACATACAGTTTCCATGGGAAATCTTTACCCAACATTCTTTTTGCTCCTAGGTTTGGGTCTGTGAACTCGGCTATGAAGTCTGCCACAGCCTGTCTTTTAAGGGATGTTATAGGGACATAATGAATGTCGAATTCACTTAGTTCGATTGCCCATTTGGTCAGTCTTCTTGAGATTTCTGGCTTTTGCAAAATTTGTCTTAATGGGCAGTCGGTGAGAACCTATATTGTATGGGCGTGGAAATATGGTCTTAGCTTTTTTGCTGCTGAAACCAATGCTAATGCCATTTTCTCAGCCTGTGAGTACCTTGTCTCAGCTGGCAGGAGTGCCTTGCTGGTATAATATACTGGTTTCTGCACTCCATCTTCTGTTCGGACTAAGACTGAGCTTGCTGCAAGCTCGGTTATTGACAGATATAACTGAAGTACTTCCCCTGTTTGTGGTTTTGAGAGAATTGGGGCCTGTCCCAGGTACTCTTTTATTTTTAAGAATGCCTGCTCGCACTCTTCATTCCATTCGAGTTCTTTCCCTTTTTTTTATTATTTTGAAGAAAGGTGTGCACCTATCGGTAGCTTTTGAGATGAATCTTCCCAAGGAAGCTAAGCACCCTGTTAGACACTGTACTTCTTTTAACGTTTTTGGTGAGGTCATTTTCTGCAGGGCTTGGATCTTCTCGGGATTAACTTCGATTCCTCTTTGGTGAACTTGAAAACCCAGGAATCTTTCTGAAGGTACTCCGAATAAACATTTGTTCGGGTTCAACTTCATCTAGTATCTCCTTAGGACATCAAATGTTTCTCGGAGATCCAGGGCATGCTTATCTGCCGAGACACTTTTAGTCAACATGTCATCAATGTACACTTCTGTTCCTTCCTATATACAGAGTGAAGATTCTGTTGACCAGCCTTTGATTTGTAGCACCCATATTTTTCAAACCGAAGGGCATTACTGTGTAACAGTATAAACCCTGATCTGTTGTGAAGGCTGTCTTTTCCTCATCAGCCTTGTTCATCTTGATCTGGTTGTATCCCGAGTAGGCGTCCATGAAGCTAAGCAATTCGTGGCCTGTTGTGGCATCCACCAGCTGGTCTATCCTTGGAAGTGGGAAGCTATCTTTTGGGCATGTTTTGTTCAGATCCATAAAATCTACGCACATCCTCCATTGCCCATTTTTCTTTTGGACGAGGACTACATTGGCTACCCATTAAGGGTAGTTGACCTCTCTAATTGATCATGTAGCAAGTAGCTTTTCCACCTCTTGTTTGATTGCCCGACTCCTTTCGGGATTGAACGATCTTCTCTTTTGTCTCACTGGTTTCGAATTCAGGTCTACTGCGAGATGATGAGACATTATTCGGGTATCTATCCCGACCATATCTTCGTGAATCCAGGCGAACACATCTTTGTACTCTTTAAGCAGATTGATGAGGTCTTGCTTGACTTTCCCTAGCAGGTTAGCCCCAATTTTGACCTTCTTATCTAGTTCACCTTCTTTTAATACCTCTTCTTCAACTAGTTTTATTTTGGTTTCATTCGACCCTTCCCTTGGATCAAATTCAAATGATAAGAATTCTTTGGGCTGACTTGGCTACGTTATGGTGCACACCTGTTCAACATCATTTTTGTCTTTGTATACTGACAAGTTTGCTCTTCGAGCCATCTCTTGGGATCCCTGACTACCCCGACCCCCTGCTCTGTCGGGAACTTGATCATTAATACATAAGTTACTGTCACAGCTCTTGTTTTATTCAGAAATGGTCGACCCAATAATGCATTATACTGCCAATTGTCTAAATCTACCACCACGAAGTCGAGTATGATAGTTCTTTGGCATTGTGCCGTTCCAACTTTTACGGGTAGCTTAACCGTCCTGAGTGACCTTACCTCAATCCCACCAAACCCTCCGAATGAAGTATGGAAGGGTTGTAGATCTTTTCGGTCTAACCTGAGTTGATCGTAGACGGCTACATTGAGAATGTCTACTAAACTCCCATTATCCATCAGGATTCTCTTGACTTCCTGATGACCAATCCGGGCACTTATGACCAAGGCGTCATTGTGCCGAACATCGATGCCATAAGAATCTGCCTTAGTGAATATTATCGGGTCCTATCCTTCCTTTACCCTTTTTGGATCTGGCTCAACCGAGTTCACGTCAAAGTTATTCCTTGCTTCTATTGCTTCTCTGATTTCCTGAGTTCGTTCTCAGTTGCTTTTCCCAGTAGATGGTCCTCCAAATATTGTATGTATTATCTGATTGGCTTCAGGACTGGCTCTTTGATTTCGACAAGGGTTGAGACCAGCCTTAGCCTTTTTCTTAGTTTCTGATCTCTCATCTTTTTTCAAGATTACCTCCCGTAGGTGCCCTTCCCGAATAAGAGTCTCTATGTAGTCTCTGAGCTGGTAACACTTTGAAGTCTCGTGACCGGTTTCCTTGTGAAATCTGCAATACTTGGTTGTATCTTTCCGGGAAAACTGAGACTGTCGTCGTGGCTCTTGCACCATATTCTTCTCTTCTAGGTTGGCCAGGATTTCCTCTTGTTTTTTTCCGAAGAGGGGTATAATTGGTGTATCTCTCTCGGTACTTCTTTGTGAATTGTTCAACATTATACCTGTTACCCCCGTCTTTGCTTTTCTCCTTGCCATTTCCTTTCTATTTTCCCTTTTGATTTTTCCCCTTGGATTCGGCATCCTTCTACTCAAGCTTTCCTCCGTCCATGTAGCTTCCTCTTGTAGCTCTTAACTATGATGCCAAGTTTCTCGTATAATTCCATGATGACGCTTGCGATGGTGCCGATCACTATCTTCTGATGATGATCGATCCCTGTGCCGGTCATATTTATGGTGTCTAACACGTACTGTCTGATCCTGGTTCTGCCTCTGGTGTGGTTATTCCTCTTCAGGCATTTTACGTCCAGTCTGGTTGATTGGGATAGAGTTCCTTCCGGTTTCTGGCATAGTTATTCTTGGCCCTACTACCATCGAACAAAGCCTTGCAAGTAGAAGATTCGGAGTCTACACTTCTCCTGCCAATAGATTAGCAGTCTGTGCTTCTGCAGCCAATAGATCAACCCCTTCCCTTGCTGCATCTGCCACCAATTGCTGCAACTCCTCTCGGAAACGCAGCGTCAAGTCTCTGTTGGTTGGAGGAACTTGCTGGATCCCTGCCAGGTGTGTGGGTTGGTTTTGCGTGTTTGCTGCAGGATCTCGTGATGTACTGCCAACATGGAAGTTATCCGGTGACTTTTGGCCATTCCCAAAATTGCTTCTGCTTCCTGTCATGGCTGTTAATTAAATCGGAGGTTCAACGCCCCTCCTTCTAGCACCAATTGTTGACGTTCATTTCTGGATTGTATCAGAAAAGCCAATAATGATCGGATTTCGGCTATCAATTTTAAAGAGAAAGAGATTTAGAGAAAGTAATCAAGACACAAGTTTTACGTGGTAAAATTCCGATGACCGAAGAAACGTCTACGGGTGGTTGAAGGATCAACCAAGCCAAAATCCACTATGAAAATATGATGTTTACGAGCTCTCGATCTCTATTTCTTCTCTCTGTATTTTTCTATTGCTTGTTGTCTATCTCTCTTTGGTGAGATTATGGGTCTATTTATATGTTTATAGAGCCTTAATTTGCCTTGTACAAGTAATGGATCTTTGTATTTAATTACAATTATTTACTTGCTTGAGGCTGATTGTCTTCTTTCCTGTTTCGGAGTCTTGTATGGAAATCGAATGGGATTCTAGTAGTGCAGTCTAATTTGAACTTGTTTTCTTATATAAGAACGTATTCTTTTTAAAGAAATAAAGTTGTTGCCCGATTGGGAACCCTTCCAGCTTAGTATTCTATTCTCTTTGGGATTCCTTGGATATCTTCGTGTATTTAATGACCTAATCCGTGTGAACTAAGCACTAAGCTTCTTATTTGGTTTTCATATTTATCTCGAGTAAAAGCAATACCTGTTGGTCCTGAGTAACTCCGTTTGAGCCTGAGTGGAAGCGTTATTTGACCAGTCCCGAGTGTCGTTTAACTGACCCCGAGTAGATTTCATTCAACATCCGCTTACTTGGGTTTTCTCTTCTTCGGCACTGTCTTGTAGGATATTTTCTGAATGCCTATTTGGTTGTCCACTTGGCAATTTATCCTCTTTATTTTATGATGTGTCCTTCAGATAAAATTTACATATGACATATTTATTTATTATAATTTTTTTTTCAGCTGTAATCGATCTATGTAAATCATTTTTTATAATATTGTTTAAGAGATTGATTCGAGAAGACAAAGAAATTGGGCCTGTGTTGGACACACGAAAGGCTGCGCATGTGCACAAGGCACTAGGCACACTTATGATTGTGTGCAAGTGTTGCACGTAATGCACATGCAACTGTTACAACACATGCGCACAACACAAGCACTTGGTATCGCATGTACAAGTGTTGTACAACAAGGCCATGCACATGCACTACCAAATGGTCTTTAATTATTCAAAGTGTAGTCTGCACGTTTCTTGCGTGCACAACAACTATTGTGCACGTTTTTGCGCAAACAACGGCAGTGTGCGCTGAATGCGCAAGTATTGCAACGTAGCCCATGTGCACGAAAGCGGCCACACGCGTGATGCGTTAGGACTGCTCGTTCTTAGGTGTTAGGGTTGTGTACTTGCGTGTACGCGAGTAAGTTTGGGCCAAGTTTATTTTGGGAAATCTCAGCCTCCGAAAATGTTAGAGTAACATTTGGGTTTTAAGGAATTTAATCCATGAGATGGATCCATTAAAAATAAATCAAGTTGGACTTGATTTTTGAGCCCGAAAGACGCAGAAGATTCAGAAGACAAGACTTGAAGGTTATGGAATTACAAGAAGACCAAGGAATGTCTTAGATAACTTTTTTGTAATTAGATTTTTTTTTAAAGTTAGATAAACTCATCGTATTCGGTCAGTTAATGTATGCTTACATTATATAATAATTAAAACATTGCCAAGCATAGACATACCATATAGATTAGTAGTGCCCACACATGCATTTTATTAAATGTCATACATGCATAATAACCATTCACATTATGTGTTTTACTTTTTTTATATGATTAAAATTGACAAATCACATATTTGGCTATTAATAATGAGATTGGTTTTAAGAGTAAAAAATTGGTAATTCTCATTAATAACTAGTATATTAATTAAATCGTTTAATTAGTTAGATTAGTTAAGTCATTCACTTAATATAAGGTTTAATTAGATTAAAGCCCTAATATAGTTGGACCTAATAATGTGATTAGTTTTAATAGCTAAAACTTGGTAAATCACATTAAATAATTATCGTCTTAGTAAATTTGTTTACATAGATTAGAATTTGAATAATGAACTATTTTTTTAATTAGTTAAAAATTGGATTAGTTTATTTGTTGTTAGAATAAGATTCTAATAATTTATTTCATATGCCATAGGCATTTAGATTGAAATTAGCCATTTAATCTTAATAATATCTAGGCCATAATTCTGAAATAGTGAGTGGGAGAGGGATATATGACATTATATCTTGCAGTCTCCATCATTAGTTCAACACCGTGAGATTCAAGTGGGGCCTCGAGACGGCTTGTTTTCGTCCTCCCTAAGTTGGGTCTCCATGAGAATCAATACCAAGGTTGAATTCCTAACGGATAAGACTTGTGAGTGTATTTTGGGATTGACCGACCATAAGGCGGCAATTCTCAAGTTAAGCTTGAGAGATTTGAAATGGTGGGTTATACTCACAAGATTCTAACTAAATTTGTTAATTATAAACGTGACTGAAATAAATGATGGTTGAATGTATTGGGATTATGCTCAATAGCAAGAGAATAATAATGTATTTGACAATCTTGTCATATTAATAAAGCGATTTCTAGTTTAACAAATCTTATAGCATTTATAGTTTAATTATTGTAATTGTCAAAAGTAAATAATCATAAGGTTAAAAGACTATAAGAAATGAAAAATTATTCATACATCTGGATATGTATGAGGTAGACACAATTCTTTATTTAGTCTTGAACAATATTCACAACTTAAGGTAAAGGTTTGGGGCGTTTACCTTGTTAAATTTGTAGATTCTTTTGCTAGCATTTAAGGGGAATCAAATGTGTTCTGATGAGTCTAAAATCATCAAAGTGTGGTGTCTTTAGGCAAAAGAATCTAGTGCACTAGGTGTCTTGAATAAGATCACATTGAGATTCTTCGTCTAAAACCGTCAATGGATAAAAGTTTTCATTTGAAGACAATCGGAGAGTCTATCTCTATCCTAAGATAAATGATGGACTTATGGTTACAAGTGTCATCATTTGAGCCTTCAATGAGTACGATTATATAGCATAGTCTATCATCGATAGTTTAGTGGTATTCATTTGTTAATCGATAGAGGACTTTATTTATAGATATGGACGTCATAGCTCAATTTATTAAATGTGAGTATAATATCATTATACGGATATGTTGAGGTATTTGATATTAAATCTTAACATTAAGTTTTCAATAGTGTCTATTGAAATATGGTTTCTGGACAAGTCAAAATATCCAAGTTCAAAATGAGTTCATATGACTAAATATGGTAACTAGGAGAGCTATACACGGTCTATGAGCTCTTGACGATTACTGGTCTTCTTTACGAGGATATACTATCTCCAATAAGATTTTCTAAGGAACGAATGAGAAACAATAACTTATTATATATTTATTTAAGAGTTCAATTTTAGTTCTTTAGTGGAATGAACTAAAATTAATGGATCGTACCTAAGTAAATCATTTGTTGAATGTGATTAGGTTATGTCTGTTAGAGCTTAAATTTAGATAGCCCAGCAAGATCTTCAATCCACACGATTTTGCATGGATCACTTGATATATTATACTAGACCAATTTATGGGTCCATCTAGAATTATTTTTTGATTTTGAAATCAAAATTTTTTGGAGAGGTGTGATCATGTGTGATCAAGACACGCAGGAGCTTCTCAAAACACCTGGAATGGGCGGCCAATGATGTGGAAATCCTTGGGCTGCCCTAATGTGGTGTGATTAGTATTCCATTAATACATTAAGAATATAATTTACACATTTTAATTAAATGAGATGTTTAATTTTATTAATGTATTAATTTAAGGCATGTGGACTTGTTTCTTTTTTAGTAAGAATGTGTCTAGTTCACATGTGGACTTTTTATTGAAGTCCATTGGATTTAATAAAATGGAAAAACAATATCAAGCCCAATGTATAAGCTTAGACGACAAGGCTTAAATAATTAATTGGCCTAAAATATTGTTTATTTTATTATTTAACTAAATGGAAATTAATTAATTAATTAATTACTTAATTATTTAATTAAAAGCCAACAAAATTTTCTGAGTAGGAGAAGGTCCCCTATTGTCATACTATTGTTGGTAGTATGATAAGTATCAAACCCTTTATTCGATAAGTAGAAAAATCTAAGGAATTTATTTATCTAGTCAAATTAGGAAGTATTTGATATCTATCAAAACTCTAATTGATAATTGGTCAAATTATGAAGTTTTTGATAAAACCACAATTTAATTTATATTCAATAATTAGTTATTGGAAAAATAAACTAATAAGTTGGAATAGAAGTCTTGGTGTGGAAAAAAAATTCTTTTTTGAGTGAGGTTTCTTGGCCAACACACAAATCCTCCTTGTATGAGGAATTGACCACCAATATATATCACCATGAAGAATTCGGCCAAGGCTAGTGATTCCAGAGAGAGAATTCAGCCAAGACTTATAAATTTGAGAGAGAAAATTTCGGTTTTGCTCTATAGAAAATTTGGAAACTCATAAGACAAAGTGTGAAGAATTCGACCAAGCATAGAGAAAAGAGGGATCATTTTTGTTTTCAATAGTGCATTAGTAGCTTTTACATCAAAAGGTTTTGTGCATAAAATCGATTCGGGTTTACGCGAGTTTCAATCAATAGATTGAGAATTCACAAGTGACCAAACGTTCTTCGTGTTTCTCTAGGAGGATTTTTGTGACTATCAAAGAAAAAGGTTTTGTTTGTTTTCCATCCTCAGGTATACAATTCAAAGAAAGGGAGCCCACACTCCTGTGTGATCCATACTCGTGATTGGATTGGAAGATCTTACGGATTCAATTTGATACAAATTCAAACATCACGAGAAAAATGTGCGATACTTTTATTATATGTTAATTGATGAGAATATTATATATATATATTTATTGTCCCTAAAAATAGATTTAATAGTCCAATCTTATATTAGTTTTATTTTAATTATATTCGTTTCGTTGAAACAGGAATAAAATGTAATCGGGTTTGAAATTGAAGTTTATTATAATATTTAACATGATTAATTATCATTGGATCAGTAGAAGATTTTCAAGGCCCAAAAATAAATTCAAATCAAGCCCAAATCAAAGTCAAGCCAATTCAACCCCAAGTCAAAAATAAAGAAATCAAGAAGGTGTGATAATTGTGTGCTCGTGTGAGAGTGTGGGGGTGGCACAGATAAGAAAAATAAAAGAAGCTGCTAGGACAAGAAGAGGGAACCACATGAGAGGTATTTAAAAAGCAAAAATAAAGTTAGAGAGGAGGGGGGCACAACAATAAAAAAAGGAGAAAAAGCAAGGGGTGCGTTTGTTTTGAAGAAGAAACAAAGATATTTGGGAGGTAATTGTGGCGCAGCAGTGAAGTGGCGAAGAAGAAAAGAGTATTTTTTGTGGAGCAGCACTGGTGCGTGAACAAGGAAGACATAAAGAGAACTGTGTGTGTGCAGATTAGGAGAACGTAGAGATTTTGGGTGCAGAAGTTAGTGCTGATTCGGCTCGAATACGTACCGATCTCATAGCTACAATCTTGTCCTCATGTCGGGTTTTAATTCAATCTTTGTTCTTAAATTCACCATGTGTTTCTAATTTGTTTTCTGAGGTGTAGGATGAAACCTATTTGATATTGCAATTGTTTTGCTATTCATTATAATTCCTACATCGGTTTTAATGTTTATAATTCTTGATTTTCATTGATTGATATTTAGTAAATTGTTTCACCCTCAATATCAAGTATTTTTGGTAGTTGCGATTGATTTTATTAATCGGGTTTTGTGTTTTAATGTTTAAATTAAGAACCTTAACTATATGTTTTTCAAATATTGGATACATGTAATATTTGGGTCTTATACATTAAGTCAATGGGAATAAAGAATTTACAAAAGATTAATTTTTAAGAACTTAATTGACAAATCTTGAGAAAGCATTGGATTGATTTCTAAATTGCTATTCAGAATTCTGGGAATTAATAATTTGAATAGTAAAATATTGCAGTATTGATAATGGTAGACTTCGAACCTCAGACTTTTGTTCCATCGAGTAAAGTTTATAATTTTAGTTCTTTAGTTTAGTTTTGGTTTTTGTTGCTTGCTAATTTAGTTTTTAGTTTTAATTAATTCAAAATTCATCTTCGCTAACTAGTTTAGGATTATATTAAAATTTAGATTCTATTAGTTTTTCATCGGTCCTCGTGGGATCGACCTCGTACTCAGCATTACAATAGACTCGTACGCTTGCGAGTATTTATAAAATTTAGCACAACAAGTTCTTGGTGCCTCTGTCGGGGACTGATTGAAAGATTAGTTAATCTAGATTTGGTTTGATTCTTCTACTAGTTTTAGTTTAGGATTTACTTCTTTTTAATTTATTATTTTTGCATAAAAAAAAATTAGTGTTAGCTTTCTTGTTTTTCTATCTATTGTTTCTTTAATTGTTAGTGTATTGTCAGTGTTAGTTTAATTTTAATTGTGAGTGTCAATTTGTTATTTTTTTTCTTTTTTCTGGTCGTGAATTAGTTATTAAGTTATTGGTTAGATGTTAGTTGTGTGGTGTTAATTTTAGTATAGGTTGTGTCTTAATTTTTGACTTTTTATGTTTTGAGATGCTTTTTAGGTTTAATATATATTATTAGTTTATTTATTTTGCTTTATTTCTTTAATTGTTATTTTATTTAGTGTCTTTTTAATTCTTTTGCTTGAAAAAAAAAAGATTAGTGACCTTAGGGCTAGAGATTTTGTGGCTAGGATTTGTGTTAGTTTATGCGTGTTTGGGGCCGGGATTCACATAATCGTTTGGTTAGGATTGACATTTTTGCATTTAATATGGCAGAAAATGATGGAAACAATGACAACAATCAAGTAGGGGAACCTGTAGCACCCGATGAGAGACCTCTTAGAGAGCACTTTTTACCTGTCACACTTAATCACCCTTCTTGCATTGTGTTGCCCCAGACTAGGGCGACACACTTTGAGCTTAAACTCAGTGTTATACAGCTCATCCAATCATTTCATGGACTAGACATGCATGTCAAGGAATTCTTAGACATATATTCAACCTTTAGGTTCCAATATTTCATAGATGAGTCTATTAGGCTTCGCCTGTTTCCATTCTCTTTAAAAGATAAGGCTAAAACATGGCTAAATTCACTTCCTCCTAATTCAATCATTAGTTAGGACCAATTAATTAGTAAGTTTTTGTCTAAATTTTTCCTAATGTCAAAAACAAATGCCCTTAGGAGAGAAATTTCATATTTTAGGCAAATTGAGGGTGATCAATTTTATGTGTGCTGGGAGAGATTTAAAGACTTACTTTTAAGGTGTCCCCACCATGGTTTTGAATTGTGGAGACTCGTGCAATATTTTTATAATGGATTGACCATGTCTAACTGTCATATGATTGAGTCGATGAATTGTGTGGCATTCTTGAACTTGAATAGTGGTGATGCTTGGCAATTCCTTGAAACTTTGTCTAAAAATTCTTAGCAATGAGATTTTTCCAATGAGAGAGAAAAGCCCAAGAAAGGGGGGTTGTATGAGGTGAGAGATGATGTAGATGTCAAAAGTGCCTTAGGAAACCTTACTAGAAAGGTAGAAGGCTTAGCTTTGAGTCAAACTATGAATTCTGCAATGAGTGCTAGGAATGAGAGGTGTTCTTCGTGTGTCAACCCATCCCCCACATGTCCAGAGAGCTATGTTGATCAAGCAAATGCCCTGAATTCTTAAGGGAGATCATCTGATAGCCCATTTTCTACCTCCTACAACCCCAATTGGAGGAATCAACCAAACTTCTCTTGGAGGCAAAACCAACCTCTAACGAATCATGGAGAGCAACAATTCGCTGCTCCTAATCCATCATATCCTTCAGGTTTTCAGTCCACTTCCCATTTTGCTGCTCTTCAAAGGAAACGTTCCTTAGAGGACACTTTACAACAATTTATGCAAACAACCCAGCAGTCTATTCTGAAACTAGAAACTCAAGTGGGTCAGTCAACAACTGTTATAGGGGAGAGAGAGAAATGGAAGTTACCTAGTCAGCCAGTTCCTAACCCTAAAGTTCAGTTTGAGATATGATCCATTTTTTAGAGGAGTCATGAGGAAGCCAAATCCATTACCACCCTTAGGTCTGGTTGAAAAATAGACAATCATGTGAATATACCTAAGGAGAGGAAAAATGCTGAGAGGCCTGAATTAGATCGTGAGCCTAGTGAGGAGAAAATAGTTGAGAAACCCATTTCTAGAGAGTAATTAGAGTCAGATTTGCCTATTGTACCTTATGTCCCTAGGGCTTCTTTCCCATAGAGAATTGCTCTATTAAAGAAAGGCATACCATTTAGTGATGTTTTGGAGGTGTTTAAGCAAGTTCGCATAAACATCCCATTTCTTGATGCTATTCAACAAGTGCCTTCTTATGCTAAATTCTTGAAAGATCTTTGTACAATGAAAAGAAAAACCAATGTTCCTAGAACAACATGTTTGACTGAGCAGGTTAGTTCCATAATCCAAAGGAAAAATTCTATCAAGTATAAGGATCATGGATGTCCTACCATTTCTTGTGTTATAGGTGACCATGTGATTGATAGGGCCTTACTTGACTTAGATGCGAGTGTTAATTTATTGCCATATTCTGTGTATGTGCAATTAGGATTAGAAGATCTTAGACCCACCCCTGTGAGACTTTAGCTAGCTGATAGGTCTGTCGAAATTCCTAGGGGTACCATAGAGGATGTTTTGATCAAGGTTGACAAGTTCTACTTTCCTGTGGACTTTATTGTCATAGACACTCAGCCTGTAGAGGATGTTAGTGCTCAAATTCCTGTGATTTTAGGGCTACCCTTCTTGACCACCTCCAACACGATAATTAATTGTCGTAATGGAGTCATGAAACTTTCTTTTGGGAATATGTCTGTAGAACTCAATGTGTTCAACGTGTGTCAACAACCTCCAGATCATGATGATTTATGTAAGGTTAATTTTTTTGGTAGTGTTGTCCATGATTCCTTTAGGCATTCATCCTATGATGATCCTTTAGAGAGATTTCTAGCTCATTTTGGCATGGATTTCGATGATGACAGTGTAATTAGTGAGGTGAATTCTTTGTTAGAATTTGTCCCATTGATGAATACTGACGAATGGAAAGCCAAAATAGAACCTCTTCCACCATCTGAGTCCATGCCTCTCCCATCTATAGAGAAACCACCCAAGTTGGAACTGAAACCTCTCATTGATACATTGAAATAGTGTACTTAGGGAGTATAGAGAAGCCATAGGTTGGACAATTGCTGACATTAAGGTCTCGTTTGGTGCGTGGGATTGGATTGGACTATTTCATGGGATTGGATTGGATTGAAATGGGATTAGAATTAGATGAGATTAGACTGGACTGAATTGAATTGGATTAATACTATATTGTGTTTGGAGAAATATGGAACTGGACTAAATTAATACTGTATTTGGAGAAACATGGGTCTGGACTAATTATAATAATATTTTTAACTTAAAATGAAAATATAATAATTTTTTAATTTATAAACAATCTAGTTGTTCTCTTTCTTCTTAACCCGATCTCTCTCTCATTATATCTCACCACGCCTCTTTCTTCCATTTACAAAAATAAAAAACTGAAATCAAAATTAGTTTTGATTTTTCTCTCTTCCATTTACCATAATCAAACTTGTAAATCCACCTGAAAAAATCAATTAAAAATCCCTAGAACCATCAATTTTGAGCATGGAAGGGCCATCAACATGGTTATTTGATTTTGTGTGATGGTTGGCTTTGATCTTGGCCGCGGCGAAGGTGTTGGGTGGTGGCAGTGGCAGCGGCAAAGGTCTTGAAGATCTGGGTTTAGTTTCGATCTGGTTGGTTTCGATTTGGGTTGGTTTTTTGAATGATGTTTGGAGATGATGATGGAAGAAAAATATATAAGGTTTGGTGGTGGTGGTGTAGGGGTGGTGGTGATGATGAAAGATGGGTGCTGGTGTTTTGTGATGTGAATAACAGAAAGCCAAACGGTGGCTGGTGTTGTTGATGCATTTGAGAGAAGATTTTTTTCTTTTTAAATATAAATGAGAGAAGAATTAAAATGGTGGGCCATGTGTAAATAGTCCTAGGACTAATAAATGTGGGGGGGGGGGGGGGGGGAGGTGGTATTATTATATCCCATCAGAGTGGGATTATTTTGCCTTTTGGACTAGTTGTCCTATCTTCCAAGAGTGCACCAAACACCGGATTGGGACTAAAATTATCCAATCCTAGTCCAATCCGGTGTACCAAACATGACCTAAGGGTATTAGTTCATCAGTGTGCATGCATATGATTCATTTAGAAGAAAATGTCAAACCCTCCCGTGAGTCCCGAAGGAGATTAAACCCTAATATGAAAGAGGTTGTGAGAGCTGGAGTGATTAAGCTCTTAGATGTGGGTGTCATTTACCCAATCTCTGATAGTGCCTGGGTGAGTCCTGTCCAGGTTGTGCCTAAAAAGTTTGGCATTACTGTAGTCAAGATTAATAATAATGAGTTAGTCCCCACCCGAATGCAAACTGGGTGGCGTGTTTGCATTGACTACCATAAGTTGAATGTCTCCACTAGGAATGATCATTCTCCTCTTCCCTTCATAGATTAGATGTTAGAGAGATTGACCGGTCATGCATTTTATTATTTTCTTGATGGTTATTCCGGTTATAACCAGATCCCCATAGCACTTGAGGACCAAGAGAAGACAACATTCACTTGTCCTTTTGGTACCTTTGCCTACCGTCGCATGCCTTTTGGGTTATGCAATGCACCTGCTACATTTCAATGGTGTATGATGAGCATATTCTCTGATATGGTACAGTATTTCTTGGAGGTGTTCATGGATGATTTTTCGGTGTTTGGATCTAGTTTTGATGAGTGTCTACACCACTTAACATTAGTGTTAATGAGGTGTAACGAAAAAAATCTTGTACTTAATTGGGAAAAGTGTCATTTTATGGTTAGGAAATGGATAGTTCTAGGGCATGTTGTCTCGCATGAGGGAATTGAAGTAGATAAGGCGAAAGTTGATTTGATTTCTAATTTTCCACCTCCTAGGACAGTGAAAGAAATTAGATCTTTTCTAGGACATACAGGTATCATAGGTTCATTAAGGACTTTAGTAAGATTTCGAGGCCTTTGGGCAATTTACTTGCCAAAGATGCCTATTTTCACTTTGATAGTGAATGCCTACAAGCTTTTGACAAGCTTAAGACCTTGTTGACTTCTACACCCACCATAAGACCACCTGATTGGAGTGTTCCATTTGAGATTATGTGTGATTCCTCTGATTATGCCATAGGGCTGTTTTGGGGCAACGTATTGATAGACTCCCCCATGTGATTTATTATGCTAGTAAGACCCTCAATGATGTACAACTCAATTATTCCACCACGGAAACAGAGTTGTTGGTAGAAGTTTTTGCACTAGATAAGTTTAGGTCTTACTTGACTGGGTCTAGGGTGGTAGTTTATTCAGATCATGCTGTATTGAAATATCTCTTATCTAAGAAAGATGCCGAACCTCGCCTCATTAGATGTGTTTTATTGTTACATGAGTTCAACCTTGAGATTAGGGATAAAAAGGGTTCTGAGAATGTTGTACCTGACCATTTGTCAAGGTTGATTGTTGAGTCCATAAATGAATCAATGCCTATTAGTGAATCTTTTCCTGATGAGCAGCTTATGGTTGTCTCCCAGCCACCTTGGTATGCTGATATTTTTAACTATCTTGTTATTGAACGAATGCCTACACATTGGACTAAACAAGATCGTGTCAAATTTTTATCCAGGGTTAAGTATTTCTTTTGGGATGACCCATACTTGTTTAAATATTGTCCTGACCAGATTATTAGGAGATGTGTTTCTGAGAGTGAGCAGAGAGATATTATGTCTTTTTGTCATGATCATGCATGTGGAGGTCACTTTATTCCAAAGAAAACCGCTACAAAAATTCTGCAATGTGGTTTCTATGGGCCTAATTTATTCAAAGATACACATGCATATTGTAGTTCCTGTGAGAGATGTCAGAAATTAGGGAGTATTACACGTAGAAATATGATGCCTTTACATCCTATTCTTATTGTTGAATTATTTGATGTGTGGGGTATTGATTTTATGGGTCCATTTCCTAATTCTCCTGGCAATTTATACATCCTTGTTGCTATAGACTATGTGTCCAAATGGGTAGAGGCAACTGCCTGTAGAACTAATGATCACATGGTGGTGATAATTTTTTTGAAAGAAAACATTTTTTCTCGTTTTGGTACACCTCGTGCAATCATTAGTGATGAAGGAAAACACTTTTGTAATAGGCCTTTTGAGAAGTTAATGACAAAATATGACATTACAAATAAAGTTTCCACACCCTACCATCCTCAAACAAGTTAACAAGTTGAGATTTCTAATAAGGAGATTAAAAATATTCTTAAAAAAATGGTTAACCCAACAAGAAAAGATTGGTCTTTAAAACTTTTTGATGCATTGTGGGCTTACCGTACTGCTTTCAAAACCCCTATTGGAATGTCTCCTTATTGACTTGTTTATGGTAAGGCATGTCACTTACTTGTAGAGTTAGAGCATAGAGCTTATTGGGCCATTAAGAAATTGAATTTTGATTCTGACAAAGCATGCACTCTTAGGAAGTTACAACTCAATGAATTGGAGGAAATTAGGAATGATGCTTACGAAAGTGCTAAAAGATACAAGGACCGAATGAAAGTTTTTCATGATAGGAATATTCTTAGGAAATCCTTTATACCCGGTCAAAAGGTCTTGTTATACAATTCTTGTTTGCATCTATTTCCTGGAAAGTTGAGTTCTAAGTGGTAAGGTCCATTCATTGTTCACACTGATTTTCCTCATGGAGCTGTTGAAATAAGGAATCCTGAGAATGGTGATGTTTTTAAAGGCAATGGTCAAAGGTTGAAACTGTTCTTAGAGTTGAGGAGTCGAGAAGTGGAAGAAACTCTATTGGAGGATCCGGTTTATCAGGATTGACTTTGGGTTTAGTTTAGGTTTTTATTTTATTTTATTTATTTATTTTATGCTTTGTGTTTTGTGTCTGTTAGTTTAGTGTTTATTTTTATTGTTTATTATTATTATTATTATTATTTCCGTTGACTTTTGTGTTCTTTTATTTTCATTTTTATTTTTTTCTTTTCTTTCATTATTTTCGTCTTTTCTTTTTGGTTTGTATCTAGATTATTATTATTATTATTATTATTATTATTATTATTATTATTATTATTATTATTATTATTGTTGTTGTTATTATTATTATTATTATTGTTATTATTATTCTCTTTATTCTCTAACGTGTGTTCTTGATTTCATATTATTTTCTTTAGAAGGCATTACGGAATCAATCAGGTGTTATCTCTCCCTTATTATTTGATTTTGTCTATTATTTCCTGTATCTTTTGTTATGTGGATGTGCATTTATCGTTATTATGTTCAGGAAACATTGGGGACAATGTTTATAATTGGTTTGGGGGTGGGGAATTAATTTTTGAGTAGACGTTGGTTTTATTTTTATTTTTTAAAAGTCTTATTTAGTCGGTCTTCTGCAAAATAACCAAGTTTGAGATGCTCTTAGGTTTGCCTTTAGAGACGGAAGTGTATGCTTTAATCATTGAGTTTAGACTAATGTCTTGCCACTTAGAGTATTGCATTGCATTTTTACAAAATTATTACATGCTCTTGATGTTATGGTGGATTAGACGCTTAGTTGGATTGCCATGATTAATAGTGGAGACTACCGTTGTTTCTACTCCTAAACACTTATCAGGTTCTTAGAATTAGAAATTGATCTCAATAGGTTTTCATTGAATATTAAAGAACATTCATCATAAAATATATCACATGTGGAATTACATTTGATTTTGCTGAACCATTAGAAGTGACGTAGGCAATGTGTGTTTAAACTCACTTAAAAAGGCCTTAAATATTTCTTACCTTGTGTGTGTGCTCCATAGCCGATTTTGAAGCCAAACACTATAAGCCTTTTCTTTCATTACTCACATTAACTAAAAATCCAATAAGCCTTAATATTTAGCCATACCTTATAGCTTGGGATTATATTGAGGAAGTGATGAAGATGGTTCGAAGACATGCGAGCTGAAAAAAAAGGGTGGATTGTGAATTGTACATACAAGGCAGAAGATAGAATCCATATGTTAGCAAGGTATGAGAGGTGTTGGAAATTATGTAACTAATGTATAAAGTTCTCATCTCATTTAAAAAAAAAAATTTGAAAAAAAAATTGAATTGAAAAGAAAAATTGAAAAAAAAAGAAAAATAATTGAATTGAAAAAAAAAAGAAGAAAAAAAAGAAAAAAAAGGGAAAAGAAGTATGTTCGTGAAAGTTTCAAGAAGCCTGGATGCAAATTAATGAAGACAAAGTTTGAAAAAAAAAAATTCAACCGAGTATTGAAGATTTTTTGAAGAATTTCTCGATATGGTCCCAGGTTTTGTTGCTTACCTTTTTCCCATTCTTCTTAGCTTTCACCCCATGACCCTATTACAACCAAATTAAAGTCCTAATTGATCTTTTGGGAATGCTGGGTTAAGAGTAAAGGAAACATGTGCTCTATCTTGTTCTTAATATCTGATTCCGTTTATGAGATCCTTTGCATAAAATTCAAGCATTTTTCTAAATTATATATTCATATGCGACAATAATTTGAAATTACTTGTGTATAAACTCCATTCACATATGTTTGATGAGTGTATTTGCTTAGGTTCTGTGTGAAATATGAGTGACATCTTATGAGAATTAAAGTCGAGGCAAATTACATCTATTGCATTTGATGACAGTGTTTTTGAAGCTAGAGCGTCTTGAGTTTAGGTTTTTCATCAAACTAGTGATGCATTGAAATAAGTGACATAATTTTAGTCTTTATTCAGTGGCTTTAGCATGCATTTTTCTTTATTCGCATCTTGAGTTGCATCTTGATCTAATTGGCGTTTGCAGAAATATGTTTGTGGGTATCATAGTTGGTAAACCCTCAAGAGACAAAACCCTAGGAATTTGTTTAGCTTAGGTTTAGTTAGGATTTTAATTTTTAGTTTTCTTAGTTTTTGTTTTTATTTTGCTCGAGAACTAGCATTAATTAATCAAAGGTTAAAGTTCTTTCATTTAAATGAGTTTTTTTTATGAAGTTTACTAATCGAATTTTCCACTTCCCCCGCACGTTTTTTTTTCTGTAATTGGTATCAGAGCCTTGTTGTACCCTTGATTAATTGATGTATATATACGTGAATCTATTTCTTTTATTGTAAATATACATGTTTTTAGAAAGAGTTGACACTCTAGGAATTTGCATATATATTTACATTGGAATGTATGGATATATGTATATATATAAATTTTATAATGAGATTTGTTATTGCTCAATTTTGGTCATAGAATCTCAATGTATTTTCGTTTTGAAGTTGTAACGAGAAGGGTGGCCTATCATCGCCATAATTTCCTTCTTGGTAATTGCTAAGTTTTTTGTTTTTTTTTGTTGTAATGAAAAAAAATCTATTGTAACATATTCAAATTTCGAAGAATTGAAGAATTCAAAGCATAAAAGGTAGCAACAGAGTAACCCGGGGTAGCCGTACAAGGCTTCGGGGGTGCAAGTGCCCAGTCATGAGACCTTTGGACTGTGACCACTTGATGACTTGTTCGCCAAGTTACGATTAGTATTTGTAGTTCAAATAAATGTAATTTACTTATTTTTCATGGACGGACCAAAATTGTGGCCATTTACTTTTCCATAAGTATTACAATGTTTGTCATTGTTTGATAACATGTCATATAGAATACGAGTGCCACTCATATATCTCTTTTGGTATGAATATGCATTGAATGGTTTAGGTATCTAATTGACATCTAGATAACTTTGTAAACCATTCTATGGAATTCAGTCACACACCTTAAATAATTGAGTGGGAGAAGGTGTTTAGGAACACCTATGGCCTCCAAGTTTAGTTGAGCTTTATGTTTCGTGAGATAACCCCCCAAGGGGTATCTATGAATGAAATTTAACACGATACTTCCTTACAAGGCTATACTAAACAGTTGAAACAAACGATGTCTACTCTCAAAGGAGGGATTTTCGTGAGGGAATATATTAAAGGTCGATAACTTGGTAACACACTCAATGTGATTTAATTGATATCCTCCCAAGAGTTCTTGTTAATAAAATCATAGGACTAAAATTGAAAATGCTGGTTGTTATGTTAACAATTAGGTGTGACCTAGTCCAACTAGTATCCTAAAGGAGGTGTAACATTTATGGATGTTGGATCACCGTTGAATTTTACAATTGAATTATTTTATTTAATTCAAGATAATATTTGAATTATTATTCAGAAATCATGACCCCCATCCCTTATCAACATCCTAAAAGATAATACTTTAAATGGTGATAATTATGTCAAATGGAAAAGGAAAATTGGGTTGATACTGCTAGCTGAAAAGCATAAGTTTGTTCTGTGTACCCTAAACCACCAACTCCTACTTATGAATCTACTGAGGAGCAAAGAGACGAGTATCAGCAGTGAAAGACCTCAAATGAGTTGGCCAAATGTTACATTATGGTCACCATCTCTAACTTGTTGCAGTAGCAACGTGAAGGAATGGAGACTACTGCTGATATAATGATGTCTCTGGAGGAGATGTTTGCTACGAAGTCTAGGACGACTAAGAGAGAGAGGCTGCTTTCATGAATCTTAGGATGAAACCTGGACAGGTTGTGAAAGATCATATGCTGAAAGTCATATCACATCTCAACATTATTGAACTCAATGGTGCTGAGATAGATGGTGAGGCGAAAATTGATATGATTGTCAACTCACTGTCGGATTCCTTTGATCAGTTCAAGTTGGACTACACCTTGTAGGGCCTGATACGAGATGTTCAAAGAGTCAAGAAAATCCTTGTGAAAGGCAAGGGTCAAGAGATTCATACGGTTAGTAAAGTTGCTACTATTAAGACCCGTAAGAAGGTCAAGAAACAACAGAAGAAAAAGCAACTTGTGCCTGTCAAGAAAGAGACCAAGAAAGTAACCAAGATAAAAGGGAAGTGTTTCCTTTGAGGTGAAAAGTAACATTGGAAAAGAAATTGCCCAAAGTCTCAGGACAAAAAGGAAGAAGGTAATATTAATTATCTTGAAATATGTTTTCTGGCAGATTCTATAGACTCTTGTATCACAGACTTTGGAGCCACTAATCAAGTTTATTATTCCTTATAGGGGTTCAAGGAAAAGAAAAGACTTAATGAAAATGAATTCAACTTGCGTTTAGGCAACAAAGCGTTAGTGTCTGCCACTGTAGTGGGAGATATTAGAGTTAATTTAGATTCTTGTAGGTATTTAGATTTAACAGATTTTTATTATGAACCTCAATACAAGATGAATTTAATTTCAGTTTCTTTTTTAAATATTAGATATTCGGTTACTTTTAATAAAGGTTTTATATTAGGAATAACCAAGTTGTTTGTAAAGGTACATTGTGTTATATGTAAATTTTATCGAATATACACTTCACTGACAGATAAGACAATCCCTAAAGAAGATTGCTAGACGGGATCCAAGTTGGCATCTAGAAGACCATCCAAGACATCAAGGAACAAGAACCCGAGTAAGTCCGAGTACCGGTACTCGGCACGTTCAGTATCACTCGGAACAACATAGAAACCTGAGTAAAGAAGTTCAAATATGCGATCCAGGCAAACGAAGAAGCCCAAGAAGAAATCAGTGATGACACCTATATTCACCTGTATCAAAAGTTGGAACAAGTTTAGAAGGCTTCTAGAAGGATAATGTACCAAACAAGAAGCAAGTCCAAATCAGGCAACGAATCTATTATTCTTGCAGATTGCATGTCGATTAGGAATATAAATCCTAAATTAGATTGTGTAATTAGAGTCCCAAGAAGAAGATTCAACTCAAAAGATCTCCGAAATAGGAAAGAAGATAAAGATGACTCCAACAAGCAACCATTCATAATTAAATCCAAATTATTTTTCTTACTTGTACAATAAGGATTAGGGTTCTATGCACATATAAATAGACCCATAATCTCATTATAAAAGATATATATATATATATATATATATATATATATATATATATATATATATATATAACAGAGAGACAGACTCAAGAGAGAGGCAAGAGAGATCGAGTGGTGTAATTCATTATAATTAAATAGTGGATTTGGCTTGGTTGCACAGTCAACCACCCATAAACGTTTCTCTGATCACTGAAGTTTTACCACGTAAACTTGTGTCATTATTGCTTACGTTACATTCTCTCTCTTTCTCTTTTGACAGGTCATAACAAAATTCAACGTTGTTTACTATCTCATCCATCAAGAAATTGACATCAATAATTGGCGCTAGAGGAAGGGGGGCATGAACCTTGAAAGTTCCCTAAAAACGTGTGTGTTTATTACCTAGAGGGGGGGGGGGGGGGGGGGGGTTAATAGGTTTTAATCGAATCAATTACCAATTTTTCGATTAATCAATATCAACACAAATTACCCCAATAAAACAAACATACAACATCAAGTATAAAGTGCGGAAATATAAATAACACTTGATGTTTATATGGAAACCCTCCAAATGGGAAAAACCACGGGCTGATATGTGCGCCACACTAGATCCTCAAATCCACTATTGAATGAAAGTTTACAACCTAGGTTGACCTCCTGTCACACCCTCAAGTTACTAACCCTTTCACTCTACCTAACGGGCCTTAATAGTGATTCTTGATCTATTTGCTTGTTCCCTAACCACTTAGTCACAAGACTTAACCTTAATGAAGAGTCAAATACAACCTAAGTGAACATGATAAAATATTCAAACATGCAAGTAATGCTAGGCAACACTAAATGCTTATCTAGAAATTTAAGAATGTCACTAAGTACAATTCCTAGATATCAATGTCTAAATGAATGTTCATAAAGACTTAACTAGATATAATTATGCAACAATATATCCTAGTTATCAAACAAAGGCCAATCAACACAAGTTGTCATTAAGCATGGCAAGGACTATAATGCAATAACAAAATGCAATCAATGAGTCCTAAACAATATCTAAATGCAAAGTATAGAGATTTAGCTAGAAGAGTAAAATCGTCCTAAATGCTAGCTATCATGAAAGCATACATTTCAACCAACAAACAACTACCCAAGCATGTTATAAATTCAATAGAACTTAAAAGCATACAATCAATAAGTAATTAATGCTATTTCTAGGTAAACATAACCTAGTAATGAAACAATTAATTCTAGGTCATGTAGAGATTACCTAGTCAATGAAAACAAGAAGAATCCATGCTTGGAAGATAAAAGAAGATGTTAGAGGCTCATGGATTGATGGTTGGATGAGCCAAGATGAGTTCTTGAAAGCTCTCTCTCTCTCTAGGAGTTACTTTCTCTCTCAAAGATATGATTTTTGTCTCATAAAAATGAATGAAGGAGAAGATGATACATAAATAGGAGCCCTAAATGAAACTGTGTCATTTTGATAAAAATGCCCAGAAATTGCCTTGTGCGCTGGTGACTGTGCGCTGGTCGAGTAGCGCACGACCAGCGATAACCTACTGGACAAGTTGCGCTGGTGAGGTGCGCATGTCGACCAGCGTACCACCAGCGACACACCACTGGAAAGTTACGCTGGTGTTGGCGCTGGTGAGGGCACTACTCGAGTGGCGCACGACTCACTTCATTCACACTCATACAAAAATTATGCAAGAGAAAAGAGGTGAAGGGAATGCATCATAATGCCTGACATGACATGGCATTTTAATCACAAGATGCAATCAATTTAATCAAGCAAGAAATAACAAAATTAGGCACACAATAAGACAATTAAGCACACATGCAAAGTGATCAAAAACATGCATGAGAGTGTGTGTGTGCCCTAGACCTCTTCAATGAAGATTAATCAAGTGAATTTACCTTTGAAGCTTGAAAAAGCACTTGAGCAATGATGACCTAACTGCCCTTACACATTAAACCCCAAATGTGGTTGTGAACGAAATTAGCCAATCAAAACCGAGGAACTTACAATCTCCCCCCTTTGGCTATTTCGTGACAAAACCACCACTCACAATTCAACCTCAACAATAAACAAAACAAAAAAACAGTTATCAACAAGTTTCTCTACATTACAAAGAGATGTCTAATAAATTAGATCTTCAAGTCATCCATCTCTTGTAGAATCAACATCCCTACAAAACAAAATAACTACACTTTCCAAGACAAGTGTATGTGAGGTGATCAAGTACATATAAACAAGAGCAATTTGCATATAATAGAAACAAGCAACGTGTATCAACAATGCACCTCCTAAATAGGTTAACTCCCCCTCAACGAGTCAAACCCAACTCCCCCTTGATCTATACTATTCCCCCTTTTTGTCATGAGATAGACAAAGGAGTATCCCCTTGAGAAGGCATTAGCAAGGAGAGCTTATGGCACAAGACATATGCATAATAATATAACCAAATTTATGCAACTTAATTAAGAGGAGAGAAACAAGGAGTTTTATTAAAAAAAATGTGTGAACGAATGCTTTGCATACAAGACAAGTTGTATTCAAGATCAAAACATGGTATTTGGCAAAGCAAAATGACAAGGGTTTCCAAGAGAATTCAAACTAATTTCACCCTTTGTCATGGAATAAGCAAGATATAGACTGTAAATTAAATTCATTTTAAGAACAACTATATCAAACTTTACGAAGCAAAACAAGACATGAGCAACTATTGTGCCCTTTTCAATTTTTCTAGGTGGAATGCCCGTATGATAGTAGCCTTGTTTGACAAGTAAAGGGAGAGAGACTTTTGGATTGTAAAATCCTTGAATTGGATACAAGATCCTTATTGATTGAAGTCTCATAATTGCTTTCACACACATTTTTCCATCCATTTTAGAGCATTAAACAATTTCATCCTGCATATTACTTTAATGCATGTCATATAAAGAATCAACATGTCACGGAGATCAATTATAGGTCATTCAAAAATGTACTTCCCAATCAATTCTCCTATTCCAAAAATGCATGTTTGGTCATAAATAAGACATGGATTGCATGTAAAGCAAAGTTGCACACTTATTATTAAAAAAAAAATACAACCAATCATCTCAAGCAATTAATAAAGAAGCATAAATATTATCAATGAGCACAATGCATCGCCAATTTGCTCTCTTTGCTTAAGCTCCCAAGTCCATTTGACCTAGATGATTCCCTATAGACTTACCAAGTCCATTTGACCTAGATGAGCCTATGGGTGAAACCTTAGCACAATGGCATGTGGGTTCATCGTTTTTAATCCACTTAGGTGACACATTGTCATTCCTAGTGGTCAAGATCATCATATTACTCATAGGATCATTAACACTAGCTTTCCTAGGCACATGCATATTGGCTCTACTCCTTTTTCTTTCAATCATGCTCTTAGTTCTACACATGTTAATGGACTTGAAGCAATTTGGTCTAATATGACCATCAACACCATAAAAATGACATGAAAGAATAAAATGAGGGGTCATACCATTCCTTTGTGAGGACAAAGGTGCTTTCCCATGTCTTTGAGCTTTCCTTTGGTGTGGTATTGATTCTCTTCTCCTTTGTTGTTGAGTTGGAGAAGATTGCTTCCTTGGTTGAGCATGCAAGAAATGCTTCTTGGCTTGATGGCTTTTAGTTTGAGGAATTCTTGCTTGAGGTGCTCTCAATGGTTGAGCTTGAGCTTGAGCTTGACTTCTTGGTGCCATCTTAACTTAGACATTTTTAGAACACTCTCCTAGTTCAATTTTCTTCTTAGGATGAAGTGGAGGAAGAGGTTCTTTAAAGTCCAAGCTCTTGACAAATACCGTCTTTCTAAGAGTTGAGGACTCCTTGTCATCTTCAAACCTTAGACCTCTCTTGTCACATGGCTTCTTACCAACTCCCAACATATGGTCAAGCTTCTCCGTACTCGAAGTCATCTTAGTAATCAACTCTCTAGCTTCTCTAAGCTCCTCCTTCAAGCTTTGTTCCACATTTCTTCCATTCTTCACTTTCTCACTCAAGTGAGTCACTTCGGTTGATAGCTTGAGGTTTTCTTCCTTTAGCTTTTGAACCTCTTTCTCCGTATTTAACTTTAAGCTTTGAAAATGCTCAATGAACCCTTCAAGGTTCATACTCTTTACATTTCCATTTGTAGAGTGAGATGAAGTACTCTTATCACTAGAGTCATCACTAGTGTCACTTGTTGCCATGATGGCATCATCAACATAAGTTGCTTCACTTATCACTCTCTTAGCTATTTTTTCATCTACTCCATTTTCAAGGTCACTACTTAAGGCTTTGTCGCCTTTTTCTACATCTTCTACAAAGGAGGCTCCAAAAGCCATGTAGTTAAGAATAACCTCTTCATCACTTGAGGAATCTTCTTCACTTCCACTCTCACTTGATGAGGCAACCACCACTTTTCCTTTCTTCTTATTCTTCGAATTAGTACACTAGGTGGCTATATGACCAAACCTATTACATTCATAGCATTGAAGGCCTTTTCTTGTAGGCTTCTCTTGCTTTGGCTCAATCTTATTCTTTGAGTCATTCTTGTGAAGTTTCATAAACCTCTTGAATTTCATCACCATAAGAGCCATCTCCTCATCTGAGTCATCCTCCTCAATCTTTACTTTAGATGTGCTCAAAGCTATGTTCTTTTGCTTCTTAGGAGAAGTAGGTGTAGAAGTCCACCTAGACTCATAGGCTAGAAGCCTTCCAATCACTTCACTCGGCTTCAGAGTCTTGTAGTTGCTATTTTCTTCCAGTGCTGTCACCTTGGATTCAAATCTCTTGGGAAGTGACCTCATAATCTTTTGCTTGATCCTTTTATCCAAATATGGGTCACCTAGTTGATGGCTTTGATTTACGATGTCCATCAACTTCACTTGGAAGTCATTAAAGCACTCATCCTCTTCCATCCGAATGGTCCCAAATTGCATTTGAAGGACTTGAAGCTTGGATTCCTTGACCACTTCGGTTCCTTCATGAGCCATTTGTAGAATCTCCCAAGCCTCATTTGCATGCCTAGTATTTTGAATCAACTTGTATTGGTTGTCATCCATGGCACACAAGATTGCATGCATAGCCTTGTTGTTCCACTTGGAAGCTTCAAATTCTTGTGAGCTCCAAAGAGACTTAGGCTTGGGAACTTCATCTCCATCGTCATTGGTCATCTTTGGAAGAATGTACCCATCTTCAACCGCAATCCATGCACGGTCATCTATTTGAAAAATATAAGACTCCATCTTGCCTTTCCACAAGGCATAATTATCACCTTTAAGCAAATGTGGTCTTATACTTGATGCTCCCTTTTTGCTCATCCCAAGCTCACTCATAGTGTTTGGGTTAAATGAATGAGATGCAAATGTAATGCACCATACAAGATGCAGTTAACAAGAATACACAAGCAAGATACACACAGAGCACGGATCACCTAAGTATATCTAGGCATCGGCTCTGATACCAATTGAAAGTTCCCTAAAAACGTATGTGTCTATTATCTAGAGGGGGAGTGAATAGGTTTTAATCGAATCAATTACCAAATTTTTGATTAATCAATATCAACACAAATTACCCCAATAAAACAAACATACAACATCAAGTATAAAGTGCAGAAATATAAATAACACTTGATGTTTACGTGGAAACCCTCCAAATGGGAAAAACAACAGGCTGATATGTGAGCCACACAAGATCCTCAAATCCACTATTGAACGAAAGTTTACAACCTAGGTTGACCTCCCGTCATAGCCTCCAGTTACTATTCTACCCAACGGGCATTAATAGTGATTCTTGATCTATTTGCTTGTGCCCTAACCACTTAGTCACAAGACTTAACCTCAATAAAGAGTCAAATACAACCTAAGTGAATATGATAAAATATTCAAACATGCAAGTAATGCAAGGCAACACTAAATGCTTATATAGGAATTTCAGAATGTCACTAAGTACAATTCCTAGATATCAATGTCTAAATGAATGTTCATAATGACTTAACTAGATATAATTATGCAACAATATATCCTAGTTATCAAACAAAGTCCAATCAACACAAGTTGTCATTAAGCATGGCAAGGACTATAATGCAATCACAAAATGCAATAAATGAGTCCTAAACAATATCTAAATGCAAAGCATAGAGATTTAGCTAGAAGGGTAAAATCATCATAAATGCTAGCTATCATGAAAGCATACATCTCAACCAACAAATAACTACCCAAGCATGTTATAAATTCAAAAGAACTTAAAAGCATACTATCAATGAGTAATTAATGCTATTTCTAGGTAAACATAACCTAGTAATGAAACAATTAATTCTAGGTCATGTAGAGATTACCTAGTCAATGAAAACAAGAAGAATCCATGCTTGGAAGATACAAGAAAATGTTAGATGCTCATGGATTGATGGTTAGATGAGCCAAGATGAGTTCTTGGAAGCTCTCTCTCTCTAGGAGTTATTTTCTCTCTCAAATATATGATTTTTGGCTTATAAAAATGAATGAAGGAGAAGATGATACATAAATAGGAGCCCTAAATGTAATTGTGTCGTTTTGACAAAAACGCGCAGAAATTGCCTTGTGCGGTGGTGACTGTGCGCTGGTCGAGTAGCCCACGACCAGCGACAACCTACTGGACAAGTTGCGCTGGTGAGGTGCGCATGATGACCAGCGCACCACCAACGACACACCATTGGAAAGTTACACTGGTATTGGCGTTGGTGAGGGCGCTACTCGAGTGGCGCACGACTCACTTCCTTCACACTCATACATAAATTATGCAAGAGAAAAGAGGTGAAAGGAATGCATCCTAATGCCTAACATGACATGACATTTTAATCACAGGATGCAATCAATTTAATCAATCAAGAAATATGAAATTAGGCACATAACAAGACAATTAAGCTTACATGCAAAGTGATCAAAAATATGCATGATAGTTAGTGTGTGCCCTAAACCTCTTCAATGATGGTTAAGCAAGTGAATTTACCTTTGAAGCTTGAAAAAGCACTTAAGAAATGATGACCTAACTGCCCTTACACATTAAACCCCAATTATTGTTGTCAACGAAATTAGCCAATCAAAACCGAGGAACTTACAAACCTTCGATCTGTTTAAGTAATGGCTGATAGCGGAAACAAAGACAGTTCCAGGGATATCCAGAAATCTCCAGATAATGCTCATATAGGATGGACCATAAGAGATCCCACTTTAACCACTGGGAACTGACCAACACCCATGGCTGGTATCCAACAAATCCTTCATACCAGTGAAGACATAGCATGTCATTTCCGCGATGCACTGCAACATCTACTGATGGATCTGGCAAGAGATGGAGTAGACCTATTGGTAATAGTACAGGCACACCCACCAAGTCCTCCACCACCTCTTAGGCTCGGATCAATTGTAATTTGATCGGGACCAGATGCACTAGTAGCCGTTGGAATTTCAAGTCCAATCAAGCAGATTAGGGGTACGACACATAATCATGGCAAGGATCATGAAACGCTTACAGAAGAACGGCCATGCCAAAGGCAAAGCCACAGACAGACGGGCCCTGATAGGCACAGTAAATATGACCGGCGTAGAGATCGGTCACCGTCATCGTCATCGAAGGATAGTGATCGACACCATCATAAACATCGCCGTGGAACCAAACACTTATAGCGGTTAGCTCATGAGGCTCGAAGTCAATATTAAAAGGAGATGGTGATAGGTATGATATTCACACGATGGGGTTGACCATCGAGGAGAACCATTGGGCGATAAAGATATTGTAATCAGGAGCCTAACCTAGGAAATCGAGAACAAAAGATGCCAGATGGATACGCTGATCAGGTGATATGGATACAATGAATTATCCGAAGATGATTCTGACAACCCTTCACCAGGGACCTCTTACGAACCCTCTTTCTAAAGAGATTCAGGATGCTACACGTGGAACATTTCAAGAAGGATACAGATCCTAAAGAACATGTCAGACGATATAAAAACGCTATGGCCCAGTATGCCCACAACGACACTTTGTTGTGTCTTTATTTTTGATCGAGCCAAGATAACACTAGATTTCGAGTCCCTCTTCCTATGCGTGTTGCTCAATTCTCTGGTAAGATCAAGTGTTTAATGGCTTGATTGAGTGTTTTTATAGGATTTTGTATTTGGTGTATCTTATGGGAAATATAATTGAAGTGGGGGCCCAAAAGTGCTAGAAATCAGAAGCTTGGATAAAAAGGCACGAGTTATCGCGGTCGTGGATCGTCGCCATTGGAGACCGGGACACTTTGACCGACAACAACTTGTTTTAGGAGTTGCCAAAAATGTTGCTTGGAGAACATGCGTGAACATTCAAGAAGCGACATGTCGCGATCTTGGTTCCGTCATGGAAAACCACGACACACCAGGAGACATCAACTTCCTTAGCCATTGTCTCTCGAAATGTCGCCTGAAGAGAAGACACGGAACAAAGAAGCGAGGTGTCAAGGTTGGGTTTCTGTCATGGACAACCGCGACAACCAACAACGCGACAGTACGATGGCACGCGTCTCCAGGTTAACTCTTGACATATTTTTGGACCCATATAAATAAAAAAATATGAGTTTTTTGGAAAAAAAGGGATCAGCCATACGAACTTTTAGACACTTTCACCCCTCTATCACCATCCTTGGGCAATTTTTCCCATCCATCCATCTTGGAAAGCAAGAAAAGGAAGCTTACAAGTCAAGGAACCACAATGACCAACCTTGGTTTATTCTTTCACTCTTCTTTGTTTTATTTCCTTTCTTTGATATGTAACTATTTTTATGTTAGGGGATTAATGTAAACCTATTGAGCAAATCTTTGTAATCCTCAATGAAATACCTTGGTAGTCTCTTTTATTGAAATACTTTCTCTAGTTCTTCCACTTATATTCAAATGAGACCTCAATGAATGTTCTTGTTATGATTAGTTTATCTATGATGTTGAGGGTAAGATAAAGGTGACCATCCCATTTAGTCCTTAACTACAACCTTAATAATTGAGAAAATTTTCATATGCATGACCATGCTATGTGTGATTTGGTTTAGGGATTTTAATTAAAAACTTATTCTAACCATTGCTCATTACATGACCTTGTGTGAGTAATACGAAAGATTAGGTGCTTCATGAAACAAACCCTATCAAGTGGATTTAAATGCTTAAATGAGACTTAGGGATTATATTAAGGAGTTTAATTAGTTTGCATTAATTCCCTAGCATTCCCTCCGATTCATATTTTTCATGTGAGCTTTTGAGTAATTTAGTTATTTGATTTTTCATATTAGTGAGTTAAATTCCCAACTCAAGACAAGCATTATTCTATTTAGTTTTCATGCATTTAGATTAGGATTTAATTAGACTAATTAGTGTTCGACTAGTAGAATCACCGATTCCAATGAACTAACTTTTCTTTAAATTAATTAAGATAAAAAATATTACAATCAATTTTGGCGTATATTTAGTAGTCCTAAGTGCCTAATCTGCACACATACTCAACAACAAACATATCAAGGGAATTTGCTTGAACAATATGGGTTGGAAAAGCTTAAATTTAGCTACTAGACTTGTATGCAAAATGCAAAATCACCCCCAAACCTATGTTTTTCCACACCTTTGTACTATAATCACAATTTATTGCTGAAAATTAAGGTGTGGATCAACTTAGACTTGGAAGAGAAGTAAAATCACTACCATTCACAATTATTAATGAAAATGTAAAAGTTATTTGAAAGGAAAGATACCTAGGTGGGTTGCCTCCCACCAAGCACATGATTTAATGTCTAGGCAAGACGTGGTGAGAGCACTACGGCTCTTGGAGCTCTATCTCTTCCAACCAAGTAAGGTTCCCATCAATGATAGTGTCTCTTGCTTTGTCAAGTTTGTCTTTTCGGACCCAAACTTGTTGAATCTTCCTTGGCGTTCCTTTAGGCATGCTTCGTCTCTTTTTGTACATTTCCATAAATTCAACACATTGGGCCTTTTTATTACCCCTGGTATGGAAAAAATGACATTTGTAAGGAAAATATGACGAACTACCTCCGGTCTTCTTAATTCTTGCTGTCGAATGATTTGCATCTCTCTTGATGATGTGAAGTTGCGGAGTTTCTTCATCTATACTTTGGTCTTTGGTCAAGGTTTCAATTGTTCGTTCGGCCCTTTTAAGCTCCACTAAGCAGTCATATTCCTTGACCTTTGCTACCTTTAAAGCAATTTCTTTTCTGCTAAACTCCTCATTAATGGCATTGATTTCCTTGTCATTTTGTTCAATTTGCCATTGCATCTTTCGAGTGCTTCGGGTAAAGTTTTCTTGTTGCTCTTTTACTAGACTTGCAAGATCTTCTGCCCTTTTTATTTCTTCATCTCTTTCTTTCCTAAGAGTTTCCACTTGCTTCATTAATTACTCATGTTCAATCTTAAGCCCATTTGTATCTAAGGATGCATCTTCTTTACAAACTTTTTTGACATGTCTGTATTCTTCACCTTTAACCTCAAAGAGTGCTAGGATTTCATTCAAATACTCAATTGGATTCTCAGAATATTCTTCTGACTGGAGTGTATCCACAACAAGGCAATCAACTGAGTTAGTGACTTTTTCAACCTTCCCAAAAATGGAACCGGTGGAATGTAGGGATCATGTGACTTATGTAAAAGAGAAGTCTTCTCAGGAATCTTCTCTTCTCCTACTTCCTCTTTTTCTACCAAAGTCTCCACCTTGATTTCCTCTTTCGATTCTTTAGCCTTTTTATCCTTAGGCTCTCCACTTGTATCTCTGGTGTCTAATACTCGGGCACTCCTCAGAACTGTCATTGCCTTAGCTTGTTCATTCCTGTGAATTGTGTCAGCTACTTGTTCTAAATGTGTCACCAACTTCTTCACCGATGCCTCTAAGTTGGTGAACCTTTGCCCAGCTGCTTGAATGAAATTATTCAAGTTCTGATCTGTTTGTTGTGAACTCTGAGCAAGGGTAGTCACAATGTCCTCCAAAGGACTCTTCCTAGGCTGAGATGAAGTCATATCTCGATTACCGGAGTTGTTCCATTGCCACCCACTTTAAGTGTTGTTTCGGTCAAACCATGAGAAGTTGAAATGGTTGCGCCACCCCGAATTGTAAGAGTTAGAATATGGATCATTTATTCCTCTTAGAAAATTTAGGGCTTGGACATCCTCCGTCTCATAAAATACCATATCTCTACCTTGACGGTCCGCTTCATACATCATGTTTGCCCTTAAACACTAAAAACAAAAGTACCAATGATGTAAAAAGAAACTAAAAAAATGAAAATAAAACTAACTAACAAAATAAAATAAATTAAAATGACACACACTACCTAAATCAAACTAATTAGTCTCAACTAATGAATATATGTCGATCCCCAGCAGCGGTGCCAAAATTGATCGAGCCATGATAACACTAGATTTTAAGTCCCTCTTCCAATGCGTGTTGCTCAATTCTTGGGTAAGATCAAGTGTTTAATGGCTTGATTGAGTATTTTTACAGGATTTTGTATTTGGGGTATCTTATGGGAAATATAAGTGAAGTTGTGGTCTAAAAGTGTTGGAAATCAAAAGCTTGGACAAAAAGGCACAAGTTGTCGTGGTCATGGATCGTCATCATGGGAGACCGCGACACTTTGAGCGATAACAAATTGTTTTAGGAGTCACCAAAAATGTCGCTTGGAGAACATGCGCCAACATACAAGGAAGCAACATGTCGCAATCTTGATTCCGTCATGGACAACCGCGACCTTTTCCACGTGACAAATTCAAGGGGTTGTTGATGCTCGATGTGTCACTCAACATGTCACGTGGCTGCACAACTGCGACACCAGAATATCAGGGCCAAGATGAAGATACGGTGTGTCACGATCATGGATTCCTTCATGGAAGACCGCGACATGTCGACCGTGACATGCACCCATTATAAAAGCATCAGTTCGTGTAAGGGCAGATCCTCACCAAATATTTTAAACTCCAACCGTGACCTATTCTCCCTCCTCGCGATGTCGAAGACTTCCAACCCACGCAATCGGTATTTTCTTCTTCTTTCACTTATTTTAGACCCTTGATAGTCCCACATTTTAGTCCTATAATCACTTACATGTTCTAGGGTTGATTTGGGGAATTTTCAGTTTGTTAGGGGATGTTGAAATTTTCTACAAAATTGTGTGAAATGAAGGGTGGTTTTTGGTTTATGAAGTATATTGAAGTATATATTGTATTGATTTCATGTTTTTGAAGGAGTTGTGAGTGAAATTGGTTGATTTTAGTGAAATTAAGGCATATTTGGGGGTAATTTCAGGATTACTTTGTTGTGGATGTTTGTTCAAATTATTCTGCATGCGTGTAATTATATGGTGGTGGTTTATGGTATCCGTGGTGTATCAGATTACTGGAGTTGTTGAGTTGAGTGATCCTAATTTGAAGCAACACAGTTTTTTTAGAGGAGAAATGGCTAGAACCAAGCAGATTGTTAGGGTGGATTCCAGTTGTACTAAGGCAAGGGATTCCAGATGTATGGAAAGGCCAAGAAGGGGACCAGACAAAGGAAAGAGACAGATACCCCCTTGTGCCGAAAACCCTGATTTTTCGACTAAGATAGTAAAATTATGGGAAGAAATTCATACCTGAGAGAGGGATTAACTTGAGCGAGTTGGATGAGACTCAGATTACAGGGATGGTTAAAGCTCAATGTTGGGGAACTTTTATTCAGAGACTTGCAAAATATTGCCCTCAGATTGTTAAGGAATTTTACGCAGGGGTGATTGAGAGGACCTATTGTTTAGGAAGTCCGGTATTGGTTCATGGTAGAGAAGTCCACATCAACTCATGGGACATTAACAAACATTACAGGACCGAACTTACACACAGTTGCCATGTTTAAGGGGGTTCCTCGGTTTGACATTTTCTCTAGGATGAATATTGACCTAGCCAACAGTTTGGTAGCTCAGCCGATGGAATTTTGGAACTCCAAGTCCAACCCGATTAAGCAGAAGAGGTTGCTACTAGAGATGGCTTTCTAGCACATATTCATTTACCAGTCTTTAAGGCCATGCAAACAAACTACTATGGTAGCTCATGAGGTAGCCACCTTGCTCTACTGCATTAAACACGAGGCATCCTTTAGATGTGGGGGTGATTTTGAAGATGAAGATTCATAAGTCAACACGAGATATAACAAGGAAGGAGGCAATGGTGTTCCCTTGTCTTATCATATTTTTCTGCCAGAAGGTGGGTGTAGACATGTCTTCTGATGAGTTTGTTGAGATCGGGTCTGATTTTAGGGTCCTTATATGGTACTCACTTTTTCCAGGGTAAGGTTTGGCGAAACCTGACAGAGGAGAGGGCAACCGGCCCAAGAAGAAAAGGGGGAGAGTAGTTCATAATCAATCAGATGATGATGATGTAGAGTCCGATCGAGATGAGCAGGCAGATGATGTTGATGATGAGTGGCTGTATGAGGATTATGGTTCTCTCCCCGTATTGGAGCTTTTGTTAATTGCTACCAAACTCTCTAGATGACAACAGACTGATGTCGATGTAGTAAATTTAAATGCCATTGGAGATGTCTAACACTCAATTCTTTAACATATGAAGTGGATGAAACAGCGGATGATGGCTAAGATAGATATGGTAGAAGCAGGATTTAGAAAAGACATTGCATATTTGAGGCAGAAGCTCTATTTACAGCCATATGAGAGAGAAATGAAGCCGGTTCCTTATCCATGGCACCCGTATCTAGCTCCTAGATACCAGTCCCCATATCCATTTCCAGGTTAAAGGCCTCCATAGCCATGGACACAAGGTACATGCTCAGCTTCAGGATCAGGATTCCAGCCCCAATTCCCAGTTTATTTGATCGATAAACCAGTGGTTTTAGAGGATGAGGCTATTGTCCAGACCGTCAAGAAGATATCAAGAAAGGAAGTAGAGGACAGAGCAGCAGCAGCAGCCAGTAGGAAGGGGAAAGAATTAATGCCCGGATCCTCATGGCCACCATCACCACCACCTCATTATTTGCTTTATGCTGATTTGTTTAGCTAGACTTGTTTGTTTTATTTTACTGCTTTCAGCTATGTTTCGTACTTGTTTAGTTACTCTTGTTATTTGATTTCTCTCATAGTGGTACTTTTGCATATTTTCTTTTGTTTTGTTTTATCGGTGATTAGAATAAGTGGTGAGCGCTGTATTGTGTTATGGTTGATGTTTAACTGTCATTGGGTGCTTTGTATGGCATCTTGATCGAGCCTTTGTTTATTTTATTTTCTTTTATATTATTGCACTATGTTGTGTTAGTTGTGGTTTAGGCTCCTTCTCGCCGGGCTCTCATTGTCAACATTGGGGACAATGTTGAGTTTAGGTTTAGGGGTGTCAACACCGGTTTCGGTCGTTTCGATTTTATTGAGTCCTAAATTTTATTTTTGAGTCAAATTTTTGATTTTATTTTGAGTCCAAATTTTTGGTTGAGTCAAACTTTTCAAAACAATCGCATGGCCAAAAAATTTCAAGCTTCAAGTAGCTTGGGTGTGATGCTTTGAGTGTGTGTTTATGTGAGAGTTTATTTATGCATAATGTGCTCGATTGAGCATCTTGTTGTCACTATAGGGTCTCACTTGCACTTCATGGGTTGTCCCATCCTTTTGTGTTCAAGTTAAGGGGACTTGGTGCTCAAGCACCTTGTTCTAATAGTGGAGACACCTAATGAGTTCACAAACACAAGCCTTAAAAAATACATTTGAGTGTTACCATTGTTTATCTTAAACACTTATCTCGTCACGCGCATCAATTGCCATAGGACATCACATTGCATTGTATTTATGGATTGCTTGATGGATACTTACTTTCCCTTGATAGATGAAATGGTGGAATTTATTTTAGACAATGTGTGTGCTTAACTACTCATATTAGCCTAAACACATTCCATGTCCCTATTTGTGTGCTCCCAAGCCAATTTTGAGGCCAAACACTTACTTTTCTTTTGGAACCACATTACACCATATAGCCTAAACATAAACACATGCCTACCCTCATTTCCAATCTTGTTAGGATGTGTTGTGTTGTGGTGAAAGGTGGAAAAGCTCTAAATATGAAAAGTTAGCATGTATTTAGGCTATATTTGTAAATGTACATGGCAAAAGACTCAAAAATGTAAATGCAAAAATGTGCACTTATGAGCTTAAAGTGTTAAAAAAAAGGGGAAAGAGAGAAAAAGAAAAGTAAAAGGGAATAAGATTCTTGTATGTAATTATAATGTACTTACGAGTAGAGTACTCATGTATAGCACAAGTGTAATGAAAAGTCACGCCTAACTAGTGCCTCAAGTGATGTGAATAGAGCTTAAGTATTGGGTGTATCGTGTAGCATCTTAGCAAGATTGGTGACTTTTTAATTCCATTTCTTATTCTTTGTTCACCATATTTCACCCAATGGCCCCATTACAACAAAATGGAAGACCTAAATGATCTACTATGAAATCTAGATTGGGAATGTTTGCTGAAGCATGATCTTCCACGTCCATGGCATTTGATTCATTCCCTAGGCTACTTCACCACAATAATAATTTTTAATTTATTATTGTATGCAAGTATTTGATTCCCATGCATAACTCTATCCTTGCATACTTTGCATGAGTGTGAACTTAGGACTCCGAGGGGAATGAAAAGAGAATGTCCACATGAGGTTTAGAGTCAAAGCGAATTACGCTCGAGGTGTGAGAGTGAGTAGTTCTCGACTTGAGAGTAATTTAGGTGTGGGATTTATGTTGTTTGAGTGCCCCATGAGTGCCGTCGAGTTGCTTGAGAATGTTTTGCATGTGTCTACTCTCTTTATCCATATCTCTTTGCATCTCATCATCAGTTGAAAATGCAGCTTATGAATTTTGTTGTTTGAATTTCTTTGTTGATTTTAACGAGTCTTTGTTTTTTTTTCTTGTTTGTTTTTGTTGTTGTTTCCTCTTGATTTTGCTCGAGGACTAGCAAAAGGCCAGGTTTGGGGGTGTTGATCGAGCCATGATAAAACTAGATTTTGGGTCCCCCTTCCTATGCGTGTTGCTCAATTCTCGAGTAAGATCAAGTGTTTAATGGCTTGATTGAGTGTTTTTGCAGGATTTTATATTTGGGGTATCTTATGGGAAATATAAGTGAAGTTGGGCCCCAAAAGTGCTGGAAATTAGAAGCTTGGACAAAAAGGCATGAGCTGTCGCGGTCGTGGATCATCGTCATGGGAGACCGCGACACTTTGAGCGACAACAACTTGTTTTAGGAGTCGCCAAAAATGTCGTTTGGAGAACATGCACGAACATACAAGGAAGCAACATGTCGTGGTCTTGGTTTCGCATTGGAAGACCGTGGCACACCAGGTGACAACAACTTCTTTAGCCATGTCGCTCGAAATGTCGCCTGAAGAGAATATGCGGAACAAAGAAGCGAGGTGTCACGGTTGGGTTTTTGTCATGGACAACCGCGACAATCAATGACTCGACAGTACGATGGCACGCGTCCCCAGGTTGATTCTTGAACTATTTTTAGACCCATATAAATACCCATATGAGGTTTTGGAAAAAAAAGGATCAGCCACTCGAACTTTTAGACACTTTCACTTCTCCATCACCATCCTTGGACATTTTTTCCCATCCATCCATCTTGGAATCTTGGAAAGCAAGAAGAGGAAGCTTACAAGTCCAGGAACCTCAATGATCAACCAAGGTTTCTTCTTTCACTCTTCTTTGTTTTATTTCTTTTCTTTGATGTGTAACTAATTTCTATGTTAGAGGATTAATGTAAACCTATTGAGCAACTCTTTGTAATCCTTGTCTAATGGTTTTTAATTAAATACCTTGGTAGTCTCTTTTACTGAAATACTTGCTCTAGTCCTTCCACTTATGTTCAAATGAGACCTCAATGAATGTTTGTGTTAGGATAAGTTTATCTATGATGAGATGTGGCTGAGCATCCCATTTAGTCTTTAACTACAAGCTTAATAATTGAGAAAATTTCCATATGTATGACCATGCTATGTGTGTTTTGGTTTAGAGTTTTTAATTAAAAACTAATTCTTACCATTGCTCATTACATGACCTTGTGCGAGTAATAGGAAAGATTAGGTGCTTCATGAAACAAACCCTATCAAGTGGATTTAAATGCTTAAATGAGACTTATGGATTACATTGAGGAGTATAATTAGGTTGCATTAATTCCCTAGCATTCCCTCCGATTCATATTTTTCGTGTGAGCTTTTGAGTAATTTAGTTATTTGGTTTTGCATATTAGTGAGTTAAATTCCCATCTCAAGACAAGCATTATGCCATTTAGTTTTCATGCACTTAGATTAGGATTTAATTAGACTAATTAGTGTTCGACTAGTAGTATCATCGATCTCAGTAAACGAACTATTTTTAAAATTGATTATGATAAAAAATACTGCAATCAATTTTCCATAAACTCTTGGAGACACACGCTCAAGATGGATTGGGAGATTACCTCCGTCAAGTATTGGGAGTTTCAGCGAGTTGAGAAGAAGCTTTACAAGATAATTTCTAAGCAATGTGCACAGGAAAAAGTCAATGGCTTACCATTCTCAGCTGAAGCAAGGGAAAGACGAGTCACTAAAAACGTACCTGGGGAGATTCGGTCAGACGGTCTCAGAAATCGGCAGTGCAAATGATAAAGCAATAATTGTTGTATTCACAAATAACTTACAGAATGGGCGATTGTCCTTCGACTTAAGGAGAGCCTGATTAATGAGATATGCAGACATGATGGACATGGCCGGAGGATATACATTAGCTGAGGAAGAGGATTTAGCAACAGGAGGTTGCTACATGTATGAAGGGAGACCCGAACAAAAAGATACCGAGTCAAAGGTACAGAACCATAAAGGAGACAGAAAGGAAATAGCAAAGAAAAAAGCAAAGAAAAAAGCAAAGATGAGGGAAGCAGACATAATACTGACCTGACCACGGAAAAGTTCTGAGGAAAGTATACGAACCACACTCCACTCCAAAAAAAGCAATAAGAAATCCTGACAATACTAGAAGAAAAGAATCTAGTGAAGGAGCCACGTCAGCAGTCCCAATTTGCTCGATGAGACACAATGAAATATTGAAAGTTCCATAAGGAAACCGGACATAAAACTTCCAAGTGTTACCAGTTCAGAGATTATATAGAGACCCTCATTCGGTAAGGACATCTGCAGGATATAATCCTAAAGAAAGATGAGAAGTCTGAAACTCTGAAAGAAACCAAAACTGGAGATCATAATTCTGGTCAGAACAAAAGGGCCAGTCCCGAGGGAAATGAAGTGATACAGACTATCTTCGGAGGACCATCAACTGGGAGAAGTACCCGGGAACGGACTCAAAATCTGAGAAGTGATGGAGGCAAGATAGAATTTTGACGTTAACTCCATCGAGCTCGACCCAAAAAGAATAAAGGAAGGATGAGACCCAATAATATTCATTGAAGCTGATTCACATGGGGTCGACGTCCGGCCAAATGATGCCCTCATTATTAGTGCCCGAATTGGCCATAGAGAAGTCATAAGAATTCTAGTGGACAATGGTAGCTCCATAAACATCCTCAATGTGGTTGTTTATGATCACCTCAGATTGGATCGAAAGGACTTGCAACCATTCCATACCCTACTCAGAGGATTCGGGGGAGTCGAGGTTGGGTCTCTCAGAATAGTGAAGCATCCCGTGAAGATCAGAGTAGCTCCTTGCAAGAAAACAGTGTTACTCGACTTTGTCATGGTAGATCTGGACAACTGGACTTATAATACATTACTAGGATGACATTTCCTGAACAAAACAAAGGCAGTAACAGCTACCTACGCCTTGATGATTAAGTTCCCAACTAAATGAGGGGTAGGAATAATCAAGGGGTCGCAAGAGATGGCTAAAATAGCTAATCTCTCGGTTTACAAAGACAGATAATAGTGAATACAAAGTATGCACCTTAACATAACTAGATCAGATCGAGCAAGAATCACTGTTATTCGAGTTTGATCCGAGGGAAGAACTTGAGACATCAAAACGTGAACCCATAGAAGAGGTGGTCTTAAAGAAAGATGAACTAGATAAGAAGGTCAAAATTAGAGCCAACTTAGAAGAAAAGGTCATGCTAGATCTTATTGATTTACTTATAGAATACAAAGATGTGTTCATATGGAGTCATTGACGTGACGATTACCAAGATCACGTCAACAGAAAATCTAACGGATCCCTTTACAAAGGCTCTTTCACAAAAGAGTTTTGATAGGCACCTAGAGAATATGGGGATGAGAGATATGACACATTTGCTATAGAAAAAGTGGGAGATTGTTGGGACTATGCTCGATAGCAAGAGTATAATAATGTATTTGACAATCATTCCATATTAATAAAGTGATTTCTTGTTTAACAAATCTTATAGCATTTATAGTTTAATTATTATAATTGTCAAAAGTAAATAATCATAAAGTCAAAAGATGATGAGAAAAGAAGAATTGTTCATACATCTAGATATGTGTGAGGTAGACACAATTCTTTAGTTAGTCTTGAATAATATTCACAACTTAAGATAGAGGGTTGGGTGCCTTTATCTTGTCAAAGTTGTAGATTCTTTTGCTAGCATTTGGGTGGGTATGAATGAGTAACATCAACTTATTCTATCCTAGACAACCTTATTGCAGAAAGTGTATCCTCGTGAAGAATACCAGTAATCGTCAAGAGCTCATAGACCGCCTATAGCTCTCCAAGTTACCATATTTACTCATATGACCACATTTTGAACTTGGATATTTTGACTTGTCCAGAAGCCATGTTTCAACAGACACTACTGAAAAATTAACGTTAAGATTTAATATCCAATACCTCAAAACATCCATATGATGATATTCTACTCTCATTTAATAAATGAAGCCATGATGTCCATGTCTATAAATGAAGTCCTCTATCGATTAAAAAATGAAAACCACCAAACTATCGATGATAGAATATGCTATATAATGGTATTCATTGATAGCTCAAACGATAACACTTGCAACTGTAAGTCCATCATTTATCTCAAGATTGAGATAGACTCTCTGATTGTCTTCAAATAAAAACTTTTATTCATTGACGGTTCTAGATAGAGTATTCATTGTGATCCAATTCAATGCACCCAGTACATTAGATTCTTTTACCCAAAGACACCACACGTTGATGATGATTTAAGACTCATCATAACACATTTGATCCCACTAAAATTCTAACAAAAGATCAACAACTTTAACAAGATAAAGGCACCCAACTTTTATCTTAAGTTGTGAATATTATTCAAGACTAACTAAAGAATTGTGTCTACCTCATACATATCTAGATGTATGAACAATTCTTCTTTTCTCATCATCTTTAGACCTTATGATTATTTACTTTTGACAATTATAATAATTAAACTGTAAATGCTACAAGATTTGTTAAACTAGAAATCAATTTATTAATATGAAAAGATTGTCAAATACATTATTATACTCTTGCTATTGAGCATATTCCCAACAATCTCCCACTTGCTCTATAGAAAATTTGTCATATCTCTCATCCCCGTGTTCTCTAGATGCCCATCAAAACTCTTTTGTGGAAGATCCTTTGTAAAGGGATCCGCTAGATTTTTTGTTGACGTGATCTTGGTAATCGTCACGTCACCCCTATGCACAATTTCCCTCAGAAGGTGATACTTTCTTTCAATGTGTTTCCCTATCTTATATATATATATATATAATTTCTACCAGCCATAGAGAAAAAACTTGGAGAGAATTTCGGCCAGCTCTAGTCTTTTTTAGAGAGAAGATTTCGGCTACCATAGAATTTTGAGAGAGAAAAATCTGATTTTTCTCTAGACAAAATTTGACCAACTCTAAGAAATAGTGTGTGATTCGGGAAAGAAGAAAAGGAAGAAAGAACGTTTAGTTTTCGATAGTACACTAGTAGCCTTTACATCAAAAGGTTTTGTGTACCACATTGAATCAAGGTTCACGCGAGTTTAAATCAAATTGATTTATAATTAACAAGTGACCTAACGTTCTTTATTTTATTCTTGGAGGATTATTGTAACTAACAAAGAGAAATATTTTGTTTGTTTCCATCCTCAGGTATATAATTAAAAGGAGTAGGAGCCCACACTCCTTGGTGATTCACGTTTATGATTGGATTGGAAGATCTTACGGAATCAATTCAGCACTTGTTCAATCGTCATGAGAAAAATGTATGACACTTTTTATATACATCAATTAATCTAGGGTTAAGGTTCTTGTTAGTCAAAGGGATAATTTTAATTTATACGCAAACCCTAATTTTATTAAATTTCGATTTCTCACAATTCCGCTGCGTGTGTTTTTCCTTACAAACAGGTGGTCCTGTCTTTCACGACAACAACTATATCAGTGAGGTGCAACAATCTTTCCTTCTTGGTTGCTACATAGGCTAGAAAACTACCGAGGAGTAGCAATCCTACCTCCTTGCATGCTATTTGGATCGAGGTCATCTAAAGAGGAGACCGAATGCCAAGACCAAGGTACCAGGACCAGGGACCAAGACCTGCCCTCCGTTCCAGCAAAGGAACCTCAAGTGCCATGTTTCCTCTATATGCACGAAGCTAAATGTGTGGAAGGACTTGTCTCCTACCTAGTTACACCATAGTCAATATTCATACAAGATCACCTTAGGTACGAGGTACATATCACTCCTGACTCTCTGGGCCAGATTAATCCATCCAGGAGGATCGCCTTGACTAGAAGAGCTTCACAGTACTCCTGATGCTCTGGATCAGATTAATCTATCCAGGAGAATCACCTTGACCATGAGAACTACACAACACTCATGATGCCCTAAACCAGAATAATCCCTCTCAAAGGATCACCATGGTATTTCGACAATGATTGCCTCGAGACCATGACAACACAAATGGTCTTCATGCTGCTCTGGCCAGGCACCACCCCCGCTAGAAAGGGTCTGGTTCATAAGGTATAGTTGTCTACCAGATATGGAGACCAGGGATCGGTCAGGGATGCCCCCTCACCACCCCTAATGCCTTCGGTCTGGCAAAACCCCTAAGTGCACAATTACTAGGATAGACAGATGGCCATCCTGCTGCCTTGGCTTGGCCTGGCCATCCCCCTCCAAGAATGATATGGATGGCATAGTTGCCTACTAGGATCATTTCGCAAGTTCACCTAAGTACTAGGATTTCTAGAATAGGAATACCTTATACCTAGATTCACACACATGCATTCACCTAAGTACCAGAATTTCTGGAACAGGAATGCTAGGTACCCAGATTTGCCACAAATGCATCGTCCCAAATTATCAAGCAGTACGGTTTGTCATATCTTACCTTTCTAGATTATCAGATTTTATACTAACAAGATCATCGAAAATTCCACCCAAGGAAATATCCCCATCATTAGTCTATAACTACTAATTTGTTTTTGTTAATAGCCAAATTTGGCTAGGGACCAAAGGACAATTTTTCACTTTCCTAGTCAAGGTCCAACTCCGAGACTACATAGCATGGTACCACGGTTCCTAAGGTCGAGCTATTGGGTGACCCCACAGAAGTGAGGAAAAGTCATTGCACCCAAGGAACGCTCCAGGTGAAGCTCGACACAATCAGATTCGATCTACTTACACCGAAATAAAAATCCAATGCAAGACCGATACTGGATGACCCAGGTTCCCCTAGGTCGAAATTACCTGGCAACCTCCCTAGAAGCCCACCATCCTCTCTGAGCATAGAGAGAAACCTATAAGGCATCAAGCCCGTACTGCAGTATCGCTTTGCCTCATCGAAGAAGGAAGCAAATCTATCTCGGCGGGTAGGAGGAAGCTCACAGAAGCTCTGTCATCGCTAAACTGGTCATTTCAAGCTCCAAACGGGACTTGGAAAGGTCTGATCGAGCTTCTAATATCAAAACAAGAGATTGGATCAACCTCGCCTTTCGAAATAGTGAGCACCATATTCGGTGACCACAATGATGTATCAAACCTGGGTAATACACAGGATCACCTCCACTCTCCAAATTACATTGAAACTTTGTGTGCGTGTAGGGCAATTGATTGAATCCAAAGAGGAAACAAACTTATCCATCTAAGATATTCTCAAATCCGTTATTAAGCAAAATTCAATGACATTTAAAAGGCATATCTCGACCGATAAAGAGGGATTTGATAAAGAAAATAATGGCGGGAGAGTCATGAGTTTAACCTAGTTGGATTGTGTATAAATAATCCCGAACATGCACGAGAAAAAGGGAAAGAAGAGATTGAACTAGATATCTAGAAAAAAAAAGAGATATCGGCATAAATTTTGTGATCAGAACACGGCCATCATAGCTATCTACTTCTCGACAGGCACAAAGTCACCACACCTATTGTATCTAAGAGTGACTAGGAGTGTACGAACGACTTCTGTGTAGACCATATGATTCAATAATAAAATTAGTGTCATTTTCCCTTATGTGTCTTAGAATTAGTTTTGTCGTTCTTTCTCATTTTCACCATCAAATATATGAACCGGGTATTGAAGGTACCAGCCTCGGCCGCCACCTCGGTGGTAATGGTCTCGAAGGTGCTAATTGAAGTTTTTCACCCCGAGTGAATTTTTGGTTAACAATTTTTGGCACCGTCTGTGGGAAACATCCGCACCCAATTAACCAAACAAAAAGTTTACGTGTTTGTTAATTTACAAAAATTATGAGGCTCCTCTTCTCCCAGGGACAAAGCAAGGTATCGGGACAACCTTCTGCTACATTAACACGAAAGGCTCTAAGGAAAGGAAGGAAATCCAGGCACCATAGCCAAGCTCTGGCCCAGCCAACCGCTGTATAGGCTCCTGGCCCTCCTATGATAATCTAGACCATGCTCGACCAGCAAGCAGTGGCCTTCGTGAAAACGTTAGCCTTCGCTTGCTCGCTGAGGGCATCTCAACATAGCTAACAAATCCCAATGCCTAGGGAGAGCCTAGAAAGCGCGGAACAAGGCAGCTCACCTTCGAATGATTAGGACCCCCCTTTCCAAAGCTAGCACGCGCTGGGGCAGGGCCTCAACCCTGAATCTTAGATAGGCTAGGGCCTATGCTGTAGGGAAAAAAACGGTTTAAAACACAACGAAAGTGTAAGAAAAAAATGCAAGAAAACTAGGGTTTGCGTATAAATAAAAATTTTCCCTATTAATAACAAGAACCTTAACCCTTGATTAATTGATGTATATAAAAAGTATCATACCTTTTTTTTCGTGATGATTGAACTGGCGTCGAATTGAATCCGTCAGATCTTCCAATCCAATCATGAATGTGAGTCATCTAGGAGTGTGGGCGACCTTTCTTTAATTTGTATACATGAGGATGGAAATAAACAAAATCATCTTCTTTGTTAGTCACAATAATCCTCCAAGAGAAAAAACCAAGAACGTCCGGTCACTTGTGAATTATCAATCAATTTGATTGAAACTCGCGTGAACCTTGATTCAATGTTGTACACAAAACAATTTTGATGCAAAGGATACTAGTGTACTTATCGAAAACAAAAACGTTTCCTCTTTTCTCTATGCTTGGCCAAATTATTCACACGATGCTTGGCCAAATTATTCACAAGATGAGTTGGACAGAGTTTTTTTTATAATAATAAAAACAAATAAAAAACAACTTCTCACACCAAAAAATTCATGCTTGGTCGAAATTTACAAGTATATATATATATATATATAGGAGACCAAATCCTCTTCTAAGAATGATTTACTTGGTGGTTAAGAATCCTATCTTTAGGTGGATTTACTTGGTGGTTAAGAATCCTTTTCCAAAAGGAATTCTTTCCTACACCAAGACTCCTAATCTGACTCAATAGTGTATTTGTAACCACATTAAAGACTTCCTAATTTGATTAGATAAATAATTCCTTTTATTTATCTACTTATCAAATATAGTCCTTAATATTAATTATACTACCAACAATAGTATAATATTAGGAGACCATCTTATAATAGAAAAAGATTTTGAATTTTAATTAAATAATTAATTAATCAACAAATTAATTAATTTCCATTTAATTAAATAATAAAATAAAAATAATATAATTAAGCTATTCCAAATGGCCTTGCTGCCCAACACATATAAATGGGCTATATATTATTTTTCTTATTTTATTAAATCCATTGGATCTTAATAAAAAATCCACATGTGAACTAGATCTATTCTTACAAAAAGAAACAAGTTCAAACGCCTTAATACAATTCTAAATGGATCCCTAAATTGGTCCGGTAGAATATATCAAGTGATCCATGCAAGTTTGTGTGGATTGGGGATTTTGGCTGGCTATCTAAATTTAAGCTCCAATAGACACAACCCAATCACAATCAACAAATGATTCACTTAGGTCCGATCTATTTAATTTTAGTTCATTCCACTAAAGAACTAAAATTGAACTCTTAAATAAAGATAGAATAAGTTGATGTTACTCATTCATACCCTAGACAACCTTGTTGGAGAAAGTGTATCCTCATGAAGAATACCAGTAATCGCCAAGAGCTCATAAACTGTCTATAGCTCTCTAAGTTACCACATTTACTCATATGACCACATTTTGAACTTGGATATTTTGACTTGTCCATAAGCCATGTTTCAATGGACACTATTGAAAACTTAACGTTAAGATTTAATATCCAATACCTCAAAACATCCATATGATGATATTCTACACTCATTTAATAAATGGAGCCACAATGTCCATATCTATAAATGAATTACTCTATCGATTAAAAAATGAATACCACCAAACTATTGAGGATAGACTATGCTATATAATCATACTCATTGATAGCTCAAATGATAACACTTGCAACCATAAGGCCATAATTTATCTCAAGATTGAGATAGACTCTCCTATTTAATGCACCCAGTGCACTAGATTCTTTTGCCCAAAGACACCTTACTTTGATGATTCTAGACTCATCATAACACATTTGATCCCACTCAAATGCTAGCAAAAGAATCTACAACTTTGACAAGATAAAGGCGACAACCTTTTATCTTAAGTTGTGAATATTATTCAAGACTAACTAAAGAATTGTGTCTACCTCATACATATCTAGATGTATGAACAATTCTTCTTTTCTCATAGTCTTTTGACATTACGATTATTTACTTTTGAAAATTATAATAATTAAACTATAAATGCTATAAGATTTGTTAAACTAGAAATCACTTTATTACTATAAAAAGATTGTCAAATACAATATTATACTCTTGCTATCAAGCATAATCCTAACAATCTACCACTTGCTCTATAGAAAATGTGTCATATCTCTCATTCCCATGTTCTCTAGATGCCCATCAAAACTCTTTTATGGAAGAGCTTTTGTAAGGGGATCCGCTAGATTTTCTGCTGAAGCGATCTTGGTAATCGCCGCGTCACCCCTATGCACAATTTCCCTTAGAAGGTGATACTTTTTTTCAATTTGTTTCCCTCTATTATGACGTCTTGGTTCTCTCGAATTAGCCACTACTAAACTATTGCCACAATAGATAGTGATCTGCTTATTCATTTCAGGAAGCACTTTCAAGTCAATCAAGAATTGGCGGAGCCAAACTACCTCTTTAACAGCCTCGTATACGGTAACATACTCGGCTTCCATGGTGGAATCAGCAATACAAGATTGCTTGATACTCCTCTATATGACTGCCCCTTCTCCAATAGTAAACACATATACTGATGTTGATCTCCTGGAGTCAGAATCTGTATACCCAACGGGAATTCAATCCCCTCCAGAGTATACAAGAATATAATCTCTCGTTCTCTTGAGATACTTGAAAATATGCTTGATTGTCGTCCAGTGATCAGGACCAGGTTTCGATTGAAACCTGCTAACTATGCCCACAACAAAACAAATATCTGGTCTAGTGCAGAGCATTGCATACATGAGACTTCCAATTGCCGATGCATATGGAACCCTATTCATGAATTGCTCTTCACGCTAATTCTTAGGAACTTGTTCCTTAGAAAGTTTGATTCCATGTCTGAAAGGTAACATACCTTTCTTGGAATCTTACATGGAAAACCTAGACAAGATTTTATCTATGTATGAAGCTTGAGATAATGCAATCGTTCTATTCTTTCTATCCCTCATGACTTGGATACCAAGAATATAACTTGTTTCTCCTAAGTCATTCTTATCAATTTTTTTTGCTAACCATTCTTTTATTGATGTTAATACACCAACATCGTTTCCGATGAGTAGTATATCATCAACATAAAGAACTAGGAAAACCAACGCGTCGCCTTTAATCCTTTTGCATACATAAGGTTCGTTAAGGTTTTGAATAAATCTAAAACTTTTCACGGCTTGATCGAACCTTATGTTCCAGGATCTGGATGCTTGCTTCAATCCATATATGGATCTTTGCAACTTGCATACCCTTTCATCTTGGCCCCTTTGCAATGAATCCTTCTGGTTGCATCATGTAGATGCTTTCGTCAAGACTTCCATTAAGGAAAGCTATCTTGACATTCATTTGCAAAATCTCTAGGTCTAGAGATGCCGCAATGGATAAGAGTATCCTAAAGGATTAAAGCATGGCTACAGGAGAGAAGGTTTCTTTATAATCGATACCTTCCTTTTGTGTATAACCTTTAGCTACCAATCTAGCTTTAAAGGTTTCCACCTTTCCATCCATTCCTCTTTTCCTCTTGTATACCCACTTGCACCCGATGGGTTTTATCCCTTTTGGCAAGTCTACAAGAGACCAGACTTTGTTTTTGAACATAGATTCAATTTCGGATTGCATTGCCTTTTTTCAATGGCGACAATCAACATCTTCCATTGCTTCCTTGTACGTATAGGGGTCATAGTCGCCCGAAAGATTCTCTACAGATTCTCCTAGACCGATGTATCTCTCAGGTTGTCTAACAATGAGGTATGGTAGATTGTTGATCTTGTGTTGGTACGGAACTTACAATTGGGCTTGGTTGCGAAACCTTTTGTGGAATTGTATCTCCTAAAAGCTCATTCAGGACAATTCTACTTTTAGGCACAAAATTATTTATATAGTCCTTTTTCAGAAATTTAGCATTTGTCGAAACAAATACATTAAGATCTGATTGACTATAAAAATAATATCCTGTTGTTCCTTTTGGATACCCTACAAATATGCATGTTTCTGAACGAGACTCTATCTTTTATGTCTTTCCTTTTAACACACGTGTAGGACATCCAAATATCCTTAAGTGTTGTAAACTAGGTTTTCGCCCGGTCTATAACTCTTGCGGTGTTTTAGGAACCGACTTAGATGGTACATCGTTTAGAATGTATATTACAGTTTGTAAAGCATATCCCCGAAAAGAATTAGGGAGCGTTGAATAACTCAACATAGACCTAACCATATCCAAATGATTTTTATTTCTCCTTTCTGCCATCCCATTTTGTTGAGGTGTGTCTGGTGTAAAAAACTGAGAAATTATTCCATTATCAATAAGATATTGTTGAAACTCACCAGATAGATATTCTCCACCACGATCGGACCTCAAGATTTTTATGCGTTTCTCAAGCTAATTTTCTACTTCAGCTTTAAATGCTTTGGACATATCAAAAGCATACGACTTATGTCTCATGAGATACACATAACACAATCTTGAGTGATCATCCGTGAAAGTGATGAAGTACTCATATCCACCTCTAGCTTGAATGCTCATAGGTCCACACATATCAGTGTGTATCAATCCTAAACATTCGATGGCGCTTGCACTTTTTTTTGTATACGACCTTTTGGTCATTTCCCTTCCAAACAAGATTCACAAGTTGGTAGATCATCAACCTTTAAGTCACTTCTAGGTCCATCACTTACCAATCTTTTAATCCTATTATGGTTAATATGACCTAAGCGTAAATGCTATAGGTAGGTTTCATCTTTTGATAATTTTACTCTTTTATGATTAGGTTCCGTTGATTCCGTGTCTAACAAGTGAGAGATATTTCCATGGAAATAGAATAAACCGTTTTCCAATATATCTTTACAAACAAATTTGTTATTCTTACTAATAATAAAACTTTTATTAAAAGTAACAGAATATCCAAATAGATTTAGTCAAGATATTGAAATTAAATTCCTCTTGAATTGTGGTACATAATAAACTTAAAACTAAATGCCTATATGAATCAAAATTGATTTTAATATCTCCCACTACACTAGTAGACACCAACTCTCCATTGCCTAAATGCAAGTTGAATTCATTCTTATTCAGTCTATTCCTTTGACCCCTTTTCACCATAAAAGAACACTTTCCTTTGATCCTGGTTACTTTCTTGGTCTCCTTCTAAGAAGGCCCAAGTTACTTTTTCTTCTGTTGTCTTTTGACCTTCTTATGGGTCTTTAACAGTAGCAATTTACCAAGCATATGAATCTCTTGACCCTTGCCTTTCACAAGGATTTTCTTGGTGCTTTGAACATCTTGCAACATGCCTTGCAAGGTGTATTCCTTATTGTTTAAGGTGTAGTCCAACTTAAACTGATCAAAGGAATCTGACAGAGAATTGACGATCATGTCAATTTTGGTCTCACCATCTATCTTAGCACCATTTAGTTCAGTAATGTTGAGATGTGCTATGACTTTTATCATGTGATCTTTCACACCCTGTCTAGGTTTCGTCCTAAGATTCATAAAAGCAATAACTGCCTCTCTCTCTTAATCATCCTAGACCTCATAGCAAACATCTCCTCTAAAGACATCATTATATCGGTAGCAGTCTCCATTCCTTCATGTTGTTGTTGCAACACATTGGAGATGATGGCCGTAATGTAACGTACATTTAGCCATCTCATCTGAAGACTTCCACTGTTGATACTCATCTCTTTGCTCTAGAGTAGATTCATTAGTTAGGTGGTTAAGGAATATACATAATGAACTTATACTTTTCAACTTGCAACAACAACCCAATATTCCTTTTCCATGTGACATAATTATCATCAGCTAAAGTATTATCTTTTAGGATATTGATTAGTGATGAGGTCATGATTTCTTTTTAATAATAAAAATTATATAAGTAAACAATCATGATATAGCACTTTTGAATATTTATCTTGAATTAAATAAAAAAATTCAATCGTAAAAATTCAACGGTGATCCAACACCCATAAATGTCACGCCTCCTTTGGGAGTACACACCATTTACTAGTTGGACTAGGTCCCACCTAATTGTTAACATAACAACCAACGTTTTCTATTTAGCCTAGCAATTTTATTAACAAGAACTCGTGGGAGGATATTAATAAAATTACATTGAGTGTGTTACCAAGTTATCGACCTTTAATATAATCCCTCACGAATATCCCTCATTTGGGAGTAGATATCGTTTGGGCTAATTGTCTAGTCTATCCTTGTACAAAAGTATCTTGCTAAATTCCATTCATGAATACCTCTTGGGAGGTTATTCACAAAACATAAAGCTCAACTAAACTTGGAGGCCGTACGTGTTGCAAAACACCTTCTCCCACTCAATTGTTTAAGGCATGTGATCGAATTCCAAAGAATGATTTACCAAGTTATCTAGATGCCAATTTAGATACTTAAACCATTCAATGCATGTTCATACCAAAAGAGATATACGAGTGAGACTCCTATTCTATATGACATGTTATCAAACAATGACAAACATTGCAATATTTACAAAAATATAAATAGCTACAATTTTGGTCCATCCTAGAAAAACAAGTAAATTACATATCTCTTGGAATACAAGAAGTCCTTTCTTGGCGAACAAGTCTTCACGTGACCTTCGTCGTTCGGACTCCCTCAGCTACCTCTCATGAGCGTGCGCACCCTTCGCCCTTACCCATGGACGTGCACATGCCACAAACCCATAAAGGGCTGCCATGCGCAGCCCATGGCAACCAAAGGGCTGCCGTGCACAGCCCATGCTACAACAAACGTGGTTTCGCGCTCTTCACACGCACGTTCGTTGTTACAGCTCGCACAGTCCCAAAACTTGTTCCGGTTGCTCATAATTCTTCAAACCTTCGAGTCTTCGAAACTTTAATGTATTACAGTAGAATTTAAATGATAAAATACTGCAGTTTTTTTTATTACAACAAAAAAAAAAACTTAGCAACTACCAAGAAGGAAATTATGGCGATGATAGACCACCCTTCTTGTTACAATCCCAAAATAAAATACATTGAAATTCTAGGACCAAAATTGAGAAATAACAAACCACATATAAAACATATATATATATATATATATATATATATATATCCATACATTCCAATGTAAATATATATATGCGAATACCTAGAGTGCCATCTCTTTCTAAAACACGCATATATACACCAAAAAGAAAAATATTCACGTACACATACATCAATTAATCAAGGGTACAACCAGGCTTTGATACCAACTGTAGAGAAAAAAATACGGTTCAAAACGCAACAGAAGCGTGAGAAAAAAAAAACTAGGGTTTGCGAATAAATAAAAAATTTCCCTTTTAATAACAAGAACCTTAACCCTAGATTAATTGATGTATATAAAAAGTATCGTACATTTTTTTTTCATGACGATTGAACTAGCGTCGAATTGAATCCGCAAGATCTTCCAATCCAATCATGAACGTGAATCACCTAGGAGTGTGGGCTCCCTTTCTCTAATTTGTATACCTGAGGATGGAAACAAACAAAATCTTATTCTTTGTTAGTCACAATAGAAAAAACCAAGAACGTCCGGTCACTTCTTGATTCAATGTTGTACATAAAACCCTTTTGATGCAAAGGATACAAGTGTACTTATCGAAAACAAAAATGTTCCCTCTTTTCTCTATGCTTTGCCGAATTCTTCACACGATGAGTTGGACGGAGTTTTTTTTTTATAACAATAAACAAATAAAAAATAACTTCTCACACCAAAAAATTCATGCTTGGTCGAAATTTACAAGTAAATATATACAGGAGACCAAATCCTCTCCTAAGAAGGATTTACTGTTGGAACCCCGTTCACCGGTCACGCAGCGGAACTAGGTTTTAAAATTTTTATATACAGATCATATCTGTATCTGGGACCAGTGAACTTTTTGATCGTAATTATTTTTCGGAACCAATACATACAATATGTAAACACAGGAAATTGTAATCAACAAAAATTAGAAGAAGAAAATCTTACCAACGTTTGGAGGCTTCTTCACTTTTCGATATGCTCATGTCTGAACCACTCGATCTTCCTCGCTATCTCCCGGGATTGGTGACTGCGTGTGGGTGCATCACGATCTCAGGAGCTTGAATGGAGGATGACGAGAGATTTGAAGAAACTCTTTCTTCTATGTGTTTCAAAAACACACAAAACATGAAACAATATATATATTTCTAAAGCTTGCTTCTCTCTTCACAAATATATATCTTATATATATATGGAAAAACCCACGCCTGCATATGCTTTTTCTTTGACAAATATATATATCTGACTAATGCCTAGCTTTTCAAAAATCAGTTCATGCACTGCTTCACCTTTTTCACAATATATATATATCTGTTTTTACTTCAACACACCCACACGCCTTTTTTGCACAAATTTATATATCTCTTAACTCTGCGCCACTCGTTTTAATTAATATATATTATATATGTATTTAGTATTTACATCCTATGTAAACTCTTCTTTTAACTATTATTTCATGTGTACGCATCAATTTGCATCAAATGCAATCTCTTGTATTATTAATTGATATATATCTTTTAATTATCCTTTTCAAATATATCTAATATATTAAAAGTGATAACAAGTATTTTAAATTTAAACTTAAATTCAAATACTTATATAAATGATTTAGTAAAAATAAAATAATCCTATTATTTTATCTTCACCTAAATCCATATATCAACTAACACCCACCAATTAATAGTTAATTAATAATTCATAATTATCAATATAATTAAATAATCTAATTATTTAATTAATTTAACTATTAACATTCATTAATTAAATAATCTCATTATTCAATTAATTCCCGAATAAATTCGTGTCACTTTCGTAACACAATTAATTGGACAATCCAATTAATTAACCGTGACCCTTGTTACCTAAATCGATCGGGCTAACAAGGGGACCTAATGGACCCACAATATTTTGAGCTCCAATAATCCTCGGAATCATTAATTAAACTCTTTAATTAATATTCCTTGATTATTAACTCCGGTGTTATTCCACTAAAAACCCGAAGCTGCACTCTCTCAACTGTAGACGCTTTTACACATACCGATACAACTCGGTGTCCATCGATATAGCTATTACACATGGTATGATCCTCCATAGTAGTTCATAATTATAGCTGGGTCATAATGTCCGTTATACCCCTCTAATTACATATATCCTTTAAGCACCGTTGATTCTATAATAAACAATAAATCCTATTTCCTTACGGAATTAGGAGAGCGCTCTTATTGTCCAAGCCCCAAATCAACACTTAAGGGAACTACCATCTACTTCTCACACGAAGGAGTGGATTCCACTATTGTGTACAAAGCTTCCCAGCCACAAGCCAAATCGCAATCCCAACATACAGAGCATATTGATCGGGAACTGCATCCGACCTCACCCATGGTATATCAAAGACCACGATCTAACCTGAAGATGTCGATAAGTCACTCAGGATTAAGATCACCCACATATAGCCATCATTAGTTGATATATATGAATCTCATCTGTAACGGATCTTGGTGAGAGATTCATATAGATTATGGCCCAGTCCTATATGATCACATCATACAAGGTGCCTCCATTCTCATATCTCCATATGAATGATTAAGGAAAGAATCACCGTATATTACGGAATGGACCGCAACTATAGATTAACCACAAATAAATTACCCAGCTTTATTTGCTATTTATGGACTCTTTATATTGCATGTCTCTTATTGTATCCATCTGTATATGACACTCATACACACAGTTTGAGATTACATCCGGCAATCTTGGATGTTAAATTTATGCACAAGTTATATAATAAACAACACAACAAGAATGTATTGAACTTTTCCTTTTATTTATTTAATAAATCCATTTACAAATTACATCTTTAGGGCATAAACCCCAACATTTACTTGGTGGTTAAGAATCCTATCCTTAGATGGATTTACTTGGTGGTTAAATATCCTTTTCCAAAAAAAAATCTTTCCTACACCAAGACTCCTAATCCAACTCAATAGTGTATTTGTAACCATATTAAAGACTTCCTAATTTGATTAGATAAATAATTCCTTTTATTTATCTACTTATCAAATATAGTCTTTAATATAAATTATACTACCAACAGTAGTAAAATATTGGGAGACCATCTCCTAATATAAAAAGATTTTGAATTTTAATTAAATAATTAATTAATCAACAAATTAATTAATTTCTATTTAATTAAATAATAAAATAAAAATAATATAATTAAGCTATTCTAAATAGCCTTGCCGCCCAACACATATATATGGGCCATATATATATACTTTTTTTTTATTAAATCCATTTGACCTTAATAAAAAGTCCACATGTGAACTAGACCTATTCTTACAAAAAGAAACAAGTTCACATGCCTTAATACAATTCTAAATGGACCCCTAAATTGGTCCGGTAGAATATATCAAGTGATCCATACAAGTTCGTGTGGATTGGGGATCTTGCATGGCTATCTAAATTTAAGCTCCAATAGACACAACCCAATCACAATCAACAAATGATTCACTTAGGTCCGATCTATTTAATTTTAGTTCATTCCACTAAAGAACTAAAATTGAACTCTTAAATAAAGATAGAATAAGTTGATGTTACTCATTCATACCCTAGACAACCTTATTGGAGAAAGTGTATCCTCGTAAAGAATACAAGTAATCGCCAAGAGCTCATAGACCGTCTATAGCTCTCCAAGTTACCATGTTTACTCATATGACCACATTTTGAACTTGGATATTTTGACTTGTCCAGAAGCCATGTTTCAATAGACACTATTGAAAATTTAACGTGAAAATTTAATATCCAATACATCAAAACATCCATATGATGATATTCTACTCTCATTTAATAAATGGAGCAACGATGTCCATATCTATAAATGAAGTCCTCTATCGATTAACAAATGAATACCACCAAACTATCGAGAATAGACTATGCTATATAATCGTAGTCATTGATAGCTCAAATGATAACACTTGCAACCATAAGTCAATCATTTATCTCAAGATTGAGATAGACTCTCCGATTGTCTTCAACTGAAAAACTTTAATCTATTGAAGGTTCTAGATAAAGTATTTCATTGTGATTCTATTCAATGCACCTAGTGCACTAGATTCTTTTGCCCAAAGACACCTCACTTTGGTGATTTTAGACTTATCATAACACATTTGATCCCACTCAAATGCTAGCAGAAGAATCTACAACTTTGACAATGTTAGGTTTTAGTTTGTGTTGGCATTAATTCCATATCAAAATGATGTTTACTTGTTATGATTTAGTTGTTTAGATTCATGATGATTCAAGCTTTAAAGAAGAATGAACAACAAGTCAAAGCAAGTTCAAAGTCTTCAAAGAGAAAGCATGAAATATGGTTCTACAAAGGTATTCTAAGACCTTATCTTTCTCTTACAAGGCTTAGGCACACACATACAATTCATTCATATGTGCCCCTATGCCCCTGCATCGTTGTGCACCATTATAGGCACACACATACAATTCATTCATATGTGTCTCTACATCATTGTGCACCATGTATAACACATTCACACACTTGAAGATGAATGCTCATGCATTGGTATGCTAATAACATGTTTTGGAAAATGCATGATTGGAGACTATCTCTATGTAGTTTGCATTCTAGTGTGAATTATGTTTGTTTGTGTATTTGTTTGTATAACATGGATATTGAACTTGAATTTAGTTTTAAATCATTCTTGATTGAGTTTCGGTCATTTCGGTTACTCATACTATTGATTTCAGGTTCTAAGTCAAAAGATACTACACTTTCAACTCATGTTGCATACATTGTCTTCATCTTCGTATATCGAGTCGAATTATTATTTTTTGGGTGGAGTATCTTAAATGTACATGTCCTTGTGAGAGTTACAGTTTTTAATCGGCAAACGGATTCGAATTCCAAGTTCGAAGGCCGGAGAACGGTCGAAGAACGCGAAGGAAGGTCGAAGGAGAAAGAAGTCAGCAAAGCACTTCTTTCCTGAGATGGCGCGTGGCCATCTCGGGGCAGAAGGCTTGCTTCCCCGAGATGCCCACATGCCATCTCGGGCAACAAGCATGCTTGGCTTCTTCTTTCCCCTCTTGGTCATTTCACATGCCCAAATTTCCCACTCCTTTATATTCTCCTTCCCACTCACATTTCATTCTAAGAAGAAATTGTGTGCAGAAAATTTTCTCTCTACATTTTCTCACCTTCCAAACACTATAACTTCTTCATTTGAACTCCGATTTGAGTGATTCAAAGTTGAGAGTGTTTGTCTATTCATCCTCCATCTTTTCTCTGAAGGTTTAAGTGATTTTTATTGATTTGTTTGGAGTCTAAACACACAAAAATAGGACTGTACCTAAATCAACTAAGGTATTGATTTTCTCTCAAAGTTTTCTTTAAAAACTTGGTCAATTGCCTTAGGTTTTCTTCTTTAATATATATATGTGTATTGTGAGTGTTTTAATTTGAGTTTTGAACTCATTTGAAGCTAGGTTGAATTTCAATTGAAATCTTACATGTTGAGTTAGGTTTTGATTTTGCCTATGTTTTCAAATGTTTGGGATTTTATTGTGCTAGCTTTGATTCTAGGACTATTTGATGATCTTTGATTGATTGATTTTGTGAAAAAATAGTTCATCACATGTATTAGGCTCTCTTGGGAAAATTCTCACATTAATACATGTGCTTATGTTCTTTTGAGCTATTCATGTGTTTTGTTGAATCTATGAATAGGAATATGCTTTAGAACTTTAGCTTAAATCTAAATGACTTTGTCATATGATTTTAGCATGTTTTGGTTTATGTGATTTAAACTTGATTATGTGATTAATTGAACATATCTTGTGATTCAAGTTTAGATCAATGCATGTATCTAGGTTGTGATTAATGTTGAACATATCTTACATGATCTAGATGATTTAAACATGCATGATTGACTAGACTACATGTGATTTGTGCATTCATGCTCATGTCTAGTATTTTCCATAGGATGTGTTGATCATAGCGTTCTATGTCGTGTGCTTGTTTGCATTTTGCATTCATGATCACCTAGATGTCTTGTGAGAAGGAAGTCTTGACAATAGGTGTGAGACATATGTTATTGAGCAAGTAAGTCTTGGCAAGAGGTGTGAGACCTTGGAATGTCAAGCAAGGAAGTCTTGGCTTGAATCGGGAGGACTCAGATAGTCGAGCAAGAAGTCTTGCCTAGGGTCATATGGATCCGGAAAGGTGAGGGAGGAAGTCTTGACTAGAGTCGAAAGAACTCGATAGTTGAGCAGGAAGTCTTGACTAGAGTCGGAAGGACTCGGATAGTTGAGCAAGAAGTCTTGCCTTGGGTTATGAGGATTCGGTAAGGTAAGCGAGGAAGTCTTGATAAGAGGTGTGAGGCCTCAAATTGTTGAGCATGAGGGTGACATCTTCATGAGTAGGATAGGAGGGTAGTTTATATGTGAAGGGGTCACTTGAGAGATTGTACTTGTCTTATCTACTAGTGGATTTTGTTTGCCGGTGGTTGCTAACCCGTGGATGTCTCCTCTTCGGAGGTTTACCACATTATATCTTATGTCAACTTTTCTATATCCCTATCTCTCTAGTATTTGTATTTGTTATTTGTTATTTGAATAATAAGGATAGAACTCTTTATGTAAGTTGACTTCCTTTCTATGATATAGATTGTGTATGTGTTACCATTACTTGTTTGTATCACACTTTACTTGTTCTATATATTGATTAAGTATCATTAATTGATATATATATTGTGATACAAGCAATCTAGAGAGACAAACTTTTGTTTGTTTCTATGGGAGTCGAAAAAGTTGTCCAACCTATTCACCCCCCCCCCCCACTAAGTTATCCTTGAGCATTTAACCGTGTTTGTATTTTCAATTGGTATCAAAGCGGGACACTAGATTGCACTTAGTGAGAGTCCGGGTGATACATTCACCGTTCTTTCAAGGTGTTTGATGTCATGGGTTTACAAGAAGATGTAATGGCAGAAAGATCCTCAAATACTAGGCCACAATTACTTCGAGGCACTAACTATGGGTATTGGAAGTTGAGGATAAAAGCCTACATCCGCTCTATTGTTGAAAGAGCTTGCATGGTAGTGGAAGAAGGTTATAGTCATCCTACCAAGGTTCAAGAGGATGGAACCATGATACTTAAGCCAATAAACGAATGGACAACGAATGAGTTTGAGGTTTCTAAATGGCACCATCGTGCTGTGAATGCCATCTTTAGAGGAGTTGATGGGCATCAATTCTCCTACATTCAAAATCTTGAATCCGTAAAGGAAGCTTGGGATACTCTCCAAGTTACTAATGAAGGAACCTTAGAGGTGAAGAAATCGAGGCTTCAAATGTTGGAATCACAATTTGAAGGTTTAAGTATGGGGAAGAAGAAAAGTTTAAAGATTTCTAATTCCAGCTTCTTAACATTTCTAACTAATGTCAAGCACTTGGAGTACCTATTTCAAAAGAGCGTTTAAATTGGAAAATCCTTAGGTCTCTTCCTAAGAGATTCAAATCAAAGGTGACGGCCATTGAGGAAAGCAAGGATGTGGATAGTATGAACATTGATGAGTTGCTTAGGTCTCTCCAAACTTATGAGATGTGCTTGAAGCCAAAAATTAAGAGTAAAGGAATCGCTCTCAATGCTATTGAGGAGGAGAGTGATTATGAAAATGAAGAGATGGCACTTTTGGTTAAAAGGTTCAAAAAGTTTCTAAATAATAATGTCAAGCCTAGAGGAAAGTTTTCTAAGGAAAAGGAAGTTAAGAAAATATCATTTCCAAGGAATGAGAAGAATATTCAAGCCATGAACAAGAAAGAGGTTCAATGCTATAATTGTCATGGTTTCAGCCACTTTGCTAGTGAGTGCACAAAGAAGTCATCTAAGAAAGACAAGAAAGGCAAAGTGATGGCGGCTACTTAGAGTGATGATAACTCTAGTGACAATGAGAGCTCTAGTAGTGAGTCTTCAAGTGATGAAGAGTTGGTGAGTTCTTCAACATATATATGTGTCTTGTGATAGTTTTGATTTGAGTTTTTAACTCATTTAAAGCTAGATTAAGTTTCAATTGAAATCTCACATGTTGAGTTAGGTTTTGATTTTGCCTATATTTTCACATGTTTGGGATTGTATTGTGCTAGCTTTGATTCTAGGACTATTTGATGATCTTTGATTGATTGATTTTAAAAAAAATAGTTCCTCGCATGTATTAGGCTCTCTTTGGACGAAATCTCACTATAATACATCTGCTTGTATTCTTTTGAGCTATTCATGTGCTTTGTTGAGTCTATGAATAGGAAATATGCTCTAGAACTTTAGCTTTAATCTAAATGACTTTGTCACATGATTTTATCATGTTTTTGGTATATGAAATTTAAACTTGATTATGTGTTAATTGAACATATCTTGTAATTCAAGTTTTAGATCTATGCATGTATCTAGGTTGTAATTAATGTTGAACATATCTTACATGATCTAGATGGATTAAACATGCATGATTGCCTAGACTACATTTGTTTTGTGCATTCATGCTCATGTCTATTATTTTCCATAGGATGTGTTGATCATAACATTCTATGTTGTGTGCTTGTTTGTGTTTTGCATTCATGACCACCTAGATGCCTTTTAAGAAGGAAGTCTTGACAATAGGTGTGAGACCTATGTTGTTGAGCAAGAAAGTCTTAGCAAGAGGTGGGAGACCTTGGATTGTCAAGCAAGGAAGTCTTGACTAGAGTCGGGAGGACTCGGATAGTTGAGCAAGAAGTCATGCCTAGGGTCATGTGGATCCGGAAGGGTAAGCGAGGAAGTCTTGACTAGAGTCGGGAGGACTCGGATAGTGTAGCAAGAAGTCTTGCCTAGGGTAGTGAGGATCTAGAAAGGTGAGCGAGGAAGTCTTGACAAGAGGTGTGAGGCCTCAAATTGTTGAGCAAGAGGGCGAAATCTTCATAAGTAGGATAAGAGGGTAGTTTCTAGGTGAATGGGTCACTTGAGAGATTGTACTTGTCTTATCTACTAGTGGATTTTGTTTGCCGGTGGTTGCTAACCCGTGGATGTTTCCTCTTCGTAGGTTTACCACATTATATCTTGTGTCAACTTTTCTCTATCCCTATCTCTCTTATATTTATATTTGTTATTTGAATAATATGGATAGAACTTTATATGTATGTTGACTTCCTTTTTATAATATAAATTGTGTATGTGTTATGATTACTTGTTTGTATCACGCTTTGCTTGTTTTTATATTGATTAAGTTTCTTTAATTGATATATATATATATATATACATATACATATATATACATATGTATGTATATATTGTGATATAAGCAATCTAGATGGACAAACTTTTGTTTGTTTCTAAGAGGGTTGAAAAAGGTGTCTAACCTATTCACCCCTCTCTAGGTTAGCCTTGAGCATTTAACCGTGCTGTGAATGCCATCTTTAGAGGAGTTGATGGGCTTCAATTCTCCTACATTCAAAATCTTGAATCCGAAAAGAAAGCTTGGGATACTCTCCAAGTTACTAATGAAGGAACCTTAGCGGTGAAGAAATCGAGGCTTCAAATGTTGGCATCACAATTTGAAGGTTTAAGTATGGGTGAAGAATAAAAGTTCAAAGACTTCCAATTCCGGCTTCTTAACATTGCTAACCAATGTCAAGCACTTGGAGAACCTATCTCAAAAAGACCTTTAAATTGGAAAATCCTTAAGTCTCTTCCTAGGAGATTTAAATCAAAGGTGACGACCATTGAGGAAAGCAAGGATGTGGATAGCATGAACATTGATGAGTTGCTTGGGTCTCTCCAAACTTATGAGATGTGCTTGAAGCCAAAGATTAAGAGTAAAGGAATCGCTCTCAATGCTATTGATGAGGAGAGTGATTATGAAAATGAAGAGATGGCTCTTTTGGTTAGAAAGTTCAAGAAGTTTCTAAAGAAGAATGCCAAGCCTAGAGGCAAGTCTTCTAAGGAAAAGAAGGTTAAGAAAAAATCATCTCTAAGGAATGAGAAGAATAGTCCAGTCATGAACAAGAAAGTTGTTCAATGCTACAATTGTCATGGTTTCGGTCACTTTGCTAGTGAGTGCACCAATAAGCCATCTAAGAAAGACAAGAAAGGCAAAGTGTTGGCTGCTACCTGGAGTGATGACAACTCTAGTGATAATGAGAGCTCTAGTAGTGAGTCTTCAAGTGATGAAAAGTTAGTGATCAACTTTATAGCTATAACAACTTTTCATTCTCCACCAGATGTTGATGGTATAATATCTTTGAACAAGAAGTTTGATACAAATCATCATGGAAGCTCTAGTTTCATTTCTACTAATCTTGAGTTGTTGGACAAGATAGAAAAGCTTGAAAAAGCTAGAGATAATGCTCTAAGAGAGGTAGTTGAGAAGGATGATTTGATCAAGAAACAACTATGTGAGTTTGTGATTGTCACTCGTAGACTTCTCAGTGAGAAAGGTGATATTATGAAGAAGTTTAGAGAACTTGAAAATATAAACTTTGAGAAGGATAATGTGATATCTTCTTTGAAAAAAAGAGAACAAGAATTAATGGAAGCGATAGACATGGTTAAGGAGGTCATCGAGGACTTAGTGAATGATTCGGTAAGTGTGTCTAGTGTTAGGAATCTTGTTAACTCTCATAGTGGTGAAGATGACTTGTTAGTTGAAGAGGATCCCTTGGAAGCACTACTTCCTACTCACTTGGATAAAGTCGTGATTGATAAGAAACCACACAAGAAGAGAAGATCAAAAGCCAAGAAGAAGTTGGCGAACAAGGTATCTTTGCTAACTCCTAGTGAAGCTAGTTCAACTCCAGAAGGTACAATCTTATCTTTTATTCCAATTTGCCATTATTGCAACACAATAGGTCAAATTAAGCCTAGGTGTTATAAATATATTGAAAAATATAAATTAGGAAATGAATCTAGAGATAAGGAGATTAAACTTCAACTTGAACATGCTAAGGTTTTGAAAGTTGAGAAACATGATAATATTGCTAATCATGAAAAGAAGTTGTGGAGTAGAAAGAAAACTAATCTTGTTCAACTTGACAAAGCTTGTGTTGAAAATGTTAAGGAAGAGTGTAATAATGATATTCTTGTTAATCAAGCATTTTGAAGGACTTTACTCTAGATTTAACATTATTGTCATGGATGATATTGGAAATGTTTGTGTAGGTACACCCAAGAACAAGTGGTTCAAGGGTGAGTGCTCTTATCACTAATGTAAGAAGCACATGTGAGGTAGCTTTGAGGCAATATATCAATTGTGTTGAGAATTTTTGCTTGCTAGCTTTGAATACTCCATGTATTGATATGAACTTGGTTATCTCACATCATGTTTGCTATGATGGTCAAAATTTGTTGGTTAACTTTAGACACGTTCTTTTGTTATATGTGTTGATTGAGTTGAGATATTATGCTTTTTATACTCTTGTTGTGAAACTTCGTCAACTTGGTGTCATGAGGACATTCAAGACAAGAGTGCTCATAAAAAGGGCGGAAGTGTGATATTTGGTAAATATAATGTGCAAAAGGTATCTCTATACTCTAATGCATGTTCTCTTAAATATTTATTTTTTGACTCAATTTTTGATATACATCTCATAGCATGTCATATTAGAGAATTTTGTATAGCATACATATGGTTCTCATTGACATTTGCTATTTTAGGATCTAATAGTGATATTGTTCACATTGATCTTAACTTTGATGATTGTTTGTGTATAGTATATTGAGTGGCATTACTTTGAAAATATGAGCTTCATATTCTTTGAAAGCTACACATTAGAGAAGAAATGATCTTGAATAAGTCTCTACTTATTGCTTTTAGATCATGTGCTTATGAGCCATAAAATCTTGGTTTTCTAAAATCGCACCTTGCTTCTCTTATATGTTTTGCTAGTAGGTTGAGTTTACTAATATGTAAACTTTGGATACACCTTGAAGTTTTTTTGCTTAAGTACATTTAAAATGACCTATGGTTATTATCCATTTTGCTTCGGCAAATATATAGAACTCAACGAGCACCTTCATGGAAAGGGCTACACATATTGGTTGTGAAAGCTACCCAATGTTGGAAAGAGCTACACCAATGTGGTGAGTGAAAGCCGCCATGAAGTGAATTTTGTTTATGTTCAAAAAATGGAAAAATCAAAGAAGTGTTGAAATGAGATCATAAAAAAAAAATTATTCAAAGCCTTATAAGAAAAGGAGGAAGGCTTAAAAAGAAGTATAGTTGAAAATCAAATGAGCTCGGGGTTGAAAAACAGAAATGGGATGACGAGCCACATGCACACACACGCTCATATGTTGAAATCTATTCTCTTAAAAAAAGCAAAAATTCCGAATGATAATTGGATTGACTTTTTATGGAAAAAGCTTAAGATGAATAGTTGTTGGAAATTGTTTGCATGTTGATTATCAAACTACTTTTTGATATATATTTGAAGCATATCTCTCACACACACACTTTGTTTATGAGTATGATGATATTTTAGCAATTGTTGAAGAATTATGAGAGAACTTGAAAAATCTTTGTGTATCTCTCTTAGCATATGAAGCTTATTTTATTGATATTTCTTCAAATTGCTTGAATTTATGATTATGTGAACATCTTTGTGAACCTTATGCTATCATGAATTTTAGTTATAGCATTTATCAAGGGGGAGCATTGTATGCTAGACATTGTTCTCTTTTATGATATGTTCACATGCTTCATTTTGTTACATGTTGGCATATTTTGACTTAATGATACTTGTAAGATATTACTCACTATTTTTGTCTTGCATGATGATTCATTCTTAAGCCATATGTCATTGTATTTATATATTTGTGACAAATATGTTTGTTTTGTCTTTCACTCACTTTTGTTGTATGTATATAGCATCTTATTTCACAAGAACAAATGGGAAGAACTAAGGTTGCCGAAAGTGGAAATCAATTGAATCCCGTTGTGAAAGCCAAGTCTACCTCAAAAGGATCCAAAGCTTCAAGGACAAAAGATTTAGGGATCTTTGGAACAAAGAATATATTTCAAGAGAGAGGCATTGAGTTTGGTAAGTGTAAAGATCCTTGTGTTCTTAAGTGCTTAAAGGATAAAAAATGGGAATCTTGGGTGAGCAAATTAGGAGTTGTAAATGATACTCATGTTTGAGAGTTTTCTCTTGAATATAGGGAAAGTGCCACCTTGTTAGATGCTTTGATGGAAATTAGGGGTGTTGTGTTTAGAGTTAACCCGAAAAACATTAACAAGTTTCTTGGGCTATCTAATGATATAGATTCTAATTTTCTAGATGTGGATGTCATTGAGAATCTAAATATCATGGGTAGAACTCTTTGTGACAATGCTTTTTTTGGGTGGAAAAGTAGAGCATATATTAGTCAACATGAGTTAACTAAGGTTAGTGCATTTTGGCATATATTCATTTGCACTAACATTTTTGAATCTTCAAATTCAACCGAGTTGAATAAGGACAAGATCAAAATAGTGTATGCCTTGGTAACTAATCAACCTATAAACCTTGGAGATCTTCTCATGTATTACATTGATAGTGCGGCTTTCTCTACTAGAGGTGACAAAAAGCTTGCATTACCGGGGTTTATTACTTCACTGTGTTTAGCTCGTGGGATTAAGAGTAGAGAAGATGATGTGTTAGTTCAACCCTTGGAAAAGTATTGTGAGAAACGTGTGTCATACATGTCCTATAAGAATAAGGGTAAGACTTGTGATACTTTTAGACTATTTAGTAGTTCTCAAGTTGATAGTCATGTGATTAGCACAAATATACTTCTGGATTGGGCTATACATTTGAAAGAGAAGGTTGATGAACTTAGTGATATAGTTGTTCAACAAGATGCTAGGATAAAAGAGTTGGAAGAGTGTATTGCTTCAAGTTCAAGACCAACTCTCAAGCATTATATTGGTAGCTAGTATTTGAGTCTTGAGGTATATTTCTTAACTTTTGGCATCATTTCATGTCAAAAAGGGGGAGAAAGAGATGCTAGTTGCTTAGTTTCTTTTTATGTTGTTTTTGTGAATTTTTGAACTTCTGATGGCATGTAATAATTATTCTTAAGATTTGGTTAAGAATTCTTTTGTTTTAGCATGTATTGAGGGGGAGATACATGTATTTGTGGACTTAATTGTATATTCTTATCCATATTATATGTTGCCATTTGTTGTTTTTCTATTGTATATGCATTGTGCTTTGAGATGATTTGTAGGTAGCTTCAAGAGAAGATCAAGATGAAGTTCAAGAGTTGATGAAGATTAGTTATAGGAATCTTACTCATTGTAATATGAGGGAGTGATTTTGTGACCTATCTTTATTTTTATATTTGTAGTAAATGTATAGGTGTTTTGACATGGTATTTGCCAAAGGGTGAGATTGTTAGGTTTTAGATTGTGTTGGCATTAATTCCATATCAAAATGATGTTTACTTGTAATGATTTAGTTGTTTAGATTCATGATGATTCAAGATTCAAAGAAGAAGGAACAACTAGTCAAAGCAAGTTCAAAGTCTTCAAAGAGAAAGTATGCCATATGGTTCTACAAAGGTATACTAAGACCTTATCTTTCTCTTACAAGGCTTAGGCACACACACACAATTAATACATTTGAGTCCCTGCATCGTTGTGCACCATTATAAGCACACACACACAATTCTTACATTTGTGTCCCTGCATTGTTGTGCACCATGTATAATACATTCACACACTTGAAGATGAATACTCATGCATTGGTATGAAAATAACATGTTTTGGAAAATGCATGATTGAAGACTATCTCTATGTAGTTTGTATTATAGTGTGAATTGTGTTTGTATGTGTATATGTTTGTATAACATGGATATTGAACTTGAATTTAATCTTAAATCATTCTTGATTGAGTTCCGGTCATATCGGTTGCTCATACTATTGATTTCAAGTTCTAAGTCAAAAGATACTACACTTTCAACTCATGTTGCATACATTGTATTCGTCTTCGTATTTCGAGTCGAATAATTATTTTCTGGGTTGAGTATCTTTTATGTCCATATCCATGAGAGAGTTATGGTTCGTAATCCGTAAACGGATTCAAATTCCGAGTTCGGAGGCCTGAGAACGGTAGAAAAACGCGAAGGGAGGTCGAGGGAAAAAGAAGACAGCAAAGCTCTTCTTTCCAGAGATGGCCCATGGCCATCTCGGGGCAGAAAGCTTGCTGCCCCGAGATGCCCACGTGCCATCTCGGGCAGCAAGAAAGCTTGTCTACTTCTTGTCCCTTTTGGTCATTTCATATGTCCATTTTCCCTCTCCTTTATATATCCCTTCCCTCTCACATTTCATTCTAAGAAGATATTCAAAATTTGAGTGCAGAATTTTTTCTCTAAATTTTATCACATTCCAAACACCATAACTTCTTCATCTAAACTCTGATTTGTGTGATTCAAAGTTGAGAGTGTTTTTATATTCATCCTCCATCTTTTCTCTGAAGGGTTGAGTTTGTTTTATTGCTGTTTTTGGAGTCTAATCTCACAAAAACGGGACTGCACCAAAATCAACTAAGGTATTGATTTTCTCTCAAAGTTTTCTTTTAAAACATGGTCAATTGCCTTGGGTTTTCTTCTTCAACCTATATATATGTCTTGTGATAGTTTTTATTTGTTTTTTGAACTCATTTAAAGCTAGATTGAGTTTCAATTGAAATCTAACATGTTCAGTTAGGTTTTGATTTTGTCTATGTTTTCATATGTTTGGGATTGTATTGTGCTAGCTTTGATTCTAGGACTATTTGATGATCTTTGATTGATTGATTTTGTGAAAAATAGTTCCTCACATGTATTAGGATCTCTTTGGCCGAAATCTCACTATAATACATGTGCTTGTGTTCTTTTGAGCTATTCATGTGCTTTGTTGAATATATGAATAGGAAATATGCTCTAGAACTTTAGATTTAATCTAAATGACTTTGTCACATGATTTTAGAATGTTTTTGGTATATGAGATTTAAACTTGATTATGTGTTAATTGAACATATCTTGTAATTCAAGTTTTAGATCTATGCATGTATCTAGGTTGTAATTAATGTTGAACATATCTTACATGATCTAGATGGATTAAACATGCATGATTGACTAGACTACATTTGTTTTGTGCATTCATGCTCATGTCTAGTATTTTCCATAGGATGTGTTGATCGTAACATTCTATGTTGTGTGCTTGTTTGCGTTTTGCATTCATGATCACCTAGATGCCTTGTGAGAAGGAAGTCTTGACAATAGGTGTGAGACCTATGTTGTTGAGCAAGAAAGTCGTAGCAGGCGATGGGAGACCTTGGATTATCAAGCAAAGAAGTCTTGACTAGAGTCGGGAGGACTCGGATAGTTGAGCAAGAAGTCTTGCCTAGGGTCGTGAGGATCCGGAAGGGTGAGCAAGGAAGGGTGAGCAAGGAAGTCTTGATTAGAGTCGGGAGGACTCAGATAGTTGAGCAAGAAGTCTTGCCTAGGGTCGTGGGGACCTAGAAGGGTGAGCGAGGAAGTCTTGACAAGAGTTGTGAGGCCTCGGATTGTTGAACAAGAGGGCGACATCTTCATGAGTAGGATAGGAGGGTAGTTTCTAGGTGAAGGGGTCACTTGAGAGATTGTGTTTGTCTTATCTACTAGTGGATTTTGTTTGCCGGTGGTTCTAACCCGTGGATGTTTCCTCTTTGGAGGTTTACCACGTTATATCTTTTGTCAACTTTTCTCTATCCCTATCTCTCTTATATTTGTATTTGTTATTTGAATACTATTGATAGAACTTTATATGTATGTTGACTTTCTTTCTATAATATAAATTGTGTATGTGTTATGATTACTTGTTTGTATCACACTTTGCTTGTTTTATATATTGATTAAGTGTCTTTAATTGATATATATATATATATATATATATATATATATATATATATATATATTGTGATACAAGCAATCTAGAGGGATAAATTTTTGTTTGTTTCTAAGGGAGTTAAAAAAGGTGTCTAACCTATTCACCTCCCCTCTAGGTTAGCCTTGAGCATTTAACCGTGTTTGTATTTTCAACTTCCTAATTTGTCTAGAGAAATAAATTCCTTTTATTTATATACGTATCAAATAAAGTATTTGATACTTATCATACTACCAACAATAGTATGACACTAAGAGACCTTCTCCTACTAGGAAAAAGATTTTATCTCTTAATTAAATAATTAATTAATTTCTTTTTAATAAAATAATAAAACAAAAACAACATATTAGGATATTTTTTAAGCCCTAGCCGCCCAAGCCTATACATGAGCCAAATATTATTTTTTCCATTTTGTTAAATCCATTTGACTTTAATAAAAAAAAGTCTGCATGTGATCTAGACCTATTTTTACTAAAAAAGAAACAAGTGCACATGACTTAAATTAATACATTAATGCCCATTTAATTAAAATGTTCAAATTATATTCTTAATGTATTGATAGTATGCTATTCTCACCCCTTTAGAGCCACCCAAGGATTCCCACATCCTTTATTGCCCAATCCAGGTATCTTGAAGAGTTCCCGTGTGTCTTGATCATATATGAACGCACCTCTCCAAAGCTTTTGGATTCTGAAATACAAAACAATTCTAGATAGACCCAGAAATTGGTTCGGTAGAATATACCAAGTGATTTATGAAAGTTCGCGTGAATTGAGGATCTTGGCGGGCTATCTAAATTTTAGCCTCAATAGACATAACCTAATCACAATCAACAATTGATACACTTTGGTCCGATCTATTAATTTTAGTTCATTCCACTAAAGAACTAAAATTGAACTATTAAATAAAAATAGAATAAGTTTATGTTCCTCATTCGTACCCTAGGCAATCTCAATAGAGATAGTGTATCCTCTTGAAGAATACCAGTAATCACCAAGAGCTCATAGACCACCTATAGCTCTCCCAGTTACCATATTTACTCATATGACCACGTTTTGAACTTGGATATTTTGACTTGTCCAGAAGCCATATTTCAATAAACACTATTGAAAACTTAACGTTAAGATTTTGTATCCAATACCTCAAAACATCTATATGATGATACTCCAATCACATTTAATAAATGGAGCCACGATATCCATATCTATAAATGAAGTTCTCTATCGATTAACAAATGAATACCACCAAACTATAGAGGATAGACTATCCTATATAATCGTACTCATTGATAGCTCAAATGATAACACTTGCAACCATAAGTCCATCATTTATCTCAGGATTGAGATAGACTCTCTGATTGTCTTCAAGTGAAAACTTTTATCCATTTACGGTTCTAGATAAAGTATTTCATTGTGATCTTATTCAATGCACCTAGTGCACTAGATTCTTTTTCCCAAAGACACAACACTTTGGTGATTTTATGCTCATCATAACATATTTGATCCTACTCAATTGCTAGCAAAATAATCTATAACTTTAACAAGGTAAAAGCGCATAACCTTTATCTTAAGTTATGAATATTGTTCAAGACAAACTAAAGAATTGTGTCTACCTCACACATATTCAGATGTTCGAAAAATTCTTCTTTTCTCATAGTCTTTTGACCTTATGATTATTTACTTTTGACAATTATAATAATTAAACTATAAATGCTATAAGATTTGTTAAACTATAAATCACTTTATAAATATGAAAAGATTGTCAAATACATTATTACATTCTTGCTATTAAGCATAATCCTAACAGTATGAACTTATTATTCTCTTGAATTGTGCGGTCTTGGCCTCCACGCTCTTCTTCGCGATTGTTGTTCCGTACTCCAACTTTGACTAATAGCTCACCAATCTTGAAATTTTGTCATTCCTTGCACAAACATAGCTCAAAAAAGATTAAATGTGTTTGCTTGACGCAAAAGAAAAACAAAAAACAAGCAAACAAAAATAATGAAAAAATATAAATGGCAAACTAATGAAATATTTACATTACTGCATTATTTGCTAAAACAAGAAACAATTCATGAATGGGCCACCTCTCCAGCAATGGTGCCATTTTGAACGCACTTTTTCCATCGTTAATAAATTGCAAATTCAACAGATATTTATAAAGTTGTTCCTACGCAATGTGCTCTAATAGTTTTGAAAACTAGCAAAGTGGTAAGCGAAAGTATCGTCCACATGAAGGTGTTATCCGTCGATTGTCTCTCGTTTTAGTGATTAATGAAAGCAATGTAAATACGAACATGGTAAGGGTAAGAGAGGTGCGTGTGAGGTGTAAGCATGAATATAGATAAAATGATAAGAGATCATGGAGAGATGAGAATGGTGCTTAAAACGACAAATTTAAAATAGATAGATAAGAGAGATGCAAGAGAATGGATACATAAGGTACTCATGACCACCCAGAATATTCGTGCCACCAAAAATAACTGACCGTAAAGACACTCCTACATTGGGTTCAACCTAGTCTTTAGTACAACCTCTAGATAAGGCAATGAGAGAGTCGACTAGTCCTCTAACGCTACTCAGCGAGATGTATCGTGAGCAACTACTAAGGACCACGTTAAAGCACACACATTAAAGAGATAAACATATCGACGACCATCGATCGCTACTCACCAAGATCTATCACACAAGAAACTATCAATGGAGGCATTAAGCATAAATGGACCCTCAACCATTACTCACCGATATGTATCGTATGATCAATGGCCAAGATTCATAACTAGAATGATACCACCAAGATGTATCGTACGAGCAAGCAACGCTTGAGGCTCGCATAAGCATATAGATTTATATAACCGAAACCCACAAATGTAGTTGTATGCTCTTCATGAGTTACACCCTAACAAACAAAAGTACTCAAGCCAATCCAAAATGTGCATTTCGAATAATCTATCGACATATAAGCAATCATGGAATGATTAATCTACTTCTAAATTACATTAATCTACTCCTAATCCCAATCGTAGGCACACATCAATTTCAACTCTACATGCCATGAATGTAAAGACAAGAATTATCCATAAATATGCATCAAGTGTTGGGTTGTCAATCCTACTCAGTACAAGTCAAGAATCAATTAAGTACAAATTGAATGGGACACTAAAAGAAAAAATCAAATAAAAGTTGTCAATAGTAAAATTTGGTTAGGGACCAGAGAGAAATTTTCCACCCTCCTAGCTCGAATCAAATCCCGAAATTGCCATTCATAGGACCTCGGGCAAGCCCTAGAGCTACCACGCAGAATTGAGGAAGGATCATCGAGCTTCAGAACTATCAGGAGTGAAGCTAGGCAAGTCCAGGTCCAGCCCACATGCGAACACTAGAATTCGGGCTTCTCGAGATCACCTATCCCGGAACCTCAATTCCTTGGATCGGGCTTTAAAACCACCCTGTGAAAGTGAGGAAAGTTTTCCGAGCTCAGGAAGCACTTGAAATGAAGCCCGACATAAAAAAAAGTGAGCTCATTCCAGATCAAGGCTTCCCGAGGTTAGATTTGACTCGTAGCCTAAGCCAGTAGCCCACCAACCTCTCCAAAAGCCCGTTGTCCCCGCCATACATGTAAAGAGAGAGCCTCTAAGTGGGTCGGATTCATGCTATAGCTGATAAGGGATGCATGTAACCAACCTAGACAAGAAAGAAGAATCTCACCTAATCAGCACTACCTCTAGTAAGTGCCAACAAGGCCGTCCCAAGTTTCTGAGACCAGAATTAAAGCATGGATCTACCTCGAGCAGCCAATTCGATGACCTTCATGAAGAATCATGCCATGAATACACACAAGATCATATCCATGTTATAACGAACATTAAATTATGTATAAGTGTGAGACAAGAGTTCGATTCCAAATAGGAAACAAACTTATCTTTTTCAACAATAATCTTGAGTCTGACGTTTACTCGAAGTCAACGACTTTTAAATTGAGGATCCCACCCGATAAGGAGGGAACGGATTCATAAAATCGAGGCAGGGGATTCACGAGTTTAAACTACTTTGAGCATATATAAATAGGTCCAAGCATGATGTAAAGAAGAGATAGGCAGAAATAAAAGGGAAAAAGAAAGAGAATTAAGTCGAGCCTAAATTTTGTTATCATAACATGGCCACCATTATATCTACTATTCGACAGGCACCCTTCTATTCCCTAGAGAGATTGTGAGTGTATTTAAGAGATTTTTTTATACCACGAGTGATCACTAATAAAGCTCTCGTTTGCTGTTGTCATTCAAATATTCATTTCTATCTAAGCAGGTCAGGTATCAAAGGTACCGACCCCGGCCACCACCTTCGTTGTAGTGGTCTCGAGGGTGTTAGTTGGAATTTCTCATCTCGAATAAATTTCTCATTAACACTTTCTGGCGCCTTCTGTGGGAACAACTTCCACACCATCATTTTTATATTCATAAGTTTGTTATTTTCCAATTAATCATGAGGCTTTGCTCCTCCTAAGGATAGTCAGGCGCATCCGAGCAACCTTTAGCTGCGTCGACACGAAAGGTCCCGAAGAAAGGAAGAAAATCCAGGCTTCATGGCTAGGTCACAGACTAGCTAGCCACTGTGCATGCTTTGGATCCCCCTATAGGAAGCCAGGTCGCTCTTGACCAACAAGCGGCAGCCTTCATGGAAAAAATCCACCTTCGACTGCTCGCTGAGGGTATTACTGTCTAGCAAGCAAACCTCTGCAACCAAGGAGAACCAAGCAGGCCCGGGACCCGGCAACCCGTATTTGATCACCCGGGACCTACCCCTCCGGAGCCAGCTAGTAATTGAACTGTACCCAGACCCTCGATCCGGGATAGGTTAGAGCCCATGCCCCCCGTTCCTAAAGCTCCGCCACGTTACCAACCCAGGCAAGTTTAGTCTGAGGCCAACATCCTTCCCTGGGAGCGAAGAGAGTTTCTTCACCCAGCGACTTCAAGGACGGAGGTCTGGGCTAGAGAGAAAAAAAGCCAACAAAGCCCCCATGCAGATCCCATCGGAAGAAGGAATCGGGTAGAGGTCACCATCTAGTCAGAAGGTTATAAAAGTAAGGAGTCCGAGATTAATTTAAGGAAACATGAGAGCAAGCGCATGGGAGACTAGTTGGCAGAGCTTTAAAAAGAGGTCCAACGGATGAAGAATGGGAAGTACAAGGAAGACAAGAATGACCCTCTAATTGAGATGAATGCTCCCTTCACCAGAAGGATATGGGAAGCAGAGCTCCCACCAAAATTTAAAATGCCGACTGACAGATTCTCCGAGACTGAGGATCCCTTAAGCCACTTGGAGAGCTTTGTTCAACAGATGGAGGTCCAGAACACAACCAGGGTCGATATAGGCAGAATGTCCCCAACTACGCTGATGGATTACGTTAAGACCTGGTTCAGAAAGCTACCCCCTAGCAGTGTGGATTCCTTCACGAAACTGTCAACTGATTTATGCTCGTAATACTGGGAGTTAAGCCCCGATTAAAGGATTAATCCATCTACAACACGTGATCCAGGAGAGAGAGGAAACCCTCCGGGTTTATGTCAAGCGTTTCCACAAGGAAGTCTTCCAGATGGGGGTCTTCACCAAGAGAGAAACCCTCACCAATTTCAGGAGGAACTTATGGGCGTGTAAGCTTTTTCGGTCTTTCGCCAAGTGGCCTCTGGACACCTACCAATAAGCCTCTTATTAGGCTCTAGAGCAAATTGAAATCGACGAACAGATCAAAATCAAGAGGGAACACGATAATATGAGAACCGTAAAGCGACAGATAAATGAAGCTCCCAAACCCGAGCAAGCTCAGAAAATCCAGAATAAACCCCCCAACAGGTCGACGTATCGCCTCCCCATTTCTCAACCCCATTCGAAAAGGTATCCCACGAAACAAACTCCTCTGTGGGCTTCACCTCCTCAAAGGACAGTGGCTCCAATAGCTCGAGATGAGAGAGAATATAATCATTACACCCCCTTAAATTTATCCTGTGAAACAATCGACCTAGCCATTCGGGATAAAGGGTTACTACAGAAGCCCACACCCATGAAAGCCCCCGTGGACAAGAGGAATCGCTATAAGTATTATGACTTTCACGAAGACGTGGGACACAACACTTCAGAGTGCTATAACTTGTGAAATCAGATCGAGGCTTTAATAAAATGAGGATGTTTGGTAGAATTATTACAACAAGGTAAGGATAACATTCAGACTGGAAGGGAAGTGCAATCCGAGATCCGTGAACACGCTGAGAAAAGAAAAAGGGAGCAGGCGGATCTAATGCAGCAAATCCAGATAATACATACTTTCAGCGGAGGGCCTACTCTGGCAGGCACCTCCAATAATTCTAGGAAAAACCATGCAAGGAAAGTCCCTCGTGTGGACGAAGGGGGGGGGGGTATCTTCAAGGTCGACCAGATCCCGACCAACCCCTCTCAATTATCACAGATCATTTTTATCGAAGCGGATGTCTACAACACTGTGTAGCCTCATGATGATCCCATAGTGATCACGGTATAGATAGCCAACTCCATGGTGCACCGTGTGCTCATTGACACAGGCAGCAGCGTCGACATCCTATTTAAAGATACCTTGGAAAAATTGAACTTGAAACAATGGTGTTACAATAGTTGCACTAACCAGCTGTATGGGTTCACTGGGACTCAATCATACCCGTAGGATCAAAAATCCTGCCAGTAATCATTATAGCCACATCTCTCCAGCAGAATGTCATGAAAGACTTCGTGGTGTGAAAATACAAACACGGTTAAATGCTTACGGCTAACCTAGATGGGGGTGAATAGGTTAGACACCTTTTTTGACTCCCTTAGAAACAAACAAAAGTTTGTCCCTCTAGATTGCTTGTATCACAATATATATATCAATTAAAAACATTTAATCAATATATAAAATAAGTAAAGTGTGATACAAACAAGTAATCATAACACACACAATCTTTATAATAGAAAGGAAGTCAACTTACAAATAAAGTTCTATCCACAGTATTCAAATAACAAATACAAATATAAGAGAGATAGAGATAGAGTAAAGTTGACACAAGATATAACGTGGTAAACCTCCGAAGAGGAAACATCCACAGGTTGGCAACCACCGGCAAACAAAATCCACTAGTAGATAAGATAAGTACAATCTCTCAAGTGACCCCTTCAACTAGAAACTACCCTTCTATCTTACTCATGAAGATGTCGCCCTCTTGCTCAACAATCTGAGGCCTCACACCTCTTGTTAAGACTTCCTCGCTCACCCATCCGGATCCTCACGACCCTAGGAAAGACTTCTTGCTCAACTATCCGAGTCCTCCCAACTCTAGTCAAGACTTCCTCACTCACCCTTCCGGATCCTCACGACCCTAGGCAAGACTTCTTGCTCAACTATCGGAGTCCTCCCGACTCTAGTCAAGACTTCCTTGCTTGACAATCCGAGGTCTCCCACCCCTTGCCAAGACTTTCTTGCTCAAGAACATAGGTCTCACACCTATTGTCAAGACTTCCTTCTCACAAGGCATCTAGTTAATCATGAATGCAAAACGCAAACAAGCACGCAACATATAATGTTATGATCAACACATCCTATGGAAAATACTAGACATGAGCATGAATGCACAAATCAAATATATTCTAGTCAATCATGCATGTTTAATCCATCTAGATTATGTAAGATATGTTCAACATTAATCACAACCTAGATACATGCATAGATCTAAAACTTGAATCACAAGATATGTTCAATTAACACATAATCAAGTTTAAATCTCATAAACCAAAAACATGCTAAAATCATGTGACAAAGTCATTTAGATTAAAGCTAAAGTTCTAGAGCATATTCTTATTCATAGATTCAACAAAATACATGAATAGCTCAAAAGAACACAAGCACATGTATCATTGTGAGATTTCGGCCAAAGAGACCCTAATACATGTGAGGAACTATTTTTCACAAAATTAATCAATCAAAGATCATCAAATAGTCCTAGAATCAAAGCTAGCACATTACAATCCCAAACATGTGAAAACATAGGCAAAATCAAAGCCTAACTCAACATGTGAGTTTCAATTGAAACTCAATCTAGCTTTAAATGAGTTCAAAACTCAAATCAAAACAATCACAAGACACATATATATGTTGAAGAAGAAAACCCAAGGCAATTGACCAGGTTTTAAAAGAAAACTTTGAGAGAAAATCAATATCTTAGTTGATTTTGGTACAGTCCCGTTTTTGTGAGTTTAGACTCCAAACACAGCTATAAAACTAACTAAAACCTTCATAGAAAAGATGGAGGATGAATAGACAAACACTCTCAACTTTGAATCACTCAAATTTGAGTACAAATGAAGAAGTTATGGTTTTTAGAAGGTGAGAAAATATGGAGAGAAAATTCTGCACTCAAGTTTTAAATTTCTTCTTGGAATGAAATGTGAGAGGGAAGGGAAATATAAAGGAGAGAGAAAGAATAGAAGCAGAAGGACCGAAATGTCCCCTTTGATAATGCTTCCCCGAGAAGGCACGTGGGCATCTCGGGGCAGCAAGGAGTTGTGGCCGAGATGGCCAGGCGCCATCTCGGGCTTGCACCATTTGATGGCTTTTGGCCATGGCCTCCGAACTCGGAATTCGAATCTGTTTGCTGATTATGAACCGTAACTCTCTCATGGACATGGACATATAAGATACTCAACCCAGAAAATAATAATTCAACTCGATATATGAAGACAAAGACAATGTATGCAACATGAGTTGAAAGTGTAGTATCTTTTGACTTAGAACTTGAAATCAATAGTATGAGTAACCGAAATAACCGAAACTCAATCAAGAATGATTTAAGACTAAATTCAAGTTCAATATCCATGTTATACAAACATATATACATACAAATGTAATTCACACTAGAATGCAAACTACATAGAGATAGTCTCCAATCATGCATTTTCCAAAACATGTTATTTCCATACCAATGCATGAGCATTCATCTTTAAGTGTGTGAATGTGTTATACATGGTGCACAACGATGCAGGGACACATCTGAATGAATTGTATTTGTGTGCCTAAAATGGTGCACAACAATGCAGGGACACATATGAATGAATTTTGTTTGTGTGCCTAAGCCATGTAAGAGAAAGATAAGGTCTTAGTATACCTTTGTAGAACCATAATGCATCATTTCTCTTTGAAGACTTTGAACTTGCTTTGACTAGTTCTTCTTTCTTCTTTAAAGCTTGAATCATCATGAATCTAAACAACTAAATCATTACAAGTAAACATCATTTTGATATGGAATTAATGCCAACACAATCTAAAACCTAACATGGTGGTAGATACCCCGTCAACCTACAATGCAATATTAGGAAGGCCATTTTTATCATCTTTGAAAGGGGTCCTATCCATCTACCACAACGTCCTAAAGTTCCCAGTAGAAGATAAGGTGGGGGAAGTACAAGGTGACCAGTAAGCAGCCATGAGATGCTATACAGTGTCTGCCAACCCAACAGCTCTAGGAAAACAATTTGCCCAGACAACAACGATCCAGGATGAGGCAACACCAGTATTGAAATTGGAAGATGAAGGATCCACGAATCACCCAGAGGATGATCTTGTGGTGCCAGATAAGGAGGAGAAGAGAAGGGAATTGGCTAGTGGGTATCCAGCGGATGAGCTAGTAGAAGTGCCCTTCCGAATAAATGATCCCTCAAAGGTCTTCAAGGTCGGAGCCACCCTTGAGTCGGGAGTGTAGAAGAGTTTGATCAGGCTTTTCAAAGAGTTCAATGACATCTTCACTTGGAGGCACAATGAGATGCCTGGGATCCTGATGACTTTGGCTTCTCACCGATTAGCAGTGGATCGGACCTTCAAGCCCATCAAACAAAAAAGGCGTCACTTCAACACCGAAAGAAATGTTGCTGTTCAGGAAGAAGTGGACAAATTGACCCAAGCAGGCTTCATCAGAGAAGTATGCTACCTCGAATGGATCGCTAACGTAGTCATGGTCACAAAGGCAAATGGGAAGTGGTGCATATTCATCGATTATACCGACCCCAACCGGGCATGCTCGAAAGACAGCTTCCCTCTACCAAACATTGATCAGTTCGTTGACTCCACCTCTGGAAACAAGCTCATGTGTTTCATGGACATGTTTTCGGGATACAATCAAATTATGATGCACCCCGCCGACCAGGAAAGGACCAGTTTCATCACCGAATAGGGTTTGTATTGCTATAAGGTGATGTGTTTCGGGCTTAAGAACGGAGGAGCTACATATCAACAGTTAGTCAATCGATTGTTCAAGCCCGAAATTGGAAAATCAATGGAGGTGTACATCGATGATATGATCACCAAGTCATCAACCCCTGAAGGCCATCTGGGCGACCTTCGCAGAGCCTTCATGATCTTAAGGGAGAACCATATGAGATTGAACCCCTCTAAATGGGCCTTTGGGATGACTGTGGAGAATTTTATGGGCTTCATGGTTCATGAGGGAGGCATAGAGGCTAACCTCGAAATGATTAAGGCTATCCTGGATCTAGAGTCCCCCATGAAACCTAAACAGGTTGAAGCCCTGACCGGGCAGGTAGCAGCGCTCAACAGGTTTATTTCTCTGTCTACCATAAATGTCTCCCATTCTTCAAAGCCGTCAAGCAAGGAAGAAACACGAAATAGGACCAGGAGAGTGAACAAGCTTTTCAAGCCTTAAAAAAATATATGTCAAGCCCTCCACTACTGGTCAAACCAAGTCCTGGAGAAGAGCTGCAAATCTACTTAGCCGTTTCAGATACTGCAGTAAGTGGGGCATTGGTCAAGAAATACCGAGATAGGGTCCAACGATCTATCTACTATGTGAGTCATGCTCTAACCAAGCCCGAGAATAATTATACCCTTCTGGAGAAGCTCGCTTATGTCTTGGTGACCTCGGTATGGAAGTTCTGTCCCTACTTTCAATCTCATTCAATAGCAGTAGTGATGGACCAACCCCTCCGTCAATTCTTGAAAAGGCTGGATGTATCCAGAAGGTTAGTTTTATGGGCCCTGGAGCTCACCCAGTTTAATTTAAGGTATAAGCCCAGGACCGTAATAAAAGCCCAGGCTTTGGCAGACTTTGTAGCAGAGCTCTCAATGCCCCCAGGCCAAGCAACCTCGGCAGCGACAAACATAGCCCCTGAGAGGATTCCAGAATCTGACAACTGGCCAGAAGATTGCAGGTCATGGATCCTCTACACAGATGGAGCGTCCAGGCAAGCCGGGAGAGGAGCGGGAATAATTCTAATCGACCCAGAAGGGACTGAGTGCTGCCACTGTTTCAGATTTGAATTTAAAGCCAATATAAAGCCCTCTTAGCCGGAATAAGGGCGACCACTGAGCTCGTGGTCGATTACCTACAGTTCATGAGTGACTCGTTGCTCATAGTCAACCAAGTCTTTTGGGATTATCAGGCAAAAGGGGATAATATGATTGCCTATCTGAAGCTAGTTCAACAACTTAAGAGCAAGTTCAAAGGTTTTAAGATTGAGCAGGTACCTCGACAACAGAATCGTTGAGCAAACATTCTAGCCAAGATAGCTGCTAATGGTGGCCAGACCTTACCACAAGAAGTCTTTCTCCAAGTGATTCCCCTACCAAGAACAGTAGCAGGTAATGAGACTTATACCCTGGATCGGCGGCCTTACTGGATGGACCCAAAAGTGAATTATCTCTATGAAGAAAGGCTCCCTAGGGAGCTCAACCAAGCTAGGAGAATCAAGAGGCTATCAGTCAATACTGCTTGGTAGATGGGTACTTATATAGGCAGGACAAATCCCTTTCTTTGCTTCGATGTTTACATCCTAAAGATACCAATTGGGTTTCAGGGGAATACAGGAACCATATTGGTGGGGAGGCTCTGGCATATCAGGTACTCAACATGGGGTATTATTGGCCCACCATCCATCAAGATACAAATAACTTAGTACGATCATGCAAAGCATGCCAGAAGACAGCAAACTTGAGTCACCTACCGCCGGAGCGATTGTCATCCCTTAGCTCACCATACCCCTTTGCTATGGAGGGAGTCGACTTGATCCAACCTCTTTCTACTGCTCCTGGTTAAGCCAAGCATGTTATCGTAGTGATTGACTATTTCACAAGGTGGGTCAAAGCCAGACTGCTTTCCCAGATATCGGAAGAAAATACAACAAGACTCATCAAAAATAATGTAGTTTGCAGGTTTGAGACCTCTTTTGCCATTGTAGCTGACCTTAGTAAGCAGTTTGATAATGGCTGGTTCAAAGACTTTTGCAAGGGCTTAGGAATCGACCTTAGGTTTGCTTCAGTAGCCCACCCCCAGACTAACGGGCTGATGGATTCCACCAATAAGACTATTAAGAAGCTATTGAAAAAGAAGTTATGGCAGAAAAAAGGTAGATAGGCTGAGAAGCTTCCCGAGGTCTTTTGGGCTTACCGCACTATAAGGAGAACGGCTACCGGGGAAACGCCTTATTCTCTAGCCTTGGGGGTTGAAGCGGTACTTCCCGTTGAGCACAAACCGATCTCCTTCAGATTTGAACACTTTGAACGGGGAAGCAACGAGGATAAGCTCCGAGCTAGCTTAGATCTCTTGGAAGAAAAACAAGATCGGGTAGCAGAGAAGGTAGAAATTTACCAGAGCAAGATTGCCAGATACTTTAATAGGAGAGTTAAAGCCTGGAACTTTAAGGAAAGGGACCTGGTTCTCAGGAAAGTGACATTGAATACCAGGAAGAGATTCGATGTCTTAGGACCCAACTGGGAAGGACCTTACTTAGTAAAGGTGGTTGTCCGTAACGGGGCATACAAGCTCGAGGAGATGAATGGCCGACTCATTGACCATACTTGAGAAAACTCTACCCCTAAACAGGGAACTCGTGAGCAGGCTACCTTCACCTAGTTTTGAATCTCCAGCAATAATGTACTCCTTTCTTATTATCAATAAAGCCTATTTTTTTCTCCATCTTCAAGTATGTTCTACAGTGATTTTGGTCTACATGGGAAATTCGAAATTATCGTCCCAAGACCAGGGATTAGCCGGGGAAGCCACCTTGCTATCCCTAATGCCTCGGCCAGGCACTACCACCCTCCAAGAAGGGTCTGAGTGTAAGAGCATAGTTGTCATCCAGATCTCAAGACCAGGAAATAGCTGGATAACCCTCATGATGCCTTAGTCAGGCTACCACCCCCAAGAAGGGTCTGAGTGTAAGAGCATAGTTGCCATCTAAATCCTAAGACCATGGATAGCCCTCCTGATGCCTTGGTCGGGCTACCAACCCCAAGAAGGATTTGAGTGCAAGAGCATAGTTGCCATCCAGATCTCAAGACCAGGAAATAGTTGGATATCCCTCCTGATGCCTTGGTCCAGCTACCACCCCCAAGAAGGATCTGAGTGTAAGAGCATAGTTGTCATCCAGATCTCAAGGCTAGAAGATGGCTAAATAGCCCTCCTTGATGTCTCACCCCGGCTATAACCCCCTAGAGGGGCTTGAGAATGGAAAGTTGTTTTACTCCAGACGACCTAGTTGTTACTGGTCGCTAATTCTCCGTGTATATGTAGTTTCTTACTGTGACACGTGTGGACCAGCCTACAATCACACAAGGGGAGTATTTACTAAAATCATCGAGCTACAAGTTTCTGTCGAGATTCGAAAGCTTGAGCTAGCTGTCTACTTTCACACTTAAGTAGTTTTCCTATCTTGTTACTTTTACCAAGCTCAGAGCTTGATTGTTGTAGAGACTGCACCAAGATCGAGATCAGAAATGAAGTAAGTACATGCCAATAAAAATTCGAACCAGATCTAAAGTTAATTTTCATTAATGAAACTAGGAGCCTATCCCCCGGTAAGGCTATGACAATCAAATTAGGAGCCCAACCCCTGGTTTCGGGCTATAAAAAAATGATGATGATGATCAAGCATGAGTAAAAATGGGATGCCCATCCCTTTTTTCTGGGCATTCAAAACAAGCTACAAGAAGATGGATTAAAACTTCTACATCCTCCTAATCTCCTCTAGCTTCCCCTCCCTCAGGATAAACCTCGGTCCCTACTCCTCTTTCCGGTGTTCACTAATGCTGGATAGCCACCTCCGCCACCTCTTCCTGAGGATTCCCCTCGATTGCTTGTTGCTCAGTTGGGTCCTCCTTCAAGACCTCATTGACCACCGCCATGACCTTAAGGGTATGGTTGCATTAAGAAGGTTGGCCATTGACTCTGGCATGATCTCTCCCACTGCTGGCTCCTCCCTTAAAGGCACCTTAGAGAAACCTCAGGCTTCGATAAGGCCTCTTTCTGACTCCATGGGTTGAACCCCCCCTCGAAGATTCTCCGAGACCTGACACTGGGAAGGTCGAGACAGGAGGAGGCAGATCTGATATTTCAGGCCGCTTCCCAGATCCATCCTCAGTAAAAGGGCCTGCTTCATAATTTTTGGGGTGAGAAATCTCTGCAGCCCTAGACATAATTTCTTCCCCATCCTAGTCGGTGATACTGGAGAGGTCAAATTGGAGGGGGAGGGCTTCCGTGACCTGGATGGAGGCATAGAAATACCCTCACTAAAAGCGGCTTCTACTTCGGTCTGAAGCTTGGCAATGGGCCTGCAGATCTTGGTTCTCAACATCCAGTGCCTTCGCTTCATCCTTCCAATCATCCCACTGACCGGCTCGACACTGAGACTGAAGGATTTCTTTATCGAAAGACCGCTTCAACCTCTCATGGTCGCACTAAAGCTTGGCCAGTTGTGCTTCCATTCCCCTCTGGCTAGAGGTCATCTCCTGGACCAAGGCTTGAGCCCAAGCCAACAATTCCATGGCTCGCTCAACCTCAGCTTCAGCCTTAGCTGCCTGGTCATGGAGAGAATCTACCTGGTATCCCATGGATACCTAAAATTTGAAAATCTGCAAAGGGAATTCATGTAAGGAAACGATAAATCAAGCTATTACATAAGAAAATAAATGCAATGACTACTTCAGTCAAGAGGGCAGACTCGTTGGTAACCAGAATGTCCACGGGCATAAGAGCCTTCCTAGAAAGCCCGCTACACGGGCAAGACTTAACAAACTGCTTCAAAACCTCATCCTGACCAACAAAGCCAGGCTGATGGTGGGGGCACGTAGGGGGAATCTCAGGAATACCAGTCTCGGGATCCCTTAAAGTCTGAACTGCTTGGGACATAGATGGGTCAGCTGAAGAAGTAGGTAACGTGACTAAAGAAGCAGCAGCTGTAGTGGAGGCCACTGATGAGGGGGCGGAGGTGTCGTATCAGCAGCCTGGAGAGCTGGACCTCCTCAATTTAGAGCTTTATCAGCCCACAATGCAAGAATAGCCATCCTAGATCTCATATGGGAAGGCGATGGAGCATTAGGAGGAGCAGGCAAAGCAACGGCTAAAAGAGTTGGCCCTTTTTTCTCTAAGAAATCCAAGAAGGTTCCTCGGGATGATCTGGTAGAAGAGGGAGAGGTCCGAGCTTACTAGGCTTCATGAGAAGCTGGAGCAACAACAAAAACTGTTAAAAAAAGGAGAGGAAAAAAGGATGTCAGAAGCAAGCCAGCTAACGAAACAAAGCATAATGACTTAGTATTACTCATGAGGGGAAGCATCGAAGATCCGTAGATACTGGTTCACCCTGCGGGAATCGAAGGGATCAACAGTTGGAAACTTCAGGTTTAGATAGTTCCAGGCAAGGATTGTCTTCAGCACAACCTCGGACTCGGCGGGTAGGGAATCCCAGTCCCATGAGGGTTTACCGTTGAAAGCGACAGGAACCGCGAACTCATGCCATCAGATGAATATGGAGCTCCCCCAATCTCCCCCTGCTAATATCCACTCTTCCATCCAGCCTGGGTCCTTTCTCGAAGTGCTAGGGATGATAAAGTTGAGTTTGTTCTTAGCCTTCATATAGAACTGTCATCGGGGAACTCCAGACAAACTTTCGATTTGAAAGAGGTAGGCTAACTTTTCTACTCTAGGCTCCCAGGTGACCTTGTCTAGCTCGTATTGTTCCTTCTATAGCATGAGGAAGCCAATTAGTGCCTCTAGAAGCCAGGTGTCAGCTGAAGGGGAGCTAGTTGAAGGGCATTAAGAGCCCGCCTAAGAGTAGGGTTAAGGGAAAGTCTAACCCTGTTTTCGAAGACCACCAAGTGAATAGGGAGCACACCTTTGGAAGGATTGAAGACATCACAGTTCCTATAGGGAACTGTGAGGTTGACGCCTTTAGAAATCCCATATTTATACCCGTATGCGGTTGATCGACTGTAGGTCAACAGTAGAGTCCGGGATAACCCTAAAGTCAGAAGGAAGAGGCTTCGCTGAAGAAGGCCCAGGAACTGCAATTTGAACCTCCCCAATGGCGTCGGCCCTCTTTCCTACATAAGAATCTTCATCAACTAAGTTCAGAGGGTTATCGGGTTGATTGGAGAAGCCGGAGCCGATCAAGACATTCCTATTGAAGCGACGGTGCTGATGGACCGGGGAAGAGTCCTCGTCGCTCGTGATTCCTCAAACCCGTTTCCGAGGAACCAAATTAGAGTCGCCAATGCCCTCGACTATGACTTCAATTTTTTCAGAAGAGTTCAACATTTTTTAATGAGTAGGGCTTGAAGATGGAGGGAAAGAGCTTGAAGGTGGATGAAAGACAATGATATGGTTAGAGAAGATAGCAAGAGAGAGGAAGTCTGGAAATTTGAAATTAAAAGAATGCGCGAGGAAGCGGCAATGAGTTTGAATTTAAATAGAGGTTAGGGTTGTAGTGACTTTGGCGATATCCTCGGGAAGATTACCTCGAACACCGGAGAGGGACGTAACACAACCGATTTTCTTCAAGGAGCACACCAATAAAAGCTCAACACGTTACCTGAGCAGTTAATGAGAGGATTTCAATAATTATTTCGTAATGGAAAATTTCCCAATTAAATAAGGAATCTGACTCCAAACCCAACTCTACTGCCGGTGCTCAAGTCAAAAGGGACTTCTGTTAATAGTAAAATTTAGCCAGGGACCAAAGAGAAATTTTCCAGTCTTCTAGCTCAAATCAAAGCCTGAAATCAACATTCATGGGACCTTGGGCAAGCCCTAGAGCTACCCCGTAAAATCAAGAAAGGATCATCGGGCTTCAGAACTATCAGGAGTGAAGCTAGGCAAGTCCAAGTCGAGCCCACACGCGAACACTAGAATCCGGACTTCTCGAGATCACCTATCTCGAACCTTAGTTCCTAAGGTCGGGCTCTAAAACCACCCCTTAAAAGCAAGGAAAGATCGCCGAGCTCAGGAAGCACTCGAAGTGAAGCCCAACACAAACAAAAGTGAGCTTTTTCTAGATCAAGGCTTTCCGAGGTCAGATTTGACTCGTAGCCTATGTCAGAAGCCCACCAACCTCTCCAAAAGCCCGTTGTCCTCGCTAGACATGTAGAGAGAGAGAGCCTCTAAGTGGGTCGGATTCATGATATAGCTGATAAAGGACACTTGTAACCAACCTAGACATGAAAGTAGAATCTCGCCTAATCAGCACCACCTCTAGTAAGTGCCCACAAGGCCATCCCAAGCTTCAGAGACCAAAATTAAAGCATGGATCTATCTCAAGCAGTCAATTCGATGACCTCCATAAAGAATCATGCCATGAATACACACAAGATCATATCCATGTTATAACGAACATTAAATTATGTATAAGTGTGAGACAAGAGTTCGATTCCAAATAGGAAACAAACTTATCTTTTTCAACAATAATCTTGAGTCTGACGTTTACTCGAAGTCAACGACTTTTAAATTGAGGATCCCACCCGATAAGGAGGGAACGGATTCATAAAATCGAGGCAGAGGATTCACGAGTTTAAACTACTTTGAGCATATATAAATAGGTCCAAGCATGATGTAAAGAGGAGATAGGCAGAAATAGAGGGAAAAAGAAAGAGAAATAAGCCGAGCCTAAATTATGTTATCAGAACACGGACACCATTGTATCTACTTTTCGACAGGCACGAGGTTTCCACCCTCCTATTCCCTAGAGAGACTGTGAGTGTATTTGAGAGATTTCTGTATACCACGAGTGATCAATAATAAAGCTCTCATTTGTTGTTGTCAATCAAACATTCATTTCTATCTAAGCAGGTCAGGTATCAAAGGTACCGACCCCGGCCACCATCTCCATGGTAGTGGCCTCGAGGGTGTTAGTTGGAATTTCACAACTTAAGCAAATTTCCCGTTAACAAAAGTCAATCAAATACAAAAGTCAATCAAACAAATGGAACTAATATTAGGGTTTATATATTTCCCAAACAGGGATACACATCAAAGAAGAAAATAACAAGAGAAGAGTAAATAGAAGAAACTCAAAGTGCTACTCTTAGATCTCTAGGCTCAGAGAGGTGCCCAATTGTCATCTCGGATCTCCAAGCTCTATTGAAGCTCCTCCTCTTTATAGACAAGATAAGGTGCTCTTTCCTCTTAAATCTCCTCCAAAGATGGTTGGGTGAAGGTAGAAGATGATGGCGAGGAGCCTCCATGGATGCCTTTGGAAGCTCCTCTCTCTTTCTCTTAATTTGGTAAAGAAGACTCTTGGATTTGAATGGAATTAATTGGATGAACAATTAATTCGATGATATTTGGGTCTTCTGACAAAAGTGATGTATTTATAGGTATGAGAGGCTAGGGTATTAAATAGGCATGATTGGATGACTTTTCCCTTATAAAAATGCTTGAAAACACATCTGGTACTGAGTTGGAACGTGCAATGCAAAGGCAGTTCACGGGCATGGACCCACGCAGTTACCCACGCATTCCACTATGTTAGGTTTTAGATTGTGTTGGCATTAATTCCATATCAAAATGATGTTGTCTTGTAATGATTTAGTTGTTTAGATTCATGATTGTAAGGACCTCAATTTTATGATTGGCTTATTTCATGACAAACCACACCACATTGGGGATGATTGTGTAATAGGTAGCGTAGGTCCTCATTGGCAAGCTTCCAAGCATCTCCATGACTTCAAGAGGAAAAGGTATCTTCACTTGACTCTGCCTCTTGAAGAATTTAGGTGCACACACACACACCTCATGCATGCCTTGTTGATCTTGCATTTGTGTTGATATTGTTTATATGTGTGTATCTCTTCACAATCACACTTGCACTTCATTTATAGATTTAACTGTGGTATTGTGTTATGTTCGTGCTTGTACGATGGTGTGCTTGTTTTAGCGCGTTGAGTGACCATATGAGAAGGTCTCATTCTTCTCTTGGTTTGGTTATATAAAGTAAGGTGTCTAGTTTCAAAAGAGTGTATTTCAATGATTTAATGTTTTTCAAAACTGACCTTTGTATGGTCTTGTGACCATAACTTTTTATTGAATGATTCAAAATGAGTTTTGAAACTTTCTGTACAAACTAGACACCCATACCTTTCCAACAGTATATTATTAGTAATATTTTATGACCATTTGGATTGGTTTTGAAATCTCCAAAGTGGCCATAAAAACAGGGCATCTCTGTTGGTGTCCGTTTCTGACCTTTGGCTACTAAAATGACCATAAATATTTCTACAGACATCCAAATCATGTTATGTAAATTGGAGTAGAAATTAGACTTCGATACCTTTACAACGGTATATTATACAAAATGTTTGGATGTTGTTTGGTCATGTTTTGGGTCGCTCGAAGCTAGAGATGTTGTGCAGTCTAGCGTGTACCGCGGCCTAGACCGCTATTGGTGTCATGCCTAGCCAGCTACCTAGGCAGCGATAATGTCCAACCGTGCCATGCTGCACATACCATGGTCTGGACACTTGCCTAGGCCGCGGCATGCACAGCGATCGTGCGAGACTTTGTCTCCCAAGTCTAAAACAATGTCGTTTTGTGTAGGGCTTCTTTATATATGTTCTCTTCTTCTTCCTTGCCTTCTTTGAGCTCAAAAAACCCATCTTTAGAGTGAGAGAACCTCCATTAGAGAGAGAAAGCTTCAAGCTTTGTTATTTGACTCTCTAAACCCTAAACTCATCTTCATCTTGCATTCAAGCATCATTCCAAGCATGAGTTTTCATTGATTGGTAAGTAGAGCCACCATTGTTGTTCATTTATTGTTCTAACTTACCAAGACATGTCATTTATTGCTTAAATTAGCATTTCTTCATATTAATTGCATATTTATTGAAATTATGACATGTTTGGGGTTTGTATTGTGATACCTTGCATTATTAGGTCATTTATGCCTAAATAGCTAATCCATGAATGTTCATGTATACATAATTGATGATTAGGTTGACTTTGTGCATCTAGTCTAGTTTATGAACATTTATGTGTATGCCTCATTGATTGCATTTCTTGATTGCAAAATTGTCCTTGATTATTTGTTGTGACAACTTGTGTTTGTTGGACTTTTATTGACAATTAGGTTGTTAGATTTTATCTACACATCTAATTGAGTCCTTGGTATGGGCATGTAGGCATTGTTTGATAACTAGGATGTTTAATTGCATTATCTACATCTAGTTAAGCATTTTGTGTTTGGTCTTACACATAATTGCATTTGAGCATAGTGTCATATATACAGTTAGACCATATACTCTTCATTGAGTCAAAGACTTATGGCTTCGGTGTGAAGTTGCACAAGTAAGAGAAGCCTTGCAACCAAGGGTAAGTTGGCAAGCAATTGGTAGGGTATCCACTGTAAAAGGCCTGAGGGGTAGAGTAGGAGGTGCTCACGCCAAGAGTAGTGGATCAGGGGATATCACTAGGGATTTAACCAAGAGTGGTGAGTGGCGGTGTCCATAGCCTAAGGTTGTCAAGAGGGAGAGTCCGAGTATCACTTGAGGGTGTAACCTTTTATTAATATAGTGGATTTCTGTGACCGAGTGTGGTGCACTAAACAGCCCGTGGTTTTTCCCATTTGGAGTGTTTCCACATATAAATCTTGTGTTGCTTATATTTCCGAATTTTACACTTGATGTTGCATGTTTGTTTTATTGGGAGAATTTTGAATATTGACTAATCAAGAAAAATTGGTAATTGCCTGTATTAAAACCTATTCACACCCCCCCCCCCCTCTAAGTTATAGACACGCACGTTCTTAGGGAACTTTTCAATGATGATTCAAGCTTCAAAGAAGAATGAACAACAAGTCAAAGCAAGTTCAAAGTCTTCAAAGAGAAAGGATGCAATATGGTTCTACAAAGGTATACTAAGACCTTATCTTTCTCTTACATGGCTTAGGCACACACACACAATTCATACATTTGTGTCCCTACATCGTTGTGCACCATTATAGGCATACACACACAATTCATACATTTGTGTCCCTGCATCATTGTGCACCATGTATAACACAATCACACACTTGAAGATGAATGCTCATGCATTAGTATGGAAATAACATGTTTTTGGAAAATGCATGATTGGAGATTATCTCTATGTAGTTTGCATTCTAGTGTGAATTGTGTATGTATGTGTATATGTTTGTATAACATGGATATTGAACTTGATTTTAGTCTTAAATCATTCTTGATTGAGTTCCGGTCATTTCGGTTACTCATACTATTGATTTCAAGTTTTAAGTCAAAAGATACTACACTTTCAACTCATATTGCATACATTGTCTTCGTCTTTGTATATCGAGTCGAATTATTATTTTCTGGGTTGAGTATCTTATATTTCCATTGTGAGAGAGTTCTGGTTTGTAATCCATCAACAGATTCGAATTTCGAGTTCAGAGGCCGGAGAACGGTAGAAGAATGCGAGAGGAGTGCAAGGGAGTTGCACCATGGCCAAAGGCCATCCATTGGTGCAAGCCCGAGATGGCGCGTGGCCATCTCGGCTGTAACTCCTTGCTGCCCCAAGATGCCCACGTGCCGTCTCGGGGAAGCATTAACAAAGAAGGGTAATTGGTCCTTTTGCTTCATTCTTCCCCTCTTCATTATATTTCCCTTCCCTCTCACATTTCATTCTAAGAATAAATTAAAAACTTGAGTGCAGAAAATTTCTCTCTACATTTTCTCACCTTCCAAACACCATAACTTCTTCATTTGAACTCTAATTTGAGTGATTCAAAGTTGAGAGTGTTTGTCTATTCATCCTCCATCTTTCCTCTGAAGGTTTGAGTGAGTTTTATTGCTGTTTTTGGAGTCTAAACTCACAAAAACGGGACTGCACCAAAATCAAATAAGGTATTGATTTTCTCTCGAAGTTTTCTTTTAAAACTTGGTCAGTTGCCCTGGGTTTTCTTTTTCAACATATATATGTGTCTTGTGATTGTTTTGATTTGAGTTTTGAACTCATTTAAAGCTAGATTGAGTTTCAATTGAAATCTCACATGTTGAGTTAGGTTTTGATTTTGCCTATGTTTTCACATGTTTGAGATTGTATTGTGCTAGCTTTGATTCTAGGACTATTTGATGGTCTTTGATTGATTGATTTTGTGAAAAATAGTTTCTCACATGTATTAGGCTCTCTTCGGCCGAATTCTCACAATGATACTTGTGCTTGTGTTCTTTTGAGCTATGCATGTGTTTTGTTGAATCTATGATTAGGAATATGCTCTAGAACTTTAGCTTTAATCTAAATGACTTTGTCACATGATTTTAGCTTGTTTTTTTTTTTTGGTTTATGGGATTTAAACTTGATTATGTGATTAATTGAGCATATCTTGTGATTCAAGTTTTAGATCTATGCATGTATCTAGGTTGTAATTAATGTTGAACATATCTTACATGATCTAGATGGATTAAACATGCATGATTGACTAGACTACATTTGATTTGTGCATTCATGCTCATGTCTAGTATTTTCCACATGATGTGTTGATCATAACATTCTATGTTGCGTGCTTGTTTGCGTTTTGCATTCATGATCACCTAGATGCCTTGTGAGAAGAAAGTCTTGACAATAGGTGTAAGACCTATGTTGTTGAGCAAGAGGGCGACATCTTCGTGAGTAGGATAGGAGGGTAGTTTCTAGGTGAAGGGGTCACTTGAGAGATTGTACTTGTTTTATCTACTAGTGGATTTTGTTTGCCGGTGGTTACTAATCTGTGGATATTTCCTCTTCGAAGGTTTACCATGTTATATCTTGTGTCAACATTTCTCTATCCCTATCTCTCTTATATTTGTATTTTTTATTTGAATACTATGGATAGAACTCTTTATGTAAGTTGACTTCCTTTCTATAATATAGATTGTGTATGAGTTACAATTACTTGTTTGTATCACACTTTACTTGTTTTATATATTGATTAAGTATCTTTAATTAAAATATATTTTGTGATACAAGCAATCTAGAGGAACAAAGTTTTGTTTGTTTCTAAAGGAGTCGAAAAAGGTGTCTAACCTATTCACCCCCCCCCCCCCCTTAGGTTAGCCTTGAGCATTTAACCGTGTTTGTATTTTCAATTGGTATTAGAGCAGGACACTAGATTGTACTTAGTGAGAGTCCAGGTGATACATTCACGATTTTTGCAAAGCTTTTGAAGTCATGGGTTTACAAGAAGATGTAATGGCGGAAGAAGCCTCAAATACTAGGCCACCATTACTTTAAGGCACTAACTATGGGTATTGGAAGTTGAGGATGAAAGCCTACATCAGATTTTTTGATGAAAGGGCTTGGATGGTAGTGGAAGAAGGTTATAGTCCTCCTACCAATGTTCAAGAGGATGGAACCATGATACTCTAGTCAATGAGTGAATGGACAATGAATGAGTTTGAGGTTGCTAAATGGCACCATCGTGCTATGAATGTCATCTTTGGAGGAGTTGATGGGCATCATTACTCCTACATTCAAAATCTTGAATCCGCAAAGGAAGCTTGGGATACTCTCCAAGTTACTAATAAAGGAACCTTAGCAGTGAAGAAATTGAGGTTTTAAATATTGGCATCACAATTTGAAGGTTTAAGTATGGGTGAAGAAGAAAAGTTCGAAGACTTCCAATTCCGGCTTCTTACATTGCTAACCAATGTCAAGCACTTGGAGTACCTATCTCAAATAAGCGTTTAAATTGGAAAATTCTTAGGTCTCTTCCTATGAGATTCAAATCAAAGGTGATGGCCATTGAGAAAAGCAAGGATGTGGATAGTATAATCATTGATGAGTTGCTTGGGTCTCTCCAAACTTATGAGATGTGCTTGAAGCCAAAGATTAAGAGTAAGGGAATCGCTCCCGGTGCTATTGAAGAGGAGGGTGATTATGAAAATGAAGATATGGCTCTTTTGGTTAGAAAGTTCAAGAAGTTTCTAAAGAAGAATGCCAAGCCTAGAGGCAAGTCTTCTAAGGAAAACGGAGTTAAGAAAACATCATCTCCAAGGATTGAGAAAGATAGTCAAGCCATGAACAAGAAAGATGTTCAATGCTACAATTGTCATTGTTTCGGTCACTTTGCTAGTGAGTGCACCAAGAAGCCAACTAAGAAAGACAAGAAAGGCAAAGTGTTGCAGCTATTTGGAGTGATGATAACTCTAGTGACAATGAGAGCTCTAGTAGTGAGTCTTCAAGTGATGAAGAGTTGGTGAACAACTTTATAGCTCTAACGGCTTCTCATTCTCCACTAGATGTTGATGGTACAATATCTTTGAACAAGAACTTTGATGAAAATCATCATGGAAGCTCTAGTTCCATTCCTACTAATCTTGAGTTGTTGGATAAGATAGAAAAGCTGGAAGAAGCTAGAGATAATGCTCTATGAGAGGTAGTTGAGAAGGATGATTTGATCAAGAAACAACTAGATGAGTTTGTGATTGTCACTCGTAGACTTCTTGGTGAGAAAGGTGATATTATGAAGAAGTTTAGAGCACTTGAAAAGATAAACCTTGAGAAGGATAATGTGATATCTTATTTGAAGAAGAGAGAACAAGAATTAATGGAAGAGATAGACACTGCTAAAGAGGCCATGAAGGACTTAGTGAATGATTCGGTAAGTGTGTCTAGTGTCAGGAATCTTGTTAACTCTCATAGTGGTGAAGAAGACTTGGTAGTTGAAGAGGAGCTCTTGGAAGCACCACTTTCTACTCACTTGGATGAAGTCGTGATTGATAAGACACCACACAAGAAGAGAAGATCAAAAGCCAAGAAGAAGTTGGCGAACAAGGTATCTTTGCAAACTCCTAGTGAAGCTAGTTCAACTCCTAAAGGTACAATCTCATCTTTTATTCCAATTTTCCACTATTGTAACACAATAGGTCACATTAAGCCTAGGTGTTATAAATATATTGAAAATTGCATATTAGGAAATGAATCTAAAGATAAGGAGATTAAACTTCAACTTGAACATGCTAAGGTCATGAAAGTTGAGAAACATGATAATATTGTTAAGCATGAGAAGAAGTTATGGAGTAGAAAGAATGCTAATCTTGTTCAACTTGACAAAGCTTGTGTTGAAAATGTTAAGGAAGAGTGTGTTAATGATATTCTTGTTAATCAAGTCATTGAAGGTCTTTACTCTAGATTTAACATTGTTGTCAAGGATGATATTGGAAATGTTTGTGTAGGTACACCCAAGAACAAGTGGTTCAAGGGTGAGTGCTCTTATCACTAATATAAGAAGCACATGTGAGATAGCTTTGAGGCAATATATTAATTGTGTTGAGAATTCTTGCTTGCTAGCTTTGAATACTCCATGTATTGATATGAACTTGGTTATCTCACATCATGTTTGTTATGATGGTCAAATTTTGTTGATTAACTTTAGAGAAGTTCTTTTGATATATATATGTTGATTAAGTTGAGATATTATGCTTTTTATACTCTTGTTGTGAAACATCTTCAACTTGGTGTCATGAGGACATTCAAGACAAGAGTGCTCATAAAAAGAGCGGAAGTATGAGATTTGGTGAATATAATATGCAAAAAGATATCTCTATACTCTAATCCATGTTCTCTTAGATATTCATCTTTTGACTCAATTTTTGATATACATCTCATAGCATGTCATATTAGAGAATTTTTTATAGCATACATATGGTTCTCATTGACATTTGCTATTTTAGGATCTAATAGTGATATTGTTCACATTGATCTTAACTTTGATGATTGTTTGTGTATAGTATATTGAGTGGCATTACTTTTGAAAATATGAGCTTCATATTCTTTGAAAGCTACTCATTAGAGAAGTAATGATCCTGAATAAGTCTCTACTTATTGCTCTTAGATCATGTGCTTTTGAGCCATAAAATCTTGGTTTTCTAAAATTTCACCTTGCTTCTCTTATATGTTTTGCTAGTAGGTTGAGTTTACTAATATGTAAACTTTGGATACACCTTGAATTTTTTGTGCTTAAGTACATTTAAAATGACCTTTGGTTAGTATCCATTTTGCTTTGGCAATTACATAGAACTCAACAAGCACCTTCATGAAAAGGGCTACACACCTTGGTTGTGAAAGCTACCCAATGTTGGAAAGAGCTACACCATTGTGATGAGTGAAAGCCGTCATGAAGTGAATTTTTGTTTATGTAAAAAAAATGGAAAAATCAAAAAAGTGTTTAAATGAAATCAATAAAAAAAAATCTTTGATTCAAAGCCTAAAAAGAAAATGAGAAAGGCTTAAAAAGGAGTTTAGTTGAAAATCAAATGAGCTCGGGTTGAAAAACAGAAATGGGATGACGAGCCACATGCACACACACGCTTATATGTTGAAAATCTATTCTCTTAAAAGCAAAAAATTCCGGATGATAATCGGTTTGACTTTTTATGGAAAAAGCTTAAGATGAATAGTTGTTGGAAATTGTTTGCATGTTGATTATCAAACTACTTCTTGATATATATTTAAAGCATATCTCTCACACACACACTTTGTTTATGAGTATGATGATATCTTTGCAATTGTTGATGAATTATGAGAGAACTTGAAAAATCTTTGTGTATCACTCTTAGCATATGAAGCTTATTTTGTTGATATTTCTTCAAATTACTTGAATGTGTGATTGTGTGAACTTCCTTGTGAACCTTATGCTATCATGAATCTTAGTCATGGAATTTATCAAGGGGGAGCATTGTATGCTAGACATTGTTCTCTTTTATGATATGTTCACATGCTTCATTTTGTTACATGTTGGCATATTTTGACTTAATGATCCTTGTAAGATATTACTCACTATCTTTGTCTTGCATGATGATTCATTCTTAAGTCATATGTCTTTGTTTTTATATATTTGTGACTAATATGTTTGTTTTGTCTTTCACTAACTTTTGTTGTATGTACATAGCATCTTATAACACAAGAACAAACGGGAAGAACTAAGATTACCGTAAGTGGAAATCAATTGAATCCCGTTGTGAAAGCCAAGTCTACCTCAAAAGGATCCAAAGCTTCAAGGACAAAAGATTTAGGGATCTTTGGAACTAAGAAGATATTTCAAGAGAGAGGCATTGACTTAGGTAAGTGTAAAGATTCTTATGTTCTTAAGTGCTTAAAGAATAGAAATTGGGAATCTTGGGTTAGCATGTTAGGAATTGTGAATGATACTCTTGTTAGGGAGTTTTATCTTGAATATAGAGAAAGTTCCACCTTATTGGATGCTTTGATGGAGATTAGGGGCATTGTGTTTAGAGTTAACCCGGAAAACATTAACAAGTTTCTTGGGCTATCTAATGATATAGATTCTAGTTTTCTAGATGTGGATGTCATTGAGAATCTTAATATCATGGGTAGAACTCTTTGTGAAAATGCTTCTTTTGAGTGGAAAGGTAGAGCATATATTAGTCAACATGAGTTAACTAAGGCTAGTGCATTTTGGCATCTATTCATTTGCACTAACATTATTGGATCTTCGAATTCAACCGAGTTGAATAAGGACAAGATCAAAATAGTGTATGCCTTGGTGACTAATCAACCTATAAACCTTGGGGATCTTCTCATGTATTATATTGATAGGGCGGCTTTCTCTACTAGAGATGATAAAAAGCTTGCATTACAGGGGTTTATAACTTCAATGTGTTTAGCTCGTGGGGTTAAGAGTACAGAAGATGATGTGTTAGTTCAACCCTTGGAAAAGTATTGTGATAAACGTGTCATACATGTCATATAAGAATAAGGGTAAGACTTGTGATACTTTTGGACTATTTAGTAGTTCTCAAGTTGATAGTCATGTGATTAGCATAAATATTCGTCCTGATTGGGCTTTACAATTGAAGAAGAAGGTTGATGAGCTTAGTGCTTTAGTTGTTCAACGAGATGTTAGGATAAAAGATGTTCAAGACCACCTCTCAAGCATTATGTTAGATCAACTACTCGCACTACTTTCTTTGGTGGAACAAGTAGCTAGTATTTCAGTCCTGTGGTATATCTCTTAACTTTTGGCATCATTTCATGTCAAAAAGGGGGGAAAAGATATGTTAGTTACTTAGTTTCTTTTTATGTTGTTTTTGTGAACTTTTGAACTTTCAGTGGCATGTAATATTAGTCTTAAGATTTGGTTAAGAATTCTTGTATTTTGGTATGTATTGAGGGGGAGATACATGTATTTGTGAACTTAATTGTACATTCTTATCTATATTATATGTTGCCATTTGTTGTTGTTCTCTTGTATATGCATTGTGCTTTGAGATGATTTATAGGTTTCTTCAAGAGAAGACCAAGATGAAGTTCAAGAGTTGATGAAGATTAGTTATCGGAATCTTATTCATTGTAATGTTAAAGAGTGATTTTGTGACCTATCTTCATTTTAATATTTGTAGTAAATGTATAGGTGTTTTGACATGGAATTTGCCAAAGGGGGAGATTGTTAGGTTTTAGATTGTGCTGGCATTAATTCCATATCAAAATGATGTTTACTTGTACTGATTTAGTTGTTTAGATTCATGATGATTCAAGCTTTAAAGAAGAATGAACAACAAGTCAAAGCAAGTTCAAAGTCTTCAAAGAGAAAGGATGCAATATGGTTCTACAAAGGTATACTAAGACTTTATCTTTCTCTTACAAGGCTTAGGCACACAGAAAATTCATACATTTATGTCCTTACATCGTTGTGCACCATTATAGGCACACAAACACAATTCATACATTTGTGTCCCTGCATCGTTATGCACCATGTTGTTAGGTTTTAGTTTATGTTGGCATGAATTCCATATCAAAATGATGTTTACTTGTAATGACTTAGTTGTTTAGGTTCATGATGATTCAAGCTTCAAGGAAGAAGAAGAAACAAGTCAAAGCAAGTTCTAAGTCTTCAAAGAGAAAGGATGCAATTTGTTTCTACAAAGGTATACTAAGACCTTATCTTTCTCTTACAAGGCTTAGGCACACACACACATATCATACATTTGTGTCCCTGCATAGTTATGCACCTTTATAGGCACACACATAAAATTCATTCATATGTGTCCCTGCATCGTTGTGCATCATGTATAACACATTCACACACTTTAAGATGAATGCTCATGCATTGGTTTGGAAATAACATGTTTTGGAATATGCATGATTGGAAACTATCTCTATGTAGTTTGCATTCTAGTGTGAATTGTGTTTGTGTGTGTATATGTTTGTATAACATGGATATTGAACTTATATTTAGTCTTAAATCATTATTGATTGAGTTCTGGTCATTTCGGTTACTCATACTATTGATTTCAAGTTCAAAGTCAAAAGATACTACACTTTCAACTCATGTTTCATACATTGTCTTCATCTTCATATATCGAGTCGAATTATTATTTTCTGGGTTGAGTATCTTATATGTCCATGTCCGTGTGAGAGTTACGGTTTGTAATCCACAAACGTATTTGAATTCCAAATTTGAAGGAAGTATAACGGTCGAAGAACGCGAGGAAAGCGCGAGGGGATTGCACCATGGCCAAAAGGCCGTGGAGGTGTGCATGCCCGAGATGGCGCATGGTCATCTTGGCCGCACAACCTTGCTGCCCCGAGATGCCCACGTGCCATCTTGGGGGAGCACTTCTAAAGAGGGCTATTTTTGTCTTTCTTGCTTTCTTCTTTCCCACTCCTTTATAAACTCTCTCCCTCTCACATTTCATTCTAAGAAGAATTTCAAATCAAGTGTGCAGAATTTTTCTCTCTAAATTTTCTCACATTCCAAACACCATAACTTCTTCATTTGAACTCTGATTTGACTGATTCGAAGTTGAGAGTGTTCATCTATTCATCCTCCATCTTTTCTCTGAAGGTTTGAGTTAATTTCCTACTGTTTTTGGCATCAAATCATACAAAAATGGGACTGCACCTAGATCAACTAAGGTATTGATTTTCTCTCTAAGTTTTCTTTTAAAACTTGGTCAATTGCCTTGGGTTTTCTTTTTCTACATATATATGTATATTGTGAGTGTTTTGATTTGTGTTTTGAACACTTTCAAAGCTAGGTTGAATTTCAATTGAAATCATTCATGTTGAGCTAGGTTTTGATTTTGCCTATGTTATCACATGTTTGGGATTGTATTGTGCTAGCTTTGGTTCTAGGACTATTTTGTGATCTTTGATTGATTGATTTTGTAAAAAATAGTTCATCACATGTATTAGGCTCTCTTGGCCGAAATTCTCACATAATACATGTGCTTATGTTCTTTTGAGCTATTCATGTGATTTGTTGAATCTATGATTAGGAATATGCTCTAGAACTTATGCTTAGATCTATTTAGCATTGTTATATGATTTTAGCATGTTTTAGGTTTTTGTGATTTAAACTTGATCTTGTGATTTGTTGATCATATCTTGTGATTCAAGTTTAGATATATGCATGAATCTAGTTTGTGATTAATGTTGATCATATCTTACATAATCTAGATTGACTACTCATGCATGATAAACTAGACTATATGTGATTTGTGCATTCATGCTCATGTCTAGTATTTTCCATAGGATGTTTTGATCATATCAATATATGTTGCATGCTTGTTTACATTTTGCATTCATGATCACCTAGATTCCATGTGAGAAGGAAGTCTTGACAATAGGTGTGAGACCTATGGTGTTGAGCAAGAAGTCTTGGCAAGAGGTGTGAAGCCTCAGATTGTCGCTAGAGGTGTGAAGCCTTGGATAGTCGAGCAAGAAGTCTTGCCTAGAGTTGGGAGAACTTAGATAGGTGAGCAAGGAAGTCTTGACTAGAGTCGGGAAGACTCGAATAGTTGAGCAAGAAGTCTTGCCTTGGGTTGTGAAGATCTGGATAAGGTGAGCAAGGAAGTCTTGACAAAAGGTGTGAAGCCTCAAATTGTTGAGCATAGGGCGACAACTTCTAGAGTAGGATAGAATGGCAGTTTCTAGGTTAAGTGGTCACTTGAGCATTTAACCATGATTGTATTTTCACATGTATAACACATTCACACACTTGAAGATGAATGCTCGTGCATTGGTATGGAAATAACATGTTTTTGGAAAATGCATGATTGGAGACTATCTCTATGTAGTTTGCTTTCTAGTGTGAATTGTGTTTGTATGTGTATATGTTTGTATAACATGGATATTGAACTTGATTTTAGGCTTAAATCATTCTTGATTGAGTTTCGGTCATTTCGGTTACTCGTACTATTGATTTTAAGTTCTAAGTCAAAAGATACTACACTTTCAACTCATGTTGCATACATTGTTTTCGTCTTCATATATCGAGTAGAATTATTATTTTCTATGTTGAGTATCTTATATGTCCATGTCCGTGAGAGTGTTATGGTTCGTAATCTGCAAACAGATTCAAATTTCAAGTTCTAAGGCCAGAGAACGGTCGAAGAACGAGAGAGGAGTTCAAGGGAGTTGCACCATGGCCAAAGGCCATCCATTGGTGCAAGCCCGAGATGGCACGTGGCCATCTCGGTTGCAACTCCTTGCTGCCCCAAGATTCCCACGCACCATTTCGGGGAAGCATTAACAAAGACGGGTAATTTGATCTTTTTGCTTCATCATTTCTCTCTCCTTTATATTTCCCTTCCCTCTCACATTTCATTCTAAGAAGAAATTTAAACCTTGAGTGCAGAAATTCTCTCTACATTTTCTCACCTTCCAAACACCATAACTTCTTCATTTGAACTTCGATTTGAGTGATTCAAAGTTAAGAGTGTTTTTCTATTCATCCTCCATCTATGTTCTGAATGTTTGAGTGAGTTTTATTGCTGTTGTTGGAGTCTAAACTCACAAAAACGGGACTGCACCAAAATCAACTAACGTATTGATTTTCTCTCAAAGTTTTCTTTTAAAACTTGGTCAATTGTCTTGGGTTTTCTTCTTCAACATATATATATGTGTCTTGTGATTGTTTTGATTTGAGTTTTGAACTCATTTAAAGCTAGATTGAGTTTCAATTGAAATCTCACATGTTGAGTTAGGTTTTGATTTTGCCTATGTTTTCACATGTTTGGGGTTGTATTGTGCTAGCTTTGATTCTAAGACTATTTGATGATCTTTGATTGATTGATTTTGTGAAAAATAGTTCCTCACATTAGGCTCTCTTTGGCCGAATTCTCACAATGATACATGTGCTTGTGTTCTTTTGAGCTATTCATGTGTTTTGTTGAATCTATAATTAGGAATATGTTCTAGAACTTTAGCTTTAATCTAAATGACTTTGTCACATGATTTTAGCTTCTTTTTTTTTGTTTATGAGATTTAAACTTGATTATGTGATTAATTGAACATATCTTGTGATTCAAGTTTTAGATCTATGCATGTATCTAGGTTGTAATTAATGTTGAACATATCTTACATGTTCTAGATGGGTTAAAAATGCATGATTGACTAGACAACATTTGATTTGTGCATTCATGCTCATGTCTTGTATTTTCCATAGGATGTGTTGATCATAACATTCTATATCGCGTGCTTGTTTGCGTTTTGCATTCATGATCACCTAGATGCCTTGTGAGAAGGAAGTCTTGACAATAGATGTGAGACCTATGTTGATGAGCAAGAAAGTCTTGGCAAGAGGTGTGAGACCTTGGATTTTCAAGCAAGGAAGTTTTGACTAGAGTCGGGAAGACTCGGATAGTTAAGCAAGAAGTCTTGCCTAGGATAGTGAGGATCCGGAAGGGTGAGCGAATAAGTCTTGACTAGAGTCGGGAGGACTCGTATATTTGAGCAAGAAGTCTTGCCTAGGGTCATGAGGATCCCGAAGGGTGAGTGAGGAAGTCTTGACAAGAGGTGTGAGGCCTCGGATTGTTGAGCAAGAGGGCGACATCTTCATGAGTAGGATAGGAGGGTAGTTTCTAGGTGAAGGGGTCACTTGAGAGATTGTACTTGTCTTATCTACTAGTGGATTTTGTTTTCCGGTGGTTGCTAACCCGTGGATGTTTCCTCTTCGGAGGATTACCACGTTATATCTTGTGTCAACTTTTCTCTATCCCTATCTCTCTTATATTTGTATTTGTTATTTGAATACTATGGATATAACTCTTTATGTAAGTTGACTTCCTCTCTATAATATAGACTGTGTATGTGTTACAATTACTTGTTTGTATTACACTTTGCTTGTTTTATATATTGATTAAGTATCTTTAGTTGATATATATATTGTGATACAAGCAATCTAGAGGGACAAACTTTTGTTTGTTTCTATGGGAGTCAAAAAAGATGTCTAACCTATTCACCCCCCCTCCCCCTCTAGGTTAGCCTTGAGCATTTAACCGTGTTTGTATTTTCACACTGATGTCAGATTCTTCATCCCAGTGCATTGGCACATGCATTGGTAGAGCGCTGGTTATGCACTGGTATTATGCTGGTTGTGAACTGGTGGTGCGTGGGTAAAGACCCACACATTGACCCACGCACGAGGTTACTTCCCCTAACAAATTATGCTTATTTACGCCTGAGAATCCCAGTTTCTGTCTCCAGCACCTGAAAACTATTGATTGCCTGCAATCACTACAAAATGAGTCATTAGACACCAAAATATGCTCATAAACAAGATAAACGATATGGAATTGAGGGTTAAAATGTATGGCATTTTTGGCACAATCATAGCTTGTCGACCTCCTCCTGTACCGCATCATTCCTTTCGTGGTTAAAGTGTCATCGCATCTGTTTGACCGGTTTGAAGGTGGGGTCAACTGCTAGTCTATGAGCTATCAAGGAGATGGGAATTCTTGGCATCTCCAGGTGAAGATATCGTTATATTCAAAGAGGTTTCTGACCAGAACCTTCTTCACTCCTGTTTCTATCATACCTCTTACCATGACCACCTTGTAGGGGTCTTTTTCCCTGACCGGTATCTTCTCAAGCCTATCGATCTAGTGGCCGCTGGCCCATCCCATGTTCTTCTCTTCTGCTTATTCTGTAGCCGGGACCTCTGTCTCGGGCTCTTTTGTTCCTCCCATCTCTCCCTTGGCATCCTAAACTTCAAGATCCCTTCTTGATGGTTCCTGCTCCTGCACAACAGCTATTTATGCACCCTATTTGGCCAGTACCGCTGAGTTTATGGACATTGTGTAGCATTTGCAAACTGCCTGTTGGTCATCCCGTACCTCACCTACCTTGTCTCCAACCGAAAACTTCAAGATATTATGGTAGATAGACAAGACCCCCTTTAGAGCTGATAGGAAAGGCCTCCCAAGGATGGTATTATAAGCAGACAAGGTTTCTACCACAACAAAATCGCTCATGAGGTTCTGTTGGAGCAGATCGTCCCCTACTATAACGGGTAGGATCTTTTACCGGATCGGTATTAGCGAGTCCCCAGTAAACCTATATAGTGGCATGGTGCAACTATTAAAAAAGCACTACTTCAAGTTGGACATCTCCAAGGTATCTTTAAAGAGGATATCCACGCTACGACCAGTGTCTATCAAGACGTGGTGGACTAGGCAATGGGGTCATCATGGGGTTGCACTGTGTTGTACACATCCTTCTCAGTGAAGACGCTCTGGGCTAATTGGGAGGGCCCACTGGTCCCTGGAAAACTTTGAGAACATCTCTTCCTTCCACAATTCGAGGTACCTTTCTGGCATGGTTCTTCCTAGAATTGTTGAAAGTCCCTGCCAGAATAGGACCTTCACTGGTGGTATGGATGACCTAAATCTTGTTGGGGTTTATACCCTAAAGATTTAATTTGTAAATGGATTTATGAAATAAATAAATAAATAAAAAGTTCAATTCATTCTTGTTGTGTTGTTTAATTTATAACTTGTGCATATTAACATCCTAGATTGTCGGATGTAATCTCGAACTATGTATATGAGTGTCATATACAGATGGATACGGTAAGAGACGTGCAATCTAAAGAGTCCATACATAACAAATAAAGCTGTGTACTTTATTTGTGGTTAATCCATATATGCGGTCCATTCCGTAATGTACGATGATTCTATCTTGAATCATTCATATGAAGATATGGGAATGGAGGCACCTTGTATGATGTGATCATATAGGACTGGGTGATGATCTATACAAATCTCTCACCAAGATCCATTTACCGATGAGATTCATATATTTTAACTAATGATGGCTATATATGGATGATCTTGATCATGAGTGTCATATCGACTCCATCAGGTTAGATCGTGATCTTTGATATACCATGGGTGAGGTCGGATGCATTTCCTGATCAATATGCTCCGTGTGTTAGGATTACGGTTTGGCTTGTTGTTGGAAAGGTTTGTACACAATAGTGGAATTCACTCCTTCTTTTGAGAAGTAGATGGCAGTTCCTTTAAGGGTTGATTCGAGGCTTACACAATATGAGCATTCTCCTAATTTCATGATGAAATAGAATTTATTGTCTATTAGAGAATCAATGGTACTTAAAGGATATATGTAATTAGAGAGGTATAACAGACATTTTGACCAAGCTCTAATTATGAACTACTGTTGAGGATCACAACATTTGCAATAGCTATATCGATAGACACCGAGTTGTATCGATCTGTGTAAAAGCGTCTGCAATTGACAGAGTGCTGCTTTAAGTTTTTAGTGTAATAACACTGGAGTTAATAATCAAGAAAAATTAATTAAAGAGTTTAATTAATGATTTCGAGGATTATTAAGCTCAAAATATTGTGAGTCCATTAGATCCCCTTGCTAGCCCGATCGATTTAGGTAACAAAGGTCACGGTTAATTAATTGGATTGTCAAATTAATTGTGTTACGAAAATGACATGTATTTATTCGAAAATTAATTGAATAATGAGATTATTTGATTAACGAATAATGGTGATTAAATAAATTAAATAATAACATTATTTTATTATTTTATTAATCACTAAATGGAGGAGGTTTGTTGATATTTGTTTTTGAATAAAATAATATAATATGATTATTTTATTTTATTAAACTAAATATTTAATTTTTGAATTTAAATAGTTTGAATTCAAATCAAATCAAATAAACAATATATTAATCAATATCTTTAAAGATATTTGATATCTTAAAAGATTAGATTGATTGGTTTAATTGATTGATTTTAATTAAATATTGATTTTGAATTTTAAAAAGAGATATCATGAGTTTTTTAAAGATAATAAAATATATTTTGGATATATATTGTTCTTGAAAAAAAAACGAATGAAGACATATATCAAACAAAAACAAAAATACAACACACGCATCAGTTCACTCTAATTTTGTTTGAGTGTGTGTGAGTTAGAAGAGAGAAAGAAACCAAAAACATTTTGGTTGACTGTGTGCATCAGTGCAATTGTTGCATAGTGAACAAAAAAAAAAGATTATTTTTTTGTGTGTTACATAGAAGAAAGAGTTTCTTCTTATTCTCTCTTCTACATCCTCCTAAGTTCCTGAGTACGTAACGCGACCACATGCAGTAACCAGTTCCGAGAATAGCTAAGATGATCTGTGGTATAGACCAAGTATGAAGAATTGATTTCTCTTCTTCTGATTATTGATTTCAATTTATTGTGTATACGTATATTTTATTATTGTAATAATTTTATATGTGTAAGTTCTGAAAAATTACGATGTCGAGTTCACTGGTCCCATATCGTTTATGATCAGTATAAAAAATTTAAAACCTTTTTCCACTGCATTACCAATGAACGGGGTTCCAACAATTGGTATCAGAGCCAATTTTTTAGAAAAGAAAATTGTTTTCGATGCTCCTGTATGTACGATTGTGTATTCATTGTTTAAATTGATTGTATATTGTTTGTGTATGTTTATTAAATTTGTTAATTTACAAAAACATGATTGATCGTTAATTATATCGTACTTTGGATTCAGGGTTCATGGGTTGTATAATATTTTTTTATTTTTTATTTTGTTTTTCTATTATTTTATTTTTACTGTTATTGTGTTGTAAAAAAAATTGTAACCTATATTGAAGACTTGGAAAAATCACGAAGAAGGATTCATGAGACGAATCAGAGTAACCTGAAGAGACTGGAAGATTTCTGAAGTTACAAGAAGACCAAGGAATGCCTTGGGGGTATTTTTATAATTTTAGATTCCAATTTTTTTTAGGTTCAATAATCCACAGTACTCGGTCAATTCATGTATGTTATATATTATGTGACGGTAAAAGCATGTTCATGCATCAATGTACCAAAGCACTCGACTTGTTTTAAATAAATGTCTGAATGAATGTTTTATTTATTTTAGCAATTATGTCTTCTGCATACAAATTCTCGCAAATGAAAAATTAACATGTGATAACTGTGGGGAAAATCGGTTCAAAACGCAACGGAAGCGTGAGAAAATTAGAAAATTAGGGTTTGCGTATAAATAAAAATTTTCCCTTTTAATAACAAGAACCTTAACCCTAGATTAATTGATGTATATAAAAAGTATCGTACTTTTTTTTTCATGACGATTGAACTAGCGTTGAATTGAATCCGTAACGAACGTGAATCACCTAGGAGTGTGGGCTCCCTTTTTTTAAATTGTATATCTAAGGATGGAAACAAACAAAATCTTCTTCTTTGTTAGTCACAATAATCCTCCAAGAGAAAAACCAAGAACGTCTGGTCACTTTTGAATTATCAATCAATTTGATTGAAACTCGTGTGAACCTTGATTCGATGTTGTACACAAAACCCTTTTGATGCAAAGGATACTAGTGTACTATCGAAAACAAAAATGTTCCCTCTTTTCTCTATGCTTGGCTGAATTCATCACACAATGAGTTGGATGAAGTTTTTTTTTTATAAAAATAAAAAAAAACAAATAAAAAACAACTTATCACACCGAAAACTAAAGGTTGGTCGAAATTTATAGGTAGTATATATAGGAGGCCAAATCCTCTCCTAAGAAAGATTTACTTAGTGGGCTAGAATCCTTTTCTTACGTGGATTTACTTACTGACCGAGAATCCTTTTCCAAAAAGAATTCTTTCCTACACCAAGACTCCTAATCCAACTCATTAGTGTATTTGTGACCATATTAAAGACTGTTGGGATTATGCTCGATAGAAAGAGTGTAATAATGTATTTGACAATCTTTTCATATTAATAAAGTGATTTCTAGTTTAACAAATCTTACAGCATATATACCCAATAGGAATTTAATCCCCTCCAGAGTATATAAGAATATAATCTCTCGTTCTCCTAAGATACTTGAAAATATGCTTGATTGTCGTCCAGTGATCAGGACCAGGCTTCGATTGAAACCTGCTAACTATGCATACAACAAAACAAATATCTGGTCAAGTATAGAGCATTGTATACATGAGACTTCCAACTACCGATGCATATGGAACCCTACTCATGAATTGTTCTTCATGCTCATTCTGGGAACTTGTTCCTTAGAAAGTTTGATTCCATGTCTGAAAGGTAACATACCTTTCTTGGAATCTTGCATGGAAAACTTAGACAAGATTTTATCTATGTATGAATCTTGAGATAATGCAATCGTTCTATTCTTTCTATCCCTTATGACTTGGATACCAGGAATATAACTTGTTTCTTCTAAGTCTTTCATATAAAATTGTTTTGCTAACCATTCTTTGATTGATGTCAATACACTTACATCGTTTCCGATGAGTAGTATATCATCAACATAAAGAACTAGGAAAACCAACTTGTCGCCTTTAATCCTTTTATATACATAAGGTTCGTCAAGGTTTTGAATAAATCCAAAACTTTTCACGGCTTGATCGAAGCTTATGTTACAAGATCTGGATGCATGTTTCAATCTATATATGGATCTTTGCAACTTGCATAAACTTTCCTCTTGGCCTTTTTCAATGAATCCTTCTAGTCACATCATGTAGATGCTTTTGTCAAGACTTCCATTTAGGAAAGTTGTCGTGACGTCCATTTGCCAAATCTCTAGGTCTAGAGATGTCGCAATGGATAAGAGTATCCTAATGGATTTAAGCATGGCCACAGGAGAGAAGGTTTCTTCATAATCGATATCTTCCTTCTGTGTATAACTTTTAGCTACCAATCTAGCTTTAAGGGTTTCCACTTTTCCATCCATTTTTATTTTCCTCTTGTATATCCACTTGCACCCGATGGGTTTTATCCCTTTAGGCAAGTCTACAAGAGACCAGACTTTGTTTTTGAACATAGATTCAATTTCTGATTGCATTGCCTTTTGCCAATGGTGACAATCAACATCTTCCAATTCTTCCTTATACATATAGGGATCATCGTCGTCCGAAAGATTCTCTATAGATTCTCCTAGACCAATATATCTCTCAGGTTGTCTAACAACCCTCCCACTATGACGAGGTATGGTAGATTGTTGATCTTGTGCTGGTACGGAACTTACAATTGGGCTTGGTTGTGAAACCTCTTGTGGAATTGTATCTCCTAAAAGCTCATTCAGGACAATTCTACTTTTAGGCACAAAATTATTCATATAGTCCTTTTCCTGGAATTTAGCATTTGTTGAAACAAATACTTTAAGATCTGAAGGACTATAAAAATAATATCCTTTTGTTTCTTTTGGATACCCTACAAATATGCATGTTTCTGAACGGGACTTCATCTTTTGTCTTTCCTTTTAACACTTGTGCAGGACATCCAAATATCCTTAAGTGTTGTAAACTAGGCTTTCGCTCGGTCCACAACTCATGCGGTGTTTTAGGAACCAACTTAGATGGTACATCATTTAGAATGTACATTACGGTTTGTAAAGCATATCCCTAAATAGAATTAGGGAGCGTTGAATAACTCAACATAGACCTAACCATATCCAAAAGAGTTCTATTTCTCCTTTCTGCCTCCCCATTTTATTGAGGTGTGCCTGGTGCAGAAAACTGAGAAATTATCCCATTATCAATAAGATATTGTTGAAACTCACCAGATAGATATTGTTGAAACTCACCAGATAGATATTCTCCACCACGATCGGACCTCAAGATTTTTATGCGTTTCTCAAGCTAATTTTCTACTTCAGCTTTAAATGCTTTGAACATATCAAAAGCATCCGATGTTAAGTCTCATGAGATACACATAGCCAAATCTTGAGTGATCATCCGTGAAAGTGATGAAGTACTGATATCCACCACTAGCTTGAATGCTCATAGGTCCACACACAACAGTGTGTGTTAATCCTAAACATTCGATGTCTCTTGCGCCTTTGGTCATAAAGACCTTTTGCTCATTTTACCTTCCAAACAGAATTCACAAGTTGGTAGATCATCAACCTTTAAGTCACTTAGAGGTCCGTCACATACTAATCTTTTAATCCTATTAAGGCTAATATGACCTAAGCGCAAATGCCATAGGTAGGCTTCATCTTTTGATAATATTACTCTTTTATGTTTAGGTTCCGTTGATTCCGTGTCTAACAAGTGAGAGACATTTCCATGCAATAGAATAAACCATTTTCCAATGTACCTTTGCAAATAATTCTTTAATTCTTACTAATAATAAAAGCTTTATTAAAAGTAACCGAATAACCAAATTTATTTAAACAAGAAACTGAAATTAAATTCTTCTTGAATTGAGGTACATAATAAACGTCTATTAAATCTAAATGCCTAATAGAATCTAAATTGATTCTAATATCTCCCACTACACTTGTAGACACCAACGCTCCATTGCCTAAATGCAAGTTGAATTCATTCTTTTTCAATCTATTCCTTTGACCCTTTTCACTACAAAGGAAACACTTCCCTTTGATCTTGGTTACTTTCTTAGTCTCTTTCTAAGAAGGCCCAAGTTGTTTTTTCTTCTGTTGTCTGTTGACCTTCTTACGGGTCTTAATAGTAGCAACTTTACCAAGCATATGAATCTCTTGACCCTTGTCTTTCACAAGGATTATCTTGGTACTTTGAACATCTTGCATCAAGCCTTGCAAGGTGTATTCCTTATTATTCAAGGTGTAGTCCAACTTGAATTGATCAAAGGAATCTGATAATGAGTTGATAATCATATCAATTTTCGTCTCACCATCTATCTCAGCACCATTCAGTTCAGTAATGTTGAGATGTGCTATAACTTTCACCGTGTGATCTTTCACACCATGTCCAGGTTTCATCCTAAGATTCATAAAAGCAGTCACTGCCTCTCTCTTAGTTTTCCTATACCTCATAACAAACATCTACTCTAGAGACACCATTATATCAGTAGCAATCTCCATTCCTTCATGTTGTTGTTGCAACACGTCGGAGATGATGGCCATATTGTAACATACATTTAGCCATCTCATCTGAAGACTTTCACTACTGATACTCATCTCTTTGCTCCTGAGTAGATTCATTAGTTTGGTGGTAAAGGAATAGACATAAAAAATTCATGTTTTTCAACTTGCAATAACAACCCAATTTTCCTTTTCCAAGTGACATAATTATCATCAGTTAAAGTATTATCTTTTAGGATGTTGATTAGGGATGAGGTCATGATTTCGTTTTTATAACAAAAATTATATAAGTTAATAATCATGATAGAGCACTTCAAATATTTATCTTAAATTTAATAAAATAATTCTATCGTAAAAAATCAACGGTGATCCAACACCCATAAATATCACGCCTTCTTTGGGAGTTCGCAACATTTACTAGTTGGACTAGGTCCCACCTAATTGTTAACATAACAACCAACGTTTTCAATTTTAGCCTTGTGATTTTATTAACAAAAACTCATGGGAAAATATTAATAAACTCACAATGAGTGTGTTACCAAGTTATTGACCTTCAATATAATCCCTTACGAATATCCTTCCTTTGGGAGTAGATATCGTTTGGGCTAATTGTTTAGTCTATCCTTGTAAGGAAGTATCTTGCTAAATTCCATTCATGAATACCTATTCGGAGGTTATTACACGAAACATAAAGCTCAACTAAACTTGGAGGCCGTAGGTGTTCCAAAAAACACCTTCTCCCACTCAATTATTTAAGGCGTGTGATCGAATTCCAAAGAATGATTTACCAAGTTATCTAGATGTCAATTTAGATACCTAAACCATCCTATGCATGTTCATACCAAAAGAGATATATGAGTGGCACTCCTATTCTATATGATATGTTATCAAACACTGACAAACATTGCAATATTTACAACTAATATAAATAGCTTCAATTTTGGTCCATCCTAGAAAAGCAAGTAAATTACATGTCTTGGAATTCAAAAAACTCCTTTCTTGGTGAACAAGTCTTCACGCGACCTTCGTCGTTCAGACTCCCTCGGCTACCTCCCATGGGCGTTCACACCCTTGGCCCCTACCCATGGGCGTGCACATGCCACAACCCCAAAAAGGGCTGCCATGCGCAGCCCATGGCTTCCATAGGGCTGCCGTGCGCAGCCCATGCCACAACAAACGTGGTCGCGCACTCTTCGCACTCACGTTTGTTGCTACGGCTCGCACGATCCCAAAATTGTTCTGGTTGCTTCCAATTCTTCAAACCTTCAAGTCTTCGATACTTGAATGTATTACAGAAGAATTATAAATAAAAATACTGCAGCTTTTTTATTATTACAACAACAAAATAAAGAAAAACTTAGCAACTACCAAGAAGGAAATTATAGCAATTATAGACCACCATTCTTGTTACAATCCCAAAACAAAAATATATTGAAATTCTATGACCAAAATTGAGCAATAACAAACCACATATAAAACAACTTCTCACACCAAAAACTAAGGCGTGGTCGAAATTTATAGGTAATATATATAGAAGGCCAAATCCTCTCCTAAGAAGGATTTACTTGGTGAACAAGAATCCTTTCCTAAGGTGGATTTACTTAGTGACAAAGAATTCTTTCCAACTCATTAGTGTATTTGTGACCATATTAAAGACTTCCTAATTCGACTAGATAAATAATTCCTTTTATTTATCTACGTATCAAATAAAGTCTTTAATATTAATTATACTACCAACAATAGTATAATATAATAGGAAAAAGATTTTGACTTTTAATTAAATAATTAATTAATTACCAATTTAATTAATTTCCATTTAATTAAATAATAAAATAAAAAATAATATATTTATGCTTTTATATATTTTAGCCTTGCCGCCCATGACAATATATAGGCATATATATTATTTTTCTTATTTTATTAAATCCATTGATAAAAAGTCCACATGTAAACTAGACTCATTCTTACAAAAATAAACAAGTCCACATGCCTTAATAAAATTCTAGATGGACCCCTAAATTGGTTCGGTAGAATATATCAAGTGATCCATGCAAGTTCGTGTGGATTGATGATTTTGGCGGGATATATAAATTTAAGCTCCAATAGACACAACCCCATCGCAATCGACAAATGATTCACTTAGGTCCGATCTATTAATTTTAGTTCATTCCACTAAAGAACTAAAATTAAACTATTAAATAAAGATAGAATAAGTTGATATTACTCATTCATATCCTAGACAACCTTATTGGAGAAAGTGTATCATCGTGAAGAATATCAGTAATCGCCAATAGCTCATAGACCGCCTATAGCTCTCAAAGTTACCATATTTACTTATATGACCACATTTTGAACTTGGATATTTTGACTTGTCTAGAAATCATGTTTCAATAGACATTATTGAAAACTTAACATTAAGATTTAATATCCAATACCTCAAAACATCCATATGATGATATTCTACTGTCATTGAATAAATGGAGCCACGATGTCCATATCTATAAATGAAGTCCTCTATCGATTAACAAATGAATACCACCAAACTATCGATGATAGACTATGCTATATAACCGTACTCATTGATAGCTCAAATTATAACACTTGAAACCATAAGTCCATCATTTATCTCAGGATTAAGATAGACTCTCCGATTGTCTTCAAATGAAAACTTTTATCCATTGACGGTTCTAGATAAAGTATTTCATTGTGATCCTATTCAATGCACCCAGTGCACTAGATTCTTTTGCCCAAAGACACCACACTTTGATGATTTTAGACTCATCATAACACATTTGATCCCACTCAAATGCTAGCAAAATAATCTACAACTTTGACAAGATAAAGGTGCCCAACCTTTTATCTTAAGTTGTGAATATTATTCAAGACTAACTAAAGAATTGTGTCTACCTCCTACATATCTAGATGTATGAACAATTCTTCTTTTCTCATAGTCTTTTGACCTTATGATTATTTACTTTTAATAATTATAATAATTAAACTATAAATGCTATAAGATTTGTTAAACTAGAAATCACTTTATTAATATGAAAAGATTGTCAAATACATTATTATACTCTTGTTATCGAGCATAATCCCAACAATAACTACACTAAGTGTAAACTTAATATTAATGCAACATTGGTCACCAAAGATCTCAAGTTTGTGCTTAGAGAGGAATGTCCTCTAGCTTCTGCTGCCAATGCCTTGCAAAGAGTTCGTGAGGCATACAAGCGATGGGACTCATCTTATGAGAAGGTCAGAAAATATCTATTGGCATCTATGACAGATGTGCTTGTCACAAAGCACGAAACAATGACTTCAGCACGCGATATCATGGAGTCATTACAAGCTATGTTCAGGCAGCCTCCAAACAAAAGCAATAGAAAGTTGTTCATTCCGCTATGCTCGCTCGTATGAAGGAAGGTACATCAATTCGGGAACATGTCCTGAGCATGATGTCCTATTTCAATACAGCAGAAGTCAATGGCGGGGACATTGACGAACCCAGTCAAGTGAGTATCATATTGATGACTCTTCCTAATAGCTTCGATCAGTTTAAGAGCAAGTACGGAATGAACAAGTTAAGGTTCAGTCCCACACAGTTGCTCAATGAGCTCACTACCTTTGAGTCCTTGATTAAGGACAAAAATGGCAAAACTGATGAGGTAAATGTTGTCGAACCATCTTCCTCTAATAATAAGAAGAGGAAGAGGTCTGTTGGGAAGGCGAAGGTTAAGCCCGAACCCAAGAATGCCCAAGGCAAGAAGAAGTCCAAGAAAGGTAAATATGATTTACTTGTTCTTGAGTCATGTTTAATGGAAGATGATTCTTCAAGCTGGATAGTTGATTTGTGGGCCACTAACCATGTTAGTTCTTCTTTACGGTGGACTGATTCTTGGACATAGCTTGAGAAGGGAGCCCTACCTGGTATCAGAAAGCATGTCTTACCAGGTACCAATTGGGTCAAAAATTTCACTTTGACCCCTGTCAAAAATGGCTATTAACAGAAGATAATTAAAAATTGGCAATTTAGGAAATAAATCAATTAAACTTTTGAATTTTAAAAGAGTGGTGATGTTGGCACCCTTACTACTGAACTATTTATGTCTCACTTTAAAAATTTTGATTTGATTATGTAAAATTTAATGGTTTTATTAACTCTTTTTTTATTTATTTTCAGGATTACCCTTTTACAAAATTTTCAAACTTAATAGCCACATATCGTTTTCAAAAAATAAAAATAAAAATAAAAATAAAAATTCACTTCATCTCTAATCATTATATACATTTTTATCACATCCATTCGAATGACTTGTTTTTTCTTCTTATTTCATGGTGAAACCATCCTTATTAGATGCGATTTATTTTGAAGTCGATTGGATTGTTAGTGGTATATTGTGAGTGTGATATTAATCATCTGATGATTTTTTTTTTAGCGATTGAGTTAGGGTTTTAGTGTGGTTTCGTTTCATAGAGATTAGGTTTTCTTGGTTGCAATTCTCGGTCTGATTTCGTTATTTTTTATTTTGTAAATAGCATTAAACTATCTTTGGAAGATCCGGAATAAAATCTACAAAAGAATTGATACAAAACATAGAATGCCTAGTAGATCTGAAAGAAAACAAATCAGGAAAAAAAAATAACAAACATAGATCTGGAATTTGAAAAGAAAAGCAAAACAAACTTGTGAAACAATAAAATCAATAAATACTAAACATGAGAAATATGAAATCGATATCTGAAACAAAATATAAACAAAAATAGTAAATATTCAGTGATTTGAAATACTCTATGTCATTATGGCTTTTTAAATACGGAAAGTGGAATTTTTTTTTTACCTTGCATATGATTTTTTTAATAAAAAAATTGTATGTAATTTGATAAAACGGAAAAAAATACTAAATAATTTAAAAAGTAAGGTACAAATAGTTTAGTATTGGGTGTGTCAATATCATCGCTCATTTTCAAAACTGGGACAATATTAGATCATTAGTGGGTTGCCAATAACACTACTCATAAAAAAAAATACATCATACAGATTTCAGATTTCAGTCGACTTTAGTCAACTTCAAGTAAAACAACAAACAAACACATCATCCAAATTTTAGATTTCATTCACCATCTAGACTTTAGTCAACTTCAGACTTATTCGGACTTTAGGCAAAAAGACAAACTATACTAACTCTAAAATCCATTTTTTATGCAGAAAAATTCGAATATTCGAGAATTTTTTCTTATTTGGTCCTCTACAAAAATTTGTTTGTTGTGTCTGTCTCTTACATTGTTGAAACTTGAAAGCAACCGTCAAAGCGGTTTCGTGTATGAGAATTCTATTGATTTTATTTTTAGTGATATAATGGTTGTCTTTGCTAAACTGATTTGATTTTTGTTGGACAGAGAAAAGAGAGAAAGAGAACCCTCTTGTTTTGCTGACATCCTAAGAATATAGAAATAAAAAATAAAACTTTTTTCTCCTTTCTTTCTAAATAAAATTAAAATCAATCAACATTTATAACAATTGGATTGATCCAATAACCATAAAGGGATCGCGTTTTATTTTATTTTGTTTTTGATTTATTTTTAAAAAAATCAGAGATCCCTCAACAGACTCGAGGGAAGACGTGATAAATCATCAAAGATAAATCATTTATAATATCATTTAAGTTTTGAGATATATTTTCAGGTTATGTTACTTTATTATATATCATCCAATTCATAACGTTAAGAGTTTGTTGTTATTGTCAGAGGTTTTGGGTTTGGGCCAAGGAAGACGGATTCATGTAGCCTATGTGCCGAACCAACTTGATCACGAATGAAAAAGGCTTGTGTCTATAACCCAAGATTTAATTCGGCTTAATTTTACGGATTCATGTAATGATAATGGTGTTCATATTGACTTCAGATATTCATATCTCATTGTATAATAATGTTTAAAAGTCATTTTGCTGCTTTTGCCTATCAATCGTATAGTATGCGGAGATCTTCCTTTAAAGTGAGAGTTGCATTACAAAATGTGCTTATAGAACCTAATCTCATCAAGTTCGATAAAACTCTGACCTACAATAGTGTTAACCTTTCCAAAAAAAAAAAGATTATTTTACCTCTCTGTGCATAAAACCTAATTTCAAAATTATAGAGTTGTTTTTCAAATGCAAACAATTCTTAAAAAGGGGTTTACAAATTTTCCTTAAAAAGTATTTGTAAATCATTTTTTTCATTGGATTGTTTTGTGATGCGAATTGTAATCGGCATTACGGAATGAAACATAGGGCTTCATGCTTATTTATCATCTACAATTTGTTACCCTCAAAATTAGGGGATATGAAACTGAGAGCGTCTCCAATGCAAACGTGATTTGTGAAAAAAAAAGATGTCATACAGGATTAATAGATATTTTATTTAAAAATCTTTCTCCAATACAGCCGTACATATTCGACATCAATTTGACATGGTAAAAAAAAAAATTAGATATTGTTAATATGACCGTCCACTTTCAGGCGGTCTATTGCACATGCCTCTTTTAAGTTAACTCAGCAAACATTTAAAACTGATATTAATTTTTCATCTAAAACAAAATATATTTTAAACAGAAACATTGAAGACCAAATTTTAATTTGATAGTCTATCAAGTCTATATTCATATCACATATGAAGCAATTCTCTTGACATTATTGTCAAATCATATCAACAGTAATTCATATACAAACCATTTTTACATTGAAGATGCTACGAGTTTCCAAAATTGATCATCGGAGGCAAACACTCATTTGGTCGAACTGGCCGAGACCTAAAGAAAAAACCTCAAAGAATCATTTCTATGTAAAGAAAGAGAAATCCTCCTTGACATAAATTTTCCCTTAATATAAAGCCTGATTAGCATGGCTTTTGATGATTTGGACCCAAAAGTGTTTGGTTGAACCATGAAAAAAAATGTGTATAGAAGCTCTTTAAAGAGAAGTTATGCAGACATTTTTGCTTCATTTTTTTTTTAATAATATGAATATCATTTGGATTTGGAGCCGGAGATGCATGACTTAAACTCAGAAGGTGGGTATAAAAAACTTACCATTAAACCGATCTCTTTTCATTCCATACTTCCATGTAAACATCCTTGAACAATTGAATTGGAGGTCTATATTGCTTTTAATAACGTAAGAATCCATCAAATAATCAAACACCACTAGCCAACCTTTCTTTTGCGAGGGAACTCTAAACTAAAAATTATTATCAACTCTTGTGGTCGTGGTCACAAAACTTGTATAGAATCCAAAACCCTCTTTTGATTGGAATCACAAGTCAGACGAACCGAGCAAGATCACAAATCAAATGTTCTGTTTCATGGAGATTTCATATCTTTTCATTTCAGAGTTCACGAGCAATGAGAAGTATTGATTGTCAACACAACGCAACACGTTGCATACCCATATTGGTCATAAAAATTAACCAAACAAACCGACAGCAAAACCAATAAAAATGGAAGGCACCCTCTCTCTTTTAATATTTGTGTAAAATGAAGTGTAGTTGAATAATTAACATCAGAAAGAGGTCCTTTTAAGGAGATGCATATTAACATAACAATATATACATACAAACAAGAGAAATATTTAATTGTGGGGGGTGGTGGGTAAGTCGGCTGAGTTGAATATTAATAAATAGATAGAAAAATATTTCAAAATATATAAATAGATAGAAAAAAGATAGTGACTGGTAAGACATGAACGGATGCATTTAAAATATGTGTCCATGCACATGTAGCCATGTGAATTCTAACCAGTGAAGACCAAGTATGCTACACATACTGCGCTAGCTCGCTCAAGTCTACTTCAATTCGGCCATTGCAGCCGATTTCTAAGCCATTGATTTTATTACAGGAGCATCTACATATTTCACATAAACAATGTAACTAAAACAGCACTCAAATTCATAGACTAGCTTGCAACTTAATATATATAATACTTTACGGTCAAGAGTCACAAACATAGCATTCAACGCTGGAGATTTAACATAGATGCCAATATCATAATGGGAATGTACTGTGACCCTATGTAAATAACTTGTTCAAATGAATCCTAGATTTAAGGGAGGTGTAATTGACTAAAACTGATTGATGTCTGAACTCAAATGAGATGATTTGCAACATTTGCTTATAACAACCCCACAAAAGAAACTACGAAAGAAGATATAACAATATAGCCTGAACTTCAAAACAGTTTTGAGATGTGATGAACATTTTTTAAAGATAAATATTGCCAACTAGAGATAAAAACGTACATTTTTTTTACACAAATATTGCCAACTAGAGATAAAAACTTTTTTTATTAACATATAAGGAAGAAAAAAGATAGAACATAATCTTCTAAGGATGGTACAATCAAAAAGGATTTCATTCACTGTATCCAAGTCAATCCCCTACCAAATTTTTACAAACAAATTGAATTTTGAGGATCACATAAACCACTAATTAATAGCAATGAACACTAAGGGGCCGTTTGTTTTTTTAACTTAAATCTTAAATGTCATAAGTACTTAACGGGTCTTAATCGTTCAGACATTGATTTGTTTGTTTTTATTTTTTGGATGTTTTCACTTAAATATTAAGTGGTTTTATTTTTATGATTATACCCCTTATTTTAAATATTTCATTTTAATAATAATATTATTAAATTAAAATGGATTTTAAATAATAAATAATAATAATTTAATTAAAAAATATATTATGAAAAGTTAATTTTTTAGAGAAGATGAAACGACACCGTTCGAAACAATCTGAAAATTCAAAACCCTAGCTGCCACAGATTCTTGCGAGATCTCAGATCGTCGCCGTCCACTGGTTATCCTGTCCAATCTTCCGTCAACTTCCGGTCCCATCGACGTTCGCCTCAGCTCCGCCTATACCTCGAGACAACCGCTTCCAGTTTCCGCGTAGGGTGGTGACGCGTGAGCTGTTCTTCTTCCAGATCCCGCCGCATTCAGACTCCACCGTCGTCCATCCCATCCCGACGTTGCCAGTCGCCGACTTTTTTTTTAAAAAAAAAAAAGAGAAAAATTGGTGAGGAAGTTCCTCGCGATCGTCGATTGTTATAGAGGATGGCCTCCTCTGGCAGGAATGCCGAAGGCCGCCGTCTAGTCGTTCATCCCGTCTAGGCACCGTTCATCGCCACCGCCTCCTACTCCTCCGTGAGATTCGAGTTTAAGGTTAGGTTAGGTTAGGATTAGGGTTAGGGTTTGATGAAATTGGGGAATTTGTTGTTGTAATGTGGTTTCTTATTAATAATTTAATTATATGGGGTTATTTAAGGAAATTCATGTTAATATGTTAAATATCACTTATTCAATAAGTGAAAAGTCAAAAAATTTAGCTTTTTAATTTTAGATGTTTTAAACTTAATTTAAGATAAAAGTTGAAAAACAAACGGATAAAATCCACTTAATTTAAGACTTAAAACTTAAGTGGAGAAAAACAAACAGCACCCAAGTCTCGAATTAAAATGTGTTTAACAACCCAAGTGGGGATAATTTGACATACACGGTTGAGTTGTCATCAGCCTTTAGAAGACAGGAAGCTCTCAAATATTTGTTGGTTTCTTAATGAATTATAATTTGTGTTAGTACTTGACTTAAGCACTAATTCTCCAGTAATTCCAGCATAATTTCTGACCCGCTATCATTGATTTTTGAGTCTTGTTCCCATGTGAGAATGTTAGACCCTAGAGTCTGGATCCTTGTAGAGTGGCTGAGTTTGACTGGTAAAAGCTATCACTATTTTCTACAACCTTAAAATTTAGTACTTTAATGTGCTACTTCAGATTACTAATTTTGGGATTATGCTAAGATACAAGGATTATATTATTGCAAAGGCTTTCTTTTAGAGAGCTTTTTTTTTTTTTTTTTTTTCATTTTCTAACTGCTTACCTAGTAAGCTTAGCTTGCTAGCTGCATGTTGTAGCCAGCCAAGCTATTCGTGTATAAAAAAAAGTTGTCTTATGCAAGAGATTCTCTAATATATACACTCCCTTACCTCTCATATGATTATTATCAAAAACCAACTACAAAAACAGAACATCAATGGAGAAACCCAGAGGCAGTCCCAGAAAAATGAAGACCAATCTATGCATTCCCAGGATTATTAAAGCAGGCAACATTGGCAGCAACAAGAACAAGAATCTTACCCCGATGACTCTGCTAGAACGTTTCAGGGAGGCCGTATTCCGCTTGATCATGTTGTCTGCTCTCTCCAAGGCCACAAATGATGATCATCATCACACAGTAGGACCTTCAAAAGTCTCACGTTCGTATTACAGCCGGGCTGATCCTCACCACAGCGAAGCTGTGGCCGACTGCATCGAGTTCATTAAGAAAAAGGCAGTGGCAGACAACAACGAGAATGGTCGTGACTCTTCTGCCAGTAGTTCCATTGATGACTCCACAGAGTTGATCATACCAGTATCAGTTATGTGATTATATATCTGATATATATGATTTAGTTATAAAGGAATATTCAAGTTTATATTATACTTTGATGAAGAATGATTAATTGTTTCAGCTGTAGGTGCAGGTTATAGATTCGTAAATTTGTTGATGTGTATGAAATTTACCAGGAATTGTAGATTTTTTTTATATTTTTCCTCATGAATGTTTATGTTTAGGCCTTTCAACATGTTTGCAAGGTATATTAATGGTAATTGTTTGGTTTGGACAGAGAGTTTGCATTTCCTTCTTGATATAGGTTTGGACAGAGAGTTTGCATTTCCTTCTTGATATAGTTGCTGTTCAAGTGAAAGCACTAAATGTGCTAGATGAATCAAAGTGGTCATTAAAAGGATCTTATAATTTTTTTTTTTCCTTTTCCTATCTTTCATAAAAAAATTATCATTTATTGGTTCTAAATTATTTATTTTCTCAATTGTTTTTGTCTCCCACCTATTATCTCTTATAGTCTAATTATTAGTTATTACCATGTTATTTTCACATTCTTTTAATGCCAAATTTCACCATTATTATGTTTTTTTCCTGATTGGTTTAAAAATTTAATATATAAACAAAATGACTAGCATATTCTAAAGTTTTTCAACAATGAAACTTGATATTGAACAAATTATATAAATTCATTAGCAGAGTTTGAACTTTTTGACATTCTTATACTCATATATTGAAAAAGGAAAGAATTGAAGGGCTAATTATGCTGAACGAAAAAAATGCTATTGTATGATTTAAGAACCTCAATTGTTACAGGAAAAAGACAATAACCAAGTTTTACAACACAAAAACATGGAATCTTGATAATCTGCTCAGAAAGAATCAACATAACACCTCAAGTTCAGAGAGAGAACTACTTTGGCAAATCAATGGCTAGAGGATGAACATTAAAAGTTCATGCTAAGAAAAAAAAAGGCTCAATTCAGAAGCGATGTAAAACAATAATGATTCATTTTATTTCCACGTCTTTTCATATCCCACTTATTCCCACTTAATAAGAGTACTGCAAGGGAGAGAATATTGGAAATATAAAAATATTTAAATAAGGAAACCTAGGGCAAAAGGGCTAACCGGGCAGCAGTAGATCTTTCACTGTTCCTCCAACCAAGTCCAATCTGTAGCAGTATTTCTATTCTGCTTGGTAAAAGCTCAGAGTAGAAGTGGCATGCCCGTACTCTGCCAATGTAGCTGTTTCTTGTTCTTCAAAGGAATGCATTTTCATGCCCAATTAGAACATCGATATACATATCTGATGAGGTAATTGTATCATCAGAATGTTCCCAGGCAAATGGACCCTCAGCTGGGAAGCTCTAGGATCCAACTTCCGAGTGAAGATAACCAATACTTGCTCTGTATCACTCTATCCCTCATCAGTAAGCATTTTGTCCACTTTCTTCTTCAAAATCTTATCAAAATCACGGCTTGACAGTGACAAAACCTGGTTCAGCAGCAATTTCACTCCAGACTCCTTTACAAGTGCATACCTTGGTTTAATTCTCTCTTCCAAACTGTAACCGAAATACTGAGGGAATTTAACCAGCTCTGATTTTGGATAATCCATGGTCAAAAAGAACTCCCATTTCGGTATCATGTTCTCTGTCAAGCTGAAAGTATAAAGGGCCCCATATCTTGAAATCATGGTTCCAACTTCCTCCATACTGAATCCCCTTTCCAAGAAAAAATTTGTCACAGGCTTCAGGTTGGCCTCAATACTAAGACCAAGATTCTGTGGGCATCGGAGGAGAAGAACAGCAATGTCAACCCCCAATGAACGGAAGTACTCAGCTGTTGGACGTAACTTATCCTCCACACTGTAACTTATGATGTTAGGGCACCGAGTTAAGATCTTACCAGTGCTCTCTGCAGACACACCCATCTCATAGAGAAAATCTACAGTAGTCTTAAGCTTCTGCCTGCTGTAAGTAAGAAGTGCAGGGAAGCGGTATATAACTTTTGCCCATTGTTTCTTGTCTACCCCCAAATCTTCTAAGAATTTCATGGTTGGTATTAAATTTTCAGACAGACTAATTCCACACAATTGAGGCCTTTTGCTGAGAATTGTAGGAATGTCTGATTTAGGTACCCCGAGATCAAGAAGAAACTCAACCACTGGTTTGATTTTCCCATCCAAACTGTAGTAAGCGAATGCAGGAAATTTGCGTGTAATCGTCTTGATCTTCTCAAGATCCATGCCAAGATCTATGAGGTAGAGAACCTGAGGGCGGAGATGTCCCGCAGGGCCTACCTCACTCACTCTAGAGACTGCTTTTAGCTTCTTTGAGTCAAGGGTAGAATGGGGTGGAGAAACTGGCGCAACCTTTTCTTTAACAGGTGCATTAGGGAAGTTCTCCGCTAACTCTACTAGAATGTCTCCATATTCTTCATGGAGAGTTTCAAGGTAAGGAATTAGAGCATCCCTAATCTCAAGAGTTGTGAGCTCTCTTCCTGCAATGGCAAGTAGGATTTGTTGGCAGGGGAACAAAATAAGAACAAGAGATAATGAGAAAATAGTAGCCAAAAACAAACGATAAAACGATAATGTTTTTCCTTTTTTGTTTCAATCGAACCTACTAGATAACGAGCCTTGTGAACAGAATGAAGCCTTGAGACAAGGTGGTCGATAAAAAGTTCAGACTTATTGATGGTTCTTGCTGCGACTGCCTTGCTCAGACCTTGTTTCTTCAAGAACAAGGTTAAGACAGCCTTGGCTTCTTCTTTTTCAGCTGCTATCAAGGTTGGAGACACAACTCTTAAGCTGAATGTTCCATCTAACTCAGAATCAGCTGTTGTCACATCAAACACTGAGTTAATAATGCATAGAAGCAATTGTAAATGCAAATGACACAACTTTAGCTTCGGAATGAAGGTTAAAAATAGTACTAGAAACTGGACCAAACTTTGCTTGACAAAAGAAGAGTTTCTCGGGAAAAGTAAACCGAGTCCTGCAAAAAAATAAAAATAAAAATTTAAAGCCTGCCAATGCTCTACTCAAAACAGGCTCTACTTAGCAGAAACAGAACAGAAGTGGAACACATATAAGACAGAGGGATCAGGACTTGGACATTCTCTTTTTGACTAACATTGTAGCAGCTTAAAGTTATACTTTTAAGTTTTCCCAAATACATTACATAACCATACAACAGATGAGTGTACTTGTAAAAATTATAAAATGCAGCTTTCTTAAAGATGCTACCTATTATTCACTTTTAATTCAACTTAAAATTTTATGGCGAACTCAAAAGCAAGTTAATCATAGCTTGGAAACTGTAAATGAAATAGAAGACCAATTTTTCCGAAAAGGACAACAAATTCCATACCTCCAACTGCAACATTAATAAAATTTAATTCAAAAAAAAAAATAGAAGAAGAAAGAAAGAAAGTAAACCCTCCATTTCAATGGCATTCCAAAACCTCAAGGAACGAAAATCATGCATCTTCTCACCGCGTACCTAACCAGATTATTATACTAACTCCGATCGTAAATGAAAAATAACACAAACTTCAATCATTTCAACAACAACAACAACAACATTCAAAAAATTTCAAAAAAAATTAACAAAGAGAAGAGAAAGCAATACCTTGAGAGTGAACAAGTTCCTGTAAAGAGAAATGAGATGTCGGAGGAGCGGATTGCACAAATTGATTCCATTTAAAGCTACTAATAAATCTATATATTAGAACTCAGAAGATAAACAAACACCAACACAAAAACAATAATAGAAGATAATGGAGAAATATTACAGAGAGAAGTGAAGAAGTGGAAATGGTGAGAGGAGGATTTTATATGGTCTGTATAGCACTATTGCTAAGGCTCGCCTAGAGTGGCAGAATTTTTTGTGGGGTCTTTGCATATATAGTCCTTTCCTATGTTTAGTTTATAAGAAATATCCCATTGCTGTAAAAACCGGAAATATGGTCTTTCATTAATGTCTAGTTTCTAGAAAATAGTTTTTGTAAGACAATAATTCCCTCCACAATTAATCCCTATAAAATGTCAAAATTGCCCTCCTACAAAGTGTAAGGATGAAACTGCCATCCTCACTTCTCTTTCAGTTGACTGAAGAAACATTCAGACTACCCTTCTCATCTCCTCCATCGTTCTCCTAGAACAAATCCAGTTAATCAGTCACTTATTCTTCCCATTTCAAATACCATCATACTCACTATCAATCGGAATCCACTATTGTTACGCTGTTCAAATCTCATTGTCCTCTATGCTGGAATATGGCTCCCGACCGGAATCTTGTCGGTGACCGAAATATTTACAATGTCGTCACCTCTTTTCAATCGAGCTTGACAGTGCCGCCACCTCCTTCAATCGAGCATACACTATCAAGTTTGAAATCAAGCATACACAAATCAATGTAAGTCCCGAAATGACACTAAAGTTTGAAATGCCATTGTTGTCTCGGTCTTTTATTATTGTTTAAGTTTGAAATGTTTTGGATAGATTGAGAGATTGAGTGTTTTGGATTTCTTGACCACGAATTAGGGTCCGTGTATGTAGTATTGTTGGGTGTAGTTAAGGTGTTTGATGAAATGTCTGTTACATATCAAGCTTTTGAGCCTTCAATGGAGTTGGTTGAGAAGTTTGCATCTCGGTTTCAGATAACAGTAAAAAGCGTCTATTTGTTCATAGTAAGAAAGGAGTGTGGAGAACTTATGCCATGGTATCTTGATGGAGGCAGTACATGACTCGATATGTATCACATTCTATGTCCAGTCAGGCAATCAATTCAAATGATGTGTTACTACCAGATATAAATGGAATGGGAAAATCAAAGGCAACTATTATTAGAAGAGAAAAGTCTCACCAGCAGTAGATTGAAATGGCAAATGTGCATAGGAAACACATTAGTGGTCACCATAGAACTTAAATGTGCAGTAGACAGAACTTAAATAAATTGCTAGTGCTTAAACTAGGAAATATGTTTGTGAAGAAACAGAATACCCCAATGCACTCACCTAAACTAAAATAATTTGCTAGTGGCCATAGGAAAAACATTGTTGTAAAAAGAACTTAGCCAAAAGTAAGTGATCATGTGTATAACAACAATTAGTCCGTGAGAAAAGTATCACTTACACATCTAATCATGGTGAAAAACATATCTTAGACAGTTGTATGTAATATTTATAGATAGTTGTATGTAATATTTATAGACATTTGTATCGCCAACCTCATTCCACAACTTATATGAAAATGTGTTTATGCATGTTTCCGAAAATGTTATAATGCATGTATGCTTTTGAGGCTATGATTGGTTGATATAAGCCTATGATTGATTGGTTAACACATATTTCTTCGTAAGTAAGTTTCTCCATAGTTATAAGATATGGTATATGAAAATGTGTTATAATGCATGCATGCTTTTGAGCCAAGGATTGATTGATATATGCTTGGGAAAGCCTGGGAATTATCTATTGGGAATTGATGCATTGTATACTTTTGGGCCTATGATTGATTGATATAAGCCCGGGAATTGATGGCATAAGCCTATGAATTATCTGGTGAGAATTAATGCATGTATAGTTTTGTGCCTATGATTGATTGATATAAACCTGGGAATCGGTGCAATGAGGCTAGGAATTATCTGCCATGAGATAGTTGTCAATATGTAGTCTTTATGAATAGTTGAGTGATTTTAATTTATTTTTAGGTATAATACTTTATTGAGTGGTTTTTTTTTTTCAAAGTCCAAGGATACCATGTCTTGACTGTTAGTTCAGTGTGGTGAGTATTGGAAGAGTAATCAGTTGGCTGGACCTATTTTCTTTTCAGTACGTCTCTCAAAAAAAGACAACGGAGCCTACAATGAATTGGTGGAAACGATATACGAGCAGATAGGGGTTAGTAGAGAGAAAACTGAGTTGAAGCTAACTTCGCATGTGAAAACCAGGGATGTTACAGTTACATTGTCTATTATGAGTGATGACGAACTAGAATTTGTGATTATTCGTAAGGAAAATGTTGAGGGCCGCAATTGATGTTGAATTCGTCAACAAACATGAATTTCGACCTCCAGCAAATCCAATCCAATTAGCATGTACTGTCTCTCATGTTAAACCGAACAATAATCCACGGTCTCCGGCGGGTACTTCAAATTATAAATTAGTTAGTGGAAACAATAATCCGGTTGCATCCCAAGCTTCACCCAGATATACATCAACAGGCAATGAACAGGATATGCCAACATCTACTACCAAGCATACAGTTGTGGATAACAATGGTAGTTCTGAAAACATCAATACTTCTTGAAGGTCTGGTAGTTTTAAAAGTAGTGATACATCAAATGAGAGTGGTGGTGGTGGTGATGATAGTGGGCAAACGGCAACATAAGATGGAACAGAAGAATGAAGGGTGAGTGGAAGACCGAACCGTTTTTCACCTTCCATTAACACACGGTGGACAATATTAGGGTCAGAACTTTACTCAATTAAAGTAGTTCGATTAATGGATATTTTTTTAAAATTAGTCGACCAAGGTCTATTATACAAAGGACAGATGTTCAAGGACAAGGCAACTTTGAAATGAGTTGTAGAGTCGTATGCATTTACAGAGAGGTTTGAGTACAGGGCTTCACGATCTTCTAATACACAATTCACTGCCGAATGTACACAAAGAAGTTATGGAGAGGTTCTTTGAGCTTCGAAGACAAATAGGGGGAATTACTGGCATGTGAAGTCATTCATGAATGCGCACACATGTGACAAATGACAACTACAATATTGAATTTAAATATGTAAGTGCCTGTGTGATAAAGGATTTGTTTGCAAGCAAATTCGGCGATCCTGGATGCAGCTTCTGTCCTAAAGATATAGTTTCTTAGATGAGGGAACAACATGGCCTACACCTCTCATACAACAAAACCTACAGGTCGAATGAGCACACTTTGAATCAGCTATTTGGTGATCCATGGGAATATTTTTAGAGGTTGCTAACTTATTTTCATGTTTTGGAACAATTGAACCCCGAGACTGTGATAAAGATCAAGACTAACTCGAAAAATAAGTTTAAGTATGGATTCATGGCAATTGGAGCTTCTATAGAGGGGTTTAATTCTGTTATTAGGTCTGTTATCTATATTAATGCTACCCACTTGAGGACTAGGACCAGGGGTGTTTTGTTAGTTGCAGTGTGTAAAGACGAAAACGAGATGATATACCCTTTGGCATTTGGGTTTACAAACTCCGAATGCATAGAGTCATGGACTTGGATTTTGAAGAAACTCTATAAATTGGTTCGGTATCCCGACAGTGTGATGTTAGTTTTAGATCGGCACAATGATATATTTAATGCAATGGAAGCCATATTCCCAGATGCAGAATATGGGATATATGCATATTACTACACACAAAATCTGAAAAGATTTTACAAGCAGAGGGATGATATGATTAGCATTTACTACCATGCTAAATATGCATACTGTATCGAGGACTTTGACCGTATAATGAATGAGTTGAAAGAAACATATCGTAAGGTTTACGATGAATTGCCTAGACAAACCAACTGATCCTACCTTGATTGAAACAAACGAAGCAGAAGACAATGTCGCTAGATAACAAGGCTTGCTGAATCCACATTTCATGTATGGTGAAGTTTAGTTTGTCTGCACATTTGTGGTCTTGTACGGTTTGGTGGGAAACAGGTTTAGGGAATTTTATGTGTTATTGTTTGCAAACATTTGTATTTGTATGTGTTGGTTGTGTTGGTTAGTTGAACAAAAAGAGGTGTTTATATGTTGTGGTGTTACAGGTGTATATGTGTTGTGCTGGTGTTATATGGTTTGGTGGGAAACAGGTGTAGGGAAACTGTATGTGCTGTGCAAATATTTGTGTTGGTACATGATAGTTGGTTGAATGAAAACAGGTGTATAGAGGATGTGTTGTGGTGTTACAGGTGTATATGTGTTGTTTCAAAATAGGTGTTTATATGTTGTTTGACTGTCTTAACTCAGGATGTGTGGTAGGTGGTGTTATTGTTTTTGAGCCTAGGTTGTAAGACAATTCTCAGGCTTATGATGTTAAACAATGTTCAATTGATAGGTATATTACATGCATCAGATTAATTCCTGGGCATAAAATAATAATTCTCAAGCACAAACAGTTACACTAAACAAGAAGTTTTAAACACGCCACGTCATCAATTAAACATATATATATATATATATATATTAATATATGTATATGTATTAATATATATATATATATATACTAATATATATATATATGTGTGTGTGTGTGTGTGTGTTGTTTAGCCAGTGTAAACTTAACTAAACCCTAAAAAAATTGGCAGGCCTAACAGGCTAGGCCGGGTCACCCCGATGCCTTATATAGGCCTAGGCCTAGCCTGCCATGCCTAACCTGATGCCAAGTGAAGCCCGTTTTCCCAACACTTAAGCCTAGACAATTGTAGGCTTAGGAAGCTGTGCATGAAGCTCTAGGACAAACCCCAAGCTTATGTAGTAATTAATGTCTAAATAATTTAATTTCTTTACAATAATTTCTACCCTTTAATAATGATAATAATGCAGTCTGAATTTCTGGGCTTTAATAATGCAATCTGAATAACTATAATAATTATATTATTTTTAGACTACTGCAGTCCAAATTTATGGGCTGATTGCATTTTCATATAACATGGAAGATATACTATTCCCATGCTTTTCAATATTCCTAGGCTTACAAAATATTTTCTAGGCTCAAACCATCAATTCCATGGTAAAAAGACTAGGAACCGGTGCATTAAGCCTAGGAATAATGCCAAGGCCCGTTGGATTCAATTTCTAATTAAATACATTTTTAACGAATTTTCGCTTTTTATTGCGACTGCATGGGATGTTATAAAAAAGCTATGTGCACCAGTCAGAGTATAAATCGGAACCGTATAGGTAATACAAGACACCGAGTCAAGCAAGTCCAAAAAGTTACAAGATTGTGAAGGAACTCTTAGGCATTTAGTGGTTCATAATTTAAAGGTGTGGTTGATATCTCTAGTGTAATGGTAGCGACATCCTTGTTGAACCGTTAGATGATCTCGAAACTAAACGTATAGATTTATGTTGATATCCCTACATCGCCGGACGGTGCCGATCATTGAGATTATTCCGAGGCCCCCATAATTTCATCTAAGAAGGAAAACTCAAACAAATGGGAGCCTTACCTAGGCATAACAGAATTTTTACCTAGGCCTGTAATTTTTTTCTTAGGCATAAGGTTTTTATGGTATCCACGTCATCATTTGTGACATGTGTTAAAAAGATGAACTAAGCCTAGGATATAGTAGCCCTATGATCTGGTGCTTTAAGCCTAGGAATAATGCTAAGGCCCTGGTGGATTCAATTTATAATTAAATATATTTTTAACGAATTTTTGCTTTTGTTGCGACTGCACAGGATGTTATAAAAATGTTGTGTGCACCGGTCGGAGTATGAATCGAAACCGTATAGGTCATACGGGAGATCGAGTCAAGCAAGTCCAAAAAGTTACAAGTTTTTGAAGGAACTCTTAAGCATTTAGTGGTTCATAATTTAAAGGTTTGGTTGCTATCTCTAGGTTCTTTGACTGTTTTTCGGCCTCCGAACTCTGAATTCGACTCCGTTTTTAGATTACGAAACTAATGACAAGCTTAAAGGGCCAATCAAGAAGTGCCACCTCTACATCTAGTAGAGACACATGGCCTCCACGGGGGGAGGTGCAATGGCCCTTTTTTGGCCACTTTGTCTCCCCTCATGCACCTTTGTGTTCTTCAACCATTTTCCAGCTTCGAACTCCGAATTTGACTTCGTTTTCAAATTACAAACTGAGATTCCCTCATGCACAAGGACAAATCTTCCTAGTTGGAACTTGATAATATCTGAGTAACCAAAACGACCTGAACACAATGAGAAATTAAATAAGCATAAACTCAAGTCCAATACCATATAAAATACAAACAAATAAATATAAAAATGCACAAGTATGCCATATCCTAGATATAGTTTTAGAACATGCAATTTCTCAAACATTGTAAAATCAAATCCAATGCACGTGCATACTTTAATAAGTGTGTGTATATGTAATATAAATTTGGCACAACAATACAGGGACACATAAGGATGCAATGTGTGTGTGCACTTAAGACTTGTAAGAGGATTGAGGTCTTATTATACCTTTATTAAGTAATGGAGCCCATTCCTCTTTAAAGATCTCAACTTTGCTTGGTTTGTTGTCCAATATTCCTTGAAGCTTGGCAAACCTTGATACTTAGACAACTAATAAATACAAATGAAATGTTGTTTTGATATGGATTTATGCCAACACAAGACTTAAGAACCTAAAAGACTTACCCTTCAGGACCCTTACTTCCACCAGACAAGATGTGATAACTTCAGCTAACGCCGTCCATGGAATTTCCCCAGATCCGTTCTGATAAATTCAATAAACCCTATGGAGAGTCATCGAAGACATCGCTAGAAAGGGATTCAACAACATAACAACGCCACCAGTTTGGCCTTGCCATATCAGTTGTTTACGCAGGTGGTCACCCAGAACCACAAGATACGTTATAAGATAATGGCAACGACTCCAAGAGCTCTATAGAAATTTGGAAGAGATAGGGTGAATCGTTATGAGAGAAGGGAACACACCCGAAGAAGAGATGACCGCCAAGATGACTAAGATGATAGAAAGCATGAAGGCTAAGATAATCGGGGATCAAAAGAGTGTAGGGAGTCCAATTTATAGGCAGACACAGGAAGGTATCATAATGAAAAGACAAGGCTCGAACGGGAGGACAGATATGGCGCTCGTAGGCAAAGATTCTGATCGGTTTCAACTAATAAGGAGACTCGACCTAGAAGTTGCAGGGAAACAACCACTGTAGTAAAATACAACGTCTGTGATGCCCAGGTCATAGGGCGAGTTCCTAGGGACCCCTACGGTCTCACCATTCATTAGAGGTTCGACGAGCATAGGGTGCCAAAAGGTGAGCGAGAAGTTTTGTAAAGGAGGATATAAGCCTTGGAGCGAAGGCAAGGCCATGGGAATCTGCTAATTGGTAACTTCAGTAGTCCATTCACCAATTCCATAACGATGACCCCTTATTTAGAGAAGTTCAGGATGTCGTATCTAGAACAATTCAAGGCCAACACTGACCCTTAAAAGCACGTTAGAAGATATCAGTGTGCGATGGTGCAATATGATTATGACGATGCATCCATGTGTAAGATGTTCCCTCAGACATTAGGGGATCAAGGGTCCAAGTGGTTCGGTGGCCTTACTAGAGGGTCGAGAGATTTGAGGAATTGATATAAGCCTTTGATTGCTCTTAGTTTGTATATATTTTGAGCATCTAATTTATCCCTTTTGTGTCTGTTTATCGGACATTTGTGTGTTTTAATTATCTCTTTTGATTCCTTTGCAGGTTTTTTTTGATATTCAGGGACAGTTGAGGACTTGATGAAAAATATGGAAAAAAATAATGTAAAAGCTACGTGTCTGAAGAAATCTGACACTTCCACCTCACAGAATGAAGTTGTAGATCAAGTCCTGAAGGCACTACAAGTTCAAGCTACAACAAGCACCTAGCATAGCAATTCTTTGAGTTATCATTGCGACTTAAACCTCACAGAATGAGGCGGTAAAATAAAGGAAGAAAGCATTGCGAGAAGTAACTATAAGTTAGATCTCACAGAATGTGGTAGCAGGCAAACCAAATATTTTTATACGAGTCTTTACTGCGAGTTCTGTCTAGCAGTTCAGTTCTAGAAAAGAATGTGAGTTCTTACTCGCAGAATCAACTAGCAGATCAGCCCTAAATGCTAGTGCGAATAAGGACTGCGACGTCGATGTCACAGAGTGAAGAGCAACCACGAATGAAGATCTATGAGTTACAACCAGCAGAATGGAGCAGTAGATCTTGTGCCGACTCAACTGCGAGATAAATCTACAAGGTCCAATTAAGAGATTATGGTCGTAGGTCCTATTACACATCACCCTGCAAGTGGATTTCAGCCAAATCTTCTCCCCACTATATAATTAAATTTGTCTTTCCAGAAAAGGTGTCTTGTGTGTTGTGTTGTGGTCTTATGCTTTAGAGTTAGAATACACCTTTTAAATTTCACCTTTGATCATGTAGTTTTAGGTTAAACACTTCAGATTTCGTAACTGAGAATTAGAATCTTCAAGTAGTGGTAAGGAGCTACTCTTTGTCAATCAACCAAGGTTTTGTTGAGCAAGCATAGAAAGGAACATCAAGAATGTTGGGATTATGCTCGATAACAAGAGTGTAATAATGTATTTGACAATTTTTTCATATTAATAAAAGTTATTTGTAGTTTAACGAATCTTATAGCATTTATAGTTTAATTATTATAATTCTCAAAAGTAAATAATCATAAGGTCAAAAGACTATGAGAAAAGAAGAATTGTTCATACATCTGGATATGTATGAGGTAGACACAATTCTTTAGTTAATCTTGAATAATATTCACAACTTAAGATAAAGGTTAGGCGCATTTATCTTGTCAAAGTTGTAGATTCTTTTGCTAGCATTTGAGCGGGATCAAATTTGTTATGATGATTCTAAAATCATCACAGTGTGGTGTCTTTGTGCAAAAGAATTTAGTGCACTGGGTGCATTGAATAGGATCACAGTGAAATACTTTATCTAAGAACCGTTAATGGATAAAAGTTTTCACCTTAAGATAATCGGAAAGTCTATCTCAATCCTGAGATAAATGATGATGGACTTATGGTTACAAGCGTTATCATTTAAACTATCAATGAGTACAGTTATATAGCATAGTTTATCCTCGATAGTTTGGTGGTATTCTTTTGTTAATCGATAGAGGACTTCATTTATAGATATGGACATTGTGGCTCTATTTATTAAATGAGAGTAGAATATCATCATATGGATGTTTTGAGGTATTGGATATTAAATCTTAACATTAAGTTTTCAATATTGTCTATTGAGATATGACTTTTGGACAAGTTAAAATATCCAAGTTCAAAATGTGGTCATGTGAGTAAATATGGTAACTTGGAGAGCTATAGGAGGTCTATGAGCTCTTGGCGATTACTGGAATTCTTCATGAGGATACACTTTATCCATTAAGATTGTCTAGGGTATGAATGAGCAATATTAACTTATTCTATATTTATTTAAGAGTTCAATTTTAGTTCCTTAGTGGAATTAACTAAAATTAATAGATCGGATCTAAGCGAATCATTTGTTGATTGTGATTAGGTTATGTCTATTGGAGCTTAAATTTAGATAGCCCGCCAAGATCCCCAATCCACACGAACTTGCATGGATTACTTGATATATTCTACTGGACCAATTTATGGATTCATCTATAATTATATTAAGGCATGTGGACTTGTTTCTTTTAGTAAGAATTGGTCTAGTTTACATGTGGACTTTTTATTTAAGTCTAATGGATTAAATAAAATAGGAAAAACAATATTTGGTCCATATATATTGGCTTGGACGGCTAAGGCTATATATATAATAGCTTATTATATTGTTTTTTATTTTATTGTTTAATTAAATGGAAATTAATTAATTAATTATTTAATTAAAAGTAAAAAAAAATTCCTAATAGGAGATGGTCTCCTAGAATCATATTATTGTTGGTAATATGAAGAGTATCAAATATGTGGATAAATGAAATGAATTTATTTATCTAGTCAAATTAGGAAGTATTTGATTTCAATTAAAACTCTAATTGATAATTGGTCAAATTAGGAAGTTTTAATATAGTCACAATTTAATTATATTCAATAATTGGTTATTGAATTATTACACTAGTTGAGTTGGATTAGGATTCTTGGTATGGAAAAGAAATCATTTTTTAGAAAAGGGTCCTTTGTCACCAAGTAAATCCACCTAGAGATAGGATTCTTGTCCACCAAATAAATCCTCTCTAGGAGAGGATTTAAGAAACCTATGTATACCTCTAGGTAATTTCGGCCAAGGTAATTGATTCCAAGAAGAGGAATTCGGCCAAGCATAGAATTTTAGTTAGAAAATTTTTGGCCAAGGCAATTTTTGCTAGAGAAAACTCGGCCAAGGTAATTTTTCTAAGGAGAAAATTCGCCAAAGAGAGAATTTTGAGCGTAGAAAATTTAGTTCTTGCCCTAGATAAATTCATCCCACTATTAAGATTGGTGTGTGAAAATTTGGCAAAGAAGAAAAGGAAGAAAGAACTTTTTGTTTTCGATAGTGCACTAGTAACCTTTACGTTAAAAGGTTTTGTGTACAACATCGAATCAAGGTTCACGCGAGTTTCAATCAAATTGATTGATAATTCACAAGTGGCCTAACGTGCTTTGTTTTTTTTCTTGGAGGATTATTATGACTAACAAAGAAAGAGATTTTGTTTGTTTCCATCCTCAGGTATACAATTTAAAGAAAGGGAGCCCACACTCTTAGGTGATTCACGTTCGTGATTGGATTAGAAGATCTTACGGATTCAATTCAGCTCTAGTTCAATCATAATGAGAAAAAGATACGATACTTTTAATATAAGTCAATTAATCTGGGGTAAAGGTTCTTTCTTTTAAAAGGAATTTTTTTTAAATATACCAAACCCTCATTCTACGCCGCCGCGTTTTGAACCGGTTTTTACCTATAAATAATCCATGAGCTTTGTTTATCTTTCTTTTTATTTTACTTGTCTCTATTTGATAATGAGTGGCTAAATCACTTTTGTTGAGGATTTAGTTATTGTATATATGTAAACACTTTTAGTAATGATCTAGTCTATCTTTTATCTATCTTGAGTTTGCACTTATGGTTAATAAATTCACATGTTTTAATTATTGGGTATGAACTTTACTTAGCATCTAAGCATGAATTGTGTGCACGAATAGTGGATTTATCTCTTGGTTGATCAATCTTGAGTAGGTTACACTTGAAACTCTTACATATAGATCTTTGTTGATAGGAATTAGGTTTTGTTATCAGCATGTTACATCATTATCTCCTCAGCATATCTTTAGAATCTTTAAGACCAATCATGAGAATCTTTAAGACCAATCATGTTACAAGTTTTTCCTATTGGCATAACTTTCAGTGACTTATACTAGAACAATCATTAGTACACGTTTCAAGTTCCTCGTGAGAACAATACCCTTACTTGTGTCCGCTATACTTGATAGCGATTCATACACTTGTGAAGGGTTAATCAGACTTGGGCACTCCATTTAGTTTTTAGAGCATCATTAAATTTAGAGTTCCGCTCGGAGTGCGTCAAAATAATGGTATTGCTATGGGTAACTTTCTATAGTGGGTGTGTGTGTGTTTTTAGTACAATTCATCATTATATTTTTAGATTTAATCAACTTGATAATCAGATCTTTGATCAGATTTAATTGTCAATTTTCAGGATACCATTTGAAAATGGCAAGTCATGATATGTCACCGACCAGTTCATGGGATGACAAAGGACATGTTTCACCATTCAGATTGAACGATGGTGAACATCGTAGGTATATGAAAAATTATTCCTTACCAAGAGTCGGAGTTCACCCTTCGGCCATCGTTTTAAATACGACATAGAGAAATTGTGAATTGAGGAGCCAATGTTATAATACTCTCCCCATATACTAAGTAAAACAAGGAGAGGATGATCTTCAGTTCATGAAAGAGTATTATAATCTGATTACAACCATTCACCTAAGAGCGTTGTCAGAGAATCAACTCAGGATGTGATGTTTCTCATATTGTCTGAAGGTTAAGGCCAAGTAGTGACTTATGGCTTAGCATCAGAATCGTTAGCAACATAAGACTAGGTTGAGACAAAGTTTTTTGATAAGTATTTTCTAGCATGGAAGATAAATGAGATCCAAGGAATGCTACATTTATGGAAGATGATGGATAACCTTTTCACGAGGTGGTGGAGAGATTTAAGTTACCCCTAGCTCAATGCCGTCACCAAGAGTTTACATTTGTAGTTGATTACAATCATTTTATGATGGAATTTTAGGACTCACCCAAGCAATAGTCGATAATGCTTGTGGATGAGCTATGAGAGAGAAGACAACAAAAGAAGTGTTAGCGAGACACGAGATGTTGGGGAAAAATCCTCAACAACGTAGTTCAAGAGGGCAAAACAAAAAAGGAAAGAGGCATATAGAATTGGTAACACAATTGGACAGTCTCACAAACAAAATGAGGGGTTTGGCAAGCAATTCCGAGAAGCAACGAGTGCAAGCGGTAGTATGTCAAGTGTGTGGGCAAAATGGACATTGGGCGGACATATGCCCTAGTCAAGGTTTACCACCTCAAGAGGAGGAAGCACAATCATTCTACCAGTATAATCAGAATTGTCAAAGAAATAACCCAAACGGAAATGATTACAACCCTAATTGGAGAAACAATCAATGGGGTGGTAATTATAATATAAGAAGGAAATCAACAGTACGGGAACAATTCGAACTACCAAGGGTACGGAGGAAACCAATGGGGGAATCAAAACAACAATGCCCAATGAAACCAGAACAATCAGCATGCTCAAGTTTACAATCCGAAGAAAGATCAATGGATAGTTATCTTGGAGGCCTCCATTAAGAAGATTTCAATGCAATTGTCTCAATTGCAAGAAAGTTCAAAAAGGCAAGATAAGAGAAAGGTGCCTAGTAACCACACGGAAGGGATAAACATGGTAGGGAAGAAAGCGCAACCAAGCATTCATAAGCAAAAATCCGTATAAACCCCTAAAGATGAAAACCAAAAACAAACAAAAGATGAGTGAATAAGTTAGCAAGATGGAGTAAGAATTGGGACCCAACCATCAAAAGCGTCTTGGAGGCAATATCAATGCGGTTATTCAGAAAGGTCTCCTACGAAAGCTCAAAGATCCTGAAAATTTTACCGTCGATATATCAGTTAGAGGTACTTCTAGGGAGAAGGCCATGTTGGACTTGGGATCGGATATCAACTTAATGCCTTCCTCAATCTACAAGCGGTTGGAGTTGGGAGAGCTCAAGCACACCTCCATGTCATTAGTTTTGGAGGATAAATCTTCATGACACGCTCTCAGGATAGTTGAAGATGTGCACCTAGATATGGACAAGCTAATCATCCCTACAGAGTTTGTTGTCCTTAATGTTGGAGAAAAGTACACAAGTAGAGAACATCTCACACTGCTCGGAAGGCCTTTCATGGCTATGACAAGAACAACGGTTGATGTGCACCACAGAAAGCTAACCATGACAGTATTGGGAGAGGTAATTAAGCTTGATGTGTTTTTAGGAAAGGAAGAGAAGGAGTTGAACACTTGTTTCAAAGTGACAACCAAAGAAACCAAGGTAACAACTGAATAATAGATGGACAATTTGGAAGATTTCTTTCAAGCATTTCGGGATGAAGTTAGGATGCTTAAAGAAAAGAAGAAGGACATCATTGAAAAAATGAGAAGATAGTTATGATAGATGTCAACCTTGTTTTGAGGATTGAGCCACTTGAGAATGAGAGAGATGAAGCCCTCAAGAAAAATGAGGAATTGGCCAAGGTTGTAAAGAGCCAATAAGAAGAGTTCAAGAAAAGATGGGAATGATGCTTAAAGAGGTAGACAAGAAAGAAAAAGAGCACCAAGCTCTTAAGGATGCCTTAGTAGTGAAAGAATATGCATCCAAGGTCTATAAGGTCAAGGAATGCGATTAGATAGTAGAGCTCAAGCAAGCCGAGCATGTCATCGAAGTCTTGATGAGAGAGACACAAGAAAGTGTAGGAAAAAATGTGTGGCAGAAGTAGAAAATTTTATTGGTATATTTAAAAAAAAAATCCTTTGAATGAAAGAACCTTAACCCATGATTAATTAACATATAATAAAAGTATCATACCTTTTTCTCATGACGATGGAAGTTGTGCCGAATTGAATCCGCAAGATCTTCCAGTCCAATCACGAACGTGAATCACCTAGGAGTGTGTGCTCTCTTTCTTTGAATTGTATACCTGAGGATGGAAAACAAATAAAATATTTTTCTTTTGTTAGTCACAATAATCCTCCTAGAGAAAATCCTAGAACGTTCGGTCACTTGTGAATTATCCATCTATTTGATTGAAACTCGCGAGAACCCAATTCGATTTTAGTACACAAAACCTTTTGATGTAAAGGATACTAGTGCAGTATCGAAAATAAAAATGTTCACTCTTCTCTAAACTCGACAGAATTCTTCACACAACGAGTTAGATGAAGTTTTTTTTATCTATATAAGCAAAAAAAATTAAAAACTTCTCTCAAGCCTTTTAAATAGCCTTGGCCGAAATCTCTCTCTTGATTTCTATGTCATGGCCAAATTCCATAATTGTGATATATATAGGAGGCCAAATCTTCTCTTTATAAGGATTTACTTGGTAGCCAAGAATCCTCTCTCTAGTAGGATTTACTTTCACCAAGACTCCTATCAATTTTCGAAATTCTTTTCCACACCAAGACTCATATTCCAACTCATTAGTGTATTTATCCAATAACTAATTATTGAATATAAATAAAATTGTGACTTTGTCAAAAACTTCCTAAGCTGACCAATTGTCAATTATAGTTTTGATAGACATCAAATACTTCCTAATTTGACTATATAAATGAATTCTTTTTTATTTATCTACTTATCAAATAAAAAATTTGATATTTATCATACTACCAAAAATAGTATAACACTATAAGACCTTCTCCTACTAGGAAAAAGATTTTGACTTTTAATTAATTAATTATTTTCAATTTAATTAAGTAATAACAAATAAAAAACAATATATTAGGCTATTTTATTAGCCTTTTCCGGCCAAGCCTATTGTTGACGTCGATTTCTGGATTATGTCAGAAAAGCCAACAAGGATTGGATTTCAGCTATTGATTCAAAGAGAAAGAGATTCAGAGAGAGTAATGAAGACAAGTTTTACGTGGTAAAACTCCGATGACCGGAGAAACGTCCACGGGTGGTTTAAGGATCAATCAAGCCAAAATCCACTATGAAAATATGATGTTAACAAGCTCTCGATCTCTCTTTTTTCTCTCTGTAGTTGCTATGATTGCTGTATGTTATGTTGCCTATATCTTTTGGAGCCAGATTATGGGTCTATTTATATGCTTATAGAACCCTAATCTGCTTTGTACAAGTAATACAAGATCTTTGTATTTAATTATGATTCGGTTACTTGCTTGAGGTTGATTTTTCTTCTTTCCTGCTTCGAAGTCTCTTATGGAAATCGAGTGGGATTCTAGTAGTGTTGTTCAATTTGGACTTGTTTCCTTATAAGAATGTAGTTTTCGTAAGGAAATCAAGTTATTTTTTGATTGAAGACTCTTCTAACTTAATGTTTTATTTTATTTGGGATTCCTTCCTGATGGATATCTTCACGTATTTAATGACTTAATCCGTGTGAAATAAGCACCAAGTTCTTACTCGAGTCGTATTTATTCCCGAGTAAGAGTAATACCTGATGGTCCCGAGTAGCGCCATTTGAGCCCGAGTGGAAGCGTTGTTTAGCCAGTCCCGAGTGTTGTTAACTGATCCCGAGTAGGTTTCATTCAATATATGCTTACTTGGGCTTTCTTCTCTTTAATGATGCCTCGTAGGATATTTCCTGAGTGCCCATTTGGGCGTCCACCTGGCTATTTTCTCCTTCCTGTCAATGACGTGTATGCTTGGTAAAATTCACATACGACAAAACCCCCTTAAAATATTTTTACCGAGTAAATTTCATTTCGGGCAAGAGTATTTTAATCGTCTTAATTTTTATTCGTCAGAATAGCCGTCTTGTCATAATGGCGTATCTTAATGGTGACCCTATAATTTCGATTCGCTTCATCACTCGAGATCTTAAATGATGGTGACGTTTTGAAGTTCTGACGGTCAAGGGCTACTTCTTATTTTGACACGCGTCCCTCGTCTCTTCGTTTTTCAATATCATTTATGAGAAATGATTTTTACGTTTCCCCAAACACCGCCTACATCATCGAGTTTCGTCATAAGTTTTTTTTTTCGCCTTGAAATCCTAGGGTTTCATGCCATCTCTTCTTTAAATTCTTTGCTGAGAAACATCTTTGGTTGATTCTCAACAATTTTCAGCAAAAATTTCTTTAAACTCAGATTCTTTATCCAGAAGTTCGCTATTCTCTTTTTGAAGATCTTGCATCAATCTCAATTCAAGGTTAGTTTTAATGGGGCCATCTTCCAGCCATCGTCTCTTTAAAATCGCTTTTGATGCATTAGAATATGGGGATTTCCAGTTAGTTTCTTGCATTAAACGATTACTGGGGGATATCCTAATAGATGAACCTCCATTCTTAGAGGTTGATGTTTATGGGCTTCACCCTGACGTCACTTTCAGCCCTATATCGAGTTCTCCATCTAGTTCTGATTCTGATATTTCTGATCATAGGGTATCTTTTCGAAGGATGGGTAAACATTAGAGCAGAAGTAAGGTATACAAGCACGGCTCGAGCAGCATTCAGACCAGGGAACAAACCGTTAACGAGGGTGACGTTGATGAAGTGTACAGGGCGTCTCGTCTTTCATTTTCTGATACTCGCCCGAGTGGCTTTGATACTGAGCCGAATGTGGTTAGGCCAGCTGAGATAGAAAAATACCGCTCCCGATTCGACTTGCCCCACTCAGTCACTTTGGTTCCTGCGGAGGATAGAGCCGTATGGAATCCTCCTGAGGGTATGGTCACGATTTATGGATCCATGCTTTGCTGCGGCCTCACACTTCCCTTTCAACCATTTATTACTTTTTTTTTTGGCTGAAGCAGGGATAGCCCCAGCTCAATTGGCCCCGAATAGTTACAAAGTCTTGATGTGCACGTGGCACATGTTCAGTCGAATGAAACTTTCGCCGTCTTCCCCGAATGAAATCAGGCATTTCTTTACGCTGAGGCAGGTTAGCAAAACGGGGACCTATTTTCTTGCATCTACTCCATCAGACGGTTGGGTCCCCAAAGAAGCAAAGGTGAATCGGGAGGTCGATGCTTCTGATGACCCAAAAAAGAAGGGTTTTGTATGGGGATTCCCTACATCCAACAAGTTCTTGAAGAACAGTTGGTTTTTTGTTGGAGGGGCTATCGGTCTCAACGTCACTATTGGATCTGGGGATTCCCGAACGGTGTTGAGTGTTCCCCATTTCATTGGTTCCCCCGAAGTGTGGAACAGAAAAATAATTGATTATAATGATTCTGAGCTGAAGAGGCTGACTTAGGCAGCTGTTCGTACTCTGGAGAAGAGGAGCAAGAGCTACATTTTTAAAGAGGAGGATTTGATAAAGCTCGGCTTCTTTAGATAGATTTTGGGCCATTGCAGGCGATGTAAGACCCGGTGCCCTTTCTATTGTATTTTTCTGCTTTTCATCTTATTTTCTAACATGATTTTCTTTTTTTAGTGTTCGATACGGACGTTGTCAGCTATCTTCAGGCTCGCCAGGTGAAGAAGATTCTGCAAGCGAGTAGAAAGGAAGCTTCCCGTTAGGGTGATGAGGGTATTGCTCCACCCGAGCCTGATGAGGAAACCGACACTGCTGAGGAACGAATTCCCGAGTGCGTTGTTCAGGGTGCTCAGCCTCCTACTCAGGATTCTGCTGGTCCAAGTGGCCAGAGTGAAGGCCCATGTGAAGAGCCTGTTGGACAATTTTAAGCAGGCAACGGTGGTAATGTCTTGATGGATCAAATGCCTGCAGGTGCCAAATTCTTTGAGTCTTTTCGGGATGATCCGTAGGAAGATCCTGCTGCTGATCTTAACTTCCACCGCTCTCGGGGTGAGAAGCGAAAGGCAGTTAGTTCGCTGTCTCGTCCTCTCAAAGTTCCTCGGGTAGTCTCATTTATCGACTCCGGTGATGAAGATGTAGAGGATAAAATTGCCCCGAGTGTTGGCGCTGGTGCATCAGTAGATGCGGTTGCTTCAAAATAGAGTAAGGCTTTTTTTACCCCCGAAGTTGGAGATATGGGGGCTGAACCTTCGAGGGTTCCTTCTCCATCCTTAGAACCGAACAGGGCTTCTCCTGCCCCCGAGTTTGGAAATCTGGGAGGGTTCCTTTATTCCTTTCTCCCCAGGATATGCTACGGGAGATGTCCGACTTTTATCGGGGAAGACCGCTGGAGCAGCTTTCGGGATGGTTCCCTAACCGAACGTCTTCAAAATGTTTTCAATGGTGCATCTTATGTAAGTTAAATCCGACTCCTCTATTGTTTTGCTTATGTCAGATTTTTGAAAATACCTCTTTACAGATAGTGGCCGAATTCGCTGAGTTAGTTCAGACGCAGCAACACCAAGCTGATCGAATAAAGCGTTTAGAGGCTTAGCTGAAGGCAAGTGAGGAGGGCCGTGCTTGAGCCGAGAAAGCTTACCAGCAAGAGGTCGGTTCTGTACAGATATTCATAGACCATTGTTTGGCGAAGCAGGTTGAAGCCGATGAGAAGGCATCTTTGGCAGAGGAGAAGGTTGCATCAATTCATCATCTCCTATCTTCTGCTGAAGAATCCATGCTTAAGTTCGAGCAGGAGGCGGAACAGTCGAAGTCGGCGTATGATTAAAAAATCGAAGATCTGGAGCACCAAGTGCTGACAGTTGAATCCCTATCCCGAGAAGCCAGGTTGGAACTTGAAGTCTAAGGGGTGGATTGTTTTAAAAGATCCCTTGCTTATGATGCCCTACTTCTTCGGTAATTTCATCGTGGGCTAGTTTCGGTCGGCGAGTTCTTCAAAGTTAAGAATAGGGCGACTGAGAAGGCCCGAGCTAATTGGGAGCTGTCAATCAAACATCACGTGGACCGGTCCTTGGAATCTCTTTGGATTCAGATGAAGGAATGGAGAGCCTACTGCCGTAGTCAAGGCAAAGAGCCCCATCCCATGCATTTAGAGATTCTGTCCGAGCATTCTTTCTCGACCTTTTATACAAGTCAAGAGTCGGTTGAGGGTGTAGTCCCAGATGTCGGGCCAGTCCCGGGTGAAGATTACAGCCAGTGGAGGGATGATATTGTCGACAATATCGCTTGGCCGTCTAATAAGAGCCTGCTTTGTGAGTATGAGATGGTGCCAGATCCGAGTATTGGCAAAAGCTCTAAATTCTCGCAACCTTAATTTTGTAGAATTGTAGAAAATTCTTATTATTGTTTACCTGTACAGAACCATTCTTTGAACTGTAACCATTCTTTTAGGAGCAATAAAATCCTATTTTATTTTGAAATGAATGGTCTTGATCTATTTATTGCTGATTGTTGCCGTGTGCTGTATTAAACTGGCTGATGTTCGGGTAACTTAACCGAGTATCTTATTAAACCGGTTGTTACCCGAATGACTTCCATTGCCAAGTATCTTATTAAATTGGCTTCTTCGAGGTTCAGGTAACTTAACCGAGTATCTTATTAAACCATTTGTTACCCGAATGACTTCAATTGCCAAGTATCTTATTAAACTGGCTTCTTCGAGGTTCGGATAACTTAACCGAGTATCTTATTAAACCGGTTGTTACCCGAATGACTTCAATTGCCAAGTATCTTATTAAACTGGCTCTTTATTATTAACCGAGTCATCTTGAAACAGGCAAGTTTACACTTGTGTTTCATACCCAGTTGCTACCCGAACATTACATCAAGGCTCACCATGATCATACGTTCGAGTCCTTACGCAATACCAAGGACGTCTCCCCAGTTTTTATGCGCAAGGGTTTGCCGAATCGTTAAGCTCTTTTTTAAAAAAAATTGCTTCAACACAGCTACGCATTTCATCGGAATTTCTCCCGATAGCGTCCAGAGCATTTTTCCAGAGTCTGGTGCATCGGGTTTGCCTTTTTGCAAAGGTCATTTTGACCCTGCTCGACTGGCATGCTCCTACGAGCTTCTCCGCCCATTCGAGATTTGATGGTCCCGAGAATTCTATTTGCATGTTCTTATTATCATGCTCTGCTTCCATATGTTTTTATTATCATATGCCTTCTTTTGGAAATCCCAAGCTAGATGCTATCCTTTCGAAAATTTCGAGTAGTTTTATTTATTACTGCAAAAAATCAACAAAGATTTAAATTACAGTTTAATATTTATCCTGACTAATATTGTCCTGACTTTAAAAAAGAATAAAATATTTAATATAAATATATATAGTTTTAAGGATAGAAAATCTTCAGATATTGGGCATTGCATGGTCGGGGTAAAACCCTTCCATTGGGTCGAGCAATCCAATGAGCTCCATGGCCGACTATTCCCAAGATCTTGTATTCTTTAAGCGGATTGGTGAGGTCTTGCTTGATTTTTCCTCCCAGTTAGCCCCGATATTGACCACATTATCTGGTTCTTTTAATCACTTCAACTGGTTCTGCTTTGGATTCACTTAAGTCTTCCCTTGGATCCAACTTGAATGATAAGGATTCTTTACACTGATTTGGTTGCATTATGGTGCACACCTGTTCAGCATCATTCTTGTCTTTGTATAGTGACAGGTTTGCTCTTCTGGCCATCTATTGGGATCCCTTGACTATCCCGACCCTCTGGTCTGTCGGGAACTTGATCATTAATGCATAAATGGTGGTTACAGCGCTTGTTTTATTCAGGAATTGGCCGACCCAATAATGCATTATACTGCCAATTGTCTAAGTCAACTACCACGAAGTCGAGCAGGATAGTGTCTGGCAAGGTGCTGTTCCAATCTTCACAAGCAGTTTTACCGTCCCGAGTGACCTGACTTCTATCTCTTAATGGAGTATGGAAAGACTGTAAATCTTTTCGGTCTAGCCTTAGCTGGTCATAGACGACCACATTGAGGATGGCTGCTGAACTCCCATTATCTATTAAAATTCTCCGGACTTCCCGATGGCCAATTCGGGCACTTATAACCAAGGAGTCATTAGGCTGAACATCGATGCCATGGGAATTTGCCTCTGTAAAGACTATCAGGTCCCATCCTTCTTTCACCCTTTTCGGGTCTGGCTCAACCGAGTTTACGTCAAAGTTAATCCTTGCTTCTATTGCTTCTCTGATTTCCTGAGTTCGTTCTCGATTGCTTTTTCCGGTAGAGGGTCCTCCGTATATCGTATGTATTACCTGATTGGCCTCAAGACTGGGCCATTGATTTCGTCTAGAGTGATCTGCCTTAACTTTTTTCTTAGTTTCTGATTTCTCATCTTTTTTTAAGATTACATCCCGCAAGTGCCCTTCCCGAATAAGAGTCTCTATGTAATCTCTGAGCTAGAAACACTTTGAAGTCTCGTGCCCGGTTTCCTTGTGAAATCTGCAATACTTGGTTGCATCTCTCTAGACGAACTGAGATTGTCACCGTGGTTCTTGCACCATATTATTTTCTTCCAAGATGGCTAAAATTTCTTCTTGTTTTTTTCGAAGAGGGGTGTAATTGGTATATCTGCCTAGGTATTTCTCTGTGGACCGTTCGACGCTGAACCCATTACCCCCATCCTTGTTTTTCTTCTCGTTCCCTTTTAGCTTTCCTTTTTTATTCTGCCTCTTGGATTCAGCATCCTTCTGTTCAGGCTTTCCCCCGTGCATATAGATTCCTCCTGTAGCTAATTCTTCTTCTTCGGCCAGTGCGTATCCTCCTGCCATATCCATCATGTCAGCATACCTGGTCAGCCGTGCTCTTCTCAAATCAAAGGATAGCCGTCCATTCTGCAAGTTATTGATGAATGCAGTGATTATGGCTTCATCGTTTGCACTGCCAATCTCTGATACCCCTTGGCCGAATCTCCCTAGATATTTCTTCAGTGACTCATCTTTCCCTTGTTTTATTTGAGCAAGGTGGGCTACTGACTTTTTCCTGTGAAAGTTACTCAGGAATTGCCGTGAGAAGCTCCTGCTTAATTCACTGAAACTCTTGATGCTTGTTGAAGGTAACCTTCTGAACCACCCCGACCCCATGTCTCCCAGAGTTTGTGGAAAGTTGAGACATAATAAGGGATCTCTGTGGGCATACTGGGCCATGGCGCTTTTATAGCATCTCACGTGCTCTTTCGGGTCCGTGTCTTTCTTAAACTGCTCCACGTGAGACATCCTGAACCTTTCTGGGAAAGGGGTCTGCAAGGTTTCCTTGGTAAATGGGCTGTCTGTGTCATCGTCAGATAAATCGTTATCGCCAAAACGTCTGACCAATGCATCCATCTGACGCCTATTGTTCTCGACTTCTTGAGTTAGGCTTTGGATCATGACATATCTGTCCCCCACCGGGCTTCCTCGACGGTTGAACCGTTGGGTAACTGTCATTCTTTTTGGCTCTTCACTTTGATGCCGAGTTTCTCGCATGACTCCGTAATGACGTTTGTGATGAGGTCGATCGCTATATTCTGATGACGACCGATCCCTGTACCGGTCATATTTACGGTGTCTAGTGCAGACTGTTTGACTGTGGTCCAGCCTCTAGTGATGTTGTTCCTCTTCAAGAGTTAACTGTCCAGCTGGGTTTATTGGGGAATAGTTCCTTCTGGTTTTTGGCATAGTTATTCCTGGCTCAACCACCACCGAAAGAAGCCTTACGGGTGGAGGATTGGGAGTATGTGCTCCTGCAGCCAGTAGATCAATCTCTTCCCTCGCTGCGTTTGTCACCAACTGCTGTAAGGCATCTTGGAAACGCAACGTAAGATCTCTGTTGGTTAGAGGAACTTGTTGGATCCCTACCAGGTGTGCAGGCTGGTTTTCTGTGTTTGCTGCAGGATCTTGTGACGTGTTGCCAACATGGAAATCGCCTGGTGATTTTTGGCCGTTCCCTGAACTGCTTCTACTTCCTGCCATTGCTTTTAACAAGTTCAAAGGTTTAACCCCCTCCTTCTAGCTCCAATTGTTGAATTCGATTTCTGGATTATGTCAGAAAAGCCAACAAGGATTAGATTTCGGCTATTGATTCAAAGATAAAGAGATTCAGAGAGAGTAATGAAGACAAGTTTTACGTGGTAAAACTCCGATGACTGGAGAAACGTCCACGGGTGGTTGAAGAATCAACCAAGCCAAAATCCATTATGAAAATATGATGTTTACAAGCTCTCGATCTCTCTTTTTTCTCTCTGTAGTTGCTATGATTGTTGTATGCTATGTTGCCTATATCTTTTGGAGCCAGATTATGGGTCTATTTATATGCTTATAGAACCCTAATCTGCTTTGTATAAGTAATACAAGATCTTTGTATTTAATTGTGATTCGGTTACTTGCTTGAGGTTGATTTGTCTTCTTTCTTGCTTCGGAGTCTCTTATGGAAATCGAGTGGGATTCTTGTATTGCTGTTCAATTTGGACTTGTTTCCTTATAAGAATGTAGTCTTCGTAAGGAAATTAAGTTATTTTTTGATTGGGGACTTTTCTAACTTAATGTTCCATTTTATTTGGGATTCCTTCCTGATGGATATCTTCACGTATTTAATGACTTAATCCGTGTGAAATAAGCACCAAGTTCTTACTCGAGTCGTATTTATTCCCGAGTAAGAGTAATACCTGATGGTCCCGAGTAGCGCCGTTTGAGCCCTAGTGGAAGCGTTGTTTAACCAGTCCCGAGTGTTGTTAACTGATTCCGAGTAGGTTTCATTCAATATATGCTTACTCAGGCTTTCTTCTCTTTAATGATGCCTCGTAGGATATTTCCTGAGTGCCCATTTGGGCGTCCACCTGCCTATTTTCTCCTTCCTGTCAATGATGTGTATGCTTGGTAAAATTCATATACGACACCTATTATATGAGCAATATATTATTTTTCAATTTTATTAAATCCAATGGATTTTAAAATAAAGGTCTATATGTGTACTAGACTCATTCTTACTAAAAAAGAAACAAGTACACATGCCTTAAATTAATACATTAATATAATTTAAATAGCCCTAATTAAAATGTGTAAATTATATTATTAATGTACTAATGGAATGCAAATCGGACCCCATTAGAGCCGCCCAAGGAATCCCACCTCCTTGGCCGCCTATTCTAGGTATTTTGATGAGTTCTCGCTTGTCTTGATCATGCATGACGATACCTCTCCAAGACTTTTGGATACCGAAATCAAAAAACAATTCTAGATGGGCCCAGAAATAGGTCTGGTAGAATATATCAAGTGATCCATGCAAGTTCGTGTGGATTGGAGATCTTAGTGGGATATATAAATTTAAGCTCACTCACACGTCCTAAAGAAGTGTTCATACTCCCAAGTATAAGACTGTCATAGTAATAAATTAACCGGTAAGACTGGGTCGAACCACATGGAGGTTGTTCACTTGTCCTTGTAGAATTAATTATCTAGATTAATTATCTAGATTAATTAATAAGCTTGTTATAAAAATGTAAATCAATTAAAATTAATACTAGGGCTAAGGGATCCACTGTTGTTAATTCAAATATGATCCAATTATTAATATTTAGTCCAGATTAATGGGATGGTATTCAACTCCACTGACCACTCTCTGATAGATATGGGTAAAAGTACTCACTGTGCTAGACAATATATGTCTGTCTACAGTGAGTCAAAAACTCCACAAAGATTAGAAGGGAGAAACCACTCTCTGATAGATATGGGTAAAAGTATTCACTGTGCTAGACAATATCTGTCTGTCCACAGTGAGTCAAAAACTCCATACAGATCAGAGGGGAGAAACCACTTTCTGATAGATATGGGTAAAAGTACCCACTGTGCTAGACAATATCTGTCTATTTACAGTGAGTCAAAAACTCCACAAAGATCAGATGGGAGAAAGCATAAAAATAATAAACTTACCAAAATTGGATCATATTGTCCATACCAAAATTATCACCTTTGGCCCCAGCTATGTAAAATTAGCTAGACATAATTTAACTAGAAAATAACTATTTTATTTAAACTGAGAATTTAAGAACAAAAGAGAGATAATTTCACAAATCTAATATCAGATTTGGATTTATAATATAGAAATTAGGGGGGAGAGACCCTCTATTTATACAAAATACGGATGAAAATTGATCATCGGATGAATTTAGAATAGAGCGTCTAGATTTCACCACGTCATCAATGAATAGTGAACAGTGATCAGTAAACGTATCTGTGAAAGTGAATAGTGAATAGTGAACAGTGACAATGAACAGTAACGTATCCGTGAAGTGAATAGTGAACAGTGCACCGGCTTCTAGAATATAATTCTCTGCAGCCGCATGTACGGTGCACTCATGGTTTGGGCCAATAGGAATGTGCCACGTCATCAGGAACAGTGAAAGTCAACTGTGAAAAGTGAATAGTCAAAATTATAAAAATGCCCTTCATGACCTTCCTAAGGTTTTTAACGTTCTAAACTTGAAAACAATGTTTGTTTTGCCATCTAACTTTTCCATAATACTGAATTGATCGAATTACCTCTGAAATACAAAGAAAAATACACTGATTACTACACAACACATTTATTTAAGCGAGCGAACGAAATTATGTCTAAATTGGGGAATTAATCATATTGGAAGTGTAAAATGAAAATACAATCACGGTTAAATGCTCAAGGTTAACCTAGATGGGGGGGGGGGGGGGGGGGGGTTAGGAATCTTTTTCGACTCCCTTAGAAACAAACAAAAGTTTGTCCCTCTAGATTGCTTGTATCACAATATATATATTAATTAAAGACAATTAATCAATATATAAACACAAGTAAAGTGTGATACAAACAAGTAATTGTAACACATACACAATCTATATTATAAAGAGGAAGTCAACATACATAAAGAGTTCTATCCATAATATAAATATTAGAGAGATAGGGATAGAGAAAAGTTGACACAAGATATAACGTGGTAAACCTACGAAGAGGAAACATCCACGGGCTAGCAGCCACCGTAAAATAAAATCCACTAGTAGATAAGACAAGTACAGTCTCTCAAGTGACCTCTTCACCTAGAAACTACCCTCCTATCCTACTCTAGAAGTTGTCGCCCTATGCTCAACAATCCGAGGCTTCACACCTCTTGCAAAGACTTCCTTGCTCACCTTATCCGGATCATCACAACCCAAGGCAAGACTTCTTGCTCAACTATTCGAGTATTCCCGACACTAGTCAAGACTTCCTTGCTCACCTATCCGAGTTCTCCCAACTCTAGGCAAGACTTCTTGCTCAACTATCCGAGTTTTCCAGACTCTAGTCAAGACTTCCTTGCTCACCTATCCGAGTTCTCCCAACTCTAGGCAAGACTTCTTGCTCGACTATCCAAGGCTTCACACCTCTAGCCAAGACTTCCTTGCTCGACAATCTGAGGCTTCACACCTCTTGTAAGGACTTCTTGCTCAACACCATAAGTCTCACATCTATTGTCAAGACTTTCTTCTCACAAGGCATCTTGGTGATCATGAATGCAAAACGCAAACAATAGAATACTATGTTCAAAACATCCTATGGAAAATACTAGACATGAGCATGAGTGCACAAATCACATATAGTCTAGTTCATCATGCATGAGTAGTCAATCTAGATTATGTAAGATATGATCAATATTAATCACAAACTAGATTCATGCATAAAATCATATGACAAAATCATATGACAATGTCAAATAGATCTAAGCATAAGGTCTAGAGCATATTCCTAATCATAGATTCAACAAATCACATGAATAGCTCAAAAGAACATAAGCACATGTATTATGTGAGAATTTCGGCCAAAATAAAATGAAGAAGTTATCATATGACAATGTCAAATCATAAGATCAAGTTTAAATCACAAAAACCTAAAACATGCTAAAATCATATGAAAATGTCAAATAGATCTAAGCATAAGTTCTAGAGCATATTCCTAATCATAGATTCAACAAATCACATGAATAGCTCAAAAGAACATAAGCACATGTATTATGTGCGAATTTCGGCCAAGAGAGCCTAATATATGTGATAAACTATTTTTACAAAATCAATCAATCAAAGATCACAAAATAGTCCTAGAATCAAAGCTAGTACAATACAATCCCAAACATGTGATAACATAGGCAAAATCAAAACCTAACTCAACATGTATGATTTCAATTGAAATTCAATCTAGCTTTGAAAGTGTTCAAAACACAAATCAAAACACTCACAATATACAAATATATGTAGAAGAAGAAAACCCAAGGCAATTGACCAAGTTTTAAATGAAAACTTAGAGAGAAAATCAATACCTTAGTTGATCTAGGTACAGTCCCGTTTTTATATGATTATACACCAAAAAAAGCAGCAGCATTAACTCAAACCTTCAGAGAAAATATGGAGGATGAATAGATGAACACTCTCAACTTTGAATCACTCAAATCGGAGTTCAAATGAAGAAGTTATGGTGTTTGGAAGGTGAGAAAATTTAGAGAGACAAATTCTGCACACTTGATTTGAATTTCTTCTTGGATTGAAATGTGAGAGGGAGAGAGATTATAAAGGAGTGGGAAAGAAGAAAGCAAGAAAGACCAAATTGCCCTCCTTTGTAAGTTCTTCCCCGAGATGGCATGTAGGCATCTAGGGGCTGCAAGATTGTGCGGCTGAGATGGCCACACGCCATCTCGGGCATGAACACCTCCATGGCCTTTTGGCCATGGTGCATTCCCCTCGCGTTCTTTAACCGTTCTCCGGCCTCCAAACTCGGAATTTGAATCCGTTTGTGGATTACAAACCATAACTCTCACATGGACATGGAAATATAAGATACTCAACCCAAAAAATAATAATTCAACTCGATATATGAAGACGAAGACAATGTATGAAACATGAGTTGAAAGTGTAGTATCTTTTGACTTTGAACTTGAAATCAATAGTATGAGTGATCGAAATGAACGGAACTCAATCAAGAATGATTTAAGACTAAATCCAAGTTCAATATCCATGTTATACAAACATATATACACATAAACACAATTCACACTAGAATGCAAACTACATAGAGATAGTTTTCAATCATGCATATTCCAAAACATGTTATTTCCAAACCAATGTATGAGCATTCATCTTAAAGTGTGTGAATGTGTTATACATGGTGCACAATGATGTAGGGACACATATGAATGAATTGTATGTGTGTGCCTATAAAGGTGCACAATGATGCAGGGACACAAATGTATGATATGTGTGTGTGTGTGTGCCTATAAAGGTGCACAACTATGCAGGGACACAAATGTATGATATATCTGTGTTTGCCTAAGCCTTATAAGAGAACGATAAGGTATTAGTTTACCTTTGTAGAAACAAATTGCATCCTTTCTCTTTGAAGACTTAGAACTTGTTTTGACTTGTTGTTTCTTGTTCCTTGAAGCTTGAATCATCATGAACCTAAACAACTAAGTCATTACAAGTAAACATCATTTTGATATGGAATTCATGCCAACACAAACTAAAACCTAACAATCTCCCCCTTTGGTAAATTCCATGTCAAAACACCTATACATTTATTACAAATATAAAAATGAAGATAGATCACAAAATCACTACCTCACATTACAATGAGTAGGATTCCTATAACTAATCTTCACCAACTCTTGAACTTCATCTTGATCTTCTCTTGAAGCAACCTACAAATCATCTCAAAGCACAATGCATATACAAGAGAAAAACAACAAATGGCAACATATAATATGGATAAGAATATACAATTAAGTCCACAAATACATGTATCTCCCCCTCAATACATGCCAGATACAAGAATTCTTAACAAAATCTTAAGACTAATTATTATAAGCCATTGAAAGTCCAAAAGTTCACAAAAACAACATAAAAGGGAAACTAAGTAACTAGTAATTCATAACAACTCTTTCTCCCCCTTTTTGACATGAAATGATGCCAAAAGGTAAGAAACATACCATGAGACTCAAATACTAGCTACTAGATCCACCAAAGAAAGATATGCGTATAGTTGACCTAACATAATGCTTGAGAGGTGGTCTTGAACTTGATGCAATACACTCCTCCAACTCTTTTATTCTAGCATTTTGTTTTTCAACTACAGCACTAAGCTCATCAACCTTCATCTTCAAATGCAAAGCCCAATCTGGAATAATGTTTATGCTAGTCTCTTGACAATCAACTTGTGAACTAAAAAGTCCAAAAGTATCACATGTCTTACCCTTATCCTCATATGACTTGTATGACACACATTTATCACTAAACTTTTCCAAGGGTTGTACCAACATATCATCTCCACTACTTTGAACACCACGAGCTAAACATAAAGAAGTTATAAACCTCGGTAATGCAAGCTTCTTATCTCCTCTAGTTGAGAAAGCCGCATTGTCCAAATAAAACATAAGCAAATCCCCAAGGTTTATAGGTTGATTAGTCACTAAGGCATATACTATTTTGATCTTGTCTTTATTCAACTCGGTTGAATTCGAAGATCCAATAATATTTGTGCAAATGAAAAGATGCCAAAATGCACTTGCCTTAGTTAACTCATGTTGACTAATATATGCTCTACCTTTCCACTCAAAAGAAGAATTGTCACATAGAGTTCTACCCATGATATTAAAATTCTCAATGATATCAACATCTAGAAAGTTTGAATCAATATCACAAGATAGCCCAAGAAATTTGTTAATGTTTACTGGGTTAACTCTAAACACAACACCCCTAACATCCATCAAAGCATCCAATAAGGTGGCACTCTCTCTATATTCATGATAAAATTCTCTAACAATAGTGTCATTCACTATTCCTAGCATGTTCACCCAAGATTCGCAATTTCTATCCTTAATGCATTTAAGCACATAAGAATCTTTACATTTACCTAAGTCAATGCCTCTCTCTTGAAATATCTTCTTAGTTGCAAAGATCCCTAAATCCTTTGACCTTGAAGCATTGGATCTCTTTGAGGTTGACTTAGCTTTCACAATGGGATTCAATTGATTTCCACTTCCGGTAACTTTAGTTCTTTCCATTTGTTCTTGTGAAATAAGATGCTATAAACATACAAAAGTTTGTGAAAGACAAAACAAGCTTATTAGTCACAAATATATAAAACAATGACATATGACTTAAGAATGAATCATCATGCAAGACAAAGATAGTGAGTAATATCTTACAAGTATCATTAAGTCAAAATATGCCAACATGTAACAAAATGAAGCATGTGAACATATCATAAAAGAGAACAATGTCTAGCATACAATGCTCCCCCCTCCCTTGATAAATGCCATGACTAAGATTCATGATAGCATAAGGTTCACAAGGAAGTTCACACAATCACACATTCAAGCAATTTGAAGAAATATCAACAAAATAAGCTTCATATGCTAAGAGAGATACACAAAGATTTTTCAAGTTCTCTCATAATTCTTCAACAATTGCAAAGATATCATCATACTCATAAATAAAGTGTGTGTGTGAGAGATATGCTTCAAATATATATCAAGAAGTAGTTTGATAATCAACATGCAAACAATTTCCAACAACTATTCATCCTAAGATTTGTCCATAAAAAGTCAAACCGATTATCATCCGGAATTTTTGTTTTTAAGAGAATAGATTTTCAACATATAAGCGTGTGTGTGCATGTGGCTTGTCATCCCATTTCTGTTTTTCAACCCGAGCTCTTTTGATTTTCAACTAAACTCCTTTTTAAGCCTTCCTCCTTTTCTTTTTAGGCTTTGAATCAAATATTTTTTTTTTATTGATTTCATTTCAACACTTCTTTGATTTTTCCATTTTTTTTTTACATAAACAAAAATTCACTTCAGGACGGCTTTCACTCATCATAATGGTGTAGCTCTTTCAAACATTTGGTAGCTTTCACAACCAAGGTGTGTATCCCTTTTCATGAAGGTGCTCGCTGAGTTCTATGTAATTGTCGAAGCAAAATGGATACTAACCATAGGTCATTTAAAATGTACTTAAGCACAAAAACTTATGTATCCAATGTTTACATATTAGTAAACTCAACCTACTAGCAAAACATATAAGAGAAGCAATGTGCAATTTTTAGAAAAACAAAGATTTTATGGCTCAAAAGCACATGATCTAAGAGCAATAAGTAGAGACTTATTCAAGATCATTACATCTCTAATGAGTAGATTTCAAAGAATATGAAGCTCATATTTTCAAAAGTAATGCCACTCAATATACCAAACACAAACAATCATCAAAGTTAAGAGCAATGTGAACAATATCACTATTAGATCCTAAAATAACAAATGTCAATGAGAATCATATGTATACTATACAAAATTCTCTAATATGACATGCTATGAGATGTATGTCAAAAATTGAGTCAAAAGATGAATATCTAAGAGAATATGCATTAGAGTATAGAGATACCTTTTTGCACATTATATTCACCAAATATCATACTTCCGCCCTTTTTATGAGCACTCTTGCCTTGAATGTCCTCATGACACCAAGTTGACGATGTTTGACAATAAGAGTATAAAAATCATAATATCTCAACTCAATCAACACATATAACAAAAGAACTTCTTCAAAGTTAATCAACAATTTTTGACCATCATAATAATCATGATGTGAGATAACCAAGTTCATATCAATACATGGAGTATTCAAAGCTAACAAGCAAGAATTCTCAACACAATTGATATATAGCTTCAAAGCTATCTCACATGTGCTTCTTATATTAGTGATAAGAGCACTCACCCTTGAACCACTTGTTCTTGGGTGTACCTACACAAACATTTCCAATATCATCCTTGATAACAATGTTAAATCTAGAGTAAAGTCCTTCAATGACTTGATTAACAAGAATATCATTAACACACTCTTCTTTAACATTTTCAACACACTCTTCTTTAACATTTTCAACACAAGCTTTGTCAAGTTGAACAAGATTAGAATTCTTTCTACTCCACAACTTTTTCTCATGTTTAGCAAAATTATCATGTTTCTCAACTTTCAAGGCATTAGCATGTTCAAGTTGAAGTTTAATCTCCTTATCCCTAGATTCATTTCCTAATTTGCATTTTTCAATATATTTATAACACCTAGGCTTAATGTGACCTATTGTGTTGCAATAATGGCAAATTGGAATAAAAGATGAGATTGTACCTTTTGGAGTTGAACTAGTTTCACTAGGAGTTTGCAAAGATACCTTGTTCGCCAACTTCTTCTTGGCTTTTGATATTCTCTTCTTGTGTGGTTTCTTATCAATCACGACTTCATCAAAGTGTGTAGGAAGTGGTGCTTCCAATAGCTCCTCTTCAACTACCAAATCGTCTTCACCACTATGAGAGTTAACAAGATTCCTAACACTAAACACACTAACCGAATCATTCACTAAATCCTTGATAGCCTCCTTAGTCGTGTCTATCTCTTCCATCAATTCTTGTTCTCTCTTCTTCAAAGAAGATATCACATTATCCTTCTCAAGTTTAATCATTTCAAGTTCTCTAAACTTCTTCATAATATCACCTTTTTCACCAAGAAGTCTACGATTAACAACCACAAACTCATCTAGTTGCTTCTTGATCAAATCATCCTTCTCAACTACTTTTCTTTGAGCATTGTCTCTAGCTTCTTCAAACTTTTCTATCTTTTTCAACAACTCAAGATTAGTAGGAATGGAACTAGAGCATCCATCATTATTTGCATCAAGGTTCTTGTTCAAAGATATTGTACTACCAACATCTAGTGAAGAATGAGAAGCCGTTAGAGCTACAAAGTTGCTCGCCAACTCTTCATCACTTGAAGGCTCACTACTAGAGCTCTCATTGTCACTAGAATTATCATCACTCCAAGTAGCCGCCAACACTTTTCCTTTCTTGCCTTTCTTAGATGGCTTCTTGGTGCACTTACTAGCAAAGTGTATATGAGTGTCATATACAGATGGATACTGTAAGAGACGTGCAATCTAAAGATTCCATAGATAGCAAATAAAGCTAGGTATTTTATTTGTGGTTAATCTATAGTAGCGGTCCATTCAGTAATGTACGGTGATTCTATCTTGAATCATTCATATGAGATATTGGAATTGAGGCACCTTGTATGATGTGATCATATAGGACTGGGTCATGATCTATATGAATCTCTCACCAAGATCCGTTTATAGATGAGATTCATATATATCAACAAATGATGGCTATATGTAGGTGGTATTAAACCTGAGTGTCTTATCGACTCCTTCAGGTTAGATCGTGGTCTTTGATATACCATGGGTGAGGTCGAATGCAATTCCCGATCAATATGCTCCGTATGTTGGGATTGCGATTTGGCCTGTGGCTGGGAAGGTTTGTACACAATATTGGAATCCACTCCTTCTTGTGAGAAATAGATGTTAGTTCTCTTAAGGGTTGATTCGGGACTTGTACAATATGAGCGCTCTCCTAATTCCGTAAGGAAATAGAATTTATTATCCATTAGAGAATCAATAGCACGTAAAGGATATATGTAATTAGAGGGGTATAACGGACATTATGACCCAGCTCTAATTATGAACTATTGTGGAGGATCACACTATGTGTAATAGCTATATCGATAAACACCGAGTTGTATCGGTCTGTGAAAAGAGTCTGCAGTTGAGAGAGTGCAGCTTCGGGTTTTTAGTGGAATAACACCGGAGTTAATAATCAATGAATGTTAATTAAAGAGTTTAATTAATGATTCCGGAGATTATTGGATCTCAAAATACTGTGGGTCCATTAGGTCCCCTTGCTAGCCCGATCGATTTAGGTAACAAGGGTCACGGTTAACTAATTGGATTGTTCAATTAGTTGTGTTACGAAAGTGACACGTGTTTATTCGGGAATTAATTGAATAATGAGATTATTTAATTAATGAATTTTAATAGTTAAATTAATTAAATAATTAGATTATTTAATTATATTGATAATTATGAATTATTAATTAACTATTAATTGGAGGGTGTTAGTTGATATATGGATTTAGGTGAAGATAAAATAATAGGATTATTTTATTTTTACTAAATCATTTATCTAAGTATTTAAATTTAAGTTTAAATTTAAAATACTTATTACCACTTTTAATATATTAGATATATTTGAAAATGATAACTAAAAGATATATATCAATTAATAACACAAGAGATTACATTGGATGCAAATTGGTGTGCGCACATGAAACATTAGTCAAAAGAAGAATTTGGATAGGATGCAAATACTTGATACACACATAATATATATATATATATATATATATATATATATATATATATAACGGAAGTGCAGGTGGTAAGATATAGATTTGAAAAAAAAAGGAGATTTTTTTTGGTGCGTGAAACAAGACGAAAAAAAGGAAGAAAAAAGTCAAAAGAAAAAAAAACATATACATATATCTTGCTTAGTGTGCAGCGAAATAGATAGATATATCTTGTTTCATGTTTTGTGTGTTTTTGAAACATATAGAAGAAAGATTTTCTTCAATTCTCTCTACATCCTCCATTCAAGTTCCTGAGATCGTGACGCACCCACACGCAGTTACCAGTCCCGGGAGATAGCGAGGAATATCGAATTGTTCAGACAGGAGCATATCGTAAAGTGAAGGAGCTTCCAAACATTGATAAGATTGGTTCAGACATGAGCATAACGTAAAGTGAAGGAGCCTCCAAACGTTGGTATGTTCTTCTGATTTTATTGATTACAATTTCCTGTGTATACATATTGTATGTATTAGTTCCGAAAAATAATTATGATCCAAAGTTCACTGGTACCAGATATAGATTATGATCTGTATAAAAAATTTAAAACCTTACTTCCGTTGTGTGACCGATGAACAGGGTTCCAACATGTATTGCTATCCAAATATGTTCCTAAGACTCCCCTAGAGTTGTGAAATGGTCGTAAAGCTAGTTTACGACATTTTCGCATATGGGGGTGTCCAGCACACGTGCTGAAGAACAGAAGTGGAAAGCTAGACTCCAAGTCTGTTGTCTGCCTATTTTTAGAATACTCCAAGATGACCAGAGGTGGACACTTCTATAGTCTCGAAGGTAAAAAAGTATTTGTATCGATAAATGCAACGTTTCTTGAGGACAATTATATTAGTCACCATAAACCTCGTGAAGATTGTATTTAATGAGTTGGAGCCTGGTGAGATTAGTGTTTCATCAACAAGAGTTGTTGATCCACAAACATCTGAGAGTAAGATGGATCCTGATCAGGATACACTACCACCTAGACATAGTGAGATGGTTGTGAGACAACCTGGACGCTATTTAGGTATAGGTGAGGGACAAAGTGTTGTCTCTGCTAATAGTGTGGAGATGGAGTCCATGTACTTTAACTCAGTCTGGGATCTTGTAGATTGACCGGATGGGGTAAAACCCATAGGGTGTAAGTGGATCTACAAGAGAAAGAGATGAGTAAATGGGAAGGTAGAGACCTTCAAAGCAAGACTAGTGGACAAGGGTTATACCCAAAAAGAAGGGGTCGATTATGAAGAGACCTTCTCGCCAATAGCCATGTTTAAGTCTACTAGGATTCTCTTATCCATTGCTGCCTATTTCGATTATGAAAGTTGGCAAGTGGACGTCAAGACTACATTCTTGAATGGCAATCTTGACGAGAACATCTATATGATGCAACCAGAGGGATTCGTGTCTCCAGATCAAGAGTAAAAGGTTTGCAAGCTGCAAAAGTTCATCTATGGACTTAAGCAAGCATCTAGATCTTGGAACATTAGGTTTGATGAAGTTATCAAAACCTATGGCTTCGAGCAGAACTTTGATGAGCCTTGTACCTACAAGTGCATCATTGACAAGAAAGTAGTTTTCTTGGTCCTATACATAGATGATATCCTACTCATTGGGAATGATGTAAGAGTGTTGTCTGATGTAAAGGGTTAGCTGGCTAGCTAATTCCAAATGATAGATTTGGGAGAGGCGAGTTATGTTCTAGGGATCCAACTTATAAGGGATCATAAGAACAAACTCATAGAACTGTCTCAAGCATCATATATCGACAAGATTCTTATGCGATTTTCGATGCAAAACTCCAAGAAAGGTAATTTACTTTCCAGGCATGGAGTTCACTTATCTAAGGAATAGTGTCCTAAGACACCTCAAGAAGCTGAGGATATGAGACGTGCGCCCTATGCATCGTCAATAGGTAGTCTCATGTATGATATGTTATGCATGAGAATAGACATCTGCTATGCAGTAGGAGTAGTCAGCAGATACCATTCCAACCCAGGATTGGATCATTAGGTTGCTGTCAAGACAATTCTCAAGTAACTTCAGAGAACGAGAGACTATATGCTTGTGTATTTTGGGAAGGATTTGATCCCGTTAGGATACACAGATTCTGATTTTCAGTCAGACAAGAATTCTAGGAAATCCACATCTGGATCAGTATCTACCCCAGGTGGTGGAGCCATTGTGTGGAGAAGTATTAACCAATCTTTCATTGTTGACTCCATCATGGAAGCCGGATATGTAGCCACTTGTGAAGCTGCTAAAGAGACTGTTTGGCTCCGTAAGTTCTTGAGTGATCTGGAAGTTGTTCCAGATCTGGATAAGCCCATCACACTTTATTGTGATAATAGTGGTGATGTGACTGATTCCAAAGAACCAAGAAGCTACAAGAGATGGAAGCATATCGAGAAAGTATCATCTCATTAGAGAGATAGTGCAGAGAGGAGATGTGATCATCACTAAGATAGCCTCACAAGATAATCATGCTGATCCATTTACGAATACCTTACCTGTTAGGTTTTAGTTTGTGTTGGCATTAATTCCATATCAAAATGATGTTTACTTGTAATGACTTAGTTGTTTAGGTTCATGATGATTCAAGCTTCAAGGAAGAAGAAACAACAAGTCAAAGCAAGTTCTAAGTCTTCAAAGAGAAAGGATGCAATTTGGTTCTACAAAGGTATACTAAGACCTTATCTTTCTCTTACAAGGCTTAGGCATACACACACATATCATACATTTGTGTCCCTACATCGTTGTGCACCTTTATAGGCAAACACACACATATCATACATTTGTGTCCTGTGCACTTTTATAGGCACACACACACATATCATACATTTGTGTCCCTGCATTGTTGTGAACCTTTATAGGCACACACATACAATTCATTCATATGTGTCCCTGCATCGTTGTGCACCATGTATAACACATTCACACACTTTAAGATGAATGCTCATGCATTGGTTTGGAAATAACATGTTTTGGAATATGCATGATTGGAAACTATCTGTGTAGTTTGCATTCTAGTGTGAATTGTGTTTATGTGTGTATATATTCGTATAACATGGATATTGAACTTGGATTTAGTCTTAAATCATTCTTTATTGAGTTCCGGTCATTTTGGTTACTCATACTATTGATTTCAAGCTCTAAGTCAAAAGATACTACACTTTCAACTATGTTTCATACATTGTCTTCATCTTCGTATATCGAGTCGAATTATTATTTTCTAGGTTGAGTATCTTATATTTCCATGTCCGTGTGAGAGTTACGGTTCGTAATCCGTAAACAGATTCGAATTCTAAGTTCAGAGGCCGGAGAACAGTCAAAGAACGCGAATGAGGGTCGAAGGAGAAAGAAGCAAGCATATACTTCTTTCCCGAGATGGTGCGTGGCCATCTCGGGGTAGAAGGCTTGCTGCCCCGAGATGCCCATGTGCCATCTCGGGCAGCAAGCTTGCTTGGCTTCATTTTTCCCCTCTTGGTCGTTTCACTTGTCCAAGTATCCCACTCTTTTATAAACTCTTTCCCTCTCACATTTCATTCGAAGAAGAAATTCAAATCAAGTGTGCAGAATTTTTCTTTCTAAATTTTCTCACCTTCCAAACACCATAACTTCTTCATTTGAACTCCAATTTGAGTGATTCAAAGTTGAGAGTGTTCATATACTGATCCTTTATCTTTCCTCTGAAGGTTTGAGTTAAATTTGCTGCTTTTTTTGGTGTCTAATCATATAAAAACGGGACTACACCTAAATCAACTAAGGTATTGATTTTCTCTCAAAGTTTTCTCTTAAAAATTTGTCAATTGCCTTGGGTTTTCTTATTCTACATATATTTTGTATATTGTGAGTGTTTTGATTTTTGTTTTGAACACTTTCAAAGCTAGATTGAATTTCAATTGAAATCATACATGTTGAGTTAGGTTTTGATTTTGCCTATGTTATCACATGTTTGAGATTGTATTGTGCTAGCTTTGATTCTAGGACTATTTTATGATCTTTGATTGATTGATTTTGTGAAAAATAGTTCCTCACATGTATTAGGCTCTCTTGGCCGAATTTCTCACATAATACATGTGCTTATGTTCTTTTGAGCTATTCATGTGATTTGTTGAATCTATGATTAGGAATATGCTCTAGAACTTATGCTTTGATCTATTTGACTTTGTCATATGATTTTAGCATGTTTTAGGTTTTTATGATTTAAACTTGATCTTGTGATTTGTTGATCATATCTTGTGATTCAAGTTTAGATATATGCATGTATCTGGATTGTGATTAATGTTGAACATATCTTACATGATATAGATTTGATTACACATGCATGATTAACTAGACTATATGTGATTTGTGCATTCATGCTCATGTTTAGTATTTTTCATAGGATTTGTTGATCATAGCATTCTATGTTGCGTGCTTGTTTGCATTTTGCATTCATGATCACCTAGATGCCTTGTGAAAAGGAAGTCTTGACAATAGGTGTGAGACCTATGGTGTTGAGCAAGAAGTCTTGGCAAGAGGTGTGAAGTCTCGGATTGTCGAGCAAGGAAGTATTGGCTAGAGGTGTGAAGCCTTGTATAGTCGAGCAAGAAGTCTTGCCTAGAGTTAGGAGAACTCGGATAGGTGAGCAAAGAAGTCTTGACTAGAGTGGTGAGGACTTAGTTGAGCAAGAAGTCTTGCCTTGGGTTGTGAAAATCCGGATAAGGTGAGCAAGGAAGTCTTGACAAGAGGTGTGAAGCCTCAGATTGTTGAGCATAGGGCGACAACTTGTAGAGTAGGATAAGAGGGTAGTTTATAGGTGAAGAGGTCACTTGAGAGATTGTACTTGTCTTATCTACTAGTGGATTTTGTTTGCCGGTGGCTGCTAGCCCGTGGATGTTTCCTCTTTGGAGGTTTACCACATTATATCTTGTGTCAACTTTTCTCTATCCCTATCTCTCAAATATTTGTATTGTGGATAGAACTCTTTATGTATGTTGACTTCCTCTTTATAATATTGATTGTGTATGTGTAACAATTACTTGTTTGTATCACACTTTACTTGTGTTTATATATTGATTAATTGTCTTTAATTAATATATATATTGTGATACGAGCAATCTAGAGGGACAAACTTTTGTGTGTTTCTAAGGAAGTCGAAAAAGGTGTCTAACATATTCACCCCCCTCTAGGTTAGCCTTGAGCATTTAACCGTGATTGTATTTTCATTACCGGCTAAAGTGTTTTCGGGTCACCTAGATGGTCTAGGGTTACGAAACATGTCTCACATGCTTTAGTGCAAATGGGAGATTATTGGGGCTTATGACATAAAGATGTAATTTGTAAATGGATTTATGAAATAAATAAAAGGAAAAGTTCAATTCATTCTTGTTGTGTTGTTTATTATATAGCTTGTGCATATATTTAACATCCAAGATTGAAGGATGTAATCTCAAACTGTGTAAATGAGTGTCATATACAGATGGATACAGTAAGAGACGTGCAATCTAAAGAGTCCATAGATAGCAAATAAAGTTGGGTACTTTATTTGTGGTTAATCTATAATTACGGTCCATTCAGTAATGTATGGTGATTCTATCTTGAATCATTCATATAAGATAAGGGAATGGAGACACCTTGTATGATGTGATCATATAGGACTGGGTCATGATCTATATGAATCTCTTACCAAGATCCGTTTACATATGAGATTCATATATATCAACAAATGATGGCTATATGTGGGTGATCTTAAACCTGAGTGTCTTATCTACTCCTTCACGTTAGATCGTAGTTTTTGACATACCATGGGTGAGGTCAGATGCAATTCCCGATCAATATGCTCCGTATGTTGGGATTACGGTTTGGCTTATGGCTGGGAAGATTTGTACACAATATTGGAATCCACTCATTCTTGTGAGAAGTAGATGGTAGTTCCCTTAAGGGTTGATTCAGGGCTTGGACAATATGAGTGTTCTCCTAATTCCGTAAGGAAATATGATTTATTGTCCATTAGAGAATCAATGGTACTTATAGGATATATGTAATTAGAGGGGTATAACGGACATTATGGCTCAACTCTAATTATGAACTATTGTGGAGGATCACACCATGTGTAATAACTATATCGATGGACACCGAATTGTATCGGCCTGTGTAAAAGCGTCTGCAGTTGAGAGTAGTACTGTAAAAATGGGCCGACCAGTGAAAGGCCGGTCCGGCCGGTCTAGGGAGATAACGGGCCTTGCTTGGCACGGCCCGTGAAGGTAGCGAGCTAGGCCGTGGCCTGGCCTGTGACAGGCCGCGTGCCGGGCCGTTTGTAGGAGGCCCGGTAGGCCGGCCCGCCATGGCACGCCAACCTGAGTGCCAGGCCTGTCGGACCGGCCTGTCGGACCGTTCGGCCAAGCAGGGTTTTTTTTTTTTCAAAACCCCTCCAACCGCTGGAATTCAAATTCCAACCGTTGGCTGACGTCAGCCAACGGCTGGAATTTGAATTCTAGCCGTTGGAGCCAATTTTTTTTACAAACCCCCTTTGAAATCTTTTAAATTATATTTTGACCCACAAATCAAATTTTTCTATAAATACTTCCATCCATTTCATTTTCAATTCACTCTCTTTATCATTCTTTTAATCTCTCATTCTAAAAAAAGGTTGCAAAATCTAACTGTAGATAAAGAACTTATTCTAAATTTCGACAATCTATATATTGATGACCATTCAGGTAGTGGCCAGGGATAGAACTAGGTTATACTTTTACATATGTATTTATTATTTACTTGTAAGTTATAAAACGGTTGTACTCTTTTTTCCTTACCAAGTTTTTATCCCACTGGGTTTTTCTTGGTAAGGTTTTTAATGAGGCAATCATGTAAATATATAATACTGAATTCTATAAGTGAAAAATAAATAAATAATTAAAAAATTGTTCGTTATCTTTATTCATTTCAAATCCTAATAATTGTTCGTTCTCTTTATTCATTTCAAATCCTAAACCCTAAACTCTAAACCCTAAATCCAAACAAACGTAATTTGAAAAAAAAAAATTGGACCAAAAGACTAGCCCGTCAGACCAGGCCCGCTGGAAGGGGCCTGGGGGCCGACTTGGCACGGCACGCAGACACGGCCCGCCTGAGGCAGTCCCGTTCCACAAATGGACTGGCCAGGCCGTGCCTAATAGGCCGGGCCAGTCCATTTTTACACCACTAGTTAAGAGTGTGCAGCGTCGGGTTTTTAGTGGAATAACACCAGAGTTAATAATCAATGAATATTAATTAAAGAGTTTAATTAATAATTCTGAGGATTATTGGAGCTCAAAATATTGTGGGTCCATTAGATCCCCTTGCTAGCCCGATCGATTTAGGTAACAAGTGTCACGGTTAATTAATTGGATTGTCCAATTAATTGTGTTACGAAAGTGACAAGTATTTTTCGGGAATTAATTGAATAATGAGATTATTTAATTAATGAATAATGATGATTAAATAAATTAAATAATAGGATTATTTAATTATGTTATTAATCACTAAATGGAGGATGTTAGTTGATATTTGATCTTAAACAGAATAAGATAATATGATTATTTTATTTTATTAAATTAAATATTTGAATTTGAATTTAAAATGTTTAATTTCAAAATAAATATTTAATTATCTTTAAAGATGTGAGGTAATTTAAAAGATTTTAAAATCAAATAAAAATCATTTGCCTTTAAAAAGGATAAAATATATATTTGATATATATTACTCTTTTGAAAATAAAAACAAAACGCATCATTTGAATTGATGTGTGAATGCGTGTTAAATGAGAATCAAAACACATTAACAATGCACACATTAGTTTTGCATTTTGATGCAATTAAAGTGTGCATAAAACGCATGTATCAGTTTTGCATTTTAATTCAATTAAGGAGAAGCAATTTATGTGTGTCAATGACATATTTGAAATGTATGCAATGAACCGCATAAAAAAATATATAAGTTTTTCTTTGTTTTGAAATAACGTGCATGTGTTAAAAGCATAGAAAAAACAAGTGTGCGTGAGATATCAAAGCGACATAAGAGTTGCACAGTAAAGATATTTTTTTTTTTTGGTGTTCACGCATTTTGAACAAAAAAGAAAAATATATAAGATATTTGTTTTAAAGAACTAGAATTGTTGTAGTTGTTTTCTCTAAAAAGAAATAGTTTCTTCGTCTTTTCTATACATCCTCCTAAGTTCCTGAGTACGTGACGTGCCCACATGCAGTTACCAGTTTCGAGAATAGCTAAGAAGATCAGTGGTACAGACCAGGAGAGTTGTAAGAAGTGAAGGAGTCTCCAAACGTTGGCAAGGTTCTATTTAAATCTTCTTCTGATTATTATCGATTTCAATTTCCTTATATACATATATTTTATTAGTGTAACAATATTATATGTATTAGTTCTAAAAAATTATATCCAAAGTTCACTGGTCTCAGATCGTTTACGATCTGTATTAAAAATATTTAAAATTGATTTCCGCTGTGTGACTGGTGAACCGGGGTTCCAACAGCTATAAACATGTATATACGACTGTGGCCTTAGGAGGTGGATGCTAAAAAGCACAATCTCCACAGAGCGCCATCTTATTTTCCCGAGAGCAATGGCATCTACCACATTCTTCTCAGCTTGTGAGGAAAGACATTATTCAGAGATACCATAATCAAGCTCCTCTTACGGTCTTCAATCTTAAAATTTTCAAGTTGTCTTGAGCATTAAAACATCGAAAGTTCGTCAAAACGTGCCTTTAGAGGATGTTCTATGTGCGACGATAAAAGCGTTGAATAATGGAGCACGGTAGAAGAAAAGACAAGAAAGATGAGAGCGTGATGTTGGCGAACAAAATGCTTGTGCAAAGGGAATGTAATGAAAGCAAGTGCAACAAAAAAAAATGGTGGTCAAAACGTGGTGTGTGCGAAAAAAAAATTGACGCTAAAATGATCGAGTAAAGTATCAAAAAGTTGGGACCTTAGAATAAAGAGACTTAAAAGCACTCGAGTATTAAATCTTAAGTGCCAATCTATTCAGCTCGCTGTGGCGGTTCAACTCGCCATATCTATTCAGCTCGGGGAAATAACTTAACACACCGTTGCTATTCCATTCAGCTCGTTGGCTCTTTACCTCTTTAATAGAAAAATAAATGGGTTAAGCTCATCCCAGTGCACATTGAGATCAAATAAGAAAAAAGAGATCTCAAAAATCATGGCTCGTGGAGACAACAGTTCATCGAACATGATTAGAACATGCAAGTAAGAATTTACAATTATGTTTATACAAACAAAGTGTTTTTTTAATTGTAGGAATACTAGTCAGAAGTCCTTAAAGAAGAAAGGTATACCACGTACCAAATCTATATAGCGCAGAAGTGTACACTTGGGCATTATTGAAGACAAGGCAAAAATTATAAGAACGGAAGAGTTAAAGGAGATATCTAAGTCTCCCATCTCAACATTTCTTTCGTCACCTCTTGCAAGAGAGCCACACAAAAGAAGAATCATAAGCCGATCACTTAAAAAATGAATCCATCTTGTACGACAAGAACTAGGGCAACCCTAGCTCGAACCATAAAAATACAACCATGTGTTCATTATAACGGAGGAGGATCATAATCAACATGAGCAATCATTTGAGAGAAAATCGAGTATTGAGTGCTGTAATTATTCTATTCTTAATGGATCTCTTTTAGCTGTCACTGACACCGTGGATGTTTCCCCGTCTTGGGGTTTTACCACGTAAAACATGTGTTGTTATGTTTGATTTATTCTTTATTTCCTACTCTTCTTCATCATCATCATTCTTAAATACAAACAAATCATAAGACATCCACGTAGAGAAAGATGCTTTGATTATTCGACCCATGACTAGTTAAGCTTTGATCTGCTTACGTGTTAATGTTTAACGGTTGACTTTTCAACGATCCAAAAATCACCGTCAACACCAATATTAATAGGGTTTGTTTTGGGATATTGATAAAAAATCATTAATTCTGGATTTCTTTCCCTCATTTTCCTCTCAAATTTGGATAAAACAAGAAGAAATTATTCTCTCATTTTCCTTCATTTTCCTTTCCTTTATCTCTCATTTAACAATCCAAACAATCATTTAACAATCCAAATAAGATATTAGAAATCCTTCCAAATAATTTCCTTTCCTCTATCTCATATTCCATCTAGGGGTGTGCGTTTTCGCCATCTAGGGGTGTGCGTTTTCGGTTTGGTTTGGGTTGAAACTCAATGTCAAATCAAACCAATATGGATTGGTTTGGCTATATTTCAACCCAAACCAAACCAATTTGATTTTTCAAACCGATTCAAACCAAACAAAAAAAAGATCGGGTTGGTTTGGATATGTTTATCGATTTAGTTTTGAACTCAATAATCTTTTATTTTTGGTATTATATTATAAAAAATATTTAAACAAAATAATCATAACATGAAATATTAATTATATATATAAAGGAATTACATAAAAGTCAAATGAGTAATTACTGATTAAAGACATGTTTAACAACATCTATGTTTTTGAAACCCTAATACATTAATCAATCAGAAGAATTGTATCAAAACAAATAAATAAATTATAAAATCTTAAAGTAATCGGTAAAAGTTATAAAACATAGACCGAATAGAAAACGTAAGTGAATTTTTTATTTTAGTTTTACTTTTTAAAATATATGGTTTGATTTGAGTTGGTGTATTATTTCACTAAACCTAACTTTGGATCGGTTTGATTCGGTTTGACGTCTATTTGGACACTCCTAATTCTATCAAACCAAATATAACATTAGAGATAGAATTTGGATAGGAAATGCAAAATCCCAATCAATTGGGGATCTATTGTCCAAAACTCTGGCATGACAGATGACATAACTGCTTGTTAAAGATCCAAATCATCACCGCCACGTGTCGGTCGATTCCCTGAAAGGAGAAAAAAACCTGGACATGGTTCGCTGGCTGCCGGGCTCTCTTCCCCGACCAATTTGGGCGAACCAAAAAAACCCCGTTAGGAGTCCACACTCACAACACAGCACAACTCTCTCTCTCCCTCTCGAAAACACGCTAACACAAAACAACTTTCCCTTTTCTTAAAAAAAAAAAGCAACTGCTTTCTCTCTCTAGAAACTTAAAAAAAATTAATTCAATAAAAAGTAGAAAGCTTTTTCTCTCTCAATATCTACAAGACTTTTCTTTGTTTTTTTTTTCTCTCCATTTCTATTTTTGTTTATCATTCTCTCTTATTTTTTTGTGTGGATGGCGTGTGTAAACCCTAGCACGAGACACCGCCGCCTTTGCCTTTTACGAGTGATGATTGCGACGTAAAAGGACAGAGCCGCTGCCACGTGTGAGTTCTCCTTCTTCTTCTTCGTCGTCATCTTATTTATTTATTTGTTTTCGATTATACTTGTTCAATTATTGTTTGTAGATTTTTGATTCGATTTCGTTTTCCCGAAATGGAAATGTGAGATTTTGCGTCTCTGTATTGTTTCTTTTTGTTTGTTTTGTTGTGGAATTGTAGAAAGGAGATATTTTTCATCTTGTTTTTGTAATTTTTTTTAATTGGTTGCGTTTTTAGTTTGATCTTCGAAGTTTGAGTAATTTAGTGTTGGAATTTTTTTCAAGTTTCAGGGGGTCGAGGAGGATGGTATGGTAGGTTAGATTTATTGGTTATTAAGAGTTGAGACTTCTGTTTCGAACGCTTTTGGTTGGTCTCTACAAGTGTATTTGTTGTTCTTGGAGGTGTTTCTTGGGGGATTTGGTATTTGAAGTTGTTTTCTGGTGGTTGGTGTGGTGAACTTGAGAGTAGTGTAGCTAGTTCGTAGTTGGGAATGGCAGAAGACGGCCTACGGATTGGTGGGCTTTCTTCTGGTTTGGCCCTGCTGTTGAGCGGTGAGGATGGGAAGGATTCATCGAGATCTCGTTTTGTTTCTAATTGCGATGATTTCGGCCATCAGTCTGTGGAGCGAACTCTTGAATACATATTTGGCCTGTCCAACAAGTCACTTGGGCTGTTGGCTTGTTCAGTGGACAGAAATTTAATCAGCTCTATCATAAAGAATGAGTTCGCGAAACATTACTCAAGTTCAGATGCTTCGGTTAGTGACAGGGATGGGATAGGCGTTGTTGATAACGACAGTGGGTCCCATATTGTTGGTCTTGAAGAATTCAGCATTTGTGGTGACATTAAAATCATTAAGCCTCCTTTGTTTGTGGAGAGCTTAGCAATGTTTAGTAGTGCTAGAGCTAATGTTTGTGTTTGGAAGGGAAAATGGATGTATGAAGTGACTTTAGAGACTTCGGGAATACAGCAGCTTGGATGGGCAACTCGATCCTGCCCTTTCACCAACCATAAGGGTGTAGGTGATGCTGATGATTCATATGCATTTGATGGGAGGAGGGTTAAGAAATGGAATAAGGAAGCTGAGCTATATGGGCAATCGTGGGTCGCTGGAGACGTTATCGGATGCTGCATTGATTTAGATACTGATGAGATTTCATTTTATAGGAATGGCGTTTCTCTTGGAGTGGCATTTTCTGATATTCGCAAAATGTGGCCTGGATTTGGGTATTATCCTGCTATCTCTCTTTCTCAAGGTGAAAGGTGTGAGTTGAATTTTGGGGGCCGTCCGTTTAAGTACCCAATCAACTGCTACCTTCCCTTACAAGCACCTCCCTCTATAAATGCTTACGCTAGCCAGTTGCTGCAATGCTTGTCAAGGCTGTTAGGAATGGAGCGGGCTGAGCGTTCTTCAGTTGAAAGATCTAGGAGACTGAAAAGGTTTGTCTCACACGGAGAAATATTTTACCCTGTTTCTCATGGGATATGTGAAGAGTTGTTCTCTGTTCTTGAAGCAGATGCGGGGAGTATGGAGTATGTAGTGTGGGGTCGACTTCTGTCATTCTTGATGGAAGTGTGTGGAGTGCAGGTGCCACATGATTTTTCCAGTTTGGATAGAGTTGTTGACGTCCTTCTACAATTTCAAGGATCACATTTGATGTTTGAGCATATTTTATATGCACTTTCATGTGGTTGCAAGACAGCATCAGTTGTTCTGACAGAATGCCCTTATTCAGGATCATATCCTTATCTTGCATTGACATGTCATATATTAAGACGAGAAGAATTGATGGTGCTATGGTGGAGATCTTCGGATTTAGAATTCATTTTTGAAGGTTTTCTGTCGAGGAAGAGCCCAAATAAGCAGGATCTGCAGTGCATGATGCCTTCTGTTTGGTGGCCTGGTTCATGCGAGGATGTGTCCTACGAAAGTAGCATGATGTTGACAATTAGTGTTTTATCCGACATAGTCAGTAAGGTATGCCCTTAATATGCGGAAACAACTTTTCTAACTATGTCCTTCTTTCTTTTATATGTCTGTGATAATATATCTGTATCTTATATAATTTTTGTGTGCCTCTCGTACCTTAGATCTAATATGGAAGATATGGAAATGAGGAAAATGAATTTGTAGCAAGATCAGTTGTATAAAATAACTTTTAAAATGATATTGAACTATGAAAATTTTGAACCTTGGAACTTAATTGTTGAAACACACACAAATGCAAATTTAATCATGCAGTATAGTGTAAAATATAGAACTGTTATAGAATAAAGTTGAACTAGTCAATCAATTATATTACTCTTCGTTTGAATATTTTGACATACCTATGGCAGATTGGCTGTGATTGTATGAGAAAATGTAAATTTAGCCATTCCGTGTCTGAAAATTTTGTCTTTATGTCCTTAGGTGATATGAATTTGTATGGCGTTCTGAAAATTAATCTTATATACAAGTGAATTGAATTTTTGGCTCCACAATGTGAGAGTCAACTGCTGGACAAACAGCTTTGAATGTAATGTCACCTCAATCAATCAAACATTTTATGATACACTATAAGTCGATACCAGCACTTATACTATACTATTCCTGATGTGAATTTCTATCAAACCCTTTTCACATCAAGTGTACTGTGCAACATATGATGCACAGAGTTAATCTAAATGCTTGTTTTCGCTGGAATTTTCTTGAATGGCGCATTTGGATTCAACATGAGGGGGATTTGATGCTAGTTGTATGAATTTTATTTTCATTGAAGGCCCAGGATCCATTTTGTAAAAAATTTTATTTATAATTTCGCAGATTGAGGATAAGCACAGGGAGCTATGTCTCTTGGTCATACAGTTCATACCACCTATATCACCTCCCCAATTTCCGGGATCAGTGTTTAGGACATTTATACAGAATATTTTGTTGAAGAACAGAGGAGCAGATCGTAACATGCCACCTCCTGGTGTTTCAAGTAACTCTGTTATTGTTTCTTTATATACAGTTATACTCCACTTTTTATCCGAAGAGTTTGCCATGGGGGATACGTGCAGCTGGTTGAAAAGCTCTGACATTGACAGTCGTGATGTTGGTTTTCTGCATAGAGGTGGTCAACAAAGCTTTCCTATCAGTTTGTTTCTTAAGAATGATCCTCATCGAGCTGACATTTCCAGGCTTGGGGGGTCATTTATTCATCTAACGAAATCGCATCCTGTATATGAACAAGATGCTGAAGTAATCCGGTGGGAGGAAGGCTGCATGGATGACGAAGAAACCAGAGTGACTCATTTAACTGGCCAGAAACCATGTTGTTGCTCTAGTTTTGATGCTGATTTTACGAGAAGCTTGAAGTATCCAATTAGATGCACAGCCAAAGGTTCTCGAGGCCATTGCAGTGCTGTTCCAGAAAGGTCTGCTCAAGTCGCTACAGAGTGTAGTGCAGGAAGTTTGAATGATGAGATAGCTGATAAACCCAGCACCAGTGATCAATCTGAATCTGATTTTGGTTATCGTCCAGTGCGGCACATGAGGACTGTACCAAGTGATAGTAATACATCTGCAGCTACGCTCAGAGAGGAGGAGCTTCTGGATGCTTTGTTGTTGTTGTATCACATTGGTCTTGCACCAAACTTTAAGCAGGTGAGGCTATCTAAGATATATATATATATTTTTGGGGTTTTCTAATATTAATTCTGTTCTCTTATGATATTTCATAAGTGAAAGTAGTAATGTTATAACAGCTCTGTGAAAGAAATTGATAAAACTTTTGACTTTTCATCTCTAATTTTAATGTTTGCTATTCTTTCTGTCTTTGTTCCTTGTGATAATCAACAATGGCAATGATGAGTTTGAATAGGCTTTGAGGTATAGGATTGAATTTACTAAGGTCGTTGTTCTGTTCTCTGCTGTTGTTTTCAAAAATGGGAAGTGAAAATCGATGTGTTTTATTATGAAAATAATGTTTGAAGAAGAAGCTTTGTGATTAATTGGTGTTATACATGTAAAATGGGTGGGAAACAATGGAATATTTTTGGTCTGAATGTTATATTCTTTATGCACAATGATATTTTTCGGGATATTGCAAAGACAAGTGTTGAATTGTTTCTAAAACAATGCTAAATGCTGAAGAGGGATGTCTAGGAAGAATAGGCATGATATGGTTTGCAGAAAGGTGAAAGGTCCCATTTGTTTGTTTAGAAATCTTTGGGAACCTCGGTTGAATTCCAGGCTTCCAGCAATACTCTTTTTGGCTGTAGTTATACTCAAGGTTTTGGAGAGGGGAATTGTGGGACTCCTGAAGTTTTTGGGCATTCAGTTAACAATTGTTTGGGATCACTTTCCACTGTCGGTGTTTTTTGCTTCCTCTTCTTATCTAGGATCTAATTCCATGTCCTTTTCTTCCTAACCACTCCCCATTCATTTTGATCCTCGTGTGTACATCCTGGGTAGAAAGGTTCAACCCTTTTTGTGTCTTTAGTGCTGCATAATTTCAATTATATATATCTCTCTGTACTTCATCTCACATGATATGTATTTTTGTGACCTCTAGGCTCAACTGCAACTAATATTAATTCACAAGTGCTAAGGGATGCAGATATAGAGAGATCACATTTTTCATTTTAAGAGTGAAATTTGGTAATTTTGGATTTATTGCTTCCAAGGAACACGTATTAGTTCCTCAATAATTTTGCAATTATTAGCATAGCATTAAGCATTGTAAACAAAATTAAAAAGGATGCCAGGACAAAGTCTGCCTTGAACTTAACCATGTGAAATGTTAACCTGAGATTCTTTTCTCATGTTCTGACTGATTTACTTATGCAAGATGAAACTGATTTTGTTATGATTTGCACAATGCTTTGTTTCTATCCAAGTTGGGAATTTATTGAATTAAACATACTCTTTGGACAATCATTTATTAATTCATTTGGTATTTTGGTTCATGTTCTGATGGCATGCTTCAAATGTTTTTCTTTGTAAACTTCACAAACTTCATACGCACGAACAGTTTCTATACCAATTATTCTGACCTGTGGGTTGTACCAGAGGTTGCAGTTTGTTTATCTGGTTGTTCTGTAAGATCTAAAAGAAAATTTTCCATTTGTAGGCATCATATTATATGTCTCATCAATCACAGTCAATATCTCTTCTGGAAGAAACTGATAAACAAATAAGAGAACGAGCTTGCAGTGACCAATTAAAGCGTTTGAAGGAGGCTCGTAGTAACTACAGAGAGGAAGTTATTAATTGCGTCAGGCATTCTGCATGGTAAGATGACCATAAGGAAGAACTTGTTAAGATATAGTTGACTTCAGTTTTCTGTCTGCTGACATTTCAACTTTTTCTGTGCCCTTGCCTCACACACCCTCTTCTATTGCCTGAAGGTTTTAAGCAAGTAACTGATGTTTCATTAACTTGCAACTGATGCATACTGTTAGCTATTGGATTTCTTTTTTGTTCCACTTCCCTTTTGAGTTATCTCATGATGTTTCCGTGTGGAGGCTTAGTTTCATGTATTGCAACCACTTGCCTAGATTCCTCGTGTGTTGAGCATTTTCTCTGTTATCAATATTGTCTCTACCATATTTGTTAATATGTAAATTATGCATGTTTTACATCTAACTCTATGGATTATGATGTAGTATAATTGGAAATACGTGACAGCTCTGCTTTGTAAGATATGGTTATTGATCTGATATGCTGTATTTGTTGGGTCTTCTAACTACCATGACTGGAAAAGTTCTATTTTTAAAGGCCATTACCGGCGTAACTAGAAAAACTTAGTTTAGACCATTTCTTTTCTACATTCTCAGTTTCTATTTGTCCCATTGTCATACTCTACAGGTATCGCATTTCTCTATTTTCTCGGTGGAAGCAAAGAGGAATGTATGCTGCATGCATGTGGATTGTGCAATTACTTCTGGTTCTAAGCAAAGTGGACTCGGTGTTTATTTATATCCCGGAGTTTTACCTTGAGGCTCTGGTATATCTTCCTTATGGTGTGCCGATTAAAAAGAACTTTAAAGTCATATTCTGATAATAATATACAATTGGTATTTGCACTTGTTTATGTTGGAACAAATATACTTTGATTTGTTGTAATCTCCGCTGATCATCTGAAATTTGTTTACATCTATTTCTAGGCATCACCTACAGTGTAACCGTTAATGAGTGGTAGAATTAGATCAAACTGATGCAAAACTATTTCTGTATTTTGACAGAAAAGTTTGCAATTTCTTCTGAAATTCATGAATTAGTTAATGCAACTGCAGATTTGAGATTTAAATGTGATTAAATTTCAGATCTCTACTTTCTTATAGTATTTAATTTAATAGTCTGTCAATTTTTACTTCTGGGAAGATATGTTATTTGCATATCACTTTTTGGAGAGTAAAAGATGCCATACTTGTGAGAATTTGAAATGTTCGAGTAAAATCCTTAGCTTTTGATTCTGATTTTTTTAAAAAACCAGGGATTTGTAATTTGTTGGTCCATTTTTTTATGTGCGTAATTTTACATCTCTTAGCCTATCATATGGCCTAAAAAATGGGACGGGGGTTTCATCTGCTGAGTCACAGTTATGGATCCGCTACATACGTTGTGAAAATTGAACTTTGTGGAGTCAAGTTTGCTTAAAGAATTGTGCATTTTTGGTTTCATATTAATGTAGTATAAAGTACACACTATATGTGCAATGTTCTGGCATTTTGCTGCTATTAGGTGTTTGCAAACTTTTTACTAATTGTTCCTCGCTGGTCTTTTCAGGTTGATTGCTTTCATGTCTTACGTAAGAGCGACCCTCCATTTGTTCCATCTTCAATATTTATCAAGCAAGGACTTTCTTCATTTGTACGTCTCATCTTTTTTTTTTTTTTTTTTTTGTTTTCTCTATTTAGAGTATGGTTAGGCAAGACGTAGACATGATTACAAAAATGAATACTCATTCACTAGAAGTTTTGAATTATCTGTTGCTGGATATTGATGAAGGGAATTTCAATCACAAATTCCATGGAGGACAGTTACTTTTTGACATTATAGGGTGACTTTTAACTGGGTTACGGATGAAAGGATTCATGAAGTTGGGAATTTTTATTGGTGCTGTGAAATTTGACTTTTTTTTTTTTCAGAATTTATTTTGCCGTCTTTAGATGCCCTATCTTTTATCCATCTTTAGATGACTCCTATGGGTCTTTTTTTTTTTTTTTTTTTGAACTTTTTGTTGGCGTGCGTGTTGTGTTTGTGGTGTTCTTTTTCACAATGGAACATCTCTTCATGCTCCAATTTCTTTTACCTCATCTCCTTCCCAACTAGCAGCCTTTCAGTCGACCCATGGGATCCTTTATAAAGGGAGTACTAGTGAAGCGACAGACATAGTTTTAAAATTCGGATTGAGGCGGCCGCCCCGAGGCCGCCTCACCAAAACGAGCTGGTGCAGCCGCACCATCGTATTTGACCTAAAAACCCGCCTCCGCCGCACCGGGTCTGTAGCCTCTGTGCTGCATCGCCTCGACTCCGCCGAATCGACACAGGCGGTTTTCATTTTTATAAAAAAGAAGAAAAAAAAAAGAACCAGAAGAAAGAAGAAGAAGAACCTAGAAGAAAGTTGAAGTGTCGGCTGCTTTGAAACGGATCTAATATTAGGTTTACCTTGGTTTTAAAAAGAGTATTGGGTTAGGTAACAACTTTTTTTTTTTAATTTATACAAGTCAAAAACTGGCTCATTACGGTGTCAAGTGAGCCTGTGACTCTGACGGTATGTGTATTTAGGGTTTTAATGGGATCGGGCCAGCTTTACTTGGATTGTTAAATTTAAATGGGCCTTAGAGTCTATATTTTACTTAAATGATATGTTTTTTCTTTTGTTTTTTATCTTTGTTAACTTTTTATTTTAAAAAGATAAATTTATTGAATATTATAGAATATTTTCTACTTTATTACTTTTTTATTTTTTTTTTAATTATTTGTCCCATTTTCTGGCTGAGGCTGCCGCCTCGCCTCGGGAAGGCTTGACCGCCTCGCACCTCCTTTCGAGTTTTAAAACTATGGCGATAGGAATAGTTGTTATTTACTTATTTTATATATACCCACAGTATCAAATGATTCTCTGTCATGCCAATTACAGCCTCTATCTAGCTTGTGTTGGAATGGCATTGTTTTCCTATTTTATTATGTCCATGGATATAAGCCAAATAGGCGCTTTTCTGGATTCATGGCTCTCTTTTAGCGATTAACTTTTAAATTCTTCTGAAATTTCATGAAATCTAGACGTTAAATTACCCTGTTCCTTGTAGATTCTTGCAATATTTGTCATTAGTGCTCCCTTATTGATCAGAGAAATGAAACTGGATGGACTTTTGGGAGACAAGTTTTGCATTTTCAGCAAAAAAAGAAGTAAAAAATGAGGTAAAATACATTTAGAAGTTGGTGTGGCTATGTTGCTATGACCATCATATCTTGGGCCAACAAGGATTTTTCCTTTTGTTAGGAAACAAAGGGTCAACAAGGATCCATGGAATAGTGATTATGTATTGACTACCTCCTTTTGTTGCTGTTTGCATGGACGATCGAGTGAAAAGTTTGAATCATGAAATTTGTTTGCACACGCTTCTTAAATTCTTAATATCTATGTTGAAAGCAACAAATTGCAGAATCATCATTAATTCTTTGTAAAAGGTTAGGTTGTCATTTCATAATTATAATCTGGTAATTTGGTTGTTAGAGAATTGACAAGTGCTTTTTATAATTTTCGGGTTTTAAATTATTAAGATGCGTTTATGGTTCAGTCATTTAAAGAGTTGTTTTTAAGGTTTTCCACTGGCCTTTTTTCTGAGTTTGTGTTTTGATTGATCAGGTCACTTTTGTAGTTACCCACTTCAATGATCCAAGGATTTCAAGTGCAGATCTGAGGGATCTTCTTCTGCAATCTATATCAGTCTTGGTTCAGTATAAAGAATATTTGGAGGCTTTTGAGACCAATGAAGCAGCCACTATGAGAATGCCAAAAGCATTATTGTCAGCATTTGATAACCGATCATGGATTCCAGTAACTAATATTCTTCTCCGGCTGTGCAAGGGTCATGGCTTTGGTTCTTCAAAACATGGTGAATCATCGTCGTCATCATCGGTTATTTTCCAAGTAAATTCTGGACCAATTTTATTGTTTGTAGAAATGTCTGTTGTCTGTTTTAACTTCTGACCATGACTTGTTTGTCCTCTTACTTACAGAGACTGCTTCGTGAAGCTTGTATGGGTGATGAAGGGCTATTCTCAGCTTTCCTGAATCGCTTATTCAACACCCTCAGCTGGACAATGACTGAATTCTCAGTTTCCATTCGAGAAATGCAAGAAAAATATCAGGTATGAATATTTTCAACCCTAGTAAGTAGTTAATTTTTTTTTAATTAACTAATTGTATATTAATGCCCACCCACCCTAATGTTTCTTGTTATTCCACGGGGACTCATAAAGAGTGTATAGAGGACCTTTGAGTCACACTAAGTAACTAGGGTTATCTGTGCTCACGCAATGATCATTAGGCATATAAATTTTGAAACAATATATCTTAATCGGCTGAATATTAAATTTATAGGATTGCATAATTCAATTACATGGGTTTATCTTTCCTGATATTTTCATCTGGATCTATATATAGTGGTTGAGAGGTGGGGCTTTCAACCAAGAGGTCAAGTTTTCAGTAGTCAGTACCACCTGGGCCCCTAGTTTAGAACCCGATAAATGAGGAAAAGGTTGGACTTTTTGATTAAAAAAAATAATAAAATTCCTAACTACAGATTAGTGGCAAGTTCTGGTTTTGCCTTTTCTTCCACCTCCATTTTTCTTTTTGCAGGTTTCAGAGTTCCAGCAGAGGAAATGCAGTGTCATATTTGACCTCTCGTGCAATCTTGCTAGAGTTTTGGAGTTCTGTACTGATGAGATCCCCCAAGCATTTTTGTCTGGAGCTGATACAAATCTTCGAAGGCTGACCGAGTTGATTGTTTTCATTCTAAACCATATAACTTCAGTGGCCGAAGCAGAGTTTTTTGACTTGTAAGTTTTTGTGCTGGTAAATTCAAATATATTTGCTTGATTTCCTTTTGAGAGGCTGCAGTTTAGGCTTTATTGATTGCCCAGTTGATATTCAGTAAACTATTGGTTATGGTCTTGATGTGGCTGAACTAGTTTTTAACTTGAATGATTACTCTGATGTATTTTACTCATTAATGGTGTGTTATCTTGTAGGTCACTTAGACGACATGGTCAATCTTTAGAGAAAGTAAACCGAGGCATGATATTATCTCCACTTGTAGGAATCATCTTGAATTTGTTGGATTCTAGTGCAGAGGCAGAATGCAGGGTGCAGAATGATGTTGTGGGTGTTTTTTCAAGCATGGACTGCCCGGATACCATTCACTGTGGATTCCAGTACTTACTAGAGTATAACTGGGTTAGTTATTGTCAGCTCTAATATCGTTATGAGAATGTGCTTGTACATAAATTGGATGCTCATGCATTGGTATGCCTGATTTTTTATTAGATTTTGTGTGTGTGCATATGTTATGTGTTTACTTTCGAACTTCACATTAAAATTCGCACTTTTTAATATCGCCCCACCGTTTTACCAGCCCGGATCCTTCAGAGGTGAATCGTATATTGCAAAAATCAGGCAGCTAGAAGGCTTTCTTAACCTCCTCCTCTGCCGGATCGAGCAACAAGCAAACGATGGAACAGTATGTGGGGAAGGAACAGATGGTGATGATGACAGCATGTGCTGCATCTGTTATGCAAGTGAAGCAGATGCAAAGTTTGTGCCTTGTTCACACAGGTCCTGTTACGGCTGCATAAGTAGGCATCTTCTCAATTGTGTGAGATGTTTCTTCTGCAACGCGACGGTTGTGGAGGTTGTCAAGGTTGGTGAGAATGAGATGACGCCTTAAAATCTGTTCAAATTCATTTTTGGTTATCCACCTGGAATCACACTCTCCCTCATGCATTCCGAGCCTATCGGCAGCCGATAAACGCTCGCCGTGAGAGAAGTAACAGAAGAAAAAGATTTAAGAGAAAAAAAGAATAGGAAAAGAGAAGAAAGGTAAAGATAGTAGTAGATATTGGAATTACAATAATATATGATTATAGTATATGTGTATGATGTGTATATGGGGTTGTTGCAATGTTTGACAGTGAAATGTTGGTGGGATTATGGGGAGGATTTAAAGAATTTTTGTAGAAGTTGAGGGCATTATTCTGTAAATATGATGAGATGTAAATGGCAAAAAGAAATATCTCCCAGTTCTCTCTATTTTTTGTGTCTGCTTCTGCTGCAAATTATATTCTGATAATTGAAGTGGATAAGAGCTTCTCAAAGTGATTAAACTCAAATCTCATGTTTGTCTTGAAGATCACCATTTTAAACTTTTAACATCTGGATTTTTTTTTACTTTTCAAAAAAAGGAACAAAAGAAAAAAAAGTCAAATGAAATAAATTAATAAATTTGAATTTAAAATTATACGGTTTCACTCATGTCTTAAATGAATAATTTGATAAAAATGTCTACGATGTTTTTATCTTTAAATTCAAGTCTGATTTGATTTGATTTTTCTCCGCGTACTTGCTCGAGAGATTATCTTCTTAAACTTAATTATCGGAGAGATTATCTTTTTAAATTAATAATTTATTGATAAATTAATATCCTTAATAATTTATAGAGTTATAAGGTTGAATTTATGGTATATCACTTACATAACTGCTTAAGGTTGGTTTAAATTCGAATCCATTCCTTCAAAAAATGTTTAATATTAAAAATCTCCCCTCATCTGTTAACTATTATTGGATGTGTAGTTACAAATGTTTTTATTTTAGAAACCTCTTCTATGGACTAACAGTTTAACACCGTTAGCATTCTATTTGTGTTGATTGAGATTGACCGTTAAAAAATCTAAAATGTCTCTATTTAAGCTCAATTGTATGAATTGAACATTAGACTCTTATATTTTTACCAAATAAATTAATAAAATGATACAAATGACGGAAGATGTTAACTTACAAATGAGAGGTTATTTTGTGAATAATTTTATCCCTAAAAATAACAAAATTACAAATAAACTAAAAACATTGAAAATAAACAAGAATATGTATTTGTTTGTCCATTTTTTTTATAAATTCAAACAAATGTTTATTTTCAATTCTTTTGTTTCATTTGTAATTTTATTATTCTAGATTTTTTAATAATCAAACTCAGTCAATACAAACGGAATGTTAACGATGTTAGTTCATTGGAGAGATTTCTAAAATAAAAATATTTCTAATTGTACATCCAATTATAGTTCAAATGTGAGGGGAGATTTTTAATATTAACAAAAAAAAAACATATTAATGTAATATATATGTTTTTTAAAAATAAAATTATAAAGTAGTTGTATGATTGTATTTGTTAATTTTTATTTTTCAAATAATAGTTGCGCGGGCCGAATGATATTGGGTGAAAGCATGGCGTAGAGGCCCAAAAATCGTCTCTCACTTGAAAACTCCAACTGCGGATGTCAAAACGGCAGAGGAGTTATAGTCGTTTAGCACCAAAACGAGGGAGAGAGGTACTAGATGTTCACTGCACTGAAATTGCCGCCATCGACCCCGGCAATGATACCGGCAACCACTCCTATATACCCTAAATTCGCTAGAAGCCGCCACTGCGACCTGCTGCTACGTCGTCGGCCGCTCCATCTCTGCCTCCCGTTGGCGGCGCCGGTGTTCGCACGGCAGGAGTACGCTTCGGAGCCGTCGACTTCGTCTCAGTTCACGTCGTCCGTCGGATCCTCTCCTCTCCAGCTCTCGCAGTGGAACCTGACTCAACGCCACATCCTCATGCTCAATGTCATTGCCTGCGCGGTTCTCTCTCTGTCTCTCTCTCTAGTTTTCGCTTTGAAATTGAAAGAGGAAAGCGAACAAAATGTAGATGATCATATTATTCGATTCTGGAAAAAAAATATATTTCTCTTTCTTTTTGCTTTATTTATTTATTTAATTTTTCGTAATGTTATTACAGTCTTAATAATGAGTAATTGAATTTAATTGTGCTTGTAATCATACAATGTAGTGATTTTGTTCAATTGGGGAATTCTTTGCAGGCAGCGGTGTCAGCTACCTGGCTTTTTTTCTCCGCGATTCCGACTCTTCTGGTCGATAATTTTCAATATCCTCATGTTAGTGATGTTAGAAATCATGTAGTTTCAATGTGATTATGATGTTTATTTCTCCATTGGTTGTCTAAATTAGGCGTTCAAACGAGCAGCGGAATCACTTGAGAAGTTGATGGATGTGACAAGGGAAGAGCTTCCTGACACAATGGCTGCTGTTCGGTTATCAAGCATGGAGATCAGTGACCTAACGATGGAGCTTAGCGATTTAGGGTAAAGCATTTTAAATTTAGGTACTTTGTATTTGCCCCCAGCTCGTAAATTAAATCTAGATTCAATTTGTTTCTTACATGCAGCCAGGAGATCACGCAAGGTGTCAGGAGCTCCACTAGAGCTGTTCGCTTAGCTGAGGAGAGATTGCGTGGGTTAACTAACATGATTCCACCAGGTTCATAGAATATTAATCCGCTTCATTCTTTTTAAACCGTGGGTTGTGGAAATGGTTTTGGGGATAATGGAATTTTTACTCCATCTTCACTTGATTAGCTTCGGTGCAGGACGTAGCCAGCCAGGAAACTGATGAGGGAGGACCCGTGTTGGCTAGAACTGTGAGGGGCATAAAAGAGGGCATAGTTAAGGGTCGCATGGTCTTCCAAATGTTTTTCACTCTGTCCCGGTTTTCTAAGATGGCCCTTAACTATTTCGCTAGTCACGCTAAGACTGCTAAGAAGTAATTACATACAGATAACATCGTGGTGAGCAGCATCAAAATTTTCTTTGTAAACACATCTTCGTTTATCATCTTCAGTTAGAATTGTTGTTGGATTTTCATGTTTCAATTAGTAGACAATGATATGTTAGGGACCTACTATGCTGAAGTTACCGGATGAGTTCTTTGATTTCTCCTTTATTCTTTTTTTGTTCTAATTGTGGCTAATTTGATGTCATGTTGTCTAGGCAAGTAATGTAGAATTTTCTTTTGGGTACATCTTCTTTGCTCGCTTGTTAATACTAACATATCAGCGTGACAATTGTTTTACTTGTTTTTGTTGAGGTTCTTTATGTTTGGATATGCTAAACTTTGGGAATCTTATTATCCCTTTTTTTGTGGCTTTTTTAGTGGATTCTGTATTTCTATGTTTCTAGCAGTTGTGGCCTCATCTTAACATGGCATTAGAAGGCAATTGTTAGGGTTGTAACTAGACACAGATATTGAGTTTCTAATCAAGAGGTGAAGAAAATTATAGCTTCTAAAATGTGAAGAGTGCTTACATAATACACGTGTGCAACTTTATTTCTTTCTTGAGTAAAGCATATGTAAACAGATTCTCATATACTATGACTATGACTATATTAGGAGGAAGTTATGATTTCATTAAACACTATTTCATAAGGAGATCAAATTCACTCTTTATTGATATAGAAAGGAGATTAATTGAAATCAAACTAGACGAGTCACCACGCACAAGAAGAGGTAATGTGGAGATGGTGGTGTAGAAAGAACAATGTTGATAGCTGATAAGTGTAATACGTCTGCTATTAAGATAACATAGGACATGAGGTATCAAGGATGCTGCCCTATGTATTTGGTGATATATATATATATATATAGATCAGGTAATGTTGACAGAGCAGACTATCCTTCAACCATAATAAAGCCAACCAAAACTGTGTATAATATTGAAGGTGTATTTATTGCCAAAGGTTATATAAAATGGTAGAGGTTAATTTGAAGATAGACTTTATACGAAAATATATGAAATTTTGTGATGACCGATTACTTGACTTGTAACAGGGCTGAATTGAAGTAGTGTCTTTTGTGCATGGACGAGGACGAGGTGAAACTGGCTAGGGTGATGTGATGTTTCCTTGTTCACGAATTAGAAACAAAGGATGTGGTGATAGTTTGTTGTGTTAATGTGATAAAACACTCTTAGCTTACTCTTAAGTAATTTTGTATTGATTTGAAGGTGGGTTGATGTGAATCTTCCTAATGAGAAATTAGTATGGAAGTTGGAGCTGAAATAATGAGGAAAAAGGAAAGGCATCTAAGGGAGCATTTTAAGTGATCTTTCGAGTTTTCTGTATTCCAAACCGGGGGTCACACTCTACAAGTTAATTATGGTTCCACAAAATTTTACTGGCGTAGATAGTTCGCAATAAAAAATTTTAGGACTGAATTTATAACGGTAGAAATTGCTAAAGAACAAGGTTCAATTATTGAAATTTTATTTTTTAGCGAATTTGTAACCGAGAAGAACTTTAGCGTTTGGTTGGACGACGAAGTAGATGGGATCACTTGGCCTTCGAACGAAAGTCTCCTGAATGAGTACAAGATGGTGCCTAACCCGGGCGTAGATGGTAGTAGCTCAAAATCCCCGGTACCACCTTAACTGTTCATTTTTGTGTATCTTGTATATACTGAAACTTAATTCACTATTTTTCTTTTTGAATTATCTTCAATGACTTGTCATGATTCGAGATATAAGCTTGGCTGAGTAGTACATCTAAGCTCTTTTGTTAAGTGTTTGGCTACCAAGTTTATTTTTGTATTGCCAAGTATCTCATTTAACTGGCTATTGTTTTTAACCGAGTAGCTTCATAATAAAATCGAGTTATCTTATGAACTCGTAATTATGCCTTACCCAGTTTCTACCCAAGTGTTACATCGAAGCTCACCACGATCATACACTTGGGTTCCTGATACACTTGAGTTCCTGTACAAGTCTCCGATGACGTCTCTTGGTTTTGTCTGTACAAGGGTTTATCGAAACGTTGGATAGTGAATTACCCAACACTGCTGTGAAACTCACCAGGTCTGCCCTGGCGATGCCTTGAGCCTTTTTACAAGTGTGCTGGAGCTTCGGGTTTGCCTTTTTGCTATGGTTCAAATTTTAACCTTGCTCGGCTGGCATGCCATATTAAGCTTCTTCGCCTATTAGGGTGTAGTTTTACCAAATTAATGGTACCCGAGCATTTTATTTTCATTTTCATGTCCTCATCATTTATGATCATTTTTTTATCATTTTTTCAGAACGGTTCTGTATAGGATTTTTATTCATTCTGCAAAAACTAAACTGAATATAAACAAAATTCAAAACTCAACGTCTAAAAAGAAACCTGAAAAGAATTGAAACTAAAAACTACAACTATGTTGATCTAAGGTTCTTCAAGAATTCCTTGAATCCCTCAAGGATAAAAGATCTTCAGATATTGGGCATTGCAAGGCCGTGATAGGACTTATTCTCCTGGTCTGGCGATCCAATATACTCTGTGTCCAGCTATCCTGTCAATTAAATATGGTCCTTCTCATTTGTCGGCAAGGGATCCTACCGCTTTACCTTTGGTGTTCAGGGATACTCTCTTGAGTGAAAAAACAAACACAGTTAAATGCTCAAGGCTAACCTAGAGAGGGGGGGGAGGTGAATAGGTTAGACACCTTTTTCGACTCCCTTAGAAACAAACAAAAGTTTGTCCCTTAAATTGCTTGTATCGTATATATATATATATATATATATATATATATATATCAATTAAAGATACTTAAACAATATATAAAACATGTAAAGTGTGATACAAACAAGCAACCATAATACATACACAATTGACATTATAGTAAGGAAGTCAACTTACATATAAAGTTCTATTCATAGTATTCAAATAACAAATACAAATATAACAGAGATAGGGATAAAGACAAGTTAACACAAGATATAACGTGGTAAACCTCCGAAGAGGAAACATCCACGGGTTAGCAACCACCGGCAAACAAATTTCACTCGTAGATAAGACAAGTACAATCTTTCAAGTGACCTCTTCACCTAGAAACTACCCTGTTAGGTTTGTGAGTTTTGTTGGCATTATTCTATATCAAAACAACATTTCCTTTGTATTGTTTAGTTGTCTAGGATTCATGATGATTCAAGCTTCAAAGAAGAAATGACAACTATTCAAGCAGGTTCAAGTCTTCAAAGGGAAAAGTGCTTCATGATTCTACAAAGGTATATTAAGACCTTTCTTTTCTCTTTCAAGACTTAGGCACACATATCATACATTTGTGTCCCTGCATCGTTGTGCACCATTATAGGCACACACATACAATTCATTCATATGTGTCCCTGTATCGTTGTTTACCATGTATAACACATTCACACACTTGAAGATGAATGCTCATGCATTGGTATGAAAATAACATGTTTTGGAAAATGCATGATTGGAGACAATCTCTATGTAGTTTGCATTCTAGTGTGAATTGTGTTTGTGTGTGTATATGTTTGTATAACATGGATATTGAACTTGAATTTAGTCTTAAATCATTCTTGATTGAGTTCTGGTCATTTTGGTTACTCATACTATTGATTTCAAGTTCCGAGTCAAAAGTTATGATACTTTCCAGTCATGTTGCGTACATTGTCTTCGTCTTCGTATATCGAGTCGAATTCTTATCTTCTGGGTTGAGTATCTTCTATGTCCATGTCCGTGAGAGAGTTATGGTTTGTAATCCGTAAATGTATTAAAATTCCAAGTTCGGAGGCCGGAGAACGGTCGAAGAACGCGAGAGAAGCACATGGGAGTTGCACCATGGCCGAAAGGCCAACAAGTGGTGCAAGCCCGAGATGGCGCGTGGCCATCTCGGCTGCAACTCCTTGCTGTCCCGAGATGCCCACACACCATCTCTGGGAAGCATCTTGAAGGGGTAGCTTTGGTCTTTTCACATATATCTCTTCCCTCTTCTTTATATATATCTCTTCTCTCTCTCATTTCATTCCATTGAAGAAGAAAATGTAGTGCAAAAAATTTCCAGATTTTTTCTCTCAACTTTGAATCACCATATCTCTCTCATTTCTTATCCGATTTGAGTGATTCAAGTTGGAGAAGTTTCGTATTGAAGTCCTCTATCATCTCCAAGCAACCTTGAAGTCATTTGTTCAAGTTTTCTTGTAGATTGCACCATTTTTCGTGGCTGCACTCGAAATTGTCAAGGTATTTGTTTATCTTTTGATTTCCTTGATTCTAATGTTCAAATTCCTTGGGTCTTCTTCCTACTTGTGTGTAATTGACTTGAACATATGTTGATGAGTGATAGATCTTCAATTAAATGCTAGTTGTGCTTAATTAGAAACTTGATTGTGAGTTATGTTTCAATTAAACCTATGTTTTCACATGATTGTGAGTTGTATTGTGTTAGCATCTTATCTAGGACTATTTGTGCTTTGATTGACTTGACTTTCATGATTAATAGTCTTATCATGTGCTAGAACTCATTTGTTCAATAAATTTAGGAATAGCACATTTGATTATATATTTAGAGTCTATTAGAGTTTAATTGACTATTTTGTGAATATATGCTATAAATGATTGCTAGAGATTTGATTGATCATATCTTGTGTTTCAAGCATTTTTGTGTTAGTACTAAAGTCTTGAATATGTACTTCATGAACATGTTTAGTTCAAGCTTTAGCAACATGAATAAAATCTAGGTTTAAAGTGTGTGTTTGGAAATTTGTCATACTCTAGAATTTTGTTCATGTATAAGATCTAGACAATCTTGTTTTGTGAACTTTATTGTCTATGTCTAGATCTTCATGGAGTGTACCTAATCCATACATTTCATATGCTCATGCATCATCTTGTGTGGTGTCACTTTTGGATTATAAACTAGAAAAATATACTTTGTGTGCTCATCGATTAATTCTAGTTTCCATAGAATTTGTTGATCATCTTATTCTGTGTTGCGTGCTTATTTGCGTTTTGCATTCATGATCACATAGATGCCTTGTGAGAAGGAAGTCTTGACAATAGGTGTGAAACCTATGGTGTTGAGCAAGAAGTCTTGGCAAGAGGTGTGAAGCCTCGGATTGTCGAGCAAGGAAGTCTTGGCTAGAGGCGTGATGCCTTGGTTAGTCGAGCAAGAAGTCTTGCCTAGAGTTGGGAGAACTCGGATAGGTGAGCAAGGAAGTCTTGACTAGAGTCGGGAAGACTCGGATAGTTGAGTAAGAAGTCTTGCCTTGGGTCGTGAGGATCCAGATAAGGTGAGCAAGGAAGTCTTGACAAGAGGTGTGAAGCCTCGGATTGTTGAGCATAGGGCGAAAACTTCTAGAGTAGGATATGAGGGTAGTTTCTAGGTGAAGGGGTCACTTGAGAGATTGTGCTTGTCTTATCTACTAGTGGATTTTGTTTGCCGGTGGCTGCTAGCCCGTGGATATTTCCTCTTCGGAGGTTTACCATGTTATATCTTGTGTCAACTTTTCTCTATCCCTATCTCTCTTATATTGCTAATTGTTATTTGAATAATGCGGATAGAACTTTATATGTAAGTTGACTTCCTTATACAATATTGTTTGTGTATTTTAGATAACTTTGTATCTTGTGATATTTCATTCAAGTTGTAAAGTATCACATTGTAATACTCTAAGTACAACTTATGGAATGTTATCTACATTGAATATATTTGTTCATAAGATACATTGATTCTTGTTGTATGTTTTGTAGACTAAGAGTGGAGATTTGAGCATACATGAATATATTGTTTTCTCATAACAATCATATTGAATGTTAATTTGTATGCTTATCAAGGTTTTGTCACTAGTATTGAAAGATTTGTCAAAATTGAGAGACAACCTATTCACCCCCCTTCTAGGTTGTTTAGTATAATCTTGTACACATTCTTTCATACCCTCCTATCCTGCTCATGAATATGTCGTCCTCTTGCTCAACATTCCGAGGCCTCACATCTCTTGTTAAGACTTACTCATTCACCCTTCTGGATCCTCACGACCCTAGGAAAAACTTCCTTGTTCACCCTTCCGGATCCTCACGACCCTAGACAAGACTTCCTTGCTTGACATTACGAGGTCTCCCACCTCTTGTCAAGACTTCCATGCTCAACAACATAGGTCTCACACATATTGTCAAGACTTCCTTCTCACAAGGCATCTAGGTGATCATGAATGCAAAACGCAAACAAGTACGCAACATAGAATGTTATGATTAACACATCCTATGGAAAATACTAGACATAAGCATGAATGCACAAAACAAATGTAGTCTAGTCAATCATGCATGTTTAATCCATCTATATCATGTAAGATATATTCAACATTAATTACAATCTAGATACATGCATAGATCGAAAACTTGAGTCACAAGATATGTTCAATTAATATATAATCAAGTTTAAATCTCATATACCAAAAATTTGCTAAAATCATGTTACAAAGTCATTTAAATTAAAGCAAGAGTTCTAGAGCATATTATCTATTCATGAAATCAACTAAGCACAAGAATAGCTCATAAGAACACGAGCACATGTATCATAGTGAGATTTCGGCCAAAGAGAGCCTATTACATGTGAGGAACTATTTGTCACAAAATCAATCAATTAAAGATCATCAAATAATCCTAGAATCAAAGCTAGCACAATACAATCCCAAACATGTGAAAACATAGGTAAAATAAAAACCTATCTCAACATGTGAGACTTCAATTGAAACTCAATCTAGCTTTAAATGGGTTCAAAACTCAAATCAAAACATCAAAAGACATATATATATATATATATATATATATATATATATATATATATATATATATATATATATATATATATATATATATATATATATATATATACTGAAGAAGAAGAAAACCCAACGCAATTGACCAATTTTTAAAAGATAACTTTGAGAGAAAATCAATACCGTAGTTGATTTGGTGGAGTCCCGTTTTTGTGAGGTTAGACTTCAAAAAAAGCAATAAAACTAACTCAAAACTTCAGAGAAAAGATGGAGGATGAATAGACAAACACTCTCAACTTCGAATCACTCAGATTGGAGTTCAAATGAAGAAGTTATGGTGTTTAGAAGGTGATAAAATTTAGGAGAAAATTCTGCACTCAAATTTTGAATCTCTTCTTTTTAATAAAATGTGAGAGGGAAGGGATATATAAAGGAGAGGGAAAGTTAGAGTATGAAATGAAAAAAGGGGACAAGAAGCAGCCAAGCTTGCTTGCTGCCCGAGATGGCACGTGGGCATCTCGGGGCAGCAAGCCTTCTTGCCCGAGATGGCCATGCGCCATCTCGGGAAAGAAGAGCTTTGTGCTGTCTTCTTTTTCCCTCGACCTCCCTTCACGTTCTTCGACCGTTCTCAGGTCTCCGGTCTCTGAACTCAGAATTTGAATCCGTTTACGGATTACGAACCATAACTCTCTCACGGACATGGACATATAAGATACTCAACCCAGAAAATAAGAATTCGATTTGATATACGAATAAGAAGATAATGTACACAACATGAGGTGAAACTGTAGTATCTTTTGACTTAGAACTTTAAATCAATAGTATGAGTAACCGAAATGAACGTAACTCAATCAAGAATGATTCAAGACTAAAATCAAGTTCAATATCCATGTTAATTGTGTTGTGGGGAATTTTGTGATTAACTCTCAATTTGAGAGCAAAAATTGAGTATGATAAATTCTATGAAGTTGGAAGATTAAAATGGATTGGAATTCTCCTCCGTGAGAACATCGAAATGATATACTCAAATTCACAAAATGGTTAATGGGTGAATGCGAAATTGAGTCTCAAAGTGAACCCATTGTGTAGGGATTAAAGTGAATCCCACATTGCTTAGGGAAATCATTTATAAGTAGTTTATAAGTGAATGTGTGATTTGAGCTATCAATATGTGTGGCATAGAGACTCTCTCTCACGCGCCTAGGGGGGAGGGGTGTGCAAATCATGGACCTTGAACCTTTGAATGCACGTCTTGTGTGTGGGTACGACCTGCGGACACGAATGCCGCTCCGATTGAACCGTGAGAGTCCAGTTGACCTTTTGTCACTTCCCTTAGTCAACATTTTTTTATTGTGATTTATAAGAAAAGCTTTAATTGTTAGGATTCTAATTTCTTACTTGATCACTAAGAATACCGAATCGGGTTTTAATTAGAAATAAATCTCTCTGGAGAATGTTATCTAATTAAATTATTTCCTTACTAAATCAAAAACGAATTTTCCAAAATAATCCCGAATTAATCCCATAACCATAGTGTTTCGATTTGGGTATTTAACACCTCTAATATTCCGTTCAACCTACCGAAAAAAGAAATACAAAATTTAGAGGCAGCCGAATTCGTATTCTTCTTCTCTGTTTCTTGGTAAGTTTAAACTCGATCTGAGTTTGCTGGTAGTGGTGTGCTTAGGCCTACCACTGGTTGAACCGTTGTATCCTGGAAGACAATCGCCTAATACACATACGGTGTTGTCCGGTGAAATTGTCTTAAGGACACCGTGTGAAACACGAGCATCGGTTCATACATTGTTTTCTAACGTGTTGTTTCTTGTGTTGTTACTTTCTGCTTTCAGATACCTATCAGATTTGTTTTGGAATTACGATTTACAATCTTAAGACAATTTTACCGATTTTTTTTCTTTTTAACAAACTTTCTGGTATCAGAGTTCTGGTTCAGATCGTAACGAACTTGAAAAAAAAATCACTTGTTCAGTTTTTCAACTGTGGTAATCGGGTTCCTTTGGAACACTGATTCAATTTGGAAATCGGGTTCTTTGGAACACTGATTTCAATTATATATATATATACGTTACCTGTGGAAATCGGGTTCTTTGGAACACTTATTCAATTTTGATAATAAATCTGTGGAAATTGGGTATATTATTAGATACTGATTTCGAAATCAATAGCGGTTTCAATTGGGTAATCAGGTCTGCAATATCAGATACTGATTGTGATTTCCATCGTGAAATCTGATTTGATATCAACTGATATCCGTGCTATTATTTCAGATTTGATACTAAAACAATTTTGTTTTTGTTTCAGATATTATGGCAAACAAATCTAATGTGAACTCCAGTGTTCCACTAGAGACTCCGGAATTTAATCCAAGTATGAGATTAGATACTTCGGCTGTGAACTCCTTGCTTGTGGGCCAGGTACCTGTAGTATTGCCTACTGTGGCCATAATGACTCTGGCCATCAACTCATTCGTGAGAAATATGCCTGATCCGGTGATGAGTCAGTATATGAGTCAATGGAATGTTCCCATGGCAAATCTCTACATGAATTCGGTACCTTTACCGATGAATCATATGGAGAAGCTTGATAAGTTCAGTGGACCAAATTTTAAACGATGGCAGTAAAAGATGTTGTTTTATTTGACCACACTGAACCTTAGCATGTTCTTGACTGAAGATGCTCATAAACCTAATAATGGTGAAGAACGAGATGTTCAGGTATGGAATGCTATCGATGCATGGAATCACTCGGATTTCTTGTGCCGTAATTACATACTGAACGGGCTGTCAGATTCGCTATATAGCGTTTATTCTTCAAAGAAAACAACTAAAGAACTGTGGGAATCATTAAACCGTAAATACAAAACTGAGGACGCTAGTTCCAAGAAGATTATTGTGGGCCGGTTTCTTGATTACAAGATGGGGGATTCCAAAACAGTTATGAGTCAAGTCCAAGAGCTACCGGTGATTCTGCATGAGATACATGCTGAAGGGATGACCTTGAGTGAAACTTTTCAGCTGACTGTAATTATTGAGAAGCTCCTCCTTCATGGAAAGAGTTCAAAAACTATCTCATACACAAGCGAAAGAAGATGAAGATCGAGGATCTGATTCTCAAGCTTCGTATTCAGGAAGATCACATGAAGTATGACAAGAAAGATGTCAATGCGTCTGAAGCGAAGATCAATGTGGTTGAACATGGGAAAAGTTCTAAACTGAAGAAGAGAAAGCTAGGGAAATGATCCAAATTGGGTCCTAATGGAGGAGTCTCTAAGAAGCCAAAATTCCATGGGAAGTGCTTCAACTGTGACAAGCTGGGTCACAAATCTTCTGAGTACAGGTTGCCTAAGAAGAAAAAGAACCATGAGGCAAACGTGGTTGCTGGGATCTCAAAAGATGTATCCGAGATCAATCTCTCTGCAGTTGTGATAGAAGCAAACCTTGTTAGGTCAAACCCAAGGGAGTGATGGTTGGATACTGGGGCCACTCGTCATATATGCTCTGACAGGGAGATGTTCAATACATTTGAAGAAATGAAGAATGAAGAAAAGTTGTATATGGGAAACTCAGCCACATCTGACGTGAAGGGACGTGGTCAAGTCATTCTTAAGATGACCTTTGGTATAACCCTGAGCTTGAACAGTGTGCTGTATATACCTAATAATCGCAAGAACTGGGTGTCCGGTTCGTTGCTCAATCAACATGGGTTCAAGATGGTGATTGAATCAGACAAAGTGGTTTTAACCAAGCAGGGAACTTTTGTGGGTAAGGGATATGTATATGTTGTCGAAAGAACAATCAATAAAGATAATTCTTCAGTTTATTTGCTTGAGTCTTCCAATTTATGGCATGGTAGACTAGGACACGTTAATTATGATACTTTGCGTAGATTAATTAACTTAAATCATATTCCTGCATTCAATATAGATCTTAAACATAAGTGTGAAGTTTGCGTTGAAGCAAAACTAACAAGGTCATCATTTCAAATTATTGAAAGGAAATTTGAACCTCTTGATTTAATTCACACAGATATATGTGATTTAAAATTTGTTCAAACAAGAGGTGGCAACAAATATTTCATCACATTTATAGATGATAACACCAAATACTGCTATGTATATTTGTTGAAGAACAAGGATGAAGCTATAGAGAAGTTTAGTCTCTATAAAACTGAAGTTGAGAAACAACTCAACAAGAAAATCAAGGTACTGAGAAGTGACCGAGGTGGTGAATATGTAGCACAGTTTGGTGAATTCTGTGCTCAACACGAAATCATACATCAAACTACTGCACCATATTCCCCTCAGCAAAACAATATTGCAGAACGTAAAAATCGTACCTTGAAAGAGATGATGAATGCAATGCTGATAAGTTCTGGAGTGCCTCAGAACATGTGGGGTGATGCTATATTGTCTAGCAATTACCTTTTAAACAAGGTACCCCGAAAGAAAGAAGACAAGACCCCGTATGAACTATGGAAAGGAAGAAAGCCTTCCTATAAATTCTTATGAATGTGGGGGTGTCTTTTCAAAGTAGCCGTACCTATACCTATACCTAAGAAGGTGATAATAAGTCCGAAAACTGTTGACTGCATTTTCATTGGATATGCACAAAACAGTAGTGCTCATCGATTCTTGGTCTATAAATCTGACTTATCAGTTATACATAAAAACACGATAATGGAATCTAGAAATGCAATGTTCTTTGAACATGTATTTCCATGTAAATCCAATGATGAAGCAAGTTCGTCAAAATGAACACATGCTGATTGTGAGGACCAAGAACAAGGAAACGAAGTAGAGGATGAACCTAGACGTAGCAAAAGATCAAGGATGGAAACGACTTTTGGTCTAGATTTTATGACCTATTTGCTAGAAGTTGAACCTCGAACTTTCAAAGAAACGGTAAACTCTTCAGAAGGACTCTTGTGGAAAGAGGCAATTAAGAGAAAAATTGATTCCATCCTTCAAAATCATACTTGGGAATTAGTGGATCTTCCTCCGGGATGTAAACCGCTAGAATCCGAATGGATTTTCAAAAGAAAAATGAAAGTAGATGGATCAATTGATAAGTATAAGGCCAAACTTGTAATTAAAGGTTACAATCAACGAGAAGGCCTAGACTACTTTGATACATATTCTCCTATGACGAGAATAACCTCCATTAGAATGACACTTGCAATCCCAGCTTTGCAAAATCTTTAAGTACATCAAATGGATGTGAAAACGGCTTTCTTAAATGGAGATTTAGATGAAGAAATTTACATGGAACAACCTGAGGGAAGACAAGGAAAGAAAGTCTGTAAATTGGTGAAGTCTTTATATGGTTTAAAGCAAGCACCAAAATAATGGCATGAGAAATTTGACAATGCTATGATGTCAAATGGATTTAAGATCAACGAATGTGACAAATGTGTTCATGTCAAGGACACAGAAAATGGCTATGTCATTGTGTGCCTTTACGTTGATGACATGCTCATTACTGGTAGTGATGATAAAATGGTCAAATCTACCAAGGATATGTTGAAATCAAGATTTGATATGAAAGATATGGGACCATCTGATGTAATGTTGGGAATGAAAATCTCAAGGACATCTAACGGACTCATACTAAGTCAACACACTACATTGACATGATTCTTGAGAAATTCAACAAAAATGATTCTGGAATTTCTAGAACACCAGTAGATATAAATCTACATCTATCCAAGAATAAGGGTGAGAGCATCTATCAACTAGAATATTCTTGAGTGATAGGAAGTCTGATGTACTTAACAAGTTGTACAAGAACATACATAGCTAATGCAGTCAGTAAATTAAGCAGATACACGAGTAATCCATGAGTCGATCACTGGAAAGAAATAGTAAGAGTACTGAAGTACTGAAGTATTTACGATTCACTCGTAATCATGGAATGTATTATACCTGATATCCAGGGGTCCTAGAAGGATACACTGATGCTAACTGGATATCTGATATGAAGGATTCGAAATCCACTAGTGGGTATGTGTTCACACTAGGTGGTGCAGCGGTATCTTGGAAATCCTCCAAACAAACATGTACAACCAGATCCACCATGGAATCTGAGTTTATATCATTAGACAAATGTGGTGAGGAAGCTGAATGGCTACGCCAATTCTTAGAAGATATTCCAAGATGGCCAAAGCCTGTGCCGGTAATTTACATTCACTGTGATAGTCAATCAGCAATAGGAAGAGCATAGAGCAACATGCATAATGGGAAGTCTAGACATATACGTCGAAGACATAATACAATTAGACAACTAATCTCAACTGGGGTTATTAGTATTGACTATGTAAGGTCAAAAGTTAACATTGCGGATCCGCTAACTAAAGGGTTAAATAGAGAACTAGTTGAGACATAATCGAGAGGAATGAGACTAAAGCCCATTAGATAAAAAATGTCAATACAATGGACACCCAACCTAGTTGACTGGAGATCCCAAGATCTAGGTTCAATGGGACAACCAAGTTGTAAGACTCAGTTGGATCACTGTGGGGGGTTACCCTCAAGTCCATTCCTATGTTGAAACAGTGATGCCCGTTAGGAGAAGGTTAAACTATGTTTTTAATGATTCTTATGTGTTGAAATTCCTAGCTATGGAAATCCGAGTAGAGTAAAGCGGGTCACTCTTAATTAAGAAATCACCTATGTGAGAGAGAAGTGGGGCCGCTTCTAAAAGAGAATAGTGAATGGTTATATTCTCCAGAGACTCTCACAGAACCAGGCGCATGTTCATGGCCAAAACGAATATAAAAATGAGAACCAAATCGGGTTTGGAAGATACCTGTGTAAGGTGTGTGATTGTTTACACCAAACGGTAGAAGAGTTCAAGGATATCACATCTACTGATCAGCCAGTAAAGTAAGCAAACCTTTACAAGGGAATGTTTAAAGGGTAACACCTACTTATCCTATGCAGGTTTTGACCGTGTGAACTTACCAAACATCTTCTTTGTGTCTCCTAGGTCAATTTCATTCATGTGGGGGATTGTTGGAAATTTTATGACTAACTCTCAATTTGAGAGCAAAAATTGAGTATGATAAATTCCATGAAGTTGGAAGATTAAATGGATTCGAATTCTCCTCCGTGAGAACTTTAAAATGGTATACTCAAATTCACAAAATGGATAATGAGAGAATGAGAAATTGAGTCTCAAAGTGAACCCATTGTGTAGGGATTAAAGTGAATCCCACATTGCTTAGGGAAATCATTTATAAGTAGTTTATAAGTGAATGTGTGATATGAGCTATCAATATGTGTGGCATAGAGGCTCTCTCTCGCGCGCACAGGAGGGGGGGGGGGGGGTGGTGCAAATCATGGACCCTGAACCTTTGAATGCACGACTCATGTGTGGACGCGACCTGAGGACACGAATGCCGCTCCGATTGGATCGTGAGAGTCCAGTTGACCTTTTACCACTTCCCTAAGTCTCCATTTTTTGATTGTGATAAATAAGGAAAGCTTTAATTGTTTGGATTCTAATTTCTTACTTGATCACTAAGAATATAGAATCGGGTTTTAATTAGAAATAAATCTCTTTGGAGAATATTATGTAATTAAATTATTTCTTTATTAAATCAAAAACGAATTTTCCAAAATAATCCCGAATTAATCCCAAAACCCTAGTGTTCCGGTTTGGGTTTTTAATACCTCTAATATTCTGTACAACCTACCGAAAAAAGAAATACAAAATTTAGAGGCAACCGAATTCGTATTCTTCTTCTCTGTTTCTTGGTAAGTTTAAACTCGATCTGAGTTCGCTGGTAGTGGTGTGCTTAGGCCTACCACTGGTTGAACCGTTGTATCCTGGGAGACAATCGCCTAATACACATACGGTGTTGTCCAACGAAATTGTCTTAAGGACACCATGTGAAACACATGCCTCGGTTCATACACTGTTTTCTAACTGTTGTTTCTTGTGTTGTTACTTTCTTTTTCCAGATACCTACCATATTTGTTTTGGAATTACGATTTACAATACAAACATATACACATACAAACACAATTCACACTGGAATGCGAACTGCATAGAAATAGTCTCCAATCATGCATTTTCCAAAACATGTTATTTTCATACCAATGAATGAACATTCATCTTCAAGTGTGTGAATGTGTTATAAATGGGCACAACGATGCAGGGACATATATGTATGATTTGTGTGTGTGTGCTTTTAATGGTGCACAATTATGCAGGGACATAAATGTATGAATTGTGTGTATGTGCCTTTAATGGTGCACAACTATACAGGGATACAAATTTATGAATTATGTGTGTGTGCCTTTAATGGTGCACAACTATGTAGGGAAACAAATGTATGAATTGTTTGTGTGTGCCTTTAATGATGCACAACTATGCAGGGAAACAAATGTATGATTTGTGCGTGTGTGCCTTAAGCCGTGTAAGAGAAAGATAAGGTCTTAATATACCTTTGTGGAACCATATAACATCCTTTCTCTTTGAAGACTTTGTACTTGCTTTGACTAGTTGTTATTCCTTCTTTGAGGCTTGAATCATCATGAATCCTAGACAACTAAATCATTACAAGTAAACATCATTTTGATATGGAATTAGTGCCAACATAATCTAAAACCTAATAATCTCCCCATTTGGAAAAATTCTATGTCAAAATACCTATACATTAACTACAAATATAAAAATGATGATAGGTCACAAAAATCACCCCCTCACATTACAATGAGTAAGATTCCTAGATCCAATCTTCATCAACTCTTGAGCTTCATCTTGATCTTCTCTTGAAGCAACCTACAAATCATCTCAAAGCATAATGCATATACAAGAGAAAAAACAAATGTAGCAACATATAATATGAATAAGAATATACAATAAAGTCGACAAATACATGTATCTCCCCCTCAATACATGCCAAATCACAAAATTTTTTAACCAAATCTTAAGACTAATTATTACATGCCATTAAGTTTAAAAGTTCTCAAAAACAACATAAAAATAAACTAAGCAACTAGCATACTAGTATATACTCTTTCTCCCCCCTTTTGACATGAAATGATGCCAAAAGGTTAAGAAATGTACCTCAAAGATCAAATACTAGCCACTTGTTCCATCAAAGAAAGTCTTGCGAGTAGTCGATCTAACATAATGCTTAAGAGGTGGTCTTGATCTTGAAGTAATGCACTCCTCCAACTCTTTTATCCTATCATCTTTTTGAACAACTATTGCATTAAGTTCATCAACCTTCTCCTTCAATTGTATAGCCCCATCCGGAAGAATACTTGTGCTAATCACATGACTATCAACTTGAGAACTACTAAATAGTCCAAAAGTATCACAAGTCTTACCCTTATTCTTATAGGACATGTATGACAAACGTTTATCACAAAACTTTTCCAAGGGTTGAACTAACACATTATCTTCTCTACTCTTAATCCCATGAGCTAAACACAATGAAGTAATAAACCCCGGTAATACTAGCCTTTTATCACCTCTAGTAGAGAAATCCGTACTTTCAATGTAATACATAAGAAGATCTCCAAGGTTTATCGGTTGATTAGTTACCAAGGCATACACTATTTTGATCTTGTCCTTATTCAACTCGGTTGAATTTGAAGATCTAATAATGTTAGTGTAAATGAATAGATGCCAAAATGCACTAGCCTTAGTTAACTCATGTTGACTAATGGATGCCCAATTTTTCCACTCAAAGGAAGCATTGTCACAAAGAGTTCTATCCATTATATTTAGATTCTCAATAACATCCACATCTAGAAAATTTGAATCTATATCATTAGATAGCCTAAGAAACTTGTTAATGTTCTCCGGGCTAACTCTAAACACAATACCCCTAATTTCCATCAAAGAATCTAACAAGGTGGCACTTTCCTTATATTCATGATAAAACTCTCTAACAGGAGTATCATTTACAACTCCTAACATGCTCACCCAAGATTCCCATTTTCTTTCCTTTAAGCACTTAAGAACATAAAAATCTTTACACTTACGAAAGTCAATGCCTCTCTCTTGAAATATCTTCTTTGTTCCAAAGATCCCTAAATCTTTTGTCCTTAAAGCTTTGGATCCTTTTGAGGTAGACTTGGCTTTCACAACGGAATTCAATTGATTTCCACTTCCGATAATCTTAGTTCTTCCCATTTTTCTTATGTGATAAGATGCTATACACATACAAAAAAAGTGAGTGAAAACAAAACAAGCACATTAGTCACAAAGATATAAAACAAAGACATATGACTTAAGAATGAATCATCATGCAAGACAAAGATAATGAGTAATATCTTACAAGTGTCATTAAGTCAAAATATGCCAACATGTAACAAAATGAAGCATGCGAACACATCATAAAAGAGAACAATGTCTAGCATACAATGCCCCCCCATGATAAATACCATAACTAAAATCAATGATAGCATAAAGTTCACAAAGATGTTCACACAATCATACATTCAAGCAATTTGAAGAAATATCAACAAAATAAGGTTCAGATGCTAAGAGAGATACACAAAGATTTTCAAGTTCTCTCATAATTCTTCAACAATTGCTAAAATATCAACATACTCATAAACAAAGTGTGTGTGTGAAAGACATGCTTCAAATATATATCAAGAAGTAGTTTGATAATCAACATGCAAACAATTTTCAACATCTATTCATTTTAAGCTTTTTCCATAAAAAGTCAAACCGATTATCATCCAGAATTTTTGCTTTTAAGAGAATAGATTTCAACATATGAGCATGTATGTGCGTGTGGCTCATCATCCCATTTCTGTTTTTCAACCTGAGCTCATTTGATTTTTCAACTATACTTCCTTTTTAGCATTCCTCCTTTTCTTTTTAGGTATTGAATCAAAGAATTTTCTTTTCATGATTCCATTTCAAAACTTCTTTGATTTTTTTTTTTTTTAAACATAAACAAAATTCACTTCATGGCGGTTTTCATTCATCACAATGGTGTAGCTCTTTCCAACATTTGGTAGCTTTCATAGCCAATGTGTATAGCCTTTTCCATGAAGGTGCTCGTTGAGTTCTATGTATTTGCCGAAGCAAGACAGATACTAACCATAAGTCATTTTTAATGCACTTAAGCATAAAAACTTCAAGGTGCATCCAAAGTTTACATATTAGTAAACTCAACTTACTAGCAAAACATATAAGAGAAGCAAAGTGCAATTTTAGAAAACCAAGATTTTATGGCTCATAAGCACATGATCTAAAAGCAATAAGTAGAGACTTATTCAAGATCATTACTTCTCTAATGAGTAGCTTTCAAAGAATATGAAGCTCATATTTTTAAAAATAATGCCACTCAATATAATATACACAAACAATCATCAAAGTTAAAATCAATGTGAACAATTTCACTATTCGATCCTAAAATAGCAAATGTCAATGAGAATTATATGTATACTATACAAAATTCTTTAATATGACATGCTATGAGATGTATATCAAAGATTGAGTCAAAAGATGAATATCTAAGAGAGCATGCATTAGAGTATAGAGATACCTTTCGCTTATTATATTCACCAAATATCATATTTCCGCCCTTTTATGAGCACTCTTGCCTTGAATGTCCTCATGACACCAAGTTGACAATGTTTCACAACAAGAGTATAAAAGGAATAATATCTCAACTCAACCAACACATATGTCAAAAGAACTTCTCTAAAGTTAACCAATAAATTTCTACCATCATAACAAACATGATGTGAGATAACCAAGTTCATATCAATACATGAAGTATTCAAAGCTTAGCAGGCTAGAATTCTCAACATAATTGATATATTGCCTCAAAGCTACCTCACATGTGCTTCTTACATTAGTGATGATAGCACTCACCCTTGAACCACTTGTTCTTGGGTGTACCTATACAAGCATTTCCAATATCATCCTTGACAATGTTAAATCTAGAGTAAAGTCCTTCAATGACTTGATTAACAAGAATATCATTAATACACTCTTCCTTAACATTTTCAACACATGCTTTGTTAAGTTGAACAAGATTAGCTTTCTTTCTACTCTACAACTTCTTTTCATCCTTTGCAATATTATCATGTTTAACTTTCAAAGCCTTAGCATGTTTAACTTTCAAGTTGAAGTTTAATCTACTTATCTCTAGATTCATTTCCTAATTTACATTTTTCAATAAATTTATAACACTTAGGCTTAATGTGACCTATTGTGTTGCTATAATGGAAAATTGGAATAAAAGACGAGACTGTACCTTTTGGAGTTGAACTAGCTTTACTATCAGTTTGCAAAGATACATTGTTTGCCAAATTCTTCTTGGCTTTTGATCTTCTCTTCTTGTGTGGTTTCTTATCAATCATGACTTCATCCCAGTGAGTAGGAAGTGGTTCTTCCAAGGGCTCCTCTTCAACTAACAAGTCATCTTCACCACTATGAGAGTTAACAAGATTCCTAACACTAGACACACTTACCGAATCATTCACTAAGTCCTTGATGGCCTCCTTAGCAATGTCTATCTCTTCCATTAATTCATGTTTTCTCTTCTTCAAAGAAGATATCACATTATCCTTCTCAAGGTTTATCTTTTCAAGTTCTCTAAACTTCTTCATAATAGCACCTTTCTCACCAAGGAGTCTACGAGTAACAATCACAAACTCATCCAGTTGTTTCTTGATCGAATCATCCTTCTCAACTACCTCTCTTAGAGCATTATCTTTAGCTTCTTCAAGCTTCTCTATCTTGGCCAACAACTCAAGATTGGTAGGAATAGAAATAGTGCTTCCATGATGATTTGCATCAAAGTTCTTGTTCAAAGATATTGTACCATCAACATCTGGTGGAGGACGAGAAGCTGTTAGAGCTACAAAGTTGCTTACCAACTCTTCATCACTTGAAGACTCACTACTAGAGCTCTCATCATCACTAGAATCATCATCATCACTCTAAGTAGCCGCCAAAACTTTGCCTTTCTTTTCTTTCTTAGATGGCTTATTGGTGCACTCACTAGCAAAGTGACCGAAACCATCACAATTGTAGCATTGAACACCTTTCTTGTTCATGGCTTGACTATTCTTTTCATTTCTCGGAGATGATGTTTTCTTAACCTCCTTTTCCTTAGAAGACTTGCCTCTAGGCTTGGCATTCTTCTTTATAAACTTCTTGAACTTTCTGTTAGGATTATGCTCGATAGCAAGAGTGTAATAATGTAATTAACAATCTTTTCCTATGAAAAAAGTGATTTATAGTTTAACAAAACTTATAGCATTTATAGTTTAATTATTATAATTGTCAAAAGTAAATAATCATAAGGTCAAAAGACTATGAGAAAAGAAGAATTGTTCATACATCTAGATATGTATGAGGTAGACACAATTCTTTAATTAGTCTTGAATAATATTCACAGCTTAAGATAGAAGGTTGGGTGCCTTTATATTGTCAAAGTTGTAGATTCTTTTGCTAGCATTTGATTGGGATCAAATGTGTTATGATGAGTCTAAAATCATCAAAGTGTGGTGTCTTTAGGCAAAAGAATCTAGTGCACTGGGTGCATTGAATAGGATCAAAATGAAATACTTTATCTAGAACCGTCAATGGATAAAAGTTTTCATTTGAAGACAATCGGAGAGTCTATCTAAATCTTGAGATAAATGATGGACTTATGGTTGCAAGTGTTATCATTTGAGCTATCAATAAGTACGATTATATAGCATAGTCTATCCTCGATAGTTTTGTGGTATTCATTTGTTAATCGATTGAGGACTTTATTTATAGGTATGGACATCGTGGCTCCATTTAATGAAATGAGAGTAAAATACCATCATATGGATGTTTTGAAGTATTGGATATTAAGTCTTAACGTTAAGTTTTCAATAGTGTTTATTGAAACATGGCTTCTGGACAAGTCAAAATATCCAAGTTCAAAATGTGGTCATATGAGTAAATATGATAACTTGGAAAGCTATAGACTGTCTATGAGCTCTTGGCGATTACTGATATTCTTCAAGAGGATACATTTTCTCCAATAAGGTTGTCTAGGGTATGAATGAGTAACATCAACTTATTCTATCTTTATTTAAGCGTTCAATTTTAGTTCTTTAGTGGAATGAACTAAAATTAAATAGATCGGACCTAAGTGAATCATTTGTTGATTGTGATTGGGTTGTGTCTATTGGAGCTTAAATTTAGATAGCCCGCCAAGATCTACAATCCACACGAACTTCCATGGATCACTTGATATATTCTACCGGACCAATTTAGGGGTCCATCTAGAATTGCATTAAGGCATGTGAACTTATTTCTTTTTGTAAGAATAGGTCTAGTTCACATGTGGACTTTTTTTATTAAGGTCCAATGGATTTAATAAAATAAAAAAAATAATATATGGCCCTTATATATGGTATGGGCGGCAAGACTATTGAGAATAGCTTAAATATATTATTTTATTTTATTATTTAATTAAATGGAAATTTATTAATTTGTTGATGAATTAATTATTTAATTAAAAGTCAAAATATTTTTCTTATCAGTAAACGGATCTTGGTGTGAGATTCATATTTATCATGGCCTACTCTTATATGATCACATCATATAAGGTGCCTCCATTCCCATATCTCATATGAATGATTCAGTATAGAATCACTGTACATTACGGAATGGACCGCAACTATAGATTAACCACAAATAAAGTACCCAACTTTATTTGCTATCTATGGACTCTTTAGATTGCACGTCTCTTATTGTATCCATCTGTATATGACACTCATATACACAGATCGAGATTACATCTGGCAATTCAGGATGTTAATATGTGCACAAGTTTTTAAAATAAATAACATAACTAGAATGAATTGAACCTTTCTTTTTATTTACTTAATAAATCCATTTACAAGTTACATGTTTAGGGCATAAACCACAACACTGTGAGCATTCAAGCTAGAGGTGAATATAAGTACTTCATCACTTTCACAGATGATCACTTAAAATTTGACTATGTGTATCTCATGAGACGTAAGTCAGATACTTTTGACATGTTCAAAGCATTTAAAGCTGAAGTAGAAAATCAACTTGAGAAGCGCATAAAAATATCGAGGTCTGATAGTGGTGGAAAACATCTATCTGGTGAGTTTCAGTAATATTTTATTGATAATGGAATAATTTCTCATTTTTTTCCACCAAGTATACCTCAACAAAATGGGATGGCAGAAAGGAGAAATAGAACTCTTTTGGACATGGTTAGGTTTATGTTGAGTTTTTCAACGCTTCCTAATTCTTTTTAGGGATATGCTTTACAAACTACCATGTACATTCTAAACGATGTACCATCTAAGTCGGTTCCTAAAACACTGCATGAGTTGTGGACCGGGCAAAAGCCTAGTTTACAACACTTAAGGATATTTGGATGTCCTGCACACATGTTATAAGGAAAGACAGAAAAAATGGAGTCCCGTTCAGAAACATGCATATTTGTAGAGTATCCAAAAGGAATAAAAGGATATTATTTCTATAGTCCTTCAGATCTTAAAGTATTTGTTTCGACAAAAGATAAATTTCTAGAAGAGAATTATATGAATAATTTTATGCCTAAAAGTAGAATTGTTCTGAATGAGCTTTCAGGAGACACAATTCCATAAGAGGTTTCACAACCAAGCCCAATTATAAGTTCCGTACCAATAAAAGATCAACAATCTACCGTACATTGGTGTAGTTGTAGGGTTAGTAAACAACCCAAGAGATACATTGGTCTAGGAGAATTTGTAGAGAATATCCTAGGTGATGATGATCCCTATACATATAAGGAAGTAATGGAAGATGTTGATTATCGCCATTGGCAAAAGGCAATGCAATCCGAAATTGAATCTATGTTCAAAAACAAAGTTTGGTCTCCTGTAGACTTGCCTAAAGGGATAAAACCCATCAAGTGCAAGTGGGTATACAAGAGAAAAAGAGGAATGGATGGAAAGGTGGAAACCTTTAAAGCTAGACTGGTAGCTAAAGGTTACACACAGAAGGAAGGTATCGATTATGAAGAAACCTTTTATTCTATGGCCATGCTTAAATCTGTTAGGATATTCTTATCCATTGCGACATCTCCAGACATAGAGATTTGGAAAATGGATGTCAAGACAACTTTCCTTAATTGAAGTCTTGACAAAAGTATTTATATGATGTAACTAGAAGGATTCATTGAAAAAGGCCAGGAGGAAAGGGTATGCAAGTTGCAAAGATCCATATATGGATTGAAGCAAACATCCAGATCTCAGAACATAAGGTTCGAACAAGCCGTGAATTTTTTTGGATTTATTCAAAACGTTGATGAACCCTATGTATACAAAAGGATTAAAGGTTGCAAGTTGGTTTTCCCAGTTCTTTACGTTGATGATATACTACTCATCGAAAACGATGCAGGTGTACTGACATCAGTAAAAGAATAGTTAGCAAAACAATTTGAGAAAGACTTAGGAGAAGCAAGTTATATTCTTGGTATCCAAGTCTTAAGGGATATAATGAATAGAACGATTGCATTATCCCAAGCTTCATACATAGATAAAATATTGTCAAGGTTTTCCATGCAAGATTCCAAGAAAGGTATGTTACCTTTCAGACATGGAATCAAACTTTCTAAGGAATAAATTCCTAAGAATGAGCATGAAGAGCAATTCATGAGTAGGGTTCCATATGTCGACAATTGGAAGTGTAATGTTTGCAATGCTCTATACTAAACTAGATATTTATTTTGCTGTGTGTATAGTTATTAGGTTTCAATCAAAACTTGGTCTTGATCACTAGATGGTAGTCATGCATATTTTCAAGTATGTCAAGAGAACGAGAGATTATATGCTTGCATACTCTGGAGGGGATTTAATTCCCATTGGGTATACAGATTTTGATTTCCAATCAGATTCTGACTCCAAAAGATTAGCATTAGGATCTGTGTTTACACTTGGAGAAGGGGTAGTCATATGGAGGAGTATCAAGAAATCTTGTATTGCTGACTCCACTATGGAAGATGATTATGTTGCTGCATGCGAGGCTGATAAAGAGACTGTCTGGCTCAACCAATTCTTGATTGACTTGGAAGTGGTTTCTGATGCGAATAAGAAGATCACTTTCTATTGTGACAATAGGGGAACAGTGGCTAATTCGAGAGAACCAAGAAGTCATAAGAGAGGGAAACACATTGAAAGAAAGTATCATCTTCTATGGGAAATTGTACGTAAGGGTGACGTGATGATTACTAAGATCGCATCAGCAGAAAATCAAGCAAATCCCTTTACAAAGGCTCTTCCACAAAAGAGTTTTGATGGGCATCAAGAGAGCATGGGGATGAGAGATATGATACATTTGCTATAAAGCAAGTGGGAGATTGTTGGGATTATGCTCGATAGCAAGAGTATAATAATTTATTTAATAATCTTTTCATATTAATAAAAGATATTTCTAGTTTAACAAATCTTATAACATTTATAGTTTAAATATTATATTTTTCAAAAGTAAATAATCATAAGCTCAAAAGACTATGAGAAAAGAAGAATTGTTCATACATCTAGATATGTATGAGGTAGACACAATTTTTTAGTTAGTCTTGTATAATATTCACAACTTAAAATAAAGGTTAGGCGACTTTATCTTGTCAAAGTTGTAGATTCTTTTGCTAGCATTTTAGTGGGATCAAATGTGTTATGATGAGTTTAAAATCATCAAAGTGTGCTGTCTTTGGGCAAAAAAATCTAGTGCACTGGGTGCATTGAATGGGATCACAGAGAAAAAATTTATCTAAGAACCTGTTGGGGTTTTTACCCTAAAGATGTAATTTGTAAATGGATTTATGAAATAAATAAAAGGAAAAGTTCAATTCATTCTTGTTGTGTTGTTTATTTTATAACTTGTGCATATATTTAATATCCAAGATTGGCGGATATAAACTAGAACTGTGTATATTAGTGTCATATACGATGGATACAGTAAGAGACGTGCAATCTAAAGAGTCCATAGATAGCAAATAAAGCTGGGTACTTTATTTGTGGTTAATCTATATCGGCGGTTCATTCCATAATGTACGATGATTCTATCCAGAATCATTCAAATGAGATATGAGAATGGAGGCACCTTGTATGATATGATCATATAGGACTGGGCCATGATCTATATGAATCTCTCACCAAGATCTGTTTACCGATGAGATTCATATATATCAATTAATGATGGCTATATGTGGGTGATCTTAATCCTGAGTGTCTTATTGACTCCTTCAGGTTAGATCGTGGTCTTTGATATTCCGTGGGTGAGGTCGGATGCATTTCATGATCAATATACTACGTATGTTGGGATTGCGGGTTGGCTTATGGCTGGGAAGGTTTGTACACAATAGTGGAATCCACTCATTCTTGTGAGAAGTAGACAGTAGTTCCCTTAAGGGGTTATTCGGGGCTTGGACAATATGAGCGCTCTCCTAATTCCGTGAGGAAATAGGATTTATTGTTCATTATAGAATCAACGGTACTTAAAGGATATATGTAATTAGAGGGGTATAACGGACATTATGATACAACTTTAATTATGAACTACTGTGGAGGATCACACCATGTGTAATAGCTATATCGATGGACACCTAGTTGTATCGGTCTGTGTAAAAACGTCTGCAGTTGAAAGAGTGCAGCTTCAGATTTTTAGTGGAATAACACCGGAGTTAATAATCAAGGAATATTAATTAAAGAGTTTAATTAATGATTCCGAGGATTATTGGAGCTCAAAATATTGTGGGTCTATTAGGTCCCCTTGCTAGCCCGATCGATTTAGGTAACAATGGTCACGGTTAATTAATTGGATTGTCCAATTAATTGTGTTACAAAAGTGACACGTATATATACGGAAATTAATTGAATAATGAGATTATTTAATTAATGAATGTTAATAGTTAAAATAATTAAATAATTAGATTATTTAATTATATTGATAATTATTAATTATTAATTAACTATTAATTGGAGGGTGTTATTTGATATATGGATTTAGGTAAAGATAAAATAATAGGATTATTTTATTTTACTAAATCATTTATCTAAGTATTTGAATTTAAGTTTAAATTTAAAATACTTATTATCACTTTTTAATATATTAGATATATTTGAAAAAGGACAATTAAAAGATACATATCAATTATAACACAAGAGATTGCATATGATGCAAATTGGTGTGTGCACATATATAAGTGTTTGTATAGGATACAAGCAAGGTTATACATATATATATATATATATATATATATAAGAAAAAAAAAACGTTGACTTTGATCAAAGATAAAAAGGTTTTTTTTTTTTTTTGTTTTGGTTTGGTACCTGATACAAGTGAAACAACAAAGGTTGTTTTTTTTTTTTTGGTTTTTGGTACCTGATAGGCATGAAACTAAAAAAAAAAGGCTTGATTTTGTTTTGTTTTTGGTGTGTATTTGATATACACGAATTAAAGAAAAAAAAATATATAAGTTTTGCATGAGATGCAATTTATGTGTGCGTGAAATAAATACACCAAATTGAGAAGAAAGAGTTTCTTCAAGTGTTTCTCTACATCCTCCATTCAAGTTCCTGAGATCCTGACACTCCCACATACAGTTACCAGTTCCGGGAGATAACGAGGAAGATCGAGTGGTTCAGACAAGAGCATATCATAAAGTGAAGGAGCCTCCAAACGTTGGTAAGATTTTCTTCTTCTGATTATATTGATTACAATTTCCTGTGTTTACATATTGTACGTATTGGTTATGAAAAATAATTACGATCCAAAGTTCACTTGTCCTAGATACAGATTATGATCTGTATAAAAAAATTTAAAACCTAGTTCCGCTGCGTAACCGGTGAACGGGGTTCCAACAATTGGTATCAGAGCCAATTTTATTTCCGGAACAGGAAATTGTTTTCGATGCTTCTGTATGTAAGATTGTGTAGGCACGATTTAAATTGACTGTATGCTATTTTTGTACGTATATATATATATTTTAATTTATAAAAACATGATTGATTGTTAATTATATGGTACTGTGGATTTGCGGTTTATGTGTTGTATTATTATTATTATTATTTTTTGTTTATATATATGTTTTTTACTGTTATTGTGTTGAAAAAACAATTGTAACCTATATTGAAGACCTGAAAAAATCACGAAGAAGGATTCATGAGATGAATAGGAGTGACATGAAGAGACTGGAAGACTTGGAAATTACAAGAAGACCAAGGAATGCCTTGGGAATTTTTTTGTAATTTTAGATTCAAATTTTTTAGGTTAATTAATCCATAGTACTCGGTCAATTCATGTATGTTTTATATTATGTGATGATAAAAGCATTGCCATGTATACATAAGTCATTTAGATTAGATGTGCCTACACAAATATATTTGAGAAGTCATACATGCATCATAGCCTGATATTTTATGTATTTCTTTTTAATGTGATTAAAATGAGTAATATACATAATTGGCTATGAATAATGAGATTAGTTTTTAATGGTTAGAAAACTTGGTAATTCTCGTTAATATTAATCTAGTTATTAAAGAGTTTAATAAGTTAGATTAATAGGGTCATTTATTGTAATTAGGATTAATATGATTAATTACCTAATAATAAATGAACCGAATAAAGTGTTAGAGTTTTAATAGTTAAAATTTGGTAAACACTAACAAATAATATAACACTAGTAAATAGTTTACAAAGGCTTAGATTATTCACTAATAGATTATATTTTTAATTGTTAAAAATCATTAATAATTTATCAGTTAATTAGAATTTGGTTCTAATTAGTTAATGCGCTAGATAACTTGATTAAAGTTAGTTGTTTAATCCTGTAGAGTCTAGGTGCATTAAGGGTTAATAAAAAACCCTAATTTTAAAATAGTGAGTGGGAGAGGGATATATGACATATATATCCCGCGGTCTCCATCAATAGTTCAACACCGTGAGATCCGAGTGGGGCCTCGTGACGGCTTTGCTTTCGTCCTCCCTAAGAAGGGTTTCCATAAAGGTCAATACCAAGGTTAACTTTATAATGGATAGGATTTCTGAGGGTATTTCAAGATTGAGCGACCCTAAGGCGACAATTCTCGAGTTAAGCTCGTGAGATCTGAAATAGTGGGTTACACTCACGAAGGTTTTGATTAAGTTTGTTAATTAAAAACCTGACTGAATGAACGATGGTTGAATTATATGGAATAAGAGTTATTCTAGATTATCATTTGATTGAGAATGTCTCGGTCCAACATGCAAAGACTTGACTGTCTCTAAGGCGGCACTTCTTTGTGGTATGTTGGATTGTCGTGGTATAGTAACTAGTTTTAGAGTAGTTCTAGTTCGTTAAACATGTGCATGGATTATGTTAAAATTTATGCCAAAGCACTCGCACTTGTTTTAAATAAATGACTGAATGAATGTTTTATTTATTTCAGCAATAATGTCTTCTGCATTACTTCAAATTCTCGCAAACGACAAATTAATTGGTGATAACTACACTAAGTGGAAACTTACAATTAATGCAATATTTGTCACCAAAGACCTCAAGTTTGTGCTTATGGAGGAGTGTCCTCCAGCGCCTGCTGCCAATGCCACACGAACTGTTCATGAGGCATACGAGCGATGGGTCTCAACTGATGAGAAGGCCTGAACATATCTGTTGGCTTCAATGACAGACGTGCTTGTCACAAAGCACGAAGCAATGGTTTCAGCATTCGAAATCATGGAGTCATTGCAAGCTACGTTCGGGCAGCCCTCAGAGCAAAAGTGACACGAAGTTGTTTGTTCTGCTATGCTCACTCGTATGAACGAATGTACGTCAGTTCGAGAACATGTTCTGAGCATGATGTTCTACTTCAACAAGGCAGAAGTCAATGGCGGGGCCATTGACGAACCAAGTCAAGTAAGCATCATACTGATGAATCTTTTGAAGAGTTTTGATCAGTTTTAAAGTAACTACGAGATGAAAAAGTTAAGGTTCAATCTCACACAGTTGCTCAGTGAGCTTACTACCTCTGAGTCATTGACCAAGGACAACAAGGGCAAGACCGGTGAGACAAATGTTGCCGAACCATGTTTCTCAAATAATAAGAAGAGGAAGAGGTCTACTAGGAAAGCGAAGGGTAAGCCCAAATCCAAGAAAGCCCAAAGCAAGAAGAAGTCCAAGAAAGGTAAATATGATTTACTTGTTCTTGAGTCATGTTTAGTGGAAGATGATTTTTCACCCCGGATAGTTAATTCAGGGGCCATTAACCATGTTTGTTCTACTTTACAATGGACTGATTCTTGGACACAGCTAGAGGAGCAAGCCTTCTCAATGCGTGTAGGGTCAGGGGATGTCGTGTCGGCATAAGCAGTGAGCGTAATTAGATTACGTTTTTGTAATAATTATATATTGTTCGACAATGTATTTTATATTCCTGGATTTACACAGAATTTGATTTCCGTTTCTAAGTTGTTAGAACAAAAAATATTCTGTTTCTTTTAATAATAAGTATATAATTATTAGAAAGAATGGTCTGAATATTTGTTTAGGAATTAATGAAAACAATTTGTACGTGTTAAGACCGTTAATACATACTACACTGCTTAACACCGAAATGTTTAAGGTTAAAAAACCAAAAAACGAAACGATATAAGATTTCTCCAGATAATGACACGTATCTCTAGCATCTAAGGCTTGGACATATCAACCTTGACCGGATAGCCAGACTAGTGAAAAACAAACCTTTAAGTGAGTTAAAGGTTGGCACCTTACATGTCTGCGAATCTTGTCTGGAAGGTAAGATGACTAAGAGACCTTTTATTGGAACAGGACTTAGAGCTAAAGAACTGCTAGAGCTTATACATACAGACATCTATGGACCAATGAATGTTAAATCTAGGGGTGGTTATGAGTATTATGTCACCTTTATAGATAACTACTTAAGATACAGATACGTCTACCAAATGCAACAGAAGTCGGAAACATTTGAAATGTTCAAAGAATTTCGAGCTGAAGTTGAGAATCAATTAGGTAACTATCAAGTCACTACGATCGGCGTGGAGGTGAGTACCTTGATCAAGAGTTTGAAGACTTCATGGTCGAGCATGGGATAGTTTCCAACTTACAGCTCCCAGTACACCTCAGCAAAATGGTGTAGCGGAGAGGAGAAATAGAACCCTAATGAAAGTGGTGAGATCTATGATTAGTTTTACATCATTACCAAATTCCTTTTGGGGATATAAGTTACAAATGGTGACATACATTTTGAATCTAGTGCCATCCGAATCTGTTCTTAAGACTCCCATAGAGTTGTGGAATGGTCGTAAAGCTAGTTTACGACATTTCCGCATATAGAGGTGTCCAGCACACGTGCTAAAGAATAGAAGTGAAAAGCTAGACCCCAAGTCTGTGGTCTGCCTATTTGAAGGATACTCTAAGGAGACCAGAGGTGGACACTTCTATAGTCCCGAAGATAACAAAGTATTTGTATCGATAAATGCAACGTTTCTTGAGGACAGTTATAATAGTGACTATAAACCTCGTTCTAAGATTGTATTGAATGAGTTGGAACCTGGTGAGACTAGTGCTTCATCAACAAAAGTTATTGATCCACAAACATCTGAGAGTCAGATGGTTTCTAATCAGGATACACTACCACCTAGACGTAGTGAGAGGGTTGTAAGATAATCTGAACGCTATTTAGGTATCGGTGAGGGATAAGGTGTTGTCTCTACCGATTATGTGGATGATCCATTGACATTTAAGAATGAAATAGAAGATCCTGATAAGAGGAATGGCTTAAAGCCATGAATCTCGAGATGGAGTCCATGTACTCTAAAGACTTATCGGATGGAGTAAAACCCATAGGGTGTAAGTGGATCTACAAGAGAAAGAGAGGAGTAGACGGGAAGGTAGAGACCTTTAAGGCAAGTCTAGTAGCCAAGGGTTATACCCAGAAAGAGGGGGTCGATTATGAAGAGACCTTCTCGCCAGTAGCTATGTTTAAGTCTATTAGAATTCTCTTATCCATTGCAGCCTATTTCGATTACAAAATTTGGTAAATGGACGTCAAGACTGCATTCTTGAATGACAATCTTGATGAGAGCATCTATATGATGCAACCAGAGGGATTCGTATCTCCAGATCAAGAGCAAAAGGTTTGCAAGCTACAATGGTCCATCTATGGACTTAAGTAAGCATCTAGATCTTGGAACATTAGGTTTGATGATGTGATCAAAATCTATGGCTTCGAGCAGAACGTCGATGAGCCTTGTGTCTACAAGCGCATCATTGATAAGAAAGTAGTTTTCTTGGTCCTATACGTAGATGATATCCTACTCATTGGGAATGATGTGGGAGTGTTGTCTGATGTAAAGGGCTGGCTGGCTAGCCAATTCCAAATGAAAGATTTGGGAGAAGCGAGTTATGTTTTTTGGATCCAGTTTATAAGTGATCGTAAGAAAAAACTCATAACACTGTCTCAGGCATCATATATCGACAAGATTCTTGAGTTATTTTCGATGCAAAACTCCATGAAAGGTAATTTACCTTTTAGGCATGGAGTTTACTTGTCTAAGGAACAGTGTCCTAAGACACCTCAAGAAGTTGAGGATATGAGACGTGTGCCCTATTTATCGACAGTAGGTAGTCTCATGTATGATATGTTAAGCACGGGACTGAACATCTGCTATACAGTGGGAGTAGTCAGCAGATACCAGTCCAAGCCAGGATTGGATCATTGGGTTGCTGTCAAGACTATTCTCAAGTATCTTCGGAGAACGAGAGACTATATGCTAGTGTATTCCTGACAGGATTTGATCCCTTTAGGATACATGGATTCTGATTTTCAGTCAGATAGGGATTCTAGGAAATCCATGTCTGGATCAGTATTCACCCTTGGTGGTGGAGCCATTATGTGGAGAAGTATCAATCAATCTTGCATTGCTGACTCCACCATGGAAGCCGAATATGTAGCTGCTTGTGAAGCTACTAAGAGGCAGTTTTGCTCCGTAAGTTCTTGAGTGATCTGGAAGTTATTCCAAATCTGGATAGACCCATCACACTTTATTATGATAACAGTGGTGCTGTGGCTAATTCCAAAGAACCAAGAAGCCACAAGAGAGGGAAGGATATAGAGAGAAAGTATCATCTCATTAGAGAGATAGTGCAGAGAGGAGATGTGATCGTCACCAAGATAGCCTCACCAGTCAATCATGCTGATCCATTTATGAAGACCTTACCGGCTAAAGTGTTTTCGGGTCACCTAGATGGTCAAGGGTTATGAGACATGCCTCACATGGTTTAGTGCAAGTGGGAGATTTTTGGGGTTTATGCCCTAAAGATGTAATTTGTAAATAGATTTATGAAATAAATAAAAGGAAAAGTTCAATTCATTCTTTTGTGTTGTTTATTTTATAACTTGTGCATTTATTTAACATCCAAGATTGCCGGATGTAATCTGGAACTGTGTATATGAGTGTCATATACGAATGGATACAGTAAGAGACGTGCAATCTAAAGAGTCCATAGATAGCAATTAAAGCTGGGTACTTTTTTTATGGTTAATCTATAGTTACGGTTCATTCCGTAATGTACGATGATTCGATCCTGAATCATTCATATGAGATATGAGAATGGAGACACCTTGTATGATGTGATCATATAGGACTGGGCCATGATCTATATGAATCTCTCACCAAGATCTATTTACCGATGAGATTCATATATATCAACTAATGATGGCTATATGTGGGTGATCTTAATCCTAAGTGTCTTATTGACTCCTTCAGGTTAGATCGTGGTCTTTGATTTACCATGGGTGAGGTCAGATGCATTTCCTGATCAATATACTCCGTATGTTGGGATTACGGTTTGGTTTGTTGCTGGGAAGGTTTGTACACAATAGTGGAATCCACTCCTTCTTGTGAGAAGTAGATGGTAGTTCCCTTAAGGGTTGATTCAGGGCTTGGACAATATGAGAGCTCTCTTAATTCCGTGAGGAAATAGGATTTATTGTTCATTATAGAATCAACGGTACTTAAAGGATATATGTAATTAGAGGGGTAAAACGGACATTATGATCCAGCTCTAATTATGAACTACTGTGGAGGATCACACAATGTGTACTAGCTATATCGATGGACACCGAGTTGTATCGGTCTGTGTAAAAACATCTGCAGTTGAGAGAGTGCAGCTTCGGATTTTTAGTGGAATAACACTGGAGTTAATAATCAAGGAATATGAATTAAAGAGTTTAATTAATGATTCCGAGGATTATTGTAGCTCAAAATATTAGATATATTTGAAAAGGATAATTAAAAGATATATATCAATTATAGTACAAGAGATTGCATAGGATGCAAATTGGTGTGTGCACATATATAAGTGTTTGTATAGGATACAAACAAGGATATATATATAAATAAGAAAAAAAAACGTTGACTTTGATCAAAGATAAAAAGGTTGTTTTTTTTTGTTTTGGTTTGGTACCTGATACAAGTGAAACAAAAAAAAAGGTTGTTTTTTTGTTTTGTTTTGGTTTTTTTTCCTGATAGGCGTGAAACAAAGAAAAAAAAGGGTTGATTTTGTTTTGTTTTTGGTATGTATCTGATATACACAAATCAAAGAAATATATATATATATATATAATTTTTGCATGATATGCAATTTATGTGTGCGTGAAATCAATACACCAAATTGAGAAGAAAGAGTTTATTCAAGTATTTCTCTACATCCTCCATTCAAGTTCTTGAGATCGTGATGCGCCCACACGCAGTTACCAGTTCCGGGAGATAGCGAGGAAGATCGAGTGGTTCAGACAGGAGTATATCATAAAGTGAAGGAGCCTCCAAACGTTGGTAAGATTTTCTTCTTCTGATTATATTGATTACAATTTCCTGTGTTTATATATTGTACGTATTGGTTCCGAAAAAAAATTACGATCAAAGGTTCACTGGTCCCAGATACAGATATGATATGTACAAAAATTTTAAAACTTAGTTCCGCTGCGTGACCGGTGAACGAGGTTCCAACAGAACCATCAATGGATAAAATTGTTCACTTGAAGATAATCGGAGAATATATCTCAATCCTCAAATAAATGACGGACTTATGGTTACAAGTGTTATCATTTGAGCTATCAATGAGTTCGATTATATAACATAGTCTATCCTCGATAGTTTAGTGGTATTCATCTGTTAATCAATAGAGGACTTCATTTATATATATGGACATCGTGACTCCATTTAATAAATGAGAGTAGGATATCATCATATTAATGTTTTGAGGTATTGGATATTAAATCTTAACGTTAAGTTTTCAATATTATCTATTGAAATATGGCGTATGGACAAGCCAAAATACCCAAGTTTAAAATGTGGTCATATGAGTAAATATGGTGACTTGGAGAGCTATAGGCGGTCAACGAGTTTTTGGCAATTACTGATATTCTTCACGAGGATACACTTTCTCCATTATGATTGTCTAGGGTATGAATAAGAAATATTAACTTAAACTATCTTTATTTAAGAGTTCAATTTTAGTTCTTTAGTGGAATGAACTAAAATTAATAGATCAGACCTAAGTTAATCATTTGTAGATTGTGATTGGGTTATGTCTGTTGGAGCTTAAATTTAGATAGCCTGTCAAGATCCCCAAATTCACACGAACTTACATGGATCACTTGATATAATCCCCCAGACAAATTTATGGGTCCATTTAGAATTGTATTAAGGCATGTGGACTTGTTTCTTTTGTTGGAACCCCGTTCACCGGTCACGCAGCGGAAGTAGGTTTTAAAATTTTTATACAGATCATATCTGTATATGGAACCCGTGAACTTTTGAACGTCATTATTTTTCGGAACCAATACATACAATATGTATATACAGGAAATTGTAATCATTAAAAATCAGAAGGAGATATACTTACCAACGTTGGGAGGCTCCTTCACTTTTCGATATGCTCCTGTCTGAACCACTCGATCTTCCTCGCTATCTCCCGGGATTGAAAACAGCGTGTGGGCGCGTCACGATCTCAGGAACTTGAATGGAAGATGCAGAGAGATTTGAAGAAACTCTTTATTCTATATGTTTCAAAAACACATATAACATGAAACAATATATATATCTATATCACGCCTTGATCTTTTTCACAAATATATAGAAATCACGCCTACTGTTGCTTATACATCAAATATACATATATATCGCATACTGTTGCTTATTTCACACACATATATATATCTGCTGATGGTCTTTCATATCTATCACGCTTTTTATTATATATATATATATATATATATATATATATATATATATATATTTATTTATTTGTTTGCTTTTGTTATATATATCAGTTGCACGCATATATATATATATATATATAAATTAAGTATTTGCATCCTATACAAATTCTTATTTTGATTATTGTTTCATGCACACACCAATTTGCATCAAATGCAATCTCTTGTGTTATTAGTTGATATATATCTTTTAATTATCCTTTTAAAATATATCTAATATATTAAAAGTGATAATAAGTATTTTAAATTTAAACTTAAATTCAAATACTTAGATAATGATTTAGTAAAATAAAATAATCATATTTTTTTATCTTCACCTAAATCTATATATCAACTAACACCCTCCAATTAATAGTTAATTAATAATTCATAATTATCAATATAATTAAATAATCTAATTATTTAATTAATTTAACTATTAACATTCATTAATTAAATAATCTCATTATTCAATTAATTTCCGAATATATACGTGTCACTTTTGTAACACAATTAATTGGACAATCCAATTAATTAACCGTGACCCTTGTTACCTAAATCGATCAGGCTAGCAAAGGGACCTAATGGACCCACAGTATTTTGAGCTCCAATAATCATCAGAATCATTAATTAAACTCTTTAATTAATATTCATTGATTATTAACTCCAGTGTTATTCCACTAAAAACCCGAAGCTGCACTCTCTCAACTGTAGACGCTTTTACACAGACCGATACAACTTGGTGTCCATCGATATAACTATTACACATGGTGTGATCCTCCACAGTAGTTCATAATTAGAGCTGGGTCATAATGTCCGTTATACCCCTCTAATTACATATATCCTTTAAGCACCTTTGATTCTCTAATGGACAATAAATCCTATTTCCTCACGGAATTAGGAGAGCACTCATATTGTCCAAGCCCCGAATAAACTCTTAAGGGAACTACCATCTACTTCTCACAAGAAGGAGTGGATTCCACTATTGTGTACAAACCTTCCCAGTCACAAGCCAAACCGCAATCCCAACATACGAAGTATGTTGATCAGGAAATGCATCTGACCTCACCCATGGTATATCAAAGACCACGATCTAACCTGAAGGAGTCGATAAGACACTCAAGATTAAGATCATCCACATATAGCCATCATTAGTTGATATATATGAATCTCATCGGTAAACGGATCTTGGTGAGAGACTCATATAGATCATGGCCCAGTCCTATATGATCACATCATATAAGGTGCCTCCCTTCTCATATCTCCATATTAATGATTCAGGATAGAATCACCGTACATTACGGAATGGACTGCAAATATAGATTAACCACAAATAAAGTACCCAGCTTTATTTGCTATCTATGGACTCTTTAGATTGCACGTCTCTTACTGTATCCATCCGTATATGACACTCATATACACAGTTCAAGATTACATCCGGCAATCTTGGATGTTAAATTTATGCACAAGTTTATAAAATAAATAACATAACAAAAATGAATTTAACTTTTCTTTTTATTTATTTCATAAATCCATTTACAAATTACAACTTTAGGGCATAAACCCTAACAATATCCCACTTGCACTAACGCATGTGAGGCATGTCTCGTAACCCTAGACCATCTAGGTGACCCAAAAACACTTTAGCCGGTAAGGTCTTCGTAAATGGATCCGAATGATTGTCTTGTGAGGCTATCTTGGTGACTATCACATCTCTTCTCTGCACTATCTCTCTATTAAGATGATACTTTCTCTCTATATGCTTCCCACTTTTGTGGCTTCTTGGTTCTTTAGAATTAGCCACAGCACCACTGTTATGACAATGAAGTGTGATGGGCTTATCCAGATCTGGAACAACTTCCAGATCACTCAAGAACTTACGGAGCCAAACAGCCTCTTTAGCAGCTTCACAAGCTGCTACATATTCAGCTTCCATGGTGGATTCAACAACGCAAGATTGCTTGATACTTTTCCATACAATGGCTCCACCACCTAGGGTGAATGCTGATCCAGATGTGGATTTCCTAGAATCCCTGTCTGATTGAAAATCAGAATCCGTGTATCCTAATGGGATCAAATCCTGCCCGGAATACACTAGCATATAGTCTCCCCTTCTCCGAAGATACTTGAGAATTGTCTTGACAGCAACCCAATGATCCAATCCTGGGTTGGACTGGTATCTACTGACTACTTTTACTGCATAGTAGATGTCCGATCTCGTGCATAACATAGCATACATGAGACTACCTACTGTTGATGCATAGGGAACACGTCTCATATCCTCATCTTCTTAATGTGTCTTAGGAAACTGTTCCTTAGACAAGTGAACTTCATTCCTGGAAGGTACATTACCTTTCTTGGAGTTTTGCATCAAAAATCGTACAACAATCTTATCGATATAGGATGCCTGAGACAGAGCTATGAGTTTGTTCTTACAATTCCTTATAAGCTGGATCCCAAGAACATAACTCGCATCTCCCAAATCTTTCATTTGGAATTGGCTAGCCAGCCAGCCCTTTACATCAGACAATACTCCCATATCATTCCCAATGAGTAGGATATCATCTACGTAGAGGACCAAGAAAACTACTTTCTTATCAATGATGCGCTTGTAGACACAAGGCTCATCGACATTCTGCTCGAAGCCATAGGTTTTGATCACATCATCAAACATAATGTTCCAAGATCTAGATGCTTGCTTAAGTCCATAGATGGACCATTGCAGCTTGCAAACTTTTTGCTCTTGATCTGGAGACACAAATCCCTTTGGTTGCATCATATAGATGCTCTCATCAAGATTGACATTCAAGAATACAGTCTTGACATCCATTTGCCAAATTTTATAATCGAAATAGGCAGCAATGGATAAGAGAATCCTAATAGACTTAAACATGGCTTCTGGCGAGAAGGTCTCTTCATAATCGACCCTCTCTTTCTGGGTATAACCTTTGGCCACTAGCCTTGCCTTGAAGGTCTCTCCCTTTCCGTCTACTCCTCTCTTTCTCTTGTAGATCCATTTACACCATATGGGATTTACCCCATGCAGTAAGTCTACAAGATCCCAGACTGAGTTAGAGTATATGGACTCCATCTCGAGATTCATGGCTTTAAGCCATTCCTCTTTATCAAGATCTTCCATTGCATTCTTAAATGTCAATGGATCATCAACACTATCAGCAGAGACAACACCTTGTCCCTCACCTATAGCTAAATAACATTCAAGTTGTCTCACAACCCTCTCACTACGTCTAGGTGTTAGTGTATCCTGATCAGGAACCATCTGACTCTCAGATGTTTGTGGAACAACAACTCTTGTTGATGAAGCACTAGTCTCACCAGGCTCCAACTCATTTAATACAACCTTTGAATGAGGTTTATGGTCACTAATGTAATTGTCCTCAAGAAACGTTGCATTTTTTGATACAAATACTTTGTTATCTTCAGGACTATATAAGTGTCCACCTCTGGTCTCGTTGGAGTATCCTAAAAACAGGCAGACAACAGATTTGGAGTCTAGCTTTCCAGTTCTATTATTCAGCACGTGTGATGGACACCCCCATATACGGAAACATCGTAAACTAGCTTTACGACCATTCTATAACTCTATGGGAGTCTTAGGAACATATTTGGATGGCACTACATTCAAAATGTATGCCGCTATTTGTAACGCATATCCCCAGAAAGAATTTGGTAATGATGAGAAACTAATCATAGATCTCACCATTTCCATTAGGGTTCTATTTTTTCTCTCTGCTACACCATTTTGCTGAGGTGTACCGGGGCTGTGAGTTAGGAAACTATCCCATACTCGACCATGAAGTCTTCAAACTCTTGGTCAAGGTACTCACCTCCATGATCCAATCGTAGTGACTTGATAGTTCTACGTAATTGATTCTCAACTTTAGCTTGGAATTCTTTGAACTTTTCAAATGTTTCCGACTTTCGTTGCATTAGGTAAACATATCCGTATCTTGAGTAGTCATCTATAAAGGTGACATAATACTCATAACCACCCTCGCTTTAACATTCATTGGTCCGCATACGTCTGTATGTATAAGCTCTAGCGGTTCTTTAGCTCTAAGCCCTTTTCCAGTAAAAGGTCTCTTAGTCATCTTATCTTCCAGACAAGATTCGCAGACTGGTAAGGTGCCAACCTTTAACTCACTTAAAGATCCGGTTTTTACTAGTCTGTCTATCCGGTCAAGGTTGATATGACCAAGCCTTAGAGGCCAGAGATACGTGTCATTATCTAGAGAAATCTTATGTCGTTTAGTTTTTGGTTTTTCAACCTTAAACATTTCGGTGTTAAGCAGTGTAGTATGTATTAATGGTTTTAACACATACAAATTGTTTTCATTAATTCCTGAATAAATATTCAGACAATTCTTTTCAATAATAACAGACTTATTATTAAAAGAAATAGAATATTATTGTTCTAACAATTTAGAAACGGAAATCAAATTCCGTGTAAATCCAAGAATATAAAAAACATTGTTCAATAATAAAAAACTATTATTACAAAAACGTAATCTAATTACGCCCACTACTAGTGCCGACACGACATTCTCTGACCCCACACGCATTGAGAAGGCTTGCTCTTCTAGCTGTGTCATAGAATCAGTCCATTGTAAAGAAGAACAAACATGGTTAGTGGCCCCCGAATCAACTATCCAAGGTGAAGAATCACCTTCCACTAAACACGACTCAAGAACAAGTAAATCATATTTACTTTTCTTGGACTTCTTCTTGCTTTGGGCTTTCTTGGGTTTGTGCTTACCCTTTGCCTTTCCAACAGACCTCTTCCTCTTTTTACTATTTAAGGAGGAAGATGGTTCAACAACATTTGCCTTACCGGTCTTTCCCTTATTGTCCTTAATTAAAGACTCAAAGGTAGTAAGCTCATTGAGCAACTGTGTAAGACTAAATTTAACTTGTTCATCCCATAGTTGCTCTTAAACTGATCAAAACTCCTCGAAAGAGTTGTCAGTATGATGCTCACTTGACTGGGTTCGTCAATGGCCCCGCTGTTGACTTCTGCCGTGTTGAAGTAGGACATCATGCTCAGGACATGTTCCCGAACTGACGTTCCTTCCTTCATGCGAGCGAGCAAAGCAGAACGAATGGCTTCGTGTCGCTTTTGCTCGGAGGGCTGCCCGAACATGGCTTGCAATGACTCCATGATTTTGAATGCTGAAGTCATTGCTTCATGCTTTGTGACAAGCACGTCTGTCATTGAAGCCAACATATATGTTCGGGCATTCTCATCAGATGAGACCCATCGCTCGTATGCCTCACGAATAGTTCGTGTGGCATTAGCAGCAGGTGTTGAAGGACATTCCTCCGTAAGCACAAACTTGAGGTTTTTGGTGACCAATATTGCATTAATGTTAAGTTTCCACTTAGTGTAGTTATCACCAGTTAATTTGTCGTTTGTGAGAAGTTGAAATAATGCAGAAGACATTATTGCTTAAATAAATAAAACATTCATTCAGTCATTTATTTAAAACAAGTGCGAGTGTTTTGGCATAAATTTAAACATGATGCATGCACATGTTTAACGAACTAGAACTACCCTAAAACTAGTTACTATACCACGACAATCCAACATACCACAGAGAAGTGCCGCCTTAGGGTCGGTCAAGTCTTTGCATGTTGGACCGAGACATTCAAAATCAAATGATATTCTAGAATAACTCTTATTCCATATCATTCAACAATAGTTCATTCAGTCAGATTTTTAATTAACAAACTTAATCAAAACCTTCGTGAGTGTAACCCACCATTTCAGATCTCACGAGCTTAACTAGAGAATTGCAGCCTTAGGGTCGGTCAATCCCGAAATACCCTCAGAAATCCTATCCGTTAGGAAGTCAACCTTGGTATTGACCTTTGTGGAAACCCTCTTAGGGAGGACGAAAGCAAAGCCGTCACGAGGCCCCACTCGGATCTCAAGGTGTTGAACTAATGATGGAGACCATAGGATATATATGTAATATATCCCTCTCCCACTCACTATTTTAAAATTAGGGTTTTCTTTTAACCGTTAATGCACCTAGACTCTATCGGATTAAACGACTAACTTCAATCAAGTTATATAGCGCATTAACTAATTAGAACCAAATTCTAATTAACTAATAAATTATTAATGATTTTTAACAATTAAAAATCTAATCTATTAGTGAATAATTTAAGCCTTTGTAAACTATTTACTAGGGTTAGATTATTTTGATAGTATTTACCAAATTTTAACTATTAAAACTCTAACACTTTATTCGGTTCATTTATTATTAGGTAATTAATCATATTAATCCTAATTACAATAAATGACCCTATTAATCTAACTTATTAAACTCTTTAATAACTAGATTAATATTAATGAGAATTACCAAGTTTTCTAACCATTAAAAAAACTAATCTCATTATTCATAGCCAATTTTGCATATTGACCATTTTAATCACATTAAAAAAAATACATAAAATATCAGGCTATGATGCATGTATGACATATCAAATATATTTGTGTAGGCACATATAATCTAAATGACATATGCATGTATGACAATGCTTTTATCATCACATAATATAAAGCATACATGAATTGACCAAGTACTGTGGATTATTTAACCTAAAAATTAGAATCTAAAATTACAAAAAATTCCCAAGGCATTCCTTAGCCTTCTAGTAACTTCAGATATCTTTCAATCTCTTCAGGTCACTCCGATTCATCCTATGAATCCATCTTCACAATTTTTCCAGGTCTTCAATATAGGTTACATTTTTTTTTACAATAAAGTAACAGTAAAAAAAATATAAACAAAAAAATAATAATAATACAACCCATAAACCCTAAATCCACAGTACCATATAATTAACGATCAATCATGTTTTTGTAAATAAAAAAAAAAAATTAATATACATACAAAAACATCATACAATCAATTTAAATTATGCATACACAATTCATACATACAGGAGCATCGAAAACAATTTCCTGTTCCGAAAAATAAATTGGCTTTGATACCAATTGTTGGAACCCCGTTCACCGGTCAAGCGGCTGAAGTAGGTTTTAAAATTTTTATACAGATCATATCTGTATATAGGACTAGTGAACTTTTGATCGTCATTATTTTTTGGAACCAATACATACAATATGTATATACAGAAAATTGTAATCAATAAAAATCAGAAGGAGATATACCTTACAAACGTTTGAGGCTCTTTCACTTTTCGATATGCTCCTGTCTGAACCACTCTATCTTCCTCGCTATCTCCCGGGATTGATAACTGCGTGTGGGAGCATCACGATCTCAGGAACTTGAATGGAGAATGTAGAGAGATTTGAAGAAACTCTTTCTTCTATGTGTTTTAAAAACACATATAACATGAAACAATATATATATATCTATATCACGCCTTGATCTTTTTCACAAATATATAGAAATCACGCCTACTGTTGCTTATACATCAAATATACATATATATCGCATACTGTTGCTTATTTCACACACATATATATCTGCTGATGGTCTTTCATATCTATCACGCTTTTTATTATATATATATATATATATAACGTTGCACTTTCACAGTCCATTCTTTCCTGATTGCTAGCCAATATATATATATAGCTATTACGCTTTTGATTTTTATATATATATATATATATATTTGTTTGCTTTTGTTATATATATCAGTTGCACGCATATATATATATATATATATATATATATATATATATATATATATATATATAAATTAAGTATTTGCATTCTATACAAATTCTTATTTTGATTATTGTTTCATGTACACATCAATTTGCATCCAATACAATCTCTTATGTTATTAGTTGATATATATCTTTTAATTATCCTTTTCAAATATATCTAATATATTAAAAGTGATAATAAGTATTTTAAATTTAAACTTAAATTCAAATACTTAGATAAATGATTTAGTAAAATAAAATAATCATATTATTTTATCTTCACCTAAATCCATATATCAACTAACACCCTCCAATTAATAGTTAATTAATAATTCATAATTATCAATATAATTAAATAATCTAATTATTTAATTAATTTAACTATTAACATTCATTAATTAAATAATCTCATTATTCAATTAATTTCCGAATATATACGTGTCACTTTTGTAACACAATTATTTGGACAATCCAATTAATTAACCGTGACCCTTGTTACCTAAATCGATCGGGCTAGCAAGGGGATCTAATGGACCCACAGTATTTTGAGCTCCAATAATCATCGGAATCATTAATTAAACTCTTTAATTAATATTCATTGATTATTAACTCCAATGTTATTCCACTAAAAACCCGAAGCTACACTCTCTCAACTGTAGACGCTTTTACACAGACCGATACAACTTGGTGTCCATCGATATAGCTATTACACATGGTGTGATCCTCCACAGTAGTTCATAATTAGAGCTGGGTCATAATGTCCGTTATACCCCTCTAATTACATATATCCTTTAAGCACCTTTGATTCTCTAATGGACAATAAATCCTATTTCCTCACGGAATTAGGAGAGCACTCATATTGTCCAAGCCCCGAATAAACTCTTAAGGGAACTACCATCTACTTCTCACAAGAAGGAGTGGATTCCACTATTGTGTACAAACCTTCCCAGTCACAAGCCAAACCTCAATCCCAACATACGAAGTATGTTGATCAGGAAATGCATCTGACCTCACCCATGGTATATCAAAGACCACGATCTAACCTGAAGGAGTCGATAAGACACTCAGGATTAAGATCATCCACATATAGCCATCATTAGTTGATATATATGAATCTCATCGGTAAACGGATCTTGGTGAGAGATTCATATAGATCATGGCCCAGTCCTATATGATCACATCATACAAGGTGCCTCCATTCTCATATCTCCATATGAATGATTCAGGATAGAATCACCGTACATTACGGAATGGACCGCAACTATAGATTAACCACAAATAAAGTACCCAGCTTTATTTGCTATCTATGGACTCTTTATATTGCACACCTCTTACTGTATCCATCCGTATATGACACTCATATACACAGTTCAAGATTACATCCGGCAATCTTGGATGTTAACTTTATGCACAAGTTTATAAAATAAATAATATAACAAAAATGAATTGAACTTTTCTTTTTATTTATTTCATAAATCCATTTACAAATTACATCTTTAGGGCATAAACCCCAACAACTTTTTGTAAGAATGGGTCTAGTTCACATGTGGACGTTTTATTTAGGTCTAATGGATTTAATAAAATAAGAAAAATAATATATATGCCCATGTGTGGTCTTGGGCGGCAATGCTAAATATATTAGCCTAATATATTGTTTTTTAATTTTATTATTTAATTAAATGGGAATTAATTTATTAATTTATTAATTAATTGTTTAATTAAAAGTCAAAATCTTTTTTCTAGTAGGAGTAGGTCTCCTATTGTCATATTATTGTTGGTAATATGATAAGTATCAAATACTATATTTGATATGTAGAAAAATAATATAATTTATTTATCTAGTCAAATTAGGAAGTATTTGATTGCTATTAAAACTCTAATTGACAATAGGTCAAGTTAGGAAGTTTTAATTTACTCACAATTTAATTATATTCAATAATTGGTTATTGAATAAATACACTATTTGAGTTTGGATTAGGAGTCTTGGTGTAGAAAAGAATTCTTTTTGGAAAAGGATTCTTGGTCACCAAGTAAATCCATCTAAGGATTGGATTCTTGCCCACCAAGTAAATCCTTCTTTGGAATGATTTGGTCTCCTAAACTAAATACATTAGGAGTCTTGGTGCGTAAAGAAATCCTCTTTTTAAGAGGATTGAATCCAAATTTGGATAGGAGTCTTGGTAAAGTAGAAATCCTCTTTCTAGGTGGATTTTCGGCCACCTATATATACTCCTATACATAATTTCAACCAATACCTAATTTTTGGTGTGAGAAGTTGTTTTTTATTGTTATATAAAAAACAAACTTCATCCAACTCATTGTGTGAAGAATTCGGTCAAGCATAGAGAAAAGAGGGAACATTTTTGTTTTCGACAGTACAATAGTATCCTTTGCATCAAAAGAGTTTTTTTGTACGACATCGAATCAAGGTTCACGCGTGTTTCAATCAAATTGATTGACAATTCACAAGTGACCAGCCATTCTTGGTTTTTCTCTTGGAGGATTATTGTAACTAACAAAGAAGAAGATTTTGTTTGATTCCATCTTTAGGTATACAATTTAAAGAAAGGGATCCCACACTCCTTGGTGATTCACGTTCGTGATTGGATTGGAAGATCTTACGGATTCAATTCGATGCTAGTTCAATCGTCACGAGAAAAAGGTATGATACTTTTAATATACGTCAATTAATCTAGGGTTAAGGTTCTTTCTATTAAAAAAGGAATTTTTTTAAAATTTTCACGCTTCCGCTGTTTTTTGAACCAAATTTTCCCTACAGTGCGGTCATGTGTGATCAAGACACGCAAGAACCTTCAAAATACCTAGAATGGGCAGCCAAGGATGTGGGAATCCTTGGGTTGCCCTGATGGGGTATGATTAGCATTCCATTAATACATTAAGAATATAATTTACACATTTTTAATCGAATAGGCTGTTTAATTATATTAATGTATTAATTTAAGGCACGTGGACCTATTTCTTTTTTAGTAAGAATGAGTCTAGTTCACATGTAGATTTTTTTTATTAAAGTCTAATGGATTTAATAAAATGGAAAAACAATATATGGCCCATATATACATATATTTTTTGGGCGGCAAGGTCTAAAATATTCAATTATTTTATTATTTAATTAAATGAAAAATAATTAATTGTTTAATTAATTAAAAGTAAAAAAAAATCCTGGTGGGAGAAGGTCTCCTAGTGTCATACTATTGTTGACAGTATGATAAGTATCAAACACTTTATTTGATAAGTAGATAAATAAAATGAATTTATTTATCTAGTCAAATTAGAAAGTATTTGATATATATTGAAACTTTTATTGACTGTTGGTCAAATTAGGAAGTTTTGGATAAAGTCACAATTTAATTTATATTCAATAATTAGTTTTTGGATAAATACACTAATGAGTTGGAATATTAGTCTTGGTGTGAAAAAGAATTCCTCTTTTAGTGAGGTTTCTTGGCTAACACACAAATCATTCTTTTAAGAGGATTTGGACACATGACATAAATTCTCCTTAGGGGATGATTCGGCCATGACCAATATATTCTCTAGGTGAGAATCGGCCAACATAAGTTTTCTAGAGTGAGAATTCGATCAAGATTAAAATCTTGATGAAAGAATTCAGCCACCACCCTAGTTCTTGTGTGAGAAGTTTTTTTTTATTTGGTTATATAGTTAAAAAAAACTTTATCCAACTCATTGTGTGAAGAATTCGACTAAGCATAGAGAAAAGAGGGAGCGTTTTTATGTTCGATAGTGCATTAGTAGCTTTTACATCAAAAGGCTTTGTGTAAAAAATCGAATCGGGTTCATAAGAGGATTGTTGTGACTAAAAAGAGGAAAATATTTTGTTTGTTTTCCATCTTCAGGTATACAATTCAAAGAAAGGGAGCCCACACTCCTAGGTGATTCATGTTTGTAATTGGAATGAAAGATCTTACGGATTCAATTAAGCACAACTTCAATCATCATAAGCAAAAGGTATGATACTTTTATTATTTGTTAATTAATCAAGGGTTAAGGTTCAATCTTTTAAAGGAATTTTATTGAAATATATCAATCGAATTTTCCGCTTCCACCACGTGTTTTTCCAACAATTGGTATCAAAGCCGGATTGTACCCATGAATAATTGATGTTTATATACGTGAATCTTTTTATTTTATTGAAAATATGCATGTTTTTAGAAAGAGGTGACACTACATGAATTCGTATATATATATATATATATATATATATATACATTGGAATGTATGGCTATATATATATATATATATGTATATGTTTTTTTATAATGTGATTTGTTATTGCTCAATTTTGGTCCTAGAATTTCAATGTATTTTTTTTTCTTAGAATTGTAATAAGAAGGGTGACAGGTCATCACCATAATTACCTTCTTGGTAGTTGCTAAGTTTTTATTTTATTTTATTTTATTTTATAGTTGTAATAAAAAAATTATGTTATAATATATTCAAGTTTTGAAGAATCAAAGAATCGAAGAATTCAAAGCAGAAAAAGTAGCAACGGAGTAACCTGGGGTAGTTGCATAAGGCTTCGGGTGCGCAAGTTTCTGGTCCTGAGACATTTGGATGGTAGCCGCTTGATGACTTGTTCACCAAGTTAGGATTAGGGTTTTGTATTTCAAACAAATGTAATTTACTTGTTTTTCTAGGATGGACCAAAATTGTGTATATTTACTTTTTAGTAAATATTGCAATGTTTGTCATTATTTGATAACATGTCATATAGAATAGAAGTGCCACTCATATATCTCTTTTGTAATGAACATGAATTGAATGGTTTATGTATCTAAATTGGCATCTAGATAACATGGTAAATCATTTTATGGAATTCGATCACATGCCTTAAACAATTGAGTGGGAGAAGGTGTTTAGAACTCCTATGGCCTCCAAGTTCAGTTGAGCTTTATGTTTCGTGTAATAATCCCCCAATGGGTATTCACGAATGAAATTTAGAAAGATACTTTCTTACAAGATAGACTAGATAATTGACTCAAACGATATCTACTCTCAAAGAACGGATATTCGTGAAGGAAAATATTGAAGGTCGATAACTTGGTAACACACTCAATGTGATTTTATTACTATCCTCCCAAAGAGTTCTTGTTAATAAAATTGCAAGGTTAAAATTAAAAATATTGGTTGTTATGTTAACAATTAGGTGGGACATAGTCTAACTAGTAGATGGTGCGAACTCCCAAAGAAGCCGTGACATTTATGGGTGTTGGATCACCGTTGAATTTTATGATTGAATTATTTTATTAATTAGGTAAATATTTGAAAGTGCTTTATCATTATTGTTTACTACTATAATTTTTGTTATTATTCAGAAATCATGACCCCATCCCTAATCAGCATCCTAAAGGATAATACTTTAACTGGTGATAATTACATCACATCGAAAAGGAAAATTGGGTTATTGCTGCAAGCTAAAAAGCATAAATTTGTTTTGTGTACCCCTAAACCACCAACTCCTACTACGAATCTATTGTGGAGTAAAGAGATGAGTATCAGCAGTGGAAGACTTCAGATTAGATGGCCAAATGTTACATTATGGCCACCATCTCCGACGTGTTGCAACAGCAACATGAAGGGATGGAGACTACTGCTATTATAATGATGTATTTAGAGGAGATGTTTGCTATGAAGTCTAGGAAGACTAAGAGAGAGACAGTGACTGCTTTCATGAATCTTAGGATGAAACCTGGACAGGCTGTGAAAGATCACATGATGAAAGTCATAGCACATCTCAATATTACTGAACTCATTGGTGTTGAGATAGATGGTGAGACAAAAAATAACATGATAGTCAAATCACTGTCGGATTCCTTTGATCAGTTCAAGTTGGACTTCACCTTGAACAATAAGGAATATACCTTGCAGAGCTTGATACAAGATGTTCAAAGGGCCAAGAAATTCCTTATCAAAGGCAAGGGTCAAGAGATTCCTACGATAGGTAAAGTTGTTACTGTCAATATCCGTAAAAAGGTCAAGAAACAACAGAAGAAAAAACAACTTTGGCCTAACAAGAAGGAGACCAAGAAGGTAACCAAGATCAAAGGTAAGTGTTTCCTTCATGGTTAAAAGGGACATTGGAAAAGAAATTGCCCAAAGTCTCTAGACAAGAAGAAATAAGGTAATATTAATTATCTTGAAACATGTTTTTTGATAGATTCTATAGATCCTTGGATCATAGACTCTGGAACCACTAATCATGTTTATTATTCCTTACAGGGGTTTAAAGAAAAGAAAAGGCTTAATGAGAATGAATTTAACTTGCGTTTAGGTAACATAGCATTGGTGTCTGCTAGTGTTGTGAGAGATATTAGAATTAATTTAGATTCGTATAGGCATTGAGATCTAATAGACATTTATTATGTACCTCAATTCAAGAGGAATTTAACCTCAGTTTCTTGTTTAAATAAATTTAGATATTCGGTTACTTTAAATAAAGTTTTATTATTAGTAGTGTTGAAGGATATTTTTAGATTAACCAGTCATCAAAAAGATAATATGAATGAAGAATTAAATTGTAAATCAAAATAAATAACAAGCAAGAAGCAACACAAGATTTTAGATGGTAAAACCTCAAGGCGGGTAAAAATCCACGGTTGCTGGTAACAGCAAGAGAAAAGGAATCCACTAAGTTGTCCAAAGAATACACACACAATCTTGCCTGCTCTATCTTAAGCTTAATTCCCTAATTCTTGGTGTACAGGTAAGGAAAGTTCCCGTAACTAAATGAAACTCTAACTTGTTGGAGTCGTGTTATCCTTCTTCCTTTTTTTTACATTGATTGTATTTCGACTTTATTAGATCTCTTGCCTAATCAGGACTTTGATATCAACAAAGAAATTTACTTCCTCATCAAAGTATACTTCTAGACACCTTATTTGAGTAGGGTTCATTCTCTATGTGTTTTAATAGTAACTTCATTGAATCTGAGTGTTATCCATATGTCACGCAACTGACCAACTGCTGAACCCAACCAGATCCGTTTTTCCCGAGCAATGGTCTCACCCGATCATGACCTTTACCCAGACCACCTTGATAGCCCTGATTTGCTCTTCTTGCCTAATCGTTTGTGTCTTCTTGGTTGGGGGGTTTGACGAGTGCTCTTTGGTTAACTTGAGATTATTCGATCGGTTTGTCTTCTAGTGACGTGGTGTCTCTGACCCTTACCTTTTACTATCGGGTCACTTCATCTAAATTTTACCAATAACAATACTTCTTTTAACATACGAGACAGAGTATCTTGTTCCAAATGGACTTCACTCGACGAAGTGTGTTTAATTTGTTCTTTTTTCTTTTCTTGTAGCTCTTTAATGTGTAGTTATTGTTTTACAGCTAAGTGTTGAGATCAATCATGTTTATTTCAATTGACACAATTATTTAGCCATCTTTTTTAATTTCAAACTGCGCGAGTGATTTTTGATTTGCACGCACCTACTTCTACTCTCATCTGATGATGTGTGTATACTCAGATGATGTCATCCAAACAAATATATAACTTGACACTCTTCATTTCACTTCCTAAAGCTTTATAGATTCTTTTCACAGAGAAAACCCTAGTCTTCCCATCTTCTTTAAAATTTCACTCTTCTTCGCTTCTGTTAGTACTAAAATTTGGCTAGAGGATCAAAGAGAAATTTTCCACTCTCCAAGCTCAAATCAAAGCCCAAATTCGACATTCATGAGACCCTGAGTGAACTATGAAACTATCCCGCAGAAGCAAGGACGGATCACCGAGCTTTAAAACTATCAAGGATGAAGCTAGGAACTACCAGGTCGAGCCCTCAAGTGAACACTGGAATCCAGGCTTCTCGAGACCACTTGTTCCAGAACCTCGGTTCCTGGGGCCGAGCTCTAAATCCACTCCGTGAAAGCGAGGAAGGATCGTCGAGCTCAAGAAGCGCTCGAAGGGAAGCCTAGCACAAACGAGAGTGAGCTCCTTCCAGGTCAAGGCTTCTCGAGGTCAGGTTTAACTCATAGCCTAAAACAGAAGCCCGCCAACCACACCAGAAGACCGCTGCCTCCGTCAGATATGAAGAGAGAGTCTCTAAGTGGAACAGGTTCATGCTATAGCTAAATCGCTAAGGGACACCCGTTGCCTACCTAGACGTGAAAGAAAAATCTAGCCTAATCAACACTACCTCCCGTAAGTGCCCACAAGGCCGTCCCAAGCTTCTAAGACAAGACCTAAAGCATGGATTTGCCTTGCTCTACAAAACAGCTAGTGACTTCCATGAAGAATCATGCCATGAATACACACAAGGTCATATCTACATTATAACGAACATTAAATGCTGCATACGTGTAAGATAAGAGTTTGATTCGAAAGAGGAAATGAACTTATCCCCTTCAACAATAATCTTGAGTCCGTAACTTACTCGAAGTCAATGACTTTTAAATAGAAGATCCCGCCCGATAAGGAGGGAATGAATTCGTAAAATCTTGGCGGGCGATTCATAAGTTTAAACCTACTTGGAGCATGTATAAATAGGTCCAAGTATGATGTAGAAAAGGATAAGCAGAAATAGAGTAAAAAAAAGAAAGAGAATTGTGCCGGGCCTAAATTCTGTAAACAAAACACGACCATCATTGTATCTATTATTCGACAAGCACAAAGTTGCCACCCTCCTATGTCCTAGAGAGATTGAGAGTGTATGTGAGAGATTTCTGTATACCACGAGTGATCAATAATAAAGCTCTCATTCGCTATGACATTATCATTCAAATATTCGTTTTTAACTTAACTGGTCAAATATCTGAGGTACTGACCCTGGCCATTACCTCCGTGGTAGTGGTCTCAAGGGTGTTAGTTGGAATATCTCAACTTGAGCATATTTCCCGTTAACACTTTCTGGCACCGTCTGTGGGAAGAGCTTCCACACCATCATTTTTGTATTCATAAGTTTGTTAATTTACAGTTAATCATGAGGCTTCGCTCCACCCAAAGATAGCCAGGCGTATTGGAACAACCTTCAGCAGCGTCGACACAAAAGGTCCGGAAGAAAGGATGAAAATTCGAGCTCCGTGGTCGGGTCCCAGAACAGCCAGCCATTGTGCGGGCTTTAGATCCCCTTATGGGAAGCTAGGTCACGCTTGACCAATAAGAGGCGACCTTCGTGTAAAACATCCTCCTTCGATTGCTCGCTCAGGGTATTACTGTCTAATAAGCAAACCTCTGCAACCAAGGAGAACCAAGTAGGATCGGGACTCGGCATCCCGCCTTTGACCGTCTGGAACCTACCCCTCTGGAGCCAGTTGGTAATGGAACTAGACCCAGGCCCTCGATTGGGGATAGGTTAGGGCCTATGCCCCCCGTTCCTGAAGCTCCGCCGCGTTACCAACCCAGGGAAGTTCAGTCTTAAACGGACGTCCTTTCCTAGGAACGATGAGAGTTTTTTCACCCGAAAACTTCAAGGAGGGAGACCCGAGCTAGAGAGGAAGAAAGCCAGCAAAACCCCCAGACAAGTCCCATTCGAAGAAGGAATCTGGCAAAGGTCACCAGCTCGTTAGAAGGGTCTGACAGTAAGGAGTCCGAGATTAATTCAAGGAAGCTTGAGAGCATGCGCCAGAGAGACCAGTTGGCAGAGCTTCTGAAAGAGATCCAGTAGATGAAGAAGGGGAAGTACAAGGAAGACAAGAAAGACCCTCTAAGTGAGATGAATGCCGCCTTCACCAGAAGGATTCTAAAGGCGGAGCTCTTGCCAAAATTCAAAATGCCTACTGATAGGTTCTCCTGGACTGAAGATCCCTTAAGCCACTTGGAGATCTTCGTTCAACAGATGGAGGTCCAGAACACGACCATAGCCGCTATGTGCCAGATGTTTCCAACTACGCTGATAGATTATGCTAAGACTTGGTTTAGAAAATTACCCGCTGGTAGTGTGGATTCCTTCACGAAACTATCAACTGATTTCTGCTCGCAATTCCAAGGAGTTAAGCCTCGAATGAAAAATCCAATCCATCTATAGTACGTGATCCAGGAGAGAGGGGAAACCCTCTAGGCTTATGTCGAGCGTTTCCACAAGGAAGTCATCAAGATGAGGGTTTTCACCGAAACGAAACTTTTGCCAATTTCATTTGAAACTTGTGGGCGGGTAAGCTTTTCCAGTCTTTCGCCAAACGGCCTCTAGAGACCTTCTAAGAAGCCTATGATCGGGCTCTGAAGCAAATTGAAGTCGACGAACAGATCAAGGTCAAGATGGAACACAATGATATGAGAGCCGTAAAGTGACAGAAGAAGGAAGCTTCCAAACCAGAACAAGCTAAGAAAAGCCATAACAAACCCCCCTAATAGGTCGACGTATCACTTCCCCATTTCTCAACCCAGATCTACAAGGTATATAGCAAAACGAACACCTCAACGGGCTTTGCCTCCTTCTAGGAAAATGGCTCCAATAGCTCGAGATAAGAGAGGATATGATCATTACACCCCCCTTAAATTTATCTCGTGAAACAGTCTATCTTGCCATTCGGGGATAAGGGGTTACTACATTAGGCCGCACCTATGAATGCCCCCGTCGATAAGAGAAACCGATAGAATTATTGTGATTTTTACGAAGACGTGGGACACAACACTTCAGAATGCTATAACCAGCGAAACCAGATCGAGGCTTTAATAAGGGGAGGATGTTTGGTAAAATTCTTACAACAGGTCAAGGATAACATTCAGACTGGAAGGGAAGTGCAAGTTGAGATCCGCGAGCATGCTGAGAAGAGAAAGGGGGAGCATGCGGATCTGAAGAAGCAAATCCAGGTAATACATACCATTAGCGGAGGGCTTACTCTAGCTGGTACCTCCAATAATTCAAGGAAAAACCACATGAGGAAAATCCCTAGTGTGGACGAATGGCGAGGTATCTACAAGGTTGACCAGAGTCCGACCAACCCTTTTCAGATGTCACAGATAATTTTCATTGAATCGGATGTCTACAACACAGTGCAGCGTCATGACAATCCTATGGTGATCACGATACAGATTGCTAAAACTGCATGGTACACCGTGTGCTCGTCGATACAGGCAGCATCGTCGAAGTCCTATTTAAAGACACCTCGAAAAAGTTAAACTTGAAATAGTGGTGCTATAATAGTTGCACTACCTCGCTATATGGGTTCACTAAGGAATCAATCATACCCGTGGGATCAAAAATCCTGCCAGTAATCGTTGGAGCCACACCTTTCCATCAGAATGTCATGACAGACTTCGTGGTAGTGGATACCCCATCAGATTACAATGAAATATTGGGAAGGCCATTCTTATCATCCTTGAAAAAGGTCATATCCATCTACCACAACGTTTGGAAGTTCCCAGTAAAAGACAAGGTGGGGGAAGTACGGGGTGACTATCAAGCAGCCAGAAGATGCTATGTAGTGTCTGCCAACCCAACATCTCTAGCAAAACAACTTGCCTAATAAATGAGCGTTGGCGTACCACAGAAGTGATATTCCTTTGTGGAATTTCCGATGCTCTAGTCAGTGTAAAATTTGGTAAGTGAGAAATGTCACAAACCGTATTGCTCGATCATGTTAGATAAAGCTATAGTGGCTAATCTGAGAGCCTAAAATTTTTGTTCCTGGAATTGGAATCGGGGACCTTTTGGTTGTTCAAGTCTCGTGATCTAGCAGGTAACTATGTTCTTACGCTTAGATCCTTCTTGGGAGAGGTCACTCGACCAAGGCATTCAGAACGCTAGCTACCCTGGTCTTGGGATCCAGATGGCAACAATGCACTTATACTCAGATCCTTCTTAGGCATGGTAGCCCAACAAAAGCATCAGGAGTGCTATCTAGCTATTTCCTAGTCTCGAGGCGATCATTGTCGAAATACCATGGCATTCCTCTTGGGGGGATTGATCCGGTCCAAGCCATCAAGAGGGCTATCTAGCTATATCCTGGTCTCAAGACCTGGATGGCAACAATGCTCATACACTCAGACCCTTATTGGGGGTGGTAGCCCGACCAAGGCATCGGGAGTGCTATCAAGCTATATCCTGGTATTTTGATCTAGATGGCAACTATACACTTACACAGACCCTTCTTGGGGGTTGTAGCCCGACCAAGGCATCAGGAGCGCTATCTAGTATTTTCTGGTCTCGAGATCTAGATGGCAACTATGCTTTTATACTCAGATTCTTCTTGGGGGTCGTAGCCCGACCAAGGCATCAGGAGTGCTATCTAGCTATATCCTGGTCTCAAGATCTGGATGGCAACTATGCTCTTACACTCAGACCCTTTTTGGGGGTGGTAGCCCGACCAAGGCATCATGAGTGCTATCAAGCTATATCCTGGTATTTTGATCTAGATGGCAACTATACACTTACACAGACCCTTCTTGGGGGTTGTAGCCCGACCAAGGAATCATGAGCGCTATCTAGCTATATCCTGGTATTTTGATCCAGATAGCAACTAAGCACTTACAATCGGATCCTTCTTACGGGTTGTAGCCCGACCAAGGCATCAGGAGCGCTATCTAGCTATATCCTGGTATTTTGATCCGGATGGAAACTATGCTCTTACACTCAAATCCTTCTTAAGGGTCGTAGCCCGACCAAGGCATCAGAAGCGCTATCTAGCAATTCCCTGGTCTCAAGATCTGGATGGCAACTATGCTCTTACACTCAGATTCTTCTTGGGGGTCGTAGCCCGACCAAGGCATCAAGAGTGCTATCTAGCTATATCCTGGTCTCAAGATCTGGATGGCAACTATGCTCTTACACTCAGACCCTTTTTGGGGGTGGTAGCCCGACCAAGGCATCAGGAGTGCTATCAAGCTATATCCTGGTATTTTGAACTGGATGGCAACTATACACTTACACAGACCCTTCTTGGGGGTTGTAGCCCTACCAAGGAATCATGAGCGCTATCTATCTATATCCTGGTATTTTGATCCGGATGGCAACTAAGCACTTACAATCGGATCCTTCTTGGGGGTTGTAGCCCGACCAAGGCATCAGGAGCACTATCTAGCTATATCCTAGTATTTTGATCCGGATGGCAACTATGCACTTACAATCGGATTCTTATTGAGGGTTGTAGCCTGACCAAGGCATCAGGAGCGCTATCTAGCTATATCCTTGTATTTTGATCCGAATGGCAACTATGCACTTATAATCGGATCCTTCTTGGGGGACCAAGGCATCAGGGGTGATGAGGGGGCTTTCCAGATCAATCCTTTGTCTCGAGATCTGGATGACAACTATGCTCTTACACTCAGACCCTTCTTGGTGGGGGGTGGTTCCCGGCTGAGGCATCAGATGTAGTGAGGGGGTTTCCCCGACAAGTCTTTGGTCTTGAGGAGATCACTGTCGAAATACTATGGAGATCCTCCTAGAGGGAGTAATCCTGTCTAGGGTATTAGGAGGACTATCTAGCTCTCCTAGTCAAGACGATCACATGAGATCTATTACGGATACAAAAATTGAAGGAGATGCAAACTCATTTCGAGCCGATACAAAGTTGTATCAATGCATGGTGTTATCGGTTGATAACCAATCTCACTCTAGGATATTTTTCACGAGCAGAATCTCTTGAGATGATCTGCATTATGAATTTAGATAGTAGAATGGCTCTCCGTAAAAGACGGTTTTTATTGCAAACTATGGGAAATGGTCTCACGCTGGGGTCATCGCCCCTCTCACTGGAGTACTGAGAAAATATTGAGCTTTTAGTCCCTAAGTGATGTAACCGGTTTGGAAGTCCGCTTGGGGTAGATTAGAGTTTTCAACAATCGTAGTGGAGCTCGAGACCCCACTGTGAACGAATCAAGACATTTGGGTGCTCCCCGAATGGATCGAGACCTCGATGGCTCACTAGGGCATTGGAAGACCCATTACAGATGGAGAGGAGCCATAAGTATGATAATATTCGAGAGCAAGATGTTTGCTAAGGTCGAGCTCGTGCAAGCCAATGAGGATGGTTACTTCTTTACAACCTTCCAGGTGGAGATGGCTCTAATTCCCCCCTTTGACTTAAGAGTCATTGATGGACGGAAAAGGGAGGGGATTAAGAAGAAAGCTGTTAAGATGGTTGTGCATGTTCCTATCGTGGCTGGCAAGTCTTGGGTTACTGAAGCAGACCCGGGCTCGAAATCCCATGGTGCAGTAGATGATTAATCCAAAACGGGAGCTTCTCCCTTAAATAAAGACCATAGCTGAGGTGGTTGTTTATATGGCAGATAAACCCCGGTTGATCCAGAAGTAGATGTTTTGGATGGAGAAAACTTCTCTCTTAGGGGACGTCAAACTAAAAGGAGGAGGAGCTGACCACGGTAGTGAGGGCACAGTTGTTCTGAATGAAGACATGACCAGAATTGAGGCAACCATGGATAATGTGCAGGTAACCCGGGAGTGGATCCAACATTCACATGATGTGGAGAGACTCTGGTCCATGCGCCGTGCCATGCGAGGATTGCTCAGAATGAGGAGGTAAACTCTTGAGGGAGTGGTTTAAACCCTGCATGGCAGCGTGACTACCTTGGAAGCCAAGGTGGGTGCTTCATTTGCTGAAGGACTCTTCTGTGTTGCTTGCTAGGCAGCTCGAGCTCTTTTTTTCTCTGACCTGATTATCATTGGAGGATGGATACCTTGAGTAGATCACAGAGAAAGCTGAGAGTTACTTAGGTCAGCTCCGACTGAAGCCGGACCTTATTGAGATGATGGATGCGCAGATGATGAGGAGGACTTGGTTTCCATTTTTGCTTTCATGTCTAGTCATGTTAGGTTAGGAACTACCTTGAAGTCCTCTACTAATGTAGATGCATGGGGGGCTCCAAGCCTACCTGTCCATCAGAATCATCCAAAGTAAATGTCCAGTTTGATCTTTCCAGGGAAATGGTGGTCCGAACTGGTATGACAGATATGGTTTGCTACAGAGGTTATGGATGTAGGTGAAGCTTCAAACCTACGTATCTGTCCGTCTGAATCTGTCAAGGAGGAAAGGATCTAGATCACCTTTACCCAGAAAGGGGAGGTCCATACTGAAGCCATAGTGATAGAAGAGGTCTCGATCAATCCAGTTGAAGAGATAATGGACCGAGCTGATTCAAGCTAACACGACCAAGGTGGTAGAGCTGGCTCCGAGGTAGTAGTGCTAGAGGATGATGGTTCTACCTCTATCCAAGCAGCAGGACCAAAGAGGAAAGATCTGCCACCGTCGATGAAACTAACCTGGGATGTGGATCGGAACCACAGTAGCTCGCTAGTGTAATGAATGGTCCGGTACAAATTGAGTGAAGCTACCAGTCTAGTACTAGATACAAGGAGGCTTCAAGACTTGCAGTGGTGTTGTTGTTCCTTCAGAGGCTTACTCAAGCACGTAGGAGGCCTTACTGAATATGGGAAGCCTTCGGGCTTATCTTGAATGAACCAGGATTTTGGTGGCTTGCTAGGGCGCTGAGTGGCCCAGTATGAATGGAGCAAAGCCACTGATATGATGCTTTTTAGGAGTAGGTTGTTGCTGCCAAAGTCGATCTTGAGCAGACCAATGTGGAGATGATCAAGATAATGAGGGGAGCGCTTGTCTTGAGCAAATCCATGACCAGAGCTGAGGTAATCACAACTAAGATGTAGGTAGACAGAGAGCAGATGCAGTGTGCATATGATATAAAGAGACTCGAATCCGTGATCCGTGTCATGTAAGTACCGCTCTGAAGGAGATTATGGAGAGAGTGGAGAGTTTATTGGGTCTACTCTCACTGAAGTTAGTCCATCTCGAGCCACAAGGTGCACTGATGATGAGCAGGACATGTTGTCCATCTCCACATTCATGCCAGGCCATACTAGGGCAGAACCTATCTCAAAGTCCCCAAGGTAGGAGAGGTAATAGAGGTAGGAGAGATCTTGATTGATCTAACTGAGGAAATGGAGGTCAATGCTGATTGAAGCAGATCCGAAAAAAAAGGTGGAAGCTGGCTCCGAAGTAGCGGCGTTAGGGGATGATGACTCATCCTTTAACCAAGCAATGAGACTAAGGAGGAATGATCTGCTACTTTTGAGGAGACTAACCAGAGAGGTAGATCAGGAACAAGGTAGCTCCCTAGGGCGATGAATGGCCCCATAAAAGTGGAGAGGAGGCACCGACCTAGTAACTATCCAGAGACATGCTTGAGATCCTAGAAGTTTCCCACGACTGATAGAATGCTTTGGACCCCTCCAGAATGAGCAGGAACCATGGTGACTAACTTAAGCATTGGGCGACCCAATATAAATAGAGAGGGGCAACCTGTCTGGTACCGATCCAGAGGCATACTTGGGATCCAAGGAGTCCCTAACAACTTAGTGAAGGCTCTGAACCATGTAAAATGTGGAAAGCGTATAGGCTGTCCTCAATCAGATCAGGGTTTGGTGGCTTGCTAGGACAGTGAATGGCCAGTACACATGGAGCAAAGTCACCGGTCTGGTACTGGTCCAGAAGCATGCTTGGGATACTAGAAGTCCCCAGTACTTGAGAGAAAGCTCTGGACCCTCTTGGAATGAACAGAGAATTGAGTGGTTCACTTGGGCGTTGACCGACCCGGTACATATAGAGCAAAGCCACCGGTCTTGTAGTGATGCTACTGCTCTAGAAGCTTGCTTAGACACGTAGGAGGCCTTACCAAATATGGGAAGCTTCTGAGAACTCCTCTATCGGTTCGGGCTTTGGTGGCTTGCCAGGGCGGTGAATGGCCGGATAAACATGGAGCAAAGCCACCGGTCTGGTACTGGTCCATAAGAAAACTTGGGATCCTAGAAGTCCCTAGCAATTGAGAGAAAGCTCTGGACCCTCTTGGAATGAACCGAGAATTTAGTGGCTCACTTGGGCGTTGACTGGCCTGGTGTAAGAAGTGAGGAGCCAGTTGTCCTTACAGCGAGGCTGTTACTCCAGAGGTTTGCTTAGGAAAGTAGGAGGCCTTACCAAAAGTGGGAAACCTTTGGGCTCTCTTCGATCAGATCAAGCTTCGGTGGCTTGCAAGGGCGATGAATGACCCGGTACATATAGAGCAAAGCCACAAGTCTCGTAGCGATGCTACTGATCTAGAAGCTTGCTTAGGCACTTAGGCATGTAGGATGCCTTACCAAATATGAGAAGCTTCTGAGAACTCCTCGATCGGATTGGGCTTCGGTGGCTTACTAGAGCGGTGAGTATCCTGGTAAACATGGAGTGAAGCCACTAGTCTGGTACTGGTCCAGAAGCATGCTTGGGATCTTAGAAGTCCCCATCAACTGAGAGAAAGCTCTGGGCCCTTCTGGAATGAACCGAGAATTTAGTGGCTCACTTGGGCGTTGACCGACCCGATGTAAGAAGTGAGAATCCACTTGGCCTTACAGTGAGGCTGCTACTCTAGAGGTTTGCTTAGGGAAGTAGGAGGCCTTACTAAGAGTGGGAAACCTCTGGGCTCTCCTCGATCAGATTGGGGCTTCGGTGGCTTGCTAGGGCGATGAATGACCTGGTACATATAGAGCAAAGCCACCGGTCTTGTAGCAGTGCTACTACTCTAGAATCTTGCTTAGGCATGTATATGGCCTTAGCAAGTGTGGGAAGCTTCGGAGAACTCCTCGATCGGATCGAGCTTCGATGGCTTGCTAGGGCGGTGAATGAGTCGGTAAACATGGAGCGAAGCCACTGGTCTGGTACTGGTCCAGAAGCATGCTTGGGATCCTTGAAGTCTCCAGCAACTGAGAGAAAGCTTTGGACCCTCCTGGAATGAACCGAGAGTTCAGTGGCTCACTTGGGCGTTGACTTTCCCGGTGCACGAGGTGTGGAACCACTAATCTTCTATTTGTCATGCTGCTCTAGAAGCTACACAGCTGAGTTGGCTTCTTTGATTAATGAGTCGACCTACTACCGCTATCTAGGAGCTACTGAAGGGTGGATACGGTGACATGAAGGGTGCCATATGACCAGGTCTAAGTCCCACGGATCTACTGGATAAGAGGTCTACCGATAGCAGAGCAAATCTTCTGTAAAGAAGCATGAGAGGTACAGTTCTACTGTATAGGAGCTCTCGATGTATAAGAATGGTTCTACTATATAGGAGATCTTCAAGCGGGGAGCTACTGTATTGGAGCTTCACGATTATCTGAGCAGATTTGCTTCATAGGAGTAGCATAATGAACTAGTTCCACCAGGAATCCCACGTACCATATTTGCTTCACAATGAACGAAACTCGTTAAAAGATAAAATGAGCACCACATGCGATGCATAGGCGATATAGACAAGTATGGAGAAAGGACATCGTATATAGTAAATGATATTCCATGAATAATGAATCTGTTACCTCGATAGTATAATGATACTCATGTAGAGACATTGAGGCTTCAAAAGGGGTGTGAAAACTTCCCACAGACGACGCCAGAATGTGTTAACTGAAAATTCACACTAGGTGGAAAATCTCGATTAATACCCTCGAGACCACTACCACGGAGGTGGTGGCCGGGGTTGGTACCTTTGGTACCTTGGTGATCTTGTATGAATATGAAGAAGGATGAAATAGTAGGTAGGAGACAAGCCATCTCGCCCGTCGGGCTTCGTGCTTATGAAGTAGATCTGGGGAGTTCGAGGTTCCCTTGCTGGTGCGAAGTGGGTGATCCTGGACCTTGTTCCTCCTTCGGAGTCAGAACCTGTCCTGGTACCCTAAGCATGGTTCTGGAGCTCGATTGCTTCCTGCAATACCCCGACCTCGATAACAAGTAAGACGGGGGGCTTATCTATCTCCAGTGTCGGAGAGCTCGATTTCTTCCATAGAGAGGATACAGGAGAGCTCCTCGACTCCCTTCGAACTGGTCTGGGTGGTTTCTCTTCATCTTGACATGTGACTTTTGCATGTAGATGAGAGGATAAGAGCGTTAGGTCCAGCAAGGTAGGAATCTAGATTCGGTTCCTTAGGTTTTCGTTGTTGTTTCCCGATCTCATGTAAGAAAGATTAGAGCGCTAGGACAAATGGAGTCGGTACCTAGCCCGCATACACACATGCGTAATATATTAGATAATAGGAAAAACACAAGTCTTATGTAGATGGAGGTGGACTGACCTATGGGAGAAAAAGCATCATGAGTGATCACATGCTGAAAAACCTCTAGGCAGTATCCAAAGGAAGGAGGAATACCCTTCCTTGTATATATATATATATCATGCAATGCTCTGAGGAGGTTACAAAGATGTCAAAGTAGTACAACCTTTATGCTCCGGGAGCTTACGACAATGAGTGTTTATTGATACTGGTATTTTCCTGGTCGGGGTACACATACAATGATGATATATAGAGAACTTTTAATGAAGCATGTAGACAAGCCTAGGGCCGATCGTTTTTGGGATTAGAAATGATATGGGCGATCTCCGCCGTGTGTTATCAGATCTCAGATGTCGAATATTGAGTCTGTCTTGGAGCATGTATTTTAGCGTCTTCTGTCATCGATTGGAGACCCCTCAATATTCCTTTTACAGATATATTTATACATGGTGACTATCTTGGCGTGCAAGTCCACGACTCTTCAATTAGTCTTCGTTTCCTTATCGAATACGATTCTTCTTTTAATGTAGTTGATCGGCTTGTAGCTAATATCTTGGAGAAGATATGATTGTTTCCTCTTCGGACTCTTCCTTCCTTGATAGGCTGGATTTTCTGTTATAGTTGACCCCCAATAATCGGTTGTGAAGGATATCTTGGAGGAAAAAATATTTGTTTCCTCTTTGGACTCTTTCACTAATGGTGGCCATTAAAGAGTTGAATATTCTCTTATTAATGGCGTTGATCATGTCATTAATTGGGTTGACTGCCTCTATTAATATAGTTGACCTCATTAATAGGGTTGACTACCTCCATTAATACGGTTGACCTCATTAAATAGGGCTGACTACCTCTATTAATATGATTGACCTCATTAATGGTAATCATGAAAGTCAACCCTCACTCATGGAGGAGAACTTTGGTTCAATATTTAGGTGGCGTGGTTCTTTTACTGATATTATTCTTCCTACCTTACGGAGGAGGCGTACCCGGGATGGGTCCCGAAGCTGGCATCCCAGTACTTGGGTATCCATCTGAGAGCGAGATACCTTAAAGTACCAGTCTGGTTGTATGGAGCTTGATTCAACATTACAAGGCTTTCAATGGAGCTTGATTTGACCGCGCTGGAATCCGACGGGGTAGCGAAGCTTGGATGGCAAGCACTGGTAAGGTGTTCGCCATAAACATGTGACCTTTGCTTGCTTCTGGAAGGGTGGAGAGGTACGCTCGAGTACTATTCTTGCTACTTGATTTAACCATGCCAGGATTTACAGTGGATCATGGCGCTTTTGGTGACGATGAGGCTTTACGGGCTTATTCCTTTTATGCTCGGACAGGTCGAGATTATACCGCGATGAGGCAGGAGGGCCTTTGCAAGACAAGTTTGGCACCTTTAAAGTCTCATAGTGAAAGTAGAGATAGTAGCAAGCTTTAGGAGAGTGTCACGAGATACCTTGATATTGGGGGACCCCGGTCCTTTCACGTCAACCTAGCTTCGGGCTTTTTTCCTGGTATAAGGAGCTTGTCGTGGTCTCGTCAGGATTTATTTGGTGAGCCTGGACACGTACGAGATGCTTAAATGGTATGGGCGACCTCGCCTTGCTCATGTAGGATCTCGTTGTAGCTCGACCTTGAGGACCTTGATACCCAGTCATATAAGCACGAATTTGGACCCTTGCGGGAAGGTTGGGAAGTGGAAAATTCTTCTTTGTTCCCTAGCCAAATTTTCCTATTAACAATAATTTCCCCTCTATCCCAGCCAGCGATGTTGGAGAGGTCAAATGGGGGGGGGAGGGCTTCCGCGACCTGGAAGGAGGCATAGAAACACCCCTCACTAAAAAAGGCTTCCACTTCGTCCTGAAGCTAGGCAACTTTATCCTGCAGCCTTGGTTCTCAACATCCAGTGCCTTCACTTCTTCCTTCCAGTTATCCCGCTGACAGGCTCAACGGTGAGACCGAAGGGTTTCTTGATCGAAAGACCGCTTTAACCTCTCATGGTCGCACTGAAGCTCAACTACTTGTGCTTCCATTCCCCTCTGGCTAGTGGTCATCTCTTGTACCAAGGCTTGAGACCGCACTTACAATTCCATGGCCCGCTCAACTTCAGTGTCAGCCTTGGCTGCCCGGTCATGGTGACAAGCTATCTGGTGACCCATGGCTACTTCGAACTTGAAGGCCTGCAAAGGGAATTCAAGTTAGGAAATGACGAATCAAATTATTATATGAGAAAATAAAAGGCGATGACTACCTCGGCCAAGAGGGCAGAACCCTTGGTAAACAGGATATCCACGGGCATTGAAGCCATCCTAGAAAACCCCCCACCCAGGCAGGATGCAACGAACTGCTTTAAAACCTCATCCTGGCCAACCGATCAGGACTGATTGTGGAGGCGAGCAGAGGGAACCTCAAGGATACCAGCCTCGGGATCCCATAAAGCTTGAATTGCTTGGGGCGCAGTTGGAACAGTTGAGGTTATAGGTAATGTGACCGAATGAGCAGTAGTTGTAGTAGGCACCACCGATAAAGGGGCGGAGGTGGTTGTATTAGCGGTCGGGGGAGTGGGCCCACCTCGATTTAGAGCTCTAGTAGCCCGCGATGTAAGAATGGCCATCTTAAAGCTCACTAGGGAAGGCGATGGAACCGAAGCAAGTTAAACCCTAGCTGGATCGGTAGGCCCATTTTTCTCTAAGGTGGCCAAGGGGGCTTACCAAGGAAGTCTAGCATGAGGTGAAGGGGTATGAGCCTGCTAAACTTCACGGGAAGCTGGAGCAACAACAAAAATTGTTAAAAAAAAGAAAAAAAGAATAAATGGGTAAAGCCATCAGAACTGAACCATTCAACGACACAAAGCTTGATGGTTCAAGATACTTAAGAGGAGTAGCGTTGGATATTTGTAGGTAGCGGTTTACCCAACGAGGATCAAAAGGGTCAGCATTCGGGAACTTTATATTCAAGTAGTTCCTGGTAAGGATGGCTTTCAGCACCACCTCAGAGTCGACGGACAAGGTATCTCGTCTCCATGTGGGTTTATCGTTGAAAGTTGTGATGACCGCAAACTCTTGACCACCTATAAAGATGGAGCTCCCCCAATCATTGCCAGCTAATATCCATTCTTCTTTCCTGGTTGGGTTCTTCCTTGAAGCTCTAGGGATGATGAAATTAAACTTGTTCTTGGCCTTGGAGTAAAACTGACCTCAGGGAACCCCGTCCAGGCTCCTAACTTGAAAGAGGAAAGCAAGCTCCTCTACCCCGGACTCCCTTGTTATCTTGCTTAGTTCGTACTGCTCCCTCCACAGCATGAGGAAGCTAATCAGATGCCTCAAGAAGCTGAGTGTCAACTGGAGGGGAGCTAGCTGAAAAACGTTGAGAGCCCGTCGAAGGGTAGGATGAAAATGGAGCCTTACCCTGCTATCGAAGACCGCCACATGGATTGGGAGCACGCCTTTGGGTAGGTTAAATACATCATAATTCATGTGGAGGACTGTTAGGGAGATGCTGTCAGGAATGCCATATCGGGACCTCAGGTGACTAACCGATTTCGGGTCAACGGTAGAGTCTAGAATGACCCTGAAGTCATATGGAAGGAGCCTTTCTAGGGAAGGGCTGACAACCTTGCCTTGATCCTTTCCAGTGATGCCAGCTCTATTCTCTTCACCAGAATCCTCATCTACCAAGTTTAGAGGATTGTCTGGTTGGTTAGAAAACCCAGTCCCAATTGCTACATTTCGGTTCGAACAACGTCGTTGCGGGGACGGAGGTGAGTTGTCCCTGTCTAGGTCTTGTCGAGCCCGCTTTCAATGGGCAAGATTTGAAACCTTTGTGGCTTTAACGATGGATTTAATGGAGTCATGACTGATCTTCGACATGGTAAAACAAGGTTTAGGGACTGAGAAAAAAGGAAAATCGACATGAAGTATAGAGAGAGGAAGTTCAAAAATTTGAAATTGAAGGAATGCGTAAGGAAGTGGCAATGAGTTTGAATTTAAATAGGAGCTAGGATGGTGTTGATGTCGACGAGATCCTTGGGCGGGTTACCTCAAACCACGGGGAGGGCAGTACCACAGTCGGATTTCTTTGAAAAGTACGCCAATCCGCGCTCACCACGTCACTTGAGCAATTAATAAGAAGATTTCATTCGAGATCCTGAATAATGATTTGGTAATGAAAAATTTCCCAATAAAAAAATAAGGAATCTGACTCTAACCCCAACGCTACTACCGGTGTTCCAGTTAAAGGGGACTTCTGTTAGTAGTAAAATTTGGATAGGGGATCAAAGAGAAATTTTCCACTCTCCTAGCTCGAATCAAAGCCCAAATTTGACATTTATGAGACATCTGGCGAACCATGAAACTACCCCACAGAAGCAAGGAAGGATCACCGAGCTTCAAAACTATTAAGGATGAAGATAGGCACGACCAGGTCGAGCCCTTCACGTGAACATGGGAATCTGAGCTTCTCGAGACCACTTGTCCCTGAACCTCGGTTCATGAGGTCGGGCTCCAAAACCACCCCGTGAAAGTGAGGAAGGATCATCGAGCTCAAAAAGAACTCGAAGTGAAGCCCGACACAAACAAGAATGAGATCCTTCTAGGTCAAGGCTTCTCGAGGTCAGGTTTAACTCATAGCCTAAGCCAGAAGCCTGCCAACCACTCTAGAATCCCGTTGCCCCCGTCAGATATGAAGAGAGATTCTTAAAGTGGATCAGGTTCATGCTATAGCTAAATCGCTAAGGTACGCCCGTAGCCTACCTAGGCATGAAAGAAAAAACTTTCCTAATCAACACTACCTCCCGTAAGTGCCCACAAGGCAGTCCCAAGCTTCTAAGATCAGAACTAAAGCATGGATCTGCCTTGCTCTACAAAATAGCTAGTAACCTCCATGAAGAATCATGCCATGAATATACATAAGATCATATCTACATTATAACGAACATTAAATGCTGCATACGTGTAAGACAAGAGTTAGATTCAAAAGAGGAAACGTACTTATCTCCTCCAACGATAATCTTGAGTCCATAACTTACCTGAAGTTAACGAATTTTAAATAGAAGATCCCGCCCGATAAGGAGGGAATGTGTAAATAGGTCCAAGTTTAAACCTACTTGGAGCATGTATAAATAGGTCCAAGTTTGATGTAGAAAAGGATAAGCAGAAATAGAGTAAAAAAAAGAAAGAGGATTGCGTCAGGCCTAAATTCTGTGAACAGAACATGACCATCATTGTATCTACTATTCGACAAGCACGAAGTTGCCACGCTCCTATGTCCTAGAGAGATTAAGAGTGCAGGTGAGAGATTTCTCTATACAACGAGTGATCAATAATAAAGCTCTCATTCGCTATCACATTATCATTCAAATATTCGTTTTTAACTTAACTAGTCTGATATCTGAGGTACTGACCCCGGTCATCACCTCCGTGGTAGTGGTCTCGAGGGTGTTAGTTGGAATTTCTCATCTTGAGCAAATTTCCCGTTAATAGCTTCATTTCCTTCTGTACAAACCGTTTGTGTTCTCATCGCATCCATTTATATTTCACGTAAGGATTCTACTCTACATTATTGGTATTTTAAACTTCACATGAGTGCCATTGAGGCTGGCAATAATGAAAATATCACTAGGCTTGAATCCATACTTTGGGGTCACTTTCACGTATATACCCCTTCATTCCAACCCATTGCTTTAAATGTAGATTATTCTAAGGCTTGTCCTTGGTTTGTCTCTTCATCTACTAACTTTTCTGGCTCTACTTCTGCTGATGTTTGCCTAGATATATTGAAGACAACTAGCACAAGACAAACTACAAGTGGATCACCTAAAGAAACCGTCCATCTAGCGAACGACTTGAATATAGTTTTACATATGTTAAAGATGAAGGGCTCCCTAGGGAATGACAGCCACATATGCTAAGATTTATACCTGATCACCCTTGTCCCTTTGATTTCAAGATAAACGTTGTGACAGATGATGAGCTTGAGTAGTTTAGGGATCAGTTCAACCTTACGCATTCGGTGCAATAGTCTGGCAGTAACGATCTTACTGTATGGAATCCCTCTTTCAACACCTTTGCTATTTTTGGGACCATGTTATCCTCTGGGGTCACTCTCTCTATTTAACCTTTTATTTCCCGATTCTTGGCACATAAAGGGATTACCCTTGCTCAGCCGACCTCCAACTCGTATCGGGTGCTGATCAGTTTGTTGGACTTTTGGAAGAAGATTGAGGCCAAGCATCCCCCAACCCTTCAAGAGATACATATTTTTTATTCCCTAGTGCGAGCAGATACTTTAGGTAATTTTTATCTTCAGTCGACCTTCCAGAGCAACTGGATTCCCCATAGCTGCAATGAAAGGCCTACCCCCATACACATAAGGACCACAAGGGCTATATCTAGGGGTTCCCTTCATTAAAAAAGTATTGGAAGAATTGTTGGGTTTTTATAAACGACGTCTGGTGCGAGACCGTTGTTGCTGATGCCACCCATTGGTTGGCTTAGAGTAGTGTCCCGAGGCACTTTTGTATCCCTAGCTTTGGAACAAAACTATGCCTGTAATGACAAGGGACCAGGCCAATACTGTTGGTACGGGGGTTCAAACTTTTTAGGAGGTAAGAGATCGCTGTGATTTATACTCGAAAATTGAGTTGATCGACCTGGGACTTTTTCTTGAGATTTTAGCCTGATGCAAGCGCCGTAGGTTCTTGTTTTTTATATTCCTTAGCGCTTTTGTTACATATATCTGTTCTTACCACTTTATTTGTGTTTGTCTTTCCAGTATACGAGGTGGACATCGTTGCTGACGAGCAGACCAAGAAGGCTGAGAATGTCAAGAACCTTGATCGGGTGAATAGAAAAGCTGCTGTCGATCAGTTGGCTCAAAGAATTGCCCCCCCTGAGCATGACATAGTGAAGCATGTATATGAGCTTTATCATGGCTCCTTGGTGGTTTCTGTTGGACTGGCTAAACTAAGTGGTCGTGGTGTCGCTCCACCAGAGGTTGTTAGAGAGGATAGTCTAGAGATAGGTCCACCTGGGTGCAATCTACCCCCAAGGAATCTGACCGAGAGAGGTCTAGTCGGGAGAGATTGAGCTGAGATAGACCCACTAGGAATAGGCAAAACATTGATAAACTAAGCAAGGGCCAGTCTCGTAAGGTGGAATTTGGTGAAAAGATCCCCGGTAACAAAGTGGCTAAGACTGCAGAGGGATCTTCCTCCCCTGAGGCCATTCATAAAAGAACAGAGGCTCCAAATGATGCTGACCCGTTACTATCCCAGCCAGAGATTGGCCCTATCATTCTTGATGATGATGATGATGAAGAGGACGATCAGGAGACCTTGACCGACCTAATTATGCGGGAGCAGCGGTAAAAAAAAAGGGGTGATTGGGTTGTAACAATATCTTTCTCCCTCCAATCTGATCCAGTCAAGGTCAATCCTACTTGTCCTGGTTCTTCTCTGATTCAAACTGACTGCCCTTTCTCAGATTTTCCCACACATTGCCCAGGGAAGGCCACCGTGCTGTTCTTTGTTAAATGTTAGATAATCTTTACCGACTTTAACTCTAACAATGGTGGGCTCAACTCAGAGGAGAAATTTATTGATGATGATTTACTCGATGTCACTGAGAAGCATGCACTCAATCCACTGTCAAAGACCTGACCTGACCAGACCCGACCGTTCCAACAGAGCCCCTGGCCACTTCCGCTTTTGATCATGAATTACCTACTCAGTCGGCTCTCTCGGTTGCTCTTTTTTCCGGATCCTCCCATCAATCTCATTCAAGTATCTCTCGTACTGATCCTTTCTTTAGGCTTCGATCGATGTCATCTAGCGATAGGTACATTTACAAAGTGTATTGGAGGGAAGCAAGATCTGTCAATGCCTATGAACAGATCCACATGATCTTTAGCAATGGAGTTTTCATTAGTGCTTTCTACATTGCCCTTTGCTTGTGTTTTCACCAACTTTCCAAATTCTTACTTCCTCTTTCAAGCGGTGGTAGAGCTACCTCAAGCTTTGGCTGACCAGAAGAAGCAGAGCACTGAGATATATCGGCTTAAAAAGGCTCTTGCTAAGAAGGATGATGCTTTTAAGTTTTCTTCTGCCAGTCCCTCCGAAGTTAAGTAGTACGAGGAAAAGTTGAAGGCCCATGCTGTGATTGAGGTTTCCCTGAGGAAAATAATAGCCATTGTTCAGAGCAGGGCTTTTACAACCTAGACAGCTCTTATGGAACTCACCACTAGGAATGTTGAGTTAGAGAAGAGGGTCGCCAAGACAGAGTTGTGAAGTGCTGAACTTGAATCGATGGTCATATTGGTTGAAACAGCAACAAATAAATTTAAAGAGGAGACCTGGATTGCCTAAGACACCCTTTCCTTTGCTCTACAAATTATGCTTGAGGTATAAAAGGAAAATGAGGAAGCTCAGATCCACTATAAGAACTTGTTGAAGGACCTTGAGCAAAAACAAGTCAACATGGAGGTGCTTTCCTATAAAGCTAGGTCAACTCTCGAAGTCCAGATTGTGGATCACTATAAAAGATCCCCAGCCTTTGATACTGTCATGTTGAGGGAATTTGATAGAGGGCTGGCCATCGCTACAGTATTCTTTAGTAGCAAGGAGAGGTCCTCAGATGAGGCTCGTCAGAAATGGGATATTACTATTAAGAAGTATAATAACGAGTCCTTAGAAGCCATTAGGAGTCAAAGGATCAGGTGGAAGGCCTACTGTAGATCCATCAGGAAGGATCCCCATCCATACACCTAGAACTTCCTTCGAATTCTTCCCTGGTGGTTTTCCATACTGGAGAAGAGAGTGGCGCTCTGACCAAGAGGGCTGATGTTCGTCCTTTGATAGGCACAGGTTGTTTTCCATTCATGGTCGACAACCTAGAAGATCTTATCACCTTACGTGATTTTAGAGACCTAAACCAAGGCTATAGGGGTGGTGACCTTCCACTTGATGGATCTGGGCCTAGACATCCCTCTAGTACCCCAGATGCTTAACTCTCTTTCTTTGCTTCTTGTGACCATTGCTTATGTAACTGCTGTTTTGAAATCTCTTCACTTTTGATATAAATAACATGATTTTAGTGTAAATATATATATATATATATATATATATATATATATATACATTTTTTACAGTTTCTACTTAAGCAAATGACTTAGCATGAATTGGTCATTTCGTCGTACAAACGGGATAACCCAGGATCTAAGTCAGAATGAGTAGCTAACTAAAAGCTGGGTAATTTATGAATGGTTATAGCTGCTTGTTGATTCGAACTATGCAAGTCCAACCATGCTAAGTTAATTATCTCGGTTACAACCACACCCTTTCATCTGGCATGAATAACCCTGTAATTTAATCCCATTGTTATGTTGGACCAAATGATCCATCTTTGACTAAGCATTTTTGGCTTGGTTGTCATTTTAAGTTTGCTCGAACTGTGGGTATTACCTTACACCGAGCTAACTGATTCTACTGAGACCATACTAGTGCAATTGGATGTGACCATTTCTTGGTCAGGCATCTATTTTTTAGTCACGCCTGATTTGGATGCATCACTGTAAACCTAGTTTCTCTAGCTTGACCAAGATTGTTTGTTAGCTCAAATTATATTTATTCTATCATCCAACTTCAGCCAAGCAGCTTCGTATGGCGGGGTCTGTCATAACTCCTTATTTGGGCAGCGTCGGGAGGACCACTCATGTTAGCCGACTGATTACTCGAACCCCTGATCAATTCACTGCTCCTATTTTTACATCAAGAAGTGCTCTTTTATTACCTATTTGCATGGTATCTAACTTATAAACTCTTATCTTTAATCTGTTAAGTAAATCATTGGGATGTCTCTCGATAGTCTGTTGTTCAAGATTCATTGCAATGGGGCATCTTATATTCTGCTGACTTCACAGATGCTTAATACTATATTTGCTCCTATTTCTAACTTGAAATTCTTATCCAACATTCAACTCATGGCACATCCTAAAGACGCCCTAAGATTGCTTTATTACACCTAGTTAGTTTTGGTGAGTGTACACTGCCTTTGCAACATGTGTTTTTGCCCCCCTCACTGGGCCTATGGGGCACTCCTATCGACATTAAGCGGTTTCTAGGTGCCCTTTTAGGATTATTTTGTATCTAAAAGCAAATTTAGAGCGCTATTCTTGACATTTGAAATCGTTCCCTTAAAGAGGTTTTTGTTAAATGCTAAAATGAAACATCAAATAATTAGTTAACAGAGCAAATTCATTTCTGAACTAAAATGAAATATTAAAAAATAAGGAACTCCTAAGGGTAGAACATCTTTAAGTATTAGGCATTGTATGGCCTAGGTAGCTCGTTCCTTTTTGATCGGGCAAGACGGAATGCTCCATGGCCAGCAAACCCGACCACTCGATATATCCCGTCCCATCTGTCTCCCAACGTCCCAACTGATTTATCTTTTGTATTGGGTGAGACCCTTCTCAAATATAGATCTCTGAGCTGAAATCTCTATACTCGGACGTGTTAATTGTAATATTTGGCCGCTCTTTGCTGATAAGCAGCATTCATTACTATCGACATGTCATTTTTTTCCTCCAGCTCGTCTAAGCTCTATTCTAGCATTTCCATATTTGCTTCGGGGATAAAAAAGTTGCACCCCTTGGAGAGTTATGAGCTATTTAAACTGGAATCACGCCTTCATTCCGAATGCTAGCGAATAGGGGGTCTTTTCTGTCGAAGCCCTTTCTATGGTTCGATATGCCCTTATAACTTCGTGTAGCTTGTCTACCCAGTTCCCTTTCTTAGCATCCATTTTTGCCTTTAGTTATGCTTTATTATCTTGTTTATTGCTTCTGTCTGGCCATTGGTTTAAGGATGAGCTGGTGTAGCAAAGTAAATTTTTATGCCAAAATCCCAAAACATGTTTCTGAAGTTGTCACTATCGAACTGGGTCCCGTTGTCTGTGATTATTGAATCTGGGATTTTAAATTGATAGATGATATTTTTCTTTATGAAATTGGTTGTGTTAGCTTCAGTTATATACACTAACACTTCTACCTTACCCAGTTTGTAAAGTGATCCATGGCTACAATGGCGGGCTTTGATCCTCCTTTTGTTGCTGTTGTCATCGGGCTAATAAAATCTAAACCCCACATGGAAAATGGCCAAGGCGATGAAAGGTTCTTCAATAGCCCGAGAGGCCTCTCGATATCATTAGCTATCCTTTGACAGCCACCATATTGATCCGCGACTGCTTGAGCATCTTGGAATAAGGTCGGCCAGTAAAAGCCTTGTCTGAGAGTCTTGTGCGTTAGGCTTTTACCTTCGGAGCTGTTCCCACACACTCCCTAATAGATGCTTTCTATTATCTGTCTGCCTTCTACTGGGCAAACGTACCTTTGTAAGGCTTTAAAAAATCCTCTCCTGTATAATTGTCCTGTGACTATTGAGTATCTGGTTGCTCTATACCTGAGACATTTTACCTTAGCTACTTCCATCGAGAGCATCCTATTCTCTAGGTATTCCCTGATCGGGGTCATCCAATTGACCTGTTCACCTTTAACCGCTCACACCTCCAGTATTTCCTCCTGATCCTCAATGCTTATTCTCTTTAGGTGACCAACTAGAATGGTCTTTGACAGTATAATGATAGTAGCCGATGCCAACATTGAAAAAACGCCTGCCTTCTCATTCTTCTCCCTCGGGATCTGAGTAATCATGTACACCTTGAACCTTCCAAGTAAAATCCTGCCTATCCCCAGATGCACATTAATAATGCTGTCCTTAGCCTGACATTCATCCAAGATTTGGTTTGCCACAACCTGCGAATCACTAAATATCTCCAACTCATCTGTCCCTCTGGTCGTACAAACCCTCGTCCTGCTAAGAGTGCCTCATACTCGACCATATTATTGGTGGCTTTGAAATCAAACTGTAGGGCACACTCTACATGGTCACCTTTTGAGGTGGATACGACTATCTTGACCCTACTACCATGAATGTTTGGCGATCCATCCACTTGCAATTTCCAAATGAATTCTTCCTTTTTTTTTCAGCATCCTGATCACCTCACTGTCTGGTTCACCGAACTCAGTAATCAGGTCAGCAACAACTTGTCCCTTCATCGTGGCTCTAAGCAGATAATGTTGTCCTTAGTCAACCCTTCCAGATAATTCAGGCTTTGACATAATTTGCTTCATTAGGCAGTCTGTGTAGACCTCGATCCTGTGAGCCTGAAAACATGGACTCAGCTTCCTCGCCTCAGTTACAAGTGCCAGTGCCATTTGTTCGTGAATATCTTGTCTCAGATGGTAGCAAAACCTTGCTTGTGTAATATACCATCTTTTGTATGCCCTCATAAGCCTTACGAGCACAGACCCTATTGCCACAGTTGTTACTGATAGGTATAGGTAGAGCATTTCTCCTTCAAGGGGCTCAAACATAATTAGTTCTCTACCCAAGTACTCCTTAATCTTTCTAAATGCCTGCTCGCACTTATCATTCCATTTTGACATAAAAAAGGGCAAGTACTTGTCCGTTGATTTTCTTATGAATCGGTTTAGTGTTGCTAAGCAACCTGTTAACCTCTAAATTTCCTTCAATGTCATCAGGCACCTCATCTCCTCTACCGCCTTTATTTTTTTGGGTTTACTTTGTATCCTCTATGATGAACTTGAAACCCTATGAATCTTCCCGAGGGTACCCCGAACACACACTTTTTTGGATTGATCTTCCTGCCAAAACTCCATAACACTCTGAATGTTTCATTGAGATCTTCTATAAGTTTTTCAGATGTTGTGTTCTATGTCAGTATATCGTCCACACACACATCCATATTCCTACCGATCTGTCTGGCGAACATCTTATTTACCAACCTCTGGTAGGTCACCCTAGCATTCTTGATACCAAATAGCATAACTTTGTAGCAGTATAAACCCTGATCAGTTATGAATAATATGTTGTCTTTATCAGGTTCAAACATATGGATCTGGTTGTATCCCTAGTAGGCACTTATGAAGCTCAATAATTCGTGACCGGAAGTAGCATCCACCAGCTAGTTGATTAGAGGCAATGGGAAGCTATACTTCGTACATGCTTTGTTAAGGTCAGTGAAATCAATACACATCCTCCACTGGCCGTTCTTCTTTTTTACTAGTACCATGTTGACAACCCTTTCGGGGTACTTTACTTCCCTTATGGATCCTGCTGCCAATAACTTTTCCACCTCTTCTATGATTGCCTTGCTTCTGTCCAGGTTAAAACGTCTTCTCTTCTGAATGACTGGTTTCCATTCTGTTAGGTTTTAGATTGCGTTGGCATTAATTCCATATCAAAATGATGTTTACTAGTAATGATTTAGTTGTTTAGATTCATGATGATTCAAGCTTAAAAGAAGGAGGAACAACTAGTCAAAGTAAGTTCAAAGTCTTCAAAGAGAAAGGATGCCATATAGTTCTACAAAGGTATACTAAAACCTTATATTTCTCTTATAAGCTAAGGCACACGCACACAATTCATACATTTGTGTCCCTGTATCGTTGTGCACCATTATAGGCACACACATACAATTCATTCATATGTGTCCCTGCATCATTGTGCACCCTATATAACGCATTCACACACTTGAAAATGAATTCTTATGCATTGGTATGAAAAATAACACGTTTTGGAAAATGCATGATTGAAGATTATCTCTATGTAGTTTGCATTCTAGTGTGAATTGTGTTTGTATGTGTATATGTTTGTATAACATAGATATTGAACTTGATTTTAGTCTTAAATCATTCTTTATTGAGTTCCGGTCATTTCAGTTACTCATACTACTTATTGAAGTTCTAATTCAAAAGATACTACACTTTCAACTCATGTTGCATACATTGTCTTCGTCTTCATATATCGAGTCAAATTATTATTTTATGGGTTGAGTATCTTATATGTCTATGTCCGTGTGTGAGTTATGGTTCGTAATCCATAAATGTATTCGAATTCAAAGTTCAGAGGCCGAAGAATGGTCGAAGAACGCGAGGGGAGCGCGCTAGGAAAAGAAGTGCAACCAAGCACTCTTTCCCGAGGTGACGCGTGGCCATCTCGGGACAGAATGCTTGCTGCCCCGAGATGCCCATGCACCATCTCAGGCAGCAAGCATGCTTGGTTCACTTAAGGTAATTTTGGTCCTTTTTCTTTTATTCTTTACCTCTTCTTTATATATCCCTTCCCTCTCACATTTCATTCTAAGAAGAGATTCAAAATTTGAGTGCAGAATTTTCTCCCAAATTTTCTCAACTTCCAAACACCATAACATCTTCATTTGAACTCTGATTTGTGTGATTCAAAGTTGAGAGTGTTTGTTTTTACATCCTTCATCGTTTCTCTGAAGGTTTGATTTAGTTTTATTGCTGTTTTTGGAGTCTAATCTCACAAAAATGGGACTGCACCAAATCAACTAACGTATTGATTTTCTATCAAAGTTTTCTTTTAAACCTTGGTCAATTGCCTTGGGTTTTCTTCTTCAACATATATATGTGTCTTATGATTGTTTTGATTTGAGTTTTGAACTCATTTAAAGCAAGATTGAGTTTCAATTGAAATCTCACATGTTGAGTTAGGTTTTAATTTTGCCTATGTTTTCGCATGTTTGGGATTGTATTGTGCTAGCTTTGATTCTAGGACTATTTGATGATCTTTGAATGATTTATTTTGTGAAAAATAGTTCCTCACATGTATTAGGCTCTTTTTGGCCAAAATCTCACTATAATACATGTGCTTGTGTTCTTTTGAGCTATTCATGTGCTTTGATGAATCTATGAATAGGAAATATGCTCTAGAACTTTTTGTTTAATCTAAATGACTTTGTCACGTGATTTTAGCATGTTTTTGATACATGCAATTTTAACTTGATTATATGTTAATTAAACATATCTTGTGACTCAAGATTTAGATCTATGCATGTATATAGGTTGTAATTAATGTGGAACATATCTTACATGATCTAGATGGATTAAACATGCATGATTGACTAGACTACGTTTGTTTTTTTGCATTCATGTTCATGTCTAGTATTTTCCATAGGATTTTTTGATCATAACATTCCATGTTGCGTGCTTGTTTGTGTTTTGCATTCATGATTACATATATTCCTTGTGAGAAGGAAATCTTGACAATAGGTGTGAGACCTATGTTGTTGAGCAAGGAAGTTTTGGCAAGAGGTGGGAGACCTCAGATTGTCAAGTAGGGAAGTCTTGCCTAGGGTCATGAGTATCCGGAAGGGTGAGCAAGGAAGTCTTGACAAGAAGTTTGAGGCCTCAGATTGTTGAGCAAGAGGGTGACATCTTCATAAGTAGGATAAAAGGGTAGTTTCTGGGCGAAGGGGTCACTTGAGTGATTGTACTTGTCTTATCTGATATTGGATTTTGTTTGCCGGTGGTTGCTAACCCGTGGATGTTTCCTCTTTGGAGGTTTACCACGTTATATCTTGTGTCAACTTTTCTCTATCCCTATCTCTCTTGTAATTGTATTTGTTATTTGAATACTATGGATACAACTTTATATGTAAGTTGACTTCCTTTCTTTAATATAAATTATGTATGTGTTATGATTACTTGTTTGTATCACACTTTTCATGTTTTATATATTGATTAAGTGTCTTTAATTGATATATAAATTGTCATACAAGCAATCTAGAGGGACATACATTTTTTTGTTTCTAAGGGAGTCGAAAAAGGTGCCTAACCTATTCAAACCCCCTCTAGGTTATCGTTGAGCCTTTAACCGTGTTTGTATTTTCAATTAGTATCAGAGCAAGAAACAAGATTGTACTTAGTGAGAGTCTAGGTGATACATTCACGGTTTGTGCAAAGCTTTTGAAGTCATGGATTTACAAGATGATGTAATGGCGGAAGGAGCCCTCAAATACTAGTCCACCATTACTTCGAGGAACTAACTATGGGTATTGGAAGTTGAGGATGAAGGCCTACATCCCCTCTATTGATGATAGGGCTTGGATGGTAGTGGAAGAAGGTTATAGTCCTCCTACCAAGGTTTAAGAGGATAGATCCATGATACTCAAGGCAAAGAGTGAATGGACAATAAATGAGTTTGAGGTTGCTAAATGGCACCATCATGCTATGAATGCCATCTTTGGAGGAGTTGATGGGCATCAATTCTCCTACATTCAAAATCTTGAATCCGTAAAGGAGGATGGGGATACTCTCTAAGTTACTAATGAAAGAACCTTAGCGGTGAAGAAATCTAGGCTTCAAATGTTGGCATCACAATTTGAAGGTTTAAGTATGGGTGAAGAAGAAAAGTTTGAAGACTTCCAATTTTGACTTCTTAACATTGCTAACCAATGTCAAGCACTTGGAGTACCTATCTCAAAAGAGCATTTAAATTGGAAAACCCTTAGGTCTCTTCCTAAGAGATTTAAATCAAAGGTGACGGCTACTGAGGAAAGCAAGGATGTGGATATCATGAACATTGATGAGTTGCTTGGGTCTCTTCAAACTTATTATATGTACTTGAAGCCAAAGATTAAGAGTAAGGGAATCGCTCTCAATGTTAGTAAGGAGGAGAGTGATGATGAAAATGAAGAGATGACTCTTTTGGTTAGTAAGTTCAAGAAGTTTCTAAAGAAGAATGCCAAGCCTAGAGGCAAGTCTTCTAAGGAAAAGGGAGTTAAGAAAATATCATTTTCAAGGAATGAGAAGAATAGTCAATCCATGAACAAGAAAGATGTTCAATTCTACAATTGTCATGGTTTCGGTCACTTTGCTAGTGAGTGCACCAAAAAGCCATCTAAGAAAGACAAGAAAGGTAAAGTGTTGGCGGCTACTTGGAGTGATGATAACTCTAGTGATAATGAGAGCACTAGTAGTGAGTCTTCAAGTGATGAAGAACTGGTGAGCAACCTTGTAGCTCTAACAACTTCTCATTCTCCACTAGATATTGATGGTACAATATCTTTGAACAAGAACTTTGATACAAATCATCATGGAAGCTCTAGTTCCATTCCTACTAATCTTGATTTGTTGGCCAAGATAGAGAAGCTTGAAGAAGATAAAGAAAATGCTCTAAGAGAGGTAGTTGAGAAGGATGATTTGATCAATAAACAGCTAGATGAGTTTGTGATTGTCAGTTGTAGACTTCTAGGTGAGAAAGGTGATATTATGAAGAAGTTAAGAGAACTTGAAAAGATAAACCTTGAGAAGGATAATGTGATATCTTCTTTGAAGAAGAGAGAACAAGAATTAAAGGAAGAGATAGACACGGCTAAGGAGGCCATCAAGGACATAGTGAATGATTCGGTAAGTGTGTCTAGTGTTAGGAATCTTGTTAACTCTCATAGTGGTGAAGATGACTTGGTAGTTGAAAAGGAGCTCCTGGAAGTACCATTTCCTAATCACTTGGTTGTTGTCAAGGATGATATTGGAAATGTTTATGTAGGTACACCCAAGAACAAGTGGTTCAAGGGTGAGTGCTCTTATCACTAATATAAGAAGCACATGTGAGGTAGCTTTGAGGCAATATATCAATTGTGTTGAGAATTCTTGCTTGCTAGCTTTGAATACTCCATGTATTGATATGAACTTGGTTATCTCACATCAAGTTTGTTATGATGGTCAAAATTTATTGGTTAACTTTAGAGAAGTTCTTTTGATATATATGTTGATTGAGTTAAGATATTATGCTTTTTATACTCTTGTTGTGAAACATCGTCAAATTGGGGTAATGAGGACATTTAAGGAAAGAGTACTCATAAAAAGGGTGAAAGTATGATTTTTGGTGAATATAATATGCAAAATATATCTCTATACTCTAGTGCATTTTCTCTTCGATATTCATCTTTTGACTCAATTTTTGATATACATCTCATAGCATGTCATATTAGAGAATTTTGTATAGCATACATATGGTTCTCATTGATATTTTCTATTTTAGGATCTAATAATGATATTGTTCACATTGATCTTAACTTTGATGATTGTTTATGTATTGTATATTTAGTGGCATTACTTTTGAAAATATGAGCTTCATATTCTTTAAAAGCTACTCATTGGAGAAGTAATGATCTTGAATAAGTCTCTACTTATTGCTTTTAGATCATGTGCTTATGAGCAATAAAATCTTGGTTTTCTAAAATTTCACATTGCTTCTCTTATATGTTTTGCTAGTAGGTTGAGTTTACTAATATGTAAACTTTGGATACACCTTGAAGTTTTTGTGCTTAAGTACATTTAAAATGACCTATGGTTAGTATCCATTTTGCTTCGGCAAATACATTGAACTCAACGAGCACCTTCATGGAAAGAGCTACACACATTGGTTATGAAAGCTCCCCAATGTTGGAAAAAGCTACACCATTGTGATGAGTGAAAGTCGCCACGAAGTGAATTTTTTATATGTTAAAAAGGAAAAAGAAAAAATCAAAGAAGTGTTGAAATGGAATCATGAAAAGAAAACCTTTTTGATTCAAAACCTAAAAAAGAAAAGGAGGAAGGCTTAAAAAGGAGTATAGTTGAAAATCAAATGAGCTCGGGTTGAAAACTGAAATGGGATAACGAGCCTCATGCACACACATGCTCATATGTTGAAATCTATTCTCTTAAAAAGCAAAAGTTCCGGATGATAATCGGTTTGACTTTTTATGGAAAAAGCTTAAGATGAACAATTGTTGGAAATTGTTTGCATGTTGATTATCAAACTACTTCTTGATATATATTTGAAGCATATTTCTCACACACACACTTTGTTTATGAGTATGATGATATTTTAGCAATTGTTGAAGAATTATGAGAGAACTTGAAAAATCTTTGTGTATCTCTCTTAGCATATGAAGCTTATTTTGTTGATATTTCTTCAAATTGCTTGAATGTGTGATTGTGTGAACATCTTTGTGAACTTTATGCTATCATTAATTTTAGTTATAGCATTTATCAAGGGGAAACATTGTATGCTTGACATTGTTCTCTTTTATGATATGTTCACATGCTTCATTTTGTTACATGTTGGCATATTTTTTCTTAATGATACTTGTAAGATATTACTCACTATCTTTGTCTTGCATGATGATTCAATCTTAAGTCATATGTCTTTGTTCTATATCTTTTTTACTAATATGCTTGTTTTGTCTTTCACTCACTTTTGTTGTATGTATATAGCATCTTATAACACAAGAAAAAATGGGAAGAACTAAGATTACTGGAAGTGGAAATCAATTGAATCCCGTTGTGAAAGCCAAGTCTACCTCAAAAGGATCCAAAGCTTCAAGGATAAAAGATTTAGGGATCTTTGGAACAAATAAGATATTTCAAGAGAGAGATATTGACTTTGGTAAGTGTAAAGATTCTTATGTTCTTAAGTGCTTAAAGGATAGAAAATGGGAATCCTGGGTGAGCATGTTAGGAGTTGTAAATGATACTCTTGTTAGAGAGTTGTATCTTGAATATAGGGAAAGTGCGACCTTGTTAGATGCTTTGATGGAAAATAGGGGTGTTGTGTTTAGACTTAACCCTGAAAACATTAAAAAGTTTGTTGGGCTATCTAATGATTTAGAATCTAATTTTCTAGATGTGGATGTCATTGAGAATCTAAATATCATGGGTAGAACTCTTTGTGACAATGCTTCTTTTTAGTGGAAAAGTAATATTAGTCAACATGAGTTAACTAAGGCTAGTGCATTTTGACATCTATTCATTTGCACTAACATTATTGGATCTTCAAATTCAAACGAGTTGAATAAGGACAAGATCAAAATAGTGTATGCCTTGGTAACTAATCAAGCTATAAACCTTGGAGATCTTCTCATGTATTACATTGATAGTGGAGCTTTCTCTACTAGAGGTGATAAAAAGCTTGCATTACCGGGGTTTATTACTTCATTGTGTTTCGCTCGTGGGATTAAGAGTAAAGAAGATGATGTGTTAGTTCAACCCTTGGAAAAGTATTGTGATAAAAGTGTCATACATGTCCTATAAGAAAAAGGGTAAGACTTGCGATACTTTTAGACTATGTAGTAGTTCTCAAGTTGATAGTCATGTGATTAGCATAAATATTCTTCCGAATTGGGCTATACAATTGAAGGAGAAGGTTGATGAACTTAGTGGTATAGTTGTTCAATAAGATGCTAGGATAAAAGAGTTGGAGGAGTGCATTGCTTCAAGTTCAAGACCACCTCTCAAGCATTATGTTAGATCAACTACTCGCACTACTTTTTTGGCGAAACATTTGCTAGTATTTGAGTATTGAGATATATTTCTTAACTTTTGGCATCATTTCATGTCAAAAAGGGGGAGAAAGAGATGCTAGTTGCTTAGTTTCTATTTATGTTGTTTTTATGAACTTTTGAACTTTCAATGGCATGTAATAATTAGTCTTAAGATTTGGTTAACAACTCTTGTGTTTTGGCATGTATTGAGGGGGAGATACCTGTATTTGTGGACTTAATTGTATATTCTTATCCATATTATATGTTGCCATTTTGTTGTTTTTCTCTTGTATATACATTGTGCTTTGAGATGATTTGTAGGTTGCTTCAAGAGAAAATCAAGATGAAGTTCAAGAGTTAATGAAGATTAGTTATAGGAATCTTACTCATTGTAATGTGAGTGAGTGATTTTATGACCTATCTTTTTTTTTTTTATTTGTAGTAAATATATAGGTGTTTTGACATGGAATTTGCCAAAGGGGGAGATTGTTAGGTTTTAGATTGTGTTGGCATTAATTCCATATCAAAATGATGTTTACTTGTAATGATTTAGTTGTTTAGATTCAAGATGATTCAAGTTTCAAAGAAGAAGGAACAACTAGTCAAAGCAAGTTCAAAGTCTTCAAAGAGAAAGGATGTCATATGGTTCTACAAAGGTGTACTAAGACCGTATCTTTCTCTTACAAGGCTTAGACACACACACACACACAATTCATACATTTGTGTCCCTGCATCATTGTGCACCATTATAGGCACACACACAATTCATATATTTGTGTCCCTGCATCGTTGTGTACCCTGTATGACATATTCACACACTTAAAAATGATTGCTCATGCATTGGTAAGAAAAATAACATGTTTTGGAAAATGCATGATTGGAGACTATCTCTATGTAGTTTGCATTTTATTGTGAATTGTGTTTGTATGTGTATATGTTTGCATAAAATGGATATTGAACTTGATTTTAGTCTTAAATCATTCTTGATTGAGTTCCCGTCATTTCGGTTACTCATACTATTGATTTCAAGTTCTAAGTAAAAAAAAACTACACTTTCAACTCATGTTGCATACATTGACTTCGTCTTCATATATAGAGTCGAATTATTATTTTCTGTATTGAGTATCTTATATGTCCATGTCCGTGAAATAATTAAGGTTTGTAATCCGCAAACAGATTCAAATTCAGAGTTCGGAGGCCAGAGAACGGTCGAAGAACGTGAGGGGAGAACGCGAGGAAAATAAGTGCAACCAAGCACTCTTTCCCATCATGGCGCGTGGCCATCTCGGGACAGAATGCTAGCTGCCCGGAGATGCCCACATGCCATCTCGGGAAGCAAGCATGATTTGTGCACTTAAGGTCAATTTGGTCCTTTTGCTTCTATTCTTTCCCTCTCCTTATATATCCCTTCCCTCTCACATTTCATTCTAAGAAGAGATTCAAAATTTGAGTGCAGAATTTTCTCCCAAATTTTCTCACCTTCCAAACACCATAACTTCTTCATTTGAACTTTGATTTTAGTGATTCAAAGTTGAGAGTGTTTTTCTATACATCCTCCATCTTTTCTCTGAAGGTTTTGGTTAGTTTTATTGCTGTTTTTGGAGTCTAATCTCACAAAAACGAGACTGCACCAAATCAACTAAGGTATTGATTTTCTCTCAAAGTTTTCTTTTAAAACTTGGTCAATTGCCTTGGGTTTTCTTCTTCAACATATATATGTGTCTTGTGATTGTTTTGATTTGAGTCTTGAACTCATTTAAAGCTAGATTGAGTTTCAATTGAAATCTCACATGTTGAGTTATGTTTTAATTTTGCCTATGTTTTCACATGTTTGAGATTGTATTGTGCTAGCTTTGATTCTAGGACTATTTAATGATCTTTGATTGATTGATTTTGTGAAAAATAGTTCCTTACATGTATTAGGCTCTCTTTTGCCGAAATATCACTATAATACATGTGCTTATGTTCTTTTGAGCTATTCATGTGCTTTGTTGAATCTATGAATGTAAAATATGCTCTAGAACTCTTGCTTTAATCTTAATTACTTTGTCACATGATTTTAGCATGTTTTTGATATATGAAATTTAAACTTGACTATATGTTAATTGAACATATCTCGTGACACAAGATTTAGATCTATGCATGTATCTAGGTTGTAATTAATGTTGAACATATCTTATATGATCTAGATGGATTAAACACGCATGATTGACTAGACAACATTTGTTTTGTGCATTCATGCTCATGTCTAGTATTTTCCATAGGATGTGTTGATCATAACATTCTATGTTGCGTGCTTGTTTACGTTTTGCATTCATGATCAACTAGATGCCTTGTGAGAAGGAATTCTTGACAATATATGTGAGACCTATGTTGTTGAGCAAGGAAGTCTAGACATGAGGTGGGAGACCTCGGATTGTCAAGCAAGAAAGTCTTGCCTAGGGTCGTGAGGATCCAGAAGGGTGAGCGAGGAACACCTGACTAGAGTCAGGAGGACTCGGATAGTTGTGCAAAAAGTCTTGCCTAGGGTCGTAAGGATCCGGAAAGGTGAGCGAGGAAGTCTTGACAAGAGGTGTGTGGCCTCAAATTGTTGAGCAAGAGGGCGACATCTTCATGAGTATGAGGGTAGTTTCTAGGTGAAGGGGTCACTTGAGAGATTGTACTTGTCTTATTTACTAGTGGATTTTGTTTGCCGGTGGTTGCTAACCCTTGGATGTTTCCTCTTCGGAGGTTTACTACGTTATATCTTGTGTCAACTTTTCTTTATCCCTTTCTAACTTATATTTGTATTTGTTATTTGAATACTATGGATAAAACTTTATATGTAAGTTGACTTCCTTTCTATAATATAAATTGTGTATATGTTATGATTACTTGTTTGTATCACACTTTGCTTGTTTTATATATTGATGAAGTGTCTTTAAATGATATATATATATATATATATATATATATATATATATATATATTGTGATACAAGCAATCTAGAGGGTCAAACTTTTGTTTATTTCTAAGGGAGTCGAAAAAGGTGCCTAACCTATTCACCCCCCTCTAGGTTATCCTTGAGCATTTAACTGTGTTTGTATTTTCACAGTCATGGTCAACTGTTAAGTAATAGGAGATTATTTTTGGCTCAACCCCTGGCATATCTTTATGTTTCCATGCAAACAAGTCTTTGTACTCCTTTAGTAAGTTGACCATTTGGTCTCGAACTTGATATGTCAGTCGAGCCCTAAGATTTATAGTCTTTTCTAGATTATTATCATCAACTTCAACCTGTATGGTCGGTTCATCTTCCCGGCTTTTCCCCTTTTCTGGAGATGTCTCCCTCGGGTCCAGGTCGAACCGGGTTAGAGTTTTTTCTCTAGCTTCCACTTCATCCATTTTCAAGTTTGCATCTTTCCCAAGGGTGCCTATTTACATTACCCCCAGTTCTGTTCGTTCCCTATACACGACCAAATTCGGTTTCCTTGCCCATTCTTGTGAGCTTCTCATGACACCTACTCTAGCTTTTATTGGAAATTTTACTATCAGCGCGTAAGTGGCTGTCACAACTTTTGTCTTGTTTAGGAAAAGTTGGCCCAACAAGGTGTTGTATTGCCAATTCTTCACATTCACAACAACAAAATCTAATAATACTTTCTTGGTACAGGGGAAACTCTTGATCTCCATGGGTAATTTTACTGTTCCCATTAATCTTACTTATGCTCCACCAAAGCCTCTCAGTGGGACTCTGAGAGGCTGGAGGTCTTTTCTCTGCAACCCGAGTTGATCGAAAACTTCCATACTTAAGATGTATGCTGAGCTCCCAATATCGATTAGTACTCTTCTCACTTTTCTGTGCCCCACGCGAATAGACACGACAATCGCATCGTTTGACTTCACCTTTGATCCATGTGTATCTGCCTTAGTAAAAACTATGGGATCCCATCCTGGTTTTGACCTTTTCTTACTAGGGCCCAACAAATTGACCTTCAAATTCCTCTGGCCATTTATGGCTTCCCTGACGTCAGTCATTCTTTCTCGACTTCTAGCTCTGATGTGCGGTCCACAAAAGATGGCATTAATTGCCCTACTATAAGATTTTTTCTAGGGATCCTCTGGTTTCTATCGTGACCCTCCATCGTGGTGTCCTTATACTAATCTCCCTCACTTCTAAGGATCATGTCTTGAGGTGTCCTTCTCTGATCAATTTTTTGATGTAGTCCTTCAAATGGTAGCACTTAGAAGTTTCATGGCCATTGTCCTGATGAAACCTACAATATTCGATAGTGTCTCTCCTAGCAAAACTTGATTGTTTTGTGGGCTTCCTATACAAATTCTTATCCTCTATCACATATAAGATCTCCTCTTGCCTCATAACCAACAGGGTATAATTGGAGTATTGCTGCATGAATTGCTTACCACCTCTATCGTTACTTTTATGTCCATCCTTACCCTTTTCCCCGTTGCCTTTCGGGTCCCCTTTGCTACTATTATTCGAGTTACCATCCTTTTGCTTTTGGCTACTCTCGGGCAGGCCCTCATTTAAAAGTTCTCCACCGTGGGCTATTTGCTCCTCCTTGGCCATGACGTATGATCTCATATAGTCTACCATGCTCACGTATGTGGTCGACCCCTTTTGTCTCAATCATAAAGTTAAATGGTTACGCTATAACTTGTTAACAAAGGCTGACACTGTCGCATCATCATTAGGATCTTGCACTTCAGACACTTATTGTGAGAATTGGGTTAGGTAATCCTTCGGCTTCTCATCCTTCATTTGCTTTAAGGTTAACAAACCTAATATGGACTTCCTTCGCTAGATATTTCCCATAATTTGCCCAGTGACAGCTTGTACCAATTCCTTAAAGTTTCTGATGGAGCCTACTTTTAGTCTTTCAAACAACTTGGATCCTTGATCTCCTAATGTTAGCAGGAAAATTCGACACATGAGGTCGTCATTATAATCATATAGCGCCATTGTGCTGTAGTGCCTCCTTACACACTCCTACGGGTCGGTATTAGCCTTGAATTGTTCCGCATGTTGCATCCTAATTTTTTTCGAAAAACATGCCTACCTTATGAAGTCAGGAAACGAACTTCTAGAATTTCCAATCAGTGGATTTCCCATGTTCTGCCTTCGCTCAAGGGCCTCTATTATTCGGAGGAGGACTTCTCGTTCCTCTTCCAGCTCTCTATGCTTATCAAACTTTTAGCAAATAGTGAGCCCGTACAGGTCCTTGGGAATTCTCTCGCTGATCTGGGCACCGAAGGAATCATACCTGGCCGTGGGGGCCGGCTCCTGATGTCTTCTAGAGGCAATTTCTTCATCACTTGAATTCGAGGGGGACCTTTTCCTCCCGACAATCACACATCTCTACCTGCTCTAGGTGAATTTCTATTCCATCATACCACTCTGCATCTTTCCGCGAACTTGACTCCTTGTGTTCCCTAGCTTCTTGGTCTCCGAAGCGGTCCCTTCTTCTATGGGAACGTTCCCCCTTTTCACGGTGCTCCACCATATCTCTCCCAAATTTCTGGAGTGCTCCTAGAGTGGTTGCCACTATTATAGAGCGTACCTTGGGATCCTAGGCCACCATCGGCATAGAGAACTAGTATGGTGAACTCAAGTTGGCAATGACCGTTATGCTATTTCCCTATCTATCGGTGTCGTCAATGACTTTCCGTAAGGATTTCTAGATTTGTCGGAGCTCATATTTGGAAATACCTGTCGTTACATCTATGGATGTAACGGTATTAGGTCTGGTTGATAGTAGAGTCCTTGAAGATGGATTTTCTCCAGCAGTACTGACATTAATAGGAATGAGGGAATTAGCATTACGCGGAGATAAACTTCTGTCTTTAGTAGTGGCCATGATATCGTTTCTCACAAACCTTTCCCGAAATTAACTATCCAAACTTAATGCTAACGAAGGTTCAATCCCCTTCTTATAGCGCCAGTTGTTGAGGGTGACTTTTAGATTGACCACTCGTCAAACAGGTAATATGAGTGATGAATTAAATTGTAAATCAAAATAAATAAAAAAGCAAGAAGCAACACAAGCTTTTGCAAGGTAAAACCCCACGGCAGGGAAACATCCACAGTTATCGGTAACGGTAAGAGAAAAAGAATCCACTAGGTCATCCAAAGAATACATACACAATCTCGTCTACTCTCTCTTAAGCTTAATTAATGTTCACTCTTTTATGGGTGTTGTTAGGGTCTATTTATACATGTGTAGAACTCTAATTCTTGGTGTACATGTAAGAAAATCTCCCATAAGTAAACGAAACTCTAACTTAATAGAGTCGTGTTATCCTTCTTCCTTGTTTTGAGTTGATTGTGTTTCAACGATATTAGATCTCTTGCCTAATCTAGACTATGATATCTACAAAGAAATTTACTTCCTCATCAAAGTATACTTCTAGACACCTTATTTGAGTAGGGTTCATTCTCTGCGTGTCTGAATCGTAACTTTATTGAAACTGAGTGTTATCCACGTGTCACACAACTGACCATCTGCTGAACCTGACCAGAACCGTTTTCCTTGATTGGTGGTCTACCTGGTCACAACCTTTACCCCGACCATCTTGACAGCCCTGATCGAGTCTTCCTGCCTGATTGTTTATGTCTTCTTGGTCTGGGGGGTTTGACGAGTGCTCTTTGGTCAACTTGGGTTTATTCGATCGTGTTATCTTCTAGTGACATGGTGTCTCCGACCATTTCCTTTTACTATCGTGCCACTTCATCTAAATCTTACCAATAACAAGTAGGAATTACAAATTGGTTTGTAAAGGTACATTGGAAAACTGGTTTATTCTATTTGCATAGAATTATATCTCACTAGATTGACACACAATCAATGGAACCTAATTATAAAAGAGTAAAACTATCAAAATATGCAACATACCTATGGAATTTGCGGCTAGGTCATATTAACTATATTGGTTAGTGATGGACTTTTAAGTGACTTAAAGGTTGATGATCTTCTAACTTGTGAATCTTGTTTGGAAGGTAAGATGACCAAAAGGTTGTTCCTAACCAAAGACACAAGAGCCACTGAATGTTTAGGATTAATACACACTGATATGTGTGGTCTTATGAGGTGGATATGAGTACTTTATCACTTTCAAAGATGATTACTCGAGATTTGGCTATATGTATCTCATTACACATAAGTCGGATGCTTTTGACATGTTCAAATCATTTAAAGGTAAAGTAGAAAATCAGATTGAGAAACAAATAGAAATCTTAAGGTCTAATCGTTGTGGAGAACATCAATCTGGTAAGTTTTATCAATATCTTATTGATAATGGGATAATTTTTTAGTTTTCCACGCCTGGTACACCTCAACAAAATAGGGTGGCATAAAGGAGAAATAGAACTCTTTTGGACATGGTTAGGTCTATGTTGAGTTATTCAACGATTCCTAATTCCTTGGGGATATGCTTTACAAACTGTTAGGTATATTCTAAACGACGTACCATCTTTGTCGGTTCCTAAAACACCACATGAGATGTGGATAGGGTGAAAGCATGGTTTACAACACTTAAGTCTATTTGGATGTCCTACGTACGTGTTAATGAAAAGACAAAAAAGATGGAGTCCCATTTAGAAACATACAAATTTGTAAGGTATCCAAAATGAACGAAATGATATTATTTCAATAGTCCTTCAGATCTTAAAGTATTTGTTTTGACAAATGTTAAATTTCTAGAAAAGGACTATATGAATCATTTTGTACCTAAAAGTAGAATTGTTCTGAATGAGCTTTCAGGAGATACAATTGCACAAAGGGTTTAACAACCTAAACCAATTGTAAATTCCTCACCAACACAAGATCAATTACCTACCATTTCTCATCATAATGGGAAGGTTAGTTTACAACACGAGAGATACATTGGTCTAGGAGAATCAATAGAGAATCTCTCGGATGATGATGATCCCTACACATACAAAGAAGCCATGGACGATGTTGATTGTTGTCATTGGCAAAAGGCAATGTAATTTGAAATTGAATCTATGTTAAAAAACAAAGTTTGGTCTCTTGTAGACTTGCCTACAGAGATAAAATCCATTGGGTGCAAGTGGGTTTACCAGATGAAGTGAGGAATGGATAGAAATGTGGAAACCTTTAAAGCTAGATTAGTAGCTAAAGGTTACACACAAAAGGAAGGTATCAATTATGAGGAAAACTTCTCTCCTGTGGCCATGATTAAATCCAATAGGATACTCTTATCTGTTGCAACATCTCTAGATCTAGAGATTTGAAAATGAACGGCAAGACATCTTTCCTTAATGGAAGTCTTGACGAAAGCATCTTTATTATGAAGTCAGAAGGATTCATTGAAAAAGGCCAAGAGGAAATGGTATACAAGTTGCCAAGATCCGTATATGGATTAAAGCAAGTATCCAGATCCTGGAACATAAGGTTCGATCAAGCTGTGAAATGTTTTGGATTTATTCAAAACCTTGATGAACCCTATGTACCCAAAACGATCAAAGGCGATAAGTTAGTTTTCCTAGGTCTTTACGTTGATGATATACTACTCAGCGAAAACGATGTAGGTGTATTGACATCAGTAAAAGAATGGTTAGCAAAACAATTTGATATGAAGGACTTAGGAGAAACAAGTTATATTTTTGGTATCCAAGTTATAAGGGATAGAAAGAATAGAACGATTGCATTATCCCAAGCTTCATACATAGGGTATGCTACCTTTCAAACATGGAATAAAACTTTCTAAGGAACAAGCTCCTAAGAATGAGCATGAAGAGTAATTCACGAGCAGGGTTCCTTGTTGTTGGCATAGTTAGCAGGTTTCAATCGAAACCTGATCCTGATCACTGGACGACAGTCAATCATATTTTCAAGTACCTCAGTATAACAAAGGATTATATGCTTATATACTTTTGAGGGGACTCAATTCCCATTGGGTATACAGCTTCTGATTTCCTGCCAGATTCTGACTCTTGGAGATCAAGATCAGGATTTGTGTTTACTCTTAGAGGATGGGTAGTCATATGCAGGAGTATCAAGAATTCTTGTATTGCTGATTCCACCATGGAAGCTGAGTATGCTGCCGCATGCGAAGCTGCTAAAGAGGCTGTCTAGCTCTACCAATTCTTGATTGACTTGGAAGTGGTTTCTGATGCAAATAAACATATCACTATCTACTGTGACAATGGTGGAGTAGTGGCTAATTCGAGAGAACAAAAATGTTGTAAGAGAGTGAAACACATTGAAAAAAAGTATCATCTTCTGAGGGAAATTATGCATAGGGGAGAAGTGACGATTACCAAGATCGCATCAGAAGAAAATCTAGCGGATCCCTTCACAAAGGCTATACCACAAAAAATTTTTGACAGGTAGTTGGAGAACTTGAGGATAGAAGATATGACACGTTTGCTATTGAGCAAGTGGGAGAATGTCGGGATTATACTTAATACCAAGAGTGTAATAATTTATTTGATAATTTTTTCATAATAATAAAGTTATTTCTAGTTTAACAAATCTTATAGCATTTATAGTCTAATTATTATAAATGTCACATAAGGACAAAAGTTTTAAGAAATGAAGAATTGTTTATACATCTGGATATGCATGAGGTATACACAATTCCTTAGTTAGTCTTGAACAATATTCACAACTTAAGATAAATGTTGAGCGCCTTTATCTTGTTAAAGTTGTGGATTCTTTTGCTAGCATTTGAGTGGGATCAAATGTGTTATGATGAGTCTAAAATCATCGAAGTGTGGTGTTTTTAGGCAAGAGAATCTAGTGCGCTAGGTGTATTGAATAGGATCATAGTGAGATACTTTATCTAGAACCGTCAATGGATAAAAGTATTCACTTGAAAATAATTGGAGAGTCTATCACAAACTGAGATAAATGATGGACTTATTGTTATAAGTGTTATCATTTGAGTCATCAATGAGTACGATTATAAAGCTTAGTCTATCCTCAATGGTTTGGTGGAATTCATTTATTAATCGATAGAGGACTTCATTTATAATTATGGACATCGTGGCTCCATTCATTAAATATGAGTAGAATACCATCATATGGATATTTTGAGGTATTGAATTTTAAATTTTAACGTTAAGTTTTCAATAATGTCTTTTGAAATATGGCTTTTGGAAAAGTCAAAATATTCAAGTTCAAAATGTTGTCATATGAGTAAATATAGTAACTAAAAGAGCTATAGGCGGTCTATGAGCTCTTGGCGATTACTGGTATTCTTCAAGAGGATACATTATCTCCATTCAGATTGTCTAGGGTACTAATAAGGAACATTAACTTATTCAATCTTTATTTAAGAGTTCAATTTTAGTTCCTTTGTGGAATGAACTAAAGTCAATAGCTCGGACCTAAGTTAATCATTTGTTGATTGTAGGTTATGTCTATTGGAGCTTAAATTTAGATAGTCCTCCAAGATCCCCAATCCACATGAACTTGCATGGATGACTTGATATATTCTACCGGACTAATTTATGGGTCCATCTAGAATCGGAATCTAAATGTTTTGGAGAGATGTGGTCATGTGTGGTCAAGACACACGGGAACTTTTTAAAATACCTGGAATGGGCGACCAAGGATGTGGCAATCCTTAGGCGGCCATAATGGGGTGCGATTAGCATTCCATTAACATATTAAGAATATAAACTGCACATTTTTAATTAAATGGGCTATATAATTATAATAATGTATTAATTTAAGGTATGTGAACTTCTTTCTTCTTCTTTTTTAGTAAGAAAGAGTCTAGTTCACAAGTATATTTTTTATTATTAAAGTCTAGTGGATTTTAAAAAATGGAAAAACAATAAATGGCTCATATATATGGCTTAGGCGGCAAGGGCTAAAGTTTATTGGCCTAAAATATTATTTTATTTAGTTATTTAATTAAATAGAAATTAATTAATAAATTAATAAATTATTTAATTAAAAGTCAAAATCTGTTTCAAAGTAGGAGAAGATCTCCTAATGTCATACTATTGTTAATAGATGATAAATATCAAATACTTTATTTGATAAGTAGATAAATAAAAGGAATTTATTTGTCTAGTCAAATTAGGAAGTATTTGATATTTATCAAAACTCTAATTGACATTTGGTCAAATTAGGAAGTTTTTGATAAAGTCAGAATTTATTTTATATTCAATAATTAGTTACTGGATAAATACACTAATGATTCAGAATAAGAGTCTTGGTGTGGAAAAGAATTTTTCTTTGGATGAGGTTTCTTGGCTAACACACAAATCCTTCTTTTAAGAGGATTTGGACACAAGATATAAATCCTCCTTAGGAGAGGATTCGACCATGACCTATATATTCTCTAAGTGGGAATTCGGCCAACAAAAGGTTTTCTAAAGTGAAAATTCGGTCAAGATTAAAATCTTGAAGAGAGAATTCGGCCACCACCCAGTTCTTGTGTTAGAAGTTCTTTTTATTTGCTTATATAGTTAAGAAAAAACTTCATCCAATTTATTGTGTGAAGAATTCAGCCCAGCATATAGAAAAGAAGGAATGTTTTTGTTCTGATAGTGCATTAGTAGCTTTTACATCAAAAGGCTTTGTTCACAAAATCAAATCGGGATCACTTAAGTTTCAACCATTAGAATGAGAATTTACAAGTGACCAAATGTTCTTCGCTTTTCTCTAGGAGGATTATTGTGACTAACAAAAAGAAACAATTTTGTTTGTTTTCCATACTCAGATATACAATTCAAACAAACAGAAGCCCACATTTCGAGGTTATTCATGTTCGTGATTTGATTGGAAGATCTTGTGGATTCAATTTGGTGTAACTTCAATCGTCACGAGAAAAAGGTACGATACTTTTATTATATGTTAATTAATCAAGGGTTAAGGGCCATTCTTTAAAAGGATTGTTTTTTCAAATATACCAAATGAATTTTCTACTAATGTTAGGTTTTAGATTATGTTGGAATTAATTCTGTATCAAAATGATGTTTACTTGTAATGATTTAGTTGTCTAGGATTCATGATGATTCAAGCCTCAAAGAAGGAATAACAACTAGTCAAAGCAAGTACAAAGTCTTCAAAGAGAATGGATGCAATATGGTTTTACAAAGGTATACTAAGACCCTATCTTTCTCTTACAAGGCTTAGGCACACAAACACAAATATACATGTGTCCTTGTATCTTTGTGCACCATTAAAGGCACACACATACAATTCATTCATATGTTTCTCTACATCGTTTTTCACCATGTATAACACATTCACACACTTGAAGATGAATGCTCATGCATTGGCATGAAAATAACATGTTTTGGAAAATGCATGATTGGAGACTATTTCTATGTAGTTCGTATTCTACTGTGAATTGTGTTTGTATGTGTATATGTTTGTATAACATGAATATTGAACTTGATTTTAATCTTAAATCATTCTTGATTGAGTTCCGGTCATTTCGGTTACTCATACTATTGATTTCAAGTTCTAAGTCAAAAGATACTACACTTTCAATTCATGTTGTGTACATTGTCTTCATATTCATATATCGAGTCAAATTCTTATTTTCAGGGTTGAGTATCTTATATTTATATATCCATGAGAGAGTTACAGTTTGTATTCCGTAAACGGGTTTAAATTCCGAGTTCGGATGCCGGAGAATGGAAGAAGAAAGCATAAAGCTCTTCTTTCCTGAGATGGCACGTGGCCATCTCGGGCATGAGGGCTTGCTGCCCCGAGATGCCCATGTGCCATCCCGGGCAGCAAGCAAGCTTGGCTTCTTCATGTCCCTTTTTTGTCATTTCATACTCTATTCTTTCCCTGTTCTGTTTCTATCCTTTCCCTTTCACATTTCATTAAAAAGAAGAGAATCAAAATTTGAGTGCAGAATTTTCTCACCTTCCAAACAATATAACTTCTTCATTTGAACTCCCATATGAGTGATTCAAAGTTGAGAGTATTGTTAAGTTTTAGATTTGTGTTGTCTTGATTCCATAAAAAAATTCATTTCTTTGTAATGTTTAGTTGCTTAAGTGGTTCGTGCTGATAAGAGCTTCAAGGAAGAAAAGCAACTTCACATGATGCAAAGTTCATCTTCAAGAGGATTGGTACTATTCTTGGATGCTAAGGTATCGAGATTCTTCTTCCTCTTGCAATGCGTAAGCGCACACACACACAATTCAATCATACGTGTCACTACTTAGTTGTGCATCATTAAATGCGCACACACACACAATTAAATCATATGTGTCCCTGCTTAGTTGTGCATCATTAAATGCGTACGCACACACAATTCATACATTTGTGTCCCTGCATTGTAGCGCATCATTTGGTATAACATATTCACACACTTGAAGGAATGCTCATGCATTTGATATGAAAGTAACATGTTTTGGAAAATGCATGATTGGAGACTATCTCTATGTAGTTGTCATTCTTGTGTGAAATGTGTTTGTTTGTTTATATGTTTGTATAACATGGATATTGAACTTGGTTTTAATCTTATATTGTTCTTGATTGAGTTTCGGTCATTTCGGATACTCATACTATTGATTTCGAGTTCTAAATCAAAAGATACTACACTTTCAACTCATGTTGCGTACATTGTCTTCGTCTTCATATATCGACTTGAATTCTTTTTTTCTGGGTTAAGTATCTTATATTTCCATGTCATTGAGGGAATCCTGGTCATAATCTTCAAACAGATTAGAATTTGGAGTTCGGAGGCCATAGAACGGTCGAAGAACGCGATAAGAGCGCAAGGAAAGAGGTGCGATGGCACAAGCCATCACTTGGCACCTTCCTGAGATGGCGCGTGGTCTTCTCGGCCCCAAAGCCTTGCTGCCCCAAGATTCCCACACACCATCTCAAGGAGGCACTAAGGCATGAGGAAAATTTGGTCTTTTGGTTTGTTTCTCTTTAAAACCTCTCCTTCCCTCTCATTCATTAGATGTAGAGAAAAACGAATTTGAAGAACAATTGCAGAATTTTTCTCTAAACATTTTGATTTTTGTTTTTGTGATAAATTCTTCATTTATACATCGAGTTACTTGATTCAAAAACCTAATTCGAGTGTCTTGAAGAGTTATACAAACCCCAAGCATTTTCAGAACCAAAGGATGTCTAGATTTTCCGTTGTGATCAGATCTTTAGTTCATGATTTTTCATCCTTGTTGGAAAAATCATCTTCTTCTTAGTTTTCTTCTTAGATCTTATAATTGATTGATGTCTTTTGATTAAGAAGCATGAATACGATGGTTTTGATATCATTTTGTGGTTTGTTGATTTGAGTTTCAAGTTTAGCTATATATGTGATAAGTTGATTGATTTGTGCTAAACTTGATAAGCATGAAATTGTTTCTAGAAATCTTTTATTCTTATGCTCGATTGACTATTTCTAGATTTAATTTCATTTTCTAAGAATTAAGTCTACATCAATTGGTATATTCATTTCATTGATTTGGTTCTTAGTTGATAACATGCTTAGGTTGCCTAGATACATTTGTGATTGTTCTTTGAAAGCATAATCTAGCTATCTAGTTACATGTCCATAGAATTTGTTGATCATCATTTTCTATGTTGAGTGCTTGTTTGTGATTTGCATTCATGATCACTTAGATGCCTTGTGAAGAGGTAGAAAGTCTCATATCTTACAGTGATTCTTTGATTTGAACAATTGGAAGTCTTAGCTAGAGTCAGGAGGACTTGGATAGCTAAGTAAGTGGAAGTCTCGACAAGAGGTGTGAGACCTCGGATTGTTGAGCAAGCAAGTCTTGACTAGAGTTTGGAGGACTCGGATAGTTGAGGTAGAAGTCTTGCCTAGGGTCAGGGAGGATCCGGATAGGTGAGCAAGGAATCTTCCTAGAGGCAGGAGGTCTTGGATAGGAAGTCGGCTTAGTAGATCACTAGGTTCAAGGATAGAGTAAGAGTGATAGCTTGGAAAGCATGTGTTGATTGCTTGAGTGTGTAACTCTTATTTGAAATAGTGGATTTTCTTTCGCCGGTGGTTGTAGTATCAACCCGTGGATGTTTTCTCTTTGAAGGTTTACCACGTAAATATTGTGTGTTATTGTTTGCAATTTTCATTAAGCATTATTATAATTGCATTGTTATTAAAAGAAGACAAAAATTGGAGCATATACCTATTCACCCCCCCTCGGTATATTCATACTATAAAGACAAAGGGATATTTTAAGTGTTTGTCCATTCATCCTCCAACTTTTCTCTAAAGGTTTGAGTTAGTTTTATTGCTGTTTTTTGAGTCTGACCTCACAAAAATGGGACTGCACCAAATCAACTAAGGTATTGATTTTCTCTCAATGTTTTCTTTTAAAACTCGATCAATTGCCTTGGGTTTTCTTCTTAATTATATATATGTCTTGTGATTGTTTTGATTTGAGTTTTGAACTCATTTAAAGCTAGATTGCGTTTCAATTGAAATCTCATATGTTGAGTTAGGTTTTGATTTTGCCTATGTTTTCACATGTTTGGGATTGTATTGTGCTAGCTTTGATTCTAGGACTATTTGGATATCTTTAATTGATTGATTTTGTGAAAATTAGTTCCTCACTTGTATTAGGCTCTCTTTGGCCAAAATCTCACTATGTACATGTGCTTGTGTTCTTATGAGCTATTCTTATGATTAGTTGATTTCCTGGATAAGATAATATGCTCTATAACTCTTGCTTTAATCTAAATGACTTTGTCACATGATTTTAGCGTATTTTTGGTATATGAGATTTAAACTTGATTATGTATTAGTTGAACATATCTTGTTACTGAAGTTTTAGATCTATACATGTATCTAGGTTGTAATTAATGTTGAATATAACTTACATGATCTAGGTGGATTGAACATGCATGATTGACTAGACTACATTTGTTTTGTGCATTCATGCTTATGTCTAGTCTTTTCCATAGGATGTGTTGATCATAACATTCTATGTTGCGTGTTTGCTTTCATTTTGCCTTAATGATCATCTAGATGCCTTCTGAGAAGGAAATCTTGACAATAGATGTGAGACCTATGTTGTTGAGCATGGAAGTCTTGACAAGAGGTGGGAGACCTCGGAATGTCAAGCATGGAAGTCTTGCCTAGGGTCGTGAGGATCTAGAAGGGTGAGCAAAGAAGTCTTACCTAGGGTCGTGAGGATCTGAAAGGGCGAGCGAGGAAGGCTTAACAAGAGGTGTGAGGCCTCGAAATGTTTAGCAAGAGGGTTACATATTCAGGAGTAGGATACGAGGGTAGTTTTCTATGTGAAGAGGTCACTTGAGATATTGTACTTGTCTTATCTACTAGTAGATTTTGTTTACCGGTGGTTCCTAACCCGTGAATGTTTCCTCTTCGGAGGTTTACCACGTTATATCTTGTGTCAACTTTTGTTTGTCCATATATCTCTTATATTTTTATTTGTTATTTGAATACTATGGATAGAAATTTATATGTAAGTTGACTTCCTTACTATGATATCAACTGTGTATGTATTATGGTTGCTTGTTTGTATCACACTTTAGATGTTTTATATATTGATTAAGTGTATTTAATTGATATAGATATATATTGTGATAGAAGAAATCTAGAAGGACAAACTTTTGTTTGTTTCTAAGGGAGTTGAAAAAGGCGTTTTACCTATTCACCCCCCTCTTTAGGTTAGCCTTGAGCATTTAACTGTGTTTGTGTTTTCAATTGGTATCAACGCAAGACACTAGATTGTACTTAGTAAGCATTCAGGTGACACATTCACGGTATTTGCAAAGCTTTTGAAGTCATGGGTTTACAAGATTATGTAATGGCGAAAGGAGCCTCAAATACTAGGCCACTGTTACTTTGAGGCACTAACAATGGGTATTGGAAATTATGGATGAAAGCTTACATCCGCTCTATTGATGAAAGGGCATGGATTATATTGGAAGAAGGATATAGTCCTCCTACCAAGGTTCAAGAGGATGGAACCGTGATACTCAAGTCAAGGAGTGAATGGACAACGAATTAGTTTGAGGTTGCGAAATGGCACCACCGTGCTATGAATGCCATCTTTGGAGGAGTTGATGGGCATCAATTCTCCTACATTCAAAATCTTGAATCCAAAAAGAAGGCTTGGGATACTCTCCAAGTTACTAATGAAGGAACCTTAGCGGTGAAGAAATCAAGGCTTCAAATGTTGGCATCACAATTTGAAGGTTTAAGTATGGTTGAAGAAGAAAAGTTAGAAGACTTCCAATTCCATCTTCTTAACATTGCTTACCAATGTCAAGCACTTGGAGTACCTATCTCAAGAGAGTGTTTAAATTGGAAAATCCTTAGGTCTTTTTCTAAGAGATTTAAATCAAAGGTGAAGGCCATTGAGGAAAGCAAGGATGTGGATAGCATGAATATTGATGAGTTGCTTAGGTCTCTCTAAACTTATGAGATATGCTTGAAGCCAAGGATTAAGAGTATGGGAATCGCTTTCAATGCTACCGAGGAGGAGAGTGATGATGAAAATGAAGAAATGGCTCTTTTGGTTAGAAAGTTATAGAAGTTTCTAAAGAAGAATGCCAAGCCTAAAGGCAAGTCTTCTAAGCAAAAGGAGGTTAAGAAAACATCATCTCTAAGGAATGAATAGAATAGTCTAGCCATGAGCAAGAAAGGTGTTCAATGCTATAATTGTCATGGTTTCTTTCACTTTGCTAGTGAGTGCACCAAGAAGCCATATAAGAAAGACAAGAAAGGCAAAGTGTTGGCGGCTACTTGGAGTGATAATTATTCTAATGATGATGAGAGATCTAGTAGTGAGTCTTCAAGTGGTGAAGAGTTGGTGAGCAACTTTGTAGCTCTAACAGATTCTCATCCTCCACTAGATGTGATGGTACAATATCTTTGGACAAGAACTTTGATGCAAATCATCATGGAAGCTTTATTTCCATTCCTACCAATCTAAAGATAACGCTCTAAGAGAGGGAGATGAGAAGGATGATTTGATCAAGAAACAACTAGATGAGTTTGTGATTGTTACTCGTAGACTTCTTGGTGAGAAATGTGATATTATAAAGAAGTTTAGAGAACTCGGAAAGATAAACCTTGAGAAAGATAATGTGATATCTTCTTTGAAGAAGAGAGAACAAGAATTAATGGAAGAGATAGACACGGCTAAGGAAGCCATACAAGGATATAGTGAATGATTCGGTAAGTGTGTCTAATGTTCAGAATCTTGTTAACTCTCATAGTGGTGAAGATGACTTGGTAGTTGAAGAGGATCCCTTGGAAGCACCACTTCCTACTCACTTGGATGAAGTCATGATTGATAAGAAACAACACAAGAAGAGAAGATCAAAAGCCAAGAAGAAGTTGGCAAACAAGGTATCTTTGCAAACTCCTAGTGAAGCTAGTTCAAATCCAAAAGGTATAATCTCATCTTTTATTACAATTTGCCATTATTGCAACAAAATAGGTCACATTAAGCCTAAGTGTTATAAATTTATTGAGAAATGCAAATTAGGAAATGAATCTAGAAATAAGGAGACTAAACTTTCAACTTGAACATGCTAAGGCTTTGAAATTTAAACATGATAATAATTCTAAGCATGAAAAGAAGTTACGGAGTAGAAAGAAAGCTAATCTTGTTCAACTTTACAAAGCTTATGTTGAAAATGTTAAGGAAGAGTGTATTAATGATATTCTTATTAATCAAGTCATTGAAGGACTTTACTCTAGATTTAACATTGTCAAGGATGATATTGGAAATGTTTGTGTAGGTACACCTAAGAACAAGTGGTTCAAGGGTGAGTGCTCTTATCACTAATGTAAGAAGCACATGTGATGTAGCATTGAGGCAATATATCAGTTGTGTTGAGAATTCTAGCTTGCTAAGCTTTGAATACTTCAAGTATTGATATGAACTTGGTTATCTCACATCATATTTGTTATGATGGTTGAAATTTGTTGGTTAACTTTAGAGAAGTTCTTTTGATATATGTGTTGGTTGAGTTAAGATATTATGCTTTTTATACTCTTGTTGTGAAACATTGTCAACTAGGTGTCATAAGGACATTCAAGGCAAGAGTGCTTATTAAAAGGGCAGAAGTATGCTATTTGGTGAATATAATATTCAAAAGGTATCTCTATACTCTAATGCATGTTCTCTTAGATATTCATCTTTTGACTCAATCTTTGATATACATCTCATAGCATGTCATAGTAGAGAATTTTTCATAGCATACATATGATTCTTATTGACATTTGCTATTTTAGGATCGAACAGTGATATTGTTCACATTGATCTTAACTTTGATGATTGTTTGTGTATAGTATATTGATTGGCATTGTTTTTGAAAATATGAGCTTCATATTCTTTGAAAGCTACTCACTAGAGAAGTAATGATCTTGAATAAGTCTTTACTTATTGCTTTTAGATCATGTGCTTGTGAGCCATAAAATCTTTGTTTTCTAAAATTGCACTTTGCTTCTCTTATATGTTTTGCTAGTATGTTGAGTTTACTATTATGTAAACTTTGGATACACCTCGAAGTTTTTATGCTTAAGTACATTTAAAATGACCTATGGTTAGTTTCCGTCTTGCTTCGGCAAATACATAAAACTCAACGAGCAGCTTTATGAAAAGGGCTACACACACTGGTTGTGAAAGATACCCAATGTTGGAATGAGCTACACCATTGTGATGAGTGAAAGCTACCATGAAGTGAATTTTGTTTATGTTTTAAAAAAAGGAAAAATCAAAGAAGTGTTGAAATGGAATCATGAAAAGAAAATTATTTGATTCAAAGCCTAAAAATAAAAGGAGGAAGGCTTAAAAAAGAGTATAGTTGAAAAATCAAATGAGCTCGGGTTGAAAAACATAAACGGGATAACGAGCCACATGCACACACACGCTCATATATTGAAATCTATTCTCTTAAAAGTAAAAATTCCGGATGATAATCGGTTTGACTTTTTGTGGAAAAAGTTTAAGATGAATAGATGTTGAAAATTGTTTGCATGTTGATTATCAAACTACTTCTTGATATATATTTGAAGCATATCTTTCACACAGACACTTTGTTTATGAGTATGTTGATATTTTAGCAATTGTTAAAGTATTATGAGAGAACTTGAAAATCTTTGTGTATCTCTCTTAGCATATGAAGCTTATTTTGTTGATATTTCTTTAAATGGCTTGAATGTGTGATTGTGTGAATATCTTTGTCAACTTTATGCTATCATTGATTTTAGTTATGGCATTTATCAAGGGTAAGCATTGTATGCTAGACGTTTTTCTCTTTTATGATGTGTTCACATGCTTCATTTTCTTACACGTTGGCATATTTTGACTTAACGACACTTGTAAGATATTACTCACTCTCTTTGTCTTGCATGATGATTCATTCTTAAGTCATATGTCTTTGTTTTATATCTTTGTGACTAATGTGCTTGTTTTGTTTTCTCTCACTTTTGTTATGTCTATAGCTTCTTATCACATAAGAAAAATGGGAAGAACTAAGATTACCGGAAGTGGAAATCAATTGAATCCCATTGTGAAAGCCAAGTCTACCTCAAAAGGATCCAAAGCTTCAAGGACAAAAGATTTAGGGATCTTTGGAACAAATAAGATATTTCAAGAGAGAGAAATTGACTTTGATAAGCGTAAAGATTCTTATGTTCTTAAGTGCTTAAAGGATAGAAAATGGGAATCTTGGGTGAGCATGTTAGGAGTTGTAAATGATACTCTTGTTAGAGAGTTTTATCATGAATATAAGGAAAGTGCCACCTTGTTCGATGCTTTGATGGAAATTAGGGGTACTGTGTTTAGAGTTAACCTAGAGAACAATAACAAGTTTCTTGGGCTATCTAATGATATCGATTCAAATTTTCTAGATATGGATGTTATTGAGAATCTAAATATAATGGGTAGAACTCTTTGTGACAATGCTTCCTTTGAGTGGAAAAATAGGGCATACATTAGTCAATATGAGTTAACTAAGGCTAGTGCATTTTAGCATCTGTTCAATTACACTAACATTATTAGATCTTCGAATTCAACCGAGTTGAATAAGGACAAGATCAAAATAGTGTATGACTTGGTAACTAATCAACCGATAAACCTTGGGGATCTTCTTATGTATTACATTGATAATGTGGCTTTCTCTACTAGAGGTGATAAAAGACTATCATTACCGGGGTTTATTACTTCATTGTGTTTAGCTCGTGGGATTAAGAGTAGAGAATATGACGTGTTAGTTCAACCCTTGGAAAAGTATTGTGATGAACATGTGTCATACATGTCCTATAAGAATAAGGGTAAGACTTGTGATACTTTTGGACTATTTAGTAGTTCTCAAGTTGACAGTCATGTGATTAGCACAAGTATTCTTCCAGATTGGGCTATACAATTGAAGGAGAAGGTTGATGAACATAGTGCAATAGTTGTTCAACAAGATGCTAGGATAAAAGAGTTGGATGAGTGCATTGCTTCAAGCTCAAGACCACCTCTCAAGCATTATGTTTGATCGACTACTCTCACGACTTTATTTGATGGAACAAGTGGCTAGTATTGATCTTTGAGGTACATTTCTTAACCTTTTGGCGTCATTTCATGTCGAAAAAGGGGAGAAAGATTATATGATAGTATGCTAGTTGCTTAGTTTCTTTTTATGTTGTTTTTGTGAACTTTTGAACTTAATGACATGTAATAATTAGTCTTAAGATTTGGTTAAGAAATTTTGTGATTTGGCATGTATTGAGGGGGAGATACATGTATTTGTGGACTTTATTGTATATTCTTATCCATACTATATGTTGCCACATTTGTTTTTTTCTCTTGTATATCCATTATGCTTTGAGATGATTTATAGGTTGCATCAAGAGAAGATAAAGATGAGGTTTAAGAGTAGATGAAGATTAGTTCTAGGAATCTTACTCATTGTAATATGAGGGAGTGATTTTGTGACCTATCTTCGTTTTTATATTTATAGTAAATGTATAGGTGTTTTGACCTGGAATTTTGCCAAAGGGGGAGATTGTTAGGTTTTAGACTATGTTGGCATTAATTCCATATCAAAATGATGTTTACTTGTAATGATTTAGTTGTCTACGATTCATGATGATTCAAGCCTCAAAGAAGGAATAACAACTAGTCAAAGTAAGTACAAAGTCTTCAAAAAGAAAGGATGCTATACGGTTCTACAAAGGTATATTAAGACCTTATATTTCTCTTACAAGGCTTAAGGCACACACACAAAATTCATACATTTGTGTCCCTGCATAGTTGTGCAACATTAAAGGCACACACACTAATCAAACATTTGTGTCCCTGCATAACTGTGCACCATTAAGTCACACACACAATTCATACATTTGTGTTCCCGTATAATTGTGAACCGTTAAGGGCACACACACAAATCATAAATATGTGTCCCTGCAACGTTGTGCCCATTTATAACACATTCACACACTCGAAGATGAATGCTCATGCATTGGTATGAAAATAACATGTTTTGGAAAATGCATGATTGGAGACTATTTCTATGTGGTTCGCATTCTAGTGTGAATTGTGTTGTATGTGTATATATTTATATAACATGGATATTGAACTTGATTTTAGTCTTAAATCATTCTTGATTGACTTCCGGTCATTTCGGTTACTCATACTATTGATTTCAAGTTCTAAGTCAAAAGATACTACACTTTCAACTCATGCTGTGTACATTGTCTTCGTATTCGTATATCGAGTTAAATTCTTATTTTTTGGGTTGAGTATCTTATATTTCCATGTTTGTGAAAGAATTATGGTTCGTAATCCGTAAATGGATTTGAATTCCGAGTTCGGAGGCTGAAGAATGGTCGAAGAACGGTCGAAGAACGCGAAGGGAGGTCGAGGGAAAAAGAAGACAGCACAAAGCTCTTCTTTCCCGAGATGGCGCGTGGCCATCACGGGCAAGATGGCTTGCTGCCCCAAGATGCCCACGTGCCATCTCGGGTAACAATCAAGCTTGGCTGCTTCTTGTCCTTTTTTGGTCATTTCATACTCTATTTTTTCCCTCTCATTTATATATCCCTTCCCTCTCACATTTCATTAAAAAGAAGAGATTCAAAATTTGAGTGCAGAATTTTCTCCCGAATTTTCTCCCAAATTTTCCCACATTCAAAACACTATATCTTATTCATTCGAACTCTGATACGAGTGATTCAAATTTGAGAGTGTTTGTCTATTCATCCTCCATCTTGTCTCTGAAGGTTTGAGTTAGTTTTATAGCTGTTTTTGGAGTCTAAACTCACAAAAACGGGACTGCACCGAATCAACTAAGGTATTGATTTTCTCTCAAAGTTTTCTTTTAAAACTTGGTCAATTGCCTTAGGTTTTCTTCTTCAATATATATATATATATATATATATATATGTGTCTTGTGATTGTTTTGATTTGAGTTTTGAACTCATTTAAAGCTAGATTGAGTTTCAATTGAAATCTCACTGTTGAGTTAGGTTTTGATTTTGCCTATGTTTTCACATGTTTGGGATTGTATTGTCCTTGCTTTGATTCTAGGACTATTTGATGATCTTTAATTGATTGATTTTATGAAAAACAGTTCCTCACATGTATTAGGCTATCTTTGGCCGAAATCTCACTATGATACATGTGCTTGTGTTCTTATGAGCTATTCTTGTGCTTAGTTGATCTCATGAATAAGATAATATGCTCTAGAACTCCTGCTTTAATCTAAATGACTTTGTCAAATGATTTTAGCATATTTTTGGTATATGAGATTTAAACTTGACTATGTAATAATTGAATATATCTTGTGACTGAAGTTTTAGATCTATGCATGTATTTAGGTTGTAATTAATGTTGAATATATCTTACATGATCTAGATGGATTAAACATGCATGATTGACTATACTACATTTGTTTTGTGCATCATGCTTATGTCTAGTATTTTACATAGGATGTGTTAATCATAACCTTCTATGTTACGTGTTTGTTTGCATTTTGCATTCATGATCACCTAGATGCCATGTGAGAAGGAAGTCTTGACAATAGGTGTGAGACCTATGTTGTGGAGCATGGAAGTCTTGACAAGATGTGGGAGACCTCGGAATGTCAAGCATGGAAGTCTTACCTAGGGTCGTGAGGATCCAGAAAGGTGAGCAAGGAAGTCTTGCCGAGGGTCGTGAGGATCCGGAAGGGTGAACGAGGAAGTCTTGACAAGAGGTTTGAGGACTCAGATTGTTTAGCAAAAGGGCGGCTTATTCATGAGTGGGATAGGAGAGTAGTTTATAGGGGAAGAGGTCACTTGAGAGATTGTACTTGTCTTGTCTACTAGTGGACTTTGTTTGCCTATGGCTGCTAACCTATGGATGTTTCCTCATCGGAGGTTTACCACGTTATATCTTGTGTCAACTTTTCTCTATCTCTATCTCTCTTATAGTTGTATTTGTTATTTGAATATTGTTGATTGAAGTTTAAATGTAAGTTGACTTCCTTGCTATAATGTCAGTTGTGTATGTATTATGGTTGCTTTTTTGTATCACACTTTAGATGTTTTACATGTTGATTGAGTGTTTTTAATTGATATATATATTGTGATACAAGCAATCTAGAGGGACAAACTTTTGTTTGTTTCTAAGGGAGTCGAAAAAAGTGTCTAACCTATTCACCTCCCCTAGGTTAGCCTTGAGCATTTAACCATGTTTGTACTTTCAACTTCCTCCACATGTTCTTCCTACTAGATCTAGGTTAGGTATTCAAAATTATTCACAAAAATATCTAGAAACTTAAACATGTCAATCAAAGCTAGAACAACATGTTTTCAATAGAAATCACAAAACTAGCTTTGAAATCATTTGAACAAGTTTTTCACTTGAAATCCTCAATATATTAAAAAAATTAAGAACTAGATTTAGATGATAGAGATCACAATAAAAAATCCTAGTTTTAGAACATGTGACATAAACCTAGAAATCAACAATCAAGATCAAATCACATAGATATTCTAAATTCAAGTTCATGTTTTTCAAAATTAGCAAAAAGATGTTCAATCAAAAACACAAGAGCTAATTTCGAAAGTCACTAAAACAAGTCCAAAGTTTGAATCAAAATCATTCTAAACATATTTCTTTAATCAAATAAGAAGATCTATCAAGTTGATCATAAAAGAAAAAAATTAAGAGAAGATGATTCACTTACAAATGATGAACACACGAATGAAGATCAGATCACCACAAACAATCTGGACAACAATTGACTCTGAAAATGCTTGGGAGTTGTTTCTTTCTTCAAGACCAACAATTTTGGTTTTTAAAATTCTAAAATCGGAGTTGATTTAAGAGAGATATGGCCAAAACAAAAATTGAAAAGTTCTTCAAAATTTCTTTAAGAAATTCCAATAATTATGGAGGGAAAGTGATGTGGAGGAGAGAGAGATTCGCCCACCATTGAAGGGCTGCCACCTTAGCCTCCAATGGAGATGTGTGGACTCCACGGGGGCAGAGGGCATCCCTTCCCGTGTGGTCTACGGGCCTTCACGGTGAAGGGGTGCAAATGGCACTTTTCCATTCCTCTTCCATTGCGCACCACTTGCTTTCTTCGACAGCTCTCTAACCTTCAAACTTCAAATTTGAATCCATTTTCGGATTATGAACCATAACTCCTTCACGGACATGTATATCAACAAAAATTTCATAAAAGATACGGAAATCAACTTGATAAAAAAAGATGAAAACCATACGTGACAAAGACACGAAAAGTTTTGTAATTTCCAACTCGGAACTCAAACAATTATGAATGAGTAACTGAAACGACCGGAACTCAGTATAGAACAATATGAGAAAAAAATCAAGTCAGATATCACAAAACAAAAAAAATAAACACAAGAACACACAAGCATCCCATTTCCTAGAGACAGTCCTAGAACATGCAGTTTTACAAAAGTTATCAAATTGAATCTAATGCATGTGCATACTTTAACAAGTGTGTAATGTTATACCAATTGAGCACAATGATGCATGGATACATATGAATGCAATGTGTACGTATGTGTGCACCTACGCCTTGTAAGAGGAAGAAGTATCTTGATACCTTAGCATCAAAGTAAGCACATATCCACTTGTAGATGAACTTTGCATGCAAAGTTGCTTTCCTTCTTTGAAGCTCGATCCAATAACGAACCACCTAAGCAACTAAGCAAAACAAACAAAGAGTGTTTTATTATGGAGTCAAGCCAACACAAATCTAAAACCTAACAATCTCCCCCTTTGTCTATTCCAAGAAAAAACCTCAACCTCACCATACAATGATCACTTCAACAAAATCATAGTTGTTTTTCTCACCAATCACATTAAAAAGAGAACCCTAAATTAAAAAAATCTTCAAGTCTTCCTGAGTCATCGAGATTTTTCTCTTTAATCATCAAGGCACCTGTGAGAAACACACAACCAAAAAAGTAAAAATTTTACAAAGAAAATTGGTAAGATATATCTACAAAAACAAACATGACTCCCCCTATCTAAAAAAAAAATTCAATTTAAAGCACTCCCTTAGTTCCTTAACCTCAACATACAAGAATTCTTTACACCACCTTAAGAATAGAATTCCCCCCCTTAAAATAAGAATGTCAATAATCCACAAAGAGGTACATTCTCCCATATGAGGTACATTTCTCCTACACTCAAGGTGAGGTATACATTTCTCCCCCTTTTTGTCAAGGAATAGACAAAGAAACAAACAAGGGATAATCAAGGGAAAAGAGAAAATATATGAGATAAGTAACATGCATTTTCAATGTTCAATTAGGCCATGTTTTATCAAAGTAAAAACATGTAAACATATCATAATAGAGAACAAAGTCTAGCATACTATGCTCCGCCTTGATAGGTGCTCTATCTAAGATCAAGATAGGATATTGTTCACAATGATATCCACACAATCAAACAATCAAGCAATTTAAAAAAAATCAACAAAATAAGCTCCACAAACTATGAGAGATAGACTATATTTTTAATCTCTCTCATAATTCTTCTAAAATTGCTAGCATATCAAATTCACTTGAAACCAAAACAAGTGTGGGTGTGGATTTGCTTCAAACATATATAAAATGAAAATACAAACATAGTTAACTTGCGTTAAGCTAACCTAGGGGGTGAATAGGTTATTACACCTTTTTCATTCCCTTGAAACAAACATAAATTTGTCCCCTCTAGATAGTTTTTATCACAATTAATTAATCAAGCACAATCACAATCAATTCAGTAAAGATATGATTGGTCTTACAAAGTAAATGTAGATTACAATTTGCATGTGATACAAACTCAATTTTTACATAGGCTATCAAACATAAGCCTTTAACATTTACAAAGCTAGATATAAAAAGGATATCAATTACAAGTAAATCAAACAAGATATCAACACATATACAAATATCAAGAGATAAGGATAAAAAAAATTAACACATGAATTTTATGTGGTAAAACCTCCGTCGAGGAACATCCACGGGTTGATTCCACAACCACGGCAAACACCTTTCACTGGTAAGATAAAATCGTACAATCTCTCAAGTTACCACTTCACCTAGAAATCTACCCTTCAACCCTACACATTAAAAGAGATGCCACCTTGCTTAACTATCCGGATCTCCCCAATCTTAGTCAAGACTTCCATGCTTAGCTATCAAAGTTCTCACGACTCTAGTCAAGAATTCCATGCCCAAATCAAAGAATCACTCTCCAAAATAAGATTTCCACACTTAGCTATCTGGATCACCCCTATCCTAGCCAAGACTTCCTTGCTTAGCTATCCCAGTCCTCGCGACTCTAACAAAGACTTCCACGCTCAAATCAAAGAATCACTCTTCAAAATGAGACTTCCAACCTTTTCATAAGTTATATAATCTAAGTGAATGCAAAATGATGCAAACACACACAACATAGTATATATGATCAATATATCCTATGGAAACTAGAAATGAATCAATGAACACATATCATATGTATTCTAGTTTGCAATCCAAAGAATAATGCAATCAAGTAAATGATGTATGTACATAAGAAATGTGTAGATTAGGCACAAATCGTAAATAACTAGATTTTTATCAACAAAATGTACAAAGCAATTTTAGCTAGATCTTAATGTATGAACAATTAACCTATAGTATGCGAAACATCTAAACACACAGAAAAACCTAGATTGTGTTCAATCAAATAAAAGTGCTAGAATCAATTGATAAATTAAAAAATAAATTTCTAGCAAAACATATAGAGCATATAATCACATGATATTTTCTCAGATTCAAACAAGCTCTAAATCAATATTGAAATATGCTATTTCAACAAATATTCAATTAAAATGATCTAGAATATTAAAGCTATCAATCATTGAAAATAATATCAATTAATGCACAAAATAGCCTTAGATTAGAAGCTAAGACAATACAACTCCACAAGCATGTAAAAACATAGATTTAAGAAAACATAACTCAACATGCTTGTCAATTGAAGCTCCATCTGGCTCGATTAGATTTCATTACACTAATCAATGTTTACACATCAAATACACACACACACACACACACACACAAACATATACATATATATATATGTATATATAAGAAGAAAACCCAAGGTGTTTGAAGACTTGAAGATCAAACTCAAGAGAAAAATCAATACCTCAGTGAAAAACATGCAGTCTCATTTTTGTTAGATGAGCTACCAGAAAGCTTGATCAAATGAATCCAAACTCTTGTGGAAATGACAAAGGACAAATAGAAAAATATTCTCCAACTTGAATAACTTTATTCGGACTCCAAATGAGAAAGTTATGGTGTTTGGAAAATAAGAAAATTGGAGAGAAAAAATTTCTGCACTTGTTTTTCAAATTTTCTTCTTGAAATGAAAAACGAGGGAAAGTGGTATATATTGGTGGGAAATAAATAAAAGATTTGAGCAACCAATCAAGAGTGGCTACCTATGTATCCTTGTGGTGGCATATGGGCTCCACGGGGGCAGAGGGCTGCTCTTTTCGTGGAGGCCACGTGCCTCCACGGGGAGTGGAGCTTGGCCCTCTTGCTTGGTTCTTCTCCTCCCCTAGCGCACCTTCGCATTCATCGACTGTTCTTTGGCATCAGAACTTCAAATTTGAATGTTTCTTTGAATTCAAAAATGAGACTCTCTTATGTACAAGGACATCAAGAAAAATTTCACATAAAATATGGAATTCAACTTGAAAACCATTTACGTTAAAGACACGGATTAGTAACTTCCTACTTGGAACTTGAAACTAAATGAATGAGTAATCGAAACAACCAGAACTCAATGAGGAATATCATAAGTACAAATTAAAGTCCAATATCACATAAACAAAAAAATATAAACAAAAGAACACACAAGTATGGTATTTCCTAGAGATAGTTCTAGAAAATGTAATTTTACGAAAGTTGTCAACTTAAATTCTAGTGCATTTGCATACATGAATAAGTGTGTGTATGTGTTATACCAAGTTTTGCACAACGATGCAGGGATATATATGGATGCAGTGTATATGTGTGCCTAGGCATTGCAAAGAGGAAAAAGACCTTGATATACCTTTTGCTATGCAATTAAGCTTTGTTCCTCTTGTAGCCACCACTTTGCTTGAAATGTTGTCTAACTTTCTTTAAGCTTGATAGTCTATAAATTCCAGACAAATAACCAATACAAAGCAAATGTCATTTTGAGATAGAATTATGCCAACACTAATCTCAAAAACCTAACAATCTCCCATTTTGACAAATTCTATGTCAAAACACCTATATAAATACTAAAACAAACAAAATGAAGATTGGTCACAAAATCACACCCTCACATTACAATGAGTTAGTTCCCTTAGAATAATCTTCATCAAGTCTTGAATTCTTTGATGTAGTCTTCTCTTTTCATCACCTAAAATCATCTTGAAACACAAAGCATATACAAGAGAAACATGCATATATGGCATGATATTTAGATAAATATCAATAAATTCCAAATGGATACACATGTCTCCCCCTAAATACATGCATATTATCCATCAACAAAATATTATCATCCAAATATTACAAACCAATAATTCAAGATGCCAACTAAAACAAACTAAAAATAGAAAAAACTAAACAATTCTAAGATTATGAAAGCATAAAAGTTTTAGAATCATTGTTTTCCCCTTTTTTGACATAATATGAAGCCAAAAGGTTAATAAAACATAATACCTCAAGATCAAGCATTATCAAAGAAAGTTCTTCTATTTGTTGTTCTCACATAATGCTTTGAAGTGAATGAGTTACTAGAAGCAAGCTTGTCTTTAGGTACTTGATCTTCTCACCTTGTTGTATCACCTTTGTACCTAGTTCCACAACTTCAGCATCAAGCTCTCCAATCTTGGTCATAAGCCCCTCTTGAAATTGCATGGCCCATTCCGGTAGGCAATTCAAGCTTGACACAACACATGGCTCATGGCGCTCACCAAAAAACCTACAAGTGCCACTAGCCTTCCCTTTTTCTTTGTATGACATAAATACCAAGCCTTTGTCATAAAACCTTTCGAAGGGAGGTAGAAGCACATCATCATCAAACTTCGAAACTCCTAGCATCATAAAAAAATGAGAAATAAACCCTGGAAAAGCTAACTTCTCCAATCTCGATTAAGAAGCCGCACTCTCTATATGTTATATCAAGAGATCACCAAGGTTCAAAGGCTTGTTTGACTCTAAGGTGTATACACTCTTGATCTTCTCCTTGTTTAGCTCGAAAGAATTTGTAGATCCTACAAGATTTGCACATACATATAGACGCTAAAAGGCACTAACCTTGGTCAACTCACTTTGGCCTATGTTTTCTCTCTTACCCCTTTCAAATCCATCATCCTCACAAAAAGTCCTCCTCGTAAGATTCAAGTGATCTATATTATCCACATCAAGTAGTTTCAAAACAATCTCATTGGAGAGATCAAGGAACTTGTTGATGCTTGCTGAGGAGAGCCTAAATGTTTTTCTTCTCACATTCATCAAGGCATTTTTGAAGTTGTGCTCTCCTTATACTCAAAATAGAACTCTCTTATAAGCCTTTCATTAACAACCCCAATATAATTTATCCATGCTTCCCAATGCCTTTCATATACGGAATAATAAATGTAAGAATCATCAACCAAATCAACACCCCTATCTTGGATAGGATTTTTGGTTCCCATAACACCGAAGGCTTACAACTTATTGGTTTAGATTTTTTAGAGGTTGAAGTGGAATGCTCATGCATTGGAATGAAAGTAACATGTTTTGAAAAAATGCATGATTGAAGACTATCTTTATGTAGTTTGATTCTTCTGTGAAATGTGTTTGTTTGTTTGTTTGTTTATTTGTTTGTAAAACACGGGTCTGAAACTTGATTTTAGTCTTAGATTATTCATGATTGATTTCTAGTCATTTCGATTGCCCATACTATTGATTTAAAGTTCTAAGTCGAAAGATACTACACTTTCAACTCATGTTGCATACATTGTCTTCGTCTTCATATATCTAGTAGAATTATTTTTTTCTGCGTTTAGTATCTTATATGTCCATCACTGTAAGGTAGTCCCAGTTATAATCTTTAAACAGATTTGGATTCAGAGTTCAGAGGCCAAATGACGGTCGAAGAACGCCAGAGGAGCGCAAGGGAAGAAGTGTGATGGCTTAAGCCATCATTGAGCACCTTCCCGAGATGGCGCATGGCCATCTCGGCCCCAAGTTTCTCTTCCCTGAGATGCCCATGGGCCATCTCGGAGAGGCTCTAAAGCATGGGAGCTTTTTGGTCTTTTGGGTCTTCTCTCTTTAAAACCTCTCATTCCCTCTTATTGATAGCAAGTTGAGAAAATCGAATTTAAAGAACAAATGCAGAATTTTTCTCTCAACATTTTGATTTTTGTATTTGTGATAACTTCTTCATTTCTACTCCTAATCACTTCATTCAAAAACCACTTTTAAGTGTCTTGAAGATTTCTACAAACCGTAAGCATTTCCAGAACCAAAGAATGTCTAGATTTTTTATTGTGATCAGATCTTCAGTTCATGATTTTCATCCTTGGTAAAATCATCATCTTCTTAGTTTTCTTCTTAGATCTTCTTATTGATTGATGCTATTTGATTAAGAAGCATGACTATGATGAGTTTGATATCATTTTGTGGTTTTCTGATTTGATTTTCAAGTTTAGCTAGATTTGTGACAAGTTGATTGATTTGTGCTAAACTGGATAAACATGGAACTGTTTCTAGAAATCTTTTGTTATTGTGCTTGATTGACTATTTCTAGATTTAATTTCATATTTCTAAGAATTACGTCTACATTAATTGGTATATTCACTTCATTGATTTAGTTATTAGTTGATAACATGCTTAGGTTGCCTAGATACACTTGTATTTGCTCTTTAACGCATAATCTAGCTAACTAGTTGCATGTCCATAGAATTTGTTGGTCATCATTTTCTATGTTGCGTGCTTATTTGTATTTTTTCATTCATGATCACTTAGATACCTTGTGAAGAGGTAGGAAGTCTCATATTTTAGAGTGATTCTTTGATTTGAGCAATTGGAAGTCTTAGCTAGAGTCTGGAGAACTTAGATAGCTAAGCAAATGGAAGTCTCGACAAGAGGTAGGAGGCCTCGGATTGTTGAGCAAGGAAGTCTCAACTAGAGTTAGAAGGACTCGAATAGTTGAGCAAGAAGACTCGCCTAGGGTCGGGAGGATCTAAAAAGGTGAGCAAGGAATCTTCCTAGAGACATGAGGTCTTGGATAGGAAGTCGGCATAGTAGATCACTAGGCTCAAGGTTTGAGAACTCTTATTTGAAAAAGTGGATTTGCTTTTGCCGGTGGTTGTGGTATCAACCCGTGGTTTTTTCCTCTTTAGAGGTTTACCAGATAAATATTGTGTGTCATTGTTTGCAATTTTCATTAAACATTATTAAAATTGCATTGTTTTAAAAGAAGACAAAAAATTGGAGCATATACCTATTCACCCCCCCCCCCCCCCTATGTATATTTACACTTTTAAGATAAAGGGAATTTTCAATTGGTATCAGAACAGGTTTCTAGATACACTTAGATAGACCTTCTTTATAGTGTTTGTTATCTTCTTTTGTTTGTTTCATCATGATTTAAGAAATATATTCTTTTGTGGCTTCTCTTGTTGAAGGTGAGTCTATTGACTTAGATGATCGAAAGATCAAATATCTTATTCAAGAAAATGAAAGGATATCTAAGATCATAAGTCTCTCACTAAGAGGTTAGAAAATCGTGATTGGAGTTCAAAATGTGTTAATGATCTTAATGACAAAATTCTTAATCTTGAGAAAAACTTGATTTATAGCAAAGATAGATTAAGTATTTTGAAGCATGAAATTGAGCAAAGAGATGAATCTCTCGATCGTGCTTGGAGAATTGAAAATGTGCTTAGAGCAAAACTTAATGAGCATGAGAATCAAGAGAAAATGCTTAATGACAAACTTAATTAGGCTAAAAAGATGATTAACAAGATGTTATCTAGCTCTAATAAAGTGAAAGCTGTCATTAAGGTTGGAAAGTCTTCTAGCGACAAAAGTGGTTTAGGATATGTTAATGAAAATTCAACTCCTTTATCTAACAAATCTAATTTCGTCAAAGCTTGTAGCAATTTAAATGTAGGTACACTCTCTAACGGTAAAGCCATGAATGCTACCGGAGGTGCCTCAACATCAACAATGAAGGTCAAGGAAAAGACTCAACAATGCCAAAGACAAGCTACGTCATCATCAAATACAAAAGATAAGACATCTAGTGTTGCACGCCAAAGAGGTAAAATTTTGAGAAGGAAAAATGAGTTTAATGCTCAAGCAAATGGTAAACTTCCCAAATTCATACCTATTTGTCATTATTGCAACATGGTAGGACATATAAGACTTAGATGTTTTGAATACATTCGTAAATGTATAATTACCAATGATTTGCATGATATGTCTTTGAATGGTCCTAGGCAATCACCCATGTATGGATCTAGAATTAGACCAAAGAAGAACTTGGAAAAGCATGTTGAGAATAAATGTGCTGATGATTTGTTTGTTAAATCTTGTGTTGTGCCTCGTTCTACTATGCATAAGCAAGTTGATAATGCTTTGTTTGATTTGTTTGAAAATGTGACTAATGGAGTCAATGTGCCTAAAAACAAGTCAAAGCATGTTAATAAATATAGGAATGAGAAACTTGTCAATAAAGTTTGGGTTAAGAAAAACAAAACACAATGTTTGGTTGCACAATATGCTTTAAGAGCTAACTCATCCTATTGTTCATACCTAGAAAGCGGTTGCTCTAGGAATATGACCTGTAACAAGGAATTCTTTAAGAATCTTGTTATGAAAGATGGTGGTTGGGTTACATTTGGTGATGGCACCAAAAAGCAAGTTCTAGGCAAGGGAACATTTTGTATCCCCAGTTTGCCTAAACTTTGTGACACCTTATATGTAGATGGTCTACAGGCTAATCTAATAAGCATAACTCAACTCACTTGTGCGAAATTTTTTAAGAAGTTAGCTTTAACAAGGATGTTTGCACGATAATCGATAAAAAGGGCAAAATTGTTTTGAAAGCCAAAAGATCTTTGGACAATTGCTATTGTTTAGAGGTTGATCCACTAACATGTAATATGGCACATGAGTGCAATAAGCTTGAATTATTGCATGAAAGGTTGGGCCACATGAATTATAAAGATTTAAAGAAGCTTGAGAAATATAGCATTATTAGAGGTCTTCCTAGTCTTGGTAAAAAGCTTGATGGTGTTTGTGAACCATGTCAATTAGGTAAACAAACCAAAGTGTCTCATAAAAAGTATACAATTTTTGCTACCAAGAAGCCCTTAGAACTTGTGCATATGGACCTAATGGGACCAATCCAAACCGAAAGCATAAATGGTAAGAAATACATTTTTGTATGTGTTGATGATTTTTCTCGGTTTTCTTGGGTATATTTTCTTAGAGACAAGACCAAAACTTTTGGTTACTTTAAGAAGTTTTGTAAACAAGTTCAAAATGAAAAAGGTTTTAGGATCAAGAAAATATGTCGCATTAGGAGTGCTCATGGGAGTGAATTTGAAAATGCTAGATTTAGTGAGTTTTGTGATGATTATAGGATTTCACATGAGTTCTCGGCTCCTAGAACTCCTGAATAAAATGGTGTTGAGAGGAAAAATCGTGTCTTACAAGAGATTGCTAGGGTCATGCTTAATAGCAAGAAACTCCCTAGAAATCTTTGGGCCAAAGTGGTCAATATCGCATTCTATATCTCTAATAGAGTTTTTAGAAGACCCGGTACAAAACAAACCTCCTATGAAAGGGCAAGAAACCCAATGTGAGTTACTTCCACACTTTTGGGAGTAAGTGTTTTATTTTGAATGATAGAGATCATTTAGAAAAGTTTGATGCTAAAAGTGATATTGGTCTCTTTCTTGGGTATGCTAATAATAGTTGTGTATATAGAGTGTTCAATTTGAAAACTAAGACTGTTATGGAGTCTATTGTGTGATAATAATGATGTCAATGAACCTAAAAAACATTTGTTGAATAACACTAAAGCACCTATTGATGTGACTAGTTGTGATAAAGTGAGTCTAGTCATAATGATGATAATGATAGTGTTGCTAGTGAAGAAACTTAAGAGTTAGAAAATGGTTTGAATGATAACCTACAAGATGTTGAAAATTCTAATTCTAGACTTTAGGACATGCATTATCAACAAGACATCATAGGTGATCTGAATGAAGGGGTTAGAACTAGAAGGCAACTAGCTAACCCAATTTCATATGCTTGCTACACTTCTCAAATTAAGCCCAAAAATATTAATGAAGCAATTATTGATGAATATTAGGTTAATGCCATGCAAGAAGAACTAAATCAATTTGAGAGGAACGAAGTTTGGTCCTTAGTTTCTAGACCAAAAGATATCAATGTGATTTGTACAAAATGGGTGTGTAGGAATAAGACCGATGAATGTGGCAAGATAGTGAGAAATAAAGCAAGACTAGTGGCTAAAGGATACACACAAGTTGAAGGTGTAGACTTTGAAAAGACTTTTGCACCCGTTGCACGTCTTGAGTCCATTAGACTTTTGTTGTCCATTACATGTCTTAAAAAATTCAAATTGTTTCAAATGGATGTCAAAAGTGCTTTTCTCAATGGATACCTTCAAGAAGAAGTGTATGTTGAACAACCTAAAGGTTTTATAGACCCACAATCTCCTAATCATGTGTTTAAGTTGAAAAAGGCTCTTTATGGCCTTAAGCAAGCCCCTAGATCTTGGTATGATAGGTTGACTCAATATCTTGTTGACAACCAATATAGGAGAGGTGGTATTAATAAAAATTTGTTTGTCAAGCATTATGATAATGAAATTTTTATTGTACAAATATATGTTGATGACATTGCTTTTGGGTCTACATGTAAAACAAAGGTTGATGATTTTGTGAATGTTATGTCAAGAGAATTTGAAATGAGTATGGTAGGTGAACTCAATTACTTTCTTGGCATGCAAGTGAAACAATCTAGAAATGGTATCATGTTGTCTCAGTCTAAATATGCTAGAAATCTTGTTAAGAAATTTGGCCTCGAAAAGGGAAAAGAATTTGAAACACCTATGAGTACTACTTTAAAACTTGACAAAGATGAAATAGGAAAAAATGTTGATCAAAGTCTCTATAAGAGCATGATAGGTAGCCTTCTCTACCTAACGACTAGTAGGCTGGATATTTGTTTTAGTGTTGGTTTATGTGCTAGGTTTCAAGCTAATCCAAAATAATCTCACTTGAAAGCCGTTAAAGGAATCATTAGATATATAAAAGGAACACATAATCTTGGTTTATTCTATTCCTTTGATACTAATGACATTCTTGTTGGATATTGTGATACGGATTGGGCAGGAAACATTGATGATCGTTAGAGCACATCGGGCGATTGCTTTTACTTGGGGAATAATTTGGTTGCTTGGCAAAGCAAGAAGCAAAATTCCGTCTCTCTTTCTTCATCCGAAGCCGAGTATATTACGGTCGGAAGTTCTTGAACACAACTTCTATGGATGAAGCAAACTCTCAAGGATTATGAGATTGATTAAGGTAAAATGACTCTCTATTGTGATAATATGAGTGCCATTAACATCTCTAAAAATCCGGTTCAACACTCACGCATAAAGCATATAGACATTAGGCATCATTTCATTAGAGAACTTTTTGAACATTCAATAGTAATCCTTAAGCAAATGCCTACTAAAAATCAACTTGCGGACTTGTTCACAAAGCCCTTGGACAAAGAGATATTTGTATCTCTTAGAAGATCCATTGGCATGATTTTTGTTGATTAATGCTTGTGTGTGGTTGTGAGTGGATTAATAAGCAAAAATATATTGTATATATATTTCTTTCAGAGCTACTCATGTGAGAAGTAATGATCTTGATGGAATAGATTTTATTGCTTCTAGATCATGCATTTAAGTCCTTGTAAATCTTGTTTTTAAAAGTGCACAAATGCTTCTCTTATATGTATAAGTTTGAGTAATTGAGTTTGAAAGCATGTAGATTATGGATGCATCTTGAAGTTTCATTGTTTAGTACATGATAGATGACCTATGGTTAGTATCCATTTTGCTTCGCCATCTACATAGAACTCAACTAGCACCTTTATAGAAAAGGCTACACATCTTGGTTGTGAAGCCGCCCAATGTAGGAAAGGGCTACACCATTGTGATGAGTGAAAGCCCTCATGAAGAGTATATATTTATGTTATAAAAATCAAAGAAGTGTTGAAAAAGAATCATTTAAAAAAAAATTGATTCAAAGCCTAAAAAGAAATGGAGGAAGGCTTAAAAGGAGTATAGTTGAAAATTGTGAATGCTAAGGTTGAAAAATAGAAATGAGATAACGAACCACATGCACACACATGCTCATATGTTTAAATATATTCTTTTTAAAGCAAAAATCCAGATGATAATCGGTTTGACCTTGATTGGAAAAGCTTTAAATGGATAGGTGTTGAAGTGGTTTGCATGATGATATCACAATCACTCCTTTTATATATGCTAGAAGCATTTTCACACACACAATTTTTTGCTTAATGTGCTTGATTCATTAGCAATGAGAGATTATTTTTGAGAGAATAATAAAAATCTATGATTCTCTTATTAATTTTGGAAAATAATGGTTTACTATCTTTTATTGCTTAAAATGTGTGATTGAGTGATTCCCTTGTGAACAAGTTTACTTGCTTATTAATATGTGGAGCATATGTTAATGGGGAGCTTAGTTTGTTTAACTTAGTTCTCTATACAACTTGTTTGATCATTATCTTATGATTTCATTATGCTTCTCTTATAACCTTGTAGGTATTTTCAATTGGCATTTACCTCTCTCTCTCTAGGTTGTGTAATATGTTTTTGTCTATTCCTTACCAAAAAGAGGGAGAAAGTGTTTTCCACACCATTTTACTTACTTTTGATAAAAATGGGAGACAATTCAATAAGGGGGAGAAAGAATTCTTGTTTGCTTGAGATAGGAAGAGATAAGGGAATTTTTGTTTTGTTCCAAATATTGTCTGTTTATCTCACACATCTTCCTTGTAGAAGATTGCTTTTGGTTGTTCTTATCTCACAAGTTCTTTGAATGTGTGAAGATATTCTTGAAGATTCTTGAAGACATTTTAGTCTAGGAATATCTCTTTGTAATGTGAGGATGTGAGAATGCAATCAACATTGATTATGAGTGATCATTGTATGGTGAGGTAGAGGTTTTGTCATGGAATAACCAAAGGGGGAGATTGTTGGGTTTTAGATTTGTGTTGGATTGATTCCATAACAAAACTTCATTTCTTTGTAATGCATAGTTGCTTAAGTGGTTAGTGATGATAAGAGCTTCAAGGAAGAAACAGAACTTCTCATGATGTAAAGTTCATCTTCAAGAGGATTGGTACTCTTCTTGGATGTTAAAGTATCGAGATTCTTCTTCCTCTTGCAAGGCGTAAGAGCATACACACACAATTCATACATATGTGTCCCATCATAGTTATGCACATTAAATGCGCACACACACACAATTCATACATATGTGTCCTTGTATAGTTATGCACCATTAAATGAACACACACACACATATCATAAATTTGTGTCCCTGCATCATAGCGCATCATTTGGTATAACACATTCACACACTTGAAGTTGAATGCTCATGCATTGGTATGAAAGTAACATGTTTTGAAAAAATGCAAGATTGGAGACTATTTCTATATAGTTTGTATTCTTCTATGAAATATGTTTGTTTGTTTATTTTTTTTGTATAACATGGATCTTGAACTTGATTTTAGTCTTATATTGTTCATGATTGAGTTCCAGTGATTTCTGTTGCTCATACTATTGATTTCAAGTTCTAAGTCAAAAGATACTACACTTTTAACTCATGTTGCATATATTGTCTTCGTCTTCATATATTGAGTCAAATTATTATTTTTTGGGTTTGGTATCTTATATTTCCATGATTGTGAGGGAGTCCCAGTTCATAATCTTTAAACAGATTCGAATTCGGAGTTTGGATGCCAAATGACGGTCGAAGAACGTGAGAGGAGCGCAAGGTAAGAGGTGCGATGCCTTAAGCCATCATTGAGCACCTTCCCGAGATGGCGCATGGCCATCTTGGTCCCAAAGTTTCTCTTCCCTGAGGTGCCCATGGGCCATCTCGGGGAGACACTAATGCTTGGGGGCTTTTTAGTCTTTTGGGTCTTCTCTCTTTAAAACCTCTCCTTCTCTCTTATCGATAACAAGTTGAGAAAATCGAATTGAAAGAACAAATGCAGAATTTTTCTCTCAACATTTTGAATTATGTTTTTATGATAACTTCTTCGTTTCTTCTCCGAATCACTTGATTCAAAAACCAATTTCAAGTGTTTTGAAGAATTCTACAAACCCCAAGTATTTCTAGAACCAAAGGATGTATATACTTTTCATTGTGATCAGATCTTTAGTTCTTGCTTTTCATCCTTGTTAGTAAAATCATCTTCTTCTTAGTTTTCTTCTTAGATCTTCATATTGATTGATGCTATTTGATTAAGAAGCATGACTAGGATGGTTTTGATATCATTTTGTGGTTTGTTGATTTGATTTTCATGTTTAGCTAGATTTGTGATAAGTTGATTGATTTGTGATAAACTTGATAAACATGGAATTGCTTCTAGAAATCTTTTGTTATTGTGCTTGATTGACTATTTCCAGATTTAATTTCATATTTCTAAGAACTAGGTCTACATCAATTGGTATATTCACATCATTGATATGGTTCTTAGTTGATAACTTGCTTAGGTTGCCTAGATACATTTGTGTTTGCTCTTTGAAAGCATAATCTAGCTATCTAGTTGCTTGTCCATTGAAATTGTTGATCATCATTTTCTATGTTGCGTGCTTGTTTGTATTTTTGCATTCATGATCACTTAGATGCCTTGTGAAGAGTTACTAAGTCTCATATCTTAGAGTGATTCTTTAATTTGAGCAATTGGAAGTCTTAACTAGAGTCTGGAGGACTTGGATAGCTAAGCAAGTGGAAGTCTCAACAAGAGGTAGGAGACCTCAGATTGTTGAGCAAGGAAGTCTCAACTAGAGTCAGGAGGACTCAGATAGTTGAGCATGAAGACTCGCCTAGGGTTGGGAGGATCCAAAAAGGTGAGCAAGGAATCTTCCTAGAGACAGGAGGTCTTGGATAGGAAGTCGGCATAGTAGATCACTAGGTTCAAGGGTAGAGTAAGAGTGATAGCTTGGAGAGAATGTGTTGATTGCATGAGTGTGTAACTCTTATTTGAAATAGTAGATTTGATTTTGCCGGTGGTTATGGTATCAACCCGTGTATGTTTCCTTTTTGGAGGTTTACCATGTAAATATTGTGTGTCATTGTTTGCAATTTTTATTAAGCATTATTAAAATTGCATGTTTTAAAAGAAGACAAAAAATTGGAGCATATACCTATTCACCTCCCCTCTAGGTATATTTACACTATAAAGATAAAGGGAAATTTCAATTACTACCAACTTTAAAACATGAAGGAATTGTTTATAAACATAACTACTATCAACCCCAAGTAAGAAGGAAATTAATCAACCCCAAGCTAGAAGGAATTGATCGTAATCACAACTACTATCAACCACAAGAATGAAGGAATTCATTGTAAAATCAACTACTATTACCTCAAACTAGGATATATTCATTGCCAACACATTCATGCAAATATTTCACAATAGATATTATGCGTCTCATAATTTAATTATTCTAATCAATCAATATTTCAGCAAACATCAAAGTAAATCACGTGAACATATCGTAAAAGAGAACAAAGTCTAACATGCATTGCTCCCAGTGATAAATGCTCCTTCTAAGATCAAGATAGCTTATTGTTCGTAATGATATTCAAACATTCAAACATTCAAGTAATTTAAAAGAAATCCAACAAAATAAGCTCCACATATTATGAGAGATACACCATGATTTTCAATCACTCTCATAATTCTTCTTTAATTGCTAGAATATCAAAATAATTATAAACAAAAATGTGTGTGTGAATTTTGCTTCAAATATATGTAGAGGAGTAATTTGATAATCAACATCCAAATCACATCCACATATATTTATCTTAAGCTAATCTTTAAAAGGTCAAACCGATTATCATCCATAATTTTTGCTTTAAAGAGAATAGAATTCAACATATGAGCATGTGTGTTTATATGGCTCATCATCCCATTTCTATTTTTCAACCCGAGCATACATGATTTTCAGCTATACTCCTTTTAAGCCTTTTTTAATATAGGCTTGAATCAAAGATTTTATTTTATTTTATTTTTCTTATTCAACAGTTCTTTGATTTTTCTAACATAAATGTATACCCTTCATGATGACTTTCTTTCATAATAATGGTGTACCCTTTCGTACATTGAGCGGCTTCATGGCCAATATATGTAGCCCTTTTCATGAAGGTGCTTGTTGATTTTTATGTAGTGGTCATCTTAAATATACTAGAGAAGCAAAGTGCATTTTTTAAAACCAAGTTTTTATGGCTTGCAAGCACATAATCTAAATGCAGTACAAGACATTTAGTTAAGATCATTATTTCACAAGAGAGTAGCTTTCAAAGAATATGAAGCTCATATTTTTCATAACATGCCACTCAACATTAAAACAAACATTTCATACATCATACATAAGACCTTTGTGAACAACATCACTATAAGATCTTAAGAGAGCAAATGTCAATGAGAACAATATGTATATTACACTAAGTTCTCTAACATGACATGCTACATGATATAGTGCAAACAATAAGTTGAGAGATGAAAACAAAATCTAGAATGCAAGCATTAGGATATAGAGATACCTTAGCAAGCATTTTTGATCAAATGCAAAGTCTTCGCTCTTTTTATAAGCTCTCTTGGCTTGTTTGTCCCCATGGAAAAAAGTTGTTACTGTGTCATCCCAAGAGAATAAAAATTACACATTTAAACTCAAACACATATAAAAATGAGCATCTCATATAGTTAACCAATAGATTTCGACTATCTTAGCAAGAAATGTGAGATAGCTAATTTCATGCCAAGTTATACAAAATCAAAACTAGCTAGCTAAAAATCTCAACAACTTGGCACTAATCTTTAAAGCTAACTCACTTGTGCATGTTACACTAATGGTAAGAGCACTCACCCTTGACCAATGTGGTCTTGGGTAAACTTACACATAAATCATAATCATTTCTCATGGCAATATTATATCTAGAAGATAAATCATCAACCATCCTCTTCTCTTGACATTTGATTACTTCACTCTTCACTTCAACTTCTTTCAAAGCTTAATCTATTTTCATCAAGTTGAAGTTGGTGGTCTTTGAGTTGCAATTCTCTTTGTTGAGTTCCAATGACAAGTGATCATGTCTAGCTTGATTGTCCATCAAGAAATCATCCTTCTCTTCTTCAATTTCTTCTTGATGCGAAGTCATGTCACATATATGGTTACCCACATAAACATTATCTTCCAAGGAATCTAGTTCCATCTCAACTTTGCTTTTGTCACTAAAATTCTCTTTAAGCTTACAAAAAAAAAACAGTAGTAGACAAATACCAAGCAGGAAATAAAGAACCACATTTATGAATATATTGATGAATATCCCAAGTCCTTTTTGTTTTAACAACAAGAGATGAACAATTAACACAAACAATTTTGGACTTAAGGTTGCAATCCATAGTAAGTAAATCATTGTGGAGTATCCCGAGATCTAACTAGGTGCAGTCTAGTGACCCACTCAGATACCAAATGTAAATACAAACACGGTCAATTAGCCTTAAGCTAACCTAGGGGGGTGAATAGGTTATTACATCTTTTTTTATTCCCTTTAAACAAACATAAGTTTATCCCTCTACATAGCCTGTATCACAATTTATTAATCAAACACAAGCACAATCAATTCAATAAAGATATGCTTGGTCATACAAAGTAAATGTAAATTACAACTTTCATATGATGCAAACTCAATTTGTACATAGGCTATCAAACATAAACCTTTAGCTTATACAAAGCTAGATATAAAATGGATATCAATTACAATTATATCAAACAAGATATATATCAACACATATACAAATATCAAGAGATATGGATAGAGAAAACTAACAAATGATTTTTACATGGTAAAACCTCCGAAGTGAAAACATCCATGGGTTGATTCCACAACCACTGGCAAACACCTCTCACTAGTAAGATAAAAAGATATGATCTCTAAAGTGACCACTTCACCTAGAAATCTACCCTTCAACCTAAAAAATTAAAAAGATGCCACCTTGCTTAATTATCTAGATCACCTCAATCCTAGTCAAGAATTCCACGCTTAGTGTTAGTTCCACGGTTTTTGATTGGCTTATTTCAATTGACAAACAACATTTGGAGATAATTATGTAAGGGGAGTTTAGGTCAGCTTTGCTTGTGATCTAGTTCAAGCTTCAAAGGTATATCAATTGTTTAACTCTTTGAAGAGATTTAGTTGTACACACACACTAACATGCATTTGTATTGACATGCATTTATTCCTTGTTTCTCAATGCTCATGTGTGCATTCCTTCACAATCACAATTGCACTTCATGTATTTTTTTATTGCATCTATGATTGCATTTGTGTTTCCATGATAATGCATTGATTTTAATCATATGATTACTTATAGTGTGTGTAAGTTCCTCAGTTTTTGATTGGCTCATTTTGTTGGCAACCATATTTGGGGATTAATGTGTAAGGGTAGTTTAGGTCATCATTGCTCAAGACCTAGCTCAAGCTTCAGAAGGTAAATCACTTGCTTAAACTTTTCTGAAGAGTTTTAGTGCACACACACACACTCTCATGCATGTCTTTGATCATCTTGCATGAATGCTTAAAGTGCCTTAATTGTGTGCGTCTTTGCCATAAATCTTGCTTGGGTGTTTGTTGCATTTAGTTTGCCCTTAGAAGATTTTTTTCCCCTTGACCGCGGTCGGGACCGCTCCCTGTACATTGCTCCCACCGCGGCCTGCACAGCAGTGTTTGACAGAGGTTAGATGTTGTGGCTACCACGGCCTGTGCACGTTGCATGCACAACGGTCTCCTAAGCAGAGTTTCTCACTGATGCACCGGCAGCTCTATCACGGTTTAGACAATGAAGATTCCCAGGTGATTCACCGCTCGCAATACCGAGCTCTCGACAATTGCCTATGCCGCGGCACGCACATCGGTCATGATGGGAATCAGTTGCCCCTTGTCCAAAACGATGTTGTTTCGTGTAGGGCACATTATATATATGTTCTCTTCTCTTCTCTTTAGTCTTGTGAGTCTAAGAAGCCATCTTTACTCACCAATCTTTTCCTTGAGAGAGAATTTGTCTCTAAGAGAGAGATAGCTCCCAAGAATCCATTTTTACTCAACCAATTTTCAATCCATGAGCATCTAGCATCTTCCAAGCATGGTTTCTCTTATTTGTCATTGACTAGGTAATCTCTACATGCCTTAGAATTTCTTGTTCCATTTTTATGACATGTATGCCTGGATTTAGCAATTATTGTTCATTAAATGTATGTTTTTGAGTTTAATTGCATTTATAACATGCTTAGTTGTTGATTGTTGGTTGAGATTTATATTTTGTGATAGCTAGGGTTTGTGACCATTTTTCCCTTCAAGCTAAATCTGTATGCTTTGCATTTAGATATTGTTTAGGACTCATTGATTGCATTTTGTGATTGCAATATAGTCCTTGCCATGTTTTATGACAACATGTCTTGATTGGCTCTTTTTTTGATAACTAGGATATATTGTTGCATAATTATATCTAGTTAAGTCTTAATGAACATTCATTTAGACATTGATATCTAAGAATTGTACTTAGTGACATTCTTAAATTCCTAGATAAGCATTTAGTATTGCCTAGCATTACTTGCATGTTTGAATATTTTATCATATTCACTTAGGTTGTGTTTGACTCTTCATCGAGGTTAAGTCTTGTGACTAAGTGGTTAGGGCACAAGCAAATATTTCAAGAATCACTGTTAAGGCCGTTGGGTAGAGTGAAAGGGTTAGTAACTAGAGGGTGTGACGGGAGGTCAACCTAGGTTGTAAACTTTCATTCAATATGGATTTCAGGATCGAGTGTGGCGCACATATCAGCCCGTGGTTTTTTCCCATTTAGAGGGTTTCCACATAAATATTTTGTGTTGTTATTGTGTTAAGCCTAATTGAATTTATTGAATGCTTGTTAACTCGGGGTAATTTGTGTTAATATTGATTAATCAAAAAAATCGGTAATTGATTCGATTAAAACCTATTCACCCCCCCTCCTCTCCAGGGTATAGACACATACGTTTTAGGGAACTTTCAGTGTGTAATGAGGTAGATTTGTTCTGGTTATTTTGAGTAATGTGTCTGGTTTTGAAATAATGGTTTTCAATGATTTAAGTATTTTTCAAAACTGACCTTTGTATGGTCTTGTTACCATAACATTTTATACATTGCTTCAAAATTGGTTTTGAAAGTTTCTATACAAACTAGACACCCATACCTTTCCAACGGTATATTATTCGTAATATTTCATGACCGTTTGGATTGGTTTTAAAATCTCCAATGTGACCATAAAAAATAGGGCATCTCTGTTGTTGTCCGTTTCTGACCTTTGGTCACTCATTTGGCCATAACTTTTTCTTTAGTCATCCAAATTACATTTTGTTAATTGGATTATAAACTAGACTTCCATACCTTTCCAATGGTATATTATACAAAAGGTTTCAAATTCGTTTGGTCACGTTTTAATATGCTTGAATTTTAAGGTGGAGTGCTGAGAGCAGATTTCGCTCAACGTTATTCCCCCTCCATGGGGGAAACCAGCAGCGAAAATTGTGGCAGCCCTTTTCTCACCCAAAATTTTCGCGCCCAAAATTTTCGTCCCCTCAAGGGGCGAAACAAGGTGCGAAAAACCTGTTTGGGCAAAAACGTCTTTTCTTGTGCAGCTCATTTTTACACCTTATATCTATCATCTTCTTCCCAAATCAGACCTAGAGCTCTGAAATTGAATCCCCAAGAGAGAGAAATTTAATCCTAGAGAGAGAGAGCTCCAAGAAATTTTTTTTACTCAACCAAACTTCAAATCACAATCATCAAGCATCATCAAACATCTTTCAAGCATGGGTCTCTTGTTTGTTCATGACTAGGTATTCTCTACATGCTCTGAACTTCTTAGTTTCATTATTAAGACATGTATACCTAGGGTTTTAGTCCTTATTGCATATTAAATGCTTGCTTGTATGTTTAATTGCTTATATGACATGCTTGTATATTGATTGTTGATTGAGATACATTAATTTGTGATAGCTAGAATTTAGGACGGTTTTACCCTTCAAGCTAATTCTTCTTGCCTTTGCATTTAGAGAATTGATATCTAGGATTTGCTTTAATTGTCATTATTAATCCTAGATAAGCATGAATGTCTTGACCTATCATTTTTGCATATTGAATATTCTTGCATATTCACTAAGGTTGCCATGATCTCTTCATTGTTGATTAAGCTTGTGGCTATGTGATTAGTGCACAAGGTTGGTGATCTGAAATCACTATTAACGCCTGTTGGGTAGAGTGAAAGGGTTAGTAACTAGAGGGTTAGGCGGGAGGTCAACCTAGGTTGTAAATTTTCTCTCAATAGTGCATTTTGAGGATCGTGTTTGGCGCACATATCAGCCCGTGGTTTTTCCCATTTGGAGGGTTTCCACGTATATATTGTGTGTTGTTATTGTTTTATGTTTGTTGTCTTTTATTTGAACACTTAGTAGAATGGGGTAGAATTGTTAATATTGATTAATTCACAAAATTGGTAATCTATCGAACTAAAACTTATTCATCCCCCCTCTAGGTTATAGACACATACTTTCTAGGGATTTTCATTTGGTATCAGAGCCGGTGCCTAGATATACTTAAGTGATCCGTGCTCAGTATGTGTCTTGCTTTGTGCATTTTGTTTATTGCTTGCAATTTGTGTGTTACATTACATTTGCATCTCATTTTCGCATTACCCTCAAACACTATGAGTGCAAACGGTGGTAGTCATGAGGGAGCCTCAAGCACAAGACTCCCTTTGCTCAATGAGGTGAATTATGCTTCTTGGAAGAGCAAGATGGAAGCCTATCTTTGCCAAATATATGATCGTGCTTGGATGGCTATTGAAGATAGTTATACTCCTCCAATAATAACCACTGAAGATAGTGTAGAAGCTCTCAAGCCCAAGTCTAGTGGAGTACTCAAGAGTTTGAATGGTCCAAGTGGAACAACAAGGCTATGGATGCCATTCTTTGTGCCATGGATGATAATCAATATAAGTTGGTTCAAAACATTGGGATTGCAAAGGAAGCTTGGGACATTCTTTAAACGGCACATGAGGGAACCGAACTAGTCAAAGACTCAAAGCTCTAAGTCCTCCAAATGCAATTTGAGATGATTAGGATGGAGGAGCATGAATGCTTCAATGACTTTCAAGTGAAGTTGATGGGTATTGTCAACCAAATCAATCAACTTGGTGACCCCTATTTGGATAGGAGAGTCAAGTAAAAAATTATGAGGTCACTTCCGCCAAGGTTCAAATCAAAGGTGACGGCACTTGAAGAAAATAGTGAGTACAAGAATATGAAGCTAAGTGAAGTCATTGGAAGACTTCTAGCTTATAAGTCAAGATAGAGCACCACACCCACACCTCCGAAAAAGCAAAAGAGCATTGCCTTGAAGACCACAAAGGTTGAAGAAGATGAGGAGGACTCGGATGAAGAAATTGCCCTCATGGTTAAAAGATTCAAGAAATTCATAAAGTTTTAGAGGAAAGGATTTGGGTCCAAGGGAAAGGAAGTGAAAAAGAAAACTCCTTTCAAGAAGTTGGATCTTGTGATCACTAAGAAGAGTGAAGAGAACTTAAAGTTTGAGCTTAGGGAAGCGAAATAATTAGTTGCCAAGATGACATCCGAAACCGAGAGACTTGACAATATGCTATCATATGGGAAGAGTCCTAGTGATAAAATGGGCTTAGGATATGTGGAAGGCAAGGATGCCACTTCTTTGAAGAAGACCATATTTGTCAAGAGTTAAGAGGATAAAGAGACTCAAGGTTCACACCAACAAATAAGATCGAATGAAGTTGGAGAATCATCAAAGCAAGCTCAAATGAAGGATCAAACAAATTCTCAAGCTAAAGCTCCTCCACCAAAGCTAAAACTCATCAAACAAGACCTCAACTTCGAAGGAGCTCTCAAAGTCAACAAAGGAGTTTTCACCAACAACCAAGAAGAGAAGCTAATTTGGCTCAACCACAAAGGGTGTTTCAAAGAAAAGATTCGGCTTAACACCAAAGGACAACTCAAAGGAGAGGGAAGTCTTCCATGCTTGCACAAGGATGTGGTATGAATTCTTACTTTACTCCCATTTGTCATTATTGTGGTGTTAAAGTTCACATAAGGCCGAATTGCTTTAAATTTATTAAGTTGTGTGGTTTTGAAAGCATGATTGAAAAGAATATGCTTAGAAGAGCCAAAATGCATGCACCTAGGAATTTTAGAGCCAATGAACCCAAGGCTCCTAGAAATGACAATGTTGCTACTAGGTGGACTAGAACAATTGAGTATGTTTTCCATGTGGCCCAAGTGGCCTTGAAGGCAAAAGCCTCTAACATTTGGTATCTTGATAGTAGATGTTCTAAGCACATGACTAAAATAAGAGTTTCTTTGAGACTCTTGTTATGGATAATGGTGGATTTGTCACCTTTGGTGATGGTTCACGTAAGAAGGTTTTAGGAAAAGGAAACATATACATCCCCAGTTTACCCTCCTTACCTAATGTTCTTTATGTATATGGCTTGCAAGCTAATCTTATTAGCATATCACATTTGAATGATGAAGGGCTTTTGGTTATGTTTGGGAAAGTTGATTGTTCTATTCTAAAAGAAGATGGACAAGTTTTATTGAAAGGCAAAAGATCAAGTGACAATTGTTATTGTCTTGATTCTAATGACATCTCTTGTAATTTGTGTAGTTATGATTAAGTTGAATTGTGGCATCAAAGGTTAGGTCACATGAATTTCAAAGACTTGAAAGTTCTTGAGAGGTTGAATGTTGTGAGAGGCCTTCCTAAGTTTGGAAATAGGATTGAGGGAGTTTGTGGACCTTGCCAACAAGGAAAGCAAAATAAGAGTGTGCATAAAAATGGTAAGTATCTTGCCACCAAGGAGCCACTAGAGCTTCTTCATATGACCCTTATGGGTCCCATGCAAACAGAGAGTCTCGGTGGTAAGAGGTACATCTTTGTGTGTGTTGATGATTTTTCTAGATTTATATGGACATAACTTCTTAGAGAAAAATCTAAACTTTTGAAATTTTTAAAAACCTGTGCACTAAAATACAAAATGAGAAAGATTCACACATACAATGCATTAAGAGAATTATGAGTGATCGTGGGAGAGAATTTGAAATGTTTGCTTTGAAATTTTTTATGATAGTCTTGGAATCTTCCATGAGTTCTCGGCTCCTCAAACTCCTCAACAAAATGGAGTTGTAAAGAGGAAGAATAAAGTCCTCCAAGAGGTGATGTTGCTTAGCAACAATGTTCCTAGGCATCTTTGGACTGAGGCAGTGAATACAACTTTTTATTTAGGAAACAGAGTGTTTTTAAGGCCCGGTACTAGGCAAACCTCCTATGAATTATGGAAGGGTAGGAAACCAAATGTTAGCTACTTCCACTCATTTGGAAGCAAGTGCTACATTCTAAATGACCGTGATCAACTTGGTAAGTTTGATGCTAAGAGTGATGAGGGGATTTTCATTGGCTATGCTCTAAATAGTAAGGCCTAAAGAGTTTTTAATTTGAAGACACGAAGTGTTATGGAATCATCCAATGTGATCATAGATGATTGTAGGCCTAAGGTTCGTAACCATGATGAGGAGATTAGTATGGTTGATAATTCTCCTCGGAGAAGATTGGTGAGACTTCAAGTGATGAAAAGTCAAATCTTGAAAAAGAGGTCTCTCAATTTCTTGATAGAGATTCTACCTTGGAATCTAAGGAACCTGCTCCTTGGGTTAGACATCTTCACAACAAGAGTGACATCATTGGAGATATGAATGAAGGTGTTAGGACTAGGCATCAATTAGCAAATCAAATTAGCTACACTTGCTACACTTCTAAAATTGATGAGTTTTGGGTTCTTGCTATGCAAGAAAAGCTAAATCAATTTGAAAGAAATGAGGTTTGGACTCTAGTTCCTACGCTAATGTGATAGGCACCAAGTGGGTCTATAGGAATAAATTCGATGAGGATGGCAACATTGTGCGGAACAAGGCTAGACTTGTAGCACATGGGTACTCACAAATTGAGGGTATAGACTTTGAGGAGACTTTTGCTTCTGTTGGCCGATTAGAGTCAATTAGGATTCTCTTATCCATTTCTTGTGTGCACAAGTTTAAATTGCATCAAATGGATGTTAAGAGTGCCTTCCTCAATGGCTTCTTGCAAGAGGAAGTGTTTGTTGAGCAACCCAAGGGGTTTGTGGATCCATACCACCCCAATCATGTTTATCGTCTCAAAAAGGCTCTATATAGGTTGAAACAAGCACCAAGGGCTTGGTATGAGCGTCTCACTCTTTATCTTGTTGACAATGGCTATTCTAGAGGTTGTGTTGACAAGACCTTGTTCATCAAGTGTACTAAAGATGAGCTATTCATAGCTCAAATTTATGTTGATGACATAGTTTTTGGTTTCACAAAAAACCTGAAAGTTAAACAATTTGTTGATGTCATGATTCATGAGTTTAAAATGAGCATGGTTGGTGAACTCAATTACTTCCTAGGCTTGCAAATCAAGCAAATTCATGATGGGATCTTCATATCCCAAGCTAAATATGCCAAGAACCTAGTAAAAAAATTTGGTCTTGAGAATGCTAAGCATTGTGACACACCTATGAGTACCATATTGAAACTTAGCAAGGATGCTAGTGGAAAAAGTATGGATCAAAGTCTATATCGGGGCATGACAGGGAGCTTGCTATACTTGACTGCTAGTAGGCCCGATATAGCCTTTAGTGTTGGTGTGTGTGCTAGGTATCAAGCCAATCCCAAGGAATCTCATCTCTCCTCCTTGAAAAGAATCATTCGTTATGTGAATGGGACATCCAACAATGGGATATGGTACTCTTTTGACACTAACGCTAGTTTAGTTAGCTTTAGTGATGTAGATTGGGCAGGTAATTGTGATGATAGGAAGAGTATATCGGGTGGTTGCTTCTTCCTAGAGAACAATCTTGTGTGTTGGTTTTGCAAGAAGCAAAATTCCATCTCATTATCCATAGCCGAGGAAGAGTATATAGCCACTGGGAGTGCTTGCACATAACTCCTTTGGATGAAGCAAATGCTTGTGGATTATGGCTTTGAGCAAGGTACACTAACCCTTTATTGAGATAACATGAGTGCCATTAATATTTCAAAAAATCCTATCCAACATTGTAGAACTAAGCATATTGACATTAGACATCATTTCATTAGAAGGCTAGTTGAGAGCAAATGCATTGCACTTGAACATGTGGGCACAAATGATCAACTAGCGGATTTGTTTACAAAACCATTAGATTCAACTAAGTTTAAATCTCGTAGTAGGTCTATTGGGATTTGTCATATGCATTGATGAGTTTTGATGGTTGACCCCATATGGGGAGCTCAAACAAAGAGAGCAAACTTGCATTCTAATAAGCAAATAATTGTTCAGTTTTAAGCTCTTTAATTTATTGCTTGAGTATATTGGATGCATATATTATTATGACTTTTATTCAATAAGTGCGCCCTTGCCTATTTGAAATGCATGTATCATTTGTGTTCAAACATGTATTTTTGGAGTAGGAAATTTGATTGGGAAGTACATTTGATTGACCCAAAGTTTATCTCCATGTTGATAAAAACTTGCTTTTGACATGCTTAAATTGTTGTGCATGATGAATTTATTGAATGCTTAAAATTGATTGCAAATTTGTGTGAAAGTTATTTTTGAGACTATAATCAATAAGGATATTGTATCCATTTCAGGGTTTTCACAATCCAATAGTCTCTCTCTCTTTACTTGTTGAACAAGGCTACAATCATACGGGCATTTCACCCGAAAAAATAAAAAAGGGCGCAATAGTCGCTCATGTCTTGTTGAACTTGTAAAGCTTGATAATTGCTCTTATCCCTTGTTAAACTATATCTTGTGTTCCTTAACAATTTGGTGCGAATTGGTTTGACTTCTCTTGGAACGTCATGTGCTATTTTCCTTTGCCAAATACCATGCTTTTGGAAGTTGATGTTGCATGTATTACATTCAAGGCAATCTTTTCACACATGTTCCAATAAATAATTTTTTTTTGAACTTCTCTCTCCATCTTAACTAAATTGCATAAAGTTATTGTATATGATTATGCATTTACATTGCAAATATCTCTCTTTGCTAAAGCGTCCTGGTTGGGGAATACTCATTTGCCTATCTTGTGACAAAAAAGGGGAGTAATGTTTGATTTAGGGGGAGTTTGTGTTGTTTTTGCATATAAAGGGAGAATTCTGTTTATAGGGGAGATGACACTTTTAGGGGGAGTTTTTGAATGTGCATTTTTTATTACATGTCATTTGTTTCTATTTCATGCAAATTGCGCTTGTTTTTATTTATCTTGATCACCTCACATACACTTGTCTTGGAAAGTGTAGTTGTTTGTTTTTTAGGGATGATCATTCTACAAGAGATAGAAGATTTGAAGATTTAGCTTTAGGTATCTCTTTACAATATAGAATGTGTTTGTTGACCTCTTGTTGTTTTTATTTTTGTGAGGATACTTTGTGAGTGAGTGGTTTTGTCACGAAATAGCCAAAGGGGGAGATTGTTAGTTCCTCGGTTTTTGATTGGCTTATTTCGATTGACAAACCACATTTTGGGATAATTATGTAAGGGGAGTTTAGGTCGGCTTTGCTCATGATCAAGTTCAAGCTTCAAAGGTATATCACTTGTTTAACTCTTTGAAGAGATTTAGTTGCACACACACATTAATATGCATTTGTATTGACATGCATTTATTCCTTGCTTCTCAATGCTCATATGTGCATTCCTTCACAATCACACTTGCACTTCATGTATTTTTTTATTGCATCTATGATTGCATTTATGTTTCCATGATCATGCATTGCTTTTAATCATATGATTACTTATTGTGTGAATTGAGTTAGATTTTGTTTGGTTATTTTGAGTAATGTGTCTAGTTTCGAAAGAATGGTTTTCAATGATTTAAGTATTTTTCAAAAACTGACCTTTGTATGGTCTTGTTACCATATCATTTTATACATTGCTTCAAAATGAGTTTTGAAAGTTTATGTACAAACTAGACACCCATACCGTTCCAACGGTATATTATTCGTAATATTTCATGACCGTTTGGATTGGTTTTGAGATCTCCAAAGTGACCATAAAAAACAGTGCATTTCTGTTGTTGTCCGTTTCTGACCTTTGGTCACTCATTTGGCCATAACGTTTTCTATAGTCATCCAAATCACATTTTATTAATTTTAATATAAATTAGACTTCAATACGTTTCCAACGGTATATTATACGAAAGGTTTCGAAGTCGTTTGGTCACGTTTTGATAAGCTTGAATTTCAAGGTGGAGTGATGAGAGCAGATTTCGCTCAACGTTATACCCTCTCCAGGCGCGAAATCAGCACCGAAAATTGTGGCAGCCCTTTTCGCTCCCAAACTCTTCGCCCCCTCAAGGGGGCAAAACCAGCAGCGAAAAATGTGGTTCGTGCCCAAAAATTTTGCCCCCTCAAGGGGCGAAACAAGGGGCGAAAAACCTGTTTGGGTAAAAACGTTTTTTCTTGTGCAGCTCGTTTTTACACCTTATATCTATCATCTTCTTCCCAAATCAGACCTGGAGCTCTAAAATTGAATCTCCAAGAGAGAGAAATTGAATCCTAGAGAGAGAGCTCCAAGAACTTTTTTTTACTCAACCAAACTTCAAATCACAATCATCAAGCATCAACAAGCATCTTTCAAGCATGGGTCTCTTGTTTGTTCATGACTAGGTATTCTCTACATGCTCTAAACTTCATAGTTTCATTATTAAGACATGTATATCTAGGGTTTTAGTCTTTATTGCATATTAAATGCTTGTTTGTATCTTTAATTGCTTTTATGAGATGCTCGTGTATTTATTGTTGGTTGAGATGCATTAATTTGTGATAGCTAGAATTCATGACGGTTTTACCCTTCTAGCTAATTCTTCTTGCCTTTGCATTTAGAGAATTGATATCTAGGATTTGCTTTAATTGTCATTATTAATCTTAGACAAGCATGAATGTCTTGGCCTAGCATTTTTGCATATTGAATATTCTTGCATATTCACTTAGGTTGCCATTATCTCTTCATTGTTTATTAAGCTTGTGGCTATGTGATTAGTGCACAAGGTTGGTGATCCAAAATCACTAATAAGGCCTGTTGGGTAGAGTGAAAGGGTTAGTAACTGGAGGGTTAGACGGGAGGTCAACCTAGGTCGTAAACTTTCTCTCAGTAGTGGATTTTGAGGATCGTGTATGGCGCACATATCTGTTGGAACCTCGTTCACCGGTCACGCAGTGGAAGTAAGTTTTAAATTTTTTATACAGATCGTAATCTGTATCTGGGCCCAGTGAGCTTTTGGTCGTAATTATTTTCGGAACAAATACATATAAAAATTATTACACAAATAAAATATATATGTAAATACAGGAAATTGTAATCAATAATAAAAAAGAAAAAAAATAGAACCATACCTACGTTTGGAGGCTCCTTCACTTTTCGATTTGCTCCTGGTCTGTACCACGGATCTTCCTAGCTATTCCCGGGACTGGTAACTGCGTGTGGACGCGTCACAGTTCTCAGGAACTTAGGATGGAGGGTGTAGAGAAAAACGAATGGAGAAACTATTTCTTCTTAAAAAAAAACTACCTAGAACAATTCTAGTAGTTAAAAAAATAATAGTTATATATTTTTTTTTCTTGGTGCAATCACTTGCACACAACACTTTTGTTTTTCTTTTGTACTTATGACAAAAACAAAAACCAATTTTTTGTCTATTATGCAAAACCAAAAACAAAAACCACTTTTTTTGTCTCTTATGCAAAACCAAAAAAAAAGCATTTTTTTTCTTTTGTTTTGTCAATATATATATATAAGGGTTGTCCGTGAAAACACATAGCACCCATTTTTTTTTAATAATATATATCACATATATAAAATTTTAAAAGAAATCTAATCAAATCTAATTTGATTTTTAAAAAACTTTCAATTAAAAAAATATCCCATATCTTTTATTTGATTTTAATTTTGAATTCAAACTATTTAAATTAAAAAATAAATATTTAATTTAATAAAATAAAATATTCACATTATCTTATTTTATTCAAAAATATATATCAACATACACCCTCCACTTAGTGAATAATAATATAATTAAATAATCTCATTGTTTAAGTTATTTAATCACCATTATCCATTAATTAAATGATATCATTATTCAATTAATTCCTAAAAAAAAAATGTCACTTTCGTAATACAATTTATTAGACAATCCAATTAATTAACCGTGACCCTTGTTACCTAAATCGATCGGGCTAGCAACGGGACCTAATGGACCTACAGTATTTTGAGCTCTAATAATCCTCGGAATCATTAATTAAACTCTTTAATTAATATTCCTTGATTATTAACTCCGGTGTTATTCCACAAAAAAACCCGAAGCTGCACTCTCTCAACTACAGACAATTTTACACATACCGATACAAGTCGGTGTCCATCGATATAGCTATTACATATGGTGTGATCCTCCACAGTAGTTCATAATTACAGCTAGGTCATAATGTCCATTATACCCCTCTAATTACATATATCCTTTAAGTACCATTGATTCTCTAATGGACAAAATATCTTATTTCCTCACGGAATTAGGATTGCGCTCATATTGTCCAAGCCCCGAATCAACCCTTAAGGGAACTACCATTTACTTCTCACAAGAAGGAGTGGATTCCACTATTGTGTACAAACTTTCCCAGCCACAAGTCAAACCACAATCCCAACATACAAAGTATATTGATCAGAAAATGCTTCTGACCTCACCCATGGTATATCAAAGACCACGATCTAACCTGAAGTAGTCGATAAGACACTCAGGATTAAGATCACCCATATATAGCCATAATTAGTTGATATATATGAATCTCATCGGTAAACGGATCTTGGTGTGAGATTCATATAGATCATGACCCAAACCTATATGATCACATCATAAAAGGTACCCCAATCCCCATATCTCATATTAATGATTCAGGATAGAATCACTATACATTACGGAATGGACCGTAGGTATAGATTAACCACAAATAAAGTACCGAGCTGTATTTTCTATCTATGGACTCTTTAGATTGCACGTCTCTTACTGTATCCATCCGTATATGACACTCTTATACACAGTTTGAGATTACATCCGGCAATCCAGGATGTTAATATGTAGGCAAGTTTATAAAATAAATAACATAATAAGAATGAATTGAACCTTTCTTTTTTTTTACTTCATAAATCCGTTTACAAATTACATGCTTAGGGCATAAACCTCAACAATCTCCCACTTGCACTAAAGCATGTGAGGCATATCTCGTAACCCTAGGCCATCTAGGTGACCCGAAAACACTTTAGCAGGTAAAGTCTTCGTAAATGGATCAGCATGATTGTCTTGTGAGGCTATCTTGGTGGCAATCACATCTCCTCTCTGCACTTTCTCTCTGATGAGATGATACCCATCTCTCTATATGCTTCCCTCTCTTGTGGCTTCTTAGTTCTTTGGAATTAGCCACAGCACTACTGTTATCACAATAAAGTGTGATGGGTTTATCCAGGTCTGGAACAATTTCCAGATCACTCAAGAACTTACAGAGCCAAACAGCCTCATTAGCAGCTTCACAAGCAGTTATATATTTGGCTTCTATGGTGGAGTCAGCAACGCAATATTGCTTGATACTTCTCCACACAATGGCTCCATCACCCAGGGTGTATACTGATCCAGACGTGGATTTTCTAGAATCCTTGTCTGACTGAAAATCAAAATCCGTGTATCCTAACGGGATCAAATCCTGTCCCGAATACACTAGCATATAATTTTTTGTTCTCCAAAGATATAAAGAGTTGTCGTGACAGGAACCTAATGATCCAATCCTGGGTTGGACTGGTATCTGCTGACTACTCCTACTGCATAGCAGATGTCCGGTCTCGTGCATAACATAGTATACATGAGACTACCTACTGCTGATGCACAGGGAACACATCTTATATGCTCAACTTCATGAGGTGTCTTAGGACACTGTTCCTTAGACAAGTGAAATCCATGTCTTGAAGGTAAATTACCTTTCTTGGAGTTCTGCATCGAAAATCGCACAAGAATCTTGTAGATATATGATGCCTGAGACAGTGCCATAAGTTTGTTCTTACAATCCCTTATAAGTTGGATCCCTAGAACATAACTTGCCTCTCCCAAATCGTTCATTTGGAATTGGCTAGCCAGCTAGCCCTTTATATCAGACAACACTCCCACATCATCCCAATGAGTAGGATATCATCTACGTATATGACCAAGAAAACTACTTTTTTATCAATGATGCGCTTGTAGACACAAGGCTTGTCGGCATTCTACTTGAAGCTATAGGTTTTGATAACATCATCAAACCTAATGTTCCAAGATCTTTATGCATGCTTAAGCCCATAGATGGACCTTTACAGCTTGCAAACCTTTTGCTCTTGATCTGGAGACACGAATCTCTCTGGTTGAATCATATAGATACTCTTATCAAGATTGCCATTCAAGAATGCAGTCTTGAAGTCCATTTGCCAAATTTCATAATCGAAATAGGCAGCAATGGATAAGAGAATCCTAATAGACTTAAGCATGGCTACAGGCCAGAGGATCTCTTCATAATCGAACCTCTCTTTCTGGGTATAACCCTTGGCCACTAGCATGGCCTTAAAAGTCTCTACCTTCCCATCTACTTCTCTCTTTCTCTTGTAGATCCATTTACACCCAATGGGTTTTACCCCATCTGGTAAGTGTACAAGATTCCAGACTAAGTTAGAGTACATGGACTCCATCTCGAGATTCATGGCTTTAAGCCATTCCTCTTTATCAGGATCTTCCATTGCATTCTTAAATGTCAATGGATCATCCACACTATCAGCAGAGACAACACCTTGTCCCTCAACATTAGCTAAATAGCATTCAGGTTGTCTCACAACCCTCTAACTACGTCTAGGTGGTAGTGTATCCTGATCAAGAACCATCTGATTCTCAGATGTTTATGGATCAACAACTCTTATTGATGAAGCACTAGTATCACCAGGCTCCAACTCATTTAATACAATCTTGGAACGAGGTTTATGGTCACTAATGTAATTGTCCTCGAGAAATGTTGCATTTATCGATACAAATACTTTGTTATCTTCGGGACTATAGAAGTGTCCCATTCTGGTCTCCTTAGAGTATCCTACAAACAGGTAGACAACAGACTTGGAGTCTAGCTTTCCAGTTCTATTCTTCAGCACGTGTGCTGGACACCCTATATATAGAAATGTCACAAACTAGCTTTACGACCATTCCACAACTCTAGAGGAGTCTTAGGAACAAATTTGGATGGCACTACATTAAAAATGTATGCCGCTGTTTATAACGTATATCCCTAGAAGGAATTTGGTAATGATCATAAACTAATCATAGATCTCACCATTTTCATTAGGGTTCTATTTCTCCTCTCCGCTACACCATTTTACTGAGGTATACCGGGAGCTGTGAGTTGGGAAATTATCCCATGCTCGACCATGAAGTCTTCAAACTCTTGGTCATGGTACTCACCTCCACGATTCGATCGTAGTGACTAGATAGTCCTACCTAATTGATTCTCAACTTCAGCTCAAAATTCTTTGAACTTTTCAAATGTTTTCGATTTTCGTTGAATCAGGTAGACGTATCTGTATCTTGAGTAGTCATCTACAAAGGTAACATAATACTCAAAACCACCCATAGCTTTAACATTCATCATTCCATAGACGTCTGTATGTGTAAGCTCTAACAGTTCTTTAGCTCTAACCCCTTTTCCAGTAAAAGGTCTCTTAGTCATCTTACCTTCCAGACAAGATTCGCAGACAGGTAAGGTGCCAACCTTTAACTCACTTAAAGGTCCGTTTTTTACTAATCTGTCTATCCAGTCCAGGTTGATATGACCAATCCTTAGATGCCAGAGATACGTGTCATTATCTGAAGAAATCTTATGTCGTTTAGTTTTTGTTTTTTCAACCTTAAACATTTCGGTGTTGAGCATTGTAGTATGTATTAATGGTCTTAACACATACAAATTGTTTTCATTAATTCCTAAACGAATATTCAGACCATTCTTTCCAATAACAACAGACTTATTATTAAAAGAAATAGAATATTTTTGTTCTAACAACTTAGAAACGGAAATCAAATTCCATGTAAATCCAGGAATATAAAAAACATTGTTTAATAATAAAACTCTATTATTATTACAAAATCGCAATCTCATTGCTCCCACTGCTTTGGCCGATACGACATCCCCTGACCCCACACGTATTAAGAAGGCTCCCTCCTCTAGCTGTGTCCAAGAATTAGTCCACTGCAAAGAAGAACAAACATGATTAGTGGCCCCCGAATCAACTATCTAGGGTGAAGAATCATCTTCCACTAAACAAGATTCAAGAACAAGTAAATCATATTTACCTTTCATCTTTTTCTTCTTAGCTACCTCCTTCAGATACTGAGGACAGTTCCTCTTCCAGTGCCCGACCTTGTTACAATGGAAACATTTTCCTTTGTCTTGGTCAGTAAAGGTGCCTTCCTTTTTGCTTTGGGCTTTCTTGGGTTTGGGCTTTCCTTTTGCCTTCCCAAAGGACTTTTTCCTCTTCTTATTATTAGAGGAAGATTGTTCGACAACATTTGCCTCACCGGTCTTGCCTTTTTTGTCCTTAACCAAGGACTCATAGAGAGCGAGCTCATTCAGCAACTGTGTAAGACTGAACTTTAACTTGTTCATCTCGTAGTTGCTTTTAAATTGATCAAAACTCTTCGGAAGAGTCATCAATATGATGCTCACCTGACTGGGTTGGTCAATGGCCCCGCCATTGACTTCTACCGTGTTGAAGTAGGACATCATGCTCAGGACATGTTCCCGAACTGACGTTCCTTTCTTCATGTGAGCAAGCATAGTGTAACGAATAGCTTCATGTGGCTTTTGCTCGGAGGGCTGCCCGAACATAGCTTGCAATGACTCCATGATTTCAAATGTTGAAGTCATTGCTTCGTGCTTTGTGACAAGAACGTTTGTCATAGATGCCAACAGATATGTTCGGGCCTTCTCATCAGATGAGACCCCGCTGGTATGCCTCACGAACAGTTCGTGTGGCATTGACAGTAGGCGCTGGAGGACATTCCTCCGTAAGCACAAACTTGAGGTCTTTGGTGACCAAAATTGCATTAATATTAAGTTTCCACTTTATGTAGTTATCACCAGTTAATTTGTCGTTTGCGAGAATTTGAAGTAATGCAGAAGACATTGCTGAAAAAGATAAAACATGCATTCAGTCATTTATTTAAAACAAGTGCGGGTGCTTTGGTATAAATTTAATTATGATGCATGAACATGTTTAACGAACTAGAACTACCCTAAAAAATAGTTACTATACCACGACAATCCAACATACCACAAAAAAGTGCCACCTTAGGGTCGGTCAAATCTTTGCATGTTGAACCGAGACATTCTCAATCAAATGATATTCTAGAATAACTCTTATTCCATATCATTCAACCATCGTTTATTCAGTCAGGTTTTTTTATTAACAAACTTAATCAAAACCTTCGTGAGTGTAACCCACCATTTCAAATCTCACGAGCTTAATTCCAGAATTACCGCCTTAGGGTAGGTAAATCCCGAAATACCCTCAGAAATCTTATCCATTAGGAAGTCAACCTTGGTATTGACCTTTGTGGAAACCCTCCTTAGGGAGGACGAAAGCAAAGCCGTCACGAGGCTCCACTCGGATCTCACGCTGTTGAGCTAATGATGGAGACCGCGGGATATATATGTCATATATCCCTCTCCCAATCACTATTTTAAAACTAGGGTTTTCTATTATCCGTTAATGCACATAGACTCTACAGGATCAAACGGCTAACTTTAATCAAGTTATCTAGTGCATTAACTAATTCATTATTAGAAAAAAGTTCTAATTAACTAATAAATTATTAATGATTTTTAACAATTAAAAATCTAATCTATTAGTGAATAATCTAAGTCTTTGTAAACTATTTATTAAGCTCAGATTATTATGAAAGTGTTTTACCAAGTTTTAACTATTAAAACTCTAACACAATATCCGGTTCATTTATAATTAGGCAATTAATCAAATTAATCCTAATTACTATAAATGACCCTATTAATCTAACTTATTAAACTCTTTAATAACTAGATTAATATTAATGAGAATTACCAAGTTTTTTTAACAATTAAAAAACTAATCTCATTTTCATAGCCAATTTATGTATTTACCCATTTTAATCACATTAAAAAAATTTATAAAATATCAGGCTATAATGCATGTATGACATATCAAATATATTTGTGTAGGCACATCTAATCTAAATGACATATGTATGCATGACAATGCTTTTTATCATCACATAATATAAAGTATTCATGAATTGACCGAGTACTGTGGATTATTTAGCATAAAAAAATTGGAATCTAAAATTACAAAAATACCCCCAAGGCATTCCTTGGTCTTCTTGTAATTTTCATGCCTTCCAGTCTCTTCAGGCCACCTCGATGCATCTCATGAATCTTTCTTCGCGATTTTTCCAGGTCTTCAACATAAGTTACAATTTTTTAATTTTTTTTTTACAATACAATAATAGTTAAAAAAAATATATAAATAAAAAAATATATATACAACTCATAAACCCTAAATCCATAGTACCATATAATTAACGATCAATTATGTTTTTGTAAATTAAAAAAAATAATATACATACAAAAACATCATACAGTCAATTTAAATTGTGTCTACACAATCATACATACAGGAGCATCGAAAACAATTTCATGTTCCGAAAAAAAAAATTGGCTTTGATACTAATTGTTGAAACCTCGTTCACCAGTCACGCAGCGGAAGTAAGTTTTAAATTTTTTTATACAGATCGTAATCTGTATCTGGGACTAGTGAACTTTTGATCGTAATTATTTTCGAAACAAATACATATAAAAATTATTACACTAATAAAATATATATGTAAATACAGGAAATTGTAATCAATAATAAAAAAGAAAAAAAATAGAACAGTACCAACGTTTGGAGGCTCCTTCACTTTTCGATTTGCTCATGGTCTGTACCACTGATCTTCCTAGCTATTCCTGAGACTGGTAACTGCGTGTGGGTGCATCACGGTTCTCAGGAACTTAGGATGGAGGGTGTAGAGAAAAACGAATGGTGAAACTATTTCTTCTTAAAAAAAAAAACTACCTAGAACAATTCTAGTAGTTAAAAAAATAATAGTTATATTTTTTTTTTCTTGGTGCAATCACTTGCACACAACACTTTTGTTTTTCTTTTGTACTTATGACAAAAACAAAAACCAATTTTTTGTCTCTTATGCAAAACCAAAAACAAAAACCATTTTTTTCTTTTGTTTTGTCAATGTATATATATAAGGGCTGTGCGTGAAAATGCACAACACTTTTTTAAAATAATAATAATAATATATATCACATATATAAAATAAAAACAAAACAAATCAAATCTAATTTGATTTTTAAAAAACTTTCAATTAAAAAAATATCCCATATCTTTTATTTGATTTTAATTTTGAATTCAAAAATAAAATATTTTATTTTAAAAAATAAAATAATCACATTATCTTATTTTATTCAAAAATAAATATCAACATACACCCTTCACTTAGTGATTAATAATATAATTAAATAATCTCATTATTTAAGTTATTTAATCACCATTTTCCATTAATTAAATAATCTTATTATTCAATTAATTCCTGAATAAATACGTGTCACTTTCGTAACACAATTGATTGGACAATCCAATTAATTAACCGTGACCCATGTTACCTAAATCGATCGGGCTAGCAAAGGGACCTAATGGGCTTACAATATTTTGAGCTCTAATAATCATCGGAATCATTAATTAAACTCTTTAATTAATATTCCTTGATTATTAACTCCGGTGTTATTCCACTAAAAACCAACTGCAGACGTCTTTACACAGATCGATACAACTCGGTGTCCATCGATATAGCTATTACATATGGTGTGATCCTCCACAGTACATAATTAGAGTTGGGTCATAATGTTCGTTATACCCCTCTAATTACATATATCCTTTAAGTACCATTGATTCTCTAAAGGGCAATAAATCCTATTTCCTCACGGAATTAGGAGAGCGCTCATATTGTCCAAGCCCCGAATCAACCCTTAAGGGAACTACCATCTACTTCTCACAAGAAGGAGTGGATTCCACTATTGTGTACAAACCTTCCCAGCCGCAAGCCAAACGGCAATCCCAACATACAGAGTATATTAATCAGGAAATGCTTCTGACCTTACCCATTATATATTAAAGACCACGATCTAACCTGAAGGAGTCGATAAAACACTCAGGATTAAGATCACCCACATATAGCCATCATTAGTTGATATATATGAATCTCATCGGTAAACGGATCTTGGTGTGAGATTCATATAGATCATGGCCCAGTCCTATATGATCACAACATACAAGGTGCCTCCATTTCCATATCTCATATAAATGATTCAGGATAGAATCATTGTACATTACGTAATGGACCGCAGCTATAGATTAACCACAAATAAAGTACCCAGCTTTAAAGTACCCGTCTCTTACTGTATACATCCGTATATGACACTCATATACACAGTTCGAGATTACATCCGACAATCCAAGATGTTAATATGTACACAAGTTTATAAAATAAATAACATAACAAGAATGAATTGAACCTTTATTTTTATTTACTTCGTAAATCAATTTTCAAATTACATGCTTAGGGCATAAACCCCAACAGTATCAGCCCGTGGTTTTTCCCATTTGGAGGGTTTCCACTTATATATTATGTGTTGTTATTGTTTTTTGTTTGTTGTCTTTTATTTGAACACTTTGTAGAATGTGGTAGAATTGTCAACATTGATTAATTCGTAAAATTGGTAATCTATCGAACTAAAACCTATTCACCCCCTCCCCCCATCTAGGTTATAAACATTACTTTCTATGGATTTTCACTTAGATATCAAAGTCCTCACATCTCTAGCTAAGAATTCCATGCTCAAATAAAAGAATCACTCGCCAAAATGAGACTTCCACGTTTAGCTTTCCGGGTCGCTAGCCAAGGCTGCCTTGATTAGCTACCAAGTCCTTATAACTCTAGCCAAGAATCAAAGAATCACTCTTCAAAATGAGACTTACAACCTTTTCACATGGCATATGATCTAAGTTAATGCAAGTGATGCAAACGCACACAATATAATATATATAATCAATATATCCTATGGAAACTAGTAATGAATCAATGAGCACATATCATATTTATTCTAGTATGCTCCAAAGAATAATGCAATCAAGTAAATGATACATGTACATATGAAATGTGTAGATTAGGCACAAATGGAGAAGAAATAGATTTTTATCAACAAAATGCACAAAGCAATTTTATCTAGATCTTAATGTATGAACAATAAACCTAGAGTATGTGAAACACCTAAACACACACAAAAACCTAGATTATATTGAATCAAATAAAAGTGCTAGAATCAATTAATAAATTCAAAAATGAATTTCTAGCAAAACATTTAGAGCATATAATCACAAGATATTCTCTTAGATTCAAACAAGCTTTAAATCAACAATCAAATATGCTATTTCAACAAATATTCAATTAAAGTGATCTAGCATATTCAGAGGCTATCAATCATTAAAAATAATGCCATTTAACACACAAAATAACATAGATTTAAGAAAACCTAACTCAACATGCATGTCAAATGAAGCTCAATCTAGCTCTTTTTGATTTCATTACTCTAATCAATGTTTACACATCAAACATACATATATAGAAGATGAAAACCCGAGGTGATTGGAGAATTGAAGGTCAAACTAAAGACGAAAATCAATACCTTAAGTGGAAAATGTGCAGTCTCCAACATGAATCACACTATATGGACTTCGAATGAGAAAATTATGGTGTTTGGAAAATAAGAAAATTGCATAGAAAAAAATTCTTCACTTATTTTTCAATTTTTCTACTTGTAATGAAATGAGAGGGAAGACGGTAAGAGGGAAATAAAGAAAGAATTTGAACAACCAATCAAGAGAGGCTTGCTCTAAATCCTCGTAGAGGCAAATGGGTTCCGCGGAGGGCAGAGGGTTACTCATCCCATTGAGGCCACATGCCTCCATGTGGAGAGGAGCTTGGCCATCTTGCTTGGTTCTTATCTGCCCCTAATGCACCTTCGCTTTCTTCGACCATTCTCTGGCCTCAGGACTCGGAATTGAAATCTGTCTTCAAATTGCAAAACGTGACTCTCTTAGACACATGGACATCAAGAAAACTTTAACAAAAGATATGGAATTCAACTTGAAAACCAAGAATGAAAACCATGTACGTTAAAGAAACAGAAAGTTTTGTAACTTCCTACTTGGAACTTGAAACTAAATGAATGAGTAACCGAAATGACTGAAACTCAATGAGGTATATCATAAACACAAATTCAAGTCCAATATCATACAAGCATAAACATATAAACACAGGAACACAAAATTATGCTATTTTCTAGAGATAGTCCTAGAACATGGAATTTTACGAAAGTTGTCATCTTTAAATCAAATGAATTTGCATACATGAATAAGTGTGTGTATGTGTCATACCAAAATTTAAACAACGATTAAGAGACACATAAGGATGCAATGTATACTTGTTCCTAGGCCTTACAAAGAGGAAAGAGGTCTTGATATACCTTTTTCTATGCAATTAAGCTTTGATCATCTTGTAGCCTCCACTTTACTTGAAATATTGTCCAACACTTAACTCAAAAACCTAATATAAATGAGTAATTGGATCATTAACATGCATACCATATCAACATCTATTCATTCTAAGATTTTCCATAAAATTTCAAACCGATTATCATTTGAAATTTTTGCGTTTAAGAGAATAGAATTCAACACATGAGCATGCGTGTGCATATGGCTCATCATCCTGTTTTTATTTTTCAACCTGAGCAATCATAATTTTCAACTATACTTCTTTTATCCTCTCTCTTGTTAGGCTTCAAATCAAAGATTTTTGTAGCATTCATTTCACTATAACAATTTATTTTTATGTTAGTTAGGCTTTTGCTTTCTTTTGGTTTTTCACTTTACATCTCTCTCCAAAACAAGGTAAGCAAAAAGAACGAAGTAATTTTGTCTATGTAAAAGATGTGGACTAGAGAGTTAGTACTGAGGTCAATATGTATCCCCCAGGTGCTGTTTAAGCCCAAATGCCTCAGATCTGATCTCTCAGGTGCATTATTGGAAGACTAAGATTAACATGAGGTACCTTGATCTCTAAGTTAGCAAGAGCGTGAAGGTGGTCCAGTAATAATTTATTCGAAAATGGAGGTCTTTCTCAATTTCACAAAACTCACTCTTGATTCTTTTCAACACTTCTTTGATTTTTCTAACATAAACATATACACTTAATGATGACTTTCACACATCATAGTTGTGTAGCCTTTTCCTATAATGGGCGGCTGCACAACCAAAATGTGTAGCCTTTTTAATGAATGTGCTCATTGATTTCTGTGTAGTTGTTGAAATTAAATGGATACTAACCATAGCTCATCTTTAATGTACTGGTCAAAAGACTTTAAGGTGCATCCATAACTCACATATCCTCAAATTCAACTTACTCAAACTAACCATGTGAGAGAAGCAAAGTGTGCTCTTTTGAAAACCAAGTTTTAATTCATAAAAGCGTATGATCTAAAAGCAATACAAACGAACTTACTTAACATCATTACTTTTCAATAGAGTAGCTTTCGCTGAACATGAAGCTCATATTTTTAAAAAATATGCCACTCATCATTTAAACAAGTATAAGATATAACACAAGCATCATGCAAAAGATCTTTGTGAACAATTTCACTAAATGATCTCTAGATGACAATTATTCAAAGAGAAACATATATTTCAAAAACAAAGTTCTCTATAATAACAAGCTACATGATATCAAGCATACATAGAGTTGAAAAGATGAAACAAGAAAGCAAGCATTAGAATAGAGATATACCTTAGCATGTTTTTTCATCAATGTAAAGCCTTCGCCCTTTTTATGAGCTCTTTCGCTTGTTTGTCCTCATGACAACAAAATGTTGGCGTGTCTGAAACAAATATTATGGTGTGTATAATATTAATCTAGAAGGGGGGGGGGGGGGTGAATAGATTTTAAACAATTTTACCCAATTTTCGTTAAAGGTCAAGTTGACGAAAATGCCCCTAGCTAGTTACAATAATATCACAAGTGTAAAAAGTGCGAAAATAGTAAAGAAACTTGAGATTTACGTGGAAACCCTCCAAATGGGAAAAACCACGGGCTGATATGTGCGCCACACTCGAACCTCGAATCCACTAATTGCAAAGGAATTACAACCTAATCCCGGTTTAAAATCCACCACCACTACCTAATCCCGATATAAGTGAACCTAGTCCATCTTGTTTGCGATTTAAGCTACCTACTCCCGGAAGCAACACAAGTCTTACTTCTCAATGAAGAGTTAAAATGTCCTATGTGAATATAAGATGATATTCAAAGAACAAACAAGGCTAGGAAATCTTATATGCTTATCTAGGATAATGAGATGACAATTAATGCAATCCTAGATATCAAGGGCTAAATGACATGTTCAAAAAGCTTAGCTAAACATAGATCAAACAATCCTATGAAGCTATTGCAATACAACACTCAATCATGTCATCACAACAATCTCTAATTTGTATCCAGAATATGTTCTAAGAGCATACAAATAATTAAAGAGATGGCTTAGCAAGCAAAACACTTAACTTGTAAGAAGATAGTGAAGAACTTACCAAACAAGATGTGATAAAGAAAAGCTATCCATAGATGCACTCTAAATGACTTTAGATGATGCAAGATGAAGTTTTTATGCACAGGGGAATGCTTTGAGTGTTTAAAGATGAGTTCTTGGAAGAGTTTTCCTTTTGAAATGTGTTCTAAGGAAAAGATATAATGTTGTGAACTCGTTCACGACCTGAATAAAAAGTGTAATATATATATGAGATCCAACCAAAGTGAGGTCATTTTGGAAATAACGTTCCAACTTCCGCTATGTGCGCTGGTGAGGTGCGCTGGTCGAGTAGCGCACCACCAGAGCACAACCTAATATTTTCAATAGGCACTGGTCGAGTTGCGCAGCTCTGTGGCACATGACATGCGACAACCCACTGAAATGTTGCTCTGGTGAGGCTGCGCTAGTTGAGTAGAGCACCACCAGCGCACTGCCCATTTTTTCAACATTGCACAAGTGCAGTGACACAGCTCAGTGGCGCATGACAAGCGGCGATCCACTGGAATGTTGCGCTGGTGAGGCTACGCTAGTCAAGTAGCGCACCACCAGCGCACTGCCCACTTTTTCAATGCTCAAACACACAAAATCAACAAGTCCTAGAGTGATGAAAATGCATCCTATTCTAATGCCTAACATGACATAAAACTTTTAATAACAAGATGCAAATGAATCAACAAGAGTCATTTAAACCAAAATGCATACAATTATAAACACACAACATATATGAATAAAAGTTATGCATGAATTTGTGAGTGTGTGCAACTATCTCTTCAAAGCAAGTAAGCACAAGAATTTTACCTTTGGTGCTTCTCCTCTTGAGGTCTTGAAAGCCTAAGCTTCCCTTACATAACACCCCAAAAATGTGATTTGTTCACAAAAAAAGCCAATCAATAAATGAGGACTTTACAATCTCCCCCTTTTTCTATTTCGTGACAAAACCACCACTCACATTGATCCTCACAAAACAAAATAAAGCATCGGGAATATATTCTACATTACAAAGAGATATACATAAAAAACAAACTTCAAATCTTCAATCTACTTTAGAATCATCAACCTTACACACACAACAAACAACGAGTACACTTCCAAACCAAGTGCATGTGAGATGATCAAGTGGATGGAAAACAAAAGCATTTGTATTTAAGAATTTGAGTAATGCACCACAACATGCAATGCTCCCCCTCAAAGGGTTACTCCCCCTAAATGTAATCTCCCCAAAAACAAGTACTACTCCCCTTAAAGCCAACACATGCCTTAACGCCAACACATGCTACCACATGCTACTCCCCTAACACCACAATGCTACTCCCTCTTTTTGTCATGATATAGGCAAATGAGAAGTCCCCAACCCGGTCACTCAAGGCAAAAAAATAAAGGAGCATACAAGATAATTGCATAATTATATAAGCCACATTTATGCAACTCAATTAATAGGAGAGAAACAAGCAAATTATTTAAAGAAAATGTGTGAATCAAAGTTGCTTTTCATACAAGACATGTTGCATTCAAGCCTAAAAACAATGGTATTTGGCAAAGCAAATGATAAAGGTTTCCAATATAATTCAAACCAATTTCATCATTTGTCATGATAAAAGCAAGGATATAGAGTTTTTTTTTATAGATATCAAGTTTTAATGGCACTATATCCAACTTTATAAGCTAAACATGGCATGAGCAACTTTGTACCCTATTTGATTTTTCCAGGTAGGATACCCATATGATAGTAGCCATGTTCAACTAATAAAGCAGGAGAGACATTGATGAAACATTTTAGTCTCACTAGCTCTTTCACACGATATTTTGCATTCAACAATTGCAATCATCAATTCATGCTTTATCATTTTTCATTAGCATGTCATTAAAGAATCATCATGTCATGGAGATAATTATAGGTCATTCAATATGTACTTCCTATGTAGATCTCCTAGTCCAAAAATGCATGTTTGAACATAAATATGACATGGATTGAAATCAAAGCAAAGTTCACACTTATTGAATAAAATACAATATACTATAGTATAAGTGCAACCAAGCTACTTAAGCAATCAATAAAAGAGCATAAAATTTTTCAAAAAATTTGGATGCAATAAGTATACAATAGCTCTCTTTGCTTGAGTTCCCCTTATAGGGTCAAAGACCACAACTCATCACTCCATGAAACAAATCCCAATAAATCTACTAAGAGTTTTGAATCGAGTAGCATCTAAGGGTTTAGTAAATAGATCCACTAGTTGATCATTAGTACCTACATGCTCAAGTACTATGCATTTGCTCTCAACTAGTTCTCTAATGAAATGATGACGGATGTCAATATGCTTAGTTCTAGAATGCTGAACCGGATTCTTGGAAATATTAATTGCACTCATGTTATCACAAAAGAGAGTAAGAATACCTTGATTGAATCCATGGTCGACTAGCATTTGCTACATCCAAAGGAGTTGTGTGCATCCACTCCCAGTAACTATGTATTCATCCTCAGCCATGGACAAAGAAATCGAATTTTGCTTCTTTCAAAACCAAGAGACAAGGTTGTTCCCAAGAAAAAAGCAACCGCCTGATGTACTTTTCCTATCATCACAATTTCCTACCCAATATGCATCACAAAAGCCTACAAGACTAGCATTAGTGTCGAAAAAGTACAAAATTCCATAGTTAGATGTCCCATTCACACAACGAATGATTCTCTTAACTTAAGAGAGATGTGACTCCTTAGGATCCGATTGGTACCTAGCACACACACCCATACTAAAAGAGATATCGGGCCTACTTGCGGTCAAATAGAGCAAGCTACCAATCATGCCATGATACAATGTTTGGTCCACACTTTTATCCCTAGCATCATTGCATAGCTTCAAAGTGGTGCTCATGGGTGTATGATAATGTTTGGCACTTTCAAGACCAAATTTCTTCACTAGGTTTTTGGCATACTTAGCTTGAGATATGAAAATCCCATCATCCATTTGCTTAATTTGTAAACCTAGAAAGTAACTTATCTCACCAACAAGGCTCATTTCAAACTCATGAGAAATGACATCGACAAATTGTTGGACTTTCGTGTTATTAATGGAGCCAGAAACTATATCATCAATATAGATTTGAGCTATGAAAAGCTCATCTTTGTCATTTCTGATAAATAAAGTCTTGTCAACACTACCCCTAGTATAGCTATTGTCTATAATAAATTGAGTGAGACACTCATACTAAGCCCTTAGTGCTTGTTTCAACCCATATAAAGCTTTCTTGAGATGATAGACATGATTAGGGTGGTGAGGATCCATAAACCCCTTGGGTTGCTCAACAAACACTTCCTCTTGCAAGAAACCATTGAGGAAGGCACTCTTAACATCCATTTGATATAATTTAAACTTGTGCAAATAAGAGATGGATAAAAGAAGCCTAATGGACTCAATCCTAGTAACGGGAGCAAATGTCTCCTCAAAGTCAATACCCTCAATTTGAGAGTACTCTTGTGCTACAAGCCTAGCCTTGTTTCGCACAATGTTGCCATCCTCATCAGATTTGTTCCTATATACCCACTTGGTGCTTATCACATTGGTGTTCTTGGGCCTAGGAACTAGAGTCCAAACCTTATTCCTTTCAAATTGGTTAAGCTCTTCTTGCATAGCAAGAACCCAAAATTCATCCTTTAAAGCTTCATCAACCTTCTTGGGTTCTATTTGAGAGGTGTAGCAAGTATAGCTAATTAGATTAGCCTTTTGACGCCTAGTTCTAACACCCTTACTAACCTCTCCAATGATGTCATCCTTGCTATAGAGTTTCCTAACCCATGGATCAAGTTCTTTTGAGTCCAAGTGAGAAATCTTATCAATAGGTTATGTTATGTCATCATCAAGATTAGTCTTTTCAACATTAGAAATGTCAACAACCTTCTCTAAAGGGGAGTCATCAACTAGATCTACCTCCTCCTCATGGTCAATATATTTGTGCCTAGTATCATCAATGACAACATTAGATGATTCCAATACGGTCCTAGTTTTAAGATTGAAAACTCTATAGGCTTTACTATTCAAGGCATAGCCAATGAAGATACCCTCATCACTTTTAGCATCAAATTTTCCAAGTTGATCACAGTCATTCAAAATATAGCATTTACTTCCAGAGGTGTGGAAATAGCTAACATTTGACTTTCTACCTTTCCATAACTCATAGGAGGTTTGTCTAGTGTGGGACCTAAGAAAGACTCTATTTCCTATATAGCACGCCGTATTGACTGCTTCGGTCCAAAGATTCCTAGGGACATTGTTGCTAAGCAACATCACACGGGCCATTTCTTGAAGAACAATATTTTTCCTCTCAACAACTCCATTTTGTTGAGATGTCCTAGGAGCCGAAAACTTATGAGAAATGCCTAGACTATTGCAGTAGTTTTCAAAATAGGCATTCTCAAACTCCTTCCCATGGTCACTCCTAATCCTTTTAATGCTTTTAATCTTGAAGTTCATTTCATTTTGAATTTTGGAACAAAGCACTTTCAACTTGTTAAAGGTTTTAGATTTTTTCTAAGAAAATAATTCCAAGTGTACCTAGAGAAGTCATCTACACACATAAAAATGTAGCTCTTTCCACCTAAACTCTCGGTTTGCATGGGACCCATAAGATCCATATGGAGAAGCTCTAGAGGTTTCTTGGCGGATAAATACTTTCCCTTTTTGTAAATACTTTTGGTTTGCTTCCCTTGTTAGCAAGGTCCACAAACACCATTTACCTTTTTCCCAAGCTTAGGAAGGCCTCGCACAACATTGAACTTATCTAAGATTCGTAAATCCCTAAAGTTCATGTGACCAAGTCTTTCGTGCCATGACTCAATTTTTTCATCCTTAGACACATTGCAAGAGACACCTCTAGCCTCAAGACAATAGCAATTGTCGCTAGATCTCATACTTTTTAACAAGGTTTGTCCATTTGGTAATAGGATAGAACAATCATTTTTCCTAAACAAGACGGAAAGTCCTTCATCACTAAGATGTGAAATGCTTATATAATTAGCTTTAAAACCATCAACATACAAAGCATTGGACAAGGAGGGTAATTCGGGAATGGAAATGGTTCCCTTTCCTTTAACCTTCTTTTTGGATCCATCACCAAATGTGACATTTCCTCCCTCCTTCATCAAAAGAGTCTCAAAGAAACTCTTATTTCCAGTCATGTGCCTAGAGCACCCACTATCCAAACACCAAAAATCACAAGAATGAGCTTTCAAGGAAATTTGTGCAACATGGCAAAATTGTTTATCCTTTCTAATCCACCTAAGTGCAATATTTTCCTTCCTAGTGGTCAATGGTACAAGGGCTCTAAGTGTCCTAGGATCATGCAAAGGTGTTCCATTTTTCCTAGTGACATGCAGCATGGCTTTTGCCTTTTTCTTCTCTATCATGCTTTCAATTCTACACAATTTAATATAACTAAAGCAATTTGGTATAATATGACCAGCAATACCATAAAAATGACATGTAGGAATAAAGTTAGGAATCATACCATATCCTTGAGGATGCATTGGAGCCTTCCCATGTCTTTGTGGTTGTCTTGATTGTTGTTGAGGAGCTTTCCTTCTTTGTTGTTGAGCAAAACTTGATTGCTTCCTTGGTTGAGCTTGCATGATAGGTATCTTCCCTTTATGAGCTTTCGGTTGAGGGAAGTTAACTTGAGGAGCCCTTGTAGGATGGGCTTGAGGTAGGCTTCTTGGTGCCACCTTCACTTGAGCACTACTTGAACACTCTCCTAGGTCAAGTTTCTTCCTAGGAGATTGATGAGAGGATGACCCATGGAAGTTCATGCTTCTTACAAAAATGGTCTTGCTTGAAGTGGAGGATATCTTGTCATCTTCAAACCCAAGCCCTTTCTTGTCACTTGGCCTCTTTCCAACATCTAGCATGTGGTCAAGTTTTTTGGTGCTAGAGTTCATCTTGGCCAACAACTCTCTAGCATCTTCAAGCTCTTTCTTCAAAATCTCTTCATTCCTCTTAGCTCTCACCAACTCTTCATTTAGTTGGTTAACTTGAGTTGAGAGGTCTAGGTTTTCTTCTTTTAATCTCTTAATTTCATTCTTGTTCTTTGACCTTGAACTCTCAAACCTAGTCATATAATCCTTGAGATCCATCCTTTCCATATTTTCATTTGTGGATTGTGATGAATATCCATCATCACTTGAGTAGTTTTCCTCTTGACTCTCATTTTCTTCTTCACTAGCATCTTTGCTCCTGCGAGAAGACGTAAAGGCTATGAAGTTAGCTATGAGTTCTTTATCGTCCGAAGACTCATCTCCTTCATTGGAGTTATCACTTTCACTCCATATGGCAACCATCACTTTTCCCTTTTTCTTGACCTTGTGATTTGCACATTCCAGGGCAAAATGACCTATCCCACCACATTCATAGCATTGGACTCTTTTCTTCTCGGTCTTTTCTTGCCTAGGCTCAATCTTTTTGAAGGGACCCTTTTTCTTCAAGTCTTGACCCTTAGATCCAAAACCTTTCCTCTCGGACTTGGAGAATTTCTTGAACTTCCTCATTAGCAAGGCCATTTCTTCATCTGAGTCATCACTCTCCTCCTTCTCAACTTTGAAGGTTTCAAAACAATATCCTTTTGCTTCTTTGATGGTGTGGGGTTAGGACATTTCCTAGATTCAAAAGTTATAAGCCTCCCAATCACTTCACTTGGCTTCATATCCTTGCAACCATTATTATCTTCTAAAGCCGCCACCTTAGACTCAAATCTATTGGGTAGAGATCTCATAATCTTCTGCTTGATCTTTCTATCCTAATAAGGATCACCAAGTTGATGAGTTTGGTTTACAATGTCCATCAACCTCACTTCAAAGTCATTGAAGCACTCGTTCTCATCCATCTTGAGCAATTCAAATTGTGTTTGGAGAACTTGAAGCTTCGATTCCTTAACCACATCGGTTCTCTCATGTGCAACTTCTAGGATATCCCATGCCTCCTTAGCAATCCTAGTATTTTGAACCAACTTGTACTGGTTCTCATCCATTGCATATAGGATGGCATGCATTGTCTTCCTATTCCACTTTGATTCCTCAAACTCTTGTGCGTTCCACTATGCCTTTGGTTTGAGTACATCATCTGAGTCATCATGGGTTGAGTGTAGCCATCTTCAACCACCATCCATGCCCTGTCATGAATTTGGCAAATGTACGACTCTATCATACCTTTCCAAAAGGCATAATTCAATCCGGTAAGAAGTGGAGGTCTAGTGCTAGAAGCTCCCTCATTGCCACCGTTTCCACTCACTGTGTTTAATGAATGAATGATCAATACACACACAAAATGCAACACACACCAAAATGAGCAAGGATCACCTATGTATGTCTAGGAACCTGCTCTGATACCAATTGAAACAAATATTATGGTGTGTATAGTATTAATCTAGAGAGAGGGGGTAAATAGATTTTAAACAATTTTACCCAATTTTCGTTAAAGGTCAAGTTGACGAAAATGCCCCTATCTAGTTACAATAATATCACAAGTGTAAAAAGTGCGGAAATAGTAAAGACACTTGAGATTTACTTGGAAACCCTCCAAATGGGAAAAACCACAGGCTGATATGTGCGCCGCACTCAAACCTCGAATCCACTAATGGCAAAGGAATTACAACCTAATCCCGGTTTAAAATCCACCACCACTACCTAATCCTGTTATAAGTGAACCTAGTCCATCTTGCTTGCGATTTAAGCTACCTACTCCCGGAAGCAACACAAGTCTTACTTCTCAATGAAGAGTTAAAATTTCCTATGTGAATATATGATGATATTCAAAGAACAAACAAGGCTAGGAAACCTTATATGCTTATCTAGGATAATGAGATGACAATTAATGCAATCCTAGATATCAAGAGCTAAATGACATGTTCAAAAAGCTTAGTTAAACATAGATCAAACAATCCTATGAAGCTATCACAGTACAACACTCAATCATGTCATCACAACAATCTCTAATTTGCATCTAGAAAATGTTCTAAGAGCATACAAATAATTAAAGAGATGGCTTAGCAAGTAAAACACTTAACTTGTAATAAGATAGTTAAGAACTTACCAAACAATATGTGATGAAGCAAAACTATCCATAGATGCACTCTAAATGACTTTAGATGATGCAAGATGAATTTTTTATACACATGGGAATGCTTTGAGTGTTTAAAGATGAGTTCTTGGAAGAGTTTTCCTTTTGAAATGTGTTCTAAGGAAAAGATATGATGTTCTGAACTCTTTCACGATCTGAATACAAAAAGTAATATATATATGAGATCCAACCAAAGTGAGGTCATTTTTGGAAAAAAGGTTCTAGCTTCCGCTATGTGCGCTGGTGAGGTGCGCTAGTTGAGTAGGGCACCACCAGTGCACAGCCTAAAATTTTCAATAGGCACTGATCGAGTGGCGCAACTCAGTGGCGCATGACATGCGACAATCCACTGGAGTGTTACGCTGGTGAGGCTGCGCTAGTCGAGTAGCGCACCACCAGTGCACTGCCCACTTTTTTAACATTGCACGGGTGCAGTGACTCAGCTCAGTGGTGCATGACAAGCGGTGATCCACTGGAATGTTGCGCTAGTGAGGCTGCGCTAGTGAGGCTGCGCTAGTCAAGTAGCGCACTGCCCACCTTTTCAACTCTCAAACACACAAATCAACAAGTCCTAGAGTGATGAAAATGCATCCTATTCTAATGCCTAACATGACATAAAACTTTTAATAACAAGATGCAAATGAATCAACAAGAGTCATTTAAACCAAAATGCACACAAGTATAAACACACAACATATATGAATAAAAGTTATGCATTAATTTTTGAGTGTGTGCAACTATCTCTTCAAAGCAAGTAAGCACAAGAATTTTACCTTTGGTGCTTCTCCCCTTGAGGTCTTGAAAGCCTAAGCTACCCTTACATAACACCCCAAAAATGTGATTTGTTCACGAAATAAGCCAATCAATAAATGAGGACTTTACAGTGTCTTCCCAAGAGAATAAAAACAAAACATCTTAACTCAAACAAAATATAAAATGACTTTCTTCGAAAATCTTAACAAATTACACCAACTAGATTTCAAAAATAGACTTCTCTGAAGTCAATCAATAAATTTTTACCATCATAGCAAAAATATGAGAATATTAAGTTTATGTATTGACTAGAGACACCAAATTTGATTAATAGACCTAGCATATTACAAATTGTAGGAAAAATCACACATTGAAAGCGTAAAATTAGGAATTGATATATTTAAAAAAATTCCCTTTAAAAGAAAGAACATTAACTCTAGATTAATTGACGTATATTAAAAGTATTGTACCTTTTCTTTTCGTGACGATTGAACTAGGGCTGAATTGAATCCGTAAGATCTTCCAATCCAGTCATGAATGTGAATCACCTAGAAGTGTGGGCTCCCTTTCTTTAAATTGCATACCTGAGGATGGAAACAAACAAAATATGTTTCTTTGTTAGTCACAATAATCCTCTAAGAGAAAATCAAAGAACGTCCGGTCACTTGTGAATTATCAATCTGCTAGATTGAAACACGCGTGAACCCGAATCGATTTTATACACAAAACCGTTTTGATGTAAAAGATACTAGTGTACAATCGAAAACAAAAACATTCCCCTTTTTCTCTTCTTGGCCGAATTCACACCCTATTTCTATGAGTTGACCGAATTTTATATAGAGCAAAAACTAAATTTTTCCCTCTCAAAATTTTCTCTTGCTTGGCCAAAGTTTCTCTTAGAAAATACTTAGCTTGGCAAAAAAATTCCACTCATAGAAAACTAAGGTTGGCCGAAATATAGAGGTTGTATATATAGGATCACAAATCCTTTCCTAAGAAGGATTTACTTGGTGGGAAAGAATCATTTCCTTAGTGACCAATAATCCTTTTCATAAAAGAATTCTTTTCTACACCAAGACTGCTATTCCAACTCATTAGTGTATTTGTGACCATATTAAAGATTTCCTAATTTGACTAGATAAATATACTTATCAAATATAATCTTTAATATTAATTACACTACCAACAATAGTATAATATTAGGAGACCTTCTCCTACTAGGTAAAAGATTTTGAATTTTAATTAAATAATTAATTAATTAACAAATTAATTAATTTCCATTAATTAACAAATTAATTGGTCTAGTTGAATATATCAAGTGATCGATGCAAGTTCGTTAGAATTGGGGATCTTGGCAGGCTATCTAAATTTAAGCTTCAATAGACATAACCTAATCACTATCAACAAAAGACTCACTTAGGTCCGATCTATTAATTTTAGTTTATTCCACTAAAAAAATAAAATTGATTTCTTAAATAAAGATAAAATAAGTTAATTATTGCAAATTCATACCCTAGACAATCTTAATGGAGATAGTGTATCCTCATAAAGAATAACAGTAATTGCCAAGAGCTCATAGACCTCCTATAGCTCTCCAATGTACCGTATTTACTCATACGACCACATTTTGAACTTGGATATTTTGACTTGTCCAGAAACCATATTTCAATAGCCACTATTGAAAACTTAACGTTAGGATTTAATATCAAATACCTCAAAACATCCATATGATGATATTCTACTCTCATTTAATAAATGGAGCCATATTGTCCATATCTATAAATGAAGTCCTCTATCGATTAACAAATGAATACCACCAAACTATCGAGGATAGACTATGTTACGTAATCATCTTCATTGATAGCTCAAATGATAACACTTGCAACCATAAGTCCATCATTTATCTCAGGATTAAGATAGACTCTCTGATTGTCTTCAAATGAAAACTTTTATCCATTAACGGTTCTAGATAAAGTATTTCACTGTGATCCAATTCAATGCACCCAGTGTAGTAGATTCTTTCACCTAAAGACACCAAACTTTGATGATTTTAGACTCATCATAAATCACTTGATCCCACTCAAATGCTAGCAAAGGAATCTACAACTTTGACAAGATAAAGGCGCCCAACCTTTATCTTAAGTTATGAATATTATTCAAGACTAACTAAAGAATTGTGTCTACCTCATAAATATCTAGTTGTATGAACAATTCTTCTTTTCTCATAGTCTTTTGATCTTGTGATTATTTACTTTTGACAAATATATTAATTAAACTATAAATGCTATAATATTTGTTAATGTCGAAATTACTTTTTTAATATGAAAAGATTGTCAAAAACATTATTATACTCTTCCTATCGAGCATAATCCCAACACAAATTGGTTAGTCAAGCATCAAACTTAGAACTCTTATCGAACAAGAACAAAAAATATTCTTATATATGCCACTCAATCAAGTGTGAGAGAACTCACCTCTGATCATATTGGTCTTTGGTGAACCAACGCAAACAACATTATGATCATTACACATGGCAGTATGAAATCTAGAAGATAAATCATCAACTATCTTCTTCATAAAAATATCACTCATAATAAACTCATCATTATTGTCACACATAAATATTTCATCAATACAAAGTATATGACTATCACGCTTTTTCACATTCTCATCCATACAAATTTTCTTAACAATCTTCTTTACATGTTTACCATTATTATGCACAACATTTAAAGTTTTATCAATATCAACAAGTTTAGAAGAATGACTAGGAATCTTTTTCACATCATGCTTCTTAATCCAAACTATCCTATTAAGTCTCTTCACATGATCATGATCAATATGCACATTTTACAAAGCATCAAAACTATTATCATGTCTAGAATCTTTCAATGAAGATTTGTTCAACGCACTAGCATGCAAATTACTCTCTAGTTTGCATTGTCCAATATATTCATAACTTCTATGCCTAACGTGACCAACCACATTACAATAATGACAAACCAAAATAAATTTTGAAAATGTACCTTTTGGATGTGCACGTTTTGGTTGAGAAGTTCTATAGCTTTTCTTGTCTTTATCTTTGGTTTTGGAAGAAATAATAGTTGAGCCTTTTTTAATATATTTTTTCTTAACCACATGCTTCTATTACTACTAACAACATGCTTTAGCTTATTCTTTGGCTTACTATCATGCAAATTAACTTTATTAGTCATAGTTTCAAACAAGTCAAACAAAGCTTTTTAAAGCTTTTTATGCATAGTAGTATAAGGTACAACATGTTTTTTCACAAGCAAGTCATTAACAATACTTTTCTCAACATGCTTTTCCAAGGTTTTCTTAGGTCTAGATCTAGTTCCATATGTGGATGATTGACTAGGACCATTAATCAAAGACATATCATACAAATCACTCTCAAATTTGCATTTACAAATATACTCATGGAATCTAGGTCTTATATGTCCTACCATGTTACAAAAATGTCAAATAGGTACAAATTTGATAAGTTTGCCTTTAGCTTGAGCATTTGAATTAGTATACCTTCTCATATTGTTACCTTTTTTATGTCCATTCCTTGATGATTTGTCTTTCGCATGAGCAAATGATGATTGTTGTCTTTAACCTTGTTGAGATTTTCCATTGTTGCTCCTTGATGATGTTGAGGGACATCTGGTTGTATCCATGGTTGTACCATTAGAGAGAGTACCTACATTCACTTTACCACTTGCTTTGAAAAAAATTGAATTCTTAGATGAGGGTGTAACCTTTTCATTCATAAAATTTAATCCTCTTTTGTCACTAAGATGCTTACCAATCTTAATGAGAGTTTCAACTTTACTAGCACTAGATGACATCTTACCTATCATCTTGTTAGCCTTATCAATTTTATCACTAAGCATCTTCTCTTGAGACTCATGCTTACTAATTTTGACTCTAAGCACATTTTCAAGTCTTTAAGCACAGTCAAGAGAATCCTCTCTTTGCTCAAATTCTTGTTTCAAAATTCCTAGTCTTTCATTACTGTCTTTCAAGTTATTCTCTAGACTAAGGATTTTGTCTTTAAGCTTTATAGTATCTTTATTCTCCTTTTGCTTGTTCTCTCCTTCCATGGCAAGCAACTTCATAGTAAAGTTTTCTTTTAAATTAACTAGCTCTTGAGCACTTTCCTCCATCTTTGAAAAATACTTTTCAGTGGTCTATTTATGCTCCTTAGTGAGTTCACTTTGCATGCTTACTTTGTCCAAAGACATCTTCTTTTCATTATCAAGAGCTTTGATTAACACCACTAAATTGGCATTGACCAACTTTAACTTGTTGTTTTGATCATTCTTCTTGACATTTTCACTTGTTAGTTGAGGGGTCTTGTCATTGAAATTTGTTTCATCGTGATTTGAGGAACCTTCCATCTCTTCATGATTCGAGGAGACTTCACTATCTTTGCTACTTGAAGAGTATTCACTTTCCTTATTACTTGAGGAGTCTCCACTACTATCCTCAAATGTTCTTTAATAAATAGCCAAGTGAGCAATGCAATTGCTAGTATATTCATAATCATTTGAGAACTCCTCTTCCTCTTCTACACCACTCAAGGATCTAATGTAGGCTTTCATCATGCTTTTTAAAATTGAGTAGTTACCACTCTTCAAGAGTGGAGGTCCAACACTAGAAGAACTTTCTTGCATCGAATCGCCTATAGTAACAATCATGAAATTGTTTTCACAGAAACTAACACAATAGAAACACTATAATATGGATCTATCTAATTACTTCAAGACACCCACTCTGATACCAATTGAAATTCCCTTAACGAATTATAGTGTAAAAAGTACCTATAGAGGGGGTGAATAGGTATATGCTCAAATTCATGCACTTTTGTTTCACACAACCAAGTTAAGCACACTTATAGCCTTTAACAACTAAATTGCTTTAACGAGTCAAAGCAAATTCAATCAAGCAAGTGTCGAAGCAATACAAGTTAATGTATGTAAAGAAGTTAAATATACAAAAATCAACACAAGAGATTTTTTCATGGTAAAACCTCAAAAAAGGAAACATCCACAGGTTGAATCCACTACCACCGGCAAACCGTAATTCGCTTTGATGAATAGAAGATACACACTCAAAAGGCAATCAACACATGATACACTATCCAAGCTATCATCTCCTATTCTACCCTAGTCAACCACTTTGCCTATTTCTTATTCAAGATGTGCCTAACACACCTTTGGGAAGCAACTTCCCATCCAAGACCTCACGTCTCTAAAAAGATTCCATGTTTGCCTATCCGAATCCTACCAATCCTGGACAAGACTTCTTACTTAACTAAGTTCTTCCGACTCTAGTTAAGACTTCTTGTATACTTATCTTGATCTCTCCGATCCTAACTAAGACATCATTGCTTGGCTACAAGGAACCCTTTTCTAGCCAAGTCTTGTTGCTCAAGTCAAAGTTTCACTCACTTCAACAAGAGACTTCAACCTTTTGCTAGACAATTATCTAAGTGAAATGCTGATATACAATCATGATGCAATCACAAGTAAATAGAGCAAGTAGATCAAACACACCTATGAATAATTAGATTTGCACAAATCAAGCTCACAGGAAAATGTAAATAATTCTTATGAACATGTAATTAGAGATCAAGATTAGGTATTCAAAATCATTAACAAAAATATCTAGAAATGTAAACATGTCAATCAAAGCTAGAACAACAATTTTTCAATAGAAATCACAAAACTAGCTTTGAAATCAAGTGAACTAGTTAACAATTGAAATCCTCAACATATTCAACAAAATAAGAACTTTGTTTAGATGATAGAAATCACAATAAAAAATCCTATTTCTAGAACGTGTGACTAAAACCTATAAATCAACAATCAAGATCAAAACACAAAGATATTCCATATTCAAGTTCATGTTCTTCAAAATTAGCAAAAAGATGTTCAATCAAAATCACAAGAACTAATTTCAAAAACCACTCAAAAAGTCCAAAAGTTGAATCAAAATAATTCTAAACCTATTTTTTGTAATCAAATAAGAAGATCTATGAAGTTGATCATAAAAGAAAAAAATGAAGAGAAGTTGATTCACTTACAAATGATGAACACCCGAATGAAGATCAGATCATCACAAAGTATCTGGAAATAAATTGCTTCTGAAAATGCTTGGAACTTTTTCCTCTCTTCAAGTCCAACAATTTTGGCTTTTGAAAATATAAAATCGGAGTTGAATTGAGAGAGATATGACCAAAACAATAAATTAAAAGTTTTTCAAAATTTCTGCACTAAATTCCAACATATATGGAGGGAAAGTGTTGTGGAGGAGAGAGATATTCGTCCAACCAATGAGGAACTGCCACCTCAACCACTTGTGTAGGTGTATGACCTCCACGGGGGTGGAGGGTATCCCTTCCCATGGGGCCACATGTCTCCACACAGTAGGGGTGTAAATGGCACTTTGCAATTCCTCTTCCATCGTGCACCACTCGTGTTCTTCGACTGTTCTCCAACTTCCGAACTCTGATTTTAAATCCATTTTGGATTATAAATCATAACTCTCACAAAGACATGGAAGTCAACAAAACTCTTACAATGATACCGAAATCAACTCGATAAACAAATACGGAAACCATGTAAGATAGAGGCATGAAAAGTTTCGTAGCTTCCAAATCGGAACTCAAAAACTTTTGAATGAGTAGCCAAAATGATCGGAACACATTATAAAATAATATAAGAAAATAATCAAGTCTAATTCCATAAAAACCCCAATAAAAAAACACAAGAACACACAAGTATGCCATTTCTTAGAGACACTCTTAGAACATGCAATTTTACAAAAGTTATCAAATTAAATCTATTGCATATGCATACTTTAACAAGTGTGTGTATGTATTATACCAATTGAGTACAATGATGTAGGGACACATATGAATACAATGCATGTGTGTACAACTATGCCTTATAAGAGGAAGAAGAATCTCGATACCTTAGCATCCAAGTAAGCACATATCCTCTTCAAGACGAACTTTGCATACGAAGTTGCTTTCTTTCTTTGAAACTTGATCCAATCATGAACCACCTAAGCAACTAATCAATACAAACAAAGAGAATTTTGTTATAGAATTAAGCCAACACAAATCTAAAACATAATAGTCGCTCATGTCTTGGTTTGCTTACAAAGTTTGTTATAGTTGTTCTTAAAATTAAATTTATCTTAAAATCTATATCTTGCTTAATTTCATGACAAATGGTGAAATTGGTTTGAATTATTTTGGAAACCTTTGTTGTTTGTATTGCTAAATACCATTATTTTTTATCTTGAATGTAACTTGTCTCGCATGCGAAGCATTCTTTCTCACAATTTTCATGAAATAAAACTCCTTGAATCTCTCTTACTTAATTGAGTTGAAGAAATTTGTTTATATGATTATGCATATGTTGTTGTGCCATAAGCTTTCCTTGCCAAGTGCTTACCTATTTAGGGAATACTCCTTTGCCTATCTCATGACAAAAAAGGAGGAGTAGTGTAAAGTTTAAGGGGAGTTGCATATTAGGGGAGAGGAACCATTAGTTGGGAGTTTATTCTTTAGGAGAGTTGTTGTAATCATTTTATAGCATACCATGATTACATTTTTAGATTATATTAGTTAAGTTTACTATAGCTATTGCAATTGATTTTGTTATAAGCACCTCAAACACACTTGGTATTGGAAGGTAATTTTTTGTTGATTGTGTGTAGGTTGGATCTTTCTACAAGCCTTGGATTGACTTAAAGATGCTTAAGACTTAGATTATAGGGTTATTGTAATGTATAAATTATTGTTGACTAATTTTTTTTATTGTTGTTGTGAGGTTGCTTTGTGAATGGTGGTTTTGTCACGTAATAGCCAAAGGGGGAGATTGTAAGTGTCTCATTTTATGATTGGCTTATTTCATTGATAAAATCACAATTGGGGCCAAAAGTTGTAAAGGGTAGATTAGGATTGGAAGATTTCCCATCATCAAAGAGATTGGACTCTAAGTGCATCAAGGAAGATTTTCCATAGGGCTGCCGTGCGCAGCCCATGCCACAGCAAATGTGCCGGTTTGTTCGCATGCACGTTTGTTGCTACGGCTCACATGGTCCCAAACTTGTTCCGGTTGATCCTAATTCTTTAAACCTTCGAGTCATCGATACTTGAATGTGTTACAAAAGAATTTAAATTAAAAAAAAAATCTGCAGTTTTTTATTTTATTTTATTACAACATGGTGCAGTTTTTTTTTATTACAACAACAAAATAAAAAAATAACTTAGCAACTACCAAGAAGGAAATTATGGCAATGATAGACCACCCTTCTTGTTACAATCCCAAAACAAAAATACATTGAAATTCTAGGACCAAAATTGAGCAATAACAAACCACACATGATATATATATATATATATATATATATATATATATATATCCATACGTTCCAATGTAAATATATATCCGAATACCTAGAGTGCGATCTCTTTCTAAAACATGCATGTATACAATAAAAGTAAAAGATTCACATACACATATATCAATTAATCAAGGGTACAACTAGGCTCTGATACCAATTGTAGGGAAAATAGGCAAATCGAAAGCGTGAAAAATTTAAAATTAGGGTTTCGGTATAAATAAAAAATTTCCCTTTTTAATAACAAGAACCTTAACCCTAGATTAATTGATGTATATAAAAAGTGTCGTACCTTTTTCTCGTGACGATTGAACAAGTGCAAAATTGAATCCGCATGATCTTCCAATCCAATCACGAACATGAATCACCTAGGAGTATGGGCTCCCTTTCTTTAAATTGTATACCTGAGGATGAAAACAAACAAAATCTTTTTCTTTGTTAGTTACAATTATCCTCCAAGAGAAAAATCCAAGAACGTCCGGTCACTTGTGAATTATCAATCTAATTGATTGAAACTTGCGTGAACCCGATTTGATTTTGTGCTCAAAACCCTTTTGATGTAAAGGATATTAGTGTACTATAAAAAAAAGTTCTCTTTTTCTCTTTTCTCCTTGGCCGAATTCTACACCCTATATCTATAAGTTGATCGAATTTTGTCTATAGCAAAAACTAAATTTTTCGCTATCAAAATTCTCTCTTGCTAGGATGAATTCTCTTTGAAAAATACCTAGCTTGGCCAAAATTTCACTCACAGAAACTTAAGGCTGGCCGAATTTATCAAGGTGGTATTTATAGGATCACAAATCCTTTCCTAAGAAGGATTTAATTGGTTGTTAAGAATCTTTTCCTTAGGTGGATTTACTTAGTGGTTAAGAATCCTTTTCAAAGAAGAATTCTACCCTTAGGGTAAATTTACTTGGTGATCAATAATACTTTTCCAAAAAGAATTCTTTCCTACACCAAGACTCCTAATCCAACTCAATAGTGCATTTGTAACCATATTAAAGATTTCCTAATTTGACTAGATAAATAATTCCTATTATTTATCTACTTATCAAATATAATCTTTAATATTAATTATACTACTAACAGTAGTATAACATTAGGAGACCATCTCTTACTAGGAAAAAGATTTTGAATTTTAATTAAATAATTAATTAATTACCAAAATTAATTAATTCCATTTAATTAAATAATTAAAAAAAGATAATATAGTTAGGCTTTTATACGTTAGCCTTGCAGCCTATAACAATGTATAGGTATATATATATTATTTTTCTTATTTTATTAAATCCATTGGATTTTAATAAAAAGTCCACATGTGAACTAGACCCATTCATACAAAAAGAAACTAGTCCACATGCCTCAATACAATTCTAGATGACCCCTAGATTGGTCCGGTAGAACATATCAGGTGATCCAAGCAAGTTCGTGTGGATTGGGGATCTTGGCGGGCTATCTTAATTTAAGCTCCAATAGACACAACCCAATTACAATCAACAAATGATTCACTTAGTTCCGATCTATTAATTTTAGTTCATTCCACTTAAGAACTATAATTGAACTCTTAAATAAAGATAGAATAAGTTAATATTCCTCATTCATACCCTAGACAATCTTAATAGAGAAAGTGTATCCTCGCGAGGAATATCAGTAATCACCTAGAGCGCATAGACCGCCTATAACTCTCCAAGTTACCATATTTACTCATATGACAACATTTTAAACTTGGATATTTTGATTTGTCCAGAAGATTTAATATCCAATACAAACGTCCATAAGATGATATTCTACTTTCATTTAATAAATGGAGCCACGATGTCTATATCTATAATTGAAGTCCTCTATCGTTTAACAAATGAAAACCACAAAACAATCGAGGATAGACTATGCTATATAATTGTACTCATTGATAGCTCAAGTGGTAACACTTGCAACCATAAGTCCATCATTTATCTCAAGGTTGAGATATACTCTACAATTGTCTTCATATGAAAAACTTGAATCCATAGACGGTTCTAGATAAAGTATTTCACTGTGATCCAATTCAATGCACCCAACGCACTAGATTATTTTACCCAAAGAAACCACACTTTGATGATTATAGACTCATCATAACACATTTGATCCCACTCAAATGCTAGCAAAAGTATCTACAACTTTGATAAGATAAAGGCGCCTAACCTTTTATCTTAAGTTGTGAATAATATTCAAGACTAACTAAAGAATTGTGTCCACCTCATACATATCTAGATGTATGAACAATTCTTCTTTTCTCATAGTCTTTTGACCTTATGATTATTTACTTTTGACAATTATAATAATTAAACTATAAATGCTACAAGATTTGTTAAGCTAGAAATCACTTTATTAATATGAAAAGATTGTCGAATACATTATTACACTCTTGCTATTGTGCATAATCCCAAAATGAATATACAAAACATTTTTTGTCTTTAACGTACATGGTTATCATTGTTGGTTTTCAAGTTGAATTCCATATATTTTGTGAAAGTTTCTTGACTTTCTTGTGCATGTGATAGTCTTAGGTTGTAATCTAAAAATGGATTCGAATTAAGAGTTTGAAGGATGGAGAAAGGTTGAAGAATGCAAAGGTGCGCGAGGTGAGGAGTAGAGCCAAGCAAGAGGGCCAAGCTCCTTTCCCCGTGTAGGCATGTGGCCTCTATAGGAAAAGCAACCTCTACCCCCTTGGAGCCTGTGCACCTTCACAGGGTTGAAGATTTGGTCTCTCTTGATTGGTTGCTCAAATACTTTCTTTATTTCCCTCCTATATATGCTATTTTCCCTCTCATTTCATTTCAAGAAGAAAAAACTAAAAAACAAGTGCAAAATGTTTTCTCTCCAATTTCTTTATCGTTCAAACACCATAGCTATTCTCATGAAGAGTTCAAATCGAATAATTCTAAATGGAGAATCTTCGTCTACCAGTCTTTTAAAATTTTCATAACGGTTATGAGTCTTTTGGTCAAGTTTTCTTTTAGTTCATGTAACAAAAATGAGACTACACGTTTTTCCTTTATGGCATTGATTTATCTCTTTAGTTTGATCTTCAAGACTTCAATAACCTTAAGTTTTCTTCTTCTATATATGTATGTTTGATGTGTATATAGAATTTAAAATTAGGGTTTCAGTACAAATAAAAATGTTCCATTTATAATAATAGGATCCTTAACCCTAGATGAATTGATGTATATAAAAGTGTCGTAGCTTTTTTCTCATGACGGTTGAACAAGCGCCGAATTTAATCCGTAAGATCTTTTAATCCAATCATGAACGAGAATCACTTAGGAGTGTGGGCTCCCTTTCATTAATTGTATAAATGAGGATGGAAACAAACAAAATCTTCTTTTTTGTTAGTCACAATAATCCTCCAAGAAGAAAACAAAGAACGTTAGGTCACTTGTGAGTTATCAATTAATTTTATTAAAACTCCATAAACCTTGATTCGATGTTGTACACAAAACCTTTTAATGTAAAGGCCACTAGTATAATATCGAAAACTAAAAGTTATTTCTTCCTTTTCTTCTTTGTCGAATCTCACACTATTTCTATAAGCTGATCGAATTTTGTTCAAGAGAAAAAACAAATTTTCTCACTAAAAATTCTATGGTAGCCGAATTCTCTCAAAAATCCTTAGGTGACTTAATTCCTAGCCCTAAAATATATAGGGTTGCCCGAATTAAACTTATATTTGATTCAGGAGACTTAATTCTTTCCTATGAAGGATTTACTTGATGGACAAGAATCCTATCCTTAGGTGGATTTACTTGGTGACCAAAAATCCTTTTCCAAAAAGAATTTTTCCTACACCAAGACTCCTAATCCAATTCAATAGTGTATTTGTAACCATATTAAAGATTTCCTAATTTGACTAGACAAATAATTCTTTCATTTATCTACTTATCAAATAATATCTTTAATATTAATTATACTGCCAACAATAGTATAATATTAGGAGACCTTCACCTACTAGAAAATGATTTTGACTTTTAATTAAATAATTTCCATTTAATTAAATAAAAAAATTAAAAGTAATATAATTAAACTGAACAATATAGCTTTGCCAACCAACACCTTAGGTGGGCCATTATATTATTTTTCTATTTTATTAAATCCATTGGACCTTTATAAAATGTCCACATGTTAACTAGACCCATTCTTACAAAAAGAAACAAGTCCACATGACTCAATACAATTCTAGATGGACCGCTAAATTGGTTTGGTAGAATATAGAAAGTGGTCCAGGTAAGTTTGTGTGGATTAGGGATCTTGGCGGGCTATCTAAATTTATGCTCCAATAGACATAACCCAATCATAGTCAACAAATGATTCACTTATGCCCGATCTATTAATTTTAGTTCATTCCACTAAAGAACTAAAATTGAACACTTAAATAAAGATAGAATAAGTTAATATTCCTCATTCAAACACTAGACAATCTTGATGGAGAAAGTGTATCCTCGTGGAGAATACAAGTAATCGCAAAGAGCTCATAGACCGCCTATAACTCTCCAAGTTACCATATTTACTCTTATGACCACATTTTGAACTTGGATAGTTTGACTTGTCCATAAGCCATGTTTCAATAGACACTATTGAAAACTTAACGTTAAGATTTATTATCCAAGACCTCAAAACATCCATATGCTGATATTCTACTCTCATTTCATAAATGGAGCCACGATGTCCATATCTATAAACGAAGTCCTCTATCGATTAACAAATGAATACCACCAAACTATCTAGGATAGACTATGCTATATAATCAAACTCATTGATAGCTCAAATGATCACACTTGCAACCATAAGTCAATCATTTATCTCAGGATTGAGATAGACTCTCTGATTGTCTTCAAGTGAAAACTTTTATCCATTGAGGGTTCTAGATAAAGTATTTCACTGTGATCCAATCCAATGCACCCAGTGCTCTAGATTCTTTTACCCAAAGACACCACACTTTGATGTTTTTAGACTTATCATAACACATTTTATCCCACTCAAATGCTAGCAAAAGTATCTACAACTTTGATAAGATAAAGGCGCCTAACCTTTTATCTTAAGTTGTGACTTTTATTCAAGACTAACTAAAGAATTGTGTCTACCTCATACATATCTAGATGTATGAACAATTCTTCTTTTCTCATAGTCTTTTAACCTTATGATTATTTACTTTTGACAATTATAATAATTAAACTATAAATGCTACAAGATTTGTTAAGATATAAATCACTTTATTAATATAAAAAGATTGTCAAATACAATATGACACTCTTGCTATTGCCGTAATCCCAATATGAAGTTACAAAACTTTTTGTGTCTTTAATGTACATGGTTATAATTGTTGGTTTTCAAGCTGAATTCCATATTTTTTATGAAAGTTTCTTGACCTACTTGTGCATATGATAGTCTTAGTTTGTAATCTAAAAATGGATTCGAATTTAGAGTTTGAAGGATGGAGAAGGGTTAAAGAATGAGAAGGTGCACGGGGTGAAGAGAAGAGCCAAGCAAGAGCTCCAAACTCCTTTCCCCTTGTAAACACGTGGCCTCCATGGGAAAAGCAACCCTCTACCCCCTTGGAGCCTGTGTACCTCTACGGGGTTGTAGATCTAGCCTCTCTTGATTGGTTGCTCAAACCTTTTCTTTATTTCCCTTCTATATATACCATTTTCTCTCTCATTTCATTTCAAGAAGAAAAAACTGAAAAACAAGTGCAGAATTTTTTCTCTCCTGTTTTATTATTGTTTAAACACCAAAGCTTTTCTCATTCAGAGTTCAAATGAGTAATTCTAGTAGGATTATCTTCATCTACCAGTCCTTTAAAAATTTCAGAACATTTTGGAGTCTTTTTATCGTGTTTTCTTGTAGTTCATTTAACAAAAACAAGACTGCACGTTTTTTCCTTAAGGTATTGATTTCTCTATTGAGTTTGATCTTTAAGTCTTCAATAACCTTAAGTTTTCTTCTTCTATATATGTATGTTTGATGTGTATGTAGGGAAAATCGCGAAAATTTATAGAATTTAAAATTAGGGTTTCAGTATAAAATAAAAAAATTCGCTTTATAATAACATGATCCTTAACACTAGATTAATTGATGTATATAAAAGTGGCGTACCTTTTTTCTCATGAAGATTGAACAAGCGCCGAATTGAATCAGTAAGATCTTCCAATCCAATCATGAACGAGAATCACCTAGGAGTGTGAGCTCCCTTTCTTTTTGTATACCTGAGGATGGAAACAAACAAAATCTTCTTTTTTGTTAGTCACAATAATCTTCCAAGAAGAAAACAATGAACGTTAGGTCACTTGTGAATTATCAATCAACTTTATTGAAACTCGCGTGAACCTTGATTCGATGTTGTACGCAAAACCTTTTATTGTTAAGGCCACTAGTGTAATATCGAAAACTATACGTTCTTTCTTCCTTTTCTTCTTTGTCGAATCTCACACTATTTCCAAAAGTTGATCGAATTTCGTTCTAGAGCAAAAACAAATTTTCTCTCTCAAAATTCTATGGTAGCGAATTCACTCAAAAATCCTTAGCCTTGGCCGAAATTATGTAAGCCATATATATATATCTATATATATATATATATCATGGCCAATTTCATAGACCTAAAGTATATAGGATTGGCCGAATTCAACTTATATTTGATTTAGGAGACTTAATTCTTTCCTAAGAAGGATTTACTTGATAGACATGAATCCTATCCTTAGGTGGATTTACTTGATGACCAAGAATCCTTTTTCAAAAAGAATTCTTTCCTACACCAAGACTCCTAATCCAATTCAGTAGTGTATTTGTAACCATATTAAAGATTTCCTAATTTGACTGATAAATAATTCTTTCATTGATCTACTTATCAAATAAAATCTTTGGTCTCCACCTACTAGAAAAATATTTTGACATTTAATTAAATAATTAATTAATTAACAAATTAAATAATTTCCATTTAATTAAATAAAAAATAAAAATAATATAATTAAGCTAAACTAAATAGTTTTGCCGACCAACACCTTAGATGGGCCAATATATTATTTTTTCTATTTTATTAAATCTATTGGACCTTTATAAAAAGTTCACATGTGAACTAGACCTACTCTTACAAAAAGAAACAAGTCCACATGCCTCAATACAATTCTAGATGGACGGCTAAATTGGTTCGGTAGAATATATAAAGTGGTTTAGGTAAGTTCGTGTGGATTGGGGTTCTTGGCGGGCTATCTAAATTTTTGCTCTAATAGACATAACCCAGTCACAGTCAACAAATGATTCACTTAGGCCTGATCTATTAATATCAGTTCATTCCACTAAAGAAATAAAATTGAACTCTTAAATAAAGATAGAATAAGTTAATATTCCTTATTCATACCCTAGACAATCTTAATGGAGAAAGTGTATCCTCGTGGAGAATACAAGTAATCGCAAAGAGCTCATAAACCGCCTATAACTCTCCAAGTTACCATATTTACTCTTATGACCACATTTTGAAATTGGATAGTTTGACTTATCCATAAGCCATGTTTCAATAGACACTATTGAAAACTTAACGTTAAGATTTATTATCCAATACCTCAAAACATCCATATGATGATATTCTACTCTCATTTTATAAATGGAGCCACGATGTCTATATCTATAAATGAAGTCCTCTATCGATTAAAAAATGAGTACCACCAAACTATCGAGGATAAACTATGCTATATAATCAAACTCATTAATAGTTCAAATGATCACACTTGCAACCATAAGTCCATAATTTATCTCAGGATTGAGATAGACTCTCTGATTGTCTTCATATGAAAAACTTGAATCCATAGACGGTTCTAGAAAAGTATTTCGCTGTGATCCAATTCAATGCACCCAACGCACTAGATTCTTTTACCCAAAGAAACCACACTTTGATGATTATAGACTCATCATAACACATTTGATCCCACTCAAATGCTAGCAAAAGTATCTACAACTTTGATAAGATAAAGGCGCCTAACCTTTTATCTTAAGTTGTGAATAATATTCAAGACTAACTAAAGAATTGTGTCCACCTCATACATATCTAGATGTATGAACAATTCTTCTTTTCTCATAGTCTTTTGACCTTATGATTTTTTTACTTTTGACAATTATAATAATTAAACTATAAAGGCTACAAGATTTGTTAAACTAGAAATCACTTTATTAATATGAAAATATTATCAAATACATTATTACACTCTTGCTATTGTGCATAATCCCAACATGAAGTTACAAAACTTTTTGTGTCTTTATTGTACATGGTTATCATTGTTGGTTTTCAAGTTGAATTCCATATTTTTTGTGAAAGTTTCTTGACTTTCTTGTGCATGTGATAGTCTTAGCTTGTAATCTAAAAATGGATTCCAATTCAGAGTTTGAAGGATGGAGAAAAGTTGAAAAATGCGAAGGTGCGCGAGGTATGTAGAAGAGCCAAGCAAGAGGGCCAAGCTCTTTTCCCCGTGTAGGCACGTTGCCTCTATGGGAAGAGCAACCCTCTACCCCATTGGAGCCCGTGCACCTCTACAGGGTGTCAGATTTGGCCTCTCTTGATTGGTTGCTCAAATCCTTTCCTTATTTCCCTCCTATATATACCATTTTCCCTCTTAATTCATTTCAAGAAGAAAAAACTAAAAAACAAGTGCAGAATTTTTGTCTCTCCAATTTTTTTATTGTTCAAACACCATAACTTTTCTCATCCATAGTTCAAATCGAGTAATTCTAGTTGGAGAATCTTTGTCTACCAGTCCTTTAAAATTTTCATAACTGTTTGGAGTCTTTTAATCAAGTTTTCTTGTAGTTCATCTAACAAAAACGAGACTGCAAACGAGACTGCACGTTTTTCCCTTAAGGTATTGATTTCTCTCTTGAGTTTAATCTTCAAGTCTTCAATAACCTTAAGTTTTCTTCTTCTATATATGTATGTTTGATATGTATGTAGGAAAAATTGCAAATATATGTTGATGACATTGTGTTTGGGTCTACATGTAAAACCAAGGTTGATGATTTTGTGAACGTTATGTCAAGAGAATTTGAAATGAGTATGGTAGGCGAACCCAATTACTTTCTTGGCATGAAAGTGAAACAATATAGCAATGGTATCATGCTGTCTCAATCTAAATATGCTAGAAATCTTGTTAAAAAATTTGGCATGGAAAGTGGAAAAGAATTTGAAACACCTATGAGTACTACTTTAAAACTTGACAAAGACGATAAAGGAAAAAATGTTGATCATTTTAGGATTATGCTCGATACCAAGAGTGTAATAGTGTAATTAACAATCTTTTTCATATGAATAAAGTGATTTCTAGTTTAACAAATCTTATAGCATTTATAGTTTCATTATTATAATTTTCAAAAGTAAATAATCATAAGGTCAAAAGACTATGAGAAAAGAAGAATTGTTCATACATCTAGATATGTATGAAGTAGACACAATTCTTTAGTTAGTCTTGAATAATATTCACAACTTAAGATAGAAGGTTGGGTGCCTTTATCTTGTTAAAGTTGTAGATTCTTTTGCTAGCATTTGAGTGGGATCAAATGTGTTATGATGAGTCTAAAATCATCAAAGTGTGGTGTCTTTGAGCAAGAGAATCTAGTGCACTGGGTGCATTGAATAGGATCAAAATGAAATACTTTATCTAGAACCGTCAATGGATAAAAGTTTTCATTTGAAGACAATCGGAGAGTCTATCTCAATCCTGAGATAAATGATGGACTTATGGTTGCAAGTGTTATCATTTGAGCTATCAATGAGTACGATTATATAGCATAGTCTATCATCGATAGTTTGGTGGTATTCATTTGTTAATCGATAGAGGACTTCATTTATAGATGTGGACATCGTGGCTCCATTTATTGAATGAGAGTAGAATACCATCATATGGATGTTTTGAGGTATTGGATATTAAATCTTAACGTTAAGTTTTCAATAGTGTCTATTGAAACAAGGCTTCTGGACAAGTCAAAATATCTAAGTTCAAAATGTGGTCATATGAGTAAATATGGTAACTTGGAGAGCTATAGGCGGTCTATGAGCTCTTGGCGATTACTGGTATTCTTCACGAGGATACACTTTCTCCAATAAGGTTGTCTAGGGTACGAATGAGTAACATCAACTTTTTTTATCTTTATTTAAGAGTTCAATTTTATTTCTTTAGTAGAATGAACTAAAATTAAATAGATCAGACCTAAGTGAATCTTTTGTTTATTGTGATTAGGTTGTGTCTATTGGAGCTTAAATTTAGATAGCCCGCCAAGATCCCTAATCCACACGAACTTGCATGGATCACTTGATATATTCTACCGGACTAATAGGGGTCCATCTGGAATTGTAATAAGGCATGTGAACTTGTTTCTTTTTGTAAGAATAGGTCTAGTTCACATGTGGACTTTTTTATTAAGGTCCAATGGATTTAATAAAATGAGAAAAATAATATATGGCCTTAATACTATGTATGGGCGGCAATGGCTATGGATAATAGCTTTAATATATTATTTTATTTTATTATTTAATTAAATAGAAATTAATTAATTGTTTGATTAATTAGTTATTTAATTAAAAGTCAAAATCTTTTCCTATTAGGAGATGGTCTCCTAAAACTATACTATTGTTGGTAGTATAGTTAATGTTAAAGACTATATTTGATAAGTAGATAAATAAAATGAGTTATTTATCTAATCAAATTAGGAAGTCTTTAATATGGTTACAAACACACTATTGAGAAGGATTAGGAGTCTTGGTGTAGGAAAGAATTCTTTTTGGAAAAGGATTCATAACCACCAAGTTAATCTACCTGAGGATAGGATTCTTGTTTATCAAGTAATCCTTCTTAGGAAAGATTGTACTCTCCTAACCTATATAAAAGACCAAAATTTCGTCCAACACAATATAGTTATAGGAGCAGTTAGTTTTCTTTTTAGATAAGGATTCTAACTACCAAATAAATCCACCTAAGGAAAGGATTTTTGCCAACCAAGTGAATCCTTCTTAGGAAAGGATTTATGAACCTATGTATATGTGTGAATAATTTCGGTCATGACTAAGGTATTAGAGAGGAATTTCGGCCAAGCTTTATTTGAGAAAGAAAAAGTTTCAGCCATCATAGGAATTTTGAGGGAGAAAAATCTGTTTTTACTCTAGACAAAATTCGATCATCTCTAATCAATAGTGTGTGAATATGGCCAAGTAGAGAAAAAAGGGGAACGTTTTTGTATTCGATAGTATACTAATATCCGTTACATCAAGAGGGTTTTGTGTACAACATCAAATCAAGGTTCACGCGAGTTACAATCAAATTGATTGATAATTTACAAGTGACCGAACTTTCTCTGATTTTTCTCTTGGAGGATATTTGTAACTAACAAAGAAAAGATATTTGCTTTGTCTCCATCCTCAGGAATACAATTTAAAGAAAGGGAGCCCACACTCCTAGGTGATTCACATTCGTTATTGGATTGGAAGATCTTGCGGAATCAATTCGGAGCTTGTTCAATCGTCACGCGAAAAAGGTACAATACTTTTATAGACATCAATTAATCTAGGGTTAAGGTTCTCGTTGCATAAAAAGGAATTTTTTTTATATGCAAACCCTAATCTCGTTTTTTCTCACGCTTCCGTTGCATTTCTAAACCGTTTTCCCTTACATTTGGTATCAGAGGCAGGTTGTACCATTGATTAATTGATGTATGTGTTCGTGAATTTTTTTTCGTTGCATAAAAAGGAATTTTTTTTATATGCAAACCCTAATCTCGTTTTTTCTCACGCATCCGTTGCATTTCTAAACCGTTTTCCCTTACATTTGGTATCAGAGGTAGGTTGTACCATTGATTAATTGATGTATGTGTTCGTGAATTTTTTTCTTTTATTGTATATATGCATGTTTTAGAAAGAGATGACACTCTAGGTATTCGCATATATATTTACATTGGAATGTATGGATATATATATGTTTTATATGTGGATTGTTATTGCTCAATTTTGGTCCTAGAATTTCAATGTAATTTTGTTTTGGGATTGTAACAAGAAGGGTGGTCTATTATCACCATAATTTCCTTCTTGGTAGTTGCTAAGTTTTTTTTAAATTTTGGTTGTTGTCATAATAATAATAATAAAAAACTGCAGTATTTTGTTATGTAAATTCTTCTGTAATACATTCAAGTTTTGAAGGCTCAAAGGTTTGAAGAATTATGAGTAACCGGAACAAGTTTTGGACCGTGCGAGTGGTAACAACGAACATGCGTGCGAAGAGCGCGCAGCCACGTTTGTTGTGGCATGGGCTGCGCATGGCAGCCCTTGCGGTTGCCATGGACTGCGCATGGCAGACCTTTATGGGCTTGTGACATGCGCACGCTCATTGGTAAGGGCAATGGGTGCGCACGACCATGGGAGGTAGCCGAGTGAGTCCGAACGACGAAGGTCGCGTGAAGACTTGTTCGCCAAGAAAGAAGTTCTTGTATACCAAAATATATGTAATTTACTTGTTTTTCTAGGATGGACCAAAATTGTAGCTATTTATATTTTTGTAAATATTGCAATGTTTGTCATTGTTTGATAACATGTCATATAGAATAGGAGTGCCACTCATATATCTCTTTTGGTATGAACATGCATTGAATTGTTTAAGTATCTAAATTGGCATCTAGATAACTTGGTAAATCAATCTTTGGAATTCGATAACACGCCTTAAACAATTGAGTGGGAGAAGGTGTTTTGGAACACCTACGGCCTCCAAGTTTAGTTGAGCTTTATGTTTTGTGAATAACCTCCCAAGAGGTATTCATGAATGGAATTTAGCAAGATACATCCTTACAAGGATAGACTAGACAATTAGCCCAAACGATATCTACTCCCAAAGGAGGGATATTCGTGAGGGATTCTATTGAAGGTCGATAACTTGGTAACACACTCAATGTGAATTTATTAATATCCTCCCAAGAGTTCTTGTTAATAAAATCAAAAGGCTAAAATTGAAAACGTTGGTTGTTATGTTAACAATTAGGTGGGACCTAGTCCAACTAGTAAATATTGCGAACTCCCAAAGGAGGCGTGACATTTATAGGTGTTGGATCACCGTTGAATTTTTACGATTGAATTATTTTATTTAATATAAATATTCAAAAGTGCTTAATCATGATTATTTACTTATATACTTTTTGTTATTGTTCAGAAATCATGACCCCATCCCTAATCAACATCCTTAAAGACAATACTTTAACTGGTGATAATTATGTCACATGGAAAAGAAAAATTGGGCTACTATTGCAATCCGAAAAGCATAAGTTCGTTCTGTGCACTCCTAAACCACCTACTCCTACTAATGAATCTACTCAGGAGCAAAGAGATGAGTATAAGCAGTGGGAGTCTTCTGATGAGATGGTTAAATGTTACATTATGGCCACCATCTCCGACGTGTTGCAACAGCAACACGAAGGAATGGAGACTACTGCCGCTATAATGATGTCTCTAGAGGAGATGTTTGCTATAAGGTCTAGGATGACTAAGGGAGAGGCAGTGACTGCTTTTATGAATCTTAGGATGAAACCCGGATAGGCTGTGAAAGATCACATGATGAAAGTCATAGCACATCTTAACATTGATGAACTAAATGGCGCTGAGATAGATGGTGGGACCAAAATTGACATGATTGTCAACTCATTTTCGGATTCCTTTGATCAATTCAAGTTGGACTACACCTTGAATAATAAGGAATACACCTTGCAAGGCCTGATGAAAGATATTCAAAATGCGGAAAAGATCCTTGTGAAAGGCAACGGTCAAGAGATTCATACCGTAGGTAAAGTTGCTACTGTTAAGACCCGTAAGAAGGTCAAGAAACAACCGAAGAAAAAACAACTAGGACCTACAAAGAAGGAGACAAAGAAAGTAACCAAGATCAAAGGAAAGTGTTTCCTTTGCGGTGAAAAGGGACATTGGAAATGAAATTGTCCAAAGTTTTAAGGAAAGGAAAAAGGTGATATTAATTATCTTGAAACATGTTTTTTGGCGGATTCTATGGATTCTTGGATCATAGACTCCAGAGCCACTAATTATGTTTGTTTTTTTCTTATAGGGGTTCAAGGAAAGGAGAAGGCTTAAAGAGAACGAATTCAACTTGCGTTTAGGCAATAGAGCGTTGGTGTCTGCTAGTGCAGTGGGAGATATTAGAATTAGTTTAGATTCTTTAAGGCATTTAGATTTAATAGACGTTTATTATGTACCTCAATTCAAGAGGAATTTAATTTTGGTTTCTTGTTTAAATAAATTTGGTTATTCGGTTACTTTTAATAAAACCTTTATTATTAGTAAGAATGACAAAATTATTTGCAAAGGTACATTAGAAAACGGTTTATTCTATTTGCATGGAAATATCTCTAACTTGTTAGACACGGAATCAACGGAACCTAATCATAAAAGAGTAAAATTATCAAAAGATGAAACCTACCTGTGGCATTTGCGCCTAGGTCATATTAACCTTAATAGGATTAAAAGATTGGTATGTGACGGACCTCTAAGTGACTTAAAGTTGATGATCTACCAACTTGTGAATCTTGTTTGGAAGGTAAAATGACCAAAAGGTCGTTTACGACCAAAGGCGCAAGAGCCATCGAATGTTTAGGATTGATACACACTGATGTGTGTGGACCTATGAGCATTCAAGCTAGAGGTGGATATGAGTACTTCATCACTTTCACGGATCATCACTCAAGATTTGGCTATGTGTATCTCATGAGACATAAGTCGGATGCTTTTGATATGTTCAAAGCATTTAAAGTTGAAATAGAAAATCAGCTTGAGAAACGTATAAAAATCTTGAGGTCCGATCGTGGAGAATATCTATCTGGTGAGTTTCAGCAATATCTTATTGATAATGGAATAACTTCTCAATTTTCAGCACCAGGCACACCTCAACAAAATGGGGTGGCAGAAAGGAGAAATATAACTCTTTTGGATATGGTTAAGTCTATGTTGAGTTATTCAACGCTCCCTAGTTTTTTTGGGGATATGCTTTACAAACTGCCATGTATATTCTAAACGATGTACCATCTAAGTCGGTTCCTAAAACACCGCATAAGTTGTGGACTAGGCGAAAGCCTAATTTACAACACTTAAGGATATTTGGATGTCTTGCGCACGTTCTAAAAGGAAAGACAGATAAGATGGAGTCTCATTCAGAAACATGCATATTTGTATGGTATTCAAAAGGAACAAAAGGATATTATTTTTATAGTCCTTCAGATCTTAAAGTATTTGTTTCGACAAATGCCAAATTTCTAGAAAAGAACTATATGAATAATTTTGTGCCTTAAAGTAGAATTGTCCTAAATGAGCTTTTAGGAGATACAATTCCACAAGAAGTTTCGCAACCAAGCCCAATTGTAAGTTCCGTACCAACCCAAGATCAACAATCTACAGTACCTTATCGTAATGGGAGGTATTAGACAACCCGAGAGATACATCGGTCTAGGAGAATCTATAGAGAATCTTCCGGATGACGATGATCCCTATACGTACAAGGAAGCAATGGAAGATGTTGATAGTCGCCATTGGCAAAAGGCAATGCAATCAGAAATTGAATCTATGTTCAAAAACAAAGTCTGGTCTCTTGTAAACTTGCCTAAAGAAATAAAACCCATCGGGTGCAAGTGGGTATACAAGAGGAAAAGAGGAATGGATGGAAAGGTGGAAACCTATAAAGCTAGATTGGTAGCTAAAGGTTATACACAGAAGGAAGGTATCGATTATGATGAAACCTTCTCTCATGTGGCCATGCTTAAATCCATTAGGATACTCTTATCCATTGCGTCATCTATAGACCTAGAGATTTGGCAAATGGACGTCAAGATAGCTTTCCTTAATAGAAGTCTTGATGAAAGCATCTATATGGTGCAACCAGAAGGATTCATTGAAAAGGGCCAAGAGGAAAGGGTATGCAAGTTGCAAAGATCCATATATGGATTGAAGCAAGCATCCAGATCCTAGAACATAAGGTTCGATCAAACTGTAAAAGGTTTTAGATTTATTCAAAACCTTGATGAACCTTGTGTATACAAAAGGATTAAAGGCTACAAGTTGGTTTTCCTAATTTTTTACGTTGATGATATACTACTCATCGAAAATGATGTAGGTGTATTGACATCAACAAAAGAATGGTTAGCAAAACAATTTGATATGAAGGACTTAGGAGAAGCAAGTTATATTCTTGTTATCCAAGTCATAAGGGATAGAAAGATTAGAACAATTGAATTATCTCAAGCTTCATACATAGATAAAAGCTTGTCTAGGTTTTCCATGCAAAATTCCAAGAAAGGTATGTTACCTTTCTGGCATGGAATCAAACTTTCTAAGGAACAAGTTCCTGAGAAAGAGCATGAAGAGCAATTCATGAGTAGGGTTCCATATGCATTGATAGTTGGAAGTCTCATGTATGCAATGCTCTGCACTAGACCAGATCTTTGTTTTGCTGTAGGCATAGTTAGCAGGTTTCAATCGAAACCAGGTCCTGATCACGGGATGGCAGTCAAGCATATTTTCAAGTATCTAAGGAGAACGAGAGATTATATGCTTGTATACTTTGGAGGGGATTTAATTTCCATTGGTTATACAGATTCTGATTTTCAGCCAGATTCTAACTCCAAGAGATCGAATTAGGATCTGTGTTTACCATTGGATGAGGGGCAGTCATATGGAGGAGTATCAAGCAATCTTGTATTGCTGATTCCACCATGGAAGCTGAGTATGTTGCCGCATGCGAGGCTGCTAAAGAGGCTGTCTAGCTCCGCCAATTCTTGATTGACTTGGAAGTAGTTCCTGATGCGAATAAGCAGATCACTATCTGTTGTGACAATAGTAGAGCAGTGGCTAATTCGAGAGAACCAAGAAGTCATAAGATAGGGAAACACATTGAAAGAAAGTATCATCTTCTAAGGGAAATTGGGCATTGGGGTGACATGACGATTACCAAAATCGCGTCAGCAGAAAATCTAGCGGATCCCATTACAAAGGCTCTTCCTCAAAAGAGTTTTGATGGGCATCTAGAGAATATGGGGATGAGAGATATGACACATTTGCCATAGAGCAAGTGGGAGATTGTTAGGATTATGCTCGATAGCAAGAGTGTAATAGTGTAATAGTGTAATTAACAATCTTTTTTATATGAATAAAGTGATTTCTAGTTTAACAAATCTTATAGCATTTATAGTTTCATTATTATAATTTTCAAAAGTAAATAATCATAAGGTCAAAAGACTATGAGAAAAGAAGAATTGTTCATACATCTAGATATGTATGAAGTAGACACAATTCTTTAGTTAGTCTTGAATAATATTCACAACTTAAGATAGAAGGTTGGGCGCCTTTATCTTGTTAAAGTTGTAGATTCTTTTGCTAGCATTTGAGTGGGATCAAATGTGTTATGATGAGTCTAAAATCATCAAAGTGTGGAGTCTTTAGGCAAAAGAATCTAGTGCAATGGGTGCATTGAATAGGATCAAAATGAAATACTTTATCCTGAACCGTCAATGGATAAAAGTTTTCATTTGAAGACAATTGAAGAGTCTATCTCAATCCTGAGATAAATGATGGACTTATGGTTGCAAGTGTTATCATTTGAGCTATCAATGAGTACGATTATATAGCATAGTCTATCCTCGATAGTTTGGTGGTATTCATTTGTTAATCGATAGAGGACTTCATTTATAGATATGGACATCGTGGCTCCATTTATTGAATGAGAGTAGAATACCATCATATGGATGTTTTGAGGTATTGGATATTAAATCTTAACGTTAAGTTTTCAATAGTGTTTATTGAAACATGGCTTCTGGACAAGTCAAAATATCCAAGTTCAAAATGTGGTCATATGAGTAAATATGGTAACTTGGAGAGCTATAGGCGGTCTATGAGCTCTTGGCGATTACTGGTATTCTTCACGTGGATACACTTTCTCCAATAAGGTTGTATAGGGTACAAATGAGTAACATCAACTTATTCTATCTTTATTTAAGAGTTCAATTTTAGTTCTTTAGTGGAATGAACAAAAATTAAATAGATCGGACCTAAGTAAATCATTTGTTGATTATGATTAGGTTGTGTCTATTGGAGCTTAAATTTAGATAGCCCGCCAAGACCCCCAATCCACACGAACTTGCATGGATCACTTGATATATTCTACCGGACTAATAGAGGTCTATCTAGAATTGTAATAAGGGATGTGAACTTGTTTCTTTTTATAAGAATAGATCTAGTTCACATGTGGACTTTTTTATTATGGTCCAATGGATTTAATAAAATGAGAAAAATAATATGTTGCCTTAATACTATATATGGGCGGCAATGGCTATGGATAATAGCTTTAATATATTATTTTATTTTATTATTTAATTAAATGGCAATTAATTAATTGTTTGATTAATTAATTTTTTAGTTAAAATTCAAAATCTTTTCCGAGTAGGAGATGGTCTCCTAAAACTATACTATTGTTGGTAGTATAGTTAATGTTAAAGACAATATTTGATAAGTAGATAAATAAAAGGAGTTATTTATCTTAGCAAATTAGGAAGTCTTTAATATGGTTACAAATACACTATTGAGTAGGATTAGGAGTCTTGGTGTAGGAAAGAATTCTTTTTGGAAAAGGATTCTTGGTCACCAAGTAAAACTACTTAAGGTAGAATTCTTATTTGAAAAGGATTCATAACCACCAAGTTAATCTACCTAAGGATAGGATTCTTGTTTATCAAGTAATCCTTCTTAGGAAAGATTGAACTCTCCTAACCTATATAAAAGACCAAAATTTCATCCAACACAATATAGTTATAGGAGTATTTAGTTTTCTTTTTAGATAATGATTCTAACTACCAAATAAATCCACCTAAGGAAAGGATTCTTGCCAACCAAGTGAATCCTTCTTAGGAAAGGATTTATGAACCTATTTATATGCATGAATAGTTTCGGTCATGACTAAGGTATTAGAGAGGAATTTTGGTCAAGCTTTATTTGAGAAAGAAAAATTTTCGGCCATCATAGGAATTTTGAGGGAGAAAAATATGTTATTACTCTAGACAAGATTCCATCATCTCTAATCAATAGTGTGTGAATTCGGCCAAGTAGAGAAAAAAAGGGAACGTTTTTGTATTCGATAGTATACTAATATCCTTTACATCAAAAGGGTTTCGAATCAAGGTTCACGCGAGTTACGATCAAATTGATTGATAATTCATAAGTGACCGAACGTTCTTGGATTTTTCTCTTGGAGGAAATTTGTAACTAACAAATAAAAGATATTTGCTTTGTCTCCATCCTCAGCAATACAATTTAAAGAAAGGGAGCCCACACTCCTAGGTGATTCACGTTCGTGATTGGATTGGAAGATCTTGCGGAATCAATTCGGCGCTTGTTCAATCGTCCTGCGAAAAAGGTACGATACTTTTATATACATCAATTAATCTAGAATTAAGGTTCTCGTTGCATAAAAGGGAAAAAAAATAATTATACGCAAACCCTAATATCGTTTTTTCTCACGCTTCCGTTGTGTTTCTAAACTGTTTTCCCTACATATCAAAGTCTCTATAGGAGCATGATAGGTATCCTTCTCTACCTAACGGCTAGTAGGCCGGATATTTGTTTTAGTGTTGGTTTGTGTGCTAGGTTTCAAGCTAATCCAAAAGAATCTCACTTGAAAGCCATTAAAAGAATCATTAGATATATAAAAGTAATTCATAATCTTGGTTTATCCTGTTCCTTTGATACTAATGATATTCTTGTTGGCTATTGTGATACGGATTGGGCAGGAAACATTGATGATCGTAAAAGCACATAAGGAGGTTGCTTTTACTTAGGGAATAATTGTGTTGCTTGGCAAAGCAAGAAGCAAAATTCCGTCTCTCTTTCTTCATCTGAAGCCGAGTATATTGCTGCCGGAAGTGCTTGCACATAACTTCTATGGATGAAACAAATTCTCAAGGATTATGAGATTGATCAAGGTAAAATGACTCTCTATTGATATAATATGAGTGCTATTAACATCTCTAAAAATCTGGTTCAACACTCACGCACAAAGCATATAGACATTAGGCATCATTTCATTAGAGAACTTGTTGAACATTCAATAGTAACTCTTGAACATATGCCTACTAAAAATCAACTCACGGACTTGTTCACAAAGCCCTTGGAAAAAGAGAGATTTGTATCTCTTAGAAGATCCATTGGCATGATTTGTGTTGATTAATGCTTGTGTGTGGCTATGAGTGGCTTGATAAGCAAAGCTATATTGCATATCTATTTCTTTAAGAGCTACTCATGTGAGAAGTAATGATCTTGATAAAATAGCTTTTATTGCTTCTAGATCATGCACTTAAGTATTTGTAATTATTTTTTTTAAAAGTGCACAAATACTTCTCTTATATGTCTAAGTTTGAGTAATTGAGTTTGAAAGCATGTAGATTATGGATGCATCTTGAAGTTCATTGTCTAGTACATGATATATGACCTATGGTTAGTTTCCATTTTACTTCTACATCTACATAGAACTCAACGAGCACCTTCATGGAAAGGGCTAAACACCTTGGTTGTGAAGCTGCCCAATGTAGGAAAGGTCTACACCATTGTGATGAGTGAAATCCGTCATGAGGAGTATATGTTTATGTTAGAAAAAAAAATCACAGAAGTGTTGAAGAAGAATCATTTAAAAAAATATCTTTGATTCAAAGCCTAATAAGAAATTGAGGAAGGCTTAAAATGGAGTATAGTTGAAAATTGTGATTGCTTGGGTTGAAAAACAGAAATGGGATGACGAGCCATATGCACACACACGCTTATATGTTGAAATCTATTCTCTTTAAAGCAAAAATCCGGATGATAATCTGTTTGACCTTGATTGGAAAAGCTTTTGACGGATAGGTGTTGAAGTGGTTTGCATGTTGATATCACAATCACTTCATTTATATATGCTAGAAGCATTTTCACACACACACACACACACATATAATTTTACTTAATGTGCTTGATTCATTAGCAATGAGAGATTATTTTTTTAGAGAATAATGAAAATCTATGATTCTCTTATTAATTTTTGAAAAATAATGGTTTACTTTCTTTTATTGCTTGAAATGTGTGATTGTGTGATTCCCTAGTGAACAAGTTAACTTGCTTATTAATATGTGGAGCATATGTTAAGGGGGAGCTTAGTTTGTTAAACTTAGTTCTCTATACAACTTGTTTGCTCACTATCTCATGATTTCATTATGCATCCCTTATAACCTTGTAGGTATTTTCAATTGGCATTTATATCTCTCTCTAGGTTGTGTAATATGTTTTTGTCTATTCCTTGCCAAAAAGGGGGAGAAAGTGTTTTTACTCACCATGTTACTTACTTTTGATATAAAAGGGAGACAATCCATTAAGGGGGAGAAATTTTGTCTTAAGGGGGAGAAAGAATTTATGTTTGCATGAGATAAGAAGAGGTAAGGGAACTTTTGTTTTTTTTCGTATTTTGTTTGTTTATCTCACCTATCTTCTTTATAGAAGATTTCTTTTGGTTGTTCTTGTCTCACAAGTGCTTTGAATATGTGAAGATATTCTTGAAGATTCTTGAAGACATGTTAGTCTAGGAATATCTCCTTGTAATGTGAGGATGAGAGAATGCAATCAACATTGATTATGAGTGATCATTGTATGGTGAGGTAGAGGTTTTGCCATGGAATAGCCAAAGGGGGAGATTGTTAAGTTTTAGATTTGTGTTGGCTTGATTCCATAACAAAACTTCATTTCTTTGTAACTCTTAGTTGCTTAAGTGGTTCGTGATGATAAGATCTTCAAGGAAGAAAAGCAACTTCACATGATGCAAAGTTCGTATTCAAGAGGATTGGTACTATTCTTGGATGCTAAGACATCGAGATTTTTCTTCCTCTTACAAGGCGTAAAGGCACACTGAAACAATTCATACATTTGTGTCCCTGCTTAGTTGTACATCATTAAATGTGCGCACATAGACAATTCATGCATTTGTGTCCCTGCATTGTAGCGCATCATTTGGTATAACACATTCACACACTTGAAGATGAATGCTCATGCATTGGTATGCAAATAACATGTTTTGGAAAATGCATGATTGGAGACTATCTCTATGTAGTTTGCATTCTAGTGTGAATTGTGTTTGTATGTATATATGTTTGTATAACATGGATATTGAACTTGAATTTAGTCTTAAATCATTCTTGATTGAGTTTCGGTCAATTCGGTTACTCATACTATTGATTTCAAGTTCTAAGTCAAAAGATACTGCACTTTCAAGTCATGTTGCATACATTTTCTTTGTCTTTATATATCGAGTCAAATTCTTATTTTATATGTTGAGTATCTTATATTTCCATGTTTGTGAGTGAGTCCCGGTTTGTAATCTTCAAACAGATTCGAATTCGGAGTTCAGAGCCCAAAGAATGGTCGAAAAACGCGAGCAACACAAGAGACGAGTTGTGACAGCATAAGCCATCACTTGGCACCTTCCCGAGATGGCACGTGGCCATCTCGGGACATCTCGTTGAGGTACTAAGGCATGAGGGAAAAATATTCTTTTGGTTTTTCTCTCTTTAAATCCTCTCATTCCCTCTCATTCATTACAAGTTGAGAAAAACGAATTTGAAGAACAAGTGCAGAATTTTTCTCTTAACATTTTGATTTTTGTTTTTGTGATAACCTCTTCATTTCTACTCCGAATCACTTGATTCAAAAACTAATTTTGAGTGCCTTGAAGAGTTCTACAAACCCCAAGCATTCCAGAACCAAAGGATGTCTAGATGTTTCGTTGTAATCAGATCTTCAGTTCATGGTTTTCATCCTTGTTGGTAAAATCATCTTCTTCATAGTTTTCTTCTTAGATCTTCTTATTGATTGATTCTATTTGATTAAGAAGCATGACTAGGATGATTTTGATATCATTTTTTGGTTTGTTGAATTGATTTTCAAGTTTAGCTAGATTTGTGATAAGTTGATTGATTTGTGCTAAACTTGATAAACATGAAATTGTTTCTAGAAATCTTTTGTTCTTATGCTTGATTGATTATTTCTAGATCTAATTTCATTTTCTCATAACTAAGTTGTGTTTCAATTGGTGTCTATATCTTCATATCTATGTTCTTAGTTGATATCATGCTTAGGTTGCCTAGATATATTTGTGATTGTTCTTTGAATGCATAATCTAGCTATCTAGTTGCATGTAAATAGAATTGGTTGATCATCATTTTCTATGTTGAGTGCTTGTTTACGTTTTGAATTCATGATCACTTAGATGCCTTGTGAAGAGGTAGAAAGTCTCATATCTTAGAGTGATTCTTTGATTTGAGCAATTGGAAGTCTTAGCTAGAGTCAAGAGGACTTGGATAGCTAAGCAAGTGGAAGTCTCGACAAGAGGTGCGAGACTTCAGATTGTTGAGCACGGAAGTCTGGACTAAAGTCGGGAGGACTCGGATAGTTGAGCAAGAAGTCTTTCCTAGGGTCGGGAGGATCTAGATAGGTGAGAAAGGAATCTTCCTAGAGACTGGAGGTTTTGGATAGGAAGTCGGCTTAATAGATTACTAGGTCCAAGGATAGAGTGAGAGTAATAGCTTGGAGAGCATGTGTTGATTGCTTGAGTGTGTAACTTTTATTTGAAATAGTGGATTTCCTTTTGCTAGTGGTTGTGGTATCAACCCGAGGATGTTTCCTCTTCGGAGGCTTACCACATAAATATTGTGTGTCATTGTTTGTAATTTTCATCAAGCATTGTTAAAATTGCATTGTTTTAAAAGAAGACAAAAAGTTGGAGCATATACCTATTCACCCCCCCCCCCCCCTCTAGGTATATTTACACTATAAAGATAAAGGGAAATTTCACTTTCATCATATGATCTTTCACACCCTTTGCAGGTTTCATCATAAGATTCATAAAAGCAGTCACTGCCTCTCTCTTAGTCCTCGTAGACTTTATAGCAGATATCTCCTCTAGAGGCATCATTATATCGGCAGCAGTCTCCATTCCTTCATGTTGTTGTTGCAACACATCGGAGATGGTGGCCATAATGTAACATTTAGCCATATCATCTTAAGACTCCCGCTGCTGATACTCATCTCTTTGCTCCTGAGTAGATTCATTAGGAGGAGTAAATAGTTTAGGAGTGCATAAAATGAACTTATGCTTTTCGGATTGCAATAAAAGCCTAATTTTCCTTTTCCATGTGACATAATTATCACCAGTTAAAGTATTGTCTTTTAGGATGTTGATTAAGGATAGGGTCATGATTTCTGAACAATAACAAAAATTATATATGTAAATAATCATGACAAAGCACTTTCGAATATTTATCTTGAATTATATATAAAATAATTCAATCGTAAAATTCAACGGTGATCCAACATCCATAAATGTTACGCCTCCTTTGGGAGTTCGCACCATTCACTAGTTGTACTAGGTCCCACCTAATTGTTAACATAGCAACCAACGTTTTCAATTTTAGCCTTGCAATTATATTAACAAGAACTCTTGGGAGGATATTAATAAAATTACATTGAGTGTGTTACCAAGTTATCGACCTTCAATATAATCCCTTATGAATATCCCTCCTTTGGGAGTAGATAGTGTTTGGGCTAAATGTCTAGTCTATCCGTATAAGAAAGAATCTTGCTAAATTCCATTCATGAATACATCTTGGGAGGTTATTACATGAAACGTAAAGCTCAACTAAACTTGGAGGCCATAGGTGTTCCAAAACATCTTCTCCCACTCAATTGTTTAAGGCGTGTGATCGAATTCCATAGAATGATTTACCAAGTTATCTAGATGCCAATTAGATACCTAAATCATTCAATGCATGTTCATACCAAAAGAGATATATAAGTGGCACTCCTATTCTATATGACATGTTATCAAATAATGATGAACATTGCAATATTTACACAAATATAAATAGCTACAATTTTGGTCCATCCTAGAAAAACAAGTAAATAACATGTCTTGGAATACGAAAAACTCCTTTATTGATGAAAATTTTTCTCGCGACCTTAGTCGTTTGGACTCCCTCGGCTGCCTCCCATGGACGTGTGCATCTTTGGCCCTTTCCCATGGGCATGCGCATGCCACAACCCCATAAAGGGCTGCCATGCGCAACCCATGGCTTCTATAGGGATGCCGTGCACAGCCCATGCAACAACAAACGTGGCCGCATACTCTTCGCACACACGTTTGTTGCTACGGCTCGCACGGTCTCAAACTTGTTTCGGTTGATCTCAGTTCTTCAAACTTTCGAGTCTTCAATACTTGAATGAAGAATTATAAATAAAAAAATGCTGTAATTTTTTTTTTTGCAGTTTTTTTTATTACAATATATTGCAGTTTTTTTTATTACAACAACAAAATATAAAAAAATGGGCAACTACTAAGAAGGAAATTATGGCGATGATAGACCACCCTTCTTTTTACAATCCCAAAACAAAAATACTTCGAAATTTTAGGACAAAAATTAAGCAATAACAATCCACATATAAAACAGATATATATCTATACATTCCAATTTAAATATTTATGCGAATACCTAGAGTGCAATCTCTTTCTAAAACATGTATATATAAAATAAAAAGAAAAATATTCACGTACACATACATCAATTAATCATGGGTACAACCAGGCTCTGATACCAATTGTAGGGAAAGTCGCGCAACGGAAGCATGAAAATTTATAGAATTTAAAATTAGGGTTTCAGTATAAATAATTTTTTTCCTTTTATAATAACAAGAACCTTAACCCTATATTAATTGATGTATATAAAAATGTCGTACCTTTTTTCTCATGACAATTGAACAAGCCCCGAATTGAATCCATAAGATCTTCCAATCCAATCACGAATGTGAATCACCTAGGAGTGTGGGCTCCATTTCTTTAATTGTATACGCGAGGATGGAAACAAACAAAATCTTCTTTTTTTAGTCACAATAATCCTCCAAGAAGAAAAAAAAGAACGTTAGGTCACTTGTGAATTATCAATCAATTTGATTGAAACTCGCGTGAACCTTGATTCGATGTTGTACATAAAACCTTTTAATGTAAAGGCTACTAGTGTAATATCGAAATCCAATCGTTCTTTCATCATTTTCTTCTTTGTCGAATCTCACACTATTTCTATAAGTTGATCGAATTTTGTTCTAGAGCAAAAACAAATTTTCTCTCTCAAAAATCCTTAGCCTTGGCCGAAATTATGTAAGCCATATATATATATATGTATATATCATGGCTGAATTCAACTTATATTTGATTTAGGATACTTAATTCTTTCTTAAAAAGGATTTACTTGATGGGCAAGAATCCTATCCTTAGATGGATTTACTTGGTTACCAAGAATCCTTTTCCAAAAAAATTCTTTCCTACACTGAGACTCCTAATCCAACTCAATAGTGTATTGGTAACCATATTAAAGGTTTCCTAGTTTGACTAGATAAATAATTTTCTTTTATTTATCGACTTATCGAATATAATCTTTAATATTAATTATACTATCAACAATAGTATAATATTAGGAGACCTTCTCCTACAAGAAAAAGATTTTGACTTTTAATTAAATAATTAATTAATTACCAAATTAAATAATTTCCATTTAATTAAATAAAAAATTTAAAAATATATATATAATTAAGCTAAACTATGTAGCTTTGCCGCGCAACACCATATATGAGCCATTATATATATATATATATTTTATGTTATTAAATCCATTGGACCTTAATAAAAAGTCCACATGTGAACTAGACCCGTTCTTACAAAATGAAACAAGCACACATGCCTCAATACAATTCTAGACGGACTTATAAATTGGTCCGGTTGAATATATCAAGTGATCCATGCAAGTTCGTGTCGATTAGGGACCTTGGCGGGCTATCTAAATTTAAGCTCCAATAGACACAACCCAATTACAATCAACAAATGTTTCACTTAGGTCCGATCTATTAATTTTAATTAATTCCACTAAATAACCAAAATTAAACTCTTAAATAAAGATAGAATAAGTTAATATTTCTCATTCCTACCCTAGACAATCTTAATGGAGAAAGTGTATCCTCGTGAAGAATACCAGTAATCGCCAAGAGCTCATAGACCGCATAAAGCTCTCCAAGTTACCATATTTACTCATATGACCACATTTTAAACTTGGATATTTATACTTGTCCAGAAGCCATGTATCAATAGACACTATTGAAATCTTAACGTTAAGATTTGATATCCAATACCTCAAAACATCCATATGATGATATTCATTCTCATTTCATAAATGGAGCCATGATGTCCATATCTATAAATGAAGTCCTCTATCGATTAACAAATGAATACCACCAAACTAACGAGGATAGACTATGATATATAATCGTACTCATTGATAGCACAAATGATAACACTTGCAACCATATGTCTATCATTTATCTCATGATTGAGATAGACTCTCTGTTTGTCTTCAAATGAAAAACTGTTTTCCATTGACGGTTCTAGATAAAGTATTTTATTGTGATCCCATTCAATACACCCAGTGCACTAGATTCTTTTGCCCAAAGACACCACATTTTGATGATTTTAAACTTATCATAACACATTTGATCCCACTCAAATTGAGATTCCCTAGAAAGTGTTTATCTATAACCTAGAGGGGGATGAATAGGTTTTAATCCGAATGATTACCAATTTTGTGAATTATTCATTATTATCAAATCAACCCCATTCTACTAAGTGTTTAAATAAAAGATAATAAACAAAAAACAATAACAACATGCATATATAGGTGGAAACCCTCTAAATGGGAAAAACCACGGGCTGTTCAGTATGCCACTCGATCCTCAAAATCCACTATTGAGTGAAAGTTTACAACCTAGGTTGACCTTCCGTCTAACCCTCCAGTTAGTAACCCTTTCATTCTACCCAGAATGCCTTAATAGTGATTTTTGATCACCAACCTTGTGCACTAATCATATAGCCACAAGCTTAGTCAACAATGAAGAGATATTGGGAACCTAAGTGAATATGCAAGAATATTCTATATGCAAAAATTTTAGGTTAAGACATTCGTGCTTATCTAGGATTAGTACTGACAAGTAAAGCAAATCTTAGATGTCAATGTTCTAAATGCAAAGGCAAGAAGAATTAGCTAGAAGGGTAAAACCGTCCTAAATTCTAGCTATCACAAATCAATGCTCTCAACCAACAAACAATACCACAAGCATGTCATAAAAGCTATTAAACATACAAGCATGCATTTAATTTGCAATAAAGACTAAAGCATAGGTATACATGTCTTAGCAATGAAACCAAAAAGTCTAGAGCATGTAGAAATTACCTAGTAAAGAGGAAGATGATGCTCCACGCTTAGATGATCCTAGAATAAAACTAGATGACCATGAGATGAGGTTAGGTTGAGTAAAAATGAGTGTTTCAGAGTCTTTCTCTCTCTCTAGAAATGCTAGGTTGCTAAAAAATGATTTGATGGACTTCTTGAACCAAAGAGAAGAGAAAAGAATGTATATATATGGTGTCCTACACAAAATGACCTCATTTTGGATGAAAGGCAGCCAAATCACCTTAGGACTGTTGTCTAAACCGTGGTATAGGTAAGTGTCCAAACGACAACACAGAAATACTTTAGACCACTGTGAATGCAAGTGCACAGACTGGGTCTGGACAGCATGCAACGCCTGGGAAACACTGTTGTATAGACCGCGGCGTAGGCAATGCATAGAAAGCGGTCTGAACCACGAACCAGAGGAAAAAACCTCTTTTAAAGGCACAAAAGATGCATCCAACACCAAGCAAGAATTTAGACACACAAGGCACACAATAGGGCAAATAAGCATGCAAGATAATCAAAAGAAAATGCAAGAATGTGTGTGTGCCCTAATACCTCTTCAATGAAAGTTAAGCAAGTGATTTTACCTCTGATGCTTGAGCTTGGTTACGAACAATGATGCCCTAAACTACCCTTACATATTGATCCCCAAATATGGTTGTCAATGAAATAAGCTAACCAAACATGGAGGAACTTACAATCTCCCCCTTTAGCTATTTCGGGACAAAACCACTCACTCACAAAGTATCCTCACAACAAAAAGAAATAATAAGAGGTAAACAAATTTATTCTATAGTACAAGAGATACCTAAAGCTAAATCTTCAAATCTTCTATCTCTTGGAGAATGATCATCCCTACAAAATAAAGAACTACACTTTCCTAGACAAGCGTATGAGAGGGATCAAGATGAATATAAACAAGCGCAATTTGCATGAATTAGAAACAAGTAACATGCAATTAACAATGCACATGCAAAAGCTAACAACACAAAGTCAACTCCCCCTAAAAACGACATTCTCCCTTATATATGCAAAAGCAACAAAAACTCCCCATTTTTGTCACAAGATAGGAAAATGAGTATTCCCCAACCGGGATACTTTAGCAAAGAGAGATATTTGCGACATAAATGCATAATCATATAAAACAACTTTATGCAATTTAATTAAGAGAGAGAGAAATTCATGGAAGTTTTATTTTTTGGAACATGTGTGAAAAGATTTCCTTGAATGAAATACATGCAACATCAACTTCCAAAAGCATGGTATTTGGCAAAGGAAAAAAACTCATAAGGTTCCAAGAGAAGTCAAACCAATTTGCACCAATTTGTCAATGGAACAAAATATATAGTTTAACAAAAGATAAGAGAAACTATCAAGCTTTACAAGTTAAACAAGACATGAGCGACTATTGTGCCCTTTTAGATTTTTCCTGGTGAAATGCCCGTATAATAGTAGCCTTGTTCAACAAGTAAAGAGAAAGAGAGACTATTGGATTGTGAAATTCTTAAAATGGAAACAAGATCCTTATTTGATTAAAGTCTCAAAAGTCACCCTCACACAAATTTGCAATCGTTTGAAAGCATTCAATAAATTCATCATGCATATCACTTTAAGCATGTCAAGATCAAGTTTTCATAAACATGGAGATAAACTTTGGATCAATCAAATGTACTTCCCAATCAAATTTATTGGTCCAAAAATACATGTTTGAACACAAATGAGACATGCATTTCAAATAAGGCAAAGGCACACTTATTGAATAAAAATTCATATAATAATATAAGGATCCAAGATACTCAAGCAATTAATTAAATAGCATAAATTTGAATAATTATTTGCCAAAACTCATCAATGCATGACAAATCCCAATAGACCTACTAAGAGATTTAAACTTAGTTGAATCTAATGGTTTTGTAAGCAAGTCCGCTAGTTGATCATTTGTGCCCACATGTTCAAGTGCAATGCATTTGCTCTCAACTAGCTCTCTAATGAAATAATGTCTAATGTCAATATGCTTGGTTCTAGAATGTTGGACAACATTTTTTAAAATATTAATGGCACTCATATTATCACAATAAAGGGTTAGAGTACCTTGCTCAAAGCCATAATCCACAAGCACTTGCTTCATCCAAAGGAGTTGTGTGCAAGCACTCCCAGCGGCTATGTACTCGGCCTTGACTGTGGATAATGATATGGAATTTTGCTTCTTGTAAAACCAAGACACAAGATTGTTCTATAGGAATAAGCAACCGCCTAATGTACTCTTCCTATCATCATAATTACCTGCCCAATCTGCATCAGTAAAGCCAACTAAACTAGCTTTAGTGTCAAAAGAGTACCATATCCTATAGTTGGATGTCCCATTCACATATCGAATGATTCTCTTCACGGAGGAGAGATGGGATTGACTTGATACGTAGCACACACAGCAACACTAAAGCCTATATTGAGCCTACAAGCTGTTTAGTATAGCAAGCTCCCTATCATGCCGCGATATAAACTTTGATCTATACTTTTTCCACTAGCATCCTTGCTATGTTTCAATGTGGTACTCATAGGTGTGTTACAATGCTTGGCATTCTCAAGGCCAAATTTCTTCACAAGGTTCTTGGCATATTTAGCTTGGGATATGAAGATCTCATCATGCATTTGCTTGATTTGCAAGCCTAGGAAGTAATTTAGTTCACCAACCATGCTCATTTCAAACTCATGAGTCATGACATCAACAAATTGTTTAACTTTCAAGTTGTTTGTGGAACCAAAAACGATGTCGTCAACATAAATTTGAGCTATGAATAGCTCATCTTTAGTACATTTGATGAAAAAAGTCTTGTCAACACTTCCTTTTGAGTAGCCATTTAAAAAAGTATAAAGAGTGAGGTGTTCATACCATGCCCTTGGTGCTCGTTTCAACCCATTTAAAGCCTTTTTGAGACGATAAACATGATTGGGGTGGTATGGATCCACAAACCCCTTGGGTTGCTCAATAAACACTTCCTCTTGCAAGATGCCATTGAAGAAGGCACTCTTAACATCTATTTGATGCAATTTAAACTTGTGCACACAAGATATGGATAAAAGAAGCCTAATGGACTCTTATCGGGCAATGGGAACAAATGTCTCCTCAAAGTCGATACCCTCAATTTGAGAGTACCCTTGTGCTACAGGTCTAGCCTTGTTCTGCACAATGTTTCCATCCTTATCGGATTTATTCCTATAGGTCCACTTGGTGCCTATCACATTAGCGTTCTTAGGCTTAGGAACTAGAGTCCAAACTTCATTTCTTTCAAATTAATTTAGCTCTTCTTACATAGCAAGAACCCAAAACTCATCACTTAAAGCTTTATCAACCTTTTAGGGTTCAATTTTATTGGTGTAACAAGTATAGGTAATATGATTTGCTAATTGATGCCTAGTCCTAACACCTTCATTCACATATCCAGTGATGTCACACTTGTTGTGAAGATGTCTATCCCAAGGGGCAGGTATCTTAGAATCCAGAGTAGAATCTCTATCAAGAGATTGAGAGACCTCTTTTTCAAGATTTGGCTTTTCATCACTTGAAGTCTCACCAATCTTCTCTAAGGGAGAATCATCAACCATGCTAATCTCCTCATCATGGTTACTAACCTTAGGCCTACAATCGTCTATGATCACATTGGATGATTCCATAACACTTCGTGTCTTTAAATTAAAAAATCTATAGGCCTTACTATTTAGGGCATAGCCAATGAAAATCCCCTAATCACTTTTGGCATCAAACTTGCCAATTGATCACGGTCATTTACAATGTAAAACTTGCTTCCAAATGAGTGGAAGTAGCTAACATTTGACTTCCTTCCCTTCTATAATTCATAATATGTTTGCTTAGTATCGGGCCTTAAAAACACTCTATTTCCTATATAACAAGTTGTATTCACTGCCTCGGCCCAAATATTCCTAGGAACATTGTTGCTAAGCAACATCACACAAGCATCTCTTGAAGGACCCTATTCTTTCTCTCTATAACTCCATTTTATTAAGGAGTTCAAGGAGCCGATAACTCATGGGAGATTCCAAGACTATCACAAAAAATTTCAAAGCAAACATTTTCAAATTCTCTCCCATGGTCACTCCTAATTCTCTTAATGCATTTTATGTGAGAATCCTTCTCAATTTGAATTTTAGTGCAAAGCATTTTAAAATTTTCAAAAGTTTCAGATTTTTCTCTAAGAAAGTAGGTCCTTGTAAATATAGAAAAATCATCAACACACACAAAGATGTACCTCTTGCCACCAAGGCTCTCAGTTTGCATGGGACGTATAAGGTCCATATGAGGTAGTTCTAGTGGCTTCTTAATGGCAAGATACTTACACTTTTTATGCACACTCTTAGTTTGCTTTCCTTGTTGATAAGGTCCATACACTCCCTCAATCCTATTTCCAAGCTTAGGAAGGCCATTCACAACATTCAACCTCTCAAGAACTTTCAAGTCTTTGAAATTCATATGACCTATCTTTTTTTGCCATAATTCAACTTGATCACAACTAGTCAAATTACAAGAGATGTCATTAGAATCAAGACAATAACAATTGTCACTTGATCTCTTGCCTTTCAATAGAACTTGTCCATCTTCTTTTAGAATAGAGCAATCAACTTTTCCAAACATAACCGAAAGCTCTTCATCACTTAAATGTGATATTCTAATAAGATTGACTTGAAAGCCATCTACATAAAGAGCATTAGGCAAAAAAAGGCAAACCGGGGATGGATATGTTTCGCTTTCCTAAAACCTTCTTACGTGAACCATCACCAAAGGTGACAAATCCACCACCCTCCATCAGAAGAGTTTCAAAGAAACTCTTGTTGCCGGTCATGTGCCTAGAACACCCACTACAAGGTACCAAGTATTGATGGCTTTGGCTTTCAAGGCTACTTGAGCCATATGACAACAATATTCATCATTTCTAGTCCACCTAGATGAAATATCACTATTTCTAGGAGCCATGGGTTCATTTTCTCTAAAATTCCTAGAAGCATGCATTTTAGCTCTTCTAAGCTTATTCTACTCAATCATGCTTTCAAAATGAAACAACTTAATAAATATAAAACAATTCGGCCTTATGTGACCTTCAACACCACAATAATTACAAATGGGAGTAAAGTAAGAATTCATACCATATCCTTATGCAAGCATGGAAGACTTCCCTCTCCTTTGAGTTGTCCTATGGTGTTGAGCCTAATATCTTCTTTGAAACACCCTTTGTGGTTAAGCCAAATTAGCTTCCCTTCTTGGTTGTGGGTGAAAAATCCTTTGTTGACTTTGAGAGCTCCTTGGAAGTTAAGGTCTTGTTTGATGAGCTCCAGATTTTGGTGGATGAGCTTTAGCTTGAGACTTTGTTTGAGCCTTCATTTGAGCTTGCTTTGATGATTCTCCAACTTCATTCGATCTCATTTGTTGGTGTGAACCTTGAACCTCTTTATCCTTTTGACTCTTGAAAAATATGGCCTTCTTCAAGGAAGTGGAATCCATGCCTTCCACATATCCTAAGCTCATTTTATCACTATGACTCTTCCCTCATGATAGCATCTTGTCAAGTTTCTCGATTCCGGATGTCATCTTGGCAACCAATTCTTTCGCTTCCCTAAGATCAATCTTCAAGTTCTCTTCACTCTTCTTGGTGATCACAAGCTCCAATTTCAAGCTCTCTTCTAACTCTTTTCCACTCTTTACTTTCTCACTCAAGTTAGTTATCTTGAAAGTTTACTCTAGATTCTTCTTTTTCAACTCTTGAATCTTCTTCTTCTTTTTTCAATCTATACTTTTCAAAAAACTTCATGAAGTCTACATAGTCCATTTCCTCATCAATCTCAAACCTAGAGTTATAAGAGGTACTCTCATTACTAGAGTCATTTGTTTCTTCCTTATCTTTCATAACTTCCTTACCATTATGAGATGTTATGAAGCCAATGAAGTTTACAACTCTATCTTCATCATTCGAAGATTTTTCTTCCTCTTCTAAGTCTTCAATATCGTTCCAAGTGGCCGCCATCGCCTTCCCTTTTTTTTTAATTTGTACATTTTGGAGTAATGTGACAAAAGCCACTACATTCATAGCATTGAATGCCCTTCTTGGAGTCACTTTCTTGAGAATTTTCCATCTTCTTGAAATGAGTTTAATTTTTCACTTCCTTTCCCTTGGACCAAAATCCTTTCTCCTCAAACTTCATGAATTTCATGAATCTTTTAACCATGAGGGCCATTTCTTCATCCGAGTCCTCTTCCTCTTCTTCAACCTTGGTGGTCTTCAAGGCAATACTCTTTTACTTATTCGGAGGTGTGGGTGTGGTGTTCCATCTTGACTCATAAGCTAGAAGTCTTCCAATGACTTCACTTGGCTTCATATTCTTGTACTCACTATTTTCTTCAAGAGCCATCACCTTTGATTCGAACTTTGATGGAAATGACCTCATAATTTTTTGCTTGATTCTCCTATCCGAATAGGGGTCACCAAGTTAATGGCTTTTGTTGACGATATCCATCAACGTCACTTGAAAGTCATTGAAGCATTCACGCTCCTCCATCCTGATCATCTCAAATTGCATTTGCAGGACTTCAAGCTTTGAGTCCTTGACTCTTTTGGTTCCCTCATGTGCCGTTTGAAGAATGTCCCAAGCATCCTTTGGAATCCTAGTGTTTTGGACCAACTTGTATTGATTATCGTCCATGGCGCAAAAGATGGCATGCATAGCCTTGTTGTTCCTCTTGGATGCTTTAAACTCTTGAGTACTCCAACTAGACTTTGGCTTAAAAGCTTCTACACCATCGTCAATGGTCATTGTTGGAGGAGTATACCCATCTTCAATATTCATCCAAGCACGGTCATCTATTTGGCAAAGATAGGCTTCCATCTTGCCTATCTAAGAAGCATAATTCACTCCATTGAGCAAATGGGGTCTTGTGCTTGAGGCTCTCTTATGACTATTACCATTTCCACTCATAGTTTTTGAGGGTAACGAATGTAATGTCACAAAAAAAAATAACAATCAAACTACACTAAGCAAGACACACACAGAGCACAGATCACCTAATTATATCTAGCCACCTGCTCTGATACCAATTGAGATTCCCTAGAGAGTGTGTGTCTATAACCTAGAGGCGGGGTGAATAGGTTTTAATCCGATTGAATACCAATTTGGTGAATTAATCAATATTATCAAATTTACCCCATTCTACTAAGTGTTCAAATAAAAGGCAATAAACAAAAAACAATAACAACAGGCAATATATACGTCGAAACCCTCCAAATGGTAAAAACCATGGGTTGTTCAGTGCTCCACACTCGATCCTAGAAATCCACTACTGAGTGAAAGTTTACAACCTAGTTTGACCTCCCATCTAACCCTAAAGCTACTAACCCTTTCACTCTACCCAGAAGGCTATAATAGTGATTTTGGATCACCAACCTTATACACTAATCACATAGCCACAAGCTTAATCAACAATGAAGAGATAATGGCAACCTAAGTGAATGTGCAAGAATATTCTATATTCAAAACTTCTAGGTCAAGACATTCATGCTTATCTAGGATTAGTGATGACAAGTAAAGCAAATCCTAGATGTCAATGTTCTAAATGCAAAAGCAAGAAGAATTAGCTAGAAGGGTAAAACAATCCTAAGTTCTAGCTATCACAAATCAATAATCTCAATCAATAAACAATACCACAAACATGTCATAAAAGCTATTAAACATACAAGCATGCATTTAATTTGCAATAAAGACTAAGACCTAGGTATACAGGTCTTAGTAATGAAACCATAAAGTCTAGAGCATGTAGAAATTATCTAGTCAAGAAGAAGATGATGCTCCATGCTTGGATGATCCTATAATGAAACTAGATAACCATAAGATGAGGTTACAATGAGTAAAAATGAGTGTTTGGGAGTCTTTCTCTCTCTAGAAAAGCTAGGTTGCTCAAAAATGGCTTCTTGGACTCCTTGAACCAAAGAGAGGATAAAAGAACATATATATAAGGTGCCCTACACAAAACAACGACATTTTGGATGAAAGGCAGCCAAATCTCTTCAGAACCGCTGTCTAGACCGCGGTACAAGTAAGTGTCCAGACCACGGCACATAGAGCAGTGCATCGCTTGGACAACACCGCTTTGTAGACTGCTATGCTTGTGAGTGCACATACCGCGGTCTGGATAGCATGTAATGCCTTGAAAACTCCACTTCGGAGACCGCGGTGCATACAACAAGCACAGGCTGCAGTAGCCACAGCGTGCAACCTTTAGTAAACACCATTGTACAGACCGCGGTGTAAACAATGCACAGAGGGCGGTCTGAACCGCGGACCAAAGGAAAAATCCTCTTTTCAAGGCACAAAAGATGCATCCAACACCCAAGCAATAATTAAGACACACAAGGCACACAAGAGGGCAAATAAGCATGCAAGATAATCAAAAGAAAATACATAAGTGTGTGTGTGCACTAATACCTCTTCAATGAAAGTTAAGCAAGTTATTTTACCTTTGATGCTTGAGCTTGTTTACGAACAATGATGCCCTAAACTACCCTTACATATTGATCCCCAAATATGATTGCCAATGAAATTAACCAATCAAACACCGAGGAACTTACACAAATGCTAGCAAAAGAATCTACAACTTTGACAAGATAACGGGGCCCAACCTTTTATCTTATGTTGTGAATATTATTCAAGACTAACTAAAGAATTGTGTCTACCTCATACATATCTAGATGTATGAATAATTCTTCTTTTCTCATAGTCTTTTGACCTTTTGATTACTTACTGTCGACAATTATAATAGTTAAACTATAAATGCTATAGGATTTATTAAACAAGAAATCACTTTATTAATATGAAAAGATTGTCAAATACTTTATTATACTCTTGCTATCGAGTACTGTCCCAACAGTGTAAACATTGATTAGAGTAATGAACTCTAAATAAGCTAGATTGAGCATAAATTGACATGCATATTAAGTTATGTTTTCTTAAAATCTATGTTTTCACATGCTGGTGGAGTTGTATTGTGCTAGCTTCTAATATGGGGCTATTTTGGGTGTTAATTGACATTATTTTTAATGATTGATAGCCTTTGAATATGCAAGATCACTTTAATTGAGTATTTGTTGAAATAGCATATTTGATTGTTAATTTAGAGCTTGTTTGATTCTAAGAGAATATCTTACGATTATATGCTCTAAATGTTTTGCTAAAAATTCATTTTTCAATTTATTAATTGTTATAGCATTTTTATTTGATTGAACGTAATCTAGGTTTTTGTGTGTTTCTAGGTGTTTCACATACTCTAGGTTTATTGTTCTTACATTAATATCTACATAAAATTGCTTTGTCCCTTTATTGATTAAAATCTAGTTCTTCATGATTTGTGCATAATCTACACATTTCATATGTGCATGTATCATTTACTTGATTATATTATTCTTTTGATTGCAAACTAGATTGCGTATGATATGTGCTCATTGATTCAGTTCTAGTTTCCATAGGATATATTGACCATGTATACTATGTTGTGTTTGTTTGCATCATTTTACATTCACTTAGAACATATGATTTTTGAAAAGGTTGGAAGTCTAATTTTGATGAGAGATTCTTTGATTTAGGCGTGGAACTCTTGGCTAGAGTCACGAGGACTTGGAATGCTAAACAATGAAGTCTTTGCTAGGATCAGGGTGATCCAGATAGCTAAGCGTGGAAGTCTCATTTTGGAGAGTGATTCTTTGATTTGAGCATGAAATTCTTGGCCAGTGTCGTGAGGACTTGGATAGCTAAGAATGGAAGTCTTGATTAGGATCGGGGTGATCCGGATAGTTAAGCAAGGTCGCATCTCTTTCATTGTGTATGGTTGAAGGGTAGATTTATAGGTGAAGTGGTCACTTAAGAGATTGTATCTTTTTATCTTACTAGTGAAAGCGGTTTGCTAGTGGTTATGGAATCAACCAATGTATGTTTCCCATACGAAAGTTTTACCACGTAAAATCATGTTTTAATTTTCTCAATCCTTATCTCTTGATATTTTATATGTATTGATATATATCTTGTTTAAAAAACTTGTAATTGATATCCATTTTAAATAAAGCTTTGTGTATGTTCAAGGCTTATGTTTGATAGGCGATGTACAAATTGAGTTTGTATCACATGCAAGATGTAATCAAAATTGACTTTGTTTTATCGAGAATATCTTTATTGAATTAATTGTGCTTGTATTTAATTAATAAATTTTGAAACAAGCTATCTAGAGGGACAAACATATGTTTGTTTCAAGGGAATGGACAATGGTGTAATAACCTATTCACCCCCTTTAGGTTAGCTTAAGGCAAATTAACCATTTTCTTATTTTCATTTGGTATCAGAGTGAGTCATTAGATTGCATTTAGCATGATCCTGGGATACACTCACGGTGAATTTGTAGAGTTTTAAAGCAATGGGACTTTAAGATGTTGTAATGGCCGAAAGAGCTTCAACTATAAGGCCACCATTACTTCACGGTAACAACTATGGGTTTTTGGAAGTTAAGGATGAAAGCCTACGTCTGGTCTATTGATGAAAGGGCATGTATTTGTATGGAAGAAGTCTATACACCTCCTAGTAAGGTTTTAGAAGATGGAACCAAAAATTCCAAACCTAGAAGTGAATGGAAGGCTAATGATTTTGAGATTGCTAAGTGGCACTATTGTGCTATGAATGCCATCTTTGGAGGAGTGGATGGAAATTTATTCTCCTACATACAAAATCTTGAATCTGCCAAAGAGGTTTGGGATACACTGCAAGTCAAAAATGATGGTACAATGGCTGTGAGAAAGTGTAGGCTTCAATTGTTGACATCACAATTTGAAAGCTTGCAAATGTGTGATGAAGACAAGTTTGAGGACTTCCAATTTAGTCTTCTTAATATTGCTAACCTATGTGAAGCACTTACATTACCAATCTCTAGAGAGTGTCTCAAATGGAAGATCATAAGATCTCTCCCTAAGAGATTCAAGGCCAAGGTTACGACTATAGAAGAAAGTAAGGATGTCAATTGCTTAAGCATTGGTGAATTGCTTGGGCCTTTCCAAACTTATGAGATGTACTTGAAGCCAAAGACCAAGAGCAAAGAAATTACTCTCAGGGCTATTGAAGAGGAGAGTGATGATAGAATGAATAAATGGCTCTTATGGTTAGGAAATTTAAGAACTTTCTAAGAAAAGATACCAAGCCTAGAGGTAGCTTTTCTAGGGAAATGGAAGTCAAGAAACAATCTTATCCAAAAGCTGGTAGGAATGGTCAAGCCAAGAACAAGAAAATTGTTCAATCCTATGAATGTCAAGGTTTTAAACATTTTACAAACGAGTGCGCTAAAAAGAAGTCCTGTAAATATACCTAGCTGTTTTGATTAGCGGCGGTGGTTAGCAGGGCTTTGGTTAAAGAGTGCAGTGACTAAGATCAATGACCTATCTACTGTGTGAGCCGTGCCTTAACCAAACCAGAGAGAATCTACATTCTCCAAGAGAAACTTGCCTTCATTCTGGTGAACTCAGCTAGGGAAGTCACACCTACTTCCAAGCTCACATGATTGCAGTTGTCACCAATCAACCTCGTTGCCAATTCTTGTAGAGACTAAATGTGTCAATGAGGTTGGTACTCTGGGTTTTTTAGCTTACCTAGTTCGATATCAAACATAAAGCTAGGGCTACCATCAAAGCCTAGGCAATAGTAGACTTTGTGGTCGAGTTCTCAGCCATCCTTGATCCCGGCTCCGCTGCAAACCTGGATTCGAGCACCCAAAAGGATCAAGAACTGATAGATTGACCAATTGACCGAGATGTTTAGGTCCCATTTATAGATGGGGCATCCAGCCAAACAGGTAGCGTAGCTTGAATCATCTTAACTGATGCTAAAAATGTTGAGCTCTGACATTGTTTCTGCTTAAAGTTCAACACCACCAATAATGAAGTCGAGTACGAAGCTTTGTTGGTAGGAAAGAGGGTAGCAGTCGAGCTCAAAGTGGACTATCTCCATGTTAGGAAAAGTGCCCTTAGAACAAATGTTGTTAATTTTTTGGTGAAATAATAAGTAACATTTTATTTTATATTTGTGTACATTTAATGTTATTAATATTGTATTAATAACATAAAATTCCATGATTATGAAATGCAATATTAAACATAGTATATAAGTTGTTATATACACGAGGATTATGTTTAATATAATAATCTTAATTGTTTGTAATTGATAATTAAAGTTGGGATCTTTAATTGATTAAAATTACAAGTACAGTTCATTCCTATTAAGAATGGAATAGGTTTATCCGAACTTTTGATGTGGTGACATTAGAATGAAAGTACTTTGTATAATAAGATTATACAAGACATGGACACGATAAATTGGAATTTTTAATAATCTCCGTCTTGAAACAGAGTACTCTCATTTAACAAAAAGATGGTCATATGTGGAATGATATTAATCCTGAGTATTTGTCAGACTCCTACTTGTAGAGTTGTGTCTTTTGACTTTCTAGGTATGGTTCGCTCATATTGCCAAACCTAAAACCTTGTATCTTGGAGACATAATGATATAAGCTGGGAATGATAATATACAAGATGGAATCCATTCCTTCTTAATTGAAGCAGACAAATAGTTATTGAGTTGATATTAGTTAAATATTAGAATTAAAATAATCACAACGATCCGACTAAAATGGTTTTGTTTTTAAGAAGTTTTTGAAACCGGGCCCACCGCCCTTTCGCTGCGCAGATGCTGGTTTTCGGTTCCCGGAACCAACAATTGGTATCAGAGGCTCGTTGTAATTCATGTTAATTCTAATATTCAAATTGATTCCGTTAGTAGGCACTTTACATTAGATGTGATTTAATGGTTATTTTTATCCATCTGATGAATGATAAATAAAATTATTTTTGTCGTTAATTATACGGTTCCTATGAATTTATTATTATTTTTATTTGTAAAATGGTTTCTTCAATTTTTAGATAAAAAAATTTGTAAACCCAATGTGGTATAGGATTTTTATTTGTAAATTGGAGTATTAAAAATGACGATTTTATCGACAACCGATGAGATTGGATCGCATCATGGAGGAAAATCACAACAAGACCAAATTTGTAATTTGATTAATTTTTGGGTTGAAATTTAAATATCCAAAGGAACTCAACCAAAATTCATTTAGTTTTTATTTGCTTTATCATATTATATTTTATGTAAAATTATATAATATGTCATCTATATTAATTAGTGCCTACTGGAATCGTTAAGACATGTCCACCCATACATATTATATTCTAAAATTGTTTTAGTTTAGAAATAGATTTGTATTTGTAAAAATTGTTACTATTACAGAATATTAGATATTTTGTATTTAAAATACAACAATTTTAAATATTGAGTAGGAGAGGGTAATATGACAGTATTACCTATAGTCTCTACCATTAGTGAAAATCCCTAGAAAGTATGTGTCTATAACCTATAGGGGGTGAATAGGTTTGAATTCGATAGATTACCAATTTTACGAATTAATAAATATTAACAATTCTACCTCATTCTACTAAGTGTTCAAATAAAAGATAACAAACATAAAACAATAACACGACAGAATATATACGTGGAAACCCTCCAAATGGGTAAAACCAGGGGCTCATATGTGCGCCACACACGATCCTCAAAATCCACTATTGAGATAAAGTTTACAACCTAGGTTGACCTCCCGTCTAACCCTCCAGTTACTAACTCTTTCACTTTACCCAACAGGCCTTAATAGTGATATTGGATCACCAACCTTATGCACTAATCACATAGCCACAAGCTTAATCAACAATGAAGAGATAATGTAAACCTAAGTGAATATGCAATAATATTCAACATGAAAAAATGTTAAGTCAAGAAATTCATGCTTATCTAGGATTAATAATGACAATTAATGCAAATCCTAGATATCAATTTTCTAAACGTAAAGGCAAGAAGAATTAGCTAGAAGGGTAAAACCGTCCTAAATTCTAGCTATCACAAATTAATGCATCTTAACCAACAATCAATACAAAAGCATGTCATAAAAGCAATTAAATATACAACCAAGCATTTAATGTGCAATAAAGACTAAAACCCTAGGTATACATGTCTTAATAATGAAACTATGAAGTTTAGAGCATGCAGAGAATACCTAGTCATGAACAAACAAGAGACCCATGCTTGAAAGATGCTTGATGATGCTTGATGATTGTGATTTGAAGTTTGGTTGAGTAAAAACTAAGTTCTTGGAGCTCTCTCTCTCTAGGATTCAATTTCTGAGATCTAGGTCTGATTTAGGAAGAAGATGATATAAAAAAGGTGTAAAAATAAGCTGCACAAGAAAAGTCGTTTTTGCCCAAACAGGTTTTTCGCCCCTTGTTTTGCCCCTTGAGGGGGCAAAAAGTTTGGGAGCGCAAAGGGCTGCCACATTTTTTGCTGCTGGTTTTGCCCCTTGAGGGGGCAAATAGTTTGGGAGCGAAAAGGGCTGGCACAATTTTCGCTGCTGGTTTCGCCCCTCCAGGGGTGAAACGTTGAGCGAAATCTGATCTCAGCACTCCACCTTAAAATTCAAGCATATCCAAACGTGACCAAACGACTTCGAAACTTTTTGTATAATATACCGTTGGAAAGATATGGAAGTCTGATTTATACTCCAATTAACAAAATTTGATTTGGATTACTATATAAAATGTTATGGACAAATGAGTGACCAAAGGTCAGAAAAGGACAACAACAGAGATGCCCTACTTTTAATAGTCACTTTGTAGATTTCAAAACCAATCCAAACGGTCATGAAATATTACAAATTATAAACCGTTGGAAAGGTATGGGTGTATAGTTTGCACAGAAACTTTTAAAACTCATTTTGAAGTAATGTATAAAATGTTATGATAACAAGACCATACAAAGGTCAGTTTTGGAAAATACTTAAATCATTGAAAACCATTCTTTCGAAACTAGACACATTACTCAAAATAACCAAACCAAATCTAACTCAATGCACACAATAAGTAATCATATGATTAAAAGCAATGTATGATCATGGAAACATAAATGCAATAAAAAAATAAATGAAGTGCAAGTGTGATTGTGAAGGAATGCACACACGAGCATTGAGAAACAAGGAATAAATGCATGTCAATACAAATGCATGTTAGTGTGTGTGTGCAACTAAATCTCTTCAAAGAGTTAAACAAGCGATATACCTTTAAAGCTTGAACTTGATCACGACCAAAGCCAACCTAAACTGCCCTTACATAATTATCCTCAAATGTGATTTGTCAGTCAAAATAAGCCAATAAAAAACCGATGAACTAACAATCTCCCCCTTTGGCTATTTCGTGACAAAACCACTCACTCACAAAGTATCCTCACAAAAATAAAAACAACAAGAGGTCAACAAACACATTCTATATTACAAAGAGATACCTAAAGCTAAATCTTCAAATCTTCTATCTCTTGTAGAATGATCATCCCTACAAAACAAACAACTACACTTTCCAAGACAAGTGTATGTGAGGTGATCAAGATAAATAAAAACAAGCGCACTTTGCATGAAATAGAAACAAGTGACATGTAATCAACAATGCACATGCAAAAGCCCCCCCTAAAAGAGTCATCTCCCCCTAAAAACGGAATTCTCCCTTTATATGCAAAAGCAACACAAACTCCCCCTAAATCCAACATTACTCCCCCATTTCGTTACAAGAGAGGCAAAAGAGTATTTCCCAACCGGGATGCTTTAGCAAAGAGAGATATTTGCAATGTAAATGCATAATCATATACAATAACTTTATGCAATTTAATTAAGATAAAGAGAGAGAAGTTCAAAGAAGTTTTATTTATTGGAACATGTGTGAAAATATTGCCTTGAATGAAATACATGCAACATCAACTTCCAAAAGCATGGTATTTGGCAAAGGAAAAATAGTACATGAGGTTCCTAGAGAAGTCAAACCAATTCGCACCAAATTGTTAAGGAACACAAGATATAGTTTAACAAGGGATAAAAGCAACTATCAAGCTTTACAAGTTAAACAAGACATGAGCGACTATTGTGCCCTTTTTGATTTTTCTTGGTGGAATGCCCGTATAATAGTAGCCTTGTTGAACAAGTAAAGAGAGAGAGACTATTGGATTGTGAAAACCCTGAAATGGATACAATATCCTTATTGATTGTAGTCTCAAAAATCACTTTCACACAAATTTGTAATCAATTTTAAGCATTCAATAAATTCATCATGCACAACAATTTAAGCATGTCAAAATCAGGTTTTCATAAACATGGAGACAAACTTTGGGTCAAACAAATGTACTTCCCAATCAAATTTCCTAGTCTAAAAATACATGTTTGAAAATAAATGAGACATGCAATTCAAATAAGGCAAGGGCACACTTATTGAATAAAAGTCATAATAATATATGCATCCAAGATACTCAAGCAATTAATTAAAGAGCATAAAATTGAACAATTATTTGCTTATTATAATGCAAGTTTGCTCTCTTCGCTTAAGCTCCCCGTATGGGGTCAGCCACCAAAACTCATCAATGCATATGACAAATCCCAATAGACCTACTAAGAGATTTAAACTTAGTTGAATCTAATGGTTTTGTAAACAAATCCGCTAGTTGATCATTTGTGCCCACATGTTCAAGTGCAATGCATTTGCTCTTAACTAGCTCTCTAATGAAATGATGTCTAATGTCAATATGCTTAGTTCAAGAATGTTGGACAAGAGTTTTTGAAATATTAATGGCACTCATGTTATCATAACAAAAGGGTTAGAGTACCTTGCTCAAAGCCATAATCCACAAGCATTTGCTTCATCCAAAGGAGTTGTGTGCAAGCACTCCCAACGGCTATATACTCGACCACGGCTGTGGATAATGAGATGGAATTTTGCTTCTTGTAAAACCAAGACACAAGATTGTTCCCTAGGAAGAAGCAACCGCCCAATGTACTCATTCTATCATCACAATTACCTGCCCAATCTGTATCACTAAAGCCAAATAAACTAGCATTAGTGTCAAAAGAGTACCGTATCCTATAGTTGGATGTCCCATTCACATATCGAATGATTCTCTTCACGGATGAGAGATGGGATTCCTTGGGATTGGCTTGATACCTGGCACACACACCAACATTAAAGGCTATATCAGGCCTACTAGCAATCAAGTATAGCAAGCTCCCTATCATGCCCCGATATAGACTTTGATCCATATTTTTTCCACTAGCATCCTTGCTAAGTTTCAATGTGGTACTCATAAGTGTAACACAATGCTTAGCATTCTCAAGACCAAATTTCTTCACTAGGTTCTTGGCATATTTAGCTTGGGATATGAAGATCCCATCATGCATTTGCTTGATTTTCAAGCCTAGGAAGTAATTGAGTTCACCAACCATGCTCATTTCAAACTCATGAGTCAAGACATCAACAAATTGTTTAACTTTCAAGTTGTTTGTGAAACCAAAAACTATGTCATCAACATAAATTTAAGCTATGAATAGCTCATCTTTAGTACACTTGATGAACAAGGTCTTGTCAACACTACCTCTAGAATAGCCATTGTTAACAAGATAAAGAGTGAGACGCTCATACCAAGCCCTTGGTGCTTGTTTCAACCCATATAGAGCCTTTTTGAGACGATAAACATGATTGGGGTGGTATGGATACACAAACCCCTTGGGTTGCTCAACAAACACTTCCTCTTACAAGAAGCCATTAAGAAATGCACTCTTAACATTTATTTGATGCAATTTAAACTTGTACACTCAAGAAATGAATAAGAGAAGCATAATGAACTCTAATCGGGCAACATGAGAAAAAGTTTCCTCAAAGTCGATACCCTCAATTTGTGAGTACCCTTGTGCTACAAGTCTAGCCTTGTTTCACACAATGTTGCCATCCTCATCGGATTTATTCCTATAGACCCACTTGGTGCCTATCACATCGGATTTTATATTTGTGTGCATTTAATGTTATTAATATTGCATTAATAGCATAAAATTCCATGATTATTGAATGTAATATTAAACATAGTATATTAGTTGTTATATTCATGAGGATTATGGTTAATATAATAATCTTAATTGTCTGTAATTGATAATTAAAGTTGGGATCTTTAATTGATTAAAATTACTAGTACGGTTCATTCCCATTAAAAATGGAATAGGTTTATCTGAACTGTTGATGTGCTAACATTTGAATGAAAGTACTTTGTATAATAAAATTATACAAGACATGGACACGATAAATTGAAATCATTAATAATCTCCATTTTGAAACAAAGTATTCTCATTTATCAAAAGGGCATATATGGAACGATCTTAATCTTGAGCATTTAACAGACTCCTACGTGTAGAATTGTGTCTTTTGACTTACTAGGTATGGTTTGCTCATATTTCCAAACCTTAAACCTTGTATCTAAGAGACATAATGATATATTTAGTTGGGAATGATAATATACAAGATGGAATCCATTCCTTCTTAATTGAAGCAGATAAATAGTTCTCTTGAGTAAATGATTCGGGTCTTGAACAACAGAGCGCTCAATTTATGATAAGATCATAAATAATTGTTTATTAGAGAATCACGGGCACTCAAGGATAAAGATATAATTGAGAGGTCAACGGATTTGAACCTAGCTCATATTACGAACTGTTTATGGAGGATTGATCTGTATGTAATGGTTATATTAATGGACTGTTCGATTCCTATTCGAGTAATTAATTCTACAATGACAAAAGTGCAGTTCTTGTTTTTTTTGTGGGAAAAATCAGGAATTAATAAATCTAATATTTAATTAAAGAGTTTGATTAAATATTAAAGATTTATTGGCGCTCGACATTATAGGTCCATGTGTCCCCATGCCATCTTCATAACACTGTATTGAATATTAAGGTATAATGACTAATGACGCTTAGTGATTAATTTAGAATTAATCAACTATACATAAATGTTTTTATGTATTGTTTTGTTGATTAAGTAATATTTGATTAGTATATTATATATATAATTTAATGATTTGATAATTTATTATATAAAAAAAATATAATTTCATTATTTAATTATATATTTAATAATGATTAATTAAATATTATATAAAGTATGATATTTCTTTGTTAAGTTGGTGGCGTGGTGAATTTATGCACCACCCACCAACAAGATTTTTTTTAATTATTTTTTGTTATAAATAGAAAACATGAAGTCTTTATGCCTCGACCATGAAAACAATTTTTGTGTTGTTTTCTTTACACACATTTAAACCAAGTTCAATTGAAGCTCATTTTCTATGCTTCTTTATGCTTCCCACCCTAGCTCTCTCTCGTTTTAAAAAGACCACAAAAAAAGAAAGAACAAGTGAAAGAGAAAGTGTTCTTGTTTTTTTGGTGTGAGAAAGAGAAACAAAGAAGAGTTCTTTGTTCTTTGTAGATAGATATCTATATAAAAAAATAATAATTTTTTTTAATACTAGCCTCTCAATATTTTTCTTGTTGTCTCAAGAGTTGAGTACACAACTTGAATAGAAACTCAAGAGTTAAAATTTCTATTGAATACTGAGACGCCAACCTGTCGGTTCTTTTGTGTTGGAGATTCGATGTGGAAGAACTTGGTTCGAGGGAATCACGAAGATCCTGAAGTGGAAGAACTCGGATCAAGGGAATCACAAAAAGTCTACAAGGGAAACAACTTTTTTTCTCTAATATTTATAGTTAAATATTAGAATTAATATCATCACAACGATCCAGCTAAAACGGTTTTGTTTTTTTTGAAATTTTTGAAACAGTGCCCACCGCCCTTTCGCTGCACGGATTTCGATTTTCAATTTCTGGAACCAACACTCCATGTCAGGAGTAATTCACATCTGGTTGTCAATCAAGTAATGGGGATCTATCAGGTAAAATGTGACAACACGGTAGCTCCCCTTGAACAGGTTCAGCAGCTTAAAACTCGGTTCAAAGGATTCAAGATAGAATAGGTACTTCACCAGTAGAATCATTGAGCAAACGTCCTTATCAAGATTGCTGTTAACTAAGGTCAAGCTCTACATAAGGTGGTACCTCTCTAGGTTATATCTCAGTCCATCACAGTAAGCGATAAAGAGGTTAACCGAGTAGACCTACTCCCGGGTTAGATGGATCCCATAGTGGATTACCTACATAAGGAGAAGCGTTTGGACGATCTCAATTAAGCTCACAAGATCAAAAGGATCTCGGCTCACAACTACTTGATAGATAGGTATCTTTACTGTAGAGGCAAGTCACTTCCCCTACTCCATTTCCACCCTAACGATGCTGTTTGGGCACTTCAAGGGATGCATTCGGTGGACTGTGGTAATCACACAAGATGAGAGGGACTAGCTTACTAGATGTTCCATATGGGATACTATTGGCCGACCTTGCACCATGATTCAAGACGGTTCATTCAATCCTATGAACCTTGCTAGAAGACAGCCAATCTAAACCACCTTTCACCACAGCGGGTATCCTCCATCAGTTCACCATACCCTTGTACCATTTGGACAGCAGATCTGATTAGGTGCCTCACTACTTCTTCTAAACAAGCCAAGCATGCAATAGTCGTGATCAACTATTTTCACCATAGTGGGTTGAAGCAGAGCCATTTTCCAAAATAATAGTGCAGAACATAAACCAAGTTTATCAACAGAAATGTAGTTTATAGGTTTGAGACCCCGATGATCATCATTATCCATCTGGGTAAGCAATTCGACAACGTGAGGTTTAAGAAGTTCAGTGATGATCTAGGTATCAATATCTGCTTTGCGTAAATAGCTCACCCCCAAACCAATGGCTTGGAAGAATATACCAATAAATCCATCAAGAAGCTCCTTAAAAAGATTCTATAATAAAATAAGGGAAAATGGGCTGAGTGGCTCCCTAATGCGTAATGGGCATACAGTACAACAAAGAGGACCATGACTGGAGAAACCCCTTACTCTTTAGCTTTCAAGATAGAAGTGGTCCTTTCTATCATGCATAAACTGACCTCTTACAGAGTCCAACACTTTGAGCCAGAGAGCAACAAGGTCAAGCTGGACCTCTTAGAGGAAAAACAAGATAGGATGTTAGAAATAGTAGTGATTTCCTAGAGCCAGATTGTGAGGTACTTCAGTAGGAAATTTAGAGCCCACGATTTCAAGGAATGAGACTTGGTACTCCGAAAGGTAAACCAACACACCAAAACCGGTTAGATAGGGTACTAGCACCGAATTGGGAAGGCCGTTACCAGGTGATTGTAGTTGTCTGTAACAGAGCCTACAAGTCAGAAGACATGAATGAAAAACCTACTGACCACACTTTGAATACAGACTACATGAATAGATTTTACCCCAAGACGTATGATGACTCCAAGACTAACCAGTACCACCCGGGATAAGTACCGATATTTGTACCATAAAAACATTATATATCTGTAAATGGCCATCAACAAAAGATTCTCCATCTCTCTTCATCTCCATATGTGTTATTTTTTCACCAAGTGTTTTGGCATTGATGCTGGCTATGAACTTGGAAAAGCAAAATAGCTACCCCGATGCCTTGGCTGGGTGCCACCCCCGCCAAGAAGGGTCTAAGTGTAAGAGCATAGTTGCCTAATAGATCACGAGACAAGGTTGACCAGATGATCATCCTGATACCCTTGCTTGGGCCACCCCTCAAGGAAGGGTCTAACTGTAAGTGCATAGTTGCCAGCTAGATCACAATACTAAGATAGCCAAGTGGCTTTCCTGAGCATAAGTGCATAGTTGCCAACCAGACCATAAGACCTGGATAGCCAAGTGGACTTCCTGATGCCTTTTTCAGGCTACCACCCCAAGAAGGACTTGGGTCATAAGTGCATAATTTCATATCCGGATTAAGATCACCTGGATACCAGTTTTCCCTTGTACTGGAATGGTAGGTACCACATGGGATGTATTCGACTAGGTTTTCACCCAAGTACGCAAAATTTATAGAAAAGGGATGCTTGGTACATCGGTTCTTCCATAAAGGACAATCAGCTTTGATGAAGTCCCACAGGGATTATCTTGATTTAGTACCTTGAAAACCTAGTAGTGGTCACTCATCACAAGTTTTTTTTCCCTATCAGTTTTTAAGTTTTCTTGTGTTACCATGAATACACGGGGGACTTGATGCAGGGATGTTAGATACCATAATTGTGGAAACGTCCAGGTTCATGGTATCTGGATATTACATATATGGGGATCCCTGATACATAGGCTCTTTCGATAAAAGTTTTCACCAAAGAAAGAAGGAACTTGACACGGGATTGATTTGTGCCACGACTGCGACACCATCTTAGTACCAGAGAACCCTGAACTTGGGAGTCCCAGGTACCGAGATTTATCGAATTGGTTTCCCGTCTAACTACCAGAGCCATCTAAATACGGATGCGGGGTGCCATGACCTCATGAAAGGATGGTTGATCTTGATAACGTGCTTTAGGAAATTTTTTGACTAAGTACCTTGGTAATCTGATTCTAGTCACATGGTGTACTTAATTTCTTATACTCAATAGATTTTAAGCCTTTTTTAAGTTACTAGAAACCGTTAAGTCAAGTGTATGCAGGAGACTGCTTACTAGATCCAACCTGTGATATATGTCCAGTTAGACAAATCTAACCATCTAGATACAAATGTAAAGAAACATAAGAAGGAACTTTCATTCATCAAGCCAAGAGATCTTTTCCTCTAATATTGTTCTACATACTTGTATATATATATATATATAAAAGGAATGACATGGCATATTTTTTTTCCTGATCTAACGAGGTGCCCACCCTAATTTCTGGGCAATATACAAAGTAAAGTCATCCTGCTGGATCATGTACCGGCTTCCTCGTAGTTTCCCTTTCCTCCTGCTCTTTCTCAGTCTACATGCTCCTCCACCTCCACTTCCACTTGTGCAGCATCAGTTGGGATCATTACTTGAACTTGATCGGTCTAAGATTCTACCGCCACCTCTGGTTTAGCTTGTTCCACCACTTTCTTCATTAAAAGCTGGTCCTCCAACACCTCCTCAGAAACAGGCTAGTTTCCCATCACCACAGAGGGTCCAGATGAAGCAGCAAGCAAGATTAAGGCACTTTCATTATCCAGGATCACGGCATCATCAGGGGACTTCAATGAGGAATCTGCTCTTGTTACCCTGATATTAGGTCAGAAAGATGAGATAAGACGTTGGTTTTCATCCTCATCTGTAATCTCACCAGTTCCAGCAGCTCAAGAGATGCCAACAACATCAGTAACAGAAGCCTGTTAGGTTCTAGATTTGTGTTGACTTGATTCCATAGTAAAACTTCTTTTCTTTTTAATGCTTAGTTGCTTAAGTGGTTCGTGATGATAAGTACTTCAAGGAAGAAAAACAACTTCTCATGATGCAAAGTTCATCTTTAAGAGGATTGGTACTATTCTTGGATGCTAAGGTATCGAGATCTTTCTTTCTCTTGCAAGGCGTAGGCACACATACACAATTCATTCATATTTGTCCCTGCTTAGTTGTGCATCATTATATGTGCACACACACACACAATTCATTCATAAGTGTCTCTGCTTAGTTGTGCATCATTAAATGCGCACACACACACAATTCATACATTTGTGTCCCTGCATCATAGCGCATCTTTTGGTATAACACATTCACACACTTGAAGTTGAATGCTCATGCATTTGGTATGAAAGTAACATGTTTTGAAAAAATGCATGATTGGAGACTATCTCTATGTAGTTTGCATTCTTGTGTGAAATGTGTTTGTTTGTTTATATGTTTGTATAACATGGATCTTGAACTTGATTTTAGTCTTAGATTGTTCATGATTGAGTTCCGGTCATTTCGGCTACTCATTCTATTGATTTCAAGTTCTAAGTCAAAAGATACTACATTTTCAAGTCATGTTGCATACATTGTCTTTATCTTCATATATTGAGTCGTATTCTTATTTTCTGGGTTGAGTATCTTATATGTCCATGTCCATCAGGGATTCTCAGTTCATAATCTTTAAACATATTTAAATTCGGAGTTTGGAGGCCAAAAGAACGGTTGAAGAACGCGAGGGGAGCGCAAGGGGTGAGGTGCGATGGCTTGAGCCATCACCAAGCACCATCCCGAGATGGCGCGTGGCCATCTCGGCCACAAGAGTGCTCTACCCCGAGATGCCCACGTGCCATCTTGGGGAGAAACTGAGGAAGAAGGGAAAATGGTCCTTTTGGCTTTTCACTCTTTAAAACCTCTCATTCCCTCTCATTTCAAAAGAAGAGAACAAGTTGAGAAATTGAAGAACAAGTGCAGAAAATTTTCTCTCAACATTTTGATTTTTGTTTTTGTGATAACTTCTTCATTTCTACTCCGAATCACTTGATTCAAAAACTGATTTCGAGTGTCTAGAAGAGTTCTACAAACCCCAAGCATTTCCAGAACCAAAGGATTTCTACATATTTAGTTCTGATCTGATCTTCAGTTCGTGATTTGCATCCTTGTTGGTAAAATCATCTTCTTCTTAGTTTTCTTCTTAGATCTTCTTATTGTTTGATGTTATTTGATTAAGAAGCATGACAAGGATGATTTTGATATCATTTTGTGGTTTGTTGATTTGATTTTCAAGTTTAGCTAGATTTGTGATATATTGAATGATTTGTGCTAAACTTTATAAACATGAAATTGTTTCTATAAATCTTTTGTTCTTATGCTTGATTGATTGTTTCTAGATCTAAATTCATTTTTCTAAGAACTAGGTTTTGTTTCAATTGATGTCTATATCTTCATATCTATGTTCTTAGTTGATAACATGCTTAGATTGTCTAGATACATTTGTGATTGTTCTTTGAAAGCATAATCTAGCCATCTAGTTGCATGTCCATAGAATTTGTTGATCATCATTTTCTATGTGGAGTACTTGTTTCCGTTTTGCATTCATGATCACTTAGATGCCTTATGAAGAGGTTGAAAGTCTCATATCTTAGAGTGATTCTTTGATTTGAGCAATTGTAAGTCTTAGCTAGAGTGGGGAGGACTTGGTTAGCTAAGCAAGAGGAAGTCTTGACAAGAGGTGTGAGACCTCAAATTGTTGAGCAAGGAAGTCTTGACTAGAGTCAGGAGGACTCAGATAGTTGAGCAAGAAGTCTTGCCTAGGTTCGGGAGGATCCGGAATGGTGAGCAAGGAATCTTCCTAGAGACAGGGGTCTTGGATAGGAAGTCGGCTTAGTAGATCACTAGGTTCAAGATAGAGTGAGAGTGAGAACTTGTAGAGCATGTGTGATTGCTTGATTGTGTAACTCTTTTTGAAATAGTGGATTTTCTTTTGCCGGTGGTTGTGGTATCAACCCGTGGATGTTTCCTCTTTGGAGGTTTTACCACGTAAATATTGTGTGTCTTTGTTTACAATTTTCATTAAGCATTGTTAGAATTGCATTGTTTTTAAAAGAAGATAAAAATTGGAGTATATACCTATTCACCCCACCTCTAGATATATTCACACTATAAAGATAAAGGGAATTTCAAAGCCGCCTTCTTCCTAGCTTTCTCCACTATCTCCAGCCTTTCCCAGTTTTCTGTGCTGCATAGGTCGAATGGTAGAGGTAGAGCCTGAGCTACCTAAAAAGCAGCGTAGAAGTAGCTGTATCTGAATGAAGCATCTACCTCCATCTCTAGACTTGCTACCCTGGCATGCATTGCCTGGTTATATCCTTGTAGCTCATAGACCTTTCTCTTCTGGATATCCTTCTCCAAAGCATGACATTTCAACCTGAGGGTGTCCTTGTCATAGGCACGCTTTTATTGCTCCGAGTCGTATTGGGACTATTTAAGGGATTTCTCAAACTGCTTAAAAATCTATCTCAACTCCTGTGTTGTCTGGCCGTTTCGTGCTCAGCCTTAGATCTTACCATTTATCTCAGCACCATTGAGTTTAGCAATGTTGAGATGAGCTATGACTTTTATCATGTGATCTTTCACATCCTATCCAGGTTTCATCCTAAGATTCATGAAAGCAATCACTGCATCTCTCTTAGTGGTCTTGGAGTTCATAGCAAACATCTCTTTCAGATACATCGTTATATCAGCAACAGTCTTCATTCCTTCATCTTATCGTTGCAACACGTCGAAGATGGTGGCCATAATGTAACATTTAGCAATAGTATAATAATATATTTAACAATCTTTTCATATTAATAAAGTGATTTCTAGTTTAACAAATCTTATAGTATTTATAGTTTAATTATTATGATTGTCAAAAGTAAATAATCTTCAGGTCAAAGGAATATGAGAAAAGAAGAATTGTTCATACATCTAGATATTATGATTTAGACACAATTCTTTAGTTAATCTTGAATAATATTCACAACTTAAGATAAAGGCTTGGAGCTTTTATCTTGTCAAAGTTGTAGATTCCATTCCTAGCATTTAAGTGGAATCAAATGTGTTATGATGAGTTTAAAATACTCAAAGTGTGGTGTCTTTGGGTAAAGGAATCTAGTGCACTAGGTGCATTAAATAGGATAACAGTGAATTACTTTTTCCAAAACCGTCAATGGATAAAAGTTTCACTAGAAGACATTAGGAGAGTCTATCTCAATCCTGAGCCAGAGATAAATGATGGACTTATGGTTGCAAGTGTTATCATTTGAGCTATCAATGAGTACGATTATATAGCATAGTCTATCCTTGATAGTTTGGTGGTATTCATTTGTTAATCGATAAAGGACTTCATTTATAGATACGGACATCGTGGCTCCATTAACTAAATGTGAGAAGAACATCATCATATGGATGTTTTGAGGTATTGGATATTAAATCTTAGCATTAAGTATTCAATAGTGTCTGTTAAAACATGGCTTCTGGACAAGTCAAAATATCCAAGTTCAAAATGTTGTCATATGAGTAAATATGGTAACTTGGAGAGCTATAGGCAGTCTATGAGCTCTTGGCGATTACCGGTATTCTTCATGAGGATACACTATCTCCATAAAGATTTTCTATGGTATGAATGGGAAATATTAACTTATTATTTCTTTATTTAAGAGTTCAATTTTATTTCTTTAGTGGAATGAACTAAAATTAATAAATCGGACCTAGGTGAATCGTTTGTTGATTGTGATTGGGTTGTGTCTACTGCAGCTTAAATATAGATAGCCCATAAAGATCTCCAATCCAGACGAACTTGCATGGATCACTTGATATATTCTACCGGAAAAATTTATGGGTCCATTTAGAATTGTATTAGGGCTTCTGGACTTGTTTCTTATTGTAAGAATGAGTCTAGTTCACATGTGGACTTTTTATTAAAGTCCAATGGATTTAATAAAACAATAATAAAAAAATATAATGGTCCATGTATGGTCTTGGGGGCAAGGCTAAATGTTTTAGCTTAATTATATTGTTTTATTTTATTTTATTATTTAATTAAATGGAAATTAATTAATTTGGTAATCAATTAATTATTTAATTAAAAGTTAAAATCTTTTTCCTAATAGGAGTAGGTCTCATAATATTATACTATTGTTGGAAGTATAATTAATATTAAAGAATATATTTGATAAGTTGATAAATAAAAGGAATTATTTATCCAGTCAAATTAGGAAAACTTTAATATGGTCATAAATACTCTAATGAGTTGGATTAGGAGTCTTGGTGTAAAGTAGAATTCTTCTTTGAAAAATGATTTTTTGTCGCCAAGTAAATCCACCTAAGGAAAGGATTCTTGCCAACCAAGTAAATCCTTTTTAGGAAAGGATTTGTGATCCTATATATATCACCTCTATAATTTCGGCCAGCCCTAGTATTCTAACAATGTTAATTTTGGCCAAGCTAAGGATTTTCTAAGAGAGAATTTGGCTTAGCAACAGAGAATTTTGAGAGAGAAAATTTTATTTTTTTACTCTAGACAAAATTCAATCAACTCACAGATATAGGGTGTGAATTCGGCCAAGAAGAGAAAAAAGAGAACATTTTTGTTGTGGGTAGTACACTAGTATCCTTTACATAAAAAGGGTTTTGTGTACAAAATCAAATCGGGTTCACGTGAGTTTCAATCAAGTAGATTGATAATTCACAAGTGACCGAATGCTCTTGGATTTTCTATTGGAAGATTATTGTGACTAACAAAGAAAAAGATTTTATTTTTTTCCATCCTTAGGTATACAATTTAAATAAAGGGAGCCCACACTCCTAGGTGATTCACGTTCGTGATTGGATTGGAAGATCTTGCATATTCAATTCGGTGCTAGTTCAATCGTCACGAGAAAAAGGTACAATACTTTTTATATACATAAATTAATCTTGGGTTAAGGTTCTTGTTATTAAAAAGGGAAAATTTTTATTTATACCAAACCCTAATTTTACGCTTCCATTGTACAATTTTCCCTACAAATGGCATCAGAGCCAAGTTGTACCCTAGATTAATTGATGTATGTGTTCATGAACCCTTTCTTTTATTGTGATTATGCATGTTTTAGAAAGAGATAACACTCTAGGTATTCACATATATATATTTACATTGGAATGTATGGATATATGTATATATATATATATATATATATATATATATGTTTTAATATGTGGATTGTTATTGCTCAATTTTGGTCCTAGAATTTTAATGTATTTTTGTTTTGAGATTGTAATAAGAAGGGTGGCCTGTCATCGCCATAATTTCCTTCATGGTAGTTGCTAAGTTTTTTTTTTCTATTGTAATAATAAAAAAAATATACTAGATTGTAATAATAATAAAATAAAATAAAGACTGCAGCATTTTTTTTTATTTAAAATTCTTCTGTAATACAATTTGGGACCGTATGAGCCATAGCAACAAATGTGCGTACGAAGAGCACTTGGTCACGATTGTTGTGGCATGGGCCACGCACGACAGCCCTATGGAAGCCATGGGCTGCGTATGGCAGCCCTTTACGGGGTTGTGGCATGCGCACGCCCATGGTAAGGGGCCAAGGATGCGCACAACCATGGAGGCAGCCGTGGGAGTCCAAAAGATGGAGGTCGCGTGAAGACCTGTTCACCAAGAAAGGAGTTATTGTATTCCAAGACATGTAATTGACTTGTTTTTCTAGGATGGACCAAAATTATAGCTATTTATGTTTTCATAAATATTACAATATTTGTTGTTGTATGATAACATGACATATAGAATGGGAGTGCCACTCATATATCTCTTTTGGTATGAACATGCATTGAATGGTTTAAGTATCTAATTTGCATCTAGATAACTTGGCCTCTAAGTTTAGTAGAGCTTTATGTCTAGTGTAACAACCCCCCAAGGGGTATTCATGAATGGAATTTAGCAAAATACTTCCTTACAAGGATAGACTAGACAATTAATCAAACAATATCTACTCCCAAATGAGGGATATTCGTGAGGGATTATATTGAAGGTCGATAACTTGGTAACATATTCAATGAGATTTTATTAGTATCCTCCAAAGAGTTCTTGTTAATAAAATTGCAAGGCTAAAATTGAAAACGTTGGTTGTTATGTTAACAATTAGGTGGGACTTTGTCCAACTAATAAATGGTGTGAACTCTCAATGGAGGCATGACATTTGTGGATGTTAGATCACAATTGAATTTTACGATTGAGTAATTTTATATAATTCAAGATAAATATTCGTAAGTGCTTTATCATGATTATTTACTTATATAATTTTTGTTATTGTTTAGAAATCGTGACCCCATCCATAATCACCATCCTAAAAGACAATACTTTATCTGGTGATAATTATGTCACATGGAAAAGGAAAATTGGGCTTTTATTACAATCCAAAAAAACATAAGTTCATTCTTAGCACTCCTAAACCACCTACTCCTACTAATGAATCTACTCAGGAGTAAATAGTTGAGTATGAGTAGTGGGAGTCTTCAGATGAGATGGCTAAATGTTGCATTAAGGCCATCATCGCCGATGTGTTGCAACAGCAACATGAGGGAATGGAGACTGTTGCCGATATAATGATGTCTCTTGAGGAGATGTTTGCTATGAGGTCTAGGACGACTAAGAGAGAGGCAGTGACTACTTTCATGAATCTTAGGATAAAACCTAGACAGACTGTGAAAGATCACATGATGAAAGTCATAGCACATCTTAACATTGCTGAACTGAATGGTGCTGAGAATGATGGTGAGACAAAAATTGACATGATTGTCAACATACTATCAGATTCATTTGATCAATTCAAGTTGGACTACACCTTGAATAATAAGGAATACACCTTGTAAGGCCTAAAGCAAGATGTTCAAAGCGCCAAAAAAATCCTTGTAAAAGGCAAGGGTCAAGAGATACATACCGTAGGTAAAGTTGATATTGTTAAGACCCGTAAGAAGGTCAAGAAACAACAGAAGAAAAAGCAACTAGGACCTACTATGAAGGAGACAAAGAAAGTAACCAAGATCAAAGGAAAGTGTTTCTTTAATGGTGGAAAGGGACATTGGAAAAGAAATTTCCCAAAGTCGAAGGTCAAGAACGATGAAGGTAATATTAATTATCTTGAAACATGTTTTTTTATGGATTCTATGGATTCTTGGATCATAGACTCCGGAGCCACTAATCATGTTTGTTTTTCCCTACAGGGATTCAAGGAAATGAGAAGGCTTAATGAAAATGAATTCAACTTGCGTTTAGGCAATGAAGCATTTGTGTCTGCTAGTTTAGTGGGAGATATTAGAATTAGTTTAGATTCTTATAGGCATTTAGATTTAATAGATGTTTATTATGTACCTCAATTCAATAGGAATTTAATTTCAGTTTCTTGTTTAAATAAATTTGGTTATTCGGTTACATTTCATAAAGCTTTTATTATTAGTAAGAATGAAAAAATTGTTTGTAAGGATACATTGGAAAATGGTTTATTCTATTTGCATAGAAATATCTCTCACTTGTTAGACACAGAATCAATGAAACCTAATCATAAAAGAGTAGTGATGAAACCTACCTATGGCATCTGCGCCTATGTCATATTAACCTTAATAGGATTAAAAGATTGGTTAGTGATGAACCTCTAAGTGACTTAAAGGTTGATGATCTACCAACTTGTGAATCTTGTTTGGAAGGTAAAATGACCAAATGTACAAAAGCCAACGAATGTTTAGGATTGATATACACTGATGTGTGTGGTCCTATGAGTATTCAAGCTAGAGGTGGATATGAGTACTTCATCACTTTCACGGATGATTACTCATGATTTGGCTATGTGTATCTCATGAGACATAAGTCGGATGTTTTTGACATGTTCAAAGTAGGTAAAGTTGAAGTAGAAAATCAACTTGAGAAACACATAAAAATCTTGAGGTCTGATCGTGGTGGAGAATATTTGTCTGGTGAGTTTCGCAATATCTTATTGATAATAGGATAATTTCTCGATTTTTTACACCAGGTACGCCTCAACAAAATGGGGTGGCAGAAAGGAGAAAAAGAACTCTTTTGGAAATGGTTAGGTCTATGTTGAGTTATTCAACGTTTCCTAATTCTTTTTGGGAATATGCTTTACAAACTGCCATGTACAATCTAAACGATGCACCATCTAAGTCGGTTCCTAAAACACCACATGAGTTGTGGACTTGACGAAAGCCTAGTTTACAAAACTTAAGGATATTTGGATGTCCTGTGAACGTGTTAAAAGGAAAGACAGAAAAGATAGAGTCCCGTTTAGAAACATGCATATTTGTAGGGTATCCAAAAGGAACAAAAGGATATTATTTCTATAGTCCTTCACATCTTAAAGTATTTATTTCAACAAATGCTAAATTTCTAGTACAGGACTATATGAAAAATTTTGTTCCTAAAAGTATAATTGTCCTGAATGAGCTTTCAGGAGATACAATTCCGTAAAAGATTTCATAACCTAGCCATATTATAAGTTCCATACCAATACAAGATCAACAATCTACGATACCTTATCGTAGTGGGAGGGTTTGTAGGCAACCCGAGAGATACATAGGTCTATGAGAATCTGTAAAGAATCTCTCGAACGATGATGATCCCTATACGTATAAGAAAATAGTGGAAGATATTGATTGTCACCATTGGCAAAAAGCAATGCAATTCGAAATTGAATCAACGTTCAAAAACAAAATATGGTCTCTTGTGGACTTACCTAAAGGGATAAAACCCATTGGGTACAAGTGGGTATACAAGAGGAAGTGAGGAATGGATGGAAAGGTGGAAACCTTTAAAGCTAGATTGGTAGCTAAAGGTTACACACAAAATGAAGGTATCGATTATGAAAAACCTTCTCCTATGGCCATGCTTAAATCCATTAGGATACTCTTATCTATTGTGGCATCTCTAGACCTAGAGATTTGGCAAATGGACGTCAACTCAGCTTTCCTTAATTGAAGTCTTGATGAAAGCATCTATATGATTCTACCAGAAGAATTTATTGAAAAAGGATAAGAGAAAAAGGTATGCAAGTTGCAAAGATCCATATATGGATTGAAGCAAGCATCCATATCCTGGAACATAAGGTTCGATCAAGCCATGAAAACTTTTAGATTTATTCAAAACCTTGATGAACCATGTGTGTACAAAAGGATTAAAGGTGACAAGCTGGTTTTCCTAGTTCTTTACATTGATGATATACTACTAATCGGAAATGATGTAGGTGTACCGACATCAATAAAAGAATTATTAGCAAAACAATTTCATATGAAAGACTTAAGAGAAGCAAGTTATACTGTAGACAGATATTTGTTTTACTATGGACATATTTAGCAGGTTTCAATCGAAACCTAGTCCTGATCACTAGACGGCTGTCAAGCATATTTTCAAGTCTCTTGGGAGAATGAGAGAATATATGCTTGTATACTCTGGAGGGGATTTAATTCCTGTTGGGTATACAGATTTTGATATTTTGTCAGATTTTGACTCAAAGAGATCAACATCAGGATCTGTGTTTACTATTGGAAGAGGGGCAATCATATGAAGGAGTATCAAGCAATCTTGTATAGATGATTCCACCATGGAAGCTGAGTATGTTGCAGTATGCGAGGCAGCTAAAGAGGTTGTCTGGCTCTGCCAATTCTTGATTGACTTGGAAGTGGTTCCTGATGCGAATAAGCAGATCATTATCTATTGTGACAATAGTGGAGCAGTGGCTAATTCGAGAGAACCAAGAAGTCATAAGAGAGGGAAACACATTGAAAGAAAGTATCCCCTTCTGAGGGAATTGTGCATCGGGGTGAAGAGTCAATTACAAAGATCGCATCAGCAGAGAATCTAATGGATCCCTTTACAAAGGCTATTCCATAAAAGAGTTTTGAAAGGCATCCAGAGAACATGGGGATGATAGATACGACACATTTGCTATATAGCAAGTGAGAGATTGTTGGGATTATGCTCGATAGCAAGAGTATAATAATGTATTTGACAGTCTTTTCATATTAATAAAGTGATTTCTAGTATAACAAATCTTATAGCATTTATATTTTAATTATTATGATTGTCAAAAGTAAAAAATCATAAGGTCAAAAGACTATGAGAAAACAAGAATTGTTCATACATTTAGATATGTATGATGTAGACACAATTCTTTAGTTAGTCTTGAATAATATTCACAACTTAAGATAACGGTTGGGCGCCTTTATCTTGTCAAAGTTTTAGATTCCTTTGTTCGCAATTGAGTGGGATCAAATGTGTTATGATAAGTCTAAAATCATCAAAGTGTGGTGTCTTTGGGTAGAAGAATCTAGTGCACTAGGTGCATTGAATAGGATCACAGTGAATTACTTTATCCAAAATCGTCAATGAATAAAAGTTTTCACAAGAAGGCAATAGGAGACTCTATCTCAATCTTGAGATAAATGATTGACTTATGGTTGTAAGTGTTATCATTTGAGCTATCAATGAGTACGATTATATAGCGTAGTCTATCCTCGATAGTTTGGTGGTATTCATTTGTTAATCAATAGAGGACTTCATTTATAGATATGGGCATCGTGGCTTCATTTATTAAATGTGAGAAGAATATCATCATATGGATGTTTTAACGTATTGGATATTAAATCTTAACCTTAAGTTTCAATAGTGTCTATTGAAATATGGCTTCTGGACAGGTCAAAATATCCAAGTTCAAAATATGGTCATATAAGTAAATATGGTAACTTGGAGAGCTATGTGCGGTCTATGAGCTCTTGGCGACTATCGGTATTCTTAACGAGGATACACTATCTCCATAAAGATTGTATAGGGTATGAATGAGAAATATTAACTTAATCTATCTTTAATTAAGAGTTCAATTTTAGTTATTTAGTGGAATGAACTAAAATTAATAGATCGGACCTAAGTGAATCATTTGTTTATTGTGATTGGGTTGTGTCTATTGGAGCTTAAATTTAAATAGCCCGCCAAGATCCCTAATCCACACGAACTTGCATGGATCACTTGATATATTTTATCAGACTAATTCATGGGTCTATTTAGAATTGTATTAAGGCATGTGGACTTGTTTCTTTTAGTAAGAATGGGTATAGCTCACATGTGGCCTTTTTATTAAAGTACAATGGATTTAATAATATATATATATATATATATATATATATATATATATATGGCCCATGTATGGTCTTGGGCAGTAAGGCTAAATGTTTTAGCTTAATTATAATGTTTTTTTATTTTATTTTTTAATTTAATGGAAATTAATTAATTTATTAATTATTTATTTATTTAATTAAAAGTCAAAATCTTTTTCCAAATTGGAGTAGGTCTCCTAATATTATACTATTGTTGGTAATATAATAAATATTAAAAATTATATTTGATATAAAAGGAATTATTTATCTAGTCAAATTAGAAAATCTTTAATATGGTCACAAATACTTTAATGAGTTAGATTAGGAGTCTTGGTGTAGAGTAGAATTCTTCTTTGAAAAAGTATTCTTTGTCACCAAGTAAATCCACCTAAGGAAAGGATTCTTGCAAACCAAGTAAATCCTTTTTAGGAAAGGATTTGTGATCCTATATATATCACCTCTATAATTTCGGCCAGCCCTAGTATTCTAACAATGTTAATTTTGGCCAAGCTAACGATTTTCTAAGAGAGAATTTGGCTTAGCAACAGAGAATTTTGAGAGAGAAAATTTTATTTTTTTACTCTAGACAAAATTCAATCCACTCACAGATATAGGGTGTGAATTCGGCCAAGAAGAGAAAAAAGAAGAACATTTTTGTTGTGGATAGTACACTAGTATCCTTTACATAAAAAGGGTTTTGTGTATAAAATCGAATCGGGTTCACGTTAGTTTCAATCAAGTAGATTGATAATTCACAAGTGACCGGATTCTCTTGGATTTTCTATTGGAAGATTATTGTTACTAACAAAGAAAAAGATTTTGTTTTTTTCCATCCTCAGGTATACAATTTAAATAAAGGGAGCCCACACTCCTAGGTGATTCACATTCGTGATTGGATTGGAAGATCTTGCAGATTCAATTCGGTGCTAGTTCAATCGTCACGAGAAAAAGGTACGATAATTTTTATATACATAAATTAATCTTGGGTTAAGGTTATTGTTATTAAAAAAGGAAAATTTTTATTTATACCAAACCTTAATTTTACGCTTCCGTTGTTCGATTTTCCCTACAATCTCATCTGAAGACTTCCACGACTGATACTCATCTCTTTGCTCCTAATTAGATTCACTAGTAGGAGTAGATGGTTTAGGAGTACACAAAACTAACTTATGCTTTTAAGATTGCAATAAAAACCCAATATTCCTTTTCCATGTAACAAAATTATCACCGGTTAAAGTTTATCTTTTATGATGTTGATTGTGGATGAGGTCATGATTTCTTTATAATAACAAAAATTATATAAGTAAACAATCATGATATAGCACTTTCGAATATTGATATTGAATAAAATAAAATAATTCAATCGTAAATTTCAACGGTGATCCAACACTTATAAATGTCACGCCTCATTTGGGAGTTTGCATCATTTACTAGTTGGACTAGGTCCCACCTAATTGTTAACATAACAACCAGCGTTTTCAATTTAAGCCTTGCAATTTTATTAATAAGAACTATTGATTGGATATTATTAAAATCACATTGAGTGTGTTACCAAGTTATCGACCTTCTATATATTCCCTCGCAAATATCCCTCATTTGGGAGTAGATATCGTTTGGGTCAATTGTCTAGTCTATCCTTGTAAGAAAGTATCCTGCTAAATTCTATTCATGAATACCCCTTGGGGGGTTATTACACGAAACATAAAGCTCCACTAAACTTGGAGGCCGTAGGTGTTCCGAAACACCTTCTCCCACTCAATTGTTTAATGCGTGTGATCGAATTCCATAGAATGATTTACCAAGTTATGTAGATACAAATTAGATACCTAAACCATTCAATGCATGTTCATACCAAAAGAGATATATGAGTGGCACTCTTATTCTGTAAGACATGTTATCAAACAATGACAAACATTGCAATATTTACGGAAATATAAATAGAAATATATTTAGGATTTGAGGTATTTTAAAAATTTTCCCTTTAAAATAAAGAACCTTAACCCTAGATTAGTTGACGTATATTAAAAGTATCATAACTTTTTTTTGTGATGATTGAACTAGCGTCGAATTGAATCAACACGATCTTCCAATCTAATCACGAATGTGAAACAACTAGGAGTGTGAGCTCCCTTTCTTTAAATTATATACCTGAGGATGGAAAAAACCAAAATCTCTTTCTGTTTTTAGTCACAATAATCCTCCAAGAAGAAAAACAAAAAACGTTGATTCGATGTTACACATAAAAACTTTTGATGTAAAGGCTACTAGTAATCTATCGAAGACAAACCTTCTTTCTTCCTTTTCCTCTTAGCTCACACACCAAATCTATGAGTTTGCGGAATTTTGTCTAAAGCAAACATTAATTTTTTTTTCTCTCAAAATTCTCTCTCTAGGCCGAAATCTCAATTAGAAAATTAGCTTAGGCCGAATTCCACACTATTATATATAAAGTGGCCGAATTCTACATGCTTTTAATTTAGGAAACCAAATCCTCTCCTAAAGAGGATTTACTTGGTGGGTAAGAATCATCTCCTAAGGAGGATTTACTTGGTGACCAAGAATCCTTTTCAAATAAGATTTATTTTCCACACCAAGACTCCTAATCCAACTCAAATAGTGTATTTATTCAATAACAAATTATTGAATATAATTAAATTGTGACTATATTAAAACTTCCTAATTTGACCAATTGTCAATTAGAAATTTAATAGAAATCAAATACTTTCTATTTTGACTAGATAAATAAATTCCTTTTATTTATCTACTTATCAAATAGAGTATTTGATACTTCTCGTATTACCAACAATAATAAGACTTTAGGAGACCTTTTCCGACTAGGAAAAATAGTTTGATTTTTAATAAAACAATTAATTAATTTATAAATTAATTAATTTCCATTTAATTAAATAATTAAATAAAAAACAATATATTAATCTGTTTTACAAGCCCTAGCCTTCCAAGCCTATACATGGGCCAATATTTTTTTTATATTTTATTAAATCCATTGGACTTTAATAAAAAGTTCACATGTGAACTAGACCCATTCTTACTAAAAAAGAAACAAGTCCATATGCCTTAATACAATTCTGGATGGACCCATAAATTGGTCCGATAGAATATATCAAGTGATCCATACAAGTTCGTGTGGATTGGGGATTTTGGCGGGCTTTCTAAATTTAAGCTCCAATAGACATAACCTAATCATAATCAACAAATAATTCACTTAGGTCCTATCTATTAAATTTAGTTCATTCCACTAAAGAATTAAAATTGAACTCTTAAATAAAGATAGAATATCTTAATAATCCTTATTCATACCCTAGACAATCTTAATGGATATAGTGTATCCTCGTGAAGATTATTAGTAATCATCAGGAGCTCATAGACCGCCTATAGCTCTTCAAGTTACCATATTTACTCATATGACCACATTTTGAACTTGGATATTTTGACTTGTCCAGAAGCCATATTTTAATAGACACTATTGAAAACTTAACGTTAAGATTTAATATCCAATACCTCAAAACATCCACATGATGATATTCTACTCTCATTAAATAAATTGAGCCACGATGTCCATGTGTATAAATGAAGTCCTACATCGATTAGCAAATGAATAGCACCAAACTATCGAGGATAGACTATGTTATATAATCGAACTCGTTGATAGCTCAAATGATAACACTTGCAACCATAAGTTAATCATTTATCTCAGGATTGAGATAGACTCTCCGATTGACTTTAAGTGAAAACTTTTATCCATTGACGGTTATGGCTAAAGTATCTCACTGTGATCCTTTTCAATGCACCTAGTGGACTAGATTCCTTTGCCCAAAGACACCACACTTTGATGATTTTAGACTCATCATAACACATTTGATCCCACTCAAATGCTAGCAAAAGAATCCACAACTTTAACAAGGTAAAGACGCCCAACCTTTATCTTAAGTTGTGAATATTATTAAAGACTAATTAAAGAATTGTGTCTACCTCGTACATATCCAGATGCATGAACATTCTTCTTTTCTCATAGTCTCTTGACCTTATGATTATTTACTTTTGACAATTGTAATAATTAAACTATAAATGCTATAAGATTTGTTACAACTAGAAATCACTATATTAATATGAAACGATTGTCAAAAACATTAATCCACTCTTGCTATTGAGCATAATCCTAACAATTACATCGGATCTTTATTTTACAACAATAAAATAAATAAATAAATTATAAACTACCAAGAATGAAATTATTGCGATGATTGGCCACCCTTCTTGTTACAATCCCAAAATAAAAATACATTGAAATTCTAGGACCAAAATCGTGCAATAACAAATTATATTATAAAAACATATATATATATATATATATCCATACATTCCAATGTAATTATATATGTGAATACCTAGAGTGTCATCTCTTTCTAAAACTTGTATATTTACATTAAAAAGAAATAGATCCACGCATATATACATTATTTAATCAGGGGTACAACCAGGCTCTGATACAAATTGTAGGAAATAACACGTGGTGGAAGCCAAAAATTTGATGAGTATATTTCCAAAAATTTCATTTAAAAGTGAGAATCTTAACCCTTGATTAATTAACTTATAATTGAAAGGTATCGTACCTTTTTATCGTGACGATTGATGTTGCGTCGAATTAAAACTGCAAGATCTTCCAATCTAATTACTAACGTGAATCACCTAGCAGTGTGGGTTCCCTTTCTTAGAATCGTGTACTTGTGGAAGGAAAAAAATAAACTTTTTCTTTTGTTAGTCATATTAACCCTCCTAGAGAAAATAAAGAATGTTTGGTCACTTGTGAATTCTCAATATTTTAATTGAAAACTCGTGTGAACCCAATTAGATGATATGAAGAAAGCTTTTTGATATAAAAGCTAATTGTGCACTATCAAAAATAAAACACTCCTTTCTTTCTTTTTCACTTGGCTGAATTCTCACACCATTTCTATGAGTTGGATGATTTCTTTTAAAGCAAATAAAAAAAAATTCCCTCAAGACCCTTAATCTTGGCCGAACTCCCCTGTTAGGATTTTATAGGTGGTCGAAAATCCTCACTTATGGAGGATTTTTGTTTCACCAAAACTCCTATCAAATTTTTGAGTTCAACCCCATTCCAACTCATTAGTGTATTATCCAATAATATGTTATTGAATATCAATTAAATTATGACTTTATCAAAACCTTTCTAATTTGACCAATTGTCAATTAGAGTTTTGATAGATATCAAAAACTTCCTAATTTGACAAGATAAATAAATTCAATTTATTTACTTATCAAATAAAGTCTTTGATACTTATCACACTACCCAAAACTTCTGAAAAGCTTGATTATTTTTATCAACATATATAGTACTATCTTCTGGGATTTCTATACTTTGTTTTTCTAAGTCAGGTAGCTTCCATTCCATTCCTTTAAGTTCACTACTATTTAATTTCTTTGGGATCTGCATTTTTACATAATCACTATGAAAATGTTCTACTATGCTCTTATTTATAAATCTAAACTTCTTATGATATTTGTTGTAACATCTTCCGAACACAAATATCTTTATCCTAAGATTCTTATATTCTGCGTTCATATCAAAACCTTTTGTCTGTATACTTAATTTTATTTTTCTACAGAATTCGCTGATGTCTATATCAATATCTGGAAGGCATCCTACTACTGCTACTTTATTCCTTAAATCTACTTCGGCTGTTGCTAACTGTGCCTGGGTATGATTGCTAAATCTACCATCATATAGATATAAATGAGCTTTTGTATCAGGTCCTGCTCTTGTTTGACTAAGTACTCCTATAATTACTACTCCTAAATGTATTAAAGAAAATCCACTCTTCTTTATTTCCTTTGCACTTTGGGGAGTTATTAGGGTAACTTCTTCTCTATTTTTAACTACTGCTATTGTAAATTCATCTTTGTACACATATAGACTGGTTTTTAAGCTATCTAGAATTCCTTCTCTATATAGGTTCTTTTTTTGAACTTGCTTAAATCCTACTTCTAACATTTTATCTACATCTTCTTCTTGGATTAAATCTTCTGTTTTTTCAATAATTTCCTTACCTTTATTACTATAATTTATTCTAGTTCATTTAGAGAGCTAGTTGATGCTTTAGAGGTTTTTGAGTCTTTATTCTGATGACTATATTCTTTAAATAATCTATCTATTTCTTTTATTTTATTTTCACTTCTGGTTTTCATTTCTTCTAAGTCATGCAGATCTTTTTCAAAATACGGGCATCTATGATTTGTGCTTAAGTAAATTTTATAAAATACTTCATATTTAATCTTAAGCGATTCATTAATTTTTTCTATCATACTAATATGATGTTCTTTCAAAGATTCTAAACTTTTTGGATCATTAATAGCTAAATTTATTAAAATAACAAATATAATACTCATATTATCAACAATACTCATAATTACTGGTTGGTACGTGGCTTTGTTAAATACAAGTTTACCCTGGCCAGCATCACTCTGGATACGGGTAGGTCTGAGTATTCCCAGCCTATATACCTAACTCAGTTGTTTAATTTTTTCAATTAACAAACTTATAACAAGTAATATTAATAATATATGAACAACTATCATGGTTATCATTAATAATATCAATAGATTGGAACATCAAATATTACAACGCTTTATGAAGATATAGATCATAAACAAATAAGTTTCTTTTGAGAGAAAATCCAAAGATGTGATTAAAAGTCTGCCTTTCTATAACTACTCACTAGACTAGATTATTAAATTTTAAAGTAACTAGGCTCTGATACAAATTCTTAAGAGAGGGGTGCTGATCAAACAAGTCTTTCGGTTCACATGGTTCCTACTGACACACGAAATGGGTTTTCAAATGGGTTTTCAATTCTCTCAAAGCCTACTGTTGCCTTTCACTAGGACTTACTCGAGGCCACCAGAGAGTTTTTTCCAAAAAAAAAATTTTTGATTCATAAAAATGAGAACTTTTCTTTACATGATTATAGTATGACTAGCATAGTGACTCTTAATCAACGTTTCTTGACCTCGTTACTGTATAAATTTAACAACCTCTTCTAGCTTTCGTTAACCTGGCTAGACTTCTTTGGTGTCTAAACAAATAAATAACTTGAAAGTAAAACTGAGAATTCAGGATATTTACTCATGAATCCTGCTGACACAAGAAATGGGTTTTCAAATGGGTTTTCAATTCTCTCAAAGCCTACTGTTGCATTTCACTAGGAATTACTCGAGGCCATCAGAGAGTTTTTTCCAGAAAACAATTTTTTGATTCATAAAAATGAGAACTTTACTTGACATGATTATAGTATGACTAGCATTGTGACTCTTAATCAACGTTTCTGGACCTCGTTACTGTACAAATTTAACAACCTCTTCTAGCTTTCGTTAACCTGACTATACTTCTTTGGTGTCTAAACAAATAAATAACTTGAAAGTAAAACTGAGAATTCAGGATATTTACTCATGGTTCCTACTGACACAAGAAATGGGTTTTCAAATGGGTTTTCAATTCTCTCAAAGCCTACTGTTGCCTTTCACTAGGAATTACTTGAGGCCATCAGGGAGTTTTTTCCAGAAAACAATTTTTTGTTTCATAAAAATGAGAACTTTACTTGACATGATTATAGTATGACTAGCATAGTGACTCTTAATCAACGTTTCTGGACATCGTTACTTTATAAATTTAACAACCTCTTCTAGCTTTCGTTAACCTGGCTAGACTTCTTTGGTTTCTAAACTAATAAATAACTTGAAAGTAAAACTGAGAATTCAGGATACTTGCTGAAATATTCACAAGCTTTTATTGATCCCTGAAATATGATACATGAAAGAGATAGTGTTTACAGAGTGTTTTCAGAGGGTTTTTTGAGAGATGTGTTTCAACATGGCAGGAAACTGCTAGTAGTATTGAAGGATTCCCTAATCCTATTTTCAAAGGATATTTTTCCTATGATGAAGCCTATACAGCCTTAAAAATGTTTTTCCAAAATCAAGATGGCTTCGAACCTATTTTAGAATTTAATGGATGCACTTATAGTAGAGAACAAATTAAGAGCTTCATGAATCATTTCAAAAACATCAATGAAGCAAAGCATAGGATCTCTGAAGATCTAGAAAGATGTAAAAAATATATGAATGATCTTTTAGTTGATCTTCAACAAAAGAATAGATTATTAAAAGAAGAATTGACTAGAGCTGAACAGTTATTAGAACAGTTTCAGAAGATGGAAATAGAAGAAGGAAAACAAAAAGGAAATATTAGGGGCAAAGAATAAAAGGAAAAAATAGAGAAGCTAGAAATGGAAAGGCCCTTAGATATCATTAATATTACCCTAATGAGGGACCAAGCAAAAATACTGTATAAAGCGGTTGAAACCCTACCTAATGATATAAAGCAGAGCATCTTTGGCCATGCCCGAGATGATAATCTGAAGCGTTTTCTAAAAATTTAAAAGTTTTTAGCTCAAGCAGTAGGACTACCTAAGGGTATGACTACACTTCTTCATAAAGGAAATATTAATTATGAATATCCTTTTAAATTTATGACTGCTCAAGTTCATCTGGATGATTTTCCAATGAACTTTGAAGTCCCTGAGCTTGGCCAAGTTGGTATCGAAGAATTAATCAGCTATGGAATCATTGATTCCATAAGTGCTTTTAGCATAATAAAGATTCATTTCCTCCCTGAAAAACTCCAACAGTCTATCAGAATGTTTGGAGGGAAGCACGGTTTCTGTCTTGATATTGATTCTATTCCATGTGAATGGATCATTAACCAGCCTTAAAAATTGACTAGTTTTCTTCCAGCTTATCACTATATTGTGATAGTACCATTAATAAGCCAAGGAACTATAAGAGAATAAAACTTTCCTGCTGATCTTCAAGATATGTGTCATGAGTATCTACAAAGATTTAGAGCTCAGAAATATTATATCAGCATAAATCTGGTCATACCAAAACTGATTGGCCAGACTCCTCATATGTCAATTTTCCTCAGAGATCTGCATGTCTGGTTCAAGTATCCCATACCTTGGGTCTTTCTGAGTCCATAGACTGAAGATTATCTGAGAGAGGTTCAAGAACAAGAAATCCTAAAGCTAGAAGACTCGGTTCTAGAAGAAGACTCGGTTATTTTATTTTATTATTTAATTAAATGGAAATTAATTAATTTGGTGATTTTTTAATTATTTAATTATAAGTCAAAATCTTTTTCCTAGTAGGAGATGGTCTCCTAAACTTATGCTATTGTTGGTAGTATAATTAATATTAAAGACTATATTTGATAAGTAGATAAATAATAGGAATTATTTATCTAATCAAATTAGGAAGTCTTTAATATGGTTACAAATACACTATTGAGTTGGATTAGGAGTCTTGGTGGAGGATAGAATTCTTTTTAGAAAAGGATTCATAACCACCAAGTAAATCCACCTAAAGAATGGATTCTTATCAACCGAGTAAATCCTTCTTAGGAAAGGATTTGTGATCCTAATATATATTCTTGTGAATTTCGGCCAGCTCGTAAATATATATAAGAGGATAGAATTCCTTTTTGAAAAGGATTCTTAACTACCAAATAAATCCACCTAAGGAAAGGATTCATGCCAACCAATTATATATATACCCTTGTGATCCTATATATATACCCTTGTGAATTTCGGCCAGCCCTGTGATCTTTAGAGTGAAAATTTCGGCGAACCTAAGTGTTTTCTAAGAGAGAATTTTGCTTGGCAAGAGAGAATTTTGAGAGAAAAAATTTAGTATTTTACTCTAGACAAAATTCAATCAACTCTAAGATATAAGGTGTGGAATTCGACCAAGGAGAAAAGAGAAAAAGATAAAGTTTTTGTTTTTGATAGTATACTAGTATCCTTTACATCAAAAGGGTTTTGTGTACAAAATCAAATCTGGTTCACGCGAGTTTCAATCAAGTAGATTGATAATTCACAAGTGACCTGTCGTTCTTGGATATTTCTCTTTGAGGATATTTGTAACTGATAAAGAAAAGATTTTGTTTGTCTCCATCCTAAGGTATACAATTTAAAGGAAGGGAGCCCACACTCCTAGCTGATTCACGTTTGTGATTGGATTGGAAAATCTTACAGAATCAATTTGGCACTTGTTCAATCGTTACGAGAAAAGGGTACTATACTTTTATATACCTCAATTAATCTAGGGTTAAGGTTCTTGTTATTAAAAGTGAATTTTTTTATGTATATGCAAACCCTAATTTTATAATTTTTATTTAATTTTCTTACGCTTCTGCTGCCCGGGTTTTATTTTCCCTACATGGAGGATTATACCATATGCAATTGCTATATCGGTGGACACCGAGAGTTAATGGTCTATTTAAAAATATCTACAGTTGAGAGAGTGCAGCTTCGAATTTTTAGCGGAATTGCACTGAAGTTAATTATCATGAAATATTTATTAAAGAGATTAATTAATTATTTCTAAGGATTATTGGAGCTCAAAATACTGACAGTCCATTAGGTCCTCTTGCTAGCCCGATTGATTAGGGTAACAATGGTTACAATTAATTAATTGGATTCTCCAATTAATTGTGTTACGAAGGTGACACGTGTCTATTCGGGAATTAATTGAATAATGAGATTATTTAATTAATGAAACTGATTAAATTGATTACATAATAATATTATTTAATTATGTGATTAATCATTAGTTTGAGGGTGTTGATTGATATTTGTGTTTAAATAAAGATAAGATATTTTGATTATTTTATTTGTATTAAATTAAATATCAAATTTGAATTTAAAAGGTTTAAATTCAAAGTTATTAATTATCCTTATATATAATAGATATTTTAAAGGGTTAATTAATTACTGTTACCAGTTAAGATAAAAATATATGAAATATAATTGCTTTTGAAAAATCTGATAAAACGTGCAAACAAGAAAGAGAACGATTGAGGATTCTTGATTGCATTGAATACATTTGGTGTGTGATATACAAAACGTGTAACAAGAGAAGAAATAAGTTCTCTTATTTGTCCTTAAATCTAAAATAAGAAAAAAGAGATGTGTGCGGCCTTGAAGAGAAAAAATATATTTAAATTGTTTTAATTGTCTTTGATTCATGGTGGCCGAATTTTGTACATAGAAAATAAGAGTTGTTTTCATAAGTTTCTTCTACCTCCATTTAAGTTTCTGAGTACCGTGATGCATCCACACACTGTTGTCAATTGTGGGACATAGCAAGATCTTGTGGTTCTAATCAGAAAGCAAATCGAAAAAGAAAGAAGGAGCCTTCAGCGCTGGTATGGAATAGTTTCATCTCTATGTTATTGTTTTCATTTATACTGTACAAATGGGTTAGTTTATGGTTGCATTAAAAAATTTAAAACCATTCCGCTACACAATCTGTAACCCTAGGCACCAACAATTGGTATTAGAAATATATGTATAGTATAATCGAATTTGATTGTTCCTGGTAGCATGTATGAATGTGTAGACACCATCTATGTGATTGTATGAATTTTTATAATTAAATTGTTTAATTTAAACATTGTTGATCGTAAATTTTTATGGTACACGGGTTTTAGGGTTTTGGATTTTAAATGTAATTGTAATTTGTTTTATTATTGATTTGGTGTATTTTAGTTTTATTAATGTAAATCAATGAAGCGTGACGGTCCGGAAGGCAAACGTGCAACAAATGTGCGATGCGAAGCATAATTGTTGTGCAAAGTGCAAAACATAATGGACACATCGTATGTGCAAATCAAATGTGCAAATTTGTTGCATGCATCACATGAGCACATGTTGTGCATTGCAAACGTTGTTGCATGCATCACTTGAGCACATGCGCGCAACACACATGCAATCAATGTGCAATTCTTATGCAAAATTATTGTGTTGCCCGACTGCTGTACAAGTTTGGGCCAATAATATTTTCGGGAAATCCCGAATCTCTGAAAAGTGTTAGAGTAACACTTGGGTTTTAGGGATTTAATCCGTAGGATGGATCCAATAAATTAAATCAATTTGGACTTGATATTTGGCCTGGAAGACGCAAAATATATTACAGATGGACTTGAAGATTTTTGGAATTACAAGACGACCAAGGAATGCCTTGGATAATTTTTTGTAATTAGATTATTTTTTTTAAGTTAGACAAATGCATCGTACTCGGTCAACTTATGTATGCCATTATTATGTGATAATTAAAGCACTACCATGCATATACATGAAATTCCCTAGAAAGTGTGTGTCTATAACCAATGAGGGGGGGGGGGGGGGGGGGGGGTGAATAGGTTTTACTTCGATAGATTACCAAATTTACGAATTAATAAATGTTATCTATTCTACCCCTTTCTATTAAGTGTTCAACTAAAAGACAACAAACATAAAACAGTAACAACACGCAATATATACGTGGAAACCCTCCAAATGGGAAAAACCACGGGCTGTTCAGTGCGCCACACTCGATCCTCAAAATCCACTATTGAGAGAAAGTTTACAACCTAGGTTGACCTCCTGTCTAAGCCTCCAGATACTAACCATTTCACTCTACCCAACGGGCCTTAATAGTGATTTTGGATCAGCAACCTTGTGCACTAATCACATAGCCACAAGCTTAACCAACAATGAAGAGATAATGGCAACCTAAGTGAATATGCAAGAATATTCTATATGCAAAAATGCTAGGTCAAGACATTCATGCTTATCTACGATTTATAATGACAATTAAAGCAAATCATAGATATCAATGTTCTAAATGCAAATGCAAGAAGAATTAGCTAGAAGGGTAAAACCGTCCTAAATTCTAGCTATCACAAATTAATGCATCTCAACCAACAATCAATACACAAGCATGTCATAAAAGCAGTTAACCATACAAGCAAGCATTTAATAAGCATTAGAGACTAAAACCCTATTTATACATGTCTTTGTAATGAAACTATGAAGTCTAGAGCATGTAGAAGTTACCTAGTCAAGAAGAAGATGATGCTCCATGCTTGAATGGTCCTAGAATAAAGCTAGATGATCATGAGATGAAGTTGGGTTGAGTAAAAATGAGTGTTTGGGAGTCCCTCTCTCTCTAGAAAAAATAGAACACACAAAAATGGCTTCTTGGACTCTTAAGAACCAAAGAGAAGAGAAGTGAACATATATATATGGTGCTCTACACAAAGTGGCATCGTTTTGGAAGAAGGGTAACCAAATCCCGTCAGAACTGTTGGCTGTACCGCGGTACAGGCAATTGTCTAGACCGTGGCACAAAGAGCGGTGCATCACCTGGACAATGCCGCTCTGTAGGCCGTTGTGCATGCAGGTGCACAGATCGCAGTCTCGACAGCATGTAACACCTGTGAAACTCCGCTTAAGAGACCGCGGCACATGCAACATGCACAAGCCGCGGTAGCCACATCGTGCAGCCTCTAGTAAACACCGCTGTGTCGACCACGGCGTAGGCACAGCACAGAGAGCGATCTGAGCTGCAGAATAGAGGACGAAACTCCTTTTTTTTTGGCACAAAAATGCATTCAACACTTAAACAAAAATAAGACACACAAGGAACACAAAATGGAAAATAAGCATTTAAAAGAAAATGCATGAGTGTGTGTGTGTGCCCTAATACCTCTTCAAAAAAAGTTAAGCATGTGATTTTACCTTTGATGCTTGAGCTTGGTTACGAACAATGAAGCCCTAAACTACCCTTACATATTGATCCCCAAATGTGGTTGTCAACGAAATAAGTCAAACAAACACCGAGGAACTTACAATCTTCCCCTTTGGCTATTTCGTGACAAAACCACTCACTCACAAAGTATCCTCATAACAAAACAACAAGAAACAACAAGAGGTCAACGAATACATTCTATATTACAAGAGATACCTAAAACTAAATCTTCAAATCTTCCATCTCTTGTAGAATGATCATCTCTACATAATAAAGAACTACACTTTCCAAGACATGTGTATGAGAGGGATCAAGAAAAAATAAAAACACAAGCAAATTTCCATGAATTTAGAAACAAGTAACATGCAACCAACAATGCACATAAGTTAACAACTCAAAGTCAACTCCCCCTAAAAAAGACATTCTCCTCCTATATGCAAAAACAACACAAACTCCCCAAAAAACATTACAAGCTCCCTCAAAATTCAACATTACTCCCCCTTTTTGTCACAAGATAGGCAAAGGAGTATTCCCCAACCAGGATGCTGTAGCAAAGAGAGATATTTGCAATATAAATGCATAATCATATAAAACAACTTTATGCAGTTTAATTAAAAGAGAGAGAAATTCTTATCCTTATCCTTATATGACATGTATGACACACGTTTATCACTATACTTTTCCAAGGATTGTACCAACACATCATCTCCTCTATTCTTAACACCACAAGCTAAACACAAAGAAGTTATAACCCCGGTAATGCAAGCTTTCTATCTCCTCTAGTAGAGAAAGCCGCACTATCAATATAAAGCATAAGTAGATCCCTAAGGTTTATAGGTTAATCAGTCAACAAGGCATACACTATTTTGAGTTTGTCTTTATTCAACTCGGTTGAATTCGAAGATCCAATAATGTTAGTGCAAATGAATAGATGCCAAAATGCACTAGCCTTAGTTAACTCATGTTGACTAATATATGCTCTACCTTTCCACTTAAAAGAAGCATTGTCACAAAGAGTTCTACCCATGATATTAAGATTCTCAATGACATCTACATATAAAATCTAGAATCTATATCATTAGATAGCCCAAGAAGCTTGTTAATGTTTTTTGGGTTAACTCTAAACACAACACCCCTAATCTCCATCAAAGCATCCAATAAGGTGGCATTCTCTCTATATTCAAGATAAAAATCTCTAACAAGAGTATCATTCACTATTCCTAACATGCTCACCCAAGATTCCCAATTCCTATCCTTAATGCATTTAAGAACAAAAGAATCTTTACACTTACCTAAGTCAATGCCTCTCTTTTGAAATATCTTCTTAGTTCCAAATATCCCTAAATCCTTTGACCTTGAAGCTTCAGATCCTTTTGAGATAGACTTGGCTTTCACAATGGGATTCGATTGATTTACACTTCCGGTAACCTTAGTTCGTCCCATTTGTTCTTGTGTTATAAGATGCTATATATATACAACAAAAGTGAGTGAAAGACAAAAACAAACATATTAGTCACAAATATATAAACACAAAGACATATGACTTAAGAATGAATCATCATGCAAGACAAAGATAGTGAGTAATATCTTACAAGTATCATTAAGTCAAAATATGCCAACATGTAACAAAATGAAGCATGTGAACATATCATAAAAGAGAACAATGTCTAGCATAAAATGCTCCCCCTTGATAAATGCTATAACTAAAATCAATGATAGCATAAAGTTCACAAAGATGTTCACACAATCACACATTCAAGCAATTTGAAGAAATATCAACAAAATAAGCTTCATATGCTAAGAGAGATACACAAAGATTTTTCAAGTTCTCTCATAATTCTTCAACAATTGCTAAAATATCATCATACTCATAAACAATGTGTGTGTGTGAGAGATATGCTTCAAATATATATCAAGAAGTAGTTTGATAATCAACATGTAAACAATTTCCAACAACTATTCACCTTAAGCTTTTTCCATAAAAAGTCAAACCGATTATCATCCAGAATTTTTGGTTTTAAGAGAATAGATTTCAACATATGAGTGTGTGTGTGCATGTGGCTCGTCATCCCATTTCTATTTTTCAACCCGAGCTCATTTGATTTTTCAACTAAACTTCTTTTTTAAGCCTTCCTTCTTTTCTTTTTAGGCTTTGAATCAAAGATTTTTTTTTTATGATTTCATTTCAACACTTCTTTGAATTTTTCCAATTTTTTTTTTTACATAAACAAAATTCACTTCATGATGGCTTTCACTCATCCCAATGGTGTAGCTCTTTCCAACATTGGGTAGAGTTCACAACCAATGTGTGTAACCCTTTCCATGAAGGTGCTCGTTGAGTTCTATGTAATTGCCGAACCAAAATGGATACTAACCATAGGTCATTTTAAATGTACTTAAGCACAAAAACTTCAAGGTGTATCCAATGTTTATATATTAGTAAATTCAACCTACTAGCAAAACATATAAGAGAAGCAAGGTGCAATTTTTAGAAACCAAAATTTTATGGCTCATAAGCACATGATCTAAGAGCAAAAAATAGAGATTTATTCAAGATCATTACTTCTCTAATGAGTAGCTTTCAAAGAATATGAAGCTCATATTTTCAAAAGTAATGCCACTCAATATACCAAACACAAACAATCATCAAAGTTAAGATCAATATGAACAATATCGGTATTAGATCCTAAAATTGCAAATGTCAATGAGAACCATATGTATGCTATACAAAATTCTCTAATATGACATGGTATGAGATGTATATCAAAAATTGAGTCAAAAGATGAATATCTAAGAGAACATGCATTAGAGTATAGAGATACCTTTTTGCACATTATATTCACCAAATATCATACTTCTGCCCTTTTTATGAGCACTTTTGCCTTGAATGTCCTCATGACACCAAGTTGACGGTGTTTCACAACAAGAGTATAAAAAGCATAATATCTCAACTCAATCAACACATATATCAAAAGAACTTCTCTAAATTTAATCAACAAATTTTAACCATCATAACAACTATGATGTGAGATAACCAAGTTCATATCAATACATGGAGTATTCAAAGCTAGCAAGCAAGAATTCTCAACACAATTGATATATAGCCTCAAAGCTATCTCACATGTGCTTCTTATATTAGTGATAAGAGCAATCACCCTTGAACCACTTGTTCTTGGGTGTGCCTACACAAACATTTCCAATATCATCCTTGACAACAATGTTAAATCTAGAGTAAAGCCCTTCAATGACTTGATTAACAAGAATATCATTAACACACTCTTCCTTAACATTATCAACACAAACTTTGTCAAGTTGAACAAGATTAGTATTCTTTCTACTCCACAACTTCTTCTCATGCTTAGCAATATTGTCATGTTTCTTAACTTTCAAGACCTTAGCATGTTTAAGATGAAGTTTAATATCCTTATCTCTAGATTCATTTCCTAATTTGCATTTTTCTATATATTTATAACACCTAGGTTTAATGTGACCTATTGTGTTGCAATAATGGCAAATTGGAATAAAATATGAGATTGTACCTTTTGGAGTTGAACTAGCTTCACTAGGAGTTTGCAAAGATACCTTGTTCGCCAACTTCTTCTTGGCTTTTGATCTTCTCTTCTTGTGTGGTTTTTTTCAATCACGACTTCATCAAAGTGTGTAGGAAGTGGTGCTTCCAAGAGCTCCTCTTCAACTACCAAGTCATCTTCACCACTATGAGAGTTAACAAGATTCCTAACACTAGACACACTTACCAAATCACCCACCAAGTCCTTGATGGCCTCCGTAGGCATGTCTATCTCTTCCATCAATTCTTGTTCTCTTTTCTTCAAAGAAGATATCATATTATCCTTCTCAAGGTTTATCTAAACTTCTTCATAATATCACCTTTCTCACCAAGAAGTCTACGAGTGATAACCACAAACTCATCTAGTTATTTCTTGATCAAATCATCCTTCTCAACTACCTCTCTTAGAGCATTATCTCTAGCTTCTTCAAGCTTTTCTATCTTTTCCAACAACTCAAGATTAGTAGGAATGGAACTAGAGCTTCCATGATGATTTGCATCAAAGTTCTTGTTTAACGATATTGTACCATCAACATCTAGTGGAGAATGAGAAGCCGTTAGAGCTACAAAGTTTCTCACCAACTCTTCATCACTTGAAGACTCACTGCTAGAGCTCTCATTGTCACTAGAGTTATCATCACTCCAAGTAGCCGCCAACACTTTGCCTTTCTTGTCTTTCTTAGATGGCTTCTTGGTGCACTCACTAGCAAAGTGACCAAAACCATGACAATTGTAGCATTGAACTTCTTTCTTGTTCATGCCTTTTCTATTCTTCTCATTCCTAGGAGATGATGTTTTCTTAACTCCCTTTTCCTTAGAAGACTTGCCTCTAGACTTGGCATTCTTCTTAAGAAACTTCTTGAAACTTCTAACAAAAAGAGCCATCTCTTCATTTTCATCAGCGATTCCTTTATTTTAATATTTGGCTTCAGGCACATCTCATAAGTTTGGAGAGACCCAAGCAACTCATCGATGTTCATACTATCCACATCCTTGCTTTCCTCAATTGCCGTCACCTTTGATTTAAATCTCTTAGGAAGAGACCTACGGATTTTCCAATTTAAACGCTCTTTTGATATAGGTACTCCAAGTACTTGACATTGGTTAGCAATATTAAGAAGCCAGAATTGGAAGTCTTCGAACTTTTCTTCTTCAGTCATACTTAAACCTTCAAATTCTGATGCCAGCATTTGATGTCTCAATTTCTTCACGGCTAAGGTTCCTTTATTATTAACTTGGAGAGTATCCCAAGCTTCATTTACGGATTCAAGATTTTGAATGTAGGAGAATTAATGCCCATCAACTCCTAAAAAGATGGCATTTATAACACGATGGTGCCATTTAGCAACCTCAAACTCATTTGTTGTCCATTCACTTTTGGCTTGAGTATCATGGTTTCATCCTCTTGAACCTTGGTAGGAGGACTATAACCTTCTTCCACTACTATCCAAGCCCTTTCATCAATAGAGCGGATGTAGGGTTTCATCCTCGACTTCCAATACCCATTGCTAGTGCCTCGAAGTAATGATGGCCTAGTATTTGAGGCTCATTCCACCATTACATCATCTTATAAACACATGACTTCAAATGCCTTGTAAAAACCGTGAATGTATCACCCCGGACTCTCACTAATTAAAATCTAGTGTCCTACTCTGATACCAATTGAAAATACAAACACGGTTAAATGCTCAAGTCTAACCTAAGGGGGGATGAATAGGTTAGACACCTTTTTTGACTCCCTTAGAAACAAACAAAAGTTTGTCCCTCTAGATTGCTTGTATTACAATATATATATTAATTAAAGATACTTAATCAATATATAAAACAAGTAAAGTGTGATACAAACAAATAATTGTAACACATACACAATCTATATTATATAAAGGAAGTCAACTTACATAACGAGTTCTATCCGTAGTATTTAAATAACAAATACAAATACAAGAGAGATAGGGATAGAGAGAAGTTGACACAAGAAATAACATGGTAGGAAACATCCATATGCTAGCAGCCACTGGCAAAAAAAATCCACTTGTAGATAAGACAAGTATAATCTCTCAAGTGACCCCTTCACCTAGAAACTACCCTCTTATCCTACTCATGAAGATGTCGTCCTAATGCTTAACAATTCGAGGCCTCACACCTCTTGTCAAGACTTCCAAGCTCACCTTACTGGATCCTCACGACCCTAGACAAGACTTCTTGCTCGACTATCCGAGTCCTCCCAACTCTAGCCAAGACTTCCTTGCTTGATAATCCAAGGTCACAAACCTCTTCCAAAGACTTCTTTCTCAACAACATAGGTCTCACACCTATTGTCAAGACTTTCTTCTCACAAGGCATCTAGGTGATCATGAATGTAAAACGCAATCAAGCATGCAACATAGAATGCTATGATCAACACATCCTATGGAAAATACTAGACATGAGCATGAATGCACAAATCACATGTAGTCTAGTCAATCATCCATGTTTAAATCATCTAGATCATGTAAGGTATGTTAAACATTAATCACATCCTAGATACATGCATAGATCTAAAACTTGGATTACAAGATATGTTCAATTAACACATAATCAAGTTTAAATTACATAAACCAAAAAACATGCTAAAATCGTATGACAAAGTCAATTATATTAAAGCTAAAGTTCTAGAGCACATTCCTATTAATAGATTCAACAAAACACATGTATCATTGTGAGAATTAAGCCAAGAGAGCCTAATACATATGAGGAACTATTTTTCACAAAATCAATCAATCAAAGATCATCAAATAGTCCTATAATCAAAGTTAGCACAATACAATCCCAAACATGTGAAAACATAGGTAAAATCAAAACCAAACTCAACATGTAAGATTTCAATTGAAACTTAACCTAGCTTTAAAAGAGTTAAAAACTCAAATCAAAACACTCACAATACGCATATATAAGTTGAAGAAGAAAACCCAAGGCAATTGACCAAGTTTTAAAAGAAAACTTTGAGAGAAAATCAATACCTTAGTTGATTTAGATTCAGTCCTATTTTTGTGCATTTAGACTCCAAAAAAAGAAATAAAACTCACTCAAACCTTCAGATAAAAGATGGAGGATGGATAGAAAAACACTCTCAACTTTAAATGACTCAAATCGGAGTTCAAATGAAGAATTTATGATGTTTGAAATGTGAGAAAATGTAGAGAGAAAATTTCTGCACACAAGTTTGAATTTCTTCTTATAATGAAATGTGAGAGGGAAAGAGAATATAAAGGAGAGAGAATGAAAGAAGCCAAAATACAATTTTTCCCTTCTTTGTTATTGCTTCCCTGAGATGGCACGTGGGCATCTTGGGGCAGCAAGGTGTTGCAGCCGAGATGGCCACGTGCCATCTCGGGCTTGCACCACTTCATGGTCTTCGGCCATGGTACAATTCCCTTACGCTTCCCTCGCGTTCTTTGACCGTTCTCCGGCCTCCAAACTCTGAATTCAAATCCGTTTATGGATTATAAACTGTAACTCTTACACATACATGGACATATAAGATACTCAACCCAGAAAATAATAATTCGACTCGATATACGAATATGAAGACAATGTATACAACATGAGTTGAAAGTGTAGTATCTTTTGACTTAGAACTTGAAATCAATAGTATGAGTAACTGAAATGACCAAAACTCAATCAAGAATGATTTAAGACTAAATTCAAGTTTAATATCCATGCTATACAAACATATACACACACTAACATAATTCACACTAGAATGCAAACTACATAGAGATAGTCTCCAATCATGCATTTACAAAAACATGTTATTTCCATACCAATGCATGAGCATTCATCTTCAAGTGTGTGAATATATTATACATGGTGAAAAATGATTCAGGGACACATATGAATGAATTGTATGTGTGTGCCTATAATGGTGCACAACGATGCAGGGACACAAATGTATGAATTGTGTGTGTGTGTCTAAGCCTTGTAAGAGAAAGATAAGGTCTTAGTATACCTTTGTAGAACCAAAATGCATCCTTTCTCTTTGAAGACTTAGAACTTGCTTTGACTTGTTGTTCATCCTTCTTTGAAGCTTGAATCATCATGAATCTAAACAACTAAATCATTACAAGTAAACATCATTTTGATATGGAATTATTGCCAACACAAAAAAAAAACCTAACATGTATATGTTTGTATAACACGGATATTAAAATTAAATGTAGTCTTAAATCATTCTTGATTGAGTTCCGTTCATTTTGGTTACTCATACTATTGATTTCAAGTTCTAAGTCAAAAGATACTACACTTTCAACTCAGGTTGTATACAATGTCTTCGTATTTGTATATCGAGTCGAATTATTATTTTCTGGGTTGAGTATCTTATATGTCCATGTTCATGTGAGAGTTATGGTTCGTAATCCGTAAATGGATTTTAATTTTGAGTTCAGAGGTCGGAGAACAGTCGAAGAACGCGAGGGAAGCGTAAGGGAATTGCACCATGGCCGAAGGCCATGAAGAGGTGCAAGCCCGAGATGGCGCGTGGCCATCTTGGTTGCAACACCTTGCTGCCACGAGATGCCCACGCACCATCTCGGGGAAGAAATATCAAAGGAGGCTATTTTGTTCTTTTGGCTTCTTTCATTCCCTATCCTTTAAATTCTCTTTCCCTCTCACATTTCATTCTAAGAAGAAATTCAAACTAGTGCGCATAAATTTTCTCTCTACATTTTCTCACCTTCCAAACACCATAACCTCTTCATTTGAACTTCGATTTGAGTGATTCAAAGTTGAGAGTGTTTGTCTATTCATCCTCTAACTTTTCTTTAAAGGTTTGAGTGAGTTTATTGCTGTTTTTGGAGTCTAAACACACAAAAACAGTACTGCACCTAAATCAACTAAGGTATTGATTTTCTCTCAAAGTTTTCTTTTAATACTTGGTTAATTGCCTTGGGTTTTCTTCTTCAACTTATATATGTGTATTTTGAGTGTTTTGATTTGAGTTTTGAACTCTTTTAAAGCTAGGTTGAGTTTCAATTAAAATCATACATGTTGAGTTAGGCTTTGATTTTGCCTATGTTTTCACATGTTTGGGATTGTATTGTGCTAGCTTTGATTTTAGGACTATTTGATGATTTTTGATTGATTGATTTTGTGAAAAATAGTTCCTCACATGTATTAGGCTCTCTTGGCCAAATTCTCACATCAATACATGTGCTTATGTTCTTTTGAGCTATTCATGTGTTTTGGTTGAATCTATGATTAAGAATATGCTCTACATCTTTAGCTTAAATCTAAAAGACTTTGTCATATGATTTTAGCATTTTTTTGGTTTGTGTCATTTAAACTTGATCTTGTGATTTATTGAACATATCTTGTGATTCAAGTTTAGATTTATGCATGTATCTAGGTTTTGATTAATGTTGAACATATCTTACATGATCTAGATGATTTAAACATGCATTATTGACTTGACTACATGTGATTTGTGCATTCATTCTCATGTCTAATGTTTTCCATAGGATGTGTTGATCATAGCATTCTATGTTGCGTGCTTATTTGCGTTTTGTATTCATGATCACCTAGATACCTAGTGAGAAGGAAGTCTTGACAATAGGTGTGAGACCTATGTTGTTGAGCAAGAAGTCTTGCCTAGGGTCGTGAGGATCCGGAGAGGTGAGTGAGGAAGTATTGACTAGAGTCGGGAGGACACGGATAGTCGAACAAGAAGTTTTGCATTGAGTCCTAAGGATCCGATAAGGTGAGTGAGGAAGTCTTGACTAGAGTCTGGAGGACTTGGATAGTTGTGCAAGAAGTCTTGCCTTGGGTCGTAAGGATCCGGTAAGGTGAGCAAGGAAGTCTTGACAAGAGGTGTGAGGCCTCGAATTGTTGAGCATGAAGGCGACATCTTTATGAGTAGGATAGGAGGGTAGTTTCTAGGTGAATGGGTCACTTGAGAGATTGTATTTGTCTTATCTACTAGTTGATTTTGTTTGCCGGAGGCTACTAGCCCGTGGATGTTTCCTCTTCGGAGGTTTACCACGTTATATCTTGTGTCAACTTCTCTCTATTCCTATCTCTATAGTATTTGTATTTGTTATTTGAATACTATGGATAGAACTCTTTATGTAAGTTGGCTTCCTTTCTATAATATAGATTGTGTATGTGTTACAATTACTTGTTTGTATCACACTTTACTTGTTTTATATATTGATTAAGTATCTTTAATTAATATATATATATATATATATATATATTATGATACAAGCAATCTAGAGGGACAAACTTTTGTTTGTTTCTAAAGGAGTCGAAAAAGGTATCTAACCTATTCACCCCCCTTTAGGTTAGCCTTGAGCATTTAATCATGTTTGTATTTTCACATAACCTAAGCCCGTTTTATCACTAGGACTCTCCCCACATGGTAGCATCTTGTCAAGTTTCTTGGTTCCGGATGTCATCTTGGCAACCAATTCTTTTGCTTCCTTAAGCTCAATCTTCAGGTTCTCTTCACTCTTCTTAGTGATCACAAGCTCCAATTTCAAGCTCTCTTCCAACTCTTTTTCACTCATTACTTTCTTACTCAAGTGAGTTATCTTCAAATTCAGCTCTAGATTCTCGTTTTTCAACTCTTGAATCTCCTTCTTCTTTTTCAATCTAGACTTTTCAAAAAACTTCATGAAGTCTACATAGTCCATTTCCTCATCAATCTCAAACCTAGAGTTAGAAAAGGTGCTCTAATCAGTAGAGTCATCTATTTCTTCCTTATCACTCATAACTTCCTTGCCATTATAAGATGTCGTGAAGGCAATGAAGTTTGCAACTCTATCTTCATCATCCGAAGATTTTTCTCCCACTTCTAAGTCTTCACTATCACTCTATGTTGTCGCCATGACCTTCCCCTTCTTTGTTTTCTTCAAATTTGCACATTCTGGAGCAATATGACCAAAGCCACTACATTCATAGCATTGAATGCCCTTCTTGGAGTCACTTTCTTGAGATTTTTCCATCTTCTTGAAAGGAGTTTTCTTTTTCACTTCCTTTCCCTTGGACCCAAATTCTTTCCTCTCAAACTTCATGAATTTCTTGAATATTTTAACCATAAGGGCCATTTCTTCATCTGAGTCCTCCTCATCTTCTTCAACTTTGGTGGTCTTTAAGGCAATGCTCTTTTGCTTCTTAGGAGGTGTGGGTATGGTGTTCCATCTTGACTCATAAGCTAGAAGTCTTCCAATGACTTCACTTGTCTTCATATTCTTGCACTCACTATTCTCTTCAAGTGCCGTCACCTTTGCTTCGAACCTTGACAAAAGTGACCTCATAATTTTTTGCTTCACTCTGCTATCTGAATAGGTCATCAAGTTGATGGCTTTGGTTGACGATATCCATCAACTTCACTTGAAATTCATTGAAGCATTCATGCTCCTCCATCCTAATCATCTCAAATTGCATTTGGAGGACTTGGAGTTTGAGTCCTTAACTACCTTGGTTCCCTCATGTGTCGTTTGAAGAATGTCCCAAGCCTCCTTTGCAATCCTAGTATTTTTGCCCAACTTGTATTGATTATCCTCCGTGGTGCAAAGGATGGCATGCATGGCCTCGTTGTTCCACTTGGATGCTTCAAATTCTTGAGTACTCCAACTAGACTTAGGCTTAAGAGATTCTACACCATCGTCGTTAGTCATTGTTGGAGGAATATACCCATCTTCAATTGCCATCCAAGCACAGCACGGGCATCTATTTGGCAAAGATAGGCTTTCATATTGACCTTCCAAGAAGCATAATTCACCCCATTGAGCAAAGGGGGTCTTGTGCTTGAGGCTCCCTCATGACTATTTTTGTTTCCACTCATAATGTTTTAGGGTAATGGATGTAATGCAAATGAAATGTCACACAAAAGGAAAACAATCAAACTAAATGCACCAAACAAGACACATACAGAGCAAAGATCATCAAAGTATATCTAGGCACCGACTTTGATACCAATGGAAATTCCCTAGAAAGTGTGTGTCTATAACCTAGAGGGGAGTGGATAGGTTTTACTTTGATAGATTACCAATTTTACGAATTAATCAATATTATCGATTCTACCCCATTCTATTAAGTGCTCAAACAAAAGACAACAAACATAAAACAGTAACAACACGCAATATATTCGTGGAAACCCTCCAAATGGGAAAAACCACGGGCTATTCAGTGCGCCACACTCGATCCTCAAAATCCACTATTGATAGAAAGTTTACAACCTAGGTTGAGCTCCCGTCTAACCCTCCAGTTACTAACCCTTTCACTCTACCCAACGGGCCTTAATAGTGATTTTGAATCACCAACCTTGTGCACTAATCACATAGCCACAAGCTTAACCAACAATGAAGAGATAATGGCAACCTAAGTGAATATGTAAGAATATTCTATATGCAAAAATGCTAGGTCAAGACATTCAAGCTTATCTAGGATTAATAATGACAATTAAAGCAAGTCCTAGATATCAATGTTCTAAATGCAAAGGCAAGAAGAATTAGCTAGGAGGGTAAAACCATCCTAAATTCTAGCTATCACAAATTAATGCATCTCAACCAACAATAAATACACATGCATATCATAAAATCAATAAACCATACAAGCAAGCATTTAATAAGCAATAGAGACTCAAACCCTAGGTATACATGTCTTTGTAATGAAAATATGAAGACTAGAGCATGTAGAAATTACCTAGTCAAGAAGAAGATGATGCTCCATGCTTGAATGATCCTAGGATGATGTTAGATGATCATGAGATGAAGTTGGGTTGAGTAAAAATGAGTGTTTGGGAGTCCCTCTCTCTAGAAAAACTAGAACACACAAAAATGGCTTGCTGGACTCTTAAGAACCAAAGAGAAGAGAAGAGAACATATATATATGGTGCCCTACACAAAATGGTGTCATTTTGGAAGAAGGGCAACCAAATCCCTTTATGACCGCTGGTTGTACCGTGCTACAGGCAAGTGTCCAGACCGTGACATAGAGAGCCTTGCATCGCCAGGACAATGCCGCTCTGTAGGCCGCTATGCATACAGGTACACAGACCGCGGTCTCGGTAGCATGCAACTCCTGTGAAACTCTACTTGGGAGACCGTAATGCATGCAACATGTACATGCCACAGTAGCCACAGTAGCCACAGCGTACAACCTCTGGTAAACACCGTTGTGCAGACCACGGCATACGCACTGTACAGAGAGTGGTCTAAGCCACGGAACAGAGGAAGAAACTCCTCTTTTTAAGGTAAAAAAATGCATTCAACACTTAAACAAAAATAAGACACACAAGGAACACAAAAAGGCAAATAACCATTTAAAAGAAAATGCATCAGTGTGTGTGCACTAATACTTCTTCAATAAAAGTTAAGCAAGTGATTTTACCTTTGATGCTTGAGCTTGGTTATGAACAATAAAGCCCTAAACTACCTTTAGATATTGATCCCCAAATGTGGTTGTCAACGAAATATGCCAATCAAACACCGAGGAACTTACAATACATGTTACTTTGGTTAGGTGTGCCTACACATATATATGTTTTTATGTCATACATGCATTATAGCCATCTATATTATGTGTTTTTTTTTAATTTGATTAAAACAGGTACATCACATAATTGTCTATAAATTAATGGGATTAGTTCTTCGGAGTAAAGAGTTTAATTAGTTAACTTGGTAATTCTTATTAATAACAAATCTATTAATTAAAGAGTTTAATTAGTTAGACTAGTAGGGTCTATTATAATTATAAGGAATAATTCTAATAAATCCCTAATAATACTTGGACATAATAATGTGTTTAGTTTTAATAATTAATACTTGGTAAATACACATTTAATAATTGTTGTCTTAGTAAATAATTTACAAAGATTAGAATTATCACTAATGAACTAGATTTTTAAGGGTTAAATATCAAATTAGTTTATTAGTTATTGGAATAGGATTATAATAATTTGTTATTAATGCACTAGACTCTTAGATTGAAATTAGTCATTTAATCTAGGTGCATTAATAATAATACAAACCCCTAATTATAAGATAGTTAGCGGGAGAGGGATATATGACATTATATCTCGCGGTCTCTATCATTAGTTCAACACCCTGAGATTCGAGTGGGGCCTCGTGATGGCATTGCTTTCGTCTTCCCTAAGGAGGGTTTCCATAAGAAACAATACCATGGTTGACTTCCTAACAAATAGGATTTCTAAGGGGATTTCGAGATTGAGCGATCCTAAGACGATAATTCTCGAGTTAAGCTCATGAGATCTGAAATGATGGGTTACACTCTTAAGATTTTAATTAAATAGGTTAATTAAAACTCTGACTAAAAAAATGATGGTTGATTGATATTGGAATAATAAGTATTCTTGTATGTCATTTGATTGAATGCAAGAATTTGACCAACCCAAATATTGGGATTATGCTCAATAACAAGAGTGTAACAATGTATTTGACAATCTTTTTATATTAATAAAGTGATTTCTAGTTTAACAAATCTTATAGTTTATATAGTTCAATTATTAAAAATGTTAAAAGTAAATAATCATAAGGTCAAAAGACTATGAGAAAAGAAAAATTATTCATACATCTGGATACGTATGAGGTAGACATAATTCTTTAGTTAGTCTTGAACAATAATCACAAGTTAAGATATAAGTTGGGCATATTTATCTTGTTAAAGATATAGATTCTTTTGCTAGCATGATCAAATGTGTTCTGATGAGTCTAAAATCATCAAAGTGTGGTGTCTTTAGGCAAAATAGTCTAGTGTACTATGTGCATTGAATAGGATCAGAGTGAGATACTTTATCCAGAATCATCAATAGATAAAAGTTTTCACTTGAAGACAATCGAAGAGTCTATCTAAATGTTGAGATAAATGTTGGACTTATGGTTACAAGGGTTATCCTTTAAGCCAATAATGAATACGATTATATGGTATTGTCTATCCTCGATGGATTGGTGTTATTCATTTGTCAATCGATACAGGACTTCAATTATAGATATGGAAATCGTGGCTCCATTGATTAAATGTGAGTGCCATAATATGGATATTTTGAGGTATTGAATATTAAATCTTAACATTAAGTTTTCAATAGTGTCTATTGAAATATGGCTTCTAGACAAGTCAAAATATCCAAGTGCAAAATGTGGTCATATGAGTAAATATGGTAACTAGGAGAACTATATGCGATCTATGAGCTCATGGAGATTACTGGTATTCTTCACGAGGATACACTATCTCCATTAAGATTGTTCATGATCTGAATGCGGAACATTAACTTATTCTATCTTTATTTAATAGTTTAATTTTAGTTCTTTAGTTGAATGAACTACATTTAAAAGATCGAACCTAAGTGAATCATTTGTTGATTGTGATTAGGTTGTATCTACTGGAGCTTAAATTCAGATAGCCCATTAAGATCCCCAATTCACACGAACTTTCGTGGATCACTTTATATATTCTACCGAACCAATATCTAGGTCCATCTAGAATTGTTTTTGGATTTTAGAATCCAATGGTTTTGGAGAGGTGGAGTCATGTATGATCAAGACATGCAGGAACTCTTCAAAATACCTGGATTAGGTAGCCAAGGGTGTGGTAATTCTTGGGCAGCCCTAATGGTGTGTGATTAGCATTTCATTAATACATTAAGAATATAATTTGCATATTTTAATTAAACGGGTTGTTTAATTATAATAATGTATTAATTTAAGGCATGTGAACTTTGTTTCTTTTTTAGTATGAATGGGTCTAGTTCACATGTGGATTTTTTATTAAATTCCAATGGATTTAATAAAATGGAATACAATATATGGCCCATATATATATGACTTGGGCGGCAAAGGCTAAAATTTATTGGCCTAATATATTTGTTTTTATTTTATTATTTAATTAAATGGAAATTATTTATTTATTTATTTAATTAAAAGTCAAAATCCTTTCCAAGTAGGAAAAGGTCTTCTAGTGTCATACTATTGGTGATAGTATGATAAGTATCAAATACTTTATTTGATAAGTAGGATAAATAAAAGGAATTTAATTATCTAGTCAAATTAGGGAATATTTGATATCTATCAAAACTTTGATTGACTATTGGTCAAATTAGGAAAGTTTTTGATAAAGTCACAATTTAGTTTATATTAAATAATTAGTTATTGGATAAATACACTAATGAGTTTGAATAGGTGTCTTGGTGTGGAAAAGAATTGTGAAAGTTGATAGGATTTTTGGTGAAGGTAAATCCTTCTAGAGAGAGGATTCTTGGCCACCAAGTAAATCCTCTTATAAAGAGGATTTGGCCACCTATATATATGACCTTGTGGAAATCGGCCAAGCCTAGGAAATATATAGAGAGATTTTGGCTAAGGCTTGTTCAAGAGACATGAAAGAAGTTTTTATTAATTTACTTTGCTTATATAGATAAAAAAAAATCTTCATCCAATTTATTGTGTGAAAAATCATAGAGAAAAGAGAGAACGTTTTTGTTTTCGATAGTGTACTATTATCCTTTACATAAAAGGGCATTGTGCACAAAAATCGAATCGGGTTCATGTGATTTTCTATCAAATAGATTGATAATTTACAAGTGACCAAATGTTCTTGGTTTTTCTCTAGGAGGATTATTGTGACTAACAAAAGAAAGAGATTTTGTTTGTTTTCCATCCTCGGGTATACAATTCAAAGAAAGAGAGCACACACTCCTAGGTGATTCACGATTGTGATTGGATTCGAAGATCTTGCAGATTCAATTCAGTGCAACTTCAATCGTCATGAGTAAAAGGTACGATACTTTTATTATATGTTAATTAATCAAGGGTTAAGGTTAATTCTTTTAAAGGGAATTTTTTTGAAATATCCCAATCTAAACCTATTTTTGCTTTCGCCGCGCGATTTTTCTTACAATTGGTATCAAAGTCTAGTTGTACCCTTGATGAATTGATGTATATATAAGTGAATCTATTTCTTTTTATTGTAAATATGCATGTTTTAGAAAGATATGACACTCTAGGTACTCACTTATATATTTACACTGGAATGTACGGATATATATATATATATATATATAAGTCTTTATAATGTGATTTGATACTGCTCAACTTTTGTCCTAGAATTTTAATGTATTTTTGTTTTGAAATTTTAACAAGAAGGTGGCCAATCACCATCATAATTTCCTTCTTTATAGTTGATAAGGAATTTTTTTTTATTGCTGTAATTAAAAAAAAATGTACTAATGCATTCAATTTTTAAAGAATCGAAGAATTCGAAGCAGAACAAAGAGCAACGGAGTAACCTGGAGTAGCTGCACAAGGGTTCGGACGGGAAATTGCCCAGACACGAGACCTTTGGATGATGGCCACTAGATGACTTGTTCGTCATGTTAGATTTGGGTTTTGTATTTCACACAAATGTAATTTACTTGTTTTTCTAGGACGAATAAAATTGTGGCTATTTATTTTTCCCTAAATATTGCAATGTTCGACATTGTTTGATGTCATATAGAATAGGAGTGCCACTCATATATCTCTTTTGGTATGAACATGCATTGAATGGTTTATGTATCTAATTGGCATCAAAATAACTTGGTAAATCATTCTGTGGAATTCAATCACACGACTTAAACAATTGAGTGGGAGAAGGTGGTTGGAACGTTTATGGCCTCCTAAATAGTTAAGCTTTATGTTTCATGCAATAACCCCCAAGTGGTATTCATGAATGGAATTTAGCAAGATACTACCTTACACGGATAGACTAGACAATTGACTCAAACGGTATCTACTCTCAAAGGAGGGATATTCATAAGGGAATATATTAAAGGTCGATAACTTTGTAACACACTCAATGTGATTTTAGTAATATCTTCCCAAGAGTTCTTGTTAATAAAATCGTAAGACTAAAATTGAAAATGCTGGTTGTTGTGTTAAGAGTTAGGTAGGACCTAGTCCAAATAGTTGATGGCGCGAACTCCCAAAAGAGACGTGTCATTTATATATGTTGTATCATCGTTGAATTTTACGAAAGAATTATTTTATTAATACAAGATAAATATTTGAAAGTGCTTTATCATGATTGTTTGCTTATATAATTTTAGTTTTACAAAGAAATTATGACCCCATCCCTAATCAACATCCTAAAAGATAATACTTTAACTGATGATAATTATGTCACATGAAAAAGGGAAAATTGGGTTGTTGCTGCAAGCTGAATGGCATAAGTTTGTTCTATGTACCCCTAACCACCAGTTGCTACTAATGAATCTATTGAGGAGCAAAGAGACAAGTATCAGCAATGGAAGAATTCATATGAGATGGCTAAATGTTACATTATGGCCACCATCACCGACGTGTTGCAATAGCAACATGAAGGAATGGAGACTGATGTCGATATAATGATGTCTCTAGAAGAGATGTTTGCTATGAAGTCTAGGATGACTAAGAGAGAGGCAATGACTACTTTCATGAATCTTAGGATTAAACCTAGATAGGCTATGAAATATCACATTATGAATGTCATAGCATAACTCAACATTGATGAACTCAATGGTGCTGAGATTGATGGTAAGAAAAAGATTGACATGATTGTTAACTCACTGTCGGATTCCTTTGATCATTTCAAGTAAGACTACACCTTGAACAATAAGGAATACATCTTACATGGCCAGATGTAAAATGTTTAAAGCACCAAGTAAATCCTTATGAGAGGTAAGGGTCAAGAGATTCATAAAGTAGGTAAAGTTGCTACTGTTAAGACCCGTAAGAAGGTCAAGAAACGATAGAAGAAAAAACAACTTGTACCTACCAAGAAAAAGATTAAGAAAGTAACCAAAATCAAAGTGAAGTGTTTCCTTTATGGTGAAATGGGACATTGAAAAAGAAATTGCCCAAAGTCTCAGGACAAGAAGGAAAAAGATACTATTAATTATCTTGAAACATGTTTTCTGATAGATTCTATAGATTTTGGGTTCATAGACTCTGAAGCCACTAATCGTGTTTTTTATTCCTTACAGAGGTTCAAGGAAAAGAAAAGGCTTAATGCAAATGAATTCAACTTGCATTTAGGCAACAGAGTGTTGGTGTCTGCCAGTGCAGTGGGAGATATTATAATTAATTCAGATTCTTATAGGCATTTAGATTTAATTACGTTTATTATGTACCTAAATTCAAGAGGAATTTAATTTCAGTTTCATGTTTAAATAATTTTGGATATTCAGTTACTTTTAATAAAAGTTTTATTATTAGTTGGAATAACAAATTTGTTAGCAATATATTGGAAAATGGTTTATTCTATTTGTATAGCAATATCCCTCACTTGGTAGACTCGGAATCAATGGAACTTAATCATAAACTAGTAAAATTATCAAAAGATGAAACCTACATATGGCATTTGCGTCTCGGTCATATTTACCTTCATAGGGTCTAAAGATTTGTTAGTGATGGACCCTTAAGTGACTTAAGGGTTGATGATCTATCAACTTGTGAATCTTATTTGGAAGGTAAGATGACCAAAAGGTCATTCTTGACCAAAGGCACAAGAGCCACTGAATGTTTATGATTAATACAAAGTGATGTGAGTGTTCCCATGAGCATTCAAGCTAGAGGTGGACCTGAGTACTACATCACTTTCACAGTTGAATACTCAAGATTTGGTTATGTATATCACATGAGATATAAGTCTGATGCCTTTGACAAGTTCAAAGCATTTAAAGTTGAAGTATAAAATCAGCTTGAGAAACACGTAAAAATCTTAAGGTTTGATTGTGGTTGAGAATATCTATCTATTGAGTTTCAGCAATATCTTATTGATATTGGCATAATTTAATAGTTTTCTGTGCCAGGTACATGTCAACGAAATTGGGTGGTAGAAAGGAGAAATAGAACACTTTTGGACATGATCTATGTTGAGTTATTCAACGCTTCCTAATTCCTTTTGGGGATATGCTTCATTAACTGCAATGTACATTCTAAACGATGTACCATCTAAGTCGGTTCCTAAAACACCGCATGAGTTGTGGACTGGGCGAACGCCTAGTTTGCAACAATTAATGATATTCAGATGACATGACCACGTGTTAAAAGGAAAGACAAAAGATAGAGTCTCGTTTAGAAAGATACATATTTGTATGGTATCCAAAAGGAACCAAAGGATACTATTTCAATAGTCATTTATTTATTAAAGTATTTGTTTTGACAAATGCTAAATTTTTGGAAAAGGACTATATGAATAATTTTGCGCCTAAAAGTAGAATTGTCCTGAATGAACTTTCAAGAGATACAATTCCATAAGAGGTTTCACAACCAAGCCAATCTGTAAGTTCCATAACAACATAAGATCAACAACCTACCATTCCTTGCCAGATTGGGAGGGTTAGTATACAACCCGAGAGGTACATCAGTCAAGAAGAATCAATAGAGAATCTCCCGGACGATGATGATCCCTACACTTACATGGAAGCCATTGAAGATGTTGATTGTCGCCATTGACAAAAGGCAATGCAATCTAAAATTGAATCTATGTACAAAAAAAAAGTCTTATCTCTTGTGGACTTGCCTAAAGTGATAAACCCCACTTGGTGCACATGGGTATACCAGAGGAAAAGAGGAATGGATGGAAAAGTAGAAACCGTTAAAGCTAGATTGATAGCTAAATGTTATACACATAAGGAAGGAATCGATTATGAGGAAACCTTCTCTCATGTGGCCATGCATAATCCATTAGGACACTCTTATTCATTATGGCATCTCTAGACCTAGAGATTTAGAAAATGGACATAAAGACAATTTTCCTTAATGGAAGTCTAGACGAAAGTATCTATATGATGCAACCAGAAGGATTTATTGAAAAGGGCCAAGAGAAAAAGGTATACAAGTTGTAAGGATCCATATATGGATTGAAGCAAGCATCCAGATACTGGAACATAAGATACAATCAAGCTAAAAAAAGTTTTAGATTTATTCAAAACCATGACGAACCCTGTGTATACAAAAGGATCAAAGGCGACAAGTTAGTTTTCCCAGTTCTTTATGTAGATGATATACTATTCATCGAAAATGATGTAGGTATATTGACATCAGTAAAAGAATGGTTAGCAAAATAATTTGACATGAAGAGCTTAGGAGAAACAAGTTATATTCTTGGTATCCAAGACATAAGAGATAGAATGAATAGAACGATTATATTATCCCAAGATTCATACATGGATAAAATCTTATCTAGGTTATCCATGCAAGATTCCAAGAAAGGTATGTTACCTTTCAGACACAGAATCAAGCTTTCGATAGTACAAGCTCCTAAGAATTAGCATTATGAGCAATTCATAAGTAGGGTTCCGTATGCCTCGGTAGTTGGGAGTCCCATGTATGCAAAGCTTTATACTATACCAGATATTTGTTTTATTGTAGGCATAGTTAGTAGGTTTCAATCAAAACCTGGTCCTGATCACTAGATGGCCGTCAAGTATATTTTCAAGTATCTCAGGAGAATGAGAGATTATATGCTTGTATACTTTGGAGGGGATTTACTTCCTATTAGGTATACAGATTCTAATTTTAAGAAAAATTCAAACTCCAGAAGATCAACATCAGGATCTGCGTTTACTCTTGGAGGAGGGGCAATCGTATGGAGTTGTATCAAGCAATCTTGTATTGCTGATTCCACTATAGAAGCTGAGTATGTTGCCGTATGCGAAGCTGCTAAAGGTGTTGTCTGGCTCTCCAATTCTTGATTGACTTAGAAGTGGCTCCTGATATGAATAAGTAGATCATTAACTATTGTGATAATAGTGGAGCAGTGGCTAATTCTAGAGAACCAAGAAGTCATAAGAGAGGGAAACATATTGAAAAAAATTATCGTTTTCTGAGAGAAGTTATGCATAGGGGAGACGTGACGATTACCAAGATCTTCTCAACAAAAAATCTTACGCATTTCTTGACAAACGCTCTACCACAAAAGAGTTTTGCTGAGCACCTAGAAATCTTGGGGATAAGAGAAATGACACGTTAACTATAGGGCAAGTGGGAGATTGTTGGGATTACGTTCAATAGCAAGAGTGTAATAATATATTAGACAATCTTTTCATTTTAATAAAGTGATTTATAGTTTAACAAATCTTATATTATTTAAAGTTTTATTACTATAATTGTTAAAAGTAAATAATTGTAAGGTCAAAAACTAAGAGAAAAGAAGAATTGTTCATACATCTGGATATGTATGAGGTAGACACAATTCTTTAGTTAGTCTTGAACAATATTTAAAACTTAAGATATAGGTTGGGCACCTTTATCATGTTGAAGTTGTAGATTCTTTTGCTAGCATTCGAGTGGGATCAAATGTGTTATGATGAGTCTAAAATCGTCAAAGTGTGATGTCTTTGGGCAAAAGAATCTAATGAACGTGGTGCATTGAACAAGATCACAATGAGATACTTTATCAAGAATCGTTAATGGATAAAAGTTTTCACTTGAAGACAATCAGAGAGACTATCTCAATCCTGAGATAAATGTTGGATTTATGGTTACAAGTGTTATCATTTGAGTTATCAATGAGTACGATTATATAAAAAAGTCTATCCTTGATGGTTTCTGTCGGGGTTTATGTCCTAAAGATGTAATTTATAAATGGATTTATGAAATAAATAAAAGGAAAACTTCAATTCATTCTTGTTGTGTTGTAACCTGTGCATATATTTAACATCCAAAATTGCCAGATGTAATCTCGAATTGTGTATATGAGTGTCATATACACATGGATACAGTAAGAGACGTGCAATCTAAAGAGTCCATAGATAGTAAATAAGGTTGGGTACATTATTTGTGGTTAATCTATAGTTGTGGTCCATTCTATCCTAAATCATTCATATGAGATATTGGAATGGAGGCACCATGTATGATGTGATCATATAGGATTGGGCTATGATCTATATGAATCTCTCACCAAGATCCGTTTACCGATGAGATTCCTATACATCAACTAATGATGGCTATATGTGGGTGATCTTAATCCTGAGTGTCTTATCGACTCCTTCAGGTTAGATCATGGTCTTTGATATACCATGGGTGAGGTCGGATGCTATTCCAGATCAATATGCTTCGTATGTTGGGATTTCGTTTTGGCTTGTGGCTGGAAAGGTTTGTACACAATAGTGGAATCCACTTTTTCTTATGAGAAGTAAATGGTAGTTCCTTTAAGGGTTGATTCGGGGCTTAGACAATATGAGCGCTCTCCTAATTCCGTAAGGAAATAGGATTTATTGTCAATTAAAGAATCAACAGTACTTAAAGGATACATGTAATTAAAGGGGTATAACAGACATTATGACCCATCTCTAATTATGAACTTCTGTGGAGGATCACACCATGTGTAATAGCTATATCGATGGACACCGAGTTGTATCAGTCTGTGTAAAAGCGTCTACAACTGAGAGAGTGCAGCATCGGTTTTTTAGCGGAATAACACCGGGCTTTAATAATCAAGGAATATTAATTAAAGAGTTTAATTAATGATTCCGATGATTATTGGAGCTCAAAATACTGTGGGTCCATTAGTTTCCCTTGCTAGCCGATCGATTTAGATAACAAGGGTCACGGTTAACTAATTGGATTGTCCAATTAATTGTGTTACAAAAGTGACACGTATATATTCGGGAATTAATTGAATAATGAGATTATTTAATTAATGAATGTAATAGTTAAATTAATTAAATAATTAGATTATTTAATTATATTGATAATTATGAATTATTTATTAACTATTAATTGGAGGGTGTTAGTTGATATATGGATTTAGGTGAAGATGAAATAATAGGATTATTTTATTTTACTAAATCATTTATCTAAGTATTTGAATTTAAGTTTAAATTTAAAATACTTATTATCACTTTTAATATATTAGATATATTTGAAAAGGATAATTAAAAGATATATGTCAATTAATAACACAAGAGTTGCATTGTATGCAAATTGGTGTGTGCACATGAAACATTAGTCAAAAGAAGAATTTGCATAGGATGCAAATACTTGTTACATACATAATTTATATATATATATATATATATATATATATAAACAGAATAGCAGAGGTGTGTGAAATATATGTATATATATATATATAAAAGAAGCAGAGGCTGATATAAAAAAGAGATACACGTGTTATTTTTACACACTTATAAGACAAAAAGTGGTTTTTGATCTATGAAAGGAAATTTCTTAAGATGCAATTGGTATGTGCATAAGAAAGAGATATTACCAACCCCGTACAAGATAGATGTCAGTGCATGTGTGCGTGTGAAAATATCAAAGCATGTGTGTATGGTGCAAGTGTTGCATATTGAATAACATGAAAGAGTTTCTTCAATTCTCGTTACATCCTCCATTCGAGTTCCTGAGACCATGACACACCCACACGTAGTTACCAATCCCGGGAGATAGCAAGGAAGATCGAGAGGTTCAGACAGGAGCCTCCAAATGTTGGTAAGATTAATTCAGACTGGAGCATATCGTAAAGTAAAAGAGCCTCAAAACGTTGGTAAGATTTTCTTATTCTGATTTTATTGATTACAATTTTCTGTGTTTACATATTGTATGTATTAGTTCTAAAAATATAATTACGATCCCAAGTTCACTGATCTGAGATACAGATTATGATATGTATTAAAAAATTTAAAACCTAGTTCCGCTGCGTAACCGGTGAACGGGGTTCAAACAGTTTCATGGTATTCATTTGTTAATCGATAGAGGATTTCATTTATAGATATGGACATCGTGGCTCCATTTATTAAATGTGAGTAGAATACCATCATATGGATATTTTGAGGTATTGGATATTTAATCTTAACGGTAAGTTTTCAATAGTGTCTATTGAAATGTGGCTTCTAGGCAAGTCAAAATATCCAAGTTCAAATTGTGGTCATATGAGTAAATATGGTAACTAGGAGAGCTACAGACGGTCTATAAGCTCTTAACAATTACTGGTATTCTTCAGGAGCATACATTTTCTCCATTAAGATTGTTTAGGGTACGAATGAAGAACATTAACTTATTCTATCTTTATTTAGGAGTTCAATTTTAGTTCTTTAGGGAATGAACATAAAATATCGGACCTAAGTGAATCATTTGTTGATTGTGAATAGGTTATGTCTATTGTGGCTTAAATTTAGAAAGCTTGCCAAGATCCCCAATTCACACGAAATTGCACGGATCACTTGATATATTCTACCGGACCAATATCTAGGTCCTTCTAGAATTGTTTTTAGATTTCGGAAACCAAAAGTTTTGGAGAGGTGCGGTCACGTTTGATCAAGACACATGGGAACTCTTCAAAATACCTGGATTAGGTGGCCATGGATGTGGGAATTCTTGGGCGGCTCTAATGGGGTTTGATTAGCATTTCATTAAAACATTAAGAATATAATTTACACATTGTAATTAAATGGGCTGCCTAATTATTTTAATGTATTAATTTAAGGCATGTGAACTTGTTTCTTTTTTAATACGAATGGGTCTAGTTCACATGTAGAATTTTTATTAATATCCAATGGATATAATAAAAATGAAAAAATAATATATGGCCGATATATATATGGCTTGGGCAGCTAGGACTAAATTTATTGGCCTAATATATTGTTTTTTATTTTATTACTTAATTAAATGGAAATTATTTAATTTGTTAATTATTTAATTATTTTTTTAAAAGTCTAAATCTTTTTCTCACTAGAAGGACTCCTATTGTCATACTATTGGTGGTAGTATGATAAGTATCAAATACTTTATTTGATAAATAGATAAATAAAATGAATTCAATTATCTAGTCAAGTTAGGAAGTATTTGGTATCTATCAAAACTCTAATTGACAATTTAGGATTGTTTTTGATAAAGTCACAATTTAATTTATATTAAATAATTAGTTATTGGATAAATACACTAATGAGTTTGATAGGTTTCTTTGTGTGGTAAAGAATTCCGAAAGTTGATAGGAGTCTTGGTGAAAGTAAATCCTTTTAGAGAGAGGATTCTTGGCAACCAAGTAAATCCTCTTATAAAAAGGATTTGGCCACATATATATATGACCTTGTGGAATTCGGCCAAGCCTAAGAATTTTATAGAGAGATTTTGGCTAAGGCTTGTTCAAGAGACTTGAAAGAAGTTTTTATAATTTTACTTTGCTTATATAGATAAAAAAAAAAGCTTCATCGAACCTATTGTGTGAAGAATCATAGAGAAAAGATGGAACATTTTTGTTTTCGATAGTTCACTAGTCTCCTTTACTAATGAAAAGAGGGAACGTTTTTGTGGAATTAGGAAGTATTTGATATTTATCAAAACTCTAATTGACTATTGATCAAATTCTGAAGTTTTTGATGAAGGAACTTACCGAAGCTATTTTTAGTCATTATAAAACGCTCGTGAAACAAAATTTACAAAAACCACAACAATGCTTAATACGTTTATAAAACAAGTACAAAAGCAAGTTGGGTATCGTCCACAAGGAATAGGAAATCGAATGGCTAAAACTAGTTAACTCTTATTAAATTAAAACTAAGCATGTAAAGGTAAAGATAAGGGGTTGGGGTTTTGAAAAGTTAATTGACTAAAATGCAAACTACAATTATGTTAATTAATCTAACATGCAATTGGTGTTAGTTAGAATGCAAATGGTGAGATGTGGTACGTGATGTGAATGCGGGAGCCGATGCAATTCATACACGAATAGTGGGCAATCCATTCTTTCAGAACCGATTCGATTATTAAGGGATAATCTATCTTTAACGGTGACTTAGAGTCAATAACTCTCACTCACGACTACTTGGTCGGATTTGAAAAGATAAAGACTCTTATCACATAAATTCTCTACTACATAACTACTTGGTCGGTTTATGAGAGAATCATTCTTTGAGCCTAGATAGATTCTAAGGGTAAGGGATGCCTTGGAATGGCATATTCCCAATCCACCCTTTTTCCATTGAAGCCTAAATGCATAGGAAGGGCATATTCATTACACACCCATTCCATTCGATTTAGCTAGTTTTAATCACCAAAGAGTGTGTATCTAACTTGGCTTGAGAGAGGACATATCTACCCAATCCAAGTAGATATATATTCCAATTTAAAACTCAAAATAAATTGATAATCAACAAGAATCAAGAGAGAGCATATCTACCTAATTCAAGAGATAATCAATTGCATTAAAAACCACTGAATGAAACTGAATAATCAAATACTAAGAATATGGTGGAAAACCCATAATCCATGAATTATTACATCAACTCCCACAAATGGGTTTAGCTACTGATTACAATTAAAGTAAAATGACAAGGAGAAAAGAGATAGAAAAGACCCATGCAAAGAAAACTCATCCTTTCTTGAAGCTTGATTCCAATTCTCCAAGTGTCCTTGAGGAGATGAGGATAGAGGATGGTAAGATTTGGTGGGTACTGGTCCTATTCTAGGTTAGTGGTTAGAGAGGTTGTGTTTAGAGAAAAGAAGACGTGTTTTTGGATCTAGGACTGTATATCATCCCCCCTTTTCGAAATGAGAAAAAAGATATGTAAAGGGTTTCCAAAACAGGTATGAAAATCGCTGATGTGGTTGTCTGACGAGTTAAATGCGTGGGTCTAGGCCCGTGCAGTGACCTGTGAAATGATCTGCTAGGCTGATTTCCATCTCTCGGGTTTTGGAAAATGAGTAGACAAATGCATGGGTTGTGGACCTGCGCAGTGACCTGCAAATTGGAGCATTTCTTCATCAATTTCGGCCTGTTTTCGCCCAATCTTTATGCTTTTCATCCTTTCTTCCAATATGTACCTAATTGCCTGCAAACATAACAAATGAGCCATAAGACAAGCATAAACACTCAAAAACAAGATAAAGACAATGGGAATGAGGGCCAAAATATATGACAATTTTGGCACGATCAAACACCCCCAAATCAAACTTTAGCTCGTCCTCAAGCAAACCTTTAAACAAAACAAGAAGACTAAAATAAAATTGAATCAATCTAATACTCACATCGACTCAAAATAGATAATTCAATAAGTCACATGTCCAACCGGTGATGAAATTCAGGGAAGTGTGATAGAGAGAAGTAAACATATGCAAAGAAATTTAGAAACAACTAAAAGGCACTTGAGGGAAACTCTCATTAACACGAATCCTATGCCTAAGAGTGCTCTCATATCGGGAGCTACTCACTCCCATACCTTGAGCATAATTCGCTTTAACTATAAACCTTACCCAATTATGCTCGTCTTTTTCCACTTAGAGCCCTAAGTTCACACTCATTCAAGGTATGTAAGATGGAATTTATGCAAAGTATTCTAATGCATTGCATACAATGTATATTCAACAATCGGTAATGCCCGTGAACTAGCCTAGGAATGATTCACTATGCCATGAATGTGAAAGATCAAGCTTCAACAAACATTCCCAATAAAGACATGCTATGGATCATCTAGGGCTTTCCCTTTGGTAATAATGGGGCCATTAAGTTAGATGTTGTGAACAAGGCAATAGGAAAATTTGAGTTCAAAGATCACCAATCATGTCTTAACATACTCACACACCCCACACAGAGCTCTATTGCACGTTTACACACTTTAGTAGATAGGCATTTACAAATACACACACATTGTGTTTTAAAGTTTATACTCTACATTGTGAGTACTTATCATTTGCTTCTAAGACTCTTTTCTTTTTCTCCTTCTTTCTTTTCTCTTTTTTTATTTTCTTTGCCTTTTTCTTCCATTTTGATTTTTTTTTACATACTTGCATATTACATTTGACAATTAAGCTCATGAGTGCAAATTTAGGCAGTTTTACAAATCAAGCCATTTTATACAAAATTACATTGTTGCCTACGTACATGCTATCTCTACGTAAGAGCTATTATCTTTTAGTTGCTTTACACAACACACACACACCTCACATGATTGGCAATAAAGGTAGGCTTTTGTTTAGCTATGGCTATATGGTTACATTTTGGTTCCAAATGAAAGGTAAGTGTTTGGCCGTAAATTTGGCTATGATGCACACAATAGGGATAAAAGAATGTGTTTAGGCATTTTAAGTAGTTAATTACATACATTGCCTAAGATCATTTCCATAGTTAGTCTTTCAAGGGAATGAATGCATCCATCAAGCACTCTATAATATATATGAGATGTATGTCCTATGGCATGTGACACTAATGAAGAGAAAAGTGTTTAAAGAATAGAATAAAATTTACACTCAATGTGCTTTTTAATTGCTTGTGTTTGTGAACTCACAGGTGTCTCCACTATTAGAACAAGGTGCAAGAGCACCGAATTTCCTCAAATGAAGCACAAAAAAGGATGGGACTAGCCCATTACAATGCAAAATAACCCACAAGTGACAAAGATTTGTACACAAACACACAATGCATGTATAGACTCGCCAAAAGCACACGCTCAAGGCATCACATCCAAGCTTGTTAAAGCTCGAAATTTTGGCCATTGAGAAAAATCGAAAATATTTGGACCGAAAAGACTAAAATGACTCAAAACAAAACAGAAATACAACTCAATAAAGGAGTCTACACCCACAAACCAAAACCCAACATTGTCCTTAATGTTGAAGACAATAAAGCCCGGCCTAGCAACGAGCACCTAACATGACTCAAACAAACCTAGGCACTAATCATGCACAATCACCGGCCAACAAAATAAAAGACTCAAATAGGATCTAAATTAAATAAGGCAATCAAGTTCAATATCACATTTAAGCACAAACCATCATCAAGCATTATCAATTAACTAAATTGAATTGAATAGGGACGAAACAACCCCCAAACCAATTTCCTACAATATGCTCAAAACCTGTACAAGTATGTGAATATGTACCACCTTCAAATCAAATGGGGCAATGTATGAAAATTAAGCACCTGTACACTCACATATATGTCAACAAGAGCATTATGCTCATCATTCCATCAAAATTATAAACCAATAAATTCCTCAATCAACTCAAAAACGTATTCAATATGCACAAATATATTATCCACACATCGAAAGATAAATCAAAATTATCATAATCTAAATATTCTTCCACACACTCATCCCAAAATTACTTCATGAAAGCTAGTAAAATTGAAAGATAAAAATTATTCAGATTTTTTAAAAGTGAGTCAAGAAAATAAATCTGAAGTGGGGTGCCTCCTTGTAACTTCTCCTATTAAGGTAAGGCTCTCGCCCTTTTTATGTGCACTATTGGCCTATTTTTCCCTCCCGGATGCACAGGTTTTTGATGTTTCCTACCACGAGGCAAATAGCCTTGCATTGATACATAAGTTGTAAAAATCCGCTCCCTTATGAAACTATTGATAATCTGTACACTAATAAAGTTCATTAGAAAGTTCAGAAAAATAAAATTCACACAATACATGTAGTTGTCAACCCAAACTTGTAACACAACTTCTTATTGAAAAGAAAAAAACTATACAAACTAGATAAACAAAACAAATAACCCAATAAAATTTACCCCCAAACCTATTTCTTTCTCTTCTCTCAAATATCACGCACAATTTCACACATAAAGAGGAAGAGAAATAATAGAATAAAGAAGGAAAAATAGATTATATAGTTCAACATGCATCAAAGATGTTCAATGTGATGCTAAGGGTGGTTTAACCAAGTTTTCTTCTTGACTACCCAAGCAAATTTAGGCAATTTCACCATCTTTTCCTTTCCCATGTTTTTCACTTAATCCATCAAATCTTTTCTTACCCATTTTTTCTTTACCCTAGGTGGACTCCTCCTATTCCTAGGACTTGTTGTTTTACCATGTCTAATGAATTAGTACTTTTCAGCTCTTGCATGACAGACGAGAATACTTACAACTATACTACAAGTATATGGATATGTACCACCCCCTAAACCGAATAGGGCAATATATGCAATTAAAGAACCTGTACATTCTCATGCAAAAACTTAAAGAGCCTTTGGCTCATCATGCCACAAATGAATAATCAATCAATCAATACAAAAACTTGGAAACCAAAATTGTATAATCATTCACAAATGTTTCCCTTCACCCGATTCATACACAACCAAAATTGATATTCAATGATAATCTCATCCATTCATATGCACAATTTTGTAGACAAAAGATATATCAAGATAAAGTGCAAGTGTTTGAGATAGAAAGAGTAAACCGATATGAATGATCAATAGTCTAAAACTTTAAGTAGGTTCCTTCCCTTTTTGTGGGCACTCTTGGCTTGCTCGTCGCTCCAAGACTTGCAAGTAGCCGGTGTGTCGAATCCAAGAGATGAAGAACCTAACCTTGAGGTATAAAACTTATTCACAAAGGTTAACATTCACAACACATATCTCAACCAAAATATCTCTCAAACAAATAAACCACTCTTCTCAACTCTCAAAAACATCAATCATCCATCTAGAGTTATTAACCTAAACTAACAAAAGCAACAAAAAGTAAATTGATAGAAATAAGAGTTCAAATATAAAGACAAAGATACATGGCAAGAATATTAGTCAATCATTATCCACCAGCTTGGCTCTGTCATCTCTTAAGCGTCTACACAACTGGTCATGGTCGAGAACCATGCTTGTAGTATGCTGGTACTACGTGGGTCTGTACCAGCGCATATGGCCCCGTGCACTGAGGCTTGTTCTCTTGATTTGATCTTGTTGGGCTCTCATCCTCATAATGTTGTTTGCTTGTGTTCATCATTTCCTTATCCCGCACATAATCAAAACTACCATTATCTATACTCGTCTTATTTCTCTATTAGTAACAAAAACAAACATGAAAAACATAAAATAAACATAAAAAGATCGCATTAAAATGTTCAATGGGATGCTAAGGGTGGTTTAACCAAGTTAGGAAACTCTCTCAATTTTTCAATCCAAACCAATTTAGAGAGCTTTTTCCCTAACCCAAACTTTCTTTACTTTTGGTGGGTTCTTCCTAGACCTATGAAGGCTTTTCTTAAATTCTTTAAATTTAACGTAATGTGCCTTAATGTGCCCGCTCATAGAACAAAAGAAATAGGTAATAGAGTGATTAGAAAAACTCCCCATATGTTCATTGACGTGAGGCTTTTGTTGACTCCTCCATTAAAGGGTCTTTGTTGGAGGTGGAATTGGAGGATGCTTCCCTTTCTTTTCGGCCTTCCTCCTCTTTGCCTTGCTAGGATTAGGCTTGTTGAACTTGGCATTTGGATTTTCTTGACTCATGGCTATCTTTTCTTCATTTTGAAGTTGAACCGCTTCCTTCATTGCCTAAATTTCTTGCTTAGCTTTTGAGAGCTCCACAAGGTAGTCAATTTTATTTTTCTTCATTATCTCCAAGGCCTTGTCTCTTGTTTCAATTTTGGCTGACATTAACCCCATCCTCATTGCAAAGTTCTCAATGATCACTTCTAACTCTTTAAACGGTCTACTTTTTTCAACAACAAGGCTCTTCAATTGCACTTTTACCTTCTTATTCTTGTTAGAAATGTTTTCAATCTTCTTTCAGAGGATTTCGTTCTCTACCTTGACCGATTAAATCATGATTGTGAGCTTTTTGTTTCCTTCTTCAAGCTCATCAACTTTCACCCTTTCTACTTTGAAGAACTCCTTCTTTTTGCTAAGTCAATATTTTACATCTTTGGGGGCATCATCTTTAAATTCAAGATCTATCATCATCTTCATTTATTTCCTTGATAGATCTTCCAAAGCCTTTACCATGGATTTCTTGTCCACTTTAAGTCTCTCAATTTGTTCTTCTAAATTTTTGGTCTTGTCAGAGGCTTCTACATTTTTCTTTTTTAGTGAACTATTTTCTTCTGTTAACTATTTCACCCCAAGTACGAGTTTCTTATTTAGCTCTTAGAGATTGTCTATCTTTAACAATCCCAAGGCATCTTTGCCTTCTATCTCCTTCTTCAAGAGTTTCACTTTTTTCTTAAATTCTTCCCTAATGTCTTCATTCTCTAGAGAAGCTTCTACCATCTTCTCTTGAAGTGTTTCATTCTTTTTCTTCAACAACCTTATCTTCGAAACTGGTTCTTTGAGGATGTCCAATAAGTCATTGTTCATCTTTATCATCTAGTTTTGTTCCCCCTCAAGGTCACATCGTTTGAGATTATCTAATTAAAAACAACTTTTTTGGTCATCTTCACGTGATCGGGGTTGCCTAAGGGCATTGTCCTCACTATAAGTTCATGTGGAGTCTTGGTTAGTTTGCCAATCTTGGTTGTAAGTGTTGTTTTATGGCTTGTAAATCGGCTCATGGTTGTAGGAATCTCTTAATACACTCATAGGGCTTAGAAGATAAGGCTTTGATGTTCGAGCTTGCTCTCGACAAAACTTCAAAAATCTATCTCTTAACCGACAACTCTCTAAGTCATGTCCAAGATCACCACATATCTTGCACTCAACGACCTCTACCTGCCCATTAAAGTCCATTGTACTTGAAATAAAGAAAAACAAAAATACCAAAACAAGTAAAAAGATACGAAAGAAAACTAAAACTGTTGGGATTATGCTCGATAGCAAGAGTATAATATTGTATTTGACAATCTTTTCATATTAATAAAGTGATTTCTAGTTTAACGAATCTTATATCATATATAGTTTAATTATTATAATTGTCAAAAGTAAAAAATCATAATGTCGAAAGACTGTGAGAAAAGAAGAATTGTTTATACATCTAGATATGTATGAGGTAGACACAATTCTTTAGTCAGTCTTGAATAATATTCACAACTTACCAAAAAGGTTGGGCACATTTATCTTGTCAAAGTTGTAGATTCTTTTGCCAGCATTTGAGTGAGATCAAATGTGTTATGATGAGTCTAAAATCATCAAAGTGTGGTGTCTTTGGGCAAAAGAATCTAGTGCACTAGGTGCTCTGAATAAGATCACAGTGAATTAATTTATCCACAACCTTCGGTGGTTAAAGTTTTTCACTTGAACACAATCGAAGAGTCTATCTCAATCTTGAGATAAATGATGGACATATGGTTGCAAGTGTTATCATTTGAGCTATCAATGAGTACGGTTGTATAACATAGTCTATTCTTGATAGTTTGGTGGTATTCATTTGTTAAACGATAGATGACTTCATTTATAGATATGGGCATTGTGGCTCTATTTATTAAATATGAGTAGAATACCATCATATGGATATTTTGAGGTATTGGATATTAAATCTTAAGTTAAGTTTTCAATAGTGTCTATTGAAACATGGCTTTTGGACAAATCAAAATATCCAAGTTCAAAATACGGTCATATGAGTAAATATGGTTACTTGGAGAGCTACAGGCGGTCTATGAGCTCTTGCCGATTCCTGGTATTCTTTACGTGGATACACTTTCTCCATTGAGATTGTCTAGGGTATGAATGAGAAATATTAACTTATTCTATCTTTATTTAAGTTTTCAATTTTAGTTATTTAGTGGAATGAAATAAAATTAATAGATTGGACCTAAGTGAATCATTTGTTGACTGTGATTCTGTTATGTCTATTGAAGCTTAAATTTAGATAGCTCGGCAAGATCCCTAATCCATACAAACTTGCATGGATCACTTGATATATTCTACCGGACCAATTTAGGGGTCCATCTAGAATTGTATTAAGGCCTGTGGACTTGTTTCTTTTTGTAAGAATAGGTCTAGTTCACATGTGGACGTTTTATTAAGGTCCAGTGGATTTAATAAAATTATAAAAATAATATATATGCCTATATAATGTCATGGGCGGTAAGGCTAATATATAAAAGCCTAATATATTATTTTTTATTTTATTATTTAACCAAATAGAAATTAATTAATTTGTTTATTAATTAATTGTTTAATTAAAAGTCAAAATCTTTCTCCTAATAGGAGTAGGTCTCTTAATATTATACTATTGTTGGTAGTATAATTAATATTAAAGACTATATTTGAGTAGTAGATAAATAAAAGGAATTATTTGTCCAGTCAAATTAAGAAGTCTTTAATATGGTCACAAATACACTATTTGGTTGGATTAGGAGTCTTGGTGTAGGAAATAATTTTTTTTGGAAAAGGATTCTTGGTCATTAAGTGAATCCACCTAAGGATAGGATTCTTGCCCACCAAGTAAATCCTTCTTAGGAAAGGTTTAAGTCTCCTAAACTAAATACATGTAAAATTCGGCCAACCCTAAATAGATTAGGGTAAGGAATTCGGTCAATATATATAGGTCTTATATGTTTTGGCCAACCCTAATGGTTTTCTATGAGTGAAATTTCGGCCAAGCTAAGTAATTTTCCAAGAGAGAATTCGGCCAAGAAAGAGAGAATTTTGAGGGAGAAAAATTAGTTTTTGCTCTAGACAAAATTCAATCAACTAATAGATATAGGGCCTAGAATTCAGACAAGGAGAAGAGAAAAGTGGAACGTTTTTGTTTTTGATAGTACACTAGTATCCTTTGCACCAAAAGGGTTTTGTGTACGAAATCAAATCGGGTTCACGTGAGTTTCAATCAAGTAGATTGATAATTCACAAGTGACCAAACATTCTTGGATTTTCTCTTGGAGGATTATTGCGAATAACAAAGAAAAAGATTTTGTTTGTTTCCATCCTAAGGTATACAAACTAAAAGAAAGGGAGTCCACACTCCTAGGTGATTCACATTCGTGATTGGATTGGAAGATCTTGCGGATTCAATTCGGCGCTAGTTCAATCGTCACGGGAAAAGGTTATATACATCAATTAAACTTGGGTTAAGGTTCTTGTTATTAAAAAGGAAAATATTTTATTTATACCAAGCCCTAATTTCACGCTTCCGTTGCGCGATTTTCCTTACAAAAATAACTAAGACTCTTCACTAGAAAAGTAGATAACTAAGATTAGCCATCTAACTAGCACCTTTCCCCGGCAGCGGTGCCTTTTTGACCGAAGCTATTTTAGTCATTATAAAACATTCGTCAAACAAAATTCATAAAAACCACAACAATGCCTAATATGTTTACAAAACAAGTACAATGGAAAGATGAGTGTCGTCCGCATGGAAAGGGAAATCGAATGGCTAAAACTAGTTAACTACTATTAAACTAGAAACTAAACATGTAAAGGTAAAGATAAATGGTTGGGGTTTTAAAAGGTTAATTGACGAAATTGTGAACTACAATTATTTTGATTAATCAAACATGCAATTAGTGCTAGCTAGAATGCAAATGGCGAGATATGGTAGGTGATGTGAATGCGGGAGCCGATGCAATTCATAAATGAATAGTGGGCATGAATTTCCCTTTATCTTTATAGTGTAAATATACCTAGGGGTAAATAGGTATATGCTCAAATTTTAGTCTTCTTTTTAAAAAAGGCAATTTTAATGAAGCTGAAAGAAAATTGCAAACAATGACACAAGATATTCACGTGGTAAACCTCCGAAGAGGAAACATCCACAGGTTAGCAACCACTGACAAAAGCAAATCAACTAGTAGATATAATGAGTACAATCTCTCAAGTGACTCCTTCACCTAGAAACTACCCCTCTATCCTACTTAACGAACTTATTGCCACCTTGCTCACCTTTTCGGATCCTGCCGACCCTAGGCAAGACTTTCTTGCTCACCCTTCCAGATCCTCATGACCCTAGGCAAGACTTCCTTGCTCAACAATACGAGGTCTCCTACCTCTCATCGAGACTTCCACTTGCTTAGCTATCCGAGCCCTCCCAACTCTAGCTAAGACTTCCAATTGCTCAAATCAAAGAATCACTCTAAGATATGAGACTTCCAACTTTTTCACAAGGCATCTAAGTGATCATGAATGCAAAATTCAAACAAGCACTCAACATAGAAAATGATGATCAACAAATTTTATGGACATGCAACTAGATAGCTAGATTATGCTTTCAAACAACAATCACAATTGTATCTAGACAACCTAAGCATGTTATCAACTAAGAACATAGATATGAAGATATAGAAACCAATTGAATACAACCTTGTTCTTAGAAAATGAAATTAAATCTAGAAATAGTCAATCAACCATAAGAACAAAAATTTTCTAGAAGCAATTTCATGTTTATCAAGTTTAGCACAAATCATTCAATTTATCACAAATCTGGCTAAATTCGAAAATCAAATCAACAAACAATAAAATGATATCAAAATCATCCTAGTCATGCTTCTTAATCAAACAGCATCAAACAATAAGAAGATCTAAGAAGAAAACTAAGAAGAAGATGATTTTACCAACAAGGATGAAAATCACGAACTGAAAATCTGATCACTCCGAAACATCTAGATATCCTTTGGTTCTGAAAAATGCTTGGGGTTTGTAGAAATCTTTAAAACACTTGAAATCCATTTTTGAATCAAGTGATTCGGAGTAGAAATGAAGAAGTTATCACAAAAAAAAAATCAAAATGTTGAGGGAAAAATTCTGCACTTGTTATTCAAATTCGATTTTCTCAACCTTTTCAACTTCTAAAGAATGAGAGGGAAGGAGAGGTTTTAAAGAGAGAAGACCCCCCCCCCCCCCCCCCCCCCCAATGCTTTAGTGCCTCCATGAGATGACGTTGGGCATCTCGGGGCATAGCAGCTTTGGGGCCGAGATGGCCATGTGCCATCTCAGGAAGGTGCAAAATGATGGCTTAAGCCATCAAACTCTTTCCTTGTGCTTATCTCGCGTTCTTCAACCGTTCTTTGGCCTCCAAACTCTGAATTCAAATCCATTTAAAAATTACCAACCAGTACTCCCTCACAAGGACATATAAGATACTCAACCCAAAAAATAGGAATTTGACTCGATATACGAAGATGATGACAATGTATGCAACATGAGTTGAAAGTGTAGTATTTTTGACATAGAAACCGAAATCAATAGTATAAGTAGCCGAAATGATCGGAACTCAATCATGAACAATCTAAAACTAAAATCAAGTTCAAGATCCATGTTATACAAACACATTTCACACAAGAATGAAAACTACAAAGAGATAGTCCTACTACATGCATTTTTCCAAAACATGTCAATTTCATTCCAATGCATGAGCATTCAATATCAAGTGTGTGAATGTGTTATACCAAATGATGCGCTATGATGTAGGGACACAAATTTATGATATGTGTGTGTGTGCATGTTTAATGGTGCACAACTATGTAGGGACACATATGTATGAGTTGTGTGTGTGTGCGCTTACATCTTGCAAGAGGAGGAAGAATCTCGATACCTTAGCATCCAAAAATAGTACCAATCCTTTTGAAGACGAACTTTGCATCATGAGTAGCTGCTGGTACTTCTTGAAGCTCTTATCATCACGAACCACTTAAGCAACTAAGCATTACAAAGAAATGAAGTTTTGTTATGGAATTAAGCCAACACAAATCTAAAACCTAACAATCTCCCCATTTGGTTATTCCATGGCAAATCCTATACCTTACCTTACAATGATCACTCATAATCAAAGTTGATTGCATTCTCACATCCTCACGTTACAAAGAGATATTCCTAGACTAAAATACCTTCATGAGTCTTCAAAAATATCTTCACACATTCAAAGCACCTGTGAGACAAGAACAACCAAAAGCAATCTTCTACAAAGAAGATGGGTAATATAAACAAATAATATATGAAACAAAACAAAAATTCCCTTATCTCTTCTTATCTCAAAGCACACAAGAATCGTTTTTCTCCCCCTTAAGACAAGATTTGTCCTACTTAATGAATTGTCTCCCCTAAACAAGTTGTATAGAGAACTAAGTTAAACAATCTAAGCTCCGCCTTAACATATGCTCCACATATTAATAAGCAAGTAAACTTGTTCACAAGGAAATCATACAATCACACATATCAAGAAATAAAAGAAAGTAAACCATTTTTTTAAATAAAAGAGAATCATAGATTTTCGTTACTCTTTCAAAAATAATCTCTCATTGCTAATGAATCAAGCTCATTAAGCAAAAATGTGTGTGTGTGTGAAAATTCTTCTAGCATATATAAAAGGAGTGATTGTGATATCAACATGCAAACCACTTCAACATCTATTCATCTAAAGCTTTTCCAATCATGGTCAAAACGATTATCATCCGGATTTTGCTAAAGAGAATAGATTTAAACATATGAGCATGTGTGTGCATGTGGCTCATCATCCCATTTCTGTTTTTTAACCCGAGCAATCACAATTTTCAGTTATACTCTTGTAAGCCTTCCTCCATTACTTTTTAGGCTTTGTATCAAAGTTTTTTTTTTAACGATTCTTTTTCAACACCTCTTTGATTTTTCTAACATAAACATGTACTCTTCATGATGGCTTTCGCTCATAATAATGGTGCAGCCTTTTCTTACATTGGGCGGCTTCACGACCAAGGTGTGTAGCCCTTTCCATGAAGGTGCTCGTTGAGTTCTATATAGATGTCAAAGCAAAATAGATACTAGCCACAGGTCATCTATCATGTACTAAACAATGAACTTCAAGATGCATCCATAATTTACAGGCTTTCAAACTCAATTACTCAAACTTAGACATATAAAAGAAGCATTTGTGCACTTTTAAAAACAAGATTTAGAAAGACTTGAGTGCATGATCTAAAAGCAAAAAAAGCTATTTTATCAAGATCATTACTTCTCACATGAGTAGCTCTCAAAGAAATAGATATACAATAGTTTTGCTTATCCAGCCACTCACAACCACACACAAGCATTAATCAACACAAATCATGCCAATGGATATTCTAAGAGATACAAATCTCTCTTTGTCCAAAGGCTTTGTGAACAAGCCCGTAAGTTGATTTTTAGTAGGCATAGCTCAAGAGTTACTATTGAATGTTCAACAAGTTCTCTAAGGAAATGATGCCTAATGTCTATATGCTTTGTTTGTGAGTGTTGAATCAGATTCTTAGAGATGTTAATGGCACTAATATTATCACAATAGAGAGTCATTTTACCTTGATTAATCTCATAATCCAAGAGAAATTGCTTCATCCATAGAAGTTATATGCAAGCACTTCCTACCGCAATATACTCGGCTTCGGATGAAGGAAGAGAGACAGAGTTTTGCTTCTTACTTTGCCAAGCAACCAAATTATTCCCCAAGTAAAAGCAACCGCTCGATGTGCTCTTACGATCATCAATGTTTCCTGCCTAATCCGCATCACAATATCCAACAAGAATATCATTAGTATCAAAGGAATAGAATAAACCAAGATTATGTGTTCCTTTTATATAACTAATGATTCTTTTAATGGCTTTCAAGTGAGATTCTTTTGGATTAGCTCGAAACCTAGCACACAAACCAACACTAAAACAAATATCCGGCCTACTAGTCGTTAGGTAGAGCAGGCTACCTATCATGCTCTTATAGAGACTTTGATCAACATTTCTTCCTTTTTCACCTTTGTCAAGTTTTAAAGTAGTACTCATAGGTGTTTCAAATTCTTTTCCACTTTCAAGGCCAAATTTCTTAACAAGGTTTCTAGCATATCTAGATTGAGACAACATAATACCATTGCTAGATTGTTTCACTTGCATGCCAAGAAAGTAATTGAGTTCACCTACCATACTCATTTCAAATTCTCTTGACATAACATTCATAAAATCATCAACCTTGGTTTTATATGTAGACCCAAAAACGTTGTCATCAACATATATTTATGCAACAAAAATGTCATTATCATAATGCTTAACAAACAAAGTTATATCAATACCACCTCTCTTATATTGGTTGTCAATAAGATTGTCAATAAGATATTGAGTCAACTTATCATACCAAGCTCTAGGGTCTTGCTTAAGGCCATAAAGAACCTTTTTCAACTTAAACACATGATTAGGATAGTGCGGGTACCCTTAGGTTGTTCAACCTACACATGTTCTTGAAGATATCCAATGAGAAAAGCACTTTTGACATCTATTTGAAACAATTTGAAAATTTTAAGACATGCAATGGACAACAAAAGTCTAATGGACTCAAAACGTGCAACGGGTGCAAAAGTCTAATCAAAGTCTACACCCTTAACTTGAGTGTATCCTTAAGCCACTAGTCTTGCTTTATTTCTCACTATCTTGCCACATTCATCGGTCTTATTCCTAAACACCCATTTTGTACAAATCACATTGATATCTTTAGGTCTAGAAACTAAGGATCACAGTTCATTCCTCTCAAATTGATTTAGTTTTTCTTCCATGGCATTAACCCAATATTCATCAATAATTGCTTCATTAATATTTTTGTGTTCAATTTGCGAAGTGTAGAAAGCATATGAAATTTGGTTAGCAAGTTGCCTTCTAGTTCTAACCACTTCATTCAAATCACCTATGATGTCTTGTTGATAATGCATATTCCTAAGTCTAGAATTAGAATTTTTAACATCTTGTTGGTTATCATTCAAATCATTTTCTAACTCTTGACTTTCTTCTCTAGCAACACTATCATTATTATCATTGTGACTAGACTCACTTTTATCATAGCTAGTCACATCAATAGGTGTTTTAGTGTCATTCAACAAATGTTATTTAGGTTAATTAACACCATTAACCTCACGCACATCAAGCATGCTAAGATCATCTATTTTCACATTAATAGACTCCATATTAGTCTTGGTTTTCAAATTGAACACTCTATATGCACGACTATTATTAGCATTCCCAAGAAGAGACCAATATCACTTTTATCATCAAACTTTCCTAAGTGATCTCTATCATTCAAAATAAAACACTTACTACCAAAAGTGTGGAAGTAACTCACATTGGGCTTCATGCCTTTCCAAAGCTCATAAGAGGTTTGTTTTGTACCAGGCCTTCTAAAAACTCTAATAGTGATATAGCATGCAGTATTGACCGCTTCAACCCAAAGATTTCTGGGGACTTTCTTGCTATTAAGCATGACCCTAGCCATATCTTGTAAGACACTATTTTTTCTCTCAACAACACCATTTTGTTGAGGGGTTTTAGGAGTTGAGAACTCATATGAAATACTATAATCATCACAGAACTCACTAAATCAAGCATTTTCAAATTCACTCACATGATCACTCCTAATGCAATATATTTTCTTGATCCCAAGACCTTTATCATTTTGAACTTGTTTACAAAACTTCTTAAAGTAACCAAAAGTTTCTGTCTCGTCTCTAAGAAAATACATCAACACATGCAAAAATGTGTTTCTTACCATTTATGCTTTCGGTTTGGATTGGTCCCATTAGGTCCATATGCACAAGTTCTAAGGGCTTCTTGGTAGTAAAATTAGTGTTCTTTTAATGATACACTTTGGTTTGTTTACCTAATTGACATGGTTCACAGACACCATCAAGCTTTTTACCAAGACTAGGAAGACCTCTAACAATGTTATATTTCTCAAGCTTCTTTAAATCTTTATAATTCATGTTGCCCAATATTTCATGCCATAATTCAAGCTTGTTGCACTAATGTGCCATATTACATGTTAGTGGATCAATCTTTAGACAATAGCAATTGTCCGAAGACCTTTTGACTTTCAAAACAATCTTGCCCTTTTTATGAATATTGTACACACATCCTTGTTAAAGCTAACTTCTTTAAAAATTTCACACAAGTGAGTGATGCTTATTAGAATAGCTTGTAGACCATCTACATACAAGGTGTCACGAAGTTTAGGCAATGTAGGGATACAAATTGTTCCTTTTCCTAGAATTTTCTTTTTGGTGCCATCACCAAATGTAACCCATCAACCATCTTTCATAACAAGATTCCTAAATAATTCCTTGTTAGCGGTCATATTCCTAGAGAAGCGGCTATCTAGGGACCAACAACAGGTGAGTTAGCTCTTAAAGCATATTGTGCAACCAAACATTGTGTTGTATTTTTCTTAACACAAACTTTCTAGACAAGTTTCCCATTCCTACTTTTATTAACATGCTTTGACTTATTTTTAGGCTCATTGACTCCATTAGTCACATTTTCAAACAAATCAAACAAAGCATTATCAACTTTCTTATACATAGTAGAACGAGGCACAACACAAGATTTAACAAACAAATCATCAACACATTTATTCTCAACAAGCTTTTCCAAGGTCTTCTTAGGTCTAATTCTAGATCCATACATGGATGATTTCCTAGGACAATTCAAAGTTATATCATGCAAATCATTTGCTATTCTACATCTACAAATTTATTCAAAACATCTAGGTCTTATGTGTCCTACCATGTTGCAATAATGACAAATAGGTATGAATTTGAAAAGTTTACCATTTACTTGAGCATTCAACTCATTTTGCCTTATCACATTTTTACCTCTTTGGCGTGCAACACTAGATGTCTTGCCTTTTGTATTTGATGATGATGTAACTTTTCTTTGGCATTGTTGAGTTTTTTCGATAGCGCCCCGATCCTTTCTCCAGAATCTGGTGCATCGGGTTCGCCTTTTTGCTAAGGTCGACTAACCTTACTCGGCTGGTGTGTTCCTTCGAGCTTCTCTGCCAATTCGAGAATTAATGGTCCCGAGTATTCTATTTGCATGTTCTTATTATCATGCTCGTCACTTATATGTTCTTATTATCATATGCTTTATATTTTGGAAATCCCGAGTTTGCCTTTTATTTTATAACTCCAAAACCAATAATAATTTTAATTCCAAAGCTAATAATTGACATGACTAAAATTGTCCTAAATAAAAAGGAAACGAAAACAAAATTTTAAGGATAGAAAATCTTCAAGTATTAGGCGTTGCATGGTCGGGGTAAGACCCTCCATCTTGACGTGCAATCCAATATGCTCCCATACGTGCCTTCCCACTTATCAGCAGGGAACCTGCAGCTTTGTTTTTTGTATTCAGTGACACTTTTCTGAGTACCAGGTTTCCTAGTTGGAATTTCCTGACTCTAACATGAGATTTGTAGTGGCAAGCTACTCTTTGTTGATATGCCATATTTCATATTCGAGACTTCTCTCTTTTCTCTTCTAGCTCATCTAGACTTTGTAACAACATATCAACATTCTGATCTTTATTATATAGCCTGACCCCGGGTGATGCATACGATGTTTCCATAGGGATAACAGCTTCTTTTCCAAACACTAAAGTGAGTAGAGTCTCTCATGTTGGGGTTCTTGTTGTCATCCGATGTGCCCATAATACTTCGGAAAGTTTTTAAACCCAACTTCCTTTCTTAACATCTAGCTTTGCTTTGAGTGTATGCTTGACGATTTTGTTTACTGCTTCAACCTACCTATTTGTTTGAGGGTGGGCAGGTGTGGCATAGTAATTGGCAATTTAGTACTCTTTGCTTAATTGTCTGAATTTCAGGTTATCGAACGGGGTGCCGTTGTTAGTGATGATAGTGTCTGGGACTCCAAACCTGTATAGTATATTTTTCTTCATGAAATTTATGGTATTTGCTTCTGTGATATGCACTAATGCTTCAGCTTCTGCCCATTTCATGAAATAGTCAACGGTTACTATGGCATGCTTCACTCCACCCCTGTCCCAGCTGGCATCAGGCCAATTAAGTCTAAGCCCTACATGGGAAATGGCCATGAGGATGTGAGGTTTCTGAGTTGTTCAGGGGGTTTTCGTATATCATTAGCAATCCTTTGGCAAGTATTGCAGCTCTCCGAACATCGTTGTGCATCTGAGAACAAAGTGGGCCAATAATAACCTTGCCTGAGTACCTTGTATGCTAAACTCTTACCCTTATTATGGTTTCCACAAACTCCCCCGTGGATTTCCTATAATATTTGATATACATCTTCCTCTGATACATATCTTTAGAGCGTTCGGGAAAACCCCATTCTATATAGTTCACCTCCAACCAATGTGTATCTTGCTGACCGATACCTGATACGTTTGGCTTGTAAGGGATCTTTCGGGAGCATACCTTTTTCCAGAAACCTTTTCAGCTGAGTCATCCAACCATCTTACGGTATTTGGATTTCTAAAATTTCAAAGTTTTTTGGCTCAGCTGTGCTCGGTTTGAGGAGATGTGCAACCGGAATAGTTTTTGGCTTAATTGTGGTTATCGTTGATGCTAGTTTGGACAAAGCATCTGCCTTTTCATTGTCCTCCCTAGGGATCTGGGAAAACTTATATTCTTTGAATTTCTGAAGGATCTATTTTGCTATGTCACGATAATCTATCATGCCATCATCTTTGGCTTGGTATTCATCCAGGACTTGGTTGACAACTACCTGTGAGTCGCTAAATATCTCGACCTCATCTGCGTCCGAGGGCTATGTAAACTCTGAGTCCAGCTAGTAGCGCCTCATACTCGGCTTGATTATTTGTTACTTTGAAGTCAAACCACGTGGCACACTCGACATCATCTCCTTCCGGGGTGCATACTACGATCCTTGCCCCATTGTCGTGAGTGTTTGAAGAGCCATCAACATATAATTTCCATAATTTTTGCCCAACATTGTTTTTGCTTCCAGGTTTGGTTCTGTGAACTCTGCTATAAAATCTGACACTGCTTGGCCTTTGATAGATGTACTGGGGAGTACTGGATATCGATTCACTTAGCTCGATTGCTCATTTGGTTAGCCTTCCTGAAATTTTTGGCTTCTGTAAAATTTGCTTAAGTGGGCAGTTGGTAAGAACCTAGATTGTATGAGCCTAAAAATATGGCCTTAGCTTCCTTTCTGCTGAAACTAATGCTAGGGTCATTTTATCTACCTGTGAATATGTGGTTTTAGTTGGAAGAAGTGACTTGCTGGTATAGTACATCGGCCTCTGTACTTCATCCTCTGTTCTGACTAGAACTGAACTTACTATTAATTCTATAATTGATAAGTACAAGTGAAGTATCTCTCCCATTTTTGGTTTCAAAAGGATGGAAGCTTGCCCTAGGTACTCTTTGATTTTTAAGAACGCCTGCTCGCATTCTTCATTCCATTCGATTCATTTTCCTTTTTTAATTACTTCAGAAAAAGGAGAACATTTGTTTGTAGCCTTAGAGATGAATCTACCCAAGGAAGCTAAGCATCCTGTTAAGCGCTGCACTTTTTTTAACGTCCTTGGTGAGATCATTTTTTGTAGGGCTTGGATATTTTCAGGATTTACTTTGATTCCTCTTTGGTGAACTTGGAAACCTAGGAACCTTCCTAAAGGAACTCCAAATAGGCACTTGTTCGGATTCATCTTCATTTGGTATCTCCTCAAAACATCGAATGTCTCTCGCAGGTTTGAAGTATGCCTGTCTGCCGAGATGCTCTTGGTCAACATGTCATCTATGTAAACCTCCATGTTTCTTCTAATTTTTCATGCGAAGATTCTTTTGCAAGTCTTTGGTATATTGCCCCTGCATTTTTTAACCCGAAGGGCATTACTGTGTAACAGTATAAGCCCTGATTGGTTATGAATGCCGTTTTTTCTTCGTCTGTCTTGTTCATCCGGATTTGGTTATATCCTAAGTAGGCATCCATGAAATTGAGCAATTCGTGGCCTGATGTAGCATCAACCAATTGGTCTATCCTTGGCAGTGGAAAACTGTCTTTTGGGCATGCTTTGTTTAAATCAGTGAAATCTAAACACATTCTCCATTGACCATTTTTCTTTTGGACGAGGACTATATTAGCTACCCATTGAGGGTAGCTAATCTCTCTCATTGACCCTACATCGAGTAGCTTCTCAACTTCCTGCTTGATTGCCTGACTTCTCTCGAGATTGAATGACCTTCCCTTTTGTATTTCTTGTTTTACATTCGGGTTTACCACGAGATGATGTGATATTATTCAGGCATCTATCCCGACCATGTCTTCATGACTCCATACGAACACATCCTTGTACTCTTTGAGCAGATCAATGAGGCTTTGTTTCATTTTTCCTTCTAAATTGGCTCCGATCTTGATCTTCTTATCTAGTTCATCTTCTTTCAAGATTAATTCTTCGATTGGTTCATTTTTGAACTCCTTCGATTCTTCCCTTGGATTAAATTTGGATGATAGTGATTCTTTGTTCTGATTCGACTGTGTTATAGTGCATACTTGTTCATCACCGCTTTTGTCTTTATAAACTGACAGGTTAGCTCTTCGGGCCATCTTCTAGGACCCCTTGACTACTCCGAACCCCTGTTCGGTCAGGGAATTTGATCATTAGGGCATAAGTAGCTGTTACAGGCTTTGTTTTATTCAAGAATGGTCGACCTAACAATGTGTTATATGGCCAATTATCTAAGTCTACCACTATGAAATCGAGTAAGACTGTTCTTTGACAAAATGCCACTCAAATTTTTACAGGTAACTTTACCTTAACAAGAGACCTGACCTCAACTTGCCCGAATCCTCTAAGTGGGGTATGAAAAGGCTGCAAATCCTTACTGTCCACCCTGAGTTGTTCGTAGACAGCTACATTGAGAATATCTATCAAGCTTCCATTGTCTACTAAAATTCTTCTGACTTCCTTGTGTCCGATTAGAGCACTTATGACCAGGGCATTATTAGGTCGAACATCGACCCCATGTGAGTCTGCTTCTATGAATGTTATTGGGTTCCATCTTTCCTTTACCCTTTTCAGGTTTGGTTCAATCGAGTTCACGTCAAAGTTTTGTCTTGCCTCCAACGCTTCTTTGATTTCTTGTGTTCATTCTCTGTTACTTTATCCAGTTGATGGTCCTCCAAAGATTGTTTGTATTACTTCATTGGCCTCGGAGCTGGCCCTTTGATTTAGACTGGTGTTGTGTTCGGCCCTAGTCTCTTTTTTTGTTTCTGGCCACTCATCTATTTTTAAGATTATATCTTGTAAGTGTCCTTCCTAAATGAGGATCTCTATGTAATCCCTGAGCTGGTAACTTTTGGAAGTCTCATGACATGTTTCCTTGTGGAATCAGCAGTATTTTATTGTATCTCGTCGGGCGAACAGAGACTGTCGGTGTGGCTCTTTTACCAAATTCTTTTCTTCCAGTATGGCCAGAATTTCTTCCATAAAATTTCTCCGTGGTCTTGTCAGCATTATGCCTGTTTCCTCTATCCTTGTTTTTTTCTTTGTCGTTTCCTTTTTGTCTTCTCTTTTGGTTCTGTACCTTTGACTCTGCATCCTTCTCGGGTTTTCCTCCGTGCATGTAGCATCCTTCCGTGGCTAACTCTTCTTCTTCGCCAATGCATATCCTCCTTCTATGTCCATCATATAAGCATATCTGGTTAGATAGGCCCTTTTTAAATCAAAAGATAATCATCCATTCTGTAAATTATTGATGAATGCAGCAATTATTGCTTCATCGTTTGCACTGCCGATTTCTGATACCGCCTGGCCAAATCTCCCCAGGTATTTTTTTAACGACTCATCTTTCCCTTATTTTAGCTGAGAAAGGTAAGCCACTGATTTCTTTCAATGAACGTTGCCCAGAAATTGTCTTGAAAAACTTCTGCTTAATTCACCAAAACTTCTGATGCTTGCTGGGGCAATCTTCCGAACCAGCTTGAGTCTGTGTCTCCTAGATTTTGTGGAAAGTTGGGACATAATAAGGGGTCGCTGTACGCATACTGAGCCATAGCACTTTTATATCGTCTGAGGTGTTCTTTAGGATCTGTATCCTTCTTGAACTGTTCCATGTGTGGCATCCTAAATCTTTCTGGGAATGGAGTTCACAGGATATCTCTAGTGAATGGACTGTTAGAATCGTTGTTGGACAAGTCATTGTACCCATAACGTCTAACCAGAGCGTCAATTTGATGCCTATTATTTTCCACTTTTCAGGTCATGCTCTGAATTACGATTTCTCTATCTCCCACCGAATCTCCATGATGGTTAAACATCGAGTGACAGTCATACCTTTTTCAGGCTCCTCTTCGCTTTGCTGCTGAGTCTCACGGGTTGATCCTTATAGACGTATGGTTCCGTGACGGTGCTTGCGATGGTGCCGATCACTTTCCTTTGATGACGACCTATCCCTATGTCGGTCATGCTTGCGGTGTCTAGTGTGGGCTATCTGATCATGGCTCTGGCTTTGGCGTGGTTGCTCCTCTTTGGGTGTTTCACGTCCATCCTGATTAATTGGAAAAGAGTCCCCTCTAGTTTCTAGTGCTTCTGGTTCTGGCCCAACTATAACCGAACGAAGCCTTGTAAGTGGAGGATTAGGAGGTTGTGCTTCTTCTGCAGCTAGTAGATCAAATTCCTCATTTGCCGTGTCTGCTACCAGATGTTGCAGCGCCTCACGGAAGCATCGTGTCAGGTCTTCACTGGTCAGAGGGATTTGTCGGATCCCTGTCAGGGATGTTGCTTGGTTCTCAGTGGTTACGGCGAGATCTCGTGAACTACTACCTATATGGACATTATCTGAAAATTTTTGGATATCCCTAGGACTGTTTCTACTTCCCGCGATTACTTTTTATCTTATCGGAGGTTCAACCCCCTTCTTCTAGCGCCAATTGTTGACGTCTATTTCTGGATGTGTGAGAAAAGTCAATAAAATTGGATTTTAGTTGTGATTTCAAAGAGAAAGAGAAGGAGAGTGATTGGACACAAGTTTTACGTGGTAAAACTCCAATGACTTGAGAAACGTCCATGGGTGGTTGAATAAACAACAGAGCCAAAATCCATTATTGAAAAAGATTTACAACTCTCAATCTCTTTTTTTCCTCTCTGTATATTGCTTTATCTTTTTATGACAAGATTATGGGTCTATTTATATATGCATAAAACCCTAATCCTTTTTGTACAAGTAATGAAAGATTTTTGTATTTAAATATTATTGGTTACTTGTTTGGAGTAGTATGTCTTCTTTCCTATTTCGGAGACTTGTATAAAGATCGAATGAGACTCTAGTGATATAGTCCAGTTAGGACTTTCCTTACAAATACGTATTCTTTATGAAGAAATAAAATTGTTCCCTGATTCATTACCTTTTTTATGTTTGGTATTCTATTTAATTTGGAATTCTTCTTAATTTGGAATTCTTCTTTGACAAGGATATCTTTGCGTATTTTAACATGATTCTTGGTTTGTATACAAGTCATCTGCTAGGCTTCTTTACTCAGGTTTCTTCATATTTGTCCCGAGTAGAACATGATGTTAGCTGGTCCCGAATGACGTCATCTGATCCTGAGTACAGCATGTCGTTAACTGACCTCGAGTGACGTCAACTGATCCTAAGTAGATTATGACGTCAACTGATCCTGAGTAGGTTTTGCTCAATACTTGTTTTTTATACTTACTCGGGTTCCTCTTCTTGGGTGATCTTTACGGGATATTTTATGAATGTCTATTTGGATGTCCACCTGGCAACTTTATCCTCTTTGTTAAGGACGTGTACATCTGATAAAATTTACATATGACAACCTTCATTATTGATGTTGAGGCACCTCCGGTAGCATTCATGGCTTTACCGTTAGAGAGTGCACCTATATTTAAATTGCTACAAGCTTTGACGAAAGTAGATTTGTTAGATGAAGAGTTGACTTTTCATTAACATATCCTAAACTTCTTTCGTTGCTTGAAGGCTTTCCAACCGTAATGAGAGCTTTCACTTGGTTAGAGCTAGATAACATCTTCTTAATCATCTCTTCAGCCTCATTAAGTTTGTCATTATGCACTTTCTCTTAATTCTCATGCTCATTAAGTTTTGCTCTAAGCACATTTTAAATTCTCCAAGCATGATCAAGAGATTCACCTCTTTGCTCAATTTCATGCTTCAAAATACTTAATCTATCATTGCTATCAATCAAGTTTTTCTCAATATTAAGAATGAAACAAATATTATGGTGTAAAATAATAATCTAGAGGGGGGGTGAATAGATTTTCATTAACTTTTACCTTATTTTCGTTAAGAGTCAAGTTGACAAAAATACCCCTATCTAGTTATAAAGATACCACAAGTGTAATAAATGCGGAAACAGTAAAAACAATTGAGATATACATGGAAACCCTCCAAATGGGAAAAACCACGGGCTGATGAGTACGCCACACTAGAACCTCGAATCCACTAATGATAAAGAAATTACAACCTAATCCCGGTTTAATCCTCCACCACTTCCTAATCCCGGTATAAGTGAACCTAGTTCATCTTGCTTGTGCTTTAAGCTACCTACTCCCGGAAGCAACACAAGACTTACTTCTCAATGATGAGATAAAGTGTCCTAAGTGAATATATGATGATATTCAATGAACAAACAAGGCTAGGAAACCCTATATGCTTATCTATGATAATGAGATGACAATTAATGCAATCCTAGATATCAAGAGCTAAATGACATGTTCAAGAAGCTTAGCTAAACATAGATCAACAAATCCTATGAAGCTATCACAATACAACACTCAATCACGGCATCACAACAATCTCTAATTTGTATCTAGAAAATCTTCTAAAAGCATACAAATAATTAAAGAGATGGTTTAGCAATTAAAACACTTAACTTGCAAGAAGATAGTGAAGAACTTACCAAACAAGATGTCATGAAGCAACCCTATTCATAGATGCACTCTAAATGAACTTAGATGATGCAATATGAAGTTTTGATGCACATGGGAATGCTTTGAGTGATTAAAAATGAGTTCTTGAAAGTGTTTTTCGTTTGAAATGTGTTCTAAGGAAAATATTTCATGTTCTGAACTCTTGCAGGACCTTAAAGCACTGAGTTATAAATATATATAAGATCTAAACAAAGTGAGGTCGTTTTGGAAAAAACGTTCCAGCTTCCTCTGTGTGCGCTAGTGACATGCGTTGGTCAGGTAGTACACCACCAACGCACAACCTATTTTTATAAAAGGCGTTGGACGAGTGGCGCAACACAAGCACAGATTCTCTGGGATGTTTGCGCTAGTGAGTTTGGGCAAGATGAGTAGCGCACCACCAGTGCACGCCCACAATTTTCAACTGTGCACATGTGCAGCATTGCAGCTCAGTGGCGCATGACTAGCGGCATTCCACTAGAATGTTACGCTGGTGAGGTGCGCTGGTCGAATAGCGCACCACCAGTGAAAAGCACCACCAGCGCAAAGCTTATTTTCAAACACTCAAACATACAATTTCAACAAGTTCAAGACTGATGAAACATGCATCCTATTCTAGTGCAAAACATGACATAAAACATTTAATCACAAGATGCAAATAAATCAATAAGAGTCATCAAAATGCACACAAGAGAATACTCAACATATAAGAATTAAGTCAAAATGCATGAATATGTGAGTGTGTGCAACTATCTCTTCAAAGTAAGTAAGCACAAGAATATTACCTTTGGTGCTTCTTCTCTTGAGGTCTTGAGAGCCTAAGCTACCCTTACATAATACCCCAAAATGTGATTTGTTCACGAAATAAGCCAATCAACAATTGAGGACTTTAAAATCTCCCCCTTTGGCTATTTCGTGACAAAACCACCACTCACATTGATCCTTAAAAAACAAAATAAAACACCGGGAAGATATTCTACATTACAAAGAGATAAACATAAAAAAAACTTCAAATCTTCAATCTCTTGTAGAACTATCAACCCTACACACAAAGCAAGCACAAATACACTTTCCAAACCAAGTGCATGTGAGATGATCAAGTGAATATAAAACAAAAAGCATTTGCATATAAGAATAAGAATAATGCACCATGCAATGTTCCCCCTCAAAGGGTTACTCCCCCTAAATGTAATCTCCCCCTAAAACAAGTACTACTTATGCAATGCTCCCCATCAAGGCCAACACATGCTACTCCTCTTACATCACAATGCTAGGTCAAATGCTACTCTCCCTTTTTGTCATGTAATAGGCAAAGGAGAAGTTCCCAACCGGGTCACTCAAGGCAAAGAAAGAAAAGAGCATACAAGATTGTTGCATAATTATATAAGCCACATTTATGCAACTCTATTAATAGGAGAGAAACAAGGAGATTTATTGAAGAAAATGTGTGAATCAAAAAACTGTTTTGCATACAAGACATGTTGCATTCAAGTCCAAAAACAATGGTATTTGGCAAAGCAAATGACAAAGGTTTCCAATATAATTCAAACCAATTTCACCATTTGTCAAGAAGGAAGCAAGGATATAAAGATTTTATAGAGATCAAATTTTAATATCACTATAGCCAACTTTATAAGCTAAACATGGCATGAGTAACTTTGCACCCTATTTGATTTTTTTGAGAGAATACCTGTATGATAGTAGCCATGTTCAACAAATAAAGAAAGAGAGACATTGATGCAACATTTTAGTCTCACTAGCTTCTTTTCACACAATATTTTGCATTTAACAATTGCAATCAACAATTTATGCTTTACCATTTTTCATTAGCAAGTCATTTAAAAATAATCATGTCATGGAGATAATTATAGGTCATTCAACATGTACTTCCTATGTAGATCACCTAGTCCAAAAATGCATGTTTAAACATAAATATGACATGGATTGTAATCAAAGCAAATTTCACACTTATTGAAGAAAATACAATATAAAATATAAGTGCAACCAAGCTACTCAAGCAATCAATAAACGAGCATAAACATTTTAAAGAAAAATGGGATGCAACAAGTATACAATAGCTCTCTTTGCTTAAGTTCCCTTTATGGGTCAAAGACCACAACACATCACTCCATTAAACAAATCCCAATAGATATACTATGAGTCTTGAATTGAGTAGCACAAAAGGGTTTAGTAATTAGATCCGCTAGTTGATCATTTGTACCTACATGCTCAAGTATAATGCATTTGCTCTCAACTAGTTCTCTAATGAAATGATAACGAATGTCAATATGCTTAGTCCTAGAATGCTGAACCGGATTCTTTGAAATATTAATTGCACTAATGTTATCACAAAAGAGAGTAAGAGTACCTTGATTGAATCCATAGTCGACTAGCATCTACTTCATCCAAAGAAGTTGTGTGCATCCACTCCCAGCATCAATGTATTCGGCCTTAACCGTGGACAAGGAAATCAAATTTTGCATCTTGCAAAACCAAGAAACAAGGTTGTTCCCAAGGAAAAAGCAACAGCCCCGAAGTACTTTTCCTATCATCACAATTTCCTGCCCAATCTGCATAACTAAAGCCTACAAGACTAGCATTAGTGGCAAAAGAGTACCAAATCCCATAGTTGGATGTCCCATTCACATATCGAATGATTCTCTTAACAGAAGAGAGATGAGACTCCTTAGGATCCGATTGGTACCTAGCACACACACCCACACTAAAAGAGATATCGGGCCTACTTGCAGTCAAATAGAGGAAGTTACCAATCATGCCACGATATAAAGTGTGGTCCACACTTTTACCACTAGCATCCTTGCTTAGCTTCAAAGTGGTGCTCATGGGTGTGTCACAATGCTTGGCACTTTCAAGGCCAAATTTCTTCACTAGGTTTTTGGCATACTTAGCTTGAGATATGAAAATCCCATCATCCATTTGCTTAATTTGTAAACTCAGAAAGTAACATAACTCACCAGCAAGGCTCATCTCAAACTCATGAGACATGACATCAACAAATTGTTGGACTTTGATGTCATTTGTGGAGCCAAAGACTATATCATCAATATAGATTTGAGCTATAAAGAGCTCATCTTTGTCTTTCTTGATGAATAGAGTCTTGTCAACACTTCCCCTAGTGTAACTATTGTCTATGAGATATTGGGTGAGACGCTCATACCAAGCTCTTAGTGCTTGTTTCAACCCATATAAAGCTTTCTTGAGATGATAGACATGATTAGGGTGGTGAGGATCTACTAACCCTTTAGGTTGCTCAACAAAAACTTCATCTTGCAAGAAACCATTGAGGAAGGCACTCTTAACATCCATTTGATATAATTTGAACTTGTGCAAACAAGAAATGGATAAAAGAAGCCTAATAGACTCAGTCCCAGTAACAGGAGCAAATGTCTCATCAAAGTCAATACCCTCAATTTGAGAGTACCATTGTGCAACAAGCCTAGCCTTGTTTCGCACAATGTTACCATCCTGATTAGATTTGTTCCTATATACCCACTTAGGGCCTATCACATTTGTGTTCTTGGGCCTAGGAACTAGAGTCCAAACCTCATTTCTTTCAAAATGGTTAAGCTCTTCTTGCATGGCAAGAACCCAAAATTCATCTTTTAAAGCCTCATCAATTTTCTTGGGTTCTATTTAGGAGGTGTAACAAGTGTAGCTAATTAGATTAGCCATTTGATGCCTAGTCCTAACACCCTCACCAACCTCTCCAATAAGGTCATCGTTGTCATGGAGTTTCCTAACCCATGGAGCAGGTTCTTTTGAGTTCAAGGGAGGAATCCTATCAATAGGTTGTGTTATGTCATCATCAAGGTTAGTCTTTTCAACATTAGAGACATCAACAACCTTCTCCAAATGGGAGTCATCAACTAAATCTACCTCCTCCTCATAGTCATTAGATTTGAGCCTAGTATCATCAATGACAACATTAGATGATTCCATTACAGTCCTAGTCTTTAGATTGAAAACTCTTTAGGCTCTACTATTCAAGGCATAGCCAATGAAGATACCCTCATCACTCTTAGCATCAAATTTGCCAAGTTGATCACGGTCATTCAAAATGTAGCATTTGCTTCCAAAGGTGTGGAAATAGCCAACATTTGGCTTTCTACCTTTCCATAAATCATAGGAGGGTTGCCTAGTGTGGGGCCTAAGGAAGACTCTATTTCCTGGGTAGCAAGCCGTATTGACGGCCTCGGCCCAAAGATTCTTTAGGACATTGTTGCTAAGCAACATCACACGGGCCATTTCTTGAAGAACTTTATTTTTCCTCTCAACAACTATATTTTGTTGAGGTGTCCTAGGAGCCGAAAACTCATGAGAAATGCCTAGACTATTGCAATCATTTTCAAAGTGGGCATTCTCAAACTCCTTCCCATGGTCACTCATAATTCTTTTAATGCTTTTAATTTTAGAGTTCATCTCGTTTTGAATTTTGGAGCAAAGCATCTTGAACTTGTCAAAAGTTTCAGATTTTTCTCTAAGAAAATAAGTCCAAGTGTACCTAGAGAAGTCATCTACACAAACAAAAATGTACCTCTTTCCACCTAAACTCTCGGTTTGCATAGGATTCATTAGATCCATGTGGAGAAGCTCTTGAGGTTCCTTGGTGGTTACATATTTACCCTTTTTGTGCATACTTTTGGTTTGCTTCCCTTGTTGGCAAGGTCCATAAACACCATTAACCTTTTTCCCAAGCTTGGGAAGGCCTCGCACAACATTGAACTTATCTAAGATTACTAAATCCCTAAAGTTCATGTGACCAAGTCTTTCATGCCACAACACTATTTGTTCATCCTTGGACACATTACAAGACACATTTCTCGCCTCAAGACAATAACAATTGTCACTAGATCTCATACCTAAGATGTGAAATGCTTATCAAATTGGCTTTTAGACCATCAACATACAAAGCATTGGACAAGGAGGGTAATCCGGGAATGGAACTGGTTCCCTTTTCTTTGACATTCTTTTTGGATCCATCACCAAAGGTGACATTTCCTCCCTCCTCCATTACAAGAGTCTCAAAGAAACTCTTATTTCCAGTCATGTGCCTAGAGCACCCACTATCCAAATACAAAAAATCACAAGAATGAGCTTTCAAAACAATTTGTGCAACATGGCAAAGGTGTTCATCCTTTCTAATCCACCTAGGTGCAGTATATTCCTTCCTAGTGGTCAATGGTACATGGGCTCTAAATGTTCTAGGATCATGCAAAGGTGTTCCACTTTTCCTAGTTACATGCATCATGGCTCTAGATGTCCTAGGATCATGCATCATGGCTCTAGATTTCCTAGGATCATGCTTCATGGCTCTAGCCTTTTTCTTCTCTATCATGCTTTCAATCCTACACAATTTGATTTACCTAAAGCAATTTGGTCTAATGTGACCCTCAATACCACAAAAATGACATGTAGGTAAAAAGTTAGGAATTATACCATATTCTTGAGGATGCATTAGAGACTTCCCATGTCTTTGTTGTCGTCTTGCTTGTTGTTGAGGAGCTTTCCATCTTTGTTGTTGAGCAAGACTTGATTGCTTCCTTGGTTGAGCTTGCATGATATGTGTCTTCCCTTTGTGAGCTTTTGGTTGAGGGAAGTTAACTTGAGGAGCCCTTGTAGAATGAGCTTGAGGTGGGCTTCTTGGTGCCACCTTCACTTGAGCACTACTTGAACACTCTCTTAGATCAAGTTTCTTCCTAGGAGTTTGATGAGAAGAGGACCCATTGAAGTTCAAGCTTCTTACAAAAATGGTCTTGCTTGGAGTGGAGGACACTTTGTCATCTTCAAATCCAATCCCCTTCTTGTCACTTGGCCTCTCTCCAACATCTAGCATATGGTCAAGTTTTTTTGTGCTAGAGTTCATCTTGGCAAACAATTCTCTAGCATCTTCAAGCTCCTTCTTCAACCCTTCTTCACTCCTCTTAGATCTCACAAACTCTTCATTTAGTTGGTAAACTTGAGTTGAGAGATCTAGTTTTTCTTCTTTCAATCTCTTGATCTCATTCTTGTTCTTTAACCTTGAGCTCTCGAACTTAGACATATAGTCCTTGAGATCCATCCTAGCCACACTTCCATTTGTGGATTGTGATGAAGATCCATCATCACTTGAGTAGTCTTCCTATTGACTTTAATTCTCTTTTTCACTAGCATCTTTGCTCTTAAGAGAGGATGTAAATGCTATGAAGTTAATCATGAGTTTTTCATCATCTGAAGACTCATCTCATACATTAGTGTTATCACTTTCACTCCATGTGGCAACCATCACTTTTCCTTTCTTCTTGACCTTGTGATTTGCACATTTTGGGGAAAAATGACCTATTCTACCACATTCATAGCATTGGACTCCTTTCTTCTCGGTCTTCTCTTGTATAGGCTCAAACCATTTGAAGGGAGCCTTTTTCTTCAAGTCTTGACCCTTGGATCCAAAACCTTTCTTCTCGGACTTGTAGAATATCTTGAACTTCCTCATTAGCAAGGCCATTTCTTCATTTGAGTCATCATTCTCCTCTTTCTCAACTTTGAAGGCTTTTAAAGAAATGTCTTTTTGCTTTTTCTATGGTGTGGGGTTAGGACATTTCCTAGATTCATAAGCTAGAAGCCTCCCAATCACTTCACTCGACTTCATGTCCTTGTAACCACTATTCTCTTCCAAAGCCGTCACCTTAGATTCAAATCTATCGGGTAGAGATCTCATAATCTTCTGCTTGATCTTCCTATCGGAATAAGGATCACTAAGTTGATGACTTTGGTTCACAATGTCCATCAACCTTACTTCAAAGTCATTGAAGCACTCATTCTCATCCATCTTGAGCAATTCAAATTGTGTTTGGAGAACTTGAAGCTTCGATTCTTCAACCACATCGGTTCCCTCATGTGCAACTTCTAGGATATCCCATGCCTCCTTAGCTATCATAGTATTCTGAACCAATTTGTACTGGTTATCATCCATTGCACATAGGATGGCATGCATTGCCTTCCTATTCCACTTTAAAGCCTCAAACTCTTGTGCATTCCATTGTGCCTTTGGTTTGAGTACATCATCTCCTCCATCTGCAGGAGTTATCATGGGTGGAGTGTAGCCATCTTCAACAGCCATCCATGCTATATCATGAACATCTTGCCTTTCCATGAGGCATAATTCAACCCGGTGAGAAGTGGAGGTCTAGTGCTGAAAGCTCCCTCATTGCTACCGTTTCCACTCATTGTGTTTAATGAATGAATGATATGAATACAAATGTATGAATGATCAATACACACACAAGATGCAACACACACCAAAATGAGCAAGGATCACCTATGTATATCTAGGAACCTGCTCTGATAACAACTGAAACAAATATTATGGTGTTAAATATTAATCTAGAGGGGGAGTGAATAGATTTTAATTAAATTTTACCCAATTTTCGTTAAGAGTCAAGTTGACAAAAACACCCCTATCTAGTTACAAAGATACCACAAGTGTAATAAATGTAATAAATGCGGAAACAGTAAAAACACTTGAGTTATATGTGGAAACCCTCCAAATAGGAAAAACCACGGGCTGATGAGTGCGCCACACTAGAACCTCAAATCCACTAATGATAAAGGAATTACAACCTAATCCCGGTTTAATCCTCCACCACTACACAATCCCGGTATAAGTGAACCTAGTTCATCTTGCTTGTGCTTTAAGCTACCTACTCCCGGAAACAACACAAGACTTACTTCTCAATGACGAGATAAAGTGTCCTAAGTGAATATATGATGATATTCAATGAACAAACAAGGCTAGGAAACCCTATATGCTTATCTAGGATAATGAGATGACAATTAATGCAATCCTAGATATCAAGAGCTAAATGACATGTTCAAGAAGCTTAGCTAAACATAGATCAACAAATCCTATGAAGCTATCACAATACAATACTCAATCATGGCATCACAACAATCTCTAATTTGTATCTAGAAATCTTCTAAGAGCATACAAATAATTAAAGAGAAGGTTTAGCAAGTAAAACACTTAACTTGTAAGAAGATAGTGAAGAACTTACCAAACAAGATGTCATGAAGCAACCCTATCCATAGATGCACTCTAAATGAATTTAGATGATGCAAGATGAAGTTTTGATGCACATGAGAATGCTTTGAGTGATTAAAAATGAGTTCTTGAAAGTGTTTTTCCTTTGAAATGTGTTCTAAGGAAAATATTTGATGTTCTGAACTCTTGCACGACTTTAAAGCACTGAGTTATATGTATATAAGATCCAAACAAAGTGAGGTCGTTTTGGAAAAAACGTTCCAGCTTCCTCTGTGTGTGACAGTGACGTACGCTGGTCGAGTAGGGCACCACCTGTGTACAACCTATTTTTATAAAAGGAGCTGGACGAGTGGCGCATCCCAGTGGTGTAACACAAGCGCAGATTCTCTGGGATGTTTGCGCTGGTGAGGCTGCGCTAGAAGAGTAGGGCACTACCCACGCACGCCCATAAATTTCATCTATGTGCAGGTGCAGCAGCGCAGCTCAGTGGCGTATGACTATCGGGGTTCCATTAGAATGCTACGCTGGTGAGGTACGCTGGTCGAGTAGCGCACCACCAGCGTAAAGCCTATTTTCAACACTCAAACATACAATTTCAAGTTCAAGAGTGATGAAACATGCATCCTATTCTAATGCAAAACATGACATAAAAAATTTAATCACTATATGCAAATAAACTAACAAGAGTCATCAAAATGCACACAAGAGAATACTCAACATTTAAGAATTAAATCAAAATGCATGAATATGTGAGTGTGTGCAACTATCTCTTTAAAGTAAGTAAGCATAAGAATTTTACTTTCGATTTTACTTTCAATGTTTCTCCTCTTGAGGTCCTGAGAGCCTAAGCTACCCTTACATAATACCCCAAAATGTGATTTGTTCACGAAATAAGCCAATCAACAATTAAGGACTTTACAAAGAATTTTGTCATTTAGATCATTAACACATTTTGAGCTACAATCATGATTTTCTAACCTCTTAGTGAGAAACTTATTGATCTTAGAGATCATTTCATTTTCTTGAATAAGATCTTTGATCTTTTGATAATCTAAGTCAATAGACTCACCTTCAGCAAGAGAAGCCATAAAAAATACATTTCTTTAATCATGATGAAACAAACAAAAGACGATAAATAACACTATAAAGAAGATCTATCTAAGTGCGTCTAGACACCGGCTCTAATACCAATTGAATTTCCCTTTATCTTTATGGTGTAAATATAGCTGGAGAAGGGGGGAGAGGGGTGAATAAGTATATGCTCAAATTTGATACAATGTAATTTTAATGACGCCAAAAGAAAATTACGAACAATGACAAAAGATATTTACATGGTAAACCTCCGAAGAGGAAACATCCATGGGTTAGCAACCACCGATAAAAGCAAATCCACTAGTAGATAAAATGAGTACAATCTCACAAGTGACCCATTCACCTAGAAACTACCCTTCTATCCCACTCAGTGCACTTATTGCCACCTTGCTCACCTTTCTGAATCCTCCCGATCCTTAGCAAGACTTCCTTGCTCACCCTTACAGATCCTCATGACCCTTGACAAGACTTCCTTGCTCACCCTTTCGGATCCTCACCACCCTAGGCAAGACTTCCTTGCTTAACAATACGAGGTTTCCTACCTCTTGTCGAGCCTTCCACTTGCTTAGCTATCAGAGCCCTCCCGACTCTAGCTAAGACTTCCAATTGCTCAAATCAAAGAGTCACTCTAAGATATGAGACTTTCAAACTTTTTACAAGGCATCTTAGTGATCATGAATGCAAAATGCAAACAAGCACTCAACATAGAAAATGACGATCAACAAATTCTATGGACATGCAACTAGAGAGCTATATTATGCTTTCAAACAACAATCACAAATGTATCTAGACAACCTAAGTATGTTATCAACTAAGAACATAGATATGAAGATATAGAAACCAATTGAATACAACCTAGTTCTTAGAAAATGAAATTATATCTAGAAATAGTCAATCAACCATGAGAACAAAAAAATTATAGAAGCAATTTCATGTTTATCAAGTTTAGCACAAATCATTCAATCTATCACAAATCTAGCTAAACTTGAAAATCAAATAAAAAAATGACAAAATGATATCAAAATCATCCTAGTCATGCTTCTTAATCAAATAGTATCAGTCAATAAGAAGATCTAAGAAGAAAACTAAGAAGAAGATGATTTTACCAGCAAGGATGAAAATCACGAATTGAAAATCTAATCACTACGAAAAATATAGACATCTTTTGGTTCTGGAAATGCTTGGTGTTTTTAGAACTCTTCAAGCCAATTGAAATCGGTTTTTGACTCAAGTGATTCAGAGTAAAAATGAAGAAGTTATGACAAAAAAAAAATCAAAATGTTGAGAGAAAAATTATGCACTTGTTATTCAAATTCGATTTTCTCGACTTTTTCAATTGCTAAAGAATATAAGGGAATGAGAGGTTTTAAAGAGAGAAGACCCAAATAAATGATATGTGTGTGTGTGTGTTTAATGGTGCATAACTATGTAGGGACATATATGTATGAGTTGTGTGTGTGTGCGCTTACGCCTTGCAAGAGGAGGAAGAATCTCGATACCTTAGCATCCAAGAATAATATCAATCCTCTTAAGACAAACTTTGCATCATGAGTAGCTGCTTGTCTTTCATGAAGCTATTATCGTCACTAACAACTTAAGCAACTAAACATTACAAAGAAATGAAGTTTTGTTATGGAATTAAGCCAACACAAATCTAAAACCTAACTTGGCAATCCATTCTTTACGAACCGATTCGATTATTGAGGGCTAATATATCTTTAAGTGTGACTTAGAGTCAATAACTCTCACTCACGACTACATGGTCAGATTTTGAAAGATAGAGACTGTTATCACATAAATTCTCTACCACATAACTACTCGGTTGGTTTATGAGAGAATCACTCTTTAAGCCAAGATAGATTCTAATGGTTAGGGATGCCTTGGAAGAGCATATTCACAATCCACCCCTTTTCCATTAAAGCCTACATGCATAGGAAGGGCATGTTCACTACACCTTGATTCAATTCAATTTAGCTAATTTTAATCACCAAAGAGTGTGTATCTAACTTGGCTTGTGTGAGGGCATATGAATATACAATACAATTAATTGCTCAAGGCTAACCTAGAGGTGGGGGTTGAATAGGTTAGACACATTTTTCCACTCCCTTAGAAACAAACAAAAGTTTGTCCCTCTAGATTACTTGTATCACAATATATATATCAATTGAAGATACTTAATTAATATATAAAGCATGTAAAGTGTGATACAAACAAGCAACCATCACATATACACAATTGATATTATAGTACAGAAGTCAATTTACATATAAAGTTCTATCCATAGTATTCAAATAACAAATGCAAATATAAAAGAGATAGAGATAGAGTAAAGTTGACAAAAGATATAAAGTGGTAAACCTTCGAAGAGGAAACATCCACGGGTTAGCAACCACCGGCAAACAAAATCCACTAGTAGATAAGACAAGTACAATCTCTCAAGTGACCCCTTCACCTAGAAACTACCTACCCATCCTACTCATGAAGATGTCACCCTCTTGCTCAACATTCTGAGGCCTCACACCTCTTGTCAAGACTTTTTTGCTCACCCTTCCGGATCCTCACGACCCTAGGCAAGACTTCCTTGCTCACCCTTCCAGATCCTCATGACCCTAGGCAAGACTTCCTTGATTGACATTCCGAGGTCTCCCATCTCTTGCTAAGACTTCCATGCTCAATAACATAGGTCTCGAACCTATTGTCAAGATTTCCTTCTCACAAGGCATCTAGGTGACAATGAATGCAAAATGCAAACAAGCACGCAACATAGAATGTTATGATCAACACATCCTATTGAAAATACTAGACATGAGCATTAGTGTACAAAACAAATGTAGTCTAGTCAATCATGAATGTTTAATCCATCTAGATCATGTAAGATATGTTCAATATTAATTACAAGCTAGATACATGCATAGATCTAAAACTTGAGTCACAAGATATGTTCAATTAATACATAATCAAGTTTAAATCTCATATGCCAAAAACATGAAAAAATCATGTGACAAATTCATTTAGATTAAAGCAAGAGTTCTCGAGCATATTTCCTATTCATAGATTCATCAAAGCACATGAATAGCTAAAAAGAACACAATCACATGTATTATAGTGAGATTTCGGTCAAAGAGAGCCTAATACATGTGAGGAACTATTTTTCACAAAATCAATCAATTAAAGATCATCAAATAGTCCTAGAATCAAAGCTAGCACAATATAATCCCAAACATGTGAAAACATAGGCAAAATCAAAACCTAACTCAACATGTGAGATTTCAATTGAAACTCAATCTAGCTTTAAATGAGTTCAAAACTCAGATCAAAAGAATCACAAGACACATATTTATGTTGAATAAGAAAACCAAGGGAAATTGACCAAGTTTTAAAAGAAAATTTTGAGAGAAAATCAATACCTTAGTTGATTTGGTGCAGTCCCGTTTTTATGAGGTTAGACTCCAAAAACAGCAATAAAACTAACTCAAACCTTCAGAGAAAAGATGGAGGATTAATAGACAAGCACTCTCAACTTTGAATCACTCAAATCAAAGTTCAAATGAAGAAGTTATGGTGTTTTGGAGGTGAGAAAATTTGGGAGAAAATTTTGCACTCAAATTTTGAATCTCTTCTTAGAATGAAATGTGAGAGGGAATGGATATATAAAGAAGAGGGAAAAGGGACATGAGAAATGACCAAAAGGGACGAGAAGCAACCAAGATTACATGCTGCCCAAGATGGCACGTGGGCATCTCGGGACAGCAAGCCTTCTTGCCCAAGATGCTCACGCACCGTCTCGGGAAGAAGGGCTTGAAGCTGTCTGCTTTTCCTTCAACCTCCCTTCGCGTTCTTCGACCGTTCTCCGGCCTATGAACTCGAAATTTGAATTATTTTGCGGATTAAAAACCGTAACTCTCTCAAAAATATGGAAATATAAGATAATCAACCCAGAAAAAAATAATTCGACTCGATATACGAAGACGAAGACAATGTATGCAACATGAGTTGAAAGTGTAGTATCTTTTGACTTAGAACTTGAAATCAATAGTATGAGTAATCAAAATGACCGGAACTCAATCAAGAATGATTTAAGACTAAAATCAAGTTTAATATCCATGTTATACAAACACAATTCACACTAGATTGCAAACTACATAGAGATAGTCTCCAATCATGCATTTTTCCAAAGCATGTTATTTTTCATACCAATGCATGAGCATTCATCTTCAAGTGTGTGAATGTTTTATAAATGAGCACAATGATGCAATGAAACATATGAATGAATTTTATGTGTGTGCCTATAATGGTGCACAACAATGCAGGGACACGAATGTGTGAATTTTAAGTGTGTGCTTATAATGGTGCACAACTATGTAGGGACACAAATGTATGAATTTTGTGTGTGTGCCTAAGCCTTGTAAGAGAAAGATAAGGTCTTAATATACCTTTGTAGAACCATATATCATCCTTTCTCTTTGAAGACTTTGAACTTGCTTTGACTAGTTATTCCTTCTTCTTTGAAGCTTGAATCATCATGAATCTAAACAACGAAATCATTATAAGTAAACATCATTTTGATATGGAATTAATGCCAACACAATCTAAAACCTAACAGCATATCTACCCAATCCAAGTAGATATATATTCCAATTTAAACACAAAATAAAGTGATAATCAACAAGAACCAAGAGAGGCATATCTACCTAATTTAGGAGAGAATCAATTGCATTAAAAACCATTGAATGAAAATAAATAATCAAATGCTAAAAATATGGTGGAAAACCCACAATCCATGAATTATTATATCAACTCCCACAAAAGGATTTAGCTACTCATGACAATTAAAGTAAAATGACAGGGAGAAAAGAGATAGAGAAGACCCATGTAGAGAAAACTCCTTCTTTCTTGAAGCTTGATTCCAATTCTCCAAGTGTCCTTCAGTAGATGAGGATGGAGGATAGTCAGATTTGGTGGGTAATGTTCCAAATCTAGGTTAGTGGTTAGAGAGTATGTGTCTAGAGAAAAGAATAGTTGTTTTTGGATCTAGGACTTTATATCATCCCCCCCTTCGAATTGGGAAAAAGATATATTTATAGGGTTTCCAAAATAAATCTTAAAATCGATAATGTTGTTGACTGAAACGATAAATGCACGGGTCCCACACGGGTCTAGACCCGTACAGTGACCTATGCAATAACCTGATGGGCTAATTTCCATCTCTCAGGTTTTGGCAAATGCAAGGTTGTGGGCGAGTTATGGACCCGCGCAGTGACCTGCACACTAGAGCATTTCTTCATCGATTTCGGCCTGTTTTCGCCCAACCTTTACGCTTTTCATCTTTTCTTCCAACATGTACCTAATTTTCTATAAATATAACATATGAGCCATAAGACAAGCAAAAACACTCAAAAACAAGATAAAGGCAATGGAAATGAGGGCTGAAATATATGAACATTTTGGCACGATCAGTCAAAATTTAATTTATATTCAATAATTAGTTATTTGATTAATACACTAATGAGTTGGAATAGAAGTCTTGGTGTGGAAAAGAATTCTGAAAGTTGATAGGAGTCTTGGTGAACGTAAATCCTTCTAGAGATAGGATTCTTGGCCACCAAGTAAATCCTCCTGCAAAGATGATTTGCCCACCTATATATATGATCTTGTTGAATTCGTCCAAGCCTAAGAAATCTATGGCAAGATTTTGGCCAAGGATGGTTAAAGATACTTGGAAGAAGTTTTTTTATTATTTTATTTTACTTAAATAGATAACAAAAAAAAACTTCATCCAACCCTTTGTGTGAAGAATTTGGCCAAGCATAGATAAAAGAGGGAACATTTTTGTTTTCGATTGTGCACAACTATCTTTTTCATCAAAAGGGTTTTGTGCACAAAAATAAAATCGGGTTGACAATTTTCAATCAAATAGATTGATAATTAACAAGTGACCAAACATTCTTGGTTTTTCTCTAGGAGGATTATTGTAAGTAACAAAAGAAAAAGATTTTGTTAGTTTTCATCCTCATGTATACAATTCAACGAAAGGGATCCCACACTCCTAGGTGATTCACATTTATGATTGGTTTGGAAGATCTTACGGATTCAATTTGGTGTAACTTCAATCGTCATTAAAAAAAGGTACGATACTTTGATTATATGTTAATTAATCAAGGTTAAGGTTAATTCTTTTTAAGGAATTTTAAAAAAAATATTCCAATCTAATTTTTCACTTCCATCGTGCATTTTTCCTACACCTAAGGTGACACTTTCTTGTGATATGTTGGATTGTAGTGGCATAGAAACATTGCTTTCTTAGGGTTGTTCTTTTTCATTAAACATTTTCATACATCACGTTAAATTTTATACTCAACATTCAGACATGTTTTAAATGTATTACTGAACGAATTCCTAATTTATGTTATGTCAGCCATTTTATCTGCGTTGTTACAAATCCTTGCAAATGACAAATTAAATGGTGATAACTACACTAAATGAATACATAACATAAATGCAATATTTTTCAACAAGGACCAAAAGTTTGTGCTTACGGAGGATTGTCCTCCAGCGCCTATTGTCAATGCCGCACGAACTGTTCGTGAGGCATATCAAAAATGGGTCTCATTAGATGAGAAAGCCCAAACATATCTATTAGCCAGTATGAAAGACATGCTTGTTGCTAAGCACAAAGCAATGGGTACTACATTTGAAATAATGAAGTTATTGCAGGCTATGTTTGGGCAGCCCGCTGAGCAAAAGTGGTACGAAGCTATTTGTTTTGTATTGTTTGCTCGATTGAAAAAGTGTGCATCTGTTTGGGAACATGTCTTGAACATGATTTCCTACTCCATCATGACATAGATTAATGGTAGGGCCATTGATGAACACTGTCATGTAAGCATCATACTGATGATTCTTCTGAAGTGTTTCGAGCAGTTCAAGAGTAACTATAGGATGAACAAGTTAATCAGTCTCACTCAGTTGCTCAACGAGCTCACTACTTTTGAGTCCTTGACTAAAGATGACAAAAGTAAGACCGGTGAGGCAAATATTGTTGAACTATCCTCTTCTAGTAATAAGAAGAAGAATAGGTCTTATGGGAAGGCAACGTGTAAGCCCAAGCCTAAGAAATCCCAAGGTAAGAAGAAGGGCACCTCTACCAACTAGGAAAAAGGAAAATGTTTCCATTGCAACAAGGTTGGCCATTGGAAGAGGAATTGTCCTCAGTATATTGAAGAGGTAGCTAAGAAGAAAAAGACAAAAGGTAAATATGATTTACTTGTTCTTGAGATGTGCTTAATGGAAGACGATTCTACACCCTAGATAGTTGATTCGGGGGCCACTAACCATGTTTGTTCTTCTATACAGTTGACTAATTCTTGGACACACCTTAAGGAGAGAGCCTTCTCTATGCTTGTTGGGTCGGGGGATGTCGTGTCAGCAAGAGCAGTTGGTGTAGTCAGACTACACTTTGAAAATTGTTTTTTTTTTTGTTTTAAACAATATATTTTTTAATCCTGGATTCACTAGAAATTTGATTTATGTTTCCATGTTGTAGGAGCAATTATATTCTATGTTTTTAATAATAAGTCTGTTATTATTGTAAAGAAAAGTTTGAATATATGTTCAAGATTAAACGAAACCAATTTGTATGTTTTAAGGATGTTAGTAATATAACACTACTAAATGCTGAAATGTTTAAAGTTGAAATACCATAAATAAAAATGACAAAAGATTTCTCCAGAAAACGAAACGTATCTATGGCATCTAAGACTTGGCCATATCAACCTTATTAGTAAAAAGCAGACCTTTAAGTGAGTTAAAGGTTAGCACCTTACCTATATGTGAATCCTATTTAGAAGGTAAAATGACCAAGTGACCTTTTATAGGAAAAGGACATATAGCTAAAGAACCACTAGAGCTTATATATTCAGACGTCTATAGACCAATGAATGTTAAAGCAAGGGGTAGTTATGAGTATTTTTCCACCTTGGAATTGATTACTCGAGATACGGATATGTTTAACTTATATAACAAAAGTCGGAAACATTTGAAAAGTTTAAAAAATTCGGAGCTAAAGTTGGGAACCAGTTAGGAAAGACTAACAAGTCACTATGATCAGATTGCGAAAAGGAGTACCTTGACCAAGATTTTGAAGACTTCATAGTTGAGCAAGGGATAATGTCCTAACTCACATCTTCTGGAACACCACAACATTATATTGTCATGGAGAGGGAAATGAAACCCTAATGGAAATGGTGAGCTCTATGATTAGTTTCTCATCATTACCAAATTACTTTTTGGGATATGCATTACAACTGCGGCTTACATTTTGAATGTAGTGCCATCCAAATATGTTCCTAAGACTCCCTCAAAGATGTGGAATGGTTGTAAAGCTAGTTTTCAACATTTTCGCATATGAGGGTGTCCTACACACGTTCTGAAGAACAAAAGTGGATAGCTAGACCCAAAGTCTATGGGGTGCTTGAATGGCAATCTTGATGAGAGCATCTACATGATGCGACTAGAGGGATTCATGTCTTCAAATCAATAGCAAAAGGTTTGTAAGTTGCAAAGTTTGATAATGTGATCAAAACCTATGGCTTCAAGCAAAACGTTAACAAGTCTTGTGTTTACAAGCGCACCACTGATGAAAAGTCCTCATCTGTTGATTGGCTTATTTCGTGAACAACCACATTGTTGGGGTTCATGTAAGGGTAGCTTAGGGTCTCGAGACCTTAAGAGGAGAAGCACCAAAGGTAAAATTCTTGTGTTTACTTACTTTGAAGAGATAGTTGCACACACTCACATATTCATGCATAACTCTTGATCATATGTGTTGAGTGTTTTCTTGTGTGCATTTTAGTTTAACTGACTCTTATTGACCTATTGGCATCTTGCTATGATAGTTTTTGTCATGCTAAGAATTAAAATAGGATGCATTTTCATCACTCTTGTACTTGTTGCTTGTATGGTTGTTTGAGTGTTGAAGTAGGAATTGCGCTGGTGGTACGCTACTCAACCATCGCAACATTCAAAGTGGACTGTCGCTAGTGTTGCGCCACTGGGTTGCACTGTTGCACCAGCGCAAATATGCAAAAAGTGGGCGTGCACTGGTGGTGCGCTACTCCACTAGAGCAGCCCCACCAGCGTAAACATTCTAGTGGTTTTACGCTTATGTTACGCCACTGATGTGCGCCACTCGACCAGCGCCTATTGAAAGTTCTAGGCAGTGCACTGGTGGTGCGCTTCTCGACCAGCGCACGTACAATGAAGAAGCTGGAACATTTTTTTCAAAATGACATCACTTTGCTTGGATCTCATATATATATCTCATAAGGTCATGTAAGAGTTCAAAATATTATATATTTTCCTTAGAACACATTTCAAGGGAAAAACACTTCCAAGAAATCATTTTTAATCACTCAAAGCATTCCCATATGAATCAAATCTTTATCTTGCATCATCTAAGTTCATCTAGAGTGCATCTATGGATAGGGTTGCTTCATCACATCATGTTTGGTAAGCTCTTCACTATCTTCTTACATGTTAAGTGTTCTTGCTTGCTAAACCATCTCTTTAATTAATTGTATTCTCTTAGAATATTTCTAGATACAAGTTAGAGATTGTTGTGATGACATGATTCAGTGTTGTATTGTGATAGCTTTATAGGATTGATCGATCTATGTTTAGCTTAGCTATTTGAACATGTCATTTAGCACTTGATATCTAGGATTGTATTAATTATCATCTCATTATCCTAGATAAGCATATAGGGTTTCCTAGCCTTGTTTGTTCATTGAATATCATCATATATTCACTTAGGACACTTTATCTCTTCATTGAAAAGTAAGACTTGTGTTGCTTCCGGGAGTAGGTAGCTTAAATCACAAGTAAGATAAACTGGGTTCACTTATACCGGTATTAGGTAGTAGTGGTGGATTAAACCGGGATTAGGTTATAATTCCTTGCCATTAGTGGATTCGAGGTTCTAGTGTGGCGCACTCATCAGCCCGTGTTTTTTCCCATTTGGAGGGTTTCCACGTATATCTCAAGTGTCGTTTATAGTTCCGTATTTTTACACTTGTGATTTACTTGTAATTAGCTAGGGACATTTTCGTCAATTTGACTCTTAACGAAAATTGGGAAAATTCGATATACGGCAACATTGTGTGAAACAAGGTTAGGCTTGTAGCACAAAGATGCTCTCAAATTGAGGATATTGACTTTGAGGAGACATTTGCTCCCGTTGCTAGGATTGAGTCCATTAGGCTTCTTTTATCCATTTGTTGTTTACACAAGTTAAAATTACATCAAATGGATGTTAAGAGTGTCTTCCTCAATGGCTTCTTGCAAGAGGAAGTGTTTGTTGAGCAACCCAAAAGGTTTGTGGATCCTCACCATCCTAATCATGTCTATCACCTCAACAAAGCTTTATATGGGTTGAAACAAGCATCAAGGGCTTGGTATGAGCGTCTCACCCAATATCTCATAGACAATGGCTACACTAGGGGTAGTGTTGACAAGACTCTATTCATCAAGAAAAACAAAGATGAGCTCTTTATAGCTCAAATCTATGTTGATGATATAGTATTTTGCTCCACCAATGACACCAAAGTCCAACAATTTGTTGATTTCATGTCTCATGAATTTGAGATGAGTCTTATTGGTGAGTTTAGTTACTTTCTAAGTTTACAAATTAAGCAAATGGATGATGGGATTTTCATATCTCTAGCTAAATATACCAAAAACCTAGTGAAGAAATTTGGCCTTGAAAGTGCCAAACATTGTAATACACCCATGAGTACCACTTTGAAGCTAAGCAATGACGCTAGTGGTAAAAGTGTGGACCAAACTTTATATTGTGGCATGATTGGTAGCTTGCTCTAGTTGACCGCAAGTAGGCCCTGTATCTCCTTTAGTGTGGGTGTGTGTGCTAGGTACCAAGCGGATCCTAAGGAGTCTCGTCTCTCTTCTGTTAAGAAAATCATTCGATATGTGAATGGGACATCCAACTATGGGATTTTGTACTCTTTTAACACTAATGCTAGTCTTGTAGGCTTTAGTGATGCAGATTGGGCAGGAAATTGTGATGATAGGAAAAGTACATCGGGCGGTTGCTTTTTCCTTGGGAACAACCTTGTTTCTTTGTTTTACAAAAAGCAAAATTCGTTTTCCTTGTCCATGGCTGAGGCCGAATACATTGCTGCAGGGAGTGGATGCACACAACTCCTTTGGATGAAGCAAATGCTAGTCGACTATGGATTCAATATAGGTACTCTTACTCTCTTTTGTGATAACATGAGTGCAATTAATATTTCAAATAATCCAGTTCAGCATTCTAGGACTAAGCATATTGACATCCGTCATCATTTTATTAGAGAACTAGTTAAGAGCAAATGTATTGTACTTGAACATGTAGGTACCAATGATCAACTAGCGGATGTATTTACTAAACCCTTAGATGCTACTAGATTTAAGACTCTCAGTAGATCTATTGGGATTGTTTAATGGAGTGATGTGTTGTGGTCTTTGACCCCATATGGGGAACTCAAGCAAAGAGAGTTGTTGTTTACTTGTTGCATGCAATTTTTCTTAAATATTTTTATGTCTTTTTTTTTATTGCCTGAGTAGCTTGGTTGCACTTATAGTATATTGTATTTTCTTAAATAAGTGTGAACTTTGCTTTGTTTACAATCCATGTCATATTTATGTTCAAACATGCATTTTTGGACTAGGAGATATACATTGGAAGTACATGTTGAATGACCTATAATTATCTCCATGACATAATAATTCTTAAATGACATGCTAATGAAAAATGATAAAGCATGATTTGTTGATTGCAATTGTTAAATGTAACACATTATGTGAAACATACTAGTGAGACTTAATTGTTTAATCAATGTCTCTCTTTCTTTATTAGTTGAACATGGCTATTATCATACGGGGTATCCTCCCGAAAAAATCAAATAGGGTGCGAAGTTGCTCATGCAATGTTTAGCTTTTTAAGTTGGATATAGTGCCTATAAAACTTGATATCTATAAGAACTCTATATCCTTGCTTTTCTCATGACAAATGGTGAAATTGGTTTGAATTATATTGGAAACCTTTGTCATTTGCTTTTCCAAATACCATTGTTTTTGGACTTGAATGCAACATGTCTTGTATGCAAAGCATTTTTTGATTCACACATTGTCTTTGAAATAAATCTCCTTGTTTCTCTCCTATCAATTGAGATTGCATAAATGTGGCTTATATAATTATGCAACAATCTTGTATGTTTTTTTTTCTTTGCCTAGAGTGACCCGGTTGGGGACTTCTCCTTTTACTATGTCATGACAAAAAGGGAGAGTAGTGTTGGCTAAAGGAGAGTATCATGTGTTGGTTTGAAAAGGGAGTTTACACGTAAGGGGAGAGATTGCATGTAGTGGGAGTAACCCGTTGAGGGGGAGCATTGCATTCACATACATTGCATGTTGTCATATTCATATTCTTAAATGCAAATGATTTTGTTTAGATTCACTTGATCATCTCACATGCACTTGGTTTGGAAAGCGTATTTGTGCTTGCCTTGTGTGTAGGGCTGATAGTTCTACAAGAGATTGAAGACTTGAAGTTTTTTTTTTATGTTTATCTCTTTGTAATGTAGAATATCTTCCCGATGTTTTTCTGTTTTATTTTGTGAGGATCAATGTGAGTGGTGGTTTTGTCACGAAATAGCTAAAGGGGGAGATTGAAAAGTCCTTATTTGTTGATTGGCTTATTTCATGAACAACCACACTGCAGGGGTTCATATAAGGGTAGCTTAGGCTCTCAAGACCTCAAGAGGAGAAGCACCAAAGGTAAAATTCTTGTGCTTACTTACTTTGAAGAGATAATTGCACACACTCACACATTCATGCATAACTCTTGATCATATGTGTTGAGTGTTTTCTTGTGTGCATTTAAGTCTAAATGACTCTTGTTGACCTATTTGCATCTTGCTATGAATGTTTTATGTCATGCTAGGCATTAAAATAGGATGCATTTTCATCACTCTTGTACTTATTGCTTATATGGTTGTTTAAGTGTTGAGGTAGGAATTGCATTGGTGGTGCGCTACTCGACCAGCGCACCTCACCAGCACAACATTCACAGTGGACTGTCGCTAGTGTTGCGCCACTGGGTTGCGCTGTTGCACCCGCGCAAATATGCAAAAAAAAAATGGGCGTGCGCTGGTGGTGCACTACTCGACTAGCGCAGCCCCACCGGCGTAAACATTCCAGTGGTTTTGTGCTTGTGTTACGCCACTGACGTGCGGCACTCGATCCGCGCCTATTGAAATTTTTAGGCAGTGCACTGGTGGTGCGCTACTCGACAGGCGCACCTCACCAGCGCACAATGAAGAAGCTGGAACATTTTTTCCAAAATGACATCACTTTGTTTGGATCTCATATATATATATATATATATATATATATATATATATATATATCTCATTGTCTTAAGGTCGTGTAAGAGTTCAAAATATCATATATTTTCCTTAGAATACATTTCAAAGGAAAAACACTTCCAAGAACTCATTTTTAATCACTCATTTTTAATCACTCAAAGCATTCCCATGTGTATCAAATCTTCATCTTGCATCATCTAAGTTCATCTAGAGTGCATCTATGGATAGAGTTGCTTCATCACATCTTGTTTGGTAAGCTCTTCACTATCTTCTTACAAGTTAAGTGTTTTTCCTTGCTAAACCATCTCTTTAATTAATTGTATTCTCTTAGAATATTTCTATATACAAATTAGAGATTGTTGTGATGACATGATTAAGTGTTGTATTGTGATAGCTTCATAGGATTAATTGATCTATGTTTAGCTAAGCTATTTTAACATGTCATTGATATCTAGGATTGCATTAATTGTCATCTCATTATCCTAGATAAGCATATAGGGTTTTCTAGCCTTGTTTGTTCATTGAATATCATCATACATTCACTTAGGACAATTTATCTCTTCATTGAGAAGTAAGACTTGTGTTGCTTCCGGGAGTAGGTAGCTTAAAGCACAAGCAAGATGAACTAGGTTCACTTATACCGGGATTAGGTAGTTATGGTGGATTAAACCAGGATTAGGTTTTAATTCATTGCTATTAGTGGATTCGAGGTTCTAGTGTGGCACACTCATCAGCCTGTGGTTTTTCCCATTTGGTGGGTTTCCACGTATATCTCAAGTGTCGTTTATAGTTCTGCATTTTTACACTTGTGATTTTATTGTAACTAGCTAGGGGCATTTTCATCAATTTTACTCTTAACAAAAATTGGGTAAAAGTTAATTAAAATCTATTTACCCCCCCTTTAGATTAACATTACACACCATAATATTTGTATCAACTGAAAAAAGGTAGTTTTCTTAGTTCTTTAAGTAGCTGATATCCTACTCATTGAGAGTGATGTAGGGGTATTATCGAAATTAAAGGGCTTGCTAGCTAGCCAATTCCAAATGATAGATTTGGGAGAGGCAAGTTATGTCATAGGGATCTGACTTATAAGGGATCGTAAGAACAAACGCAAAGCATTGTCTTAGTCATCATATATCAAAAATATTCTTACGAAATTTTTGATGCAGAACTCTAAGATAGGTAATTTACCTTCCTTGCATGGAGTTCACTTGTCTAAGGAACAGTGTCCTACAACACCTCAGCAGTTGAGGATATGAGACGTGTTCTCTATGTCTGCGATATGTAGTCTTATATATGATATGTTATGCACGAGACCTGAAATCTACTTCACCATGGGAATAGCCAGTAGGTACCAGTCCAACCTATCATGACTATTCTCAACTATCTTTGCAGAACGAGAACTATATGCTAGTGTACAGACCTACCAAGTCCAATAGACCTAATTGAGTCTATAGGTGACATGTTACCACAATAACATGCATGCTCATCATTTTTAATCCAAATCCACCTAGGTGATAAATTTTCATTCCTAGTGGTCATAGACATGTTTCTAAATTTCCTAGGATCAATTACTCTAGATTTCCTAGGCACATGCTTGTTTGCCCATTTAAGCCTGTTCCTCCCTATCATGCTCTCAACCCTGCATTTCTTAATGTACTTATAGCAATTTGGCCTAACATGCCCATCAACACCGCAAAAATGACAAGTAGGTATAAAATTAGGAGTCATACCATATCCTTGTGTGGTCATTTGAGACTTGTCATGCATTTGATGTTGCCTTTGGTGTTGAGTCGATTCTTTTCTTCTTTGTTGTTGAACCAAATTGCCATGATTCCTTGGTTGAGTTTGCTTGGCTTGCCTCCTTGGTTGAGGAAAGGTTGGAGGTGGAGATCTTGGTTGTTGAGAATTAGCTATACATTCTTCACTGACATCTTTACTTAGCCATTCTTGGATGACTCTCCAAGATCAATCTTCCTCTTATGATGTTGTGGAGGTGAAGCTTTCCTTTTGCCTTGAGCTTGAGGTTGTTTGACCTTGATCTTCTTCAATTCTTCAAGGCACCTCATCTCTTTATCCTTGATTATCTTTAAGGAATCGTCTTTGTTGGCAAGTTCATTCTTTATTGCCTTCATCTTTAGATGCCAATCTTCAATCTCCTTCCTATATTTAGACTCTTCAACCATGTCCTTCATAAAGGACTCATCTAACTCGGTCCTTAGTTAAAGGTTTTCCTTCTTCAACTTCTTGATTTCTTCATTTTTCTTCTTCAAGGACCTTTGAAGACTTTTAATGAAGTCTTCTTAACCAAACCCTGCATCACTCAAGTTATTGGAGTTTGAACTTTCTTCACCGAAGCTTCTACAACTTGTGCTCTCATGGCAACCATCATCTAAGCTAGCTTCTTCAATGTTAACCTTGAGGAGTAGTTATCCTTAGTGAGCATAAGTAGTTCAGAGATCAATACTCCATCTAGTCTTTCAAAATAACTCATGGTGTTTTGGGTTATATAAATGCAAATTTATTGCAACAAACAAATACAAACAAATGCAAGACACGCAAACGAGAGCTTGGATTACCTAAGTATATCTAGTAACCCGCTCTGATACCAATTGAAAATACCTTAGAATACGTGTCTAATAACCTAGAGTGGGGGGGGGGGGGGGTGAATAGGTTTTAATCAAGTTAATTGCCAATTTTTCTTGATTAGTCAATATTCAAAATTCACCCAATAAAACAAGCATACAACATCAAGTGTAAAGTGCGGAATAATAAAGAACACTTGATTTTTACATGGAAACCCTTCAACAAGGGAAAAACCATTGGGTATTGTGCTAGCCACACATGATCATAGAAATCCACTATATAAGAAAAAGGTTACACCCTCAAATGATTCTCAGACTCTCACTCTCGACAACCTCAAGTTGTGGACACTACCACTTACCACTCTTGGTTCAATCCCTAATGATACCCTCTGATACACTACTTTTGGCATGAGCACCTCCTACTTTACCCCTCGGGCCTTTTACAGTGGCACCCGACCAATTGCTTGCCAACCTACCCTTGGTTCCAAGACTTGACTTGCTTATGCAACTTCACCTAGAAGCCACAAGACTTGACTCAATGAAGAGTTCAACAACCTATGTGAATATGATGAAATATTCAAACATGCAAATAATGCTAGGTAAAACATTAACTGCTTATCTATGAATTTAAGAATGTCACTAAGTACAATTCCTATATATCAATTTCTAAATGAATGCTCATAAAGACTTAACTAGATATAATTACGCAACATTACATCCTAGTTATCAAACATGGCCATTTCAACATATGTTGTCATTAAGCATGACATGATCATTAAAGCAATCATCAATGCAATTAATATGACCTAATTAGCTAGAGGCAAATATGACCTATATGCTAGCTATTACCCCAATAATGCAAAAGAACTCATAAATAGATGTAAAGAATGAAGTTCTAGCAATTAATCAACTAATAAATGCAATAAAAACATCATCTTGGAAAACATGAACAAATCAAAAAGATGAGATTTTTGTTCAACTTACCAAGTCAATCAAAGATGAAGACCCATGCCTGAAGATGCTCAATAATGCATGAAGGATGATGGTTTTTAGGTTTGGAGAGTTAATCAAGCTTTAATGAAGCTCTCTCTCTCTCTCAAGAAACTCTCTCTCTCACTATAGGGTTCGTTTTTGAGATTCATGGAATGAAGAAGATGAGTTAAGGATATATATATATATATATATAATGCCCAAGTGAATTGACATCGTTGTGAAGTTAGAAAACAACATCCTATTATGATTGTTGTGCATACCATGGTCCAATCAAGTGTCCAGACCATGGTCTACGTAGCATGGCACGGCTGGACATGACTGATCCTGAGACCAAAGCGGTACAGACCACGGTACACGCCTAATAGCACAACAGCTAGAGTTTCGAGAAACCCAAAACATGACCAAACAACATCAAAATCCTTCATATAATATATCGATGGAAAGGTATATGAGTCTACTTTCTATTTACAAAACATTATTTGGATGTCTTTAGAAAGAGTTATGGTTATTTGAGTGACCAATGGTCAGAAACTGTCAACAACAGAGTTGCCCTATTTTTATAGTCAATTTGGAGATTTCAAAACCAATCCCAACGGCCATGAAATTGTACGAATAATATACCGTTGGAAAGGCATGGATATTTAGTTTGTACAAAAATGTTCGAAACTCATTTTAATGTAGGGAAAATCGGTTCAAAATGTAACGAAAGCGTGAGAAACAAGAAAATTAGGGTTTGCGTATAAATAAAAATTTTCCCTTTTAAATAACAAGAACCTTAACCCTAGATTAATTGATGTATATATAAAGTGTTGTACCTTTTTCTAGTGACGATTGAACAAGCGACGGATTGATTTCGTAAGATCTTCCAATCCAATCATGAATGTCAATCACCTAGGAGTGTGGGCTCCCTCTCCTTTAATTGTATACCTGAGGATGGAAACAAACAAAATCTTCTTCTTTGTTAATTACAATAATCCTCCAAGAAGAAAACAAAGAAAGTTAGGTCACTTGTAAATTATCAATCAATTTGATTGCAACTCACGTGAACCTTGATTCAATGTTGTATACAAAACCTTTTAATGTAAAGGCTACTAGTGTACTATCGAAAACTAAACATTCTTTCTTCCTTTTCTTCTTTCCCGAATCACACACTATTTCTTTGAGTTGGTTGAATTTTGTCTAGAGCAAAAACTAATTTTTTCTCCCTCAAAATTCTATGGTGGCTGAATTCTTCTGTTGGAAAAACTAAGACTAGCTGAAAATCACTCTTGCAATTTCTTAGGGCTGGCGGAATTTCCAAACATATATATCTATATATATATATATATAGGATCATAAATCCTCTCCTAGGAAGGATTTACTTGGTTGGCAAGAATCCTTTGGTGGATTTATTTGGTAGTAAATAATCCTTTTCTAAAAGGAATTTTATCATGTTATATATATATATATATATATATAGCTGGCCGAATTCTTCATAGAATTCAATTAGGAGACTTAATCTTTTCCTAAGAAGGATTTACTTGGTAGTTAAGAATCCTTTCCTTAGGTGGATTTACTTGGTTGTTAAGAATCCTTTTCGAAAAGGAATTTTATTCTACACCAAGACTCCTAATCCAACTCAATACTTTATTTGTAACCATATTAAAGACTTCTAAATTTGATTAGATAAATAATTCCATTTATTTATATACATATCAAATATAGTATTTAATATTAATTATACTACCAACATTAGTATAATTTTAGGAGACCATCTTCTACTAGGAAAAAGATTGTGGCTTTTAATTAAATAATTTATTAATCACCAAATTAATTAATTTCCATTTAATTAAATAATAATATAAAATAATATAATTAAGCTATTCTAAATAGCTTTACCACTCAACACATATACATAGGCCAATATATTATTTTCTTATTTTATTAAATCCATTTGACCTTTATAAAATGTCCACATGTGAACTAGACCATTTCTACAAAAAGAAACATATAAACATGCCTCAATACAATTCTAGATGGACCCCTAAATTAGTCCGGTAGAATATTTCAAGTGATCCATGCAAGTTCATGTGGATTGGGGATCTTTGCAGGCTATCTTGATTTAAGCTCCAATAGACACAACCCAATCACAATCAACAAATGATCCACTTAGGTCCGATCTATTTAATTTTAGTTCATTCCACTAAAGAACTAAAATTGAACTCTTAAATAAAGATAGAATAAGTTGATGTTACTCATTCATACCCTAGACAACCTTGCTGGAGAAAGTGTATCCTGGTGAAGAATATCAGTAATCCCCAAGAGCTCATAGACCGCCAATAGCTCTCCAAGTTACCATATTTACTCATATGACCACATTTTGAACTTGGATATTTTGACTTGTCCAGAAGCCATGTTTCAATAGACACTATTGAAAACTTAACGTTAAGATTTAATATCCAATACATAAAAGCATCCATATGATCGTATTCTACTCTCATTTAATAAACAGAGCCATAATGTCCATATATTTAAATGAAAACCTCTATCGATTAACAAATGAATACCACCAAACTATCAAGGATAGACTATGCTATATAGTTGTACTCATTGATAGCTCAAATGATAACAATTGTAACCATAAGTCCATCATTTATCTCAGGATTAAGATTGACTCTCCGATTGTATTCAAAAGAAAACTTTTATCCATTGACGGTTCTAGATAAAGTATTTCATTTTGATCCTATTCAATGCACCAAGTGCACTAGATTCTTTTGCCTAAAGACACCACGCTTTGATGATTTTAGATTAATCATAACACATTTGATCCCACTCAAAAGCTTGCAAAAGAATCTACAACATTGACAAGATGAAGGCACCCAACCTATTATCTTAAGTTGTGAATATTATTCAAGACTAATTTATTAATTGTGTCTACCTCATACATATCTAGATGTATGAACAATTCTTCTTTTCTCGTAGCCTTTTGAACTTATAATTATTTACTTTTGACAATTATAATAATTAAACTATAACTGCTATAAGATTTGTTAAACTAGAAATCACTTTATTAAAATGAAAAGATTGTTAAATACATTATTACACTCTTGCTATCGAGCATAATCCCAACATTTGAAGCGTTGCATAAAACGATATGGTCACAAGACTGTGCAAAGGTAAGTGTTGAAAAACATTTAAATCATTAAAATTCACTCTTTTGAAACTAGACACCTTACTCCATATAACCAAACAAAGTGAAGAATGAAACCTTCTCAAATGGTCACTCAACATGCTATAATAAGAACACTATCGTGCAAGCATGGACATTTCCGATCAAACAATGGATAACGAATTTAAACACACAACAACCACACTTAAGACTAAGAATAAAGTGCAAGTGTGATTGTGAAGAAATGCACATATATAAACAATATCAATACAAATTCAAGATCAACAAAACATGCATGATATGTGTGTGTGCACCTAAACTCTTCAAGAGTCAAAGTTTAGAGAATATACCATTTACTGTTGAAGTCATGGAGATGCTTGGAAGTTTGTCAATGAGGACCTAAGCTACCCATTACACAATCATCCCCAATGTGGTGTAGTTTGTCATGAAATAAGCCAATCATAAAATTGAGGTCCTTATTGCATGCAATTGAGTGTTGGGGTTTATGCCCTGAAGATGTAATTTGTAAATGGATTTATGAAATAAATAAAAAGAAAAGTTCAATTCATTCTTGTTGTGTTGTTTCTTTTATAACTTGTACATAGAAACATCCTAGATTGACGGATGTAATCTCAAACTGTGTATATGAGTGTCATATATGGATAGATACAATAAGAGACGTGCAATCTAAAGTGTCCATAGATAGCAAATAAACCTGGGTACTTTATTTATGGTTAATCTATAGTTACAGTCAATTATGTAATGTATGGTGACACTATCCTGGATCATTCATATGAGATATGGGAATGGAGGCACCTTGTATGATGTGATCATATAGGACAGGGTCATGATCTATATAAATCTATTACCAATATCCGTTTGTCGATGAGATTCATATATAGCAGCGAATGATGTCTTTACGTGGGTAATCTTAATCCTAAGTGTCTTATCGAATTCTTCAGGTTATATCGTGGTCTTTGATATACCATGGGTGAGATCAGATGCAGTTTCTGATCAATATACTCCCTATGTTGGGATTGCGGTTTGGCTTGTGGCAAGAAAGGTTTGTACACAATAGTGGAATCCACTTCTTCTTATGAGAAGTAGATGGTAGTTCCCTTAAGGGTTGATTCGGAGATTAGACAATATGAGCGCTCTCCTAATTCTATGAGGAAATAGGATTTACTATCCATTAGTGAATCAACGATACTTAAAGGATATATGTAATTAGAGGAATATAATGGAAATTATGACCCAACTCTAATTATGAACTACTGTGGAGGATCACACCAAGTGTAGTATCTATATCGATCGACACCGAGTTATATCGGTCTGTGTAAAAGCGTCTGTAGTTGAGGAGTGCAGCTTCGGATTTTTAGTGGAATAACACCGGAGTTAATAAATAAGGATTATTAATTAAAGAGTTTAATTAATTTTTTCGAGTATTATTGAAACTCAAAATATTATGGGTCTATTACATCCCATTGCTAGCCCGATCGATTTAGGTAACAAGGGTCACGGTTATTTAATTGGATTGTCTAATTAAATTTGTTACGAAAATGACACGTACTTATTCGGAAATTGATTGAATAATGAGATTATTTTATTCATGAGTAATGGTGATTAAATAAATTAAATAATCAGATTATTTAATCATGTTATTGATCACCAAATAGAGGGTGTTTGTTGATATTTGTTTTTTGAATAAAATAAGATAATATTATAATTTTATTTTATTAAATTAAGTATTTAATTTTTTTAATTTAAATAGTTTAAATTAAAATTAAAAGATAACTTTTAATAGAAATAAAACAAAGATTTTGTTTTAAATAAAATGATACCATGAGGTTTCTAAAAGAGGAAATATATATATCTGATATATATATATTCTTTGAAAACCGACCAAAAATAGGTATCAATTAAACTAAGAAGATTTACAAAATATAATATACATATTTGTTTGTTAAGAAAAAAAAGGGTATGCGTGAAGCACTATCAGTGTCAAAGAGAAAAGAAATACAAAATAGTTTTCTGATGTGTGTGTTCGTGCTCTTCGACAAAAAACATAAGAAAAAAATTGTTCTAAGTTGTTTTCACATAGAAGAAAGAGTTTCTTCATTGTTTCTCTATATCCTCCATTCAAGTTCCTTAGACCGTGACGCGTCCACAAACACTTTTCAGTCTCAGGATATAGCAAGAAAGATCAAGTAGTACAGACAAGGAGTATATTGCAAGCAGTGAATGAGCCTCCAAGCGTTGGTAAGATTCTAATATATTTTCCTAATTAAGTTGATTTCAAATTCCTGTTTATATATATATATATATATTATTTTAATAATTTGATATGTATTAGTTTCTGATAAAAACTGACCATCCCAAGTTCACTGGTTACAGATCGATTATGATCTGTGTTAAAAAAAATTAAAACCTACTTCCGCTGCGTTACCAGTGAACGGGGTTCCAACAATTGGTATCATGGCCAACTTTTTTTTCTGGAACAAGAAATTGTTTTCAATGTTCCTGTATGTATGATTATGTAGGCACCATCTATATGATTGTATGAATATTTATAATTAAATTGTTTAATTTAAACATGGTTGATCGTTATTTTTTATGGTACTATGGATTTAAGGCTTATAGGTTGTATAATTTTTTGTTAATTTTTTTTTATTTTTACTATTATTGTATTGTAAAAAAAATGTAACCTATATTGAAGACCTAAAAAAATCATGAAGAAGGATTCATAAGATAAATCAGAGTGACCTTAAGAGATTGGAAGATTTCTGAAGTTACAAGAAGAGCAATGAATGCCTTGGGAGTATTTTTGTATTTTTAAATTCTAATTTTTTTTGGTTAAATAATCTATAGTACTCGGTCAATTCATATATGATTTATATTATGTGATGATAAAAGCATTGCTATATATACGTATGTCATTTATATTAGATATGCCTACATAAATAAATTTGATATATCATACATACATCTTAGCCTGATATTTTATGTATTTTTTTTAATGTGAATAAAATGGGCAATATGCATAAATGGTTATGAATAATGAGATTAGTTTTTTAATGGTTAGACAACTTGGTAATTCTCATTAATATTAATTTAGTAATTAAAGAGTTTAATAAGTTAGATTAATAGGGTCATTTATTGTAATTAGGACTGATATGATTAATTTCGTAATAATAAATGAACCGAATAAAGTTTTAGAATTTTAATAGTTAAAACTTGGCAAACAATAACAGAAGAATCTGACCTTATTAAATAGTTTACAAAGGCTTAGATTGTTCACTAATTGATTGGATTTTTAATAGTTAAAAATCATAAATAATTTGTTAGTTAATTAGAACTTGTTTCTAATAATGAATTAGTTAATGTGCTAGATAACTTGATTAAAGTTAGCCGTTTGATCTTGTAGAGTTTAGGTGTATTAACGGATAATAGAAAACCCTACTTATAAAATAGTGAGTGGGAGAGGGATATATGACATATATATCCCACAGTCTCCATCATTAGTTCAACACCGTGAGATCCGAGTAGGGCCTTGTGACGGCTTTGTTTTCGTCCCTCCTAGGGAGGGTTTTCACAAAGGTCAATATCAAGGTTGACTTCCTAATTGATAGGATTTTTTAGGGTATTTCGGGATTGACCGACCCTAAGGTGGCACCTTTTTGTGGTATGTGGGATTGTCTTGGTATAGAAACTGGTTTTAGGGTAGTTCTAGTTCGTTAAACATGTTCATGCATCATGATTAAATTTATGCCAAAGCACTCGCACTTGTTTTAAATAAATGACTGAATGAATGTTTTATGTTATTTCTGTTGGGATTATGCTCATTAGTAGGAGAGTAATAATGTATTTGACAATCTTTTCATATTAATAAAAGTGACTTATAGTTTAACAAATCTTATAGCATTTATAGTTTAATTATTATAATTGTCAAAAGTAAATAATCATAAGGTCAAAAGACTATGAGAAAAAAAAAATCGTGCATCTGGATATGTATGAGGTGGACACAATTCTTTAGTTAGTCTTGAATAATATTCATAACTTAAGATAAAGGTTGGGCGCCTGTATCTTGTTAAAGTTATAGATTCTTTTTCTAGCATTTGAGTGGGATCAAATGTGTTATGATGAGTCTAAAATAAACAAAGTGTGGTGTTTTTGGGCAAAAGAATCTAGTGCACTTCATGCATTGAATAGGATCATAGTGAAATACTTTATCCAGAATTGTCAATGGATAAAAGTATTCACTTGAAGACAATTAGAGAGCCTATCTCAAATCTGAGTTAAATGATGGACTTATGGTTGCAAGTGTTATCATTTGAGCTATCAATGAGTACGATTATATAGCATAGTCTATCCTCGATAGTTTGGTGATATTCATTTGTTAATCGATAAAGGACTTCATTTGTAGATATGGACATTGTGGCTCCATTTATTAAATGAGAGTGGAATATCATCATATGGATGTTTTGAGGTATTAGATATTAAATCTTAGCGTTAAGTTTTCAATAGTGTCTATTGAAATATGTCTTCTGGACAAGTCAAAATATCCAAGTTCAAAATGTGGTCATATGAGTAAATATGGTAACTTGGAGAGCTATATGCGGACTATGAGCTCTTGGCGATTGCTGGTATTCCTCACGAGGATACACTTTCCCCATTAAGATTGTCTAAGGTATGAATGAGTAATATTTACTTATTCTATCTTTATTTAAGAGTTCAATTTTAGTCCTTTAGTGGAATGAACTAAAATTAATAGTTCGGACCAAAGCGATTCATTTGTTGATTGTGTTATGTCTATTGGAGCTTAAATTTAGATAGCCCGTCAAGATCCCCAATTCACATGAACTTGCATGGATCACTTGATAAATTCTGTCGGACCAATTTAAAGGTCCATCTAGAGTTGTATTAAGGCATGTGGACTTGTTTCTTTTAGTAAGAATGGGTCTAGTTCACATGTGGACTTTTTATTTAACTCCAATGGATTTAATAAAATAGGAAAAACAATATTTGGCACATATATATAGGCTTGGGTGGCAAGGGACCATTTATTAGTCTTATATATTGTTTTTTATTTTATTATTTAATTAAATGGAAATTAATTAATTAATTATTTAATTAAAAGTGAACATCTTTTTCCTAGTAGGATATGGTCTCCTAGAGTCATATTATTATTGGTAATACGATAAGTATCAAATACTATATTTGCTAAGTACATAAACAATCGGAATTTATTTATCTAGTCAGATTAGGAAGTATTTGATATCTATTAGGAATTTTTTGATTTAGTCACAATTAAATTATATTCAATAACTGATTATTGAATAAATACACTGTTTGAGTTGGATTAGGATTCTTGGTGTGGAAAATAAATCTTTTTTAGAAAGGGATTCTTTGTCATCAAGTAAATCCTCCTAAGGAAAAGATTCTTGACCATCAAGTAAATCCTCCTAAGGAAAAGATTCTTGACCATCAAGTAAATTCTTCTTAGGATAGGATTTGGTCTCCTAAATTAAAAGAATGAAGAATTTGGCCACTATATATATATGATAGTGTAGAATTCGGTCAACCTAAATTTTTAGAGAGAAAATTTCGGCCACTTCCTTTTCTTGGAGAGAAATTTCAACCAAGAGAGAATTTGCTTCTTGTTCTAGATAAATCCATCCAACTCTAAAGATTGGTGTGTGAAAATTTGGTAAAGAGGAAAAGGAAGAAAGAACGTTTTGTATTCGATAGTGCACTGGTAGCCTTTACATTAAAAGGTTTTGTGTACAACATCCAATCTAGGTTCACGCGAGTTTCAATCAAATTGATTGATAATTCACAAGTAACCGAACGCACTTTGTTTTTTATTCTTGGAGGATTATTGTGACTAATAAAAGAAAGAGATTTCGTTTGTTTCCATCTCATGTATACAATTTAAAGAAAGGGAGCCCACACTCATAGGTGATTCACGTTCGTGATTGGATTGAAAGATCTGGCGGATTAAATTCGACGCTTGTTCATGTAAGGAAAAAACCACGCGCAGCGGAAGCGTGATAAAAACGAAAATTAGGGTTTGCGTATAAATAAAAATTTCCCCTTTTAATTACAAGAACCTTAACCCTAGATTAATTGATGTATATAAATAGTATCGTACCTTTTTTTCGTGACGTTTGAACAAGCACTGAGTTGAATCTGTAAGATCTTCCAATCAAATCATGAACGTGAATCACCTAAGAGTGTGGGATCCCTTTCTATAATTGTATACCTGAGGATGGAAACAAACTAAATCTTTTTCTTTGTTAGTTACAATAATCCTCCAAGAGAAAAATTCAAGAACGTCCGGTCACTTGTGAATTATCAATCTAATTGATTTAAACTCGCGTGAACCCGATTTGATTTTGTACACAAAACCCTTTTGATGTAAAGGATACTAGTGAACTATCAAAAAATGTTCTCTTTTTCTCTTTTCTCCTTGGCCGAATTCTACACACTTTATCTATGAGTTGATCGGATTTTGTCTAGAGCAAAAACTAAATTTTTCTCCCTCAAAATTCTCTCTTGCTAGGCTAAATTTTCTCTTGAAAATTAGCTAGCAATGCTTCATCATAAAATGCTTAGGGCTGGCCGAAATTCATAGGGGAATATATATAGGATCACAAATCCTTTCCTGAGAAGGATTGACTTGGTTGGCAAGAATCATTTCCTTAGGTTGATTTACTTGGTTGTTAAGAGTCCTTTTCAAAGAAGAATTCTTCCCTTAGGTAGATTTACTTGGTGACCAAGAATCCTTTTCCAAAAAGAATTCTTTCCTACACCAAGACTCCTAATCCAACTCATTAGTGTATTTGTAACCATATTAAAGACTTCCTAATTTGATTACATAAATAATTCCTTTTATTTATCTACTTATCAAATATAGTCTTAAATATTAATTATACTACCAACAATAGTATAATTTTAGGAGACTAACTCCTACTTAGAAAAAGATTTTGACTTTTAATTAAATAATTAATTAATTATCAAATTAATTAATTTCCATTTAATTAAATAATAAAATAATATAATATAATTAAGCTATTCTAAATAGCCTTGCCGCCCAAACCATATATATGGGCCAATATATTATTTTCTTATTTTATTAAATCCATTTGACCTTCATAAAAAGTCCACATGTGAACTAAACTCATTCTTAAAAAAAGAAACAAGTCCACATGCCTCAATAAAATTCTAGATGGACCCCTAAATTGATCCAGTAGAATATATTAAGTGATCCAAGCAAGTTCGTGTGGAGTGGATGTTGGAACCCCGTTCACTGGTTACGCAACGGAACTAGGTTTTAAAATTTTTAATACAGATCATAATCTGTATCTAGGACCAGGAACTTGGGATCGTAATTATTTTTCGTAACTAATACATACTATATGTAAACACAGGAAATTGAAATCGATATAATCAGAAGAAGAAAATCTTACCAACGTTTGGAGGCTCCTTCACTTTACTATATGCTCCTATCTGAAGCAATCTTACCAACGTTTGGAGATTACTTCACTTTACGATGTGCTCCTGTCTGAACCACTCGATCTTCCTCGCTATCTCCCAGATCTGGTAACTGATTGTGGGCGCGTCACGGTCTCAAGAACTTGAATAAAGGATGTAGAGAAAATTGAAGAAACTCTTTCTTCTATGTGTTTCAAAAACACATCAAAGCATGAAAACGTGATACATATAAATATATATATATATATATATATATATATATATTCATCTTGTTTCATGTACCCACTTAGTGTATCAGGTATATCCATTTTTTTTTTCGTCTTCATATGGATACCTTTTTTTTTCACATGTATTTGCATCATCTTATGATACTTATACTTGTTTATATATATATATATATTATATTCTTGTTTGTATCATATACAAACACTTATATATGTGTACACACCAATTTGGATCCAATGCAATCTCTTGTGTTATAATTGATATATATCTTTTAATTATCTTTGTTAAATATACCTAATATATTAAAAAAGATAATAAGTATTTTAAATTTAAACTTAAATTCAAATACTTTGATAAATGATTTAGTAAAATAAAATAATCCTATTATTTTATCTTCACCTAAATCCATGTATCAACTAACACCCTCCAATTAATAGTTAATTAATAATTCATAATTATCAATAAAATTTAATAATCTATTTATTTAATTAATTTAACTGTTAACATTCATTAATTAAATAATCTCATTATTCAATTAATTCCCGAATATATACGTGTCACTTTTGTAAAACAATTAATTGGACAATCCAATTAATTAACCGTGACCCGTGTTACCTAAATCGATCGGGCTAGCAAGGGAACCTAATGGAACCATAATATTTTGAGCTCCAATAATCCTCGAAATCATTAATTAAACTCTTTAATAAATATTCCTTGACTATTAACTCCGGTGTTATTCCACTAAAAACATGAAGCTGCATTCTCTCAACTGTAGACGCTTTTACATAGACAGATACTGCTCGGTGTCCATCGATATAGCTATTACATATGGTGTGATCCTCCACAGTAGTTCATAATTAGAGCTGGGTCATAATGTTCGCTATACCCCTATAATTACATATATCCTTTAAGTACCATTGATTCTAAAATGAACAATAAATCCTATTTCCTTACAGAATTAGGAGAGCGCTCATACTGTCCAAGCCCCGAATCAACCCGTAAGGGAAGTACCATCTACTTCACACAAGAAGGAGTGGATTCAACTATTGTGTACAAACCTTCCCAGCCATAAGCCAAACCGAAATCCCAACATACGGAGCATATTGATCAAGAACTGCATCCGACCTCACCCATGGTATATCAAAGACCGCGATCTAACCTGGAGGAGTCGATAAGACACTCAGGATTAAGATCACCCACATATAGCCATCGTTAGTTGATATATATAAATCTCATCGGTAAACGGATCTTGGTGAGAGATTCATATAGATCATGGCCCAGTCCTATATGATCACATCATACAAGGTGCCTCCATTCCCATATCTCATATGAATGATTTAAGATAGAATCATCGTGCATTACAGAATGGACCGTAGCTATAGATTAAAGTACTTATTTGCTATCTATGGACTCTTTAGATTGCATGTCTCGTACTGTATCCATTTGTATATGACACTCATATACACAGTTTGAGATTACATCCGATAATCTTAGATGTTAAATAAATGCACAAGTTTATAATAAACAACACAACAAGAATGAATTGAACTTTTCCTTTTATTTATTTCATAAATCCAATAACAAATTACATCTTTAGGGCATAAACCCCAACAATGGAGATCTTGGTGAGCTATCTAAATTTAAGCTCCAATAGACACAACCCAATCACAATCAACAAATGATTCACTTAGGTCTGATCTATTTAGTTTTAGTTCATTTCACTAAAGAACTAAAATTGAACTCTTAAGTAAAGATAGAATAAGGTTATATGACTCATTCATACCCTAGACAACCTTATTGGAGAAAGTGTATCCTCGTGAAGAATATCAGTAATCGCCAAGAGCTCATAGGCCGCATATAGCTCACCAAGTTACTATATTTACTCATATGATCACATTTTGAACATGGATATTTTGACTTGTCCAGAAGCCATGTGTCAATAGTCACTATTGAAAACTTAACGTTAAGATTTAATATCCAATACCTCAAAACATCCATATGATGGTATTCTACTCTCATTCAATAAATGGAGCCACGATGTCCATATCTATAAATGAAGTCCTCTATCGATTAACAAATCAATACCACCAAACTATCGAGGATAGACTATGATATATAATCGTACCCATTGATAGCTCAAATGATAACACTTGCAACCATAAGTCCATCATTTATTTCAGGATTGAGAAAGACTCTCCGTTGTCTTCTAATGAAAACTTTTATCCATTGACGGTTCTAGATAATGTATTTCATTGTGATCCATTTCGTTGTACCCAGTACACTAGATTTTTTTGCCCAATGACACCACACTTTGATGATTCTAGACTCATCATAACACATTTGATCCCACTCAAATGCTAGCAAAAGAATCTACAACTTTGATAAGATAAAGGTGCCCAACCTTTTATCTTAAGTTGTGAGTATTATTCAAGACTAACTATAGAATTATGTCTACCTCATACATATCTAGATGTATGAACAATTCTTCTTTTCTCATAGTCTTTTGACCTTATGATTCTTTACTTTTGACAATTATAATTATTAAACTATAAATGCTATAAGATTTGTTAAACTAGAAATCACATTATTAATATGAAAAGATTGTCAAATACATTATTATACTCTTCCTATCGAGCATAATCCTAACAATCTCCAACTTGCTCTATAGCAAATGTGTCATATCTCTCATCCCCATGTTCTCTAGATTCCCATCAAAACTCTTTTGTGGAAGAGACTTTGTAAAAGGATCCGCTAGATTTTCTTCTTACGCGATCTTGGTAATCTTCATGTCACATCTATGCACAATTTCCCATAGAAGGTGATACTTTCTTTCGATGTGTTTCCCTCTCTTATGACTTCTTGGTTCTCTCGAATTAGCCACTGCTCCATTATTGTCACAATAGATAGTAATCTGTTTATTCACATTAAGAACAGCTTACAAGTCAATTAAGAATTGGCGGAGCCAGACAGCCTCTTTAGCAGCCTCGTATGTGGCAACATACTCAGCTTCCATGGTGGAATCGGCAATACAAGATTGATTGATACTCCTCCATATGACTGCCTCTCCTCCAATAGTAAACACATATCCTGATGTTGATCTCCTGAAGTCAGAATCTGATTGAAAATCAGAATCTGTATACCCAACGGGAACTCAATCCCCTCTAGAGTATACAAGCATATAATCTCTCGTTCTCCTAAGATACTTGAAAATATGCTTGTCTGCCGTCCAGTGATCAGGATCAGGTTTTGATTGAAACCTGCTAACTATGCCCTTAGTAAAACAAATATCTGGTCTAGTGCAGAGCATTGCACACATGAGACTTCCAACTGTCGATGCGTATGGAACCCTACTCATGAATTGTTCTTCATGCTCAATCTTAGGAACTTGTTCCTTAGAAAGTTTGATTCCATGTCTAAAAGGTAACATACCTTTTCTGGAATCTTGCGTGGAAAACCTAGACAAGATTTTATCTATGTATGAAGCTTGGGATAATGCAATAGTTCTATTCTTTCTATCCGTCATGACTTGGATACCAAGAATATAATTGTTTCTCCTAAGTCCTTCATATCAAATTGTTTTCCTAACCATTCTTTTATTGATGTCAATACACCTACATCATTTCCGATGAGTAGTATATCATCAACGTAAAGAACTAGGAAAACCAACTTGTCTCCTTTAGTCCTTTTTTATACACAAGGTTGATCAAGGTTTTGAATAAATCCAAAAACTTTTCACGGCTTGATCAAACCTTATGTTCCAGGATCTGGATGCTTGCTTCAATCTATATATGGATCTTTGCAACTTGCATACCCTTTCCTCTTAGCCCTTTTCAATGAATCCTTCTGGTTGTATCATATGGATGCTTTTTGAAGACTTCCATTAAGGAAAGCTGTCTTGACGTCCATTTGCCAAATCTCTAGGTCTAGAGATGCTGTAATGGATAAGAGTATCCTAATAGATTTAAGCATGGCAACAAGAGAGACGGTTTCTTCATAATCCATACCTTTCTTCTAGGTATAACCTTTAGCTACCAATCTAGCTTTAAAGGTTTCCACCTTTCCATCCATTCCTCATTTCCTCTTGTATACCCACTTGCACCCGATGAATTTTATCCCTTTAGGCAAGTGTACAAGAGACCATACTTTATTTTTTGAACATAGGTTCAATTTCGGATTGCATTGCCAATGGCGACAATCAACATCTTCCATTGCTTCCTTAGACGTATAGGTATCATCGTCGTCAAGAAAATTCTCTACAGATTCTCCCAGACCAATGTATCTTTTGGGTTGTCTAACAACCCTCCCACTACGATGAGGTATGGTAGATTGTTGATCTTGTGTTGGTACGAAACTTACAACTGGGCTTGGTTGCGAAACCTCTTGTGGAATTGTATCTCCTAAAAGCTCAATCAGGACAATTCTACTTTTAGGCATAAAATTATTCATATAGTCCTCCTCCAAAAATTTAACATTTGTCGAAATAAATACTTTAAGATCCGAAGGACTATCAAAATAATATCCTTTTGTTCGTTTCGGATACCCTACAAATATGCATGTTTCTGAACGGGACTTCATCTTTTCTGTCTTTCCTTTTAACACATGCACAGGACATCCAAATATCCTTAAGTATTGTAAACTAGGCTTTCACCTTGTCCATAACTCATGCAGTGTTTTAGGAACCGACTTAGATGGTACATCGTTTAGAATGTACATTACGGTTCGTAAAGCATATCCCCAAAAAGAATTATGGAGCATTGAATAACTCAACATAAACCTAACCATATCCAAAAGAGTTCTTATTTCTCCTTTCTGCCACCCAATTTTGTTGAGGTGTGCCTAATGCAGAAAACTGAGAAATTATCCCATTATCAATAAGATATTGCTGAAACTCACCAGATAGATTTTCTCCACCATGATGAGACCTCAAGATTTTTATGATTTTCTAAAGCTGATTTTCTACTTCAACTTTAAATGCTGTATGTATCAAAAGCATCCGACTTATGTCTCATGAGATACACATAGCCAAATCTTGAGTGATCATCCGTGAAAGTGATGAAGTACTCATATCCACCTCTAGCTTGAATGCTCATATGTCCACACACATCAGTGTGTATCAATCCTAAACATTCGATGGCTCTTGCTACTTTGGTCATGAACGACCTTTTGGTCATTTTACCTTCCAAACAAGATTCATAAGTTGGTAGATCATCAACCTTTAAGTCACTTAAAGGTCTGTCACTTACCAATCTTTTAATCCTGTTAAGGTTAATATGACCTAGGCGTAAATGCCATAAGTAGGTTTCATCTCTTGATAATTTTACTCTTTTATGATTAGGTTCCGTTGATTCCGTGTCTAACAAGTGAGAGATATTTCCATGCAAATAGAATAAACCTTTTTCCAATGTACCTTTGCAAATAATTTTATCATTCTTACTAATAATAAAGGTTTTATTAAAAGTAACCGAAAAACCAAAATTATTTAGATAAGAGACCGAAATTAAATTCCTCTTGAACTGTGGGACATAATAATGTTTATTAAAACTAAATGCCTATAAGAATCTAAATTGATTCTAATATCTCCCACTACGTTAGCAGACACCAACACTCAATTGCCTAAATGCAAGTTGAATTCATTCTCATTTAGTCTTTTCCATTCTCGAAACCCCTTCTAGTTAGGCCCAAGTTGCTTTTTCTTCTGTTGTTACTTGACCTTCTGACAGGTCTTAACAGTAGCAACTTTACCAACCATATGAATCTCTTGACCCTTGCTTTTCATAAGAATCGTTTTGGAGCTTTGAACATCTTGCATCAGGCCTTGCAATGTGTATTCCTAATTGTTCAATGTGTAGTCCAACTTTGAGCAAACCAAAGAAATCCGACAATGAGTTGAAAATCATGTCAAGTTTTCGTCTCACCATCTATCTAGCATTATTCAGTTCAGCAATGTTGAGATGTGCTATGAATTTTATCATGTGATCTTTCACAGCCTATCCAGGTTTCATCCTAAGATTCATGAAAGCAGACACTGCCTCTCCTCTTAGTCGTCCTAGACCTCATAGCTAATATCTCTTATAGAGACATCATTTATATCGGTAGCAGTCTCCATTCGTTCATGTTGTTGTTGTAACACGTCGGAGATGATGGCCATAATGTAACGTACATTTAGCCATCTCATCTAAAGACATCCACTACTGATATTCATCTCTTTGCTCCAAAGTAGGTTCATTAGTTTGATGGTTTAGGAATATACATAATGAACTTATGGTTTTTCAACTTAAAACAACCTAATTTTCACTTTTCCATGTGACATAATTATCATCAGTTAAAGTATTATCTTTTTGGAATTTGATTAAGGATGGGGTCATGATTTCTTTTTATTAACAAAAAATATATAAATAATCATGATATAGCACTTTTGAATATTTATCTTAAATTAAAATAAATAATTCAATCGTGAAAATTCAGCGGTGATCCAAGACCTATAAATGTCACGCCTCTTTTGGGAGTTCACAACATTTACTAGTTGGACTAGGTCCCACCTAATTGTTAACATAACAACCAATGTTTTCAATTTTAGTCTTGTAATTTTATTAACAAGAACTCTTAGGAGGATATTAATAAAATTACATCAAGTGTAATACCAAGTTATCGACCTTCAATATAATCTCTCAAGAATATCCCTCATTTGGGAGTAGATATCGTTTGGGCTAATTGTCTAGTCTATTCTTATAAGGAATTATCTTGCTTATAAGGAATTATCTTGCTAAATTCCATTCATGAATAGCCCTTGTGGGGTTATTCATGAAACATAAAGCTCATCTAAACTTGAAGGCCGTAGGTGTTCCAAAACACCTTCTCCCACTCAATTGTTTAAGGCATGTGATCGAATTCCAAAGAATGATTTACCAAGTTATCTAGATGCCAATTTAGCTACTTAAACCATTCAATGCATGTTCATACCAAAAGAGATATATGAGTGGCACTCCTATTCTATATGACATGTTATCAAACAATGACAAACATTGCAATATTTACAATAAATATAAATAGCTTCAATTTTGGTCCATCCTAGAAAAGCAAGTAAATTACATGTCTTGGAATACAAAAAACTCATTTCTTGGCGAACAAGTCTTCACGCGACCTTCATTGTCCGGACTCTCTCGACTACCTCGCATGGGCGTGCGCACCCTTGGCCCTTACCCATGGGTGTGCACATGCCACAAACCCATAAAGGACTGCCTTGTGCAGCCCATGGCTTCCATAGGACTGCCGTGCGCAGCCCATGCCACAACAAACATGGATGCGTGCTCTTCGCACGCACCTTCGTTGCTACGACTCGCATAGTCCCAAACTTGTTCTGGTTGCTCCTAATTCTTCAAACTTTCAAGTCTTCGAAACTTGAGTGTACTACGGAAGAATTATTAATAAAAATACTGCAGCTTTTTTTATTACAACATCAAAATAAAATAAAAACTTAGCAGCTACCAAGACGGAAATTATAGCGATGATAGACCAGCCTTCTTGTTACAATCCCAAAATAAAAATACATTGAAATTCTAGAACCAAAATTGAGCAATAACAAGCCACATATAAAACATATATATATATCCATGCATTCCAATGTAAATATATATGTAAATACCTAGAGTGTCATCTCTTTCTAAAACATGCATATATACAATAAAAGGAAAAAGATTCACGAACATATACATCAATTAATCAAGGGTACAACCTGGCTCTGATACCAATTGTAAGGAAAAAAGTACGCATAGCAGAAGCGTGATAAAAACAAAAATTAGGGTTTGCGTATAAATAAAAAATTTCTTTTTTAATAACAAGAACCTTAACCCTAGATTAATTGATGTATATAAATAGTATCGTACCTTTATTTTCGTGACGATTGAACAAGCGTCGAATTGAATCCGTAAGATCTTCCAATCCAATCACGAACGTGAATCACCTATGAGTGTGGGCTCCCTTTCTTTAATTGTATATCTGAGGATGGAAACAAACAAAATCTATTTCTTTGTTAATTACAATAATCCTCCAATAGAAAAATCCAAGATCGTTCGGTCACTTGTGAATTACAATCTAATTGATTGAAACTCGCGTGAACCAGATTTGATTTTGTACACAAAACCCTTTCGATGTAAAGGATACTAGTGTACTATCAAAAAACGTTCTCTTTTTCTCTTTTCTCCTGGGACAAATTCTACACCGTTTATCTATGAGTTGATCAAATTTTGTCAAGAGCAAAAACTAAAATTTTCTCCCTTAAAATTCTCTCCTGCTAGGTCAAATTTTCTCTTGAAAATTATCTAGCATGGCCGGAATTTTCATCTTAGAATGCTTAGGGCTGGCCAAAATTCATAAGGGGATATATATAGGATCACAAATCCTTTCCTAAGAAGGATTTACTTGGTTGGCAAGAATCCTTTCCTTAGGTGGATTTACTTGGTTTTTAAGAGTTCTTTTCAAAGAATAATTCTACTCTTAGGTAGATTTACTTAGTGACCAAGAATCCTTTTCCAAAAAGAATTCTTTCCTACACCAAGACTCCAAATCCAACTCATTAGTGTATTTGTAACCATATTAAAGACTTCCTAATTTGATTAGATAAATAATTCCTTTTATTTATCTATTTATCAAATTTGGTCTTTAATATTAATTATACTACCAACAATAGTTTAATTTTTGGAGGCTAACTCATACTCGGAAAAAGATTTTGACTTTTAATTAAATAAAAAATTAATTACCAAATTAATTAATTTCCATTTAATTTAATAAGAAAATAATATAATATAACTAAGAGTGTGCATAAAAAGGGTAAGTATCTTGCCACCAATGAGCCACTAGAGCTTCTTCATATGGACCTTATAGGTCCCATGCAAACCGAGAGTCATGGTGGCAAGAGGTACATCTTTGTGTATGTTGATGATTTTTCTTGATTTACATGGACCTACTTTCTTAGAGAAAAATCTGAAACTTTTGAAATTTTTTAAAAACTTTGCACTAAAATTCAAAATGAGAAGGATTCACACATAAAATGCATTAAGAGAATTAGGAGTGACCGTGGGAGATAATTTGAAAATGTTTGCTTTGAAATTTTTTGAGATAGTCTTGGAATCTTCTATGAGTTCTCGGCTCCTCGAACTCCTCAACAAAATGGAGTTGTAGAAAGGAAGAATATGGTCCTCAAAGAGATGGCTCGTGTGATGTTACTTAGCAACAATGTTCCTAGGAATCTTTGGGTCGAGGCAGTGAATACATCTTTTTATATAGGAAATAGAGTGTTTTTAAGGCCCGGTACTAGGCAAACCTCTTATGAATTATGGAAGGGAAGGAAGCCAAATGTTAGTTACTTCCACTCATTTGGAAGCAAGTGTTACATTCTAAATGACCGTGATCAACTTGGCAAGTTTGATGCTGAAAGTGATGAGGGGATTTTCATTGGCTATGCTCTAAATAGTAAGGCCTATAGAGTTTTTAATTTAAAGACACGAAGTGTTATGGAATCATCCAATGTGATGATAGATGATTGTAGGCATAAGTTTAGTAACCATGATCAGAAGATTAGTACGGTTGATGATTCTCCCTTGAAGAAGATTGGTGAGACTTCAAGTGATGAAATGTCAAATCTTGAGAAAGAGGTCTCTCAATTTATTGATAGAGATTTTACCTTTGACTCTAAGGAACCTGCTCCTTGGGTTAGACATCTTCATAACAAGATGTTAGGTTTTAGTTTGTGTTAGCATTAATTCCATATCAAAATGATGTTTACTTGTAATGATTTAGTTGTTTAGATTCATGATAATTCAAGCTTCAAGGAAGGATGAACAACAAGTCAAAGCAAGTTTAAGTCTTCAAAGAAAAAGGATACAATTTGGTTCTACAAAGATATACTAAGACCTTATATTTCTCTTACAAGGCTTAGGCACATACACATAATTCATACATTTGTGTCCCTGCATTATTGTGCACCATTATAGGCACACACACACAATTCATACATTTGTGTCCCTGCATCGTTGTGTACCATTATAGGCACACACACAGTTCATACATTTGTGTCCCAGCATAGTTGTGCACCATTATAGACACACACATACAATTTATTCATATGTGTCCCTGCATCACTGTGCACCATGTATAACACATTCCCACACTTAAAGATGAATGCTCATGCATTGGTATGTAAACAACTTGTTTTGGAAAATGCATGATTGGAGACTATCTCTATGTAGTTTGCATTCTAGTGTGAATTGTGTTTGTGTGTGTATACGTTTGTATAACATGGTTATTGAACTTGAATTTAGTCTTAAATCTTTCTTGATTGAGTTCCGGTCATTTCGGTTACTTATATTATTGATTTCAAGTTCTAAGTCAAAAGATATTACACTTTCAACTCATGTTGTATACATTGTCTTTGTATTCGTATATCGAGTCAAATTATTATTTTCTGGATTGAGTATCTTATATTTCCATGTCCATGTGAGAGTTACAGTTTGTAATCCACAAACAGATTCAAATTACGAGTTCGATGGCCGGAGAACGGTTGAAGAACGCGAGGGGAGCGTGCGAGGAAAAGAAGTGCAACCGAGCACTCTTTCCCGAGATGGCACGTGGCCATCTCGGGACAGAATGCTCGCTGCCCCGAGATGCCAACGTGCCATCTCGGGCAGCAGGCATGCTTGGTGCTCTTAAGGGTAGTTTGGTCATTCTTGCTTCATTCTTTTCCCTCTCCTTTATATTCTCCTTCCCTCTCACATTTCATTCTAAGAAGAAATTCAAACTAGTGTGCAGAAATTTTCTCTCTACATTTTCTCACCTTCCAAACACCATAACTTCTTCATTTAAACTGCGATTTGAGTGATTCGAAGTTGAGAGTGTTTGTATATTCATCTGCCATTGTTTCTCTGAAAGTTTAAGTGAGTTTTGTTGCTGTTTTTAGAGTCTAAACACACAAAAATAGGACTGCAACTAAATCAACTAAAGTATTGATTTTCTCTCAAAGTTTTTTTTTAAAACTTGGTCAACTGCCTTGGGTTTTCTTCTTCAACTTATAGATGTGTATTGTGAGTATTTTGATTTGAGTTTTGAACTCTTTTAAAGCAAGATTGAGTTTCAATTGAAATCATACATGTTGAGTTAGGTTTTGATTTTGCCTATGTTTTACGTGGTTGGGATTGTATTGTGCTAGCTTTGATTCTAGGACTATTTGATGATATTTAATTGATTGATTTTGTGAAAAATAGTTCCTCACATGTCTTAGGCTCTCTTGGAAAAATTCTCAAATCAATTCATGTGTTTATGTTCTTTTGAGATATTTATGTGTTTTGTTAAATCTATGATTAGGAATATGCTCTAGAAGTTTAGCTTAAATCTAAATGACTTTGTCATATGATTTTAGCATGTTTTTGGTTTGTGTCATTTAAACTTGATCTTGTGATTTATTGAACATATCTTGTGATTTATTGAACATATCTTGTGATTTATTGAACATATCTTGTGATTCAAGTTTAGATCTATACATGTATCTAGGTTGTGGTTAATGTTGAACATATCTTACATGATCTAGATGATTTAAACATTCATGATTGACTAGACTACATTTGATTTGTGCATTCATGCTCACGTCTAGTATTTTCCATAGGATGTTTTGATCATAACATTCTATATTGCGTGCTTGTTTGCGTTTACATTCATGATCACCTAGATGCCTTGTGAGAAGGAATTCTTGACAATAGGTGTGAGACCTATGTTGTTGAGCAAGAAGTCTTGGCAAGAGGTGTGAGACCTTGGATTGTCAAGCAAGGAAGTCTTGGCTAGAGTCAGGAGGACTCGGATAGTTGAGCAAGAAGTCTTGCCTAGGGTTGTGAGGATCCGAATAGGTGAGCGAGGAAGTCTTGACTAGAGTCGGGAGGACTCGGATAGTTGAGAAAGAAGTCTTGCCTTGGGTTGTGAGGATCTGGTAAGGTGAGCGAGGAAGTCTTGACAAGAGGTGTGAGGCCTCAGATTGTTGAGCATTAGAGTGACATCTTCATGAGTAGGATACGAGGGTAGTTTCTAGGTGAAGGGGTCACTTGAGAGATTGTACTTGTCTTATCTACTAGTGGATTTTGTTTGCCGGTGGTTGCTAGCCCTTAGATGTTTCCTCTTCGGAGGTTTACCACGTTATATCTTGTGTCAACTTCTCTCTATTCCTATCTATCTAGTATTTGCATTTGTTATTCGAATACTATGGATAGAACTCTTTATGTAAGTTGACTTCTTTTCTATTATATAGATTGTCTATGTGTTACCATTACCTGTTTGTATCACACTTTACTTGTCTTTATATATTGATTAAATGTCTTTAATTAATATATATATTGTGATACAAGAAATCTATAGGGACAAACTTTTGTTTGTTTCTAAGGGAGTCCAAAAAGGTACCTAACCTATTCACCCCCCCCCCCCCCCCCACACACACACACTAGGTTAGCTTTGAGCATTTAACCGTGTTTGTATTTTCAATTGGTATCAAAGCAGTACACTTGATTGCACTTAGTGAGAGTCCAGGGTGATACATTCACGGTTTTTGCTAGGCGTTTAAATTCATGGGTTTACAAGATGATGTAATGGCAGAAGGAGCCTCAAATACTAGGCAACCATTACTCGAGGCACTAACTACGGGTATTGGAAGTTGAGGATAAAAGCCTACATCCGCTCTATCGATGAAAGGGCTAGGATGGTATTGGAAGAAGGTTATAATCCTCCTACCAAGGTTCAAGAGGATGGAACCGTGATACTGAAGCCAATGAGTGAATGGAAAACAAATGAGTTTGAGGTTGCTAAATGGCACCATCGTGCTATAAATGCCATCTTTGGAGGAGTTGATGGGCATCAATTCTTCTACATTCAAAATCTTGAATCCACAAAGGAAGCTTGAGATACTCTCCAAGTTACTAATGAAGGAACCATAGAGGTGAAGAAATCGAGGCTTCAAATATTGGCATCACAATTTGAAGGTTTAGGTATTGGTGAAGAAGAAAAGTTTGAAGACTTCCAATTTTGGCTTCTTAATATTGCTAACCAATGTCAAGCACTTGGAGTACCTATCTCAAAAGAGTGTTTAAATTGGAAAATCCTTAGGTCTCTTCCTAAGAGATTCAAATCAAAGGTGATAGTCATTGAGGAAAGCAAGGATGCTGATAGTATGAACATCGATGAGTTGCTTGGGTCTCTCCAAACTTATGAGATGTGCTTGAAGCCGAAGATTAAAAGTAAGGGAATCAATCTCAATGCTATTGAGGAAGTGAGTGATGATGAAAATGAAGAAATGGCTCTTTTGGTTAGAAGGTTCAAGAAGTTTCTAAAGAAGAATGCCAAGCCTAGAGGCAAGTCTGCTAAGGAAAAGGGAGTTAAGAGAACATCACCTCTAAGGAATGAGAAGAATAGTCAAGCCATCAACAAGAATGAGATTCAATGCTATAATTGTCATGGTTTCGGTCACTTTGCTAGTGAGTGTACCAAGAAGCCATCTAAGAAATACAAGAAAGGCAAAGTGTTGGCGGCTATTTGGAGTGATGAAAACTCTAGTGACAATGAGAGCTCTAGTAGTGAGTTTTCAAGTGATGAAGAGTTGGTGAGCAACTTTGTAGCTCTAACGGCTTCTCATTCTCAACTAGATGTTGATGGTACAATATCTTTGAACAAGAATTTTGATGCAAATGCTCTAGTTCCATTCCTACTAATCTTGAGTTGTTGGAAAAGATAGAAAAGCTTGAAGAAGCTAGAGATAATGCTCTAAGAGAGGTAGTTGTGAAGGATGATTTGATCAAGAAACAACTAAATGAGTTTATGGTTGTCACTCGTAGACTTCTTGGTGAGAAAGGTGATATTATGAAGAAGTTTAGAGAACATGAAAAGATAAACCTTGAGAAGGATAATGTGATATCTTCTTTGAAGAAGAGAGAACAAGAATTGATGGAAGAGATAGACATGGCTAAGGAGGCCATCAAGGACTTAGTGAATGATTCGGTAAGTGTGTCTAGTGTTAGGAATCTTGTTAACTCTCATAGTGGTGAAGACGACTTGGTAGTTGAAAAGGTGCTCTTGGAAGCACCACTTCCTACTCACTTGGATGAAGTCATGATTGATAAGAAACCACATAAGAAGAGAATATCAAAAGCCAAGAAGATGTTGGCGAACAAGGTATCTTTGCAAACTCCTAGTGAAGCTAGTTCAACTCCAAAAAGGTATAATCTCATCTTTTATTCCAATTTGCCATTATTGCAACACAATAGGTCACATTAAGCCTAGGTGTTATAAATATATAGAAAAATGCAAATTAGGAAATGAATCTAGAGATAAGGAGATTAAACTTCAACTTGAACATGCTAAGCCCTTGAAAGTTGAGAAACATGATAATATTGATATGCATGAGAAGAAGTTGTGGAGTAGAAAGAATACTAATCTTGTTCAACTTGACAAAGCTTGTGTTGAAAATGTTAAGGAAGAGTGTGTTAATGATATTCTTGTTAATCAAGTCATTGAAGGACTTTACTCTAGATTTAACATTGTTGTCAAGGATGCTATTGGAAATGTTTGTGTAGGTACACCTAAGAACAAGTGGTTCTAGGGTGAGTGCTCTTATCACTAAAATAAAAAGCACATGTGAGATAGCTTTGAGGCTATATATCAATTGTGTTGAGAATTTTTGCTTGCTAGCTTTGAATACTCCATGTATTGATATGAACTTGGTTATCTCACATCATGTTTGTTATGATTGTCAAAATTTGCTGATTAACTTTAGAAAGGTTCTTTTGATATATGTGTTGATTGAGTTGAGATATTATGCTTTTTATACTCTTGATGTGAAACATCATCAACTTGGTGTCATGAGGACATTCAAGGCAAGAGTGCTCATAAAAAAGGCGGGAGTATGATATTTGGTGAATATAATGTGCAAAAAGGTATCTCTATACTCTAATGCATGTTCTTTTAGATATTCATCTTCTGACTCAATTTTTGATATACATCTCATAGCATGTCATATTAGAGAATTTTGTATAGCATACATATGGTTCTCATTGACATTTACTATTTTAGGATCTAATAGTGATATTGTTCACATTGATCTTAACTTTGATGATTGTTTATGTTTGGTATATTGAGTGGCATAACTTTTGAAAATATGAGCTTCATATTCTTTGAAAGCTACTCATTAGAGAAGTAATTGTCTTGAATAAGTCTCTACTTATTGCTCTTAGATCATGTGTGTATGAGCCATAAAATTTTGGTTTCTAAAAATTGCACTTTGCTTATCTTTTATGTTTTGCTAGTAGGTTGAGTTTACTAATATGTAAACATTGGATACACCTTAAAGTTTTTGTGCTTAAGTACATTTAAAATGACCTATGGTTAGTATCCATTTTGCTTCGGCAATTACATAGAACTCAACGAGCACCTTCATGAAAAAGGGCTACACACATTGGTTGTGAAAGCTACCCAATATTGGAAAGAGCTACACCATTGTGATGAGTGAAAGCCGTCCTGAAGTGAATTTTCTTTATATAAAAAAATGGAAAAATCAAAGAAGTGTTGAAATGAAATCATAAAAAAAAATCTTTGATTCAAAGACTGAAAAGAAAAGGAGGAAGGGTTAAAAAGGAGTTTAGTTGAAAATCAAATGAGCTCAGGTTGAAAAACAGAAATGGGATGACTAGCCACATGCTCACACACGCTCATATGTTGAAATCTATTCTCTTAAAAGCAAAAATTCTGGATGATAATCGGTTTGACTTTTTATGGAAAAAGCTTAAGATAAATAGTTGTTGGATATTGTTTGCATGTTGATTATCAAACTACTTCTTGATATATATTTGAAGCATATCTCTTACACACACACTTTGTTTATAAGTATGATGATACTTTAGCAATTGTTGAAGAATTATGAGAGAACTTGAAAAATCTTTGTGTATCTCTCTTAGCATATGAAGCTTATTTTGTTGATATTTCTTCAAATTGCTTGAATGTGTGATTGTGTGAACATCTTTGTGAACTTTATGCTATCATTGATTTTAGTTATAGCATTTATCAAGGGGGAGCATTGTATGCTAGACATTGTTCTCTTTTATGATATGTTCACATGCTTCATTTTGTTACATGTTGGCATATTTTTGACTTAATGATACTTGTAAGATATTACTCACTATCTCTGTCTTGCATGATGATTCATTCTTATGTCATATGTCTTTGTGTTTATATATTTGTGACTAATATGCTTGTTTTGTCTTTCACTCACTTTTGTTGTATGTATATAGCATCATATATCACAATAACAAATGGGAAGAACTAAGGTTACCGGAACTGGAAATCAATCGAATCCCGTTGTGAAAGCCAAGTCTACCTCAAAGGGATCCAAAGCTTTAAGGTCAAAGGATTTAGGGATATTTGGAACTAAGAAGATATTTCAAGAGAGAGGCATTGACTTAGGTAAATGTAAAGATTCTTATGTTCTTAAGTGCATTAAGGATAGAAATTGGGAATCTTGGGTGAGCATGTTAGGAATAGTGAATGATACTCTTGTTAGAGAGTTTTATCTTAAATATAGAGAGAGTGCCACCTTATTGGATGCTTTGATGGAGATTAGGGGTATTGTGTTTAGAGTAAACCTATAAAACATTAACAATTTTCTTGGGCTATCGAATGATATAGATTTGAACTTTCTAGATATAGATGTCATTGGGAATCTTAATATCATGGGTAGAACTCTTTGTGACAATGCTTTTTTTGAGTGGAAAGGTAGAGCATATATTAGTCAACATGAGTTAACTAAGGCTAGTGCATTTTGGCATCTATTCATTTGCACTAACATTATTAGATCTTCGAATTCAACCGAGTTGAATAAAGGCAAGATCAAAATAGTGTATGCCTTGGTGACTAATCAACCTATAAACCTTGGGGATTTATATTGATAGTGCGACTTTCTCTACTAGAGGAGATAAAAAGCTTGCATTACCGGGGTTTATAACTTCTTTGTGTTTAGCTCGTGGTGTTAAGAGTATAGGAGATGATGTGTTGGTACAACCCTTGGAAAAGTATAGTGATAAACGTGTGTCATACATGTCATATAAGGATAAGGGTAAGACATGTGATACTTTTGGACTATTTAGTAGTTCTCAAGTTGATTGTCAAGAGACTAGCATAAACATTCTTCCGGATTGGGCTTTACATTTGATGAAGAAGGTTGATGAGCTTAGTGCTATAGTTGAAAAAAAAGATGCTAGAATAAAAGAGTTGAAGTAGTGTATTGCCTCAAGTTCAAGACCAACTCTCAAGCATTATGTTAGATCAACTATATGCACATCTTTCTTTGGTGGACCGAGTAACTAGTATTTGAGTCTTATGGTATGTTTCTTACCTTTTGGCATCATTTCATGTCAAAAAGGGGGAGAAAGAGTTACTAGTTACTTAGTTTCTTTTTATGTTGTTTTTGTGAACTTTTGAACTTTCAATGGCATGTAATAATTAGTTTTAAGATTTGGTTAAGAATTCTTGTGTTTTGGCATGTATTGAGGGGGAGATACATGTATTTTTGAACTTAATTGTATATTCTTATCCATATCATATGTTGCCATTTGTTGTTTTTTCTCTTGTATATGCATTGGGCTTTGAGATGATTTGTAGGATGCTTTAAGAGAAGATCAAGATGAAGTTCAAGAGTTGGTGAAGATTAGTTATAGGAATCTTACTCATTGTAATGTGAGGGAGTGATTTTGTGACCTATCTTCATTTTTATATTTGTAGTAAATGTATAGGTGTTTTGACATGGAATTTGCCAAAGAGGGAGATTGTTAGGTTTTAGTTTGTGTTGGCATTAATTCCATATCCAAATGATGTTTACTTGTAATGATTTAGTTGTTTAGATTCATGATGATTCAAGCATCAAAGAAGGATGAACAACAAGTCAAAGCAATTTCTAAGTCTTCAAAGAGAAAGGATGCAATTTGGTTCTACAAAGGTATACTAAGACCTTATCTTTCTCTTACAAGGCTTAGGCACACACACACAATCCATACATTTGTGTCCCCACATCATTATGCACCATTATAGGCACACATACAATTCATTCATGTGTGTTCCTGCATCATTGTGCACCATGTATAACATATTCACACACTTGAGGATGAATGCTCATGCATTGGTTTGGAAATAACATGTTTTGGAAAATGCAAGATTGGAGACTATCTCTATGTAGTTTGCATTCTAGTGTGAATGGTGTTTGTGTGTGTATATGTTTGTATAACATGGATACTGAACTTAAATTTAGTCTTAAATTATTCTTGATTGAGTTTCGGTCATTTCGGTTACTCATACTATTGATTTCAAGTTCTAAGTCAAAAGATACTACACTTTCAACTCATGTTGTATACATTTTCTTCGTATTCTTATATTGAGTGGAATTATTATTTTCTGGGTTGAGTATCTTATATGTCCATGTCTGTGTAAGAGTTATGGTTTGTAATCTACAAACGGATTCAAATTCTGAGTTCGGAGGCCGGAGAACGGTTGAAGAACGAGAGGGGAGCGCGCGAGGAAAAGAAGTGCAACCAAGCGCTCTTTCCCGAGATGGTGCGTGGCCATCTCTGGACAGAATGCTTGCTGCCCCGAGATACCCACATGCCATCTCGGGCAGCAGGCATGGTTGGTGCTCTTAAGGTTAGTTTGGTCATTCTTGCTTCATTCTGTTCCCTCTCCTTTATATTCTCCTGCCCTCTCACATTTCATTTCAAGAAGAAATTCAAACAAGTGTGCAGAAATTTTCTCTCTACATTTTTTCACCTTCCAAAAACCATAACTTCTTCATTTGAACTTCGATTTGAGTGATTCAAAGTTAAGCGTATTTCTATTCATCCTCCATCGTTTCTCTGAAGGTTTGAGTGAGTTTTGTTGTTGTTTTTGGAGTCTAAACACACAAAAACAGGACTGCACCTAAATCAACTAAGGTATTGATTTTCTCTCAAAGTTTTCTTTTAAAACTTGGTCAATTGCCTTGGGTTTTCTTCTTCAACTTATATATGTGCTTTGTGAGTATTTTGATTTGAGTTTTGAACTCTTTTAAAGCTAGGTTGAGTTTCAATTGAAATCATACATGTTGAGTTAGGTTTTGATTTTGCCTATGTTTTCACATGTTTGGGATTGTATTGTGCTAGATTTGATTCTAGGACTATTTGATGATCATTAATTGATTGATTTTGTGAAAAATAATTCCTCACATGTATTAGGCTCTCTTGGCCGAATTCTCACATCAATTCATGTGTTTATGTTCTTTTGAGCTATTTATGTGTTTTGTTGAATCTATGATTAGGAATATGCTCTAGAACTTTAGCTTAAATCTAAATGACTTTGTCATATGATTTTAGCATGTTTTTGGTTTGTGTCATTTAAACTTGATCCTGTGATTTATTGAACATATCTTATGATTCAAGTTTAGATATATGCATGTATCTAGGTTGTGATTAATGTTGAACATATCTTACATGATCTAGATGATTTAAACATGCATGATTGACTAGACTACATTTGATTTTTGCATTCATGCTCATGTCTAGTACTTTCCATAAGATGTGTTGATCATAGCATTCTATGTTGCGTGCTTGTTTGCGTTTTGCACTCATGATCACCTAGATGCCTTGTGAGAAGAAAGTCTTGACAATAGGTGTGAGACCTATGTTGTTGAGCAAGAAGTCTTGGCAAGAGGCATGAGACCTTGGATTGTCAGGCAAGGAAGTCTTAGCTAGAGTCGGGTGGACTCGGATAGTCAAGCAAGAAGTCTTGCTTTGGATTGTGAGGATCCGGATAGGTGAGTGAGGAAGTCTTGACTAGAGTCGAGAGGACTCGGGTAGTTATGCAAGAAGTCTTGCCTTGGGTTGTGAGGATCCAGTAAGGTGAGCGAGGAAGTCTTGACAAGAGGTGTGAGTCCTCGGATTGTTGAGCATTAGGGCGGCATCTTCATGAGTAGGATATGAGGGTAGTTTCTAGGTGATTGGGTCACTTGAGAGATTGTACTTGTCTTATCTGCTAGTGGATTTTGTTTGCCGGTGGCTGCTAGCCCGTGGATGAAGGTTTTAGGACTAGGTATCAATTAGCAAATCAAATTAGCTATACTTGCTACGCCTATAAAATTGAACCCCAAAAGGTTGATAAAGCTTTAAGTGATGAGTTTTGGGTATTTGCTATACAAGAAGAGCTAAATCAATTTGAAAGAAATGAGGTTTGGGCTGTAGTTCTTAGGCCTAAGTATGCTAATCTGATAGGCACCAAGTGGGTCTATAGGAATAAATCCGATGAGGATGGCAACATTGTACGGAACAAGGCTAGACTTGTAGCACAAGGGTACTCACAAATTGAGGGTATCGACTTTGAGGAGACTTTTGCTCCCATTGCCCGATTAGAGTTCATTTGGCTTCTCTTATCTATTTCTTATGTGCACAAGTTTAAATTGTATCAAATGGATTTTAAGAGTGCCTTCCTCAATGGCTTCTTGCAAGAGGAAGTGTTTGTTGAGCAACCCAAGGGGTTTATCGTCTCAAAAAGGCTCTATATGGGTTGAAACAAGCACCAAGAGTTTGGTATGAGCGTCGCACTCTTTATCTTGTTGACAATGGCTATTATAGAGGAAGTGTTGACAATACCTTATTTGTCAAGTGTACTAAAGATGAGCTATTCATAGCTCAAATTTATATTGATGACATAGTTTTTGGTTCCACAAACAACTTGAAAGTTAAACAATTTGTTGATGTCATGACTCATGAGTTTGAAATGAGCATGGTTGGTGAACTCAATTACTTCCTAGGATTGCAAATCAAGCAAATACATGATGAGAGTTTCATATCCCAAGTTAAATATGCCAAGAACCTAGTGAAGAAATTTGGCCTTGAGAATGCCAAGCATTATGAAACACTTATGAGTACCACATTGAAACTTAGCAAGGATGCTAGTGAAAAAAGTGTGGATCAAAGTCTATATCGTGTCATGATAGGGAGCTTGCTATACTTGACTGCTAGTCGGCCCGATATAGCTTTTAATGTTGGTGTGTGTGCTAGGTATCAAGCCAATCCTAAGGAATCCCATATCTCCTCTATGAAGAGAATCATTCGATATGTGAATGGGACAAATACAATGTTTTGATCTTGAATACAACTTGTCTTGTATGCAAAGCATTCGTTCACACATTTTTTATGCAATAAAACTCCTTGATTCTCTCTTCTTAATTAAGTTGCACAAATTTGTTTATATGATTATGCAAATGTCTTGTTCCATAAGCTCTCATTGCTAATGCCCAATTAAGGGGATACTTCTATGTCTATCTCATGACAAAAATGGGGAGTAGTGTGGATTTAGGGGGAGTTGAGAGTGGCATGATTTAACGAGGAGTTGATAGTTGCATATGAGGGGAGTTTGACTCGTTGTAGGGGAGTTAACCTATTTAGGGGGAGCATGGGCATTTGCATTGTTGATGCATGTTGCTTGTTTCTATTGTATGCAAATTGCTCATGTTTTTATTTATTTGATCACCTCATAAACACTTGTCTTGGAAAGTGTAGTTATTTTGTTTTGTAGGGATGTTGATTCTACAAGAGATGGATGACTTGAAGATCTAGTTTATTAGGCATCTCTTTGTAATGTAGAAAAACTTTTTCCATTTTTTTGTTTCGTTTAATTGTGAGGATGAATTGTGAGTGCTGGTTTTGTCACGAAATAGCCAAATATGGAGATTGTAAGTTCCTCAGTTTTTGATTTGCTCATTTTGTTGACAACAACATTTAGGGATTAATGTGTAAGAGTAGTTTATGCCATCATTGCCTAAGACCTAGCTCAAGCTTCAAAAGGTAAATCACTTGTTTAACCTTGTTTGAAGAGTTTTAGTGCACACACACACTCTTGTGCATGTTTTTGATCATCTTGCATGAATGCTTAATTGTCGTAATTATGTGCCTTTTTTTGCAATAACTCTTACTTGGGAGTTTGATGCCTTTTGTTTGCCCTTAGAAAAGGATTTTCCTCTTGACCGCGGTTGGGACCGCTCCCGGTGCACTACCTCCACCGCGGTATGCACAACGGTGTTCTCCAGACGTTGCACGCTACTTCTACCGTAGCCTGTGCACGTTGCATGCACAGCGGTCTCCCAGACGAAGGTTCCTACGCGTGTACCGCAGTCTAGACCACTTTTGGTGCACATGCCTAGCCAGCGACCTAGGCAGCGGTAATGTCCTGCCGTGCCATATTACATAGACCGCGGTCTAGACACTTGCCTAGGCTACGACACGTACAGCGGTCATGACAGGAATTAGTTGCCGTTCATCCAAAATGATGCAGTTTCATGTAGGGTACAATATATATTTGTTCTCTTCTCTTCTCTTCTCTTTGGCTAAGGGAGTTCAAGAAGCCATTTTTATTGTCCAAGCTTTTCTTTGAGAGAGAAATTGACTATAATAGAGAGAGCTCCCAAGAACCCATTTTGACTCAACCGAACTCCAATCCATGAGCATCTAGCATCATCTTGCATCTTCCAAGCATGGATTTTCTTGTTTGTCTTTTACTAGGTAATCTCTACATGCCCTAGAATCTCTTGTTCCATTCTTATGACATGTATGCCTAGGTTTAACAATTATTATTGATTAAATGCATGTCATTGAGTTTAATTGCATATATAACATGCTTGGATTATTGATTGTTGGTTGAGATTTATATTTTATGATAGCTAGGATTTGTGACCATTTTGTCCTTCTAGCTAAATCTCCATGCCTTGCATTTAGATATTGTTTAGGACTCATTGATTGCATTTTGTGATTGCATTATAATCCTTACCATGCTTAATGACAACTTGTGTTGATTGGCCCTTTGTTTGAAAACTAGGATATAATGTTGTATAATTATATCTAGTTAAGTCTTATGAGCATTCATATAGACAATAATATCTAGGAATTGCTTTTATTGACATCTTTGAATTCATAGATACGCATTTAGTGTTGCCTAGCATTACTTGCATGTTTGAATATTTTATCATATTCACTTAGGTTGTTTTGACACTTCATTGAGGTTAAGTCTTGTGACTAAGCTGTTAGTGCACAAGCAAATAGATCAAGAATCACTATTAAAACCCGTTGGGTAGAGTGAAAGGGTTAGTAACTGGAGGGTGTGATGGGAGGTCAACCTAGGTTGTAAACTTTCATTCTATAGTGGATTTGAGGATCGAGTGTGGCACACATATCAGCCCGTGGTTTTTCCCATTTGGAGGGTTTCCACGTAAATATTGTGTGTTGTTATTGTTTTAAGCATAATTGGTTTTATTGAATGCTTGTTTATTCGGGGTAATTTGTGTTAATATTGATTAATCGAAAAATCGGTAATTGATTCGTTTAAAACCTATTCATCCCTCTAGGTTTATTAGACACACGCGTTTATTAGGGAACTTTCAGGTTGAACTAACACATCATCTTCTCTACTCTTAATCCCACGCTAAACACAATGAAGTAATAAACCCCGGTAATGCAAGTTTTTTATCACTTCTAGTAGAGATAGCCACACTATCAATGTAATACATGAGAAGATCTCGTTTATTGGTTGATTAGTTACCAAGGCATACGCTATTTTGATCTTGTCCTTATTCCACTCGGTTGAATTCAAAGATCCAATAATGTTAGTGCAAATGAATAGATGCCAAAATGCACTAGCCTTAGTTAACTCATGTTGACTAATGTATGCCCTATTTTTCCACTCAAAGGAAGCATTGTCACAAAGAGTTCTACCCATGATATTTAGATTCTTAATAATATCCACATCAAGAAATTTTGAATCTATATCATTAGATAGCCCAAGAAACTTGTTAATATTTTTCGGGTTAACTCTAAATACAATACCCCTCATTTACATCAAAGCATCTAACAAGGTAGCATTTTTCTTATATTCATGATAGAACTCTCTAACAAAAGTATCATTTACAACTCCTAACATGCTCACCCAAGATTCCCATTGTCAATCCTATAAGCACTTAAGAACATAAGAATCTTTACACTTGCCAAAGTCAATGTCTCTCTCTTGAAATATCTTCTTTGTTCCAAAGATCCCAAAATCTTTTGTCCTTGAAGCTTTGGATCCTTTTGAGGTAGACTTGACTTTCACAACGAGATTCATCTGATTTCCACTTTTGGTAATCTTAGTTCTTCCCATTTTCTTGTGTGATTAGATGCTATATACATACAAAAAAAGTGAAGGAAAGTAAAACAAGCACATCAGTCACAAAGATATAAAAACAAAGACATATGACTTAAGAATGAATCATCATGGAAGACAAAAAGTAGTGTGTAATATCTTTCACGTGTCATTAAGTCAAAATATGTCAACATGTAACAAAATGAAGCATGTGAACACATCATAAAAGAGAACAATGTCTAGCATACAGTACTCCCCCTTGATAAATGCCATAACTAAAATCAATGATAGCATAAAGTTCACAAAGATGTTCACACAATCACACATTCAAGCAATTTGAAGAAATATCAATAAAATAAGTTTCATATGCTAAGATAGATACGCAGAGATTCTCAAGTTCTCTTATAATTCTTAAACAATTACTAAAATATCAACATACTCATAAACAAAGTTTGTGTGTGTGAGATATGCTTCAAATATATATCAAGAAGTAGTTTGATAATCAACATGCAAACAATTTCCAACATATATTCATCTTAAGCTTTTTCCATAAAAAGTCAAACTGATTATCATTCGGAATTTTTGCATTTAAGAGAATAGATTTTAACATATGAGCATGTGTGTGCATATGGCTCGTCATCCCATTTTTGTTTCTCAACCCGAGCTTATTTGATTTCTTAACTATACTCCTTTTTGAGCCTTAATCCTTTTCTTTTTAGGCTTTGAATCAAAGAATTTTCTTTTCTTGATTCTATTTCAACACTTCTTTGATTTTTCCAAATATAAAAAAAAATCACTTATTGACGGCTTTCACTTATCACAAATGTGTAGCTCTTTCCAACATTGGGTAGCTTTCACAACCAATGTGTGTAGCCCTTTCCATGAAGGTGCTCACTGAGTTCTATGTATTTGCTGAAGCAAAATAGATACTAAACATAGGTTATGTTAAATGTACTTAAGCACAAAAACTTCAAGGTGTATCCAAAGTTTACATATTAGTAAACTCGACCTACTAGCAAAACATATAAAAGAAGCAAAGTGCAATTTTAGAAAGCTAAGATTTTATGGCTCATAAGCACATGATCTAAAAGAAATAAGTAGAGACTTATTCAAGATCCTTACTTCTCTAATGAGTAGCTTTCGAAGAATAAGAAGCTCATCTTTTCAAAAGTAATACCACTCAATATACTATACACAAACAATCATCAAAGTTGAGATCATTGTGAACAGTATCACTATTAGATCCTAAAATAGGAAATGTCAATGAGAATCATATGTATGCTATACAAAATTCTCTAATATGACATGCTATGAGATGTATATCAAAAATTGAATCAAAAGATGAATATCTAAGAGAGCATGCATTAGAGTATAGAGATACCTTTTGCACATTATATTCACCAAATATCATACTTTCGCCTTTTTTATGAGCACTCTTGCCTTGAATGTCCTCATGACACCAAGTTGACGATGTTTCACAACAAGAGCATAAAAAGCATAAAATCTCAACTCAACCGACACATATATCAAAAGAACTTCTCTAAAGTTAACTAACAAATTTCGACCATCATAACAAACATGATGTGAGATAACCAAGTTCATATCAATACATGGAGTATTCAAAGCTAGCAAGCAAGAATTCTTAACACAATTGATATATTGCCTCAAAGCTACCTCACATGTGCTTCTTACATTAGTGATAAGAGCACTCACCCTTGAACCACTTGTTCTTGGGTGTACCTACACAAACATTTCCAATATCATACTTGACAACAATGTTAAATCTAGAGTACTTCAATGACTTGATTAACAAGAATATCATCAACACTCTCTTCCTTAACATTTTCAACACAAGCTTTGTCAAGTTGAACAAGACTAGCTTTCTTTCAACTCCATAACTTCTTTTCATGCTTAGCAATATTGTCATGTTTCTCAACTTTCAAAGCCTTAGCATGTTCAAGTTGAAGTTTAATCTCCTTATCTCTACATTCATTTCCTAATTTGAATTTTAAAATAAATTTATAACACCTAGGCGTAATGTGACCTATTGTGTTGCAATAATGGCAAATTGGAATAAAAGATGAGATTCTACCTTTTGGAGTTGAACAAGCTTCACTAGGAGTTCGTAAAGATACCTTGTTTGCCAACTTCTTCTTGGCTTTTGATATTCTCTTCTTGTATGGTTTATTGTCAATTACGACTTCATCCAAGTGAGTAGTAAGTGGTGCTTCCAAGAGCTCCTCTTCAACCACTAATTCCTCTTCACCACTATGAGAGTTAACTAGATTCCTAACACAAAACACACTTACCGAATCATTCACTAAGTCCTTAATGGCCTCTTTAGTCGTGTCTATCTCTTCCATTAATTCTTGTTCTCTCTTCTTCAAAGAAGATATCACATTATACTTCTCAAGGTTTATCTTTTCAAGTTCTCTAAACTTTTTCATAATATCACTTTTTTCACCAAGAAGTCTACGAGTAACAATCACAAACTCATCTAGTTGTTTTTCGATCAAATCATCCTTCTCAACTACCTCTCTTAGAGCATTATCTCTTGCTTCTTCAATCTTTTCTATCTTGGTCAACAACTGAAGATTGGTAGGAATGGAACTAGTTCTTCCATGATGATTTGCATCAATGTTCTATTCAAAGATATTGTACCATCAATAGATAGTGGAGAGTGAAAAGCCGTTAGAGCTATAAAGTTGCTCACCAACTCTTCATCACTTGAAGACTCACAACTAGTGCTCTCGTTATCACTAGAATCATTATCACTCCAAGTAACCGCCAACACTTTTTCTTTCTTGTCTTTCTTAGATGGCTTCTTGGTGCACTCACTAGCAAAGTTACCGAAACCATGACAATTGTAGCATTGAACACCTTTCTTGTTCATGGCTTGACTATTCTTCTCATTCCTTGGAGATGATGTTTTCTTAATCTTCGTTTTTCTGAGAAGACTTTCCTCTAGGCTTGGCAATCTTCTTTAAAACTTCTTGAACTATCTAACCAAAAGAGCCATCTCTTCATTTTTATCATCACTCTCCTTCTCAATATCATTGAGTTTGATTCCCTTACTCTTAGTCTTTGGCTTCAAGCACATCTCATAAGTTTGGAGAGGCCCAAGCAACTCATCAATGTTCAGGCTATCCACATCCTTGTTTTCCTCAATGGTCATAACCTTTGATTTAAATCTCTTAGGAAGAGACCTAAGGATTTTTCAATTTAAACTTTCTCTTGAGATAAGTACTCCAAGTGCTTGACATTGGTTAGCAATGTTAAGAAGCTGAAATTGGAAGTCTTCAAACTTTTCTTCTTCACATATACTTAAACCTTCAAATTGTGATGCCAATATTCGAAGCCTTGATTTCTTCACTGCTAAGGTTCCTTCATTAGTGACTTGAAGAGTATCCCAAGCCTTCTTTGCGGATTCAAGATTTTGAATGTAGGATAATTGATGCCAATCAACTCCTCCAAATGTGGCATTTATAGCAAGGTGGTGCTATTTAGCAACCTTAAACTCATTCGTTGTTCATTCACTCATTGGCTTGAGTATCATGGTTCCATCCTCTTGAACCTTTATAGGAGGACTATAACCTTCTTTCACAACCATCCGCGCACTCTTATTAAATAGGCGGATGTAGGCCTACATCCTCAACTTTCAATACCTATAGTTAGTGTTTCGAAGTAATAGTGGTCTAGTATTTGAGGCTCCTTCCACCGTTTCATCATCTTGAAAACCCATACAAATACCGTGAATGTGTTACCTGAATGCTCAATAAGTATAATCTAGTGTCCTACTCTGATACCAATTTAAAATACAAACACATTTTAAAGCTCAAGGCTAACCTAAAGAGGGGTGAATAGGTTAGACACCTTTTTCGACTCCCTTAGAAACAAACAAAAGTTTATCCCTCTAGATTGCTTGTATCGTAATATATATATATATATATATATATATATATATATATATATCAATTAGAGACACTTAATCAATATGTAAAACATGTAAATTGTGATACAAATAAACAACCATAACACCTACACAATTGATAGTATAGTAAGGAAGTCAAGTTACATATAAAGTTCTATCCATAGTATTAAAATAACAAATACCAATATAAGAGAGATAGGGATAGAGACAAGTTGACACAAGATATAACTTTGTAAACCTCGGAAGAGGAAACATCCACGGGTTAGCAACCACCGATAAACAAAATCTACCAGTAGATAAGAAAAGTACAATCTCTCAAGTGAGCCCTTCGCCTAGAAACTACCCTCATATCCTACTCATGAATATGTCACCCTCTTGCTCAACATTCTGAGGCCTCACACCTTTTGTCAAGACTTCTTCGCTCATCCTTCCGGATCCTCACAACTCCAGGCAAGACTTCCTTACTCACTCTTCTGGATCCTCACGACCCTAGGCAAGACTTCTTTGCTCACCCTTCTGGATCCTCAAGACCCAAGGCAAGACTTCCTTGCTTGACATTCCGAGGTCTCCTACCTCTTGCCAAGACTTCCTTCCTCAATAACATAGGTCTCACACCTGTTGGCAAGACTTCCTTCTCACAAGGCATCTAGGTGATCGTGAATGTAAAATGCAAACAAGCACGCAACATAGAATGTTATGACCAATACATCCTATGGGAAACACTATACATAAGCATGAATGCATAAACCAATTGTTGTCTAGTTAAAATTCATGTCTAATTCATCTAGTTCGTACAAAATTTATGACAAGTTAATTTCAACCAAGATACATGCATAAATCTAAACTTGAACTCAAGATATATTCAATTAATCATTTAATCAAGTTGAAATCATGTAAAACAAAAACAAGCTAAAATCTTGTGACAAAGTCATCTTGATTAAAGAAAATGTTCTATAGCATATATTATGTTCATGAAATCAACTAAGCACAAGAATAGCTCATAAGAACACAAGCACATGTATGATAGTGAGATTTCGGCCAAAGAGAGCCTAATACATGTGAGGAACTATTTTCACAAAATCAATCAATTTAAGATCATCAAATAGTCCTAAAATCATAGCTAGCACAATACAATCCTAAACATGTGAAAACTTTGGAAAAATTAAAACCTAACTCAACATGTGAGATTTCAATTGAAACTTAATATATCTTTAAATGAGTTCAAAACTCAGATCAAAACAATCACAAGACACATATATATGTTGAAGAAGAAAACCCCAGGCAGTTGACCAAGTTTTAAATGAAAGAGAGAAAATCAATTCCTTAGTTGATTTGTGATCCTAATCTATATCCTATGAAATTCGGTCAGCCCATGTATATATACAAAAGGATAGAATTCCTTTTAGATAAGGATTCTTAACTACCAAATAAATCCACCTAAGGAAATGATTCTTGACAACCAAGTAAATCATTCTTAGGAAAGGATTTATAATCCTATATATACGTGTGTGTGATTTTTGGCAAGCCCTAATGACTCTTAGAGTAAAATTTCGGCCAACCTAAGGTTTTTCTAAGAGAAACATTTGCTTGGCATGAGAGAATTTTGAGGGAGAAAAATTTAGTATTTTACTCTAGACAAAATTCAATCAACTCTAAGTTATAGGGTATGGAATTCGGCCAAGGAGAAAAGAGAAAAAGAGAACGTTTTAGTTTTCGATAGTATACTAGTATCCTTTACATCAACAGGGTTTTGTGTACAACATCGAATCAAGGTTCACACCAGTTTCAATCAAATTGATTGATAATTCGCAAGTGGCCGGACGTTCTTGATTTTTCTCTTGGTGGATATTTGTAACTAACAAAGAAATAGATTTTGTTTGTTTTTATCCTTAGGTATAAAATTTAAAGAAAGGGAGGCCACATTTCTAGGTGATTCACGTTCATGATTGGATTGAAAGATCTTGCGGAATCAATTCGGCGCCTGTTCAATCGTCACGAGAAAAAGATACGACACTTTTATATACATCAATTAATCTAGGGTTAAGGTTCTTGTTATTTAAAAGGGAATTTTTTTTATTTATACGCAAACCCTACTTTTCTAATTTTCTCACACTTCTGTTTCATTTTGAACTGTTTTTTCTCTACAAATTCTACACTTAAATATTGAATCTCTTCTTAGAATGAAATGTAAGAGGGAAGGGATATATAATGGAGAGGGAAAAGAATACAAGCAAAATGACCAAAAGGGACTTAAGAGCACCAAGCACACTTGATGCCTGAGATGGTGCGAGGGTATCTTGGGGCAGCAAGCATTCTGGACCGAGATGGCCACATGCCATCTCGGGAAAGAGTGCTTGGTTACACTTCTTTTCCTTGTGCGCTCCATTCGCGTTCTTCGACCATTCTCCAGCCTCCAAACTCAAAATTTTAATCCATTTATGGATTACGAACCGTAACTCTCTCACGGAGATGGAAATATAAGATACTTAACCTAGAAAATCAGAATTAAACTCAATATATAAACACGAAGACAATGTACACAACATGAGTTGAAAGTGTAGTATCTTTTGACTTAGAACTTGAAATTGAAATTGTAAGTAGCCAAAGTGTTTAGAACTCAATCAAAAATGATTTAAGACTAAAATCATGTTCAATATCCATATTTTACAAATATATACACATACAAACACATTTCACACTAGAATGCAAACTACATAGAGACTGTCTCCAATCATGCACTTTCCAAAACAATTTTTTTCATATCAATGCATGAGCATTCATCTTCAAGTGTGTGAATGTGTTATAAATGGTGCACAATGATGCAGGGATACAAATGTATGATATGTGTGTGTGTGTGTGTGCCTTAATGGTGCATAACTATACAGGAACAAAACTGCGTGAATTGTATGTGTGTGTGCTTATAATGTTGGACGACTATGCAGGAACACAAATGTATGAATTGTGGATGTGTGCCTAAGCCTTGTAAGTGAAAGATAAGGTCTTAATATACCTTTGTATAACCATATAGCATCTCTTCTCTTTGAAGACTTTGTACTTACTTTGACTAGTTGTTATGCCTTCTTTGAAGCTTAAATCATCATGAACCTAAATAACTAAATCATTACATGTAAACATTGTTTAGATATGGAATTAATTCCATCATAATCTAAAATCTAACACTATCAAGACCATGAAAAATTATAGCAGGCCTATAGTTGATAATCACCCTCTATGCATTGCATTGAACGAAACATCTAGAAACTATGAGTTGAAAATTTTCCACTACAATCTGTTGCTTACGTTCTATGGACTTCCGATTGAAGATGGGCTTAAATTTCATAGAGATTTCTACGCAGCAATTCAAGCATTTCCAAACACTAGGGTGATAGAAAACCAGCTGTATATGAGATGTATTCCATATGCTCTCAAGGAAAAGACGAAGACATGGCTTTTGACTTTGCCTCTGGCTTCATTGACAACATGGGAAGAGGTTGTAGATAGGCTTACTAGTCAGTTTTATTCTCCCCAGAAGAATAGTGAGATCAGGTCCAAGATTACAAATTTCTTTCAAGGGGACTAACAGTCATTTTATGATGCATGAGAGCGTTACAAGATTCTTTTATTTGATTGTCCTCAACACGGATATCAAAAGCGCCAAATCTAGGATTTGGCGATGGTTTTATGACAGACTAAATGACATCTCAACTGTCTAAGTGAATAATGCATATGGAAGATCCATGATTGACAAAACTCCAGAAGAATTGCAAACTGTCTTCGAAATACTTGCCATAAATTCCTGAGAGAAGAACTCTATGAGAAGGAAGGGAATCTATGAAACATAAACTAGTTCTAGAAAATCAAAGCAAATGTCACAAATGCAGAAGACTATGGAAGTACTTGTCAAAATCAGGTGGGACAACTAAGAGAAGAACAACGCAAGGGAAATGAGCAACCAGGGTATGGTGCGGAAGTTTTTCAAGCAAGAGGTCATGGACCTAATGATGTGGAAGAAGTACAAGCTATGAACAATTTCAACTCTAGACCTCAGAATGATCCTTTTTCAAACACACAATCCAAGGTGGAGAAATCATCCCAACTTCTGTTGGAGAGATAATCAAGGCACTGGGAACCAGTGGGGAAATAACAAAAATTATGGCTAGAGATAGTATACTGCCGGTACCCAGTAGAATCCTATATCTAAACCCACAAACATGTCATTGGACAATACAATGAAGCAGTTTATAAAAACTATGGGCCAGAGAATAAATCAGCGAGATAAAAGGCTCCAAGACATTGATGTGAGATTTCAAAATATTGATGCTTTATTAAGGAAGATTGAAAAACAAACTGGGCAACTGGCAGAAGCAAGGCAAATGAGTGAACTAGGAAAATTTCCAAGCCATACTGAACAAGAAAAAGACATTAAAATTCTCCAAAATGGTAACGAATTAATTAATAATAGACCTGCTGAACTTTCTAATGAATTTTCTAATGTTTCAGGTCCTTCAGGAGAGAATATGTCACCAGAAAAAAAAAAGAAGTAGTAGTGGAAAATTCCAACAAATTATCACTTCTACACAAATCTCCTAGTCCATATGTTCCTATAGTTCCATTTCAGAAAGATTGCAAAAGGGCAAGTTGGAGTGGTCATACAAAGACATATATGAAATTCTGTCAAAAGTTAATATCAATCTGCCTTTATTAGAGATGATCTCGAATATGCCAGCCTATGCAACAAATTTCAAAAATCTCAACACTTACAAGCTAAGGTTTTTAAGAAATCATCAAGAGTTCATAACCGGAAGTGCTAATGCAGCCTTTGAAAAGTCTTTGCCACCAAAACTACAGGATCCTAGAAGTTTATGCAAAAACATTACTATTAGAGGTACTACCCTGGAAAGGACAATGTTAGATTTGGGAGCAGCATCAATCTGATGCCATATGACATCTACGAGCAATTAGGGTTGAATGATCTAAATAAAATGAGCATGTCACTTTTGTTGGCTGATGGTTCAGCCAGATACCCAAGAGGATATGTAAAAAAATGTGTTGGTTTAGGCAAATAAGCTTATTATTCCTACTGATTTTGTAAAACTTGACATGGAAGAGAGAGCCAAGGATAGAGGTAGCAAACCAATTATATTGGGAAGACCTTTCATGGCGTCTGCAAAAACCTTCATTGATGTAAAGAATGAAAAGCTCGCGATGACTATGTTAGATGAGACTATAGAGTTCAAGGTTTTTGAATTAATAAAACTGCCTAAGGCGGACGATGATTGCTATTCGGCCGATTGTTGCTCAGTGGAGGTAGTAAGTTCTGTAATCCAAATGAAAGCCTTGATGAGTTACTTGATTGGGTGAAGGATGTCTTTAGGGATAATGAAGAAGATCAACAAGATGAGGATTTAGAAGAAAAGTTCAAAATTGAAGAGTTAGAAGAGGTAATTGAAGATGAGACCAGCAAGTCCCTATTTCCATCTTCAAATTCTCCCTCTACATTGAAACTAAAACCACTCCCTTCCACTCTCAAATATGCTTTCCTAGGAGTTGATGAGACATTTTTGGTAATTATAGCTTCAGACTTAGATGAAGAGAAAGAAGAAAAGCTAATAAAGGTGCTCAAAGATTATAAAGCCGCTATTGGATGGTCCATAAGGGATATTAAAGGAATAAGCCCTACCATTTGAATGCATAAGATTTTATTGGAAGAAGGAGCAAAGCCTTCAAGAGAAACTCAATAAAGGCTAAATCTAAACTTGAAAGAAGTTGTTCGAGAAGAGGTATTAAAGCTTCTAAAAGTGGGTATCATATACCCAATATCTGACAGTAAGTGGGTGAGCCTAGTACAGTTATTCTAAAAAAGTTAGGAATTACTATGGTAGCTAATGAGAATAATGAGTTGATCCTTATAAGAAAAACAATGGGAGTGAGGGCGTGTATAGATTACCGTAACCTCAACACGGCAACCAAAAAGGATCACTTTCCTTTACCATTCATTGATCAGATGCTCGAGCGTTTGGCGGGACAAGCATATTATTGTCTCCTTGATGAAATTTTAGGATATAGTAAGATTACCATTGCTCCATTTGACCAAGAGAATACAACGTTCACTTGCCCTTTGGGTACCTTTGCATATTGTAGAATGCCTTTCGGGTTATGCAAAGCTTCTACTGTTGGGATTATGCTCGATAGCAAGAGTGTAATATTTTATTTGACAATATTTCATATTAATAAATTTACTTCTAGTTTAACAAATCTTATAGCATTTATAGTTTAATTATTTTAATTGTCAAAAGTAAATAATCATAAGGTCAAAAGACTATGAGAAAATAAGAATTGTTCATACATAAAGATATGTATGAGGTAGACACAATTCTTTAGTTAGTCTTGAATAATATTCACAACTTAAAATAAAAGGTTGGGCGCCTTTATCTTGTTAAAGTTGTAGATTCTTATGCTAGCATATGAGCGGGATCAAATGTGTTATGATGAGTTTACAAAATCATCAAAGTGTTGTGTATTTGGGCAAAAGAATCTAGTGCACTGGATGCATTGAATAGGATCACAGTGAAATACTTTATCTAGAACCATCAATGGATACAATTTTTCATTTGAAGACAATCGGAGAGTCTATCTCAATCTTGAGATAAATGATGGACTTATGGTTGCAAGTGTTATCATTTGAGCTATTAATGAGTACGATTATATAGCTTAGTCTATCCTCGATAGTTTGGTGGTATTCATTTGTTAATTATAGAGGACTTCATTTATAGATATGGACATCGTGGCTCCATTTATTAAATGAGAGTAGAATACCATCATATGGATGTTTTGAGGTATTGGATATTAAATCTTAACGTTAAGTTCTCAATAGTGTCTAATGAAACATGGCTTCTGGACAAGTCAAAATATCTAAGTTCAAAATGTGGTCATATAACTAAATATGGTAACTTGGAGAGCTATAGGCGGTCTATGAGTTCTTGGCGATTATTAGTATTCTTCACGGGGATACACTTTCTCTAATAAGGTTTTCTAGGGTACAAATTATTCTATCTTTATTTAAGAGTTCAATTTTAGTGCTTTAGTGGAATGAACTAAAATTAAATAGATCGAACCTAAGTGAATCATTTGTTGATTGTGATTGGGTTGTGGCTATTGGAGCTTAAATCTAGATAGCCCGCCAAGATCCCTAATCCACACGAACTTGCATGGATCACTTGATATATTCTACCGAACCAATTTAGGGGTCCATCTAGAATTGTATTGAGGCATGTGGACTTGTTCTTTTTGTAAGAATGGGTCTAGTTCACATGTGGACTTTTTTTATTAAAGTCAAAAGGATTTAATAAAATAAAAAAATAATTTATTGACCCATATATATGAGTTGGGCGGCAAGGCTATTTAGAATAGCTTATTTATATTATTTTATTTTACTATTTCATTAAATGGAAATTAATTAATTTGGTGATTTATTAATTATTTAATTAAAAGTCAAAATCTTTTTTCTAGTAAGAGATGGTCTCCTAAAATTATACTATTGTTGGTAGTATAATTAATATTAAAGACTATATTTGATAAGTAGATAAATAAAAGGAATTATGTATCTAATCAAATTAGGAAGTCTTTAATATGGTTACAAATACACTACTGAGTTGGATTAGGAGTCTTGGTGTAGGATAGAATTCCATTTTGAAAAGAATTCTTAGCCACCATAATTATTTTTCTTTTATTAGTGAGATAGAGCGATATTGTAGTATGAGTTTGATGCCCCGCAGATCTCTCCATGTGTCTGGTGAGGATTATGGTTTTTTGGGGAGGTTACGAGATAATTTTGACCTCGGGGAGCGTAGGACTTCCTGTATCGGCCTTGCCCTGGGTTCTTATTTCGTTATAATGAGCTTGATCTGATCGTGTCGAGATTCACCCTGGTTGTTCCCAGGGTGCGACGACCATTCATTGCTTCTTGCAGGATCTCCCAATAGCTCAACCTCGGGAACCTCGGTACCATGCTGAGTAATCTCGGATTCGGACCCATGCTAGGAGAGTGAAAAATTTTCCTTTGGTCCCTTACCAAATTTGGCTATTAACAAGAGCGATCTTCGACTTTCTCTTAGGTTTTAAGAAGACCCCCTTCGAGCTACACAGGATAAACCACACCAGAATACTCCTCTTGTCAAAATAGTGGAAATAATGGAGATGGGAGAAGAAGATCTGCTTCAGCCATTTATTTCCCAGCTCCAACCACGCTCAATGGATCTGCTTCATCACGGACAGGAAGGGACATCTCTACGACCTTGGCCATAATCTTCTCCCTATCCTAGTTGATGACAATAGACATATTGAAGGGAGAATGGAGAGCTTTTACGGCCTGGTAGAAGGCGTTGAAATATTTGTAACTAAAATAGGCATTCATTTGGCCTGCAGCTTAGCCACCTGAGCATGCAGATTTTTGTTTTCGATATATAATGGTTTGGCCTCTGCTTTCAGGTATCCCTCTACTTGGCCCGACGTTCAGAATGGAGGGTCCCTTGGTTGAAGGACCGCTTCAGCCTCTAGTAGTCACATTGAAGCTCGGCTAGCTCTTTCTCCATTCCCTTTTGGCTGGAGGTCATCTCATGAACAAGAGTTTGAGCCCGTACAAGTAATCCCACAGCTCTCTTTGCTTCAACCTCAGCCTTTACCACACGGTCATGAAGAGAATCCACCTGGTGGCCCAAAGCCACATTGAATTTGAAAGCATGCAGGATGCAAAGCTTAAGTTGGAAACCAATCAAGCTGGTAACCATAAGTAAAGATTAAACAAGAAAGCTACTTCAGTCAAGAGAGTGGATCCCTTGGTAAGTAGAATGTCGACGGGCATTAAAGCCATCCGAGAGAGGCCACCATATGAGCAAGATATAACAAACTGCTCTAAGACTTCATCTTGCCCAGTAGATCTCAGCTGACGTTTGAAGCGAGCAGGTGGAACCTTTGAAACACCAGCCTCCAAAGCCCCCAAATTTTGAGGAATCAGTGATGTGGATGGAGGAGTAGAAACTTCAGGGAGGTTGATCACACGAGTGGCAAAAATTGTAACAACAGTAAAAGAGGCCACCAAAGAAGGAGTGGTGGCGATTGTAGCAGCTGCTAGAGGAGTAGAGGTCCTCTCACCTCGTGCCTTAGAAGCCCACGATGCGAGGATCGCCATCTTGGATCCAGGCTAGGAAGGGGACAGAACAGGAGTAGGTGAAATCGCAGTTGGAACAATTGGCCTCCCTTTCTCTTAGGTAGCCGGGAGATTCCACGGGTTGATCTTATAAGAGGGGAAGGGGTGCGAGCTCGCTGGACTTCATGGGAAGCTAGAGCAACAACTGAAACTGTTAAAAAAAGGGAGTCAGAATCAAGTTAACTAGCGTAAAGGAAGCAAGCTAGTTCAAATTTCTTGACTTACTAGGAGAAGCAGTGAAGATGCAAATGTATAGATTTACCCTACGGGGATTAACGGAATCAGCAGTGGGAAACTTTAGGTTTAGATAGTTACGGGAGATGATAGTCCTCAAAATTATCTCAGACTTAGCGGGAATAGAGTTCCTATCCCACGAGGGCTTACCATTGAAAGTAGTAGGGACCTCGAATTCATGCCCATCGATAAAGATCGAGCTTCCCCAGTCACCCCACCCGAATCCATTTTTACTTCCAGACGAGATCTTTCTTGGAAGCACCGTGAATGATAAAGTTGATCTTGTTCTTGGCTTTCATGTAGAACTGAACTCTTGGGCCAGATGGGCTGCCAATCTGAAAGATGTAGGCCAGTGCCTCTGCTTCTGGCTCCTTGGCGACCTTGATCGTCTATTCCCTCCATAGCACGAGCAAACCAATTTGATGTCTCTAAAAGCAAGGGGTTAACTAGAGAAGAGTTAGTTGCAGGGCATTGACAGCCCGTCGGAGGGTAGGGTGAAGAGGAAGTCTGACCTCGTTCTCGACAGCTGCGATGTGGATTAGTAGCTTGCTTTTATGTAGGGGGAAAGACATTGTAGTTCTTGGAAGGAATGGAGACAGTGACGCTGTCAGGTATGCAGTACTTGGCCTTTAAACGATTAATCTACCTCGAGTCAATGGTAGAATCAGGGATGACCTTGAAGTCATAGGGAAAAATTTTCTTTAGAAGGGTAACAATGACCATAGCTCAACCCCTCATCAGCCATAGCATCCTTGAATTCTTAATATGAATCCTCTTCGACCAAGTTTAGAGGTTCCTTTGGCTTGTTCGAAAATTGGACCCGATTGAAACATTCCTACTCGAGTGGCGACATTGTGGGTTTAGAGGAGAATGCTCACTATCGAAATCATTTCACGCTCGCTTCCAGTGAGTAGGTCTGGAGACCTCCTCACCTTCTACCATATGGCCAACTGTATCACGACTGGACATCGACCTAGTGATGAGAAATTTTGAGTTTGGTGAAAGAAAGATAGAGATGTTGCTCGAGATGGCAAAAAAAGAAAGGATTTTTTTGAAAGTTTTAAATATGAAGGAATGAGAAACGTGAAAAGGAAGATGACGTGACTGGGTGTTAATAAGGACAAATGGCATAATAACCAGTAACTTTGGTTATGGAAGCAAGTGGGAAGGCGAGATCTTTGGCAAAGATCACCTCGATTCTCAGGACTTATGTAATACAACCAGATTATTTTGAAAAATACATTGTTCCTTGCGAGCCGCGTTTCACTTGCATTTAATGAGAGGATTTCTTCCTAGATTCTAGCAACTAAAAGGGAGGGAAAATTTCCCAAATCAAATAGGGAATCTGACTCCAACCATAACTCAATTACCAGTGTTCAAGTCAGAGGAGACTTATGTTAATAGCCAAATTTAGCTAGGGAACATAAGGTAAATTTTCCACTCTCCTAGCCATAGTCCAAATCCGGGATTACATAGTAAGGAGCCGACGTTCCTAGGGTCGAGCTAACGTACAATCCTGCAGAAGCAAGGTGAGGTTGTCACACCCTAGGAACACCCCAAGTGATGCCCGACGTGATCAAATCGAGTTCCTTACATCAAAATAAGAACCAAGGCAAGATCTATAAGTAGACACCTGAACTCCCCGAGGTCGAGATATCTCATGAACTCCCCATAATAATGCTACCACTTTAACTTATATGAAGAGACCTTCGAGGCATCAAATTCCTTTCACAATAACTCTCCATTTCCTTAGGGAAGAGCCAAATCTATCCGAGCATGTAGGAGAAAGCTAGTAAAGCTCCGTTACCACTAAAGAGCGCCAACGCAATCATGTAAAGCTCCAAAAGGGACCCAAAAAGGTTAGACTAAACTCCTAGTACCAAGATTGGAACATGGATGTACCTCGCCAATCAAGACAGTGAATGCCATATTTGATGACCTCCATGCTGCATCTCTCCAGGGTAACGTACAGTATTTCCTTCACTCTCCAACTTGTATAAAAAAGCTACGTACATTCAGAGTGAGTGATTGAGTCCAAAGAGGAAATATACTTACCCCCCTCTAAGATATTCTCAAATCTGTTATATAGCCAAAATCAATGCAATTTGAATAAAATATCCCGCCTAATAAGAGGGATTCAATTCAGAAATTAATAACGTTTTTTTTGTACAAGATTTGAGGAGAAAAATGTCATTATGGTTGTTTGCATTAGTGGAGGACCTAAAATCCTTCGAATCTTTTCCATGGGGAAGTTATGTGTATATGATGACAATACAGTACCTACGCTAAGGTTTCCGCAAATGCATCAAGGAAGGTCGTCGAACACTATAACTTATATGGCTTCCCTTGGGCATTATTGGTGAGGTTTTAAATGTTATTGACTCATGTAACTTCATTATTAACTAACATGTAACTTCATTTTGCACTGGCGTGTAACTTGTAGCATTTAACATTGCAGGAATTGTGCATTATATTAGTCTTCCTAATGTTGTGCTTAAATGAATTAGCATGTAACTTCATTTTCAAATAGCATTTAACTTCATCTCAAACTATCATGTAACTTCTAACATGTAACATTACTGGAATTATGCATTATGTTAGTCTTCCAACGTTTGTGATTAAATGAACTGGCATGTAACTTCAGTTTTTAACTAGCATATAACTTCATTATGAATTGGCATGTAACTTGTAGCATGTAACATTGTTTTCAACTAGCATGTACTTTCATTCTGAACTGGCATGTAACTTGTAGCATGTAACCTTACTGGAATTGTGCATTAGATTAGTCTTCCAAAATTTCTAATTAAATGGACTACAATGTAACTTTGTATTAAACTAGCATGTAACTTCATTCTAAACTGGCATGTAACTTGTAGCATGTAACATTACTGGAACTTGTGTAGTTAAATTGTTAAAAATTTGTGAAATGTCAGTTCTAGGCGATGGAAGCCTGCAGCTCATTAGTTGAATTGGTGGGGAACAACTTATGTCACAGCCATCCCCGTATGAAGAACTAGCAGATTTTTAAGACGCCTCACAATTTCTTTGCAAAATTTGCAAAGTATGAACAAGAAGTGAAGGAGGGAAAGGTATTTTTTTTTCTTTCCTAACTTAAAATTAAGTTTTCTTTCTATTAGTAATTAAAAAAATCATGACACTTCTGTTAACTATATAGCATGTTGTGTTTGAGGTATTAACTCCAACTGATGATGAGAAGATACAGCCTTACTTGGTTGGTGTGGACACTAATTTATGTGAGGGTACACAGTTTGTTCCACTCAATTATGATGATGGTGAGCAATGACCTAATGATGATGGTAATGATGATGATAATGATGATGATAATGCTGATGGTAATGATGATGATGCTGATGTTGATGTTGCTGTTACTGATGATGATCATGCTAATGATGGAGGTCAATCACGACCTAAACAGATGAAGAGGAAGATGTCTCCTCAGAAAGAAAAATAGGGAGGAAGGAAAAAAAGGACGCGTACATCTCGAGTCATGTCACCGGTAATTTGATTACTAGGCGATAAAATCATTTCGTGAAGTAAACTAGAATCCGATACTGAAGATCTTTTTCTTTGTACACTTTAGGTGGGTGATGACTCGACGGACTATTCGAGAACAATAAGGGAAGTAATGAATGAAATGTCAAAGTGCTTTGAAGACATTATGAAGAAAGAGATACAGAAGAAGGTTTCAACAATGAAGAGTCACCTAAACAAAAGGCTTGATCGGGTGGACAAAATGCTGGATGATCTTGTTCAGCCACGTCATCAGGTAACTTCACCTTACTGGCATGTAACTTGGTTTTGAATTCCGTTCCTTGGTTTTGTACTAGCATGTAACTTGGTTTTATACTGGCATGTAACTTGGTTTTATACTGGCATGTAACTTGGTTTTGTAGTAGCATATAACTTGGTTTTATACTAGAATGTAACTTGGTTTTGTACTGGCATGTAACTTGGTTTTGTACTAGCATATAACTTGGTTTTGTACTAGCATGTAACTTGGTTTTGTACTAGCATGTAACTTGGATTTGTACTGGCATGTAACTTATTTTTGTACTAGCATGTAACTTGGTTTTGTACTAGCATGTAACTTGGTTTTCTACTGGCATGTTACTGTAGGGAAAAACAGTTTAGAAAAGCAACGGAAGCGTGAGAAAAAACGAGATTAGGGTTCGTGTATAATTTTTTTTTCCCTTTTATGCAACGAGAACCTTAACCCTAGATTAATTGATGTATATAAAAGTATCGTACTTTTTTCACGTGACGATTGAACAAGCTCCGAATTGATTCCGTAAGATCTTCCAATCCAATCACAAACGTGAATCACCTAGAAGTGTGGGCTCCCTTTCTTTAAATTGTATTACTGAGGATGGAGACAAAGGAAATATCTTTTCTTTGTTAGTTACAAATATCCTCCAAGAGAAAAATCCAAGAACGTTCGGTCACTTGTGAATTATCAATCAATTTGATTGTAACTCGCGTGAACCTTTATTCGATGTTGTACACAAAACCCTTTTGATGTAAAGGATATTAGTATACTATCGAATACAAAAATGTTCCCTTTTTTCTCTACTTTGCCGAATTCACACACTATTGATTAGAGATGATCGAATTTTGTCTAGAGTAAAAACAAATTTTTCTCCCTCAAAATTCCTATGATGGCCGAAACTTTTTCTTTCTCAAATAAACCTTGGCCGAAATTCCTCTCTAATACCTTAGTCATGACCGAAATTATTCACACATATATATAGGTTCATAAATCGTTTCCTAAGAAGGATTCACTTGGTTGGCAAGAATCCTCTCCTTAGGTGGATTTATTTGGTAGTTAGAATCCTTATCTAAAAAGAAAACTAACTACTCCTACAACTATATTGTGTTGGACCAAATTTTGGTCTTTTATATAGGTTAGGAGAGTTCAATCTTTCCTAAGATGGATTACTTGATAAACAAGAATCCTATCCTTAGGTAGATTAACTTGGTGGTTATGAATCCTTTTTAAATAAGAATTCTACCACTAAGTAGTTTTACTTGGTGACCAAGAATCCTTTTCCAAAAAGAATCCTTTCCTACACCAAGACTCCTAATCCTACTCAATAGTGTGTTTGTAACCATATTAAAGACTTCCTAATTTGATTAGATAAATAACTCATTTTATTTATCTACTTATCAAATATAGTCTTTAACATTAACTATACTACCAACAATAGTATAGTTTTAGGAGACCATCTCCTAATAGGGAAAAGATTTTGACTTTTAATTAAATAATTAATTAATCAAACAATTAATTAATTGCCATTTAATTAAATAATAAAATAAAATAATATATTAAAGCTATTATCCATATCCATTGCAGCCCATACATGGTATTAAGGCCATATATTATTTTTCTCATTTTATTAAATCCATTGGACCTTAATAAAAAAGTCCACATGTGAACCAGACATATTCTTACAAAAAAGAAACAAGTTCGCATGCCTTATTACAATTCTAGATAGACCCCTATTAGTCCGGTAGAATATATCAAGTGATCCATGCAAGTTCGTGTAGATTGGGGATCTTGGCGGGCTATTTAAATTTAAGCTCCAATAGACACAACCTAATCACAATCAACAAATGATTCACTTAGGTCCGATCTATTTAATTTTAGTTCATTCCACTAAAGAACTAAAATTTAACTCGTAAAATAAAGATAGAATAAGTTGATGTTACTCATTCGTACCCCAGACAACCTTATTGGAGAAAGTGTATACTCGTGAAGAATACTAGTAATCGCCAAGAGCTCATAGACCGCCTATAGCTCTCCAAGTTACCATATTTACTCATATGACCACATTTTGAACTTGGATATTTTGACTTGTCCAGAAGCCATGTTTCAATAGACACTATTGAAAACTTAACATTAAGGTTTAATATCCAATACCTCAAAACATCAATATGATGGTATTCTACTCTAATTCAATAAATGGAGCCACGATGTCCATATCTATAAATGAAGTCCTCTATCGATTAACAAATGAATACCACCAAACTATCGAGGATAGACTATGCTATATAATTGTACTCAATGATAGATCAAATGATAACACTTGCAACCATAAGTCCATCATTTATCTCAGGATTGAGATAGACTCTCAGATTGTCTTCAAATGAAAACTTTTATCCATTGGCGGTTTGATAAAGTTTTTCATTTTGATCCTATTTAGTGCACCCAGTGCACTAGATTCTTTTGCCCAAAGACACCACAAATTGATGATTTTAGACTCATCATAACACATTTAATCCCACTCAAATGCTAGCAAAAGAATCTACAACTTTAACAAGATAAAGGCGCCTAACCTTAGCAACTAAGGAATTCTTTATCGAGTTGTAATCTATAACCTGTTGGTTATCCAATGAGGTTGGTTAGAATTGCTAAGTTATATAAATATTGATGTAGCATATTGAAAAAATCTCAATTTAATTTTACTTCATTTTGAACTAGCATATTGACGCATATATGAGTCTACTATGTAAGCAATGACAAATGAAACGAAACAATTACAAATCAGATGTTGCGGTGCTATGTTCGGACTTCTTTGTAAGAAAACCTTATTTCTTTTATAAATGTTTGGCTGACGTAAAGACGTGCATATGTTCCTAACAAACTTATACTTTGTAGGCAAAGTTATCAGAGGAATGGAAAAAATTCCAACCGTCGGAGGATGCACTATTGAGTTGTGAATTTGATGCACTAAAATATAGATGTCCGACGGATTGGATATTGTATGCTGCTCGAGACAAACCTTGGTGGGGAATTGTTTGGTCCACATTTAAACATGTAAGTAAGGTTACTCATCTTTGAGAACCAGATATGGTTTTGAACTAGCATGTAACATTGTTTCGTACTAGCATGTAACTTGAACTTTCTGTCATGTAATGTACTGTTGGAGTTACTAATCGTAATTTGTTACTTTTATTCGGTTGTTGGTGCCATGTACTATTGGTGATCCAGCAGGACATTGGATATTGTGTGATGTTGATTTGGAAAAACTCAGTGTCAGTATTTATGATCCACTGTACAAGACAACCAATATTCAGAAATGTGTGAAGTAGATAACCCCAATGTTGGTCTAATTCCAGCAATTTTGCAAGCATCCAGAGATTTTGACAAAAGAGGCATAGCACCTGATGGGATGATGTTTGTTGTTGAACAATCAATTTTGAATAAGCTACCAACATAACTAGACAACAATAGTTGTGGTGTCTTCACATGTCGATACACAGACATGTTGATTCGTAAATGTTTTTGGGGGTAAGGAACCAAAAATATCCCCGGCTTTAGGGAGGAAATGGCCCTAGAAATTTATGCTAACAGTGAACCGGCAGATTCATAGGTTTCTTGACTTGACGATGTACATTACTGGAACTGTACTAATGAATTTGTACTAGAGTCCCATTTTGAAATGAATTTGTTAATGTAACTTCATGTTTTTGCACTGGCATGTAACTTCATGTTTTTGCATTGGCATATAACTTCATTTTGAACTAGCATGTAACAACATTTTCAACTAGCACGTAACTTCTAACATGTAACATTATTGGAGTATTCTGAAATACAATTATTTTTATGAACTAGCATGAAACATCATTTTCAACTGGCATGTAACTTCTAACATGTAACATTACTGACGTATTCTGAAAGACAATTATTTATTAACTATCATGTAACTTCATTTTGAACTAGCATGTAACATCATTTTCAACTGCCATGTAACGTCTAACACGTAACATTACTGGAGTATTCTGAAATAAAATTATTTAAGAACTATCATGTAAATTCATTTTGAACTAGCATGTAACATCATTTTCAACTGGCATGTAACTTCTAACATGTAACATTACTGGAATATTCTGAAATATAATTATTTATAAACTTTCATGTAACTTCATTTTGAACTAGCATGTAACATAATTTTCAACTGGCATGTAACTTCTAACATGTAACATTTCTGGCGTATTCTGAAATACAATTATTTATGAACTATCATGTAACTTTATTTTGAACTAGCATGTAACTTCTAAAATGTAACATTACTGGAGTATTCTGAAATACAATTATTTATGAACTATCATGTAAATTCATTTTGAACTAGCATGTAACATCATTTTCAGCTGCCATGTAACTTTTGACATGTAACATTACTGGAGTATTCTGAAATGAAAACATTGTAAATCAACTATCAAATTCAATAACAGCTTTATAAAGTCTACATCACTGGTACAGTCAAATCTAGGATGTACCAACTTCTTCTTGTGCCAATGGACACTTTTGTGAATTGTGACCTTCATCTCCACACTTTCTGCATCTGTAAGGTCTACGTGGTCGCTTTGATGTTACAGATGTTGCAAATGATACTGATGGGCATGGTGGAGGAGTCTGACAAGGCTGTGCATTCCTGCAATTCTGTCGATTGTGACCCGATTTTTTACAAATCGTACAATTTCTGGTTTTTCCATTACCATGTTCTCCGACAGATTTAAATCTCTTCTTTCTTGGTCTTCTAGCTTGCGCACGAAAAGGAGGAGGAATAACAACCTTTTATCACACATATTCAAGAATATTCAAATCACTAGGATGCCCAACAGGGAAAATGGTCCCTGCATATGTTTCAACCCAACTTGTGGTTTTGTAGCAATCCCCACAATAATCGGGTAAAGGTTTCTTCGCATACCTATAAAGGAAAAGATTATGAGTAATTAATTGAATCAAATGGGTAAGAAGACAAATTACAATGGAAGAAGATGATATTAACCTTATTCCAGCTAATGCATGTCGACATGGGAGTTTATCAACTTCAAATTTCGCACAACTACAAGTCTTTTCGTAAAGGTTTATCAAACCATCTTTATTTGCATCCTTAACATTGAAGTTAACAGAATCAATTGGACAAACCGTGTACTTTTCTGAATCAATGTTTTCTTTATTTTATGAATTTAGTGGCCTATGGAGTCAATTGTGTTCGAGTTTTCTCAGCCTTGGTCCGACGCTTATAAAACCATTTATGGAGCATGTCTCTAATAAACTCAATCATGGTTGTTATTGGCATTTGACGAGCATGTACCAAACAAGAATTCATCGACTCAGAAACGCTAGAGGTCATCAACCTATAACGCCTAACAGGAGAGTAAGCACGAGACCACCTTTCGGGACCAACATTCATTAAATCTTCGAATGCTACCCTATTAACCTTCATCATCTCCAACATTGTTTCCTTGAATTCAGATTTCTGGTATGCCTTCCATGCTTGTTTGAAAAGAAGGCTCACATCTTTTCTTTTGTAATCTTTTTTGATGTTTTGAGCCATGTGAAACACACAATATCCAAGTGGTACGTTAGGGTACACTTTCTCCATTGCAACCTTGATACCGAGGTGGCGGTCGAATATGATCATACAATCCTTAGGACTACCAATAGCATTTTCAAGCTCATTCAAAAACCATGTCCATGACATTTCATCTTCAACGTCGCCAAAGCCATATGCCAAAGGAAAAACCTGGTTGTTTGTATCTAAACATATAGCTACAAACATAATACCTGTAAATTTACCCTTCAAATGAGTACCGTCAATTTCAATAACTGGTCGAATCATGGTACGAAATCCATGAAGTGATGCGGCATGAGCGATGAACATATATTCAAACTGATTTGCAACATTTGTTTTCAACGCCGTAATAGTCCCTGGATTTACTTCATCCAATCGATGACAGTAAGCAGGCAACAACTTGAATGATTCTTCGGGAGGACCAAAAACAGATGTCTCTGCATGATCCTTTGCTCTCCAAGCCTTTGAATACAACAAATGTAGTTCTTGTTCCACTTGCATTTCGACCATGATATCTTTGGGTTTTAGAGAGTGTCCGTGTACTTGTAACTCTGGTGCAAATAGTTCACCGACGGTCCATGAATTTACTTGTCGAAGATGTGCGTGGAAACCATCGATATTGCACGTATGATCCTTTACGAACATTCGAACCATATAATATTGTCCTTTTTGCATCTTAATTCCATATAAATAGAAATCACACTCGCCATCCTTACGTCCAGCCTCATAACGTGTATTGCTAGACCTTCTAATTCGCACTTCAAATCCCTCCTTCAATGCATACATATTCAACGTTCCTTTCAGATCTTTCTTGCATTGAAATAATCTACCCTTGTATAATCGGCCATCATTTGAACAACCTTCCTCCGTGCTAATGGGTTCAAAAGAATATCTTTCTGACCTTGGAATAACCCAAGCTTGTGGGGAAGCATGTTCAGAAGTTTGATCAACATCGTCACCCAAACCATCCTCTCGAAAGGAAACAATGTTAAATGTAGCAAAACCAGATGGACCAGCACATCCATGTCCTCCAACACTTCCAGAACCACAACCCACACCATCATGCCAATATTCATCGTCGTGACTACCTCTACCAACGTTGGGTATCGAGCTATCATCACTGTTATCGGAGTCTGGCCACTGATTGTTCTCATCATCGTCAATGGTTTCATCATTACACACTCTTGGGTCTACAATTGGAATGGAACCATATCCTGCCAGTTGCCGGAGAAACCCGCCATACACGGGTTGTGAAGTAGGTATGTTACATAGGTTGTCATCTTGCACACAATTTGTTGTTTCCTTCATATAAACAGAGACAAAAACCTCAGGTAATAGCTTATCTACATTTATCATACATGACATGTCATTGTCATTCTTAATTCTCGAATGAGCAGTACCGCTAATTGTAAACGCCAATGACCATAATTGTATGTTGTACCTAGCAACATCAACTTTGACAACATCTTCTACCAACTTCACCAACCCATCATAACTTACACATCTAGGAACATTGACCCACTTTGTCATACCACCTTCATAACAATTACCCATCCAACTTCCACCATGATGGATGACCAATTTTGTTTCATCCATAATCCTACAAGTCAAGTAATTGACATTAAAAATATTTAACATGAAACTTTAAAATGAATTTACATGTAAAAAAATAGGACTTGGATGGAATGTAACTTCACAAATCACTTGGCATGTAACTTCATAAATAACAGACCATGTAACTTTATAAATAACCAAGCATGTGACTTAAAAAATAACCTAGCATGTAACTTAAAATTTAACCTGGCAAGTAACTTCAAAATTAACCTAGCATGTAACGTCATTAATAACCTACCATGTAAGTTAATAATTAACTTAGCATGTAACTTCAAAAATAACCTACCATGTAACTTGGGTACAAACCTAGCATGTAACTTCATAAATAACCTAGCATGTAACTTGGGTAAAAAAATAACCTAGCATGTAACTTCATAAATAACCTAGCATGTAACTTAAAAAAATACTATCATGTAACATTAAATTGAACTGCAATGTAACATGTTGTTGAACTGGCATGTAACATTATATTTTAAATGGCCTATCATGTAACCTGAGAACAAAAATTGACAGTCCATAGGTTTCACTCAAAATCTAAACCATTCTATTTTTCATCAAATTAAACTTGTTCATTCTTGTAAAAAACAAGTAGGAAATGGATACATACCTTCAACTACTTTAACAAAGAGCTGGATGCTAGGTTTTTGATCTGGATTTACCTGAAGAGAGGAAGACCCATGAGTTTCAAACCTGATTTGCAGCCTCAGTTTTCAGAGAGATGAGGCTCGATTATTCAGAGTGAGAGAACACGATTTGAGAGAGAAGAAGCAAAAAAGAACACGGTTTCAGAGAGAAGAAGCAAATCGGTTTGTTACACTCAAAGTTTGAGAGAGATGAAGCAAAACAAATAGAGATCAAACAGACAAACAGAGAGCGAGAGAGAGAGAGAACGTGAGAAATTGAAAAACAAAGCACTCATAACTGTAAAATTTGGGACACATAAAACAAAAATGAGGGTATTTTTGAAAGTTCATGGTTAAAGATGATGATTTTAAGCAAAGTTAAAGTTTTGGCTCAAAACAATAACTCAATAAAAATTGTGATCATTTACTGCAATTCTCTCATATATATATATATATATATATATATATATATATATATATATATATTGATATTGGTGAAAAATGAGGCAGGCATTAGAAATATATATTGGTGAAAGAAAAAGTGTGAGCAGCAGCAACATATATATAAATTTTGTGAGCAGCAGTGCGTATATATATATATATATATATATATATATATATTTGTGAGCAGGTTATGATATATATATTGTGCTTCGTGTGCACTATACACCATTGAAAAAAAATAAAAATAATAAGAGTAATATTATTTTTTATAACTAGAATTGTTCTAGTTAATTTTCTCATAGAAGAAAGAGTTTCATCAAATTTCTCTACATCCTCCATTCAAGATCCTGAGACCGTGATGCACCAAAACGTAGTTACCAGATCCGGGAGATAGCCAGGAATATCGAGTGGTTCAGGCAGAAGCATATCGTAAAGTGAAGGAGTCTCCAAACATCGGTAAGATTGGTTCAGACAGGAGCATATCGTAAAGTGAATAAGCTTCCAAACGTTGGTAAGATTTTCTTCTTTTGATTTTATTGATTACAATTTCCTGTGTTTATATATTGTATGTATTAATTTTGAAAAATAAATACGATCCCAAGTTCACTGGTCCCAGATACAGATTATGATTTTTATAAAATTAAAATTAAAATTAAAAACTAGTTCCACTGCGTAACCGATGAACGGGGTTCAAAAAAAGCCTTGTTACCTGGTTGACAATGAGTAATATGTCACTCTTAACATGCAAATAGTTAGCTCTGAGTTTGATGGCCACCTTCAACCCAACTAGGAGAGCTTCATACTCTGCCTCAATTTTGGTCATTTTAAACTCGAACCTAAAACAGTGGCAACATTCCGTTCTTTCTGGGTCAGTCAGGATGATACCGGTTCCTCATCTCGTTTGTTTGGATGCACTATCGATGTAGAGGATTCAGGCATTACAGCCTTCCGTTCAATTACCGTTCTCCGAAAGCTTCCCAGGATCCAGGTTTGATGACGTCGGGGTCTCTTAATTTTAGCGGGTTGTGAATTCAGCTACAAAGTCTGCTAGGGCCCAAGCATTGATTGTTGTTCGAGACTTTTACCTCCGATCAAACTGGGTGAGCTCCAAGGCTACAAGACTAGCCTTCCAGATAAGTCTTGCCTCTGTAAGAACTGGTGGATAGGTTGATCTATATGGGCTTGAAAATAAAGACGAAGCTTCCTAGTAGAGGTAACTTGGGCAAGGGCGAGCTTCTCAAAAAGGAGGTAGTTCTTCTCGAGCTTGGACAGTGCATGACTGATATAGTAGATAGGTCACCGGACCCCATCCCGCACTCCTTGACCAAAACCCCACTTATAGCCATTTTTGACTCGGCTAAGTAGATCTGTAACTCCTCTTATGACAAGAGCTTAACCAAAAGTGGTGGGCTAGAGAGGTAATTCTTCAAGTCTTAAAAAGCTCACTTGTTGTCTTAGTCCCATTTCATGTTTTTACCTTACTTGAAGGCCTTAAAAAAGGGAAGGAATTTATCCGTGGAATGCGAAATGAACCGATTAAGCATTGTTATATTCCTGTAAGTACTTGAACTTGTTTGAGAGTGGTTAGGGAATCCACGTTCTAGATAGCCTGTTTTATTTTCAAGATTGGCTTCTATACCCCTCTCATGAACCATGAAGCCCAAAAACTTTATTGCGGTTACCCTGAATGCACACTTGGAGGAGTCTAATCGCATATGATTTTCTCTTAGGATTAGGAAATTTATGTGAAGGTCATATTGATGTTCTTCCGTTGTTAGGGACGTGGTGATCATATCATCGATGTACTCAACCATCGACCTCCCGAATTATGGCCTAAATAGCCAGTTGACAAACCGTTGGTATGTAGCCCCTGTGTTCTTAAGGCCAAATGGCATTAATCTGTAGCAGTACATACCCTAGCCCATGATGAAACTGGTCTTGTCCTGGTAGGTAAGGTGCATCATGATCTGATTATACCCTGAGAAAGCATCCAAAAAGCTTATGAGCTTGTTTCTGGCAGTAGAGTCCACAAACTGGTCGATCTTTGGTAGAGGGAAGCTATCTTTTGGGCTTGCCCGGTTGAGATAAGTGTAGTCGACGCACATGCGCCACTTCCCATTTGAAACTTAAGGACATTGTGGTAGATGGACAAGACCCCATTCAGGGTTTACAGAAATGGCCTTCCTAGTATAACGCTGTAGGCTGATGGGGTATCAACCATAATAAAATCCATCATGATGTTCTGCTGAAGAGGTACGGTTCCCACGATCACTGGAAGGATCTTTGACCACATTGGAATAAACGAGTTCCCAGTGAAGCCATACAATGAAGTTGTGTAGCTGTTGTAGCACCCCTGCATCAAGTTGAGTTTCTCTAAGGTATCTTTAAAAATAATTTCTACAATGCTGCTTGTGTCGACGAGCATGCGGTGAACCATGTTGTTGGCAATCTACACTGTGATTACCATGGGATCTTCGTGAGACTGTACAGTGTTGTAGACGTTTGCCTCAGTGAAGATGATCTGGGTCGATTAAGATGGGCCAGCCGATCTCCGGTCTACCTTGAAGACACCCCAACCTTCATCAACTTGGGGAATTTTCCTTGCATGGTTCTTCCTGGAGTTGTTGGATGTGCCAGCCAGAGAGCGTCCTCTGCTGATGGTATGTATAACTTGGATTTGCTGCATCAAATACCTCTGTTCCCCTTTCTTTTCTCAGCATGGTTACGAATCTCTTCTTGCACCTCTTTTTCAGTCCGGATATTATCCCTAACATGCTGTAGGAATTCTAACAAGCAACATCCCCTTACTACAGCCTCAATCTGGTTACGCGGGCTATAACATTCCAATGTATTGCACCCTATATCTTCATAGAAGTCACAGTAATTGTATCGGTTCCTCTTGTCTGCTAGAGCTTTCATGGGTGCTAACTTCTGGAGTAGCCTATTTTCCCGAATGGCGAGGTAGATTGTCATGCATGATGCATTTAAGATGGTATAATGATCGTACCCTATTTCATGTCATGTTACAAGGGCGATGGTTCTTGGAGGAAGCAAAGCTCGAGAAGGGATTCACTTTGTTGGGTACTATTCTTGCTGAGGTTGGGAAGGGAGAAAATGATACATTGACCTGATGAGGGGTTTATTATGGGTTTTCTAAGCTAGCGTGGGTATGGGCGCTTCCTTCTTCTGACGTTTCATCGTTCTCATATCATCATGCTCTATTTTGACCTTGACCTGTTTGCCAATTTTAACCTACTCGAGAGCATGATCATAGGCTTCTTGGTAGGTTTTTAAAGGTCGTTTGGCAAAAAATCAAAAAAGTTTAGCTGCCCACAGTTTTGGACGGAAGTTGGTATGAGTTTCCTTCTCGATAAAGACCCCCATCTGGATGAATTCCTTGTGAAATCGTTCCACATAAGATTGATGAGTTTCTCCCAATTCCTAAACATCATATTGAAGGTGTATGGGATCTTTTGGGCATGGATTGGCACCGTGGAACTATGAGAAAAAGTCGGTTGAAAGCTTTGTAAAAGAGTCCACGCTACTAGGGGGTAACTTTATGAACCAAGTCTTTGCACAATCTGTCAAAGTGGTAAAGAACATTCCGCACATAACAGTTTTGGTAGTATTCTGGACTTTCATCTGTTGGATGAAGCTCTCTAGATGACTAGAGGGTCTTCTATTTTGGCGGGTGCTTGGCTTCCCTGATCTTTTGTGTTTCCCCTTCCTTATCTACTTAATTACTTTCTACAGCTTCACCATTTGATCCCTCAGGCGCTTGTTCCCATGCTTTCTGGAATAGACCTCGGATCCCTTGCTATTAGACCCCTTGGATGAGCTAGAGACTTTAAAATTGTCTTCTTCACGAGGGGGATTTGTTCAAGGGCTTCATTGGCTACCTTCTTCTCCAGCCCGTTCCTCTTATCTAGAGGTTGTCGGGTATGGGGAAACATATCATTCTCGTGGCGGGACAGTTGCTAAGAACTTTACCTACCGGGATTGGTAGCATGATAGTCTACAAGGAACCAGAGGCATGGGCCCTAACATATCTCTGATAAAGGGTTTAGGTTCCTTCCTGTTACCGAATGGTACCGGAGGGGGTGGTCCTAACCGTTCGTTCTAGGTCTACTTGTTTGACCATGAATATAGGGGTTTGCCAGCTGAGTCGTCATTCTTTCAGCTCGCAAACAAAGATGGACATTCTGCACGAAGACCGCTGCCTGTTGATCGAGCATACCCTGACTTATCACTAGGGGGCCTAAAGCCTGCTCAACGGTTAGTTGTACTAGAGCCTGGCAATGATGCCTAGCCTTCCAACCCTTCTTTGGTACTTTTCGGGTTGATACAGCAGATTGTTACCCCAAAGCCTTAGGGTTCCCCTGGGAAGGTCAAAGCTTCATAGTTCCTGGAAAACAAATAACATGTAAACCTTGTATAAACTGGGTATGGGTGTTCCCACAGACAGCTCTTGAAAGTGTTAACCAAAAATTTAGGTGGGATGAGGAATTTCAACTAGCACCCTCGAGACCACTAAATCGGAGGTCGCGGTTGGGAGTGGCAACCTTCAGTACCAGGTTAATGTGTGTGCAAATGGAGATGAAGATGGGTGACAACTAGATATGTGCAGAACATGTAAATCAAATTGCACTAATTTATTGATGTAAACGAGTCAAGTACGACATATAAAAATCACTCAAACTCTCATTTCTCTCTTGGGTACAATGGAGGTGGCTGCTTCGTGTTGTCGATAAGTAGATAAAATGAAAGCCGTGTTCTCCTTAGAGAATCTGGGCCAGAACAAAACTTTGTTAACTGCTAGTGAATGTAAGTTTCGATTTTTGCCACTCAATGACGTGTATTCCGAATCCCTGCACCACTTTCTATGATTAATGTATTTATACAATGTTAAATTAGGTTTTACTTGTCATTTCCCCCTATGCATATCTTGATCGAATCCCCCCCTTATCGGACGGGATCTTCCATTTCAAATGTCTTTAACTTTTTTTAATCAATGAATTCGAGGATATTTTGGAGGGAGATAAATTTGTTTCCTTTTTAAATTTATTGACTTGATCTGCACGTATGTAGTGGTTTAACGTACGATGGAGTGTAGATATGATCCTATGTGCCGTCATGGTAAGATACTTCATGAAGGTCGCCAACCACGACACTTGCTACATGGAATAGTAAGGTACTTCTCTATACTCGTCATGACATCTAGAGCTGGATTAGACCCTTCTAGGCCCCTTTTAGAGCTTGGTATGACTGCGTTAGCATTCTTCAATGGCGACAGATCTTTACGTGCTTCCTCCTTCTTGGCTGGACAGTTTAGGTTCGTCTCCTGGTGAAACGGAGAGATACCGTTGGGCGAACTTATCATCCTAAAGGTCTCTTTTTGTAACTAGAAAGGGTAACGTGTTTATAGGGAGGTCGTAAGATATTTCGACCTCGGAGAGCTTAGGTCTTCCTTTGTTTGCCTCGCTTCGGGCTCTTGTTGTGATGTAGGGAGATTGATTTGGTCACATTGGGCTTTTCCTGGTGACTCTGAATGCTTGCAAGGTGTTCCCAGGGTATGGGCAACCTCACCTTGCTTTTGTGGGGTCGCATGGTAGCTCGACCCTGGGAAACCTGGTACATTGATACAAAGCTGGGATTTTGACCCCTGCTTTGAAGATGAAAAATTTGCCTTTGGTCCCTACCCAAATTTGGCTATTAACATTATTCTATCTTTATTTAAGATTTCAATTTTAGTTCTTTAATGGAATGAACTAAAATTAATAGATCAGACCTAAGTGAATCACTTATTGATTGTGATTAGGTTATGTCTATTGGAGCTAAAATTTAGATATCCTGCCAAGATCCTCAATTCAAATAAACCTGCATGGATCACTTGATATATTATACCGAGCCAATTTCTAGGTCCATCTAGAATTGTTTCTGGATTAGGGAATCCAAAAGTTTTGGAGAGGTGCGGTCATGTGTGATCAATAGACGTGGAAACTCTTCAAAATACCTGGATAGGGTTCCCAAGGATGTGGGATTCTTTGGGCAGCCCTAATTGGATGCGATTAGCATTCCACTAATACATTAAGAATATAATTTGCACATTTTAATTAAATGGGCTGTTTAAATTATGTTACTGTAATAATTTAAGGCATGTGGATTGATTTCTTTTTTATTAAGAATAGGTCTAATTCACATATGGATTTTTTTATTAAAGTCCAATGAATTTAACAAAAGGAAAAAAAAACAATATTTGGCGCATGCGTATGGTTTGGGCGGCACGGTTTAAATAAATGGCCTAATATATTGTTTTTATTTTATTATTTAATTAAATGGAAATTATTTAATTTATTAATTAATTATTTAACTAAAAATCAAAATCTTTTTTGTAGTTGGAGAAGGTCTTCTAGTGTCATACTATTGTTAGTAGTATGATAAGTATCAAAAACTTATTTGATAATTAGATAAGTAGAAAGAATTTATTTATCTAGTCAAATTCAAAGTATTTGATGTCTATCAAAACTCTAATTGACAATTAATCAAATTAGGAAGATTTTGATATTGTCACAATTTAATTTGAAAAAACAAACACGGTTGAATTCTCAAGGCTAACTTAGGGGGGGGGTGAATAGGTTGTTAGACACTTTTTTCGACTCCCTTGAAACAAACAAAAGTTTATCCCTCTAGATTGCTTGTATCACTATATATATATATCAATTAAATACAATTAATCAATATATAAAGCATGTAAACTGTGATACAAACAAACATACATAACACATACACAATTGATATTATAATAGGGAAATCAATTTACATAAATTGTTCTATCCAACAATATTCCAATAACATATACAAATATAAGAGAGACAGGGATAGAGAAAATTGACACAAGGTTTTTACGTGGTAAACCTTCGAAGAGGAAAGATCCACGGGTTATCAGCCACCCACAAACATAATCCACTAGTAAATAAGACAAGTACTATCTCTCAAGTGACCCTTTCACCTAGAAAATACTCTCATATCCTACTCAATGAATATGTCACCTCCTTCCTCAATATTCCAAGGCCCCGCACCTCTTGTCAAGACTTCCTTGCTCAACATTCTGAGGTCTCCTATTACTTGTCGAGACTTCCTTGATTAACATTCCAAGGTCTCCCACCTATTGTCGAGACTTCCATTGCACAAGTCAAAGACTCCCTCTAAGACATGTGACTTCCGCTTGCACAAACCAAAGCCTCACTCTAAGGAATCTGACTTCCACTTGCTCAACAAATCATAGGCCTCACGCATATTGTCATGAATTCCATCTCACAAGGCATCTAAGTGATCATGAATGCAAAACGCAAACAAGAACACAACATAGAAAATGATGATCAACAAATCCTATGGAAAATACTAGACATATGCATGAATGCACACAACAAATGTAGTCTAGTCAACCATGCATTTTTAATCCATCTAGATCATGTGAAAGATGCTACACATTAATTACAATCTAGATACAAGCATAAATCTAAACTTGAAACTCAAGATAAGTTCAATTAGCACATAATCAAGTTTAAATCACATATACCAAAAACATGTTAAAATCATGTGACAAAGTCATTTAGATTAAAGCAAGACTTCTAGAGCATATTATCTATTCATGATATCAACTAAGCACAAGAATAGCTCAAAAGAACACAAGCACATGTATCATAGTGAGATTTTGGCCAAAGAGAGCCTAATACAAGTGAGGAACTATTTTCACAAAATCAATCAATTAAAGATCATCAAATAGTCCTAGATTCAAAGCTAGCACAATACAATCCCAAACATGTGAAAACATAAGCAAATCAAAACCTAACTCAACATGTGAGATTTCAATTGAAACTTAATCTAGCTTTAAACGAGTTCAAAACTCAAATCAAACAAACCACAATACACATACATTCATTGAAGAAGAAAACCCAAGGTGATTGACCAAGTTTTAAAAGAAAACTTTGAGAGAAAGTCAATACCTTAGTTGATTTGATGCAGTCCCATTTTTATGAGGATAAACTCCAAAAACAGCAACAAAACTAACACAACCTTTTTAGAAAAGATGAAGGACGAATAGATAAACATTCTCAACTTTGAATCACTCAAATCGGAATTCAAATGAAGAAGTTATGGTGTTTGGAAGGTGAGAAAATTTTGAAAGAAAATTCTGCACACAAATTTTGATTCTCTTCTGAGGATGAAAAGTGAGAGGGAAAGAGAATATAAAGGAGAGGGAAAAGAATACATGTGAAATGACCAAAGAGGTCAAGAAGGAGCACAATCTTGCTTGCTTCCCGAGTTGGCATGTGGGCATCTCGGGCAGCAAGCCTTCTTGCCCGAGATGGCCACGCACCATCTCGGGAAAGAAGAGCTTGATGCTTTCTTTTTTTCCTCGTGCGTTCCCTTCGTGTTCTTCAAGCGTTCTCCGCCTCCGAACTTAGAATTTGAATCAGTTTATAGATTATGAACCATAACTCTCCCACAAACATGGAAATATAAGATATTCAACCCATCAATTAAGAATTTGACTCAATAGATGAATACGAAAGCAATGTATGCAGTATGGCTGGAAAGTTTCATATTTTTTGACTTAGAACTCGAAATCAATAGTATGAGTAACTGAAATGACTGGAACTCAATCAAGAATGATTTAAGACTAAAATCATGTTCAAAGTCCATATTATACAAATATATACACATATAAACATATTTCACACAAGAATGCAAACTACATAAAGATAGTCTCCAACCATGCATTTTCCAAAACATGTTACTTTAATACCAATGCTTGAGCATTCAACTTTAAGTGTGTGAATGTGTTATAAATGGGGCACAACGATGCGGGGGCACATATGAATGAATTGTATTTGTGTGCCTAAGCCTTATAAGAGAAATAAAGGTCTAAATATACCTTTGTAGAACCATGAAGCATTCTTTCTCTTTAGACATGAACTTGCTTATTTCTTCTTTGAATCTTGAATCATCACGAACTAAACAACAAAATCATTACAAGTAAACAAAATTTTGCTATAGAATTAATGCCAACATAATCTAAAACCTAACAATCTCCCCCTTTGGCAAATTCCGTGTCAAAACACTGATACATTTACTACAAATATAAAAATGAAGATAGGTCACAAAATCACTCTACACATTATAATGAGTAAGATTCCTATAACTAATCTACATCAACTCTTGAACTTGATCTTGATCTTCTCTTGAAGCAACCACAAATCATCTCAAAGCACAACGCATATACAATAAAAAACAACAAATGGTAACATATAATATGGATAAGAATATACAATTAAAGTCCACAAATACATGTATCTCCCCCTCAATACATACTAAATCACAAAAATTCTTAACCAAATATTAAAACTAATTATTACAAGCTACTAAGTTCAAAAGTTCAAAAAACAACATAAAAAAAAACTAAGCAACTAGCATTAGCGTATACTCTTTCTCCCCCCCTTTTGACATGAAATGATGCCAAAAGGTTAAGAAATGTACCTCAAAGATCAAATACTAGCAACTTGTTCCACCAAAGAAAGTCGTGTGAGTAGTCGATCTAACATAATGTTTGAGTTGTGGTCTTGAGCTTGAAGCAATGCACTTCTCCAACTATTTAATCCTAGCATATTATTGAACAACTATTGCACCGAGTTCATTAACCTTCTCCTTCAAATGTATAGCCCAATCCGAAGAATACTTGTGCTATTCACATGACTATCAACTTGAGAACTACTAAATAGTCCAAAAGTATCACAAGTCTTACCCTTATTCTTATAGGACATGTAAGACACACGTTTATCACAATACTTTTTCAAGGGTTGAATTAACACATCATCTTTACTACACTTAATCCCATGATCTAAAGACAATAAAGTAATAAACCCTAGTAATGCAAGCTTTTTATCACCTCTAGTAGAGAAATCCGCACTAACAATGTAATAAATGAGAAGATCTACAAGGTTTATCGGTTGATTATTTACAAAAACATACACTATTTTTATCTTGTCCTTATTCAACTCGGTTGAATTTGAAGATCCAATAATGTCAGTGGAAATGAATAGATGCCAAAATGCACTAGCCTTAGTTAACTCATGTTGACTAATGTATGCCCTATTTTTCCACTCAAAGGAAGCATTGTCACAAAGAGTTCTACCCATGATATTTAGATTCTCAATAACATCCACATCTAGAAAATTAGAATCTATATCATTAGATAGCCCATGAAACTTGTTACTGTTCTCCTGGTTAAATCTAAAAACAATACCCCTTAATCCAATCAAAGATTCTAACAAGGTTGCACTTTCCTTATATTTATGATAAAATTCTCAAACAAGAGTATCATTTACAACTCCTATCATGCTCACCCAAGATTCCCATTTCCTATCCTTTAAGAACTAAAGAACATAAGAATCTTTACTCTTACCGAAGTCAATGACTCTCTCTTGAAATATCTTATTTGTTCCAAAGATCCCTAACTCTTTTATCCTTGAACTTTTAGATCCTTTTGAGGTAGACTTGGCTTTCACAACTGGATTTGATTGATATCCACTTTCGGTAATCTTGGTTCTTCCCATTTTCATGTGTAATAATATGTTATACACTTACAACCAGAGTCGGTGAAAATAAAACAAACACATTAGTCACAAGAATATAAAAACAACAACATATGACTTAAGAGTGAATCACCATGCAAGACAAAGATAGTGAGTAATATCTTACAAGTATCATTAAGTCAAAATATGCCAACATGTAACAAAATGAAGCATGTGAACATACCATAAAAGAGAACAATATCTAGCATACAATGCTCCCCCTTGATAAATGCAAAAACTAGAATCAATTATAGCATAAAGTTCACAAAGATATTCACACAATCACACATTCAAGCAATTCGAAGATATCTCAACAAAATAAGATTCATATGCTAAGAGAGACACAAATAATTTCTACTCCACAACTTCTTTTCATGCTTAGCAATATTATCATGTTTCTCAAATTTCAAAGCCTTAGCACATTCAAGTTGAAGTTTAATCTCCTTATCTCTAGATTCATTTCCTAATTTTCATTTTTCAACAAAGTTATAACACCTAGGCATAATATGACCTATTGTGTTGCAATAATGGCATATTGGAATAAAAATGAGGTTGTACCTTTTAGAGTTGAACTAGCTTTACTAGGAGTTTGTAAAGATACCTTGTTCACCAAATTCTTATTGGCGTTTGATCACCTTTTCTTCTGTGGCTTCTTGTCCATCATGACTTCATCCAGTGAGTAGGAAGTGGTGTTTCCAAGAGCTCCTTTTCAACTATGAGAGTTAACACTATGAGAGCTATGAGAGTTAACAAGATTCCTAAAGCTACACTAACTGAATCATTCACTAAGTCCTTGATGGCCTCCTTAGCCGTGTCTGTCTCTTCTATTAATTCTTGTTCTCTCTTCTTCAAACAAGATATCACATTATCCTTCTAAAGGTTTATCTTTTCAAGTTCTCTAAACTTCTTCATAATATCACCTTTCTCACCAAAAAGTCTACGAGTAACAATCAAAAACTTATCTAGTTATTTCTTGATCTAATCATTATTCTCAACTATCTCTCTTAGAGCATTATCTCTCTTAGAGCATTATCTCTAGCTTCTTCAAGCTTCTCTATCTTGGCCAGCAACTCAAGATTGGTAGGAATGGAACTAGTGCTTCCATGATGACTTTCATCAAATTTCTTGTTCGAAGATTTTATACCATAAACATCTAGTAGAGAATGATAAGCCGTTAGAGCTACAAAGTTGCTCACCAAATCTTCATCACTTGAAGACTCACTACTAGAGCTGTCCCCTTCACTAAAATCATCTTCACTCTAAGTAGCCGCCAACACTTTGCCCTCCTTGTCTTTCTTAGATGGCTTTTTGGTGCACTCACTAGCAAAGTGACTGAAACCATGATAATTGAAGCATTGAACACCATTCTTGTTCATGGCTTGACTATTCTTCTCATTCCTTGGAGATGATGGTTTCTCAACTCCATTTTCCTTAGAATACTTGCTTCTAGGCTTGGCATTCTTCTTTAAAAACTTCTTGAACTTTCTAACCAAAAGAGCAATCTCTTCATTTTCATCATCACTCTCTTTCTCAATAGCACTAAGAGCAATTCCCTTAGTCTTGGTCTTTGGCTTCAAGCACATCTCATAAGTTTGGAGAGACCCAAGCAACTCAATGATGTTCATGCTATCCAACTCCTTGCATTCCACAATGGTCATCACCTTTGATTTAAATCTCTTAGGTAGAGACCTAAGGATTTTCCAATTTAAACGCTCTCTTGAGAAAGGTACTCCAAGTGCTTGACATTAGTTAGCAATGTTAAGAAGTTGGAATTGGAAGTCTTCAAACTTTTCTTCTTCACCCATACTTAAACCTTCAAATTGTGATGTCAACATTTGAAGCCTTGATTTCTTCACCACTAAGGTTCCTTCATTAGTAACTTGGAGAGTATCCCAAGCCTCCTTTACAGATTCAAGATTTTGAATGTAGGATAATTGATGCCCATCAACTCCTCCGATGATGGCATTCATAGCACGATGATGCCATTTAGCTACCTCAAACTCATTCGTTGTCCATTCACTCCTTGACTTGAGTATATTGGTTCTATCTTTTCTGACCTTAATAGGAGGACTATAACCTTCTTCTACTACCATCCACACATTTTCATCAATTGAGCGAATGTAGGCTTTCATCCTCAACTTCCAATACCCATAGTTAGTGCCTCTAAGCAATGGTGGCCTAGTATTTGAGGCTTCTTCTGCCATTACATCATCTTGTAAACCCATGACTTCAAAAGCCTTGCAAATACTATGAATGTATCACCTAGATGCTCACTAAGTACAATCTAGTGTCCTACTTAGCTACCAATTAAAAGTACAAACACAGTTAAATGCTTAAGGCTAACCCAGTGGGGGGGTGAATAGGTTAAACACCTTTTTCGACTCCCTTGAAACAAACAAAAGTTTGTCCCTCTATATTGCTTGTATCACAATGTATATATATATATATATATATCAATTAAAGACAATTAATCAATACATAAAACATGTAAAGTGTGATACAAACAAACATCCATAACACATACACAATTGATATTATAGTAAGGAAGTCAATTTACATAAAATGTTCTATCCAAAATAGTCCAATAACATATACAAATATAAGAGAGATAGGGATAGAGAAAATTAACTTAAGGTTTTTACGTGGTAAACCGCCAAAGAGGAAACATCCGCGGGTTAGCAACCATCGACAAACATAATCCACTAGTAGATAAGATAAGCACAATCTCTTTAGACTTGAACTTGCTTTGACTTGTTGTTATTTCTTCTTTGAAGCTTGAATCATCATGGACTAAACAACTAAATTTTACAAGTAAACAACATTTTGATATGTAATTAATGCCAACATTATCTAAAACCTAACATAATTTATATTCATTAATTAGTTATTGGATAAATACACTAATGAGTTAGAATAGGAATCTTGGTGTTGAAAAGAATTCTTCCTTGAGTATGGGTTCTTGGCCACCGAGTAAATCCTCTTAGAGAGAGGATTCTTACAGACCAAGTAAATCCTCATTTGGAGAGGATTTGGCCACCTATATATATATATATGAGCTCGTGGAAGTCTGCCAAGCTATTGAAATCAATATAGAGATTTCAGCCAAGCCTTGTTGGAGTTTGTTGAGAAGTTTTTTTCTTTATTTTCTTATTAGAGTTAAACGAAAAAACTTCATCCAACCCATTTTGTGTAGAATTCGGCCAAGCGTAGAGATATGAGGGAACGTTTTACTTATCCTTTACAACAAAAGGGTTTTGTGTACAAAAATCGAATTTGGTTCATGCGAGTTTCAGTTAAATAGATTGATAATTCACGAGTGACCAAACGTTATTAGGTTTTCACTCGGAGGATTATTGTGACTAGAAAAAGGAAAAGATTTTGTTTGTTCCATCCTTAGGTATGCAATTCAAAGAAAGGGAGCCCACATTCCTAGTTAACTCACGTTCGTGATTGGATTTGAAGATCTTACGGATTCATTTCCCACAACTTCAATCGTCATGAGAAAAAGGTACGATACTTTTATTTTATGTTAATTAATCAAGGGTTAAGGTTCCTTCTGTAGGGAAAAATTGGTTTAAAACGCGGCGGAAGCTTAAAATTAGGGTTCGGTATATTTTTTTAAAATTTTCCCTTTAAAAGAAAGAACCTTAACCCTAGATTAATTGATATATATTAAAAGTATCGTACGTTTTTTCTTGTGACGATTGAACTAGCATCGAATTGAATCCACAAGATCTTCCAATCTAATCACGAGCGTGAATCACTTACGATTGTGGGTTCCCTTTCTTTATATTGTATACGTGAGGATGGAAACAAACAAAATATTTTTCTTTGTTAGTCACAATAATCCTCCAAGAAGAAAAACAAAGAACGTTAGGTAACTTGTGAATTATCAATCAACTTGATTGAAACTCATGTGAACCTAGATTCGATGTTGTACACAAAACCTTTTAATGTAAAGGCTACTAGTGTACTATCGAATACAAAATGTTCTTTCTTCCTTTTCCTCTTTGTCAAATTTTCAAACACCAATCTTTAGAGTTGGACGAATTTATCTAGAGCAAGAACCAAATTCTCTACACTCAAAATTCTCTCTTGGGTGAATTACTAAAAACTTGAGCTTGGCCGAATTCTACATCCCGTATATGTAGTGACCGAATTCCTTGCCCTAATTTATTTAGGGTTTGCCGAATTCCACTTGTCATTAGTTTAGGAGACCTAATCCTTCCCTAAGAAGGATTTACTTGGTGGGCAAGAATCCTTTCCTTAGGTGGATTTACTTGGTGACCAAGACTCCTTTTCAAAGAAGAATTCTTTACTACACCGAGACTCCTAATCCAACTCAATTAGTGTATTTATTCAATAACCAATTATTGAATATAGTTAAAATGTGACTAAATTAAAACTTCTGAATTTGACCAATTGTCAATTAGAGTTCTAATAGAAATCAAATACTTCTTAATTTGACTGGATAAGTAAATTCCTTTTGTTTATCTACTTATCAAACATAGTATTTAATATTTATCATATTACCAACAATCATATGGTAATAGGAGACCTACTCCTACTAGGACAAAGATTTTGACTTTTAATTAAATAATTAATTAATAAACAAATTAATTAATTTCCATTTAATTAAAAAAAATGAAAAACAATATAATAAGCTATTATGTATAGCCTTAGCCGCCCAAGCCAATATATGTGGGCAAAATATTGTTTCTCCTATTTTCTTAAATCCATTGGACTTAAATAAAAAGTCCACATGTGAACTAGACTCATTCTTACTAAAAGAAACAAGTCTACATGCCTTAATACAATTCTAGACGGACCAATAAATTGGTTCGGTAGAATATATGAAGTGATCCACGCAAGTTTGTGTGGATTGGGGATCTTGTTGGGATATCTAAATTTAAGCTCCAATAGACATAACCTAATCACAATCAACAAATGATTGACTTAGGTACGATATATTAATATTAGTTCATTCCACTAAAGAACTAAAATTTAACTCTTTAATAAAGATAGAATAAGTTAATATTGCTCATTAATACCCTAGACAATCTTAATGGAGAAAGTGTATCCTCATGAAGAATATCGTTAATCGCTAGGAGCTCATAGACAGTCTATAGCTCTCCAAGTTACCATATTTACTCATATGACCATATTTTGAACTTGAATATTTTGACTTGTCCAGAAGCCATATTTCAGTAGACACTATTGAAAACTTAACGTTAAGATTTAATATCCAATACCTCGAAACATCCATATGATTATATTCTACTCTCATTTAATAAATGGAGCTATATGTCCATATCGATAAGTGAAGTCCTCTATCGATTATACCATCAAACTATCGAGGATAGACTATGCTATATAATCGTACTCATTGATATCTGAAATGATAACACTTGCAACCATAAGTCCATCATTTATCTTAGGATTGAGATAGACTCTCCAATTGTCTTCAAGTGAAAACTTTTATCGATTGACAGTTCTAGATAAAGTATTTCATTGTGATCCTATTCAATGCACCCAGTGCACTAGATTCTTTTGCCCAAAGACACCACACTTTGTTGATTTTAGATTCATCATAACACATTTGATCCCACTCAAACGATAGCTAAAGAATCTACAACTTTGACAAGATAAAGGTGCCTAACCTTTATCTTAAGTTGTGAATATTATTCAAGACTAACTAAAGAATTGTGTCTACCTCATACATATCCAGATGTACGAACAATTCTTCTTTTCTCATAGTCTTTTTACTTTATGATTATTTACTTTTGACAATTATAATAATTAAACTATAAATGCTATAACATTTGTTAAATTAGAATAACTTTCATTAATATGAAAATATTGTCAAATACATTATTACACTCTTGCTATTGAGCATAATCCCAACACTTTCTTCTAAAGGATTTTAAAAAAAATATACTAAGCCTATTTTTCGCTTCTGCCGCACGATTTTTTCTACATCTATGGCTTATCCTTAGACCAATGGCCTGATAGAAGCTGCAATAAAGACTGTCAAGATGCTCCTAAAAAAGAAACTCCAATAGAGGAAAGGAAAATGGGCAGAAGATCTTTCTAAGGTGCTTTGGGCCAGTCGAACTACTAAGAGGACCGCTACCAGTGAAACCCTTTACTCATTGACTTTCGGGGTGGAACCGGTCCTACCTATCGAGCATAAGCTGACCTCTTTTAGGTTTAGCACTTCCAACTGGAGGGTAACTGAAAGAATGTGTATAAGGTTATACTAAACAACCTAGATGGGGGGTGAATAGGTTGTCACTCACTTTTGACAAATCTTTCGAGACTAGTGACAAAACCTTGATAAGCATACAAATTAACATTCAACATGATTGTTATGAGAAAACAATATAATCATGTATGCTCAAATATCCACTATTAGTCTACAAAACATGCAACAAGAATCAATGTATCTTATGAACAAGTATTTGCAATGTAGACAAAATTCCATAAGTTGTACTTAGAGTATTACAAAGTGGTACTTTACAACTTGAATGGAATATCACAAGATACAAAGTTATCTAACATACACAAATAATACTGTATAAGGAAGTCAACTTACATATAAAGTTCTATCCACATTATTCAAATAACAATTACCAATATAGGAGAGATATGGATAGAGAAAAGTTGACACAAGATATAACGTGGTAAACCTCCGAAGAGGAAACATCCACGGGCTAGCAGCCGGCGAACAAAATCCATTAGTAGATAAGACAAGTACAATCTCTCAAGTGACCCCTTCACCTAGAAACTACCCTCATACCCTACTCTAGAAGTTGCAGCCCTATGCTCAATAATCCGAGGCTTCACACCTCTTATCAAGACTTCCTTACTCACCTTATCCGGATCCTCACGCTCAACTATCCGAGTCATCCCGACTCTAGTCAAGAATTTCTTGATCACCTATCCGAGTTCTCCCAACTCTAGGCAAGACTTCTTGCTCGACAATCCAAGGCTTCACACCACTAGTCAAGATTTCCTTGCTAGACAATCCAAGGCTTCACACCTCTTGTCAAGACTTCTTGCTCAACAACATAGGTCTCACACCTATTGTCAAGACTTCCTTCTCACAAGGCATCTATATGATCATGAATGCAAAACGCAAACAAGCACGCAACATAGAATAAGATGATCAACAAATTCTATGGAAACAAGAATTAATCAATGAGCAAACAAAGTATATTTTTCTAGTTTATAATCCAAAAATGACACTACACAAGATGATGCATGCGCATATGAAATGTATGGATTAGGTACACTCTATGAAGATCTAGACATAGACAATAAAGTTCATAAAACAAGATTGTCTAGATCTTATACAAGAACAAAAATCTAGAGCATGCCAAATTTCCAAACACACACTTTAAACCTAGATTTTATTCATGTTGCTAAAGCTTGAAATAAACATGTTAGTACTAACACAAAAATGCTAGAAACATAGGATATGATCAATCAAATCTCTAGCAATCATTTAGAGCATATATTCACAAAAATAGTCAATTAAACTCTAATAGACTCTAAACATAAAATCAAATATGCTAATCCTAGATCTATTCAACAAATGAGTTCTAGCACATGATAAGACTATAAATCATGAAAATAAAGTAAATCAAAGCACAAATAGTCCTAGATAAGATGCTAGCACAATACAACTCACAATCATGTGAAAACATAAGTTTGATTGAAACCTAACTCACAATCAAGTTTCTGATTAAGCACAACTAGCATTTAATTGAAGAACTATCACTCATCAACATATGTTCAAGTCAATTACACACAAGTAGGAAGAAGACCCAAGGTATTTGAACATTAGAATCAAGGAAATCAAAAGATAAACAAATACCTTGACAATTTCGAGTGCAGTCACGAAAACGGTGTAATCCACCAGAAACATTGAACAAATGAATTCAAGGTTGCTTGAAAATGATAGATAACTTCAATACGAAACTTCTCCAACTTGAATCACTCAAATCGGATAAGAAATAAGAAAGATATGGTGATTCAAAGTTGAGAGAAAAAATCTGGAAATTTTCTGCACTACATTTTCTTCTTCCTTGAATTCAAATGAGAGGGAAGAGATATATGTGAAAAGACCAAAGCTGCCCCTTCAAGATGCTTCCTCAAGATGGCGTGTGGGCATCTCGGGGCAGCAAGGATTTGCAGCCGAGATGGCCACGCGCCATCTCGGGCTTGCACCTATTGTTGGCCTTCGGCCATGGTGCAACTCTCATGCGCTTCCCTCGCATTCTTCGACCGTTATCTGGCCTCCGAACTCAGAATTTGAATCCGTTTGTTTATTACAAACCGTAACTCTCCCACGGACATGGAAATATAAGATACTAAACCCAAAAAATAATAATTCGACTCGATATATGAAGACGAAAACAATGTATGCAACATGAGTTGAAAGTGTAGTATCTTTTGACTTAGAACTTTAAATCAATAGTATGAGTAACCAAAATGACCGGAACTCAATCAAGAATGATTTAATACTAAAATCAAGTTCAATATCCATGTTATACAAACATATTCACAAACAAAAACAATTCACACTAGAATGCAAACTATATAGAGATAGTCTTCAATCATGCATTTTCCAAAACATGTTATTTCCATACCAATGCATGAGCATTCATCTTCAAGTGTGTGAATGTGTTATACATGGTGCACAATGATGTAGGGACATAAATGTATGATATGTGTGTGTGTGCCTAAGCCTTGAAAGAGAAAAGAAAGGTCTTAATATACCTTTGTAGAATCATGAATCACTTTTCCCTTTGAAGACTTGAACTTGCTTGAATAGTTGTCATTTCCTCTTTGAAGCTTGAATCATCATGAATCCTAGACAACTAAATAATATAAAGGAAATATTGTTTTGATATAGAATAATGCCAACAGAACTCACAGACCTAACAGTAACGAGGTCAAGCTGATGGCCATACTAGACCTTATGGAGGAGAAGTAAGATAGGGTGGCACAAAGAATAGAAGTCTACCAGAATCGGATTGTGATGTACTTCAACAAGAGGGTCAAAATCCACAGCTTCAAATAAAAGGACCTGGTACTTAGAAAGGTAACCTAGAACAGCCAGAAGCGGTCAGACAAGGTACTAGCTCCAAATTTATAGGGCACTAACCTGGTAAAAATGGTAATCAATAGTGGGCCATATAAGCTAGAAGACATGGATGGATGTCCTATCGACCATACATGGAATGTAGACCATTTAAAGAAGTTCTACCTGTAGAAAAGTAGAGACCCTAAGTAGAGTTCGACTGATATCATCTTTGATCGGTATCGGTACCTATATCACCAGTTGATTATCAATAAAGATTCTCTATTTTTTCTCCATCTTAACTTGTCTAATTTTATCACTAAATTTTACCACAAAAGTTTACCATAGTGGCCTCTCCAATCCAAGAAGGGTCTGATTTGTAAAGGCATAGTTGCCTACAAGACAAAGGTTACAAAGTTGTGGACTTAGTTTTCCATCGCTTCGTCGAGACCAGGATAGCCAAACAGCCATCCTGTTGCCTTTGTCGGGTGACCCCCCTAATTGTTAGGATTATGCTCAATAACAAGAGTGTAATAGTGTATTTAACAGTCTTTTCATATTAATAAAGTGATTTCTAGTTTACCAAATCTCATAGCATTTATAGTTTAACTATTATAATTTTTAAAAGTAAATAATCATAAGGTCAAAAGACTACGAAAAAATAAAGAATTGTTTATATATGTAGAAATGTATGAGGTAGATGCAATTCTTTAGTTTGTCTTGAACAATATTCACAACTTAAGATAAAGGTTGGGCGTATTTATCTTGTTAAAGTTGTAGATTCATTTGCTATCATTTTAGTGGGTTCAAATGTGTTACGAGGAGTCTAAAATCATCAAAGTGTGGTGTCTTTGGGCAAAATATTCTAGTGCATTGAATAGGATCACAGTTAAATACTTTAACCATAACATTCAGTGTATAAAAGTTTTCACTTAAAGATAATCGGAGAGTCTATCTCAATCCTGAGATAAATGATGGACTTGCGGTTACAAATGTTATCATTTGAGGTGTCAATGTGTATGATTATATAGCATAGTCTATCCTTGACGGTTCGGTACTTCATTTATAGATATGGACATCGTGGCTCCATTTTTTAAATGTAAGTAGAATATCATCATGTGGATATTTTGAGGTATTGAATATTAAATCTTAAAGTTAAGTTTTAAATAGTGTCTATTGAAACATGGCTTCAGGACAAATCAAAATATCCAAGTTTAAAATATTGTCATATGAGTAAATAAGACAACTATGAGAGCTTTAGGCAATCTATGAGTTCTTGGCGATTACTGGTATTTTTCAAGAGGATACACTATCTCCAATAAGTTTGTATAGGGTTTGAATGACAAACATTTACTTATTATATCTTTATTTAAGAGTTCAATTTTAGTTATTTAGTGGAATGAGCTAAAATTATTAGATCGAACCAAAACGAATCATTTGTTGATTATGATTAAGTTATGTCTATTGAAGCTTAAATTTAGATAGCCCGCTAAGATTTCCAATCCACACGAACTTGCATGGATCACTTGATATATTCTATTGGACTAATTTATAGGTCCATCTAGAATTGTTTTTGGATTATGGAATCCACAAGTTTTGGAGAGGTGCGGTCATATGTGATCAAGATATGTAGTAACTGTTCAAATACCTTGAATGGACAGCCAAGGATTTGGGAATCCTTCGGCGGCTCTAATGGGGTGCGATTAGCATTCCATTAATACATTAAGAATATAATTTGCATATTTTAGTTTAATGGGCTATTAAATTATATTAATGTATTAATTTAAGGCATGTGGACTTGTTTCTTGTTTAATAAAAATGGGTCTAGTTTACATGTGGATGTTTTATTAAAGGCCAATTGATTTAATCAAGTGGAAAAACAATATCTAGCTCATGGTATATGCTTGGGCGGCAAGGATAAAATAATTAGCCTAATATACGTTTTTATTTTATTATTTAATTAAATGCAAAATAAATAAATAAATAAATAATTAATTAATTAAAAGTCAAAATATTGTTCTAACTAGGAGAAGGTCTCTTAGTGTCATGTTATTATTGGTAGTATGATAAGTATCAAAGACTTTATTTGATAAGTAGATAAATAAAAGGAATTTATTTATCTAGTCAAATTAGAAAGTTTTTGATATCTATCAAAACTCTAACTGATAATTGGTTAAATTAAGAAGTTTTATAGTCACAATTTAATTAATATTCAATAGATAGTTATTAGATAATACACTAATGAGTTGGGATGTGATTGAATTATAATGTTGATAGGAGTTTTGGTGAAACAGAAATCCTCCATGTGTGAAGGTTTTCGGCCACCTATATATACACCCATCAAGAGAATTCTGCCAACACATAAATGTTTTGGAGAGAAGTTTTTTTTATTTGCTTAAAAAAACCATCCAACTCAAAGAAAAGGTGTGTGAGAATTTGGCTTAGAGAAGAAGAATACAAGAGTGTTTAGTTTTCGATAGTGCACTAGTAGCTTTTATATCAAAAGGCTTTGTGCACAACATCAAATCGGGTTCACGCTAGTTTCGATCAAGAGATTGAGAATTCACAAATGACTAAACGTTTTTTATTTTTCTCTAGGAGGGTTATTGTGATTAACAAAAAAAAAAGGTTTTTATTTTTCCATCCTCAGGTCCACAACTCAAAGAAAGAGAGCCCATACTCCTTGGTGATTCACGTTCGTGATTGGATTGGAAGTTCTTACGGATTTAATTTGACGCGATATCAATTGTCACGTAAAAAAAGTACGATACCTTTTAATTATATGTTAATTAATCAAGGGTTAAGATGAATTCTTTTAAAGGATTTTTTTTTAAATATACCTTTTGTTAATAAAAAATTTGCTCTGGATGAGGAATCTCAGTTAACACCCTCAGGACCGGTACCTAGGTAGATCGTGGTCAGGGTAGGTACCTTTAGTACCGATTTCACGTGTAAGATTGGATGAAATAGATGACAAGGATGATAGTGAACAAAATGATGTTATTTTATTCAATAATGCAATAAGTGTAAAAAATGATATAACTCTCAATCTCTCTTTTCTCTTTAATTAACTAGAAGTGGCGAACTCCAATATGTCGATATGTGGATACAAATATCAATGGCAATGGCTAGACTTAATTCTCATTGCATAACTAAGCGATGGCTCTTAAGGTTCTAGGTGTCGATTTTTCCCTCACTTTCTTCATGTCATTACCCATGTATTTCTGCATGGTGCAATTAGGGTTACTCCGTGGTGTTCAAGTCGAAGATCACTAGATTTATCTTATTCCTTATTACGCGGGATTTTCTTTTTAATGTAGTTGACCCTAGAGAATCGGTTTGTGGAGGATATATTGGAGACAATTGTGTTCGTTTCTTTTATGAACCCTTTCAATATGGCTGTGCGTACGTGGATTTTGTTACGGTTTGGAGAATGACTCTGATTCCGTTTACTAGTGATGTGATACCTCAAGGTATCGACCTGGTGATGTAGTGCTTGATCATCCTAATTTTGAGGTACCTCGAGGTGCTAGTCTATTGGCAAGGTACATTTAGGTACCATTCTAATAATGTTTAGTACATTTAGTGCTTGATCATCCTAATAATGTGGTGTTTGATTAATCACGTCAGGACTTTATGATACGTACCATGATTGAATAGTGGGATAGTGTTAGAGTACTCAGGTACTGGTTGGGTAGTCTATGGAGGCCTAAGAGCTTTATCTTGCTTCAACAATGATGCTGAGGTACCTCGGTTGCGGGAGACCCGGTACTTCGAGGTAGATCATATCATGTAACACCTACCTAGTATATGGAGATGTTTCCTACTAGATGCTAGTTAGGTGGAAAATTTATCTTTGACCCTTTCTAAAAATGTCTATTAGCAGAAGTCCCATCTGACTTGAACACCGGTGATTAATTTGGGGTTGGAGTCAGATTTCCAGTTTCATTTGGGAAATTTTCTGTTTTTGGTCGGTTACCTGAATCTAGGGGAAAATCATTGTATTAGATGCAAAGTCCACGTGTCAAGCGAGGGTGATGTACCCGATTGAAAAAAGAGAGACTCTGGCGGCAAGACCATTTCAAGGAAGAAAATCTCATCTTATTGATCACGCTTCCACTACCAGTTATCATTCCATAGTGCCTATTTAAACCCAAACTCCCCTTCGTTTCCTCTATGCTTCCGAATTTCGTACTTTAAAAATTCACAAAAAAATCCCTAATTCTTTTCTCTGTCATCTTCCAACTTCCTCCCTTCTTACTTCAGCTTTCAAACTGAAAATCCATCGAGATCATGTCAAACTCTAATAACGACGGTGTTGATAGGCTGGTAGAGGGTGCCTCTTCAAGTCTCGCTCATGGGAAATGACCTTGAGAAGAGGATAGCGGAGAAAGCAATGTTCCCTCGTTTCATCTGCACAGTCATTCAAGCCGGAACATTATTTTCAGGGTTGGCTTTATAAACAACCTAAACTTCTTGCTAGAGATAGTTGAAGCGGATTCAGACGAAGAATCGGGCGAGGTCGAAGCTAGTGGAGATCAAATCGAGGTTGTTACTGTTCCACTAGAAGGGGTACTCACCCTCCATTATGATTTTAGTTTCATACCTGATTCCACCGCTACGGCTTAATCGATCAATCGTTTAAGGGAGAAATTCGGCATTCCTGATAACATTTCAATTGCCATTCCCCATATAAGGTATGATGTGTATAGTCCTCCATCCGGTGTGCTTCTTATTCATAATGCTACCTTTAAAAGTGGGGTAAGAATGCATCTCCATCCATCTCTCCACAAGGCCCTTCATGCTTTACAACTTGCTCCCCTCTAGTTGATACCAGGGTTATGGAGGCACTTGGTGGGTTTTATTATGTTATGGAAGGAGCAGTACGAGAAAGACAACATCGATATGGATCTGGGAATAGACGAGTTGAGGTTCCATTTCCAGATTAATTTTAATTAACCCCATCTAAAGGGGTAGCTATACTCATGAGAAAAGAACAGCCTTAAGTTCATCATACCAGTCGCTACAAAAAAGGATGCCTTCTAGATGGAGGAATAGGTGGTAGTTGGCGGGTACTGGGAAGCTCCGTTTTCATTGAGGGGATACAGTTTGAGGTCCCTACCCAGTTCGGTGGCAAACCTATCTTAGAGAAAGCTCCTCTCTCTAATAAGTCGAGGGCAATCCTGAAGGCGATTGTTAAGTGGAACTTTATCAACTTAGAGTATCCTACTTCGGATGCTTACGATCCCGGCTGGGTGAACCAGTACCTGAGTATCTCTGCTGCTTCTCCAGGTACAATGAGCCTCTCTATTTCTATTAATCGGTTTTTCTTGCTCGTAATTAGTGTATTATAATTCTTTTTCTATTTTTACAGTTTCAGTTGTTCCATTACTGCTTGAGAAAGAGCTCGGTTTGATTGATAGCCAACTCCCTCCTCTGTTTCCTTCTCCACCCGGATTTCTCATCATCCAAACTACCAAGGCCTCTCATCTTCCTACCTCAGTGAGAGGTGGTAGATGCATACCTATCCCAGTCGGGATTCCCAAGTTACCTTTCTCCTCTCCTCTCATACCTGCATCTCAAATGGACGTATTCACATTCCCCGTTAACCAAGGTGAGAGTTCAGGATTTTACCGCTCCTGCTGCCACTATCGTTACTGCTTTTACTAGTGCTGCCACTAATACTATAGTTTCCACCTCTACCGCTGCTACTACTAATATTCCAGCTACCCCACCTACTTTAGTACCTCCTCGAGTAGAGAGGGGCCCTTAAACTACAACAACCACTATTGTTGTGACTCATCGGGATGGAACCCGATCCCGACCAAGGATTAACAGTCAAAACAAAGTCGTGGACTGGTTCGTAGCTTCCTATCTTGGTTAGAGTCTAACCCCCATGACCTTAACGCCTACAGAGATTCGCTGCCCTCATTGCCAAGGTAAAAAGGAAATGTCATATTTCATGCTGTTTTATCATACATATGCTTGGTATTTGGGTTGCAACTAACTTGATTTTGATGATTTGAAGACTCTTAAGTACAATATCACCGTGAGCCATCAGATATCTTCGTTGAGGAGGTACATTGAGAATGTTGAGGCCAAGCTTGAAAATTCCTAGATCAGACCATCAAATCCCTAGAGGATGCCCAAGGTAGCACAGAACAAAACAAACATGCATTTGGGAGAAACATCGTGAGGGATAGGGTCCGGGAACTGGAAAGTGAGAACCAGGCTCTGGCGATAAGGTGGGGAGCTTGGGGGCCGAGGTTAACACTTTCTTTGGTGATAGCTATTTCTATATAGCCTTTCATGTGGCTTGTGCTCTACCTCCTCCTTTTGATCCGATGAGCATTGAGAATTGGGATAGGGAGGAAATCCTAGAGAAGGTCGGGATGATGTCTGCTCCAACTACTGATGGGGTTGGAACTTCTCGAGCTGCTGGCGCTGATGAAGGTACAAATGATGTCGAGGATCAATGACTTATTTCCTCTCTTCTACCAGGTTTGAGAGTCACCGCTATGAACCATTCCTCGAAGTCTCCAGCCGTGATCACATCCCAGACAAAGGAAGCAACTTAGACCTTGCCTATCGATGCGATGGAGGAAACACCGGTGTTAATTGCCATTTTTGGCAAGGGGTCGAATGGAAATTTTCTACCTAGCTAGCACCTGGTAGGAAACATTTCCACGTACAAGTTTTGTACTAAACGCTATAGTTTACTTTGAAGTACCGGGCCTTACACAACCAAGGTTCCTCGGCCTTGCTATAGAAACAAGATGAAGCTTTTACACTTTCACGAACAACCCAACCGGTACCTAAGTAACCTGACATTGTTTCGCTATCCCGTCGAGGTACGTATCTTACCCCTCGAGCAGGAAGAAAGATTCTGATAAGGCTTCTAAATGATCATAAAGCTCCAACGCAATTGATCAAGCACTGCGTTGTGAGAATGGTACCTCCAGGTATCTCGCCAACAGACTAGCACATCGTAGTACCTTAACATTGGGTTGATCAAGCTCCATGTCGCTAGAATGGTACCCCAATGTACCACGCTTATAGACTAGCACATAGGGGAACCCTGCTAGTATGATGAACAAACGCCATATAGGCCTATACTTTGAGGTGTCGCTCCACTAATAGATGAAATAAGAATTATTCTTCAAAACAAGCTCCATGTACGTGAAGCCAAATTGAAAGAGTCTTGGAAGGAACAAACATGATTGTCTCCAGGATATCCTCAACCAACCGATTCTCTAGGGTCAGCCACATTAAATTGAAAATCCGACCAAATAACAAACAAGGTCAATGATCTTTGGCTTGTATGTCAAGGAAAAACCCTAGTGATTCTATTTATAAATACAAGATGATAACACGAGGAAAAAGAGGACTCCAAGAACCTGAAGAACTATCGCTTAATTATGCAATAAGCATTAAGCCTAGCCATCACTATTGTTTGATGTGTCCACTTATCGACATGTACAAATTCACCATCCCTAATTAGTCAAAGGGAAAAGAGAGACTGAGAGTTATTACAAACACTTGTACACTTTGAATTATTGAGTAAAAAAACATCATTCAACTTGTTGTCATCCTTTTCAAACTCTTAGTCCATACTTACATGTGAAACTGGTACCAAGGATACCTAGACCGACCGTGATCTATCTAGGTTGCGGTCTTGAGGGTGTTGGCTGAGATTCCTCACCCAGAGTGAATGTTCGGCCAAAACTTTTTAGCGCCGTATGTGGGATGATTCAACACCCCTTTTTAAAATCACGTGTTTATGTTTTTTGTAGGTATATCAGTGTCATGAGACTTTGGTCCTCCTGGGGGCAACCCGAAGCATGAAGGCACTAATCCGTAGCCTCTACCTAGAAGCCTCAAAAGAAGGGTAAGAGATCAAAACATCAAAATCTTGCTTCGGCACCGACTGATACTGCTCAGGCTCAAGTCCCCTATGTGATCGGCCAGGCCATTCTAGTTTAATAGACCGCGGCTTTTATAGAAAGTGTCTGCCTCCAATTTGTACGGAGGGTATTACCCCTCAACTGGTAGAGTTTAGTACCGATGAGGATCCCAATAGACTAAAAGCTAGGATGAAAGATTTCGACAAGTTGGACCACCACCACCTGTACGATCCGAGATAGGTTGGGTCTCATACCCTCAGTTTGTGGTCGGTTAGGGCTCATGCTCCTAGATTCGCGTAGGCCAACCGGTTACCAAACTCGAAAGGTGAAATCAGCGGTTGACTTCCCACCAAAGGGACCCAGTCACCCAACAAGGCCAATGACCACCAGAAGAGAACCTTGATCTGACGTCAGGGTAGTAAGAAAAGCACCCGGGAAAATCCTCCTCTAGAGGATAATCGGGGCAAGGTCCCAGACTCATCAGAGGGATCTAAAAATGAAAATTTTGAGGTCGGGTCTAAGAACGGCGTGAACAAGCGACTACTAGATTAGATAGCTCATATGAAGAAGAAAATCCTGGAGTTGATACGGGGCAAGCAAAAGGAGAGCTGGAAGGACCTCTTGGGCGAGATGAACATTCCATTCTCCCGAAAGATCAGAGATGCTGAGCTCTTACCAAAATTCAAAATTTCAGCTGATAAGTTTTTTGGTATTGAGGATCCTTAAGCCACTTAGAGAGCTATGTCTAGCAAATGTGCTAGATGAGACTGGGGTAGCCATGTGCTGGATGTTCCTAACCACGCTGACCAACTATGCTATGATGTGATTCAGAAAGTTACTTGCCGGTACGTGAACAACTTTACTGAACTGCCAAGTAGAGGTCAGGCCACGACCAAAAGACCCGATCCACTTGTAGTATGTGATCTAAGAGCCAGGGGAAACAATTAGGTCTTACGTGTAGTGGTTCCACAAGAAGGTGATCTAGGTGGGGGTTTTCATTGAGAAGGAAGCCCTAGCTAACTTCCACATAACCTTGTGGGTAGGTAGATTGTTCCGGTCTTTTTCCAAACGTCCACCAGAGACATATCAGGAGGTTTACGATAACACCCTTGAGCAGATAGAGATAGTTAAGCAACTCGGAGTAAATATCGAGCATGATGACATGAGAACTGCCAATCGCCAAAAGAAAGAGGTACCCAAGCCTTTGTCGATACAGAAGAGTAAAAATAGACTCCCTACCGGTCCACATACCACTCAATATATCTGAAACAAATTATGGTGTGTTTAAAGTTAATCTGGGGGGTAGATTTTAATCAAATCTACCCAATTTTCGTCAATGACCAATTAGATGAAAGTACTCCTAACTAGTCACAATAATAAAACAAGTATAATAGATGCAGAATTAAAATGAACACTTGATCTTTACGTGGAAACCCTCCAAATGGAAAAAACCAAGGGCTGTTAAATGCGCCACACTCAAACAACGAATCCGCTGATAATACGACCTACTCCCAGTATATAACCCACTACCACTAACTAATCCCGATATTAAGTGAACCTAGTTAAACTTACAAGCAACCTACTCCCGGAAGCAACACAAGACTTACTTCTCCTCAATAAAGAGATAAAATGCCATATGTGAATATATATATATATATATAATGATATTCAAAGAACAAACAAGGTTAGGGAACCTTTTATGCTTATCTAGGATAATGGAATGGCAATTAATGCAATCCTAGACATCAAGAGCTAAATGACATGTCATAAAGCTTAGCTAAACATAAAACAAGCAATCCTATGAAGCTGTCATAAAAGCCATATCAACACAAGTTTTCATTACACATGGTATGGACTATAATGCAATCAAAAATGCAATCAACGAGTCCTAAAAAATAATGCCTAAATGCGAAGCATAGAGACTAAGCAAGAAGGGCCAATATGTCCTAAATTCAAGCTATCAACAAAAAAACTTAATCATGTTGTCAAGACTCATAAATGTATGCAATAAACTAGAGTACAAGTATTTAATCAATCAATAAACATACTAATCTAGTGTAAGAAGAACAATAAAATATGTTCAATGAAGTTCTTACTTACCTAATCATGAAACCAAGAACACCCATGGTCATATGATGAAGAATGATGCAAGACGGAGATGGGTTATGGATTTGGAGAGTTAAGGAAGCATGCTTGGTGCTTTCACTCTCAGGGAACTCTTTCTCTCACCAAGATCTAGAATTTTGGATTTCTAGGTCTAAATAGGCGAGAAGATAACATATATATATATATATATATATATATATATATATATATATATATGTATATGCATAAATGAAACTCCGTTGTTTTGATAAATTTTTGCCCAAAAGCACGTAGTGCGTGGGTCACGACCCGTGTAGTGACTTGCACATACAAGCTATGGCCACGCAAATGTATGCGCACCAGGACTCTAAAAAACACCCGTTAACCCGCGCACTGGGAATTTAGCATCCCGGTCTCATTTACAAAATGCTCAAAGCATAACCAAACGACATCCAAATCTTTCATATAATATACCGTTGCAAAGGTATGGAAGTCTAATTTTTACTCCAATAAACATAACATGATTTGGAAGTCTAATTTTTCATATTTTTAACTAAACTCAACTAATTTAATTTAATTTTTTAATCATAAATGTAATCACTATAAAAATTATACCATTAGAAATATTTTATTGAGATCTTTCAACTGAGTATAATATTTACTATATATTAATCTTTTTAGTGTAATAAAAGTGAGTACGCTATTATCTAAAATAATAAAGAGAAAAGAATTTTAGTAAAGAAAGTTTAAAACGTATTAATATTTTATTATTTGGAGATTGTAAAATGGAGAACGATTGGAGTTGTAAATTTATAAAGATAGAATATTCCTAGAATATTCCATTTTTAATCTCCAAAATGGAGAAAATTTTTAAGAACGATTGGAGATGGCCTAAAAGGGGATAGACCCTACCCAAAGTTGTACCTATCATGGTAATTTCCTAATCCAGCATAGCAGCAAGCAAAGAAGTTAGCCCGGTTGATCGTTACCCATGTTGGATGGATCTAATAGTAGCTTACCTCCAAGAAGGAAAGCTCATAGAGGACACAAATCAATCTCGGAAGCTCAAAAAGACCTTAGTTCGCTACTTCTTGGTTGATGGACACCTCTAACGCAGTGGAAGATCTCTTCCCCTACTCTGATGTTTACATTCTGATAATGATAGCTGGGCACTCAAGGAGGTTCATTTAGGGGAATGCATAACTCAAACCGTAGGGGAAGCAATTGCATGTCAGGTGCTTTGCATGGTCTGCTACTGGCCAACCATGCACCATGATGAGAGGTTATTTGTACAATCATATGGACCTTGTGTTGGGGTTTATGCCCTAGACATGTAACTTGTAAATGGATTTATGAACTAAATAAAAACAAAGGTTCAATTCATTCTAGTTATGTTATTTATATTATTAACTTGTGCATTTATTAACATCCTATATTGTCGGATGTAATCTTGATCTGTGTCTATGAGTGTCATATACGGATAGATATAGTAAGAGACGTGCAATCTAAAGAGTCCATAGATAGCAAATAAAGCTGGGTACTTTATTTGTGGTTAATCTATAGTTGCGGTCCATTCCGTAATGTACAGTGATTCTATCCTGAATCATTGATATGAGATATGGGAATTGAGGCACATTGTATGATGTGATCATATAGGACTAGGTCAAGATCTATATGAATCTCACACCAAGATTCATGTATATCAACTAATGATGGCTATATGTGGGTGATCTTAATCCTGAGTGTCTTATCGACTCCTTCAGGTTAGATCGTGGTCTTTTGATATACCATGGGTAAGGTCAGATGCATTTCCTGATCAATATACTCCGTATATTGGGATTACGGTTTGGCTTGTGGCTGGGAAGGTTTGTACACAATAGTGGAATCCACTCTTTCTTGTGAGAAGTAAATGGTAGTTTCTTTAAGGGTTGATTCGGTGCTTGGACATTATTAGCGCTCTCCTAATTCCTTGAGGAAATAGGATTTATTGTCCATTAGAGAAACAATGGTACTTAAAGGATATATGTAATTAGAGGGGTTTAACGGATATTATGACCTAGCTCTAATTATGAACTACTGTGGAGGACCAAACCACATGTAATAGCTATATTGATGGACACCGAGTTATATCGGTCTGTGTAAAAACGTTTGCAGTTGAGAGAGTGCAGCTTCGGGTTTTTAGTGGAATAACACCGGTGTCAATAATCAAGGAATATTAATTAAAGAGTTTAATTAATGATTCCGAGGATTATTGGAGTTCAATATATTGTGGGTCCATTAGGTCCCCTTGCTAGCCTGATCGATTTAGGTAACAAGGGTCACGGTTAATTGATTGGATTGTCCAATTAATTGTGTTACGAAAGTGAAATGTATTTATTCGGGAATTAATTAAATAATGAGATTATTTAATTAATAAATAATGGTGATTTAATAAATTAAATAATGAGATTATTTAATTATGTTATTAATCACTAAATGAAGGGTGTATGTTGATATTTATTTTTGAATAAAATAAGATAATATGATTATTTTATTTTATTAAATTAAATATTTGATTTTTTAATTTAAATAGTTTGAATTCAAATAAAATCAACTAAACACTTATAAATATATGTGATATATTTTATTTTAAAAAAAACTGAAATCATCAGTTTTTTGAATTTCAAAATATGTATATTATTTATTGATAAAAACGAATAAAAGAGTTGATATCGTTTTTTTTTTTAAATTGATATGAGATATTGCTTTGATAATATATATATATATATATATATATATATAAATGAACAACATTGAATGGCTGATACACTTTTTCTTTTTGTTCTATCTTAAGGATGCAAGAGTTGCCTAAGTTTTCCGTTTATAAAAAAAAAAATTGGTGCAAGTGTTGTATACCAAATATTTAAAGAAAAAGCTTGCGTTAGTTTTTTTTTTTTTATATATATAAATATATTTGGTGCAAGTGTTGTATACCAATATGAAGAAGAAAAAGTTTCTTCAAATATTTTTTTTCTCTACACCCTCCACCCTAATTTTCTGAGAACCATGATGCGCCCACACACAATTATCAATCCCGAGAATAGCTAGGAAGATCAGTGGTACAGACCAGGAGCAAATCGAAAAGTGAAGAAGCCTTCAAACGTTGGTATTGTTCTATTTTTTTATTATTGATTACATTTTTCTGTATTTACATATATATTTTATTAGTGTAATAATTTTTATATGTATTTGTTCCAAAAATAATTACGATCAAAATTTCACTGGTCCCATATACAGATTACGATCTGTAGAATTTTTTTTAAAACCCATGTCCGCTGCATGACCGGTGAACGGGGTTCCAAGACCTTGCTAGAGGACAACTAATCTGAACCATCTATCTCCGGAGTGTCTCTCCTCAATCAGTCCACCCTACCCCTTTGCCATATGAGAGGTTTATTTGATCAAACAGTTCTCTACTGCTCATGTTTAGGCCAAACATGCTATAGTCGCGATTGACTACTTCACCCGATGGGTGGAAGCGGGACCGCTCTCTAATTTAACAGAGGAAAACAACACCAACTTTATTAAAAAAAACATTGTCTGCAGATTTGGTACCCCGATGGCCATTATTACTGACCTTGGCTAGCAGTTTGATAACACACGGTTCAAGGATTTTTGTGAAGACCTAGGAATTGACCTCCGCCTTGTATCAGTACCTCTCCCCCAAACCAATGGCATGGTAGAAACTACCAATAAGTCAATCAAGAATCTCCTATAGAAGAAGCTGCAGTATAAGAAGGGTAAATGGGTCGAGGAGCTCCCCAATGTTCTCTGGGCATACTGCACCACTAAAAGGACCGGGACCGGGGAAACACCTTACTCTTTGGCTTTCAGGGTAGAGGCGGTCCTACCAATCAAGCACAAGCTAACCCTATTCAGGGTCCAACATTTTGAGCCATAAAGCAGCGAGGTCAAGCTAAGAGCCAAGTTAAGCCTACTGGAGGAAAAACTGAAAATGGTAGCAGAAAAGGTTACGATCTACTAGAGCCAAATTGTAAGGTACTTCAACAAGGACCCGATCATATGGGGTACTTACCCCAAATTGGTAAAGGTAGTCATTGAAAGTAGGGTATACAAGTTAGAAAATATTGATTTTCATCCTATCGACCATACGTGGAATGCAAACCACCTCGGGAGGTTCTACCTATAGAAATATAAAGGCTCCTAACAAAACTAGGATAAGTTCTGGTATAGGTACGACGTAAGCATTGTACTCCTAATTTGATCATCAATAAGGTCTCCATGTGTTTATCCATCTCTATTTACTTATGATTTTGACAACTGTGATTCGTCATAATCGCCATGAACCGAGAAAGCCATATGGCTACCCCGATGCCTCGACTGGGCACCACCCCAACCATGAAGGGTCTGAGTGTAAGTGCATAGTTTCCAGCCATATCTCGAGGTCGGGAGTGCTAGGTAGCACTTCTGATGCCCTTGGTCGAATGATCCTCCTAGGAAGGGTCTAAGCGTAAGTGCATAGTTGCCAGCCAAATCACAAGACCAGGATAGCCAATATGGTTTTCTTGACGCCTTGGTCAGAATACCACCCCCAAGAAGGATCTAAGTGTAGGTTCATAATTGCCCACTAGGTCAAGATCACCGTGATACGGTACCTCCCTAGTGTAAAATGGGAGGTACCTAGATTAGTTTGACCCAATTTTTTACCTAAGTACTGAAATTCCTAAAAGTAAGGATACATGGTACCTTAATTTTCCCAGAAATGAAAATGAGTGTAGTATAAGGCCCATGAGGACCGCCTTGACTAAGTACCTCGGTAACCTGGTACCGGCCATTTACTTTCTCCAGTTTAATCTTTCACCTATTTTAAAGTTGTTTTGTGTTTTCAGGGTTCATTTAGACCAGGCATGCATTGGGGACTTGAAGTAACGACAATGAACATCTCAGTCAAGTTATCATCTGAGTACCAAGGTACCATGACAAAGGGACGTCCTTGTTATCCAAACACTTTTTACATATCATTTTGCCTAAGTCTTGATATTGGATGGTCCATACCATGGGTTCAACATCCTAAAGAGACCAGAAGATCACTCAAACAGAGAACTTTCTGTATCATAAAAGTTGACCAAGTACCGGGGACTGGTACCAGTTACTTGGTCTATTTTGATCTTCTACACTTAGCAATTTTTTTAATCTTTTCTTGTATTACCAAATTTTGTATAAGTCATGTATATATGAGGGACTGGATTCTAGATCAAGTTAGGAGATGAAGCAAGTCGTATTTAACCAAGTTAGAGACCAACCATATACAAGTAAAACGAAAAAAGGAAGACTGCTCTGATTCATCTGAAGTAGGAAGCCCATTCCCCACTATCGAGCTACAAAAAAAGGAGAAATAAAAATAGAAAAATAACATGACTGGTGTTTTTGTTCTTCTGATGAAGCAAGGAGCCCACCCCTATTTCTGGGCAATATTGAAAATGAATCAGATGGCTAGGTCACTCATCAATTCTTCCCTAGTGGTTTATTTCTCTTGCTCCATCTCCTGGTACCTGGCTTTCTGCTTCATTTATAGACTTATCAACAACCTGATCCACCACCAGCACTCACGCTCCCTCCACTGAAGCCATAACCTGATCAGGATCAATCTATACCCCTGTCATGACATCCTGGGATGTAGTCCTAACTCCAGGTTGCTTAGTTACCTCCCTTAAAGCAGCTTCGACAATCTCTACCTCTTTAGAAGCAGACTGATCCTTTATTGCTTCAAAAATTTTTGTTAGAGTAACAGGTAAGACTAGGACTCTCTCCTCAACTTAGGGTGCATCTTTAACTGGGGACTTCAAGGAAAGGTCTGCACCAATGGGTCCTTAGCCAGATATGGGAGAGGAAATAAGTTGTTGATCCTTGACATCATCAGTACCACCAACAACCAGTAGCTCGCGAAGGTCTTGCTTCATCAATAGTTGGGGCTAACATCTTCTTGGTCTTTTATAGGATTTCCTCCCTATTCCAAGTCATGATGATGGCCAAATCAAAGGGAGGAGGTAAAGCTTAGGCCACATGAAATGTAACATAGAAGTAGCCATCTCCAAAGGAATAATCAACCTCAGATCCTAAGTTTGCCACATTATCACGTAGGGCTTTGTTCTCACCTTCTAGCTTCCGAACCTTGTCCCTGGCGAGGTCTCTCTCTAAGGTGCGACGTTTTGATCAGAGGACCTCGGTATCAAATGCACTTTTGTTTTGCTCCACGTTACCTTAGGCGTTCTCAAGGGATTTGATGGTCTGGTCCAGAGCTTGGCTCAAACCCTGGTTATCAGTCTATAGCTGAATGAGCTCACCCTGGGCCTTTTTGAATCTTGGCCTCAACATTCTCAACGCACCTCCTCAATAAAGTCATTTGATCGCTCACCGTAACATTGTATTTTGAAGTATACAAGTCACAACCCCCCAAGTACCAGCCGTGAATGTACTAGAGCAGTAATAAAGCAGAATATGTCTTTGCTTACCTCAGCTATGAGGGCAGAACCCTTGGTGAGCAAAATATTGAAAGGCATAACGGTCATTGCAATTAGATTTTTATCGGGATAGAAAATAATGAACCATGCATGACCTCACTTTGACTAGTAACCCTTGGTTGAGATCAGGTTCGTTCTTAAGGAGTCACAATGATGGTGGTAGTGGTAGTCTCAAGACACCCCTCTACTTAGGGAGGTATTGAAGTAGACAAAGGAGGTGGAATAGTAGCAGTGGCAACACAAATAGAGGTGGTGGTAGTAGTACCAGTAGTAGATGAAGTAGCAAGATCCTGACCTCTCACCCTGGTCAACAGGGATGCGAATACATCCATTTGAGATGTGGATCTAGGAGGAAAGGAGAGAGGTACCCTGGGAATCACAACAGGTGTACGCCCACCACCCCTTGCTGAGGCAAGAGAAGGGAGGACATGGCAGCTTTGACGATAGGGGATCCAGGTGGGGCAGGAATCCTAAAGGGGTATGGATCTTCTGGCATTCCAGACTCCCTCTAAATCAGTAATAGAACAGTAGAAGCTGTAAAAATTAGTAAAAAGTTAGAACACCCTGGTGTCAAGTAGGGAACATGCATCAACAAAAAAAGAGAGGTTCATTGTACCTAAAGAAGCAGCAGATACGAACAGGTACCGGTTCACACTTCTGGGATCGTAAGCATCCGAGGTGGGATACTATAGGTTAAGGTACTTTCTGTCAACGATCGCTTTCAAGATCTTCTTGGATTCAGCGGGTAGAGAAGCCTTCCCTCAGACTTGTTTGCTATTGAACTAGGTAGGGGCTTCTAACCTCCAATGTAAACAGAGCTCCCTCAGTCTCCACCAACCACCACCCATTCATCTCTCAAAAGGCGTCTTTCTTGGTAGCGTCTAGTACATTGATCTTCAAGTTGTTCTTCACCCGAGTATAGAACTGTCCCATGGGATAAGAAATTAGAGCAGTAATCTGGAAAAGAAACCTTAACTCATCTAATCCTAGTTCCCTATTGATGTTTTCCTTCCCGTACAGATCTTTCCAAAGAACAAGGAAACCCACCAGGTGCTTCAAAACCCCAGTGTCAATTGGAGGGGAGCGAGCTAAAGAGCGTGAATCATCATGTGGAGGGATTGATGGAGAAGCAACTTTACACAACCTTTAAAAGCAACGGTATGAATAAGGAGCACACTGAAGAGAGAACTGTACACATTGTACATCTTATGGGGGATGTCGATTGTAATGCTGCTAGAAATTTTGAATCTCTCCCTCAGACGATTGATTGATTGATTCAGCCATACCTTTGGAGTCAGGAATGATCTTGAAATCATGAAGGAGGGAGAGTACCCCTCCTGGTATAACAACAGTGACTTCAGTTTGATCCTCACTAGTTTTGACCTCACCTGAATCCCCTCGAACAATCTCTAGCAGGGTATCTAGATTATTTGAGAAGTCGACCCCGATGGTAAAACTCCGGTTTGAACGACGTCACGGATAAAGTGAGGGGATATCACTCTCTCCACTATCTTCCTATTGAGCTCATTTCCTATAAGTGAAACTCTACGAGTTACCCTCTACCAGCCTATCAACGCTTTCATTATAAAAGTGCAACATGGTCTCGATAGATTTTTGGTTTGAAAGCTGAAGAAAGAAGATTGCGAAGAAGTGAAGCAGACAATAAAAAGGCTAGGAAGTTTTTGAATTTTGAAAGTAGAGATTTGGAAGCATGAAAGAAATGAAGAGGGGTGTAGGTTTAAAAAGGTATAATAAAACTATAACCCATAATGGATACGTGATCGAGAAGGCAAAATTTTCAACCTTGAAGCGAGCGTGCCATAAAAAATCTCTGGTCTCTCAAACGAGTGCCTACCCTCGCTTGACACGTGGAATTTGCATTTAATACGATGATTTCCTCCCAGATTTGTTAACCAACCAAAAATGGAAAATTTCCCAAATGAAATAGGAAATCTGACTCCAACCCTAAATCAATCACCGGTGTTCTAGTCAGAGGGGACTTTTGTTAATAACCATTTTAAGCAAAGGTTGAAGATAAATTTTCCACTTAGCTAGCAACTAGTAAGAAACATCTCCATATACATGGTAGGTACTGGATGTTATGGTTTTCCTTGAAGTACATGGTCTCACACAACTGAGGTACCTCGACATCGCTGTAGAAGCAAGATAAATATGTTACACCTTCAAGGACCACCTAACCGGTACCTGACACTGCTCCGCTATCCCGTCGAGGTACAATCTTACCCCATGAGCAGGAAGGGAGATGCTCATAAGGCTCATAAATGATCATAATGTCCCAACACGTTTGATCAAGTGCCACATTGTAAGAAAGGTACCTCGCTAACAAACTAGCACCTCGGGGTACCTTGACATCAAGTTGATCATGTACCATGTCGTCAGAATGGCACCTCATGGTACCACGCTAGAAGACTAACACCTCAAGGTACCCTGCCATTGAGATGAACAAGTGCCACATCATCTGGCCTATACTTTAAGGTGTCACACCACTAACAGACAAAATCAAAATTATTCTCCAAACAGTAACAAGCTCCACATACACACAACCATATTGATAGAGTCTGAAAAGGAAACAAACATGATTGCTTCCAAGATATCCTCCGCCAACCGATTCTCTTGAGTCAATCACATTAAACAGAAAATCCTGCCATATGAGGAAGAAGATCAATCCAGTGATCTTTGACTTGTACACTAATAAAAAAACCCTAGTGACTCTATGTATAAATATAGGATAATGGAATGAGGTAAAAGAGGATTCCATGAACGTGAAGAACTGTCGCTTATTTCTACAGTCAGTATTAAGCCTTGCCATCACCATTGTCAGTTGTGTCCACTTATTGTCATGTACGAATTCGTCATCCCCAATTAGTCAGAAGGAAAAGTGAGACTGAGAGTTATTCCAAACACTTGTACACTATGTACTATTGAATAAAATAACATCATTCCAAACACTTGTACACTATGTACTATTGAATAAAATAACATCATTGTCAACCTTTTCACATATTTATTCCATTCTTACAAGTGAAACCGGTACTGAAGGTACCTACCCCGACCATGATCTACCTAGGTTATGGTCCTAAGGGTGTTGGCTGAGATTCCTCTCCTAGAGTGAATTTTTAGCCAACAACCAGCTTCCAAGGAGATGACTGATATCTCGGTAGCTTTGCCTTGTCCAATAGAGATGGTAGAAGATCAGACTACTTTTGAAGAGGTAACTAATACCCAACCTGCGATTAGGGGAGCGGTGGAAGGTAGGTTTCTGCTGAGGATGCACAAGTCGTGGTAGAGGAATGGGCTACTGGTTTGTCTTTAAAGAGTGTAGATAATTAGGTACTGAGTTATAGAGTTAGGAAAGAGGCCACCAAGGGGGAGGCGATGCATAAACCAATAGTCTGGTACATTATCTTCCTTTACGTTGCTGGAAATGGGGGTGGGCACCGTATTTGATCAAGTAAGAAAAACAAACCCATCATGTCATTTTTCAGTTTTCCTTTTTTTTTTTTAAAGAATGTTGCCTGGGATGAGGGGACGGGCTTCATGGTTCGTATGAATGAGAAAAGTCTTCCTTTTCCCCCTTTTACTTGTATCTGTTAGAATTCTATCTTGGTTGAATTTGTCTCGCTTCATCTCTAGACTTGAGCTAGAATCCGGTCCCTTATATATACCTGACTTAAATGGAATATGATAATGCAAGAAAAAAATTTAAAGTCGAACAAGTGCCAGAAATCACATAGTCTAGATGACTGGTACTAACTCTAGGTGCTTAGTAAAATTATTGTTAGCTGAAAATTCTCTCAGGGTGAAGAATTTCAACAAACACCCTCGAGACCACCACCTCAAAGGTTAAGGTCGGGGGTGGTACCTTCAGTACCAAATTTGTATGAGCGATGGTGAAGATGTAGATGGGTGACAACATGATGTGCTAAAGATAGGTAAAGGAAAAATTCATTGTTCTATCACTGTTAAACGAATTAAATATTTTATACATAGATCAGTCGAAAAACTCTTAATCTCTCTTGGGTATAATGAGGGCGACAACCCCGTGCCTGTTGAGAAGTAAATAACAATGGTGGCCGAGTTTTATCATTAGAATTTAGGCCAAGGCATAGCTCTCTATTTTATGTGTGTATTCTATCCTATTTTTACTAGTGCATGCTTAAGTGTATTTATACACAGTCCAACTAGGTTAAACTCATGATTCTCCTGCTATTAATTTCTGAATCGAATCCCTCCTTATCGAGCGAGATATTTTATTTAAATGTCATTGACTTTGGCTAGATAACAGATTCGAGAATATCTTAGGAAATAAGTTTGTTTCCTTTTTTGGACTCAATCACTTGCCCTGCACGTACATAGCATTTTAATGCAAGTTGGAGAGTGAAGGTGATCCTATATACTGCCCTGGTGTGATGCATCATGGAGGTCATCAAATATGGCGTTCACTATCTTGAATGGTGAGGTACATCTATGTTCCAGTCTTGGTACAAGAAGCTTGGTCAGACCTTTTCGGGTCCTTTTTAGAGCTTTACATGATTGCGTTGGCACTCTTTAATGGTAACAGAGCTTTGCCAGCTTCCACCTACCTGCTTGGATTGATTCGATTCTTCCCTGGGTGAAATAGAGAGTCAGTATAGGATGAATTTGACACCCTAAAGGTCTCTTTGTATAGGTGGAAATGGTAACATGTTTCTGGGAAGGTCACGAGATATCTCAACCTCGGGGAGTTTAGGTCTCTCCCGATTGATATTGCCTCGGGTTCTTATCTCGATGTAAGCAGCTTGATTTGATCACGTCAGGCTTCACTTAGGGTGTTCCTAGGGTGTAACGACCTCGCCTTGCTTTTGCGAGACCGTACGATAGCTCGACCCCGGTAACCTCGGTTCCCAACTATGTAATCCCATATTTGAACCCTGGCAAGGAGATTGGAAAATTTACCTTTGGTCCCTAGCCAAATTTGTCTATTAACAGAAGTTCCCTCTTGCTTAAACACCGGTGACTGAGTTGGGGTTGGAGTCATATTCCCCTTTATTTAGGGAAAGTTTACCCCCCATTTAGTCGCCAGAACCCAGGAAGGAATCCTCTCATTAAATGCAAGTAAAATATGGTGAGCAAGGAATGGTGTATTTTTCAAAATAATCTGGCTGCATTACGTCAGTCTCTGAGAATCGAGGTAATCTTCACCGAAGATCTCACCTTTTCGCTTGCTTCTATCATCGAAGTTACTAGTTACTGTTCCATTCATCCCTATTTAAACTCGATCACGTTGTCTTTCTTCTCATGCTTCTCATTCCTTCAGATTTCAAAGTCTTAAAAAATCCTTTCTTTCTTTGCCTTCTCGAGCAACACCTCTATCTTTCTTTTATCAAACTCAAAATTTCTCATCACCCTGTTGAAATGTAGTCATGATACAGTTGACTTTATTGTATAGGGTGAAAAGGTCTCTAGTCTCGCTCATGAGAAGCAAGCACGAAAAAACTTCGATAGCGAGGATTCCCCTCCAAACCCACAACGTCACCGCTCGAATAGAAACATTTCAATCAGGATCGGTTTCTCTAACAGATCGGTGGTCGATGAGGATTCAGCTAAAGAATTTGGGGATGCTACGGCTGGTGGGGGCCAAGCTATGGTTGTTGGTACCATTCCGAAGGAAATTCTTCCCTATGACTTCAAGTTCCACCCGGATTCTACAACTGACCTGAGGTCGATTAATCGCTTGAAGGCCAAGTATGACATTTCTGACAGTGTTTTCTTCTCTGTACCTCCCAAGAATTGCAATGTCTTCTCCCCTCCTAAAGACGCGCTCCTTATCCACATCGTTGCTATTGAGAATGGGGTCAGGCTTCGTATTCACCCCACCTTCGGATGGGCTTTCAATGCCCTGTATCTGGCTCCTCTTTAGTTAACACTTGGCTTCTAGAAACATCCAATCGACTTTCTCATACTGTGGAGGGTGCAGTGCGAATTAATCAAGGTTGTCAAGAAGCCCGGAGTAGAGGAACTGGCCTTCCTCTTTCAGATTGGCAGCTTATCTGGCTGCCTAAGAGGTTAGTTCTACGTGAAAGCCATGAACAATCTCAATTTCATCATTCTCGGTGCTTCCAAGAAAGACCCCACCAGGAAGAAAGAATGGATTCTAGTGAAGGGTGATTGGGGAAGTTCAATATATATTGGTGGGCACGAATTTGAGGTCTCTACTACTTTCAACGATAAGCCCTTGTGGGATAGGGATTCTCTACCTGCTAAGTCTGAGACAATTTTGAGGTTTATCATCTCCCGCAATTATCTAAACTTGAAATTTAATACTACTGATTCCTTTGATCCCCGTAGGGTGAATCTATACCTGTGTATCTCTATTGCCTCTCCTAGTAAGCAAAGAAAATTAAACTAGCTTGCTTCCTTTACGCTAGTTAACTTGATTCTGACTCAATTTTTTTCTTTTTTTTAATAGTTTTTGTTATTGTTCCAGCTTCCTATGAAGTCCAGCAAGCTCGCACCCCTCCCCCTCATATCAAACAAACCTGAGGAATCTCCTTGGCTGCCTCGGAGAAAGGGGGACCCACTATCCCAACAACAATTTCACCTGCTTATGTTTCGTCCCCTTCCCAACCTAGGTCCAAAATGGTGATCCCCGTATCGCGGGCTTCTAAGGTGTGAGGTGAGGGGACCTCTACGCTTATTGCATCTATTGCAACCTCCATCATTTTTTCTTCGGTTGCCCATTCTATTTTTGTTACTGCTTCTACCAATCTCGTGGTCAAGCTCCTCGATGTATCTGCTCCTTCATCCGTATCCCTGATTCCTCGAACCCCGAGGGCATTGAGGCTAGTGTTTCGGAGTTTCATCCTGCTCACTTTTAACATCAACCAATCTCTACTGGGCATGAAAAAGTCTTGAAGCAGTTTGTTGCATCTTGCCCAGGTGGTGATCTCTCTCAGATGGCTTCAATAACCACCTACATTTTTCTTGCCAAGGGATCCACCTTATTGGCTAAGGTAACTATCTTCTTTCACTCTTACCCATAGTTGCTAGCTTGATAGGTTTCTAACTTAAGCTTTTCTTCCTACAATCTTTCAAATTCAACATGGCTATGGGCCACTAGGTTGTTTCTCTTCATGACCGTGCAGTAAAGGTTAAGGCTAAAGCTAAGAGGGCTATAAGATTACTTTCACGGGTTCAAACCCTAGTGCAGGAGATGACCTCTATCCAAAAGGGAATGGAGAAAGAGCTGGTTGAGCTTCAGTGTGACTACGAGAGGCTAAAGCGATCCTTCGACCATGAGACCCTCCGATCTGAAGGCTGGGCAAAACAAAGGGATTCCTAGAAAGCAGAGGCCAAGGCACTAGGTATCGAAAACCAGGATCTGCAGAGGCTCTCCCTTCTCCCTTCTTCCTTCGATCTGTCTATCATCGCCAACTAGGATAGGGAGGAGATCATGGCCAAGGTCACAGAGATGTCCTTTCCAGTGGATGATTGAGCAGATCCTTCTAACGGGGTGGGTGCTGGGAAACAAACAGTTAAAGCAGATCTTTCTCTCTCTCCTCTAGTCTTTCCACACTCAGAACTAGGCAAGTCTTCTGGTAGGGTCCAGCTTGTGTAACATTAAGGGGGTCATCTTGAAACCTGGGAGAACACCGGAGATCACTTTGAAGAGCTTATCGTAGCAAAGGTGAGGGTTAAACAGATAGGATTAGAGGAAACTGCTACCACCCAAGATGTGGCCATTCCTCCCGAAGTTATGGTTATGGTAAGTAAAGCCTTGGAAGAGAACTGGCAGAGAAGTAGGTTGATGAATAGCCCTAGGAAGAAGAAGAAGAAGCAGCTGGAGGGAACAATCAAGTTGATCAACCGGTGGATGAAGGGGAGGCAAGCAAAGATCAGCAAGATGGAGGATCCGAGGGAGGAAACCAGGAGGAGGCCGGAGTTTGATACGATCCTTTTAACTATCTATCTCGATTGCCAAAAAAATGGGGTGGGCACCCTGCTTCACTCATGACCAGTTTCATCAAATTTCTTTGTCATAATTTTTTTAGACATTGCCTAGAACAAGGGGTTGGGCACCCTGCTTGATGTAATCCTTGTGAGAGGATATGCCCCCTTAATTGTCTGATGTAGCCAGTTAGGGGTATTGGCTCCCTTTTTTTTCTCTTGCTTGCTTTGATTAATTATTGATCAAGAATATATACCAAGGTTGGGTTCTCCTCACTTTACTTCTGAACTTATCCTTTCTTTGTTAGATGTCTAACTCTGAGACTTTAGGTGAAATCATATTATAATTTTTTGGGTGCCTCTCTACCTCGTATCGAGGATAGGAAAGACCCTTCTATAGAGACCTTGGTTTGGCGGGCTTGTACGTGTCTAGGCTTTGATTCCCGCATGATTGGTGGTAGCTCGACCAGGGCATTAGGAAAGCTATCTAGCTATCCTGCTCTCAAGATCTGGTTGTTAACTATGCTCTTACACTCAAACCCTTCTTGGGGGTGGTAGCCTGATCAAGGAATTAGAAATTCTATCTAGTTATCATGGTCTCGAGATCTGGATGGTAGCCCGACTAAGGGATCAAGAAGGCTACCCAACTATCCTGGTCTCGAGATCTGGATGATAACTATGCTCTTACATTCTAACCCTTCTTGGCGGGGGGTGGTGCCCGACTAAGGAATAAATGAAGCTATCTAGGTTTCCTTGGTTCATGGCGATCATAGAGAATACAACCAGAGAAGGATAAATTAATGGCAAACTTTACTGATGATCAAGATGAAGTACATTGCTGTTTGAGAATCTTTGTTAACCTAAATAAAGGTAGTTTACTAAGGAGTCCCCTACGTAGGGGAAAAACATCTATAAATGCTCAGTGTTCCAAGTGCGTTCGATGGATCGACCATTTATTTCTTCAATCTTGTATGCCCCATTATGGACCACTACTTTCACCAATTATTGCCCTACCCAATTGGGTCTTAGGACCCCATCCATCCTTATCCGTGTATTTTGTGTCACTTTTCTAAGAACCAAGTCCCCTTCCTTAAAGTTCTTGGTTCTGACCTTTGTGTTGAAATACCTAGTAATCTTGCTCTGGTAAACAACTACTTTCTCAGCTACACTGTCTTATTTTCTTTTCTAGAAAGTTTACACTGGCTCAGAGCTTGACCTTGTTACTTTATGGTTCAAAGTGTTACAGCCTGAACGAGGTCAGTTTATGCTCGATGGGAAGGACTGATTCGACCCCGATGGCTATAGAGTAGGGTGTTTCTCTGGTAGTTTTTCTTTTCGTGGTTTGATTTGCCCAAAGAACCTAGGGAGCTCTTCGACCCACTTACCTTTCTTCTGCTGTAACTTCTTCTTCAACAACTTCTTGATGGTCTTGTTTGTAGATTCGACCAGCCCATTCGTTTGAGGGTAATCTACTGAAGCAAGCCTGAGGTCTATTCCCAAGCCTTCACAGAAGACTCTGAATCAGGCATTGTCAAACTGTTTACCTAGGTCGGCTGTTATGATGAATGGAGTTCCAAAACTGTAGCTAACGTTGGATTTGATGAACTTAGTTGCATTTTCCTCCAAAATTTGGGAGAGAGATTCTTTTTTGACCTACCTTATGAAATAATCGAGTGCAACGATAGTGTGCTTAGCCTGTCCGGAAGCAGTAGGAAGCGGATTGACCAGGTCTACCCCTATATGGCAAATGGGTAGGTGAACAAATTGATGATAACTGCTTTGGTGGAAAGTGGCTTACATTCGAGGTTCTCTTGCACAGTTCACAGGATTGTACAAATATCTATGCATCTTGGCGAATTGTTGGCTAGTAATACCCGATGCGAAGTACTTGATATGCTAAAGTCCTTCTACCAATGAGAATCCCGCCGTCCCTAGAATGAACCTTTCGTAATGCCCAACAAGCATCATCTGGATGCAGACACCAAATCAAATGATGGGATTTTCCTTTCCTATAGAGGTATCCATCTATCAGGCAATACCGGACGGAAAACCTCCTGATTTTCAGGCTTGATCAGGATCTTTAGGAAGCTTTCCTTCCTAGAGATAAATAGCTATTGGGTCAATCCAAAAAGTTAGTTGCTCAACGGGGAAAATTTCCTTGCCTTCTGTTATTCTTGACCGGGAGATCACCTGGAGGGGTACTCCGTTAGGTAGGGCTTAACCACCATTCACAAATACCTTTGCTAAAATGTCTGCCCGATGGTTTTGCTGTCGAGGTATCTGATCAATCCGGAACCCCTTAAACTTTTCCCTGAGTTGCTGGACCAACTTCAGGTAGGCAACCATGTTGTCACCCTTGGCTTAGTAGAGTCTTGTAACCTGTTTAACGATGAGCAATGAGTCACTCTTAACGTGTAAATAATATGCCCCAAGCTCAATGGCTACCTCCATTCCGGCTATAAGAGCTTCATACTCTACTTCATTATTGGTTGCTTTGAATTCGAACCTAAAACAGTGGTAGCATTCTATCTTTTCAGGGTCGATCAGGACTGTACCGATTCCTCCCCCTGTCTGTCCACATGCTTTATCAATGTAAAAAATCCATGCTTTACAACCTTCCGACCAATTGATGTCCTCTAGAAACTTCAAGGAGCCTGACCCAGTGCTGTCGGAGTCTCTTAACTTGAGATGGCTGAGAACTCATTTATAAAGTCTACTAGGGCCTGACCTTGGATTATTGTTCAAGATTTGTAATTCAGGTCAAACTGAGTGAGCTCCAAATCCCATAGGACTTACCCTGCGAAGGGGTTACTCTGGCACCACCGCTACTGCATGAGATTTAAAATAGGGACGAAGCTTCATGGTCAAGGTAACCAGGGCAATGGTGAGCTTCTCAATGAGGAGGTAGTTCTTCTCGAGCTTGGATAGTGTGTGACCGACATGGTAGATAGGTCCCTTGACCCCATCCCCGCACTCATTGACCAATGTCCCACTTACTGTCGTTTATGACATGGCTAGGTACATCTGTAACTCCTTTCCTGGCATAAGCTTAACTAGCAGCGATGGGCTGACGAGGTACTCCTTTAAGTCTTGGAAAGCTCGCTCACTGTCTTGGTCCCATTTAATGTTTTTTTCTTACTTGATGGCTTTGAAGAAGAGATGACATTTATCCGTGGAATGAGAAATTAACCGGTTGAGCGCTGTTATACGCCTTGTCAACACTTGAACTTGTTTGAGTGTGGTTGGAGAATCTTGGTTCAAGATAGCTTGGATCTTTTCTAGGTTTGCCTCAATTCCTCTCATATTCACCATGAAACCCAAGAACTTTCCCGCAGTCATCCTAAAGGTGCATTTTACGGGGTTCAGCCGCATTTAGTTTTCACTTACTATCTGGAAAGTCTTACAGAGATGGTCTTGATGTTCCTCTACTTCCCGAGACTTGGTGGTCATATCATTTATGTACACCTTCAATGTCTTTCCTATCTCCGACTTAAATAGCCGGTTGACCAATCACTGGTAGGTAATGCCCGTGATCTTGTGGCCGAAACGTATCGCCTTTTAGCCATATAGACCTTGCCTCGTGATGAAGCTGGTCTTGTCTTAATCGGCGGGGTGTATCATAATCTAGTTGTACCCTGAGTACGCATCCATGAAGTTAAGGAGCCTGTTTTCGGCCATGGAAACCATCAGCTGGTAAATTTTTGGTTGAGGAAAGCTATCTTTTGGGCACAGCCAGTTGATGTCGGTTTAATAGACACACATACTCCACTTCTTATTTGCCTTCATGACCATGACCACATTGGCAATCCAATCGGGGTACCGGGCTACTCTAATGAAACCTGTTTTGATCAGCTTGCCTAATTCTTCTTAAACCGTAACATTCCCCCCAGTAATAAAGTGTCACCTCTTCTACTTGATTGGCTTGAAGGTTGGATCTACTGCTAGTAGGTGAGCTGTCAAAGATATCGGGATCCTCAGCATCTCGTCATGGCTCCAAGTGAAGATGTCGTTGAATTCTTGGAGAAGCTCGATCAAACCTTCCTTCACTCTTGGCTCAAGGGTAGCTTCGACCTTAACAACCTTGGAGAGGTTATCACTTCTGGTAGAAATCTCTTTTAGCTCATCTACAAGGTACCCGCCAACCCATTCTCTGTTTTGCTCTTCCTCATCAAGTACTTAGGGGTCAATTTTTGGATGATCAATGGGCTCTGTATCTTCTAGGATCATCCCAGGCGCTTCAAAATCCTCGATCGTAGTGACTTGCACCAACTGTTTTGCTAAAGCTATTGGATTGGTAGACAATGTATAGCATTTCCTGTCCGCTTGCTGGTCCCTGCGTACCTTACCCACCTAATAGCCCACTGGAAACTTTAAGACATTATTGTAGATGGACAAAACCCCCTTCAATGATGACCGGAATGGTCTTCCTAGTATCGCGTTGTAGGTCGGCAGGTTGTCAACCACAACGAAGTCTGTCATGGTATTTTATTGGAGGGGTGCGGTTCCAATGATCACTGGAAGGTTCTTTGACAATACCAGTATGATCGAATCCCTAGTGAAGCCGTACAATGGGGTTGTGCAGCTATTGTAGCACTAATGCTTCAAATTGAGTTTCTCTAAAGTGTCCTTAAAGATAATGTCTACACTGTTGCCTGTGTCAACGAGCATGCGGTGGACCATGCAGTTGGCAATCTACACCGTGATTACCATGAGATCGTCGTGGGGTTGAATACTGTTGTAGTCAATGCCTCCGTGAAAATAATCTGGGCCAACTAGGATACGCCAGCCAGGCACTGGTCGACCTTGAAGATACCTCAACCTTCGTCAACGCAGAGAATCTTCCTTACATGGTTCTTTATGGAATTGTTGGTATGTATAACCTTGATTTGCTACATCAAATCCTTATGTTCCCCCGTTTTTCTCTAGGCATGGTCATAGATTTTCGCTTGTACCTCCTTCCTGGTATAGATATTACCCCTGAACTACTATAAGAACTCTATCAAGCTACCTCCCTTAACATAGCCTCAATTTGGTTATGCAAGTTATAATAGTTAGATGTGTTTTGCCTTTTGTCTTAATGGAAGTCCCAATACTTGTATCGGTTCCTCTTGTTTGCTAGAGCTTTCATGGGTGCCGGCTTTTGGAGTAGCCCCTTGTCCCGAATGGTGAGGTAGATCGTCTCACGGGACGTATTTAAGGGGGTATAATAATCGTACCCTCTTTCATCTCATGTCTTCGGGCCGACGACCCTTGGAGGAGGTGAAGCTCATAGTGGAGTTCACCTTATAGGAAATTGCTCTTGTCGAGGTTGGGAAGGATGAAGACGGTACGTCAACCTAATGGGGGGCTTGTTTTGGGTTTTTTGAACTGGCATAGGTCTGGGCACATCCTTCTTCTGGCGTTGCACCGCTCTCATATCGTCATGCTCCATTTTGACCTTGAGTTGTTCATCAATCTGGACTTGCTCGAGAGCCCGATTGTAGGCCTATTGGTAGGTCTATAGAGGTCACTTGGCGAAAGACCAAAAAAGGTTACCCACCCACATTTTTAGTCGAAAGTAGACGAGGGTCTCCTTCTCGATAAAGATCCCTGGATGACTTCTTTATGAAAAGGTTCAACATAAGTCCAGAGAGTTTCTCCTCATTCCTGGACCACATATTGAAGGTGTATGGGATCATTTGGTCACGGTTTAACCCTTTAGAACTGCGAGTAAATGTTGATTGATAACGTTGTAAAAGAATCCACACATTTAGTGGGCAACTTCCTGAATCAAGTCTTTGCATAGTCAGTTAGGGTAGTAGGGAACATCCTGCACATGGCAGCCCTGGTGGTATTCTAGAGTTCCATTTGCTTGACGAAGCTCTCCAGATTGCTCAGAGGGTCCTTTGTTCCAGATAACTTATATGCCGGTATCTTGAATTTTGGCAGGAGTTAAGCTTCCCTGATCCTTCTTGACTTTCTTGTGTTTCCCCTTCATTATCTACTAGATCTCTCTCTGTAAATTCGCCAGCTGATATCTCAGGCGCTTGTTCCCATGCTTTTTTGAATATACCTCTGAGCCCTCCGATGAACTGGAGACCTCAACCCTGTCCTCTTCATAAGGATGATCTGCCCGGGCGCTTTGCTGGTTGCCTTATTTTCTATCCCAGGTTTCCTTCTTAGAACATGTCAGGCGAGTGGCTTTACGTTGCTCCTGCGGTAATGCATCTGCTATAGATTTGATCCATCGGGGTTGGTAACACGATGGCCTGTAAGGAAGTGGGGGCATGGCCTCTGGCCTATCTCAGATCGAGGGTTGAGGCACCGCCCTATTATAGGATGGCATTGGCAGGGAAGTTCCCAACTAGTCAAAGGCGGGTGGCCTAACTCCAGGTCTGCTTGTCTCTCTTTGTGTATTGGGATTCACCGACTGGGTTGTAATGCCCTCACGAAGCAAGCAAAGGCAAACGTTCTCTATGAAGGTCGCCGTTTGCTGGTAGAGCACAGCCTGGCTTATCATAGAGGGACTAGAAGCCCGTGCAGCTGTTGGTTGGACGGAGCCTGGTTATGGTGCTCAGACTTCCAACCCTTCATTAGAGCACTACGTGCTGAAGCAACGAATATTTATCCAAAAGCCTCAGACTATCTCTGGGAAGTGCGAAGCCTCATAATTCCTATAAAACAACAAGCAAGTAAACCTTTTATAAAATGGGTGTGGGTTTTCCCAAAGACGGCACCAGAAAGTGTTAACTGAAATTTTGCTCAGGGTAAGGAATTTCAGCTAACATCCTCGAGACCACCACCTCGAAGGCTGCGGTCGGGGGTGGTTGATGTGTGAAATCATGTTCATAAAACAATACTCGCAAGTGCACGAATCGTGAAGATAAGCATAGTGGCAATTAGAGATCGTTCCCACGAGGACTAGAGATTTAATACTTTAAAACTAGTTCTAATTAAAACTAAATTAAAATAACCAGAAATTGATGATGATTAATTTAAACTAAAAAGTAAATTAAATTAAACTAAAGGAAGCAATTGAGAATTTTTGGTCTGTGATCAATAGAATGAAAACAATAGGTCATCAATGATCCCCAATTATGAACACTCAATGTTTGGAATTAATTTGTAAACAAGATTCAATAAATTCTAGGGTTCATTCTTTGTGTTTAATGTGACTATTACCGTTCGGTTGCGGGTTGGGTCACGTGTTCCCAACCGCTATTCACCCTTTGGTCCAAGTGCGAATAATGATCAAAAACCCATTAAGTGCAAGGAATAAAAACCAAATTATATTACTTTGCCTTGGTCTAGCTAAAGATAAACATAATATCATTAATTAAGATTAAGTTTGGTTCACTCTAACCCTAATTATTAAATAGTCTTATTCCTAAAATCATGCCAAATAATCGTTCACCCTTTTGTCCAGGTGTGAACAAACATTATAATTAATGAGGATTAAATAGTTAAGAACAGTGAATAAATCAAGAATTGAATCGATGAAATAATATTAATCCAAACATGAGCATTCACAAAAGGCTCACATTGATTCCCCAATTATGGATTTAGTTACACATCATAAAAATAGGAAGACAAGAGAAATAAAAGATAAAACCCATTGAGGCCTCAAACAGATTTTTCATAACTTCAATGTTGAAATATTTTTAGTCTTCGAATCTTCGGATGTCCAAAGATGAATGAAAGAATTGCTATGTGTTTTGAAAGGTAGGGAGAAGTGATATATTGGCTGGGGATCTCTTTTGAAAAATTGATAAATATGTATATATAGGTTCTCTCCAAAATAGGGTTCAGAATTCCCTAGACAACAAGGAATACGCACGACCGATCCTTAGATCGCGGCACAGACAGCTTGCACAGACCATGGTGCTTGAAGTTGTGTGCTCTCTAGGAAACTGTGTTGTGGAGACCGTTCTACAGGCATGACCTGGACAGCGGTACAGACCGCGGTTTTAAACGATGGCTCAACTGTGATTCTCTGCCCAATAGACCGCGGTGGAGACTTTGCTTGGATAGTAACCTTCGTAGCGGTAATTGACAAAATTGCCCATATTTTCTTCATATCTTCAAAACACAACATTAAGATCCAATGTTCTGAAAATTTCTAAAATACACAAATTTAATACAGAAAGGGCTAAAGAAACAAGCAATTGATTGGAGGAAATGGGATTAAAAACATATACGAATAATGACCGATCAAATACACCAAAACATATCTCTTGTTAGTCCTCGAGGAAAACTAAGAAAACAAAAACTAAAAACTAAACCTAAAATTAAAAATCCAAACTAATTAAGCCACTTTCATAGGGAACACGATAGCATTGAGCGTATTCTACAAGCCTCTAAAGTACCAATCATCTAAAATACATTTGAACTGTGCCCATATTGAAACAATGCATGCAAAAGTCAATAAGAAAAGACTAAAGTTCAGTCACAAAACTGAATGCATTGCTCAATTTTGAATGAAAAACCCATTCTTAAGACGTTCAAGTTTCAAAGTGACATTCGCTAAATGCCATAGATGTAATTCGCCTCGACTCTAATCCTCACAGGGTATCACTTATTAGTTCTCACAAAGCCTAGGCAAATACACTCAACAAGCATACGCGATAGAAGTTATGCACAAGAAATTTCAAGATATAATCGCATATGAATATATAATTGAAAGAACACTTGACTTTATATGCAAAAGATCTCACAAAAGAATCGAGTTTTATGAACAAGATAGACACACTATTCACTTCTACTTTCATAGTAAGGATAACCAGCAGATTAGTTAGACTTTCACTAAGGTTGTAGTGGGGTCATTGGGTGAAGGTTAAGAAAGAATGGGAAATTAGGAATTCAAAAACCGACGACCATACCATGAGAGTCTACAATAACCTTAATAGATTCGTGCAAATTTCTCTCACTTTATTACGGGTGAGATGACAACACACTCTATCGTCCTAATCTTCAAAAATTCACCATTCTCTTCATGTCAACAACTCCTCTTGAGTAGATCCAATTTTGTACTCTAATGACTTAAGACTCATTAAAATCTATTCTCTAACCCCCTTATTAATTTTATTAATATTTTTATTTTATTTTTTACTTTTTTTAAGCAAGAGTCAGAGGATTACAAGGAAATCATAATTATCAAACTTACTTTTTGGATTGACTACAACTCTTTTCCTTCATTGTCCTCTGATCAAAATATACATAAAATCACATGCAAGAATATAATATCTTCTTCACATTTTTAAAGTATGATCCCAAGCTATAAGGTATGGTTAAATTATGGCTTATTGGGTTATAGTTAATGTGGTGAAGAAAGAACAAGGCTAATTAAGTGTTTGGCTTCAAACAGGGTCTTAGAGCACACAACACACGGGTAAGAAATATTTACGCCCTTTTATGTAGTTCAAGCACACATAATCTAATCATCACTTCCACTAGTTTGACTTACTCAAGATCAAAATAAACATGTGACTTCTTTTAAATATTAAAGTTCTATAATGCTCAATGTATAGCCTATAGAGATCAAATCTAAAGCTAAGAACCTACTGAGTATTTAGGAGTAGAAGCAAAATAGCCCTCATAATATATCATATATGTACGCTTTTTGGCTTGGTGAACTCACAAGGGTAGTCTCCACTATTAATCATGGCAATTCAACTAATCTTCCTATCAACTATCACATCAAGAGTATGTTGTAAAAGTTTGAGAAAAACTGCAATGCACTACTCTAAGTTGCAAGAAGTTAGTGTAAACTCAGTGATTAATGCATATTATTCCAAGGCACAGATCAAAACATAATATCATGAATCACACCCCCAAACCTAAACTCAACATAGTCCCCAATGGTGACAAGAGAGAAAAGAAAGTAGCGGAAAAAGAATATCTAAACGAAAACTACTATTCTCAAAATCAAAATTTAAACATAAAATATATATAAAAAAAGAAGAAATTTAAAAATAAAGAAAAACTACTGTATGTCAAAAGAAAAATAAAACAAGAAAAGGAAAGGAAATGCATATCCACTAAAGTCATACACCGTCGTCTGAAATGTGCAGAACCTCTATGCCCCGTCCTGAATCATGATCATGATGATGCGGCTCCATAATGTCTCCCAATCTGAAACTAGGTGGATTGTACCAAGAGCTTCCTCCTGCCTGAAACTCAGGTGGGGGAACTGGAGGTTAGAAACTGTCTAACCATCATGCGTAACTTAGTAATACTCTCTTCAACAGTATCAAACCACGTGTTCATCCGTTTCTCCAATCCTCTAAATTGACCATCCATGTGTTCCCTCATAGCCTGAAACATAGAATCAAAATATCTACTTCCCGGTAGAGTGGCCTCTAGCTGGGCAGCTGGTGAAACATCTGTGTGAGCATCAGGCATAGGATTGGCAACCTTCATCTGTAACTGTGCCTCTCATTCCAAGGCTTCACGAGCCTCTCGCTCCTAACATTGACGTCGATGCTCTCTATACTGCCCTATTATAGGTAATCCCCGAACGTGACTCAGCTTGTTCCACACTTTTAATAGCAACAAACTAGGCGCCTGATCCTCCAATCCTGTATCCAACTTAATACCAACTGCCCTGTAAAAACTTGTAATTAAACAGGGAAATACCAGTGAGGACCCATCTTCACAACCACTGTTGTAAATCGCCATAAAATTCACACGACCAATACTAATTGGTCGACCAGTCATTAGAAGATGTAATATTTGGACGGGCTCAAAGAATGACTCGGTATGATGCTGTATAGGTCTTAAAGAGTATAAAATGAAAATGTTCCAAAATGCAGCATCCACTCTCAAATCCCTTTGATACAGGCGAACCATCTGGTTCCACTATACCCTGCCATCCATTCTAAGTACTTCAGCCAACCTCTCCAGGTGCTGATCAAGGTTGGTAATTATATCTATCCAAATATTATGATTGATTTACACCTCTAGAGTTATGAAATATTGGTTGATCGTATCCGGTTAAATATGAACTTCAACCCCTTGGACCAGAACTGCCCATCCACTGAGAAATCTCTCTTGAATCATGCTAGCATAAAACTCGGCCATTATATTTCTATTTGGTTTCGGGGGCCTTTGAACAAATCTGGCCCATTGACGGGTAGCTATAACCCCTGGCATGAATGTCTCTACTAGATTGGGCACCTCAATACCCTTCTCCATAATCCAAGGTCGCCTATTGAATTTCGACATTCGGTCACTAAAATCCTTACTCTAAGCTAAGCGTGAAGAAGCGACCCCTTTTCCCCTGGACGAGCTGCTAACACGAGGCCTCTTACCTAAGTTTGTTCTAGCCATTTGCAAACATAAACATGCAAACAAATTCAAATGAGCAGAGTCTATATAAATTTCTACAGCAATTTGGCTTGATTCTGTGACCAAATTTCCAAATAATCACATTATTCTCATATGACCCATTTCATAAGCATCCCATTAACAAGAAAAATCTGATTCAACACAATGGCATCACATTAAACTAAACTCACTAGCATCAAGAAAAAAAATCTCAACACTAAGTCTTCCCATAAACACAAATATTATCAAATATCTCAAAGTACTCCCAATTTTGAAAGTCAAACATATCTCTATATAAATCCTCCGACCAAGCTAAATAATAATCCCAGAACACACATCAAACAAGACCCATGAATCAATTAAACAAGAGAATTCGAAAATATAGTAATAAATCATCAAAATCATCTTAATCAACTAATTCTTGGAAACCTAGGTCAGACAAACTCCAAAGATCAAAATAAAGAAAAGATAGACGTACCTTTGATCCTTGATAGAGATTGAAGAAGGATTCTTGAATAAATTTCAAAAAGAAACAGAGGAGGGAAGAATCGAAGTGGGGAAAGAGGTGGAGTATGACGAGCAGATAAAGAAAAGAACTTGATTGTGTGACCTAGCACACGTTCTTATATAGGCACGCAAAAGTGTGCCCTACTGCAGTCTGGGTCACTTACCTTTGCCGCAATCTGGGCAGTGGTGATGCCTAAATTTGCTTTCCTAGAACTTCAAAAAGCACCGTTCAACTTAAGCTACCGCGGTGTAAACATTGCTTCTCAAGCAGTCTGGACAGTGGTGATTCACAGAGGATCAATGTTTTGCATGTCGTGGTGTGGACACTTATTTATAGAATTGTCTGTGCCGTGAACAAGTCCAGTGGGCACCTGTTTACTAGACCGTAGTGCAAACATATGCCTCGTGAGCGGTCTGCACCGTGAAAATTCGTGAAAATTGGTAAAGCCTTCATGCTTTGCATATCGCGGTCCAAACAAGTGTCTAGAGAGCGGTCTGGCCAACGATGGATGAACAAAATTGTTCCCAAACTATACCTGTACAGTTCAAATATGCACATATTAGAAGCACATGTTCTTGTCATTTAAAACTTCAAGATACCCCCAAACTTGAATTAAACAATATCTCTAAATTAAGCACATGATTAAAAATGTGATAATGTTCAATTCTATCTACAAAGGGTCTTAAGACACACACTAATTATGACTCAAAAATAAAGAAAAAAAAAAAAAAACGGAAAGAAAAGAATTAAACATGGGTTGGTTGCCTCCTATCAAGTACTTTATTTAACATCTAGGCGAGATGTATGAGAGCATTATGGCTCTTTGAGCTCCAGCAATTCAATGGTTCGACTATCTGTTGGGATCCCCAAATAAGGTTTCAGTCTGTGCCCATAGACCTTGAATGCACTTCCGCTCTTTGGAAACTCTATTTCTACTGCCCAACTAGGGAAGACTTGAGTAATTTGGTAGGGTCATATCCATTTTGATCTTAACTTCCCTAGAAACAACTTCAAACGTGAATTATAGAAAAGGACTAACATTCCCGGATGGAATTCCTTTGGGTGAATCTTCTTATCGTGTAACTCTTTAGTCTTCTCCTTGTATATCCTTGCATTTTAATATGCATTATTCCGAAGCTCCTCAAGCTCACTCATTTGGAAACTCTTTTCTTCCCATGCCTTACATAAATCGAAATTCAACTTATTCAAAGCCCAATATGCTTTATGCTCTAATTCCATAGGTAAGTGACATGCTTTCCAAAAAACGATCCTGTATGGAATCATTCCAATCTAAGTTTTGTAAGCAATTCGATATGCCCATAATGAATCATTAATCTTGAGTGACAAATCCTTCCGATTTGGTTGCACAACCTTCTCTAAGATCTGTTTAATCTATATATTACTCACTTCCACCTGTCCTGTTGTCTAAGAATGATATTGGGTTTGACATTGTATTTCTTCATTAGTGAGGCAAAGACCTTGTTACAAAAGTGGCTCCCACTGTCACTTATTATTGCACGAGGAAAATACTTTCTTTGATAAACTTTACCACCCCCTGGCTATCATTTTTCTTTAATAAACTTTACCACCACCTGGCTTCCACAGGTGGATTTATTTGGTATTTAAGAATCCTTATCTAAAAGGAATTCTATCCTCTTATATATATCTGGCCAAAATTTCTATAGAATTCAATTATGAGACTCAATATTTTCTTGAGAAGGATTTACTTGGTAGTTAAGAATCCTTTTCTTAGATGGATTTACTTGGTGGGACGAAGCCCGTAGAAGCCCTGTCAATGCTAATAGGCTCTAACATGATCATTCCAAGCTCCGAAAGGGACCTGGAAAGGTAAGACCAAGATCCTGGTACTAAGACTAGAACATAAGTATACCTCACTCTTTGAGGAAGTGAATGCCATACTCAAGGACCTCCATGAGGCGTCACACCATGTAGGCACATAATATCATATCTACACTCCAACAAACACTAAATCACTGTGCATGTGCAGGGCGAGTGTTTGAGTCCAAAGAGGAAACAAACATATCTCCACATAAGATACTCTCGAATCCATTATTAGTCAAAATCAACGACGTTTAAAGTAAAGGATCCCGCCCGATAAAGAGGGGTTTGGATTCGGAGAATAATGGTGGGAGAACCATGAGTTTAACCTAATTGGACTGTGTATAAATAGACCCGATCATGCATAGAGGCGAAAAAAAAAGAGAGAGTGTTTTGACTTGGCCAAAATTCTGTGATCAGAACACGGCCACCAAAGCTATCTACTTCCCTTACAGGCACGAAGTTACCACCCCACTGTACCCAAAAGAGATTTAGAGCATTTGAGTGATTTTTGTATACGCCATATGATTCATTAATAAAGCAATTCATATTCCCTTTACATATTCTTTTTGCTCTTATCCTTGGATTCGCCTTCACACTTATCATCATACGAATAAACTAGGTATCAATGGTACCACCCTGACTGTCGCCTCCGTGGTAGTAGTCTCGAGGGTGCTAATTCCTCACCCCGAGTGAATTTTTGGTTAACACTTTTTGGCGCCGTCTATGGGAAAACCAATACATAACTAACCAAACCAAAAGTTTACATGTTTGTTGTTTTATCGGAATTATGAGGCTCCGATCCTCCCAGGGATAGCCCGAGACATCGAGACAACCTTCAGCTGCATCAACACAAAATGTCCCAATGAAGGGTAGGAAATCCAAGCACCATAGCCAAGCTCCGGTCCAGCTAACAGCTGGGCGGGTTCCTGGCCCTCCTATGATAAGCCAGGCCCACTCGATCAACTAGCAGCGGTCTTTGCGGATAACGTCCACCTTCGTCTACTTATAGGGGCATTGTAATCTACCAACAAAATCTCAACACTCATGGAGAGCCAAGCAGGCCAAGAACCAGGCAGCCTGTCTTTGACCGGTTGTGACCTCCCCCACTAGAGCTAGCCCGAGATAGGACAAGGCCTCAACCCTCGATCCAGAATAGACATGGGCCCATGCCCTCAATTTTGGGCAGACCATTGTGTTATCAACCAATAAGAGTCAAATCTATAGCAAATGCCTTGCCACGAGAGCAACAAGAAGCTCACTGTCTGGTAGCCTCAACAAGGGAAACCCGGACTGGATAGGAAGGTAGTCAGTATAACCCTCAAGCAAATCCCGCTTGAAAAGATGACCGGGTCAAAATATCAGGTTCATCGGAGGGATCCGATAGTGAGGGAGATGAGTTCGATTCAAATAAGCATGGGCACAAGAGCTTAAGAGATCAGCTGGCAAAGCTACACAAAGAGATTCAACAGCTGAAGAAAGAGAAAAGCAAGGAGGCAAAGAAGGATCCCTTGAGTGAAATGAATGCTCCCTACACCATCTTTGGTTGACCTTCGATTAGGAGAACTAACCAAGAACCGACTCAGGAAATCTGAGAAGTGGTTGAAGCATGGCATAATTTCGACGTTAATTCCATCGAGCCTGATCCAAAAAGAATAAAGGATGGATAGGACCAAATAGTGTTTACTGACGCTGATTCACATGAGGTCAAAATCTGACCAAATGATCCTTTAGTTATTAGAGCCTGGATTGGCCATAGGGAAGTTCGTAGGATATTAGTGGATAACGGTAGCTCAATAGACTTTCTCAGTGTAATCGTTTATGATCAGCTGAGATTAGATCGAAAGGACTTGTAACCTTTCCATACCCCATTCAGAGGATTTGGAGGAGTCGAGGTCAAGTCCCTAAGAACGGCAAAATTGCTCGTAAAAATTGGAGTGGCACCTTGCCAGAAAATGGTGCTACTTGACTTTGTAATGGTAGACATGGAGAACTAGCCTTACAATGCCTTATTGGGATAACCTTTCCAGAACAAAAAAAAAGATAGTAACGACAACCTACTCCATGATGATCAACTTCCCGATAGAATGGGGGGTAGGAACGATAAAGGGTTTGCAGGAAATGGCCAGAGGAGATAATCTCTTCGTTTACAAGGATAAAGATAACAGTGAGCACCAAATGTGTACCTTGACCCAACCAAACTAGACTAAGCATGGAGAATCATTGATGTTTGAATTCGACCAAAAGAAGGGACACAAAACATCAAACGATGAACCAACGGAGGAAGTAGTCTTAAAGGAAGATGAACCAACAAAGAAGGTTAAAATCGGAGCTAATCTAGAAGAAAAGGTTAGGACAGATTTCATCAATTTGCTTAGAGAATACAAAGACGTGATTGCGTGGAGTCGTGAAGACATGGTGGGGATAGACACACGAGTGATATCACATCACTTGGTTGTGGATCCGAGTTTAAAACTTGTAATACAAAAAAGAAGATCTTTTAACCTTGAAAGGAGTCAGGCAATCCAGCAGGAGGTAGAGAAGTTACTCATTGTAAGATCGATCAGAGAAATTAGTTATCCGTAGTGGGTAGCGAATGTGGTGCTGGTCTAAAAGAAAAATGGACAACGGAGAATGTGCATGGATTTCACATATTTGAACAAAGCCTGCCCAAAGAATAGCTTTCCACTTCGCAGAATAGATTATCTGGTTGTTGCTACATCAGATCATGAACTGCTCAGTTTTATTGATACCTATTCGAGGTACAACCAGATCCGGATGAACAAAGGAGATGAAGATAAAACGGCGTTCACAACCGACCAGGGTCTATACTGCTATATAGTGATGCCTTTTTGGCTAGAAAATGTTGGGGCCACATACCAAAGATTGGTCAACAGGATTTCACTCGCCAAATAGAAAGAAACATGGAATTCTATATTGACGACAGGTTAACCAAAAGTATCACGGCAGCCAAGCATACTTTGCACTTACGTGAAACATTTGATGTCGTGAGGAAATACCGGATGAAGTTAAACCCAAGCAAATGCCTATTCGGGGTTCATTTGGGAAGATTCCTAGGTTTCCAAGTTCACAGAGGGGGATAAAAATAAATTTCAAGAAGATTAAAGCTCTCAAAGAAATGATTTTACCATGGACCTTAAAATAGGTGCAATGCTTGACAGGATTTCTAGTTTCCCTCGGTAGATTCATTTCGAAAGCCACGAACAAGTGTGCACCATTTTTCAAAATAATCAAAATGGGGAAGGGACTCGAATGGAATGAAGAATGTGAACAGGCATTTCAGAAGATTAAAGAATACTTGAGATAGCCACCCATCCTCTTGAAACCAAAGAAAAGAGAAGTACTTTATCTCTACTTGTCCTTAACAGAATTATCCGTAAGCTCAGTACTAGTTAGAACAGAAGATGGAATACAAAAGCCGGTATACTATACCAGCAAAGCTCTTCTTTCGACTGAAAACAGATATTCTCAGGCAGAAAAGATTGCTTTAGCATTAGTTTCGGTAGTTAGGAAGTTGAGGTCGTATTTTTAGGCACATATAATCGGGGTATTCGCTGAATGGTAGCTTAAGTAAATTATGTAGAAACCTGAGATTTCGGGGGGATTAACCAAATAGGCAATTGAGCTTAGTGAATTCGATATTAAATATGAGCCCAAGACATCACTCAATAGCCATGTAGTGGTGGATTTTGTAGCAGAAATCACGGAGCCCGATCTAGAAGCAAAAAGAATGTTGGGTAGAAGCTTTTCATGGAAATTATATGTTGACGGCTTCTCAAACACTCATGGAAACGTGGCAGGGATCCTGATATGCACCCCAGAGGAAGATGATGTTGAATGTGCCATGAGATTCGACTTTAAAGCAACCAGCAACCAGCAACCAACAACCAACAACCAACAGAATACGAGGCACTACTGGTAGGGCTTCAAGTCTACATTGCACTCGGAGCAAATGAGGTCGAGATATTCAGTGACTTACAGGTAGTCGTCAATCAAATCCTATATGAATACCAGACTAGGGATGAAATCATGATGGCTTACTTAGGCATAGCAAAAAAAACACCTCCAATGGTTCAAAGGATATAGGATTGTCCAGATCCCTTAGGAGGAAAATGAAAAAGAAGATGCTTTGTCTAAGATAGCATCAACAACAACAACAATCAGACCAAAGAATATGCCAGTCGCACATCTTCTTAGGCTAAGTATAGTTGAGCCAAAAGACCTTGAAGTTTCAAAAATCCAAACACTGCCAGACGATTGGATGACTTCTCTAAAAAATTGCTTGGAAGAGAATGTACTCCCGAAATGTTAGGATTATGCTCGATAGCAAGAGTGTAATATTGTAATTAACAATCTTTTCATATGAATAAAGTGATTTCTAGTTTAACAAATCTTATAGCATTTATAGCTTCATTATTATAACTGTCAAAAGTAAATAATCATAAGGTCAAAAGACTATGAGAAAAGAAGAATTGTTCATACATCTAGATATGTATGAGGTAGACATAATTCTTTAGTTAGTCTTGAATAATATTTACAACTTAAAGAAAAGATATTTGCTTCGTCTCCATCCTCATGAATACAATTTAAAGAAAGGGAGCTAACATTTCTAGGTGATTCACGTTCTTGATTGGATTGGAAGATCTTGCGGAATCAATTCAGGGCTTGTTCAATCGTCATGCGAAAAAGGTACGACATTTTTATATACATCAATTAATATAGGGTTAAGGTTCTCGTTACATAAAAGGGAATTATTTTTTTATACGCAAACCCTAATCTTTTTTTTTTCACGCTTCCGCTGCGTTTCTAAATCGTTTTTTCCCTACACGAAAGACCTCTTGGAGGCAAAACGCATCAAATACAGGTCAACCGGGTGTACTATAATTGGAGGAGAATTATACAGAAGAGGATTGTCCAAAACACTCCAAATGTGCATATCAGAGGAAAATGCACACCGAATATTAAAGGAAATCTGTAGTGGCATGTGTGGAAACCATACAAGAGGCAAAAGCTTAGCACACAAGGTACTCAGACAAGGTTCTTACTGGTCTTCTCTATTCTCTGATGCACAGGGTTCAGAAAGTTGCAAAGCTTGCCAAAGGATCACCAATGATATTCAGCAACCACCTGAACACCTCAGAAGTCTCACATCCCCATGGTCGTTCGCCATGTGGGGCTTGGACTTAATTGGTCCGATGCCAGCACGATCAGGCGGTGGAGCAAAGCATGCAATTATGGCTTTCAATTATTTCACTAAGTGGGTGGAAGCAGAAGCATTAGTGAACATCACGAAACCAAACACCACAAACTTTGTAAAGAAGAACATACTCTATAGGTTTGGAGTCCCGAATACTATCATCACTAATAACAGCACCCAATTTGACAATAAAAAATTTAGGCAATTCTGTAGCGAATACCAGATTTCAAATTATTATGCTAACCCTGCCCAGCCTCAAACAAATGGACAAGCCCAAGTAGTGAACAAAGTCATCAAGCACATGCTCAAAGCAAAGCTAGATGCTAGAAATGGCAGTTGGGTTGAAAAACTTCATGAAGTATTATGGGCTTATCGGACAACGATAAGGACTTCGACAAGAGAAACACTGTTTTCTTTGGCATTCGAACTAGAAGTTTTCATCCCGGTAGAAACATCATATATGTCACCCAGAGTCAGGTTATATGATGTAGATCATAATACTAATATGTTGTTACAAAGTCTAGATGAGTTCGAAGAAAAAAGGGAGAAATCCTGAGTGTGAAATGCGGCATATCAGCAAAGAATGGCTAGGCACTACAATTCTCATGCACGGGTCAGGAAGTTCCGAATGGGAGACCTTGTGCTCAAAAGAGTATCGTTGAACACGAAATGTAAAGTCACGGGCTCATTGTCTCACAAATGGGAAGGCCCATACAAAATTGAAGGAATGGTTGGACGTGGAGCATTTTGGATAGCCCGACTAGATAGAGGGGTTTTAGCCCGACCAGATGGAGGGGTTTTACCTCAACCAGATGGAGAGGTTTTACCCCGACCGTGTAACGTCTAGTACCTGAAGATTTTTTATCCTTAAAATTCCCTAATTATAGGCTTTAATTCTTTAGTCAGGATGTTTCTAGTAATTTATTCTAAAAAATCATTTTGAGATTTTTTCCATATTTTGTTAGGTTTGCAGAATTATAAATAAAAACCCTACATGGGATTCCCAGAAATATGAGCATATGGTAATAAGAACATATGGCTAAAGAATTGATATGATAAAATGCTCAGGGTAATGAATTTGGTGGAAATCCCGAATGGGTAGAGAAGGTCAAAAGAGTATACCAGTCGAGCAAGGTCAACTAAAACCTTAGCCAAAAGGCAAACCCGATGCATCAGATTCTGGAAAACGGCTCAGGGCGCCATCGGGTAAATCACAGTGAGTTGCGTAAATGTGTTAAGCAATCTAGAGCCTAACGATTCGGTAAACCCTTACACAGACAAACTAGGAGACGTCCTCACTAACATGCGTAAGGATCAAAACGTACGATCGTGGAGAGCCTCGTCGCAACATTTGGATAGCAACTGAGTACGAAATACAAGTGCAGACCCACTTGCCTTTGTTTCAAGATTACTCGGTTAATAATATTAGTCAGTTGAATAAGACACTTGGTGTTTAAAAAAAAATGTTGAAGTTACTCAGATAACGATCAGCCGGTTAAATAAAATACTCAGTATAACTAGTCAATAACATAGTTGCCGTTTTAACATTTAGCATTTCAACATTCATATGGACATTCATGGCAAAATACAATTACGCAAATATAGAATTTTATTAATTATACAATTTTTTACAGGATCACCTAACTTGGGGCCGAAGATATAGAGCTCTTGTCGATGCTCGGATATGGCACCATCTCATATTCATGAAGAAGACTTTCGTTCTAAGGCCAAACAATTGAGTCAACCAGATCATCCATCCACTCGTTATAATCCTTTCTGGGGACCCGTCCACCCCAGCTTCCTGGCTGGAATAAAAAGTTGAAAGAGAATGTTCGGTTAAGACCTCCAGATGCATAGGATGGGGTTACCTTAGCTTCGGCAATAAGCTCATCATTCCCTCATCTGAGTTCGAAGAGACTCAAAGGACCTATCCAGATTGTTTCTGATTGACAATTCCCAATTGGCTTGAGTCTTGTCACTTGCCCAGTTTTTACCTTGAAGAACTCACAAGCTGAAACAAACCCCCATTAGAACTCCCTAAGGAGTAAGGCATCATAAGCTGAAGATCTTTTAAAGCGATTAACCCCTTGAACTTCAAGTTCTAGCCTGGCTTCCTTCGAGAGGGGTTCAATCATCAGAGCGCTTAAGATATTCATTCTTGCTCTCGTAAGATGACTTTGTTTTTTCAGCCTCATGTTCAGCCTGAAGCATTGACTCCTGGGCGTTGGAGAGCAAGTCCTGTAAAGATCTAGCATTCTCCTCCGCAGCAGAGGTTCTCTCCTCGGCTTCCACATGTTTCGATAAGCAACGAATGGTAAACTCTTGGGCAAAACTCGCCTCACTCTGATAGGCCACCTCAATCCGAGCACGATTATCCTCACTCTTCTTTAACTGAGCTTTCAGATGCCTTATTCGATCAGCTTGGTGTTGTTGCATCTGAATAGCCTCAGTAAATTCAACAACCACCTATAGAGAAATAGGTTAAAGAAGCCCGGATTAAGGCACATCGATGCAAAGTTTGGTTCAGAAAACTCACGTAGGACGCACTACTGAAAATATTATGAAGACGTTCCACAGAGGAACTATTCCTGAAGTGACTCCAATGATCATCGCCAATAAAAGCACGACCGAAAAACATGGCGTTCAGTGTCACGGGGGGAAGGACCTATAGGTTGTTCTAAAAACCCTACTTCTATGGTTTCAACCTAAGGGGGCAATGGGTTTTCTTTGCTCAAACTCTCTCGAGGATTCTCCCCTTCTCCCGAAGACTTCTCCATTTGAGAACTTGGGGAATCCCTAACGTCAGCATTTTCATCGCTCTACTCAAAGAATGACACCACCCTTAGAACTTTTAGAGGTGGTCGAGTAGGAGAATTAGCTGCCTTCCTTTTTTCGGCCTGACCACAAAATAAGATCAATCTGTTGAGAACGAGGTTCCATAACTTCTTCCATGCCTCTATTAACAAACTGCTCAGCTGGCACCCCGTCGGCGGGGGAACAAGTTGTTGGGGTTTATGCCCTAAAGATGTAATTTGTAAATGGATTTATGAAATAAATAAAAGGAAAATTTCAATTCATTCTTGTTGTGTTGTTTATTTTATAAATTATGTATATGTATATATATATATATATATATATATATATATATTGATTTTAAGAATGGAAGCACATCAGTCGATCTAAATTTTGCATGAGATGCAATTTATGTGTGGTGAAATCAATACACCAAATTGAGAAGAAAGAGTTTCTTTAAGTATTTCTTTGCATCCTCCATTCTAAGTACCTGACATCGTGATGCGCCCACATACAGTTACCAGATCCAGGAGATAGCGAGGAAGATCGAGTGGTCTAGACAGGAGCATATCATAAAGTGAAGGAGCCTCCAAACGTTGGTAAGATTTTCTTCTTCTAATTATATTGATTACAATTTCATGTGTTTACATATTGTATGTACTAGTTCTAAAAAATAATTACGATTCCAAGTTCATTGGTCCTAAATACGGATTATGATCTGTATTAAAAATTTTAAAACCTACTTCCGCTGTGTGACTGGTGAACGGGGTTCCAACAATTGGTATCAGAGTCGATTTATTTTACGGAACAGGAAATTGTTTTCGATACTCCTGTATGTATGAATTGTGTAGGCACAATTTAAATTGGCTGTATGATGTTTTTTTATGTATATATATATATATATATTTAATTTACAAAAACATGATTGATCGTTAATTATATGGTACTGTGGATTTAGGGTTTATGGATTGTATTATTTTTGTTTGTTTATATCTTTTTCTGTTATTGTATTGTAAAAAAAAATGTAATTTATATTGAAGACCTGGAAAAATCACGAAGATGGATTCATAAGATGAATCGGAGTGACCTGAAGAGACTGGAAGGTATCTGAAGTTACTAGAAGACCAAGGAATGCCTAAGGAAATTTTTGTAATGTTAGATTCCAATTTTTAGGTTAAATAATCCACAGTACTCGGTCATTCATGTATGCTTTATATTATGTGATGATAAAAACATTTTTATGCATACGTATGTCATTTAGATTAGATGTGCCAACACAAATATATTTGATATGTCATACATGCATCATAGCCTGATATTTTATGTATTTTTTTAATGTGATTAAAATGGGTACTATACATAATTGGCTATGAATAATGAGATTAGTTTTTAATGTTAGAAAACTTGGTAATTCTTACTAATATTAATCTAGTTATTAAAGAGTTTAATAAGTTAGATTAATAGGGTCATTTATTATAATTAGGCTTAATATGATTAATTACCTAATAATAAATGAACCGAATAAAGTGTTAGAGTTTTAATAGTTAAAATTTGGTAAACACTAACAAAATAATCTAACCCTAGTAAATAGTTTACAATGGCTTAGATTATTCACTAATAGATTAGATTTTTAATTGTTAAAAATCATTAATAATTTATTAGTTAATTAGAATTTGGTTCTAATTAGTTAATGCGCTAGTGAACTTGATTAAAGTTAGTCGTTTAATCTTGTAGAGTCTAGGTGCATTAACGGTTAAAAGAAAACCCTAATTTTAAAATAGTGAGTGGGAGAGGGATATATGACAAATATATCTTGCGGTCTCCATCATTAGTTCAACACCGTGAGATCCGAGTGAGGCCTCGTAACGGCTTTGCTTTCATCCTCCCTAAGGAGGGTTTCCTTAAAGGTCAATACCAAGGTTGACTTCCTAACTGATAGGATTTCTAAGGGTATTTCGGGAATGACCGACCCTGAGGCGACAATTCTCTAGTTAAGCTCATGAGATCTGAAATGGTGGGTTACACTCATGAAGGTTTTGATTAAATTTGTTAATTAAAAACCTAACTGAATGAATGATGGTTGAATGATATGGAATAAGAGTTATTCTAGATTATCATTTGATCTAGAATGTCTCGGTCCCACATGCAAAGACTTGACCGACCCTAAGGCGGCACTTTTTTGTGGTATGTTGGATTGTCGTGGTATAGTAACTAGTTTTAGGGTAGTTCTAGTTTGTTAAACATGTGCTTGCATTATGTTTAAATTTATGCCAAAGCACTCGTACTTGTTTTAAATAAATGACTAAATGAATGTTTTATTTATTTCAACAATAATGTCTTCTGCATTACTTCAAATTCTCGCAAATGACAAATTAATTGGGTATAACTACACTAAGTGGAAACTTACCATTAATGCAATATTGGTCACCAAAGACCTCAAGTTTGTGCTTACGGAGGAGTGTCCTCCAGTGCTTGCTGCCAATGCCACACGAACTGTTCTTGAGGCATACGAGCGATGGGTCTCAACTGATGAGAAGGCCCGAACATATATGTTGGCTTTAATGACAGATGTGCTTGTCACAAAGCATGAAGCAATGACTTCAGCATTCGAAATCATGGAGTCATTGCAAGCTATGTTCGGGCAGCCCTCAGAGCAAATGCGACATGAAGTTGTTCGTTCCACTATGCTCGCTCGTATGAAGGAATGTACGTCAGTTCGGGAACATGTAATGAGCATGATGTCCTACTTCAACAAGGCAGAAGTCAATGGCGGGCCATTGACGAACCCTATCAAGTGAGCATATATTGACGACTCTTTGGAAGAGTTTTGATCAGTTTTAGAGTAACTACGAGATGAACAAGTTAAGGTTCAAACTCACACAGTTGCTCAGTGAGCTCACTACCTTTGAGTCCTTGACTAAGGACAACATGGCAAGACCGGTGAGGCAAATGTTACCGAACCATGTTCCTCAAATAATAAGAAGAGGAAGAGGTCTACTGGGAAAGCAAAGGGTAAGCCCAAATCCAAGAAATCCCAAAGCAAGAAGAAGTCCAAGAAAGGTAAATATGATTTACTTGTTCTTGAGTCATGTTTAGTGGAAGATGATTATTCACCTTGGATAGTTGATTCAGGGGCCACTAGCCATGTTTGTTCTTCTTTACAATGGACTGATTCTTGGACACAGCTAGAGGAGCAAGCCTTCTCAATGCGTGTGGGGTCAGGGGATGTCGTGTCAGCACGAGCAGTGGGCGTAATTAGATTACATTTTTGTAATAATTATATATTGTTGGACAATGTATTTTATATTCCTAGATTTACACGGAATTTGATTTCCGTTTCTAAGTTGTTAGAACAAACAATATTATGTTTCTTTTAATAATACGCCTGTTATTATTAAAAAGAATGGTCTGAATATTTCTTCAGGAATTAATGAAAACAATTTGTATGTGTGAAGACCGTTGATATGTACTACATTGCTCAACACCGAAATATTTAAGGTTAAAAAAACAAAAACTAAACAATATAAGATTTCTCCAGATAATGACACATATCTCTAGCATCTAAGGATTGGCCATATCATCCTTGACCGGATAGACAGACTAGTGAAAAACGGACCTTTAAGTGAGTTAAAGGTTGACACCTTACTTGTCTGTGAATATTGTATGGAAGGTAAGATGACTAAGAGACCTTTTACTAGAAAATGACTTAGAGCTAAAGAACCGCTAGAGCTTATACATATAGACATCTACGGACCGATGAATGTTAAAGCTATAGGTGGTTATGAGTATTATGTTACCTTTATAGATGACTACTCGAGATACGGATACGTCTACCTAATGCAACGATAGTAAAAAACATTTGAAATGTTTAAAGAATTCCAAGCTGAAGTTAAGAATCAATTAGGTAAGACTATCAAGTCACTACGATCGGATCGTGGAGGTGAGTACCTTGATCAAGAGTTTGAAGACTTCATGGTTGAGCATGGGATAGTTTCCTAACTCATAGCTCCCTGCACACCTCATCAAAATGGTGTAGCGGAGAGGAGAAATAGAACCCTGATGGAAATGGTGAGATCTATGATTAGTTTCTCATCATTACCAAATTCCTTTTGGGGATATACGTTACAAAACAGCGGCATACATTTTGAATGTATTGTCATCCAAATATGTTCCTAAGACTCCCATAGAGTTGTGGAATGGTCGTAAAGCTAGTTTACAACATTTCTACATATAGAGGTGTCCAACATACGCACTAAAGAACAGAAGTGGAAAGCTAGAATCCAAGTCTGTGGTCAGCCTATTTGTAGGATACTCTAAGGAGACCAGAGGTGGACACTTCTATAGTCCCGAAGATAACAAATATTTGTATCGACAAATGCAACGTTTATTAAGGACAGTTATATTAGTGATCATAAACCTCATTCTAAGATTGCATTGAATGAGTTGGAGCCTGGTGAGACTAGTGCTTCATTAACAAGAGTTGTTGATCCACAAACATCTGAGAGTCAAATGGTTCCTGATCAGGATACACTACCACCTAGACGTAGTGAGAGGGCTATGAGATAATCTGAACACTATTTAGGTATAGATGAGGGATAAGGTGTTGTCTCTACTGATTGTGTGGATGATCCATTGACATTTAAGAATGCAATGGAAGATCCTGATAAAGAGGAATGGCTTAAAGCCATGAATCTCGAGATGGAGTCCATGTACTCTAACTCAGTCTGGGATCTTGTAGACTTACCAGATGGAGTAAAACTCATAGGGTGTAAGTGGATCTATAAGAGAAAGAGAGGAGTAGACAGGAAGATAGAGACCTTCAAGGCAAGGCTAGTGGCCAAGGGTTATACCTAGAAATAGGGGGTCGATTATGAAGAGACCTTCTCGCCAGTAGCTATGTTTAAGTCTATTAGGATTCTCTTATCCATTGTTGCCTATTTCGATTACAAAATTTGGCAAATGGACGTCAAGACTACATTCTTAAATGGCATTCTTGATGAGAACATTTATATGATGCAACCAGAGGGATTCGTGTCTTCAAATCAAGAGCAAAAGGTTTGCAAGCTACAAAGGTCCATCAATGGACTTAAGTAAGCATCTAGATCTTAGAACTTAGGTTTGATGATGTGATCAAAACCTATGGCTTCGAGCAGAACTTTGATGAGCCTTGTGTCTACAAGCGCATCATTAATAAGAAAGTAGTTTTCTTGGTCCTATACGTAGATAATATCTTACTCATTGGGAATGATGTGGGAGTGTTGTCTGATGTAAATGGCTGGCTGGCTAGCCAATTCCAAATGAAAGATTTAGGAGAGACGAGTTATATTCTAGGGATCCAACTTATAAGGGATTGTAAGAACAAACTCATAGCACTGTCTCAGGCATCATATATCGATAAGATTCTTGTATGATTTTCTATGCAAAACTCCAAGAAAGGTAATTTACCTTATAGGCATGGAGTTCACTTGTCTAAGGAATAACGTCCTAAGACACCTCAAGAAGTTGAGGATATGAGACGTGTACCCTATGCATAGGCAGTAGGCAGTCTCATGTATGCTATGTTATGCATGAGACCGGACATCTATTATGCAGTGGGAGTAGTCAGTAGATACCAGTCAAACCCAGGATTGGATCACTGGGTTACAGTCAAGACAATTCTCAAGTATCTTTAGAGAACGAGAGACTATATGCTAGTGTATTCTAGGCAGAATTTGATCCTGTTAGGATACACTGATTCTGATTTTCAGTCAGACAGAGATTCAAGAAAATCCATGTCTGGATCAATATTTACCTTGGGTGGTGGAGCCATTGTGTGGAGAAGTATCAAGCAATCTTGCATCGCTAACTCCACCATGGAAGCCGAATATGTAGCAGCTTGTGAAGCTGCTAAAGAGGCTGTTTGGCTTCGTAAGTTCTTGAGTGATCTGGAATCTATTCCAGATCTGGATAGGCCTATCACACTTTATTGTGATAACAGTGGTGCTGTGGCAAATTCCAAAGAACCAAGAAGCCACAAAAGAGGGAAGCATATAGAGAAAAGGTATCATCTTATTAGAGAGATAATGTAGAGAGGAGATGTGATCGTCACAAAGATAGCCTCACAAGACAATCATGCTGATCAATTTACAAAGACCTTACCGGCTAAAGTGTTTTTGGGTCACCTAGATGGTTTAGGGTTACAAGACATGCATCACATGCTTTAGTGCGAGTGGGTGATTGTTGGGGTTTATACCATAAAGATGTAATTTGTAAATGGATTTATGAAATAAATAAAATTATAAGTTCAATTCATTCTTGTTATGTTGTTTATTTTATAACTTATGCATATATATTTAACATCCAAGATTGCCATATGTAATCTCGAACTATGTATATGAGTGTCATATACAGATGAATATAGTAAGAGATGTGCAATATAAAGAGTCCATAGATAACAAATAAAGCTAGGTACTTTATTTGTGGTTAATCTATAGTCGCAGTCCATTCCATAATGTACGATGATTCTATCCTGAATCATTCATATGAGATATAGGAATGAAGGCACCTTGTATGATATGATAATATAGGACAGGGCCATATATATCAACTAATGATGGTTATATGTGGGTGATCTTAATCCTGAGTGTCTTATCGAATCCTTCAGGTTAGATCGTGGTCTTTGATATACCATGGGTGAGGTCGGATGCAGTTCTCGATCAATATGCTCCATATGTTGGGATTAGGGTTTGGCTTGTGGTTGGGAAGGTTTGTACACAATAGTGGAATCCACTTCTTCTTGTGAGAAGAAGACAGTAGTTCCCTTAAGGGTTGATTCGGGGCTTGGACAATATGAGCGCTCTTCTAGTTCCGTAAGGAAACAAGATTTATTGTTCATTATAGAATAAACGGTGCTTAAAGGATATATGTAATTAAAGGGGTATAACGAACATTATGACCCAACTCTAATTATGAACTACTGTGGAGGATCACACAATGTGTAATAGTTATATCGATGGACACCGAGTTGTATCGGTCAGTGTAAAAGCATCTACAGTTTAGAGAGTGTAGATTCGGGTTTGTAGTAGAATAATACCGGAGTTAATAATCAAGGAATATTAATTAAAGAGTTTAATTAATGATTCCGAGAATTATTGGAACTCAAAATACTGTGGGTCTATTAGGTCTCATTGCTAGCCGGATCGATTTAGGTAACAAGGGTGTCCAATTAATTGTGTTACGAAAGTGACACGTATTTTTTCGAGAATTAATTGAATGATGAGATTATTAATTAATGAATATTAATGATTATGTAAATTAAATAATTAGATTATTTAATTGCTTAATTAATCATTAGTCGGAGGATATTGATTGATATTTTTTTTAAAGATAAATTAATTTGATTATTTTATTTTTATTAAATTAGATATTTATTTTTTAATTTAAAGAGTTTGAATTCCAAACAAATTAATTAATATCTTTAAAGATATGAGATATCTTAAAAGATTTAAATTGATTAGTTTTATCAATATATATATATATATATATATATATATATTTATTTATTTATTTATTTAAAAAGAAGATAAAACAATGTACATATATCACTGTTTGTATAGGATACAAACACGTGTGCTTGAATCAATAATAAAAAGAGAAACAACAAAATAGAATTTGTATGTGATGCAAATTGGTACATGTGCAACAACACTTATAATAAAAGGAATTTGTATATGATGCAGATGATGGTTCACGCCACACAAAAGAAAAAACATAATTTGTTTTGACTTTGAAAAGTCACGCATCAGTGTAAGAAAAGGAAAAAAAAAGTGAGTTTTTTTTTATCAAGTGCTTCATGCTTGATCTGTTATTAAAACAAAAAGTACGTGAGATATAAAAGATATATATTAGATATATATTATGATTTTAAAAATGGAATCACTTCAGTGGATATAAATTTTGCATGAGATGCAATTTATGTGCGTGAAATCAATACACCAAATTGAGAAGAAAGAGTTTCTTCAAGTATTTCTCTACATCCTCCATTCTAAGTACCTGAGATCGTGACGCGCCCACACGCAGTTACCAGATCTGGGAGATAGCGAGGAAGATCGAGTGGTTCCGACATGAGCATATCATAAAGTAAAAGAGCCTCCAAACGTTGGTAAGATTTTCTTCTTCTGATTATGTTGATTACAATTTACTGTGTTTACATATTATATGTACTAGTTCTAAAAAATAATTACGATCCCAAGTTCATTGATCCTAAATACAGATTATGATCTGTATTAAAAAATTTAAAACCTATTTGCACTGAGTGACTGGTGAACAGGGTTCCAATACTAGGCCCCTCAGACGCTACACCAACAGGATGCCCCTCTTGGCTTCCCACATCCTCAGGCAGTCTCTGGTCACTATCAGGCCCTATAGAACCACTCTGGCTGCTTGACTCCCCCACACTCCGCTGGACAAGCTCCTCAGGGTGTACTCAGGAACTTGTTCGCCTGCTTCCTCAGAATTCTTCTCCGATTCATCATCAGGCAAAGCAATCCCCTTTTGACTTTAACGAGAAGCCTCTTTACAACTTGCCTGAATAATCGCCTTCACCTGGCGAGCCAGGGCATTACAGTCGATGTCCATATCTACAGGGAAAATCACATAACGGAAGCGAGAAAAAAAAATTGGGGATTGGTATAAATAATTTTTTTTCCCTTTTTAATAACAAGAACCTCAACCCTAGATTAATTGATGTATATAAAAAGTATCGTACCTTTTTTTTGTGACGATTGAACTAGTGTCGAATTGAATCTGCAAGATCTTCCAATCCAATCACGAATGTGAATCACCTAAGAGTGTGGGCTCCTTTTATTTAAATTGTATACTTAAGGATGGAAACAAACAAAATCTTCTTCTTTGTTAGTCACAATAATCCTCCAAGAGAAAAACCAAGAACGCCCGGTCACATGTGAATTATCAATCAATTTGATTGAAACTCGCGTGAACCTTGATTCGATGTTGTATACAAAACCCTTTTAATGCAAAGGATACTGAAAAAATGTGTACAAGGTTATACTAAACAACCTAGAGGGGGGGTGAATAGGTTGTCTCTCAATTTTGACAAATCTTTTGAGACTAGTGACAAAACCTTGATAAGCATACAAATTAACATTCAACATGATTGTTATGAGAAAACAATATAATCATTTATGCTCAAATCTCCACTCTTAGTCTACAAAACATACAACAAGAATCAATGTATCTTATGAACAAATATATTCAATGTAGATAACATTCCATAAGTTGTACTTAGAGTATTACAATGTGATACTTTACAACTTGAATGAAATATCACAAGATACAAAGTTATCTAACATACACAAACAATATTGTATAAGGAAGTGAAATTACATATAAAGTTATATCCACATTATTCAAATAACAATTAGCAATATAAGAGAGATAGGGATAGAGAAAAGTTGACACAAGATATAACTTGGTAAACCTCTGAAGAGGAAATATCCACGGGCTAGCGGCCACCGGCAAACAAAATCCACTAGTAGATAAGACAAGTACGATCTCTCAAGTGACTTCTTCCCCTAGAAACTACCCTCCTATCCTACTCTAGAAGTTGTCTCCCTATGCTCAACAATCCGAGGCTTCACACCTCTTGTCAAGACTTCCTTGCTCACCTTATCCGGATCCTCACAACCCAAGGCAAGACTTCTTGCTCAACTATCTGAGTCTTCCCGAATCTAGTCAAGACTTCCTTGCTCACCTATCCGGATCTTCTCGACCCTAGGCATGACTTCTTGCTCAACTATCCAAGGCCTCACGCCTCTAGCCAAGACTTCCTTGCTCGATAATTTGAGGCTTCACACCTCTTGACAAGACTTCTTGCTCAACACCATAGGTTTCACACCTATTTTCAAGACTTCCTTCTCACAAGGCATCTAGGTGATCATGAATGCAAAAAGCAAACAAGCACGCAACATAGAATAAGATGATCAACAAATTCTATGGAAACTAGAATTAATCAATGAGCACATAAAGTATATTTTTCTAGTTTATAATCCAAAAATGACACCACACAAGATGATGCATGAGCATATGAAATGTATGGATTAGGTACACTCCATGAAGATCTAGACATAGACAATAAAGTTCACAAAACAAGATTATGCAAGAATAAAAATCTAGAGCATGCCAAATTTCCAAACACATACTTTAAACCTAGAATTTATTTATGTTACTAAAGCTTTAAATAAACATGTTCATGAAGTACATATTCAAGACTTTAGTACTAACACAAAAATGCTAGAAATACAAGATATGATCAATCAAATCTCTAGAAATCATTTAGAGCATATGTTCACAAAATAGTCAATTAAACTCTAATAAACTCTAAATATAAAATCAAATGTGCTAATCCTAGATCTATTCAACAAATGTGTTCTAGCACATGATAAGATTATTAATCATGAAAATAAAGTCAATCAAAGCACAAATAGTCTTAGATTCAAAGTTAGCACAATACAATGCCAAACATGTGAAAACATAGGTAAAATCAAAATCTAACTCAACATGTGAGATTTCAATTGAAACTCAATCTAGCTTTTAAATGAAGATCTATCACTCATCAACATTTTTTCAAGTCAAATACACAACAATAGGAAGTAGACCCAAGGAAATTGAACATTAGAATCAAGGAATCAAAAGATAAACAACTACCTTGACAATATCGAGTGCAGTCACGAAAATGGTGCAATCCACCAGAAAACTTGAACAAATGACTTCAAGGTTGCTTGGAGATGATAGAGGACTTCAATACGAAACTTCTCCAACTTGAATCACTCAAATCGGATAAGAGATGAGAGGTATATGGTGATTCAAAGTTGAGAGAAAAAATCTAGAAATTTTTCTGCACTACATTTTCTTCTTCCTCAAAATGAAATGTGAGAGGGAGGGAGTTTATAAAGGAGAGGGAAAGAAAGGAGCTAAAAGAACAATTTGCCCACCTTTGGAAGTGCTCCCCCTAGATGGCACGTGGGTATCTCAGGGCAGCAAGGTTGTGAGGCCGAGATGGCCACGGGCCATCTCGGGCATGCACACCTCCATGGCCTTTCGCCATGGTGCATTCCCCTCGCGCTTCCCTTGCGTTCTTAGACCGTTCTCCGGCCTCCGAACTTAGAATTCGAATTTGTTTATGGATTACGAACCATAACTCTCACACGGACATGGACATATAAGATACTCAACCCAAAAAATAATAATTCGACTCGATATATGAAGACTAAGACAATGTATGAAACATGAGTTGAAAGTGTAGTATCTTTTGACTTAGAACTTGAAATCGATAGTATGAGTAACCGAAATGACCGGAACTCAATCAATAATGATTTAAGACTAAATCCAAGTTCAATATCCTCATTATACAAACATATACACACACAAACAAAATTCACACTAGAATGCAAACTACATAGAGATAGTTTTCAATCATGCATATTCCAAAACATGTTATTTCCAAACCAATGCATGAGCATTCATCTCCAAGTGTGTGAATGTGTTATACATGGTGCACAACGATGCAGGGACACATATGAATGAATTGTATGTGTGTGCCTATAATGGTGAACAATGATGCAGGGACACAAATGTATGATATGTGTGTGTGTGCCTAAGCCTTGAAAGAGAAAAGAAAGGTCTTAATATACCTTTGTAGAATCATGAAGCACTTTTCCTTTGAAGACTTGAACTTGCTTGAATAGTTGTCATTTCTTCTTTGAAGCTTGAATCATCATGAATCCTAGACAACTAAACAATACAAAGGAAATGTTGTTTTGATATAGAATAATGCCAACAAAACTCACAGACCTAACAATCTCCCCCTTTGGAAAATTCTATGTCAAAACACCTATACAAAATACTAAAACACATAAAATGAAGATTGGTCACAAAATCACACCCTCACATTACAATGAGTTAGTTCCTTAAGACTAATCTTCAACAAGTGTTGAACTTCTTCTTGATCTTCTATTGTAGCCACCTAAAATCAACTTAAACCACAAAGCATATCCAAGAGAAAGACACTTATGGCAATATACAATTATGGCAAGAATTAAACATTTAAATCCAAAATAAATCATGTATCTCCTCCTTAATACATGCTATCTCAAAGATATTCTTATGTCCAAAATGAATCACGTATCTCCCCCTTAATACATGTTATCTCAAAGATATTCTTAACCAAATGAAATCACAATATTACATGCCATAAGAAGTTCAATACTTGAGAAATCTTCAAAGAAGATATGCTAAAACAATATCATATTTCTCCCCCTTTTTGACATAAAATTATGCCAAAGAAAAAAATGATATCTTGAGATCAAATAATGAAACAATTGGTGATCTCATATAATGTTCGGAGATGGATGCCTTACTTGAAGAATTCATTTATTTCAAGCATCTAGATCCCATATCTTCTCCCTTGATTCTAGTTTGCTTTTCCATGTTAACCTATAAAGGTTATTCAAATCTATACACCACAACAAACACATCAAGGTATAGTAAATCACAAATGCATAAATTTTACTCTTAAGCATATAGGTCATTTCTACCAAGTTCAACAATTGCATTAACAATCATATTAACCCCAAATATAAAGGAATTGGTATCAACGACAATCATATCAACCTCAAACAAGAAAAGTTTTGATTACAACCACAACTACTATCATTCAGAGTAAGGAGGAATTTTATGCAATTACAATCAATTAAATTGATTAAAACTACAATTACTATCACCCTATGCAAGGAGGAATTTTCTACAGATATAACCAATTGGATTGATTACAACTACAATTACTATTGACCCCAAACAAAGAGGAATTCACTATAAATACAATCAACAGAATTAATAACAATTACAATTACTATCGACTCCAAAACAAAGAAGAATTCATTGCAACTATTCTCATTTCACATTCAAGAATGAGGGAATTGATTGCAATCTCAACTACTATACAACCACAAATAAGGAGAAGTTGATCGCAAATACAATCATACAATTAATACAAAAATGTTTCATGCATTATTTGTGATCACACATACAAAGGCATAAGTTAATACAAAGAATCATCATGCAAATCAAGAAACATGAAATAGCATCTACAAGATTCATTATATCAACCAATGAATATGCCAACAAATATCAACTTGAAACATGTGAACATATCATAAAAAAGAACCAAGTCTAGCATATTATGCTCCCCCTTGATAAGTGCTCTATCTAAGATCAAGATAGAATAATGTTCACAATAAATCCACACAATCACATATTCAAGCAATTTTAAAGAAATTCAACAAAATAAGCTCCACAAACTATGAGAGATACGCCAAGAATTTCAATCTCTCTCATAATTCTTCTAAAAATTGCTAGAATATCAAAATACTCTATAAGCAAAAAGTGTGTGTGTGAATTTTGCTTCAAGTATATATAAAAGGAGTGATTGTGATATCAACATGCAAACCATTTCAACACCTATCCATCTAAAGCCTTTCCAATCAAGGTCAAACCGATTATCATCCAGATTTTTTACTTTAAAGAGAATAGATTTCAACATATGATCGTGTGTGTGCATGTGGCTCGTCATTCCATTTCTGTTTTTCAATCCGAGCAATCACAATTTTTAACTATACTCCATTTTAAGCCTTCCTCCATTTGTTTTTAGGCTTTGAATCAAAGAGTTTTCTTTTATTGATTCTTTTTCAACACTTCTTTGATTTTGCATACATAAACATAAATTCTTCATGACGGCTTTCACTCATCACAATGGTGTAGTAGCCCTTTCCTACATTGGGCGGCTTCACAACCAAAGTGTATAGCCCTTTCCATAAAGGTGCTCGTTGAGTTCTATGTAGTTGCCAAAGCAAAATGGATACTAACCATAGGTCATCTATGAAGTACTAAGCAATAAAATTTTAGATGCATCCATAATCTACACATTTTCAAACTCAACTACTCAAACTTAAACATATAAGAGAAGCAAAGTGCATTTTTTTAAAATCAAGTTGTTATGGCTCAAAAGCACATGATTTAAGAGCAACAAGTAAAGACTTATTCAAGATCATTACTTCTCTAATAAGTAGCTTTCAAAGAATATGAAGCTCATATTTTCAAAAAGTATACCACTCATCATTCAAGCAAGCATTTCAAGCATCATGAGTAAGATCTTTGTGAACACATCACAAAAAGATCTTTAGAGAGCAAATGTCAATAAGGACCATATGAATACTATACTAGTTCTCTAATATGACATGCTATATGATGCAATGAAAGCATAGAAATGACTTTCTCGAAAAGCCTTAACAAGATAATCACTAAATAGATTTCATAAGAGTAACTTCTTAAAAGTTAATCAATGGATTTTGACTATCAAAACAAAGTTAAGTGAGATAGCTAAGTTCGTGTCTAAACGTGGAGTATTCCAAGCTAGCTAGCTAGAATTCTCTACACGCTTGACTCTTAGCCTTAAAGCTAACTCACATGTGCTACTTACACTAGAGGTAAGAGCACTCACCCTTGAACTATTTGTTCTTAGGTGAACTTTCACACAAAAATCATGATCATTTCTCATGGCAAAAATATATCTAGAAGATAAATCATCAACAATCTTCTCTATAAAGATATTACTCATGTAAAACACATCATTATTGCCATCAAAAAAGATATTATCAAGACTATACATATGATCATGTGAAACACTCATTTTCACCCAAATCTTCTCAAATATTTTCTTCACATGATTATCATTATCACATACAAAATTCAAAGTGTTATCATGCAAAAAACATTCATAGAAGATTTTCACATCTCATTAGCGTGCATCACATTCCCTAGTTTGCATCATCTAATATACTCACGATAATATAGAAAAATAAGCAAACCGGAATAAATTTTAAGATGTTACTATTTAGGTGAGAGTGTACCGATGGTGAAGACTCCTTAATTTCCTAGATTTTGCACTTGACCTTGGAAGACATGGCCTTTGAAATCCTCTTGTTCCTTAGTGACTTGCCTTTAGTTGTAGAAGACTCCACTTGCTCATCTACATTGCTTAAGTCACTTGAATCTCCATGAAGATTACCAAAACTCTTTGGCCTTCTTGATTGCCAACTTCTCTTCCTTGCCTTTGATCATTACCTTCAAGAAACAAAAGCAAATTTTTAGCAAAATACATATGCTAATCTATCTACCAAACGAGCCTCTTTAACCATCTTCTTTTCTAGACGTTTGATCACTTCATTCTTCACTTCAACTTCCTTTAACGCTTCATCTCTTTTCTTATCAAGAGTTTAAACTCTTGCCATCAAGTAGAAGTTGGTGGTCTTTGACACACAATTCTCCTCATTGAGTTGCAAAGACAAGTAATCATGTCTAGATTGATCATCCTTATGAAAAGCTTCTTCATCTTTGCTTTTGTCACTAACTTTCTTTTCAAGCTTATCAACAAAAATGTTAGAAGAGAAATGAAATATAAAACAAGAAGAACCATTTTCACAACCAATGAAGGAGGACAACAAAAAATAAACAGTTGTAGACTAGAGGTTTATATCCATGATTAGTAAATAACCTTGTAGATCCCGAATCATATTAACTACTTTAAGTGACCCGCTCTGATACAAATTGAAAGAATGTGTAAAAGATTATACTAAACAACCTAGAAGGGGGGTGAATAAGTTGTCTCTCAATTTTGACAAATCTTTCGAGACTAGTGACAAAACCTTGATAAGTATACAAATTAACATTCAACATGATTGTTATGAGAAAACAATATAATCATTTATGCTCAAATCTCCACTCTTAGTTTACAAAACATACAACAAGAATCAATGTATCTTATGAACAAATATATTCAATGTAGATAACATTCCATAAGTTGTACTTAGAGTATTACAACGTGATACTTTATAACTTGAATGAAATATCACAAGATACAAAGTTATCTAACATACACAAACAATATTGTTTAAGGAAGCGAAATTACATATAAAGTTATATCCACATTATTCAAATAACAATTAGCAATATAAGAAAGATAGGGATAGAGAAAAGTTGACACAAGATATAACTTGGTAAACCTCCGAAGAGGAAATATCCACGGGCTAGCAGCCACTGGCAAACAAAATCCACTAGTAGATAAGACAAGTACAATCCCTTAAGTGACCCCTTCACCTAGAAACTACCCTCTTATCCTACTCTAGAAGTTGTCGCCCTATGCTCAACAATTCGGGGCTTCACACCTCTTGTCAAGACTTCCTTGCTCACCTTATATGGATCCTCACAATCCAAGGCAAGACTTCTTGCTCAACTGTCTGAGTCTACCCGACTCTAGTCAAGACTTCCTTGCTCACCTATCTGGATCTTCACGACCCTAGGCAAGACTTCTTGCTCGACTATCCAAGGCCTCACGCCTCTAGCCAAGACTTCCTTGCTCAACAATCCGAGGCTTCACACCTCTTGACAAGACTTATTGCTCAACACCATAGGTTTCACACCTATTGTCAAGACTTCCTTCTCACAAGGAATCTAGGTGATCATGAATGCAAAACGTAAACAAGCACGCAACATAGAATAAGATGATCAACAAATTCCATGGAAACTAGAATTAATCAATGAGCACACAAAGTATATTTTTCTAGTTTATAGTCCAAAAATGACACCACACAAGATGATGCATGAGCATATGAAATGTATGTATTAGGTACACTCCATGAAGACCTAGACATAGACAATAATGTTCACAAAACAAGATTATCTAGATATGAATAAAAATCTAGAGCATGTCAAATTTCCAAACACATACTTTAAACCTAGATTTTATTCATGTTACTAAAGCTTGAAATAAACATGTTCATAAAGTACATATTCAAGACTTTAGTACTAACACAAAAATGCTAGAAACACAAGATATGATCAATCAAATCTCTTGCAATCATTTATAGCATATATTCACAAAATAGTCAATTAAACTCTTATAAACTCTAAATATAAAATCAAATGTGCTAATCCTAGATCTATTCAACAAATGAGTTCTAGCACATGATAAGACTATTAATCATGAAAATAAAGTCAATCAAAGCACAAATAGTCTTAGATTCAAAGCTAGCACAATACAATCCCAAACATGTGAAAACATAGGTAAAATCAAAACCTAACTCAACATGTGAGATTTCAATTGAAACTCAATCTAGATATTCAAAATGAAGATCTATAACTCATCAACATTTGTTCAAGTCAAATACACAACAATAGGAAGAATACCCAAGGTAATTGAACATTAGAATCAAGGAATCAAAAGATAAACAACTACCTTGACAAATTCAAGTGCAGTCAAGAAAAAGGTGCAATCCACCAGAAAACTTGAACAAATGACTTCAAGATTGCTTGGATATGATAGAGGAATTCAATAAGAAACTTCTCCAACCTGAATCACTCAAATCGGATAAGAGATGAGAGAGATATGGTGATTCAAAGTTGAGAGAAAAAATCTGGAAATTTTTCTGCACTACATTTTCTTCTTCCTTAGAATGAAATGTGAGAGGGAGGAAGTTTATAAAGGAGAGGAAAAGAAAAGAGCTAAAAGACCAATTTGCCCTCCTTTGGAAGTGCTCCCCCGTGATGGCACGTGGGAATCTTAGGGAAGCAAGGTTGTGCGGCTGAGATGGCCGCACACCATCTCGGGCATGCACACCTCCATGGCCTTTGACCATGGTGCATTCCCTTCGTGCTTCCCTCGCGTTTTTCAAACGTTCTCCGGCCTCCGAACTCAAAATTCAAATCTGATTACAGATTACAAACTGTAACTCTCACATAGACATGGACATTTATGATACTCAACCCAGAAAATAATAACTCAACTCGATATATGAAGACGAAGACAATGTATGAAACATGAGTTGAAAGTGTAGTATCTTTTGACTTAGAACTTGAAATCAATAGTTTGAGTAACATAAATGACCGAAACTCAATCAAGAATGATTTAAGACTAAATCCAAGTTCAATATCCATGTTATACAAACATATACACACACAAACACAATTCACACTAGAATGCAAACTGCATAGAGATAGTTTCCAATCATGCATATTACAAAACATGTTATTTCCAAAAATGCATGAGCATTCATCTCCAAGTGTGTGAATGTGTTATATATAGTGCACAACGATGCAGGGACACATATGAATGAATTGTATATGTGTGCCTATAATGGTGCACAACGATGCAGGGACACAAATGTATGATATGTGTCTGCGTGCCTAAGCCTTGAAAAAGAAAAGAAAGGTATTAATATACCTTTGTAGAATCATGAAGCACTTTTCCCTTTGAAGACTTGAACTTGCTTGAATAGTTGTCATTTCTTCTTTGAAGCTTGAATCATCATGAATCCTAGACAACTAAACAATAAAAGGAAATGTTGTTTTGATATAGAATAATGCCAACAAAACTCTTTCTAAAACATACATATATAAAATAAAAAGAAAAAGATTCACGTGCACATCCATCAATTAATCAATGGTACAACCAGGCTCTGATACCAACTGTAGGGAAAATCGCACAACGGAAGCGTGAAAAAAAATTAGGGTTTGGTATAAATAATAATATATCCCTTTTTAATAACAAGAACGTTAACCCTAGATTAATTGATGTATATAAAAAGTATCGTACTTTTTTTTTCGTGATGATCAAACTAGCGTCGAATTGAATCCGCAAGATCTTCCAATCCAATCACAAATGTGAATCACCTATGAGTGTGGGTTCCCTTTCTTTAAATTGTATACTTCAGGATGGAAACAAATAAAATCTTCTTATTTGTTAGTCACAATAATCCTCCAAGAGAAAAACCAAGATTGTCTGGTCACTTGTGAATTATCAATCAATTTGATTGAAACTCATGTGAACCTTGATTCGATGTTGTACACAAAACCCTTTTGATGCAAAGGATACTAGTGTACTATCGAAAATAAAAACGTTCCCTCTTTTCTCTATGCTTGGCCGAATTCTTCACACAATGAGTTGGACGAAGTTTTTTTTTTATATAACAATAAGAAACAAATAAAAAAAACTTTTCACACCAAAAATTAATTCTTGGTCGAATTTAATAGGTATTATATATAGGAGACCAAATCCTCCCCTAAGAAGGATTTACTTGGTGGGCAAGAATTCTTTCCATAGGTGGATTTACTTGGTGACCAAGAATCCTATTAAAAAAAGAATTCTTTCTACACTAAGACTCCTTATCTAACTCATTAGTGTATTTGTGACCATATTAAAGACTTCCTAATTTGACAAGATAAATAATTCATTTATTTATCTACTTATCGAATATAGTTTTTAATATTAATTATACTACAAACAATAGTATAATATTAGGAAACCTTCCCATAATAGGAAAAAGATTTTGACTTTTAATTAAATAATAAATTAATTACCAAATTAATTAATTTCAGTTTGATTAAAAAATAAAATAAAAAACAATATAATAAGCGATTTTATATAGCCTTGCCGCCCAACACCACACATGGGCATCTATATTATTTTTCTTATTTTAATAAATCCATTTGACCTAAATAAAAATTCCAAATGTGAACTAGACCCATTCATACTAAAAGAAACAAGTTCACGTGCCTTAATACAATTCTAGACGGACCCATATATTGGTCCGGTAGAATATATCAAATGATTCATACAAGTTCATGTCGATTGGGGATCTTGGCGGACTATTTAAATTTAAGCTCCAATAGACATAGCCTAATCACAATCAACAAAAGATTCATTTAGGTCCGATCTGTTAATTTTAGTTCATTCCACTAAAGAACTAAAATTGAACTCTTAAATAAAGATAGAATAAGTTAATATTGCTCATTCATACCATAGACAACTTTATTGGAGATAGTGTATCCTCGTGAAGAGTACCTGTAATCGACAAGAGCTCATAGACCTCCCATAGTCTCCAAGTTACCATATTTACTCATATGACCACATTTGGAACTTGGATATTTTGACTTGTCCAAAAGCCATGTTTCAATAAACACTATTGAAAACTTAACATTAAAATTTAATATCCAATACCTCAAAATATCCATATGATGGTATTCTACTCACATTTAATAAAAAGAGCCACGATGTCCATATCTATAAATGAAGTCCTCTATCGATTAAGAAATGAATACCACAAAACTATCGAGGATAGACTATGCTATATAATCATACTCACTGACAGCTCAAATGATTACACTTGCAACCATAAGTCCATCATTATCTCAGGATTGAGATAGACTCTCCGATTGTCTTCAAGTAAAAACTTTTATCCATTGAGGGTTCTAGATAAAGTATTTCACTGTGATCCAATTCAATGCACCCAGTGCACTAGATTCATTTTGCCTAAAGACACCACACTTTAATGATTTTAGACTCTTCATAATACATTTGATCCCACTCAAATGCTAGCAAAAGAATCAACAACTTTGACAAGATAAAGGCGCACAACCTTTATCTTACGTAGTGAATATTATTTAAGACTAACTAAAGAATTGTGTCTACCTTATACTTTCTTGATATATAAACTATTCTTCATTTCTCATAGTCTTTTGACTTTATGATTATTTACTTTTGACAATTATAATAATTAAACTATAAATGTTATAAGATTTATTAAACTAGAAATCACTTTATTAATATGAAAAGATTGTCTAATATATTATTATACTCTTGCTATCGAGCATAATCCCAACAATATCGTACACTAAATTTGAAAAGGATAAGGAGTTAAAAGGCATAGAACGGTAAAAGCAACAATAAGAACAGGAAAGCTCACTTATATTGTTTGCGACTAGTAGAAATCTGAGCAAAGAAGCCAAGATCCATCATTTTCTTCTCATCAAAATGGTAGGACCTGCTTCTTTTCTCCAAAGTACGCACCGCTGGCCAATCCAGGTTAGAAAATTCAGCATCAGTGAAAATGAGTGGCGTTTTGTTTCGACGTTTGGGAGAGCAAAAGTAACTAGGAACCTTCAGTACTTCCCGAGAGTCACCGACTGAAAGCTCGACCTAGTTTCCCCAGTTCCCTCCTATAAAAAACCAACTGTTTTTCCAGTACTTGTTTGAAGTGTGAAAACCCCAGACAAAACCCTTTTTCTAGACCTCCAAAGAAGTTTTGACGCCCCGACTCACCTCCACTCCCTCAGGAATCTAGTTATTCGGGGGGATTGATAAAAGAAAATAAGTCCCAGTCAGACTAGAATGCCTAAGAGTATAAAACTACCTTATTTCACAAGGGGAAGGTAGCGGCAACATCATCCGGCTCCATTGGTGCCTTATGCACATTAGAATCCTATAGCTGTTCGGGGAAAGCTAAGCTAGAGCCATCCCCGCCTCGACAAGGAACCAAACAATGAAAGGTTGAAGGGGAATAGTTACCTCGTAGCTAAACATGGATCTATAAATTGTAACCATACCTAGAGGAGGATTCCATGCCGCCTTATCACCCGCAGGTATCATCGAGATAGAATCATCTAGATCAAACCGAGCACGATATTTTTCGATCACAGACGATCAAGAGAAAAGAAAATCGGAGAGGCACGGTGTTCTTTTTCAACATCGTTCTCATTAACTACTTGCCTCCCGATCTGAACGTCGCTTAAACCGTGTTTGTGAACCTTGCATTTACTTTGATCCTTCCCCATCCTAGATTGTAAAAAAACCCTATGACGATAAAAAATGGAAGAATTAGAACTTGAAGAAGATTCAGAGCTAGGGCTAGAAGGAACACTAGGGTAAAGCCCATAAATGTCAACATTAAAAAAAAGGTTGGTCAGGGGGTGATTCCCCTAATAATTTATAAATACACAAGACTAAATGAATATCTCCACACTCAAGCGCATCAAAGGCCTTAACAAAAATATGTGGCGTGTGATAGGATCCATGGAAACTGACCTTTAAAGCAGACGCAAGAAACTAGAAAAAAGCTTCAATGACGAGTGAAGAACGGATCTGTGCACAAGAGCAGAAAGACATAAATAAGCCTGATTTTTTCTTCACAAAAATGGCGATGAAACAACCTTGTCAATTTAAATAATCCACTTGATGATTATATCAAAAAAAACCTAGGGTTTGGAAAGACAAGAAGATTGAAAAAAGGGCGACGTTCGATGACATAAGCTACGTATCAGATAATCAAAAGATTGTATCTCATAAATGCTAACAGAGATACTAAACGATGGAAAGACACGTGTCATGAAGAAAACAAATCAAGTCGTCAGAATTTCAGAATGTCACAATCGTAGGGACTTGGCCTGAAGAGACAAATTGAGCATACACGGTTGCCATTAAGACACGTCACTAATGCTGGAAATTGATTATTATTCCCACTTTAATGAGGCATTAATGAAATAACAAACAGCTACAAAGAGATTCAAAAATTAAAATACATCCAACAAAATGAATTCTACTTGGCAAAAGTATTTTAAGAGGGTAATGTTATATGTATATTTCAATAAATGTATACGTCAGTGACAGATAAGGAAGCCTCCCAAAAAGATTGCCGGATAAGCATCCAAACTAGCAACTGAGAAAAACCATTAGTGGTATCACAAGGACATGAGAACACAAGTAAAGCCTAATACAAATACTCGGCACATTCAGCTTCACTCGGGACGACATGGAAAACCCAAGTAAAGCAGCTGTCAAGAAATATGTGATTCACATAAACAAGCCTAGAGAAAGGATATAAAATTACACTCCAATACGGAAACAAACTTATTTCATTCCCCTTTATCAGGGGAGGAAAGAATTTAAAAGCTTCCAGAAGGATAAAACATCAAACAGGAAACAAGTCCAAATCAAGCAATAACTCTACTCTTTTATAAGATTACACACCAAATAGGAAATAAATCCTAAACGGACCATGCATCTAGAATCCCACAAAGATTCAGACTTGATCCACAAGATCTCAAGAACAGGAAAGAAGACAAACACGACTTCAATAAGCAACTAGTTCCAATCAAACACTATCACCTTTCCTTATTTGTAACCTAATCATAGTTGACAAATGATTCACTTAAGTCCGATCTATTAATTTAAGTTCATTCCACTAAAGAACTAAATTTGAACTCTTAAAAAAAGATAGAATAAGTTAATATTGCTCATTCATACCTAAGACAACTTTATTGGAGATAGTGTATCCTCGTAAAGAGTATCGATAATTGCCAAGAGCTCATAGACCGCCCATAGTCTCCAAGTTACCATATTTACTCATATGATCACATTTGGAACTTGGATATTTTGACTTGTCCAGAAGCCATGTTTCAATAAAAACAATATTGAAAACTTAACGTTAAGATTCAATATCCAATACCTCAAAATATTCATATGATGGTATTCTACTCACATTTAATAAATGGAGCCACGATGTCCATAACTATAAATGAAGTCCTCTATCGATTAACAAATGAATACCACCAAACTATCGAGGATAGACTATGCTATATAATCATACTCATTGATAGCTCAAATGATAGCACTTGCAACTATAAGTCCATCATTATCTCAGGATTGAGATAGACTCTTCGATTGTTTTCAAGTGAAAGCTTTTATCCATTGACGGTTCTGGATAAAGTATTTCACTGTGATCCAATTCAATTCACCCAGTGCACAAGATTCATTTTGCCTAAAGACACCACACTTTGATGATTTTAGACTCTTTATAACACATTTGATCCCACTCAAATTCTAGCAAAAAAATCTATAACTTTGACAAGATAAAGGCGCACAACCTTTATCTTAAGTTGTGAATATTATTTAAGACAAATTAAATAATTGTGTCTACCTTATACATATCTAGATATATGAACTATTCTTCTTTTCTCATAGTCTTTTGACTTTATGATTATTTACTTTTGACAATTATAATAATTAAACTATAAATGTTATAAGATTTGTTAAACTAAAAATCACTTTATCAATGTGAAAAGATTGTCAAATACATTATTATACTCTTGCTATCGAGCATAATCCCAACAATATCGTACACTAAATTTGAAAGGAATAAGGAGTTAAAAGGCATAGAACGGTAAAAGCGACAATAAGAACAGGAAAGCTCACTTATATCGTTTGCGACTAGTAGAAAATTGAGCAAAGAAGCCAAGATCCATCATTTTCTTCTCATCAAAACTGTAGGACCTGTTTCTTTTTTCCAAAGTACGCACCGCTGCCAGATCAAGGTTAGACAACTCGGCATTAGTGAAAACGGGCAGCGTTTTGTTCCGACAATCGGGAAAGCATAAGTAACTAGGAACCTTTAGTACTTCCCGAGAGTCACCGACAGAAAGCTCGACCTAGTTTCCCCAGTTCCTTTCAATAAAAAACCAACTATTTTTCCAGTACTTGTTTGAATTGGGTAAACCCTAGACAAAACCATTTTTCTTCACATCCAGAGAAGTTTCGACACCCCGACTCACCTTCACTCCCTCAAGAATCTAGTTATTCATGTGTTTGGACAAAAGAAAATAAGTCCTAGTCAGACCAGACTGCATAAGAGTATAAAACTGCCTTATTTCACGAGGGGAAGATGGCGGCAACATCATCCGGCTCCACATGTGCCACATGCACATAAGAATCCTATAGTTGTTCTGGGCAACCTAAGCTAGAGCAATCCCCGCCTCGGTAAGGAACCAGGCAATGAAAGGTTGAAGAGGAATAGTCACCCGTAGCTAAACACGGATCTATAAATTGCAACCATACCTAGAGGAGGATTCCACGCTGCCTTATCACCCGCAGGTATCAACGGGATAGAATCACCTAGATCAAACCGAGCACGATATTTTTCGATCACAGGCGATCAAGAGAAAAGAGAATTCGAGAGGCACAATGTTCTTTTTTAACATCGTTCTCATTAACTACTTGCCTCCCGATATGAACGTTGCTTGAATCGTGTTTGCGAACCGTGCATTTACTTTGATGCTTCCCCATCCTAGATTGTAAAGAAACCCTATGACGTCAGAAATGAAAGACTCAAAACTGGAAGAAGATTCAGAGCTAGGGCTAGAAGGAACACTAGGGTAAAGCCCATAAATGTCAACACTAAAAAAAAGGTTGGTCAGGGGGTGATTCCCCTGCTAATTTAAAAATACACAAGACTAAATAAGTATATCCACACTCAAGCGCATCAAAGGCTTTATCAAAAATATGGTGTCGTGTGATAGAATCCATGGAAACTGACCTTTAAAGCGGACGCAGGAAACTAGAAAAAAGCTTCAATGACAAGTAAAGAACAGATCTGTGCATAGGAGAAGAAAAACAGAAGCAAGCCTAATTTTTTCTTCACATAAATGGTGATGAAACAACCCTCGTCAATTTAAATAAGTCATTTGATGATTAAAGGACGAAACCGTAGGGTTTGGAAAGACGGAAAGATTGAAAAAAGGGAGACGTTTGATGGCATAAGTGGCGTATCGGATAATCATAAGGTCATATCTCATAAATGCCAATGGAGATACTAAACGATGGAATGACTCATGTCATGAAGAAAACTGATCAAGCCGTCAAAATTTCAGAACGTCACAATTATAAAGACTTGGCGTGAAAAGACAAATTGAACATACACGATTGCCATTATGTCACGTCACTAATGCGGAAAATTGATTATTATTCACACTTTAATGAGGCATTAGTGAAATAACAAAAAGCTAGAAGGATATTCAACAATTAAAATACTTCCAACAAAATGAATTCTACTTGGAAAAAGTATTTTAAGTGGGTATTGTTATATGTACATTTCATTAAATGTATACGCCAGTGACAGATAAGGAAGCCTCCCAAACAGATTACCAGATAAGCTTCCAAACTAGCAACTAAAAAACACCATTAGTGGTATCACCAGGACATAAGAACCCGAGTAAAACCGAATACAAATACTCGACACATTCAGCTTCACTCGAGATGACATGGAAAACCCGAGTAGAGCAGCTGTCAAGAAATATGTGATTCATATAAAAAAGCCTGGAGAAAACAACTTGAATTACACTCCAATACGGAAACAACCTTATTTCATTCTCCTATATCAGAGGAGGAAAGAATTTAAAAGCTTCTAGAAGGATGAAACATCAAACAGGAAACAAGTCCAAATTAAGCAATAACTCTACTCTTCTATAAGATTACACACCAATTGGGAAATAAATCCTAAACGGACCATGCAGCTAGAATCCCACAAAGATTCAGACTCGATCCATAAGATCTTTGGAACAGAAAAGAAGACAAAGACGACTTCAATAAGCAACTAGTTCCAATCAAACACTATCACCTTTCCTTATTTGTAACAAGTATAAGGGTTATATAAACATATAAACATACCTATAATCTTATTGTAAAAGGAGGGAGATATAGAAAACAAGGAGAACAAAAAATAATCACTAGAAAAGAGATGCAAGAGAGATCGAGTTATGTAATTCTTTATTTAATAGTGGTTTTGGCTTGGTTGTGCTTACAACCACTCGCGGATGTTTCTCCGATCACCAGAGTTTTACCACATATATTCGTGTCATAAACACATCATTTGCATTCTTTTTCTCTTTCTCTTTTCAACTGGTCATAATCGAACTGATCTTTGTTGACTTTCTTACCTATTAATAAATTGACGTCAACAAACCCCAACATAATCTCCAAAGGGATCAGGTGGTGAAGCTATAGAAAGAGATCCAACAGATAAAGAAGGGAAAACACAAGGAAGCCAAGAAGGATCCTTTGAGTGAAATGAAGGCCCCCTTCACCAGAAAGATCAAGGAAGCTGAGCTCCAACCAAAATTCAAGATGCCGACAAAAAAGTTCTCTGGAACAAAAGACCCTCTTAGTTATCTAGTGAGCTTTATCGAGCAGATGGAAGTCCAAAATGCTACTAGAGCTACCATGTACAGAATGTTCTCTAACACCATGACCGACTATGCAAAAACTTGGTTCAGAAAGCTGCCCACTGGTAGCATGGACTCTTTCACAAAGCTTTCAATCAAATTTTTCTCATAGTTCCAGGGTGTCAAACCATGCCCAAAGGATCCTATACACCTTCAATATGTAGTCCAGGAATTAGACTCTCCGATCTTCAGTGGAATGTTTTCACAAGGAGGTCATCCAGATGGGGGTCTTTACCGAGAAGAAAACCCTCTTCAACTTCCGTCGAAACCTAGGGGCATGTAAATTTTTTTGATCTTTTGCCAAGCGACCTTTAGAGACCTACCAAGAAGCCTACGATCAAGTTCTGGTGCAGGCCAAAATTAATGAACAACTCAAGGTCAAAATGGAGCATGATGATATGAGAGCAGGGAAATGTCAGAAGAAGGAGGCGCCAAAACCTACGCCAGCTCATAAAATCCATAATAAGCTCCTTAATAGGTCAATGTATCGTTTTATCTCTTCCCAACCTCGGTAAGAATAGTACGCAGCAAGTTGAACCCCTCTGTGAGCTTCGCCTCCTCGAAGGACCATCGCCCAAGTATATGAAAGATGAAAGAGGGTACTATCATTATACCCCCTTAACTGTATCCCATTAGACAATCTACCTAGCCATTCGGGAAAAGAACCTACTCCAAAAATCGGTATCCATGAAAGCTCTGATGGACATAAGGAACTGATACAAGTACTGTAACTTCAATGAAGACGTTGGGCACAACACATCGGTATGTTATAGCCTGCGTAACAAGATTAAGGCTCTAGTAAGGGGAGGTTACTTGGTAGAATTCTTGCAGCAAGTAAGGGATAATATCCATACTGGAAAATAGGTATAAATGGAGATTCACGACCATGTTGAGAAAAGGAATGGGGAGTAGTGGGATTTGATGCAGTAAATCCAAGTTACACATAGCATAAGCGGAGGACCCACCCTGGGTATCACCTCCAATAACTCCTACAAGAACTATTAAAGGAAGATTCCTCCTATTGATAAAGGTCGGGGTGTTTTCAAGGTTAACCAGATCTCGACTGGCCCGGCTCAATCAGCCCTAGATCATCTTTACTGAGGCAGACGTCTACAACACTGTATAGCCTCACGACAATCCATGGTAATCACGGTATAGTTTGTCAAATGTGTTTTTAACCAAAAGTTTATCGACACAGGCAGCAGTGTAGATATTCTTTTAAAGATACTTTAGAGAAACTCAACATGAAGCAGTGGTGCTACAACAGTGTACAACTATTTAGTGCATCTTGGTTGGGGACTCGATCATTTCAGTGGGGTTAAAAATCCTTTCAGTGATTACGGAAACCTTACCCTTCATCAGGATATCATGACGAAATTCGTTATGGTTGATACCTCGTCAGCCTACAACACTATACCAGGAAAGCCATTTATACAGTCCTGAAGGGGGTCTTGTCCATCTACCATAATGTCCTAATGTTTTTGGTTGGGAACAAGGTGGGTGATGTACGCAGAGACCAGCAAGCTACCAGGAAAATGCTATGCAGTGTCTGCCAACCCTGCAGCTTTGGCACAGTAATTCACCCAGGTTAACATGGTTTATGAATGGGGATTGCCAAAAGAGGATCCTGAGATCCTAGAGCCCGAGGGGGATCCTGAGGATAACATCCAAGATGAGGATGAGGATGAGGTGGAGGAAAATCGGGAATGGTCTAGAGAACACCCCGTAGATGAGTTATAGGAAATACAAATCAAAGATGTTGAACTCTCTAAGGTAGTCAAGGTTGGAGCTACCCTCAAGGCAAGAGCGAAAGAAGGTTTGATCGCGCTCCTTTGAGAATTTAACGACATCTTTGCTTGGAGCCATGATGCGATGCCGGGGATCCTAATATCTTTGACAGCTCATCGTCTAGCAGTAGATACAACCTTCAAACCCATCAAGTAGAAGAGGCACCACTTTAATGATGAGAGGAACGATACGGTTCAAGAAGAAGTTGGCAAGCTAATCAAAGATGGTTTCATTAGAGAAGCCCGGTACCTTGAGCGGATTGCCAATGTGGTCATGGTCACCAAGGAAAATGAGATGTGGCATATGTGCAACGACTACACCGATATCAACTAGGCATGCCTGAAAGATAGATTCCCTCTACCAAAGATTGACTAGCTGGTGGACTCCACCGTCGAAAAGAAGCTGTTAAGCTTCATAGACTCATTCTCAGGGTACAATCAGATCATGATGCACCTCACCGACCAGGACAAGACCATCTTTATCATGGGCCAGGGTCTATACTACATTAAGGTAGTGCCATTTGGCCTTAAGAACAAAGGGGCTACAAACCAGCGGTTGGTCAGCCGATTGTTCAGGCCAGAAATTTGAAGGTCAATGGATGTATACATCGATAATAAAGTGACCAAGTCCTAAATCATGGAAGAACATCAAGATGACCTTCTTAGAACTTTCCCAATCCTAAAAGAAAATCAGATGTGACTGAACCCCTCCAAGTGTGCATTCGGGGAAACCGTAGGAAAGTTTTGGGCTTCATGGTTAACGAAAGGGGTATAGAAGCCAATCCAAAAATAATCCAGGCAATCTTGAACCTGGATTCCCTAACCACTCTCAAACAATTTCAAACTTTAACAGGGCGTATAACAACGCTCAATCGGTTCATTTTGCGTTTCATGGATAAATGTCATCTCTTCTTCAACGCCATCAAGTAGAGGAAGAACATGCAATGGGACCAAGATAGCGAGCGAGCTTTCCAAGACTCGAAGAATTACCTTGCCAGCCCACCGCTGCTAGTTAATCCTATGTCGGGAGAGGAGTTTCAAATCTACTTAGTCGTGTCAGAAATGGCAGTAAGTGGGGCTTTGGTCAATGAGCATGGGGATGGGGTCTAGCAACAAATCAATTATGTCAGTCATGCATTGTCCATTCTCGTTAAGAACTACCCCCTCTTTGAGAAGCTCGCCCTTGCACTAGTTACCTCGACCAGGAAGTTTCATCCCTATTTTCATGCCCATACAATGTCGGTGGTGGTAGATCAACCTCTCTGCCAATTCTTATCGAGACCAAATGTATCCAAAAGGCTAGTCTTGTGGGCCTTGGAGCTCACCCATTTTGATGTGAAGTACAAGTCTCGAACAACAATCAAAGCTTAGGCTCTAGCAGACTTTGTAGCTGAATTCTTAGCCCTCTAAAATGAAGAGACCCCGATGACATTGAATCTGGATCCTGGGAAGCTTTCAGAGAATGATAATTTGCCAAAAGCCTGTAATGCCTAGAACATCTACACTAATGGAGCATCTAGACAAATGGGGGAAAGAGCCGACATAGTCATGATTGACCCAGAAAGGACGAAATGTTGCCACTTTTTTAGGATCGATTTTAAATCGACCAATAACGAAGTCGAGTATGAAGCTCTCCTTACTGGGATGAAAGTCACCATTTAACTCGGAGCTTACTATTTACATGTTAAGAGTGACTCGTTACTCATTGTCAACCAGGTAACAGAGCTTTAACAAGCTAAGGGTGACAAAATGACTTCCTACTTTAAGCTGTTCCAGTAACTCAAGGAAAAGTTCAAAGGGTTCAAGATTGAGTAGATACCTCGATAGCAAAATCATTGGGCAGATGTCTTATCAAAGATAGCTGTAAATGGGGGACAAGCCCTATCTAAGGGAGTGCCTCTTTAGGTGATCTCTCAATCAAGCATAACAGTGGACAAGGAAATCTGCCCCGTTAAGTAGATGCCATGTTGGATGGATTCAATAGCTGTGTTAACCAAAAATTCACTCTGGGTGAGAAACTTCGGTTAGCACCCTCAAGACCACTGCCACGGAGGTGGCGGCCGGGTTGGTACCTTCAATAACTGGTTCGTATATTTGATGGTGAAAATGACAAAGAATGACAGCACAAAATTGTAAGACTCATATGGAAAAATAACGTTAATTATATTATTGAATCATATGGTGTAAACAGAAATAGTTCAAACGCTCCAAGTCACTTTTGGATAAAATAGATATGGTGAATTCGTGCCTATCTAGAAGTAGATAGTTATGATGGTCGTGTTCTGGTAATTGAATTTAGGCCAAAATCTCTCTTATTATCTATGTATCTGGTTCAATCTCTTCTTCTTCTTCTTTTCTAGTGAATGTTCGGGCTTATTTATACACATTCCAACTAGGTTTAACTCATGACTCTCCCGCCATTATTTTCTGAATCAAATCCCTCCTTATCGGGCGGGATACTCCTTTTAAATGTCATTAACTTTGTCTTAATAACGGACTCAAGAATATCTTAGATAGAGATAAATTTGTTTCCTCATCGGATTCAATCACTTTCCCTGCACATACGCAGCGTTTCAATGTAATTTTGAGAGTGGAGGTGATCAGTGTATTTCCCTGGCGAGATACATCATGATTGTCACTGAATATGGTGCTCACTATTTCGAAAGATGAGGTTGATTTGTACTGTTGTCTTGATATTATGAGCTCGATCCAACCTTTCTAGGTTATTTTTGGAACTTGAAATGACCATGTTAGATTTACTTCTGTGAGCTTCTTCATACCCGCCTAGATAGATTTGCTTCCTCACTAGATGAGACAAAGCGATACTGTAGAACAATTTTGATGCCTTACAGGTTTCTCTCTATGCCTGGAGAGGATGGTGGGCATTTGGAGAGGTTACTAGGTAATTTTAACCTCCAGGGGCCTGGGTCATCCGGTATCGGTCTTGCCGTGGATTCTTATTTAGGTGTAAGAAGCTCGATCTGATCGTGTTGAGCTTCACCTGAGGCGTTCCCAGGGTGTAACGACTTTTTCTCACTTCATCAGGGTCGCCTAGTAGCTCGACCCTAGGAACTGTGGTACCATGCTAGGTAGTCTCGGAGTTGGACCCTAGCTAGGAAAGTGGAAAATTTTCTGTTAACCAAAAATTCACTCTGGGTGAGGAATTTAGGTTAGCACCCTCGAGACCACTACTACGGAGGTGGCGGCTGGGGTTGATATCTTTTGGTACCATGTTAGTACATATGATGGTGAAAATGCTAAAGAATGACAGTACGAAATACTAAGACACGTAAGGGAAAATGACATTAATTTTATTATTGAATCGTATGGTGTACACGGAAGTCGTTCAAACGTTCCTAGTCATTCTTGGGTAAAATAGGAGTGGTGGCTTCGTGCCTGTCGAGAAGTAGATAACTATGGTGGTCATGTTCTGATCACAGAATTTAGGCTGACTCAAAACCTTCTCCTATATGTCTCTGGCTCTATGTGTTGACTTTTTTTTGGTGCCCACTCGTGTTTATTTATACACAGTCCAACCAGGTTAAACTCGTGACTCTCTCGCCATTATTTTTTGAATCAAATCCTTCCTTATCGGGCGGGGTATGCCTTTTAAATGTCATTAACTTTGGCTTGATAACGGATTCGAGAATATCTTGGATAAGTTTGTTTCCTCTTTGGACTCAATTACGTGCCCTACAAGTACATAATGATTCAATGTAATTTGGAGAGTGAAAGTGATCTTGTATATTACCCTGGTGAGATACATCATGGAGGTCACCAAATATGGCGCTCACTGTTTTGAAAGGCGAGGTAGATCTGTACTCTTATCTTGATATTAGAAGCACAATTCGACCTTTCCAAGTCCCTTTAAAGCTTGAATGAACATGTTTGCGATGATGGAGCTTCTGCAAGCTTCCTCTTACCTGCCTAGATAGATATGCTTCCTCCCTCAGCGAGACAGAGCGATACCATAGTATGGGTTTGATGACTTATAGGTCTCTCTCTGTGTCTAGAAAGGGTGGCAGGTTTCTGGGGAGGTTGCTAGGTAATTTTGACCAAAGGGAGCTGGGGTCGTCCTGTATCGGTCTTGCCTTAGGTCTTTATTTCCGTGTAAAGAACTCGATTTGATCATGTCGGGCTTCACCTTGGGTATTCCCAAGGCACGATGACCTTCCTAGCTTCTACTGGGTCATCCAATTGCTCGACTCCGGGAACCTCAGTAACACGCTAGGTAATCTCGTATTTGGACCCAGCTTAGGAGAGTGGAAAATTTCCTTTGTTCCCTAGCCCAGTTTGGCTATTTACAGAAGTCACCTTTAACTTGAACATCGGTGATTGAGCTGGGATTGGAGTCAGACTTCTCTATTTAATTGGAAAATTTTCCCTCCACTGTTGTTGCCAGAACCTTTGTGGAAATCTTCTCATTAAACACACGAGCTACATGGTGAGAAGAGATCGGTGCATTTCCTAAATAATCCGACTGCATTACGCTCGCCCCTGAGATTCGAGGCAATCTTCACCGAAGATCTAGCTTACGCGTCACCGAAATCATAAGTTACTGCCCCACTCACCTCTATATAAGCTTGGTTAGTTTGTTACCTTCTCCACACTTTCTTCTTTTTAAATTTAAAGTTTTAAAGAAAAATATTTCTCTCTCTACCTTCTCGAGCGACGCTTCCACCTTTTCTTTCATCTAACTCGAAACCTTTCATCACTACGTCAAAAACTAGTTGTGATACTGTGGATTTCATAGTAAATGGCAAAGAGGTTTCTAGCCTCGCCCTTGAGAAAAGAGCGCGAAAGAACTTTGACTGCGATAACTTTCCTCCTAACCCGCAATGTCATCGATCGAATAAGTACGTAGCTATTAGGATCAGGTTCTATAGTAGGCCTGATAACCTTTTGAACTTGGTCGATAAGGACTCTGATAGGGAACACAGGGATACAGCTACTGGAAAAGGTAAAGTTACAGCGGATGGTCCTCTTCTGGAGAGGCTTCTTCCCTAAGGCTTCGAGGTCATCCCGAATTCTACCACGGACCTGAAGTCGATTGACCGCCTAAGGACTAAGTATGGCATCCCAGATAGCATTTCTATCTCTATTCCTTCCAAGAATTATGTGTTCTCAATCCTTCCAAAGGTGTGCTTCCAATTCATATTACAGCTCTCGAGAATCGGGTCAGACTTCCCTTTCACCCCACCCTCAGACAAGCTCTTAATGGCCTGCAGCTAGCTCCTCTCCAATTAATGCATGCCTTCTAGAGACATCTAATCGACTTTCTCGTGCTGTGGAGGGAACAATGCGAGCTGAGCAAAGTTGCTAGGGAGCCCAAAGCAGAGGAATTGGCCTACCTTTTTCAGATTGGATGCTTGTCCGGTGCTCCATTAGGTCAGTTCTATACGAAAGCTAAGAACAACTCAACTTCATTGTTCTCGATGCTTCCAAGAAGAACCGCACCTAGAAGAAGGAATGGATTCCAGTGAGGATGATTGGGGAAGCTCGATCTTCATCAAGGGGTAGGAGTTCGAAGTCACCATAGCTTTTAGTGACAAACCTTCGTGGGACAAGGATTCTCTGCCTATGGAGTCCGAAACAATCTTGAAATCTATTCTCGCCAAAAATTATTTTAACATGAAGTTCCCTACCACTGATTCCTTTGATCCTCATAGGGTGAATCAATACCTGTGAATTTATGATGTTACTCCTCGTAAGTGAAGTAACATTTATCCTCTACACCGATGGAGCTTCTGGATAAATGGGGGAAGGAGCCGTCATATTCCTGACTGACCCAAAAGGACGGAATGTTGCCACTTTTTTTAGGTTCAATTTTAAAGTGACCAATAACAAAGCCTAGTATGAAGCTCTCCTTGCTGGGATGAAGGTCGCCATTAAAATCGGAGTTGACTATTTCCATGTTAAGAGTGACTCATTACTCATTGTCAACCAGGTAACAGGGCTTTAACAAGCTAAGGATGACAACATGACTGCCTACATTAAGCTAGTCTAGCAACTCAGGGAAAAGTTCAATGGGTTCAAGATTGAGTAGATGCCTCGACAACAAAATCATCGGGCGGATGTCTTAGCAAAGACAGGGACATATGGGGGACAAACCTTACTTAAGGGAGTGCCCCTCCAGGTGATCTCCTAATCAAGCATAACAACGGACAAGGAAATTTGCCCCGTTGAGCGGCTATTTTATAGGATGGACCCAATTGATGTGTTAACCAAAAATTAACTCGGGGTGAGAAACTTCGGTTTGCACCCTCCTACCCGCCTATATGGATTTGCTTCCTCCCTCGACGAGACTGAGCGATACTGTAGTACAAGCTAGATGCCTGGAGAGGATGGCGATCTTCTAGGGAGGTTACGAGGTAATTTCAACCTCGGGGAGCCTGGATCATCCGGTATCGGTCTTGCCTTAGGTTCTTATTTCGATGTAAGGAGCTCAATCTGATCACGTCGAGCTTCAGTTGGGGCATTCCCAGGAAGTAATGACTTTTCCTGGTTTTTCTAGGGTCGCCCAATTGTTCGACTCTGGGAACCATGGTACAATGCTAGGTAGTCTCAAGGTTGAACCCTAACTAGAAAAGTGGAAAATTTTCGTTTGGTCCCTAGCCAAATTTGGCTATTTACAGGATGCCTACCTCCAAAAAGGAAAGCTTACTGAAGATCCCGACATGCTTGAAAAATCAAGAGGTTATTAGTCCGGTATTCCCTGATAGATGGGTACCTCAACAGGAGGGGCAAATCTCTTCCTACGCTTCGATGTCTGCATCCTAACGATGCCAACTGTGTATTAAGAGAGGTTCACTCTAGGGACTGCAAAAACCATATTGGCGGAGAGGCTCTAACCTACCAGGTGCTCCGCATAGGTTACTACTAGCCAACTATCCATCATGATTCTAAAATGTTTGACCAGTCTTGTAAACCGCCAAAGGATCTCGAACCTGAACCACCTTCCTCTTGAACGACTATTATCAACTAGCTCACGATACCCCTTCACTATTTGGGGAGTCGACTTAATCGGTTTTCTTTCTACCGCTCCTGGGCAGGCTAAACACGCTTTTCTTGCAATATATTATTTCACAAGGTGGGTCGAAGCAAAACCTCTCTCTAAGATTTCAGAGGAGAATATGACCAAGTTCATCAAAACCAACACAGTTTATAGGTTCAGAACTCCACACATCATAATAACTGTCAAAGGCAAACAGTTCGACAATGCCCGATTCAGAGACTTTTGTGAAGGCTTGAGAATCAACCTCAGGCTCGCTTCAATAGCTCACTCTCAGACGAATGAGCCGGTAAATTTTACCAACAAGGCCATCAAGAAGTTGTTGAAAAAGAAGTTGCGACATAAGAAAGGCAAGTCGGTCGGGGAGCTCCTCAAGGTTCTCTAGGCATATCGAACCATGAAGAGATCAGCTGCCGAAGAAAGACCCTACTCTCTGGATTTTAGGGTCCTCTAGCTTTTAGGGTCTAAGCAGTCCTTCCCATCAAGTATAAGTTGACCTCATTCAGGGTACAACACTTTAAGCTGGAAAGCAATGATATCAAGCTTCGAGCCATTCTAGACCTCTTGGAAGAGAAATAAGATCTTGTGGCTGATAAAGTAGTAGTTTGTTAAAGTAAGATTGTGAGGTATTTCAACAAGAAGTTGAAGGTTAGGAGCTTTAAGGAAGGAGGAAGGTAACACAAAAACCCGGGTAAGAGCGGATGAGGTCCTAGGGCCCAACTGAGAAGGGGCCATACTTGGTGAAAGTTGTGGTTCGTAATGAAACATACAAGCTCGAAGGCAAGGATGGTCGACCTATCAACCACACTTGGAACCCCGATCATTTGAAAAGGTTCTACCCCAGATAAAGGACTCATTTACAAGCTACCTCTGTTTAGGTATCAATAAGTTTCTCAAAAGCATTGTACTTCATCTTAATCATCAATAAAGTCTGCTATTAATTTCTCCATCTCCGATTATATTCTCCGCGAATAAATTTTCCATGAACCAAGGAAAGCTAGATAGCTTCCTTGATGCCTTGGCCGGGCACTACCCCCCGGTCAAGAAAGGTCTGAGTGTAAGAGCATGGTTGCTATCCAGATCTCGAGACCAGGATAGCTAGGTAGCCTTTCTGATTCCTTGGTCGGGCTACCACCTCAAGAAAGGGTTGAGTGTAAGAACATAGGTAGCATTCCTGATGCCTTGGTTGGGCTACCACACCCAAGAAGGGTCTGAGTATAAGAGCGTAGTGACCATCCAGATCTTGAGACCGGGATACCTAGATAGTCTTCCTAATGACTTGGTTAGGCTACCACTTCCAAGAAAGGTCCAAATGTAAGAGCATAGATGCCACTAGACCTCGAGACCAGGATAGGTTAAGGAACTTTCCCGACACCTTAGCTAGTTTACCACCCACTATGCGGGGATCAAAGCCTAACTACATAAAAATCTACCAAACCAAGGACTCTATGTAAGGGTACCTTCTATCCCCAATACGATATAATAAGGTACCTAAAATATCACAATGTGAATTTCACCTTTGTATCAAGGTTAGACATCAACCCTGTCACTTGACAAAGAAAGACCCTTCTAGGATCCAACATGCACCACAATAGAATATCAACAAACTACTTATTCTCCATGTTTTCTTTTCAACTTTATAGGGACGTAGTTATCAGAGCCTATTACGGAAGCTTGGTTGAAATACATCAAGTTAAAGGTGTGGACCAGGTCGACAATTGTCAGCCTAGACTCAACGGGTTGGAGGTTATTAATTCTGCATCTAGGTCGAGACCAGAAGTGCAGCAAGAAGTATCCAACATGGAAAAAGTTCATAATCAGTGGTCAATCAAGGCAATTTGAAGAAAATCATAACAAACTTTCATTAACATCCACAAGGGAGCCTATCCTCTAACAAGGTTTCATACATCAAGCAGAAAGCCCAACCCCTGGTTCTAGGGAATGATGTAAAAAAAAAAGGAGAGAGAACTGGTCACAAGAATGGTAGGATGCCCACCCCTCTTTCCAGGCAATCAAGATAGGTCATCAAACGGATCATATAAAACTCTGGTATCCTCCTGGCTTCCTACCACAGTTTATTCTTCCTGCTAGCCTCTGTTTGCCTCATTTTCTTTTGATGGTTGATCAACCTGATTGTCCCCTCTAGCTACTCCTTCGCCCAGGGTCTACCATCTACTTGTTGCCCAGCCTGGTCCTCTTCAAGGACTTCACTAACCAAAGCCCTAACTTCAGGGGGAATGATCGCATCCTGAGTGGTAACAGTTGCCACATTTACCATCTGCTCAACCCCTGACTCTGTTCTAAAGAGCCCCTCAAGGTGATCTCCGTTTCTCTCCTAAACCTAAGATAGCATCTTTCCCACCTACGTGGCCGCATGAGAATTTCCCTGAGGTAGGACCCCGCCAGAAGACTCTTTTAGTGCTGAGCTTGGAAAGACTAAAGGACGGAGAGAAAGATTTGCTTCGATCACTTGCTTCCTGGCACTAGCTATGCTTGAGGTGCCTGCTCTATCAGCAACAGTAAAAAACATCGTCTTAACTTTTTCCATGATCTCTTCCCTCTCCCAGATGGTGATAACAAACAGATAAAAGAGATGAGGAAGAGCTTCTGCAGCCTGGTAGGAGGTGTAAAACATCTGTCACTGAAAGAGGTATCCACCTCGGCCTGCAGCTAGGCCACCTAAGCATGCAATTCCTGATTTTCAACATTCAACAACTTGGCCTCTGTTTTCAAAAGGTCTCACGCGGAGGCCCGATGTTAGGACTTAAGGCTCTCTTGGTCGTAGGACCGCTTCAGCTTCTCATGATTGCATTAAAGCTCGACTAGCTCATTCTCTATCACCATCTAGCTGGTGGTCATTTCCAACACCAAAGCCTAAGCTATAGTGAACAATCCCATGGCCCTCTAAGCTTCGCCCTCAGCTTCTGTAACCCGATCACGAAGAAAGGTCACATGGTGGCTCATGGCAACGTTGAATTTGAAATCCTATAGGTTGCAAAGTTCAAGTTAGAAAATAATCGAACTAGCTACCTCGATTGCAGGTGAAGGGAGATAGTTACCTCGGCCAAGAAAGTAGACCCCTTAGCAATCAGGATGCCAACAAGCGTTAAAGCAATCAAAGAGAGGCAACCACCTGGATAAGAAGCGATAGACCATTCCATGAACTCGTCTTGTTTAGCGAGACTTGATAGATGTTACAGACGGGCAGGACGACCCTCCACAACAGCAGTCCAGAGACCCCTTGATGCTTGAGAAGCCGAAGATACGGGTGGAGGAGCGAGAGCATTAGGTACGCTGACCATAGAGATAGCAACAGTGATAGTAACGATAGAAAGAGCAATTGAAACAGAAGTGGGGGCAGCAGTAACATATGGGGTGGTAGTCCTCTTGCCTCGTGCCTTGGAAGCCCGAGATGTAAAGATCTCCATCACGGACCTAAGTAAGGAAATAGGCGAGATAGGAGCAGGTGGACCCTAGCTGAAGCGAATGGCCCTCCTTTCTCTGAGGTAGCCGAGGAGGTCCCCCTAGTTTGTCTGGCAAAAGGATAAGGGGTGCGAGCTCGTTGAACTTCATGAGTAGCTAAAGCAACAACAGAAACTGTGAGAAAAAATGAGAGAGGTCAGAAACAAGGTAACTAATAAGGAGAAGCGGTAGAGAAGCACAGGTGTCGATTCACTCAACAGAGATCAAAGGAGTCAGTAGTGAGAAACTTCAGATTCAGTTAGTTATGGGAGATGCTAGCCTTCAGATTTGTCTCAGATTCGGTAGGAAGAGCATCACTGTCCTAGGAGGGCATATCATTAAAAGCAGTAGGAACCTCGAATTCAAGCCCGCCGATAAAAATCGAGCTTTCCCAATCACTTTCCACTAAAATCCATTCTTTATTCTACAAATGGTCTACTTGGAAGCATTTGGAATGATGAAGTTGAGCTTGTTCTTGGCTTTCGTATAGAACTGACATCTTAGGATGCCGGATAGGCTTCCAATTTGGAAGATGTAAGCCATCTCCTCCACTCCGGGCTCCCTAGCTACATTGCTCAACTCACATTGCTCCCTCCACAACATGGGGAAGCCAATTAGATGTTTCCAAAAGCAAGGGGTTAATTAGAGAGAAGCCAGATGTAGGGCATTGAGAGCCCGTTGGAGTGAGGGTTGAAGAGGAAGCATGGCCTCATTCTTGAGATCTGGGACGTGGATCAAGAGCATAACATTTTGAGGGGAAAAGACATTGTAGTTCTCGAGAGGAATGGAGACGGTGACGTTGTCAGGATTACCGTACTTGGCCTTCAAACAGTTAATCGACTTCATATCAGTTATTGAATAGGGAATGACCATGAAGTCGCTGAGAAGAATCTCCTCCGAATGAGCATTGACGACCATAGCTTGGCCCCCACCAGTTGTGGTGCCCCTATATTCTTAAATGATTCCTTATCGACTAGGTCCAGCGGATTGTCAGGCCAGTTCAAGAAGCGTAACCCAATCGAAAAGTTTCGACCTAAGCGGCGACGCTGACAAAGTGGAAGGTCATCTCCGTCGCTAGAATCTGCCCATTCCAGTTTCCCAAAAGCCGGGTTGGAGGCAGCATCTCCCTCCACCAGACGATGAACAGTGTCGTCGGATTTTGACATTATCAAAGAACGGTTGAGAGAATAGAAGGAAAAACGGTGGCCTTTGTAAAGATAAAAAGAGAGAAGTTTTTTAAAGTTTGAAATTTGAAGAAGACGAAAGTGAGAAGCAAACAATGAAGCTACCGGGTTTAAATAGAGATGAATTGAGAAGTAACCCGTGATGTCAATGACGAAAGTAGACGTGGAGGCAAGATCTTTGACAAAGATTACCTCGATTCTCGGGGACTAACGTAACGCAGCCGGATTATTTTGAAAAATACACTGCTTCCTTGCTTGCCACATTTCTCTAGCATTTAATAAGAGGATCCTTTCCTGGATTTTAGCAACTAAAGGAAAGGGAAGTTTTCCCAAGTAAAAAAGGAAATCTGACTCTAACCCTAACTCAATCACAGGTGTTCAAGTCAGATGGGACTTCTGTTAATAGCCAAATTTTGCTAGATATCAAAGGAAAATTTTCCATCATCCAAGTAGGGGTCCAAATCCTAGCTTATGTATCAATGTACCAGGGTTCCCGGGGTCGAGCTACCATGCGACCCTGCAAAAGCAAGGCAAGGTTGTACATACCCTGGGAACACCTTGCAAGCATTCAGAGTCATTAGAGAAAACCAGATGTGATCGAATCAATCTTATTACTTCGAAACATGAGCCTGAAGCGAGGTCAACAGAGGAGGACATAAGCTCTCCGAGGTCGAATTATCTCTCGACCTCCCCATAAGCACGCTACCCTTTCTAGTTGCATAAAGAGACCTTAAGGACGACATGTTCACCAAACAGTATCTCTTCGTTTCACCAGGGGTTGAACCTAAACTATCCAGGCAAGAAGGAGGTAGCACATAAAGCTCCGACAACCACTGAAGAATGCTAACACAGTCATGCCAAGGTCCAAAAAGGACCTGGAAGGGTCAGATTCAGCTCAAGATGTCAGGACAGGTACAGAGAAGTACCTTGCTAATTCATGTAGCAAGTGCCATAGTTAATGTTCCTCATTCGTACCGTAAAAAATCTTAATGGAGATAGTGTATCCTCATAAAGAATACCAGTAATCGCCATGTGCTCATAGACCACATATAACTCTTCTAGTTACCATATTTACTTATATGACTACATTTTGAACTTGGAAATTTTGACTTGTCCAGAAGCCATATTTCAATAGACACTATTAAAACATTAACGTTAAGATTTAATATCCAATACCTCAAAATATCCATGTTGGTGTACTTCTCACATTTAATAAATTGAACCACGATGTCCATATCTATATTGAAGTCCTCTATCGATTAACAAATGAATACCACCAAACCACCGAGGATAGACTATGCTATATAATCGTACTCATTGATGGCTCAACTGATAACATTTGTAACCATAAGTACATCATTTAACTCAAGATTGAGATAGACTCTCCAATTCTCTTCAAGTGAAAACTTTTATCCATTGATGGTTCTGGATAAAATATTTTACTTTGATCTTATTCAATGCACTAGATTCTTTTGTCCGAAAACATCACACTTTGATGATTTGAGACTCATCATAACATATTTGATTCCACTCAAATGCTAGCCAAAGAATCTACAACTTTAACAAGGTAAAGGCGCCCAACTATTATCTTAAGTTATGAATATTGTCCAAGACTAACTAAAGAATTGTGTCTACCTCATACATATCTAGATGTACTAACAATTCTTCTTTTCTCAAAGTCTTTTGACCTTATGACTATTTACTTTTGACAATTATAATAATTAAACTATAAATGCTATTAGGTTTGTTAAACTAGAAATCACTTTATTAATAAGAAATGATTGTTAAATACATTATTACACTCTCGCTATTTAGCATAATCCCAACAACATATGCGAAATGAAGGTCGATTCCTAAGTTCTCAAAGAAATCTCAAAAATATTATTATCGAATTACTTGCCTATATCGGGGATGATGTCCATCGGGGTATCGAACCTGCAAACCACATTCTTTTTGATGAACTTGGTAGTGTTTTTTCTCCATTATCTTGGATAGTGGTTCTACTTTTACCCATTTGGAGAAGTAGCCGATGGTAACTATGGAGTGCTTAGCTTGACTAGGTGTAGTAGGGAGAGGTCCGATCAAATCTAACCCCCCACCCCCCCTCAAATGGTAAATGGGTATGGTGAGCTAATAGAAGAGAGCTACTCTGGTGGAAGGTGGTTTAGATTTGTTGTCCTCTAGCATGGCTCATATGATTGATTGAACTGCCTTGCATCATGGTATAGGATCGGTCAGTAGTATCCTATACGCAGTACCTAATAAGCTAATGCCTCTCCCCTTTACGGTTCCTATAATCCCTTAAATGTACCTCTCTAAGCACGCATCTAGCATCATCGGGATACAGGTATCGAAATAGGAGAAGGGATCTCTTTCAATAGTAAAGGTATCCATCTACCAGACAGAATCGAGCTGAGATGAACTTAAGCTTGTGAACTTGGTCAGGATCTTCTGGTAGCTTTACTTCCTGGAGATAGTCAACTGTTGGATCCATCCAGCATGGGAGGCGTTCTACCGGGCCAACCTTCTTTCCTTCAACTATACTTGAATAGGAGAGAACCTGGAGAGGTACCCCTTTAGGTAGCTCATCTCCTTTTCTGGCAACCATCTTGGCAAGAACATCTACTTGGTGGTTCTATTGTCAAAGGATATGATCTATCTTGAAACACCTAAATCGGGCCTTAAGCTTCTGGACCCGTTCGAGGTAAGCTGCCATGTTATGAATTTTAACTTGATAGAGCCCTGTTACATGATTTACCACCAGTTATGAGTCACTTCTGACATAAAGATAATCAACACCGAGTTCTGATGCCTCTCTCATCCCTGCTAACAAATCTTCATACTCTGATTCATTGTTAATGGCATTAAACTCAACTGAATTCGTAGCAGCATTCGACCATTTCTAAATCGGTTAGGATGATTCCAACTCTGCTACCTACTTGACTGGATGCTCCATCTATATATAGGGTACAGACTTCTTGATTAGTAGGCCAGTTTATAGGTTTGTGATCTTTCTAGGAGACCACTTCCAAGCTTGGAGTGGTGCTAGGATTGGGAGTAGTGGAGAACTTAGCCTTTAAGTCTGCTAGAGCCTAGGATTTTATGGTGGTATAGGCCTTGTACTTGGTGTCATTCTGGGTGAACTCGAGGGCTCATAGTACTGGTCTTCCTGATACATCCGGTCTCTGTAGGAATTAATGGAGAGGTTGATCGGTAACTATTGTAATTGAATGAGCCTAGAAGTAAGGACGAAGCTTCCTAGTCGAGGTTACCAAGGAGAAGGCAAGCTTTTCCAAGAGAGTGAAGTTTCTCTCTGGTTTGGTTAAGGTGTAGCTCATATATTTTATAGGTCATTGGACCTCATCTCAATGTTTCTTAAACAAGGCCCCATTAACCGTTGTATTAGACACGACAAGTTTATCTGTAGCTCCTCTCTTAGTACCAGTTTGACTAGTAGCGGATGGCTAGCCAGGTATTCCTTCAGAGACTGGAAAGCTAGCTCACTGTCTTGGTCCCACTTCTTATGTCTCTCTTACTTGATAACTTTGAAAAAGATGAGGCACTTTTCGATAGATCGCGATATAAAGCGGTTGAGAGTTGTTTCTAACAAGTCAGCTCCTATGCCTGATTGAGAGAGGTGGGAGACTCGAGATCCACAATGGCTCGGATCTTCTCTAGGTTGGCTTTTATTCCCCTCTCGTGGTCCATGAATCAGAGGAACTTCTAAACTGCTACCCCAAAAGCACACTTGGCACGGTTCATCTGGTTTTCTCTGACTACCTGCAAATGTCTGACAAAAGTTGTCATAGTGCTACTTAACTACCTAGGACTTGGTGATCTTGTCATCAATAAAGACCTTCATAGTCTTCCCTACCTTCTGCTTAAACAATTGGTTGACTAAGCATTGATAGGTGGTATTTGCCTTCTTGAGACCAAAGGGCATTACCTTATAACAGTATAGGCCCTGCCCGGTAATAAAGTTGGTCTTGTCTTGGTCAGTGGGGAGTATCATGATCTTGTTGTACCCCGAGAATGGGTCTATAAATTTAGGAATCTTGTTCCTCGCGGGTTAAGTCTACCAACTTGTCAATCTTTGGTAGCGGGAAACTATCCTTTGGGTAGGCATTGTTGAGATCTGTGTAATCAACGAACATGCTCCATTTACCATTAGCTTTGGTGACCATTACAACATTGGAAATTCATTCAAGGTGTCGGGATTCCCTGATAAATCCTACCTTCAATAGCTTGTCGACGTTATCTTGTACCGCCACATTCATTTCATGGTTGAAGTGTCATCACTTTTGTTAAACTGGTTTAAAGGTGGTGTCAATGGCTAGTCTATGAGCTACTAAGGAGCTGGGAATCCCTGGTATCTCTTCATGACACAAGGTAAAGATATCACAGTACTCTCAAAAGAGTTTAACCATACCTTCATTTACTCCTGCTTTTATTGTTGCTCCTACCTTGACTATTTTAAAGGGGTCATCTTCCCTGATCGGTATCTCCTCCAACTCATCAACTAGGTTGCCACTAGGCCACCCCCTATCTTCCTCCTCTACTTTATTCACAACTAGGATCTCTATCTAGGGCTCATTTTGGACTCCTTATATGGTATCTTGAATCTTGAGATCTCTTCCTGATGGTTCTTGTTCCTGTATAATTTTTACATGTGCGCACTGCTTAGCTAGTGTCGTTGGGTTGGTGGACACTGTGTAGAATTTACGTGCTGCCTATTGATCTCCCCATACCTCACCCACTTTGTCTTCCACTAAAAACTTTAGGACCTTGTGATAGATTGACAGAACCCTCTTGTGAGCTGACAAGAAAGGCCTTCCAAGGATGGCGTTGTAAAAAGACAGGGTATCCACCACGACAAATTAAATCATAAGGTTCTACCTGAGTGGAGCACCTCCTTCTATTACAGGTCGAATTTTTGACCCCACTGGTATCAGTGAGTCCCCAGTAAACCCATATGTATGGAGAATCAGGCAATGTGCAGTTTACACTATTGGAGTTTCTGTTCTTAGTCGATTTGTGGATCTCCTTCGGGATCCCATTTTGGCGTGTATTTGGTCATCTCTCCATAAGCCATTTCTAGGTCATATATGAGATGTTTTTCTTGTAGATAGATTTTTCATATTTATAGGTTCCAATTACTTGTTGCCCACTCCATCAATGTAGTCAATCAATTCGTAATTGTAGGAACAATGATTTGGGCACAAATGGAGTTGACTGATTTCTCATAAATGACGTTGTGAAAGGCCATTATAGAGTTGATTGATCTTCATTATTGGAGTTCATTAACTCTATTAATAGGGTTGACTATCTTCATTAATGGCATTATAAATGGCCGGAAAGGTCAACTTTCTCTTTCATATTGCCCGAGGAGAATATATCGATTATGTACCTTTGGGAGCGTGGTACCCTGATGTACCTGTCCACTCTTGTTGTCGTGGCTCTTGTTCTAGCGTTCTGGCACTTTTTTGGTGCTATTTTTCCTACCGAACAAAGGTGGCAAACATGCTGGATTGGTCTTGGACTGATATCTCTGTGTTTGGGTACCAGGTTGAATTCACAGTGCCTGGATACCAGGTAGGAGGTATCCTATTACCTAGATACCAAGTATGAGGTATCCTGAACGGGTTACGAACTGGTATTGATGTGCTCAGGTATTAGATAGATATTCTGGTATTGAGGTACCAAGACGCTTGCTCGGCTTGATATCTGATAGGTGATGATGACCTTTTCTCAGTTAATGGTATCAAGGTACCTGGGTTGTGTGAGAATCGGTCCCGATATTGACCTTACCAGGTACCAAGCAGATGGAAAATTCTTCTTTGGACCATTGCCAAAAAGGTTGTTAACAACCACCTTTTAGGGGTAAACTTCCCTGATCGATATCTCTTCCAACTCATCGATTAGGTGGCCACTGGCCCACACCCTGTCTTCCTCATCTATTTCCTTTAAAACCGAGACCTTTTACTTAGGCTCCTTATTGACTACTCTCTTCTTCACAGTGGCATCTTGAATCTCAAGATCCTTTCTAGATGGTTCTTGTTCCTGCACAACAGTTACCTAGACGCACTGCTTGGCTGGTGACGCTGGGTTTGTGGACACCGTACATCATTTACGTGATGCTTATTGATCTCCTTACACCTTGCTTACTTTTTCTCCTACCAAAAAATTCAAAACATTATGGTAGATCAAAAGGGCTCCCTTGAGAGTTGATAAGAACGGCTTCCCAAGGATGGTGATATAGGTAGACAAGGTATCTACCACCATAAAATCAGTCATGATGTTCATCGGAAGTGGAGCATCTTCAGTTATTATCGGTAGGATCTTTTACCTGACTGGCATCAGTGAGTCTTCAACAAAACTATACAGTGGCATGGTGCAAATGTTTTAGAAGTACTGCTTTATGTTAAACCTCTCTAAGATGCCCTTGAAGAGGATGTCCACACTGCTACCGGTGTATATCAGGACGTGGTAAACCAAGCAGTTAGCACTACATACAGTGACAACAATGGGGTCATCATGAGGTTGCACTATGTTGTATACGTCCTTCTCGGTGAAAACAATTTACTGATTGAGGGGATCCTTCTGATCCCTAGACAACATTGAGAATGTCCCGAGATTCCTCAATCTAAGGTACCTTTCTGGCATGATTCTTCCTAGAATTATTGGAAGTCCATGCCAGGGTAGGACCCCCACTGATAGTATGGATAACCTGGATTTGCTGCATCTGGTCATTCCCATTTAACTTCCTTATTTTTACATCCTCTTTGATCTTCGCCTAAACCTCATTCCCTATATGTATGATGTCATGCACCCACTGCAAGAACTTAACCAGGCTGCAACTTATAGTGATGTCCTGTATGTCCCGTATGTCCCGTATGTCCCGTATCCTTATTGAATTCACAATACTTATAGCGATTCCATGTATCTGTCGGTGCTTTGATGGGACCGGGCTTCTTGAGTGGCCCATTATCACAGATGGCGAGGTAGATTTTCTCGCAAGATATTTTGAGTAGGGTGTAGTGGCCATATCTCTTCTCATCTAGAGCTATCTATGATGCCTCCCTGAGAGGAGGCATGGTTCAAGATGGGGTCCTCCTTGTTAGGTATCGCTCCCGTTAAAGCTAAAAATACGGGGAAGGGGGGAGTTGTACGTGGACCAGTAGGGAGATTTGTTCTGGACCCTCTAGATCGGTGTTGGCTTGGGCGCTTCCATCTTTTGGTGCTTGGCAGCCCTCCAGGGGTCGTGTTCTATCTTGATACAAAGCTTCTCATCAATTTCCATCTGCTCTAGAGCCCAGTCATGTACCTCCTGATTTGTTTCTGGTGGATGCTTGGAGAATGATTGAAATAGTATACTTGCCCATAGGTTCCTCCTACAGTTGGCCAAGGTCTCTTTCTCAGTGAATACCCCAATTTGGATCACCTTCTTATGGAACCTTTCCATGTAGGATCTAAGCGATTCATTCTGCTCTTGGATCATGTACTGTAGGTGGAAGGGATACTTAGGATGTGGCTCGATACTCTAGAATTGAGCATAAAAGTCACTAGTTAATTTAATGAAAGAGTCAACGCTACCTACAGGTTATTTCCAGAACCACGTCTTGGCATAGTCTGTAGCGTGGTTAGGACATTCTACACATGGTCGTACGAGTAACATTTTTGACATCAATATGCTGCACAAAGCTCCCTAGGTGGCTCACGGAATCCTTTTCCGAAGTACTTGTTAGTAGGCATTTTGAACTTATGGGGGATTTTTACCTTCCTGGAATTTTTAGAGAATGGATCATTCATCTTACCTAAAAAGTCCTTTCGGTTCTCCTGGTGCTTTCTCTTCTTTAATTCTTGGATCTCTTTTGCCATCTTTGTTATGTAGTATATGCGCGTGTTCCCAATGTTTTAAGATTCAACCTCATATTTTTTGTTATCAGACCCCTAAGATGCTACGGAGGCCTCATCCCGGTTCTACTCTAGTGGGTTTTCCCGGGCGCTTCTTATGCTACCTCTCACGGCGGATCAAGGTTACCTCCCTACAGCTGCCGGTTGGGCCGGATGGTGAAGTTCTTTAGGTGGGATATCGACTGCGGATTTTACCTGTTTGGGTCAATAGCTCACTAGTCTGTTTGGAATTGGGGGCATAGGTCCTAACCTATCATGGAACGGTACTAAGGGCGAATGTCCTAATTTGTTAAAAGTAGGTACTTTGGTACCTGGTCTACTGGTATCTCCCATGGCTTCTAGTGTTACGAACCAGGGGTGTGATACCTTCCAAAACCAATATGAGGTGAATGCTTTTTATAAAGAACTTGGCTTGTTGCTCCATGATGGTCTGGACTATTATCGAGGCAGTTGGGACCTTGAATGTAGCCCGCGAGATAACTAGTGGTGCCGAAGCTGAGCTATGATGCTTTGATCTCTTCTCTATTCTCTATGCCTTCTAGGTGGAAGCAATGGACTGGTGCCCTGATGCTTCATGTTTTCCTTGGGAGGATCGAAGTCTTATATTGATATACTACAAAAACAAGAATTTACAAGCTTTCAAAGGGGCGTGGAAAATTCCCACAGACGGTGCCAAAAAGTGTTGACCGAAAATTCACTCAAGGTGAGGCATCTCTGTTAACACTCTAAAGACCACTACCTGGTAGGTCATGGTCAGGCTAGGTACCTCGTAGTTAGGTGATTAAGCGAAATGGGAGATGGAAGAATGATAACTGAGAAGGAGAAATTCAATAGGGTGATACCCTGACTTAAATTAGATATTATTTTATTGAATGTCGAGTTACACAATAATGTCAATAATGTATTTCTCCAATCCCTCTCTCTCACACTACCAATCCCTCTCTCTCACACTATAGAGATGGTGAATTCATTCTTATCGATAAGGGGCTACTTTCTCTATGGTGAAAAAACTCTTTGTAATGGCGAAAACACTCTGCTCTTGATCTCAGATTTTCCATGTCTTTTATTTGGACTTGGACGTTGTATTTATACCCTCTCATTCCCACCGATCGAATCCCAATAATTTAGACCAATTGATTGGTCATCTTATCTAAATTGATTGGCATTGATGGAGGGTGTCAATTTATACGGGAATTGCTATCGTTGATTGCATCATGTTTCCGTTTGAGTCTGAATACAAATAAATGGAGAATTTGTTGACCTATTTTGTCTCATTATGGATCTTTAGTGGCGAAGGGGTCAACCTTTTAATCCTACATTACTTGGTGGTGAATTTTGGCACTTTGCTGGTGGCGTGGTACCCTGATGTACCGGTCCCCTAGTGTGGCACTTATTATACCTTGTTGGTGCTTACCTAGTGGTGTTCTTCTTGCTAGACAAGCTGGATGCATACCCAGATGGGTAACAAACTAGTGTCGAGGTGCTTAGGAACCGGATAGATGTCATGGTACCTTAATCCCAGGTAGTATGTACCGTGATACCGACTCTGCTTGATTTCTGGTAGTCTTGTAGAGGTTGTGCTGGTCTTTTCCCAGGAAGTGGCATCGGGTTTTTTGGTTTCGTGGAAACCGGTCCCAATACAATCTTACCAGGTAGGTTTTACCAGGTACCGGGGAAGTGAAAAAATTTTCTTAGGTCCTTCGTAAAAAATAGCTATTAACACAAGCCTACATGCAAACACATGAGGTCTCAATTAGATATAGAGTAATTCTAACAACCTAATTGTCAATTAAAACTCATATAAACAATCATGAACTAGACTAGAAACACAAATCTAACTTAATCATCAATTAAAAATACATGAATATTTATGGATTAGCTATTTAGGCATAAATGACCTAATGATGCAAGTGTTGGGATTATGCTCGATAGCAAGAGTATAATAATGTATTTGGCAATCTTTTCAAATTAATAAAGAGATTTCTAGTTTAACAAATCTTATAGCATTTATAGTTTAATTATTATAATTGTCAAAAGTAAATAATCATAAGGTCAAAAGACTATGAGAAAAGAAGAATTGTTCATATATCTAGATATGTATGAGGTAGACACAATTCTTTAGTTAGTCTTGAACAATATTTACAACTTAAGATAAAGGTTGGGCACCTTTATCTTGTCAAAGTTGTAGATTCTTTTGCTAGAATTTGAGTCGGATCAAATGTGTTATGACGAGTTTAAAATCATCAAAGTGTGGTGTTTTTGGGCAAAAGAATCTAGTGTGGTAGGTGCATTGAATAGGATCACAATGAAATACTTTATCTAGAACCGTCAATGGATAAAATATTTCATTTGAAGACAATCAGAGAGTCTATCTCAATCCTGAGATAAAAGATGGACTTCTGGTTGCAAGTGTTATCATTTGAGCTATCAATGAGTACGATTATATAGCATAGTCTATCCTCGATAGTTTGGTAGTATTCATTTGTTAGTCGATAGAGAACTTCATTTATAGATATGGACATCGTGGCTCCATTTATTAAATGAGAGTAGAATATCATCATATGAATGTTTTGAGGTATTGGATATTAAATCTTAATGTTAAGTTTTCAATAGTGTCTATTGAAACATGGCTTCTGGACAAGTCAAAATATCTAAGTTCAAAATGTGGTCAAATGAGTAAATATGGTAACTAGATGAGCTATAGGCGGTCTATGAACTCTTGGTGATTGCTGATATTCTTCACGAGGATACACTTTCTCTAATAAGGTTGTCTAGAGTATGAATGAGTAACATCAACTTATTCTATCTTATTTAAGAGTTCAATTTTAGTTCTTTAGTGGAATGAATTAAAATAAAATAGATCGGACATAAGTGAGTCATTTGTTGATTGTAATTAGGTTGTGTCTACTGGAGCATAAATTTAGATAGCCTGCCAAGATCCCCAATCCACACAAACTTGCATGGATCACTTGATATATTCTACCGGACCAATTTAGGGGTCCATTTAGAATTGTATTAAGGCATGTGAACTTGTTTCTTTTTGTACGAATAAGCCTAGTTCACATGTGGAATTTTATTAAGGTCCAATGGATTTAATAAAATAAGAAAAATAATATATAGCCCATATATATGTGTTGGGCGGCAAGGCTATTTAGAATAGCTTAATTATCTTATTTTTATTTTATTATTTAATTAAATGGAAATTAATTAATTTGTTGATTTATTTATTATTTAATTAAAAGTCAAAATCTTTTTCCTAGCAGGAGATTGTCTCCTAAAATTATACTATTTCTGGTAGTATAATTAATATTAAATACTATATTTGATAAGTAGATAAATAAAATGAATTATTTATCGAATCAAATTAGGAAGTCTTTAATATTGTTACAAATACACTATTGAGTTGGATTAGGAGTCTTGGTGTAGGAAAGAATTCATTTTGGAAAAGGATTCTTAACCACAAAGTAAATCCACCTAAGGATAGGATTCTTGACCACCAAGTAAATCCTTCTTAGGAGAGGATTTAGTCTCCTATATATAATACCTATTAAAATCGATCAAGAATGAGTTTTTGGTGTGAGAAGTTGTTTTTTTATTATTATTGTTATAAAAAGAAACTTCGTCCAACTCATTGTGTAAAGAATTCGGCCAAGCATAGAGAAAAGAGGGAACGTTTTTGTTTTCGATAGTACACTAGTATCCTTTGCATCAAAAGGGTTTTGTGTACAACATCGAATCAAGGTTTACGCGAGTTTCAATCAAATTGATTGATAATTCAAAAGTGACCGGACGTTCTTGGTTTTTCTCTTGGAGGATTATTGTGACTAACAAAGAAGAAGATTTTGTTTGTTTCCATCCTCAGGTATACAATTTAAAGAAAGGGTGCCCACAAACCTAGGTGATTCAAATTCGTGATTGGATTGGAAGATCTTGCATATTCAATTCGATGCTAGTTCAATCGTCACAAAAAAAAGGTACGATACTTTTTATAAACATCAATTAATCTAGGGTTAAGGTTCTTGTTATTAAAAGGGAAAATTTTTATTTATACGCTAATTTTCTTATTTCTCACGCTTCCATTGTGTTTTGAACCGTTTTTTTCCTACAATTGGTGTCAGAGCCTGGTTGTACCCTTGATTAATTGATGTATGTGTCGTGAATCTTTTTCTTTTTATTGTATATATGCATGTTTTAGAAAGAGATGACACTCTATGTATTCGTATATATATTTACATTGGAATGTATGGATATATATATATATATATGTTTTATATGTGGTTTGTTATTGCTCAATTTTGGTCCTAGAATTTCAATGTATTTTTGTTTTGGGATTGTAACAAGAAGGGTGGTCTATTATCGCCATAATTACCTTATTGGTAGTTGCTAAGTTTTTTTATTTTGTTGTTGAAATTAAAAAAAATGCACTTGTTGTAATAAAAATAAACTGCAGTATTTTTTTATTTTAAATTCTTCTGTTATACATTCAAGTATCAAAGACTCGAAGGTTTAAAGAATTAGGAGCAACCGGAACAAGTTTGGGACCGTGCGAGCCGTAGCAACAAACGTGCGTGAGAAGAGCACGCGACAACATATAACATGTCATATAGAATAGGAGTGTCACTCATATGTCTCTTTTGGTATGAACAAGCATAGAATGGTTTAGGTATCTAAATTGGCATCTAGATAACTTGGTAAATCATTCTTTGGAATTTGATAACACGCCTTAAACAAGTGAGTGGGAGAAGGTGTTTTGGAACACCTACGGCCTCCAAGTTTAGTTGAGCTTTATGTTTCGTGTAATAACCTCCCAAGAGATATTCATGAATGGAATTTAGCAAGATACTTCTTGACAAGGATAGACTAGACAATTAGCCCAAACGATATCTACTCCCAAAGGAGGGATATTCGTGAGGGATTATATTGAAGGTCGATAACTTTGTAACACACTCAATGTAATTTTATTAATATCCTCCCAAGAGTTCTTATTAATAAAATTTCAAGGCTAAATTGAAAACGTTGGTTGTTATGTTAAAAATTAGGTGGGACCTAGTCCAACTAGTAAATGGTGCGAACTCCCAAATGAAGCGTGACATTTATGGGTGTTGGATCACCGTTGAATTTTACGGTTGAATTATTTTATTTATAATTCAAGATAAATATTCAAAAGTGCTATATCATGATTGTTTACTTATATAATTTTTATTATTAAAAAGAAATCATGACCCCATCCCTAATCAAATTCCTAAAAGATAATACTTTAACTAATAATAATTATGTCACAAGGAAAAGGAATATTGGGTTGTTGTTGTAGTTGAAAAACCATAAGTTTGTTCTATCTATTCCTAAACCACCAAACTAATGAATCTACTTAGGAGCAAAGAGATGAGTATCAGTAGTGGAAGTCTTCAGATGACATGGCTAAATGTATGTTACATTATGGCCACATCTTCGACGTGTTGCAACAGCAACATGAAGGAATGGAGACTGCTGCCGATACAATTATGTCTCTAGAAGAGATGTTTCCTATGAGGTATAGGACGACAAAGAGAGAGGCAGTGACTGCTTTTGTGAATCTTAGGATTAAACCTAGAGAAGGTGTGAAAGATCACATGATGAAAGTCATAGTACATCTCAATATTGCTGAACTCAATGGTGCTGAGATAGAGGGTGTGACAAAAACTTGACATGATTGTCAACTCACTGTTGAATTCCTTTGGCTTGTTCAAAGTTGGACTACACCTTGAATAATAAGGAATACACATTGCAAGGCCTGATGCAAGATGTTCAAACAGCCGAAAAGATTCTTGTGAAAGGCAAGGGTCAAGAGAATCATATGGTTGGTAAAGTTGCTACTGTTAAGACCTGTCAGAAGGTCAAGTAACAATAGAAGAAAAAGCAACTTGGGCCTAACTAGAGAGGGTTTCGGGAAAGGAAAAGAATGAATGAGAATGAATTCAACTTTAGTCAACAGAGCATTGGTGTCTACTAGTATAGTGGGAGATATTAGAATCAATTCAGATTCTTATAGGCATTTAGATTGAATAAACGTCTATTATGTACGACAATTCAAGAGGAATTTAATTTCGGTCTCTTATCTAAATAAATTTGGATATTCGGTTACTTTTAATAAAAGGTTTTATTATTTGCAGAGGTACAGTGGAAAACGGTTTATTCTATTTGCAAAGAAATATCTCTCACTTGTTAGATAGGGAATCAACGGAACCTAATCATAAAAGGGTAAAATTATCAAAAGATGAAACCTACTTATGGCAATTGCGCCTAGGTCATATTAACCTTAGTAGGATTAAAAGATTGGTAAGTGACGGGCCTCTAAGTGACTTAAAGGTTGATGATCTACCAAATTGTGAAATCTTGTTTGGAAGGTAAAATGACCAAAAGGTCGTTTAGGACCAAAGGCACAAGAGCCATCGAATGTTTAGGATTGATACACACTAATGTGTATGAACCTATGAGCATTCAAGCTAGAGGTGGATATAAGTACTTTATCACTTTCACAGATGATCACTCAAGATTTGGTTATATGTATCTCATGAGACATAAGTTAGATGCTTTTGACTTGTTCAAAGAATTTAAAGCTGAAGTACAAAATCAGTTTGAGAAACGCATAAAAATTGTGAGGTCTGATCGTGGTGGAGAATATCTATCTGGTGAGTTTCAGTACTATCTTATTGATAATGAGATAATTTCTCAGTTCTCTACACCAAGCACACCTCAACAAAATGGGATGGCGGAAAGGAGAAACATAACTCTTTAGGATATGATTAGGTCTATGTTGAGTTATTCAACACTCCCTAATTCTTTTTAGGGATAGGCTTTACAAACTGCAATGTACATTCTAAACGATGTACCATCTAGGTCGGTTCATAAAACACCGCATGAGTTGTGGACCGGGTGAAAGCCTAGTTTGCAACACTTAAGGATATTTGGATGTCCTATGCACGTGTTAAAAGGAAAGACAGAGAAGATGGAGTCCTGTTCAGAAACATGCATATTTGTAGGGTATCTAAAAGGAACAAAAGGATATTATTTTTATTGTCCTTCAGATCTTAAAGTATTTGTTTCGACAAATGCTAAATTTATAGTAGAGGACTATATGAATAATTTTATGCCTAAAAGTAGAATTGTCCTGAATGAGCTTTTAGGAGATATAATTCCACAAGAGGTTTCGTAACCAAGCCCAAATGTAAGTTCCATGCCAACACAAGATCTACAATCTACCATACCTCATCGTATTGGGAGGATTAGTAGACAACCTGAAAGATATATCGGTCTAGGAGAATCTGTAGAGAATCTACCGGACGACTATGATCCCTATACGTACAAGGAAGCAATGTAAGATGTTGATTGTCGCCATTGGCAAAAGGAAATGCAATCCGAAATTGAATCTATATTGAAAAACAAAGTATGTTCTCTTGTAGACTTGCCTAAATGGATAAAACCCATCGGGGTACAAGTGGGAATACAAAAGGAAAATAGGAATGGATGGAAAGGTGGAAACATTTAAAGCTATATTGGTAGCTAAAGGTTATACACAGAAGGAAGGTATCAATTATAAAGAAACCTTCTCTCCTGTGGCCATCCTTAAATCCATTAGGATACTCTTATCCATTGCGGCATCTCTAGACCTAGAGATTTGGTAAATGGACGTCAAGACAACTTTCCTTAATGGAAATCTTGACGAAAGCATCTACATGATACAACCAAAAGGATTCATTGACGACGGCCAAGAGGAAAGGGTATGCAAGTTGCAAAGATCCATATATGGATTGAAGCAAGCATCAAGATGCTGGAACATAAGGTTAAATCAAGCCGTGAAAAGTTTTGGATTTATTCAAAACCATGATGAACCTTGTGTATACAAAAGGATTAAAGGTGACAAGTTGGTTTTCCTAGTTCTTTACGTTGATGATATACTACTCATCGGAAATGATGTAGGTGTATTGACATCAGTAAAAGAATGGTTAGCAAAACAATTTGATATGAAGGACTTAGGAGAAGCAAGTTATATTCTTGGTATCCAAGTCATAAGGGATAGAAATAATAGAACGATTGCATTATCCCAAGCTTCGTAGATAGATAAAATCTTGTCTAGGTTTTCCATGCAAGATTCCAAGAAAGGTATGTTACCTTTCAGATATGTAATAAAACTTTCTAATGAACAAGTTCCTAAGAATGAGCATGAAGAGCAATTCATGAGTAGGGTTCCATATGCATTGGCAGTTGGAAGTCTCATGTATGTAATGCTCTGTACTAGACCAGATGGTTGTTTTGCTATGGACATAGTTAGCAGGTTTCAATCGAAGCATGGTCCTGATCACTGGACGACAGTCAAACATATTTTCAAGTATCTTAGGAGAACGAGAGATTATATATGCTTGTATACTCTTGAGAGGATTTAATTCCTATTGAGTATACAGATTTTTATTTTCAATCAGATTCTGACTCCAAGTGATCAATATCAGGATCTGTATTTCCTATTGGAGGAGGGGCAGTCATATGGAGGAGTATCAAGGAATCTTGTATTGCTGATTCCACCATGGAAGCCGAGTTTGTTTCCGTATGCGAGGCTGCCTGGCTCCGCCAATTCTTGATTGACTTGAAAGTGGTTCCTGATGCGAATAAGTAGATCACTATCTATTGTGACAATAGTAAAGCAGTGGCTAATTCGAGAGAACCAAGAAGTCATAAGAGAGGGAAACACATTGAAAGAAAGTATCATCTTCTGCGGGAAATTGTGAATAGGGGTGATGTGACGATTACCAAGATTGCGTCAGCAGATAATCTAGAGGATCCCTTTACAAAGGCTCTTCCACAAAAGAGTATTGATGGGAATCTAAAGAACATAGGGATAGATATGACACATTTGATATAGATTACGTGGGAGATTGTTGGGATTATGCTCGATAGTAAGTGTATAATAATGTATTTGACAATCTTTTCATATTAATAAAGTGATTTCTTGTTTAACAAATCTTATAGCATTTATAGTTTAATTATTATAATTGTCAAAAGTAAATAATCATAAGGTCAAAAGACTATGAGAAAAAAAGAATTGTTCATACATATAGATATGTATGAGGTAGACACAATTCTTTAGTTAGTCTTGAATAATATTCACAACTTAAGATAAAATGTTGGGCCCCTTTATCTTGTCAAAGTTGTAGATTATTTTGCTAGCATTTGAGTGGGATCAAATGTGTTATGACGAGTCTAAAATAATCAAAGTGTGGTTTCTTTGGGCAAAAAAATATAGTTCAAAGGGTGCATTGAATAGGATCACAATGAAATACTTTATCTAGAACCGTCAATGGATAAAAGTTTTCATTTGAAGACAATCGGAGAGTCTATCTCAATCCTGAGATAAATGATTGACTTATGGTTGCAAGTGTTATCATTTAAGTTGTCAATGAGTACGATTATATAGAATAGTCTATCATTGATAGTTTGGTGGTATTCATTTGATAATCGATGGAGGACTTCATTTATAGATATGGACATCATGGCTCCATTTATTAAATGAGAGTAGAATATCATCATATGCATGTTTTGAGGTATTGGATATTAAATCTTAATGTTAAGTTTTCAATAGTGTCTATTGAAACATGGCTTCTGGACGAGTCAAAATATCCAAGTTCAAAATATGGTCATATGAGTAAATATGATATCTTGGAGAGCTATAGGCGGTCTATGAACTCTTGGCGATTACTGATATTCTTCACGAGGATACACTTTCTCCAATAAGGTTGTCTAGGGTATGAATGAGTAATATCAACTTATTCTATCTTTATTTAAGTGTTCAATTTTAGTTCTTTATCGGACCTAAGTGAATCATTTGTTGATTGTAATTGGGTTGTGTCTATTGGAGCTTAAATTTAGATAGCCCGCCAAGATCCCTAATCGATATGAACTTGCATGGACCACTTGATATATTCTACCAGACCAATTTAGGGGTCCATTTAGAATTGTATTAAGGCATGTGAACTTGTTTCTTTTTGTAAAAATAGGCCTAGTTCACATGTGGACTTTTATATAGGTACATTGGATTTAATAAAATTTGAAAAATAATATATGGCCCATATATATGTGTTGGGCGGCAAGACTATTTATAATAGCATAATTATTATTTTTTTTATTTTTTTTATTTAATTAAATGGAAATTAATTAATTTGTTGATTAATTAATTATTTAATTAAAAGTCAAAATCTTTTTTCTAGTAGGAGTTGGCCTCCTAAAATTATACTATTGTTGGTTGTATAATTAATATTAAAGACTATATTTGATAAGTAGATAAATAAAAAGAATTATTTATCTAATTAAATTAGGAAGTCTTTAATATTGTTGCAAATACAGTATTGAGTTGGATTAGGAGTCTTGGTGTAGGAAAGAATTCTTTTTGGAAAAGGATTCTTAACCACCAAGTAAATCTACCTAAGGATATGATTCTTAACCACTAAGAAAATCCTTCTTAGGAGAGGATTTAGTCTCCTATATATAATACCTATTAAATTTGACCAACAATGAGTTTTTGGTGTTAAAAGTTGTTTTTTATTTCATTTTTTTATTGTTATAAAAAGAAACTTCGTCCAACTCATTGTGTGAAGAAATCGGCCAAGCATTGAGAAAAGAGGGAACGTTTTTATTTTCGATAGTACACTAGTATCCTTTGCATCAAAAGGGTTTTGTGTACAACATCGAATCAAGGTGCACGCAAGTTTCAATCAAATTGATTGATAATTCAAAAGTGACAGGACGTTCTTGGTTTTTCTCTTGGAGGATTATTGTGACTAACAAAGAAGAAGATTTTGTTTGTTTCCATCCTCAGGTATACAATTTAAAGAAAGGGAGCTCACACTCCTAGGTGATTCAAATTTGTGATTGGATTGGAAGATCTTGCATATTCAATTCGATGCTAGTTCAATCGTTACGAAAAAAAGGTACGATACTTTTTATATACGTCAATTAATCTAGGGTTATGGTTCTTGTTATTAAAAGGGAAAATTTTTATTTATATGCAAACTCTAATTTTCTTATTTCTCACGCTTTCGTTACGTTTTGAACCGTTTTTTTTCCTACAGCAAGCTGTCACAAACAAACTCAACCATGTAATTTAGACTCTTAAATATATGCAATAAAGAGGGTCAATGTATTTAATCAAACAATAAATACATAATCTAGTTCAATGAAGTTCAATGAAGTTCAATGAAGTTCTTACTAACCTAGTCATGAAACCAATAAAACCCATGCTCAAATGATGTTGAATGATGCAATATGAAGATGAGTTTTGAGTTTGAAGAGTAAAAGATGCTTCCTTATAACTTTCTCTCTCTAGAGGCTCTATCTCTAAATATCTATTGTTGAAGTAACATATACATATAGAAGAAGAAAACTCAAGGTAGTTGAAGGCTTTGAAAAACAAAAATCAAAAGATAAATCACTACCTTGAGAAAAATGTGTAGTTTAATTTTTTGATGTAGAACCACCATAAATCTTAAGGAAATGACTTCAAACTCTTATAGAGATGATAGAAGACTCTAAGATGAAGATTCACCAACTTGAGTCACTTAATTGGACTTTAAACGAGTGAGTTATGTTGTTTGGAACTTGAGTGAATTTTAAGAGAAAATTCTACACTTTTTCTTCTTCTAAGAGAAAATGGGAGGGAGGGAGAATTTAAATGAAAGAAAAAACAGAAGATGACATGGCAAGAAGGTGGGCTTGTGTAGAATAAGGTGGCACACCACCTAACTGCACCAAGGAGGTACGTGGGACTCACGGGGGTAGGAAGCCTTCCTTACCGTGAGGTTCAAGTGCCCACGAGAAAGGTGGCAATTGGCCATTGGCCATTTCCTTCCTCCCACGCACTCCACTCATGTTCCTTGATCGTCTTCTGGCCTTCGAACTTTGATTTTGAATCCATTTTTTGAATTATAAACTGGGACTCTCTCACAAACATAGACGTTAACAAAACTTTCACAAAAGTATGGAAATCAACTCGATATGACGAGACGAAAACCATGAATGATCAAGATATAGAAAGTTTAAAAACTTCCAACACGAAGCTTGAAAACGAATGAATGAGTAACCAAAATGACTCAAACTCAATAAGGATTAATATAAGAATATATTCAAGTCTAATATCACAAAAATACAAATAAACAAATACAAGAACAAACAAGTATGCCATTTCTTAGATGTAGTCCTAGTACATGCATTTTTACCACCTTTGTCAAATTAAGTCTAATGCATGTGCATACATTATATTGTGTGTGAATGTGTTTTAAAAATTGAGCAAAACGATGCAGGGACACATATGAATACAATATGTGTGTGTGGGTCTTAATATCCTTGCATAAGTAAAGAGGTCTAGATCACCTTTGACGTGCAATAAAGCTTGTTCCTCTTTGAAAGCTTCGCTTTGTTTGACAAGTTGTCATTCATTCTTTAAAGCTTGAATCATATCATCGTAGACAAATAATCAATATAAGAGAAAGATCATTTTGATATGAAATTTATGCCAACTCAAAACATAAAACTAACAATTTGCATCTTCCTTGACTCATGAGCTATCTTATTTGCTAAGGTTTTCAACTCCTTCAATGTTGTGTTATTTTCAGCTTCAAGTCTTTCAATTTGTGCTTCCAATTCTTTTTTCTTGCCAAAGACTTCTCCGCTCTTCTTTTTGAATGTACCATTTTCCACTCTGAGTAATTTCACTTCAAGAGTGAGCTTTTGTTTTTTTCTTGAAGCTTATTTATCTTTACCGTTTTTAAGGCTTCTTTGCCTTCTAGCTCCATCTTTATGAGCTGCAACTTCTTCTCATGGTCTTCCCTCATTTCTTATTTTTCTCGGGAAGCTTCCTCTACTCTCACTTAAAGTTCATCGTTCTCTTTCCTTAACAACTCCATCGCCAACATTAAGTCTTTTCCCACAATCAAAAGTTTCTTATTCATCGCTTCCAACATCTTACTTCGTTCTTCCATAAAATTTCTTCGTGGTCTTTTGAGTTATTTGAGGAAATCACTGGTTTATGCCCTTCAAGATGGAAGCAATCCTCATTGGTCGAGTTGTGTGGCTTAAAGATCTCTTTATGGTTTTGATTTTTGGCTTTGAATGGTTTGTTGAAATTTTCGTCAAAACGGACTCTATTTCTTAGTCTGGGCAGCTTGGTAGTATATAGTTGTTGAGATTCTGATTAGTTGCCTACTAAGAAACTATAATTTGCTCATTTGTATGACGAAAATCTAGCATGAGCTCTCCCATCTCATCTTCAAATGATCTTTTCATTGGATGGTAGCATGGTCTTGTATTTTGCAAGAAAAAATCCATAGAATCCTGAAGAAAAAAGAAACAAAAACTACCAAAAAAAGTAAAAAGTAACAAAAGAAACTAAAATAATGAATAAAGTAAAAATAGAGCTAAATCTAATTACAGCTTAACACGCTGATCCCCGGTAGTGGCACCATTTTGAATGTGTCTCTTGCTATGCCATTAATAGAAATCACAAGTTCAAACAAAATTTATAAAACCACAGTTATGCCTTAAAATGTTCACAAAACAAGTAGAATGGTAAGTTGGGTATCGTTCCACAAGGATTGATCGCTAGCAATGACCATATTGAAATCTAGTACTAAATATACGATACGTGTAAAATGCGATAAAAGTAAAGCAAAAATTGGCTTGGAAAACTGATTACTTAAAAGCTATGCCAACAATTAAAATAATTAAAATAAATGTAACTAAGTTAGCAAAAATAGATGAGGGAAATATGATGGCGAGGACTAAGAAATTGATGGAACCAATAAGCAAAAATGAGCATGCAATTTACTCTCAGGAATGTCCATAAATCTATTGCAACCAACCTATGGTGTATAGTATTGGTTGTATATCCCTTGCAAGTGATTAGAGATGGACGTTTCGGGATTGGGGATGGATATAGGTCCCCCCATCCACATCTCATCCCCATTTTCTAGACCTTTCTCCATCCCTCCCCATTTCCCTATTTGGGGAAAATGGGGATGGGGAATTTTAGGGGGAGATATCCCCATCCCAAACCCCAGTTCCCCATTTTCTCCGTTTTTCACTATTTTTTTTCGTTTCCCTGTTTCCCCCGGTTCTCTATTTCCCCATTTAACTAAAAGTTACAAACTAAACTAAAAAAAAAACATTCCATTATAAAAACAAAATAAAATCCATTGATGCATTACAAATAAAAATATATATTATAAATAAAAATAAAAATATATTTATATTTATATATGTTTGGGGGAAATAGAGAAATGTGGATGGGGGACCTCCCCCTTATCCCCATCCCATCCCCATTTTAATATAATTATTGGGAAAATGAGTAAATGGAGATGGGGAGGGGGGAATAGGGGTCCCTGAGGAAAATGTGCATCTCTACAAGTGATCAACCTAGAGTGTATAGTTTTGACCCCTCACTTGGGATTTTTCCATGAATGATTATCTGTAAATTATGGGTCAAATCTCTTTATAAAGTAACCAACCTAGGGCGTATAATGTTGATTCTTAACCTCTCAAAAATTGCCAACCTAGTGTGTATAGTATTGGTCATTCATTTTAGGTTAGATAGAGATTGAGATTATTAAGATCGGGTCTCACTTGAGGAATGTACTCATGTTCAACCCTTACATTCAATTGAGTATTTCAAAAATAAAGTAGGGTGTATACCAAGTTAATTACTCAAATAAAATCCTCAATCAATTTACAAAGAGAGTGGTGTACAATTAAAGAAAAACCAATTTGTGAAAGCAATTAAACCATTGAATGAAACATAAATGATAGATTATTAAGAGATAGAGTTTATTATATGCCTAACATCTACAAATGTTTCACATTAATCGATTAGTGGGATATTTAGTTACTCATGTCTTATACAGGAATAAAACTAGGAGAAAAGAGTGAGAGATAACCCATGAGTGAATCTTCTTTCTTGAAGCTTCAATTCAAGCTCCTAGTTGCCCATTGTGAGTAGAAATTAAGAAATAGGTATGTGGGTTTTGGATACGGTGGGGGAATTAGATTTCCAGATCTAAATAGAGAAATTTTAAGGAAAATAATGAAGTGGACGTGTGAAGAGTGGAAGAGAGTTTTCGAAATCATGAAAGGATGTATTTATAGGATTAACAAAATTAGGTCTGAAAATATTGACGTGGTGAATCTAGTGTACATAGTGTGCGGGTGGTGCACAGGTAGGGACCCATATAGTGACCCATGTAAAGACAGTTCTAGGCAGTTTTTCATCTTCGGTTGGTTGGTCATTGCACGGGTAGAGACCCGTGCAGTACCAGTGATTTGGGCCTTTTGGTCTTTTTGGAGAATTTCTAGTCCCCGGTTCACGAATGGTTGCGCTAGTGTGGACCAGAAACAATATAGACTTCTTAAAAATGTACGGGTAGGGCACCGATAGGGACCCGCGTATTGGAGCCATCTTCCTTGATTTTTGGCTAGTTTCCCACTCCTCATCTCCAGCACTTGAATTACACCATTTGCTTGCAATTACTACAAAAAAAAACTACTAGACATATAAATACACTCAAAAATGAGAAAAGGGATATGGAAATGAGAGCGAAAATATAGCACAATTTTGACACGATCGAGAACATAGAAGATAATCTAATTGGAATTTATTATATGTGCAAGTCTTCTACAACTAGTTAACCATCCAATACTTTTCCCTTAAATTAACCAAGAATATGTTCCAATCAAAATGAGTTACAATTATATAACTACACTTCTTCATACCTTGCAAGATCACCAAGTGTGTAGCGTCAGTGCGTTGGTGACACATGGACTCTGCAGCTGGATGACGATCGTAAAACCAACGTTGCAATACAATCCTAATGAACTCAGCCAAAGTCTCCATTGAAAATTGTAGTGCGAATTTTAAAGATGAGTTTAGGCACTCAGAAACATATTTTATCATCAACCTATACCTTCTTTGGGGACAATGGACACACTACTGCTTTTCTAGACCAGTATTGATAACATAGTCGAATGCATTCTTGTGAATGTTACTTAACTTCTCCATGCGCCAGTTATAAACATATTCATAGTATAATAGTTGATTTAACCCTTATGTCGGCCTCATCCATTCTACAGAAAGTTTTCTTTACATGTTCAAAAAATACCAACTACATATGGTATGGGTTACATATGGGAAAACACTAGCAATTCCAAATTCTGTGCTTGCATGTCGATCGGAAATTAAAACCAGATTGTTAATAAGACCGAGGGCACTCTTTAAGCAATATAAAAACCATTCCTAAGAAGCATTGTTTTCTCAATCCATGTAACCAAAAGCTATCGGGTATACTTGTTCATTACCATCATGTACCCATCATCTCCCTTTTTGATGGGTACCAATAACAGCAATCACAGGACACATACACCGACTGAAACCTCTAAGTGAAGCCTAAAATGGCATGAAGAAGTACATGACCAAATGTTGGTAATAGTTGGAACGTTTGTTCACTCGATCCGTAAGTTAATGATAATGCATAATGTAAGGCTTGATGAGCCTTACTGTACATAATTAGTATGCCATACATTGTTTTCATATAGTCAATTATGTCTTTAAATCACATTAGATGACCATCTTGTTGTTGGAATCTAGGGGCTATTACTTCATGAATTACGACCTCACTAGACTGTAGGTGGTGCCAGCTAATCTCCTGTAAGGGACAACTGTGTTCATTTACAAAACTTCTAACTTGAAAGTATGTCCCACCATTTCTCCTCATAGCTCTTAATTTTTTTGTACAATTGTCAATCTTGCATACCAAATGTATAACCGAATTGTTAGACCTTTTCACCTTCTATTCAAAGTTCTCCCTCATTGCATGAAGGCCTGCTAACCTCTTTAAATTCCTTTTCCTTGAAAAATATTGACCTTTGTAAATCATGGTGGTAAGTTCACTTGATCTCTTAGAGTTGTTTACTTCACCAAACAATTGAATCAGACCTGGATTTACTTCTTCCAATTGATGACAATAAGCAAGCAACAATTTGAATTATTCTTCGGGAGGACTAAAAACAGATGCCTCTGTATGATCCTTTGCCCTCCAAGACATTTAATACAACAAATGTAGTCCATTTTCCACTTGCATTTCAACCATGATATCTTTGGATTTTAGAGAGTGTCCGTGCACTAGCAACTTTGGTGCTAATAGTTCATTGACAGTCCAGGAATTTGCTTGTCGAAGACGTGCGTGGAAACCGCCGATATTACATGTATGATCCTTTACAAACATTTGAACCACCCAATATTCTCCTTTTTGCATCTTAATTCCACGTAAATGGAATTCACACTCTCCATCCTTACATCCAGCCTCATAATGTGTCTTGCTAGACCTTCTAATCCGGATTTCAAATCCCTCCTTAATGCATACATATTCAATGTTTGATTCAGATCTTTCTTGCATTGAAATATTCTACCCTTGTATAATCGGCCATTATCTGAACAAGCTTCCTCCGTGCTAATGGGTTCAAAAGAATACCTTTCTGCTCCAGGAATAATCCAAGCTCATGGGGATGCATGTTCATAAGTTTGATCAACATTGTCACCCAAACCATCTTCTCAAAAGGAAACGCTGCTAAATGTAGCAAACCCTGATGGGCCAGCACATCCATGTCCTCCAACACTTCCAGAACCATAACCCACTCCATCATGCCAATCTTCATCGTCGTGACTACCTCTGATAACGTAAGGTATCGAGTTATCATCACTGTTATCGGTGTCCAGCCACTGATTGTTCTCTTCATCGGCAATGGTTTCATCGTTACAGACACTTAGGTTTACAATTGGAATGGACACACATTCTGCCAGTTGCCGAAGAAACCCACCATACACAGGTTGTGAAGTAGGTAGGTTACATAGGTTGTCATCTTGCACACAATTTGTTGTTTCCTTCGCAGAAAGAGAGATAAAAACCTCAGTTAATAGCTTATCTACATTCATCATACATGACAAATCATTGTCATTCTCAATTCTCGGACGAGCAGTACCACTAATTGTAAACGCCAATGACCGTAATTGTAAGTTGTACCTAGCAACATCAATTTTGGCAACATCTTCTACCAACTTCACCAAGCCATCATGATTTACACATCTAGGAACATTGACCCACTTTGTCATACCACCCTCGTAAAAATTACCAACCCAACTTCCACCATGATGGATGACCAATTTTGTTTCATCCATATTCCTACAAGTCAAGTAATTGACATTTAAAGTAATTTACATGTAACTTTAAAATGAATTTATATGTAAATGTAAAATAGGACTTGGATGAAATGTAAATTCACAAATCACCTAGCATGTAACTTCATAAATAACAGACCATGTAACTTTATAAATAACCAAGTATGTAACTTAAAAAATAACCTAGCATGTAACTTCAAAATTAGCATAGCATGTAACTCCAAAATTAACCTATCATATAACTTAATAAATAACCTAGCATGTAACTTCAAAATTTACCTAGCAACTAACTTCAAAACTAACCTAGCATGTAACTTAAAAAATAACCTAACATGTAACTTTGGTACAAAACTTACAATAGTTGGTTTTCACTCCGAATCAAAATTACAGATACATGAAATTACAAATAAACTGACATGTAACATTAAATTGAACTGGCATGTAACATTTAAATGGCCTATCATGTAACCTGGGAACAAAAATTGACAGTAAATGAGTTTCACTCAAAATCGAAACCATCCTATTTTTCTTCAGATTAAACTTATTCATTCTTGTAAAAAACAAGTAGGAAAGGGATACACACCGTCAACTACATCAAGACAGAGCTATATGCTAAGTTTTTGATCTGGATCTACCTTCAAGAATGTGGTGACCGAAATCAATTCAGAGACACGATTTACCTGCAGAGACAAAGACCTATGAGTTTCGAACCCGATTTGTAAGCTCGGTTTTCAGACAGAAGAAGCTCGACTTTTTAGAGAGACAGAACACGATAGAGAACACGATTTTAGAGAGAATAAGCAAAAGAGAATACGGTTTCAGTGAGAAGAAGCAAATCAGTTTTGAGAGAGATCACGGTTTGAAAGAGAAGAAGCAAAGAAAATAGAGAATAAACAGAGAGAGCGAGAGAGAGAGCGTGAGAAATCTTTGGGTGGGAAAAATTGGAGGTGAAGCACTGATAGGTGAAAACTTTGGGTTGGAAAATTTTTGACACATAAAACAAAATTGAGGGCATATTTGGAAGTTCATGGTTAAAGATGGTAATTATAAACAAAAATAAATTTTTGGCAAAAAACAATAACTCAATAAATTTTTGGATCATTTCCTGCAATTCCCTCATATATATATATATATATATATATATATATATATATATATATATATGTGTGTGTGTGTGTGTGTGTGTGTGTGTGTGTGTGTGTGTGTGTGTGTGTGTTTTTGTGTGTGTGTGTAAATAAAGACCTGGCCAAAACAGGCCGGTCCGTCTGGCACATGGAGAGAGACGAGGCGTGCTTGGCATGTCCCAAGAAGGTGGTAGGCTAGATGGCCCAGACCAAGCCCGGTACGTAAGGCGGGGCGGCGTGTCGGGCCATAAGGGCTAGGTACGGCGGACCGTCCTGCCACGGCATGCGAACCCAACGGCCTGATCCCAACGGGCGGTACGCTAGACCGGCACGCCAGCCCACCGATTTTGACCGTTTGTTTTTTAAAAAACAATCCCTTCAATGGTTGAATTTCAAAATTCAGCCATAGGCTAACGTCATCACATTTGAATTTCAGTCTTGGAGGTAAAAAAATTACAAAAACCCCCTTAAAGTCTTCTAATTAAGATTTTGACCCACAGTTCAAATTTTTCTATAAATACTTCTATCCATTTCATTTTTCATTCACTCTCTCTCATTCTCTCAAATCTCAATCTCAACCTTCTCCAATTCTCTACACATTTTCATTCAATGTCATTCTCACTCTCTCTATAAAATTTGTAATACTAATTTCAAATCTTATTCTCTAAATTTTCCATCGACGTACCAATGTTTATATGTACATTTTTCTTATTATTTTTGTTGAAACATTTTTTGTTTGTAAATATACAATTTTATGTTTAGACAATAGTTATTAATTGTAATTATTTTTATTTAGTTAGCAAGTTTATCATTTTATGTGCATACTGAGTTGTTAATTTTAATATTATTGTTTAGTAAAATAAGATTTTTAATTTTAGTATTAATTTTAAAATTTGTTGTTAGTAAATTAATCAATTTAATTTGGATTAGTAAATTTTAATATTTTTAGTTAGTAAATTTATCCATTTAATTAGTGTTAGTGATTTTTAATATTTTTTGTTAGTAAATTATGAATTTTAAGCGTAGTAGTTAATTTTAATATTTTTTGTTAGTATATTATGAATTTTAAGTGTAGTGGTTAATTTTAATATGTTTTGTTAGTAAATTATGATTTTTAACTGTAGTATTAATTTTAATATTTTTTTTTGTAAATTTATCAATTTAATTTGTATTAGTGAATTTTAAATTTTTTTGTAAGTAAATTATGAATTTTAAGTGTAGTAGTTAATTTTAATATTTGGTGTTTGTAAATTATGATTTTTAAGTGTAGTATTAATTTTAATATTTTTTATTGTAAATTTATCTATTTAATTTGTATTATTGAATTTTAAATTTTTTTGTTATTAAATTATGAATTGTAAGTGTACTAGTTAATTTTAATATTTGTTGTTAGTAAATTATGATTTTTAAGTGTAGTAATTAATTTAATCTTTTTTTGTTAGTAAATTTTGATTTTTAATGTGACTATGAATGACTATAGTGTTTATATTTGTATTTTAGGAAATAGATCATAACCAGCAGTCTTATTTTCCGAACGGTTTGAAAATCTTGAACGATGAATTTGATCTTTTCAAACCGACCCAGACCTAAGCGGGACCTTCCGGTTCTGCCGTTACACTAACATCACGTCCTAAAAGATTAACATCAAATGTCTTGCAGTGTTTCGATGTTGCCGAAATGACACTCTAAGACAAGACAACCGGCCCCAGAGCTAAATGTAAGTTTTGTCCTAAGGACTATACCACAAGTAGGAAGAGAACCGATCATTTGAGAAGGCATAAGCTCAAATGTATGCCTACACATAGACAAGTAGACACTATAACCCAGACACAACTATAACGGCACCCAGACGGATCCGTTACGATATGGCGGTTCAACACCGTGAACGCTAGAGATTTCTTGGCACGATTCATTGCTCAAACTAATCAACCGATCAATGTCGGTGACAATGTTTTCTTCCTGAATTAATCACATCTGCATTCAACCCCCAATTTTTAAACTGTTTCTAAAACCACCACTAGAAATGATTTGATAAGATTGTTTGAAACCCATAGAGATGACTTGATTGTTGATATACAACATCTAAGTGCCCCTGTTGCATTAAATTCTGATATTTGGAACGCATGTTCCAAACAGACCTATTTATGTGTCACAAGACACTATTTAGATTCTGAATGGAGGATAGTAAAAAAACAATTCTTGGTTTTCGTCCTATGGATTTTGCACATATCTTAGAAAATACTTCTAATGTCATTCTTTCAATTTTAGAAACTTATGAAATCACACATCGCATTCTTTCTATCACATTAGATAATGCATCTGCAAATACTAGCTCTATTGCATTGTTTGTTGCAAGAAATATCCCGCAAGATGAAGGTTATTTCTTCCATCAATGGTGTGCATGTCATACCATAAATTTAGTTGTATAGACTGGTTTAAAGTAGGTAAGCAACCAAATAGATCGCATCAGAGATGCCATTTCTTGGATTGGTAGCCTTAATCCTAGATTCCAAAAATTCAAGAGACATTGTGCATTAAACGGTCTCAAACCCCCGATGATTCCAAATTGAAATGTCAGTAAGGTGGAACTTTACTTAATTAATGCTGGAAAAATGTTTGGATTATGATTCAACCATTACATGTTTTTATAACATGAAATTGGCTGAAATTGGTCATCCTAAAGCAAAAGCACTTACCTTAGACGATTGATATGTAGTAAGGGTTTTTGTTCAATTCTTAAAGATTTTTCACAATACCACTGTAACTTTTTCTAGGATCTATTACCCCACATCTTTTTAGGAAATCCATCAAATAGTGGAAATGTCTGAAGAGTTAAACAATTATAGGGAAGATGAGCATCTAGCCCAGCAGTTGTTGCCATGGAGACAAAGTTGAAAAAATATTTGGCTAACATTCCTCTGCTTTATGCCTTAAGTGTTATTGTAGATCATATGGTTAAATTATCTAGTTTAAAAGTTTTACTAGAGTTTATTGGTACTAATTTGGTAATATATTATTAAGAATAGGTTATTGACATTCGAAACAAGTTGTTCAAAGTTTTTCGTATTTATGAGTGCAACTTTGGCAACATTAACACCCACTAATCAGCAGAACCAGAGACGGAGCCGAAGCAAACAAGTTGGAGTCTTCTCGAAAGGTTAAAAAAGGACAAATTAGCAAGTACTTCTTCAAGGCAAAGATCTTCTTGTGCCGAACTGAACAGGTACCTTGAGACACAATTCAATGTCGTCGAAGACAAGGAAGACCTACACCTAAAGGTATCCGGTTCTGTCACACCTAGCACGTGACGTACTGGTTATCCCCATGTCCACGGTGTCATCAAAACAAGCATTCAGCACCAATGGATGCATAATTGAACCAAGAAGAAGTTGTTTATCTTCGGAGATGGTGGAGGTATTACTATGCCTCGGGATTCGGAGCATGCTAAAAAATGGTTGCAAAACCAAACTGTAGATAATGAACTTATTCTAAATTTCAACAATCTATATGTTGATAAGCCTTCCAGTAGTGGCCAATACCAGAACTAGGTTATAATTTTACATGTACATGTACTTCTAAGTTGTAATACAACTGCACTCATTTTCCCTTAACAAGTATTTATCCTACGGAGTTTTTCTTGGTAATGTTTTTATTGATGCAATCATGTAAATATGTAATACTGAATTCCATAAGTAAGAAATAAATTAATAATTCTTTATTTCATATTATCGTAACTTCATCTATATTTTTTTTTGTAATACTTTACCTTTATTCAAATTTTTCATTATTTTAGTATTTTACTATCAAAAATAATTAATCTATCGAACTAAAAAAATTAATATGAAAATCTTATTTTTCATAATAATCAATTAAGAGGATAAACAAATTGCAATGAAAATTACATTGACATAATTGAATTGTTAATTTAATATTATGTATTTTAATTATGTATTTTCCCTAAACCCTAAAGTTTAAACCCAAAACCCAAAATAAAAAATAAATAAATAAAGGTCTGGCATGTGGGGCACGTCGGTCGTGTTCTGCGTGGTGGCCAGGCCCAGCAGGCCCACGTGCCGTGTCGGGTCCACGTTCTAGAAATGTGCCGGACAAGGCCTGGCCTAGTCGAAAACGTGGCTCGAACCTGGTACGGCCCGTTTTCAAAAACTGACCTGGACAGGTCGGATCAGATGGGTCTGGCCTGTCCATATTTGCACCACTATATATATATAGTCCTATTCTACTCAGTGCCCAGTAATATAACTTACATCAGTGCATTGGATGTGGACCACTGATTATGGAGAAGCTTTGACAAGTGCAACTTTGAGTCGAAATATATAAATCTAATGGTCCACATCCAACGCACTAGTAAATTTATATCAATGTGTACTGGCTTAAAAACTTCTAATATATATATATTGATTTCGTATACTATTATTCAAATAGCACCAGTGTTTATGAGTGGGCATGGGTTTGACGATACTGAAACCAAACCATTATTTAATCGAGTCAATTTTTTTCAACATAAACCAAACCGATTATAAGGTAAAACCAAACCAAACCAAACCATACCAATAAAAATCAGTTTGGTTCGGTTTGGCTTGGCGATTTAAGAAAATAATTATGTTTTTTTTATTTGAACAAATATAATAATATGAATATAAGTAGATAAACTCATTATCAATAAGGTAAATAATAATACTAAATTTAGCCCAAGTGCATAACAATAATAGTTTTTAAAAAAACTCCAGTGTAGAACACATTAAACTTATACAAAAAAAAAAAAAAAAAAACTAGACCGTATTGCTTATTGCGTTTTTGTATGAACCAATAAAAAAAATAGTTACTTATCCTCAATAAATTTAATCAGTGCTGACAACTCCGGATGAGATGAAATATGTTTAAGAATAAATAGAGGGGGTTAGAGCTTAAAACTGAGAACACGATAACCTTATATAAAATTAGGTTAACTTTAATTTTTATTTATATGATAATTTGATATATATATATATATATATATATATATATATATATATATTGAAGTGTGTAATGGTTTGGGTTATACGGGACGATAAAACACAACTCACAAACCAACAGAAACCAATCGGGTTACTAGAAAATGGCTCAAAAAATTATTAACACTATTTGGGGGGAGGGGGATATTGTGCAAATATTACCACTTTACTAATGTATGTTTAAAAGGAACCATTTAGCGTCATCAGACGAAAATACAACGAATTATTGAAGAAGAGAGAAAGTTGTCGTTTTCAAAGTTAGAGAAAAGCAAGAGTGAGAAAGAAATCGATGGGAAGCTAATCGACGGCGAAGTGATCGGATTGTTGATAACTTGTGTTTTGTTGATTGAAATTGTGGATTATGGTTGAAATAGAGAGCTGAGAATGGTGTAGTTTAGGTTAGGGTTTGAAATGAGTTTCAATATCTATTGAGGAAGATGAAATTCTAGGTAACCGAGACTTTGTGAAGGAGATACGAGGTTTTTTGTATTTGAATCGAGCTTTTTTGATAGATTTCCGAGCATTTTTTTGTGAAAATTAGGTTTTGGTTAATCGAGCTTATTTTAAGTTATATAGAACTTTTTTTTAAGATGATTGAGCTTGTATTTAAAAGCTCGATCATATTTCTCAAAGGATCGAACTTTTTTTAATGGGATTAAGTTTTTTTGTATAGGATCGAGCTTTTTTTCATAGGTTCGAGCTTTTTTTTCATTGGTTCGAGCTTATTTTCATTGGTTCGAGCTTATTTTTCATTGGGTCGAGTTTCTTTTTCATTCGTTCAAGCATTTTTTTTCATTGGTCCGAGCTTTTGTTTTTCATTGGTTCGAGCATTTTTTTCAAATTATCGAACTTTTTTAGGTCAACCAGAGCTTTTTTAAAACAAGATCAAGCTTTTTTTTAAAATTTTTGGTTGGTTACGGTCCGAGCTTATTTGTCAAATGTTCGAGCTTTTTTATCAAAGGCCCGAGCTTTTTTATCAAAAGACTGAGATTTTTTATCATAGGGCCGAGGTTTTTTCAAAAAAGGCCGAGCATTTTTTGCCAAGGCTTGAGTTTTTTGCAAAGTCCCTAGCTTTTTTTGCAAGGGACCGATCATTTTAATGTTGTTTTCGAGCTTCTTTCAGTTTAGTGATGTATTATTTCTGTGACATTGCATATGAGAAATAGGTTGAGGGGTTTGCTTAAAACTCCAAAAGAAGACTGGTACGAGGGAAAACTGACTCGATATGACTATTTTGACTCCCTTGGCCATATAGACAACACGCTGAACCGACTCCATAAAAAATTTGTTGTGGAAGACCAGTGTTTGTTCATGACATTATGTTTCGGGCATTTACTGATGATGCATCGGGAGATGAAGTTTTCGGGTAGTTTTATCCATCGGTTGCTTTAGATGGAGTTGCACCATAAGGGCCCAACAGATGAGATGCAGTTCATGTTAGGGAACCGTTCGGTGAGGTTTTCGAAGGCGGAATTTTACCTTATCACCGGATTACGGTTTGGAGTCCTACAATATTTAAGGTCTATCTCACACCCTATTGGTAAGAACTTTGAATTACAACCTGTACTTTATTATTGGTGTCCTAAATTGTATGGATTCTTATCGTACTTACTTTTGATGCAGATATTTGATTTCAAGGTGATCCTCGATATGGGCATCAAGTTCGGCACCCAGAGGGATACCGACCAGTCTCCCCGTATATTGAAGTAGGAGTTGGGCAAACAACCGAGGGGGAAGAAGCTGGCCAAGATTGTCAATGCTCGAGTATTTATTTAATTTGTACATGTTTATACTATTAAGTAAGTATACAATTACATTGTTCTAACTAAGGTTTCAGATGTTTGCAAGGACGGAACTTGTGCCCACACCAGCTGAGAAAGAGGCACCGTACTATGTGGGGCTAAACGAGTGGGGGAGCTTGTATGTAGAGGAGGATAGGCTTCAGATTCCACCTCTAGTCCCTGATCAGACTACCTTTGGGAGAAACAATGGGATAAAGGGTCAGGGTTTCATGGCCAGGGCCAATGACAGTGAGGGATCTGAGACGTAAGCTGGGGTTTTAGGGCTAGTGACAGTGAGGGATATGAGCCAGACTCTCAGTGAGAGAGGCATAGGCGGGTTCGGTTTACCACCCCTGGATTTGCTACATCTAGAAGGGATTCCCGTGGGGGCATTGGACGTGATGGACAGATAAGTTGAAATGATAGTTTTGTTTTTTATTAATGCGACTATTGATAGTTTTGTCCTAACAATGTTAACAAGATTTTAGGCCCCATGGGAACATCAGTTCAACGAGTTGCGTGAAGCGTTACGGAAAAGTGGCGAGGCTTAATAGCAATAGCACCGGGAGTTGCTGGATATGATTCGAAAAAATGATATGGATAGACAGAAGCAATATCGAGTGTTACTGGATATGATCCAGGGCCTTCAGAGGTCAACGACGCATACACACAGGGATGGTCCACCACCTTTTGATCCAAACTTTAGTCCTGCAGATAGAACAAGGTATATAGGGGGACAGACAAGACATGTGGACATAGCGAGCCCCCACCAACAGGTGGGTAGGTTCGGAGAGTGAGGCACAACCATGTACTGGTGATTATAGGCCTGTTACACATACATCTGTATGGTCGGACCTCCCAATAGTCCCTTCTGGGTCGATCCTGGCCCAGGCACAACTTCCTTAACCACCCAGTACAGGGACCAAGCTCCAGAGGTCCTCCTTACCTCGGCCATCGATCGATGCCCAGCAATCCCTCTACCCCGCACATCGATCGAGTGGCCCAGCTACCTCCACCACCATGCATAGCGACCCAGCTCCCCCCACCACCTAGCACAGTAACCCAGCTCCCCTTACCACCCTATATATCGACCGATCCAACCGATATATGAACATATATCTTCTCATCGCAGTACACCGCGTCCTCACCCAGGAAGCGTATGCTCAAGCACGGCTGGTAGTTATTTAGCCATTACGTAGATCCATACCTGTCTAAGAGGGTGAGGACACGGTCATTGTCAGTGGACCACATTTTTGACCCCCACAGACTGGTTGACTCTGACCAGCTAGCAGTGTACAAATCATTCAAGAGGAACATCAATGGGGAATGGTGAGTACAAATTTATCTATAAACTTGGTATTCTTTTCTGTTTAATAAATTTATTATCAAGCTAATCCAACAATTAAGCAGGTGTGATATGGACGTGCTGGCGCCAGTCGAAGCCAATTGGTTCCAGTGGATGTAGTCCAACTTCATGGCCTTGGAGGACACGGTACTTACGTGATTTTACATTTAACGTTTGCTTAAGTACAATTGTTTTGCTAACAATTCTTAACATTTATAAATTGTCAGCATATGGACGAGTACCTCCATATTCTTCAGAAGCTTCAGTGAGGATTCCCTACTGTGTACAACCAAAGGATCAACGTATTGGATACGCAATTCTATGTAAGTATTTATAACTTATTAGTTGTGCATATAGTTTTTTGGTTCTTGATTCTTGATAACTTCTTGTCAATGAATGTATGTACAACCACTTATGATGGTACAGTGGGAGAGAAGGATGCCTCGTGATGCTAACGGGGCCATGACCACGGTGAAATGGAATATACAGCAGTCCCAGTGGTCGGCTAAGGACCTTCAAACGGTCTGTGAAGCTACCATGAGTGGAAACCTGTTGTGGCACGAGGTTAACTTAGTAAGTGTTACACGGTGTAACTTATTTAAAGTAAAATGTTTTCATATATTACAGGTCGTAACACCTTATGAGTACTATCACGGGTCCTGATACCGTGCAACGTTGGGCTCCAACATTGGCTCTTGGTGACCGTCGACCTTACTCTCGGGAAGATGAACATACTAGACCCCTAGAGATAGGATGTCTCCTTGCATATCAGGAAGAAGCAGGTCCGCCTACTGCGCTAGTTTTTACCATCGATGTTGAATGACACGGGGTTCCACACTGCGTGATGACCTCGCTATAAGACATTCCCTAGGAAAAATAATCCGTTCTTGGTCAACGTAGTGTCCACATCAACGGTCCCCCAACAAAACCAATCTTAATACATTCTATTTTATTAACTAACTTAGAGATTGTTTTATTAAAAAGGAATTGTAATACGTGTTAATTTATCCAATTGCAGGGGAAACTGTGGTCCCCACACATTGAGACTGATCAAGTTCATACTGGTGAATCAACCGACTTTCGAATGGTTGTAGAGATTTTTTGTAACTCCAAGCCCACCTAGAGATTTGAAACAAATATTATGGTGTGTTTAAGATTAATCTAGAGGGGGGTGAATAAATTTTAAACAATTTTACCAAATTTTCGTTAATGGTCAAGTTGATGAAAATACCCCTAGCTAGTTACAAAAATATCACAAGTGTAATAAATGCGGAAAGAGTAAAGACACTTGAGATATACGTGGAAACCCTCCAAATGGGAAAAACCATGGGCTGTTAAGTGCACCACACTTGAACCTCGAATCCACTAATGGCAAAGGAATTACAACCTAATCCCGGTTTAAAATCCATCACCACTACCTAATCCCGGTATAAGTGAACCTAGTCCATCTTGCTTGCGATTTAAGCTACCTAATCCCAGAAGCAACATAAGTCATACTTCTCAATGAAGATATAAAATGGCCTATGTGAATATATGATGATATCCAGAGAACAAACAAGGCTAGGAAACCTTATATGCTTATCTAGGATAATGAGATGGCAATTAATGCAATCCTAGATATCAAGAGCTAAATTACATGTTCAAAAAGCTTACCTAAACATAGATCAAACAATCCTATGAAGCTATCACAATACAACACTCAATCATGTCATAACAACAATCTCTAATTTGTATCTAGAATATATTCTAAGAGCATACAAATGATTAAAGAGACGACTTAGCAAGAAAACACTTAACTTGTAAGAAGATAGTGAGAAACTTACCAAACAAGATGTGATGATGCAAAACTATCCATTGATGCACTCTAATTAACTTTAGATGATGCAAAATGAAGTTTTTATGCACATGGGAATGCTTTAAGTGTTTAAAGATGAGTTCTTGGAAGATTTTTCCTTTTGGAATGTGTTCTAAGGAAAAGATATGATGTTCTGAACTCTTGCACGACCTGAATACAAAGAGTTATATATATATATATATGAGTTTCAACCAGAGTGAGGTCGTTTTGAAAAAAATGTTCCAGCTCCCGTTATGTACCCTAGTGACGTGCGCTGGTCGAGTAGCGTACCACCAGTGCACAGTCTAAATTTCAATAGGCGTTGGTGGAGTGGTACAGCTTAGTGGCGCATGACTAGGGTCGATCCACTGGAATGTTACGCTGGTGAGGCTGCGCTAGTCGAGTAGCGCACCACCAGCGCACTGCTCACTTTTTAAATGTTGCGCGGGTGAAGTGGCGCATGACAAATGACTATCCACTGGAATGTTGTGCTGGTGAGGCTGCGCTAGTCGAGTAGCGCACTGTCCACTTTTTCAACACTCAAACACACATTTTCAACAAGTCCTAGAGTGATGAATATGCATCCGATACTAATGCCTATCATGACATGGTATTTTAATCACAAGATGCAAATAAATCAAGAAGAGTCATTTATACAAAAAAGCACACAAGTATAAACACACAACATATATGAATAAGAGTTATGCATGAATTAGTGAGTGTGTGCAACTATCTCTTCAAAGCAAGTAAGCACAAGAATTTTACCTTTGGTGTTTCTCCTCTTGAAGTCTTGAGAGTCTAAGCTACCTTTACATAAAACCCCAAAAATGTGGTTTGTTCACGAAATAAGCCAATCAATAAAAGAGGACTTTACAATCTCCCTCTTTGGCTATTTCGTGACAAAACCACCACTCACATTGATCCTCACAAAACAAAATAAAACACCAGGAAGATATTCTACATTACAAAGAGATATACATAAAAAAACTTTAAATCTTCAATCTCTTGTAGAACTATCAACCATACACACAAAACAAACAACAAGTACACTTTCCAAACCAAGTGTATGTGAGATGATCAAGTGATTATAAAACAAAAGCATTTTCATTTAAGAATATAAGTACAACATCATGCAATGTATATGAATGCAATGCTCCCCCTCAAAGGGTTACTCCCCATAAAAGTAATCTCCCCAACAAGTACTACTCCCCCTTTTTGTCATGATATAGGTAAAGGAGGAATCCCCAACCGGGTCACTCAAGGCAAAAAGAGAAAAGAGCATACAAGTTATTTGCATAATCATATAAGCCACATTTATGCAACTCAATTAATAGGAGAGAAAGAAGGAGATTTATTTAAAGAAAATGTGTAAATTAAGAATATTTTGCATACAAGACATGTTGCATTTAAGTCCAAAAACAATGGTATTTGGCAAAGCAAATGACAAAGGTTTCCAATAGAATTCAAACCAATTTCACCATTTGTCATGAGAGAAGCAAGGATATAGCGTTTTTATAGATGTCAAGTTTTAATAGCATTATATCCCACTTTATAAGCGAAACATGGCATGAGCGACTTTACACCCTTTTTGATTTTTCCGGGTAGGATACCCTTATGATAGTAGCCATGTTCAACTAATAAATAAAGAGAGACATTCATTAAACATTTTAGTGTCACTAGCATTTTCACACAATGTTTTACATTTAACAATTGCAATCATCAATTCATGCTTGATCATTTTTCATTAGCATGTCATTAAAGAACCATCATGTCATGGAGATAACTATAGGTCATTCAATATGTACTTCCTATGTAGATCTCCTAGTCCAAAAATGCATGCTTGAATATAAATATGACATGGATTGTAATCAAAGCAAAGTTCACACTTATTGAAGAAAATACAATGTAATATAGTATAAGTGCAACAAAGTTACTCAACAATCAATAAATAAGCATAAACATTTCAAAAAATTTTGCATACATCAAGTATACAATAGCTCTTTTTGCTTGAGTTCCCCATATGGGGTCAAAGTAAAAACTCATCACTCTATGAGACAAATCCCAATAGATCTACTAAGAGTTTTGAATCGAGTAGCATCTAAGGATTTAGTAAATAGATCCGCTAGTTGATCATTAGTACCTACATGCTCAAGTACTATGCATTTATTCTCAACTAGTTCTTTAATGAAATGATGGCGAATGTCAATATGCTTAGTTCAAGAATGTTGAACTGGATTCTTGGAAATATTAATTGCACTCATGTTATCACAAAAGAGAGTAAGAGTACCTTGATTGAATCCATAGTCGACTAGCATTTGCTTCATGGAGTTGTGTGCATCCACTCCAAGAAGCTATGTATTCGACCTCAGCCATGGACAAGGAAATTGAATTTTGCTTCTTACAAAACTAAGAGACAAGGTTGTTCCCAAGGAAAAGGCTACAAGACTAGCATTAGTTTTGAAAGAGTACCAAATCCTATAGTTAGATGTCCCATTCACATAACGAATGATTCTCTTAATAGAAGAGAGATGGGACTCCTTAGGATCCTATTGGTACCTAGCACACACACACACCCACACTAAAAGAGATAACGGGCCTACTTGCGGTCAAATAGAGCAAGGTACCAATCATGCCACGATACAAAGTTTGGTCCACACTTTTATCACTAGCATCCTTGCTTTACTTCAAAGTGGTACTCATGGGTGTATCACAATGTTTGGCATTTTCAAGGCCAAATTTCTTTACTAGGTTTTCGGCATATTTAGCTTGAGATATGAAAAACCCATCATCCATTTGTTTAATTTGTAAACCTAGAAAGTAACTTAGCTCACCAACAAGACTCATTTCAAACTCATGAGACATGACATCAACAAATTGTTGGACTTTGGTGTTATTTATAAAGCCAAAAACTATATCATCAACATAGATTTGAGCTATAAAGAGCTCATCTTTGTCTTTGTTGATGAATAGAGTCTTGTCAACACTACCCCTAGTGTAGCCATTGTCTTTAAGAAATTGAGTGAGGAGCTCATACCAAGCCCTTGGTGCTTGTTTCAACCCATATAAAGCCTTCTTGAGATGATAGACATGATTAGGGTGGTGAGGATCCACAAACCCTTTAGGTTGCTCAACAAACACTTCCTTTTGCAAGAAACCATTGAGGAAGGCACTTTTAACATCCATTTGATACAATTTGATCTTGTTCAAACAAGAGATGGATAAAAAAAGCCTAATGGACTCAATCCTAGCAACGGGAGCAAATGTCTCCTCAAAGTCAATACCCTTAATTTGAGAGTACCCTTATGCTACAAGCCTAGCCTTGTTTCGCACAATGGTACCATCCTTATCGGATTTGTTCCTATACATCCATTTGGTGCCTATCACATTGGTGTTCCTGGGCCTAAGAACTAGATTCCAAATCTCATCTAAAATTCATCCTTTAAGGCTTCATCAACCTTCTTAGGTTCTATTTGAGAAGTGTAGCAAGTGTAGCTAATTAGATTAGCCATTTGATACCTAGTCTTAACACCCTTATTAACCTCTCCAATTATGTCATCTTTGTCATGGAGTTTCCTAACCCATGGAGCAGGTTCTTTTGAGTTCAATAGAGGAATCCTATCAATAGGTTGTGCGATATCATCATCAAGATTACTCTTTTCAATATTAGGAACATCAACAACCTTTTCCAGAGGAGAGTCATTATCTAGATCTACCTCCTCCTCATTGTCATTAGATTTGAGCCTAGTATCATCAATGACAACATTAGATGATTCCATGGCGGTTCTAGTTCTTAAATTGAAAACTCTATAGGCTCTACTATTGAAAACTCTATAGGCTCTACTATTCAAGGCATAGCCAATGAAGATACCCTCATCACTCTTAGCATCAAATTTGCCAAGTTGATCATGGTCATTCAAAATGTAGCATTTGCTTCCAAAAGTTTAAAAATAGCTAACATTTGGCTTTCTACCTTTCCATAAATCATAAGAGGTTTGCCTAGTGTGTGGCCTTAGAAAAACTCTATTTCCTATGTAGCACGCCATATTGATGGCTTCGGCCCATAGATTCCTAAGAATATTGTTGCTAAGCAACATCACACGGGCCATCTCTTGAAGAACCCTAATTTTCCTCTAAACAACTCCATTTTGTTGAGGTGTCCTAGAAGCCAAAAACTCATGAGAAATGCCTAGACTATTGTAGTAGTTTTCAAAATAGGCATTCTCAAACTCCTTCCTATGGTCACTCCTAATCCGTTTAATGCTTTTAATCTTGGAGTTCATTTCATTTTGAATTTTGGAACAAAGCATTTTAAACTTGTCAAAGGTTTCAATTTTTTCTCTAAGAAAATAGGTCCAAGTGTACCTAGAGAAGTCATCTACATATATAAAAATGTATCTCTTTCCACCTAAACTCTCGGCTTGCATGGGACCCATAAGCTTCATGTGGAGAAGCTCTAGAGGTTCCTTGTTGAATAAATACTTCCCATTTTTTGTGCATGTTTTTGGTTTGCTTCCCTTATTGGCAAGGTCCACAGACATCATTTGCCTTTTTCCCAAGCTTGGGAAGACCTCGCACAATATTGAACTTATCTAAGATTCGTAAATCCCTATAGTTCATGTGACCAAGTCTTTCGTGCCACAACTCAATTTGTTCATCCTTGGACACATTGCAAGAAACACATCTAGCTTCAAGACAATAACAATTAACAAGGTTTGTCCATTTGGCAATAGGATAGAGCAATCATTTTTCCTAAACAAGACGGACAATCCTTCATCACTAAGATATGAAATACTTATCAAATTTGCTTTTAGGCCATCAACATACAAAGCATTGGACAAGGAGGGTAATCCGGGAATGGAAATAGTTCTCTTTTCTTTAACTTTCTTTTTGGATCCATCACCAAAGGTGACATTTCCTCCCTCCTCCATCACAAGAGTCTTAAAGAAACTCTTATCTCCAGTCATGTGCCTAGAGCACCCGCTATCCAAATACCAAAAATTAGAAGAATGAGCTTTCAAGGCAATTTGTGCTACATGGCAAAAGTGTTCATCTTTTCTAATCCACCTAGGTGAAATATTTTCCTTCATAGTGGTCAATGGTACATGGGCTCTAAATGTCCTAGGATCTTACAAAGGTGTTCCATTTTTCCTAGTGACATGCATCATGGCTTTAGCCTTTTTCTTCTCTATCATGCTTTCAATTCTACACAATTTAATATATCTAAAGCAATTTAGTCTAATATGACCATCAATACCATAAAAATGACATGCAGGAATAGAGTTAGGAATCATACCATAACCTTGAGGATGGATTGGAGCCTTCCCATTCCTTTATGGTTGTCTTGATTGTTGTTGAGGAATTTCCTTCTTTGTTGTTGAGCAAGACTTGATTGCTTCCTTGGTTGAGCTTGCATGATAGGTATCTTCTCTTTATGAGCTTTCGGTTGTGTAAAGTTAACTTGAGGAACCCTTGTAGGATAAGCTTGAGGTAGGCTTCTTGGTGCCACCTTCACTTGAGCACTACTTGAACACTCTCCTAGGTCAAGTTTCTTCCTAGGCGATTATTGAGATTTATACTTCTTACAAAAATGGTCTTGTTTGGAGTGGAGGACATCTTGTCATCTTCAAACCCAAGCCCCTTCTTGTCACTTGGCCACTTTCCAACATCTAACATGTGATCATGTTTTTTAGTACTAGAGTTCATATTGGCCATCAACTCTCTAGCATCTTCAAGATCTTTTTTCAACCCTTATCCTCTCCTCTTATATAAGTCTAATTCCTTTCTTAGCTTATCTTCACTCTTCATGGTTCTCACCAACTCTTCATTTAGTTGGTAAACTTGAATTGAGAGCTCTAGGTTTTCTTCTTTTAATCTCTTAATTTCATTCTTGTTCTTTAACCTTGAACTCTCAAACCTAGCCATATAGTCATTGAGATCCATCCTATCCACATTTCCATTTGTGGATTGTGATGAAGATCCATCATCACTTCAGTAGTTTTCCTCTTGAATCTCATTTTCTTCTTCACTAGCATCTTTGCTCCTATAAGAGAACGTAAAGGCTATGAAGTTAGCCATGAGTTCTTCATCATCCGAAGACTCATCTCCTTCATTGGAGTTATCACTTTCACTCCATATGGCGGCCATCACTTTTCTCTTTTACTTGACCTTGTGATTTGCACATTCAAGGGCAAAGTGACTTATCCCACCACATTCATAGCATTGGACTCCTTTCTTTTCGGTCTTTTCTTGCCTAGGCTCAAACTTTTTGAAGCGAGGCATTTTCTTCAAGTCTTGACCCTTGGATCTTAAACCTTTCCTCTCAGATTTGTAGAATTTCTTGAACTTCCTCATTAGCAAAGCAATTTCCTCATCCGAGTCATCACTTTCCTCCTTCTCAACTTTGGAGGTTTTCAAAGCAAAATCCTTTTGCTTATTCGGTGGTGTGGGGTTAGGACATTTCCTAGATTCATAAGCTATAAGCCTTCCAATCACTTCACTTGGCTTCATATCCTTGTAGGCATTGTTCTCTTCTAAAGCAGTTACTTTGGACTCAAATCTATCGGGTAGGGATCTCATAATCTTTTGCTTGATCTTCCTATTTGAATAAGGATCACCAAGTTGATGACTTTGGTTCACAATGTCCATCAATCTCACTTCAAAGTCATTGAAGCACTCGTTCTCATCCATCATGAGCAATTCAAATTGCGTTTGGAGAAATTGAAGCTTTGATTCCTTAACCACATTTGTTCCCTCATGTGCAACTTCTAGGATGTCCCATGCCTCCTTAGCTATCCTAGTATTTTGAATCAACTTGTACTGGTTCTCATCCATTGCATATAGGATGGCATGCATTGCCTTCTTATTCCACTTTGATGCCTCAAACTCTTATGCATTCCACTGTGCCTTTGACTTGAGTACATCATCTCCTCCATCCGTAGGAGTTATCATGGGTGGAGTGTAAGCATCTTCAACCGCCATCCATGCCCTATCATGAATTTGGCAAATATACGACTCCATCTTGCCTTTCTAAGAGGCATAATTCAACTCGTTGCCACTATTTCCACTCATTGTTTTAATGAATTAATGATATGAATGCGAGTATATAAATGATCAACACAAACACACAAAATGCAACACACACCAAAATGAGCAAGGATCACCTATGTATGTCTAGGAACGTGCTCTGATACCAATTGAAACAAATATTATTGTGTGTTTAAGATTAATCTAGAGGGGGGTGAATAGATTTTAAAAAAATACCAAAATTTCGTTAATGTTCAAGTTGATGAAAATACCCCTAGCTAGTTACAAAAATATCACAAGTGTAATAAGTGCGGAAATAGTAAAGACACTTGAGATATACATGGAAACCCTCCAAATGGAAAAAACCACGGGCTGTTAAGTGCACCACACTTGAACCGTAAATCCACTAATGGCAAAGGAATTACAACCTAATCCCGGTTTAAAATCCACCACCACTACCTAATCTCGGTATAAGTGAACCTAGTCCATCTTGCTTGTAATTTAAGCTACCAAATCCCGGAAACAACACAAGTCTTACTTCTCAATAAAGAGACAAAATGGACTATATGAATATATGATGATATCCAAAGAACAAACAAGGCTAGGAAACCTTATATGCTTATCTAGGATAATGAGATGGCAATTAATGCAATCCTAGATATCAAGAGCTAAATGACATGTTCAAAAAGCTTAGCTAAACATAGATCAAACAATCTTATGAAGCTATCACAATGCAACACTCAATCATGTCATCACAACAATCTCTAATTTGTATCTAGAATATATTGTAAGAGCATACAAATGATTAAAGAGTTGGCTTAGCAAGAAAAACACTTAACTTGTAAGAAGATAGTGAGAAACTTACCAAACAAGATGTGATGATGCAAAACTATCCATTGATGCACTCTAAATTACTTTGGATGATGCAAGATGAAGTTTTTATGCATATAGGGATGCTTTGAGTGTTTAAAGATAAGTTCTTGGAAGATTTTTCCTTTTGGAATGTGTTCTAAGGAAAAGATATGATGTTCTGAACTCTTACACGACCTGAATACAAAGAGTTATATATATATATATATATGAGTTTCAACCAAAGTGAGGTCGTTTTGAAAAAAATGTTCCAGCTCCCGCTATGTGCGCTGATGACCTGTGCTGGTAGAGTAGCGCACCACCAGTGCACAGCCTAAGTTTTCAATAGGCGCTGGTGGAGTAGCGCAGCTCAGTGGCGCATGACAAGCGATGATCCACTGGAATGTTGCGCTGGTGAGGCTGCGCTAGTCAAGTAGCGCACCACCAGCGCACTGCCCACTTTTTCAACACTCAAACACACATTTTCATCAAGTCCTAGACTGATGAAGATGCATCCTATACTAATGCCTATCATGACATGGTACTTTAATCACAAGATGCAAATAAATCAAGAAGAGTCATTTACAAAAAAATGCACACAAGTATAAACACACAACATATATGAATAAGAGTTATGCATGAATTTGTGAGTGTGTGCAACTATCTCTTCAAAGCAAGTAAGCACAAGAATTTTACCTTTGGTCCTTCTCCTCTTGTGGTCTTGAGAACCTAAGCTACCCTTACATAAAACCCCAAAAATGTGGTTTGTTCATGAAATAAGCCAATCAATAAATGAGGACTTTACAAGATTGGTTGTATATTAATAGTTGTAAATTATTTATGTTTTGTACAATTTGTTATGTACAAAGACATTCTATTTAACTTATATTATTTTAAATATTTTTATTGTTTCTGTTTCAAGTGTCTGGCATCAAAAGTACGACACACATTGCAAACCTTAAACAATATTACAAAATAAGTTAATGAACAAGTCATATAATTCCAAATTATTACATGTCATACAATTCCAAATTATTACAATGTTATCAATGGAAACATCGCCATTCAATCCCCGATAGAGTCCCTGTTTGGGCACGTCTGTTTATTGTGTCCAATTGAATGACGGATGCTACACTTGCAGCGGTAATCATCGGGGACACCTCTGCTTGGACCTTCAATAATCAAAGATAGGTTAAAACACCTCCTGGAATTATGACCCGATTGTCCACATCTTCTACATGATTGTGTGAATGTCTTTTCTGAATATGAGACATGCCGACCCGCCGTTTGGAGACCTGCTTGTCTCCTGGAGATTGGATTCGAAACCACCTGCTCAGCAATGTCAGATGGCACTACCCATGTTGAAGGATGTCCAACGGGCATAATAGGAATCGAGTACGCATCAATAAGTGTCTGTCTCTTGTAGTAGTCAGCACACAGGGATGTGTAATCCAAGTTTCTCTCCTTACACCAATAACACCAACAATAAAACATTAAGACATACATTTCAGTAATATTAACCATACATGATAAATTGTAATGTACATTGCGACCGTGAGAGTGTGAGAACATTGAAAATGGTCCATTTGGAATTTGTTGCATGTGCAGGTCTTCCGGGCTAAGTCAACAATCCACTACTTTCTAGACCGCTTCATTGAGAAAATATTCCAGTCGACTGGATTGATGGTCATATAACCGCACTTCTCCACACGTTTTAGAATCACAAGATGTGTTACATCGGTCAATTAATGACGCATGGAAAGTACAGTTCGATAGCGATCATGAAACCATCGTTGTAGCATATTCCTAATGAACTCAGCCAGAGTCAACATAGGCAGCTGTCATGCAAATTTGAGGCATGAGTTTATACATTTTGTACCATTTGTTGTCATCACCCTGTACCTTTTTTTAGGACAATGTACACGGGACCACCTGTGTGGACTGACATCATTGATATAATCATATCCATTATAGTGCAAGTTGCGTAACTCTTTCATATGCCGATTATATTTCAACTCAGTGTACACTCGGACTGCTTTGTCCATTATTACAGCAACATCCTTTCTGTGATATCGCTTTTTAATATTTTTAGAAAAGTGCCAGCAACATATAGTATAGGTGGCATAAGGGAACACTTCAAAAATTCTTGTTTCCTTGCTTGCATGTCGATCGGAAATGAAAACCAAATCATCAATATGACCTAGGGAACCCTTCAAGCAATCCAATAACCACTCCCATGAAAGATTGTTTTCTGAGTCGTCGTACTCAATAGCAATTGGATACACGTGTTCATTTCCATCTTGTACAGTTGCAACAAACATTATACCCCCAAATTGTCTCTTCAAATGGGTACCATCAACGGCAATAACTGGATGCATACACGTCCGAAATCCTCTAAGTGAGGCACCAATCGACATGAAAAAGTAAAGGAATTCCTGCTTCATGGCACTACAAGTTAATGATTGTGCCAAGATTTTTTTTTTCCAAAACGTAACCGAATGATGGCAGCAGTTGGAAGGTTTCCTCATGCATTCCATAGGTTAGTGACAACGCATAATCGAGGGTTTGGTGTACCTTACTGTACATGATTTGGATTCCATACATATTTTTCATGTTAGCGATTATGTCTTTCGGACGCATTAGTCGACCGTCTTGTTGTTGAAGTCTAGGTATAACCACTTCTCCAATTATGACTGCACTAGCTTGTCATTGGCGGCAGTGAATCTCCTCCAACGGACAAGTGTGTTCGTTGACAAAACTTCTTACTTAGAAGTATGTCCCTTCATCTCTTCATACCGCTCTTAACTTCCACATACAGTTGTTCATCAAACAAACTAAATGTAACATTATCTTATTGGACCTTTTCACCTTCCACTCGAAGTTCTACCGCCTTGCAAAATGTCCAACTAGTCTCTTCAAATCCTTTTTCATATGAAAAAATTGCCCTTTATATATCATGCTTTTAGGCTCATCTTCAACCAAGTTTATGTTTCCACCCATACCAAACGAGTATTATTCTGCTCCTAGAATAACCCACATTGTGGCATTATCAGAATCATCTGGAGTTACATTAGGCCAGACCTCGGAGGTCCCAGCCATATCTAGTGCATTGGAACTAAATCTGTGTACAAATTTTTGACGTCTTTTTGTTTGGACAGGTTCTTCATCTTCCTCATTGTTTCTTACATTATATACCGGTGAAAATTTGCCTCATTATCCACATCATGAATTGGCCCAACCTTCAGTTTAGTATTCTGGTCATTGTTGATGTCAATGTAGATCTCATTGTATTGGTGGTTGTACTGCCTAGCATTCATCTCAATTTGACAACCAAAGATATCGTCGAATTTAGGTCCCGCTATATCAGCATGGTTAGCTACTTCTGGTGAGACACCAAACATATTGTCCCGACCTTCGATCCTATATTTTTCTGTCAACATCTGGTTGCTTCCGCTTAACAATCAAAATTGTTGGGTGTTTTCACGAGGAGGGATATCTTCTCTTATCACATCTTCTGCTACCCTCTCAATTAGACTAACACATACCTGAAGGATCACTCTATCTTTCCCAAGCATAAACTAAACATCATCATCGTTTCTTATAAATGTATGACATGTAGTCCCATGAACAATTGATATAGACTGCAGATCATAATAGTATTTGTTCTCATCATACTTCACAACGGTTTGCATGATCGACACCAGTTCATCGTAAGTCATATTCTATGATGACATGTCCTAAAGAAGTGTTCCAACTCCCAAGTATAAGAGTTCCATAGTAATAAATTAACTGGTAAGACCGGGTAGAACCATAGGGAGGTTGTTCATTTGTCCTTATAGAATTAATTATCTAGATTAATTATTAAGCTTGTTATAAAAATGTAAATCAATTAAAATTAAAAATGGGGCATAGAGATCCACTATTGGTAATCCGAATAAGATCAAATTATTAATATTTAGTCCAGATTAATGGGAGGGTATTCCACTCCACTTACCACTCTCAGATAGATATGGGTAAAAGTACCTGATGTGCTAAACAACATCTGTCTGTCTACAGTGAGTCAAAACTCCACAAAGATCAGAGGGGAGAAACCATTCTATGATAGATATGGATAAAAGTACCCACTGTGCCAAACAACATTTGTCTGTTTACAGTGAGTCAAAAACTCCACAAAAATCAAAGGGGGGAAAGCAAAAAAAATAATATACTTACCAAAATTGGATCATATTTTCCATACCAACAATATCACCTTTAACCCCTAGCTATATTAAATTAGCCAGATATAATTTAACTAGAAAATAACAAGTTTATTTAAACTGATAATTTGAGAACATTAGAGAAAGAATTTCACAAATCTAAGGTCAGATTTGGATTTATACAAAATACGGATGAAAATTGACCATCGGATGAATTTAGAATTGAGCGTCCAGATTCGCCATGTCATCGGTGAACAGTGAATAGTAACCACATCAGTGAAAGTCAATAGTAAATAGTTCACCGGCTTCTAGAATATGATTCCCTGCAGCATGTGTACGATGCATTTACAATTCGGGCCCATAGAAATGTGTCACGTCATCAGTCAACAGTCTTCTAGAACGTGATTCCCCGCAGTCGCGTGTATGGTTCACTCATAATTCGGTCCAAAAGGAATGTGCCACATTATTAGTGAACAATGAAAGTCCATAATAAACAGTGAAAGTCAACTGTGAACAGTAAATATTCAAAATTACAAAAATACCCTTCATGGCCTTCCTAGGGTTTTTGATGTTCTGAACTTGAAAATGATGTTTTTTTTGTCATCTAACTTTTCCATAATTCTGAATTGACCATATGACCTCTGAAATATAAATAAAAATACATTGATTACTACACAACGCATTTATTTAAGAAAGCAAATGAAAATATGTCTAAATTGGGGAATTAATCGTTTGGAAGTGTAAAATGATGATATTATCCATTTGTAAACATACACTTTTCAATGTTAATCACCCCCCCCCCCCCCAATCAGTTTATTGCTAGTCCCTAGCAACTAAAGCGAAAATGGTAAAAACTCAAATTCAAATCTAAAAAACTACCAAATAGATAAACTCTCCCAGGCCTCTTTTCTCACCCTCTGACAACCAATCATTAATCGAAATATCAATCAAAATTTCTTGTGCTCAATTAAGATCAACACAATACCTATGAGATTCAATCGAAATCAAGCAATATTTTCATTCTGAAATCTCATCAGGGCTTCTTCCTTAGGCATGAATTTTATTCTTTTTTTTTAATTGTTTTTAATAATATAACAAAATTGGAAACAAACATTTCATCTTTAATTCATGTAGCGAGCTTTAGGCCAATGACTCCCAAACCGGTTCGCTTAGGGAATTAAATGTTGAAACACTCCTATTGGCTTAATTACTCGGATTGCAGAGATTTTTATTTTATTTTTTGTAGTTCAATTCCCTTATGATTTTTCTTTAACCCGTGTAACGAGCTTTGGGTCAATGGCTCCCAGACCAGTTGATCTTAGGGCATTAGGTGTTGAAACACCCATCGGACTTAATTACTCGACTTAAAAAGGCTATGAAACTTTATTTTATTATTATCAAGACTCCACCGTTTTTTGCAAACGCTCTATGCTTACTGAGGCATCAGGCTCGGCTACTAAGTAAGAGTTTTGGTCAAAACGCACAAAATTATTTTTATTATTATTATTATTATTATTATTATTAATGTTATTACTATATATATTTTTAAACAAGACCATTAACTTTCGTTGTTACCCTTGAATGATGTTTCAGAACTAAATATCGCAAAATCTCAACTTACTGCACATAATCATGTGTCAATGTGCGTGTGTGCCCAGAATAGTTTGAAAAAATTCTCAAGATGACTGAATGAACAAAAGGATAAGTCAATGATATCACAACGAAGAGTTCATAAATTTGAATAGTCTAAAGAGAGGAAAAAATGCATCAGAACTACAAAGATGTGTCTCAGAAGTATCTAAAAGATCTCCTTACTGTGCCATCTTTACACATAAAAATGGTGAGAAGTTAGTTTTTTTTAAAAGATAAAAGTTATTGACGCCCCTTCCCCAAACCAGAACGAGAAATTGTCCCCAATGTCTTTAGATAGAGTTAAGGTTTAGAAGATATCACCTGAACAATTTGAAAGACAACAAAATCTTGCAAAACAACAAAAGTAATACAAAAAAAAGGAAAATAAAATGCATAAAAACTATTGGATAATTACATACTGAGATTCAAATCAATTATGTGTTTCTTGTTGTCTTTATCAATGTACCAATCTATTTTGGAGGTTGAGGAATCTGACTCATAATTAAAAGTTTGTAACTAGGCAATCAGCTCATGAGGACTTGAAGCAGAGATAAAGATTTTTCGGATTGAAGGTGAAATGTAATAATTTTTCTGAGCATGATCAAGAAATGTAAGCAAACCATCATAAAATTTATTAACATTTAACAAACCGATGGGTTTCTCATGGATGTATAGTTGTGCCCAAGATGCCATTGTAAAGATTTCTTCTAAGGTTCCAAAACCACCTGGCAAAGCTATAAATGCATCAGCATGATGTAGCATTGTAGGCAGCCTTTCAGGCATACCTGAAACAACTATCTCTTTGTCATTTGTCTTTCCGATGATGTCTGATGCGGCCATAGGTTTTGGTTCAATACCCAGAACTTGACTACCTCCATCTCGTGCAGCTCGTGAAACACACCCCATTAATCCCAAGTTACATCATCCTCCATACACTAGGTGTATTTTCTACTCAGCTAAAACCTTACCAAGAAGAGTTACAGCCTCAACAAACTTTCTGTATTTCCCATAATTAGTGCCACCAAACACGCAAATGCTTGTGAATCGTTTAGTTGAAGGTGATGCCTATAATGCACTCTCTGAATTTTTCATTTGAATGTTTATTAGTGCTTTGAAGCAAAAAAATCAAACAAATGCTTGTATTTATAGATCCCAAAAAGTCAACACAATGATACACCTATATGTATAGGGTGGTGCATTTGTCAATGATATTAGATCCAGATGGTTCAAAAATCAAAAGTAAAAAACAATAATTGCAAAAGACATTAAATGCGGAAGGAAACAGATAATAAAAACAAAAGGATATTTACTGGTAGTTGTGATTGTGGCTCACATCTTCCTCTGGTTTTCCGTCTAGAAACGGCTTCAACACCCTTTATAGATCGAGGATATGCTTCCCATCCAATTTTCTTATAAATTGTCAAACAGGGTCTTTTGAAGTCAGATTCCCAAGACTATATTGTGCATGTTCTTTTTTAAATTATGGCCATAATCGGTCAATTTCCATTTGCACATATCCAATAAGTTGGGCATCAAGAGTCGTTAGGATATTATCCAATGACTCGCTACGCAAACCATGCCTAATGAATAAAATTTTATCTTCCCGATTATTAGACACCATTCCTAAAGAACGACAACGTGTGTTGCAAGTTGTACGTGCACATTTGTGACAAGTAACACCTAACTTCTTAGCTCTTCGTTTTCTTGCAAGGTTACTTCTTCCAAAACCAGGCATGAAATATATAAATGAATCAGCAGACTCACCAGCTAGACGTACCTTAGCTTCGATCAACCAGCGAATATCAGTAAAAATGTTGTACATCATCAGTAAGCGTAATCTTTTGAACCGTGCTTTGTAAATCTTTTTCAGAGCATTTTAGGGCAACGATAGAAAAAAATTTCACATGTTTTTGAAAATTCCGTCCATGCCTTGTTTTGGAAAATTAGTTATTTGGGAAACTGAATTAAACTGACTTGAATTGTCACGGAGTACCGTTATTCACCACCTAATCGGGGTTATATAGCAAAACACACTAAGAAAAAAATTTAAACCTAGAAATTTATTCCGCAAAAATTCAAAACGTAAAAGAGAACAAACACAAAAAATAATAATTACAAACACAAATAAAGTCAAAAGTAAGAGATTTGCTTACTCACCGTTGTAACAAGGGTCAAAAAGGATGGCATAGTCATTTTGAAAATCTGTATTTTCTAAGAATGGTTACACATTTTGTCCGTTTACTTTAAACACATTACTATTCCTAGGATTCTCAAAATCAAGGGCACCATATGGATACATGTGTTTGACAACAAATGGACCACTCCACTTTGATTTCAATTTGCCAGGAAATAAATGAAGTCGAGAATTATGAAGCAAAACCTTTTGACCAACTTCAAATGATCTTCTTAAAATTTGTTTGTCATGAAAGGTTTCAGCTTTTTCTTTAAGAATTTTTGCATTTCCATATGCATCATTTCTTAATTCTTCAAGTTTATTTATTTGCAACTTGCGTAATTCACCGGAATCATTTAGGTTAGAATTGAAAGCTTTAATGGTCCAATATGCTTTTTTTCTCAAGTTCAACAGGTAAGTGGCAAGGTTTTCCATAAACTAAACGATAAGGAGACATACCCAAAGATGTTTTGAATGCAGTGTGGTAAGCCCAAAGTGCACCATTTAGTCTAAGAGACCAATCTTTTCCATCAGGGTTAACTATTTTTTTGCAATATCTGTTTTATCTCCCTATTTGCTAACTCAACTTGACAACTTGTTTGAGGGTGGTATGGTATAGCAATTTTGTGTGTGACTCCGTATTTCTTCATTAAAGACTCAAAGGATCTGTTACAAAAATGTTTGCCTCAATCACTAATAATGGCTCGAGGGATACCAAATCGACTAAAAATATTTTCCTTTAAACGCTTAATCACTGTTTTGTGATCATTATTTCGACAAGGAATTGCCTCAACCCATTTTGATACAAAATCAACGGTAACCAAAATGTACAAAATCTAAATGACGGTGGAAATGGACCCATAAAATCAATTCCCCAACAATCAAATATTTCAATGATAAGAATGGGGTTTAAAGGAATCATGTTTCGCTTGGAAATTGATCCTAACTTTTGACAATTTTCACAGGTTTTATAGAATGCATGTGCGTCTTTAAACAAGATGGGGCAATAAAATCCATACTACAAGATTTTTACAGCTGTTTTCTTTGACGAGAAATGACCACCACATGCTTCAAAATGATAAAATTTAATGACGCTACTTACCTCATTGCCTGGAATACACCATCGAACAATTTGATCAGGACAATACTTGAATAAGTATGGGTCATCCCAGTAAAAATGTTTTACCTCGGTCAAAAAATTATTTTAGTCCTATATATTCCAATCGAGTGGCATCATTCATGTTGCCATATAATTAACAATGTCAGCATACCAAGGCATAGTTGCAACAGAAAATAAAAGATCATCAGGAAAAGAATCATTGATGAATGATTTATCAAATGACGAATCAGCGGTGAGTTGTGATAAATGGTCTGCAACAACATTTTCAGCACCCTTTTTATCCTTGATTGTGAGACTGAATTCTTGTAGCAACAAAATCCAATGAATCAGTCTTAGCTTCACATCCTATTTAGACATTAAATACTTCAAAGCAGGTAGATCAGTAAAAACAGTGGTAGAAGCGTCAACCAAGTATGACTGGAATTTATCCAATGCGAATATCATAACAAGTAATTCTTTCTCAGTGGTGGTGTAATTCATTTGTGCACAATTTAAAGTTTTACTTGTGCAAAAAATCACAAAAGGCTTACCTTATCTTCTCTGTCCTACGATAGCTCCATTAGCAAAATCACTTGCATCACATATCAATTCAACAGACAAGGACCAATCAGGGGATTGCATGATAGGAGTAGATGTTAAAATGTCAATTATCTTTTTAAAAGACTCTCGACACTCTTGTGTCCATTCAAATTTTGAATATAAGAGGTTACAAAGTAGTTTAGATATGATACTGAAATCTTTAATAAACCTCCTATAAAATCCTGCATGCCCTAAAAATGACCGCACATCTTTGACTTTCTGTGGTGGTGGTAACTTAGAAATGACTTCAATTTTTGCCTTATCAACCTCGATTCCTTTCGATGACACAACATGAACCAAAATAATTCCGGATATGGTCATATAATGTCACTTTTCCCAGTTAAGCACAAGTCAATTTCTAAGCAACGTTTCAAGACTCTTTCCAAGTTATTAAGACAATCATCAAAAGAATTCTCAAACACAGTTAAATCATCCATAAAGACCTCTAAACATTGTTCAATAATGTCACTAAAAATACTTAGCATGCATCGTTGAAATGTGGCTGGAGCATTACACAAACCAAATGGCATTCTTCAAAATGTAAAGGTTCCAAAAGGACATATGAATGTGGTCTTTTCTTGGTCTTCTAATGCAATGGGAATTTGATAGTATCTTGAATACCCATCAAGATTGCAGTAGTAGGGATGCTCTGCTACTCTTTCTAAAATCTGGTGAAGGAATGGAAGGGGGAAATGATATTTTCTAGTGGCATCATTTAATTTTCTATAATCAATGCACATGCGCCAACTAGATGGAACACAAATTGGAATTAACTCACCCTTGTTATTTTTAACAACAATGATTCCATATTTTTTTGGCATAACTTGTGTAGGACTCACCCACTTACTATTAGAGATAGGGTAGATAATTCCCACGTCAAGTAATTTAAGGAATTCAGTCATGAAAACTTCTTTCATGTGTGGGTTAAGTCTTATTTGGGGTTGTCGATATGTTTTAACATTTTCCTCTAAATTTATTCGATATGAATAAATTAATGGGTTAATACTTTTCAAATCTTTCAAAGTCCAACCAATTGCATTCCTATTTTTCTTTAAAACATGTAGTAACTTATCTTCTTGCTATTTTACGAGGTTAGAAGAGATTACCACTGGGTAGGTTTACTCGTATCCAAGGTACCCATATTTGAGTCCCTTTGGTAAGGGTTTCAAATCCAGTTGAGGTGTTTTTTCTTCTAGCTCGTCATCTTTCTGTTCCAATTCTTTAAAATATGAAGTGTCGCCTTCTTCTTCTACAACCTGCAAACAATTATCAAAATGTGAATGCATGCATGACTCAGGTGAATTGATTAAACAAACTTCAGATGAGTTAAAATAATCCTTTTGAACATGATCTTCAACAATGGTTTCAATAATGTCTACATCTTCATCTTCATTTTCATCATCAAAATGGTTCCTTAGACATGTTGAAAACATTAAGCTTAATTTCCTTATTTCCAAAAGACATGTTCATTATTTCATTCCTGCAATTAATCAAGGCATTAGCAGTAGCTAAAAATGGATGGCCCAATATAACAGGAATTGATTTGTGCTCATTAACAACAGGTTATGTTTCCAAAACAATAAAATCTACTGGGTAGATAAATTTATCGACTTGTACTAACATATCTTCCATTATTCCTTTTGGTATTTTAATTGACCTATCAACAAGATAAAGTGTGGTTGAAGTCAATTTTAACTCACCAAGTTTAAGTCGCTGATAAACTGAGTTTGGGAGCAAATTTACACTAGCACCTAGGTCAAGTAAAGCATGCTCAATTTTACAGTTACCTATTATGCAGGAAATAGTGGGACATCCAGGATCTTTATATTTCAAAACATTTTTGTTGAAAAGAATGGAACTTACCTGTTTATCCATAAAGGCTTTCTTTCTTACCTGATGCTTCCTTTTCATAGTGCATAGATCCTTCAAAAAATTGGTATAGGAAGGTACCTGTTTTATCACGTCTAACAAGGGGATATTGATCTTTACCTGTTTGAACATTTCAAAAATCTATGGGGATGCTTCGATTTCTATGAATTATTAAAAGTTTGAGGAAATGGGAGTGTAAATGGATATTCAATTATTTCTTCGTCAACAGTAGTTTCATCAACCCCTTCCTTACCCTTGGAAAATGACTCATCATCATTTTTACCAGATTCAAGAATAGGTTTTTCTATGACCTTACCACTACGAAGAGTTATAATTGATTTAACTTGATACGGGCGTTGGTTATTATCATAGGAACTTAACTGACTCTTGGGATTTGGTTATGGTTGAGATGGAAACTTACCTTTTTCATGTGTGGTAAGTGTAGAAACAATCTTTGCCAAAGTATCTTTAGCATCTTTCAAGGTTTGTGCAGTTTGGCTGTTAATGGCTTATTGCTTCTCAATGAATGAGTGCAAAGTATCTACAAGGTTTTTCCTAGATGGTAAAACATAAGGCATATAACCTTGAGGTTTTTTGGAAATTCTGGTGTGCTTGTGGATGTGATGGACCTGGTGGTTATGAAGACTGGGCTTGATTGTTGTTCCTCTAACTAAAGTTTGGGTGAGGTTGGTAAAGTTGGGCAACTATGAGTGATATGATCATCAGAATCACATAAATGGCATGCAATTTCTTGTACATATTTTCAGCGATATGGTCAAGATAGTCAAGTGGTTCTTTATAATTTTTGTCCCTGAACTCCCCATTATACATCATCTCAATGACTTGTCTACTTTGGGGTGTGAGTCTCTTATAGAAATATGACAATATCCTATATGTTTCAAAACCGTGATGTGGACGAACATTTAGCAACTCTTTAAACCTATCCCAACATTGGTAAAGTGTTTCCCCAGGTTTTCAGGTAAATGAAGTGATTTTCCTTTTAAGGGATTTTGTTCTATGAGGTGGAAAAAAATCTTTAAGAACTGTTGTTGCATGTTATTCCAAGATCTGGTTGATCCTAACCTAAGGTTTTGTAACCAAGTTTTAGCTTTATCTTTTAAGATTAAAGGGAAAAACGAAAGCCTGATTATATCCATGCTAACATTATGGTCAGTGCAAGTGTTACAGACTTCCTCGAACTCCCTAAGATGTAAATATGGGTTTCCGAATTCAAGACCGTGAAAATTGGGTAAAACTTGTATGATTCTCAGTTTAAAATTAAAGTGTGCCGCATTTGGTAGGAAAGTTATGCATGAAGGTGCTCCAGTGCGTGTGGGGTTCATGTAGTCTCTAAGAGTTCTAGGTGGATTTGGGTTAATGTGTTGGTCATGGTCAACACAAGACGAAGTGTCGTATGTGAATTTTACCAAGCGTACACATCATTGACAAAGAGGATAAAATTGCCAGGTGGACATCCGAATAGGCATTCAGAAAATATCCTACAAGACATCACCAAAGAAGAGAATCCCAAATAAACAAGTATTGAACAAGACCTGCTTGGGGTCAGTTAAACATACTCAGGGCTAGTTGGTGACATTTTCTACTCAAGATCAGATGATGTCACTCGGGACCAGCTAATATCGTTTCCTACTCAGGAGAAACATGAAGAAAAATAAAAAGCCCAGCGCATAGCTCAAATGAATCGAGTCATTAAAATTCACGAAGATATCCATATCAAAAAGGAATTCCAAGAATAGCAGAATTATCAAGCAGAGGGTTCCTAATCAGGCAACAATTTTACTTCTTCAAAAAGTCTACGCTCTTATAAGGAAATAAGTCCTAATTGGACTACATTACTAGAGTCCCATTCAATCTCAATACAAGTCTTCGAAACAAAAAAGAAGACAAACTACTTCGAACAAGTAAACAATCATAATTAAATACAAAGATCTTTTATTACTTGTACAAAGAATATTAGAGTTCTATGGACATGTAAATAGACCCATAATCTTGTCACAAAAAGATATATAGCAGTCATAGAAAAATACAGAAAGAAGAAAGAGAGATTGAGAATTGTAATAATTATTTTATTTCATAGTAGATTTTGGCTTGGTTGATCATTCAACCACCCATGGACGTTTCTCCGGTCATCGGAGTTTTACCACGTAAAAACTTGCGTCTGATTACTTTCTCCTTCTCTTTCTCTTTAAAATCATAGTTAAAATCCAATCCATGTTGGCTTTTCTCATACATCCAAAAATCGACAACAACAATTGGTGCTAGAAGGAGGGTCTGAACCTCCGATTTAATTAAAGGTAATGGCAGGAAGCATAAGCAGTTCTGGGGATGTCTAAAAATCTCCAGATAACTTCCATGTTGGCAGTAGCTCGTGATATCTCGATACAACCATAGAGAACCAACCTATATTCCTGTTGGGGATCCAGCAAGTTCCTCCGACCAGCGGAGACCTGACACAATGCTTCCGAGAGGCGTTACAAAAATTGGTGGCAGACGCAGCAAATGAAGGAGTTAATCTACTGGTTGCAGAAGAAGCACAACCTCCTAACCTCCCGCCTACAAGGCTTCGTTCCGTTGTAGTAGGGCCAGAGCTAAATCCACCGAAAGCCGAAAGGAACTCTGATCAAATGAATCAGGCTAGACATGAAACACCTGAAGAGGGAAAACCACTCCAAAAGCAGAACCAGGATCAGACAGTCCGTGCTAGACACTGCAAACATGACCGGCACAGGGATCGGTTGTCATCAGAAGATAGTGATCGGCACCATCTCGAGCGTCATCACGGAATCATACGTGAAACCCGGTATCAAAGTGAAGAGCCAGAAAGAGGAATGAAAATCACCCAGCGGTTCAACCATCAGGGAAGTCCGGTAGGAGACAGAGATGTTGTAATCCAGAGCCTAACTCGAGAAGTCGAGAACAATAGGAGTCAAATGGACGCACTGGTCAGACGTTATGGGTACAACGATTTATCTGACGAAGATTCTGATAGCCCGTTCACTACGGACATCCTGCGGACTTCATTTCCAAAGAGATTCAGGATGCCACACGTGGAGCAGTTCAAGAAGGATACAGGCCCAAAAGAACATGCCAGACGCTTTAAAAGTGCTATGGCCCAGTATGCCCATAGCGATCCCTTACTATGCCTCAACTTTCCACAAACTCTAGGAGACATGGGCTCAAGATGGTTCAGGAGATTGCCCCCAACACCTTAAGGTAATTTCTTAGCAATGTTCACAGGAAAAAATCAGTGGATTACCTTCTCAAATAAAACAAGGGAAAGATGAGTCGCTGAAGAAATACCTAGGGAGATTCGGCCAAGCAGTATCAGAAATTGGCAGTGCAAACCACGAAGCGATAATTGTTGCATTCATCAACAACCTATAGAATGGACGGTTGTCTTTTGACCTGAGAAGAGCCTGCTTGACCAGATACGCAGATATGTTGAATGTGGCGGGAGGATATGCACTAGCTGAAGAAGAAGAGTTAGCCACTAGAGGATGCTACATGCATGGTGGAAAACCTGAAAAAGACGCTGAGTCCAAAGTGCAGAACCAAAAGAGAAAACATAAAGGAAACAACAAAGAAAAGAGCAAGGACGGAAGAAACAGACGTAATGTCAAACAAACCACGGAAAAATATCGAGGTAAATATACCAACTATACCCCTCTTCGAAAAAAGCAAGAAAAAAAACATGGCCGTACTGGAAGCAAAAAATCTTGTACAAGAGCCACGCCGTCAATCTCAGTTTGCTAGGCGCGATACAACCAAATATTGCAGGTTCCACAAGGAAACCAGTCATGAGACTTCCAAGTGTTACCAATTCAGGGATTACATAAACTTCCAATGTAGCCATCTACGATCAACTCAGGTTGGACTGAAAGGATCTAAAACCTTTCCATTCCCCACTCAGGATTCAGAGGAATTGAGATCAGGTCACTCAGAACGGTAAAGCTACCTGTGAAGATGGAAGTGGCACCTTGTCAGAGAACTATATTGCTCTACTTTGTGGTAGTAGACTTAGAAAATTGGTCGTATAATGCGTTGTTGGGTCGGTCATTCTTAAATAAAACTAAGGCCGTAACATCCACTTATACCTTAATGATCAAGTTCCCGACCGAACAGGGGGTCGGAGTAGTCAAGGGATCCCAAGAGATGGCCCGAAGAGCTAACCTGTCAGTATACAAAGACAAAAATGATGAACATGTTTGCACTATCACGCAGCCGAGTAAAAAAAAAGAGTCACTGTCATTCGAATTCGACCCAAGGGAAGAGTCGAATGAATCCAAAACTGAACCAGTCGAAAAAATTATCTTGAAAGAAGATGAACCAGATAAGATGATCAAGATCGGGGCAAACCTGGAAGGAAAAATCAAACAAAGCCTCACTGATTTGCTCAAAGAATACAGGGATGTGTTCGCCTGGAGTCATGAAAACATGGTCGGGATAGATGCTCGAATAATATCTCACCATCTCACAGTAGACCCGAATGCAAAACCGGTGATACAAAAGAGAAGATTAATCAATCCCGAGAGAAGTCAGGCAATAAAACAGGAAGTAGAGAAGCTACTCGATGTAGGGTCGATTAGAGAGGTCAACTACCCTCAATGGGTAGCTAGTGTAGTCCTTGTCCAAAAGAAAAATGGACAATGAAGAATGTGCATAGATTTCACATATTTGAACAAGGCATACCCAAAAGACAGTTTCCACTTCAGAGGATAGATCAGTTGTTGGACGCAACATCAGGCCACGAGTTGCTCAGTTTCATGGACGCCTACTCAGAATATAGCCAAATCCGGATGAACAAGGATGGCGAAGAAAAAACAGCATTCACAACTAATTAGGGTTTGTACCGTTACACAGTAATACCCTTCGGGTTAAAAAATACAGGGGCAACATATCAAAGGTTGGTCAACAGAATCTTCGCAGAGTAAATAGAAAGGAACATGGAAGTGTACATTGATGACATGCTGACCAAGAGCATCTCGGCAGACAAGCATACTTCAGACCTGTGAGAGACATTTGATGTCTTTAGGACATACCAAATGAAGCTAAATCCGAACAAGTGTTTATTCGAAGTTTCTTTAGGAAGATTCCTGGGTTTTCAGGTTCACCAAAGAGGAATCAAAATCAACCCTGAGAATATCCAAGCCCTGTAGAAAATGACATCACCAAGGACACTAAAAGAAGTACAGCGCCTAACGGGATGCTTAGCTTCCTTGGGTAGATTCATCTCAAAGGCCACGGACAGATACGCATTTTTTTTCAAAGTAGTTAAAAAAGGAAAAGGACTCGAATGGAATGAAGAGTGCGAGCAGGCTTTTTTAAAAATCAAGGAATACCTAGGGCAGGCTCCCATACTTTTAAAACGACATATGGGAGAGACACTCCATTTGTACTTATCAATTACAGAACTAGCAGCGAGCTCAGTCCTAGTTAGAACAGAAGATGGAGTATAGAAGCCAGTGTACTATACCAGCAAGGCACTTCTACCAGCCGAGACCAGTTATTCACAAGCAGAAAAAATGGCCCTAACATTGGTTTCAGCAGCAAGGAAACTAAGGCAATACTTTCTGACTCATACAATCCAGGTTCTCACCGATTTCCCATTGAAGTAAATTCTACAAAAGCCTAAGATTTTAGGAAGACTTACCAATTGGGCTATCGAGCTAAGTGAATTCGATATTTACTACGTCCTCAGGACATCCCTCAAAGGGCAAGCAGTGGCAGATTTTATAGCCGAGTTCACCGAGCCAAACCTGGAAGCCAAAAGGATGTTGGGAAAAAATTTCCCATGGAAATTGTATGTTGATGGCTCTTCAAACACTCATGGCAGCGGGGCAGGAATCGTAGTATGCACTCCAGAAAGAGATGATGTCGAATGTGCCATGAGGTTTGATTTCAAAGCAACCAACAATCAAGTTGAGGATGAGGCGCTACTAGCTAGACTCAGAGTCTGCATAGCTCTTGGGGCAGATGAAGTCGAGATATTCAGCGATTCATAGATAGTTGTCAACCAAGTCCTGGACGAATACCAAGCCAAGGATGAAGGTATGATAGCCTATCGTGACATTTCAAAATAGCTCCTCCAGAAATTTAAAGAATATAAGATTGCCCAGATCCCCATGGAGGAGAATGAAAAGGCAGACGCATTGTCCAAACTAGCGTCAACAACAACCACAATCAGGTCAAAGACTATTCCGATTGCACATCTCCTCAAACAGAGCACAGCTGAACCGAGAAACTTAGAAATTTTAGAAATCCAAACACAGCCAGATGGTTGGATGACTCAGCTGAAAAGGATCCTGGAAGGCATGCTCCTGGAAGGTACCTTACAAGCAAAACGTATCAGGTATCGATCAGCAAGGTACACATTGGTTGGAGGAGAACTATACAGAAGGGGGTATTCCTGAACACTCTAAAGATGTGTGTCAAAGGAGGATGCATATCTGATATTACAGGAAATCCACGGAGGAGATTGTTGAAACCACACTGGGGTAAAAGTTTAGCACACAAGGTACTCAAGCAAGGTTATTATTGGCCTTCTCTATTCACAGATGCACAGCGATGTTCGAAGAGTTGCAATACTTGCCAAAGGATTGCTAATGATATCCGACAACCCCCTTAACAACTCAAAAACCTCACATCCCCATGGCCATTTTCCATGTGGGGTTTGGATTTAATCGGCCCAATGCCAGCTGGAACCAGGGGTGGAGCGAAGTATGCCATAGTAGCCGTTGACTATTTCACGAAGTGGGCAGAAGCTGAAGCATTGGTGCATATCATAGAAGCAAACACCATAAATACACCATAAATTTTGTGAAAAAGAATATACTTTATAGGTTTGGAGTCTCAAACACTATAATTACTGACAACGGCACCTAGTTCGTTAACTTGAAATTCAGACAACTATGTAAAGAGTACCGGATTGCCAATTACTATGCCACACCTGCCCACCCTCAAACAAATGGTCAGGTTGAAGCAGTGAACAAAATCATCAAGCACACAATCAAAACCAAGCTAGATGCCAAGAAAGGAAGCTGGGTTGAAAAGTTTCCCAAAGTATTATGGGCATATCGGACAACAGCAAGAACGTCAATAGAAGAGACTCCATTCACTTTAGCGTTTGGAACAGAAGCTATTATCCTTATAGAAACGTCATATGCATCACCCTAGGTCAGGCTATGTGATGAAGAACAGAATTTTGATATGCTATTACAAAGGCTAGATGAGTTAGAAGAGAAAAGAGAGAAGTCTCGAATACGAAATATGGCATATCAGCAAAGAGTAGCTCGCCACTACAACTCTCATGTTCGGGTCAGGAAGTTCCAGCTAGGAGACCTGGTACTAAGAAAGATGTCATTGAACATAAAAAATAAAGTTGTAGGTTCCCTGGTTGACAAGTGGGAAGGCCTGTACAAAGTCGAAGGAATAGCTGGCCATGGAGCATATTGGATCGCACGACCTAATGGAGGGGTTTTACCCCGACCATGCAATGCCCAATATCTGAAGATTTTCTATCCTTAAATTATTTTTTGTTCTTTTTTCTAGTCAGGGCAATTTTAGTTAGGTTAGATATTAGCTGTGGAATTTAAAACTTTGTTGATTTTGCAGTTATGAATAAAAAATCAAATTCGAGATTTCCGAAAGATAAAGCATCAAACTTAAGATTTTTGAAAGAAAGCATATGTTAATAAGAACATATGGAATACAAGCATGATAATAGAAACATGCAAATAGAATACTCGGGACCATTGATTCCTGAATGGGCGGAGAAGCTCGAAGGAGCATACCAATCTAGAAACGTCAATTGACCTTAGCAAAAAGGCAAACCTGATGCACCAGCTCGGGATGCTATCGAAAAATATCCCGGTGAAATGCGTAGCTGTGTTAAGCGATTCAAAAAGCTTAACGATTTGGCACACCCCTTGCATATAAAAACTGGGGAGACGTCCTTGGTAATGCGTAAGGACTGGAACATATGATCATGGTAAGCCTTGATGTAACGTTCAGGTAGCAACCGTGTATGAAACACAATTATAAACCTACTTGCCTGTTTTAAGATGACTCGGTTAATAATACTAGCCAGTTAATAAGATACTTGGCATAAAGATTGCAAGAGCCAGTTTAATAAGATACTTGGCATTAAAAATTATTCGAGGAACGAAACCGGTTTAATAAGATACTCGGTTAAGTTACACGAACATCAGAAATAGCCAGTTTAATAAGATACTTGGCATAAAGATTGCAAGAGCCAGTTTAATAAGATACTTGGCGTTAAAAATTATTCGGGGAACGAAACCGGTTTAATAAGATACTCGGTTAAGTTACCTGAACTTCAAAAATAGCCAGTTTAATAAGATACTTGGCGTAAAGATTGCAAGAGCCAATTTAATAAGATACTTGGCGTTAAAAATTATTCGGGGAACGAAACCGGTTTAATAAGATACTCAGTTAAATTGCCCGAACATCAGAAATAGTTGGTTTAATAAGATACTCGGCAACAATAGAGTCAAGTTGAAAGTAAAATTCCTTGAAGCAATAAATCAGATCAAGACCACTCGGTTCAGAAAAGCTAAACTCAAGATTTTATTAATCTCTCTAAAGAATCGTTACAAAAAAATTATGTTGATGGGAAATTTGCTTGGGATGAGAAATTCCTGTTAACACCCTCGAGACCACTACCGTGAAAGTTGTGGCCGGGGTCGGTACCGTTGGTTCCCGACCTGTTTAGAGATAGATAAGAGGCTGGATCGTAATGACAGTAAAATGGGAGCTTTTATTATTGATATATTGCTGTAAATACAAATAGCTCCCCTATGTGCTCACAGTCTCTCTAAGATGGGGGGTGGTGGCAACTCGGTGCCTGTCGAATAGTGGAAATGAAGGTAGCCGTGTTCTGAATATAGAATTTAGGCTTTCCCCGCTGCCTATATATTTTTTGTACGCATGTCTATTCTTGTAGGCTGTTCTTTGTTTTTCTTTTTTTTTTCTTTTCTACCATGATTGGCCTCACATATTTATATCGTCCAAGTAAGTTTTTAGTCGGGTGAATATTTCACCGTGACCCCCATGAATCTGTTCCCACCTTATCGGGTGGGATTCATTTTTTAAATTTGAATTGTTACGGGATTTGATGATATCGTTGACGGAGATAAGTTTGTTCCCTTTTTTGAATCAAACTCTTGACGTGCATATAAATATTACTTGGAGATGATCCTGTGTGCACTCATGTCATGAATTTTAATGGAGGTCACCCTACCAGCTGCCTGTTTCCCCGTGGTACGATGTAGATCCCTGCTCTGTTTTTGTTCTTAGAAGCTTAAGATGGATTTTCCCTGACCATTGGGGGCTTGAGGTGTTCTTCCTGAGAGGTAGCTAGGGTAGTGTAGATTTATGTGTGATTCTTCCTTTATATCCAGCTAGGACAATGGGCTTCTGGAGAGGTTTGTAGGCTTTTCTCGAATGTCTCTTGAGCTTAGAGACTTCCCTCGGCATTCACGGGGTATTTGTAGAGCTCGACCTCAGAGCAGAGGTTCCCCGATAAATGGCCTTGAGAATCCCGGGTTCCAGTACTCTTGTGGGGGGCTTGTCCTGGTCGCACCTAGCTTATTTTCTGGTAGTTTTGAAGCCTAGCCGGCCTTCCCCGCTTCTGCGGGGTGGCTTTACGGTCTTTTCTGGCTTCATGATTATCGATTATGTGTGGAAAATTTCTCTTTGACCCCTGGCCAAACTTCACTATTAACAGAAGTTCCCTCTGACTTGAACACTGGTGGTAGAGTTGGGGTTGGAGTTAGATTCCTTATTTCATTGAGAAAGTTTTCGCCATAAAGATAATTAATGAGAGCGAAATCTTCTCATTAATTACCCAATATTTGAATTTGAAACTATGTGTTATTCTAAGAAAGACGGCTGCGATACGGCTTCAGGTGATCTTCCCGAAGATATCACCGGTACTCCTCTATTTAAACCCGGCCTTACCGTCACTTTCTTCGTACTTTCTCAAATCTCAAATTTTTAAATTTTTCCTTTCCTGTTTTCTCTGCCTCTATCTTCCGCTTGCTTTCACACCTCTCTTACCCATCAATGTCGACTTCCACATATAGTGATGATGCCTTGGTTGAGAGCTCCGGAGGCCCTAACCTAGCTCCTCGTAAGCAGGTGCGAGGGATTTCAAGTGATGAGGAATCTTCCCTGCTCTGCCAACGTCGTCGTTCTAATAGGAACGTCTCTATCGGCTCTGGCTTTTCGAACCAGCCTGATAATCATCTGAATCTAGTCGACGAAGACTCTGATGTCGGGGAGAAAGTTGATGCGATCGGAAGGGCTCAAGTCACAGTGGCGGAGCTTCCTTCAGTGGTAACCCTTCCTTTCGAACCCAGGGTCATCCTGGACTCCTCTGTCGACCCTCAGTCGATCGGCCATTTTCGGGACAAATATGGTATTCCTGACACTGTTTCCCTAACTGTCCCCCATCAGAATTACGATGTTTTTAGCCCGCCCAAAGGCTTGATCCCTATCCACATCACAACTTTTGAGAGCAGGGTGAGGCTCTCTCTTCACCTGACCCTACGGCAGGCTCTCAATGCCCTTCAGCTGGCTCAGCTTCAACTCACGTCCGGCTTCTAGAGGCATCTAGTCGGCTTCCTAGTATTTTGGAAGGAGCAGTGCGAGATGAGCAACAAAACCAGGGAACCCGGGGCTAAGGAGCTCACTTTTCTTTTCCAGGTAGGTATCCTGGATCGGGTTCCACGAGGCCAATTCTATGATAAGGCCAAGAATAGGCTCAACTTTATCATCCCCTGGGCTTCAAAGAAAAACCCTGCTTGGAAAGAAGAATGGGTACTGACAGGGGGAGAATGGAGAGCTCTGTCCCCGCCTTAAGTGACAAACCCACATGGGGTTAGGATTCCTTGCCCACTGAGTCTTTTCTTATTGGATGGTTCAGTTCTGATGATCTTGATTTCTCTCTCTAACAGTGTTTGTTGTTGCTCCAGCTCCTCGCGAAGCCTGACGAGCTGGGATCCCTTCTCCTCCTTTCAGATAGTCCTTAGGAGCTCTCTCGGATGTTCTAATAAATGGGGGTCAACCACTAAGGTAGTTTCTCCATTCGTTCCTTCCCCCTCACCTTCCCAGGTGAAGTCCAAGATGGCTCATCTTGCATCTCAGGCAGTGAAGGCTCTAAACCAAAGAGGGAATGCCTCCCAAGTCATCAATAAGTCCATTTCTGGCCCCTTACCAGTAGTCTCTGCTTCAACCGATGCTCCTCGAGTCACATTATCCCTCTCTGATGATCTGGTGGTAACCTGGGCAGTTGAGGTTCCCAGGAAGCTCGATACCGATATTCCTGAGGTCGCCCCTTCTCGCTCCCACCAGTAATCGAGCTCGACGGGTCAGGATGAGGTCTTGAAGCAATTTGTTGCATCTTGTCCACGCGGTGGGCTTCCTAGGATGACCGCAATACCCATGGACATCATGATTACCAAAGGGTCTGCCCTTCTAGCCGAGGTAACCGTCGCTTTCACTTCTTCATTCAGCATTTTGATTTTTCATTTTCTAACATGATTTTCCTTTACAGGCTTTCAAGTTTCAGGTGGCCATGGGGCATCAGGTAGCCTTCCTCCATGATCAGGCAGCCAAGGCTGAGGCTGAAGCTGAGCGAGCCATGGGATTACTTTCGCGGGCTCAGGCCCTTGTCCAGAAGATAACCTCCAGCCAATAAGGAATGGAGACGCAGCTAGCTGATCTTAAATGCGACCATGAGAGGTTGAAGCCGGCTTTTGATCAGGAGACACTCCGGTCGAAGCGGCGGGCTAGCCAGCGGGATGACTGGAAGGGAGAGGCGAAAGTCCTGGATATTGAGAACCAAACCATGCAGGCTCAAATTACCCAGCTCTAGACCGAGGTGGAAGCCTCTTTTAACGAGGGTTACTTCTATGCCTCTTATCAGGTTGTAGAGGCTCTTCCTCCCTTATTCGATCTCTCCAGCATCGCTTTCTAGGACAGAGAAGAGGTCATGTCACGGGCTGAGAAGATGTCTCGCCCCAAAAATGATGGAGCCGGTCCTTCTAAGGAGGGAGTTGGGAAGCAGTTGGAGGTGCCAGATATGCCTTCTCCCATTCCAGCCTTTCTAGCATACGGTCATGGGGAATCCTCGAGACCTCCCCGCAGTGCTCTCAAAAGTGGAGTCAACAGAAGGCGGGAACGTGCCTGAGTCAGTAGCCAGCCTTCTTGATGCAGCCATATCGCCTGAAGTTATGGCGGTGATCAATAAAATCGTAGAGGAGGATCCTGTTGACCCCGAGACAGCCGGGGCCGATCCCTAGGAGTAGGTGGCGGAGGAGGTAGATACATCTGATCTGGACGAGCTATGACCGGAGAGAGGAGCAGGGGGCGAGGTTCATTCTGTGGAGGAGGAGGCTGGAGGTCCTCAGGAAGACGAAGATGCTTGAGTTCTCACCCATGTAATTTATTTTGAATGCCCGAAAAAGGGGGTGGGCATCCCATCTTCAACTACGTTTGATCTTTTGTAATTTTACTATTGCTTTTGTATTGATCGAGCCATGATAACACTAGATCTTGAGTTCCCATTCCTATGCTTATTGCTCAATTCTTAAGTAAAATAAAGTATTTAATGGCTCGATTAAGTGTTTTTATAAGATTCCATGATTAAGGGTATCAATTGGGTGATTTAAGTGAAGTTGGGACTCAAGAGTGTTGGAAATCAGAAAATTTAGGCAAATAGGCGAGCTGTCAAGGTCTTAGAAGTTTGTAATGGACAGACGCGACATTACGAGCAACAGCAATTTATTTTCAGAAGTCGCCCGAATTGTCTCTTAGAGATCGCGCACAATCTACCAAAGTAGCGACATGTCACGGTATAAATTCCGTCATGGAAGACCGTGACAAACTGGGCGAAAGAGATCTTCCTTGGACATTATCGCTTGAGGTGTCGCCTGAAGAAAAGACACGGAGCAAAGAAGCAAGATGTCGTGGTTGGGTTTCCGTCATGGACAACCGTGACCTTCAAAGGCGCGACAGTACGAGGCACGCATCCCTAGGTTGATTCTTGGCCTATTTTTTTACCCATATAAATACCCTCATGAGTTTTTAGGAAGAGAGATCAGCCACACGAGATTTTGGACACATCCACCTTTCCATCACCATCCTTAGACATTTTCTCCATTTATCCATCTTGGAATCTTGGGAAGCAAGGGGAGGAAGCTTACAAGTAAAGGAACCTCAATGGCCAACTTGGGTTCCTTCTTTCACTCTTCTTTGTTTAATTTCCTTTCTTTGATGTGTAACTAATTCTAAGTTCAGGGATTAATGTTAACTGATTGAACAACTCTTTGTAATCCTATGGTCTATGCTTGTTAATTAATTACATTGGTAGTCTCTTTTATTGCAATACTTGCTCTAATTCCTTCACCTATATTCAAATGAGACCTCAATGAATGTTTGTGTTAGGATTAGTTAATTTATGATGTTGACGGTTAGATGTGGGTGACCATCCCATTTAGTCCTTAGCTACATAGCTTAATAATTGAGAACGTTTCCATATGCATGACCATGCTATGATAATTTGGTTTAGAGTTTTTTTTTAAATTGGAAACTAATTCTAATCCTTACTCATTACATGACCTTGTGTGAGTAATAGGAAAGATTAGGTGCTTCATGAAACAAACCCTATCAATTGGAATTATGTGCTTTAATGAGACTAATGGATTACATTGAGAAGTTTAATTAGGTTGCATTAATTCCCTAGCATTCCTTTATATTTATATATTTTTCGTGTGAGCTTTCGAGTAATTTAGTTTAATTGATCTTGCATATTAGTGAATTAGAATACCAATCCAAGACACGCATTTTGCCATTTAGTTTTCATGCACTTATAATAGAATTAAATTAGATTGATTAGTGTTCAAATAGTTGAATCACCGATCCCAGTGAACGAACTTTTCTTTAAATTGATTAAGATCTAAAATACTGCAATCAATTTTGGCGACGCTGCCGGGGATCGGCGTAGATTTATTAGTTAAATCTAGTTAGTCGATTTAGGTAGTGCGTGTGTCATTTGTTTTATTATGATAGTTTTATTTCGTTTAGTTCCTTTTTACTTCATTGGTATTTTTGCTTTTGGTGTTTCAGGACCACAGGTGTATGCAAAGTCACCGTTCTCTATGAAGGAATTTGTTTCCGGTCATCGACAACATAAACCGAGTAGGACGGCTTGCAAGGCAGTTTGTGGGAATAGATATTATTGTTGAACTAGAGGGTGCATCAAGTCTGAAAATGGGAGATCACGAGGAGAATGTGAATGCGGAACCACCACGGGAACCTACACCGGAGGAAAATCAAGGGGTCATAGCTATGAGAGGATCTGGTCAACCTATGATGGAGCATTAACCGTCTTCTATAATGTTAATTGTGGCGGCTAGGAGCTACGAGCGCAAAGGACTTCACATTGCCATGCTTCCTTCTTTCAATGGCCACCCCACGGAAGATTATTTACAATTCATGAAGGATTATCATTCCATATTGGAGACCTTTCCGATTGGCCAGCTCACCGAAAAGCAGTTGAAGATGAGATGTTTTAGGTATTGCCTAAAGGATAGAGCCAAGGTGTGGTTTGGTTCTTTGAGAGCGGGATCCCTAACTACATGGGATGAAGTATGCCCAGTTTTCTTCAACCGTTTCTTTCCTACCGTAAAGATTAAGAATATTAGGATCCACATTGCAAGCTTCATGGAGGAAGATGATGAGCCTTTTCATGAGGCGTGGGGGAGATATAGGCAACTTTTGGAACAAATCCTTCCACACATGGTGACCGATGAGAACAAGGTCCGTACTTTCTATGATGGGTTGACAACCTTCACACAAGCTTCAGTGGACAATACATGTGGGGGTTTGATCACAAACAAATCGGCTGCAGAAATTTTTGAGATATATGAGACATTGGCTCTTAACTCCCAACATAGAAGTTCAACTTCAATAAAGGGAGGAAAGCATAAGGTAAGTCAAAACACGGAGATGGCAATTCAAATGGCTAGACTAACCAAGGAAGTAGAAGCTATGGTAAGAAACATGGGCCAACAACAAGGTAGGGCAAGCATGGTGTACGAAGACGACCATCAAGGTAGAGAGATGGTGTTATATGAGACTCAGGATGTCTAGGCCTTGAATTATCAAAGAGGAAGGAACGACCCATATTCGAAATCTTACAACCCTGGGTGGCGTAATCATCCCAACTTCTTATGGTCAAATCCTAACAATGCCTTGAATAATCAATCAAAAGCTCAAGGAGATCATCAAGGCGGTTACGGTCGGGGCAGTTACCGAGGTCAAGGATCAAGTGGGCAGTAGTGGAACAATGCTAGAAATAGGGAAATTACTTCTTATCAACCAAAAAAGCCATCTTCGGAAGACCTAGTTACCAGTCTTGCTCAGAGTTCACAGCAGACAGATCAGAATCTGAACAGTTTCATCAAAGCAACCGAGCAAAGGTTTACCAATTTGGAGGCATCAACGAAAAAGTTAGAGACTCAACTGGGGCAAGTAGACGACACAGTTCATAGGAGTGAGTCGGGTAGACTTCCTAGCCAATCAGAGCAGGCTAAGGCCATGACCGTTTTGAGGAGTGGTAGAGTCTTTGACACCGATGACATAGGAGAATCAATGAGGAAGAAGGTCAAAGAGTCAGAACAAGAGAGTGGGGGGAAGACTTTAGATGAGGAGGAGAAAGTAGTAGTGGACAATGTGCCCGAGAAGACATCCCTCCTACACAAGTCAACCAACCCGTACATTCCACCAGATTTATTCCCAGGGAGGTTAAAAAAGGATAAGATGGACAAGGCATTCAAGGAGATTTTTGATGTCCTCTCAAAAGTACAAGTCAACATACCATTGCTTGACATGATAGAGAAAATGTCGGCCTATGCCAAGTTTTTCAAGAGTCTTCATACCAACCGGCAAAAGTTTGGGCAAAACCATCAAGAGTACATAGCTAGTGGTGCTAGTGCAGTTTTTCAGAAGACACTTTCACCCAAACTCAAGGATCCGGGAAGTTTTTATATCAACATTACAGTTAGGGACTCTAGATTGAAACGGGCAATGTTGGACTTAGGTGCTAGTATCAACTTAATGTTGTTTTCCATTTACAAGCAATTGAGGTTAAATGAGATCAAGCCAACAACTATGTCATTACTTTTGGCAGATGGTTCGACTAGATATCCGAGAGGGATCGTGGAAAATGTGTTGGTATAAGTTGATAGGTTGATCATTCCGGTGGACTTTGTAGTGTTAGACATGGATGATGTTAGTGGGGAAACTAACATGAGACCAATTCTACTAGGAAGACCATTTATGGCTACAGCCAAGACTATCACTGATGTGCTGAATGGGAAGCTTACTTTGACAGTTCTAGATGAAACAGTGGTGTTCAAGCTATTTGATGCACTATCTTACCCATTCGGGGCTGATGATTGTTCATTTATTGATGTTCTCGATCCAGGAATCGATGGTCTGTTCAGAGATGAAGACTTAGAAGAATTATCATAATGGGATTGGGAAGATCAAGAGAAACCAAAAGATATTTCTGAGCCAGTAGGAGAGGGTGCTGGTGTGGAAGAGTTTGAAGAACTGGTGGTGTCAGATGAAGGTGTTGTACCAAATCGACCTCCCAAGTTAGAACTCAAGGAATTGCCAACCACTTTGAAGTGTGCTTATCTAGGAGAAAATTAGACATATCCGGTGATAGTTGCTTCTGACTTGAAGGATAGTGAGGAGGAGAGGCTCCTTGAGGTATTACATAGGTACAAGTCAGCCATAGGATGGTCTCTTGAAGACATTAGAGGGATTATTCCTACTATTTACAGGCACTAGATTTTTTTAGAAAATGATGCCAAACTTACAAGAGAAGCTCAAAGGCGGTTAAACCCAATCATGAAAGAAGTAGTGAAAAAGGAGGTTCTAAAGCTTCTAGAGGTGGGAATCATATATCCGATATCAGACAGTAAGTAGGTTAGCCCTATCCATGTAGTTCCAAAGAAATCGGGTATAACAGTGGATAGAAACGAGCAAGATGAGTTGATTCCTCAGAGACTTCAGACAGGCTGGAGAGTGTGTATTGATTACAGGAAGTTGAACTCAGCCACTAGGAAGGATCATTTCCCCCTCCCATTCATTGATCAGATGCTGGAACGATTAGCAAGGCATAGTCATTATTGTTTCCTTGATGGCTACTCAGGATACAATCAGATAGCCATAGCACCAGAAGATCAGGAGAAGACCACTTTCACATGTCCATTTGGGACATTTGCCTACAGACGAATGCCTTTCGGGCTTTGTAATGCTCCATGCACTTTTCAGAGATGCATGATGTCGATATTTTCAGATATGGTAGAAAAGATCATTGAAGTGTTTATTGATGATTTCTCCGTGTTTGGAGATTCCTTTGAGATTTGTTTGAAGAACTTAGCCCAGGTCCTACTGAGATGTGAGGAGAACAACTTGGTTTTAAACTGGGAGAAGTGTCATTTTATGGTACAACAAGGAATAGTCCTTGGGCATGTGATAAGAAAGAGAGGAATTGAGGTTGATAAGGCAAAGGTGGAAGTAATCCGAAGTTTACAACCTCTTAAATCTGTGAAGGAAGTGAGGTCTTTCCTTGGGCATGCAAGGTTCTACTGGAGGTTCATTCGAGACTTTTCGAAGATAACAAGACCTTTGTGTGCACTCCTCTAAAAAGAGATAGAATTCAAGATGAGCAAGGAGTGTTTGCATGCTTTTGACTCCTTGAAGGATGCTTTGACAACTGCGCCGATTATGATGCCTCCGAATTAGGAGTTGCCCTTTGAGCTAATGTGTGATGCTTTGGATTATGCTATTGGGGTGTTTTGGGGTAGCGAGTGGATAAGGTCCCACATGTCATTCATTATGCTTCTAGGACCTTAAACGATGCCCAACTTAACTACTCAACAACTGAGAATGAGCTTTTAGTATTGGTTTTTGCTTTAGAGAAGTTTAGAGCATATTTGGTGGGAGCCAAGGTAGTGGTGTTCTCGGATCATGCAACCCTTAAGTATCTCCTTCAGAAAAAGGATTCCAAGCCAAGGTTAATTCGGTGGATCCTATTGTTACAAGAGTTTGATTTGGAGATACGAGACAAGAAGGGGGTGGAGAACGTGGTAGTCAACCATTTGAGTAGGATAGTGTAAGAAAAACCGGAAGATACGGATGAATTGCCAGTAAGAGAGGACTTCTCGGATGAGCAGTTGTCGAGTGTGTCGAATATGGAGCCTTGGTTTGCCGATATCGTGAACTATTTGGTTAGTGGAGTAATTCCTACAGAGCTGACTTACCAAGGACGGAAGAGGTTCATATTTAGGGCTAGAAGGTTCTTTTGGGACGACCCGTTCTTGTACATACATGGTCCCGATGCAGTTATTAGACGATGTGTACCTGAAGCTGGACAAAGAAACGTACTTAGGTTTTGTCATGAGCTACATTGTGGGGGGGCACTTTGGAGCCTGAAAGACGGCTTTGAAGGTGTTGCAATCGGGATTCTATTAGGAATCGTTGATGAAAGATGCAGTCCGATTTTGCTCGACGTGTGATAGATGTCAACGGACAGGGAACATCGGAAAGAGGAATGAGATACCAATAACTAGTGCCATAGTGGTCGACTTATTTGTTGTATAGGGTATCGAATTCATGGGACTATTCCCTTCCTCTTATGGATTTAGCTGCATCCTTGTTGCGGTTGATTATGTGTCTAAATGGGTGGAAGCACGGGCTACAAGAACCAACGATGGAAAAACGGTGGTAAAATTTGTGAAGGATGCCATATTTTATAGATTTGGGACTCCTAGGGCTATAATTAGTGATGGGGGAGCAAAATTTTGCAACAAGTCATTTGTTGCCCTTATGAAGAAATATGGTGTGAGGCATAAGATAGCCACACCCACAAACATCGGGCCAAGTCGAGGTTAGCAATAGGCAAATCAAGAATATCCTTGAGAAGACGGTCAACTCGACTAGGAAGGATTGGGCCTCCAAGTTAGATAACGCCTTGTGGGCATATAGGACAGCTTTCAAGACACCTATTGGGATGAGCCCATATAGGTTGGTTTTTGGGAAGGCATGCCATCTTCCTGTGGAACTTTAGCATCGGGCTTTTTGGGCAGTCTAGAAGTTGAATTTAGACTATGACATGGCCGGAGAAGAAAGAAAATTGCAACTTCATGAGCTTGAGGAGTTCCGGTTAGATGCTTATGAAAGCTCAAGGTTGTACAAGGAGAAGACCAAGAGGATCCATGATAAGATGATAGTTCACAAGGATCTTCACCCGGGAATGTTAGTCCTTTTGTTCAATTCTCGCCTCAAGTTATTTCCCAGAAAATTGAAGTCTAGATGGTTTGGACCGTTCCGGTTGACTCAAGTATTCTCAAATGGGGCAGTGGAATTGAAAGATGGGAAGAATGGGGAAAGGATTGTTGTCAACGGGCAAATGGTGAAACCTTATATGAGGGAACCTTGCTTGGTTGGAAGAGATAGAGCTCCAAGAACCGTAGTGCTCTCACCACGTCTTACCTAGACGTTAAATAATGTGCTTGGTGGGAGGCAACTCACCTAGGTATACTTTTTTCAAATAATTTTAAGTATTAGATAATAATTGTGAATGGTAGTGATTCTACTTCACTTCCTAATCTAAGTTCATCCACACCTTATTTTTAGAAACAAACTGTGATTACAGTATAAAGGTGTGGAAAAACATAGGTTTGGGGGTGTTTATTTATATATATATATATATATATATACATATATGTATATATATATATATACAAGTCTAGTAGCTCAATTTAAGCTTTCCCGACCCATATTTTTTTTCAAGCAAATGCTATTGATATGTTTATTGTTGAGTATTTGTACAGACTAGGCACGTTGGAACACTTAATGGCATTAAGGAGGAATTTTCCAGGAATACCGCGGTCATGATGTCGTTATGGACGACCGCGACCATTCCACGCGACAAAATCAAAGAGTTGTTGTCGCCAAAGGTGTCGCTGTAGTGTCGCTGGAGTGTCACTGATAAACAAAAGTGACAATGAAACGACCAAGGAAACGGTATGTCGCGGTTTATGTTTCCATCATGGAAGACCGCGACACCACCACGAGACAAATTCTAGGGGTTATTGTCGCTCGACATGTCGTCCAACTGTCGCGTGGTTGCACAGTCGCGACACCAAAAACCAGTGCTATGGCGAAGAGGAGGTGTGTCGCGGTCTGGTTTTCCGTCATGTAAGACCGCTACACATTGACCGCGACAATCACTCGATATAAAAGCAATAGTTCGTGCAGGACAGTTCTTCACCACACTTTTCAAATTCCACCTCGACCATTTCTCCCTCCACGCGACGTCGAAGACTTCCAGCCCACGTAATCGGTATTTTCTCCTTCTTTTCACTTGTTTTTAGCCCTTGCTAGTCCCAAATCCTAGTTCTTTCATCTTTTACACATCTAGGGTTGTTTGGAGGAAAAATTCGGATTGTTTGGGGTTGATAAATTTGCCTACATATTTGTGTGAATTGAAGGTGGGTCTTGGTTTGTGAAGTTGATTGGAGTTTATATTGTATTGATTTTGTGTTTTAGAGGGGTTTGTGGGTGAATTTAGTTGAACTAGGGGATAATTGGGGGTAAAATTCGGGATTATTTTGTGTTGAATGCTTGAATAGGATTATTTTGCATACTTGTGATTGTGGTGGTGTTTGGTAGTATCCGTGGTGTATCGGATTACCGGGGTTGTTAAATTGTGCCAAGATCCTCAATTGAAGCGACACAGTTGATATTGAGAAGTGCAATGGCTAGAACCAAGCAGACTACTAGGGTAGATTCCAGCCAAACTGAAACCGGAGATTCCAGCCATATGGGAAGGCCGAGAAGGGGTCAAGACAAAGGAAGGAGGCAAATTTCCCTGTCAGGATAGCGAAGTTTAGTGGGAAAAAGTTTATATCTGAAAAGGGAATTAACTTGACCGAATTGCATGAGACTCCGATCCTTGGGATGGTTGAAGCTCAAGGTTGGGACACTTTTGTTCAGAGACCTGTGAAATATTGCCCTCAGATTGTTAAAGAATTTTATACAGGGGTAATTGAGCAGAATTACAGCTTGGGGAGTCAGGTTTTGGTTTGTGGTAGGGAAGTCCGCATCAACTCTGGGGACATTAACAGGTATTACAAGACTGACCTTCCACACACAGTTACCATGTTTAAGGGGGTTCCCCGGTTTGAAATTTTCTTCAGAATGAACATTGACCTGGCCAACAGTTTGGTAGGACAACTGATGGAGTTTTGGAACTCCAGGTCCAACCCAATTAAGCAGAAACGGTTGATTATGGAAATAGCTTTCTAGCACATCTTCATTTCCCATTTGTTGAGGCCATGTGGACATCGGACTACGGTGGCTTATGAGGCAGCCACCTTGCTTTACTACCTTAAACATGGGCACCCTTTAGATGTGGGGGTAACTGTAAAGATGGAGATTCACAAGTCAACAATAGACATCACAGGGAAAGAAGCAATGGTGTTTCCTTTCCTTATCACATTTTTCTGCCAGAAAGTGGGTGAAGATATGTCTGCTGATGAGTTCATTGAGATTGGGCCTGATTTTAGAATCTGTACATGGTATTCACTATTCCCAGAGCGAGCTTTGGCAAGACCCGACAGAGGAGAGGGCGGCCGGCCCAAGAAAAAAAGGGGAAGAATAGTTTCCACTCAGTCGGATGATGAGGACCTAGAGCCCGATCACGATGAGCAGGCAGATGATGTTGATAATGAGAGGCTTCTTAAAGATGATAGTTCCCTCCTCGCTTTGGAGCTTTTGCTAGCAGCTACCAAACTCTCCAAAGGACAGCAAGATGATACAGCTACAGTAAATGTAAATGCTATTGGAGATGCCCAGCACTCAATACTCCAGCACATACAGTGGATGGAACAATGGATGATGGCTAAGATAGATATGGTGGATGCAGGATTTAGACAGGACATTACAGATCTGAGGCAGGAGCTCCATTTACGGCCATATGAGAGAGAAATAAAGCCAATTCCATACCCATGGCATCCATATCCAGCTCCTGGGTACCAGCCTCCACATTCAGTTTTAGGCTACAGACCTCTATACCCACGGACCTAGAGTATTGGTTTGGGTTCCGATTCAGGATTTCAGCCTCAGTTTCCAGTTCACCCAACCGGTGGACCAGTAGTATCAGATGAGGAGGCTATTGTCCAGACCGTCATGGAGATATCGAGAAAATAAGCAGAGGACAGAGCAGCAACAGTAGCCAGGTGGAAAGGGAAATAACCGATGCCCGGATCCTCATGGCCACCACCACCACCACCACCACATTATTAGTTTTGTTCTGATTGGATTAGCTATACTTGTTTTCCTTGTTTTTACTGTTTCCAATTATGTTTCAAACTTATTGAAGTATTCTTGTTTAGTTACTCTTGTTATTTAATTTCTATCATTAGTGGTACTTTTGCATGTTTTATTTGTTTTAGCGGTGATTGGAATAAAGGTGTGCGCGGTATTGTGTTGTGGTTGATGATTAATTGCATTTGGGTGCTTTCAATGCCACTTTCATCGAGCTTTTGTTTATTTTATGGACAGACGCAACATTACGAGCGACAGCAATTTGTTTTCAGAAGTCGCCCGAATTGTCGCTTGGAGATCGCACGCAATCTACCAAAGTAGAGACATGTCGCTCTAAGTTCCATCATGGAAGACCGCGACAAACCGGGCGACAGAGATCTTCCTTGGACATTGTCGCTCGAGGTGTCACCTGAAGAAAAGATGCGGAGCAAAGAAGCGAGATGTCACGGTTGGGTTTCCGTCATGGACAATCGCGACATTCAACGGCGCTACAGTAAGATGCACACGTCCCTAGGTTGATTCTTGACCTATTTTTTTACCCATATAAATACCCTCATGAATTTTTAGGAAGAGAGATCAGCCTCACAAGATTTTGGAAACATCCATCTTTCCATCACCATCCTTAGACATTTTCTCCATTCATCCATCTTGGAATCTTGGGAAGCAAGAAGAGGAAGCTTACAAGTCAAGGAACCTCAATGGCCAACTTGGGTTCCTTCTTTCACTCTTCTTTGTTTAATTTCCTTTCTTTGATGTGTAATTAATTCTAAGTTAGGGGATTAATATTAACTGATTGAACAACTCTTTGTAATCCTATGGTCTATGCTTATTAATTAATTACATTGGTAGTCTCTTTTATTGCAATACTTGCTCTAATTCCTTCACCTATATTCAAATGAGACCTCAATGGATGTTTGTGTTAGGATTAGTTAATTTATGATGTTGAGGGTTAGATGTGGGTGACCATCCCATTAAGTCCTTAGCTACATAGCTTAATAATTGGGAAGGTTTCCATATGCATGACCATGCTATGATAATTTGGTTTAGAGTTTTTTTTTAAATGGAAACTAATTCTAATCCTTACTCATTACATGACCTTGTGTGAGTAATAGGAAAGATTAGGTGCTTCATGAAACAAACCCTATCAATTGGAATTATGTGCTTTAATGAGACTAATGGATTACATTGAGAAGTTTAATTAGGTTGCATTAATTCCCTAGCATTTCTTCATATTCATATATTTTTCGTGTGAGCTTGTTAGCAATTTAGTTTAATTGATCTTGCATATTAGTGAATTAGAATACCAATCCAAGGCAAGCATTTTGCCATTTAGTTTTCATGAACTTAGAATAGAATTAAATTAGATTGATTAGTGTTCAACTAGTAGAATCACTGATCCCAGTAAACGAACTTTTCTTTAAATTAATTAAGATCTAAAATACTGCAATCATGTAGCCCGAAACTAGGGATTGGGCCCCCCCTTGCTTGTTGTAGCCTTGTTGGGGGATAGGCTCCCTTACTTGATAATAAAATTTTAATCTCACATCTAACTCTGGCTTGCATGTACATGCTTGATCGTCTAGCTTTTATATCAAAACGAGCTTTCTTTTGGGGGAAAAATAAGATTTGAAAAAAGACTGTTGGCATTGAGCCCCCATACTAATGAAACTCCTGGTTTAACTTTTTCAGCTGATAGTCCCCTTGTTTTGTTGTAGGTCCGATGTAGTAAGTAACCCCGTATCAAGGAAAGCAAGTAACCTGAACTTAGTTGCATATTTAGAATTTAAGGAAGTCGAGCCTTCTATCTTTGAGTCCCTCTAGGGGCTATAAACCCGAGTGAGGTATTTAGTGAAGGATTTATCCCTTAAGCTCGAATCTTTCTTAAGGGTGGTTGCAAGAGCAAGGCGTCAGGAGGGCTATCTAGCTATTTCCTGGTCTTGAGATCTGGATGGCAACTATGCCCTTACACTCAAATCCTTCTTGGGGATGGTAGCCCAACCAAGGCATCAGGAGAGCTATCTAGCTATTTCCTGGTCTTAGGACCTGGATGGCAACTATGCTCTTACACTCATATCCTTCTTGGGGTGGTAGCCTGACCAAGGCATCAGGAGAGCTATCTAGCTATTTCCTGGTCTCGAGATCTGGATGGCAACTATGCTCTTACACTCAGATCCTTCTTAGGGGTGGTATCTCGACCAAGGCATCAGGAGGGCTATCTAGCTATTTCCTGGTCTTGAGATCTTGATGGCAACTATGTTCTTACACTTAGATCCTTTTTAGGGGTGGTAGCTCGACCAATGCATCAGGATAGCTATCTAGCTATTTCCTGGTCTCGGGATCTGGATGGTAACTATGCTCTTACACTCAGACCCTTCTTATGGGTGGTAGCCGGACCAAGGCATCAGGTGGGCTATCTAGCTATTTTCTGGTCTCGAGATCTGGATGGCAACTATGCTCTTACACTCAGATCCTTCTTGAAGGGGGGAAGTGCCCTGCAGAGGCATCAGGAGTGGCGAGGGGGCTTCCCCGGCTTACCCTTTGTCTTGAGGCGATAATGTCAAAACTTTCCATGTAGTCCCAAATCATTGTAGGACATAGTTCAAGAAGGAGTAAAATAGAAAAGCAGGCTTTATTGATATGGAGGGTGGAGTACATTATTGACGGAAAAATAAAATAAGCTAGTCAAAGGTCGCCTGCTCCTGAGTCCCCTGTTCAAAAGTAGAATTTCCTTAGGTGATCTGTATTCCAAGCATGGTCGATGAGACGGCCATTCATATCCTCGAGCTTGTACGTCCCGTTACGGATCACCATTTTTATTAGGTATGGTCCCTCCCAGTTGGGCCCTAGAACCCCGTCTGACCTCTTCCTGGTGTTCAACATCACTTTCTTGAGGACTAGATCCCCTTCTTTGAAGCCTCGGGCTTTAACCCTCCTGTTGAAGTTCCTGGAAATTCTGCCTTGGTAGATCGCTACCTTCTCAGTTATTCGATCTTACTTTTCCTCCAGGAGGTCCAAGCTAGCTCAGAGCTTGCTTTAATTGCTCCCTGGTTAGAATCGTTGGACTCTAAAAGAGGTCAACTTGTACTCTATAGGTAGGACTGTTTCAACCCTGAAGGCCAGCGAGTAAGGCGTTTCCCCGGTAGTTGTTCTCCTTGTAGTGCAGTAAGCCTAGAGGACCTCGGGAAGCTCCTCTACCCATTTGCCTTTCTTCTGCTGTAGCTTTTTCTTCAAAAACTTCTTAATGGTTTTTTTCGTTGATTCCACCAAACCATTGGTCTGAAGGTAGGCTACCAAAGCAAACAGAAGCAAACAGAAGGTCGATTCCCAAACCTTCACAGAAATCTCTGAATCAGCCATTATTGAACTGTTTTCCGAAGTAGGTTATGATGGCAAGAGGGGTTCTAAACCTGCAAACTACATTGGTTTTGATGAACCTTGTTGTGTTCTCTCCCAATATCTGGGAGAGTGGTCCGGCTTCAACCCATCTTGTGAAGTAGTCAATTGTTACGATAGCATGATTGCGGAGCTGTAGGAAGCGGTCCAATCAAATCAACTCCCCACATAACAAAGGGGTATGGCGAGCTAAGGGACGACAAGCGCTCTGGAGGGAGGTGACTCAAGTTGGCAGCCTTCTGGCATGCCTCGCAGGTTTGCACCAAGTTTTTAGCATCTTGATGGATGGTCGGCCAATAATACCCCATGTAGAGAACCTGATATGCCAGGGCCTCTCCACCAATATGGTTCCCGCATTCCCCGGAATTAACCTCTCTTAAAGCCCACTTGGTTTCTTCTGGGTGTAAACATCGGAGCAGGGGAAGGGATTTCCCCCTTCAGTATAAATGCCCATCCACCATACAACACCAGACCGAGAGCCTTTTAACCCTCCTAGCTTAGTCGGACTCCTAGGGAGTTTTCCATCCAGTAGATACTCCACTATTGGATCCATCCAGCATGGCTTTCGATCCAGGGTATAAGCTTCCTTACCTGTCATAATGCTAGGTAGGGGGATTACTTGAAGAGGGACTCCGTGAGGTAGAGTCTGGCCACCATAGGCAGCTATCTTGGCTAGGACGTCAGCCCGATGATTTAGCTGTCGAGGTATTTGCTCGATTCTGAATCCCTTAAATCTGGTCTTGAGTTGTTGCACCAATTTTAGGTAAGCGATCATGTTATCCCCTTTCGCCTGCTAATCCCCAGAAACTTGGTTGACCACGAGTGAAGAGTCACTCTTGATATTCAGGTAATCAACCCCGAGCTCTATGGCAGCTTTTATCCCAGCTAACAGGGCCTCGTATTCCACTTCATTGCTCGTGGCTTTAAATTCGAACCTGAAACAATGGCAGCACTCAGTTCCTTCTAGGTCTATGAGGACTATATCCGCTCCTCCCCCAGACTGCCCGGAAGCTCTGTCAGTGTAGAAAGTCCATGACTCGCAGCCCTCCAGCCAGCTGTCAGATTCTGGAGTCCTCTCAAGGGTGACATCTGTTACCGTGGGGGTTGCTTGATCTGAAGATAATGAAAGCTCGGCTACAAAGTCCGCTAGTGCCTGAGCTTTTATCGCTGTCCTAGGCTTATACTTTAAATCAAACTGGGTAAGCTCTAGGGCCCATAGAACCATCGTTTCAGAAACATCCAGCCTTTGTAAGAACTGGCGGAAGGGTTGGTCCGTCACCACTGCTATTGAATGAGCATGGAAGTAAGGACAGAATTTCCTTGCCGAGGTCACCCAGGCATAAGCGAGCTTCTCCAACAAAGTATAGTTCTTTTCAGGCTTGGTCAGAGCGTGACTCACATAGTAGATAGGTCGTTGGATCCTATCCCTGTATTCCTTGACCAAGGCCCCACTCACAGTGGTTTCTGAAACGGCCAAGTATATTTGGAGCTCTTCTCCAGGATTTGGCTTGACCAGCAGTGGAGGGCTTGTTAGGTATCCTTTCAAAGCTCGGAAAGCTTGTTCGCTCTCCCGATCCCACTTCATGTTTCTTTCCTGCTTGATAGCTTTGAAGAATGGTAGGCACTTATCGATAGACCGGGAGATAAACCAGTTGAGCGCTGTTACCGGTTCAATCAAGGCTTGAACCTGTTTAAGAGATATGAGGGATTCTAGATCCAGGATAGCCATGATTTTTTCTGGGTTAGCCTCTATGCCTCTCTCATGGACCATGAAACCCAGAAAATTCCCCGTAGTTACCCTAAAGGCGCATTTGGAAGGGTTCAACCTTATCTGGTTTTTCCTTAGGATCATGAAGGTCTTACGAAGGTCGTCCAGGTGGCCTTCCGAGGTTGAAGATTTAGTGATCTTATCTTCGATGTACACCTCCATCGACCTTCTGATTTCGGGCTTGAACAAATGGTTGACTAACCGCTGGTAAGTAGCTCCAGCATTTTTAAACCCGAAGGGCATCACCTTGTAGCAGTACAGGCCTTGCACAATGATGAAGATTGTCTTTTCTTGGTCCGCAGGATGCATCATAATCTGATTTTAGCTAAAAAAACAAGTCCATGAAGCTTAGGAGCTTGTTCCCGGAGGTGGAATCGACCAGCTAATCAATTTTTGGCAGAGGAAAACTGTCCTTCGAGCATGCCCGGTTGAGGTCGGTGTAGTCCACGCACATGCGCCACTTCCCATTTGCCTTTGTGACCATGACCACATTGGCGATCCATTCGAGGTAGCGGGCTCCTCGAATGAAGCCTGTCTGGGTTAGTTTATCGACCTCTTCTTGAATCGCCATATTTTTTTCGGTGTTGAAGTGGCACCTTTTTTGTTTAGCGGGCTTGAAGGTCGGATCCACCACCAATCGATGTGCAGCTAATGTCATCGGGATCCCCGGTATCTCCGCATAACTCTAGGTGAAAATGTTGTTGAACTCTGTGAAGAGCCTAATCAAGCCCTTTTTCATTTCTGGCTCAAGGGTATCTCCGATCTTGATGACCTTTGAGGGATCGCTTATTCTGATAGAAATCTCTTCTAACTTATCGACTGGATGGCCGCTAGCCCATTCCCTTCTCTGTTCTTCCTAGTCGGGCACCACAAGGCCTTCTTCTAGACAATCGGTGGAACCCGTATCTTTTAGGTTTAGTGGTGGAGTCATCTTACCTTGGATCGTTGTCACCTGGGCGAGTTGTTTATCTAGAGCTGCTGGGTTGGCTGACACTGCGTAGCATTTCCTAGATGCTTGCTAATCACCCCGAACTTCCCCCACCTTGTCTCCTGTAGGGAACTTCAGGACATTGTGGTAAATAGAGAGGACCCCTTTCAAGGATAACAGAAATGGCCTCCCTAATATTGCATTATAGGCCGACGGGGTATCCACCACCACGAAGTCGGTCATGATGTTTTGCTGGAGAGGTGCGGCTTCGATGATCACTGGAAGGATTTTTAATCCTACTGGTGTGATGGAGTCCCTAGTGAACCCATATAATGGAGTAGTACAACTGTTGCAGCACTATTGCTTCAAGTTTAGTTTTTCCAAAATGTCTTTGAACAAAACATCGACGCTACTACAGGTGTCGACGAGCACGCGGTGCACCATAAAGTTGGCAATTTGTACTCTGATGACCATAGGGTCATCATGTGGCTGCACGGTGTTATAGACATCTGCTTCGGTGAAGATGATCTGTGATAGCTGGGAGGGGTTGGTCGGTCTCTGGTCGACCTTGAAGATATCTCGCCCCTTGTCCGTACCAGGGACCTTCCTCGTATGGCTTTTTCCTGGAATTGTTGGAGGTACCGGCTAGGGTAGGTCCCCCGCTGATAGTATGTATTTTCTGAATCTGTTGCATCAGGTCCGTCTGCTCTCCCTTTCTCTTCCCAGCATGTTCTAGGATCTCGGCTTGCACCTCCTTTCCAATCTGAATGTTCTCCCTGACTTGTTGTAAGAACTCTATCAAGCATCCTCCCCTTATCAAAGCCTCAATCTGGTTTCGCAGGTTGTAGCATTCTGAAGTGTTGTGCCCTACATCCTCGTGAAAGTCGTAATATTTATAACGATTTCTCTTATCGATCAGGGTTTTCATGGAAGCTGGCTTTTGTAACAAACCCTTGTCCCGAATGGCGAGGTAGACTGTTTCTCGGGATGCATTTAAGGGAGTGTAATGATCGTACCCCTTCTCATCGCGAGCTATATGGGCCACTATCCTAAGAGGTGGTAAAGCTTGAGGAGGAGCTCGTCTATCTGGATACCTTTTCGATCTGGGCTGAGGAAAAGGGAAGTTGTATGTTGATTTATTATGGGGTTTGTTTTTGCTTTTTTGAGCCTGCTCGGGTCTGGGAGCTTCCTTCTTTTGTCGATTTACGGCTCTCATGTCGTCATGTTCCATCTTAACCTTGAGCTGCTCGTCGACCTCAATCTGCTCCAGAGCCAGATCATAGGCTTCCTGGTAAGTTTCTGAAGGTCTCTTAGCGAAAGACTGGAAAAGTTTTCCCCCCACAGGTGCCTTCTGAAGTTAGAGAGTGTTTCCTTCTCAGTAAAGACCCTCATTTGGATGAATTCTTTGTAAAAATGCTCGACATAAGCCCGGAGGGTTTCCCCTCTCTCCTGGACTTTCAGCCGGGGCTTAACTCCCTGGTATTGTGAGCAGAAATCGGTTGATAACTTGGTGAAGGAATCTACGCTCCCAACGGGTAGTTTCCTAAACCAAGTTTTAGCATAAACCGTGAGGGTAGTAGGGAACATTCAACACATAGCGGCCCTGGTTGTGTTTTGGACCTCCATCTGTTGAACGAAACTCTCTACGTGGCTCAAAGGATCTTCAGTCCCGGAGAACCTGTCAGTTGGCATTTTAAACTTATGCGGGAGCTCTGCCTCTGAGACCCTTCTAGTGAAGGGGGCGTTCATTTCACTTAGAGGATCTTTATTGTCCTCCTTGTACTTCCCCTTCTTCATCAATTGGACCTCTTTCTAAAGCTCTGCCAACTGGTCCCTTAGTCGCTTACTATCGGATTTCCTTGAGTCGATCTCGGATTCCTCACCATTGGATCTTTCTGATGAACTGGCGATTTCTTCCCGGTTCCTTCTTCGGAGGGGGTTCGCTCGAGGGCTTTGCTGACTTTCTTCTTCTCTACCTCGGGCTTCCCTCCTTGTAGTCATTGGGTAGAAGAGATCTTTCCGTCCCCGGGGAAGGACATCTGCCCCGGATCTGACTTGTCTTGGTTGGTAGCGTAGCAACGCTTTGGGAACATAGGGCATGGGCCCTAGCCTATCCAGGATCGAGGTCGGGAGCCCTGCTCTGTTACGAGTTGATTCCCGAGGGGCAGGTCCTAGGCGATCAAAGGCGGGTTGCCTAGCCCCGGGCTTGCTTGACTCCCCCTGATTGCAGAGACCCGCTTGTTGGATAGTGAAACCCTCAGCGAGCAATCGAAGGTGAACGTTTTCTACAAAGGCCGCCGATTGTTGGTCAAGCTCGACCTGACTTCCCAGAGGGGGATCCAGAGCCCGTATAGTGACTGGCTGGGTAGGAAGCCTGGCTATGGAGCCTGGATTTTCTCTCATTCCTCAGGGCCCTTCGTGTCGATGTAGCAGAAGGTTGTCCCGAGGTGCCCTGCTGCCCTTGTGAGGAGCGGAGCCTCATGATTACTATGAAATAACAAACTTTTTGAATGTAAAAAAATGGTGGTGTGAGAGGTTTCCACAGACGGCGCCAGAAAGTGTTGACGGGAAATTTGCTTGGGATGAGAAATTCCTGTTAACACCCTCGAGACCACTACAGTGAAAGTGGTGGCCGGGGTCGGTACCGTTGGTTCCCGACCTGTTTAGAGATAGATAAGAGGCTGGATCGTAATGACAGTAAAATGGGAGCTTTTATTATTGATATATTGCTGTAAAATATAAATAGCCCCCCTATATGCTCACAATCTCTCTAAGATAGAGGGTGGTGGCAACGCGGTGCCTGTCGAATAGTGGAAATGAAGGTAGCCGTGTTCTGAATACAGAATTTAGGCTTTCCCCCTGCCTCTATATTTTTTGTACGTATGTCTATTCTTGTAGGTTGTTCTATGTTTTTTCTTTTCTTTTCTACCATGCTTGGCCTCACAGATTTATATCGTCCAAGTAAGTTTTTAGTTGGTGAATATTTCACTGTGATCCCATGAATCCGTTCCCTCCTTATCGGGCGGGATTCGGTATTTAAATTTGAATTGTTACGAGATTTGATGATATCGTTGACGGAGATAAGTTTGTTCCCTTTTTTGAATCAAACTCTTGACGTGCATGTAAATATTACTTGGAGATGATCCTGTGTGCACTCGTGTCATGAATATTCATAGAGGTCACCCTACCAACTGCCTGTTGCCCCGTAGTGTGAGGTAGATCCCTGCTCTGGCTTTGTTCTTAGAAGCTTAAGATGGATTTTCCCTGACCATTAGGGGTTTGAGGTGCTCTTCTTGGGAGGTAGCTGGGGTAGTGTAGATTTAGGTGTGATTCTTCCTTTATGTTCAGCTAGGACAGCAGGCTTCTGGAGAGGTTGGCGGGCTTCTGGAGAGGTTGGCGGGCTTCTCTCGAATGTCTCTTGAGCTTGGAGACTTCCCCTGACATTCACGGGGTGGTTGTAGAGCTCAACCTCAGAGCCGAGGTTCCCCGATAGATGGCCTGGAGAATCCCGGGTTCCATTACTCTTGTGGGGGGGCTTGTCCTTGTCGCACTTGGCTTATTTTCTGGTAGTTTTGAAGCCTAGCCGGTCTTCCCTACTCCTGCGGGGAGGCTTTACGGTCTTTTCGGGCTTCATGATTGTCGATTATGGGTGGAACATTTCTCTTTGACCCCTGGCCAAATTTCACTATTAACACATTGTTATAAAGAATTCTTTACAAAAGAATTGTTACAAAGAATTACAAAGAATTTTTACAAAGAATTTCTTCAAAAAACTTATGAAAATTTTACAAAAATCAAGGTTGTGAGGATTTTAAACACTTGCCAATACTCGAGTAGGGCACCATCTCGTACTCGCGGAGCAGACTTTCATTAGAAGGCCAAGCAATCGTATCGACCGAATTGTCCATCCACTGGCTGTAATCTTCTCATGGGATCGGTCCGACATCAGGGACCACACCCTTTATGACCAACTCCTGACTGGCGTACAAAGTCGAGAGGGAGTGCTCGGATGGAACCTTCAAATGCATATGATGGGGCTCTTTGCCTTGGCTACGGCAGTAAGCTCTCAACTCCTTCATTTGAGTCCGAAGAGATTCTAAGGACCGATCCACATGATTCTTGATCGACAGCTCTCATTTGGTTCGGGCTTTCTCAGTTGCCCGATTCTTAACCTTGAAGAACTCACCAGCTGAAACCAACCCATGCTGAAACTCCCAAAAGAGAAGGGGCATCGTAGGCAGGGGATCTCTTGAAACGATCTACCCCTTGCACTTCGAGTTCCAGACAGGCCTCCTTGGATAGGGACTGGACCGTCAGAGCCTGGCGTTCCAAGTTTTCCATCTTCTGCTCATAAGCCGACTTAGACTGCTCCGCTTCCTATTCAGCTTTAAGCATTGATTCTTGGGCAGAGGACAACAAATTTTGAAGTCAAGCTGCATTCCCCTCTGCCAAAGAATTTTTCTCCTCGGCATCAACCTACTTCGCCAAACAGTGGTCGGTAAACACTTAGGCACTGCCGACTTCTCTCTGATAAGCCGATTCGACCCGAGCACGGCTATCCTCACTCTCTTTCAGCTGAGCTTTCAGAGGCCTTATTCGATCAGATTGATGTTGTTGCGTCTGAACCAGCTCAACGAACTCGGCCATCATCGGTAAAGAAATATAATAAAAAATCTAGAGAACAAGCAAAACAATTGAAGTTAAGGATAACTTACATAAGATGCACCGTTAAAAACGTTCTGAAGACGGTCTGTTAGGGAGCCATCCCGAAAACAACTCATGCGGTCTTCCCCGATGAAAGCCCAATCGGATGAAATCTCCCATAGCATATCATGGGGAGAAGGATATGAAGGAACCCCCGAGGGTTCAGCCCCTTGATCTTCAACCTCGGGGGGAGGGTAACCTCTGTTCGGCTCCGAAGTCTCCACATCTGTCGATGCTCCAACATCAACGCTCGGGGGAATCTCAGCCACAATATCTTTATTATTGGAGTCAATGAATAAGACCACCCGAGGGACCTTAAGAGGGTAAGTAGAAGAGCTGACTGTCTTCCGCTTCTCAGCTCGAGAATGGTGGAAACTGAGATCAGCTGCGGGATCTTCCTAAGCATCATCCCGGAAAGATTTAAAAAAATTAGACCTGAAGGTACTTGTCCCGCGGAGGTATTGCCTCCATCACCAGTGTCTGACCGTATAGTAGGTCCTTCACCAAGACCCTCAATCTGCCTCTCCCCATCATCAGGCAGTTGAGTATCTATCGGGCCACTCAGACCACTAGTCTCCCCGGCGACGGGCTGAACAACGACCTCGGGGACATATTCGGGGATTTTCTCCTAGGCTACATCGGTTTCCATGTTAAACTCAGGCGGGGCAATACCATCATTGCTCTGACGAGAAGCTTCTTATCGGCTCGCCTGAATAATCGACTTCACTTGGCGAGCTTGAAGGTCGCAAATGATGTCCGTGTCATATACTTAGAAAAAAAATGGACCACGTCTGAATACGAAAAGTAAAAAGTAACAATAAAAAAAAGGAAGAGAGTTACAAAGATCACTTACATCGTCTGCGGTAGGCCGAAATCTGGCTGAAGAAGTCGAGCTCTATCATTTTTGTCTCATTAAAAAGATAAGACTTGCTCCTTTTCTCCAGTGTGCGAAATGCTGCCCGAGCAAGTCTGGTCAGTTCAGCGTCACTAAATTCAAGCTTCATCTTGTTCCACACCTCGGGAGAACAGAAGAAGAGGGGAACTTTCAGTACCCTCTGAGTTTCCCCAGCCGAGAGGGTGACTTCAAGACCGAGATTTCCTCCTGTGAAAAACCAACTGTTCTTCCAAAACATGTTGGATGAAGGGAATCCCTATACAACCCCCCCTCTTTTTAGGGTCGTCAGAGGTATCGACATCCCGATTCACCTTTGTCCTCCTAGGGACCCAACAGTCAGCTGGATTAGACATGAGGAAATAGATCCCTGTCTTGATAGACTGCCTCAGCTCGAAGAAATGCTTGATCTCACTCGGGGAAGACGGTGACAAATTCATCCGGCTGTACATGTGCCACATGCACATCAATATCTTGTAGCTGTTCAGGGCCAGAGTAGCCGGGGCGATCCCTGTTTCAGCCAAAAACAAGGTAATGAACGGCTGAAGAGGAAGTGTGATGCCGCAGCAGAACATGGATCCATAGATTGCCACCATGCCTGGGGGAGGGTTACACGCAGCTCTATCACAGCGGGAACCAGAATAATCGAGTCATCCAAATCGAATCTGGCATGATACTTCCCGATCTCTTCTACCCCGTCCACATTCGGTTCGATGTCAAACCCACTCAGACGTTCAGCAGAAAAGGTGAGACGAGATGTTCTGAACGCCTCTTCAATATCGTTCTCGTTAACAGTCTGCTCCATGATCCGAACGTTGCCTGAGCCATGCTTATGGACTTCACTTCTGCTTTGATGTTTTCCCATCCTTTGCAGAGGTACCCTGTGATTAGAAACGTCAGATTCAGAACTAGATGAAGAATCAAAACTGGATACAGAAATTGGACGTCAGGGTGAAGCCTAGAAACGTCGACTTCTAAAAATGGAGGTTCATCAAGGGGGGTTTCCCCCAATAATCTTTGAACGTAGGAAACCAGCTGGAAATCCCCACGATCGAGGGTTTCGAAAGCAATAGTAAAGAGTTGTTGACGAGAGGACGGATTCATTAACACTAACCTTGAATGAAGAAATCTGATAACGTAATATCTTCTACGGAGAAATGAAGATTTGCTACGCAAAGAAATCTGGTCTGGCAAAAATTTCTGGTTTTCAAGTTTTTTAGAATGAACCAGCACAACCCTTCAGTGAAGAATTTAAAGGGGTGATAGCACGAAACCCTAGGGTCTTAAGGTAGGAAAAATCTATGATGACACTTGATGACGTAAGCGGTGCAAGGGGAGATGCGAAGGTCGTTTCTCATAAATGGTATCGAAAAATGAAGAGGTAAAGGACACGTGTCAAGAAGAGAACTGGCTTTCGCCGTCAGAATTCTAAAACGTAGCCATCATTGAAGATCTCGCTTGACGGGACAAATCAAATTTACAGGGTCACCATTAAGACACGCCATTATGATAAGACATTTACTCTGGCACTGAGAAATAAAATTAAAGAATTGATTAAAATACTTTTGCCCGAAACGAAATTCTATTTTGCAAAAATATTTTAAGGGGGTATTGTCGTATGTGAATTTTACCAGGCGTACACGTCATTGACAAAGAGGATAAAATTGTCAGGTGGACATCCGAATAGGCATTCATAAAATATCCTACAAGACATCACCAAAAAAGAGAAGCCCGAATAAACAAGTATTGAACAAGACCTGCTCGGGGTCAGTTAAACATACTCGGGGCTAGTAGATGACATTTTCTACTCAGGATCAGATGATGTCACTCGGGACCAACTGATATCATTTCCTACTCGGGACAAACATGAAGAAAAATAAAAAGCCCAGCGTGTAGCTCACACTAATCGAGTCATTAAAATTCATGAAGATATCCATATCAAAGAGGATTAAATTCCCTAGAAAGTGTGTGACTATAACCTAGAGATGGGGTGAATAGGTTTTAATTCGATAAACTATCGATTTTGTGAATTAGTCAATGTTATCAAATTTACCCCATTCTCTAAGTGATCAATTAAATGATAACAAGCATAAAACAATAAAGACACGCAATGTATACGTGGAAACCCTCCAAATGGGAAAAACCACGGGCTGTTTAGAGGGACACCCTTGATCCACAAAATCCACTATTGAGTAAAAGTTTACAACCTAGGTTGACCTCCCGTCTAACCCTCCAGTTACTAACCCTTTCACTCTACCCAACGAGCCTTAATAATGATTTTGGATCCCTAGCCTTGTGCACTAACCACTTAGCCATAAGCTAACTCAACAATGAAGAGATAATGGCAACCTAAGTGAATATGCAAGAATATTCAATATGCAAAAATGCTAGGTCAAGACATTCATGCTTATCTAGGATTAATAATGACAATTAAAACAAATCCTAGATATCAATGTTCTAAATACAAAGGCAAGAAGAACTAGCTAGAAGGGTAACTAGCTATCACAAATTAATGCATTTCAACCAATAATCAATACACAAGCATGTCATAAAATCAATTAAACATACAAGCAAGCAATTAATATGCAATAAAGACTAAAACCCTAGGTATACATGTCTTAGTAATGAAATTATAAAGCTTAGAACATGTAGAGAATACCTAGGTATGAACACACAAGAAACTCATGCTTGAAAGATGATTGATGATTTGGATATTTAGGATGGTTGAGTAAAAATGCCTTCTAGGAGCTTCTCTCTCTAAAGAACCTTATCTCTCACTCAAAATGGGTTAGGAAGCTCTAAAAACGAATTGGGAAGAAGATGGTATATTTATATGAAGCCCAAAGTGAAGCTACGTCGTTTTGGCAAAAACATGCCAAAAGACGCAATGTGCGCTGGTGCCTATGAGTTGGTCGAGTAGCGCACGACCAACGACAACTCACTGGACAAGTTACTCTGGTAAGGTACGCATGACGACCAACGACACACCACTGGAAAGCTGAGCTGGTGAGGGCGCTGCTCGAGTGGCGCACAGCTCACCACCTTCACACACACACACACACACACAATACATGCAAGAGAATTGAGGTTAAGGGAATGCATCCTAATGCCTAACATGACATGACATTTTAATCACAAGATGCAATCAATTCAAAAAAGCAAGAGATAACAACATTAGACACACAATCAAGTCAATTAAGCACAAATGCAAAGTGATCAAAAACAAGCATGAGAGTGAGTGTGTGCACTAAATCTCTTCAATGAAGTTAAGCAAGTGATTTTACCTTTGATGCTTGAGCTTGGTTATGGACAATGAACCCCTAAACTACCCTTACATATTGATCCCAAAATGTGGTTGTCAACGAAATGAGCTAATCAAAAACCGAGGAACTTACAGAGGAATTCCAAGAAGAGCAGAATTATCAAGCAGAGGGTTCCTAATCAGGCAACAGTTTTACTTCTTCAAAAAGACTACGCTCTTATAAGGAAATAAGTCCTAATTGGACTATATTACTATAGTCTCATTCAATCTCACACAAGTCTCTGAAACAGGAAAGAAGACAAACTACTTTGAACAAGTAAACAAACATAATTAAATACAAAGATATTTTATTACTTGTACAAAGAAGATTAGGGTTCTATAGACATATAAATATACCTATAATCTCGTCACAAAAAGATATACAGCAATCATAGAAAAATACAGAGAGAAGAAAGAGAGATCGAGAATTGTAATAATTATTTTATTTCATAGTGGATTTTGGCTTGGTTGATCATTCAACCACCCGTGGACGTTTCTCCGGTCATCGGAGTTTTACCACGTAAAAACTTGCGTCCGATTACTTTCTTCTTCTCTTTCTCTTTAAAATCATAGCTAAAATCTAATCTTTGTTGGCTTTTCTCATACATCCAGAAATCGACGTCAATAAAAAGGATCTCGGCTTGGTTTCCTGATGGATGTCTAAGTGGGATTTCATTCATGTTGTTGGTGAATGTGGGTGATTGTGATCTCCTAATTAATCTGTCACTAAATGTTCGAGACCAGCGTCTCATGCAATTTTAATGAGGGTTTATAGAGGTGAAATACACAAAAATGAAAAAAAAATAAACAAGTGATGAAAATAACTAGGATGCAAATTTCTAAGGGTGTAAATGCAAATATATACAAGTGTTGAGGTAAAAATGTAAATACCTATAAATCTAATGACTAAAGTGAAAATATGAGAGATAGGGGACTGATCTGCAAAAGTGAAAAGTAAAATGAGATGTATGCAAATACAAACTAGATCTATGCTAAAATGCAAAACTGAATACAAAATGAGAACAAGGAAGATTAGAAGGGAAAAAAATAGCAAAACTAAAATAAAATTAAAAATAAATTATTTCTACAATGAAAAGGCAGACTTACCTCCCCGGCAGCAGTGCTAAAAACTTGACACGTCCTAAAGAAGTGTTTCTACTCCCAAGTATAAGAGTGTCATAGTAATAAATTAACCGGTAAGACCAGGTCGAACCATAGGGAGGTTGTTCACTTGTCCTTGTGGAATTAATTATCTAAATTAATTATTAAGCTTGTTATAAAAATGTAAATCAATTAAAATTAAAACTGTGGCTAAGGGATCCACTGTTTGTAATCTGAATATGATCTAATTATTAATATTTAGTCCAGATTAATGGAAGAGTATTCCACTCCACTGACCACTCTCTGATAGATGCGGGTTAAAGTACTCACTATGCTAGACAACATATGTTTGTCCACAGTGAATCAAAACTCCACAAAGATTAGAGGGAAGAAACCACTCTCTGATAGATATGGGTAAAAGTACCCATTGTGTCAAACAACATCTGTCTGTCTACAGTGAGTCAAAAACTCCACAAATATCAAAGGGGAGAAAGCAAAAAAAAAAAAAAACTTACCAAAATTTGATCATATTTTCCATACCAATAGTATCATCTTTTGCCACAGCTATATTAAATTAGCTAGACATCATTTAACTAGAAAAAAAAATTATTTAAATTGAGAATTTAAGAATATTATAGGGAGAATTTCACAAATCTAATGTCAGATTTCGATTCAGGATGTCCAAATTAGGGAGGCAGGTCCCCTATTTATACAAAATATGGATAAAAATTGACCACCAGATGAATTTAGAATGTAGCGTCTAGATTCGCCACATCATCGGTGAATAGTAAATAGTGAACAGTCAATAGTTAATAGTAACCGCGTCAGTGAAAGTCAACAGTAAACAATGTACTGGCTTCTAGAATATGATTCCCTACAGCACGTGTACAGTGCACTCACAGTTCAGTTCAATAGGAATGTGTCACGTCATCAGTGAATATTGAAAGTCAACTATAAACAGTGAAAGTCAATTGTGAACAGTGAATAGTTAAAAATACAAAAATGTCTTTCGTGACCTTCCTAGGGTTTTTGACGTTCTGAACTTGAAAATGATGTTTGTTTTACCATCTAACTTCTCCATAATTCTGAATTGACCATATGACCTCTGAAATACAAAGAAAAATACACTGATTACTACACAACACATTTATTTAAGCGAGCAAACGAAAATATGTCTAAATTAGGGAATTAATCATATTGGAAGTTTAAAATGATGATATTATCCCTTAGTAAACATACACTTTTCAATGTTATTCATTTAACACATGCAATCATTGGTTATCAGAACCTAAATACTTCTGACTTCCGTCGGAAAATTGCTCCCATCGACTGTTGTAAGATATTACTATTCTCACCCAATCCATTGTCCTGTGAAAATCATCATCACAAACCATTATTAAAAAAAAATTACCATTACATTTACAGTTATAAATAATTAAACAAAAATCTTAAGTATAATGGATCGAGCTTTTTTTGTACATTATCGAGTTTTTTTTACTGGATCGAACTTTTTTTGTACATAATCCAGCTTTTTATTGTACAAGATCGAGATTATTTTGTACATAATCGAGCTTTTTTTGTACGTGATCAAGCTTTTTTAATGGATCGAACTTTTTTGTACATTATCGAGCTTATTTTGTGAGGGATCGAGCTTTTTTCTTAAGGGTTTGAGCTTTTTTAAAATGTTTTCAAGATTTTTTGCCCAACATTATAAACTTGTTTGCACCAGTTAAAAAATACTCAGACACAAAGAAAAAGCTCGAACAAATGTAAAAAATGCTCGAACAAATTAAAATATTCATCGGACCAATTGCAAAAAAGCTTGTAAACATATCAAAAAAAAAAAAACTCGGACACATATATAACAGCTCATAAACATATAAAAAAAAACTAGAGATAAAATATTCATACATGTTCATACATTGTTAAACCACACAGAAATGCATGAAAATTAAAAATGAAGATCACAAATATTTGTTACCTTCTTCTGCAATATCTAGAGAGAAACAAGTTTTTAGGGGAGAGAGAGAGAGAGAGGAGTTGTAGATCGACTTTCTGACAATTTTTTTGAAGAGAGAGAGAGAGGAGGTGCCTTTTAAAGAATAGATAATTGATTATTTATGGGAAATTTCGGTAGTTCACCATAAAAGATGTCTTTTAAACTTAACTTATTGAACCGGTGACATCACTGTAACTCACTAAAAAATGTGACATTTCTCACCATATCCACTACTTGAAAAATAAGCCAATCGGTTTTTTTCCATTAGCAAAACCAAACCAACCCATTTAAATTGTTTGGCTTGGACGGGTTGATCGGTTTGGCAGTTTGGATACCCACCCCACGGTGTTAATTGAGAAATATTTAAATAATTGGAAAATGTTCGATGCTCCACTGTTGATAAATTAATGTACCGACTATATAACACAATATGGCTCTTAACTGAGTTAAATCATGCATGTTCCTTTTATTTAAACGAAAGGACTTCTGGCTCGGGATGGGTCTAGGGACCCATAAAGGTGGGTGAGGGTCCCCTCAACCCAACCTTCTTTCCTAAAACGTCGCCTCACCCCTGCCATCAATCCCCATTTGGGGGAAGTGGGGACGAGGGTGTTTGGGGGAAGGTTCCTCTACCCCCACCCCCGTCCCTCGTTTTCCCTACTTTCAATCCTAATATTTTCTTATCTCAAATTTGTAATTTGGAATCTGGGATTCAAAATGCAATTATTCCAATCGTTCGATTCACCAGGTTTCGATATACAATCCAATAAATAATCTGAAATATATAATTGATTAAATTTAATTCAAAATTAATATAAATAACTATAGTAATATAGTATTACACGTAAATATATCTGAAAAAATATGAGAAATTGGTAGAAAGTAAATGAGTAATAGAGTTAACGGTATTTTTTTAAGAAAATGAAAGAAAAAATATATAAAAATATATGGGGAAATGGGGGGAATGGGGATAGGTTCCCCCACCCCCATTTTGATTTTGGGGGTAAAATTGCTCCCACCCCCACCCTAAAACCCCATTTAGGGGCAAAATTTACCCCAAAATGGGAATGTCCATCCTTACTTCCTATTGGAGTTTCACTATACTGATGAATGAATAGTTAAATGATTTCTTATTGGGACAAGGATCCTCTATTGAGTTCTTTCCCTACTGAGCTTGTGCTGAACAATCTAATCTAGTGACATCTGGCTTTAGAAACAATATGTGGTTCGGATTTATTTATTTATTTATTCTATTTAAATCAATTTGAATGGTGACTTTTTACATCCCTCAATCCCTACCCAGTACCCACTTTCCAGAATTTCATAAGGCTAGAGTACCAGACCCAAATCCTCTTCACTTTCCATTTCCACCCAAACTTAAATTTGCTCAAATTGCAGACGACAAGAAAAATATTGGTTCATGTTACGATCTTTTTAAGTCTTTTGTATTCATTTTTGGTCGGTTTAGAAATTTATGATAGTTTTCAGGACTGGTTTCAGCTCTATCTCAGAAAAAAACTCTAACTCGTGCTTGTGAACTCCACTCAAAAGAGGATTTTCAAGCCAAGAGACCCCGTGCATTTTGAAAAAATGGGTCGAACTCCCCGACTCAGACCCATCAAGAACTCAAGCTTCTTTGTGTTGAACTATTGCCCAATTGCCCAATTGTGAAATGAAGTCCGATGCGAGTCAAATTTTTATATTTCTAAAATTTTAATTTGTTGAAAAAAAAAAAATTGTCACCTGTATGGAGTTTCACTCTTAGTTTGAGAAGAGATTGTGTGATGAGAAACTGAAGAAGAAAATGATGGAAATCTGCACTCTAAATCAATTTATAAAGGAAGTCTTGAAACTTTTGTCTTCTTCATTTTATAGAAACCATTGTAAAAAAAAAATTGCCAACGAAATGGAAAGAAGAATATATCACCAACAATTTACTGATTGTCAGAATGGCAAGAAGACGAGAATTTGACAAGGAGACCATGATGATAAGCAGAGTTCTATGATTTTAGCGTATTACGTTGGGTTTAGTCTATCAAAACGATTTAGTTTTAGTTTTATTTACAGTGATAAAATAAAGAGGGAATTCCATTAAATAGCCTTTAAATTAAGGTTAAATTCAAGAATATATACTTTCAATAAGTTGATTGTTTTTATCCACTATTATAGGTAACTTTACAAAAGTACCCTTACTTTTTGAATTGAATGAAAAACATTTTTTCAATTTAATGAAAAAACATTTTCAAATTATATCTCTCAAACACATATTAATAATATGTTTCTTTCATTAGCATCTATCTCTCTCTATGAATTCTCTATCTCTATCCTAAATTGCTCCTTATCTCTGTACCCACACCCTCTCTCATCAACCTTCTCTCTACAATACATAGAACGATTGGAGATGTACATTGTCTAGAAATTAGTCGTTTTGTAATCGAAGGTATGTTTTTTTTTGTTTTTTTTTTTAATCTCTTCTAGGGTCGTATGTTGTTTTTTTTTTAATAAAAACAGAATGTGAAATCGATTTTGAATGTTTTACGAACCCTATTTTTGTTAACCCATAATCATTGGACGACGAAAATTTTTATCGTGTAAAGATATGTATATTTAATCGTGTTATGATATTAACATGTCTCCGTACAATGAAACATATATTAAATCTTGTAATAATATACTGTTTTGGCATGCTGTTTGTGCAGAGTAATGAGAGAGTTGCGATTGATTATTTCATTCGGTGCCCAGTGGTTTGGTGAGAACTAGGAGGGTGGTGATTCATAAATGGTATTTGTAACTTGTGATTTAACATACGATGGCTTAATGAATACAGTAGAAGATATTTTGAGAATTGATTCATCTACTTGCAACATTGAATTAAAGGTTGTTATGCTTACTCTCCGGTACGAAGATACACGATATTGACATCAAACATCGCAGAATGCTTAAACTCATGTCTACGACATGCACGTCAGATGCTTGTGGCTGTTTTGATCGAGTTCATTCGGGATATGATGCAAAAATGGTTCCACGATCGTCGGAATCATGTAGACACTTTGCACTCAAAATTGACGACATGGGCAACAACTTTGTTAGATTAACGTAACGAAGATTCTACTATGTTTACGGTACACCCGATCGATGGGAATGATTTCTTGGTTAAGGATGGTGACAAGGACGACCTAGTAAACCTTATTGAGACGACATGTAGTTATCGAGAATTCCAAATCGATTTGTTGTCATGTAAACATGCATTTGCTGCTTTAAGTGCTTGTAAAAAACTATTCATCGATTTTGCTCAGATCACTATAAGAAATTCAGTTTGGCTGAAGCATATTCTACATTTATTAGACCAGTCGGGGCATAAAAACAAATGGATTGTTCCTAAAGAAATCAGCTCAATAGTTGTGAAAGCTCCTCTATGTCTATCGCAGGCTGGCCGACCAAAGAAGACTAGGATTCCATCAACCAGAGAATATTGTGGAAAGAAATCTAGAACATGTTCGTGGTGCAAACAAGCTGGCCATAATCGACAAAATTGTCCAACTCCCCTCGGATTTACAACGACAAATACAACCGAGACCCAGCTTACTCAAACACGTAAACAATGTAAATGTGGTGGTTGTGGCGGTCAAGGCCATAACAAACGAACATGCCCCCACGGGTAGACTAGTACAAGAGATTTGTGGCATGATGAAGATGTTATTGGTGTTTAAACCTTTTCTCCTGGTTGATTTCAGAACTTGTAGTTGAATTTAATTATTTTAGATTTCAGATCATGTATTTGAACTTAAATTTATGTTTTATTATTATTGTTTTGTTATTGTTTTATTATGTTCAATTATATTAAATTATTTATTACTGTAAATTCATGTATCATGTACCAAATACATTGTGGCAGTATACCAGGTACTAGGTATAGGAAACATTACACGGTGAAAATTAGGAAACAATATATGGTGAAAATTAGAAAACATTACACGATGAAAATTAGGAAACATTACACAATAAAATGTAGTAACCATTACACGATTATTGATAACTTATTGACAACCGTTGCTTTTAACTTTAGATTTGCTCTTGGCTCTCAATGAGCCTTTAAAAAACAATTAAAATAACTCTAAAGAATCCTAGCTGTTAGCTAAACTTTTGAATAGTAATTATAAAATCTCAACCCAAACTCAATAAAAAAAAAAAATTGGTTGACACAAAAGGTAAGAGTTTTATGTGAACCTATTTATATCAAACACTACATGATAATTTCAACATGAGTTTCTATTCCATTAATTGCAACACATTTCGTAATTTCAGACCAGTGTACAAACAAAACTCTCTGGCACCAAGTTTAAGCTTAGTCTTCCCCAAAGTGAACCACATTTCGTTCGTGCTAACACAGGAGGTGTGATTTGTCTTAAAAACAAATTGTGTATGTACTAGGCTTAGAAATAACCCCCTTATGGCATATCTAAATAAATGACCAAAACAGTTGCTCCTGAAGTCGTCCAACTCACCGCAATCGTCCAACACACTTTCAATCTGACGTATGAACTTATGTTTGTAGTGAGTGTTTATCGTTATGTTATATGCCCATGTATCTCTTAAGTATACCAAATACTGATCCAGATCTTCTTCTTCAGTAATAACCATCTGCATTCAAACAATTTGTACATTAACACCATGATAATTGTTCAACATATATACAATAATCTTCTTTTCAGTTTTTGTGATTCAAGTGATACTCAATGTTTAATCATAAAACCAACAAGTAAGGTTTCTTTTCATTTGTAAATTTAAAGCTATAGATAACCCAACAAGAGGAATCGAATACATGTTTTATTGTATAATAGTTAATTTTCAATGGGGATTATGTTAATGGTACAAACAAATCAAACTTAACGTTAACATACATTATATTTAATTAATCAGTCAAGTGGCAATTAAAATCCAAATCCTCTTTACAAAAAGGATAGTCCACAATCTGCATTCAAACAATTTACAATAGACTGGTAAAAACTATTTTCAAAATAATTACACGATGTCATATACAATACAATACAATACACGTTGTAATATCCAATACATTACACGATGTAATATATGTTACATTGCACGATAAATTTATAAACAATATACTCGAATCAATACCACATCCTTCATCGATTACACCTTTGTTTTCCCCAAATCACTCAAAAAAAAAAAGGATTTTGATAATATCAAATCACACATCTTTCATCTTTGGAATACACCTTAGTCTTCCCCAAATCACTCAAAAAATAAATTTAATAAAATCAAATCACACAAACTCATCTAAACCTAGCCATTGGAATACAAAATCGAATCAATAGAAGAAATTAATAGCTCAAGACAAATCAAATTAACACCCATTGGAATACACACAAACCTAATTCAAATTAGTAGAGAAAAATCATCTTTGGAAAACCTAACTTCATGAATCAAACCATAAAACCCAAATAGATTTAAATCTAATTTTGGATTCAAGAATATACCTTAGTCAATTTTTGATGAAGGCTTCGTCTTCAAAGAAAACAAAGCTTCATCTTCATCAACCTTCGTCTTCGTCTTCAATAGCTTCTTCGTCTTCGTCAAGCTTTGATCCCCATCTTCTTTCTAACAATCCCTTTTCAATCTCTGTGTAAAAACGACTCTCTTTTCTTTTTTATGGTTTTACACTATACTTTAACAATTTATTAATTTAATCTTTTTCTTTTCAATTTTGTAAAACAAATAAAAATATATGATACATCATTTTCAACTGAGAGCATTAATGTCCAAAAAAGTTTTCTTTTAGATAAAAACAATCAACTTATTGAACATGACTTTTTTAAATAAAGACTTAATTTTATGGCTATTTAAGAAAAAATCTCTAAAATAAAAATATAAATTCTGACCTTACATTTTCATTAAATCGACGTGGCAATAGATCCTCGGAAGCTCAGTAATGTTCAGCGAGGAAAGAGCTCAATACTATTCGGCAGAAAAAAAAAAGCTCAGAAAGAGCTAGCAGATTGATTGTGAACATAATTATCCGAATAAGTAATGCTTATTTTATTTTTTTGAAGTAAAAATATAATGTTTAATGTAGGTAATTGTCGGAACAAGTAATATTTAATGTAATCATATCTCGAAACAACACACAGAATCCAGCTAGCAGACTGTGTAATCAATTCACAGTCTGTCTCTGGTTTTACATTTTCAGCTTCTTCTTTTTAGGGTTTGATTTGTAGAGCATGTTAGAGGAAGAAATGAAACGAGAGAGACGTAATTGTTGGTCATGGGCCAAAATTTAAATCATGCCTATTAATTTATCCAACAATTCACATTGAGTAATGCACTATCGATAAATTTTATATAACAACATAAATCATGTCCATTCATTTAGTTTGAAGGAGTGAGATATGAGTTTGAGTTCCACTTTACTCGTTACTAATTACTTGAAGGATCTGTTAACTATTGTGGAAAAATTACCCGAACAAATTAATGTTTAATCTAAGTAAGATCTGGAAACAACACATTTTCAGCTTCTATTTTTTAGGGTTTTAGAGGTAGAACATGTCAGAGGAAGACAATGAAACGAGAGAGACGCAATTGATGACCATGAACCAAAATTTAAAGTTAGTACAGCAAATAATGAACATTTTCACGTGGTTTTGTTGATTCTCGATTATCGTGCTCGTTCTCTCTCTCTCTTTTTTCCTTTTAGGCTTTTATGTCTCCATTTCTCTCTCTACAATAATCATCCTTGACTAGGGTTTCTTCTCTCTACCGCTATATGATATATCTGACATGCAAAACAAAACCAAAGGACGTCATTACAGACATCATATATGTATATATATCTGCTGTATAAACTCAAGACACGTTAGGGAAAATCATAAGAATCAAAGGTTTTTTTTTTTTTTTTTGCTTTTTCATAAATCATGAATCATGAAAGTGTACGTTCATGGTTTGACGAAATCTGCATGCATACAGGAAGATCTTTTGAACTTATTACATTGAAGGAAGTGCCAAACAGGCCCGGCAGACTGGAGCATAGTACCATTTTGCACCCTATGATATGAGTGCCAGCTAGCTATCAAACTAGCTTGATGGTTCTGGTTTTGTTGAATATTATCTAGTTTGGTTTGCTTTGCAACTATCTGCCATTTCCATAATTTGCCTTCATATTCAATTCAACGTTTTATAATCCATCGCATTACATGTTTTAAATATGATTAATACTAGTCGATTTATAAATTTAATCTAAATTTCAATTCAAATGATATGAAAAGTTATTTTTTCATTAATTATATCATCTCATATTTTATATAATGATAACAACTTATTTATTATATTATTTATATTAAAATTCAAATTAAACTTTTAAATTATCTAACACTACTCGATTAATACCGTTACTCAACTATTTAAGTTTCAAATTAATTAGTATATCATGGTGTCAGCAGATTTTTCATGTTCAAATCTAACTATCATTAAATTCTTGTTCTTGTTCATTGACAACCTTAATAAGGTGGATTGATTTTTATGACATATTTGCATTTCTTGTCTTAAATACGGTAATTGAACCTTTAACTAATTATTTAAGTTTTTGGATCCAATAGTTGAGTACATTGTACCAAACTTGGTGAGATCTCGAATTCAAATTTAACTTTCCCTTGTTTGGATTTATTCACGGTCTTCTCTTAATCTCTTATACATGAATATTTCAATTAAATTCCAGTAATCTTTGAAAAAATTAGTCCAATAAATGAATAAATTAATAAATTAATAAATTAAAAAGTTAAACACCTGAGAGAAGATACAAACCCTCTCATTTATAGTAAATGATTCCTTGAACGATTAATGTTTTTTGGGTTTAGTAATTTCTAGCAAATGTTTAAAGTATGGGTGACCACGGTTCAGTTCGGTTTCTGTTTCGGTTAAAAACCGACGGTTTCAGTTTGGTTGAGGGAAGTAATCGTAACTAAAACCACCCAAACCGGTTTGGACCGGTTTGGACCGGTTTTAAAACCGTCGGTTATGCTGTTTCGGTTTCGGTTAAACCGGCGATTTTGATCAATTTTGGTCAATTTTGGTAGGTTTTTTTTTAATATAAACCGACGGTTAAACTGCCGGTTTAGATCGATTAGTAGAGGGTCTAACTGTAACCGAACCAGTTCAAATCGGTTTTCAAACCATCGGTTTCGGTTTCGGTTTTTGATTTTCAATTTCGATTTTTAACCCTCAGTCTAACCAAACCATGACCATTTCTAGTTTAAAGGGAATACATCTCGAATAACTTTAGGTTTTTTTTTCCTTTTCGGTTGAATGATTACTTAGTGTATGTTTGGACTTAGGAATTTGGAATTCCATCGTGGTAGGTCAATGGATCCAAACCCTTATTAATTAGGTTGACAAAGGCCATTATTCAAATCTCCATCTCCTCTCAGCATTCTCGATTTGGCTATTAATGATAAATATTTTATTCAAATTCAAATACACTTTAAAATCAGGACAGCCAAATATCAAATCAAGGGAGAGTTCAAACTCTCTAGTAAAATAAAAATCCAAAATCTCATTTTGCTTGGAAGTTTCTCCATTGGTTTAAACCTTAGAGTGCATGTTTATCTAAGGATTCAAGTTTTTTGAGTAACCCATGTTTAAATTGAATACTTGATAAGATTTTTGGGTTAAATGATTACCCGCAAGTTTGGTTGGTAAATGGATTCAGTCCATACATTTAATGTTACATTAATTAACATTACATTATATAAAGTTGCATATTGTATATATATATCTCGGTAAAATTTGTTGGATGTGTCTCGGCACAATTAGTCCAGTATTGCATTGTAGAATTTGTGAAGTTTTATCACAATTTTGTAAAATATGAAATCACATGATTGAATTGGTTTTAACTTTAAGTGATTGAACTCACCAAATTGTTTGTATCAACCACAATGATAATTACATAATCTCATAACTAACATGGATTATAGACGACTATATGTATCGTGATTATATTATGATTGCACTTCATTTTAATTTATTTCATACCTCATAGTGATATTTAAATTTTGAGGCTTATGACAAAAATTACCATGAACATCTCAAGGAGTAGGTAACTAAAGTCGCTTGATTAATTATAGAAAACAGCCAGCTACCATTTACAAAACGGACTACTTGCATTACAAACTATTAATCATTACAAAACTTAATTCCAAACCACATTTTTAAGACCACAAAACATCAAAACCTGACTCGTAATATTCCTCATACTTTTAAAAAACCCATTATTATTAAGAAAAAAAACCTAATTAACTATTTGATTACATTGACATATTATAAGATCACAAACCCTAATTCTAAAACCCTAATTCTAAAACCCTAATTTTTCGTTCCTTTGGACAGCCACAGCACATAAAGGATACTTCATCTCACAAGAGAGTTTCAACAACTCACTTAGATCTACTGGACTCGTCTCATCTTGAACCCACTTGAAGTTGCGCACAAGCTTAGCCACCCAAAGAGTTACGGTTGCGAGTCCAAGATTCTTACCAGGGCAAACCCTACGCCCAGCCCCAAAAGGAGCAAGCCTAAGGTCCTTGCCCCTCAAATCCACGTCAGCACTGCCGCCACTCGACATAAACCGCTCGGGTTTAAACATGAGCGGATCCTCCCACACGTTTGGATCGTGGGTTATGGCCCACATATTGACCATAGCTGTGGTGTTGGCCGGAACCAACATACCATTTGTGAGACTCACATCTGACGTGGACAAGCGAGCCCATGACAGGAGTGGTCCCGGAGGGTGGACCCTGAGAGATTCTTTGACCACTGACTGTAAATAAGGCAGTTTAGCCACGTCAGCGTCAGAAAGACTCCTGTTTCCGACAGCAGCTTCCAGCTCAGCATACAGCTTGTCTTGTACCTCTTGATTCAAAACCAACTCGGCCATAATCCACTCAGTCAACAAAGCTGTCGTGTCAGTTCCCCTAAAAATCATCTCCTGCAAAATCAAAATAACCCAGTGAGCCAACTCAGTCATATATAACACAGCTAAACAAAAGAACACAAGGAAATAAAAAAATACCCATAGGACAGCGATCATGTCATCATCCTCTAGCTTCTCCTCACGATCAAGTGACAACAGAACGTCAACAAAATCACCGTCATCAGACATTTTCCTCGACCCACCACCACTGAGTCGATGCTCTTCAATGATTGCTCGGACAAACTCCTTGACTCGGGGAACAAGTAGAGAACAACGTTGTTGGACACGAAACGGATCATAGAATTGACTCAACCAAGGCAAGTGATCGGACCAGTTAAAGGAACCCAAGAGCTCAAACCCTTCTCGCACCATATTTTGCAGCGTTTCCAGTCTCCCGCTATCGCCAGTCGACCTGTAACGTTTCCCGAAAACACTGCTCATGATATTGTTGAGAGCAGCAAACTGGAGATGTTTTCGCAGAGAAACAGAGCCGTTGAGTTTCTGTTCATTTGACACGTGTTCCAACATGACGGCGCAGTCTAGCTGGCGGCCAGGTTCATGTGCTAAAATGCGCCGGGGAGAGAATAGGTTGGAGGAAGCTATTCTTCTAAGGAGACGCCAGTAGGTCCCGTTGGGAGCGAAGCCGATGGCACGGCTGAACATCAAGCTCCTAGCCGACTGCTTGATGGGACGGTCAGCGAAGTGGGGTGAGGACAGGATTTCGTGGGCTGTTTGGGGGTCGGAGGAGACCACCACGGGAGTGGAGCCGAGGCTGAAAGCCATGAGCTTGGTGTTGTTGCAAGCCCAAGCCGCGGCGGCGAGGGAGCGATGAGGCAAGGCGCCGCGGCGGCCGAGAGTGAACAAGCTTCCGAGAAAAGGCAACCCTTTTGGACCAGGAATGGGGATGGATCCTCTACGGTTGCGTCCATGTCGCCATGCAAAGCCACCAGTGGCAAAAGCCCAAGTGAAGAGAGCAAGAGACATCAAAACCACGAAAAGTGAGAACAAGACATGGAGTTGCACAAGGTTTTGTGAGCCGAAAAAAGCTGGTAGAGTGAAAACCCACCAAGTGTTATCTTTTGTGGTTGTACAACCCAACTCCATTTTTTAATTTTTGGTTGCTGAGAGAGTATATGATGCGACAAGTGTTATTTTTTTGAGTTAAAGCAGTGTAAGTTAGAAGTGTATTTATACACCTCTAGAATATATATATATATATAATAGAAAGATAGATAGCGAGAGAGATAAATGGAGAGAGGGGGAGTTCACGTGGAGAGGGTGGGGTGTGATGTGATGAGTATGAGAGGTGGGGGAGTTACGAGTTACAGAGATGAAGAGAGAGAGAGAGTCAGTAATGACGAGTGTTCTTGAATAGCACATATTTATGGGGGCTGTGTTATGGAAAGCATTCAATGAGATCAAAGAGATTTGGATTGTGAAACGGCACAAGAGAGAGAGACTAAGAGAGAAAGAATGTTACTCTCATTCTGCTCTTCAAGTAACGCATTAAAGAGCTGTGATAATTTGGCTATACTGTAACCTCGTCAAAACCTCTTTCCTTTTTTAAGATTTTTTTTTTCAGCGGAATCGTTAAAAATAATCATAATTATTATAAATTATTTTATTTTTATTCACGTACGAAAATTTATTTATTAATAATCAATTTTTAAAGAAATTATTTAAATATTTCCATTTAAAAATCATTCTCAAACATTTTCTTTTTTCTTTTTTTTTCTCTCTCCCTAATTTCTCTCTCTCCTTTCCTCTCTCTCTCCCCGATCTCTCTCTCCCGTCGGTGAACCGTCGTCAACATCCTTACGGAGGCCGGCGAACCTTCGCCGGCCTCTCTCTCTCTCACCCAACCTCTCTTCTCTCTCCTCTCTCCCCTCTCCCCACAGCTCTCTCTCTTTTTTCTCTCTCTCTTTCACTCACATCTCTTTCTCTCTCCTTTCCTCTCTCTCACATGTCGTCGACGGCTTACCGGAGTGCCGTCGTCTGGACTTCACGACTGTCCAGCAACGCCGTCAAGCTCTCCCTCCGTCGACGATTAGATCTGCTGAAAAAAAAAATACTAGAAACCCAAAACATTTCAAGTTTGAATGTTTCAATTTAGTCAATATTTCAAGTTTTAACATTTCAATTTTGGCAACATTTCAAGTTTTAAAATTTGAAAACGAAAAACTTAAAAACTCAGAACATTTCAAGTTTCAACTTTCAATTTAGTTAAGATTTCAAGTTTCAACATTTCAATTTAAGCAAAATTTCAAGTTTCAAAATTTTATTTTTTAAAACAAGATTTCAAGTGTCACTAGCCGTGATTTCAAGTTTGGTTCCAGATTTTAGTCATGATTTCAAGTTTTCTTTCAGTTTTAAAGAAAAAATCAAATCCAGGGGTATTTTTATAATTGTCGGACATACATTGATTTTTTTTTAAAAAATGACTATTAACAAATAAATTTTCGTATGTGGTTAAAAATAAAATTTTCATAATAGTTGTGGTTATTTTTTTTTATTTTTTTTTATATATAGTAACTATAATGGAGTAAATATGTATAGGCCCAGTCCAACTGATCCGCCCTGTCTATGTCCGTTTTCGAAAACATGCCGTGTCAGATCCAAGTTGAGGTTTCTTCCGGGTCAGACCTGGTCCGGTACGTTTTCTGAAACGTATGCTATGCATGGCACGTGGGCCTGCAGTCGGTGTGCCGTACCGGCCGCAATGCAGACCATGACCGGCATATCCCACGAGCCAAACCATTTTTTTTCTTTTTTTGGATTTTGGGTTTAGACTTTAGAGTTTAGGGAAAATACAAAATTAAAATACAAAATATCAAATTAACAATTCAATTATGTCAATACTTCATTGCAAATGTTTATCCTCTTAATTGATTATTATGAAAAATAAAGTGTTTATTTTTCATTCTAATTTTTTTAGTTAGATAGATTTATTATTTTTTATAGTAAAATACTAAAATAATAATTTTTTTGAATAAATATAGAGTATTAAAACAAATAAAATATAGATGAAGTTACGATAATAAGAAATGAAGAATTATGTATTTATTTCTGACTTATGAAATTCAGTATTACATATTTACATAATTGCATCATTAAGAACCTTACTAAGAAAAACCCAATAGAATAAAAACTTGGTAAGGGAAAAAAAGTGCAATCGTATTACAATTTATAAGTACATGTACATGTAAAAGTATAATCTAGTTCTATCCCTAACCACTACTAGAAGGTTCATCAACATATAGATTATTGAAATTTAGAATAAATTCATTATCTACAGTTTAGTTTTGTAACATTTTTTTAGCATGCTCCCAATCCCGAAGGCATGTTAATACCTCCACAATCTCTAGAGATAAACAGCTTCATCTTGGTTCAATTATGCGTCCACTGGTGTTGAATGCTTATTCTGAAGACACTATGGACACGAGGATAACCAATACATCACGTGCTAGATGTGACAGAACCGGATACCTGTAGATATAGGTCTTCCACCATAACAACAAATCAAACTCTTCCATGTCTTCGATAGCATCGAACTGTGTTTCAATGTTCCTTTTCAGTTCGGCACAAGAAGATGGGTCAGATTTTTGTCCTGAAGAAGTACTTGCTGATTTGTCCTTTTTTCACTGTTTGAGAAGGCTCCACCTTATTTGCTTTAGCTCTGTCTCCGATTCTGCTGATTGATGGGTGTCAATGTTGTCAAGCCTGTACTCATAAATATGAAAAACTTTGAACAACTTGTTTCGAATGTCAGAACATGTTCTGAATAATCTATTGCAAAATTAGTACCAATAAACTAAAGCAAAACTTCAAAACCAGATAATTTAATTCTAGAATCTACTACAACACTTAAGGCACAAAGTAGAGGAATGTTAACCCAATAGTTTTCTAAATTTGTCTCCATGGCAACAACCACAGGGCCTAGATGTTCATCTTCCCTATAACTGTTTAACACTTCAGACATTTCCGCTATCTGATGGATTGCCTGAGAAGATGTGGGGTAATAGACCCCAGAAGAGTTATAGTGGATTGTAAAAAATCTTTAAAAATTGAACAAAAACCCTTGCCACATACCAATCGTCTGAGGTAAGTACTTTTTCTTCAGGATGACCAGTTTCGGCAAATTTCATGTTATAAAAACATGTAATAGATGTATCATAATCCAAACAATTTTCCAGCGTTAAGTAAGTACAGTTTCACCTTACTGTTATATCAGTTTGGAATGGTTGGGGTTTGATACCGTTTAATACACAGTGTCTCTTGAATTCTAAGAATTTAGGATTAGAACTACCAATCCAAGAAATGACTTCTCTGATACGATCTATTTGGTCACTTACCAGTTTTAAACCAACCTGTACAACTAAATTTATGATATGACATGCACGCCGTTGATGGAAGAAATAACCTCCATCTTGCGTGACATTGCTTGAAACAAACAATGCAATATAACAAGTATTTGCAGATGCATTATCTAATGTGATAGAAAAGATGTGATGCGTGATTTCATAAGTTTCTAAAATATAATGAATGACATTAAAAATATTTTCTACGGTATGTGCAAAATCCATAGGACGAAAACCAAAAATTTTGTTGGTTATCCTCCATTCAGAATCTAAATAGTGTCATGTGACACATAAATAGTCATGTTTGGAACATGCGTTAGAAATATCAGAAGTTAATGTAACAAAGGCACTTCGATGTTGTTTATCAGCAAACAACGTCATTTCTTTGGGTTTCAAACAATCTTATCAAATCGTTTCTAGTGGTGGTTCTAGAAACAGTTTCAAATTGGGGGTTGAATGCAGATGTGATAAATTCATGAAAAAAAACATTGTCACCTACATTTATCGGTTGATCAGTTTGTACAATGTATCATGCCAATCAATCTCTAGTATGTGCGGCGTCGTACCGCCTCATCGTAACGGACCTGTCTGGGTGCTGTTGTAGTTGTGTCTGGGTTGTAGTGTCTACCTGACCATGTGTAGGCACACATTTGAGCATATGCATTCTCAAATGACCGGTTCCCTACCTACTTGTTGTATAGTCCTTACGACAAAACTTACATTTAACTCGGGGCTCGGTCGTCCCATCTAGGAGTGTCATTTCGATTACGTCGAAACACTGCCAGAAATTTTAGGTTAATCTTTTAGGACGTGATGTTGGTCTAACGGCGAAACCGGAAGGTCCCACTTGGGTTTGGGTCGGTTCTGAAAGATCAAATTCATCGTTCAAAATGTTCAAATCGTCCATAAAATAAAGATGCTTGTTATAATCCATTTCCTGAAATACAAATATGAATACTATAGTCATTAATAGTAACAAAAAAATCAAAATTTATTAACAAAAAAAAATTAAATTAATTACTACACTTAAAAATCATAATTTACTAACAACAAATATTAAAATTAATTACTACACTTAAAATTCATAATTTACTGTTAATAGCCAATTTAGCTAGGGACCAAAGAAGAATTTTCCATCCTACTATCACTAGGTAGGTCGACGTACCGAGATATCGTCCACCTCTAGGTACCAAGATTCCCGAGGTCGATATGCCTGGTGACCCTGCCAGAAGTGAGCCGAGGTCACCCATCTCCGTTGAACGCCTTATTTACACCTAGACTCACCGACCTAGCCCCTCTACCCTGTCAGAGTTCCAGCACAATCAGAATCGAGCTTCATGAGAAGCCCCAGCATGGTCGAATTACGCTTCATACAACCGGACTGGTACCTTAAAGTACCTCGCCCTCAAAGAGATACCAGAGATACTCGATACCATGAACCGAGAAAAAGCCAACACCACCTTTTCCATACTACCAGTTATCAAGCAGAACTGGTACCACGATACCTCCTACATGGTACCTAGGTACCACGGTACATCCTGCCTAGAACCAAGGTGCCACGACACCAGCCAGCTACTCGAGTACCGCGATACCATTTTGGGACCCATCGAGGGCACGTATCCTACCTATCCAGTAAGAAGAATGGTATCAGGAAGGAACCAGCCTACCAAAACAAGGCCAACGAAAGCAAACCGGTACAGTAAGGTACCTCGCCACTAGAATACATAGTCAGAACCATCGTTTCTCTTCTAGCAATGAAGAAGAGAAAGTTGACTTCTCCGGCCATTTACAATGCCATTAATGGAGAAAGTCAACCGTATTTTATGGGGACAATCAACGCCATTAATGGAAGATCAGTCAACTCATTAATGGCCATTCATAACGCCATTAATGAGTCAACTCAATCAATGCCAAATCACTGTTCCTACGATTAAGAATTAATTGGTTAAATTAATGGAGTTGACAACAAGAAAGAGTCCAAAGAGGAAACAAACACATCTCCCCCAAGATATCTTCCAACAGCCGATTCTTTGAGGTCAACTACATTAAACAGAAAATCACGTCTAATAAGGAAGGAAGATCAATCCAATAATCTTCAGAGTAGGCAACAAGCAATTGGAACCTATAAATATGGCAAAGCTTTCTCCAAGAATGTTAGGCTTGTTTGGACGTCTGATCCCCATCTCATATCTCATCTCTAATCCCAAAAACGACCTGCCCAAGGCAAGTCTACATACTTCGTCTAAGTTCGCCCTACATCATCATTCTATGTGTACCTTTACCAGGAATGTACCGGTACCTTTTCCATACCCATCCCCGTCCTACAAATCATCCCCATCCTCGTCCCCACATTAAGAGAAGCGGGGCCGGGGGTCGGGGATTCCCTGTTGAAGGGCTTTCCCCATACCCTCCCCATTCCCCGTCCAATATAATTGTACATTTAAAAATTACAACTTAAAACAAAGAAACCAATATCTAAAGTTTAGAATCTAAACATATGTAAACATATTTTTTTTAGTTAAAAAAAATATTTATGTATAAAAAATTAATATTAAATAATTTTTAAAATCTGAATATTATATATCATATTATATATATATATATATGTATATATTGGGGTGGGGAGTGCTTCCTCATTTGCCCCCCCTTCAGGGATAAGACTTTGTCTTCATCCCCAAATATTATCCCCAATGGGGTGGGGGCCCACGGGTCCCCGACCCCGCAGGGAATACTTGTTGGGAGTATGCTCGATAACAAGAGTGTAATAATGTATTTGACAATCTTTTCATATTAATAAAAGTGATTTCTAGTTTAACAAATCTTATAGCATTTATAGTTTAATTATTATAATTGTCAAAAGTAAATAATCATAAGGTCAAAAGACTATGAGAAAAGAATAATTGTTTGTACATCTGGATATGTATGAGGTAGACACGGTTCATTAGTTAGTCTTGAATAATATTCACAATTTAAGATAAAGGTTGTGCACCTTTATCTTGTCAAAGTTATAGATTCTTTTGCTAGCATTTGAGTGGGATCAAATGTGTTATGATGAGTCTAAAATCATCAGATTGTGGTGTCTTTGGGTAAAAAAATCTAGTGCACTAGGTGCATTGAATAGGATCGTAATGAAATGCTTTATCTAGAACCGTTAATGTATAAAAGTTTTTACTTGAAGATAATCGGAGAGTTTATCTCAATCTTGGGATAAATGATAGACTTATACTTGCAAGTGTTATCATTTGAGCTATCAATAAGTACGATTATATAGTATAGTCTATTCTCGATAGTTTGGTGGTATTCATTTGTTAATTGATAGAGGACTTCATTTACAAATATGGACATCGTGGCTCCATTTATTAAATGATATTATAATATCATCATATGGATGCTTTGAGGTATTGGTTATTAAATCTTAACGTTAAATTTTCAATAGTGTCTATTGAAATATGACTTCTGGACAAGTCAAAATATCCAAGTTTAAAATGTGGTTATATGAGTAATTATGGTAACTTGGAGAGCTATGGACGGTCTATGAGCTCTTGGCGATTACTGGTATTCTTCATGAGGATACACTTTCTCCATTAAGATTGTCTAGGGTATAAATGAACAATATTAACTTTTTCTATATTTATTTAAGAGTTCCATTTTAGTTCTTTAGTGGAATGAACTAAAATTAATAGATCGGGCCTAAGTGAATCATTTGTTGATTGTGATTGGGTTGTGTCTATTGAAGCTTAAATTTAGATAGCCCACCAAGATCCTTAATCCACACAAACTTGTATGGATCACTTGATATATTCTACCATACCAATTTATGAGTCCATCTAGAATTGTATTATTGCATGTGGACTTGTTTCTTATAGTAAGAATTGGTCTAGTTCACATGTGTACTTTTTATTTAAGTCCAATGGATTTAATAAAATAGGAAAAACAATATTTGGCCCATATATATAGATTTGGGCGGCAAGGGACTATTTATTAGTCTTATATATTTTTTATTTTTTTTATTTAATTAAATGGAAATTAATTAATTAATTAATTAGAAGTCAAAATCTTTTTCCTAGTAGGGGATGGTCTTCTAGAGTCATATTATTATTGGTAAAATGATAAGTATCGAATATTATATTTGATAAGTAGATAAATAATGGGAATTTATTTATCTAGTCAAATTAGGAAGTATTTGATTTCTATTATAAAGATTTTGATTTAGTCACAATTTAATTATATTCAATAATTGATTATTGAATAAATACACTATTTGAGTTGTATTAGGATTTTTTGTGTGAATTTTTTTTTATAGAAAATGATTCTTTGTCACCAAGTAAATCCTCATAAGGAAATGATTCTTGCCCACCAAGTAAATCATCATAAGGAAAAGATTCTTGCCCATCAAATAAATCATTCTTAGGAGAGGATTTGGTCTCCTAAATTAGAAGGATGAAGAATTCGGCCTCTATATATATGATAGTGTAGAATTCAACCAACCTAATTTTTTTAGAGAGAAAATTTCGGCCACTTCCTTTTCTTGGAGAGAAATTTTGGCCAAACCCTAATATAAGGGAGAGAAATTTTGGCCAAGGGAGAATTTTGAGCGTGGAGAATTTAGTTCTTGCTCTAGATAAATTCGTCAAACTCTAAAGATTGGTGTGCGAAAATTTGGGAAAGAGGAAAAGAAAGAAAGAACGTTTTGTATTCGATAGTGCACTAGTTGTCTTTACATTAAAAGGTTTTGTGTACAACATCGAATCTAGGTTTACACGAGTTTCAATTAAATTGATTGATAATTCACAAGTGACCTAACGTTCTTTGTTTTTCTTCTTGGAGGATTATTGTGACTAACAAAGAAAGAGATTTTGTGTGTTTCCATCCTCAGGTATACAATTTAAAGAAAGAGAGCCCACACTCCTAGGTGATTCATGTTCGTGATTGAATTGGAAGATCTTACAGATTAAATTCGGCGCTTGTTCAATTGTCACGAGAAAAGGTACGATACTTTAATTGTACGTCAATTAATATAGGGTTAAGGTTCTTTCTTTTATAGGGAAAATTTTAAAATATTTCAAACCCTCATTTTACGCTTCCACCATGTTTTTGAATCGATTTTTCCCACAATACTGCCATATCTAAAGTTGAAAACCTAATCTATCATAACACCCGATCAATCATAACATTAAGAATATCATAAACCTTAATAATATATGCTTAATCAAACCCAACATCAACAAGAAATGTAATAATTATTTTTTTGTGATTGAATAAACAATTATTGCACTTGTTGTCTTGTATAACTCTTTTAAAATAAAGCAATTCAATCAAGTCTATATATATCTCAAACACATCCACACATTCACTCACTTTACTTTAATTCAATTAGAATTATATTATTATTAATTTAATTGGTTTATAAACCGAAAAACTTGATGGATAATTTTTTTAAAATAACAAATTTTTAAATGAAAAAAAAATTAATTTGTCTGGTGATTGAAAAAATAACTTTGTTTTTATGACAAAACAAGCTGCATATATAGAAAGGCACAATATATAATTTTTTTGCTGCGGTGTAAGCTATTGAAGAGAAATAGTGCAACCAATATAACTTATTAACTTCAAATGCAGATGTTTTGGAAGAGTTCATGCAAGAGGATCAAGAAGCCATGAAGATGTTGTAGTGAACTTGATTCTACAACTAACAACTTACAAGTCCTCTCCAATTTTCTTAAAAATTAAAAGAACCTTTTGTTTTCATCTTTTGATTATATGATTTTTTTAATATTGAATTAATTATTCAAAATAATATTTAATCAAAATAACAGTAAGAACATTCAATAAAATATGAAACTTGTACTTATAAATTCCGAAACTATGGGTAAATGAGAAAAATTGGTGTAATGAGAAAAAAAATATGTTTCATATTAAAAAAATTATAGTTAAAAAATATGTTTCATATTAAAAATTGGTATTAGAGCATTAGTGAAGAAAACGACAAACAAGACCAGATTCTTTTTAAAATACCTCATGCCAAGTATACACAGATGCAATAGCCTTAAAGGCAAAAATCGAGCACAACTCACTTAGGTATTCCAAGACAAGTAAGTAAGGTACTCAGTTCAGATATTTAAGGGGGTATTATTGTATGTAAAATTCATCCATGCAACATGTCATCTGAATCGTGTGGAAAAGGCGGATGACGGTTCTTGCAATGTCAGCAAAAGTCAACTAGTCAATGGAATGGGAATCGTCCAGGAATAAGTCATCAAAAGAGCTGAGTAAAGACTGAAAGGTCATCGGCGAAAGAGGATTCTACTCTCCAGATCCACTTGGCCTAAATCGGAAAATTTTCATATCAAGGCAAAATAATCATGAGAAGACTCAAATACGTCATCCAAAAGGAGAATTTTAATTCAAACAAGGAAACAACCAAATCTCTTTCGAGATATGAAGAATCATAATCACACTCCAAATCAACCATCTCAAGTAAATGGATACCAATTCCAATCAGGAAAGAATTCAAAGCTTCCAAAAGGATAAACATGAAACAAGAAAACAAGTCCTAATCGGTCAATTCTACCAGAATCACAGTAATACCCTAATTAATGAGTCCACTACTTGCACGGCAAGAATTGAGGCAACTTCAGACTAAATCATATTGTTGGGGTTTATGCCCTAAAGATGTAATTTGTAAATGGATTTATGAAATAAATAAAAGGAAAAGTTCAATTCATTCTTATTGTGTTGTTTATTTTATAACTTGTGCATATATTTAACATCCAAGATTTCCAAGATTACAGGATGTAATCTCGAACTGTGTATATGAGTGTTATATACGAATGGATACAATAAGAGACATGCAATCTAAAGAGTCCATAGATAGAAAATAGAGCTGGATACTTTATTTGTTGGTTAATCTATAGCTGCGGTTCATTCTGTAATGTACGGTGATTCGATCATGAGTCATTTATATGAGATATGGGAATTGAGGCACCTTGTATGATATGATCATATAGGATTGGGCCATTATCTATATGAATCTCACACCAAGATTTGTTTATAGATGAGAATCATAGATATCTACTAATGATGGTTATATGTGGGTGATCTTAATCCTGAGTGTCTTATCGACTCTTTCAGGTTAGATCGTAGTCTTTGATATACCATGGGTAAGGTCGGATGCATTTTCTGATCAATATACTCTGTATGTTACGATTGTGGTTTGGCTTGTGACTGGAAAGGTTTGTACAAAATAGTGGAACCCACTACTTCTTGTGAGAAGTAAATGGTAGTTCCCTTAAGGGTTGATTCGGGGCTTGGACAATATGAGCGTTTTCCTAATTTCGTGAGGAAATAGGATTTATTGTTCATTAAAGAATCAACGGTACTTAAAGGATATATGTAACTAGAGGGGTATAACGGACATTATGACTCATCTGTAATTATGAACTATTGTGGAGGATCACACCATGTGTAATAGCTATATCGATGGACACCGAGTTGTATCGGTACTGTAAAAGCGTTTGCAGTTGAGAGAGTGCAACTTCGGGTTTTTAGTGGAATAACACCAGAGTTAATAATCAAAGAATATTAATTAAAGAGTTTAATTAATCATTCTGAGGATTATTAGAGCTCAAAATACTGTGGGTCCATTAGGTCCCCTTGCTAGCCCGATCGATTAAGGTAACAAGGGTCACGGTTAATTAATTGGATTATCCAATTAATTGTGTTACGAAAGTGATACGTATTTATTTGAAAATTAATTGAGTAATGAGATTATTTAATTAATTAATGATATTGATTATGTTAATTAATTAATTAGATTATTTAATTGTGTGATTAATCATTAGTTGAAGTGTGTTGATTAATATTTAATTTTTAAATATAAGATAATTTAATTATTTTATTTTTATTAAATTAGATATTTAATTTTGAATTTAAAGAGTTTAAATTCAAAACAAATTGATTAATATTTTTAAAGATATAAGATGTCTTAAAAGATTGAAATTGATTAGTTTTATATATATATATATATATATATATATATATATATATGTTTTAAATATTTAAAAAAAAAAACTTGCACTTTCGATTTGTATTAGATACAAATTCATTGTGCATGTATCAAAGAGAAGAAAAACGTGCAAGTGTGTGCACTGTGTATCAAACAAAGAGACAAAAAATTGTTTTGCACGGTTAAGTTCAAGTATGCTTTTTGGTTTTGTTAAAAAGAAAACACAACTGATAAACGCATCATTCAATTGCATATGATGCAAGTGTGCGTGAGAAACAAAATCGATGCAAGTGTGTGTATGATATTGAAAAAGGAGATAAATTATTTTGTGTGCAGGTGTTGTGAGAATTTCTTATTTTCTCTACATCCTTATAAATTTTTGAGTACGTGACACACCAACACGCAGTTATTAGTCCCGGGTGATAACGAGGAAGATCGAGTGGTTTAGACAGGAGCACATCGTAAAGTGAAGGAGCTTCCAAACTTTGGTAAGACTGGTTCAGATATGAGCATATCGTAAAGTGAATAAACCTCCCAACGTTGGTAAGATTTTCTTCTTCTGATTATAATGAATACAATTTCCCGTGTATACATATTGTATGTATGCGTTCCAAAAAATAATTACGATCCCAAGTTCGCTGGTACTAGATACAGATTATGATCTGTATAAAAAAAATTAAAACCTTAATTCCGTTGCTTGACCCTTGAACGGGGTTCCAACAATTGGTATCAGAGCTAATTTATTTTTCGGAACATGAAATTATTTTCGATGTATGAATGTGTATGCATCATCTTTATGATTGTATGGATGTTTATAATTAAATTGTTTAATTTAAACATGGTTGATCGTAATTTTTTATGGTACTGTGGATTTAAGGTTTCTTGATTGTATATTTTTTATTTTATTTATTTTTACTGTTATTATAATGTAAATAAATATAATTGTAACCTGTAAACGAAGAACTGGAAACGCGCGTGTCGGCGATACTGTTCACCGAACACTGTTCACCCGGATACTGTTCATGCGGTCTTGTTCACCGGGCACTATTCACATGGTACTGTTCATGGCACCGTTCACATTGTCTTGCACGATTCCGTTGGCAAATGTTGCTTAGTGCGTTCCGTGCAGATTTCTCGTTTCGGATTCATGAGATGAATCTAAGTGACCTGAAGAGACTGAAAGATATTTGAAGTTACTAGAAGACAAATGATTTTTTATTTTATTTTATTTTTTTTATTGGGATTAAAATGGGCAATATACATAAATGGCTATGAATAATGAGATTAGTTTTTTAATGGTTAGAAAACTTAGTAATTCTCATTAATATTAAGCCAATTATTAAAGAGTTTAATAAGCTAGATTAATATGGTCATTTATTGTAATTAAGATTAATATGATTAATAACCTAATAATAAATGGACCGAATAAAGTGTTAGAGTTTTAATAGTTAAAACTTGGTAAACACTATCATAATAATATGACCTTAGTAAAAAGTTTACAATGGCTTAGATTATTCACTAATAGATTAGATTTTTAATTATTAAAAATCATTAATTAGTTAATAAGAATTTGTTTCTAATTAGTTAATGTGTTAGATGACTTGATTAAAGCTAGTCGTTTAATCCTGTAGGGTCTAGGTGCATTAAAGGTTAATAGAAAACCCTATTTTTAAAATAGTGAGTGGGAGAGGGATATATGATATATATATCCCACGGTCTCCATCATTAGTTCAACATCGTGAGATCCGAGTGGGGCCTCGTGACGGCTTTTCCACAAAGGTCAATACCTAGGTTGACTTCCTAACGGTTCTATAAGAAAAATGGTCTTTTCTGACCAAACATTTCCGACGAAGCCAAAATTTAGTCAAAAATAGTTGTTTTTCTGACCGTAAAAATCATGTCGTCAAAAAAGGATAAAAATATTACATATCATTTCCGACAACAAAAATGTCCTCACAAATAATATCGAAATTCGTCAAAAATATTGTGAAAATGATGTCAAGTTTAGGCGCCAATACTATTTCCGACCGCGTATACCTACCCCTCGGTAATACATTAGATTTTTTTGATAACAAATACCTACTCCTCGGAAATACAATATATTTTTCTGACCACAAGTACCTAGTGCTTGGAAATACAATATTATATGGGTATGATTCATTGTATTATGCAAGACAATAGTTGTTAATGCAGAAAATTTTAAATTATTATTTTTTAAATGTTAAGATAAAAAGTTAAAATGAATTATAGTATTATAGTATTATAATGTTAAATTTTAATTATTTTGATAAATATGGATTATATATATATATATATTCTATTCAATATATTACTTTTTTTTTTCTATTATTTATATTCACAATTTTATATACTTATTCCTTTTATTTTAGTTGATATATTTTCTTTCCTATAATTTTCAATTCCCACTTAACAATTTTACTCCATTTTTTACTCATTTCATTTTTTCTTTCTTTTAATCCTATTTACCTAGACGAGTCTCTCTCTTGTCATTTATTTTTATTTTCCCCTTTTTTAATCTTTCTCCACTTTTTACTCTTTTCCTATTTTAATTTTTCCCTAACCCTACTTATCTCCACCAAGCCGCCTATCCCCTACCATTTTTCTTGTCCAATTTTATTTTTCTTCTTATTCTCTTTTTACTTTAGCCCTAATTATTGACTCCTCATTCTTCCAATCTTTTGTAATTTCTCTAAAACCTACAACTAAATATCTTAGAAGAAACCATTATTTTTTTTATTGAAAACTCTTACGATACAGATCACTCATTTGGTAAGTTTTTTACAATAACAATTGCAAGAAATTTAGGAGAAAATAATTTTTATTATGTTGGTTTATTATTTGGGTGTTAATGTCTCTTGATTAATTTTCATTATTTGGTACTCTTTGTTTTGTTGTATGTTTTCTACGATGATATAGTGATTGCATAGAACATGTTCAATAAAATGCCTATGAAAAATTTGAATTTTGGATTTGTTTATAAATTTATTATTTCCAAAGGGAACAATTTTTTTATAATATTATAAATCTTGTACTCGAATATGGTTTAATTGTGAAGCAGAATTAAATATATATACATGTAATTATTATTTTTTTCCATATTCTTGTTGATTTTTGTAACAATTATTTTTTATTGTTGTAGGTGTTTTATATTTATTTTGGTACTGAGTTTCAAACTTTCATACAATGGAGGATGGAGGTTGGCCTATTGTAAAACATCATGGAAATTCATATAAGTTTTCTTATGTTTATTGGTTTAAAATATTTATAGTTTCAATTATATTTTTTGATAACTTTTATATTTTCAATTATATGATAATGCTATATATGTATATATTTATTTATTGTAAACATTTATTTATTTATTGTTTTATTCTATTGCAGCAAAAATTGGACTCACAATAACCTACTACAACAACAAATTCAAGGGCAAGAGAATGAGAGATGCTAGCATATTATTAGCGTGCATTTTTATGTTATAAGTTGACAGTTTTGAGACTATGTATTTCAATTGACTCCTAATTTATATTATATTTCAATTATATTCATTTATAAATTTTTGTAGATGTCTATTTATTTTTTCGTTTTGATATTCTAGTTCATTTTTATATACATTAATTAGTATAAATTATAATTTGAGCATTTTTTTAGCGTAATAAACAAAAACAGAAAATTGCATTTTTGATAGCATTATTCAACAAGAAAAAATAAATTATTTATGATCCATAATCATTCCTCCATGATTTTTTATTTTTGATCATCACATCTATCGATAATAAAGACCATAGTATTTTTCAATTTTTTTTTATTTTGACCATGACATGCAATACTTCCGAGGGCAAAGGCTATTGAAAATGTTCTTCTGATCCAATTTTTATAACATTTCTAACAACCTATTTCCTCCATCTCCAACGAACTTTTATCTCGGAAATAATTTTATTTCCGAGGGATGGTCAGAAAAGGGTTATTTCCCACGATATTATTTCCAATGGAGACCGACGACCTTTTCCCGTCGAAATTGAGCATTTCCGAGGACATTTTAACTTTTTTTGATGGCTTTTGACTCTCGGAGAAGACCCCTTTTCTTGTAGTGCGGATAGGATTTCTAAGGGTATTTCGGGATTGACCGCCCTAAGGCGGCAATTCCGTGAGATCTGAAATGGTTGGTTACACTCATGAAGGTTTTGATTAAGTTTGTTAATTAAAAACTGACTGAATAAACGATGATTGAATGATATGAAATAAAAGTTATTCTAGAATATCATTTGATTGAGAATGTCTCGGTTCAACATGCAAAGACTTGACCGACCCTAAGACGGTACTTTTTTGTGGCATGTTGGATTGTCGTGGTATAGTAACTAGTTTTAGGGTAGTTCTAGTTCGTTAAACATGTGCATGCATCATATTTAAATTTATGCCAAAACACTCGCACTTGTTTTAAATAAATGACTGAATTAATGTTTTAATTATTACAGCAAATTATGTCTTCTGCATTACTAAAAATTCTCGCAAATGACAAATTAACTGGTGATAACTACACTAAGTGGGAACTTAATATAAATGCAATATTTGTCACCAAAGACCTCAAGTTTATGCTTACGGAGGAATGTCCTCCAACGTCTGCTGCCAATGCTGCACGAACTGTTCGTGAGGCATACCAGCGATGGGTCTCATCTGATGAGAAGGCCCAAACATATCTGTTGGCTTCAATGACAGACGTGCTTGTCACAAAGCACGAATCAATGACTTCAGCATTCGAAATCTTGGAGTAATTGCAAGCTATGTTCAGGTAGACATCCAAGCAAAAGCGACACGAAGCTATTCGTTCCGCTATGCTCGCACGCATGAAGAAAGGTACGTTAGTTCAGGAACATGTCCTAAGCATAATGTCCTACTTCAACACGGCAGAAGTCAATGGCGGGGCCATTGACGAACCCAGTCAAGTGAGCATCATATTGACGACTCTTCTAAAGAGTTTCAATCATTTTAAGAGCAACTACGAGATGAACTGTCGGGAAAATCGGTTCAAAACGCAACGGAAACGTGAGAAAATTAGAATAGGGTTTGCGTATACATAAAAATTTTCCCTCTTAATAACAAGAACCTTAACCCTAGATTAATTGACGTATATAAAGGTATCGTACCGTTTTCTCGTGATGATTGAACAAGCACCGAATTGATTCCGCAAGATCTTCCAATCCAATCACGAAACGTGAATCACCTAGGAGTGTGGGCTCCCTTTCATGGAGACAAACAAAATCTTTTCTTTGTTAGTTACAAATATCCTCCAAGAGAAAAATCTAAGAATGTCCAGTCACTTGTGAATTATCAATCTACTTGATTGAAAATCGTGTGAACCCGATTTGATTTTGTACACAAAACCCTTTTGATGTAAAGGATACTAGTATACTATCAAAAACAAAAACGTTCTCTTTTTCTCTTTTCTCCTTGGCCGAATTCCACACCCTGTATCTTAGAGTTGATTAAATTTTGTCTAAAGTAAAATACTAAATTTTCTCTTTCAAAATTCTCTCTTGCCAAGCAAAATTCTCTCTTAGAAAACACTTAGGTTTGCCAAAAATTTCACTCTAAAAATCATAGAGCTGGCCGGAATTCACAAGGGTATATATATAGGATCTCAAATTCTTTCCTAAGAAGGATTTACTTGGTTGGCTAAAATCCATTCCTTAGATGGATTTATTTGGTAGTTATGAATCCTTTTCTAAAAGGAATTCTATCATCTTATATATATTTATGAGCTGACCGAAATTCACAAGAATATATATTAGGATCACAAATCATTTCCTTAGAAGGATTTACTTGGTTGTTAAGAATTCTTTCCTTAGGTGGATTTACTTGGTGGTTAAGAATCCTTTTCTAAAAGGAATTATATCCTCCACCAAGACTCATAATCCAACTCAATAGTGTATTTGTAACCATATTAAAGACTTCCTAATTTGATTAGATAAATAATTCCTTTTATTTATTTACTTATTAAATATAGTCTTTAATATTAATTATACTACCAACAATAGCATAATTTTAGGAGACCATCTCCTACTAGGAAAAAGATTTTGACTTTTAATTAAATAATTAATTAATCACCAAATTAATTAAATTCTATTTAATTAAATAATAAAATAATATAATATAATTAAGCTATTCCAAATAGCCTTGCCGCCCAACTCATATATATGGGCCAATATATTATTTTCTTATTTTATTAAATCCATTTGACCTTTATAAAAAGTCCACATGTGAACTAGACCCATTCTTACTAAATGAAACAAGTCCACATGTCTCAATACAATTCTAGATGGACCCATAAATTGGTCCGGGAGAATATATCAAGTGATCCATGCAAGTTCGTGTGGATTGGGGATCTTGGCGGGCTATCTAGATTTAAGCTCCAATAGACACAACCCAATCACAATCAACATATGATTCACTTAGGTCCGATCTATTTTATTTTAGTTCATTCCACTAAAGAACTAAAATTGAACTGTTAAATAAAAATAGAATAAGCTGATGTTACTCATTCATACCCTAGGCAACCTTATTGGAGAAAGTGTATCCTCATGAAGAATACCAGTAATCGCCAAGAGCTCATAGACCACATATAGCTATCCAAGTTACCATATTTACTCATATGACCATATTTTGAATTTGGATATTTTGAATTGTCCAGAAGCCATGTTACAATAGACACTATTCAAAACTTAACGTTAAGATTTAATATCCAATACCTCAAAACATCCATATGATGATATTCTACTCTTATTTAAAAAATGGAGCCACGATGTCCATATCTATAAATGAAATCCTCTATCGATTAACAAATGAATACCACTAAACTATCGATGATAGAATTTGCTATATAATCGTACTCATTGATAGCTCAAATGATAACACTTGCAACCATAAGTCCATCATTTATCACATGATTGAGATAGACTCTCCGATTGTCTTCAAATGAAAAACTTTTATCTATTGATGGTTCTAGATAAAGTATTTCATTGTGATCCAATTCAATGCACCTAGTGCACTAGATTCTTTTACCCAAAGACACCACACTTTGATGATTTTATACTCATCATAACACATTTGATCCCACTCAAATGCTAGCAAAAGAATCTACAACTTTAACAAGATAAAATCGCCCAACCTTTATCTTAACTTGTGAATATTATTCAAGACTAACTAAAGAATTGTGTCTACCTCATACATATCTAGATGTATGAACAATTCTTATTTTCTCATAGTCTTTTGACCTTATGATTATTTACTTTTGACAATTATAATAATTAAACTATAAATGCTATAAGATTTGTTAAACTAGAAATCACTTTATTAATATAAAAAGATTGTCAAATACATTATTACACTCTTGATATCGAGCATAATCCTAACATGAACAAGTTAAAGTTCAATCTTACACAGGTTCTTAATGAGCTTGCTACTTTTAAGTCATTGATTAAGGAAAACAAGGGCAAGACCAGTGAGGAAAATGTTGCCAAACCATCTTTCTCCAATAATAAGAAGAGGAAAAGTTCTGCTGGGAAGGCGAAGGGTAAGCCCAAACCCAAGAAAGCCCAAGGCAAGAAGAAGTCCAAGAAAGGTAAATATGATTTACTTGTTCTTGAGTAATGTTTAGTGGAAGATGATTCTTCACCCTGGATAGTTGATTCGGGGGCCACTAACCATGTTTGTTCTTCTTTGCAGTGGATTTATTCTTGGACACAGCTAGAGGAGGGAGCCTCCTCAATGCGTGTGGGGTCAAGGGATGTCGTGTCGGCTCGAGCAGTGGGCGTAATTATATTACGTTTGTGTAATAATTATATATTGTTGGACAATGTGTTTTATATTCCTGGATTTACACGGAATTTGATTTCCGTTTCTAAGTTGTTAGAACAAAAATAATATGTTTCTTTTAATAATAAGTCTATTATTATTGGAAAGAATGATCTAAATATTTATTCAGGAATTAATGAAAACAATTTGTATGTGTTAAGACCGTTAATACATACTACACTGCTCAACATCGAATTGTTTAAGGTTGAAAAACCAAAAAATAAACGTCATAAGATTTCTCCAGATAATGACACATATCTCTACCAACTAAGGCTTGGTCATATCAACCTTGACTGGATAGAAAAACTAGTAAAAATTGGACCTTTAAGTGAGTTCAAGGTTGGCACCTTACCTGTCTGTGAATCTTGTCTGGAAGGTAAGATGACTAAGAGACCTTTTACTGGAAAATGGATTAGAGCTAAAGAACAGCTAGAGCTTATACATATAGACGTCTGCGAACCGATGAATGTTAAAGCTAGGGGTGGTTATGAGTATTATGTCATCTTTATAGATGACTACTTAAGATACAGATATGTTTACCTGATGGAACAAAAGTCGGAGATATTTGAAAAGTTCAAAGAATTACGAGTTGAAGTTGAGAATCAATTTGGTAGGACTATCAAGTCACTACGATCGGATCGTGGAGGTGAGTACCCAACCCAAGAGTTTGAAGACTTCATGGTCGAGCATGGGATAGTTTCCCAACTCACAGCTCCGGGTACACCTCAGTAAAATGGTGTAGTGGAAAGGAGAAATAGAACCCTGATGGAAATTGATTAGTTTCTCATCATTACCAAATTTCTTTTGGGGATATAAGTTACAAACAGCGACATACACTTTTAATGTAGTGCCATCCAAATCTGTTTCTAAGACTCCCATAGAGTTGTGGATTGATCATAAAGCTAGTTTACGACATTTTCGCATATAGGGGTGTCCAGCACATGTGCTGAATAACAGAAGTGGAAAGCTAGACTTCAAGTCTGTGGTCTGCCTGTTTGTAGGATACTGTAAGGACACCAGAGGTGGACACTTCTATTGTCCCGAAGATAACAAAGTATTTGAATAGATAAATGCAACGTTTCTTGAGGACAATTATATTAGTGACCATAAACCTCATTCTAAGATTGTATTGAATGAGTTGGAGCATGGCGAGACTAGTGCTTCATCAATAAGAGTTATTGATCCATAAACATTTGAGGGTCAGATGGTTCCTAATCAGGATACACTACCACATAGACGTAGTGAGAGGGTTATAAGACAACCTGAGCGCTATTTAGGTATTGGTGAGGGATAATGTGTTGTCTCTACTGATAATGTGGATGATCCATTGACATTTAAGAATGCAATGGAAGATCCTGATAAAGAGAAATGGCTTAGAGCCATGAATCTTGAGATAGAGTCCATGTACTTAAGTAAGCATCTAGATCTTGGAACATTAGGTTTGATGATGTGATAAAAACCTATGGCTTCGACCAGAACGTCGATGAGCCTTGTGTCTACAAGTGCTTCATTGACAAGAAAGTAGTTTTCTTGGTTCTATACGTAGATGATATCCTACTCATTGAGAATGATGTTAGAGTGTTGTCTGATTTAAAGGGCTGGCTAGCCAATTCCAAATGAAAGATTTGGAAGAGGCGAGTTATGTTTTAGGGATCAACTTCTAAGGGATCGTAAGAACAAACTCTTTGCACTGTTTCAGGCATCATATATCGATAAGATTCTTATGCGATTTTCGATGCAGAACTCTAAGAAAAGTAATTTACCTTCTAGACATGGAGTTCACTTGTCTAAGGAACAGTGTCCTAAGATAGCTCTAGAAGTAGAGGATATGAGACGTGTACCCTATGCATCGGCAATAGGTAGTCTCATGTATGTTATTTTTTGCATGAGACCTGACATTTGCTATGCAGTGGGAGTAGTCAGCAGATACTAGTCCAACCTAGGATTGGATCATTGGGTTGCTTTCAAGACAATTCTCAAGTATCTTCAGAGAACGAGAGACTATATGCTAGTGTATTCCAGGAAGGATTTGATCCCGTTAAGATACACAGATTTTGATTTTCAGTCAAACAGGGATTCTAGGAAATCTATGTCTGGATTAGTATTCACCTTGGGTGGTGGAGCCATTGTATGGAGATGTATCAAGCAATCTTGCATTGCTGACTCCACCATGGAAGCCGAATATGTAGCCGCTAAAGAGGTTGTTTGACTCCATAAGTTCTTGAGTGATTTGGAAGTTGTTCCAGATCAGGATAAGCCCAGTACACATTATTGTGATAACAGTGGTGCTGTGGCTAATTCCAAAGAACCAAGAAGCCATAAAAGAGGGAAGCATATAGAGAAAGTATCATCTCATTAGAGAGATAATACAGAGAGGAGATGTGATCGTCACCAAGATAGCCTCACAAGACAATCATACTGATCCATTTACTAAGACCTTATCAGCTAAAGTGTTTTTGAGTCACCTAGATGATCTAGAGTTACAAGACATACCTCACATGCTTTAGTGCAAGTGGGAGATTGTTGGGGTTTATGCCCTAAAGATGTAATTTATAAATGGATTTATGAAATAAATAAAAGGAAAAGTTCAATTAATTCTTGTTGTGTTGTTTATTTTAAAACTTGTGCATATATTTAACATCCAAGATTGCTAGATGTAATCTCGAACTGTGAATATGAGTGTCATATACAAATGGAAACAGTAAGAGACGTGCAATCTAAAGAGTCAATATATAACAAATAAAGCTGGGTACTTTATTTGTGGTTAGGCTCCCTCTTCATCCTATTCTTCGGGCTCTCAACGCCTTACAAAATGGCAGGCTCTCAATGCCCTACAGCTAGCTCCCCTCCAGTTGACACCAGGCTTCTAGAGGCATCTAATCGGCTTCCTCTTGTTGTGGAAGGAACAATGTGAGCTAAGCAAGCTTACTCGGGAGCCCGGAGCTGAGGAGGTAGCATACCTCTTTCAAATTGGAAGCTTGTCCAGGGCTCCTCGAGATCAGTTTTATGCCAATGCAAAGAACAAGCTCAATTTCATCATCCCTGGCGCTTCGAGGAAAAATCCTGCTTTGAAAGAGGAGTGGATCCTAGTGGCAAGGGATTGGGGAAGCTTAACCTTCATTGGTGGGCATGAGTTCACAGTTCCCACTGCTTTCAATGATAAACCTTCATAGGGCCGAGATTCCTTACATGTCGAGTCCGAGGTTGTGCTGAAGGCCATACTCATTAGGAAATATTTGAATCTGATGTTCCCAACCGTCGATCCCCTCTATCCTCACTGGGTGAATCAATACCTGCGGATCTCTGATGCTACCCCACGTAAGTAACACGAAGCTATTATGCTTTGTTCTGTTAGTTAGCTCGTTATTGACGGCCTTTTTTTTTTTAACAGTTATTGTTGTTGCTCCAGCTTCCCGTGAAGCCCAGCAGGCTCGTACCCCTCCTCATCATGGAAGACTACCCCAGGAAACCCCCTTGGCTACCTTAGAGAAAAGAGGGTCTGCTGATCTAGTAAGGGTTTCACCTTATTCAGTTCCATCGCCCTCCGAAGTTAGCTCTAAGATGGCTATTCTTTCATTGCTTGCTACTAGAGTTCTAAAACAAGAGAGGCCCGCTTTTCTGACCATTGATATGACCACTTTTACCCCTTCATTGATGGCCCCAGTTACAGCTACTGCTCCCAGGCAACGTTACCCGTTGCCTCTACAGCCCCGTCTATGCCCCAAGCTCCTCAAGCTTCGGGGGACCCCGAAGCCGGTGTCCCTAAGGTTCCCCGTGCCTGCTCCCACCATCAGTCTTGCTTGGTTGGGAAGGACGAGGCTTTGGAGTAGTTCTTTGCATCCTGCCCGAGTGACAGGATCTCTGGGATGGCTTCAATGCCCGTGGACATCAGGCTTACCAAGGGGTCATCTCTTCTGGCTGAGGTAACTTCCTTTTTACCTTTCATGTGACTTTGGGCTCTGAACATTCTCTAATCTTGGTTTTACACCATGCAGACATTCAAATTAAATATGGCTGCCACCAGGTAGCATCTATTTTTGATCAGACTACCCAAGCTGAGGCTGAAGCAGAGAGGGCTATGGGGCTACTTGCGCAAGCTCCAACTTTGGTACAGAAGATGATTTCTAGTCAGAAGGGAATGGAAGTAGAAATGGCTAAGCTTCAGTGCGATCATGAGAGGTTGAAGCGATCATTCGACCCTCCGGTCTCGATGTCGAGCCAGTCAGCGAGATAGTTGGAAGGAAGAAGCGAATGCGCTGGATATTGAAAACCAAGGTCTGCAAGCCCAAGTTGCCAAGCTTCAGGCCGAGATGGACACCTCCTTTAGTGATGGATACTTCAATACTTCCTACCAGGTCGCAGAAGCTCTTCCTACTCCCTTCGATATTTCCATCATAGCTGGTTGGGATAGGGAGAAGGTAATGACCAAGGCTACATTGATGTCTCTCCTCGAGGGTGATGGAACCGATCTTTCTAACAGGACTATAGCTGAGTAGTAGATAGCTACGCCATACCTTCCTCTTCCTACTGCAACCTTCTTATCATCAGGTCCCGGAGAGTCCTCGATGGGGGTTCTGTTCATGGAGCCCAAAGGAAGCCAACCAAAGACCAAGGTCTTCTCTAAAGAATCTTCTAGAGGGGAGTCAAAGATCGGGAAGAGCGAGATAGAGTCAATCGCTACCCTTCTTGATTCGTCCATTCCTCTTGAGGTAATGGTGGTGGTCAATGAACTGCTTTAACCCTGAAGGTTAAAGAATAGGGTATTGCTTTGGTGGCTGTTCTCCTTGTAGTACAGTAAGCCCAGAGGACCTCGTGAAGCTCTTCGGCCCATCTGCCCTTTCTCTGTTGTAACCTCTTTTTCAACAGCTTCTTGATAGTTTTAATGGTGGATTCCACCAGCCCGTTTGTTTGAGGATGGGCTACTGAGGCAAATCTAAGGTCGATTCCCAAGCCTTTGTAAAAGTCCTTGAATCGACCGTTATCGAACTGCATTCCGAGGTCATCTATAATGATAAGAGGGGTCCCAAATCTTTAGACAACATTGTTTTTGATGAACCTTGTCGTACTCTCCTCGGATATCCGGGAGAGTGGTTCGGCTTCGACCCATCTTATGAAATAGTCGATTGCCACAATAACATGTTTGGCTTGTCTATGAGTGGTTGGAAGTGGACCGATCAAGTCGACTCCTCAAATAGCAAAGGGGTAAGGCGAGCTGAGAGATGACAGATACTCCGGTGGGAGGTGGCTCAAGTTGGAGGTCTTCTGGCATGGTTCACATGATTGAACAAAGCTCTTTGCATCTTGATGGATAGTTGGCCAGTAATACCCCATACGGAGTACCTGATATGCCAGAGCTTCACCACCAACGTGGTTCCCGCACTCCCCAGAATGAACCTCTCTTAATGCCTATTTGGCATCATCAGGGTGCGAACATTGCAGCAGGGGAAGAGACATGCCCCTTTTGTAGAGATAGCCATCTACCAGGTAATATCAGACTGAGAGCCTCTTAATTCTTTTGGCTTGGCCAGGCTCAACGGGAATCCTTCTTTCATGGTGATAAGCCACTATTGGGTCCATCCAACATGGATATCGATCCAGGTTATAAGACTCCTTGTCTGCTACAGTGATTGGTAGAGAGATCACTTGGAGAGGGGCTCCCTGTGGTAAGGCCGGGCCACCATTTGTAGCTATCTTGGCTAGAACGTCAGCTCGACGATTCTGCTGTCGAGGCACCTGCTCGATCTTAAATCCCTTGAATTTATTCTTAAGTAGCTGAACTAGCTTCTAGTAGGCAATCATGTTTTCCCCTTTGGCCTGATAGTCCCCAAAAACCTGATTAATTATGAATAATGAGTCACTCTTGACCTGAAGGTAATCGACCCGGAGTTCATCGGCCGCATTTATCCCAGTTAGGACGGCTTTATATTCTGCTTCATTATTAGTGGCCTTAAATTCGAATCTGAAGCAGTGGCAAAACTCATTCCCCTCTGGGTCTATCGGGACTATGCCTGCTCCTCCCCTAGCTTACCCGAACGCTCCATCAGTGTAGAGGATCCATGACTTGCATTCTACCGGCCAACTGTCGAACTCTGGAATCATCTTAGGAGCTATATTTATCGCTGCGGAGGTCGCTTGACCTTGGGGCACTGAAAGCTCTACCACAAAGTTCGCTAAAGCATGGGCTTTAATTACGGTCCTGTATTTATACCTTAAATCAAACTGGGTAAGTTCCAGAGCCCATAAAACAAGTCTTCAGGACACATCCGGCCTTGGCAGGAATTGATGGAGAGGTTGGTCCGTCACTACTGCTATTGAGTGAGCTTGAAAGTAAGGTCGGAGCTTCCTTGCTGAGGTTACCAGGGCATAAGTGAGTTTCTCTAGAAGGGTATAATTCTTTTCCCGTTTGGTTAATTCGTGACTCACATAGTAGATAGGCTGCTGGACCCTATCTCCACATTCCTTGACCAAGGCCCCACTCACTGCAGTTTTTGAAATGGCCAAGTAGATTTACAGCTCCACTCTCGGAGTTGGCTTGACTAATAATGGAGGGCTTGACATATACTTCTTCAAGGCTTGAAAATCTTGCTCGCTTTCCTAGTCCCTCTTCATGTTCCTTCCCTGCTTGATAGCTTTGAAGAAAGGGAAACATTTATCGGTGGACCGAGAAATGAACCTATTGAGCGTCGCTATATGCCCGGTCAAGACTTGAACCTGTTTGAGTGATGTGGAGGATTCTAGATCCAGGATAGCCTTGATCTTTTCTAGGTTAGCCTCTATTCCTCTCTCATGAACCATGAAGCCTATAAACTTTCCCGTAGTTACCCCGAAGGCACATTTGGAGGGGTTCAATCTCAATTGGTTTTCCCTTAGGATCCTTAAAGTTCTATGAAGGTCGTCCTGATGTCCTTCTGTGGTAGGTGACTTGGTAATCATGTCATCGATGTACACTTCCATTGATCTTCCAATCTCGGGCTTGATAGCCGATTGACCAACCGTTGATAAGTAGCTCCCACACTCTTAAGCTCAAACGGCATCACCTTGTAGCAGTATAGACCCTACCAGATGATAAAACTGGTATTGTCTTGGCCGTCGGGGTGCATCATGATCTGGTTATACCCCGACAATGCATCCATGAAGCTAATGAGCTTGTTTCCGGATGTGAAGTCAACCAACTGATCAATCTTTGGTAAAGGGAAACTTTCTTTCGGACATGTCCGGTTGAGGTCGGTGTAATCGACAGACATACACCTTTTCCTATTCGCCTTTTGTGACCATGACTATATTGGCAATTCATCGAGGTAATGCGCCTCTCTGATAAAGCCTGCTCTGATCAACTTGTCCACTTTTTCTTGAACCGCAACATTTCTTTCGACGTTAAAGTGACACCTTTTTTTGTCTGACGGGCTTGAAGGTCGGATATACTACCAAACGATGAGCAGCCAATGATATCAGGATCCTGGGCATCTCGTCGTGACTCAAAGTGAAGATGTCATTGAATTCTTTGAGGAGCCCGATCAGTCATTCCTTCACTCCTGGTTCGAGGGTGGCTCCGACCTTGATGACCTTCGAGGGGTTCCGGATGGGTATCTCTTCTAGCTCATCCACTTGATGCCTACTGGCTCATTCCGTGTTCTGCTCGTCTTTGTCTGGAATCTCAGGATCTACCTCTCGGTGATTTACAGGCTCTGCATCCCCCAAGGTCATCCCGTGGGTTACCCCATCCTATATTGTCATAACCTATGCAAACTGTTTTGCTAAAGTTGTCGGGTTGGCAGACAATGCATAACACTTCCTGGCTGCTTGCTGGTCACCACATATTTCCCACACTTTGTCTCCTACTGAAAACTTTAGGACGTTGTGGTAAATGGATAAGACCCCTTTCAAAGATGATAAGAAAGGTCTTCCTAAAATTGCATTGTAAGCCGATGGAGTATCCAACACCATGAGGTCCGTTATGATATTTTGCTAGAGGTGGGCTGTTCCGGCGATTACTGGAAGGATCTTTGACCCCATGGGTATGATCGAGTCCCCACTGAATCCATACGGTGGGGTTGTACATCTATTGTAACACTACTGTTTCATATTTTGCTTTTATAAGATATCTTTAAAGAGGATGTCGACTCTACTGCCTGTGTCAACAAGCACGTGATGGACCATACAGTTGGCAATTTATTTCGTGACCACCATGGGATCGTCATAACGCTGTACGATGTTGTAGACATCCACCTAAGTAAAAATAATATGTGCAGATTAGGAGGGGTGAGCTGGGCTCTGGTCGACTTTGAAGATACCTCGCCCTTCATTTACACAAGGGACCTTTCTCGCATGGTTTTTTTTAGAATTCTTGGAGGTGCCGGCCAATGTAGGACCTCCGCTGATGGTATGTATCACCTGGATTTGTTGCATCAGATCTGCATGTTCCTCTTTTCTCTTCTCGACGTGCTCGCGCATCTCAGCTTGTACTTCCCTCCCAGTCTGAATGTTGTCCTTAACCTGTTGTAAGAACTCTATCAAGCATCCTCCCCTTATTAGAGCCTCGATCTGGTTACGCATATTATAGCACTCTGAGGTGTTGTGACCCACGTCTTCATGAAAGTCATAGTACTTATACCGGTTTCTTCTATAGACTAGGGCTTTCATGGGTGCGGGCTTCTGTAGTATCCAATTATCCTGGATGGCGAGGTGGATCATTTCATGGGATGTAATTAAAAGGCTGTAATGATCGTATTGTCTCTCATCTCGCGTTATAGGGGCTATTGTCCAGGGAGAAGGTGAAGCCCGCGGAGGGGTTCGCCTTGTTAGGTACCTTTCTTGCTTGGGTTGAGAAACAGGGAAAATGGAAGATTGACTTGTTGGGAGGTTTGTTTTGATTTTTCTGAACTGGTTCAGGTCTGAGAGTTTCTTTATTCTGTCGTTTTGTTGTTCTCATGTTATCATGCTCCATTTTGACCTTGAGCTGTTCATCGACTTTGACTTGCTCTAGAGCCTGATCATATGCTTCTTGGTAGGTCTCTGGAGGTCGCTAGGCAAAGGATCGGAAAAGCTTACCCCCCACAGGTTCCACCTAAAATTTGCAAGGGTCTCTTTCTTATTGAAAAACTCCACCTGGATGACCTCCCTGTGGAATCGCTCCACATAATCCCGAAGGGTTTCCCATCTCTCATGGATCATATACCGTAAATGGATGAGATGCTTCTTTCAGGGTTTGATTCCCTGGAATTATGAGCAGAAATCATTTGAAAACTTTGTGAAGGAGTCTACACTGCCCGCAGGTAGCTTTCTAAACCAGGTCTTGGCATAGTCGGTCAGGGTGGTAGGGAACATTCTGCATATGGCGGCCCTGGTTGTGTTTTGGACTTCCATCTGTTAGAAGAAGCTCTCCTAGTGACTCAAAGGATCCTTCATATCGGAGAATTTATCTGATGGCATCTTAAACTTCGGTGGGAGCTCCGCCTCCAGGATTCTTCTGGTAAATGAAGCGTTAATCTCGCTATGGGGGTTCTTTTTGACCTCCTTGCCCTTCCCTCTTTTCAACTGCTGGATCTCTTTCTACATCTCCGCTAGCTGGTTCTTCATATGCTTATTTTCGTTCTTTTTAGAATCGACCTCGGAGCTCTCATTGACAGATCCCCCCGATGAGCTGGATACTTCCACTTTGTCATTCTAAGGGACGGGCTCTGTTTTCACAGTTTACCGGTTACGCCCCGCTTCTGCTTGAGGTTCCCTTCGGGAAGTCACCATTCAATGGGGGCTGTGAGGTTCCCTTGGCAGAATGTCTGCCACCGATTTAACCTGCCTAGGTTGATAGTTGGGAGGCCTGTCCGGGACTGGGGGCATAGGCCCAGACCTGTCTCAGATGGATATTGTAGACCCTGTCCTTTGGTAGGCAGAAATCGGTAGGGGGGTCCTAGCCGATCAAAGGTAGGCTGTCTGGCAGCAGGCCGGCTCGCCCTTCCTCAGGTTTCGATATCTGCCAGTTGTGGATCAATTTCTTTTGCAGCTAGATGGAGGCAGACATTTTCCAAAATGGCTACTACATGCTGATTGATCACAGTTTGGTTTATCGCCTGAGGGGGTGGAACCCGCTCATCACCTGGCTGAAGCGAGGCCGACTTACGGTGCATGGATTTCTTTCCTATTTTTTGCCCTTTCTAGGTTGAGGGGGCAGATGGATGTCCCGAGGTTTCGGGTTGTCCTTGAGAGGAGCGAAGCTTCAAAATTGCTGTAAAACAACAAAATTGTAAGTGTAAAAATTATGGTGTGGGTCTTCCCATAAACAGTGCCATAAAGTGTTAATGGAGAATTTACCCGAGATGAGAAATTTCGGTTAACACTCTCGAGACCACTACCACGTAGGTGGTGGCCGGGGTTGGTACTTTAGGTACCTAACTTGATTGAATAAAGATAGATGTGTAAATGTAAGTGCAATGAAGATGGGAATGTAATTGCTTTATTATCAACTATGAATATCGTACAAAAATATTCTTAAACACTCTTAATCTCTCTAGGATATAGTAGGGTGGCAACTTTGTGCCTATCGAATACTAGATAATAACGGAGGTCGTGTTCTGCTTACAAAATTGGGGCCGAAGACTTAAAAAAACTTTTCATTTATTTTCCCTATGCCGCTCTCTTCACTGTCAATTTTTTTTGCACTTTTTCTATTTTCGACGGGCATATTTATACACGGTCCAGGTCTTTCAAACCAGTGAATCTCCTGGCATGATTCTCTGAATCCGTTCCATCCTTATCGGGCGGGATCTCTTATTTGAAAGTTATTGACTTTGCATTATTAACGGATTCGAGAATATCTTTAGTGGAGATAAGTTTGTTTCCTTTTGGATTCAATCTCTTGCCTTACACGTACGTAGAGTTTCAATATTTGTTGGAGTGTTGATTTGATCTTGTGTGTATTCATGGCATAATCCTTCATAGAGGTCGTCGAGTAGCTGTTCGTTGTTTCGTAGGGCGAGGTAAACCCCAGCCTTAGTTTTGGCACCAGAAGCTCTGTCCGACCCTTCCTAGTCCTTTAGACCTTGAGATGGCATTGTAGCACTCTTGGGGGGGGGGGGGGGGGAGGGGGGCGTGGATTATGCAAGCTTCCTTTTTATCTTCCAAATGGGTTCAAGCCTTCCTTAACGAATGGGAACGTAGCTATAACATGAATCTGATACCCTTAAAGGCCCCCTTTTTTGTGCCTGGAAAGGATAACGGGCTTTTGGAGAGTTTGGCGGGGTAATTTCGATCTCAGGAAGCCTTGATTTGGTGGAAGAAGCTCAATTTCTTCGTGTCGGGCTTTACCTCAAATGCTTCCTAAGCTCGGCGACCTTTCCTTGCTTTCACGGGGTGGTTCTGGAGCCAGACCCCAAGAACAAAGGTTCTAGGATAGGTGATCTCGGGAAGCCCAGATAACCATGCATCGGGCTTTACTTGAATTCCAGTGTTGGCATGAGGATCTCAACTTGGTCGTGTCGGGCTCAATTCCTGATAGTTCTAAAGCTCGATGAACCTTCCTCGCTTCTGTGGGGTAGTTCTATGGCTTGCTCTTAGGACCCGGGTTTCAATGACTGGTGAATTCGGGATTTGATTTGGGTTAGAAGAGTGGAAAATTTCTCTTTGTTCCCCTAGACAACTTTTGCTATTAACAAATTGATATTTAGCTTTTAAAGATAAGATATTTTTTTTATTAAATTAGATATTTAATTTTGAATTTAAAAAGTTTGAATTCAAAACAAAATGATTATATCTTTAATTATATGAGATGTCTTAAAAGATTGGAATTGATTACTTTTAGCGATATATATATATATATATATATATATATATATATATATATAATGTTTTAAATATAAAAAAAAACGTGCACTTACAATTTGTATTACATACAAATTCATTGTGCATGTATCAAAGAGATAAGAAAAACGTGCAAGTGTGTGCACTGTGTATCAAACAAAAATATAAAAATTTGTTTTGCTCTGTAAAGTTCAAGTATGCATTTTGGTTTTGTTAAAAAGAAAACACAACTGATCAACACATCTTTCAATTGCATATGATGCAAGTATGCGTGAGAAAAAAAATCGATGCAAGTTTGTACATGATATTGAAAAATGAGAGAAAATATTTTGTGTGCAAGTGTTGTGCACTGATATAAAAGAAAGATTTTTTTATTTTCTCTACATCCTTCTAAATTTTTGAGTACGTTATGCACCCATACGCAGTCACCGGTCCCGGGAGATTGCAGGAAGATCGAGTGGTTCAGCCAGGAGTATATCGTAAATTGAAGGAGCTTCCAAACGTTGGTAAGATTGGTTCTGACAGGAGCTTATCGTAAAGTGAAGGAGCCTCCAAACGTTGGTAAGATTTTGTTCTTTTGATTATATTGAATACAATTTCCTGTGTATACATATTGTATGTATGAGTTGTAAAAAATAATTACGATCCCAAGTTCACTGGTCCTAGATGCAGATTATGATCTGTATAAAGAAAATTTAAAACCTTAATTCCGCTGCGTGACCTGTGAACAGGGTTCCAACACATATAAATACAACCGTGTATTCATTGTAGCGTACCATGGAAAATTACGCTTGAGAGGAGAAAGTTCGTAGTGTGTAATCCAAACTATTTCATATTGAATTTTTTCTCATCGCCTAGCGTCAACCCGTGGATGTTTCTATTAGGTTTTTGATTATGTTGGCATTAATTCCATATCAAAATAATGTTTACTTGTAATGATTTAGTTGTTTAGGTTCTTAATGATTCAAGCTTCAAAGAAGAAATAACAACTAGTCATAGCAAGTTCAAAGTCTTCAAAGAGAAAGGATGCTATATGGTTCTAAAAAGGTATATTAAGATCTTATCTTTCTCTTACAAGGCTTAAGGCACACCCACAATTCATACATTTGTGTCTCTGCATAGTTGTGCACCATTAAAGGCACACACACACATACACATACATAATTCATACATTTGTGTCCCTGAATAGTTGTACACCATTAAAAGCACACACGAAAATCGTACATATGTGTCCTTGCATCGTTGTGCCCATTTATAACACATTCACACACTTGAAGATGAATGCTCATGCATTGGTATGAAAATAACATGTTTTGGAAAATGCACGATTAGAGACTATTTCTATGTAGTTTGCATTCTAGTGTGATTTGCGTTTGTATGTGTATATGTTTGTATAGTACAGATATTGAATTTGATTTTAGTCTTAAATCATTATTGATTGAGTTCCAGTTATTTCGGTTACTCATACTATTGATTTCAAGTTCTAAGTCAAAAGATACTACACTTTCAACTCATGTTGTGTACATTATCTTCGTATTCATATATCGAGTCGAATTCTTTTTTTTCTGGGTTGAGTATCTTACATTTCCATATCCGTGAGAGAGTTATGGTTCGTAATCCCTAAACGGATTCAAATTCCGAGTTCGAAGGTCGGAGAACGGTCGAAGAACGAGAAGGGAGGTCGAGGGAAAACGAAAACAACACAAAGCTCTTCTTTCCCGAGATGGCGAATGGCCATCTCGGGAAAGAAGGCTTGCTGCCCCGAGATGGCCATGTGCCATCTCAGGTAGAAAGCAAGCTTGGCTGCTTCTTGTCCTTTTTGGTCATTTCATACTCTATTCTTTCTCTCTCCTTTATATATCCATTCCCTCTCACATTTCATTAAAAGAAGAGATTCAAAATTTGAGTGCAGAATTTTCTCCCAAATTTTCTCACATTCCAAACACCATAACCTCTTCATTTCAACTATGATTTGAGTGATTCAAAGTTGAGAGTATTTCTCTATTCATCCTCCATCTTTTCTCTGAAGGTTTGAGTTAGTTTTATTGCTGTTTTTGGAGTCTAACCTCACAAAAACGGGACTGCACAAAATCATCTAAGGTATTGATTTTCTCTCAAAGTTTTCTTTTAAAACTTGGTCAATTGCCTTGGGTTTTCTTCTTCAATATATATATGTGCCTTGTGATTGTTTTGATTTGAGTTTTGAACTCATTTAAAGCTAGATTGAGTTTCAATTGAAATCTCACATGTTGAGTTAGGTTTTGATTTTGCCTATGTTTTCACATTTTTGGGATTGTATTGTACTAGCTTTGATTGTAGGACTATTTGATGATCTTTAATTGATTGATTTTGTGAAAAATAGTTCCTCACATGTATTAGATTCTCTTTGGCACTATGATACATGTGCTTGTGTTCTTTTGAGCTATTCTTGAGCTTAGTTGATTTCATGAATAAGATAGTATGCTATAGAACTCTTGCTTTAATCTAAATGACTTTGTCACATGATTTTAGCATATTTTTGGTATATGAGATTTAAACTTGATTATTTATTAATTGAACATATCTTGCGACTCTAGTTTTAGATCTATGCATGTATCTAGGATGTAATTAATGTTGAATATATCTTATATAATCTAGATGGATTAAACATGCATGGATGACTAGACTACATTTGTTTTGTGCGTTCATGCTTATGTCTAGTATTTTTCATAGGATGTGTTGTTCATAACATTCTATGTTGCGTGCTTGTTTGATTTTTGCATTCATGATCACCTAGGTGCCTTGTGAGAAGGAAGTCTTGACAATAGGTGTGAGACCTATTTTGTTGAGCATGGAAGTCTTGACAAGAGGTGGGAGACCTCAAAATGTCAAGCAAAGAAGTCTTGCCTAGGGTCGTAAGGATCCGGAAGGGTTAGCAAAGAAGTTTTGCCTAGGATCGTGAGGATCCGGAAGGGTGAACAAAGAAGTCTTGACAAGAGGGTGACATATTCATGAGTAGGATATGACAGTAGTTTTTAGGTGAAGCGGTCACTTGAGAGATTGTACTTGTCTTATCTACTAATGGATTTTGTTTGCCAGTGGTTGCTAACCCGTGGATGTTTCCTCTTCGGAGGTTTACCACGTTATATCTTGTGTCAACTTTTCTCTATTCCTATCTCTCTTATATTTGTATTTGTTATTTGAATACTATGGATAAAACTTTATATGTAAGTTGATTTCCTTACTATAATGTCAATTGTGTATGTATTATGGTTGCTTGTTTGTATCACACTTTACATGTTTTATATATTGATCAAGTGTTTTTAATTGATATATATATATATATATATATATATATATATATATTGTGATACAAGCAATCTAGAGGGACAGACTTTTGTTTGTTTCTAAGGGAGTCGAAAAAGGTGTCTAACCTATTCACCCTCTCTAGGTTAGCCTTGAGCATTTAACCGTGTTTGTATTTCCAGTTTCCCCTTCATCGGAGTTATACCACATAAATTCTCATTTTATTATTTCGTTTGCTATCATCATATTGTTTTTACAAGTTTGATCAATCAGAATTGTTAACCGGTTGACTTTCCGAAAATCACCGTCAACAGATAGTTTTGGTATTTTAAAAGGTGTTGGGAGAAAAATTAATAATTTTCATTTTTTAATTTAGGTGTAAGAAGATTGTTAACGGGTATTTTACTCAAGGTGAGAAATTTCGATTAACACCCTCGAGACCACTACCACGTAGGTGGTAGCCGGGGTTGGTACCTTGAGTACCTAACCTAACAGAATAAAGATGGACGTTTGAATATGAATATAATGGTAATGAAGACGGGAATGCAATGGCTTAGTTATCAACTATGAATATCGTACAAAAAGATTCCTAAACACTCTTAATCTCTCCAGAATACAGTAGGGTGGCAACCTCGTGCCTGTCGAATAGTAGACAATAGTAGAGGCCGTGTGCTGATGACAGAATTTAGGCCGGAGACTCAATCAATAACTCTTCTCCCTATGTCGCTCTTCTTTGTTCATCCTATATCTCCTCGCATAACTTCGTTCATGCTTGTCCTATTTATACACAGTCTAAATAGGTTAAATTTGTGACTCTCCCTCTAAGATTCTCTGAATCCCCTCCCTCATTATCGGGCGGGATCTTCCATATAAAAATCATTGACTTTGGATTAATAACGGATTCGAGAATATCTTAGGTGAAGATAAGTTTGTTTCCTTTTTGGACTCAATCTCTTGCCTTACACGTACGCAGTCTTTCAATATTCGTTGAAGTGTAGATATGATCTTGAGTGTATTCGTGGCATGATTCTTTATGAAGGTCATCAAGTTAGCTGTTCATTGTTTCGTAGAGCGAGGTAGACCCCGTCCTTAGCTTTGGTACCAGAAGCTCGACCTAACCTTTCCTAGCCCTTTAGAGCTTTAGACGACTTTGCGGGCACTCATTGGGGGGGGGGGGGGAAGGGGTGGGAAGCGTGGATTATATGAGCTTTTTTTTTCTCGTCCAGATGGGTTCAAGCCTTCCTTAGCAAACTGGGACGTAACTATAGTATGAACCTGATGTTAACGACCTCCTTTTTATGTCTGGAGAGGATAACGGACTTCTGGAGAGGTTGGCGGGCATATGGGGAGGTTACGAGGTAATCTTGATCTCGGGAAGCCAGGATAACCATATGTTGGGATTTGCTCTTAGGACATAAAAATGTGGCCGTTAACATCAGGTTCATGCTATAGCTACCGAGGTTCCAAGATAGGTGATCTCGGGAAGCCAGGATAACCATACTTCGGGCTTTGCCCGAATTCCAGTGTTGGGGTGAAGACTCGACCTGGTCATGTCGGGCTCCATTCCTGACAGTTTTGAAGCTCGATGAACCTTCTTCGCTTCTGCAGGGTAGTTCTATGGCTTGCCCTTAGGACCCGGGTTTCAATGACTGGTGAATTCAGGCTTTGATTTGGGTTAGAAGAGTGGAAAATTTCTCTTTGGTACCCTAGCCACATTTTGCTATTAATAGAAGTCCCCTCTGACTTTAACACCAGTGATTGAATTAGGGTTGGAGTCAGATTACTAGTTTTAATTGGAAAATTTTCCCTCTTTTACCGCTACTAAATCTGGGTAGAAATCTCCTCATTAATTATACCAGTGAAGTGGCAGGAAAAGACCGGTGTATTCCCTAAAATAATCCAGCTACGTTACGGTCATTCCCGCGATACGAGGTAATCCTTCCGAAGATTTCATTGACGTTACTGCCTCTTCCACCTCTATTTAAACCCGCTTTCCTCATCACTTTCCTCACGCTTTCTTTTAAATTTCAAGTTTTAAAAATTCCCTCTCTTTTGCAAACTTCTTTAGCTACGCCTCTGTTCTTTCTCTCCTCCAAACCCTATTTTATCATGTCGAAGATCAGTCATGATTCCGTTGATTCCCTCGTTGATGGCACAGAGGTTTCCTATCCTGCACAAGGAAAGCGGGCTCGACGAGACCTAGACGGGGACGACTTACCTCCTACCCTACAACGTCGTCGATCGAACATGAATGTGGCTATCAAGACTGGGGTTTTCTAATCGACCAAATAATCCCTTGAGCTTGGTTGACGAGGATTTCGGTGAGGAAAATAGGGACGGTGTTGCTGAAAAGGACCAAGTCACAGTTGTTGGTCCTTCTCTAGAGAGGCGTCTTCCCTATGACTTCAAGGTCATTCCAGACTCCACCGTTGAACCGAAGTCGATCAGTCGCATGAGGTCTAAATATGGAATTCCTGATAGCGTCACCCTCATAGTCCCCCATAGAAACTACGACATCTTTAATCCACCCGAAGGCGTGCTCCCCATCCACGTTGCGGCCTGCTAGAATGGGGTAAGACTCCCCCTTCATCCTACTCGTCGGCGGGCTTTCAACGCCCTATAGCTAGCTCCCCTCCAGTTGACACCTGGCTTCTAGAGGCATCTTGTTGGCTTTCTCATGTTGTAAAGGGAACAATACGAGTTAAGCAAGGTCACCCGGGAGCCAGGAGTTGAGGAGCTAGCATACCTCTTTCAGATTGGAAGCTTGTTCGAGGCTCATCGATGTTAGTTCTATGCCAAGGCAAAGAAAAAACTCAATTTTATCATCCCTGGCACTTCGAGGAAAGATCTTGCTTGGAAGGAGGAGTGGATTCTAGCGAACAAGGATTGGGAAAGCTCGACCTTCATAGGCGGGCATGAATTCGCAGTTCCCACCACTTTCAATGATAAACCCTCGTGGGGCCAAGATTACTTACCTGTCGAGTCTGAGGTAGTGCTGAAGGCCATCCTTGTCAGGAACTATTTGAACCTGAAGTTCCTAACCGCTGACCCTTTCGATTCTCTTTGGGTAAACCACTATCTGTGAACATCTGATGCTACTCCTCGTAAGTAACGCCAAAGTCATAATGTTTCGTTCTGTTAGATAGTTTGCTTTTGACATCCTTATTCTTTCCACTTTTTTTTAACAGTTTTTGTTGTTGCTCCAGCTTCCCGTGAAGCCTAGCAGGTTTGTACCCCTCATTCTTACGTAAGACTAGCTTGGAAAGCCCCCTTGGCTGCTTTTGAAAAAGGAGGGCTTGTTGATCCAGTTGGGATTTTGCCTGCTTCAATTCCATTGCCCTTCCAAGTTAGCTCTAAGACGGCTATTCTTGCATCGCGGGCTACTAGAGTTTGAAGCCAAGGGAGGCCCGCTTTCCAGGTCCCTAACATGAACACCTCTGCCCCTTCATTTATAGCCCCCGCTATAACAACTGCACCTCCAGCCATGTTACCCATTGCTTCTGCTACTCAGTCTATGCCCTAAGCTTCTCAAGCTTTGACGGACTCCGAGACCGGTGTTCTAGAAGTTCCCCATGCCCGCTCCCACCATCAATCTAGCTTGCCGGGGCAGGGCGAGGTCTTGGAGTAGTTCATTGCCTCCTGCCTGGGTGGCGGGCTCTCTAGGATGGCTTCAATGCCCGTAGACATCTTGCTTGCCAAGGGGTCGTCTCTTCTGGCCGAGGTAACTTCCTATTTTTCTTTCATATGACTGTGGGCACTGAACATTCACTAATCTTGCTTTTACATCCTGTAGGCCTTCAAATTTAATATGGCGATGGGTCACCAGGTAGCATCTATCCACGACCGGGCTTGTCGACCGGGCTACACAAGATGAGGCCAAAGCTGAGAGGGCCATGGGGCCACTTGCGTAAGCTCAGACTTTGGTACAAGAGATGACTTCCAGTTAGAAGGGAATAAAAGAAAAACTGGTTGGGATTTAGTGTGATCATGAGAGGTTGAACAATCTTTCGATCAAGAACTCTTTCGGTCTCAACGTTGAGCCAATCAGCACGATAATTGGAAGGAAAAAGCAAAGACGCTTGACGTTGAAAGCCAAGGTCTGCAAGCCCAAGTTGCCAAGCTTCAGGTTGAGGTGGATGCCTCTTTCAGTGAAGGATACTTTTATGATTCCTACAAGGTTGCTGAAGCCCTCCCTTCCCCCTTTGACCTACCAGTTATCGCCAACTGGAATAGAGAGGATATTATGATCAAGGTTGCAGTGATGTCCCTTCCTGAGTGTGATAGGGCTGGAGCTGGGAAGCAAGCAGTTATTCTTCCACCTCCAGTCTTACCAGTCTCAGGTCCCGGGGAGACTTCTAGCTGGCTTCGGTCAATACAACCCGAGTGGGACGTACCAGAAGCCAGGGAAGAGATCCACCACCGTCTTAACGAAACCTCGAAAGAAGGATTAGAGGTTGAACAAAACTGGGTAGATTCTTTAGCAAGCCTTCTTGATGTAGCCATCCTTTCTGAGGTTATGGCGGTGGTTAATGAGGTCTTGTTGGAGGACCCCGCTGAGCAGCAGGCAGTAGAGGATCCTCTGAAGGAAGGGGTAGTGAGCGAAGACGGCCATGGCGAGCGAATACCTGAGGGAGAGACAGGAAGAGCCGGGGGCGAGGTCCACCTGGTATGGGGAGCAGCAGAAGGGAATCAAGAAGAAACAAGAGCTTGATACATTTTATTCACAGTTTGCCTTTACAGCCCGAAAAGGGGGGTGGGCACCCCAACTTTACTCATACTTGGTCATCACCATCATTTTTTTTTATATAGCTCAGAACCGAAGGTTGGGCTCCCTGTTTGATAAATGTAGCCTTTCCAGGGGATTGACTCTCATTTCATTAATGAAAACTGACTTTAGATTTCATTCATGCTTTCTTCAGTCAATTTTGATTTGATTGACATCTTCTTGCTTCATTCCTGATCCCGACCTAGATGTGACCTCTGAAACAACTCGACTTACTCGAACTTTGGCGAGATGAATTTTTTTACTTAAGTAATGAAGTTGACAGCTCGCTCGAGCTCCCAACTCTCAGCAGAAACTTGTAGCTTGATGACTTTAGTGAGTAGTCCCCTTATATGATTATAGGCTAATTTGTACATGTCACATCAAGCAACCATATACACATGGAAGATTAGTAACCAGTAATAACTGGGATATTGGAGCTTAAGTAGGAGAGCTTTCCACTTCTGGGCTCTTTTGGGGGGCTACAGCCCGATCAAGGCATCAAGAGGGCTATCTAGCTTTTTCCTGGTCTTGAGATCTTGATGGAAACTATGCTCTTACACTTAGATCCTTCTTGGGGGTGGTAGCTCGACCAAGGCATCATGAGAGCTATCTAGCTATTTCCTGGTCTCGAGATCTGGATGGCAACTATGTTCTTACACTCAGATCCTTCTTGGGAGTGATAGCCTGACCATGGCATTATGAGGGCTATCTAGATATTTTCTAGTCTCGAGATCTGGATGACAACTATACTCTTACATTCAGATCCTTCTTGGGGTGGTAGCCTGACCAAGGCATCAGGAGGGCTATCTAGCTATTTCATGGTCTCGATATATGGATGGCAACTATGCTTTTACACTTAGATCCTTCTTGGTGGGGGGTCGTGCCCGACTGAGGCATCAAGGATAGCTAGGGGGCTTCCCCGGCTAATCCTTGGTCTTGAGATGATTATGTTGGACTTACCAACGTAGATCCTAGTTTGATATGGAGAAATTATGTTAGAATACAATCGTAGATAGAGAAAGTAGAATTTATTGATAAGTAATGTAGTTCATTTTTGTTGGAAATTTTATTGAAACTTAAATGGAGGTAGTCTGCTCACGAGTCCCTTATCTAAGGGTAATACTTCCTCAGGTGATCTGTATTCCAGGTGTGGTCGACGGACCAGCCATCCATGTCTTGGAGCTTATACACCCCGTTACGAACCACTGCCTTTAATAAATAAGGTTTTTCCCATTTAGGCGCCAGGATCCCATCTGACCTCTTTCTCATATTCAAGGTATCTTTCCTAAGAATTAGGTCCCATTCCTTGAAGTTTCGGGCTTTAACTCTCCTATTAAAGTACCTTGCAATCTTGCTCTGGTAAATTGCTACTTTCTCAGCTACCCGATCTTGCTTCTCTTCCAAGAGATCTAGGCTAGCCCGAAGCTTATTCTCATTGCTTCCTAGCTTGAAATGTTGAACTCTGAAAGAGGTTAGTTTGTGCTCGATGGGATGAACTGCTTCAATCCCGAAAGTTAAAGAATAGGGTGTTTCTTCGGTGGTTGTTATCCTTATAGTATGGTAAGCCAAGAGGACCTCGGGAAGCCCTTTGGCCAATCTGCCATTTCTCTGCTATAACTTCTTTTTCAACAGTTTTTTGATAGTTTTATTGGTGGATTCCACCAGCCCGTTAGTCTGAGGATGGGCTATTGAGGTGAATCCAATCCTTTACAAAAGTCCCTGAATCGATCGTTATCAAACTACTTTCCAAGGTCTGCTATAATGATAAGAGGGGTCCCGAACCTGTAAACTACATTATTTTTTATGAACCTTATCGTGTTCTACTCTGATATCTGTGAGAGTGGTCCGGCTTCGACCCACATTGTGAAATAGTCGATTGCTACAATAACATGTTTGGTTTGTCCATGAGTAGTTGGAAGTGGACTGATCAGATCGACCCCCATATAGCAAAGGGGTAAGGTGAGATGAGAGATGACAGACGCTCCGGTGGGAGATGGCTTAAGTTAGAGGTCTTTTAATGGTTCACAGGATTGAACAAAGTTTTTGCATCTTGATGGATAGTTGGCTAGTAATACTCCATGCGGAGTACCTGATATGCCAGAGCTTCTCCACCAATGTGGTTCCCGTATTCCCCTTAATGAACTTCTCTTAACTCCCATATGGCATCATCACAATGCAAACATCGCAGCAGGGGGAGGAAGCTACCCCTCATGTAGAGGTATCCATCTACCAAGCAATATCGAATGAAGAGCCTTTTAATTCTTCTGGCTTGGTCGGGCTCATCGGGAGTCCTTCCTTCTTGGAGTTAGACCACTATTGGGTCCATCCAGGATGGCTATCGATCCAAGGTATATGACTCCTTTCCAGATATTGTGCTTGGTAGGTGGATCAATTGGAGAGGAACTCCCGGTGGTAAGGCCTGGCCACCATTCACAACTATCTTGGCTAGGACGTCAGCTTGAGGATTCTACTGTCGAGGCACCTGCTCGATCTTAAATTCCTTGAATTTATTCTTGAACAGCTGAACTAGTTTCAAATAGGAAACCATGTTACCTCTTTTGGCTTGATAGTCCCCAACAACCTGATTAACTATGAGTAAATATTCACTCTTGACCTGAAGGTAATCGACCCCAAGCTTAGCGGCCACCTTCATTCCGGCTAGGAGGGCTTCATACTCTGCTTTATTGTTAGTGACCTTAAATTCAAATCTGAAGCAATGGCAACACTCCTTGCCCTCTCAGTCTATCAGGATTATGCCCACTCCTCCCCTGGCTTGCCCGGATGCCCCATTAGTGTAGTGGATCCATAAATTGCAGCCTACTAGCTAGCCGTTGGACTCTGGAATCTTTTCAGGTGCTGTATTTGTCGTTACTGAGGTCGCTTAGCTTGGAGGCACTGAGAGATCTACCATAAAGTCCGACAAAGCCTATGCTTTAATTTCGGTCCTGGATTTATACCTTAAATCAAACTGGGTGAGTTCCAAGGCCTATAAAACCAGCCTTCTAGACACGTCGGGCCTTTGCAGGAATTGACGGAGAGGTCAGTTCATTACTACTGCTATTGAGTAAGCTTGAAAGTAGGGACAGAGCTTCCTTGTTGAGGTTTCCAGAGCGTAAGTGAGCTTCCCTATAAGGGTATAATTCTTTTCTGGCTTAGTCAGGGCATGACTTATGTGGTAGATAGGTTGTTGGACCTTATCTCCACATTCTTTGACCAAGGCCTACTCACTGCTATTTTCGAAATGGCTAAGTAGATTTGCAACTCCTCTCTCAGACTTGACTTGACCAGTAATGGAGGGCTTGACAGATACTTCTTCAAAGCTTGGAAATCGTGCTCGCTCTACTGGTCCCATTTCATGTTCCTTCCTTGCTTGATTGCTTTGAAGAAAGGGTAACATTTATCGGTGGATCGAGAAATGAACCTGTTGAGCGCTGCTATCTGCCCGATTAAGACTTGAACCTGTTTGAGTGATATGGGGGATTCTAGATCCAGGATGGCCTTGATCTTTTCTGGGTTAGCCTCTATTCCTCTCTCATGAACCATAAAGCCCAAAAATTTTCCTACAGTTACCCCGAAGCCACATTTAGAGGGGTTCAATCTCATTTGGTTTTCCCTTAGGATCATGAAAGTTCTACGAAGGTCATCCTGATGTCCTTCTATGATCGGTGACTTGGTATTCATATCGTTGATGTACACTTCCATTGATCTTCCAATCTCAATCTTAAACAGTCGATTGACAAGCAGTTGATATGTAGCTCCCGCATTCTTAACCCCAAACGGCATCACCTTGTAGCATTATAAACCCTGCCAGTGATGAAGCTAGTCGTATCTTGGTCGGCGGGGTGCATCATAATTTGGTTGTAACCCGAGAATGCATCTATGAAGCTTAAGAGCTTGTTTCTGAATGTGGAGTCAACCAAATGATCGATCTTTAGTAAAGGGAAACTGTCTTTTGGACACGCCTGGTTGAGGTCAGTGTAGTTAACACACATTCGCCACTTCTTATTCCCCTTTATAACCATGACCATGACCAAGTTGGCGATCCATTTGGGGTATCATGCCTCTCTGATGAAGCCTGCTCTAATCAACTTGTCCACTTCTTCCTGAATCGCAGCATTTCTTTTGGAGTTAAAGTGAAGTCTCTTTTGCTTGACAGTTTGAAGGTTGGATCTATTGCCAAATGGTAAGCAGCCAGTCATATCGGGATCCCGGGCATCTCGTCATGACTCCAATCGAAGATGTCATTAATTTCTTTGAGGAGCCCGATCAGATCCTCCTTTACTCCTGGAAAAAAGGTGGCTCTGACCTTGACGACCTTCAAGGGGTCGTTCATCAGGATGGATATCTCTTCTAACTCATCCACTGGATACCCGTTGGCCCATTCCCAACTCTGCTCCTCTTCGTTTGGAATCTCGGGATCATCCTCTGGGTGATTTGTAAGCCCTACATCCTCCAACTTCATCCCTGGGGTTACCTCTTCCTGTATCATCGTAACCTGTGCAAACTGTTTTGCTATAGCTGTCAGGACTTTCTAGCTGCTTGCTGTAAATAGACAAGACCCCTTTCAAGGATGACAAGAAAGGTCTTCCTAATATCGTATTGTAGGCCGACGGGGTATTGACCACCACAAAGTCTGTCATGATATTTTACTAGAGATGGGCTATTCCTGCGATTACTGGAAGGATCTTTGACTCCACAGGAATGATCGAGTCCCAGTGAATCCATATAGTGGGGTTGTGCAGCTATTGTAACACCACTGTTTCGAATTTAGCTACTCCAATGTATCTTTAAAAAAGGATGTCGACGCTGTTGCCTGTGTCGATGAGCACACGGTAGACCATGCAGTTGGCAATCTGTACTATGATCACCATGGGATCATCATGAGGTTGCACAGTGTTGTAGACATCCATCTCGGTAAAAAATGATCTGCGCACACTGGGAGGGGTCTGTTGGGCTCTGGTTGACCTTGAAGATACCTTGCCTTTCATCAACAAGAGGGACCTTCCTCGAATGTTTTTTCCTAGAATTATTGGAAATGCCTATCAATGTAGGACCTCCGCTGATGGTATGAATCACCTGGATTTGTTGCATTAGATCCGCCTGCTCTCTTTTTCTTTTCTCGGCTTTCTCGAGGATCTCAGCTTGTGCTTCCTTCCTTGTCTGAATATTGTCCCTGACTTGCTGTAAGAACTCTATCAAGCATCCTTCTCTTATTAGAGCCTCGATATGGTTGCGTAGCTTATAACACCCTGAAGTGCTGTGACCCACGTCTTCTTGAAAGTCATAGTACTTATATTGGATCCTCCTATCGACGGGGGCTTTCATGAGTGCGGGCTTCTGTAGTAGCCCCTTATCCAGGATGGCGAGGTAGATCGTTTCATGAGATACATTTAAGAGGGTGTAATGATCGCAGCCTCTCTCATCTCACGTTATCGAGACTACAGTCCTGAGAGAAGGTGAAGCCCGCAGAGTGGTTCTCCTTGCTGTGTACCTTTCTTGGGTTGAGAAACGGGAAAACAAATGGTTAACCTGTTGGGAGATTTGTTCTAATTTTTTTGAACTTGTTCAGGTCTGAGAGTTTCCTTCTTTTGTCATTTTGATGTTCTCATGTTGTCATGCTCCATTTTCACCTTGAGCTGCTCGTCGAATTTAACTTGCTCCAGAGCCCGATCATGGGCCTCCTTGTAGGTCTCCGATTTTTGTTTAGCAAAGGATCTTTATAGCTTACCCGCCCACAGGTTCCGTCTGAAATTGGCAAGTGTCTCTTTCTCAGTGAAGACCACCATCTGGATGACTTCCTTGTGGAACCGCTCCATGTAAGCCCGGAGGGTTTCCCCCCTCTCCTGGATCACGTACTGTAAGTGGATGGAATCATTTGTCCAGAGTTTGACTCTTGGAATTATGAGTGAAAATCAGTTGATAGCCTTGTGAAGGAGTCCACAGTGCCTGCGGGTAGCTTTCTGAACTAGGTCTTGACGTAGTCAGTTAGTGTAGTTGGGAACATCCAGTTTATAGAGGCCCTAGTTGTGTTATGGACTCCCATCTGTTGGACAAAGCTCTCCAAGTGGCTCAAAGGATGCTCCGTACCAGAGAACTTGTCTGATGGCATCTTAAACTTTGGTGGAAGCTCCGCCTCCCAGATTCTTCTGGTAAAGTGTGTGTTCATCTCACTTATGGGGTCCTTTTTAACCTCCTTACCCTTCCCTATTTTCAACAAGTGGATCTCCTTCTGCATCTTGGCCAGCTGGTTCCTCAAGCGTTTGTTCCCATGCTTCTTTGAGTCGATCTCGGAGCTCTCGCTGTCAGGTTCCCCCGACGAGTTGGGTACTTCAACTTTGTCGTCCTTAGAGACGGGCTATGTTTCTACAGTTTATCGGCTATTCCCGGCTTCAGCTTGAGGTTCCCTTCTAGAGATCGCCGGTCGAGGAGGGCTGCGAGGTAACCTTGGCGGAACGTCGGCTTCTAACTTAACCTGCCTAGGTCGATAGTTGGTCGACCTATCCGGAATTAGGGGCATGGGCCCTAGCTTGTCCCGAATTGAAGTTGCAGGCTTTATCCAATGGTAATCAGGGATCGGTAGGGGGGGAGTCCCAGTCTATCAAAGGCTGGCTATCTGGCAACAGGTCGGCTCTCCTCTCCTCGGATTCCCAGGCCTGCCAATTGAGGATCAATCCTTTCTGCGGCTAGACAAAGGCAGACATTTTCCATAATGGCTGATGCATGCTGATTGATCACAACTTGACTCACAACCAAGGGGGTTGGAACCCACTCTGTGCCTGGCTGATAAGAGGCTGGTTTATGGTGCTTGGATTTCTTTCCCTTTTTCTACCCTTTTTGGGAGGAAGGGAAGATGGATGTCCTGAGGTTTCGATCTGTCCTGGAGAGGAGCGAAGCCTCATGTTTACTGCAAAACAACAAACTTGTAAGTATAAAAATCACGGTGTGGGTGTTCCCACAGACGACGCTAGAAAGTGTTAACGAAGATTTTGCTTAAGGTGAGAAATTTCGATTAACACCCTCGAGACCACTACCACGTAGGTGGTAGCCGGGGTTGGTACCTTGGGTACCTAACTTGACCGAATAAATAGGGATGTTTGAATGTGAATATTATGGTAATGAAGATGGAAATGTAATTACTTAGTTATCAACTATGCATATCGTACAAAAGATTCCTAAACACTCTTAATCTCTTCGGAATACAGTAGGGTGGAAACCTCGTGACTGTCGAATAGTAGACAATAGTGGAGGCTATGTTCTGATGACAGAATTTAGGTCGGAGACTCAATCAATAACTCTTCTCCCTATGTCGCTCTTCCCTGTTCATCCTATATCTCCTCACCTCACTTCGTTCATGCATGGCCTATTTATACACAGTCCAAATAGGTTAAATTTGTGACTATCCCGCCAAAATTCACAGAATCCCCTCCCTCCTTATCTGACGGGATCTTCTATTTAAAAATCATTGACTTTGGATTAATAACGGATTCAAGAATATCTTAGGTGGAGATAAGTTTGTTTACTCTTTGGACTCAATCTCTTACCCTACACGTATGTAGTGTTTCAATATTCTTTGAAGTGTAGATATATTGTTGTGTGTATTCATGGCATGATTCTTCATGGAGGTCGTCGAGTTAGCTATTCGTTGTTTCATAGAGTAAGGTAGAGCCCGGCCTTAGCTTGAATACCAGAAGCTCAACCTGACCTTTCCTGGCCCTTTAGAGCTTGAAACGGCCTTGTGGGCACTCATTGGGGGGGGGGGAGTGTGGATTATGCGAGCTTTCTTTTTCTCGTCCAGAGGGGTTCAAGCCTTCCTTAGCGAATTGGAACGTAGCTATAGCATGAACCTGATGTTAACATACCCCTTTTTATGTCTGGAAAGGATAACAGGCTTCTGGAGAGGCTGGCGGGCTTCTGGGGACGTTACGAGGTAATCTTGATATTAGAAAGCCCAAATAACCATACGTCGAACTTTGCCCGAATTAAATTGTTGGTGTAAGGAGCTCAATCTGGTCGTGTTGGGCTTCATCCCTGATGGTTCTGAAGCTCGATGACCCTTCCTTGCTTCTAAGGGGTGGTTGAAAATATAAACACAATTAAATGCTCAAGGCTAACCTAGAAGGGGGGGGGGGGGGGATGAATAGGTTAGACACTTTTTTTGACTCTTTTAGAAACAAACAAAAGTTTGTCCCTCTAGATTACTTGTATCACAATATATATATCAATTAAAGATCTTAATCAATATATAAAACATGTAAAGTTTGATACAAACAAGCAACCATCACATATACACAATTGATATTATAGTAAGGAAGTCAACTTACATATAAAGTTCTATCCATAGTATTCAAATAACAAATACAAATATAAGAGAGATAGGAATAGAGAAAAGTTGACACAAGATATAACGTGGTAAACCTCCGAAGAGGAAACATCCACGGGTTAGCAACCACCGGCAAACAAAATCCACTAGTAGATAAGACAAGTACAATCTCTCAAGTGACCCATTCACCTAGAAACAACCCTTCTATCCTACTCATGAAGATGTTGCCCTCTTGCTCAACATTCTGAGGCCTCACACCTGTAGTCAAGACTTTCTCGCTCATCCTTCCGGATCCTCACGACCCTAGGCAAACATCCCTGCTCACCCTTCCGGATCCTCACGACTCTAGGCAAGACTTCCTTGCTTGAAATTCCGAGGTCTCCCACCTATTACCAAGACTTCCATGCTCAACAACATAGGTCTCACACCTATTGTCAACACTTTCTTCTCACAAGGCATCTAGGTGATCATGAATGCAAACGCAAACAAGCATGCAACATAGAATGTAATGATCAACACATCCTATGGAAAATACTAGATATGAGCATGAATTCACAAAAAAAAATGTAGTCTAGTCAATCATGCATGTTTAATCCATATAGATCATGTAAGATATGTTCAACATTAATTACAACCTAGATACATGCATAGATCTAAAACTTTAGTCACAAGATATGTTCAATTAATACATAATCAAGTTTAAATCTCATATAACAAAAACATGCTAAAATCATGTGACAAAGTCATTTAGATTAAAACAAGAGTTCTAGAGCTTATTTCCTATTCATGGATTCATCGAAGCACATGAATAGCTCAAAAGAACACAAGCACATGTATTATAGTGAGATTTCGACCAAAGAGAGCCTAATACATGTGATGAACTATTTTTCACAAATCAATCAATTAAAGATCATCAAATAGTCCTAGAATCAAAACTAGCACAATACAATCCCAAACATGTGAAAACGTAGGCAAAATCAAAACCTAACTCAACATGTGAGATTTCAATTGAAACTCAATCTAGCTTTAAATGAGTTCAAAACTCAAATTAAAACAATCACAAGACACACACACACACACACACATACACACACACACATACATACATATATATATATATATATATATATATATATATATATGTTGAAGAAGAAAACCCAAGGCAATTGACCAAGTTTTAAAAGAAAACTTTGAGAGTAGTTGATTTGTTGCAGTCCCGTTTTTGAGAGGTTAGACTCTAAAAACAAAAATAAAACTAACTCAAACCTTCGGAGAAAAGATAAAGGATTAATAGAAAAACACTCTCAACTTTGGATCACTCAAATCGGAGTTCAAATGAAGAGTTTATAGTGTTTGGAAGGTGAGAAAATTTGGGAGAAAATTCTGCACTCAAACTTTGAATCTCTTCTTAGAATGAAATGTGAGAGGGAATGGATATATAAAGGAGAGGGAAAAGGGACATGTGAAATGACCAAAAGGGACAAGAAGCAACCAAGCTTACTTACTGCCCAAGATGGCATGTGGGCATCTCGGGACATCAAGCCTTCTTGCTCGAGATGCTCACGCGCCATCTCGGTAAGAAGAGGTTGAAGCTATCTTCTTTTCCTTCGACCTCCCTTCGCGTTCTTCGACCGTTCTCCGGCCTTCAAACTCAGAATTCGAATCCATTTACAGATTATGAACCATAACTCTCTTAAGGACATGGACATATAAGATACTCAAACCAAAAAATAATAATTCAACTCGATATACGAAGACGAAGATAATGATCTTTTGACTTAGAATTTGAAATCAATAGTATGAGTAACCGAAATGACCGAAACTCAATCAAGAATGATTTAAGACTAAAATCAAGTTCAATATCCATGTTATATAAACATATACACATACAAACACAATTTACACTAGAATGCAAATTACATAGACATAGTCTCCAATCATGCATTTTTCCAAAGCATGTTATTTTTCATACCAATGCATGAACATTCATCTTCAAGTGTGTAAATGTGTTATAAATGGGCACACCGGTGTAGGGACACATATGAATGAATTGTATGTGTGTGCCTATAATGGTGCATAACTATGCAGGGACACAAATGTATGAATTTTATGTGTGTGTGCCTATAATGGTGCACAACTATGCAGGGACACAAATGTATGAATTGTGTGTGTGTACCTATAATGGTGCACAACTATGCAGGGACATAAATGTATAAATTGTGTGTGTGTGCCTAAGCCTTGTAAGAGAAAGATAAGGTCTTAATATACCTTTGTAGAACCATATAACATCTTTTCTCTTTGAAGACTTTGAACTTGCTTTGACTAGTTGTTCCTTCTTCTTTGAAGCTTGAATCATCATGAATCTAAACAACTAAATCATTACAAGTAAACATCATTTTGATATGGAATTAATGCCAACACAATCTAAAACCTAACAATCTCCCCCTTTGGCAAATTCCACATCAAAACACCTATACATTTACTACAAATATAAAAATGAAGATAGGTCACAAAATCACTCCCTTACATTACAATGAGTAAGATTCCTAGAACTAATCTTCATCAACCCTTGAAATTCATCTTGATCTTCTCTTGAAGCAACCTGCAAATCATCTCAAAGCACAATGCATATACAAGAAAAAAATAACAAATGGAAACATATAAAATGGATAAGAATATACAATAAAGTCCACAAATACATGTATCTCCCCCTCAATACATGCCAAAACACAAGAATTCTTAACCAAATCTTAAGACTAAAATATTACATGTCATTGGAAGTTCAAAAGTTCACAAAACAATATAAAAAGAAACTAAGCAACTAGCATCTCTTTCTCCCCTTTTTTGACATGAAATGATGCCAAAAAGTTAAGAAATGTACCTCAAGGCTCAAATTCTAGCTACTTGTTCCACCAAAGAAAGTCGTGCGAGTAATCGATCTAACATAATGCTTGAGTGGTGGTCTTGAGCTTGAAGCAATGCACTCCTCCAACTCTTTTATCCTAGCATCTTGTTGAACAACTATAGCACTAGGTTCATCAACCTTCTCCTTCAATTGTATAGCCCAATCCGAAAGAATATTTGCGCTAATCACATGACTATCAACTTGAGAACTACTAAATAGTCCAAAAGTATCACAAGTCTTACCCTTATACTTATAGGACATGTACGACACATGTTTATCACAATACTTTTCCAAGGGTTGAACTAACACATCATCTTCTCTACTCTTAATCCCACGAGCTAAACACAGTGAAGTAACAAACCCAAATAATGCAAGCTTTTTATCACCTCTAGTAGAGAATGCCACACTATCAATGTAATACATGAGAAGATCTCCAAGGTTTATAGGTTGATTAGTTACCAAGGCATACAATATTTTGATCTTGTTGTAAGTTCATCGGTGTTTGATTGGCTTATTTCGTTGACAACCACATTTGGGATCAATATGTAAGGGTAGTTTAGGGCTTCATTGTTCGTAACCAAGCTCAAGCATCAAAGGTAAAATCACTTGCTTAACTTTCATTGAAGAGGCATTAGTGCACACATACACTCATGCATTTTTCTTTTAATTATCTTACATGCATGCTTATTTGCCATCTTGTGTGCCTTGTGTGCCTTAATTCTTGTTTGAGTGTTGAATGCATTTTTTTTAGCCATAAGAAGAGGATTTTTTCCTCTAGTCCGCGGTTCAGACCGCTCTCTATGCATTGCCTTCGCCGCGGTCTGCACATCGGTGTTTACCAGAGGCTACACTCTGTGGCTACAGCGGCCTGTGCTTGTTGTATGCACCACGGTCTCCTAAGCAAAGTTTCACAGGCGTTGCATGCTATTTAGACTACGGTCTGTGCACTTGCATGCACAGCGGCCTATAGAGCGGTGTTGTCCAGACGATGCACCGCTCTCTGTGCCTCGGTCTGGACACTTACCTGTACAGCGGTACAGCCAGCGGTCCTGAAGGATTTTGGTTGCCTTTCGTCCAAAATGACATCACTTTGTGTTGGGCACCATATTTATGTTCTATTTTCTTCTCTTTGGTTTTCAAGAGTCCAAGAAGCCATTTTTGTGTGTTCTAGTTTTTCAAGAGAGAGAGGGACTCCCAAACACTCATTTTTACTCAACCTAACTTCATCTCATGATCATCTAGTTTCATTCTAGGATAATCTAAGAATGGAGCATCATCTTCTTCCTGACTAGGTAATTTCTACATGCTCTAGACTTTATAGTTTTATTACTAAGATATGTATACCTAGAGTTTTAGTCTCTATTGCATATTAAATGCTTGCTTGTATGTTTAATTGCTTTTATGACATGCTTGTGTATTGATTGTTGGTTGAGATGCATTAATTTGTGATAGCTAGAATTTAAGACGGTTTTACCCTTCTAGCTAATTCTTCTTGCCTTTGCATTTAGAACATTGATATCTAGGATTTGCTTAAATTGTCATTATTAATCCTAGATAAGCATGAATGTCTTGACCTAGCTTTCTTGCATATTCACTTAGGTTGCCATTATTTCTTCATTGTTGGTTAAGCTTGTGGCTATGCGATTAGTACACAAGGTTGGTGATCCAAAATCACTATTAAGGTCCGTTGGGTAGAGTGAAAGGGTTAGTAGCTGGAGGGTTAGACCTAGGTTGTAAAATTTCTCTCAATAGTGGATTTTGAGGATCGAGTGTGGCGCACTGAACATCCCATGGTTTTTCCCATTTGGAGGGTTTCCACGTATATATTGCGTGTTGTTACTGTTTTATGTTTGTTGTCTTTTATTTGAACACTTAGTAGAATGAGGTAGAATCGATAATATTGATTAATTCACAAAATGGGTAATCTATCTAATTAAAACCTATTCACCCCCCTCTAGGTTATAGACACACATTTTTCTAGGAAATTTCAATTGGTATCAGAGTTGGTGCCTAGATATACTTAGGTGATCCTTTCTCTGTGTGTGTGTCTTGTTTAGTGCATTTAGTTTGATTGTTTTCTATTTGTGTGACATTGCATTTGCTTACATCCATTACCCTCAAACACTATGAGTGTAAATGGTAATCGTCATGAGGGAGCCTCAAGCACAAGACCCCCTTTGCTCAATGGGGTGAATTATGCTTCTTGGAATGGCAAGATGGAAGCCTATCTTTGCCAAATAGATGACCTTGCATGGATGGCTATTGAAGATGGGTATATTCCTCCAATAATGACCAATGACGATGGTGTAAAAGTTCTTCAGCCCAAGTCTAGTTGGAGTACTCAAGAGTTTGAAGCATCCAAGTGGAACAACAAGGCCATGCATGCCATCCTTTGCGCCATGGACGATAATCAATACACGTTGGTCCAAAACACTCAGATTGAAAAGGAGGCTTGGGACATTCTTTAAATGGCACATGATGGAACTGAGGTAGTCAAGGACTCAAAGCTCAAAGTCCTCTAAATGGAATTTGAGATGATTAGGATGGAGGAGCATGAATGCTTCAATGACTTTCAAGTGAAGTTGATGGATATCGTCAACCAAAGCCATCAACTTGGTGACCTCTATTTGGATAGGAGAGTCCAGCAAAAAATTATGAGGTCACTTCCGTCAAGGTTCGAGTCAAAGGAGATTGTACTTGAAGAGAATAGTGAGTACAAGAATATGAAGCAAAGTGAAGTCTTTGGAAGACTTCTAGCTTATGAGTCAAGATGGAACACAACACCCATACCTCCTAAGAAGTAGAAGAGCATTGCCTTGAAGACCACCAAGGTTAAAGAAGATGAGGAGGACTCGGATGAAGAAATGGCCCTCATGGTTAAAAGATTCAATAAATTCATAAAGTTTGAGAGGAAAGGATTTGGGTCCAAGGGAAAGGAAGTGAAAAAAAATTTCTTTCAAGAAGATGGAAAAGTTTCAAGAAAGTGACTCCAAGAAGGGCATTCAATGTTATGAATGCAGTGGTTTTGGTCACATTGCTTCAGAATGTGCAAATTTGAAGAAAACGAAGAAGGGGAAGGTGATGGCGGCCACTTGGAGCGATAGTGAAAATTTAGAAGAGGAAGAAAAATCTTCGGATGATGAAGATATAGTTGCAAACTTTATTGCCTTCACAGCATCTTATAATGGCAATGAAGTTTTGAGTGATAAGGAAGAAGTAGATGACTCTAGTGATGAGAGCACATTTTCTAACTCTAGGTTTGAGATTGATGAGGAAATGGACTATGTAGACTTCATGAAGTTTTTTGAAAAGTGTAGACTGAAAAGAAGAAGGAGATTCAAGAGTTGAAAAAGGAGAATCTAGAGTTGACTTTGAAGATAACTCGCTTGAGTGAGAAAGTAAAGAGTGGAAAGAGTTAGGAGAGAGCTTGAAATTGGAGTTTGTGATCACTAATAAGAGTGAAGAGAACTTAAAGATTGAGCTTAGGGAAGTGGAACAATTGGTTTCCAAGATGACATTCGGAACCAAGAAACTTGACAAGATGCTATCATATGGGAAGAATCCTAATGATAAAATGGGCTTAGGATATATGGAAGGCAAGGATGCCACTTCCTTGAAAAAGACCATCTTTATCAAGAGTCAAGAAGATAAAAAGGTTCAAGGTTCACACCAACAAATGAGATCGAATGAAGTTGGAGAATCATGAAAGCAAGCTGAAATGAAGGCTCAAACAAAGTCTCAAGCTAAAGCTCATCCACCAAAAGCTAGAGCTCATCAAACAAGATCTCAACTTCTAGGGAGCTCTCAAAGTCAACAAAGGATCTTTCACCCTCAACCAAGAAGGAAAGCTAATTTGGCTCAACCACAAAGGATGTTTCAAAGAAGATGTTCGGCTCAACACCAAAGAACAACTCAAAGGAAAGAGAAGTCTTCCATGCTTGCACAAATATATGGTATGAATTCTTACTTTACTCCTATTTGTCATTATTGTGGTGTTGAAAGTCACATAAGACCGAATTGTTTTAAATTTATTAAGTTGTGTCGTTTTGAAAGCATGATTGAGAAGAATATGCTTAGAAGAGCCAAAATGCATGCACCTAGAGAAAATGTACCCATGGCTCCTAGAAATAGTAATATTTCACCTAGGTGGACTAGAATGGATGAATATTATTGTCACGTGGCTCAAGTAGCCTTGAAAGCCAAAGCCATCAATACTTGGTACCTTGATAAAGGGTGTTCTAGGCACATGACCAGAAACAAGATTTTCTTTGAAACTCTTGTGATGGAGGATGGTGGATTTGTTACCTTTTGTGATGGTTCTCGTAAGAAGGTTTTAGGAAAAGGAAACATATCCATCCCCGATTTGCCCTCCTTGCCTAATGCTCTTTATGTAGATGGCTTGCAAGCCAATCTTATTAGCATATCACATATAAGTGATGAAGAGCTTTTGGTTATGTTTGGCAAAGTTGATTGCTCTATTCTAAGAGAAGATGGACAAGTTCTATTGAAAGGCAAGAGATCAAGTGACAATTGTTATTGTCTTGATTCCAATGGCATCTCTTGCAATTTGTCTAGTTGTGATCAAATTGAATTACGGCATCAAAGGTTAGGTCATATGAATTTCAAAGACTTGAAAGTTCTTGAGAGGTTGAATGTTGTAAGAGGCCTTCCTAAGTTTGGAATTAGGATTGAGGGAGTGTGTGGACCGTGTCAACAAGGAAAGCAAACTAAGAGTGTGCATAAAAAGGGTAAACATCTTGCCACTAGAGCTTCTTCATATGGACCTTAATGGGTCCCATGCAAACCGAGAGTCTCGTTGGCAAGAGGTACATCTTTGTGTGTGTTGATGATTTTTCTAGATTTACATGGACCTACTTTTTTAGAGAAAAAGCTGAAACTCTTGAAATTTTTAAAAAGTTTTGCTCTAAAATTCAAAATGAGAAGGATTCACACATAAAATGCATTAAGAGAATTATGAGTGACCATGGGAGAGAATTTAAAAATGTTTGCTTTAAAAAATTTTGTGATAGTCTTGGAATCTCCCATGGGTTCTCGGCTCCTCGAACTCCTCAACAAAATAGAGTTGTAGAGAGGAAGAATATGGTCCTCCAAGAGATGGCTCGTGTGATGTTGCTTAGCAACAATGTTCCTAGGAATCTTTGGGCTGAGGCAGTGAATACAGCTTATTATATAGGAAATAGAGTGTTTTTAAGGCCCGATACTAGGCAAACCTCTTATGAATTGTGGAAGGGAAGAAAGCCAAATGTTAGTTACTTCCACTCATTTGGAAGCAAGTGTTACATTCTAAATGACCGTGATCAACTTGGAAAGTTTGATGCTAAAAGTGATGAGGGAATTTTCATTGGCTATGCCCTAAATAGTAAGGCTTACAGAGTTTTTAATTTGAAGACACGAAGTGTTATGGAATCATCCAATATGATCATAGATGATTGTAGGCCTATGGTTAGTAAACATGATGAGGAGATTAGTATGGTTGATGATTCTCCTTTGGAGAAGATTGGTGAGACTTCAAGTGATGAAAAGTCAAATATTGAGGAAGAGATCTCTCAATCTCTTGATAGAGACTCTACTTTGGACTCTAAGGAACCTACTCCTTAGGTTAGACATCTTTACAACAAGAGTGTCATCATTGGAGATGTGAATGAAGGTGTTAAAACTAGGCATCAATTAGCAAATCAAATTACCTATACTTGCTACACCTCTAAAATTGAACCCCAAAAAGGCTCTATATGAGTTGAAACAAGCACCAAGGGCTTGGTATGAGCGTCTCACTCTTTATCTTGTTGGCAATGGCTATTCTAGAGGAAGTGTTACAAGACCTTGTTCATCAAGTGTACTAAAAATGAGCTATTCACAGCTCAAATTTATTTTGATGACATAGTTTTTGGTTCCACAAACAACTTGAAAGTTAAACAATTTGTTGATGTCATGACTCATGCGTTAGAAATGAGCATGGTTGGTGAACTCAATTACTTCCTAGGCTTGCAAATCAAGAAAATGCATGATGGGATCTTCTTATCCCAAGCTAAATATGCCAAGAACCTAGTGAAGAAATTTGGCCTTGAGAATGCCAAGCATTGTGACACACCTATGAGTACAACATTGAAACTTAGCAAGGATGCTAGTGGAAAAAGTGTGGATCAAAGTCTATATTGTGGCATGATAGAGAGCTTGCTATACTTGACTGCTAGTAGGCCCAATATAGCTTTTAGTGTTGGTGTGTGTGCTAGGTATCAAGCCAATCCCAAGGAATCCCATCTCTCTTTCATGAAGAGAATCATTCGATATGAGAATGGAACATCCAACTATGGGATATGGTACTCTTTTGACACTAATGCTAGTTTAGTTGGCTTTAGTGATGCAGATTGGGCAGGTAATTTTGATAAAAGGAAGAGTACATCAGACGGTTGCTTCTTCCTAGGGAACAATCTTGTGTCATGGTTTTGTAAGAAACAAAATTCCATATCATTATCCACAGTCGAGGCCGAGTATATAGTCGTAGGGAGTGCTTGCACACAACTTCTTTGGATGAAGCAAATGCTTGTGGATTATGGCTTTGAGTAAGGTACTCTAACCCTTTATTGTGATAACATGAATGCCATTAATATTTCAAACAATCATGTCCAACATTCTAGAACTAAGCATATTGACATTAGACATCAATTCATTAGAGAGCTAGTTTAGAGCAAATTCATTGCGTTTGAACATGTGGGCACAAATGATCAACTAACAGACTTGTTTACAAAACCATTAGATTCAACTAAGTTTAAATCTATTAGTAGGTCTATTGGGATTTGTCATATGCATTGATGAGTTTCAGTGTTTGACCCATATGGGGAGCTCAAGCAAAGAGAGCGAACTTGCATTCTAATAAGCAAATAATTGTTCAATTTTATGCTCTTTAATTAATTGCTTGAGTATCTTGGATGCATATATTATTATATGACTTTTTATTCAATAAGTGTGCCTTTGCCTTATTTGAAATGCATGTCTCATTTGTGCAAAATTGGTTTGACTTCTCTTGGAACCTCATGTGCTATTTTCCTTTGCCAAATACCATGCTTTTTGGAAGTTGATGTTGCATGTATTTTATTCAAGGCAATCTTTTCACACATGTTCCAATAAATAAAACTTCCATGACTTTCTCTCTCTCTCTCTTAATTAAATTGCATAAAGTTGTTGTATATGATTATGCGTTTACATTGTAAATATCTCTCTTTGCTAAAGTGTCTCGGTTAGGGAATTCTCCTTTGCCTATCTTTTGCCAAAAAGTGGAGTAATGTTGGATTTAGGGGGAGTTTGTTGGAGTTTGTGTTACTTTTACATATAAGGGGAGAATTTCGTTTTTAGGGGGAGTTGACTTTGTGTTGTTAGCTTGTGTGCATTGTTGATTGCATGTTACTTGTTTCTAATTCATGCAAATTGCACTTGTTTTTATTTTTCTTGATCTCTCTCATAAACTTGTCTTGGAAAGTGTAGTTCTTTGTTTTATAGGGATGATCATTCTACAAAAGATAGAAGATTTGAAGATTTAGCTTTAGGTATCTCTTGTAATATAGAATGTATTTGTTGACCTCATGTTGTTTCTTATGTGTTTTGTTGTGAGGATAATTTGTGAGAGAGTGGTTTTGTCATGAAATAGCCAAATGGGGAGATTGTAAGTTCTTCGGTGTTTGATTGGCTTATTTCGTTGATAACCACATTTGGGATCAATATGTAAGGGTAGTTTAGGGCTTTATTGTTCTTAACAAAGCTCAAGCATCAAAGGTAAAATCACTTGCTTAACTTTCATTGAAGAGGTATTAGTGCACACACACTTTCATGCATTTTTCTTTTAATTATCTTGCATGCATGTTTATTTGCCATATTGTGTACCTTGTGTGTCTAAATTCTTGTTTGAGTGTTGAATGCATTTTTTTTAGCCTTAAGAAGAGGATTTTTTTCTCTGGTCTGCGGTTCAGACCACTCTCTATGCAGTGCCTTCGCCGTGGTCTGCACAACGGTGTTTACCAGAGGCTGCACGTTGTGGCTACCGCGGCCTGTGCTTCTTGTATGCACTGCGGTCTCCCAAGCGGAGTTTCACAGGCGTTGCATGCTGTTCAGACCATGGTTTGTTCACTTGCATGCACAGCGGCCTATAGAGCGGTGTTGTTCAGGTGATGCACTGCTCTTTGTGCCGTGGTCTGGATACTTACCTGTACCGCGTTACAGCCAGTGGTCCTGACTGTCAAAAACAACGTCACTTTGTGTAAGGCACCATATATATATATATATATATATATATATATATATGTTCTCTTCTCTTCTCTTTGGTTTTCAAGAGTCCAAGAAGCAATTTTTTTGTGTTCTAGTTTTTCAAGAGAGAGAAAGGGACTCCCAAACACTCATTTTTACTCAACCCAACTTCATCTCATGATCATCTAGCTTCACTCTAGGATCATCTAGCTTCATTCTAGGATCATCTTCTTCCGGACTAGGTAACTTCTACATGCTCTAGACTTTATAGTTTCATTACTAAGACATGTATACCTAGAGTTTTAGTCTTTATTGCATATTAAATGCTTGTTTGTAAGTTTAATTGCTTTTATGACATGCTTGTGTATTGATTGTTGGTTGAGATGAATTAATTTGTGATAGCTAGAATTTAGGACGGTTTTACCCTTTTAGCTAATTCTTCTTACCTTTGCATTTAGAACATTGATATATAGGATTTGCTTTAATTGTCATTATTAATCCTAGATAATCATGAATGTCTTGACCTAGCATTTTTGCAAATAGAATATTCTTGCATATTCACTTAGGTTGCCATAATCTCTTCACTGTTTGTTAAGCTTGTGGCTATGTGATTAGTGCAAAAGGTTGGTGATCCAAAATCACTATTAAGGCCCGTTGGGTAAAGTGAAAGGGTTAGTAACTGGTGGGTTAGACGAGAGGTCAACCTAGGTTGTAAACTTTCTCTCAATAGTGGATTTTAAGGATCGAGTGTGGTGCACTGAACAGCCCGTGGTTTTACCCATTTAAAGGTTTTCCACGTATATATTGTGTGTTGTTACTGTTTTATTTTTGTTGTTTTTTATTTGAACACTTAGTAGAATGGGGTAGAATCGATAATATTGATTAATTCGCAAAATGGGTAATCTATCGAATTAAAACCTATTCACCCCCCTCTAGGTTATAGACACTTTTCTAGGGAATTTCACTTGTCCTTATTCAACTCGGTTGAATTCGAAGATCCAATAATATTAGTGCAAATGAATAGATGACAAAATGCACTAGCCTTAGTGAACTCATGTTGACTAATATATAGCCTATTTTTCCACTCAAAGAAAGCATTGTCACAAAGAGTTCTACCCATGATGTTTAGATTCTCGATAACATCCACATCTAGAAAATTAGAATCTATATCATTAGATAGCCCAAGAAACTTGTTAATGTTTTTCGGGTTAACTCTAAAAACAATACCCCAAATTTCCATCAATGCATCTAACAAGGTGGCACTTTCCTTATATTCAAGATAAAACTCTCTAACAAGAGTATCATTTACAACTCCTAACATGCTCACCCAAGATTCCCATTTTCTATCCTTTAAGAACTTAAGAATATAAGAATCTTTACACTTAACAAAGTCAATGCATCTTTCTTGAAATATCTTCTTTATTCCAAAGATCCCTAAATCTTTTGTTCTTGAAGCTTTAGATCCTTTTGAGGTAGGCTTGGCTTTCACAACGGGATTCAATTGATTTCCACTTCTGGTAATCTTAGTTCTTCCCATTTTTCTTGTGTAATAAGATGCTATATACATACAACAAAAGTGAGTGAAAGACAGAACAAGCATATTAGTCACAAAGATATAAAAACAAAGACATATGACTTAAGAATGAATCATCTTGCAAGACAAAGATAATGAGTAATATCTTACAAGTATCATTAAGTCAAAATTTGCCAACATGTAACAAAATGAAGCATGTGAACATATCATAAAAGAGAACAATGTCTAGCATACAATGCTCCCCCTTGATAAATGCTATAACTAAAATCAATGATAACATGAAGTTCACAAAGATGTTCACACAATCACACATTCAAGCAATTTGAAGAAATATCAACAAAACAAAATTCAATTCATGGTGGCTTTCACTCATCACAATGATGTAGCTCTTTTCAACATTGGGTAGCTCTCACAACCAATACGTGTAGCCCTTTCCATGAAGGTGCTCGTTGAGTTCTAAGTATTTGCAGAAGCAAAATGGATGCTAACCATATGTCATTTTAAATGTACTTAAGCACAAAAACTTCAAGGTCTATCCAAAGTTTGCATATTAGTAAACACAACCTACTAACAAAACATATAAGAGAAGCAATGTGCAATTTTAGAAAACCAAGATTTTACTGCTCATAAGCACATGATCTAAAAGCAATAAGTAGAGACTTATTCAAGATCATTACTTCTCTAATGAGTAGATTTCAAAGAATATGAAGCTCATATTTTCAGAATTAATACCACTCAATATACTATACACAAACAATCATCAAAGTTAAGATCAATGTGAACAATATCACTATTAGATCCTAAAATAGCAAATGTCAATGAGAACCATATGTATGCTATACAAAATTCTATAATATGACATGCTATGAGATGTATATCAAAAATTGAGTCAACAGATGAATATCTAAGAGAACATGCATTAGAGTAAAGAGATACCTTTTGCATATTATATTCACCAAATATCATACTTTCGCCCTTTTTATGAGCACTCTTGCCTTGAATGTCCTCATGACACCAAGTTAACGATGTTTCACAACAAGAGTATAAAACGCATAATATCTCAACTTAATCAACACATATATCAAAAGAACTTCCCTAAAGTTAATCAACAAATTTCGACCATCATAACAAACATGATGTGAGATAACCAAGTTCAAATCAATACATGTATAGGGAAAAAACCATGCGCAGTGAAAGCGTGAGAAAATTTATTAAAAATTAGGGTTTGCATATAAATAAAAATTTTCCCATTTAATAATAAGAACCTTAACCCTAGATTAATTGATGTATATAAAAAGTATCATACCCTTTTTTTTCGTGACCATTGAACTAGCGTCAGATTGAATCTGTAAAATCTTCCAATCCAATCATGAACGTGAATCATAAAATTCCCTTTATCTTCCTTGAAGCTCTTATCATCACGAACCACTTAAGCAACTAAACATTACAAATAAATGAAGTTTTGTTATGGAATCAAGAAAACACAAATCTAAAACCTAACAACACTCTTAACTTGTTTGCTCACTATCTCATGATTCGTGTCTCACAGGTGCTTTGAATGTGTGAAGATATTCTTGAAGACTCATGAAGACATTTTAGTCTAGGAATATCTCTTTGTAATGTGAGGATGTGAGAATGCAATCAACATTGATTTTGAGTGATCACTGTATGGTGAGGTAGAGGTTTTGTCATGGAATAGCCAAAGGGGGAGATTGTTAGGTTCCAGATTTGTGTTGGCTTGATTCCATAACAAAAATTCATTTCTTTGTAATGCTTAGTTGCTTAAGTGGTTCATGATGATAAGAGCTTCAAGGAAGAAAAGCAACTTCTCATGATGCAAAGTTCATCTTCAAAAGAATTGGTATTATTCTTGAATGCTATGGTATTGAGATCCTTCTTCCTCTTGCAAGGCGTAGGCGCACACACACACAATTCATTCATATGTGTCCCAGTTTAGTTGTGCATCATTATATGCGCACACACACACAATTCATACATTTGTGTCCTTGCATCATAGTGCATCATTTGGTATAACACATTCACACACTTGAAGATGAATGATCATGCATTGGTATGGAAATAACATATTTTGGAAAATGCATGATTGAAGACTATCTCTATGTAGTTTGCATTCTTGTGTGAAATGTGTTTGCTTGTGTATATGTTTGTATAACATGGATATTGAACTTGAATTTAGTCTTAAATCATTATTGATTGAGTTTCGATCATTTTGGTTACTCATACTATTGATTTCGAGTTCTAAGTCAAAAGATACTACACTTTCAACTCATGTTGCATACATTGTCTTCGTCTTCGTATATCGAGTCAAATTATTATTTTATGGGTTGAGTATCTTATATTTCCATGTCCATGAGGGAGTCCCGGTTCATAATCTTCAAATGGATTCGAATTCGAATTTGGAGGCCAAAGAACGGTTGAAGAACGGGAGATGAAGATAAACAAACAATAAACTAACAAAAACAAAAGATCCCTTAACTCTTCTTATCGCATGCAAACACAAATTTTTCTCCCCCTTACTTTCTCCCCCTTAAGCCAAAAGTTCTCCCCCTTAATGGATTATCTCTCCTTTATATCAAAAGTAAGTAACATGATGAGGAAAACACTTTCTCCCCCTTTTTGACAAGGAATAGACAAAAACATATTACACAACCTAGAGAGAGATAAATGCCAAATGAAAATACCTAAAAGGGTATAAGGGATGCATAATAGAATCATGAGATAGTGAGAAAACAAGTTGTATAGAGAACTAAGTTTAACAAACTAAGCTCCCCCTTAACATATGCTCCACATATTAATAAGCAAGTAAACTTGTTCACAAGGGACTCACACAAACACACATTTCAAGCATTAAAAGATAGTAAACCATTATGTTTCAAAATTAACAAGAGAATCATAGATTTTCATTATTCTCTCAAAATTAATCTCTCATTGCTAATGAATCAAGCACATTAAGCAAAAATGTGTGTCTGAAAAATGCTTCAAGCATATATAAAAGGAGTGGTTGTGATATCAACATGCAAACCACTTCAACACCTATCCATCTAAAGCTTTTCCAATCAAGGTCAAACTGATTATCATCCGGATTTTTGGTTTAAAGAGAATAGATTTCAACATGTGAGCATGTGTGTGCATGTGGCTAATCATTCCATTTCTGTTTTTCAACTCGAGCAATCACAATTTTCAACTATACTCCATTTTAAGCCTTACTCCATTTCTTTTTAGGCTTTGAATCAAAGATTATTTTTTAAATGATTATTTTTCAACATTTCTTTGATTTTTTCTTACATAAACATATACTCTTAATGACGGCTTTCACTCATCACAATGGTGTAGCCCTTTCCTACATTGGGCAGTTTCACAACCAATGTGTGTAGCCCTTTCCATGAAGGTGCTCGTTGAGTTCTATGTAGATGCCGAAGCAACATAGATACTAGTCATAGGTCATCTATCATGTACTAGACAATGAACTTCAAAATGCATCCATAATCTACATGCTTTCAAACTCAATTACTCAAGCTTAAACATATAAGAGAAACATTTGTGCACTTTTAAAAACAAGATTTACAAAGACTTAAGTGCATGATCTAGAAGCAATAAAAGCTATTTTATCAAGATCATTACTTCTCACATGAGTAGCTCTTAAAGAAATAGATATATAATATAGTTTTGGTTATCAAGCCACTCATAACCACACACAAGCATTAATCAACACAAATCACGTCAATGGATCTTCTAAGAGATACAAATCTCTCTTTTTCCAAGGGCTTTGTGAGTCCGCAAGTTGATTCTTAGTAGGCACATGTTCTAGAGTTACTATTGAATGTTCAACAAGTTCGCTAATGAAATGATGCCTGATGTCTATATGCTTTGTGCGTGAGTGTTGAACCGGATTTTTAGAGATGTTAATGGCACTCATATTATCACAATAGAGAGTCATTTTACCTTGATTTATCTCATAATCCATGAGAATTTGTTTCATCCATAGAAGTTGTGTGCAAGCACTTCCGGCCGCAAAATGATATCTAGAAACAAAAACAAAAATCAAAATGTTGAGAGAAAAATTCTGCACTTGTTCTTCAATTTCAATTTTCTCAACATGTAAAGAATGAGAGGGAATGAGAGGATTTAAAGAGAGAATGACCAAATGACATTTTTGCCCTCTTTCTTTAGTTTCTCCCCGAGATAGCGCATGGGCATCTCGTGGCAGAACACATTTGGGGCCGAGATGGCCACGTGCCATCTCTGGATGGTGCATGGTGAAGGCTTGAGCCATTGCACCTCACCCCTTGCGCTCCTCTTGAGTTCTTCAACCGTTCATTGGCCTCCGAACTCCGAATTTAAATCCGTTTGAAGATTACGAACCAAGACTCCCTCACGGACATGAAAATATAAGATAATCAACCCAGAAAAAAGAATTCGACTTGATATATGAAGACAAAGACAATGTATGCAACATGAGTTGAAAGTGTAGTATCTTTTGACTTAGAACTCGAAATCAATAGTATGAGTAACCGAAATGACCGGAACTCAATCAAGAATGATTTAAGACTAAATTCAAGTTCAATATCCATGTTATACAAACATATACACAAACAAACACATTTCACACAAGAATGCAAACTACATAGAGATAGTCTCCAATCATGCATTTTCCAAAACATGCTTTTTCCATGCCAATGCATGAGCATTCATCTTCAAGTGTGTGAATTTCTTATACCAAATGATGTGCTACGATACAGGGACACAAATGTATGAATTATATGTGTGTGCGTATATAATGATGCACAACTAAGCAGGGACACATATGAATGAATTGTGTGTGTGTGCGCCTACACCTTGCAAGAGGAAGAAGATCTCGATACCTTAGCATCCAAGAATAGTACCAATTCTCTTGAAGACGAACTTTGCATCATGAGAAGTTGCTTTTCTTCCTTAAAGCTCTTATCATCATGAACCACTTAAGCAACTAAGCATTACAAAGAAATGAAATTTTGTTATGGAATCAAGCCAACACAAATCTAGAACCTAACAAATCACATAGGAGTGTTGGCTCCCTTTCTTTAAATTGTATACCTGAGGATGGAAACAAACAAAATCTTCTTCTTTTTTAGTCACAATAATCCTCCAAGATAAAAACCAATAACGTCTGGTCACTTTTGAATTATCAATCAATTTGATTGAAACTCGCGTGAACCTTGATTCGATGTTGTACACAAAACCCTTATGATGCAAAGGATAATAGTGTACTATCGAAAACAAAAACATTCCCTCTTTTCTCTATGCTTGGCCGAATTCTTCACACAATGAGTTGGACGAAGTTTTTTTTTTTAATAACAATAAAAAAAAACAAATAAAAAACAACTTCTCACACCAAAAACTAAGGCTTGGTCGAAATTTAAAGGTAGTATATATAGGAGGTCAAATCCTCTTCTAATAAGGATTTACTTGGTGGGCAAGAATCCTTTCTTTAGGTGGATTTACTTAATGACCAAGAATCCTTTTCCAAAAAGAATTCTTTCCAACACCAAGACTCCTAATCCAACTTATTAGTGTATTTGTGACCATATTAAAAAATTCCAAATTTGACTAGATAAATAATTCCTTTTATTTATCTACTTATCAAAATATTGTCTATAATATTAATTATACTACCAACAATAGTATAATATCAGGAGACCTTCTCCTAATAGAAAAAAGATTTTTAATTTTAATTAAATAATAAATTAATTACCAATTTAATTAATTTCCATTTAATTAGATAATAAAATAAAAAATAATATATTTAGGCTTTTATATATTTAGCCTTGCCGCCCATGACAATATATAGGCATATATATTATTTTTCTTATTTTATTAAATCCATTGGACTTTTATAAAAAATCCACATGTGAACTAGACTCCTTCTTAAAAAAAGAAATCAGTCCACATGCCTTAATACAATTCTAGATGAACCCCTAAATTGGTCCGGTAGAATATATCAAGTGATCCATGCAATTTCGTGTGGATTGGAGATCTTGACGGGCTATCTAAATTTAAGCTCCAATAGACACAACCCAATCACAATCAACAAATGATTCACATAGGTCCGATCTATTAATTTTAGTTCATTCCACTGAAGAACTAAAATTGAACTCTTAAATAAAGATAAAATAAGTTGATGTTACTCATTCATACCCTAGACAACCTTCTTGGAGAAAGTGTATCCTCGTGATGAATATCATTAATCGCCAAGAGCTCATAGACCGCCTATAGCTCTCCAAGTTACCATGTTTACTCATATGACCACATTTTGAACTTGGATATTTTTACTTGTCTAGAAGCCATGTTTCAATAGACACTATTGAAAACTTAACGTTAAGATTTAATAACCAATACCTCAAAACATCCATATGATGATATTCTATTCTCATTGAATAAATGGAGCCACGATGTCCATATCTATAAATGAAGTCCTCTATCGATTAACAAATGAATACCACCAAACTATCGAGGATAGACTATGTTATATAATCGTACTCATTGATAGCTCAAATGATAACACTTGCAACCATAAGTCCATCATTTATCTCGGGATTGAGATAGACTTTCCGATTGTCTTCAAATGAAAACTTTTATCCATTTACAGTTCTAGATAATGTATTTCATTTTGATCCTATTCAATGCACACAGTGCATTAGATTCTTTTGCCCAAAGACACCACACTTTGATGATTTTAGACTCATCATAACACATTTGATCCCACTCAAATGCTAGCAAAAGAATCTACAACTTTGAAACCTTTTATCTTAAGTTGTGAATATTATTCAAGACTAACTAAAGAGTTGTGTCTACCTCATACATATCTAGATGTATGAACAATTCTTCTTTCATAGTCTTTTGACCTTATGATTATTTACTTTTGACAATTATAATAATTAAACTATAAATGCTATAAGATTTGTTAAACTAGAAATCACTTTATTAATATGAAAAGATTGTCAAATACATTATTATACTCTTGTATGGAGCATAATCCCAACAACATGGAGTATTCAAAGCTAGCAAGCATGAATTCTCAAAATATATTGATATATTGCCTCAAAGTTACCTCACATGTGCTTCTTACATTAGTGATAAGAGCACTCACCCTTGAACCACTTTGTCTTGGGTGTACTTACACAAATATTTCCAATATCATCCTTGACAACAATGTTAAATCTAGAGTAAAGTCCTTCAATGACTTGATTAACAAGAATATCATTAATACACTCTTCCTTAACATTTTCAACACAAGTTTTGTCAAGTTGAACAAGATTAGCTTTCTTTCTACTCCATAACTTCTTTTTATGCTTAGCAATATTATCATGTTTTTCAACTTTCAAAGCCTTAGCATGTTCAAGTTCAAGTTTAATCTCCTTATCTCCAGATTCGTTTCCTAATTTGCATTTTTCAATATATTTATAACACCTAGGCTTAATGTGACCTATTGTGTTGCAATAATGGCAAATTTGAATAAAAGATGAGATTGTACCTTTTGGATTTGAACTAGCTTCACTAGGAGTTTGCAAAGATACCTTGTTTGCCAACTTCTTCTTGGCTTTTGATCTTCTCTTCTTGTGTGGTTTCTTATCAATCACGACTTCATCCAAGAGAGTAGGAAGTGGTGCTTCAAAGGGCTCTTCTTCAACTACCAAGTCGTCTTTACCACAATGAGAGTTAACAAGATTCCTAACACTAGACACACTAATCGAATCAATTACTAAGTCTTTGATGGCCTCCTTAGCCGTGTTTATCTCTTCCATTAATTCTTGTTCTCTATTCCTCAAAGAAGATATCACATTATCCTTCTCAAGGTTTATCTTTTCCAGTTCTTTAAACTCATAATATCACCTTTCTCACCAAGAATTCTACGAGTAACAATCGTAAACTCATCTACTTGTTTCTCGATCAAATCATCTTTCTCAACTACCTCTCTTAGAGCATTATCTCTAACTTCTTCAAGCTTTTCTATCTTGGCCAACAACTCCAGATTAGTAGGAATGGAACTAGAGCTTCCATGATGATTTGCATCAAAGTTCTTGTTTAAAGATATTGTACTATCAATATCTAGTGGAAAATGAGAAGCCGTTAGAGCTACAAAGTTGCTCACCAACTCTTCATCACTTGAAGACTCACTACTAGAGCTCTAATTATCACTAGACTCCAAGTAGCCGCCAACACTTTGCCTTTCTTGTGTTTCTTAGATGGCTTCTTGGTGCACTCACTAGCAAAGTGACCGAAACCATGACAATTGTAGCATTGAACACCTTTCTTGTTCATGGCTTGATTATTCTTCTCATTCCTTAGAGATGATGGTTTCTTAATTTCTTAACTCCCTTTTCCTTAGAATACTTGCCTCTATGCTTGGCATTCTTCTTTAGAAACTTCTTGAACTTTCTAACCAAAAAAGCCATCTCTTCATTTTCATCATCACTCTCCTCCTCAATAGCATTGAGAACGATTCCCTTACTCTTAATATTTGGCTTCAAGCACATCTCATAAGTTTGGTGAGACCCAAACAACTCATCAATGTTCATGCTATCCACATCCTTGCTTTCCTCAATGGCTGTCACATTTGATTTAAATCTCTTAGGAAGAAACCTAAGGATTTTCCAATTTAAATGCTTATTTGAGATAGGTACTCCAAGTGCTTAACATTGGTTAGCAATGTTAAGAAACCGGAATTGGAAGTCTTCAAACTTTTCTTCTTCACCCATACTTAAAATTCAAATTGTGATGCCAACATTTGAAGCCTTGATTTCTTCACCGCTAAGGTTCCTTCATTAGTAACTTTGAGAGTATCCCAAGCCTCCTTTACGGATTCAAGATTTTAAATGTAGGAGAATTGATACCCATCAACTCCTCCAATGACGGCATTCATAGCACGATGGTGCCATTTAGCAACCTCAAACTCATTCATTGTCCATTCACTTCTTCGCTTGAGTATCATGGTTCCATCCTCTTGAACCTTAATAGGAGGACTATAACCTTTTTTACTACCATCCACGCCCTTTCATCAATAGAGCGAATGTAGGCTTTCATCCTCAACTTCCAATACCCATAGTTAGTGCCTCAAAGTAATGGTTGCCTAGCATTTGAGGCTCATTCCGCCATTACATCATATTGTAAACCCATAACTTGAAAAGCTTTGCAAAAACCCTTGAATGTATCACCTGGATTCTCACTAAGTACAATCTAGTGTCCTGCTTTGATACCAATTGAAAATACAAACACGGTTAAATGCTCAAGGCTAACCTAGAGGGGGGGTGAATAGGTTAGACACCTTTTTCGACTCCCGTAGAAACAAACAAAAGTTTGTCCCTCTAGATTACTTGTATCACAATATATATATCAATTAAAGATACTTAATCAATATATAAAACATGTAAAGCGTGATACAAACAAGCAACCATCACATATACACAATTGATATTATAGTAAGGAAGTCAACTTACATATAAAGTTCTATCCATAGTATTCAAATAACAAATACAAATAAAAGAGAGATAGGATAGAGAAAAGTTGACACACGATATAACGTGGTAAACCACGGAAGAAGAAACATCCACGGGTTAGCAACCACGGGCAAAAAAAATCCACTAGTAGATAAGACAAGTACAATCTCTCAAGTGACCTCTTCACCTAGAAACTACCCTCATATCCTACTTATGAAGATGTCGCCCTCTTGTTCAATATTCCGAGGCCTCGTACCTCTTGTCAAGACTTTCTTGCTCATCCTTTCAGATCCTCACGACCCTAGGCAACACTTCCTTGCTCACCCTTCTGAATCCTCATAACCCTAGGCAAGACTTTCTTTATTGACATTCCGAGGTCTCCCACTTCTTGCCAAGACTTCCATGCTCAACAACATAGGTCTCACACCTATTGTCAAGACTTCTTTCTCACAAGGCATCTAGGTGATCATGAATGCAAAATGCAAACAAGTACACAACATAGAATGTTATGATCAACACATCCTTCGGAAAATAATAGACATGAGCATGAATGCATAAAACAAATGTTGTCTAGTCAATCATGCATTTTTAATCCATCTAGATCATGTAAGATATGTTCAACATTAATTACAACCTAGATACATGCATAGATCGAAAACTTGAGTCACGAGATATGTTCAATTAATACATAATCAAGTTTAAATCTCATATACCAAAAACATGCTAAAATCATGTTACAATATCATTTAGATTAAAGCAAGAGTTCTAGAGCAAATTTTCTATTCATAGATTCATCAAAGCACATGAATAGCTCAAAAGAACACAAGCACATGTATTATAGTGAGATTTTGGCCAAAGAGAGCCTGATACATGTGAGGAGCTATTTATCTCAAAATCATTCAATTAAAGATCAACAAATAGTCCTAGAATCAAAGATAGCACAATACAATCCAAAACATGTGAAAACATAGGTAAAATCAAAACCTAACTCAACATGTGAGATTTCAATTGAAACTCAATCTAGCTTTAAATGAGTTCAAAACTCAAATCAAAACAATCACAAGACACATATATATGTTGAAGAAGAAAACCTATGGCAATTGACCAAGTTTTAAAAGAAAACTTTGAGAGAAAATCAATACCTTAGTTGATTTGGTGCAGTTCTGTTTTTGTGAGGTTAGACTCCAAAAAAAGCAATAAAACTAACTTAAACATTCATAGAAAAGATGGAGGATGAATATAAAAACACTCTCAACATTGAATCACTCAAATCAAAGTTCAAATGAAGAAGTTATGGTGTTGGGAAGATGAGAAAATTTGGGAGAAAATTCTGCACTTAAACTTTGAATCTCTTCTTAGAATGAAATGTGAGAGGGAATGGATATATAAAGGAGAGGGAAAAGGGACATGTGAAAAGACCAACAGGGACAAGAAGCAACCAAGCTTACTTGCTGCCCGAGATGGCACGTGGGCATCTTGGGATAGCAAGCCTTCTTGCCCGAGATGCTCACGCGTCATCTCGGGAAGAAGAGCTTGGAGCTGTCTTCTTTTCCTTCGACCTCCCTTCGTGTTCTTTGGCCGTTCTCCGGCCTCCAAGCTCGGAATTCAAATCTATTTATGGATTACAAACCGTAACTCTCTCACAAACATGGACATATAAGATACTCAACCCAGAAAATAATAATTCGACTCAATATACGAAGACGAAGACAATGTATGTAACATGAGTTGAAAGTGTAGTATCTTTTGACTTAGAACTTGAAATTAATAGTATGAGTAACCGAAATGACCAGAACTCAATCAAGAATGATTTAAGACTAAAATCAAGTTCAATATCCATGTTATACAAACATATACACATACAAACACAATTCACACTAGAATGCAAACTACATAGACATAGTCTCCAATCATGCATTTTTCCAATGCATGTTATTTTTCATACCAATGCATGAGCATTCATCTTCAAGTGTGTGAATGTGTTATAAATGGGCACAACGATATAGGGACACATATGAATGAATTGTATGTCTGTGCCTATAATGGTGCAAAACGATGCAGGGATACAAATATATGAATTGTGTGTGTGTGCCTATAATGGTGCACACCTATACAGGGACACAAATATATGAATTGTTTGTGTGTGCCTATAAAGGTGCATAACTATGCAGGGACACAAATGTATGAATTGTGTGTCTGTGCCTAAGCCTTGTAAGAGAAAGATAAGGTCTTAATATACCTTTGTAGAACCATATAGCATCCTTTCTTTTTGAAGACTTTGAACTTACTTTGACTAGTTGTTCCTTCTTCTTTGAAGCTGGAATCATCATGAACAACTAAATCATTGCAAGTAAACATTATTTTGATATGGAATTAATGCCAACACAATCTAAAACCTAATAGTGGTTCTATGGCTCACTCTTAGGACCTAGGGTTCAATGACCGGTGAATTCGGGCTTTGATTTGGGTTAGGAGAATGGAAAATTTCTCTTCGTTCCCTAGCCAAATTTTGCTATTAACAAAGATAAATGAACATAGAAAGATATTTTATGGGTGACAATAAAGCCATACTTATAAATGCGAAAAAAAATAACAATAACGTTTTTAAAAAAATAATATTTGAAATATCGGATTTTGATTCGGATTGGATTTAGAAAATTTTATCTGAATATGAATAGCATTTTTCCACATCTCAAATCCAAAATCAGATTTGGATATTTTCTAATTCAGAATTTTTTTAGTCTGAATTATCGAATTGAATTCAGATTTCAGGTTATCCAATCTGATTATACATCACTAACCTAGTGGGTGAAGGATTATCTGTACTTGTCGAGATTGAACAATATATGAACTATCCGAATATCAACCCTCATAATCATAAATGTAAGGTCCATACCATTCAAGCCCAATAAAGGCCCAAATTGAGAGGTTCAAGAAAAAAAAAGAAAAAAGTGATAAGTGAACAGGTGAGTAAGCATTTGTTGTCTGTCTTGTTGATAGACAACTGGTGAGCTTAAACAACTTTAGCTATGTCTATCAACACACACACACACACACACACACACACACACACACACACACACACACACACACATATATATATATATATATATATATATAATGGAGGATAAAAAGGCATTAGAGCTAGAAAGAAGTAGAATTGAGTAAAAGAAAGGAAATAGAAGGAAGAAAAGAGAAAAGAAGTCAGTGGAGTTATCATGATATTTTTAGATTTTTGGTTGTTTTCTGCTCTGAATTCTACGTATTCTAATTTGGTTTTATGTGATTGTTAGGGAAAGAAGACGAAGTAGAGGAATCCAGCATACTTGGTCCAAATTAAGCCTGAAGTCTAAGTTGTGAGTGAAAAAGTTTTCAGTTTTGTTCTTAACTCTAAATTTTCCAGTTTTGTGTTTGAAATTAATTGCCCGCAAATCATTTAAGCGTTTTATTTCTTTTGATGATTTATTTTGATTATACAGAGAATTGAAAGCATGTTTATATTCTTATATTAGTAAATCAGAAACATTAGATATATTACTTTTATAAAATATTAAGAAGAGATTATGATTGATTTCATAAAAGCACCATGTCTATACCTTTCCCCAGTTATTGTTATTATTGGCTTTTGGGACCGTTCTACACATGTGTATGTTAGATGAGTCGCTCTGCACATGTATGACATATGTTATCCCCAACTCTGCGTATGCGCGAAGTAATTCGGCGTACGTATGGAAGCTTATCACTGGGTGCAAATTTGGTGCAGATTGAGATTTTATAAATTATTTTATTCTTGATCAGAAAAGAGTTATGCATCAGTTTATTAAATGTGATTGTAGATATATTATCTTTAACTACTCAATTTTGTTATGTTTATGGAATTATTTGGCATGATACAGTAATATCTAGTATTGATTATTTGATGCATACTGAAAAGATTGTTTAGCTGAAAACTCATGTGTTATTTTTTTAAGTTTTCATTCACTCATTGAGTGTTAGCGCTCATCCTTTTACTTTAAAAATATTTTTACAGGTAGCTGCTCAGTTTGTACGGACTCTTCAGTTTTAAGATGGGTCATTCAATGACATCATGAAGTACAAGAGTCATGCATTTTGATTCTCATGTTGTACATATTTTGAGATGCATGGTTGGTTTTGCTTGGTCGGCCTTATTCGGTTTTGTTTGGTCGGCCGTGTTCGGTTTTGATTGGTCGGCCGTGGTTGGATTTCCTGGTCGACCCTGGTCCGATTTTGGTCTGGTCAATTATTTCCAGGCAGCTTTTGTAATGAACAGAAATAACGATAAAAGACTAACAATTATGTACATTTTATGTTTAAGAGCAAGTAGTTTGTATAAAATTTTAGTTGAAATTCATTTATCATGCTATTAAAAAGTGCAGCTCACATGACCTCCCTCGCCCTCGAGAGAGGAGTCGAGGTGGGTCATGTCAATAAGATATTTACCCAAACAAACATAGAATAGAAAACTACTCATATATACTAATAATTGATCATATATGCTAATAATTCATTAACTGCGCATTGTAGGGAGTTGAATCTCCCACCATAATTATTGGAGAGAAAAGCACATCACTTTATTATTTTTATATTTTTTGAATCAAAATGAAATATGTAATGATTACATGAATTTTAGGAAATAAGCAATAATTACTTACTATTACAATGATTGGAGAAAAATTTCGCACTACTCAAACTATATATATATGTTAGAATATAAGATATTACTATGTATAAATGTTTTTACCATCAAACTACTACATTGTGCTGTAAAGCCTGTAATATAATGTACTAGTTACATGTATGTTTCTTGAAACAATAGAATACTCGAAAAGCTTAGTTATATTTTCTAGGTTTGGCCAAACCCACGTAGCTAGGCTAATAAGATAAGTAATGCTTCAAATTCTGCTAGTTCGTTTGGTTTTATAGCTAGTAGTCAAATTTACATGGAAAGATCCATCATGTTATCTAGCTTTAGCTATAAATAGTATATATCGATTAATTTTTTTTTTTTTTTTTTTTTAAGTATTATACCATTATATGAATTTGAAGGTTTTTTAGAAATAAGGAGGAGGACTCGAACCCGTAACACCTCAATCTCACTTTACAGATGTGAAGGCTTTAATTTTAGTCTTTTATTTCTATATTTATATAAACTCGGTCTATACTATAGGATCATATTAAATAGATACTATAAAATTTTATTAAGTTCTATTTAGTGACAGTCTGCCAGACAGTGGTAAATAGGATGACATTCAATGGATAATGCAGGAGATTAGGGTCTCTTCAACAGCTATATATTTTGTTTTTTCAATAGCTATCTAGCTTAATTTTTCTTACATTTATTAAAGTATTTTTTATTTTAACATTTTATTAATGAATTTTGATGTGATTTTTCTATATGATATGTTTAATGTAATATACATCTAAATAAATTTTGAAATTTTTTCTAGCATTATAATTTATATAAATCCTCTTTTTTTTTTTCTTTCTTTTTGTACAAAATCAAGAAAAAGAAAAGGAAGAAGTAAAAGAAAAAAGAGGAAATACCGTAACACGAAAAAAAAAATCTTATAATTGTGTCTGAAGGAATAGTAGTTATTGGAAAACAAAAACAACAAATATCAGGCAATGCATATCAAAATCATTATGTTTTCCTCCTTCTCTCTTGAATGTAGACAAACGAAGGAATCTTAGAAAAAGAGATGTTCTTTGTAACTATGCTCTGCGTTCTTTTCTTCTTGTTTTTTTTTGTTCATTTTCTACAATTTCATTTAACGATTTTGACTGCTATATTAGTTGTTGTTTTTTTTCAATTCTTACTATCTGTTTTCTAACCTTTTTTTTTTTAATTATTATAATTGGGTTCAAAAATTAAATGACACTTTTTGGAGGTAGCATTTCGACACCGTCGCTGCTTTAATAACTTACGTTTAAAATACACATATTATTGTGAAAAGACAAAAATACCCCCAATAGTTGTTCCACATCAGATTTCTTTCATTTATTTTACAGTGACAGAGTTGTGAAGCAGAAAGAGAAAGTCCCATTGAAACTCAGACTATCATTCGAACGTCGACGGAGTGGCGCTAAGCAGATGCATTCGGGGGTCAAGCTCCCCGCTGAGATAGTGGTGGTCGAGCTACCCGGTCAGTCCACCGAGGCCAAGGGGGAGTGCCCCCAGAGATTTGGTCTGTTGTGCGTTGACGAAGTTGAATATCTGAGTTTTTGAGACTTTTTAAAACATTTACGAGTTTTTTTAAAACACATCCGAACGTTTTGTTTTCAAAGCTCTGAGTTTTTTTTTCAAAACCCCGAGCTTTTTTTTTTCTCAAAGCTCCGAGTTTTTTTTTCAAAAGCTCCGAGTTTTTTTTTCAAAGTTCCGAACTTTTTTGAAACACGTCCTAACTTTTTGTTTAGGAAAATTAGGTTTGTTTAACTTTGAATATTCGAGACTTTTGTTGAATCAAATCCGAGATTTTTTGAAACACGTCCGAGCTTTTTTTTTAGGAATATTAGATTTGTTAAACTTTGTAGTGTCTGAGTTTTTTTTACAAAGCTCCGAGCTTTTTTACAAAGCTCCAAGCTTTTTAAAATGTTGTATGAGATTTTTTTTCAATGGTTCGTGCTTTTTAAAACAGTGTCCAAGCCTTTTATTTCAATGCTCGAGACTTTTTATTTACTTTTCGAGTCTTTTACAGTATACTGTGTTGAAACATGTCGACTTTCAGACAAATTGTAGATCGATTTTCAGACAAGTTTTTTGGAAAGAGAGAAAGGAGTTACTACTTTCAATGATCAATGTGTAGAGATGGGAGTACAAAGAAGATTAAATATTGATTATTTAAGGGCAATATGGGTATTTAACCATAATTGGTGCCTTTTAAACTCAGCTTATTAAACCGGTGACATCACTGCAACTCATAAAAAAAGTGACATATCTTACTATTTTCACTATAACAATTATGTGTTTTTTTCTAATTCCCGTAATTTCAGAGCAAATAAAAAGAGAGAGGAAGATGAAGGAGAGATGAAATGATTATGACGGTGCTATGTCTTGTTTCTTGTTTTTTTAGTGCTTACAATTCCTTAGACTCTGTTATGAGATTATTTTTTCCTTCTTTTAGTTCTTGTTATTATTTTTCTATCTTTTATTTTTGTTAAAAAAAAACATTATAATAGCAACGATGATTAATCTAAGGATAAGAAAAAAAAAAGAGGAAATAACAAAACAAAAAAATCATATAATAGATTATAGTTCTCAAATAGGCAGGAACTAAAGAAAAAAAATAATAGAGTGAAATCGATGAAGAAATAATAGTAATTGTTAGTGAACTAGTCACTACGCGTAAGCGTTGCAGGATAGACCACAAACAAACAATAGCAAAAGCAAAATTAAGATAGAAGAAATAAACAACCCAATTACTCACACGACACAAGAATTTTACGTGGAAACCTAAGAATAGGAAAAAATAACCACAACCGTCAGGACGATAAGAGAAAGTTTCACTATGCAGTAAATTATTATAACCACACTCTCATGATTCTCTCTCTAAATTATCCCTTACCCAATTACACCCAATGTCCAATTTTGAGATCTCTTTAGTATTAACTATTTTGCTCCACACATAAAAACTTAGTTATTATGGTCTATTTGTATGAGTTATAGAAGGGTTTAAACCTACATGGAAATCTATCTCCTATGCATACAAGACTTACTTGTTTCACATAAACTCTAGTTCCATTTATGACAAGTCTTTTTGTAAAGAGAAATCATTTTCTTTCAAACATAAGAACATTTAGAAACAACTTACTTTATTTTTTGCTAATATTTCCTGATTCACTATGATTCGAGTCGCGGTTGGCCACCAGCTTCCTAAACTGTGTTGAAGTCAACTAAAATTTCATTGCTTAGAAAACTGTGATCCATGTGTTGTATCACACAAATCCCTAGAATAGGATTGTTGTCCTTGCCGCCGTGCAATTGCACAGTGTAAGGCACATCGGGTACCCTAGAACGTTATCTGATGCACAACGCTAGGGGCAGCCCACGTTAGCCATTTTAGTTCTTCAAGGTGTCCGTGCCCCCTCAAACACAATCTCAAACTTTTAAAATATTTCTCACGTCTCCAGGAAGTCTCCGCATTGGTTGAATCCCGTTTGGTAACCATTGAAAATTTGAGTCATATCCAACAAGCCTCCCTTATAGCGTGAATGTCCAAACCTTCACCCACCACGATGTATAACCACTTAGGAACACCTATCCTAAGATTTTAAAGGCACAAGACAAAATTTACCTTGCAGAAATTATGGTACAATTCCTCATGTTAGGTTCACAGGTAAATCGTTCAGTCATCGACATTTTTATCCATAACACAACTTGCATCACCTCCTAACCAATGCCCTGTGTACAATTATGGACCTGCTATCAATAACACATATTCTTTCATAGCAACTAGCGGTCATGCCATGCTGATGTCCATGCCCATTTAGAGGGCATCATTGTTGTCGTCATTCACAAAAGAGGCAATTGTCGAATCCTCCTCTTTGGAGCCCTTAGCCACACTTGCCTTCTTATTTTAACAATCCTTCCAAACATATTCAGACTATTCACATCCCAGCAAATGTTTTTTTTTTGGAGTTCCACTTTTCCCCATCAACCCAAAGAATAGAGTTTTCAGAAGATTTACCCTCATTTTTTTTCCTGAAGGGAAAATCAAGCAACGGAAGCGTGAAAAAAATAATTAGGGTTTGGTATAAATTATTTTTTTTCCCTTTTTAATAATAAGAACCTTAACTCTAGATTAATTGATGTATATAAAAAGCATCGTACCCTTTTTTTGTGACGATTGAACTAGCGTCGAATTGAATCTGCAAGATCTTCCAATCCAATCACAAACGTGAATCAACTAGGAGTATGGGCTCCCATTATTTAAATTGTATACCTGATTATGGAAACAAACAAAAGCTTCTTCTTTGTTAGTCACAATAATCCTCCAATAGAAAAACGTAGAACGTCCGGTCACTTGTGAATTATCAATCAATTTGATTGAAACTCACGTGAACCTTGATTCGATGTTGTACACAAAACCCTTTTGATGCAAAGGATACTAGTGTACTATCGAAAACAAAAACGTTCCCTCTTTTCTCTTTGCTTGGCCGAATTCTTCACACAATGAGTTGGACGAAGTTTTTTTTTATATATTTAACAATAAAAAACAACTTCTCACACCAAAAATTAAAGCTTCAAATCCGCCTTGGCCAAAATTTAGAGCCTATATTTATAGGTTCACAAATCCTCTCCTAAAGAGGATTTACTTTGTAGGCAAGAATTCTATTTTAGGTGGATTTACGTAGTGAACAAGAATCCTTTTCCAAATAGAATTCTTTCCTACATCGAGACTCATAATCTAACTCATAAGTGTATTTGTGACCATATTAAAGACTTCCTAATTTGACTAGATAAATAATTCCTTTTATTTATCTACTTATCAAATATTGTCTTTAATATTAATTATACTACCAACAATAGTATAATATTAGGAGACCTTCTCCTATTAGAAAAAAGATTTTGACTTTTAATTAAATAATTAATTAATCAACAAATTAATTAATTTTCATTTAATTAAATAATAAAATAAAAAATAATATATTAGAATTTTATTTATTAGCCTTGACGCCCATGACATTGTATAGGCATATATTTTATTTTTCTAATTTTATTAAATCCATTGGACCTTAATAAAAAGTCTACATGTAAACTAGACTCATTATTACAGAAAGAAACAAGTCCACATGCTTTAATACAATTCTAGATGGACCCTTAAATTGGTCCGGTATAATATATCAAGTGATCCATGCAAGTTCGTGTGGATTAGGGATCTTGGCGGGCTATCTAAATTTAAGCTTCAATAGACATAACCTAATCACAATCAACAAATGATTCACTTAGGTCCAATCTATTAATTTTAGTTCATTACACTAAAGAACTAAAATTGAACTCTTAAAAAAAGATAGAATAAGTTAATTTTTCTCATTCATACCCTAGACAATCTTAATGGAAAGAGTGTATCCTCGTGAAGAATACCAGTAATTGCCAAGAGCTCATAGACCTCCTATAGCTCTCTAAGTTACCATATTTACTCATTTGACCATATTTTGAACTTAGAAATTTTGACTTGTCCAGAAGCCATGTTTCAATAGACACTTTGAAAACTTAACGTTAAGATTTAATATCCAATACCTCAAATATCCATATGATGATATTCTACTCTCATTTAATAAATGGAGCCATGATGTCCACATCTATAAATGATGTCCTCTATCGATTAACAAATGAATACCACCAAACTATCGAGGATAGACTATGCTATATAATCGTACTCATTGATAGTTCAAATGATAACACTTGCAACCATAAGTCCATCATTTATCTTAGGATTGAGATAGACTCTCCGATTGTCTTCAAATGAAAACTTTTATCCTTTAACGATTCTAGATAAAGTATTTCATTGTGATCCGATTCAATGTTCTTTTGCCCAAAGACACCACACTTTGATGATTTTAGACTCATCATAATACATTTGATCCCACTCAAATGCTAGCAAAAGAATCTACACCTTTAACAAGATAAAGACGCTCAACCTTTTATCTTAAGTTATTAATATTATTCAAGACTAACTAAAGTATCGTGTCTACCTCATACATATCTAGATGTATGAACGATTCTTTTTTTCTCATGGTCTTTTGACCTTATGATTATTTACTTTTGACAATTATAATAATTAAACTATAAATGCTATACGATTTGTTAAACTAGAAATCACTTTATTAATATGAAAAGATTGTCAAATATATTATTATACTCTTGCTATCGAGTATAAATTCAACAATCTCCCTCTTGCTCTATAGCAAATGTGTCATATTTTTCATCCCTATGTTCTCTAGATGCCCATCAAAAATCTTTTGTGGAAGAGTCTTCGTAAAGGGATCCGCTAGATTATCTGCTGACGCGATCTTGGTAATCGTCACGTCACCCCTATGCGCAATTTCCCTCAGAAGATGATACGTTCTTTCAATGTGTTTCCCTCTCTTATGACTTCTTGGTTCTCTCGAATTAGCCACTGCTCCATTATTGTCACAATAGATAGTTATTTGCTTATTCGTATCAAGAACCACTTCCAAGTCAATCGAATTGTCGGAGCCAGACAACCTCTTTTGTAGCCTCGCATGTGGCAACATACTCAGCTTCCATGATGGAATCAGCAATACAAGATTGCTTGATACTCCTCCATATGGCTGGCCCTCCTCCAATAGTAAACTCAAATCTTGATGTAGATCTCCTGGAGTCAGAATCTGTATACCAAACGGAAATTAAATCCCCTCTAGAGTATACAAGCATATAATCTCTCATTCTCATAAGATACTTGAAAATATACTTGACTGTCGTCCAATGATCAGGACCAAGCTTCAATTGAAACCTGATTACTGTGCCCACAACAAAATAAATATCTGGTCTAGTACAGAGCATTGCATACATGAGACTTCCAACTGCCGATGCATATGGAACCCTACTCATGAATTGCTCTTCATGCTAATTATTAGGAACTTGTTCCTTTGGAAAGTTTGATTCCATGTCTAAAGGTAACATACATTTCTTGGATTCTTGCATGGAAAACCAAGATAAGATTTTATCTATGTATGAAGCTTGGGATAATGCAATCGTTCAATTCTTTCGATCCCCTATGACTTGGATACTAAGAATATAACTTCCTTCTCCTAAGTCTTTCATATCAAATTGTTTTTCTAACCATTCTTTTACTGATGTCAATACACCTACATCGTTTCTGAAGAGTAGTATATTTTCAACGTAAAGAACTAGGAAAACTAACTTTTCGCCTTTAATCCAATTGTATACACAAGGTTCGTCAAGGTTTTGAATAAATCCAAAACTTTTCACGGCTTAATCAAACCTTATGTTCCAGGATCTGAATGCTTGCTTCAATCCATATATGGATCGTTGCAACTTGCATACCTTTTCTTCTTGGCCTTTTTCAATGAATCCTTCTGGTTACATCGTATAGATGATTTTATCAAGACTTCTATTAAGGAAAGCTGTCTTGACTTCCATTTGCCAAATCTCTAGGTCTAGAAATGTCGCAATGGATAAGAGTATCCTAACAGATATAAGCATGGCCACGGGAGAGAATTTTTTTTCATAATCAATTCCTTCCTTCTATGTATAACATTTAGCTACCAATCTAGCTTTAAAGGTTTCCACCTTTCCATCCATTCCTCTTTTCCTCTTGTATATCCACTTGCACCCAACAGGTTTTATCCCTTTAGGCAAGTCTACAAGAGACCAGACTTTGTTTTTAAACAAAGATTCAATTTCGGATTGCATTGCCTTTTGCCAATGCCGACAATCAATATCTTTCATTGCTTCCTTGTATGTATAGAGATCATCCTCGTCTGAAAGATTCTCTACAGATTCTCCTAGACCGATGTATCTCTCGGGTTGTCTAGTAACCCTCTCACTATGACGAGGTATGGTAGATTGTTGATCTTGTATTGGTACGGAACTTACAATTGGGCTAGGTTGTAAAACCTCTTGTGGAATTGTGTCTTCTGAAAGCTCATTTGGGACAATTCTACTTTTAAGCACAAAATTATTCATATAGTCCTCTTCCAGAAATTTAGCATTTGTCGAAACAAATACTTAAAAATCTGAAGGACTATATAAATAATATCCTTTTGTTCCATTTGGATACTCTACAAATATGCATGTTTCTGATTGGGACTCTATCTTTTCTGTCTTTCCTTTTAACACATGCGCAGGACATCCAAATATCCTTAAGTGTTGTAAACTAGGCTTTCTCCCGATCCACAACTCATGCGGTGTTTTAGGAACCGACTTAGATGGTACATTGTTTAGAATGTACATAGCGGTTTGTAAAGCCCAATTTTCCTTTTCCATGTGACATAATTATCACCAGTTAAAGTATTGTCTTTTAGGATGTTGATTAGGGATGGGGTCATGGTTTCTGAACAATAACAAAAATTATATAAGTAAATAATCATGATAAAGAACTTTCGAATATTTATCTTGAATTAAAATAAAATAATTCAATCGTAAAATTCAACGGTTATCATACACCAAAAAATATCACGCCTCCTTTAGGAGTTCGTATAATTTACTAGTTAGACTGGGTCCCACCTAATTGTTAACATAACAACCAACGTTTTCAATTTTAGCCTTGCGATTTTTTTAACAAGAACTCTTTGAAGGATATTAATAAAATCACATTGAGTGTGTTACCATGTTATCGATCTTCAATATATTCCCTTGCCAATATCCCTCATTTGGGAGAAGATATCGTTTGGGCCAATTGTCTAGTATATTCATGTATGGAAGTATCTTGCCAAATTCCTTCATGAATACTTACATGAAACATAAAGCTCAATTATTTAAGGCGTGTGATCGAATTCCATAGAATGATTTACCAAGTTATCTAGATGCCAATTAGATACCTAAACCATTCAATGCATGTTTATACCAAAAGAGATATATGTGTGGCACTCCTATTCTATATGACATATTATCAAACAATGACAAACATTGCAATATTTACGAAAATATAAATAGCTACAATTTTGATCCATCCTAGAAAAGCAAATAAATTACATATGTCTTGGAATACAAAAAAACTCCTTTCTTGGCGAACAAGTCTTCACGCGACCTTCGTCGTTTGGACTCCCTCGGCTGCCTCCCTTGAGCCTGAGCACCCTTGGCTCCTACCCATGGGTGTGCGCTTGCCACAACCCCATAAAGGGCTGCCATGCATAGCCCATGGCTTCCTTAGGGCTGCCATGCGCAACCCATGCCACAACAATCGTGGCCGCGTGCTCTTTGCATGCACGTTTGTTGCTATGGCTCGAATGGTCCCAAACTTGTTCCGGTTGCTTCTAATTCTTCAAACCTTCAAGTCTTCTATACTTGAATGCATTACAAAAAAAATTATATAAAAATATAAAAAAAATACTGCAGTTTTTTTTATTACAATATAGTGTAGTTTTTTATTTATTACAACAACAAAATAAAGAAAAAAAACTTAGCAACTACCAAGGAAGAAATTATGGCGATGATAGGCCACCCTTCTTGTTACAATCCTAAAACAAAAATACATTGAAATTCTAGGACCAAAATTTAGCAACAACAAACCACATATAAAACATATATATATCCATACATTCCAATGTAAATATATATGCGAATACATAGAGTCTCATCTCTTTCTAAAACATGCATATATACAATAAAAAGAAAAAGATTCACGTACACATACATCAATTAATCAAGGGTACAACCAGCATCTGATACCAATTGAAGGGAAAATCACTTAATGGAAACGTGAAAAAAAAAAATTGGGTTTGGTATATTTTTTTTCCCTTTTTAATAATAAGAACCTTAATCCTAGATTAATTGATGTATATAAAAAGTAGCGTACCTTTTTTTTCGTGACGATTGAACTAGCGTCGATTTGAATCCGTAAGATCTTCCAATCCAATCATGAACGTGAATCACCTAGAAGTGTGGGCTCCCATTCTTTAAATTGTATACCTGAGGATGGAAACAAACAAAATCTTCTTCTTTGTTAGTCAATATAATTCTCCAAGAGAAAAACTTAAAACGTCCGGTCACTTGTGAATTATCAATCAATTTGATTGAAACTCGCATGAACCTTGATTCGATGTTGTACACAGAATCTTTTTTATGCAAAGGATACTAGTGTACTATCGAAAACAAAAATGTTTCCTCTTTTCTCTATGCTTGGCCAAATTCTTCACACAATGAGGTTGACGAAGTTTTTTTTAATATATATAACAATAAAAAACAACTTCTCACACCAAAAATTAGGGCTTCAAATCCACCTTGACCGAAATTTAGAGCCTATATCTATAGGTTCACAAATCCTCTCCTAAAGAGGATTTACTTTGAAGGCAAGAATCCTATTCTTAGGTGGATTTACTTAGTAACCAAGAATCCTTTTCTAAAAAGAATTCTTACCTACACCAAGACTCCTAATCCAAATCATTAGTATATTTTCGACCATATTAAAGACTTCCTAATTTGACTAAATAAATAATTCATTTTATTTATCTACTTATCAAATATAGTCTTTAATATTAATTATACTACCAACAATAGTATAATATTAGGAGACCTTCTCCTATAAGGAAAAAGATTTCGACTTTTAATTAAATAATTAATTAATCAACAAATTAATTAATTTCCATTTAATTAAATAAAAAATAAATATTAGGCTTTTATATTTTAGCCTTGCCGCCCATGACATTATATCGGCATATATATATTATTTTTATTATTTATTAAATCTATTGGACCTTAATAAAAAGTCCACATGTGAACTAGACTCATTCTTACAAAAAGGAACAAGTTCACATGCCTTAATATAATTCTAGACGGACCTCTAAATTGATCCGGTAGAATATATCAGGTGATCCATGCAAGTTCATATGGATTGAGGATCTTGGCTGGCTATCACAATTTAAGCATCAATAGACATAGCCTAATCACAATCAACAAATGATTCAATTAGGTCGAATATATTAATTTTAGTTCATTCCACTAAAGAACTAAAGTTGAACTATTAAATAAAGATAGAATAAGTTAATATTTCTCATTCATACCCTAGACAATCTTAATGGAGAAAGTGTATACTCGTGAAGAATACCAGTAATCGTCAAGAGCTCATAGACCACCTATAGCTCTCCAAGTTACCATATTTACTCATATGACCACATTTTAAACTTGGATATTTTAACTTATCTAGAAGCCATGTTTCAATAGATAATATTGAAAACTTAACGTTAAGATTTAATATCCAATACCTCAAAACATCCATATGATGATATTATACTCTCATTTAATAAATGGAGCCACGATGTCCATATTTATAAATGAAGTCCTCTATCGATTAAAAAATGAATACCACCAAACTATCGAGGATAGACTCTGCTATATAATCGTACTCATTGATAGCTCAAATGATAACACTTGCAACCATGAGTCCATCACTTATCTCAAGATTGAGATAGACTCTCTGATTGTCTTCAAGTGAAAACTTTTATCCATTGACGGTTCTAGATAAAGTATTTCACTGTGATCCAATTCAATGCCCCCCGTTCACTAGATTCTTTTGCCCAAAGACACCATACTTTGATGATTTTAGACTCATCAAAACACATTTGATCCCACTCAAATGCTAGCAAAAGAATCTACAATTTTGACAAGATAAAGGCACCTAACCTTTTATCTTAAGTTGTGAATATTATTTAAGACTAACTAAAAAATTGTGTCTACCTCTTACATATCTAGATGTATGAACAATTCTTCTTTTCTCATAGCCTTTTGACCTTATGATTATTTACTTTTGACGATTATAATAATTAAACTATAAATGCTATAAGATTTGTTAAAATAGAAATCACTTTATTAATATGAAAAGTTTTTAAATTATTATACTCTTGCTACCGAGCATAATCCCAACATAGCCTTCGTTCCTCAAAGATCTGTTTATTTGCAATATCTCCAAAACATATGGTTGAACTCTCATGCATCAAGATTGGCTTCATGTGCTCATAGGATGACAAGTTACAAATGAGTCTTAATCATTTATCTTCCTCATCAATTTTAACTCCTTTCAACTCTAATTCTGGAGCCATTCCATTGAGCACTCCTAGATGATCAGAAACCTTCATACCTTTAGACATCAATAATATATGAAACTGCTCCTTCAGGTAGAAGCGGTTGCAAACATTTTTCACTTGATACAATTCTTCAAGCCTCTCCCAAATTTTTTACGTAGAATATGTTCCATGAATATTTACAAGAACATTCTTGGACAAACACAATCATATCGTACTTATGGCCCTCTTATTCAAGTCCTCTCAATCATCATTGCTCATCACAGATTTTTCAAAACTGGTAATAACCACTTCTTCACTGGAATCTCTAGAGCCTTTAGGGTTTCTAAGGGTTGATTTGCCCTTCAACACCATGTGTAACCCGTATTGGATTAATAGATCTTTGCTTTAACTTGCCCCAAGCCAAAGTTAATCTTTTCATCAAACTTCTCAACCTTGAATCTCAACATCTTTGCCATAACAGTTTGTTATGACCACTATCAAGCAACAAGGGCTTTGATACCAATTGTTAGCGAGCTAGTCACTACGTGAAAGCGTTACCGAATAGACCACAAACAAACAATAACAAAAAGAAAAATAAGTTGGAAGAAAAAGGCAATCCAATCACACACACAACATAAGGATTTTATGTGGAAACTTAAGAACAGGGAAAAAACCACGGTCGTTAGGATGACAAGAGAAAGTTCCACTATGTAGCAAATTATTGCAACCACACTAAGGATTCTCACTCAAAAATACCCCAAACACGATTACACCCAATGCTCACTTTTGAGACCTCTTTAGTATTTGCTATTTTGCTCCACACATAATAACCTAGTTATTATGGTATATTTTTAAGAGTTACATAGAGTTTTAACCTACAAGAAAATATATCTCCTTTATGTACAAGACTTACTTGTTTTACATAAATTCTATTTCCTTTTATAACAAGTCTTTTTGTAAAGAGAAATCTTTTACTTCAAGCATAGAACCTTCTAGAAACAACATACTTTCAATAATTGGAAAATTCTAAGTAACACGACACATCAGTAAAAGATTGAGGTCGAGAACATCACGTAACCAGGGTCTGATCAAGTTAAGTCAACATAAGGGGGACCAAGTAAACCCGACCGGTTTTCTCCGACTAGATGACGTAGATGATCGGATTTGAAAACCTTATCGAGTTGTTAAGATGGTCGAAATTAGGGTATGGTTGAACTACTAATCGGGGGCAAACAAGGATGATCGGGAAAAACAAACGATCGGACGCTTGACATGTGGATTAACACCCAGATTCAATAAGATTACGACTCAAACACTCAGAAAGAAGAGTTCAACTTGAACAAGGTTTCTAGAAGCCCACTCTGGTAAGGATATACTTCCTCATAACCAAAAAAGTGCAGATTAAACAAGGGATTCATTACGACCAGGATACAATCAACATAAAACAAGGAAAAGGGACAACACAACTCCAATAAGTTAGAATTTCATTGAATCACAAGAACTTTCCTTACTTGTACATCAAGAATTAGGGTTCTATGCATGTATAAATAGACCCATGCATTTTCTTAAGAAAAGACAAGAGTGATTGATTGTTTAATATTTTTTTAATATAGTGAATTTTTGTTACTACAATTGGCAACCGTGGACGTTTCCTTGTATTAGGGTTTTACCACGTAAAATCCTGTGTCTTACTTATTCTTCTTATTATCTTTTGTTTATGCTTAGCCATTACTTTGCTCTAATTGTGTGACGGGAGATTGATCCAAAAATCACCGTCAACACTTTCTTTTCCGCTATTGTTTCCTGATTCACGTATGCTTATGATTGACTACAATTTAAGTCATAGTTGGCCACTTTCTTCCTAAATTGTGTTGAAGTCACCTGAAATTTCATCGCTCAGAAAACCGCCATCCATATGCTGCATCACCCAAAACCGATGTCCTTATCGAAGTGCAATGCATAGTGCAAGACATATCATAAATCCCTAGAATATAATCGTTATCCTTGCCGATGTGAAATTGCACAGTGCAAGACACATCGCTTGTGTCTCTCAGGCACATCTCTCCCTAGACCATTATATGATGCACAAGACTAGGAACATCACCATTCGGCTGTTTCAGTTCTTCAAGGTTGTCACGCCTCCCTCAAACACGATCTAATATTTCTAAATGTTTCCCACGTCTCCAGGAAGTCTTCCTATTAGTTGAATCAAGTTTGGTAACCATTGAAAATTTGAGCCTAATCTATCAATAACAAAAAAAAAATCAACACAGAGAGATTAAAGATGTTCTTTTGGATTATGCTCTGCATTTTCCTTGATCGAATTAAATTCTGATATACTATTTTCTATTTTATCAGTTCCTTCAATTTAAGATCTACAAATAAGAGAAAGGAAGATATGGAAGAGGAAGACAATATTTATGTGGATGCACTACCTTGTTTCTTGTTTTTTTTCATCCGATGCTTACAATTCCTTGAGACTCTTTTATGAGACTTTCTTTCTTTCGTTCGGTCCCTGTTATTATTATAATTATTATTATTTCTTTATTTTTTTATAAATTTTTTAAGAGAATGATAAACCATCTAATAACAAATATTGATTAATCTCAGGGCAATAATAAAAGGAGAAAATAATATGAAAAAAAACGTGGCATAACATAGTTTCAACTGACTCAACGAATAGTAGTCGGTGTAGTTCTCAAATAGAAGGAACAAAAAAAAAATATAGTAGGGTCAAAGCAATGACAAAATCTTAGTTACAGAAAAAAAAACATCAACTTAGAGAGACGACTCATATATGAAATACTCTTTTTGTGTTTTTGTTCGGTTTCTCAACCTTATTTCATGTTTTCCGGTTCTTGAAATTTGAGAGCTACAAATGAGAGAAAGGATGTTGGAGAAGAGAAAAGTAATGATTATGGGAGTGTGAGATTTTTTTAATAGGATAAGCCTTCTGATAAGAATAATAAAATGTGCATACTGTAATATAATGAAGATGTGTTAAACTATATATTTATATATATAGAATAATAAAATGTGCATACTGTAATATAATGGAGATGTGTTAAACTATATATATACACACAAAATTTTCAAGTCAGTGAGCATTGATATAAATTCATCAGTGCGTTGGATATGGACAATTAGATTTACATACTTTGACTCAAAGTGTATGCATTTATCAAAGTTTTTCTACATTCAGTGATCCATATACAACACACTGATGTAAGTTATATCAGTACGCACTGGTGTAAGTTATATTAGTACACATCGAAAAAAAGGACTATATATATGGACATACCCAGGATTAATTAGTAGGGTGGGTTAGATTTTTTTTAACGATCATTAACAATACGAGAAAATTATATTAAATAAAAATAAAGATGCACCTAATCAAGATGATATAGCGAGCCTTTCCCTGTAAATATAAATTTAAAAAAAAATACAATATATAAAGAAATATAATTTATTACTTTCTTAAAAATTTTACTTTATTTGGTTATTATATTATTTCAGTTAATCAGTTATTATGGAGTCTTCACGTTACATAGGAAATAAATATACACTTATATTGCTAATTACTAACTGTTGGGGTTTATGCCCTAAGGATATAATTTGTAAATGGATTTATGAAATAAATAAACGGAAAAGTTCAATTCATTCTTGTTGTGTTGTTTATTTTATAACTTGTGTATATATTTAACATCCAAGATTGCCAGATGTAAAATCGAACTGTGTATTTGAGTGTCATATATAGATGAGTACAATAAGAGACGTGCAATCTAAATAGTCCATAGATAGCAAATAAATATGAGTACTTTATTTGTGGTTAATCTAGAGATGCAGTCCATTCCGTAATGTACGGTGATTCTATCCTGAATCATTCATATGAAATATGGGAATAGAGACACCTTGTATGATGTGATCATATAGGACTGGGCTATGATCTATATGAATCTCACACCAAGATCCGTTTACCGATGAGATTCATATATATCAACTAATGATGGCTATATGTGGGTGATCTTAATCCTAAATGCCTTATCGACACCTTCAGGTTAGATCGTGGTCTTTCATATGTCATGGGTGAGGTCGGATGCAGTTCCCGATCAATATTCTCCGTATGTTGGGATTGCGGTTTGGCTTGTGGCTGGGAATGTTTGTGTACGATAGTGGAATCCACTCATTCTTATGAGAAGTAGATGGTAGTTCCTTTAAAGGTTGATTCGGGGCGTGGACAATATGAGCGGTCTCTTAATTCCGCAGTGAAATAGGATTAATTGTCCATTAGATAATCAACGTTACTTAAAGGATATATGTAATTAGAGGGGTATAACGGATATTATGACCCAACTCTAATTATGAACTACTGTGGAGGATCACACCATATGTAATAACTATATCGATGGTCACCGAGTTGTATCAGTCTGTGTAAAAGCGTCTGCAGTTGAGAGAGTGCAATTTCGGATTTTTAGGAATAACACCGGAGTTAATAATCTAGGAATATTAATTAAAAAGTTTAATTAATGATTCTGAGGATTATTGGAGCTCAAAATACTGTGGGTCCATTAGGACCCGTTGCTATACCGATCGATTTTTTGTAATAAGGGTCACTGTTAATTAATTGGATTGTCCAATTATTTGCGTTACAAAAGTGACAAGTATTTATTCGGAAATTAATTAAATAATGAGATTATTTAAATAATGAATGACAGTGATTATGATAACTAAATAATTAGATTATTTAATTGTGTAATTAATCATTAGTTGGAGGATGTTGATTGATATTTAATTTTTAAAGATAAGATAATTTGATTTTTTTTTATTAAATTAGATATTTAATTTTGATTTTGAAGAGTTATAATTCAAAACAAATTGATTAATATCTGTAAAGATATGAGATATCTTAAAAGATTAAAATTGATTTTTTTTTATCAAAATTTAAATGTATATATATGATATATATGTTTTAAATATTTAAGATAAGATAAAAAGAAATCAACAGTGAAAGATGTCATATGTGAATTTTATCGTACATACACGTCATCAACAAAGAGGATAAAATCGCCAGGTGGACATCCGCATAGGCATTCAGAAAGTATCCTGCAAGACATCACCGAAGAAGAGAAAACCCGAGTAAGCAGATGTTGAACAGAACCTGCCCAGGGTCAATCGACGTCATAAACTACTCGGGATCAGTTAATCACACTCGTGACTGGTTAAATGACATTTCTACTCGGGATCAAATGATGTTACTCAGGACTAGCGGGTATTGTCCTTACTCGGGACAAATATGAAGAAAACTAAATAAAAAGCCAAGCGCTTAGCTCACACAGATTAGGTCATTAAATAAACGAAGATATCCATATCAAACAGAAATCCCAATGAGAATAGAATACTGAGCAGGAAGGGTTCCCAATCAGGCAACAACTTCATTTCTTTAAAAAAACTACGCTCTTATAAGGAAACAAGTCCTAATTGGACTACATTACTAGAGTCTCATTCAATTTCAATACAAGACTTCGAAACAGGAAAGAAGACAGTCTGCTTCAAGCAAGTAAATAATCATAATTAAATACAAAGATCTATTACTTGTACAAAGCAGATTAGGGTTCTATAAACATATAAATAGACCCATAATCTCGCCAAAAAAGGGATACAGACAGCAGTCATAGAAAAAATAGAGAGAGAAGAAAAAGAGATCGAGAATTGTATTTTTATTATTTCATAGTGGATTTTGGCTTGGTTGATCATTCAACCACCCGTGGACGTTTCTCCAGTCATCGGAGTTTTACCACATAAAAAACTTGCGTCCAATTACTTTCTCTTTCTCTTTCTCTTTCTCTTTGAAATCACAGCTATAGTCTAATCCTTGTTGACTATTTCTCACACATCTAGAATCGACGTCAACAATTGGCGCTATAAGGAGGGGGGTTGGAACCTTTGATTTAATTAAAAACAATGACAGGATGCAGAAGCAGTTCCGGGGATGTCCAAAAATCTCTAGATAACATTCAAGTTGGCAGCACCTCACGAGATCTCACTGCAACCATGGAGAACCAACCTACATTCCTGGTGGGTATCCAGCAAGTTCCTCCAACCAGTGGAGATCTGATACAACATTTTCGAGAAGCGTTGCAACAATTGGTGGCAGACACAGCAAAGGAAGGAGTTGATCTACTTGCTATAGAGGCACAAACTCCTAACCTCCCGCCTGTGAGGCTTCGTTTGGTTGTGGTAGGGCCAGAACTAAATGCACCAGAAGCTGGAAGTAATTATGTTCCAATCAATCAGGCTGGACGTGAAACACTTGAAGAGCAACCACGCCAGAAGCAGAACCAGGATCAGACAGTCCGTGCTAGACACCGTAAACATGACCGGCATAGGGATCGGTCATCATCAGAAGATAGCGATCGATATCATCGTAAGCGTCATCACAGAATCATGTGTGAAACCTGGCATCAAAGTTAAAAGCCAGAAAGAGGAATGACAATTACCCAACCGTTCAACCATCAGGGAAGTACTGTGGGAGATAAAGATGTCATAATCTAGAGCCTAACTCGAGAAGCCGAGAGCAATAAGTGTCAAATGGACACCCTAGTCAGACGTTTTGGGTATAACGATTTATCTGATGAGGATTCTGACAGCCCGTTCACCGGGGACATCCTGCGGACTTCATTCCCAGAAAGATTCAAGATGCCACACGTAGAGCAGTTCAAGAAGGATGCATACCCAAAAGAACATGTCAGACGCTATAAAAGTGCTATGGCCCAGTATACCCATAGCTATCCCTTACTATGCCTCAACTTTCCACAGACTTTGGTAGACATGGGTTCAAGATGGTTTGGGATACTGCCCCCAGCAGGCATCGGAAGTTTCAGTGAACTGAGCAGGAGTTTCTCAAGGCAATTTCTAAGCAATGTTCATAGGAAAAAATCAATAGCTCACCTTTCTCAAATAAAACAAGGGAAAGATGAGTCGTTGAAGAAATACCTGGGTAGGTTCGGCCAAGCAGTATCAGAAATCGGTAGGGCAAATGATGAAGCCATAATTGCTATATTCATCAACAACCTACAGAATGGACGGTTGTCTTTTGACTTAAGAAGAGCCTGACTGACCAGATATGCAGATATGCAGATATGATGGACATGGCAGGAGGATATGCACTAGCCGAAGAAGAAGAAGAGTTAGCCACTAGAGGATGCTACATGCATGGAGGAAAACCCTAGAAGGAAGCTGAGTCCAAGGTGCAGAACCAAAAGGGAAAACAAAAAGGAAACAACAAAGAAAAGAGCAAAGACGGGGGAAACAAGCATAATGCCGAACAGACCACGGAAAAATACCGAGGTAAATACACCAACTACACCCTTTTTCGAAAAAAGCAGGAGGAAATCCTGGCCATTTTGGAAACAAAGAATATTGTACAAGAGCCACAATGACAGTTTCAGTTCATCCGGAGAGATACAACCAAATACTGCTGATTCCATAAAAAAATCGGTCATGAGACATCCAAGTGTTACCAGCTCAGAGATTACATAGAAACCCTCATTCGGGAAGGACATCTAAAGGATGTAATTTTGAAAAAGGATGAGAAATCAAAAACAAAGAAAGAGATCAGGGCCGATCAAAGCTCTGGTCGAAGCCAAAGGGCCATTCCTGAGGCCAATCAAGTAATACATACGATTTTTGGCGGACCATCCACTAGAAGAAGTAATCGAGAGCGAACACAGGAAATTAGAGAAACAGTATAAGCAAGACATAACTTTGATGTGAACTTGGTGGAGCCAGACCCAAAAAGGGTAAAGGAAAGATGGGACCCAATAACATTCATAGAAGTAGACTCATATGGGGTCGACGTTCGGCCAAATGACGCCTTAGTCATAAGTGCCCAGATTGGTCACCGGGAAGTTAGGACAGTCTTGATAGACAATGGAAGTTCGATAGACATTCTCAATGTAGCTGTCTACGGTCAACTCATGTTGGACTGAAAGAACCTACAACCTTTCCACACTCCACTCAGAGGATTCGGAAGAGTTAAGGTCAGGTCGCTCGGGACGGTAAAGCTACCTGTGAAGATCGGAGTGGCACCTTGTTAGAGAACTGTGTTGCTCGACTTCGTGGTAGTAGACTTAGACAATTGGCCATATAATGTGTTGCTGGGTCAACCATTCTTAAATAAAACTAAGGCTGTAACAACCACTTATGCCTTAATGATCAAGTTCTTGACCGAACAAGGGGTCAGAGTAGTCAAGGGATCAGAGTAGTCAAGGGATCATAAGATATGGCCCGCAGAGCTAACTTGTCAGTATACAAGGACAAGAATGAACAGGTTTGCGCTATAACATTACCGAGTCAGAACAAAGAGCCACTGTCATTCGAATTAGATCCAAAGGAAGAGTCGAATGAATCCAAAACTGAATCGGTCGAAGAAATCATCTTGAAAGAAGATGAACCAGATAAAAAGATCAAGATCGGGGCCAACCTGGAAGGGAAAGTCAAACAAAGCCTCATTGATCTACTTTAAGAATACAAGGATGTGTTAGCTTGGAGTCATGAAGACATGGTCGGGATAGATGCCCGAATAATATCTCACCATTTCACAGTAGACCCGAATGCAAAACTGGTGATACAAAAGAGAAGATCATTCAATCTCGAGAGAAGTCAGGCAATCAAACAGGAAATTGAGAAGCTACTCACTGTAGGATCGATTAGAGAGGTCAATTACCCTCAATAGTTAGCTAATGTAGTCCTTGTCCAAAAGAAGAATGTACAGTGGATGATGTGCGTAGATTTCACAGATCTGAACAAGGCATACCCTAAAGATAGTTTTCCACTTCCAAGGATAGATCAATTGGTAGACCCTACATCAGGCCATGAGTTGCTCAGTTTCATGGACGCCTACTAGGGATATAACCAAATCCGGATGAACAAAGCTGACGAAGAAAAGACAGCGTTCACAACTGATCAGGGTTTGTACTGTTACACAGTGATGCCCTTCGGATTAAAAAATACAGGAGCAACATATCAAAGGCTGGTCAACAGAATCTTCGCAAGACAAATAGGAAGAAACATGGAAGTGTACATTGATGACATGTTGACCAAGAGCATCACGGCAGCCAAGCATACTTCATACCTGCGAGAGACATTTGATGTCTTGAGGAGATACCAAATGAAGTTAAATCCGAACAAATGTTTATTCGGAGTTCCTTCGGGAAGATTCCTAGGTTTTCAAGTCCACCAAAGAGGAATCGAAGTCAACCCCGAGAAGATCTAGACCCTATAGAAAATGACTTCACCAAGGACCCTCAAAGAAGTACAGTGCCTAACAGGATGCTTAGCTTTATTGGGAAGATTCATCTCAAAGGCCACAGACAGATGCGTACCCTTTTTCTTAGTAATTAAAAAAGGGAAAAGACTCGAATGGAATAAAGAATGCGAGCAGGCATTCTTAAAAATTAAAGAATACCTAGGGCAGGCTCCCATCCTTTCGCAACCTCAGATGGGAGAGACACTCCATTTGTACTTATCAATTACAGAACTAGCAGCCAGCTCAATCCTAATTAGAACAGAAGAAGGAGTACAGAAGCCAGTATACTATACCAACGAGGCACTTTTACCAGCCGAGACCAGGTATTCCCAGGTAGAGAAAATAGCCCTAGTATTGGTTTCAGCAGCAAGGAAGCTAAGACAGTATTTTCAGGCTCATACAATCCAGGTGTTTACTGACTGCCCATTAAAGCAAATTCTACAGAAGCCAGAGATTTTAGAGAGACTGACCAAATGGTTTATCGAGCTAAGTAAATTCGATATCCACTACATCCCCAGGACATCCCTCAAAGGGCAAGCAGTGGCAAATTTTATAGCAGAGTTCACAGAACCGAACTTAGAAGCAAAAAGGATGTTGGGAAAAAACTTCCCATGGAAATTGTATATTGATGGCTTTTCAAACACTCATGGCAGCGGGGCAGGGATTGTAGTATGCACCCTAGAAGGAGATGATGCCGAATGTGCCATGAGGTTTGATTTCAAAGCAACCAACAATCAAGCCGAGTACGAGGTGCTACTAGCTGGACTCAGAGTCTGCATAGCTCTCGGGGCAGATGAAATCGAGATATTCAGTGATTCACCGGTAGTTGTCAACCAAGTCCTGGATGAGTACCAAGCCAAGGATGAAGGTATGATAACCTACCGTGACATTGCAAATCAGCTCCTCCAGAAATTCAAAGAATATAAGATTGCCCAGATCCTCAGGATCAGCAACAACCATAATCTGGCCAAAGACTATTTCGGTTGCACATCTCCTCAAACCAAACATTGTTGAATCGAGAAACTTAGAAATTTTAAAAATCCGAACACCGCCAGACAGTTGGATGACTCATCTAAAAAGGTTTCTGGAAGAAGGCGTGCTCCCGGAAGATCCCTTGCAAGCGAAACATATCAGGTATAGATCAGTACGGTACACATTGGTTAGAGGAGAACTATACAGAATGGGTTATTCCCGAACACTCTAAAGATGTGTGTCAGAGGAGGATGCATATCGGATATTACAGGAAATCCATGGAGGAGTTTGCGGAAACCACACTGGGGGTAAAAGTTTGGCACACAAGGTACTCAAGCAAGGCTATTATTGGCCTACTCTGTTCTCAGATGCACATCAATGTTCGGAGAGTTGCAATACTTGCCAAAGGATTGCTAATGACATCCGAAAACCCCCTGAGCAGCTCAGAAACCTCACATCCCCATGGCCATTTGCCATGTGGGGTTTGGATTTAATCGGCCCAATGCCAGCTGGGACAGGGGGTGGAGCGAAGTACGTCATAGTAGCCGTTGATTATTTCACGAAGTGGGCAGAAGCTGGAGCATTGGTGCATATCACAGAAGCAAACACCATAAATTTCATGAAAAAGAACATACTTTAAAGGTTTGGAGTCCTAAACACTATAATCACTGACAACGGCACCCAATTCGATAACCTGAAATTCAGACAGATTTGTAAAGAGTACCAGATTGCTAATTACTATGCCACACCTGCCCACCCTGAAACAAATGGGTAGGTCAAAATAGTGAACAAAATCATCAAGCACACAATCAAAGCAAAGCTAGATGCCAAGAAAGGAAGCTGGGTTGAAAAGCTTCCCGAGGTATAATGGGCATATCGGACAACAACAAGAACGTCAACAGGAAAGACTCCATTCACTTTAGCGTTTGGAACAGAAGCTGTTATCCCCATAAAATGTCATATGCGTCACCCCGGGTCAGGCTATATGATGAAGAACAAAATGTTGATATGCTATTACAAAGTCTAGATGAGCTAGAAGAAAAAAGGGAGAAGTCCTGAATACGAAATATGGCATATCAGCAAAGAGTAGCTCGCTACTACAACTCTCATATTCGGGTCAGGAAATTCCAACTAGAATACATGGTACTCAGGAAGGTGTCATTGAACAAAAAAAATAAAGCTGCAGGTTCCTTAGCTAACAAATTGGAAGGCCCGTAAAAAGTTGAAGGAATAGTCGGCCATGGAGCATATTAGATTGCACGACCCAATGGAGGGGTTTTACCCCAACCATGCAATGCCCAACATCTGAAGATTTTCTATCCTTCAATAATTTTTTGTTCTTTTTTCTAGTCAGGACAATTTTAGATAGGTTAGATATTAGCTGTGGAATTTAAAACTTTGTTGATTTTGCAGTTATGAATAAAAATCAAACTCGGGATTTCGAAAAGATAAAGCATCAAACTCGGGATTTCCGAAAGAAAGCATATGATAATAAGAACATATTGAAGACAAGCATGATAATACGAACATGTAAATAGAATACTCAGGACCATTGATTCCCGAATGGACGGAGAAGCTCGAAGGAGCATGCCAACCGAGCAAGGTCAATTGACCTTAGGAAAAAGGAAAACCCGATGCACCAGCTTGGGACGCTATCGAAAAAAATTCTGGTGAAATGCGTAGCTGTGTTAAGCAATTCAAAAAGCTTAACGATTCGGCAAACCCTTGCTCATAAAAACTGGGGAGACGTCCTCAGTAATGCGTAAGGACTCGAATATATGATCATGGTGAGCCTTGATGTAATGTTCAAGTAGCAACCATGTATGAAACACAAGTATAAACCTACTTGTATGTTTTAAGATGACTCGGTTAATAATACTATCCAGTTTAATATGATACATGGCATAAATATTGCAAGAGCCAGTTTAATAAAATACTTGGCATTACAATTATTCGGGTGACAACCGGTTTAATAAAATACTCGGTGAAGTTACCCTGACCATCAGAGTTAGCCAGTTTAATAAGATACTTGGCATGAAGATTGCAATAGCCAGTTTAATAAGATACTTAGTGTTAAAAATTATTCAGAGAACGAAATCGGTTTAATAAGATACTTGGTTAAGTTACCTGAACATAAATAGATGGTTTAATAAGATACTCAGCAACAAGAGTCAAAGAAGAAATTTCATGAGCAATGGAATCATATTAAAAACCACTCGGTTCAGAAGCTACTCATAATTTTATTGATCTTTCAAAAGAATGGTTACAAAGTTCTTTTACAAAAGAATTATTAAAAAGAATTCTTTACAAAGAATTGTTTGTCCACAAAAAAACATATTTACAAAAATCAGGATTGTGAGGATTAGGAACTCTTGCCAATACTCGGGTCAGGCACCATCTCATATTCACGGAGCAGACTCTCATTAGAAGGCCAAGTCCGGTCAGCTCAGTATCACTGTAATCAATTTTCTTCTTGTTCCATATCTCGGGGGAACAGAAGAAACGGGGAACTCTCAACACCGCCAGAGTATCCCCAGATCTGAGGGTGACTTCAAGACCGAGACTCCCTCCGGTGAAAAACAAACTGTTCTTCTAGAACTTGTTGGATGCAGGGAATCCCCAAACAAAACCCCTTTTTTTAGGGTCATCAGAGATATCAGCTCCCTGATTCGCCTTTGTCCCTTTGGGGACCCAACAGTCTGGCGAATTAGACATGAGGAAATAGGTTCTTGTCTTTCCAGACTGCCTCAGCGTAAAGAAATGCCTAATTTCACTCGGGGAGGGCGGCGACAAGGTCATCCGACTATACATGTGCCACATGCACATCAAGATTTTATAGCTGTTCGGGGCCAGTTAGGCCGGAGCGATCCCTGCTTCAGCCAGAAACCAGGTGATGAATGGTTGAAAAGGGAGAGTGACGCCGTAACAGAGCATGGATCCATAGATAACCACCATGCCCGGGGTAGGATTCCATACGGCTCTATCACCGGCTGGAATCAGAGTGACCGAATTTGGCAGATCAAATCCGGCAAGATACTTCTCTATCTCATCTAGCCTGATCACATTTGGCTCAGTGACAAACCCACTCGGGCGGTCAGCAGAGAAAGTGAGACAAGATGCCCTGAACGCCTCTTCGACATCGTTCTCGTTGACAGTTTGCTTCCTGGTCTGAATGTTGCCCGAGTTGTGCTTGTGGACTTCACTTCTGCTTTGATGTTTCCCCATCCTTTATAGAGGTGCCTTGTGATTAGAAACATCATAATCAAAACTAGACACAGAAAAATGAACGCTAGGGTGAAGCCTAGAAACATCGACTTCTAAAAATGGAGGTTCATCAGCAGGGATTTCTCCCAGCAATCTTCGAATGCAGAAAACCAACTGAAAATCCCCATGATCTAATGCTTCAAGAGCAATATTAAAAATTCGATGACGGGAAGACGGATCCATTGAAACTAACCTTAAATAAAGAACTGATGCAGAATCTTCTACGGAGAGGTGGCGATTTTTTACGTAAAGAAATCTGGGTTTGAGAAATTTTTTCTGTTGATTTTTTTTATAGAATGAACCAATGTTGTCTCTCAGTGAAGAATTTAAAGAAATAATGGCATGAAACCCTAGGATCTCAAGGCGGGAAAAAATGATGATGAGGTTTGACGAGGAAGGCGGCGCACGGGGGAACGAGTAGGTCATAAATGATATCGAAAAATAAAGAGGCAAGGGACACGTGTCAAAAAGAGAATTGGTTTTCACCGTCAGAACTCCAAAACATCGCCGTCATTAACGATCTTGTGTAAGGAAGCAAATCAAATTTACAAGGCTACCATTAAGACACGCCATTATGACAAGATATTTACTCGGGTACTGAAAAGATATTGAAAAACTGATTAAATATTTTTACCCGAAATAAAACCCTATTCAGCAACAAAGAGGATAAAATCACCAGGTGGACATCCGTATAGGCATTCAGAAAGTATCCTATAAGACATCACCGAAGAAGAAAAAACCCGAGTAAGCAAGTGTTGAACAGAACCTGCCCAGGGTCAATCAACGTCATAAACTACTCGGGATCAGCTAATGACACTCGGGGACTGGTTAAATGACATTTCTACTCGGGATCAAATGATGTTACTCGGGACCAGCGAGTATTGTCCTTACTCGGGACAAATAAGAAGAAAACTGAATAAAAAGCCCAACGCTTAGCTCACACAGATTAGGTCATTCAATACACGAAGATATCCATATCGAAAAGAAATCCTAATGAGAACAAAATACTGACCAGGAAGGGTTCCCAATCAAGCAACAACTTTATTTATTTAAAAAGACTACGCTCTTATAAGGAAACAAGTCCTAATTGGACTACATTACTGGAGTCCCATTAAATTTCAATACAAGACTCCAAAACAGGAAAAAAGACAGTCTGCTTCAAGCAAGTAAATAATCATAATTAAATACAAAGATCTATTACTTGTACAAAGAAAATTAGGGTTCTATAAACATATAAATAGACCCATAATCTCTCAAAAAAAAAGGATACATACAGCAGTCATAGAAAAAATAGAGAGAGAAGAAAGAGAGATCGAGAATTGTATTTTTATTATTTCATAGTGGATTTTGGCTTGGTTGATCATTCAACCACCCGTGGACGTTTCTCCGGTCATCGGAGTTTTACCACGTAAAAAACTTGCGTCCAATTACTTTCTCCTTCTCCATCTCTTTGAAATCACAGCTAAAATCCAATATTTGTTGGCTATTTCTCACACATCCAGAAATCGACGTCAACAAAAGAGAAGCACATAAAAACGTGCAACTTAAAATTTTCATAAGATGCAAATTAGGGTTGCATGAATAATATACACAAAAAGACAAAAAATGTTTTTACTCGTAAAAAAAAACACACTGGTACACACACCATTGACTTAGATTGTGCAAAGGTGTGTGCATGAGAGAATCAAAAAGAATGAGATGTTTAAGTGTTGAACAGATGGTAAAAAAAAGGGTTTATTTTGGGTTTTTTTTTATCCTCCGTTCAAATTCCTAAGACCGTGACGCGCCCACACGCAGTTACAAGTTTCGAAATATAGCGAGAAAGATTGAGTGGTTCAGACATGAGCATATCATAAAGTGAAGGAGCCTTAAAGCGTTGGTAAGATTTTCTTATTCTGATTATATTGATTATAATTTCCTGTGTATACATATTGTATGTATGAGTTCCAAAAATAATTACGATCCCAAGTTCACTGGTCTCAGATACAGATTATGATCTGTATTTAAACTTTTAAAACCTTACTTCCGCTGCGTGACTGATGAACGGGGTTCCAACACTAAGAAATTTAAAAACAAATGAATAATTGAAAAAAAAAATTAACTTAGAAAACATTCATCTAAATTTTAACAAAAAAGAAATTGATTAAACAATATTGTTAGTTTATAAATTTAAAATAATAATAACAGTTCGTTAGATTGCTCCTAAAATTTTATAAACTACAAATTATAGTAATCCTAAAATTACAATACTAAAAAAATAATTCATAGTATTTATAAAAACATACCTAATTGGATGATCAATTCATGACATTATAAAGAGATTGGATCAAATTTAAGTTAATATGTGAATGGTTGAGAGTGATAATTGTTATATGTATATTCTAGTAATTGTACATGTCACTGACAAAAAAGACAACCTCCTAGGAAGATTGCCAAATAAGCATCCAGGCTGGCATCTGAATAAACACCATCGATGGCATCGCCCAGTCACGAGAACCCGAGTAAGGCCGAATATTAATATTCGACATATTCAGCTTTACTCGGGACGACATGTGAAGCCCGAGTAAAGAAGCTATCAATACGAGACATGCAATATCACAAATTATCTTGGACACACAATCACGAGTAAAGAATTTTGGAAGGAAAAAAATATATTTCCCTCGAAAGATAAGTGATCCACGTAAGTAGATGAGCCAAAGTAGGAAACAAATATCGCTCCGCAATCTTCAGCTTGCACGCCAAGGAATGAAATCCTAGCAAAATATGTATAAATAGATCCATATGCTATATTGAAAGGGCAGAACAAAAAAAGAAGAAGCAAAAGATCCACCGTAAAAGAGAGGCTAGAGAGACCGGGAGGTGTAATTTGATATTCAATGTTCGATTTTGCTTAGTTGTGCATACAGTTATCCGTGGATGTTTCTCCCGTTATCAGAGTTTTACCATGTATACTCACATTATAATCATATCATATTGCATTATCTTTTTCTTTTTTTTTTTGACAGATCAAAATCGAATATAACGTTATTGACTTTCTTGACCAGCAAGAAACATACATCAACAACAATAACTATTAAAGAAAACAATTAAAATAAAAAATAACTCACGCCTCGTGAGTCGTAAAGTCTAATACAAGTCTGCAACAGTACAATCAACTACAATCAATCCTGCACTTTTTAAGTTGTTTTAGTATTTAATTTTCTTTCTAACTTTTCATTTTTTTTTTGTAAAGACTAGGGTGTGCTTGAGCCCACCCTAACCCCCTATCCCAGCCTAAGATCTATATATATATGGTGGTGTTCATATGAGTGTTCACTCATGGGTTTTATATGAGTACACTGAATGTGAATCGTTGGATTCAATTACTTTGATATGTATTTACACCACCGTATATATATTGATTTTTCTATTGATACGCACTGATATAAAGAAAACACAGTTAATCCAAATCTCAGCGTTGGTTTTTTTCAAAGGTTGGATTTGTTTCTTGAAAATATATGTTATTAGAGAAGATATAGATTAAGTTTAGGAATTAGGATTATCAGTAAAAAAAAAAATTACTCTAAGGTTTATCACTCTATTTTCTTCTCCAACAATGATTCTTATAAATCTTTTGCACTAAACCGAACAAAACAATAATAATAAATTAATCCTAGACTTCAAATGCTGTTTTTTAAATTCATGATCAATTATGTTTCCAACACAATATGAACATCATAGAAAAAGTGTCGCTTCTAGATATAATAAGGCCAAAAATTCCTCTTGGTTTATCTAGGAATTCTCCATTGATACCACAATCCGTAAAACCTCATTACTTATTGCGATTCTGCTTAATTGCCTTAAAAGAAAACTTATCAATGAAAAATTAGATATGAAACTTTTCAATGTATATTTTTCTTTACAAATATTTGTTATCTTTTATACAGTTGATTCTTGAATTGGGTAATGTTGTTTAATTCAATTTTTTTTTTAAGCGTAATATAAAATGATGTGTTAGGTTAATTGAAACTATAGTGTGAATTGTATTATACTTTTGGCAAGTAAAATCAAGATGTACTAATGATTCAAAATTTTACTTTTATATCTGATCGGATTTGTTAGGGTTCTTTTTTTTTTTTAAGAGGATGCTATTTATTCAAATTTAATTTGTAGTCATTTATGACATATTTAAAGAAATTATGGGAATGTTCATTTTTTTAAAACTCTAATATAAATTAAAAATCCTTTTATATATAATATATATATATTATAATATTATTATATATTATTATATACAATATATATTAATAATATATATATATATATATATAAATTATAACAAATATATAAATATGTAATAATTCTAATATTATATATATATATATAACATGGGGATTCTGGTCATTTAAACATCTTGTCTCATCCTATCCCAGCCATACCAAACGCATAACAGTACAATTAATAGTTCTGTCCCAGACCTTGCAAACACAATATATAACATGTCATGTCATGTCCCGTCCCGTCCCGTCTTGAACTATCCCATCTCCATGCCAAACGCACCCTAGGTGCATTGAATAGGATCACAGTGAGATACTTTATCCAGAACCGTTAATTAATAAAAGTTTTCAATTGAAGAAAATCAGAGAGTCTATCTCAATCTTGAGATAAATGATGGACTTATGGTTACAAGTGTCATGATTTGAGCTATCAATGAGTATGATTATATATCATAGTCTATCATCGATAGTTTGGTGATATACATTTGTTAATTGATAGAGGACTTCATTTATAGATATAGACATCATGACTGCATTTATTAAATATGAGTAGAATATCATCATATGGATATTTTGAGGTATTGGATATTAAATCTTAACGTTAAGTTTTCAATAGTGTCTAATGAAATATGGTTTCTGGACAAGTCAAAATATCCAAATTCAAAATGTGGTCATTTGAGTAAATAGTAACTTGGAGAGCTATAGGCAGTCGATAAGCTCTTTGCGATTACTGGTATTCTTTATGAGGATACACTATCTCCATTAAGATTGTCTAGGGTATGAATGAGGAGCATTAACTTATTCTATCATTATTTAAGAGTTCAATTTCAATTCTTTAGTGGAATGAACTAAAATTAATAGATCGGACCTAAGTGAATCATTTGTTGATTGTGATTAGGTTATGTCTACTAGAATTTAAATTTAGATAGCCCGTCAAGATCCCAATCCACATGAACTTGTATAGATCACTTGATATATTCTATCGGACCAATTTCTATGTCCATCTAGAATTTATTTTTGGATTTCGGAATCCAAAAGTGTTGGAGAGGTGCGGTCATGTGTGATCAAGACACACGGCAATCTTAAAATACCTGGATTGGGCGGCCAAGGATGTGGGAATCCTTAGGCGGCCCTAATAGGGTGCGATTAACATTTCATTAATACATTAAGAATATAATTTACACATTTTAATTAAATGGGCTATTAATTATATTAATGTATTAATTTAAGGCATGTGGACTTATTTCTTTTTTAGTAAGAATGTGTCTAGTTCATATATGAACTTTTTATTAAGGTCCAATGAATTCAATAAAATAGAAAAACAATATATGGCTTGGGCGTAAATGGCTAATATAACAGCCTAATATATTGTTTCTTATTTTATTATTTAATTAAATAGTAATTAATTATTTAATTAAAAGTCAATTCTTTTTCCTAGTAGGAGAAGATCTCTTAGTGTCATACTATTGATGGTAATATGTTAAGTATCAAACACTTTATTTGATAAGCAGATAAATAAAATGAATTTATTTTTCTAGTCAAATTAAGAAGTATTTGATTTCTATCAAAACTCTAATTGAAAATTGGTAAAATTAAGAAGTTTTTGATAAAGTCACAATTTAATTTATATTCAATAATTAGTTATTGGATAAATACACTAATGAGTTGGAATATGATTCTTGGTGTGGAAAATAATTTTTCTTTGGGTGAGGTTTCTTTACCAACACACAAATATTCCTTTTAAGAGGATTTGGCCACAAGATATAAATCCTCCTAAGGAGAGGATTCAACCATGACCTATATAGATCACTATGAAGAATTCGGCCAAGGCTAGTAATTTTGGAGAAAGAATTCAGTCAAGACAAAAGTCTTATGAGAGAATTCGGCCAAACGCTAGAATTTTAAGAGATGAAAATTTGGTTCTTGCTCTAGAAAAATTCTTCCAACTCTAAAGATAGGTGTGTGATAATTCAGCCAAGCATAGAGAAAAGAAATGAACGTTTTTTTTTCGATAGTGCATTAATAGTTTATACATCAAAAGGCTTTGTGCACGAAATCGATTCGGGTTCACGCGAGTTTCAATCGATAGATTGATAATTCACAAGTGACCAAACGGTCTTCAATTTTCTGTAGGAGGATTAATGTGGCTAACAAAAGAAAAGATTTTTTTTTCCATCCTTACGTATACATTTCAATGAAAGGGAACCCACACTTCTTGGTGACTCACGTTCGTGATTGGATTGGAAGATCTTGCGGATTCAATTTGATGCAAATTCAATCAACACAAAAAACAGGTACGATACTTTTATTATATGTTACTTATGTTGGAACCCCGTTCACCGGTCACCCAGCATAATTAGGTTTTAAAATTTTTATACAGAACATAATCTGTATCTGGGACCAGTGAACTTGAGATCGTAATTATTTTTAGAACTCATAAATACAATATGTATACACAGAAAATTGTAATCAATATAATCAGAAGAAGAAAATCTTACGAACGTTTGGGGGCTCCTTCACTTTACGATATGCTCATGTCTAAACTAATCTTACCAACGTTCGACGACTCCTTCACTTTATGATGTGCTCCAGTCTTAACCACTCGATCTTCCTCACTATCTCTCGGGACTGGTAACTGCGTGTGGACGTGTCACGGTCCTAGGAACTTGAATGGAGGATACATAGAAAAGACTTGAAGAAACTCTTTCTTCTTAAAAGAAAACTATGTAGAAAGCTTCTTGTAGTTGAAGAAAAAGAAACAGTTTATTTATACTTACTTCCATGCAACGACTTGCTCACACTCAATGAAAGTGCATATCGGTTTTTTTTTGTGTCTACTTACGCACACCAAACAACACAACCCTTTTTTTTTATTCCAATAATGCATGTGTGGTGTCTCACACATATAATTGCTTTATTTATTTATTTATTATTAATGAAATTCAGGAGACCTGATTGTTAGGTTTAAGATTATGTTGGCATAAATTCCATATCAAAATGATGTTTACTTGTAATGATTTAGTTGTTTAGGTTCATGATGATTCAAGCTTCAAAGATGAAGGAACAACTAGTCAAAGCAAGTTCAAAGTCTTCAAAGAGAAAAGAAGCTATATGGTTTTACAAAGGTATATTAAGACCTTATCTTTCTCTTACAAGGCTTTAGGCACATACACACAATTCATACATTTGTGTCCCTACATAGTTGTGCACCATTATATGCACATACACAATTCATACATTTGTGTCCTGCATCATTGTGCACCATTTATAACACATTCACACACTTGAAGATGAATGTTCATGCATTGGTATGAAAATAACAAGCTTTTGAAAATGCATGATTGGAGACTATCTCTATGTAGTTTGCATTCTAGTGTGCAATGTGTTTGTATGTGTATATGTTTGTATAGCATGGTTATTGAACTTGATTGTAGTCTTAAATTATTCTTGATTAAGTTCTGTACATTTTGGTTACTCACACATTCAATTTCAAGTTCTATGTCAAAAGATACTACACTTTCAACTCATGTTGCATACATTGTGTTCGTCTTTATATATTGAGTCAAACTATTATTTTTTGGGTTAAGTATCTTATATTTCCAGGTCCGTGTGATAGTTATGGTTCGTAATCTATAAACATATTTGAATTATGAGTTATGAGGCCAGAGAACGGTTGAAGAACGCGAAGGGAGCGCGTGAGGAAAAGAAGTGCAACCAAGCACTCTTTCCCGAGATGACGCGTGGCCATATCCGGACAGAATGCTAGCTGCCTCAAGGTGCCCATGCGCCATCTTGGTCAGCAAGTGTGCTTGATGCACTTAAGTTTCTTTTGGTCATTTTGCTTATATTCTTTTCCCACTCTTCTCACATTTCATTCTAAGAAGAGATTCAAAATTTGAGTGTAGAATTTTCTCCCAATTTTTCTCACCTTCCAAACACCTTAACTTCTTCATTTGAACTCGGATCTGAGTGATTCAAAGATGAGAGTATTTCCCTATTCATCCTCCATCTTTTCTCTGAAGGTTTGAGTTAGTTTTAATGCTGTTTTTGGAGTCTAATATTTTTTCACAAAAACAGGACTGCACCAAATCAACTAAGGTATTGATTTTCTCTCAAAGTTTTCTTTTAAAACTTGGTCAATTGCCTTGGGTTTTATTCTTCAGTATATATATGTGTCTTGTGATTGTTTTGATTTGAGTTTTGAACATTTTTTAAGCTAGATTGAGTTTCAATTGAAATCTCACATGTTGAGTTAGGTTTTGATTTTGCATATGTATCCACATGTTTGGGATTGTATTATGCTAGCTTTGATTCTAGGACTATTTGATGATCTTTAATTGTTTGATTTTGTGAAAAATAGTTCCTCATATGTATTAGGCTCTCTTTGGCCGAATTCTCGTAATAATACATGTGTTTGTGTTCTTATGAGCTATTCATGTGCTTTGTTCAATCTATGAATAGAAAATATGCTCTTGAACTCTTGCTTTAATCTAAATGACTTTGTCACATGATTTTAGAATATTTTTGGTATATGAGATTTAAACTTGATTATGTATTGATTGAACATATCTTGTGACTCAATTTTTAGATCTATGCATGTATCTAGGTTGTAATTAATGTTGAACATATCTTATATGATCTAGATGGATTAAACATGCATGATTGACTAGACTAAATTTGTTATGTGCATTCATGCTTATATCTAGTGTTTTCCATAGGATGTGTTGATCATAACATTCTATGTTGGTGCTTGTTTGCATTTTGCAATCATGATTACCTAGATGCCTTGTAAGAAGGAAGTCTTAATAATAGGTGTGAGACCTATGTTGTTGAGCATGGAAGTCTTGGTAAGAGGTGGGAGACCTTGGAATGTCAAACAAGGGAGTTTTGCATAGGGTCGTGAGGATCCAGAAGGGTGAGCAAGGAAGTCTTTCCTAGGGTCATGAGGATCCAGAAGGGTGAGCGAGGAAGTCTTGACAAGAGGTGTGAGGCCTCGAAATGTTGAGCAAGAGGGCGACATATTCATGAGTAGGATAGGAAAGTAGTTGCTAGGTGAAGAGGTAACTTGAGAGATTGTACTTGTCTTATCTACTAGTGGATTTTGTTTGCCAGTGGTTGCTAACCCATGGATGTTTCCTTTTTGGAGGCTTACCAAGTTATATCTTATGTCAACTTTTCTCTATTCCTATCTCTCTTATATTGGTATTTGTTATTTGAATACTATGGATAGAACGATATATGTAAGTTGACTTCCTTACTATAATATCAATTGTGTATATGTTATGGTTGCTTGTTTGTATCACACTTTACATGTTTTATATATTGATTAAGTATCTTTAATCGATATATATATATATATATATATATATATATATATATATATATATATATTGTGATACAAACAATCTAGAGGGACAAACTTTTGTTTGTTTCTAATGGAGTCGAAAAAGGTGTCTAACCTATTCCTCCCCCCCCCCCCCCCCCCCCCCCCCCCCCCCTCTCTCTGTTTAGGTTAACCTTGAGCATTTAACCGTGTTTGTATCACTGATGTGCATATATCTCTTTAAGTTTATGTTGATCGTTTTTTATCTTATCTAAATATTTAAAATATATATATCATACACACACACACACACACACACACACACACACACACACACATATATATATATATATTGATAAAACAAATCAATTTAAATCTTTTAAGATATTAATCAATTTGTTTTGAATTCAAACTCTTTAAATTCAAAATTAAATATATAATTTAATAAAAAAAGTAATCAAATTATCTTATCTTTAAAGAATTAAATATCAATCAACACCCTCCATTTAGTGAATAGTAATATAATTAAATAATCTCATTATTTAATCACCATTATTCATTAATTAAATAATCTCATTATTCAATTAATTCCCGAATATATACGTGTCACTTTTGTAATACAATTAATTGGACAAACCAATTAATTAACCATGACACTTGTTGCCTAAATCGATCGGGCTAGCAAGGGGACCTAATGGACCCACAATATTTTGAGCTTCAATAATCCTCAAAATCATTAATTAAACTCTTTAATTAATATTCCTTGATTATTAACTCCGGTGTTATTCCACTAAAAACCCGAAACTGCACTCCCTCAACTGCAGACCTTTTTACACAGACCGATACAACTCGGTGTCCATCGATATAGCTATTACACATGGTGCGATCATCCACAGTAGTTCATAATTAGAGTTGGGTCATAATGTCCGTTATACACCTCTAATTACGTATATCCTTTAAGTACCGTTGATTCTCTAATAGACAATAAATCATATTTTCTCATGGAATTAAGGGAGCGCTCATACTGTCCAAGCCCCGAATCAACCCTTAAGGTAACTGCAATCTACTTCTCACAAGAAGGAGTTGATTCCACTATTGTGTACAAACATTCCCAGCCATAAGTCAAATTGCAATCCCAACATACAGAGTATATTGACCAGGAACTGCATCCGACCTCACCCATGGTATATCAAAGACCACGATCGAGTCGATAAGACACTCATGATTAAGATCACCCACATATAGCCATAATTAGTTAATATATATGAATCTAATTGGTAAACGGATCTTGGTGAGAGATTCATAAAGATCATGGCCCAATCCTATATGATTACATCGTCCAAGGTGCCTCCATTCCCATATCTTTCTATGATTGATTTAGGATAGAATCACCGTATATTACAGAATTAACCACAGTTATAGATTAACAACAAATAAAGTACCCAGCTTTATTTGCTATCTATGGACTCTTTAGATTGCATGTCTCTTACTGTATCCATTGGCATATGACACTCATATACAGAGTTCGAGATTACATCCGACAATCCAAGATGTTAATATGCAAACGTTATAAAATAAACAATACAACAATAATGAATTGAACTTTTCCTTTTATTTATTTCATAAATCCATTTACAAATTACATCTTCAGGGAATAATCCCCAACAATCTCCCACTTGCACTAAAGCATGTAAGGCCTGTTTCGTAACCCTAGACCATTTAGGTGACCCGAAAACACTTTAGCCTTTAAGGACTTCGTAAATGGATAAACATGATTGTCTTGTGAGGCTATCTTGGTCATGATCACATCTCCTCTCTGTACTATCTCTCTTATGATATGATACTTTCGCTCTATATGCTTCCTTCTTTTATAGCTTCTTGGTTCTTTTGAATTAGCCACAACACCACTGTTATCACATTAAAGTGTGATAAGCTTATCTAGATCTGGAACAACTTCCAGATTACTCAAGAAATTACAGAGCCAAGCAATATCTTTAGCATATTCACAAACGGCTACATATTCGACTTTCATGGTGGAGTCAGTAATGTAATATTGATTGATACTTCTCTACACATTGGCTCAACCACCTCGAGTGACTACTGATCCAGACGTGGATTTTCTAGAATACCTGTTTGACTAAAAATCAAAATTTGTATATCCTAATGGGATCAAATTCTACTAGGAATAAACCAGCATATAGTCTCTCATTCATTCTATAAAGATACTTGAGAATTGTCTTGACTTGCGAGAAACCCAATGATCCAATCCAAGGTTGGACTGATATCTCCTGACTACTCCCATTGCATAGCAGATGTCCGATCTCATGCATAACATAGCATACATGAGACTACCTACTACCGATGTATAGGGTACACGTCTTATATCCTCAACTTCTTGAAGTGTCTTAGGACACTGTTCCTTAGAAAAATTAACTCCATGCTTGGAAAGTAAATTACCTTTCTTGGAGTTTTGAATTGAAAATCGCACAAGAATCTTATCGATACATGATACCTGAGATAGTGCTATGAGTTTGTTCTTACGATCCCTTATAAGTTGGATCCCTTGAACGTAACTCGCCTCTCCCAAATCTTTCTTTTGGAATTGGCTAGCCAGCAAGCCCTTTACATTAGACAACACTCCCTCATCATTCCTAATGAGTAGGATATCATCTACGTATAGGACCAAGAAAGCCACTTTCTTATCAATGATCTGCTTGTAGACACAAGGCTTATCGACATTTTGCTCGAAGCCATAGGTTTTGATCATATCATCAAACCTGATGTTCCAAGATCTAGATGATTGCTTAAGTCCATAAATGGACCTTTACAGCTTGCAAACCTTTTGCTTTTGATCTGTATACTTGAATCCCTCTGGTTGCATCATATAAATGCTCTCGTCAAGGTTGTCTTTCAAGAATGCAGACTTGACATCCATTTGTTATATTTTATAATCGAAATTGGCAATAATGGATAAGAGAATCCTAATAGACTTAAACATGGCTATTGGCAATAAGGTCTCTTCATAGTCGACCCCCTCTTTTTAGGTATAACCCTTGGCCACTAGCCTTGCCTTGAAGGTTTCTACTTTCCCGTCTACTTCTCTTTTTTCTCTTGTAAATCCACTTACACCCTATAGGTTTTACCCCATCCGGTAAGTCTATAAGATCTTAGACTGAGTTAGAGTACATGGACTCCATCTCGAGATTTATGGTTTTAAGCCATTCCTCTTTATCAGGATCTTCCATTGCATTCTTAAATGTTAATGGATCATCCACACTATCAGAAGAGACAACACTTTGTCCCTCACCTAAATAGCGTTTAGGTTGTCTCACAACCCTCTCATTACATCTAGGTAGTATTGTATCCTGATTAGGAACCATCTGACTCTAAGATGTTTATGGATCAACAACTCTTGTTAATGAAACACTAGTCTCACCAGGCTCCAACTCGTTTAATACAATCTTAGAACGAGGTTTATGGTCACTAATATAATTGTCCTCGAGAAACGTTGCAATAGTCGATACAAATACTTTGTTATATTCGGGACTATAGAAGTGTCCACCTCTAGTCTCCTTGGAGTTTCCTACAAACTGGCAGACCACATACTTGGAGTCTAGCTTTCCACTTCTGTTCTTCAGCACGTGTGCTGGACACCCCCATATACAAAAATGTTGCAAACTAGCTTTACGACCATTCCACAACTTTAGGGGAGTATTAGGAACAGATTTGGATGGCACTACATTCAAAATGTATGCCGTTTTTTGTAACGCATATCTCTATAAGGAATTTGGTAATTATGAGAAACTAATCGTAGATCTCACCATTTCCATCAGGGTTCTATTTCTTTTTTCCGCTACACCATTTTACTGAGGTGTACAGGGAGCTGTGATTTGGGAAACTATCCCATGCTTGACCATGAAGTCTTCAAACTCTTGGTCAAGGTACTCACCTCCATGATCTGATCGTAGTGACTTGATAGTCCTACCTAATTGATTCTCAACTTCAGATCGAAATTCTTTGAACTTTTCAAATGTTTCTGACTTCCGTTGCATTAGGTAGACGTATCCGTATCTTGAGTAGTAATCTATAAAGGTGACATAATACTTATAACCACCCCTAAATTTAATATTTATCAGTCCACAAACGTTTGTATGTATAAGCTCTAGCGGTTCTTTAGCTCTAAGCCCTTTTCCAGTAAAAGGTCTCTTAGTCATCTTACCTTCCAGACAAGATTCGCAGATAGGTAAGGTGCCAACCTTCAACTCACTTAAAGGTCCGCTTTTTACTAGTGTGTCTATCTAGTCAAGGTTTATATGGCCAAGCCTTAGATGCCAGAGAAACGTATCATTATCTGGAGAAATTTATGTTGTTTAATTTTTGGTTTTTTAACCTTAAACATTTCGGTGTTGAGCAGTGTAGTATGTATTAACGGTCTTAACACATACAAATTGTTTTCATTAATTTCTGAATAAATATTCAGTCCATTCTTTCCAATAATAATAGGCTTATTATTGAAATAAACTGAATACGATTGTTCTAACAATTTAGAAACCGAAATCAAATTCCGTGTAAATCCAGGAATAGAAAAAACATTGTTCAATAATAAAAAAACTATTATTATTACAAAATTACAATCTTATTGCTCCCACTGCTTTGGACGGTATGATATCCCCCGGCCTCACAGCTTTGAGAAGGCTCTCTCCTCTAGTTGTGTCCAAGAATCAGTCTACTGTAAAGAAGAACAAACATGGTTAGTGGCCCCCGAACCAACTATCCAGGGTGAAGAATCATCTTTCACTAAACAAGATTCAAGAACAAGTAAATCATATTTACCTTTTGTTTTCTTCTTCTTGGCTGCTTCCTCCAGATATTAAGGACAAGTTCCTCTTCCAGTGCCCGACCTTGTCGCAATGGAAACATTTTCCTTTGCCATGGTCAGTGGAGGCACCCTTCTTTTTACTTTAGGCATTCCTGGGTTTGGGCTTACCCTTCACCTTCCCAGCAGACCTCTTCCTCTTTTTATTTTTTGAGGAAGAAGATGGTTCGACAACATTTGCCTCATCGGTCTTACCCTTGTTGTCTTTAATCAAGGACTCAAAGGTAGCAAACTCATTAAGCAACTGTGTAAGACTGAAATTTAACTTGTTTATCCCGTAGTTGCTCTTAACTGATCGAAACTCTTCGGAAGAGTCGTCAGTATGATGCTTACTTGACTGGGTTCATCAATGGCCCCTCCATTGACTCTTGCCATGTTGAAGTAGGACATCTGCTCAGGACATGTTCCCGAACTGACTTACATTCCTTTATGCGAGCGAATATAACAAAACGAACAACTTCGTGTCGCTTTTGCTCGGTGGGCTGCCCGAACATAGCTTGCAATGACTCCATTATTTCAAATGCTGAAGTCATTACTTCATGCTTTGTGACAAGCACATCTATCATAGAATCCAACAGATATGTTCGGGCCTTCTCATTAGATGGGACCCATCGCTCTTATGCCTCACAAGCAGTTCGTGTGGCATTGGGAACAGGCGCTAGAGGACATTCCTCCATAAGCACAAACTTGAGGTCTTCGGTGACAAATATTGCATTAATGTTAAGTTTCCACTTAGTGTAGTTATCACCAGTTAATTTGTTGTTTGCGAGAATTTGAAATAATTAAGAAGACATTATTGCTGAAATAAATAAAACATTCATTCAGTCATTTATTTAAAACAAGTGCGAGTGCATTGATATAAATTTAAACATGATGCATGCACATGTTTAATGAACTAGAACTACCCTAAAACTAGTTACTATACCACGACAATCCCACATACCACAAAGAAGTGCCGCCTTAGGGTCGGTCAAGTCTTTACATGTTGGACCGAGACATTCTCAATCAAATGATATTCTAGAATAGCTCTTATTCCATATCTTTCAACCATCGTTTATTCAATCAGGTTTTTATTTAACAGACTTAATCAAAACCTTCGTGAGTGTAACCCACCAATTCAGATCTCACGAGCTTATCTCGAGAATTGTCTCCTTAGGGCCGGTCAATCCCGAAATACATTCAGACATCCTATACGTTAGGAAGTCAACCTTTGGTATTAACCTTTGTGGAAATTCTCCTTAGGGAGGACGAAAGCAAAGTTGTCACAACGCCCACCTCGGACCTCACGGTGTTGAACTAATGATGGAGATCGTGGGATATACATGTCATATATCCCTCTCCATTTTAAAAATATGGTTTTTTATTAACCGTTAATGCACTTAGACTCTACAGGATTAAATTATTAACTTTAATCAAGTTATCTAGCGCATTAACTAATTAGAAACAAATTCTAATTAACTAATAAATTATTAATAATTTTTAATAATTAAAAATCTATCTATTAGTGAATAATCTTAGCCTTTGTAAACTTTTTACTAAGGTCAGATTATTATGATAATGTTTACCAAGTTTTAACTATTAAAACTCTAACACTTTATTCGGTTAATTTATTATTAGGTTATTAATCATATTAGTCATAATTACAATAAATGACCATATTAATCAAACTTATTAAACTCTTTAATAACTATATTAATATTAATGAGAATTACCAAGTTTTCTAACCATTAAAAAACTAATCTCATTATTCATAGCCATTTATGTATATTGCCCATTTTAATCACATTAAAAAAATACATAAAATATCAGGCTATGATGCATGTATGACATATCAAATATATTTGTGTAGGCATATCTAATCTAAATGACATACGTATGCATGTCAATGCTTTTATCATCACATAATATAAAACATACATGAATTGACTGAGTATTATGGATTATTTAACCTAAAAACAAAATTGGAATCTAAAATTACAAAAATACCCTCAAGGCATTCCTTGATCTTCTAGTAACTTTTGATATCTTACAGTCCCTACGGGTCACTTCGATTCATCTCATGAATCCGAAACGGGAAATCTGTACGAAACGCACTAGGCAACACTTGCCAACGAAACCGTGCAAGACAATGTGAACAGTGCCGTGAACAGTACCCCGGAACAGTACCGCATGAACATTACGGTGAACAGTATCACCGTCGAACGTATTTTCAGTTCTTCGTTTATAGGTTACAATTATATTTATTTACAATACAACTACAGTAAAATAAATAAAATAAAAATTTTACAACCCATAAACCCTAAATCCACAATACCATAAAAATTTACGATCAACCATATTTAAATTAAACAATTTAATTATAAACATCCATACAAGCATAAGAGATGGTGCTTACACGTTCATACACACAGGAGCATTGAAAACAATTTCCTGTTCCAAAAAATAAATTTTCTCTGATACCAATTTCTAGAACCACTTTCAATTGTCACGCAGCGGAATTAGGTTTTAAAATTTTTATACATATCATAATCTGTATCTGGGACTAGTTAACTTCGGATCGTAATTATTTTTGAAACTCATACATAAAGTATGTATACACAGGAAATTATAATCAATATAATCAGAAGAAGAAAATCCCACCCTCCTGTCTGAACCAATCTTACCAACGTTTTACGGCTCCTTCACTTTACGATATGCTCCTTTCCGAACCACTCAATCTTCCTTGCTATCTCCCGGAACTGGTAACTGCGCGTGGACGCGTTACGGTCAAAGGAACTTGAATTGAGGATACAGAGAAAAGACTTGAAGAAACTTTCTTCTTAAAACAAAACTACGTAGAACTTGTAGTTGAAGAAAAAAAATAGTTTATTTATATTTTCTTCGGTGCAACGACTTGCTCACACTCAATGAAAGTGTTTATCATTTTTTATTTGTCTACTTACGCACACCAAACCATACAACCCTTTTTTTTTATTCCAATAATGCGTGTGTGGTGTCTCACACATATAATTGCATTTTTTTATTGCAATTCAAGAGACCTGATGTGCATATATCACTTTAAGTTTGTGTTGATCGTTTTTTATCTTATCTAAGTATATAAAATATATATATATACATATATATATATATATATAATTATATTTTGATAGAACTAATCGATTTATATCTTTTAAGATATTTCATATCTTTAAAGATATTAAACAATTTGTTTTGAATTCAAACTCTTTAAATTCATAATTAAATATCTAATTTAATAAAAATAAAATAATCAAATTATCTTATCTTTTAAAAAATAAATATCAATCAACACCCTCCATTTATTGATTTATAACATAATTAAATAATCTCATCATTTAATTTTTTGAATCATCATTATTCATTAATTAAATAATCTCATTATTCAATTAATTCCCGAATATATACTTGTCACTTTTGTAACACAATTAATTGGACAATCCAATTAACTAACCGTGATTCTTGTTACCAAAATCGATCAGGCTAGCAAGGGGGCCTAATGAACACACAGTATTTTGAGCTTAAATAATCATCGGAATCATTAATTAAACTCGTTATTTAATATTCCTTAATTATTAACTCCGGTGTTATTCAACTAAAAACCCGAAGCTGCACTTTCTCAATTACAGACGCTTTTACACAGAACGATACAACTCGGTGTCCATCGATATAGCTATTACACATGGTGTGATCCTCCACAGTAGTTCATAATTAGATCTGGGTCATAATATACGTTATACACCTCTAATTACAGATCCTCTAATTACCGTTGATACTCTAATGGACAATAAATCCTATTTCCTCACGGAATTAAGAGATCGCCGATACTGTCCAAGGCCCAAATCAACTCTTAAGGGAACTGCCATCTACTTCTCACAAGAATGAGTGGATTCCACTATTATATACAAACCTTCTCAGCCACAAGCCAAACCATAATCCCTACATAAGGAGTATATTGATTAGGAATTGCATCACGATCTAACCTAAAGAAGTCGATAAGACACTCAGGAATAAGATCCCCCACATATAGCCATAATTAGTTGATATATATGAATCTTATCGGTAAACGTATCTTGGTGAGAGATTCCTATAGATTATGACTCAGTCTTATATGATCACATAGTACACGGTGCGTTTGGTATGCGGGATGGGACTGGATAGGACGGGATAACTTTTTGTTGTCCCACGTTTGGTGCGCCATTAACATGGGACGGGACAGAACAGCATGGGACAAAAACCATGAAAACTTGTCCCACCTCACACCCTAGGCCAGACTTGTCCCATGCATGGGACAAGTCTGAAAAAGATATTTTTACCCTCAAAGCTTTTTCAATTTACAAAACTATCAACTATAAAAAAAAACCTTACCCTGATCGGCCGCTTGTCACTCTCTCAAACCCACCGATTGCAGATCCATCTTTGTCGGTGTCATGCGAACTCGCCGTCGTTGGGGTCACACCAACTCACCATCGTTGAGTTCATGTATCCTCTATTCATACAAAAACAGCCGTCAGCCGCTTTTGTCTCTCTCTCAGACCCACCAGCTGCAGATCCATCTTCGTCGATGTCAAGCGAACTCACCGTCGTCGTGGTCACGTGAACTCACCATCGTTGGAGTCACGCATCCTCTATTCACACAAGAAAAGCCCTTGGCACCTCTCATTTCTCACCTCATAACTCGATTCACTTCTTCTCCAGTTCAGGCGTCGCCGCTGCCGTTGTCTGACCGAAATCAGTTTCTCTCTCACCTCTCATTATCTTGAGTGGGTTACTCAATAATATTCTTTTCCATTTCATTATTATTTTCAGTTAATAATCTGAATTTTGTTTGTGAAATCCATGATTAGTTTAGCCAAATCCATAATTTTCAGGCGGTGTAGTTCTTTTCACTTCAATTCATTTCTAATAATCAAATTTTCGGTGTTGAGTTTGTTGGGACTGGTCTGGTGTCATTTTTGGCTATCCTGTTCTGATATGTTTTGGTGGCTTTGGGTGTTTTTTGTTTCTGTCTGAGGTGTGGATTGATTCGGTCTAGATTGATTCATGTTTTGAGGTGTGGATTGTTCTGATATGTTTTTGGTGGCTTTGGGTGTTTTTTGTTTCTGTTTGACTACTTGCTTCATCTGCAATGAAAACAAGAGTCCTTATTATGGCAAATTTTGATATGTAGCGATAACAAGCTAGTAGCCATTTAGATGCTTTATTGAGATAACAAGCTAGAGTGATCATATGCTTTATTGAATTAATTTACAACATATACTCTAATGTTTCTTTTACAAGACAGTTACATAAATGCTTTGTTGATATACATGTTGATTAATCAATAAGTAGTTGGCTCACTATTTAATCCCATTTGCAGTGGTTGTGTTAAGCTTTCACAGTTGTTGAATCAATATCATATTGTTGTACTTGAGATATTTATGTTTTTTTTTCCAGTATTGTTAAACTTGAAAGATTTAGATCTTTTTTTTTGTTATTTTTGAACATTTCTATTGTCTATTGAATTTGTGTTGTTGTTGTTGTTGTTATTCTTTTTGTTGATTTATGCATTTTTTTTTGTTTATGGTATAAACTTTATTAAATGACAGGAAAATTCAATATGTCTGATAGACGTAATTGGACACCTGAAGAAGAAGATGTAATGATAACCATCCTTGAAGGGATTGTTGCTGATGGTGGTAGATGTGATACTGGTAGCTTTAGGCCTTGTACATATGAGCTTGTCACTTCAAAGATGCGTGAAAAAATTGAAAATATTACCATCACAGGAAAACATGTGCAAAACAAAATGAAACGACTGAAAGATAAATATTCAGCGGCCTATGATATGCTCAACACGAGTGGGTTTGGTTGGAATGACACTCACAAATGTGTTACTGTTAGTCCTGAAATGTTAGAGGAATATTTGAAGGTTAGTGGTTATATTAATTCTCTTTATATATGTAATCGATTAATAGTTTTATTGTTATAACATATATATAATAGTTTCAATGTCCTAATATATATTTGTTTGTTTTGATAGAAACATCCCAATAAGAATTATACGGCTAATAGGCCATTCCCACACTATGAACGACTGGTAAAAGTGTTTGGGAAAGATCGAGCAACAGGGAATATGGCTGAATCCGCAGCAGATGCTTTGGATAACATGGGACTGAAAACTGAAGAGTCGGACACAGCTGGTTTCACTCAGCCTTCCACAACTCCCTCAAATGTTGCCTTTGCTTCCTCTGACCCAAATATAGGAGAAAAATCAAAGCGGAAGAGAAAAAGGAATGTTAGTTCAACAACATAACAAATCACCAAGGTCTTTGAAAAAAGCATGGAAATAGCATCTGCAGATATTTCTAAGTTGACTGAGGCAACTACGGGAGGGGATGCAATGACCCCGTTTAGGTGTTGAGCTAGAAGGTATGGGTCTTGATCATATGCAAGTGATACGGGTTGCTATGTATTTTGAAAATAAGCCAAACCAGTTGCGCATTTGGAATGACTTGAATGACTCTTACAAGCCGGATTTCATGAAGGCAATTCTAGAGGAGTGAACATGTTTGATATTGTAAACAAGTTTGAAACTTATATTTTGTTGGAATTGTGAACATATTTGAAACATGTTTGAAACATGTTTGAAACTTATATTTTGTTGGAATTGTGAACATATTTGAAACTTAGATTTTGTTGGAATTGTGAACATGTTTGTGTTATGGATTTTGTTATTAGGTTCGTGAACAAATATATTACATTAACTTTTTTTGTTGGATCATGTTATTAAGTATTTTCCGTAATTTACTATTATGTAAAAAGAAAAGATGTGTGGTTGAATAATTAAAACTTATAAAATATATTTTTCTTTTCTATTATTCACAATTACGAGCATGTAAAATTGAATAATAATTTTATTTAAAAAGATCGAGGAAATAATATTATTAATTGATATTATTTTAAAAAAAATGAGGGAATGACCATAATAATATTATTATTATTTGAAAAAAAATCACATGTCTTCCAAAAAATTATTAATTAAACTATTTTTTAATTACAATATTATTATTTTTATGAAATATGAAATATAAAAATATTTTTTAATAAAATAAAATAAAAATTGACTTGTCTTGTCCCAAATATGATATATAAAAATATTTATCACTATTATGTTGTAACAAACATTGGATACGACAAGAATGGCACTCTGATAATTTAACCTCTTGTCCCGTCCTATCCTAGTCATACCAAACATATAACAGTACAGTGAACAGTTTTGTCCCAGGCCTACCCAACACAATATAGAACAGTCTGTCCTGTCCTGTCCTGTCCCATGTCCGTGCCAAACGCACCCTAAGGGAACTGCCATCTACTTTTTACAAGAATGAGTGGATTCCACTATTGTATACAAACCTTCCCAGCCACAAGTTAACCCGCAATCCTAACATACGGAGTATATTGATCAGGAATTGCATCTGACCTTACCCATGGTATATCAAAGATCACGATCTAACCCGAAGAAGTCGATAAGACACTCAGGATTAAGATCCCCCACATATAGCCATAATTAGTTGATATATATAAATCTCATCGGTAAACGGATCTTGGTGAGAGATTCATATAGATCATGGCCCGGTCCTATATGATCACATCGTACAAGGTGCCTACATTTACATATCTTCATATGAATGACTCAGGACAGAATCACTGTACATTACGAAATGGACCGCAGTTATAGATTAACCACAAATAAAGTACCCAGCTTTATTTGCTATCTATGGACTCTTTAGATTGCATGTCTCTTACTCCATCCATCCATATATGGCACTCATATACACAGTTCGAGATTACATCTGGTAATCTTGGATGTTAAATATATGCACAAGTTATATAATAAACAATACAACAAGAATGAATTAAACTTTTCCTTTTATTTATTTCATAAATCCATTTGCAAATTACATCTTTAGAGCATAAACCCCAACAACTTAATCAAGGATTAAGGTTCTTTCTTTTAAAGGATTTTTTTTTTTGAAATATACCAATCAATTTTTTTGCTTTCGCCGCGTGCTTTTTCTACCTTTGGTATTAGAGTCTGATTGTACCCTTGATTAACTGATGTACATACGTAAATCTATTTCTTTTATTGTAAATATGCATGTTTTTGGAAAATGATGACACTCTAGGAATTCACATATATATATTTACATTGGAATGTATGGATATATATATATATATATATATATATATATATATATATATTATAATGTGATTTGTTATTGCTCGATTTTGGTTATAGAATTTCAATGTATTTGTTTTAGAATTGTAACAAGAAGGGTGAGTATCATTGCCATAATTTTCATTTTGGTAGTTGCTAAATTTTTATTTTATTTTATTGTTGTAATAAAAATAAAAAATTCTATTGTAATATATTCAGGTTTCAAAGAATCGATGAATTGAAGAATTTGAAGTATAAAAAGTAGCAATGGAGTAACCCGGGGTAGCCGCATAAGGCTTTGGGCATGCAAGTGCCCGGTCGCGAGACCTTTTGACGGTGGCCGCTTGTTGACTTGTTCACCAAGATAGGATTAGGGTTTTATATATCAAACAAATGTAATTTACTTGTTTTTCTAGGACGGACCAAAATTGTGGATATTTACTTTTCCGTAAATATTGCAATTTTCGTCATTGTTTGATAACATGTCACATAGAATAGGAGTGCACTTCATATATCTCTTTTGGTATGAACATGCATTGAATGATTTAGGTATCTAATTGGCATCTAGATAACTTGGTAAATCATTCTATGGAATTCGATCACACGCCTTAAACAATTGAGTGGGAGAAGGTATTTTGAACTCCTATGGTCTCCAAGTTAGTTGATCTTTATGTTCGTGTAATAACCCCCTAAGGCATATTCATAAATAAAATTTAGCAAGATACTTCCTGACAATGATAGACTAGACAATTAACTCAAATGACATCTACTCTCAAAATAGAGATATTCATGAGGGAATATATTGAAGGTCGATAACTTGTTAACACACTCGATGTGATTTTTTTTTAATATCCTCCCAAGAGTTCTTGTTAATAAAATCACAAGGCTAAAATTGAAAAACTCGGGCTATTAAGTTAACAATTAGGTGGAACCCAGTCCAACTAGCAGATGGTGCGAACTCCCAAAGAATGTGCGACATTTATGGATGTTGGATCACCCGTTGAATTTTATGAGTGAAATATTTTATTTAATTAAAGATAAATATTCGAAAGTGCTTTATCATGATTGTTTACTTATATAATTTTTATTATTATTTAGAAATTATGACCCTATCCCTAATCAACATCCTAAACGATAATACTTTAACTAAGGATAATTATGTCACATGGAAATGGAAAGTTGGGTTGTTGCTGCAAGCTGAAAAACATATGTTTGTTTTGTGTACCCCTAAATCACCAACTCCTACTACGAGATGACCGAATGTTACATTTTAGCCACCATCTCTGATGTGTTGTAACAATAACATGAAGGAATGGAGACTACTGTTGATATAATGATGTCTCTGGAGGATGTTTGCTATGAAGTCTAGGACGACTAATAGAGAGGAAGTGAATGCTTTCATAAATCTTAGGATGAAACCTGGACAAACTAAGAAAGATCACATGATAAAAGTCAATAGTGCTGAGATTGATGGTGAGACGAAAATTGAAATGATTGCCAACTTACTGTCGGATTCCTTTAATCAATTCAAGTTGGACTACACCTTTAACAGTAAGGAATACACCTTACATGGCTTGATGCAAGATGTTCAAAGCACTGAGAAAATCCTTATGAAAGGCAAGGTTCAAAAGATTCATACGGTTGGTAAAGTTGCTACTGTTAAGACCTGTAAAAAGCTCAAGAAACAACATAAAAAAACAACAACTTAGGTGTACCAAGAAGGAGACCAAGAAAGTAATCAAGATCAAAGAAAAGTGTTTCCTTTGTGGTGAAAAGGGACATTGGAAAATAAATTTCCCAAAGTCTCATAACAAAAAGGAATAAGGGGTTTCAGGAAAGGAATAGACTGAATGGGAATGAATTCAACTTGCGTTTAGGCAGCGAAGCGTTAGTGTCTGTCAGTGCAGTGGGAGATATTAGAATTAATTTAGATTCTTATAGGCATTTAGATCTAATAGTCGTTTATTATGTACCTTAATTCAAGAGGAATTTAATTTCAAATTCTTGTTTAAATAAATTGGATATTCGGTTACTTTTAATAAAGGTTTTATTATTAGTAGGAATAATAATTTTGTTTGCAAAGGTACATTGGAAAACAGTTTATTCTATTTGCATAGCAAAATCTCTCACTTTTTAGACACGAAATCAACGAAACCTAATCATAAAAAGAGTAAAATTATCAAGAGATGAAACCTACCTAAGGCATTCGCGCCTAGGTCATATTAACCTTGATAGGATTAAAATATTGGTTAGTGATGGACCTTTTAGTGACTTAAAGGTTGATGATCTCCAACTTGGGAATCTTGTTTGGTAGGTTAAATGACCAAATGGTCATTCATTGTAAGGAAAAATCGATTCAAAATGCGGCGGAAGCATAAAATTAGAGTTTGCTATATTTTAAAACTTTTCCCTTTAAAAGAAAGAACCTTTACCTTAGATTAATCAACGTATATTAAAAGTATCGTACCTTTTTCTCGTGACGATTGAACTAGCATCAAATAGAATCTGTAAGATCTTCCAATCCAATCACGAACGTGAATTACCTACGAGTGTGGGCTCCCTTTCTTTAAATTGTATACCTGAGAATGGAAACAAATAAAATCCCTTTATTTTGTTAGTCACAGTAATCTTCCAAGAGAAAAAACAAAGAACGTTAGGTCACTTGTGAATTATCAATCAATTTGATTGAAACTCGCATGAACCTTGATTCGATGTTGTACATAAAACCTTTTTATGTAAAGGCTACTAGTGCACTATTGAAAACAAAATGTTCTTTCTTCCTTTTCCTCTTTGCCGAATTTTTACACACCTATCTTTAGAATTGGAAGAATTTATCTAGAGCAAGAATTAGATTCTCTACACTCAAAATTCTCTCCTGGCCAAATTTTACTTGGCCGAATTCCATTGCCTTGGCCGAATTTACACTAGTAAAAATTATACCTTGACCGAATTCAACATATATATATATATATATATATATATATAGATATCTCAAATCCTCTCCTAAGGAGGATTTATTTGGTAGACAAGAATCCTATCTCTAGGTGGATTTACTTGGTGAAAAAGAATCGTTTTCAAAAAAGATTTTTCTTCCACACCAAGACTCCTAATCCAACTCAAATAGTGTATTTATTCAATAACCAACTATTGAATATAATTAAATTGTGAATTTATTAAAACTTCATAATTTGACCAATTGTCAACTAGAGTTTAAATATAAATCAAATACTTCCTAATTTGACTAGATGAATAAATCTCTTTTATTTATCTACTTATCTAATATAGTATTTGAAACTTATCATATTACCAACAATAATATGACTTTAGGAGACCTTTTCCAATTAGGAAAAAGATTTTGACTTTTAATTAAACAATCAATTAATTAATAACTTAATTAATTTCCATTTAATTAAATAATAAAATAAAAAACAATATATTGAGCTAATTTACAAGCCCTAGCTGCCCAAGCCTATACGTTGGCCAATATATTGTTTTTTCTATTTTATTAAATCCATTGGACTTTAATAATTGGACTTTAATAAAAATTTCACATGTGAACTAGACCCATTCTTACTAAAAAGAAACAAGTCCACAACCCTTAATACAATTCTAGATACCCATAAATTGGTTCGGTAGAATATATCAAGTGATCCATGAAAGTTCGTATGAATTGGGGAACTTGGCAGGCTATCTAAATTTAAGCTCCAATGGACATAGCCTAATCACAATCAACAAATGATTCACTTAGGTCCAATCTAATAATTTTAGTTCATTCCACTAAAGATTGCCTGATACTCTTCCATATGACTGCCCCTCCTCCAAGTGTAAACAGAGATCCTGATGTTGATCTTCTTAAGTCAGAATCCAATTGAAAATTGGAATATGTATACCCATGGGGAATTAAATCCCCTATAGAGTATACAAGCATATAGCCTCTCGTTCTTCTGAGATACTTAAAAATATCTTTGACTGTCGTCTAGTGATCAGGACCAGGTTTCGATTGAAACCTACTAACTATGCTAATAGCAAAACAATTATCTGGTCTAGTGCAGAGCATTGCATACATGAGACTCCCAGCTGCAGAGGCATATGGAACCTTACTCATGAATTGCTCTTCATGGTCATTCTTAGGAACTTGTTCCTTAGAAAGTTTGATTCCTTGTCTGAAAGGCAACATACCTTTCTTTGTGACTTGGATACCAAGAATAAAACTTGCTTCTCCTAAGTCCTTCATATCAAATTGTTTTGCCAACAATTCTTCTACTAATGTTAATACTACTACATCGTTTCCGATGAGTAGTATATCATCAACGTAAAGAACTAGGAAAACCAGCTTGTCGCCTTTAATCCTTTTGTATACACAGGGTTCGTCAAGGTTTTGAATAAATCCAAAACTTTTCATAGCTTGATCGAATCTTATGTTCCAGGATCTGAATGTTTGCTTCAATCCATATATGGATCTTTACCACTTGCATACCTTTTCCTCTTAGCCCTTTCAATGATTCCTTATGTTGCATCATACAGAGGCTTTCGTCAAGGCCTCTAACAAGGAAAGTTGTCTTGTCGTCCATTTACTGCATCTCTAGGTCTAGAGATGCCACAATGGATACGAGTATCCTAATGGATTTAATCATGGCCACATGAGAGAAGGTTTTCTCATAATCGATACCTTCCTTTTGTGTGTAATATAGCTTTAAAGGTTTCAACCTTTCCATCCATTCCTCTCTTCCTCTTCTATACCCACTTGCACCCAATGGGTTTTATCCCTTTAGGCAAGTCCACAGAAGACCAGACTTTGTTTTTGAACATAGAATCAATTTTGGACTGTATTGCCTTTTACCAATGGTGACAATCAACATCTTCCATGGCTTCTTTGTACGTGTAGGGATCGTCGTCATCTGAGAGATTCTCTTAGACTAATGTATCTCTCGGGTTGTCTACTAACCCTCCCACTACGACGAGGAACGGTAGATTGTTGATCTTGTGTTGGTATAAAACTTACAATTGGGCTAGGTTGTGAAACCTCTTGTGGAATTGTATCTTTTAAAAGCTCATTCAGGACAATTCTACTTTTAGGCACAAAATTATTCATATAGTCCTCTTCCAGAAATTTAGCATTTGTCGAAACAAATACTTTAAGATCTGAAAGACTATAGAAATAATATCCATTGGTTCCTTTAGGATACCCTACAAATATGCATGTTTCTGAACGGAAATCTATCTTTTTTGTCTTTCCTTTTAACACATGCGTAGGACATCCAAATATCCTTAAGTGTTGTAAACTAGGCTTTCGCCTAGTCCACAATTCATGTGGCATTTTAGGAACCGACTTAGATGGTACATTGTTTATAATGTACATGGCGGTTTGTAAAGTATATCCCCAAAAGGAATTAGAAAGTGTTGAATAACTCAATATAGACCTAACCATGTCCAAAAGAGTTCTATTTCTCCTTTATGCCACCCCATTTTTTTAAGGGTACTTGATGCAGAAAATTGAGAAATTATCCCATTATCAATAATATATTGCTGAAACTCACCAGATAAATATTCTCCACAACGATCAGACCTCAAGATTTTTATGTGTTTCTCAAGCTGATTTTCTACTTCAGCTTTAAATTCTTTGAACATGTCAAAAACATCCGAATTATGTCTCATGAGATACACATAGCCAAATCTCGAGTAATCATCCCTGAAAGTGATGAATCACTCATAGCAGTATCCATGTAAGGAAGTATCTTGCTAAATTCCTTCATGAATATCCCTTGGGGGGTTATTACATGAAACATAAAGCTCAACTAAACTTGGAGGCCGTAGGTGTTCCAAAACACCTTCTCCCACTCAATTATTTAAGGTGTGCGATCGAATTCCATATAATGATTTACCAAGTTATCTAGATGCCAATTAGATACCTAAACCGTTCAATGCATGTTTACACCAAAAGAGATTTATGAGTGGCACTCCTATTCTATATGACAAGTTATCAAACAATGACAAACATTGCAATATTTACGAAAATATAAATAGCTACAATTTTGGTCCATCCTAGAAAAGCAAATAAATTACATAAGTTTGGAATACAAAAACTCCTTTCTTGGCAAACAAGTCTTCACATGACCATCGTCTGTTTGCACACCCTTGGCTGCCACCCATGGTCATACGCATCCCTTAGCTCTATAAAGGGCTGCCGTGCGTAAACCATTCCACAACAATTGTGGCTGCATGCTCAATCGCATGCAGGATTGTTGTTACGGCACACACAGTACGAAACTTGTTCTGGTTTCTCCCAATTCTTCAAATCTTCGAATCTTTGATACTTGAATTTATTACATCAGTATTTTAAACAAAAAATACTACAGTTTTTTTTATTACAACGATAAAATAAAAAAAAAACTTAACAACTACCAAGAAGGAAATTATTGCGATGATAGGCCACCCTTTTTGTTACAATCCCAAAACAAAAATACATTGAAAATCTAGGACCAAAATTAACAAATCACATTATAAACATTTATATATATATATATATATATCCATACAATCAAATGTAAATATATATTCCAAGCATATTTACAATAAAAAGAAAAAGATTCACGTACATATACATCAATTAATCAATGGTACAACCTAACTCTGATACCAGTTGTAGTGAAAAATCGATTCAAAATGCAGCAGAAGCGTAAAATTAGGGCCTGGGATATTTTAAAAATTTTCCCTTTAAAAGAAAGAACATTAACCCTATATTAATCAAAGTATATTAAAAGTATCGTACCTTTTTCTCATGATGATTGAACTAGCATCGAATTGAATCCGTAAGATCTTTTAATCCAATCACGAACGTGAATCACCTAGGAGTGTGAACTCCCTTTCTTTAAATTGTATACATGAGAATGGAAACAAACACAGTAATCCTCCAAGAGAAAAAACAACGAACTTTAGGTCACTTGTGAATTATCAATCAATTCGATTGAAACTCGTGTGAACCTTGATTCGATGTTGTACTCAAAACCTTTTTATGTAAAGGCTACTAGTGCAATATCGAAAACAAAACGTTCTTTCTTCCTTTTCCACTTTATCAAATTTTCACACACCTATCTTTAGAGTTGGAAGAATTTACCTAGAGCAATAACCAGATTCTTTACACCCAAAATTCTCTCTTGACCGAATTTTACTCATAGAAAACTTGCCTTGGCCGAATTTTCTCTAGTAAAAATTATACCTTGGCCGAATCCAACCTATATATATATATATATATATATATATATATATATATATATATATATATATATAGGTTTCTCAAATCCTCTCCTAAGGAGGATTTACTTAGTATGCAAGAATCCTATCTCTAGGTGGATTTACGTGGTGACAAAGAATCCTTTTCAAAAAAGATTTATTTTCCACACCAAGACTCTTAATCCAACTCAAAAAGTGTATTTATTCAATAACCAATTATTAAATATAATTAAATTTTGACTATATTAAAACTTCATAATTTGACCAATTGTCAACTAGAGTTTTAATAGAAATCAAATACTTCATAATTTGATTAGATAAATAAATTTCTTTTAATTATCTACATATCAAATATAGTATTTGATACTTATCATATTACCAACAATAATATGATTCTAGGAGACCTTCTCCAACTAGGAAAAAGATTTTGACTTTTAATTAAACAGTTAATTAATAAATTAATTAATTAATTTCCATTTAATTAAATAAAAAAACAATAAAGTAAGCTATTTTACAAGCCCTAGCCGCCCAAGCCTGTACATGGGCCAATATATTGTTTTTTCTATTTTATTAAATCCATTGGACTTTAATAAAATGTCCACATGTAAACTAGACCCATTATTACTGAAAAGAAACAAGTCCACATGCCTTAATACAATTCTAGATGGATCCATAAATTGGCCCGGTAGAATATATCAAGTGATCCATGCAAGTTCATTTGAATTGGGGATCTTGGCGGGCTATCTAAATTTAAACTCCAATAGACATAACCTAATCACAATATACAAATGATTCACTTAGGTCCAATTTATTAATTTTAGTTAATTTCACTAAAGAACTAAAATTGAACTCTTAAATAAAGATAGAATAAGTTAATATTCCTTATTCATACCCTAGACAATCTTATTGGAGATAATGTATCATCGTAAAGAATACCAGTAATCACCAAGAGCTCATAGACCACTTATATCTCTCCAAGTATCCATATTTACTCATATGACCACATTTTGAACTGGGATATTTTGACTTGTCCAGAAGCCATATTTCAATAGACTCTATTGAAAACTTAAGGTTAAGATTTAATATCTAATACCTCAAAACATCCATATGATGATATTCTACTCATATTTTATAAATGGAGCCACGATGTCCATATCTATAAATGAAGTCCTCTATCGATTGACAAATGAATACTACCAAACTATCGAGGATAGACTATGCTATATAATCGTACTTATTGATAGCTAATATGATAACACTTGCAACCGTAAGTCAATCATTTATCTTAGGATTGAGATAGACTCTCCGATTGTCTTCATGTGAAAACTTTTATCCATTGACAGTTTTAAATAAAGTATTTCACTGTGATCCTGTTCAATGCACTCAGTGTACTAGATTCTTTTGCACAAAGACACAACACTTTGATGATTTTTGACTCATCATAACACATTTGATCCCACTCAAATGCTAGCAAAAGAATCTACAACTATGACAAGATAAATGCGTCTAACCTTTATCTTAAGTTGTGAATATTATTCAAGACTAACTAAAGAATTGTGTCTACCTCATATATATCTAGATGTACTAACAATTCTTCTTTTCTCATAGTCTTTTGACCGTATGATTATTTACTTTTGACAATTATAATAATTAAACTATAAATGCTATAAGATTTGTTAAAACTAGAAACCACTTTATTAATATGAAACGATTGTCAAAAACATCATCACACTATTGCTATTGAGCATAATCCCAACATTCACGACCAAAGGCACAAGTGTCACTGGATGTTTAGGATTAATACACACTCATATGAGTGGTCCTAAGAGCATTCAAGCTAGAAGTGAGTATGAGTATTTAATCACTTTCACGATGATTACTCGAGATTTGGCTATGTGTATCTCATGAGACATAAATTGGATACTTTTGACATATTCAAAGCATTTAAAGCTGAAGTAGAACATCAATTTGAGAAACAAATAAAAATCTTGAGGTTCGATCGTGGTAGAGAATATCTATCTTGTGATTTTCAGCAATATCTTATTGATAACGGGATAATTTCTCAGTTTTCTGCGCCCGGTATACCTCAACAAAATGGAGTGGCAGAAAAGAGAAATAGAACTCTTTAGAACATGGTTAGGTCTAAGTTAAGTCATTCAACGCTTCCTAATTCATTTTGGGGATATGCTATACAAACTGCATTGTACATTCTAAACGATGTACCATATAAGTCGAGTCCTAAAACACCAATTTCAATTGTGGACTGAGCGAAAGCCTAGCTTACAACACTTAAGGATATTTGGATGTCATGCACAAGTGTTAAAAGGAAAGGCAGAAAAGATGGAGTCTCGTTGAGATACATGCATATTTACAGGGTATCCAAAACGAACCAAAGGATATTATTCCTATAGTCCATCAGATCTTAAAGTATTTGTTTCGACAAATAGTAAATTCCTAGAAAAAGACTATATGAGTAATTTTATGCCTAAAATTAGAATTGTCCTCAATGATCTTTCAGGAGATACAATTTCATAAGAGGTTTCACAACCTTTCCCAATTGTTAATTTCGCACCAACACAAGATCAACGACCTACCATTCCTCGTTATAGAGGGAGGGTTAGTAGACTACCCAAGAGATATATCGGTTTAGGAGAAACAATAGAGAATCTCCTGGACGATGATGATACCAACACATACAAGAAAGCCATGGAGGATGTTGGTTGTTGCCATTAGAAAAAGGCAATATAATCTGAAATTGAATCTATGTTCAAAAACAAAGTCTGATATCTTGTGGATTTGCCTAAAGGGATCAAACCCATTGGGTACAAGTGGGTATACAAGAGGAAGAGAGGAATGGATGAAAAATTGGAAACCTTTAAAGCTATATTGGTAGCTAAAGGTTATACATAGAAGGAATGTATCGATTATGAGAAAACCTTCTCTCCTGTGGTCATGCTTAAATCCATTAGGATACTTTTATCCATTGCGGCATCTCCAGACCTAGAGATTTGGAAAATGGACATCAAGACAACTTTCCTTAACGGAAGTCTTGACGAGAGCATTTGTATAATGCAACCAAAAGGATTCATCGAAAAAGTCCAAGAGGGAAAGGTATGTAAGTTGTAAAGATCCATATATGAACCAAAGCAAGAATCTGGATCCTGGAACATAAAGTCCGATCAAGCTGTGAAAAGTTTTGGATTTATTCAAAACCTTGACAAACCTTGTGTATATAAAAGAATCAATGGAGACAAGTTGGTTTTCCTAGTTTTTTACGTTGATGATATACTACTCATCGGAAATGATGTAGGTGTTTTGACATCAATAAAAGAATGGTTAGCAAAACAATTTGATATGAAGGACTTAGGAGAAGCAAGTTATATTCTTGGTATCCAAGTAATAAGGGATAGAAAGAATAGAACGATTGTATTATCCTAAGCTTTATACATAGATAAATCTTGTCTAGGTTCTCCTTGCAAGATTCCAAAAAAAGTAAGTTACCTTTCAGACATGGAATCAAACTTTCTAAGGAACAAGCTCCCAAGAATGAGCATGATGAGCAATTCATGAGTAGGCTTCCATATGCCTCGGCAATTGGAAGTCTCATGTGTGCAATGCTCTATGCTAGATCAGATATTTGTTTTGCTGTTGGAATAGTTTACATGTTTCAAATGAAACTTGGTCTTGATCATTGGATGGTAGTCAAGCATATTTTCAAGTATTTTTGGAGAACAAGTGATTATATGCTTGTATACTCTGTAAGGGATTTAATTCCTGTTGGGTATATAAATTTTGATTTCCAGTTAGATTTTGACTCCAAGAGATCAACATCAGGATCTATATTTACTCTTAAAGCACAAATATATATAGGAGTATCAAGCAATCTGGTGTTGCTGATTCCACCATAGAAGTTGAGTATGTTATTGCATACTAAGCTGTTAAAGAGACTGTCTGGCTCTGTCAATTCTTGATTAACTTGAAATTAGTTCCTAAAACGAATAAGCAGATCACTATCTACTATGATAGCAATGGAGCAGTGTCTAATTCAAAAAAACCAAGAAGTCATAAGAGATGGACACACATTGAAAGAAAGTATTATCTTCTGAGGGAAATTGTGCATAAGGGAGACGTGATGATTATCAAGATCGCGTCAGTAGAAAATCTAGTGGATCCCTTCACAAAGGCTCTACCATAAAAGAGTTTTGATGGATGCCTGGAAAACATAGGGATAAGAGATATGAAACATTTTCTATAGAGCAAGTGGGAGATTGTTGGAATTATACTCAATATCAAGAGTGTAATAATGTATTTGACAATCTTTTCATATTAATAAATTGATTTCTAGTTTATAAAATCTTATAACATTTGTAGTTTAATTATTATAATTGTCAAAAATGGATAATCATAAGTTCAAAAGACTATGAGAAATGAAGAATTGTTCGTACATTTGGATATGTATGAGGTAGACACAATTCTTTATCTAGTCTTAAACAATATTCATAATTTAAGATAAAGGTAGGGCACCTTTATCTTGTTAAAGTTGTAGATTCAATTGCTGGCATTTGAGTGAGATCAAATGTGTTATGATGAGTCTAAAATCATCAAAGTGTGGTGTCTTTGGGCAAAAGACTCTAGTGCATTAGGTGCATTGAATAGGATCACAATGATATACTTTATCTAGAACCGTCAATGGATAAAAGTTTTCACTTGAAGACAATCAGAGAGTCTGTCTCAATCCTGAGATAAGTGATGGACTTATTGTTACAAGAGTTATCATTTGAACTATCAATGAGTACAGTTATATAGCATAGTCTATATTCGACAGTTTGGTGGTATACATTTGTAATCGATAGAGGACTTCATTTATAGATATGGACATTGTGGCTCTATTTATTAAATGTGAGTAGAATATCATCATATAGATATTTTGAGGTATTGGATACTAAAACTTAATGTTAAGTTTTCAGTTGTGTTTATTAAAATTTGGCTTCTGGACAAATCAAAATATCAAAGTTCAAAATGTGGTCATTTGAGTAAATTTTGAGTAAATTTGGTAACTAGGATAGCTATAGGCGGTCTATGAGCTCTTGGGGATTACTGGTATTCTTTATGAGGATACACTATCTCCATTGTGATTGTATAGGGTACAAATGAGGAATATTAACTTATTCTATCTTTATTTAAGAGTTTAATTTTAGTTCTTTATTGGAATGAACTGAAATTAATAGATCTGACCTAAGTGAATCATTTGTTGATTGTGATTAGATTATATCTATTGGAGCTTAAATTTAGATAGCCGGCCAAGATCCCCAATCCAAACGACCTTGCACGGCTCACTTGATATATTCTACTTGACCAGTTTCTGGGTTCATCTAGAGTTGTTTATTGGATTTTGAAATCCAAGAGTTTTAGAGGTGTGGTCATGTGTGATAAAGACACATGGTAGCTCTTCAAATACCTAGATTGGGCGGCCAAGGATATGGGAATCCTTGAGCGGCCCTAATGGGGTGCGATTAACATTCCATTATTACATTAAGAGTACAATTTGCACATTTTAATTAAATAGGCTATTTAATTACATTAATGTATTAATTTAAGGCATGTGGACTTGTTTCTTTTTTAGTAAGAATGAGTTTATTTCACTTGTTAAAGTCCAATGGATTTAGTAAAATAGAAAAATAATATATGGCCAATATAAATGGCTTGGGCGGCTTGGGCTAATATAAAAGCGTAATATATATTATTTTTTTATTTAAGTAAATAAAAAATAATTAATTTATTATTTAATTAAAAGTAAAAAAAAAATCCTAGTAGGAGGAGGTCTCCTGGTGTCATACTATTGATGGTAGTATGATATATATCAAACACTTTATTTGATAAGTAGATAAATAAAAGGAATTTGTTTATCTAGTCAAATTGGAAAGTATTTGATATCTATCAAAACTCTAATTGACAATTGGTCAAATTAGGAAGTTTTTGATAAAGTCACGATTTAATTTATATTCAATAATTGGTTATTGGATAAATACACTAATGAGTTGGAATATAATTCTTGGTGGAGAAAAGAATTATTCTTTAAGTGAGGTTTCTTGGCCAACACACAAATCCTCCTTTTAAGGGGATTTGGCATAGGACACAAATCCTCCTAAGGAGAGGATTCGACCATGTCCTATGTATATCACTATATAGAATTCGGCCAAGGCTAGTAATTTTGGAGAGTGAATTCAGTCAAGACAAAAGTCTTATGAGAGAATTCAGCCAAACACTAGAATTTTATGAGAAGAAAATTCGGTTCTTGCTCTAGAAAAATTCTTCCAACTCTAAATATAGGTGTGTGAGAATTCAACCAAGAATAGATAAAAGAAAGGAACGTTTTTGTTTTTGATAGTGCATTGATAGTTTTTATATACAATAGATTTATGCACAAAATTGAATCGGGTTCATATGAGTTTCAATCAATAGACTGATAATTCACAAGTGACCAAACATTCTTCGGTTTTCTATAAAAGGATTATTGTGACTAACAAAAGAAAAAGGTTTGTTTGTTTTTCCATCCTTAGATATAAAATTCAAAGAAAGGGAGCCCACACTCCTAGGTGATTCACGTTCGTGATTGGATTAGAAGATCTTACAGATTCAATTTGATGTAAATTCAATCGTTATAAGAAAGAAGTACTATACTTTTATTTTATGTTAATTAATCAAGGGTTAAGGTTATTTCTTTTTAAGGAGATTGTTTTGAAATATACCAATTGATATTTTCGCTTCCATCGTGCGTTTTTTCGTACATATATATATAAGTTTTGTCCGGGTAACAAATACTTTCTGGGTCTGCCCATGTATATATATTCTCTTTTAATATATATTTTCAAGAAACAAATATAACCATTGGATGAAACCAACGCTTAGATTTAGATGTTCTGTGTTTTCCTTACATTAGTGCGTACTGTTTTTGTGAATTTTGATATAATTTTTTTTATGGATGATAAGTTTAATGAAATCTACCTACGAATAAAAATTGAGAATTTTCGCGATACTGGAACTTTTTATCCCGATTTTTTTAAATATGAAGGTATCAGAAAAATAACATAAATATAGGAAAATTCAAAAAAATAGTTCCAGTAATTGAAAAAAATTCAAATTTTATTCATATTTAATGAACTATCATTCATAAAAAAATTCATATCAAAATCCATAAAAATCAACCTAACTTCATATCTTTATCGAAAAGTAAGGAATCCCTCACATGAAACTTACGGTTTATTTTTAAGATCTAAGACCTCTCGAGACCTTCCGACAATCAAAGAGAATGTGGCATCTTATTGATATATCCTATAGTTGATTTGAGGGAAGTCAAGTTTGTTCCTTCATTATTTATTGTTCCGAGGACGCACATAACAAACTTTTGGTTGTTTGTGTAATTTTGAGGCATCGAGTCAAGATGGGAGCAAGAAGGTAAACAAAGCATGGGAAGCTTTCAATCTACACAATATCTCAATGCATTAAGTACAAAAGTACAAGATATATATGCATTAAAAGTTATATTTATATATATATATATATATATATATATATATATATATATATGTTATAGGTATGTTTTTATCGGATGTACACGTCACTGACAATATGGATAGTCTCTCAAGATTGCCAGGTAGATATCTGAATATGCATCAAGAAAATATCCTTCAAAGATATCACCAAGGAATACAAACCCAAGTAAGTATGAATACAGTATTCGGCAAGTCAAGACCTGCTCGGGACAAAGTGACGTCATATTCTACTCGGGACAAGAATGAGAAACCCGAATAACGAAGTCTAGTACATATTTTGCACATGGGTATACCAAGAGTCATGCTCAAATACGCAAGGACATCCATGTCATAAAAGAATAAAGTACCAAACAGGAAACAGGTTCCAAATCGGGCAACAACTTTATTTATTCAAGAAGACTGCACATTGATAAGGAAATAAAATCCTAAACTGACTGTATCTCCAGAGTCCTATTCGATCTCCACTCCAAAATAGGAAAGAAGTAAAAGTCGACTCCAACAAGCAACCAATTATGACTGAATACAAAAGTCTTTCATTACTTGTACAACAAGGATTAGGGTTCTATAAGAATATAAATAGACCTATAATCTCATTATTGAAAGAAAAAAAGATAATGACGAATAGAGAGAAAAAAGAGGGATCGAGTATTGTAATTCTTTATTCCAAGTAGTGGATTTTGGCTCGGTTGTTTGCTCAACCACCCATGGACGTTTCTCCGATCACCGGAGTTTTACCACATAAACTCTTGTCTAACTAGCTTTAAATTGCATTCTTTCTCTTTCTCTTTGACAGGTCATAACTAAATTCAATCTTGTTTACTTTCTCACCAATTGATAAATCGACGTCAACAATTGGCGCTACAAAGAGGGGATGAACCTCCAGCCTTGATTAAAGTAATGGTTGGAAGCGGAAGTAGAAACAGTTTAGGGGATATCCAAAAATCTCCAGATAATGCTCATATAGGCGGAAGATCACGAGATCCCACCCTAACAATTGAGAACCAACCAGCATCCCTAGCTGGTATCCAACAAATCCTTCCTACCAGTGAGGATATAGCACGTGGTTTCCGCAAGGCATTGCAATAACTACTGACAGACGCGGCGAGAGAAAGAGTAGATCTATTGGCTGCGGATGAGGCACACCTACCAAACCCTCTGCCTACAAGGCTCCGTTCGGTTATAGTTGGGCCAGAACCAGATGCTTCAGTAGCTACTAGGAACTCAGATCAAAGCAATCAATTTGGGGATAAAACATGCTCCCAAGACAGGGATCGTGAAACACCCGAAGAACCACGCCAAAGGCAGAATCATGGTCAGGTGGATCGCGAAAGGCATAAAAAATATTGGGGGAGGGGCATTTTCCTCTCTGATGAGGTATCAGCTGAACAGTTTACCGACAGGGGTAAGGAAAGAATTAGGGAATCTTCTGCTAAACAGGCTGATCCCTCTCATCAAGGTTTTTTAAAGCCTTTTCAGGATATAATGGAGTATCAGGAAGATCCAGAAGTTGATCTTGACCTCTGCCGTACACGGGCCGAAAAAAGAAAGGAAACTCACTCCCCTAGTCGAGCGATGAGGATGCTACAATAGAGACTTCTTAAGTGCTCAAATGGAGAAATCTTTAGGAGGAGAGAACCCCTCGGGAAAGTTTGAACAGAGAGAATTCCTTGCCCGATCGAGGTTGAAGCTGTAGAAGCGGGATCCTCAGAACAGCCTGTGGGCCCTTTCCCCCAAGATATGCTAAAAACCATGTCTTCTGGCCAAGATTTTACTGGCAATGATTATTGGAGCCGCATTAGGAATGGTTCCCCGACAAAGCCTCTTCATAATATTTTTAATAATGAGACCTACGTGAGTCTTCCTATCTTGGTATTTTGCATTTATGTGCATTAAATTTGACATCTTTAACCTACTGTTCAGATGCAACAACACCAAACTGATCGGATAAGGCATCAAGAAGCTCAAATGAAGGCGAGTGAGGATAATAGTGCTCGGATTGAGGCGGCTTATCAAATGGAAGTGAGTTTTCCCCAGGAGTCCGATGATCACTGCTTGGCGAAAAGGATAGAGGCCGAGTAAAAGACCTCTGCAGCGGAGGAGAAGGCTAAATCTTTACAGAACTTGCTCTTCGCCGTCCAGGAGTTGATGCTTCAGGCTGAACATGAGGCCGAAGAAGCGAAGTCATCTTATAATTTCAAAATTGAGGACCTTAAGTGCCAGGCTCTGATGGTTGAATCCCTCTCGAAGGAAGCAAGACTAAAACTTGAAGTTTAAGGAGTTGATCATTGTAAAAGGTCCCGGCTTATAACGCTTTACTCCTTAGAGAATTTCAGTGGGGCTTGGTTTCAGCTGGCGAGTTCTTCAAAGTAAAGAACCGGGCAACTGACAAGGCCTGAGCTTATTGAGAATTGTCAATCAAAAATCATATGGACCGGCCCTTGGAGGCTCTTCGGACTCAGATGAGCGAGTGGAGAGCTTATTATTGTAGCCGAGGAAAAGTCCCCCCATCCTATACACTTGGAAGTCCCTACCGAGCATTCTTTTTCTAATTTCTATGACAGCTATGAAATAGGGGTGGACAGGTCAGAGCCTGATGTTGGACCAGTCACCGGAATAGACTATAGTGCTTGGATGGATTATCTGGTTGACACAATTGTTTGGCCATTGAATGAAAACCCTCTCCGTGAATATGAAATGGTGTCTGATCCGAGCATCGGTAGGAACTCGAAGTCCTCAGCTCCGCTTTAAGTGAACTTGTAAAAAGAATCATGACAATTTATTTTAAAAAATTTCATATTTGAATTTGCTTTCGTATGAATATTCTAATTCGGGTAATGCAAACCCACCGCAACTCGAAACGTCATGTATTTTATTAACTGGCTAATGTCATTATCAGAGTAACTTTAACTCCGTTACAATTTTAAATGCCAAGTATCTTATTAACTGGCTAATATTGTTGCCCGAGTAAAAGCCCATTATAGTTGTAAATGCCCAGTATCTTATTAACTAGCTAATATTATTGGCCGAGTAATTTTAAAATAAAGCCACGTAGATTTGTACTTGTATTCCATACTCGGTTGCTACCCAAACATTGCATTGAGACTCGCCACGATCATACGTTTGGGTCTTTGAGCATGTCACTGAGGACGTCTCCTAGTTTTGTCTGCGTAAAGGTTTACCGAATCATTAAGCTCTGAGTTGCTTAACACAGCTGCGCAACTCACCAGGGATATACCCGGCGGTGCCCCGAGCCATTTTCCAGAATCAGGTATATCAGGTTTACCTTTTGGCTAAGGTCTAAATTGACCTTGCTCGACTGTCATGCTCTTTGAGTTTCTCCGCCCATTCATGTGTTTACAAAATCAATGGTCCTAAGCATTTTATTGCATTTGAGTGCCAATTCTTTTTCTTCTTAGTCTTTTCATATGTTATTATAATCATATGCTCACATTTCTAGGAATCCCTTGTCGGGTTTTTATTCATAACTGTAAATCTAACAAAATATGGAAATATCTCAAAAGGATTTCTAAGAAAAAAATAACTAACATCCTGACTAAAAAGAAATAAAGCCTAAAACTAGGGAATTTCAGAGATAAAAGATCTTCAGGTATTGGGTGTCTGCATGGTTGGGGGAAGCGTGTGTTTGATGACTTTTTTCACAGCTTCGGCTTGTCCATTCATTTGAGTGGCATAATAATTAGAAATTCGGTACTTTTTGTACAGTTGCCTTAATTTTTGATTGTCAAACTAGGTACTATTATCGATGATAATTGTATTCGGAACTCCAAATTTGTAGAGTATGTTCTTTTTCACAAATTTTGCAGTGTTTGCTTCTGTTATGTGTACCAACGCTTCAGCTTCCACCCATTTAGTGAAATAATCAACAGCCACGATTGCACGCTTTGCTACGTCCCTCGTTCCTGCCGGTATTGGACCAATTAAGTCCAAGCCTCACATGGAGAATGACCATGGGATGTGAGACTTCTGAGGTGCTCAGGGGGTTGCCGAATGTCATTGGCTATCCTTTGGGAAGTATTGCAACTTTTCGAACATCACTAGGCATTAAAGAACAAAGAAGGCCAGTAAAAACCTTACATGAGTGCCTTATGTGCCAAACTTTTACCTCTTGTATGATTTTTGCATACAAAACTATGGATTTCCTTTAGTATCCAGTGTGTGTCCTCCTCTAAAATGCACTTTTGGAGTGTTCAGGAGAATCCTCTTATGTATATTTCTCCTCCAATCGTAGTATCCCTAGCTGACCTATACCTGATGCATTTTGCCTCCAAGGTGTCTTCTGGAGTACATCCTCTTCCAAATACCTTTTTATCTAGGTCACCCAACCGTCAGACGGTGTTCGGATTTCTAAAAATTCAAAGTCTTTCGGCTCAAACATTTGGCCTAAGTAGATGTGTGAATGAGATATTATTTGGTCTGATTGTGGTTGTTGTTGATGCTAGCTTGGAAAAAGCGTCTGCTTTTTGATTTTCTTCCCGTGGAATCTGGACAATCCTATATTCTTTGAACCGTTTGAAGAGTTGTTTTGCTATGTCCAAGTAAGCCATCATACTTTCATCCCAGGCCTGATATTCATCTAGGATTTAGTTGACAACTACATGTGAGTCGCTGAATATTTCGACCTCGTCTTCTCCGAGTGTAAAGCAAACTCTAAGTTCTGCTAGCAGTGCCTCATACTTAGCTTGGTTGTTTGTTGTTTTGAAGTCGAATCTCAACGTTTTTTTCTTCTGGGATGCATACTACGATCTCTGCCCCACTGCCATGAGTGTTTGAGGAGCCGTCAATGTATAATTTCAATGAGAGACTTCTATCCAACATTTTCTTTTCCTCCATATCGGGCTCTATGAATTCTGCTATAAAATCCACCATTGCTTGACCTTTGAATGATATCCTAGGCATATATTTAATACAGAATTCACTCAACTTGATTGCCCATTTGGTTTGCCTCCTTGAAATCTCAGGTTTCTACAGAATTTGCTTAATTGGGCAGTCGGTGAAAACCCTGATTGCATGTGCCTGGAAATATGACCTCAACTTCCTTATCGCCGAAACTAATGCTAAGGCCATTTTTTCAGTTTGGAGCAGAGCCTTGCTGGTACAGTATATTGGCTTTTGTATTCTTTCCTTTGTCCTGATTAGGACCGAGCTTACTACTAATTTTGTAAAGGACAAGTACATGTAAAGTATTTCTCCTTCCTTTGGTTTTGAGAGGATGGGCGCCTGACCTAAGTATTCTTTTATCTTTTGGAGTGCCTATTCACATTCTGTATTCCATTCAAGCCTCTTCCCTATTTTGATTACTTTGAAAAATGGCGTGCACCTTTCAGTGGCTTTCAAAATGAATCTACCTAGCGAAGCTAGGCAACCATTCAAACGTTGTACCTCCTTTAGGGTTCTTGGAGAAGTCATTTTTTGGAGGGCTTCAATATTCTTAGGATTCACTTCGATCCTCCTTTGGTGAACTTGGAAACCAAGGAATCTTCCCGAAGGAACTCTAAACAGGTACTTACTTGGATTCAACTTCATCGGGTATCTTCTCATGACATCTAATGTTTCACGCAAAAGTTGAAGTGTGCTCAGCCGTGGTGATACTTTTGGTTAACATATCGTCTATGTAGACCTCCATGTTTCTTTCTATTTGGCGAGCAAAAATTTTGTTAACTAGTCTTTGATATGTACCATTGGCATTTTTTAGTCCTAAGGGCATCACTGTATAACAGTACAGACCTTGGTAGGTTGTGAACGCTGTCTAATCTTCATCCTTCTTGTTTATCCGGATCTGGTTGTATCGCGAATAAGCGTCCATTAAACTGAGCAGTTCATGACCTGATGTAGCATCGATCTATAGGGAAAATTGCACAACGAAAGCTTAAAAAAAAATTAGGGTTTGGTATATTTTTTTTTTCCTTTTTTTAATAACAAGAACTTTATCCCTAGATTAATTGATGTATATAAAAAGTATCGTACCATTTTCTAGTGACGATTGAACTAGCGCTGAATTAAATCCGTAAGATCTTCCAATCCAATCACGAACGTGAATCACCTAGGAGTGAGTTCGTGAATCACCTAGGAGTGTGGGTTCCCTTTCTTTAAATTGTATGCCTGAGGATGGAAACAAACAAAATCTTTTTATCTGTTAGTCACAATAATCCTCTAAGAGAAAATCCAAGAATGTGCTGTCACTTGTGAATTATCAATCTACCTGATTCAAACTCGCGTGAACCCGATTTGATTTTGTACACAAAACCCTTTTGATGTAGAGGATACTAGTGTACTATCAAAAACAAAAAACGTTCCCTTTTTTCTCTTCACCTTGGCCGAATTCTACACCCTATATCTATGAGTTGATCGAATTTTGTGTAGAGCAAAAACTAAATTTTTCTCACTCAAAATTCTCTCTTGCTTGGCCGAATTCTCCCTTGGAAAACACTTAGCTAGGTCAAAATTTCACTCATAGAATACATAGGGCTGGCCGAAATATATAAGGCCTATATATATTGACCGAATTACTTAGCCTAATCTATTTAGGGTTGGCCAAATTTTACATGTATTTAGATTAGGAGACTTAATCCTTTCCTAAGAAGGATTTAATTGGTGGGTAAGAATCCTATCCTTAGGTGGATTTACTTAGGGACCAAGAATCCTTTTCCAAAAAGAATTATTTCCTACACCAAGACTCCTAATTCAACTAAATAGTTTATTTGTGACCATATTAAAGATTTCCTAATTTGACTACCAAAATAATTTTATTTATTTATCTACTTATCAAATATAATCACTAATATTAATTATAGTAAAAACAATAGTATAATATTAGGAGACCTTCTCCTATTAGGAAATTTTTTTGACTTTTAATTAAATAACTAATTAATCAACAAACTAATTAATTTCTATTTAATTAAATAATAAAATAAAAATAATATATTTAGGCTTTTATATATTAGCCTTGCCGCCCATGTCAATATATAGGCATATATATTATTTTTTTTTATTTTAAATCCACTGGACTTTTATAAAAAGTCCACATGTGAACTAGACCCAATCTTACAAAAATAAACAAGTCCACATGCCTCAATACAATTCTAGATGGAACACTTAGGTCCGACATATTAATTTTAGTTCATTCCACTAAAGAACTAAAATTGAACTCTTAAATAAAGATAGAATAAGTTAATATTTCTCATTCATACCATAGACACCCTTATTAGAGAAAATGTATCATCGTGAAGAATATCAGTAATCGCCAAGAGCTCATAAACTGCCTATAGCTCTCCCAGTTACCATATTTACTCATATGACCACATTTTGAACTTGGATATTTTGACTTGTCCAGAAGCCATGTTTCAATAGACACTATTGAAAGCTTAACGTTAAGATTTAATATCCAATACCTCAAAACGTACATATGATGATATTCTACTCTCATTTAATAAATGCAGCCATGATGTCAATGAAGAGAAAATCGTGCAATGGTAGCATGAAAGTTAAAATTAGGGTTTGGTATAAATAAAAAAATTTCCCTTTATAATAACAAGAACCTAAACCCTAGATTAACTGATGTATATAAAAAGTATCGTACCTTTTTTTTCGTAACGATTCAACTAGTGTCGAATTGAATCTGCAAAATCTTCCAATCCAATCACGAATGTGAATCACCTAGGAGTGCGGGCTTTCTTTCTTCAAATCGTATACTTAAGGATGGAAACAAACAAAATCTTTTTCTTTGTTAGTCACAAAAATCCTCCAAGAGAAAAACCAAGAACATCCGATCACTTGTGAATTATCAATCAATTTGATTGAAACTCGCGTGAGCCTTGATTCGATGTTGTACACAAAACCCTTTTGATGCAAATGATACTAGTGTACTGTCGAAAAAGGGGAACATAACACTAGTATCCTTTACATCAAAAGGGTTTTTGTGTACAACATCGAATCAAGGTTCAAGCGAGTTTCAATCAAATTGATTGATAATTCACAAGTGGTCGGACGTTCTTGATTTTTCTCTCGTAAGATTATTGTGACTAACAAGGAACAAGATTTTGTTTGTTTCCATCCTCAGGTATACAAGATAAAGAAAGGGAGCCCACACTTCTAGGTGATTCACGTTCGTAATAGGATTAGAAGATCTTGCGGAATCAATTCGGCACTGGTTCAATTGTCACGAGAAAAAGGTACAACACTTTTTATATACATCAATTAATCTAGGGTTAAGGTTCTCGTCGCGTAAAAGGGATTTTTTATTTATTTATACGTAAACCCTAATTTTCTTATTTCTCACACTTCTGTTGCGTTTTGAACCGTTCTTTTCCGTACAATTTTTATCAGAGCCTGGTTGTACCCTTGATTAATTGATGTATGTGTACGTGAATCTTTTTCTTTCTATTGTATATATATGCATGTTTTAGAAAGAGATTGCACTCTAGGTATTCGTACATATATTTACATTAGAATGTATAGATATATATATATATATATATATATATATATGTTTTATATGTAGTTTGTTATTGCTCAATTTTGGTCCTAGAATTTCAATGTAACTTTGTTTTGGGATTGTAACAAGAAGGGGGGTCTATCATCGTCAAAATTTCCTTCTTGGTAGATGCTAAGTTTTTTTTTTATTTTGTTGTTGTAATAAAAAAGTATTTTTATTTATAATTCTTCTGTAATACACTCATGTTTCGAAAACTCAAAGGTTTGAAGAATTAGGAGCAACCGAACATGTTTAGGACCATGCGACACGTAGCAATGAACGTACGTACGAAGAGCACGCAGCCACGTTTGTTGTGGCATGGCCTACGCACGACAGCCCTATGGAAGCCATGGGCAGCGCATGGCAGCCCTTTTTGGGTTTGTGGCATGCGCACACCCATAGGTAAGGACCAAGGTTGAGCACGCCAATGGGAGGCAGCCGAGAGAGTCCGGACGACGAAGGTCACGTGAAGATTTGTTTGCCAAGAAAGGAGTTTTTTTTTGTATTCTAAGACATGTAATTTACTTGCTTTTCTAGGATGTACCAAAATTGAAGCAATTTATATTTGTTGTAAATATTGCAATGTTTGTCACTGTTCGATAACATGTCATATAGAATAGGAGTGCCACTCATATATCTCTTTTGGTATTAACATGCATTGAATGGTTTAGGTATCTAAATTGGCATCTAGATATCTTGGTAAATCATTCTTTGGAATTCGATCACACACCTTAAACAATTAAGTGGGAGAAGGTGTTTTGGTACACCTACGACCTCCAAGTTTAGTTGAACTTTATGTTTCTTGAGTAACCGCCCAAAGGTGTATTCATGAATGGAATTTAGCAAGATATTTCCTTACAAGGATAGACTAGACAATTAGCCCAAACAATATCTACTACCAAAGGAGGGATATTCGTGAGGGATTATATTGAAGGTCGATAACTTGGTATTACACTCTATGTAATTTTATTAATATCCTCCCAAGAGTTCTTGTTAATAAAAATTACAAGTATAATATTGAAAACATTGGTTGTTATGTTAACAACTAGGTGGGACCTAGTCTAAATAGTAACTGTTGCGAACTCCTAAAGGAGGCGTGAAATATTTGGGTGTTAGATCACCGTTGAATTTTACGATTGAATTATTTTATTTATAATTCAAGATAAATATTCGAAAGTGCTTTATCATGATTATTTACTTATATAATTTTTGTTATTATTAAAAGGAAAGACAGAAAAGATGGAGTCCCGTTCAGAAACATGATTATTTGTAGGGTATCCAAAAGGAACAAAAGGATATTATTTTTATAGTCCTTCAGATCTTAAAGTATTTGTTTCGACAAATGCAAAATTTATAGAAAAGAACTATATGAATAATTTTGTGCCTAAGAGTAGAATTGTCCTGAATGAGCTTTCAGGGGATACAATGAAAATACAAACACGGTTAAATGCTCAAGGCTAACCTAATGGGGGGGGGGGGGGGTTGAATAGGTTAGACACCTTTTTCGACTCCCTTAGAAACAAATAAAAGTTTGTCCCTTTAGATTGCATATATCACAATATATATATATATATATCAATTATAGATACTTAATCAATATATAAAATAAGTAAAGTGTGATACAAACAAGTAATTGTAACACATACACAATCTATATTATTAGAAAGGAAGTCAACTTACATAAAGAGTTCTATCCATAGTATTCAAATAACAAATACAAATATAAGAGAGATAGGGATAGAGAAAAGTTGACACAAAATATAACGTGGCAAACCTCCAAAGAGGAAGCATCCACGGGTTAGCAACCATCGGCAAACAAAATCCACTAGTAGATAAGACAAGACAATGAGAGCTCTAGTAGTGAGTCTTCAAGTGATGAAGAGTTGGTGAGCAACTTTGTATCTCTAACGGCTTCTCATTCTCCACTAGATGTTAATGGTACAATATCTTTGAACAAGAACTTTGATGTAAATCATCATTGAAGCTCTACTTCCATTCCTACTAATCTTTAGTTGTTGAAAAAGATAGAAAAGCTTGAAGAAGCTAGAGATAATGCTCTAAGAGAGGTAGTTGAGAAGGATGATTTGATCAAGAAACAACTATTTGAGTTTGTGATTGTCACTCGTAGACTTCTCAGTGAGAAAGGTGATATTATGAAGAAGTTTAGAGAACTTGAAAAGATAAACTTTGAGAAGGATAATGTGATATCTTCTTTGAAAAAGAGAGAACAAGAATTAATGGAAGAGATAGACATGGCTAAAAAGGCCATCAAGGACTTAGTGAATGATTCGGTAAGTGTGTCTAGTGTTAGGAATCTTGTTAACTCTCATAGTGGTGAAGACGACTTGGTAGTTGAAGAGGAGCTCTTGGAAGTACCACTTCCTACTAACTTGGATGAAGTCGTGATTGATATGAAACCACACAAGACGAGAAGATCAAAAGCCAAGAAGAAGTTGGCGAACAAGGTATCTTTGCAAAATCCTAGTGAAGCTAGTTCAACTCTAAAAGGTATAATCTCATCTTTTATTCCAATTTGCCATTATTGCAACACAATAGGTCACATTAAGCCTGGTGTTATGAATATATAGAAAAATGCAAATTAGGAAATGAATCTAGAGATAAGGAGATTAAACTTCAACTTGAACATGCTAAGCACTTGAAAGTTGAGAAACATGATAATATTGCTAAGCATGAGAAGTAGTCGTGGAGTAGAAATAATACTAATCTTGTTCAACTTGACAAAGCTTGTATTGAAAATGTTAAGGAAGAGTGTGTTAATGATATTCTTGTTAATCAAGTCATTGAAGGACTTTACTCTAGATTTAACATTGTTGTCAAGGATGATATTGGAAATGTTTGTGTAGGTACACCCAAGAACAAGTGGTTCAGGGGTGAGTGCTCTTATCACTAAAATAAGAAGCACATGTGAGATAGCTTTGAGGCTATATATCAATTGTGTTGAGAATTCTTGCTTGCTAGCATTGAATACTCCATGTATTGATATGAACTTGGTTATCTCACATCTTGGTTTTTATGATGGTCAGAATTTGTTGATTAACTTTAGAGAAGTTCTTTTGATATATGTGTTGATTGAGTTGAGATATTATGCTTTTTATACTCTTGTTGTGAAACATCGTCAACTTGGTGTCATGAGGACATTCAAGGCAAGAGTGCTCATAAAAAGGGCGGGAGTATGATATTTGGTGAATATAATATGCAAAAAGGTATCTCTATACTTTAATGCATGTTCTCTTAGATATTCATCTTTTGACTCAATTTTTGATATACATCTCATAGCATGTCATATTAGAGAATTTTGTATAGCATACATATGGTTCTCATTGACATTTGCTATTTTAGGATCTAATACTGGTATTGTTCACATTGATCTTAACTTTGATGATTGTTTGTGTTTGGTATATTGAGTGGCATTACTTTTGAAAATATGAGCTTCATATTCTTTGAAAGCTACTCATTAACGAAGTAATGATCTTGAATAAGTCTCTACTTATTGCTCTAAGATCATGTGCTTATGAGCCATAAAATTTTGGTTTCTAAAAATTGCACTTTGCTTCTCTTATATGTTTTGCTAGTAGGTTGAGTTTACTAATATGTAAACATTGGATACACCTTGAATTTTTTGTGCTTAAGTACATTTAAAATGACCTATGGTTAGTATCAATTTTGCTTCGGCAATTACATAGAACTCAACGAGCACCTTCATGGAAATGGCTACACACATTGGTTGTGAAAGCTACCCAATGTTAGAAAGAGCTACACCATTGTGATGAGTGAAAGCCGTCATTAAGTGAATTTTGTTTATGTAAAAAAAAATGGAAAAATCAAAGAATTGTTGAAATGAAATCTTTTTTAAAAAAAATCTTTGATTCAAAGCCGAAAAAAATGGAGGAAGGGTTAAAAAGGAGTTTAGTTGAAAATCAAATGAGGTCGGGTTGAAAAACAGAAATGGGATGTCGAGTCAAATGCACACACACACTCATATGTTGAAATCTATTCTCTTAAAAGCAAAAATTCCGGATGATAATCAGTTTGACTTTTTATGGAAAAAGCTTAAGATGAATAGTTTTTGGAAATTGTTTGCATGTTGATTATCAAACTACTTCTTGATATATATTTGAAGCATATCTCTCTCACACACACACTTTGTTTATGAGTATGATTATACTTTAGCAATTGTTGAAGAATTATGAGAGAACTTGAAAAATCTTTGTGTATCTCCCTTAGCATATGAAGCTTATTTTGTTGATATTTCTTCAAATTGCTTGAATGTGTGATTGTGTGAACATCTTTGTGAACTTTATGCTCTCATTGATTTTAGTTATAGCATTTATCAAGGGGGACCATTGTATGCTAGACATTGTTCTCTTTTATGATATGTTCACATGCTTCATTTTGTTACATGTTGGCATATTTTGACTTAATGATACTTGTAAGATATTACTCACTATCTTTGTCTTGTATGATGATTCATTCTTAAGTCATATGTCTTTGTTTATATATTTGTGACTAATATGCTTGTTTTTTCTTTCACTCACTTTTGTTGTATGTATATAACATCTTATATCATAAGAACAAATGGGAAGAACTAAGGTTACCGGGAGTGGAAATCAATCGAATCCCATTGTGAAAGCCAAGTCTACCTCAAAGGGATCCAAAGCTTCAAGGTGAAAGGATTTAGGGATCTTTGGAACTAAGAATATATTTCAAGAGAGAGGCATTGACTTAGGCAAATTTAAGGATTCTTATGTTCTTAAATTCATTAAGGATAAAAATTGGGAATTTTGGGTGATATATTAGGAATAGTGACTGATACTCTTGTTAGAGAGTTTTATTTTGAATATAGAGAGAGTGCCACCTTATTGGATGCTTTGATGGAGATTAGGGGTGTTGTGTTTAGAGTTAACCCGGAAAACATTAACAAGTTTCTTGGGCTATCTAATGATATAGATTCGAACTTTCTAGATGTAGATGTCATTGAGAATCTTAATATCATGGGTAGAACTCTTTGTGACAATGCTTCTTTTGAGTGGAAAGGTAGAGCATATATTAGTCAACATGAGTTAACTAAGGTTAGTGCATTTTGGCATCTATTCATTTGCACTAACATTATTGGATCTTCGAATTCAACCGAGTAAAAGAAAGACAAGATCAAAATAGTGAATGCCTTGTTGACTAATCAACCTATAAACCTTGGGGATTTACTTATGCTTTATATTCATAGTGCGGCTTTCTCTACTAGAGGAGAAAAAAAATAAAAAGCTTGCATTACCGGGGTTTATAACTTCTTTGTGTTTAGCTCGTGGTGTTAAGAGTAGAGGAGATGATGTGTTGGTACAACCTTTGGAAAAGTATAGTGATAAACGTGTGTTATACATGTCATATAAGGATAATGGTAAGACATGTGATACTTTTGGACTATTTAGTAGTTCACAAGTTGATTGTCAAGAGACTAGCACAAACATTCTTCCGGATTGGGCTTTACATTTGAAGAAGAAGGTTGATGAGCTTAGTACTATAGTTGATAAACAAGATGCTAGAATAAAAGAGTTGGAGGAGTGTATTGCCTCAAGTTCAAGACCACCTCTCAAGCATTATGTTAGATCAACTACACGCACATCTTTCTTTGGTGGACCGAGTAACTAGTATTTGAGTCTTATGGTATGTTTCTTACCTTTTGGCATCATTTCATGTCAAAAAGGGGGAGAAAGAGTTACTAGTTACTTAGTTTCTTTTTATGTTGTTTTTGTGAACTTTTGAACTTTCAATGGCATGTAATAATTAGTTTTAAGATTTGGTAAAGAATTCTTGTGTTTTGGCATGTATTGAGGGGAAGATACATGTATTTGTGGACTTAAGTGTATATTCTTATCCATATCATATGTTGCCATTTGTTGTTTTTCTCTTGTATATGCATTGTGCTTTGAGATGATTTGTAGGTTGCTTCAAGAGAAGATCAAGATGAAGTTCAAGAGTTGGTGAAGATTAGTTATATGAATCTTTCTCATTGTAATGTGAGGGAGTGATTTTGTAACCTATCTTCATTTTTATATTTGTAGTAAATGTATAGGTGTTTTGACATGGAATTTGCCAAAGGGGGAGATTGTTAGGTTTTAGTTTGTGTTGGCATTAATTCCATATCAAAATGATCTTTACTTGTAATGACTTAGTTGTTTAGATTCATGATGATTCAAGCTTCAAAGAAGGATGAACAACAAGTCAAAGTAAGTTCTAAGTCTTCAATGAGAAAGGATGCAATATGGTTCTACAAAGGTATACTAAGACCATATATTTCTCTTACAAGGCTTAGGCACACACACACAACTCATACATTTGTGTCCCTGCATCATTGTGCACCATTATAGGCACACACATACAATTCATTCATATGTGTCCCTGCATCATTGTGCACCATGTATAACACATTCACACACTTGAAGATGAATGCTCATGCATTGGTATGGAAATACAATGTTTTGGAAAATACATGATTGGAGACTATCTCTATGTAGTTTGCATTCTAGTGTTAATTGTGTTTGTGCATGTATATGTTTGTATAACATGGATGTTAAGCTTGATTTTAGTCTTAAATCATTCTTGATTGAGTTCCGGTCATTTCGGTTACTCATACTATTGATTTCAAGTTCTAAGTCAAAAGATACTACACTTTCAACTCATATTGTATACATTGTCTTCGCCTTCGTATATCGAGTCAAATTTTTATTTTCTGGGTTGAGTATCTTATAAGTCCATGTCCGTGTGAGAGTTACGGTTCGTAATCAGCAAACGGATTCAAATTCCAAGTTTGGAGACCAGAGAACAGTTGAAGAACGCAAGGGAAATGCGAGGGAAACTCAAGGGGATTGCACCATGACCGAAGGCCATGGAGTGGTGCATGCCCGAGATGGTGCGTGGCCATCTCGGCTGCAACACCTTGCTGCCCTGAGATGCCCACGTGCCATCTCGGGGAAGCAATAACAAAGAGGGGCAATTTCTTCCATTTGCTTCTTTCATTCCCTCTTCTTTATATTCTCTTTCCCTCTCACATTTCATTCAAAAAGAAATTCAAACTAGTGTGCAGAAATTTTCTCTCTACATTTTCTCACCTTCCAAGCACCATAACTTCTTCATTTGAACTCCGATTTGAGTGATTCAAAGTTGAGAGTATTTGTATATTCATCCTCCATCGTTTCTCTGAAGGTTTGAGTGAATTTTGTTACTTTTTTTGGAGTCTAAACACACAAAAACGGGACTGCACCTAAATCAACTAAGGTGTTGATTTTCTCTCAAAGTTTTCTTTTAAAACTTGGTCAATTGCCTTGGATTTTCTTCTTCAACTTGTATATGTGTATTGTGAATATTTTGATTTGAGTTTTGAACTCTTTTAAATCTAAATTGAGTTTCAATTGAAATCATACATGTTGAGTTAGGTTTTGATTTTACCTACTTTTTCACATATTTGGGATTGTATTGTGCTAGCTTTGATTCTAGGACTATTAGATGATCTTTGATTGATTGATTTTGTGAAAAATAGTTCCTCACATGTATTAGGCTCTCTTGGCCGAATTCTCACATGATACATGTGCTTATTTTCTTTTGAGCTATTCATGTGTTTTGTTGAACCTATGACTAGGAATATGCTCTAGGACTTTTGCTTAAATCTAAATGACTTTGTCATATGATTTTAGCATGTTTTTGGTTTGTGTGATTTAAACTTGATGTTGTGATTTATTGAACATATTTTGTGATTCAAGTTTAGATCTATGCATGTATCTAGGTTGTGATTAATGTTGAACATATCTTATATGATCTAGATTGATTATACATGCATGATTGACTAGACTACATGTGATTTGTGCATTCATGCTCATGTCTAGTATTTTCCATAGAATGTGTTGATCATAGCATTCTATGTTTCGTGCTTGTTTGCGTTTTGCATTCATGATCACCTAGATACCTTGTGAGAAGAAAGTCTTGACAATAGGTGTGAGACCTATGTTGTTGAGCAAGAAGTCTTGGCAAAAGGTGTGAGACCTTGGATTGTCAAGCAAGGAAGTATTGGCTAGAGTCGGGAGGACTCGGATAGTTGAGCAAGAAGTCTTGCCTAGGGTCATGAAGATCCGGATAGGTGAGCGAGGAAGTCTTGAATAGAGTCGGGAAGACTCGGATAGTTGAGCAAGAAATCTTGTCTTGGGTCGTGATGATCCGGTAAGGTGAGCGAGGAAGTATTGACAAGAGGTGTGAGGCCTCGGATTATTGAGCATTAGGGTGACATCTTCATGAGTAGGATAGGAGGGTAGTTTTTAGGTGAAGGGGTCACTTGAGAGATTGTACTTGTCTTATCTACTAGTGGTTTTGGTTTGCCGGTGGCTGCTAGCTTGTGGATGTTTCCTCTTCGGAGGTTTACCACGTTATATCTTGTTTCAACTTCTCTCTATCCCTATCTCTCTAGTATTTGTATTTGTTATTTGAATACTATGGATAGAACTCTTTATGTAAGTTGACTTCCTTTTAATAATATAGATTGTGTATGTGTTACCATTACTTGTTTGTATCACACTTTACTTGTTCTATATATTGATTAAGTATCTTTAATTAATATATATATTGTGATACAAGCAATCTAGAAGGACAAACTTTTGTTTGTTTCAAAGGGAGTCAAAAAAGGCATCTAACCTATTCACCCCCCTCTCTAGGTTAGTCTTGAGCATTTAACCGTGTTTGTATTTTCACTTGTCGCTCCAACCTGAGGTCTCCTTATCGAGGGAGTGCTTCAACCTCTTCAGGTCACAGCGTGTATCCTCCAGTGTCTTCTCGATCATTTCCATGTTAAGTTTCAATACCTGCACCACGCCCTTAGTCTAATCGACCTCTTTTTTGGCGACCTCAGCTTCAGACTCTGCCTTTTCAGCGCCATTCCTTAGTGAGGCCATCTAATGGCTCACCACTATGTTATACTCGAAAGTTTGCAAAATACAGCAACCAAGTTAGTCAACACTCAAATGCCAGTTATGTGAAAGCCAAAATAATAATGAGATGGGATATGATAACACACTTACCTTAACAATAAGGGCAGAACCCTTGGTAAGCAAAATCTCAGAGAAGCAGAGAGGTCATCGGAGCTAAACCCCCACCAGGGCAGGAAAGGACGAACTGGTCGAAGACCTCGATTTTTTCATAAATCCTCAGTCGAGGTCTAGTACTTGTACTAGGAGTTGCAGAGGTGGTGGCACCAGAGTTTCAAATCCCCCCGCTACTCGGAGAGGTACTGAATCAAGTGGAGAGGGTGGAATTGTAGCAACGACGGAAGCAGTAGTGAAGCTAGGAGCCACAATGGTAGTAACAGGTGGAGCAGCAGAGCCCTGACCTCTCACCCTGGTATGCTAGGATACAAAGACATCCATTTGAGACATAGGTCTAGAGATTAGGGGTGCTCTGGGAATCCCAATCGGTATACGCCTCACCAAGACCAGGGAAGGAAGGGGCCTAACAGTTTGAGCGGTAGGAGAACCGAAAGGAGAATGACAGCTTGAAGGGGTCCGGTTGTCAAGCAAACGGGCTCTCACTAGACCGATAGTGAAATAGAAAAAAAAATTACAGAGAATTAGCATACCTTAACAATATGAAAGAAACACACAATAACAAAAAACTGAGAGGTTCGACATACTAGGAGAAGCAGCTGAGATGTACAGATATCGATTCACCATACCCGGATCATAAGCATCCAATGTAGGAAACTCCAGGTTGACATACTTACGGTAGACGACTGTCTTCATGATTGTCATTGATTTAGCCAGCAGAGACGTCTTTCCTCATACCAGCTTGTCATTAAATTGGGTAGGGGCTTGATACTCTATCCCTCAATGAAGACAGAGCTCCCCCGGTCTCCGCCAACCACCACTCATTCTTCTCTCCTGGAGGCACCCTTCTTGGTGGCACCCGGTACAATTGATTTTAAATTATTCTTCGCTCGAAGATAGAATTGCCCCTTGGGACCAAGAGTCAAGGAAATAATCTAGAAAAGGAATCGTTGCTCATCTAGTCATAACAAAAAAAAAGGTACGACACTTTTGTTATACATTAATTAATCTAGGGTTAAGGTTCTTTCTATTAAAGAGAAATTTTATTGAAAATATACCAAACCCTAACTTTACGCTTCCGCTGCGTTTTGAACCGATTTTACCCTACAATTGGTATATGATCTTGGTTATACCCTTGATTAATTGATATATATATATATATACGTGAATCTATTTCTTTTATTGTATATACGTATGTTTTAGAAAGAGATGACACTCTAGGTATTCACATATATATTTATATTGGAATGTATGGATATATATATATATATATATATATATATATATATATATGTTTTATATATGGATTTTTATTACTCAATTTTGGTCTTAGAATTTCAATGTATTTTTGTTTCTGGATTGTAACAAGAAGGGTGGCATATCATCGCCATAATTTCCTTCTTGATAGTTGCTAAGTTTTTTATTTATTTTGTTGTTGTAATAAAAATACTGCAGAAAAATATTGTATTAAAAAAACTGCAGTATTTTATTGTTTAAAATTCTTCTGTAATACATTCAAGTATAGAAGACTCGAAGGTTTGAAGAATTAGGAGCAACTGGAACAAGTTTGGGACTGTGCGAGCCATAGCAACAAACGTGCGTGCAAATGAGCACGCGGCCACGATTTTTGTAGCATGGGCTGGGCATGGCAGCCCTATGGAAGCCATTGGATGCGTATGGCAGCCCTTTATGGGGTTTGGAGTGTGCATGCCGATGGGAGGCAGCCAAGGGGTGCGCACGCCCATGCGAGGCAGCCAATGTGTGCACAAACAATGGACGCATGAAGACTTGTTTGCCAAGAAAGAGTTTTTTGTATTCCAAGACATATGTAATTTACATGCTTTTATAGGATGGACCAAAATTGTAGCTATTTATATTTATGTAAATATTGCAATGTTTGTCATTGGTTGATAACATGTCATATAGAGTAGGAGTGCCACTCATATATCTCTTTTGGTATGAATATGCATTGAATGGTTTAGGTATCTAATTGGCATCTGGATAACTTGGTAAATCATTCTATGAAATTCGATCACACGCCTTAAACAATTGAGTGGGAGAAGGTGTTTCGGAACACCTACGGCCTCCAAGTTTAGTTGAGCTTTATGTTTCGTGTAATAACCCCCCAAGGGGTATTCATTAATGGAATTTAGCAAGATACTTCCTTACAAGGATAGACTAGACAATTGGCCCAAACGATATCTACTCCCAAAGGAGGGATATTCGTGAGGGAATATATTAAAGGTCGATAACTTGGTAACACACTCAATGCAATTATATTAATATCTTTCCAAGAGTTCTTGTTAATAAAATTGTAAGGCTAAAATTGAAAACGTTGGTTGTTATGTTAACAATTAGGTGAGACCTAGTCCAACTAGTAAATGGTGCGAACTCCCAAAGGAGGCGTGACATTTATGGGTGTTGGATCACCTTTGAATTTTACGATTGAATTATTTTATGTAATTCAAGATAAATATTCGAAAGTAATTTATCACGATTGTACTTATATAATTTTTGTTATTGTAAAGAAATCATGACCTCATCCCTAATCAACATCCTAAAAGATAATACTTTAACTGGTGATAATTATGTCACATGGAAAAGGAAAATTGGGTTGCTATTGCAAACTGAAAAACATAAATTTGGTATGCCTATTCCTTGACCACCAAACTAACAAATCTACTGAGGAGCAAAGAGACGAGTATCAACAGTGGAAGGCTTCAGATGAGATGGCTAAATGTTACATTATGGCCATCATCTCCGACTTGTTACAACAGTAACATGAAGGAGTAGAGATTGTTGCCGATATAATGATGTCTCTGGAAGAGATGTTTGCTATGAAGTCTAGGACGACTATAAGAGAGAGACAGTGACTTCTTTCATGAATCTTAGGATGAAACCTGGATAGGTTATGAAAGATCATATGATGAAAGTCATAGCACATCTCAACATTGCTGAACTAAATGGTGCTGAGATAGGTGGTGAGAAGAAAATTGACATGATCGTCAACTCACTATTAGATTCCTTTGATCAATTCAAGTTGGACTAAGAGATTCATACCGTTAGTAAAGTTGTTACTGTTAAGGCTCGTAAGAAGGTCTAGAGACAACAGAAGAAAAAACAACTTAGGCCTAACTAAAAGGGGTTTCGAGAAAGGAAAAGACTGAATGAGAATGAATTAGACTTGCGTTTAGACAACCGAGCGTTGGTATCGACTGGTGTAATGGGAGATAATAGAATTAATTTTGATTCATAGGAATTTAGATTTAATAGATGTTTATTATGTCCCTCAATTCAAGAGGAATTTAATTCCAGTTTCTTGTTTAAATAAATTTGGATATTCGGTTACTTTTAATAAAGCTTTTATTATTAGTAAGAATAACAAATTTGTTTGCAAAGGTACATTGGAAAACAATCTATTCTATTTGCATAGCAATATCTCTCACTTGTTATACACGAAATCAACGGAACCTAATCATAAAGAGTTAAATTATCAAAAGATTAAACCTGCCTATAGCATTTGCGCCAAGGTCATATTAACCTTAATAGGATCAAAAGATTGGTTAGTGACTTAAAGGTTGATGATCTACCAGCTTGTGAATCTTGTTTGGAATGTACAATGACCAAAAGGTCGTTCAAGACCAAAGGCACAAGAGCCACTAAATGTTTAGGATTGATACACACTAATGTTTGTGGTCTTATGAGCATTCAAGCTAGAGGTGGATATGAGTACTTGATCACTTTCATGGATGATTACTCGAGATTTGGTTATGTGCATCTTATGATACATAAGTCGGTTGCTTTTGATATGTTCAAAGCATTTAAAGCCGAAGTTGAAATTCAGCTTCAAAAACACATAAAAATCTTGAGGTCTGATCATGGTGGAGAATATCTATCTGGTTAGTTTCAACAATATCTTATTGATATTGGGATAATTTCTTAGTTTTCTGCATCAGGTACACCTCAACAAAATATGGTGGCAAAAAGGAGAAATATAACTCTTTAGGACATAGTTAGGTCTATATTGAGTTATTCAACGCTCCCTAATTCTTTTTGGGGATATGTTTTACAAATCGCTATGTACATTCTAAAAGATGTGCCATCTAAGTCGGTTCCTAAAACACCACATGAGTTGTGGACTGGGCAAAAGCCTAGTTTACTACACTTAAGGATATTTGGATGTTCTGCGCACGTGTTAAAAGGAAAGACAAAAAAGATGGAGTCCCGTTTAGAAACATGCATATTTGTAGGGTATCCAAAAGGAACCAAAGGATATTATTTCTACAGTCCTTTAGATCTTAAAGTATTTGTTTCGACAAATGCTAAATTTCTAGAGGAGGACTATATGTATAATTTTGTGCCTAGAAGTAGAAATGTCCTGAATGAGCTTTCAGGAGATAAAATTGCACAAGAGGTCTCCCAACCTTGCCGAATTGTAAGTTCCGCACAAACACAAGATCAACAATCTACCATACCTCATCGTAGTAGGATGGTTAGTAGATAACCCGAGAGATACATCGGTCTAGGAGAATCTGTAGAGAATCTTTCGGATGACGATGATCCCTATACGTACAAGGAAGCAATGGAAGATGTTGATTGTCGCCGCTGGCAAAAGGCAAGCAATCCAAAATTGAATCTATGATCAAAAACAAAGTTTGGTCTCTTGTAGACTTGCCTATAGGGATAAAACCCATCGGGTGCAAGTGGGTATACAAGAGGAAAAGAGGAATGAATGGAATGGTGGAAACCTTTAAAGCTAGATATTGGTAGCTAAAGGTTATACATAAAAGGAAGGTATCGATTATGATGAAACCTTCTCTCCTATGGCCATGCTTAAATCCATTAGGATACTTTTAATCCATTGCGGCATCTCTAGACCTAGAGATTTGGCAAATGGACGTTAAGATAGTTTTCTTAAAGAAAGTCTTAACGAAAGCATCTATATGATGCAACCAGAAGGATTCATTGAAAAAAGCCTAAAGGAAAGGGTATACAAGTTGCAACGATCCATAAATGGATTGAAGCAAGCATCAAGATTCTGGAACATAAGGTTAGATCAAGCCGTGAAAAGTTTTGGATTTATTCAAAACCTTAACGAACCATGTGTATACAAAAGGTTTAAAGGTGACAAATTGGTTTTACTAGTTCTTTACGTTGATGTTATACTACTAATCGGAAATGATGTAGGTTTATTGACATCAATTAAAAAAATGGTTGGCAAAACAATTTGATATGAAGGACTTAGGAGAAGCAAGTTATATTCTTGGTATCCAAGATGTTATATGTATATTTTATTAAAAGTACACGTCACTGACAGATAAGGTAGCCTCTCAAAAAGATTGTCAGATAAACATCCAAACTGGTAACTAGAAAACACCATCGGTGGTATCACCAAGACATGAGAACCCAAGTAAGGCAGAATATGAATACTCGGCACATTCAGCTTTACTCAGGACAACATGAGAAACCCGAGTAAAGAAGCTATCAAGAAGTATGTGATTCACATAAGTAAATGAGCCCAGAGAAAGGATCTAGAAATCACACTTCAATACGGAAACATCATTATTTCATTCCCCCGTATCAGAGGAGGAAAGAACTTAAAAGCTTCCAGAAGGATAAACACAAAATAGGAAACAAGTCCAAATCAAGCAATAACTCTACTCTTCTAGAAGATTGAACACCAATTAGAAAATAAGTCCTAAACGGACTATGCAACTATAATCTTATGAAGATTTAGACTCGATACGTAAGATCTCAGAAACAATAAAGAAGATAAAGACGAATACAACAAGTAACCAGTTCCAATCAAACATTATCACCTTTCCTTATATGTAACAAGGATAAGGGTTCTATATATATATAAATAAACCCACAATCTCGCTGTAAAAATAAGAAGAGAAGATATAGAAAAGGGGGAACAACAAGTAATCATAGTAGAAGAGAGACAAGAGAGATTGAGTGGTGTAATTCTTTATTTAATTGTGGATTTGCTTGGTTGTCCAAACAACCACCAGTGGATATTTCTCCGGTCACTGGAGTTTTACCACGTATACTCGTGTCATAAACATATCAATTACATTCTCTATCTCTTTCTCTTTTAACAGGTCATAATAGAACCAAGCATTGTTGACTTTCTTGGCCATCAAGAAATTGATGTTAACAATTGGCGCTAGAATGAGGGGATGGACCTCTGATATGTTTAAACGATGTCTGGTAATGGAAGTAAAGATGGTTCCAAAGACATACAAAAATCGCCAGATAATGCTCACCAAAAGGGGACCACTCAGGATCCCACAACCATCACTAGGAACAAACCGGTATCCCTGGCTAGCATCCATCAAGTCCCTCCGACCAGCGAGGACATATCGTACCATTTCAAGCATGCATTGCAATAGTTATTGATAGATGCAGCGAAGGAAGGAATAGATTTGTTGGCCACAAGAGAGACGAATCCTCTAAACTAACCATCCCTACAAAATTAGTCACCTCCTAGGCTCCGATCGGTAATAGTTGGGCCAGAACCAGACACGTTAGCAGCCGTTAGAAATTTAGATCCTACCAAACAGACAGGAAGTACATCGCATAACCAGGACAAGGATATAGAGATGGCCACAGAACGACCTCACCAAAAATGAAGCCTCGGTCAAGCGGGGAATGATAGGTACAACAAATATGATCGGTGAAGGGATCAGTCATCATCAGCAGAAGACGATGACCGTCATCATTGTAAACACCACCGTGGAATAATACGATTACAAGGGTTAGCTCGTGAGACCTGGAGGCAGGATGAAGAAGAGCTATAGACATGTATGACTCGAGAATCGCGATACAGAACCTGACTCGAGAATTTGACAGCTCAACCATCAGGGAGAGCCAGTGGGTGATAGAGATATTGTGATACAGAGCTTGACTGGAGAATTCGAGAATAACAGGTGACAAATTGATGCACTGATTAGGCGTTATGGACACAATGAGTTGTTTGATGATGATTCTGACAGCCCTTTCACTAGAGACATTCTGCAAACACCATTCCTGAAGAGATTCAGAATGCCACGCGTGGAACAATTCAAAAAGGTTACAGATCCTTAGAAGCATTTCAGACGGTATAAGAGCGATACGGCCCAATATGCCCACAATGATCCCTTGTTGTGTCTTAACTTTCCATAAACACTTGGGGATGTAGGCTCAAGGTGGTTCGGAAGATTGTCTTGGCAAGTATTGGGAGTTTTGGGGGGTTGAGCAGAAGCTTCTCAAGACAATTCCTTAGCAATGTGCACAGGAAAAAAATCAGTGGCATACCTTTCTCAATAAAAATAAGGGAAAGACGAGTCGCTAAAAAAGTACCTGGGAAGATTCGGCCAAGCAGTCTCATAAATTCGTAGTGCAAATGATAAAGCTATAATCGCTGCATTCATAAACAACCTACAGAACGGCTGATTGTCTTTTAACTTAAGGAGAGCTCGACTAACTAGATATGCAGACATTATGGACATGGCAGGAGGATATGCATTGGCTGAAGAAGAAGAGTTGGCACTAGGAGGTTGTTATGTACATGGAGGAAGACCCGAGTAAAAAAGATGCCGAGTCAAATAATTATGAAGGGAAAAAAAAGGAAATAGCAAAGAAATAAGCAAAGATGGGGGAAGTGAACGTGGTACTGATCAAACCAGGGAAAAGTTTCAATGAAAGTACAAAAACTACACCCTAGTTCGAAAAAGATAGGACGAGATCCAGATAATATTGGAAGAAAATAATCTGGTAATGGAGCTACGCCGATGGTCACAGTTTGCCCGATGAGACACGACAAAGTATTTCAGATTCCATAAAGAGAGCGGGCATAAGACCTCTAAATGTTACCATCTCAGAAATCATATAGAAACCCTAATCCGAGAAGGGCATCTACAAGATATTATATTGAAGAAAGATAAGAAGACAGAACCTCGAAAAGAAACCAAACCTGGAGATCACAACTCAGATCGGAACAAAAAGGCCGGTTTTGAGGTGAGAGGAGCAATTCAAACTATCTTCGGAGGACCTTCAACTGGGAGAAGTAACTTAGAACAGACTCATAAAATTCAAGAAGTGATTGAGGCAAGGCAGAATTTAAACATTAATTCCATCAAGCCTGATCCAAAGAGAATAAATGAAGGATGGGACCTAATAGAGTTTACTGAAGCTGATTCACATGGGTTCAGCGTCCGACCAAATGATGCTCTCGTCATTAGTGCCTGAATTGGCCTATAGGAAAGTTTGAAGGATACTAGTGGATAGCAGTAGCACAGCAGACATCCTCAGTATAGCCGTTTATGATCAGCTGATTGGGTCGAAATGACTTGTAACATTTTCATACTCCGCTTAGAGAATTTGGAGGAATCGAGGTCAAGTCTCTAGGAACGACAAAATTGCCCATGAAAATTAAGTGGCACCTTGCTAGAAAACAATGCTACTGGACTTTGTAGTGGTAAACATTGAGAACTGGCCTTACAATGCCTTACTGGGTCAACCTTTACTGAACAAAACAAAGGCAGTAACAGTAACCTACGCCCTGATGATCAAATTCCTGACATAATGGGGGTAGGAACGATAAAAGGTTCATAGGAAATAACCAGAAGAGCTAACCTCTTCGTTTACAAGGACAAAGATAACAGTGAGCACTAAGTATATACCCTGACTCAACCGGATCAGACGAAGCAAGGAGAACCGTTGATGTTCGAATTCAACCCAAGGGAGGAACTTGAAACATCAAAGAATGAGCCAACAGAGGAATTAGTCCGAAATGAAGATGAACCAATAAAGAAGGTTAAAATCGGAGCTAATTTAGAAGAAAAAACCAGGACAGATCTCATCAATTTTCTTAAAGAATACAAAGACGTATTTGCATGGAGTCATGATGACATGGTGGGGATAGACACACGAGTGATATCATATCATTTGGCCGTGGATCTGAGCATAAAACCTGTAATTAAAAAAAAAAGATCTTTTAACCTTGAAATGAGTTGAGCAATGAAGAAGGAGGTAGAGAAGTTACTCGATGTAGTATCAATCAGAGAAATCAATTATTTACAATGGGTAGCGAATGTGGTATTGGTCCGGAAGAAAAATGGACAAAGGAGAATGTGTGTGGATTTCACAGGTTTGAACAAAGCCTGCCTAAAAGATAGTTTTCCACTTCCCAGAATATACCAGTTGGTCGTTGCTATATCAGGTCATGAACTACACAGTTTTAAGGATGCCTATTCTAGATACAACCAGATTTGGATGAACAAAGCAGATAAAGATAAAATGGCATTCACAACCAACCAGGGTCTATACTGCCACACAGTAATGCCCTTTGGGCTAAAAAATGTTGGAGCCACATACCAAAGACTGGTCAACAAAATTTTCACTCGTTAAATAGGAAGAAACATGGAGGTCTACATAGACAACATGTTAACCAAAAGTATCACAGAAGCTAAGCATGATTTGGACTTGCGTAAAACATTTGATGTCCTAAGAAGATACCAGATGAAGTTAAATCTGAAAAAGTGCCTATTCGGGCTTCCTTCGAGAAGATTCCTCAGTTTTCAAGTTCACTAGAGAGGGATCGAAGTAAATCCCGAGAAGATTAAAGCTCTCGAAGAAATGATTTCTCTAAGAACCTTAAAGGAGGTGTAACGCTTGATGGGATGCCTAGCTTCCCTTAGCAGATTCATTTCTAAAGCAACAGACAGATGAGCACCATTTTTAAAAATAATCAAAAAGAGGAAGGGACTCGAATGGAATGCAGAATGTGAACAGGCATTTTGAAAAATAAAAGAATACATAGGATAGGCACCCATCCTCTCGAAACCAAAGGAAGGAGAAGTACTTTATCTATATTTGTCCCTTATAGAATTGGCCGTAATCTCTGTCCTAGTCAGAAAAGAGGATTAAATATATAAGCTAGTATACTATACCAGCAAGGCTTTTCTTTCTGCAGAAACCACATATTCTCAGGCAGAAAAGATGGCTTTAGCATTAGTTTTGGCGACAAGGAAGTTAAGGCTGTATTTTCAAGCATATGGAATCAAGGTATTCACCGACTACCCGTTTAAGCAAATTCTTACAGATACCTAAGATTTTAGGGAGATTAACCAAATGGGCAATCGAGCTGAGTGAATTTGATATTAAATATGAGCCCATGACATCACTCAAGGGTCAAACAGTGGCGGATTTTATAGCAGAGTTCATAGAGCCTGATCTAGAGGTAAAAAGAATGTTGGGTAGAAGCTTCTCATGGAAATTATATGTTGACGACTCCTCGGACACTCATAACAGCGAGGTAGGGATCGTGGTAGGCACCCCAGAAGAAGATGACATTGACTGTGCCATGAGATTCGACTTCAAAGCAACAAATAACATAGCAGAATACGAGGCACTGCTGATAGGGCTTAGAGTTTGCATCGCACTCGGAGCAGGTGAAGTCGAGATATTCAGCGATTCACAGGTAGTCGTCAACCAAATCCTAGATGAATATCAGGCCAGGGATAAAAGTATGATAGCCTACTTGGGCATAGCAAAACAACTCCTTCAACGGTTCAAGGAATATAGGATTGTCCAGATCCCTCGGGAAGAAAATGAAAAAGCATATGCTTTGCCAAGCTAGCATCAACAACAACCACAATCAGACTAAAGAATATCTTAGTCTCACATCTTCTTAGGCCAGGTATAGCTAAGTCTAAAGACCTTGAAGTTTCAGAAATTCGAACATCGCCAGACAGTTGGATTTCTCAGCTAAAAAGGTACTTGGAAGAGGATGTACTCTTGGAAGACCCCTTAGAGGCAAAACGCATCAGGTACAGGTTAGCTAGGTATACTATAATTGGATGAGAATTATATATAAGGGATTTTTCCCGAACTCTCCAAAGGTGCATATCAGAGGATGACGCCCACCAGATATTAAAGAAAATCTATAGTGGCATGTGTGGAAACCATACAGGAGGTAAAAGCTTAGCACACAAGGTACTCATGCAAGGTTTTTACTGGCCTTCTTTGTTGTCTAATATAAAACGATGTTCAGAAAGTTGTAACGCTTGCCAAAGGATCACAAATGACATTCAGCAACCTCCTGAACATCTCAGAAGTCTCACATCCCTATGATCATTTGCCATGTGGGGCTTGGATTTAATTGGTCTGATGCCAGCATAAAATTTGGCTAGTGATTATTTCACTAAGTGGGTGGAAGCTGAAGCATTAGTGCACAACATGGAAGTAAAAACCATAAAATTTGTGAATAAGAACATACTCTACAGGTTTGGAGTAACGAATACTATTATCACTGATAACGGCACCCAATTTGACAATCAAAAAATTAGGCAATTGTCTAGCAAGTACCAGCTTTTAAATTATTATGCTACACCTGCCAACCCTCAAACAAATTGATAAGTCGAAGCAGTGAACAAAGTCATCAAGCACACGCTCAAAGCAAAACTGAATGCCAAAAAGGGTAGTTGGGTTGAAAAACTTCCTGAAGTATTATGGGCTTATCGGAAAACGGCAAGGACTTCTACAGGAGAAACACTAATTTCTTTGGCATTCGGAACAGAGTTTGTTATCCCGGTAGAAACATCATATATGTCACCTAGAGTTAGGTTATATGATGAAGATCATAATATTGATATGTTGTTACAAAGCTTGGATGAGTTAGAAGAAAAAAGGGAGAAATCCCGAGTGCGGAATGCGGCATATCAGCAAGGAGCGGCTAGGCACTATAATTCTCATGTGAGGGACATGAAGTTCCGAATGAGAGACCTGGTGCTCAGAAGAGTATCATTAAACACAAAAGATAAAGACACGTGCTCGTTGGCTGACAAATGGGAAAGCCCATACGAAAATTGAAGGAATGGTCGGACATGAAGCATATTGGATTGCCTAACTAGATGGAGTGGTTTTACCCCAACCATGCAACGCCCAATACCTGAATATTTTTTATCCTTGAAATTCCCAAATTTTAGGCTTTATTTCTTTAGTCAATATGTTTTTAGTAATTTATTCTTAGAAATCTTTTTGAGATTTTTTTTCCATATTTTGTTAGTTTTACAGAATTATAAATAAAAACCTGACACGGTATTCCCAAAAATATAAGCATATGGTAATAAGAACAGATGGTTAAAGAATTGACATACAATAAAATGCTTGGAGCCATTAATTTGGTGAAAATCCTAAATTGGCAGAGAAGCTCAAAAGAGCATGCCAGCCGAGCAAGATCAACTAAGACCTTAGCAAAAAGGTAAACCCGATGCACCAGATTCTGGAAAACGACTCGGGGCACCGTCGGGTAAATCCCGGTGAGTTGCACAGATGTGTTAAGCAATCCAAAGCTTAACAATTTGACAAACCCTTACGCAGACAAAACTAGAAGACGTCCTCAGTGACATGCTCAAGGATCCAAACGTAAGATCGTGGCAAGCCTCGATGCAACGTTTGGATAGCAATCGAGTACGAAATACAAGTGCAAATTCACTTGCCTTTGTTTCAAGATTACTCGGTTAATAATATTAGCAGTTAAATAAGATACTTGGAGTTTAAAAAAGTTGAAGTTACTCAAATAACGATGTCAGCCAGTTAAATAAGATACTTGGTGTAACCAATTAATAAGATACTTGGCGTAGACAGTTAATAAGATACTTGGCGTTTTAAGCATGCCAGTTAATAAGATACTTGGCCTTTTAGCATTCAGTGTTTCAACTTTTAAAAAAACAAATTCACGGCAAAAATAAATTATGCAAATATGGAATTTTATAAACTGTCAATAAATTTTTATAAGTCCACCTAAGGTGGTACTGAGGATTTAGAGCTCTTACCGATGCTTGGATCAGGCACCATCTCATATTCACGAAGAAGACTTTCGTTCAAAGGCCAGATAATCGTGTCGACTAGATCATCCATCTACTCGCTATAGTTCTTTCCAGAGACTGATCCAACATCTGGTCTGATTTTGAAGAGACTCTAAGGACTGGTCCACATGTTTTTTGATTGATAAGTCCCAATTGGCTCGAACCTTGTCAGTAGCCTCATTTTTTACCTTGAAGAACTCGCCAGCTGAAAAAAACCCCCGCTGGAACTCATTAAGGATTAAGGCATCATAAGTTGGAGAACTATTAAAGTGATCAACCTATTAAACTTCAAGTTCTAGCCTGGCTTCCTTCGAAAGGGATTCAATCGTCAGTGCTCGACGCTTAAGATCTTTAATTTTGCACTCAAAAGATGACTTCGTTTATTCGGCCTCTTGCTCAGCCTGAAGCATTGACTCCTGGGCAACAGAGAGCAAGTCTTGTAAAGACTTAGCCTTCTTTTCTGTAGTAGAGGCAGGAAGACATGACCTTCAGCATATCCTGGGGAAGGGCTTATAGGCTATTCCGAGATGTTATAAACCTAAAGATGTAACTTGTAAATGGATTTATGAAATAAATAAAAAAGAAAAGTTCAATTCATTCTTGTTGTGTTGTTTATTTTATAACTTGTGCATATATTTAACATCCAAGATTGTCGGATGTAATCTCTAACTGTGTGTATGAGTGTCATATGCAGATGGTTACAATAAGAGACGTGCAATCTAAAGAATCCATAGATAGCAAATAAAGCTGGGTACTTTATTTGTGGTTAATCTATAGTTGCGGTCCATTCAGTAATGTACGGTGATTCTATCCTGAATCATTCATATGAGATATGGGAATGGAGGCACCTTTATGATGTGATCAAATAGGACTGAGTCATGATCTATATGAATCTCTCATCAAGATCCGTTTACATATGAGAATCATATATATCAACAAATTGGCTATATATGGGTGATCTTAATCCTGAGTGTCTTATCGACTTCTTCAAGTTAGATCATGGTATTTGATATACCATGGGTGAGGTCGGATGCAATTCCCGATCAATATGCTCCGTATGTTGGGAGTGCGGTTTGGCTTGTGACTGGGAAGGTTTGTACACAATAGTGGAATCTACTCCTTCTTGTGAAAAGTAGATGGTAGTTCCCTTAAGGGTTAATTCAGGGCTTCGACAATAGAGCGCTCACCTAATTTCGTAAAGAGATAGGATTTATTGTCCATTAGAGAATCAATGGTACTTAAAGGATATATGTAATTAGAGGGGTATATAGGACATTATGACCCAAATCCAATTATGAACTATTGTGGAGGATCACACCATATGTAATAGCTATATCGATGGACACTGAGTTGTATCGGTTTGTGTAAAATCGTCTGCAGTTGAGAGAGTGCAGCTTCGGGTTTTTAGTGGAATAACACTGGAGTTAATAATCAAGGAATATTAATTAAAGAGTTTAATTAATGATTCCGAGGATTATTAAAGCTCAAAATACTGTGGGTCTATTAGGTCCCCTTGCTAGCCCGATCGATTTAGGTAACGTGGGTCACGGTAAATTAATTGGATTGTCCAATTAATTTTGTTACAAAAATGGCACGTATATATTCGGGAATTAATTGAATAATGAGATTATTTAATTAATGAATGTTAATAGTTAAATAAATTAAATAATTAGATTACTTAATTATATTGATAATTATGAATTATTAATTAACTATTAATTGGAGGGTGTTAGTCGATATATGGATTTAGGTGAAGATAAAATAATAGGATTATTTTATTTTTACTGAATCATTTATCTAAGTATTTGAATAAGTTTAAATTTAAAATACTTATTATCAATTTTAATATATTAGATATATCTGAAAAGGATAATTAAAAGATATATATCAATTAATAACACAAGAGATTGCATTGGATGCAAATTGATGTGTGCACATGAAACATTAGTCAAAAGAAGAATTTGCATAGGATGCAAATACTTGATACACACATTACACATATATATATATATATATATATATATATAACGGAATTGCAGGCATTATTTTGAGTTTGAGAAAAAAAATAAGTTGATTTTTTGTGTGTACCTGATACACATGAAAAAAGATAAGAAAAAAAATTGCATCAGATGAATTTTTTTTTGTGTACGTGAAAGAGAGAGATCGACAAAAACAATAGTTGTTTTTGATTTTGCATGTAGTTGACACAGTGACATGAAAAAGAATATATATATATATATAGTTTTATGCTTTATGTGTTTTTTAAACACATAAAAGAAAGAGTTTCTTCAATTCTCTCTACATCCTCCATTCAAGTTTCTAAGACCGTGACGTGCCCACACACAGTTACCAGTCCCGGGAGATAGCGAGGAAGATCAAGTGGTTCAGACAGGAGCACATCGTAAAGTGAATAAGTCTCCAAACGTTGGTAAGATTGGTTCAAACGGGAGTATATCGAAAAGTGAAAGAGCCTCCAAACGTTGGTAAGATTTTCTTCTTGATTATATTGATTTCAATTTCCTGTGTTTACATATTGTATGTATTAGTTTTAAAAAATAATTATGATCCCAAGTTCACCAGTCCCAGATACAGATTATGATCTGTATATAAAATTTAAAAACCTACTTCCGTTGCATGACAGGTGAACGGGGTTCCAACAATTGGAATCAGAGCCCGGTTTTATTTTCGAAAAAGGAAATTGTTTTCAATGTTCCTGTACGTATGATTATGTAGGGACGATTTAAATTGACTTTATGTTGTTTTTGTATGTACATTTTTTTTTAATTTACAAAAACATGATTGATCGTTAATTATATGGTACTGTGGATTTAGGGTTTATGGGTTGTATTATTATTATTATTTTGTTTATATTTTTTTTTTACTGTTATTGTATTGTAAAAAAAATACGTAACCTATATTAAAGACCTGGAAAAATCACGAAGAAGGATTCATGAGATGACTCGGAGTGACCTGAAGAGACTGGAAGACTCAGAAATTACAAGAAGACTAAGGAATGCCTTGGGGTATTTTTATAATTTTAGATTATTATTTTTAGGTTAAATAATCCACAGTACTCAGTCAATTCATGTATGCTTTATATTATGTGATGATAAAAGCGTTGACATGCATACGTATGTCATTTAGATTAGATGTGCTTACACAAATATATTTGATATGTCATACATGCATCATAGTCAGATATTTTATGTATTTTTTTAATGTGATTAAAATGGGCAATATACATAATTGACTATGAATAATGAGATTAGTTTTTAATGATTAAAAAACTTGGTAATTCTCATTAATATTAATCTAGTTATTAAAGAGTTTAATAAGTTTGATTAATAGGGTCATTTATTGTAATTAGGATTTATATGATTAATTACCTGATAATAAATTAATCAAATAAAGTGTTAGAGTTTTAATAGTTAAAACTTGGTAAACACTAACATAATAATCTGACCTTAGTAAATAGTTTACAAAAGCTTAGATTATTTACTAATATATTAGATTTTTAATTGTTAAAAATCATTAATAATTTATTAGTTAATTAGAATTTGTTTCTAATTAGTTAATGCGCTACATAACTTGATTAAAGTTAGTCGTTTAATCATGTAGGGTCTAGATGCATTAACGGTTAAAAGAAAACCCTAATTTTAAAATAGTGAGTGAGAGAGGGATATATAACTTATAATTCCCGCGGTCTCCATCATTAGTTCAACACTGTGAGATTCGAGTGGGGCCTCGTGACGGTTTGCTTTCGTCCTCCCTAAGGAGGGTTTCCACAAAGGTCAATACCAAGGTTGACTTCCTAACGGATAGGATTTTTTAGGGTATTAAAGGATTGACCAACCCTAAGGCGGCAATTCATGAGTTAAGCTCGTGAGATCTGAAATGGTGGGTTATACTCACGAAGGTTTTGATTAAGTTTGTTAATTAAAAACCTAACTGAATAAACGATGGTTGAATGATATGGAATAAGAGTTATTCTAGAAAATCATTTGATTGAGAATGTCTCGGTCCAACATGCAAAGACTTGACCGACCTAAGGCGGCATTTATTTGTGGTATGTTGGATTGTCGTGGTATAGTAACTAGTTGTAGGGTAGTTCTAGTTCGTTAAACATGTTCATGCATCATGTTTAAACTTATGTCAAATCACTCGCACTTGTTTTAAATAAATGACTAAATGAATGTTTTATTTATTTCAGCAACAATGTCTTTTGCATTACTTCAAATTCTCGCAAACGACAAGTTAACTGGTGATAACTACACTAAGTGAAAACTTAAAATTAATGCATTATTGGTCACCAAATACCTCAAGTTTGTGCTTACGGAGGAATGTCCTCCAGTGCCTGCTGCCAATTCCGCACGAACTGTTCGTGAGGCATACGAGTGATGGGTCTCATCTGATGAGAAGACCCGAACATATCTAATGGCTTCTATGACAGTTGTGCCTGCCACAAAGCATGAAGCAATGACTTCAGTATTCAAAATCATGGAGTCATTACAAGCTATGTTCGGGCAGCCCTCCGAGCAAAAGCGACATGAAGCCATTCGTTCTGCTATGCACGCTCGGATGAAGGAAGGTACGTCAGTTCGGGAACTTGTCCTAAGCATGATGTCCTACTTCAACATGGCAGAAGTCAATGGCGGGGCCATTGATGAACCCAGTCAAGTGAGCATCATACTGACGACTCTTCCGAAGAGTTTCGATCAGTTTAAGAGTAACTACGGAGCTTGCTACCTTTGAGTCTCTAATTAAGAACAATAATGGTAAAACCGGTGAGGCAAATATTAACGAACCATCTTCCTCCCCAAATAATAAAAAGAGGAAGAGGTCTGCTGGGAAGGCGAAGGGTAAGCCTAAACCCAAGAATGCCGAACGTAAAAAGAAGGGCACCTCCACCAACCAAGGCAAAGGAAAATGTTTCCATTGCGACAAGGTCAGTCACTGGAAGAGGAACTGTCTTCAATACCTGGAGGAGGCAGCCAAGAAGAAAAAGACGAAAGGTAAATATGATTTACTTGTTCTTGAATCTTGTTTAGTGGAAGATGATTCTTCATCCTGGATAATTGATTCGGGGGCCACTAACCATGTTTGTTCTTCTTTGCAGTGGACTGATTCTTGGACACAGCTAGAGGAGGGGGCTTTCTCAATACGTGTAGGGTTGGGGGATGTCGTATCAGCAAAAGCAGTGGGAGCGATAAGATTTCAGTTTTATAATAATAATAGTTTTTTATTATTGAACAATGTTTTTTATATTCCTAGATTTTCACGAAATTTGATTTCTGCTTCTAAATTGTTAAAACAATCGTATTCTGTTTCCTTTAATATTAAGTCTATTATTATTACAAAGAATGGTCTAAATATTTGTTCAGGAATTAATGAAAACAATTTGTATGTGTTAAGATCGTTAATACATACTACACTGCTCAACACCGAAATGTTTAAGGTTGAAAAACCAAAAACTAAACGATATAAGATTTCTCCAGATAATGACACGTATCTCTGGCATCTAAGTATTGGTCATATCAACCTTGACCGGATAGACATACTAGTAAAAAGCGGACCTTTAAGTGAGTTAAAGGTTGGCAATTTACCTGTCTGTGAATCTTATTGGAAGGTAAGATGACTAGGAGACCTTTTGCTGAAAAAAGGCTTAGAGCTAAAGAACCACAAGAGCTTATACATACAGACCTCTGTGGACCAATGAATGTTAAAGCTAGAGGTGGTTATGACTATTATGTCACCTTTATAGATGACTACTCAAGATACGGATACGTCTGCCTAATGCAACGGAAGTCGAAAATATTTGAAATGTTTAAAGAATTTCAAGATGAAGTTGAGAATCAATTAGGTAGGACTATCAAGTCACTATGATCAGATCGTGGAGGTGAGTACCTTGACCAAGAGTTTGAAGACTTCATGGTCGAGCATGGGATAGTTTCCCAACTCACAGCTCCCAGTACACCTCATCAAAATGGTGTAGCGAATAGGAGAAATAGAACCCTAATGGAAATGGTGAGATCTATGATTAGTTTCTCATCATTACCAAATTCCTTATGGGAATATGCGTTACAAACAGTGGCATACATTTTGAATGTGGTACCATCCAAATCTGTTTCTAAGACTCCCCTAGAGTTGTGGAATGGTCGTAAAGCTAGTTTGTAATATTTTCGCAAATGGGGGTGTCCAGCACACGTGCCAAAGAATATAAGTGGAAAGCTAGACTCCAAGTCTGTGGTCTGCCTATTTGTAGGATACTCCAAAGAGACCAGAGGTGGACACTTCTATAGTCCCGAAGATAACAAAGTATTTGTATCGACAAATGTAATGTTTGTTGAGGACAGTTTTATTAGTGACTATAAACCTCGTTGTAAGATTGTATTGAATGAGTTGGAGCCTGGTGAGACTAGTGCTTCATCAACAAGAGTTGTTGATCCACAAACATCTGAGAGTCAGATGGTTCCTGATCAAGATACACTACCACCTAGACGTAGTGAGAGGGTTGTGAGACAACCTAAATGCTATTTTGGTATAGGTGAGGGATAAGGTGTTGTCTCTGCTGATAGTGTTGATGATCCATAGACATTTTAGAATGCAATGTATGGAAGATCTTGATAAAGAGGAATGGCGTAAAGCCATGAATCTCACGATGGAGTCCATGTACTCTAACTCAGCCTGGGATCTTGTAAACTTACTGGATATGGTAAAACCCATAGGGTGTAAGTAGATCTACAAGAGAAAGAGAGGAGTAAACGAGAAGGTAGAAACCTTCAAAGCAAGGCTAGTGGCCAAGGGTTATACCTAGAAAGCGGGGGTCAATTATGAAGAGACATTTTTGCCAGTAGCCATGTTTAAGTCTACTAGGATTCTCTTATCCATTGATGCCTATTTCGATTATGAAATTTGGCAAATTGATGTCAAGACTGCATTCTTGATTGGCAATCTTGATGAGAGCATTTATATGATGCAACCAGAAGGATTCGTGTCTCAAGATCAAGAGCAAAAGGTTTGCAAGCTGCAAAGGTCTATCTATGGACTTAAGCAAGCATCTAGATCATGGAACATTAGGTTTGAAGATGTGATCAAAACCTATAGCTTCTAGCAGAACGTTGATGAGCCTTGTGTCTACAAGCACATCATTGATAAGAAAGTAGTTTTCTTGGTCCTATAGGTAGATGATATCCTACTCATTAGGAATGATGTGGGATTGTTGTTTGATGTAAAGGGCTGGCTGGCTACCCAATTCCAAATGAAAGATTTGGGAGAGGTGAGTTATGTTCTAGGGATCCAACTTATAAGGGATCGTAAGAGCAAACTCGTAGCACTGTCTCAGGCATCATATATCGATAAGATTCTTATGCGATTTTCGATGCAAAACTCCAAGAAAGGTAATTTACCTTCTAGGCATGGAGTTTGCTTGTCTAAAGAGCAGTGTTCTAAGACACCTCAAGAAGTTAAGGACATGAGACATGTACCCTATGCATCGGCAGTATGTAGTCTCATATATGCTATGTTATGCACAAGACTGGACATCTGTTACGTAATGGGAGTGGTCAGCAGATACCAGTTCAACATAGGATTAGATCATTGGGTTGCTTTCAAGACAATTCTCAAGTATCTTCGGAGAACGAGAGACTATATGCTAGTGTATTCCGGGCAGGATTTGATCCCGTTAGGATACACGAATTCTAATTTTTAGTCAGACAGAGATTCTAGGAAATCCACGTCAGGGTCAATATTTACCCTGGGTGGTGGAGCCATTGTATGGAGAAGTATCAAGCAATCTTGCATTGCTAACTCCATTATGGAAACCGAATATGTAGCCGCTTGTGAAGCTGCTAAAGTGGTTGTTTGGCTCTGTAAGTTCTTGAGTGATCTGGAAGTTGTTCCAAATCTGGATAGGCCTATCACACTTTATTGTTATAACAATAGTGATGTGGCTGATTCCAAAGAATCAAGAAGCCATAAGAAAGGGAAGCATATAGAGATAAAGTATCATCTCATTAGAGAGATAGTGTAGAGAGGAGATGTGATCGTCACCAAGATAACCTCACAAGACAATCATGCTGGTCCATTTACGAAGACCTTACCGACTAAAGTGTTTTCGGGTCACCTAGATGGTATAGGGTTACGAGACATACCTCGCATGCTTTAGTGAAAATGGGAGATTGTTGGGGTTTATGCCCTAAAGATGTAATTTGTAAATTGATTTTTGAAATAAATAAAAGGAAAGTTCAATTCATTCTTGTTGTGATTTTTATTTTATAAATTGTGCATATATTTAACATCCAAGATTACCGGATGTAATCTCGAACTGTGTATATGAGTGTCATATACATATGGATACAGTAAGAGACGTGCAATCTAAAGAGTCCATAGATATCAAATAAATCTGGGTACTTTATTTGTGGTTAATCTATAGTTACGGTCCATTCAGTAATGTACGATGATTCTATCCTGAATCATTCAGATGAGATATGGAAATGGAGGCACCTTGTATGATGTGATCATATAGAACTGGGCCATGATCTATATGAATCTATCACCAAGATCCATTTACAAATGAGATTCATATATATCAACAAATGATGGCTATATATGGGTGATCTTAATCCTGAGTGTCTTATCGACTCCTTCAGGTTAGATCGTGGTCATTGATATACCATGGGTGAGGTCGGATGCAAATCTCGATCAAATATGCTCCGTATGTTGGGATTACGGTTTGGCTTGTGGCTAGGAAGTTTGTACACAATAGTGGAATCCACTCCTTCTTGTGAGAAGTAGATGGTAGTTCCCTTAAGGGTTGATTTGAGGCTTCGACAATATGAGCGCTCTCCTAATTCCGTAAGGAAATAGGATTTATTGTCCATTAGAGAATAAATTGTACTTAAAGGATATATATAATTAGAGGGGTATAACGGACATTATGACCCAGCTCTAATTATGAACTATTATAGAGGATCACACCATATGTAATAGATATATCGATGGACACGGAGTTGTATCAGTCTGTTTAAAAGCATCTACAGTTGAGAGAGTGTAGCTTCGGGTTTTTAGTGGAATAACACCGGAGTTAATAATCAAAGAATATTAATTAAAGAGTTTAATTAATGATTCCGAGGATTATTGGAGCTCAAAATACTGTGGGTCCAATAGGTCCACTTGCTAGCCCGATCGATTTAGGTAACAAGGGTCACGGTAAATTAATTTGATTGTCCAATTAATTGTGTTACAAAAGTGACACTTATATATTAAAAAATTAATTGAATAATGAGATTATTTAACTAATGAATGTTATTAATTAAATAATTAGATTATTTAATTATGTTAACGGAAAATTCACTCAGGATGAGAAGTTCCTACTAACACCCTCGAGACCACTGCAACGGAAGCAGTAGTCGGGGTCAGTACCTTTGATACCTGACCTGCTTAGAGGTAAATGAGAGTCTAGATTATAACAAATGGGAGCTTTTATTACTGATTACTCGCTTGGATATATAAATTTCTCTCTCATATGCTCACAATCTCTCTAGGACCTAGGAAGGTGGTAACTTTATGCTTGTCGAATAGTGGAAACAACGGCGGCTGTGTTCTGAATACAGAATTTAGGCCCTCCTCTCCTCCTTTCTTCTCGTCTCTCTATCGTTCCTTTTCTCTTTTACTCCTCTATTTTATATATATATATATCCTCTACCATGCTTGGCCTCACATATATATATGGTCAAAGTAGGTTTTTAGTTCATAAATATCTTGTCATGATCCCATGAATCCGTTCCCTTCTTATCGGGCAGGATTCGTCATTTGAATTTGAATTTGAATTTGAATTATTACTTGATTCGATGATATCGTTGACGGAGATAAGTTTGTTCCCTTTTTGGAATCAAACTCTTGACTTGCATGTAAATATTACGTGGAGATGATCCTGTGTGCACTCGTGTCATGATTCTTAATAAGGTTACTGGACTATGCTTCGGTCCTAGATGGATCTATACTTCGGTTCTATTCTCGAGAGCTTGGAAATGACGTCCTGGTAGGCATTCCGAGGAGATAACACGAATCTGATTAGTTTAGAGGCCCTATTCTTCCTCAAATCGTGGAGGGGACAACGGGCTTCTTGTGAGGTTGGTAGGCTTCTCGTTCAGGCTACAAATTAAGTTAGACCTCAGAAAGTCTTAACCCAAAGAGGGCTTACTTTTCTTGTTGGGCTTCTTTCGAATGTTTCTTGAGCTTGGCAACCCCTCCTGGCTTTCACGGTGTGGTTGAGGAGCTCGACCCTAGGAACCGAGGTTCACAGATAGGTGGCCTCGAGAAGCATGGGTTCCAGTGTTCATGTGGGGGCTCATCCTGGTCGGGCCTAGCTTGCTTCCCGATAGTTTTGAAGCCAGGTCGAGCTTCCTTGCTCCTGTGGGGTAGCTTTATGGTCTACCCGAGTCTCATGAACGTCGACTATGGGCTTTGACTTGGGGCAGTAAGTGGAAAATTTCTCTTTGAGGCCTGGCCAAATTTTACTTTTAACAGAAGTCCCCTCTAACTTGAACACCGGAGGTAGAGTTGGGGTGAGGGTCAGATTCCTGTTTAATTGGGAAATTTTTCCGTTATAAAATAATTAATGAGAATTTCGAATGAAATCTTCTCATTAATGACCCAATATCGAATTTGAATTAGTGTGTTCTTCAAGGAAAAAACAGCCGCGCTAAGGCTCTCTCCGTGGCTCTAGGTGATCTTCCCGAGGATATCGCCGACAACATTACACCCTTGACCTCTATTTAATCCCGGCCTCACTATTCTTTTTGTCACACTTTCTTTGAATTTCAAATTTCCATACTTCCTCTCTCGTTATTTTCTTTAACCTCACTACCATCTATCATCCACTTTCCACCTTCAAGCTCTCCTCGTTCAGCAATGTCGAACTCTTCTGATAACATTGAAGCTCAGGTCGATGGCACTGGCGACTCTAACTCAGTTCCTCGGAAATGGGTGTGAGGAATCTTGAGCGACGAGGATACTTCCTCGACCCGTCAGCGCAGTCGTTTTAGTAGGTACGTCTCCATCGGCTCCGGCTTCTTGAATCAACCCGATAACCCTCTAGAGTTGGTTGATGAAGACTCTAACGTAGGAGAGAGGACGACACCGCTAGGAGGGGTCAAGTCAGGGTAGTCGGTCTTCTTCCGGTGAGGCTTCCGCCGTATGATTTTTAGGTCATTCCCAACTCCACTGTTGACCTGGACTCCCTCAGTCGCATTAGATCTAAGTAAGGCATTCCTGACAGCACCTCCCTTGTCATCCCTTACAGAGGCTACGACGTCTTCAATCCTCCCTATGGAATCCTTCTTATTCATGTGGTGGCCCTCGAGAGTGGGGTCAGGCTTCCCTTTTTATCCTACCTTACGACAGGCCCCTAACGCCCTTCAATTTGCTCCTCTCTAGTTGACGCATAGTTTCTGGAGGCACCTAATCGGCTTCCTTTTGCTGTGGAGGGAGCAATGTGAGATCTGTAAAATAACTCGGGAACCTGAAGCAGAGGAGTTGGCTTTCATCTTTCAAATCGGGAGTTTGGCTAGGATCCCTTAAGGTCAATTTTATGCTAAGGCCAAGAACAAGCTCAACTTCATCATCCCTGGAGCTTCAAGGAAGGATCCAGCTTGGAAAGAGGAATGGATATTTACCGATGATAATTGAGGGTGCTCAATCTTAATAGGTGGGCACGAGTTCAAAGTCCCCATAGCTTTCAATGACAAACCAGTGTGGGATCTGGATTCCTTGCCCGCTGAATCTGAAGCTGTGTTGAGGGCAATCCTTGTCAAGAACTACCTGAATTTGAAATACCCCACTACTGATCCCTTCAATTCCTGTCGGGTGAACCAATATCTATGGATCTCCGATGCTACCCCTCGTAAGCTATCTCAAGTTTTTATGCTTTAATCTATTAGCTGGCTTGCTTCTTAAATCTTTTTTTTTTAAGAGTGTTTGCTGTTGCTCCAGCTTCCCGTGAAGCTCAGCAAGCTCAGACCCCTTCCTTCTCTTGCTAGATTCTTGATTACCTTCGAGAAACAGGCGAACCAGCAGCTGGGGTCTAACCCCAGCTGCTGCTTCGCCTGTTTCAGCTCCATCTCTTACCCCAACTAGGTCTATGATGGTTATTCTTGCGCCGCGGGCTTCCAATGCGCTAATCAAAGGAGGCCCTGCTTCCCAGGTTGCTACTACGACCACATCTACCTCTTCATCAATGATCCCCTTTAAATTTATCGCTCTTTCAATTACATTACCCACTGCTCAAATCGACCTACCTGCGCCCCATTCAGTTCAGGCTACGGGGGACCCCGAGGCTGGTGTTCTTGAGACTCCCTCTTCTCGCCCCCACCATCAATCGGGCTCGATTGGCCAGGACGAGGTTCAATCAGAAGGAAATGGAAACTAAACTGAGCTAGCTTCGTTGAGACCATGAGAGGATGAAAAGATCTTTTGACCAAGAGACGCTCAAGTCAAAGCGGCGGGCTTGATAGAGAGACTCCTGGAAGGTCGAAGCCAAAAAGCTAGACATTGAGAATCAAGAAATGCATGCCCAGATTGCCAAGCTCCAGGCCGAGGTGGATGTATCCTTCAGCGAAGGTTACTTCTATAATTCCTACAAGGTCACTGAAGCCCTCCCCTCTTCCTTTGACCTATCGATCATCGATAACTGGAATAGGAAGGAGATATTGGCCAAGGGAACAGAGATGTCTCGCCTCTTAGGTGATGACTTTGATCCCTCAAACGTGGCCGAAGCTAGGAAGCAAACAGCTGGATTAGACCTTCTTTCACCTCCTTTCGTCTTCCCAACATCAGATCCTGGAGAATTTTGGAGGGGGGCTCTACCCACGGAGCTAGAAGGAGATCTTATGGAAGCCTGAGACCTCTCCAGAATTGCTTCAAAGGAAGAAACAGCAAGGGAGAGAGAATGTCAGAGTCAATGGCCAAACTTCTTGATGCAGCCATACCACTTGAGGTTATGACGGTGATCAATGAAGTCATGGATGAGGACCATGTTGATCATGAAGCAGTTGAGGTGGAGAAGGACCCTGTTAATCATGAGGCAGTCGAGGCGCATCCTCAGGAGGAGGTGGTGGAGGCAGTCGTCTGGGATGAGCGATCACCCAAAGGAGGGGCAGAAGGTGAGGTTCATTTGGAAGGGAGAGAAGTTGGAGGAGACCGAAAGGATGCAAAAGCTTGAGTACACCTTCTTGTAGCTTACTCTGAATGCCCAGAAAACGGGGTAGGCATCCCATCTTTACCCATGCTTGATCATTCATAATTTTTTTTTAGTAGTAGCCCGAAATCAGAGGTTGGGCATCCTGTTTGCTGTAGCCTTACTAGGGAATAGGTTACCCATTCATCAATGCAATTTAACTTTTGTTGACGGGAAATTTACTTGGGATGAGAAATTTCTATTAACACCCTCGAGACCACTACCACAAAAGCGATGGCCGAGGTCGGTACCATTGGTTCCCGACCTATTTAAGAGAGAGACAAAAGGCAGGAACAATAAATGGGAACTAATTTATTGATATATTGCTTTAAAGTACAAATTGCTCTCTTGAATGCTCACAGTCTCTCGAAGGTGTAGGGGGGTGGCAACTATATGCCTGTCAAATAGTGGAGATGAAGATGACCGTGTTCTGAATCCAGAATTTAGGCCTTCCCCTCTTCTTTCTATCTTATATGTTGTTATATTTTTGTATATGTCGTTGTCCCTCTTTGGCTTCACTTATTTATACCGTCCAAGTAGGTTTTTAATCCGCAAATACGTTACTGTGATCCCATGAATCTGTTCCCTCCTTATCGAGCGGGATTCGTTATTTGAATTTGAATTGTTATGGGATTTGATGATATCGTTGACGGAGATAGGTTTAATCCCTTATTTGAATCAAACTCTTGATATGAATGTACGTAAAGACAATCCTGTGTGCACTCGTGCCATGAATCTTTATGGAGGTCACCCTGCTAGCTGCTAGCTGCTTGCTGCCCCGTAGAGCAAGGTAGATCCCTACTTTGGCTCTATTCTTAGAAGCTTATGATGGATTTTCCCTGAATCTTGGGGGCTTGAGGTGCTCTTGTAGACCCTCCTAGGAGGTAGCTGTGGTAGTGTAGATTTAGGCGTGATTTTTCCTTTATGTCCAGAAAGGACAGCGGGCTTCTGGAGAGGTTGGCGGGCTTCTTTCGAAGTTCTCTTGAGCTTGGAGACTTCCCCTGGCATTTACTTGGCGGTTGTGGAGCTCGACCTCGGAGCTGAGGTTCCCTGATAGATGGTCTGGAGAAGCTCAACTTCTAGAACTCTTGTGGGGGCTCATCCCGGTCCCGTCTGACTTGTCTTCTGGTAGCTTTGAAGCCAAACCGGCCTTCCCTACTCTTACGGGGTGGCTTTACGGCCTTTTCGGGCTTCATGATTGTCGATTATGGGTGGAAAAATTCTCTTTGATCCCTTGCCAAATTTCACTATTAACAACTTTAGATCTGGTTCATGTTTTGACTTGCATGTACTTGTTCCTTTTCTGATCTAGGTTCAGCCTCTATTGCAAATTGACTTAGCTTAGGAAAAATAACAAGATAAGAACAATTCTTAAGCGTGAAAGCAGATAGCTAGCTCGGGCTTTCCAACTACAAAGACTTGTAGCTCAACGACTTTAGTCGATAGTCCCCTTGTTTGATCGTAGACCTGTAATAGTAAGCAATCACATGTATAAGGATAATTAGTAACCAGTAATAGCCGGGTTATTTAAAGTTAAAGTAAACCGAGCCCTCTATCCTTGAGCCCCATTAGGGGGTTGTAACCCGAGTGATACATCAAGTAAAGAACTGTCTAGCCCTCTCTTAGGCTAGGATCGGGAGGGTTTATGTGTTCTTAAACTCGAATCCTTCTTGGGGGTGGTAGCCCGACCAAAGAATCAAGAGGGCTATCTAACTATTTCCTGGTCTCGAGATCTGAATAGAAGCTATGCTCTTATACTCAGACCCTTCTTAGGGGTGGTAGCCCGACCAAGGCATTAGGAGGGCTATCTAGCTATTTCTTGGTCTCGAGATCTAGATGGAAACTATGCTCTTATACTCAGATCCTTTTTGGGGGTGGTAGCCCGACCAAGGCATCAAGAGGGCTATCTAGCTATTTCCTGGTCTTGAGATCTGGATGGCAGCTATGCTCTTATACTCAGACCCTTCTTGGGGGTGGTTTCCAGACCAAGGCATCATGAGGGCTATCTAGCTATTTCCTGGTCTCGAGATCTGGATGGCAACTATGCTCTTATACTTAGACCCTTCTTGGGGGTTGTAGCCCGACCAAGGCATCATGAGGGCTATCTAGCTATTTCCTGGTCTCGAGATCTGGATGGCAACTATGCTCTTATACTCAGACTCTTCTTGGCAGGGGGTGGTGCCTAACTGAGGCATCAGGAGTGGCGAGGGCGCTTCCTTGGCTAACCCCTGGCCTTGGGGCGATAATGTCAAATTTTCCACGTAGACCCAAATAATTGTAGAACATAGTTGAAGATGGAGAAAATAAGAAAAACAGGCTTTATAGATAAGAAGGATGGAGTACATTATTGTCGGAGATAAAAAAAAACTAGGTGGAGGCCGCCAGCTCTTGAGTAGCATGTTCAAGAGTAGAATTTTCTTAAGTGATCTGCATTCCAAGTATGGTCGATGAGTCGGTCGTTCATATCCTTGAGTTTGTATGCTCCATTACGGATCACCATTTTTACTAGGTATGGTCCTTCCTAGTTGGGCCCTAAGACCCCATCTGATCTCTTCCTGGCATTCAACGTTACTCTCATAAGAACTAGGTCCCTTTTCTTGAAGTTTTAGGCCTTTACCCTCCTGTTAAAGTACCTGGCAATCCTACTCTGGTAGACTGCTACCCTCTTGGCTATTCGATCTTCTTTTTCTTCCAAAGGTCCAAGCTAGCTCGGAGCTTACTTTCATTGCTCCCCGGTTCGAAATGTTGGACTCTAAAGGAGGTCAATTTGTTCTCGATAGGTAGGACTGCTTCAACCCCGAAGGTTAGAGAGTAGAGTGTTTCCCCGGTAGTTGTTCTCCTTGTAGTGCAGTAAGCCCAGAGGACCTCGGAAAGCTCCTCTGCCCATCTGCCTTTCTTTTGCTGTAGCTTTTTCTTCAACAACTTCTTAATGGTTTTGTTCGTGGATTCCACCAGACCGCTAGTCTGGGGGTAGGCTACCGAAGCAAAACAAAGGTCGATTCCCAAGCCTTCACAAAAATCTTTGAACCGATAATTGTCGAACTGTTTTCCTAGGTAAGCTATAATGGAAAGAGGGGTTCTCAACCTACAAAGTACATTAGTCGTGGTGAACCTTGTTGTGTTTTCTTCTTATATCTAGGAGAGCAGTCCGGCTTCGACCCATCTTGTGAAATAATCGATCGCCACGATAGCATGTTTTGCTTGACCCGGAGCAGTTGGAAGCAGTCCGATCAAGTCGACTCCCCACATAGCAAAGGGTATGGCGAGCTAAGGGACTACAACCGCTCCGGAGGGAGGTGACTCAAGTTTACGACCTTCTGGCATGCCTCACAGGCTTGCACTAAGCTATTTGCTTCTTAATGGATGGTTGGCCAATAATACCCCATGCGGAGAACCTGATATGCCAGAGCCTCCCCACCAATGTGGTTCCCGTATTCCCTAAAACGAACCTCTCTCAAAGCCAACTTGGCGTCTTGAGGGTGCAAACATCGGAGAAGGGGAAGGGATCTTCCACTTCGGTATAGGTGCCCATCCACCAAACAATACCAGACAGAGAGACTTTTGACTCTCCTAGCTTGGTCGGGCTCCCCGACTAGTTTTCCATCCTATAGATAATCCACTATTGGATCCATCAAGCACAGTTGTCGATCCAAGGTATAAGTTTCCTTACCTGTCACTTTGCTAGGTAGGGGGATCATTTGAAGAGGCACTCCATGGGGTAAGGTCTGGCCACCATATGCAACTATCTGGGCAAATACGTCAGCTCGAAGATTCAGTTGTCGAGGTACCTGCTCGATTTTGAATCCTTTAAATCTGCTATTGAGTTGTTTAACCAATTTCAGGTAAGTGATCATAATATCCCTTTTGCCTGATAATACCCGGAGACTTGGCTGACCACGAGCGAAGGGTCGCTCTTAACATTCAGGTAATCAACCTGCCTATGGCTGCGCTTATTCTGGCCATAAGGGCTTCGTACTCTGCCTCATTGTACGTGACTTTAAATTCAAATATGAAAAAGTGGCAGCACTCAGTTCCTTCTGGGTCGATTAGTGTAGGGAAAAACGGGTTAAAAATGCAACGGAAGCGTGATAAAAATGAATTCAGGGTTTGCGTATAAATAAAAACATTTTTCTTTTATGCAACGAGAACCTTATCCCTATATTAATTGATGTATATAAAAATATCGTACCATTTTTACGTGACGATTGAACAAGCGCCGAATTGATTCCCCAAGATCTTCCAATCCAATCATGAATGTGAATCACCTAGGAATGTGGACTCCCTTTCTTTAAATTGTATTCCTGAGGATAGAGACAAAGCAAAAATCTTTTCTTTGTTAGTTACAAATATCCTCAAGAAAAATCCAAGAACGTCCGGTCACTTGTGAATTATCAATCAATTTGATTGAAACTCGCGTGAACCTTGATTCTATGTTGTACACAAAGCCCTTTTGATGTAAAGGATATTGGGTGGCAATAATCCTTTCCTTAGGTGGATTTATTTGGTAGTTAAGAGTCCTTATCTAAAAGGAAATCTAACTACTCCTATAACCATATGTTGTTGGCCGAATTTTTGGTCTTTGATATGGATTAGGAGAGTTCAATCTTTCCTAAGAAAGATTACCTGATGGAAAAGAATCCTATCCTTAGGTAGATTAACTTAGTGGTTATGAATCATTTTCAAATAAGAACTCTACCACTAAGTAGTTTTACTTGGTGACCAAGAATTCTTTCCCAAAAAGAATTCTTTCCCAAAAAGAATTCTTTCCTACACCGAGACTCCTAATCCAACTCAATAGTGTATTTGTAACCATATTAAAGACCTCCTAATTTGATTAGATAAATAACTCCTTTTATTTATCTACTTATCAAATATAGTCTTTAACATTAACTATACTACCAACGATAGTATAGTTTTAGGAGACCATCTCCTACTTGGAAAAGATTTTGACTTTTAATTAAATAATTAATTAATCAACAAATTAATTAATACCCATTTAATTAAGTAATATAATAAAAAATAATACATAAAAGCTATTATTAATAGCCTTTGCCGCCCATACCTTAATATAAAGGCCATATATTGTTTTTATTATTTTATTAAATCCATTGGACCTTAATAAAAAATCCACATGTGAACTAGACCTATTTTTACAAAAACAAAAACAAGTTCACATGCCTTAATACAATTCTAGATGGACCTTTAAATTGGTCCGGTAGAATGTATCAAGTGATCCATGCAAGTTCGTGTGGATTGGGGATCTTGGCGGGCTATCTAAATTTAAGCTCCAATAGACACAACCCAATCACAATCAACAAATGATTCACTTAGGACAGATCTATTTAATTTTAGTTCATTCCACTAAAGAACTAAAATTAAACTCTTAAATAAAGATAGATTAAGTTGATGTTACTCATTCGTACCCTAGACAACCTTATTGGAGAAAGTGTATCTTTGTGAAGAATACCAGTAATCGCCAAGAGCTCATAGACCGCCTATAGCTCACCAAGTTACTATATTTACTCATATGACCACATTTTGAACTTGGATATTTTGACTTGTCCAGAAGCCATGTTTCAATAGACACTATTGAAAACTTAACTTTAAGATTTAATATCCAATACCTCAAAACATCCATATGATGGTATTCTACTCTCATTCAATCCATATCTATAAATGAAGTCCACTATCGATTAACAAATAAATACTACCAAACTATCGAGGATAGACTATGCTATATAATCGTACTCATTGATAGCTCAAATGATAACACTTGCAACCATAAGTCCATCATTTATCACAAATGCTAGCAAACGAATCTACAACTTTGACAAGATAAAGGCGCCCAACCTTCTATCTTAAGTTGTGAATATTATTCAAGACTAACTAAAGAATTGTGTCTACCTCATACATATCTAGATGCATGAACAATTCTTCTTTTCTCTTAATCTTTTGACCTTATAATTATTTACTTTCGACAATTATAATAATTAAATTATAAATGCTATAAGATTTGTTAAATTAGAAATCACTTTATTCATATGAAACGATTGTTAATTACAATATTACACTCTTGCTATCGAGCATAATCCTAACAATCTCCCACTTGCTCTATAGCAAATGTGTCATAACTCTCATCCCCATATTCTCTAGATGCCCATCAAAACTCTTTTGAGGAAGAGCCTTTGTAAAGGGATCTGCTTGATTTTCTGCTGACGCGATCTTGGTAATCGTCACATCACCCCTATGCACAATTTCCCTTAGAAGGTGATACTATCTTTCATTGTGTTTCCCTCTCTTATGACTTCTTAGTTATCTCGAATTAGCCACTGCTCCACTATTGTCACAATAGATAGTGATCTACTTATTCATATCAGGAACAACTTCCAAGTCAATCAAGAATTGGCGGAGCCAGATAGCCTCTTTAGCAGCCTCGCATGCGGCAATATACTCGGCTTCCATGGTGGAATCAGCAATACAAGATTGCTTGATACTTCTCCATATGACTGCCCCTCCTCCAATGGAAAACACAGATCCTGATGTCGATCTTCTAGAATCAAAATCTGACTGAAAATCAGAATCTGCATACAAAACGGGAATAAAATCCCTTCCAGAGTACACAAGCATATAATCTCTCGTTTTCCTAAGATACTTAAAAATATGCTTGACTGCCGTCTAGTGATCAGGACCAGCTTTGATTGAAACCTACTAACTATGCCTACAGCAAAACAAATATCTGGTCTAGTACAGAGCATTGCATAGATGAGACTTCCAACTGCCGATGCATATGGAACCCTACTCATGAATTGCTCTTCATGCTCATTCTTAGGAACTTGTTCCTTAGAAAGTTTGATTCCAAGTCTGAAAGGTAACATACCTTTCTTGGAATCTTGCATGGAAAACCTAGACAAGATTTTATCTATGTATGAAGCTTGGGATAATGCAATCGTTCTATTCTTTGATCCCTTCTGACTTTGATACCAAGAATATAACTTGCTTCTCCCAAGTCCTTCATATCAAATTTTTTTGCTAACCATTCTTTTATTGATGTCAATACACCTACATCGCTTCCGATGAGTAGTATATCATCAACGTAAAGAACTAGGAAAACCAACTTGTCACCTTTAATCCTTTTGTATACACAAGGTTCATCAAGGTTTTGAATAAATCCAAAACCTTTAACGGTTTTGAATAAATCTAAAACCTTTAACTATTTATTCGAACCTTATGTTCCAGGATTTAGATGCTTGCTTCAATTCATATATGGATCTTTGCTACTTGCATACCCTTTCCTCTTGGCCCTTTTCAATGAATCCTTCTAGTTGCATCATATAGATGCTTTCGTCAAGACTTCTATTAAAGAAAGCTGTCTTGACATCCATTTGTCAAATCTCTAGGTCTAGAGATGCTGCAATGGATAAGAGTATCCTTATGGATTTAAGCATGGCCACAGGAGAGAAGGTTTCTTCATAATCGATATCTTCCTTCTGTGTATAAAATTTAGCTACCAATCTAGCCTTAAAGGTTTCCACCTTTCTATCCATTCCTCTTTTCCTCTTGTATACCCACTTGCACCCGATGGGTTTTATCCCTTTAGGCAAGTCTACGAGAGACTAGACTTTATTTTTTAATATAGATTCAATTTCGGATTGCATTGCCTTTTGCCAATGGCGACAATCAACATCTTCTATTGCTTCCTTGTACATATAGGGATCATCATCGTCCGAAAGATTCTCTACAGATTCTCCTAGACCGATGTATCTCTCGGGTTGTCTAACAACCCTCTCACTACGACGAGGTATAGTAGATTGTTGATCTTGTGTTGGTACGGAACTTACAATTGGGCTTGGTTGCGAAACCTCTTGTGGAATTGTATCTCCTAAAAGCTCATTTAGGACAATTCTACTTTTAGGCACAAAATTATTCATATAGTCCTCTTCTAGAAATTTGGTATTTGTCGAAAAAAATACTTTAAGATCTGAAGGACTATAAAAATAATATCCTTTTGTTCCTTTTGGATACCCTACAAATATGCATGTTTCTGAACGGGACTCCATCTTATCTGTCTTTCCTTTTAACACGTGCGCAGGACATCCAAATATACTTAAGTGTTGTAAACTAGGCTTTCGCTTAGTCCATAACTCATGCGGTGTTTGAGGAACCGACTTAGATGGTACATCGTTTAGAATATACATGGCAGTTTGTAAAGAATATCCCCAAAAAGAACTAGGGAGCGTTGAATAACACAATATAGACCTAACCATATCCAAGAGAGTTATGTTTCTCCTTTCTGCCACCCCATTTTGTTGAGGTGTGCCTGGTGCAGAAAGTTGAGAAATTATTCCATTATCAATAAGATATTATTGAAACTCACCAGATAGATATTCTCCACCACGATCGGATTTCAAGATTTTTACGTTTCTCAAGCTGATTTTCTAAATCAGCTTTAAATGCTTTGAACATATCAAAAGCATCTGACTTATGTCTCGTGAGATACACATAGCCAAATCTTGAGTGATCATCCGTGAAAGTGATGAAGTACTCATATCCACCTCTAAGTTGAATGCTCATAGGTCCAAACACATCAGTGTGTATCAATCCTAAACATTCGATGGCTCATTCTCCTTTGGTCGTAAACGACCTTTTGGTCATTTTACCTTCCAAACAAGATTCACAAGTTGGTAGATCATCAACCTTTAAGTCACTTAGAGGTCCGTCACATACCAATCTTTTAATCTTATTAAGGTTAATATGACCTAGGCGCAAATGCCATAGGTAGGTTTCATCTTTTGGTAATTTTACTCTTTTATGATTAGGTTCCGTTGATTCCGTGTCTAACAAGTGAGAGATATTTCCATGCAAATAGAATAAATCGTTTTCCAATGTACATTTGCAAATAATTTTTTCATTCTTACTAATAATAAAAGTTTTATTAAAAGTAACCGAATAACCAAATTTATTTAAACAAGAATCTGAAATTAAATTCCTCTTGAATTGAGGTACATAGTAAACGTCAATTAAATCTAAATGCCTATAAGAATTTAAACTAATTCTAATATCTCCCACTGAACTAGTAGACACCAACGCTCCATTGCCTAAACGTAAGTTGAATTCGTTCTCATTAAGACTTCTCCTTTCCTTGAAACCCTATAAGGAAAAACAAACATGATTAGTGGCTCCGGAGTCTATGATCCAAGAATCCATAGAATCCGCCAAAAAACATGTTTCAAGATAATTAATATTACCTTCTTCCTTTCCTTGAGACTTTGGGCAATTTCTTTTCTAATGTCCCTTTTCACCACAAAGGAAACACTTTCCTTCGATCTTGGTTACTTTCTTTGTCTCTTTCTTTATAGGTCCTAGTTGCTTTTTCTTCTGTTGTTTATTGACCTTCTTACGGGTCTTAACAGTAGCAACTTTACCTATGGTATGAATCTCTTGACCCTTACCTTTCACAAGGATCTTTTCCATGCTTTGAACATCTTCCATCAGGCCTTGCAAGGTGTATTCCTTATTATTCAAGGTGTAGTCCAACTTGAATTGATCAAAGGAATCCGATAGTGAGTTGACAATCATGTCAATTTTGGTCTCACTATCTATCTCAGCACCATTCAGTTCAGCAATGTTGAGTTGTACTATGACTTTCATCAAGTGATCTTTCACAGCCTGTCCGGGTTTTATCCTGAGATTCATAAAAATAGCCACTGCCTCTCTCTTAGTCATCCTAGACCTCATAGCAAACATCTCCTCTAGAGACATCATTATAGTGGCAGCAGTCTCCATTCCTTCATATTGTTGTTGCAACACTTCGGAGATGGTGGCCATAATGTAACATTTAGCCATCTCATCAGAAGACTCCCACTGTTGATACTCATCTCTTTGCTCCTAAGTAGATTCATTAGTAGGAGTAGGTGGTTTAGGAGTGCACAGAACAAACTTATGCTTTTCGGATTGCAATAGAATCCCAATTTTCCTTTTCCCTGTGACATAATTATCACCAGTTAAAGTACTGTCTTTAAGGATGTTGATTAGGGATTGGGTCATGATTTCTGAACAATAAAAAAAATTATATATGAGTAAATAATCATGATTAAACACTTTTGAATATTTATCTTGAATTAAATAAAATAATTCAATCGTAAAATTTCAACGGTGATCCAACACCCATAAATGTTACGCCTCCTTTGGGAGTTCACGATATTTACTAGTTGGACTAGGTCCCACCTAATTGTTAACCTAACAACCAACGTTTTCAATTTTAGCCTTGTGATTTTATTAACAAGAAATCTTGGGAGGATATATATAAATTCACAATGAGTGTGTTACCAAGTTATTGACCTTCAATAGAATCCCTCACGAATACCCCTCCTTTGGGAGTAGATATCGTTTGGGCTATAATTGTCTAGTCTATCCTTGTAAGGAAGTATCTTGCTAAATTCCATTCACGAATACCTCTTGGGAGGTTATTCATGAAACATAAAGCTCAACTAAACTTGGAGGCCATAGGTGTTATAAAACACCTTCTCCCACTCAATTGTTTAAGGCGTGTGATCGACTTCCAAAGAATGATTTATCAAGTTATCTAGTTGCCAATTTAGATACTTAAACCATTCAATGCATGTTCTTACCAAAAGAGATATATGAGTGGCACTCCTATTCTATATGACATGTTATCAAACAATGACAAACATTTCAATATTTACAAAAATATAAATAGCTACAATTTTGGTCCATCCTAGAAAAACAAGTAAATTACATATATCTTGGAATACAAGAACTTCTTTCTTGGTGAACAAGTCTTCACGCGACCCTCATCGTTCGGACTCCCTCGGCTACCTCCCATGGGAGTGTCCACCCCTCGCCCATACCTATGGGTGTGCGCATGCCACAAACCCATAAAGGGCTGCCGTGCGCAGCCCATGCCACAACAAACATGGTTGCGCGCTCTTCGTATAAACGTTCGTTGTTACGGCTCGTACGGTCCCAAACTTGTTTCGGTTACTTCTAATTCTTCAAACCTTCGAGTCGTCGAAACTTGAATGTATTACAGAAGAATTTACAAAACAAAATACTGCAGTTTTTTATTATTATTATTATTACAACAACAAAATAAAAAAAAACTTAGCAACTACCAAGAAGGAAATTATGGCGATAATAGACCACCCTTCTTGTTACAATCCCAAAACAAAAATACATTGAAATTCTAGGACCAAAATTGAGTAATAACAAACCACATATAAAACATATATATATCCATACATTCCAATGTAAATATATATGCGAAAACCTAGAGTGTCATCTCTTTCTAAAACATGCATACATACAATAAAAAGAAAGAGATTCATGAACACATACATCAATCAATCACGGGTACAACCAGGCTCTGATACCAATTTTAGGGAAAAACGGGTTAAAAACACAACGGAAGCGTGATAAAAACGAATTTAGGGTTTGCGTATAAATAAAAAAATTTCCCTTTTATGCAACGAGAACCTTAACCCTAGATTAATTGATGTATATAAAAGTATAGTACCTTTTGTGCGTGACAATTGAACAAGCGCCGAATTTATTCCGTAAAATCTTCCAATCCAATCTCGAACGTGAATCACCTAGGAGTGTGGTCTCCCTTTCTTTAAATTGTATTCCTGAGGATGGAGACAAAGCAAAAATCTTTTCTTTGTTAGTTACAAATATCCTCCAAGAAAAATCCAAGAACGTCCGGTCACTTGTGAATTATCAATTAATTTGATTGAAACTTGCGTGAACCTTGATTCGATGTTGTACAAAAAACCCTTTTGATGTAAAGGATATTAGTATACTATCGAAAACAAAAACGTTCCCTTTTTTTCTCTACTTGGCCGAATTCACACACTAATGCTTAGAGATGATTAAATTTTGTGTAGAGTAAAATCAGATTTTTGTCCCACAAAATTCCTATGGTGGTCGAATTCTTCACTAAGAAATATAGAGCTTGGCCGAATTCACCTCTAAATCACCTTAGTGATGACCGAAATTTACCATGCACATATATATAGGATCATAAATCCTTTCCTAAGAAGGATTTATTTTGTAGTTAAGAGTCCTTATCTAAAAGGAAATCTAACTTCTCCTATAACCATATGTTGTTGGCCAAATTTTATGTCTTTGTTATAGATTAGGAGAGTTCAATCTTTCCTAAGAAGGATTACTTGATGGACAAGAATCCTATCCTTAGGTAGATTAACTTGGTGGTTATGAATCCTTTTCAAATAAGAATTCTACCACTAAGCAGTTTTACTTGGTGACCAAGAATCCTTTTCCAAAAAGAAATCTTTCCTAAACGAAGACTCTTAATCCAACTCAATAGTGTATTTGTAACCATATTAAAGACTTCCTAATTAGATTAGATAAATAACTTCTTTTATTTATCTACTTATCAAATATAGTCTTTAACATTAACTATATAACCAACAATAGTATAGTTTTAGGAGACCATCTCCTACTAGGAAAAGATTTTGTCTTTTAATTAAAAAATTAATTAATCAACAAATTAATAAATTCCCATTTAATTAAATAATAAAATAAAAAATAATATATTAAAGCTATTATTAATAGCCTTTGCCGCCCATACCTTAATATAAAGGCCATATATTATTTTTCTTATTTTATTAAATCCATTGGACCTTAATAAAAAGTCCACATGTGAAATAGGCCTATTCTTACAAAAAGAAACAAGTTCACATGCCTTAATACAATTCTAGATGGATCCCTAAATTGGTCCGGTAGAATATATCAAGTGATCCATGCAAGTTCGTGTGGATTGGGGATCTTGGCGGGCTATCTAAATTTAAGCTCCAATAGACACAACCCAATCACAATCAACAAATGATTCACTTAGGTCCGATCTATTTAATTTTAGTTCATTCCACTAAAAAACTAAAATTGAACTCTTAAATAAAGATAGAATAAGTTGATGTTACTCATTCGTACCCTAGACAACCTTATTAGAGAAAGTGTATCCTCGTGAAGAATACTAGTAGTCGCCAAGAGCTCATAGACCACCTATAGCTCTCCAAGTTACCTCATTTACTCATATGACCGCATTTTGAACTTGGATATTTTGACTTGTCCAGAAGCAATGTTTCAATAGACACTATTGAAAACTTAACGTTAAGATTTAATATCCAGTACCTCAAAACATCCATATGATGGTATTCTACTCTCATTCAATAAATGGAGCCACGATGTCCATATCTATAAATGAAGTCCTATATCGATTAACAAATGAATACCACCAAACTATTGAGGATAGACTATGCTATATAATCGTACTCATTGATAGCTCAAATTAAAACACTTACAACCATAAGTCCATCATTTATCTCAGGATTGAGATAGACTCTCCGATTGTCTTCAAATGAAAACTTTTATCCATTGACGGTTCTAGATAAAGTATTTCATTTTGATCATATTCAATGCACCCAGTGCACTAGATTCTTTTGCCCAAAGACACCACACTTTGATGATTTTAAACTCATTATAACACATTTGATCCCACTCAAATGCTAGCAAAAGAATCTATAACTTTTACTAGATAAAGGCGCCCAACCTTCTATCTTATGTTGTGAATATTATTCAAGACTAACTAAAGAATTGTGTCTACCTCCTACATATCTAGATGTATGAGCAATTCTTCTTTTCTCATAGTCTTTTGACCTTATGATTATTTACTTTTGACAATTATAATAATTTAACTATAAATGCTATAAGATTTGTCAAACTTGAAATCACTTTATTCATATGAAACGATTGTTAATTACAATATTACACTCTTGTTATCGAGCATAATCCTTACAATTAGGACTATGCCCACTTCTGCCTAGCTTGCCTAGAAGCTCCATCAGTGTAGAGGATCCACGACTCGCAACCCTCCGGCCAGCTGTCAGATTCTGGAATCCTCTTAGGGGCTACATCTATTACCGCGGAGGTTGCTTTGCCTAAAGGTATTGAGAGCTTTGCTACAAAGTCTGCTAGTGCCTGAGCTTTTATTGCGGTCCTTGGCTTGTACCTTAAATCAAACTGGGTAAGCTCTAGTGTCCATAAAACCAACCTTCTGAAAACATCCGGTCTTTGTGAGAATTGACAAAGGGCTACTGCTATTGAATAAGCGTGGAAGTAGGGACGAAGCTTCCTTGCTGAGGTCACCAAGGCATAAGCGAGCTTCTCCAACAGGGTATAGTTCTTTTCTGGCTTGGTTAGAGCATGACTTACGTAGTAAATAGGCCGCTGGACCCTATCCACATATTCCTTGACCAAGGCCCCGCTAACGGCGATTTCTGAAATGGCCAAGTAGATTTGAAGCTCTTCTCCAGGACTTGGTTTAACCAGCTGTGGAGGGCTTGACAGGTATTTTTTCAAGGCTTGAAAAGCTTGTTCACTCTCCTGATCCCATTTCATGTTTCTTCCCTACTTGATGGCTTTGAAAAATGGGAGACAGTTGTCGGTAGACCGAGAGATGATCCTATTGAGCGTTGCTACCTACCCGGTCAAGGCTTGAACCTGTTTAAGAGACGTGGGGGATTCTAGATCCAAGATAGCCATGATCTTTCTGGGTTGGCCTCTATGCCTCTCTGATGGACCATGAAGCCTAGAAACTTCCCAGCAGTTGCCCTAAAAATGCATTTGGAAGGGTTCAATCTCATATGGTTCTCCCTTAGGATCATAAAGGTTCTACGAAGATCACCCTGATTGCCTTCCGAGGTTGAAGACTTGGTGATCATGTCATCGATATACACCTCCATTGACCTCCCGATTTCAGGCTTGCACAGCCGATTGACTAGCCGCTGATATGTAGCTCCAGCGTTCTTAAGCCCGTAAGGCATCACCTTGTAGTAGTACAAACCTCGCGCTGTGATGAAACTGATTTTTTTATGGTCCGTGGGGTGCATCATAATTTGATTGTACCCTAAAAATACGTCCATGTAGCTCATGTGCTTGTTTTCGGAGGTAAAGTCGACTAGCTGATCAATTTTTGGTAGAGGGAAGCTGTCCTTCGGGGCATGCCCGGTTGAGGTCTGTATAATCAACACACATGCACCATTTTCCATTTGCCTTTATGACCATGACCACGTTGGCGATCCACTCGGGATAACGTACGTCTCGGATAAAGCCGGTTCAGGTCAATTTGTCTACCTTTTTCTGAACCGCAGCATTTCTTTCGGTGTTAAAGTGGTGCCTTTTTTGTTTAATAGGTTTGAAGGTTGGATCCACTGCCAGCCGATGAGCAGCCAATGTCATTGGGATCCCTGGCATCTCAACATGACTCCATGTAAAAATGTCGTTGAACTATTTGAGGAGCTTGATCAAACCCTCTTTCACTCCAGACTCAAGGGTGGCTTCGATTTTGACTACCTTCGAGGGATCACCCACTCAGACAGGAATCTCTTCTAACTTATCCACTAGATGTTCACTGGCCCATTCCCTTCTCTATTCCTCCCTGTCGGGCATTATGAGATCGTCTTTAGGGTGATCGGTGGACCCTACATCTTCTATTTTTAATGCAGAGGATGTCCTGTCTTTGATCATTGTCACCTGGGCAAGTTGTTTTGCTAGAGTCGTTGGGTTGGCCGACACTGCTTAGCATCTCCTGGCTGCTTGTTGATCACCCCAAACTTCTCCCACCTTGTCTCCTTCTGGGAACTTCAGGACGTTGTGGTAAATGGAAAGGACCCCTTTCAAGGGTGATAAAAATGGCCTCCCTAATATTGCATTATAGGCCGATGGGGTATCCACCACCACTAAGTCTGTCATGATATTCTACTGGAGAGGTGTGGCTCCAATAATCACTGGTAGGATTTTGGATCCCACAGATGTGATTAAATCCCCAGTGAGCCCATATAGCTGGGTAGTGCAGCTATTGTTACACCACTGTTTCAAGTTTAGCTTTTTCCAAGGTATCTTTAAATAAGATGTCAACGCTGCTACCTGTGTCGACAAGCACACGGTGTACCATGCAGTTGGCAATCTGTACCGTGATCACCATGGGGTCATCATGAGGTTGCACAGTGTTGTAGACATCTGCTTCAGTGAAAATGATCTGTGATAGCTGGGAGGGGTTGGTCGGTCTCTGGTCAACTCTGAGGATATCCCGCCCTCCGTCCGTACGAGGGACTTTTCTCGCATGGTTTTTCCTGGAACTATTGGAGGTACCAGCTAGAGTAGGCCCCTGACTGATGGTATGTATTATCTGAATATGTTGCATCAAGTCCGCCTGCTCCCCCTTTCTTTTATCGGCATGCCCTCGGATCTCGGCTTGCACTTCCCTTCCAGTCTGAATGTTCTCCCCAACTTGCTGTAGGAATTCCACCAGACATCCTCCTCTTATCAAAGCCTTGATCTGATTATGCAGGTTGTAACACTCTGAAGTGTTGTGCCCTACGTCCTCGTGAAAGTCACAATATTTATAGCGATTTCCTTTATCGACCGAGGCTTTCATGGGAGTGGGCTTTTGTTGCAAACCCTTGTCTCGAATGGTGAGATAGACTATTTCACGGGACACATTTAGGGGAGTGCAATGATCGTACCCCATCTCATCTCGAGCTATTGGGGCCACTGTCCTTGGAGGTGGTGAAGCTTACGGAGGAGTTTGTTTTTCAGGATACCTTTCTGATCTGGGTTGAGAAAGGAGGAAGCGATATGTCGATCTATTAGGGGGTTTGTTCTGGCTTTTCTGAGCTTGCTCGGGTCTGGTAGCTTCCTTCTTTTATCATTTTTATGGCTCTCATGTCGTCGTATTCCATCTTGACCTTAAGTTGTTCGTCGACCTCAATCTGCTCTAGAGCCCGATCATAGGCTTCTTTGTAGGTTTCTTGGCAAAAGATCGGAAAAGCTTACCTGCCCACAGGGTTCCTTCTAAAGTTGGTGAGGGTTTCTTTCTCGATGTAGACCCCCATCTGGATGACTTCCTTATGGAAACGCTCAACGTAAGCCGGAGGTTTTCCCCTCTTTCCTAGATCACGTCTTGTAGATGGATTGGGTCCTTCAATCGGGGCTTAACTATCTGGAATTATGAGCAAAAATTGGTCAATAGCTTGGTGAAGGAATCCACACTACCGGTAGGTAGTTTAATAAACCAAGTTTTAGCGTAATCCGTAAGTGTGGTGGGGAACATTCGACACATAGTGGCTCTGGTCGTGTTCTGGACCTCTATCTGTTGAACGAAACTCTCCAAGTGGCTTAGGGGATCCTCAGTCCCAGAGAATCTGTCAGTTGGCATTTTAAACTTGGGCGGGAGCTCCGCCTCCCGGACCCTTATAGTGAATGGAGCATTCATTTCACTTAGAGGACCTTTCTTGTCCTTATTGTACTTCCCCTTCTTCATCAATTGGACCTCTTTCTGAAGCTCTGCCAACTGATCCCTCAGGCATTTGCTTTTGGATTTCCATGAGCTGATCTCAATTTTCTCACTTTCGGATCCTTCTAACGAACTGGCAACCTCTACCCGGTTCCTTCTTCGAAGGGTCTGCTCTGGGGCTTTACTAACTTTCTTCTTCCCTACTTCAAGCTTCCCTCCTTGAAGTAGTTGGGTGGAGAAACTCTCCCCACTCCCGGGGAAGAATGTCTACCGCGGACTTGACTTGCCTAGGTTGGTAGCGTGGCAGCGCTTCAAAAACAGGGGGCATGGGCCCTAACCTATCCCGGATCGAGGTTGGGAGTCCTGTTCTATTACGACCTGGCTTTCGAGGGGTAGGTCCCAGGCAATCAAATGCTGGTTGCCTAGCCTCGGGCCTGCTTGACTCCCTCTAATTGTAAAGGTTTGCTTGCTGGATAGTAATACCCTTAGTTAGTAGTCGAAGGCAGTCATTTTCCATGAAGGCTGCCACTTATTGGTCAAGCTCCACCTGATTTCCAATAGGGGGATCCAGAGCTTGTACAGTGGGTGGCTGGTCTAGAACCTGGCTATGGGGCCCGGATTTTCTCTCTTTCTTCGGGACCTTTTGTGTCGACGCAGCAGAAGGTTGTCCCGATGTGCCTGGTTGCTCTTGTGAGGAGCGGAGCCTCATGATTCCTGTAAAATAATAAACTTGTGATTATAAAGTTAGTGGTGTGAGAGTTTCCCACAGACGGCGCCAGGAAGTGTTAATGGAAAATTCGCTTAGGATGAGAAATTCCTATTAACACCCTCGAGACCACTACCATGGAAGTAGTGGCCAAGGTCGGTACCTTCGATACCTGACCTATTTATAGGTAAAAGAGAATCTAGATTATAATAAATGGGAGCTTTTATTATTGATTACTCGCTTGGATATATAGATTTCCCTCTCATATGCTCACAATCTCTCTAGGACCTAGGAATGTGGTAACTTTATGCTTATCGAATAGTGGAAACAACAGCGACCGTGTTTTGAATACATAATTTTGGCCCTCCTCTCCTTCTTTCTTCTCGTCTCTCTGTCGTTCCTTTTCTCTTTTCCTCCTCTGTTTTTTTTATATATATCCTCTACCATGCTTGGCCTCACATATATATATGGTCCAAGTAGGTTTTTAGTTCACAAATATCTTTCCGTGATCCCATGAACCCGTTCCCTCCTTATCTGGCGGGATTCGTCATTTGAATTTGATTTATTACTGGATTCGGTGATATCGTTGACGGAGATAAGTTTGTTCCCTTTTTGGAATTAAACTCTTGACTTGCATGTAAATATTACGTGGAGATGATCCTGTGTGCACTTGTGTCATGATTCATCATGGAGGTTACTGGACTATAATTCGGTCCCAGATGGATCTATGCTTTGGTTCTATTCTTGGGAGCTTGGAAAGGACGTCCTGGTAGGCATTCCAGGTAGGTAACACGGATATGATTCGTTTAGAGGTCCCCTTCCTCCTCAAATCGCGGAGGGGAAAGCGGGCTTCTTGAGAGGTTGGTAGGCTTCTCGTTCAGGCTACGAATTAAGTTTGACCTTTGAAAGTCTTAACCCGGAGGCTGCTTACTTTACTTGTTGGGCTTCTTTCGAATGTTTCTTGAGCTTTGGGACCCCCTGGCTTTCACGGGGTGGTTGAGGAGCTCGACCCCAGGAACCGAGGTTCCCAGATAGGTGGCCTCGAGAAGCCCGGGTACCAGTGTTCGTGTGAGGGCTTGTCCTGGTCGTGCCTAGCTTGCTTCCCGATAGTTTTGAAGCTGGGCCGACCTTCCTTGCTCCTGTGGGGTAGCTTTATGGTCTACCCGGGTCTCATGAACGTCGACTATGGGCTTTGACTTGGGCAGGAAAGTGGAAAATTTTGCTTTGAGACCTGGCCAAATTTTACTATTAACAAATTATATTGATAATTATGAATTATTAATTAACTATTAATTGGAGGATGTTAATTTATATATGGATTTAGGTGAAGATAAAATAATATGATTATTTTATTTTTTCTAAATCATTTATCTAAGTAGTTGAATAAGTTTAAATTTAAAATACTTATTATCATTTTTAATATATTAGATATATTTGAAAAGGATAATTAAAAGATATATATCAATTAATAACACAATAGATTGCATTGGATGCAAATTGGTGTGTGCACATGAAACATTATTCAAAAGAAGAATTTGCATAGGATGCAAATACTTGATGCACACATAATATATATATATATATATATATATATATATATATATATATATATATATATATATATATATATAAATGGAAGTGCAGGAATTATTTTGAGTTTGAGAAAAAAAAAGTTGATTTTTTTGTGTACCTGTTACACATGCAAAAAGATAAGGAAAAAAAAATTGCATCAGATGATTTTTTTTTTGTGTACGTGAAAGAGAGAGATCATGAAAAAAAAGTTGTTTTTGATTTTTCATGTAGTTGACACAGTGACACGAAAAAGTATATATATATTGTTTCAAGCATTATGTGTTTTTGAAACACATAGAAGAAAGAGTTTCTTCAATTCTCTCTACATCCTTCATTCAAGTTCCTGAGACCGTGGCGTGATCACATGCAGTTACCAGTCCCAGAAAATAGCAAGGAAGATCGAGTGGTTCAGACATGAGCACATCGTAAAGTGAAGGAGTCTCCAAACGTTGGTAAGATTGGTTGAAACAGGAGCATATCGAAAAGTGAAGGAGCCTCCAACGTTGGTAAGATTTTCTTCTTGATTATATCGATTTCAATTTCCTGTGTTTATATATTTTATGTATTAGTGTCGAAAAATAATTATTATCCCAAATTCACTGGTCCTAGATACAGATTATGATCTGTATGTAAAATTTTAAAACTTACTTCCGCTGTGTGACTGGTTAACCGGGTTCCAACATAAGAACCCTGCTTTAATAGTTTCAGCCTCAGGGGGGCAGAGAGTTCTCTCTGTTCAAACTCTCTCGAGGATTCCCCCTTTCTTCTGAAGACTTCTCCATTTGAGCACTCAGGGAATCTCTAACGTTAGCATCTTCATCGCTCGACTCAATGAACGACACCACTCTTGGAACTTTTGGATAAAGTCGAGCAGGAGAATGAGTTGCCTTTCTTTTTTTGACCCATGTACAGTGGAAACTAAGATCAGCTACAGAATCTTCCTGGTATTCAGTTATATCTTGAAAAGGCCCGAAAAAACCAGGAAGTGAAGGATCAACCTTTTCAGCAGGGGGTTCCCTAACTCATTCCATGCCCCTATCAACAAACTGCTCAGGTGGTAGCGAGGTAACTAGGCCCCTCTGACGCTACTCCAACTAGATGCCCCTTTTGCCTACCCATGTCCTCATGCAGTCTCTGGTCATTATCAGACCCAATAAGACCACTCAGGCCACTTGATTCCCCCACATTCGACTGGACGATCTCCTTGGGGGTATACTTAGGAACTTATTCATCTGCTTCCTCGAAAATCTAATTTGATTCATCATCAGGCGAAGCAATCCCCTCTTCCTTTTGACGAGAAGCCTCTTTACGACTTGCTTGAATAATCGCCTTTACCTGGAGAGCCTAGACGTCACAGTCGATGTCCATATCGTACATTAAATTTGAAGGGGATAAAGAGTTAAATGGCATAAAATGGTAAAAGCTACAAAATAAGAACAAGAAAGCTCACTTACATCGTCTGTGAAAAGCAGACATCTAAGCAAAGAAGCCAAGATCCATCATTTTCTTCTCATCAAAAAGCTAGGACCTGTTTTGTTTAAAAGGTGAGTAGGACCTGTTTTGTTTAAAGCCAAGATCCATCATTTTCTTCAAAACTTCCCTGGATGCCAAGATCCATCCAGTATTTGTTTAAAGTGGGAAAACCCCAGATAAAACCTATTTTCTTGGCATCCAGGGAAGTTTTAAAGCCTCTACTCACCTTCACTCCCTCGAAAATCCAGTTATCCGGATGGCTGGACAAAAGACAATAAGTCCCAGTCTCACCAAACTACATAAGAGTATAAAACTGCCTTATTTCAGGAGGAGAAGGCGGCAACAACTTCATCCGGCTCCACATATGCCATATGTACATCAAAATGCTATAACTATTTGGGGCAAGCTGGGTTGGAGCAATCCTTGCCTCACCAAGGAACCAGGCAATGAAAGGCTGAGGGGGAATAGTCACCTCGAAGCTAAACATGGATCCATAAATTGCAACCATACCCAGGGGAGGATTCCACGCAGCTCTATCACCGCAGGCATCAGCGGAATAGAATCATCTAGATCAAACTGAGCATGACATTTCTCAATCTTTGTATCCATGACCAAATTTGATTCGGCATCATATGCACTCGAGCGATCAAGAGAGAAGAGAATTTAAGAGGCATGGTGTTCTTCTTCAACAGCATTCTCACTAACCACTTGCCTCCCAAACTGAACATCGCTTGAACTGTGTTTGCAAACTGTGTGATTACTTTGATGCTTCCCTATCCTAGATCATAAAGATACCCTGTGATGATCAAAAATGGAAGACTCAAAGCTAGAAGAAGATTTAAGGCTAGGGCTAGGGCTAGGGCTAAGGCTAGAAGAAACACCAGGGTAAAGTCCAGAAACGTCAACAATCAAAAAATAAGGCTGGTCAAGGGGTGATTCCCTTAGTAATTTATAAATACTCGAGACTAAATAAGTATCTCCACACTCAAGCGCATCAAAAGCCTTAACAAAAAAGACAGTGTCATACAATAGGATCCATGGAAACTGACCTTTAAAGTAGACGTGGGAAACTGGAAAAAAACTTCAATGAAGAGCGAAGAACGAACCCATACGCAAAAGCAGGAAGACAGAAGCGAGCCCATGCGTAAAGATAGCGATGAAATAACACTCATACATTTAAATAAGCCACTTGATGATTAAAGCACGAAACCCTAGGGTTTGGAAAGGTGGGAAGATTGAAAAAAAGGTGGCGTTCAATGACATAGGCGGCGTATCAGATAATCAGCAGGTTGTATCTTATAATTGCCAACAGATACACCAAACGATAAAAAGACACGCGTCGTGAAGAAAACAGATCAAGCCGTCAGAATTTCAGAACGTCACAATCATAGGTATTTAGCGTGAAAAGACAAATTGCACATACATGGTTACCATTAAGACACGTCATTAATGCTGTGAATTGGTTTAAGGATTATTATACCTACTTTAATGAGGCATTAATGAAGGAAATAACAAAAAGTCAATCAGGGATAAGGTATTTAAAATACTTTAGCCAAAATGAATTCTACTAGGTAAAAGTATTTTAAGGGGGTATTGTTATATGTATATTTTATTAAAAGTACACGCCATTGACAGATAAGGTAACCTTCCAAAAAGATTGTCAGATAAGCATCAAAACTGGCAACTGGAAAGAACACCATCGGTGGTATCACCAAGACATGAGAACCCAAGTAAGGTCGAATACGAATACTCGACACAATCAGCTTTACTCGGGACAACATAAGAAACCCGAGTAAAGAAGCTGTCAAGAAATATGTGATTCACATAAGTAAATGAGCCTAAAGAAAGGATCTATAAATCAAACTCCAATATGAAAATATCCTTATTTCACTCCCCCGTATCAGATGAGGAAAGAACTTTGTTAATGGAGAATTTACTCGAGGTGAGAAATTCCGGTTAACACCTTCGAGACCACTACCACGTAGGTGGTAGCCGGGGTTGATACCTTAGGTACCTAACCTGATTGAATAAAGATGGATGTGTAAATATAAGTGCAATGAAGATGGGAATGTAATGGCTTTATCATCAACTGTGAATATCGTACAAAGAGACTCTTAAACACTCTTAATCTTTCTAGGATACACTAGGGTGGCAACCTCGTGCCTGTAGAATATTAGATAATAGTGGAGGCCGTGTTCTGATTACAGAATTTAAACACTCTTAATCTCTCTGGGATACACTAGGGTGGCAACCTCCCTTTTTTTCTTCTATCTAATTTTCTCTATCCTCTCCCTTTTGGTTGTTTACGTCGGGCATATTTATACATGGTCCAGGTAGTTCAAATTAGTGAATCTCCTGCCATGATTCTCTGAATCAGTTCCCTCCATATCAGGCAGGATCTCTTATTTGAAAGTCATTGACTTCGTATTAATAACAGATTCGAGATTATCTTTGGTGGAGATAAATTTGTTTCCTTTTTGGACTCAAGCTCTTGCCTTACACGTACATAAAGTTTTAATATTCTTTAGAGTGTATATGTGATCTTGTGTATTCATGGCATGATTCTTCATGGAGGTCGTCGAGTTAGTTGTTCATTGTTTCGTAGAGCGAGGTAGACCTATGCCTTAGTTCTGGTTTTAAAAGCTTGGCCTGACCTTTCGTGGTCCTTTAGAGCTTGTGACTGTCTTGTGGGCACTCATTAGGGGTAGATGGATTAGGCGAGCTTCCTTTCTCTCGTTCATATAGGTTTGAGTCTTCCTTAGCGAATTGCAACGTAGCTATAGCATGAACTTGATATCTTTAAAGGCCTCTTTTTATGTCTGGAGAGGATAACGGGTTTCTTGATAGGTTGGCGAGCTTCTAGGGAGGTTATGAGTTAATTTAGATCTCAGGAAGCCTGGATTCCAATGTTGGCATAAGGAGCTCGATCTGGTCGTGTCGGGACCCATCCCTGATGGTTCTAAAGCCCGATGACTTTCATCGCTTCTGCGGGGTGGTTCGATGGCTCGCGCTTAAGACTCAGGGTTCAATGACTTGTGAACTCAGGCTTTGATTCGGGTTAGGAGAGTGGAAAATTTCTCTTTGGTCCCTAGCCAAATTTTGCTATGAACAGAAGTCCCCTCTAACTTGAACACCGGTGATTGAGTTAGGGTTGGACTCAGATTTCCTTTTTTAATTGGGAAATTTTGCCTCCCATGTAGTTATTAGTATATCGCTAAAATACTCACATTTAATGCACGAGTGACGTGGCGTGTGCAAAGCGGTACGTCTTTCAAAATAATCCAGTTATGTTACGATTATCCCTGTGTTTCGAGACGATCCTACAGAAGATTTTGTCGATGTCACTGCAACATTCGCTTCTATTTATACCCAACCTCTTCACCGCCTACCTGACGCTTTCTTTCAAACTTCAAATTTTCAAGAATCCTTTTCTTTCACTACCTTTGACAAGCTCTTCGTTGTTTTCTTTGTTCTTTAAGCTTTACACCCAGCATTGTCGAACTTCGGTAACAGTATTGAGACTATGGTAAAGGGCACTGGTGCCCCCAGCTCGATTCCTAGGAAACGAGCGTGAGAAAACTCGAGCGATGAGAATGCTTCCCCATTTCATCAACGATGTCGCTCTGGTAGGAATGTTTCGATCGGCTCTGGCTTCTCTAATCAATTTAACAACCCTTTAAACTTAGTCAATGATGATTTCGATGGTGAATCCCGGGATCCTGCTGCTGAGAGGGGTCAGGTTACGGTTGCTGATCCTCCTCTAGAGAGCTTCCTCCCTATGATTTTAGGGTTATCCTAGATTCTACTGTTTATCCGAAATCAATCGGCCACCTAAGGTCCAAGCACGGTATTCCAGACAGCATCTCCCTCACCATTCCCATAGAAATTATGATGTCTTTAATCTACCCAAAGGTGTGCTTCAGATCCATGTGGCAGCCCTTGAAAACGGGGTCAGGCTTCATCTTCATCCTACCCTTCGATGGGCTCTCAGCACCTACAGCTAGCTCCTATCCTGCTGACTCCAGGCTTTTGGAGGCGTCTGATCAGCTTCTCATGCTGTGGAGGGAACAGTGCGAGCTAAACAAGGTTACTAGGGAGCCCGGAGCTGAGGAGCTGGGGAGCTGGGGAGCTGGCTTACCTTTTTCAAATAGGAAACATGGCTGGAGTTCTCTAAGGCCAATTCTATGCAAAATCAAAGAACAGGCTCAACTTCATCATCATTGGCGCTTCAAGGAAGGACCCATCCTGGAAGGAGGAGTGGATCCTAGCAGAGGATGGTTGGGGAAGGTTGATATTTATCTGCGAGCGAGAGTATGAGGTTCCCATGGCATTCAAAGACAAACCATCCTAGGATCGGGACACATTGCCCGCTAAATCTGAAATAGTTTTAAAGGCCATCCTTGACAGCAACTATCTGAACCTGAAGTTTTCAACTGCTGATTCCTTCGATTCTCGTAGGGTGAATCGATACCTATGGATCTCTGATGTTACTCCTCGTAAGTAACACCAAGTCATTATGCTTCATTCCGTTAGTTAGCTCATTTCTAACGTCTTTCTTCTTTCTCTCTTTTTTTAATTTTTTTAACAGTTTTTGTTATTGCACCAGCTTCCCGTGAAGCCATACAAGCTCACACTCCTCCCCCTTCTGCCAAATCAAATCAGAAAATCCCTCTGGCTTCCTCAAAGAAAGGGGGGCCAACTGTTCAAGTTGAGATTTCATCTGCTCTTGCTCTATCCTCCTCCCAGCACAGGTCCAAGATGTCACTCCTCGCATCTCGGGCTACCACGGTGCGAGGTAAGGGTGTCTTTGTTTCTCAAGCCGCTAACGTTGCAATGATAATTTATGCTCTGGTTGTCTCTACCCCTGCCTATATTTCTATCGCCTCCACTTCGAACTTGCCAAACACTTCTATCTCTCCATCTACATTCCCATCCCCCCGAGCTTCAAAGGATCCTGAGGCTAGTGTTGAAGGGGTTTCCTCTGTTCGCCGGTAAAATCAGTCAGGCTCTACCTCTCTAAACGAGGTCTTAAGGCAATTCGTTGCTTTCTGCCCTGGGGGCAGTCTTTCTATGATGGCTTCGATGCCTGTAGATATTCTGATCACCAAGAGATCTGCCCTCTTAGCTGAGGTAATCATTGTCTTTTATCTTCTCCTGCAATAGTTTGGTTCGTGACTTCCTAATTTAAACTCTTTTACAGACCTTCAAATTCAATGTGGCCATGGGCCACCAGATGGCTTGTCTCTGTGATCGGGCAAACAAATCTGAAGCTGAGCGAGCTATGTAGTTGTTGGCACAGGCTCAAGACTTAGTACAAGAGATAGCCTCTAGTCAAAGGGGGATGGAGGCAGAGCTTGATGTGATCATGAGAGGACGAAAAGGTATCTTGACTTAGAAACCCTTCGTTCTGAGCGTCGGACTGAGCAAAGAGACTCTTGGAAGGCCAAAGTAAAAATGTTGGACGTCGAGAATCATGCCTTGCATGCTCAGGTAGCGAAGCTATAAGCGGAGGTGGACGCTTCCTTCAACGACTGGTATTTCTATGCCTCCTTCCAGGTTGCTGAAGCTCTACCTTTACCCTTCGACCTATCCATCATTACTGGCTGGGATAGGGAGGAAATAATGGCTAAGATCACAGAGATGTCTTGTCCCGAAGGTGATAAATCGGGTGCATCTAATATGGCATGAGTTGGGAGGCAGCCAGCTATGTCAGACCTTCCTCATCCTCCTTATCCTCCCCCTCCTCCTCCTTCTTCCCAGCATCAGGTCCCGGAGAATCCTCAAGGGGGGTTCATCCTGTAGAGAATGAAAGAGGCCATCCAAAAGCCTGAGACCCATCTGAAGTGTCTTCAAGGGAAGAGCTGAAGGTAGGAGAGAGCATTACGGAGTCAATGGCCACCCTTCTCGATACGGCCATCCCACTTGAGGTTATGGTAGTGGTTAATAAAGTCTTCGAGGAGGACCCGGCTGAACAACATGTAATCGAGGATCCTCCGGTGGAAAGGGTAGTAGAGATGGACAATAAAATGAGCGACCATCGAAAAGAGAAGCAGGGTGCAAGGTCCACCAGGAAGAGGAAGCAACATAAGGGAACTAGGAGGAAGCATGAGCCTGATACAGTTTATTCACAACTTGTTTTTGCTGCCCATAAAAAGAGGGTGGGCACCCCGCTTTATTCATGCCATGTAGATGTGACCTCTGAAATTACTTGACTTACTCAAATCTTGGCAGAGATAATGAGATATAAAATTTTGTTTAAGAGTGAAAATAGAGAGCCAGCTCAAGCTCTCAATTCCGAGCAGAAGCTTGTAGCTTGATGACTTTAGTGGATAGTCCCTTATGTGATATTAGGCTAGTTTACACCTTTCACAGCAAGCAACCATATACACATGGAAGATTAGTAACTAGTAATAACTAGAATATTGAAGTTTAAGTAGGGGAGCTTTCCAATCTCGTACCCCCTTGTGGGGTAATAGCCTGATCAAGGCATCAGGAGGGCTATCTAGCTATTTCCTGGTCTTGTGATCTGGATGGCAACTATGCTCTTACACTCAGACCCTTCTTGGGGGTGATTACCCAACCAAGGCATCAGAAGAGCTATCTAGCTATTTCCTGGTGTTGTAATATGGATGGCAACTATACTCTTACACTCAGACCCTTCTTGGTGGGGGGTGGTACCCGACCAAGGAATCAAGGATAGTGAGGGGGCTTCCCCGGCTAATCCCCGATCTTTAGGTGGTTATGTTGAACTCACTCGTGTAGACCCTAATTGGATATGGAGAAATTACTGTAAAATATAGTCGAAGATGGAGAAAACAGACTTTATTGATAAAGAATAGAGTACATTATTATTGGAGATTTTATTGAAACCTAAATGGAGGTAGTCTGCTAACGAGTCCCCTGCTTAAGGGTAATACTTCCTCAGGTGATCGGCATTCCAGGTGTGGTCAATGGGCCATCCATCCAAGTCCTCGAGCTTGTACGCCCCATTATGAACCGCTACCTTTACTAAGTAAGGTCCTTCCCAGTTGGGCCCAAGACTTTGTCTAAACTCTTCCTAGTATTTAAGGTCACTTTCCTAAGAACTAGGTCCCTTTCCTTAAAGTTTCGAGCTTTAACTCTCCTGCTAAAGTACCTAGCGATCTTGCTCTAGTAAATCGCTACTTTCTCAGCTACCCGATCTTGTTTCTCTTCCAAAAGATCTAGGCTAGCTCGGAGCTTATCCTCATTGCTTCCATGTTCAAAATGTTAAACTCTGAATGAGGTTAGTTTGTGCTCGATGGGAATAACTGCTTCAACCCCGAAGGTTAAAGAATATGACGTTTCTCCGGTGGTTGTTCTCCTTGTAGTACGGTAAGCCCAAGGGACCTCAGAAAGCCCATCTGCCCATCTGCCCATCTGCCCTTTCTCTATTGTAACTTCTTTTTCAATAGCTTATTGATAGTTTTATTGGTGGATTCCACCAACCCATTAGTCTGAGGGTGGGCTACTGTAGCGAATCTAAGGTCGATTCCCAAGCCTTGAATCGGCCGTTATCAAACTGATTACCGAGGTCAGTTATAATAGTAAGAGGGGTCCCGAACCTGCAAACTACATTGTTTTAAATTAACCTTGTCGTGTTCTCTTCTGATATCTGGGAGAGCGGTCTAGCTTTGACCAATCTTGTGAAATAGTTGATCGCCATAATAGCATACTTGGCTTGTCTATGAGTGGTACGAAGTGGTCTGATCAGGTTGACCCCCACATAGCAATGGGGTAAAGTGAGCTAAGAGATGACAGACACTCCAGTGGGAGCTGGCTCAAGTTGGAGGTCTTCTGGCATGGTTCACAGGATTCTACAAATTTCTTTACATCTTGATGGATAGTTGGCCAGTAATAGTCCATGCGGAGTACCTGATATGCCAGAGCTTCCCCTCAACGTGGTTCTCGTAATTCACCTCTCTTAATGCTTATTTGGCATCATCTGGATGCAAACATCAAAGTAGGGGAAGGGACATGTCCCTCCTGTAGAGGCATCCATCTACCAGGCAATATCGAAATGAGAGCCTTTTAATTCTTCTGGATTGGCCAGGATCCTTGGGATGCTTTCCGTCATGAAAATAAACCTTTATTGGATCCATCCAGCATGGCTGACGATCTAAGGTACAAATCTTCTTGCCCACTGCTATGCTTGGTTGGGTGATCACTTATAGAGGAACTCCTCGAGGTAAAGGCCTGGCCACCATTCGCAGCTATTTTGGTTAGGACATCTGCTCGATGATTCCGTTGTCGGGGTACCTGCTCGATTTTGAATCCAGTAAATTTATTCTTAAGCAGTTGAACTTGCTTCAAATAGGCGATCATGTTATCTCTTTTTGCTTGATACACCTTAGAAACCTGATTGACTATGAGTAATAAGTCACTCTTGACCTGCAAGTAATCAACCTCGAGTTGGACGGTTGCCTTCAACCCTACTAGGAGGGCTTCATACTTCGACTCATTGGTTGTGGCCTTAAACTTGAATTTGAAACAGTGGCAAAATTTAGCCCCCTTTAGGTCTATTAGCACTATGCCAAGTCCTCCCCCGGCTTGTCTGGATGCTCTATCTATGTAGAAGATCCAGGACTTACTGTCATTTGGTCAACTGTCGAACATCTTCTCAGGAGCTATATTTGCCCTTGCGAAGGTCGATTGGCCTGGGGGCGTTAAGAACTCTGCCACAAAGTCTGCTAAAGCCTGAGCTTTGATTATGGTCCTAGGCTTATACCTTAAATCAAATTGGGTAAGCTCCAGGGCCTACAAAACCAGTCTTTTGGACACATCCGGCTTTTGCCTGAATAGACGGAGATGTTGGTCTGCTACTATTGCTATTGAGTGAGCTTGAAAGTAGGGACAGAGCTTCCTTACCAAGGTCACCAGGGTATAGACGAGCTTCTCGAGAAGGATATAATTCTTTTCCGGCTTGGTTAGGGTGTGACTCACATAGTAGATAGGCCGCTGGGCCTATCTCCTCATTCCTTGACCAGGGCCCCACTCACCGTAGTTTACGAAACGGCCAAATAGATTTGTTACTCCTCTCCAGAACTTGGCTTGACTAGTAACGGAGGACTTGATAGATACTTCTTCAAGGCTTGAAAAGCTTGCTCGCTCTCCTGGTCCCTTTTCATGTTCTTTCCCTGCCTGATAACTTTGAAGAAAAGGAGACATTTATTGGTAGACCGATAAATGAACCTGTTAAGCGCTGTTATCTGCTCGGTCAAGACTTGAACCTGTTTAAGTGACTTGGGGGATTCTAGATTTAATATAGCCTTGACCTTTTTTAGGTTAGCCTCTATTCCTCTCTCATGAACCATGAAGTCTAGAAACTTTCCCGCAGTTACCCCAAAGGCACATTTGGAGGGTTCAATCTCAAATGGTCTTTCCTTAGGATCATGAAAGTTTTGCGAAGGTCATTCTGATATCCCTCTACAGATTGTGATTTCGTGATCATATCATCGATGTATACCTCCATCAACCTTTCCAATCTCGGGTCTGAACAGTCGATTAACCAACCGCTTGTATGTAGCCCCAGCATTCTTGAGACTAAACGGCACCACTTTATAACTGTACAGACTTTGTTTGGTAATGAAACTGGTCTTATCTTGGTCGGTTAGATGCATCTTAATCTGTTTGGACCCTGAGAATGCATCCATAAAGCTTAGGAGCTTGTTTCCAGACATGGAGTCAACTAGTTGATCGATCTTCGGTAAAGAAAAACTATCTTTTGGACATGCCCGGTTGAGGTCGGTGTAGTCAACACACATATAACACTACCCATTCACCTTCATGACCATGACCATGTTAGCTATCCATTCTGGGTAGCACACCTCTCTGATAAAGCCCTCTCTGATTAATTTGTCTACTTCCTCCAAAACCGCGTTATTTCTTTCGGTGTTAAATTGACGCCTTTTCTACTAGACTGGTTTAAAGGTTGGATCCACTGCTAATCGGTGAGCAGCCAATGACATTGGGATCCTAGGCATCTCATTATGACTTATAGGGGTCAACTGGGCTCTAGTCGACCTTGAAGATACCTCACCCTTCATCAACACGAGGGACCTTCCTCGAATGGTTTTTTATGGTATTATTGGAGGTGCCAGCCAATATGGGTCCTCCGCTGATGGTATGTATCACTTGGATTTGCTGTATCAAATCCGCATACTCCTCTTTTCTCTTCTCGGTGTGCTCGCGGATCTCAGGTTGCACTTTCCTCCGGTATGAATGTTGTCCCTAACTTGTTGCAAGAACTCTATCAAGCATCCTCCCCTTATCAAAGCCTTGATCTGGTTGCGCATGCTATAGCACTCTGAAGTGCTGTGACCCACATCTTCATGAAAGTCACAGTACTTGTACCGGTTCCTCCTATCGATATAGGGGTTTCATGGGTACTGCCTTCTGTAGTAGCCCCTTATCCTGGATGGAGAGGTAAATCGTTTCACGGGATGCATTTAAGGGGGTGTAGTGATCGTATCCTCTCCCATCTCGCGTTACAGAGGCTACTGTCTCGGGAGAAGGCGAAGCCCACCGAGGGGTTCGCTTTATTTGGTACCTTTCTTGATTGGGTTGAGAAACCAAGAAGCAGAAGGTCGACCTAATGGGAGGCTTGTTCTGATTTTTCTGAACTGGTTCAGGTCTGAGAGTTTTCTTCTTTCGTCATTTTACCGTTCTCATATCGTCATGCTTCATCTTGTTCTTGAGCTGCTCGTGGACTTGGACTTGCTATAGAGCCTGATCATAGGCCTCTTGGTAGGTCTCCGGAGGTCGCATGGCAAAGGATCGGAAAAGCTTACCCGCCCATAGGTTCTACCTGAAATTGGCAGGGTCTTTTTCTTAGTGAAGACCCCCATCTGGATGACTTCCTTATGGAACCACTCCACATAAATCCTGAGGGTTTCCTCTCTCTCCTGGATCACTTACTGTAAATGGATGGGATCCTTCATCTGGCGTTTGATTCCCTAGAATTATGAGTAAAAACCAGTTTACAGCTTTGTGAAAGAGTCCACACTGCCAGCGGGTAGCTTTCTAAACCAGGTCTTGGTATAATCTGTTAGCTTAGTAGGGAACATCCGGCACATAGCGGCCATGGTTGTGTTTTGGACTTCCATCTTTTGGACAAAGCTCTCCAAGTGGCTCAAAGGATCCTGTGTACCGAAAAACTTGTCTGATGGAATTTTAAACTTCGGTGGGAGCTCTACCTCCATGATTCTTCTGGTAAAAAAGGTGTTTATCTCGCTCATAAAGTCCTTTTTGACCTTCTTACTCTTCTCTCTTTTCAATTGCTGGATCATTTTATGTATCTTAGCCAACTGGTCCCTCAGGTGCATATTTCTGTACTTCTTAGAATCGACCTCAGAGCTCTCATTGTCTGATCCCCTCGATGAGCTGGATACTTTCACTTTTTCATCATCAGGGACGGGCTCTATTTGCACAGTTTGCCGGTTATCCCCGGCTTCAGCTCGAGGTTCCCTTTTGGAAGTCCCCAGCCGAGGAATACTGCGAGGTGCCCTTGGCTGAACGTCAGCTACCGACTTAAATTGCCTAGGTCGATAGTTTGTCTGCCTATCCGGGATTTGGGGCATGGGCCTTAGCCTATTCCGGATTGAAGTTATAGGCCCTGTCCTATTGTAGGTAGGGATCGGTTGGGGGGAAAGGGGTTCCCAGCCGATCAAAGGCAAGCTGTCTAACAGCGGTTGGCATGTCTCTCCTTGGATTCCCAGATCTACCAGTTGAGGATCAATTCCGTCTGTAACTAGACGGAGGCGGACATTTTCCATAATAGTTGTTGTATGCTAATTGATCATAGCTTGGTTCACCGCCAAAGAGGTCTGGCTGATGCGAGGCTGGCATATGGTGCTTGGATTTCTTTCCCTTTTTCTGCCCTTTCTGGGTTGAGGGGGCAGATAGATGTCCCAAGGTTTCAAGCTATCCTTGAGAGGAGCGAAGCCTCATGATTACTGCAAAACAACAAATTTGTAAGTGTAAAAATTACGGCGTGGGTTTGTTTCCCACAGACGGTGCCAGAAAGTGTTAAAGGAGAATTTACTCAAGGTGAGAAATTTTGGTTAACACCCTCAAGACCACTACCACGTAGGTGGTGGCCGGGGTTGGTACCTTAGGTACCTAACCTGATTGAATAAAGATGGATGTGTAAATATAAGTGCAATGAAGACATGAATGTAACGACTTTATTATCAACTGTGAATATCATACAAAAAGACTCTCAGACACTCTTAATCTCTCTGGGAATAGCAGATAATAGTGGAGGTCATGTTCTGATTATAGAATTTAGGCCGAAGTTCAATCTCCCTCCCTATTTTTCTTCTCTCTATTTTTCTGTCCTCTCCCTTTTTGTTGTTTACGTCGGGCATATTTATACATGGTTCAGGTAGTTCAAACTAGTGAATCTCCCGCCACGATTCTCTGAATCAGTTCCCTCCTTATCGGGCGGGATCTCTTATTTGAAAGTCATTGACTTCGCATTAGTAATGGATTCAAGAATATCTTTGGTGGAGATAAATTTGTTTCCTTTTTGGACTCAATCTCTTGCCTTACACGTATGCAGAGTTTTAATATTCGTTGGAGTGTAGATATGATCTTGTGTGTATTCATAGCATGATTCTTCATGGTGGTCGTCGAGTTAGTTGTTCGTTATTTCGTATAGCGAGGTAGACCCATGTTGGAACCCCGTTTATCGGTTACGCAGCGAAACTAGGTTTTAAAATTTTTATACAGATCATAATCTGTATATGGGACTAGTGAACTTTGGATCGTAATTATTTTTCGGAACTAATACATACAATATGTATACACAGGAAATTGTAATCAATAAAATCATAAGAACATACCAACGTTTGGAGGCTCTTTCACTTTACGTTATGCTCCCGTCTGAACCAATCTTACCATTGTTTGGAAGCTCCTTCACTTTACGATGTGCTCCTGTTTGAACCACTCGATCTTCCTCGCTATCTTCCGGGACAGGTAACTGCGTGTGGGCGCATCACGATCTCACGAACTTAAATGGAGGATGAAGAGAGAATTGAAGAAACTCTTTCTTCTATGTGTTTCAAAAACACACAAAACATGAAGAAAAAAAAAATATATATATATATATATATATATATATTAATATATATCTATCTATTTCACTGCACATGAAGCAAGATATATGTATATGTTTTCTCTTTTTTTTTCTTTGACTTTTTCCTTAAAAAAAAACACCCATGCACCCCTTTATTGTTTTCAAAAGAAAAATATATGGGTGGGCACAGTTCGGTTCGGTTCGGTTTTGTGTAAAACCGAACTCAACCGAAAATATAACGGTTTTCCTAAAATTGAACTGGTTTAAACCGAATAAAAAATAGCAACCGAATTGAACTGAACTGATTTGAATCGGTTCGGTTCGGTTCAGTTCATTTTGGTTTTGGACCTAATGGGCCTTTTTGCTTATTAAGCTAAATAAGTCTTTTTAATATATTTTTAAATTTAATGGATTGTTGCTGCCTTATTGGATTTCATAAATTTTAATAACCCAAGCCCAAATCAAACATAACTAATAATATTTAATTTATAATTCATTCAAAAAAATCACAAATTGAATAAACATAAAATTTAATTTTCAAAGACATACTACAATTCTACAAACATACCAGACATACAGTTAAATTTTCCAACATAAAAACTCTAAATCACAAATTCAAACTCCAAATAAAAATTACAATTCAAATAGAAACTCCAAATAAATATTACAATCCCAATCCAAATCCAAACTTCAAATCAAAATTACAATCCAAATCAAAAAAATAAAATCAGTAAAATAATTTCAACTTCCTGCTCAAAAATCTGCTCAGTGACTTTCATTGTACTGTGAAAATCTGCTCAATGATTCTCAGTCTCTCAGTGATTCTCACTATGAAAATCTGCTCAAAAAGAAATTAAGGATAAACATTCCACTATACTCAAACATTTCAAGCTACCACCATTAGTCATCACTGCCTCCATATCCACATCCCACGACACATATATATCAACAACTCAATAAGTTATCCACAACCCAATTTATATAGTATATCAGTATATGATATTGACATTTCACTGTACACAATTTTGTTTAATAAGAATAAATAACAATATAACATTGTTACAAGTTATAACTTATAGCAGCTTGTTAGTTGTTACAGTGTACACTCTACAGATATTGAATCATTTTTTTCAACAATAATACAATTGTTAAATTGTATATCATTATAAGTTTATAATAAACAAGTAAAAGAGACCAAAGAAAGAGGCAAAGATCAAGAAGCAACACCACATTTGATAACAAATAGCCCAGGCAACAAACAACACATCAGAGAAATGAAAGAACCAAAACAACAAGTCCATAACAAAAAGCTTCAGCAGAAGCCTGAAGAAATAAAGAAAGAAGAAGACAACAACTAACCGAAGAAGACAACAACTATCCAAAGAAGCAAATCAGCAATAAGACGATTCAGACGAGTTGAAGAATAGCAGAATGGAGGAGCTGATGTTGAAGCTTTAGCTGGAGATGAAGGAGACCAAATTAGTTGTGCAGATCGGTGGTCATCAAAACAAAAATAAAGACAAAAACAAAATTAGGAAAAGAAGAAGAAAATTAGTAAAATAAGAATACTAGAAAAGAGTGAGTCAAGTGACAAACCTTATTTGAGGAACAAAGTTGAGACGATCAGAGGAGATGAGTAGATCGTGTGTTGAACAGTGGAGATGAGCAGCTGAGATGATTGAGCGGTGGAGATAAGCGACAAAGATGGGTATCGGAGGAGTTGAGGAAGAGAGAGTCACAGAGATGAAAGCCAAGCAGCGGTCCAGCGGAGGAGAACTGAGAGGTGAGAGGTAAGGCTGGAGAAGTTTGTCGGCCAAAGAATGAGAAGTCAAGGAAATGAAACAATGTTAGGGATTTAGGTTTTTTTTACCTTATATATATATATGGTTTCAGCGGTTCAATCCGGTTTTGAGAAACCCAAACTGGTTTGAACCGATTTTTTTTAGGTTTTCAATTTTTTAAACCGGTTTGAACCGAATTAATTTGACAAACCGAACCGAACACCCATTTTTTGGTTCGGTTCGGTTCGAATCGGTTCGGTTTGGTTCGGTTTAGAACTTAGTGCCCATCCCTAGAAAAATATATAAATCTACAACTTTTGCTGTGTGTTTGCACTTGTATATTATATATCTCCTTATATATATATATATATTCTCTTTTATATATCTATATATCCTTGTTTGTATCCTATACAAACACTTATATATGTGCACACACCAATTTGAATCCAATGCAATCTCTTGTGTTATAACTGATATATATCTTTTAATTATCCTTTTCAAATATATCTAATATATTAAAAGTGATAACAAGTATTTTAAATTTAAACTTAAATTCAAATACTTAGATAAATAATTTAGAAAAATAAAATAATCCTATTATTTTATCTTAACCTAAATCCATATATCAACTAACACCCTCCAATTAATAGTTAATTAATAATTCATAATTATCTATATAATTAAATAATCTAATTATTTAATTAATTTAACTATTAACATTCATTAATTAAATAATCTCATTATTCAATTAATTCCCGAAAAAAAACAATTAATTGGACAATCCAATTAATTAACCATGACCCTTGTTACCTAAATCGATTGGGCTAGCAAGGGGACCTAATGGACCCACAGTATTTTAAGCTCCAATAATCCTCGGTATCATTAATTGAACTCTTTAATTAATATTCCTAGATTATCGGTGTTATTCCACTTAAAATCCAAAGCTGCACTCTCTCAAATGTATGCGCTTTTACACTGACTGATACAACTCGGTGTCCATCGATATAACTATTACACATGGTGTGATCCTCCATAAAAGTTCATAATTAGAGTTGCGTCATACTGTCCCTTATACCCCTCTAATTACATATGTTAACGGGAAATTTGTTTAGGATGAGAAATCCCTATTAACGCCCTCGAGACCACTACCGCGAAAGTGGTGGCCGAGGTCGGTACTGTTAATACCTGACGTGATCTTGTATGGATATAAAGGAGGATGAAATCATAGGTAGGAAACAAGTCATCCCGCCTGTCGAGCTTCGCGCTTATGTAGTAGATCTGAGGAGCTCGAGGAGACAAGCCATTCCGCCCGTCAGGCATCGTGCTTATGAAGTAGATCTTGGGAGCGTTGAGGTTCTCTTGCTGGTATGAAGGTGTTGATATTGGTCTTGGTCCTGGTCCTGGTCCTTGTCCTCGGTCAGGGTCGGAGCCCGTCATGGTACCTGGAGCCCGGTACTGGAGCCCAATTCTGGAGCCTGATTCCTTCCTGTAATTCCCTGATCTAGATAGCAAGTAAGGAGGAGGCTTATCTAGCTCCAGTTTTGGAGAGCTCTATTTCTGCCATAGAGGTGATGCAGGAGAGCCCATCGACTTCCTTCAAGCTGGTCTGGGTGGTTTCTCCTCATCTTGATATACGACTTTAGCATGTAGATGGGAAGATAAGAGCGCTAGGTCCAGCGAAGTAGGAAACTAGCTCACACTCATATACGTATGCATTACACAGGACACAAGTAAGAGAAACATAAATCTTTTGTAGAGGGAAGTGGACTGACCAAGAGGGAAAAAGCTTCACAAATGATCACATGCTGTAAAACCCTAAGGCAGTATCCGGAGGAAGGGAGAATACCCTTCCTTATGTATATATCAAAGAATGCTCCGGGGAGCTTACAAGAATGGTGAAGTAATACAACGTAGTTGCTCCGGAGAGCTTACAATGGTGGTCGAATGTAGACCAATACCGGTATATTCTAGGTAAAGGTAACACATACATTGATCATGTCGAGAGATCTCTAAACGAAGCATGTATCTTCTATCATTTATTTGAGAGCTCTTTTATGCATTTTACAGGTATATTTATAAATTGTGACTGCCTTGGCGTGCAAGTCCAGGATTCTTTAATCTTCCTTTCCTTATTGAGTACGATTCTTCCTTTAATGTAGTTGATCGGAGCGTGGCTAATATCTCGGAGGGGATGTATTTGTTTCCTCTTCTGACTCTTCTTTCCTTGATAAGCGGGATTTTCTGTTATGGTTGACCCCCAATAATCTGTTGTGGAGGATATCTTGGAGGAAAAGGTATTTGTTTCCTTTGGACTCTTTCACTAATGATAACCTTTAAAGAGTTGAATATTCTCTTATTAATGGTGTTGATCATGTCATTAACTGGGTTGACTATCTATATTAATGCGGTTGACATCATTAATGGTACTTTAAATGCCATGGAAGTCAATCCTCTCTTCCTACGATGTCGAGAGGAGAGCTCTAGTTCTGCATGTCAGTTAAGAGAGGTACTTCATGGAGGTTACCTAAGGTAACATTTGATGTTCCTTGAGGGCGGGGTACCCTAGGATCCGGTACACTGGCGGGGTCCTCCGGGGACCTCTCTATTGTCAGGGAGCTAGATGCTGGTCTTCGTATGGAGCTTGTGCTAACCATTTTAGAGGTGAAATCTCTTATTGGGTTCCAACCTTGTAGTTGGGAGTTTGGTTCAGCTATGCTGAGCTTTATCATGGAGCTTGACCTAATTATGCAGGCTACCTAGCGGGGTAGCGGGCTTGGCTAGCAGGCTCTGGTAAGGTGTTTACCATAAATAGACGACCTTGGCTCACTTCTGGAAGGGTGGAGAGGTACGCTCGAGTACTGATCTTGCTACTTGATTTAACCATACCAGGATCTACAGTGGATCTTGGCACTTTTGGTGACGACAGGGTTTTATGGGCTTCTTCCTTTTATACTCGGACAGGTCGAGATTATACCTTGATGTGGCAGGAGTGCCTTTGCAAGACAAGTTCAGCACCTTGAAGGTCTTCTAGTGAAAGTAAAGATAGTAGCAAGCTCTAAGAGAGTGTCACGAGACACCTTGATGTCGGGGGACCTAGGTCCTTTCATGTCGACCTAGCTTCGGGCTTTATCCTGGTATAAGAAGCTTGACGCGGTCTCGTCGGGCTTTATTTGGTATGCCTGAACACGTGTGAGATGCTCAGATGGTATGGACGACCCCGCCTTGCTCCCGTAAGACCGCGTGGTAGCTCGACATTGGGGACCTTGACACCCCGTCATATAAGCCCTAATTCAGACTTTTGCAGGAAGGCTGGGAATTGGAAAATTCAAGTGGAAAATTCTTCTTTGGTTCCTAGACAAATTTTGCTATTAACAGAAGTCTCCTCTGACTTGAACACCGGTAAGTATTTGGGGTTGGAGTCTGAATCTTGTACTACATGAAGAATTTTGCTTGACCCTTTTTATTGGTAATCAGTATCGTTCCCAGTGATTGGCTTAGTGAACCTGGGTACTATACATTCCTGCAAAAAAAATAAGCTTATTGCTCGATCATGTGATGAAGCTTCTGTGGTTAATATGTGTACCTAGAGTTCCTTTTCCAGGAATCACGGTACTTAGATGAGCTGGCGAAATGATTCTGGTAGGCACCTATGCCATTTAGATCCTTGGTTGGCCAGGCCAAGGCAGCAGGATGACCTTTTGGTTTTTCTGATCTCGTGATCTGGAAGGTAACTATGATCCTACGCTTAGATCCTTCTTTGAGGTAGTAGTCCAACCAAGGCATCAGGAGCGCTATATAGCCATATACTGGTATCGAGATCTGGATGGCAACAATGCTCTTATACTCATATCCTTCTTGGGGGTTGTAGCCCGACCAAGGCATCAGGAGAGCTATCTAGCTATTTCCTGGTCTTTTGATCTGGATGGCAACTATGATCTTACACTTAGACCCTTCTTGGGGGTCGTAGTCTGACCAAGGCATCAATAGCGCTATCTAGCTATATCCTGGTATCGAGATCTAGATGGCAACAATGCTTCTACACTCAGACTCTTCTTGGGGGTCGTAGCCTGACCAAGGCATCAGGACCGCTATCTAGCTATATCCTGGTATTTTGATCCGGATGGCAATTATGCACTTACACACAGACCCTTCTTGGGGGTCGTAGCCTGACCAAGGCATCAAGAGCGCTATCTAGCTATGTCCTGGTATTTCGATCTGGATGGCAACTATGCTCTTACACTCAAACCCTTCTTGGGGGTCGTAGCCCGACCGAGGCATCAGGAGCGCTATCTAGCTATATCCTTGTATTTTGATCCGGATGGCAACTATTCTCTTACACTCAGACCCTTCTTGGGGGTCATAGCCTGACCAAGGCATCAGGAGCGCTATCAAGCTATATCCTGGTATTTCGATCCGGATGGCAACTATTCTCTTACACTCGTATCCTTCTTGGGGGTCGTAGCCCGACCAAAGCATCTGGAGCACTATTTACTATATCCTGGAATTTTTATCTGGATAGCAACTATGCTCTTACACTCAGACCCTTCTTAGGGATCGAAGCCCGACCAAGGCATCAGGAGCACTATCTAGCTATATCCTGGTATTTCGATCCGGATGGCAACTATGCTCTTACACTCGGATCCTTCTTGGGGGTCGTAGCCCGACGAAGACATCATGAGCGCTATCTAGCTATATCCTGGAATTTTGATCTTGATGGCAACTATGCTCTTACACTCGGATCCTTCTTGGGGGTCGTAGCCCGATCAAGGCATCGAGAGTGCTATCTAGCTATATCCTGGAATTTTGATCTGGATGGCAACTATGATCTTACACTCGGATCCCTCTTGGGGGAGGTCACCCGACCAAGGCATCAGGGGTGATGATGGGGCTTCCCTGATCAATCCTTGATCTCGAGATCTGGATGGCAACTATGCTTTTACACTCAGACCCTTCTTAGCAGGGGGTGGTGCCCAGCCGAGGCATCAGGAGCTCTTTCAAGCTATTTCCTGGTCTCGAGGCGATCATTATCGAATTACAATGGCAATCCTCCTAGAGTGATTAATCCAGCCCGGGGCATTAGGAGAGCTATCTATCTCTCCTAGTCAAGGTGATCCTCCTAGAGGGATTCGATCCGTTCCAGGACATCAGGAGTACGGTGTAGCTCTCCTGGTAATGGCGATCCTCTTGGAAGGATTTATTACGGATACCGAAGTTGAAAGAGATACAAACACATAGCGAGCTGATACGAAGTTGTATCGATGCATGGTGGTATCGGTTGATAACCAGCCTTGCTCTAGAAGTTTTTTAACAAGTAGAATCTCTTGAGATGATCTGCATTAAGAGTGTAGTTAGTAGAATGGCTCTCCGTAAAAGACGCTTTTTATTGCGAACTATAGAAAATTGTCTCACGCTAGGGTTATCGCCCCTTTCATTGAAGTACTGAGAAAATATTGAGCTTCCAGTCCCCAAGTTATGTTACCGGTTTGGAAGTCTACTTGGGGTAGATGAGAGTTTTCAACAATCGTAATGGAGCTCGAGACCCTACTGTGAAACGAATTAGGACCTTTGGGTGCTCCCCAAACGGATCAAACCTAGATGGCTCACTAGGGCATTGGAAGGCCCTGTACAAATGGAGAGGAGCCATCGGTATGATAATCTTCGAGAGCAAGCTAGTGTTTGCTAAGGTTGAGCTCATGCCATCCAAGGAGGATGGTTACTTTTTCAACCCACGACCACATGGTGGGAGTGGTTTAAACTCTGTATGGCAGTGTGGCTACCTTGGGAGCCAAGGTGGGTACTTCATTTGCTGAGGGACACTTCTATGTTGCTTTCTAGACAGCTCGACCTCTTCTTCCCTTTGACCTGATCATCATTGGAGGATGGATACCTTGAATAGATCACAGAGAAAGTTGAGAGTTACCCGGGTCCGCTCAGATTGAAGCCAAAAATTATTGAGTTGATTGATACGCAGATGATGAGGAGGACTTGGTTCTCATTTTTGCTTTCATTTCTAGTCGTGTTGAGGTAGGAATTACCTTGAAGTCCTCTGCTACTGTAGATGCATGGGGGGCTTCAAGTCTGCCTACCTTTGAATTAGAGAGGTAGATCGGGACCAAGGTAACTTGCTAGGGCGATGAATGGCCCCATATAAGTGGAGAGGATACATCGGCCTAGTAACTGTCTGGAGACATGCCCGGGATTCTTAGAAGTTTCCCGTGACGGAGAGAAGACTTTGGACCCCTCTAGGATGAGTGGTGACTCACTTGAGCATTGGATGACCCTATGTGAATGGAGATGGGCTACCTGTCTGGTACCGGTCTGGAGGCATACTTGGGATTTCAAGGAGCCCCCAAGAACTGAGAGAAAGCTCTGGACCATGCTGGAACGAAACAAGAGCTCAGTGGCTCAATTGGGCGTTGACCGACCCTGTATAAGAGGTGAGGAGCCACTTGACCTTATAGTGAGGCTGTTGCTCCAAAGGTTAGCTTAGGCATGTATGAGGCCTTACCAAGAGTGGGAAACCTCTGGGCTCTCCTCGATCAGATCGAGCTTCGGTGGCTTGCTAGGGCGATGAATGACCCGGTACATATAGAGCGAAGCCACCGGTCTTGTAGCAATTCTACCGCTCTAGAAGCTTGCTTAGGCATGTAGGTTGCCTTACCCAATGTGGGAAGCTTCTGGGAGCTCCTCAATCGGATCAGGCTTCGGTGGCTTGCTAGGGTGGTGAATGGCATGATAAACATAGAGCGAAGCCATCGGAGGTACTGGTAGAGATGCATGCTCGGGATTCTAGAAGTCCCTAACAACTGAGAGAGGGCTCTTGACCCTGCTGGAATGAATCAAGAGTTCAGTGGCTCACTTAGGCATTGACAGGCCCTATATAAGAGGTGAGGAGCCACTTGGCCTTACAGTGAGGCTGTTGCTCCAGAGGTTAGATTAGGCATGTAGGAGGCCTTACCAAGAGTGGGAAACCTCTGGGCTCTCCTCGATCAGATCGGGCTTCAGTGGCTTGCTAGGGCGATGAATAACCCGGTATATATAGAGAGAAGCCACCAGTCTTATAACGATGCTACCGCTCTAGAAGCTTGCTTAGGCACGTATGTGGCCTTACCAAATATGGGAAACTTCTGAGAGCTCCTCGATCGGATCGGGCTTCTATGGCTTGCTAGAGCGGTGAATGTCCTGGTATACATGGAGTGAAGCCACCGAAGGTACTGGTCCAGATACATGCTAGGGATCCTAGAAGTCTCCAACAACTGAGAGAGAGGTCTGGACACTGCTGGAAGGAATCGAGAGTTCAGTGGCTCACTTGGGCGTTGACAGGCCCTATATAAGAAGTGAGGAGCCACTTAGTCTTACAGTGAGGCTGCTGCTCCATAGGTTAGATTAGGCATGTAGGAGGCCTTACCAAGAGTGGGAAACCTCTGGGCTTTCCTAGATCAGATCGGGCTTCGGTGGCTTGCTAGGGCAATGAATGACGCGGTACATATAGAACGAAGCCACCGGTTTTGTAGTGATGCTACTACCGCTCTAGAAGCTTGCTTAGGCACGTAGGAAGCCTTACCAAATATGGGAAGCTTCAGAAACCTCCTCGATCGGATCAGGCTTCGTTGGCTTGCTAGGACGGTGAATGGACCGGTAAACATAGAGTGAAGCCACTGGTCTGGTACTGGCCCAGAAGCATGCTTGGGATCTTTGGAGTCTCCAGTAATTTGAAAGGAGGCTCTAGACCATGCTAGAATGGATCGAGGTCGTAGTGGCTCACTTGGGCGTTGACTGGCCAGGTGCATGAGGCATGGAACCACTAATCTTCTACTGGTCATGCTGCTCTAGAAGCTACACAGCTGAGTTGGCTTCTTAGATTCATGGGTCGACCTGCTACCTCTACCTAAGAGCTTACCAAGGGCACACCTGGAGGCATGAAGGGATCCGTATGAACAGGTCGAAGCCCAGTGGATCTGCTGGATAAGTGATATACTTATAGCGAAGCGAATCTGCTGTAGAAAAGCAGGAGAGGTACAGTTCTACTGTATAGGAGCTCTCGATGTATCAGAATAGTTCAACTATATAGGACATCTTTAAGCGGGGAGCTACTGTATTGGAGCTCCATGATTATCTGAGCAAGGTTCTCTTCATAGGAGTAGCATAATGAACTGGTTCCACCAGGAATCCCACGTAACATACCGTATTTGCTTCACAATGAACGACACTCATTAAATGATAAAATGAGCACTACATGCGATGCATAGGCGATATAGACAAGTATGGAGAAAAGACATCGTGTATAGTAAATGATATTCCATGAATAATGAATCTTTACCTCGATAGTATAACGATACTCATGTAGAGACATAGAGGCTTTCAAAAGGGGTATGGAAATTTCCCACAGACGGCGCCAGAAAGTGTTAACAGGAAATTTATTTCGGATGAGAAATCCCTATTAACGCCCTCCAGACCACTACCGTGAAAGTGGTGGTCAGGGTCAGTACTGTTGATACCTGACCTGATCTTGAACAAATATGAAGGAGGATGAAATCATAGGTAGGAAACAAGCCATCCCGCCTATCGGGCTTCGTGCTTATGTAGTAGAACTGAGTAGCTCGAGAAGACAAGCCATCCCGCCCATCGGGCTTCGTGCTTATTAAGTAGATCTGGGGAGCTTTGAGGTTCTCTTGCTGGTATGAAGGGGTTGATATTGGTCCTAGTCCTGGTCTTGGTCCTGGTTCAAGGTTAGGGTCGGAGCCCGTCATGGTACCTGGAGCCCGATTCTGGAGACTGATTCCTTCCTGTAATTCCCCGACCTAGATAGCAAGTAAGAAAGGGGCTTATTTAGCTCCAGTGTCAGAGATCTCGATTTCTGCCATATAAGTGATGCAGGAGAGCCCATCAACTTCCTTTAAGCTGGTCTGGATGGTTTCTCCTCATCTTAATATACAACTTTAACATGTAGATGGAAAGATAAGAGCGCTAGGTCCAGCGAGGTAGGAAACTAGCTCGCACTCATATACACACGCATTACACAGGACACAAGTAAGAGAAACACAAATCTTTTGTAGAGGGAAGTGGACTGACCAAGGGGAAAAAGCATCACGAATGATCACATGCTGAAAAACCCCAAGGCAGTATCCGGAGGAAGGGAGAATACCCTTCCTTATGTATGTATCAAATAATGCTCCAGAGAGCTTACAAGAATGGTGAAGTAATACAACGTAGTTGCTCCGGAGAGCTTACAATGGTGGTCGAATGTAGACCAATACCGGTATATTCTAGGTAAAGGTAACACATATATTGATGATGTCGAGAGATCTCTAAACAAAGCATGTATCTTTTGTCATTTATTTGAGAGCTCTTCTATGCCTTTTACTGGCATATTTATAAATGGTGACTGCCTTGGCATGCAAGTCCAGGATTCTTCATTCTTCTTTTCCTTATTGAGTACGATTCTTCCTTTAATGTAGTTGATCGGATCGTGGCTAATATCTTGGATGAGATGTGTTTGTTTCCTCTTCGGACTCTTCTTTCCTTTATAAGCGGGATTTTTTGTTATGGTTGACCCCCAATAATCGGTTATGGAGGATATCTTGGAGGAAAAGGTATTTGTTTCCTCTTTGGACTCTTTCACTAATGATGGCCATTAAAGAGTTGAATATTCTCTTATTAATGGTGTTCATCGTGTCATTAACTGGGTTGACTGCCTCCATTAAAGCTGTTTACGTCATTAATGGTACTTTAAATGTTATGGTAGTCAATCCCCCCTTCCTACGTTGCCGAGAGGAGAGCTCTAGTTCTGCATGTCACTTTGGAGAGGTACTTCATGGAGGTTTCATGAGGTGACATTTGATGTTCCTTGAGGGTGGAGTACCCTAGGATCCAGTACACTTGCGGGGTCCCTTGGGGACCTCTCGATTGTCACGGAGCTAGATGCTGGTCTTCCCATGAAGCTTGTGCTAACAATTTTATTGGAAAAATATCCCATTGGGTTCCAACCTTGTAGTTAGGAGCTTGGTTCAGCTACGCCGAGCTTTATCATGAAGCCTAACCTTATTATGCAGGCTTCATAGCGGGGTAGTGGGCTTGGCTAGCAGCCCTGGTAAGGTGTTTACCATAAATAGGCGACCTTGGCTCGCTTCTGGAAGGGTGGAGAGGTACGCTCGAGTACTGCTCTTGCTACTTGATTTAACCATACCAGGATCTACAGTGGATCTTGGCGCTTTTGGTGACGATAAGGCTTTATGGGCTTCTTCCTTTTATGCTCGGACAGGTCGAGATTATACCTTGATGAGGCAGGAGTGCCTTTGCAAGACAAGTTCAGCACCTTGAAGGTCTCCTAGTAAAAGTAAAGATAGTAGCAAGCTCTAGGAGAGTGTCACGAGATACCTTGATGTTGGGGGACCCAAGTCCTTTCATGTCGACCTATCTTCGGGCTTTATCCTGGAATAAGGAGCTTGACGCAGTCTTGTCAGGCTTTATTTGGTAAGCATGGACATGTGCGAGATGCTCAGATGATATGGGCGGCCTCGCCTTGCTCCTGTAGGACCGCATGGTAGCTCGACCTCGGGGACCTTAAACCCGTCATATAAGCCCAAATTCGGACCCTTGTAGGAAGGCTGGGAAGTGGAAAATTCTTCTTTGGTCTCTAGACAAATTTTGTTATTAACAACATATATCCTTTAAGTACTATTGATTTTCTAATGGATAATAAATCTCATTTCCTGACGGAATTAGGAGAGCGCTCATATTGTCCAAGCCCCGAATCAACCCTTAAGGGAACTACCATTTACTTCTCACAAGAATGAGTGGTTTCCACTATTGTGTACAAACCTTCCCAGCCACAAGCCAAACCGTAATCCCAACATACAGAGCATTTTGATCGGGAACAACATTCGACTTTACCTACGGTATATCAAACACCACAATCTAACTTGAAGGAGTCGATAAGACACTCAGAATTAAGATCACCCACATATAGCCATCATTAATTGATATATATGAATCTCATCAGTAAATGGATCTTGTTGAGAGATTCATATAGATCATGGCCCAGTCCTATATGATCACATCATACAAGGTGCCTCCATTCCCATATCGCATATGAATGATTCAGGATTGAATCATCGTACATTAAGGAATGGACAGCAGCTATAGATTAACCACAAATAAAGTACCCAGCTTTATTCGCTATCTATGAACTTTTTAGATTGCACATCTCTTACAGTATCAATCCATATATGACACTCATATACACAGTTCGAGATTACATCCAGCAATCTTGGATGTTAAATATATGCACAAGTTATAAAATAAACAACACAACAAGAATGAATTAAACTTTTCCTTTTATTTATTTCATAAATCCATTTACAGATTACATCTTTAGGGCATAAACCCTAACAACCCATGCCTTAGTTCTTGTCCCAGATGCTTGGCTTGACCTTTACTGGTCCTTTAGATCTTGAGACGGTCTTGTAGGCACTTATTAGAGGTAGCATGGATTAGACGAGCTTCCTTTTCTCATCCAGATAGGTTCGAGTCTTCCTTAGCAAATTGGAACGTAGCTATAGCATGAACCTGATATCTTTAAAGGCCCCTTTTTGTGTCTGGAGAGGATAGCGGGCTTCTAGAGAGGTTGGTAGGCTTCTATGGAGGTTACAAGGTAATTTTGATCTCAGGAAGCCCGGATTCCAGTGTTTACGTAAGGAGATTAATATGGTCATGTTGGGCCTTATCCCTGATGGTTCTGAAGCTCGATGACCTTTCCTTGCTTCTACGGGGTGGTTATATGGCTCGCTCTTAGGGCTTGGGATTCAATGACTGGTGAACTCTGGCTTTGATTCGGGTTAGGAGAGTGGAAAATTTCTCTTTGGTCTCTAGCCAAATTTTTCTACCAACAAACTTAAAAGCTTCTAGAAGGATAAACACCAAACAGAAAACAAGTCCAAATCAAGCAATAACTCTACTCTTCTAGAAGATTGCACACCAATTAGGAAATAAGTCCTAAACAGATTATGCAACTAGAATCCCATGAAGATTCAGACTCGATCAACAAGATCTCAGAAACAAGAAAGAAGTTAAAGATGACTTCAACAATCAACCAGTTCCAATCAAACATTATCACATTTCCTTATATGTAACAAGGATTAGGGTTCTATACACATATAAATAGACCCATAATCTCACCGTAAAAACAAGAAGAGAAGATATAGAAAAAGGGGAACAAAAAAGTAATCATTGTAGAAGAGAGGCATGAGAGATCGAGTGGTGTAATTCTTTATTTAGTAATGGATTTGGCTTGGTTGTGCAAACAACCACTCTTAGATGTTTCTCCGGTCACTGGAGTTTTACCACGTATACTCGTGTCATAAACATATCAATTGCATTCTCTTTCTCTTTCTCTTTTAATAGGTCATAATCGAACCAAGCGTTGTTGACTTTCTTGCCCATCAAGAAATTGACATCAACACAAGTCATAATGGATATAAAGAATAGAACGATTGCCTTATCCCAAGCTTCATATAGATAAAATCTTGTCCAGGTTTTCCATGCAAGATTCCAAGAAAGATATGTTACCTTTCCGACATGGAATCAAACTTTCTAAGGAACAAGTTCCTAAGAATGAGCATGAAGAGCAATTCATGAGTAGGGTTCCATATGCCTCGACAATTGGGATTCTCATGTATGCAATGCTATGCACTAAACCAGATATTTATTTTGTTGTTGGCATAGTTAGCAAGTTTTGTTCTAGGGCTCATATTTATATGCCATTTTCTTCCTCATTCATTTTTCAGAGCTTTCAAACTATTTTTTAGTGTGAGAAAGTATTTTCTTTGAGAGAGAAGCTCCAAGAGTGGTTCCTTAACTCTCCAAACCCAAAACCCATGCATCCATTGCATTAATCACACATGGGTCTTCATCAATCTTGACTTGGTAAGTAAGAACAAACATCTCATCTTCATTTATTGTTCTTATTGTTCAAGAATTCATTTTTATGCATATGATTTGTTAAAATCTTGTGTTGAATGCATTTATGGATGAGTTATAACATGATTGGGTTTGTTTGTTGATAGCTAGCATTTAGGACATATTTGCCCTCTAGCTAATTAGGTCATATTAATTGCATTTTGATGATTGCATTAATGACCATGCCATGCTTAATGACAACATATGTTGAAGTGGCTTTATTTGATAACTAGATTGTAATATTGCATATTCATATCTAGTTAAGTCTTTATGTATTGCATTTAGACAGTATTGCTTATGTCTCATTAATTGCATTTATTGATTGCAAAATTGCCCTTGATTGTTTGTTGTTGACAACTTGTGTTGGTTGGACTTTTATTGACAATTAGGTTGTTAGATTTTATCTACACATCTAATTAAGTGCTTTGTATGGGCATGTAGGCATTGTTTGATAACTAGAATGTTTAATTTCATTATCTACATCTAGTTAAGCATTTTGTGTTTAGTCTTACACATAATTTCATTTGAGCATAGTGTCATATATACACTTAGACCATATACTCTTCATTGAGTCAAAGTATTGTGGCTTCGGTGTGAAGTTGCACAAGCAAGAGAAGCCTTGCAACCAAGGGTGGGTTGGCAAGCAATTGGTCGGGTATCCACTGTAAAAGGCCGAGGGGTAGAGTAGGAGGTGCTCACGCCAAGAGTAGTGGATCAGAGGATATCAATAGGGACTGAACCAAGAGTGATGAGTGGTAGTGGCCATAGCCTGAGGTTGTCAAGAGTGAGAGTCCGAGTATCACTTGAGGGTGTAACATTTTACTCATATAGAGAATTTCTATGATCGAGTGTGGCGCACTTAAAAGCTCATGGTTTTTTCCATTTGGAGGGTTTCCACCTATACATCTTGTGTTGTTTATATTTCTACATTTTACACTTGATGTTGTATGTTTGTTCTATTGGGTGAATTTTGAATATTGACTAATCAAGAAAAATTGTTAATTGACTTGATTAAAACCTATTCACCCCCCTCTAGGTTATTAGACACACACGTTTATTAGGGAACTTTCAATTGGTATCAGAGCGGGTTTCTAGACATACTTAGGTGATCCAAGCTCTTGTTTGTGTGTCTTGCATTTGTTTGCACTTGTTTGTTGCATTTCATTTGCATTCATTCACTTCACCAAACATCATGTGTGAGATTGAAACACTTAGAACGGGTATTGCAAGATTGACCTCTAATGTTGAGAGGAAGGATTATGACTTGAATGTGGTGGAATTGGCCACATTGCCTCCAAGTGTGGTAACTTGAAGTACAAGAGTGCAGGAGTTGGTTTAATCGCTACTCGCTGTGATAGCAAAGTTGAAGTAGTTGAAGTAGTTGAAGAGTGCTCTACAGGCTTAGTTGATAGTAAGATCAACTACTTCGCATTTCTAGTTTCCTACCATGAAGAAATCCAAGCCACTTGAAGAATTCAAGATTGGTGACTTGGAGTTTGGAAACCGAAGTAGAGCATGCTTTAGTGAAGCTAGCCTTAATGATATGACTCTCACAAGCACAAGTGGGAGAAGCTTTGATAGCAATGACCCATGCTCCGAGAACTCTTGTGATAATATGGTTGATTATCAACAGTAAGTTGATTCTCTTCAAAAGTCTTTGAAGGAGAAAGATAATGATATCCTTAGATTGGAAAAGGATAATCTTCAACTAAGGATCAAGTTGAATGACTCATTGAAGACGGACGTGATTGATATGTCCAAGTTTGAGAAGGAGATTGAAGATTGCCACCAACGGATGAAGGCAATGAAAGATGAACTTGCCATTAAAGATAACTCCTTGAAAATTGCCAAGGAAAGAGAGATGAGGTGCCTTGAAGAATTAAAGAAGGACAAGGTCAAACAACCTCAAGCTCAAGGCAAGAGCAAAGCTTCATCCAAGCAACCTTCAAATCAAGGAAATTCCACACGAGCCTTGGCAACTCAACCAAAGCCTAGGTAATTCATGAAGAAAGAACAAGTTCTTGAGAAGTCAATCACCTCCTCCAAAAAACCAACAATGAGGAAAGAATGTGATCACAAGAAGCATGACCAACCAAGGAGACAAGATCAACCGGCTCAACCACCTCAAGAAGCTAGACCATAAAGATGCAACCAGTCGGTTCAAGTTCCAAGGAGAAGCCAACATGTGCATCATCAAAGACAACCTCATCAACATTGTGATGCCTCGATGAGAACACAATGCAACGGTATAAATTCTTACTTTCTACCTACTTGTCATGTTTGTGGTATGATTGGTCACTTAAGACCAAATTGCTTTAAATATATTAAGAGGTGTAGGTCAGAGAGCATGAAAGGAAAACGGTTGAATGATAGGGCAAGTTTGCATGAACCTAGGGAACTTAGAAACATGTCTTTGACCACTAAAAATGATAAAGTGAAACCTATGTGGGTTAGAAAGAATGAACCCGCTTGCCTTAGTGCTCATGAAACACCCGTAGATGCAACTAGGTCCTTTGGACTTGGTAAGCCTATAGGGGTTCATACCTCCCATTGACTTGGTTGGATTTGACCCCATTTGGGGAGCTCAAGCAAAGAGAGCGAACTTGCATGATTTGCTATATGTAAAAAGTTAATTTGTTTTATGATATTTGATAATTGCTTGAGATTCTTGGTTGCACATATGCTTATATTTTTTTTAATAAAGTATGCACCATTTCTTTGTTTGCAATCCATGTCATATTTATGTTCAAACATTCATTTTTAGACTAGAGATTTAATTGGGAAAGTACATTTGAATGACCTATAATTTATCTCCATGACATGTGAACTTGCTTTTAATGACATGCTTTAAAATGATATGCATGAATTGAGTTTGATTGCTTTAATGCAAATGTGTGTGAGTGCAAATGAGAGGACTAATCAATAAGGATCTTGTATCCATGCAATTAATAAGGATTTTATATCTAAACTAGTATTCTCTCTTTTCTTAATGGTGAAACAAGACTACTATCATACGGATAATTATTTGAAAAAATCAAAAAGGGTGCAATAGTCACTCATGTCTTGCTTTGCCTTTAAGGATTGATATAGTTACTTTATTTTCAAAATTTTGAAAACTATATCTTGTTTGTTTATGACAAAAGGGTACAAATTGGTTTGAATTCTCTTGGAAACTCTTTTGATGTTTGCTTTGCCAAATACCATTTGTTTTGGATTTGAATGCAACATGTCTTGCTTGCAAAGCATCCTTGTCTCACATTTTTCTTTAAATTAAACTCCTTGAATCTCTCTTAATTACTTATGTTGCATGAAGTTCATTTATATGATTATGTATTGTAATTGTGCCAATAGCACTCTTTGCTAAAGCAACCCGATAAGGGAGCTCATTTGCCTATCTCATGACAAAAAGGGAGAGAAGTCTTAAGAAATATAGGAGGAGCATTGGTTATGCTTTGGGGAGAGATCATGAAAGAGAGTAACCCATTTAGGGGGAGCATTGCACATGCATTTGTTTATATTACTTTATTGAGTGCAATTGCTTTTTATGTTTGTTCACCTCACATGCACTTGTTCTTGGAAAGTATTTTCTTGCTATTGTGTGTAGATATGATGATCTACGGAGAGATTGAAGACCTTGAAGACTTAGAATATTATGTATCTCTTTTTGTAACTTAGAATGGACTCACTTAGACAATAGCTAGATTTTTTTTATTGTGTGAGGATTGATTTGTGAGTGGTTGTTTTGTCATGAAATAGCAAAAGGGGGAGATTGTAAGGACCTCGGTTTTATGATTGGCTTATTTCATGACAAACCACACCACATTGGGGATAATTGTGTAATGGGTAGGTTAGGTCCTCATTGGCAAGCTTCCAAGCATCTCCATGATTTCAAGAGCCAAAGGTATATTCACTTGACTTTGCCTCTTGAAGAGTTTAGGTGCACACACACACCTCATGCATGCTTTGTTGATCTTGCATTTGTGTTGATATTGTTTATATGTGTGTATCTCTTCACAATCACACTTGCACTTCATTTATAGATTGAAGTGTGGTATTGTGTTTTGTTCGCGCTTGCAAGATGGTGTGCTTGTTTTAGCGCGTTGAGTGACCATATGAGAAGGTCTCAATCTTCTCTTGGTTTGGTTATATGGAGTAAGGTGTCAAATTTCAAAAGAGTGTATTTCAATGATTTAAAAGTTTTTCAAAACTGACCTTTGTATGGTCTTGTGACAATATCTTTTTATACAATGATAAAATATGGGTTTTAAAATTTTCTGTACAAACTAGACACCCATATCTTTCCAACGGTATATTATTCATAATATTTCATGACCGTTTGGATTAGTTTTGAAATCTCCACAGTGACCACAAAAACAGGGCATCTCTGTTGTTGTCCGTTTCTGACCTTTGGTCACTTAAATGACATTAACTTTTTATACAGATATCCAAATCATGTTTTGTAAATTGGAGTAGAAAGTAGGATTCTATACCTTTAAAACGGTATATTATACGAAAGGTTTGGATGTCGTTTGGTCATGTTTTGGGTCGCTCGAATCTCAGGCTTTTATGTTGTTGCGGCTGCGCCTGTCGACAAGCGCCCTCACCAGCGCCCCTTGGACAGTAGGTATGCGCTGGTGTGGCGCTTGTCAACCAACGCAGCTCACCAGCGCACTGAGTAATTTTTTGAGATTTTTCAAAACGATGTAGTTTTGTTCTAAGGCTCATATTTATATGGCATCTTCTTCCTTATTTGTTTTTCAGAGCTTCCAAACCATTTTTTATTGTGAGAAACAATTTTCTTTGAGAGAGAAGCTCCAAGAGTGGTTCCTTAACTCTCCAAACCCAAAACCCATGCATCCATTGCATTAATCACGCATGGGTCTTCATCAATATTGACTTGGTAAGTAAGAACAAACATCTCATCTTCATTTATTGTTCTTATTGTTCAAGAATTCATTTTTATGCATATTATTTGTTAAAATCTTGTGTTGAATGCATTTATTGATGAGTTATAACATGATTGGGTTTGTTTGTTGATAGCTAGCATTTAGGACATTTGCCCTCTAGCTATTTAGGTAATATTAATTGCATTTTGATTATTGCATTAATGACCATGCCATGCTTAATGACAACATATGTTGAAGTGGCTTTGTTTGATAAATAGATTGTAATATTACATATTCATATCTAGTTAAGTCTTTATATATTGCATTTAGACAGTATTGCTTATGTCTCATTAATTGCATTTATTGATTACAAAATTGCCCTTGACTGTTTGTTGTTGACAACTTGTGTTGGTTGGACTTTTATTGACAATTAGGTTGTTAGATTTTATATTCACATCTAATTAAGTGCTTTATGTGGGCATGTAGGCATTGTTTGATAACTAGGATGTTTAATTTCATTATCTACATCTAGTTAAGCATTTTGTGTTTGGTCTTACACAAAATTTCATTTGAGCATAGTGTCATATATACACTTAGACCATATACTCTTCATTGAGTCAAAGTCTTATGGCTTCGGTGTGAAGTTGCACAAGCAAGAGAAGCCTTGCAACCAAGGGTGGGTTGGCAAGCAATTGGTCGGGTATCCACTGTAAAAGGCCTGAGGGGTAGAGCAAGAGGTGCTCACGCCAAGAGTAGTGGATTAGGGGATATCACTGGGAACTGAACCAAAAGTGGTGAGTGGTAATGGCCATAGCCTGAGGTTGTCGAGAGTGAGAGTCCGAGTATCATTTGAGGGTGTAACATTTTACACATATAGTGGATTTATGCGATCGAGTGTGGCGCACTTTAGAGCTCATGGTTTTTCCCATTTGGAGGGTTTCCACATACACATCTTGTGTTGTTTATATTTTTGCACTTTACACTTGATGTTGTATGTTTGTTTTATTGGGTGAATTTTGAATATTGACTAATCAAGAAAAATTGGTAATTGACTTGATTAAAACCTATTCACCCCCCCTCTAGGTTATTAGACACAAGCGTTTATTAGGGAACTTTCAGCAGTGTTCTGATCACAGAATTTAGGCCCGACGTAATTCTTTCTTTCTTTCACTCTATTTCTTTTTGTCCCTATCTGTTTTGTCTCTGCTTGGCCTTATTTATATCCAGTCCAAGTAGGCTTAAACTCATAAATATCCCACCACAATCCTATGAATCCGTTCCCCCCTTATCCGGCGGGATTCGTTATTTTGAAAGTTGTTAACTTTGAATTGATAACGGATTCGATGGTATCTTTGACGAGGATAAGTTTGTTTCCTTTTTGGAATCAAACTATTGGCTTACACGCACGTGGAATTAATGTTGGTTATAACGTAGATACGATCTTTTACGTATTCATGGTCTGGTTCTTCATAATGATTATTGAGTTAGCTGTGCGTTGTCGTGTAGAGCCAGGTAAACCCATGCTTTGATTCTGTTCTCAGAAGCTCGGGAATGGACTCGTGGGCACTTACTAGGGGTAGTGTAGTTCAGGCGAGATTCTTCTTTCATGCTTAGCGGGAACAGCGGGCTTCTGGAGAGGTTGGTCGGCTTCTAGCTTAGGCTACGAGTAGAACCTAACCCCGAAAAGCCTTGGTCTGGAATGAGCTCACTTTTGTTTTTGTCAGGCTTCGCTTCGAGTGCTTCCTGAGCTAGGGCGATCTTTTCTCGCTTTAACGGGGTGGTTTTGAAGCCTAACCCCAAGGAACCGAGGTTCAGGGATAAATGATCTCGAGAAGCCTGGATTCTAGTGTTCGCGTGTGGGCTCGATCTGGACTTTCCTAGCTTCACTTATGATAGCTCTGATGCCCGATGATCCTTCCTCGATTCTGCGGGGTAGCTCTAGAGCTTGCCCGAGGTCCTATGAATAGCGATTTCTAGCTTTAAATCGAGCTAGGAGAGTGGAAAATTTCTCTCTAACCCCTAGCCAAATTTTACTATTAACAGTAAATAATCATAAAGTCAAAAGACTACGAGAAAAGAAGAATTGTTCGTACATCTGGGTATGTATAAGGTAGACACAATTCTTTAGTTAGTCTTGAATAAAATTCACAACTTAAGATAAAGGTTGGGCATATTTATCTTGTTAAAGTTGTAGATTCTTTTGCTAGCATTTGAGTGGGATCAAATGTGTTATAATGAGTCTAAAATCATCAAAGTGTCGTGTCTTTAGGCAAAAAAATCTATTGCACTGGGTGCATTGAATAGGATCACAGTGAAATACTTTATCTGGAACCGTCAACGGATAAAAGTTTTCATTTGAAGACAATCGAAGAGTCTATCTCAATCCTGAGATAAATGCTGGACTTATGGTTGCAAGTGTTATCATTTGAGCTATCAATGAGTACGATTATATAGCATAGTCTATCCTCGATAGTTTAGTGGTATTCATTTGTAAATTGATAGAGGACTTCATTTATAGATATGGGCATCGTGGCTCTATTAATTTAATGAGAGTAGAATATCATCATATGGATGTTTTGAGGTATTGGATATTAAATCTTAATATTAATTTTTCAATAGTGTCTACTGAAATATTGTTTCTGGACAAGTCAAAATATCCAAGTTCAAAATGTGGTCATATGAGTAAATATGGTAACTTGGAGAGCTATAGGTGGTCTATGAGCTCTTGGCGATTACTGGTATTCTTCGCGAGAATACACTTTCTCCATTAAGATTATCTAGGGTATGAATGAGCAATATTAACTTATTCTGTCTTTATTTAAGAGTTCAATTTTAGTTCTTAAGTGGAATGAACTAAAAATAATAGATTAGACCTAAGTGAATCATTTGTTGATTGTGATTAGGTTATGTCTATTGGAGCTTAAATTTAGATAGCCCGCTAAGATCCTCAATCCATACGAACTTGGATGGATGACTTGATATATTCTACCAGACCAATTTATGGGTCTATCTAGAATTGTATTAAAAAGCATGTGGACTTGTTTCATTTAGTAAGAATGGGTCTAGTTCACATGTGAACTTTTTATTTAAGTCCAATAGATGTAATAAAATAGAAAAAACAATATTTGGCCCATATATATTGGCTTGGGCGGCTAAGGCTATATATAATAGCTTATTATATTGTTTTTTATTTTATTATTTAATTAAATAGAAATTAATTAATTTGTTAATTAATTAATTATTTAATTAAATATCAAAATCTTTTTCCTAGTAGAAGAATGTCTCCTAGAGTCATATTATTGTTGGTAATATGATAAGTATCAAATACTATATTTGATTCATCTAGTCAAATTATGAAGTATTTGATTTCTATAAGGACTCTAATTGACAATTGGTTAAATCAGGAAGTTTTTGATTTAGTCACAATTTAATTTATATTCAATAATTGGTTATTGAATAAATACACTATTTGAGTTGGATTAGGAGTCTCGGTGTGTAAAAGAAATCCTATTTTTAATAGGATTGAATCAAAATTTTGATAGGAGTCTTGGTGAGGTAGAAATCCTTTTTCTAGGAGGATTTTCGGCCACCAATATATACTCCTACATAGAATTTCGACCAAGACCTAATTTTTGGTGGGAGAAGTTGTTTTTTATTTGTTTTTTTAAGTTATAAAAAAAACTTCGTCCATCTCATAGATATTGTGTATTGAATTCGACCAAAGAGAAGAGAAAAGAGGAACGTTTTGTTTTCGATAGTGCATTAGTAGCTTTTACATCAAAAGGTTTTGTGAACAACATCGAAAAAAGGTTGACGTGAGTTTCAATCAAATAGATTGATAATTCACAAGTGACCGGACGTTCTTTGGTTTTCTCTTGGAGGATTATTGTGACTAACAAAGAAAAAAAAAATTGTTTCCATCCTTAGGTATATAATTAAAAGAAAGAGAGCTCACACTCCTAGGTGATTCATGTTTGTGATTGGATTGAAAGATCTTGTGGATTCAATTTGGTGCTAGTTCATGTAGGGAAAAAACGGATTCAAAACGCAACGGAAGCGTGAGAAAATTAGAAAATTAGGGTTTGCGTATATAAAAAAAATCCCTTTTATGCATCGAGAACCTTAACCCTAGATTAATTGACGTATATAATAAGTATCGTACCTTTTTTTTGTGACGATTGAACTAGCGTCGAATTGAATCCACAAGATCTTCCAATCCAATCACAAACGTGAATCACCTAGGAGTGTGGACTCCCTTTCTTTAAATCGTATACCTGAGGATGGAAACAAACAAAATCTTCTTCTTTGTTAGTTACAATAATCCTCCAAGAGAAAAAAAAAAGAACGTCCGGTCACTTTTGAATTATCAATCAATTTGATTGAAACTCGCGTGAATCTTGATTCAATGTTGTACACAAAACCCTTTTGATGTAAAGAATACTAGTGTACTATCGAAAACAAAAACGTTCTATTTTTCTCTCTTCTTGGTCGAATTCACACTATCTCTATGAGCTGGTCGATTTTTGTCCAGAGTAAAAAACCAATTTTTCTCCCTCAAAATTCTATCTTGCTAGGCCAAATTCTCTTCTTGAAAATTGCTTAGCATGGCCGAAATTCCTCTCATAAAAAACCTTAGAGCTGGCCGAAATTTCCAAACCTATATATGGAGTCATAAGTCCTCTCCTAAAAAGGATTTACTTGGTTGGCAAGAATCCTTTCCTTAGGTGGATTTATTTGGTAGTTAAGAATCCTTTTTTTAAAAGGAATTCTATCCTCCTAATATATATACATAGCTGGCCGAAATTTCATTTAATATAATTAGGAGACTTAGTTCTTTTCCTAAGAAGGATTTACTTTGTTGATAAAAATCCTTTCCTTAGGTAGAATTACTTGGTGGTTAAGAATCCTTTTCAAAAAGGAATTCTATCATACACCAAGACTCCTAATCCAACTCAATAGTGTGTTTGTAACCATATTAAAGACTTCCTAATTTGATTAGATAAATAATTCATTTTATTTATCTACTTATCAAATATAGTCTTTAACATTAACTATACTACCAACAAAAGTAAAGTTTTAGGAGACCATCTCCTACTAGGAAAAAGATTTTGACTTTTAATTAAATAATTAATTAATCAACAAATTAATTAATTTCCATTTAATTAAATAATAAAATAAAAATAATATATTTAAGCTACTCTTAATAGCCTTGCCGCCTATACCATATATATGGGTCATATATTATTTTTCTTATTTTATTAAATCCATTGAACCTTAATAAAAAATCCACATGTGAACTAGACCTATTCTTACAAAAAGAAACAAGTTTTCATGCCTTAATACAATTCTAGATGGACCCCTAAATTGGTCTGGTAGAATATATCAAGTGATCCATTCATCTTCGTGTGGATTGGGGATCTTGGCAGGCTATCTAAATTTAAGCTCCAATAAACACAACCCAATAACAATCAACAAATGATTCACTTAGGTCTAATCTCTTTAATTTTAGTTCAGTCCAATAAAGAACTAAAATTGAACTCTTAAATAAAGATAGAATAAGTTGATGTTACTCACTCATATCCTAGACAACCTTATTAGAGAAAATTGTATCCTCGTGAAGAATACCAGTAATCGCCAAGAGCTCATAGACCGCCTATAGCTCTCCAAGTTACCATATTTACTCATATGACCACATTTTGAACTTAAATATTTTGACTTGTCCAGAAGCCATGTTTCAATAGACACTATTGAAAACTTAACGTTAAGATTTAATATCCAATACCTCAAAACATCCATATGATGGTATTCTACTCTCATTCAATAAATAGAGCCACGATGTCCATATCTATAAATGAAGTCCTCTATCGATTAACAAATGAATACCACCAAACTATCGAGAATAGACTATGCTATATAATCGTACTCGTTGATAGCTCAAATGATAACACTTGCAACCATAAGTCCATCATTTATCTCAGGATTGAGATAGACTCCCCGATTGTCTTAAATGAAATTTTTTATCCAATGACTGTTCAAGATAAAGTATTTCATTTTGATCCTATTCAATGCACCCAGTGCACTAGATTCTTTTGCCCAAAGACACCACACTTTGATGATTTTAGACTCATCGTAACACATTTGATCCCACTCAAATGCTAGCAAAAGAATCTATAACTTTGACAAGATAAAGGCGCCCAACCTTCTATCTTAAGTTGTGAATATTATTTAAGACTAACTAAATAATTGTGTCTACCTCATACATATCTAGATGTATGAACAATTCTTCTTTTCTCATAGTCTTTTGACCTTACGATTATTTACTTTTGACAATTACAATAATTAAACTATAAATGCTATAAGATTTGTTAAACTAGAAATCACTTTATTCATATGAAAAGATTGTTAATTACAATATTACACTCTTGCTATCGAACATAATCCTAACAGTTCAATCGTCACACAAAAAAAGGTACAACACTTTTATTATACATTAATTAATCTATGGTTAAGGTTCTTTCTATTTAAGAGGGGAATTTTTAAAATATACCAAACCCTAACTTTACGCTTCCATTGCGTTTCGAGTCGATTTTTCCCTACAAATTGTTCAGCTACTCACTGTTTTTTGCTCTCTTCTTTTCTTCTTGGGGATGACTTTTTCTTAGGGCTTGCATCAGCCCTAGAGCGGGCTCCAATACTTTCAAAGTGAGCTTATTGCTTTTAGAAAGCACTGTTAGGGCACACATGGCGGTCTGTTCAGGTAATTTAGCTGTTTTACTCTGCTTTTTTTCAAGGCACTAGCTTTATCTTGGTCAGGATCCGGTTCCTTGACTAGGTGCACCTTTCAAGCGGGATTGTATCGGGTTCCTCTGCTAGGTGAGACTCAACTTTTCACAGTTCATGCTTGCTCACTGGTAGGAGTTTGGTCATCAGATTTGGACCTGGAGGCAGACCGAACCAATTCTTTGGATCGGATCATATCGGACAGAGCGGGTCTGCGAGGTTCTTGTTGGAGTGAAAATCCTTATTTGAAGAGAGTGCCAAATTTTATCGTTAACAATTACCGTATTGCCTTCGGTATTTGTTAACAGAAAAGTTACTTACGGTGAGAAATTCTGGTTAACACACTCGAGACCACCACCACGTAAGCGATGGCCGGGGTTGGTACCTTAGGCACCTAACCTAGTTGAATAAAGATGGACGTATGAATCTGAGTGCAAAGAAGACGGGAATGTAATGATTTTATTATTAACTGTGAATATGGTACAAATTGTCTCCTAAACACTATTAATCTCTCTGAGATACAGTAGGGTGGCGACCTCGTGCCTGTCGAATAGTAGATAATAATTAAGGCCATGTTATGATATAGAATTTAGGCCGAAGTCTCCAACTCTCTTCCCCCTCTTTCTGTTTATGTCGGGCGTATTTATACATAGTCCAAGTAGTTCAAACCAGTGAATCTTCCGCCATGATTCTCTGAATTCGTTCCCTACGTTCGGCAGGATCTCTTATTTGAAAGTCATTGACTTCGCATTAATAACGGATTCGAGAATATCTTTGGTGGAGATAAATTTGTTTCCTTTTTGAACTCAATCTCTTGCCTTACACGTACGTATAGTTTTAATATTCATTGGAGTGTAGATATGATCTTGTGTTTATTCATGGCATGACTCTTCATGGAGGTCATCGAGTTAGTTGTCCGTTGTTTCGTAGAGCGAGGTAGACCCATGCCTTAGTTCTGGTCCCAGAAGCTTTGGCCTGACCTTTCTTGGTCCTTTAGAGCTTAAGACGACCTTGTGGGCACTCACTGAGGGTAGTGTGGATTAGGCGAGCTTCTTCTTTCATGTCAAGGTAGGTTCAAGTTTCCCTTAGCGAATTAGAGCATTGCTATAGTACGAATCTGATCCCTTTAAAGGCCCTATTTTTGTGTCTAGAATGGATAGCGGGCTTTTGTAGAGTTTGGCGGGCTTACTTCAACCTCGGGAACCCTTGATTTGGAATGAGCTTACTTTGTTTGTGTCGGGCTTCACCTTAAATGTTTCCTATGCTCGGCGACCTTTCCTTGTTTTCACATGGTGGTTCCAGAGGCAAGCCCTAGAAACAATGGTTCCAGGATAGGTGATCTCAAGAAGCCTAGATAACCGCACATCGGGCTTTGTCAGAATTCCAGTGTTCGTGTGAGGGCTCGACCTAGTCATGTCGAGCTTCATTCCTGATAGTTCTAAAGCCTGATTACCCCTCCTCGCTTCTACGAGGTAGCTTTATGGCTCGCTCGGGGTTTAATGAATAGTGAACTCAAGCTTTGATTCGAGATAGGAGAGTGGAAATTTTCTCTTTGATCCCCTAGCCAAATTTTGCTATTAACAAAAGTCTCCTCTGACTTGAAGATCAGTGATTGAGTTAAGGTTGGAGTCAAATTCCTTGTTTTAATTGGAAAATTTTCCCTTTTTAACCGTTACCAAATCTGGGTAGAAATCTCCACATTTAATGCACAAGTGATGTGGCATGCGTAGACCGGTACGTCTTTCAAAATAATCTGGCTACGTTACGGTCATCCCTGCATTTCGAAGCGACTCTATCAGAGATTTCGTTGATGTCACTGGCTCTTCCCACCTCTATTTAAATCTAGCTTCCTCATTACTTTCGTCACGCTTTCTTTCAAACTTCAAACTAACAAAAACCCCTCTCCTTAGCTACCTTTGAAAAACTCCTCACCATTTTTCTTGTTCTTCAAAATCCTTCATCTGATAATGTTGAACTCTGAAGATATTATTAAGGCTATGGTAGAAGAGACTAGAGTCCCCAGCTTGGTTCCTAGGAAGCGGACACGAGAAAATTTGAGCGACGAGGAAGCTTTCCCCGTTTCGTCAGCACCGTCGCTCTGGTAGAAATGTTTCGATCAGATCTAGCTTCTCTAATCAACCTAACAACCCTCTGAACTTTGTCGATGAGGATTCTGACGCAGGAGAGAGGGTTGATGCCATTTGGGAGGGTCAAATCGTGGTTGTTGGACCTCTTTCAGTGAGGCCTCTTCCTTATGACTTTAGGGTCATATCCGACTCTATTGTTTATCCATAATCGATCGACCGCCTAAGAAATAAATATGGCATTCCTGACGGCGTCACCCTCACAGTCCCCCATAGGAACTACGATGTCTTCAATCCACCCAAAGGCATGCTCCCCATCCATGTGGCTGCCTTCGAGAATGGGGTCAGGCTCTCTCTTCACCCTACTCTCCGGAGGGCTCTTAATGCCCTGCAACTAGCTCCCCTCCAGCAGACACCTGACTTTTGGAGGCATCTGATTGGATTCCTCATGTTGTATAGGGAACAGTGAAAGTTAGGCAAGGTCACCCTAGAGTTCGGAGCAGAAAAGCTGGCCTACCTCTTTCAAATCTGGAGTTTGTCTGGAGTTCCCCAGGGTCAATTCTATGCGAAGGCTAAGAAAAAACTCAACTTCATCATCCCTGGCGCTTCAAGGAAGGACCTAGCCTGAAAGGAAGAGTGGATACTGGTGGGGGTGATTTGGGAAGCTCCGTATTTATCAGCGGGCATGAGTTCACAGTTCCCACAGCTTTCAATGATAAACCCTCATGGGACCGGGATTCCTTGTTTACCGAGTCTGAGGTTATGCTGAAGACTATCCTCACAAGGAACTATCTGAACTTGAAGTGTCCAACTGCTGATCCTTTCGATTTCTGTATGGTGAATCGATACCTGCAGATCTCAGATGTTACCCCTCGTAAGTAAAACCAAGTCATTATGCTTCGTTCCGTTAGCTGGCTCGCTTTTGACGTCCTTCTTCTTTCTTTCTTTTTAATAGTTTTTGTTGTTGCTCCAGCTTCCCGTGAAGCCCATTAGGCTCGTACCCCTCCTTTTCATGTTAACTTCCCCGGGAATCCCCCATGGCTACCTTGGAGAAAAGAGGGCCTACTGATCCAGCTGTGGTTTCACCTGCTTCAGTTTCATCGCCCTCCCAGGTGAGCTCTAAGATGGCTATTCTTGCATCTTGGGCTACTAGAGTTCTAAATCGAGGAGGGCCCGCTCTCCAGGTCACTAATATGACCACATCCCCCCTTCATCGGTGGCCCCCGCTATAGCTACTGCTCCTTCAGTCACTTTACCCATTACCTTAGCTGTTTTATCTGTGCCCAAAGCTCTTTAAGCTTCGGGGGACCCTAAGGCTGGTATCCCTGAGGTTCCCCATTCCCGATCCCACCATCAGTCAAGCTCGGTTGGTCAGGATAAGGTTTTGAAGCAGTTCGTTGCGTCCTGCCCGGGCGGCGCGCTCTCTAAGATGGCCTAAATGCCTAGGGATAACTTGCTTACCAAGGGGTCCTCTCTTCTGGCTGAGGTAACTTTCCTCTAGTTTCTCATGCAATAGCATGATTCGTCATTTCCTAATTTGAATTCTTTGGCAGACCTTCAAATTTCAAGTGGATGTTAGGATTATGCTCGATAGCAAGAGTGTAATATTGTAATTAACAATCTTTTCATGTGAATAAAGTGATTTCTAGTTTAACAAATCTTATAGCATTTATAGTTTAATTATTATAATTGTCAAAAGTAAATATTCATAAGGTCAAAAGACTATGAGAAAAGAAGAATTGTTCATACATCTAGATATGTATAAGGTAGACACAATTCTTTAGTTAGTCTTGAATAATATTCACAACTTCAGATAGAAGGTTGGGCGCCTTTATCTTGTCAAAGTTGTAGATTCTTTTGTTAGCATTTGAGTGGGATCAAATGTGCATGATGAGTCTAAAATCATCAAAGTGTGGTGTCTTTGGGAAAAAGAATCTAGTGCACCGGGTGCATGGAATAGGATCAAAATGAAATACTTTATCTAGAACCGTCAATAGATAAAAGTTTTCATTTGAAGCCAATCGGAGAGTCTATCTCAATCCTGAGATAAATGATGGACTTATGGTTACAAGTGTTATCATTTGAGCTATCAATAAGTACGATTATATAGCATATTCTATCCTCGATAGTTTGGTGGTATTCATTTGTTAATCGATAGAGGACTTCATTTATAGATATGGACATCTTGGCTCCGTTTCTTGAATGAGAGTAGAATACCATCATATGGATGTTTTGAGGTATTTGATATTAAATCTTAACGTTAAGTTTTCAATAGTGTCTATTGAAACATGGCTTCTGGATAAGTCAAAATATCCAAGTTCAAAATGTGGTAATATGAGTAAATATGGTAACTTGGAGAGCTATAGGCGGTCTATGAGCTCTTGGCGATTACTGGTATTCATCACGAGAATACACTTTCTCCAATAAGGTTGTCTAGGGTATGAATGAGTAACATCAACTTATTCTATCTTTATTTAAGAGTTCAATTTTAGTTCTTAAGTGGAATGAACTAAAATTAAATTGATTGGACCTAAGTGAATCATTTGTTGATTGTGATTGGGTTATGTCTATTGGAGCTTAAATTTAGATAGCCCGCCAAGATCCCCAATCCACACTAACTTGCATGGATCACTTGATATACTCTACATTGAATCAATAGTATACTAGTATCCTTTACATCAAAAGGGTTTTGTGTACAACATTGAATCAAGGTTCACGCGAGTTTCAATCAAATTGATTGATAATTCACAAGTGACTGGACGTTCTTAGATTTTTCTTTTGGAGGATATTTATAACTAACAAAGAAAAGATTTTTACTTTGTTTCCATCCTCAAGAATACAATTTAAAGAAAGGGAGCCCACACTCCAAGGTGATTCACGTTCGTGATTGGATTGGAAGATCTTGCAGAATCAATTCGGCGCTTGTTCAATCGTCAAGCGAAAAAGGTACGATACTTTTATATACATCAATTAATAGTGGGTTAAGGTTCTTGTTGCATAAAAGGGAAAAATTTTATTTATACGCAAGCCCTAATTTTTGTTTTTCTCACGCTTCCACTGCGTTTTTAAACCGTTTTTTCCCTACAGTAGCCATAGGCCGCCAGGTGACGTCTCTTCGTGACCCGGCTGTACAAGCTGAGGCCAAAGCCGAGAAGGCCATGGGGCTACTTGCGTGAGCTCCGACTTTGGTACAGGAGATGACTTCCAGTCAGAAGGGAATGAAAGCACAACTGGCTGAGCTCCAGTAGGATCATGAGAGGTTGAAGCGACCATTTGATCAAGTAGCCCTCCGGTCCCAATGTAGAGCCAGTCAGTGGAACACTTGGAAGGAATAAGCGAGGCCGCTGGATGTTGAAAACCAATATCTACAATCCCAAGTTGCCAAGCTTCAGACTGAGGTGGATGCTTCCTTCAGCGAGGGATACTTCTACACTTTCTACCAAGTTGCTGAAGTCCTCCCTTCCCCTTTCGACCTATCAGTTATAGCCAACTGGATAGGGAAGAGATTATGTCGAAGGCTGTAGAAACATCTCATCTTGAGAGTGGTAGGGCTAGAGCTGGGAAGCAAGCAGTTGTAACAGATCCTCCTCTTCCTCTTCCTCTTCCTCTTTCTCTTCCTCTTCCTCTTCCTTTTCCTCTTCCAGTCGTTCCAGTCTAGGGTCCCAGGGTGACCTCTAGTGGGGTTTGTTCATCACAACCCGAGGGGGACCTACCTGAAGCCCAGGGAGAGGACCACAATCATCGGGATGAATCTTCTAAAGAAGGACTGGAGGTTGAACAAAATTTTGTAGAATCCTTGGCAAGCCTTCTTAACGCAGCCATCCTCTTGAGGTTATGGAAGTGGTTAATGAGGTCTTGGAGGAGGACCCCGCTGAGCAGCAGGCAATCAAGAATCCTCCGGTGGTAGGGGTAGTAGAGATGGCCTTCCAAAATGAGTAACCACCAGAAGGAGGAGCAGGGGGCGAGGTTCACCAGGAAGGGGGAACAACAGAAGGGGACAAGAGGAAACAGGAACCTGATGCAATTTATTCCAATTCGCTTTTACAGCCCGGAAAAGGGGGTGGGCACCCCGCTATATTCATGCCATGTTTAACTAGCTTTTTCTCTTTCATGTTTTCAGCTTATATAGCCCAGAACCGGGGGTTGGGCTCTCTGTTTGATAATTGTAGCCTTTTAGGGGATAGGCTCCCATTTCATTAATGAAAACTGACTTTCGATTTCATCCATCAAATTTTAATTTGATTGACATCTTCTTGAATCATTCCTGATCCTGATAGCATGCTCGAGATCCTAACTTTTAGCAGAAACTTGTAGCTTGATGACTTTAGTGAGTAATCCCCTTGTGCGATCGTAATCTAGTTTGTACCTGTCATAGCAACTAATTATACACACATGGAGGATTGATAGCCAGTAATAACTGGAACATTGGAACTTAAGTAGAAAGGCTTTCCACTCTGGGCCATTTTTGGGGGGCTATAGCCCAGTCAAAGCAGCAGGAGGGCTGCCTAGTCTCACGCTAGACTTGTGATCTGGATGGTAACTATGCTCTTACACTCAGATCCTTCTTGGGGGTGGTATCTTGTCCAAGGCATCAGAAGGTCTATCCAGCTATTTACAAGTCTCGAGATCTGTATGGCAACTATGCTCTTACACTCAGACCCTTCTTGGTGGTGGTAGCCCGACCAAGGCATTAGAAGGGCTATCCAACTATTTCCTAGTCTTGAGATCTGGATGGAAATTATGCTCTTACACTCAGATCCTTCTTAGAGGTAATAGCCCGACCAAGGCATCAAGAGGGATATCTATCTATTTCCTGGTCTCGAGATCTGGATAGCAACTATGCTCCTACACTCAGACCCTTCTTGAGGGTGGTAGCCCGACCAAGACATTAGGAGGGCTATCCAGCTATTTCCTGCTCTTGAGATCTGGATGGCAACTATGTTCTTACACTCAGATCCTTTTTGGGGGTGTTAGCCCGACCAAGGCATCATGAGGGCTATCTAGCTATTTCCTGGTGTCGATATCTAGATGGAAACTAAGTTCTTATACTCAGACCCTTCTTAGCAAAGGGTGGTGCCTGACAGAGGCATCACGAATAGAAAGGGGGCTTCCCTGGCTAATCCTTTGTCTTGAGATGACTATGCCGGACTTACCCGTGTAGATACTGGTTGGATACGGAGTAATTATTGTAGAATATAGTCAAAGAGAAAGCAGACTTTATTGATGAAAAATGGAGTACATTATTGTTTGATATTTTAGTAAATCCTAAATGGAGGTACCCCTTAGTCCCCTGTCTAAGGGTAATAATTCCTCAGGTGATCTGCATTCCAGGTATGATCGATGGATCGGCCGTTCATGTCCTTGAGTTTGTATGGTCTGTGTTGGATCACTGTCTTTACCAAATAAGGTCCTTCCCAGCTGGGCCTCTGGACCTCGTCTAACCTCTTTCTTGTATTCAGGGTTACTTTCCAAAGAACTAGGTCCTCTTTCTTGATGCTTCAGGCTTTAACTTTCATGTTAAAGTACCTAGCGATCTTGCTCTGGTAAATCGTTACTTTCTGAACTACCCAATCTCGCTTTTCTTCCAAGAGATCTAGGCTAGCTCAGAGCTTATCCTCATTGCTTCCATGCTTGAAGTGTTGAAATCTGAAGGAGGTTAAATTGTGCTCGATGGGAAGAACCGCTTCAACCCCGAAGGTTAAAGAATAGGGTGTTTCTCCGGTGGTCGTTCTCCTTGTAGTACGGTAAACCCAGATGACATCGGGAAGCTCTTCAGCCCATCTGCCTTTTCTTTGTTGTAACTTTTTTTCAGCAGTTTCTTGATAGTCTTATTGGTGGACTCCACCAGCCCGTTGGTCTAAGGATGGGCTACTAAGGTGAATCTAAGGTCGATTCCCAAACCGTTGCAAAAGTCCTTGAATCGACTATTATCAAACTGCTTACCGAGGTCAACTATAATTAAATAGGGGTCTAGAACCTATAGACCACATTGTTTTTGATGAACCATGTTGTATTCTCTTCCGATATCTGGGATAGTGGTCCAGCTTCGACCTATCTTATGAAATAGTCAATTTCCACAATAGCATGTTTGGCTTGTCCAGAAGCGGTTGGAAGTGGACCAATGAGGTCGACCCCCCACATAGCATAGGGGTAAGGCGAGCTGAGAGATGACAAACGCTCCGATGGGAGGTGGCTCAAGTTGGAGGTCTTCTGGCATGGTTCACATGATTAAACAAATCTCTTTGCTTCTTGATGGATGGTCGACCAGTAATACCCCATGCGGAGTACCCGATATGCCAGAGCTTTACCACCAACGTGGTTCCCACATTCCCCATAATGAACCTCTCTCAATGCCTATTTGGCATCATCCGGGTGCAAACATCGCAGTAAGGGAAGGGACTTGACCTTCTTGTATAGGTATCCATCTACTACGTAATATCTGGCTGAGTGCCTCTTAATTCTTCTGGCTTAATCGGGCTTATCGGGAATTTTTCCTTCTTGGAGATAATCCACTATCGGGTCCATCCAACATGGTTGTCGATCCAGGGTATAGGACTCCTTGCCCGCTACTGTACTTGGTAGGGAGATCACTTGGAGAGGGACGCCCTGTGGTATGGCCTGGCCACCATTCGCAGCTATCTTGGCTAGGACGTCAGCTCGGTGATTCTATTGTGGAGACACCTGATCGATCTTAAATCCTCTGAATTTACTCTTAAGCAACTGAACAAGCTTCAAGTAGGCAATCATGTTATCTCATTTGGCTTGATAGTCACCAGAAACCTGATTGACTATGAGAAATAAGTCACTCTTAACCAGAAGGTAATCGACCCCGAGCTAGGCGGACGCCCTCATCCCAGCTAGGAGGGATTCATACTCTACTTCATCATTAGTGGCCTTAAATTCGAACCTGAAACAGTGGCAACACTCGGCCCCCTCTGGGTCTAACGGAACTATGCCCGCTCCTTTCCCGACTTGTCCAAATGCTCCATCAGTCTAGAGGATCCATGACTTACAGCTTTTCTGGCCTACTGTCGGACTCTGGATTCTTCTCAAAAGCTATATTTGTTGTTGTGGAGGTCGTTTGGTCTAGGGGCACTAAGAGCTCTGCCACAAAGTCCGCCAAAGCCTGGGCTTTAATTGCGGTCATGGGTTTGTACCTTAAATCAAACTAGGTGAGTTCTAGGGCCATAAGACCAGTCTTATGGACACATCCGGCCTTTGTAGGAACTGACAGAGAGGTTGGTTCTTCACTATTGATATTGAGTGGGCTTGAAAGTGGGGACGGAGCTTCCTTACCAAGGTCACCAGGGCATAAGCGAGTTTCTCTAGAAGAGTATAGTTCTTTTCCGGCTTGGTTAAGGCGTGACTTAAGTACTATATAGGTCGTTGGACCTTATCTCCACATTCCTTGACTAGGGCCTCACTCACTGCCGTTTCTGAAATGGCCAAGTAGATTTGTAACTCCTCTCTCCAGACTTGTCTTAACCAGCAACAGAGGGCTTGACAGATACCTCTTCAAAGCTTAGAAAGCTTGCTCGCTCTCGTGATCCCATTTCATGTTCCTTCCCTGCTTGATAGCTTTGAAGAAAGGGAAACATTTATCGGTGGACCGAGAAATGAACCTTTTGAGCGCTGCTATCTGTCTGGTCAAGACTTGAACCTGTTTGAGTGACGTGGGGGATTCTAGATCTAGGATAGCCTTGATCTTTTCTGGGTTAGCCTCTATTCCTCTCTAGTGAACTATAAAGCCCTCTCTAGTGAACCATAAAGCCCAGAAACTTTCATACAGTTACCCCGAAAGCACACTTGGAGGGGTTCAATCTCAGCTGGTTTTCCCTTAAGATCAGGAAAGTTCTGTGAAGGTTGTCCTGATGTTTTCTATGGTCGGTGACTTGGTAATCATGTCGTCGATATATACTTCCACTGATCTTCCAATTTTGGGCTTGAACAATGGATTGACCAAACATTGATATGTAGCTCCCGCATTCTTAAGCCCAAATAGGCATCACCTTGTAGCAGTACAGACCCTGCCCGGTGATAAAGATAGTCTTGTCTTTGTCGGCATGGTGCATCATGATCTGGTTGTAACCCATTGAAACAAATATTATGGTGTGTTTAATATTAATCTAGAAGGGGTGAATAGATTATAATCAAATTTTACCCAATTTTTGTTAATGGTCAATTAGACGGAAATACCTCTAACTTGTCACAATAATATCACAAGTGTAATACGTGCGGAAATAAAAAGACACTTGACATATACGTGGAAACCGTCCAAATAGGAAAAACCACGGGTTGTTAAGTGCGCCACACTCGAACCTCGAATCCACTAATGGCAAAAGAAGTACAACCTAATCCCATTTTAAAAACCACCACCACTACCTAATCCCGGTATAAGTGAACCTAGTCCATCTTGCTTGCGATTTAAGCTACCTAATCCCGGAAGCAATGCAAGTCTTACTTCTCAATGAAGAGATAAAATGGCCTATGTGAATATATGATGATATTCAAAAAACAAACATGGCTAGGAAACCTTATATGCTTGTCTAGGATAATGAGATGGCAATTAATGCAATCCTAGATATCAAGAGAGCTAACTGACATGTTCAAAAAGCTTAGCTAAACATAGATCAAACAATCCTATGAAGCTATCACAATACAACACTCAATCATGTCATTGCAACAATCTCTAATTTGTATCTAGAATATATTCTAAGAGCATACAAATGATTAAAGAGATGGCTTAGCAAGCAAAACACTTAACTTGTAAGAAGATAGTGAAGAACTTACCAAACAAGATGTGATGATGCAAAACTATCCATTGATGCACTCTAAATGATCTTAGATGATGCAAGATGAAGTTTTTATGCACATGGGAATGCTTTGAGTGTTTAAAGATGAATTCTTGGAAGAGTTTTCCTTTTGAAATGTGTTCTAAGGAAAAGATATGTTGTTCTGAACTCTTACACGATCGGAATACAAAGAGTTATATATATATATATATATATATATATATATATATGAGTTTCAACCAAAGTGAGGCCGTTTTGAAAAAAACGTTCCAGCTCCAGCTATGTGCGCTAGTGAGGTGCGCTGGTCAAGTAGCGCACCACCAGTGCACAACCTAAATTTTCAATAGGCGCTGGTGGAGTGGCACAGCTCAGTGGCACATGACAAGCGACAATCCACTGGAATGTTGTGCTAGTGAGGTTGTGCTAGTCGAGTAGCGCACCACAAGCGCGCTACCCACTTTTTCAATGTTGCGCGGGTGAAGTGGCGCAGCTCAGTGGCGTATGACAAGCGGCGATCCATTGGAATGTTATGTTGGTGAGGCTGCGCTAGTCGAGTAGCGCACCACCAGAGCACTGCCCACTTTTTCAACATTCAAACACACATTTTCAACAAGTCCTAGAGTGATGAAGATGCATCTTATACTAATGCCTAAAATGACATGGTACTTTAATTACAAGATGCAAATAAATCAAGAAGAGTCATTTAAACAAAAAATGCACACAAGTATAAACACACAACATATATGAATAAAAGTTATGCATGAATTCATGAGTGTGTGCAACTATCTCTTCAAAGCAAGTAAGCACAAGAATTTTACCTTTGGTGTTTCTTCTCTTGAGGTCTTGATAGCCTAAGATACCTTTACATAACCCCCCAAAAATGTGGTTTGTTCATGAAATAATTCAATCAACAAATGAGGACCTTATAATCACCCCCTTTGGCTATTTCGTGACAAAACCACCTCTCACATTGATCCCCACAAAACAAAATAAAACACCGGGAAGATCTTCTACATTACAAAGAGATATACATAAAAAAAAACTTCAAATCTTCAATCTATTATATAACTATCAACCCTACACACAAAACAAACACAAATACACTTTCCAAACCAAGTGCATGTGAGATGATCAAGTGAATATAAAACAAAAGCATTTGCATTTAAGAATATGAGTACGACATCGTGTAATGCTCTACATCATGCAATGCTCCCCCTCAAAGGGTTACTCCCCCTTAATGTAATCTCCCCAACAAGTACTACTCCCTTAAACCAACACACACATGCTACTCCCCTAACACCATAATGCTACTCCCCCTTTTTGTCATGATATAGGCAAAGGAGAAGTCCCCAACCGGGTCACTTAAGGCAAAGAAAGAAATTAGCATACAAGATATTTGCATAATCATATAAGCCACATTTATGCAACTCAATTAATAGGAGAGAAACAATGAGATTTATTTGAGGAAAATGTGTGAATCAAAAATGCTTTGCATACAAGACATGTTGCATTCAAGTTCAAAACAATGGTATTTGGCAAAGCAAATGACAAATGTTTCCAATAGAATTCAAATCAATTTCACCATTAGTCATGAGACAAGTAAGGATATAGAGTTTTTATAGATATCAAGTTTTAATGGCACTATATCCAACTTTATAAGCAAAACATGGCATTAGCGACTTTGCACCCTATTTGATTTTTCCGGGTAGGATACCCGTATGATAGTAGCCATGTTCAACTAATAAAGAAAGAGAGACATTGATGAAATATTTTAGTCTCACTTAGCTTTTTCACACAATGTTTTGCATTCAACAATTGCAATCATTAATTCATGCTTTATCATTTTTCATTAGCATGTCATTAAAGAATCATCATGTCATGGAGATAATTATTGGTCATTCAATATGTACTTCCTATATAGATCTCCTAGTCTAAAAATGCATGTTTGAACATAAATATGATATGGATTGTAATCAAAGCAAAGTTCACACTTATTGAAGAAAATACAATATACTATAGTATAAGTGCAACCAAGCTACTCAAGCAATCAATAAAGGAGCATAAACTTTTTCAAAAAATTTGTATGCGATAAGTATACAATAGCTCTCTTTGCTTGAGTTCCCCTTATAGGGCCAAAGACCACAACTCATCACTCCATGAAACAAATCCCAATAGATCTACTAAGAGTTTTGAATCGAGTAGCATCTAAAGGTTTAGTAAATAGATCCGCTAGTTGATCATTAGTACCTACATGCTCAAGTACTATGCATTTGCTCTTAACTAGTTCTCTAATGAAATGATGACTGATGTCAATATGCTTAGTTCTAGAATGCTGAACCGGATTCTTGGAAATATTAATTGCACTCATGTTATCACAAAAGAGAGTAAGAATACCTTGATTGAATCCATAGTCGACTAGCATTTGCTTCATCCAAAGGAGTTGTGTGCATCTACTCCCAGCAGTTATGTATTCGTCCTCAGCCGTGGACAAAGAAATCGAATTTTGCTTCTTGCAAAACCAATAGACAAGGTTGTTCCCAAGGAAAAAGCAACCGCCCGATGTACTTTTCCTATCATCACAATTTCCTGCCCAATCTACATCACTAAAGCCTACAAGACTAGCATTAGTGTCAAAAGAGTACCAAATCCCATAGTTAGATGTCCCATTCACATAGCGAATGATTCTCTTAACAGAAGAGAGATGTGACTCCTTAGGATCTAATTGGTACCTAGCACACACACCCACACTAAAAGAGATACCGGGCCTACTTGCGGTCAAATAGAGTAACCTACCAATCATGCCACGATACAAAGTTTGGTCCACACTTTTACCGCTAGCATCCTTGCTTAGCTTCAAAGTGGTGCTCATGGGTGTATCACAATGTTTGGCATTTTCAAGGCCAAATATCTTTACTAGGTTTTTGGCATATTTAGCTTGAGATATGAAAATCCCATCATCCATTTACTTAATTTGTAAACCTAGAAAGTAACTTAACTCACCAACAAGACTCATTTCAAACTCATGAGACATGACATCAACAAATTGTTGGACTTTGGTGTTATTTGTGGAGCCAAAAACTCTATCATCAACATAGATTTGAGCTATAAATAGCTCATATTTGTCTTTCTTGATGAATAGAGTCTTGTCAACACTACCCCTAGTGTAGCCATTGTCTATAAGAAATTGAGTGAGGCGCTTATACCAAGCCCTTGGTGCTTGCTTCAACTCAAATAAAGCCTTCTTGAGATGATAGACATGATTAGGGTGGTGAGGATCCACAAACCCTTTTGGTTGCTCAACAAACACTTCCTCTTGCAAGAAACAATTGAGGAAGGCACTCTTAACATCCATTTGATACAATTTGAACTTGTGCAAACAAGAGATGGATAAAAGAAGCCTAATGGACTCAATCCTAGCAACGGGAGCAAATGTATCCTCAAAGTCAATACCATCAATTTGAGAGTACCCTTGTGCTACAAGCCTAGCCTTGTTTCGCACAATGTTGCCATCCTCATCGGATTTGTTCTTATATACCCACTTGGTGTCTATCACATTATTGTTCTTGGGCCTAGGAACTAGAGTCCAAACCTCATTCCTTTCAAATTGGTTAAGCTCTTCTTGCATGGCAAGAACCCAAAATGCATCTTTTAAGGCTTCATCAACCTTCTTGGGTTTTATTTGAGAAGTGTAGCAAGTGTAGCTAATTAGATTAGCCATTTGACGCCTAGTCTTAACACCCTCATTAACCTCTCCAATGATGTCATCTTTGTCATGGAGTTTCCTAACCCATGGAGCAGATTCTTTTGAGTTCAAGAGAGGAATCCTATCAATAGATTGTGTTATATCATCATCAAGATTAGTATTTTCAACATTAGGAATATCAACAACCTTTTCCAAGGGAGAGTCATCAACTAGATCTACCTCCTCCTCATGGTCATTAGATTTGAGTCTAGTATCATCAATGACAACATTAGATGATTCCATGACGGTTCTAGTTTTTGAATTGAAAACTCTATAGGCTCTACTATTCAAGGCATGGACAATGAAGATACCCTTATCACTCTTAGCATCAAATTTTCCAAGTTGATCACGGTCATTTAAAGTGTAGCATTTGCTTCCAAAAGTGTGGGAATAGCTAACATTTGGCTTTCTACCTATCCATAACTCATAGGAAGTTTGTCTAGTGTAGGGCCTTAGAAAGACTCTATTTCCTATGTAGCACGCCTTATTAATGGATTCGGCCCATAGGTTCCTAGAGACATTGTTGCTAAGCAACATTACACGGGCCATCTCTAAAAGAACTCTATTTTTTCTTTCAACAACTCCATTTTGTTGAGGTGTCCTAGGAGCCGAAAACTCATGAGAAATGCCTAGACTATTGCAGCAGTTATCAAAGTGTGCATTCTCAAATTCCTTCCCATGGTCACTCCTAATCCGCTTAATGCTTTTAATCTTAGAGTTTATTTCATTTTGAATTTTGATACAAAGCATCTTAAACTTGTCAAAGGTTTCAGATCTTTCTCTAAAAAATAAGTCCAAGTGTACTTAGAGAAGTCATGTACACACATAAAAATGTACCTCTTTCCACCTAAACTCTCGGTTTGCATAGAACCCATAAGATCCATGTGGAGAAGCTCTAGAGGTTCCTTGGTGGATAAATACTTTTCCTTTTTGTGCACACTTTTGGTTTGCTTCCCTTATTGGCAAGGTCCATAAACATCATTTGCCTTTTTCCCAAGCTTGGGAAGACCTCGCACAACATTGAATTTATCTAAGATTCGTAAATCCTGATAGTTCATGTGACCAAGTCTTTCATGCCACAACTCAATTTGTTCATCCTTGGACACATTGCAAGAGACACCTTTAGCTTCAAGAAAATAGCAATTGTCGTTAGATCTCATACCCTTTAACAAGGTTTCTCCTTCATCACTAAGATGTAGCGATAGGATAGAACAATCATTTTTTCCTAAACAAGATGAAAAGTCCTTCATCACTAAGATGTGAAATGCTTATCAAATCAGCTTTTAAACCATCAATATACAAAGCATTGGACAAGGAGGGTAATTCGGGAATGGAAATAGTTCTCTTTCCTTTAACTTTCTTTTTGGATCCATCACCAAAGGTGACATTTCCTCCCTCCTCCATCACAAGAGTCTCAAAGAAACTCTTATTTTCAGTCATGTGCCTAGAGCACCCACTATCCAAACACCAAAAATCAGAAGAATGAGCTTTTAAGGTAATTTGTACAACATGGCAAAAGTGTTCATCCTTTCTAATCTACCTAAGTGAAATATTTTCCTTCCTAGTGGTCAATGGTACATGGGCTCTAAATATCCTAGGATCATGCAACATGGCTTTAGCCTTTTTCTTCTCTATCATGCTTTCAATTCTACACAATTTAATATATCTAAAGCAATTTGGTCTAATATGACCATCAATACCACAAAAATGACATGTAGGAATGAAGTTAGGAATCATACCATAGCCTTGAGGATGCATTTGAGCCTTCCCATGTCTTTGTGGTTGTCTTGATTGTTGTTGAGGAACTTTCCTTATATGTTGTTGAGCAAGACTTGATTGCTTCCTTGATTGAGCTTGCATGATAGGTATCTTCCCTTTATGAGCTTTCGGTTTACGGAAGCTAACTTGAGGAGCCCTTGTAGGATGAGCTTGAGGTAGGTTTCTTGGTGCCACCTTCACTTGAGCACCACTTGAACACTCTCATAGGTCAAGTTTCTTCCTAGGCAATTGATGAGAAAAGGACCCGTTGAGATTCGTGCTTCTTACAAAAATGGTCGTGTTTGGAGTGGAGGACATCTTGTCATCTTCAAACCCAAGCCCCTTTTTGTCACTTTGCCTCTTTCCAACATCTAACATGTGATCAATTTTTTTAGTGCTAGAGTTCATCTTGGCCATCAATTCTCTAGCATCTTCAAGCTCTTTCTTCAACTCTTCTTCACTCCTCTTAGATAAGTCTAATTCCTTTCTTAACTTATCTTCATTATTCAAGGTTCTCACCAACTCTTCACTTAGTTGATCCACTTGAGTTGAAAGCTCTAGGTTTTCTTCTTTTAGTCTCTTAATTTCATTCTTGTTCTTTAACCTTGAACTCTCAAACCTAGCCATATAGTCCTTGAGATCCATCATATCCACATTTCCATTTGTGGATTGTGATGAAGATCCATCATCACTTAAGTAGTTTTCCTCTTGACTTTCATTTTCTTATTCACTAGCATATTTGCTTCTATGAGAGGACGTAAAGGCTATGAAGTTTGCCATGAGTTCCTCATCATCCGAAGACTCATCTCCTTCATTGGAGTTATCAATTTCACTCCATGTGGCGGCCATCACTTTTCCCTTTTTCTTGACCTTCTGATTAGCACATTCAGGAGCAAAGTGACCTATCCCACCACATTCATAGCATTTGACTCCTTTCTTTTCGGTCTTTTCTTGCCTAGGCTCAACCTTTTTGAAGGGAGCCTTTTTCTTCAAGTCTTGACCCTTGGATCTGAAACCTTTCTTCTCAGACTTGTAAAATTTCTTGAACTTCCTCATTAGCAAAGCCATTTCCTCATCCGAGTTATCACTATCCTCCTTCTTAACTTTGGAGGTTTTCAAAACAATATCCTTTTGTTTTTTTTGTGGTGTGGGGTTAGGACATTTCCTAGATTCATAAGCTAGAAGCCTCATAATCACTTCACTCAGCTTCATATCCTTGTAACCACTATTCTCTTCTAAAGCCATCACCTTAGACTTAAATCTATTGGGTAGAGATCTCATAATCTTCTGCTTGATCTTCCTATCCGAATAAGGATCACCAAGTTGATGCCTTTGGTTCACAATGTCCATCAACCTTACTTCAAAGTCATTGAAGCACTCGTTCTCATCCATCTTGAGCAATTCAAATTGTGTTTGGAGAACTTGAAGCTTCGATTCCTTAACCATATCGGTTCCCTCATGTGCAACTTATAGGATATCTCATGCCTCTTTGCTATCCTAGTATTTTGAACCAACTTGTACTGGTTCTCATCCATTGCACATAGGATGGCATGCATTGCCTTCTTATTCCACTTTGATGCCTCAAACTCTTGTGTGTTCCACTGTGTCTTTGGCTTGAGTACATCATCTACTCCATCCGTAGGAGTCATCATGGGTGGAGTGTAGCCATCTTCAACCACCAACCATGCCCTGTCACGAATTTGGCAAATATACGACTCCATTTTGCCTTTCCAAGAGGCATAATTCAACGCAGTGAGAGGTGGAGGTCTAGTGCTAGAAGCTCCCTCGTTGCCACCGTTTCCATTCATTATGTTTATGAATGAATGATATGAATGCAAGTGTATGAATGATCAACACAAACACATAAAATGCAACACACACCAAAGTGAGCAAAGATCACCTATGTATGTCTAGGAACCTGCTCTGATACCAATTAAAACAAATAATATGGTGTGTTTAATACTAATCTAGAGGGGGGTGAATAGATTATAATCAAATTTTACCCAATTTTCATTAATGGTCGATTAGACGAAAATGCCCATAACTAATCACAATAATATCACAAGTGTAATAAGTGCGGAAATAATAAAGACACTTGAGATATACGTGGAAACCCTCCAAATAGAAAAAACCACGGGTTGTTAAGTGCGCAACACTCGAACCTCGAATCCACTAATGGCAAAGGAATTTCAACCTAATCCCGGTTTAAAAACCACCACCACTACCTAATCCCAGTATAAGTGAACCTAGTCCATCTTGCTTGCGATTTAAGCTACCTAATCCCGAAGCAACACAAGTCTTACTTCTCAATGAAAAGATAAAATGGCCTATGTGAATATATGATGATATTCAAAGAACAAACAAGGCTAGGAAACCTTATATGCTTATCTAGGATAATAAGATGGCAATTAATGCAATCCTAGATATCAAGAGAGCTAAATGACATGTTCAAAAAGCTTAGCTAAACATAGATCAAACAATCCTATGAAGCTATCACAATACAACACTCAATCATGTCATTACAACAATCTCTAATTTGTATCTAGAATATATTCTAAGAGTATAAAAATGATTAAAGAGATGGCTTAGCAAGCAAAACACTTAACTTGTAAGAAAATAGTGAAGAACTTACCAAACAAGATATGATGATGCAAAAATATCCATTGATGCTGTCTAAATGATCATAGATGAAACAATATGAAGTTTTTATGCACATGGGAATGCTTTGAGTGTTTAAAGATGAGTTCTTGGAAGAGTTTTCCTTTTGAAATATGTTCTAAGGAAAAGATATGATTTTCTGGACTCTTACACGACCTGAATACAAAGAGTTATATATATATGAGTTTCAACCAAAGTGAGGTCATTTTGAAAAAAATGTTCCAGCTCCCGCTATGTGCGCTGGTCGATTAGCGCACCAGAAGTGCACAGCCTAAATTTTCAACAGGCGCTGGTGGAGTGGCGCAGCTCAGTGGCGCTTGACAAGCGACGATCCAATGGAATGTTGCGCTGGTGAGTTTGTGCTAGTCGAGTAGCGCACCACCAGCGCACTACCCACTTTTTCAATGTTGCGCGGGTGGAGTGGCACAGCTCATTGGCGCATGACAAGCGGTGATCCACTGGAATGTTGCGTTGGTGGGGCTGAGCTAGTCGAGTAGCGCACTGCCCACTTTTTCAACACTTAAACACACATTTTCAACAAGTTCTAGAGTGATGAAGTGCATCCTATACTAATGCCTAAAATGACATGGTACTTTAATTACAATATGCAAATAAATCAAGAAGAGTCTTTTAAACAAAAAATGCAAACAAATATAAACACACAACATATATGAATAAGAGTTATGCATGAATTTGTGAGTGTGTGCAACTATCTCTTCAAAGCAAGTAAGCATAAGAATTTTGCCTTTGGTGCTTCTTCTCATGAGGTCTTGAGAGCCTAAGCTACCCATACATAACACCCCAAAAATGTGGTTTGATCACGAAATAAGCCAATCAACAAATGAGGAATTTACACCCAAGAATGCATCCATGAAGCTTAGGAGCATGTTTCCGGATGCGGAGTCAACTAACTGATCGATCTTTGGTAGAGGGAAACTATCTTTTGGACACGCGCGGTTGAGGTCATGTAGTCAACACACATTCGCCACTTCCCATTCGCCTTCGTGACCATGACCAGGTTGGAGATCCATTCAGGGTAGCATGCCTATCTTATAAAGCCTGCTCTGATCAACTTGTCCACCTCTTCTTGAACCGCATTATTTCTTTTGGCGTTAAAGAGAGCCTCTTTTGTTTGACAGGCTTAAAATTAGGATCTATTGCCAGACGATGAGCAGCCAATGATATCGTGATCCCGGATATATTGTCGTGACTCTAAGCAAAGATGTCACTGAATTCTGTGAGGAGCCCGACCAGACCTTCCTTTACTCCCGGTTCCAGGGTCGCTCCAACCTTGACGATCTTTGAGGGGTCATACATCCGGATGCTACCTCTTCTAGCTTGTCCACTGGATGCCCACTGGCCCATTCCCTGTTTTGTTTCTCTTCATCTAGAATCTCGGGATTGTCCTCTAGGTGATTTGAGGGCTCTACATCCTTCAGGGCCATCCCGGGGGTTACCCCATCCTGTATCATTATAACCTGAGCTAATTGTTTTGCTAAGGTTTTCGGGTTGGCAGATACTGCATAACACTTACTGTCTGCTTGCTGGTCACCGCATATTTCCCCCACCTTGTCTCCTACTGGAAACTTTAGGACATTGTAGTAAATGGATAAGACCCCTTCAAGGATTACAACAAAGGTCTTCCTAATATCGCGTTGTAGGCTGATGGGGTATCCACCACCACGAAGTCCGTCTTGATATTTTACTAGAAGGGGGCTATTTTAGCAGGTACGATTGAGTCCCCAGTAAATCCATATAATGGGGTTGTGCAGCAATTGTAACACCACTGTTTCAAGTTTAGCTTTTCCAATGTATCTTCGAAGAGGATGTCGACGCTACTGCCCGTGTCAACAAGCACACGATAGACCATGTAGTTGGCAATTTGTACCGTGACCACCATGGGATCATCATGAGGTTGCACAATGTTGTAGACATCTGCCTCGATGAAAATAATATACGCAGACTAGAAGGGGCAAGCCGGGCTCTGGTCGACCTTAAAGATACCTCGCCCTTCAACTACACGAGGTACCTTCCTCGTATGACTCTTCCTAGAATTATTGGAGGTGCCAGCCAGTGTAGGACCTCCGCTAATGATATGTATCACCTGGATTTGTTGCATCAGATCCGTTTGCTCCCGTTTTCTCTTCTTGGCGTGCTCGCGGATCTCAGCTTGTACTTCCTTCCCAGTCTGAATGTTTTCCCTAACTTGCTGTAAGAATTCTATCAAGCATCCTCCCTTTATTAGAGCCTCGATCTGGTTGCGTAGGTTGTAGCACTCTGACGTGTTGTGGCCCACGTCTTCATGAAAGTCACAGTATTTATACTGGTTCCTCCTATCGATAGGGGCTTTCATGGGTGCGGGCTTCTATAGTACCCCTTTTTCACGGATGATGAGGTAAATCACTTCACGAGATACATTTAAAGGAGTGTAGTGATTGTATCCTCTCTCCGCGGAGGGGTTTGCCTTGCTGGGTACCTTTCTTGCTTGGGATGAGAAACAGGAAAATGGAAGGTTGACTTGTTTGGAGGTTTGTTCTTATTTTTTTGAACTGGTTTTGGTCTGAGAGTTTCCTTCTTCTATCATTTTGTCGTTCTCCTATCATCATGCTTCATTTTGACCTTAAGATGTTCATCAACTTCGACCTGCTCTAATGCCCGATCATAAGCCTCTTGGTAGGTCTCTGGTGGTCGTTTTACAAAGGATCTGAACAACTTACCTGCCCACAGGTTCCGCCTGAAGTTGCCAAGGGTCTCTTTCTCAGTGATGACCCCTATCTGGATGACTTCCTTATGGAACTGTTCCATGTAAGCCCGGAGGATTTCCCCCCTCTTCTGAATCACGTACTGTAAGTGGATAGGGTCCTTCATCCAGGGTTTGACTAACTGGAATTATGAGCAAAAATTAGTTGACAGTTTTGTAAAGGAGTCCACACTGTCCGTATGTAGCTTTCTAAACCAGGTCTTGGCGTAATCGGTTAGGGTGGTAGGGAACATTCTGCACATGGCGGCCCTGGTTGTGTTTTTTGACTTCCATCTGTTGGACGAAGCTCTTCAAGTGGCTCAAAGGATCCTCCATACCAGAGTACTTATCCGACAGCATCTTAAATTTGGTAGGAGCTCCACCTCCCGGATTCTTTTGGTAAAAGGGGCGTTCATCTAGCTCATGGGGTCCCTTTTGACCTCCTTTTCAACTACTGGATTTCCTCTTGCATCTTGACCAGCTGATTCCTCATGAGCTTATTTTTATGCTTCTTGAAGTCGACCTCGGAGCTCTCACTGTCAGATCCCTCCGATGAGCTGGATATTTCCATTTTGTCATCCTCAAGAATGGGGTCTGCTTGCACAGTTTACCGGCTACCTCCTGTTTCGGCTCGAGGTTCCCTTCTGGAAGTCGCTGGTCAAGAAGGGCTGTAAGGCACCATTGGTGGAACGTCGGTTGTCGACTTAACCTGCCTAGGTAGTTAGTTTGTCGGCCTATCCAGGACTGGAGGCATGGGCCCTAGCCTTTCCCGGATGAAAGTCGTAGGCCCTATCCTATGGTGGGCAGGGATCGGTAAGGGAGTCCTAGTCTATCGAAAGCAGGCTGCCTAGCGGCGGGTCGGCTCGTTTCTCCTCAAATTTCTTGATCCACTAGTTAAGGGCTAATTTCTTCTGCAACAAGGCAGAGGCGGACATTTTCCACAATGGTTGCTGCATGTTGATTGATCATAGCTGAGTCCATCACCAAAGGAGTTGGAGCCCGCTCTGCACCTGCCTGATGCGATGTTTGCTTACGATGCTTGGATTTTTTTCCTTTTTTCTGCCAAATCTTGGTTAAGGGGCAGACGGATGTCCCGAGGTTTCAGGCTGTTCTTGAGAAGAGCAGAGCCTCATGATTGCTACAAAGCACCAAACTTATAAATGTAAAAATTATGGTGTGGTCATGGGTTCATTTCCACAGACAACACCAGAAAGTGTTAACGGAAAAGTTGCTCACGGTGAGAAATTCTTATTAACACCCTCGAGACCACCACCACGTAGGCGATGGCCGGGGTTGGTTCCTCAGGCACCTAACCTGGTTGAATAAAGAAACCGTGAATATGGTACAAATGGACTCCTAAACACTCTTAATCTCTCTGAGATATAGTAGAGTGGCGACCTCGTGCATGTCAAATAGTAGATAATAATTGAGGCCATGTTATGATTAAAGAATTTAGGCGAAAGTCTCCAACTCTCTTCCCTCTCTTTCTGTTTATGTCAGGCGTATTTATACATGGTCCAAGTAGTTCAAATCAATGAATCTCCCGCCATGATTCTCTGAATCTGTTCCCTCCTTATCGGGCGGGATCTCTTTTTTGAAAGTCATATACTTCGTATTAATAACGGATTTGAGAATATCTTTGGTGGAGATAAGTTAGTTTCCTTTTTGAATTCAATCTCATGTCTTACACGTACACAAAGTTTTAATATTCGTTGAAGTGTAGATATGATCTTGCATGTATTCATGGCATGACTCTTCATGGAGGTCATCGAGTTAGCTATTCGTTGTTAAGAAAAGCGAGGTAGACCCTTTGTCTTAGTTCTGGTCTCGGAAGCTTTCGCCTGACCTTTCCTGGTCCTTTAAAGCTTGAGACTGCCTTATGGGCACTCACTAGGGGTAGCATGGATTAAGCGAGCTTCTTCTTTCATGTCCAGGTAGGTTCAAGTTTCCCTTAGCGAATTGGAGCATTGTTATAGATTGAATCTGATCCCCTTAAAGTCTCTTTTTCGTGTCTAGAATGGATAACGGGCTTTTGTAGAGGTTGGTGAGCTTATTTCGACCTCGGGAAGCCTTGATTTGGGAGAAGCTTAATTTGTTTGGGTCAGGCTTCACCTCAAATGTTTCCTGAGCTCGGTGACCTTTCCTTGTTTTCACAGGGTGGTTCCAGAGGCAGGCCCCAGAAACCGGGGTTCCAAGATAGATATTCTCGAGAAGCCCGGATAACCGTGCATCGAGCTTTGCCCGAATTCCAGTGTTCACGTCAGGGCTCAACCTAATCATGTCGAGGTTCATTCCTGATAGTTTTAAAGCCCGATGACTGTTAGGATTATGCTCGATAGCAAGAGTGTAATATTGTAATTAACAATCTTTTCATATGAATAAAGTGATTTCTAGTTTAACAAATCTTATAGCATTTATAGTTTAATTATTATAATTGTCAAAAGTAAATAATCATAAGTTTAAAAGACTATGAGAAAAGAAGAATTGTTCATACATCTAGATATGTATGAGGTAGACACAATTCTTTAGTTAGTCTTGAATAATATTCACAACTTAAGATAGAAGGTTAGGCGCCTTTATCTTGTCAAAGTTGTAGATTCTTTTGCTAGCAATTGAGTGGGATCAAATGTGTTATGATAAGTCCAAAATCATCAAAGTGTGGTGTCTTTGGGCAAAAGAATCTAGTGCACTGGGTACACTGAATAGGATCAAAATGAAATACTTTATCTAGAACCGTCAACGGATAAAAGTTTTCATTTGAAGACAATCGGAGAGTTTATCTCAATCCTGAGATAAATGATGGACTTATGGTTGCATGTGTTATCATTTGAGCTACCAATGAGTACGATTATATGGCATAGTCTATCCTCGATAGTTTGGTGGTATTCATTTGTTAATCGATAGAGGACTTCATTTATAGATATGGACATCGTGGCTCCATTTATTGAATGAGAGTAGAATACCATCATATGGATGTTTTGAGATATTGGATTTTAAATCTTAACGTTAAGTTTTCAATAGTGTCTATTAAAACATGGCTTCTGGACAAGTCAAAATATTCAAGTTCAAAATGTGGTCATATAAGTAAATATGGTAACTTGGAGAGCTATAGACGGTCTATGAGATTTTGGCGATTACTGGTATTCTTCACGAGGATACACATTCTCCAATAAGGTTGTGTAGGGTACGAATGTGTAACATCAACTTATTCTATCTTTATTTAAGAGTTCAATTTTAGTTACAACAATTCAAATAAGAAAAGAAATGAAAATAGCTCCTATATGAAATGAACTGCTGTTTTACCAGTCTGTCTATCGCCAATAATTAATTCTCGCTGACCGCGTCCTATAGGTATCATTGAATCAATAGCAATAAGTCCTGTTTGAAGAGGATCTTGTTTGGGCCACATGGATCAATCAAAGCAGGGAAGGATCCCAATCACCTTATTTAATGGAATGAACTAAAATTAAATAGATCGGACCTAAGTGAATCATTTGTTGATTGTGATTGGGTTGTGTCTATTGGAGCTTAAATTTAGATAGCCCGTCAAGATCCCCAATCCACACAAACTTGCATGGATCACTTGATATATTCTACCGGACCAATTTAGGGGTCCATCTAGAATTGTATTAAGGCATGTGAACTTGTTTCTTTTTATAAGAATAGGTCTAGTTCACATGTGGACTTTTTATTAAGGTCCAATAGATTTAATAAAATAAGAAAAATAATATAAGAACCATATACATGTGTTGGGCGACAAGGCTATTAAGAATAACTTAAATTATATTATTTTTATTTTATTATTTAATTAAATGGAAATTAATTAATTTGTTGATTAATTAATTATTTAATTAAAAGTCAAAATCTTTTTCCTAGTAGGAGATGGTCTCCTAAAACTATACTATTGTTGGTAGTATAGTTAATGTTAAAGACTATATTTGATAAGTAGATAAATAAAAGGAATTATTTATCTAATCAAATTAGGAAGTCTTTAATATGGTTACAAATACACTATTGAGTTGGATTAGGAGTCTTGGTGGAGAATAGAATTCCTTTTTGAAAAGGATTCTTAACCACCTAGAAAATCTACCTAAGGAAAGGATTCTTAACTACCAAGTAAATCCTTCTTCGGAAAAGAACTAAGTCTCCTAATTATGTTAAGTGAAATTTCGGCCAGCTATGTATATATATATGAGGAGGATAGAATTCTTTTTAAAAAAGGATTCTTAACTACAAAATAAATCCACCTGAGGAAAGGATTCTTACCAACCAAGTAAATCCTTCTTAAGAGAGGATTATGACCCTATATATAGGTTTGGAAATTTTGGCCAGCTCTAAGGTTTTTTATGAGAGGAATTTCGGCCATGCTAAGCAATTTTCAAGAAGAGAATTTGGCCTAGCAAGAGAGAATTTTGAGGGAGAAAAATTTGTTTTTTGTTTTCGATAATACACTAGTATCCTTTACATCAAAAGGGTTTTGTGTGCAACATCGAATCAAGGTTCACGCGAGTTTCAATCAAATTGATTGATAATTCAAAAGTGATCGGACGTTCTTGGTTTTTCTCTTGGAGGATTATTGTAACTAACAAAGAAGAAGATTTTGTTTGTTTCCATCCTCAAGTATACAATTTAAAGATAGGGAGCCCACACTCCTAGGTGATTCACGTTCATGATTGGATTGGAAGTTCTTGCGGATTTAATTCGACACTAGTTCAATCGTCATGGAAAAAAAAGGATACGACACTTTTTTATATACATCAATTAATCTAGGGTTAAGGTTCTTATTATTAAAAGGGAAAATTTTTATTTATACGCAAACCCTAAATTTCTAATTTTCTCATGCTTCCGTTGTGTTTTGAACCGTTCAATTTCCCTTCAATTGGTATCAGAGCCTGGTTGTACCCTTGATTAATTGATGTATGTGTTAGTGAATCGTTTTCTTTTTATTATATATATGCATGTTTTAGAAAGATATGGCACTCTAGGTATTCACATATATATTTATATTGGAATGTATGGATATATACATATATATATATATATATATATATATATATATATATATGTTTTATATGTGGTTTGTTATTGCAATTTTGGTCCTAGAATTTCAATGTAATTTTGTTTTGGGATTGTAACAAGAAGGGTGGTCTATAATCGCCATAATTTCATTCTTGGTAGTTGCTAAGTTTTTTTATTTTATTTTGTGGTTGTAATAAAAAAAACTGCAGTATTTTATTATTTAAATTCTTCTGTAATACATTCAAGTTTCGAAGACTCGAAGGTTTGAAGAATTAGGAGCAACCGGAACAAGTTTGGGACCGAGCGAGCCGTAACAACAAACGTGCAAGCAAAGAGCCCGCAACCACATTTGTTATGGCATGGGCTGCGCACGGCAGCCCTTTTGGTAGCCATGGGCTGCGCATGGCAGCCTTTTATGGGTTTGTGGCATGGGCAAGCCCATGGGTAAGGGCGAGGGGTGCGCACGCCCATAGAAGGTAGCCGAGGGAGTCCGAACGACGAAGGTCGCATGAAGACTTTTTCGCCAAGAAATTAGTTCTTGTATTCCAGGATATATGTAATTTACTTGTTTTTCTAGGATGGACCAAATAGATATTTTTGTAAATATTGCAATATTTGTCATTGTTTGATAACATGTCATATAGAATAGGAGTGCCACTCATATATCTCTTTTGGTATGAACATTCATAAAATGATTTAGGTATCTAAATAGGCATCTAGATAACTTGATAAATCATTCTTTGGAATTCGATCACACGCCTTAAACAATTGAGTGGGAGAAGGTGTTTTTGAACACCTACGGCCTCCAAGTTTAGTTGAGCTTTATGTTTCGTGAATAACCTCCCAAGAGGTATTCATGAATGGAATTTAGCAAGATACTTCCTTACAAGGATAGACTAGACAATTAACCCAAACGATATCTACTCCTAAAGGAGGGATATTCGTGAGGGATTATATTGAAGGTCGATAACTTGGTAACACACTCAATATACTTTTATTAATATCCTCCCAAGAGTTCTTGTTAATAAAATTGCAAGGCTAAAATTGAAAACGTTGGTTGTTATGTTAACAATTAGGTGGGACCTAATCCAACTAGTAAATGGTGCGTACTCCCAAATGAGGCGTGACATTTATGGGTGTTGGATCGCGGTTGAATTTTTGTGATTGAATTATTTTATTTAATTCAAGATAAATATTCAAAAGTGTTATATCATGATTGTTTACTTATATAATTTTTGTTATTAAAAAGAAATCATGACCTCATCCCTAATCAATATCCTAAAAGATAATACTTTAACTGGTGATAATTATGTCACATGGAAAAGGAATATTGGTTGTTGTTGCAAGCTGAAAAGTATAAGTTCATTCTGTATACTCCTAAACCACCTACTCCTACTAATGAATCCACTCATGAGCAAAGAGATGAGTATCAGCAGTGGGAGTCTTCAGAATAGATGGCTAAATGTACGTTACATTATGGCCATCATCTCCAACGTGTTGCAACAGCAACATGAAGGAATGGAGACTGCTGCCGATATTATGATGTCTCTAGACAGGGATTCATATGGTTGATAAAGTTGCTACTGTTAAGACCCGTTAAAAGGTCAAGAAACAACATAGGAAAAAGCAACTTGGGCCTTCTTAGAAGGAGACCAAGAAAGTAACCAAGGTCAAAGGGAAGTGTTTCCTTTGTGGTGAAATGGGACAAAGGAAATAGACTGAATAAGAATGAATTCAACTTGCATGTAGGCAATGGAGTGTTGGTGTCTACTAGTGTAGTGAGAGATATTAGAATCAATTTATGTTCTTATAGGCATTTGATTTAATAGACGTTTATTATATACCTCAATTCAAGAGGAATTTAATTTCTGTTTCTTGTTTAAATAAATTTGGTTACTCGGTTACTTTTAATAAAGCTTTTATTATTAGTAAGAATGACAAATTTATTTGCAAAGGTACATTGGAAAATGGTTTATTCTATTTGCATAAAAATATCTCTCACTTGTTAGACACGGAATCAACGGAACCTAATCATAAAAGAGTAAAATTATCAAAAGATGAAACCTACCTACGGCATTTGCGCTTAGGTCATATTAACCTTAATAGGATTAAAAGATTGGTAAGTGACAGACCTCTAAGTGACTTAAAGGTTGATGATCTACCAACTTGTGAATCTTGTTTGGAAGATAAAATAACGAAAAGGTCGTTTACGACTAAAGACGCAAGAGCCATCGAATGTTTAGGATTGATACACACTGATGTGTGTAAACCTATGAGCATTCAAGCTAGAGGTGGATATGAGTACTTCATCACTTTCACGGATGATCACTCAAGATTTGGCTATGTGTATCTCATGAGACATAAGTCGGATGCTTTTGATATGTTCAAAGCATTTAAAGCAGAAGTAAAAAATCAGCTTGAGAAACGTATAAAAATCTTGAGGTCCGATCATGGTGGAGAATATCTATCTAGTGAGTTTCAGTAGTATCTTATTGATAATGGAATAATTTCTCAGTTTTCTGCACCAGGCACACCTCAACAAAATGGGGTGGTAGAAAGGAGAAATATAACTCTTTTGGATATTGTTAGGTCTATGCTGAGTTATTTAACGCTCCCTGGTTCTTTTTAGGGATATGCTTTACAAACTGACATGTATATTCAAAACGATGTACCATCTAAGTCGGTTCCTAAAACACCGCATGAGTTGTGGACCGAGCGAAAGCCTAGTTTACAACACTTAAGGATATTTGGATGTCCTGCGCACGTGTTAAAAGGAAAGACAGAAAAGATGGAGTCCCGTTCAGAAACATGCATGAACAAAAGGATATTATTTTTATAGTCCTTCAGATCTTAAAGTATTTGTTTCAACAAATGCCAAATTTCTAGAAGAGGACTATATGAATAATTTTATGCCTAAAAGTATAATTGTCCTAAATGAACTTTTAGGAGATACAATTCCACAAGAGGTTTCGCAACCAAGCCCAATTGTAAGTTCCGTACCAACACAAGATCAACAATCTACCATACCTAGTCGTAATGGGAGGGTTGTTAGACAACCCGAGAGATACATTGGTGTAAGAGAATCTGTAGAGAATCTTCCGAACAATGATGATCTCTATACGTACAAAGAAGCAATAGAAGATGTTGATTTTCGCTATTGGCAAAAGGCAATGCAATCCGAAATTGAATCTATATTCAAAAACAAAGTCTGGTCTCTTGTAGACTTGCCTAAAGGGATAAAACCCATCGAATGCAAGTGGGTATACAAGAGGAAAAGAGGAATGGATGGAAAGGTGGAAACCTTTAAAGCTAGATTGGTAGTTAAAGGTTATACACAGAAGAAAGGTATCGATTATGAAGAAACCTTCTCTCATGTGGCCATGCTTAAATCCATTAGGATACTCTTATCCATTACGGCATCTTTAGACCTAAAGATTTGGAAAATGGATGTCAAGATAGCTTTCCTTAATGGAAGTCTTGACGAAAGCATCTATATGATGCAACTATAAGGATTCATTGAAAAGGGCCAAGAGGAAAAGGTATGCAAGTTACAAAGATCCATATATGGATTGAAGCAAGCATCCAGATCCTGGAACATAAGGTTCGATCAAGCCGTAAAAGGTTTTGGATTTATTCAAAACCTTGATTAACCTTGTGTATACAAATGGATTAAAGGTGACAAGTTAGTTTTCCTAGTTCTTTACGTTGTTGATATACTACTCATCGGAAACGATGTAGGTGTATTGACATCAATAAAAGAATGGTTAGCAAAACAATTTAATATGAAGGACTTAGGAGAAGCAAGTTACATTCTTGGTATCCAAGTAATAAGGGATAGAAAGAATAGAATGATTGCATTATCCCAAGCTTCATACATAGATAAAATCTTGTCTAGGTTTTCCATGTAAGATTCCAAGAAAGGTATGTTACCTTTCAGACATGGAATCAAACTTTCTAAGGAACAAGTTCCTAAGAATGAACATGAAGAGCAATTCATGAGAAGGATTCCATATGCTTCGACAGTAGGAAGTCACATGTATGCAATGCTCTGTACTAGAACAGATATTTATTTTGTTGTGGCCATAGTTAACAGGTTTCAATCGAAGCCTGGTCGTGATCACTGGACAGCAGTCAAGTATATTTTCAAGTATTTAGGAAAATGAGAGATTATATGCTTGTATACTCTGGAGCAGATCTAATTCCTGTTGGGTATACATATTCTGATTTTCATTCAGATTCTGACTTCAGGAGATCAATATCAGGAGCTGTGTTTACTATTGAAGGAGGGGCAGTCATATGAAGGAGTATCAAGCAATCTTGTTAGTAACGGGAAATTTGTTTAGGATGAGAAATCCCCATTAACGCCCTCGAGACCACTACCACGAAAGTGGTGGCCGAGGTCGGTACTGATGATACCGACCTGATCTTTATGATTATGAAAGAGGATGAAATCGTAGGTAGGAGACAAAACATCCCACCTGTCGGGCTTCGTGCTTATGTAGTAGATCTAGGGAGCTTGAGGAGACAAGCCATCCCGCTCGTCAGGCTTCGTGGTAGGTAGGAGAGGAGTTAACCTTTCCATCGAGCTTTATGGTAGGTAAGAAACGAGGGAGCTCGAGGTTTCTTTACTGGTATGAAGGGGTTGATCTTGGTCCTGGTCCTGGTCCTGGTCCTGGTCCTGGTCCTCGGTCGGGGTCAGAGCCCGTCATGGTACCCAGAGCCCGATTCTAGAGCTCGATTCCTTCCTGTAACTCCCCGATCTAGATAGCAAGTAAAGAGAAGGGCTTATCTAGCTCCAGTGTCGGAGAGCTCAATTTCTGCCACAGAGATGATGTGGAAGAGCTCATCGACTTCCTTCAAGTTAGTCTGGGTGGTTTCTCCTCATCTTGACGTGTGATTTTGGCATATATATGAGAGGATAAGAGCGCTAGGTCCAGCGGGGTAGGAATCTAGCTTCTTTTCCTTAGGTCTTCGTTGTTATTCCCCGATCTCATGTAAGAAAGAATAGAGAGCTAGGACCAATGAGGTCGGTTCCTAGCCCGTATACACACATGCATAACACAGTAGATAATAGGAAATACACAAGTCTTTTGTAGAGGGGGATGGACTGACCAAGGGGAAAAAAGCATCACGAATGATCACATGCTTAAAAACCCCAAGGCAGTATCCAGAGGAAGGTGGAATACCCTTCCTTATGTATATATCAGAGAATGCTCCGGGGAACTTACAAGAATGGTGAAGTAATACAACGTAGTTGCTCCGGAGAGCTTATAATGGTGGTCGAATGTAGACCGATACCTGTATATTCTAGGTAAAGGTAATACATACATTGATGATATCGAGAGATCTTTAAATGAAGCATGTCTGTCTTCTCTCATTCATCATTCGAGCCCTCGTCTATGCCTTTTACAGGCATATTTATAAATGGTGACTACCTTGGCGTGCAAGTAAAGGATTCTTCAATCTTTCTCCCCTTATTGAGTACGATTCTTCCTTTTATGTAGTTGATCGGATCGTGGCTAATATCTCGGAGGGGATGTGATTGTTTCCTCTTCGGACTCTTCCTTCCTTGATAGGCGGGATTTTCTATTGTAGTTGATCCCAAAGAATCAGATATGGAAGATATCTTGGAGGTAAAGGCATTTGTTTCCTTTTAGGATTATTTCACTAATGGTGGCCATTAAAGAGTTGAATATTCTCTTATTAATGGTGTTGATCATGTCATTAACTGGGTTAACTGTCTCCATTAATGCGGTTGACCTCATTAATGGTACTTTAAATGTCATGGAAGCCAAACTTTTCTTCCTACGTTACCGAGAAGAGAGCTCTAGTTCTGCATGTCACTTTGGAGAGGTACTTCATGGAGGTTACCTGAGGTGACATTTGATATTCCTTGAGGGTGAGGTACCCTAGAATCCAGTACACTTGTGGGGTTCCACGGAGACCTCTCGATTGTCACATAGCTAGATACTGGTCTTCCCATGGAGCTTGTGCTAACCATTTTAGGGGTGAAATATCCTGTAGGATTCCAACCTTGTAGCTGGGAGCTTGGTTTAGCTACGCCGAGCTTTATCATGGAGCTTGACCTAATTATGCAGGCTTCATAGCGGGGTAGCGAGCTTGTCTAGCAGGCCCTGGTAAGGTGTTTGCCATAAACAGGCGACCTTGGCTCACTTCTGGAAGGATGGAGAGGTACGCTCGAGTACTGCTCTTGCTACTTGATTTAACCATGCCAAGATCTACAGTGGATCTTGGCGTTTTTGGTGAGGATGGGGCTTTACGGGGTTCTTCCTTTTATGCTCGGATAGGTCGAGATTATACCTTAATGAGGTAAGAGTGCCTCTTGATGTCGGGGGACCTAGGTCCTTTCACGTCGACCTAGCTTCGGGCTTAATCCTGGTATAAGGAGCTTAACTCGGTCTCGTCGGGCTTTATTTGGTAAGCCTGGACACATGCGAGATGCCTGGATGGTATAGGGGGCCTCGCCTTGCTCCTGTAGGATCCTGTGGTAGCTCGACCTCAAGGACCTTGATACCTCCGTCATACAAGCCCGAATTTAGACCCTTGTGGGAAGGCTGGGAAGTGGAAAATTCTTCTTTGGTCCCTAGCCAAATTTTTCTATTAACAGAAGTCCCCTCTTACTTGAACACCGATAAGTAATTGGGGTTGTAGTCTGAATCTTATACTACATGAAGAATTTTGCTTGCTGCTTCTTACTTGTAGCCAGAATTGCTCCCAAGCTTAGAGAACCGGGGTTCTATTTATTCCTGCAAAATAAATAAGTGTATTGCTCGATCATGTCGGATGAAGCTTCTGTGGTTAATATGGGTACCTAGAATTCCTTTTCCAGGAATCGTGGTACTTAGATGAGCTGGCGAAATGATCCCGGTAGGCATCTGTGCCATCTAGATCCTTCCTAACGGGGTTGGCCCGGCCAAGGTAGCAGGATGACCTTTTTGGTTGTTCTGATTTCATGATCTAGCAGACAACTATGCTCTTACGCTCAGATCATTTTTAGGGGAGGTCACATGACCAAGACATCATGAATGCTAGCTACCCTGGTCTTGGGATCCGGATGGCAACTATGCACTTATACTCAGATCCCTCTTGGGCGTGGTAGCCCGACTAAGGCATCAGGAAAGCTAGTGAGCTATCTTGGTGTCGAGGTTACCATTGTCGAAATACCATGGCGTTCCTCTTGGAGGGATTAATCCGGTCCAAGGCATCATGAGGGCTATCTAGCTATATCCTTGTATTTTGATCTGGATGGCAACTATGCTCTTATACTCAGACCCTTCTTGGGGGTTGTAGCCAGACCAAGGCATCAGGAGCGCTATCTATCTATTTCCTGGTATTTTGATCTGGATGGCAACTATGCTCTTACACTCAGACCCTTCTTAGGGTCGCAGCCCGATCAAGGCATCAGGAGCGCTATCTAGCTATTTCCTGGTATTTTGATCTGGATGGCAACTATGCACTTATACTCGGATCCTTCTTGGGGGAGGTCACCCGATAAAGGCATCAGGAGCGCTATGTAGCTATTTCCTAGTCTTTTGATCCGGAGGGCAACTATACTCTTACACTCAGACCCTTCTTGGGGTCAGAGGCAGACCAAGGCATCAGGAGGGCTATCTAGCTATATCCTGGTATTTTGATATGGATGGCAACTATGCTCTTACACTCAAACCCTTCTTGGGGGTCGTAGCCCGACCAAGGCATCAAGAGCGCTATCTAGCTATTTCCTGATCTTTTGATCTGGATGGCAACTATGCTCTTACACTCAGACCCTTCTTGGGGGTCATAGCCCGACCAAGGCATCAGGAGCGCTATCTAGCTATTTCTTGATCTTTTGATCTGGATAGCAATTATGTTCTTACACTCAGACCCTTCTTAGGGGTCATAGCCTGACCAAGGCATCAGGAGCGCTATCTAGCAATTTCCTGGTCTTTTGATCCGGATGGCAACTATGTTCTTATACTCGGATCCTTCTTGGGGGAGATCACCTAACCAAGGCATTAGGGGTGATGAGGGGGCTTCCCCGATCAATCCCTTGTCTCGAGATCTAGATGGCAACTATGCTCTTACACTCAGACCCTTATTGGCGGGGGGTGGTGCCCGGCAGAGGCATCAGGAGCGCTATCTAGCTATTTCCTGGCATTTTGATCTGGATGGAAACTATGCACTTATACTCGGATCCTTCTTGAGGGAGGTCACCCGACCAAGGCATTTGGAGCGTTATCTAGCTATTTCCTGGTCTTTCGATCCGGAGGGCAATTATGGTCTTACACTCAGACCCTTCCTAGGGGTTGTAGCCCGACCAAGGCATCAGGAGCGCTATCTAGCTATTTTCTGGTCTTTTGATCCATATGGCAACTATGCTCTTACACTCAAACCCTTCTTGGGGGTCGTAGGCCGACCAAGGCATTAGGAGCGCTATCTAGCTATTTCCTGGTTTTTTGATCCGGATGGAAACTATGCTCTTACACTCAAACCCTTCTTGGGGGGTCGTAGCCCGACCAAGGCATCAGGAGCGCTATCTAGCTATTTTCTGGTCTTTTGTTCCGGATGGCAACTATGCTCTTACACTCAGACCCTTCTTAAGGGTCGTAGCCCGACCAAGGCATCAGGAGCGCTATCTAGCTATTTCTTGGTCTTTTGATCTGGATGGCAACTATGCTCTTTTACTCGGATCCTTCTTAGGGGAGGTCACCCGTCCAAGGCATCAGGGATGATGAGGGGGCTTCCCCGATCAATCCCTGGTCTCGAGATCTGGATGGAAACTATGCTCTTGCACTCAGACCCTTCTTGGCGGGGGGTGGTGCCCAGTCGAGGCATCAGAAGCGCTATCTAGCTATTTTCTAGTCTCGAGGCAATCATTGTCGAAATACCATGGCGTTCCTCCTGGAGGGATTTATCCAGTCCAGGGCATCAGGAGAGCTATGGAGCTCTCCTGGTGATGGCGATCCTCCTGGAGGGATTTTATCCGGTCTAGGGCATTAGGAGTGCGGTGTAGCTCTCCTGTTAATGGTGATCACATGAGATCTACAACGGATACCTAAATCGAAAGAGATGCAAACTCATGGCGAGCTAATACAAAGTTATATCAATGCATTGTGGTATTGATTGATAACCAGTCTCGCTCTAGGAGTTTTTTAACGAGTAGAATCTCTTGAGCTGATGCTAGGGCCATCACCCCTCACACTAGAGTATTGGGAAAATATTGAGCTTCAAATCCCCAAGTGATGTAACCGGTTTGGAAGTCCGCTTGGGGTAGATGAGAGCCTTCAACAATCGTAATGGAGCTCGAGACTCCATTTTGAACTAATCGGGTCCTTTGGGTGCTCTCCGAATGGATCGGGACCTCGATGGCTCACTAGGGCATTGGAAAGCCCATTACAAATGGAGAGGATCCATCGATATGATAATCTTCGAGAGCAAGCTGGTGTTTGCTAAGGTCAAGCTCGTGCCAACCAAGGAGGATGGTTACTTCTTCACAACCTTCCAGGTAGAGCTGGCTTTACTTCCCTCATTTGACTTAAGAGTCATTGATAGACGAAAAAGGAAGGGGATTAAGAAGAAAGCTGTTGAGATAGGTTGTGTATGTTCCCCTCTTAGCTGGCAAGTCTTGGGTTGCTGAAACAGACCCGGGCTCAAAATCATGGTACAGTAGATGATCAATCCGAAGTGGGAGCTTTTCCCTTAAATAAAGACCACATATGAGGTGGTTGTTTATATGGCAGGTGAGCCCCGGTTGATCCAGAAGTAGATGTTTCGGATTGAGAAAACTACTCTCTAAGGCGTCGTCAAACCAAGAGGTGGAGGAGCTGACCACGGTAGTGAAGGGCACAGTTATTCTAAATGACCAGAATTGAGGCAACCATGGCTAATAAGCAGGGAACCCGGGAGTGGATCCAACATGCATATGATATGGAGAGACTCAGATCCATGCATCGTGCCATGAGAGGATTGCTCCGAAGGAGGAGGTAAACTCTTGAGGGAGTGGTTTAAACTCTGCACGGCAGCGCGGCTATCTTGGTAGCCAAGGTAGGTGCGTCATTTGCTGAAGGACGCTTCTGTGTTGCTTGCTAGGCAGCTCGAGCTCTTCTTCCCTCTGACCTGATCATCATTAGAGGATGGATACCTTGAATAGATCACAGAGAAAGTTGAGAGTTACCTGGGTCCGCTCTGACTGAAGCCGAAAATTATTGAGATGATGGATGAGCAGATGATGATGAGGACTTGGTTCCCATTTCTGCTTTCATGTCTAGTCGTGTTAAGGTAGGAACTACCTTGAAGTCCTCTGCTGTTGTAGATGCATGGGGGCTTCAAGTCTGCCCACCTTTGAATTAGAGAGGTAGATCGGGACAAAGTTAGCTCGCTAGGGCGATGAATGGCCCCATATAAGTGGAGAGGAGACGTCGACCAAGTAACTATCTAGAGACATGCTGGAATTCTTAGAAGTTTCCCGCAACGGAGAGAAGACTTTGGACTCCTCCGGATGAGTTGTGACTCACTTGAACATTGGATGACCTTATATGAATAGAGATGGGCTACCTGTCTGGTACTGGTCTAGAGGCATACTTGGGATTTCAATGAGCCCCCAACAACTGAGAGAAAGCTTTGGATCCTCCAAGAGTGGGAAACCTCTGGGCTCTCCTCGATCAGATCGGGCTTCGGTGGCTTGCTAGGGCGATGAATGACCCGGTACATATAGACCGAAGCCACCGGTTTTGTAGCGATGCTACCGCTCTAGAAGCTTGCTTAGACACGTAGGTGGCCTTACCAAATATGGGAAACTTCTAAGAGCTCCTCGATCGGATCGGGCTTCGGTGACTTGCTAGGGCGGTGAATGGCCAGGTAAACATTGAGGGAAGTCACCGAAAGTACTGGTCCAGATGCATGCTCGGGATTCTAGAAGTCTCCATCAACTGAGAGAGGGCTCTGGACCCTTCTGGAATGAATCAAGAGTTTAGTGGCTCACTTAGGCGTTGACAGGCCATGTATAAGAAGTGAGGAGCCACTTGGCCTTATAGTGAGGCTGCTACTCCAGAGGTTAGCTTAGGCATGCAAGAGGCCTTACCAAGGGTGGGAAACCTCTGGGCTTTCCTCGATCTAATCAAGCTTCGGTGGCTTGCTAGGGTGATGAATGACCCAGTAGATATAGAGCAAAGCCACCGATCTTGTAGCGATGCTACCGCTCTAGAAGCTTGCTTAGGCACGTAGGTGGCCTTACCAAATGTGGGAAACTTCTAAGAGCTCCTCGATCGGATCGGCCTTTTATGGCATGCTAGGGCGGTGAATGGCCTGGTAAACATGAAGCGAAGCCATCGGAGGTACTGGTCCAGATGCTTGCTCAAGATCCTAGAAGTCCCCAGTAACTGAGAGAGGGCTCTGGACCCTGCTGGAATGAATCGAGAGTTCAGTGGCTCACTTGGGCTTTGATAGGCCCTTTATAAGAAGTGAGGAGCCACTTGGCCTTACAGTGAGGCTACTGCTCCAGATGTTAGCTTAGGCATGTAGGAGGCCTTACCAAGAGTGGGAAACCTCTAGGCTCTCCTTGATCAGATCGGGCTTCGGTGGCTTGCTAGGGGGATGAATGACCCGGTACATATAGAGCGAAGCCACCGGTCTTGTAGCGATGCTACCGCTCTAGAAGCTTGCTTAGGCACGTAGGTGGCCTTACCAAATATAGGAAACATCTGAGAGCTCCTCGATCAGATCGGCCTTCGGTGGCTTGCTAGGGCGGTGAATGGTCCGATAAACATGGAGCAAAGCCACCAGAGGTACTGGTCCAGATGCTTGCTCGGGATCCTAGAAGTCAACAGTAACTGAGAGAGGGCTCTGGACTCTGCTGGAATGAATCGAGAGTTCAGTGGCTCACTTGGGCGTTGACTAGCCCGGTGCGTGAGGCGTGGAACCGCTAATCTTCTACTGGTTGTGCTTCTCTAGAAGCTACACAGCTGAGTTGGCTTCTTAGATTCATGGGTCAACCTGCTACCTCTACCTAAGAGCTTACGAAGAGCGGACTTGGAGGCATAAGGGAATCCGTATGAACAGGTCGAAGCCCAGTGGATCTGCTGGATAGGTGATACACTGGTGGCGGAGCGAATCTGCTGTAGAAGAGCAGGAGAGGTGCACTTCTACTGTATATGAACTTTCGATGTATCAGAATGGTTCAGCTATATAGGAGATCTTAAAGCGGAGAGCTACTGTATTGGAGCTCCACGATTATCTGAGCAGGTTCACTTCATAGGAGTAGCATAATGAACAGGTTCTACCAGGAATCCCACGTACCATATTTGCTCCACAATGAACGAAACTCGTTAAATGATAAAATGAGCACCACATGCGATACATAGGCGATGTAGACAAGTATGGAGAAAAGACATCGTATATAGTAAATGATATTCATGAATAATGAATCTGTTACCACGATAGTATAATGATACTCATGTAGAGACATAGAGGCTTTCAAAAGGGGTATGGAAACTTCCCACAGACGGCACCAGAAAGTGTTAATGGGAAATTTGTTTAGGATGAGAAATCCCTATTAACGCCCTCGAGACCACTACAGCGAAAGTGGTGGCCGGGGTCGGTACCGATGATACCTGACCTGATCTTGTATGAATATGAAGGAGGATGAAATCGTAGGTATGAGACAAAATGTCCCGCCCGTCGGGCTTCGTACTTATGTAGTAGATCTGGGGAGCTTGAGGAGACAAGCCATCCCGCCCGTCGGGCTTCGTGGTAGGTAGGAGAGGAGTTATCCTTTCCGTCGAGCTTTGTGGTAGGTAGGAAACGAGGGAGCTCGAGGTTTCTTTACTGGTATGAAAGGGTTGATCTTGGTCCTGGTCCTGGTCCTGGTCCTGGTCCTCGGTCGGGGTCAAAGCCCATCATGGTACCCGATCTAGATAGCAAGTAAGGAGGGGGGCTTATCTAGCTCCAGTGTCCGAGAGCTCGATTTCTGCCACTGAGATGATGCGAGAGAGCTCATCGACTTCCTTCAAGCTAATCTGGGTTGTTTCTCCTCATCTTGACGTGCAATTTTGGAGTATAGATGAGAGGATAAGAGCACTAGGTCCAGCGGGGTAGGAATCTAGCTTCGTTTCCTTAGGTCTTCGTTGTTATTCCCCGATCTCATGTAAGAAAGATTAGAGAGCTAGGACCAATGAGGTCGGTTTCTAGCCCGCATACACACATGCGTAACACAGTAGATAATAAGAAATACAAAAGTCTTTTGTAGAGGGAGATGGACTGACCAAGGGGGAAAAAATATCACGAATGATCACATGCTGGAAAACCCCAAGGCAGTATCCGGAGAAAGGTGGAATACCCTTCCTTATGTATATATCAGAGAATGCTCCGGGGAGCTTACAAGAATGGTGAAGTAATACAACATAGTTGCTCCGGAGAGCTTACAATAGTGGTCGAATGTAGACCGATACCGGTATATTCTAGGTAAAGGTAATACATACATTGATGATGTCGAGAGATCTTTAAACGAAGCATGTCTGTCTTCTCTCATTCATCATTCGAGCCTCGTCTATGCCTTTTACAGGCATATTTATAAATGGTGACTACCTTGGCGTGCAAGTCCAAGATTCTTCAATCTTCCTCAATCTTCCTCCCCTTATTGAGTACGATTCTTCCTTTTATGTAGTTGATCGGATCGTGGCTAATATCTCGGAGGGGATGTGATTGTTTCCTCTTCGGACTCTTTCTTCCTTGATAGGCGGGATTTTCTGTTGTAGTTGACCCCAGAGAATCTGATATAGAGGATATCTTGGAAGTAAAGGCATTTGTTTCCTTTTAGGATTCTTTCACTAATGGTGGCCATTAAAGAGTTGAATATTCTCTTATGAATGGTGTTGATCATGTCATTATCTGGGTTGACTGCCTCCATTAATGCGGTTGACCTCATTAATAGTACTTTAAATGTCATGGAAGCCAATCCTGTCTTCTTACGTTGCCGAGAGGAGAGCTCTAGTTCTGCATGTCACTTTGGAGAGGTACTTCATGGAGGTTACCTGAGGTGACATTTGATATTCCTTGAGGGAGAGGTACCTTAGGATCCAGTACGCTGGCGGGGTTCCGTGGGGACCTCTCGATTGTCACGTAGCTAGATGATGGTCTTCCCATGGAGCTTGTGCTAACCATTTTAAGGGTGACTTGTAGCTGGGAGCTTGGTTTAGCTACGCCGAGCTTTATCATGGAGCTTGACCTAATTGTGCAGGCTTCCTAGCGGGGTAGCGGGCTTGGCTAGCAGGCCCTGGTAAGGTGTTTACCATAAACAGGCAACCTTGGCTCTCTTCTGGAAGGGTGGAAAGGTACGCTCGAGTACTGCTCTTGCTACTTGATTTAACAGTGCCAAGATCTACAGTGGATCTTTAGGCTTTTAGTGAGGATGGGGCTTTACGGACTTCTTCCTTTTATGCTCGGACAGGTCGAGATTATATCTCGACGAGGTAGGAATGCCTCTTGATGTCGGGGGACCCAGGTCCTTTTACGTCGACCTAGCTTCGGGCTTTATCCTGGTATAAGGAGCTTAACGCGGTCTCGTCGGGCTTTATTTGGTTAGCCTGGACACGTGCGGGATGCCCCGATTGTATGGGTGGCCTCGTCTTGTTCCTGTAGGATCGTATGGTAGCTCGACCTCGGGGACCTTGATACCTCCGTCATACAAGCCCGAATTTGGACCCATGTGGGAAGGCTGGGAAGTGGAAAATTCTTCTTTGGTCCCTAGCCAAATTTTGCTATTAACACTTGTATTGCCGATTCCACCATGGAAGTCGTGTATGTTGCTGCATGCGAGGCTACTAAAGAGGCGGTCTGGCTCCGCCAATTCCTGTTTGAATGGGAAGTGGTTCCTGATGCGAATAAGCAGATCACTATCTATTGTGACAATAGTAGAGTAGTGGCTAATTCGAGAGAACCAATAAGTTATAAGATAGGGAAACACATTGAAAGAAAGTATCACCTTTTAAGGGAAATTGTGCATAGGGGTAACGTGACGATTACCAAGATCGCGTCAGCAGAAAATCTAGCGGATCCCTTTACAAAGGCTCTTCCTCAAAAGAGTTTTGATGGGCATCTAGAGAACAGGGGGATGAGAGATATGACACATTTGCTATAGAGCAAGTAGGAGATAGTTAGGATTATGCTCGATAGCAAGGGTGTAATATTGTGATTTCTAGTTTAACAAATCTTATAGCATTTATAGTTTAATTATTATAATTGTCAAAAATAAATAATCATAAGGTCAAAAGACTATGAGAAAAGAAAAATTGTTCATACATCTAGATATGTATGAGGTAGACACAATTCTTTAGTTAGTCTTGAATAATATTCACAACTTAAGATAGAAGGTTGGGTGCCTTTATCTTGTCAAAGTTGTAGATTCTTTTGCTAGCATTTGAGTGGGATCAAATGTGTTATTATGAGTCTAAAATCATCAAAGTATGGTGTCTTTGGGCAAAAGAATCTAGTGCACTGGGTGCATTGAATAGGATCAAAATGAAATACTTTATCTAGAACCGTCAATCTATAAAAGTTTTCATTTGAAGACAATCGGAGAGTCTATCTCAATCCTGAAATGATGGACTTATGGTTGCATGTGTTATCATTTGAGCTATCAATGAGTACGATTATATAGCATAGTCTATCCTCGATAGTTTGGTGGTATTCATTTGTTAATCGATAGAGGACTTCATTTATAGATATGGACATCGTGGCTCCATTTATTAAATGAGAGTAGAATACTATCATATGGATGTTTTGAGGTATTGGATATTAAATCTTAACGTTAAGTTTTCAATAGTGTCTATTGAAACATGGCTTCTTGACAATTCAAAATATCCAAGTTCAAAATGTAGCCATATGAGTAAATATGGTAACTTAGAGAGCTATAGGCGGTCTATGAGCTCTTGGCGATTACTGGTATTCTTCACGAGGATACACTTTCTCCAATAAGGTTGTCTATGGTAGGAATGCGTAACATCAACTTATTCTATCCTTATTTAAGAGTTCAATTTTAGTTCTTTGGTGGAATGAACTAAAATTAAATAGATCGGACCTAAGTGAATCATTTGTTGATTGTGATTGGGTTGTGTCTATTGGAGCTTAAATTTAGATAGCCCGTCAAGATCCCCAATCCACACAAACTTGCATGGATCACTTGATATATTCTACCGGACCAATTTAGGGGTCCATCTAGAATTGTATTAAGGCATGTGAACTTGTTTCTTTTTGTAAGAATAGGTCTAGTTCACATGTGGACTTTTTATTAAGGTCCAATAGATTTAATAAAATAAGAAAAATAATATAAGAACCATATACATGTGTTGGGCGACAAGGCTATTAAGAATAACTTAAATTATATTATTTTTATTTTATTATTTAATTAAATGGAAATTAATTAATTTGTTGATTAATTAATTATTTAATTAAAAGTCAAAATCTTTTTCCTAGTAGGAGATGGTCTCCTAAAACTATACTATTGTTGGTAGTATAGTTAATGTTAAAGACTATATTTGATAAGTAGATAAATAAAAGGAATTATTTATCTAATCAAATTAGGAAGTCTTTAATATGGTTACAAATACACTATTGAGTTGGATTAGGAGTCTTGGTGGAGAATAGAATTCCTTTTTGAAAAGGATTCTTAACCACCTAGAAAATCTACCTAAGGAAAGGATTCTTAACTACCAAGTAAATCCTTCTTAGGAAAAGAACTAAGTCTCCTAATTATGTTAAGTGAAATTTCGGCCAGCTATGTATATATATATGAGGAGGATAGAATTCTTTTTAAAAAAGGATTCTTAACTACAAAATAAATCCACCTGAGGAAAGGATTCTTACCAACCAAGTAAATCCTTCTTAAGAGAGGATTATGACCCTATATATAGGTTTGGAAATTTCGGCCAGCTCTAAGGTTTTTTTATGAGAGGAATTTCAGTCATGCTAAGCAATTTTCAAGAAGAGAATTTGGCCTAGCAAAAGAGAATTTTGAGGGAGAAAATTTTGTTTTTTACTTTGGACAAAATTCGACCAACTCATAGAGATAGTGTGAATTCGGCCAACTCATAGAGATAGTGTGAATTCGGCCAAGAAGAGAGAAAAATGGAATGTTTTTGTTTTCGTTAATACACTAGTATCCTTTACATCAAAAGGGTTTTGTGTGCAACATCGAATCCAGGTTCACTCGAGTTTCAATCAAATTGATTGATAATTCAAGAGTGACCGGACGTTCTTGATTTTTCTCTTGGATGATTATTGTAACTAACAAAGAAGAAGATTTTGTTTGTTTCCATTCTCAGATATACAATTTAAAGATAGGGATCCCACACTCTTAGGTGATTCACGTTTATGATTGGATTGGAAGATCTTACGGATTTAATTCGACACTAGTTCAATCGTCACGGAAAAAAAAAGTACGACATTTTTTTATATACATCAATTAATCTAGGGTTAAGGTTTTTATTATTAAAAGGGAAAAGTTTTATTTATACGCAAATCCTAAATTTCTAATTTTCTCACGCTTCCGTTGCGTTTTAAACCGTTCTTTTCCTTTCAATGACTCTTCCTCGCTTCTGCAGAGTAGCTTTATAGATTGCCCGGGATTTAATATATGGTGAACTCGGCTTTGATTCGAAGTAGGAGAGTGAAAATTTTCCTTTTCGTCCCCTAACTAAATTTTGCTATTAATATTATTAATGGCCCGAGTAAACAAAAAAAAATAAATAAATAACCACCGTTAATGATTTTATTATAAGTTGCTAGTTCCGATTACCAAAAAGAAGCCTTACAAGTGAAAGACAACACCCATGTCCACCTCAATCGTCGCCGAGCCACCACCACTTCCGCATCCAGTGTTGATCCCAACACTCCCGGACGACGTCGCCATAAACTGCCTGGCCCGAATCCCGCGCTCCCACCACCCGATTCTCTCATTGGTCTCGAAACCGATCCGCTCCCTCTTGTCGTCGTCTCTCCTGTACACCACTCGCTCTTTGCTCAGCTGCGACCACCACTTCCTCTACCTCTGCCTCCGCGTCCCCAACAACCCTTCCCTGCTTTTCTTCACTCTCCATCAATCCCCACTCCCAACCACCACAACACACCGACACATCCTCGTCCCGGTCCCGCCGATTCCCTCCACGCCTCCGTCAGTCATCGGCTCCGCCTTCGCCATCGTGGATCATAGGATATACGTTCTCGGAGGCTCCGTCAACGACGTGCCCTCCCCGCACGTGTGGGCCCTCAACTGCAGGGTTCACGCGTGGGAGCCCGCGCCGAAGATGCGCGTCGGGCGCGAGTTCCCTGCGGCCGGAGTGATTGGCGGCAGAATCTACGTCATCGGAGGTTGTCTGGTGGACACTTGGTCCCGGTCCAGGAACTGGGCTGAGGTTTTCGACCCGAAAACTGGATCTTGGAACCCAGTTTCGAGCCAGATTGAAGTACGCGAAAAGTGGATGCACGCAAGTGCTGTCATTGATGATAAAATGTATGCAATGGCAGATAGAGGTGGCGTGAAGTATAACCCGGCAAACCAAATTTGGGAGAGTGTAGAGACTGAGGTTGATTTGGGGTGGAGAGGCAGAGGTTGTGTAATTGATGGAGTGTTGTATTGTTATGATTATCTTGGGAAGATTCGGGGATTCGATACGAAGAAAGGAGAGTGGAGGGAGCTGAGAGGAGTGGAGGGTTTGCCGCGGTTTTTGTGTGGGGCGACCATGACGAATTTCGGAGGGAAGTTGGTGGTGGTTTGGGAGGAGAATGGAGGGAGTGGGAAGGAGATGGGGATTCAGTGTGTGGAGATCGTTGTGGAGAGAGGTGGGGACGGAGAGTTGTGGGGGACGATTGGATGGTCGGATGTGGTTCTTTCGGTCCCTAAGGGGTCGTCCATTTTGCATTGTATGGCAGTTAAGTTCTGATAGTTTTTGGAGTTTAGGTATGTTTTTGGGTTCTTGTTTGTTTGATTAATTTACTTGAATTTTGTATTTGAATTGATACTAATTAGATTGTTTTGATTCTTATACTAATTCGTTATTGCGCATTGAATATGAGCTTCTTGATGATTGAACTAGTTTAGACTTTAGAATTAGTCAATTCCTAACTTTGTGCTTGAAAGTTAAAATCTTTTAGAAGTAGAGTTAAGCGAGAATGTTGATGAGTATTGAATCAGGTACCTGTTAAAGATCAGGAATTAGGGAGTGTGAATGAATGCAGCCAACAACTTCAACTATACATGTCTTTTCGAAGTAAATTTTACTTGCACTAGTGTACTGAATAGTGAGATGAGAGATCCTTCCTGTTATCTGAATTCAGAATTGAATGAGTATAATAAAGATTATTAGATTGTTCTGCATGGTTTCGACAGTTTCCTGTTAAGCATGATGGAAGAATGCAAGTGACTTTGAGTTCAAAATAGGATTTAAGATTTAAATGTGAGTTTCCGCTGTTCGCAAATTTGGATTTCTTTGTTCAAGTTTACTAATGACCAAATGCTGTTTAAAATTTTGTGTTTTACATTTTGTTAAGGGAATTTTATGAATGTTTTGGTTGTATTGATTTTTCATAGGTGGAGTGCTCATGGAAAAAAAAAATGAATACAGGGTCTATTTTCATGTATCTCTCCCTAGAGATGGACATTTTTCCCCGGGGCTCCAATTCCCCACATCTCCAATTCTCCATCCCCATTTGGGGATTTTTTTGGGGGGGAAATTCGGGGGGGGGGGGGGGGGGGGGGGGGGGGGGGGATGAAAATCATCCCCAAATTGAGATGGGGATGGGGATGGGGGGATGGGGGAGGTCCCCCATCCTCATTCCCCCAATCATATATAAATATAATTATTCTTTGTGTTTATAAATATATGATTTTGGCTTATTTTAAACGTTGAATTATTTGAAACACTTTATTTTGTATTTGTATTGTATTAATGGATTTTATTTTGTATATATATTTTATTCTGTGTTACTTCACATATGATGTTTGTTAGTTTGAAATGTTGAATTATTTGAAACACTTTATTTTGTATTGGTAATGCATTAATGGATACACTTAATACTTGTAGTTTAGGATTTAAGAATTACCTAGTAACTTGTTCATACACTGCCTTACTAAGGACATGTAGTATTTAAACACTCTAACACTCTTAACAGATATTTGATTAAGTTGCCTATGTTTTGTTCCAGAATAGAGACACAAAAGTGAAAAATGTTAAACCCTGTTTTTGATGCTCAAGGTGCCACTTCGGTCTTCGAAACCCAGACATCAATAGTCTAAACTGCCTGCCAATTCTAATATGTAATACCTCATACTTGATAATTCTTGATATGGAGAGAAAGAGCTTTGCAATTACTCGAGAGATTCACTATTCTCTATTAATTGATTCATCTTATACAAATGAATGGTGGAGACATGTACACGTGACATTTGATCTTATAACTATTATTAAATTGTCTAGAATGTTATTGGAATATTAAGGGAATATGTCACATGGTGGTTAACTCATGTATGATCTGAGTCTCCTGGATATTCCCGAACTTGAGAGACTCTTAATAAATAGCCGATGGTCTAGAATGTTGTTCGAATATTAAGGGAATAAATCATACGGTGGTTGACTCATGTATGTCCTCCAAGTCTCCAGAATATTCTAGAGCATTCCACAGCTTGATATCCTCTTAATGATGGCCGTAGGATCGAATGTATCATGTATGTGTACAAATTGCCACTGCATTTGTATAAAATGTATTTCTAATTCAATTTGGAGAAGTAGAAATCTCTTGAATAATATTATAATAGTAAATCTCTTGGTCAACGGCATACTTAGGTGTAAATTAGCATCCTAAGTCAACAGGCTTCAAGCTTCAAGGCTAGTTCAGTTGGGCGTGGTAAATTATTAAATTAGGACAATATTAGTGCCACCTCAATTATTTGGAAAGGAATTGAGCACATCATGATGCATGGTAGATTCTCTCCAATTTTTTCACATTTGTTAAAAGCGGGTTCATGCTCTACTTGTATATTAGCTTTTGTCTTTCAAATTGTCGGTCGTGAACTTTTCTTATTTCCAGTACTTTCAACTTATATACGACTGCTTTTTCTTTTGTTAGCCAGAAGAGACAAACTGAGCTCCGTCTGCTCAAGTCTGCTGCAATCTTACAAAGAAAGCTCCTTCTCCTTCAGTTTCAGGTCAGGTGTTACTTTCAACACCATTAATAAATTAAAAACCTGGAAGAGTTGATCAAGTTGTTTATTCTTGTGTGCTTATTGTATACGTTGATCAGTAATTCCCTTGCCCAAGTTTGCACTATGTATATATAGATCATGTAGTTTGTATTGTCTTCACAAAATTGGACCTCCTTAAAGAGGTTCAAATCATATAGGCCTATCACTTGTTTTGCTTGTAATCAATTTTTTTTTTTTTTTTTTTTTTTATGAATTGTTGATATTTTCTGCTACTATACGATTTTCATTTATGAATTCTTTCCAACTACTTTAAGTTGCATTCTATCATCACAACTTTTGTTACTATACCAATGATCTGTAAAATAGAGGATACAAATGAACATAATCAATAATAAGTGTAAGGTGACTCGATTCTTAAAAAGTCTATTACATTAAATTACTTGAAAGGACATTATTATCAAATAAAAACCGGAATTTCTCACAACATCAATGTATACACTCGATTTATAACAAACTTTAACATTATATTCAAGATTTAAACCAATTCTATATTGGTTTAATATATTTTTGACATATATTTACAAATCTTGAGAAACAAATGGTCGTTATCAAAGATTTGAATCCATAAATTTATGTTCATTTACTATTAAAATATTTTTCGAATGTAAAATAGTGTTCTTTTTTCTTTTGTATAGTTTGGAGTTTGTTATTTCGTCATGACCAATAGAAGATCAACCAATACTTACCAGTTGGAACCAATACATAACCCATTTATGTACGGAGTTTGCAATTTCGTCATGAACAATTGAAGATCAACCAATATGTACACCCATTTATGTTGTCAAAGCAAGATACTTGCAAAAAATAAACTCTTCTCATTATTTGTGAAGTCGAGGAAACAATTTTTTGGAAAATCGAGAAATTTGAGAATCACAATTTGTCACTGCTCTTGTAGTAGACAACTTTATATGTCATGCAAATGCTCCCAACTTTTTTATGCTTTACTTTTGGATTATTGGTCAACCAAGTGATTATTAGTATTTAAGGTTAATTTTCGTATTTTAAAAAAGTGTAGTGAAAAAAGATTAAATTTCAACTAATTGCAGCCACCCTAAATGGAAACATACTTTATTTTCATAGCAGTCAATACCTTCCATGTACGAAAGGCTTATTATTCCTTAAAAATTAACATCAATGTACATGAACGGAATTATCATACAACAATTCAAGGTTGTAGCCACTAACAGCATAGATAACTGAAAATCTCATCATTCTTTAAATCTACAGACGACCATACATCGAAAGCATATCTCTTAGCTTCGTTGCCTGCGTCTCCAAGTTATCAAAACTCATGGAACTTGGTATCCTCCAACTCCAGTTTCCAAACTGTGTTAATAAAAGTATCACAAAAGAAGCACAGCATTAAATCTTAGTTACGAAAAAGTTTTTGGTTGGTTTAATCCTCCAAAGCCCTTTGAAGAACCAATCGCCCATTCAATTGCATTTATGTATAATAAGATTTACCTGAGTTGCAGGAATGTTCATCCTGGCAGAACTCCCAAGCCCAAGGATATCTTGCATCGGTATGATTGCAGTTTGGGCAACCGAAGATAGAGAAGCCTGGATGAGTGCCCAGGGAATATCATTTTCTTCAGTAATTGAAAGATACTTCAGTACCTGAAATAACAATTCCATTGCAATGAATTATAAACAGAGCATAAAACTTGTTAAATGTATCTGAGATTTCTTCTGTTCAGTCAAGATTTGAATCATCACAAAGAAAAGGTAAAGACTTACGTTGTACTTCTCTTCGTGCTTCAAGGAGTCCCACCAACCTCGGATCTACAATATCATGTGATAAACTATAATAAGACAATGTTTAACAGGTCAAAAGGGATTATTTTAGGTCAAGATCAACTAATAAGAACAACTGAGCTTCCCGTCTCATAAACTACAAACCTTTCAGCTAAAGTAAAAATAAGCTGCGGATCATAATGGAACAAAGGTCTCAATCATTGGAGCACTTTGTTATTATTCTTACTACAGATCAGAAACAACGAAAAATGGAATATATGCCAATGAAATAAAGGATCTTTACCGTGTCATTATCATGAGTGCCGGTGTAAACAACTTGATTGCACTCATGGTTGTGAGGCAAATGTGGATTTTCAGCATCACTTCCAAAACCTGGACCAAGAAAATCCAATACAAAATCACCATGCAAACTTCAAATTATCGGCTAGATAAAACCAAATGAAATACCAGAATTAAATGCAATTGAAAACAATTATTTACCGAACTGGAGAACAACCATTCCCGGTGCCCCAATAGATTTCCTCAGTTGAACTACATCCTCAGTGATAACTCCCTGTCATGTGACAAAAAAAGGATGAGAACATAGCAGCAGAAGCAAATCAATGGATACGTGAACAAGAATCTTGAGATAAGCTCCCCAATGAACTCCATATAAAATCTATTGATGGATACAAACAATAAAGTATCTAAAACCGGAAGGTTATTTGTATTCATCTATCATGAAGATATGAAGATAATATAAGCCAGTGAAGAAGAAAAACATCATGAAGACAAGAAAGTGATGAAACCTAAGTGTGACAGGATGAGCATATGGTACCAGAACAAGAAAATATGATTCTGTAATTAACTAGTTTACCGACTGATGGTGGTTGGCTCTCTAGCTAAGTTTCGATTTTATAAAAGCAGAACCATGCAAGTGATAGAACCAGTACATTTACCAAATATCAATGGCACATCCCGACTAATCCAGAATTAGAAAAAATTAACACAATTGGTAGGCAGCATATGAAATTAACTATAATAATAAATTAATAATTTATATTAAACTTGTTTCCTGTTTAATGTACACCTTGTAAGCCTAGCATTGACGCATGAGACCAGTTGTGGTGAATGCCCACATGTCAAATCCCATTATTGTTTTTTGTAAAAACAAATCCATTAATTAAGGTATTAAATAAAGGTAAGCAAGAATATTGAATAATATATTATGCTCCATGGCAAGCCAGCTCAATTTTCATAATATCATCCCCAATAGATCTATAAATCCCCTTCTACTCCCACCAAAAAGAAATGGGAAGAAAACTCATGATATGCAGATGGAAATTCACAGACACTAATCATCCGAAACACCACAAAATTAACGTCAATCAAGTCTATAATTCCAGGATTTTAGCAATTTTTAGCAATTATTAGCAAGTAAAATGATTCCACCACAACTAAAACATTTAACTGCAAAGCAAAAGAGGAGAAGAATCAAGTTAATTATTACTAGCTGATATCCCTTCAAAAAAAAAATATTACTAGCTGATATAACATACCAAATCTTCTGCTATTATATTGATAATTCCAACAGATCTGGAGATGGCATCAAAGAAGGATTTTCCAGGTCCCACCTACTGTCATCAAAGTAATATCTAAGATTGATAATGTAATAATTCAGGAAATTAATAACTTCATCTGATTTACATAAACCTAACCTTCCACTGTCCAATCGTGGCAATTTTTGCTTCTGTACAATTATGTAATGTATTAGTTTATGCATCACATCAGTGCAACATATGTATACAACAAGCGTTAATTCATCAGCCCAATTGAAAATCATCTCACCAGATGGAACGGCCCAAAAGCCAGCAAATCCTCTAAAGTGGTCAATCCTGAATTCATCAAATAAATCCTGTGCCCGTCGTATGCGGCGAACCCACCAACAAAACCCCTCTCTCTCCATGGCTTTCCAATCATAGAGAGGGCTTTTAAGTCAAATATGAAGTGAATCAGTAAGCTGGTAAAAATACTGCGTGCCAGAATATTGTCAGCAAATTATAACAATTTTTTGATGTAACTTGATCAAGGTAAAATTTAATCTTACATCGTTCTCATCTAACATGTGCTGTACATTTAGCACTGGGCAACTGACTTTAACTATATTATCTGGGTAAATGTTGTCATTACTTTTCCTTACCATTCTCTTCAATGCTTAATGAGTATGTGAAATAATTATCTAGAACAGCCACAAAATGGAATTAAAATACAAACACATGGGAAGAGAGAGAGATAGAGAAATAAAAAATTATCATTGGGCACATTAGGCTAAACTTCAGTCCAAGGACAAATTTCTCTTTTTCAGTAGATTATACTCTGATCTACATGCACACGATATTTTGAAAAAATTAAATACATAAAGTAACATAAAGTGCTTCATAGGAAGGAAACAGGTAATATATATGTTGTAAATTTTCAGACGTACACGTTATTGACAAAAAGGATAAATTGTCAGGTGGACATCTGAATAGACATTCAGAAAATATCCTGCAGGACATCACCTAAGAAGAGAAACCCGAGTAAGCAAGTATTGAACAAAACCTACTCGGGGTCAGTTAACGATGTTCGGGGTTAGCTGATGACATGTTCTACTTGGGATCAGATGACGTCATTCGGGACCAGCTAATATCATGTTTTACTAAGGACAAACATGAAGAAAACCGAATAAAGAAACCCAGCGCATAACTCGCACACGAATCAAGAGTCGTTAAAATCCATAGATATCCATATCAAAGAAGAATTCCAAGAAGAATTCCAAGAAGAATAGAATATTAAACAGAAAGGGTTCATAATCAGGCAAAAATTTTATTTCTTCAAAAAGACTACGCCTTTATAAGGAAATAAGTCCTAACTGGACTATATCACTAAAGTCCTATTCGATCTCTATACAAGTCTCCGAGATAGGAAAGAGGACAGACTAATTCGAACAAGTAACTAATCATAATTAAATACAGATTTTTTATTACTTGTAAAAAGAGGATTAGGGTTCTATGAACATATAAATAGACCCGTAATCTCCTCACAAAGATATATAGAAAAATACAGAGAGAAAAAGAGAGATCGAGAGTTGTAAATCTTTTCAATAATGGATTTTGACTCGGTTGATTATTCAGCCACCCGTGGACGTTTCTCCAGTCATCAGAGTTTTACCACGTAAAACTTGCGTCCGATTACTCTCTCCTTCTCTCTCTTTGAAATCATAGCTAAAATCCAATCTTGTTGACTTTTCTCATACATCCAGAAATCGATGTCAACAATTGACGCTAGAGGACGGGGTGAATCTCCGATTTAATTAAAAGTAATGGCGGGAAGCACAAACAGTCCTGAGGATGTCCAAAAATCTCCAAATAATGTCCATATTGGCAGTAGTTCACGAGATCTCGCTGCAACCACTGAAAACCAACCAACATCCCTGGCAGGGATTCAACAAATCCCTTCGACCGGCGAAGACCTAACAGGACGCTTCCGCGAGGCGCTGCAACAGCTGGTGGCAGACGCATCAAAGGAAGGAGTTGATCTACTGGTTGCAGAAGAAACGCAACCTCCTAACCTCTCACCTACAAGGCTTCGTTCAGTTATAGTGGGGCCAGAACTAAATGCACCGGAGGTCGGAAGGAACTCTGTTCCAATTAATCAGGCTGGACGTTAAACACCCGAAGAGGAACAACCACGCCAGAGGCAGAACCATGATCAGATAACTCGTGCAAGACACCGCAAGCATGACCGACACAGGGATCGGTCGTCATCAGAAGATAGTGATCGGCACCATCGCAAGCGCCATCACGGAACCATACGCCTGCAAGAATCAACCTGTGAAACTCAGCAACAAAGCGAAGAGCCAGAGAGAGGAATGACTGTCACTCGACGGTTTAACCACCATGGAGATCCGGTGGGAGATAGAAATGTCGTAATTCAGAGCCTAACTCGAGAAGTCGAAAACAATAGGCATCAAATGGACGCACTGGTCAGACGTTATGGATACAACGACTTATCTGACGAAGATTCTGACAGTCCATTCACTAGGGACATCCTGCGGACTTCATTATGACAGTCCATATTGGCAGTGCAAACGATGAAGCGATAATTGCTGCATTCATCAACAATCTACAGAATGGACGGCTATCTTTTGACCTAAGAAGAGCTCATCTAACCAGATATTCAGATATGATGGACATGGCGGGAGGATATGCACTAGCCGAAGAAGAAGAGTTAGCCACGGGATGATGCTACATGCATGGTGAAAACCTGAAAAGGACACCGAGTCCAAGGTACTGAACCAAAAGGGAAAACAGAAAGGAAACGACAAAGAAAAAAGCAAGGACGGAGGGAACAGACATAATGCCGAACAGACCACGGAGAAATTCCGAGGTAGATACGCCAACTACGCCCCTCTTCGGAAAAAGCCAGAGGAAATCCTAGCCATACTGGAAGAGAAAAATCTGGTAAAAGAGCCACGCCGACAGTCTCAGTTAGCTCGGCGAGATACAACCAAATACTGCAGATTCCACAAGGAAACCAGTCATGAGACTTCCAAGTGTTGCCAGCTCAGAGATTACATAGAATCCCTCATTCGGGAAGGACACCTACAGGATGTAATCTTGAAAAGAGATGAGAGGTCAGAGACAGAAAGAGATCAGGGCTGATCACAGCTCCGATCGAAATCAAAATGCCAGCCCAGAGACCAATGAAGTAATACAAACAATCTTTGGAGGACCGTCCACTGGGAAAAGTAACCGAGAGCGAACACAGGAAATCAGAGAAGCAATGGAGGCAAAACAGAACTTTAACGTGAACTTGGTCGAGCCAGACCCGAAGAGGGTAAAGGAAGAATGGGACCAAATAATATTCACAAAAGCTGACTCGCATGGGGTCGACGTTCGACCAAACGACGCCCTGGTCATAAGTGCCGGAATTGGACACAGGGAAGTCGGGAGAATTTTAATAGACAATGGAAGTTCGGCAGATATTCTTAATGTAACCGTCTTCGATCAACTCAGGTTGGACCGTAAGGATTTACAACCTTTTCATACCCCACTCAAAGGATTCGGAGGAGTTAAGGTTAGGCCCCTCGGGACGGTAAAGCTACCCGTAAAGATTGGAGTGGCACTTTGCCAAAGAACAGTACTACTCGATTTCGTAGTAGTAGACTTAGACAATTGGCCATATAATGAGTTGTTGAGTCGGCCGTTCTTGAATAAAACTAAGGCCGTAACAGCCACTTATGCATTGATGATCAAATTCCCGACCGAACAGGGGTCGGTGTAGTCAAGGGGTCCCAAAAGATGGCCCGAAGAGCTAACCTGTCAGTATACAAAGACAAAAATGATGGTGAACAAGTATGCATTATAACACAGCCGAGTCTGAACAAAGAGTCACTGTTATTTGAATTTGATCCAAGGGAAGAGTCGAAGGAATCTAAAAATGAACTGGTCGAAGAAATTATCTTGAAAGAAGATGAACCAGATAAGAAGATCAAGATCGGATCCAATTTGGAAGGAAAAGTTAAACAAAGCCTCACTGATCTGCTCAAAGAATACAAGGATGTGTTCGCCTGGAGTCATAAAGACATGGTTGGGATAGTTGCCCGAATAATATCTCACCATCTCGCAGTAGACCCGAATGCAAAACCAGTGATACAAAAGAGAAGGTCATTCAATCTCGAGAGAAGTCGGGCAATCAAGCAGGAAGTGGAGAAGCTACTCACTGTAGGGTCGATTAGAGAGATCAACTACCCTCAATGGGTAGCTAATGTAGTCCTCGTCCAAAAGAAAAATGGACAATGGAGAATGTGCGTAGATTTCACAAATTTGAACAAAGCATGCCCAAAAGACAGTTTTCCACTTCCAATGATAGACCAACTGGTGGATGCCACATCAGGCCACAAATTGCTCAGTTTCATGGACGCCTACTCAGGATATAACCAAATTCGGATGAAAAAGGCTGACGAAGAAAAAACAGCGTTCACAACCGATCAGGACTTGTACTGTTACACAGTAATGCCCTTCGGATTAAAAAATGTAGGGGCAACATATCAAAGGTTGGTCAACAGAATCTTCACACGACAAATAGGAAGAAACATGGAAATATACATTGATGACATGCTGACCAAGAGCATCTCGGCAGACAAGCATACCTCAGACCTACGAGACATTTGATGTTTTGAGGAGATACCAAATGAAGTTGAATCCGAACAAGTGTTTATTCGGAGTTCCTTCAGGAAGGTTCCTGGGTTTTCAAGGTCACCAAAGGGGAATCGAAGTCGATCCTGAAAAGATCCAAGCCCTGCAGAGAATGACCTCACCAAGGACACTAAAAGAAGTACAGCGCTTAACAGGATGTTTAGCTTCCTTGGGTAGATTCATCTCAGAGGCCACAGACAGTTGCACACCCTTTTTCAGAGTAATTAAAAAAAGAAAAAGGACTCGAATGGAACGAAGAGTGCAAACATGCATTCCTAAAAATCAAAGAGTACCTAGGGCTAGCATCCATCCTTTCGAAACCACAAATGGGAAAGATACTCCATTTATACTTATCAATTACAGAACTAGCAGCAAGCTCAATCCTAGTCAAACAGAAGATGGAGTATAGAAGCCAGTGTATTATACCAGCAAGGCACTTTTACCAACCAAGACCAGGTATTCACAGATAAAAAAAATGGCCCTAGCATTGGTTTCAGCAGCAAGGAAGCTAAGGCTATAATCTTAGGCTATACTTTAAGGCTCATACAATCCAGGTTCTCACCGACTGCCCATTGAAGCAAATTTTACTGAAGCAAATTTTACTGAAACAAGAGATTTCAGGAAGACTAACCAAATAGACAATCAAGCTAAGTGAATTCGATATCCAGTACGTCCACAGGACATCTCTCAAAGGACAAGCAGTGACAGATTTTATAGCAGAGTTCACAAAACCAATCTTGGGAGCAAAAAAGATGTTGGGTAAAAATTTTCCATGGAAATTATATGTTGATGGCTCTTCAAACACTCACGACAGCGGGACAGGGATCGTAGTATGCACTCTAGAAGGAGATGATGTCGAATGTGCCATGAGGTTTGACTTCAAAGCAACCAATAATCAAGCCGAGTACGAGGCACTACTAGCTGGACTCAGAGTCTGCATAGCTCTAGGGACAGATGAAGTCGATATATTTAGTGATTCACAGGTAGTTGTCAACCAAGTCCTGGACGAATACCAAGCCAGGGATGAAGGCATGATAGTTTATCATGACATTGCAAAACAGCTCCTCTAGAAATTCAAAGAATATAGGATTGCCCAGATCCCTAGGGAGGAGAATGAAAAGGCAGACGCTTTGTCCAAACTAGCATCAGCAACAACCACAATCAGACCAAAAACTATTCCGGTTACACATCTTCTCAAACTGAGCACAGCTAAACCAAAAAACTTTGAAATTTCAGAAATCCTAACCTTGTCAGATGGTTGGATGACTCAGCTGAAAAGGTTCCCGGAAGATCCCCAACAAGCAAAACGTATCAGGTATCGATCAACAAGGTACACATTGGTCGGAGGAAAACTATACAGAAAGGGGTTTTTCCGAACACTTCAAAGATGTGTGCCAAAGAAGATGCATGTCAGGTATTACAGGAAATCCACGAGAGAGTTTGTGGAAACCATACTGGGGTAAAAGTTTAGCACACAAGGTACTCAGGCAAGGTTATTATTGACCTACTTTATTCTCAGATGCACAGCGATGTTCGGAGAGTTGTAATACTTGTCAAAGGATTGCTAATGATATCCGACAACCCCTTGAACAACTCAGAAACCTCACATCCCCATGGCCAGTTGCCATTTGGGGTTTGGATTTAATTGGCCCAATGCCAACTGGGAGAGCAAAGTATGACAGTAGCCGTTGACTATTTCACGAAGTGGGAAGAAACTGAAGCATTAGTGCATATCACAGAAGCAAATACCACGAATTTCGTGAAAAAGAATATACTCTACAGGTTTGGAGTCTCAAACACTATTATCACTTATAACGGCACCCAGTTCGATAACATGAAATTCTGACAGTTGTACAAGGAGTACCAAATTGCCAATTACTATGTCACACCTGCCCATCCTCAAACAAACGGGCAGGCTGACGCAGTATACAAAATCATCAAGCACACACTCTAAGCAAAGCTGGATGCCAATAAAGGAAATTAGGTTGAAAAGCTTTCCGAAGTATTATGGGCATATCGGACGACAGCAAGAACTTCAACAAGAGAGACTCCATTCACTTTGGCATTTGGAAAAGAAGTTGTTATCCCCATAGAAACATCATATGCATCACCCCGGGTCAGGCTATATAATGAAGATCAGAATGTTGATATGCTGTTACAAAGTCTAGATGAGCTAGAAGAGAAAAGGGAGAAGTCCCGAATACGAAATATGGCATATCAGCAAAGAGTAGCTCGCCACTACAACTCTCATGTTCGGGTCAGGAAATTCCAACTAGGAGACTTGGTACTCAGGAAGGTGTCATTGAATACAAAAAATAAAGTTGCAGGTTCCCTGGCTGATAAGTGGGAAGGCCCGTACAAAATCGAATGAATAGCTTGACATGGAGCATATTGGATTGCACGACCCAATGGAGGGGTTTTATACTGACCATGCAATGCCCAATATCTGAAAATTTTCTATCTTTAAATTATTTTTTTGTTTCCTTAATAGTTAAAACAATTTTAATTAGATCAAATATTAACTTTGAAATTTAAATCTTTGATGGTTTTGCAGTTATAAATAAAAATCAAACTCGAGATTTCCGAAAAATAAAGCATACGATAATAACATATAATAAGAACATGCAAATAGAATACTCGGGACCATTGATTCTCGAATGGACAGAGAAGCTCGAAGGAGCATGCCAGCCAAGCAAGGTCAGTTGACCTTTGCCAAAAGGCAAACCCGATGCACCAGATTCTGGAGAAGCTCGGGACGCTATCGGAAAAAATTCCGGTGAAATGCATAGCTGTGTTAAGCGGTTCGAAAAGCTTAACGATTCGGCAAACCCTTGCACAAAAAAACTGGAGAGACATCCTTGGTAATGTGTAAGGACTCGAACATATGATCATGGTGAGTCTTGATGTAATGTTCGGGTAATAACCCGAGTATGAAACATGTAAATCTATTCGTTTGTTTCAAGATGACTTGGTTAATAGCCAGTTTAATAAGATACTTAGCATAAAGATTGCAATAGTCAGTTTAATAAGATACTTGGCATAAGTTGCAATAGCCAGTTTAATAAGATACTCGGCAACAATAGAATCAAATTAAAGAAGATACTCGGTGAAATTCCTTGAGCAAAGAATCAGATCAAACCACTCGGTTTTCAGAATTACAGTTAACTCGAAATTTCATTGATAATCTTTACAAAGAATCGTTACAAATAATCTTTACAAAAATGAAATTTCTACAAAATAAATCAAGGTTCAGAGGATTTAGAACTCTTGCCGATGCTCGGGTCGGGCACCATTTCGTATTCGCGAAGGAGACTTTCATTGGAAGGCCAAACAATCATATCGACCGAATCATCCATCCATTTGCTGTAATCTTCTCCCGGGATCGGTCCGACATCAGGCACCAAACCTTCCACGCCCAACTCCTGAGTGCTCTGATGGAACCTCCAAATGCATGGGATGGGGCTCTTTGCCTTGACTACGGCAATAAACTCTCCACCCTTTCATCTGAGTTTGAAGAGATTCCAGGGACTGATCCACATGATTCTTGATCGACAGCTCCCAGTTGATTCGGGCTTTTTTCAGTTGCCCGATTCTTGACCTTAAAAAATTCACCAGCTGAAACTAACCCTCGCTGAAATTCCTGAAGGAAAAGGGCATCATAAGCAGAGGATCTTTTAAAACGGTCGACCCCTTGGACTTCGAGTTCCAGCCTGGCTTCTTTGGATAGGGACTCAACTATCAAAGCTTGGCACTCCAAGTCTTCAATCTTCTTTTCATAAACCAACTTGGACTGTTTTGCCTCCTATTCGGCTTTAAGCATTGATTCCTGGATAGAAGACAACAAGTTTTGTAGTGATGTAGCCTTCTCCTCTGCCGAAGAAGCTCTTTCCTTGGCCGCCACTTGCTTTGCCAAACAGTGGTCAGCAAACACTTGGATTGACCCAACTTCCTTTAGATAAGCCAATTCAACCCGAGCACGGCTATCCTCACTTTCTTTCAGCTGAGCCTGAAGACGCCTTATTCGATCGGCTTGATGCTGTTGCGTCTGAACCAGCTCAGCAAACTCGGCCACCATCTACAAAGGAGTTTAATTAAAAATCTAACAAGCAAGCCAGACAATTGAGAATTGGGAATAAAACTTACATAAGATGCGCCGTTAAAAATATTTTGAAGACGACTCATCAAAGACGCGTCCCTAAGGTAGCTCCAATGATCATCCCCGATGAAAGCCCGACCAGATGACATCGCCCTAAGCATATCCTGGGGAGAAGGATAGGAAGGACCTCCCGAAGATTCAGCCCTTAGATCTTCAACCTCGGAGGGAGGGAAGAGCCTCTGTTCGGGTCAGAAGTCTCTGCACCTGCCGATGCTTTAACATCAACGCTAGGGGGAATCTCAGCCTCGGTGTCTTCATCACTGGAGTCGATGAATGAAACCACCCGAAGAACCTTATGAGGACGAGCGGGAGAATCTACCGCCTTCTTTTTCTCGGCCCGAGAGCGATGAAAGCCGAGATCAGCTTAGGGATCTTTCTGAACATCATCCCGGAAGGATTCAAAAAAGTCGGGATGTGTATTTATTTGTCCCTCAGAGGTTTTATCTCCATCACCGGCGTCCGTCCGCTCGGTAGGGACCACAACCGGGGAACTCGATTCACTAGGCCCCTCACCAAGACCATCACTCTGCCTCCCTCCGTCTTCAGGCAACTCCCGAGTATGGCCACTCGGACCATTAGACTCCCCTACGGTCGGTCGGATGACTTCCTCGGGGACATTTTCGGGAATCTGCTCGTCAGCCTCATTAGGGTCCTCATCTGACTCAGGTGGGGCAATGTCCTCTTTGCTCTGACGAGAAGCTTTTTATTGGCTCGCTTGGAGGATTGATTTCACCTGACGAGCTTGAATGTCGCAGATGATGTCCGGATCATACACTTAGAAGAAAAAGGGGAATCGCGTCAGAATAGAAAAAGCAACAAAAGAAAAAAAAAGGTACAAAGATCACTTACATCGCCTGCGGTAGCCTGAAATCTGGCTAAAGAAGCCGAGATCTATCATCTTCTTCTCATTGAAAAGATAAGTCCTGCTCCTTTTCTCTAGAGTGCGAATTGCTGCCCGAGCATGTCTAGTCAACTCAGTATCGCTGAATTCAAGTTTTTTCTTGTTCCATATCTCAGGGAAACCGAAAAAACGGGGAACTTTCAGCACCGTCCGAGTTTCCCCAACCGAAAGAGTGACTTCAAGACCTAGGTTTCCTCCAGCAAAAAACCAATTGTTCTTCCAGTACTTGTTGGACGAAGGAAATCCCCATACAAAGCTCTCTTTTTAGCGTCGTCAGAGGTGTCAACTCCCCGATTCACCTTTGTCCCCTCGGGGACCCAGTAATCTAGCTGGTTAGACATGAGGAAATAAGTCACTGTCTTACCAGACTGCCTTAGCGTGTAGAAGTGCCTGATTTCACTCGGGGAAGGCAGCGACAGGTTCATTCGGCTCCACATGTGCCACATGCACATCAAGATCTTGTAGCTATTCGGGGCCAATTGAGTTGGAGAGATCCCTGCTTCAGCTAGAAACCAGGCAATGAACGGCTGAAGAGGAAGAGTAACGCCACAACAAAGCATGGACCCATAGATTGCCACCATGCCCGAGGGAGGGTTCCACGCAGCTCTATCACCAGCAGGAATCAGAGTAACTGTAGTATCCAAGTCAAATCGGGCACGATATTACCCGATCTCATCTACCCCGACCACATTCGGTTCAGTATCAAACCCACTCTTGCGATCAACAGAAAAACAGAGACGAGATTCTCTAAACTCCTCTTTGACGTCCTTCTCATTAATAATCTGCTCCCTGATCCGGACGCTGCCCGAGTTGTGCTTATGGACTTCACTTTTACTTTGATGTTTTCCCATCCTTAATCGAAGTAGTACCCTGTGATTAGAAACGACAGATTCAGAACTAGATGAATCAGAATCAGAACTGGATACAGAACTAAAACGGACGTCAGGGTAAAGCCCAGAAACGTCGACTTCTAAAAAAGGAGGTTCATCCAGGAAGATTATTTCCCCCAATAATCTTCGAGAGCAAGAAACTAGTTGAAAATCCTCACGATCAAGCGCTTCAAGAGCTATAGTAAAAAGTCTACGACGGGAAGTCGGATTCATTAAAACTAACCTTGAATGAAGAAACCTGATGCAAAATCTTCAACGGAGAATAGGGATTTTCTGCGTAAAGAAATCTAGACTGGAAAATTTATGGTTCGAGTCTGAGAATGAACCAACGCAACTCCTTTCACGGAGAATTTAAAGGGGTAATAGCACGAAACCCTATGGATCTCGAGGCGGGAAAAATCAAAGACAGATCTGATGACGTAGGCGGCGCACTAGGAGACACGTAGGTCGTTTCGCATAAATGGCATCGAGAAATGAAGCGGTAGAGGACATGTGTTAAGAGAAGAACTTGTCAAGGCCGTCAGAACTCCAAAACGTCGCAATCATTGAGATCTCGCGTGAGGAGGCAAATTGAATTTACATGGTCACCATTAAGACACGACATTATGACAAGACATTTACCCTGGCATTAAAGAAACGAAGAAATTGAAGAGTTGATTAAATACTTTTGCCTGGAACGAAACCCTATTCGGTAAAAATATTTTAAAAGGGTATTGTTGTATGTAAATTTTCAGACGTACACGATATTGACAAAAAAGGATAAAATTGCCATGTGGACATCCGAATAGGTATTCAGAAAATATCCTGCAAGACATCACCAAAGAAGAGAAACCCGAGTAAACAAGTATTAAACAAAACTTACTCGGGGTCAACTGACGTCATATACTATTCGAGGTCAGTTAACGATGCTCGGGGTTAGCTAATGACATGTTCTACTCGGGATCTGATGACGTCATTCGGGACCAGCTAATATCATGTTCTACTCAGGACAAACATGAAGAAAACCGAATAAAGAAACCCAGTGCATAACTCGCACACGAATCAAGAGTCGTTAAAATGCGTAGATATCTATATCAAAGAAGAATTCCAAGAAGAATAGAATATCAAACAGAAAGGGTTCCTGATCATGCAACAAATTTATTTCTTCAAAAAGACTACGTCTTTATAAGGAAATAAGTTCTAACTGGATTATATCACTAAATTCATATTCGATATCTATATAAGTCTCCGAATAAGAAAGAGGACAGACTAATTCGAACAAGTAACTAATCATAATTAAATACAAAGATCTTTTGTTACGAGGATTAGGGTTCTATGAACATATAAATAGACCCGTAATCTCCTCACAAAGAGATATATAGAAAAATACAGAGAGAAAAAGAAAGATCGAGAGTTGTAAATCTTTTCAATAATGGATTTTGGCTCGGTTGATTATTCAGCCAACCGTTGACATTTCTCCGGTCATCGGAGTTTTACCAAGTAAAACTTGCGTCCAATTACTTTCTCTTTCACTTTCTCTTTCTCTTTGAAATCACAGCTAAAATCCAATTTTGTTGACTTTTCTCGTACATCCAGAAATCTACGTCAACAATATAAAACATAATTTAAATCATCTGATGTGTTTTTGTTAGTTTGCACAAGAAATAAGTCCAAACCTGTCCCATAGCTGACCAGTTTCACTGAAGGCATCAGGGGGAACACCACTAACTAATAGAGGGAAACCCTTCCTGTTCTGCATAACAAAATCAAAATAGTAACCGGCACTGATGACTGAATGCTATTTTATCATGATCAAATAATTAAAATCTCCCACAATATATTGCGGGCTACTCACCAACAAAAAATGCTTTTTATTTGCCCAAACATCTGCACTATGATAACCTACATAAATAGGCATGTCTCCCATTATACTAATTCCCTTCATTTGTGCATAGTTGCGAACTTTTTGCCACTGCCTTTGGAATAAAAATTGTTGGGCCATAAATAGATCAATCTGTACAATTGCAAACATGAACAGGCTATCGAGAGCTTGTAACATCCAATAAATGTTTGAAGAAACTATGAGACAAATAGGCGAAGAAAGAGTGATCAAGTTCTTACAAAATCATTTTTACTTTGGTAAATGTCTTCCAGGGCTGCAAGATGGCGATTTTTTAAAGGTTTGGGCCAAAAATACCAACTGAATGTGTTTAAGGCGTCGTCAATGGCAGCAAAATAAGCTGCATCCTCAAGCCAGCCTACAAAATGGATGAAACAACTTCTTTTGGTTCCATGATAAACACCTCAAGCAAAAGAGATGAAGACAACTATATTCGAAAGCCAATTCCAACAAAACAATATATTTCCCTTTTTGGCCATTAACAATATAAAACAAGTACATGAAATAATGAAAAGTAGATTCTACGGTCTACACACATAAAAGAGTACAAAAATACTCTAAATATGAAATGTCTCACTCAATATATTGGGGTCTCTGCAGAAATCTTCAAACTGACTTTTAAGTTCCCCGTTACTCTGGATGAGCCTCTCTGCAGCCTAAGAGAGGACTACTATAAGATAAAAGTTGGCGTACGAACAGAAAAATGGATGGTATGTAAAGAACTGCTATTGTAGCATGACAATAGTACATGGTAGTATGGTACATAAAGTTTCAGGGTACCTTTGATATACATATAGAAGAAAATTTATTAAATATTTAACATCTAGTCATCCATTTTAAATTACATCCTGCATTAAGCTGTCAACCCTTAATAATTGTAAACTTCCAGCTCATTTGAATTTTTTTCATAACTCTGATTTTGTTGTCTAGCAAATCTAGTTAGTGAATCAACAAGGCTACTTATGCCAATACTACCTTAATTTTTTTTTTTAGAATCCCAATACTACCTTAATTACAAGTATAACTTGAAAGATTCAAGCACTACGACTTTTTCTTTGCTCACATAGTTATTTCCAATTGTATTGTAGATGTTATAACTAAACAATCAACAATGTTAATGATAAAAATATTGAAGCTAATGCTTGAAAAATTAAGCAATAACAAAGAATATAATTAGTTCATCGTCAGCAAACCACCAGCTTCTTAAACCATGTTTGAACCTAATAAACACAGAAATTAAAACAAAAACAAGAAAAGACAAAGTAACGAAAGCTTCTCCCAAAACTTTACCAAAATAATCAACGGATCCTTTAAGTCAGCAACAACAGAGAAGTTCACACGCTCGGCATCACTACAAGTATGAAACCGTAGTAATAAGACAAATGCATGGAACAAGGAACATGTAAATGGACTCAACAATCATAAACTCAATTATCAGAATTCAGAATTGCTCACATTGGTTGGGGAAGCTCATCTTTGGCTAACAAACCATCCTTAACAAGCTCTTCAAGAGAAATCAATAGCGTGTTGCCACAATTGGCATCCTGAACACATTTAATAGGACCAATCATTCTCGATAAAACAATACAACACAAGAAGTATATCGGATAACACGCAGAATAAACTCAATTGATCATTCATGATATACGATAGATCAGTAACTAAAATTTGAAAATTAAAACGAATCCCTGAATTAGTTATTACCCCATTCGAATTATGCTCTATCGAATACATTCGAGCAGGAAACAAAAATTTTATCGGAAGGAAAATCACCTGGCCCGAGTAGGGTGATCCTTCTTCATTGGCCTTCCTTCCTGGAGGAACTAGAGGCAGAACCTGCAAAATTGCACACCCATTAAATTACTTTCAAAATTCAACTCAATTGTTTTATAATAAAAAAAAAATCAAGAATATTTGTCAAAAAATTGACAAAACATGTATTTCGCCAAACACAACAAAACAATGGCATAAAACACAGGAGAAAATACGACCGACCTGCCAAAGAGAGCAACCGGAGTCACGAAGCCAGTCGATGAATCGAAACGCCTCCTCGCCGAGATCTCCGATACCGTACGGACCAGAAAACGACGTCGGGTGGAGCAAAACGCCGGCTCTTCTGCGATCCTTGGGATGGCGCTCGGGGATCCAGTCGCGGTAGTCTGCCGAAAAGTCGCCGCCGGAAACGGCGACGTTGGTTGAGAGAGAGCAGAAAAGCGGAGGGGTGGTTCTGGCATTGAAGCGAGCGGACGAGAAAGGAATCGGAGAGGCTCTGTGAGAGAGAGAGGAGGAAGGGAGGAGGAGCGAGAAAGAGTTGAAGACAGCCATAGAATTTTTACATGAACAGGATAGGAACTGTTTGATAATGAAGAAGAAGAAGAATAGATGTTTCAGTTGCGCATGTGAACGAGTGAAGAAAGTGCAGTAAGCTTTTTCTTTTTTCAACGTACTTTTGGCATCTCCGACCTAAAATGCCAAATTACAGTGAATCGTTTCAATGCCAAAATAAAATTCTGTATAAAGTGAAAAAACCTTCCGATAATACATTGATGACATACGTGAAATTCGACACTGCTCCTTTTTTATTAATTATAAAAAATTATTATATATAATTTTTAATTATTTAAAATAATTTATTTCATCCAATTATATTGAATGCATTAATAGTAAATATTGAATTTTATAATTTTAATTAATAAAAAAAAATAACATATTAAATACAACTGTGTATATGTGTATCGGAACATAATAATAAATTGTTGTGTTAAATATAACATTTACGCCTTTTTATACCAAAATTAGGAGGTGTATTTGTTCAATATTTTATTAGACAATTTGGGAAAGTAAAATTCTAGTGGTATTGGATTGAGACTTTTTAACAAGTTAGATAAGTCTGTTGGTATTCGATCAAGACTTTTATGATTTTTTTTCAAAAGTCCATATTGTCTTGTTGTATTGGATCTAGACTTTCAAGAGACAGCAAATTGTCTAGTTGTATTGGATTGAGATCAAGATTTTTAGGATTTCATAACAAAATAGATTTTTCAGACTTTTTAGTGATATTTATAAATATCTTGAATCTAAAATTGTCTTGTCATCTCCTTCAATATTTTCTAGACTTTTCTCTCTCACTCAAAATCATTTTCAGCTTCCTCAACCTCCACACCCCTATCAAATTTTCATTACAAATTTTCAATTCCTCAACTTTCATACCTCATCAGATCTTCCATACCCCATCAGATCTTCCATACCCCATCAGATCTTCATCTTGGACGAGTTGTGGTCCACGAATGGGTGATTGGTGACCGGAGATTAGAGATAGGAGGATGGAGTAGTGCAGCAATTTTACCTCGCTTTTTTTTTAACTTAAATTTCATAGAACGGATGTTGAATAATGATTCTTAATCGTTGACATCTTTATTATTGTTCATACTCCTTTGATAGGTGTAAATAATGGTTTATTTATACATAAATTGTAATGACTAGTGTAGATAAAGATATATCTGTTTTATTAATATATATAGTAGTTATCTAGTAAGGACTTCCTGAAATTATAAGTTAAGGGCGTTCAATCTCAGTCACACATTCATATTGAGTGTCATATTGGGTGTGAGTATTCGTTAATATGTGGAGAAATTTAAATACTATAATCGACTCTTGAAAATCCATATTTATAAAAGTCCAAAAAGTCAAGAAATAAAGTCAAGATAATCCTAATAGTTTATAAATAAAGTCCAAAAACTCTTTCAAAATTCTAAAAATCTAGTCCATATAATCATAATAATAATAAAAGTATAATCCTAACTATCCTAATAATCTCAATAGTCTTGCAAATAGATATGCACATTTGGAAAATGGAGATGGATATAGGTCCACCCATCCCTATCCCCTCCGGGGGGAAATGGGGATGAAGAATTTTAGGGTGAGGTATATCCATGCTCATTTCTAATTCCCCATTTTCCCTGTTTTTTTTTTTGTTTTTTCGTTTTCCCCGTTTCCTCATTTCCTAATTTAACTAAAAATTACAAATTAAAAAAAAAAACAAACATGTTATTACAAATACAAAATAAAATCCATTAATACATTACAAATACAAATATATATTATAATTATATTTATATATGTTTGGGAGAAATGGGAAAATGATCCCAACCCCCATTTCAATATAATTGTAGGGGAAATGGGAAATAGCGATGGGGAGGGGTCCCCCAATCCCCATCCTCATTTCCATTTCAAATTGGGGATGATTTTCACACCTCTTGTCGAGACTTCCACTTGATTAGCTATCCAAGTCCTCCTGACTCTAGCTAAGACTTTCAATTGCTCAAATCAAAGAATCACTCTAAGATATGAGACTTTCTATTTCTTCACAAGGCATCTAAGTGATCATGAATGCAAAACGTAAACAAGCACTCAACATAGAAAATGATGATCAACAAATTCTACGGACATGCAACTAGATAGCTAGATTATGCTTTCAAAGAACAATCACAAATGTATTTAGGCAACATAAGCATGTTATCAAATAAGAACCAAATCAATAAAATGAATATACCAATTGATGTAGACCTAGTTCTTAGAAAATGAAATTAAATCTAGAAATAGTCAATTAAGCATAAGAACAAAAGATTTCTAGAAACAATTTCATGTTTATCAAGTTCAGCACAAATCAATCAACTTATCACAAATCTAGCTAAACTTGAAACTCAAATCAACAAACCACAAAATGATATCAAAATCATCTTAGTCATGCTTCTTAATCAAAAGACATTAATCAATAATAAGATCTAAGAAGAAAACTAAGAAGAAGATGATTTTACCAACAAGGATGAAAAATCACGAACTGAAGATCTGATCACAACGTAAATTCTAGACATCCTTTGGTTCTGGAATTGCTTGTGGTTTGTAGAACTCTTCAAGATACTCGAAATCGGTTTTTGAATCAAGTGATTCGGAGTAGAAATGAAGAAGTTATCACAAAAACAAAAATCAAAATGTTGAGAGAAAAATTCTGCACTTGTTCTTCAAATTCTTTTTTCTCTACATGTAATGAATGAGAGGGAAGAAAAGGTTTTAAAGAGAAACAAACCAAAAGACCAAATTGCCCTCATGCCTTAGTGCCTCCCCGAGATGGTATGTGGTCATCTCGGGGAAGCAAGGCTTTGGGGCCGAGATGGCCACGCGCCATCTCGGGAAGGTGCCAAGCGATGGCTTGTGCCATCGCACCTCTTTCCTTGCACTCCTCTCCCGTTCTTCGACCGTTCTTTGGCTTCCAAACTCCGAATTCGAATCCGTTTGAAGATTATGAACCGGGACTCCCTCACGGACATGGAAATATAAGATACTAAACCTAGAAAATTAGAACATGACTCAATATATGAAGATAAAGACAAAATATGCAACATGAGTTGAAAGTGTAGTGTCTTTTGATTTAGAACTCGAAATCAATAGTATGAGTAACCGAAATGATCGGTGCTCAATCATGAACAATCTAAGACTAAAACCAAGTTCAAGATCCATGTTATACAAACATATAAACAAACAAAAACATTTCACACAAGAATGCAAACTACATAGAGATAGTATCCAATCATGCATTTTCCAAAACATGTTACTTTCATATCAAATGCATGAGCATTCAACTTCAAGTGTGTGAATAGGTTATACCAAATGATGCGCTACGATGCAGGGACACAAATGTATGATTGTGTGTGTGTGCGCATTTAATGGTGCACAACTAAGCAGGGATACATATGAATGAATTGTGTGTGTGCGCTCATTTAATGATGCACAACTAAGCAGAGACACGTATGAATGAATTTTGTGTGTGTGCGCTTACGCCTTGCAAGAGGAAGAAGAATTTCGATACCTTAGCATCCAAGAATAGTACCAATCCTCTTGAAGACGAACTTTGCATCATGTGAAGTTGCTTTTCTTCCTTAAAGCTCTTATCATCACGAACCGCTTAAGCAACTAAACATTACAAAGAAATGAAGTTTTGTTATGGAATCAATCCAACACAAATCTAAAACCTAACAATCTCCCCCTTTGGCTATTCCATGACAAAACCTCTACCTCACCATACAATGATCACTCATAAATCAATGTTGATTGCATTCTCACATCCTCACATTATAATAGGATATTCATATACTAACATGTCTTCAAGAATCTTCAAGTATATCTTCACACATTCAAAGCACCTATGAGACAAGAACAACCAAAAGAAATCTTCTACAAATAAGATAGATGAGATAAACAAACAATATACGAAACAAGACAAAAGCTCCCTTATCTCTTCTTATCTCATGCAAACACAAATTCTTTCTCCCCATTAAGACAAAATTTCTCCCCCCCCCCCCCCCCCCTTTATATCAAAAATAAGTAACATGATGAGGAAAACACTTTCTCCCCCCTTTTGGCAAGGAATAGACAAAAACATATTTCACAACCTAGAGAGAGAGATAAATGGCAATTGAAAATACCTACAAGGTTATAAGGGATGCATAATGAAATCATGAGATAGTGAGCAAACAAGTTGTATTGAGAACTAAGCTTAACAAACTAAGCTCTCCCTTAACATATGCTCCACATATTAATAAGCAAGTAAACTTGTTCATAAGGGAATCACACAATCACACATTTCAAGCGATAAAAGATAGTAAACCATTAGTTTTCAACATTAACAAGATAATCATAGATTTTCATTATTCTTACAAAAATAATCTCTCATTGCTAATGAATCAAGCACATTAAGTAAAAATGTGTGTGTGTGAAAAATGCTTCAAACATAAATAAAAGGAGTGATTGTGATATCAACATGCAAACCACTTCAACACATATCCATCTAAAGCTTTTCCAATCAAGGTCAAACCGATTATCATCAGGATTTTTTTTTTTTTTTTGCTTTAAAGATAATAGATTTCAACATATGAGCGTGTGTATGCATGTGACTCGTCATCCCATTTCTATTTTTCAACCCGAGCAATCACAATTTTCTACTATACTCCATTTTAAGTCTTCCTCCATTTATTTTTAGGCTTTGTATCAAAGATTTTTTTAAAATGATTCTTTTTCAACACTTCTTTGATTTTTCTTACATAAGCATATACTCTTCATGACGGCTTTCACTCATCACAATGGTGTAGCCCTTTCCCACATTGGACGGCTTCACAACCAAGGTGTGTAGCCCTTTCCATAAAGGTGCTCGTTGAGTTCTATGTAGATGCCGAAGCAAAATGGATACTAACCATAGGTCATCTATCATGAACTAGATAATGAACTTCAAGATGCATCCATAATCTATATGTTTTCAAACTCAATTACTCAAACTTAGACATATAAGAGAAACATTTATGCACTTTTAAAAACAAGGCATGATCTAGAAGCAATAAAAGCTATTTTATCAAGATCATTACTTTTCACATGAGTAGCTCTCAAAGAAATAGATATGCAATATAGTTTTGCTTATCAAGCCACTCATAACCACACACAAGCATTAATCAACACAAATCATGCCAATGGATCTTCTAAGAGATACAAATCTCTCTTTGTCCAAGGGCTTTGTGAACAAGTCCGCAAGTTGATTTTTAGTAGGCATATGTTCAAGAGTTACTATTGAATGTTCAACAAGTTCTCTAATGAAATGATGCATAATGTCTATATGCTTTGTGTGTGAGTGTTGAACCAGATTTTTAGAGATGTTAATGACACTCATATTATCACAATAGAGAGTCATTTTACCTTAATCAATCTTATAATCCTTGAGAATTTGTTTCATCCATAGAAGTTGCGTGCAAGCACTTCCGGCCGCAATGTACTCTTCTTCGGATGAAGAAAGAGAGACGGAATTTGTCTTCTTACTTTGCCAAGCAACCAAATTATTCCAAGTAAAAGCAACCGCCCGATGTCCTTTTACGATCATCAATGTTTCCTGCCCAATCCGCATCACAATAGCCAAAAAGAATATCATTAGTATCAAAAGAATAGAATAAACCAAGATTATGTGTTCATTTTATATATCTAATGATTCTTTTAACGGCTTTCAAGTGAGATTCTTTTGGATTGGCTTGAAACCTAGCACACAAACTAACACTAAAACAAATATCCGGCCTACTAGCCGTTAGGTAGAGAAGGCTACCTATCATGCTTCTATAGAGACTTTGATCAACGTTTTTTTCTTTTTCATCTTTGTCAAGTCTTAAAGTAGTACTCATAGGTGTTTCAAATTCTTTTCCACTTTCAAGGCCAAATTTCTTAACAAGATTTCTAGCATATTTAGATTGAGACAACATGATACCATTGCTAGATTGTTTCACTTGCATACCAAGAAAGTAATTGAGTTCACCTACCATACTCATTTCAAATTATCTTGACATAACTTCACAAAATCATCAATCTTGGTTTTACATGTAGACCCAAACACAATGTCATCAACATATATTTGTGGAACAAAAATGTCATTGTTATAATGCTTGACAAATAAAGTTCTATCAATACCACCTCTATTATATTGGTTGTCAATAAGATATTGAGTCAACCTATCATACCAAGCTCTAGGAGCTTGTTTAAGGCCATAAAGAGCCTTTTTCAACTTAAATACATGATCAGGAGAGCGTGGGTCTACAAAACCCTTAGGTTGTTCAACATACACTTCTTCTTGATGATATCCATTGATAAAAGCACTTTTGAAATCCATTTGAAACAATTTGAATTTTTTAAGACATGCAATGGAAAACAAAAGTCTAATGGACTCAAGAAGTGCAACGGGTGCAAAAGTCTCATCAAAGTCTACACCCTCAACTTGAGTGTATCCTTGAGCCAATAGTCTTGCTTTATTTCTCACTATCTTGCCACATTCATCGGTGTTATTCCTAAACACAAATATTGTACCAATCATATTGACATCTTTTGGTCTAGGAACTAAGGATCATACTTCATTCCTCTCAAATTGATTTAGTTCTTCTTGCATGGCATTAACCCAATATTCATCAATAATTGCTTCATTAATATTTTTGGGCTCAATTTGAGAAGTGTAGCAAGCATATGCAATTTGGTTAGCTAGTTGCCTTCTAGTTCTAACCCCTTCATTCAAATCGCCTATGATGTCTTATTTGTAATGCATGTTCCTAAGTCTAGAAATAAAATTTTCAACATCTTATTGGTCATCATTTAAACCATTTTCTAACTCTTGACTTTCTTCTTTAGCAACACTACCATTATCATCATTATGACTAGACTCACTTTCATCACAACTAGTCACATCAATAGGTGCTTTAGTGTTATTCAATAAATGTTCTTCAGGTTCATTGACACCATTATTATCACACAAATCAAGCATGCTAAGATCAACTATTTTCACATTAATATACTCCATAATAGTCTTAGTTTTCAAATTGAACACTCTATATGCACGACTATTATTAGCATACCCAAGAAAGAGACCAATATCACTTTTAGCATCAAACTTTCCTAAGTGATCTCTATCATTTAAAATAAAACACTTACTCCCAAAAGTGTGGAAGTAACTCACATTGGGCTTCTTGCCCTTCCAAAGTTCATAGGAGGTTTGTTTTGTGACGGGCATTCTCAAAACTCTATTAGTGACATAGCATGCGGTATTGACCGCTTTGGCCCAAAGATTTCTAGGGACTTTCTTGCTGTTGAGTATGACCCTAGTCATCTCTTGCATGACACGATTCTTCCTCTCAACAACACCATTTTGTTGAGGAGTTCTAGGAGCCGAGAACTCATGTGAAATCTCATAATCACCACAAAACTCACTAAATATAGCATTTTCAAATTCACTCCCATGATCACTCCTAATGCGGCATATTTTCTTGATCTCAAGACTTTTTTCATTTTGAACTTGATTGCAAAACTTCTTAAAGTAACCAAAAGTTTCGGTCTTGTCTCTAAGAAAATATACCCAAGCAAACCGAGAAAAATCATCAACACATACAAAAATGTATTTTTTACCATTTATGCTTTCGGTTTGAATAGGTCCCATTAGGTCCATATGCACAAGTTCTAAGGGCTTCTTGGTAGCAAAATTAGGGTTCTTTTTATGAGACACTTTGGTTTGTTTACCTAATTGACATGGTTCACATACACCATCAATCTTTTTACCAAGACTAGGAAGACCTCTAACAATGTTATATTTCTCAAGCTTCTTTAAATCTTTATAATTCATGTGGCCCAATCTTTCATGCCATAATTCAAGCTTGTTGCACTCATGTACCATATTACATTTTAGTGGATCAACCTCTAAACAATAGTAATTGTCCGAAGACCTTTTGACTTTCAAAACAATTTTACCCTTTTTATCGATTATTGTGCACACATCCTTGTTAAAGCTAACTTCTTTAAAAATTTCACACAAGTGAGTGATGCTTATTAGATTAGCTTGTAGACCATCTACATACAAGGTGTCACAAAGTTTAGGCAATCCGGGGATACAAATTGTTCCCTTGCCTAGAACTTACTTTTTAGTGCCATCACCAAATGTAACCCATCCACCATCATTCATAACAAGATTCTTAAAGAATTCCTTGTTATCGGTCTTATTCCTAGAGCAACCGCTATCTAGGTACCAACAATAGGATAAATTAGCTCTTAAAGCATATTGTGCAACCAAACATTGTGTTGTGTTTTTCTTAACCCAAACTTTCTTGACAAGTTTCTCATTCCTACTTTTATTAACATGCTTTGACTTGTTTTTAGGCACATTGACTCCATTAGTCACATTTTCAAACAAATCAAACAAAGCATTATCAACTTTCTTATGCATAGTAGAACGAGGCACAACACAAGATTTAACAAACAAATCATCAACACATTTATTCTCAACATGCTTTTCCAAGGTCTTCTTAGGTTTAATTCTAGATCCATACATGGATGATTACCTAGGACCATTCAAATACATATCATACAAATCATTTGCAATTCTACATTTACGAATGTATTCAAAACATCTAGGTCTTATGTGTCCTACCATGTTGCAATAATGACAAATATGTATGAATTTGAGAAGTTTACCATTTGCTTGAGCATTCAACTTATTTTGCCTTCTCACATTTTTACCTCTATGGCGTGTAACACTAGATGTCTTGCCTTTTGCATTTGATGATGATGTAGCTTGTCTTTGGCATTGTTGAGTCTTTTCCTTGACCTTCATTGTTGATGTTGAGGCACCTCAGGTAGCATTCATGGTTTTACCGTTAGAGAATGTACCTACAATTAAATTGCTACAAGCTTTGTCAAAAGTAGATTTGTTAGATGAGGGAGTTGACTTTTCATTAACATATCCTAAACCTCTTTTATCGCTTGAAGACTTTCCAACCTTAATGTAAGCTTTCACTTTATTAGATCTAGATAACATCTTGTTAATCATCTCGTTAGCCTCATTAAGTTTGTCATTAAGCACTTTCTCTTGATTCTCATGGTCATTAAGTTTTGCTTTAAACACATTTTCAATTCTCCTGGCACGATCAAGTGATTCTTCTCTTTGCTCAATTTCATGCTTCAAAATACTTAATCTATCATTGCTATCGATCAAGTTTTTCTCAAGATTAAGAATTTTGTCATTAAGATCAATAACACATTTTGAGCTACAATCATGATATTCTAACTTCTTAGTGATAGACTTATTGATCTTAGAGATCCTTTCATTTTCTTGAATAAGATCTTTGATCTTTTGATCATCTAAGTCAATAGACTCACCTTCAACAAGAGAAGCCATAAAAGAATACATTTCTTTAATCATGATGAAACAAAAGAAGGTAACAAACACTACAAAGAAGATCTATCTAAGTGCATCTAGACACCAGCTCTGATACCAATTGAAATATCCCTTTGTCTTTATAATGTGAATATACCTAGAGGGGGGGGGGGGGGGTGAATAAGTTTATGCTCCAATTTTTGTCTTCTTTTAATAACAATGCAATTTTAATAATGCTTAATGAAAATTGCAAACAATGACACACAATATTTACGTGATAAACCTCCGAAGAGGAAACATCCACGGGTTGATACCACAACCACCGGTGAAAGCAAATCCACTATTTCAAATAAGAGTTACACACTCAAGCAATCAACACATGCTCTCCAAGCTATCACTCTTACTCTATCCTTGAACCTAGTGATCTACTAAGCCGACTTCCTATCCAAGACCTCCTGTCTCTAGAAAGATTCCTTGCTTATCTATCTGGATCCTCCCGACCCTAGGCAAGACTTCTTGATCAACTATCCGAGTCCTCCCGACTCTAGTCAAGACTTCCTTGCTCAACAATCCGAGGTCTCACACCTCTTGTCGAGACTTCTACTTGCTTGGCTATCCAAGTCCTCTCGACTCTAGCTAAGACTTCCAATTGCTCAAATCAAAGAATCACTCTAAGGATATGAGACTTTCTACCTCTTCACAAGGCATCTAAGTGATCATGAATGCAAAACGCAAACAAGCACTCAACATAGAAAATGATGATCAACAAATTCTATAGACATGTAACTAGATATCTAGATTATGCTTTCAAAGAACAATCACAAATGTATTTAGGCAACATAAGCATGTTATCAATTAAGAACCAAATCAATGAAATGAATATACCAATTGACGTAGACATAGTTCTTAGAAAATGAAATTAAATATAGAAATAGTCAATCAAGCATAAGAACAAAAGATTTCTAGAAACAATTTCATGTTTATTAAGTTTAGAACAAATCAATCAACTTATCACAAATCTAGCTAAACTTGAAACTCAAACCAACAAACCACAAATGATATCAAAATCATCTTAGTCATGCTTCTTAATCAAAAGACATCAATCAATAATAAGATCTAAGAAGAAAACTAAGAAGAAGATGATTTTACCAACAAGGATAAAAAATCACGAACTGAAGATCTGATCACAACAAAACATCTAGACATCCTTTGGTTCTGGAAATACTTGGGGTTTGTAGAAATCTTCAAGACACTCGAAATCGGTTTTTGAATCAACTGATTCGGAGTAGAAATGAAGAAGTTATCACAAAAACAAAAATCAAAATGTTGAGAGAAAAATTCTGCACTTGTTCTTCAAATTCATTTTTCTCTACATGTAATGAATGAGAAGGAAGGAGAGGTTTTAAAGAGAAACAAACCAAAAGACCAAATTGCCCTCAAGCATTAGTGCCTCCCCGAGATGGCGCATGGGCATCTCGGGGCAGCAAGGCTTTGGGGCTGAGATGGCTACGCGCCATCTCGGGAAGGTGCCAAGTGATGGCTTGTGCCATCACACCTCTTCCCTTGCGCTTCTCTCGCATTCTTCGACCTTTCTTTGGCCTCCGAACTCCGAATTTGAATCCATTTGAAGATTACAAACTGGGACTCCCTCATGGACATGAACATATAAGATACTTAACCCAGAAAATAAAAATTCGACTCGATATACGAAGACGAAGACAATGTATGTAACATGAGTTGAAAGTGTAATATCTTTTGATTTAGAACTTGAAATCAATAGTATGGGTAACCAAAATGACCGAAACTCAATCATGAACAATCTAAGACTAAAACCAAGTTCAAGATCCATGTTATACAAACATATAAATAAACAAACACATTTCATACAAGAATGCAAACTACATAGAGATAGTCTCCAATCATGCATTTTCCAAAACATGTTACTTTCATATCAAATGCATGAGCATTCAACTTCAAGTGTGTGAATATGTTATTCCAAATGAATCGCTACGATGCAGGGACACAAATATATGAATTGTGTGTGTGTGTGCGCATTTAATGATGCACAACTAAGCAGGGACACATATGAATGAATTGTGTGTGTGCGCTTATGCCTTGCAAGAAGAAGAAGAATCTCGATACCTTAGCATCCAAGAATAGTACCAATTCTCTTGAAGACGAACTTTGCATCATGTGAAGTTGCTTTTCTTCCTTGAAGCTCTTATCATCACGAACCATTTAAGCAACTAAACATTACAAAGAAATGAAGTTTTGTTATGGAATCAAGCTAACACAAATCTAAAACCTAACACCCACATATATAACTTAAAAAAACCCTAAACGTTTCTAATGTTATTGTACTTGACTACTTGACTAGTTGTAATTTTGATTTGGAGTTATTTTAGTTGTAATTTTGATTTGGAGTTAGATTCGTTATTTTTGGGGAGGTATTATTATGTAATGTACTGTTATTAATTGATTTTTGAACTTTTATTTTGGTGTTTGGAATGTATTAATATGTTTTTAATATTTTGGAATAGATTTGTTATTAACTTATTATTATGTAATATGGTTATATCTGATTTTTTTTAATATATTTTTAAGTTAGGTTTGATTTGGTTTTTTTTTTTTCGCTTTAGGCTATCCAAATGACCAAAATTAGTATTTCAAAAAACCCATTAAGCTAGTCGGCCCATTAGGCCCAAAACCAAATTGAACCAAACCGATTAAAATCAATTTGGTTTGGTTCGGTTCAGGTTTCTTATTTGGTTTAAACCAGTTCAATTTTGGATGAATTGAAATATCTTAGGTTATGGAGTATAAAATCATCAAAGTGTGGTGTCTTTGGGAAAAAGAATCTAGTGCACTATGTGCATTGAATAGGATCATAGTGAGATACTTTATCCAGAACCATCAATGGATAAAAGTTTTCACTTAAATACAATCAGAGAGTTTATATCAATCTTGAGGTAAATGATGGACTTATGTTTGCTAGTGTATCATTTGAGTGATCAATGAGTACAATTATATAGCATAGTCTATCCTCAATGGTTTGGTTGTATTTATTTGTTAATCGATAGAGGACTTCATTTATAGATATGGAAAGCATGGCTCCATTTATTAAATGTGAGTAGAATATAATCATATGGATATTTTGAGGTATTGGATATTAAATCTTAACGTTAAGTTTTCAATAGTGTTTATTGAAATATGGCTTATGGACAAGTCAAATTATCCAAGTTCAAAATGTGGTCATATGAGTAAATATGGTAACTAGGAGAGCCATATGCGGTCTATGAGCTCTTGGTGATTACTGGTATTCTTCACAAGGATACACTATCTTCATTAAGATTGTCTAGGGTACGAATGAGGAACATTAACTTATACTATCTTTAATTAATAGTTCAATTTTAGTTATTTAGTGGAATAAACTAAAATTAATAGATCCGACCTAAGTGAATCATTTTTTGATTGTGATTAGGTTATGTCTTTTGGAGCTAAAATTTAGATAGGCCACTAAGATCCTCAATTCACACGAACTCACATGAATCACTTGATATATTCTACTGAACCAATTTCTGGGTCCATCTAGAATTGTTTTTAGATTTCGGAATCCGAAAGTTTTGGAGAGGTACAGTCATATGTGATCAAGACACGAGGGAACTCTACAAAATACCTGGAATGGGCGGCAAAGGATATGGGAATTGGGCGGCCTTAATGGGATGCGATTAGCATTCCATTAATACATTAAGAACATAATTTGCATATTTTAATTAAATGGGTTGTTTAAATTATATTAATGTATTAATTTAAGGCATGTGAACTTATTTTTTTTTAGTAAGAATGATTCTAGTTCACAATTCACATGTGGACTTTTTATTTATGTCCAATGGATTTAGTAAAATTAAAAAAACAATATATGGCTCATATATATAGCTTGGGCGGCAAGGGCTAATATAATAGCCTAATATATTATATTATATTTTATTATTTAATTAAACAGAAATTAATTGAAGGTCAAAATCTTTTTCCTAGTGGAAGAATGTCTCTTAGTGTTATACTATTGTTGGTAGTATGATAACTATCAAATACTTTATTTGATAAGTAGATAAATAAAATGATTTTATGTTTCTAGTCAAATTAGGAAGTTTTGTTAAAGTCACAATTTAATTTATATTCAATAATTAGTTATTGGATAAACACACTAATGAGTTGGAATAGGAGTCTTGGTGTGGAAAAGAATTCTGAAAGTTGATAGGAGTCTTGGTGAAAGTAAATCCTACCAGAGAGAGGATTCTTGGCCACCAATTAAATCCTCATAAATAGAGGATTTGTCCTCCTATATATATATCACAATTATGGAATTCGGCAAAGACATAAAAATTAAGATAGAGATTTCAGCCAAGGCTATTTAAAAGGCTTGAGAGAAGTTTTTTTTTTTTTTTTTTTTTTTGCTTTTATAGATAAAAAAAACTTCATCCAACTCATTGTGTGAAGAATTCGGTCAAACATAGAGAAAAGAGGGAACCTTTTTGTTTTCGATAGTGCACTAGTATCCTTTACATCAAAAGGTTATGTGTACAAAAATCGAATCGGGTTCGCGCGAGTTTCAATCAAATAGATTGATAATTCACAAGTGACCAAACGTTTTTAGGTTTTCTCTAGTTGGATTATTGTGACTAACAAAAGACAAAGATTTTATTTGTTTTCCATTCTCAGATATACAATTCAAATAAAGAGAGCCCACATTTCTATGTGATTCACGTTCGTGATTTGATTGAAAGATCTTACGGATTCAATTTGACACAACTTCAATCGTCACGAGATAAAGGTACGATACTTTTATTATATGTTAATTAATCAAGGGTTAAGGTTCTTTCTTTTAAAGGATTTTTTTTTAAATATACCAATCTAATTTTCTGCTTCCGCCTTGCGTTTTTCCTACAATTGGTATCAGGGTCAGGTTGTACCCTTGATTAATTGATGTATATATACGTGGATCTATTTCTTTTTATTGTAAATATGCATGTTTTTTAAAGAGATGGTACTCTAGGTATTCACATATATATTTACATTGGACTGTATGGATATAAATATATGTTGTTATAATGTGATTTTTTATTGTTCAATTTTGGTCCTAGAATTTCAATGTATTTTTGTTTTGGAATTATAATAAGAAGGTTGGTCTATCATCACCATAATTTCCTTCTTGATAGTTGCTAAGTTTTTTATTTATTTTATTTTACTATTGTAATAAAAAAATTCCATTGCAACATATTAAAATTTCGAAGAATCGAAGAATTGAAGAATTTGAAGTATAAAAAGTAGCAACGGAGTAACCTGAAGTAGCCGCACAAGGGTTCGGTGGTACAAGTGCCAGAACAAGAGACCATTGGATGGCACCACTTGATGACTTTTACGCCAAGTTAGGATTAGGGTTTTGTATTTCAAATAAATGTAATTACTTGTTTTTCTAGGACGGACCAAAATTGTGGCTATTTATTTTTCCATAAATATTGTAATGTTTGTCATTGTTTGATAACATGTCATATAGAATAAGAGTGTCACTCATATATCTCTTTTGGTATGAACATCGAATTGGCATCTTGATAACTTGGTAAATCAATCTATGGAATTCGATCACACGCCTTAAACAATTGGGTGGGAGAAGGTGTTCGAAACACTTATGGTCTCCAAGTTTAGTTGAGCTTTATGTTTCGTGTAATAATCCCCCGAGGGGTATTCATGAATGGAATTTAGCAAGATACTTCCTTACAAGGTTAGACTAGACAATTAACTCGAACGATATCTACTCTCAAAAGAGGGATATTCGTGACGGAATATATTGAAGGTCGATAACTTGGTAACACACTCAATGTGATTTTATTAATATCCTCCCAAGAGTTCTTGTTAATAAAATTGCAAGGCTAAAATTGAAAACGATGGTTGTTATGTTAACAATTAGGTGAAACCTAGTCCAACTAGTAGATGGGGTGAAGTCCCAAAGGAGACATGACATTTATGGGTGTTGGATCACCGTTGAATTATTTTGTTTAATTCAAGATAAATATTCGAAAGTGCTTTATCATGATTGTTTACTTATATATAATCTTTGTTAAAAAAAAATCATGACCCTATCCCTAATCAACATCATAAAAGATAATACTTTAACTGGTGATAATTATGTCACATGGAAAAGGAAAATTATGTCACATGAAAAAGGAAAATTGGGTGGTTGCTGTAAGGTGAAAAGCATAAGTTTGTTCTGTGTACCCCTAAACCACTAACTTCTATTAATAAATCTACTAGGGAGCAAAGAGACGAGTATCAACATGGAAGACTTTTGATGAAATGGCCAAATGTTACATTATGGCCACCATCTCCGGCGTGTTGCAACAACAACATGAAGGAATGAAGAATGTTGTCGATATAATGAAGTCTTTGGAAGAGATATTTTCTATGAAGTCTAAGACGACTAAGGGAGAGGTAGTGACTACTTTCATGAATCTTAGGATGAAACCTGGATAGGCAGTGAAAGATCACCTGATGAAAGTCGTAGCACATCTCAACATTGCTGAACTCAATGATACTGAGATAGATGGTGTGACGAAAATTGACATGATTATCAACTCACTGTCGGATTCCTTTGATCAGTTCAAGTTGGACTACACCTTGTAGGGTCTGATGCAAGATGTTCAAAGCGTTGAGAAAATCCTTGTGAAAAGCTAGGATCAAAAGATTCATAAGGTAGGTAAAGTTGCTACTGTTAAGACCCGTAAGAAAGTCAAGAAACGACAGAAGAAAAAGCAACTTGGACCTACCAAGAAGGAGACTAAAAAAGTAACCAACATCAAATGGAAGTGTTTCCTTTGTGCAGAAAAGAGACATTGGAAAAGAAATTACCCAAAGTCTCAAGGAAAAGAAAAGACTTAATGAGAACGAATTCAACTTGCGTTTAGGCAACAGAGCGTTGGTGTCTGTCAGTGCAGTAGGAGATATTATAATTAATTAAGATTCTTATAGGCATTTAGATCTAATAGACATTTATTATATACCTCAATTCAAGAGGAATTTAATTTTAGTTTCTTGTTTAAATAAATTTGGATATTTGGTTACTTTTAATAAAGGTTTTTTTATTAGTAGGAATAACAAATTTGTTTACAAAGGTACATTGGAAAATAGTTTATTCTATTTGCGTAGCAATATCTCTCACTTGTTAGACACAGAATCAACGGAACCTAATCATAAAAGAGTAAAATTATCAAAAGATGAAAGCTACCTATAGTATTTATGCTTAGGCCATATTAACCTTGATAGGATCAAAAGATTGGTTATTGATTGACCTTTAAGTGCCTTAAAGGTCGTTCATGACCAAAGGCACAAGAGCAATTGAATGTTTAGGATTAATACACACTGATGTGCATAGTCTTATGAGCATTGAAGCTAGAGGTGGATATGAGCACTTTATCACTTTCACGGATGATTAATAGAGATTTGGTTATATGTATATCATGAGACGTAAGTCTGATGCTTTTGACATGTTCAAAGCAGTTAAAGTTGAAGTAGAAAACCAGCTTGAGAAACACATAAAAATCTTAAGGTCTGATCGTGGTGGAGAACATCTATCTGGAGAGTTTCAGCAATATCTTGTTGAGAATGGGATAATTTCTCAGTTTTCTGTGCCATGTACACCTCAACAAAATGAGGTGGCAGAAAGGAGAAATAGAACTCTTCTGGACATTGTTAGGTCTATGTTGAGTTATTCAACGCTTCCAAATTCCTTTTAAGGATATGCTTTACAAACTGCTATGTATATTCTAAACGATATACCATCTAAGTCAGTTCCTAAAGCACCGCATGAGTAGTGGACTAGGCAAAAGCCTAGTTTTCAACACTTAAGGATATTTGGATGTCCTGCGTACGTGTTAAAAGGAAAGACAAAAGATGGAGTCCCTTCAGAAACATGCATATTTGTAGGTTATCCAAAAGGAACCAAAGGATATTATTTCTATAGTCTTTTAGATCTTAAAGTATTTGTTTCGACAAATACTAAATTTTTGGAAAAGGATATGAATAATTTTGTGCCTAAAAGTATAATTGTCCTAAATGAGCTTTCAGGAGATACAATTCCACAAGAGGTTTCACAACCTAACCCAATTGTAAGTTTCGCACCAACGTAAGATCAACAACCTACCATTTCTCATCGTAGTGAGAGTGTTAGTAAACAACCCGAGAGATACATCGGTCTAGGAGAATCAATAGAGAATCTCCCCGATAACGATGATCCCTACACATACAAGGAAGCCATAGAGGATGTTGATTGTCGCCACTGGCAAAAGGTAATACAATCTGAAGTTGAATATATGTTCAAAAACAAAGACTGGTCTCTTGTGGACTTGTCTAAAGTGATAAAACCTACTGGGTGCAAGTGGGTATACAAGAAGAAGAGAGGAATGGATGGAAAGGTGGAAACCTTTAAAGCTAGATTGGTAGCTAAAGGTTACACATATAAGGAAGGTATCAATTATGAGGAAACCTTCTCTCATGTGGCCATGCTTAAATCCATTAAGATACCCTTACCCATTATAGCATCTCTAGACCTAGAGATTTGATAAATGAACGTCAAGACAGCTTTCCTTAATGGAAGTCTTGACGAAAACATCTATATGATGCAACCAGAAGGATTCATTGAAAAGGGTCAAGAGGAAAAGGTATGCTAGTTGCAATGATCTATATATGAATTGAAGCAATCATACAGATTCTAGAATATAAGGTTCGATCAAGTTGTGACAATTTTTGGATTTATCAAAACCTTGACGAACCCTATGTATACAAAAGGATCAAAGGTGACAAGTTAGTTTTCCTAGTACTTTACGTTGATGATATACTACTCATTGAAAACGATATAGGTGTACATCAGTAAAATAATGGTTAGCAAAACAATTCTATATGAAGGACTTAGGAGAATCAAGTTATATTCTTGGGATCAAGTAATAAGGGATAGAAATAATAGAATGACTACATTATCCTAAACTTCATACATAGATAAAATCTTGTTTAGGTTCTTCATGCAAGATTCCAAGAAAGGTATGTTACCTTTCACACATGGAATCAAACTTTCTAAGGAACAAACTCCTAAGAATGAGCATGCATAGTAATTCATGAGCTCGACAGTTAGAAGTCTCATGTATACAATGCTCTGCACTATACCAGATATTTGTTTTACTGTTAGCATAGTTAGTTGGTTTCAATCAAAACCTTGTCCTGATCACTGGACGACGGTCAAACATATTTTTACGTATCTCAGAAGAATGAGAGATTATATGCTTGTATACTCTGGAGGGGATTTAATTCCCATTGGGGATACAAATTCTGATTTCCAGTCGGATTCTGATTTCAGGAGATCAACTTCAGGATCTGTGTTTACTCTTGGAGGAGGCACAATCATATTGATGAGTGTTAAGCAATCTTATATTGTTGATTCCGCTATGAAAGCCGAGTATGTTGTCGCATGTGAAGCTGCTAAAGAGGCTGTCTGGCTTCGTCAATTCTTGATTGGCTTGGAAGTGGTTCCTGATACGAATAAGCAGATCACTATCTACTGTGACAATAGTGGAGCAGTGGCTAATTCGAGAGAACCAAGAAGTCATAAGAGATGGAAACACATTGAAAGCAAGTATCATCTTTTGAGGGAAATTGTGAATAGGGGAGACATGAAACAAAGATCGCGCTAGCAAAAAAATCTAGTGGATCCCTTCACAAATGGACTTTTTATTAAAGTCCAATGAATTTAGTAAAATTAAAAAAAAAATATGGCCCATATATATATATATAGCTTGGGTGGCAAGGGCTAATATAATAGCCTAATATTTTATATTATATTTTATTATTTAGTTAAATGAAAATTAATTAATTAATTATTTATTTATTTATTTAATTAAAAGTCAAAATATTTTCCCTGGTAGAAGAATGTCTCCTAGTGTTATTCAATTGTTGGTAGTATGATAAGTATCAAATGCTTTATTTGATATATAGATAAATAAAATAAATTTATTTTTCTATTCAAATTAGGAAGTATTTGATATCTATCAAAACTCTAATTGACAACTGGTCAAATTAGGAAGTTTTGGATAAAGTCATACTTTAATTTATATTCAATAATTAGTTATTGGATAAATACACTAATGAGTTGGAATAAGAGTCTTGGTGTGGAAAAGAATTCTAAAAGTTGATAGGAGACTTGGTGAAAGTAAATCTTACTAGTGAGATGATTGTTGGTCACCAAGTAAATCCTCGTAAAGAGAGAATTTGGCCACCTATATATATCACAATTATGGAATTCGGCCAAGACATAGAAATCAAGAGGGAGATTTCGGTCAAGGCTATTTAATAGGTTTGAGATAATTTATTTATTTATTTTTGCTTATATAGATAAAAAAACTACATCCAACTCATTGTGTGAAGAATTCGGCCAAGCATAAAGAAAATAGGGAACGTTTTTATTTTCGATAGTGCACTAGTATCCTTTATATCAAAAGGTTTTGTGTACAAAAATCGAATTGGGTTCACGTGAGCTTCAATCAAATAGATTGATAATTCACAAGTGGCCAAACGTTCTTGAGTTTTCTCTAGAGGGATTATTATGACTGACAAAAGAAAAAGATTTTGTTGTTTTCCATCCTCAGGAATACAATTCAAAGAAAGGGAGCCCACACTCCTAATTGATTCACGTTCATGATTGGATTGGAAGATCTTACGGATTCAATTTGGTGCAACTTCAATCTTCACGAGAAAAGGTACGATACTTGTATTATATGTTAATTAATCAAGGGTTAAAGTTCTTTCTTTTAAAGGATTTTTTTTTGAAATATTCCAATCTAATTTTCCATTTCCGCCGTGCTTTTTTTCGTACAAAAGTGAGGTGGAGAGATGTGGTGCATGTGTGGCCACTTGCTTCATGCTTGCGTTACCTCGACGGGGGTAGAGGAGGCACCTTCCCATGGAGGCTACGTGCATACACGGGGAAGAGGTGCAAATGGTAAATTTGCCATCTCCTCTTCCCTCTTGCACCTCTCGCTTTTTTCGACTGTATTTCGGTTTTCGAACTCTGATTTTGAATCCATTTTTGGATTACAAACCGAGACTCTCTCACAGACATGAAACTCAACAAAAATTTCATAAAAACTTTGGAAATCGTGTTGATATACGAGGATGAAAACAATATATGATAAATACACAGAAAGTTTTGTAACTTCCAACTCGGAACTCAAAAACTAATTCATAAGTAACCAAAATGTTTGAAACTTAATACGAAACAATATAAGAACATATTCAAGTCCGATATCACAAAAACACAAACAAACAAATACAAAAATACAGAAGCATGCCATTTCCTAGATATTATCCTAGAACAGACAAATTTACACAATTTGACAACTTGAGTCTAATACATGTGCATACATTAATATATGTGTATATATGTTATACCAATTAAGCACAACGATTCAAGATTACATATGGATGCAATATGTATGTGCCTAAAAAGCCTTGCAAGAGGAATGAGGACTTATTATACCTTTGATGTTCAATAAAGCTTGCTCCTCTTGAAGACTTCACTTTGCTTGATAAGTTTCCAATTCTTCCTTGAAGATTGAATCATATTAGGCCCAAACAACTAATCAAATACAAATCTAATATTGTTTTGATATGGGATTATGGCAACATTGTATGGAAAATCATGCAACGAAAGCGTGAAAAATTAAAATTAGGGTTTGGTGTAAATAAATTTTTTTCCTTTTTCAATAACAACCTTAACCCTATATTAATTGATGTATATAAAAAGCATCGTACCTTTTTCTCGTGACGAGTGAACAAGCACCAAATTGAATCCGTAAGATCTTCCAATCCAATCACGAATGTGAATCACCTAGGAGTGTGGGCTCTCTTTCTTTAATTGTATACCTGAGGATGGAAACAAACAACATCTTCTTCTTTGTAAGTCACAAAAATCCTCCAAGAAGAAAACAAAGAACGTTTGTTCACTTGTGAATTATTAATCAATTTGATTGAAACTCGCATGAACCTTGATTCGATGTTGTACACAAAACCTTTTAATGTAAAGGCTACTAGTGTACTATTGAAAACTAAACGTTCTTTCTTCCTTTTCTTCTTTGCCGAATCTCACATTATTTCTATAAGTTGATCGAATTTTGTTATAGAGCAAAAAAAAAATTTCTCTCTCAAAATTCTATAGTAGCCGAATTCTCTCAAAAAAATTCTTAGCCTTGGCCGAAATTATGTAAGATATATATATATATGATGGCCGAATTCCTAGCCCTAAAATATATAGGGTTTGCTGAATTCAACTTATATTTAATTTAGGAGACTTAATCCTTTCTTAAGAATGATTTACTTGATGGGCAAGAAACCTATCCTTAGGTGGATTTACTTGGAAAAGAATTCTTTCCAACACCAAGACTCCTAATCCAACTTAAATAGTGTATTTGTCACCATATTAAGGATTTCCTAATTTAACTAGATAAATAATTCCTTTTATTTATCTACTTATCAAATATAATCTTTAATATTAATTATACTACCAACAATAGTATAATATTAGGAGACCTTCTCCTATTAGGAAAAAGATTTTGACTTTTAATTAAATAATTAATTAATCAACAAATTAATTAATTTCTATTTAATAAAATAATAAAATAATAAAATAAAAATAATATATTTAGGCTTTTATATATTAGCCTTGCCGCCCATGACAATATATAGGCATATATATTATTTTTCTTATTTTATTAAATCCATTGGACCTTTATAAAAAAATCCACATGTGAACTAGACTCATTCTTACAAAAAGAAACAAGTCCACATGCCTTAATACAATTCTAGAGGGACCCCTTAAATTGGTTCGGTAGAATATATCAAGTGATCCATGCAAGTTCGTGTGGATTGGGGATCCTAGCGGGCTATCTAAATTTAAGCTTCAATCGACATAACCTAATCACAATCAACAAATGATTCACTTAGGTCCAATATATTAATTTTAGTTCATTCCACTAAAGAACTAAAATTGAACTCTTAAATAAAGATAGAATAAGTTAATATTCCTCATTCATACCATAGACAATCTTAATGGAGAAAGTGTATCCTCGTGAAGAATACTAGTAATCGCCAAGAGCTCAGAGTCTGCCTATAGCTCTCCAAGTTTCCATATTTACTCATATAACCACATTTTGAACTTGGATACTTTGACTTGTCCAGAAGCCATGTTTCAATAGACACTATTGAAAACTTTTAACGTTAAGATTTAATATTCAATACCTCAAAATATCCGTATGATGTTATTCTACTCACATTTAATAAATGGAGCAACAATGTCCATATCTATAAATGAATTCCTCTATCGATTAACAAATGAATACCACCAAACTATCCAGGATAGACTATGCTATATAATCGTGCTCATTGATAGCTCAAATGATAACACTTGCAACCATAAGTCCATCATTTATCTCAAGATTGAGATAGACTCTCCGATTGTCTTCAAATGAAAACTTTTATCCATTGACGGTTCTAGATAAAGTATTTCATTGTGATCCGATTCAATGCACCCAGTGCACTAGATTCTTTTGCCCAAAGATACCACATTTTGATGATTTTAGACTTATCATAACACATTTGATCCCACTCAAATGCTAGCAAAAGAATCTACAACTTTGACAAGATAAAGGCGCCCAACCTTTATCTTAAGTTGTGAATATTATTCAAGACTAACTAAAAAATTGTGTCTACCTCATACTTATCTAGATGTATGAACACTTTTTTTTTTCTCATAGTCTTTTGTCCTTATGATTATTTACTTTTGACAATTATAACAATTAAACTATAAATGCTATAAGATTTGTTAAACTATAAATTACTTTATTAATATGAAAAGATTGTCAAATACATTATTATACTCTTGCTATCGAGCATAATCCCAACAAACATAACTCAAAAACCTAACAATCCCCCCCTTTGGCGAATTCCATGTTAAAACACTTATACAAATACTAAAAAATAAAGTTAAGATTGGTCACAAAACACATTCTCATATTACAATGAGTTTGAACAATCCTAGACTAATATTCAATAAATCTTGAACTTCTTCATGTGATCTTCCCTTGATATTTTCTAAAAAAAACTTGAAGAGAACAACATATACAAGAGAAATTATATGGCAATATACATATTTGAATAAGATAAAGCAATAAAGTCCAAAAATGGATACATGTCTACATGAAAACTCCCCCTAAATACAAGCATGCTACCCATCATAAAAAAAAATCCCCAAATATTACATGCCAAGTGTTGGCAAATTTCGTAAGTGTACGAATCAGACAAATAGTTTAGACGTAAGTAGAGTATTGTTCCCACGAGGAGTGTTTAATTTATTAACTACCGATTATAATTAACCCAAAACTTTATTTGAACAATCGAATGATGAGACTTGAGATTTTAATTAACTAAAGAAAATAAATAAATGAAGCAATCAAAGATGTAGAGAAATTCAGTAAATTGAAGTACTAGAGCTTTTGATTTCACCATAGCCAATTCCACCCAATTCCTTCAACATGTTAATCCTAATTATTCTGCATATTGATAATCGATTTTCCCTAATTTATTTTGTTATAAGGATTTTTTGATAGCATGAAAAGTCAACATGATTAGATATACCATGCCATAGAAGTCAGAAAAGATCAACCTGAGGCAATTAATAGATGATCTCAAGGCCAAAGTCGATATTACCTAAGATGGTTGGGGAAGCTAACCAATCGGGCATAAATAACTGGGTCGGGGAAACTAGCCGATCGGGTAAAGATGAATTGGTTGGGACCATCCGATCGGGACAAAAGAAGTTTGGCTGGGATTAGACAATTGATCAGTTGAACAATGCGCGGAAAACATTAAAGACAAATAAGATTTAAATACGAAGAAGAATTGTCTTACTAAAACAAGGAATCTAGAGTCGCACTCCAATAAGAAAATATCCCTATTTCCTCTCCAATATCAAAGAATTCTATTCAGAAAAGAGCTCAAAGCTTCCAGAAGGATAAACTCTAAAATAGGAAAGAAGACAAAGACGATTTCAACAAGTAACCAGTTCTAATTAAACATTATTATCTTTCCTTATTTGTACAAGGATTAGGGTTATATGCATATAAATAGACCCATAATCTCATTGTAAAAAAGAGAACAGAACGACATATACAAAGAAGATATAGACGGAGACATATACATAGCGACACATAGAAAATATACAAAAGAGAGAGAGATACACCAAAGAATGAGAGATTGAGTGTGTAATCATTATATTATAGTGGATTCTTCTCACTGTCACCGACAATCGTGGATGTTTCCCCACATTGGGGTTTTACCACCTAAACTTATGTGTGCATGTTTTTCTTCTATTTCTATTTTCTCCATAACATCTTCAACAATATACAAAAAACCTGTTAGAAATCAATCCTATATGATTCAAAACTCACTGTCAACATATTCAATACTCCATTCCTGGCAATATCGAAGTATTCCTGATTATCGAATTAAGATAATAAGAACCAAGTAAATTATTTGGAAAGCCTTCAAGAAACCACACAATTCTTGCTCATACATTCATGTCCAATCATTTAAAATGGTATCTATTATAAGAAGCAATCATCTAAATTCCACATTCCTATCAAAATCTAGCTTCAAATCAATTAAACGTTGGCAAAACATTCAAAAGCATTAAGCGCAGTAATAGACGCTCAATATTGAAAAAAATGAATTAACGTTAACTAAAATAATTGAGCATTCATGGCTAGGCAACATCATAGCCCTAGCAAAGAAAGTTAGTACCTTATAGTCATGGTTACAATCCTATTAGAAAACATAAAAGAAAAATAAAAATAAAAATCGGGAAGTGCTACCCAAGAAAATCTTCAATTCATCGATCCTTTGCTCTCTCTTCTCAATGATAAATTTCTGGTGAAGTTTTCTCTCTTAAATAGGCATAAGATAGGTCTCCTTGAGATGTCATAATCCACCTCCAATAAGTCTAAATTAATTCATCCAAGGCCTTCTCTTCAAGATTAGTAGCCTGCAACGAATGGTTTCTCAAATTCGCCAGTAGAATTTTTGGACTGACCTTCGGGTAGTAAAATCGCCATAACTCCTTCTAGAAAATTCAAAATTACGAGCTTAAAATTCCATGGAAAGCTAACGTCCGGTCCTTTCCAACCATATAAGTCTTGACACCCAATTCTCCCTGAGCTGATACATTTTATTCTTCAAACTTGACTTATCTGTAGAAGTAGACTTTTCAAGATTGATTGGAAATATTCCATTTTCTTCCATGTAGCTCCTAAGACTCAATAAACTGAAAACTAATAAGAAACTATGAAAGAAAGGGTATAAAATATATACATTTCTAACATTATCAAATACCATCAAACCTGGCTTTTGCTAGTCCTAGAGCAAAACTAGAATAAAAATAAAAACTAAAAATAAACAAAAATCTAGAAATAAGACCTATGGTAAGCCACTTTCATAGGGTATACGATAGCATTGAGCATATGTTATGAACCTTTAAACCTCTTGGTGTTTTTAGTAGGAGGAGTGCTGTCTCCTGAGGGTTTACAACTATACTACCCACATACATTATTCTACAAAAAAAAACCAAATAATCAAGATGCAAACTCACATGTGCCATTCAAAGACAATGCATGCTAAAGCCACAAAATAAAGACTAAAATTATACCACAAATCTGAATGCATGCTTAGCTTTAATGAAAAGCACAAACTAAAGATACTCTAGCTTTAAAGACACATTCGTCAAATGTCATAGATATAAATCGTCTCAACTCTAGTTCTCACAGGATGTCACTCATTAGTTTCAAACAAAACCTAAGAAAATTCACTTATCAAGCACATGTGAATGAAGTTATGCACAAGAAAATTCAAATTATAATTGCATATGAATATATCATTGAAAAAATGCTATTTTAAATTAACCAATAAATTCATCTGAAGTATAACATATTTTATACCATTAGTATCTGAACTTTTTCCTCCTCCGCACTAATGCTTGAGACTTGTGGTGACCTCTGATTAAATGAATACAAAGTGAAATAAACTTGAGTTGTACCCATTGTATGGTGTCATTTTTTAGCTTGACCGGTTACGGATTGGAGTGAATTAGAAGTTAAAGCTAAGACATTTATTTAGTTTACTAAAAGAATTATCTCTTATTGATCTATGGTTTTGAGGGATTCTATTTGATTTAAGTTTAATTATATTGAAACAAGTTTTATAACTAAGGATAATATATACAAATTATTTCTGGATGCTTTTGGTGCAATGCTTGCACAATAATTGCTAAAAGGGTTGGTTGTAGATAGTACATGGACACTTCCTAACTCTTAAAATTCATCAAACCAAAGATCTATTACACTTGTAATTCTTCAAACCAAAGATCCATAAATTAGGTCGGGTCCAAAAAATTACAGATTTGATTGAGATAAAACTTTTTGTTAAGTTACAAAATTGTTGGTGCATTGCATGCATAATAATTTTTAAAAAAGTTTTGTGTATTAGTGTATGAACACGGATGTATAGGTTTAATCAATCAAGAAGTAAACGTTATCCTAGACATATATATGTACGATTACAACGAGCCATTTTCTAATAGCAGTGTAATACAATTGAACTCATTAAATTTGTAAGACAATAAGAAAAACATATCCCGATATTGGAATCCAAAACAAAGGTTAGTATGTTGCGATATCTATCACACATTGGATCACGATCATCCGCAGCGATGTCGAGTTGTCCAACTACATTAAAAACCTTTTGTGTAATTTGCAACGGTATTTTCTATTATCCCTTTTGCATTACGAACATGTCTCAATCCTTTTGTCCTTCCCGTAAGGAAAGCTAGGGTTTTTAATAGGACCATATAAAAGCTTGCATTTTCGGGTAATGTAGTTGCTTTTAGTTTTTAGAGAAGTCGGTTTGTGTGATGCTTGGCAAGATCCTGAGCAAGTTTCAACCTACGATACTTAGAGTTATACTGCATTATATTAGATGTTATCATTCAAACAATTAGAGTTGAACAATTATTGGACATAAATAAAAAAAAAAAACGGTAGACAATTCACATACATTAGTCTCATTGAACCATCTCTCTGAAACCTGCACACAATTAGTTAAAATAAATAGACTACAATCACAAAAATTAGGCTGTTTTGGACATTGGGCAAAGGCATTGACAACAAGGGATTTGAATTTCATATTTAAATTGTGACATTTTGAAAAGTACCGGTCCAAAAATGCAAGCTGCATTTCACGTCATTTTTACGTTAAAAACTTCATTCTTACGTAAATGAATAGGTATTTATTTAAGGATATTAATTGTTGGGATTATGCTCGATAACAAGAGTATAATAATGTATTTGACAATTTTTTCATATTAATAAAGTGATTTCTAGTTTAACAGATCTTATAGCATTTATAGTTTAATTATTATAATCGTCAAAAGTAAATAATCATAAGGACAAAAGACTATGAGAAAAAAGAATTGTTCATACATCTAGATATGTATGAGGTACACGCAATTCTTTAGTTAGTCTTGAATAATATTCACAACTTAAGATAAATGTTGAGCGCCTTTATCTTGTTGAAGTTGTAGATTCTTTTGCTAGCATTTGAGTGAGATCAAATGTGTTACGATGAGTCTAAAATCATCAAAGTGTGGTGTATTTGGGCAAAAGAATCTAGTGCACTAGGTGCATTGAATTGGATCACAGTGAAATATTTTATCTAGAACCGTCAATGGATAAAAGTTTTCACTTGAAGATAATCGAAGAGTCTATCTCAATCTTGAGGTAAATGATGGACTAATGGTTGCAAGTGTTATCATTTGAGCTATCAATGAGTACGATTATATAACATAGTTTATCCTCGATAGTTCGGTGGTATTTATTTGTTAATCAATAGAGGACTTCATTTATAGATATGGACATCGTGGCTTCATTTATTAAATTAGAGTAGAATATCATCATATGGATGTTTTGAGGTATTGGATATTAAATCTTAACGTTAAGTTTTCGGTAGTGTCTATTGAAACATGGCTTCTGGACAAGTCAAAATATCCAAGTTCCAAATGTGTTCATATGAGTAAATATGGTAACTTGGAGAGCTATAGACGGTCTATGAGCTGTTGGCGATTACTGGTATTCTTCACGAGGATACACTTTCTCCTTTAAGATTGTATAGGGTATGAATAAGAAATATTAACTTATTCTATCTTTATTTAAGAGTTCAATTTTAGTTCTTTAGTGCAATGAACTAAAATTAATAGATCGGACCTAAGTGAATCATCTGTTGATTGTGATTGGGTTGTGTCTATTGGAGCTTAAATTTAGATAGCCCGCCAAGATCCCCAATCCACACAAACTTGCATGATCACTTGATATATTCTACCGAACCAATTTAGGAGTTCATCTAGAATTGTATTAAACATGTAGACTTTTTATTAAGGTCCAGTGGATTTAATAAAATAAGAAAAATAATATATTGGCCCATGTATATATGTTGGGCGGCAAGGCTATTTAAAATAGCTTAATATATTGTTTTTATTTTATTTTTCAATTAAATGGAAATTAATTAATTTGGTAATTAATTTATTATTTAATTAAAAGTTAAAATCTTTTTCCTAGTAGGAGTTGGTCTACTAATATTATACTATTGTTGGTAGTATAATTAATATTAAAGACTATAATTGATAAGTAGATAAATAAAAGGAATTATTTATCTAGTCAAATTAGGAAATCTTTAATATGGTCACAAATACACTATTTGAGTTGGATTAGGAGTCTTGGAGTAAGAAAGAATTCTTTTTGGAAGAGGATTCTTGGTCACCAAGTAAATCCACCTAAGGATAAGATTCTTACTCACCAAGTAAATCCTTTTTAGGAAAGGATTTGTATGCCTATTTATACTACCTCTAAATTTCGGCAAAGAGAGATTTGAAGCTCAAAATTTCGTGCAAGCCAAAGAAAATTTAGAGAGAGGAAAAATTCGGCCGTTAGATAATTCTAAGAAGAAAAATTCGGCCAAGCCCTAATTTTTCTAAAAGAGTTTTCAGCCACCACAAAATTTTGAGTGAGAATTCTGTTCTTGCTTTAGATAAATTCATCCAACTCTAAAGATTGGTGTGTGAAAATTCGGAAAAGAGGAAAAGGAAGAAAGAACGTTTTGTATTCGATAGTACACTAGTAGCCTTTACATTAAAAGGTTTTGTGTACAACATCAAATCTAGGTTCACACGAGTTTCAATCAAATTGATTGATAATTCACAAGTGACTTAACATTCTTTGTTTTTCTTCTTGGAGGATTATTGTGACTAACAAAGAAAGAGATTTTGTTTGTTTCCATCCTCAGGTATATAATTTAAAGAGGGGGAGCCCACACTCCTAGTTGATTCACGTTCATGATTGGATTGGAAGATCTTGCGTATTCAATTCGGTGCTAGTTCAATCGTCACGAGAAAAAGGTACGAAACTTTTTATATACATCAATTAATCTAGGGTTAAGGTTCTTGTTATTAAAAGGGAAAAATTTTATTTATACCAGACCCTACTTTCACTCTTCTGTTGCACGATTTTCCGTACACTAATAACTTTTTTTGTCAACTCTAGTCCTTGTATGTTTTCCTCATCCACTGGTAAGTTATCTCATACTTCAGCTATTTTTTTTTTTGAAATATTTATCACCAATAAGAACCAGTGCACATTGCTCTCGTTCAAGGGAATAAAAGTCTTGTGGTGCTCAGATCTATCATAAAATGTATGATTGCTGACGCCTTTCATCACGGTCAATTCTGTCAACCATGTAGAGTCTTCCACTGTTGTATAAACCTGCTCATGAATGGGCTGTGAGAACCTCAACATATATATATATTGCAATGCAATTCAATGTGGCAATAAAGTCCACGTCTTTGTTAAAACAAATAATTTTAAAAGTGAAGTAAGATTTAATAGGCTAACCGAAAAGTATGTCGACAGATACCACAAACGTTTTGTGGAATCATGGGATAGATTGTACATGGCCATGTAAATGAGCTGTCTAGTTGATAAATTATCAACAGTTGATTACATTGGATTTATAGTATTAAAAATATGTAAGAAAAAATTAATGTAGCATAACTCATTGTATCATTCAACAACTGCTCGAGCAAAAAATTGGCCATAGCTTTGCAACATAGAACCAAATGCTCATTCTCAACGACTATTTTACTAAATGAAAATAATTAAGTTAAATCAAACAATGTGTCATTGTAATTGTTGACAATATATTATGACTAGACATTACTGAAAAAAGGAACAAATATAAAACATTGACCACAATAATTTATTAAAGAGAAACGTGAAGAACATTCAAAAACAGTTAAGTGAAATCAGTTTTACCTTTCATTCTTTTTTGTTAGGTGACTAATCAAACGTTCAACAAATGAATGTCACCATCCAAAATGATGAGAGAGGGCTATTTGAAGAAAAGAATAATTGTCTCCTCATCATTCTAAAATTTTGTTTCAAATGGATTTCAACTTTAGATTTACTAACTGGAACTTTTTTCTTTGTAGTAGTGTGTTGCAGTTATGACTTTTGTCTAGTTACGTACGGCTACATAAAAGAGACTTTGTACTCAAGCAGACAACAATCGTCTCTTAAATAGGTATACAATGAATCAATGATTTCATCACTGCTATCTTCCAAAAGGATATTCCCAAATCGAAACAATAAACTATAAATGTGTGTGTGAGAGAGGGGGGAGGGGGTTGATGAAATTAAACACACAGAGATTTAAATTTAAAAGAACAAACCATACTCTCTTATGAGAAGCGACGTGGTTAGCTTCATTGCATTGTTTTGTAATCAATTTCAACATGTCAACCTTAAACCTCTCGAACATGGGTGTGATTGCTTTTTCTACCAAATCTAGTATTTCGATAAGTTTTTGGACGGATGAAAGATGTTCGAGTGACAGTTCAATAGAATCGACTTTTTCTTTAAGCTTTTCTACTTCTTGTTAAACACCTCGATGTATTACAACCGGTATGGCTCGTCCACCTCTACTGTAGAGCTTTAAAATAAGTTATCTTTGGCTATCAACTTATGAAAGGATGCAGCCTTATTTTCACTCTAAACAACCAAAGGTATTTAGAGCCTGTTTACATACACTTCTTTCTGTGAAATACTTCCCCAATAAGGATCTGAAGAAACGAAATACAACACTAAAACTATCTTGAACCTCCATCCCTGAACTTTCTAACACCATCTATTAGATACATAAAATAATATGTGCCCACTTCTTATGCCTTATTAGTCTAGTATCCTTTAGTTGTGTGAACAATGCTTTGTCAATTTTTTATGATGCCTGGGGGCATAATAAGGTGGAGATCATAAACAAAACGAAAGGAATCTTGAAAACTTCATTTGCATCTTTCATATTCTTTAGTCTCGTTATCAAGCTAGACAAAGTAATAACATGTTTACTAGCACTAATCAGAAGGTTTTCATCCATGCAAGTTTCATCAAACTCACCCATGTTATAGTCTACATCATGAGTGTCATTAGAAAACCCCATCACTTTTTCAAAGTTGGACTCCCTGGTTGGAATCGACTTTCCATGTAGCACAATTTCCTTGATCTTTGGTGCAATGGTTTTTAGCAACATCTTGCATAAAATAGGGCGCTTAATGTTAAACAACACCCCAAATTCCATATCTTTTATGAATTCTTGTTGTTTTGTAGTCAAGTCTCTTACAAATTCGATAGACTTTTCTGGGCTACACATAGTATCCAATTCATCTTCGGTTTCTTTAACGAAGGACATTGTTATAGGTCTTCAAAAGTGTGAAGATTTCAAGATTTTGAGAGTGGGGGTGAAGAGATGAACAGTTGAACATATGAAAATATGAACACATGAAGAGACGAAGTATGTCATTAAGTAGTAGTCATGCATGCTAAGGTGATTGTTTATTTTAATAAGATTGGTCAATTAGATAAGAAACCTACTGATATCGCTTACATTATTCCATGCATGTTTTGGAGGCTATTAATTATACCATACATGTTAATCTATACAAAAATTGTAGACAAATAATTGATATTGTTGATGTCGATTTCTGGATGTATGAGAAAAGTCAACAAGATTGGATTTTAGCTGTAATTTCAAAGAAAGAGGTAAAGAGAAAATAATTGAACACAAGTTTTACGTGGTAAAACTCCGATGACAGGAGAAACGTCCACGAGTGGTTGAATAATCAACCGAGCCAAAATCCACTATAAATAGAATAATTACAATTCTTGATCTCCCTTTTTCTCTCTGTAATTTTCTATATGATTTCTATATGATTTTTGTGTATATTTTGTGACAAGGTTATAGATCTATTTATATGTTCATAGAACCCTAATCCTCTTTGTACAAGTAACTAAAGATCTTTGTATTTTAACTATGATTGGATACTTGTTTGAAGTAGTCTGTTTTCTTTCCTATTTCAGAGACTTGTATTGAGATTGAATGGGATTCTAGTGGTATAGTCCAGTTAGGACTTATTTCCTTATAAAGGCGTAGTATTTTTGAAGAAATAAAATTGTTGCCTGATTAGAAACCCTTTCTGCTTGACATTTTGTTCTTCTTGGAATTCTTCTTTGATATAGATTATCTTCACGTATTTTATCGACTCTTGATTTATGTGCGACTTATACGCTGGGTTTCTTTATTCGGTTTTTTTCATATTTGTCCCGAGTAGAACACGATATTACCTGGTCCAGAGTGACTTCACCTGATCCCGAGTAGAACATGTCATCAGCTAACTCTGAGCATCGTTAATTGACCCCGAGTAGGTTTTGTTCAATACTTGTTTACTCAGTCATCTCTTTTTTGGTGATGTCTTGTAGGATAATTTCTGAATGCCTATTTGGACGTCTACCTGGCAATTTTATCCTCTTTGTCAATGACGTGTTTGTCTGATAAAATTTACATACGACAATACCCCTTTAAAGTATTTTTGCCAAATAGGGTTTCGTTTCGGGCAAACGTATTTTAATCAACTCTTCAATTTTTACATATCTTTAATGCCAGGGTAAATGTCTTGTCATAATGGCGTGTCTTAATGGTGACCATGCAAATTCGATTTGCCTCCTCACGTGAGATCTGAATGATGGCGACATTTTGGAGTTCTGACGGCGAAAATCAGTTCTTCTCTTAACACTTGTCCGTTGCCACTTCTTTTTTCGATACCATTTATGAGAAACGACCTACGCGTCTCCCAGTGCACCACCTACGTCATCAAATCTGTCATTGATTTTTCCCGCCTTGAGATCCTAGGGTTTCGTGCTATTACCCCTTTAAATTCTTCACTGAAAGGGGTTACGTTGGTTCATTCTCAAAGACTCAAACCAGAATTTTTTCCAACCCAGATTTCTTTACGCAGAAAATCGCTATTCTCCGTTGAAGATTTTGCATCAGATTTCTTCATTCAAGGTTAGTTTTAATGAATCCGACTTCCGTCGTTGACTCCGTACTATAGCTCTCGAAGCGCTCGATCGTGGGGATTTTCAACTGGTTTCCTGCGTTCGAAGATTATTGGGGAAAATCCCCCCTGATGAACCTCCTATATTAGAAGTCGATATTTCTGGGCTTTACCTTGACGTCCGTTTTAGTTCTGTATCCAGTTTTGATTCTGATTCATCTAGTTCTGAATCTATAGTTTCTAATCACAGGGTACCACTTCGATCAAGGATTGGAAAGCATCAAAGCAAAAACGAAATCCATAAACACAACTCGGGTAGTGTTCAGATCAGGAGCAGACTATTGATGAGAACGATGTCGAAGAGGCGTTCAGAGAATCTCATCTCTCTTTCTTTATTGATCGCCCGAGTGGGTTTGATGTCTAACCGAATGTGGTCGGGGCAGATGAGATCTGGAAATATTGTGCCCGATTCGATCTGGATAATTTGATTACTCTGATTCTTACGGGTGATAGAGCTGTGTGGAACCCTCCCCCGGGCATGATGGCAATCTTATGGTCCATGCTTTGTTGCAGCGTTACTCTTCATCTTCAGCCTTTCATTGCCTGGTTTTTGGCTGAAGCAGGGATCGTTCCAGCTCAATTGGCTCCGAATAGCTACAAGATCTTGATGTGCAACCGCCTTCCTCGAGTGAAATCAGGCACTTCTACAAGCTAAGGCAGTCTGGCAAGTCAGGGACTTTTTTCCTCTTGTCAAACCCACCAGATTGCTAGGTCTCTGAGGGGATAAAGGTGAATTGGGGAGTTGATACCTTTGATGATGCCAAAAAGATGGGTTTTGTATGGGGATTCCTTTCATCCAACAAGTACTCGGTGAATAGTTGGTTTTCTGCCGGAGGGAATCTCAGACTAGAAGTTACTCTTTCGGCTGGGGAGACTAGGACAGTGCTAAAGGTCCCCCATTTTTTATGTTCCCCTGATGTATGGAACAAGAAAAAAAACTTGACTTCAGCGATACTGAGCTGACCAGACTTGCTCGGGCTGCAGTTCGCACTCCAGAGAAGGGGAGCAAGACTTATATTTTCAATGAGACGAAAATGATAGAACTCGGCTTCTTTAGCCAGATTTCAGGCTACTGCAGACGATGTAAGTGATCTTGGTACCCATTTTTCCCTATATTATTATTATTATTATTTTTTATATTCTGATGCGATTCCTTTTTTCTTTTAAGTGTATGACTCAGACATCGTCTGCGACCTTCAAGCCTGTCAAGTGAAGTCGATTCTTCAAGCGAGCCGAAAAGAAGCTTCTCGTCAAAGTAAAGAGAGCATTACCCCACCTGAGTCAGATGAGGACCATGATGGGGCTGACGTGCAGATTCTTGAAAGTGTCCCGAGGAAGTTACCTGGCCGACCGTAGGGGAGTTTAGTGGTCCGAGTGGACATACTCAAGAATTTCCTGAAGACGGAATGAAGTAGAGTTATGGTATTGAAAGACCTAGTGAATTGAACTTCCCAGTCGTGGTCCCTATCGAGTGGTCAGACGCCGGTGATGGAGGTAAAACCTTTGAGGGACAAGTACATACAGATCCTGACTTTTTTGAATCCTTCTGGGATGATGTTCAGAAAGATCCCGCGGTTGATCTCAGCTTCCACCGTACTCGGGCTGAGAAAAGGAAGGCGGTCGATTCTCTCGCTTGTCCTCAGAAGGTCCATCGGGTGGTCTCATTCATTGTCTCCAGTGATGAAGATACCGGGACTGAGATTCCCTGGAGCGTTAAGGTTGAAGCATCGGTGGGTGCAGAGACTTCTAATCCGAATAGGGGCTCTTTTCCTCCCGAGGTTGAAGATCTAAGGGCTGAACCCTCAGGAGGTCATTCATATCCTTCTCCCCAGGATATGCTTAGGGCGATGTCATCTGGTCGGGCTTTTATTGGGGATGATCATTGGAGTCATCTCAGGGACGCGCATTTGACGTGTCGTCTTCAGAATATTTTCAACGACACATCTTATGTAGGTTTTATTCCTAACTCTTGCCTTGCCCGTTTGCTTGAAAGATTTTTAATTTTGTTTCCTTGTAGATGGTGGCCGAGTTCACTGAGCTGGTTCAGACGCAGCAATATCAAACTGATTGAATAAGGCGTCTTGAAGCTTAGCTGAAAGAGAGTGAGGATAGCCGTGCTCGGGTCGAATCGGCTTATCAAAAAAAGGTTGGCTCTGCCCAAGTGTTTGCCGACAACTGTTTGGCGAAGCAAGTGGAGACTGAGGGAAGAGCTTATTTGATAGAGAAGAAGGCTATGTTACTTCAAAACTTGATGTCCTCTGCCTAAGAATCGATGCTTAAAGCCGAACAAGAAGCGGAGCAGTCTAAGTCGGCGTATGAACAGAAGATCAAAGACTTGGAACGCCAGGCTTTGACGGTCGAATCCTTATCCAAAGAGGCCAGGCTTGAACTTGAAGTCCAAGGGGTTGACCATATCAAAAGATCCCCTGCCTATGATGCCCTTCTCCTTTGGTAATTTCAGCGAGGGCTAGTTTCAGCTGACGAGTTTTTTAATGTCAAAAATTGGGCAACTGAAAAAGCCCGAACCAACTGGGAGCTGTCGATCAAGAATCACGTGGATCGGTCCTTAGAATCTCTTCGGACTCAGACGAATGAGTGGAGAGCTTATTGTTGTAGTCGAGGTAAAGAGCTCTATCCCATACATTTGGAGGTTCCATCCGAGCACTCCCTCTCGACTTTTTACGCCAGTCAAGAGTCGGTCGTAGAAGGTGTAGTGCCTGATGTCGGACTGATCCCAGGAGAAGATTATAGTAAATGAATGGATGATTGGTCGACATGATTGCTAGGCCTTCCAATGAAAGTCTACTCCGCGAATACGAAATAGTGCCCGACCCAAACATCGGTAAGAGTTCTAAATCCTCCTAACACCGTAATCTAGAAATTTCTTTTTTTAGATACTGTAACGGGTCTTTGTAACAATTCTTTGTAAAGATTAATGAAATTCCAAGTTTACTGTAATTCTGAAAACCGAGTGGTTTAATCTGATTCATTGCTCAAGGAGTTTCACCGAGTATCTTCTTTAACTTGATTCTATTGTTGCCGAGTATCTTATTAAACTGGCTATTGAAATTTATGCCAAATATATTATTAAACTGGCTACTGCAATCTTTATGTCAAGTATCTTATTAAACTGGCTAATTCTAATGTTCAGGTAACCTCACCGAGTATATTATTAAACAGGTTTCGTTACCCGAATAATTTGTAACGCCAAGTATCTTATTAAACTGGCTAGTATTATTAACCGAGTCATCTTAAAATAGGCAAGTAGATTTATACTTGTGTTTCGTACTCGGTTGCTACCTAAACATTACATCAAGACTCACCATGATCATATGTTTAGAGTCCTTACACATTACAGAGGACGTCTCCCCAGTTTTTATGTGCAAGGGTTTGCTGAATCGTTAAGCTTTTTGAACCGCTTAACACAACTTTGCATTTCACAAGAATTTTTCCGATAGAATCCTGAGCTTCTCCAGAATCTGGTGCATCGGGTTTGCCTTTTTACTAAGGTCAACTGACATTGCTCGACTGGCATACTCCTTCGAGCTTCTCCGCCCATTCGGGAATCAATGGTCCTGAGTATTCTATTTGCATATTCTTATTATCATTCTCGTCTTTCATATGTTCTTATTATCATATGCTTTATTTTTAAGAAATCCCGAGTTTGATTTATAACTGCAAAACCAACAAAGATTTAAATTCCAAAGCTAATAATTGATCTGAATAAAATTGTCCTAACTAAAGGAAAAAAAACAATTTTAAGGATAGAAAGTCTTTAGGTATTGGGCATTGCATGGTCGAGGTAAAACCCTTCCATTGGGTCGTGCAATCCAATATGCTCCATGGCCAACTATTCCTTCACTTATCAACCAGGGAACCTGCAGCTTTGTTTTTTGTGTTCAATGACACCTTCCTGAGTACCAGGTCTCCTAGTTGGAATTTCCTGAACCGAACATGAGAATTATAGTGGTGAGCTACTCTTTGCTGATATGCCACATTTCGTATTCGAGACTTCTCCCTTTTCTCTTCTAGCTCATCTAGACTTTGTAACAACATATCAATATTCTGATCTTCATCATATAGCCTGACCCGGGGTGATGCATATGACGTTTCTATGGGGATAACAGCTTCTGTTCCAAACGCTAAAGTGAATGGAGTCTCTCCTGTTGAAGTTCTTGTTTTCGTCTGATATATTCTTTTTCATGAAATTTATGCTATTTGCTTCTGTGATATGCACCAATGATTCAGCTTCTGCCCACTTCATAAAATAGTCAACGGCTACTATGGCATGCTTTGCTCCACCCCCTGTCCCAGCTGGCATAGAGCCAATTAAATCCAAACCCCACATGGCAAATGGCCATGGGGATGTGAGGTTTCTGAGTTGTTCAGGGGGTTGTCGGATATCATTAGCAATCCTTTGGCAAGTGTTGCAACTCTCCGAACCTTGCTGAGCATCTGAGAATAAAGTAGGCCAATTATAGCCTTGCCTGAGTACCTTGTGTGCTTAACTTTTACCCCTAGTGTGGTTTCCGCAAACTCCTCTATGGATTTCCTGTAATATCCGACATGCATCCTCCTCTGATATATATCTTTGGAGTGTTCGGGAAAACCCCATTCTCTATAGTTCTCCTCCAACCAACGTGTACCTTACTGATCGATACCTGATACGTTTTGCTTGTAAGGAATCTTCTGGGAGCACGCCTTCTTCCTGAAACCTTCTCAGCTGAGTCATCTAACCGTCTGCGGTGTACAGATTTTTGAAATTTCAAAGTTTTTTGGTTCTGCTGTGCTCTGTTTGAGGAGATGTACGGTCAGAATAATTTTTAGCCTGATTGTGGTTATTGCTGATGCTAGTTTGAACAAAGTGTCTGCCTTTTCATTCTCCTTCCTGGGGATATGGGGAATCCTATATTCTTTGAATATCTAAAGGAACTGTTTTGCAATGTCATGGTAGGCTATCATGCCTTCATCCTTGGCTTGGTATTCGTTCAGGACTTGGTTGACAACTACCTGTGAATCGCTAAATATCTCGACTTCATCTACCTCGAGAGCTATGCAGACTCTGAGTCCAGCTAGTAGCGTCTCGTACTTGGCTTGATTGTTGGTTGCTTTGAAGTCAAACCTCATGGCACATTCGACATCATCTCCTTCTGGAGTACATATTACGATCCCTGCCCCACTGTCGTGAGTGTTTGAAGAGCCATCAACATATAATTTCCATGGGAAATTTTTACCCAACATTTTTTTTCTTCCAGGTTTGGTTCTGTGAACTCTGCTATAAAATCTGTCCCTGCTTGTCCTTTAAGAGATGTCCTGGGGATGTAGTGCATATCGAATTCACTTAGCTCGATTGCCCATTTGGTTAGTCTTCTTGAAATCTCTGGCTTCTGTAAAATTTGCTTCAACAGACAGTCGGTGAGAACCTGGATTGTATGAGCCTGAAAGTATGGCCTTAGCTTCCTTACTGCTGAAACCAATGCTAGGGTCATTTTTTCTGCCTGTGAATACCTGGTATCGGTTGGTAAAAGTGTCTTGCTGGTATAATACAATGGCTTTTGTACTCCATCTTTTATTCTGACTAGGACTGAGCTTGTTGCTAGTTCTGTAATTGATAAGTATAAATGGATTATCTCTCCCATTTATGGTTTTGAAGGATAAGAGTCTGCCCCAGGTACTCTTTGATTTTTAAGAAAGCCTACTAGCACTCTTCATTCCATTCGAGTCCTTTTCCATTTTTGATTACTCTGAAAAAGGGTACGCATCTGTCAGTGGCCTTTGAGATGAATCTTCCCAAAGAAGCTAAACATCCTGTTAAGCGCTGTATTTCTTTTAATGTCCTTGGTGAGGTCATTTTCTGCAGGGCTTGGATCTTTTTAGGATTGACTTCGATTCCTCTCTGGTGAACTTGAAAAGCCAGGAGCCTTTCTGAAGAAACTCCGAATAAACACTTGTTTTGATTTAGCTTCATTTGGTATCTCTTCAAAACATCAAATTTCTCTCGCAGGTCTGATGTATGCTTATCTACCGAGATGCTCTTGGTCAGCATGTCATCAACGTACACTTCCATGTTCCTTCCTATTTACCGTGCGAAGATTCTATTGACCAGCCTTTGATATGTTGCCCTTGCATTTTTTAACCCTCAGGGCATTACTGTGTAACAGTATAAACCCTGATCAGTTGTGAATGCTGTTTTTTCTTCGTCAGCCTTGTTCATCCGGATTTGGTTATATACCGAGTAGGCGTCTATGAAACCGAGCAATTCGTGGCCTGATGTAGCGTCCACTAACTGGTCTATCCTCGGAAGTGGAAAACTGTCTTTATGGCATGCTTTGTTCAAATCTGTGAAATCTACGCACTTTCTCTATTGTCAATTTTTCTTTTGGACGAGGACTACATTAGCTACCCATTGAGGGTAGTTGATCTCCTTAATCGACCCTACAGTGAGTAGCTTCTCCACTTCCTGTTTGATTGCCTAACTTCTCTCGAGATTGAACGACCTTCTCTTTTGTATTACTGGTTTTACATTCGGGTCTACAGCGAGATAATGTGATATTATTCGGGCATCTATCCTGACCATATCTTCATGACTCCAAGCGAACACATCCTTGTATTCTTTGAGCAGATCGGTAAGGCTTTGTTTAATCCTTTCTTCCAAATTGGCCCCGATCTTGATCTTCTTATCCGGATCATCTTCTTTTAAGATAATTTCTTCGATCGGTTCATTTTTGGATTCCTTCGACTCTTCCTTTGGATCAAATTTGAATGACAATGACTATTTGTTCTGACTTGGCTGTGTTATAGTGCATACTTGTTCACCATCACTTTTGTCTTTGTATACTGACAGATTAGCTCTTCTGGCCATCTTTTGGGATCCCTTGACTACATCGCCCCCCTGTTCGGTCGGGAATTTGATTATCAATGCATAGGTGGTTGTTACGACCTTAGTTTTATTCAAGAATGGCTAACCCAACAATGTATTATACAGCCAATTGTCTAAGTCTACCTCCAGGAAATCAAGCAATACTGTTCTCTGACAGGGTGCCGCTCCAATTTTTACAGGTAGCTTTGCCGTCCCAAGAGACTTGACCTCAATTCCTCTGAATCCTATGAGTGGGGTATGAAAAGACTGTAAATCCTTTCGGTCCAACCTAAGTTGATCGTAGACAGCTATATTGAGAATATCTACCAAGCTTCCATTATCTATCAGGATTCTCCTGATTTTCCAAGGACCAATCTAGGCACTTATAACCAGGGCATCGTTTGGTCGAACGTCGACCCCATACTAGTCAGCTTCTGTGAATATTATTGGGTCCCATCCTTTCTTTACCCTTTTCGGGTCTGGTTCGACTAAGTTCACATCGAAGTTCTGTCTTGCTTCCACTGATTCTTTGATTTCCTGTGTTCGCTCTCGGTTACTTCTTCCCGTGGATGGTCCTTCAAAGATTGTTTGTATTACTTCATTGGCTTCGGGGATGGCCCTTTGATTTCGACCGGAGCTGTGATCGGCCCTGGTCTCTTTCTGTCTCTGATCTTTCATCCCTTTTCAAGATTATATTCTGTAAATGTCATTCCTGAATGAGGGTTTCTATATAATCTCTGAGCTGGTAACACTTGGAAGTCTCATGACCGGTTTCCTTGTGGAATCTACAGTATTTGGTTGTATCTCACCGAACAAACTGAGATTGTCAGCGTGGCTCTTTTACCAAATTTTTCTTTTCCAGTATGGCTTGGATTTCCTCTTGATTTTTCCGAAGAGGGGCGTAGTTGGCGCATCTACCTCAGAATTTCTCCGTGGTTTGTTTGGTATTATGCCCATTTCCCCCTTCCTTGCTTTTTTCTTTACCGTTTCTTTTCTGTTTTCCCTTTTGGTTTTGTAACTTGGACTCGGCATCCCTCTATTCAGGTTTTCCTCCATGCATGTAGCATCCTCCTATGGCTAACTCTTCTTCTTCGGCTAGTGCATATCATCCCGCCATGTCCATCATATCTGACTATCTGGTTAGACGGGCTCTTCTCAGGTCAAAAGATAGTCGTCCGTTCTTTAGGTTATTGATGAATGCAGCAATTATCGTTTCATCTTCTGCACTTCCGATTTTTGATACCGCTTGGCCGAATCTCCCTAGGTATTTCTTCAACGGCTCATCTTTTCCTTGTTTTATCTGAGAAAGGTAAGCCACTAATTTTTTTCTTGTGAACGTTACCCAAATATTGTCTTGAGAAACTCTTGCTTAGTTCACAAAAGCTTCTGATACTTGCTGGGGGCAATCTCCCGAACCATCTTGAGCCTATGTCTTCTAGAGTTTGTGGAAAGTTGAGGCATAGTAATGGGTCGCTGTGGGCATACTGAGCCATTACACTTTGATACCGTCTGGCGTGTTCTTTAGGATCCGTATCCTTCTTAAATTGCTCTACGTGCGGCATCCTGAATCTTTCTGGGAATGAAGTCCGCAGGATTTCCCTAGTGAATGGACTATCAGAATCTTTGTCAGATAAGTCGTTATATCCATAACGTCTGACCAGCGCGTCCATTTGATGTCTATTGTTTTTGACTTCTCAAGTTAGGCTCTGAATTACATCTCTATCTCCTACCGGATCTCCATGATGGTTAAACCGTCGAGTGACAGTCATTCCTCTCTCTGGTTCTTCGCTTTGCTACCGAGTCTCACGGATTGATTCTTGTAATCGTATGGTTCTGTGATGGAGCTTGCGATGGTGTTGATCGCTATCTTCTGATGACAACCGATCCCTATACCGGTCTTGCTTGAGGTGTTTTGCACGGGCTATCTGATCATGGTTCTGCCTCTAGCGTGGTTGTTCCTCTTCGGGTGTCTCACGTCAGACCTGATTAATTGGAACAAAGTTCCTTATGGCTCCTGGTACATTTAGTTCTGGCCCTACTATAACCGAACGAAGCCTTGTTGGTGGGAGGTTAGGAGGTTGTACATCTCCTGCAGCTAGTATATCAACTCCTTCATTTGCTGCGTCTGCCACCAGTTGTTGCAGTGCCTCTCGAAAGCGTTGTGTCAGGTCTTCGCTGGTCAGAGGAACTTGCTGGATCCCCACCAGGGATGTTGGTTGGTTCTCCGTGGTTGCAGTGAGAGCTTGCGAACTACTGCCAACATGGATATTATCTGGGGATTTTTGGACATCCCTAGGACTGCTTCTGCTTCCTGCCATTACCTTCAATTAAATCGAAGGTTCAGGCCACCCACCTTTTAGCACCAATTATTGACGTCGATTTCTGGATGTATGAGAAAAGTCAACAAGATTGGATTTTAGCTGTAATTTCAAAGAGAGAGAGAAAGAGAAAGTAATCGGACGCTCGATGACCAGAGAAACGTCCATGGGTGGCTGAATAATCAACCGAGCCAAAATCCACTATAAATAGAATAATTACAATTCTCGATCTTCCTTTTTTCTCTCTGTAATTTTCTATATGATTTCTATATGATTTCTGTGTATATTTTGTGACGAGGTTATGGGTCTATTTATATGTTCATAGAACCCTAATCCTCTTTGTACAAGTAACTAAAGATCTTTGTATTTTAACTATGATTGGTTACTTGTTCGAAGTAGTCTGTCTTCTTTCCTATTTCGAAGACTTGTATTGAGATTGAATGGGATTCTAGTGGTATAGTCCAGTTAGGACTTATTTCCTTATAAAGGCGTAGTCTTTTTGAAGAAATAAAATTGTTGCCTGATTAGGAACCCTTTCTGCTTGACATTCTGTTCTTCTTGGAATTCTTCTTTGATATAGATTATCTTCACGTATTTTATCGACTCTTGATTTGTGTGCGACTTATACGCTGGGTTTCTTTATTCGGTTTTCTTCATGTTTGTCCCGAGTAGAACACGATATTAGCTGGTCCCTAGTGATGTCATCTGATCCCGAGTAAAACATGTCATCAGCTAACCCCGAGTAGTATATGACGTCAGTTGACCCCGAGTAGTATATGACGTCAGTTGACCCCGAGTAGGTTTTGTTCAATACTTGTTTACTCGGGCTTCTCTTCTTTGGTGATGTCTTGCGGGATATTTTCTGAATGCCTATTTGGACGTCCAACTGGTAATTTTATCCTCTTTGTCAATGACATGTTTGTCTGATAAAATTTACGTACGACATATATAATGAATGAATAATTAGTGGTGATCTGACTTTTAATTCGGTATATTATTAAAAACAATGGATTTTCACCATATTTATGTATGAAAATGACGAACTTGGAGTGTTCATACGACAATATATATATATATATATATATATATAATATGTGTGTGTGTGTGTGTTATTACTACAACGAAATCGTGATCACTCTCTGATATGAGTGTATAGAATATATTAGACAATCCAAAAAATATTTACATGTTATATCAGCTAAGCGAAACGTTCAACATGAAATTTCAAAAAAATAATAATGAAATTGATGTATGGAAATGTGTATACGTGTTGTTATTTAAATTTAAAAATAAATTATTGCAATTTAAATTTACAAAACACATTGATGTATTGAAAATGATCTTGTTATAGAATATAAAGTATTGTGATCACTTTGATTTGTAACCGTATTGTTTTATTTTACACATACCAAATCATGTTTACATTTAATATTTGATACATATGTCGTTTACAGTATGATAGCACAACTTTTGAATTGGAAACATTAAAGGGTGTGTACATATGATCGTAATAAGATAATGTGATTACTCTCGTCTTTAAGCGTATTAAAGTTTATTAGCCAATCCAAATATTGTTTACTGGTTTCATATAATAAACACAAGATTCGTAAATATATTAGGCATGCATGAGAGGTCTTCATAAATTCATCATGCCTGCATGAGAAGTTTGTGGTGATCATCCATTAACTTGTTCAGTAAAGCTGCGTTTTATTTTTTATATTGAAAACGCATTCATTGCTTTTTAAATTTAAAAAGCTATGAGTGCCTTTCAAATTTAAAACAAATGGATTTATTGCCTCGGGAAACAAAAAGATATAGCTGAAATTTGAAATGGAGAGATCCAATGGTGACCGGTTGTATAGGTTTGCAGGTGGACATCAAGTTAAACCATCATGTGTCGCTCATGTGGCATGGATTTTTTTTAAAAATTGTATGGTGCAATGTTGCACCGAAGGGCAGCCCATATATATATATATATATATATATATAGAGAGAGAGAGAGAGAGAGAGAGAGAGTTTTAAGAGCTGAGAAAATGAGAAACTATACCATATCAAAGAGATAGAAGATGAGATTTTGAAAGAAATAAGGTGTAGCTGGAGATATGTGAATTTAGGATGGATCCAAAAATAGATGAATTCAGATGGAACATAGTCCCTGGGCAGATTTGAGCACAGAAGTTCTGTGAGTGGATAGTTTTTATTTATGATAAAGTTAATTATTTTAGAATTGTATGATAGCTTTAATTTTTAGAAACATATGTTTATTCATTTATTTAGAAAATAGATTTCAGATGCTTTAAGATGTTATAAGAAATGTATAGATTTTTAGAATTCATAAATAGATTAATTAGAGAATTAGATTTATAAAACAAGATTTTACAAAGAAGAAGAATAAAAGTATTTTGAGACAAAATTCTTGATTTTCAAATAAATTTCTAGATTTTCATATTTTCAGACAGATTACCAGATTTTCAAAATGATCTCTAGAATTTCAAATCCAAGTTATTAATGAGATTTTCACAAAATAAAATAAAAGAATATTTATTCATGTTTTCAAAAAAAAAAAAGTATTTATAAAGAATTATATATATGTATGTTCAGAAAGCTAGTTTTCAAAGAATGATTAGACTTTAAGATATCAGATTCGGATTATAAGCCTTTTGGGACTGCTCTGCACGTGTATGTCACAATCAGACATATCGTTGTGTGTGTGAGATTACTCTGCACGTTCGATCAGATATCAACGTGTATCTGAGATTACTTTGTATGTTCGATCAGATATCGATGTGTATGCAAGATTATATATATATTACTCTGCTTGGATGATCAGATATCACCGTATATGTGAGATGTATTTCCCCATACTCTACGTGTGCATTGAGATTCTCAGCCACGTACGTGAGATATTCTCTCAAGTACCAGTTTGGTAAAGAGTTGTCAGATTATATTTATTTATATATATAAATATAGACTGATTATGATCAGTAGAGAGAAGATTTCATATTATCAAATTTTAAATCAGATATTTTATATTTTATAAAATCAAAAAATGTTTTATTATATTATATAGTATTTACAGAAAAATGTTTTATTTACAAAGAAGTTATTTAATTAGTTCATAGCTTGTATTACATAATAGATTAAGATTAAGATTATAGAACAGTTTCATATTAAATCCTGATTAGTTTCGGAAAGATGCAAAATTTAGAAAGAGACATAAAAAAAGAGATATAATTTAGAAAGAGATGTTAGAAAATTTGATTGATTTTCAATAATTCCTTTACAAAAAATTATTGGGGTTACAAAACCGGTTTCAACGATATTTTAGTAGGAACCTAGAATCAAGTCCCGTGTTTCACATAGTGTCCTTAAGACAAATTCGTCGTCAACACCGTATGTGTTTGGTGTTCGTCTCCCAGGATAAAACGATTCACAGTGGTTGTGTATTAACACATCCAATATCAGCGAACTCAAATCGTGATCTGAACTTACCACAGAAGGATACAAAAGTGAAGAACAAGAGCAAGATGTTACAAGGCATAAATAAATAGAGTAATTTTTATGTTTGTGTTTTTATGTTTGTGTTTTTATGTATATTTCCGAGAATGACAGGCACTCAATATATAAGTCATTCATTATAGGGAGCATTCAAAGAGAAAATCAATAGACATAATTAGAAATAATTCTCATTAATCATGGCAATTTTAAAAAGTCAAAACCGTTTTGATTTCAAAACTTTAATGTTTTAATTAATCTGAAATTAATCAAAATAAATTACCATTAAATTGGTAATTACAATTTTTGAAATTCAAAACTTAAATTCTGATAATGACAGAACTAATTTTGACATTAAATGCCATTCATATACATATATTTAATCAAGCATTTGTTTTCCCATCAATGTGGGACTCATTCTTTTGTCCAAATCCAACGGGTGTATTGAGAGTATCAATTTCTCCTTCACCCATTTACTATTTTTCCAACAATCCCCCACATGAATAAAAATTAACATAGCAGACGAGAATAACCTAACAAATGACCTAATGGTAAGTCCAACGGTCGAGACCTGCACAGGCAAGGTAGGCGTTAATCCTTGAACCTTCCCTTGTGAAAATATGCTTAACTTACTGGCTGATCAGTGGATAGGATGTCCTTGAACTGTTTTGCCGTTTGTGTAAATGACAACATACCTCACACAGGAATCTTTCCAGACCTAATTTGTTTATCATTGTTATGTTCATTTTGGCCATGAACATTGCTTGGTTTTCTGATTGTTGTTAAAGAATATAGCCCTTCACTATTCTCTTTTAGAAGCGGCCCCACTTCTCACTCATATAGGTGATTTCTTAATTGAGAGTAACCTGCATTACTCTACTCATATTTTCGACGCATGGATTTCCGATGCATAAGAATCATTATAAACACAGCTTAAACTTTCCCTACGGGCATCAATGTTTCATCATAGGAATGGACATGAGGATAACCCCCACAGTTATCCAACTAAGTCAAACAATTAGGTTATCCCTTTGAACCTAGATCTTCGGATCTCTAATCAACTAGGCTGGATTTCCATTCTACGACTTACTATTTCATGGGCTTTAGTCTCATTCCCCTCGATAATATCTCAACTAACTCTCTATTTAACTCTTTGGTTAGCGAATCCGTAACACATTATCTCTTGACTTTAGACAGTCAATAAAGATATTCCAAGACGAGGGTAGTTGACTTATAGTAGTTAAATAATCTACATAGTATATAAGAACAAAAATATTATAATCTACCATGCAATAAATTGAAATATTCAAGTAAATAAATAGAAGATTGTTCTTTATTAATATTTCACTTTAGTGTTGTTACAGTGAGTTTAAAAGACTCATTACTCACGTAACAAAACACTTTTAGTTGACATTTGGCATAACTGATGTTGCATTGAGCTTGAAAAGCCCATTACACAAATATCCCTTACCCACATACACACCCGGTTTGATTAATACAACCTTGTCTGATTCAAAAACCATCTTGAATCCATGTTGGTTTAGTAATGAATCAGACACTAAGTTCTTACGGATTTCGGGCACATACAGTACATTGTTCAGAATAAGGTCTCTCCTAGAGGTCATCTTCAGGATCATTTGACCACGACCCTCTATGTCAGACGTGGCTGAATTTACCATAAAGAGCTTTTCCCCATTCTTCATTGATTCAAAAGTATTGAACATTTCCCTATTAGAGCATATGTGGCCAGTATCCCCTGTGTCTAGCCACCACTATCTCGGTTTTGACCCAACTAGATTCACTTCTGATACAACCATAGAGAGATTGATTTCTGAGTTGTCTTCTGAGTTGATTGCCACTGTGTTTGCTTCATTCTCCTTCTTCTTCTTTGGCAACCTACAATCAGATGACTTATGACCCATTTTGTCGTAGTTAAAGCACTTCCCTTTAAACTTTGGCTTCATCGAGACTTCTCCTTTTGGGTCCAAATATGATCCTTTACTAGGCTTGCTCTTCTTAATCTTGTAACTCTCTCCAAGCTCCACGATGTTCGACTTTGCTTCGGGTAGAATGAGCCCTTTCTTCTTGGACTTCCTGTTATCTTCTTCAATTCAAAACTTGAGAATAAGATCTTCAATATTCATCTCCTTTTGTTTGTGCTTTAAGGTAGTTCTTGAATTCCTTCCAAGCAGGAAGTAGCTTCTCAATGATTGTAGCTACATGGAAGGTTTCACTTAAGGTCATTCCTTCAGCATGAATCTCATGTAGAATCACCTGAAGCTCTTGGACTTGACTGATCACTGTTTTAGAATCCACCATCTTGTGTTCAAGAAACCGGCCCACCACAAACTTTTTAGATCCATCATCCTCAGTCTTGTACTTCCGGTCTAAAGATTCCCACAGTTCTTTGGTTGTTTTCTTCACACTGTATACATTATATAGTGAATCTGACAGCCCATTCAATATGTAGTTTTTGGCACAAGAAGTCCGAATGCTTCCAAGCATCAATTGCATTCCATATATGAACGTCTGGCTCTTTACCACTGTTGGGCTTCGGAGCATCTTCAGTCAAGAAACTGGCTAGGTTCAATGTTGTCAAATAAAATAGCATTTTCTGCTGCCATCGTTTAAAATTCAAGCCACTGAATTTATTAGGCTTTTTCATGTAATTCATCGGTAACGGAACCGAGTTCATGAATGAATTTGCCGTTGGAACATTCCCTTGACCCACAAATGGATTCATCACAGGGTTATGCATATTTCTCACAAATGAGTTAATGGCAGGAGTTTGTGTTGTCACACTCGGGTAAATTACCGGATTAGACTGCTCCCCCACAAGCGAATCAATAGCAGAAGTGTCTAAACCAACACTCGGGTTTGCAATCGGAGCCTCTAATGGAACACTTGAGTTCACAATTGAATCGTTCATCATTCTATCTGAAAAGCACAAACACAAAAATTCAGAAAATTCTAGAACAGGTTCTCAATATTTTTTGAAGCACTACAATATATATGTTTATAGGACAATATATTGCAACAATTATAATAACAGTATTATAATCGGCATATATATATATATATATATATATATATATATATATATATCCCACTGATATTTATATATTTCGAATGGTTTGATATATACTGAACACAGCTGATATCCAATATCAATAAATTTGAATTGATATCATTAAGTTTATAAATTATCACACGCATTGAAATTACATACACCGATTAAACACACATAAATATCAATATCAAACCGCTTAATTAATATATCAACACTGATATATGTACCAATTTTGTTCGTATCAATCACCGGTTTGGTATATCATACACAAACCCACTGTTAAGAATATCAACACTGCACATTGTGGTTATTGATATTTATATGATGCCATGTATCAAAACATGATGTGTTATCACTGTAACAACTACACTGATATCAAACAACACACCTTTTGTTCACCAAATTCATACTTTTAATTTCACAATTACCAGTACCCAAATCCACATATCACCATTGTCTGTGTTCTCGGTTTATATCGAATACATATATGTCAAACACTAACATAAATATCATAGGTATATCCCACATTTGAACAGGGCCGTCTACAGACATTTTTGGGCCCGAGCGCTTTTTTGATATTAACAGAAATCGAGACCCTATATAAATAATAAATAAATAAATAAATAATTATTCATTTACCAAATATATTGTATTCCATATAAATTAAAACAAAAAAGATTTATCATATCTAAAAACATAAAAACAAAACATTGTTTACGTTTCTATTCTTCTTGATTTCTGAAGTGCAAATTTACTAATTGTATTACTACCATCAAGACTTTTTTCTTGATAGATAACATAGTCAATACACTCAACTTATCTTGTGACATTGTTGACAGAAGATAATTTTTAATCAACTTCAACTTTAAAAAGTTGCTCTCCGTAGTAGCAATTGTAATTGGAACAATAAAGGTTAAAATAGACTTTGGAACAATATTCTTCAGCTTACTAAAGAGACTTGAGACTCCATGCAAAATGATTAAAAGAATCAAAGCTAGAAGATTCAAAATAGCACCCGTAAGGTCTGAATCTATATGACTATATTACATGATGAATTATTTCAAAGCAAAACATGGTAGTATTTAGAAGAACTAGGGAAAAAAATTAAACCCAAATTAATTAAACATATTCAGTCATTACATAGAATACAACACACACACTGTTCTACTATTGTAAATAAAATAAATAATTAAAAGATGAATCAAAATCAACATGTAGAAATTAATTGAAAACAAAAACCATACCTTTAAATCTTCAATTCTTTAATATTGACAAAGAACAACACACTAACACAAAGAAGGAAGGCGTAAGCCATAATAAAAACGAAACAAACCATATATATATATATATATATATATATATATATATATGAAAGACCAAAAAATAGAAAGAGTGAGTAAAGTGAGTAAAGAAATTTGTTTTTGTTTTAGATAAATTAGTGCTGTTTAGAAATCAGAATCAACGAATCACAATGACTAAGTTTATTGGACATTTGGATTGTGGGCCTGATTTTTTGTTTTTAATTGAATTGATTCATTACCATATTGGGTCGAACCAAATCTTTATTTTGGATCCTGTTTATATATAAATATATTGGGTTGTGTGGCCCCAAAGAAAAAGAAGAAAATTGAGTTAGTTGGGGGCCCTAGCAAAATGCTAGGTTTGCCAGGCGATGGGCCGGCCCTGCATTTGAATATATTATATATACAATATATATAATCAAAATCGTAATATACCAAATAGTACGAGATAATATATCCAACACTGATATATAACTTTTCAAGTATAAGGTAATAAGACCAGGATGTTGATATACTGATATTTGTATACTCTGTATGTATACCATATGTACACACAACACAATTTTCGACTCGTGAACACCAAAAAAAAAAATGTATTTGAAGACCGATCATCCTTTGTATACGGCAATGACCGGAATATTAAAAATACAATAAACGAAAGAATTGAATATAAGAGTAAAGATAAGAAGAATTTGTCTTAAGATTGTTAGAAAATTTGATTGATTTCAGTAATTCCTTTACAAAAAATTATTGGGGTTACAAAACCGGTTTCAACTATATTTTAGTAGGAACCTAGAATCGAGTCCCGTGTTTTACACGGTGTTCTTAAGACAAATTCGTCGTCAACACCGTATATGTTTAGCGTTTGTCTCCCAAGATAAAATGATTCACACTAGTTGTATATTAACACCACCACTATTAGTGAACTCAAATCGTGATCTGAACTTACCAAAGAAGAATAAAAAAGTGAAGAACAAGAGCAAGATGTTGCAAGGCATAAAAAAATAGAGTAATTTTTATGTCTGTGTTTTTCCGTATGTTTCCAAGAATAAGAGGCACTCAATATATAAGTCATTCATTATAGGGAGCATTCAAAGAGGAAATCAAGAGATATAATTGGAAATAATTCTCATTAATCATGGAAATTTTAAAAAAGTCAAAACCTTTTTGATTTCAAAAATTTAATGTTTTAATTAATCCGGAATTAATCAAAATCAATTACCATTAAATTGGTAATTACAATTTTTGAAATTCAAAACTTAAATTCTGATAATGATGGAATTAATTTTGACATTAAATGTCATTCATATACATATACTTGATCAAGCATTTATTTTCCCATCAATGTGGGACTCATTATTTTTTCCAAATCCAATGGATGTATTCCGAGTATTAATTTCTCATTTACCCATTTACCATATTTCCAACAAGAGATACATAAAAGTTTTCTACAGTTAGATATTTTTCAGATTATGTCTAGCTATTATAAGTTAAGAAAGTATTATTTACCCATTTACCATTTTTCCAACAAGAGATACATAAAAGTTTTCTACAGTTAGGTAGTTTTCAGATTATGTCTAGCTAGTATAAGTTAAAAAAGTATTATTGTTTTTGTAAGTTCCTCGGTTTTTGTTTGGCTTATTTCGATTGACAAACCACATTTGGGGATTAAAATGTAAGGGTAGTTTAGGCTGGCTTTGCTCATGACCAAGCTTGAGCTACTAAGGTATATCACTTGCTTAACTCTGTGAAGAGATTTAGTTGCACACACACACTTCATGCATGTTTTGTTCACCCTGCATTTGTGTTCTTTAATGCTTATATGTGTGAATCATTTACACATTGCACACACACACTTACATGAATTTGTATTGACATGCATTTATTCCTTGTTACTCATGTGTGCATTCCTTCACAATGATACTTGCATTTCTTTTCTAGATTTAAGTGTGGTTTTGTGTGGTTTTGTGTGGTGTGCTTGTGTTGTGTCCACGCTTGCACGATGGTGTGCTTGTCTTAGCGTGTTGAGTGACCATTTGAGAAGGTCTCATTCTTCTCTTGTTTTGGTTAATTGGAGTATTGTGTCTAGTTTCGAAAGAGTGAATTTCAATTATTTAAATGTTTTTCAAAACTGACCTTTACATGGTCTTGTGACCATAACATTTTATAAAATGCTTCAAAATGAGTATTAAAAATTTCTGTACAAACTAGACACCCATACCTTTCCAACGGTATATTGTTCATAATATTTCATGACTATCTGGATTGATTTTGAAATCTCCAAAGTGACAACCAAAACAAGGCAGTTCTGTTGTTGTCTGTTTCTGACATTTAGTCACTCAAATGGCCATAAATCTTTCTATAGAAATCCAAATCATATTTTGTAAATTTGAGTAGAAAGTAGACTTCTGTATCTTTCTAATGGTATATTTTACGAAAGGTTTGGATGTCTTTTGATCATGTTTTGGATCGCTCGAATCTCGAGCTTTTGTGTTGCTGCGGCTGCGCCAGTCTACAAGCAGACCTCATCAGCGCCTTTGGACTATAGGTATGTGCTGGTGTGGTGCTTGTTGGCCAGTGCAGCTCACCAGCGTACTGAGTACAAATTTTAGGCATTTTCAAAATGACGTAGTTTCGCTCTAGGGCTCATATTTATATGACATATTCTTCCTCACTCGTTTTTAGAGCATAAAAACCCTATTTTAGTGTGAGGAACGATTTCTTAGCAAGAGAAGCTCCCAAGAACACTTCTTGACTCAACCAACCTTCAATCCATGAACATCTAGCATCATTCTTCATCATTCAAGCATGAGTCTTCATATGTTTCATGACTAGGTAATCTCTACATGTCTTAGACTTCATTATTTCATTACTATGGCATGTATGCTAGGTTTTAGCTTTTATTGCAAATTAAATGCATGTTCTTGTGTTTAAAAGCTTTTATGACATGCTTGTGATGTTGGTTGTTGGTTGAGAATTTTGTTTTATGATAGCTAGAATTTAGAACGATTTTACCCTTCTAGTTAAATCTATATGCTTTGCATTTAGATATTGTTTAGGTCTAATTGATTGCATTTGTTAATTGAATTAATTGTTCTTTGCCATGTTATATGACAAATTTTGTTGAATGGTCTTTGTTTGATAATTAAATATTAGTCTCTCATAGCTATATCTAGTTAAGTCTTCTTGCACTTGCATTTAGACATTGATATCTAGGAATTGCATTTATCGACTTCTTTGAAATCCTAGATAAGCATTTAGTGTAGCCTAGCACTACTTGTATGTTTGAATATTTTATCATATTCACTTAGGTTGTTTGACTCTTCATTGAAGTTAAGTCTTGTGAATAATTGGTTAGTGACAAGCAAATAGATCAAGAATTGTTAGGTTTTAGATTTGTGTTGGCTTGATTCCATAAAAAAAACTTCATTTCTTTCTAATGCCTAGTTGCTTAAGTGGTTCATGATGATAAGAGCTTCAATGAAAAAAGCAACTTCTCATAATGCAGAGTTCATCTTCAAGAGGATTGGTACTATTCTTGGATGCTAAGATATCGAGATACTTCTTCCTCTTGCAAGGTGGAACACACACACACAATTCATTCTTATATGTCCCTGCTTAGTTGTACATCATTAAATGCTCACACACACACATATCATACATTTGTGTCCCTACATCGTAGCGCATCATTTGGTATAACACATTCACACACTTGAAGTTGAATGTTCATGCATTTGTATGAAGGTAACATGTTTTGGAAAATGCATGGTTGGAGACTATTTGTATGTAGTTTGCAATCTTGTGTGAAATATGTTTGTTTGTTTATATGTTTGTATAACATGGATCTTGAACTTGATTTCAGCCTTATATTGTTCATGACTGAGTTCTGGTCATTTCGGTTACTCATACTATTGATTTCGAGTTCTAAGTCAAAAGATACTACACTTTCAACTCATGTTGCATACATTATTTTCCTCTTCATGTATCAAGTCTAATTCTTATTTTCTGGGTTGAGTATCTTATATTTCCATGTCCACGAGGGAGTCCCGGTTTGTAATCTTCAAACGGATTCGAATTCGAAGTTCAGAGGCCAAAGAACGGTGAAGAACGCGAGAGGAGCGCAAGGGAAGAGGTGTGATGGCATAAGCCATCACTTGGGCACCTTCCAGAGATGGCGCGTGGCCATCTCGGCCCTAAAGCCTTGCTGCCCCGAGATGCCCATGCGCCATCTTAGGGAGGCACTAAGGCATGAGGGCAATTTGGTCATTTGGTCTCTTTAAAACCTCTCATTTCCCTCTCTTTCATAAGAAGTTGAGAAAATAAAATTTGAAGAACAAGTGCATAATTTTTCTCTCAACATTTTGATTTTTGTTTTTGTGATAACTTCATCATTTCTACTCCGAATCACTTAATTCAAAAACCGATTTCGAGTGACATGAAGAGTTCTACAAACCCCAAGCATTTCCAGAACAAAAGGATGTCTAAAGTTTTTGTAGTGATCAGATCTTCAATTCGTGATTTTCATCCTTGTTGGTAAAATCTTCTTCTTCATAGTTTTCTTCTTAGATCTTCTTATTGATTGATGCCTTTTGATTAAGAAGCATGACTAAGATGATTTTGATATCATTTTGTGGTTTGTTGATTTGAGTTTCAAGTTTAGTTAGATTTGTGATAAGTTGATTGATTTGTGCTAAACTTGATAAACATGAAATTGTTTCTAGAAATCTTTTGTTCTTATGCTTGATTGACTATTTCTAGATTTAATTTCATTTTCTAAGAACTAGGTCTACATCAATTGGTAGATTCATTTCATTGATTTGGTTCTTAGTTGATAACATGCTTAGGTTGCCTAGATACATTTGTGATTGTTCTTTGAAAGCATAATCTAGCTATCTAGTTGCATGTCCATAGAATTTGATGATCATCATTTTCTATGTTGAGTGCTTGTTTGCGTTTTACAATCATGATCACTTAGAAGCCTTTTGAAGAGGTAAGAAGTCTCATATCTTAGAGTGATTATTTGATTTGAGCAATTGGAAGTCTTAGCTAGAGTTGGGAAGACTTGGATAGCTAAGCAAGTGGAAGTCAAGACAAGAGGTGTGAGACCTCAGATTGTTGAGCAAGGAAGTCTCAACTAGAGTCAGGAGGACTCAGATAGTTGAGCAAGAAGTCTTGCCTAGGGTCGGGAGGATCTGAAAAGGTGAGCAAGGAATCTTCCTAGAGAAAGGAGGTATTGGATAAGAAGTCGGCTTAGTAGATCACTAGGTTCAAGGGTAGAGTAATAGTGATTGCTTGAGTGTGTAACTCTTATTTGAAATAGTGGATTTACTTTTGCCGGTGGTTGTGGTATCAACCCATGGATGTTTCCTCTTTGGAGGTTTACCAAGTAAACATTGTGTGTCATTGTTTGCATTTTTTATTAAGATTTATTAAAATTTCATTGTTTTAAAAGAAGACAAAAAAAATTGGAGCATATACCTATTCACCCCCCCCCCCCCCCCTCTAGGTATATTTACACTATAAAGATAAAGGGAACTTTCAATTAGATTCAGAGCCAGTGTCTAGACGCACTTATTAAGATTTATTAAAATTGCATTGTTTTAAAAGAAAACAAAAAAAATTGGAGCATATACCTATTCACCCCTCCTCCCCCTAGGTATATTTACACTATAAAGATAAAGGGAACTTTCAATTAGTATCAGAGCCAGTGTCTAGACGCACTTAGATAGATCTTCTTTGTAGTGTTTGTTATCTTCTTTTGTTTGTTTCATCATGATTAAAGAAATGTATTCTTTTATGGCTTCTCTTGTTGAAGGTGAGTCTATTGACTTAAATGATTAAAATATCAAAGATCTTATTCAAGAAAATGAAAGAATCTCTAAGATCAATAAGTCTCTCACTAATAGGTTAGAAAATCATGATTGTAGCTCAAAATGTGTTAATGATCTTAATGAAAAAATTCTTAATCTTGAGAAAAACTTGATTGATAACAATGATAGATTAGGTATTTTGAAGCATGAAATTGAGCAAAGAGATGAATCGCTTGATCATGCTAGGAGAATTGAAAATGTGTTTAGAGCAAAACTTAATGAGCATGAGAATCAAGAGAAAGTGCTTAATGACAAACTTAAGGAGGCTAAAGATATGATTAACAAGATGTTATCTAGCTCTAATAAAGTGAAAGCTCTCATTAAGGTTGGAAAGTCTTCAAGTGACAAAAGAGGTTTAGGATATGTTAATGAAAAATCAACTCCTTCATCTAACAAATCTACTTTTGTCAAAGCTTGTAGCAATTTAAATGTAGGTACACTCTCTAACGGTAAAGCCATGAATGCTACCGGAGGTGCCTCAACATCAACAATGAAGGTCAAGGTAAAGACTCAATAATGCCAAAAACAAGCTACGTCATCATTAAATACAAAAGGCAAGACATCCAGTGTTGCACGCCAAAGAGGTAAAAATGTGAGAAGGAAAAATGAGTTGAATGCTCAAGCAAATGGTAAACTTTTCAAATTCATACCTATTTGTCATTATTGCAACATGGTAGGACACATAAGACCTAGATGTTTTGAATACATTCGCAAATGTAGAATTAACAATGATTTGCATGATATGTCTTTGAATGGTCCTAGGCAATCATCCATGTATGGATCTAGAATTAGACCTAAGAAGACCTTGGAAAAGCATGTTGAGAATAAATGTGTTGATGATTTGTTTGTTAAATCTTGTGTTGTGCCTCGTTCTACTATGTATAAGAAAGTTGATAATGTTTTGTTTGATTTGTTTGAAAATGTGACTAATGGAGTCAATGTGCCTAAAACAAGTCAAGGCATGTTAATAAAAGTAGGAATGAGAAACTTGTCAAGAAAGTTTGGGTTAAGAAAAACACAACACAATGTTTGGCTGCACAATATGCTTTAAGAGCTAATTCATCATATTGTTGGTACCTAGATAGCGGTTACTCTAGGAATATGACCGGTAACAAGGAATTCTTTAAGAATCTTGTTATGAATGATGGTAGATGGGTTGCATTTGGTGATGACACCAAAAAGCAAGTTCTAGGCAAGGGAACAATTTGTATCCCCGGATTGCCTAAACTTCTTGACACCTTGTATGTAGATAGTCTACAAGCTAATCTAATAAGCATCACTCACTTGTGTGAGATTTTTAAAGAAGTTAGCTTTAACAAGGATGTGTGCACAATAATCGATAAAAAGGGCAAGATTGTTTTGAAAGTCAAAAGGTCTTTGAACAATTGCTATTGTCTAGAGGTTGATCCACTAACATGTAATATGGCACATGAGTGCAACAAGCTTGAATTATGGCATGAAAGATTGGGTCACATGAATTATAAAGATTTAAATAAGCTTGAGAAATATAACATTGTTAGAGGTCTTCCTAGTCTTGGTAAGAAGCTTGATGGTGTTTGTGAATCATGTCAATTAGGTAAACAAACCAAAGTGTCTCATAAAAAGAACACTAATTTTGCTACCAAGAAGCCTTTAGAACTTGTGCATATGGACCTAACTGGACCAATCCAAACCGAAAGCATAAATGGTAAGAAATACATTTTTGTATGTGTTGATGATTTTTCTCGGTTTGCTTGGGTATATTTTCATAGAGACAATACCGAAACTTTTGGTTACTTTAAAAAGTTTTGTAAACAAGTTCAAAATGAAAAAGGTCTAGGGATCAAGAAAATATGTCGCATTAGGAGTGATCATGGGAGTGAATTTGAAAATGCTAGATTTAGTGAGTTTTGTGATGATTATGGGATTTCACATGAGTTCTCGGCTCCTAGAACTCATCAACAAAATGGTGTTGTTGAGAGAAAGGGTTGTGTCTTGCAAGAGATGGCTAGGGTCATGCTCAATAGCTAGAAAGTCCCTATAAATCTTTGGGCCGAAGCGGTCAATACTGAATGCTATGTCACTAATAGAGTTTTTAGAAGGCCCGACACAAAACAAACCTCCTATGAACTTTGGAAGGGCAAGAAGCCCAATGTGAGTTACTTCCACACTTCTGGGAGTAAGTGTTTTATTTTGAATGATAGAGATCACTTAGGAATGTTTGATGCTAAAAGTGATATTGGTTTCTTTATTGGGTATGCTAATAATAGTCGTGCATATAGCGTGTTCAATTTGAAAAGTAAGAATATTATGGAGTCTATTAATGTGAAAATAGATGATCTTAGCATGTTTGATTTGTGTGATGATGATTGTGTTAAAGAACCTAAAGAACATTTGTTGAATGACACTAAAGTACCTATTGGTGTAGCTAGTTGTGATGAAAGTGAGTCTAGTCATAATGATGATAATGATAGTGTTGCTAGAGAACAAAGTCAAGAGTTAGAAAATGGTTTGAATGATAACCAACAAGATGTTGAAAATTCTATTTCTAGACTTAGGAATATGCATTATCAACAAGACATCATAGGTGATTTGAATAAAGGGGTTAGAACTAGAAGGCAACTAGCTAACCAAATTTCATATGCATGCTACACTTCTCAAATTGAGCCCAAAAATATTAATGAAGCAATTATTGATGAATACTGGGTTAATGCCATGCAAGAAAAACTAAATCAATTTAAGAGGAATGAAGTATGGTCCTTAGTTTCTAGACCAAAAGATATCAATGTGATTGGTACAAAATGGGTGTTTAGGAATAAGACCGATGAATGTGGCAAAATAGTGGGAAATAAAGCAAGATTAGTGGCTCAAGGATAAACTCAAGTTGAAGGTGTAGACTTTGGTAAGACTTTTGTATCCGTTGCACGTCTTCAGTCCATTAGACTTTTGTTGTCCATTGCAGGTCTTAAAAAATTCAAATTGTTCAAATGGATGTCAAAAGTGCTTTTCTCAATGGATACCTTCAAGAAGAAGTGTATGTTGAACAACGTAAGGGTTTTGTAGACCCACACTCTCCTAATCATGTGTTTAAGTTGAAAAAGGCTTTTTATGGCCTTAAGCAAGCCCCTAGAACTTGGTATGATAGGTTGACTCAATATCTTATTTACAACCAATATAGGAGAGGTGTTATTGATAGAACTTTGTTTGCCAAGCATTATGACAATGACATTTTTGTTGCACAAATATATGTTGATGACATTGTTTTTGGGTATACATGTAAAACCAAGGTTGATGATTTTGTGAATGTTATGTCAAGAGGATTTGAAATGAGTATGGTATGTGAACTCAATTACTTTCTTGGCATGCAAGTGAAACAATCTAGCAATGGTATCATGTTGTCTCAATCTAAATATGCTAGAAATCTTGTTAAGAAATTTGGCCTTGAAAGTGGAAAAGAATTTGAAACACCTATGAGTACTACTTTAAAACTTGACAAAGATGAAAAAGGAGAAAATGTTGATCAAAGTCTCTATAGGAGCATAATAGGTAGCCTTCTCTACCTAACGGCTAGTAGGCCGGATATTTGTTTTAGTGTTGGTTTGTGTGATAGGTTTCTAGCTAATCCAAAAGACTCTCACTTGAAAGCCGTTAAAAGAACCATTAGATATATAAAAGGAACACATAATCTTAGTTCATTCTATTCCTTTGATACTAATGATATTCTTGTTAGCTATTGTGATACGGATTGGGTAGGAACCATTGATGATCGTAAAAGCACATCGGGCGGTTGCTTTTACTTAGGGAATAATTTGGTTGCTTGGCAAAGCAATAAGCAAAATTTTGTCTCTCTTTCTTCATCCGAAGCCGAGTATATTATGGCTGGAAGTGCTTGCACACAACTTCTATGGATGAATCAAATTCTCAAGGATTATAAGATTGATCAAGGAAAAATGACTCTCTATTGTGATAATATGAGTGCCATTAACATCTCTAGAAATCCGGTTCAACACTCACGCGCAAAACATATAGATATTAGGCATCATTTTATTAGGGAACTTGTTGAACATTAAATAGTAACTCTTGAGCATATGCTTACTAAAAATCAACTTGCGAACTTGTTCATAAAGCCCTTGACAAATAGAGATTTGTATCTCTTAGAAGATCCATTGGCATGATTTGTGTTGATTAATGCTTGTGTGTGGTTGTGAGTTTCTTGATAAACAAAACTATATTTTATATTTATTTCTTTGAGAGCTACTTATGTGAGAAGTAATGATCTTGATAAAATAGTTTTTATTGCTTCTAGATCATGCACTTAAGTCTTTGTAAATCTTGTTTTTAAAAAGTGCACAAATGCTTCTATTATATGTCTAAGTTTGAGTAATTGAGTTTGAAAGCATGTTGATTATGGATGCATCTTGAAGTTCATTGTCTAGTACATGATAGATGACCTATGGTTAGTATTCATTTTGCTTTGGCATCTACATAGAACTCAACAAACACCTTCATGGAAAGGGCTACACACCTTGGATGTGAAGCCGCCCAATATAGGAAAGGGATACACCATTATGATAAGTTAAAGCCGTCATGAAGAGTATATGTTTATGTTATGAAAATCAAAGAAGTGTTGAAAAAGAATCATTAAAAAAAAAAATCTTTGATTCAAAGCCTAAAAAGAAATGGAGGAATGCTTAAAATGGAGTATAGTTGAAAAATTATGATTGTTCGGGTTAAAAAATAGAAATGGGATGACGAGCCACATGCACACACACGCTCATATGTTGAAATCTATTTTTTTTAAAGCAAAAAAAAAAAACCGGATGATAATCGGTTTGACCTTGATTGGAAAAGCTTTAGATGGATAGATGTTGAAGTGGTTTGCATGTTGATATCACAATCACTCCTTTTATATATGCTACAAGCATTTTCACACACACACACATATTTTGCTTAATGTGCTTGATTCATTAGCAATGAGAGATTATTTTTTAGAGAGTAATGAAAATTTATGATTCTCTTATTAATTTTGAAAAATAATGGTTTACTTTCTTTTATTGCTTGAAATGTGTGTTTGTGTGATTCCCTTGTGAACAAGTTAACTTGCTTATTAATATGTGGAGCATATGTTAAGGGGAGCTTAGTTTGTTTAACTTAGTTCTCTATACAACTTGTTTGCTCGTTATTTCATGATTTTATTATGCATCCCTTATTATTTTGTAGGTGTTTTCACTTGGTTTTTACCTCTCTCTAGGACGTGTAATATGTTTTTGTCTATTCCTTGCCAAAAAGGGGGAGAAAGTGTTTTACTCACCATGTTACTTACTTTTGATAAAAAGAGGAGACAATTCATTAAGGGGGAGATATCTTGTCTTAAGGGGAAGAAAGAATTGGAGAAAGAATTCTTGTTTGCATGAGATAAGAAGAAGAGATAAGGGAATTTTCTTTTTGTTTTGTTTCGTATATTGTTTGTTTATCTCACCTATATTCTTTGTAGAAGATTTCTTTTGGTTGTTCTTGTCTCACAGGTGCTTTGAATGTGTGAAGATATTCTTGAAGATTCATGAAGACACTTTAGTCTAGGGATATCTCTTTGTAATGTGAGGATGTGAGAATACAATCAACTTTGATTATGAGTGATCATTATATTGTGAGGTAGAGGTTTTGCCATGGAATAGCCAAAGGGGGAGATTGTTAGATTTGTGTTGGCTTGATTCCATAACAAAACTTTATTTCTTTGTAATGCTTAGTTGCTTAAGTGGTTCGTGATGATAAGAGATTCAATGAAAAAAAGAAACTTCTCATGATGCAGAGTTCATCTTCAAGAGGATTGGTACTATTCTTGGATGTTAAGGTATCGAGATACTTCTTCCTCTTGCAAGGCGTAAGTGCACACACACAAAATTCATTCTTATGTGTCCATGTTTAGTTGTGCATCATTATATGTGCACACACACACATATCATACATTTTTGTCCCTGTATCATAGCATATCATTTGGTATAACACTTTCACACACTTGAAGTTGAATGCTCATGCATTTGTATTAAAGTAACATGTTTTGGAAAATGCATGGTTGAAGTCTATCTGTATGTAGTTTGCATTCTTGTGTGAAATGTGTTTGTTTGTTTATATGTTTGTATAACATGGATCTTGAACTTGATTTTAGCCTTAAATTGTTCATGATTGAGTTCCGGTCATTTCGGTTACTTATATTATTGATTTCGAGCTTTAAGTCAAAAGATACTATACTTTCATCTCATGTTGCATGCATTGTCTTCGTCTTCATGTTTTGAGTCAAACTCTTATTTTCTGGGTTGATTATCTTATATTTCCATGTCCGTGAGAGAGTCCCGGTTCGTAATCTTCAAACGGATTCGAATTCAGAGTTCAGAGACCAAAGAACGGTCAAAGAACGCGAGAGGAGCGTAAGAGAAGAGGTGCGATGGCATAAGCCATCACTTGGGCACCTTCCCGAGATGGCGCGTGGCCATCTCGGCCCCAAAGCCTTGCTTCCCCAAGATGCCCACGTACCATCTCAGGGAGGTACTAAGGCATGAGGGCAATTTGGTCATTCGGTCGTTCTCTCTTTAAAACCACTCATTTCCCTCTCTTTCATAAGAAGTTGAGAAAATAAAATTTGAAAAACAAGTGCAAAATTTTTCTCTCAACGTTTTGATTTTTATTTTTGTGATAACTTCTTCATTTCTACTCCGAATCACTTGATTCAAAAACCAATTTCAAGTGTTTTGAAGTGTTCTACAAACCCCAAGTATTTTCAGAACCAAAGGATGTCTAGAGTTTTTGTAGTGATCAGATCTTCTGTTCGTGATTTTCATCATTGTTGGTAAAATCTTCTTCTTCTTAGTTTTCTTCTTAGATCTTCTTATTGATTGATGCCTTTTGATTAAGAAGCATGACTAAGATGATTTTGATATCATTTTGTGGTTTGTTGATTTGAGTTTCAAGTTTAGCTAGATTTGTGATAAGTTGATTGATTTGTGCTAAACTTGATAAACATGAAATTGTTTCTAGAAATCTTTTATTCTTATGCTTGATTGACTATTTCTAGATTTAATTTCATTTTATAAGAACTAGGTCTACATCAATTGGTAGATCCATTTCATTGATTTGGTTCTTAGTTGATAACATGCTTAGGTTGTCTAGATACATTTGTGATTGTTCTTTGAAAGCATAATCTAGCTATCTAGTTGCATGTCTATAGAATTTGTTGATCATCATTTTCTATGTTGAGTTCTTGTTGTTTTTTGCATTCATGATCACTTAGAAGCCTTGTGAAGAGGTAGGAAGTCTCATATCTTAGAGTAATTCTTTGATTTGGGTAATTGGAAGTCTTAGCTAGAGTCAGGAGGACTTGGATAGCTAAGCAAGTGGAAGTCTCGACAAGAGGTGTGAGACCTCAGATTGTTGAGCAAGGAAGTCTCAACTAGAGTCGGGAGAACTCGGATAGTTGAGCAAGAAGTCTTGCCTAGGGTCGGGAGGATCCAGAAAGGTGAGTAAGGAATCTTCCTAGAGAAAGGAGGTCTTGGATAGGAAGTCGGCTTAGTAGATCACTAGGTTCAAGGGTAGAGTAAGAGTGATTGCTTGAGTGTGTAACTCTTATTTGAAATAGTGAATTTGCTTTTGCCGATGGTTGTAGTATCAACCCGTGGATGTTTCCTCTTCGGAGGTTTATTACGTAAACATTGTGTGTCATTGTTTGCAATTTTAATTTTGTAATTTTCATTAAGATTTATTAAAATTGCATTGTTTTAAAAGAAGACAAAAAAAATTGGAGCATATACCTATTCACTCCCCCTCTAGGTATATTTACACTATAAAGATAAAGGGATATTTCAAGAATCATTATCAAAGGCCCGTTGGTTAGAGTGAAAGGGTTAGTAACCGTGTATGGTGTTACGGGAGGTCAACCTAGGTTGTAAACTTTTATTCAATAGTGGATTTGGGGATCGGATGTGGCTAGAAGGATAGTCTGTGGTTTTTTCCCTTGTCGAAGGGTTTCCACGTATATATTTTGTGTCTTTTATTGTTTTATGTACAATTAGTTTTAATTGAATGCTTTATAATTTGGGGCAATATTTAGAATATTGATTAATCGAAAACTTGGCAATTGATTCGATTAAAACCTATTCACCCCCCCCCCCCCCTCCCTCTCCCTCTCCCTCTCCCTCTCCCTCTCCTCTCTCCTCTCTCCTCTCTCTAGGTTTATAGACACACACTTTCTAGGGAATTTCAGTTTTCATACAGAGTTTTATTATTTTCAAAAACGTAAAGAAATTATTAATTCATTCAAATTTGTAAAAAGATGGTTTTCAGAAAAGTTTACGAAAAGAAAAGATTTTGTTTTCAAAGCGTTAGCGTTCATTCTTTTATTTTAAACTTTTTTCGTAGGTTATCACCAGGTTCGTGTAGATTTTTTTAGTATCGTGAGATGAACCACATGTGATGACATAATTGTTAGCTCATGATTTTAATTAAAGCATGTTAAGCATACATGTTTTTATACAGATTTCAAGATTTTTCATAACTAGCTTTTGAATATGTAAATATTCAGCAGATGGGTCAAACATAAAGAAAATCAATTTTTGGATTTAGCTTAATTATATTTTATGATGTGCCATAACCCATAGATTTAAATTACAATGTGGAAAAGTTTAGAAAAGCCAAAGTTATTGTTAAGGATTTTATTAGAAGTCACTTTGAGATTTACATGATTTTCTGTAAGGTTTTCCAGAAGATTTAAATTTCAGATAGAAAAATCAGATTTTCACAGAATTTTCTAGAAAGAGGGATTGGGGCGGATCCTATCACCAAGTGTAACAGACATATATAAGTATTAATATATTTGCAAGGTGAGTAAGTATACACTATACAAAAATGGAGAGGACTCCTAATGTAAAATTGAAGGTTGTGGATGGAAGTAGTTTAGCGGTGGCACTTTTGTTAATTAAATAACATTCCCCCAAGTGGTCAGTAAGGATTTTGATCTTCTCCTAACATAAGCTTTGCTTGAATTTTTAAGAATTTAGAATGGATCAAATATCAATTTATTTATTTTTCCATTTTTCTTAAGCACAAGTTTATTTTCAAAATCCCAAATTTTTCTTTGTGAAGTTTCAAAACCTAATAATTTATTTTATTTTATTCAAGTTTCAAAATTTATCTCTATCAGTGGAATGGGCAGTCCATTAAGAGAGATTATGTCAAAAATACTAAAGCATTAAATGTTTTTCGATATATTTTCCAATTATATGGCATAGCAGGCAAATACTACTCACCTCAAAACGACTCAAGTAATATAGTGGAGAGAATTCTCTGAATTTTTACAATTGATCTGAATTTTTACAATTATTTCATTTATTTATTTTTATCACTTTCATGCTTTTAGATGAATAAAAGTAATTAAGCTAATAATCATTTCTTAGTTATGAAATAAATAATCAACTTTGAACTCTACCTCTCTCGAACTCAATTGATGAAAGTGATATGTTGATCATATATCTAGTTCATCCAAATTTTTTATTGATGTTTTAATATGCAGTATTTTCGGGTTCGAAAATTACATAGCATCTTTTTGACAATGCATTTTAAGAATGTCATCACTTTAATAATTTGAGTTTAAATGACACCTATTATGGTGAACAGATCAAACTTGTGGGGTCAGTTTTATCCGTTCACCATAATATGTGTTATTTAAACTCAAATTATTAAAATGGTGATAGTCTTGCAAATACACTTTAAAAGAGTGACAAAACCTCCTATTTCCACCGGTATTTTCCCTCGTACATGAGGAAAGGCGAAGGAGTGTGAGATTTTGAAATGAAGTGCTTGGAACAGTGCCATTTTTAATTGGTAAAAAACTAAAAATAATTTTTTCTCTAAAAAAATAAAATAAAACAAGGGACATTCAATTTATTAACCTGTTTGATTTTCTCACTTAACACTTAATGACACTTAAAGTGTTCCATTAGGCTGTTTTGTTTGATTTTTAAGTACTAAAATCATTTAAACAACTCTTAAAATCATTTATTTTCAAAAGTGAAAACTTTTCACTTTTCACTTTTCACTTAAATTAAATAAAAACACTAATTGATATTAATTTTATAATTCCAAGTGTATTCTCTCACAAATCTAATATATTTTCAATTTTTTCTTCCTCTACTACCTTAACCATAGTAATTTTTTTATGGGTAACTCTATTGTCACCCATGAAATGTCTCCCACACCTATATTTATTTTAAGAAAAAATATTACTTAAATAACCTATAACAAAATTATTTCTATACCCAAAATTTAAACTTCGACAAGTTATGGGTCGTTCTGTAAGTGTTTTTCGTGGACTGTTTATTGAAAGGATAAATGAAATGAATACATTGTTTTTGGTTTCAGTTTCAAAATCTAAAAATGCATCTAATAGCATGTGCTGAAACATGTATTCTGAAAATGTAAGTTCCTCGATTTTATGATTGACTTATTTCATGATAAACCACACCACATTAGGGATGAATGTATAATGGGTAACTTAGGTCCTCAATGGCAAGCTTCCAAGCATCTCCAAAATTTCAAAAGCAAAAGGTATATTCACTTGACTTTGCCTCTTGAAGAGTTTAGGTGCACACACACACACTTCATGCACGATTTGTTTCATCTTGCATTTGTGTTGTCTATTGCTTATATGTGTGCATCATTTACACATTACACACACTCTTACATGCATTTGTATCTTATTGCTTATGTGTGTATCCTTACTCACTATCAAACTTGCACTTCATTCTTAGCTTTGAGTGTGGTTTTGTGTGGTGTTAATTCGTTTCCCGATGTATGATCGGAAACGTCTGCGCATGCATGATGGTGTACTCTTTTTAGCGCTATGAGAGGCCATTTTAGTCTCTAGTGCGCGGGTCAGTATGCAGGTAGGCTACCCGTGCAATGGCTTGGCCTTGCATGATTGTTGCTTGGTTGGCATGTTATGCACAGGTCCATGGGCGGGCCCTTACTTGCGTATAACGCTGGTCAGCTGAACGTTGTTTGACCGTTGTAGTGGCACTGTGAATTATCACATCAGTGCTATCCCAGCCGTTCTCCGCTGTGGGTGCTGCAGCGGTGCGCACCTGATGCCCGTTGTGCACGGGTAAGTGCACTGATGTGCATAGGTTTTCCTACATGTGCACTGTGATGATTTTAAGGGCATTTTTATATTTCCTCTTTGCTCGTGATACCCATTTTAAATACCTATTTATCTCATCTCCTACCTGACATGTCCCACATTTACAGAAACCAGGGAGAGAGAAAGAGAGAAAGCTCATTTGAGTTTCATTAACTCTCCAAACCCAAAACTCATCTCCATCTTGCATCATTCATCATCATTTGAGCATGGTTCTTCATGGTTTCATAACTAGGTAAGTTACAACCACATTAAAGTTCATTTATTGTTGTTCTTACTCTATATTTGGTGTTTATTGTTTGATTAAATACCTAGACTCTACTTTATTGCATATATATGAGTCTTTATAACATGATTGAGTTTGTTTGTTGATAGCTTGCATCATTAGGTTATATTTTCCTAAATAGCTAATCCATATATGTTCATGTATGCTTAGTTGATGATTAGGATGACCTTGTGCATCTAGTCTAGTTCATGAACATTTATGTGTATGCCTCATTAATTGCATTTCTTGATTGCATTTGATTGTCCTTATTTTATTTTGTGACAACTTGTGTTGGTTGGACTTTATTGACAATAAGACTGTTAGATTGTATCTACATCTAGTTGAGTCTTTATGTTTTGGCATGTAGGCATTAGTTGATAACTAGGATGTTTAATTGCATTGTAACACCTGGTTAAACATTTTATGTGTGGTCTTGCATATTATTGCGTTTGAGCATTCATTGATTATTCATTTAGACCATATACTCTTCATAGAGTCAAAGTCTTGTGGCTTCTAGGTAAAGTTACACAAGCAAAGCAAGTCAAGTCTTGCAACCAAGGGTGGGTTGGCAAGCAGTTGGTCAGGTGCAACTGTAAAAGGCCCATGGGGTAGAGTAGAAGGTGATCACGCCAAGAGTAGTGGATCAAGGGATATCATTGGGAGTGAACCAAGAGTGGCGAGTGGTAGTGTCTATAGCCTAAGGTTGTCGAGAGTGAGAGTCCAAGTATCACTTGAGGGTGTAACATTTTATTCATATAGTGGATTTTAGTGATCATGTGTGGCTAGCAGAATAGCTCGTGATTTTTTCCAGTTAGAGGGTTTCCACATATATATCAAGTGTTCTTTATATTTCCAAACTTTACACTTTATTTTGTTTATTTGTTTGTTGCATGAATTTTGAATATTGACTAATAAAAAAATTTGGTTATTTGACTAGATTAAAGCCTATTCTCCCCACCCTCACCCTCTAGGTTTATTAGACACACATCTTGAGGGAATTTTCAGCTGGTATCAGAGGGGGTTCCTAAATATACTTAGGTGATCCAAGCACTTGTTTTGTGTATCTTGCATTGTGCATTTTGTTCTTTGCATTTCATTTGCATTCAATCATTCACTTCACCTAAACACCATATGTGAGAGTGAAACACTTAGAGCGGGTATTGTTGTGGTGACCTCTAAAGATTAAAGGGAGAAATAAGACTCTGATGATAAGATGACTCTCATGATAGAGAGACTTAGGAGATTTGTGAAATCTCAAAAGAAGGGCATGACCTCCAAATTGAAAGAGGAGAAGAGTATGACTTCTAAGGTTAAAGGGAAAAAGAAAATCTCAAGAAGAGATGATCCTTTCCTTAAGTGTGGTGGATTTGGCCACAATGCCACCATGTGTAGTAACTTAAAGTACAAGAAGGAAGGAGAATCTATGATCACTAGATGGGGTGCTAATAAAGTTGATGTGATTTTGAATGTTGTTCCACAAGCTTGGGTAAGTGTGTGAACAACTACTTGGCATTTTCGGTTTCCTGCCATGAAGAAACACAAGCCATCACCAAATGTGTCACTTGAAGATTTTAAGATTGGTGACTTGGAGTTTGGAAACCGAAGAGAAGAAAGCCTTGATAATATTGATCCTAAAGAAGAGGAAAATGTTTGTGTGGCAATAAATCACCAAGGCAAAGACCTTGAAGAGGAAGTTGTCACAATTAATGAGAAGAAAAATGAAGTGATTCTTCTAAGATTTTTGAAGTAAAATGAAGAGCTCTCCAAGGAGAATAAGACATTGAGAATCTAGAATATTTCCTTGGAGGAAAATAACCATATCCTTGAAGAAAGCAAGCAAAATAGTCAAATTCAACTTCAACGATATAGTGAGATCATGAATAAGCAAATGGAAGACATCTCCAAATTGAAGACTATAGAGAAGAAGACTTCCATTGATGACTCCTTAAAGATGGACAAGATTGATATGTTCAAGTATGAGAAGGAGATTGAAGATTGCCACCAACGGATGAAGGCAATGAAAGATGAGCTTGCTAACATAGAAAACTCCTTATATATTGTCAAGGAAAGAGATATGAGGTGCTTTGAAGAATTAAATAAGGCCAAGGTCAAACAACCTCAAGCTCAAGGCAAGAGCAAAGCTTTATCCAAGCAATCTTCAACTCAAGAAAAGTCCACACAAGCCTTGGCAACTCAACAAAAGCCTAAGTATTCCAAGAAGGAAGGACTATCCCTTGAGAAGTTAATCACTTCCTCCAACAAGTCAACTATGAGGAAAGAAGGTGATCATAAGAAGCATGGCTAACCAAGGAAGCAAGATCAACTAGCTCATCCACCTCAACAATCTAGACCACAAAGATGTCACCAATCGGCTCAAGCTCGAAGGAAAAGTCAATCGGTGCATCATCAAAGACAACCTCATCAACATGGTGATGCCTCGATGAGATCATAATGCAATGGTATAAATTCTTCCTTTGTACCTACTTGTCATTTTTATGGTGTGATTGGTCACTTAAGACCAAATTGCTTTAAATACATAAATAGGTGTAGATTATAGAGCACAAAAGATAAACGGTTGAAAAAGAGAGCTAGCTTGCATGAACCTATGGAACTTAGAAACATGTCTTTGAACTTTAAAAATGATAAAGTGGAACCTAAGTGGGTTAGAAAGAATGAACCCATTTGCCTTAGTGCCCAAGAGACTCTCGTAGATGCAACTAGGTCCATTGGAGTTGATAAGTCTATAGGGGCTCATGCCTTCAATTGATTTGGTTGGATTTGACCCCAATTGATGAGCTCAAGCAAAGAGAGTGAACTTGCATGATTTGCTATGAGCAAAAATTTGATTAATTTTATGCTTTTTTATAATTGCTTGAGATTCTTGGTTACACATATATGCTTATATATGTTTTTTTAAAATAAGTTTGGAACATTGCTTTGCTTGTAATCCATGTTAAATTTTAGTTCAACAATGAATTTTTGGACTAGGAGATTTGATTGGGAAGTACATTTGAATGACCTATAATTTATCTCCATAACATGAGAACTTGATTATGACATGCTTTAAATGATATGCATGAATTGTTTTGATTGCTTTAATGCAAATGTGTGTGAATGCAAATGAGAAGACTTATCTATAACGATCGTGTATCCATGTAATCAATAAGGATTTTATATCCAAATTAGTCTTCTCTCTCTTCTTAATGGTTTGAACAAGACAACAACCAATAAGGATTTTATATCCATTCAATCAATATGGATTCTATATCCATGTCTTGTTTGGCTCTTAAGGATTGATATAGTTGTTGTGTGTAGAAAATTATTCGAAAAACTATATCATGTTTGCTTATGACAAAAGGGTACAAATTGGTTTGAATTCTTATGGAAACCCTTTTGATGTTTGCTTTGCCAAATACAATTGCTTAAACTTGAATGCTATATGTCTTGCATGCAAAACAACAATTTCACACATTTTTCTTAAAATATAACTAATTTAATCTCTCTAAATTATTTAAGTTGCATAAAGTTTGTGTATATGATTATGCAATGTAAATGTGCTAATAGCTCTCTTTGCTTTCCTATTTAATGCAAAAAGGGGGAAAAGTCTTGAGAGATATAGGGGGGTATTGTTTATGCTTTGGGGGAGAAATCATGATAGAGAGTAACCTTTTTAATGGAGCTTTGCACGTTCATTTCTTTATATTGCTTTATTGAGTGCAGTTGCTTTTTGTTTTTGTTCACCTCACTTGCACTTGTTCTTGAGAAGTACTTTCTTGCTATTGTGTGTAGGTACGATGATCTACGAAGAGATTGAAGACCTTGAAGACTTAAAATATTAGGTATCTCTTTTTTTAACGTATAATGGACTCTCATGGACAATAGCTAGATTTTTCTTACTTGTGTGGGGAATTGTTTGTGAGTGGTTGTTTTGTCATGAAATAGCCAAATTGGGAGATTGTAAGTTCCTCACTTTTTTGATTGACTTATTTCATGACAAACCAGACCACATTGGGGATTATTGTGTAATGGGTAGCTTAGGTCCTCGTTGGCAAGCTTCCAGGCATCTTCATGACTTCAAGAGTCAAAGGTATATTCACTTGACTTTGCCTCTTGAAGAGTTTAGGTACACACACACTTCATCCATGATTTATTTCATCATACATTTGTGTTGTCTATTACTTATATGTGTGCATTATTTACACATTGCACACACTCTTACATGCAATTGTATCAAAACGCATTTGTATCTTATTGCTTATGTGTGCATCCTTACTCATTATCACACTTGCACTTCATTCTTAGCTTTAAGTGTGGTTTTGTATGGTGTTAATTTGTTTCCCGATATATGATCGGAAACGTCTGTGCATGCACGATGGTATGCTATTTTTAGCACAATGAGAGACCATTTTAGTCTCTAGTATGCAGGTCGGTGTGTGGGTAGGCTACCCACGCAATGGCCTGGCCTTGCATGATTGTTGCTTGGTTGGCATGTTATACGCGGGTCCATGCACGGGTCCTTACCCGTGCACAACGCTGGTCAGCTGAACATTGTTGAAAAGCTGTCATGGTGCTGTGAATTATCACAGTGGTGTTATCCCAGCCATTCTCTATTGTGGAACCACTGTGTGTGTTGAAGTTGTGCACATCTGATGCCTGTTGTGCGCAGGTAAATGCACCGGTGTGCACAAGTCTTCCTACCTGTGCACTGCACTGATTTAAAGGGTATTTTTGTATTTTCCCCTTAGCTCGTGATACCCATTTTAAGTACCTCTTTATCTCTTTTTTAACTTACATGTCCCACATTTATAGAAACCCGGGAGAGAAAAAGAGAGAAAGCTCATTTGAGTTTCATTAACTCTCCAAACCCAAAAACCATCTCTATCTTGCATCAATCATCATTTTAGCATGGTTCTTCAAGGTTTTATAACTAGGTAAGTTACAACCACATTAAAGCTCATTTATTGTTGTTCTTACTCTAGATTAGATGTTTATTGTTTGATTAAATACCTAGACTCTACTTTATTGCATATATATGAGTCTTCATAACATGATTGAGTTTGTTTGTTGGTAGCTTGTATCTTTAGGTCATATTTGCCTAAATACTAATCCATATATGTTCATTTATGCTTAGTTGATGATTATGATGACCTTGTGCATCTATTCTAGTTCATGAACATTTATATGTATGTCTCATTAATTGCATTTCTTGATTACATTTGATTGCCCTTGTTTTATGTTGTGACAACTTGTGTTGGTATGACTTTATTGATAATTAGGTTGTTAGATTGTAGCTACATCTAATTGAGTCCTTATGTTTGAGCATGTAGGCATTATTTGATAACTAGGATGTTCAATTGCATTATAACATCTACTTAAACATTTTGTGTGTGGTCTTGCATATCATTGCATTTGAGCATTCATTGATTGTTCACTTAGACCATATACTCTTCATAGAGTCAAAGTCTTGTGGTTTCTATATGAAGTTACACAAGCAAATCAAGTCTTGCAACCAATGGTGGGTTGGCAAGCAATTGGCCAGGTGCTACTGTAAAAGGCCTGTGGGGTAGAGTATGAGGTGCTCACATTAAGAATAATGGATCAAGGGATATCACTAGGGTTGAATCAAGAGTGGCGAGTGGTAGTGTCCATAACCTGAGGTTGTCGAGTGTGAGAGTCCGAGTATCACTTGAGGGTGTAAATTTTATTCATATAGTGCATTTTTGTGATCGTGTATAGCTAGCAGATTAGCCCGTGGTTTTCCCAATTAGAAGGTTTCCACGTATATATCAAGTGTTCTTTATATTTATGCACTTTACACTTGATTTTGTTTGTTTGTTTGTTGGGTGAATTTTGAATATTAACTAATCAATAAAAATTTGGTAATTAACTTTATTGAAACCCACCACCCCTTTCTTGGTTTATTAGACACACATCTTAAGGGAATTTTTAGAAAATAAAAACATTAAAAATACGTCCAGTAGATTAATTAAAGATATTAAAAAATTGTAATATCAAATTGACATTTGTTTGATATTATAACCTAAAATTGTAAAACAAATTGGTTACATAATTGATTAATATGATTTTTCTATTGTAATTTGTAAATTTAATGAAAAAAACAAAATTGGATCAATAAAAATAAAAAATAATAATCGACTAATAAAACATTCAATACCAATTCATAATTTATAAATAGATATTCATTTTATTAAATACAAAAAAACAGTTGAAAAAAATAGAAATAAAAGCAAATCATTTGCCTAGTATTCTTTAACATTAATAATTAATATTAAGATAAGATTTAAAATGATATAAAATGTAAGATAAAATCTATGATAAAAAAAAGTAAGATAAAAGATAATGTTTGCATTTACCCAAGAAGATGTATATGTAGATATTTTTTTTTTCTTTATCTAAGTTTTTTTACATTGGAGGAAGAAAAAAAAAAGATTTAATTTTGTTTTCCTTGACAGCCTGAACATAATTGTTTTTCTTTCTTTGTCCCTTTTTCTTAAAGAATTTTTTTCCCTTGGTTTGTGTTCTAAGCAGAAGAACAGATCTGTTTTCCTGGTCTGTTTTTTATATTAAAAAAAAATTGGATGAAAAAGAAAGATTTTTTTTTTCTGAACAGTGTTTGAAAAAGAACAATAAATGTTTTCATGGTCTGTGTTAAATCAGTCCTCCGGCTTGGAGGAGCAAATCGGTTGCTCCTCCAAATGTTCGTTTATGGAGTCGTGATAGGAAGAAGAAGAACATCGAGCAAAAAAGAAAAAAAAAATTTGATTGTTAATTTTTTTTAGAAACAAAAACAAAGAAAACATATATTTTGTGTTTTTCAAATATTTCACTATTAACACTGATTTTGTTTTCCATTTTGTTTTTTACTTTTGAAAATAAAATAAAAAACGGTTAACAAACGTGAATTTGAAATCAACTTTGGAAAACAAATTAAAAAACAGCTGCAGGACAGTGTCTTATCTTTTTTACTTTTATTAAAATAAGTCGATGTTCAAGATTCAAATCGTCACAAACAACATTATTAGTTTATTAGCAATTTAGCATAGTCTCTCAAAATTCAATAGTAAAAAAAATTAGATATTAAAAAATAAATAAATAACAAGAAAATTATAGATTAAAGAACAAATATAAATAAATAAATAAAATTAGTCAATGTTTATATATTAAAATGTAAATATAAAACAAATAATAGTTGAACAACACAACTTATCACTTATATTCAGATTTTAGTAAAAAATATCAAACATGTTTTTCAGTTTTTCAATTTGCTGTCACCATTCGGTCTTCAATACAATTTAGCGTCGTTCAATCTTCAGAAAAAAAGTCAAACACATCCTAAGTGATATGGATAATGGTTGACATCCAATCATTTTATCCAACTTGATATGTGGGTCATTGGATTTAAATACTTTGACTTGGATGCATGCACTTATCAAAGCATCCAATGACCCACATATCAAGTTGGATGGAAATGTTGGATAAAAGGGTTGGATATCTACCATTATCCAAGTGATATATGTTTCCAAATCCTTGAAAGCTTATGTTAGAGGATGATCCAAATCCATACATACAATTTATATTAATATGTCGGATTTGGAATACGTATATATGGAATATGGTAATGTGATTTGTATTATATGGTAATTTAGATAAAAAAACAGGAAACAATATTATTTGAAATATCTTGAAAACGGGAAAGGGAGCTTTTCAATTCCCTTTATTAGAGGAACTTGATTCCTGATTACGTATGAGATCTATAAAATTTAATTTCTAAAAAAAAGTTATAAAAATTTGAATTCATAAATCAGGAACTTAATCCTAAGAGAATTCCCGAATCCAAATTAGTAACATGCGAGTAATTTCGGGAAGAATAAAAAAAATTCAAAATCCAGCTGGAAACAATTTGACTCGTCAATCAAGTTAATTAAACTGAAATGAGAGTAAATTAGGTCTACTTCTAGCAACCATGTCAATTAATCTAACAGAACAAAATATTAAAAAATATATATGCATCTAACAGTACCCCGGCCGGTCAATAACCAGCTGGCTTATCGTGCAACTGGTCACTACTCTTCCTCTTGCCGGTGTTGATATCTGGTTCTGGCTTATCCTACAACTGACTATTCTTCCTCTCACCGGTGTTGATATCTCTGTTATATGTATATTTTGTAAAATGTACATGTCATTGACAGGTAGGACGATCCCTTAAAAGATTGCCAGATGGACAATCCGAGTTAGCATCTAGAAAGTACCCTTCAAGATATCACAAAGGAATAAGAATCTAAGTCTGAACATAGGTATTTGGCACGTTATGCCCTACTTGGGACAGAGTACTTAGCACATTACGTTATACTCTGGACAATACGGGAAACCAGAATAAAGAAATCCAGCACACAATTCACATGTGGATGAACCAAGAATCATGTTCCAATACGCAAGACATCCGTATCAAAAAGAATTTCTAGAAGAATAAAACACCAAACAGGAAACAGATTCCAAATCAAGCAACAACTCTACCTCTTCGAGAAAACCATACATCTATAAGGAAATAAGTCCTAAACGAATTATACCACTAGAGTCCCATTCGATCTCCACACGATCTCCAAAATAGAAAAGAAGATAAAAGAAGACCTCAACAAGCAATCAGGCTTGATTAAAATACAATTCCTTTTACTTGTACAACAAGGATTAGGGTTCTATGCATGTATAAATAGACCCTTGATCCCACTATTAGAAGATATAGATCGTATATACAGAAAAAATCAATACAAGAGAGAGGCAAAAGAGATCGAGTGGTGTAATTCTTCATTAAAATAGTGGATTTGGCTTGGTTGTGTATTCAGCCACCAGTGGACGTTTCCCCGATAACTAGAGTTTTACCACATAAACTCGTGTCGTTATTACTCACATTACATTCTCTTTCTCTTTCTCTTTTTGACAGGTCATAACGAAATCCAACGTTGTTGACTTCCTCACCCATCAAGAAATCGACGTCAACAATTGGCGCTAAAAGGAGGGGGTCGAACCTCCGATCTGATTAAGCAATGGCTGGTAGCGGAAGCAAAGACAGTTCCAGGGATATCCAGTAATCTTCAAATTACACACATACAGGCGGGGTCACTCAGGATCCCACAACAACCACTAGGAATCAACCGGTATTCCTGGCTGGTATCCAGCAAATCCCTCCTACCAGCGAGGATATAGCACATAGTTTTCAAGATGCACTGCAACAGTTATTGACAGATGCGGCGGAAGAAGGAATAGATCTTTTGGCTACAAGAGAGGCACATCCGCCAAACCCTCCACCTACAAGGCTCCGTTCGGTTGTCGTTGGGCCGAAACCAGATGTACCAGTAGCCTTTGGAAACTCAGATCAAATCAATCGGACTGGGGGTATAACACGTAACCCAGACGAGGATAGTGAAACGCCCGTAAAAGAACGGCCACGCAAAATGAGGAGTCACGATCAGGCGGATAGACACGGTAAATATGACCGACGCAAAGATCGGTCATCGTCATCAAAGGATAGCAATCGGCACCATCGTAAACATCGTCATGGAACCATACGACTACAAGGATTAACCCATGAGACTCAGGAATAGAATGAAGAGGAGTTAGAAACAGGAATGATGATAACCCGACAGTTTAACCATCACGGAGAACCGGTGGGGATCAGAGACGTCATGATTCAGAGCCTGACCCAAGAAGTCGAAAATAACAGATGCCAAATGGATGCACTGATCAGGCGGTATGGATACAATGAATTGTCTGACAATGATTTTGACAGCCCTATTACCAGGGACATCCTGCGAACCCCATTCCCAGAAAAGTTAAGGATGCCACACGTGGAACAGTTCAAGAAAGATAGAAATCTTAAAGAACACGTTAGAAGAAATAAAAACACTTTGGCCCAGTATGCCCACAGCGACCCTTTGCTGTGTCTCAATTTTCCACAAACTCAGGGAGACACAGGCTCAAGATGGTTCAGAAGATTGCTCCCGGTAAGTATTGGGAGTTTCAGCGAATCGAGCAGAAGCTTTTCAAGATAATTCCTAGGCAATGTGCACAGGAAAAAGTCAGTCGCTTACCTTTCTCAAGTGATGCAAGGGAATGACGAGTCACTGAAGAAGTACCTGGGGAGATTTGGCCAGGCGGTCTCAGAAATCGACAGTGCAAATGACGAAGCAATAATCGTTGCATTCATAAACAACCTGTAGAATGGATTGTTGTCTTTTCACCTAATAAGGGCTCGTCTAACCAGATATGCAAATATGATGGATATGGCTGGAGGATATGCATTAACCTAGGAAGAGGAATTAGCAACGGGAGGTTGCTACATGCATGGAGGGAGACCCGAACAAAAAGATGTCGAATCAAAGGTACCGAACCATAAAGGAAAACAAAAAAGAAATAGCAAAGAAAAGAGTAAGGACGGGGGAAGTGGGCGTAATGCTAATCAGACTGCGGAAAAGTTTAGAGAAAAATACACAAACTACACCAATTCCGAAAAAAATAGGAAGAAATCCTGGCAATACTAAAAGAAAAAAATCTGGTAAAGGAGTCACGTCGGTAATCTCAATTTGCTCGACGAGACATAAAAAAATATTATAGGTTCCATAAGGAAACAGTTCATGAGACCTCCAAATGTTACCAGCTTAGAGACTACATAGAGACTCTCATTCGGGAAGGACACATGTAGGATATAATCCTGAAGAAAGATGAGAAGTCAGAAATTAAGAAAGAGACCAAGATAGATCATAACTCTGGTCGGAACAAAAGGGCTAGTCCCAAGGCAAATGAAATGATACAGACAATCCTCGAAGGACCATCAACTGGGAGAAGTAACCGGGAGCGGACTCAAGAAATTCGAGAAGCGGTGGAGGCAAGGTAGTATTTTGATGTCAACTCCGTCGAGCCAGAACCAAAAAGAATAAATGAAGGATGGGACCCGATAATATTCACGAAGGCGGATTCACATGGGGTCTACATCCGACCAAATGACGCCCTCATCATAAGTGCCCGAATTGGCTATAGAGAAGTTAGAAGAATTTTAGTAGACAATGGAAGTTCGATAGACATTCTCAATGTGGCTGTTTATGATCAGCTTAGGTTGGATCGAAAGGATTTGCAACCTTTCCATCCCACTCAGAGGATTCGGGGGAGTCGAGATCAGGTCTCTCGGGACAGCGAAGCTGCTCGTAAAAATCGGAGTAGCTCCTTGTCAGAAAATAATGTTACTCGAATTTGTAGTGGTAGGCCAGGACAATTGGCCTTATAATGCGCTATTAGGTCGACCATTCCTGAACAAAACTAAGACAGTAACAACTACATACACTCTAATGATCAAATTCTCAACAGAATGGGGGATATGAGTAGTCAAAGGGTCCCAAGAGATGGCCAAAAGAGCTAATCTTTCGGTTTACAAAGACAGGGACAATAGTGAGCAAGTATGTGCCATAACACAACCAGATCAAATCAAGCAGGAATCACTGTTGTTCGAGTTCGATCCAAGGGAAGAACCGGAGGTATCTAAAAGTAAACCAACAGAAGAGGTAGTCTTAAAGGAAGATGAACCAGATAAGAAGATCAAAATTGGGGCCAATTTGGAAGGAAAGGTTAAGAAGGACCTTGTTAATTTGCTTAGAGAATACAAAGATGTGTTCGCTTGGAGTCTTGAAGACATGGTAGGGATAGATGCCCGAATAATATCACATCATCTGGTGGTGGATCCAAATGCGAAACCAGTAGTACAAAAGAGAATGTCATTTAACCTCGAGAGAAGTCGGGAAATTAAGCAAGAAGTGGAGAAGTTACTTTTTGTAGGGTCAATTAGAGAAATCAGCTACCCTTAGTGGGTAGCAAATGTTGTCCTGGTCCATAAGAAAAATGGCCAGTGGAGAATGTGCGTGAATTTTACGGACCTGAACAAGGCCTGCCCAAAGGACAGTTTTCCATTACCGAGAATAGACGAATTTGTCGATGCTATATCGGGCCATGAATTACTTAGTTTCATGGACGCTTACTTGGGATACAATCAAATCCTAATTAATAAGGCTGACGAAGAAAAGACATCATTCACAACCGATCAAGGCTTTTATTGTTATACAGTAATGCCTTTTGGGTTAAAAAATGTTGGAGCAACATACCAAAGATTGGTCAATAGGATTTTTGCTCGTCAAATTGGAAGAAACATGAAAATTTACATAGATGACATGTTAACCAAAAGTGTTTCGGCAGACGAACATACTTCGGACCTACGGGAAACATTTGACATCTTGAGGAGGTATCATATGAAGCTAAATCCGAACAAGTGCCTATTTAGGGTTCCTTCGGGAATGTTCCTTGGTTTCCAAGTTTACCAGAGGGGAATCGAAGTGAACCCTGAGAAGATCCAGGCTCTTCGAAAAATGACTTCGCCAAGAACGTTAAAAGAAGTGCAACGCTTAACAGGATGCTTAGGTTCCTTGGGCAGATTTATTTCAAAGGCCACAGATAGATGTGCTCCCCTTTTCAAAGTGATCAAAAAGGGGAAAGGACTCAAATGGAATGAATTGTGCGAGAAGGCATTCTTGAAAATCAAAGAGTACTTAGGGCGGACTCTCATCCTTTCAAAACCTAAAATGGGAGAAATACTCCACTTTTACTTATCCATTACAGACTTAGCAGCAAGCTCAGTTCTAGTCCGGACAGAAGATGGAGTACAGAGGCCAGTGTACTACACCAGCAAGTCTTCCAGCTAAAACCAGGTATTCACATGCAGAAAAAATGGCTCTAGCATTGGTTTCGGTAGCAAGGAAGCTGAGGCCATATTTTCAGGCTCATATGAGCCAGGTTCTCACCGACTGTTCACTTAAGCAAATCTTATAGAAGCCAAATTTTTTAGGAAGATTAACCAAATGGGCAATCGAGCAGAGTGAATTCGATATTCGGTACAGCCCTAGGAAATCACTCAAAGGCCAAATAGTGACAGATTTTGTAGCAGAATTCAGATCCAAACCTGGTAACAAAAAGGATGTTAGGCAAGAGTTTTTCATGGAAGTTATATGTCGATGGTTCCTCGAACACTCATGGCAGCAGGGCAGTGATCGTGGTATGCACTCCAGAAGGAGATGATGTTGAATGTGCCATGAGATTCTACTTCAAAGCAATAAATAACTAAGCCGAATATGAGGCATTGCTAGCAGGACTTAGAGTTTGCATAGCTCTCGGAACAGATGAGGTTGAGATATTCAATGACTCACAGATAGTCGTCAACCAAGTTTATGATGAGTATCAGGCTAGAGATGAAGGTATGATGGCTTATTTGGGCATATCATTATTTGGGCATATCAAAACAACTCCACCAAAAATTCAAGGAATACAGGATTGTTCAGATCCCTAGAGAGGAAAATGAGAAGGAATACGCTTTGTCCAAACTAGCATCAGCAACAACCACAACCAGGCCAAAAAAAATACCATTTGCATATCTTTTCAGACCAAGTATAGTTGAGCCGAAAGACTCTGAAGTCTCAAAAATCCGAAAACTGTTAGACGGTCAGATGACTCTGTTGGAACCCCGTTCACCGGTCACGCAGCGGAATTAGGTTTTTAAATTATTATTTTTTATACCGATCATAATCTGTATCTGGGACCAGTGAACTTGGGATCATAATTATTTTTCGAAACTAATACATCCAATATGTAAACACAGGAATTTGTAATCAACAAAAATCAGAAAAACATACCAACGTTTGAAGGCTCCTTTACTTTACGATGTGCTCCTTTCTGAAATACTATGTGCTCCTGTCTGGACCACTCGACCTTTCTCGCTATCTCCCGGATCTGGTAACTAAGTGTGGGCGCGTCACGGTCTCAGGAACTTGAATGGAGAATGTAGAGAAAATTTAAAAAAACTCTTTCTTCAATATTTGGTGTTATTTTAATGTACACAATCTCATTACGCAGCTAAATATATATATATCACCCTCTGCTGCTTCTTTTTATCACAAATAAAGACTTGTCTCTTTCATGTATCACGCCTATGCTAAATATTGTGTATATTATATATTTATAAAGTCAACCTCTCTAATTATTTTATATATATATATATATATATATATATATATATATATATATATATATATATATATATTGTTTGTATCCTATACAAACACTTATATATGTGTGCACACCAATTTGCATCCAATGTAATCTTTTGTGTTATAATTGATATATATCTTTTATTATCCTTTTCAAATATATATAATATATTAAAAGTGATCATAAGTATTTTAAATTTAAACTTAAATTCAAATACTTAGATAAATGATTTAGTAAAATAAAATAATCTTATTATTTTATCTTCACCTAAATCCATATATCAACTAACACCCTCCAATTAATAGTTAATTCATAATTCATAATTATCAATATAATTAAATAATCTAATTATTTAATTAATTTAACTATTAACATTCATTGATTAAATAATCTCATTATTCAATTAATTCCCGAATATATACGTGTCACTTTTGTAACACAATTAATTGGAAAATCCAATTAATTAACCGTGACCCTTGTTACCTAAATCGATCGGGCTAGCAAGGAGACCTAATGGACCCACAGTATTTTGAGCTCCAATAATCCTCGGAATCATTAATTAAACTCTTTAATTAATATTCATTGATTATTAACTCCGGTGTTATTCCACTAAAAACCCGAAGCTGCACTCTCTCAACTGTAGACGCTTTTACACAGACCGATATAACTCGGTGTCCATCGATATAGCTATTACACATGGTGTGATCCTTCACAGTGGTTCATAATTAGAGCTGGGTCATAATGTCCGTTATACCCCTCTAATTACATATATCCTTTAAGTACCGTTGATTCTCTAATGGAAAATAAATCTTATTTCCTCACGGAATTAGGAGAGCGCTCATATTGTCCAAGCCCCGAATCAACCCTTAAGGGAACTACCATCTACTTCTCACAGGAAGGAGTGAATTCCACTATTGTGTACAAATTTTCCCAGCCACAAGCCAAACCGTAATCCTAACATATGGAGTATATTGATCAGGGAATGCATCTGACCTCACCTATGGTATATCAAAGACCACAATCTAACCTGAAGGAGTCGATAAGACACTCAGGATTAAGATCACCCACATATAGCCATTATTAGTTGATATATATGAATCTCATCAGTAAACGGATCTTGGTGAGAGATTCATATAGATCATGCCCAGTCCAATATGATCACATCATAAAAGGTGCCTCCATTCTCATATCTCCATATGAATGATTTAGGATAGAATCACCGTACATTACGGAATGGACCGCAACTATACATTAACCACAAATAAAGTATCCAGCTTTATTTGCTATCTATGGACTCTTTAGATTGCACGTCTCTTACATTATCCATCTGTATATGACACTCATATACACAGTTCGAGATTACATCCTGCAATCTTGGATGTTAAATTTATGCACAAATTATATAATAAACAACACAACAAGAATGAATTGAACTTTTCCTTTTATTTATTTAATAAATCCATTTACAAATTACATCTTTAGGGCATAAACCCTAATAAGTTCTGTCTTGCCTCCATTACTTCTCTGATTTCCTGCTTTCGCTCTCGCTTACTTCTCCCAATGGATGGTCCTCCAAAGATTGTTTGTATTACTTCATTGGCCTCAGGGCTGGCCCTTTGATTTCAAAAAAAGCTGTGATTGGCCCTGATCTCTTTCTTTGTCTCTGACTTCTCATCCCTTTTCAAGATTATATCCTGAAGGTGTCCCTACTGAATGAGGGTTTCTATGTAATCCCTGAGCTGGTTACATTTGGAAGTCTCATGACCTGTTTTCTTATGGAATCTACAGTATTTTGTTGTATCTCGCCCAGCAAACTGAGACTGTTGGCATGGCTCTTTTACCAGATTTTTCTCTTCCAGTATGGCTAGGATTTCCTCCTAATTTTTTTGAAGAGGGGTGTAGTTGGCATATCTACCTCGGAATTTCTTCGTGATCTGTTCGGTATTACACCAGTTTCCCCAGTCTTTGATTTTTTCTTTACTATTTCCTTTCTGTTTTCCCTTTTGGTTCTGTACCTTGGACTCGGCGTCCTTTTCGGGTTTTCCTCCATACATGTAGCATCCACCCGTAGCTAACTCTTCTTCTTCGGCGAGTGCATATCCTCCTGCCATGTCCATCATATCTGAATATCTAGTTAGACAGGCTCTTCTTAGGTCAAAAGATAACCGTCTATTCTGTAGATATGATCATATTATACAAGGTGCCTCCATTCTTATATCTCTATATGAATGATTCATGATAGAATCATCGTACATTACGGAATGGACTGCAACTAAGATTAACCACAAATAAATTACCTAGCTTTATTTGTTATCTATGGAATCTTTTGATTGCACGTCTCTTACTGTATCCATCCGTATATGACACTCATATACACAGTTCGAGATTACATCCGACAATCTTGGATGTTAAATTTATGCACAAGTTATATAATAAACAACATAACAAGAATGTATTGAACTTTTCCTTTTATTTATTTAATAAATCCATTTACAAATTACATCTTTAGAGCATAAACCCCAACAATCTCCCACTTGCACTAAAGCATGTGAGGCATGTCTCGTAACTCTAGACCATCTAGGTGACCCGAAAACACTTTAGCCAGTAAGGTCTTCGTAAATGGATCAGCGTTATTGTCTTGTGAGGCTATCTTGGTGATGATCACATCTTCTCTCTGCACTATCTCTCTAATGAGTTGATACTTTCTCTCTATATGCTTCCCTCTTTTATGGCCTCTTGGTTCGTTAGAATTAGCCACAGCACCACTGTTATCACAATAAAGTGTGACGTGACTATCCAGATCTGGAACAACTTTCAGATCACTCAAGAACTTATGGAGCCAAACAGCCTCTTTAGCAGCTTCACAAGCGACTACATATTCGATTTCCATGGTGGAGTCAGAAATGTAAGATTGCTTGATACTTCTCCACACAATGGATCCACCACCAAAGGTGAATACTGATCCAAACGTGGATTTCCTAGAATCCCTGTCTGACTAAAAATCAGAATCCGTGTATCCTTACGGGATCAAATCCTACCCAGAATACACTAGCATATAGTCTCTCATTCTCCAAAGATCCTTGAGAATTGTCTTGACAGCAACCCAATGATCCAATCCTGGGTTGGACTGATATCTACTGACTACTCCCACTGCATAGCAGATGTCCGGTCTCGTGCATAACATAGCATACATGAGACTACCTACTACTGATGCATAGGGTACACGTCTCATATCCTCAACTTCTTGAGGTGTCTTAGGACACTGTTCCTTAGACAAATTAACTCCATGCCTAGAAGGTAAATTACCTTTCTTGGAGTCTTGCATCGAAAATCGTATAAGAATCTTGTCGATATATGATACCTGAGATAGTGATATGAGTTTGTTCTTACGATTGCTTATAAGCTGGATCCCAAGAACATAACTCGACTCTCCCAAATCTTTCATTTGGAATTGGCTAGCCAGCCAGCCCTTTACATCAGACAACACTCCCACATCATTCCCAATGAGTAGGATATCATCTATGTAGGAACAAGAATACTACTTTCTTATCAAATATGTGCTTGTAGACACAAGGCTCATTGACATTCTACTCGAAGCCATAGGTTTTGATCACATCATCAAACCTGATGTTCCGAGATCTAGATGTTTGCTTAAGCCCATAAATGGACCTTTGCAGTTTGCAAACCTTTTGCTCTTTATCTGGACACACGAATCCCTCTGGTTGTATCATATAGATTCTCTCATCAAGATTGCCAATCAAGAATGCAGTCTTGACGTCCATTTGCCGAATTTCATAATCGAAATAGGCATCAATGGATAAGAGAATCCTAATAGACTTAAACATGGCTATTGGCGAGAAGGTCTCTTCATAATCGACCCCCTCTTTCTAGGTATAACCCTTAGCCACTAGCCTTGCCTTGAAGGTCTCTACCTTCCTGTTTACTCCTCTCTTTCTCTTGTAGATCCACTTACACCCTATGATTTTTACCCTATCCTATAAGTCTACAATATCCCATACTGAGTTAGAGTACATGGACTTCATCTCGAGATTCATGGCTTTAAGCCATTCCTCTTTATCAGGATCTTCAATTGCATTCTTAAATGTCAATGGATCATCAACACTATCAACAGAGAAAACACTTTGTCCCTCACCTATAGCTAAATAGCGTTCAGGTTGTCCCACAACCCTCTCACTACATCTAGGTGGCATTGTATCCTGATCAGGAACCATCTGACTCTCAGATGTTTGTGGAACAACAACTCTTGTTGATGAAGCACTAGTCTCACCAGGCTCCAACTCATTTAATACAATCTTTGAACGAGGTTTATGGTCATTAATGTAATTGTCCTCAAGAAACGTTGCATTTGTCGATACAAATACTTTGTTATCTTCAGGACTATAGAAGTGTCCACCTCTGGTCTCGTTGGAGTATCCTACAAGCAGGCAGACAACAGATTTGGAGTCTAGCTTTCCAGTTCTATTCTTCAGTACGTGTGTTGGACACCCCCATATACGGAAATGTCATAAACTAGTTTTACGACCATTCCACAACTCTAAGGGAGTCTTAGGAACAGATTTGGATGGCACTACATTCAAAATGTATGCCGCTGTTTGTAACGCATATCCCCGGAAGGAATTTGGTAATGATGAGAAACTAATCATAGATCTCACCATTTCCATTAGGGTTCTATTTCTCCTCTCCGCTACACCATTTTGCTGAGGTGTACCGGGAGCTGTCAGTTGGGAAAATATCCCATGCTCGACCATGAAGTCTTCAAACTCTTGGTCAAGGTACTCACCTCCACGATTCGATCGTAGTGACTTGATAGTCCTACCTAATTGAATCTCAACTTCAGCTCGGAATTCTTTGAACTTTTCAAAGGTTTCTGACTTTCGTTGCATCAGGTAGACGTATCCATATCTTGTGTAGTCATCTATAAAGGTGACATAATACTCATAACCACCCCTCGCTTTAACATTCATTGGTCCGCAGACGCCTGTATGTATAAGCTCTAGCGGTTCTTTAGCTCTAAGCTCTTTTCCAGTAAAAGGTCTCTTAGTCATCTTACCTTCCAGACAAGATTCACAGATAGGTAATGTGCCAACCTTTAACTCACTTAAAGGTTCGCTTTTTACTAGTCTGTCTATCCAGTCAAGGTTGATATGACCAAGCCTTAGATGCCAGAGATACGTGTCATTATCTGGAGAAATCTTATATCGTTTAGTTTTTGGTTTTTCAACCTTAAACATTTCGGTGTTTAGCAGTATAGTATGTATTAACAATCTTAACACATACAAATTGTTTTCATTAATTCCTGAACAAATATTCAGACCATTCTTTCCAATAATAACAGACTTATTATTAAAAGAAATAAAATACGATTGTTCTAAAAATTTAGAAACGGAAATCAAATTCCGTGTAAATCCAGGAATATAAAAAACATTGTTCAATAATAAAAAACTATTATTATTACAAAATTGCAATCTTATTGCTCCCACTGCTTTTGCAGACATGACATCCCCCGACCCCACACGCATTGAGAAGGCTCCCTCTTCTAACTGTGTCCAAGAATCAGTCCACTGAAAAGAAGAACAAACATGGTTAGTGGCCCCCGAATCAATTATCCAGGATGAAGAATCATCTTCCACTAAACAAGATTCAAGAACAAGTAAATCATATTTACCTTTCGTCTTTTTCTTCTTGGCTACCTCATCCAGGTATTGAAGACAGTTCCTCTTCCAGTGCCCAACCTTATCGCAATGGAAACATTTTCCTTTGCCTTGGTCGGTGGAAGGGGTATTCTTTTTGCTTTAGGCTTTCTTGGGTTTGGGCTTACCCTTCGCCTTCCCAGCAGACCTCTTCCTCTTTTTATTATTTGAAGAGGAAGATGGTTCAACAATATTTCCCTCACCGGTCTTTCCCTTATTGTCCTTAATTAAAGACTCAAAGGTAGCAAACTCATTGAGCAACTGTGTATGACTAAACTTTAACTTGTTCATCCCGTAGTTGCTCTTAAACTGATCGAAACTCTTCGGAAGAGTCGTCAGTATGATGCTCACTTGACTGGATTCGTCAATGGCCCCGCCATTGACTTCTGCAGTGTTGAAGTAGGATATCATGCTCAGGACATGTTCCCGAACTGACGTTCCTTCCTTCATGCGAGCGAGCATAGCAAAACGAATGGCTTCGTGTCACTTTTGCTCGAAGGGCTACCCGAACATGGCTTTCAATGACTCCATGATTTCGAATGCTGAAGTCATTGCTTCATGCTTTGTGACGAGCACGTCTGTCATAAAAGCCAACAGACATGTTTGGGCCTTCTCATCAGATGAGACCCATTGCTTGTATGTCTCACAAACAGTTCGTGTGGCATTGGCAGCAGGCACTGGGGGACATTCCTCCGTAAGCACAAACTTGAGGTCTTTGGTGACCAATATTGCATTACTGTTAAGTTTCCACTTAGTTTAGTTATCACCAGTTAACTTGCCGTTTGCGAGAATTTGAAGTAATGCAGAAGACATTATTGCTGAAATAAATAAAACATTCATTCAGTCATTTGTTTAAAAACAAGTGTGAGTGCTTTGGTATAAATTTAAACATGATGCATGCACATGTTTAATGAACTAGAACTACCCTAAAACTTGTTACTATACAACGACAATACAACATACCACAAAGAAGTGTCGCCTTAGGGTCGGTCAAGTCTTTGCATGTTGGACCGAGACATTCTCATTCAAATGATATTCTAGAATAGCTCTTATTCCATATCATTCAACCATCGTTCATTCAGTCAGGTTTTTAATTAACAAACTTAATCAAAACCTTTGTGAGTGTAACCCACCATTTCAGATCTCACGAGCTTAACTCGAGAATTGCCGTCTTAGGGTCGGTCAATCCCGAAATACCCTCAAAAATCCTATCCATTAGGAAGTCAACCTTTGTATTGACCTTTGTGGAAACCCTTCTTAGGGAGGACGAAAGCAAAGCCATCACGAGGCCCCACTCGGGTCTCACGGTGTTGAACGAATATGGAGACCGAGGATATATATGTCATATATCCCTCTCCCACTCACTATTTTAAAATTAGGGTTTTCTATTAACCGTTAATGCACCTAGATTCTACAAGATTAAACGATTAACTTTAATCAAGTTATCTAGCGTATTAACTAATTAGAAACAAATTCTAATTAACTAATAAATTATTAATGATTTTTAACAATTAAAAATCTAATCTATTAGTGAATAATCTAAACTTTTGTAAACTATTTAGTAAGGTCAGATTATTATGTTAGTGTTTACCAAATTTTAATTATTAAAACTCTAACACTTTATTCGGTTCATTTATTATTAGGTAATTAATCATATTAATCCTAATTACAATAAATGACCCTATTAATCTAACTTATTAAACTCTTTATTAACTAGATTAATATTAATGAGAATTACCAAGTTTTCTAACCATTAAAAACAATCTCATTATTCATAGCCAATTATGTATATTACCCATTTTAATCACATTAAAAAAAATATATAAAATATCAGGCTATGATGCATGTATGACATATTAAATATATTTGTGTAGGCACATCTAATCTAAATGACATACGTATACATGATAATGCTTTTATCATCACATAATATAAAGCATACATGAATTGACCGAGTACTATGGATTATTTAACCTAAAAAAATTGGAATCTAAAATTACAAAATTTACCCAAGGCATTCCTTGGCCTTCTAGTAACTTCAGATATCTTCTAGTCTCTTCAGGTCACTCCGATTTATCTCATGAATCCTTCTTCGCGATTTTTCCAGGTCTTTAATATAGGTTACATTTTTTTTTTACAATAGAATAACAGAAATATATATAAACAAAACAAAAAATACAACCCATAAACCCTAAATCCACAGTACCATATAATTAACGATCAATCATGTTTTTATAAATTTAAAAAAATAATATACATACAAAAACATCATACAGTCAATTTAAATTGTGCCTACACAATTCATACATACAGGAGCATCGAAAACAATTTCCTATTCCAAAAAATAAACTGGCTCTGATACCAATTGTTGGAACCCCGTTCACCGGTCACACAGCGAAATTAGGTTTTAATTTTTTTTTATACAGATCATAATCTGTATATGGGACCAGTGAACTTGAAATTGTAATTATTTTTCGAAACTAATACATACAATATGTAAACACAGGAAATTGTAATCAACAAAAATCAAAAGAACATACCAACGTTTGGAGGCTCTTTTACTTTACGATGTGCTCCTGTTTGAAATACTATGTGCTCCTGTCCGAACCACTCGATCTTCCTTGCTATCTCCAGAATCTGGTAACTGCGTGTGGACGCGTCACGATCTCAGAAACTTGAATGGAGGATGTAGAGAAAATTTAAAGAAACTCTTTCTTCAATATTTGGTGTTATTTTAATGTACATAATCTCATTACGCAACCAAATATATAAATATCTAACTATACCACGTCTGCACCTTTTTAACAAAAATATCTCCACGCCTATGCTAAATATATATATATATCACCCTCTGATGCTTTATATATCACCCTCTGCTGCTTCTTTTTATCACAAATAAAGATTTATCTCTTTCATGTTGAGCCTATGCTAAATATTGCGTATATTATATATTTATAAAGTCAACCTCTCTAAGTCTCTTTTATATATATATATATATATATATATATATATTGTTTGTATCATATACAAACACTTATATATGTGTACATACCGATTAACATCCAATGTAATCTCTTATATTATAATTGATATATATCTTTTAATTATCCTTTTCAAATATATCTAATATATTAAAAGTGATCATAAGTATTTTAAATTTAAACTTAAATTCAAATACTTAGATAAATGATTTAATAAAATAAAATAATCTTATTATTTTATCTTCACCTAAATCCATATATCAACTAACACCCTCCAATTAATAGTTAATTAATAATTCATAAATATCAATATAATTAAACAATCTAATTATTTAATTAATTTAACTATTAACATTCATTGATTAAATAATCTCATTATTCAATTAATTCCCGAATATATACGTGTCACTTTTGTAACACAATTAATTGGACAATCCAATTAATTAAATGTGACCCATGTTACCTTAATCGATCGGGATAGCAATGGGACCTATTGGACCCACAGTATTTTGAGCTCCAATAATCCTCGGAATCATTAATTAAACTCTTTAATTAATATTCCTTGATTATTAACTCTGGTGTTATTCCACTAAAAACCCGAAGTTGCACTCTCTCAACTGTAGACGCTTTTACACAGACCGATATAACTCGGTGTCCATCGATATAGCTATTACACATGGTGTGATCCTCCACAGTAGTTCATAATTAGAGCTGGGTCATAATGTCCGTTATACCCCTCTAATTACATATATCCTTTAAGTACCGTTGATTATCTATTGGACAATAAATCCTATTTCCTCAAGGAATTAGGAGAGTGCTCATATTGTTCATGCCCCCAATCAACCCTTAAGGGAACTGCCATCTACTTCTCACAAGAAGAAGTGGATTACATTATTGTATAGAAATCTTCCTAGCCACAAGCCAAACCGCAATCCCAATTTATGGAGCATATTGATCGGGAACTGCATCCGACCTCACCCATGGTATATCAAAGACCACGATCTAACCTGAAGGAGTCGATAAGACACTCAGGATTAAGATCACCCACATATAGCCATCATTAGTTGATATATATGAATCTCATCGGTAAACGGATCTTGGTGAGAGATTCATATAGATCATGGCCCAGTCCTATATGATCATATTATACAAGGTGCCTCCATTCTTATATCTCCATATGAATGATTCAGGATAGAATCACCGTACATTACGGAATGGACCGCAACTATAGATTAACCACAAATAAAGTACCCAGCTTTATTTGCTATCTATAGATTCTTTAGATTGCACATCTCTTACTGTATCCATCGGTATATGACACTCATATACACAGTTTGTAATTACATCCGCAATCTTGGATGTTAAATTTATGCACAAGTTATATAATAAACAACACAACAACAATGTATTGAGCTTTTCCTATTATTTATTTAATAAATCCATTTACAAATTACATCTTTAGTGCATAAACCCCAACAGACTTAGCTAAGAAGATACCTGGAAGAAGGTGTACTCCTGGAAGATCCCTTAGAAGCCAAAGGCATCAGGTACCGGTCAGCAAGATGCATGTTGATTGGAGAAGAACTGTACAGAATAGGGTTTTCCCGAACACTCAAGAGTTGTGTATCAGAGGAAGATGCATATTAGATACTACAAGAAATCCATGGCGGGGTATGCGAAAACCATACAGGGGGCAGAAATTTAGCACACAAGGTACTCAGGCAAGGTTAATATTGGCCCTTTTTGTTATAGGATGCACAGCGATGCTCAGAAAGTTGTAGTGCCTGCTAAAGGATCGCTAATGATATTCGGCGGCCTCCTGAACAACTTAGAAGCCTCATATCCCCATGGAAATTCACCATGTGGGGACTACACTTAATTGGTCCAATACCGGCAGGAACAGGGGGTGGAGCTAAGCACACAATTGTGGCTGTTGATTATTTCACAAAATGGGTAGAAGCTGAAGCGTTGGTACATATCACTAAAGCAAATACCACGAACTTTGTGAAGGAAAATATACTCTACAGATTTGTAGCCCCGAGTACTATTATCACTGACAATGACACTCAGTTCGATAATAAAAAATGTAGACAACTGTACAACGAGTACCAAATTGCAAATTATTATACCACACCTGCCCACTCTCAAACGAATAGACAAGCTAAAGAAGTAAACAAAATCAGCAAGCACACTCTCAAAGCAAAGTTAGATGCCAAGAAAGGCAGTTGAGTTGAAAAAATTTCTGAAGTATTATGGACATATCGGACGACAGTAAGGACTTCTACAAAAGAGACTTCATTCTCTTTGGCGTTCAGAACTGAAGCCGTCATCCTGGTAGAAACGTTGTATATGTCACCAAGAGTCAGACTATATGATGAAGTCCAGAATGCTGATTTGTTGTTACAAAGCTTAGATTAGCTGGAAGAGAAAAGGGAGAAATCCCGAGTACGAAATGCAGCATATCAGTAAAGAGTAGCCCAGCACTACAACTCCCATATTCAGATCAGGAAATTCCAGCTAAGAGACCTGGTGCTCAAGAAAGTATCGATGAACACAAAGAACAAAGCTGCAGGCTCGTTGGCTGACAAATGGGAAGGCTCGTACTAGATTGAAGGAATAGCTGGTCATTGAGCATATTGGATTGCCCAACCAGATGGAAGGGTTTTACCTCGACCATGCAATGCCCAATATTTGAAGATTTTTTATCCTTGAAATTTGTTTCCTTTTTAGTCAGGACAATTTTGTTAGTCAGGATATTTTCTTTTAACATTGGGAGTTAACCATATTGTTAGTTTTGCAGTTATGAATAAAGGCTCAACATGGGATTTCAGAAATCTGAGCACATGATAATAAGAACATGCAAAAAAGACAAGTATGATAATAAGACATGCGAAAAAGAAGCATATCATAAGCACATACAAAAAAGATAAAATGTTCGGGACCAATAATTTGGCAAAATTCCCTAATGGGCAAAGAAGCTCGAAGAAGCATGCCAGCCGAGCAAGGTCAGTCGACATTAGCCAAAAGGCAAACCCGATGCACCAGATTCTGAAAAACGGTTCGGGACACCGTCGGGAAAAATCTCGGTGAGATGTGCAGCTGTGTAAAGCAATTTTAATCTTAACGATTCGGTAAACCCTTGTGCAGACAAAACTATGAGACGTCCTCAGTGACTTGCGTAAGGACTCGAACGTATGATCGTGGTGAGCCTCAATGTAATGTTCAGGTAGCAACCGACTATGAAGTACAAGTATAAATCTACTTGCCTATTTCGAGATGACTCAGTTAATAATATTAGCCAGTTTAATAAGATACTTGGTGCATGAAACGAGTTTAATAAGATACTCGGCGTTTAAAGAGTCACTTAGACTAGTAGCCAGTTTAATAAGATACTTGGCGCATGAAATTGAGTTTAATAAGATACTCGGCATTTAAAGAGTCGCTCAGACTAGTAGCAAGCTTAATAAGATACTTGGTCCATGAAATCGAGTTTAATAAGATACTCGACATTTAAAGAGTCGCTCAGACTATTAGTGAATTAAATAGGATAAGACATCCAAATTCATAACAAAGCAGTCAACAAAAAGAAGAAAAATGGAGTTTTATTAACTAAAATGAATCTTTACAAATATGCCTAAGGTGGGGCTGGAGATTTGGAAACCTTCCCAATACTCAAGTCTGGCACCATCTCATACTTGCAGAGGAGACTCTCATTTGAAGGTCAGGCGATTGTGTAGACCGAGTCATCCATCCATTCGCTGTAATCAGCTCAAGAGATCGGTCCAACGTCAGGTTTTGACCCATCCACACCAGCCTCCTGGCTAGCATAAAAGGTCGAAAGAGAATGCTCCGACAGGACCTCCAAATGCATAGGATGGGGCTCTTTACCTTGGCTAAGACAGTATGCTCTCCATTCCTTCATCTGAGTCCGAAGAGATTCCAAGGACCGGTCCACATGGTTTTTTATCAATAGCTCCCAGTTGGCTCGAGCCTTGTTAGTCACCCATTTTTTACTTTAAAGAATTCACCAGCCGAGACTAACCCTCGTTGAAATTCCCTAAGGAGTAAGGCATCATAGGCTGGGGACCTCTTAAAGTGATCAACCCCTTGAACTTCAAGTTCCAGCCTAGCCTCCTTCGAAAGGGATTCAAAGGTCAGGGCCTGGAGCTCAAGGTCTTTAATTTTTTGCTCGTAAGACGATATGGCCTGCTCAACCTCTTGTTCAGCTTTGAGCATCGACTCTTAGGCAGCAGACAATAAATTTTAAAAGGATACAGCCTTCTCTTTTGCAACAGAAGCTCTCTCCTCGGCCTCCATTTGTTTAGCCAAGCAATGATCGGTAAATTCTTGGGTAGGGCTCACCTCCCTTTGATTGGTCGCCTCAATTCGAGCACGGCTGTCCTCACTCTCTTTCAATTGAGCTTCAAGACGTCTTATCTGATTGACTTGATGTTGTTCCATCTGAACAAACTTAGTAAAATTAGCAACCAACTGCAGGGAAGAGTGGGTTAAAAATCTAAGACAAAAGCTAAAGCAAAGGTCGGGATAGAAGACTTGCATAAGATGCACTATTGAAAATGTTTTCAAGACGATTAGTCGGGGAACCATTCCTGAAACAGCTCCAGTGGTCATCCCTGATAAAAGCCCGACCGAATGACATCGACCTCAACATATCTTAGGGGTGGACACGTGGGATTACCCGAGGATCCTACTCTTGCATCAGCAACTTCAATGGGTAAAGAATCCTTATTCAGATTGTCCGAAGTGTCCACTCTTCCCAAAGGAGCCTCAGCCTAGACACTCGGGGAAACTCTAGCATCGGTGTCGTCGTCACTTGATTCAACAAATGACACCACCCAAGGAATCTTTTTTAGGACAAGCAGCAGAGTCAGCTGCATTCCTTTTCTCAGCACAAGTAAGATGGAAGCCGAGGTCAGCCGTTGGATCCTCCTGATCTTTAATAATATCTTAAAAGGATTCAAAAAGACCAGGATCAAGGTTAACTTGCTCATTTAGGGGTACCCCAACTCCTTCCTCATCCCCAACAACAAACTGATCAGTAGAAACTTCATTGATTAGGGAACTAGGCTCGTTAAGCACTACGCCATTATGATGACCTTTCTGTCTGCCTGCTTTCATCTTCAGACACCCTTTGAGCATTAGCAGCTCCAACAGAACCACTCGGATTGCTTGATTCCCCTATAGTCGGCTGAATGTCCTCTTCAGGAATATACTCAAGAATTTGCTCAGCTTCATCAAAATCTTCATCTGACTCATCATCAGGCGGAGCAACCCCTTCCTTATTGTGGCGAGAAGCTTCTTTACGACTCGCTTGAACAATCGATTTCACTTGGCTAGCCTGATCAATCATCATTTGAGAACAAGAAAAGAGAACGTGATGATGATGTCTACATCACACACTGAATACAAACAAGTTAGAAAAGAGAACGAGAAAAATGAGAACAAAAAATATATATTATTCTACTTACGTTGCCTATGATAATCTGAAATCTGAGTGAAGAGGCCAAGTTCTATCATTTTTTTCTCAATAAAAAGATAGACATGCTCCTTTTTTCCAGAGTATGCACAGCCTCCCGAGCAAGGTTGGTCAACTCGGCATCAGTATAAATAAGTTTAGACTTGTTCCAACGGTCAGGAGAGTAAAAGAAACGGCGAACCCTTAACACTTCCCGCCCTTCCCCAGCTGAGAGCTCGATCTCAAGTTTAAAGTTCCCTCCGGTAAAAAACCAGTTATTTTTCCGATGCTTGTTTGATGTAGGAAAACCCCACACAAAGCCTTTCTTCTTGGTATCCGAAGAAATGTCAACTCCCCGACTCACCTTCGTTCCTTCAGGGATCCAGCTATCTGGCTGACTGGACATAAGAAAATAAGTTCCAGACCGATCAGATTGCCTTAGTGTATAAAAGTGCCTAATTTCGCAGGGAGAGGGTGGTGACAAGTTCATCTGACTCCACATATGCCACATACACATTAGAATTCTGTAGTTGTTCGGGGCAAGTTGGGCTGGAGCAATCCCCGCCTCAGCAATGAACCAACCAATAAACGACTGGAGAGGAAGAGTCACATCACAGCAGAGCATGGAACCGTAAATTGCTACCATACCCAGGGGAGGGTTCCACACAGCTCTATCACCAGCAGAAACCAGTAAAATTGAATCATCTAGATCGAATCAGGTGCGGTACTTTTCGATTTCATCTTCCCCGACCATATTCAGCTCGACATCATATGCACTTAAGAAATCAAGTGAGAAGAGGATTCGAGACGCACTGTGTTCCTCTTCAACATCCTTCTCATCAACTACTTGCCTCCCAATTTATATACCGCTTGAACCATGCTTGTGAACCACACGGTTATGCTTTCCCATCCTAGACTGAAGAGGAACCCTGTGATCAGAAATGAGAGACTCAAAACTGGAAGAAGATTTAGAACTAGAACTTAAACGAACATCGGGACAAAGCCCGAAAACATCAACGTCTAAAAAACCAGGCTCATTAGGAGGGATTTCCCTCAATAACCTACGAATACAAGAAACCAATTGAAAATCTCCACGCTCAAGCGCTTCGAAAGCTATAACAAAAATGCGCTGTCGTGAAACGGGATCCATCGGAACTGACTTTTAAAGTAGATGAGAAGAAAATAGTAAAAGCTTCGATGAAAATCCTCCGTGCAAGAGAAAATCATGGGCTAGTTGCTTCTGTTTGCTAAAAATGAACAAGTACAACTCATTTTCAGTTTAAATAGGCTATTCAAAAGTCGAAGGCACGAAACCCTATGTCTCAAAAAGCGAGAAAAATCAAAAAGAAGGATTTGATGACGTAAGCGGCGTATCAGGCGACTCATAAGTCGTTTCTCATAAATGCTACTAGAGAAATTGAGCGGTTGAAGCGCACATGTCATGGAAAGAACAAACTAAGCTGTCAGAATTCCAAAACGTCGTAATCACTGAGATTTTGCATGAAGGGACAAATTACATTTACATGCTAGCCATTAAGACAAGTTATTAATGCAAGGAGCTGTTTTAAGGATTATTATTCCTATATTAATGAGGCATAAAAGGTTAGAAGGTTGTTTAAAATATTTTTGCCTAGAACAAAATCCTACTCGGTAAAAATATTTTAAGGGGGTATTGTTATATGTATATTTTGTCGAATGTTCACGTCACTGACAGGTAGGATGATCCCTTAAAAGATTGTCAGATGGGCATCCGGCTTAACATCTAGAAAATACCTTTCAAGATATCACAAATGAATAAGAATCCGAGTAAGTCTAAACGCGAGTATTCGGCACGTTGTGCACTACTCGGGACAGAGTACTTAGCACATTACGTTATACTCGAGACAATATGGGAAACCCGAATAAAGAAATACATCACACGATTCACACGTGGGTGAACCAAGAATCATGTTCCAATACGTAAGACATTTGTATCAAAAAGAATTTCTAGAAGAATAAAACACCAAACAGGAAACAGGTTCCAAATCAAGCAACAACTCTACCTCTTCGAGAAAACTGCAATCTACAAGGAAATAAATCCTAAACGGATTATACCACCAGAGTCTCATTCGATCTCCACACGATCTTCGAAATAGGAAATAAGATAAAAGACGACCTCAACAAGCAACCAGTCTTGATTAAAATATAATTCCTTTTACTTGTACAACACAGGTTAAGATTCTATGCATGTATAAATAGACTCCCGATCCCACTATTAGAAGATATAGAACGTATATACATAAAAAATCACTATATGAGAGAGACAAAAAAGATCGAGTGGTGTAATTCTTCATTAAAATATTGGATTTGGCTTGGTTGTGTATTCAGCCACCCGTGGACGTTTCTCCAATCACCGGAGTTTTATCACGTAAACTCGTATCGTTATTACTCACATTACATTCTCATTCTCTTTCTCTTTCTCCTTTTGATAGGTCATAACGAAATCCAACGTTGTTGACTTCCTCAACCATCGAGAAATCGACGTCAACAATCCCCTTTAAAGATCTTTGAGGACGTGCCAAACTTTTCAATCATCATTTGATTGTCACGGCATTTAATTGAACAAAATCCACGCATGCAGCTGCAAGTAAAAGTAAGAAAATTATGGATGGAATATATAGTTGGAATAACCTTAAAAATAATATTTTTCTATTAATTAATTAAGTCTAGAGTCTCATTCGATATTTATATGATTATATCTCATTTGAACTATAGATATATTTATCTTTTGTAGTACTTATTCGGCACCGAACTAATCTTATTATCTTTATGTATAAAAGAATATTCATATAGACTTATATTAACCATTAGATGTGATAGTCAACATACTTTGGTTTTTACAAGTCTAATCAATATAATTATAAATTCAAATAAATATAAAATAAGATTATTATATTAATAAAATTCATACCCGTACATATATACATCAACTTGAGAGATGTCTTTCTTACAAAAGTGACAATTCTTAAGGAAACTTGCAAGCCTTCCATGAACATTAACAAGATCATACAATTCCTGCAAGTGTGTGGTAGACATCCATTCTTTATTTTCATTCAATCTCCAAATCTTGGAACATAGTTGTTTTTACACTTGTGATTTTGTTGTAACTAGCTAGGGGCATTTTCGTCAACTTGACCTTTAACGAAAATTGGGTAAATTTATTTAAAATCTATTCACCCCCTCCCCTCCCCTCCCCTCCCTTCTAGAATAATATTACACACCAAAAATTTGTTTCAGTATGCATCCATGAAGCTTAACAGTTCGTTGCCAGCCGTTGTATCCGCTAACTGATCAATCCGAGGTAGGGGGAAACTATCATTTGGACATGCTTTGTTGAGATCGATGAAATGCACACACATCCTTCATTGGCCATTCTTTTTTTTTTACCAATACCACATTTGCCACCCATTCAGGGTATTTTACCTCCCTTATAAATCCCGATGTCATCAGCTTCTCTATTTCCTCTTTGATCGCTTTGCTTCTCTCCGGGTTGAATCGCCTCATTTTCTAAACAATTGGCTTACGGTCGGGGTCGATTGTTAAATAGTGTGAAATTATCTTTGGTTCGATTCCTGACATGTCCTCATGTTTCCATTCAAACACATATTTGCACTCCTTTAACAGTCCAACCATCTCACCCTACACCTGCTTTGTCAGCCGAGCCCCGAGCCTTACGGTCCTTTCAGGGTTGTTATCATCAATGGCGACCTCTATCGTCAATTCGACATCCTGGCTTTTCCCATCTTCCAGAGTTATCTCCATCGGATCTAGGTTAAACTGAGTTGGAGTTTCAGCTTTGATTTCCATGTCATCTATTTTCTGATCTTCATGCTCTTCAAAGGCATACACTTGCATTACCCCCAATTCTGCTTTCTCTCTGTATATGACTAGATTTACCTTTCTCTCCCATTCTTACGAACTTTTCATGACTCTCACTCCCGCCTCTGTGGGGAACTTAACCATTAATGCATAAGTGGCAAACATAACTCTTGTCTTGTTCAAGAAGGGTCGGCCCAGTAAGGCGTTATATGGCCAATTCTCTAAACTCATAACCACAAAATCCAGTAACACTGTCTTGGTGCAAGGAGAGCTACCAATTTCCACAGGTAACTCCACCGTTCCAAAAGACCTCACCTCCGCTCATCTGAATCCTCTAAGCGGGACTTTGAGTGGCTAGAGGTCCCTCCTTTGCAGCCAAAGTTGGTCAATCACTTCCATACTAAGAATGTCTATCTAGCTTCCATTGTCGATAAGAACCCTTCTCACTTCCCTATGGCCTACGTGAACTGACAACACAATTGCATCGTTCGACCTTACCTCTGACTTATGCGCGTCTGCTTCAGTGAAAATTATAGGGTCCCAAACTTGTTTGAGCTTCTTTTGATCGGGTCCTAACATATTTACCTCCAGGTTTCTTTGACCATCTATGGCTTTTCTAACTTTAGACGTTCATTCCCGACTACTACTCCCAAGGTATGGCCCGCCAAAGATGGAGTTGATTGCTCTGTTACCTGGATCCCTTATTGGACTCCTCGGACCTCTATCTCACTCATCCATCACGACATTCTTACCCCGATCATCTCCATTCCTGAGGATCACATCCTTAAGATGTCCTTCTCTAATTAGCTTCTCGATATAATCCCTCAGCCGATAGCACTTAGAAGTTTCATGATCGTTCTCCTGGTAAAGCCTGTAGTACTTGGTGGTGTCTCTTCTAGCAAAACTTGACTGCTTCGGGGGTTTCTTGTACATATTCTTTTCTTCTATCACGTTTAGGATTTCTTCATGTCCTTTGACCAACGAAGTGTAGCTGGTATATTGCCCTTTGAATTGCTTGGCACCTTTATCGTCCTTCTTTCGCCCATCTTTTCCTTTTACCCTGCTGCCTTTTTACTCCTGTTTGATGCCAATCTTTGGGTTATTGTCCTTATTCTTCTAGCTATTTCCGTGCCGACCCCCATGTATAAGTTCTCCGCCAAAGGCCAACTCTTCTTCCTCCGCCATGGCGTACCCTTCGACATGGTCTACCATGCTGGCATACATGGTCGGTCCTCTTTACCTCAGGCTTTGGGTCAGATAGTTGTGCTGTAAACTATTGATGAACGCCGACACCACCGCATCATCATTGGGATATTGAACTTCTGACACCTCTTGTGAGAATCTGGTCAGGTAGTCTTTTAACTTCACATTCTTTCTTTACTTTAGAGTCGATAAGACCGATATAGACTTCCTTCGCTGGATATTCCCCATGAACTATCTGGTGAATGCTTGCACCAACTTCACGAAGTTTCTAATAGAACCTACGGATAACACTCCAAACCACATCGATCCTTGATCTCCAAATGTTTGTGGAAACATACGACATATGAGAGAGTCGTCAAAGTCATATTGTGCCATTGCACTTTGATACCTCCTTACAAGATCTTGTGAGTCGGTGTTAGCCTTGAATTGTTCCACGTGCGGCATTCTGAACTTCCCTAAAAAATGAGTCAGTCTTATTGGATTAGTAAACGGGCTTCCAGAGTTCCCTATCAGAGGGTTTCCTAAGCTTTGACTTCATTTCAAGGCTTTTATCCTTCTAAGGAGGATCTCTCGCTCTCCTTCTGGTTCTCCACGTTCATCGAATCTCAGACGAATTGTTAACCCATATGGATCCCTAGGGACCCTCTCATCGATCTGGGTGCCAAAAAGATCGCACCTGACCACCAGAGTTGGCTCTCTGTGCTTTCTAAGGGTCATTTCACCGTTATTTGAATGCGAACGAGACCTTTTACTCTGATCATCATGCCTATGCTCCCGTTCGGGGTAGGTTTCCACTCCATTGTATATTTCCATGTCTTCCCGTGAACTAGATTCCCGGTGTTCCCCTGTCCCTCAATCTTCTAGACAACTTCTCCTGTGTGAACGTCCCCTCTTTCTGTGATGTTTTGCCCCATCTCTTCCAGGTTTCTATGGTGCTCCTAGAGTGGCCGATACTACCTCGAAGCGCACCTTTGGATCTTGGGCCACGATTGGTGTGGAAAGTTGGTACGGCAAACTCAGGTTAGCTGTGGCTGATATACTGATTCCCTGTTTAGCGACATTTTCAATGACTTTTCACAAGGATTTCTAGATATGTTTAAACGCTTCTAGGGAGATGCCAGCTGTTGCACCATTGGTTGCAACAGCATTAAGGTCTGATGGACAATAGGGTCCTTGAGGATGGATCTCCTCCCGTAACAACGATATCCGTATGATCTGGGTCATTGGCATTCTGCGTTACGTCTACATTACGGGGAGACGAACTTCTATCTCTACCAGTATCCATGATGTAGGTTTTAATTAACTGATTTCACAACCACTCAAGTAAACGAAATGTTATCGGAGGTTTAGCCCCTCCTAGCGCCAGTTGTTGACGGTGATTTCTAGACTAATACCCCGTCACACAATTGAAACAAGGTAACAGCCAATCGTAAGCAAAAAGTAATAAGAAAATAAATGAGACGCAGGATTTTACGTGGTAAAACCCCAACGTGAGGAAACGTCCACGGTTGCTAATGACAGTAACAAAGATTCACTATGCTGAAAAAAGATTACACCCTCAATCACTCTTGCCACCTCTCTTAAATTTTTATGTTCCCCCTTTTTGGGTGTTTTTTATGTCTATTTATACATGTATAGAACTCTAATTCGTGATATGCAAGTAAGGAAAGTTCTTGTTGCTTAATAAAATTCTGACTTATTGGAGTCGTAATCTTCTTCTTCCCAGTTCCAAGTTGATTGTGTTCTGGTTGTATTAAATCTTCTTGTCTAATCTGGACTCTACCGTCTATAAAGAAGTTTATTTCCTTATCAAAGTGCGCTTCTGGAAAGCCTTGTTCAAATCAAACTCTTTTTATGGGTATTTGAGTCGTGACCCTGTTGAACCTGGATGCTATCCACATGTCGTGTGTCCGATCGTTTGTTCTTCCCGACCATCCTTGTTTACCCCGATCGTTGATTCGACCTGATCCTAGTCCCGTCCATCTTGACAACCCGATTGGGTTTTCTAACCCGATCATCTGTGTTATCTGAGTTGGGGGGAACTGGTCGAGTTTCCTCAGTCCATCTTACGTTGACTTAATCTGATCGTCTTTTAGTGATATGGTACCCCTGACCCTAGTCTTATCCTGACGTTTCATATTACTCAGAATTTTCCAATAACATATATTAATATGCCAGATTTGGATTATATACATACAATTTATATTAATATGTCAGATTTGGAATATGTGTATATGTGTTAGACAATCAATCCATTAAACATCCATTCATACTATCAATAACATCAATAACCATTAATAAACAAATTAAACATACTCTAGGTTTTGAGGAGAAAACCAGAGAGTTCACTAAATATTTTTGCTGTAAAATCTTCAATCAAATTTCATTAATTCATCTATACATCCATACATTTTACACTGAGTACATAAAAGTTTATATACAAAATACAAGTGCAATGTGCAACCATTTGGTCGCACCTAACACTATCATTTGATTGACAATGTGTAGCAATAAACTGGCACAATCTTACCTTGGACCATGCTATAAGATTGACACAGTCATACTTAAAACTGTAACATTACCAACTAAAGTAAACTAATACATTACAAACCAACTAAAGATAAACTAAATTATTACAACCATAAGCAACTAATTCGATTAACCATAAGCTATAAGCCTATAAAGTACCTAGAAAAGTTTCAATATTCAACAATACGGAATATGGTAATGTATTATGCATTATTGAGTGCAAATTGTTAAAAATAACCATAACTATTATGGAAATTTTGTTTTTAACAACATACGAAAATTTATTTGTTAATAGCCACTTTTTTGAGAAATTACTTGAATGCCTCCATATAAAAACCATCCCCAAACATTTTCTCTCTCTTTTCTCCTTTTTTTTCTCTCTCCTTTCCTCTCTCTCTCTCTCTCTCCTCGATCTCTCTCTCTCCCTTCTGCGGTGCACCGACGAACCGTCGCCAGCATTCTTGCGAAGGCCGAAGAACCGTCACCGGCCTCCTCTCTCTTACCCAACCTCTCTTCTCTCTCCATGTAGCTCTCTCTCTCTTCTCTCTCTCTCTCTTTCACTCACCTCTCTTTATCTCTCCTTTCCTTTCTCTCTCACACGTCATCGACAGCTTAACGGAGTGCCATCGCCTGGGCTTCATGACCGTCCAGCAACGCCGTCGAGCTCCCCATCTGTCGGTGAGTAGATCTGCCGGAAAAAATGGAAGAAAACGAAATACCTAAAAACCCAAAACATTTCAAGTTTCAACTTTCAATTAAGTCAAGATTTCAAGTTTCAACTTTCAATTAAGTCAAGATTTTAAGTTTCAACATTTCAATTTAAGCAAGATTTCAAATTTCAAAATTTCAAAATTTCAAAATTTCATTTATTAAAACAAGATTTCAAGTTTCAAATTCCTAGTCGTGATTTCAAGTTTTGTTCCAGATTTTAGTCATGATTTCAAGTTTGCTTTCAGTTTTAAAGAAAAAATCAAATCCAGGGATATTTTTATGATTTCAAGGCCGAAGAACCGTCACCGGCCTCCTCTCTCTTACCCAACATACACTGAATTTTTTAAAAAAAAAATGGCTATTAACAAATAAAATTTCAAAAGTGGTTACAAACAAAAGTTTAATGTTTCTCATGTCTATTTTTTATTTTCTCTTCATTATTTATATGGTAATGTGCTATGTATTAAATGGTAATTTAGATATAATAAAGGAAACGGTATTATTTGAAATATCTTGAAAACAAGAAAGGGAACTTTTAAATTCCCTTTATTTGAGGAATTTAATTCCTGATTTATGTGTGAGATCTATAAAATTTAATTTCTAATTTTTTTTATTATAAAAATTGAAATTCATAAATCAGGAACTTAATCCCCTTTCCTACGAGAATTCCCGAATCCTGATTAGTAATATGCCATAAGAGTAATTTCAGGAAGAAAAAAAAAATCAAAATCTAGCTGGAAACAATTTGACTCGTCAATCTAGTTAATTAAACTGAAAAAAGAATAAACAAAGTTTGCTTCTAGAAACCATGTCAATTAATCTAACAGAACAAAATGAATTAAAATATGCATCTAACAGTACCCCGGCCGGTCAAGAACCAGCTGGCTTATCCTGCAACTGACTATGCTGCTTCTCGCCGGTGTTGGTATCGCCTTTAAAGATATTGGAGGGCTACAAGTGACTATTCTTCCTCTCACCTGTGTTAATAGCCTTTAAAGATCTTGGAGGACTTGCCAAACTTTTCAATCATCATTTGGTTGTCACGTCATTTAATTGAACAAAATCCACGCATGCAGCTGCAAGTAAAAGTAAGAAAATTATGGATGAAATATATAGTTGGTATAACCTTGAAAATAATATTTTTCTAATAATGATATACTTGTTTTAATTAATTGATTAATTAACTCTAGAGTCTCATTCGACATTTATATGATTATATTTCATTTGAATTATATATATTTATCTTTTGTAGTACTTGTTCGGTACCGAACTAACATTATTATCTATATGTATGAGAGAATTTTCATATAGAATCATATCAACCGTTAGATGCGATAGTCAACGTACTTTTGTTTTTACAAGTCTAACCATCATAATTATAATTTTGAATAATTAACTCTATAATAAATATAAAATAAGATTACTATATTAATAAAATCCATACCTGTACATATATACATCAGCTTGAGAGATGTCTTTCTTACAAAAGTGACAATTCTCAAGGAAACTTGCAAGCCTTCCATGAACATTAACTTGATCGACACTCTCCTCCGTCAGGGACTCTCTCGCTCAGTCGACAGCAACGACGATGAAGACTTCTTCATGGTTGGTTGGCTGGCTTGTGAGTTGTGATAGAGAACAAATTGAAGAAAAATTTAGGAGTGAATTGAATGTTTTTTCGTAGTTGAAACTTGATATTTATTTGAGACGCTATGACCTGATAACAGTGGATTTGTACGATATAAATTTGATTCCTTTATGGTTTTATTACTTTCCTCCTAAATATGGTTTTGTTCAGAGTTATTTAAGGAAAAAAAAGGCCACATCCACTAGAAAGAATTTGATAAATCAGGAAGAGTATAAATAATGCTGTATATAAAGTATAAAAGGCCGGTAGATATTTATATAGGTTGTATAAGTACGATATGTAATTCGGAAATTTTGCCTAAAAAGTATTATATTAAAAAGTGCTTAGATGCTGTATTTAAGATTGCAACATATAATCATACAATTCCTCAAGTGTGTGGTAGACATCCATTCTTTATTTTCATTCAATCTCCAAATCTTGGAGCATAGTTGTTCTAACTTTCAGAACTAACTGTTCCGAGACTAACCGTCCAAATTATGAACAGTACAATACTAAAAGCACTTCTGCGTTTCTACCTATCTTTTGATATACTTAAAATTCCAACACACATAATCAATCATACACTTCTTTCTAGATACAGTCATCCGTAAAGTATTACACATGCACGGACAGTCCCTACCTGGTAATTTCCTTATAATCATGTTCAATTTCCGGTTTCTACATACAAGTGAATCTTCAAAGATTAGGGATCAAGGACAATCCAGAGATTCATCTACCTTCAAAGTTCATCAGACCAATCACTTTCGTAGAACAAGCCATCGACAATGTGATCAATGAGTGAATCAATCAAAGAGTTGCAGCTAAGAGTGAAGATTCGACCTACACTGTTTCTGGCGCTGGAAAACCATGCGAAAATAGCAGCAAATGTCACTGCTCCCAAACAGGCCACTCCAGCTTCTTCGATCCCCTGTATGTCCATTTTTCGGAATACCGAGTTTCCTGTTGCCACCTCCATCCCCACAGTTGCTGCAAACACCATCTGCACCGCAAAATATCAAAAATATCAACCATTGATTCGGTTGACTTCATCAAATGTCAAACCCATCCAACTATGATCATAACAACAAAAATACTTGAATTTTTTGTTTAATTGAGATAAAATCAATATATAAATTGTAATCATCAGTGTTATAAATGATTTAATTGTGTTCAATCTAGACAAATTCGATCAACATGCATAGGGAATAATAATAATTAGTGGGAAAATGATCTAATTTGATATAGACGGAATCGAACATCTTACTAAATAATAATAATTGGTGCATGATTGGAAAAGACAAATTTTACCACCAATCAAAAGTTGACAATTAAATGTTCTTGTTTGAATCGACACAAATTTTGTTATACATAAATCTTATCGAAAGTACATATCATCTTAAAACCACGTAAGCAGAACACTACATCAAAAAGAATCGTCAGGTCAGTATCCTGGATGGTGTCCAAGCCCCCATCGTAGGAATATTCAGTGGATATCCGAATATTCTATGAAGTTTTGCCTTTCTAGTTTAAGCCACCAGACTCCCAAGATGCTAACAACACTACATACTTACGCAAACACAAAGAGGAATTTCAAAAGGAAACAAATATATTATCCTTAAGATATACGTCGTCATAAAGGATCTACACAATTAATACCATTAAGTAGACAAACTCAAATAGGAAAGATCTCTCTTTTGTCAATCTTTGGCTTGTACGCCAGGAAACGAAACCCTAGTCAAACATGTATAAATACATCTGTAAATCATGTAGTAAGGAGACAGAATAACGACAGGAGAGGCAAAAGAGATCGAGTGCTGTAATTCAAATATTTCTTTACTGGATTTGACTTGGTTGCATACGCAACCGTCCGTGGAAGTTTCTCTGGTCATTGGAGTTTTACTACGTATATTTGGGTTGCTTTACATTTATTTATTTATTGTAATCCTTTTACTATTACAGATTGCAGAAGTTCATGTTGTTGACTTTCTTGATCATCAAAAAATTGCTGTCAACAATTGGCGCTAGAGGAAGGGGGTGACAACTGTAGATTAAATTCGTTTAAAAAAGATCCTTGAGACAATGGCTAGCGATGGAAACGGAGATGGTTCCAGGAACATCCGAGACTCGCCGGATGATATACACAGAGTTGATGTTTCCCAAGATCCTACAAGAAACCTCCAACTAGTGAGGACATCGCTAGGCGATTCAGGGAGTCGCTGTAGCAACTACTGGCAAATGTAGCCAAGAAATGAGTAGATTTGTCTACCACAGAAGAGCTGATTCAACCAAGCCAGCTGCCTCTCTTAGATCACCCACCAGGCCGGCTCCGGTCGATCATAGTCGGACCAGAGTCAGACGTGCCAGGAACAGACACGAATCTGGATCCTGCCTTCCAGTCAAAGGATACACCACGAGAACAAATCCGAGCTCGTGAAGCACCCACAGAGAGTCGACATCATCGGAGGCGTAGTCATGATCAACCGAGGGTCACTTCATGCATGAAGGGCGCCCCGAAGAACCAAAGCCCAAGAAGGCTGAGTCTAGGTCTCAGATCCAAAAAGGAGGTAAGCAGAAGGGTAACAACAAAGACGATAGGAACAAGGATGGGAATAATGGACGTCGGGGCATCGACCAAGCGAAGGATAAGTTTTAGGGAAAATACATGACGAGATCTTGGCTATTTTGAAAGAGAAAAACTTGGTTAAGGAACCCCGACGACAGTCGTAATTCGCCCGAAGAGACCACGAAATATTGTCGTTTACACAGAGAGAATGGGCATGAAACTTCCAAGTGTTATCAGCTCAAAGACCATATCGAGACTCTCATCCGGGGAGGGAATTTACAAGACATTGTTCTAAAAAAGGATGAGAAGGTGAAGACCCAACGGAACAATAAGACAGAGGATAGGAATAGAAAGAAGAGTGAAAAAAACCAAGGATAGGGCAATAAATACCATTTTCGGAGGACCTTCGACTGGTAAAAGCAACAGAGAGCAAGCTCAAGAAATCCGAGAAGCAGTGGAGGCAAGGAAAAACCTCGATGTAATCTTCGATTAACCTGACCCAAAAAGGATCAAGAAAGGAAGGGATTCAATAATATTCACTGAAGCCGATTCACATTGAGTGGACGTTCGGCCAAATGACGCATTAGTTATAAGTGCTCGAATTGGCCACCGAGAGGTCCACCGGGTACTGATTGACAACGGGAGTTCAACGGATAATTTGAAGGCAAGGGTGTTCGACCAGCTCATGTTAGACCGAAAGGATTTGCAACCTTTTCATACGCCGCTTCGAGGATTTGGATGGGTTGAGGTCAGATGGCTAGGGACCGTGAAGTTGTCGATAAAGATTGGAGAATCCCATTGTTAGAAAACAGTGTTACTCGATTTTGTGGTGGTAGACATTAAAAATTGGCCCTACAACGCTTTGTTGACTATTCCTAAACAAGACTAAGGCAGTAACGGCTACTTATACTTTAACGATCAAATTCCCGACCAAATGGAGGGTAGCATACGTCCAAGGATCGCAAGAGATGACAAGAAGGGCGAATGACGGACATCAAGTATGCACTCTTTCCCTGCCCGATCAAGCAGTAATAGGGATGCAGTAATAGGGATGCCCTTAGAGTTTGAGCTCAACCCAAAAGAAGAACCGGAGACACGAAAGGATGAGTCAACAGAGGAGATAACTTTAAAAAAAGATGAGTCAACCAAGAAAGTCAGGATTGGGGCTAACTTAGATGAAGGTGTCAAGACAAGTCTCATTAACCTGCTTAGGGAATACAATGACGTATTTGCTTGGAGCCATAATGACATGGTGGGAATAGATGCACAGGTAATATCACACTATCTAGCCATTGAACCGAGAGTTAAACCTGTTATCCAGAAAAGAAGATTGTTCAACCTTAAGAGAATTCAAGTGATCAAAAAGGAGGTGGAAAAGTTGCTTCTTGCCGGATCCATTAGATAGGTGAAATATCCACAGCGGGTAGTCAATGTCGTGTTGGTTAAAAAAATGAATAGCCGATGGAGAATGTGTGGATTTTACAGATCTGAACAAAGTGTGTCCTAAGGATAGATTTCCCCTACCAAGGATAGATCAGTTGGTGGATGCCACATCAGGTCATGAGTTGCTAAGTTTTATGGATACCTATTCGGGATACAACCAAATCTGAATGAACAAAGCAGATGAGGATAAGACAACGTTCACAACCGACCAAGGATTATACTATTATACGGTAATGCCTTTCGGGCTAAAAAATGCTGGGGCAACATACCAGAGGTTGGTCAATAAGATATTAGCTCGGCATATAGGAAGAAACATGGAAGTTTATGTAGACGACATGCTGACCAAAAGCATCACAACGATAAGGCAGACTTTCAATGTATTAAGATGGTACAGGATGAAACTTAATCCAAGTAAATATGTATTTGGGGTACCATCAGAGAGATTCCTAGGTTTATTTCTAAATCATCTGACAAATGTGCACCGTTCTTTAAAACAATCAAAAATGGTAAAGGGCTTGAATGGAACACAGAATGTGAGCAAGCATTTCAAAAGATAAAGGAATACCTAGGCCGAGCAACAATTCTTTCCAAACCTAAGACAGGAGAAATTCTCTATATGTATCTATCCCTCACGGAACTGGCGGTAAGTTCAATGCCGGTTAGGATTGAAGATGAGATACAGAAGCCAATATATTATACCAACAAAGCCCTACTCCCAGTTGAGTTAAGGTACTCACGGGCAGAAAAGATGGCCCTGATATTGGTTTCAACCATCAGAAAATTAAGGACCTATTTTCAGGCACATGCTAGAGGTGCTTACCGACTGCCTGCTCAAAAAGATTCTACAGAAACCCAAGTTGTAGGGAAGACTGACAAAGTGGGCAATTGAACTAAGCGAGTTCGACATAAAATATGTACCCAGAGCATCGTTCAAAGGACAAGCTTTGACGGATTTCGTAGCTGAATTCACTGAACCCAACCTGGAGGTTAAGAGGATATTAGAAGGAAAGAACTTTTCATGGAAATTGCATGTTGATAGTTCGTCGAATACTCATGGCAGTGGAGTAGGGATTGTAGTATCCACTCCAGAAAAAGACAACATCGAGTGTGCTATGTGATTCGACTTCAATGTAACGAATAATCAAGCGGAATACGAGGCACAACTGGCAAGCCTCAGGGTGTGCATTGATGAAGTAGAAATATTCAGCGACTCTCAAGTTATCCTCAACCAGATTCTAGACGAATACCAAGCCAGGGATGGAAGCATGGCCGCTTATTTGGACATTACTAAGTAGCTCTTTAGGCGATTCAAGGAATTTAAAATTACTCGGATCCAGCGTAACGAAAATGAAAAAGCAGAGGATTTGACCAAATTGGCGTCAATCACAACTTGCATCAGATCTAAAACTGTTTCAATGGCACACCTACTAAAGCTGAGCATATCAGAATCAGAAGATCTCAGTGTAGTAGAAATTCGAGCTCAACCAAGTAATTGGATGGCCCAATCGAGGAAATATTTAGAAGAGGATACGCTCCCAAAGGATCCCCTAGAGACAAAACGCATCAGGTATAGGTCAGTCAAGTATACTATGATCGGAGGAAAACTGTACAGGATAGGATTTTCCAGGACACTCCAAAGATGCGTAGCAGAAGAGGAAACCAAACAGATACCGAAGGAAGTCCACAATGGTGTATACGAGAATCATACAGGGAGTAGGTGCCTAGCACACAAGGTACTCAGGCAAGGATTTTACTGGCCTACCTTGTTTTTTTATGCACAACAATTCTCAAACAACTGCAATACCTGTCAGAGAATTGCAAATGATATCCAGCAGCCCCTTGAATACCTGAGAAGTCTCACTTCACTTTGGTCGTTCGTCGTGTGGGGTTTGGATTTGATCGGAACAATGCCAGCGACAATGAAAATGGGAGCGAAACATGCGATCGTAACAGTTGACTATTTCACAAACTGGGTAGAAGCAGAAGCATTAGTGCATATCACAGAAGCAAACACCACAAACTTTGTGAAGAAGAACATACTCTATCGATTTGGATTCCCGAACACCATCATCACTAATAACGACACTCAATTTGATAATCAAAAATTTAGAAAACTTTGCGTTGAATACAAGATCTCCAACTACTACGCTACACTTGCTCATCCCCAGACGAATGGGCAGACAGAAGCAGTAACTAAGGTAATCAAACACACCCTCAAAACAAAACTGAATGAGAAAAATGGCAGTTGGGCAGAGAAACTACCTGAGGCTTTATGGGCATACCGAACAACTGCAAGAACCCCTACGGAGGAAACCTCATTCTCTTTAGCATATAGAACGGAGGTCGTGATCCCAATAGAGACATCTTACATATCCCCTAGGATCCAGCTATGTGACGAAAGGCACAATGTTGACATGCTGTTACAGAACCTGGATGAGTTGGAAGAAGCAAGAGAAAGGTCCCTAGTACGAAATGCGGCCTACCAACAAAGGGTAGCCAGATATTATAACTCGCAGGTTCAGGTTAGAAAATTTCAAATGCGAAACCTTGTGCTCAGGAGAGCACCCTTGAACACTAAAGATAAAGCGGTGGGATCCCTCGCCGATAAATGGGAAGGACCATATTTAATTAACAGGATAGCTGGACATGGAGCGTATTGGATCTCCCGACCAAGAGGAAGAGTCTTACCACGGCCATGCAATGCCTAGTACCTGAAGATCTTTTATCCTTGAAGGATTCTTGAACCTTAAATCAGCATAATTTGTTTTAGTTTTAGTTTCAATTATTTTCAGTTTTCTTTTCAGATGTTGAGTTTTGAATTGAGTTTATTTCTATTCAGTTTAGATTTTGAAGAAAATGAATAAAATTCCTACGCGAAACCCTTTGGAAAAAATGATCATAAATAATGAGAACATGAAATGATAAAAATAAAATACTCGAGTACCATTAATTTGGTAAAATTACACCCGAATAGGCGGAGAAGCTTAAGATAGCATACCAGCCGAGGAAGGTTAAAATATAAACCTTAGCAAAAAGGCAAACCTGAAGCACCAGCACACCTGGAAAACAGTTCGAGGCGCCACCAGGACAGACCTGATGAGTTGCACAGCCGTGTTGGGTAATTCACTATCCAACGAATCGGCCATTGCACAAACAAACCAGGAGATGTCCTCGGTGACTTGTGCAAGGACCCAAGTGTATGATCGTGGTGAGCTTCAATGTAACACTCGGGTAGAAAATGGGTAAGGCATAATTACGAGTTCATAAGATAATTCGGTTTTATTATGAAGCTACTCGGTTAAATACACTAGTCAGTTAAATAAGATACTTGGCATTACAAAAGTGAACTGAGTAGCCAAACACTCAACAAAAGGGTTTAGATGTACTACTCAGACAAGCTTATATCTCGAATCATGATAAGTCATGCAAGATAATTCAATCAAGTCAAACCACTATATACATGATAAAAAAAAATGAACAATTAATGTGTTGCTGGGGATTTCGAGCTACTACCACCTACGTCCGGGTCGAGCACCATCTAATACTCATTCAGGAGACTTTCATTCGAAGGCCAAGTATTCTCATCCACTTCGTCGTCCATCCAGGCGTTATAGTCATTCCCGGCTAGAGGACCAACGTCGGGTTCTTCCCCGTCCATCTCGCCCTTCTCACTCGCATGGAAAGTTGAAAAGACATGCTCAGTAAGGACTTCCAGATGCATGGGGTGGGGGTCCCTGCCTCGGCTACGGCAGTAGGCTTGCCACTCCTTCATATGAATCCGAAGGGCTTCTAAGGAACGATCGACGTGATTCTTTATCGACAATTCCCAATTTGATCGGGGCTTATCCATTGCTCGGTTCTTCACTTTAGAGAATTCACCAACCGAGACCATCCCACGTTGGAACTCCCTGAGGAGCAGGGCATCGTAAGCTGTAGACCTTTTAAACCGATCGACTCCCTGCACCTTCAATTCCAACTTAGCCTCTTTGAAAAGGGATTCAACAGTTAAAGCTTGGCGCTTAAGATCTTCAACTTTGCACTCATAGGACAACTTAACCTCTTCAGCTTCCTGTTCAACAAAAAGCATTGTTTCTTGAGCAGAAGACAGCAGACTTTCAAAGGATTTTGCATTTTCCTCAACAAGTGAAGCCCTCTCCTCGGCCTCTAATTGCCTTGCTAAGCATATATCTGGGTGTTCTTGGTTCATGCTAATTTCTTTCTGGTATACAACCTCAACCTGAGCAAGGTTTTCCTCGACTCCTCGCTCACTTTTAATTGAGCTTCCAGACGCCTTATTCGATCAGCTTGTGATTGTTGGGTTTGGAAAGCCTCAGAAACTTCGGTCTCCATGTATAAAAGAAATCAAGTTATTGTGAACTGAAATTCAAACGGAAAGGCAAAGAAATGTCCAATAATGTGCAATAAAGACGAATACGTACGTAGGCAGCACTGTTTAAAAAGTTTTGAAGACGCACGGATACAGTCTCATTCCTGAAACGACTCCAATGGTCATCTCCGATGTAAGCACGACCCGAAGATATGGCTTTCAACATGTCTTGGGGGGAAGGATCTATAGATCGACCTGATAACTTTGCATCGGCAGCATTAGAAACAGGAATGTGGGGATCGTTATTGCCTGAGTCGTCGAGCGGGTGTCCCTGAGTGAACGAACCAGATAAATTTACATCAGTTTTTTCAGCCTGGACACCCGTAGAATCCCTTGCACCAATATCTTCGCCACTGAATGATTCAACAAATGCCACGACCCTAGGAATTTTTGGGAGAGGTCGGATTGGCGAAAAGGATGCTTTCCTCTTCCCAGTCTGCCTAAAGCGAGTGTCAAGATCGACAGCAGGATCTTCATCACCAACCTCCTCAACCACAATTGAGAAAGATTCAAAAACGGTGGGACAAAAGGGATCAATTGGCTTCGCGGGAAATTTTTTGACCTTTTGCTTTCCCTTTACAGAAGGTTGCTCGGCAACTGCCTCGGCAGCCTGACCCTGTTCCGCAAATGCCTCGTTGGCATGACTGAACCTCACAGCTGCCTCGCTTGCAGCACGACCCCTCTATACATCCCAATCATCAGGCATTCTTTGCTCACTGCCAGAACCATTCGGGCTCTCTGGCATACTCAATTCACCTACGGCTTGTCGAGGGATTTCCTTAGGAATATACTTGAGTGCCTGCTCATCGACTTCAACACCCTCAGAATCCTCATCTGAGTCATCGTTAGGCGGAGAAATTCCGGCCGCTTCCTGGCGAGCTGCTTCTTTATGACTCACTCGAATAATGTATTTTTATCTGGTGAGCCTGAGCATCGCACAGATAATAACCAAGTCATACACTGGAAGTTTGAGATTAGTTAGCACAACAACAAAAAAAGAAATATAAAATGCCAACTTACGGCGTGTGCGGCAGGCAGAAATCTGAGCAAAAAGGTCGGCTTTGAACATCTTCTTCTCTTTAAAAAGATAAGACCTACTTCGCTTCTCCAAAGGTCATATGGCAGCTCTGGTCAGGCTGGCCAACTCCCCAGTTGTAAAAGTAAAGGTTGTGTGGTTCCAAGCATCGGGTGAGAAAAGGTAGCGAGAGAACTTCCGAGTCACCCGAACACCATCTAGGTCAAAGTCAATCGAACGTCCCCAACCTCCTCCAATAAAAAACCAATTGTTCTTCCAGTATTTGTTGGAGGTGGGAAAACCTCAGATGAAGCCCTTTTTTTTTCTTTTCAGTAAACATTTCAACTGTCCCATCAATATCTACCCCATCTGAGATCCAAATGCCAGGCTGACTAGAAAGGAGAAATTAGATCCCCGTCTGACCAGATTGTCTTAAAAGTATAGAAGTGCCAAATTTCAAGAGAGGTAGGCGGGGGTAAACCTATTCTCTTCCACATGTGCCAAATGCACATCAATATCCTGTAGTTATTCGGGGCAAGTTGGGCCGGAGCAATTCCTACTTCTGCTAGGAATAGAGTGATAAAAGGTTGAAGAGTGTGTTATGCCACAGCAGAGCATTGCTCTATAAATAGCCACCATCCAGGACGGAGGATTCCACGCGGCTCTATCCCCTGCCATTTCCAGTCAAACAAGATTCGCATCCAAGTCAAACCGGCGAAAATACTTCTCAATCTCAGCTTCGCCAACCACATTTGGTTCGGCGTCATAAGCGCATATGCGCTCATTGGAAAAATGTATACGAGACGCCAGATACTCTTCATCTACATCACTTTCATTCAACACTTGAACCCCAACCTGAGTATCGCGACATTGGCTTGTATGCTTTCCCATTCTCTTCCGAGGATGAAAATTGCTGCGAGTAGAAACAGATGGGTCGGATTGGACCTGAGAATGGGAAGATTCAGAATCGGGGGCAGGGGAAACTTCATGATGAAGCCCCGAAACATCAGCGTTCAAGAAATAAGGCTGGTCATGGGGTGTATTCCCCATCAACCTATTAATGTGGAAAGCTATAAAAATATCGCCTTTCTCAAGAGCCTTCATTGCAACAACAAAAAGACGATGTCTTGCAACAGGATCCATGAAAACTAACATTGACTTGTCTATTGAGCGAACAGGTGAATCCAGGAAAACCTTCAACGTAAGACAAATATAGAGAAAGAAATCTGCAAAATAAAATTGAAGGAAGCAGGAAAAGAGAAAGCAGCCTAAAATCTTCTAGGGTTTTCTATCTTAAACCAAAAATGAGATAAAAAAATTGTTTCGTGCTGGTTTAAATAGCAAAATTAGTGGTTTCGAAATTCGAATTCATGGGTTAAAATCGTGTAAAAACAGGAAGCGAAAGGGCGTAAGTGATGTGGGTGACGCATCAGATAGTCAGAGAGTCGTGTCCCATTAATGCCATCAAGAACACCAAATTGAGAGACGACAAGTGGCATAAAGAAGAGGTTTCAGACCGCCAGAACATCTAAATGTCACAATCAGTGGGATTTCGTATGAAAGACATATCATGCGTACATAGCTACCATTAAGACACGTCATTAATACTTCGAAGTAACGATGAATAATAATAATTTCCTGATTTATGAAGCATTTATGAAGAAAAAGACAACCAATGAAGCCATCATAGTCGAGCAAACATGTGTTACAAAACTTTTACCAAGTGAAGAAAAAGTTATACTCGGTATAAGTATTTTAAATGGGTACTGTTATATGCAAGATGGTGTCCAAGCCCCTATCGTAGGAATATTCAGTGGAAGTCCAAATAGGTCCAAGTAAGGATGAACCAAGTGTTACAACTAGGGATTGCCAATGGGGAAATGAGGGCGGATGTAGATCCCTCCATCCCCAACCCCATTTTCCAACCCCTCACCTATCTCCATCCCCTCCCCCCCCCCCCATTTGGGGGAAATGGGGTTAAGGTAATTTTGGGGGGAGGTCCCCACATCCCCATCCCCATCCCCCCATTTCCCCCATTTCCCCCATTTCTCCCCTTTTCCCCATTTCTCCATTTCTCCATTTTCCCAAAGTCCCCCGTTTCCCCATTCCCTCATTTTCCTGTATCAGTAAAAATTACATATTAAAGAAACACATAAATTAACAATCCAATAAATTCAAATACAAAATAACATCCCATACAAATTGAAATGAAAGTTAAGTTGTTTAATATGTCTATATAGTTAGTAAAATATGTTAAAAAAATTATATGGAGCTTGCTTGGTGTGTAATTTAACAAGAAAATCAATATGTATATATAGTTAGCTTGTTTGGTATGTAATTTAAGTTATAGTTTATAAATATGTATATATAGTTAGTAAAATAAAAATAATAAAATTATTGAAAATATAATAAAAATATATATTAATATATTTTTTATATAATATTATAATATTTGGGAAAAATGGGAAAATAGAGATGGGGGCACCTAACCATAACCCCATCCTCATTTCTAGGAATTCATGGGGAAATGGGGATGGGAACGGGTCCCCCATCCCCCCCCCCCCCCCATTTCCCCATTTTCCCCTAAAAAAATTCCCCCCAAATGGGGATGGGGGGAGCGGTGGTTTGGGGCCCTAGGGTAAAATAGCCATCCCTAGTTACAACGTACTCAATTCTACTCGAGACAACAAAAAGATCCCATGAAATTATGTCTTTCTAGTTTAAGCCACACGACTCCCAAGATGGTAACAACACTGTATACTTATGCAAACACAAAGAAGAATTTCATAAGGAAACAAATATATTCTCCTAAAGATATACATCGTCATAAATGATCTATACAATTAATGTCATTATGTAGACAAACCCAAATCTCTCTTTTGTCAATCTTTGGCTTGTACGCCAAGAAACGAAACTCTAACTAAACATGTATAAACACAACCGTCTGTGGAAGTTTCTCCGGTCATCAGAGTTTTACCACATATTTCTGGGTTACGTTATAGTTATTTATTTTTTATAATCCTTTTACTATTACAGATTACAGAAGTTCATACTGTTGACTTTCTTGACCATCATCAAATTACTGTCAACAAATTCAATACATTAATAACACCAATAGTCACCTAATTGAGCTTAAGCGATAATATTTTGACACGACTTGTGTTCTCAACAATAAGAGAGATGAATATTAACACGATAATTGATCCACGACATAATGAGGTTATTCAAATGGTTTGCCCCTCAAATCCACCGTACATAATATGAAATTGTAAGTCCGAGTCTGCCGGATGTACAGTCATGAAATTGTAAATCTGAGTGTACAGTCATATTAAAAGAAAAGCATCCGAACAATATATTCGGATTTGAGTCGATACAAACAAGACATGAAATATAAGATAACTAACCATGGCAAGGCGGCCGGAAATGATCTCAAAGTCATGGCTTTTCTTGGAGCTGTCTATGTACTCCGACAACGTCTCAAAGAACGGTAACGACACATCTTCCCCGCCGCCGTCCCTCCTGGTCTTGATCACGGCGGCCTTGTCTGACCCGTAAGATCTCAACGTGCACAGCCGAGGCTGCAACACGATCTTCACGTTCTCCACCGTCGGCGGCGACGCCTCGCCCACTCTCATTCTCGGAGCCTGACCCGTACTACCCATCAGTTCCCTCCTCCGCCCCACTGACCTCTGCTGCCCCAGTTCGCAGTGGATCACACGCGCCACCGTGGCCATCGAAAGCAATACAAAAAACAACTAGTCTTGTTTTGTTGGATTCCGAGAATCTGGGTTCTTTTTTTTAATTTTATATTTTGAGGTTTTTTGGGGGATTTTCCGCGTTGGTTTATGAATCCACGACTGCTACTGTTTTGTGAGGTGGGGGGTGTGGGATCCGGTGGTAACGTGGCGGGTTTAGGGTTCGGTGACGTAGCTTTCAAGAGAAAAGCATAATAAACGAGGGGGTGACGAATGATGAGTTCACCAGCCTATTGTTATATCATAAAGTGTCGGTGGATTTCGTGTCGAGAGCAGAGGTGTGTTGGTGGACTACGTGGTAACCTGTGGATGCATTGTCAGAATATGCTGGATTTACATTAAAATTTTGAGGCCGGCTGCTGTGCTTGGGAAATTGGATACAGTTACTTTCTAACCGATGAATGGCCACCAAGTGGTAACTAAATAATAAACAATTTAATGGGACAGCCGGTTGTCCCTGAAATAAATATATATTTTTTAATTCTTTTAACTTTTTTAAATTTATAATAATATAATTTTAAAATTTAAAATAAAATCTAAAAAAAAAGTTAAATAAAAAAAAATTAATAAGATAAATAAATTAATTAAATATTTTCATATAATTTTTGATACGAAGAAATTGTGAGATATGTCACATTTTTTATTGTGTATTACAGTAATGTCACCGCTTTAATAACTTAAGTTTAAAATGTATCAATTATGGCGAACTATCCAAATTGTCCTAAAATAATCTATTTTTTTAATCTCATTGTGTTTTCATCTACACTTTGAAAACGATAACTCATCTCTCTCTCAAGAAAACTTGTCTCTCTCCAGATTCTGCAGAAGAAGATAACTTATATTTGTGATCTTCGTTTACATATTTTTATATATTTCTGTGTGGTTTAACATGTATCCATTCGTTATGATTTGTTGTCCAGTCTTTGTATGAACAATTTATTTTTCAAAGGATCGAGCATTTTATTTTTGAAAATAATTTTTAGTTAAATCGAGCATATTTGTAGCCAAATCGAGCCTTTTTTTAATATGATCGAGCTTATTTTTGAAAGAATCGAGCATTTATCAAATGATCAAGAAATTTTCAAAGGATCGATAATATTTTTAAAAGGATCGAGAAATTTTTTCAAAGGATAGAGAATATTTTTTAAAGGATCGAGAATTTTTATCAAATGATCGAGAAGATTTTTCAAAGGATCGAGATTTTTTCAAAGGATCGAGAATATTTTTCAAAGGATCGAGAATTGTTTTCAAATGATCAAGATTTTTTTCCAAATGATCGAATCGAGAATATTGTTCAAAGGATCGAGAATATTTTTCAAAGGATCGATATTTTTTTCAAAGGATCGAGATTTTTTCAAAGGATCGAGAATATTTTGAAAAGTATCGAGAATATTTTGAAAAATAGGATCGAGATTTTTTTCAAAGGATCGAGATTTTTTTCAAAGGATTGAGATTTTTTTCAAATGATCGAGAATATTTTTCAAGTGATCGAGGATTTTTTTTCAAAGAATCAAGCATATTTTTCAAAAGATCGAGAATATTTTTTTTGAAGTACTGACCAGAAAAATTCTCTTTCTATTTCATAACTCTCACTATAAAAAAATGAATGAAAGATTCTGATGAAACAACTATTGAGGGCATTTTTGTCCGTTCACCATATTTGGTGCCTTTTAAACATAAGTTATTAAAACAGTGACAGTGTTGAAACTTCACCTTCAAAAAGTGTTATTTATTTTTTGAACCCTTTTTGATATTTTAACTTATAATCATTTTCACGGTAATAGTAACCATTTTCGTTGCTCTAGTAACCATTTTACGACTTTGGTAACCACTTGTTAATTTTTTAAATTTAGATTTGTAATTATTTTCACGATATTTGTAACTATTTTCATGACTCCAGTAACCATTTTACGGTTTCGATAACCACTTTTTAATTTTTGATATTTTGACTTGTAACCATTTTCACGGCAATGGTAACCGTTTTCAAGGCTCAAGTAACGATTTAACAACTCTGGTAACCACTTTTTAATTTTTTTAATTTTTGACTTGTAACCATTTTCACGGCGATGAGAACCATTTTCATGGCTGCAGTAACCATTTTACGGCTCTTGTAACCACGTTTAAATTTTTTAAATTTTGACTTGTAACCATTTTCACGGCAATGATAACCGTTTTCATGGCTCCATTAACCATTTTACGGCTCTAGTAACCAATTTTTATTTTTTTAAATTTTGACTTATAACCATTTTTACGGCATTTGTAACCACTTTCACGGCTCCAGTAACCAGTTTACGGCTCCGGTAACCACTTTTAATTTTTTGAAACTTTGACTTGTAACCATTTTTACGGTATTGGTAACCACTTTCACTACTTCAGTAACCATTTTACGGCTTTGGTAATCACTTTTAAATTTTTGAAATTTTAAAATTATAACCATTTTCACAGTATTGGTAAACACACTACAAGGAAAGATGTTTTTTTATGATGGTTTTTATTCGTTATGAAAATGTTTTATTGACGGTTTTATAAGCATTATTAAAGCCACTGTCATAAAAAGTTTATTATGGTTTTACTTTTTATCACGGTTTTTAAAAACTATCATAAACTTTTATCACGGTTTTCAGAAACTGTTAGCAATTTTTGGCAGTTTAAAATATTGTAATCAATTGATGATGACTAAAAACCGTTATGAAATTCTTTCTTTTTTCAAAAAAAAAATTATATACATAATCTCTTGACGATATTATAAGAGATTCAACTTTACTTTTCTGTTAATTTTTTTTAACATAAAAATGTTTTCCATATATATATATAATCTCTTGATGATGATATTGTTAAGATATACTACTTTATTTGTTTATTAAAATATTTTAGTATTTTCCATATATATTTAATAAATATTAAAGATCTCTATTGAAACTTTCACAAAATATTCTATATTCAAGATCAAAATGTATTGAAGAAATTAAAATAAAATTCAAACTATTATACACAAAAGCTATGTTAAAATTTTCTTTGTTCATATACATGAAAAACAAAATCTTTATTTATTTTCCTTGAGGCTTTCTTTCGAACATACAGCTGTATAGTATGAGAAACGATAGGAGTAAGTTTGACGAACAATAAAATTGATATAAAAAAACAAACTAAAAGTAAAAATGTACTATAACAATAAATAATAATAATAACTTATTTTAACGGTGAAAGATCAAAACGAAATTAACTAACTTCTTTTTAACGTGGACATAAACTTTATTTTGAACAACTTTGACGAAACAGTGCCCAATTGAATAGATAGAGGTGAGAGGGATCATGATCTTCATTTTTATATGAATGTTCATATTCAAAACACTACAAATGTGTTGAAGTAAGTCACTCACTACCGAACACCGCTACAAGTTCTTGGCCAATATATAAATAAATTTACCAACAAAAATAAATAAATACATTAATAAAAAAAGATTTATAATTCAAATCATATGTTGAGTTCATTTGAAGTTAAAAACTCACCGTGAATAGAGTCCATTTGTTTGTGAAGACAGTGAGTGAGAGAATATTGAAAAAAAAAACAAGAAAAAAAAGTAAGAGATGGGAGAGTGGCGGGTGGTTAGTGTTAGAAAGTGGGAAAAGTTAGCTATCAATTATACTAATGATATGTTTAAATATAAAGAAAATTAACCTAAATTTATATTTTGACTTTTTTTAACTCTTTATATTTTTCCCACTTGCAAAAAGAAGGCAAACAATTCCTTGTAAATTTTTTTTTTGTAAAGTGTTGTTACTAATAAATTTGAGAGATTAAAAATTTAAAATTATAGTTTTAGTGTAAGTCTAATTTGTTTTTTAAATATATTTCCTTATCACGCTTACAAAATAGTATGATGATTAGATTACAGATTAAAATAAAACACGTGATAACTTTACCAAGATTAATAAAATTTGTAATAACTTGATCACGGTTTGATAAAAGTATGATAACTTAATCACAGCTAATAAAAAATGTTATCCAATTGTCGAACCTTTTAAAGAACCGTGCTACTTTGATGTCAGTTTTAAATTGCGTCATAAACACAAGACGAATTAAAAATACTAGTATCATTTGATCACAGTAAAAAAAACCGTGATAAAATTGCGTGAGAAAAACTTATTTTTCTTGTAGTGCCACTTTCACGGATTTTGTAACCATTTTTTATTTTTTAATATTTTAATTTGTAACCATTTTCACGACGATAATTACCATTTTTACGGCTCCAATAACCATTTTACAGCTTTGGTAACCACTTTTTAATTTTTTAAATTTTGACTTGTAACCATTTGCACAACAATGGTAACCATTATCACAGCTCCAGTAACCATTTTACAGCTCTTGTAACCACTATTTTATTTTTTAAGTTTTAACTTGTAACCATTTTTACAATGATGATAACCATTTTCACGGTTCCAGTAACCATTTTACTGCTCTGGTAACCAATTTTTTATTTTTTGAAATTTTGACTTGTAACCATTTTTATTGCTCCAGTAACCATTTTACGGCTTTGGTAACAACTTTTTAATTTTTAAATTTTGACTTGTAACTATTTTCACGGCGATGGTAACAATTTTCTCGGCTCCAATAACTATTTTATGTCTCTAGTAACCACTTTTTAATTTTTAAAATTTTGACTTGTAACCATTTTCACGGCGATGATAACCATTTTCACGGCTACAGTAACCATTTTATGACTCCAGTAATCATTTTACGGCTCTAGTAACCAAATTTTATTTTTTAAAATTTGAACTTGTAACCATTTTTACTGTATTGGTAACCACTTTCACGGCTCCAATAACTATTTTACGGCTATGTTAACCACTTTTTATTTTTTAAAATTTTGATTTGTAACCATTTTCACGGCATTGGTAACCACTTTTTATTTTTTGAAATTTTGACTTGTAATCATTTTCACGGCATTGGTAATCACTTTCACGACTACATAACCAATTTACGGCTCTAGTAACCACTTTTTATTTTTTAAAATTTTGACTTGTCACCATTTTCACGGCTCCAGTAACTATTTACGGCTTTGGTAACCACTTTTTAATTTTTGATATTTTGACTTATAACCATTTTCATAGCATTAGTAACCACTTTCACAGCTCCGATAACTATTTATACGACTTTGGTAAACATCTTTTAATTTTTGATATTTTGACTTGTAATCAGTTTCACAACAACGGTAATCATTTTCACAGCTCCAGTAACCATTTTACGGCTTTGGTTACAACTTTTAAATTTTTAAATTTTTAAATTTTTAAATTTGACTTGTAACTATTTTCACGGCGATGGTAACAATTTTCTCGGCTCCAGTAATCATTTTACGGCTCTAGTAATCACTTTTTCATTTTTAAAATTTTGACTTGTAACCATTTTCACGGCGATGGTAACATTTTTCACAGCTCCAGTAATCATTTTATAGCTCCAGTAACCATTTTACGGCTCTAATAATCAATTTTTATTTTTTAAATTTTGAACTTGTAACCATTTTTACGGTATTGGTAACCACTTTCAAGGCTCCAATAACTATTTTACGGCTATGGTAACCACTTTTTATTTTTAAAAATTTTGATTTGTCACCATTTTCACAGCATTGGTAACCACTTTCGCGGCTATGGCAACCATTTTATGGTTCTGGTAACCACTTTTTATTTTTTAAAATTTTGACTTGTAATCACTTTCACGGCTCCGGTAATCACTTTCACGGCTCCATAACCAATTTATGGCTCTAGTAACCACTTTCTATTTTTTGAAATTTTGACTTGTAACCATTTTAATGGCTCCAGTAACTATTTACGGCTTTGGTAACCACTTTTTAATTTTTGATATTTTGACTTGTAACCATTTTCACAGCATTAGTAACCACTTTTACAGCTCCGATAATTATTTATACGACTTTGGTAAACATCTTTTAATTTTTGATATTTTGACTTGTAATCATTTTCACAGCAATGGTAATAATTTTCACAGCTCCAGTAACCATTTTACGGCTTTGTTAACTATTGAAATTTTTACCTACAACTATTTTCACGACATTGGTAACCACTTTCAAGGCTCTGGTAACCATTTTACTGCTTTAGTAACCATTTTTTAAATTTTGATATTTTGACTTATAACCATTTTCACGGCTCCAGTAACCATTTTATGGCTCCAGTAACCATTTTATGGCTCCAGTAAACATTTTACGGTTCCAGTAACCAATTTTTATTTTTTAAAATTTGAACTTGTAACCATTTTCACGGTATTGGTAACCACTTTCACTCACGGCTCCAATAACTATTTTACGGCTATGGTAACCACTTTTTATTTTTTAATTTTTTTTATTTGTAACCATTTTCACAGTATTGGTAACCACTTTCGCGGCTCCGACAACCATTTTATGGTTCTGGTAACCACTTTTTATTTTTTGAAATTTTGACTTGTAATCCTTTTCACAGCATTGGTAATCACTTTCACGGCTTCATAACCAATTTACGGCTCTAGTAACCACTTTTTATTTTTTGAAATTTTGAATTGTAACCATTTTCACGGCATTGACAACCATTTTCACGGCTCCAGTAACTATTTACGGCTTTGGTAACCACTTTTTAATTTTTGATATTTTGACTTGTAACCATTTTCACAGCATTAGTAACCACTTTCACAGCTTCGATAACTATTTACGGCTTTGGTAACCACTTTTTAATTTTTGATATTTTGACTTGTAACCATTTTCACAGCATTAGTAACCACTTTCACAGCTTCGATAACTATTTATACGACTTTGGTAAACATCTTTTAATTTTTGATATTTTGACTTGTAATCATTTTCACAGCAATGGTAATCATTTTCACAGCTCCAGTAACCATTTTACGGCTTTGTTAACTATTGAAATTTTTACCTACAACTATTTTCATGGCATTGGTAACCACTTTCAAGGCTCCGGTAACCATTTTACGGCTTTAGTAACCATTTTTTAAATTTTGATATTTTGACTTATAACCATTTTCATGGCTCTAGTAACCATTTTACGGCTTTTTGAAAATATCTTTTCAAATAAAGGGACCATGTATTATTATTTTATTTTTTTAAAAGATTTCGCTTTTGATAGGATTCAAGCCGAAGACATCATTTTTGTACAGATGATTTGAGTCCAAATATAAATTAAACGTTAATTGAGATTATAAAATAATAAACGAGTGGTTATTGGCACACCCCTTATAGGTCTATTTATGCCCCACATTTATGAATATTTTTTCAACTTCTTCTATAAATTTAGACAAATGTCTCAAATTGATTGGTCTGACACAAATTGAGACACAATTTTTTAATAGATGATTTGAGTCCAAATATAAATTTAACTTTAATTGTGATTACTAAAATTAAAATATTAAATAATAAACGAGTGGTGTTATTGGCACACCCCAATAGGTCTATTTATACCCCACTTTTTAAATTATGTAGTATTCTTTTGCTTTCATTTGTCAAATTATTAATTTTAGAATATAATTTAAGGAAAAAAATATTCTACAAAGTAAATCTATTAAAGGGCCCATACTCATTTTCAAAAAAAAAAAAAAAACCATGTTCTTGTAATCTATTTGATGGAAAAAAAAAACAAATTCGGAACTCTTAAACCCAAAAATTTACATTTTATACACACACAAAATATAATGGAAGAGTCCGAGAAAGATATCAATCATATGGAAATATTGTCTAAGAATGATATCAAGCATCTATAAGAATTACCTGAAAATGATATTAAGCATAAGGAAACAACTCCTTATGTGGAAGTAAGTTTAAAGTTTTTTTTTTTTTTAGAATGATATCAAGTTGACATTGTATTGAAACAACCTATTATTTGTTTTGTTTTTGTTTTGATTATTATTTCATGATTTCTTCAAAAATTGTAACTACTTATACTGTCATAATAAGTATGTTGTTTTTTCTTACATTAATCAATTTCCTCTCTAGCATTGAAATTCTTTTTAAGTATATTTGAAAAGGCCAAATGAATAATAATAATAAGTTAAAAATTGTAAAGAGTTTAAATATTTATTTAAGTCAAATACAATATTTCCTTATATATTTTTATTATAAATTTAATTCGATTTCATATTCCAGCTACCGCCCGTAAAAACATTTATTATGTTGCGAGTAATTTATGGAAAGGAATAAGAAATGGATGTAGAGCAAGTTTTTAATAATTTAAGAGCTTGTTTGGTTGATCTTTTGAAAAACCTCCATTTGTAAAAGATCTACTTTTAGTAAATCTTTTAAAAATAGAGTTTTTGAAAAAAAAAGTATAGTTGTTTGGTTAGTAGATTTTTTTTTTAAAAAAATTCTATTTGGAGATGCACCTCTCTATAAGCTTTTGTCTAGTAGAGGTTTAAACTCTATTAGCCTCAACTCAAAATATTATGGAAGAGTTCGAAAAAGATATCAATCTTGTGGAAAAATGGTCTAAAAACGATATCAAACATTTAGAAGAATTATATGAGAATGACTTAATGTCTCAACAAGAATAGTCTGACAATTATATCAAGCATTTACAAGAATTATCTAAAAATGATATCAAGCATATAGAAACAATACTTCAATTCCTTCTCTAGAAGTAAATTTGAAGTTTACTTTTTATTTAGAATGATATCAAGCTAGCGTTATATTGAAGCAATATATGTATATGCCTTGTGCCTTAGTACGAAATATCATCGAGAGTGGTGATATTACACCATATAAAAATTACATGTACACCTCAAATTAACAAAAAAAAAAAATTAAAAAATTCCTACACTGCCAAAATTTGACTCGTAAGTTATAACCACTGTTATGTCTTTGGTAATTGCTTCACTCAAAAAACAAGTTTGCAATATAATTCAATGAAATTTTCTCAAACCTAATATTTCTTATAAAAAAACTCAGTTTAGTGTCGTAATATTTTTAGAAAATATATCTCAAAAATTGAATAAAAAAAATCACTACGTCGTTCCTTGTACAATATAGTTACTCTATCACATTCAATATAATCTAATACAATTCAATTTTATATGTTGTAAATATATAATATCCATTATCTTCAAATATTAATCAAATGATTTTAAAACGTTTGGATACTCTACTTACTCTATCGACATGACATAATTCTTAGTTATGTAGGTACGTATCATTGTTTGGATTATGAAACATGTTGGAAATTGGGTGCTTGTTAGATTCCAAAATGGTTAGATCAATCTCATTATACCATATAGAAAATTAGATAATCAGCTTCAAAATCACGATGATTCTAGTCTAATTGATATAGAATGGTAATAAATTAGAGTAAGAATTTGCAAAATGCAGTACTGCTCAAGTTGCAAACTTAAGGGTCAAAGAAAGTAAAGTAATACACTTATGTATCTTTCGACTTCTAAATGCCAACGAAGAAAGCCAAAGCGTAACAATGGAAGGCTTATTCTCTTGATGGATCTGATCTTTGTTCCCTTTCCTTTTCTCTATAGTTGGCACTTCATTGGGAAGGAGCTCTGCAATAGCCTTCCAGTAATTCTTATCAGCTTAAACATAAAATTATTTTGGTTAGCCACGAATAACTGATAAGTAATTAAAAGGCACCAGTCAGATATAGTCATACTAATTAGACAATCCTTAATCTCTAAATCACAAGATGAAGAAACAATAAATCCTGCAAGAAACGATGAGAACTGGAATCTCACATAAGGCAAACTTGATTCCTCAGTTTTCAACCAAAAAAGAGAATTTCAGTTTTCAGCAAAAGTAAACTAGTAGATATCTTGGTGTCATGTAAGAGGTATCAAGATCAAATTTTACTCACATAATAATTGTAATGAAAAAAAAACTGATATTGGTAACAATAACTCCCACATTTCATTTTTAAGCATTTGATGTCAATACAGTGGAGAAACCAGATGCAACGGTTGATTTTCTCACAATGACTATAGTGCACTTTTGTATCACACATTTGTGTAAAAACACTACCCATTCCAATCAATAAAAACAAAAACTCCGTCAAACCTAGAAAAATGAATAACCAAACTTTGGCACTTTGCAACCATAAAACACACTACTATCTGTAAAAACAAACCCCCCCTCCTCAATTCAACTCAGTACACAAGATGAGAATCAACAAGAGATATCAGTAGCCTCACCTTTGAATCAAGCTGCCCTGCTTGGTGAAATTAGAGTCGAAACCCTAATTTGACTCATTTAATACAATCTTGGAACGAGGTTTATGGTCACTAATGTAATTATCCTCAAGAAACATTGTATTTGTCGATACAAATACTTTGTTATCTTCGGGACTATAGAAGTGTCCACCTCTGGTCTCCTTGGAGTATCCTATAAACAGGCAGACAACATACTTGTAGTCTAACTTTCCAGTTCTGTTCTTCAGCACGTGTGCTGGACACCCCCATATACGGAAATATCGTAAACTAGCTTTACGACCATTCTGCAACTCTAGGGGAGTCTTAGGAACATATTTGGATGGCACTACTTTCAAAATGTATGCCGTTGTTTATAACGCATATCCCCAGAAGGAATTCGTAATGATGAGAAACTAATCATAGATCTCACCATTTCCATTAGGGTTCTATTTCTCCTCTCCGCTACACCATTTTGCTGAGGTGTACCGGAAGCTGTGAGTTGGGAAGCTATCCCATGCTCGACCATGAAATCTTCAAACTCTTGGTCAAGGTACTCACATCCACGATCCGATCGTAGTGACTTGATAGTCCTACCTAATTGATTCTCAACTTCAGCTCGAAATTCTTTGAATTTTTCAAATGTTTTCGACTTTCGTTGCATCAGGTAGACGTATCCGTATCTTGAGTAGTCATCTATAAATGTGACATAATACTCATAACCACCCCTAGCTTTAACATTCATCGGTCTGCAGACGTCTGTATGTATAAGCTCTAGCGGTTCTTTAGCTCTAAGCTCTTTTCCAGTAAAAGATCTCTTAGTCATCTTACCTTCCAGACAAGATTCTTTGACAAGTAAGGTGCCTGCCTTTAACTCACTTAAAAGTCCGCTTTTTACTAATCTGTTTATCCGGTCAAGGTTGATATGACCAAGCCTTAGATGCCAGAGATACGTGTCATTATCTGGAGAAATCTTATGTTGTTTAGTTTTTGGTTTTTCAACCTTAAACATTTCGGTGTTGAGTAGTGTAGTATGTATTAACGGTCTTAACACATACAAATTGTTTTCATTAATTCTTGAACAAATATTCAGACCATTCTTTCCAATAATAACAGACTTATTATTAAAAGAAACATAATATTTTTGTTCTAACTAATTAGAAACGGAAATCAAATTCCGTATAAATCCAAGAATATAAAAAACATTGTTTAATAATAAAAAACTATTATTATTACAAATTTGCTATCTTATTGCTCCCACTGCTTTGGCCGATACGACATCCCCTGACCCTACACGCATTGAGAAGGTTCCCTCCTTTAGCTGTGTCCAAGAATCAATCCACTGTAAAGAAGAACAAACATGATTAGTGGCCCCCGGATCAACTATCCAGGGTGAAGAATCATCTTCCACTAAACAAGATTCAAGAACAAGTAAATCATATTTACCTTTCATCTTTTTCTTCTTGGCTACCTCCTCCAGATACTGAGGACAGTTCCTCTTCCAGTGCCCGACCTTGTTACAATGGAAACATTTTCCTTTGTCTTGGTCAGTGGAGGTGCCCTTCTTTTTCCTTTAGGCTTTCCTTTTGCCTTCCCAGTGGACCTTTTCCTCTTCTTATTATTAGAGGAAGATGGTTCGACAACATTTTCCTCACCGGTCTTGCCTTTGTTGTCCTTAATCAAGGACTCAAAGGTAGCGAGCACATTGAGCAACTGTGTAAGACTAAACTTTAACTTGTTCATCCCGTAGTTGCTTTTAAACTGATCGAAATGGTTCGTCAATGTCCCCGCCATTGACTTCTGCCATGTTGAAGTAGGACATCATGCTCAGGAAATATCCCCGAACTGATGTTTCTTCCTTCATGCGAGCGAGCATAACGGAACGAACAACTTCATGTTGCTTTTTCTCGGAGGGCTGCCCGAACATAGCTTGCAATGACTCTATGATTTCGAATGCTGAAGTCATCGCTTCGTGCTTTGTGACAAGCACGTCTGTCATAGATGCCAACATATATGTTCGGGCCTTCTCCTCAGATGAGACCCATCGCTGGTATGCCTCACAAACAGTTCGTGTGGCATTGGCAGTAGGCACTGGAGGACATTCCTCCGTAAGCACAAACTTGAGGTCTTTGGTGACCAAAATTGCATTAATAGTAAGTTTCCTCTTTGTGTAGTTATCACCGGTTAATTTGTCGTTTGAGAGAATTTGAAGTAATGCAGAAGACATTGCTGAAATAAATAAAACATTCATTCAGTCATTTATTTAAAACAAGTGTGGGTGCTTTGGTATAAATTTAAACATGATGCATGAACATGTTTAACGAACTAGAACTACCCTAAAAAATAGTTACTATACCACGACAATCCAAAATACCACAAAAAAGTGTCGCCTTAGGGTCGGTCAAATCTTTGCATGTTGAACCGAGACATTCTCAATAAAATGATATTCTAGAATAACTCTTATTCCATATCATTCAACCATCGTTTATTCAGTCAGGTTTTTAATTAACAAACTTAATCAAAACCTTCGTGAGTGTAACCCACCATTTTAGATCTCAAGAGCTTAACTCGAGAATTGCCGCCATAGGGTCGGTCAATCCCGAAATACCCTCAGAAATCCTATCCGTTAGGAAGTCAAACTTAGTATTGACCTTTGTAGAAACCCTCCTTAGGGAGGACGAAAGCAAAACAGTCACAAGGCCTCACTCGGATCTCACGGTGTTGAACTAATGATGGAGACCGCGGGATATATATGTCATATCCCTCTCCCACTCACTATTTTAAGACTAGGGTTTTCTATTATCCGTTAATACACCTAGGCTTTACAGGATCAAACGGCTAACTTTAATCAAGTTATCTAGTGCATTAACTATTCATTATTAGAAATAAGTTCTAATTAACTAATAAATTATTAATGATTTTTAACAATTAAAAATCTAATATATTAGTGAATAATCTAAGTTTTTGTAAACTATTTACTAAGGTCAGATTATTATGTTATTGTTTACCAAATTTTAACTATTAAAACTCTAACACTTTATTCGGTTAATTTATTATTAGGTAATTAATCATATTAAACCTAATTACAATAAATGAGCTTATTAATCTAACTTATTAAACTCTTTAATAACTAGATTAATATTAATGAGAATTACCAAGTTTTCTAACCATTAAAAAACTAATCTCCTTATTCATAGCCATTTATGTATATTGTCCATTTTAATCACATTACAAAAATACATAAAATATCAGGCTATGATGCATGTATGACATATCAAATATATTTGTGTAGGCACATCTAATCTAAATGACATACGTATGCATGACAATGCTTTTATCATCACATAATATAAAGTATACATGAATTGACCGAGTACAGTGGATTATTTAACCTAAAAAATTGGAATCTAAAATTACAAAAAAATTCTCAAGGCATTCCTTGGTCTTCTTGTAATTTCCAAGTCTTCCTGTAATTTTCAAGTCTTCCAGTCTCTTCAGGTCACTTCGATTCATCTCATGAATCATTCTTCACGATTTTTCCAGGTCTTCAATATAGGTTACAATTTTTTTTTTTTACAATACAATAACAGTAAAAAATAATAAAAAAGTATAAACAAAAAAAATACAACTCATAAACCCTAAATCCACAGTACCATATAATTAACGGTCAATCATGTTTTTGTAAATTTAAAAAAATATATACATACAAAAAACAACATACAGTCATTTTAAATCGTGCCTACACAATCTTACATACATGAGTATCGAAAACAATTTCCAGTTCCGAAAATAAAATTGGCTCTGATACCAATTGTTGGAACCCCATTCACCGGTCACGCAGTGGAAGTAGGTTTTAAAATTTTTATACAGATCATAATCTGTATCTGGGACCAGTGAACTTTGGATCGTAATTATTTTTTGGAACTGATACATACAATATGTATACACACATATAACCATCATTAGTTGATATATATGAATCTCATCGGTAAACGGATCTTGGTGAGAGATTCATATAGATCATGGCCCAGTCCATTCTCATATTTCATATGAATGATTCAGGATATGATCATTGTACATTACGGAATGGACCGCAACTATAGATTAACCATAAATAAAGTACCCAGCTTTATTTGCTATCTATGGACTCTTTAGATTGCACTTCTCTTACTGTATCCATCCGTATATGACACTCATATACACAGTTCGAGATTACATCCGGCAATCTTGGATGTTAAATATATGCACAAGTTATAAAATAAACAACACAACATGAATGAATTGAACTTTTCCTTTCATTTATTTCGTAAATCCATTTACAAATTAGATCTTTAGAGCATAAACCCTAACACGGTATTGTCTAGATGGTGCACCGTTGCACGTACCCCTGTCTGGACAACTTGCTCGAGTTGCTGTCTAGCCAACGATAATGACAAGATTTTGTTGCCTGTTTCAAAACGACATCATTTCATCTAGGGCTTCATATATATATATTCATATATATATATATATATATATATATATATATATATATGTGTGTGTGTGTGTGTGTGTGTGTGTGTGTGTGTGTGTGTGTGTGTGTGTGTGTGTGTTCTTTCACCTTCTTTGCCTCTTGAGAGCTTCAGAATCCATCCTATCTTATTCTTCTTAGACCTTAAGAGTGACTTGTAAGAAAAGTTAGCAAGAAACAATTTTTATTGATCAAAACCCAAACACCCATAATTCATTCATGATTCAAGCATCATCTAGCTTCATCTAGGATGTGTCTTAGCATGGGTCTTCATCAACATATTTGACTTGGTAAGTAGAACACCATATTCATCCATTCTTGTGTTCTTGCTTAACAAGAAATCTCTTGTATGACTTGTTTGCATATAGATTAGGATTTTAATTACAAGATGAGATTCTTGTTGATGTTTGAGTTGTTGTATTGTGATAACTATTGCATCTAGGAATGCTTTGATTTCATATAGCTAAGTTATATGTATGTGATATAACAACATGATATCTATAAATGTCTTAAATGTGATCATTAATTTATAGATAAGCATTAAATGTGTTGACCTAACATTTATACATTTAGAATATCTTTCATATTCACTTTAGGTTGTATATTGATGTGTGTAAATCTTGTTTATAAAACAGTATTCGCAAGTGCACGAATCGTAGCGAAAAGTACAGTGGTGAGTAAGGATTTTTCCCACGAAGACTAGAGATTTAATGGTTGAAAACTAGTTATAATTAAAGCTAAATTAAAAGTAACCAAAAGATTGTTGTTTGATTGATTTAAACTAAAATCTAAATTAAATTAAACTAATGAAAGCAATTGAAAACATTGGGTTGTGATCAAGGGTGATGAAACACTAGGTCATCAATGATCCTCTACTATGTTTGCTTAATGTTTCGAATTGATTTTGAAAAAGATATTAATCAAGTTAAGGGTTCGTTCTTATCTTTAGTATGGTTGTTACCGTATGTTCTTGGGATGAATCAAATATTCTTAGTAATATTTTACCCATCGATCAACAACCGAGAACCTATTAAATGCAAGAACAAATAACCAAAACCTACTTGCATAGATCAATGCTAAGATCAATTTTATCTATTCAACTGAAAATTAATTAAGATTACGTATAGATCAATACTCCAACTTCAATCGTAATATTATCAAACCCTAAATTCATGCCAATTTATGATCATGCATTAACAAGAATAAAGATTAAGACATAAGATGAATTGAATGAATCAAAACCTGAATTAATTAAAATATAGTCAATTCTAACAAAGAGCATTTATAGAGGTTCACATTGATTTTCCGGGTATGGTGTTAGTTACACATCATGAAAATAAAAAGACAAGAGAAAGAAAAGATAAAACCCAATGAGATCTTCGGGTCTTCAATCGAAATCTTCTTAGTCTTTGAATCTTCGGATGTACAAGATAGTTGAGAGAATTGTGTTGTGATGTGAAGAGATTTATTATATTTTAAGAGGGACAGGGCGGGGATTATAAAACTCATCCCTTCCGATACCATTTCGGGTTTTATTATCTTTCCTCATCCATTGCTGCCCTATTCCCATCATATAAGTGCGGGTCACCGTGAGTTATTTTGTCATCCCTATGCTTTGGTTAGGAATTGTTTTTAATATGCCTTTTTTTCTTACTAGTTATATATTTTCTTTAAAGAGGGTTAGAGTGGGTTGGTGTTTTTTTTTAATAAGGGATGTGTTATTGACAAAAACAAAATGGACAACTTTTTTTATTATTATAATTCTCCAAATACATAAAATTAAGTGCTTTTACACAAATCATTGCTAACTATTAACTAAACAATATTAATAATAGACAAGTAGAGGGTGCACACCTGTATCTATAAAGTTGTAGGTTTGAGTCTATGTTGTACGGATACGGATACGAAATACATATACGACACGATACATAGATATAGTAAACTTCTAAAAATTTGAATACAGAAACGACATGATACGTCAATTAAAATAATATATATTTATATTTTATATTTAAAAAAATATAATCCAATAATATTCATTCAAAACATATTCCATATAAATATATTTACGATATAAGAAACGTATCCTAAAAAATAGAAACTTAGTCTTAGATTTATTTTAAATGATTATGTTTTGACCCTTCAACTTTATAAAATCATAATTTGACCCTGGTTTTAACTAAAATAATTATTTTTTTACCCCAAACGTATCCTAAACGTATCCTTACCGTATTCCTACCGTATCTCCGGTGTATCCTCGACGTATCCTTGACGTATCCCCAGTCAAACTTGAGAAAAAATCAACAGATACGTCAAAATGGTGTATCTTATACGTATCCGGGTGTATCCGGAAATGATACGAGTTTGATACGAATTCCCTCCCCAATTTGGAGTATCCGTGCAACAAAGGTTCGAGTTATACTCATTATCCAATCTCAAAATGTTGTAATAGGAAAAAAAATTAATAATTTAAAAATAACAATTATATTAACGAAAATACAAGCCTGAAAAAAATAATAATATCAGAAACAAAATTCTATTAATCTTTGGATTGGGTCTGAGGAGGTGGGCCCTTGGGCACACCCGGGCGGGTCGGACCTCTTGGAGCTTTGAGACGGATGGCTCTATCTTCAACTACTGTTACTTGCCGTAAAATCATCAAAAACAGATCTAAACGGTTCAAAATCAATCAATCCGTATAAAAGATCAAGAATTCGTTCACCCGTTAATTATGATTTATAATCTGGAAGAATTTAACACACCTCTCCAGATTCCAACTTGGATCCATCCATATTTTCATTTCCTAATTAGCAAAAGAAAGAATTTTTTTTTTTCTCAATCAGAAGAAATTTTATTAAACGATGAATTTTTATTTTTATCAGATTTTGTTTTTACTAACTTAAAGAATCGGTTGGTTCGGCCGGTAAGGAGTCTTATAAGCAAGACCCGGCGAAATCATTCGCCACCAGAATGGTTCAAAAAACAACTTTGTATGGTAGAGGTTTTCAGTTTTCTAGACAAATATGACACTTAGCTTGAACTGCTGCACAAATGTGACATGACGTTTTTAATAAGTCAAGTAAACCATGTCACATGAGAATCATGTTGATCTTGTAGATGTGATAGACATTTTTCACATAAATTAAGTTACTAAGCAGTAGAAAATGAGTTAAAATTACACCAAGTATTAATGTAAAATGGGACTTGTGCTCTAGAAAATAACTTACAGTAAACTAAAAACAATGTAAAATGGGATCTGCATTTTCCATTGGGATCAACTTTCACTTGGTGCACAAAGGAAGTCATAATTAAATCAAGGGAAAAGATCGTTTTACTCCCTCAACTTTACCCTATTAAAAATATGAAGAAAGGGTTTACCAATATTGGCCGGTCTCCCCCCTGAAATGAAACTATTGTAAACATTCCCCCTTTCTGTTAGAATTTCTGTCCAAAAAATAAGTTGACCATCAGTCTTACGGTCAAATGACTGTTTTATCCTTACTATAATCAGAAAATAATCATTTAACCCCAAAATATTTATTAAATAAACAATACATTTAAAAAATATAAAAACATGATTGAAAAAAAAATTCTCCACCGTCTATCTTTAAATGGATGGTGGAGATGTCTCTTTTTTTTTTATTTAATTTTAAAAACAAAAATTAAAAAAAAAATCAATTATGTCCAGAACTTTAAAGTTGATGTTCTTGATCAAAAATTCATCAAAAATTCATCCCCCAAACACGAACATCAGCAGAGCATCATGAACTAGAACCCAATTTTTTTCTCTCATCAACAAACCCAGAAATCCAAAAATAAATAAATAAAAAAACCCAATTCATAATAATCATCATCATCTTCAATTCTTCTTCTTCTCGACCACCATCATCTTCGATTCTTCTTCTTCTACACTTGAACATCATCCCAGTTTATAATAACCATCATCATCACTAATCTCAAACAACAACACCAATTCCATTCTCAAACCATACCAGAAAACCAAAAACCCATCTTATTCATAGAAAAAAAAGGATCAAAATCAAAATTAAACCCAAACAACAAAAAATCAAACACAAAAACCTATAGATCCATCTCACAAACATCAAACCCAAACCTAGCAAATCACACAAACCCAAACCCAAACCCAAACCTATCCACCACCAGACACTAAACCCTAACCAGCACAAAAATCACACCATCGATCGATCTGGAACACCGAGAAGATCGTTGTTGATCGATCTAGGGACCCCGAGAAGATCATTGTTCTAGGAGCCACATCAGACCTCTCTATTCTCTCTCGTTCTTTCCATCTCAATCTCTCTCACATCAGGTCAACGCCATGTCTAGACGGCGGCGGAGTGGGTTTGTGGTTTAGGGGTTACGGCGATGAGTTCAGCAGCTGTGGATGGTGGCGGTCTTGAAGATCCATTGGAGAGAACGATGAGAGAGAGAGGGTTGTTTGGGGAGAGAGAAGGTTTTAGGGAGGGAGAGTGCTTATATAGTTTTTATAAAATTGCTCCTATGATATTAATGGTCAATATGAATTTGGATGGAAAATGTGACATTGTTTTCATTTCAAAGGGATTAATGACCAAAATAGGGAAACCATATCCTCACCTTTCGAATAGGGTAAAGGGGGGGGGGGGGGGGGGGGGGGAAATGATGATATCCCTTAAATCAAAATAAATCTTAACTGTATTCTCAAAAGAAAGGAAGAAATAAGAGTTCAGATCAACAAAAGAATCACGGATGATAATTTAACAGAGGATGCTTACCTTTGGCAGTTGTGCAACCTTTGACAGTACCAACCATATGGAGAAATCCCTTCTTCAGATCTTGAACAAGCTTCTCCATTGAATACTGTGATATGATCTATGTCCGGTAATGAGATTAGAACGGATTTTCTATTGAAATTAAATATATGGTTTCTTTAATTTCCAGTAGGGTGAGAGAGCCAAGAAGAAGTCACTGGCTACTAGCTAGTGAGCTTCTGTCCTGGAGGACTGAAATATGCCCAGCTGTCCACACTTAACACTGAAACAAAAGTGTTTTTTTTTTTAATTAATTAGTGTACCTGAAACTCTTACCAGCCGATAACCGGTTGCTTTTAATAGCTGTAAAGCACCTTCATTTTCTTTATTGCTTTTTCGCTGTTAAACCAGTGTTGTTGTTCGTACAATAGCCAACGCCTTATTTACATACTACACGGAATGTATGGATGTTACTAATTTTCAAACATGGAATCTAAAATTGTCATTCTAATTGAATATATGGATATATGGATGTTACTAATTTTCGAACATGGAGTCTATAAATATCAAGAAACTATGGAAAAAAAAAACTCGTGGAGGACCTGTTGTACACAAAATATTAAAATATTTTTCTTTCAAACATTACTTGGCTACAATATTTGTACAGAAAAAGAAGTAGGTTAGAGTTTCAACAAAGCAAAGACAAATTGATGAAACGCACATCGAAAAATATCATCATAGAACTTTGTCTATCGCCCCTATGTCCCCTTTTGTTACACCATTATTATTGGGTGTCCTAATCCATCAACTTTTCTTTTTTACACCACCCCTCCTCCCATGGCATCACCTATGTCTACAATCACTACACCGTGCAATCAAGAGGACCTCACTATGCCTGCGACTGACTGCCATGTGTCAGTCTACTCACCGTTGTCGATTAACCGTCACATTGCCTGTATGTGTCATATACGCACGAAGAATATACTGAGCTCGGGCCCGTTGTTCCCTTCCGGGCTCAACATGTATAGTGTCTCCGAATCCTTGGAGCCCACAACCCGTTCAAAATGGGCACGCATGTAGGCCAACTCACCCTCCAGGCCCTCGACCTCCGAATTCCCCGGTAGCACTCCGCCACCCATGGAAACGGGCCTCAGAAGCTCCATGACATGCAAATCCTCGTCGGTGGCCTCCCTTTTCACCCCATACCCGGTCTTTTTACCATTACAATACATGGTCCACAATGGTTCCTCTAATAGTTTGGTCTTGTCCTTGTCAAGCCTCTTTTCACATTCTAAGGCCATTCTCACCATCCCAGAGCCCATTTCCTTTTGTAAAACATTAGTTTGCATGGCCAACTCAAGAACCAACGTAGGGAGACATTTTGGGGTTTCTTGAATTGAAAGGCTAACCCTACCTTTACGGTACCCGAACAAAGTCCCCGTTACCTTCCGGGAATTGCTCGAATTGCTTCGCTGACCATCTGGTAACCCACTCTGGAGGACGGACATCTTGCATATCGGAGTGACAATAGGGAATGACCGGAAAACGGAGCGGAAAACACGAAAAACCTTCGTTTTGTTCCTCTTCTTTTGGGAAGGCTCGACTAGGGACAAGGTATGGCGAGGCGCTGGAGGTGGATGCGATGTTGACGACGACGACAAAGACAAAGACGTTGGAGTGGATGTAGTAGGAGAGTCTTGTCCCTTCGTGGCATTGCTGCTGGGTTTAGGTTTTGGCTCCCCCATCAATGGACGTTGATGAAGCAGGAAGGGGAGAATTTGGCCGCATGAGAGAAGAGAGAGAGAGACACACACAAGGCAACACACAACACAGGGAGAGAGGAAGGAAAGGTAGTTATTTTTGTTAATTTTTTGTGGGTTGGGATTAATTTTGGCGACCCTTATTTATTTTGGTCTGTGATCCTATCTCTATTCCTAATAATCGGTAGTCTTTTAATTTGATGCTTGAATTGTATTTAAATAGCATTAATTTTTAATGTAATCGTTAGCATAGAGTTTGAGTTCATTTTAATCAAATTATAATCATTTTTTTTCTGCTATCATTATGTTGTAATGATTAATATATATAGTCCTACCTCTCTAAATTAATACAATCAATTGCATAGTAATTTATTAATTAGCCGAGGTTATTAAATTATAGAACAAGTACTTAAAAAATAATTATTTCATGTATATTTGATAAAGCCACTGCTTCACTCAACAATGCTTAAAGACTTGAAATTTGTTTGCACAAAGCAATGAATCTCTCCATAACATAGTCCAGCTTACCAAATAGGCAATGGAGCAATTTAAACTTTCAAAAGTCCAAACACAAGGAACCATCAACAACATAAGGTGCTCCGAGGTATACCGTTCGAGATCAGGACAACCGTGATGAAACTGATACTCTAGATAGATGGTTCTCTATAGAACGTGATTATACTATTTTTATTTTATTTTATATAATTTTATTAATTGTTAGATAGAAGAAGTATTAAATTAGGCCTATAGAACACGATCTGTTTCATGACATTTTATTAAATGTTAGAGTTTATTAATTATTGAGATATTAATTTAGAGAGGTTATATATATATAGACACACACACACACACACACACACACACACACACACATTTTTCTCCACTCAAGACCGAATTGAACATTTAAGATTAGGACCGAGACTTGTGAGTCATTGATTATGTTTAAGAAGACTTTGACTAAACTGTAGTATGTGTGAATCTAATGGTTGATAGTTGTGAAACAGATATAAATTAAATAAATCAGTTTGTCCTAAGAAAAGAAAGACTATATATATATGAAAATAAATAACATAAGTGTGATTAAACAACCTAGAGGGAGGGAGAGAGGGAGGAGGGGGGGGGGGGGGGGTGAATGGGTTGTTAATCAATTATTACTAACTTTTCGATTAATCAATATTAGCATGTGTTAACGGAGAATTTACTCGAGATGAGAAATTCCGGTTAACACCCTCTAGACCACTACCACGTAGGTGGTGGCCGGGGTTGGTACCTTAGGTACCTAACCTGTTTGAATAAAGATAGATGTGTAAATGTTAGTGCAATGAAGATGGGAATATAATTGCTTTATTATCAACTATGAATATCATACAAAAAGACTCTTAAACACTCTTAATCTCTCTGGGATATAGTAGGGTGACAACTTTGTGTCTGTTGAATAGTAGATAATAATGGAGGTCATGTTCTGATTATAGAATTTAGGCTGAAGACTCAAAAACCCTTCTTCATTTATTTGCCCTATGCCGCTCTCTTCACTGTCAATTTTTTTTAACAGTTTTTGTTGTTGCTCCAGCTTCCCGTGAAGCCCAGCAAGCTCGTACCCCTCATTTTCAAGTAAGACTACCCCGGGAAGCCCCCTTTCCTGTCTTGGAGAAAAGAAGGTTTGTTGATCCAGCTAGGGTTTTGCCTGCTTCAGTTCCATCGCCCTCCTAAGTTAGCTCTAAGATTGCTATTCTTGCATCGCGGGCTACTAGAGTTCTAAACCAAGGTAGACCCACTTTTCCGACCGTTGATACGACCACCTCTGCCTCTTCATTGATGGCCCCCTCTACAGCTACTGCTCCCTCAGCCACGTTACCCATTGCCTTTGCTGCTCCGTTTATACCCCAAGCTCCTCAAGCTTCAGGGGACCCTGAGGCCGGTGTCCCTGAGGTTCCCTCTACCCGCTCCCACCATCAGTCGGGCTCGGTTGAGTAGGATGAGGTCTTGGAGCAGTTCGTTGTGTCCTTCTTGGGTGGCGGCTCTCTAGGATGTCTTTAATGCTCATGGACATCTTGCTTACCAAGGGGTCTTCTCTTCTGGCCGAGGTAACTTCCCTTTTATCTTTCATGTGATTGTGGGAGCTAAACATTCTCTAATCTTGGTTTTACACTCTACAGGCCTTCAAATTCAATGTGGCGATGGGCCACCAGCTAGCATCTCTCCGTGAACTGGCTACCCAAGCTGAAGCCGAAGTAGAGAGGGCCATGGGGCTACTTACGCAAGCTCAAACTTTGGTACAGGAGATGACTTCCAGTCAGAAGGGAATGGAAGCAGAACTGGCTAAGCTTCAGTGTGATCATGAGAGGTTGAAGCGATCTTTCGATTAAGAAACCCTCCAGTCTTGTCGTCGAGCCAGTTAGCGGGATACTTGAAAGGAAAAAGTGAAGGTGTTGGACATTGAAAACCAAGGTCTGCAAGCCCAAGTTATCAAGCTTCAGGCCGAGGTGGACGCCTCATTCAGTAATGGATACTTCTATGCTTCCTACCAGGTCGCAGAAGCTCTTCCTTCTCTTTTCGACCTCTCCATCATAACTGGTTGGGATAGGGAGGAGGTAATGACCAAGGCTGTGTTGATGTCTCACCCCGAGGGTGATGGAACCGATCTTTCTAGCAGGACTGTAGGTAGGAAACAGATAGCTATGCCAGACCCTCATCTTCCTACTGCAACCTTCCTATCGTCAGGTACCAGAGAGTCCTCGAGGGTGGGTTCAGTCTGAGGAGCCCTAAGAAAGCCAAACAGAGACCAAGGCCCCCCTAAAGAATCTTCTAGAGGAGAGCCGAAGATCAAAAAGAGCGGGATGAAGTCAATCGCTACCCTTCTTGATGCGTCCATTCCTCCTAAGGTAATGACAGTGGTCAATGAGGTCTTGGAGGAGGACCCCGCTGAGCAGCAGGCAATGGAGGATCCCCCGGAGGAAGGGGTAGCAGTGGTGGCCATCTAGGATTAACAACCATCTGAGGAAGGGATGGAGGGCGTAGGCCATCTTGGAGAAGCAACTGGGGGTGATAAGAAAGATGCGGGGGCTTGACAAAACATATTTTTGACTTGTTTTGACTACCTGGAAAAAGGGGTTGGTCGCCCCACTCTATTCATGCCAGATCATCATCATTTTTTTTTGTTTTTGTAACCCGAAACCAGGGGTTGGGCTCCTTGTTTGACAATTGTAGCCTAACAAGGGGATAGTCTCCCTTACCATTAATGAGTATTAGCTTTAGACTTCATTCGAACTTACTTCAATGAATTTTGATTTGACTGGCATCCTCTTGCTTTATTCCTGGTCCTAATCTAGATACTCCTCTAAACAAATTGACTTACTCAAACTTTGGCGAAGTTAATGATAACTAAAATTTTGTTTAAGAATGAAAGAAGGCAGCTAACTCTAGCTCTCAACTCTTCCGCAGAAACTTGTAGCTCGTTGACTTTAATGAATAGTCCCTTTATGTGATTATAAGCTAGTTTGTACCTATCACAACATGCAACCATATACACATAAAAGATTAGTAGCCAGTAATAACTGGAACATTTGATTTTTAGTAGGAGAGCTTTCCACTCCTGGGCTCTTTTGGGGGCTATAGTTCGATCGAGGCAGCATAATGGCTATCTAGCTACATCATAGTCTTGTAGTCTGGATGACAAATATACTCTTACACTCAGGTTCTCCTTGGTGGTGGTAGCCCGACCAAGGTATCATGAGGGCTATCTAGCTATTTCCTGGTCTTGTAGTTCGGATGACAACTATGCTCTTACACTCAGGCCCTTCTTGGGGGTGGTAGCCCGACCAAGGCATCATGAGGGCTATCTAGCTATTTCTTGGTCTTGTGATCAGGATGACAACTATGCTCTTACACTCAGACCCTTCTTGGGGGTGGTAGCTCGACCAAGGCATCAAGAGGGTTATCTAGCTATTTCCTGGTCTCGTGATATGGATGGTAACTATGCTCTTATACTCAGACCCTTCTTGGCCTGGGGGTGGTACCCGGCCGAGGCATCAAGGATAACAAGAGGGCTTCTCCGGCTAATCCTTAGTCTTGAGATGACTATGTCGAACTTACCCGTGTAGACCCTAGTTAGATATGGAGAAATTATTACATAATACAATTGAAGATGGAGGAAGCAGACTTTATTGATGAAAAATGGAGTACATTATTGTTTGAGATTTTATTGAAACCTAAATGGAGGTAGTCTGCTCACGAGTCCCTTGTCTAAGGGTAATACTTCCTCAGGTGATTTGCATTCCAGGTGCGATCGATGGGTCGACCATCCATGTCCTCAAGCTTATATGCCCAGGTTGTAGACCACTACCTTTACCAAAAAAGGTCCTTCCCAGTGGGGCCCCAAGACCTTTTCTGACCTCTTTCTAGTATTCAAGGTTACTTTCCTAAGAACTAGATCCCCTTCATAAAGTTTCGGGCTTTAACTCTCCTGTTAAAGTACCTAGCGATCTTGCTCTGGTAATCATTACTCTCTCAGCTACCCGATCTTGTTTCTCTTCCAAGAGATCTAGGCTAGCTCAGAGCTTATCCTCATTACTTCCATGTTTAAAGTGTTGGGCTTTGAAGGAGGTTAATTTGTGCTCGATGGGAAGAAATGCTTCAACCCTAAAGGTTAAAGAATAGGGCATTTCTCCTGTGGCTGTTCTCCTTACAGTACGGCAAGCCCAGAGGACCTCGGGAAGCTCCTCTGCTTATCCGCCCTTTCTCTGCTGTAACTTCTTTTTCAACAGCTTCTTGATGGTTTTATTAGTGGATTCCACCAGTCAATTAGTTTGAGGATGGGCTACCGAGGTGAATCTAAGATCGATTCCTAAGTCTTTGTAAAAGTCCTTGAATCGACCTTTATCAAACTACTTTCCAAGGTTAGCTATAATGATAAGAGGGGTCCCGAACCTACAAAATATATTGTTTTTGATGAACCTTATCGTATTCTCCTCCAATATCTGGGAGAGTGGTTCGGCTTCGACCAATCTTGTGGAATAATCGATTGCCACAATAACATGTTTGGCTTGTTCAGGAGCCGTTGGAAGTGGACCGATCAGATCGACCCCCCACATAGCAAAGGGATAAGGCGAGCTGAGAGATGACAGATGCTGAAGTGGGAGGTGGCTCAAGTTAGAGGTCTTCTGGCATGGTTCACAGGATTGAACAAAGCTCTTTGAATCTTGTTAGATAGTTGGCCAGTAATACCCCATGTGGAGTACCTGATATGCCAGAGCTTTACCACCAACGTGGTTCTCAAACTCCCCAGAATGAACCTCTCTTAATGCCCATTTGGCATCATCAGGGTGCAAACATCGCAGTAGGAGAAGAGATCTGTCCCTCTTGTAGAGATAGCCATCTACCAGGCAATATCGGACTAAGAGCCTTTTAATTCTTCTGGCTTGGTCAGGCTCTTCGGGAATCCTTCCTTCCTGGAGATAAGCCACTATCGGGTCTATCCAGCATGGCTGTCTATCCAGGGTATAAGACTCCTTGCCTGCTACTGTGCTTGGTAGGGAGATCACTTGGAGAGGGACTTCCTGTGGTAAGGCATGGCCACCATTCACAACTATCTTGGCTAGGATGTCAACTCGACGATTCTGTTGTCTAGGCACTTGCTCTATCTTAAATCCTTTGAATTTATTCTTAAGTAGCTGAACTAGCTTTAAGTAGGCAATCATATTGTCCTCTTTGGTCTGATAGTCCCTATAAACCTGATTAACTACGAGTAAAGAGTCACTCTTGAACTGAAAGTAATCGACCCCGAGCTCGGCGGCCGACTTCATCCTGGCTAGGAGGGCTTTATATTCTGCTTCATTGTTAGTGACCTTAAATTCAAATCTGAAGCAGTGGCAAAACTCACTCCCCTTTGGGTCTATCAGGACTATGCCTGCTCCTCCCCCAGCTTGCCCGGACGTTCCATCAGTGTAGAGGATCCATGACTTACATTCTACCAGCCAGCTGTCAAACTCTGGAATCCCCTCAAGAGCTATATTTATGGTTGCAGAGGTTGCTTGACCTGGAGGCATTGAAAGCTCTGCCATAAAGTCTGCCAAAGCCTGGGCTTTAATTATGGTCCTGGGTTTAAGTAATGTCGGAGCTTCCTTGCTAAGGTTACCAGGGCATATGCGAGCTTTTCTAGAAGGATATAATTCTTTTCCGGCTTGGTTAGGGCATGACTCACGTAGTAGATAGGCCTTTGGACCTTATCTCCACAATCTTTGATCAAGGCCCCACTCACTACAGTTTTTGAAACGACCAAGTAGATTTGCAGCTCCTCTCCCATACTTGGCTTAACCAATAACGGAGGGCTCGATAGATACTTTTTAAAGGCTTGAAAAGCTTGCTCGCTTTCCTGGTCCCATTTCATGTTCCTTCCTTACTTGATATCTTAGAAGAAAGGGAAACATTTATCGGTGGACCGAGAACTGAACCTGTTGAGCGCCACTATCTGCCTAGTCAAGACTTGAACCTGTTTGAGTGACGTGGGGGATTCTAGATCCAAGATAGCCTTGATATTTTCTGGGTTAGCCTTTATTCCTCTCTCATGAACCATGAAGCCCAGAAACTTTCCCATAGTTACCCTACAGGCACATTTGGAGGGGTTCAATCTCATCTGGTTTTCCCTTAGGATCATAAAAGTTTTGTGAAGGTCGTCCTGATATCCTTTTATGGTAAGTGACTTGGTAATCATGTCGTCGATGTACACTTCCATTGATCTTCCAATCTTGGGCTTGAATAGCCGATTGACCAACCGTTGATAAGTAGATCTTGCATTCTTAAGCCCAAACGGCATCACCTTGTAGCAGTATAGACCCTGCCTGGTGATAAAGCTGGTATTATCTTAGTCGAAGAGGTGCATCATGATCGGGTTGTACCTCAAGAATGCATCCATGAAGCTAAGGAGCTTGTTTCCGAATATGGAGTCAACCAACTGATCGATCTTTGGTAAAGGGAAATTGTTTTTCGAACATGCTCGGTTGAGGTCGGTGTAATCGACACACATACACCACTTCCAATTCGCCTTCATGACCATGACTACATTGGTGATCCGCGCAGCAGAAGCGTGAGAAAATTTAATAAAAATTAGGGTTTGCGTATAAATAAAAATTTTCCCTTTGACTAACAAGAATCTTACACTAGATTAATTGATGTATGAAAAGCGTCGTACCTTTTTTCTCGTGATTATTGAACAAGTGCCGAATCAATTCTGCAAGAACTTCCAATCCAATCACGAACGTGAATCACCTAGGAGTGTGGGCTCTCTTTCTTTAAATCGTATACCTGAGGTTGGAATCAAACAAACTCTTGTTCCTTGTTAGCCACAATAATCCTCCAAGAGAAAAATCAAGAACGTCCGGCCACTTGTGAATTATCAATCAATTTAATTGAAAATCTCGTGAACCTTGATTCGATGTTGTACACAAAACCCTTTTGATGTGAAGGATACTAGTGTACTATCGAAATAAAAAACGTTCCCCTTGTTCTCTTCTTCACTGAATTCACACTATCTTTATTAGTTGGTCGAATTTTGTCCAGAGTAAAAACCAATTTTTTTCTCCCTTAAAATTCTCTCTTGCTTGGCCGAATTTTCTCTTTAGAAAGTCCCAAGCTTGGCCGAAATTAATTCTTTCAATTAATTAGAGCTGGTCTAAATTTCCAAACACACACACACACATATATATATATATATATATAGGATCATAAGTCCTCTTCTAAGAATGATTTACTTGGTTGGCAAGAATCCTTTCCTTATGTGGATTTATTTGGTAGTTAAGAATCCTTATCTAAAAGGAATTCTATCCTCCTCTTATATATACATAGCTGGCTGAAATTTCATAGAATATAATTAGGAGACTTAATTCTTTTCCTACAAATGATTTACTTGGTAATTAAGAATCCTTTCCTTAGGTAGATTTACTTGGTGGTTAAGAATCCTTTTAAAAAATGAATTCTATCCTACACCAAGACTCCTAATCCAACTCAATAGTGTATTTGTAACCATATTAAAGACTTCCTAATTTGATTAGATAAATAATTCATTTTATTTATCTACTTATCAAATATAGTCTTTAACATTAATTATACTACCAACAATTGTATAATTTTAGGAGACCATCTCCTATAAGGAAAAAGATTTTGACTTTTAATTAAATAATCAATTAATCAACAAATTAATTAATTTCTATTTAATAAAATAATAAAATAATATAATATAATTAATCTATTCTAAATAGCCTTGCCGCCCATACCAATATATATGGACCAATATATTATTTTCTTAATTTATTAAATCCATTTGACCTTTATAAAAAGTCCACATGTGAACTAGACCCATTATTACAAAAATAAACAAGTCCACATGCCTCAATTCAATTCTAGATGGACCCATAAATTGGTCCAGTAGAATATATCAAGTGATCCATGCAAGTTCGTGTGGATTGGGGATTTTGGCGGGCTATCTAAATTTAAGCTCCAATAGACACAACCCAATCACAACCAACAAATGATTCACTTAGATCCGATCTATTTAATTTTAGTTCATTTCAATAAGAAACTAAAATTGAACTCTTAAATAATGATAGAATAAGTTGATGTTACTCATTCATACCTTAGACAACCTTATTGGAGAAAGTGTATCCTCGTGAAGAATATCAGTAATCGCCAAGAGCTCATAGTCCGCCTATAGCTCTCCAAGTTACCATATTTACTCATATGACCACATTTTGAACTTGGAAATTTTGACTTGTCCAGAAGCCATTAAGATTTAATATTCAATACCTCAAAACATCCATATGATGATATTTTACTCTCATTTCATAAAAGGAGCCACGATGTCCACATCTATAAATGAAGTCTTCTATCGATTAAAATCAGATCTTGATGTTGATCTCATGGAGTAAGAATTTGACTGAAAATCAGAATCTGTATATCCAATGAGAATTAAATCCTCTATAGAGTATGCAAGCATAAAATCTCTCGTTCTCCTAAGATACTTGGAAATATGCTTGACGTTCTCGTTCTTCTAATATAATCTCAGTGATCAGGACCAGGTTTCGCTTGAAACCTGCTAACTACGCCCACAACAAAACAAATATCTGGTATAATGCAGAGCATTGCATTATGAGACTTCCAACTGTCGATGCATATGGAACTCTACTCATGAATTGCTCTTCATGCTCATTCTTAGGAACTTGTTCCTTAGAAAGTTTGATTCCATGTCTGAAAGGTAACATATCTTTCTTGGAATCTTGCATGGAAAACCTAGACATAATTTTATCTATGTATGAAGCTTGGGATAATGCAATCGTTCTATTCTTTCTATCCCTTATGACTTGTATACCAAGAATATAACTTGCTTCTTCTAAGGCCTTCATATCAAATTGTTTTGCTAACCATTCTTTTATTGATGTCAATACACCTACATCGTTTTTGATGAGTAGTATATCATCAACGTACAGAACTAGGAAAACCAACTTGTCGCCTTTGATCCTTTTGTATACACAAGGTTCATCAAGGTTTTGAATAAATCCAAAACTTTTCACGGCTTGATTGAACTTTATGTTCCAGGATCTGGATGCTTGTTTCGATCCATATACTGATCTTTGCAACTTGTATACCCTTTCCTCTTGGCTCTTTTCAATGAATCCTTCTGGTTTCATCATGTAGATGCTTTCGTCAAGACTTCCATTAGGGAAAGCTGTCTTGACGTCCATTTGCCAAATCTCTAGGTCTAGAGATGCCACAATGGATAAGAGTATCCTAATGGATTTAAGCATGGTCACAGGAGAGAAGGATTCTTCATAATCGGTACCTTCCTTCTATGTATAACCTTTAGCTACCAATCTAGCTTTAAAAGTTTCCACCTTTCCATCCATTCCTCTTTTCCTCTTGTATACCCACTTGCACCAGATGGGTTTTATCCCTTTAGGCAAGTCTACAAGAGACCAGACTTTGTTTTTGAACATTGATTCAATTTCAGATTGCATTGCCTTTTGCCAATGTCAACAATCAACATCTTTAATTGCTTTCTTGTACGTATAGGGATCATCGTCGTCTGGAAGATTCTCTACAGACTCTCCTAGACCGATATATCTCTCAGGTTTTCTAACAACCCTTCCACTACGACAAGGTATGGTAGATTGTTGATCTTGTGTTGGTACAGAACTTACAATTGGGCTTGGTTGCGAAACCTCTTATGGAATTGTATCTCTTAAAAGCTCATTCATGACAATTCTACTTTTAGGCACAAAATTATTCATATAGTCCTTTTCCAGAAATTTTGCATTTGTTGAAACAAATACTTTAAGATCTGAAGGACTATAAAAACAATATCCTTTTGTTCCTTTTGGACACCCTACAAATATGCATGTTTCTGAACATGACTCTATCTTTTCTGTCTTTCCTTTTAACACGTGCGCAGGACATCCAAATATCCTTAAGTGTTGTAAACTAGGCTTTCGCCCGATCCATAACTCATGCGGTGTTTTAGGAACCGACTTAGATGGTACATCGTTTAGAATGTACATTACGGTTTGTAAAGCATATCCCCAAAAAGAATTAGGGAGCGTTGAATAACTCAACATATACCTAACCATATCCAAAAGAGTTATATTTCTCATTTCTGCCACCCCATTTTGTTGAGGTGTGCCTAGTATAGAAAACTACAAAATTATCCCATTATTAATAAGATGTTGCTGATACTCACCAGATAGATATTCTCCACCACGATCAGACCTCATGATTTTTATGCGTTTCTTAAGCTAATTTTCTACTTCAGCTTTAAATGCTTTGAGCATATCAAAATCATTCAACTTATGTCTCATGAGATACACATAGCCAAATCTTGAGTGATCTTCCGTGAAAGTGATGAAGTACTCATATCCACCTCTAGCTTGAATGCTCATAGGTCCACACACATCAATGTGTATCAATCCTAAACATTCGATGGCTCTTGTGCCTTTGGTCATAAACGACCTTTTGGTTATTTTACCTTCCAAACAAGATTCACAAGTTGGTAGATCATAAACCTTTAAGTCACTTAGAGGTTCATCACTTACCAATCTTTTAATCCTATTAAGGTTAATATGACCTAGGCGCAAATGCCATAGGTAGGTTTCATCTTTTGATAATTTTACTCTTTTATGATTAGGTTCAGTTGATTTTGTGTCTAACAAGTAAGAGATATTTCCATGAATAAACTGTTTTCCAATGTACCTTTACAAACAAATTTGTTATTCTTACTAATAATAAAACCTTTATTAAAAGTAACCGAATATCCAAATTTATTTAGACAAGAGACCGAAATTAAATTCCTCTTGAATTGTGGTACATAATAAACGTTTATTAAAAATAAATGCCTATAAGAATCTAAATTGATTCTAATATCTCCCACTACACTAGTAGACACCAACGTTTCATTGCCTAAATGCAAGTTGAATTCATTCTCATTCAGTCTTTTCCTTTCCCGAAACCCCATCTAGTTAGGCCCTAGTTGCTTTTCTTCTGTTGTTACTTGACCTTCTGACAGGTCTTAACAGTAGCAACTTTACCAACCATATGAATCTCTTGACCCTTAACTTTCACAAGAATCTTTTTGGCTCTTTGAACATCTTGCATCAGGCCTTGCAAGGTGTAGTCCAACTTTGAACGAATCAAAGAAATCCAATAGTGAGTTGACAATCATGTCAAGTTTTCATCTCACCATCTATCTCAGCACCATTCAGTTCAGCAATGTTGAGATATGCTATGACTTTCATCATGTGATCTTTCACAGCCTGTCCAGGTTTCATCCTAAGATTCATGAAAGCAGACACGACCTCTCATCTTAGTCGTCCTAGACCTCATAGCTAATATCTCTTATGATTATTTACTTTTGACAATTATAATAATTAAACTATAAATGCTATAAGATTTGTTAAACTAGAAATCACTTTATTAATATGAAAAGATTGTCAAATACATTATTATACTCTTACCCTTGAACTGCAACATTTCTTTCGGTGTTAAATAGTCATCTTTTTTGTCTGACAAGCTTGAAGATCGGATTTACTGCCAAACAGTGAGCAGCCAATGATATCGGGATCCCGGGCATTTCATCGTGACTCCAAGTGAAGATGCCATTGAATTCTTTGAGGAGCCAGATATGCCCTTCTTTCACTTCTGGTTTGAGGGTGGCTCTGACCTTGACAACCTTCGAGAGGTCATCCATTCGGATGGGTATCTCTTCTAGCTCATCCACTTGATGCCAGCTGACCCATTCACTGATCTGCTCTTCTTCATCTAGAATCTCAGGATCGACCTCTGGGTGATTTGTGGGCTTTGTATCCCCTAAGGTCATCCCGTGGGTTACCCCATCCTATATCGTTGTAACCTGTACAAAATGTTTTGCTAAAGTTATCGGGTTGGCAGACACTGTATAGCAATTCCTGGTTGCTTGCTGGTCACCACACATTCCCCTCACATTGTCTCATACTGGAAACTTTAGAAAGTTGTGGTAAATGGATAAGACTCCATTCAAAGATGACAAAAAAGGTTTTCCTAATATCGCATTGTAAGCCGATGGGGTATCCACCATCACTAAGTCCGTCATGATATTTTACTGGAAGGGGCCGTTCTGATGATTACTGGAAGGATATTCGAACCCACAGGTATGATCGAGTCCCTAGTGAATCCATGTAGCGGGGTTGTGTAGCTATTGTAACACCACTGTTCAAATTTAGCATTTCCAAGGTATTTTAAAGAGGATGTCGACGCTACTGCTTGTGTCAACAAGCATGTGATGGACCATGCAGTTGGCAATTTGTATCGTGACCACAATGGGATCGTCATGAGGCTGCATGGTGTTGTAGACATCTGCCTCTGTAAAAATAATCTATACAGACGGGGAGGGGTCAGTTGGGCTCTGGTCGACCTTGAAGATACCTCACCCTTCATCTACACGAGGGACCTTCCTCGCATGGTTTTTTATGGTGCCGGCCAATGTAAGACCTCCGCTGATTGTACGTATCACCTGGATTTGTTGCATCAGATCTGTCTACTCCTTTTTTCTCTTCTTGGTGTGCTCGCGGATCTTAGCTTGTACTTCTTTCCCAGCATGAGTGTTGTCCCTAACCTGTTGCAAGAACTCTATCAAGCATCCTCCCCTTATTACAGTCTCGATCTGGTTATGCAAGTTATATCACTATGAGGTGTTGTGACCCACATCTTCATGAAAGTCATAGTACTTATACCGATTCCTTCTACCGACGGGGGCTTTCATGGGTGTGGGTTTCTGTAGTTACCCCTTATCTCAGATGGCGAGGTAGATCATTTCACGTTATGTATTTAAGGGGGTGTAGTGGTCGTATCATCTATCATCTCGCTTTTTGGGGGCTACTAACTTGGGAGGAGGCGAAGCCCGCGGAGGGGTTCACATTGTTGGGTACCTTTCATGCTTGGGTTGAGAAATGGTAAAATGGAAGGTTGACCTATTGTGAGGTTTGTTTTGATTTTTCTGATCTGGTTCAGGTCTGAGAGTTTCCTTCTTCTGTCGTTTTGCTGTTCTCATATCGTCATGGTCCATTTTGACCTTGAGCTGTTCATCGACTTTGACTTGCTCTAAAGCCCGATCATAGGCCTCTTGGTAGGTCTCCAATGGTCGCTTGGCAAATGATCAGAATAGCTTTCCCACCCACAGGTTTCGCCTGAAATTGGCAAGAGTCTCTTTCTCAGTGAAGACCCCATCTGGATGACCTACTTGTGGAACTGCTTCACATAAGCCCAGAGGGTTTCCCCTCTCTCCTGGATCACAAACTGTAAATGGATGGGATCTTTCGTCTAGGGTTTGATTCCCTGGAATTGTGAGCAGAAATCAGTTGATAGCTTTATGAAGGAGTCCACACTGCCCGCAGGTAGCTTTCTGAACCAGGTCTTGACGTAGTCGGTCATGGTGGTAGGGAACATTCTGTATATGGCGGCCCTGGTTATGTTTTGGACTTCTATCTGTTGGATGAAGCTCTCTAAGTGGCTCAAAGGATCTTCCGTACCAAGGATCTTCCGTACCAAGGAATTTGTCTGATGGCATTTTAAACTTCGACGGGAGCTCTGTATCCCAGATTCTTTGTGTAAATGGAGCGTTCATCTCGCTTAGGGGGTCCTTTTTGACCTCCTTGCCCTTCTCCCTTCTCCCTTTTCATTTGCTGGATCTCCTTCTGTATCTCTGCTAGTTGGTTCCTCAGAATCTTATTTCTATTCTTCATAGGATCGACCTTAGAGCTCTCATTTTCAGATCCCCTTGACGAGCTAGATAATTCCACTTTGTCATTCTCAGGGACGAGCTCTGTTTGCACAGTTTGTTAGTTACCCCCTGTTTTAGCTCGAGGTTCCCTTCTGGAAGTCACCGGTTGAGGAGGGCTGTGAGGTGCCCTTGGTGGAACGTCGGCTTTCGATTTAATCTGCCTAGGTTGATAGTGTGTCGGCCTGTCCAGAACTAGAGGCATGGGCCCTAGCCTATCTCGGATGGATATTATAGACTCTGTTCTATGGTAGGCAGGAATCGATATGAGGGTCCCAGCTGATCGAAGGCAGGCTGTCTGGCAGTAAGCCGGCTCGCCTCCCCTCGGGTTCCAAGATCTGTCAATTATGGATCAATCCCTTCTGCAGCTAGACGGAGGTAGACATTTTCCACAATAGCTGCTGCTTGCCGATTGATCACATCCTGGTTCATCGTCTAAAGGGTGGAACCCGCTCCGCACCTGGCTTATGCAAGGCTGGCTTACAGTGCATGGATTTCTTTCCCTTTTTCTGCTCTTTCTAGGTTGAGGGGGCAGATGGATGTCCTGAGATTTCGAGCTGTCCTTAAGAGGAGCGAAGCTTCATGATTACTGCAAAACAATAAACTTGTAAGTGTAAAAATTATGGTGTGGGTCTTTCCATAGACGCCTTTAGAAAGTGTTAACGGAGAATTTACTCAAGGTGAGAAATTCCGGTTAACATCCTCGAGACCACTACCACGTAGGTGGTGGCTGGGGTTGGTACCTAACCTGATTGAATAAAGATAGATGTGTAAATGTAAGTGCAATGAAGATGGGAATGTAATTGCTTTATTATCAACTATGAATATCGTACAAAAAGACTTTTAAACACTCTTAACCTCTCTATGATACAGTAGGGTGGCAACTTCATGCCTATCGAATAGTAGATAATAATGGAGGACATGTTTTGATTACAGAATTTAGGCCGAAGGCTCAAAAACCCTTCTTCGTTTATTTGCCCTATGTCGCTCTCTTCACTGTCGATTTTTGTTGCCCTTTTTTTGTTTATGACGGTTATATTTATACACTGTCCAGGCCGTTCAAACTAGTGAATCTCCCGCCATGATTCTCTGAATCCGTTCCCTTCTTATTGGGTGGGATCTCTTATTTGAAAGTCATTGACTTTGTGTTAATAACGGATTCAAGAATATCTTTAGTGGAGATAAGTTTGTTTCCTTTTTGGATTAAATCTCTTGCCTTACACGTACGTAGGGTTTCAATATTCGTTGGAGTGTAGATTTGATCTTTTGTGTATTCATGGCATAATCCTTCATGGAGGCCGTCCAGTTAGTTGTTCATTATTTTGTAGAGCGATGTAGACCCCAACCTTAGTTTTGGCACTAGAAGCTCAGTCTGATCCTTCCCGGTCCTTTAGACCTTGAGATGCCTTATGGGCACTCATTGGGGGGGGGGGGTAGCGTGGATTATGCGAGCTTCTTTTTTCTCATCCAGATGGTTTCAAGTCTTCCTTGGTGAATGGGAACTTAGATATAGCATGAATTTGATACCCTTAAAGGCCGCCTTTTTGTGTCTGGAGAAGATAGCGGGCTTCTAGAGAGATTGGCAGAGTAATTTCGATCTCAGAAAGCCTTGATTTGGTGGAAGGAGCTCAATTTGTTCGTGTCAGGCTTCAACTCAAATGCTTTCTTAGCTCGACGACCTTTCCTTACTTTCACAGGGTGGTTCCAGAGCCAGACCCCATGAACCGGGGTTCTAGGATAGGTGATCTCGGGAAGCCCGGATAACCACACATCGGGCTTTGCCTGAATTCTAGTGTTGGCATGAACAACTCGACCCGGTCGTGTCGGGCTCTATTCCTGACATTTCTAAAGCTCGATGAACCTTTATTCGCTTCTGCGGTGTAGTTCTATGGCTTGCCCTTAGGACCCGGGTTTCGATGACTTGTGAATTCGGGCTTTGATTTAGGTTAGGAGAGTGGAAAATTTGTCTTTGGTCTCTTAGCCAAATTTTGATATTAACAGCATGAAAAACCCAATACAAGCAATAATAAAAATCAAGTATAAAGTGTTAAAATTAAAGAACACTTGAATTTTACGTGGAAACCCTCCAAACGGGAAAAACCACGGGACTAGCCACACTAGCCACTTGAGCCACAAAAATCAAATATGTGAAAATAAGATTGCACCCTCAAGCGATACTCAGACTCTCACGCTCGATTAACCTCAGGCTATGGACACTACCTCTCAGCCCTCTAATTGGTTCCATCCCTAGTGATATCCCTTGATCCACTAATCTTGGCGTGAGCACCTCCTAATCTACCTAACATGCCTTTTACAGTGGCTCTTTGCAACCAATGCTTGCCAACCAACCTTTGGTTGCAAGACTTCACTTGCTTGTGCAACTTCTCCTAGAAGCCACAAGATTTTGACTCATTAAAGAGAATTAAAAGGTCTGAGTGAATATATGACAATATCCAAATTGTAATAATGTGCAAGACTACACACAAAATGCCTAACTAGATGTTATAATTCAATTTAACAACCTAGTTACTAAACAATGTCTACATGCCCATACCTAAGGACTCAATTAGATGTATAGATAAAATCTAACAAGCTAATATTCAAACAAAGTCCAAAGAACACAAGTTGTCACAATATATAATCAAGGGCAATTCATATGCATTCAAGACATGCGATTAACGAGGCATAAATTTCAAGATCTAGATGCAAGGCATAAGGACTTAGCTAGAAGTGTAATATGGTCTTAAATTCTAGCTATCAATAAACAAACCCAATCATGTGGTCAAGACTCATAAATATATGCAATAAAGTAAAGTCTAGACATTTAATCAAGCAATAAATACCTAATCTAGAGTAAGAAGAAAAATAAAGGATTTTTAATAAAATTCTTACTTATCTAGTCATGAAACCAAGAAGATCCAGGCTTAAATGATGATTGATGATGCTAGATGAACATGAGTTTTGGGTTTGGAGAGTCAATAAATGAATCTTGAAGCTTTCTTTCTCTAGAGCCACTCAGTCTCTCTTTCTACGGATTAAATTTCGTGGTCTCAATGAAGAAGATGAAAAAGAGGGGTTTAAATTGGTGCCTTAAGTGAAACTACGTTGTTTTGGAAAATTTGAAAATTATTTGACAAAAAACAGGGACTTTGTCGGAATCTTCATCAAGCGTGTTGGAACCCCGATTACTGGTAACACAGCGAAAATAGGTTTTAAAGTTTTTTATACCGATCGTAAACGATCTGAGACCAGTTAACTTAGGATAGAAATTTTTCAAAACTTGTACATACAACAATATTACAATAATAAAATATAAGTATAAACAAGAAATTGAAATCAATAATCAGAAGTAGAGAAGAAATTAATTCTTCATACCTATGTAGGAGGCTCCTTCAATTTATGATATGCTCCTGGTTTGTACCACCGATCTTTCTAGCTATTGCTGGAATTGGTAACTGCGTATGGGCGCGTCACGTACTCATGACACTACAAAAAAAATATCTATTAGTGACGAATTTTTTCCGACAACGCTAATTGTCGTCAGAAATAGTACCTTTTCCGACGGCTATATTAGAGCCGTTGGAAATAAGTCAAAATATAATACCACAGTTCCGACGGTCGAATAACCATCGAAAATGTGGAAAAAAGTAATACAATATTTCCGACGGTAGTTTTTGTACCGTCGAAAATAGTCTACATTTTCGACAACATTTTTTGTGCCTTGGAAATAGTCCATATTTCTGACGGTATTTTTTGTACCGTCGAAAATGATAAAATTTAATCCAAATTAGTTTTAAGGGCAATCACGCTATCGAAAATGTAGTACTATTTTCTATATTATTTGTTATGGCATTGTCATTGCAAAAAATAATTAATTTGTTATTATAATATTAATTAATAAATTATAATGGAATGTATTTGACAATTTATCCACTAAAAAAATTTGACTTGTAGATCAATATTTTAAATGTATCACTATATATGTTATTTTTTATTTATCACTATTGTTTTAGCGAAATCAATCTGTCAAATTTTTTGATTTAATTTTGAATTTTTCAAATAATGTCATAGATAATGTAATTTTTTTTTTTAAATTTATGATGATCACTGTAAGAAAATTAGACAATAGGGATCAAACTTTAGGAACAAAACAATGAGACTAATAAGAAGACTACTTTATGTGTATATCTATCTAAATTAAATAAATATAAAATATAACAAAATTATTAGTAATTACAAGAATATTTAGTTGTTTATAATTAAGTTTAGTGACACTATTATATCATATTTTTTGAAAAAAAAACTCTAATAATTTAAATGAATATCTATTTGTTTATCATACAAAGTAATTATAAATTTTTCTGAAATAAGTTTTAATTATTAATTTTTTTTAGTAAAATATTGATTATAAAAAATAAAATCAACAAGGATATAATATACGTATCATATTTCAAGATAAAGTAGGAAAATGTAATTTCCTATCAGATAAGGGAAATATTTTAATAAAAATATTATTTTCTAAAATAGTATCAATAGTTATATTTAAATATTGTAAAAGAAAAACATATTTAATTAACATATCAATAGCTTATATATAAATAATATGAAAAAAATATGAGATATAAAGTTATAGCAAAACGGTAAGAGTAACCTTTACTATCTATCATTAAAGTCGCGAGTTCAAACGACATGAAATGTATAGAATTAGATGGGCGGTGCACGTCATTTTAACCACCTTTGATTACTATTACCGACAATTTTTTTTTCCAAAGGCAATGACCGTCGGAAATGGTCATATTTGTGACAGCTCGTCGGTAAATTGTTATTTGTAACAAGCGTATTTGTGACGGCCTGCCAGCATTTTCCCGTCGGAAAAGCGTATTTTCGATGGGAAATCATCTTTTCCGACGGAATTTAGCCGTCAGAAAAGACCATTTTTTTAGTGGGAACTTAGGATGATGTAGAGAAAAGAAGAAGAAACTATTTCTTCCAAGTGAAAACCAACTAGAACAATTGTCGTAAAAAAAAATATTTTTTCTTTCTTTGATATCAGTGCACACACTTGCACAAAAACAATTTCTCTGTTTAATATCATGCACACACTTATACCAAAATTGCATGTAATGTCAATACTGATATGTGCGTTGATATATCTTTTGTTTTAGTTTGATATCTCTTTTTAAAATTCAAAATCAATATTTAATTAAAACCAATCAATCTAATCTTTTAAGATATCAAATATCTTTAAATATATTGATTAATATTTTATTTATTTGATTTGATTTGAATTCAAACTATATAAATTCAAAAAATAAATATTTAATAAAATAAAATAAAATAATCATATTATCTTATTTTATTCAAAAACAATTATCAACAAACATCTTCTATTTAGTGACTAATAACATAATTCAATAATTTTATTATTTAATTTATTTAATCATAATTAATCATTAATCAAATAATCTCATTATTCAATTAATTCTCGAATAAATACATGTCACTTTCGTAACACAATTAATTGGACAATCCAATTAATTAACCGTGACTCTTGTTACCTAAATCAATCGGGTTAGCAAGGGGACCTAATGGACCTACAGTATTTTGAGCTCCATTAATCCTCGGAATCATTAATTAAACTCTTTATTTAATATTCCTTAATTATTAACTCCGGTGTCATTCCACTAAAAATCCGAAGTTGCAATCTCTAAACTGCAGACACTTTTATACATACCGATACAACTCGGTGTCCATCGATATAATTATTACACATGGTGTGATCCTCCACTGTAGTTCATAATTAGAGTTGGGTCATAATGTCCGTTATACCCCTCTAATTACATATATCATTTAAGTACCTTTGATTCTCTAATGGACAATAAATCCTATTTCCTCATGAAATTAGGAGAGCGCTCATATTGTCAAAGCTTTGAATACACCCTTAAGGGAACTACCTTCTACTTCTCACAAGAAGGAGTGGATTCCATTATTGTGTACAAACCTTCCCAGCCACAAGCCAAACCGTAATCCCAACATACGGAGCATATTGATCAGGAACTTCGTCCGACCTCACCCATGATATATCAAAGATCATGATCTAACCTAAAAGAGTCGATAAGACACTTAGGATTAAGATCAACCACATAAATCCATCATTAGTTGATATATATGAATCTCATCGGTAAATGGATCTTGGTGAGAGATTCATATAAATCATGGCCCAGTCCTCTATGATCACATCATACAAGGTGCCTCAATTCCCAAATCTTCACTTGAATGATTCAGGATAAAATCATCGTACATTACGGAATGTACCGTAACTATAGATTAACCATAAATAAAGTACCCATCTTTATTTGCTGTCTATGGACTCTTTTGATTGCACGTCTCTTACTGTATCCATCTGTATATGATACTCATATACACAGTTCGAGATTACGTCTGGCAATCTAGGATGTTAATATGCACAAGTTATAAAATAAACAACACAACAAGAATGAATTGAACTTTTCATTTATTTATTTCATAAATCCATTTACAAATTACATCCTTAGGGCATAAACACGAACAATCTCCCACTTGCACTAAAGCATGTGAGGCATGTTTCATAACCCTAGACTATATAGGTGACCCGAAAACCCTTTGGCCGATAAGGTCTTTATAAATGGTTCAACATATTAACTTGTGAGGCTATCTTTGTAATGATCACATCTCCTCTTTGCACTATCTCTCTAATGAGATGATACTTTTGCTGGGATTATGGTCGATGGCAAGAGTGTAATAATCTATTTGACAATCTTTTCATATTAATAAAGTGATTTCTAGTTTAACAAATCTTATAACATTTATAATTTAATTACAATAATTGTCATAAGTAAATAATCATAAGGTCAATTGATTATGAGAAAAGAAGAATTGTTCGTACATCTGGATATGTATGAGGTAGATATAATTCTTAAGTTAGTCTTGAATAATATTCACAGCTTAAGATAAATGTTGGGCGCTTTTATATTGTCAAATTTGTAGATTCTTTTGCAAGCATTTGAGTGGGATCAAATGTGTTATGATGAGTCTAAAATCATCAAAGTGTGGTGTCTTTGGGCAAAAGAATCTAGTGCACCAGTTGCATTAAATAGAATCACAGTGAAATACTTTATCTAGAACCGTCAAGGGATAAAAGTTTTCACTTGAAGACAATCGGAGAGTCTATCTCAATCCTGAGATAAATAATGGACATATGGTTGCAAGTGTTATCATTTGAGCTATCAATGACTACGAATATATAACATAGTCTATCATTGATAGTTTGGTGGTATTCATTTGTTAATCGATAAAAGACTTCATTTATAGATATGAACATCGTGGCTTCATTTATTAAATGAGAGTAGCATATCATCATATGGATGTTTTGAGGTACTGGATATTAAATCCTAACGTTAAGTTTTCAATAATGTCTAATGAAATATGGCTTATGGACAAGTCAAAATATCCAAGTTCAAAATGTGGTCATATGAGTAAATATGGTAACTTGGAGAGCTATAGGCTGTCTATGAGCTCTTGGTGATTATTGATATTCTTCACGAGGATACACTATCTACATTAAGATTGTCTAGGGTATGAGAGCACTGTTAACTTATTCTATCTTTATTTAAGAGTTCAATTTTATATCTTTAGTGGAATGAACTAAAATTAATAGATCGAACCTAGATGAATCATTTGTTGATCGTGATCAGGTTATGTCTATTGGAGCTTAAATTTAGATAGCCCGTCAAGATCCCCAATTCACACGAACTTGCATGGATCACTTGATATACTCTACTGGACCAATTTATGTGTCCTTTTAGAGTTGTATTAAGGCATGTGAACTTGTTTCTCTTAGTAAGAATATGTCTAGTTCACATGTGGACCTTTTATTAAAGTCCAATGAATTTAATAAAGTAGAAAAATAGTAATATTTGGCCTATATTTATATACCTTGGGCGGCAAGGGACTATATAATAGCCTTATATATTGTTTTTTATTTTATTATTTAATTAAATGAAAATTAATTACTTACTTAATTAATTAATTGTTTAATTAGAAGTCAAAATCTTTTTTCTAGTAGGAGATGGTCTCCTAGTGTCATATTATTGTTGGTAATATGATAAGTATCAAATAATAAATTTGATAAATAGATAAATAATAGGAATTGATTTATCTAATCAAATTAGGATGTATTTGATTTCTATTAAAACTCTAATTGACAATTAATCCAATTAGGATGTTTTAATATAGTCACAATTTAATTATATTCAATAATTGATTATTGAATAAGTACAATATTTGAGTTGGATTAGGAGTCTTGGTGTGGAAAAGAAATCTTTCTTTGAAAAAGATTCTTTGTCACCAAGTAAATCCATTTAGAGATAGGATTCTTGCCCATCAAGTAAATCCTCGCTAGGAGAGGATTTGGTTTCCTAAAATAAAAGGAAGTAGAATTCAGCCAATATATATATATATATATATATATATATCAAAGAGAATTCGGCCAAGGCTAATTTTTGTTAAGAAAAAAATCAGCCAAGGCATTATTTTCTAAGGAGAAATTCGGCCAAGAGAGAATTTTGAGTGTAGAGAATCTGGTTCTTGGTGTGGAAAAGAAATCTCTCTTTGAAAAGGATTCTTTGTCACCAAGTAAATCCACCTAGAGATAGGATTCTTGCCCATCAAGTAAATCCTCGCTAGGAGAGGATTTGGTTTCCTAAAATAAAAGGAAGTAGAATTCAGCCACTATATATATCTCAAAGAGAATAATGCCAAGGCTAATTTTTGTAAAAAAAAAATTCAGCCGAGGCATTATTTTCTAAGGAGAAATTCAGCCAAGAGAGAATTTTGAGTGTAGAGAATCCGGTTCTTGCTCTAGATAAATTCTTCAAACTCTAAATATAGGTGTGTGAAAATTGGTCAAAGAAGAAAAGGAAGAAAGAACGTTTTGATTTCCATAGTGCAATAGCAGCCTTTACATCAAAATGTTTTGTGTACAACATTGAATCAAGGTTCACACGAGTTTCAATCAAATCGATTGATAATTCACAAGTGACCTAATGTTCTTTGTTTTTCTTATTGGAGGATTATTGTAACTAACAAAAGAAAGAGATTTTGTTTGTTTCCATACTCTGGTATACAATTTAAAGAAAGGGAGCCCACACTCCTAGGTGATTCACGATCGTGGTTGGATTGGAAGATCTTGTGGATTCAATTAGACGCTAGTTCAATCATCACGAGAAAAAGGTATAATACTTTAATTATATGTCAATTAATCTAGGGTTAATGTTCTTTCTTTTAAAAGGAAAATTTTAAAAATATACCAAACCCTAATTTTACGCTTCCACTACGTTTTGAATCGATTTTTCCCTACAATTGGTATCAGAGCCAGGTTGTACCCTTGATTAATTGATGTATTTATACGTGAATCTATTTCTTTTATTGTAAATATGCATGTTTTTGAAAGAGATGACACTTTAGGTATTAGCATATATATGTGATTTGTTATTGCTTAATTTTGGTCCAAGAATTTTAATGTATTTTTACTTTGGGATTGTAACAAGAATGGTGACCTATCATCGCCATAATTTCTTTCTTGGTAGTTGCTAAGTTTTTATTTTATTTTATTGTTGTAATAAAAAAAACTACGATATTTTTTTATTTTAAAGTACACTTATAATATATTAATGTATCAAACATTCGAAGATTTGAAGAATTGGCAGCAATCGGAACAAGTTTGGTACTGTGGGAGCCATAACAACAATCGTGCATGCGAATGAGCAAGCAGCAACGATTGTTGTGGTATGGGCTACGCACGGTAGCCCTATAGATCCCATGGGCTGTGCCTAGCAGCCCTTTATAAAGCCAAGGGGTGCGCACGCCCATGGGAGGCATCCAAGGGGGTGCAAATGGACGATGGTCGTGTGAAGACTTATTCGCCAAGAAAGAAGTTTTTATATTCCAAGACATATGTAATTTACTTGCTTTTCCAGGATGGACCAAAATTGTAGCTATTTTTATTTTCGTAAATATTACAGTATTTGTTTTTGTATGATAACATGTCATGTAGAATAGAAGTGCCACTCATATATCTCTTTTGGTATGAACATGCATTGAATGGTTTAGATATCTAATTGGCATCTAGATAACATGGTAAATCATTTTATGGAATTCGATCACACGCCTTAAACAATTGAGTGGGAGAAGGTGTTTCGAAACACTTACAGCCTCCATATTTAGTTGAGCTTTATGTTTCGTGTAATAATCCCCCAAGGGGTATTCGTGAATGGAATTTAGGAAGATACTTCCTTACAAGGATAGATTAGACAATTAACCCAAACAATATCTACTCACAAAGGAGGGATATTCGTTAGGGAATTTATTGAAGGTCGATAACTTGGTAACACACTCAATGTGATTTTATTAATATCCTCCCAAAAGTTCTTATTAATAAAATTGCAAGGCTAAAATTGAAAACGCTGGTTGTTATGTTAACAATTATATGGGACCTAGTCCAACTAGTAAATGGTGTGAACTCCCAAAGAAGGCGTGACATTTATGGGTGTTGGATCACCGTTGAGTTTTATGATTGATTATTTTATTTAATTCAAGATAAATATTAGAAAGTGCTTTATCAGGGTTGTTTACTTATATAATTTTTTTTATTATAAAGAAATCATGACCCCATCCCTAATCAACATCCTAAAAGATAATACTTTAACTGAAGATAATTATGTCACATGGAAAAGGAAAATTGGGTTATTGTTGCAAGCTACAAAGCATAAGTTTGTTATGTGTACTCTTAAACCACCTACTTCTACTAATGAATCTACTTAGGAGCAAAGAGATGAGTGTGAGCAGTGGAAGTCTTTAGATGAGATGACTAAAAGATACATTATGGCCACCATCTCTGACGTTTTGCAACAACAACATGAAGAAATGGAGACTTCTGCCGATATAATGATGTCTCTGGAAGAGATGTTTGATATGAAGTCCAGAACGACTAAGAGAGAGGCAATGACTGCTTTCATAAATCTTAGGATGAAACCTGACAGGTTGTGAAAGATCACACGATGAAAGTTATATCAATCTCTACATTACTGAACTGAATGGTGTTGAGATAGACGGTGAGACGAAAATTGACATGATTCTCAACTCATTATCAGATTCCTTTGATTAGTTCAAGTTGGACTACACCTTTAAAAATAAGGAATGCACCTTGTTGGGCCTGATGTAAGATGATCAAAGCACCGAGAAAATCCTATTGAAAGGTAGGGGTTAAGGGATTTATACGGTTAGTAAACTTGCTATTGTTAAGACCCGTAAGAAGGTCAAGAAACAACAGTGGAAAAAGTAACTTGGGCCTAACTGGAAGGGGTTTCGGGAAAGGAAAAGACTGAATGAGAATGAATTAAACATTCATTTAACCAACAGAGTGTTGGTGTCTACTAGTACAGTAAGAGATATTAGAATTAGTTTAGAATCTTATAGGTATTTAGATTTAATAGACGTTTATTATGTACCTCAATTCAAGAGGAATTTAATTTTAGTTTCTTGTTTAAACAAATTTGGATATTCGGTTACTTTTAATAAAAGTTTTATTATTAGTAGGAATAACAAATTTGTTGCAAAGGTACATTTGAAAATGGTTTATTCTATTTGCATAACAATATCTCTCACTTGTTAGACATAGAATCAACACAATCTAATCATAAAAGAGTAAAATTATCAAAAGATGAAACCTACTTCTGGCATTTGCGCCTATGTCATATTAACCGTGATAAGATCAAAAGATTGGTTAGTGATGGACCTTTAAGTGACTTAAAGGTTGATGATCTACCAACTTGTGAATCTTGTTTGAAAGGTAAGATGACCAAAAGGTCTTTCACGACTAAAGGCACAAGAGCCACTGAATGTTTATGATTGAGACACACTGATGTGTGTGGTCCTATGAGCATTCAATCTAGAGGTGGATATGAGTACTTCATCATTTTCTTGGATGATAAATCGAGATTTGGTTATGTGTATCTCATGAGACATAAGTCGGATGTTTTTGATATGTTCAAAGCATTTAAAGCTGAATTTGAAAATCAGCTAGAAAAACACATAAATTCTTGAGGTTTGATCATGGTAGAGAATATACATTTGGTGAGTTTTAGCAATATCTTATTGATAATGAGATAATTTCTCAATTTTCTATGCCAGACATACCTGAACAAAATGGGGTGGCAGAAAGGAGAAATAGAACTCTTTAGGACATGATTATATCTATATTGAGTTATTCAACGCTCCCTAGTTCTTTTTGGGGATATGCCTTACAAATTGCTATATACATTCTAAATGATGTACCATCTAAGTCGGTTCCTAAAACACTGCATAAGTTGTGGACTATGTGAAAGCCTAGTTTACAACAGTTAAGGATATTTGGATGTCCTGTGCACGTGTTAAAAGAAAAGATAGAAAAGATGGAGTCCAATTCAGAAAGATGAATATTTGTAAGGTATCTAAAAGGAACCAAAGGATATTATTTTTATAGTCCTTCAGATTTTAAAGTATTTGTTTCGACAAATGCTAAATTTCTAGAAGAGAACTATATGAATATTTTTGTGTCTAAAAGTATAATTATCCTGAATAAGCTTTCAGGAGATACAATCCCATAAAAGGTTTTACAACCTAGCCCAATTATAAGCTCCGCACCAACACAAGATCAAAAATCTACCATTCCTCGTTGTAGTGGGAGGGCTAGTAAACACCCCGAGAGATACATCGGTCTAGAAGAATCAGTAGAGAATCTCCCGGATGATGATGATCCTTACACATATAAGGAAGCCATGGAAGATGTTGATTGTCGTAATTGGCAAAAGGCAATGCAATCCAAAATTGAATCTATAATCAAAAATAAAGTCTGGTCTCTTATGGACTTGCCTAAAGGGATAAAATCCAATAGGTGCAAGTGAGTATACAAGAGGAAAAGAGGAATGGATGGAATGATGGAAACCTTTAAAGCTAGATTGGTAGCTAAAGGATTTACATAGAAGGATGATATCGATTATGAGGAAATCTTCTCTCCTGTGGCCATGCTTAAATCAATTAGGATACTCTTATCCAGTACGACATCTCTGGACCTAGAGATGCCACAAATGGACGTCAAGGTAGCTTTCCTTATAGAAGTCTTGATGAAAGCATCTATATGATGCAACTAGAAGGACTTTTTGAAAAAGGCCAAGAGGAAAGGGTATGCAAGTTGTAAAGACCCATATATGGATTGAAGCAAACATCCAGATCCTGGAACATAAGGTTCGGTCAAGCCGTGAAATTTTTTAGATTCATTCAAAACCTTGATGAACCCTGTGCAAAAGGATTAAAGGCGACAAGTTGGTTTTCCTAGTTCTTTACGTTGAAGATATATACTCATTAGAAATGATGTAGGTGTATTGACATCAGTAAAAGAATGGTTAGCAAAATAATTTGATAAGAAGGACTTAGGAGAAGCAAGTTATATTCTTGGTATCCAAGTCCTAAGGGATAGAAATAATAGAATGATTGCCTTATCCCAAGCTTCACACATAGATAAAATATTGTCTAGATTTTCCATGCATTATTCCAAGAAAGGTATGTTTCCTTTCAGAAATGGAATCAAACTTTCTAAGAAACAAGTTCCTAAGAATGAGCATGAAGAACAATTCATGTGTAGGGTTCCATATGGTTCGGCAGTTGGGAGTCTCATGTATGCAATGCTCTGCACTAGACTAGATATTTGTTTTGCTATTGTCATAATTAGCAGGTTTCAATCGAAACTTGGTCCTGATCACTGGACGACAGTGAAACATATTTTCAAGTATCTCAGGAGAACGAGAGATTATATGCCTATATACTCATGAGGGGATTTAATTCCCATTGGGTATAAAGATTTCAATTTCCAATTGGATTATGACTCCAGAAGATAAATATCAGGATCTGTGTTTACACTTGGAGGAAGGGCAGTCATATAGAGGAGTATCGAGCAATCTTGTATTGCTGATTCCACCATGGAAGCTGAGTATGCTGCTGCATGCGAAGTTGCTAAAGTGGTTGTCTGGCTCCACCAATTCTCGATTGACTTGGAAGTGGTTCCTGATACGAATAAATAGATCACTATCTATTATGACAATAAGGGAGCAGTGGCTATTTCGAGAGAATCAAGAAGTCATAAGAGAGGGAAACACATTGAAATGACGTATCACCTTTTGAGGGAAATCGTGCATAGGGGAGACGTGATGATAACCAATATCGGTTCAACAGAAAATCTAGCAGACCTCTTTACAAAGGCTCTTCCACAAAAGAGTTTTGATGGGCACCTGCAGAATATGTGGATAAGAGATATGACACATTTGCTATAGAGCAAGTGGGAGATTATTAGGATTATACTCGATAACAAGAGTGTAATAATGTATTTGAAAATCTTTTCATAATAATAAAGTGATTTCTAGTTTACAAATCTTATAGCATTTACAGTTTAATTATTATAATTGTCAAAAGTAAATAATCATAAGGTCAAAAGACTATGAAAAAAAAAGAATTGATCATACATTTGGATATGTATGAGGTAGACACAATTCTTTAGTCAGTCTTGAATAATATTCACAACTTAAGACAAAGGTTGGGCGCCTCCCAACCTTTATCTTATCAAAGTTGTAGATTCTTTTGTAAGCATTTGAGTGAGATCAAATGTGTTATCATGAGTCTAAAATCATCAAGGTGTGGTGTCTTTGAGTAAAAAAATCTAGTACATTTGTTGCATTGAATAGAATCACAGTGAACTACTTTATCCAAAACCGTCAATGGATAAAAGTTTTCACTTGAAGACAATCAGAGAGTCTATCTAAATCTTGAGATAAATGATGGACTTATGGTTGCAAGTGTTATCATTTGAGCTATCAAAGAGTACAATTATATAACATATTCTATCCTCGATAGTTTGGTGGTATTCATTTGTTTATCAATAGAGGACTTCATTTATAGATAAAGACATTGTGGCTCCATTTATTAAATGAAAGTAGAATATCATCATATGGATATTTTGAGGTATTGCATATTAAATCTTAACGTTAAGTTTTTAATAGTGTCTATTGAAATATAGCTTCTGGACAAGTCAAAATATCAAAGTTCAAAATGTGGTCATATGAGTAAATATGGTAACTTGGAGAGCTATAGGCGGTTTATGAGCTCTTGGCGATTACTGATATTCTTCACGAGGATACACTATCTCCATCAAAATTGTGTTGGGTATGAATGAACAGTATTAAATTATTCTATATTTATTTAAGAGTTCAATTTTAGTTCTTTAGTGGAGTGAACTAAAATTAATAAATCGGACCTAAGTGAATCATTTGTTGATTGTGATTAGATTATGTCTATTGGAGCTTAAATTTAGATAGCCCGTCAAGATCCCCAATTCACATGAACTTGCATGGATCACTTGATATATTTTACCGGACCAATTTATATGTCAATTTAGAATTGTATTAAGGCATGTGGACTTGTTTCTTTTAGTAAGAATGAGTCTAGTTCACATGTGAACCTTTTTCTAACGTCCAATGGATTTAATAGAGTAGAAAAAAAAATTAAATTTGGCCTATATTTATATGGCTTGGGCGGCAAGGGACTATATAATAGCCTTATATATTGTTTTTTATTTTATTATTTCATTAAATAAATATTAATTAATTAATTAGTTGTTTATTTAAAAGAAATTTTTTTTCCTTGTAGGAGATGGTCTTCTAGTGTCATATTATTGTCGGTAATATGATAAGTGTCAAATACTATATTTCATAAGTAGATAAATAATAGAAATTTATTTTTATTGTCAAATTAGGAAGTATTTGATTTCTATTAAAACTTTAGTTGACAATTGGTCAAATTATGAAGTTGAAATATAGTCACAATTTAATTATATTAATTATTTGGTTATTGAATAAATACACTATTTGAGTTGAATTGAGTGCCTTGGTGTGGAAAAGAAATCTTTATTTGAAAAGGATTATTTGTCACCAAGTAAGTCTGCCTGGAGATAGGATTTTTGCCCATCAAGTAAATCCTCTCTAGGAAAGGATTTGGTCTCTTAAAACAAAACGAAGTAGAATTCGGCCACTATATATATCTCAAAGAGAATTCGGCTAAGGCTAATTTTTGTTAAGAAAAAATTTGGCTGTGGCATTATTTTCTAAGGAGAAATTCATCCAAGAGAGAATTTTGAGTGTAGAAAATCCGATTCTTGCTCAAGATAAATTCTTTCAACTCTAAAGATAGGTGCGTTAAAATTCGGCAACGAAGAAATGGAAGAAAGAACGTTTTGTTTTCGATAGTGCACTAGTTGCCTTTACGTGAAAAGGTTTTTTTTACAACATCGAATCAAGGTTCACACGAGTTTCAATCAAATTGATTGATAATTCACAAGTGACCTAACGTTCATTGTTTTTCTTCTCGGAGGATTATTGTGACTAACAAAAGAAAGAGATTTTGCTTGTTTCTATCCTCGGGTATACAATTTGTAGAAAGGGAGCCCATACTCATAGGTGATTCACGTTCGTGATTGGTTTGAAAGATCTTACGGATTCAATTCAATGCTAGTTCAATCATCACGAGAAAAAGGTACAATACTTTAATTATATGTCAATTAAAATATGGTTAATGTTCTTTCTTTTAAAGGGAATATTTTTAAAATATACCAAACCCTAATTTTACGCTTCCACCGCGTTTTGAATTGATTTTTTCATACAACTTTCTCTCTATATGTTTCCCTCTCTTGTGGCTTCTTGGTTCCTTAGAATTAGCCACAACACCGTTGTTATCACAATAAAGTGTGATGGGCTTATCCAGATCTAAAACAACTTCCAATCACTCAAGAACTTATGGAGCCAAACAACTTCTTTAGCAGCTTCACAAGCGGCTACATATTCGACTTTCATGGTGGAGTCAGCAATGCTAGATTAATTAATACTTCTCCACACAATGGCTCCACCACCTAGGGTGAATACGGATCCAGACGTGGATTTTCTATAATCCCTATCTGATTGAAAATCAGAGTCCGCGTATCCTAACAGAATCAAATCCTGTTCGAAAAATACTAGCATATAGTTTCTCATTCTTTGAAGATACTTGAGAATAGTCTTGACAGCAACCCAATGATCTAATCATGGGTTGGAATGGTACCTTTTGACTACTCCCACTACATAGAAAAGATCTAGTCTCGTGCATAACATAGCATACATGAGACTACCTACTTCTGATGCATATGGTATACGTATCATATCCTCAACTCCTTGAGGCATTTTAGAACACTTTTCCTTAGACAAGTGAACTCCATGTCTGGAATGTAAATCATCTTTCTTAGAGTTATGCATAAAAAATCGCATAAGGATCTTGTCGATATACGATGCCTGAGATAGTGCTATGAGTTTGCTCTTACGATCCCTTATAAGTTGGATCCCTAGAATATAACTCGTTTCTCCCAAATCTTTCTTTTGGAATTGGCTAGCAAGCTAACCCTTTATATAAGAAAACATTCCCACTTCATTCCCAATGAGTAGGATGTCATCCACGTGTAGGAACAAGAAAACTTCCATTTTGTCATTGATGCTTTTGTAGACCAAGGCTCATCGACGTTCAGCTCAAAGCCATAGGTTTTGATCACATTATCAAACTTGATGTTCCAAGATCTAGATGCTTGCTTAAGTCCATAAATGGACCTTTATAGCTTGCAAACTTTTTGCTCTTGATTTGGGAACACGAATCCTTTTGGTTGCATCATATAGATGCTCTTGTCAAGATTACCATTCAAGAATGCAGTCTTGACGTTCATTTACCAAATTTCATAATTGAAATAGGCAGTAATGGATAAGAGAATATGAATAGACTTAAACATGGCTACTGGCGAGAATGTCTCTTCATAATCTATCCTCTATTTCTAGGTATAACCCTTAGCTACTAGCCTTGCTTTGAAGGTCTCTACGTTGTAGTCTACTCCTCATTTTCTCTTGTAGATCCACTTACACCCTATGGGTTTTACTCCATCCGATAAATCTACAAGATCCCAGACTAAGCTAAAGTGCATAGACTCCATCTCGAGATTCATGGCTTTAAGCCATTCATCTTTATCAGGATCTTCTATTGCATTCTTAAATGTCAATGGGTTATCCAAACTATCAGCAGAGACAACACCTTGTCCCTCACCTATACCTAAATAGCGTTCGGGTTGTCTTACAACTCTTCCACTACGTCTAGGTGATAGTGTACCTTGATCAGGAACTATTTGACTCTCAGATGTTTATGGATCAACAACTCTTGTTGATGAAGCACTAGTCTCACCAGGATCCAACTCATTCAATACAATCTTAGGATGAGGTTTATGGTCATTGTTATTGGTAAAATCTGAAGAATGGTGAGTCAGTGTAACTATCCAAAAAACAAGGGAGTTAAAGATACCGTGTCACTAAGACTCATCCTTCATGAACCTATCCAAGCCCGAACCCACCTACACTGACAAAAGATGGTTTCATAATACTCGGTCGGGATTATCAGGATGGTTAGGTCAAACCCTCAGGTCGGGTCAAAACCTCAGGTCGGGATTAGGTCACTGGTCGGTGAAAATGAGGCTTGGTCGGGTCTTGGCAGATGATCAACAGATCGACATGTGGGTATTATCAAATACGTACAGAATGAGTCTTTCTCCAATAAGGTGTCTCGAAGCATACTTTGACAAGGAAGAAAATTTCCTTATTGATGCCAGAGTTCAAATTAGGCAAGAGGTTCAATACGTGAAGAACGTAAAACAGAAAAGAAGGATAAAACAACTCAAACACGTCAATTCCATTTACTTGTACAACTCGAATTAGGGTTCTATGCATGTATAAATAGACCATAATAATGCCCATGAAAGGGTTTAAAAAGAAAGAAATAAAAAATATAGAGAGCATGGTAGATTGAGTGTGTAATCGATTATTCATAGTAAAGTTCTTTCCTCGTCTGTTTTCGGCAACCGTGGATGTTTCCCTATTTTTGAGGTTTTACCACGTAAACTCTTTGTGTCCTCTTTAACCCCTTAGTCCTTCATAATTTACAATTGTGTAGTCTCATATACATTTTGTTTGACGTGTGATCTATCCAAAAATCTCCGTCAACAATTGGCGCTAGAATGAGGGTGGGTGTGAACCTCCGACGTTATAATCAGCCAGAGGTGTAGTCATACAAGACAAAATTATGGTCTCCAGCACTGACAGATATTCATCCCTGCACAACGTTGACATTTCACGAGAGGTGAATGTTGTTGATGCCAATGCACCGGGAACATATCCACCTTTAAGAACTCCACCGTCAAGCAGACATGATGTCGTTTCAACCACAGACTTGACTACATGAATATCTTTAGATGCATTTATTCTAGTTCAAGAATCCTTATGGAAAGTCATTGATGATGCCGTTAGATAGGGAATTAGCATAACTGCAACTGCAAATCTAAGTTCACCATACCTGCTTTCTACACCTGTGGTAGCTCAAGGACTAAGGTGCGCTCTGAGATCGTGGCAATTGCTCCATGTGCACCCCAAAAATCTGGAAGAGATAGGGCAGAGAAACGGGGCGAAAGAGAACGTTCATGTGGAAGAAACAGCCCGCACCAAGATAGAAGAGCGGAGGAACGTGAGGAGTCAAGCTCACACGAGGGTACCACATGGTACGATGATGCAAGACAAGATTATGAGTAAGAAGCCAAGTATGATGGACGGAGTTGGAAGCCCCGATCAAATTTAAGTGTTGACGAGCGTGCTCCTAGAAGGCGAAGGGACTCGTATGGGTTCACAATCCACCAAAGGTTAGATAGGCATGACAAACCCGAAGGAGAGGGCTAAGTTCTTTTTAGGAGAATACAATCTTTGGAGAAAAAGCAAAGTCAAGAAAACCCCTTGCTCAGGAATTTTTGGAGTCCGTTCGCTGTCACCATAAGGTAAGCTTGTTTTTCGAAGAAATTTAGAATGCCACATATGGAGCAATTCAAAACCAATACCAATCCATAGGAACATGTCAGGAGATACCAGAGTGCCATGGCTCAGTATGACTATGATGTTGCCCTCATATGCCGTATGGTCCCTCATACATTAAGAGATCAGGGGTCCAGGTGGTTCGGAGGATTACCAACGAGATCCATCAAGAGTTTTGAAAGATTGACACGAGCGTTTACCATACAATTTATGGGAAATATTCAGCGGAGGAAATCGATGTCGGCTCTTTTTACCTTGGGTCAAAGAAAAGATGAGAAATTAAAAGACTATTTAACCAGGTTTTCACAGGAGGTATCGGAAGTTCAGTACCCAAACGATGACACGGTGGTGTTCGCATTCATAAAAAACTTGCAACACAGTCACATAACCTTGAACCTGAGGCAGCGGGGATTGACCACATATGCAAGCATGATAGATTATGTTGGGGGATACGCCCTGGCGGAAGAAGAACAAATATCCCACGAGGGAGAATTTATACACACGTGTCATCCTGCCAGTAGTCAAAAGAGCCAAGAAAGCGGTTTGAAAAACAATGGTAATAGTGACCCGAAGGGTAACGGAGAAAAAGGGAAAAAACGGACAAAAAGATGATGATAGAACAAGGAGGAATCCAAGGCCCCCGTATACCAACTATACCCCATTAGCCAAAAAACAAGAGGAAATCCTTAATATAATAAAAGACAAAAACTTATACAGAAAACCCCTGAGGCAGTCAAATTTCACCAGAAGAGATATAACAAAGTACTACCGATTCCACCAAGAAAATGGCCATGAAACCTCCAAATGTTACCAACTCAGGAATTACAATGAGAAGCTAATCCGGGAAGGTCATCTTACTGACGTCATCCTCAGAGGAGAGCAGGATTGACAAAAGGATGTCCACACAGGGGATCGAGATAAGAGTTATAGGAGCCAGAAGAAAGACTCGGATATCGGGGCAATTAACACCATTTTTGGTTGCCCTAATACCGGAAGCAGTAGCCGAGAAATGTTGTCTGAAGTTAGGGAAGCCATGAACTACCAAAGAAGTATGAAGGTGAATCATCTAGGTCTCAATCGGAAGAAAGAAAAGAAAGGATGGGGACCAATAAATTTCACTGAAGCAGAAACACACGAGTCAGAGGTTAGAATAAACGACACGATTGTTGTGTCAGCCCGCATTTGGCACAGACAAGTAAGACGAATACTGATCGACAATGGTAGCTCGACAAACATTTTGAGCGTCGAGGCGTTTGACCAGCTCAGGCTGCAGAGGAATGATCTTCAACCACTAAAGGTTCCATTGAGAGGTTTCGGAGGAACCAAAGCCAGGGCATTGGGTACAGTCAAACTACCAATAGAAGCTAGAAGTTTTCCTTGTATGAAGACAATATTGCTAGACTTCGTGGTCTTAAATGTTGAGAATTAGCCATATAACGCTCTGCTAGGCCGACCCTTCCTGAACAAAATAAAAGCAGTAACTGCAACCTACACACTCATGGTGAAATTTTCGAGGGAAGCTGGGATAGGGATCATGAAATGCTCACAGGAATGGGCAAGAAAAGAGAATCTCGCAGTAAACAGGGAAAAGGCAGAGTCGGGGATAATACTGGTGGATGCTCAAAAAAGGTGAAGACCTAAAGAAGACCCAACGGAGGCGAAGGCTGAAACCCCGACCAGGTTCGACCTAGATCCGAGAGAGGCGGCGCTAGAGAGTGACAAAGGCCTAGAGGAACCAACCATGGAAATTGCCATTAGCAACAATGATCCGAAGAAGACTGTTAGGCTGGGGTCCCAACTGACGAAGTTCGATGAAGGCAAGATTGTCGAACTACTAAAAGAATACAAGGATGTGTTGGCTTGGGAGCACGCAGACATGCCAGGGATCGATCCAAGGACGATTTCACATTACTTAGCAGTAAATCTCGATCAGAAACTAGTTATCCAGAAAAGGAGACGCTTCAACCCGGAAATAAGTAAGGCGATCAAGGAAGATGTGGACAAGCGATTAGCCACAAGATCTATTCAGGTAGTGAAATATCCTGACTAGGTTGCCAACGTAGTATTGGTGAAAAAGAAAAATGGCCAGTGAGGGATGTGTGTGGATTTCACCGACCTGAACAAAACATGTCCGAAGGGTAGCTTCCCTTTGCCTCGGATTGACCAGTTGGTAGATGAAATTCGTCGAACATGAACTGTTAAGTTTCATGGATGCTTATTCAGGTTACAATCAGATCAGAATGTTGGAACAAGATGAGGAAAAAACTTCATTAACAACTGACCAAGGATTGTATTGCTATAAGGTCATGCCATTTGGATTAAAGAATGTTAGGGCAACTTACCAAAGACTTGTAAGTAAAATGTTTGCTCGACAGATTGGCAGGAATATGGACGTGTATGTTGACGATATGCTAACCAAATGTGTAACGTCCGGAGACCATCCAACTGAACTAAGGGAAACGTTTGAGGTACTGTGAAAGTATAAGATGAAGATAAATCCAAAAAAATACGTATTCGGAGTACCATCTAGGATTTCAAGTTCACCAAAGAGGGATCGAAGTAAACCTGGAGAAAATAAGAGCTCTAGAAGAAATGAGGTCTCCAAAGAAATTGAAGGAAATCCAAAGGTTGATGGGTTACCTAGCATCCATGAGCCGATTCATAAGTAAATCCACAGACAAATGCCAACCCTTCTTCAAAGCAATTAAGCGAGGCAAATGGGTAGAGTGGAAAGATGAGTGTGAAAAAGCATTCAGAAAAATCAAAGAATATTTGGGAAAAACTCCGATATTATCTAAACCACTTGAAATGGAAGTACTCTATCTTTACATGTCCGTTACAAACGTAGCAATATGGTCGATACTACTCAGATTGGAAGAAGGAGTGCAGAAACCTCTATACTACACCATCAAAGCTCTGTTACCTACGGAAAGAAGATACTCTCCAGCAGAGCAAATGGCTTTGGCCTTAGTAACAGCAGCGAGAAAACTAAGACCATACTTTCAAACTCACAAAATTGAAGTATACACTGACTGTCTATTGAAATATATTTTATCAAAACTTGAGGTGTCAAGAAGGCTGACTAAGTGGGCGGTGGAACTAAATAAGTTTGACATAGTCTACTCTCTAAGAGCGATGATCAAGAGACAAGTTGTATCGGATTTGGTCACGAAGTTTGCAGAGCCAAACAACGAGGTGATTAGAATGTTAAGAGAAGATAACCTGCTTGCTTGGAAACTATATGTGGATGGATCGTCAAACATGTATGACAGCATGACAGATATAGTTATATCCATATCAGAAGGTGACCAGGTGGATTGTGCCATACAATTTGACTTCAAGGCCACTAACAATATGGCAGAGTATGAGGCGCTACTGGCAGGCCTTAGGGTGTGCACAACACTTGAAGTAGATGAGTTGGAAATATTCAGTGACTCACAGGTGGTAGTCAATCAAGTTCTGAATGAATTCCAAACCAAGGACAGCAACATGGCCGCGTATTTAGCAATAACCAAACACTCATCTAAAGGTTCAAAGAATATAAAATCACCCAGATCCTGAGGGAGAAAAATGAGAAAGCAGACGCAATGTCAAAATTGGCATCAACCACCAGTGTATGGTAAAATACGATCCCGATTGTCCACTTACGAAAGCCGAGTATTGAGAATGAAAATCAAGCCGAATCAACGGGGGTAGAAGTAATCGAAGAGGAACAAACTACCTGGATGACCCCGATCAGAGAATATTTAAATAAGTGGGTGCTCCTGACGGAGAAAGTTGAGGCAAAGCGTACCAGATATAGAACCATAAGATATTCAATAGTAGAAGGAGAGCTATACAGAAAATGGTTTTCTAAAGCCCTTCAGATATGCGTGGAACCGATCAGAGGTAAGCAAATATTATAAAGTATCCATAGGGGAGTCTATATGAATCACTCGGGTGGCAAAAGCCTAGCACATAGGCAAGGCTTTTATTGTCCGAATCTGTTTGGGGATGCAAAAGGTGTTGCAAATTAGTGCGGTGGTAGTCAAAAAGTAGCTAATGACATCCGGAGACCATTCAAACAGTTGAAAAATTTGACATCACCATGGCCGTTTGCCATGTGAGGAATAAATATGATTGGTCCGATGCCAACTGTAACTAAAGGAGGCGCAAAACATGCCATAGTGGTCGTCGACTACTTCACAAAGTGGGTTGAAGCGAAAGCACTAGTACATATCACCGAGGCTAACATGACCGATTTTGTAAAGAAAAATATCATCTATTGGTTTGGAATCATGGAAATTATAATCACAGAAAACGGGACTTAATTCAGTAGTGACAACTTCAGAAATATGTGTCAAGACTTTAGGATAAAGAACTATTACGCCATACCAGCCCACCTATAGACTAATAGGCAAATGGAGGCAGTGAACAAAATAATCAAGCATACTATGAAGGTAAAGCTGGAGAGAAGGAAAGAAAACTGGGTAGACAAATTACGCAAAGTTTTATTATCTTATCAGACTACAGAAAGGACTTCAATGGGGGAAACACCTTACTTGCTGGCGTTTAGGGTGGAAGTAGTAATTCCAGTTGAAATAATCCATAAGTCCCTTAGGGTACAACTCTTTGACCCTTAAGGAAATATGGAGACGATAAAACACGACTTGGACGAGTTGGAAGAGAGAAGAGACATGTCCAGGGTAAAAAGTGCCGCCTACCAACAAAGGGTAGCAAGGTATTACAATTCGCATGTCAAGATTAGAAGACTCCAGCTCGGAGACCTAGTTCTGAGAAGAGTAACACTTAATACAAAGGACAAGTCCGCAGGTTCGTTAGCTGACAAATGGGAAGAAACATAACAAGTGGTCGGGATAGAAGGACATTGAGCATATCAATTTCCCTGACCCAAGGGAACCGAGCTGCCCAGGCAGTGCAATGCACAATATTTAAAGATCTTATACCCATGAAGAAGATTCATGCATTTATTTTTATTATTTGCTTCCATAGTTTAAACTTTATATTATTATTAGCTAATTGTCTTTTATCTTTTGTGAAATCAATAAAAATCCCTAAGGGGATCAGTTATAAATATCAAGCACAGTGTTCAAAACCAAATATTCGCTCTTAAGAGCATTAACAAGATACCTCAAAATATTGATTGAGATCGATAGGGATCCCGAGAGGCCTAGTGAGGGAGCTGAAAGCATAAGTTGTCAAGCAGTGCACACTCACTGAAACTAACTAGGTGAGCATGAAGCACTGTTAAGGCGCCGTTAGGTATATAAACCCGATGGGATGTACCAAGAGTTGGATAAGGCGTGAATCCTACTTATAAGATAAGGCAAGACATAGCCATATATACTTATAAAGCTTGTTGGATATGTTACGTCTTATTACAATGAATCTTGATCAATAGACTATCGGGAGACGTCCCGACGACCTAATTGACAGATAAAAGACTAAAGTCTATAAATATAAACTACAAAATTGGTTTACAAACAAACATTGCTCAACAAAAAGGTATACAGCAAACGATCGGGAGCATCCAGAACCCGAGTGGCAAAATGTAATAGATCTACCCGAGGAAAACCTGAAATTGTTACAGAGTACGGTTCAGTTCTCCAAGGGTGGTTGACCACCGAAAATGACACAAATAGGTCGATCATTAAATGACGACGCAGGCTCAGAAGAGTAGGTTATCAATCCCAAATGATCGGTATACAAGTGGTTCTGCTTTGCCAAACTCATGATTATCAATCTGGCATGGGTCAACATGTATAGTTCGGGTTGAGATAAAATATGAAAGAATGCAAGCATAAGAAACCACGCACCAAAATAGTAAACATCTCAAAAACTCGCGAATAAGGGAAAAATATACATTAACTGTCATAGCCTGTCAAGTGTTATAAATGTAAATACATGTAAAAAGTTACAAAAAAAGAGTTGCTTCAGTTGTTCCCAGCAACGGAGAAGCCCTAAGACCGGAATGAGGGACATCATCATCTTCTAAAGTCTCTAAAATCTGGCCAGAAGATGTCATCAGGATCAACATATACAAAGGGAGAGTAATCTACACCGGGTGAAAGACAGACGTTAACCCTTTTGGTCAAAGCTTGACTATCCTGACCAGCATGAAAAGACACAAGGGATACCTTCGAAGGGATCTCGAGATGCATGGGGAGGGGATCCTTTCTGATAGATCTGTAATAGGCATTCCACCTAATCCTCTGGTTCTTGATCGCTTCCAGGGACTCTATGTGATGCTTATATATTGTCTGGTCTCATTTCAAGCGGACCTCTTTTGAAGACATCTCTTTTTCACTAAAGAACATCCTGGCAGTTACTAGGCCCCTCTCAAACTCCTTCAACAATGTATCATCGAAAGCAGGGGACCTCTTGTACCGGTCAACATTTTAAACTTCAAGGTCTAACATGGTTTCGTGCGAAAGAACTTCCACACTGACTTGTTGCTGCTCCAAGTCTTTGGCGAGATGCTCATAGTGAAGCCTTACCTTTTCAGATGCCCGCTGCACTTCCAACATCTTCTGCTGAGCTATGGCAAGGAACTCTTAGGCAACCTGAGCTTTTTCCCGAGCCTTCTTCACTGTTGTCACAGCCAAGATAGCCTTCGATTCAAGTTCAGCACTCTGTAGTTCAGCCTTAGCAACTCTATTCTCCAGCCCAACGTTCATTGTAGTGAGCTCCAAAGAGCTTCATCAGATGCAGTGGCTCTATTCTGAACATTCACAAGCATTTTCCTCATAGCCATCTCAGTTGCTGTATGCACCTTCAGCTTTTCCATATACTGACTAGCCTTGAAGGCACTAGCAGCAGAATATTTCAAAGCCTCATCCTTCTCGGCGAGAGCAAACTTCAATTAAGAAATCTCAGCGACATGTTTACTTTTCTCAGAAAAAACCCGAGTTAACACCTCTATCACCTGCGAAGGATCAACAAAAGATAAATCGGACAGATTGAAAGATCAGAAGAAAAACAATCAATATAGTGGACAGACTTACAAAAATGCTATTATTGAATATCATGCAGACCCATTCAAAATCTACAGTGTCTTTGGCGTTCTACCAGTACCCTTTGCCAATATATTTGACACCTGATGACATTAAGCGAAACATGGAAAAGGGGTCGGTCTGAGAACTACAGGATGGCGGAAAGTAAGAATAGAACGATCAATAGGGATTGGAATCTTCCAGATCCCAATGTCTTTCCTATGAAGATTATCAGATGTATCAACCCGGGGGCCTTCACCCTTGGGATGAAGAGACCCAAAAGACATAATGGAAGGGGCACCGATAGGTTCACTCATCCTGATATCCCCCTTAAACTACATATCTGCTTCTTCCCTTGGTTCTAAAACAGAATAGAGAGCCTGCTCCTCAAACAGATCAATGAAGTTTTCATCAGCTATCTTCTCTTCCTTGTCGGGACTACCATAATTATTCTCAAAATCAGAGAAAATGATCTGGCACCTGATCTAAAACTGTATAGAAGCCTCTTCAGGGCAGCGAGTGAGTGGCACAACCAGAACCTTGGGAGACTCATTCTGGGGCAGCGCCTGGTCCACAATCTTGATTGGTTTGGATGAAGTAGAAGAAAAATTTGATGTACCCTGATCAATCCCTCTATTGGATCGCAGTTCTTGGAAAATAAGGACAGAAACCGTCTCCTGATCTTTCTCCTATTCCAAAATGATTGGATCAACCACAAGGGCAGGCAACACCGGATCAACCCCGGATGCAAGACCCGCTCTCATACGAAGGGTGTCGGGAGTGGATGACCCTTCAGCAGCCTTAGCAACCTTATGGCTTGAAACCTTATCTGTCGTATCCATTTCATGAAATTTCTTCCCTCGTGAATCATTCCTTCCCCAATGCTCCCTTTCAGACCTATCTCGATCTCGCCTTCCTTGATCAGATGCTTCAAAACTATACCGAACCCGATCGACCCTTTCCTTAGAGTGGCCCAGACGATCACGATCACTGGTCCCAACTTGTTCAGTGGGTACATCGGATGAATAGTGGTCAGATTCATACGCATGTTCCACCAGATCATGTTCAGGTGGAGCAATTCACTGAGTAACTTAAACGTCTGCAGCATTCCTACTGACCTGATCAACATGCTTAGCATTCTCAGCTTGATCACCAGTGACGATGTCCATATCGTACACTAAAAGGAAAAAATACTACACGATTATCAACAATCAGTGTAGTGGGAAAGTATGCAAGACAATTTACACTAAAAGTAAAGCATGAATGGCTCACATCATTTACGACAGGTAGAAATTGTGGGACAAAGCCCTGCATTGATCAAGTTTGCCTCAACATAAAGAAAACGATGATCCCTCTCTTCCCAAGAAGTCTCAGCCGCTTTGACAACCGTATCAGCCTGGCTATTAGTCAGAGAGGGGAAAGTTTTGTTCCAATGCTCAAGATTGCAGAATTGCCTTCGAACACTGTTTCGTATAAACCCTTGTAAGGGATCAACGACGATTACTGCACTCTAGTCACCTCAACAAAGAACCAACAGTTTTTCCAATACTTGTTTAAGGAAGGGAATCCCTAGATAAATCCCTTATGATCTTTATCTGAAGAGGGTACAGGTTTCCTCTTATATCCATGATGAATCCACAAGCTTTGAGATGTTGATTGAAGGTAGAAAGTTCCTCTATTATCAAATCAGTTTAGTGTATAAAAGAAGCGGATCTTTTGTGGGGTCTGAGGTTGTTTTGCCCCAAGCTTTTTCCATAAATGTTCTAAATTGACCAACACCTGGCAAGAATTGGGAGTCAGTTGGGTGGGAGCAACGCCAACATCCGCTAGAATTCGAGCGATAAAAGGTTGAAAGGGGAGAGTGACCCTTGAAGATAACATGGCCCATAGCAACTGTACCGGGAGAGGGTTCCACACAGCCCGATCGCCGTAACAGTAAATTTTTTGAACAATGTTCAAGTCAAATCGGTCTTTGAACTTCACTAGCGCAACCTCAGTCACAACATCTATCTCTGAGTCAAATGAACAGGGATTGTCGGCGCTGAACCTCAACATCGAAGCTTGTCACTCCAGTGGTACGTCCATCATTTTTGAGAACTTGTGAGGGTATCTTCAAGTCAATCGCTGCACGTGCAGACTCTTTGAGAGAGGATCTGGTGGTCTGCCTAGAGCTGCCTTGTTTCGACATATCTACATAAACATCAACTGAATCGTAGTTAGAGAGATCATAAGAGAATGGGACAAATCTTGAGCAAGCCATATAGTAATCCATATTTTATGCGGTGGGTTGATAAGAAGAAAGAATATGACCCCAAAGAATGGACTCAAGCCTAACGATATTCTCATTATCGCCAACCTCGATGGCATGAAAATGGAGTTCAAATATTGATGACGAAGATCAAGATCCATACCTTGAAAAAATGTCTGAAATGATGAAGAATCTAAGAAGAGCAGGGGTTCGAAGAAAAAGAGAGTTAGGGATTGTTTTCTAATAAAAGAGAAAAATAGAGTCGCAAGAAGAGAAGTAAAACGCCTCAAGGATAAATATACAAGCAAGTGACGTCACCAGGTAAGACATGCATCATCAGCCAAAAATGGGGTAGATGCGTCAGAACCGAAAACCACGTGCCGTTTGAATTTCGAAAAAGATGTGCAATGATTCCATCAACCGAAATTTACGTGGTTGGTAACTTTAGCACATTAAAAGGGCATTTATGGACTATAAGACAAAAATGATGGATTAAATTAAACGTACGAAGCTGAATGTGTCCTACTTGTGACAATCCTTTATCCGACCTCGTGTGTTTAAGGGGGTGTTGTTATTTGTAAAATCTGAAGAATGGTGAGTCAGCCTAACTATCTAAAAAACAAGGGAGTTAAAGATACCATGTCACCAAGAGTAAACCTTTCTGAACCTATCTAAGCCTGAACCCACCTGCACTGATTAAAGATGGTTTCATAATACCTGATCGGGATTATCAGGATTGTCGAGTCAAAATCTCAGGTTGGAATTGGGTCACTGGTCGGGGAAAATAAGGCTTGGTCGGGTCTTGGCAGATGATCAGCAGATCGACACGTGGGTATGATCAAATACATACAGAATGAGTCTTACTCCAATAAGGTGTCTCAAAGCACACTTTGACAAGTAAGCAAATTTCCTTATTGATGCTAGAGTTCAAATTAGGCAAGAGGTTCAATACGTGAAGAACGTAAAACAAGAATGAAGGGTGAAACGACTCAAACACATCAATTCCCTATACTTGTACAGCACGAATTAGAGTTCTATGCATATATAAATAGACCCTAATAATGCCCATGAAAAGAGTTGAAAAGATAGAAATAAAAAATATAGAGAGCACGAGAGATTGAGTGTGTAATCGATTATTCATAGTAAAGTTCTTTCTTCAACGGTTTCCGACAACCGTGGATGTTTCCCCATTTTTAGAGTTTTACCATGTAAACTCTTTATGTTATCTTTAATTCCTCATTCATTCATAGTTTACAATTGTGTGATCTCATATACATTCTGTTCGACGTGTGATTTATCCAAAAATTACCGTCAACAGTCACTAATGTAATTGTCCTCAAGAAATGTTACATTTGTCGATACAAATACTTTGTTACCTTTGGGACTATAGAGGTGTCCACCTCTGGCCTCCTTAGACTATCCTACAAACAAGCAGACAACAGACTTGGAGTCTAGCTTTCCATTTCTGTTCTTCACCACGTGTGCTGGACATTCCCATACACAGAAATGTCACAAACTAGCTTTACGACCATTACATAACTCTAGAGGAGTCTTAAGAATAGATTTAATTGGCACTACATTCAAAATTTATGCCGTTGTTTGTAACGCATATCCTAGAATGAATTTGGCAATGATGAGAAACTAATCGTAGATCTCACCATTTTCATCAGGGTTCTATTTCTCCTATTCGCTATACCATTTTACTGAGGTGTACCGGGAGTTGTGAGTTGGGAAACTATCCCATGCTCAACCATGAAGACTTCAAACTTTTGATCAAGGTATTCACCTGCACGATCTGATCGTAGTGACTTGATAGACCTACCTAACTGATTCTCAACTTCAGCTCGAGATTCTTTAAAGTTTTCAAATGTTTCCGACTTTTGTTGCATCAGGTAGACATATCCGTATCTTGAGTAATCATCTATAATGGTGGCATAATACTCATAGTTGCCCCTTGCTCTAACATTCATCGATCGCTAGACGTCTGTATGTATGAGTTCTAGTGGCTCTATAGGTCCAAGCCGTTTTCCAATAAAAGGTATTTTAGTCATCTTACCTTCTAAACAAGATTCATAGACAGGTAAGGTGCCATCTTTTAACTCACTTAATGGTCCACTTTTTAGTAGTCTGGCTATCTGGTCAAGGTTGATATGACCAAGCCTTAGATGCCAAAGATACGTGTTATTATCTAGAGAAATCTTATGTCATTCAGTTTTTTGTTTATCAACCTTAAATATTTCGGTGTTTAGCAGTGTAGTATATATTAACGGTCTTAACACATACAAATTGTTTTCATCAACTCCTAAAAAATATTCAGATCATTCTTTCCATAATAGCAGACTTATTATGAAAAGAAGTAGAATATAATTGTTCTAACAATTTAGAAACGGAAATCAAATTCCGTGTAGATCTAGGAACATAAAAAACATTGTTCAACAATAAAAAACTATTATTATTATAAAATTGCAATCTTATTGCTCCCAATGCTTTGGCCGACACTACATCCCTCGACCCCACATGCATAGAGAAGGCTCCCTCCTCTAGCTGTGTCCAATAATCTGTGTAGTGCAAATAAGAAGAAACATGATTAATGGCCCCTGAATCAACTATCCAGGGTGAAGAATCATCTTTCACTAAACACGACTCAAGAATATGTAAATCATATTTACCATTCTTGGATTTCTTCTTGCCTTGGGCTTTCTTGGGCTTGGGCTTACCCTTTAGCTTCCCAGTAGACCTCTTCCTCTTCTTATTATTGGAGTAAGATATTGGCAACTTGCCTCACCGGTCTTGACCTTGTTGTCCTTAGTCAAGGACTCAAAGATAGTGAGCTTATTGAGCAACTGTGTGAGACTAAACCTTAACATGTTCATCTCGTAGTTCTTAAACTGATCAAGACTCTTTAGAAAAGTCTGAGTGGGGCCTCATGACAGCTTTGCTTTCATCCTCCCTGATGAGAGTTTCCACAATTTTCAATACCAAGGTTGACTACATACAGATAAAATTTCTGAGGGTATTTCGGGATTGACCGACTCTAAGGTGGCAATTCTCAAGTTAAGCTCGTGAGATCTGAAATGGTAGGCTACACTCACGAAGGTTTTGATTAAGTTTTGTTAATTAAAAACCTAACTGAATAAGCGATGGTTGAATGATATGGAATAAGAGTTACTCTAGAATATCATTTGATTGAGAATGTCTCGATCCAACATGCAAAGACTTGACTGACCTTAAGACGGCACTTCTTTGTGGTATGTTGGATTGTCGTGGTATAGTAACTGGTTTTAGGGTAGTTCTAGTTCGTTAAACGTGTTCATGCATCATTTTTAAATTTATGCCAAAGCACTCACACTTGTTTTTTAATAAATGACTGAATGAATGTTTTATTTATTTCAGCAATTTTGTCTTCTACGATAATACAAACACTTGTAAACGACAAATTAATTGGTGATAAATACACCTAGTGGAAACTAAATATTAATACAAGGTTGGTCACCAAAGACCTCAAGTTTGTGCTTATGGAGGAATGTCCTCTAACGTCTGTTGCCAATGCCTCGTAAAGAGTTTGTGAGGCATACCAGCGATGGGTCTCGTCTGATGAGAAAGCCCGAACATATCTGTTGCCTTCTATGACAGAAGTGCTTATCATAAGCACAAAGCAATGACTTCAGCTATGTTTAGGTAGCCCTCCGAGCAAAAGCGACACGAAGTTGTTCGTTCCACTATGCTCGCTCGCATGAAGGAAGGTACATAAGTTCGGGAGCATGTCTTAAGCATGATATCCTACTTCAACAAGGCAGAAGTCAATGGCGGGGCCATTAACGAACCAAGTTAAGTGAGCTTTATACTAATAAATTATTAATGATTTTTGACTATTATTAATCTAATCTATTAGTGAATAATCTAAGCTTTTGTAAATTATTTACTAAGCTCAGATTAATGTGAAAGTGTTTACCAAGTCTTAACTATTAAAACTCCAACACTTTATTCGATCATTTATTATTAGGTTATTAATCATATTAATCCTAATTACAATAAATGACCCTATTAATCTAACTTATTAAACTCTTTAATAAATAGATTAATATTAATGAGAATTACCAAGTTTTCTAACATTAAAAAGCTAATCTCATTTTCATTGCCAATAATGTATTTACAGATTTTAATCATATTAAAAAAAATACATAAAATGTTAGGCTATGATGCATGTATGGCATATCAAATATATTTGTGTAGACACATTTTATCTAAATGATATACGTATGCATGACAATCCTTTTATCATCACATAATAACAAACATACATAAGTTGACTGAGTATGATGAGTTTATCTAACTTAAAAAAAATCTAATTACAAAAATTATCAAGGCATTCTTTGGTCTTCTTGTAATCCATCTTTTCTTCATGTCTTGTCTTCTGAATTTTTTAGGCCCAAAATCAAGTCCAACTTGATTTGATTTATTTTTAATCGATCTATCTCATGGATTAAATCCCTAAAGCCCAAATGTTATTCTAACATTGTTTTTAGGACCCGGATTTCCCAAAAAAAAAGAAGCCCAAATATGCACGTGTACACATTGCCCAAAATACACAACAATTTTTGCACAACACTTGCGCATTCATTGCTTCTGTTTTGTGCACACAAAGCATGCATAAGTGGAATAGACAAGCAACACAAATGTGTTGCAGCTATACTTTGTGCAATGGTCTAGCAATTGTATTGCGTGCATCAGTGCATGACATAGTGTATGACATGTTTCAGTTCTATTGCAAAATGCATCACATGTGAAACTTTTTTTTGTGTCCAATATACATCCGATTTCTTCATCTCCTCAAATCAATCTGTCGAATAGTATTACAAAATATTACATAGAATGATTACAACCGAAATAGTAATAAATAAAATTATTGCAACCCGGAATTAATATTACAATTAAAATCCAAAATCCTAAAACCCATGTCCCATAAAAAAATACGATCAACCATATTTAAATTAAACAATTTAATTATAAACATTTATACAACCATATAGATGGTGCCTACACATTCATACATGTCAGGAGTATCGAAAATAGTTTCATGTTCTGAAAAATTGGCTCTAACGCCGCAGAAATAGGTTTTAAAATTTTTATACCGACCGTAAATGATCTGAGACTAGTGAACTTGGGATTACAAATTTTCAAAACCTATACATACAACATTATTACAATAATAAAATATATGTATAACGATGAAATTGAAATCAATAATCAGAAGAAGAGAAGAACTCGATTCTTCATACCTACGTAGGAGGCTCTTTCACTTTACGATATACTCCCGGTTTGTTCCTTCGATCTCCTTCACATACTCAGGAACTTAGGAGGATGTAGAGAAAAGAAGAAGAAACTATTTCTTCCAAGTGAAAACCAACTAGAACAATTCTAGTAATTTTTTTTTCTTTGATATCAGTGCACACACTTGCTCAAACAAATTCTCTCTTTAATATCATGCACACACTTGTGCCAAAATAGCATGTAATGTCAATACTGATATGTGCGTTGATATATCTTTTGTTTTAGTTTGATATCTCTTTTTAAAATTTAAAATCAATATTTAATTAAAACAAATCAATTAAACAAATCAATCTAATCTTTTAAGATATTGATTAATATTTTGTTTATTTGATTTGATTTGAATTCAAACTATTTAAATTCAAAAATTAAATGTTTAATTTAATGAAATAAAGTAATCATATTATCTTATTTTATTAAAAAACAATTATCAGTAAACATCCTCAATTTAGTGATTAATAACATAAATAAATAATCTTATTATTTAATTTATTTAATCACCATTATTCATTAATCGAATAATCTCATAATTCAATTAATTCCCGAATAAATACGTATCACTTTCGTAACTCAATTAACTGGACAATACAATTAATTAATCGTGACCCTTGTTACCTAAATCTATCGGGGCTTAATAGATCCATAGTATTTTTAGCTCTAATAATCATCAGAATCATTAATTAAACTCTTTAATTAATATTTATTGATTATTAACTCTGGTGTTAGTCCACAAAAAACTTGAAGCTGCACTCTCTTAACTGCAGATGCTTTTACACAGACCAATACCACTCGGTGTCCATCGATATAGCTATTACACATGGTGTGATCCTCCACAATAGTTCATAATTAAAGCTGGGGTTATAATATCCGTTATACCCCTCTAATTATATATATTCATTAAGTACTGTTGATTCTCTAATGGATAATAAATCCTACTTCCTCACGGAATTAGAAGAGCGCTCATATTATCCAAGCCTGAAATCAACCCTTAAGGGAACTACCATCTACTTCTCCTAATAAGGAGTGTATTCCACTATTGTGTACAAACCTTCCCAACTATAAGCCAAAATGCAATCCCAACATATGAAGCATAATGATCAGGAACTGCATCCGACCTCACCCAAGGTATATAAAAGACTACGATCTAACCTGAAGGAGTTGATAAAACACTTAAGATTAAGATCACCCACATATAACCACCATTAGTTTATTTATATAAATATCAACGGTAAACGGATCTTGGTGAGTGATTCTTATAGATCATGGCCCAGTCCTATATGATCACATCATATAAGGTGACTCAATTCCCATATCTTCATATGAATAATTCAGGCTAGAATCACCGTACAAAATGGAATGGACCTCAACTGTAGATTAACCACAAATAAAGTACCCAAATTTATTTGCTATCTATGAACTCTTTAGATTGTATGTCTCTTACTGTATCCATCTTTATATTTCACTCATATACAAAGTTCGAGATTACATCCGGTAATATAGGATGTTAATATGTACAAGTTATAAAATATACAACACAACATGAATGAATTGAACTTTTCTTTTATTTATTTCATAAATCCAATTACAAATTACATATTTAGGGCATAAACCCTAACAAAGCGTCCCGCAACCAATAGTTAGAACAACTTTGTTGGAAGCTTCTTTAGATGTCCCGCGACCAAGCTACACACCACAACAACTTGAATTTCAAGCGGCTCAAAGCCAGAACAAACAACATCGAAACCTTTAGTATAGTATGCCGTTGGAAATGTATGGATGTCTACTTTCTATTATGATTTACAAAATAAGATTTGGCTATCTGTAGAAATAGTTATAGTCAAATGAGTGACCATGGGTTAGAGACACACAACAATAGAGTTGCCCTATTTTGGTTGTTACTTTGGATATTTAAAAATCAATCCAAGCGGTCATGAAATATCACGAACAATATACCGTTAGAAAGATATGGGTGTCTAGTTTGTACAGAAAGTTTCAAAAGTCATTATCAAGCTTTGTATAAAATGTTATGTCATAAGACCGTACAAAGGTAAGTTTTGAAAAACATTTAAATCACTAAAATCCACTATTTTGAAACTAGACATTTTACTCCAAACAAGAAAACCAAAACTAACACTTAACCAAGAGAAGAATGGGACCTTCTCAAATGGTCAACCATCATGCTAAGACATGCATACCATCATGAAAGCGTGGAAGTTTCTGATCACACATATGAAAACAAATTACACCATAAAAAACCACACTTAGAACTAACAACAAAGTATGAGTGTGAAATGAGACATAAGTGCAAACAATCATGGAAACACAAATGCAAGTAATATGAGAGTGCATGAAAGTGTGTTTGTGTGCACCTAATTTCCTCAAGAATCAAAGTGAAGTGATATACAATTCGAAGCTCTTGATCTTGAAGTCATGGAGATGCTTGGAAGCTTGCCTTGATAATCGTCAAGAAGACCTAAGCTACCATTTACACAATCATCCCCAATATGGTTTATCATGAAATAAGCCAATCACAAAAATAAAGGTTCTTACAATCTCCCCCTTTGACTATTTCATGAGAAAATCCCACTCACAAATAAATTCTCACAAAATAAAAATAAAGTTGTTGACGGTGAATTTTGAATGGATAAGGAATTAAAGAAAACAAGAAGATTTTATGTGGTAAAACCCCAATATGGGGAAACATTCATGGTTTCCAGTAACGATAAGAAGAAATTCACTATACTGTAATAATTACACACTCAATCTCTCGTGCTCTCTATATCTCTTTTCTTTTCTCTCTCAACCCTTTCTTGGGTATTATTAAAGTCTATTTATACATGCATAAAACCCTAATTCGCACTATACAAGTAAGTGAAATTGACGTGTTTGAGTCATTTTATCCTTCTTTCCTGTTTCATGTTCTTCTCGTATTGGATATCTTGCCTAATTTGGACTCTGCCATCAATAAGGAAATTCGCTTCCTTGTCAAAGTGTGCTTCGAGACACCTTGTTGGAGTAAGACTCATTATGTATGTATTTGATAATATCCATGTGTCGATCTGCTGACCATCTATAAAAACTCGACCAAACCTTTACTTATCCTGACCAATGATTCTGTCCAGACCAGGAACCTTATCCCGACCATCTTGATATCCCCGATCAGGTGTTATGAAACCATCTTTGGTCAGTAAAGGAGGGTTGACTCTTGGTGACATGGCATCTATAATTCCTGTATCCTTGGATAATTATGCTGACTCATCACCGTTTAGATTTTACCAATAACAACATCCCCTTAAGCATACGAGGTTAGATAACTATCGCAAGTAGGATGTATCCGGCTGCGTGTGTTTAATTCATTCTAGCCCTTTTTGTCTTGTAGTCCATTAATGTTCTTTAATGCACTACAGTTATCAACTACATATATTTCGGCTGATGAAATCATTGCGCATCTTTTTTGAAATTCAAACGGCGTGTGTTTTTCGGTTCTAACGCACCTACCCCCACTTTCGGCTAATGATGCACGTCTTACCTGGTACCGTCACTTACTAGTATATATAGCTTTGACGCATTTCACTTCTCTTCTTTGCAACTTGATATTACACTTATATCAGAAGACAATCCCTAACTTTTTTTTTTCTTTTGAACTTCTGCTCTTCCCAGATCTTTTATCCTTTCAGATGCTTTTCAAGGTATGGATCATGTTCTTCGCCATCTATATTCTGAGCTTCTTCTTCAAGCCATCGAGGCTAGTGATAGCGAAAATGTTGCTAGGATTGAATCCATTCTTTGTGGGCATTTTCCTTCTTCTTATCAACCTACTGCATTAAACGTGGATTATTTTATAGCTTGCCCAGAGTTTTCCCCATTCTCTTCTGATCTCTCTAACTTCTATTCCATTAATGTTTGTGTAGATATGACAAAGCAAGGTAGCTCCAGGCGGACCGCCAGAGCCTCTCCTAAAGAGTCTGCACGTGCGACGATCGGTTTGAAGATACCTTTGTAACTTCTTAAAATGAAAAATGTACCACGGGAGTGACAAGCTCGGATGCTATGGTTCAGTGCCGATCACCATCGTCCGTTCGATTCAAAGATAAACATTGTGACTGAAATTGACCTAGCAAAATTTGAGGACCGATTCGATCTGACCAGTCTACAAAAACTGTACTGTAGCAACGATCGAGCTGTATGAAACCCTGCCCCTGGTACAGAAGCCATATACAGGGATATGTTATCCTCAGGGGTTACTCTCCCCCTTCAACCTTTCATAGCCCGATTCCTTGCGGAGGCTGGTATTGCTCCTACCCAACTGACCCCCAATTCTTACATAGTGCTAGTCAGTTTGGGGGAACTATGGAAAAAGCTTAAGGCAAAACAACCCCCAAGCCCTCAAGAGATCCGCATATTTTATACACTGAACCTATCTAATAATGGAGGCACTTTTTACCTTCAATCCACTCCTCAAAGTCTGTGGATTCCTCATGGGTATAAGGGGAAACCTACACCCCCTTTGGATAAAGATCGCAAGGGATTTGTCTAGGGGTTCCCCTCCTCAAACAAATTCTAGAAGAACAGTTGGTTCTTCACTGGAAATGACTGGGTGAAGCAGTTATTGCTGACCCCACACAAGGGCTGATATGAAATAAAGTTTCAAGGCACTTTTGCAACCCGAGCATTAGAACAAAACTTCCCCTACTCTGATAAAGAGCCAGGCTGATATGGCAGTCAAGGCGGTTGAGACTTATTGGGAAGAGAGGTATCGCTATGTCCTTTATGTTGAGGCAGATTAAATCAGGGCAAGGCTTTTTCCTTCAATTTCTGCCCGTCGTAGACGATGTGAGTCAATCTTGTTTCACTTTCTTGTGTAGACCGTCATGTGTACTTTTACCTTATGCTAATTATTGATTTTTCCTTTTAGTGTACAATATGGATATCGTCGCAGGTGACTAGGCTGAGAAGGCTAAACATGTTGTTTGGGTTAGTAGGAAGGCTACAACCGATCAAGTTGCTCAAGGAATTGCTCCACTTGAACATGACCTGGTGGAATATTTGTATGAATCTGATCGCCATTCTTTCGATATCCCTTCTGAACAGGTTGGTACGAGTGATCGTTATCCTCCCCAATCTAAAATTGATCGTATGGGCCATTCCGAAGCCAGGTTAGGTCTGTTAGGATTATGCTCGATAGCAAGAGTGTAATAGTGTAATTAACAATCTTTTTCATATGAATAAAGTGATTTCTAGTTTAACAAATCTTATAGCATTTATAGTTTCATTATTATAATTGTCAAAATTAAATAATCATAAGGTCAAAAGACTATGAGAAAAGAAGAAATGTTCATACATCTAGATATGTATGAGGTAGACACAATTCATTAGTTAGTCTTGAATAATATTCACAACTTAAGATAGAAGGTTGAGCGCCTTTATCTTGTTAAAGTTGTAGATTCTTTTGCTAGCATCTGAGTGGGATCAAATGTGTTATGATGAGTCTAAAATCATCAAAGTGTGGTGTCTTTGGACAAAAGAATCTAGTGTACTGGGTGCATTGAATAGGATCAAAATGAAAATCTTTATCTAGAACCGTCAATGGATAAAAGTTTTCATTTGAAGACAATCGGAGAGTCTATCTCAATCTTGAGATAAATGATGGACTTATGGTTGCAAGTGTTATCATTTGAGCTATCAATGAGTACGATTATATAGCATAGTCTATCCTTGATAGTTTGGTGGTATTCATTTGTTAATCGATAGAGGACTTCATTTATAGATATGGACATCGTGGCTCCATTTATTGAATGAGAGTAGAATACCATCATATGGATGTTTTGTGGTATTGGATATTAAATCTTAACGTTAAGTTTTCAATAGTGTCTATTGAAACATGGCTTCTGGACAAGTCAAAATATCCAAGTTTAAAATGTGGTCATATGAGTAAATATAGTAACTTGGAGAGCTATAGGCGGTCTATGAGCTCTTGGCGATTACTGGTATTCTTCACGAGGATACACTTTCTCCAATAAGGTTGTGTAGGGTACGAATAAGTAACATCAACTTATTCTATCTTTATTTAAGAGTTCAATTTTATTTCTTTAGTGGAATGAACTAAAATTATAAAATTGGACCTAGGTGAATCGTTTGTTGATTGTGATTGGGTTGTGTCTACTGGAGCTTAAATTTAGATAGCCCATAAAGATCTCCAATCCACATGAACTTGCATGGATCACTTGATATATTCTACCGGACAAATTTATGGGTCCATTTAGAATTGCATTAGCGTTTCTGGACTTGTTTCTTATTGTAAGAATGGGTCTAGTTCACATGTGGACTTTTTTATTAAGGTCCAATGGATTTAATAAAATGAGAAAAATAATATATGGCCTTAATACCATGTATGGGCGGCAATGGCTATGGATAATAGCTTTAATATATTATTTTATTTTATTATTTAATTAAATGGCAATTAATTAATTGTTTGATTAATTAATTATTTATTTAAAAGTCAAAATCTTTTCCTATTAGGAGATGATCTCCTAAAACTATACTATTGTTAGTAGTATAGTTAATGTTAAAGACTATATTTGATAAGTAGATAAATAAAAGGAGTTATTTATCTAATCAAATTAGGAAGTCTTTAATATGGTTACAAAGACACTATTGAGTAGTATTAGGAGTCTTGGTGTAGGAAAGAATTATTTTTGGAAAAGAATTCTTGGTCACCAAGTAAAACTACTTAGTGGTAGAATTCTTATTTGAAAAGGATTCATAACCACCAAGTTAATCTACCTAAAGATAGGATTCTTGTTTATCAAGTAATCCTTCTTAGGAAAGATTGAACTCTCCTAACCTATATAAAAGACCAAAATTTCGTCCAACACAATATAGTTATAGGAGTAGTTAGTTTTCTTTTTAGATAAGGATTCTAACTACCAAATAAATCCACCTAAGGAAAGGATTCTTGCTAACCAAGTGAATCCTTCCTAGGAAAGGATTTATTAATCTATATATATGTGTGAATAATTTCAGTCATGACTAAGGTATTAGATAGGAATTTCGGCCAAGCTTTATTTGAGAAAGAAAAAGTTTCGGACATCATAGGAATTTTGAGGGAGAAAAATCTGTTTTTACTCTAGACAAAATTAGATCATCTCTAATCAATAGTGTGTGAATTCGGCCAAGTAGAGAAAAGAGGGGAACGTTTTTGTATTCGATAGTATACTAATATCCTTTACATCAAAAGGGTTTTGTGTACAACATCGAATCAAGGTTCACGCGAGGTACAATCAAATTGCTTGATAATTCACAAGTGACCGAACGTTATTGGATTTTTCTCTTGGAGAATATTTGTAACTAACAAAGAAAAGATATTTGTTTTGTCTCCATCCTCAGGAATACAATTTAAAGAAAGGGAGCCCACACTTCTAGGTGATTCACGTTCGTGATTGGATTTGAAGTTCTTACGGAATCAATTCAGTGCTTGTTCAATCGTCACGTGAAAAAGGTACAATACTTTTATATACATCAATTAATCTAGGGTTAAGGTTCTCGTTGCATAAAAGGGATTTTTTTTTATACGCAAACCCTAATCTTATTTTTTCTCACGCTTCCGTTGCGTTTCTAAACCGTTTTCCCTACAAGGTCAAGTTTTGAAGCATTTGATCTTGGAAGACGTGATCTCTATAGGTCTGAATGAGAGCATCGAGGAAGGAAAGATTCAAGGAGGGAGAATTCACATGAAATAGATGTGACAGTCAAGGCTCCGAGCCACAAGGTTGTTAAGATCGCTGTAGGGTCAATCGCTCCCGATGCCCTTCACATAAGAGCAGGTCTTGTATCTGTGGTCGATCCGGCTTTGCCTACCTAGGTGGTCGATCCGATCATCTTGGATGAGGAGGAGGAGGAGGAGGAGGAGGAAGACCAGGAGACGGTTTTTTATCTTATGTCGTAAGAATTGCAATCCAAGAGAATGAGTGATCGGGGTATATTAAATCTGTCTTCTGCTCCCTCCGAATCAATCAAGATAGAGGACCAGACGCTCCCCCAAATGGGTTTCCAGAGGTTCTAGTTGTGCCACCCCCTACTTCAACAAGGATGCTCCTATACAGTTTACTGTAAGGCATCAAATCGTTTTCACTGGTTCTGAAGATGATAAATAGAAGATAGCTGTTGAAAGCTTCCTTGATCTACCTGAGGAGTAAGCTCTCCATTCTGTTTTTGAACCAAGGGAAGAAGCAACTATGCAGTTTAAGGGGGATATCGGGATAAGTGAGCCCATTGGTGCCTCTTTCACTACACCTGGTAATCTTATTGGGATATACGTTGGGATCTCAAAGACTCCAACCTCTGCTGATCGTACTGTTCCCTCCTCTACTTAGAAATAATCTGCTCTTGCTATTTCTACTGCTGAGCTTTCTCACTTCTCATCATCCAGCAATTCTCAGACCGATCCCTTTTCCATGCTTCGCTCAATGTCATCTAGGGTCGGATATATTGGTGAAGGGTACTGGAAGGATGCCGAAGAGGCTACAGATTTTGAGCGGATTCGTATGACATTTAATAATGGTGTTTTTGTAAGTCTCTCCATCATTTTTGTTATTTTTCTTCCGATCCTTTTGTCTGTCTAACTTGCTTTTTGTTGATCTTTTGCAGGCGGTGTAAGCATTAACTCAGGCAATTTCTGAGAAAAATAAATAGGCTGCTGAGATTTCTCAACTGAAGATGGCTTTCATTGAGAAGGATGAGGCTTTAAAGTCTTCTCTTACCAGTGCTTTCAAAGCTAGCCAATATGTAGAGAAGCTAAAGGCACATACAACAATAGAAATGGCTATGAGAAAAACACTCGTGAAAGTTCATAATAGAGCCGATACATCTGATGAAGCTTTTAGGGAACTCACTACAAGGAATGTTTTACTGAAGAAGAGAGTCTCTAAGGCTGAATTGTGGAGTGTTGAACTTGAATCAAGGGCCATCTTGGCTGAGACAACAGCGAAGAAGGCTCTGGAAGAGGCTCAGGTTGCCTAGGATTCCCTTGATTCCCTTGCCACAACTCAGTAGAAGATGTTGTAGGTGCATCAGGCATCTGAGGAGGCTAGGCTTCATTATGAGTATCTTTCCAAAGACTTAGAGCACTAACAGGTCAGTGTGGAGGTCCTTTTGCACGAAGCCAGGTTAGACCTCGAAGTCCAAAATGTTGACCGGTATAAAAAGTCCGCTGATTTTGATGCTACGCTGCTGAGGGAATTTGAGAGAGGTCTGGCAATTGCTAGGATGTTATTTGGTGTAAAAGAGAGGCCTTTAAAAGAGGCCCGCATGAAATGGGACCGGACGATATCTAAGCACCAGAGAGAGTCCCTGGAAGCGATCAAGAATCAGCAGGTTCAATGGAAGGCCTGTTGCAGATCTATCAGAAAGGATCCCCTCCCCATGCATCTCGAGCTCCCTTCGAAAGTATCCCTTGTGTCTTTTCATGCCGGCTAGGATAGTGGCGCTTTGACCAAAGGAGTTGACGTCGGTCCTTCTCCCGATGTAGATTATTCACCCTTCGTATCTGCTGATCCTGATGAAAACATTTCCTGGCCAGATTTTAGAGACTTCAATGAAGATGATAATGCTCATTCCTCCGGTCTTATGGGTTTCTTCGTTGCTGTGAACAACTGATGCATATTTGTGTTTTATGACTTTTTTTATGTGTATTTACATTTATAACACTTGACCGATCATGTATATTTTTTTTATTTACACATCTTCAAGATGTTTACCACTTTTGGTGTGTGGTTTCTTATGCTCGGATTCTTTCATATTTTATCTCAACCCGAACTATACATGCTGACCCATGCCAGGTTGATATTTGTGAGAACCACTTGTATACCAATTGGTTGGTATTGATAACCAAATTTTCTGAGCCTGCGTCGTCATGTAATGATCGACTTATTTGCCTCATTTTTGGTAATTAAATTGCATTTTCCCGCTCGAGTTCTGGCTGCTCCCGACCATTTTTTGTATATCTTTCCATTGAGTAGTGTCTGTTTGTAAACCAATTGTGTAGTTTATATTTATATACTTTCATCTTTTACCTGTCAACTAGGTCGTTGGGACATCTCCCGACAGTTTGTTGATCAAGATTTGTTGCGATAAGGTGTAACTTGTCCCAGCATCTTTATAAGCATCTATGGCTGTCTCTGCCTTATCTAATAGGTAGGATTCTCACCTTATCCAACTCTTGGCACATCTCATCGGTTTATGTACCCAAAGGCACCCTAACAATGCTTCATATGTACCCGGTTAGTTTCAGTGAGTGTGTATTGTCTTGTTGACTAATGCTTTCGGCCCCCTCACTGGTCCCCTCGAGATCCCTATCGGTCTTGACCAATTATCCGAGGTATCCTGTAAACACTCTTATGAGTGAATGCTTGGTTTTGAACACTGTTCTAGATATTTATAATCGCTCCCCCTAGGGGATTTTTTTTTAATTTCTCAAAAGATAAAGGACAATTAGCAAATAACAATAATTTTTAGCATAAATAATGAAAACAAACATAAGAATCTTCTCACAGGTAGAAGATCTTTAAATACTGTGCATTGCATGACCTGGGAAGCTCGGTTCCCTCTGGTCAGGAAAGTCGATATGCTCCATGTTCTGCTATCTCGACCACTTGGTATGGTCCTTCCCATTTGTCAGCTAGCAAGCCTGCGGACTTTTCCTTTGTATTGACTGTCACTCTCCTTAGAACTAGGTCTCCGAGTTTGAATCTTCTTATCTTGACATGCGAATTATAATACCTTGCTACCCTCTGTTAGCAGGCGACATTTCTCACCCTATACATATCTCTTCTCTCTTCCAACTCATACAAGTCTTGTTTTAACATCTCCATATTCCCTTCGGGATCAAAGAGCTGTACCCTAGGGGACTTGTGAATTATCTCAACTGGAATCACTGCTTCCATCTCGAATGCCAACGAGTAGGGTGTTTCCCCTGTTGAAGTCCCCTCTATAGTCCGATAGGCCCAAAGGACTTCGTGTAATTTATATGCCCAATTTCCTTTCCTTTTCTTCCCTCCAGCTTCGCCTTCAGAGTATGCTTGATTATTTTGTTTACTGCCTCCGTTTGACCTTTAGTCTGAGGGTGAGCTGTTTGGCGTAATAGTTCATTATCCCGAAGGCTTGACATATATTTCTGAAGTTGTCACTATCGAATTGAGTTATGTTGTCTGTGATTATAGTTTTTGGGATTCCAAACCGATAAATGTTATTTTTCTTTATAAAATTGGTCGTGTTAGCCCGGTGATATGTGCCAGTGCTTCTACTTCAACCCATTTTGTGAAGTAGTCCACGACCACTATAGCATGCTTTGCCCGTCCATTAGTCACAGTTGGCATCAGAATAAGATCTATTCTTCACATGGCGAATGACCATGGCGATGTCAAAATTTTCAACTGCTCGGGTGGTCTTCTGATGTCATTAGCTACCTTTTGACAGCCAGCGCATTGATTTGCAACACGTTGTGCATCTTCAAACATAGTCGGCCAGTAAAAACCTTGCCTGAGCGTTTTATGTGCCAAGCTTTTGCCACCCGAATGGTTCCTATAGACTCCCCTGTGGATGTTTTCCAATATTTTCCTACCTCTAATCTTGTCCTCATATTTTTGAAGGGCTTTGGAGAACTCTTTTATGTATAGCTCTTCTTTTACTATCGAATATCTTGTGGCTCTATACCTGAGATGCTTTGCCTCATGTGTCTCCGTCGGGAGCACACCCTTCTCTAAATATTCTCTGATCGGGGTCATCCAAGTAGCTGATTGCTCTTCAACTACTTCTACCTCTGATGCTTCAGCTTGACCTTTCCAACTACTTCACAAGACAATACAAATGTTAGTTTTAAAAAACATTTAAATCTTTGAAATCCATATTTTGAAACTAGACACCTTACTCCACATAACCAAACCAAGAGAAGAATACGACCTTCTCAAATGGTCACTCAATGCGCTAAGACAAACACACCATCGTGCAAGCGTGAACAATACACAAAACCACACTATGAATGCACATATACAATAATGAAACACACATGCATAACAAATCAAATGCAAGTAAGTGTGTGTGTGTGTGATCAACACACAATGCAAGTCAATACAAATGCAAAGATGTGATCAATATAAACATGTAAGAAGAGTTATCAAAACATGAATGCACACTCATATAAACACACAACATATACGAATAAGAAATATGCATGAGTTGTGAGTGTGTGCAACTATATCTCTTCAAAGCAAGTAAGCACAAGAATTTTACCTTTGGTGCTTCTTCTCTTAAGGTCTTGAGAGCCTAAGCTACCCTTACATAAAACCCATAAAATGCGGTTTGTTCACGAATTAAGCCAATCAATAAATGAGGACTTTATAATCTCCCCCTTTGGCTATTTCGTGATAAAACCACCACTCAAATTGATCCTCACAAAACAAAACAAAACAAAATAAAACACATGAAAGATATTCTACATTACAAAGAGATATACATAAAAAAACTTCAAATCTTCAATATATTGTAGAACTATCAACCCTACACACACAAAACAACCAACAAGTACACTTTCCAAACCAAGTGTATGTGAGATGATCAAGTGAATATAACACAAAAGAATTTGCATTTAAGAATAAGTATAACACCATGCAATGCTCCCCCTCAAAGGGTTACTCCCCCTAAATGTAATCTCCTTAACAAGTACTACTCCCCTTAAAACCAACATATTCTACTCCCCCTAATACCACAATCTACTCCCCCTTTTTTTCATGATATAGGCAAAGGAGAAGTCCCCAACCGGGTCACTCAAGGCAAAGAAAGAAAGAAGTATACAAGATATTTGCATAATCATATAAGCCACATTTATGCAACTCAATTAATATGAGAGAAACAAGGAGATTTATTTGAAGAAAATGTGTGAATAAAAAATGCTTTGCATACAAGACATGTTGCATTTAAGTTAAAAAAAAATGGTATTTGGCAAAGCAAATGACAAAGGTTTTCAATATAATTCAAACCAATTTCACCATTTGTCATGAGAGAAGCAAGGATATAGAGTTCTTATAGATATCAAGTTTTAATAGCACTATATCCAATTTTATAAGTGAAACATGGCATGAGCGACTTTGCACCCTATTTGATTTTTCCAGGTAGGATACTCGTATGATAGTAGCCATGTTCAACTAATAAAGAAAGAGAGACATTGATTAAACATTTTAGTCTCACTAGCATTTTCACACAATTTTTTGCATTTAACTATGTCCATCTTCAAGGAATTGTCTTTGTTGGCAAGTTCATCCTTCATTGCCTTCATCCTTTGATGGCAATAATCAATCTCCTTCTCATACTTGGACGCATCAACTATGTCCATCTTCAAGGAGTCATCTAACTTGATCCTTAGTTGAAGATTTTCTTCCTTCAACTTCTTGATTTCTTTATTTTTCTTCTTCAAAGACCTTTGAAGACTTTTAATGAAGTCTTTATAACCAAACTCTTCATCACTCAAGTTCTTGGAGCTTGAACTTTCTTCATCGAAGCTTCTACAACTTGTACTCTCGTGGCAATCATCATCTAAACTAGCTTCTTCAATGTCAATCTTGAGCGATGGGTGTATTGTGGCCGCTTTTGAGTTGTCATCGTGTAAAGCATACACGGCTATGTGATTCCTTTCACATCCTTTGGAACCCGAATAGCATTCTTCACTTTTACTAGTAGAGTAGGCCTTTGATTTTCCTCTTTGACTCGTACTCTTTGAATTTCCACAATCCGTGGAAATGTGCCCATAGCCGCCATAATTAAAACATCGAAGCTTGTTCTTCGAGGTACCCAAATTCTTGTATTTTTCTTTCGTGGTACCTTCGTGGGTGATTCATAGAATCTCCCAAGCTTCTCGAACATCTCGGGTGGATTGGATGAGCTTTGCATGACTCTCACCCATTGCACGATATAAGGCACGAAGGCCCTTTGAATTCCATTCGGCAGCCTCGAGTTCGTCATTAGTCCACTTGGACTTGGGTTTAGGCATAAAAGCCCCATTCTCTTGTGTCTCTGTGGGAGGTGAGTATCCTCTTCCACACACATCCACACATGCTCATCAAGGTCACACAAAAAGAACTCCATCCTCACTTTCCAAGAGGGGTAGTTATCCTTGGTGAGCATATGTGGTCCAGAGATCAACGCACCCTCAAGTCTCTTAAAATCACACATAGTGTTTTGGGTAAAATGAGTGCAATGAACGCAAATGTATGAATGATCAAAATCACACAAAATGCAAAACACACAAAAAATGAGCAAGGATCACCTATATATTTCTCGAAACCCGCTCTGACACGAATTGAAACAAATATTATGGTGTGTTTAATATTAATATAGAGGGGGGTGAATAGATTTTAATCAAATTTTACCCAATTTTCGTTAATGGTCAATTAGACGAAAATACCCCTAACTAGTCACAATAATATCACAAGTGTAATAAGTGCGAAAATAATAAAGACACTTGAGATATACGTGGAAACCCTCCAAATGGAAAAAAACCGCGGGCTGTTAAGTGCGCCACACTCGAACAACGAATCCACTGATGATAGAGGTGTTACAACCTACTCCCGGTATATAACCCACTACCACTACCTAATCCCAGTATTAAGTGGACCTAGTCCAATTTGCTTACGCTTGAAGCAACCTACTCTCGGATGCAACACAAGACTTACTTCTCTTCAACGAAGAGATAAACACCCTACGTGAATATATGATGATATTCAAACAACAAACATAGCTAGGGTACCTTATATGCTTATCTAGGATTATGAGATGGCAATAAATGCAATCCTAGATATCAAGAGCTAAATGACATGTCATAAAGCTTAGCTAAACATAGAACAAGCAATCCTATGACGCTATCATAAAAGCCATATCAACACATGTTGTCATCAAGCATGGCAAGGACTATAATGCACTCACAAAATGCAATTAATGAGTCCTAAACAATATATAAATACAAAGCATAGAGATTTAGCTAGAAGTTATCAATAACAACAATCCTAGCTATCACAAACAATCACAATGAATCAAAAAATATGCTTACAATGTATTCAACATATACTTAGTATATATTCATGTGATTGAGACAAAGCATTTAGCCACACAATAAATGTAAGTCTTAGACCAATGTCTATCAATAAAAAAATCAATTAGTTGTGTAGAGATTTTCTAACAAACTAATTGTCACAAAAACATCACATAAACATTCAAAAGCTTAACAAGTTGATTAATGAACAATCTATCAACCTAGTCAACAATGAATCACACAAGAATGTTTATGACTTAGCTTTTAGGCAAAAATGACCTAATCAACTAATCTATCAAAATACAAACCCAATATGTCTTCATTCAACAAAAATATGCATTCAAAAATGATTTCTATAAATCTTATGCAATAAAAATGAACTCTTGGAGTTTAAGAACGATAATCAAAGATACAAGTTTGTTCTTACCTACAAAGTCATGAATGATGAAGACCCATGTCTAAAGATGATCAATAATGTATGAAGGATGTTGGGTTTTGGGTTTGGAGAGTTAAGGAACCACTCTTGGAGCTTCTCTCTGAAGGGAAATATTTTCTCTCACTAAGAAATGGTTTTAAGCTCTGAAAAATGAGTGAGAAAGAAGATGACATATAAATATGAGCCCTAGAACAAAACTACATCGTTTTGAAAATACCCAGAATTTTACTCAGTGCGTTGGTGAGCTGCACGGTTCGACAAGCGCCATATCAGCGAACACCTACTGTCCAGGGGTGCTGGTGAGGTGAGCTTGTGGACCGGTGCAGCCACGACAACATAAAAGCTCAAGATTCGAGCGACCCAAAACATGACCAAACAACATCCAAACCTTTCGTATAATATACAGTTGGAAATGTATGGAAGTCTTCTTTATACTTTAATTTAAAAAACCTGATTTGGATGTCTATAGAAATAGTTATGGTCATTTAAGTGACCAAAGGTCAGAAATGGACAACAACAGAGATGCCCTATTTTTGTGATCAATTTGGAGATTTCAAAACCAATCCAAACGGTCATGAAATATTACGAAGAATATAGCGTTGGAAAGGTATGGGTGCCTAGTTTGTACAGAAATTTTCAAAACATATTTTGAAGCATTTTATAAAAAGTTATGGTCACAAGACAATAAAAAGGTTAGTTTTGAAAAACATTTAAATATTTGAAATCCATATTTTGAAACTGGACATCTTACTCCACATAACCAAACCAAGAGAAGAATACGAAATTCTCAAATGGTCACTCAATGCGCTAAGACAAACGCACCATCGTGCAAGCGCGAACAACACACAAAACCTCAGTATGAATGCACATAGACAACAATGAAGCACACATGCATAACAAATAAAATGCAAGTAAGTGTGTGTGTGTGTGTGAGCAACACATAATGCAAGTCAATACAAATGCAAAGATGTGATCAATATAAACATGCAAGAAGAGTTATCAAAACATGAATGCACACTCATATAAACACACAACATATACGAATAAGAAATATGCATGAGTTGTCAGTGTGTGCAACTATATCTTTTCAAAGCAAGTAAGCATAAGAATTTTACCTTTGGTGCTTCTTCTCTTGAGGTCTTGAGAGCCTAAGCTACCCTTACATAAAACCCCAAAAATGTGGTTTGCTCACGAAATAAGCCAATCAATAAATAATGACTTTACACGTTTTTAAAAAATCTGTTTCAAGGGACAATCCGTATACACTTCAATTTTGTGAGCTTGAAAGTACGATCTCAGCTTTCTTGCTGCTATTACCAGGGCCAAAGCCATTTGTTTAGTTGGAGAGTCTCTCGTTTTCGTAGGTAACAGGGCTTTATTGGTATAGTATACAGGTTTCTGCATTCCCTCTTCCAATCTGAGCAGTACCGATCCTGTCGCTCTATTTGTAACAGATAGGTAAAAATAGAGCATTTCCCCTCAAGGGGTTTAGTCAATACTGGAGCTTTTCCCAAGTATTCTTTGATTTTTTTGAATGCTTGCTCGCACTCATCATTTCATTCTACCCCGCTTCCTCACATAATTGCCTTAAAGAATGGCAGGCATTTGTCCGTTGATTTACTTATGAACCGGTTTAGAGATGCCAGGCAACCTGTCTGTCTTTGGACTTCCTTCAATGTCTTGGGAGATCTAATTTCATCCAAGGCTCTTATTTTCTTCGGGTTTACTTCGATCCCCCTTTGGTGAACTTGATATCCCAGGAACTTAACCGATGGTACACCGAACACACACTTTTTTGGATTTAGCTTCATCCCATATTTTCGTAGCACCTCAAACGTCTCTCTTAGGTCGGTTCCGGATGTTACACTTTTGGTTAGCATATCTTCCACGTATACCTCCATGTTCTTGCAAATCTGTCGAGCAAACATTTTATTTACTTGCCTTTGGTAAGTTTCCCCAACATTTTTTAATCCGAACGACATGACTTTATAGCAATACAATCCCTGGTCAGTTGTAAATGAGGTTTTTTCATCATTTGGTTCAAACATCCAGATCTGGTTGTAACCGGAATAGGCGTCCATGAAACTTAACAGTTCATGACCGGGTACCAACTGGTCAATCCGAGGCAAAGGGAAGTTGTCCTTATGACAGGCTTTGTTAAGGTCGATGAAATCCACACACATTCTCTGTTGGCCGTTCTTCTTTTTTACTAGGACTACGTTAGCGACCCAATCGGGATATCTCACCTCCCGAATGGACCCTGGGGCTAATAGCTTGTCTACCTCTTCCTTGATCGCCTTACTCCTTTCTGGGTTGAAGTGTCTCCTCATCTGGATAATTGACTTTTGATTGGGATTCACTGCTAAGTAGTATGAAATTGTCCTTGGATCGATCCCTGGCATGTCCGCATGCTCCCAAGCGAACACATCCTTGTATTCTTTTAGGAGCTCGACCAATCTGCTTTCATCGAGCTTCGTCAGCTGAGACCCAAGCCTAACTGTCTGTTGTAACCCCATTCACCGGTCACGCAATGGAAGTAAGGTTTTAAATTTTTTAATACAGATCATAATCTGTATCTGGGATCAGTGAACTTGGAATCGTAATTATTTTTCAAAATAAATACATACAAAATGTAAACACAGGAAATTAAAATCGATATAATCAGAAGAAGAAAATTTTACCAACATTTGGAGACTCCTTCACTTTACGATGTGCTCCTGTCTGAACCACTTAATCTTCCTCGCTATCTCCCAAGACTGATAATTGCGCGTGGGCACGTCACGGTCTCAGGAACTTGAATGGAGGATGTAGAGAGAATTGAAGAAACTCTTTCTTCTATGTGTTTCAAAAACACAAAAGCATGAAACAAGATTATATATATATATATATATATATATATATATATATATGTTTTTTTTTAGAAAACTCATTTTTGTCTTTTCACTTCTCTTTCTTTATTTCTCACGCGCGCCACACATTGCTTGCCAATTTCAATTCATAGAGCAAAAAACATATCTGCTCTTTTTTTTTTGTTCGTTAAACTATATATATAATGATATCAGGTAATTCGCATCGTATGCAAATTATTCTTTTGACTATTGTTTCATGTACACTCCAATTTGCATCTAATGCAATCTCTTGTGTTAGTAATTGATATATATCTTTTAATTATCCTTTTCAAATATATCTAATATATTAAAAGTGATAATAAGTATTTTAAACTTAAATTTAAATTCAAATACTTAGATAAACGATTTAGTAAAAATAAAATAATCCTATTATTTTATCTTCACTTAAATCCAAACATCAACTAGCACCCTTCAATTAATAGTTAATTAATAATTCATAATTATCAATATAATTAAAAAAAATAATTATTTGATTAATTTAACTATAAACAGTCATTAATTAAATAATCTCATTATTCAATTAATTTCCGAATAAATACGTGTCACTTTCGTAACACAATAAATTGGACAATCTAATTAATTAATCGTGACCCTTGTTACCTAAATCGATTGGGCTAACAAGGGAACCTAATGGACCCACAGTATTTTGAGCTCCAATAATCATCAGAATCATTAATTAAACTCTTTAATTAATATTCCTTAATTATTAACTCCGGTGTTATTCCACGAAAAACCCGAAGCTGCACTCTCTCAACTGCAGACGCTTTTACATAGACCGATACAACTCGGTGTCCATCGATATAGCTATTACATATGGTGTGATCCTCCACTGTAGTTCATAATTAGAGTTGAGTCATAATATCCGTTATACTACTCTGATTACATATATCCTTTAAGTACCATTGATTCTTTAATGGACAATAAATCCTATTTCCTCACAGAATTAAGAAACTGCTCATATTGTCCAAGCCCAGAATCAACCCTTAAGGGAACTACCATCTACTTCTCACAAGAAGGAGTGGATTCCACTATTGTGTACAAACCTTCCTAGCCACAAGCCAAACCACAATCCCAACATACAGAGCGTATTGATCGGGAACTGCATCCGACCTCACCCATGGTATATCAAAGACCACGATCTAACCCGAAGGAGTCTATACGACACTCAGGATTAAGATCACCCATATATAGCCATCATTAGTTGATCATATGAATCTCTTCGGTAAACGGATCTTAGTTAGAGATTCATATAGATCATGGCCTAGCCCTATATGATCATGTCATACAAGGTGCCTCCATTCTCATATCACCATATAAACGATTCGGGATAGAATCACCGTACATTACGGAATGGACCGCAACTATAGATTAACCATAAATAAAGTACCCAACTTTATTTGCTATCTATGGACTCTTTAGATTGCACATCTCTTACTGTATCTATCCGTATATGACACTCATATACACAATTTAAGATTACATCCGGCAATCTTGGATATTAAAAATATGCACAAGTTATAAAATAAACAACACAACAAGAATGAATTGAACTTTTCCTTTTATTTATTTCATAAATCCATTTACAAATTACATCTTTAGGGCATCAACCCTAACAAACTCTTACTTGCATTAAATCATGTGAGACATGTTTCGTAACCCTAGACTATCTAGATGACTTGAAAACACTTTAGCCGGTAAGATCTTCGTAAATGGATCAACATGATTGTCTTGTGATGCTATATTAGTGATGATTACATCTCCTCTCTGCACTATCTCTCTAATGAGATGATACTTTCTCTCTATATGCTTCCCTCTCTTGTGGCTTCTTAGTTCTTTGGAATTAGCCACAACACCACTGTTATCACAATAAAGTTTGATTAGCCTATCCAGATCTAGAATAACTTCCAGATCACTCAAGAACTTACGGATCCAAACAACCTTTTTAGCAGCTTCACAAGCTGCTAAATATTCGGCTTCCATGGTAGAGTCAGTAATGCAAGATTGCTTACTACTTCTCCATACAATGGTTCCACCACTCAGAGTGAATACTGATCCAGACGTGGATTTCCTCGAATCCCTATATGACTAAAAATCAGATTCCGTGTATCCTAACGGGATCAAATCCTGCCCAGAATACACTCGTATATAGTCTCTCGTTCTCCGAATATACTTGAGATTTGTCTTTACAGCAACCCAATAATCCAATCCTGGGTTGGACTGGTATCTGCTAACTACTCCTACTGCATAACAGATGTCCACTCTCGTGCATAACATAGCATACATGAGACTACCTACTGCCGATCTTATATCCTCAACTTCTTGAGGTGACTTAGGACACTGTTCCTTAGACAAGTGAACTTCATGCTTGGAAGATAAATTACCTTTCTTGTAGTTCTGCATGGAAAATCGCACAAGAATCGTATCGGTATATGATGCCTGAGACAATGCTATGAGTTTGTTTTTACGATCCCTTATAAGTTGGATCCCTACATAACTTGTCTCTCCCAAATCTTTCATTTGGAATTGGCTAGCCAGCCAGCCCTTTACATCGGACAATACTCCCATATCATTCCCAATGAGTAGGATATCATCTACGTATAGGATCAGGAAAACTACTTTCCTGTCAATGATGCGTTTGTAGACACAAGGCTTATCGACATTCTACTCGAAGCCACAAGTTTTGATCACATCATCAAACCTTATGTTCCAAGATCTATATGCTTGCTTAAGTCTATAAATGGATCTTTGCAGCTTGCAAACCTTTTCCTATTGATCTTGAGATACGAATTCCTCTGGTTGCATCATATAAATGCTCTCGTCAAGATTGCCATTCAAGGATACAGTCTTAACATCCATTTTCCAAATTTCATAATTGAAATAGGAATCAATGGATAAGAGAATCCTAATAGACTTAAACATGGCTATTGGCGAGAAGGTCTCTCCATAATCGACCCCCTCTTTCTAGGTATAACCCTTGGCCACTAGCTTTGCTTTGAAGGTATCTATCTTCCCATCTACACCTCTCTTTCTCTTATAGATCCACTTTTACCCTTATGGGTTTTACCCCATCCGCTAAGTTTACAATATCCCAGACTGAGTTAGAGTACATGGATTCCGTCTCGAGATTCATGGCTTTAAGCCATTCCTCTTTATCAAGTTTTCCATTGCATTCTTAAATGTTAATGGATCATCCACACTATCAGCAGAGACATCACATTGTCCCTTACCTATACCTAAATAGCGTTTAGGTTATCTCAAAACCCTCTCACTACGTCTAGGTGGTAGTGTATCCTGATCAGGAACCATCTCACTCTCAGATATTTGTGGATCAACAACTCTTATTGATGAAGCACTAGTCTCACCAGGCTCCAACTCATTCAATACAATCTTAGAGCGAGGTTTATGGTCAGTAATATAATTGTTCTCAAGAAACGTTGCATTTGTGGATACAAAAACTTTGTTATCTTTAGGACTATAGAAGTGTCCACCTCTGGTCTCCTTGGATTATCCTACAAATAGGCATACCACAGACTTGGAGTCTAGCTTTCAACTTCTATTGTTTAGCACGTGTGTTGGACACCCCTATATGCGGAAATGTCGTAAACTAGCTTTAATACCATTCCACAACTCTAGGGGAGTCTTAGGAACAGATTTGGATGGCACCACATTCAAAATGTATACCGCTGTTTATAACGCATATCCGAAGATGGAATTTGGTAATGATGAGAAACTAATCATAGATCTCACCATTTCCATTAGAGTTCTATTTCTCCTCTCCGCTACACCATGAGGTGTACCAGAAGCTGTGAGTTGGGAAACTATCCCATGCTCGACCATGAAGCCTTTAAACTATTGGTCAAGGTACTCATCTCCATGATCTGATTATAGTGACTTGATAGTCCTACCTAATTGATTCTCAGCTTCATCTCGGAATTCTTTAAACATTTCAAATGTTTTCGACTCCCGTTGCATTAGGTAGACGTATTCGTATCTTAAGTAGTCATCTAAAAAGGTGACATAATACTTATAAACACCCCTAGCTTTAACATTCATCGGTCCGTAGACGTCTGTATGTATAAGCTCTAGCGATTATTTAGCTCTAAGCTCTTTTCTAGTAAAAGGTTTCTTATTTATCGTACCTTCCAGACAAGATTCACAGACAGGTAAGGTGTCAACTTTTAACTCACTTAAAAGTCCATTTTTACTAGTCTGTCTATCTGGTGAAGGTTGATATGACCAAGCCTTAGATACCAGAGATACGTGTCATTATCTAGAGAAATCTTATGTCGTTTAGTTTTTGGTTTTTCAACCTTAAACATTTCGGTGTTGAGCAGTGTAGTATGTATTAACGGTCTTAACACATAAATTGTTTTCATTAATTCCTGAATGAATATTCAGATCATTCTTTCCAATAATAACAGACTTATTATTAAAAGAAACAGAATATTTTTGTTCTAACAACTTAGAAACGGAAATCAAACTCAGTATAAATCCAAGAATATAAAATACATTGTCCAACAATATATAATTATTACAAAGACGTAATCTAACACTACTCGAGCCGACACAACATCCCCTAACCCCACACATATTGAGAAGGCTTGCTCATCTAACTGTGTCCAAGAATCAGTCCATTGTAAAGAAAACCAACATGGTTATTGGCCCCTGAATTAACTATCCAGGTTAAAGAATCATCTTCCACTAAACATGACTCAAGAACAAGTAAATCATATTTACCTTTCTTGGACTTCTTCTTTCTTAAGGCTTTCTTGGGTTTGGGCTTACCTTTTGCTTTCCCAGCAGACCTCACTCTCTTCTTTTTATTGGAGGAAGATGGTTTGGTAACATTTGACTCGCCAGTATTGCCCTTGTTATCCTCTGTCATGGACTCAAAGATAGTGAGCTCATTGAGCAACTGTGTGAGATTGAACCTTAACTTGTTCATCTCATAGTTACTCTTAAACTGATCGAAAACCTTCGAAATAGTCGTCAGTATGATGCTCACTTGACTGGGTTCATTAATGGCCTCGTTATTGACTTCTGCCTTGTTGTAGTAAGACATCATGCTCATGACATGTCCCCAAACTGACGTACCTTCCTTCATGCGAGCGAGCATAGCAAAATGAACAACCTTGTGTTGCTTTTAGTCGGAGGGTTGGCCAAACATAACTTGCACTGACTCCATGATTTCGAATGCTAAAATCATTGCTTCTCTACCATAAAGACAACATATATGCTCGGGCCTTCTCATCAGATGAGACCCATCGCTCGTATGCCTCACGAACAGTTTGTGTGGTATTGGCAGCGGGCGTTAGAGGACATTCCTCCGTAAGCACAAATTTGAAGTCTTTGGTGACCAATATTGCATTAATGTTAAGTTTCCACTTAGAATAATTATCACTGGTCAATTTGTCATTTGCAAGAATTTGAATTAATGCAGAATACATAATTAGTGAAATTAAACAAAACATTCATTCAGTCATTTATTTAAAACAAGTGCAAGTGCGAGTGCTTTGGCATAAATTCAAACATGATGCATGCACATGTCTAACGAACTAGAACTACCCTAAAACAAGTTACTATACCATGACAATCCAACATACCATAAAGAAATTCCGCCTCAGGGTCAGTCAAGTCTTTGCATGTTGGACCGAGACATTCTCAATCAAATGATAATTTAGAATAACTCTTATTCCATATCGTTCAACCATCGTTCAACCATCGTTCATTCAGTCAAGTTTTTAATTAACAAACTTAAGCAAAACCTTCGTGAGTGTAACCCACCATTTCAGATCTCACGAACTTAACTCAAGAATTGCCGCCTTAGGGTCGGTCAATCCCGAAATACCCTCAGAAATCCTATCCGTTAGGAAGTCAACCTTGGTATTGGCCTTTGTGGAAACCCTCCTTAGGGAGGATGAAAGCAAAGCCGTCACGAGGCCCCACTCGGATCTCACGGTGTTGAACTAATGATGGAGACCTCTAGATATATATGTCATATATCCCTCTCCTTTTCACTATTTTAAAAATAGGGTTTTCTATTAACCGTTAATGCACCTAGGCTCTACAGGATTAAACAACTAACTTTAATCAAGTTATCTAGCACATTAGCTAATTAGAAACTAATTGTAATTAAATAATAAATTATTTATGATTTTTAACAGTTAAAAATCTAATATATTAGTTAATAATGTAAGCCTTTATAAAATTTTTACTAAAATCAGATTATTATGATAGTGTTTACTAAGTTTTAACTATTAAAACTCTAACACTTTATTCGGTTAATTTATTATTAGGTTATTAATCATATTAATCCTAACTACAATAAATGACCTTAATAATCTAACTTATTAAACTCTTTAATAACTAGATTAATATTAATGAGAATTACCAAGTTTTCTAACCATTAAAAAACTAATCTCATTATTCATAGCCATTTATGTATATAGCCCATTTTAATCACATTAAAAAAAATACATAAAATATCAGACTAAGATGAATGTATGACATATCAAATATATATGTGTAGGCACAATTAATCTAAATGACATGTGTATGCATGACAATGCTTAATCATCACATAATTAAAAGCATACATGAGTTGACTGAGTACTATGAGTCTATCTAACTTAAAAATTTCTAATTACAAAAACTATCCAAGGCATTCCTTGGTCTTCTTGTAATTCCATAAACTTCGAGTCTTGTTTTCAGAATCTTCTAGGCTCAAAATCAAGTCCAACATGATTTGGTTTATTTTAATGGATCCATCTCATGGATTAAATCCCTAAAGCCTAAATGTTACTCTAACATTTTTGATAGGTCCAGGATTTCCCAAAAAAAAAAAAAATAGCCCAAAATTGTTCGCATACACGCACTTGAATGCCACACAAAACACAACAATTTACGCGACACTTGCACATTGATTACACATGTGTTGCGCGCTGGTCATGTTGCATGCCTGACCAATGCTACACCATACAATATGTTGAGCATGTGATCTGCATGCAAGCTTAAACGCACAACAATTCTGCATGCATGACATCAGCGAGACAAGCATAATTTTTTTTAAAGCATATTGAATTGAACTGCGTTGGCCTGTGCAACAATTGCACATATATTGCGTAACATCTGCTCTGTGTCGCCGCTTGTGTGTCCAACACACACCAAATAACTTCGTCTTCTCGAATTGATCTCTCAAACAATATTACAAAATATGATTTACATAGACCGATTACAGTCGAAAAATAAAAAATAATATTATTACAACCCGGAATTACAAGACCCTAAAAACCCATGTACCATAAAAAATTACGATCAACCATGTTTAAATTAAACAATTTAAATATAAACAATCATACAATCTGAAAATACAAACACAATTAAATGCTCAAGGCTAACCTGGGGGGGGGGGGTGAATAAGTTAGGCACCTTTTTCGACTCCCTTAGAAACAAACAAAAGTTTGTCCCTCTAAATTACTTGTATCACAATATATATATATATATATATATATATATATATATATATATATATATATCAATTAAAGGCACTTGATCATTATATAAAACAAGTAAAGTGTGATACAAACAAGTAATCATAACAAATACACAATTTATATTATAGAAAGGAAGTCAACTTACAAATAAAGTTCTATCCATAATATTACAAATAACAAATACAGATATAAGAAAGATAGAGATAGAGAAAAGTTGACACAATATATAATTTGGTAAACCTCCGAAGAGGAAACATCCATGGGTTAGCAACCACCGACAAACAAAATCCACTAGTAGATAAGACAAGTACAATCTCTCAAGTGACCCCTTCACCTAGAAACTACCCTCCTATCCTACTCATAAAGATGTCGCCCTCTTGCTCAACAATCCGAGGCCTCACCTCTTGCCAAGACTTCCTCGCTTACCCTTCCGGATCCTCATGACCCTAGGCAAGACTTCCTTGCTCACCCTTCCGGATCCTCACGACCCTAGGCAAGACTTCTTGCTCAACTATCCGAGTCCTCCCGAATCTAGTTGAGACTTCCTTACTCACCCTTCCGGATCCTCATGACCTTAGGCAAGTCTTCCTTGCTTGACAGTCCAAGGACTCCCACCTCTTTCCAAGACTTCCTTGCTTGAGAATCAGAGGTCTCCCACCTCTTGCCAAGATTTTCTTGCTCAACAACATAGGTCTCACAACTATTGTCAAGAATTCCTTCTCACAAGGCATCTAGGTGATCATGAATGCAAAACGCAAACAAACACACAACATAGAATGTTATGATCAACACATCCTATGGAAAATACTAGACATGAGCATGAATGCACAAAACAAATGTAGTCTAGTCAATCATGCATGTTTAATTAGGGGTGGGCAAAAAACCAATGAACCGAACCGAACCGAACCAGTGGATCAAACCGGTCCAATTGGTTTTTTACCCGTTTTGATTGGTTGATTGGTTCTGTTCGGTTCTAATTTGAAAAAAAAGGTTGGATCGGTTTTTGTCCGGTTTAGTTCCAAAAATCGGATAACCGAACCTGTACCCGACTATAAATAAAAAAAATACTAATTCTAACTTCCACTCTTCACTCTTCAATTATTAGGTATATTTTATTGGATTTAAAAATGTAATTTGACTTTGTTTGGTATTGACTATTGTATTAGATATCAATAAAAAATTTGGCTGAAATATATTTTGAAATGTGTTTACTGTTTTGTATTGGATTTTGTAGTTTTTTAATATGTTTTTATTGTGATGTAAATAAATTTGACCCAATAGGTTTAAAAAGATGAACTAAATATCTAATAAACGAAATTTAGAATTTTGGCCCATCAGGCCCAAAACCAAAAAAACCAAACCAAACCGAACCGGTCCAATTCGGTTGGTTTTTCATCGGTTGACAAATGTCAATTTGATTGGATCAGTTCACTTTTTAAAAAACCAGATTTTATCGGTTTTTTATCGGTTCTATGAAAAATAGAATCGGTCCAATCAACGCCCACCCTTGTGTTTAATCCATCTAGATCATGTAAGATATTTTCAACATTAATTACAACCTAGATACATGCATAGATATAAAACTTGAATCACAAGACATGTTTAATTAACACATAATCAAGTTTAAATCTCATATACCAAAAATATACTAAATTCATGTGACAAAGTCATTTAGATTAAAGCAATAAGTTCTAGAGCATATTTTCTATTCATAGATTCATCAAAGCACATGAATAGCTCAAAAGAACACAAGCAAATGTATTATACTGAGATTTCGGCCAAAGAGATCCTAATACATGAGGAACTAATTTTCACAAAATCAAACAATTAAAGATCATCAAATAGTCCTAGAATCAGAGGTAGCATAATACAATCCCAACTATGTGAAAACATAGGCAAAATCAAAACCTAACTCAACATGTGAGATTTCAATTAAAACTCAATCTAGCTTTAAATGAGTTCAAAACTCAAATCAAAACAATCACAAGACACATATATGTGTTGAAGAATAAAACCCAAGGCAATTGACCAAGTTTTAAAAGAAAACTTTGAGAGAAAATCAATACCTTAGTTGATTTGGTGCAGTCCTGTTTTTATGAGATTATACTCCAAAAACTGCAATAAAACTAACTCAAACGTTCAAATAAAAGATTGAGGATAAATAGACAAACACTCTCAACTTCGAATAACTCAAATCGGAGTTCAAATGAAGAAGTTATGGTGTTTGGAAGGTGAGACAATTTGGGAGAAAATTCTGCACTCAAATTTTGAATCTCTTCTTAGAATGAAATGTGAGAGGGAAGGGATATATAAAGGAGAGGGAAAGAATAGAAGCAGAAAGACCAAAATGACCTTAAGTGCATCAAGCATGTTTGCTGCCCAAGATGGCTTATGGGCATCTCGGGGCAGCAAGCATTCTGCCCCGAGATGGCCACACCCCATCTCGGGAAAGAGTGCTTGGTTGCACTTCTTTTCCTCACGCGCTCCCCTCGCGTTCTTCGGCTGTTCTCCGGCCTCCGAACTCGGAATTCAAATCCGTTTGTAGAAAATAATAATTCAACTTGATATACGAAGATGAAGACAATGTATGCAACATGAGTTGAAAGTGTATTATATTTTGACTTAGAACTTGAAATCAATAGTATGAGTAACCGAAATGACCGAAACTCAATCAAGAATGATTTAAGAATAAAATCAAGTTCAATATCCATGTTATACAAACATATACACATACAAACACAATTCACACTAGAATGCAAACTACATAGAGATAGTCTCCAATCATGCATTTTCCAAAACATGTTATTTTCATACCAATGCATGAGCATTCATCTTCAAGTGTGTGAATGTGTTTAAAATGGTGCACAACGATGCAGGGACACATATGATTGAATTGTATGTGTGTGCCTATAATGGTGCACAATGATGCACGGACACAAATGTATGAATTATATGTGTGTGCCTAAGCCTTGTAAGAGAAAGATAAGGTCTTAGTATACCTTTGTAGAACCATATTGCATCCTTTCTCTTTGAAGACTTTGAACTTGATTTGACTAGTTGTTCCTTCTTCTTTGAAGCTTGAATCATCATGAATCTAAACAAAAAAATCATTACAAGTAAACATCATTTTGATATGGAATTAATGCCAACACAATCTAAAACCTAACAATCCCCCTCTTTGGCAAATTTCATATCAAAACACCTATACATTTACTATAAATATAAAAATGAAGATAGGTCACAAAATCACTCCCTCACATTACAATGAGTAAGATTCCTAGAACTATGCTTCATTAACTCTTGAACTTCATCTTGATCTTCTCTTGAAGCAACCTACTAATCATCTCAAAGCACAATGCATATACAAGAGAAAAACAATAAATGGAAACATATAATATGGATAAGAATATACAATTAAGTCCATAAATACATGTATCTCCCCCTCAATACATGCCAAAACACAAGAAATCTTAACCAAATCTTAAGACTAATTATTACATGCCATTGAAATTTTAAAACTTTACAAAAAACAACATAAAAAGAAACTGAGCAACTAACATCTCTTTCTCCCCCTTTTTGACATGAAATGATGCGAAAAAGTTAATAAATGTACCTCAAGACTCAAATATTAGCTACTTGTTCCATCAAAGAAAATCGTGCGAGTAGTTGATCTAACATAATGCTTGAGAGGTGGTCTTGAGCTTGAAGCAATGCACTCCTCCAACTCTTTTATCCTAGCATTTTGTCGAACAACTATAGCACTAAGTTCATCAACCTTCTCCTTCAATTGTATAGCCCAATCAGGAAGAATATTTGTGTTAATTACATGACTATCAACTTGAGAACTACTAAATAGTCCAAAAGTATCACAAGTCTTACCCTTATTCTTATAGGACATGTATGACACACGTTTATCACAATACTTTTCCAAGGGTTGAACTAACACATCATCTTCTCTACTCTTAATCCCACGAGCTAAACACAATGAAGTAATAAACCCTGGTAATGCAAGTTTTTTATCACCTCTAGTAGAGAAAGCCGCACTATCAATGTAATACATGAGAAGATCTCCAAGGTTTATAGGTTGATTAGTTACCAAGGCATACACTATTTTGATCTTGTCCTTATTCAACTCGGTTGAATTCGAAGATCCAATAATGTTAGTGCAATTGAATAGATGCCAAAATGCACTAGCTTTAGTTAACTCTTGTTGACTAATATATGCTCTACTTTTCCATTCAAAAGAAGCATTGTAACAAAGAGTTCTACCAATGATATTTAGATTCTCAATGGCATCCACATCTAAAAAATTAGAATCTATATCATTAGATAGCCCAATAAACTTGTTAATGTTTTCCGGGTTAACTCTAAACATAACACCCCTAATTTCCATCAAAGCATCTAACAAGGTGGCACTTTCCTTATATTCAAGATAAAAATCTCTAACAAGAGAATCATTTACAATTCCTAACATGCTCACCCAAGATTCCTATTTTTTATCCTTTAAACACTTAAGAACATAAGAATCTTTACACTTACCAAAGTCAATGCCTCTCTCTTGAAATATCTTCTTTGTTCCAAAGATCCCTAAATCTTTTTTCCTTAAAGCTTTTGATCCTTTTGAGGTAGACTTGGCTTTCACAATGGGATTCAATTGATTTCCACTTCCGGTAATCTTAGTTCTTCCCATTTTTCTTATGTTATAAGATGTAATATACATACATCAAAAGTGAGTGAAAGACAGAACAAGCATACTAGTCACAAAGATACAAAATAAAGACATATGACTTAAAAATGAATCATCATGCAAGACAAAGATAATGAGTAATATCTTACAAGTATCATTAAGTCAAAATATACCAACATTTAACAAAATGAAGCATGTGAACATATCATAAAAGAGAACAATGTCTAGCATACAATGACCCCCCTTGATAAATGCTATAACTAAAATCAATGATAACATAAAGTTCACAAAGATGTTCACAGAATCACATATTCAAGCAATTTGAAGAAATATCAACAAAATAAGCTTCATATGCTAAAAGAGATGCACAAAGATTTTTAAAGTTCTCTCATAATTCTTCAACAATTGCTAAAATATCATCATACTCATAAACAAAGTGTGTGTGAGAGATATGCTTCAAATATATATCAAGAAGTAGTTTGATAATCAACATGCAAACAATTTCTAACAACTATTCATCTTAAGCTTTTTCCATAAAAAAGTCAAACCGATTATCATCCGGAATTTTTGCTTTTAAGAGAATAGACTTCAACATATGAGCGTGTGTGTGCATGTGGCTCATCATCCCATTTGTGTTTTTCAACCCGAGCTCATTTAATTTTCAATTATACTCCTTTTTAAGCCTTCCTCCTTTTCTTTTTAGGCTTTGAATCAAACAATTGTTTCTTTTCATGATTCCATTTCAACACTTCTTTGATTTTTTTTTAAACATAAACAAAATTCACTTCATGGCGGCTTTCACTCATCACAATGGTGTAGCTCTTTCCAACATTGGGTAGCTTTCACAACCAATGTGTGTAGCCCTTTCTATGAAGGTGCTCGTTGAGTTCTATGTATTTGCCGAAGCAAAATGCATACTAACCATAAGTCATTTTAAATGTACTTAAGCACAAAAACTTCAAGGCGTATCCAAAGTTTACATATTAGTAAACTCAACCTACTAGCAAAACATATAAGAGAAGCAAGGTGCAATTTTAGAAAACCAATATTTTATGGCTCATGAGCACATGATCTAAAAGCAATAAGTAGACTTATTCAAGATCATTACTTCTCTAATGAGTAGCTTTCAAAGAATATGAAGCTCATATTTTCAAAAGTAATGCCACTCAATATACAATACACAAACAATCATCAAAGTTAAGATCAATGTGAACAATATCACTATTAGATCCTAAAATAGCAAATGTCAATGAGAACCATATGTATGCTATACAAAATTCTCTAATATGACATGCTATGAGATGTATATCAAAACTTGAGTTAAAAGATGAATATCTAAGAGAACATGCAATAGAGTATAGAGATACCTTTTCCACATTATATTCACCAAATATCATACTTCCGCCCTTTTTATGAGCACTCTTGCCTTGAATGTCCTCATGACACCAAGTTGATGATGTTTCACTTCAAGAGTATAAAAAGCATGATATCTCAACTCAATCAACACATATATCAAAAGAACTTCTCTAAAGTTAACCAACAATTTTCGACCATCATAACAACATGATGTGAGATAACCAAGTTCATATCAATACATGGAGTATTCAAAGCTAGCAAGCAAGAATTCTCAACACAATTGATATATTGCCTTAAAGCTACCTCACATGTGCTTCTTACATTAGTGATAAGAGCACTCACCCTTGAACCAATTGTTCTTGGGTGTACTTACACAAACATTTCCAATATCATCCTTGACAACAATGTTAAATCTAATGTAAAGTCCTTCAATGACTTGATTAACAAGAATATCACTAATACTCTCTTCCTTAACATTTTCAACACAAGCTTTGTCAAGTTGAACAAGATTAACTTTCTTTCTACTCATTAACTTATTTTCATGCTTAGCAATATTATTATGTTTTTCAACTTTCAAAACCTTAGCATGTTCAAGTTGAAGTTTAATCTTCTTATCTCTAGATTCATTTCCTAATTTGCATTTTTCAATATATTTATAACACCTAGGCTTAATGTGACCTATTGTGTTGCAATAATGGCAAATTGGAATAAAAGATGAGATTGTACCTTTTGGAGTTGAACTAGCTTCACTAGGAGTTTGCAAAGATACCTTGTTTGCCAACTCCTTCTTGGCTTTTGATCTTCTCTTCTTGTGTGGTTTCTTATCAATCATAACTTCATCCAAGTGAGTAGGAAGTGGTGCTTCCAAGGGCTCCTCTTCAACTACCAAGTCATCTTCACCACTATGATAGTTAACAAGATTCCTAACACTAGACACACTTACCGAATCATTCAATAAGTCCTTGATGGCCTCCTTAGCCGTGTCTATCTCTTCCATTAATTCTTGTTCTCTCTTCTTCAAAGAAGATATCACATTATCCTTCTCAAGGTTTATCTTTTCAAGTTCTCTAAACTTCTTCATAATATCACCTTTCTGACCAAGAACTCTACGAGTGAAAATCACAAACTCATCTAGTCTTTCTCTATCAAATCATTCTTCTCAACTACCTCTCTTAGAGCATTATCTCTAGCTTCTTCAAGATTTTCTATCTTGGCCAACAACTCAAGATTAGTAGGAATGGGACTAGAGCTTTCATGATGATTTGCATCAAAGTTCTTGTTCAAAGATATTGTACCATCAACATCTAATGGAGAATGAGAAGCCGTTAGAGCTACAAAGTTGCTCACCATCTCTTCATCACTTGAAGACTAACTGCTAGAGCTCTCATTATCACTAGAGTTATCATCACTCCAAGTAGCAGCCAACACTTTGCCTTTCTTGTCTTTCTTAGATGGCTTCTTGGTGCACTCACTAGCAAAGTGACCTAAACCATGACAATTGTAGCATTGAACATCTTTCTTGTTCATGGCTTGACTATTCTTCTCATTCCTTGGAGATGATGTTTTCTTAACTCCTTTTCCTTAGAAGACATACCTCTAGGCTTGGCATTCTTCTTTAGAAACTTCTTGAACTTTCTAACCAAAAGAGCCATCTCTTCATTTTCATCACCACTCTCCTCCTCAATAGCATTGAGAGCGATTCCCTTACTCTTAATCTTTGGCTTCAAGTACATCTCATAAGTTTGGAGAGACCTAAGCAACTCATCGCTGGTCATGCTATCTACATCCTTGCTTTCCTTAATGGCTGTCACCTTTGATTTAAATCTCTTAGGAAGAGACCTTAGGATTTTCCAATTCAAACGCTCCTTTGAGATAGGTACTCTAAGTGCTTGACATTGGTTAGCAATGTTAAGAAGCTGAAATTGGAAGTCTTCAAACTTTTCTTCTTCACCCATACTTAAACCTTAAAATTATGATGCCAACATTTGAAGCCTTGATTTCTTCACTGCTAAGGTTCCTTCATTAGTAACTTGGAGAGTATCCCAAGCCTTCTTTACGGATTCAAGATTTTGAATGTAGGAGAATTGATGCTTATTAGCTCTTCCAAAGATGGCATTCATAGCACGATGGTACCATTTAGCAACCTCAAACTCATTCGTTGTCCATTCACTCATTGGCTTGAGTATCATGGTTCCATCCCCTTGAACCTTTTTAGGAGGACTATAACCTTCTTCCACTACCATCCACACCCTTTCTTCAATAGAGCGGTTGTAGGCTTTCATCCTCAACTTCCAATACCCATAGTTAGTTCCTCGAAGTAGTGGTGTCCTAGTATGTGATGCTTCTTCTGCCATTACATCATCATGTAAACCCATGACTTCAAAAGCTTTGCAAAAACCGTGAATGTATCACCTGGACTCTCACTAAGCACAATCTAGTGTCCAGCTCTGATACCAATTGAAAATAAAAAACGCTTAAATGCTCAAGGCTACCCTAGGGGGGGGGGGGGTAAATAGGTTAGGTACCTTTTTCGACTCCCTTAGAAACAACAAAAGTGTGTCCCTCAAGATTGCTTGTATCACAATATATATATATATATATATATATATGTATATATCAATTAAAGACACTTAATCAATATTTAAAGCAAGTAAAGTGTGATACAAATAAGAAATAATAACACATACACAATTTATATTATAGAAAGGAAGTCAACTTACAAATAAAGTTCTATTCATAGTATTCAAATAACAAATACAGATATAAGAAAGATAGAGATAGAGAAAAGTTGACACAAGATATAATTTGGTAAACCTCCGAAGAGGAAACATCCATGGGTTAGCAACCACCGACAAACAAAATCCACTAGTAGATAAGACAAGTACAATCTCTCAAGTGGCCCCTTCACCTAGAAACTACCCTCCTTTCCTACTCATGAAGATGTCATCCTCTTACTCAACAATCTGAGGCCTCACACATCTTGTCAAGTCTTCCTTGCTCACCCTTCCGGATCCTCACGACCCTAGGCAAGACTTCTTGCTCAACTATCCGAGTTCTCCCGACCCTAGGTGAGACTTCCTTGCTCACCCTTCTGGATCCTCAAGACCCTAAGCAAGACTTCCTTGCTTGACAATCCGAGGTCTCCCACCTCTTGCCAAGACTTCCTCGCTCAACAACATAGGTCTCACACCTATTGTCAAGATTTCCTTCTCACAAGGTATCTAGGTGATCATGAATGCAAAACTCAAACAAGCACGCAACATAGTATGTTATGATCAACACATCCTATGGAAAATACTAGACATGAGCATGAATGCACAAAACAAATGTAGTCTAGTCAATCGTGCATGTTTAATCCATCTAGATCATTTAAGATATGTTCTACATTAATTAGAACCTAGATACATGCATAGATCTAAAATTTGAATCACAAGACATGTTCAATTAACACATAATCAAGTTTAAATCTCATATACCAAAAATATGCTAAAATCATGTGACAAAGTCATTTAGATTAAAGAAATAAGTTCAAGAGCATATTTCCTATTCATAGATTCATCAAAGCACATGAATAGCTCAAAAGAACACAAGCACATGTATCATAGTGAGATTTTGGCCAAAGAGAGCCTAATACATGTGAGGAACTATTTTTCACAAAATAAATCAATTAAAGATCATCAAATAGTCCTAGAATCAAAGCTAGCACAATACAATCCCAAACATGTGAAGACATAGGCAAAATCAAAACCTAACTCAACATGTGAGATTTTATTGAAACTCAATCTAGCTTTAAATGAGTTCAAAACTCAAATCAAAATAATCACAAGACACATATATATATGTTGAAGAAGAAAACCCAAGACAATTGACCAAGTTTTAAAAGAAAACTTTGAGAGAAAATCAATACCTTAGTTGATTTTGTACAGTCCCGTTTTAATGAGATTAGACTCCAAAAACAGCAATAAAAATAACTCAAACCTTCAGAGAAACGATGGAGGATGAATAGACAAACACTCTCAATTTTGAATCACTCAAATCGGAGTTAAAAAGAAGAAGTTATGGTGTTTGGAAAGTGAAAAAAATTGGGAGAAAATTCTGCACTCAAATTTTGAATCTCTTCTTAGAATGAAATGTGAGAGGTAATTGATATATAAAGGAGAGGAAAAGAATAGAAGCAAAAAGACCAAAATGACCTTAAGTGCACCAAGCATGCTTGCTGCCCGAGATGGTGCGTGGACATTTCGGGGCAGCAAGCATTCTGTCTCGAGATGGCCACGCTCCATCTCGGGAAAGAGTGCTTGGTTGCACTTCTTTTCCACTCGCACTCCCCTCGCGTTTCTTGACCGTTCTCCGGTCTCCAAACTCGAAATTCGAATTCGTTTATGGATTACGAACCATGAATCTTTCATGGACATGGACATATAAGATACTCAACCAAGAAAATAATAATTTGACTCAATATACGAAGACGAAGACAATGTGTGCAACATGAGTTGAAAGTGTAATATCTTTTGACTTAGAACTTGATATCAATATTATGAGTAACCGAAATGACCGGAACTCAATCAAGAATGATTTAAGACTAAAATCAAGTTCAATATCCATGTTTTACAAACATATACACATACAAATACAATTCACACTAGAATGCAAACTACATAGAGATAGTCTATAATCATGCATTTTCCAAAACATGTTATATTCATACCAATGCATGAACATTCATCTTCAAGTGTGTGAATGTGTTATAAATGGTGCACAACGATACAGGGAAACATATTAATGAATTGTATATGTGTGCCTATAATGGTGCACAACGATGCAGAGACACAATTGTATGAATTGTGTGTTTGTGCTTAAGCCTTGTAAGAGAAAGATAAGGTCTTAGTATACCTTTGTAGAACCATATTGCATCCTTTATCTTTGAAGACTTTGAACTTGCTTTGACTAGTTGTTCCTTTTTCTTTGATGCTTGAATCATCATGAATCTAAACAACTAAATCATTACAAGTAAACATCATTTTGATATGGATTTATTGCCAACACAATCAAAAACCTAACACAATCATATAGATCGTCCCTACACATTCATACATACATAAGCATCGAAAACAATTTCCTATTCCAAAAAACCTGGCTCTGATACAAATTGTTGGAACACCATTCACCGGTAACGCAGCGGAAGTAAGGTTTTAAATTTTTTAATAAAGATCATAATCTGTATCTGGGACCAGTGAACTTGGGATCGTAATTATTTTTTGGAACTAATACATACAATATGTAAACACAGAAAATTGAAATCGATATAATCAGAAGAAGAAAATCTTACCAACGTTTGGAGACTCCTTCACTTTACGATGTGCTCATGTCTGAACCACTCGATCTTCCTCGCTATCTCCCGGGGTTGATAACTGCGTGTGGGCACGTCACAGTCTCAGGAACTTGAGTAGAGGATGTAGGGAGAATTGAAGATACTCTTTCTTCTATGTGTTTCAAAAACACAAAAGCATGAAACAAGATTATATATATATATATATATATATATATATATATATATATATATGTTTATTTTTTGAAAACTCTTTTTTGTCTTTTCACTTCTCTTTCTTTATTTCTCATGCCGCCACACAATGCTTGCCAATTTCAATTCATAGAGGAAAAAACATATATGCTCCTTTTTTTTTTGTTCGTTAAACTATACATATATATAAAGATATCAGGTAATTTGCATCGTATGCAAATTATTCTTTTGACTATTGTTTCATGTACACACCAATTTGCATCTAATACAATCTCTTGTGTTAGTAATTGATATATATCTTTTAATTATCCTTTTCAAGTATATCTAATATATTAAAAGTGATAATAAGTATTTTAAATTTAAATTTAAATTTAAATTCAAATACTTAGATAAACGATTTAGTAAAAATTAAGTAATCCTATTATTTTATCTTCACCTAAATCCAAATATCAACTAGCACCCTCCAATTAATAGTTAATTAATAATTCATAATTATCAATATAATTAAATAATCTAATTATTTAATTAATTTAACTATTAACATTCATTAATTAAATAATCTCATTATTCAATTAATTCCCGAATAAATACGTGTCACTTTCGTAACACAATTAATTGGACAATCCATTTAATTAATCGTGACCCTTGTTACCTAAATCGATCGGGCTAGCAAGGGGACCTAATGGACCCATAATATTTTGAGCTCCAATAATCCTCAAAATCATTAATTAAAATCTTTAATTAATATTCCTTAATTATTAACTCCGATGTTATTCCACTAAAAACCCGAATCTGCACTCTCTCAACTGTAGACGCTTTTACATGGACCGATATCACTCGGTGTCCATTGATTTAGCTAGTACATATGGTGTGATCCTACACAGTAGTTCATAATTGGAGCTAAGTCATAATATCCGTTATACCCCTTTGATACTTATAACCTTTAAGTACCATTGATTCTCTGGTGGACAATCAATCTTATTTCCTCTCAGAATTAGGAGAGCGTTCATATTGTCCACCCCCCGAATCAACCCTTAAGTGAACTACCATCTACTTATCAAAAGAAGGAGTGGATTCCACTATTATGTATAAACCTTCCCAGCCACAAGCCAAACCGCAATCCTAACATACAAAGCATATTGATCGAAAACTGCGTCTGACCTCTCCCATGGTATATTAAAGACCACGATCTAACCTGAAGTAGTCGATAAGACACTCAAGATTAAGATCACCCACATATAGCCATCCTTAGTCGATATATATGAATCTCTTCGGTAAATGAATCTTGGTGAGAGATTCATATAGATCATGGCCAGTCCTATATGATCACATCATACAAGGTGCATCCATTCTCATATCTCCATATGAATGATTCGAGGATAGAATCACCGTACATTGCGGAATGGACCGCAACTATAGATTAATCACAAATAAAGTACCCATCTTTATTTGCTATCTGTGGACTCTTTAGATTGCACATCTCTTACTTTATCCATCTGTATATGACACTCATATACACGGTTCAAGATTACATCCGGCAACTTAGATGTTAAATATATGCACAAGTTATAAAATAAACAACACGACAATAATGAATTGAACTTTTCCTTTTATTTATTTCATAAGTTCATTAACAAATTACATCTTTAAGGCATAAACCTCAACACTGTCTTCTTTGGATCATCGTTGCTTATGGCTACTTCCATAGTTGGTTCTTTCGGACCTTTGTTGTTCTCTGATGTCGCCTCTCTCGGGACCAGGTTGAACCCAGTCAGGGTCTTGGCCTTAGCCTTCATTGGTTCTATTTTTAGGTCTTAACCTTTTTCAATAGCATCCATCTGCATTACCCCCGGCTCTGCCTTTTCCTTATGTACAGTGAGATTTGCTTTCCTGGCCCATTCCTGTAAGCTTTTCATAATCCCTACACCAACTTCGGTTGAAAATTTCACTATGAGTGCATAGGTTGCCGTTACTGCTTTTATTTTGGACAGAAAGGGTCGGCCTAGCAGGCCGTTATATGGTCAATTCTTAATATTTACAACCATGAAATCCAGCAATACTGTCATTATACAAGGAAAGCTTTTGGCTTCTACTCGTAGTTTAACAGTTCCTAACGCCCTGACTTCAATTCCTTTAAAACCCCTCAACGGAGACTTCAGTGGTTGGAGATCATTCCTCTGTAACTTGAGTTGGTCAAACGCCTCTACTTTCAAAATGTCTACCGAGCTACCATTGTCAATTAGGATTCGCCTTACTTGCTTGTGACCAATGCGAGCTGACACAACAATCGCATTTTTTTGTCTGACCTCCAACTCTTATGCATCTGCTTCAGTGAAAGTTATTGGCCCCCATCCTTGCTTTACTTTTTTTCGATCAGGACCTAAATGATTCACCTCTATATTTTTGTGGCTATTCATGGCTTCTCTAACTTCAGACATCCTTTCTCGGCTTTTGCTTCCGGTATTGGGGCCACTAAAAATGGTGTTGATTGACCCGTTATCCTTGTCTTTCTTCGGGCTTCTATAACTCCTATCCTGATCCCCTGTATGGGTATCCTTTAGTCGATCCTCCCCTCCTCCGAGAATGACATCGAGTTGGTAACATTTGGAGGTTTCGTGGCCATTTTCCTGGTAGAATCGACAGTACTTTGTAGTATCTCTTTTGGTGAAATTTGATTGCCTCGGAGGTTTTTTATATAAGTTTTTGTCTTCTATTATATTTAGGATTTCCTCCTGCTTTTTGGTAAATGGGGTATAATTGGTGTATAGGCGCCTCGGCTTCCTTCCTACTCTATCATCATCCTTTCGCTCGTCTTTCCCTTTTCCTCCGTTGCCCTTCGGGTCGTTCTTACCATTGTTTTTCGAACCACCTTCTTGACTCTTTTGACTGCTAGAAGGGCGACCCCCATGTATGAACTCTCCCCCATAGGCAATTTGTTCTTCTTCTGCCATTGCTTATCCCCCGACATAATCTACCATGCTCACATACGTGGTCGGTCCCTACTGCCTTAGGTTCAAGGTTAGGTGGCTGTGTTACAAGCTGTTTATGAATACAGATACCACTACATCATCGTTGGGATCCTGAACTTTCGATGCCTCATGCGAAAACCTGGTTAAATAATCTTTTAGCTTTTCATCTTTTATTTGCCTCAAGGTAAAAAGAGCTGACACTGATTTCCTTCTTTGGATATTTCCCATAAATTGTATGGTGAATGCTCGTGTCAATCCTTCAAAAATCCCGACGGACCCTGAAGTTAATCCACTGAATCACCTGGATCCCTGATCTCCCAATGTCTGAGGGAACATACAATACACGAGGGCATCATCATTGTCATACTGAGCCATGGTGCTATGGTACCTTCTAATATGTTCTTCTGGATCAGTATTGGCTTTGAATTGTTCCATATGCAGCATCTGGAATTTAGTTAAAAATGAGCCTGCCTTATGGTATCAACAAACGGACTCCCAAAATTCCTGAACAAGGGGTTTTCTTGACTTTGTTTTTTCTCCAAGGCTTCTATCCTTCTAAAAGGAACTTAGTGTTCTCCTTCGGGTTTGCCATGCCTGTCTAACCTTTGGTGGATTGTGAGCCCATACGGGTCCCTTTGCCTTCGGGAGGGGGGGGGGGGCGTGTTTGTCTTCACTTAAATCCGATAGAGGCGTCTTTCCCCATCATCATACCTATCTTTATGCTCATAGTATTGTCCTGCATCGTCGTACCTTTACGGTATCCTTATGTGAGCTTGACCCCTCACATTCCTCCGCTCTTCTATTCTGATGTGGACTGTTTCTTCTATGTGAACACTATCTTTTGTTCTCCTTCTCCGCTCTCTCTCTTTTAGATTTTTGGGGTACACTTGGAGCAGTTGTCACGATCTCAGAGCGCACCTTAGGTTCTTGAGCTACCATGGGTGTAGAGAGCTGGTATGGTGAAATAGATTTGTAGTTGCAGTTATGCTAATTCCGTGTCTAGCGGCATCATCAATGACTCTTCGCATGGATTCTTAGACTTGCCTAAACGCATCCGGAGATATTTCTACAGTTAAGCCTGTGGATGTGATGGCATCCTGTCTGTTTGATGGTGGAGTTCTTGGAGGTGGATATGTTCCTTGTGCATTGGCATCCATGACGTTTGGCTCATGCGGACTGCCAACATTGTATGGGGATGAATCTCTGTCAGTGTTAGAAACCATAATTTTACCTTATATAACTATATCCCTAGCTAGTCAAAACAGCAAAGGTTCACGCCCTTCCTTCTAGTGCCAGTTGTTGACGGTGATTTTTGGATGGATCACATGTAGAACAGAAAGTATGTGAGATCACTCAATTGAAAATTATAAACTACTAAGGAATTAAAGTAGACACAAAGATTTTACGTGGTAAAACCCCAATGTGGAGAAACATCCATGGTTGCCAGTGACGGCGGGAAGAAATTCACTATATTGTAATAATTACACACTCAATCTCTCGTGCTCTCTATATCTCTTTTCTTTTTTTATCTCTCAACCCTTTCATGGGTATTATTAGGGTCTATTTATTCATACATAGAACCCTAATTCGCGCTATACATGTAAGTGGAATTGACGTGTCTAAGTCATTTTATCCTTCGTTCTTGTTTCATGTTCTTCTTGTATTGGACTTCTTGCCTAATTTGGACTCTAGCATCAATAAGGAAATTCGCTTCCTTGTCAAAGTGTGCTTCAAGACACCTTATTGGAGTAAGACTCATTCTATATGTATTTGATAATATCCATATGTCGATCTGCTGACCATCTACAAAAACCTAACCAAACCTTTACTTATCCCGACCAATGATTCTGTCCTGATCAGGGACCTTATCCCGACCATCTTCATAGCCCCAACCGGGTGTTATGAAACCATCTTTGGTCAGTAAAAGAGGGTTGACTTTTGGTGAAGTGGCATCTATAATTCCTGTATCCTTGGGTAATTAGGCTGACTCATCACCTTTTAGATTTTACCAATAACAAAGGCTATTATCCATAGATTAATTCTTCATTACAAAAGAGATACCTAATATTCTATGTCTTCAATTTCTTCAATCTCTTTGTAGAATTATCATTGTACCTATACATAATAGCAAGAAACACTTTCCAAGAAAAAGTGCAAGTGAGGTGAACAAATAATAAAAACAAGCATGGCACTCAAATATAAATAAAGAAATACAAAGAATGCATGTGCAATGCTCCCCCTAAATGGTTACTCTTTCTCAAAGTAGCTCTCTCCCCAATAATGCCAACGACTTAACAAAACATAAAGCTCCCTCTATATCTATACTACTCCCCATTTTTTGTCATGATATAAGTAAAGGGAGTTCCCCATAATGGGTTGCCACGGCAAAGAAAGCTACAAGAAATTATCACATCACATAATCATATAAACCAACTTTATGCTACAAAAGTGATTGAGAGAGATTCAAAGAGATTATATTCAAAAATATGTGTGTGTGTGTGTGTGTGTGTGAGAGAGAGAGAGAGAGAGAGAGAGAGATTTTGCTTAGCATGTAATACAAAACACTATTATTCTCATGCTTGAAAGTCAATCAAAGCAACACTCAACAAGATTTCCAAATGAAGTTAAACTAGTTAAGGCCCTATTGTTATGATAAGAAGATATATATCTAAGCATTTATGTGAAAAGTATACTAATCACATCACAAGTATATCATCTTATTTACATTGCAAGATACATCATCAATCAACATTTTGATGTCAAAAAAAATAAGCAATGTATCACACCACAATAACAATCATATAACAACATTTTCTTTTTTTTTTTCTCATTTTTCCAATCAAACATGTATTTTTGTTTTTCATTCAAATGTAACTCTTTTGATAGCTTTCACTCAGTTTCAAATGAGTAGCCTTTTCCAACATTGGGTGGCTCCACGTCATATTGCTAGTAGCCGTTTTAAAGAGAGAGCTTAAGAATGCATATCATAAGAATCATGAACATGGAGAACAATATGAGGTCAATCAAATGTACTAACAAGTAGAACATTCTTTTAAAAGATAAACATGTCAAGCAAAAATAGAAATCATGCATTAGATACAAAACAACCGTGCAATTGTATAATAAAAAACATTAAACAATCATTATTAATGATATTCACCATGCACACTTAAGCAATCACAAAAGAGCATAAAAAAAGATAACTTTTTACAAATTAAGATTCATGCAAGTTTGCTCAATTTGCTTAAGCTCCTCATATGAAGCCATCAACTGTACAGTATAAAGGAAAGGGGCAAGTCCCAATTGATATACCAAGTCCATTTGACCTAGTAGGATCTATGGGTGATATTTTAGCACGAGGGAAAGGGTGTTCATTTTCTATCCAACCTAATTTCAACCAAAAAATTTTAGTGGTCAAAATTTTAACTTCATTAGATTTCCTAGGATCATTTAATTTAGCCCTGCGGTTCATTTTATTTTCTTTCATTTCATAATTCGACATCGTCTAATGTAGTTAATACACTTTGGTCGAATGTGACCAATCATACCACAATAATGGCAAGTAGGTATAAAAGAAGAATCCATACCATTGCATTTAACTTTCATTCAAGCATGGCCATGTTGATGAGTTTGTCTTTGATGTTACACTTGTTGGATTTTCCTTGGAACATTAGCCCGATGTTGGTGCCTTTATGGTTAAGCATGAGAAACTTGCCTCAATGGTTGATTTAGCTTTGATTGAGGCATCCTCAAAGGTTGAGGTTGAGCTTGTTTCCTTGGAAGCATCTTCAAGGATGAGCTCATATAAGATTCACCCATAACAAGAACTTTCTTGGAGTGTTAAGACCGAGGTGGACAAGTAAGAGCAATCTCCCTCATAAGTACAGGCTTGCCCAAGGAAGGAAGGTGTGGTCTCATCAAGTTCTTGTCATTTGGCTTCAATTTAACGCTAATCATTTTCGAACCCGAAGTCATCTTAGCAAGTGTACTTCTTGCATCTTCAAGTTCCATCTTCAACTTGCCTTCACTTTCTTTTACACAACTCACTTCAGTATCCAAGTGAGTCACTTTGGCCTCTAGTTGAAGGTTATCCTTTTTCTACTCAAGGTTATCATTTTCTTTTCCTTCAAAGACTTTTGAAAAAAGTCAATGAACTTTTGGTCATCCATAATATTGTAACAATAGTTCCCGGAGGATGAACTACCACGGTCAAAGCTATTGGGATTATGCTCGATAGCAAGAGTATAATAATGTATTTGACAATCTTTTCATATTAATAAAGTGATTTCTAGTTTAACAAATCTTATAGCATTTATAGTTTGATTATTATAATTGTCAAAAGTAAATAATCATAAGGTCAAAAGACTATAAGAAAAGAAGAATTGTTCATACATATAGATATGTATGAGGTAGACACAATTCTTTGTTAGTCTTGAATAATATTCACAACTTAAGATAAGAGGTTGGACGCCTTTATCTTTTCAAAGTTGTAGATTCTTTTGCTAGCATTTGAGTGGGATCAAATGTGTTGTGATGAGTCTAAAATCATTAAAGTGTGGTGTCTTTGAGCAAAAGAATCTCGTGCACTGGGTGCATTGAATTGGATCACAATTAAATACTTTATCTAGAACCGTCAATGGACAAAAGTTTCCATTTGAAGACAATCAGAGAGTCTATCTCCATCCTGAGATAAATGATGGACTTATGGTTAAGAGTGTTATCATTTGAGTTATCAATGAGTACGATTATATAGCATAGTCTATCCTCGATAGTTTGGTGGTATTCATTTGTTAATCGATAGAGAACTTCATTTATAGTTATGGACATCGTGGCTCCATTTAATAAATAAGAGTAGAATATCATCTTATGGATGTTTTGAGGTATTGGATATTTAATCTCAACGTTAAGTTTTCAATAGTGTCTATTGAAACATAGATTCTGGACAAGTCAAAATATCCAAGTTCAAAATGTGGTCATATGAGTAAATATGGTAACTTTGAGAGCTATAGGCGGTCTATGAGCTTTTGGCGACTACTGATATTCTTAACGAGGATAAACTTTCTCCAATAAGGTTGTCTAGAGTATGAATGAGAAATATTAACTTATTCTATCTTTATTTAAGAGTTCAATTTTAGTTCTTTAGTGGAATGAACAAAAATTAATAGATTGGACCTAAGTGAATTATTTGTTGATTGTGATTGGGTGGTTGTGTCTATTGGAGCTTAAATTTAGATACTCCGCCAAGATCCCTAATTCACACGAACTTGCATGGATCACTTGATATATTCAACTGGACCAATTTAGGGGTCCATGTAGAATTGTATTAAGACATGTGGACTTGTTTCTTTTTGTAAGAATGGGTCTAGTTCACCCATGTGGACTTTTTATTTAGGTCCAATGGATTTAATAAATTAAGAAAAATAATATATATGCCCATGTGTTGTCTTGGGCGACATGGCTAAACATTTTAGCTTAATTATATTGTTTTTTATTTTATTATTTAATTAAATGGAAATTAATTAATTTGGTAATTAATTATTTATTTAATTAAAAGTCAAAACCATTTTATAGTAGGAGAAGGTCTCCAAATATTATACTATTGTTGATAGTATAATTAATATTAAAGACTATATTTGATTAGCAGATAAATAAAAGAAATTATTTATCTAGTCAAATTAGGAAGTCTTTAATATGGTCACAAATACACTAATAAGTTGGATTAGGAGTCTCGGTGTAGGAAAGATTTCTTTTTGGAAAAAGAATATTGTTCACCAAGTAAATCCACCTAAGGACAGGATTCTTGCCCACCAAATAAATCCTTCTCAGGAAAGGATTTGTATGCCTATTTATACTACCTCTAAATTTCGACCAAGAGAGGATTTTGAAGCTCAAAATTTCGTGCAAGCCAAAGAGAATGTAGGGAGAGGAAAATTTTGGCCATTAGTTAATTCTAAGAAGAAAAATTCGGCTAAGCCCTAATTTTTCTAAAAGAGTTTTCGGCCACCATAGAATTTTGAGTATAGAGAATTCGGTTCTTGCTCTAGATAAATTCATCCAACTCTAAAGATTGGTGCGTGAAAATTTGGCAAAGAGGAAAAGGAAGAAAGAACATTTTGTATTCGATAGTACACTAGTAGAGTTTAAATTAAAAGGTTTTGTGTACAACATCGAATCTAGGTTCAAGCGAGTTTCAATCAAATTGATTGATAATTCACAAGTGACATAACGTTCTTTGTTTTTCTTCTTGGAGGGTTATTGTGACTAACAAAGAAAGAGATTTTGTTTGTTTTCATCATCAGGTATACAATTTAAAGAGAGGGAGCCCATACTCTAAGGTGATTCACGTTCGTGATTGGATTGGAAGATCTTACGGATTCAATTCAGTGCTAGTTCAATCGTCACGAGAAAAATGTACGATACTTTTTTATATACATCAATCAATCTAGGGTTAAGGTTCTTGTTATTTAAAAGGAATTTTTATTTATTTATACCAAACCCTAATTTTCTGAAATTTTCACGCTTCCGTTGAGCAATTTTTCCCTTTAAAAGCATTTACCACTAGCGAATACATGGCTCATATCATCATCACTTGCTTCTCTCATGTTTGCGTCTCTTCGATTTCAAAATTCAAGGTCACCCATCTTGAAATCTTCAAGTCATAAACATTTGGTGATGGCTTGTGATTCTTCATGGTAGGAAATCAGAAATGTGAAGTAGTTGATCTCACTATCAACCGAGCTTGTAGAGCAACTACTTCAACTTCGTTATCACTCCAAGTAACGATCATATTTACACCTATTGGGATTATGCTCGATAGAAAGAGTGTAATAATGTATTTGACAATCTTTTCATATTAATAAAGTGATTTCTAGTTTAACAAATTTATAGCATTTATAGTTTAATTATTATAAATGTCAAAAGTAAATAATCATTAGGCCAAAAAAATATGAGAAAAGAAGAATTGTTCGTACATCTGGATATGCATGAGGTAGACACAATTCTTTAGTTAGTCTTGAATAATATTCACAACTTAAGATAAATGTTAGGCGCCTTTACCTTTTCAAAGTTGTAGATTCTTTTGCTAACATTTGAGTGGGATCAAATGTGTTATGATGAGTCTAAAATCATCAAAGTGTGGTGTCTTTGGGCAAAAGAATCTAGTGCACTGGGTGTATTGAATAGGATCACAGTGAAATACTTTATCCAGAACTGTCAATGAATAAAAGTTTTCATTTGAAAACAATCGAAGAGTCTGTATCAATCCTTAGATAAATGATGGACTTATGGTTGCAAGTGTTATCATTTGAGCTACCAATGAGTAATCCTCGATAGTTTGGTGGTATTCATTTGTTAATCGATAAAAGACTTCTTTTATAGATATGGGCATCGTGGATCCATTTATTACATGAGAGTAGAATATCATCTTATAGATATTTTGAGGTATTGGATATTAAATCTTAACGTTAAGTTTCCAAAGAAGGCGTGAGATTTATAGGTGTTGGATCACTGTTGAATTTTATGATTGGATTATTTTGTTTATTTCAAGATAAATATTCGAAAGTACTTTATCATGATTGTTTACTTATATAAATTTTTTTATTGTTCATAAATCATGATCCCATCCATAATCAACATCCTAAAAGATAATGCTTTAAACGGTGATAATTATGTCACATGGAAAAGGAAAATTGGGCTTTTATTGCAATTCGAAAAGCATAAGTTCTTTCTGTGTACTCCTAAACCACTTACTCCAACTAATGAATCTACTCAGAAGTTAAAAGATGAGTATCAACAGTTGAAGTCTTCAGATGAGACGGCTAAATGTTACATTATGGCTGCTATCATCGATGTGTTGCAATAGTAACATGAAGGAATGGAGACTGCTGCCGATATAATATTGTCGCTAGAAGAGATGTTTGCTATGAAGTTCAGGACGACTAAGAGAGATGCAGTGCCTGCTTTAATGAATCTTAGGATGAAACCTGGACAGGCTGTGAAAGATTACGTGATGAAAGTCATAGGACATCTCAACATTGCAGAACTAAATGGTGTTGAGATAGGTGGTGAGTCGAAAATTGATAAGATCGTCAACTCACTATTAGATTCCATTGATCTGTTCAAGTTGGACTACACTTTGAACAATAAGGAATACACCTTGCAAGGTCTGAAGCAAGATGTTCAAAGCGTCAAGAAAATACTTGTGAAAGGCAAGGGACGAGATTCATGCCGTATTTAAAGTTGCTACTGTTAAGACTCGTAAGAAGTTCAAGAAGCAGCAGAAGAAAAAGAAACTAGGACCTACTAAGAAAGAGACAAAGAAAGTAACCAAGATCAAAGGGAAGTGTTTTATTTGAGGTGAAAAGGGACATTGGAAAAGAAATTGCCCAAATCTTAGGATAGGAGGGAAAAAGGTAATATTAATTATCCTGAAACATGTTTTTTGACGGATTATAAGGATTCTTGGATCATAGACTCCAGAGCCACTAATCATGTTTGTTTTTTGTTTCAGGTGTTTGAGGAAAGGAGAAGGCTTAATGCTGATGAATTCAACTTGCGTTTAGGCAACCGAGCATTGGTGTCTACTAGTACATTTGGAGATATTAGAATTAGTTTAGATTCTTTTACTCATTTAGATTTAATAGACCTTTGTTATGTACCTCAATTCAAAAGCAATTTAATTTCAGTTTCTTGTTTAAATAAATTTGGATATTCGGTTACTTTTTGTAAAGCTTTTATTAATAGTAGGAATGAAAAATTTGTTTGCGAAGGTACATTGGAAACGGGTTTATTCTATTTGCATATCAATATCTCTCACTTGTTAGACACGGAATCAGTGCAACCTAATCATAAAAGAGTAAAATTATCAGAAGATGAAACCTACCTATGGCATTTGTGCCCAGTTCATATTAACCTTGATAGGATCAAAAGATTGGTTAATGATGGACCTTTAAGTGATTTAAAGGTTGATGATATACAAACTTGTGAATCTTGTTTTGAATGTTAGATGACCAAAAGGTCTTTCACGACCAAAGGCACAAGAGCCACATAATGTTTAGGATTGATGGACACGAATGTGTGTGGTCATATGAGCATTCAAGCTAGAGGTGGATATGAGTATTTCCTCACTTTCTTGGATGATTACTCTAGATTTGGCTACGTGTCTCTCATGAGACATAAGTCGAATGCTTTTGACATGTTCAAAGCATTTAAAGCTGAAGTTGAAAATCCGCTTAAGAAACAAATAAAAATCTTGATGCCTGATCGTGGTGGATAATATCTATCTGGTGAGTTTTAGCAATATCTTATTGATAATGGGATAATTTCTCAGTTTCTCCCCCAGGTACACCTCAACAAAATGGGGTGGCAGAAAGGAGAAATGGAACTCTTTTGGACATGGTTCGTTCTATATTGAGTTATTCAACACTTCTTAATTCCTTTTGGGGATACGCTTTAAAAATCGCTACGTACATTCTTAATGATGTACCGTCTAAGTCGATTCCTAAGAGTTTTCATTTGAAAATAATCGGAGAGTCTATCTCAATCGTGAGATAAATAATGGACTTATGGTTACAAGTGTTATCATTTGAGCTATCAATGAGTACGATTATATATCATAGTCTATCCTCGATAGTTTGGTGGTATTCATTTGTTAATCGATAGAGGACTTCATTTATAGATATGGACATCGTGGCTCTATTTTTTAAATGAGAGTAGAATGTCATCATATAGATGTTTTGAGGTATTGGAAATTAAATCTTAATGTTAAGTTTTCAACAGTGTCTAATGAAATATGGGTCAATCTAGAATTGTATTAAGGCATGTGAACTTGTTTCATTTAAGTAAGAGTGGGTACAGTCCACATGTGGAATTTTTATTGAAGTCCAATCGATTTAATAAATTAGAAAAAACAATATATTGGCCCATGTATAGGCTCGGGCGGCAAGGGCTTGTACAATGGCTTAATAGATTGTTTTATATTTTACTATTTAATTAAATGGAAGTTAAATAATTCATTTATTAATTAGTTGTTTAATTAAAAGTCAAAATCTTTTTCCTAGTTGGAGAAGGTCTCCTAGAGTCATATTATTGTTGTTAATATGATATGTATCAAATACTATATTTGATAATTAGATAAATAGAATAATTTATTTATCTAGTCAAATTTGGAAGTATTTGATTTCTATTAAAACTTTAGTTGACAACTGGTCAAAGTAGGAAGTTTTAATATAGTCACAATTTAATTATATTTAATAATTGGTTATTGAATAAATACACTATTTGAGTTGGATTAGGAGTCTTGGTGTGGAAAAGAAATATTTTTTGAAAAGGATTCTTTGTCACAAAGTAAATCCATCTAGAGATAGGATTCTTACATACCAAGTAAATCCTAATTAGGAGAGAATTTGAGAAACCTCGTTATATCTCTAGGTTGAATTTGGCCAAGATATATTTTTACTTGAACAAATTCAACCGAGACAAGTTTTCTAAGAGTAAAATTTGGTCAAGAGAGAATTTTGAGTGTAGAGAATCTGGTTTTTGCTCTAGATAAATTCTTCCAACTCTAAAGATAGGTGTGTGAAAATTCATCAAAGTGGAAAAAGAAGAAAGAATGTTTTGATTTTGACATTGCACTAGTAGCCTTTACATCATAAGGTTTTGTGTAAAATATCGAATCAAGGTTCATGCGAGTTTCAATCAAATTGCTTAATAATTCACAAGTGACCTAACGTTCTTTTCTCTTGGAGGATTATTATGACTAGCAAAAAAAAAAGGGTTTTATTTGTTTCCATCCTCAGGTATACAATTTAAAGAAATGGAGCCAACATTCCTAGGTGATTCACCTTTATGAATGGATTGGAAGATATTACGGATTCAATTCGATGCTAGTTCAATCGTCACGAGAAAAACATACGATACTTTTAATATTCGTTGATTAATCTAGGGTTAAGGTTCTTTCTTTTAAAGGGATTTTTTTTCAAAATATACCAAACCCTTATTTTACGCTTCTATCTCATTTTGAATCGATTTTTCCCTACAATTGGTATTAGAGCCATGTTGTACCCTTGATTAATTGATGTATATAAAATACGTGAATCTATTTCTTTTATTGTAAATATGCATGTTTTAGAAAGAGATGACACTCTAGGTATTCATATATATATTTACATTGGAATGTATGGATATGTATATATATATATATATATATATATTATAATGTGATTTGTTATTGCTAAATTTTGATCCTAGAATTTCACTGTATTATTGTTTTGGGATTGTAACAAGAAGAGTGGCTTATCATCGCCATAATTTCCATCTTGGTAGTTGCTAAGTTTTTTTTTCTTCTTTTGTTGTTGTAATAAAAAAAAAACTGCAGTATTTTTTTGTTTAAAATACTGTTGTAATATATTCAAGTATCAAAGATTCAAAGATTTGAAGAATTAAAAGCAACCGGAATAAGTTTGGTATCGTGCGCACGTAGCAACAATCGTGCGTACAAATTAGCACACAACCACTATTGTTGTGGTATGGGCTGCGTACAGCAGCCTCGTGGATCCCATGGGCTGCGCACGACAGTCCTATGGATCCGATGGGCTGCACACGGCAACCTTTTATGGAGCTAAGGGGTGCCCACGCCCATGGGAGGCAGACAAGGGTGTGCAAATGGACAATGGTCGCATGAAGACTTGTTCGCCAAGAAAGGAGTTTTTGTATTCCGAACATATGTAATTTACTTGCTTTTCTAAGATGGACCAAAATTGTAGCTTTTTATATTTACGTAAATATTGCAATTTTTGTCTTTGTTTGATAACATGTCATGTAGAATAGGAGTGCCACTCATATATCTCTTTTGGTATGAACATGTATTGAAAGGTTTAGGTATCTAATTGGTATCTAGATAACTTGGTAATTCATTCTATAGAATTCGATCACATGCCTTAAAAAATTGAGTTGGAGAAGGTATTTTGGAACACCTATGGCCTCCAAGTTTAGTTGAGCTTTATGTTTCGTGTAATAACCCATCAAGCTTTATGTTTCGTGACATAAGTAACACCTATAGCAAGATGCTTCAATACAAGGATAAACTAGACAATTGGCCCAATCGATATCTACTCCCAAATCAGGATATTCGCGAGGGAATATATTGAAGGTAGATAACTTGGTAACACACTCAATGTGGTTTTATTAATATCCTCTCAAGAGTTCTTGTTAATAAAATCACAATGCTAAAAATTAAAAAATCTAGCTGTTATGTTAACAATTAGGTGGGACTTAGTCTAACTAGTAAATGGTGAAAACTCCCAAAAAAGACGTGACATTTATGGGTGTTGGATCACCGTTGAATTTTACGACTGAATTATTTTGTTTAATTCAAGATAAATATTCGAAAGTGCTTTATCATGATTGTTTACTTATATAATTTTTGTTATCGTTCAGAAATCATGACCCCATCCCTAATCAACATCCTAAAGTTTATACTTTAACCGGTGATACTTATGTCACATGAAAAAGGAAAACTGGGCTTTTCTTACAATCCGAAAAGCATAAGTTCATTATGTGTACTCCTAAACAACCTACTTCTACTAATGAATCTACTCAAGGCAAAGAGATGAGTATCAGTAGTGGAAGTCTTTAGATGAGATGGCTAAATGTTACATTATGGCCACCATCTCCGACCTGTCGCAATAGCAACGTGAATGAATGGATACTGCTGCTGATATATTGATGTCTCTAGAATAGATGTTTGCTATGAATTCTAAGATTACTAAGAGAGAGGTAGTGACTGCTTTCATGAATCTTAGGATGAAACCTAGACAGACTGAAAGATCACATGATGAAAGTCATAGCACATCTCAATATTGTTGAACTGAATGGTGCACAGATAGATGGTGAGACAAAAATTGACATGATCGTCAACTCACTATCAGATTCCTTTGATCAGTTCAAGATGGACTACACCTTGAACAATAAGAAATACACCTTGCAAGTCTTGATGCAAGATGTTCAAAGCATCAAGACAATCCTTATGAAAGGCAATGGACAAGAGATTTATACCGTAGGTAAAGTTGCTACTGTTACGTCCCGTAAAAAGGTTAAGAAACAACTGAAGAAAAAGAAACTAGGGTCTATTAAGCATGAGATAAAGAAAGTAACCATGATAAAAGGGAAGTGTTTCCTTTGTGGTGAAAAGTGACATTGGAAAAGAAATTACCCAAAGGCTCAGGACAAGAAGGAAGAAGGTAATATTAATTATCATGAAACATGTTTTTTGGTGGATTCTATGGATTCTTGAATCATAGACTCCTGAGCTACTAATCATGTTTATTGTCCTTACAGGGGTTCAAGGAAAAGAGAAGGCTTAATGCTAATGAATTCAAAAGATGAAACCTACCTATGGCATTTGCGCCTAGGTCATATTAACCATGATAGGATCAAAAGATTGGTTAGTGATAAAGGTCTTTCACGACCAAAGGCACAAGAGCCGCTGAATGTTTAGGATTGATACACACTGATGTGTGTGGTCATATAAGCATTCAAGCTAGAGGTGGATCTGAGTACTTCATCACTTTCACGGATGATTACTCGAGATTTGGTTATGTGCATCTCATAAGACATAATTCGAATGCCTTTGACATGTTCAAAGCATTTAAAGCTGAAGTTGAAAATCAGCTTGAGAAACATATAAAAATCTCAAGGTCTGATCGTGGTGGAGAATATCTATCTAGTGAGTTTCAACAATATCTTATTGATAATGGAATAATTTCTCTATTTTCTACCCCAGGTACACCTCAATAAATGGGGTGGCAGAAAGGAGAAATATAACTCTTTTGGAAATGATTAGGTCTTTGTTGAGTTATTCAACACTTCATAATTCCTTTTGAGGATATGCTTTGCAAAATGCTATGTACATTCTAAACTACGTACCATCTAAGTCGGTTCCTAAAATACCACATGAGTTACGGACTAGGCGAAAGCCTAGTCTAAAACAATTAAGGATATTTGGATGTCCTGTGCACGTGTTAAAAGAAAAGACAGAAAAGATGGAGTCCCGTTCAGAAACATGCATATTCGTAGGGTATCTTGAAGGGACCAAAGGATATTATTTCTATAGTCGTTCAGATCTTAAAGTATTTATTTTGACAAATGCTAAATTTCTTGAAGAGGACTATATGAATAATTTTATGCCTAAGAGTACAATTCCACAATAGGTTTCACAACCTAGTCCAATTGCATGTTCCGTACCAACACAACATCAACAATCTATCATTCCTCAACACAGTGGGAGGGTTAGTAGACAACCTAAGAGATACATCATTCTCAGAAAATCAATATAGAATCTCATGGACGGCGATGATCCCTACACATATAATGAACCCATGGAAGATGTTGATTATCGCCATTGGCAAAAGCCAATGCAATCCGAAATTGAATTTATATTCAAAAACAAAGTTTGGTCTCTTGTAGACTTGCCTAAAGGGATAAAACCCATTGGGTTCAAGTGGATATACAAGAGAAAGAGAGGAATGGATGGAAAGGTGGAAACCTTTAAAGCAAGATTGGTAGCTAAAGGTTACACACAAAAGGATGGTATCGATTATGAGGAAACCTTCTCTCCTGTGGCCATGCTTAAATCCTGGAATCTCTAGACCTAGAGCTTTGGCAAATGAACGTCAAGATAACTTTCCGTAATGGAAGTCTTGATGAAAGCATCTATATGATGCAACTAGAAGGATTCATTGAAAAGAGCCAAGAGGAAAAGGTATGCAAGTTGAAAAGTTCCATATATGGATTAAAGCAAGCATCCAGATCCGGGAACATAAGGTTCGATCAAGCTATGAAAAGTTTTAGATTTATTCAAAACCTTGACGAACCTTGTGTATATAAAATGATTAAAGGCGGTTAGTGGGTTTTCCTAGTTTTTACGTTGATGATATACTACTCATCGAAAACGATGTAGGAGTAGTGACATCTATAAAAGAATGGTAAGCAGATGGTGAGAACTGCCAAATGTGGCATGAAATTTATGGGTGTTTGATCACCGTTGAATTTTATGATTGAATTATTTTGTTTTATTCAAGATAAATATTTAAAAGTACTTTATCGTGATTGTTTACTTATATATATTGTTGACGTTGATTTCTGGATCGTGTCAGAAAAGCCAACAAGGATTGTATTTCGGCAATTTACTTTAAAGAGAGAGATTTTAGAGAGAGTAACCAAGGCACAAGTTTTACGTGGTAAAACTCCGATGACCGGAGAAACGTCCACGGGTTGTTGAAGGATCAACCGAGCCAAAATCCACTATGAAAATAAGATGTTTATAAGCTTTCGATCTCTCTTTTTCTCTCTGTATTCTTCTGTTGCTTGTTGTGTATATATTTTTTGGGCGTCTATTTATATGTTTATAGAGCTCTAATCAACCTTGCACAAGTAATGAATCTTTGTTATTAATTGGAATTATTTACTTGCTTGAGGTTGATTGTCTTATTTCCTGTTTCGGAGTCTTGTATGGAAGTCGAATGGGATTCTAGTAGTGCAGTCTAATTTGGACTTGTTTCCTTATAAGAATGTATTATTTGTAATGAAATCAAGTTGTTTCCTGATTGAGGACTCTTCTAGCTTAGTATTCTGTTTTCTCTGGGATTCCTTCCTAATGGATATCTTCGTGTATTTTATAACTTAATTCATGTGAACTAAGCACTAAGTTTCTTATTTGGTTCACATTTATCCCGAGTAAGAACAACACTGGCTGGTCCCGAGTAGCGCCGTTTGAGCCTGAGTAGAAAATGCATTTCTACTAACCCCGAATACATTTAATTGATTCGTAGTAGTTTAGTTGATCCCGAGTAGGTCTTGCCATACTAGTTTATTCGGGCTTCTCTTTAATGATGCCTTGTAGGATGTTTTCTAAGTGCCTATTTGGGTGTCCACCTGACAATTTTCTCCCTCTTGTCGATGACTTGAATGCTTGGTAAAATTCACATACGACAATACCCCCTTAAAATACTTTTGCCTAGTAAAATTTCATTTCGGGCAAGAGTATTTTAATCATTTCAATTTTTAATATTTATGCCAAAGTAAACGTCTTATCATAATGGCGTGTCTTAATGGTGACCCTATAATTTCGATTCACCCCCTCACGCGTGATCTTAAATGATGGCAACGTTTTGAAGCTCTGACAGCTGGAGGCTAGTTCTTGTTTTGACACGTGTCCTTCGCCTCTTCATTTTTCAATATCATTTATGAGAAATGATCGTTGCGTCTCCCCGAGCGCCGCCTACGTCATCAAATTTTGTCATAGGTTTTTCCCTCCTTGAGATCCTAGGGTTTCGTGTCACCATTAAGTTTGCACTGGTTTATTCTAAAATTTTTCAGCAGCAGAAAAAGAAAATTCTCCAAACCCAGATTTCTCTAAGCAGAAAGTCGTGATTCTCCGTTGAAGATCTTGCATCAATCTCAATTCAAGGTTAGTTTTAATGGGGTCATCTTCCCGTCATCGTCTCTTTAAAATCGTTTTTGATGCGTTAGAACGTGGGGATTTCCAGTTAGTTTCTTGTATTAAATGATTACTAAGGGATATCCAAGTAGATGAACCTTCATTTTTAGAGGTTGATGTTTCTGGGCTTTACCCTAACGTCACTTTTAGCCCTATATCGAGTTCATCTAGTTCTGATTCTGATATTTCTGAGCACGGGGTAACTCTTCAAAGGATGGTAAAACACAAAGTAGAAGCACGCTACATATATTTGTTTTGTTTTACGTTCTGACATAGTTCCTTTTTTCTAGTATTTGGTACGGACGTCGTCTGTGATCTTCAGGCTCGCAAAGTAAAGACAATCATTCAGGCAAGTCGGAAAGTGGCGGCTCATCAAAATGGCGAAAGCATCGTCCCGCCTAAGTCTGATGAAGAGATTAATGCCGCTGAGGAGCAGATTCTCGAATACGTCCCTAAGGACATTCAGCCGATCACTGGGGAGACTGGTGGTCCGAGTGGCCCGGCTGAAGAGCGGCTGCCTGGCGACTAGCAAAGGCAAAGTGAAGATCTCGGTGAGGAGCCTTTCGTGTGGACTGATGCCGGTGACAGGGGTAATACCCCCACCAGATAAGTGCCTGCAGGCCCAGACTTCTTCGAATCTTTCCGGGACAATGTTCTGGAGGACCCTGCAGCTGATCTCGGCTTCTGCCATTCTCGGGGTGAGAAGCGGAAGACAATTAGTTTACCGACTCGCCGTCTTAAAGTTCCTCGAGTGGTTTCATTCATCAATTCCAGCGATGAGGATGTTGCGGATGAGATTACCCCTAGTGTTAGCGCTGGAGAGTCAGTAGATGCGGCGACTTTAGAACCGAACAGGGCTTCTTCTGTCCCCGAGGTTAGAATTATAGGGGCTGAACCCTCCGGGGTTCCTTCATATCCTTCTCCATTTTCTGAACAGAACAAGGCTTCCCCTATCCCCGAGGTTGGAAATATGGGGCCCGAACCCTCGGGGGTTCCTTCATATCCTTCTCCCCAGGATATACTACGGGAGATGTCCTCTGGTCAGGCTTTTATCGGAGAAGACCGCTGGAGTGGCTTTCAGGATGGTTCCCTGACCGAGCGTCTTTAAAATGTTTTCAACGGTGCATCTTATATAAGTTATCTGGCTTCTTTAATGTATTTGCTTGTCTACCAGATTTCTATATGTTTCTTTACAGATGGTGGCTGAATTCACTGAGCTAGTTCAGACGCAGCAACATCAAGCTGATCGGATAAGGTGTCTGGAGGCTCAGTTGAAGGAAAGTGAGGAAGGCCGCACTCGTGCCGAAGAGGCTTATCAGCAAGAGGTCGCCTCTATACGAATTTTTACCTACCATTGCCTGGCGAAGCAAGTTGAGGCCTAGGAGAATGTGTCTTTGGCAGAGGAGAAGGCAACTTCACTTCAAAATCTCTTATCCTCTGTCGAAGAATCCTTTCTCAAAGCCGAACAGGAAGCGGAGCAGTTGAGGTCGGCGTATGAGCAAAAGATTGAAGACCTGGAACGCAAAGTGTTGACAGGTGCATTCTTATCCCGAGATGCTAGGCTAGAACTTGAAGTACAATGGGTGGATCACTTTAAAAGATCCCCTGCTTATGATGCCCTACTCCTTCGGGAGTTTCAGCACGAACTAGTTTCGGTTGGTGAGTTATTTAAAGTTAAGAATATGGCGACTAAGAAGGCTTGAGCCAATTGGGAGCTGCCGATCAAACATCACGTAGACCGATCCTTGGAGTCCCTTCAGACTCGGATGAAGGAATGAAAAGCTTACTGCCGTAGCCAAGGTAAAGAGCCCCATCCCATGCACTTGGAGATTCCGTCCGAACACTCCCTCTCGACCTTTTACGCTAATCAAGAGTTGGTCGAGGGTGTGGTACCAGATGTTGGGCCGGTCCCCGGGTGAGGATTACAGCCAATGGATGGATAATACTGTTGATACTATCGCTTGGCCATCTAACGAAAGCTTGCTCCGTGAATACGAGATGGTGCCAGACCTAAGTATTGGCAATGACTCGAAATCCTCATAACCTTAATTTTGTAGAACTTGTAGAAAATTCATTGATTCTTTAAAAATTACTCTTGTAAAGAACCATTCTTTTAAGAGCAATAAAATTCTATTTTATTCTGAATTGAATGGTCTTGATCTGTTTATTGCTATATGTTGTCGAGTGCTGTATTAAATTGGTTGATGTTCGAGTAACTTAACCGAGTATCTTATTAAACTGATTGTTACCCGAATAACTTTAAATGCCAAGTATCTTATTAAACTGGCTCTTCGATGTTCAGGTAACTTAACCGAGTATCTTATTAAACCGGTTGTTACCCGAATGTCTTTAACTGCCAAGTATCTTATTAAACTAGCTCTTCGATGTTTGGGTAACTTAACCGAGTATCTTATTAAACCGGTTGTTACCCGAATGACTTTGATTGCCAAGTATCTTATTAAACTGGCTCTTTATTATTAACCGAGTCATCTTGAAACAAGCAAGTTTATACTTGGTGTTTCATACCCGGTTGCCACCCGAAAATTACATCAAGGCTCACCATGATCATATGTTCGAGTCCTTACGCAATACAAAGGACGTCTCCCCAGTTTTTATGCGCAAGGGTTCGCCTGATCGTTGAGCTCTTTTTTTTTAAAAAAAAATTGCTCAACACAGCTACCCATTTCACCGGAATTTCTCCCGATAGCGTCCCGTGCATTTTTCCAGAGTCTGGTGCATCGAGTTTGCCTTTTTGCTAAGGTCATTTTGACCATGCTCGGCTGGCATGCTCCTACGAGCTTCTCCGCCCATTCGAGATTTGATGGTCCCGAGAATTTTATTTGCATGTTCTTATTATCATGCTATTCTTCCATATGTTCTTATTATCATATGCTTACTTTTGGAAATCCCGAGCTCGATGCTTTTATTTCAGAAATTCCGAGTAATTTTATTTATTACTGTAAAAAATCAACAAAGATTTAAATTCCATAGATTATATTTACCCTAACTAATATTGTCCTGACTAGAAAGAGAAGAATTTAAGGATAGAAAATTTTCAGATATTGGGCATTGCATGGTCAGGGTAAAACTACTCCATTGGGTCGAGCAATCCGATATGCTCCATGGCCAACTATTCCTTTGATTTTGTATGGGCCTTCCCATTTATCGGTTAGGGAGCCTGCAACTTTATTTTTCGTGTTCAATGACACCCTCCTAAGTACCAGGTCTCCAAGCTGGAATTTCCTGATCCGAACGTGAGAATTGTAATGGCGAGACACTCTTTGCTGATATGCCATATTTCTTGTTCGGGACTTCTCCCTTTTTTCTTCTAGTTCATCTAGACTTTGTAATAACATATCGACATTCTATTCTTCATCGTATAGCCTGACCCGAGGTGACGCATACGATGTTTCTATGGGGATAATAGCTTCTGTTCCGAATGCTAAAGTGTACGAAGTCTCTCCTGTTGAAGTCCTTGTTGTCGTCCGGTATGCCCAAAATACTTCGAGTAGCTTTTCAACCCAGCTACCTTTTGTCATCTAACTTTTCCTTGATAGTGTGCTTGATGATTTTTTTTACCGCTTCTACCTGGCCATTGGTTTGAGGGTGGGCAGGTGTGGCATAGTAATTGGCAATCTGATATTCCTTGCACAGTTGTCTGAATTTTAGGTTATCAAATTGGGTGCCGTTGTCTGTGATTATTGTGCCTGGAAATCCAAACCTATAAAGTATATTCTTTTTCACAAAAGTTATGGTGTTTGCTTCTGTGATATGCACTAGTGCTTCAGCTTCTGCTCATTTTGTGAAATAATCAACAGCTACCATGGCGTGTTTTGCTCCACCCTCTGTTCCAGCTAGCATTGGGCCGATCAGGTCTTGACCCCACATGATGAATGGCCATGGGGCCGTGAGATTTTTGAGTTTTTCAGGAGGCTGCTGGATATCGTTGGCAATTTTTTGATAATTATTGCAGCTTTTCGAGCACTGTTGTGCATCTGAGAAAAGTGTATGCCAATAATAGCCTTGCCTGAGCACTTTGTGTGCTAAACTTCTTCCCCCAGTGTGGTTTTGATAGAATTGGAGCATGTCCAAGATACTTTTTTATTTTTAATAATGCCTGTTCTCACTCTTCATTCCATTCGAGTCCTTTCCCTTTTTTGATTACTTTGAAGAAAGGCGTGCACCTGTCAGTAGCTTTTGAGATGAATCTTCCCAAGGAAGCTAAACACCCTGTCAGCCGCTGTACTTCATTTAATATTTTTGGTGAGGTCATTTTCTGTAGGATCAGAATCTTCTCCGGGTTAACTTCGATTCCTCTTTGGTGAACCTGAAATCCCAGGAATCTCCCTGAAAGGACACCGAATAAATATTTGTTTGAGTTCAACTTCATTGGGTATCTCCTTAGGACATCAAATGTTTCTCGGAGGTCTATGGCATGCTTATCAGCCGAGATGCTTTTAGTCAGCATGTCATCAATGTACACTTCCATGTTTCTTCCTATTTGTCGAGTGAAGATTTTGTTGACCAGCCTTTGATATGTAGCTCCTGCATTTTTCAAACCGAAAGGCATTACTGTGTAACAGTATAAACCCTGATCTGTTGTGAAGGATGTCTTTTCTACGTCAGCCTTATTCATCCTGATCTGGTTGTATCCCGAGTAGGCGTCCATGAAGCTGAGCAATCCGTGGCCTGCTGTAGCGTCCACCAGCTGGTCTATTCTTGGAAGTGGGAAGCTGTCTTTTGGGCATGCCTTGTTCAGATCCGTAAAATCTACGCACATTCTCCATTGCCCTTTTTTTGGACAAGGATTACACTGGCTATCCACTGTGGGTAGTTGACCTCTCTAATTGATCCTGTAGTAAGTAGCTTTTCCACCTCTTGTTTGATTGCCCGACTCCTTTCAGGATTGAACGATCTTCTCTTTTGTCTCACTGGTTTCGCATTCAGGTCTACTACGAGATGGTGAGACATTATTAAGGCATTTATCCTGACCATGTCTTCGTGACTTCAGGCGAACACATCTTTGTATTCTTTGAGCAGTTAGGTGAGGTCTTGCTTGACTTTTCCTCCCAGGTTAGCCCCAATCTTGACCACCTTGTCTGGTTCTACTTCTTTTAATATCACTTCTTCAACTGGTTCAGTTTCAGTTTCATTTGATCCTTCCCTCGTATCAAATTCAAATGATAAGAATTCTCTGGGCTGACTTGGCTGCCTTATGGTGCACACCTGTTCAGCATCGTTTTTGTCTTTGTACACTGACAAGTTTGCTCTTCGGGCCATTTCCTAGGATCCCTTGACTACCCCGACCCCTGTTCTGTCGGGAATGATCATTAATGCATAAGTGGCTGTCACGGCTCTTGTTTTATTTAGGAATGGTCGACCCAATAGTGCATTATACTGCCAATTGTCTAAATCTAACACCACGAAGTCGAGTAGGACAGTTCTTTGGCATGGTGCCGTTCCAATTTTTACGGGTAGTTTAACCGTCCCAAGTGACCTTACCTCAATCCCGCCAAATCCTCTGAGTGGAGTATGGAAGTGTTGTAGATCTTTTCGGTCTAATCTGAGTTGATTGTATAAGGCTACATTAGGGATGTCCGCCGAAATCCCATTATCAATCAGGATTCTCTTGACCTCCCGGTGACAAACCCGGGCACTTATGACAAATGAGTCATTGGGCCGAACATTGACGCCATGAGAATATGCCTCAGTGAATATTATCGGGTCCTATCCTTCCTATATCCTTTTTGGGTCCGGCTCAATCGAATTCACGTCAAAATTATTCCATGCTTCTACAGCTTCCCTGATTTCCTGAGTTCGTTCTCGGTTGCTTTTTCCAGTAGATGGTCCCCCAAATATTGTATGTATTACCTGATTGGCTTCAGGGATGGTTCCTTGATTTCCACCAGGGTTGAAATCAGCCTTAACCTCTTTACTAGTTTCTGATCTCTCATCTTTTTTCAAGATTACATCTAGCAGATGCCCTTCCCGTATAAGAGTCTCTATGTAATCTCTGAGTTGAAAACACTTTGAAGTCTCGTGACCGGTTTCCTTGTAAAATTTGCAATACTTGGTTGTATCTTTTCGGGCAAATTGAGACTGTCGCTGTGGTTCTTGCACCATGTTCTTTTCTTCTAGGATAACACGGATTTCTTCTTGTTTTTTTCGAAGAGGGGTATAATTGGTGTATCTGCCTCGGTACTTCTCTGTGGATTGTTCAGCATTGCGCCCATTACCTTCGTCTTTGCTTTTCTCCTTGCCGTTTCCCTTCTGTTTTCCCTTTTGATTCTGCCCCTTGGATTCGGTATCCTTCTGCTCGGGCTTTCCTCCATGCATATATCTTTTTCCTATAGCAAACTCTTCTTCCTCGACCTGTGTGTATTCTCCCGCCATATCCATCATGTCAGCATACCTTGTCAGCTGAGCTCTTCTCAAATCAAAAGATAGCCTTCCATTCTACAGGTTGTTGATGAATGCAGCAATTATTGCTTCATCGTTTGCACTGCCAATCTCTGATACCGCTTGGCCGAATCTCCCTAGGTATTTCTTCAGCGATTCATTTTTTCCTTGTTTTATTTGAGCAAGGTGAGCCACTGACTTCTTCTTGTGAACATTACTCAGGAATTGCCTTGAGAAGCTCCTGCTCAGTTCACTGAAATTTTTTATGCTTACTGCGGGCAACCTACCGAACCACCTCGAACCTATGTCTCCTAGAGTTTATGGGAAAATTGAGACATAGTAAGGGATCGTTGTGGGCATACTGGGCCATGGCACTTTTATAGCGTCTCACGTGCTCTTTTGGGTCCGTGTCTTTTTTAAACTGCTCCGCATGCGGCATCCTGAACCTTTCTGGGAAAGAGGTCCGTAAGATTTCCTTGGTGAATGGACTGTCTGAGTCCTCGTCAGATAAATCATTGTAGCCATAACGTCTGACCAATGACTCCATCTGACGTCTATTATTCTCAACTTCTTGAGTTAGGCTCTAGATCATGACATCTCTGTCTCCCACCGGGATTCCCCGACGGTTGAACCGTTGGGTAACTATAATTCTTTCTGGCCCTTCACTTTGATGCCGAGTTTCTCGCATGACTCCGTGATGACGTTTACGATGAGGTCGATCGCTAACTTCTGATGATGGTCGATCTCTGTGTCGATAATGCTTGTGGTGTCTAGTACATACTGTCTGATCCTAGTCCTGTTTTTGGCATGGTCGTTCTTCTTCAGGCGTCTCACGTCTAGTCTGGTTAATTGGGGTAGAGTTCTTTCCGGTTTCCGGCATAGTTATTCCTGGTCCTACTACCACTGAGCGAAGCCTTACAGGTGGAGGATTTGGGGTCTGTGCTTCTGCAGCCAGTAGGTCAACCCCTTTCCTGGCTGCGTCTGCCACCAATTGCTGCAACAACTCTCGAAAACGCAGCACCATGTCTCTGCTGGTTGGAGGAACTTGCTGGACCCCTGCCAGTTGCGTAGGTTGGTTTTTCGTGTTTGTTGCAGGATCTCGTGATGTACTGCCTACCTGGAAATTATCCGGTGACTTTTGGCCATTCCCAGAACTGCTTCTTCTTCCTGCCATTGCTTCTACTAAATCGAAGGTTCGAGCCCCTTCTTCTAGCGCCAATTGTTGAGGTTTATTTCTGGATCGTGTCAGAAAAGCCAACAAGGATTGGATTTCGGCAATTTACTTCAAAGAGAGAGATTTTAGAGAGAGTAACCAAGACACAAGTTTTACGTGGTAAAACTCCGATGACCGGAGAAACGTCCACGGGTTGTTGAAGGATCAACCGAGCCAAAATCCACTATGAAAATAAGATGTTTACAAGCTCTCGATCTCTTTTTTTCTCTCTGTATTCTTCTGTTGCTTGTTGTGTATATATTTTTTAGGCTAGATTATGGGTCTATTTATATGTTTATAGAGCCCTAAGCTGCCTTGTACAAGTAATGAATCTTTGTATTTAATTGGAATTATTTACTTGTTTGAGGTCGATTGTCTTATTTCCTGTTTCGGAGTGTTGTATGGAAGTCGAATGGGATTCTAGTAGTGCAGTCCAATTTGGACTTCTTTCCTTATAAGAATGTAGTATTTGTAATGAAATCAAGTTGTTTCCTGATTGAGGACTCTTCTAGCTCAGTATTCTGTTTTCTCTGGGATTCCTTCCTAATGGATATCTTCGTGTATTTTATAACTTAATTCATGTGAACTAAGCACTAAGTTTCTTATTTGGTTTACATTTATCCTGAGTAAGAACAACACTGGCTGGTCCTAAGTAGCGCCGTTTGAGCCCGAGTAGAAAATGCATTTCTTCTAACCCCGAATACGTTTAATTGATTTAGAGTAGTTTAGTTGATCCCGAGTAGGTCTTGCCATACTAGTTTATTCGGGCTTCTCTTTAATGGTGCCTTGTAGGACATTTTCTGAGTGCCTATTTGGGTGTCCACCTGGCAATTTTCTCCTTCTTGTCGATGACGTGTATGCTTGGTAAAATTCACATACGACATGTAATTTTTTTTATTATTCAGAAATCATGGCCCCATCCCTAATCAACATCCTAAAAGATAATAATCTGGTGATAATTATATCACATGGAAAAGGAAAAATGGGTTGTTACTGCAAGCTTAAAAGCATAAGTTTGTTCTTTGTACCCCAAAGCCACCTACTCCTACTAACGAATCCACTAAGTATCAATGAGACGAGTATTAACAGTGGAAGACTTCAAATGAGATGGCCAAATGTTATATTATGGCCACCATCTCTGATGTGTTACAAAAGCAACATGAAGGAATGGAGACTGCTGCTGATATAATGATGTCTCTAGAGAAGATGTTTGCTATAAAGTCCAGGACGACTAAGAGAGATGGAGTGACAGCTTTCATAAATCTTTGGAAGAAACATGGACAGACTATAAAAGATCACATGATGAAAGTTATAGCACCTCTCAACAATGTTGAACTCAATGGTGCTGAGATAGATGGTGAGATGAAAGTTCACAAGAATGTTAACTCACTATCGGATTCCTTTGATCAGTTCATTTTGGACTGCACCTTAAATAATAAGGAATGTACCTTGCAAGGCCTGATACTAGATATTCAAAGCATTGAGAAAATCCTTATGAAAGGCAAGGGTCAAGAGATTCATACGGTTGGTAAAGTTTCACTGTTAATACTAGTAAGAAGGTCAAGATATAAAAAAAAGTATCTTGGGCCTACCAAGAAAGAGACCAAGAAAGTAACAAAATTCAAAGGTAAGTGTTTCCCTTGTGGAGAAAATGGACATTGGGAAATATATTTCCCAAAGTCTGAGAACAAGAAAGAAGATGGGGTTCTAGGAAATGAAAAGAATGAATGAGAATGAATTCAACCTGTGTTTATACAATGAAGCATTGGTGTTTGCCAGTGCAGTGGGAGTTATTAGAGTTAATATGGATTCTTATAGGCTTTTAGATTTAATGGCGTTTATTATGTAACTTAATTCAAGAGGAATATAATTTCAGTTTCTTGTTTAAATAAATTTGGATATTCGGTTACTTTTAATAAAGGTTTTATTATTAGAAGGAATAATAAATTTTGTTTGCAAAGGTGCATTGGAAAACGGTTTCTTCTATTTGCATAGAAATATCTCTCACTTGTTAGACACATAATCAACGGAAGCTAAACATAAAAGAGTGAAATTATCAAAAGATGAAACTTACTTATGTCATTTACGTCTGGTCATATTAACTTTGATAGGATCAAAAGATTGGTTAGTGATGGACCTTCAACTGACTTAAAGGTTGATGATCTACCAACTTGTGAATCTTGTTTGAAAGGTGAAATGACCAAAGGTCGTTCACAACTAAAAGCACAAGAGCCACTGAATGCTTAGGATTAATACACACTAATGTATGTAGTCCTATGAGCATTCAAGTTAGAGGTGGATATGAGTACTTCATCACTTTCATGAATGATTACTTGTGATTTGGCTCTGTGTATTTTATGAGACATGAGTCAGATGCTTTTGACATGTTTTATGCATTTAAAGTTGAAGTAGAAAATTAGCTTGACAAACATATAAAAATCTTGAGGTCTAATAATAGTAGAGAATATCGAGCTTCAGCGATATCTTACTGATAATGGGATAATTTCTTAGTTTTCTACGTGTGGCATGCCTTAACAAAATGGGGTAGCATGAAGGAGAAATATGACTCTTTTGGACGTGGTTAGGTCTATGTTGAGTTTTTCAATGCTTCATAATTCCTTTTAGAGATATGCCTTAAAAACTACTATGTACATTCCAAACGATGTTCCATCAAAGTTGGTTCCTCAAAGAATGCATGAGTTATGGGCTAGCCGAAAGCCTAATTTACAACACTTAAGGATATTTGGATGTCTTGCGCAGTGTTAAAAGGAAAGATAGAAAAGATAGAGTCCCGTTTCAAAACATGCATATTTATGGGGTATTCAAAAGGAACTAAAGGATATTATTTCTATAATCCTTCAGATCTTAATGTATTTGTTTCGACAAATGCTAAATTTCTAGAAAAGGAATATATGAATAAATTTGAGACAAATAGTAGAATTGTCCCAAAAGAGCTTTCAAGAGATACAATTCCATAAGACGTTTCACAACCTAGCCCAATTGTAAGTTCTGTACCAACACAAGATCAACAAACTACCATTCCTGATTGTAGTCGGAGGGTTAGTATACAACCCCGAGAGATACATCGGTCTAGGAGAATCAGTATATAATCTCCTAGACGATGATGATCCTTATACATACAAGGAAGCTATGGAGGATGTTGACTGTCATCATTGGAAAAAGGAAATGCAATATGAAATTGATTCTATGTTCGGAAACAAATTCTAGTCTATTGTAGACTTGCCTAAAGGGATAAAACCCATTAGGTGCGGGTGGGTATGCAAGAGGAAGCGAGGAATGGATGGAAAGGTGGAAAACTTTAAAGCTAGATTGGTAGCTAAAGGTATTAGTTATGAGGAAACATTATATTATATGGTCATGCTTAAATCCATTAGGATACTCTTAACCATTGTAGCATCTCTAGACCTAGAGATTTGGCAAATAGACGTCAAGATAATTTTACTTAACAGAAGTCTTGACGAAAGCATCTATATGATGCAACCATAAGAATTCATTAAAATGGGCCAAGAGGAAAGGGTATGCAAGTTACAAAGATCCATATATGGACCGAGGCAAATATCCAGATCCTGGAACATAAGGTTCGATCAAGCTGCAAAAGGTTTTGGATTTATTCAAAACCCTAAATAACTCTATGTATACAAAAGGATTAAAGGTGACAAATTGATTTCCCTAGTTCATTACGTTGATGATATACTACTCATCAAAAATGATGTGGGTGTATTGACATTAGTAAAAAAAATGGTTGGCGGTAAAACAATTTGATATGAAAGACTTAGGAGAAGCAAGTTATATTCTTGGTAACAAAGTAATAAGAGATATAAAGAATAGAATGGATTCGTTAACCCAAGATTCATACATAGATAAAAATGTGTCTAGGTTTTTCATGCAAGATTCCAAAAAAGGTATGTTACCTTTCAGACATGGAATCAAAGTTTCTAAGGAGCAAGCTCCTAAGAATGAGCATGAAGAGCAACTTATGAGTGGATTCCACCTCGGCAGTTGGAAGTCTCATATCAATTCTCTACACTAGACTAGATATTTGTTTTGCTATTAGCATAGTTAGTAGGTTTCAATCGAAACCTAGTCTTGATCACTAAACAACAGTCAAGTATATTTTTAAGTATCTCAAAAGAACGAGAGATCATATGATTGTATACAGTGGAGGGGATTTAATTCTCATTGGGTACACAGACTCTGAGTTCCTATTTGATTTTAACTCTAGGTGATCCATATCAGCATCTGTGTTTACTCTTAGAGGAGGTGCATTCATATGGAGGAGTATCAAGCAATCTTGAATTATTGATTCCACCATGGAAGCTGAGTATGTTGCCGTATGCGAAACTGCCAAAGAGGCTATCAGACTTCACCAATTCCTTATTGACTTGGAAGTGGTTCCTAATAAAAATAAGCAAATCACTATCTAATGTGACAACAGTGATCAATGGTTAATCCGAGAGAACCAAGAATCCATAAGAGAGGGAAACACATTGAAAAAAGTATCACTTTTTGAGGGAAATTATGAATAGGGGTGACGTGACGATTACCAAGATTGCGTTACCAGAAAATCTGGCGGATCCCTTCACAAAGACTCTACCACAAAAGAGTTTGATGGGCACCTAAAGAACATGAGGATAAGAGATAAGACACTCTTGCTATAGAGCGAGTGGAAGATTGTTAGGATTATGCTCAATAGCAAGAGTGTAATAATGTATTTGACAATCTTTTCATATTAATAAAGTGATTTCTAATTTAAAAAATCTTACAGCATTTATAGTTTAATTATTATAATTGTCAAAAGTAAATAATTAAAAGGTTAAAAGACTATGAGAAATAAAGAATTGTTCACACATCTGGATATATAAGAGGTAGATAAAATTCTTTAGTTAGTCTTGAATAATATTCACAATATAAGATAAAGGTTTGGGCGCCTTTACCTTGTTAAAGTTGTAGATTCTTTTGCTAACTTTTGAGTGAGATCAAATGTGTTATGATGAGTCTAAAATCATCAAAGTAATGTGTCATTAGTGTAGGGAAAATAAAACACACGCAGCGGAAGCGTGAGAAACTTTAATAAAAATTAGGGTTTGCGTATAAATAAAAATTTTCTCTTTAACTAACTAAAACCTTAACCCTAGATTAATTGATGTATAAAAAAAGTGTCGTACCTTTTTCTCGTGATGATTGAACAAGCGCTGAATTGATTCTGTAAGATCTTCCAATCCAATCACGAACAAGAATCTACTAGGAGTGTGGGCTCCATTTCTTTAAATTGTATACATAAGGATGGAAACAAACAAAATCTTTTTCTTTGTTACTAACAATAATCCTCCAAGAAGAAAACAAAGAACGTTAGGTCATTTGTGAATTATCAATCAATTTGATTGAAACTTGCATAAACCTTGATTCGATGTTGTACACAAAACCTTTTGATGTAAAGGCTACTAGTGTACTATTGAAAACTAAATGTTCTTTCTTCCTATTTCTTCTTTCCCGAATCACACACTATTTCTTAGAGTTGATCGAATTTTATCTAGAGTAAAATCAGATTTTTCTCCCTCAAAATTCATAAGATAGCCAAATTCTTCTCTTAGAAATTACCTTAGGGTTGGCTAAAATTCCTCTATGAAATTACCTTAGGCTAGCCGAAATTAACATACATATATATATATATATATATATATATATATATATATATATATATATATATGATCATAAATCCTCTCCTAAGAAGGATTTACCTGGTTGGCAAGAATCCTTTGAATATTTATCTTGAATTAAATGAAAAAATTCAATCGTAAAAATTCAACAGTGATCCAACACCCAAAAAAATCACGCCTCATTTGGAAAATCGCAACATTTACTAGTTGAACTAGGTCCCACCTAATTGTTAACATAGCAACCAAAGTTTTCAATTTTAGCCTTGTGATTTTATTAACCAGAACTCTTGGAAGGATATTAATAAACTCACATTGAGTGTGTTACCAAGTTATCAACCTTCAATATAATCCCTCACGTATATCCCTCCTTTGGGAGTAGATATCGTTTGGGCTAATTGTCTAGTCTATCCTTATAAAGAAGTATCTTGCTAAATTCCATTCATGAATACCTCTTGGGAGGTTATTACATGAAATATAAAGCTTAACTAAACTTGGAGGCCGTAGGTGTTCCAAAACACCTTCTCCCACTCTATTGTTTATGGCATGTGATTGAATTCCAAAGAATGATTTACCAAGTTATCTAGATGCCAATTTAGATACCTAAATCATTATATGCATGTTCATATCAAAAGAGATATATGAGTGGCACTCCTATTCTATATGACATGTTATCAAACAATGAAAAACATTGCAATATTTACAAAAAATATAAATAGCTACAATTTTGGTCCGTCCTAGAAAAGCGAATAAATCGCATGTCTTTGAATACAAAAAATCATTTCTTGGCGAACAAGTCTTCACGCGACCTTCATCGTTTGGACTCCCTAGGCTACCTCTCGTGGGCGTTTGCACTCTTGGCCCTTACCCATGGGCGTGCGTATGCCATATACCTTTAAAGGGCTGCCATGCGCAGCCCATGGGTTCCATAGGATTGCCAGGCGTAGCCCATGCCACAACAAATGTGGTTGCGTGCTCTTCGCCGCATGTTTGTTGCTACGGCTCGCACAGTCTCAAACTTATTATGGTTGCTTGCAATTCTTCAAACCTTCGAGTCATTGAAACTTGAGTGTATTACAGAAGGGTTATAAATAAAAAATACTGCAGTTTTTTTTATTACAACAAAAAAAACAAAACTTAGCAACTACCAAGAAGGAAATTATAGCGATGATAGACCACCCTTCTTGTTACAATCCCAAAACAAAATTACATTAAAATTCTAGGACCAAAATTGAGCAATAACAAACCACATATAAAACATATATATATCCATATATTCCAATGTAAATATATATGTGAATACCTAGAGTGCCATCTCTTTCTAAAACATACTTATATACAATAAAAAGAAAAAGATTCACGTACACATACATAAATTAATCAAGGGTACAACCAAGCTCTGATACCAACTGTAGGGAAAATAAAAAACACGCTGCGGAAGTATGAGAAAATTTAATAAAAATTTGGGTTTGCGTATAAATAAAAAATTTCCTTTTGACTAACAAGAACCTTAACTCTAGATTAATTGATGTATATAAAAAGTGTCATACCCTTTTCTCGTGACGATTGAACAAGGGTCGAATTGATTCCGTAAGATCTTCCAATCAAATCACGAACGTGAATCGCCTAAGAGTGTGGGCTCCCTTTCTTTAAATTGTATACCTAAGGATGGAAACAAACAAAATCTTCTTCTTTGTTAGTTACAATAATCCTCCAAGAAGAAAACAAAGAACGTTTGGTCACTTGTGAATTATCAATGAATTTGATTGAAACTCGCGTAAACCTTGATTCGATGTTGTACACAAAACCTTTTGATGTAAAGGCTACTAGTGTACTATCGAAAACTAAATTTTCTTTCTTCCTATTTCTTCTTTCCTGAATCACACACTATTTCTTAGAGTTGATCAAATTTTGTCTAAAGTAAAATCAGATTTTTTCTCCCACAAAATTCCTATGATAACCGAATTCTTCTATTAGAAAAATAGGGCTGGCCGAAATTCCTCTAAGAAATTACCGTAGGCTGGCTGAAATTAACATACATGTACATATAGGATCATAAATCCTCTCCTAAGAAGGATTTACTTGGTTGGCAAGAATCCTTTCCTGGTGGATTTATTTGGTAGTTAAGAATCCTTATCTTAAAGAAATTATAACCTATTATATTTATAGGCTGGCCAAAATTTCTATAGAATACAATTAGGAGACATTAATATTTTCCTAAGAAGGATTCACTTGGTAGTTAAGAATCCTTTCCTTATGTGGATTTACTTGGTGTTTAAGAATCCTTTTCAAAAAAGAATTCTTACCTACACCAAGACTCCTAATCCAACTCAATAGTGTATTTGTAACCTTATTAAAGACTTCCTAATTTGATTAGATAAATAATTCCTTTTATTTATCTACTTGTCAAATATAGTCTTTAATATTAATTATACTACCAACAATAGTATAATTTTAGGAGATCATCTCCTACTAGGAAAAAGATTTTGACTTTTAATTAAATAATTAATTAATCACCAAATTAATTAATTTTCATTTAATTAAATAATAAAATAATATAATATAATTAAGCTATTCTAAATAGCCTTGCCTGCCAAACCATATATATGGGTCAATATATTATTTTTTTATTTTATTAAATCCATTTGACCTTTATAAAAAATCCACATGTGAACTAGACCCATTCTTACAAAAAGAAACAAGTCTACATGCCTCAATACGATTCTAGAAGGACCCCTAAATTGGTCTGGTAGAAGATATCAAGTGATCCATGCAAGTTTGTGTGGATTCAGGATCTTGGCGGGCTATCTAAATTTACGCTCCAATAGACACAACCCGATCACAATCAGCAAATGATTCACTTAGGTCCGATCTATTTAATTTTAGTTCATTCCACTAAAGAACTAAACTTGAACACAAAAAATAAAGATAGAATAAGTTGATGTTACTCATTCATACCTTTGACAACCTTATTGGAGAAAGTGTATCCCCGTGAAGAATATCAATAATCTCCAAGAGCTCATAGACCGCCTATAGCTCTCAAAGTTACCATATTTACTCATATGACTATATTTTGAACTTGGATATTTTGACTTGTCCAGAAGCCATGTTTTGCTAGACACTATTGAAAACTTAACGTTAAGATTTGATATCCAATACCTCAAAACATCCATATGATGATATTCTACTCTCATTTAATAAATGGAGCCACGATGTCCATATCTATAAATGAAGTTCTCTATCGATTAATAAATGAATACCACCAAACTATCGAGGATAGACTATGCTATATAATCGTATTCATTGATAGCTCAAATGATAATACTTGTAACCATAAGTCCATCATTTATCTCAGGATTGAGATAGACTCTCCGATTGTCTTCAAATGAAAACTTTTATCCATTGACAGTTCTAGATAAAGTATTTCATTCTGAACCAATTCAATGCACCTAGTGGACTAGATTCTTTTGGCCAAAAACACCACACTTTGATGATTTTAGACCCATCATAACACATTTGACCACACTCAAATGCTAGCAAAAGAATCTACAACTTTGACAAGATAAAGGCGCCCAACCTATTATCTTAAGTTGTGATTATTATTCAAGACTAACTAAAGAATTATGTCTACCTCATACATATCTAGATGTATGAACAATTCTTCTTTCATCATAGTCTTTTGACCTTATGATTATTTACTTTTGACAATTATAATATTTAAACTATAAATGCTATAAGATTTGTTAAACAAGAAATCACTTTATTATTATAAAAAGATTATCACATACATTGTTACACTCTTGCTATCGAGCATAATCCCAACAATTGGGCAAAAGAGTCTAGTGCGTTTGGTGCATTGAATAGGATCACAGAGAAATACTTTATCCAGAACCGTCAGTGGATAAAAGTTTTCACTTAAGGACAATCAAAGAGTCTACCAAAGTCCTGAGATAAATGATAGACTTATGGTTGCAAGGGTTATCATTTGAGCTGCCGATGAGTACAATTATATAGCATAGTCTATCCTTGTAAGGTCCTTGATTTTAAGATTGGCTTATTTCATGACAAATAACACCATATAGGGGATGATTATGGAATGGGTAGCTTAGGTCCTCATTGACAAGCTTCCACGTATCTCCATGACTTCAGGAGTAAAAGGTATATTCACTAGACTTTTCCTCTTGAAGAGTTTAGGTGCACACACACACTTTAAGCACGATTTGTATCAACATGCATTTGTGTCCTATTACTTATGTGTGCATCCTTACTCATAAGAACACTTGCACTTTATTCTTAGTCTTAAGTGTGCTTGTTGTGTGTTTAATTCATATTCCATTGCTTGATCGGATACGTCTGCGCATACACGATGGTGTGCTCTTTTTAGCGCGATAAGAGACCTTTGTAATCACTACTGCGCATGTCAAAGAGCGGGAAAATTACCCGTACAGTACCCGCACACTGGCTTAGTGAGGGACTTTCCATCTCTCGGTTTCGGGTCATCATGTGGCCATTTGCATGGTATAGTACGGCTATACGTAGGTCACTACACAGGTATGGAACCGTGTATAGACCCGTGCACTACACAGATCTAGGCAGTTTTTTATCAAAATGTTACCGTTTTGCTTGTGCCTATATATATGTTATCTTCTCGCCCATTTAGATAGAGAACTCTGAATTACCATATCTTAGTGAGAGAAAGCACCAACATTGCTTCTTTAACTCTCCAAACCCAAAACCCATCTCTATCTTGCATTATTCTTCATTATATTAGCATGGGTCTTCATGGTTTCATGACTAGGTAAGTTACAACTACATTAAAGTTCATTTATTGTTGATCTTACTCTGGATTAGGTATTTATTGCTCAATTAATACCTAGACTCTACTTCATTGCATATTTACGAGTCTTTATAACATATTTGGGTTTGTATTATGATAGCTAGCATATAGGTCATATTTGCCTCTAGCTAATTAGGTCATATTGATTGCATTTGATGATTGCATTTGATGACCTTGCCAAGTTTAATGACAACTCTTGTTGATTGGCATTGTTTGATAACTACGTTGTTATATTGCATTATATACACCTAGTTAAGCATTGTATGTTTGGTCTAATATATTTTGCATTGATAATTCATTGATTGTTCATGTAAACCATATACTCTTCATAGAGTCAAAGTCTTGTGGCTTCTTAGTGAAGCTGCACAAGCAAGTCAAGTATTGCAACCAAGGGTGGGTTGGCAAGCAATTGGTCAGATGCCACTATAAAAGGCCCAAAAGGTTGAGTAGGAAGTGTTCATGCCAAAAGTAGTGTATTCAGGGATATCACTAGGGACTGAACCAAGAGTGATGAGTGAACGTGTCCATAGCCTGAGCTTGTCGAGAGTTAGAGTCCGAGAATCACTTGAGGGTGTAACCTTTGCTCATATTATGGATTTCAGCGATCGAGTCTTGCTCACTTAACTGCCTGCGGTTTTTCCCATTTGGAGGGTTTCCACGTATATATCTTGTTTTATTTAAATTTCCCCACTTTACACTTGATGTTGTATGCTTGTTTTATTGGGTGAATTTTGAATATTGACTAACCAACAAAAATTGATAATTGACTTGATTAAAAACATATTCACCTCCATTTAGGTTTATTAGACACACACGTTTTTAAGAAATTTTCAATTGGTATCAAAGCCTGGTGATAGTGAAACATTTAGAGCGGGTATTGCTTTGATGACCTCCAAAGTTGAGAGGGAGGAATATGACTTTGATGAGGAGATGACTCTCATGGTTAAGAGATTTAGAAGATTCACAAAATCTCAAAAGAAGGGCTTGACCTCTAAGGTGAAGGAGGAAAAGAGAAGTGCCTTGATTATGGTGGAATTGACCACATCGCTTCAAGGTGTGGTAACTTGAAGTACAAAAATGGAGGTGTAAATATGATCGCTACTCGATGTAATAACAATGTTGAAGTAATTGAAAAGAGCTCTACAAGCTCGGTTTTTAGTGAGATCAACTACTTTACATTTTCGATTTCCTACTGTGAAGAAACAGAAGCCACCACTAAATATGTGTCACTTGAATAGATTTAGATTGGTGACTTGGAGTTTGGAAACCGAAGTGGAGCATGCTTGAGTGAAGCAAGCCTTGATGATATGACTCTCACAAGCACAAGTGGGTAAAGCTTTGATAGCAATGACCTATGCTCCGAGAACTCTTGAGATAATGTGGTTGATTATCAAGAGTTGGTTGATTCTCTTCAAAAGTCTTTGAAGGAGAAAGATAATGATATCCATATATTGGAAAAGGATAATCTGCAACTAAGAGATAAAGTGACTCACTTGGATGAAGAAGTGAGATGTGTAAAGAAAAATAAAGTCAAGTTGAAGAATGACCTTGACAAAGCAAGGAGTGCACTTGCCAAGATGAATTCTAGATCAAAGATGCTTGACAACATGTTAAGCTTTGGCAAGAAGCCAAATGACAAATGAGATCGGTTTTGTAAGTGATGAGACCACACCATCTTTGGACAAGCTTACATTTGTGAAGAAGATTACTCCTATTTGTCCACCTAGGTATCAACACCCCAAGTAGAGTCTTGATGTGGGTGAATCATCTAAGAGCTTAACCTTAAAGATTCTTCCAAGGAAACAAGCTCAACCTCAACCCTTATGGACGCCTCAATCAAAGCTCAATCAACCTTTAAGGCAAGTCACTCGTTCTCAACCACAAAAGCACCAACATACGGCGAATGTTCCAAGTATAAGCCAACCGGTGCAACATCAAAGACAAACTCATCAATATGACCGTGTTTCGATGAGAACTAAATGCAGTGGTATGAATTTTTCTTTTATACTTACTTGCCATTATTGTGGTACGATTGGTCATATTCAACCAAAATGCATTAACTACATTAAAAATGTAGAATTAATAGCATGAGAGAAAAGAAAATGAACCGTAGGCCTAAAATGCCTGATTCTAGGAAACCTAGAGACTTGAAGATTTCGACCACTAAAATTAAGAATGAGGAATCTATGTGGGTTAGAAAGATTGAACCCGATTGCAATCATAATCATATGACACCCTTGCACCTACGTCATATTAACCTTAATAGGATTAAAAGATTGGTAAGTGACGGACCTCTAAGTGACTTAAAGGTTGATGATCTACTAACTTGTGAATCTTGTTTGGACGGTAAAATGACCAAAAGGTCGTTTACGACCAAAGCCACAAGAGCCATTGAATGTTTAGGATTGATACACACTGATGTGTGTGGACCTAAAAGCATTCAAGCTAGAGGTGGATATGAGTACTTCATCATTTTCCCGGATGATCACTCAAGATTTGGCTATGTGTATCTCATGACACATAAGTTGGATGTTTTTGACATGTTCAAAGCATTTAAAGCTGAAGTAGAAAATCAGCTTGGGAAACGTTTAAAAATCTTGAGGTCTGATCGTTGTGGAGAATATCTATCTAGTGAGTTTCAGCAAAAATCTTATTGATAATGGGATAATATCTTATCTAAGTCAGTTCCTAAAACACGGCATGAGTTGTGGACCGGGCGAAAGCCTAGTTTACAACACTTAAGGATATTTGGATGTCCTGCACACGTGTAAAAATGAAAGACAGAAAAGGTGGAGTCCCATTCAGAAACATGCATATTTGTAGGGTATCCAAAAGGAACAAAAGGATATTATTTTTATAGTCCTTCAAATCTTAAAGTGTTTGTTTTGAAAAATGCTAAATTTCTGGAAGAGAACTATATGAATAATTTTGTGCCTAAAAGTAGAATTATCCTGAATGAGCTTTTAGGAGATACAATTTCACAAAAGGTTTCGTAAGCAAGCCCAACTATAAGTTCCGTACCAAGACAAGATCAACAATCTACCATACCTCATCGTAGTAGGAGGGTTAGTAAACAATCAGAGAGATACACCAGTCTAGGAGAGTCTGTAGAGAATCTTCTGAATGACGATGACCCCTATACGTACAAGAAAGTAATGGAATATGTTAATTGTGGCCATTGGCAAAAGGCAATGCAATCCGAGATTGAATCTATGTTCAAAAACAAAGTCTGGTCTCTTGTAGACTTGCCTAAAGGGATAAAACCCATTTGGTGCAAGTGGGTATACAAGAGGAAAAGAGGAATGGATGGAAAGGTGGAAACCTTTAAAGCTTGATTATTAGTAAAGGTTATACGTAGAAGGAAGGTATCGATTACGAAGAAACCTTCTCTCATGTGGCCATGCTTAAATCCATTAGGATACTCTTATCCATTGCGGCATCTCTAGACCTAGAGATTTGGCAAATGGACGTCAAGATAGCTTTCCTTAATGGAATTCTTGATGAAAGCATCTACATGATGCAACCAGAAGGATTGATTGAAAAAAGCCAAGAGGAAAGGGTATGCAAGTTGTAAAGATCCATATATGGATTGAAGTAAGCATCCAGATCCTAGAACATAAGGTTCGATCAAGCCATGAAAAGTTTTAGATTTATTCAAAACCTTGACAAACCTTGTGCATACAAAAGGATTAAAGGCGACAAGTTGGTTTTCTTAGTTCTTTACGTTGATGATATACTACTCAAAGAAAATGATGTTGGTGTATTAACATCCATAAAAGAATGGTTAGCAAAACAATTAGATATGAAGGACTTAGAAGAAGCAAGTTTTATTCTTGGTATCCAAATCATAAGGGATAGAAAGAATAGAATGATTGCATTATCCCAAGCTTCATACATAGATAAAATCTTGTCAAGGTTTTTCATGCAAGATTCCAAGAAAGGTATGTTACCTTTCAGACATGGAGTCATACTTTCTAAGGAACAAATTCCTAAGAATGTGTATGAAAAGCAATTCATGAGTAGGGTTCCATATGCATCAGCAATTGGAAATCTCATGTATGCAATGCTCTGCATTATACCAGATATTTGTTTTGTTGTGGGCATAGTTAGCAGGTTTCAATCGAAACCTGGTCCTGATCACTGGATGGTAGTCAAGAATATTTTCAAGTATCTTAGGAAAATGAGAGATTATATGCTTGTATACTCTGGAGGGGATTTAATTCCCATTGGGTATACATATTCTGATTTTAAGTCAGATTCTGACTCCAGAAGATCAACATCGGGATCAGTGTTTACTATTGGAAGAGGGGCAGTCATATGGAGGAGTATCAAGCAATCTTATATTGCTGATTCCACCATGGAAGCTAAGTATATTGCCGTATACGAGGCGACTAAAGAGGCTGTCTGGCTTTGCCAATTCTTGATTGACTTGGAAGTGGTTCCTGACGGGAATAAGAAGAACACTATCTATTATGACAATAGTGGAGCAGTGGCTAATTCGAGAAAATCAAGAAGTCATAAGAGAGTCAAACACATTGAAAGAAAGTATCATCTTGTGAGGGAAATTATGCATAGGGGTGACATGACTATTACAAAGATCACGTAAACCAATAATCTAGCGGATCCCTTTACAAAGGCTCTTCCACAAAAGAGTTTTTGTAGGCATCTAGAGAACATGGGGATGAGAGATATGACACATTTGCTATAGAGCAAAGGGGAGATTATTGGGATTATGCTCGATAGCAAGAGTGTAGTAATGTATTTGACAATCTTTTCATATTAATAAAGTTCTTTCTAGTTTAACAAATCTTATTGCATTTATAGTTTAATTATTATAATTATCAAAAGTAAATAATCATAAGGTCAAAAGACTATGAGAAAATAAGAATTGTTCATACATCTAGATATGTATGAGCTAGACACAATTATTTAGTTAGTCTTGAATAATATTCACAACTTAAGATAAAAGGTTGGACACCTTTATCTTGTTAAAGTTGTATATTCTTTTGCTAGCATTTGAGTGGGATCAAATGTGTTATGATGAGTCTAAAATCATCAAAGTGTGGTGTCTTTGGACAAAAGAATCTAGTGCACTAGGTACATTGAATAGGATCACAATTAAATACTTTATCTAAAACCGTCCATGGATAAAAGTTTTTATTTGAAGACAAATGGAAAGTCTATCTCAATCCTAAGATAAATGATGGACTTATGGTTGTAAGTGTTATCATTTGAGCTATCAATGAGTACGATTATATAGCATAGTCTATCATCGATAGTTTGGTGGTATTCATTTGTTAATTGATAGAGGACTTCATTTATAGATATGGACATCGTGGCTCCATTTATTAAATGAGAGTAGAATATCATCATATGGACATTTTGAGGTGTTGGATATTAATTCTTAACGTTAAGTTTTCAATAGTGTCTATTGAAACATGGCTTCTGGACAAGTCAAAAAATCCAAGTTTAAAATGTGGTCATATGAGTAAATATGGTAACTTGGTGAACTATAAGCGGTCTATGAGCTCATGGCGATTGCTGGTATTCTTCACGAGGATACATTTTCTCCAATAAGGTTGTCTAGGGTATGAATGAGTAACATCAACTTATTCTATCTATATTTAAGAGTTCAATTTTAGTTTGTTAGTGGAATGAACTAAAATTAATAGCTTGGGCCTAAGTGAATCATTTGTTGATTGTGATTGGGTTGTGTCTATTGGAGCTTAAATTTAGATAGCCCGCCAAGATCCCCAATCCACACGAACTTGCATGGATCACTTGATATATTCTACCGGAAAAATTTACGGGTCCATCTAGAATTGTGCAAAGGCATGTGGACTTGTTTCTTTTTGTAAGAAAGGGTCTAGTTCACATGTGGACTTTTTACAAAAGTCCAATGGATTTAATAAAATAAGAAAAATAATATATATGCCTATATATTGTCATGGGCAGCAAGGCTAATATATAAAAGCCTAAATTTATTATTTATTACTTTATTATTTAATTAAATGGAAAATAATTAAATTGGTAATTAATTAATTATTTAATTAAAAGTCAAAATCTTTTTTCTAATAGGAGAAGGTCTCCTAATATTATACTATTGTTGGTAGTATAATTAATATTAAATACTATATTCGATAAGTAGATAAATAAAAGGAATTATTTATCTAGTCAAATTAGGAAGTCTTTAATATGGTCACAAATAAACTAATGAGTTGGATTAGGAGTCTTGGTGTAGGAAAGAATTCTTTTTGGAAAAGGATTCTTGGTCACTAAGTAAATCCACCTAAGGAAATGATTCTTGCCCACCAAGTAAATCCTGCTTAGGAGAGGATTTGGCCTCCTATATATACTACCTATAAATTTCGACCAAGCATTAGTTTTTGGTGTGAGAAGTTGTTTTTTTTTTTTTGTTATAAAAAAAAAGTCGTCTAACTCATTGTGTGAAGAATTCGGCCAAGCATAGAGAAAAGAGGGAACACTTTTGTTTTTGATAGTAAACTAGTTTCCTTTGCATCAAAAGGGTTTTGTGTACAACATCGAGTCAAGATTCACGCGAGTTTCAATCAAAGTGATTGATAACTCAAAAGTGACCGGACGTTCTTGGTTTTTCTCTTTGAGGATTATTGTGACTAACAAAGAAGAAGATTTTGTTTGTTTCCATCCACAGGTATACAATTAAAGAAAGGGAGCCCACATTCCTAGGTGATTCACGTTCGTGATTGGATTGGACGATCTTACGGATTCAATTCGACGCTAGTTCAATCGTCACGGAAAAAAAAAGGTACGATACTTTTTTTATAAATCAATAAATCTAGGGTTAAGGTTTTTGTTATTAAAAGGGAAATTTTTTGTTTATACATAAACCCTAATTTTCTAATTTTTCACAGGGGGAGATTGTAAGTACCTCGATTATATGATTGGCTTATTTCAAGACAAAACACACCATATTAGGGATGATTTTGTAATGGGTAGCTTAGGTTCTCATTGACAAGCTTTCAGGAATCTCCATGACTTCAAGAGCAAAAGGTATATTCACTTGACTTTGCCTCTTGAAGCACACACACACACTTCATGCATGATTTGTATCAACATGCATTTGTGTCCTATTGTTTATGCATGCATCCTTACTCACAATCACACTTGCACTTCATTCTTAGTCTTAAGTGTGTTTGTTGTGTGTTTAAATTCTATTTCATTACTTGATCGGATACGTCTGCGCGTGCACGATGGTGTGCTCTTTTTAACGCGATGAGAGACCTTTGTAGTCTCTACTTCGCGGGTCAGTGCATGGGTAGGAAACCCACGCATTACCCGTACACTGGCTTGGTGAGGGACTTTCCATCTCTCGGTTTCAGGTCATTGTACAGACATTTACGCGGTATAGCGTAGGTATGCGTAGGTCACTGTGTGGGTATGGACCTGAGCACAGACCCGCATACTACACAGATCTTGGGAGTTTTTGATCGAAATGATGTCGTTTTGCTTGTGCCTATATATATGTTATCTTCTAACCCATTTAGACCTAAAACTCTGAATTTCAATATCTTAGTGAGAAAACGAGTTCCCTTAGTGAGAGAAAGCACCAAGATTGTTTCTTTAACTCTCCAAACCTAAAACTCATCTCCATGTTGCATCATTCTTCATCATATTAGCATGGGTCTTCTTGGTTTCAAGACTAGGTAAGTTACAACTACATTAAATTTCATTTATTATTGTTCTTACTCTTGATTTGGTATTAATTACTTGATTTAATACCTAGACTCTACTTCATTGAATATTTATGAGTCTTTATAATATGATTGGGTTTGTACTGTGATAGCTAGCATATAGGTCATATTTGCCTCTAGCTAATTAGGTCATATTGATTGCATTTAATCACCTTGTCATGTTTATTGACAACTCTTGTTGATTGGCATTGTTTGATAACTAGGTTTTTATATTGCATTATCTACACCTAGTTAAGAATTGTATGTTTGGTCTAACATATTTTGCATTGAGCATTCATTGGTTGTTCATGTAGACGAAATACACCTCATAGAGTCAAAGTCTTTTGGCTTCTGATTGAAGTTGCACAAGAAAGTCAAGTCTTGCTACCAAGGCTAGATTGGCAAGCATTTGGTCGGGTGCCATTATAAAAGGTCCAAGGGGGTAGAGTAGGAGGCGTTCACACCAATAGTAGTATATCAGGGAATATCACTAGGGACTGAACCTAGAGTGGTGAGTGGTGAGTGGTGAGTGGTGAGTGGCGAGTGGCGGTGTCCATAGCCTGAGCTTGTTGAGAGTGAGAGTTCGAGAATCACTTGAGGGTGTAACCTTTGCTCATATAGTGGATTTCAGCGATCGAGTGTGGCTCATTTAACAACCCGTGGTTTTTCCCATTTTGAGAGTTTCCACGTATACATCTTATGTTATTTATATTTCTATGCTTTACACTTGATGTTGTATGTATGTTTTATTGGGTGAGTTTTGAATATTGAATAATCAAGAAAATTTGGTAATTGACTTGATTTATAACCTATTCACCCCCCTCCCCCTCTAGGTTTGTTAGACACAAACATTCTTAGGGAATTTTCAATTGGTATCAAAGCTTGGTTCCTATACATACTTAGGTGATCCAAGCTCTTGTTTGTGTATCTTGCATTTGTTTGCTTTTGTTTGTTGCATTACATTTGCTTTTATTCATTCACTTCACCTAAACACCTTGTGTGAGAGTGAAACACTTATAACTGGTATTGCTTTGATGACCTCCAAAATTGAGAGGCAGGAAAATGACTCCAATGAGGAGATGACTCTAATGGTTGAGAGATTTAAGAGATTCACAAAATCTTAAAAGAAGGGCATGACCTTAAAGGTGAAGGAGGAAAAGAAAAAGTCAAAGAGAAGTGACCCTCACCTTGAATTTGGTGGAATTGGCCATATCGCCTTCAAGTGTGGTAACTTGAAGTACAAAAGGGGAGGTGTAAATATGATTGCTACTCGGTGTAATAGCGAAGTTGAAGTAGTTGAAAAGAGCTCTACAAGCTCGGTTGATTGTGAGATCAACTACTTCGCATTTTTGATTTCCTACCGTGAAGAACCATAAGCCACCACCGAATGTGTGTCAATTGAAGAGTTCAAGGTTGGTGACTTGGAGTTTGGGAACTGAAGTGGAGAATGCTCGAGTGAAGCAAGTCTTGATTATGTGATTCTCAAAAGCACAAGTGGGAGAAGCTTTGGTAGCAATGACCCATGCTCTGGGAACTCTTGTGATAATGTGGTTGATTATCAAGAGTTGGTTGATTCTCTTCAAAAGTGTTTGAAGGAGAAAGATAATGATATCTTTAGATTGGAAAAGGATAGTCTTCAACTAAGAGAAAACGTGACTAACTTGGATGAAGAAGTGAGATGTGTAGAGGAAAATAATGTCAAGTTGAAGAATGACCTTGATAAAGCAAGGAGTGCACTTGCCAAAATGACTTCGGGAACAAAGATGCTTAACAACATGTTAAGCATTTACAAGAAGCCAGGTGACAAGCGAGGGATTGATTTTGTAAATGATGAGACCACACCATCTTTGGACAAGCCTACATTTGTGAAGAAGATTGTTCCTTTGTGTCAACCTAGGTCTTCACACCCCAAGAAGAGTCTTGATATGGGTGAATCATCTAAGAGCTCAACCTTGAAGATGCTTCCAAGGAAACAAGCTCAACCTCAACCCTTAAGGATGCCTCAATCAACCTTTGAGGCAAGTCAATCATGCTCAACCATAAACGCACCAACATCCAGCGAATGTTCCAAGTATAAGCCAACCGGTGCAACATCAAAGACAAACTCATCAACAAGACCATGCTTCAATGAGAACTAAATGCAATGGTTTGAATTTTTCTTTTATACCTACTTGTCATTAATGTGGTACGATTGGTCATATTCAACCAAAATGCATTAATTACATTAGAAAATATAGAATTGATAGCATGAGAGAAAAGAAAATGAACCATAGGGCTAATTTCCATGATTCTAGGAAACCTAGAGACTTGAAGATTTTGACCACTAAAATTAAAAAGGTGGAATCTAGGTGGGTTAGAAAGATTGAACTCGATTGCAATCATAATCATATGATAACCTTGGTTAGTATTGAGTCAAATAAACTTGGTATGTCTAGTGGGACTTGTCCCTTGTCCTGATATGGTACAGTTTAACCCCATTAAAGGAGCTCAAGCAAAGAGAGTGAACTTGCATAATTTGCTATGTGCAAAAAGTTGATTATTTTATGCTCTTTGGATAATTGCTTGAGATTATTTGAAGCACAAATATGTGTATATGCTTTTTTTTAAATAAGTGTGCACCATTGCTTTACTTGCAATCCATGTCGTATTTATGTTCAAACTTGCTATTTTGGATTAGGAGATTTAATTGGGAAAGTATATTTGAATGATCTAAAATTTATCTCTATGACATGTGAACTTGCTTATTATGACATGCTTAAAATGATATGCATGAACTGAGTTTGATTGCTTTAATGCAAATGTGTGTGAGTGTAAATGAGAAGACTGATCAATAAAGATCTAGTATCCATACGATTAATAAGGATTTATATCCAAATAATTCGTCTATATTTTCTTAATGGTGAAACAAGACTACTATAATACGGATAATTATCCCGAAAAATCAAAAGGGTGCAATAATCGCTTATGTCTTGATTTGCTTTTAAGGATTGATATAGCTGCTTTATTTTCAAATTATTTGGAAATATATCTTGTTTGCTTATGACAAAGAGGTACAAATTGGTTTGAATTCTTATGGAAACCCTTTTGATGTTTGATTTGCCAAATACCATTGCTTGAACTTAAATGCTACATGTCTTGTATGTAAAACAACAATTTCCCACATTTTCTTTAAATAAAACTCCTTGAATCTCTCTCAATTATTTAAGTTGCATAAATTTTGTGTATATGATTATGCAATATATTTGCGCGAATAGCTCTCTCTGCTAAAGCAACCCGACAGATGGAGCTTCTTTGCCTATCTCATGACAAAAAAAGGGAGAAGTCTTGGGAAATACAGGGGGAGCATTAGTTATGCTTTAGGGAGAGATCATGAGAGAGAGTAACCCATTTAGGTGGAGCATTGCACACGAATTTGTTTATATTGCTTTACTGAGTGCAATTGCTTTTTATGTTTGTTCACCTCACATGCACTTGTTCTTGGAAAGTGCTTTCTTACTATTGTGTGTAGGTTTCATGATCTACGAAGAGATTGAAGACCTTGAAGACTTAGAATATTAGGTATCTCTTTTTATAACGTAGAATGGACTCTCATGTATAATAGATAGATTATTTTATTTGTGAGTGGTTGTTTTATCATGAAATAGCAAAAGAAGGAGATTGTAAGGACCTCGAATTTATGATTGGCTTATTTCATGAAAAACCACACCACATTAGGGATGATTATGTAATGGGTAGCGTAGGTCCTTATTGGCAAGCTTCCAAGCATGTCCATGACTTCAAGAGCAAAAGATATATTCACTTGACTCTATCTCTTAAAGAGTTTAGGTGCACCCACACACTTCATGCACGATTTGTATAGATATGCATTTGTGTTATGTTGCTTATTTGTGAATCCTAACTCTTAAGTGTGTTTGTTGTTAGTTTAATTCATATTTCGTTGCTTGATAGAATACGTCTGTGCGTGCACGATGGTATGCTCTTTTTAGTGTGATGAGAGACCTTTGTAGTCTCTACAGCACGAGTCAGTCAGTAGGTTGTCTACCTGCATAGTACTTACGTACTGGCTTGGTGGGGGACTTTCCATCTCTCGATTTCAAGTCATTGCAAGGACATTTGCACGACATAACGCGGCTATGTGTGGGTCACTGCATGGGTATGGACCCTCACAAAGTCCCACGTACTATACAGATCTAGGCAGTTTTTTATCAAAACAATGTTGTTTTGCTTGTACCTATATATATCTTATCTTTTCGCCCATTTATGTGTAGAACTTCGAATTTCCATATCTTATTGAGAGAAAGTGTTCCCTAGTGAGAGAAAGCACCAAGATTGCTTCCTTAACTCTCAAAACCCAAAACCCATCACCATCTTGCATCATTCTTCATCATATGAGCATGGGTCTTCGTGGTTTCATGACTAGGTAAGTTACGACTACATTAAAGTTCATTTACTGTTGTTCTTACTCTAAATTTGGTATTTATTGCTTGATTAAATACTTATACTCTACTTTATTACATATTTATGAGTCTTTAGAACATGATTGGGTTTGTATTGTGATAGATAGCATATAGGTCATATTGATTGCATTTAATGACCTTGCCATGTTTAATGACAACTCATCTTGATTAGCATTGTCTGATAACTAGGTTGTTATATTGCATTATCTATACCTAGTTAAGCATTGTATGTTTGGTCTAACATATTTTACATTGAGCGTTCATTGATTGTTCACGTAGACCGTATACTCTTTATAGAGTCAGTCTTGTGGCTTCTGAGTGAAGTTGCACAAGCAAGTCAAGTCTTGTAACCAAGGGTAGGTTGGAAAGCAATTGGTTATGTGCCACTATATATGGCCCAAGTGGGTAGAGTAGGAGGCGTTCACACCAAGAGTAGTGTATCATGGGATATCACTAGGGACTTAACCAATAATGGTGAGTGGCGATGTCCATAGCCTAAGGTTGTCGAGACTGAGAGTCTAAGAATCACTTGAGGGTGTAACCTTTTCTCATATAGTGGATTTTAGCAATCGAGTGTGGCTCACTTAACAACATGTGGTTTTTCCCAATTTGAGGGTTTCCACGTATACATCTTGTGTTATTTATATTTCTACACTTTACACTTGATGTTGTATGTTTGTTTTATTGGGTGAATTTTGAATATTGTCTAATCAAGAAAAATTTGTAATTGACTTGATTAAAAACCTTTTCACCTCCCCTCTAGGTTTATTAGACACACACGTTTTTAGGGAATTTTCAATCCTCGATGGTTTGGTGATATTCATTTATAGGTATGGACATCGTGGCTCCATTTATTAAATGTGAGTAGAATATTATCATATGAATATTATGAGCTATTGGATATTAATTCTTAAAGTTAAGTTTTCAGTAGTGTCTATTGAAATATGAATTCTAGACAAGTCAAAATATCCAAGTTCAAAATGTGGTCATTTGTGCAAATATGGTAACTTGAAGAGCTATAGGCAGTCTATGAGCTCTTGGTGATTACTGATACTTTTCACGAGGATACATTATCTACAATAAGATTGTCTAGGGTACGAATGAGGAACATTGACTTATTTTATCTTTATTTACGAGTTCAATTTTAGTTCTTTAGTGGAATGAGCTAAAATTAATAGATCGAACCTAAGTGAATCATTTGTTAATTGCGATTAGGTTATGTCTATTAGAGCTTAAACTTAGATAGCCCACCAAGATTCTCAATCCACATGAACTTGCATGGATCACTTGATATATTCTACCGTACTAATTTTAGGGTCCATCTAGAATTGTTTTTGGATTTTGGAAATCCAAAATTTTTGGAGAGATACGGTCATGTGTAATCAAGACATGCGGTAACTCTTCAAGTACCTGGAATGGGTGGCCAAGGATGTGGGAATCCTTGGGCGGCCCTAATAGGGTGTGATTAGCATTTCATTAACACATTAAGAATATACTTTGCATATTTTAATTTTATGGGTTGTTTAAATTATATTAATTTATTAATTTAAGACATGTGGACTTGATTCGTTTTTATTAAGAATGAGTATAGTTCACATGTAGATTTTTTATTAAAGTCCATTGGATTTAATAAAATAGAAAAATAATATATTGTCCACACATTATGTTTGGGCGGCTAGGCTAGGATTATTAGCCCAATATATTGTTTTATTTTATTATTTAGTAAAATAGAAGTTAATTTATTTTTTAATTAATTAATTTTTTAATTAAAGGTCAAAATCTTTTTCTAAGTAGGAGAAGGTCTCCTAGTGTCATACTATTGTTGGTTGTATGATAAGTATCAAAAACTTCAGTCGATAAGTAGATAAATAAAATGAATTTATTTATCTAATTAAGTTAGGAAGTCTTTGATATTTATCAAAACTCTGATTGACAACTGGTCAAAATAGAAAGTTTTTGATAAAGTCACAACTAATTTATATTCAGTAATTTATTATTGGATAATAAACTAATGAAATGAATTAGGGTTGAATTCTGAAAGTTGACAGGAGTTTTGGTGAAACAAATCCTCCTTGTGGGAGGATTTTCGGCCAACACACAAATCCTCCTTATGAGAGGATTTTCGGCCACCACACAAGAATCCTCCTTGTGTGAGGATTCGCCACCTATATATATTCCCATCATGGATTTTGAGCAACCATTAATGTTGTTGAGAGAGTCTTTTATTTTGCTTAAAAATTCATCCAACTCTAAGAAAGGTGTGTGAGAATTAGGCCAAGAGAAAAAGAGAAAGAGCGTTTTATTTTCGATAGTGTACTAGTAACTTTATCATCAAAAAGTTTTGTACACAACATCAAATTTGGTTCACACGAGTTTCGATCAAAAGATTGTGAATTCACAAGTGACCAAACGTTCTTTGTTATATCTAGGAGGGTTATTATGACTAACAAACAGAAAACGATTTTCGGTTTTCCATCCTCAGGTACACAGTTCAAAGAAAGGGAGCCCACACTCCTAGGTGATTGACGTTCATGATTGGATTGGAAGATCTTGTTGATTCAGTTCGACCTAACATCAATCGTCACGTGAGAAAAGGTATGATACCTTTTATTTATATGTTTATTAATCAAGGGTTAAGTTCTTTCTTTTAAAGGAAAATTTGTAAAATATACCAATCAATCTCTTTTGCTTCCGCCGCGTGTTTTTTTCCAACACTAAACAGTATGGATATGGTTTTAAAAATCAAAACAACTAAAATGCTTCCCTAACCTGATTGACGAGATATGTGTAATACATAGAGAATGAACTGTTGTCTTCTGTGGACACACCTTATTACCATAAGTCAACAGTGAACATATATGAATAGATAAATAGGAATGTTATATGAATATTTTATTGGATGTACACACCACTGACAGGTAAGACAATCCCCTAAAGAGACTGCCAGATGAGCATCGGAGTTGGCATCTAAAACTATTGTGACAATACTAGGGAACAAGAACCCGAGTAAGCCCGAATACGGGTACTCGGTAGATTATGTTCTACTCGGGACAAAACAAGAAGCCCGGATAAAGATGTTCAATACTCGATCCACATACGTGAATAAATCCAAGAAAGATTCTAGAATCATACTCTGGTACGCAACATCTGTATTTCATCCCCCATATCAAAGTAGGAAAGAGTTAAGAAAGAATCTAGAAGGTTAAAACAACAAACAGGAAGCGACTCCAAGTTAAGTATAACTCTATTCTTCAAGAAGACTGCACACCGATAAGAAAATAAGTCCTAAACGGACTGTGCCACTAGAATCCCATGAAGATTTATATTCAATCCATAAGATCTCATAAACAGGAAAGAAGACAAACGACATCAGTAAGCAACTAATTTCAATTAAATACAGTTGCTTTTACTTGTACAATAAGGATTAGAGTTCTATGCATGTAAAAATAGACCCATCATCTTACCATAGAAAAGGGAGATATACAAAAAAAAAAGATACGCAAGACGGTAAACAGAGTAGAGAAGAAATCACTGTAAGAGAGAAAAAAAAGAGATCAAGTGGTGTAACAGATTATTCAATAGTGGATTTGGCTAGGTGGTCATTCAACCACCAGTGGACGTTTCTCAGATCATCAGAGTTTTACCATGAAAACTCGTGTCGCTAACATATCAACTGCATTCTCTTTCTCTTTCTCTTTTAACAGGTCATAACCAAATCCAACACTGTTGAATTTCTTGACCATCAAGAAATTGATGTCAAGAATTGGTGCTAGAATAAGAGGTTGAACCTCCGATCTGTTTAAACGATGGTTGGTAATGGAAGAAAGGATAGTTCTAGGGATATCCGGAAATCTCCTGATAATGCTCATATAAGTGGAACCACTCAAGATCACACCACAACCACAACCACAAGAAGCCAACTGATATCCCTGGCTGGCATCCAGCAAGTCCAACATACCAGTGAAGACATAGCACGTCGCTTCAGTGACGTATTGCAGCAGTTGCTGACAGATGCAGCTCGAGAAGAAATAGATCTATTGCGGGTAGGAGAGGCACATCTGTCAAACCCTCCATCACCCTCTAGGCTCCAATCGATTGTGGTTGGGCCTGAACCAGATTCACTAACAGCCGTCAGGAACTCAGATCATGTCGACCAGAATGAAGGTACTACGTATAACCAGGACAAGGATCATGAAACACCATTAGAAGAACGACCTCACCAAAGATGAAACCACGGTCAAACAGGCCATGATAATCACTGTAAATATGACCGGTGAAGAGATCGGTCATCGTCATCGTCATCAAAAGATAATGACCATTGTAAACGTCGCCAACCACACGCCTGCAAGGGTTAGCTCATGAGACTCAGAGGCAAGATGAAAAAGAGATAATGACTGCTAAGACAGTCACACGACGGGTCAACCATCAAGGAGAGCCGTGAACGATAGAGATGTCGTGATTCAGAGCCTGACTTGAGAAGTCGATAACAACAGGTGTCAAATGGACACGTTGATTAAGCGATACGGATATAATGAGTTTTCTGACAATGATTCTTATAGTCCTTTTACTAGAAACATTCTGTGAACGCCATTCCCAAAGAGATTCAGGATGCCACACGTGAAACGATTCAAAAAGGATATGGATCCTAAATAACATGTCAGATGATATAAGAGCACCATGGCCCAGTATGCCCATAACGATACTTTATTGTACCTTAACTTTCCACAAACTCTCGTGGATACAGGTTAAAGATGATTTGGAGGATTGCCTCTGGCAAGTATTGGGAGTTTCAGCAAGTTGAACAAAAGCTTCTCAGTACAATTTCTAGGGAATGTACACAGGAAAAAATTGGTGGCTTACCTTTCTCAGCTGAAACAAGGGAAAGATGAGTCGCTAAAGAAGTATCTATAAAGATTTGGTCAAGTGGTCTCAAAAATAGGTAGCGTAAATGACGAAGAAATAATCATTACGTTCATAAAAAACTTACAAAATGGATGTTTGTCTTTCGACCTAAGAAGGGCTCGTCTAACTAGATATGCAGATATGATGGATATGGAAGGATACGCCTTGACGGAAGAAGAAGAGTTGGCAATAGGAGGTAGTTACATGCATGGGGGGAAACCCGAACAAAAAGATTCTGAGTCAAAGTCGTAAATCCACAAAGGGAAACTAAAAGGAAATAGGAATTAGAGGAGCAAAGATGGGGGAAATGGACATAATACTGACCAAACCAGGGAAAAATTTCAAGGAAAATATATGAACTACACCCCACTTCGAAAAAGACAAGAAGAGATCCTAGCAATACTAGAAGAGAAGAATCTGGTGAATGAGCCACGTCGGCAGTCACAATTTGCTCGGTGAGACACGATGAAATATTATAGGTTCCATAAGGAAACTAGTCACGAGACCTCCAATGTTACCAGCTCAGAGACTATATAGAAACCCTCATCTGAGAAGGACATCTGCAAGATATAATTTTGAAGAAAGATGAGAAGTTAGTGAAATTCCCTAGAAAGTTTGTCTATAACCTAGAGGGGGGTGAATAGGTTTTAATTCGATAGATTACAAATTTTGTGAATTAATCAATATTAGCAATTCTACCTCATTCTACTTAAATGTTCAAATAAAAGACAACAAACATAAAACAATAACAACACGCAATATATACGTGGAAACCCTCCAAATGGGAAAAACCACGGGCTGTTTAGAGTGCCACCCTTAATCCTCAAAATCCACTATTGAGTAAAAGTTTACAACCTGGGTTGACCACCCGTCTAACCCTCCAGTTACTAACCCTTTCACTCTACCCAACAAGCCTTAATAGTGATTTTGGATCACTAACCTTGTGCACTAACCACTTAGCCACAAGCTAAATCAATAATGAATAGATAATGGCAACCTAAGTGAATATGCAAGAATATTCAATATGCAAAAATGCTACGTCAAGACATTCATGCTTATCTAGGATTAATAATGACAATTAAAGCAAATCCTAGATATCAATGTTCTAAATGCAAAGGCAAGAAGAATTAATTAGATGAGCAAAATCATCCTAAATGCTAACTATCACAAATTAATGCATCTCAACCAACAATCAATACACAAGCATGTCATAAAAGCAATTAAACATACAAGCAAGCAATTACTATGCAATAAAGACTAAAACCCTAGGTATACATGTCTTAGTAATGAAAACATAAAGTTTAGAACATGTAGAGAATACCTAGTCATGAACACACAAAAAACTTATGCTTAAAAGATGCTTGATGATTTGGATTTTAAGGATGGTTAAGTAAAAATGGCTTTTTACAGCTTCTCTCACTAAAGAACCTTATCTCTCTCTTAAAACTAGATTGGGAAGCTCTAAAAACGAGTTGGGAAGAAGAAGGTATATTTATATAAAGCCTAAAGTGAAGCTACGTCATTTTGGCCAAAACTGACCAAAGGACGCAATATGTGCTGGTGTCTGTGCCCTGGTCGAGTAGCGCACAACCAATGACAAACCACTAGACAAGTTGCGCTGGTGAGATACGTATGATGACCAGCGTACCACCAACGACACACAACTGGAAAGCTACACTGGTGTTGGCACTAGTGAGGGCGCTGCTCGAGTAGCGCACTGCTCACCACCTTCACACACACACACAATTCATGCAAGAGAAAAGAGGTGAGGGGAATGCATCCTAATGCCTAACATGACATGAAATTTTAATCACAAGATGCAATCAATTCAAATAAGAAAGAGATAACAATATTAGGCATACAATCAAGACAATTAACCATAAATGCAAAGTGATCAAAAACAAGCATGAGAGTGAGCGTGTGCACTAAATCTCTTCAATGAAGTTAAGCAAGTGATTTTACCTTTGATGCTTGAAAGAGGACTTGAGCAATGATGACATAAATGTTAGGATTATGCTCGATAGCAAGAGTGTAATAGTCTAATAAACAATCTTTTTCATATGAATAAAGTGATTTCTAGTTTAACAAATCTTATAGCATTTATAGTTTCATTATTATAATTGTCAAAAGTAAATAATCATAAGGTCAAAAGACTATGAGAAAAGAAGAATTTTTCATACATCTAGATATGTATGAGGTAGACACAATTCTTTAGTTAGTCTTGAATAATATTCACAACTTAAGATAGAAGATTGGGAGCCTTTATCTTGTTAAAGTTGTAGATTCTTTTGCTAGCATTTGAGTGGGATCAAATGTGTTATGATGAGTCTAAAATCATCAAAGTGTGGTGTCTTTGGGCAAAAGAATCTAGTGCACTGGGTGCATTGAATAAGATCAAAATGAAATACTTTATCTAGAACCGTCAATGGATAAAAGTTTTCATTTGAAGACAATCGGAGAGTCTATCTAAATCCTGAGATAAATGATGGACTTATGGTTGCAAGTGTTATCATTTGAGCTATCAATGAGTACGATTATATAGCATAGTCTATCCTCGATAGTTTGGTGGTATTCATTTGTTAATCGATAGAGGACTTCATTTATAGATATGGACATCTTGGCTCCATTTATTGAATGAGAGTAGAATACCATCATATGGATGTTTTGAGGTATTGGATATTAAATCTTAACGTTAAGTTTTCAATAGTGTCTATTGAAACATGGCTTCTGGACAAGTCAAAATATCCAAGTTCAAAATGTGGTCATATGAGTAAATATGGTAACTTGGAGAGCTATAGGCAGTCTATGAGTTCTTGGCGATTACTGGTATTCTTCACGAGGATACACTTTCTCCAATAAGATTGTCTAGGGTATGAATGAGTAACATCAACTTATTCTATCTTTATTTAAGAGTTCAATTTTAGTTCTTTAGTGGAATGAACTAAAATTAAATATATTGGACCTAAGTGAATCATTTGTTGATTGTGACTGAGTTGTGTCTATTGGAGATTAAATTTAGATAGCCCGCCAAATTTAGATAGCCCGCCAAGATCCCCAATCCATACGAACTTGCATGGATCACTTGATATATTCTACCAGACCAATAGGGGTCCATCTAGAATTGTAATAAGGCGTGTGAACTTATTTCTTTTTGTAAGAATAGGTCTAGTTCACATGTGGACATTTTATTTAGGTCCAATGGATTTAATAAAATGAGAAAAATAATATATGGCCTTTATACTAGGTATGGGCGGCAATGGCTATGGATAATAGCTTTAATATATTATTTTTATTTTATTATTATTTAATTAAATGGAAATTAATTAATTTGTTGATTAATTAATTATTTAATTAAAAGTCAAAATCTTTTCCTATTAGGAGATGGTCTCTTAAAACTATACTATTGTTGGTAGTATAGTTAATGTTAAAGACTATATTTGATAAGTAGATAAATAAAAGGAGTTATTTATCTAATCAAATTAGGAAGTCTTTAATATGGTTACAAACACACTATTGAGTAGGATTAGGAGTCTCGGTGTAGGAAAGAATTCTTTTTGGAAAAGGATTCTTGGTCACCAAGTAAAACTACTTAGTGGTAGAATTCTTATTTGAAAAGGATTCATAACCACCAAGTTAATCTACCTAAGGATAGGATTCTTGTCCATCAAGTGATCTTTATTAGGAGATATTAAACACTCCTAATCTACTTCAAACAAGGGAATTTTGTTCATCACATGTATAATATAGGATAGGATAGATTTCCTTCTAGATAAGGATTCTAACTACCAAATAAATCCACCTAAGGAAAAGATTCTTGCCAACCAAGTGAATCCTTCTTAGGAAAGGATTTATGAACCTATATATATGTGGATGATAAATTCAACCAGCCCCAAGGCAATTAGAGGTATTTTCGGCCAAGCTTTATTTGAGAATGAAAAAGTTTCGGCCATCACAGGAATTTTGAGGGAGAAAAATCTGATTATACTCTAGACAAAATTCGATCATCTCTAATCAATAGTGTGTGAATTCAGCCAAGTAGAGAAAAAAGGGGGACGTTTTTGTATTCGATAGTATACTAATGTCCTTTACATCAAAAGGGTTTTGTGTACAACATCGAATCAAGGTTCACGCGAGTTACAATCAAATTGATTGATAATTCACAAGTGACCGAACGTTCTTGAATTTTTCTCTTGGAGGATATTTGTAACTAACAAATAAAAGATATTTGCTTTGTCTCCATCCTCAGGAATACAATTTAAAGAAAGGGAGCCCACACTCCTAGGTGATTCATGTTCGTGATTGGATTGGAAGATCTTGCGGAATCAATTCGGTGCTTGTTTAATCGTCACGCGAAAAAGGTACGATACTTTTATATACATCAATTAATCTAGGGTTAAGGTTCTCGTTGCATAAAAGGGAAATTTTTTTATTTATACGCAAACCCTAATCTCGTTTTTTCTCACGCATCCGTTGCGTTTCTAAACCGCTCTACCCTACACTAAAATACCCTTACATATTTATGCCAAAATGTGAGTAACTGAGAGCGGACTCAGGAAATCCGAGAAATAGTGGAAGCAAGACAGGATTTCGACATTAATTCTATCGAACCTGATCCGAAGAGAATAAATGAAGGATGTGAGCCGATAAAATTCACTAAAGATAACTCACATGGGGTCGATGTCCGACCAAAAGACTCTCTCGTCATTAGTGCCTGAATTGGTCATAGAGAAGTCAGGAGAATTTTAGTTGACAATGGTAGCTCGACAGACATCCGCAATGTGGTTGTTTATGATCAACTCAGATTGGATCGAAAGGACTTACAACCTTTCCATACCCTACTCAGAGGATTCGAAGGAATCGAGGTTAGGTCTCTTGGAGCAGCAAAGCTACCCGTGAAGATCGGAATAGCTCATTGCCAGAAAACAGTGCTACTCGACTTTGTGGTGGAAGATCTGGACAACTGGCCTTATAATGCGTTACTAGATCGACCTTTCCTGAACAAAACAAAGGCGATAACAGCAACCTACCCTCTGATGATTAAATTCTCGACTGAATGGGGGGTAGGAATAATCAAGGGGTCGCAGGAGATGACCAGAAAAGTTAATCTCTTAGTTTACAAAGACAGAGATAATAGTGAACACCAAGTATGCACTATAACTCAACAAATCAGATTAAGCAAGAAGAATCACTATTGTTCGAGTTCGATCCAAGGGAGGAACCGAAAACGTCAAAGAATGAACCATCAGAGGAGGTGGTCTTAAAGGAAGATGAGCCGAATAGGAATATCAAAATAGGAGCCAACTTATAAGAGAATGTCAAACTAGATCTTATCAATTTGCTCAGAGAAAACAAAGATGTGTTCACATGGAGTCATGAAGACATAATGGGGATAGATGCACGAGTAATATAACATCACTTGGCGGTGGATTCGAATGCGAGACCTGTGATACGAAAGAGAAGATCTTTCAACCTCAAAAGAAGTCGAGCGATCAAGCATGAGGTGGAGAAGTTACTCACTGTAGGGTCAATCCGAGAAATCAACAATCCTTAGTGGGTAGCAAATGTGGTTTTGGTCCAAAAGAAGAATGGCCAATGGAGAATGTGCATGGATTTCACGGATCTGAACAAAGCCTACCCAAAAGATAGTTTTCCACTCCCCATAATAGACCAATTGGTCGATGCTACATCAGGTCATGAATTAGTTAGTTATGTGGATGCTTATTCGGGATACAATCAGATACGAATGAATAAAGCTGATGAAGAAAAAACAGCATTCACGATAAATCAGGGTTTGTACTGTTATACAGTGATGCCCTTTGGGCTAGAAAAATGATGGGGCCACGTATCAAAGATTGGTCAACATAATTTTCGCTCACCAAATAGGAAGAAACATGGAAGTTTACATAGACGACATGTTAACCAAAAGTATTTCGACAGGCGAACATGCTTCGGACCTGTGTAAAACATTCGATGTCCAGAGAAAATATCTAATGAAGTTAAATACGAGCAAGTGCCTATTCGAAATTCCTTCAGGAAGTTTCCTTGGGTTCCAAGTTCACCAGAGGGGGATCGAAGTGAATCCCGAGATGATCCAACCCCTTCAAAAAATGACTTCACCAAGACATTAAAAGAGGTACAACGCCTGACGGGATACTTAGCTTCCCTAGGCAGATTTATTTCGAAGGCCACAGATAGATGTGCTCCGTTTTTCAAAGTGATCAAAAAGAGGAAAGGACTTGAATGGAACGAAGAATGTGAACACACATTTCGGAAGATCAAAGAATACTTATGTCAGGCTCCAATCCTCTCAAAACCTAAGGTGGTTAAAAAAATCTACTTGTACTTGTCCTTTACAGAGTTAGTAGTAAGTTCGGTTCTAGTCAGGACAGAAGACAAGATACAGAGGCCAGTGTACTATACCAGTAAGGATCTTCTTCCAGCTACAACCAGATACTCACAGAAAGAAAAAATGGCTTTAGCAATGGTTTCGGCAGCGAGGAAGTTGAGGCCGTACTTTTAGGCTCATGCAATCATGGTTTTCACCGACTGCCTGCTTAAGAAAATTCTGCAAAAGCCTGAGATTTCGGGGAGATTAACTAAATAGACAATCAAGCTGAGCGAATTCGATATTCAGTACATGCCCAAGACAACACTCAAAGGCCAAGCAGTGGAAGATTTCATAGCAGAGTTCACATAACCAAATTTGGAAGCAAAAATAATGTTGGGCAGGAGTTTCTCATGTAGATTATATGTCGATGGTTCCTCAAACACTCATGGCAGCGGGACAGGGATCGTAGTATGCACCCTAGAGGAAGATAACGTTGAATGTGCCATGAGATTTGATTTATAAGCAAAAAACAAACAAGCAGAATATGAGGCATTGCTAGTATGGCTTAGAGTTTGCATAGCTCTTGGAGCAGATGAGGTCGAGATATTCAGCGGCTCACAGGTAGTCGTAAACCAAGTCTTAGACGAGTATCAGGCCAGGGATGAAAGTATAATGGCTTATTTGGGCATAGCAAAATAAATCCTCTAAAAATTCAAGGAATATAGGATTGCCTAGATCCCTAGAGAAGAAATGAAAATGCAAATGCTTTGTCCAAACTAGCATCAGCAACAACCACAATCAGGCCAAAGAATATCCCGGTTGCACATCTTCTCAGAACAAGTATAGTTGAGCCAAAAGACTTTGAAGTCTCAGAAATTCAAACACCGTTAGACGGTTGGATGACTCAGCTAAAAAGGTACCTAGAAGAAGATATACTCCCAGAAGATCTCTTAGAAGTAAAACGTGTCAGGTATAGGTCAGCAAGATACACACTGATTAGAGGAGAACTGTACAGAAGAGGGTTTTCTCGAACACTCCAAAGATGTGTATCATAAGAGAATGCACACCAGATACTACAGGAAATCCATGGTGGAGTATGTGGGAACCATATAGGAGGCAAAAGCTTGGCACACAAGGTACTCAGACAAGGTTTTTACTGGCCTTCTCTATTCACTGATGCAAAACGATGTTAAGAAAGTTGCAATGCTTGCCAAAGGATCGCCAATGACATTCGGCAACCCCCATAACACCTTAGAAGCCTCACATCCCCATGGTCGTTCACCATTTGGGGCATGGACTTAATTGGTCCGATGCCAGCAGGACCAGGGGGTGGAGCGAGGCATGTAATCGTGGTTGTTGATTATTTTACTAAGTGGGTGGAAGCTGAAGCACTAGTTCATATCACGGAAGTAAACACCATAAAATTTGTAAAAAAAAATATACTCTACAGGTTTGGAGTCCCGAATACTATTATCACTAACAACAGCACCCAATTCGGCAATCAAAAATTCAGGCAGTTGTAAAACGAGTACCAAATTGCAATTTTTTATGCCATACCTACCCACCCTCAAACAAATGGACAAGCTGAAGCGGTAAACAAAGTCATCAAGCACACACACAAAGAAAATTTAGATGCCAAAAAGGGTAGTTGGGTTAAAAACTTCCTGAAGTATTAAGGGCTTATTGGACGACAGTAAGGACTTCTACTAGTGAAACACCGTTTTCTCTGGCATTCAGAACAGAAGCTGTCATCCCGGTAGAAAAATTGTATATGTCACTTAGAGTTAGGCTGTATGATCAAGATCAAAATGCTGATATGTCGTTACAAAGCTTAGACGAGTCAGAAAAAAAAGGGAGAAATCCCAAGTACGAAATGCGGCATATCAGCAAAGAGCGGCCCGGCACTGTAATTCTCATGTTCGGATTAGGAAGTTCTGGTTAGGAGACCTGGTGCTTAGAAAAGTATCGCTGAACATGAAAAACAAAGTTACGGGCTTGTTGGCTAACAAATGGGAAGGTCTATACAAAATTGAAGGAATAGCTGGTCACAGAGCATATTGGATTGCCCGACCAGATGAAGGGATTTTACCCCGACCATGCAATGCCCAATATTTAAAGATCTTCTATCCTTGAAATTTGTTTTTATTTTTTAGTCAGGATGTTCTTTTTTACTTATTTTTAACAATCCTTTAGGATTTTCATACTGTTAGTTTTGCAGTTATGAATAAAAGTCCGATACGGGATTCCAGAAATCTAGGCATATGATAATAAGAACATATGAAAAAGATTGAGCATATGATAATGACATGAAACTGCATGAAATAAAATGCTCAGGGCCCTTAATTTGGCAAAAATCCCGATTGGGTGGAAAAGCTGAAACGAGCATGCCAATCGAGCAAAGTCAACTAAGACCTTAGCCAAAAGGCAAACCCGATGCGCCAAATTCTGGAAAATGGCTCGGGGCACCGTTTGGAAAATCCTGGTGAATTACCTGACACGTCCTAAAGAAGTGTTCCTACTCCCAAGTATAAGAGTGTCATAGTAATAAATTAACCGGTAAGATCGGATCGAACCACAGGGAGGTTGTTCACTTGTCCTTGTAGAATTAATTATCTAGATTAATTAATAAGCTTGTTATAAAATGTAAATCAATTAAAATTAAAACTGGGGCTAAGGGATCCACTGTTGGTAATTCGATTATGATCCAATTATTAATATTTAGTCCAGATTAATGGGATGGTATTCCACTCAACTGACCACTCTCTAATAGATATGGGTAAAAGTACTCAATGTGCTAGACAATATCTGTCTATCTACAGTGAGTCAAAAACTCCACAAAGATCAGAGAGGAGAAACCACTCTCTGATAAATATGGGTAAAAGTACTCATTGTGCTAGACAATATCTGTTTGTCTATAGTGATTCAAAAACTCCACAAAGATCAGAGGGGAGAAAACATAAAAATAATAAACTTACCATAATTGGATCATATTTTTCATACCAACAGTATCACCTTTGGCCCCATCTATATAAAATTAGCAGACATAATTTAACTAAAAAATAGCTATTTTATTTAAACTTGGAATTTGAGAACAAAAGAGAGAAAATTTCACAAATCTAATATCAGATTTGGATTCAGAATATGAAAATTAGGGGGGGAGAGGCCCCCTATTTATATAAAATACGGATGAAAATTGACCATCGGATGAATTTAGAATAGAGCGTCGAGATTTCACCACGTCATCAGTGAATAGTGAACAGTAAACGCATCCGTGAAAGTCAATAGTGAATAGTGAATAGTGAACAGTACACGCATCCGTGAAAATAAACAATGAACAGTGAACAGTGAACAGTAAACGTGAATAGTGAACAGTGAACAGTGAACAGTGCACCGGCTAATAGAATGTGATTCTTTACAGTCGCGTGTACGTTGCACTCGTAGTTTGGGTCAATAGGAATGTGCCACATCATCAGGAATAGTGAAAATCAACTGTAAATAGTTAAAGTCAACTATGAACAGTGAAAGTCAACTGTGAACAATGAATAGTCAAAATTACAAAAATGCCCTTCAAGGCCTTCCTAAGGTTTTTGACGTTCTAAACTTGATAACGATGTTTGTTTTGCCATCTGACTTCTTCATAATTCTGAATTGATCAAATTACCTATGAAATACAATGAAAAATACACTGATTACTACACAACATATTTATTTAAGCGAGCGAACGAAATAATGTCTAAATTGGGGAATTAATCATATTGGAAGTGTAAAATGATGATATTATCCCTTAGTAAACATACACTTTTTAGTGTTAATCACCCCCCTCCCTAACCAGCTTATTGCTAGTCCCTAGCAACTAAAGCCAAAATAATAAAAACTCAAATTTAAATCTCTAAACTACTAAATACACAAACTCTCTCATACCTCTTTTGTCACCCTTTGACAATCAATCATCAATTGAGTTATCAATCAAACTTTCTTGTGCTCAATACAGATCAACACAATAACTATGAGATTCAATTGAAATCAAGCAACATTTTCATTAAGAAATCTCATCAGGGCTTCTTCTTTAGGCAGTAGTTTTATTTCTTCTTCTTTTTTGGGTTTTTTTTAATAAAATAAAATTGGAAACAAACATTCCTTCTTTAATCCATGTAGCGAGCTTTAGGTCAATGACTCCCAAACAAGTTGGCTTTAGGGCATTAAGTGTTAAAACACTTCTACAGGCTTAATTACTCGGATTGCAGATGTTTTATTCTCTTTTATTTTAGTACAATTCACTTAAGCTTTCTCTTTAACCCGTGTAACGAGCTTTGGGTCAATGACTCCCAAACCAGTTGGCCTTAGGGCATTAGGTGTTAAAACACCCCTCAGACTTAATTGCTCGAGTTAAAGAGGCTATGAATCTGCACTTTATTCTGATACAGACTCCACCGTTTTGTGCGAACACTCTATGCTTACTGAGGCATGAGGTATAGATACTAAGTAAGAGTTTTGGTCACAACACACAAAATTATTTTTATTATTGTTGACGTCAATTTTCTGGATTGTGTCAGAAAAGCCAACAAGGATTGGATTTCGGCTATTAATTCAAAGAGAAAGAGATTCAGAGAGAGTAACGAAGACAAGTTTTTCGTGGTAAAACTTCGATGATCGGAGAAACGTCCACGGGTGGTTGAAGGATCAACCAAGCCAAAATCCACTATGAAAATATGATGTTTACAAGCTCTCGGTCTCTCTATCTTCTTTCTGTATTTTCCTATTGCTATCTTGCCTATATCTATTTTTGGGACGAGATTATGGGTCTATTTATATGTTTATAGAACCCTAATCTGCTTTGTACAAGTAATACAAGATCTTTGTATTTAATTGTGATTCAGTTACTTGCTTGAGATTGATTTGTCTTCTTTCCTGTTTCAGAGTCTCTTATGGAAATCGAGTGAGATTCTAGTAGTACAGTTTTATCTGGACTTGTTTCCTTATAAGAATGTAGTCTTTGTAGTGAAATCAAGTTGTTTCCTGATTGAGGATTCTCCTAGCTCAGTATTCTGTTCTCTTTGGGATTCCTTCATGATGGCTATCTTCGTGTATTTAATGACTCAATCCGTATAAACTAAGCACTAAGTTTCTTACTCGGGTCGTATTTATCCCAAGTAAGAATAACACTTGTTGGTTCGAGTATCGCCGTTTAAGCCCGAGTAGAAGATGCTTTCTTGTCTACCCCGAGTACTTTAAATTGATTTGGAGTAATTTAGTTGATCCCAAGTAGGTCTTGCCACGCTACTGGTTTACTCGGGTTTTCTTCTCTTTAATGATGCCTCGTAGCATATTTCCTGAATGCCTATTTGGGTGTCCACCTGGCAATTTTCTCCTTTCTATCGATGACATGTATGCATGGTAAAATTTACATACGACAATACCCCCTTAAAATATTTTTGCCGAGTAAATTTCATTTCGGGCAAGAGTATTTTAATCATCTTAATTTTTACTCGTCAGAATAGCCGTCTTGTCATAATGGCGTGTCTTAATGATGACCCTGTAATTTTAATTCGCTTCATCACGCAAGATCTTAAATGATGGCGACGTTTTGAAGTTCTGACGGTCGAGGGCTACTTTCTGTTTTGACACGTGTCCCTCGTCTCTTCGTTTTTCAATATCATTTATGAGAAATGATTTTTACGTCTCCCCAAACGCCGCCTATGTCATCTACTTTCATCATAAGTTTTTTCCAGTCTTGAAATCCTAGGGTTTCGTGTCGTCTCCTTTTTAAATTCTTCACTGAGAGACATCGTTGGTTTATTCTTAACAATTTTCTGCATAAATTTCTTTAAACCCAGATTTCTTTATCAAGAAGTTCACGATTCTCCGTTTAAAGATCTTACATCAATCTCAATTCAAGGTTAGTTTTAATGGGGCCATCTTCCTGCCATCGTCTCTTTAAAATCGGTTTTGATGCATTAGAACGTGGGGATTTCCAGTTAGTTTCTTGCATTAAACGATTACTGGGGGATATCCCAATAGATGAGCCTCCATTTTTAGAGGTTGATGTTTCTGGGCTTCACCCTGATGTTACTTTCAGCCCTGTATCAAGTTCTCCATCTAATTCTGATTCTGATATTTCTGATCACAGGGAATCTTTTCGAAGGATGGGTAAACATCAGAGCAGAAGTAAGGTATACAAGCACGGCTTGAGCAACGTTCAGATCAGGGAACAGACTGTTAACGAGGGTGATGTTGATGAGGTGTACAGGGCGTCTCGTCTTTCATTTTCCAATACTCGCCCGAGTGGCTTTGATACTGAGCCGAATGTGGTCGGGCCAGCTGAAATAGAAAAATACAGCTCCCCTCCTGATTCGACTTGCCTGACTCGGTCACTTTGGTTCCTGCGGAGGATAGAGTCGTATGGGATCCTCCTAAGGGTATGGTCGCGATTTATGGATCAATGCTATGTTGTGGTGTCACACTTCCCTTTCAACCGTTTATTGCCTGGTTTTTGGCTGAAGCAGGGATAGCCCCAGCTTTATTGACCCCGAATAGTTATAAAGTCTTGATATGCATGTGGCATATGTTCAGTAGAATGAACCTTTCACCGCCAGCCCCAAATGAAATTAGGCATTTCTTTACGCTGAGGCAGGTTAGCAAGACGGGGACCTATTTTCTTGCATCTACTCCATCGGACGGTTGGGTCCCCAAAGAAGGAAAGGTGAATCGGGAGGTCGACGCTTCAGATGACCTAAAAAAAGAAGGGTTTTGTATGGGGATTCCCTATATCCAACAAGTTCTGAAAGAACAGTTGGTTTTTTGCTGGAGGGACTCTCGGGCTCAATGTTACTGTTGGATCTAAGGATTCCCAAAATGTGTTGAGTGTTCCCCGTTTCTTCTGTTCCTCCGAAGTGTGGAACAAGAAAATAATTGATTATAGTGATTCTAAGATGAAGAGGCTGACTCGGGCAGCTGTTTGTACTCTGGAGAAGAGGAGCAAAAGCTACCTTTTTAAAGAGAATTTGATAAAGCTCGGCTTCTTTAGACAGATTTCTGGCCATCGCAGGCGGTGTAAGTAACACAGGCTTCCTTTCTATTGTATTTTTCTGCATTTCATCTTCTGACATCTTTTTTTTTAAGTGTTTGATACAGACCTCGTCAGCGATCTTCAGGCTCGCCAGGTGAAGTTGATTCTACAGACGAGTAGAAAAGAAGCTTCCCGTCAGGGCGCTAAGGGTATTGCTCCACCCGAGCCTGATGAGGAAACCGACACTGCTGAGGAACAGATCCCCGAGTGCGTTCATCAAGGTGCTCAGCCTTCTACTCAGTATTTTGCTGGTCTTAGTGGCCAAAGTGAGCCAACTGACACCCAACTGACACCCAACTGCCTGATAATAGGGAGAGGCAATGTGAAAGCCCGGTCGAAGAGCCTGATGGACGGTTTGTAGCCGGCGACTGTGGTAACGTCTTGATGGATCAAGTGCCTGCAGGTGCTAAATTCTTTGAGTCTTTCCGGGATGATCCGCAGGAAGATCCTGCTGTTGACCTTAACTTCCACCGTCCTCGGGGTGAGAAGCGAAAGGTAGTTAGTTCACCGTCTTGTCCACTCAAAGTTCCTCGGGTAGTCTCATTTATCGACTCCAGTGATGAAGATGTTACAGATGAGATTGCCCAGAGTATTGGCGCTGGAGCATCAGTAGTTGCGAACGCTTCAGAACCGAGTAGGGCTTCTTCTACCCCCGAGGTTGGAGATATGGGGGCTGAACCTTCAAGGGTAACTTCTCCATCCTTAGAACCGAACAGGGCTTCTCCTGCCCCCGAGTTTGGAAATCTATGAGCTGAACCCTCGAGGGTTCCTTTATTCCTTTCTTCTCAGGATATGCTACGGGAGATGTCCTCTGGTTGGGCTTTTATCGAGGAAGACAGCTGGAGCAGCTTTCGGGATAGTTCCCTGACCAAACGTCTTCAAAATGTTTTCAACGGTGCATCTTATGTAAGTTAAATCCGACTCCTCTATTGTTTTGCTTCTGTCAGATTTCTGAATATATCTCTTTACAGATGGTGGCCGAATTCGTTGAGTTAGTTCAGAATCAGCAACATCAAGCTGATCGAATAAGGCGTCTGGAGGCTCAGTTGAAGGCGAGTGAGAAAGATCGTGTTCGAGCTGAAGAAGTTTATTAGCAGGAGGTCAGTTCTGTACAGATATTCACTGACCATTGTCTGGCGAAGCAGGTTGAAGCCGATGAGAAGGCATCTTTGGCAGATGATAAGGTTGCATCACTTCAACATCTCCTATCTTCTGTTGAAGAATCCGTGCTTAAGTTCGAGCAGAAGGCGGAGCAGTCAAGGTCGGCATATGACCAAAAAATCAAAGATCTGGAGCGTCAAGTGTTGACAGTTGAATCCCTATCCCGAGAGGCCAGGTTGGAACTTGAAGTCCAAGGGGTGGATCTTTTTAAAAGATCCCCTGCTTACGATGCCCTACTTCTTCGGGAGTTTCAACGCGGGTTAGTTACAGCTGGCGAGCTCTTCAAAGTTAAGAATAGGGCGACCGAGAAAGCTCAAGCTAATTGGGAGCTGTCAATCAAACATCATGTGGACCAGTCCTTGGAGTCTCTTCGGATTCAGATGAAGGAATGGAGAGCCTACTATCGTAGTCAAGGCAAAGAGCCCCATCCCATGCATTTGGAGATTCCGTCCGAGCATTCTCTCTCGACCTTTTATGCAAGTCAAGAGTCGGTTGAGGGTGTAGTCCCAGATGTCGGGCCAGTCCCGGGTGAAGATTACAGCCAGTAGAGGGATGATATTGTCGATAATATCGCTTGGCCGTCTAATAAGAGCCAGCTTCGTGAGTACGAGATGATGCCAGATCCGAGTATTGGAAAAGGCTCGAAATCCTCGCAACCTTAATTTTGTAGAACTGTAGAAAATTCTGATTTATTTTTTACTTGTAAAGAAACACTCTTTGATCTGTAACCATTCTTTTAGGAGCAATAAAATTTTATTTATTTTGAATTGAATGGTCTTGATCTGTTTATTGCTGATTGTTGTCGAGTGCTGTATTAAACTGACTGATGTTCGGATAACTTAACCGAGTATCTTATTAAACCGGTTATTACCTAAATGACTTCAATTGCCAAGTGTCTTATTAAACTGGCTTCTTTGAGGTTCGGGTAACTTAACCGAGTGTCTTATTAAACCGGTTGTTACCCGAATGACTTCAATTGCCAAGTATCTTATTAAACTGGCTTCTTCGATGTTCGGGTAACTTAACCGAGTATCTTATTAAATCGGTTGTTACCCGAATGACTTCAATTGCCAAGTATCTTATTAAACTGACTTCTTCGATGTTCGGGTAACTTAACTGGGTATCTTATTAAACCGGTTGTTACCCGAATGACTTCAATTGCCAAGTATCTTATTAAACTGGCTTCTTCGATGTTCGGGTAACTTAACCGGGTATCTTATTAAATCGGTTGTTACCCGAATGACTTCAATTGCCAAGTATCTTATTAAACTGACTTCTTCGATGTTCGGGTAACTTAACTGGGTATCTTATTAAACCGGTTGTTACCCGAATGACTTCAATTGCCAAGTATCTTATTAAACTGACTTCAATTGCCAAGTATCTTATTAAACTGACTTCTTCGATGTTCGGGTAACTTAACTGGGTATCTTATTAAATCGGTTGTTACCCGAATGACTTCAATTGCCAAGTATCTTATTAAACTGGCTTCTTCGATGTTCGGGCAACTTAACCGAGTATCTTATTAAACCGGTTGTTTCCCGAATGACTTCAATTGCCAAGTATCTTATTAAACTGGCTCTTTAATATTAACCGAGTCATTTTTAAACAGGCAAGTTTTCACGTGTTTCATACCCGGTTGCTACTTGAACATTACATCAAGGCTCACCATGATTATACGTTCGAGTCCTTACGCAATACCAAGGACGTCTCCCCAGTTTTTATGTGCAAGGGTTTGCCGAATCGTTGAGCTCTTTTTTAAAAAAAAAAAATTGCTTCAACACAACTACGCATTTCATCGGAATTTCTCTTGATAGCATCCCGAGCATTTTTCCAGAGTCTGGTGCATCGGGTTTGCCTTTTTACGAAGGTAATTTTGACCCTGCTCGACTGGCATGCTCCTACGAGCTTCTCTACCCATTCATGATTTTATGGTCCCGAGAATTCTGTTTGCATGTTCTTATTATCATGCTCTTCTTTCATATGTTCGTATTATCATATGCTTTCTTTTGGAAATCCCGAACTAGATGCTTTCCTTTCGGAAATTCCGAGTAGTTTTATTTATTACTGTAAAAAATCAACAAAGATTTAAATTAGTTTAATATTTATCCTGACTAATATTGTCCTGACTAGAAAAAAGAATAAAATATTTGATATAAATATATATATTTTAAGGATAGAAAATCTTCAGATATTGGGAATTGCATGGTCGGGGTAAAACCCCTCCATCATGGCAAACTATTCCCAAGATCTTGTATTCTTTAAACGGATTGGTGAGGTCTTTCTTGATTTTTCCTCCCAGTTAGCCCCGATCTTGACCACCTTATCTGGTTCTTCTTTTAATCACTTCAACCGGTTATGCTTTGGATTCATTTGAGTCCTCATTTGGATCCAACTCGAATGATAAGGATTCTTTGCGCTGATTTGGCTGCATTATGGTGTACACCTGTTCAGCATCATTCTTGCCTTTGTATACTGACAGTTTTTCTCTTCTGGCCATCTCGTGGAATCCCTTGACTATCCCGACCCCCTGGTCTGTCGGGAACTTGATCATTAATGCATAAATGGCGGTTACAACCCTTGTTTTATTCAGGAATGGCCGACCCAATAATGCATTATACAGCCAATTGTCTAAGTCTACTACCACGAAGTCGAGCAGGACAGTCCTCTGGCATGGTGCCGTTCCAATCTTTACGGGTAGTTTTATCGTCCCGAGTGACCTGACCTCTATCCCTCCAAACCCTCTTAATGGAGTATGGAAAAGCTGTAAATCTTTTCGGTCTAGTCTTAGCTGGTCGTATACGGCCATGCTTAAGATGTCTGCTGAACTCCCATTATCTATTAAAATTCTTCGGACTTCCCTATGGCCAATCTGGGAACTTATAACCAAAGCGTCATTAGGCCGAACATCAATGCCATGGGAATCTGCCTCTATAAAGACTATTGGGTTACCCTTTTCGGGTCTGACTCAACCGAGTTTGCGTCAAAGTTATTCCTTACTTCTATTGCTTCTCTGATTTCCTAAGCTCGTTCTCTGTTTCTTATCCCAGTAGAAAGTCCTCCGAAAATTGTATGTATTACTTGATTAGCTTCGGGCTGGTTCTTTGATTTTGACCAGGCTCGTGATCAACCTTAACTTCTCTCTTATTTTCTGATCTCTCGATCTTTTTTCAAGATTACATCCCGCATGTGCCCTTCCCGAATAAGAGTCTCTATGTAATCTCTGAGCTGGAAACACTTTAAAGTCTAATGCCCGGTTTCCTTGTGAAACCTGCAATACTTGGTTGTATCTTTCCGGGCAAACTGAGATTGTCGCCGCGGTTCTTGCACCATATTCTTCTCTTCTAGGATGGCTAGAATTTCTTCTTGTTTTTTTTATGAAGAGGGGTGTAATTGGTGTATCTGCCTCAGTATTTATCTGTGGATTGTTCGGCATTACGCCCATTACCCCTATCCTTGTTTTTCTCCTCGCCGTTCCCTTTTAGCTTTCCTTTTTTATTTTGCCTCTTGGATTCAGCATCCTTCTGTTAAGGCTTTCCTCCGTGCATATAGCTCCCTCCTGTAGCTAACTCTTCTTCTTCGGCTAGTGCGTATCCTCCTGCCATATCCATCATGTTTGCATACCTAGTCAGTCGAGCTCTTCTCAAATCAAAGGATACTCGTCCATTATGCAAATTATTGATGAATGCAGCATTTATGGCTTCATCATTTGCACTGCCAATCTCTGATACCCCTTGGCCGAATCTCCCTAGATATTTCTTCAGTGACTCATATTTCCCTTGTTTTATTTGAGCAAGATGAGCCACTGACTTTTTCCTGTGAACGTTACTCAGGAATTGCCTTAAGAAACTTCTGCTTAATTCACTGAAACTCTTGATGCTTGCTGAAGGTAACCTTTCGAACCACCTCGACCCTAAGTCTCTCAGAGTTTGTGGGAAATTGAGACATAATAAGGGATCGTTGTGGGCATACTTGGCCATGGCGCTTTTATAGCGTCTCACGTGCTCTTTCGGGTCCGTGTCTTTCTTAAACTGCTCCACGTGTGGCATCCTGAACCTTTCTGGGAAAAGGGTCCGCAAGATTTCCTTGGTGAATGGGCTGTCTGAGTCGTCGTCAGATAAATCGTTATAGCCATAACGTCTGACCAATGCATCCAACTGACGCCTATTGTTCTCGATTTCTTGAGTTAGGCTCTGGATCATGACATTTTTGTCCCCTACCGGGCTTCCTCGACTATTGAACCTTTGGGTTGTCATCATTCTTTCCTCAGACTCTTCACTATGGTGCCGGACCTCTCGTGTGACTCTATGATGACGTTTGTAATGGTGTTGATCACTTTCTTCTGATGATGACCGACCTCTGCGTCGGTTGTATTTACGATGTCTGGCACGTACTGTTTGATTGTGGTCCAGCCTCTGGTGATGTTGTTCCTCTTCAAGTGTTTCCTGTCCAGCCGGGTTGATTGGGGAAGAGTTCCTTCTGGTTTCTGGCATAGTAATTCCTGGCCCAACCACCACCGAACGGAGCCTTACGGGTGGAGGATTGGGAGTATGTGCTCCTGCAGCCAGTAGATCAATCCCTTCCCTTGCTGCGTCTATCACCAATTGCTGCAAGGCCTCTTGGAAACATAACATAAGATCTCTGTTGGTTGGAGGAACTTGTTGGATCCCTGCCAGGTGTGCAGGCTGGTTTTCTGTGTTTGCTGCAGAATCTTGTGACGTGTTGCCAACATGGAAATCGCCTGGTGATTTTTAGCCATTCCCTGAACTACTTCTACTTCTACTTCCTGCCATCATTTTTAACAAGTTTGGAGGTTCAAACCCCTCTTTCTAGCGCCAATTGTAGACGTTGATTTCAGGATTGTGTCAGAAAAGTGAACAAGGATTGGATTTCGGCTATTAATTCAAAGAGAAAGTGATTCAGAGAGAGTAACAAAGACAAGTTTTATGTGGTAAAACTCTGATGACCGGAGAAACGTCCACAGGTGGTTGAAGGATCAACCAAGCCAAAATCCACTATGAAAATATGATGTTTACAAGCTCTCGATCTCTCTTTCTTCGCTCTGTATTTTTCTGTTGCTATCTTGCCTATATCCCTTTTTGGGACGAGATTATGGGTCTATTTATATGTTTATAGAACCCTAATCTACTTTGTACAAGTAATAGAAGATATTTGTATTTAATTGTGATTCGGTTACTTGCTTGAGGTTGATTTGTCTTCTTTCCTATTTCGGAGTCTCTTATGGAAATCGAGTGAGATTCTAGTAGTGCAGTTTTATCTGGACTTTTTTCCTTATAAGAATGTAGTCTTTGTAGCGAAATCAAGTTGTTTCCTGATTGAGGATTCTTCTAGCTCAGTATTCTGTTCTCTTTGGGATTCCTTCTTGATGGCTATCTTCGTGTATTTAATGACTCAATCGGTATAAACTAAGCACTAAGTTTCTTACTCGGGTCGCATTTATCCCGAGTAAGAATAACACTTGTTGGTCCCGAGTATCGCCATTTAAGCCCGAGTAGAAGATGCTTTCTTTTCTACCCTGAGTACTTTTAATTGATTTGGAGTAATTTAGTTGATCCTGAGTAGATCTTGCCATGCTACTGGTTTACTCGGGTTTTCTTCTCTTTAATGATGCCTCGTAGGATATTTCCTGAGTGCCTATTTGGGTGTTCACCTGGCAATTTTCTCCTTCATGTCGATGAAATGTATGCTTGGTAAAATTTACATACGAGAATTATTACTACTATATATATTTTTAAACAAGACCACTGCCGTCGGTTATTACCCTGAATGATGTGTCTGAACAAAATATCGCAAAATCTCATCTTACTGCACATAATCACATGTTAACGTGTGTGTGTGTCTAAAATTGTTCGAAAAAATTCTTAAGATGACTTAATGAACAAAAGGATTAGTCAATGATATCACAATTGAGAGTTTATAAATTTGAATAGTCAGAAGAGAGGAAAAATGCATCAGAACTACAGAGATGCGTCTCAGAAGTATCTAAAAGATCTCCTTACTCGGCCATCTTTACAAAAAAAAATGGCTCGTTATCTTTCTGTTACAATTCTTTAAAATCTAAAGTGCCTTCTTCTTCTTTGACAATCTACAAACAATCATCAAGATATGAATGCATGCTTGACTTAGGTGAATTGATTAAACAAATTTCAGATGAGTTAAAAGAATCCTTTTGAACATGATCTTCAACAATTGTTTCAATAATGTTTACATCTTCATCTTCATTTTCATCATCAGATGGTTTTTAGACATGTTGAAAACATTAATCTTAATTTCCATATTTCTAAAAGACATGCTCATTATTCCATTCTTGCAATTAATCAAGGCATTAGCAGTAGCTAAAAATGGTCGACCCAATATAACAGGAATTGATTTGTGCTCATTAACAACATGCTGTGTTTCCAAGACAATAAAATCTACTGGGTAGATAAATTTCTCAACTTGTACTAACACATCTTCCACTATTCCTTTTGGTATTTTAATTGACCTATCAGGAAGACAAAGTGTGGTTGAAGTCGGCTTTAACTCACCAAATTTAAGTCACTGATAAAATGAGTAAGGAAGCAAATTTACACTAGCACCTAGGTCAAGTAAAGCATGCTCAATTTTACAGTTACCGATTGTGCAGGAAATAGTGGGACAACCAGGATCTTTATATTTTAAAACATTTTTATTGGAAAGAATGGAACTTACCTGTTCAGCTATAAAGGCTTTCTTTCTTACCTGAAGCTTCATTTTCACAGTGCATAGATCTTTCAAAATTTTGGCATAGGAAGGTACCTGTTTGATTGCGTCCAACAAAGGGTTATTGATCATTACCTGTTTGAAAATTTCAAAAATCTCTAGGGGATGCTTCGATTTCTATGAATTTTTAAGAGCCTGAGGATATGGGAGTGTAGGTGGGGATTCAATTATTTTTTCGTTAACAGTGGTTTCATCAACCCCTTCCTTACCCTTTGAAAATGACTCATCATCATTTTTACCAGATTCAAGAATAGGTTTTTCGATGACCTTACCACTACGAATAGTGATAATTGATTTGACTTGATCTAGCGTTGGTTATTATCATAGGAACTTGACTGACTCTTGGGATTTGGTTGTGGTTGAGATGAAAACTTACCTTTTTTGCATGTGGTGAGTGTAGAAGCAATCTTTGCCAAAGTATCTTTAACATCTATCAAGGTTTGTGCAGTTTGGTTGTTAATGGATTCTTGCTTCTCAATGAATAAGTGCAACGTGTCTTCAAGGTTTTTCCTAGATGATGGGACATAAGGTGCATAACCTTGAGGGTTTTGGAAATTCTGGTGTGTTTGTGGATGTGATGGACATGGTGGTTGTCAAGACTGGGCTTGATTGTTGTTCCTCCAACTAAAGTTTGGATGATTTCTCCAACCAAGATTGTAGGTTTGTGAATATGGGTTGGAATTTGGCTTGTTGAAAGTGTGTAAAACATTTGCTTGTTTATGAAGGCAATCTTTTATAACTGGTAAAGTTGGACAACTATGAGTGATATGATCATCAGAATCACATACATGGCATGCGATTTCTTGTATAGATTTTACATGTTCACTCTTTTTAGTTTCTAAAGCTTCAACTTTCCTAGCTAGGGATGCAAATCTAGCTTGAAGGTCATGATCTTCACTAAGATTGTATATGCCTCCACTAGATGGAGATGGATTTGGTTTGCTTATGGACTCATAGGAACCAATGGTATCCCAATTCTGAGCACTTTCGGCGATATGGTCAAGGTATTCAAGTGCTTCTTCAGGATTTTTGTCACTGAACTCCCCATCACATACCATTTCAATGACTTGTCTACTTTCGGGTGTGAGTCCCTCATAGAAATGTGACACTATCCTCCATGTTTCAAAACTTTGATGTGGACAGACATTTAACAACTCTTTGTACCTATCCCAACATTGGTAAAGTGTTTCCCTAGGTTTTTGGGCAAATGAAGTGATTTGCCTCTTAAGAGAGTTTGTTTTATGAGGTGGGAAAAATTTCTTTAAGAGCTGTTGTTGCATGTCATTCCATGTTTGGATTGATCCTAACCTAAGGTTTTGTAACCAAGTTTTAGTTTTATCTTTTAAGGAAAAAGGGAAAAACTTAAGCCTGATTATATATATGTTAACATTTTGGTCAGTGCAAGTGTTACAGACTTCCTCAAACTCCCTAAGATGCAAATATGGGTTTTCAGATTCAAGACCTTGAAAATTGGGTAAAAGTTGAATGATTCCTGGTTTAAAATTAAAGTGTGTTGTATTTGGTGGGAAAGCTATGCATAAAGGTACTCCAGTACGTGTGGGGTTCATGTAGTTTCTAAGAGTTCTAGGAGGATTTGGGTTAAGATGTTGGTCATGGTCAACATAAGACGGATGGTTGTTGTGTTGATATATGTTATCAAGGTTGTCTAAAAGGTTTTCAGCTTGGTTTCCTGCTGGATGTCTAAGTGGGTTTTCAGCCATGTTGTTGGTGAATGTGGATGATTGTGATCTCCTAATTAATCTACCACTAGATGTTCGAGACCAATGTCATATGCAAATTTAATGAGGGTTCAAGGAGGTGAAATACACAAAAATGAAGAAAAAAAAATGAAAAAGTGATAAAAATAACAAGATGCAAAATTCTAGGGGTGTAAATGCAAATATAAACAAGTGTTGGGGTTAAAGTGTAAATAATTAAAAATATAGGGACTAAAATGAAAATATGATAATTACAGGGACTGATATGTAAAAATGAAAAATAAAATGACCTATATACAAATACAAACTAAATCTAAGCTAAAATGCAAATAAAAAGTTGAATGACTAAAATACAAAAATGTGATTAATGATTACAAGTGTTTTTTTTTTAAATGGATGAAGTTTCTAATTGGGATGAATGATGCAAAACTGAACACAAAATAAAAACAATAAAGATTAGAGAAAAAAAATAGAAAAACTAAAATAAAATTAAAAATAAATTACTTCTACAAAGAAAAGGCGGACCTACCTCCCCGACAGCGGCGCCAAAAACTTGACACGTCCTAAAGTAGTGTTCCTACTACCAAGTATAAGAGTGTCATAGTAATAAATTAACTGGTAATATCGGGTCGAACCACATGGAGGTTGTTCACTTGTCCTTGTAGAATTAATTATCTAGATTAATTACTAAGCTTGTTATAAAATGTAAATCAATTAAAATTAAAACTGGAGCTAAGGGATCCACTGTTGGTAATTCGATTATCATACAATTAGTAATATTTAGTCTAGATTAATGGGATGGTATTCCACTCCACTGACCACTCTCTGATAGATATGGGTAAAAGTACTCACTGTGTTAGACAATATCTGTCTGTCTACAGTGAGTCAAAAAACTCCACAAAGATCAGAGGGGAGAAACCAATCTCTAATAAATATGGGTAAAAGTACTCATTGTGCTAGACAATATCTGTCTGTCTATAGTGAGTCAAAAACTCCACAAAGACCAGACGGGAGAGAGCATAAAAAAAATAAACTTACCATAATTGGATCATATTTTCCATACCAACAGTATCACATTTGGCCTCAGCTATATAAAATTAGTCAGACATAATTTAACTAAAAAATAGCTATTTTATTTAAACTGAGAATTTGAGAACAAAAGAGAGAGAATTTCACAAATCTAATATCAGATTTGGATTCAGAATATGGAAATTAAAGAGGAGAGGCCCCCTATTTATACAAAATACGGATGAAAATTGACCATCGGATGAATTTAGAATAGAGCGTCCAAATTTTATCACGTCATTAGTGAATAGTGAACAGTGAACAGTGAACGCATCCATGAAAGTGGAAAGTGAAAAGTGAACAGTAAACGCATCCGTGAAACTGAATAGTGAACAGTGCACTAGCTTCTAGAATGTGATTCTCTGCAACCGCGTATACGGTGCACTCGTAGTTTGGGCCGATAGGAATGTGCCACATCATCAAGAACAGTGAAAGTCAACTGTAAACAGTGAAAGTCACCTGTGAACAGTGAATAGTTAAAATTACAAAAATGTCCTTCATGGCCTTCCTAAGGTTTTTGAAGTTCTAAACTTGAAAACGATGTTTGTTCTGAGATCTGACTTCTCCATAATTCTGAATTGATCGAATTACCTCTAAAATACAGTAAAAAATACACTGATTACTACACAACACATTTATTTAAGCGAACGAACGAAATTATGTCTAAATTAAGGAATTAATCATATTGGAAGTGTAAAATGATGATATTATCCCTTAGTAAATATACACTTTTCAGTGTTAATCATTACGCAACTGTGTTAAGCAATTCAAACCTTAACGATTCGGCAAACCCTTGTGTAGATAAAACTAGGAGACGTCCTTAGTGACTTGCATAAGGACTCGAATGTTTGATCGTGGTAACCCTCGATGTAACATTTGGGTAGCAACCGAGTATGAAACACAAGTACAAATGTACTTGCCTGTTTCGGGATAACTAGGTTAATAATATTAGACAGTTAATAAGATACTTGGTGCTTAAAAGAGCTTTAGCTAGTTTAAAAAGATACTTGGCGTTTAAGATTACGAAGAAGTTATTCGGGCCACGACCTTAGCCAGTTCATAGGATACTTGGTGTTTAAAAAGAGTTGCTTGGACAACGATATTTGCAAGTTAATAAGATACTTGGTGTTTTAATATTCTTAACAGGATTTGCAACAAAATGCAATCACACAAAATATGGAATTTTATTAATCCTGTAGATTTTTACAAATACTCCTAAGGTGGGGCTGAAGATTTGGAGTCTTAGCCGATGCTCGGATCAGGCACCATTTTGTATTCATGTGGGAGACTTGCATTAGAAGGCTAGGCGACTGTGTCAACCTAATCATCCATCCATTCACGGTAATCCATTCCAGAGATCGGTCCAACGTCATGAAAGAATGTGTACAAGGTTATACTAAACAACCTAGAGGGGGGGGGGGGGGGGGTTATTAGGTTGTCTCTCATTTTTAACAAATCTTTCGAGACTAGTGACAAAAACCTTGATAAGCATACAAATTAACATTCAACATGATTGTTATGAGAAAACAATATATTCATGTATGCTCAAATCTCCACTCTTAGTCTACAAAACATACAACAAGAATCAATGTATCTTATGAACAAATATATTCAATGCAGATGTGATACTTTACAACTTGAATGAAATATCACAAGATACAAAGTTATCTAACTTACACAAACAATATTGTATAAGGAAATCAACTTACATAAAGAGTTTTATCCATAGTATTCGAATAACAAATACAAATACTAGAGAGTTAGGGATAGAGAAAAGTTGACACAAGATATAACGTGGTAAACCTCCGAAGAGGAAACATCCACGGGCTAGCAGCAACCGGCAAACAAAATCCACTAGTAGATAAGACAATTACAATCTCTCAAGTGACCCCTTCACTTAGAAACTACCCTCCTATCCTACTCATGAAGATGTCGTCCTAATGCTCAACAATCTGAGGCCTCACACCTCTTGTCAAGACTTCCTCGCTCACCTTTTCGGATTCTCACGACCAAAGAAAATACTTCATGCTCAACTATTCGAGTCCTCTCGACTCTAGTCAAGACTTCCTCGCTCACCTATCCGGATCCTCACGACCCTAGGCAAGACTTCTTGCTTGACAATCCAAGGTCTCATACCTCTTGCCAAGACTTACTTGCTCAACACCATAGGTCTTACACCTATTGTCAGGACTTCCTTCTCACAAGGCATCTAGGTGATCATGAATGCAAAACGCAAACAAGCACGCAACATAGAATAAGATGATCAACAAATTCTATGGAAACTAGAATTAATCAATGAGCACATGAAGTATATTTTCTAGTTTATAATCCAAAAGTGACACCACACAAGATGATGCATGAGCATATGAAATGTATGAATTAGGTACACTCCATGAAGATCTAGACATAGACAATAAAGTTCATAAAACAAGATTGTCTAGATCTTATGTATGAATAAAAATCTAGAGCATGCCAAATTTCCAAACTCATACTTTTAATCTAGATTTTATTCATGTTACTAAAGCTTGAAATAAACATGTTCATGAAGTACATATTCAAGACTTTAGTACTAACACAAAAATGCTAGAAATACAATATATGATCAATCAAATCTCTAGCAATCATTTAGAGCATATATTAACAAAAATAGTCAATTAAACTCTAATAGACTCTAAATAAAAAATCAAATGTGCTAATCCTAGATTTATTCAACAAATGAGTTCTAGCACATGATAAGACTATTAATCATGAAAATAGAGTGAATCAAAGCACAAATAGTACTAGATAAGATGCTAGCACAATACAACTCACAATCATGTGAAAACATAGGTTTGATTGAAACCTAACTCACAATCAAGTATCTAATTAAGCACAACTAGCATTTAATTGAAGATCTATCACTCATCAACATATGTTCAAGTCAAATACACACAAGTAGGAAGAAGACCCATGGTATTTGAACATTAGAATCAAGGAAATCAAAAGATAAACAAATACCTTGACAATTTCGAGTACATTCATGAAAATGGTACGATCCACCAGAAACCTTAAACAAATGACTTCAAGATTGCTTGAAGATGATAGAGGACTTCAATACGAAAGTTCACCAACTTGAATCACTCAAATCGGATGAGAAATGAGAGAGATATGGTGATTCAAAGTTGAGAGAAAAAACCTGGAAATTTTCTGCACTACATTTTCTTCTTCCTTGAATTCAAATGAGAGAGAAAAGAGATATATAAAGGAGAGGGAAGAGATATATGTGAAAAGACCAAAGCTACCCCTTCAAGATGCTTCCCCAAGATGGCACATGGACATCTCGGGGCAGCAAGGAGTTGCAGCCGAGATGGCCACGCGCCATCTCGGGCTTGCACCTCTTGTTGGCCTTTCGGCCATGGTGCAACTCCCATGCGCTTCCCTCGCGTTCTTCGACCGTTCTCTGGCCTCCAAACTCGAAATTCGAATCCGTTTGTGGATTACAAACTGTAACTCTTTCACTGACATGGACATATAAGATACTCAACCCAGAAAATATTAATTCGACTCGATATACGAAGACGAAGACAATGTACGCAACATGAGTTGAAAGTGTAGTACTTTTGACTTAGAACTTGAAATCAATAGTAGGAGTAACCGAAATGACCGGAACTCAATCAAGAATGATTTAAGACTAAAATCAAGTTCAATATCCATGTTATACAAACATATACACACACAAATACAATTCACACTAGAATGTAAACTACATAGAGATAGTTTCCAATCATGCATATTTAAGAACATGTTATTTCCAAACCAATGCATTATCATTCATCTTCAAGTGTGTGAATGTGTTATACATGATGCACAACGATACAGGGACACATATGAATAAATTGTATGTGCATGCCTATAATGGTGCATAACGATGCAGGGACACAAATGTATGATATGTGTGTGTGTGCCTAAGCCTTGAAAGAGAAAAGAAAGGTCTTAATATACCTTTGTATAATCATGAAGAACTTTTCCCTTTGAAGACTTGAACTTGCTTAAATAGTTATCATTTCCTCTTTGAAGCTTGAATCATCATGAATCCTAGACGACTAAACAATACAAAGGAAATGTTTTTTTGATATAGAATAATGCCAACAAAACTCACAGACCTAACACGCCAGGCTTCAACCCATCCACACCAGTTTCTTTACTAGCATAAAAAGTCGAAAGAGAATGCTCGGATGGGACCTTCAGATGGTTAGGGTAGGGATCTTTGTCTTTCCTACGACAATAGGCTCTTCACTCCTTCATTTGAATCTAAAAACCCTCCAACGAGCAATCCACGTGATTTTTGATTAATAGCTCCAAGTTGGCTCGAGCCTTTTCAGTCACCCGATTCTTGACCTTGAAGAATTCGCCAGCTGAGACAAACCCTGTTAGAAATCCCTAAGGATTAGGGCATCATAGGCTGGGGACCTCTTAAAATGATCAACCCCTTACACTTCAAGTTCCAACTTGGCTTCCTCCGAAAGGGATTTAACCGTCAAAGCCTTGCGCTCAAGATCTTCAATCTTACGCTCATAAGAAGACTTTGCTTGTTCAGCCTCTTGCTCGGACCGAAGCATTGACTCTTGCGCAACGGAGAGCAAGTCTTCTAAAGATTTAGCTCTCTCTTCCGCAGTAGAGGTCCTCTCCTCGGGCTCCATCTATCTCGACAAACAACAATCGGTAAGCTCCTGGGCAGAATTTGCCTCCTTTTGACATGCCGCCTAAATTCGAGCATGTTTATCCTTACTCTCCTTTAACTGAGCTTCAAGATGTCTAATCTGATCAGCTTGATATTGTTGCGTCTGAATAAACTCAGCAAACTCAACAACCACCTGTAGGGGAGTAAGCTAAAAATCTAAATTAAGGCATATTAAGAAGAAGTTTGGGACAGAAGACTTACGTAAGTCGCACTATTAAAAATGTTGTGAAAACGCTCCGTAGGAAAACCATTCCTGAAGCGACTCCAATGGTCGTCACCAATAAAAGCCTGACCGGATGACATTGTTCTTAGCATATCCTAGGGGGTGGGACGTGTAGGGTTTCTCAAGGATCCAACTCTTGCATCCTTAACCTCATGGGGCAAAGAATCTCCTCTGTTCAAATTTTCTAAAGGTTCATCTCTTCCCAAAGGTGTCTCTGCTTGAGCACTCGGGGAATCCCTAATGTTAGCATCTTCATCGCTCAACTAGATGAACAAAACCGCTCGGGGATTTTTTAAAAGTGGTCGAATGGAAGTTGAGGTCAGCTGCAGGATCTACTTGATCCTCCGTGATATCTTCAAAAGATTTGAAAAGAATAGGGAGAGGGCAAACCTATTCAGCAGGGGGGTTTCTACATCCTTCACCTATCGAACAAGGATCGTCAGATGTTACACCACCAGGATGCCTTCCCTGTCTGCATTCATCCTCAAACACCCTTTGGTCACTATCAAGTCCCATAGGGCCACTCGGACCGCTTGATTACCCCGCAGTCGGCTAAACGACCTCTTCAGAAATATCAGAAGCTGGCTCATATGCTCCTCAGAATCTTTATTCGATTCATCATCATGCGAAGCAATCCCTTCTTCATTTTGACGAGAAGTCTCTTTACGACTCGCCTGAGTAATTATTTTCACTTGGCGGGCTTGGGTGTCATAGACGACATCAATATCATACACATAATTCAAAAAAAAAGGATGAGTTAAAAAGGCATGGTGAAAAACAACAAAGTTAAAGCAACGAGAAAAATCCCACTTACAACGTCTACGGTAAGCTAAAATCTAGCAAAAAAACCGAGAGCTATCATCTTTTTCTCATCAAAAAGATAGGACTTACTCCTCTTCTCCAGAGTATGCATGGCCTCCCGAGCAAGGTTACTCAACTCGGTATCAATGACGATAGGTCGTGACTTGTTCCAGCAAGCAGGAGAGCAAAAGAAGTGAGGAACCTTTAATACTTCTTGGTTTTCCCCGGCTGAGAGCTCAATCTTGTGTCCCCATTTTCCTCCGGCAAAAAACCTTTCTGTTTTTCCAGTACTTATTGGAGGTAGGAAAACCTCACACAAAACCTTTCTCCTTAATGCCTAAGAAGATATCGACTCCATGGTTCACCTTCATCCCCTCAGGAATCAAGCTATCTGCCTGGCTGGATAGGAAAAAGTAAGTCCCAGTCTGACCAGATTGTCTTAAAGTATAAAAATGTCTAATTTCACGAGGAGCGGGTGTTGGCAAATTCATCCGGCTCCACATATGCCATATACATATCAGGATCCTATAGTTGTTCGAGGCTAGCTGGGCTGGAGAAATCCCTGCCTCAGTGAGGAACTAGACAATGAAAGGCTGAAGGGGAAGAGTCACACCACAGCAGAGTATAGATCCATAAGCTGCTACCATGCCTGGAAGAGGGTTCCATGCGGCCCTATTTCCAGTAGAAACAATCAAAACTGAGTCGTCCAGATCAAATCGGGTACGATATTTCTCGATCTTTGCTTCCCCGACAACATTCGGTTCTGCATCATACGCACTTGGACAAACAAGAGAGAAGAGAATTCGAGAGGCACTGTGCTCTTCTTCAACATCATTCTCATTAATTACTTGCCTCCCAATCAAAATGTCGCTTGAACCATGTTTACGAACCGAGTGATTACTTCAATCCTTTCCCATCCTAGACCATGGAAGAACCCTGTGACGATCAGAAATGAAAGGCACAGGGCTGGAAGAAGATTCAGAGCTAGAACTGAAAAAGGCATCAGGATAAAGCCCGAAAACATCAATATTTAGAAAATAAGGCTGATCAGTAGGTGATTCCCGTAATAATCTATGAATATAATAAGCTAATTGAGTGTCTCCACACTCAAGCGCGTCGAAAACCATAACAAAAAGATGGTGGCATGCAATAGGATCCATGAGAACTGACCTTAAAAGTAGACGCAGAGAAACTAAAAAAAAAACTTCGGTGAAGAACCAAGACAAATCAGCGTGAAAGAAGAGAGTCTGGGTATTTACCTTTTACTATGAAAATGAAAGATAAGAACAGCCCCCTTCTGTTTAGATGAACCACTCAATGATCGAAAGACGTGAAACCCTAGGTTTCGATAAGCGGGAAAAATTGAAAGGATGGAAGGAACGTTCAGTGATGCAAGCGACGTATCAGATAATCAGCAGGTCTTATCTCATAAATGATATCAGAATAACCAAGTGATTAAAGGACACATGTCGTGGAAAGAACAGATCAAGCCATCAAGATTTTAAAACGTTGCAATCATTGGGATCTTGTGTGAAGAGATAAAATTACACATACATGGTGACCATTAAGACACGTCATAAATGCTTCGAATCGATTTAAGGATTATAATCTCTATTTAAATAGGCATTAATAAAGGGCAGAACAAAAACTAGTCGGAATTCCAAGCTATTAAAATACTTCCGCCAAAATTAATTCTACTCGACAAAAGTATTTTAAGGGGGTATTGTTATACGTATATTTTATTTGATGTACATGCCACTGAAAGGTAAGACAATCCTCTAAAGAGACTGCCAAATGAGCATTTGAGCTGGCATATAGAAAACACTATCCGTGACATTACTAAGGACTAAGAACCCAAGTAAGCCCGAATACGGGTACTCGGTAGATTATGTTCTACTCGGGTTAGCACAAGAAGCCCGAATAAAGATGTTTGATACTCGATCTATATATGTGAATAAACCCAAGAAAGAATCTAGAACCATACTCCAAAACGCAAACATCTGTATTTCATCCCCCGTATCAAATAAGGAAAGAGTTTAGAAAGTATCTAGAAGGTTAAAACACCAAACATGAAGCAAGTCCAAGTTAAGTAATAACTCTATTCTTCTAGAAGACTACACACCGATAAGGAAATAAGTCCTAAACGGACTATGCCATTAGAATACCATGAAGATTCATATTCGATCCATAAGATCTCATAAGCAGAAAAGAAGACAAACGACATCAGAAAGCAGCCGGTCTCAATTAAATACAGTTTTTTTTACTTATACAACAAGGATTAGGGTTCTATGCATATATAAATAGACCCATAATCTTACCATAGAAAAGGGAGAGATACAAAAAAAAAATAGATACGCAAGACGGTAAACAGAGTAGAGAAGAAATCATTGTAAGAGAGAAAAAATAGAGATCAAGTGGTGTAACTGATTATTCAATAGTGGATTTGGCTTGGTTTATCATTCAACCACCCGTGGACGTTTCTCTGATCATCAGAGTTTTACCACATAAACTCATGTCACTAACATATCAATTGCATTCTCTTTCTCTTTCTCTTTTTAAAGGTCATAACCAAATCCAACACTGTTGACTTTCTTGACCATCAAGAAATCAACGTCAACAAGGAATGTAAGGACCTCTGGTTTTTATTGGCTTATTTCATGACAAACCACATTGGGGATGATTGTGTAATGGGTAGCTTAGGTTCTCATTGGCATGCTTCGAAGCATCTCAATGACTTCAAGAGCAAAAGGTATATTCACTTGACTTTCTCTCTTAAAGAAATTAGGTGAACACATACATCTCATGCATGTTTTGTTGATCTTGCATTTGTATTGATATTGTTTATATATGTGCATCTCTTCACAATCACACTTGCACTTCATTCTTAGTTTTAAGTGTGGTTGTTGTGTGTTTCAATTTGTTATCCGTTGTTTGATCGGAAACATCCACGCTAGCATGATGGTGTTCTTGTCCTAGCGTGTTGAGTGACCATTTGAGAAGGTCTCATTCTTCTCTTGGTTTTGTTACATGGAGTAAGGTGTCTAGTTTCAAAAGAGTGTATTTCTATGATTTAAATGTTTTTCAAAACTGACCTTTGTATGGTCTTGTGACCATATCTTTCTATAAAATGATTCAAAATGAGTTTTAAAATTTCTATACAAACTAGACACCGATACCTTTCCAACAGTATATTATTCGTAATATTTCATGACTGTTTGGATTGGTTTTGAAATCTCCAAAGTGACCATGAAAACAGGGCAACTATGTTGTCCGTTTCTAACCTTTGGCCACTCAAATGACCATAAATCGTTTTACAGACATCCAAATCTTGTTTTATGAATTTTAGTACAAAGTAGACTTTCATACCTTTCCAACGGTATATTATAAGAAAGGTTCAGATGTCGTTTGGTCGTGTTTTAGGTCTCTCGAAGCTTAAGTTGTTGACCTGTCAGGCATGTACCCGATCTAGACCGCTTTTGGTGCACATGCCTAGACAGCGGTTTAAGTAGCGATCTTTTCTAGCCGGTCATGCTGCCTGTGCAGTTGCCTAGACACTTGTCTGGCCAGTTGTATGTCTAGCGGTCATGAAGGGATTTTGTTTCCCTTGTCCAAAATGATGTCGTTTTGTCTAGGGCGTTTATATATGTTCTCTTCGTTTTCCTTGCCTCTTAAGGGCTCAGAAAACACATTTTTAGAGTGAAAGAATCTTCCTTAGAGAGAGAAAGCTTCAAGCTTTTTGTTAGACTCTCCAAACCCCAAACCTATCTTCATTTTGCATTTCAAGCATCTTCTAAAGCATGGGTTTTTTATTGATTGGTAAGTAGAACCTCCATTATTATTCATTCATTGTTCTAGCTTACCAAGACATGTCATTTATTGCTTAGGTTAGCAAATCTTCATATTTATTGTTTATCTTTTGAAGTTATGACATGTTTGGGGTTTGTATTGTGATAGCTAGCATTTAAGTCATATTTACCCTCTAGCTAATTAGGTTATGTTGATTGCATTTATTGACCATGCCATGTTTATTGACAACTTGTGTTGAAGTGACTCTGTTTGATAACTATATTTTAATATTGCATATCCATATCTAGTTAAGTCTTTATGCATTGCATTTAGACATTATTGTTTATGCCTCTTTGATTGCATTTATTGACTGCAAAAATGCACTTGGTTATTTGTTGTGACAACTTGTGTTGGTTGGACTTTTATTGACAATTAAGTTGTTAGATTTTATCTACATCTTATTGAGTCCTTATTTGTGGGTATATAGGCATTGTTGATAACTAGGATGTATTATTGCATTATCTACACCTAGTTAAGCATTTTGTGTTTGGTCTTACACATTATTGCATTTGAGCATAGTGTCATATATACACTTAGACCATATACTCTTCATTAAGTCAAAGTCTTATGGTTTCGGTGTGAAGTTGCAAAAGCAAGAGAAGCCTTGCAACCAAGGGTGGGTTGGAAAGCAATTGGTCGAGTGCCACTGTAAAATGCCCGAGGGGTAGAGTAGGAGGTGTTCACGCCAAGAGTAGTGGTTCAGGGGATATCACTAGGGACTGAATTAAGAGTGGTGAGTGGTAGTGTCCATAGCATGAGGTTGTCGACAGTGAGAGTCCGAGAATCACTTGAGGGTGTAACTTTTTATTCATATAGTGGATTTCTACGATCGAGTATGGTTCACTTAACAGTCCGTGGTTTTTTAGCCGTTTGAGGGTTTTCCACGTATATATCTTGTGTTGTTTATATTTCCGTATTTTTACACTTGATGTTTTATATTTATTTTATATTGAATATTGACTAATCAACCCCCCTCCCCCCGTTTATAGACACGTTTCAAGGGTTACTTTCAAGGAACAATTTGGATAGTAACATTTGGAGTAAATGCTTCAAATAAATACCAATAGAAATTAGCAAAACAGTCTTGTTCCATCCAGCCACTGCCATGCACACGAGCTTTACCAAAAGGAGTATAGCCTAAAATGCTATACGCCTATACGTGACCATCATTACTTATACACGGTTATATCCAAATTGTTTTTATCAAACTTTGCACTAGATCAGTGAAGTGAGACTTCAGCCAAAGTGTCGTATAAGACTTTTACGCAAATTATAAACCACATGGAAAACAATAAATACACTTCAATTGTACAATTAAAATGTTTGAGTATTTGAATAGGATGTCCTATTGAAAACATTTATGTTTCTGCAACGTATATTTTAATGCATTATACGACCCAAAGATACGATGTTCAACTATAAATTGGGAAGTTTTAAAATGAAATAGTGAATTAACCGAATCACCATAAATTGTTAGCGAAGATTGACTGATTGGATTTGGTAGGTTTTGAAAATGTATATATATAGCTTCTCAGGTGTATATCCCCAGACATAAGGTTATATGAAAACCTATTTGTCAGCCTATGGATTAAACAAGGGATGTTGTGTAAGTGGTGGGAGAACTGCTATGCATGTTGAATTAAACATTCTGGAAGTATCAACTTTCAGAACACTTGTCTGTCGTTTGTTTAATACCTGGTAAGTGGTTTAATGTTATATTTATGATTGTATCAGTTATGCTTATTATTTTCCAGTGGTGATTATAATTATTTACATTTATGCATCTAATGCCAATCAACTTCCGATGACCATTTCAGGTTGGGTAATCAGGCAAAAATTAATTTGATATCATGGCTCACGATAATGTGCATAGTCTGCATGGAATCAGAGATTATCTAAGAAGTCTTGCCACACGCATTAGACAGTTACAAAGTGATATAAACAGCTCTTTAATCCTAGAGCAACGGAAGCACTTCTTACGGGTTCTACTGGACAGTTTATACCAAAAGGAGCGGTTCACATATCGATTAGAGGTGAAGGTTGAGTGTCAGAAGGATCCTTAATATCTACCGAGTGATTCTGAAAACTGATAACCAATAATCAGGACTCACGTATGAAGAACAACATGAGGTTGGTCATCAACTTGTAGCTTTGAGTTTTGGGATGTAACGTTGGTTGGAAGGTCCTTGTATACTGTGAAGTGTGTCTAGTATGTCAATAGTTTTCCAGCCTTTTTACTTTGTGGTTATTTTAAACTGGCACAGGAAAATGATTTAAGATGATTGATTTCCCATTTATGATAAGTTTGATCGAACCTGCGCTTGAACGAATTGTGAAACAATGTGACAATTACAACTTAGTTATTATAAACGAAAGGAAGAAATTCAAATAACCATATAGAGAAAAGTAGGGAAAAATCTAGATTCAATGTTCGTTGAAAAAAAAAATGAGTTGACCACCTAGCTAGTAGCTAGCAATGTAAACACAACACGGGTATGAAATATTGACCGAATGTATTCCTATTATGGAGGATAAGTCGGTGTTAAACTAACTGGACGACCGTTGTAACTCATCAGTATCCTAGATGAACTTTGTCCATAACTAAACAACGTCATAGTTAAAATGACCGAAAATTTGATTTTTCAAACAATCCAATTCATTGACTAAGTAGGGTTGGATAACTAACCAAATCGGTGAAACTACTGATGTTCTGATTTTAGTAGGAGTCGAACTATATGCAGAACTTGATGAAAGTAGTTTATTCCACACCTGTTGGATCCATATGTCAATCAGCGATTATTCAGCACACACTATTCTAATTTCAATTGAAACTAAATAATTTATAATAAAAATTTGGATGAGATAGCTTGATTAATGTGGACATTAGGCAACTTGCTTTATAAGGCACTGGGCTCACATAATAGAGTTTTTGTTTGTGGAATTAGTACATTTACAATGCTGAAGTCAGGTAGTTGTTTAAATTCCCTGACGGAAAATCTTTAGTAGATTGCATTGTAAAATTCTAATAATCTAGATGGGGTGAATAGGTTTTAATCAATTTAATTATCAATTTTTATTGATTAGTCAATATTTAAATTCACCCAACAAAACAAACATACAAAATCAAGTGTAAAGTGCGGAATAATAAATAACAGTAGATTTTTATATAGAAACCCTTCAACAAGGGAAAAACCACGGGCTATTGTGCTAGCCACACACGATCGCAAAAATCCACTAAATGAGAAAAATGTTACACCCTCAGGTGATTCTCGGACTCTCGCTCTCGACAACCTCAGGCTATGGACACTACCACTCACTATTCATGGTTCAATCCTGTTGGATATCAAAGATCATTGCACCGGAATGGATACCAAGATTGTTACATACGATCGGTGTATGATTATAAGAAAAATACACTGGACTCACGTGGTATTTTATTGTGCTCTGCGAAGACAAGTAGAAGGAGAAACTGATGAAAAAAAAACTCTATGTTTTTTCTTTCTGTGAAAGTACGCTAAAAATGAAATGAATTAAATGAATAGCACTCTTTGATATTTATAGAGTCTAGAACTCTATCAGATGAGATACACTTTAAATTTAAATCACTATTTAAATTTAATATCTTTTTATCTCTTTCTATCATTTAACTTATAAGTTTGAATTTAATTTGAATTATCTCTTTAATTCAAAAACAAACTTATCATGTGGTACCTTATCTGGTCAATTAATTCAATTAATTACCAGACTCTTTTACCACTTGGGTGTAATTTTCTAACTTCTCCCACTCGCACAAGTGGAATAATGCAAACTTTACAGAGTCACGTTTCTCTAACTTTTGGGTCTAATTACAGATCATTCATACAAGCAAACACACAGTGTGATCAATGAACAATGTTCTACAAAACTATTGGAGCATGCCATTTGATATTTCATATATCAAAATCATTGTTCATATGTGTCCCAGATTTAATTTTCATTCATTAGTCCAAGCATACTTAACCCCTCAGTATGCAAAGTCATGCTTGACCATTTGAAATCTTTGTGTATGCACAATTGTATTCTATCATAAACAATACAATTGGTCGACAAGAATACCAAAAATTAATGAAGAAACATTATATCTTCCTATTGAACACTTGTATCTCAGTTTCAAAGACAAATGCTATCCTAGTTGTGTTTCATAGACCGAATAGTACCATAGCCATAGAAAAACAAGCTAAAGAAGCTAACAATGTTTTTTCACCTTGAATCAAAGTCAATAGTCATAAGGACACAATTTGAGGTTTAATCAAACCTCAAGGAACTTACACAATGAGGAAGCAGGGATTCATTCTCTCATTTTTCTTTTGATCATAAAGCACACATGGTATGAATCACGTGCTACAGTGAATTTCATTCTCACAAAGAATGTATATGTCTAAACTATTCACTGTACAAATCTGAGTCCAGTCGTTATCTACAACGCCTAGCTAGAGTTCATAAAGCTCACCAATTCTAACTTAGGTGCCAATTATGTACGCACATCTGGCTTAATCAGGTTTCATGATAGTGGGGTTGTGTCATGATCGGTTCAAAAAAAATTACAAAAACCTCATCTTGACATAGTCAAGGTGACATATTCATATATATAAGCTTCATGAGAATAAATCCTCTAATTTATTCTCTTCTATATATGTGTCTCATCTCAGCATACTATCTTAGTATCTGAGGTGACCGCTTGTGTAAGAATGCCGGTCTCAACCTGATGACATATTTAAACAACATTTGTGTGAAATATGTGCTAGCAAGGAAAAAGGATTTATTCATATAAAATAGTGAAATTCAAACAAATCATCATGATTACAATCTACGTAGCCCTAAAGACTTAGCATTTGGCGAGTAAACATCTCTAGTCACTGCTTTGTTAAATGGATTGGCTACCATTTCGTGTGTAGATATGTATTGAATAATCACTTCCTTTTTTCCTATGACATCTTTGACAAAATTATATTTTGTCTATATATTTTTGGATTTACTATGATATTTCGAATCCTTTGTGTAATCAATGGACGCTTGATTGTCACAGTAAATAGTTACTGGTCTTGAAACACCGGTAACAATCTCTAGATCCTCAATGAATCTTTTGAGCCAAACACCTTCCTGTACTGCTACTAAACAGCCACAACTTCAGCTTCCATTGTAGACAATGCAATACATGTCTGTTTCTTGCTACACAAAGAGATAGCACATCGACTGAGCAAAAATGCATACCCTGATGTTGATTTTCGCTCATCTAGATCTCTCTCCACACCAGTCGGCATCTGTATACCCGGCTAAGCGTAAATCTCCTCCTTGGTAGCATAGAGAATAGTTTACAGTTCCCTTGAGGTATGCTAAGATCCTCTTGACTGCATGCCAATGTTTCTGCCCAAGGTTGGATTAAAATCTACTCACAAACCGAACTGCAAAACATATATCAGGTTTTGTACACATCATTGCGTATATAAGACTCCTAATGGCATTGGAGTAAGAAACTCTGCTCATTTTATCTCGTTCTTCCGGAGTCTTAGGGAACATTTTGAGACTAAGATTTTATCCTTTTGAGATAGGTGTATCCATAGGCTTACAATTAGCCATATTGAAACGTTGTAGAATCTTTCTAATGTAAGGCTCTTGTGATAGAGCTAGAAGTTTCTTTGAACGATCTCTTGTAATCTTTACTCCCAAAATATGGGCAACTTCGCCCATATCTTTCATCTCAAAATTTGAAGATAACCATTCTTTAATGCCCATGACAAAACTCTTATCATTTCCAGCTAACAATATGTCATCCATATATAATGACAATATCACAAAAATTGCCTTCAGACCTTTTCATATAGACATAATGGTCTTTTTCAGTCATTGTAAATCCATACGACATTACTGCATGATGGAATCGAAGATACCACTGTCTGGAGGATTGTTTCAAACCATATATCGATCATTTGAGCTTGCAAATTTCGCGCTCTTGACCTTTTGAAATGAAATTTTTAGGTTGTACAATGTAAATTTCTTCTTGCAATTCTCCATTAGGAAATGCTGTCTTCACATCCATCTGATGTAATTCTAGGTCCATATGTGCGACGACTACCAGAATGAGGCGTATCGAAGCAAACCTTACTACAGAAGAAAAGGTTTCTTCATAATCTATACCCTCTTGTTGAGTATATCCTTTTGCGAATAGACGCTCCGTGTACCTCTCAATTGTACCATCCATTTTTCGTTTGGTGCGAAGAACCCATTTTTTTCCAATGGCTCGACGATCAGACGATAAATCAACCAAGTCTCAGACATGGTTATTTTTCATTGACTCCATTTCTTCTTCCATGGCTTTCTCCAAAATTTCTTAGCAGGTGAGGTGAGAGCTTCATTTGTATTTTTAGGTTCATCACAATCATGTGAAGCAACCATAAATGTTTCCCCTCAATCTCAAAACGACGACATGGGATAGCTCTTCGGTTACTGTTTCGAGTTTGTAAATCTATAGATTCTCGTTCAACCGTTGTTTTACTTTCACTAGGGACAGAAGTCCCAGGTGAATTTGTATCTACCTCAATTTGAGTGTTTAGATTTACATCTTCATTAAGATCATCCAATTCAAAAAATCGAACATCTTTGTCAACCTCACCTATGTTATGAAATTAATTTTCCAAGAAATTGGCATCTCGTGATTCTAATTTAGTCACACTCCCATCAGAATTCTCACCTATCAGTGTATATCATTTGGAGTGCTCAGAGTATCTAATCAAGATACATTTTTTCCTTTCGCACCCAGCTTTCCATATTGACTGGATAGATCATGAGCATAACCCGTACACCTTCAGGGTCTCAGGTTTGTTAAAATAGGTTTTCTACTTGTCCATAACTCATAGGGGTGAAGATGACTGATTTTAAAGGCACACGATTAAGTATATAGGCTGCAGTCAATAAAGCATCTCCCAGTATGATACTGGTAGATTTACTTGCGCCATCACAGACCTAACAATTTTCAATAATGTTCTACTCCTTCTTTCCGCTACACCATTTTGTTGCGGAGTGTATGGAATAGTCAATTGCCTTTCTATACCTTTCTCATTACACAATTCCTTGAATTGATTGGAAAGATATTCATGTCCTCGGTCAGTTCTCAAAACCTTTATTTTCTCGTCTAATTGATTTTCAACTAAATTCATAAATATTTCGAAGCAATCCAATGCTTCAGATTTATGAGAAATCAAATAGACATGACCGAAACGTGTGTAATCATCTATGAATGTAATGAAATATGAATCTCCTTGCCTTGCTCTTACATTCATTGGACCACAGATGTCTGAATGAACCAACTGCAATGGAATTTCAGCTCGAGTTCCTTTACCAAATGGTTTCTTGTAGTTTCTCCTGCTAGACAATTCTTACAAATAGACATCTCTATTCTAGTGAGTTAGCCCAATAGACCTTCTTTGGCCAGTCTGCTCATTCTATTTTGCCCAATATGGCCTAGTCTAGCATGCCAAGTACAAACATCAATATTATCAGAAGCAGATATCAAGATAAACTACTATCATTATTAATACTGTTAAAACCAGTATCCAAAACCATAAAACCATTTAACAAATAACCAGTACCAATTTGAATAGAATTCAATAAATGTTCAAATTATTCCTATGGAAATTTAAAGCATAATCTAGGCTAAGAAGAGTAGTAACAGAGACTAAGTTTCCTCAGATCTCTGGTGCATACAACACATCATGGAGATAGAGGGTTTTGCCATTGCGAAACTCTAGTTTGCACATGCCTATACCCTTGACTTCCACTATTGAGTTGTTTCCCGTGTATATCCATTTTGTTCCCCTGTAGGATCCGACGATATTCCACAAATGCTCCCCGGTCTCTAGATACATGGTTTGTTACTCTTAAGTCTACAATCCACAGAGGACGAGATTCGGTTAGTAAAACAATGCTAGAAACATAAGTATATTTATTTATGAAATTGGGTTTTACCTTTTTTGGCTCAGTGCATTCACGAGCAAAGTGACCCAGTTTACCACAGTTGTAGCAAGTTGCCTTAGCCTTATCCTTCTTAACTCCAGCACGCTTACCTCTCTTCTGTTTTTTGATCCCAACTTTATTATTGTTTACACCGGGACCTTTTCCCTTTTGGAAAATTTTCTTTCCTCCAATGCGCTTTGGGCCTGAAGCTTTACGTGAGTCTAGTGTCACCATATAAAGCTGTCTAGAAGCCTTAACAGCCTCTAGACACTCAGCTTCTAGCTCTAGATGGCACGAGATATCATCAAAAGTTTTGATACTATCATTATACTTCATATTGATCTTCTTATGCTCCCAACTATCAAGGAGAGATCGGATAACAGCTTGAACCTGTTGCTCGTCAGTCAGGACATGCTCTTTTTTTTTTAATTCGTGCATTATGTTTGACGTCTCTGTTAGGTGCTGCCTCATTGTATGATTTTGGCACTTCCTATACATGTCAAACTTGATTGTGAGCCTCCTAAGCTTAGTGGTTGATGTACCACCAAACTTTTCCTTCAGAGCAATCCACACTGCTTGAGCAGTTTCATACTCCTCAAACTCATACATAAGGTCATCAGCCATACTGCTCAGCAATGTTATGCGAGCTATGTTGTTTTCCTCTTCCAAGCTTGGTAAGCCTCCATGTCCCTTCTATGTTGAGCAGTAGTTCCTGCTGTAGGTTCAACCATGGTGTTGGTTATTGTTTCAAATGCCTCTTGTTCAGTACGGATGTACTGAACCTTGCGGTGCCAAATATCATAATTTTCACCATTCAGTTTCTTTCCTTTGTTCAATTTGACCACAATATTTTTGGTAGCAGAAGATATTTTCTGTAATTTAGACAAAGAGATGTATTTTCTTTAGTGCTAGCATATTTTCAAGTTCACACTTATTATTGCGTTAAAGATTTACACTAAGAAATATAATAGAGTAATATATGGGAATAGATTCAAAAAATAGTCGAGGCTTTTAATCATCATCTAATTCCAATATTAAAACTAGCATATAGTTTGCGACAATTCCGCAAATGAGGGTGTCCATCACACGTGCTAAAGAACAAAAGTGGAAATCTAGACTCCAAGTCTGTGTTTTGCTTATTTGTAGGATACTCCAAGGAGACCAGAGGTGGACACTTCTATAGTCTTAAAGAAAACAAAGTATTTGTATCGACAAATACAACGTTTCTTGAGTACAATTATATTAGTGACCATAAACCTCGTTCTAAGATTGGATTGAATGAGTTGGAGCCGGGTGAAACTAGTGCTTCGTCAATAAGAGTTGTTGATCCACAAACATCTGAGAGTCAGATGGTTCCTGATCAGGATACACTACCACCTAGACGTAGTGAGAGGGTTGTGAGACAACCTGAACGCTATTTAAGTATAGGTGAGGGACAAGGTGTTGTCTCTACTGATAGTGTGGACGATCCATTGACATTTAAGAATACAATGGAAAATCCTGATAAAGAGGAATGGCTTAAAGCAATGAATCTTGATATGGAGTTCATGTACTCAAACTCATTCTGGGTTCTTGTAGACTTACCAGATAGGGTAAAACCCGTAGGGTGTAAGAGGATCTACAAGAGAAAGAGAGGAGTATACGAGAAGTTAGAGACCTTCAAAGCAAGGCTAGTGGCCAAGGGTTATACCCAAAAAGAGGGGGTCGATTATGAAGAGACCTTCTCGCCAGTATTCATGTTTATGTCTATTACGATTCTCTTATCCATTGCTGCCTATTTCGATTACAAAATTTGAAAAATGGACGTCAAGACTGCATTCTTGAATGGTAATCTTGATGAAAGCATCTATATGATGCAGCCAGAGGGATTCGTGTCTCCAGATTAAGAGCAAAAGGTTTACAAGCTGTGAAGGTCCATCTATGGACTTAAGCAAGCATCTAGATCTTGGAACATAAGGTTTGATGATGTGATCAAAACCTATGGCTTTGAGCAGAACGTCAATGAGCATTGTGTCTACAAGCGTATTATTGATAAGAAAGTAGTTTTCTTGGTCCTATACGTAGATGATATCCTACTTATTGAGAATGATGTGGGAGTGTTGTCTGATGTAAAGGGATGACTGGCTAGCCAATTCCAAATGAAAGATTTAGAAGAGGGGAGTTATGTTCTAGGGATCCAACTTATAAAGGATCGTAAGAACAAACTCATATCACTGTCTCAGGCATCATATATCGATAAGATTCTTGTGTTTTTTTCCATGTAGAACTCTAAGAAAGGTAATTTACCTTCCAGGCATTGAGTTCACTTGTCTAAGGAATAGTGTCCTAAGACACCTCAAGAAGTTAAGGATATGAGACGTGTACCCTATGCATCGATAATAGGTAGTCTCATGTATGCTATGTTATGCACGAGACCGGACATTTGCTATACAGTGGGAGTAGTCAGCAGATACCAGTCCAACCCAAGATTGGATCATCGAGTTGTTGTCAAGACAATTCTTAAGTACCTTCGGAGAATGAGAGACTATATGCTAGTGTATTTCGGGTAGGATTTGAACCCGTTAGGATACACGTATTCTAATTTTCAGTCATACAGTGATTCTAGGAAATCCATATCTGGATCAATATTTACCATGGGTGGTGAAGCCATTGTATGAAGAAGTATCAAGCAATCTTAGATTGCTGACTCCACCATTGAAGCCTAATATGTAGCTGCTTGTGAAGCTGCTAAAGAGACTGTTTGAATCTGTAAGTTCTAGAGTGATCTGGAAGTTGTTCCAAACCTGAATAAGCCCATCATACTTTATTGTGATAACGCTGGTGTTGTGGCTAATTCCAAATAACCAAGAATCCACAAGAGAGGGAAGCATATAGAGAGAAAGTATCATCTCATTAGAGAGATAATGTAGAGAGGACATGTGATCATCATAAAGATAGCCTCACAAGACAATCATATTGATTCATTTACAAAGACCTTACCGGTTAAAGTGTTTTTGGGTCACCTAGATAGTCTAGGATTACGAGACATGCCTCACATGCATTAGTGCAAGTGGGAGATTGTTAGGGATTATGCCCTAAAGATGTAATTTGTAAATGAAAGTATGAAATAAATAAAAGGAAAAGTTCAATTCATTCTTGTTGTGTTGTTTATTTTATAACTTGTGCATATATTTAACATCCAAGATTGTTGGATGTAATCTCGAACTGTGTATATGAGTGTCATATACGGATGGATACAGTAAGAGTCGTGCAATCTAAAGAGTCCATAGAAAGCAAATAAAGCTGGGTACTTTATTTGTGGTTAATCTATAGTTGAGGTCCATTCCGTAATGTACGGTGATTTTATCCTGAATCATTCATATGTAGATATGAGAATGGAGGCACCTTGTATGATGGGATCATATAGGACTAGGCCATGATCTATGTGAATCTCTCACCAAGATCCGTTTACTGATGAGATTCATATATATCAACTAATTATGGCTATATATGGGTGATCTTAATCCTGAGTGTCTTATCGACTCCTTCAGGTTAAATCGTGGTCTTTGATATACCATGGGTGAGGTCAGATGCATTTCCTGATCAATATACTCTGTATGATGGGATTATGGTTTGGCTTGTGGCTGGGAAGATTTGTACACAATAGTGGAATCCACTCATTCTTCTGAGAAGTAGATGGTAGTTCCCTTAAGGGTTGATTCAGGGCTTGCACTCTAATTATGAACTACTATGGAAGATCACACCATATGTAATAGCTATCGATGGACACCGAGTTGTATCGGTCTATGTAAAAACGTCTACAGTTGAAAGAGTGCAGCTTCGGGTTTTTAGTGCAATAACACCGGAGTTAATAATCAATGAATATTAATTAAAGAGTTTAATTAATGATTCCGAGGATTATTGGAGCTCAAAATACTGTGGGTCCATTAGGTCCCATTTCTAGCTCGATCGATTTAGGTAACAAGAGTAACGGTAAATTAATTGGATTGTCCAATTAATTGTGTTACGAAAGTGACATGTGTTTATTCGGGAAATTAATTGAATAATGAGATTATTAAATTAATGAATGTTAATAGTTGAATTAATAAAATAATTAGATTATTTAATTATATTGATAATTATGAATTATTAATTAACTATTAATTGGAGGGTGTTAGTTGATATATGGATTTAGGTGAAGATAAAATAATAGGATTATTTTATTTTTACTAAATCATTTATCTAAGCATTCGAATTTAAGTTTAAATCTAAAATACTTATTATTACTTTTAATATATTAAATATATTTGAAAAGGATAATTAAAAGATATATATCAATTATTACACAAGAGATTGCATTAGATGCAAATTGGTGTGTGCACATATATAAGTGTTTGTGTAGGATACAAACAAGGATATATGTATATATATATATATATATATATGATATATATGTTTTATATATTAAGAGATATATATAAAATGCAAGTGCGGGGCGTTAGAAAAAGTTTTAAGAGATATATATATATAAATCAAAAACGCAAGTGGAGGAATGATTTTCAATTTTAGAAAAAAAAAATTGATTTTTTTTTGGGTACGTGATACACATACAAAAAAAAGGGGCATAAGTTTCGCATGAGATGCAATTTACGTGTGCGTGAAATCAATACACCAAATTGAGAAGAAATAGTTTCTTCAAGTATTTCTCTACATCATCCATTAAAGTTCCTGAGACCGTGATGCGCCCACACGTAGTTACCAATCCCAGGAGATAGCGAGGAAGATCGAGTGGTACAGACATGAGCATATAGTAAAGTGAAGGAGCCTCCAAATGTTGGTACGATTTTCTTCTTTTGATTATATCGATTTCAATTTCCTGTGTTTACATATTGTATATGTTAGTTTCGAGAAATAATTACGATCCCAAGTTCACTGGTCCTAGATACAGATTATGATTTGTATTAAAAAATTTACAACCTAGTTCGGTTACGTAACCGGTGAACGGGGTTCTAACAGAACAATCCAGCTGAGGAGATGGTTGTCCAAGTTTATTCAGGTGATCCAACCAAGGTCGTGAAAGTTGGATCCGAAGTAACAGTGCTGAGGGATGGTGATCCTTCCTCCAAGCAACGGGACTAGGAATGGAGGTGCTGCTACTGTTGAGGAGATAAACTAGGGAGGTATATCGGGACCACGATGGCTCGCTAGGGCGATGAATGGCCAGATACAAGTGGAAAGGTGCCACTGGCATGATATTGGTCCAGAGGCGTGCTCGGGATCCTAGAATTCCCCAGCATCTGAAATAAGGCTCTAGACCCTCCTGGAATGAATCGGAACAGCAGTGGTTCACTTGGACGTTAACCGGCCTAGTATAAGAAGTGAGGAGCTGCTGGGCCGTGCAGCGGTGTTGCTGCTCCAGAGGCTTGCTCAAGCATGTAGTCATATTGCATGTATAAGAAGTGAATGTTATTTATTGGCATACTGCGGAATATAAATGACTCTAATGCGACTTTTAATTTTATTTTATAGAAAAAGAAAAGTCAATGGTTAAAAAATGGAGGGTTATTTAATTTAAATTTATAAACATTGAATAGGTTAAAGGAATGTTATTTATTGTAGGAATATAAATAGCTCTTTATCTTTTTAGAAAAAAAATATTTTTTATCAAAATAATAATAATAATTTAAGTCCAGAACTCTGTAATATCTATATGTATATATATAGTAGTTCTCTCATAAGGGATCCGTTATTTTAATTTCAGTAAGCACCACCATGAAATCGCATCCATTTTTATGAATTTTGGTATGAATTTTTTTAATGGGTGATATGTTCAATGAAATCTACCCATAAATAAAATTTGAGAATTTTTCAGGCACAACTATTTTTCTTGAATTTTTCTATATTTTAACCATTGTTCGATGCCTTGAAATTTAATAAAATCGGGATAAATAGTTATAGTACTTGAAAAAACATCAAATTTTATTCATAGATAGATTTTATTAAACACATCATCCACACAAAAATATCATATCAAAATTCATAAAATTGGATGTGATTTCATGGTGGTCCTTACCGAAATTAAAATAAAATATCTCTTATGAGAGAATCAATATATACATATATATATATATATATATGGTATTTATAGCTATTTTATATTATTAATAAAAGCTATTATATATGATTAGGGCATTTTTTGTGAAGAAATTTTTTTATATTAATTACTAAATTTTTTAAAATAATGACATTGAATAATGTCACATGTCGCTCCCATATGAAAAGTAGTTATTTTAATTATATATGTTTGATTTGATTATTTTATAAGCATTAATTAAGATTATACACGTTAGTATCTGGTTTAGAAAGGCTATTATATATATATAATGTTATTGGTAAAATCTAAAAGAGTGACAAGTTAGCATAATTGCCCGAATGTGCAAGAATCAAAGATGTCACGTCACCAAAAGTCAACTAGATTGAAATCGGGATTACCTGAACGATCGGGTGGAAATAATAATACGATCACGACTCGAATACGAAGAGAATGAGTTTTACTCAAATATGATGTCTAAAAGCACACTTTGATAAGGAAATAAACTTCCTTATAGGTATCAGAGTCCGGATTAGGCTACAGATCCAATGCATGAAGAATACGGAACAGGAAAGAAAATAAAACGACTTTAACAAGTCAGAGTGTCAGTAAACTTCGATACCTTTTCTTACTATTACACCAAGAATTAGGGTTCTACACATGTGTAAATAGAGCCTAATAACGTCCAAAAAAGGGTTAAAACAAAAAAGTATACAAGAGTGCAAGAGAGATCGAGTGTGTAACAAATCTTTCATAGTAAAATTCATTTCTCGCTTCCTCCAGCAATGGTGGTTTTTCCCTTCTTGTGTTTTCCACATAAATTACTGTGTCTTGCATGATTGGTTTACTTTCTAATTTTATAATTCAAATCTACATTCGTATTAACTTGTTAGACACGTGGTTAATTTCATCTAATCCAAAAATCACCATCACAATTAACGTTAGAAGGAGGGGAAACTAGGCATTTTGAACACTAACTCCTGTCAACGACTCGTGAAACAGTAACATGGAAAACGGTAGAGGCGGAATTCGATCTCCACATGACCCTGGCACCCCACTTTATGTCAACAACCCTGGTCAAGCACCAGCGTTCCCGGAGGAGATTTACTCTACAAGACCCCAACATCCATCAAACAAGATGTGATAACATCTACATGTTAGGATTATGCCCAATAGCAGGAGTGTAATAATGTATTTGACAATCTTTTCATATTATTAAAGTGATTTCTAGTTTAACAAATCTTATAGCATTTATAGTTTAATTATTATAATTGTCAAAAGTAAATAATCAAAAGGCCGAGAGACTTTGAGAAATGAAGAATTGTTCGTACATCTAGATATGTATGAGGTAGACACGATTATTTAGTTAGTCTTGAAAAATATTGAAAACTTAAGATAAATGTTTGGCGCATTTAGCTTGTAAAAGTTATAGATTCTTTTGCTAGCATTTTAGTGGGATCAAATGTGTTATGATGAGTCTAAATCATCAATGTGTAGTGTATTTGGACAAAAGAATCTAGTGCAATTGATGAATTGAATAGGATCACTATGAAATGCTTTATCAGGAACCATCAGTGGATAAAAGTTTTCACATAAGAAGAATCGGAGAGTCTATCTTAATCCTAAGATAAATGGTGGACTTATGGTTACAAGTGTTATCATTTGAGCTATCAATGAGTGCGATTATATAGCATTATCCCCGATGGTTTGGTGATATTCATTTGTTAATTGATAGAGGACTTCATTTATAGATATGGACATCATGGCTCCATTTATAAAATATGAGTAGAGTAGAATATCATCATATGGATATTTTGAGGTATTGGATATTAAAACTTAACTTTAAGTTTTCAATAATGTCTATCGAAACATGGTTTCTGGACAAGTCAGAATATCCAAGTTCAAAATGCGGTAATATGAGTTAATATGGTAATAAGGAGAGATATAGGTGGTCTATGAGCTCTTAGCGATTACTGGTATTTTTCACGAGGATACACCATCTCCAATAAGGTTGTCTAGGGTATGAATGAGAAATATTTACTTATTCTATCTTTAATTAAGAGTTCAATTTTAGTTATTTAGTGGAATGAGCTAAAATTAATAAAGTCTTTGACCATTTGTTGATTGTGATTAGGTTATGTCTATTGAAGCTTAAATTTAGATAGCCCGTCTAGATCCTCAATCCATACAAACTTGCATGGATCACTTGATATATTCTACCGGACTAATTTCTAGGTCCATCTAGAATTGTTTTATGGATTTCGAAATCCAAAAGTTTTGAAGAGGTGCGGTCGTGTGTGATCAATACACGTGGTAACTCTTCAAATACTTGGAATGGGCTGTTAAATTATATTAACGTATTAATTTAAGGCATGTGGATTTATTTCTTTTTTAGTAAGAATGGGTCTAGTTCATATGTGAACTTTTAATTTAATAAAATGGATAAACAACATCTTGCCCATGGTATATGCTTGGGCCGCAAGGCTAAAATTATTAGAAAAATATATTGTTTTATTTTAATTAAATGTAAGTTAATTAATTAATTAATTTATTAATTATTTGATTGAAAGTCAAAATCTTTTTCTTACTAAGAGAATGTTTCTTAGTGTCATACTATTGTTGATAGTATAATAAGTATCAAAGACTTTATTTGATAAGTAGATAAATAAAAGGAATTTATTTATCTAATCAAATTAGGAAGTGTTTGATATCTATCAAAACTCTAATTGACAATTGGTCAAATTAGGAAGTTTTTAACATAGTCACAATTTAATTAATATTCAATAATTTGTTATTGGATAAAACAATAATGAGTTGGGATAGGGTTAAACTCTAAAGTTGATAGGAGTTTTGGTGAAGCGAAAATCCTCCTTGTGTGAGGATTTTCAGCCACCTATATATATCCATCAATAGAATTCGACCAACACTAATAGTCACGTGAGAGATTTTATTTTTATTTTCTTGTTTAAAAGAAAAAAAAACTCATCCAACTCATAGAAATGTGTGAGAATTCGGCCAAGAGAACATAAAAAAGGAGTGTTTTTGTTTTCGATAGTGCACTAGTAGCTTTTACATCAAAAGGCTTTGTGCACAACATCGAATTAGGTTCACTCGAGTTTTTGATCAAAAGATTGAGAATTCACAAGTGACCAAACGTTCTTTGTTTTCACTAGGAGGGTTATTGTGACTAACAAAAGAAAACGTTTTTTGTTTTCCATCCTTTGGTACACAATTCTAAGAAAAGAAGCCCACACTCCTGGGTGATACACATTCGTGATTAGATTGGAAGATATTACGGATTCAATTTGATACGATATCAATCGTCATGTAAAAGAGGTATGATACCTTTTAATTACATATTAATTAATCAAGAGTTAAAACCACTCTTTTAAAGGAAAATTTTTGAAATATACCAATCAAACTTTTCATTTATGTTGCGTGTTTTTTCCTACACTACAGATGCCATTCCCAATAGTTCCCTAGATACATTCTGGCAAGTCCAAGACTCCGGACGGAGAGTCATTGAAGACGCAACTAGACAGGGAATCAACATAACAGCTACCACCAGTTTGACCTCACCATATCAGTTTTTTACGTCAATGGTTGCCCAGTACCCTAGGGTACGTTCTGAGGTAGTAGCAATGACCTTAGGCACACCATAAAAATCTAGTAGAGATAGGGCAGATCCTAGTGAAGGGAGGGAACACTCCCAATAGAGAGATGACTACCAAGATGACTAGAATCACAGGGAGCGCAGAGGCAGAGAAAATCAAGAAACAAGAGAATGTAGGGAGTTCAATTTGCAAGGGTACACAGAAAAATACCATGAAAGGGAGACAAGATACGATTAGGATGATAGATATGGCAGTTCTAGACAAAGATCTCAATCAGTTTCAATTGATAAGGAAGTTTCGCCCAGAAGGTGCAGGGAGGCAACCCCAGCGGTTGAATGCAACATCTATGATGTCCAAGTCATGGGACGAGTTTCTAGGGTTCTCTATGGCCTTACCATTCGCTAGAAGTTCGATGAGCATGGGGAGATAGAAGGCATGCGAGAAGTCTTACTAAGGAAGATGGAGGCATAGAGCAAAGGCAGAGCTAAGGGAACCTATTAATTAATAACTTCAGCAGTCCGTTCGTCGATTCCATAAGGTAAGCCCACTTTTCAAAAAAGTTTAGAACACTGTATGTGGAGCAATTCAAGGCATAAACCGACCCCCATGAGCACGTCAAAAGATACCAGAATGCGACAGAACAATATGATATGATGATGCACTCATGTGTAGAATGTTCCCTCAGACAATAAAGGACAAAGGGGGTTAAGTGATTCGGTGGCCTCATTACGGGATCAATCAAAAATTTTGAGGAATTAATACAAGCCTTCGCCAAGTAGTTCATGGGGAACATTCAACGTAGAAAATTAGTATTCATCCTATCAACTTTGAGATAGAGGAAGGACTAGAAGTTGAAAGACTATCTGACTAGATTCTCGTAAGAAGTATCGAAGGTTCAAGACCCAAATAATGATACGGTGGTGTCTGCATTCGCCAATAGTTTACCGCACAACCACTTGTCACTTAGTTTGAGTCGAAAAGGGCTAACCACTTGCGCAAACTTGGTAGACAATGTGGGTGGATATGCAATAGCAGAGGATGAGCAAATAGATCATAGGGGGAGAGACTATACATGGTGGCCAACCAGAAAGCAGCCAAAAACTCAAATATGGCAGTTTGAAAGGTAACAGTAAGTGGGACAAAAAGAACTATTCTAGAAAGAATAAGGAATTCACAAGGACGACGATCAGAAGGGCAATAAATTCTTCAAGAAGATGTACACCAACTACACACCTCTAATTCAAAAATAGAAGGAAGTCCTGACCGTGATAGAGGATAAGAATCTACACAAAAGACCCCTAAAGCAATCCAATTTTATGATAAGAGATGCCTCTAAGTACTGTTAGTTCCACTGGGAAAACGGTAACGAGACCTGTAAGTGCTACCAACTAAGAGATTATATCGAGAAATTGATCAGAGGAGGGCACCGAAAAGATGTGGTCTTGAAAGATTGTGATTGTTAGGATTATGCTCGATAGTAAAAGTGTAATAATGTATTTGGTAATATTTTCATATTAGTAAAACTGATTTCTAGTTTAACAAATTTTATAGCATTTACAGTTTAATTATTATAATTGTCAAAAGTAAATAATCATAAGGTCAAAAGACTATGAGAAACGAAGAATTGTTCGTACATCTGGATATGTATGAGGTAGACACAATTCTTTAGTTAGTCTTGAATAATATTCACAACTTAATATAATGGTTGGGCGCATTCACCTTGTTAAAGGTGTAGATTCTTTTGCTAGCATTTGAGTGGGATCAAATGTGTTATGATGAGTCTAAAATCATCAAAGTGTGGTGTCTTTGGGCAAAGGAATCTAGTGCACTAGGTGCATTGAATATGATCAAAGTGAGATACTTTATCTAGAACCGTCAATGGATAAAAGTTTTCACTTGAAAGCAATCGGAGAGTCTATCTCAATCCTGAAATAAATGATGGACCTACGGTTGCAAGTATTATTATTTGCGTTATCAGTGAGTACGATTATATAGCATATCTATCCTCGATAGTTTGACGGTATTCATTTGTTAATCGATAGAGAACTTCATTTATAGATATGGACATCATGGCTCCATTTATTAAATGAGAGTAGAATATCTTCATATGGATGTTTTGAGGTATTGGATATTAAATCTTAACATTAAGTTTTCAGTAGTGCCTACAAGTCAAAATATCCAAGTTTAAAATGTGGTCATATGAGTAAATATGAAAACTTGGAGAGCTATAGGCGGTCGATGAGCTCTTTTTTATTACTGATATTCTTCACAAGGATACACTTTCTCCATTAAGATTGTCTAGGGTATGAATGAGCAATATTAACTTATTCTATCTTTATTCAAGAGTTCAATTTTAGTTCTTTAGTAGAATGAACTAAAATTAATATATAGGACCTAAGTGAATCATTTATTGGTTGTGATTGGATTGTGTCTATTGGAGCTTAAATTTAGATAGCCCTCCAAGATCCCCAATCCACACGAACTTGGATGGATCACTTGATATATTCTGTCGGATCAATTTATGGGTCCATTTAGAATTGTATTGAGGCTTGTGGACTTGTTTCTTTTTGTAAAAATGGATCTAGTTCACATGTGTACTTTTTATTTAGGTCCAAATGATTTAATAAAATAAGAAAAATAATATGTATGCCCATGTGTGGTCTTGGGCGGCAAGGCTAAATATATTAGCTTAATATATTATTTTTTATTTTATTATTAAATTAAATGGAAATTAATTAATTATTTATTTATTTATTTATTTAATTTAAAGTCAAAATCTTTTTCCTAGTAGGAGTAAGTCTCCTATTGTCATATTATTATTGGTAATATGATAAGTATCAGATACTATATTTGATAAATAGATAAATAATATGAATTTATTTATCTAGTCAAATTAGGAAGTATTTGATTACTATTAGGACTCTAATTGACAATTGGTCAAATTAGGAAGTTTTTGATTTAGTCACAATTTAATTTATATTCAATAATTGGTTATTGAATAAATACACTATTTGAGTTGGATTAGAAGTCTTAGTGTAGAAAAAAATTCTTTTTTGAAAATGATTCTTGGTCACCAAGTAAATACACCTAAGGAAAGGATTCTTGCGCACCAAGTAAATCCTTCTTAGATATTGTGTATTGAAATCGTTCAAGAAGAAGAGAAAAGGGGAATGTTTTTGTTTTCGTTAGTGCACTAGTATCCTTTACATCAAAAAGGGTTTTGAGTACAAAAATCGATTCGGGATCACCCGAGTTTCAATCAAATATATTAATAATTCACAAGTGACCAAACATTCTTGGGTTTTCTCTTGGAGGATAATTGTGACTAACAAAAGAAAGAGATTTTGTTTGTTTCCATCCTCAGGTATACGATTTCAAGAAAGAGAGCCTACACTCCTAGGTGATTCACGTTTGTGATTGGATTGGAAGATCTTACGGATTCAATTTAACGCTAGTTCAATCGTCATGATAAAAAGGTACGATACTTTTAATATACGTGAATTAATCTATGGTTAAGGTTCTTTCTATTAAAAGGGAAATTTTTTAAAATATTTCTATTGACGTCAATTTCTCTTTGGATAAGAAAGTCAACAACATTGGATTTTGTTATGACCTGTCAAAAGAGAAAGAGAATGTAATTGGAACAATAACGACAAGAGTTTACGTTGTAAAACTCCAGTGATCGGAGAAACATCCACGGGTGGTTGAATACACAACCAAGCCAAGTCCATTATTTAAACAAAGAATTACACCACTCGATCTCTCTTGCCTCTCTCTTGCAATGATTACTATTGAGTTTTTTCTCTCTTCTGTTTATCTCCCCATTTTACAATGTGATTAAGGGTCTATTTATATATGTATAGAACCATAATCCTTGTTGTACAAGTAAAAGAAATTGTATTTTAGTTCAGGCTGGTTGCTTGTTGAAGTCATCTTTATCTTCTTTTCTATTTTAGAGATCGTGTGGAAATTAAATGGGACTCTGGTGGTATAGTTCGTTTAGGACTCATTTCCTTATCGATGTTGAGCTTTCTTGAAGAAGTAAGGTTGTTGCTTGATTTGAACTTGCTTCTCGTTTGGTAGATTATTCTTCTAGAAACTCTTTGACATGGATGTCTTGCGTATTGGAGCATGATTGCTAGTTAACCACCCACGTATGTGAATCGTTTGCTGGATTTCTTTATTCGGATTTCCTGTGTTGTCCTGAATAGAACATAATGTGCCAAGTGCTCTGTCCCGAGTAGAACATAATGTGCTGAATACCCGTGTTTAGACTTACTCGGGTTCTTATTCCTTTTAGATATCATGAATGGTGTATTCTGGATGCCAGTTCGGATGCCCATATGGTAATCTTTTTAAGGGATTGTCTTACCTGTCGGTGGCATATACATCCAATAAGATATACATATAACAATACCCCTTTAAAATATTTGTGCCGAGTAGGATTCATCTTGGCGAGAATATTTTAATTGTTGTGAATTCCGTCTAGCCTTTTGTCTTTCCCTTCTTAATTTCTCATTAATGTAGGAATGATAATCCTTAAACGATATTGCATAATGATATGTCTCGATGGCAACCACGTATATGCAGTTTGTTTCGTCATGCGAAATCCCAACGATTTTAGCATTTTGAACTCCTGACGGCTTAATCTGTCCTTTTGATGACACTTGTTCTTTATTGTTAGGTATATCTATGGGCATTAATGAGACACGACTCGTCGACTATCGGATACGCAGCCTTCATCACCAAACATCATTTCTTTTGATCTTCCCGCATTTCCAAACCCTAGGGTTTCACGTTTTAATCATTAAGCGGCTCATTTAAATTATTGAGGGCGATCTTGTCGCTATCTTCATGAAAGAAAAATCCCAGCTTGCTCCTACCTTATAGTTCATTCACGTACAGATCCATATTCGCTCTTCATTGAACTTTTTTTCTAATTTTCTGTGTCTACTTTAAAGGTCAGTTCCAATGGATCCTGTTTCACGGCATCACCTTTTCGTTATAGCTTTTGAGGCGCTTGAACGTGGAGATATTCAATTGGTTTCTTGTGTTCGTAGGTTATTGTGGGAATCTCCCCCTGATAAGCCATTTTTTTTAGATGTTGATGTTTTTGGGATTCATCCTGATGCTCACTGTAGTTCTAGCTCTGAATCTTCTTCCAACTCTGAATCTTCTGTTTTTGATCATCACAGGGATCCTTTACAATCAAGGATGGGAAAGCATCAGAGTAATTGTTCAATTCACAAACATGGTTCAAGCGGTATTCAGATTGGAAGGCAAGTACTTAGAGAGGATGACGTTGAGGAAGAGCATCGGTCTTCTCGATCCCCTTTTCTCTTGATTTTTTGAGTGCGTATGATGTCGAGCCGAATTTGGTTAGGGAAGGTGAGATCGAGAAGTATCGTGCTCGATTTGATTTAGATGACTCGATTTTAATGGTTTCTGCTGGTAATAGGGCCACGTGGAACCCTCTTTCACGTATGGTAGCGATTTATGGATTCATGCACTGTTGTGGGGTGACTTTTCCCCTCCAACCTTTCATTACTTGGTTTCTTGCTGAGGTAGGGATCACTCCAGCCCAGCTTGCCCCGAACAACTATAGGATCATGATGTGTATGTGGCACATATGGAGCCGAATGAACTTGCCACCACCTTCTCCTTGTGAAATTAGACACTTTTATACTCTAAGGCAATCTGGTTGGACAGGAACTTACTTTCTTCTATCCAGTTAGCCAGATAGCTGGATTTCTAAGGGGACGAAAGTGAACCAGGGTATAGATATTTCCTCGGACGCTAAAAAGAAAGGCTTTGTATGGGGTTTCCCTACCTCAAACAAGCATTGAAAAATAGTTGGTATTTTACCAGAAGGAACTTGGGACTTGAGATCGAGCTCTCAGCTGGGGAAGATCGAGAAGTGTTGAAAGTTCCCCGTTTCTTTTACTCTTCTGATCGTTGGAACACGTCTCGTCTTACTTTTACTGATGTCAAGTTGACTAACCTTGCTCGAGCGGCCGTGTGCACTCTGGAGAAGAGAAGCAAGTCTTATCTTTTTGATGAAAAGAAAATGATAGCATTCGTCTTCTTACCTCAGATTTCGGATTATCGCAGACGTCGTAAGTAGAATCTCTACTCATTTTCATTTCTCATTTTTTTCCGTTTTCTGACTCGTTTGTATTCAGTGTATGACTCGAACATTGTCTGTGACGTTCAGGCTCGTCAGGTTAAATCTTTTACTCGTTCGAGCCATAAGGAAGCTTTTTGCCAAAATAAGGAAGGGATTGCTTCGCCTGATGATGATTCGGTTGAAGATCCCGATGAAGCGGATGAGTGAGTTCCCGAGTATGTTCCTATAGAATTCATTCAGTCTACCATGAGGGAATCAAGTGGTCCATGTGGCCCCTTAGAACTGAAGGTGCCCCGAGGGTGTCTGAAGATGAAGGCAAGCAGCGAGGACATCCCAGTAGTACGGTGTCTGGTGAGCCTAACTCCCCGACTGATGAAGTGCATGCTGAACAGTTTGTTGTTGGGGACAAGGAAGGAGTTAGGGTACCCCCTGATGAGCAGGTTAATCTTTCTGGTCCTTTTGAATCCTTCCGAGACATTACTGAAGATCAAAAAGACCCTGTGGCTGATCTTGGCTTTAGTCGTACTCCTGCCGAGAAAAGAAAGGCAGTTGATTCTCCCATTCGTCCTTAAAAAATCCCTCTGGTGGTCATTTGTTGAATCGAGTGATGATGACGCCGATGTTAGAGTTTCCCATAGTGCCTAAACTGAGGCGCATTTGAGGAGAGTGAAAGCTTTGGACAATCTGAGCAAGGATTATTTACCCCCTGAAGTTGATACAGGAGTAGGATCTTCAAGTAATCCTATGTGTCCCACTCCCCAAGATATGCTAAGGACGATGTCATTTGGTCGAGCTTTTATCAGTGACGACCATTAGAGCCACTTCAGGAATGGTTCCCCAATAGATCGTCATCAAAATATTTTCAACAGCGCAAGCTACGTAAGTTTTAGGTCCCGAACTGTCCTTAACGCTCCTTGACATAAATTTTTAACTCACTCTTCCCTACAGGTGGTTGCTGAGTTTGCTATGTTTGTTCAGATGCAACAACATCAAGCTGATCAGATAAAGCATCTTTAAGCTCAGTTGAAGGAGAGTGAGGACAGCCGTGCTCGAATTGAGGTAGTGTATCAGAGGGAGGTGAGCTCTGCCTAAGAATTTGCCGATTATTGCTTGGCTAAACAGATGAAAGTCGAGGATAAAGCTTCCACTGCAAAAGATAAGGCTGTATCTTTCCAAAATTTACTCTTTACAGCCCAGAAGTCGATGCTCAAAGCTGAACAAGAGGCTGAGCAGGCCTGATCGTCTTATGAGAAAACAATTGAAGACCTTAAGCGCCAAGCCCTGACCGTTAAATCCCTTTTGAAGAAGGCTAGGCTGGAACTTGAAGTTCAAGGGGTTGATTGCTTCAAGAGGTCTCTAGCCTATGATGCCCTACTCCTTAGGGCGTTTCAACAAGGGTTAGTCTTGGCTGGTGACAAGGCTCGAGCCAACTGGGAGTTATCAATCAAAAACCTTATGGACCGGTCCTTAGAGTCTCTTCGGGGTAAAGAGCCTCATCCTATGTATCTGGAGGTTCCATCGGAGCATTCTCTCTCGACCTTTTATGCTAACCAAGAGGCTGGTGTGGATGGGTCGAAGCCTGATGTTGAACCGGTCCCTGGAATGGATTACAACGAATGGATGGATGAATCGGTCGACTCAATCGCCTGGCCTTTAAATGGGAGTCTCTTTCACGAGTATGAAATGGTACCTGACTCAAGCATTGGCAAAAGCTCCAAATCCTCATCTCAGCCTTAGGCGTATTTGTAGAACCTTGCATTTGTAAAAAAAGTATAATCAATGAAGTTCTGTATTTTACCAATTGCTTTGTCGTGAATTTAAAGTGCATCTTAACTAGCTTTTTGTTAATAACTTTTAATCGCCAAGTATCTTATTTAACTGGATTAACTCTGTTGCCCATGTAACTTCACAGAGTATCTTTATTTAACTGGGTAGTTTCATTACCCCAGCAATTTTTTAAACACCAAGTATCTTCTTAAACTAGCTAATATTATTAACCGAGTATCTTGAAACAAGCAAGTAAATTTGTACGTGTTTCATACTCGGTTGCTACCCAAGCGTTACATCGAGGCTTACCATGATATACGCTAAAGTCCTTACGCAAATCACTAAGGACGTCTCCTAGGTTGCCTGCGTAAGGGTTTGCTGAATCGTTAAGCTCTAAACTGCTTAATACAGCTGCACATCTCACCGGGATTTTCTCGACGATGCCCAGAGCCATTTTCCAGTATCTGGTGCATCGGGTTTGCCTTTTTGCTAAAGTCTTGACTGACCTTGCTCGGATAGCATGCTGCTTTGAGCTTCTCCGTCCATTCAGGAATTTTGTCAAATTAATGGCCCCAGACATTTTATTATGCGATCAATTCCTTCACGTACTTTTGTCACATGTTCATGCTCATTTTTTTCTCGCACGTTTTTATTACCATGCTTATCTTTTTCATATGTTCTTAATATCATATGCTTAGATTTCTGGAATCCCGTGTCGGGCTTTTATTCATAACTGTAAAAATGACAATATGAAAATCCATGAATCGCTAAGAATAAAAAATATCCTGACTAGAAAAATAAAAACACATTTCAAGGATAGAAAATCTTTAAATATTGGGCACTGCATGGTCGAGATAGAACCCCTCCATCTGGTCGGTCGATCCAATATGCTGCATGACAAGCTATTCCCTCAATCTTGTATAGGCCTTCCCACTTGTCTGTCAACGAGCCCGCAACTTTGTTCTTCGTGTTCAGCAACACCTTCCTGAGTACTAGGTCTCCTAACTGGAATTTCCTAATTCAAACATGAGAATTATAGTGTCGTGCCACTCTTTGCTGATATGTCTCATTTCGTAGTCGGGATTTCTCCTTTTTCTCTTCCAACTCGTCTAGGCTTTGTAATAGCGTATAAGTATTCTGATCTTCATCATATAGTCTGACTCTGGGTTACATATACGACGTTTCCACCGGGATGACAACTTCAGTTCTGAATGCCAAAGAAAACGGAGTTTCTCTTGTAGAAGTTCTTACCGTTGTCCGATACGCACATAATACTTCAGGAAGTTTTTCAACCCAACTGCCCTTTTTGGCATCTAACTTTGCTTTGAGTATGTACTTGATGTTTACCGCCTTAAATAGTCCATTTGTTTGAGGGTGGACAGGTGTTGTATAGTAATTTGTAATTTGATACTCTTTGCACAGCTGCCTAAATTTTTTATTATCGAACAAGGTGCCGTTGTCAGTGATTATAGTACTCGGGACTCCAAACCTGTAGAGTATGTTTTACTTTATAAAGTTTGTGGTATTCGCTTCCTTGATATCTACTAATGCTTCAGCTTCTACCCACTTTATGAAATAATCAGCATCCATGATCGCATGCTTTTCTCCACCCTTTGTCCCTACTGGCATTGGGCCAATTAAATCCAGGCCCCAAATGGTAAATGGCCATGGGGATGTGAGGCTTCTACGTCGTTCAGAGGGGCTGCCGAATATCATTGGTGATCCTTTTGCAAGCATTGCAATTGTCTGAATGTCGATGTGCGTCCGTGAACAAAGTAGGCCAGTAAAAACATTGCATGAGTACCTTATATGCCAAACTTTTACCACCTGTATGATTCCCAAATACTTCGTTGTGGACCTTTTGTAGTATCTGGTATGCTGTAGGAAAAATTGGTTCAAAACGCAACGGAAGCGTGAGAAATCAAAAAAAAATTAGGGTTTACGTATAAATAAAAAAATTTCCCTTTTAAATAACAAGAACCTTAACCCTAGATTAATTGATGTATATAAAAAGTTTCGTACCTTTTTTTTCGTGACGATTGAACTAGCATCGAATTAAATCCGTAAAATCTTCCAATCCAATCACGAATGTGAATCACCTAGTAGTGTGGGCTCCCTTTCTTTAAATTGTATACCTGAGGATGGAAACAAACAAAATCTTCTTCTTTGTTAGTCACAATAATCCTCCGAGAGAAAAACCAAGAACGTCCAGTCACTTGTGAATTATCAATCAATTTGATTGAAACTCACGTGACCTTGATATGATGTTGTACACAAAACCCTTTTGATGCAAAGGATACTAGTGTACTATCGAAAACAAAAATGTTTCCTCTTTTCTCTAAGCTTGGCCGAATTCTTCACACAATGAGTTGGACGAAGTTTTTTTTTTTAATATATGAAAATAAAAAACAACTTCTCAAACCAAAAATTCATTCTCGGTCGAATTTAAGGTATTATATATAGGAGACTAAATCCTCTCCTAAGAAGGATTTACTTGGTGGTTAAGAATCATATCCTTAGGTGGATTTACTTGGTGGTTAAGAATCATTTTCCAAAATAAATTCTTTCCTACACCAAGACTTCTAATCAAACTCAATAGTGTATTTGTAACCATATTAAAGACTTCCTAATTTGATTAGATAAATAATTCATTTTATTTATCTACTTATCAAATATAGTCTTTAATATTAATTATACTACCAACAATAGTATAATTTTAGGAGACCATCTCCTACTAGGAAAAAGATTTTGACTTTTAATTAAATAATTAATTAATCACCAGATTAATTAATTAATATTTAATTAAATAATCAAATAATATAATATAATTAAGTTATTCTAAATAGCCTTGCCGCCCAACACATATATATGGGCCAACATTTTATTTTCTTATTTTATTAAATCTATTTGACCTTTATAAAAGGTCCACATGTGGACTAGACCCATTCTTATAAAAAGAAACAAGTTCACATGCCTCAATACAATTCTAGATGGACCCCTAAATTGGTCTGGTAGAATATATCAAGTGACCTATGCAAGTTCATGTGGATTAGGGATCTTGGCGGGCTATTTAGATTTAAACTTCAATAGACACAACCCAATCACAATTAACAAATGATTCACTAAGGTCCGATCTATTTAATTTTAGTTCATTCAACTAAAGAACTAAAATTAAACTCTTAATAAAGATAGAATAAGTTGTTGTTACTCATTCATACTCTAGACAACCTTATTGGAGAAAGTGTATCCTCGTGAAGAATATCAGCAATCGTCAAGAGCTCATAGACCGCCTATAGCTCTCCAAGTTACCATATTTACTCATATGACCACATTTTGAACTTGGATATTTTGATTTGTCTAGAAGCCATGTTTCATTAGACACTATTGAAAACTTAACAATAAGATTTAATATCCAATAGCTCAAAACATCCATATGATGATATTCTACTCTCATTTAATAAATGGAGCCACGATGTCTGTATCTATAAATGAAGTCCTCTATCGATTAACAAATGAATACCACCAAACTATCGAGGATAGACTATGCTATATAATCATACTCATTGATAGCTCAAATGATAACACTTGCAACCATAAGTCCATCATTTATCTTAGGATTAAGATAGACTGTCTGATTGTGTTCAAATGAAAACTTTTATCCATTGATGGTTCTAGATAAAGTATTTCATTGTGATCATATTCAATGCACCCAGTGCACTAGATTCTTTTGCCTAAAGACACCATATTTTGATGATTTTAGACTCATCATAACACATTTGATCCCACTCAAATGCTAGCAAAAGAATCTACAACTTTGACAAGATAAAGGCTCCCAACTTTTTAGCTTAAGTTTGAATATTATTCAAGACTAACTAAAGAATTGTGTCTACCTCATACATATCTAGATGTATGAACAATTCTTATTTGCTAATAGTATTTTGACCTTATGATTATTTACTTTTGACGAGTATAATAATTAAACTATAAATGCTATAGGATTTGTTAAACTAGAAATCACTTTATTAATATGAAAAGATTGTCAAATACATTTTTATACTCTTGCTATCGAGCATAATCCTAACATATTCATCATCCTCTGATGCACATCTTTGGAGTGTTCGGGAAAACCCTCTTCTGTACAATTCTCCTCCAATCAGTGTGTATCTTGTTGGCCGGTACCTGATGCGTTTTGCTTCTTAAGGACCTTTTGGGAGTATATTTTCTTCCAAGTATCTTTTTAGTTGAGTCATCCAACCGTCTAGCGGTGTTTGGATTTATGAGACTTCAAAGTTTTTCGGCTCAACTATACTTGGCCTGAGAAGATGTGCAACTGAAATATATTTTACCCTTATTGTGGTTGTTGTTGATGCTAGTTTGGACAAAGCGTCTGCCTTTTCATTCTCTTCTCTAGGGATCTGGATAATCCTATATTCCTTAAATTTTTAGAGGAGTTGTTTTGTTATGCCCAGATAAACCATCATACCCTCATCTCTGGCCTGATATTCATCCAAGACTTGGTTGATGACCACCTATGAGTCACTAAATATCTCAACCTCATCTGCCTCGAGAGTTATGCAAACCCTTAGCCCTACTAGTAACGCCTCATATTCGGCTCGGTTATTTATTGCTTTGAAATTGAATCTCATGGTGCATTCTACATCATCTCATTCTGGGGTACATATTACAATTCCTGCTCTACTGTTATGGGTATTCGAGGAACCATTGACACGTAATCTCCATGAAAAATTCTTGCCTAGCATTTTTTTTGCTTCCAGATTTGGTTATGTGAATTCTACTACAAAATCTGCCACTAATTGGCCTTTGAGTGATGTCCTGGGCATATACTGAATATCAAATTCACTGAGTTCGATTGCTCATTTAGTTAGTCTCCTTGAAATTTTTGGCTTCTGTAGAATTTTCTTAAGCGGGAAGTCGGTGAAAACCTGGATCGTATGTGTCTGAAAGTATGGTCTAAGCTTCCTTGAAACCAATGCTATAGCCATATTTACTGCCCGTGAATACCTGGTTTCAGCTAGAAGAAAAGTCTTGCTGGTATAGTAATGGCCTCTATATCTTGTCTTCAATCCTGAATAGGACCGAACTTACTGCTGACTCTGTAAGGGACAAGTATAGGTGGAGTATTTCTCCCATTTTAGGTTTCGAAAGGATGGGAGCCTGTCCTAAGTATTCTTTGATCTTCAGGAATGCCCACTCACACTATTCATTCCATTCAAGCCCCTTCCCCTTTTTGATCACTTTCAAAAAAGGGGCACATCTATATGTGGCCTTCGATATAAATCTGCCTAAGGAAGGTAAGCATCCTATTAGGCGTTGTACCTCTTTTAGTGTCCTCGGTGAAGTCATTTTTTGAAGGGCTTGGATCCTCTCGAGACTCACTTCAATCCCTCTCTGGTGAACCTGGAAATCGAGGAACCTTCCTAAGAGGACCCCAAATATGCACTTGTTTGGATTTAACTTCATCTAATACCTTCTCAAGACAAAGAATGTTTCACATAGGTCCGAAGCGTGCTTATCTACCAAGATACTTTTGGTTAACATATCGTCTATGTAGACTTCCATGTTTCTTCCTATTTGACGAGCGAAGATCCTGTTGACTAATCTTTGATATGTTGCCCCTGTATTTTTTAGCCCAAAGGTCATTACTGTATAACAGTACAGGCTCTGATCAGTCGTGAATGCTGTTTTTTCTTCATCAGCTTTATTCATCCTAATCTGGTTGTATCAAGAATAAGCATCCATAAAATTGAGTAATTCATGACCTGATGTAGCATCAACCAGTTGATCTATCCTTGTGAGTGGAAAACTATCTTTTGGGTAGACTTTGTTCAGATCCGTGAAGTCCACGCACATTCTCCATTGGCCATTCTTCTTCTGGATCAAAACTACATTTGCTACCCACTAAGGATAGTTGATCTCTCTGATCGATCCTACAGCGAGTAACTTCTCCACCTCCTGATTAATTGCCCGACTTCTCTCGAGGTTGAAAGATCTTCTCTTTTGCATTACAGGTTTCGCATTTGAATCCACTGCCAAATGATGTGATATTACTCAGGAATATATCCCTACCATGTCTTTATGACTCCATACAAACACATGTTTGTATTCTTTAGGTAAATCAATAAGATCTAGCTTGACATTTTCTCCTAAGCTGGCTCCAAATTTGACCTTCTTATCTGGTTCATCTTCCTTTAAGACCACCTCTTCTAAAGGTTCACTCTTTGATGTCTCCGGTTATTCTCTTGGATCGAACTCAAATAACAGTGATTTTTCTTGCTCGATCTGATCTGGTTGTGTTAAGGTGCATACTTGGTGTTCACAATTATCTCTGTCTTCGTAAACCGAGAGATTAGCTCTTCTGGCCATCTCTTACGACCTCTTTGATTATTTCTACCACCCATTCAGTTAGGAATTTGATCATCAGAGCATAGATAGCTATTACTGCCTTTGTTTTGTTCAGGAAAGGTCATCCTAGTAACGTATTATAAGGCAAGTTGTCCAAATCTACCACGACAAAGTCGAGTAACACTGTTTTCTGATAAGGAGCTACTTCGATTTTCACGGGTAGTTTCACTATTCCGAGAGGCCTAACCTCGACTCCCCCAAATCCTCTGAGTGGGGTACGAAAAGGTTGCAAATGCTTTCAATCCAATCTGAGCTGATCATAAACAGCCACATTAAGGATGTCTGTCGAGCTACCATTGTCCAGTAAAATTCTCTTGACTTCTCTATGTTCAATTCGGGCACTAATAACGAGAGCATCGTTTGGTCAGACTTCGACCCATATGAATCACCTTCATTGAATATTATTGGGTCACATCCTTACTTTATTCTCTTTGGGTCAGGCTCGATGGAGTTCACATCAAAATTTTGTCTTGCCTCTACCGCTTCTAGAATTTCCTGAGTCCGCTCTTGGTTACTTCTCCTAGTTGATAGTCCTCCGAAGATAGTCTGTATCACTTCATTTTCCTTGGGACTGGCTCTTTTGTTCCGACCAGAATTATGATATCCCGGTTTGGTTCCTTTTCGAATTTCTAACTTCTCATCTTTCTTTAGGATTATATCTTCCAGATGTCGTTCTCGTATGAGGGTCTCTATATAGTCTCCGAGCTGGTAACACTTGGAAGTTTCATGTTCGATTTCCTTATGGAACATGCAATATTTCGCTGTGTCTCATCGAGCAAATTGGGACTACTGACGTGGCTGCTTCACCAGATTCTTTTCTTTTAGTATTGTCAGGATTTCTTCTTACTTTTTCTGAAGTGGGGTGTAGTTCGTATACTTTGAAAATACAAACACGGTTAAATGCTCAAGGCTAACCTAGAGGGGGGTGAATAGGTTAGAAACTTTTTTCGACTCCCTTAGAAACAAACAAAAGCTTGTCACTCTAGATTGCTTGTATCACAATATATATATATCAATTAAAGACACTTAATCAATATATAAAACAAGTAAAGTGTGATACAAACAAGTAATTGTAACACATACACAATCTATATTATAGAAAGGAAGTCAACTAACAGAAAGAGTTTTATCCATAGTATTCAAATAACAAATACAAATATAAGAGAGATAGGGATAGAGAAAAGTTGACACAAGATATAACATGGTAAACCTCCAAAGAGGAAACATCCACGGGTTAGCAACCACTGGCAAACAAAATCCACTAGTAGATATGACAAGTACAATCTCTCAAGTGACCCCTTCACCTAGAAACTACCCTCATATCCTACTCATGAAGATGTCGCCCTCTTGCTCAACAATCTGAGGCCTCACACCTCTTGTCAAGACTTCCTCGCTCACCCTTCCGGATCCTCACGACCCTAGGCAAGACTTCTTACTCAACTATCTGAGTCCTCCCGACTCTAGTCAAGACTTTCTCACTCACCATTTCGGATCCTCACGACCCTAGGCAAGACTTCTTGCTCAACTATCCGAGTCCTCCCGACTCTAGTCAAGACTTCTTGCTTGTCAATCCAAGGTCTCTCACCTCTTGCCAAGACTTTCTTGCTTAACAACATAGGTCTCACACCTATTGTCAAGACTTCCTTCTCACAATGCATCTAGGTGATCATGAATGCAAAACGCAAACAAGCATGCAACATAGAATGTTATGATCAACACAACCTATGGAAAATACTAGACATGAGCATGAATGCACAAAACAAATGTAGTCTAGTCAATCATGCATGTTTAATCCATCTAGATCATATAAGATATGTTCAACATTAATTACAACCTAGATACATGCATAGATCTAAAACTTGAATCACAAGATATGTTCAATTAATCACATAATCAAGTTTAAATCTCATAAACCAAAAGCATGCTAAAATCATATGACAAAGTCATTTAGATTAAAGCTAAAGTTCTAGAGCAAATTCATATTTATAGATTCAACAAAACACATGAATAGCTCAAAAGAACATAAGCACATGTATCATTGTGAGAAATTGGCCAAAGAGAGCCTAATAAATGCGAGGAACTATTTTTCACAAAATCAATCAACCAAAGCTCATCAAATAGTCCTAGAATCAAAGCTAGCACAATACAATCTCAAACATGTGAAAACATAGGCAAAATCAACCTAACTCAACATGTGAGATTTCAATTGAAACTTAACCTAGATTTAAATGAGTTCGAAACTCAAATAAAAACACTCACAATACACATATATATGTTGAAGAAGAAAACCCAAGGCAATTGAGCAAGTTTTAAAAGAAAACTTTGAGAGAAAATCAATACCTTAGTTGATTTTGGTGCAGTCCCATTTTTGTGAGTTTAGACTCCAAAACAACAATAAAACTCACTCAAACTTTTAGAGAAAAGATGGAGGATGAATATACAAACACTCTCAACTTTGAATCACTCAAATCGGAGTTCAAATGAAGAATTTATGGTGTTTGGAATGTGAAAAAATGTAGAGAGAAAATTTCTACACTCAAGTTTTAAATTTCTTCTTGGAATAAAATGTGAGAGGGAAAGGAAATATAAAAGAGAGGGAATGAAAGAGGCAAAAGGACCGAAATGCCCTCCTTTGTTATTGCTTCCCCGATATGGCGCATGGGCATCTCGGGGCAGCAAGGAGTTGCAGCCGAGATGGCCACGCGCTATCTTGGGCTTGCACCTCTTGATGGCCTTTGGCCAAGGTGCAACTCCCTTGCACTTCTCTCATGTTCTTCGACCATTCTCCGGCCTCTGAACTCGAAATTTGAATCCGTTTGCGGATTACAAACTGTAACTCTCTCATAGACATGGACATATAAGATACTTAACCCATAAAATAATAATTCAACTCGATATACAGATACGAAGACAATGTATGCAACATGAGTTAAAAGTGTAGCATCTTTTGACTTAGAACTTGAAATCAATAGTATGAGTAACCAAAATAACCGGAACTCAATCAAGAATGATTTAAGCCTAAATTCAAGTTCAATATCCATGTTATACAAACACATATACATACAAACACAATTCACACTAGAATGCAAACTACAAAGAGATAGTCTCCAATCATGCATTTTCCAAAACATGTTATTTTCATATCAATGCATGAACATTCATCTTCAAGTGTGTGAATGTGTTATACATGGTGCACAATGATACAGGGACACATATGAATGAATTGTATGTGTGTGACTAAGCCTTGTAAGAGAAAGATAAGGTCTTAGTATATTTTTGTAGAACCATATTGCATTTTTTCTCTTTGAAGACTTTGAACTTACTTTGACTTATTGTTCCTTCTTCTTTGAAGCTTGAATCATAATGAATCTAAACAACTAAATCATTACAAGTAAACATCATTTTGATATGGAATTAATGCCATCACAATATAAAACCTAACATACTTTCCTCGGAACTTTTTCGTGGTCAGGTAAGTATTACGTCCGCTTCCCCCATATTTGTTTATTTCTTTGATATTTCCTTTCTGTGTTCCTTTATGGTTCTATTCCTTTGACTCGACATCTTTTTGTTTAGGTCTCCTTCCATGCATGTAGCAACCTTCTGTTGCTAACTCCTCTTCCTCAACTAATGCATATCCTCCAGCCATATCCATCATGTTTGCATATCTCGTTAATCGAGCTCTCCTTAAGTAGAAGGACAGTCGTCCATTATGTAAGTTATTTGTGAATGCAGCAATTATTGCTTTGTCATTTGCACTACCAATTTCTGAGATCGCCTGACCAAACCTCCCCATGTACTTTTTTAGTGACTCCTCTTTCTCTTGCTTCAGCTGAGAAAGGTAAGCCACTGACTTTTTCATGTGAACATTGCCTAGTAATTGTCTTGAAAAGCTTCTGCTCAACTCGCTGAAACTCCCAATACTTACTGGAGGTAATCTCCCAAACCATCTTGAGCTCGTGTCTCCAAAGTTTATGGAAAATTAAGACATAACAAAGGGTCGCTATGGGCATACCCATATCGCTTTTATATCGTCTGACGTGTTCTTTAGGGTCTGTATACTTCTTGAAATATTCCACGTGTGGCATCCTGAATCTCTCCGGGAAGAGTGGTTCGCAGGATGTCCCTGGTGAAAGAACTGTCATAATCATTGTCAGACTATATTCATATCGCCTGAGCAGCACATCCATCTGGCATATGTTGTTCTCGACTTCCTGGGTTAGACTCCTGATTACGATATCTCTATCGCCTACAAGCTCTCCTCAATGGCCAGCTCATCGCGTGACTGTCATATATGTCACAATCTTCTCTTCATATTGCCTCTGAGCCTCATGAGCTAACCCCTGAAAGCATATGGTCCCGCGGCAGCGTTTATGATGGTATCAATCACTATCCTTCGATGACGGTGACCGATCTCTATGCCGGTCATATATATGATGCCTATCATGGCCCGCATGACTATGGATTCGCCTTTAGCATGGTCGTTCTTCTACAGGCGTTTCATGATCCTTGCCCTGATTGTGTGTCGTACCCCCATTCTGGTTGATTGGACTTGAATCCCCAACGGCTACTGGTGCATCTAGTCCTGGCCCAGCTAATACCAATCGGAGCCTAGAAAGTGGTGGACTTGACGGGTGTGCCTTTCCTGTAGCCAACAGGTCTACTCCTTCTTTTTCCGCATCCGTTAGTAGCTGCTGCAGTGCATCGCGGAAGTGACATGTTATGTCCTCACTAGTAGAAGGGATTTGTTAGATACCAGTCAGGGGTATTGGTTGGTTACTGGTGGTTGTAGTGGGATCTCGTGTGGTCTTGCCTATATGAGCATTATCTGGAGATTTTTGGATATCCCTAGAACTGTCTTTGCTTCCGCTACTAGCCATTGCTTAAACAGATCAAAGGTTCACGCCTCTCCTTCTAGCGCCAATTGTTGACGTCGATTTCTCTATGGATGAGAAAGTCAACAATGTTGGATTTTGTTATGACCTGTCAAAAGAGAAAGAGAAAGAAAATGTAATTGGAACAATAACGACAAGAGTTTACGTGGTAAAACTCCAGTGATAGGAGAAACTTCCATGGGTGGTTGAATACACAACCAAGCCAAATCCACTATTTAAATAAAGAATTACAGCACTCGATCTCTCTTGCCTCTCTCTTGCAATGATTACTATTGAGTTTTTTTCTCTCTTATATCTATCTCCCCATTTTACAATGTGATTATGGGTCTCTTTATATGTGTATAGAACCCTAATCCTTGTTGAACAAGTAAAAAGAATTTTATTTTAGTTAAGGCTGGCTGCTTGTTGAAGTCGTCTTTATCTTCTTTCCTATTTCAGAGATCGTGTGGAAATCGAATGGGACTCTGGTGGTATAGTCTATTTAGGACTTATTTCCTTATCGATGTGGATTTTTCTTGAAGAAGTAGAGTTGTTGCTTGATTTGGACTTGCTTCCCGTTTGGTATTTTATTCTTCTAGAGACTCTTTGACATGGATGTCTTACGTATCGGAGCATGATTCCTGGTTCACCCACGTATGTGAATCGTTTGCTGGATTTCTTTATTTGGATTTCCTGTGTTGTCCTCAATTGAACATAATGTGCCAAAAGCTTTGTCCTGAGTAGGACATAATGTGCCGAATACCCGTGTTCAAACTTACTCGGGTTCTTATTCCTTTGAGATATCTTGAATGGTGTCTTCTGGATGCCAGCTCGGATGCCCATCTAGCAATCATTTTAAGGGATTGTCTTACCTGTCGGTGACGTGTATATCCAATAAGATATACACATAACAATTTCAAACCTTAATTTTACGCTTCCGTTGTGCGATTTTCCCTTCAGACCAATAAATAGGCCCTCCAAAGGATGAACAAGACAGAAAAGGCAGTCCTAGAGGAAACTCGTAGGTTGGAGCTACCAACACCATCTTTGGAGGATCATACATGGGAAAATATAGGCTAGAGAGAATGAATGAAGTATGTGAGGCGATAGATGGCCAAATAAACTTGGAAGTAAACTCAGTTGGTCCCGACCAAAACAAATTCATGCAAGGTTGGGGCCCGATTGTGTTTTTCAAGGCTGATGCACACGGGATTGATGTCAGACCAAATGATGCAATCGTAGTGTCGGTCCGCATTGTTCATAGGGAAGTTAGAATCTAATTGATAATGGGAGCTCGACAGACATCTTGAGCACCGTAGCATTCGATCAGTTGAAGCTATAAATAAAATATCTACTACTACTGATGGTATCATGCAGGAGATTCAATGAAGAAAAAGTGAGATCGATAGGGACAGTTAAACTACCTATAGAGATCGGGGGTTACCTCTGCCAGAAGATGGTGCTCCTCACTTTTATGGTCGAAAACGTTGAGATTGGACCCTACAACCCCTTATTAGGAAGACCCTTCCTAAAAGAATCAAAGGTTGTCACCACAACCTACGCCCTAACCTTAAAATTCCCAACTCAGGAAGGGGTTGGTGTCATGAAGAGTTCCCAAGAATGGGTAAGGAAGGCAAACCTAGCAGTATACAGGGAACAAGTGGAGTTAGACGTAACATCGATCAACCTCTTAGAAGAGGAAAGTTGTAGAAAGATAGATGAGGAGAAAGCCAGAGCAGAGACACTGACCCGGTGTGACTTGGACCCGAGGGAGGCAACTCATGAAAACGGGAAAAACCAGGAGGAGGGACCAACTAATGAGATAGCTATCGATAAAAGTAACCCTAAGCAATCAGTAAAGTTGGGGCTCAATTGACGGAACAAGTCCAAAATGAGTTACTCAACCTGTTGAGAGAGTGTAATGACGTGTTCGTATAGAAGCATGAAGACATGCCAAGGATTGATGCCAAAGTTATCTCCCATTACTTGGCATTCGACCACAACCCGAAACCAGTTGTCCAGAAGAGGTGAAGGTTTAACCCTAAAAAGAGTCAACCAATCAAAGAAGAAATTGAGAAGCTACTGGCAGCAGGATCAATAAGGGAAGTACGGTACCCCGAGTGGGTCGCCAATGTAACACTCGTAAAAAATAAGAACAATCAATAGAAGATGTGTGTGGATTTCAGCGACCTTAATAAAAGCATGCCCGAAAGATAGTTTTCTCTTGCCTCGAATTGACCAACTAGTAGACGCAACTACAGGGCATGAATTGCTGAGTTTTATGGATGCATACTCTAGTTATAACCAGATTAGAATGTTTGTATCGGATGAGGAAAATACTTCCTTGACAACCAACCAGGGGCTCTACTATTACAAAGTAATGCCTTTTGGTCTCAAGAATGTCGTGGCAACTTGCCAAAGGTTGGTAAACAAGATGTTCGCCCTACAGATCGGCAGAAACATAGAAGTGTTCATCGAAAACATGTTGACAAAAAGTATCACAACCAGGAGGCATGCAGTAGATCTTAAAGAGACATTCGAGGTGTTGAGAAAATTTAGAATGAAGCTCAACCTAAAGAAGTGCGTTTTCGGGGTACCATTAGGAAAGTTTCTCGGCTTCCAAGTTCACCCAAGGGGGATCGAGGTAAAACCTTAGAATGAAAAAACATTATTACACTCTTACTATTGAGTATAATCCTAACAATAATATGATGATATGATACGAATATTAAATTAAAAACAAAAAACAAAGTATTATTAATATTAAATAGATGCCACATGTAGTTTCTTCATGAGAAATAGCTATTTTTACAGAATACTGCTAGGCTTCCAATTTTTTTCACAAATTCCTTCTCAAATACTGTTGACACCTGAGGTGTCAACATCATATTATTCACCACATAATCTAATGATTTACAAGATGTTGACACCTCACGTGCCAACACCATTTGGGAATAAATTTGAAAAAAAATAATTGGAAAGCCTAGCATTACTCATTTTCATATTAAATAATATTGTAATGCTACACAACCTAAAAATATGACTTAATTTTCAACCTAAATAATGTGACAAATTAGTTGTCATCGCCACACACAACATAAGACGATGTGAGTAATGAAAAAAACAATTGTCATATCATTTTGGTTGAAATTTGAACTAAATTTTTGAGTTGTTCAGTATTAATATAAATAATAAGATATGATTATTTTGTAATCATTTATTAAGTTAGGACACGTATACGTTTTGATAAAACGACTTTTATTATATTATTATATATGATATGATATGAAACGATATGAATATTATATATATATATATATTACTAACATTAAATAGATACCGCACATAATCACCTCATGTGAAGTAACTATTTTTATATTAAATACAGTGATATATGATTCACGAAGTTTTACTTCAAGCAACAAACCAAATCACATTATTCCAACACTAATTTTATTATTTAATGTTATTAAAATTCAACTTATTAATTTGGTGACTACAAACCACAAAGTGAGTATACATAAATGGTATTTAATTAGGATATGTTTAGAATGATAAGTAAAACTTCTAGAATATATATTTTATAAATAGAGTTTTTATTGAGTATAGATTCTAACAAAAAAAAGTCGTATATTGATTGGTATTTAAATAAAAAATGATTTAAGGTTATTAGATCGTTTTACAATATAACTTTAAAAGAAGCTTTCATGTTATGAATTACAAAAAAAGTGCAATGGTAAAATATTTGAAATAAAAGAGGTATATGGCAAAATATTAAAGTTTATAAAGGGTAACCGGTAAATGAGATAATTTATTCTTAAAAAAAAAAGTTCAAAAAGAGATTTATGAGTGAGCCCATTTTTTTTTTTTTTTTTTTTTTTTTGCAAATATGAGAGAAGCCAGTAACTCTTTGATTTTTGACAAATAACTTTTAAAAAAAAAATCAAAAGGGTTTTTAATATTGGAAAAGAAAAAGAAAAAAAAAACTCCTTCGTTTTCACTAAAAAAAGCCTTATAAGATTTAGGATTAATTGCGATGGCATATCTGGACGTTAGGTGATAAAACAACTATATTGAACATTTTCTTTAATTACAAGAGAGTAACTTTAACTAACCGTACTTGACTATCCATTGACCACGTTAGGGTTGCACATTTTCCTCTAGTTCCCTATTTTCCTATGTCCCCATCTCTATTTAGACTTTCAGACAAAAATGGAGAAATGGATGGGGATGAGGATGAAAATCATCCCCAAATTGAAAATGGGATGGGGATGGGCCCCATTTCTCCATTTCATCCATAAATATATTGAAATGGGGATGGACTTGGGGGAGGTCTCCCCATTCCTATTTCCCCATTTTCTCCAAGACATTATAATATAATTATCTATATATATATATATATATATATATATATATATATATTATTTTATTATTTGAAAACCTAACTATATAAACAACATATGTGAATTTTTTTTAAAAGTTTGTGTCACTTCATATCATCATATTTGTAGATGCTTTGGTTGAGACTTTGAATTACTTAAGTACTTTATTTTGTAATTGTTGACGTCGATTTCTGGATTATGCCAGAAAAGCCAACAAGGACTGGATTTTGGCTATTGATTCAAAGAGAATGAGATGCAGAGAGAGTAACAAGACAAGGTTTACGTGGAAAAACTCCGGTGGTCGGAGAAACATCCACGGGTGGTTGAAAGATCAACCAAACCAAAATCCACTAAGAGAATAAGATGTTTTTACAAGCTCTCGATCTCACTTTTTCTCTCTGTAATACTTGTGATTACTGTATGCTATATTGCCTATATCTTTTCGAGCCAGATTATGGGTCTATTTATATACTTATAGAACCCTAATTTGCTTTGTACAAGTAATACAAGATATTTGTATTTAATTGTGATTTTGTTACTTGCTTGAGGTTGATTTGTCTTCTTTCCTGTTTCGGAGTCTCTTTTGGAAATCGAGTGGGATTCTAGTAGCGTAGTTCAATTTGACTTGTTTCCTTATAAGAATGTAGTCTTCGAAAAGGAATCAAGTTGTTTCCTGATTGGGGGACTCTTCTAACTTAAAGGTCCATTATTTGGGATTCCTTCGTGACGAATATCTTCGCCTATTTAATGACTTAACCCGTACGATAAGTTCTTATTCGGGTTGTATTTACTCCCAACTAAGACTGATACCTGATGGTCCCGAGTAGTGTCGTTTGAGCCCGAGTGAATGCGTTGTTTTAGCCAGTCCCGAGTGTCGTTAACTGATCCCGAATAGGGCTTTATTCAGTATATGCTCACTCGGGCTTTCTCCTCTTTAATGACGCCTTGTAGGATATTTCCCGGATGCCCAATTAAGTATCCACCAGGCTATTTTTTCCTTACTGTCAGTAACGTGTATGCTTTGTAAAATTTACACACAACAATACCCCATTAAAATATTTTTTGCCGAGAAGATTTTATTTCGGGCAAGAATATTTTAATCATTTTGATTTTCTTTCGTCAGAAAAACCGTCTCGTCATAATGACGTATTTAATGATGACTCTGTAATTTCGATTCGCTTTGTCACGCAAGATCTTAAATGATAGCGACGTTTCAAAGTTTTGACGGTTGAGGGCTACTTCTTGTCTTGACACGTGTCCCTTGTCTCTTCGTTTTTCAATATCGTTTATGAGAAGTGACTTTTGCGTTTCTCCAAACGCCGCCAACGTCATCTGGTTTCGTCATAAAACTTTTTCCCGCTTTGAAACCCTAGGGTTTCGTGCCGTTTCGCCTTTAAATCCTTCGTTGAGAGACTGTTGGTTTATTCTAAAAAATCCAGCAGAAATCTCTTTAAACTCAAATTTCTTCGTCCAGAAGTTCGAGATTCTCCGCTTTGAAGATCTTGCATTAGTCTCAATTCAAGGTTAGTTTCAATGGGGCCATCTTCCCGTCATCGTCTCTTTAAAATTGCTTTTGATGCATTAGAGCCTGGGGATTTCCAGGTAGTATCTTGCATTAGACGATTACTGGGGGATATCCCAATAGATGAACTTCCATTTTTAGAGGTTGATGTTTCTGGGCTTCACCCTGACGTCACTTTCAGCCCCGTATAGTACTAGCAAGGTATACAAGCATGGCTCGAGCAGCGTTCAGAATGGGGAACAAACTGTTAATAAAGGCGACGCTCGTGTACCCAGGGCGTCTCGCCTTTCATTTTCTGACACTGCCCCAGTGGCTTTGATATCGAACCGAATGTGATCGGGCCAGCTGAGATAGAAAAATACCGATCCCGATTAGATTTTCCCGACTCAGTCACTTTGGTTCTGGCGGGGAGTAGAGCCGTATGGAATCCTCTTGAGGGGATGATCGTGATTTACGGATCGATGCTTTGCTGCGGCGTCACACTTTCCCTTCAGCCTTTTATTGCTCGGTTTTTAGCTGAAGCAGGGATAGCCCCAGCTCAGTTGGCCCCAAATAGTTATAAAGTCTTGACGTGCATGTGGCACATGTCCAGCCGAATGAACCTTTCGCCGCCTTCTCCGAATCAAATCAGACATTTCTTTACACTGAGGCAGGTTAGTAAAACGGGGACCTATTTTCTTGCGTCTACTCCTTCGGACAGTTGGGTCCCTAAAGAAGTGGAAACGAATAGGGGGGTCGAGGCTTCTGATGACCCGAAAAATAAGGGCTTTATATGGGGATTCCCCACATCCAACAAGTTCTGGAAGAACAGTTGGTTTTTTGCTGGAAAGGCTCTCGGGCTCGATGTCACTGTTCGATTTGGGGATTCCCGAATGGTGCTGAATGTTCCCCGCTTCTTTTGTTCCCCTGAAGCGTGGAATAAGAAAATAATTGATTATAACTATTCAGAACTGAAGAGGTTGGCCCGGGCTGCTATCCGCACTCTGGAAAAGAGAAGCAAGAGCTATCTTTTCAAAGAGGACGACTTGATCAAGCTTGGCTTCTTTAAACAGGTTTCGGGACATCGCAGGTGTTGTGAGTAACCCAGCGCCCTTTCTGCTGTGTTTCTCCATTTTTCCATTTTCTTTTCTAACTCTTTTTTTTTAGTGTTCGACACGGACATTGTCTGCGATCTTCATGCTCGTCAGGTGAAGGCGATTCTTCAAGCGAGTAGGAAGGAGGCTTCCCGTCAGGGCGATGAGGGTATTGCTCCACCCGAGCCTGATGAGGAAATTGATACTGCTGAGTAAATTCCTGAGTGCGTTGCTCAGGGTGCTCATCTTTCTACTCAGGATCTCGCTGGTTCGAGTGGCCAAGGTGAGCCGACTGTGACACAACTGCCTGAAAATAGGGAGAGGCAGTGCGAGAATCCAAGTGAAGAGCTTGTTGGACTGTCTGAGGCTGGCGATGATGGTAACGTCTTGACAGATCAAATGTCTGTCATTGCCGAGCTTTTTGAGTCTTTTCGGGATGATTTGCTGGAAGATCCTGCTGCTGATCTCTTCCACCGTTCTCGGGGTAAGAAGCGAAAGGCAGTTAGTTCGCCTCCTTGTCCTCTCAAAGTTCCTCGGGTAGTCACATTTATAGACTCCAGCGACGAAGATGTTACGGATGAGATTGCCCCGAGTGTGGGTGCTGGAGTATCGGCAGATGCAGTCCCTTTAGGTCCAAGTAGGGCCTCTTTTACCCCCGAGGTTGGAGATATGGGGGCCGAACCTTCGGGGGTACCCTCTCCATCCCTAGAGCCAAATAGAGCTTCTCCGGTTCCCGAGTCTAGAGATCTGGGAACTCAACCCTCGGGGGTTCCCTTATCCCTTTCTCCAAATTATATGCTCCAGGAGATGTCCTCTGGTCGGGCTTATATCGGGAAAGACGACTGGAGCGGCTTTAAAGATGGTTCACTGCCCGAACATCTCCAAAATGTTTTCAACGGCGCATCTTATGTAAGTTTAGCTAACTCTGACTCCTTTACTGTTTTGCCTTTGTTTGATTTCTAAGTATATTCTTTTACAGATTGTGGCCGAATTTACTGAGCTTGTTCAGACGCAGCAATGTCAGGCTGATCGGATAAAGCGTCTGGAGGCTCAGCTAAATGAGAGTGAGGAGGGTCGTACTCGAGCTGAGCAGGCTTACCAGCAGGAGGTCGGTTCCGTGCAGATATTTGCCGACAATTGCCTGGCTAAACAGGTTGAAGCTGAAGACAAGGCATCTTTGGCAGATGAGAAGGTTGCATCGCTTTAAAACCTTCTTTCTTCTACTGAAGAGTCTATGCTCAAGGCCGAGCAGGAGGCGGAGCAGGTGAAGTAGGCGTATGTCCAAAAAATCTAAGATTTGGAGCGCCAAGTGCTAACAGTTGAATCTCTTTCCCGAAAGGCCAGGTTAGAGCTGGAAGTCCAAGGGGTGGATCGTTTTAAAAGATCCCCTGCTTACGATGCCCTACTTCTTCAGGAATTTCAACGTGGGCTAGTTTTGGCCAACGAATTCTTCAAAGTAAAGAGTAGGGCAACCGAGAAGGCCCGTGCTAACTGGGAGCTGTCAATCCAACACCATGTGGACCGGTCCTTGGAATCTCTTCGGATTCAGATGAAAGAATGGAGAGCCTACTGCCGTAGTCAAGGCAAGGAGCCTTATCCTATGCATTTAGAGATTCCGTCTGAGCACTCTCTCTCGACCTTTTACGCGAGTCGAGAGTCTGTCAAGGGTGTAATCCCGGATGTCGGGCCAACCCCGGGTATTGATTACAGCCAGTGGAGGAATGATATTGTTGATGATTTCACTTGGTCGTCTGATGAGAGCCTGCTTCTTGAATACGAGATGGTGCCAGACCCGAGTATTAGCAAAGGCTCGAAATCCTCGCAACCTTGATTTTGTAGATTTGTAGGAGATTCTGATAGATTCTTTATTTTTTACTTGTGTAAAGAATCATTTCTTTGAACTGTAACTATCCTTTTTAAGAGCAATAGAATACGATTTTCTGAGTTGAATGGTTTCAGTTTTTATTTTTGTTGCCGAAGGTTGTATTAAACTGACTGGTGATCGGATAACTTAACCGAGTATCTTATTAAACCGGTTATCTGAATACCTTCGATTGCCAAGTATCTTATTAAACTGGCTATAAGTCGGGTAATTTAACCGAGTATCTTGTTAAACCGGTTATCCGGATAACTTCGATTGCCAAGTATCTTATTAAACTGGCTGTTGGTCGGGTAATTTAACCGAGTATCTTATTAAACCGGTTGTTACCCGAATTACTTCAATTGCCAAGTATCTTATTAAACCGGCTGGTGGTCGGGTAACTTAACCAATTATCTTATTAAACCGGTTGTTACCCAAATAACTTCAATTGCCAAGTATCTTATTAAACTAGCTGGTGGTCGGGTAACTTAACTAAGTATCTTATTAAACCCGTTGTTACCCAAATAACTTCAATTTCCAAGTATCTTATTAAACTGGCTTCTTTATTATTAACCGATTCAACTTATTAATTTGGTGACTACAAACCACAAAGTGAGTATACATAAATGGTATTTAATTAGGATATGTTTAGAATGATAAGTAAAACTTCTAGAATATATATTTTATAAATAGAGTTTTTATTGAGTATAGATTCTAACAAAAAAAAAGTCGTATATTGATTGGTATTTAAATAAAAAATGATTTTAAGTTATTAGATCGTTTTACAATATAACTTTAAAAGAAGCTTTCATGTTATGAATTACAAAAAAAGTGCAATGGTAAAATATTTGAAATAAAAGAGGTATATGGCAAAATATTAAAGTTTATAAAGGGTAACCGGTAAATGAGATAATTTATTCTTAAAAAAAAAAGTTCAAAAAGAGATTTATAAGTGAGCCCATTTTTTTTTTTTTTTGCAAATATGAGAGAAGCCAGTAACTCTTTGATTTTTGACAAATAACTTCTAAAAAAAAATCAAAAGGGTTTTTAATATTGGAAAAGAAAAAGAAAAAAAAAACTCCTTCGTTTTCAGTAAAAAAAGCCTTATAAGATTTAGGATTAATTGCGATGGCATATCTGGACGTTAGGTGATAAAACAACTATATTGAACATTTTCTTTAATTACAAGAGAGTAACTTTAACTAACCGTACTTGACTATCCATTGACCACGTTAGGGTTCCCTATTTTCCTCTAGCTCCCTATTTTCCTATGTCCCCATCTCTATTTAGACTTTCAGATAAAAATGGAGAAATGGATGGGGATGAGGATGAAAATCATACCCAAATTGAAAATGGGATGGGGATGGGCCCCATTCCTCCATTTCATCCATAAATATATTGAAATGGGGATAGAGTTGGGGGAGGTCTCCCCATCCCTATTTCCCCATTTTCTCCAAGACATTATAATATAATTATCTATATATATATATATATATATATTATTTTATTATTTGAAAACCTAACTATATAAACAACATATGTGAATTTTTTTTAAAAGTTTGTATCACTTCATATCATCATATTTGTAGATGCTTTGGTTGAGACTTTGAATTATTTAAGTACTTTATTTTGTAATTGTTGACGTCGATTTCTGGATTATGCCAGAAAAGCCAACAAGGACTGGATTTTGGCTATTGATTCAAAGAGAATGAGATGCAGAGAGAGTAACAAGACAAGGTTTACGTGGTAAAACTCCGGTGGTCGGAGAAACATCCACGGGTGGTTGAAAGATCAACCAAGCCAAAATCCACTAAGAGAATAAGATGTTCTTACAAGCTCTCGATCTCACTTTTTCTCTCTGTAATACTTGTGATTACTGTATACTATATTGCCTATATCTTTTCGAGCCAGATTATGGGTCTATTTATATACTTATAAAACCCTAATCTGCTTTGTACAAGTAATACAAGATATTTGTATTTAATTGTGATTTTGTTACTTGCTTGAGGTTGATTTGTCTTCTCTCCTGTTTCGGAGTCTCTTATGGAAATCGAGTGGGATTCTAGTAGCGTAGTTCAATTTGACTTGTTTCCTTATAAGAATGTAGTCTTCGAAAAGGAATCAAGTTGTTTCCTGATTGGGGGACTCTTCTAACTTAAAGGTCCATTATTTGGGATTCCTTCGTGACGAATATCTTTGCATATTTAATGACTTAACCCGTACGATAAGTTCTTATTCGGGTTGTATTTACTCCCGACTAAGACTGATACATGATGGTCCCGAGTAGTGCCGTTTGAGCCCGAGTGAATGCGTTGTTTTAGCCAGTCCCGAGTGTCGTTAACTGATCCCGAATAGGGCTTTATTCAGTATATGCTCACTCGGGCTTTCTCCTGTTTAATGACGCCTTGTAGGTTATTTCCCGGATGCTAATTTAAGCATCCACCTGGCTATTTTTTCTTTACTGTCAGTGACGTGTATGCTTTGTAAAATTTACACACAACAATACCCCCTTAAAATATTTTTTGACGAGAAGATTTTATTTCGGGCAAGAATATTTTAATCATTTTGATTTTCTTTCGTCAGAAAAACCGTCTCGCCATAATGACGTATTTAATGATGACTCTGTAATTTCGATTCGCTTTGTCACGCAAGATCTTAAATGATAGCGACGTTTCAAAGTTTTGACGGTTGAGGGCTACTTCTTGTCTTGACACGTGTCCCTTGTCTCTTCGTTTTTCAATATCGTTTATGAGAAGTGACTTTTTCGTTTCTCCAAACGCCGCCAACGTCATCTGGTTTCGTCATAAAACTTTTTAGCGACGTTTCAAAGTTTTGACGGTTGAGGGCTACATCTTGTCTTGACACGTGTTCCTTGTCTCTTCGTTTTTCAATATCATTTATGAGAAGTGACTTTTGCGTTTCTCTAAACGCCGCCAACGTCATCTGGTTTCGTCATAAAACTTTTTCCCGCTTTGAAACCCTAGGGTTTCGTGCCGTTTCGCCTTTAAATCCTTCGTTGAGAGACTGTTGGTTTATTCTAAAAAATCCAGCAGAAATCTCTTTAAACTCAAATTTCTTCATCCAGAAGTTCGAGATTCTCCGCTTTGAAGATCTTGCATCAGTCTCAATTCAAGGTTAGTTTCAATGGGGCCATCTTCCCTTTATCGTCTCTTTAAAATTGCTTTTGATGCATTAGAGCCTGGGGATTTCCAGTTAGTATCTTGCATTAGACGATTACTGGGGGATATCCCAATAAATGAACTTCCATTTTTAGAGGTTGATGTTTCTGGGCTTCACCCTGACGTCACTTTCAGCCCCCGTATAGTACTAGCAAGGTATACAAGCACGGCTCGAGCAGCGTTCAGACTGGGGAACAAACTGTTAATGAAGGCGACGCTGGTGTACCCAGGGCGTCTCGCCTTTCGTTTTCTGACACTGCCCTAGTGGCTTTGATATCGAACCGAATGTGGTCGGGCCAGCTGAGATAGAAAAATACCGATCCCGATTTGATTTGCCCGACTCAGTCACTTTGGTTCCGGCGGGGAGTAGAGCCGTATGGAATCCTCCTGAGGGGATGATCGTGATTTACGGATCGATGCTTTGCTGCGGCGTCACACTTCCCCTTCAGCCTTTTATTGCTCGGTTTTTAGCTGAAGCAGGGATAGCCCCAGCTCAGTTGGCCCCGAATAGTTATAAAGTCTTGACGTGCATGTGGTACATGTCCAGCCGAATGAACCTTTCGCCGCCTTCTCCGAATGAAATCAGACATTTCTTTACACTGAGGCAGGTTAGTAAAACGGGGACCTATTTTCTTGCGTCTACTCCTTCGGACAGTTGGGTCCCTAAAGAAGTGGAAACGAATCGGGGGGTCGAGGCTTCTGATGACCCGAAAAATAAGGGCTTTATATAGGGATTCCCCACATCCAACAAGTTCTGGAAGAACAGTTGGTTTTTTGCTAGAAAGGCTCTCGGGCTCGATGTCACTGTTCGATTTGGGGTTTCCCGAATGGTGCTGAATGTTCCCCGCTTCTTTTGTTCCCCTGAAGCGTGGAATAAGAAAATAATTGATTATAACTATTCAGAACTGAAGAGGTTGGCCCGGGCTGCTATCCGCACTCTGGAAAAGAGAAGCAAGAGCTATCTTTTCAAAGAGGACGACTTGATCAAGCTTGGCTTCTTTAAACAGGTTTCGGGACATCGCAGGTGTTGTGAGTAACCCAGCGCCCTTTCTGCTGTGTTTCTCCATTTTTCCATTTTCTTTTCTAACTCTTTTTTTTTAGTGTTCGACACGAACATTGTCTGCGATCTTCATGCTCGTCAGGTGAAGGCGATTCTTCAAGCGAGTAGGAAGGAGGCTTCCCGTCAGGGCGATGAGGGTATTGCTCCACCCGAGCCTGATGAGGAAATTGATACTGCTGAGTAAATTCCTGAGTGCGTTGCTCGGGGTGCTCAGCTTTCTACTCAGGATCTCGCTGGTTCGAGTGGCCAAGGTGAGCCGACTGTGACACAACTGCCTGAAAATAGGGAGAGGCAGTGCGAGAATCCAAGTGAAGAGCTTGTTGGACTGTCTGAGGCTGGAGATGATGGTAACGTCTTGACAGATCAAATGTCTGTCATTGCCGAGCTTTTTGAGTCTTTTCGGGATGATTTGCTGGAAGATCCTGCTGCTGATCTCTTCCACCGTTCTCGGGGTAAGAAGCGAAAGGCAGTTAGTTCGCCTCCTTGTCCTCTCAAAGTTCCTCGGGTAGTCACATTTATAGACTCCAGCGACGAAGATGTTACGGATGAGATTGCCCCGAGTGTGGGTGCTGGAGTATCGGCAGATGCAGTCCCTTTAGGTCCAAGTAGGGCCTCTTTTACCCCCGAGGTTGGAGATATGGGGGCCGAACCTTCGGGGGTACCCTCTCCATCCCTAGAGCCAAATAGAGCTTCTCCGGTTCCCGAGTCTAGAGATCTGGGAACTCAACCCTCGGGGGTTCCCTTATCCTTTTCTCCAAATGATATGCTCCAGGAGATGTCCTCTGGTCGAGCTTATATCGGGAAAGACGACTGGAGCGGCTTTAAAGATGGTTCACTGCCCGAACATCTCCAAAATGTTTTCAACGGCGCATCTTATGTAAGTTTAGCTAACTCTGACTCCTTTACTGTTTTGCCTTTGTTTGATTTCTAAGTATATTCTTTTACAGATTGTGGCCGAATTTACTGAGCTTGTTCAGACGCAGCAATGTCAGGCTGATCGGATAAAGCGTCTGGAGGCTCAGCTAAATGAGAGTGAGGAGGGTCGTACTCGAGCTGAGCAGGCTTACCAGCAGGAGGTCGGTTCCGTGCAGATATTTGCCGACAATTGCCTGGCTAAACAGGTTGAAGCTGAAGACAAGGCATCTTTGGCAGATGAGAAGGTTGCATCGCTTTAAAACCTTCTTTCTTCTACTGAAGAGTCTATGCTCAAGGCCGAGCAGGAGGCGGAGCAGGTGAAGTAGGCGTATGTCCAAAAAATCTAAGATTTGGAGCGCCAAGTGCTAACAGTTGAATCTCTTTCCCGAAAGGCCAGGTTAGAGCTGGAAGTCCAAGGGGTGGATCGTTTTAAAAGATCCCCTGCTTACGATGCCCTACTTCTTCAGAAATTTCAACGTGGGCTAGTTTTGGCCAACGAATTCTTCAAAGTAAAGAGTAGGGCAACCGAGAAGGCCCGTGCTAACTGGGAGCTGTCAATCCAACACCATGTGGACCGGTCCTTGGAATCTCTTCGGATTCAGATGAAAGAATGGAGAGCCTACTGCCGTAGTCAAGGCAAGGAGCCCCATCCTATGCATTTAGAGATTCCGTCTGAGCACTCTCTCTCGACCTTTTACGCGAGTCGAGAGTCTGTCAAGGGTCTAACCCCGGATGTCGGGCCAACCCCGGGAATTGATTACAGCCAGTGGAGGAATGATATTGTTGATGATTTCACTTGGTCGTCTGATGAGAGCCTGCTTCGTGAATACGAGATGGTGCCAGACCTGAGTATTAGCAAAGGCTCGAAATCCTCGCAACCTTGATTTTGTAGATTTGTAGGAGATTCTGATAGATTCTTTATTTTTTACTTGTGTAAAGAATCATTTCTTTGAACTGTAACTATCCTTTTTAAGAGCAATAGAATACGATTTTCTGAGTTGAATGGTTTCGGTCTTTATTTTTGTTGTCGAAGGTTGTATTAAACTGGCTGGTGATCGGATAACTTAACCGAGTATCTTATTAAACCGGTTATCTGAATACCTTCGATTGCCAAGTATCTTATTAAACTGGCTATTGGTCGGGTAATTTAACTGAGTATGTTATTAAACCGGTTATCCGGATAACTTTGATTGCCAAGTATCTTATTAAACTGGCTGTTGGTCGGGTAATTTAACCGAGTATCTTATTAAACCGGTTGTTACCCGAATTACTTCAATTGCCAAGTATCTTATTAAACCGGCTGGTGGTCTGGTAACTTAACCAAGTATCTTATTAAACCGGTTGTTACCCAAATAACTTCAATTGCCAAGTATCTTTTTAAACTGGCTGGTGGTCGGGTAACTTAACTGAGTATCTTATTAAACCGGTTGTTACCCAAATAACTTCAATTTCCAAGTATCTTATTAAACTGGCTTCTTTATTATTAACCGATTCATCTTGAAACAGGAAAGTTTGCACTTATGTTTCATATTCGGTTGCTACCCGAACGTTATATCAAGGCTCACCATGATTATGCATTCGAGTCCTTACGCAATACCAAGGACGTCTCCCTAGTTTTTATGCGCAAGGGTTTGCCGAATCGTTGAGTTCTTCTTTTAAAAAAAAAAGTTGCTTCAACACAGCTACGCATTTCACCGGAATTTCTCCCGATAGCGTCCCGAGCATTTTTCCAGCCTGGTGCATCGGGTTTGCCTTTTTACGAAGGTCATTTTGACCCTGCTCGGTTGGCATGCTCCTACGAGCTTCTCCGCCCTTTCGGGATTTGATGGTCCCGATAATTCTATTTGCATGTTCTTATTATCATGCTTTTCTTCCATTTCTTATTGTCATATGCTTTTTGGAAATCTCGAGCTAGGTGCTTTCCTCTTGGAAATTCTTAGTTTTATTTATTACTGCGAAAAATCAACAAAGATTAATATTACAGTTTTAATATTTATTCTGACTAATACTGTCCTGACTAGAAAAATAATAACATATTTAATATAAATATATATTTTAAGGATAGAAAATCTTCAGATATTGGGCATTGCACGGTCAGGGTAACACCCATCCATTGGGTCGAGCAATCCAATAAGCTTCATGGCCAGCTATCCCCTCGATCTTGTATGGGCCTTCCCATTTGTCAGCCAGGGATCCCGTGGCTCTATTCTTTGTGTTCAGCGACACCTTCCTGAGCACCAGGTCTCCTAACTGAAATTTCCTGATCCGAACACGAGAGTTGTAGTGGCGTGCCACTCTTTGTTGATAAGATGCATTTCTTATTCGGGAATTTTCCCTTTTTTCTTCTAGCTCATCCAAACTTTGTAGCAGTGTATCAATGTTTTTTCCTTCATCGTATAGCTAGACCCAGGGGGACGCATACGATGTCTCTATGGGGATGACAGTTTCTTTTCCAAATGCTAGGCTGAACAGAGTTTCTCCTGTTGAAGTCCCTGCTGTCGTCCGATATGCCCACAATACTTCAGGAAGCTTTTCAACCCAGCTTCCTTTTTTGTCATCTAATTTTGCTTTGATAGTGTGCTTGATAATTTTATTTACTGCTTTTACTTGCCCGTTTGTTTGTGGATGAGCTGGTGTTGCATAGTAGTTAGCAATATGATACTTCTCGCACAATTGTCTGAACCTTTGGTTATCGAACTGAGTGCCAATGTCGGTGATTATAGTGTCCGGAATTCCAAACCTGTAAAGTATGTTTTTCTTTACAAAATTTATGGTGTTGGCTTCTGTGATATGCACCAACGCTTCAGCTTCGGCCCATTTTGTGAAATAATCGACAGCTACTATGGCGTGCTTCGCTCCACCCCTGTTCCAGTTGGCATTGGCCTGATCAGGTCTAGGCCCCATATGGCGAATGGCCACGGGGCAGTGAGATTTCTGAACTTTTTTGGGGGTTGTCGGATATCGTTGGCAATTCTTTGACAGGTATTGCAACTTTCCGACCATTGCTGTGCATCTGAGAAAAGTGTAGGCCAATAATAGTCTTGCCTGATTACATTATGCACCAGACTCATACCCCAAGTGTGGTTCCCGCAAACTCCTCTGTGGATCTCTTGAAGTATTCGATGTGCATCTTCTTCAGGTATACATCTCTGGAGAGCTCGAGAAAACCCCCATCTGTATAATTCTCCTCCGATCATGGTGTACCTAGTCGATCGATACCTGATGCGCTTTGCTAATACCGGATCTTTCGGGAGTATGCCTTCCTCCAGGAACCTTCTTAGCTGGACCATCCAACCGTCTTGCGGTGTTCGGATTTCTGAAATTTCCAAATGCTTAAGTTCAGCCGTACTCGGTTTGAAGAGGTGTGCAACTGGAATGGTTTTTGGTCTGATTGAGGTTGTTGCTGATGCTAATTTAGATAAAGCGTCTGCCTTTTCATTTTCTTCTCTCGGGATCTGAGCGATCTCGTATTCTTTAAATTTTTGGAGGAGCTGTTTTGCGATGTCACGGTAGGCGACCATTCCTTCATCTTTAGCCTGGTATTCATCCATAACCTGGTTGACCACCACCTGTGAATCGCTAAATATCTCCACTTCATCTGCCCCAAGAGCTATGCAGACTCTGAGTCCAGCTAACAATGCCTCGTATTCGGCCTGATTATTGGTTGCTTTGAAATCAAATCTCATGGCACATTCAACATCATATCCTTCTGGGGTGCGAACTACGATCCCTGCCCCACTGCCATGAGTGTTTGAAGAACCATCAACATATAATTTCCATGGGAAATTTTTATCCAACAATCTTTTTGCTTCCAGGTTCGATTATGTGAACTCGGCTATGAAGTCTGCCACCGCTTGTCCTTTGAGGGAAGTTCTGGGGACATAATGAATATCGAATTCACTCAATTCGATTGCCCATTTAGTAAGTCTTCCTGATATCTCTGGTTTTTGTAAGATTTGTCTTAATTGGCAATTGGTGAGAACCTGGATCGTATGAGCCTGAAAGTATGGTCTCAGCTTTTTTGCTGTTGAAACCAATGCCAGGGCCATTTTCTCTGCCTGTGAGTATCTGGTCTAGGCCGGTAGGAGTGTCTTGCTTGTATAATACACTGGTTTTTGTACTCCATCTTCTATCCTGACTAGGACTGAACTTGCTGCAAGCTCGGTTATTGATAGATACAGCTGAAGTATTTCCCCTTTTTGTGGTTTTGAGAGGATGGGAGCTTGCCCCAAGTATTCTTTTATCTTTAAGAATGTCTGCTCGCACTCTTTATTCCACTCCAGGCCTTTTCCTTTTTTGATCACTTTGAAGAAAGGCGCGCACCTGTCTGTAGCCTTTGAGATGAATCTTCCCAAGAAGGCTAAACACCCTGTTAAGCGTTGTACCTCTTTCAATGTTTTAGGTGAAGTCATTTGCTGCAAAGCCTGGATCTTCTCTGGATTAACTTCGATTCCTCTTTGATGGACTTGAAAACCCAAGAATCTTCCCGAGTGGACTCCGAATAAACATTTGTTTGGGTTTAATTTCATCTGATATCTTCTTAATACATCAAATGTCTCTCGGAGGTCGCGGGCATGGTCATCTGCTGAGACTCTTTTAGTCAACATTTCATCAATGTAGACCTCCATGTTCCTTCCTATTTGCCGAGTGAAGATCTTGTTGACCAACCTTTGGTACGTGGCTCTTGTATTTTTTAAACCGAAGGGCATCACTGTGTAGCAATATAAACCCTGATCCGTTGTGAAAGCTGTTTTTTCTTCGTCAGCTTTGTTCATCCGGATCTGATTGTAACCCGAGTAAGCATCCATGAAGCTGTGCAGTTCATGACCTGCTGTGGCATCCGCTAGTTGAGCTATTCTTGGGAGTGGGAAGCTGTCCTTCGGACATGCCTTGTTTAGATCCTTGAAATCTACGCACATCCTCCACTGTTCATTTTTCTTCTGGACGAGGACTACGTTAGCGACCCACTGGGGGTAGCTGACTTCTCTGATTGATCCCGTCGCTAGTAGCTTTTCCACCTCTTGTTTGATTGCTTGATTTCTTTCAGGATTGAACGATCTTCTCTTTTGTACTACCGGTTTGGCATTCGGGCTTACTGCGAGGTGATGGGATATTATTCGGACATCTATTCCGATCATATCTTCATGACTCCAGGCGAATACATCTTTGTATTCTCTGAGCAAATTGGTCAATTCTCGCTTGATTTTTTCTTCCAAGTTGGCCCCGATCTTGACTTTCCTATCCGGTTTGTCTTCTTCGAGTAGTATTTCGGCCACTTCTGTCTTGTATTCATTCGAGCCCTCCCTTGGATCTAGTTCGAATGACAAGGATTCTTCACTCTCATTTGGCTGCATTATGGTGCACACTTGTTCGACATCATGCTTGTCTTTGTATACCGACAGGTTTGCTCTTCGAGCCATCTCTTGGGATCCCTTGACTATCCCAACCCCTTGTTCTGTTGGGAACTTGATCATTAATGCGTAAGTGGCCGTTACTGCTCTTTTTTTATTTAGGAATGGCCGACCCAATAACGCATTACACGACCAATTATCCAAATCAACTACCACGAAGTCGAGCAGGATAGTCCTCTGGCATGGTGCCGTTCCGATCTTCACAGGTAATTTGACTGTCCCGAGTGACTTGACCTATATTCCCCCAAATCCTCTTAATTGAGTATGGAAAGGCTGTAAATCTTTTCGGTCCAATCTTAGGTGGTCGTATACGGCCACGCTTAAGATGTCTATTGAACTCCCATTATCTATTAAAATTCTTCGGACTTCCCTATGGCCAATCCAGGCACTTATAACCAAAGCGTCATTAGGTCGAACATCGACGCTTTGGGAATCTGCCTCTGTGAAGACTATCGGGTCCCATCCTTCCTTTACCCTCTTCGGGTCTGGTTCAACCGAATTCACATCTAAGTTATTCCTGGCTTCTACTGCTTCTCGGACTTCCTGAGTCCGTTCTCGGTTGCTCCTCCCAGTAGAAGGTCCTCCGAAGATTGTATGTATTACTTCATTGGCATCGGGGCTGGCTCTTCGGTTTTGACCAGGATTGTGATCAACCTTGGCTTTCTTGACTTCTGATCTTTCATCTTTTTTTAAGATTACATCCCGTAGGTGCCCTTCCCGAATAAGGGTTTCTATGTAATCTCTGAGCTGAAAACACTTCGAAGTTTCATGCCCGGTCTCTTTATGAAACCTGCAATACTTGGTTGTATCTCTCCGTGAGAACTGTGATTGTCGCCGCGGTTCTTGCACCATATTCTTTTCTTCCAGGATGGCTAGAATTTCTTCTTATTTCTTCCGAAGAGGGGTGTAATTGGTATATCTGTCGCGGTATTTCTCTGTGGACCGTTCGGCGTTGAGCCCATTACCCCCATCCTTATTTTTCTCCTTGTTGTTCCATTTCTGTTTTTCTTTTTGATTCTGCCCCTTAGATTCGGTATTTCTCTGTTCGGGCTTTCATCCATGCATATAGCTTCCTCCTGTAGCTAACTCTTCTTCCTCAGCCAGAGCGTATCCTCCCGCCATATCTATCATGTTGGCATACCTTGTCAGCCGTGCTCTTCTCAAATCGAAGGATAATCGTCCATTCTGTAAGTTATTGGTGAAGGCAGCAATAATGGCTTCATCATTAGCGCTGCCAATCTCTGATACTGCTTGGCCAAACCGGCCCAAGTATTTTTTTAATGACTCGTCCTTCCCCTGTTTTATTTGAGAGAGGTAGGCCACCGACTTCTTTCTGTGAACGTTGCTCAGGAATTACCTTGAGAAGCTCCTGCTCAACTCGCTGAAATTTCCGATGCTTGCTGGTGGTAGTCTTTCGAACCATCTTGAGCCTGTGTCCCCCAGTGTTTGTGGAAAATTGAGACACAACAGGGGGTCACTGCGGGCATATTTAGCCATGGCACTTTTATAGCGTCTAACGTGCTCCTTTGGATCTGTATCTTTTTTGAATTGTTCCACATACGGCATCTTGAATCTTTCTAGGAAAAGGGTCCTCAAAATTTCCCTAGTAAATGGATTGTCGGAGTCATAGTAGGATAGATCGTTGCAATCGTAACATCTGACAAGGGCTTCCATTTGTCGCCTATTATTCTCTACTTCTCGAGTCAGGCTCTAGATTGTAATATCTCTGTCCCCTACCGGGCTTCCTTGACGGTTGAACCGTTGGGTGACTGTCATTCTTTCCTCAGATTCTTCACTCTGATGCCGGAACCCTCGTGTGACTCCATGATGACGTTTACGATGATGTTGATCACTGTCTTCTGATGATGATCGTCCTCTACACCGATCGTATTTACGATGTCTGGCACGTACTGTTTGATTGCGATCCAGTTTTTGGTGATTCTCCCCCTCTAGTGTTTTCTGTCCAACCGGATTGATTGGGGAAGAGTTACTTCTGGTTTCTGGCATAGTTATTCCTGGTCCTACCACCATTGAACGGAGCCTCGCGGGTGGAGGATTGGGAGTATGCACTTCTGCGGCCAGAAGGTCAATCACTTCCTTTGTTGCGTCCGTCATCAATTGCTGTAGGGCCTCTTGGAAACGCAGCGTAAGATCTCTTCTGGTTGGTGGAACTTGCTGGATCCCTGCCAGGTGCGCAGGTTGGTTTTCTGTGTTTGCTGCAGGATTTTGTGATGTATTGCCAGTATGGAAATCGCCTGGTGATCTTTGGTCATTCCCTGAACTACTTCTGCTTCCAGCCATTGCTTTCTAACAAGTTCAAAGGTTCGATCCCTCCTTCTAGCGCCAATTGTTGACGTCGATTTCTGGATTATGCCAGAAAGGCCAACAAGGACTGGATTTTGGCTATTGATTCAAAGAGAATGAGATGCAAACAGAGTAACAAAGACAAGGTTTACGTGGTAAAACTCCGGTGGTCGGAGAAACATCCACTGGTGGTTGAAAGATCAACCAAGCCAAAATCCACTAAGAGAATAAGATGTTCTTACAAGCTCTCGATCTCACTTTTTCTCTCTGTAATACTTGTGATTACTGTATGCTATATTGTCTATATCTTTTCGAGCCAGATTATGGGTCTATTTATATGCTTATAGAACCCTAATCTGCTTTGTACAAGTAATACAAGATATTTGTATTTAATTGTGATTTGGTTACTTGCTTGAGGTTGATTTGTCTTCTTTCCTGTTTCGGAGTCTCTTATGGAAATCGAGTGGAATTCTAGTAGCGTAGTTCAATTTGACTTGTTTCCTTAGAAGAATGTAGTCTTCGAAAAGGAATTAAGTTGTTTCCTGATTGGGGGACTCTTCTAACTTAAAGGTCCATTATTTGGGATTCCTTCGTGACGAATATCTTCGCCTATTTAATGACTTAACACGTACGATAAGTTCTTATTCGGGTTGTATTTACTCCCGAGTAAGACTGATACCTGATGGTCCCGAGTAGTGCCGTTTGAGCCCGAGTGAATGCGTTGTTTTAATCAGTCCCGAGTGTCGTTAACTGATCCCGAATAGGTCTTTATTCAGTATATGCTTACTCGGGCTTTCTCCTCTTTAATGACACCTTGTAGGATATTTTCCGGATGCCCATTTAAGCATCCACCTGGCTATTTTTTCCTTGCTGTCAATGACGTGTATGATTTGTAAAATTTACACACAACAGTAATGGATATGGATTTTGTTTTGTATATGTAAAGGAATGTTTTCTTTTCTTAATTTATGATTTTTAGTCAAACGAAAATGGAAAAATGGAAAATGAGGAAACATGGAAATGGGAAAAAACGGGAAAAATAGGATACTGGGATTGGGGATGGAGATACCTCCCTCGGGGGGAATTAGGATGGGGATGAATGGACCTATGTCCATTTCCATTTCCCTAATATGCAACCCTAGACCACGTTGAATGATGAAATGGCCGAATGCCCTTCCGTCAATGTTAAAATAATTACAAATTAATTAATTTATAAAATAAATTTTAGAAGATTAATAACAAAATCCAATTTCACCTCGATCTTAAAAAAGTTAAAAAATTCTACAAAATCTTTTTTTCTTTTGACAAAGATAAGGGTCGTTCGGTGGTAAATCCTTACACCTGCATCACGAGGTTATGAGTTCGAGTCCTCCACCTTTCCAAAAAAAACCTTGAATTTATGTAATACTTAAAAAAAACATCCATATTTTTTTCTTTTAAAAAAATAAACAAACAAAATCCATATTTGTTTTCTTTTAAAAAAAAAATCTATATTTTTTTTCATAAAAACTAAACAAATTACTCTTTAGGGCTAATTTCATAAACGCATCCCAAATTTAGGTGTAATTGCAGCTATATTCAACTTTTGTCCAAAATTGAACTTACGTACCCTGCTGCTTGTGGTCAACCGTTATGTTTAACCTTTGACTGTCTTCTTTGTTTGAAAGTCTAAAATGTACCTCTCTATTATTTTAGCATTTATGTTAGGGAAAATTGCAATAAAGGACCCCGATATTTAGTATATTTGCAATCAGATCCAATTGTTTTCCGAAATTACAGTATAATATCCTTGATTAAACCTTTGACCGTTAGTTTTAACGTTTGACTAGTCAAATATAATGAAATATCTAAATTACCCCTAAGTGTCAATAATGGTGTCCAATGGAAAAATGTCACATCACTCAAATATTAAAAACCAAAATAAAACAAATTTATTTTGAAAAAAAAAAGAGTTAGATATATATATATATCTCCATTCGGAGTTCGCCATTCGTGGCGGGTAGATGGCACGTGAAGTCATGAATGAAGCGGGAGATGGAAGAAGGTTGGGCCGGCGGTCGAGGTGTGTGAAGGAATCGGTCGGTGGTGGTGAGGAGTTTGGTGGGTGGAGATCTTCAATGGTGATTTTGTGTTTTATTTTTAGAATGAAGATTTCTCATTGATGATGAGGATTGAGAAGAAAAACATTGTTGATGATGTTTGAAAAAAAAATGGGGAGATCTGGGTTCTTCAAGCAAAATACTAATATATATATTTTCTCATGATGGTTTGGGTTGTTCTCAGATCATCCATTTTTTTTTTAAGCAAAATTATTCGTTGATTTTTTTCTTTATTTGACCGTGATGATGACGGAGATGGCTTCCCAGATATGATAATGATGTAGAATGGAGATGGATTCACTTATCTCCCCAAAAAAAAAAGGGAAAAAAATCTCATCTTTATTTTTTCCTCCAATTTTTTTTTTTAACTTGATGACGATGATGAGAGATCTGGGCTCACGAAGTCACAAATCTAAAAAAAAAACATTATTTTATGATTATTAAATTTTTCTGGGTTTACTGTTTTTCTTTAATTTTCTATTATCTTTTACGATTAAATTGTAAATTGTGAACAGTACATTTTTCCATTTTTAAAATGTTTAACAAAAAATGACCTTATTACCCTTAAAATATTTTGACTTTGGTTAACTTTGACGGTCAAAATTAAGGGTGGGCATGGGTTGGTTTGGGTTGGGTTTGACTATACCCAATCCAACCCATTATTTAATTGTTGTAGTTTTTTACAATCTAAACCAAACCAATTATAAGTTAAAACTAAACCAAAACAAACCAAACCATATAAATCGGTTTGGTTGGACGGTTTAAACAAATAATTACATTATTTTTTTATTTGAACAATTATATTAATATCAATATAAATATGAAGAAGTTAAACTCATTATCAATAAAATAAATAACAACTACATTTAACTCAAATGTAGAATAATATTCGTTAAAAAAAAAATAAAGTGTAAAACGTCTAAATTATAAAATAAAACTAAATCCTTTAAGCTTCTAAATCAATAATATCCACCCGGACCATCACCATCCAAGCAACCACTTGAAGTTGAAGTTCACTTCTTCTTTTTTGACATTGGGTTCACTTCTTGTTGCATTGGCATCGATCCTAGACAACTAGTTAGTTTCATTCGGATGAGATGAATTATGAATAGCTTTGAGAAGAAAGACAACTAAACAAGGGTGAAAACTCAGAAATTGAAAAGCGGCTGTAAATAAGTATTATGTAAAATTATGTTAACTTTAGTTTTTTATTTTTTATTTTTAACTAGTAATTCTATTTTGAAAGATTTTATCTGATATATTAATTAATAATATATATATATATATATATATATATATATATAAGTATGTAATTGTTTGAGTTGGGTTATACGGATTGAGAAAACATAACCCACAAACCAACCCAAACCAAATTGGTTACTCAAAAGCGACCCGATCGTTTTTTTTAATATTTACCAAGCCCAAACCAACCCACTTATGTCGGTTTGGTTTGGGCGGGTTGATCGGGTTGGCTGTTTGGGTGCCCACCCCTAGTCGAAATGTTAATAAAGGGTAGTTTCCTGTAATTTTGATGAAAGTGCAACTGATTGTCAAGGTATTTTATTACAATTTCCCTTTATTTTATTATTATTGAATCATTTATTTGGTCAAACAAATTCACTTAAAAATATAAATAATAAAAATAATTAAAGAAAACCCCACACAAACGCACAAAAAATTGCCTTTAAAATAAATTAAAATAAAAATATGCATTAAAAAAATGGTTAATATCATCTATATCCCTGTTTTATTCTGAAAGATTAATTATTTAAACGAGTTTATTTTTTTATCAAACTTTTCCCTGACTTTTGAAGAATATATCAAATGGATCCTTCTAACTTTTTTTTTAATTGTCAAACGTCACAGAAAATGTATATTGTCTCTTTTGCCCTTGAATGTCATATTAATGACTAAAATGACTATTTTACCCATTGATATTTATTTTCTTTTAAAAAACAAAATGAAAGAAAATTTACATAAAAAAAAAAAAAATGGATTGGAGATTTGGATCTCCACCATCACCGGTTCATCTGCAAAAATCAATCCAACTACAATAAAAAATTTTAAATTCCATACACTAGTTTTATTTTTTGAATTATTTCTATAATTTTTTTTTAAAAAAATAATGGATGGAGAAGATCTTATCACATCCATTTATTCAAGAATCTGGACCAATGAAAAATAATTTTAAAAACAAAATAATTTTTTCAACAAAAAATTAACTTTTAAAAAAAAATCTTCAGAAAAAGTAAAATAAAAACACTTTATCTCTCTCACCGTACACAACACAACCGTAACAACAACAAAAAAAATCTTCATCTCACTCCCACATCGTCATCTTCTATTCTTCTTCTTTTCATCTTCATCTTCTCCAAAAAAGAAATCCACTTCAACTGGTACTGGCACATCCACCGTTGCACATCTCCACACCGTGCTTGAAGCAATCGCCTCTCCCGTTCCTACCACCGCATCCACGATAGAACTCCGATCAGGCTTCGCCACTCACTCCTCCTACACTGGCTGCTGCTGTTGTAGATGCCTGGCCTCTACGCACTCCACTACGCAGCTACGCAGATCCAAAATCGTTCATCCATCAATTATTCTCATCACAAGAAAAAAAGAAAAGAAAAACGATTTTGGAAGATTTGGGGATCTAATTGATTCGTCGATCGGTAAAAAAATAGGGATTTTTAGGGATTTTGGAGATTTAGGGATTGACGATCTAATTATGGATCTCGAATATTTCTTTCCAGTTTTTTAGATCTCGACAATTAGGTTACTGGAATATTATTGAGGTTTTTGCCCTAAATATGTAATTTGTAAATGGATTTATGAAATAGGTAAAAGGAAAAGTTCAATTCATTATTGTTGTGTTGTTTATTTTATAACTTATGCATATATTTAACATCCAATATTGCCGGATGTAATTTCGAACTGTGTATATGAGTGTCACATACAGATGGATACAGTGAGAGGCGTGCAATCTAAAGAGTCTATAGATAGCAAATAAAGATGAGTACTTTATTTGTGGTTAATCTAGAGCTGCGGTCCATTCCGTGATGTAAGATGATTCTATCATGAATCATTCATATGAGATATAAGAATGGAGGCACCTTGTATGATGTGATCATATAGGACTGGGTCATTATTTATATGAATCTCTCACCAAGATCCGTTTACCGATGAGATTTATATATATATATATATATATATATATATATATATATATATATCAACTAATGATGGTTATATGTGGGTGATCTTAATCCTGAGTGTCTTATCGACTCCTTCAGGTTAGATCGTGGTTTTTGATATACCATGGGTGAGGTCGGATGCAGTTCCCGATCAATATGCTCCGTATATTGGGATTGCGGTTTGGCTTGTCGTTGGGAAGGTTTTGCATACAATAGTGGAATCCACTCATTCTTGTGAGAAGTAGACGATAGTTCCCTTAAGGGTTGATTAGGGGTTTGGACAATATGAGCTCTCTCCTAATTCCGTGAGGAAATAGGATTTATTGTCCATTAGAGAATCAACGGTACTTAAAGGATATATGTAATTAGAGGAGTATAACGGACATTATGACCTAACTCTAATTATGAACTATTGTGGAGGATCACACCATATGTAATAGTTATATCGATGGACACCGAGTTGTATCGGTCTGTGTAAATGTGTCTACAGCTGAGAGAGTGTAGCTTTGGGTTTTTAGTGGAATAACACCGGAGTTAATAATCAATGAATATTAATTAAAGAGTTTAATTAATGATTCCGAGGATTATTGGAGCTCAAAATACTGTGGGTCCATTAGGTCCCCTTGCTAGCCCGATCGATTAAGGTAACAAGGGTCACAGTTAATTAATTGGATTGTCCAATTAATTGTGTTACGAAAGTGACATGTATTTATTCTGGAATTAATTGAATAATGAGATTATTTAATTAATGAATAATGATGATTAAATAAATTAAATAATAATATTATTTAATTATGTTATTAATCACTGTATGGAGGATGTTATTTGATATTTGATTTTAAATAGAATAAGATAATATGATTATTTTATTTTATTAAATTAAATATTTGAAATTGAATTTAAAATGTTTAAATTCAAAAATAAATATTTAATTATCTTTTAAAGATATGGGATAATTAAAAATATTTGAAAATTAAATAAAGATATCTTGAGTTTTTATAAGATAAAAATATATTAGATATATTTTATTTTGAAAAACAATCAAGTGAGATATCAAAAAGAATAACACATATACACGTATCAGTTAATTGAATTGGTGAGTGTCAAAAGTGTTTGTATTTTATAAAAAGATATCAACACATATATAAGTATTTGGTTTTGGATGCAATTCATTGGGCGTGAACTAACAGCATACAAAATACATATATCTGGAAGAGTTGCGAGATATATATTAAAAAAAATACACTACACCTGATACCAACGCATAGGCTGATAGAGGTTAGAGTGGCCAGTGTGTGTTTGTATCAAAGAGAGAAAAGAATTTGTGTGCAAGTGTTGTGCACTGATATAGAAGAAAGAATTTCTCTACATTCTCTCTACATTCTCTATTCAAGTTCCTGATACCGTGACACGCCCACGCACAGTTACTAGTTCTGGGAGATAGCAAGGAAAATCGAGTGGTTCAGACAGGAGCACATCGTAAAGTGAAGGAGTCTCCAAACGTTGGTAAGAGTGGTTCAGACAAGAGCATATCATAAAGTGAAGTAGCCTCCAAACGTTGGTAAGATTTTCTTCTTCTGATTATATTGATTACAATTTCTTGTGTTTACATATTGTATGTATTAGTTCTAAAAATTAATTACGATTCCAAGTTCACTGGTCCCAGATACAGATTATGATCTGTATTAAAAATTTTAAAACATAGTTCCGCTACGTAACAGGTTAACGGGGTTCCAACAATTGTTATCAGAGCCAATTTATTTTTCGGAACAGAAAATTATTTTCGATGCTCCTGTATGTTTGAATGTATAGGCACCATCTTTATGATTGTATGAATGTTTATAATTAAATTATTTAATTTAAACATGGTTGATCGTATATTTTTAAGATACTGTGGATTTAAGGTTTATGCGTTGTATAATTTTTATTTTATTTGTTTTTACTGTTATTGTATTGTAAATAAATATAATTGTAACCTGTAAATAAAGAACTGGAACGTGCGACGCCGATACTGTTCACCGGACACTGTTCATGCTCGGTACTGTTCATGCACTGTTCACACATATTGTTCATGGCACTGTTCACGCGCACTGTTCACCGGGATACTGTTCACATCGGCCCTGTTCATTGGGATACTGTTCACGTGGTACTGTTCATTAGGATACTGTTCACATCTTGCACAGTTTTGTTGGCAAGTGTTGCCTAGTGTGTTACGTACAGATTTCCCTTTTTGGATTCATGAGATGAATCAGAATAACCTGAAGAGACTGGAAGATATATGAAGTTATTAAAAGACCAAGGAATGCCTTGGGAATTTGTTTGTAATTTTAGATTCCAATTGTTTGATTTAAATAATCCATAGTACTCGGTCAATTCATGTATGCTTTATATTATATTATGATAAAAGCATTGTCATGTATACATATGTCATTTAGATTAAATGTGCCTACATAAATATATTTGATATGTCATACATGCATCATAGTCTGATTTTTTATGTATTTTTTTAATGTGATTAAAATGGACAATATACATAAATAACTATGAATAATGAGATTAGTTTTTTTAATAGTTAGAAAACTTGTTAATTCTCATTAATATTAATCTAGTTATTAAAGTGTTTAATAAATTAGATTAATAGGGTCATTTATTAGGATTAATTTGATTAATAGCCTAATGATAAATGGTCCGAATAAAGTGTTAGGGTTTTAATAATTAAAACTTGGTAAACACAAACATAATAATCTAACCTTAGTAAATAGTTTACAAAGATTTAGATTATTTACTAATAGATTAGATTTTTAATTGTTAAAAATCATTAACAATTTATTAGTTAATTAGAATTTGTTTCTAATTAGTTAATGCGTTAAATAAGTTGATTAAAGTTAATCGTTTAATTATGTAGAGTCTAGGTGTATTAACGGTTAATAAAAACTCTAATTTTAAAATAGTGAGTGGGAGAGAGATTTATGACATATATATCCCGCGGTCTCCATCATTAGTTCAACACCGTGAGATCCGAGTAGGGCCTTGTGACAGCTTTGCTTTCGTCCTCCCTAAAGAGGGTTTCCACAAAGGTCAATGCCAAGGTTGACTTCCTAATGGATAGGATTTCTGAGGGTATTTCGGGATTGACCGACCCTAAGGCGGCAATTCTCGAGTTAAGCTAGTGAGATCTAAAATGGTGGGTTACACTCACGAAGGTTTTGATTAAGTTTGTCAATTAAAAACCTGACTAAATAAACGATGGTTGAATGATATGGAATAAGAGTTATTCTAGAATATCATTTGATTGAGAATGTCTCAGTCCAACATGCAAAGACTTGACCTACCCTAAGGCAACACTTCTTTGTGGTATGTTGGATTGTCGTGGTATAGTAACTAGTTTTAGGGTAGTTCTAGTTTGTTAAACATGTGCATGCATCATGTTTAAATTTAAGTCAAAGCACTTTCACTTGTTTTAAATAAATGACTGAATGAATGTTTTATTTATTTCAGCAATAATGTCTTCTGCATTACTTCAAATTCTCGCAAACGAAAAATTTACCGGTGATAACTACACTAAGTGGAAACTAAACATTAATGCAATATTGGTCACCAAAGGCCTTAAGTTTGTGCTTACGGAGGAATGTCCTCCAGCACCTGCTGCCAATGCCACACGAACTGTTCATGAGACATACGAGCGATGAGTCTCGTTTGATGAGAAGGCCCGAACATATCTGTTGGCTTCTATGACAGACGTGCTTGTCACAAAGCACGAAGCAATGACTTCAGCATTCGAAATCATGGAGTCATTGCAAGCTATGTTCGGGCAACCCTCCGAGCAAAAGCGATATGAAGTTGTTCATTCCGCTATGCTCCCTCGCATGAAAGAAGGTACGTCAGTTCGGGAACATGTCCAGAGCATGATGTCCTACTTCAACACGGCAGAAGTCAATGACGGGGCCATTGACGAACCCAGTCAAGTGAGCATCATACTGGAGACTTTTCCAAAGAATTTCGATCAGCTTAAGAGCAATTTCGAGATGAACAAGTTAAGGTTCAATCTCACACAGTTGCTCAATGAGCTCACTACCTTTAAGTCATTGACTAAGGACAACAAGGGCAAGACCGGTGAGGCAAATGTTGCCGAACCATCTTCCTCCAATAATAAGAAGAGGAAGAGGTCTGATGGAAAGGCGAAGGGTAAGCCCAAACCCAAAAAAGCCCAAAGAAAGAAGAAGTCCAAGAAAGATAAATATGATTTACTTGTTCTTGGGTCATGTTTATTGGAAGATGATTCTTCACTCTGGATAGTTGATTCAGAGGCCACTAACCATGTTTGTTCTTCTTTATATTGGACTGATTCTTGGACACAGCTAGAGGAGCAAGCCTTCTCAATGCGTGTGGGGTCAAGGGATGTCATTTCGGCACGAGCAGTGGGCGTAATTAGATTACGTTTTTTGTAATAATTATATATTGTTGGACATTGTATTTTATATTCCTAGATTTACACGGAATTTGATTTCCGTTTCGAAGTTGCTAGAACAAAAAATATTATGTTTCTTTTAATAATAAGTCTGTTATTATTGGAAAGAATGGTCTGAATATTTGTTCAAGAATTAATGAAAATATTTTGTATGTGTTAAGACCGTTAATACATACTACACTGCTCAACACCGAAATGTTTAAGGTTGAAAAACCAAAAACTAAACGACATAAGATTTCTCTAGATAATGACACGTATCTCTGACATATAAGGCTTGGTTATATCAACCTTGACCGGATAGACAGATTAGTAAAAAGCGGACCTTAAAGTAAGTTAAAGGTTGGCACCTTACCTGTCTGCGAATCTTGTCTGGAAGGTAAGATAACTATGAGACCTTTTAATGGAAAATGGCTTAGAGCTAAAGAACCGCTAGAGCTTATACATACAGACGTCTGCGGACCAATGAATGTTAAAGCTAGGGGTGGTTATGAGTATTATGTCACCTTTATAGATGACTGCTCAAGATACGGATACGTCTACCTAATGCAATGAAAGTCGAAAATATTTGAAAAGTTCAAAGAATTATGAGCTGAAGTTGAGAATCAATTAGGTAGTACTATCAAGTCACTATGATCTGATCGTGGAGGTGAGTACCTTGACCAAGAGTTTAAAGACTTCATGGTTGAGCATGGGATAGTTTCCTAACTCATAACTCCCGGTACACCTCAGCAAAATGCTATAGCGGAGAGGAGAAATAGAACCCTTTTGGAAATGGTGAGATCTATGATTAGTTTCTCATAATTACCAAATTCCTTTTCGAGATATACGTTACAAACAACGGCATACATTTTGAATGAAGTGCCATCCAAATCTATTCCTAAGACTCTCATCGAGTTGTGGAATTGTCGTAAAACTAGTTAACGACATTTTCGCATATAGAGGTGTCTAGCACACTTGCTGAAGAACAGAACTGGAAAGCTAGACTCTAAGTCTGTTGTCTGCCAATTTGTAGGATACTCCAAGGAGACCAGAGATGGACACTTCTATAGTCCTGAAAATAACAAAGTATTTGTATCGACAAATGCAACGTTTCTTAAGGATAATTACATTAGTGACCATAAATCTTATTCCAAGATTGTATTAAATGAGTTGGAGCCTGGTGAGACTAGTGTTTCATCAACAAGAGTTGTTGATCCATAAATATCTGAGAGTCAAATGGTTCCTGATCAGGATACACTACCACCTAGACGTAGTGAAAGGGTTGTAAGATAACCTTAACGCTATTTAGGTATAGGTGAGGGACAATGTGTTGTCTCTACTGATAGTGTGGATGATTCGTTGACATTTAAGAATGCAATGAAAGATCCTGATAAAGAGGAATGGCTTAAAGCAATGAATCTCGAGATGGAGTCCATGTACTCTAACTCAGTCTGGGATCTTGTAGACTTATCGGATGGGGTAAAACCCATAGAGTGTAAGTGGATTTACAAGAGAAAGAGAGGAGTAGACGGGAAGGTAGAGACCTTCAAGGCAAGGCTAGTGGCCAATGGTTATACCCAAAAAATAGGGGGTCGATTATGAAGATACCTTCTCCCTAGTAGCCATGTTTAAGTCTGATGGATTCTCTTATCCATTGCTGCCTATTTCAATTATGAAATTTGGCAAATGGACATCAAGACTGCATTATTGAATGGCAATCTTGATGAGATCATCTATATGATTCAACCAGAGGGATTCGTGTATCTAGATCAAGAGCAAAAGGTTTGCAAGCTGCAAAGGTCCATCTACGGACTTAAGCAAGCATCTAGATCTTAGAACATTAGGTTTGATGATGTGATCAAAACCTATGGCTTCGAGCATAACGTCGATAAGCTTTGTGTCTACAAGCTCATCATTGATAAGAAAGTAGTTTTCTTGGTCCTATACGTAGATGATATCCTACTCATTGGGAATGATGTGGGAGTGTTATCTAATGTAAAAGGCTGGTTGGCTAGCCAATTCCAAATGAAAGATTTGGAAGAGGCAAGTTATGTTCTAGAGATCCAAATTATAAGGGACCGTAAGAACAAACTCATAGCATTGTCTCAGGCATCATATATCGACACCGATTTTTGATGCAGAACTCCAAGAAAGGTAATTTAACTTAAAGACATGGAGTTCACTTGTCTAAGGAACAGTGTCCTAAGACACCTCAAGAAGTTGAGGATATGAGACGTGTACCCTATGCATCGGCAGTAGATAGTCTCATGTATGCTATGTTATGCACGAGACCGGACATCTGTTATGCAGTGAGAGTAGTCAGTAAATACCAGTCCAACACAGGATTGGATCATTGGGTTGCCGTCAAGACAATTATCAAGTATCTTTGGAGAATGAGAGACTATATGCTAGTGTATTTTGGGCAGGATTTGATCCCATTAGAATACACAGATTCTGATTTTCAATCAGACAGTGATTCTAGGAAATCCACGTCTTGATCAGTTTTTACCTTGGGAGGTGGAGCGATTGTGTGGAGAAGTATCAAGCAATCTTGTATTGCTGACTCCACCATGGAAGCCGAATATGTAGCTACTTGTGAAGCAGCTAAAGAGGTTGTTTGGCTCCGTAAGTTCTTGAGTGATATGGAAGTTGTTCCAGATCTGGATAGGCCTATCACACTTTATTGTGATGACAGTGGCGTTGTGGATAGTTCCAAAGAACCAAAAAGCCACAAGAGAGGGAAGCATATACAGAGAAAGTATCATCTCATTAGAGGGATAATGAAAAGAGGAGATGTGATCATCACAAAGATAGCCTCACAAGACAACATGTTGATCCATTTACAAAGACCTTACAGGTTAAAATGTTTTCGGGTCACCTAGATGGTCTAGGGTTACGAGACATTCGTCACATGCTTTAGTGTAAGTGGGAGATTGTTGGGGTTTTTACCTTAAAGATGTAATTTGTAAACTGATTTATGAAATAGGTAAAAGGAAAAGTTCAATTCATTATTATTGTGTTGTTTATTTTATAACTTGTGCATATATTTAACATCCAAGATTGCTGGATATAATCTCAAACTGTGTATATGAGTGTCATATACAGATGGATACAGTAAGAGACGTGCAATCTAAAGGGTCCATAGATATCAAATAAAGCTGGGTACTTTATTTATGGTTAATCTATAGATGCGGTCAATTCCGTAATGTACGACGATTCTATCCTGAATCATTCATATGAGATATGAGAATAGATGCACCTTGTATGATATGATCATATAGGATTGGGCCATGATCTATATGAATCTCTCACCAAGATCGGTTTACCGATGGGATTCATACATATATATATATGTATCAACTAATGTTGGCTATATGTGGGTGATCTTAATCCTGAGTGTCTTATCGACTTTTCAGGTTAGATCGTGGTCTTTGATATACCATGGGTGAGGTCGGATGTAGTTCCCGATGAATATGCTCCGTATGTTGGGATTGCGATTTGGCTTGTGGCTAGGAAGGTTTGTACACAATAGTGGAATCCACTCTTTCTTCTGAGAAGTAGACAATAGTTCCCTTAAGGGTTGATTTGGGGCTTGGGAAATATGAGTGTTCCTCTAATTCCGTGAGGAAATATGATTTATTGTCCCTTAGAGAATCAACGGTACTTAAAGGATATATGTAATTAGAGGGGTATAACGGAAATTATGACCCAGCTCTAATTATGAACTATTGTGGAGAATCACATCATATGTAATAGTTATATCGATAGACACCGAGTTGTATTGGTCTATGTAAAAGTGTCTACAGCTAAGAGAGTGCAGCTTCGGGTTTTTAGTAGAATAACAATGGAGTTAATAATCAAGGAATATTAATTAAAGAGTTTAATTAATGATTCCGAGGATTATTGGAGCTCAAAATACTGTGGGTCCATTAGGTCCCCTTGCTAGCCTGATCGATTTAGGTAACAAGGATCACAATTAATTAATTGGATTGTCCAATTAATTGTGTTACAAAATTGACAAGTATTTATTGAGGAATTAATTGAATAATGAGATTATTTAATTAATGAATGGTGGAGATTAAATAAATTAAATAATAATAATATTTAATTATGTTATTAATCACTGTATGGAGGATGTTATTTGATATTTGATTTTAAATAGAATAAGATAATATGATTATTTTATTTTATTAAATTAAATATTTAAAATTATGAGATAATTAAAAATATTTGAAAATCAAATAAAGATATCTTGAGTTTTTTAAAAGATAAAAATATATTAGATATATTTTATTTTGAAAAACAATCAAGTGAGATATCAAAAAGAATAACACATATACACGCATTAGTTAACTGAATTGGTGAGTGTGCAAAAGTGTTTGTGTTTTATAAAGAGATATCAACACATGTATAAGTATTTTGTTTTGAATGCAATTCATTGGGCATGAACTAACAACATACAAAATACATATATCTGCAAGAGTTGCGTGATATATATTAAAAAAAAAACACTACACTTGATATCAATGCATAGGTTGATAGAGGTTAGAGTGGCCAGTGAGTGTTTGTATTAGAGAGAGAAAAGAATTTGTGTGCAATTGTTGTGCACTGATATAGAAGAAAGAGTTTCTTCAATTCTCTCTATATCCTCTATTCAAGTTCCTGATACTGTGATACGCCCACAAGCAATTACTAGTTCCGGGAGATAGTGAGGAAGATCGAGTGGTTCAGACAGAAGCACATCGTAAAGTGAAGGAATCTCCAAACGTTGGTAAGAGTGGTTCAGACAGGAACATATTATAAAGTGAAGTAGCCTCCAAACGTTGGTAAGATTTTCTTCTTCTGATTATATTGATTACAATTTCCTGTGTTTACATATTATATATATTAGTTCCAAAAAATAATTTTGATCCCAATTTCACTGGTCCCAGATACATATTGTGATCTGTATTAAAAATTTTAAAACCTAGTTCCGTTACGTAACCTGTTAACGGGGTTCCAACAAATATTTCTTTTCAGTTTTTTAGATCTCGAAAATTATCTTATTAGAATATTTCTTTCTAGATTTCTTTCTATAATTAATTGTGGATCTCGAATATTTCTTTCCAGATTATTTTCGGTTATTGAGATTGATTAATTCTTTCCAGATTTTTAGATCTCGAAAATTAGGTTATTGGAATATTTCTTTCCATACCTAATTGTGGATTTTTTGGGATTGATTTGTGGAATTTTTTTTTTTTTTTGGATTATTGATTTGTGATTTTGTTTGGAACTATTTTTTTGGTATTATTCAATGATATTAATTAATGAAGAATACATACTGTTTATTTTATTTTTTGATCGAGTGATGAATTCAGTGGTTAGTTGATTAAGAGATGAATTGGGATGTTATGGAAAAATCTAAATTATTGATTCTGGATTCTGGAAGTTTTTTTAAAGATTTTCTTAGTGATTTTATCAGATTTTATCAACTTGCTTTAAAATTTTATATTTATTCATTTGTTTAGTTTGTAAATTATTATACAAATAATATGTATATTGTTTTTTTTTAAATTATATATTGTTTGGTGTTGACACGTGTGCAATTTAACATATTATAAATGAAATGACATAATTAACCCTTAAATCGATAAAGTGGATTAACATCTGATAGACGGAAGGACCCATTTGATATATTTTTTAAAAGTCAGGGAAAAGTTTACTAAAAAGGCAAAATCGTTTAAATAGTTGATCTTTCAGAATAACATAGGGACCCAGATGATATTAACCCTAAAAAGAACCCTTCAATCTTAAATCTGGGGAATCACCGGTTCACCGTTGACTTTGAAAACAAAAATCTGAAATGGTGAACTTTACATGCGGTCGAAGCGCACCGCTGCAATCTTTTCAAGTTGGAGATGTCCTCTGTAACTAGAGGATCGCAAGGATCTGTCCGATTGCGTGCTCCACTAATTGTAGCCGTCTAGTCTATTAGGATTGGAAAAATGGATCTAAGATTTCCAACTTCAGAACCCTAATTTGTTGTATGAGATTCTCCTAATGCCATTGAACGGCTACACACCCGGATTTCCATGCTTTGATTTTTAAACAAGCTGAAGATTCTGGAGTTCATGGTTGGAGCGTATCATTCTAGAGATTTTGGAGTTCCATGCTATTTTTTTTAGTATGGTTTAGAGCTTGTTTAGTTGTTAAATATTTGTAATGAAATTTGGATTTTTGGTTAGTGAATCAATATCCTCTATTTTTGCTTCATCTTTGGGGACGGTTTTGTATAACCCCTGCTCTATGTAGGGCAAGCCCTGGGCATGGACTAAAGGAGCGGTCGTTCAGGATCCATTTTTAAAAGCAATAAGTATAGCCCATTTTATATATAACGAATTGCATTATTATAGGCCTATTAAATTTTTTATGAACATTATAAATGGACCAATCCAAAGATACTTTAAAAAAGGGCCCTATAAAAGTTAAATTTATTTTGGCCCAATATTATTTTCTTATATTCAGATCCTAGCCTTTTAGGGTTTCAAATTCCCAATTATATCAATCAGACAATCATTATTTACTTCCTTTTCTTACAGTCTTGCCGTATCTCTCTTTCTCTCTAGTCTCTATCCCTCTCTCTCTCTCTCGATAAAATCCACAAACCACACTTGACACTACCAGTTACCACAGTTGGAACTTGGAACTTGGAGTTGTTGGGATTATGCTCGATAGCAAGAATGTAATAATGTATTTGACAATCTTTTCATATTAATGAAGTGATTTCTAGTTTAACAAATCTTATAGCATTTATAGTTTATTTATTAAAATTTTCAAAAGTAAATAATCATAAGGTCAAAAGACTATGAGAAAAGAATAATTGTTCATACATCTAGATACGTATGAGGTAGACACAATTCTTTAGTTAGTGTTGAATAATATTCACAGCTTAAGATAAAAGGTTTGGCGTCTTTATCTTGTTAAAGTTGTAGGTTCTTTTGCTAGCATTTGAGTGGGATCAAATGTGTTATGATGAGTCTAAAATCATCAAAGTGTGGTGTCTTTGGGCAAAAGAATCTAGTGCACTGGGTGCATTGAATTGGATCACAATAAAATACTTTATCTAGAACCGTCAATGGATAAAAGTTTTCATTTGAAGACAACCAGAGAGTCTATCTCAATCCTGAGATAAACGATGGACTTATGGTTACAAGTGTTATCATTTGAGCTATCAATGAGTACGATTATATAGCATAGTCTATCCTCGATAGTTTGGTGGTATTCATTTGTTAATCGATAGAGGACTTCATTTATAGATATTGACATCGTGGCTCCATTTATGAAATGAGAGTAGAATGTCATCATATGGATTCTTTAAGGTAATAGATATTAAATCTTAATGTTAAGTTTTCAATAGTGTCTATTTAAACATGTCTTTTGGACAAGTCAAAATATCCAAGTTCAAAATGTGGTCATATGAGTAAATATGGTAACTTTGAGAGCTATAGGCAGTCTATGAGCTCTTGACGATTACTGATATTCTTCACGAGGATACACTTTCTCCAATAAAGTTGTCTAGAGTATGAACGAGTAACATCAACTTATTCTATCTTTATTTAAGAGTTCAATTTTAGTTCTTTAGTGGAATAAACTAAAATTAAATAGATTTGACCTAAGTAAATCATTTGTTGATTGTAATTGGGTTGTGTTTATTGGAGCATAAATATAGATAGCCTGCCAAGATCCCCAATCCACACGAACTTGCATGGATCACTTGATATATTCTACCGGACCAATTTAGGGGTCCATCTAGAATTGTATTAAGACATGTGAACTTGTTTCTTTTTATAAGAATGGGTCTAGTTCACATGTTGACTTTTTTAAAAAGGTCCAATGGATTTAATAAAATAATATATGGCCTATATACATGTGTTGGGCGGCAAGGCCATTAAGAATAGCTTAAATTATATCATTTTTATTTTATTATTTAATTAAATAGAAATTAATTAATTTGTTGATTAATTAATTATTTAATTAAAGTCAAAATCTTTTTTCTAATAGGAGTTGGTCTCCTAAAATTATACTATTGTTGGTAGTATAATTAATATTAAAGACTATATTTGATAAGTAGATAAATAAAAGAAATTATTTATCTAATCAAATTAGGAAAACTTTAATATGGTTACAAATATACTATTGAGTTGGATTAGGAGTCTTGGTGTAGGATATAATTCATTTAGAAAGGATTCTTAACCACCAAGTGAATCTACCTAAGGAAATGATTCTTAACTACCAAGTAAATCCTTCTTAGGAAAGGATTTGTGATCCTAATATATATCCAATGAAATTTCGGCCGACCCATATATATATATATATATATATATATATATAATAGGATAGAGATCCTTTTAGATAAGGATTCTTAACTACCAAATAAATCCACCTAAGGATAGGATTCTTGTCAACCAAGTAAATCCTTCCCAGGAGAGGATTTATGATCCTATATATATATATATACGTATGTTAATTTCGGCCAGCCTAAGTTTTTCTATGAGATGAATTTTGGCCATGCTAAGCAATTTTCAAGAAGAGAATTTGGCCTAGCAAGAGAGAATTTCGAGGAAGAAAAATATGTTTTTTTACTTTGGACAAAATTCGACCAACTCATAGAGATAGTGTGAATTCGGCCAAGAAGAGAAAAAGGGGAACGTTTGTTTTCGATAGTACACTAGTATCCTTTGCAACAAAAGGGTTTTGTGTACAACATCGAATCAAGGTTCACGCTAGTTTCAATTAAATTGATTGATAATTCAAAAGTGACCGGACGTTCTTGGTTTTTCTCTTGGAGGATTATTGTGACTAACAAAGAAGAAGATTTTGTTTGTTTCCATCCTCATGTATACAATTTAAAGAAAGGAGCTCACACTCCTAGGTGATTCACGTTCGTGATTAGATTGGAGATCTTACGGATTCAATTCGACGCTAGTTTAATCGTCATGAAAAAAAAGGTACGACACTTTTTATATATGTCAATTAATCTAGGGTTAAGGTTCTCATTGCATAAAAGGGAAAAACAATTTATACCCAAACCCTAATTTTCGTTTTCTCACACTTCTGTTGCGTTTCGACCATTTTTTCCCCTACAATTGGTATCAGAGGCTGGTTGTACCCTTGATTAATTGATGCATGTGTTTGTGAATCTTTTTCTTTTTATTCTATATATGCATGTTTTAGAAAGAGATGACAGTCTAGGTACTCACGTATATATATTTACATTGGAATGTATGGATATATATGTTTTAAATTTGGTTTGTTATTGCTCAATTTTGGTGATAAAATTTTAATGTATTATTGTTTTGGGATTGTAACAAGAAGAGTGGCCTATTATCGCCATAATTACCTTCTTGGTAGTTGCTAAGTTGTTTTTTATTCTGCTGTTGTAATTAAAAAAAAAAACTGCACTTGTTGTAATAAAAAAACTGCATTTGTTGTAATAAAAAAAGTTGCAGTATTGTTTTTATTTTAAATTCTTCTGTAATATATTCAAGTATCAAAGACTCGAAGGTTTGAAGAATTGGGAGCAATCGGAAAAAGTTTAGGACCGTGCAAGCCGTAGCAACAAACGTGCATGGGAAGAGCACGCAACCATATTTGTTGTGGCATGGGTTGCGCATGGCAGCCCTATGGAAGCCATGGGCTACGCATGGCAGCCCTTTATGGGGTTGTGGCATGCCCATGCCCATAAGTAGCAGCCAAGGGTGCGCATGCCCTTGGGAGGCAGCCGAGAGAGTCCAAACGACAAAGGTCATGTGAAGACTTGTTCGCCAAGAAAGGAGTTTTTTGTATTCCAAGACATGTAATTTACTTGCTTTTCTAGGATGGACCAAAGTTGTAGCTATTTATATTTTTTGTAAATATTGCAATGTTTCTCATTGTTTGATAACATGTCATATAGAATAGGAGTGTTACTCATATATCTCTTTTGGTATGAACATGCATAGAATGGTTTAGGTATCTAAATTGACATCTAGATAACTTGGTAAATCATTATTTGGAATTCGATCACATGCCTTAAATAATTGAGTGGGAGAAGTTGTTTTGGAACACCTACGGCCTCCAAGTTTAGTTGAGCTTTATGTTTCGTGTAATAACCTCCAAAGAGGTATTCATGAATGAAATTTAGTGAGATACTTCCTTACAAGGATAGACTAGACAATTAGCCCAAACGATATCTACTCCCAAAGGAGGGATATTCGTGAGGGATTATATTGAAGGTCGATAACTTAGTAACACACTCAATGTGAGTTTATTAATATCCTTCCAAGAGTTCTTGTTAATAAAATCACAAGACTAAAATTGAAAACGTTGGTTGTTATGTTAACAATTAGGTGGGACCTAGTCCAACTAGTAAATGTTGTGAACTCCCAAATGAGGCGTGATATTTATGGGTGTTGGATCACCGTTGAATTTTTATGATTGAATTATTTTGTTTAATTCAAGATAAATATTCAAAAGTGCTATATCATGATTATTTACTTATATAAATTTTGTTAATATAAAGAAATCATGACCCTATCCCTAATCAAAATTCTAAAAGATAATACTTTAACTGATAATAATTATATCACGTGGAAAAGGGAAAATTGGGTTGTTGTAAGTTGAAAAACCGTAAGATCATTCTGTCTATTCCTAAACCACCAAACTAATGAATCTACTTAGGAGCAAAGAGATGAGTATCAGCAATGGCTGTCTTCAGATGAGATGGCTAAATATACGTTACATTATCGCCATCATCTCCAACGTGTTGCAACAGCAACATGAAGGAATGGAGACTGCTGCCGATATGATGATGTCTCTATATGAGATATTAGCTATGAGGTCTATGATGACTACGAGGAGAGGCAGTGTCTGCTTTCATGAATCTTATGATGAAACCTGAACAAGCTGTGAAAGATAACATGATGAAAGTCATAGCACATCTCAACATTGCTGAACTGAATGGTGCTGAGATAGATGGTGAGATAAAAACTTGACATGATTATCAACTCACTATCGGATTCCTTTGGTTTGTTCAAAGTTGGACTATATCTTGAACAATAAGGAATACACCTTGCAAGGCCTGATGCAAGATGTTCAAAGCTCCAAAACGATTGTTGTGAAAGGGTTAAGATATTCATATGGTTGGTAAAGTTGCTACTGTTAAGACCTGTCAGAAGGTCAAGTAACAACAGAAGAAAAAACAACTTAGGCCTAACTATAAGAGGTTTCGAGAAAGGAAAAGACTGAACGAGAATGAATTCAACTTGCATTTAGGTAATGGAGTGTTGGTGTCTACTAGTGTAGTGGGAGATATTAGAGTCAATTTAGATTCTTATAGGCATTTAGTTTTAATAAACGTTTATTATGTACCACAATTCAAGAGAAATTTAATATCGGTCTCTTGTCTAAATAAATTTGGATATTCGGTTACTTTTAATAACGGTTTTATTAGTAGTAAGAATGAAAAAATTATTTGCAAAGGTACATCGAAAAACGGTTTATTTTATTTGCATAGAAATATCTCTCACTTGTTAGACACGGAATCAACGGAACCTAATCATAAAAGAGTAAAATTATCAAAAGATGAAACATGGCATTTGCGCCTAGGTCATATTAACCTTAATAGGATTAAAAGATTGGTAAGTGACGGACCTCTAAGTGACTTAAATGTTGATGATCTACCAACTTGTGAATCTTGTTAGGAAGGTAAAATGACCAAAAGGTCGTTTACGACCAAAGGCACAAGAGCCATCAAATGTTTAGGATTGATACATACTGATATGTGTGGACCTAAGAGCATTCAAGCTAGAGGTGGATATGAGTACTTCATCACTTTCATGGATGATCACTCAAGATTTTCCTATGTGTATCTCATGAGACATAAGTCGGATGCTTTTGATATGTTTAAAGCATTTAAAGCTGAAGTAGAAAATCAGCTTGAGAAACACATAAAAATTTTGAGGTCTGATCGTGGTGGAGAATATCTATCTGGTAAGTTTCAGCAATATCTTATTAATAATGGGATAGTTTCTCATTTTTCTGTACCAGGCACACCTCAACAAAATGGGGTGGCAGAAAGGAGAAATATAACAATTTTGGACATGGTTAGGTCTATGTTGAGTTATTCAACGCTCCCTAACTCTTTTTGGGGATATGCTTTACAAATCGCAATATACATTCTAAATGATGTACCATCTAGGTCAGTTCCTAAAACACTGCATGAGTTATGAACCGGGCGAAAGCCTAGTTTACAACACTTAAGGATATTTGGATGTTCTATGCACGTGTTAAAAGGAAAGACAGAAAAGATGGAGTCCCGTTTAGAAACGTGCATAATTGTAGGGTATCCAAAAGGAACAAAAGGGTATTATTTTTATAGTCCTTCAGATCTTAAAGTATTTGTTTCAACAAATGCTAAATTTCTGGAAAAAGACTATATATATAATTTTCTGCCAAAAAGTAGAATTGTCCTGAATGAGCTTTTAGGAGATACAATTCCACAAGAGGTTTCGCAACCAATCCCAATTGTAAGTTCCATACCAACACAAGATCAATAATCTACCATACCTCGTCGTAGTGGTCGGGTTGTTAGATAACCTGAGAGATACATCGATATGGGAGAATCTGTAGAGAATCTTCCAGATGATGATGATCCCTATACGTACAAGGAAGCAATGGAAAATGTTGATTATCGCCATTGGCAAAAGGCAATGCAATCCGAAATTGAATCTATGATAAAAAACAAAGTCTGGTCTCTTGTAAACTTGCCTAAAGGGATAAAACCCATTGGGTGCAAGTGGGTATACAAGAGGAAAAGAGGAACGGATAGAAAGGTTGAAACTTTTAAAGTTAGATTGGTAGCTAAAGGTTATACAAAGAAAGAAGGTATCGATTATGAAGAAACTTTCTCTCTTGTGGCCATGGTTAAATCCATTAGGATACTCTTATCCATTGCGGCATCTCTAGACCTAGAGATTTGGCAAATGGACGTCAAGACAACTTTCTTTAATGGAAGTCTTGACAAAAGCATCTACATGAAGTAACCAGAAGGATTCATTGAGAAAGGCCAAGAGGAAAGGGTATCCAAGTTGCAAAGATCCATATATGGGTTGAAGCAAGCATCCAGATCCTGTAACATAAGGTTCGATCAAGCCGTGAAAAGTTTTGAATTTCTTCAAAACCTTGATGAACCTTGTGTATATAAAAGGATTAAAGGCGACAAGTTGGTTTTCCTAGTTATTTACGTTGATGATATACTACTCATCGAAAACGATGTAGGTGTATTGACATCAGTAAAAGAATGGTTAGCAAAACAATTTGATATGAAGGGCTTAAGAGAAGCAAGTTATATTCTTGGTATCGAAGTCATAAGGGATGGAAAGAATAGAATGATTGCATTATCCCAAGCTTCATACATAGATAAATCTTGTATAGGTTTTCCATGCAAGATTCCAAGAAAGGTATGTTACCTTTCAGACATGGAATCAAACTTTCTAAGGAACAAGTTCCAAAGAATGAGCATGAAGAGCAATTCATGAGTAGGGTTCCATATGCATCGGTAGTTGGAAGTCTCATGTATGTAATGCTCTGTACTATACCAGATATTTGTTTTGTTGTGGGCATAGTTAGCAGGTTTTAATCGAAACCTGTTCCTGATCATTGGATGGCAGTCAATCATATTTTCAAGTATCTCAAGCGAACGAGAGATTATATGCTTGTATACTCTATAGAGGAATTGATTCCCGTTGGGTATACAGATTCTGATTTTTAGTCAGATTCTGACTCCAGGAGATCAACATCAGGATCTGTGTTTACTATTGGAGGAGAGGCAATCATATGGAGGAGTATCAAGCGATCTTGTATTGCCGATTCCACCATGAAAGCAGAGTATGTTGCAGCATGTGCGGCTGTCTGGCTCCGCCAATTCTTGATTGACTTGGAAGTGGTTCTTGGTGCGAATAAACAGATCACTATCTATTGTGACAATAATGGAGCAGTGGCTAATTCGAGAGAACCAATAAGTCATAAGAGAGGGAAACACATTGAAAGAATGTATCACCTTCTGAGGGAAATTGTGCATAGGGGTGATGTCACGATTACCAAGATCGCATCAGCAGATAATCTAGCGAATCCCTTTATAAAGGCTCTTCCACACAAGAGTTTTGATGGGCATCTAGAGAACATGGGGATGAGAAATATGACACATTTGTTATAGAGCAAGTGGGAGATTGTTGGGATTATGCTCGATAGTAAGAGTGTAATAATGTATTTGATAATCTTTTCATATTAATAAAGTGATTTCTAGTTTAACAAATCTTATAGCATTTATAGTTTGATTATTATAATTGTCAAAAGTAAATAATCATAAGGTTAAAAGACTATGAGAAAAGAAGAATTGTTCATACATCTAGATATGTATGAGGAAGACACAATTCTTTATTTAGTCTTGAATAATATTCACAACTTAAGATAAAAGGTTAGGCGCCTTTATCTTGTTAAAGTTGTAGATTCTTTTGCTAGCATTTGAGTGGGATCAAATGTGTTATAACGAGTCTAAAATCATCAAAGTGTGGTGTCTTTGGGCAAAAGAATCTAGTGCACTGGGTGCATTGAATTGGATCACAATGAAATACTTTATCTAGAACCGTTAATGGATAAAAGTTTTCATTTGAAGACAATCAGAGAGTCTATCTCAATTCTGAGATAAATGATGGACTTATGGTTGCAAGTTTTATCATTTTAGCTATCAATGAGTACGATTATATAGCATAGTCTATCCTCGATAGTTTCGTGGTATTCATTTGTTAATCGATAGAGGACTTCATTTATAGATATGGACATCGTGGCTCCATTTATGAAATGAGAGTAGAATATCATCATATGAATGTTTTGAGGTATTAGATATTAAATCTTAACGTTAAGTTTTCAATAGTATCTATTAAAACATGGCTTCTGGACAAGTCAAAATATCCAAGTTCAAAATGTGGTCATATGAGTAAATATGGTAACTTGGAGAGCCATAGGCGGTCTATGAGCTCTTGGCGATTACTGATATTCTTCACTAGGATACACTTTCTCCAATAGGGTATGAATGAGTAACAACAACTTATTCTATCTTTATTTAAGAGTTCAATTTTAGTTCTTTACTGGAATAAACTAAAATTAAATAGATTAGACCTAAGTGAATAATTTGTTGACTGTGATTGGGTTATGTCTTTTGGAACTTAAATTTAGATAGCCCGCCAAAGTCCCCAATCCACACGAACTTGCATAGATCACTTGATATATTTTACCGGACCAATTTAGGGGTCCATCTAGAATTGTATTAAGGCATGCGAACTTGTTTCTTTTTGTAAGAATGAGTCTAGTTCACATGTGGACTTTTTTACTAAGGTCCAATGGATTTAATAAAATAAAAAAAATAATATATGGTATATATACATGTGTTGGGCGGCAAGGCTATTAGGAATAGCTTAAATTATATTATTTTTATTTTATTATTTAATTAAATGGAAATTAATTCATTTGTTGATTAATTAATTATTTAATTAAAGTCAAAATCTTTTTCCTAATGGGAGTTGGTCTCCTAAAATTATACTGTTGATGGTAGTATAATTAATATTAAAGACTATATTTGATAAGTAAATAAATAAAAGGAATTATTTATCTAATCAAATTAGGAAGTCTTTAATATTGTTACAAATACACTATTGAATTGGATTAGGAGTCTTGGTGTAGGTTAAAATTCATTTAGAAAAGGATTCTTAACCACCAAGTAAATCTACCTAAGGAAATGATTATTAACTAATAAGTATATCCTTCTTAGGAAAGGATTTGTGATTCTAATATATATCCAATGAAATTTCGTCCAGCCCATATATATATATATATAATAGGATAGAATTTCTTTTAGATAAAGATTTTTAACTACCAAATAAATCCACATAAGGAAAGGATTCTTGCCAACCAAGTAAATCCTTCTTAGGAGAGGATTTATGATCATATATATATATATATATATATATATATATACCTATGTTAATTTCGGCCAGCCTAAGTTTTTCTATGAGATGAATTTCGGCCATGCTAAGCAATTTTCAAGAAGAGAATTTGGCCTAGCAAGAGAGAATTTTGAGGGAGAAAAATATGTTTTTTACTCTGGACAAAATTCGACAAACTCATAGAGATAGTGTGAATTCGGCCAAGAAGAGAAAAAGGGAAACGTTTTTGTTTTCGATAGTACACTAGTATCCTTTGCATCAAAAGGGTTTTGTGTACAATATCGAATCAAGGTTCACACGAGTTTCAATTAAATTGATTGATAATTCAAAAGTGATCTGTCGTTCTTGGTTTTTCTCTTGGAGGATTATTGTGACTAACAAAGAAGAAGATTTTGTTTGTTTCCATCATCAGGTATACAATTTAAATAAAGAGAGTTCACACTCCTAGGTGATTCACGTTCGTGATTGGATTGGAAGATCTTGCGAATTCAATTCGACGCTAGTTCAATCGTCACGAAAAAAAAGGTACAACACTTTTTATATACATCAATTAATCTAGAGTTAAGGTTCTCGTTGCATAAAAGGGAAATTTTTTTATTTATACGCAAACCCTAATGTTCGTTTTCTCACACTTCCGTTACGTTTTGAACCGTTTTTTCCCTACAGGAGTAGACGAGCGCCGAGCAGCCGTAGGCCCTGTCCGGCTATCTCGAGTTCGGTGTCGGTTCAACATCTCTGATCTCCCCATGGTGATTGAGAGTCTAGTTTGGTTTCAACATCTCAAATATTTGAATATTAATTGATTTATTGTCTTAAAATTAGGTATTTGAATATTAATACTTAAAAATACTTATAGCTATTTTATTTTTATCGATTTATTGTCATAAAAATAAGCTATAAATTGCGCAAGAGAACTTCAATTGAATATATTCTTAGATCCAAAGTGTTTGATGTGATTTAAAGTCTTAAATGAATATTGAATGAATATTTGTGATTCGAGGTTTATTTGCATGTATAAAATGTAGAAGAACATTATGAATTATGATTTGGTTGGGTTATCTCCTATATGTGATTCTTACTTAGATCACCATTTTATTGTAGTGCTCTTGAATTTTTCTTAGTTGGATTCATTTATTTCAAATTTGTATTTCTAACATCCAAGTCAATTTATTATTGGTTTGACATTAAAATCTTGAAATCGAACTCTGTCACTCTCTTTTGCTTCTGCCTTTTCGTTTCCTACTTCTACTTTTCTTTGACTTGAACCTGGTATGCCTCTCCCACTCTCTAATTCATTGTTTTTTTTTTCTGTTTCACTGTTTGCCATCCTCTGTTTTGTTGGATTAATTACAAGCAAATAAAAACTGAAGTTTGAATGTTTTGAATGTTTACACGGCTCGTGTTCAACTTTTTTATAGCAGTTTTGAATGAAGTTTTGATACTCTTTACCTTACTGTTCTGTGATTTTGTTTTGTAGGACTATATGAGAGTTTGAATATTATTGAAAACCTGTTAAACTATTTTGGATCTTTACAAATGCTGAACTATTTGCTGAACTATTTTGGATTCTTCTATAATTTACTGTGCAGTTTTTTCCGAATAGTCTATGTTTTGTAATTTTTTAAGTTATTAACAACAATTTTGATTTATAACATTGATGTTAATACATAATTTAGAACTTCTAGTTACATTTTTATTTTACTTATATGAGAAATTTATTTGTTTACATAATAAATGTATTTATCGTATGATGTTATTTTATTTTTAATTAAATTATTATTTTCGGACTAAATATATGAAAACATGCTATATATATATATATATTAAAAACAATTATAAAAATGATTAAGGGACCTATTTTAGAAAATTCGTCCTAAGCCTTTAAAATGTCAGGCCGGCCCTAGCTCTATGGGGAATATTGCTATCTCTAGTTAATTACTTAATTATGCTACTGGTTAGGGATATGTTTATGTAAATTTAGTAAAACTACAATATAGCTATAGTACTGAAAAACGTCATATTTATTGCAATTAAGAGCATCCCAAAAGATTATTCAAATAAAATATTGGATGAAGTCAAACAAGCCACGTCAATATGTTTAGTTTTAACATAATATTTAAATGAAATTCTTCAAATAAGATTTTCCTTCTATCTCTTCAATATTCCTCCTTATTAATTATTATTATATTATTTTTTATATCACATCATCATTAATATTTAATATTTATATTTTATTATCTTTTTAATTAAATTCAATTAATATTTAATAAATTTTAATTTATAAATTTTATCATCTTAAAAATTATATTATTAGAAAGATCTCATCTAGATCTTTTACATGAGACTAATATTTAATATTTAATAATAATATATTAATAATTTGGATGATTTATTTAAATGATTTTCATATTCATTTAAAAGTAATTAGAATTAGTGGAAATGGTGAGGAATGTCACCTTTTTGTTGGTCAATTGCAGTGATGTCACCTTTATAATAAGTTAAGTTTAAAAGGCACCTATTATGGTGAGCTACCAAAATTGCCCTTAAATAATCGATATTTTATTCTTTAAAGGTTGTCGTCTAATAAAGTTGTCTGAAAATCAATCACCTACTCCATTTTTTCTTCACAAAACGAGCTCTATTCCAGATTTATTGTATTCCAGATATTGCACATATTCCAGATTTTGCACAAGAAGGTAAAATAATATTTCTGATCTTCATTTCCATTTTTTATTGTATTTCTGTATGGTATAACACTGTATGAACATTTATGAACATATTGTCTGAATTTTTTTATGTTGATGTCCTGGAGTTGTAAACTTTTTACAAAGAATGAATGAACATGTATGCATATTTTTTTGTATATATATTTGGGCGAGTTGAGTTGTAGTGGTGCAAACAAGTTTATAATCTTGGGCATACAAGGTGAAAATGTTTTAAAAAAAGGTCGAAACATTTGTAAAAAAGCTCGGAAATGTGAAACTAAGTCTAGATCAAATTCTAAAAAAGCTCGATTCCAAAAATAGATGCTGGATACGTAAAAAGAAAAGCTCGATCCCTAGAAAAAAAGCTCGATCCTTGGCCAAAAAGGCTCGATCCATCAGAAAAAAAGCTCGATCCCTGCCAAAAAAAGCTCAATCTCTCACACAAATAGTGCATGATCCCTCACAAAAAAGCTCGATTCCTAAAAAAAAAAGCTTGATCCCTTTCAAATAGGCTAGAGGCATATGAAAAAAAGCTCGAGCCATAAATTAAAAAGCTCGATTTTGTAGAAAAAGAGCTCGGACTTGAACAAAAAAAGCTCGATCCCGTTAGAAATAGCTAGGTCATGTACAAAAACGGCTCGATCATGTACAAAAAAATCTCGATCCGTTTTTAAAAAAAGCTTCATATCTTACACTTTTGATTTTTGTTTAATCCTTTATAATTGTAAATTTAATATGAAATATTTTTTTCCTTATTAATGGTTTTTTATGTTGGTTTTGACAGGACAATGGATAAGGTGAGAATAGTCATATCTTACAACGGTCTATGGGAGCAATTACCAGACGGAAATCAGAGGTATTTAGGTTCTGATAACCAAGGTTTGTATGTGTCAAAGAATTTGAGTTACGATGAACTGGTGTCGATCGTGCAAACCATTGTGAAGTTTGATGAGAATAAATACAGTGCTGAGCTACAGTCTCTATCAATTGTTCCTGGGACTACATGTCGTACATTTATAAGAAACAATGATGATGTTCAGTTTATGCTAGGGGAAGATAGGGTGATCCCTCAAGTATGTGTTAGTCTAATCGAGAGGCCAGCGGGAGGTGTCATTGGTGAAGATATCGCTAATCCTGATAACACCCAACAATTTCGATCGTCAGGCGGAAGCAACCAGTTGTTCACAGAAAGAAGTGAGATTGATGGTCGGGAAAACATGTGTTGTCCCACCGGAAGTAGTCTCCCATGATAATAGACCGGAACCTCAATTCGATGATGTATTTGGTTGTCATATTGAGATGAATGGTAGAGAGTACAACCACCAATACAATGAGATCTACAATGACATCAACAATGAGGAGAATACAACACTGAATGTTGGGGTGAATCATGAGGTGGATAATGAGGGCAATTTAAATTCTGTAGAAAATGTAGAGGACAATCAGGATGATGCAGAACCTGTCGAAACGGAAAGACATGTAAGACATGTACACAGATTTAGTTCCAGTGCACCGGATATAGTTGGGACCTCCGAGGGGAGGGCTAATGTAACTGCAGATGATTCAAATAATGCAAGAACATGGGTTATTCCAGGAGCAGAATCATACTCGTTTGGTATTGGTGGAAGCAGGAACTTGTTTGAAGATGAACCTACAAGCATGATATATAAAGGCCAGTTTTTTGCAACGAAAAAGGATTTGAAGAGACTAGTAGGCCATTTTGCAATGCGACAGAACTTCGAGTGGAAGGTAAAAAGGTCCAATAAGACAACATTACATCTAGTTTGTTTGATGGAAAATTGTACGTGGAAGTTAAGAGCGGTGAGGAGAGATGAAAGCACATACTTTCAAGTAAGAAGTTTTGTCAACGAACACACTTGTCCGTTAGAGGAAATTCACCACCGGTACCGACAAGCTAGTGCAGTCACAATTGGAGAAGTTATTGCACCTAGACTTCAACAACAAGATGGTCGACTAATGCGTCCGAAGGACATAATCGCCGACATGAAATAAATGTATGGAATCCAAATCATGAACAGTAAGGCACACGCCGCCCTCGATTATGCGTTGTCACTGACATATGGAACATATGAGGAAACTTTCTAACTGCTTCCATCATTTGGTTACGTTTTGGAACAATAAAATCCAGGCACAATCACTGACTTACAGTGCAATGAAGATGATACATTTCTATACTTCTTCATGTCGATTGGTGCCTCACTTAGAGGATTCTGAACGTGTATGCGTCCATTCATTGCCGTTGATGGTACCCATTTGAAGGAACGATTCCAGGGTACAATGTTTATTGCAACAACACAAGATGGGAACGAACAGGTCTATCCAATTGCTTTTGGGTACGGCGACTCGGAAAACAATCTTTCATGGGAATGGTTTTAGGATTGCTTGAAGGGTTCCCTAGGTCATATTGATGAGCTAGTTTTCATTTCTGATAGGCATGCAAGCATTGAAGCAGGGATTTCTAAAGTGTTCCCTTATACCACTCATACCATATGTTGCTAGCACTTTGCTGAAAATGTCAAAAAGCGATTTCATAGGAAGGATGTTGCCTTAATAATGGACAAAGCAGCACACTCATACACCGAGTTTGAATATAACCAGCATATGGAAGAGTTAAGAAACTTGCACCAGAATGTATATGATTATGTCATTGATGCCGGTCCACACAAGTGGTCCCGTGTACACTGCCCGAAAAGAAGGTATATGGTGATGACGACTAATGCTGCAGAATGCATAAACTCATGCCTCAAATTTGCACACCAACTGCCTATGTTGACTCTGGCTGAGTTCATTAGGAATATGCTGCAACTGTGGTTTCATGATCACTATAGAGCTGTACAAACCATACGTCATCAGTTGACCGACGCAGCACATCTTGTGCTCTTAAAACGTGTGGAGAAGTGTGGTTATTTGACCGTTAATCCAGTCGACTGGAACATTTTTTTGGTCAGGCTGTCTGGAAAACAGTGGACTGTAGACTTAGCTCGGAAGACTTATGCTTGTAACAAATTTTAAATGGATCATTTTCCATGTTCTCACGCCCTTGCGGCGGCACGGTAGATTACTGTAACTTGGACTTCACAACTTTGAAAACCTACTGATCATTTTCTTAGTGAAGCTGATCGTTTTCAATTTTTTTTACAGGGAGCGAAACTTGGACTTCACAACTTTGTGTGCGGACTACTACAAGACACAGACACTTATTAACGCGTACTCGGTTCCTATTATGCCGGTGGGCCATCCTTCCACTTGGGTTCCTAGAGGGTGATTTTGAATCCAAACTCCAGGAGACAAGCAGGACGCCCGAGGGCGGGTCGCCATGTCTCGTATTCGGAGAGGACAACTACACAATCCTGTAGAAGATGTGGACAACCAGGGCATAATTCCAGGAGATGTTCTAATCCACCGATGATTAATAAAGGTACAATAAGAGCTGTTCCCGATGAATACCGCCGTAAGTGTAGCATCTACCATTCAATTGGACACAACAAACAAACGTGCCCTAACATTGACTCTAATAGGGAATGAATGACAATTTTTTGATCACATTGAAAACTTTTGGAAGTGTATCATATTGTAATAATTTTGAATTGCAATAATTACTTATTATTGAATGAATTAATATTAATGAATGAATAATGAACGAATTAATGTTCATGAATTAATGACATGTCTGTGTACAACTACAATGGTAATATACAAAAAATCACCTGGCGGGCTTGGAGTTAGCAAAAATTTCCACAGTCATTTTTTCCCGAATCATCCCCATGTCGTCCTCTGACCAATCAAAAGTCCTTCGGTTCGCCACTATGTACTTGATAATTCTCAAAGTATGGGGACCACAGTTACCTCTACAATTCGGGACATAAAACACCATTAGAAATTGTTCATAAAGAATATGTAAACACGTGAATGAAATAGAATGTCTTACGATTTCTTTTATTGGGGGACTGTAGAAGGATGCACCAGACTGACCGAGAAGGGCTTATTTTCCTGAGTGAACGCCCGACGCCCAGGACACCGTGCTGTGTGGAACCCTGCGTCACTCAACATGGAGGGTAAAAACCACCGTAATGGCCGGACCTGCTGGTGGCTGATCTGATAAGGGACTTCCTGTCTCCAGGAGTCATAAATATCAATCTTCCTGCGACAAAGGTCGACGCTCACCACCAGCCAATGTTGGGCCCCAGCGTTGCACGGAATTAGCACCTGTAATAGTTTGCATGCCGTGTTAGCTGAGGATATACTTACAATTTTTTTTAAATCATCTCAATCATGTAACACTTACCTGGTCAACCTCGTGCCATGGGCGGTTTCCACTCGTGGTTGCTCTACGGACCGTGAGAAGGTCCTCTTCCAACCATCGGGACTGTAACACATTCCACCTTGCAGTGCTCACAGCACCGTGGGAATCATGAGGCATCATCCTCTCCCACATGTACAACATAAGTGGTTGTACAAGCATTGACAAGATCGTATTATTAATACAGAAGCATAAAATCCGATGTGATTCCCAAATGTTATAACTATTTACATAAAATTGTGTAACCAACACGTTGATCCTCTGGTTGTACACATTGTGGAATCTTCGCTGACGCTTGCGTAGAATATTTAGGTATGCATCCATATGCTGACAAACAATAAAACCACCGTACTTGTTAACAATTCAACAATACTTACACAAAAGTTAATATGAAATATAATAAGTACGTACCGTGTCCTCCAAGTCCATGAAGTTGGACTGCATACGCACAAACCATCCCGCGGTAACTGGTGACAACACGTCCATATCACGTCTGTATAATGATTGAATTACCTTAGCTATACATAAATTAGAATAAACAAGAAATGTACATCCATTTGTATTATAAAAAGTTGGACTCACTGTTCCCCGTTGATGTTCCTCTTGAAGGCCTTGTATGCCGCTAGGTGGTAACCGTCCACTAGTCCGTGGGGGTCAAAAATGTGTTCCACGGACTCGGACCGTGTCTTTAACCTCTTTGGAAGGCATGGATCTATGTAAGGGCTCACCAATTGCCATCCGCGCTTACCTAAACGCTTCACTGGGGGAGGGGACCGCTCCGACGCCAAGGACCTGCTGGGTAGGGGAGGGGACCGCTCCGATGCCACGGATGTGCTGGATGGGGGAGGGGACTGTTCTGACGGGACGAACGTGCTGGGTGGAGGAGGGGGCCGCTCCGACCGCACAGTCGTGCTAGGTAGGGGGAGAGGACCATTCTGACGGGACGGACGTGCTGGGTGGGGGAGGGAACCACTCTGTCGGGACGGACGTGCTGGGTAGAGGAGGGAACCGCTCCTACGCCACGAAAGTGCTGGGTTGGGGAGGGGACACCTCCGACGGGACGGACGTACTGGATGGAGGAGGAGACCTCTCAGACGCCACGGATGTGTTGGGTGGGAGAGGGGACCGCGGTGGTTGAATCGATATGCTAGGAGGTGGAGGGAATGATGTGCTGCGAGGTGGGGGGATCGATGTGATGGGAGGTGGGGGGGACCCCTGAGCCTGGGTGTCTGTCCCCCTTGTAAACCTATCAGTCCACCCTCCAGGACTAAATAATTGATCAGAAGGTGGGGGGCCATCCCGGTGTGTACTTAAGGTCGAACCTGGAATCCCCCAGATCATATCAAGTAACAATCGGTGTTGCTGCTGACGATCCTCATCACTCTTTTGGATCATATCCAACAATTCCAAGTGATGACATTGTCGATCCTTGTCACTCTTTCGGAGGGCTTCACTCACATCGTTCAACATTTCAGTCCACGGAGTCTGAAATCATGTCTACAATGTTAGTACAAAACTATCAACACGTGTTACTAAAAAACACTTAACTGTGTTTTCAACTTACCTTTCCATCACGTCCAACGCCCCCACGGGCATCCCCTGTAGATGTACCATATCCGGGGGTGGAAAACCGAACCCGCTTATGCCTATGCCTTTCTCGTTGAGGGTCTGTCTCATATCCCTCACTGTCACTGGGCCTCAAACCCCCAGCAGCGGGCTCAGATCCCTCACTGTCAATGGTCCTGTCTGTACCACTGATCCCGCCTAAGATGGTCTGATCAGGGACCTCAGGCTGCATATCATCCATGTCATCTTCTACATACATGCTCCCCCCTTGCCTAGGCAGGCATAGTACGGTGCTTGTCTCTCAGCTGGTGTCGACACCAGTTCCTTGAGCGTAAACATCTGAAATATTAGTTAGAAAAATGTCATTGTACAAATACTAACTAATAAAAACATTAACAAAATAAATACATACTCTGGCTTTGAAAATCTTTGCTAGCTTCTTCCCTTTCGGTTGTTTGGTCAACTCCCACTTCAAAATACGGGGAGTCAGATCAGTAACCCTCTGGACACCGACCTCTTTGGCCAACTCAGGGATCACCTCCAAAGCAAATATTTGCATCATGGATAAGTACGATAAGTATCCATACAATTTTGGGCACCAACAATAAAGTACAATTTGTAGTTCGAACTTCTTACCAACAGGGCATGAGAAAGACCGTATATGTTGTAGGTCTCCACCCTGTGTACATCAGCGCCCTTTTCCTACCGGCGTCGCTCAAACCCGTCTCTTCGCCCGTCAAGCGCATGCTTGAATGAGTGAATAGAATGCCTGTACACGTAGGCACCCCACGGGAATACGTCGAACGCATCTAGGTCCTTAACCACCCGAAACTGCCAAACTGGAATCTTGAATCTCTCATCCACCCCCATCAGTATCTAGTTCAGCATATATAAGAGGCAGAGCTTGACAGCATCATACGCCTGTCCGAAATCTGTGCCGGTGACAACACCCCTAATCTGCTCCAGCGACACCTTCTCGGCTCTAGGAAAGTACCGCTCATGTATGCCATTCTCCACTGCTGCATACATTGTGGTCTCTGGTACAACTCCAAACCGGAGTCAGGTGATCAGGCAAAATTCCACCTTCGAAAACCTCACCGACTGGGTTCCTAACATGAAGTGCATCTCATCTGTGGGCCCGATATGATTGAAATCCCTCAAAAGCAACCGATGGATAATACCACCGGAAAACTTCATCTCCCTATGCATCGTCAGGAAATGCCCGAAACAAGACGCCATGAACAGCCGACGGTCTTCATCTGCAAATTCTACAGGGACACGGTTCAGCGCATCGTATATATGGGCGAGGGCATCAAAATGGTTGTGTCGTGTCAGTTTGCCCTCTTACCAGTATTCTTCTGGAGTTTTAAGTGAATCCCTCAACCTAATTCTCATCTGCAATGTAACAGAAATACAACATCATTAGACAGAATTTTATGAAAAAGCTCGATCCCTTTCAAAACAGATCGATTGCTTTACAAGAAGTCTCGATTCCTTTTCAAAAAGGCTTGATCCCTTTCGAAAGAGCTCGATTGCTTTACAAAAAACATCGATTCCTTTTCAAAAAGGCTCGATCCCTTTCAAAAAGTCTCGATCCCTTTCAAATAGGCTCGATCCAATTCAAAAACAACTCGAAACATATTCAAAAAAGCTCGATTCCTTTTCAAAAAGGCTCGATCCCTTTCAAAAAGGCTCGATCCCTTTCAAAAAGGCTCGATCCCTTTCAAAAAGGCTCGATCCCTTTCAAAAAGGCTCGATCCCTTTAAAAAAAGCTCCATCCCTTTAAAAAAAGCTTCATCCCTTTTTTAAAAAGCTCGATCCCTTTTTTAAAAAGCTCGCTCCCTTTTAAAAAAGGCTCGACCCCTTTTCAAAAAAGCTCGATCCCTTTCAAATATGCTCGATCCAATTCAAAAATAGCTTGAACCTATTCCAAAAAGCTCGATTCCTTTTTAAAATGGCTCGATGCCTTTTAACAAAGGCTCGATCCCTTTTCAAAAACGCTCGATCCCTTTCAAATAGACTCGATCCAATTCAAAAACAGCTCGAACCTATTCAAAAAAGCTCGAAACATATTCAAAAAAGCTAGATTCCTTTTCAAAAATGCTCGATCCCTTTCAAAAAGGCTCGATCCCTTTAAAAAAAGCTCGATTCCTTTTCAAAAAGGCTCGATCCCTTCCAAAAAGGCTCTATCCCTTTCAAAAAGGCTCGATCCCTTTCAAAAAGGCTCGATCTCTTTTCAAAAAAGATCGATTCGTTTTCAAAAAGGCTCGATCCCTTTCAAAAAGGCTCGATCCCTTTCAAAAAGGCTCGATCCCTTTAAAAAAAGCTCCATCCCTTTAAAAAAAGCTTCATCCCTTTTTTAAAAAGCTCGATCCCTTTTTTAAAAAGCTCGCTCCCTTTTAAAAAAGGCTCGACCCCTTTTCAAAAAGGCTCGATCCCTTTCAAATATGCTCGATCCAATTCAAAAACAGCTTGAACCTATTCCAAAAAGCTCGATTCCTTTTTAAAATGGCTCGATGCCTTTTAACAAAGGCTCGATCCCTTTTCAAAAACGCTCGATCCCTTTCAAATAGACTCGATCCAATTCAAAAACAGCTCGAACCTATTCAAAAAAGCTCGAAACATATTCAAAAAAGCTAGATTCCTTTTCAAAAATGCTCGATCCCTTTCAAAAAGGCTCGATCCCTTTAAAAAAAGCTCGATTCCTTTTCAAAAAGGCTCGATCCCTTCCAAAAAGGCTCGATACCTTTTAAAAAAGCTCGATCCCTTTTTAAAATAGCTCGATCCCTTTTTAAAAAAGCTCGATCCTTTTTAAAAAAAGCTCGATCCCTTTTAAAAATGGCTCGATCCCTTTTCATAAAAGCTCGATCCCTTTCAAATACTCTCGATCTAATTCTAAATCAGTTCGAACCTATTCAAAAAAGCTCGAAACCTATTCAAAAAAACTCGATCCTTTTCAAAATGGCTCGATTCCTTTTTTAAAAAAGCTAGATTCTTTTTTAAAAAAGCTCGATTCCTTTTTCAAAAACCTCGATCTACCAAAACCTATTTTTCACGACAAAAATAGCTCGACTAATCAAATAAGCCCGATTTTCTTGAATAAAGTCTCAAAAACCCAGATTTCATATTCCTCAACTGATATTCAACCAAATTACAAACCCTAACCTAAACCACAACCATTCTCACATCTCTATTTTAACCGGTTTCTACAATTCCTATCAACAAAACTCAATTCTAACATGTAATACAAGTTAACAACAACAAAAACGAGGAAAAATAACCAATCTTACCTTTGTCAATCGCAGCTCTTCCGGTCACTTCACCGTCGATTAGTTTCCTGTCGGTTTGACTGTTGTTATCTCTGACTTTGAAAACGAAAACTTCCTCACTGTTAAAATATTTCGGGGTATTTTTGTCTCAAACGCTCTTTTGATGCATTTTAAACATACATTAGTAAAGTAGTGATATTTACACAACATACCCCTCAAATAGTGCCAATAATTTTTTGACCCCTTAGAATTATTGGTGGAGGGAGGAATTTGAATGCTTTTAATAAAATAATATAAATCTATTTTTAATTAAAAAGTATTTTAGAAGAAATTTTCTTTTTTTAATCATCAAATTGTCATATAAATAAGTAAATAGACATTTGAAGAATGAAAATAGAAGAAGATTTAATAAAAAACATTTGCCAGATGCATTATTTGACACTTGTAGTTGGCTTTGCAATAAAATGGTTGTTTAATTGTCACTCCATCTCCGAAACCAATAAGGGCCTGTCCTGTAAGAGTTTTTCAGTTGCTGTTTTTCGAAAATAAAAATAAAAAATGAAAACAGTATTTTTGGTTTCAGTTTCGAATTCCGAAAACGTGTCTGGTAGCATATACTGAAAGCTGTATTTTGAAAATCAAAACAGAAAAAACGCATCTGGTAGGTTAACTGAAAACTATCAAAATTGATTACATAATTAATCAATATAATTTTTGTATTGTAATTTTTAAATTAAACAAAAGTAACATATCAAAAATTAATTCAAAAAAACATATCAAAAAATGAATTAATCAAAACTAAACTCTTAAATTATAAATATATAATTACAATATATATATATATATATATATATATATATATATATTACTATATAATAAAAATATAACCGTATATATTATATTAATATATATATATATATACATATTATATTAAATTATAATAATATATTAAATATTTTTATATTTTTTATATTATATTTTATTATATTTTTATATATAATATATAATATATTTTTTATATTAGAATAAATAGTATATTATATTATAATATTATATATATATAATAATAATAATAATTATTATTATATATATATATATATATATATATATATATATATGGGCACTTTGGTCATTTAAAAATCTTGTCCCGTCTTTTATCATAGCCATATGAAAAGCATAATATAACTAAATGAAACAAAATAAAAAACAAAATGAAGAACAAAATGATTTTTTTTTATATAAAAAAGTGAAAAACAAAAACGAAAAACGAAAAACAAAAAACGAAAAACGAAAAATAAGTATTTTGTGTTTTTCAAATCTTTTACTTTTAACATTGATTTTGTTTTTCATTATTTTTTTTTTTTCATTTTTTAAAAATAAAATGAAAAACGGTTAATGAACGCGTTTTCGAAATCGCTTTTAAAAAATAAAAACGAAAACGAACTGAAAAACAGCTGCAAGACGGGACCTAAACCGCCCATTAACCATTTAACCTTCCACGGTCTTTCTTCCCACTCTTAAGTCATTCCTTCACTCTCTCTCTCTCCACACACAAAATCTTTGTTTTCCTCACCTACCATTCTTCTTCAGTGCTATCTCTCTCTCTCCAACAATTTATTTCAATTTAGATGATTTTACCCTTTTAATTGTTTATTATTTACACAACAAGACCACAACCATCAATCATCGTCATGTTGGATTTTGGAGAAGAGCTGACAATAGACACCTTGAAAATCCCATGGTTGATATTGATCCAGATACTTGTCCTCCTCCTCCTCTTGATTCTTCTCTACTGTTTCCGTCTTCTATCTCTAGATCTCTCTCACAACACCACCTCCTCTTCTTCAGCTTCTCCTTCATCTTCTTCTGGTCCTTCTCTTCTCATCAAGCGCAGCACACAGCCTTTCCAGGTATGGATTTTCTCTCCCTTTCTATCACGTTATGTTTGGTTGCGTGGAAATTATTTGCCCTTTATTTTGTGATTTCATTGTTTGCTAGTTGAAACCCAGGTGGGTTTTTTATTTTATTTTTTATTTTTTATTGTTTAGAATATTGTAAAATTGGACAACAACAAAACGTTTCAATCGGTGAAACTAAAAACTGGAAGGAAGGTTCATAGTTAGGGTGTGTTTGCCGATCTTGTTTTTTATCTTGGAAGCGCTTTTCGGCCTCATGCCGCATTATAGATTCAGGGCTGTGAGTCTGTGACAATACTTGTGTGCATGAAGCGAATTGAGTGAATTAGGATTTGTAGCGTATCTAACACAGATAATTAGTTTAAGGGTCGTGTTTAGATTGACAGAATTCATGACGAAACCATGATCATTGATCAAAAATATGAAGTGTCAAATTTTGACATGAATAATGAATTTAGCTGACCAGAATTCTAGATTCTAAGGTTGCCTTTACTAATTGGAAAGTAAATCTAAGATAATCAAGTTACTTTGGAACTGAAATAAGGAAAGGAAACCTAATTATGGTAGTGGAAAATTAAGTAATCTTTTTGGCAGTAACTTTAATATCTTATTTGTGTATGAGGTCCACACTAGGTTTTAGTAAACATTCGAATTACAAATAAGAAATTAAATTTGTATTCACTTTTTAAGATTTTAGGCAACCTAACACTATTATAGTTGATGTCAACTATAACAAAACTTTTCACACTTAATTATAATATATTTTTTTTTTTTTGAGTTTATATTTTTTTTTTATTAAATAGTTAAAAGTTGGTAAAGAAAACAGTTTTAGGTGACAACGTTTTAGATATGTCAAAAGCAACTCCAGTCTTTAAGATCTGGGATGTCAATAATTAGCGCTTTTTGAGAGGGGTTTAGCATCCAAACACGGCCTATCAAAGTATTGAAATTCGAGGAAGCGTCCTTCTGAAGTAGCCAAAAGCCAGTCCTGGGAAAGCATTTTAATTAATGAACAGTTATTAAAGATGCTTCTATGAACCTCACCTTTGAAGCATAGGATGTTATCCTATACGGATTCATCTTATGCATTAATTTTGTAGTCAATGAAAACTTGAACAACTAGCAAAAGCACCTCTACATTCAATTTTGTTTAGGAAAAGTTGCAATTTTTTGAACGGATATTTATAGTAAAAAATCTTTACTTTTTATAAGAAAGTGGTGGGTTTTATGGGAATGGGACTGGTTTGGTTTTAATATTTATTTTTCTTGGTGAAAGTTTTTACTTTTTATATTTTTTTTGTTATAATTTCTGTATAATATTATGCATGCTATTTATAATGCTGGATTTTGTTTTTTCTTCTTTTGAGTTATAATTGAATTTATTGATATGAGTAACCAAATTGGTTGAGTAAAGTTCCTCTAATTTGGATACGAATTTTATGGTCATAATTGGAGTTGATAACAAATGTGATAAAAATTCATTTCATACGTCAAACTGTATATTTTTTTTTTCTTATACGTAATATATCTTAAAACAATTATATTAAAATACTAGATTCATAAAAATTCTATTAAAATATAAAAGTCTCTCAAATTAATCTAGAATATTTTTTATTAGAATATTAATCTGAAGTATTTTAGCAAGTTATGATAACTAATCTAGTTCAATCAACTTACTTTACTTGACAAGACTAGGGGTGAGCGTTTAATGGATCGGTTCATTTTTCAATATAACCGATAAAGTTCGGTTTTTGAAAATATAAACCGATTTAATAAAATTTATAAATGTCAATTGATAAAAAACCGATCGAATTGGGCCAGTTCGGTTCGTTTTTTTGTTTTGTTTTGGTCCTACTAGGTCAAATTCTTGGGTTTTAATTATTACACGTATTTTCATATATTAATCATTTTGGGGTTTCGATCAAATTAAATTATGGGTTTGAACATATTGAAAATACTAGTTTAAAATAATATTTAATAAAAAAAACAAAGAAAAAAAATATGTTGCGACAAACTTTTATAGTTTTATAGTTTTGATGGACTATTAAACAATAAACTACGGTTTTTTTTTATATATATGTTGGATCTAGGTTCGGTTCTCCGGTTTTGGATATTGAATTGGAAAAAAAACTGATCCAACCGGTTTTAAAAAAAATGAACCAAATTGAACCGATTAACATAAAAAAATTGGAAAAATCGATTGGATCGATTCAGTTTCTTGGTTTTTTGTCCACCTATAGATAAGACCATCTCCAATCCAAATAGTGTTTTTGGTGTAACTTTTGCACTAAAGTAATGCAACTTTCAACCTATTTCATTATTCCATTCCAACCCCATTTTATCAAATCTTACACTATTCCTTTTATTATTATTATTATTATTATTATTATTATTATTTGCCAACAAATACTAATCTCCAACCAATTAAAATCCAATTTACAATAAATAAAAAATAAATAAAAAGTAAAATTTGTGGTAAAGTTGTGCCAAGTGAACAGTATCAACACTGTTTATTGGAACAAAAATAGCACGGGATTTGCCATTGAGTTAGAGCTCCAATTTGCTGGAAAATTGCGATTTAAAGCAAGGTTGGAGATGCCCTAAATTGTTACAACTTATAAGTTCCATTTGGGATGCTACTTCGATTAAGGCGAGTTGATGATGCAAATTGTATTAATTTATTTCAATCATTATTTTTTGTTGGTTTTAGTTTTTGTATTTATTTTAAATTAAACCCCAATAATTTTAGAAATTAATTGTTCCTTTTGATTTAGACAATTTATTTTTATCGTCACTTATTTTTCCTTAATTTAATAAATAAGCTTTGGATGCTATTAGGCTTTCATTTTTTTAAAATAAAAGATTCTTCACTTTGGGATGGGCATTTATTTTTTTTAATATTTTTTTTTATTTAATCTTTTCTTACGGTAGGGTGTTTGGACTTTTGTGCATCAATGGACTTAAAATATCAAACACCTTTTTTAAACATGTAACAATTTGATTATCACAAACTCGGTCCCGTATTGGGTATAACTCTGCTGTTTTTTTTTTTCAATTATTTGATTGTGTATTTTTGGTTTAATGGAAAACTGGCTAGCATGGACCCTATATATATTAAAATTTTTTAATTCCGTACGTTCCGATATAAATTCATTTATATATTTTTAACTCAAAATGTATATATTTATCAAAACTTCTCCATAATCAATGATTTATATATAATGCACTAATGTAAGTTATATTAGTATGTATTGAGAAGAAAAGAACCGTATATATATTTATTTGTTTATTTATTTGTTTATTTATTTGATACTTGAGACAAGCGAGAATGAAAATCACTTTTTTTTTTCTTTTTCTATTTTATAAAAAGAATTTGTGGTTAATGCATAAATGCAATTGATGGTAAGCAGGTAGGAGGAAGCCAACGCATAAAAGGGGAGATATCAACTGGCACAATTAGAAGAAGAAGCGTAGAAGTACTTACTGAGAGGGAACGTGCTTCTACTTCTGCTTCTTCCACAAGTAGCAGCAGTATCAACTATCATCCCTGCCACTATTTCAAGCTTGCAAGACTAGCGTTTCTCAAGTGCTTGGGCTTGGATTCCGAATCTCAAAATTCTTCTAACCCTCGTGAACAAAGAAAAGAATGATGATAATGTATTGTCTTAACTTTCTAATTGTTTCTTTACGAATTATTTATAGCCCTAGAAAGATTTAAAAAGATAAAAAAAAATCAATCTTTACACTCTCTGGCGTACACTAATAATGTTGTCCGTAATGATTTGAATCTTGAACGGTGACTCATTTTTATTCAGGTAAAAAAGATAACATATCAAAGTTTAAATTTTGGGTACAGAAATAATGTTATTATCGATTATTTAAGTTTAAATCAAAGAACTAAGGGGTCGTTTGTTTTTTCCATTTAAAACTTAATAGGTCTGAAATGAACTCATTAAGTTGTTTTGTTTGTTTTTTTAAGTGGTCAAGCAACTTAAAAATATAAAAAAACAACTTAAAATAAAAAGTAAGAAATCTTGACTTTTAACTTAATTCCAAATCACTGGATTACAATTAATATATTCATTTCCAAATCTATCATTCTAAAAAAAATATATTTCCAAATTTATTCTAATTTGATATGGTGTAGAATTTATATATATATATATATATATATATTTCTTATTTTAAATGGGTTTTAGAAAGAAAAAAAAAACCCTAATAACCTTTTTATACTGAAATTTTTATTGGATTAAACAATTTAATTTCTTTAGCTCCTACCAATTCGTGGTAAGAACTCTGTATATATATATATATATATATATTTTATATATCTATTCATCTAGTACTCAATAAATTTGTCTACCGTATTGATTCGATTTTATGGTTTGAAGATGTTCTAGAATAGTTCTTTATATATATATACACACACACATATAATTCAAGAACTTATGTTAAAAAAAAATCAATAACTTTTTTTTGATGGTCTTTAGCTCCTACCAAATCCTGGTAAAAACTCTGTATATATTTTTGTATCTAACTATTCATCTAGTACTCAATAAATTGATTCGATTTTGTGGCTTGAAGATGTTATAAAATAATTATATATATGTATATACATATATATATATATATATATATATATATGTGTGTGTGTGTGTGTATAATTCAAGAACCTACTACAAAAAGCAGTAACTTTTTTTTTTTGCATCCGGTGCATATTGAACTGACAAAATTATATTCTTTGATAATTTTTTTGTTTTGAAAATTGAATTTTGTTTGTAGAAGAACGTAAAAAATCTTATAAAGAATAATGCATGTCAAATTGTTTCTTTTAATTAGTATGGATATAAATGAAAAATTACTAGTTTTTAGACAATTTTATTTTTAAAAAACAAACATGTTGATAGTACATTCAGATGTAAGAATTAAAAAAACAAACATGTCATTCAGGTTCAGATTTCAGTCTCCATTCAGTTTTCAGAAAAATTCAGGATCATTCAGTCTTCAGACAAAAAAACAAACGACCCCTAAGTCTTTAACATTATTGATCAAGAACATAAAAAAAAGTGTGTGAATTATTTTTGTATTTGTGTTTGAATGATATTTTTAAGACAAACACATTTTTTCGGAGATTTTTTTTAACCAAACGAAATTCGTCAAATTCAATTCTAATTGAGCTATGGCAACATTTCATTTTTAACCGATGATCGTACCAAAATTGTTATATATTTTGACCCTCAGTTTTCGTAACCTTTGTCTTGTTTTCAGGTGTTTTTGCGTCTCTTATGGCTCTTTATTTGTGTTTTCAGGTGATTAGGTACATTCCGGATTATTGGATAAAAGATGCGGTTTTGTGTGGAAAAAGGTCAAAAATCTGATGAAGTATAAAGGTCAGGTGCGTTGGTCATGCACGGGTCACTACCCACGCATAACCCGTACACATTGAAGGGAAATAAGACATCAGGTCAATGTGTGGGTCTGGACTCTTGCACAACTGCGCAGTTGTCCATGCATTTTCCAAAATCGAGAGTCGCGAATCGAGCAACAGGGAATTACACGGTCACTGCGCGGGTCACTACCCATGCACTACCCGTGCATTTTGCGCATCAGGACTGCCACATCAGCATTTTCAGCCTTATTTTGGAATCCCTATAAACATATCTTGTTCTTATCATCTAAATGACGAATTCTTAATCTAAGAATCATTTCTTCTCTCTCCCAAACACTAACATTCCCCTCAAAATCTAACCATCCTTCATCATCATCTACTCAAGGACACTTGGTGATTGGATTTGAGCTTGAAGGAAGGAGAATCTCTACATGGGTTTTCTTTATCTCTTATCTCCTAGTTATTTTTTTGTATTTGTCAAGAGTAGCTAATCATCCCACTAAGGGATTGATGTTATTCATTTGTGAAACTTGGGCTTGTAATGAATTTTATTTACTTTATTAAATCTATTGAATATGTTTGATTAATTGTCTTAGTTGATTTCAAGAGTAGTTTGTCTTAGATTGTACCCTCATTTAATTATTTGAGTAGAGAATTGGTATACCCTCTATTCAATTCTCTTAAGCTCATTTGAGAGGAAGGATTGAACAAGAGTACCCTCCTCGAGTGAAATCCGGACATTTTAATCTCAATCTCTAACTAATTTCAAATGGGTGACAAATACTATACCCTCTAGGTTGGTTGTGTATCAGAGATTAAGCACCAAGTCTATACCCTCTAGGTTGGTGAATTTATAAATAGATTAGTTCGTTAATTTGATAGATGTGCATTTTAATGAACAATCACTTGTGGGTAGCCAATACTATACCCTCTAGACTGGAAACCCATAAGGGATATACAACCAATGTTCATTTATGTTAATTACCAATACGCCAATTGTTTGCTTGTGTGATCCATCAATTCTTTAGCCCTAACCATCATATTTTAACACTTATTCTCATTAACACTAATTGCATGTTAGATTAACTAGCTTAATTGTAGTTGCATCGTAGTTAATTAACATTTCAAAACCAAAACCATTTATCTTTACCTTTTCATGCATAGTTTTAGCTTAATAATAGTTAACTAGTTTTAGCCGTTCAATTTCTCTTTCCCTGTGGACGATACCCTTGCTTGTTATTATACTTGTTTTCACATTTTAAGGACATAGCTAAGGACTTTATAAATATTTGTTTGACGATCATTTTATAACGACTAAAAATAGCTCGGTCAAAATGGCGCCGCTGTCGGGGAAAGATGTTAATTAGGTGGCTAATCTTAGTTATCTGTTTATCTAGTTTATCTAGTTAGGAGTCTTATTTGTTTTCAGTTTTCTTTTATATCTTTTATTTCTTTTGGTATTTTTGCATTTCTTTGTTTCAGGTTCGATGGATTTTTATGGGCAAGTAGAGACCATGGAGTGCAAGATATGTGGTGAAGTTGGATATGACTTAGAGAGTTGTCGGTTAAGAGATAGATTTCCGGAGTTTTGTAGAAAGCTAGCTCAAACGTCAAAGCCTTTTTGTCAAGAGCCAAGGATCACATTAAGAGATTCCTACAGCTCGGAGCCGATTTACAATCCATACAACATCTCTTACAACCAAGATTGGAGCACTTACCACCACTCCACATGGACTTGTAATGAGAACATCTCCCTTAAGCAACCTCTATCATATGAAGACAATCAAATGAGCAGTTTTGCTTTGGATGATCTTGAACAAAGTTGCCTTGAGGATGAACGAAACAAGATGATGAAGATGAACGAAGAGTTATTGGACATCCTCAAAGAAGTAGTTTCGGAAATAGGGTTGTTGAAGAAAAAAATGAAGAAATTCAAGAGAAGATGGTAGAAGTTTCCCTAGAAAAAGAAGACATTAGGGAAAAATGTGAGAAAAATATGCATCTCTTGAAGAAGTTAGAAGGCAAAGAGGCCTCGAGAGTGTCAAAGATTGACAAACTCCAAGAGCTAAACAAGAGGCTCATACTTGAAGTGCAAACACTTAGAGTGGAGAATGGTACACTCAAGGAGAAGAATGTTAAGTCTCTAGCAAGAACAAAGAATTGGAATAGCAAATCAGGAGACTTGAGGCCATAACAAGTAAAGCACTAGAAGAGTTTTTGGACTTCACAAAGGCATCAAGGGATTTCGAGGAAAGAATAGCTCTCAAGTCAAAGGAAATGCAATTGGAGATCGAGCTGAAGGACAATGCCTTAGATGAAGCCATGGAAGCTCTCAACAAGAAAGATGAAGCTGTCAAATTAGCAAAGGAAAGGGAAGGTGACTTTATCATGAAGTTGAGCAAGGTGGAGGAAGAGGTCAAAGCATTACAAGTGGATCAACTCCAACGACCTCAAAGTCATTCATCAAAGGGGAGTTGATCGAATTTTGAGGGAGAAAAAAATTGATTTTTTCTTTGGATAAAATTCGATCAACTCTAACAATAGTGTGTGAATTCGGCCAAGAAGAGAAAAAAAAGGAACGTTTTTGTTTTCGATAGTATACTAGTATCCTTTACATCAAAATGGTTTTGTGTACAACATCGAATCAAGGTTCACGCGAGTTTTAATCAAATTGATTGATAATTCACAAGTGACCGGACGTTCTTGATTTTTCTCTTAAAGGATATTTGTAACTAACAAAGAAAATATTTTGTTTGTCTCCATCCTTAGGTATACAATTCAAAGAAAGGGAACCCACACTCCTAGGTGATTCACATTCGTGATTGGATTGGAAGATCTTCCGTAATCAATTCAGCGCTTGTTCAATCGTCACGAGAAAAAGGTACGACACTTTTTATATACATCAATTAATCTAGGGTGAAGGTTCTCGTTGCATAAAAGGGATTTTTTATTTATTTATACGCAAACCCTAATTTTCTTATTTCTCACGCTTGCGTTTTGAACCGTTTTTTCCCTTCAATTGGTATCAGAGCCAGGTTGTACCCTTGATTAATTGATGTATGTGTTCGTGAATCTTTTTCTTTTTATTGTATATATGCATGTTTTAGAAAGAGATGGCACTCTATGTATTGGCATATATATATTTACATTGGAAAATATGGATATATATATATGTTTTATATGTGGTTTGTTATTGCTCAATTTTAGTCCTAGAATTTCAATGTAATTTTGTTTTGGGATTGTAACAAGAAGGGTGGTCTATCATCACCATAATTTCCTTCTTGGTAGTTGCTAAGTTTTTTTTTTTTGTAATATATAAAAAACTGCAGTATTTTATTATTTAAATTCTTCTGTAATACATTCAAGTATCGAAGACTCGAAGGTTTGAAGAATTAGGAGCAACCGGAACAAGTTTGGGACCTTGCAAGCCGTAACAACAAACTTGCGTGCGAAGAGCACGCATCCACGTTTGTTGTGGCATGTGCTGCGCACGGCAACCCAATGGTAGCCATGGGCTGCGCATGGCAGCCCTTTATGGGTTTGTGGCATGCGCACGCCCATGGGTAAGGGTCAAGGGTGCGCACGCCCATGGGAGGAAGCCGAGAGAGTTCGGACGACGAAGGTTGCGTGAAGATTTGTTCATCAAGAAAGGAGATTTTTGTATTCCAAGACATGTAATTTACTTGCTTTTCTAGGATGGACCGAAATTGAAGCTATTTATATTTGTTGTAAATATTGCAATGTTTCTCATTGTTTGATAACATGTCATATAGAATAGGAGTGCCTATTTTGGTATGAACATGCATTGAATGGTGTAAGTATCTAAATTGACATCTAGATAACTTGGTAAATCATTCTTTGGAATTCGATCACATGCCTTAAACAATTAAGTGTGAGAAGGTGTTTTGGAACACCTACGGCCTCTAAGTTCAGTTGAGCTTTATGTTTCATAAATAATCTCCCAAGAGGTATTCATGAATGGAATTTAGCAAGATACTTCCTTACAAGGATAGACTAGACAATTAGCCCAAATGATATCTACTCCCAAAGGAGGGATATTCGTGAGGGATTATATTGAAGGTCGATAACTTGGTAACACACTCGATGTGGTTTTATTAATATCATTCCAAGAGTTCTTGTCAATAAAATCACAAGGCTAAAATTGAAAACGTTGGTTGTTATGTTAACAATTAGGTGGGATCTAGTCCAATTAGTAAATGTTGCGAACTCCCTAAGGAGGCGTGACATTTATGGGTGTTGGATCACTGTTGAATTTTTACGATTGAATTATTCTATTTAATTCAAGATAAATATTCAAAAGTGCTTTATCATGATTATTTACTTATATAATTTTTGTTATTGTTCAAAAATCATGTCCCCATCCCTAATCAACATCCTTAAAGATAATACTTTAACTGGTGATAATTATGTCACATGGAAAAGGAAAATTGGGCTTTTATTGCAAGCTGAAAAACATAAATTTGTTATGTCTATTCCTTAACCACCAAACCGATGAGTCTACTCAAGAGCAAAGAGATGAGTATTAGTAGTGGAAGTCTTCATATGAGATGGCTAAATGTACATTACATTATGGCCACATCTCTGACGTGTTACAACAGCAACATGAAGGAATGTAGACTGCTGCCGATATAATGATGTCTCTAGAGGAGATGTTTTATATGAGGTCTAGGACAACTAAGAGAGAGGCAGTGACTACTTTTATGAATCTTAGGATGAAACTTGGACAGGTTGTGAAAGATCACATGATGAAAGTCATAGCACATCTCAACATTGCTGAACTGAATGGTGCTGAGATAGATGGTGAGACCAAAATTGACATGATTGTCAACTCACTATCGGATTCCTTTGATCAATTCAAGTTGGACTACACCTTGAATAATAAGGAATACACCTTGCAAGGCCTGATGTAAGATGTTCAAAGCACGGAAAAAATCCTTGTGAAAGGCAAGGGTCAGGAGATTCATATGCTTGGTAAGTTGCTACTGTTAACGACCCTTAAAAAGATCAAGAGACAACAGAAGAAAAAGTAACTTGAGCCTTCTTAGAATGAGGCCAAGAAAGTAACCAAGATGAAAGGAAAGTGTTTCTTTTATGGTGAAAAGGGTATTCAGTTTGCATTTAGGCAATGGAGCGTTGGTGTCTACTAGTGTAGTGGGAGATATTAGAATCAATTTAGATTCTTATAGGCATTTAGTTTTAATAAACGTTTATTATGTACCACAATTCTAGATGAATTTAATTTCGGTCTCTTGTCTAAATAAATTTGGATATTCGGTTACTTTTAATAAAAGTTTTATTATTAGTAAGACTAACAAATTTGTTTGTAAAGGTACATTGGAAAACGGTTTATTCTACTTGCCTAGAAATATCTCTCACTTGTTAGACACAGAATCAATGGAACCTAATCATAAAAGAGTAAAATTATCAAAAGATGAAACTTACCTATGACATTTATGTCTAGGTCATATTAACTTTAATAGGATTAAAAGATTGGTAAGTGACAGACCTCTAAGTGACTTAAAGGTCGATGATCTACCAACTTGTGAATCTTGTTTAGAAGGTAAAATGACCAAAAGGTCGTTTACGACCGATGGCACAAGAGCCATCGAATGTTTAGGATTGATTCACACTGATGTGTGTGGACCTATGAGCATTCAAGCTAGAGGTGGATATGAGTACTTCATCACTTTCACGGATGATCACTCAAGATTTAGCTAAGTGTATCTCATGAGACATAAGTCGGATGCTTTTGACATGGTCAAAGCATTTAAAGCTGAAGTTGAAAATCACCATTGAGAAACGCATAAACATCTTGAGGTCTGATCGTGGTAGAGAATATCTATCCGGTGAGTTTCAACAATATGTTATTGATAATGGGATAATTTCTCAGTTTTCTGCACCAGGCACACCTCAACAAAATGGGGTGGCAGAAATGAGAAATAGAACTCTTTTGGACATGGTTAGGTCTATGTTGAGTTATTCAACGCTCCCTAATTCTTTTGGGGATATGGTTTACATATGATATAATTTTTTTTATTGGTTGGGGGGCCATGGCCCTTATGGGCCCCCCTAAATTCGCCTCTGAAGCTAAGAATGCCCATAAAAGGGCAGGAACCTACTAAAAGTTTTTTTTTACTATTGAGCATTCTCATCGGTTTACTTTTTCTTTCTCAAACTCATGCCTTTTATCTGGATATATCTTTTGTCTATATATTTGTGCATATGAATGGATGAGAATATCATTGAATATCAATTTTGGTTGTGTGAATATGGTGAATGGAAACGTTTGTTAATGATTATACAATTTTGGTTTCCAAGTTTTTGCATGGATCGGTTGATTATTTCATTTTTGGCATGATGAGCTGAAGGCTCTTTAAGATTTTGCGTGGGATTGTACATGTGCTTAAATTGCATATATTGCCCCATTCGGTTTGGGGGTAGTACATACACGCACATACTTGAATAGGTTTTGAGTATATAGTGAAAATTGGTTTGGGGGTTATCATATCCCATTCCGTTCAATTTTGTGAAATGATAATGCTTGATATTGGTTTGAGCTTAAATGTCATTACTGTATCGAATTGCCATATTTTAGATATGAGCCATTTTTGAGGCTTTATTTTGATTTGAGTCATGTTAGTTGTGCGCCTCTAGGTCGGACTCTCTAGTCTTCAACATTGAGGACAATGTTGGGTTTTGGTTTAGGGCTGTAGGCGCCTTATTGATTTGTATTGAGTTTTTTATTTGTCATTTTTGGTCCAATTTTTTTAATTTTGTCGCATTGGCCAAATTTTTGAGTTGTAACTAGCTTGCGTGTGATGCATTGAGCGTGTTCTTTTGACGAGTCTATACATGCATTGTGAGCTTGTGTAACAAATCTTTGTCACTCGTGGGCTATATTTGCATTGTCATGGTCTAGTCCCGTCTTTTATGTGCTTGGTTTGAGGGGACTCAGTGCTCTTATGCCTTGTTCTAATAGTGGAGACACCTGCGAGTTCACAAACACAAGCCTATAAAAGCGTAATTGAGTGTACATTTTGATCTATTCTTTAAACACTCTTCTCGTCATTAGTGTCACATGCCATAGGACATACATTGCATATATAATGTGGATTGCTTGTTGGATGCATTCATTCCCTTGATAGAGTAATTATGGAAATGATTTTAGGCGATGTGTGTGATTAACTACTTAAAATGCCTAAACACATCCTTTATCCCTTATATATACATCACAGCCAAATTTACAGCCAAACACTTACCTTTCATTTGGAATAAAAAATGAACCATATAGCCATAACCAAACACCAGCCTACCCTTTATTGCCATTCATGTTGGGTGTGTGTGTGCTATGTGCAGTAATTGAAAGATATGAGCTCTAAAGTTTAGATAGCATGTATATAGGCAACAATGAAATTGTGTATGAAATGGCTCAAAAATGTAAAAGTGCCCAATTCGTACTTATGAGCGTGATTGTCAAAATGTAATGTTTAAGTTTGCAAAAAGAAAAGAAAAGAAAAATAAAAAATAAAAAAGAAAGAAAAAGGCAAAAGAAAAGAAAAAAGCCTTGAAAGTAAATGCTTAGTACTCACAATGTGGAGTACAAATTTTGAAGCACAATGTGTGTATGAAAGGAAATGCCTAGTTGCTAAAGTGTGTGAATGTGTAATAGAGCTTGTTGTAGGGTGTGTGAGTATGTTTAGACATGATTGGTGATCTTTGAACTCAAAATTCTTCTATTTTCTTTGTTCGCCAAATTTAACCCCATGGCCCATTAAAACCAAAAGGGAAGCCCAATTTGATCCATAGTATGTCTTGATTGGGAATGTTTGTTGATGCTTGATCTTCCACGTTCATGGCATAGTGAATCATTCCTAGGCTAGTTCACAAACATTATCGGTTGTGTAATATACATTGTATGCAATGCATTAGATTCCATGCATAAAGTCCATCATTACATACCTTGACTGAGTGTGAACTTAGGGCTCTAAGTGGGAAAATAAGAGCGAAACCGGGTAAGGATTAGAGTCAAAGCGAATTATGCTCAAGGTGTGGGAGTGAGTAGCTCCTTATATGAGAGCGCTCTTAGGTGTGGGATTCGTGGTAGTACGAATTTCCCTTAAGTGGTTTTGAGTTGTTTTAGATTGCTTTGCATATGTTTACACCTCTCTATCACACATTCTTGCATCTCATCATCGGTTGGACATGCGACTTATTGGATTATTTGATTTTGAGTCATAGGTCGAGTCATTTTTGTTTGAGTCTTTGTTCTATTTTAAGTTTGCTCGAGGGCAAGAAAAGGTTTGGTTTAGGGGTATTTGATCGTGCCAAAATTGTTATATATTTTAGCCCTCATTTCAGTAACCTTTGTCTCGTTTTCAGGTGTTTTTACATCCCTTATGGCTATTTATTTGTTTTTTTAGGTGATTAGGTACATTCCGGATTATTGGATAAAAGATGGGGTTTTGTGTGGAAAAAGGTCAAAATTTTGATGAAGTATAAAATTCGGGTGAGCTAGTCATGCGCGGGTCTCTGCCCACGTACAACCTGCACACATTGAAAGGAATTAAGACATCAAGTCAATACGTAGGTCTAGATTCGTGCACAACCACGCATTTATCTATGCATTTGCAAAAAACCGAGAGTTGAGAATCGAGCAATAGGGAATTGCATGGGCCACTGTGCGGGTCACTACCCACACACTACCTGCGCATTTTGCGCATCAGGACTGTCACATCAGCATTTTCAACCCTATTTTAGAATCCCTATAAATATATCTTGTTCTTATTATCTAAAGGACGAATTTTGAATCTAAGAATCATTTCTTCTCTCTCGCAAACACTAACATTCCCCTCAAAATCTAACCATCCTTTATCATCATCTACTCAAGGACACTTGGAGATTGGATTTGAGCTTGAAGGAAGGAGAATCTCTACATGGGTTTTCTCTATCTCTTATCTCCTAGTTATTTTTATGTATTTTTCATGAGTAGCTAATCATCCCACTAGAGGATTGATGTGATTCATTTGTGAACTTTGGGCTTGTATTGAATTTTATTTACTTTATTAAATCTATTAAATATGTTTCATTCATTATTTTAGTTGATTTCAAGAATAGTTTGTCTTAGATTGTACCCTCCTTTCTTTGCAAATTGTTTGAGAAATTATTTGAGTAGAGAATTGGGTATACCCACTATTCGATTCTATCAAGCTCATTTTAGAGGGAGGATTGAACAAGAGTACCCTCCTCGAGTGAAATCCGGACATTTAATCTCAATCTCTAACTAATTTCAAATGGGTGACCAATACTATACCCTCTAGGTTGGTTGCTGTATCAGAGATTAAGCACCAAGTCTATACCCTCTAGGTTGGTGAATTTATAAAGAGATTAGTCTCTTAATTTGATAGATGTGCATTTTAATGAACAATCACATGTGGGTAACCATTACTATACCCTCTAGATTGGAAACCCATAAGGGATATACAACCAATGCTATACCCTCTATATTGGTTACAATAGATTAATGTTCATTTATGTTAATTAACAATACGCCCATTATTTGCTTGTGTGATCCATCAATTCCTTCCCCTAACCATCATATTTTAACACTCATTCTCATTAACACTAATTGCATGTTAGATTAACTAGCTTAATTGTAGTTGCATTGTAGTTAATTAACATTTCAAAACCAAAACCATTTATCTTTACCTTTTCATGCATAGTTGTAGTTTAATAATAGTTAACTAGCTTTAGCTATTCGATTTCCCTTTCTCTGTGGACGATAACCTTGCTTGTCATTATACTTGGTTCCACATTTTAAGGACATAGTTAAGGACTTTATAAATATTTGTTTGACGGGCATTTTATAACTACAAAAAATAGCTCGGTCAACATCTTGCTACTAAAAAGACTGTGTTGCCTTCAATGAATTACATGTTATATGAATCATTGAAAACATATTACATGGAAAGTTATCATGTAGTGTTATATATATACTCGACGAAGTGACACGTCAACGGAAAGGGCCGATAAGCATGGAGGTTAATGGTGCGACATCATCATAAATCAACAAACTAGTCGATAAGAGGTTAGTCAAAGACACGTTAGTGGATTAGAGACTGTAGCAAAATGATCAACAATATTAGAACATGCTCGCAGAGACAAATCATTAAGTTTGGAAAGTCTTAATGAAGAAATATCTTATTCGCTAGAGATCTCTTGTTAGGGAGATCTACTCGGTCGAGTATTGAAAGTGGTATCTCGCAAAGATCCATTTGAATACGAGACCTAAAAGATTGTGTTCCAAATAGGAAATGTGATCATTTCAATTCATAAAGAAGTACAAATCAGGTAGGAAGATTAGAGGTCCCCGAAAATAGACATTATATAAGAAATACGTTCTAAATGAATCAATCCACTAGAATCTTGACAGGATTCTCATTTAAGAATAAACCATTCACACCCTAGAAACTAGGGAAATAATCGATTCATCAATATAAATACTGGAGAAGGCAAAGTATAATGACTAAGGAGAAGAGCAAATACACGGGAGAGAGCATTGTGTGTGTATTATCAAACATAGTGATATTTTTCTGCCTCCATAGGCATCGTGGTTTTTCCCTTTCTAGGGTTTTCCATATAAAACTACTACTCTACGTCCTTATCATTATTTTTCACTATACATAATCGAACCTTAATTATTGGACGCATGGCCTTTTTCTCCTAAAACAAAATCCACCATAAAAAACTTGCACTAGAAGAAGGGGGCATTAGTGTGGACTTAACTTCGAGGAATCTTCATGAACATACCTGAAGCATGAGCAACAACAACGACAAGGATGGAAATCCTAACGACGATAATAATTGTCGGATCCCAGACATTGTTGGAATAATCGGGCACAAAGTGTAAGTGACTAGAGAACAATAGGTAGCAGTGCCAGAAGCCAGAATGATTGAGCTGTGAACTTTGTAGCACTTCCAGATCACCTTGATCAACCTTGTCAATAAGGCCACCAAGTTTGGACTCACACTTGGTGTAGGGTTGGGTATCTCCTCACCTTATGATCTGACAATGAGCACACTTGGAAACCCTCCGTCTGGAAGGCCACACTCAGAAATCCATACAGTAACACCAGATGGCCCAATGAATCCATCTTCAAGAAAAACCCTCCAGGATCGTCCCGAAACTTCTTAAGAAAAGAGATAATGAAAGGGGAAAGGGTTACAGAATGAAGATGAACCCTCGAAGCAATGAGGCTGTTACCATATACCCATGACAGACCTTGAGGCTACATATAGGAACACTCGATAAATATACCACTCTAGCTCCTCTGAGGACAGTGATCGATGACCAAAGAAGAGTTTCTGATCAGAACGCACTAAAAAAGGAGGTCTAAATGTATCAAAGATCTGAGGCCTAAGGACAATGAAGATATCAACAAAGTGGATGGTCGTCGAAGAATGACTATCAAGAGCCAACTCGGTCGAAAAGAAGAACCAACCGGCTGGCAAAAGGTAACCCTCTAGGAATTGTTAAAAAAAGTCTCAACGATAGCTTAGAGATATAGACATGCCTCATTAGATGATGAGTCGAACAACTTGTTCATTGACCAGATTGTTTAAACCCAATTTATAGATAGATTCAGAATGTTGGCCATCAAACAATATAAAGAGACTAAAGATCAAAAGAAGCAAAAAAGGTTGTTTCATAATGTCATGATGCAATATGTGTCAAACGATGGACTCTTGTGCCTCACGTTCCTACATACATTTGGTGACCTTGCGTCAAGAAGGTTCAGACAGCTACCACCCAAGAGCATTCGTAATTTTCCTGGTTTTAACAAAGACTTAATGAGATAATTCATGGGAAGTGTGAAAAGAAGGTATCACTCGCCCATCTATCCAATCTCAAGTAAGAGAAGAATGAGTCCTTCAAGAAGTACCTAATAAGGTTTGGGAAGAAAGTTGCCTAAGTTGAAGACGTGAATGATGTAGTCATTATAACGGAATTCACCAATGGTTAGCAAAGTGACTGACTATCATTTGACCTGCGAAGGGATCGACCTAAGACGTATGAGAAAATGATAGACATAGTTGATGATTATACATTAGCCGAGGAAGAAAAGGTGGCCTAAAGAGGTAGCTACGTGCATGGCCGTAAACCCGAAGCCAAGTTCGAGTCTAAGGGAGAGAAATAAAAAATGCAATCACACGATCGTCGAAGGGACGATAAAAACCAAGGGGATCAATAAGGAGATAGCAGGGGAAGTAGCTGAATCAACAGGTTTTAGGGCATGTAGAACAACTACACACCCTTGACAAATGATCATGAGGCCTTACTCTCTATGGTGGAAGACAAGAGCCTACACAATTACCCACGACAGCAGTCAACCTACTCAAGGAGGGATGCTAGGAAATATTGCCCCTTTCATAAAGGCCATGGGCTTGACACCTCCAAGTGTTATCAGTTGCAGGATTATATCGAAGCTTAATGAGAAACAGACATCTAGAAGACTATGTTTTGAAAGAAGAAAGCAAAGAGGGTAATCATTGAGGTGATGATTAAGTCAAAAGGGTGAGCCTGAAAAGAAGCAGTCTGAACACCGCAATCAACACCATCTTTGGTGAACCATACACGGGATGGAGCAATAAGGAAAGAATGTAAGAAATCCGAGAAGCAACGTACGTGCGAAGGGCTGTAGATGTTAATTATGTACAGAGAAGCCTTAAAAAGGGAAAGGAAGGCTAATACCCAATAATCTTCATAGACAAAGATGCTAAGGGAATCGATGCAAAACCTAATGATGCCATTATAGTGGAAGTTTGAAAAACACCTATAGACATCTTTCAGGTAATGATAGACAACGGAAGATCGACTGACATTTTGAGCGCCAAGATGTATGACGAATTATGACTTGACATGAAGGATCTAAAACCCTTCCATGTATTGCCAAGAGGGTTAGGCGGTGCAGAGGTAAGGTCTCTAGGAACCGTAAAGCTACCAGTCAAGTTCAATACGATGCCGTATTGGATGACAGTCTTGCTAGATTTAATAGTGATTGATATAGAGAACTGGCCGTATAATGAATTTCTTGGCCAACCTTTCCTAAACAAGGCTTAGACAGTCACAACGACTTATGCCTTAAAGGTAAAATTTCTAACAGAGTTTGAAGTCGGGGAACTAAAGGGGTTACAAGAGATGGCTAGTCGTGCCAACATTTCAGTTTTCAAAGATAGATCCGGTGGAGAGACACTAAGCGTATGTAAGTCAACTAGAAAATACAGAAAGAATCCCTTATAGAGTTCAAGTTTGATCTTAGGGGCTAATCAGAGAAAGAGAAAGAAGAACCAATCGAAGCCATCATACTTGACGAGATAGAGCATGAAAAACTGTAAAGTTAGGTGTAAACTTGACCGACCTAGTGAAGGGCATAACAAGCATGTTGCGAGAAGATAAAGAAATTTTTGCTAGGAGCCACGAAGTCATGCTTAGGATTAGCACGAGTGTGATTTCTCACTACCTAGCTATTGATAGAAAAAGTAAGCTAGTAGTACATATGAGGAGAAGCTTCAACCTAGAAAGGAGTGCAACCGTAAAGGAAGAAGTAGCCAAGTTATTCACAGCAGGTTCATTTAGAGAAGTAAAATACCCTGAATGGGTGGTGAATGTTGTGCTGCTGAAGAAGAAAAATTACCAGTGGAGGATGTGCGCAGACTTCACGTACCTGAATAAAGTCTGCTTTAAAGGTAGCTTTCCGCTACCAAGAATCGACTAGCTAGTTGGTGCCACAGCCAGACACAAACTCCTAAGCTTAATGGATGCATATTATGGCAACAACCAAATAAAGATGCATGAGCCATAAGAAGAAAAGACGACATTCACTATGGACCAAGGGCAGTACTGCAACACGGTTATGTTGTTCGGCTTAATAAAATGCAGGCATAACATATCAACGTTTGGTCAATAACATATTGGCCATACTCTCTTAGTAGGATTATCATGTAGTGTAGTGTATTGTAAGTATTTTGTACCTTGTTAAAATATGTCATTTGTATATAACTTGATAGTTTGATGGGTCACAGTAAGAAATTCAACATTATTTATTAATTTAATGGGTAATTGATCGGTCATTATTGGTATATATTTTTAATCCCTTTTCCTCAGATCAATTGCTTGTTTCTTGAGCCTTTTTAGGTATTTAATTTGTGTGTTTGAGCATTTTTCAAGACATTGGATCATAATGTTATGTTGGAAGTTTGGAAGCAAAAAGGGCAATTTTTTCAATTACCGTTGCGGAGGTCACTGTCCAAGCAAAGCATCCACCGCGGTCTAAATAGCAAGAATCACAGTCGAGCCAATTTCCATAACCGCCGTCTATACGGCGGTCTAGTTCATGTCTCCACCACAGTCTCCATAGCGGAACATCACAGAGTGCACATCATTTCAAGCACCGCGGTCTGAGCAAGCTGTTCGTGCCGCAGTCTAGGGAGCGGTCGTGCGTATTCCTTATTGTCTTTGGAATTCTGAACCTTATTTTAGAGAGGACATATATATACATATTTATCGATTTTTCAAAAGGGACAGCAGCCAATATCACCTCTCCGTATTTTTTCAAACACATAGCAATTCTTTCACCGTTGCGCATCCGAAGATTCGAAGACTAGAAGATTTCAACATTGAAGATTTGAAGATCTGTTTGAGGCCTCAATGGGTTTTATCTTTTATTTCTCTTGTCTTTCTATTTTCATGATGTGTTACTATATCCATAACTAGGGAATTAATATGAACCTTTTGTGAATGCTTATGTTTGGATTAATATTATTTCATCAATTCGATTCTTGATTTATTCATTGTTCTTAACTGCTTAATCATCATTAATTATAATTTTTGTTCACACCTAGACCAAAGGGTGAATGATTATTTGGCATGATTTTAGGATTAAGACTGTCTGATAATTAGGGTTAGAGTGTACCAAACTTAATCTTAATTATTGATCTTATGAATGAATGAATTTTATATTTAGCTGGATCAAGGCAAAGTAATAGAATTTGGTTCTTATTTCTGGCACTTAATGAGTTTTTGATCATTATTCACACTTGGACCAAAGGGTGAATAGTGTTTGGGAAAATGTGACTCAACCCGCGATCGAACGGTAATATTCACATCAAAGACAAAGAATCCTAGAATTGGTTGAATCTTGTTTACAAATTAATTCCAAACATTGATTGTTCATAATTGGGGATCATTGATAACCTAGTGTTTTCTTTCTATTGATCATAAACCAAAATTCTCAATTGCTTTCTTTAGTTTAATTTAATTTAGTTTTTAGTTTAAATTAATCAACACCAATCTTTTGGTTACTTTAAATTTAACTTTAATTAGAATTAGATTTAATCGGTAAATCTCTAGTCCTCGTGGGAACAATCCTTACTTGCCATTGTGCTTATTTTCACGATTCGTTCACTTGCGAATATTGTTTTTATAACACGATTTCAAACATCAAGTTTTTGGCGCCGTTGCTGGGGATTAGTTGAATTTATTTGTTAATTCTAGTTTTTGTCTTAGTTAATAGATTTAATTAGTTAGGTAGAGGAGTCATTAATTTTAGATTTTTAGTTATTGTTTTATTTGATTTTATTTTCATAGTTTAGTGTGTGTATGCCTTTTGTTTCAAGCTTTAATGGTGAATGCAAGGTAGAAGATCACTGCAAGGGGAATTACTACCGTTGAACGACAACAATGATCGTATTGGACATACATCAGAAATCGCAACATCCAAGAGGTTCAGAACTAACAGCTGTACCTATCAAGACCATGAAGGATTACAACAGGCCTATAATTGATAATCACCCTCTATGCATTGCATTGGATGAGGCAACTAGAAACTATGAGTTGAAAAGCTTTCATTACATTCTACTGCCTGCTTTCTATGGACTTTTGAATGAAGATGTGCTTAAGTTCCTCAAACAGTTCTATGCAGCAATTCAACCTTTTCCAAACACCAGAGTGACAGAAAACCAGCTGCGTATGAGATGTATGCCACATGCTCTCAAGGAAAAGGCGAAAACATGGCTTTTGACTTTACCTCCAGCTTCACTAACAACATGGGAAGAGGTGGTAAATAGACTTACTGATCAGTTTTATTCTCCTCTAAAGTCCAGTAAGATCAGGTCCAAGATTACAAATTTCTTTTAAGGGGACCAAGAGTCATTCTATGATGCATGAGAGCGTTACAAGATGCTTTTGTTTGATTGTCGTCAACATGGATATCAAATGCACCAACTCTGGCAGTGGTTTTATGATGGACTAAATAATGTTTCAACTGTATCAGTGAATAATGCATGTGGAGGATTCATGACTGAAAAGACTCCAGAGGAATTGCAAACTATTTTGAAAAAACTTGCTAGAAATTCCCGAGAGAAGAACTCATAGAGAAGGAAGGGATTATTCTCTCGGGAATTTATGAAGTAGATACTAGTGCCGGGAACTCAATGCAAATGTCACAAATGCAGAAAACTATGGAAGTACTTGTCAATCAGGTGGGACAATGAGAGAAGAACAATGCAAGGGATATGAGCAACTAGGGTATAGAGCGGAAATGTTTCAAGTAAGAGGTCCTGGACCTAATGATGAGGAAGAAGTACAAGCTATGAACAATTTCAACTCTAGATCTCATAATGGTCCTTTTTCAAACACATACAATCCATGGTGGAGAAATCATCCAAACTTATCTTGGAGAGATAATCAAGGCATCATGAATCAGTAAGGAAATAAGAACAATTATGGCTAGAGACAGTATAATGCAGGTACCCAGCAGAATCCTATATCTCAACCCATAAACCTGTAATTAGAAGACACAATGAAGCAATCTATACAAACCATGGACTAGAGACTGAATCAACAAGATAAAAGACACCAAGACACTGACATGAGATTTCAGAATATTGATGCTTCATTAAGGAAGATGGAGACACAAATTGGGTAACTGGCCTAAGCAAGGCAAATGAGTGAACTAGGAAAATTTCCAAGCCATACTGAATAAGCAAAGGCCATAACAATTCTCTGGAATAGTAAGGAATTGATTAATAACAGACTTGCTAAACTTTCTATTGAATTTTCTAATGTTTCAGGTCTTTTAGGAGAGAATATGCCACTAGAGAAAGAGAAAGAAGTTATAGTTGAAAAATCCAACAAAGTACCACTTCTACACAAATCTCCTAATCCATATGTTCCTCTTTTTCAATTCCCAGAAAGATTGCAAAAGAGCAAGTTGGAGAAGTCATACAAAGATATATATGACATTCTGTCAAAAGTTAATGTTAATTTTCCCATATGAGAGATGATCCAGAAGATGCCTTCCTATGCAAAAAATTTCAAAAATCTCAACACTTACAAGCCAAGGGTTTTCAAAAATCATCAGGAGTTCATAACCGGAACTGCTAATGCAGTCCTTCAAAAATCATTGCCACCAAAACTTTAAGATCCTGGAAGTTTCTACATAAACATTACTATTAGAGGTACTACCCTGGAGAGGGCAATGTTAAATCTGGGAACTAGTATCAATCTGATTCCATATGACATCTATGAGCAATTGAGGTTGAATGATCTAAACAAGATAAGCATGTTACTTTTATTGGCCGATGGATCAACTAGATGCCCAAGAGAATATGTTAGTTCAGGTAAATAATCTTATTATTCCTGCTGATTTTGTAGTTCTCGACATGGAAGAGGGAACCAAGGAAAGAGGTAGCAAACCAATTCTATTATGAAGACCTTTCTTGAAGACTGAAAAAACCTTCATTGATGTACATAATGGAAAGCTCACGATGATGGTGTTAGATGAGACTGTGGAGTTAAAGGTTTTTGAATCATCAAAACTGCCCGAGGCGGCCGACGATTGCTATTCGGCCGATTGTTGCTTATTGGAGGTAGTCAATTCTGGAATCCAAGAGGAGTTAGTAAATGGAAGCCTTGCTAAGTTACTTGATTGAGTGAAGGACGTCTTTGAGGATGACAAAGAAGATCAATAAGATGAGGATTTAGAAGACGAGTTCAAAATTGAAGAGTTAGATGAGGTAATTGAAGATATGACCAACAAATCCCTAATTCTATCTACAAATTCTCCTCCTGCATTGGAACTCAAACCACTCCCTTCCACTCTCAAATATGCTTTCCTAGGAGAGGATGAGATGCTCCCGATAATTATAGCTTTAGAATTAGATGAGGAGAAAGAAGAAAGGCTAATAAAGGTGCTCAAGAAATATAAAGCCACCATTGGATGGTCCATAACGGATATTAAGGGAATAAGCCCTACCATTTGCATGCACAAGATTTTTGTTGGAAGAAGTGGCAAAGCCTTCGAGAGAAGCTCAACGAAGGCTAAATCCAAACTTGAAAGAAATTGTTTGAGAAGAGGTCTACAGCTTCTAAAGGTGGGTATCATATACCCAATATCCGACAGTAAGTGGGTGAGCCTAGTACATGTTGTTCCAAAAAATTTAGGGATCACTGTGGTAGCTAATGAGAATATTGAGTTGATCCCTACAAGAAAGACAGTGAGATGGAGAGTGTGCATAGATTACCGCAAGCTCTACACGGCAACCAAAAAGGATCACTTTCCTTTGTTGTTCATTGATCAGATGCTCTATCTTTTGGCAGGACATGCTTATTATTACTTCCTGGATGGATTTTTAGGATACAATCAGATTTCCATTGCTCCAGAGGACCAAGAGAAGACAACATTCACTTGCCCCTTCGACACCTTTGCATATCGAAGAATGCCTTTCGGGTTGTGTAACACTCCAACCACTTTCCAGAGATGTATGATGCCAACCTTCTCCGACATGCTAGAGAAATTCATTGAGGTATTTATGGATGATTTTTCTATTTTGGTATTTCTTTTGACCATTGCCTTGATAATTTAACTATTGTTTTAAAAAGATGCATGGAGACTAATTTGACACTTTGGAGAAAAGCCATTTTATGGTTAAATCTGGAATAGTTTCAGAACATGTTATCTCTGAAAAAGGATGAAGTAGATCGTGCTAAAATTGAAGTAATTTCAAAATTTCCACCTCCCACATCTGTGAAAGGTGTGAGAAGTTTTCTTGGTCATGTAGGCTTTTATAGGCGTTTCATAATAGATTTATCAAAAATTAGTCGTCTCTTATGTAACTTGTTGGCCAAGGATACTGCATTTGTTTTCGATGATAGTTGTTTGCATGCTTTTGAAACTTTGAAAAATAAATTGACATCTATTCCAATAATCATGCCCCCTGATTGGTCTCTTCCCTTTGAATTAATGTGTGATGCATCTGACTATGCTGCAGGCACTATTTTAGGACAACGAGTAGATAAATTGCCTCATGTTATTTACTAGTCGCACTTTGAATGATGCCCAATTAAATTATTCCACCACTGAAAAAGAATTGCTTGCTGTTGTTAGTGCCTTAGAGAAATTTTAGTCATATTTGATAGGATCTAAGGTCATTGTTTATTCTGATCATGCTGCTTTAAAATATTTACTAACAAAAAAGGAAGCGAAACCGAGATTACTCTGGTAGATCCTTTTGTTGTAAAAATTTGATTTGAAAATCAATGGCAAAAAGAGCAGTGAGAATGTGGTGGCGGATCATCTATTTCGACTGGTGGAAGAAGAAGGAGGAGAAGAACGAGCTCAAACCATACCAATTAATGAGAATTTTCCAGATGAACAACTATTAGCAGTAGGTGGCAGAGATCCATGGTATGCAGATATTGTGAATTACCTTGCAAACGGAATCATACCATCCGATATGAACCCACAAGCAAAGAAAAGATTCCTTTCCAGCACAAGACATTATTTCTGGGATGAGACGTACTTGTTCAAATTTGGCACCTATCAAATCATTCGATATGTGTTCCAGAGGAAGAACAACATGATGTGTTGAAATTTTACCACAATTTTCATTGTGGAGGGCACTTTAGTGCTAAAAATACTGCTCTCAAAGTTCTTCATTCAGGTTTCTTCTGGACTTCATTATTTAAATATGCTTATAATTTTTGTATTTCTTATGGTAGGTGCTAGAGGATGGAGAACATTGGAAAAAGGGATGAGATACACTTATCAAGCCAACTATGGATTATGTGTCGAAGTGGATCGAAGCAATTTCCACTAAGACAAATGATAGCTAGGTGGTGGTTAAGTTTATCAAAAAGAATATTTTAACTAGATTTGGAACTCTTCGTGCAATAATAAGTGATGGTGTGAGCCACTTTTATAACAAAGTCTTTGCCTCACTAATGAAGAAATACAATGTCAAACACAAGGTGGCAACCCCGTGTCATCCTCAGACATCAGGACAAGTGGAAGTGAGTAATAGACAGATTAAGTAGATCATAGAGAATGTTGTGAAACCAAATCAAAAGAATTGGTCACTCAAGCTTAATGATGCCTTGTGGGCATATAGTACTGCTTACAAAACTCTGATTGGGATGAGTCCTTACAAGATCGTTTTTGGGAAAGCATATCACATATCGGTAGAATTGGAGCATAACGCCTATTGGGCTTTGAAGAAGCTGAATTTCGATTTATGCAAGGCAGGGGAAGAAATGAGTTTCCAAATGAGCGAGCTTGAGGAGCTTCAGAATAATGCATATGAAAATGCAAGGATATACAAGGAGAAGACTAAAGAGTTACATGATAAGAAGATTTGCCCAAAGAAATTCCATCTGGGAATGTTAGTCCTCTTGTATAATTCACGTTTGAAGTTTTTTCCAGGGAAGTTGAGATTGAAATGGATGGGACCCTACCAAATTACTCAAGTCTTCTCTAATGGGGAAGTAGAAATATAGTTTCCAAAGAGCGGAAGACCTTTGAAGGTCAATGGCCACAAAATGAAACCTTATTTGGGGATCCCAATAGATAGTCATGCCATTGAATTGCTAAAGCTCAAAGAGTCATAGTGCTCTCCTATGTCTCGCCTAGATGTTAACTAAAGTGTTTGGTGGGAGGCAACCCACCCATGTTTAATTCTTTTAATTTTTAATTTTTAATTTTCTTTATTTTCTTTATTTTTGAGTCTTAATTAGTGTGTTTCTCTAGAACCTTTGTAACTAGAATTGAACAGTGTCACATTTTTAATATGGTGCCTAATTCGGAGACACTGTTTAATTCAGGTTTGGGGGTATCTTGTGGTTTTAAATGAAAAGAACAGGTACTTCTGATGTATGCGTAATTGAACTGTACAGATGAAGTTTAGGAACAATTTCGTTCAAGCACCGCTGGCTAGACCGTTCTCTCGACACATGTCTAGACCGAGATGTGCAAAGCATGAAGGCTCTGCCAATTTTTGAGGCACAGACCACTCTCGAGGTGTTTGTCTTCACCGAGGCCCAGTAAACAGGTACCTTCTGGAATTTCTCACGGTATAGACCGATTTGCAGATAATGTGACCGTGCCGCGATGCTGTGCATCACTGCTGTCCAGACCACTTGAGAGGCAAAGCCTACACCTTGCTCCAGACCACGACAACTTAAGTTAAACGGTGCATTTTAAAGTTTCAGGCAAGCAAATTTGGCATCACTGCTACCCAGACCGCAGCTAAGGTATGTGACTTAGACTGTGGTAGGGCATAATTTTGCACACCTATAAAAGAACGCGTGCTGGATCTCACAATCAAGCATACTTTATTTTTTTTCTCCACTACGTATACTTCCCCCTCTTTTCTCTCCAAATTATTCCCTCTTCTCTTGATTTTAAAATTTTCTTTCAACCCCTTCTTCAATCTTTTTCTCAAGGATCAAAGGTGTGTCAATCTCGTCTCTATTTACCAGTTTATTTTGATCTTTGGAATTTATTTGACCTAGGATTTCAAGAATTAGATGATTAAGATGATTTGGATGATTTATTACTATATTTTCGAAATTTCTTGTTTAATTGATTAATGGGTCTTGCTTGATGAGTGTTTTGGATTATTATTTAGCCTGGTTAGGGAATTTATATGGAGTTATATTTGAAATTTGAAATTCGAAATTGGGAATTCTTTGATATATTTGATGTTTTTTGTGTTATGGGAAGAATTAGTGTTGAGAATTTCTTTAGGAATGCTATAAGTTTAATATGTGGCCATTTTGCGGAATTGAATTTATTTCGCTTATGGGATGCCTTTGGATTATGTTATTGAAAAATATTGTGATTATTTGAAAATTTGGGTCCATATTCAAACCGAAGTGCTGCCAAAAATTATATAAACTCTGCTTAATTTGGGTTGTTTATTTATTTTGTGTGTGTAGATGGCTAGAACAAATATGGGTAAAAGGCCTCGGGTTAGCAGTACGTCTAGGGGAAAATGGGTCACTTCTTCACGCTTAGTTCATAACAAGGATTTTAGGGACCAAATGTCGAAATTCGAGAGACGACCTTGGATTGTGGAAAAGGGCATTGAGGTGCCCAGTCAAGGAGAGACATTTGTGCCAGGGGTTATAGCTACCCATCGATGGGTAGGATTTGTTCAGAGGCCTCCAAAACCAAATTGGAGTATAATGGCCCAGTTTTATGCTAGCATCATTCTAGAGAGATTTCTCAGTGGAAGGGCGGTTTAGGTCCAAGGAGTTGAAGTCCATATTTCATCGGATGCGATCAACTAGTATTTTGCATCTCCAAAGGTGCAAGTCAATCAGAATATTGAGATAGATATAATTATTGACCTTGATCAGCACTTGGAGAGGTTTGCTGAAGTACTTAGGATGGATGGTAGAGTGGAGTGGAACCAGATGGTCTGCCTGTATCAAAGTGATTTGAGAGTGGACGTTGTATTTTGGAACATCTTCATCTTATACTCCTTGAGACCGACAAAACATCATACAGAGTTATTTTTTGAGCTCGCCCGACTGCTACATTGCCTTGTGACTGGCCGGCCAATTAATATTGGTAGTGTGAGTTTTAGGGCTATTTACAACACTGGTTGTAAAGATGGGTCTGCTATGGTATTTTCCTCTTTGATTACAGCTATTTGCAGGACATCGGGTATTGAGGTAGATGCAGGATTAGAGGAACAGGTGCCTAGTATGTTACTTTTGACAGTGTGGAATAAGCTATGTCACGATTGGGGATTACCTATAGTATGGTAGTATGGAGAGCGACACAGTTACAGATGGAGGCTACCGATTATATGCCTGATGCTCATATAGATGTTCCACTAGCTGCCCAGCCAGAGGCCACTCAACCAAGAAATACATATTTTGATTCTTTGTTTCAGGCAATGCAGGAGTACATGGACAGTCAGTTTAGAGGATTGGATGAGCGGATGAACACGCGCTTTGACACTGTTGAGGAGAATATTAGTGAGCTGCGTACGATGGTTAGCCGATTTTCTGTGGCTGACGGTGGTAATGTGCATTTCCAGCCTCCAGTTAACCCACATGAGTTTCAAGTAGGAGGTAGCTCTTGGTATGATCCGCCTAGTTTCGGATTGGGAGACCCTATGGAGCCATAACAACATGATCGTGACTCTGATCAGGGAACAGAGATTCTGCACATTTCAGATGAGGATGGAGGACTTTAGAGGATATGCATCTTTATTTCTTTCTTTTTCTTGTTTTTTTTGAATAATTGTCATATTTGTTTTGACTTTCTATTTGCTTTCTTGATGTTTTTGGATTTAACTTGGATTTAGAATTTATTAGTATGTTTCTTTAATTCTTTTTCCGCTCATTTTTTTTCTCGCTTGTCACCATTGAAGGCAATGTTGAGTTTAGGTTTTAGGGTGTGATCCATGATATTATCTTTTGATCTGTACCCTAAAGATAATATGCATTAATCACTGAGTTTACACTAAATTTTTGCCACTTAGAGTAGAGCATTGTAATTTTCAAAATTTAATGACATACTCTTGATGTGATAATGGATAGGAAGCTTAGTTGAATTGCCATGATTAACAGTGGAGACTACCTTTGTGAGCTCACCAAACCAAAAAGCGTACATATGTGATAAATTACAAGGGATATTTTGTTTCTACTCCTAAACACTAGGTAGGTTCTTAACATTTAGATTTGATCTCTATAGGTTATACATTGAGCATTATAGAACTTTAATCTTTAAAAGAAGTCACATATTTGTTTTGATCTTGAGTAAGTCGAACCAGTGGAAGTGATGATTAGACTACGTGTGCTTGAACTACTTAAAAGGCTGTAAATATTCCTTACCCGTGTGTTGTGTGCTTCATAGCCTTGTTTGACGCCAAACACTAAATTAGCCTTTTTCTTTCTTCACCACATTAGCTGTAACACAATAAGCCATAATAGCCATACCTTATAGCTTGGGATCATACTTTGAGAATGTGAAAAAGATGTTATATTCTTGCACGTGATTTTGTAAATATTTTGATTAGAGGCCAATGAAGGAAAAGAGTTGCATTCAATCCAAAAAGTAAGTTTGATAATTGTGATTTCCATGTAATCCTCTGATTTTCGCAAAAATAAAAATAAAAATAAAAATAAAAATAATAATTTTAATTAGTGAATCAGAGAATAGATTTTTATGAATCTTAAGTCATTAGAGTACAAAGTTGTATCTACTCAAGAGGAGTTGTTGACATGAAGAGAATGGTGAATTTTTGAAGAATGGGGCGATATGGAGTGTTGTTATCTCGCCCGCAATAAAGTGAGAGAAATTTACACGAAGCCGTAATGGGTATCGAAGACTCTCATGGTATGGTCCTAGGTTTTTAAATTCCTAATTTCCCATTCTTTCTTAACCTTTACCTAATGGCCCCATTACAACTTTAATGTAAGTCTAACTGATCTGCTGGTTATCCTTACTATGAAAGTAGAAGTGAATAATGTGTCTATCTTGTTCATAATGCTCGATTTTTTCGTGAGATCTTTTGCATATAAAATCAAGCGTTCTTTCTATTATTTATTCATGCGATTATATCATGAAATTTCTTGTACATAACTTCTATTGCATATGCTTGTTGAGTGTTTTTGCCTAGGTTTTGTGAGAATTAATTTGTGATACCCTGTGAGGATTAGAGTCGAGGTGAATTACATCTATGACATTTAGCGAATGCGACTTTGAAACCTGAATGTCTTGAGAATGGGCTTTTCATTAAAAATTGAGCAATGCACTCAGTTTTGTGACTTAACTTTAGTCTTTACTTATTGACCTTTGCAAGCAGTGTTTCAATTTGGGAACATTTCAAATACATTTTAGATGATTGGTACTTTAAAGGCTTGTAGCATACGCTCAATGCTATCGTGTTCCCTACGAAAGTGGTTTAGTTAGTTAGGATTTTCATTTTTAGGTTTAGTTTTTAATTTTTATTTTCTTAGTTTTGCTCGAGGAATAGAAAAAGACAGGTTTGGGGGTATTTGATCGGTCATTATTGGTATATATTTTATATCCCCTTTCCTATGATCAATTGTTTGTTTCTTGAGCCTTTTTAGGTATTTAATTTATGTGTTTGAGCATTTTTTCAGGACATTGGATCTTAATGTTATGTTTGGAATTTTAGAAGTAAAAAGGGGCAATTTTGTCAATTACCACTGTTGAGGTCGCTGTCCAAGCAAAGCATCCACCGCGGTCTAAAGAGTGGAGAATCACAATTGAGTCAACTTCCATAACCGCAGTCTGTACCGCGGTCTCCACAACGAAACATCACAGAGAGGACATCGCTTCATGCACTGCGGTCTGAGCAAGCTGTCCGTGCCGCGGTCTAAGGAGCGGTCGTGTGTATTCCTTGTTCTCTGTGGAATTTTGAACCCTATTTTGGAGAGAACCTGTATATACATATTTATCGATTTTTCAAGAGGGAAAACAACCAATATCACCTCTTCATATTTCAAACTGTTGGGATTATGCTCGATAGCAAGAGTATAATAATGTTTTGACAATCTTTTCATATTAATAAAGTGATTTCTAGTTTAACAAATCTTATAGAATTAATAGTTTAATTATTATAATTGTCAAAAGAAACTAATCATAAGGTCAAAAGACTATGAGAAAAAAAGAATTGTTCATACATCTAGATGTGTATGAGGTAGACACAATTATTTAGTTAGTCTTGAATAATATTCACAACTTAAGATAAAGGTTGGGGGCCTTTATCTTGTCAAAGTTGTAGATTCTTTTATTAGCATTTGAGTGAGATCAAATGTGTTATGATGAGTCTAAAATCATCAAAGTGTGGTGTCTTTGGGCAAAAGAATTTAGTGCACTAGGTGCATTGAATTGGATCACATTGAAATACTTTATCTAGAACCGTCAATGGAAAAACATTTTCACTTGAAGACAATCGAAGAGTCTATCTCAATTATGAGATAAATGATCGACTTAAGGTCGCAAGTGTTATCATTTGAGCTATCAATGAGTACGATTGTATAGCATAGTCTATCCTCGATAGTTTGGTGGTATTCATTTGTTAATCAATAGAGGACTCCATTTATAGATATGGACATCGTGACACTATTTATTAAATGTGAGTAGTATATCATCATATGGATATTTTGAGGTATTGGATAATAAATCTTAAAGTTAAGTTTTCAATAGTGTCTGTTGAAACATGGCTTATGGACAAGTCAAAGTATCCAAGTTCAAAATGTTGTCATATGAGTAAATATGGTAACTTGGAGAGCTATAAGCGGTCTATGAGTTCTTGGCAATTACTGGTATTCTTCACGAGGATATTCTATCTCCAATAAGATTGTCTAGGGTATGAATGAGAAATATTAACTTTTTCTATCTTTATTTAAGAGGTCAATTTTAGTTCTTTAGTGGAATGAACTAAAATTAATAAATTGGACCTAAGTGAACCATTTGTTGATTGTGATTAGGTTATGTCTATTGAAGCTTAAATTTAGATAGCCCGGCAAGATCCCCAATCCACATGAACTTGCATGGATCACTTGATATATTCTACCGGACCAATTTAGGGGTCCATCTAGAATTGTATTGAGGCAAGTGGACTTGTTTCTTTTTGTAAGAATGGGTCTAGTTCACATGTGGACTTTATATTAAGGTCCAATGGATTTAATAAAATAGAAAAAATAATATAATGTCCCATATATGGTATTGGGCGGCAAAGCTAAATAGTTTAGCTTAATTATATTATTTTTATTTTATTATTTAATTAAATGGAAATTAATTAATTTGGTAATTAACTAATTATTTAATTAAAAGTCAAAATCTTTTTCTAGTAGGAGAAGGTCTCTTAATATTATACTATTGTTGGTAGTATAATTAATATTAAAGACTATGTTTGATAAGTAGATAAAAAAAAGGAATTATTTATCTAGTCAAATTAGGAAATCTTTAATATGGTTACAAATACACTATTTGAGTTGGATTAGGAGTCTTGTTGTAGGAAAGAATTCTTTTTGGAAAGAATTCTTTTTGGAAAGAATTCTTGGTCACCAAGTAAATCCACCTAAGGAAAGGATTCTTAACAACCAAATAAATCCTTCTTAGGAATAGATTTGAAATTCCAATATATTCCAAGAAGGAATTTTGACCAACTATATAGATTTTAGAGAGAGAATTCGGTCAACCTAGTAATTCTACTTGGAGATAATTAAGCCACCAAAAGAATTTTGGGTGAAAATTTTGGTTTTGCTCCAGACAAAATTCTATCAACTCTAAGAAATAGTGTGTGATTCGGCAAAGAATAAAAGTAAGAAAGAACGTTTAGTTTTCGATAGTACACTAGTAGCCTTTACATTAAAAGGTTTTGTGTACAACATCGAATCAAGGTTCATGCGAGTTTCAATCAAATGGATTGATAATTTACAAGTGACCTAACGTTCTTTGTTTTCTTCTTGGAGGATTATTGTAACTAACAAAGAGAAAGATTTTGTTTATTTCCATCATCAAGTATACAATTTAATGATAGGGAGCCCACACTTCTAGGTGTTTCGATTGGAAAATCTTATGGATTCAATTTGGCGCTTGTTCAATCGTCACGAGAAAAAGGTACGACACTTTTTATATACATCAATTAATCTAGAGTTAAGGTTCTTGTTATTATAAAGGGATTTTTTTTCATGCTCCCGTTGCTCGATTTTCCCTACAATTGGTATTAGTGGCATGTTGTACCCTTGATTAATTGATGTATGTGTTCACGAATCTTTTTCTTTTTATTATATATATGCATGTTTTGGAAAGAGATGACACTCTAGGTATTCACATTTATATATATATATATATATATATATATATATATATATTTACATTGGAATGTGTGGGTATATATATGTTTTATATGTGGATTGTTATTACTCAATTTCGGTCTTAGAATTTCAATGAATTTTTGTTTTGGAATTGTAACAAGAATGGTGGTCTATCATCGCCATAATTTCCTTCTTAGTAGTTGTTAAGTTTTGTTTTTATTTTGTTGTTGTAATAATAAAAAAAAAACTACACTATATTGTATTAAAAAAATTGTAATATTTTTATTTATTTATAATTCTTCTGTTATACATTCAAGTATCGAAGATTCGAAGGTTTGAAGAATTGGGAGCAACCGGAACAAGTTTGGGACCGTGCGAGCCGTAGCAACAAACGTACGTGTGAAGAGCATGCGGCCACATTTGTTGTGGCATGGGCTGCGCACGACAGCCCTATGGAAGCCATGGGCTGCGCATGACAGCCCTTTATGGGGTTTTGGGGTGCGCCCACGGGAGGCAGCCAAGGGAGTCTAAATGACGAAGGTCGTGTGAAGACTTGTTCGCCAAGAAATGAGTTTTTTGTATTCCAAGACATGTAATTTACCTGCTTTTCTAGGATGGACCAAAATTGTAGCTAATTATATTTTTGTAAATATTGCAATGTTTGTAGTTGTTTGATAACATGTCATATAGAATAGGAGTGCCACTCATATCCCTTTTGGTATGAACATGCATTGAATGATTTAGGTATCAAATTGACATCTAGATAACTTGGTAAATCATTCTTTGGAATTCGATCACATGCCTTAAACAATTGAGTGTGAGAAGGTGTTTTGGAACACCTACGGCCTCTAAGTTCAGTTGAGCTTTATGTTTCATAAATAATCTCCCAAGAGGTATTCATGAATGGAATTTAGCAAGATACTTCCTTACAAGGATAGACTAGACAATTAGCCCAAATGATATTTACTCCCAAAGGAGGGATATTCGTGAGGGATTATATTGAAGGTCGATAACTTGGTAACGCACTCAATGTAAATTTATTGATATTCTCCCAAGATTTCTTCCTAGTAAAATTACAAGGCTAAAATTGAAAACGTTGGTTGTTATGTTACCATTAGGTGGGACCTAGTCTAACTAGTAAATGGTGCGAACTCCCAAAGGAGGCGTGACATTTATGGGTGTTGGATCACCGGTGAATTTTAAGATTGAATTATTTGAATAATTCAAGATAAATATTCGAAAGTGCTTTATCATGATTATTTACTTATATAATTTTTGTTAATCTAAAGAAATCATAACCTCATCCCTAATCAACATCCTAAAAGACAATACTTTAACTTGTCAATTATGTCACATGGAAAAGGAAAATTGGGCTTTTATTGAAATCCGAAAAGCATAAGTTCGTTCTGTGCACTCCTAAACCACCTACTCCTACTAATGAATCTACTATGGAGCAAAGAGAAGAGTATCAGCAGTGGGAGTCTTCAGATGAGATGGCTAAATGTTATATTATGGCCACTATCTCCGACGTGTTGCAACAACAACATGAAGGAATAAAGACTGCTGCCGATATAATGAAGTCTATAGAGGAGATGTTTGCTATGAGGTCTAGGACGACTAAGAGAGAGGCAGTGACTGCTTTTATGAATCTTAGGATGAGACCTGAACATGGTGTGAAAGATCACATGATGAAAGTCATAGCACATCTTAACATTGCTGAACTGAATAGTGTTGAGATAGATGGTGAGACCAAAATTTACATGATTGTTAACTCACTGTCGGATTCCTTTGTTCAGTTTAAGTTGGACTACACCTTAAAAATAAGGAATACACCTTGCAAGGTTTGATGCAAGATGTTCAAAGCATCGAGAAAATCCTTATGAAAGGCAAGGGTCAAGAGATTCATACCGTTGGTAAAGTTGCTACTGTTAAGACCCGTAAGAAGGTCCAGAAACAACAGAAGAAAAATAAACTAGGACCTAGTAAGAAGGAGACAAAGAAAGTAACCAAGATATAAAAAAAAGAGTTTCCGTTGTGGTGAAAAGGGACATTGGGAAGAAAATTGGCCAAAGTCTCAGGAAAAGAAGAAAGAAGGTAATATTAGCTATCTTGAAATATGTTTTTTGGCGGATTCTATGGATTCTTGGATTCTTGGATTATAGACTCCGGAGCTGTAAATTCCCTTAACCAATTATAAAGAAAAATATACCTAGGGGGGGGGGGGGGCTGGGGGGGCAGGTGAATAGGTATATGCTCAAATTTTAATCTTCTTTAAAAAACAAGCAATCTTATACAACACTTAGTATAATATCCAAAATGATATATGACAAAGTAAATGTTCAAGAAACACAAATCAACTAAGTGAAGAAATTAAAGATGCTATAAATCAACATAAGATATTTACGTGGTAAAACCTCCTAAGAGGAAACATCTACGGGTTGATACCATAACCACCGGCAAAAGCAAATCCACTATTTCAAATAAGAGTTATACATTCAAGCAATCAACACATGCTCTCCAAGCTATCACCCTTACTCTATTTTTGAACCTAGTGATCTACGATGCCGACTTTCTATCCAAGACCCCCTATCTCTAGAAAGATTCCTTACTCACCTATCCGGATCCTTCTGACCCAAAGCAAGAATTCTTGCTCAACTATCCGAGTCCTCCCGAATCTAGTTGAGACTCCTTGCTTAGTTTTCTGGATCTCCCCGATCCTAACTAAGACTTCCTTACTTGACTATTCGGATTACCCCGATCCTAGCCAAGTCTTCTTGCTCAAGTCAAAGCTTCACTCACTTCAACAAGAGACTTCAACCTTATACAAGACAATGATCTAAGTGGATGCAAATGATGCAAACACAAACAAATAGAACAAGTAGATCAAACACACTCTATGAACATGCAACTAGATAACTAGATAATGCTTTCAAAGATCAATCACAAATATATCTAGAAAACCTAAGCATGTTATAAACTAAGAACTAGTAAAGAAAATAGAGACACCAGTTGTAAATGACCTAGTTCTTAGAAAATGAAATCAAGTCTAGAAATAAACAATCAAGCACAAGAACAACAAATTTCTAGAGTCAATTTCAAGATTATCAAGTTTAACACAAATTATTCAATATCAACCAAATCTAGCTAAACTTTAAAATCAATTGAACAAACCACAACGTGCAATCAAAATCATCCTAGTCATGCTTCTTAATCATATAATATTCATAAATGAAAAGATCAAAGATGAAAACTAAAAAAAAGATGATTTTACCAAACAAAGATGAAATCTCAAATTGAAAATTTGAACACTATGAATAATCAAGACATCCTTTAGTTCTAAAAATGCTTAGGGTTTATAGATCTCTTCAAGAAGCTCGATTTCGGTTTTTAAATCATGTAAATCCGAGTAGTATCGAGAGAGATCACAAAAACAAAAAATGAAAAGTTGCTTCTAAAATATGCAGGTCAAAAATGAATGTGAAAATATTCAAGTGACCTCACCAAATCAACATCCGATAACGCGTGTTTGAGAAAGTTCAATGTAAGTTATCACATGCGGTGAGCTCATGCAAGTGACAATAAGAGACCCAATAAACGATGACGCATTAAGGCGAAGGACACATAATAGCAAAGGTTTCACATGGACGCGTCACAGTCTATAAAAAGCTTGTCAATTAAAATTTATTCCACGCAATGAGCTCACGCTAAAAGCAATCAATTAGCCAATAGCAAATCAAACATGGACACCAATTGATTTGATTGATCATCCATACCAAACATTATATGTATGTAATGTATGTAATAAAATCATTTTTAATTCATGAAATCAAAAACAGCCGAGATGTGCCGTGGGCATCTCGTGACCAGAGGTTTAGTTTTGGCGAGATGGTCACGAGCCTATTCGGCCAAGGGAGGCAAATGGCAATTTGCCATTATTTTTCTCTTTTGCTCCCTTTCACACTTATCTCGTATTCTTCGACCGTTCTACGGTCTCCGAACTCCGAATTCGAATACGGATTACAAAACGGAACTCTCTCGCGAACATGGATGACTATGAAGCTCAACCCAGAAAATAAAAATTCTACTCGATATACGAATACGAAGACAATACATGCAACATGACCAGAAAGTTTCATATCTCTTGACTTGGAACTCGAAATCAAATGTATCTATAATGGAAATAACCGGAACTCAGTAAGGAACAATATAACATCAAATTCAAGTTCAATATCCATGTTATACAAACATATAAACATACAAACACATTTTACACAAGAATACAAACTACATAAAGATAGTCTCTAATCATGCATTTTTTCAAAACATTTTACTTTCATACCAATGCACGAGCATTCAACTTCAAGTGTGTGAATGTGTTATACCAAATGATGGACAATGATATAGGGACACAAATGTATGATATGTGTGTGTGCGCGCCTAGGCCTTACAAGAGGAGGAAGAATGTTGATACCTTAGCATCTAAGTAAGTATATATCCTCTTGAAGACAAACTTTGCATGCGAAGTTGCTTTCCTTCCTTGAAGCCCGATTTAATCACGAACAATCTAAGCAACTAAGCAATACAAACAAATAGCGTTTTGTTATGGAATCAAGCCAATACAAATCTAAAACCTAACATTCTCCCCCTTAAGCTATTCCATGGCAAAACCTCAACCTCACCATACAATAATCACTCAATTAAAATCATATTTGATTGCATTCTTACGTCCTCACATTACAAAGAGATCCCTAGACTAAATTGTCTTCAAGTCTTCATAAGTCTTTTAGAGCAAGATTGTGAGGTATTTTGACAAAAGAGTGAAGGCTCTGAGCTTTAAAGAAGGGGATCAAGTTCTCAAAAGAGTTACACAAAATACCCAGGTGAGGTCATAAGGGGTTCTAGAATCCAACAGGGAAGGTCCATACTTGATCAAGGTAGTGATTCGAAATGTGGCTTATGAGTTAAAAGACATGGACAGTTGACCCATTGACCACACCTGGAATGCAAACCATTTGAGGATGTTCTACCCATAGATAGGGGATTCCACTAGCAGGCTACCTCCCCTTAGATATCAATAAGTTTTTAAAAATAATAATAATAATAATAATATCAGCAAATGTACTCCATTTCAGCAATCAATAAAGTCTGCTATTTTTCTCTCCATCTCCAGTTGTGTTATGTTTTCTTCATGAATGAGACTCGCAATGATCGCCTTATGGCCAGGTACCGGTCGAGGAAGCCCTCTCACCATCCCTGATGCCTCGGCTGGGCACCACCCTCCGCCAAGAAAAGTCTAGGAATAATAGCACATTACAGCTAGCTAGCTTTCCTGATGCCCTGGTCGGGTGACTCCCCCAGAAGTGTCTGAGTATAAAAGCATAGTTGTCATCCAGATCTCATAATACCTTGGACTGGATCAGTCTTACCAGAAGGATCAATAGAGTATGTCGACAATGATCGCCTCGAGACCAGGAATGCTAAATAGCTTCCCTGATGCCCAGATCGGGCTATAAAACCCAAGAAGGACCCGAGCTTGGCAAGGTTTCCTGCCAAAGTACCAATGTCCAAACTTTTACTGATTACTAATCCTCCATGTGTATATGATTTCTTACTTTGACATGTGTAAGCTAGCCTGAAATCATGTAAGGGGACTAAAAACTGGAGTCATCGAGCTACAAGTTTTTGTTGAGGATTGAAAGCTTGAACAAGTTGTCTACTTTCATACCTAACCAAATTTAAGATCTCTTTATTTTTACCAAATTCAATTAAGTCAAGTTATTTCGGAGGTTGCATCTAGGTCGAGGTCAGGAATGAGGCAATGAGATATCAGCCAAGTCAAAGTTTGTTGAAGCAAGTGTAAAGGAAATCAAAGCATATTTTTATTAATAAAGAGGGAGCCTATCCCCTAGTAAGGCTACATTCATCAAGCAAGAAGCCTAACCCTAGTTCTAGGCTACATAAAAAAAATCTTATGAAAAAACTTACTAAAGTTTGCATGAGTAGAGCAGGGTGCCCACCCCACTTTCAGGGAAATCAAAACAGGTTATGGATAAACGTACCAAGCTCCTGCCTAATTCTAATTCTCACCGGCTACTCCTCCTCCATTATGGCCTTCGCCTTCCGATCTTCCTTCCGGTGGTTTCTCATCCTGGTTGGCCACCTCTGCTACCCCTTCCTCCAGAGGTTCCTCAATTGCCTATTGCTCAGCTCGGTCCTCCTCCAAAACCTCATTGACCCCTATCATAACCTTATATGGGATGGCCGCATCAAGAATGGTAGCTATCAACTCCATCCCGCTCTGTTCAACCTTCAACTTTGTTCTAAGGGTTTCTTTGGAGCGGCATTGGACCTCCACCCCTGGCTTTTGGCTAACCTCCCTCGATCTATATGGACAGAACACCATTGGAGGATTCCTTGGGGACCTGAGACAGGGAAGATGGGAGAGGGGAGAGGAAGATCTTCCACGATAGGTTGCTTCCAAATTCCAACTAGGTTAGAAGGAACTGCTCTATCACCGTCAGGACGAGTCATCTCTACAACTTTGGTCGTAATCTATTTTCCATCCCAGCCAATGATAGTGGGCAAGTCGAAGGGAAGAGAGAAAGCTTCTGTAACTAGGAAGGAGGCGTAAAAGAACCCATCGCTATAGGAAATATCCACTTCGGTCTGCAGCTTGGCCACTGGGGCATGTAAAACCATATTTTCGACATCCAACATTTTGGCTTCTGCTTTCTAGGAATCCCTTCTGTTAGGTTTTAGATTTGTGTTTGCTTAATTCCATAACAAAACTTTATTTCTTTGTAATGCTTAATTGCTTAAGTGGTTCGTGATGATAGGAGCTTCAAGAAAGACAAACGGCTACTCATGATACAAAGTTCATCTTCAAGAGGATTGGTACTATTCTTGGATGCTACGGTATCGTGATTCTTCTTCCTCTTACAAGGCGTAAGCACACACACACACACACACACACAAAATTCATTCATTTGTGTCCCTGTATAGCTGTACACCATTAAATGTGTATACACACACACATCATACATTTGTATCCCTACATCGTAGCCCATCATTTGGTATAACACATTCACACACTTGAAGTTGAATGCTCATGCATGTATATGAAAGTAACATGTTTTAAAAAATGCATGGTTGGAGACTATCTCTTTGTAGTTTGCATTCTTGTGTAAAATGTGTTTGTTTGTTTATATGTTTGTATAACATGGATCTTGAACTTGATTGATTGCTTGAGTGTGTAATTCTTATTTTAAATAGTGGATTTGCTTTTACCGGTGGTTGTGGTATCAACCCGTGGATGTTTCCTCTTCGGAGGTTTACCATGTAAACATCTTGTGTCACTGTTTGCAGTTTTCATTTAGCATTATTAAAATTGCATTGTTTTAAGAGAAGATGAAAATTGGAGCATATACCTATTCAACCCCCCTCTAGTTCTATTTACACTATGAAGATAAAGGGAAATTCAATTGGTATCAGAGCAGGTGTCTAGACGCACTTAGATAGATCTTCTTTGTATTGTTTGTTAACTTTTTTTTTGTTTCATCATGATTACAGAAATGTATTCTTTTATGGCTTCTCTTTTTGAAGGTGAGTCTATTGACTTAGATTATCAAAAGATCAAAGATCTTATTCAAGAAAATGAAATGATCTCTAAGATCAATAAGTCTCTCGCTAAGAGGTTAGAAAATCATGATTGTAGCTCAAAATGTGTTAATGATCTTAATGACAAAATTCTTAATCTGAAGAAAAACTTGATTGATAGAATGATAGATTAAGTATTTTGAAGCATGAAATTGAGCAAAAAGATGAATCTCTTGATCGTGCTAAGAGAATTGAAAATGTGCTTAGAGGAAAACTTAATGAGCATGAGAATCAAGAGAAAGTGCTTAATGACAAACTTAATGAGGCTAAAGAGATACAAGATGTTATCTAGCTCTAACAAAGTGAAAGCTCTCACTAAGGTTGGAAAGTCTTCAAGTGACAAAAGAGGTTTAGGATATGTTAATGAAAAATCAACTCTTTCATCTAACAAATCTACTTTTGTCAAGGCTTGTAACAATTTAAATGCAGGTACACTCTCTAACGGTAAAGCCATGAATGCTACCGGAGGTTCCTCAACATCAACAATGGAGGTCAAAGAAAAGACTCAACAATGCCAAAGACAAGCTACGTCATCATCAAATACAAAAGGAAGGACATCTAGTGTTGCACACTAAAGAGGTAAAAATGTAAGAAGGCAAAATGAGTTGAATGCTCAAGCAAATGGTAAACTTCTCAAATTCATACCTATTTGTCATTATTGCAACATGGTAGGACACATAAGACCTAGATATTTTGAATACATTCGTAAATGTAGAATTGCCAATGATTTGCATGATATGTCTTTGAATGGTCCTAGACAATCATCCATGTATGGATCTAGAATTAGACTTAAGAAGACCTTGGAAAAGCATGTTGAGAATAAATGTGTTGATGATTTGTTTGTTAAATCTTGTGTTGTGCCTCGTTCTACTATGCATAAGAAAGTTGATAATGCTTTGTTTGATTTGTTTGAAAATGTGACTAATGAAGTCAATGTGCCTAAAAAATTGTCAAAGTATGTTAATAAAAGTAGGAATGAGAAACTTGTCAAGAAAGTTTGGGTTAAGAAAAACACAACACAATGTTTGGTTGCACAATATGCTTTAAATGATAACTCACCCTATTGTTGGTACCTAGATAGCGGTTGCTCTAGGAATATGACCGGTAACAAGGAATTCTTTAAGAATCTTGTTATGAAAGATGGTGGATGGGTTACATTTGGTGATGGCACCAAAAAGCAAGCTCTAGGCATGGGCACAATTTGTATCCCTGGATTGCCTAAACTTCATGACACCTTATATGTAGATTGTCTACTAGCTAATCTAATAAGCATCACTCACTTGTGTGAAATTTTTAAAGAAGTTAGCTTTAACACGGATGTGTGTACAATAATCGATAAAAAAGGCAAGATTGTTTTGAAAGTCAAAAGGTCTTCGGACAAATTCTATTGTCTAGAGATTGATCCACTAACATGTAATATGGCACATGAGTGCAACAAGCTTGAATTATGGCATGAAATATTGGGCCACATGAATTATAAAGATTTAAAGAAGCTTGAGAAATATAACATTGTTAGAGGTCTTCCTAGTCTTGGTAAAAAGCTTGATGGTGTTTGTGAACCGTATCAATTAGGTAAACAAACCAAAGTGTCTCATAAAAAGAACACTAAATTTGCTACCAAGAAGCCCTTAGAACTTGTGCATATGGACCTAATGGGACCAATCCAAACCGAAAGCATAAATGGTAAAAAATACATTTTTGTATGTGTTTATGATTTTTCTCGGTTTGCTTGGGTGTATTTTCTTAGGGACAAGACCGAAACTTTTGGTTACTTTTAGAAGTTTTGTAAACTAGTTCAAAATGAAAAAGGTCTTGGTATCAAGAAAATATGTTGCATTAGGAGTGATCATGGGAGTGAATTTGAAAATGCTAGATTTAGTGAGTTTTGTGATGATTATGGGATTTCACATGGGTTCTCGACTCCTAGAACTCCTCAACAAAATGGTGTTGTTGAGAGGAAGAATCGTGTCTTGTAAGAGATGGCTAGGGTCATGCTCAATAAAAAGAAAGTCCCTAGAAATCTTTGGGCCGAAGCGGTCAATACCGCATGCTATGTCAATAATAGAGTCTTTAGAAGGCCCGGCACAAAACAAACCTCCTATGAACTTTGGAAGGGCACAAAGCCCAATGTGAGTTACTTCTATACTTTTGGGAGTAAGTGTTTAATTTTGAATGACAGAGATCACTTAGGAAAGTTTGATGCTAAAAGTGATATTGGTCTCTTTCTTGGGTACGCGAATAATAGTCGTGCATATAAAGGGTTCAATCTGAAAGCCAAGACTATTATGGAATCTATTAATGTGAAAATAGATGATCTTAGCATGATTGATTTGTGTGATGATAATGGTGTCCATAAACCTAAAGAACATTTGTTGAATGACACTAAAACACCTATTGATGTGACTAGTTGTGATGAAAGTGAGTCTAGTCATAACGATGATAATGATAGTGTTGCTAGAGAAGAATGTCAAGAATTAGAAAATGGTTTGAATGATAACCAAAAAGATATTGAAAATTCTAATTCTAGACTTAGGAATATGCATTATCAACAAGACATCATATGTGATTTGAATGAAGGGGTTAGGACCAGAAGGCAATTAGCTAACCAAATTTCATATGCTTGCTACACTTCTGAAATTGAGCCAAAAAATATTAATTAAGCAATTATTGATGAATATTGGGTTAATGCCATGCAAGAAGAACTAAATCAATTTGAGAGGAATGAAGTGTGGTCCTTAGTTCCTAGACCAAAAGATATCAATGTGATTGGTACAAAATGGGTTTTTATGAATAAGACCGATGAATGTGGCAAGATAGTGAGAAATAAAGCAATACTAGTGGCTCAAGGATATACTCAAGTCGAGGGTGTAGACTTTGATGAGACTTTTGCACCCCTTGCATGTCTTGAGTCCATTAGACTTTTGTTGTCCATTGTATGTCTTAAAAAATTCAAATTATTTCAAATGGATGTCAAAAGTGCTTTTCTCAATGGATATCTTTAAGAAGAAGTGTATGTTGAAAAACCTAAGGGTTTTGTAAACCCACATTCTCCTAATCATGTGTTTAAGTTGAAAAAGGCTCTTTATGGCCTTAAAAAAGCCCCTAGAGCTTGGTATGATAGGTTGACTCAATTTCCTATTGACAACCAATATAGGAGAGGTGGTATTGATAGAACTTTGTTTGTCACGCGTTATGACAATGACAGTTTTGTTGCACAAATATATGTTGATGACATTTTTTTGGGGCCTACATGTAAAACCAAGGTTGATAATTTTATGAATGTTAAGTCAAGAGAATTTGAAATGAGTATGGTAGGTGAACTCAATTACTTTCTTAGCATGCAAGTGAAACAATCTAGCAATGGTATCATGTTGTCTCAATCTGAATATGCTAGAAATCTTGTTAAGAAATTTGGCTTTGAAAGTTGAAAAGAATTTGAAACACCTATGAGTACTACTTTAAAACTTGAAAAAGATGAAAAAGGAAAAAATGTTGATCAAAGTCTCTTTAGGAGCATGATTGGTAGCCTTCTCTACCTAACAGCTAGTAGGCAAGATATTTTTTTTAGTGTTGGTTTGTGTGATAGGTTTCAAGCTAATCCAAAAGAATCTCACTTGAAAGCCGTTAAAAGAATCATTAGATATATAAAAGGAACATATAATCTTGGTTTATTCTATTCCTATGATACTAATGATATTCTTGTTGGCTATTGTGATGCGGATTGGGCAAGAAACATTGATGATCGTAAAAGCACATCAGACGGTTGCTTTTACTTGGGGAATAATTTGGTTGCTTGGCAAAACAAGAAGCAAAATTCTGTCTCTCTTTTTTCATCCGAAGCTGACTATATTGCGGCCTGAAATGCTTGCACACAACTTCTATGGATGAAGCAAATTCTCAAGGATTATGAGATTGATCAAGGTAAAATAACTTTATATTGTGATAATATGAATGCCATTAACATCTCTAAAAATCCGGTTCAACACTCACGCACAAAGCATATAGACATTAGAAATCATTTCATTAGAGAACTTGTTGAACATTCAATAGTAACTCTTGAGCATATGCCTACTAAAAATCAACTTGCGGACTTGTTCACAAAGCCCTTGGACAAAGAGAGATTTGTATCTCTTAGAAGATCCATTTGCATGATTTGTGTTGATTAATGCTTGTATGTGGTTGTGAGTGGCTTGATAAGCAAAACTATATTGTATATCTATTTCTTTGAGAGTTACTCATGTGAGAAGTAATGATCTTGATAAAATAGCTTTTTTGCTTCTAGATCATGCACTTAAGTATTTGTAAATCTTGTTTTTAAAAGTGCACAAATGCTTCTCTTATATGTCTAAGTTTGAGTAATTGAGTTTGAAAGCATGTAGATTATAGATGCATCTTGAAGTTCATTGTTAAGTACATGATAGATGACCTATGGTTAGTATCCATTTTACTTCGGCATCTACATAGAACTCAACAATCACCTTCATGGAAAAGGCTACACACCTTGATTATGAAGCCACCCGGTGTAGGAAAGGGCTACACCATTGTGATGAGTGAAAGCCGTCATAAAGAGTATATGTTTATGTTATAAAAATCAAAGAAGTGTTGCAAAAGAATCATTAAAAAAAAAACTTTGATACAAAGCCTAAAAAGAAATGGAGGAAGGCTTAAAATGAAGTATAGTTGAAAAATCTTGTGAATGCTCCTATTGAAAAACAGAAATGGGATGACGAGCCACATGCACACACAACTCTCATATGTTGAAATCTATTCTCTTTAAAGCAAAAATCCGGATGATAATCGGTTTGACCTTGATTGGAAAAGCTTTAGATGGATAGGTGTTGAAGTGGTTTGCATGTTGATATCACAATCACTCATTTTACATATGCTAGAAGCATTTTCACACACACACATTTTGCTTAATGTGCTTGATTCATTAGCAATGAGAGATTATTTTTGAGAGAGTAATGAAAATCTATGATTCTCTTATTAATTTTTAAAAAATAATGGTTTACTTTATTTTATTGCTTGAAATGTGTGATTGTGTGATTCCCTTGTGAACAAGTTTACTTGCTTATTAATATGTGGAGCATATGTTAATAGAGAGCTTAGTTTGTTTAGCTTAGTTCTCTATACAACTTGTTTGCTCGTTATATCATGATTTTATTATGCATCCCTTATAACCTTGTAGGTATTTTGAATTGGCATTCACCTCTTTCTCTCTAGGTTATGTAATATGTTTTTGTCTATTCCTTGCCAAAAAGGGGGAGAAAATGTTTCCCTCTCCATGTTACTTACTTTTAATAAAAAAGGGAGACAATTCATTAAGCGGGAGAAATCTTGGCTTTAGGGGGAGAAAGAATTTTTGTTTGCATGAGATAAGAAGAGATAAGGGAATGGGATTTTTTTTGTTTCGTTTCTTATATTGTTTGTTTATCTCGCCTATCTTCTTTGTAGAAGATTGTTTTTGGTTGTTCTTGTCTCACAGGTGACTTAAATGTGTGAAGATATTCTTGAAGACACATGAAGACATTTTAGTCTAGGGATTTCTCTTTGTAATGTAAGGATGTGAGAATGCAATCAACTTTGATTATGAGTAATCAATGTATGGTGAGGAAGAGGTTTTATCATGGAATAGCCAAATGGGGAGATTGTTAGGTTTTAGATATGTGTTGGCTTAATTCCATAACAAAACTTCATTTCTTTATAATGCTTAGTTGCTTAAGTGGTTCGTGATGATAAGAGCTTCAAGAAAGACAAGGAGCTACTCTTGATACAAAGTTCATCTTAAAGAGGATTGGTACTATTCTTGGTTGCTAAGGTATCGAGATTCTTCTTCCTCTTACAAGGCGTAAGCGCACACACACACAATTCATACATCTGTATTCCTGTATAGTTATACACCATTAAATGAGCACACAAACACACACATATCATATATTTGTGTACCTGAATCATATCACGTCATTTATTATAACACATTCACACACTTGAAGTTGAATGCTCATGCATTTGTATGAAAGTAACGTGTTTTGGAAAATGCATGGTTGGAGATATCTTTTTGTAGTTTGCATTCTTGTGTAAAATGTGTTTGTTTGTTTATATATTTGTATAACATGGATCTTGAACTTGATTTTAGTCTTAGATTATTCATGATTGAGTTATGGTCATTTCGGTTGCTCATACTAATGATTTCAAGTTCTAAGTCAAAAGATACTACACTTTCAACTCATGTTGCAAACATTGTCTTCGTCTTCATATATCAAGTCAAATTCTTATTTTTTGGGTTAAGTATCTTATATTTCCATGATCGTGAGGGAGTCCCGGTTAGTAATCTTCAAATGGATTAAAATTCGAAGTTTGAAGGCCAAAAAACGGTAGAAGAACGTGAGAGGAGCTCAAGGGAAGATGTGCAATGGCATAAGCCATCACTTGAGCACGTTGCCGAGATGGTATGTGGCCATCGCGGCCCCAAAGCTGCTCTGCCCTGAGATGCCCACACGCCATCTCATGGAGGCACTAAATCATGGGGGCATTTTTGGTCTTTTGGGTGTTCTCTCCTTAAAACCTCTCTTTCCTTCTCATTCTTTAGAAGTGGAGAAAGTTGAGAAATTGAAGAGCAAGTGCAGAATTTTTCTCTCAACATTTTGATTTTTGTTTTTGTGATAACTTCTTCATTTCTACTTCGAATCACTTGATTCAAAAATAGATTTCAAGTGTCTTGAGGAGATATACAAACCCCAAGCACTTCCAGAAAAAAGTTTGTCTAGATTTTCCTTAGTGATCAGATCTTCAGTTCGTGATTTTCATCCTTGTTGGTAAAATCATCTTCTTCTTAGGTTTCTTCTTAGATCTTCTTATTGATTGATGCTATTTGATTAAGAAGCATGACTAGGATTATTTTTGATATCATTTTGTGGTTTGTTGATTTGATTTTCAAGTTTAGCTAGATTTGTGATAAATTGAATGATTTGTACTAAACTTGATAAACATGAAATTGCTTCTAGAAATCTTTTGTTCTTAAGCTTGATTGACTATTTCTAGATTTAATTTAATTTTCTAAAAACTAGGTCTACCTCAATTGATATTTATTTTATTGATTTGGTTCTTAGTTGATAAAATGATTAGGTTGTCTAGATATATTTGTGATTGTTTTTTGAAAGCATAATCTAGCTATCTAGTTGCATGTCCATAGAATTTGTTGATCATCATTTTCTATGTTGAGTGCTTGTTTGCGTTTTGCATTCATGATCACTTAGATGCCTTGTGAAGAGGTAGGAAGTCTCATATCTTAGAGTGATTCTTTGATTTGAGCAATTAGAAGTCTTAAATACAGTCGTGAGGGCTTAGATAGCTAAGCAAGTGGAAGTCTCGACAAGAGGTAGGAGTCCTCATATTGTTGAGCAAGGAAGTCTTAGTTAGAGTCGGGAGAACTCGGATAACTAAGTAAGGAAGTCTTGCCTAGGGTCAGGAAGATCTAGATAGGTGAGCAAGGAATCTTCCTTGAGACAGAAGATCTTGGATAGGAAGTCAGCTTAGTAGATCACTAGGTTCAAGGGTACAGTAAGAGTGATAGCTTGGAGAGCATGTGTTGATTGCTTGAGTGTGTAACACTTATTTAAAATATTGGATTTACTTTTGTCGGTGGTTGTGGTATCAACCCGTGGATGTTTCCTCCTTGGAGGTTTACCACATAAACATCTTTGGTCATCGTTTGCAATTTTCATTTAGCATTATTAAATGCATTGTTTTAAAAGAAGATGAAAATTGAAGCATATACCTATTGACCCCCCCTCTCTAGGTATATTTACACTATAAAGATAAAGGGAAATTCACCTTCACTTAGCCCGGTGTTCAGATCGGAGGGTTTCTTGGTCATGGGACCGCTTCAGCCTCTCAAAGTCACAATGTAGCGCGACCAGCTCAGCCACCATTCCCTCTTGAATGGAAGTCATCTCCTGAACCAGAGCTTGAGCTCGTGCAGGTAACCGCATGGCCTTCTCAGCTTTGGCCTCAACTTTTACAGCCCGATTACAGAAGGAGGCTACCTGGTGGCCCTTAGCAACATTGAATTTAATGGCCTACATGATGTAAAACCAAGGTTAGACATTGATTGAGCTAACAAACCACAAGTAAAAGAATATGAAGAGAGTTACCTTAGCCAAGAGAGCTGACCCCTTGGTAAGCAAGACATCCACGGGTATTGAAGACATCCTAGAGAAGACACCACCCAGGCAAGACGATATAAACTACTACAAGACCTCATCTTGCCTCACCGAGCTCGACTGACATTGGGGCAGGCAAGAGGAACCTCTAGAACACCAGCCTCAAGGTCCACCGAAGCTCGAGGAGTTGGGAGCATGGATGGTGGGTTAGAGACATTGGGTAAGGAAGCCGTTAGAGCAGCAACAGTAGCAGTAGAAGGAATAGAGGGGTCAGAGGTGGTCGTATCAGCAGCTTGGGAAGTTGGCCTTCCCTGGTTTAGCACCCTAGAAGCTCGTGATGCAAGGATTACCATCCAAGACCTAGCTTGGGAGAGGGATGGAGTAGGAGCATGTGCAATCCCAACCGAAGAAGCAAAAGAAAACCCTCATGTTGATCTGGTAGAAGGGGGAGGAGTATAGGCTTGCCGGGGCTGTCGGGCTTCATGAGAAGCTGGAGCAACAACAAAAGCTATTAAATAAAAGATAAGAAAAAAGAGAGAAAGAAGAAAGACGTCAGAACCGAGCTAAATAATGAAACAAAAGCAAAATGGTTCATTATTACTTACGAGGAGTAGCATCACATATTTACAGGCATTGATGCACCCTGCGAGAATCAAAAGAGTCAGCTGTTGGAAACTTTAGGTTCAAATAGTTTCTAGCGAGGATGGCCTTCAATGCAACTTTAGACTCAGTGGGCAAGGAATCCCTGTCCTACGATGGTTTATCATTGAAAGTTATGGGAACTGTGAACTCGTGCTCACCAATAAAAATCGAGCTCCCCCACTCATTCCCAACCAGTATCCATTCCTCCTTCCAGGTTGGATCCTTCTTTGAAGCGCCAGGAATGATGAAGTTGAGATTGTCCTTAGCTTTCGTATAAAACTGACCTCGGAAAGCTCCTGACAGGCTTCCAATTTGAAAGAGGTAAGCCAGCTCATCTGCTCCAGGCTCCCTGGTGACCTTGCTTAGCTCACATTTTTCCCTCCACAACATAAGAAAGCCAATCAGATGCCTCCAGAAGCATGGCGTCAGCTGGAGGGGAGCTAGCTGTAGGGCGTTGATAGCCCGTCGAATGGTAGGATGGAGAGGAAGCCTGATCCCATTTTTGAGGGCTGCTACATGGATCAGAAGAATGCCTTTGGGAGGATTAGAGACGTTATAATGTCTATAAAGAACTGAGATGGAAGCACTGTCGGGGATACCATATTTGGACCCCTGATGAGCGATTGAGTTCGGATCAATGGTGGAGTCCGGAATAACCCTGAATTCATAAAGAGGAAACCTCTCCATATGAGGACCAACAACTGTAACTTGATCCCTCCTGGCAGTAGTATCTCTGGGTTTACCATCAGAATCCTCGTCGACCAGGTTCAAAGGGTCATTTGGTCTGTTAGAGAACCCGATCCTAATGACTGTTTCTAATCGACCGACGGTGCTACGGGTTTGGAGGGGAGTCATCGCTGTCAAAATATTTTTGTCCCCATTTTCCTTGGGTGAGATTGGAAGCTTCCTCGCCATCGACAACAGAGTCAACGAAATCGTGACTATTTTTTTACATGGTTAAGGGAGTTTTTGAGTTCGACGAGAGACAGAGGAGTTGAAGGGAGGTTTTTTCTGAGAAAATTTGAAATTTGAAATTTGAAAGAAAGAAAGCATGAGAAAGGTGGTAAAATAATTGGGTTTAAATAGAAGTGAATGGATCAGTGATGTCGGTGAAATCTTTGACCGAGATTTCCTCGAAACTCATGAGCTAGCATAACGAAGCCGGATTGTTTTGAGAAACACACCTGTCCCTTCTCACCACGTCGCTCACGTATAGAATGAGAAGATTTCCCCCAAGATTTTGGTAGCAGCATTGGTAGGAAAATTTCCCAATTGAAATAGGAAATCTGACTCCAACCCCAACTCGATCACTGATGTTCAAGTCAGAGGGGACTTCTGTTAATAGCCAAATTTGGCTAGGGACCAAAGGGAAATTTTCCACTTCCCTAGCCAGACCCCAAGCCCAAGATTACCCACCATGGAACCACAGATCCTGAGATCGAGCTTTAGGGCCACCCCACAGAAGCAAGGAAAGGTCGTCGAGCTTTGGAAGCATCCAAAATGGAGCCCGACATGATCGAATCTGGCTCCTTACACCAAGGTTGGAATTCAGGGAAAGCCCGACACATGATGATCAAGGCTCCACGAGGTCGAAACTGCCTCGCAACCTCCCTGGAAGCCCGCCACCCTCTCCATATATAAAAGGGACATATAAGACATCGATTCCATGTTGTGGCCTCGCTCTACTTCATCAAAGGAAGATTCAAACCTATTTGGGCAGGTAGGATGAAGCCCGCCAAAGCCCTATTACCACTAAAGAGCGCCTATAAGGTCGTCCCAAGCTCCAAGGGACCTGGAAAGGTCAGACCAAGCTCCTAATACAAAGACTAGGGAATGAATCTATCTCGCTCTACTAAACAATGAACACCATATGCGACGACCTCCATGAAGAATAACGCCATGAAAGAGCATGAGGTCATATCTACACTCCAACAAACATTGAAACACCGCGTAAGTGTTGGGCAAGTGATTAAGTCCAAAGAGGAAACAAACTTACCTCCACTTAGGATATTCCCGAATCGGTTATTAATTCGAAGTTAATGACTTTGAAATAAAATATCTCACCCGATAAGGAGGGAATGGATTCAGAGAATCATGGCAGGAGGTTCACTAGTTTGACCTATTCGGACCGTGTATAAATACGCCCAACATGAATGAAGAAAGGGAGAATGGACAGTTAAGAAAGGAACACATGGAGTGACAAAAAAAGAAAAAGGATATAAGGAGAGAGATCTTACTGTAGCCTAAATTCTGTCATCAGAACATGTCCATCATTATTTTCTACTTCTCGAAAGGCACGAGCTTGCCACCCTACTATACCCAGTGAGATTGAGAATATTCGAAAGATTTTTGTAAGACATATATGATTTATAATAAAGCATTTTATTCCCCTCTTCATTGTATCCATATTCCAACACCCACCTTTGCTCGAACGATCTAGGTACCAAAGGTACCAAACCCCGACCACCACCTCCATGGTAGTGGTCTTGAGGGTGTTAACTGGAATTTTTTATCCTAAGCAAATTTTCTGTAACAATCGTTAATAGACATCTAAAATGGACTAAGAGTTGGAGTTCCTACTCAACCTAAGAAGACTTTATAATTTAATATCCAGTATGAATTGAGAGTTAGAGTGCCTACTCAACCCATGAAGAGTTCCAAATGCATTATAAGCTCAAATTTAACCTCTAAATGTATTAAGAGTTGGAGTGCCTACTTAATCCAAGAAGAAAAACAATTATGATTGGCTTATTTCATGACAAACTACATTTGAGGATGATTTTGTAATGGGTAGCTTAAGTGTTCATTAGAAAGCTTCCAAGCATATTCGTGACTTCAAGAGCAAGAGCAAAAACAAGAGCAAAAGCAAGAGCAAAAGGTATATCACTTGACTTGATTCTTGAAGAAATTAGGTGCACACACACTAACATGCATTGCAATATTACTTGCATTTGTGTTTCCATGATTGTATGCATTTATGTCTCATTTCATATGCACATTGTGTTATTAGTTATAAGTGAGGTTTTGTGCAGAATAATTTGTTTCTGTCTATGTGATCGAAAATGTCCGTGCTTTCACAATGGTGTGCATGTCTTAGCGCGATGGTTGACCATTTGAAATGGTCCCATTCTTCTCTTTGTTTAGTTTTAGTTTTGGCTTGGTTGTTTGGAGTAAAGTGTCTAGTTTAAAAAGCACCAAGATTGCTTCTTTATCTCTCCAAACCTAAAACCCATGCATCCATTGCTCAAGCATTAATGGGTATTCATCATTATTGACTAGGTAAGTGAAAACAAACATCTCATCTTTGTTTATTGTTCTTTAAGTCCAAGAATTCATTTTTAATGCATCAAATTTGTAGAAATCATTTTTGAATGCATTATTGTGTTGATTGATAACATGATTGGGTTTTGTTTGTGATACCTTATTTGATTAGGTTGTTTCTCTACCTAAAAAGCTAGGTTATAAATATTCATATGTGATTCATTGTTGACTAAGTTGAAATATTGTGTTTTATTCATCTAGTCAAGGTTCTTGAATATTTATATGTTTTGTTTGTGATAACTTATTTGATTAGGTTGTTTCTCTACCTAAAATGCTTGGTTATAAATATTCACATGTGATTCATTATTGACAAAGTTGAAAGATTCTGTTTTATTCATCTAGTCACGGTTCTTGAATATTTATATGTATTGTATTTGTGATAGCTTCATTGATTAGGTTGTTATTGCTTAAAAAGTTAAGACTTGAATATTCTTGTAAGTGTTAATTGTTAACTAGATTGATAGATTTGTATTTATTAATCTAGTTAAGATATCTTGAATATTCAATGTTATTTTATTGACAATTAGGTTGTTGAAAATCTCTACACAACTAATTGAGTTTGTTTATGATAGACATTGGTCTAAGACTTGCATTTATTGAATGATTAAATTCTTTGTCTCAATCACATAAATATATACCAAGTATTTGTTGAATACATTATGAGCATTTTATTGATTCACTGTGATTGATTGTGATAGCAAGGATTCTTAGTTATTGATAACATCTAGCTAAGTCTTTATGCTTCGCGTCTAGACATTAACAACTTGGATTTATTGATTATATCTTTAAACTCTTAGTTGAGCAATTTGTGTGATCCTAGCATTTGATTGCATTAAGCCTAATTCACAGGTTCACACGTAGACATTAATAATCTTCATTGAGTCAAAGTCTTGTGGTTGCTGGTGGTAGATGCACGAGCAAGAGAAGCCTTGAAACCAAGGCTGTGGTTGGCAAGCATTGTATTGGGAACAAATAGTGGGAGTGCCTACTTAATTCTTCTTTTGTAATCGGGCTTGGTCCAAATTTGTGAATTCTCAAAATGTACTTATTTTATAATATTTTATAATATTTTACAAATTTTAATATCTTGCATGTCCGATAGCTTTTCTTCCGTTCAACCACTTTCAGCAAGTTTTAGGTTTAAACTTGGTCCTACTATCAAGTTCTTTGCTCGCCCCTTCGCTAGAGTTTAAACTTGCTCGATTTTTCTAGCAGGATCTCACCTCTTTTAAGCGCGGTTTGGTTCGATTTCCCTTGCTTATTTTCGTCATATTTTACTCAGTGTTCATCGGGATGTATCTTGACCATACAACAAGTCCTTGAGCATGTTTTTGAGACGTCTCCTGATTTTTCTTTTAGGGTTTGTTCGGGTTGCTAGTTCCTCGACCTCTATCATTTTTTATGTGACATGAATCCATTCGTTATCCTCGAATGTTTTACTTACATTTCAAGGGATCAGACTGTCGGTAGTGGTGAACACTAGTCGATTCGACAGTGTTTTGCTAGCTCAGGCTTTTCTATGATGTTTTTACCATAAGCCTACTTTGATTAGGGATCCTTGCTTGCCCCATATTGCTTTTCTATTTTATTTTGAGAGTAGCATTCATTATTGATAATATCCTAGATCTAAACAACTTTATTTCTAAAAACTGAGAAAAGAAAACGTTTAAAGCTGAAACATCAAGTAAAAATTAAGGATAATAAATATTTAGTTACTGGGTGTTGCATGGTCAAGGAAGAATGCCTGCTTCTAGCCGACTGATGTGATATGCTACATGTCTTATTATGTCCATAATGGGGTATGACCCTTCCCATTTGTCTGCGAGTGTCCCTGCAGCCTTATCTTTATTCCCCGGTGCCACTTTATTCAGCACCAAATCCCCAAGTTGAAACTTTTTTATCTGTACATGAGAGTTATAGTATCTGGTCGCTTTATATTGGTAGGTCGTATTCCTTATCCAAACCCAATCCCTTCTCTCTTCTAGCTCGTCCAAACCATACTTCAACATGTCAACATTAAGCTCGGGTTGAAAGAGTTATACCATTAGTGAAAAGAATATTGTTTCCATAGGGATGACAACTCCAGTTTTGAAGGCCATCGAGTAGGGTGTTTCACTTATTGAGGTTCTCTTTGTGGTCTGATACTCCCACAACACTTGTGATAGCTTTTCTGCCCAATTTCCCTCTTAGGCGACAAGCTTGACTTTCAAGTTATGCTTGATTATCTTGTTCACCACTTCAGTATACCCGTTTGTCTGTGGGTGCGCTGGAGATGCATAATAGTTACTGATTCTGTACTTTTTGCATACCTCCCTATTTTTCTTATTGTAGAATTGTCCCATTATTAGTAATGAGTGGGTTCGGCACACCAAACATGTATAAGATGATTTTCTTTACAAAGTTTATGGTATTGGCTTCTGATATGTACACGAGAAGTTCTGCCTCCACCCATTTCATGAAGTAATCCACATTCATAATGGCGTGCTTTGCTCGTCCTCTGGCCATTGTGGGCATTGGGTCGATCAGATCAATTCCCTATATGGTGAATTACCAAGGGGAAGTAATGATTTGCAGATGTTCAAATGGCTAGTGAATATTATTTGCAACTCTCTAACATGCTTCACATCTCGCAGCTCTTCTTTATGAATCAGCGAAAAATGTCGACCAATGGAACCCCTACCTCAAGGTCTTATGGCTGAGCTATGACCCCCAGTGTGGTTCCCACAGTTCCCACTATATATTCCTCTCAAAATCTCACCGACCTTTATAGGTCCGACAAATAACTACAGCACCTTTGAGTACCCCTTTCTATACAACTTGGTGCTGAGAATTTAATACTTGGTGGCCTTGTATTTCAGTCGCTTTGCTTCTTGTGGGTATTCTAGCAGAGTATCGTTAATAAGGTATTCCCTTATTGGAGTCGTCCAGTTATCGCATCTACTCTCGATCGCTCCAATAAGTATCTCATGTACTCACAGATGCTTAGCTTGGATAAATGAGTGACTAGGATAGTCTTAGGCCAGATGATGTTTGTGGCCGAGGCCAATTTGGCTAGAGCATCAGCTTGTTCATTCTCTTCTCTTAGGATCCGTATGATTTTGAACTTCTTAAATCACCTCAATAGCCCTTTCACCACGTTCAGGTAAGCACTCGTGCTTTCATCTCTCGTCTGGTATTCGTCTAAGACCTAGTTAACGATTACTTGGGAATTACTGAAGATCTTTATCTCGTTGGGTCCTAAGGCCATGTAACCTTAAGCCTAGTATGGGAATCCTTCTGAAGCTACTTCTAGGGCCAAAAGTGATTCTGGACCAATAATAGGGTGTTTGGTAAAATTTCTGGGAAGTGCTTTTGGCCAATTTTAGTTTTTCCCAAGTGAGTTTTTAAGAAGCTAAAAATTGTAACTTTTGGAAAATAGCTTCCTGGGGAAGTATTTATGAAAACACGCGTGAGCTAAAAGTTATTTATTTATTTTCTTTTTCTTCTTTTTAATATAATCCAATCACTTCAAAAAAAAACATTTTGTACAAGAAAACATAAATTATTTATGTGCAAAAAAGCTACTTATTTATTTATTATTATATTTATGGTCACATACAAATAAAACATTTTATTTATTTTATAACATATTTATGGTCACGTACAAATATAACATTTTTTTTACTTTCAAAATATCTTCAATAGTCATTTGTGTTCTTTATAGTAATTTTACACAGCCACAATACTTTTTACTTTCAGTTTACCGAATACATTGAAATTATTTTTGGTTCTCACAACACTTTTAAAAATAAGTTTACCAAACACTCGACTTATTTTCCACAAATAAAATCCAAAAGCAGTCCCTCCCCCCAGCAGATCCAAAAGCAATCCCCCCCACATCACAGTAATGCCAAATTAAGCCTTAGTTAATATTTGACTTTTAATAAACGGATTAGATGAGATTACTGATGTGAGAAATCATGTTATAAAAACAATACTCGCAAGTGCACGAATCGTGAAGATAAGCACATTGGCAAGTAAGGATCGTTCCCACGAGGACTAGAAATTTATCGATTAAATCTAATTCTAATTAAAGTTAAATTGAAAGTAACCAAAAGATTGATGTTGATTACTTGAAACTAAAAACTAAATTAAATTAAACTAAAGAAAGCAATTGAGAATTTTTGGTTTGTGATCAATAGAAAGAAAACACTAGGCCATCAATGATCCCCAATTATGAACACTCAATGTTTGAAATTAATTTGTAAACAAGATTCAATCAATTCTAGGGTTTATTCTTTGTCTTTAATGTGACTATTACCGTTCGGTCGCATGTTGAGTCACGTGTTCCCAAACGATATTCACCATTTGGTTCAGGTGTGAATAATGATAAAACACCCATTAAGTGCAACAAATAAGAACCAAATTCTATTACATTGCCTTGGTCCAGCTAAAGATAAAATTCATTCATTCACAAGATCATTAATAAAGATTAATTTTGGTCCACTCTAACCCTAATTATCAGATAATTTTAATCCTAAAATCATGCCAAATAATCATTCACCCTTTGGTCCAGGTGTGAACAAAAAATTATAATTAATGAAGATTAAGCAGTTAAGAACAATGAATAAATCAAGAATTTAATTGATAAAATAATATTAATCCAAACAAAAGCATTCACAAAATGTTCACATTAATTCCCTAGTTAAGGATTTAGTTACACATCATGAAAATAGAGAGACAAGAGAAATAAAAGATAAAACCCATTAAGGCCTCAAACGGATTCTTCAAATCTTCAATGTTGAAATCTTCTAGTCTTCAAATCTTCGGATGCGCAACGATGAAAGAATTGCCATGTGTTTGTGTTGGGAAAATCGCGCAAAGGAAGCATGAAAAAAGAATTCCCTTTATAATAACAGGAACCTTAACCCTAGATTAATTGATGTATATAAAAAGTGTCGTACCTTTTTCTCGTGCCGATTGAACAAGTGCCGAATTGAATCCGCAAGATCTTCCAATCTAATCACGAACGTGAATCATCTAGGAGTGTGGGCTCCCTTTCCTTAAATTGTATACCCGAGGATGGAAACAAACAAAATCTTTCTCTTTGTTAGTTGCAATAATCCTCCAAAAAGAAAATAAAGAATGTTAGGTCACTTGTGAATTATCAATCAATTTGATTGAAACTCGCGTGAACCTTGATTCGATGTTATATACAAAACCTTTTAATGTAAAGGCTACTAGTGTACTATCGAAAACTAAACGTTCTTTCTTCCTTTTCTTCTTTGCTGAATCTCACACTGTTTCATAGCGTTGATCGAATTTTGTCTAGAGCAAAAACAAAACTTTCTCCCAAAATTCTTTTGGTGGCCGAATTCTCTCCAAGTAGAATTACTAGGTTGGCCAAAATCTCTCTCTAAAATCTATATAGTTGGCCGAAATTATTTCCTTATATATATATATATATATATATATATGGGTAGCCGAAATTCCATCTTGGAATATATTAGGATTTAAAATCCTTTCCTAAGAATGATTTACTTGGTTGTTAAGAATCCTTTTTCTTAGGTGGATTTACTTGGTGACCACGAATCCTTTTCCAAAAAGAATTCTTTCCTACACAAAGACTCCTAATCCAACTCAAATAGTGTATTTGTAACCATATTAAAGATTTCCTAATTTTATTGACTAGATAAATAATTCCTTTTATTTATCTACATATCAAATATAGTCTTTAATATTAATTATACTACCAACAATAGTATAATATTAGGACACCTTCACCTTCTAGAAAAGGATTTTGATTTTTAATTAAATAATTAATTAATTACCAAATTAATTAATTTCCATTTAATTAAATAATAAAATAAAAATAATATAATTAAGATAAACTATATAGCTTTGCCGCCCAACACCATATATCGGCCATTATATTATTTTTTCTATTTTATTAAATCCATTGGACCTTAATAAAAAGTCCACATGTGAACTAGACCCATTCTAACAAAAAGAAACAAGTCCAATTGCCTCAATACAATTCTTGATGGACCCCTAAATTGGTCCGATAGAATATATCAAGTGATCCATGTAAGTTCGTGTAGATTGGGGATCTTGCTGGGCTATCTAAATTTAAGCTTCAATAGACATAACCTAATCACAATCAACAAATAATTCACTTAGGTCCAATATATTAATTTTAGTTCTTTCCACTAAAGAACTAAAATTGAACTCTTAAATAAAGATAGAATAAGTTAATATTTCTCATTCATACCCTAGACAATCTTACTGGAGATAGTGTATCCTTGTGAAGAATACCAGTAATCGCCAAGAGCTCATAGACCACCTATAGCTCTCCAAGTTACCATATTTACTCATATGACCACATTTTGAACTTGCATACTTTGACTTGTCCATAAGCCATGTTTCAATAGACACTATTGAAAACTTAACGTTAATATTTAATATCCAATACCTCAAAATATCCATATGATGGTATTCTACTCATATTTAATAAATGGAGCCACGATGTCCATATCTGTAAATGGAGTCCTCTATCGATTAACAAATGAATACCACCAAACTATCGAGGATGGACTATGCTATATGATCGTACTTATTGATAGCTCAAATGATAACACTTACAACCATATGTCCATAATTTATCTTAGGATTGAGATAGACTCTCCGATTGTCTTCAAGTGAAAACTTTTATCCATTGACGGTTCTAGATAAAGTATTTCCTTGTGATCCAATTCAATGCACCTAGTGCACTAGATTCTTTTGCCCAAAGACACCACACTTTAAAATCTATTCACCCTCCCCTCTAGATTAATAATATACACACCATAATATTTGTTTCATCTACCAAGAGTGCTAATGAGAAGAAATAGTCTAAGAAAGGCTTAGCAATGGCGGCTACTTGGAGTGATGTAAAAGAGGAAGAGGAGTCCTCGGATGATCAAAAATATACTAGCAATTACATTGGTCACCCGACTATATATGAAGGAAGATTTGAGGATAGTGGTAAAGACTCTTCAAGTAGTGAGGAAAGTGAATACTCATTAAGTAATGAAGATAGTGAATTCTCCTCAAATCATGATGAAACAAGCTTAAATGACAAGATCCTTCAACTAACTTGTGAAAATGTCAAGAAGAATGATGAGAACAGCAAGTTGAAGTTGATTAATGCCAATTTAGTGGTGATAATCAAAGCTCTTGAAAATGAGAAGAATATGTTTTTGGAAAAGATAAACATGCAAAGTGAAGTCATTAAGGAGCATGGAGAGACCATTGAAAAGTATTTTTCAAAGATGGAGGAAAGTGCTCAAGAGCTAGATGATTTGAAAGAAGAATTTACTATCAAGTTGTTTGTCATGGAAGGAGAGAATAAGCAAAAAGAGAATAAAGAGCTTAAAGACAAAATCCTTAGTCTAGAGAATAACTTGAAAGATAGTAATGAAAGACTAGGAATTTTGAAACAAGAAGTTAAGCAAAGAGATGATTCTCTTGATCGTGCTAGAAGACTTGAAAATGTGCTTAGAGTCAAAATTAGTAAGCATGAGTGTCAAGAGAAAATGCTTAGTGATAAGCTTGATGAGGCTAACAAGATGATAGATAAGATGTCATATAGTGCTAGTAAAGTAGAAACTCTCATCAAGATTGGTAAGCATCCTAGTGACAAAAGAGGATTAGGTTATGTGAATAAAAAAATCTTTGATTCAAAGCCTAAAAAGAATTGGAGGAAGGCTTAAAGGAGTATAGTTGAAAATTGTGATTGCTCGGGTTCAAAAACAGAAATGGGATTACGAGCCACATGCACACACACGCTCTTATGTTGGAATCTATTCTCTTAAAAGCAAAAATTTCCGGATGATAATCAATTTGAACTTTAATGGAAAAGCTTAGGATGAATAGATGTTGATATGGTTTTCATGTTGATGATCCAATTACTCCTTTATATATGTTTGAAGCAAATCAACACAGACACTTATTTTGCTTACAAGTGAATTTGATTTGCTAGAAATTTTAGAAGAATTATGAGAGAGATTGAAAATCTTGGTGTATCTCTCATAATTTATGGAGCTTATTTTTATTGGATTTCTTTAAAATTGCTTGATTGTGTGATTGTGTGGATATCGTTGTAAACAATATCCTATCTTAATTTTTGATAGAGCACTTATCAAGGGGGAGCATAGTATGCTAGACTTTGTTCTCTTTTATGATAAGTTCACATGATTTAATTTTGATAAAAACATGACATATTTTAACATTGAGAATGCATGTTAAATATCTCATATATTTGACTCTATTCCCTTGATTATCCCTTGTTGTTTATTTGACTATTCTTTGACAAAAAAGGGGAGAAATGTATACTTCACCTTGTGTGGGAGAATTGTACCTCATATGGGAGAATATACCTCTTTGTAGAATATTGACGTTCTTGTATTAAAGGGGAGAGTTCTTTTCTTAAGGGGGAGTAAAGAATTCTTGCATGTTGAGGTTAAGGAACTAAAGGGAGTGCTTTAAAGTGAACTTTTATATGAGATAAATGATTTCTTGCTTGTTTTGTGGATATATCTTACCAATTTTCTTTGTATAAGATCTCTTGTTTGTTTGGTTGTGCTTGACTCACAGGTGCCTTGATGATTAAAAAGAAGATTCTTGCTCTGGTAGATTGCTACCTTCTCTACCACCTGTTCTTGTTTTTATTCCAAGAGGTATAGACTAGCTCGAAGCTTGAGCTCGGAGCTTGAACTTGTTGCTCTCTGGTTCAAAGTGCTATACTCTGAACAAGGTCAACTTATGTTCTATAGGGAGGACAACTTCAACCCTGAAAGCCAGAAAATAGGGTGTTTCCCCGGTTGCTATCCTCTTCGTGGTTCAATATGCCCAAAGGACCTTGGGAAGCTCTTCAACCCACTTTACCTTCTTCTGTAGCAACTTCCTTTTCAAAAGCTTCTTAATGGTTTTGTTAGTTGCTTCAAACAAACCATTGGTTTGTGGATGAGTTATCGACGTAAACCGGAGGTCTATACCCAACCTCTCGTAATAATCTCTGAACCTCACATTATCAAACTGCTTTCCCAAGTTAGTGATTATGACCAGCGGGGTACCAAACCTGTATACAAGATTTGTCTTGAAGAACTTGGTAGTATTTTCTTCTAAAATTTAGGAAAGGGGTTTTACCATGACCCATCGGGTGAAGTAATCGATGACGATGATATAATGCTTCGCTTGTCCAGGGGCTGTAAAAAGTAGTCCAATCAGGTCGACCCCCCATATAGCAAATGGGTAGGGAGAACTGATCGAGGATATTCATTCAGGAGGTAGATGATTTGGGTTCAAGGTCATTCGACATAACTTGTAAGATTGGACGAACCCTTTTGCATCCTGGTGGATAGTCGACCAATATTACCCCATGCGAAGCACCTAGTTGGCCAGAGCCTCACCGCTAATGTGATTTCTACAGTCCCTAGCATGAACCTCTCTCAACACCCATCTGGCATCATAAATATACAAGCATGGAAGCAAAGGAAGGGACTTGCCTCTCCTATAAAGGTACCCATCATTTAGGCAATATCGAACCGAAACTCTCTTGATTCTCCAGGCTTGGTCGGGCCCCTCAGGGAGCTTTCCTTCCTCGAGGTAAGCAACTAAGGGATCCATCTAGGATGGTAGCTGCTCCACATGACACATTTCTCTACCCACTACTATACTTGATTGGGAAATCACCTAAAGAGGAACTCCTCTTGGTAAGGCCTGGCCTTCATTCGCAGCTATCTTGGCCAAGACATCTGCTCTATGATTTTGTTGTTGTAGTGTCTATTCGATCCTGAATCCCTTAAATTTGGGCTTGAGCAGCTGAACTTGCTTCATGTAGGCAATCATGTTATCTTCTTTTGCCTGGTATACCCCGTAAATTTGATTGACTACCGGTAATGAGTCACTTTTGACAAGTAGATAACCGACTCCAAGCTCAATGGCTACCTTCATCCCTGCTAAGAGTGTTTTATACTCCGCCTCATTGTTGGTAGCCCTAAACTCAAATATGAAGCAGTGGCAGATTTTAGTCTTCTCTGGATCTGTTAAAACTATACTGGGTCCCCCCCAACTTGCCCCAAAGCTCCATCTGTGAAGAGGATCCATGTTTTACAATATACTGGGAAAATGTTTAATTCTAAGGACTTCTTAAGAGCTTGATCTGATACTACGAAAGTCCTCTAACTTGGGAGCATTTAGAATTCTACCACGAAGTCCGTTAAAGCTTGGGCTTTGATCGCAGTCCTGGCCCTGTACTTCAAATCGAACTGAGTAAGCTCTAAGGCCCATAAAATTAACCTTTCAGATACATTCGATCTCTAAAGGAACTGGCGGAGAGTTTGATATGTTATTACAACAACTGAGTGAGCTTGGAAGTACGGTCGTAACTTCCTAGTTGAGGTAACCAGGGCGAAAGCGAGCATCTTTAGAAGGATATAGTTTTTCTCTGGCTTGGTCAGCGCATGGCTCACATAGTAGATGGGTAACTGGAATCTATCTCAACACCCCTTGACCAAAGCCCTGCTCATTGCTGTTTTAGTGACAACCAAGTAAATTTGGAGTTCCTCACCGGGAATCAGTTTAACTAGCAGTGTTGCGCTAGCCAGATACTCCTTTAAAGTTTGGAAAGCTTGCTCACTTTCCTGATCCCACTTCATGTTCTTTGCTTGTTTGATAACTCTAAAGAAAGAGAGACACTTATCTATGGAACAAGAGAAGAACCGGTTGAGCGTTGTGATACTCCTTGTCAGGATTTACACCTGTTTCAGTGAAGTCAGAGAATCCAGGTCCAAGATGGCTCTGATCTTTTTCGGATTAGCCTCAGTGCCTCTCTCGTTGACCATAAAACCCAAGAACTTTCTTACAGTTACCTCGAATGCATATTTAAAGGGGTTTAATCGCATCTGGTTTTCCCTCAATATCAGGAATGTTCTAGGTCCTCATGATGCTCTTCTACAGTTTGGGACTTGGTAAACATGTCATAGATGTGCACCTCCATCAATCTCCCAATTTCAGGCTAGAACAATCGATTGACTAGCCGTTGATATATAGCTCCCGTATTCTTAAGCCCAAACGACATCATATTGTAGTAGTATAGACCCTGCCTGGTGATGAAGCTGGTCTTGTCCTGGTCGACGGGGTGCATCATGATTTGGTTATACCCCGAGAATGCATCCATAAAGCTCATGAGCTTGTTCCCGGCAGTGGAATCAACCAGTTGATCAATTTTTGGGAGAGGAAAACTGTTCTTCAGACATGCCCTATTAAGGTCGGTGTAGTTGACGTACATACGCCATTCCCCATTCGCCTTAGTGACCATTACCATGTTGGTGAGCTAGTCAGGATATCAGGCTTCCCTAATGAAACATGCCTTGATCAACTTGTCAACTTCCTCTTGGACTGCGATGTTTCTCTTCGTATTGAAATGTCGCCACTTTTGATTGACAGGTTTGACAGTAGGATCGACCGTCAACCGGTGGGAGGCCAAGGACAAGAGGATCCCTGGCATCTCACCATGGCTCAATGCAAAAATGTCATCGAACTCTCAGAGCAACTTGATCAATCCCTTATTTATCTCAGCTTCCAAAGAAGCCCCTGTTGGGATTATGCTCGATAGGAAGAGTATAATAATGTATTTGACAATCTTTTCATATTAATAAAGTGAATTCTAGTTTAACAAATCTTATAGCATTTATAGTTTAATTATTATAATTGTCAAAAGTAAATAATCATAAGGTCAAAAGACTATGATAAAAGAAGAATTGTTCATACATCTAGATATGTATGAGGTAGACACAATTCTTTAGTTAGTCTTGAATAATATTCACAACTTAAGATAAAAGGTTGGGCACCTTTATCTTGTTAAAGTTGTAGATTCTTTTGCTAGCATTTGAGTGGGATCAAATGTGTTATGATGAGTCTAAAATCATCAAAGTGTGGTGTCTTTGGGCAAAAGAATCTAGCGCACTAGGTGCATTGAATGGGATCACAACGAAATACTTTATTTAGAACCGTCAATGGATAAAAGTTTTCATTTGAAGATAATCAGATAGTCAATCTTAATCCTGAGATAAATGACGGATTTATGGTTGCAAGTGTTATCATTTGAGCTATCAATGAGTACGATTATATAGCATAGTCTATCCTGGATAGTTTTGTGGTATTCATTTGTTAATCAATAGAGGAAATCATTTATAGATATAGACATCGTGGCTCCATTTATTAATTGAGAGTAGAATATCATCATACGGATGTTTTAAGGTATTGGATAATAAATCTTAACGTTAAGTTTTCAATAGTGTCTATTGAAACATGGCTTATGGACAAGTCAAAATATCCAAGTTCAAAATGTGGTCATATGAGTAAATATGGTAACTTGGAGAGCTATAGGCGGTCTATGAGCTCTTGGCGATTACTGATATTCTTCATGAGGATACACTATCTCCAATAAGATTGTCTAGGGTATGAATTAGAAATATTAACTATTCTATCTTTATTTAAGAGTTCAATTTTAGTTCTTTAGTGGAATGAACTAAAATTAAAGTAGATCGGACCTAAGTGAATCATTTGTTGATAGTGATTGGGTTGTGTCTATTGGAGCTTAAATCTAGATAGCCCGCCAAGATCCCCATTCCACACGAACTTGCATGGATCACTTGATATATTCTACCAGACCAATTTAGGGGTCCACCTAGAATTGTATTGAGGCATGTGGACTTGTTTCTATTTGTAAGAATGGGTCTAGTTCACATGTGGACATTTTATTAAGGTCCAATGGATTTAATAAAGTAAGAAAAATAATATCTGACCCATATATATGTGTTGGGCGGCATGGCTATTTAGAATAGCTTAATTATATTATTTTTATTTTATTATTTAATTAAATGAAAATTAAATAATTTGCTGATTAATTAATTATTTAATTAAAAGTCAAAATCTTTTTCCTAGTAGGAGATGGTCTCCAAAAATTATACTATTGTTGGTAGTATAATTAATATTAAAGACTATATTTGATAAGTATATAAATAAAAAGAATTATTTATCCAATCAAATTAGGACGTCTTTAATGTCATTACAAATACACTATTAAGTTGGATTAGGAGTCTTGGTGTAGGAAAGAATTTTGGAAAAGGATTCTTAACCACCAAATAAATCCACCTAAGAATATGATTCTTAACCACCAAGTAAATCCTTCTTAGGAGAGGATTTAGTCTCCTATATGTAATACCTATTAAATTCGACCAAGAATGAATTTTTGGTGTGAGAAGTTGTTTTTTATTGTTATATAAAAAAAAACTTCGTCCAACTTATTATGTGAAGAATTCGGTAAAGCATTTTCGTTTTCGATAGTACGCTAGTGTCCTTTGTATCAAAAGGGTTTTGTGTACAACATCGAATCAAGGTTCACGCGAGTTTCAATCAAATTGATTGATAATACAAAAGTGACCAAACGTTCTTGGTTTATCTCTTGGAGGATTATTGTGACTAACAAAGAAGAAGATTTTGTTTGTTTCAATCCTCAGGTATACAATTTAAAGAAAGCGAGCCCACACTCCTAGGTGATTCACGTTCGTGATTGGATTGGAAGATCTTGCGGATTCAATTTGATGCTAGTTCAATCAACACGAAAAAGGTACGATACTTTTTATATACATCAATTAATCTAGGGTTAAGGTTCTTGTTATTAAAAGGGAAATTTTTTATTTATACGCAAACCCTAATTTTAATAAATTTTCTCACGCTTCCATTGTTTTTTTGAACCGTCTTTCCCTACAATTGGTATCAGAGCCTGGTTGTACCCTTGATTAATTGATGTATGTGTACGTGAATCTTTTTCTTTTTGTTGTATATATGCATGTTTTAGAAAGAGATGACACTCTAGGTATTCACATATATATTTACATTGGAATGTATGGATATATATTTATACATATATATATATATATATGTGTGTGTGTGTTTTATATGTGATTTATTATTGCTCAATTTTGGTCCTAGAATTTCAATGTAATTTTGTTTTGGGATTGTAACAAGAAGGGTGGTCTATCATTGCCATAATTTCCTTCTTGGTAGTTGCTAAGTTTTTTTAAATTTTGTTATTTTAATAAAAAAAAATACAGTATTTTTATTTATAATTCTTCTATAATACACTCAAGTTTCGAAGACTCGAAGGTTTGAAGAATTGGAAGCAACCGGAACAAGTTTGGGACTGTGCGAGCCATAGCAACTAACGTGCGTGCGAAGAGTACGTAGCCACGTTTGTTGTGGCATGGGTTGCGTATGGCAGCACTATGGAAGCCATGGGCTGCTCATGGCAGCCCTTTATGGGTTTGTGGCATACGCAAGCCCATGGGTAAGGGCAAAGGGTGCGCACACCCATGGGAGGCAGCCGAGAGAGTCCGGACGATGAAGGTCGCTTGAAGATTTGTTCTCCAAGAAAGGAGTTTTTGTATTCCAAGACATATGTAACTTACTTGTTTTTTTAGGATGGACCAAAATTATAGCTTTTTATACTTTTGTAAATATTGCAATGTTTGTCATTGTTTGATAACATGTCATATAGAATAGGAGTGACACTCAAATATCTCTTTTGGTATGAACATGCATAGAATGGTTTAGGTATCTAAATTTGCATCTAGATAACTTGGTAAATCATTCTTTGGAATTCGATCACACGCCTTAAATAATTGAGTGGGATAAGGTGTTTTGGAACACCTACGGCCTCCAAGTTTAGTTGAGCTTCGTGTTTCATGTAATAACCTCCCAAGAGGTATTCATGAATGGAATTTAGCAAGATACTTCCTTACAAGGATAGACTAGACAATTAGCCCAAACGATATCTACTCCCAAAGGAGGGATATTCGTGAGGGATTAGATTAAAGGTCGATAACTTGGTAACACACTCAATGTAATTTTATCAATATCCTCCCAAGAGTTCTTGTTAATAAAATTGCAACTCTAAAATTGAAAACGTTGGTTGTTATGTTAACAATTAGGTGGGACCTAGTCCAACTAGTAAATGGTGCGAACTCCTAAAAGAGGCATGACATTTATGGGTGTTGGATCACCGTTGAATTTTACGATTGAATTATTTTATTTATATTTCAAGATAAATATTCAAAAGTGCTATATCATGATTATTTACTTTTATAATTTTTTTTTAATATAAAGAAATCATGACCCCGTCCCTAATCAAATTCCTAAAAGATAATACTTTAACTGATGATAATCATGTCACGTGGAAAAATCATAAGATCGTTCTGTCTATTCCTAAACCACCAAACTAATGAATCTAACTTAGGAGCACAGAGATGAGTATCAGTAGTGGAAGTCTTCAGATTTGATGGCTAAATATACGTTACATTATGGCCATAATCTCCGACGTATTGCAACAGCAACATGAAGGAATGGAGACTGCTACCGATATACTGATGTCTCTATATGAGATGTTTGCTATGAGGTCTAGGATGACTAAGAGAGAGAGGCAGTGATTGCTTTTATGAATCTTAGGACAAAACCTAGACAGGGTGTGAAAGATCACATGATAAAAGTCATAGCATATCTCAACATTGCTGAATTGAATGGTGGTGAGATAGATGGTGAGACCAAAATTGACATGGTTGTCAACTCACTATCGGATTCCTTTGATCAATTCAAGTTGGACTACACATTGAATAATAAGGAATACACCTTGCAAGGCCTGATGCAAGATGTTCAAAGCGTGGAAAACATTCTTCTAAAAGGCAAGGGTCAAGAGATTCATATGCTTGGTAAGTTGCTACTGTTAAAGACCCGTAAGAAGGTCAAGAGACAACAAAAGAAAAAGCAACTTGTGCCTTTTTAGAAGGAGACCAAGAAAGTAACCAAGATCAAAGGAATAGACTAGAAAAGAATGAATTCAACTTGCATTTAGGCAATGGAGCGTTGGTGTCTACTAGAGTAGTGGGAGATATTAGAATCAATTTTGATTCTTATAGGCATTTAGTTTTAATAAATGTTTATTATGTACCACAATTCAAGAGGAATTTAATTTCGGTCTTTTGTCTAAATAAATTTGGATATTTGATTACTTTTAATAAAAGTTTTATTATTAGTAAGAATAACAAATTTGTTTGTAAAGGTACATTGGAAAACGGTTTATTCTATTTGCAAGGAAATATCTCTCACTTGTTAGACACAGAATCAATGGAACCTAATCATAAAAGAGTAATATTATCAAAAGATGAAACCTACCTATGGCATTTGTGCCTAGGTCATATTAACCTTAATAGGATTAAAATATTAGCAAGTGATGAACCTCTGAGAGACTTAAAGGTTGATGATCTACCAACTTGTGAATCTTGTTTGGAAAGTAAAATGACTAGAAGGTCGTTTACGACCAAAGGCATAAGAGCCATCGAATGCTTAGGATTGATACACACTGATGTGTGTGGACCTATGAGCATTCAAGCTAGAGGTGGATATGAGTACTTTATCACTTTCACGGATGTTCACTCAAGATTTGGTTATGTATATCTCATGAGACATAAGTCGGATGCTTTTGAAATGTTCAAAGCATTTAAAGCTGAAGTAGAAAATCAGCTTGAGAAACGCATAAAAATCTTGAGGTCTGATCGTGGTGGAGAATATCTATCTGGTGAGTCTCAACAATATCTTATTGATAATGGGATAATTTCTCAGTTTTCTGCACCAGACACACCTCAACAAAATAGGTTGACAAAAGGAGAAATAGAACTCTTTTGGACATGGTTAGGTCTATGTTGAGTTATTCAACGCTCCATAATTCTTTTTGGGGATATGCTTTACAAACCGCAATGTACATTCTAAACGATGTACAATCTAAGTCGGTTCCTAAAACACCTCATGAGTTGTGGATCGGGCGAAAGCCTAGTTTACAACACTTAAGGATATTTGGATGTCCTGCCCACGTGTTAAAAGGAAAGACAGAAAAGAAGGAGTCCGGTTCAGAAACATGCATATTTGTAGGGTATCGAAAAGGAACAAAAGGATATTATTTTTATAGTCCTTCAAATCTTAAAGTATTTGTTTCGACAAATGCTAAATTTCTAGAAGAGGACTATATGAACAATTTTGTACTTTAAAGTAGAATTCTTCTGAATGAGCTTTTAAGAGATACAATTCCACAAGAGGTTTCGCAACCAAGCCCAATTGTAAGTACCGTACCAACACAAAATCAGCAATCTACAATACCTTGTCGTAGTGGGAGGGTTAGTAGACAACCTGAGAGATACTTCGGTCTAGGAAAATCTGTAGAGAATCTTCCGGACGATGATGATCCCTATACGAACAAGTAAGCAATGGACGATGTTGATTATCGTCATTGGCAAAAGGCAATGCAATCCGAAATTGAATCTATGATCAAAAACAAAGTTTGGTCTCTTGTAGACTTGCCTAAAGAGATAAAACCCATTGGGTGCAAGTGGGTAGACAAGTTGAAAAGAGGAATGGATGGAAAGGTGGAAACATTTAAATCTAGATTGCTGGCTAAAGGTTATACACATAAAGAAGGTATCGATTATGAAGAAACCTTCTCTCCTGTGGCCATGCTTAAATCCATTAGGATACTCTTATCCATTGCGTTATCTCTAGACCTAGAGATTTGGCAAATGGATGTCATGACAGCTTTCCTTAATGCAAGTCTTGATTAAAGCATCTTTATGATGCAACCGAAAGGATTCATTGAAAAGGGCCAAGAGGAAAGAGTACGCAAGTTGCAAAGATACATATATGGATTAAAGCAAGCATCCAGATCCTGGAACATAAGGTTCGATCAAGCAGTAAAAAGTTTTGGATTTATTCAAATCCTTGATGAATCTTGTGTATACAAAAGAATTAAAGGCGACAAGATGGTTTTTCTAGTTCTTTATGTTGATGATATACTACTCATCGAAACGATGTAGATGTATTGACATCAATAAAAGAATGGTTAGCAAAACAATTTGATATGAAGGACTTAGGAGAAGCAAGTTATATTCTTGGTATCCAAGTCATAAGGGATAGAAAGAAAAGAACAATTGCATTATCCCAAGATTTATACATAGATAAAATCTTGTCCAGATTTCCCATGCCAGATTCCAAGAAAGGTATGTTACCTTTCAGACATGGAATCAAAATTTCTAAGGAACAAGTTCCTTAGAATGAGCATGAAGAGCAATTCATGAGTAGGGTTCCGTATGCATCGGCATTTAGAAGTCTCATGTATGCAATGCTCTATACTAGACCATATATTTGTTTTGTTATGGGCATAGTTAGCAGGTTTCAATTGAAGCCTAGTCCTGATCACTGGACGACAGTCAAGCATATTTTCAAGCATATCAGGAGAACGCGAGATTATAAGCTTGTATACTCTAGTGGGGATTTGATTCCCGTTAGGTAAACATATTCTGATTTTCAGTCAGATTCTGACTCTAGGAGATCAACATCAGGATCTGTGTTTACTATTGGAGGAGGGGTAGTCATATGGAGGATTATCAAGCAATCTTGTATTGTCGATTCCACCATGGAAGCCAAGTATGTTGCTGGTAAAGATGTTGTTTGGCTCCGCCAATTCTTGGTTGACTTGGAAATGGTTCCTGATGCAAATAAGCAGATCAATGTCTGTTGTAACAATAGTGGAGTAGTGGCTAATTCAAGAGAACTGAGAAGTCATAAGAGAGGGAAACACATTGAAAGAAAGTATCAACTTTTGAGGGAAATTATGCATAGGGGTAACGTGATGATTAACAAGATCGGGTAAGAAGATAATCTAGCGGATCATTTTACAAAAGCTCTTCCACAAAAGAGTTTTGATGGGCATCTAAAGAACATGAGGATGATAGATATGACACAGTTGCTATAGAGAAAGTAGGAAATTATTGGGATTATGCTCGATAGGAAGAGAATATTAATGTATGTGACAATCTTTTCATATTGATAAAGTGATTTAAAGTTTAACAAATATTATAGCATTTATAGTTTAATTATTATAATTGTCAAAAGTAAATAATCATAAGGTCAAAAGACTATAAGAAAAGAAGAATTGTTCATACATCTATATATGTATAAGGTAGACACAATCCTTTAGTTAGTCTTGAATAATATTCACAACTTTAGATAAAATGTTGGGTGCATTTATCTTGTCAAAGCTATAGATTCTTTTGCTAGCATTTGAGTGTGATCAAATGTGTTATGATGAGTCTAAAATCATCAAAGTGTGGTGTCTTTAGGCAAAATAATCTAGTGCACCGGGTGCATTGAATAGGATGCAATGAAATACTTTATCTAGAATCGTCAATGGATAAAAGTTTTCATTTGAATACAATCGGAGAGTCTATCCTAATCCTGAGATAAATGACAGACTTATGGTTGCAAGTGTTATCATTTGAGCTATCAATGAGTACGATTATATAGCATACTCTATCCTTGATAGTTTGGTGGTATTCATTTGTTAATTGATAGAGGACTTCATTTATAGATATGGACATTGTTGCTCAATTTATTAAATGAGAGTAGAATATCATCATATGGATGTTTTGAGGTATTGGATATTAAATCTTAACGTTAAGTTTTCAATATTATCTATTAAATCATGGCTTCTGGACAAGTCAAAATATCCAAGTTCAAAATGTGGTCATATGAGTAAATATGGTAACTTGGAGAGCTATAGGCGGTCTATGAGCTCTTGGCGATTACTAATATTCTTCACGAGGATACACTATCTCCAATAAGATTGTCTAGGGTATAAATGAGAAAATATTAACTATTCTATCTTGGTTTAAGAGTTAAATTTTAGTTCTTTAGTGGAATGAACTAAAATTTAAATAGATCGGACTTAAGTGAATCATTTGTTGATTGTGATTCGGTTGTGTCTATTGGAGCTTAAATCTAGATAGCCCGCCAAGATCCCTAATCCACACGAACTTGCATGGATCACTTGATATATTTTACTGGACCAATTTAGGGGTCCATCTAGAATTGTATTGAGGCATGTGGACTTGTTTCTTTTTGTAAAATTGGGTCTAGTTCACATGTGGACTTTTTATTAAGATCCAATGGATTTAATAAAATTAGAAAATTAATATATAGCCCATATATGTGTGTTGGGCGGCAAAGCTATTTATAATAGCTTAATTATATTTATTTTATTTTATTATTTAATTAAATGAAAATTAATTAATTTTTTGATTAATTAATTATTTAATTAAAAGTCAAAATCTTTTTCCAAGTAGGAGATGGTCTCCTAAAGTTACACTATTGTTGGTAGTACAATTAATATTAAAGACTATATTTGATAAGTAGATAAATAAAATGAATTATTTATCTAATCAAATTAGGAAGTCTTTAATATGGTTACAAATACACTATTGAGTTGGATTATGAGTCTTGGTGTAGGAAAGAATTACTTTTGGAAAATGATTCTTAACCACCAAGTAAATCCACCTAAGGATTGGTTTCTTAACCACTAAGTAAATCCTTCTTAGGAGAGAATTTAGTCTCCTATATATAATACCTATTAAATTCGACCAAGAATGAATTTTTGGTGTGAGAAGTTGTTTTTTATTTGTTTTTTATTGTTATATAAAAAAAAACTTTGTCCAACTCATTGTGTAAAGAATTCGACCAAGCATAGAGAAAAGAGGAAACGTTTTTGTTTTCGATTGTACACTAGTATCCTTTGTATCAAAAGGGTTTTGTGTATGACATCGAATCAAGGTTCACGCGAGTTTCAAACAAATTGATTGTTTATTCAAAAGTGACCGGACGTTCTTGGCTTTTCTATTGGAGGATTATTGTGACTAACAAAGAAAAAGATTTTGTTTGTTTTCATCCCCAGGTATACAATTTAAAGAAAGGGAGCCACACTCATAGGTGATTCACGTTCGTGATTGGATTGGAAGATCTTGTGGATTCAATTCGACGTTAGTTCAATCATCACGAAAAAAAAGGTATGTTGCTTTTTATATACATTAATTAATCTAGGGTTAAGGTTCTTGTTATTAAAAGGGAAATTTTTTATTTATTTGCAAACCCTAATTTTAATATATTTTCTCACGCTTCCGTTGCATTTTTGAACCGTCTTTCTCTACAGCCCTGACCTTCAACATTTCGGACAGATCATCCTCTCTGACCGGAACCTCTTCCAACTTGTCAATCGGGTTATTGATTGCCCATTCCTTTCCTTGCCTTACCTTATTTATTAGTCACCTGGGAATCCCTTTCTGGATGATCAACGGGTTTTGAGTTCTTTAGGTTCATCTCTGGTATTTTCTGGCTTTGTATTGTTGTCACTTGTGAAAACTATCTTACCAGTATTGTCGGGTTGGAAGAGATTGTATAACATATTCTGGCAGCTAGCTGGTTAGTACGTACCTTGCTTACTTAGTTCTCGACTAGAAATTTCAAGGTGTTATGGTAGACCGACATGACTCCCTTGATGGCTGATAGGAATGGCCTTCCTACTATAGCATTGTAGGCCATTGAAAGGTCGACTGCAACGAAGTCTATCATTATGTTCTGTTGGAGGGGTGCGGTTCCTACGAACACGGGAATTATGTTCGATCCCAATGGCATGACAATATCACCCGCGAAACCATACAGAGGAGTTGTGCAACTATTATAGAACCATTACTTCAGGTTAAGTTTCTCCAAGGTATCTTTAGAGAGAACATCTACGCTATTGCTAGAATCGGTAAGCACATGATGAACCACGCAGTTGGTGATCTGTACTATGACCACTAAAGGATGGTTGTAGGGCTGAACAATGTAGTAGACATTTGCCTCGGAGAAAATAATCCGAGCCGACTGAGACGTGCTAGCAGTGCTCTGTTGTAGCCTAAAAACGCTTCGACCTTTCTCCTTACGGGAAATCTTCCTTATGGGAAATCTTACTTGCATAGTTTTTCTAGGAATTGTTAGATGATCCAGTCAAGGTGGGAACTCCACTGATAGTATGGATGACTTGGATTTGCTATATCAAATCCTTCTGCTTACCTATTCGCTTCTCCTCATTTTCCCTGATTTCTGCTTGTACCTCCTTCTCTGTCTGGATGTTGTCCCTGACTTCTTATAGAAACTCTACGAAGCAACCTCCCCTTACCAGAGCCTCTATCTTGTTACGTAGGCTGTAACGGTCTGATGTGTTATGCCCGATGTCTTCATAGAAGTCACTGTACTTGTATTTGTTTCTGGCATCGACCGATGCTTTCATTGGTGCCGGCTTCCTCAGCAACCCTTTATCTCGGATGGTGAGGTAGATTGTTTCCCGGGAAGCATTCAGTGGGGTATAATTGCTAAACCCCCTCTTAACCTGGTTTACGAGAGCTACCCCCTTTCGAGGAGAGGAAACCGGGGAAAGCGTTCTCCTTACTAGAACCCAATCCCGTTGAGGTTGAAACGGAGGAGGATGGTATGTTGACCTGTTAAGAGGTTTGTTATGAATCTTCTGAACTGGTGCCGGCTTATATGCCTCTTTCTTCTGGCACTTCATCGCTCGCATGTCATCATGTTCCAACTTGAATTTTAGCTATTCCTCGATCTCTATCTACTTCAGAGCCCGATCGTATACTTCTTGATAGGTTTTTGGCACATTCTTGGAAAATGATCGGAATAGCTTTCCTACCGATAACTTTCTGTGAAAATTGGCCTGGGTTTCTTTCTCCGTGAAGACTCCCATCTAGATAACTTCCTTGTGGAACCTTTCCACATAAGCCTGGAGAGTTTCCCCTCTCTCCTAGATCACATACTGCAGATGGATGAGATCCTTTGATCGGGGTTTGACACTCAGGAATTGAGCAGAAATCAGTTAACAACTTCGTGAAAGAGTCCACACTACCAGCGGGTAACTTTCTGAACCAAGTATTGGCATAGTTTGTCAGAGTGGTAGGGAACATCTGGCATATGGCATTCCTGGTTGTGTTCAGGACCTCTATCTGTTGGACGAAACTCTCTAAGTGACTTAAAGGGTCCTCCGTGCTAGAGAACTTATCTAAGGGCATCTTAAAATAAGGTGGAAGTTCCACCTCCTAGATCTTTTTGGTATAGGGAGCGTTCATCTCACTCAGGGGTCCCTTTTGACCTCTTTACCTTTCCCTCGTTTTAACTGTTGGATCTCCTTCTGTAATTTAGGCAGCTGGTCTCTCAAGCGCTTACTTCCATGTTTCTTGAAATAGACCTCAGAGCTCTCATTGTCAGATGTCCCTGATGAGCTGGATACTTCCAATTTATCCTCTTTAGGGGTGGGCACCACTTGTACAGTTCACCGACTACCAGTAGCCTCAACTCGAGGTTCTCTTTTGGAAGTCACCGATCGAGGAGGGATGCGAGGTGCCCTTGGCGGGGCATCGACTGCTGACTTGACCTGCCTAGGTTAATAGTAGGTTGGCCTATCTAGGACTGGGGGCATGGGCCCTAGCCTATCCCGGCTGGAAGTTGTAGATCCATTTCTATTCTAGGCAGGGATCGACAGAGAAGGGCCCAACCGATCGAAGGCAAGTTACCTGGCAGTGGGTCTGCTCGTCTCTCCTTAGGTACCAAGATCTGCTAGTTGATGAGCAAATCCTTCAACAGCTAGAAGAGCGCATGCATTTTCCATGATGGCCGCAACATGTTGGTTGATCATAGCTTGGTTCATTGCTTGTAATGTTTGAGCCTATGCCACGTCTGGCTGATATAAGGCTGGCTTATGGTGCTTGGATTTCTTTCCTTTCTTCTACCCTTTCATTGTTGAAGGGGCATAATGTGTTGGGATTATGCTCGATAGCAAAAGTATAATAATGTACTTAACAATCTTTTCATATTAATAAAAGTGATTTCTAGTTTAACAAATCTTATAGCATTTACAGTTTAATTATTACATTTGTCAAAAGTCAACAATCATAAGGTTAAAAGACAATGAGAAAAGAAGAATTGTTCGTACATCTGGATATGTATGAGGTAGACACAATTCTTTAGTTAGTCTTGAACAATATACAAAACATAAGGTAAAGGTTGGGCACCTTTATCTTGTTAAAGTTGTTGATTCATTTGCTAGCTTTTGAGTGGGATCAAATGTGTTATGATGAGTCTAAAATAATCAAAGTGTGGTATCTTTGGGCAAAAAAAATCTAGTGCACTGGGTGTGTAAGGACCTCTGGTTTTGATTGGCTTATTTCATGACAAACCGCACCACATTGGGGATGATTGTGTAATGGGTAGCTTAGGTCCTCATTGGCAAGCTTTCATGCATCTCTATGACATGAAGAGCAAAGGGTATATTCACATTACTTTGCCTCTTAAAGAGTTTAGATGCAAACACACACCTCATGCATGCTTTGTTGATCTTGCATTTCTGTTGATATTGTTTATATGGAGTAAGGTGTCTAGTTTCAAAAGAGCGTATTTCAATGATTTAAATGTTTTCCAAAACTGACATTTGTATTGTCTTGTGACCATATCTTTTTATACCGTGATTCAAAATGAGTTTTGAATTTTTTTTTACAAACTAGACACCCATACCTTTCCAACAATATATTATTTGTAATGTTAAATGATCGTTTGGATTGGTTTTAAAATCTCCAAAGTGACCACAAAACAGGGCATCTCTGTTATTGTCCGTTTCTGAGCTTTGGTCACTAAAATGACCATAACTTTTTCTACACACATCCAAATCATGTTTTGTGAATTGGAGTAGAATATAAACTTCCTTACCTTTCCAAAGGTATAATATATGAAAGGTTTGGATGTCATTTGGTCATGTTTTGGGTAACTCGAAGCTTGAGCTATTTTGCTGTCATGCGTGTAACGAGTTCTAGACCGCTTTTGGTGCACATGCCTAGGCAGCGACCTAGGCAATGGTAATGTCTAGCCATGCCATGCTGCCTGGACAACTGCCTAGACACTTGCCTAGCCAGCGGTATGCCCAACATTCATGACAGGATTTCGTTTCCCAAATCCAAAACGACACCGTTTTGTCTATGGCTTTTATATATATGTTCTCTTCTTCTTTCTTTTACACTTAAGAGCTCAAAGAATACAATTTTATTCCCCAAACCTAAAACCCATCTTCATCTTGCATCATTCTTCATCATATGAGCATGGGTGTTCTTTGTTTCATGACTAAGTAAGTAAGAACTTCATTGAACATCATTTATTGTTCTTCTTACTATAGATAAGGCATTTATTGTTTAATTAAATACTTAGACTCTACTTTACTGCATATATTTATGAGTCTTGATAACATGATTGGGTTTGTTTGTTGATAGCTAGAATTTAGGACATATTTGCCTCTAGGTAATTATGTCATATTAATTTCATTTTGATGATTGCATTAATGACCATGCCATGCTTAATGACAACATATGTTGAAATGGCCTTGTCTGATAACTAGGGTATAATATTGCATTACTATATCTAGTTAAGTCTTTATGAACATTTATTTAGATATTGATATCTAGGGATTGTACTTAGTGACATTCTTAAATTCCTAGATAAGCATTTAGTGTTTTGCCTAGAATTATTTCCATGTTTGAATATTTTATCATATTCACATAGGTTGTTGAACTCTTCATTAAGTCAAGTCTTATGACTTAGATGTGAAGTTACACAAGAAAGGGAAGCCTTACAACCAAGGGTGGGTTGACAAGCAATTGGTTGGGTGCCACTGTAAAAGGCCCAAGGGGGTATAGTAGGAGGTGTTCACGCCAAGAGTAGTGTATCAGGGGATATCACTAGGGACTAAACGAAGGGTGGTGAGTGGCGGTGTCCATAGCCAGAGGTTGTCGAGAGTGAGAGTCTGAGAATCACTTGAGGGTGTAACCTTTGCTAATATGGTGGATTTCAGTGACCGAGTGTGGCACACTTAACAGCCCATGGTTTTTCCCATTTGGAGGGTTTCCACGTATACATCTTTTGTTATTTATATTTCAGCACTTTACACTTGATGTTGTATGTTTGTTTTATTGGATGAATTTGGAATATTGAATAATCAAGAGAAAATGACAATTAACTTGATTAAAATCTATTCACCCCCTTTAGGTTAATAGATGTGTTTATTAGGGAACTTTCAATTAGTATCAGAGCGGGTTCCTTAACATAATTAGGTGATCCAAGCTCTTGTTTGCGCGTCTTGTGTTTGTTTGCATTTGTTTGTTGCATTACATTTGCTTTCATTCATTCACTTCACCTAAACACCATATGTGAGAGTGAAACACTTAGAACGGGTATTGTTGTGGTGACCTCTAAAGATGAAGGGGAGAAATATGACTCCGATGATGAGATGACTCTCATGATAGAGAGACTTGGGAGATTTGTGAAATCTCAAAAGAAGGGCATGACCTCCAAATTGAAAGAGGAGAAGAGTATGACTTCCAAGGTTAAAGGGAAAAAGAAAATCTCAAGGAAAGATGACCCTTGCCTTAAGTGTGGTGGATTTGGTCACATTGCCTCCATGTGTAGCAACCTAAAGTACAAGAAAGGAGGAGAATCTATGATCGCTACTTGGGGTGATAGCTAAGTTAACGTGATTGGAAGTTGTTCTACAAGCTTAGTTACGTGTTTGAACAACTATTTGGCATTTCCAGTTTTCTACCATGAAGAGACACAAGCTATCACCAAATGTGTGTCACTTGAAGATTTTAAGAATGGTGACTTGGAGTTGCGAAACCGAAGAGAAGCAAGCCTTGATAATATTGATCCTAAAGAAGAGGAAAATGTTTGTGTGGCAATAAATGACCTAGGCAAAGACCTTGAAGAGGAAGTTGTCACAATTAATGAAAAGCCAAGTGATGTGACCCTTCTTAAAGTTTTGAAGCAAAATGAAGAGCTCTCTAAGAAGAATGAGACTTTGAGATTGTGGAAGGTTTCCTTGGAAGAAAAGCTCCGTACCCTTGAAGAAAGTAAGCAAAATTGTCAAAATCAACTTCATAGGAATAAAGAGATCATGAATGAGTAAATGGATGATATCTCTATTTTTTGCTCCAAATTGAAGACTATGGAGAAGGAGACCTCCGTTAATAGCTCCTTGAAGTTGGACATGATTGATATCTCCAAGTATGAGAAAGAGATTGAAGATTGCTACTAAAGGATGAAGGCAATGAAGGATGAACTTGCCAACAAAGAGAACTCCTTGAGGATTGTCAAGGAAAGAGAGATGAGGTACCTTGAAGAATTAAAGAAGGCCAAGGTCAAACATCCTCAAGCTCAAGGAAAAAGTAAGGCTTCATCCAAACAACCTTCAACTCAAGGAAAGTCTAGACAAGCCTTGGCAACTAAACCAAAGCCTAGGCAATTCAAGAAGAATGGACAAGTACTTGAGAAGTCAATCACCTCCTCCAACAAACCAACTATGAGGAAATGAGTTGATCACAAGAAGCATGAACAACCAAGGAGGCAAGATCAACCGGCTCAATGACCTTAAGCTATACCACAAAGGTGCCAATTTGCTCAAGCTCCAAGGAGATGTAAACCGATGCACCATCAAAGACAACCTCACCAACATGGCGATGCCCGGATGAGATCACAATGTAATGGTATAAATTCTTTCTTTGTACCTACTTGTCATTTTTATGGTATGATTGGCTACTTATGAGCAAATTGCTTTAACTACATTAAGATGTGTCAATTAGATAGCATGAAAGTAAACGGTTGAAAAAGATGGCAAGTTTGCATGAACCTAGGTATTCTAGAAAGTTGTTTATGACCACTAAAAATGAAAAAGTGGAACCTAGGTGGGTTAGAAAGAATGAACCCACTTGCCTTAGTACCCATGTGACACCTGTAGATGCAACTAGGTCCATTAGACTTGGTAGGTCTATTGAGGCTCATGCCTCTTATTGACTTGGTTGGAATTGACCCAGTTCGAGGAGCTCAAGCAAAGAGAGTGAACTTGCATGATTTGATATATGCCAAAATTTAATTTGTTTTATGCTCTTTTGTTAACTGCTTGAGATTCTTGGTTGCACATATGCTTATATGATTTTTTTTAATAAGTGTGCACCATTGCTTTGTTTGCAATCCATGTCATATTTATGTTCAAACATGCATTTTTGGACTAGGAGATTTAATTGGGAAAGTACATTTGAATGACCTATAATTATCTCCATGACATGTAAACTTGCTTTTAATGACATGCTTTAATATGATATGCATGAATTGAGTTTGATTGCTTTAATGCAAATGTGTGAGTGCAAATGAGAAGACTAATTAATAAGAATCTTGTATCCATGCAATTAATAAGGATTTTATATCCAAATTAGTCTTCCCACTTTTCTTATTGGTGACACAAGACTACTATCATACGGTTAATTGCCTGGAAAAATCAATAAGAGTGCAATAGTCGCTCATGTCTTGATTTGCCTTTAAGGATTGATATAGTGCTTTATTTTCAAACTTTTGAAACTATATCTTGTTTGCTTATGAAAAAAGGGTACAAATTGGTTTGAATTCTTTTGGAAATCCTTTTGATGTTTGCTTTGCCAAAGACCATTTGTTTTGGATTTGAATGCAACATGTCTTGCTTGCAAAGCATCCTTGTCACACATTTTTCTTTAAATAAACCTCATTGAATCTCTCTCAATTACTTATGCTGCATAAAGTTCGTTTATATGATTATGAATTGTAAATGTGCCAATATCTCTCTTTACTAAAGCAACTCGATAGGGGGAGCTCCTTTGCCTTTCTCAAGACAAAAAAAAGGGAGAAGTCTTGAGAAATTTAAGGGGAGCATTGGTTATGATTTGGGGAGAGATCATGAGAGAGAGTAACTCATTTATGGGGAGCATTGCACATGCATTTGTCAATTTTGCTTCATTGAGTGCACATGCTTTTTATATTTGTTCACCTCATATGCACTTGTTCTTGGAAAGTGTTTTATTGCTATTCTTTGTAGTTTAGATGATCTACGAAGAGATTGAAGACCTTGAAGACTTTGAAAATTAGGTATATCTTTTTGTAACGTAGAATGGACTTTCATGGACGACAACTAGATTTGTTTTATTTTTGTGAGGATTTTTGTGAGTGGTTGTTTTGTCATGAAATAGCCAAAGTGGGAGATTGTAATGACCACTGGCTTCAATTGGCTTATTTCATGACAAACCACACCACATTGGAGATGATTGGGTAATGGGTAGCTTAGGCTCTCATTGATAAGCTTCCAAGCATCTCCATGACTTCAAGAGCAAAAGGTATATTCACTTGACTTTGTCTCTTGAAGAGTTTAGGTGCGCACACACACACACCTCATGCATGCTTTGTTGATCTTGCATTTGTGTTGATATTTTTTATATGTGTGCATCCCTTCACAATCACACTTGCACTTCATTTATAGATTTAAGTGTGGTATTGTGTTGTGTTCGCACTTGCATGATGGTGTTCTTGTTTTAGCGAGTTGAGTGACCATATGAGAAGGTCTCATTCTTCTCTTGGTTTGGTTATATGGAGTAAGGTGTCTAGTTTCAAAAGAGTGTATTTCAATGATTTAAATATTTTTTCAAAACTAACCTTTGTATGGTCTTGTGACCATATCTTTTTATACAATTATTCAAAATGAGTTTTGAAAATTTGTATACAAACTAGACACCCATACCTTTCCAACCGTATACTATTCTTAATACTTAATGACCGTTTGGATTTGTTTAAAAATCTCCAAAGTGACCATAAAAATAGGGCATATCTGTTGATGTTCGTTTACGACCTTTGGTCACTAAAATGACCATAACATTTTCTACAGACATCTAAATCTTGTTTAATAAATTGGAGTAGAAAGCAGGTTTCCATACCTTTCCAACGGTATAATATACAAAAGGTTTGTATATCTTTTGGTCATGTTTCGGGTCGCTCAAAGCTCGAGCTGTTGTGCTGTCATGCGTGTACCGTATTCCAGACCTCTTTTGGTGCATATGCCTAGGTAGCAACCTAGGTAGCGGTAATGTCTAGCCGTGCCATGCTACCTGGACAGCTACCTAGACACTTGCCTGGCCAGTGGTATGCCCAACATTCATGACAGGATTTCGTTTCCCAAGTCCAAAACGACACCGTTTTGTCTATGGCTTATATATATATGTTCTCTTCTTCTTCCTTGCCACTTAAGAGCTCAAAGAATACAATTTTACAATGAAAGAACCTCTATTAGAGAGAAAAAGCTTCAAGCTTTGTTTTTGACTCTCCAAACCCAAAACTCATCTTCATCTTGCATCATTCTTCATCATATAAGCATGGGTGTTCTTTGTTTCATGACTAGGTAAGTAAGAACTTCATTGAACATCATTTATTGTTCTTGTTACTCTAGATATGGCATTTATTGTTTAATTAAATACCTAGACTCTACTTTATTGTATATATTTATGAGTCTTGATAACATGATTGGGTTTGTTTGTTGATAGCTAGAATTTAGGACATATTTGCCTCTAGGTAATTATGTCATATTAATTTCATTTTGATGATTGCATTAATGACCATGCCATGCTTAATGACAACATATGTTGAAATGGCCTTGTCTGATAACTAGGTTATAATATTGCATTACTATATCTAGTTAAGTCTTTATGAACATTTATTTAGATATTGATATCTAGGGATTGTACTTAGTGACATTCTTAAATTCCTAGATAAGCATTTAGTGTTTTGCCTAGAATTATTTCCATGTTTGACTATTTCATCATATTCACATAGGTTGTTGAACTTTTCATTGAATCAAGTCTTATGGCTTAGATGTGAAGTTGCACATGAAAAGGGAAGCCTTGCAACCAAGGGTGGGTTGACAAGCAATTGGTCGGGTGCCACTATAAAAAGACCCAAGGGGGTAGAGTAGGAGGCATTCATGCAAGGAGTAGTGTATCAGGGGATATCACTAGGGACTGAACCAAGAATGGTGAGTGGAGGTGTCCATAGCCTGAGGTTGTCGACAGTGAGAGTCCGAGAATCACTTGAGGGTGTAACGCTTTCTTATATAGTGGATTTCAGCGTTCAAGTGTGGCGTACTTAACTGCCCGTGGTTTTTCCCATTTGGAGGGTTTCCATGTATACATCTTGTGTTATTTATATTTCCGCACTTTACACCTGATGTTGTATGTTTGTTTTATTAGGTGACTTTTGAATATTGAATAATCAAGAAAAATTGGCAATTTACTTGATTAAAACCTATTCACCCCTCATTTAGGTTATTTGACACACTTCTTAGGGAATTTCAGGGTGCATTGAATAGGATCACAGTGAAATACTTTATCCAGAACCGTCAGTGGATAAAAGTTTTCACTTGAAGACAATCGGAGAGTCTATCTCAATCCTAAGATAAATGATGGACTTACGGTTGCAAGTGTTATTATTTAAGCTATCAATGAGTACGATTATATAGCATAGTCTATCCTCGATAGTTTGGTGGTGTTCATTTGTTAATCGATAGAGGACTTCATTTATAGTTATGGACATCGAGGCTCCATTTATTGAATAAGAGTAGAATACCATCATATGGATGTTTTGAGGTATTGGATATTAAATCTTAACGTTAACTTTTCAATAATGTCTATTGAAATATGTCTATTGAAATATGTCTTCTGGACAAGTCAAAATATCCAAGTTCAAAATATGTTCCTATGAGTAAATATAGTAATTTGAAGAGTTAGAGGTAGTCTATAAGCTCTTGCCAATTACTGATATTCATCACGAGGATAAACTATCTCTATTAAGATTGTCTAGGGTATGAATGTGCAATATTAACTTATTCTATCTTTATTTAAGAGTTCAATTTTAGTTCTTTAGTTGAATTAACTAGAATTAATATATCAGACCTAAGTGATTCATTTGCTGATTGTGATTAGGTTATGTCTATTGGAGCTTAAATTTAGATAGCTCGCCAAGATCTCCAATTCACACGAACTTGTATGGATCACTTGATATATTCTACCGGACCAATTTATGGGTCCACTAAGAATTGTATTGAGGCATGTGGACTTGTTTCTTTTTGTAAAAATGGGTCTAGTTCATATGTGGACTTTTTTTTATGGTTGAATGAATTTAATAAAATAAGAAAAATAATATATATACCCATGTGTGGTCTTGACAGCAAGGCTAAATATATTAGCTTAATATATTATTTTTATTTTAGTATTTAATTAAATGGAAATTAATTAACTTGTTAATTAGCTAATTATTTAATTAAAAGTCAAAATCTTTTTCCTATTTAGAGAAGGTCCCCTAATATTATATTGTTGTTGATAGTATAATTAATATTAAAGATTATATTTGATAAGTAGATAAATTAAAGGAATCATTTATCTAGTAAAATTAGGAAATCTTTAATATGGTCACAAATACACTAATGAGTTGGATTAAGAGTATTGGTGTAGAATAGAATTCTTCTTTAAAAAGGATTCTTGGTTACCAAGTAAATCCACATAATGAAAGGATTCGTGTACATCAAGTAAATCTTCTTTAGGAAAGAATTTAAAACCTATATATATCTCCTGTTGAAAATTTTAAAATATTTCAAACCCTAATTTCACGCTTCTGCCGCGTTTTGAACCGATTTGTCCCTACAAACTGATGTCCCGATGTCTCGGGCTAACCTTGAGAGGATCGAGGCCACAAAATCACTGTAAAACAACAAACTTATAAATGTAAAATTGATGGTGTCCCACAGACGGCGCCAGAAAGTGTTAATGAAAAATTTACATAGGATGAGAAATTTCAGTTAACTCCCTCAAGACCACTACCATGAAGGTGGTGGTCGGGGTTTGGTACCTTTGGTACCTAGAACATTCGAGCAAAGGTGGGTATTGGAATATAAATACAGTGAAGAGGGGAATAAAATGCTTTATTATAAATCATATATGTCTTACAAAAATCTTTCGAATATTCACAATCTCACTAGGGTACAGTAAGGTGGCAACCTCGTTCCTGTCGAGATGTAGAAAATAATGATGGCTGTGTTCTGTTGACAGAATTTAGGCCAGAGTAGGATCTCTCTCCTTGTATCCTTTTTGGTTTTTTGTCGCTTTATGTGTTCCTTTCTTAATTTTCCATTCTCCATTTCTTTGTTCATGTTGGGTGTATTTATACCCAGCCCGAATAGGTCAAACTAGAGAATCTCCCGCCATGATTCTTTGAATCAAATCCCTCCTTATTGGGCAAGATATTTTATTCAAAATTCATTGAATTCAAATTAATAATGGATTCAGATGTATCCTAGGTGGAGATAAATTTGTTTCCTTTTTGGACTCAATCACTTGCCCAACACGTATGTGGTGTTTCAATGTTCGCTGGAGTGTAGATATGACCTCATGCTCCTTCATGGCATGATTCCTCATGGAGGTCGTAGCATATGGTGTTCATTGTTTCATAGAGCAAGATAGATTCGTACTTTGGTTTTGGTATTAGGAGTTTTGTCTAACCTTTTCAGGTCCCCTGAAGCTTAGGACAACCTTGTGGCGCTCTTCGGTGGTAATAGAGCTTTGGCGGGATTCCTCATATCTGCCCAAATAGGTTCGAATCTTCCTTCTGCAAAGTGGAGCGAGGCCACAGAATGGACTCGACGTCTTATTGGTCCTTTTTACGTATAAACAGGGTGTAGGGCTTCCAAGGAGGTTGCAAGGCAGTTTCAACCTCGGGGAGCCTGGATCATCACACGTCGGGCTTCCCTGAATTCCTACCTTGGTGTAAGGAGCTCGATTTGATCGTATCAGGCTCTATTTCGAATGCTTCCAAAGCTCGACGACCTTTCCTCGCTTATGCGGGATTGCTTCATAACTCGATCTCAGGATCCGTGGTTCCATGGTGGGTAATCTCGGGCTAAAAGAGTGGAAAATTTCCCTTTGGTCCCTAGCCAAATTTGGCTATAAACAATGATTTTTAACCACATACACTTAAGGGGATTTCTAAACAAGATCACTTGAATGGAAGGGATGGATTGTGAGCACTCTAATCCTAGCCGTCCCGACCAATAAATCTACTCGACCATAATGTGACTCTTCTTCACACTCAATTTAGCACTCCAATGGTTGAGTGTTGGGTGAGGAGTAAGTGGTTTTACATCCCCACTTATGGGTATATTGGCCCTAAATAGATTGAATTGGTTTTAAATGACTGGATTGCCCAACATTTGTTTTTTAAATGCAAGGACTCCTATATCCCTTACCATATGTTATCACTTCTTATTCTTGCTTAGATATAATTGTAGTTGCATCTTAGTGTTAATTTCGTCAATCACATCTTTCATATTTTACTTTTTATTCATATCAATTAGTATTATAACTTAATTTGATAGCTTAAACCATCGATCCCAGTGGACCGATACCCAACTTGCCACTTTACTTGTTTTAGAAACATTTTGAGCACATTTGGGGTTTATACAAATTTCTTTTTATAAACAATTTTACAAGACAAAAACTTGTCCTGTCAAAATGGCTCCACTGCCGGGGATCGACGAGCAATTTAGTGATTGGATTAGTTTTAGTATTTGTTTTTTTTTATCGTTTTAGTTTTTTTTTTAGTTTCTGTTATTGCATAATGCTAAGTGCCATTTGTATATGTAAAATAGCTTGCCAAACAAAATTTATATATCCGAAAATGTGCTCATTAGTATGAAAACAAGTAAAGTGACAAATCAAGTACCGTCTGCAGAGATAGGTGATTAGCAATGACCAAATTCAACTATAGTTCTTAGAAAACAATAAATGTAAATGCAATGGTTTTGGTTTTGGAAAAATACTAAAATGTAAAACTATGATTAAACTAATTGAATGCAACTAAGCTATAGGATGAATGTGTAAATGGATTAATAAAAAGACTAAGAAGTTGATGAATCCAATATGCAAACAATGGGCAAATTAAGAACTCTCATGATTGCACATAAATCTTTTGTAACCAATCTAGAGTGTATACAGTTGGTTATATATTTCTTATGGTGTCCAATCTAGAGTAGATAGTATTGATCACCCACAAGTGATTTTTCATGAATGCTAATATTGAAATAAATATTATGGTGTGCTTAATTTTAATCTAGAGGGGGGCTGAATAGATTTTAAACAAATTTACCCAATTTTCGTTAAAGGTCAAGATTACAAAAATGCCCCTAGCCAGTTACAATAAAATCACAAGTGTAAAAATACAGAAATATAAACGACACTTGAGATATACGTGGAAACCCTCAAAATGGGAAAAACCACAGGCCGATGAGTGCGCCACACTAGAACCTCAAATCCACTATTGGCAAGACAATTACAACCTAATCCCAGTTTAAATTCACCACCACTACCTAATCCCGGTATAAGTGAACCTAGTTCATCTTGCTTGTGATTTAAGCCACCTACTCCCGGAAGCAACACAAGTCTTACTTCTCAATGAAGAGATAAAATGTCCTAAGTGAATATATGATGATATTCAATGAACAAACAAGGCTAGGAAACCCTATATGCTTATCTAGGATGATGAGATAACAATTAATGCAATCCTAGATATCAAAAGCTAAATGACATGTTCAAGAAGTTTCGCTAAACATAGATCAAACAATCCTATGAAGCTATCACAATACAACACTCAGTCATGGCATCACAACAATCTCTAATTTGTATCTAGAAAATCTTCTAAGAGCATACAAATAATTAAAGAGAAGGTTTAGCAAGTAAAACACTTAACTTTTAAGAAGATAGTGAAGAACTTACCAAACAAGATGTGATGAAGCAACCCTATCCATTGATGCACTCTAAATGAACTTAGATGATGCAAGATGAAGTTTTGATGCACACGGGAATGCTTTGCGTGATTAAAAATGAGTTCTTGAAAGTGTTTTTCCTTTGAAATGTTTTCTAAGGAAAATATTTGATGTTCTGAACTCTTGCACGACCTTAAAGCACTGAATTATATATATATAAGATCCTAACAATGTGAGGTCGTTTTGGAAACAAATGTTCCAACTTCCTCTATGTGCGCTCGTAACGTGCGCTGGTCGAGTAGCGCACCACCATCGAACAACCTATTTTTACAACAGGCACTAGATGAGTGGCGCATCCCAGTGGCGCAACACAAGTGCAAATTCTCTGGAATGTTTATGCTGGTGAGGCTGCACTAGTCGAGTAGCGCACCACCAGCACACCCCCACATTTTTTTTAAATGTGCGCGGGTGCAGCAGCGCAACTCAATGGCGTATGACTAGCGGCATTTCACTTGAATGTTTGCGCTGGTGAGGTGCGCTGGTCGAGTAGTGCACCACCAGCACACAACCTGATTTCAACACTCAAACATACAATTTCAACAAGTTCAAGAGTGATAAAACATGCATCCTATTCTAATGCCAAACATGACATAAAACATTTAGTTACAAGATGCAAATAAATCAATAAGAGTCATCAAAATGCACACAAGAAAACACTCCACATATAAGAATTAAATTTATGCATGAATTTGTGAGTGTGTGCAACTATCTCTTCAAAGTAAGTAAGCACAAGAATTTTACCTTCGGTGCTTCTCCTCTTGAGGTCTTGAGAGCCTAAGCTACCCTTACATAATACTCCAAAAATGAGATTTGTTCACGAAATAAGCCAATCAATAAATGAGTATTTTACAATCTCCCCCTTTGGCTATTTCATGACAAAACCACTACTCACATTGATCCTCATAAAACAAAACAAAACACCGGGAAGATATTCTACATTACAAAGAGATAAACATAAAAAAAAAACTTCAAATCTTCAATCTCTTGTAGAACTATCAACCCGACACACAAAGCAAGCACAAATACACTATCCAACCAAGTGCATGTGAGATGATCAAGTGAATATAAAACAAGACCAATTACATTCAATAATATGAGTATGACATCATGAAATGCTCATGCAATGCTCCCCCTCAACGGGATACTCCCCCTACATGTAATCTCCCCCTCAAACAAGTACTACTCCCTTTAAAGTCAACACAATACTATTCCCTTAACACCACAATGTTAGGTCAATGCTACTCCCCCTTTTTGTCATGAAATAGACAAAAGAGAAGTCCCCAACTGGGTCACTCAAGGCAAAGAAAGCTAGGAGCATACAAGATTGTTGTAAAATTATATAAGCCACATTTATGCAACTCTATTAATAGGAGAGAAACAAGGAGATTTATTTGAAAGAAAATGTGTGAATCAAAAATGCTTTGCATACAAGACATGCATTTAATTCCAAAAACAATGGTATTTGGCAAAGCAAATGACAACGGTTTCCAATATAATTCAAACCAATTTCACCATTTGTCATGAGAGAAGCAAGGATATAGAGTTCTTATAGATATCAAGTTTTAAAGGCACTATATCCAACTTTAAAAGCTAAACATGACATGAGCAACTTTACACCCTATTTGATTTTTCTGGGAGGATACTCGTATGATAATAGCCATGTTCAACTAATAAAGAAATAGAGACATTGATACAACATTTGAGTCTCACTAGCTTTTTCACATAATATATTGCATTCAAAAATTGCAATCATCAATTCATGCTTTATCATTTTTCATTAGCATGTCATTAAATAATCATCACGTCATGGAGATAATTATAGGTTATTCAATATGTACTTCCTATGTAGATCTCCTAGTCAAAAAATGCATGTTTGAACATAAATATGACATGGATTGTAATCAAAGCAAAGTTCATACTTATTGAAGAAAATACAATATACTATAATAAGTGCAACCAAGCTACTCAGGCAATCAATAAAGAAGCATAAACATTTATAAGAAAAATGGGATGCAACAAGTATACAATAGCTCTCTTTGCTTGAGTTCCCCTTATGGGGTCAAAAACCACACAACATTACTCCATTAAACAAATCCCAATAGATCTACTAAGAGTCTTGAATCGAGTAGCATCTAAGGGTTTAGTAAATAGATCCGATAGTTGATCATTTGTACCTACATGCTCAAGTGCAATGCATTTGCTCTCAACTAGTTCTCTAATGAAATGATGACGGATGTCAATATGCTTAGTCCTAGAATGCTGAACCTGATTCTTTGAAATATTAATTGCACTCACGTTATCATAAAAGAGGGTAAGAGTACCTTGACTGAATCCATAGTCTACTAGCATTTGCTTTATCCAAAGGAGATATGTGCATCCACTCCCAGCAGCAATGTATTCGGCCTCAGCATTGGACAAGGAAATCAAATTTTTCTTCTTGCAAAACCAAGAGACATGATTGTTACCAATGAAAAAAACAACCGCCCAATGTACTTTTCATATCATCACGATTTCCTGACCAATCTGTATCACTAAAGCCTACAAGACTAGCATTAGTGTCAAAAGAGTACACAAATCCCATAGTTGGATGTCCCATTCACATAACGAATGATTCTCTTAACGGAAGAGAGATGGGACTCCTTAGGATCCGATTGGTACCTAACACATACACCCACACTAAAAGAGATATAGGGCCTACTTGCGATCAAATAGAGCAAGCTACCAATCATGCCACGATATAAAGTTTGGTCCACACTTTTACCACTAGCATCCTTGCTTAGCTTCAAAGTGGTATTCATGGGTGTATCACAATGTTTGGCACTTTCAAGGCCAAATTTCTTCACTAGGTTTTTGGTATACTTAGCTAGAGATATGAAAATCCCATTATCCATTTGCTTAATTTGTAAAACTAGAAAGTAACTTAACTCACCAACAAGACTTATCTCAAATTCATGAGACATGACATCAACAAATTGTTGGACTTTGGTGTCATTGGTGGAGCCAAAGACTATATCATCAACATAAATTCGAGCTATAAAGAGCTCATTTTTGTCTTTCTTGATGAATAAAGTCTTATCGACACTACCCCTAGTGTAACCATTGTCTATGAGATATTGGGTGAGACGCTCATACCAAGCCCTTGGTGCTTGTTTCAACCCATATAAAGCTTTCTTGAGATGATAGACATGATTAGGGGGTTGAGAATTTACAAACCCTTTGGGTTGCTCAACAAATACTTCCTCTTGCAAGAAGCCATTGAGGAAGGCACTCTTAACATCCATTTGATATAATTTGAACTTGTGCAAATAAGAAATGGATAAAAGAAGCCTAATGGACTCAATCCTAGCAACGGGAGCAAATGTCTCCTCAAAGTCAATGCCCTATATTTGAGAGTACCCTTGTGCTACAAGCCTAGCCTTGTTTCGCACAATGTTGCCATCTTCATCGGATTTGTTCCTATATAACCACATGGTACCTATCACATTGGTGTTCTTAGGCCTAGGAACTAAAGTCCAAACCTCATTCCTTCAAATTGATTAAGCTCCTTGCATGACAAGAACCCAAAATTCATCTTTTAAAGCCTCATCAATTTTCTTGGGTTCTATTTGGGAGGTATTACAAGTGTAGCTAATTAGATTAGCCATTTAATGCCTAGTCCTAACACCCTCACCAACCTCTCCAATAATGTCATCCTTGTCATGGAGTTTTCTAACCCATGGAGCAGGTTCTTTTGAGTTCAAGAGATGAATCCTACCAATAGGTTGTGTTATGTCATCATCAAGGTTAGTCTTTTCAATATTAGAGACATCAACAACCTTCTCCAAAGGGGAGTCATCAATTAAATTTACCTCCTCCTCATGGTCATAGGATTTGAGCCTAGTATCATCAATGACAACATTAGATGATTCCATTACAGTCCTAGTTCTTAGATTGAAAACTCTATAGGCTCTACTATTCAAGGCATAGCCAATGGAGATACCCTCATCACTCTTAGCATCAAATTTGCCAAGTTGATCACGGTCATTCAAAATGTAATATTTTCTTCCAAAGGTGTAGAAGTAGCTAACATTTGGCTTCCTACCTTTCCATAACTCATAGGAGGTTTGCCTAGTGTGAGGCCTAAGGAAGACACTTTTTCCTATGAAGCATGTCGTATTGACGGTTTCGGCCCAAAGATTCCTTGGGACATTGTTGCTAAGCAACATCACACGGGCCATTTCTTGAAAAACCCTATTTTTCCTCTCAACAACTTCATTTTGTTGGGGTGTCTTAGGAGTCAAAAACTCATGAGAAATGCCTAGACTATTACAAAAGTTTTCAAAATGGACATTCTCAAATTCCTTCCCATGGTCACTCCTAATTTTTATAATGCTTTTAATCTTGGAGTTCATTTCATTTTGAATTTTATAACAAAGCATTTTAAACTTGTCAAAAGTTTCAGATTTTTCTCTAAGGAAATAAGTCCATGTGTACCTAGAGAAGTCATCTACACACACAAAAATGTATCTCTTTCCACCTAAACTCTCGGTTTGCATAGGACCCATAAGATCCATGTGGAGAAGCTCTAGAGGTTCCTTGGTGGTTACATATTTACCCTTTTTGTGCATACTCTTGGTTTGCTTCCCTTGTTGGCAAGGTCCACAAACACCATTAACCTTTTTCTCAAGCTTGGGGAGGCCTCGCACAACATTGAACTTATCTAATATTTTTAAATCCCTAAAGTTTATGTGACCAAGTCTTTCATGCCACAACTCTATTTGTTCATCCTTGGACACATTACAAGACACACTTTTAGCCTCAAGACAATAACAATTGTCACTAGACCTCATACCTTTTAACACGGTTTGTCCATTAAGCAATAGGATAGAACAATCATTTTTCCTAAACAAGACGGAGATTCCATCATCACTAAGATGTGAAATGCTTATCAAATTGGCATTTATACCATCAACATACAAAGCATTGGACAATGAGGGTAATCCGGGAATGGAAATGGTTCCATTTCCTTTGACCTTCTTTTTGGATCCATTACCAAAGGTGACATTTCCTCCCTCCTCCATCACAATAGTCTCAAAGAAACTCTTATTTCCAGTCATGTGCCTAGAGCACCCACTATCCAAATACCAAAAATCATAAGAATGAGCTTTCAAAGCAATTTGTGCAACATGGCAAAGGTGTTCATCCATTCTAATCCACCTAGGTGCAGTATTTTCCTTCCTAATGGTCAATGGTACATGAGCTCTAAATGTCCTAGGATCATGCAAAGGTGTTCCACTTTTCCTAGTGACATGCATCATGGCTCTAGATGTCCTAGGATCACGTATCATGGCTCTAGCCTTTTTCTTCTCTATCATGCTTTCAATCCTACACAATTTGATATACCTAAAGCAATTTGGTCTAATGTGACCATCAATACTACAAAAATGAGATGTAGGTAAAAAGTTAGGAATTTTACCATATCCTTGAGAATGCATTGGAGCCTTCCCATGTCTTTATGGTTGTCTTGCTTGTTGTTGAGGAGCATTTCTTCTTTGTTGTTGAGCAACACTTGATTGCTTCCTTGGTTGAGCTTGCATGATAGGGGTCTTCCCTTTGTGAGCTTTTGGTTGAGGGAAGTTAACTTGAAGAGCCCTTGTGGGATTCTTGGTGCCACCTTCACTTGAGCACTACTTGAACACTCTCCTAGATCAAGCTTCTTCCTAGGAGTTTGATGAGGAGAGAACCCATTGAAGTTCATGCTTCTCACAAAAATGGTCTTGCTTGGAGTGGAGGGCATCTTGTCATCTTCAAACCCAAGCCCCTTCTTGTCACTTTGTCTCTTTCTAACATCTATCATGTGGTCAAGTTTCTTGGTGCTAGAGTTCATCTTGGCCAACAACTCTCTAGCATCTTCAAGCTCTTTCTTCAACCCTTCTTCACTTCTCTTAGATCTCACAAACTCTTCATTTAGTTGGTCAACTTGAGTTGAGAGGTCTAGGTTTTCTTCTTTCAATCTCTTTATTTCATTCTTGTTCTTCAACCTTGAACTCTCAAACCTAGTCATGTAGTCCTTGAGATCCATCTTTTCCACACTTCCATTTATGGATTGTGATGAAGATCCATCATCACTTGGGTAGATTCCTTCTTGACTTTCACTTTCTTCTTCACTAGCATCTCTACTCCTAATAGAGGACGTAAAGGCAATGAAGTTAGCTATGAGTTCTTCATCATCCGAAGACTCATCTCCTCCATTTGAGTTATCACTCTCACTCCATGTGGCAGCATCACTTTTCCCTTCTTATTGACATTGTGATTTGCACATTCCGGGGCAAAGTGACCTATTCCACCACATTCATAGCATTGGACCCCTTTCTTCTCGGTCTTTTCTTGCCTAGGCTCAAACTTTTTGAAGGGAGCCTTTTTCTTTAAGTCTTGACCCTTGGATCCAAAACCTTTCTTCTCGGACTTGTAGAATTTCTTGAACTTCCTCATTAGCAAAGCCATTTCTTCATCCGAGTCATCACTTTCCTCCTTCTCAACCTGAGAGGCTTTCAAAACAATATCTTTTGACTTTTTCAATGGTATAGGATTAGGACATTTCCTAGATTCGTAAGCTAGAAGCCTCCCAATCACTTCACTCGGCTTCATGTCCTTGTAACCACTGTTCTCTTCCAAAGCCGTCACCTTAGACTCAAATCTATCGGGTAGAGATCTCATAATCTTTTGATTGATCTTTCTATCTGAATAAGGATCACCAAGTTGATGACTTTGGTTCACAATGTCCATCAACCTCACTTCAAAGTCATTGAAGCACTCGTTCTCATCCATCTTGAGCAACTCAAATTGCCATTGGAGAACTTGAAGCTCCGATTCCTTAACCACATCGGTTCCCTCATGTGCAACTTCTAGGATGTCCCATGCCTCCTTACCTATCCTAGTATTTTGAACCAACTTGTACTGGTTCTTATCCATTGCACATAGGATGGCATGCATTGCCTTCCTATTCCACTTTGATGCCTCAAACTCTTGTGCATTCCATTGTACCTTTGGTTTGAGTACATCATCTCCTCCATCTGTCGGAGTCATCATGGGTGGAGTGTAGCCATCTTCAACTGCCATCCGTACCCTATCATGAATTTGGCATATGTACGACTCCATCTTGCCTTTCCAAGAGGCATAATTCAACTCGGTGAGGAGTGGAGGCCTAGTGCTAGAAGCTCCCACATTGCCAAAATTTTCACTCATTGTGTTTATAAATGAATGATATGAATGCAAGTGTATGAATGATCAACACAAACACACAAAATGCAACACACACCAAAATGAACAAGGATCACCTATGTATGTCTAGGAACATGCTCTGATACCAATTGAAACAAATATTATAGTGTGCTTAATATTAATCTAGAAGGGGGAGGGGGGGGGGGGGGGGGGGGGGGGGGGGGGGTGGAATAGATTTTAAACAAATTTACCCAATTTTTGTTAAAGGTCAAGAATATAAAAATGCCTCTAGCTTGTTACAATAAAATCACAAGTGCAAATATGTGGAAATATAAACGACACTTGAGATATACGTGGAAACCCTCCAAATGAGAAAAATCACTGGCTGATGAGTGCTCCACACTAGAACCTCGAATCCACTAATGGCAAGAGAATTACAACCTAATCCCGGTTTAAATTCACCATCACTACCTAATCCCGGTATATGTGAACTTAGTTCATCTTGCTTGTGATTTAAGCTACCTACTCCTGGAAGCAACACAAGTCTTACTTCTCAAAGAAGAGATAAAATGTCCTAAGTGAATATATGATGATATTCAATGAACAAACAAGGCTAGGAAACCCTATATGCTTATCTAGGATGATAAGATAACAATTAATGCAATCCTAGATATCAAAAGCTAAATGACATGTTCAAGAAGTTTAGCTAAACATAGATCAAATAATCCTATGAAGCTATCACGATACAACACTCAATCATGGCATCACAACAATCTCTAATTTGTATCTAGAAAATCTTCTAAGATCATACAAATAATTAAAGAGAAGGTTTAACAAGTAAAACACTTAACTTGTAAGAAGATAGTGAAGAACTTACCAAACAAGATATGATGAAGCAACCCTATCCATTGATGCACTCTAAATGAACTTAGATGAGGCAAGATGAAGTTTTGTTGCACATGGGAATGCTTTGAGTGATTAAAAATGAGTTCTTGAAAGTGTTTTTCCTTTGAAATGTGTTCTAAGGAAAATATTTGATGTTCTAAACTCTTGCACGACCTTAAAACACTGAGTTATATATATATATATATATATATATATATAAGATCCAAACAAAGTGAGGTTGTTTTGGAAAAAATGTTCTACCTTCCTCTATGTGCGCTGGTCGAGTAGTGCACCACCAGCACACATCCTATTTTTACAACAGGCACTAGACGAGTGTCGCATCCAGTATCGTAACACAAGAGCAAATTATCTAGAATGTTTGCGCTGGTGAGGCTGCGATAGTTGAGTAGCACACCACCAGCGTTCACCCATTTTTTTTTAACTGTGCGCGGGTGCAGCAGCGCAACTCAATGGCGTATGACTAGCGGCATTTCACTTGAATGTTTGCGCTGGTGAGGTGCGCTGGTCGAGTAGTGCACCACCAGCACAAAACCTGATTTCAACACTCAAACATACAATTTCAACAAGTTCAAGAGTGATGAAACATGCATCCTATTCTAATGCCAAACATGACATAAAACATTTAGTTACAAGATGCAAATAAATCTATAAGAGTAGTCAAAATGCACACAAGAAAACACTCCACATATAAGAATTAAAGTTATGCATGAATTTGTGAGTGTGTGCAACTATCTCTTCAAAGTAAGTAAGCACAAGAATTTTACCTTCGGTGCTTCTCCTCTTGAGGTCTTGAGAGCCTAAGCTACCCTTACATAATACCCCAAAAATATGATTTGTTCACGAAATAAGCCAATCAACAAATGAGAATTTTACACTTATCTATCAAATAAGGGACTAATCTCTTTATAATATCACCAATCTAGAGTGTATATTATTGGTGCTTAATCTCTCACAAGTTATCAACCTAGAGTGTATAGAATTAATTACCCATTTGAGATTAGATGGAAATTAAGATCAATATGTCAGGATTTTACTTGAGGAGTGTACTCTTGTTCTATCCTTCCATTCAATGGATTTAAAGAAAACCAAGTAAAGTGTTTACCCAATTCTGAAAATACAAACACAGTTAAATGCTCAAGGCTAACCTAGAGAGGGGAGGGGGGGGGGGGGGGGGGGGGTGGGGGTGAATAAGTTATACACCTTTTTCGACTCCCTTAGAGATAAACAAAAGTTTGTCCCTCTAGATTGCTTGTATCACAATATATATATTAATTAAAAACACTTAATTAATATATAAAACAAGTAAAGTATGATAAAAACAAGTAATTGTAACACATACACAATCTATATTATATAAAGGAAGTCAACTTACATAAAGAGTTCTATCCATAGTATTCAAATAAAAAATACAAATACAAATACTAGGGAGATAGGGATAGAGAGAAGTTAACACAAGATATAACGTGGTAAATCTCCGAAGAGGAAACATCCACGGGTTAGCAACCACCTGCAAAAACAATCCACTAGTAGATAAGACAAGTACAATCTCTCAAGTGACCCCTTCACCTAGAAACTACCCTCATATCCTACTCATGAAGATGTCACCCTCATGCTCAACAATCCAAGGCCTCACACCTCGTATCAAGACTTCCTCGCTCACCTTACCAGATCTTCACGACCCAAGGCAAGACTTCTTGCTTAACTATCCGAGTCCTCCCAACTCTAATCAAGACTTCCTTGCTCACCTATCCGGATCCTCACGACCATTGGCAAGAATTCTTGCTCGACTATCCGAGTCCTTCTGACTCTAGCCAAGACTTTTTTGCTTGACAATCCAAGGTCTCACAGCTCTTGCCAAGACTTCTTGCTCAACAACATAGGTCTCACACCTATTGTCAAGACTTCTTTCTCACAAGGCATCTAGGTGATCATGAATGCAAAACGCAAAAAAGTACGCAACATAGAATGCTATGATCAACACATCCTATGGAAAATACTAGACATGAGTATGAATGCACAAATCAAATGTAGTCTAGTCAATCATGCATGTTTAAATCATTTTGATCATGTAAGATATGTTCAACATTAATCACAACCTAGATACATGCATAGATCTAAACTTGAATCACAATATATATTCAATTAATCACAAAATCATTTTTAAAACACATAAACCAAAAACATGCTAAAATCATATGACAAAGTCATTTAGATTTAAGCTAAAGTTCTAGAGCATATTCCTATTCACAGATTCAACAAACACATGAATAGCTCAAAAGAACATAAGCACATGTATTAATGTAAGAATTCAGACAAGAGAGCCTAATACATGTGAGGAATTATTTTTCACAAAATCAATCAATCAAAGATCATCAAATAGTCCTAGAATCAAAGCTAGCACAATACAATCGCAAACATGTGAAAACATAGGCAAAATCAAAACCTAACTCAACATGTAATATTTCAATTGAAATTCAACCTACCTTTAAAAAAAAAATTCAAAACTCAAATTAAAACACTCACAATACACATATATAAGTTGAAGAAGAAAACCTAAGGCAATTAACCAAGTTTTAAAAGATAACTTTGAGAGAAAATCAATACCTTAGTTGATTTAGGTGCATTCCCATTTTTGTGTGTATAGACTCCAAAAAAACAACAAAACTAACTCAAACCTTCAGAGAAAAGATGGAGGACGAATAGACAAGCACTCTCAACTTTGAATAACTCAAATCAGAGTTCAAATGAAGAAGTTATGGTGTTTGGAAGGTGAGAAAATGTAGATAGAAAATTTTCTGCACACAAGTTTAAATTTCTTCTTAGAATGAAATGTGAAAGGGAAGCAGAATATAAAGGAGAGGGAAAATTGGGCATGTGAAATGACCAAGAGGGGAAAGAAGCATCCAAGCATGCTTTCTTCCCGAGATGGAGCGTGGGCATCTCGAGGCAGCAAGCCTTCGGCCCAGAGATGGCCACGGGCCATCTCGGGAAAGAAGTGATTTGCTGAATTCTTTCTCCTTCGACCTTCCTTCACGTTCTTCGACCGTTCTCCAGCCTCCGAACTCAGAATTCAAATCTATTTACAGATTACCAACTGTAACTCTCACACAGACATGGAAATATAAGATACTCAACCCAAAAAATAATAATTCGACTCGATATATGAAGACGAAGACAATGTATACAATATGAGTTGAAAGTGTAGTATCTTTTGACTTAGAACTTGAAATCAATAGTATGTGTAACCGAAATGAGAAGAACTCAATCAAGAATGATTTAAGACTAAATTCAAGTTCAATATCCATGTTATACAAACATATACACAAACAAACACAATTCACACTAGAATGCAAACTACATAGAGATAATCTCCAATCATGCATTTTCCAAAACATGTTATTTCCAAACCAATGCATGAGCATTCATCTTCAAGTGTGTGAATGTGTTATACATGGTGCACAACGATGCAAGGACATGTACGAATGAATTGTATGTGTGTGCCTATAATGGTGCACAACGATGCAGAGACACAAATGTATGAATTGTGTATGTGTGCCTAAGCCTTGTATGAGAAAGATAAGGTCTTAGAATACATTTGAAGAACCAAATTGCATCATTTCTCTTTAAAGACTTAGAACTTGCTTTGACTTGTTGTTCATCCTTCTTTGAAGCTTGAATCATCATGAATCTAAACAACTAAATCATTACAAGTAAACATCATTTTGATATGGAATTAATGCCAACACAAACTAAAACCTAACAATCTCCCCCTTTGGCAAATTCCATGTCAAAACACCTATACATTTACTACAAATATAAAAATGAAAATAGGTCATAAAATCACTCCCTCACATTACAATGAGTAAGATTCCTATAACTAATCTTCACCAACTCTTGAACTTCATCTTGATCTCCTCTTGAAACAACCTACAAATCATCTCAAAGCACAATGCATATACAAGAGAAAAAACAACAAATGGCAACATATAATATGGATAAGAGTATACAATTAAGTCCACAAATACATGTATCTCCCCATTAATACATGCCAAAATACAAGAATTCTTAACCAAATCTTAAGATTAATTATTACATGCCATTGAAAGTTCAAACGTTCACAAAAATAAGATAAAAGGAAACTATGTAACTAGATGGCTTCTTGTTGCACTCACTAGTAAAGTGACCGAAACCATGACAACTATAGCATTGAACATCTTTCTTGTTCATGGCTTGACTATTCTTCTCATTCCTTGGAGATGATGTTCTCTTAACTCCCTTTTCCTTAAAAGACTTGCCTCTAGGCTTGGCATTCTTCTTTAGAAACTTCTTGAACCTTCTAACCAAAAGAGCCATCTCTTCATTTTCATCATCACTCTCCTCCTCAAAAGCATTGAGAGCGATTCCCTTGCTCTTATTCCTTGGCTTCAAGCACATCTCATAGGTTTGGAGAGACCTAAGCAACTCATCAATGTTCATACTATCCACATCCATGATTTCCTTAATGGACGTCACCTTTGATTTGAATCTCTTAGGAAGAGGCCTAAGGATTTTCCAATTTAAATGCTCTTTCGAGATGGGTACTCCAAGTGCTTGACATTGGTTAGCAATGTTAAGAAGCTGGAATTGGAAGTCTTCAAACTTTTCTCCTTCACCCATACTTAAACCCTCAAATTATGATGCCAACATTTGAAGCCTCGATTTCTTCACCGCTAAGGTTCCTTCATTAGTAACTTGAAGAGCAACCCAAGCTTCCTTTACGGATTCAAGATTTTGAATGTAGGAGAATTGATGCCCATCAACTCCTCCAAAGATGGCATTCATAGCATGATAGAGCCATCTGGCAACCTCAAACTCATTCGTTGTCCATTCACTTATTGGCTTGAGTATCATGGTTCCATCCTCTTGAACCTTGGTAGGAGGACTATAACCTTCTTCCATTACCATCTAAGCCCTTTCATCAATAGAGCGGATGTAGGCTTTCATCATCAACTTTTAATACCCATAGTTAGTGCCTCGAAGTAATAGTGGCCTAGTATTTGAGGCTCCTTCCGCAATTACATCATCTTGTAAACCCATGACTTCAAAAGCTTTACAAAAACCGTGAATGTATCATTTGCACTCTCACTAAGTGCAATCTAGTGTCCTGCTCTGATACCAATTAAAAATACAAACACGGTTAAATGCTCAAGGCTAATCTATAAGGGGGGGGGGGGGTGAATAGGTTAGACACCTTTTTCAACTTCCTTAGAAACAAACAAAAGTTTGTCCCTCTAGATTGCTTGTATCACAATATATATATTAATTAAAGACACTTAATCAATATATAAAATATGTAAAGTATAATACAAACAAGTAATTGTAACACATACACAATCTATATTATATAAAGGAAGTCAACTTACAAAAAGAGTTTTATCCATAGTATTCAAATAACAAATACAAATACTAGAGAGATAGGGATATAGAGAAGTTGACACAAGATATAACGTGGTAAACCTCCAAAGAGGAAACATCCACGGGTTAGTAACCACCGACAAACAAAATCCACAAGTAGATATGACAAGTACAATCTCTCAAGTGACCCCTTCACCTAGAAACTACCCTCATATCCTACTCATGAAGATATCGCCCAAATGCTCAACAATCTAAGGCCTCACACCTCTTGGCAAGACTTCCTCGCTCACCAAACCGAATCCTCACGACCCAAGGCAGGACTTCTTGCTCAACTATCCGAGTCCTCCCAACTCTAGTCAAGACTTCCTCGCTCACCTATCCAGATCCTCACGACCCTAGGCAAGACTTCTTGCTCGACTATCTAAGTCCTCCTGACTCTAGCAAAGACTTCTTTGCTTGACAATCCATGGTCTCACACCTCTTGCCAAGACTTCTTGCTCAACAACATATGTCTCCACCTATTGTCAAGACTTCCTTCTCACAAGGCATCTAGGTTATCATGAATGCAAAACGCAAACAAGCACGCAACATAGAATACTATGATCAACACATCTTATGGAAAATACTAGACAGGAGTATGAATGCAGAAATCAAATCATGCATGTTCAAATCATCTTGATCATGTAATATATGTTCAACATTAATCACAACCTAGATACATGCATAGATCTAAACTTGAATCACAAGATATATTCATTTAATCACAAAATCCAGTTTAAATCACATAAATAAAAAACATGCTAAAATCATATGACAAAGTCATATAGATTTAAGCTAAAGTTCTAGAGCATATTCCTATTCATAGATTCAACAAAACACATGAATAGCTCAAAAGAACATAAGCACATGTATTAATGTGTGAATTCGGCCAAGAGAGCCTAATACATATGAGGAACTTTTTTTCACAAAATCAATCAATCAAAGATCATCAAATAGTCCTAAAAAAAATCAACCTAGCTTTAAAAAAAAATTCACAACTCAAATTAAAACACTCACAATACACATATATAAGTTAAAGAAGAAAACCTAAGGCAATTGACCAAGTTTTAAAAGAAAACTTTGAGAGAAAATCAATACCTTAGTTGATTTAGGTGCAGTCCCGTTTTTGTGTGTTTAGTCTCCAAAAGCAGCAACAAAACTCACTCAAACCTTTAGAGAAAGGATGGAGGATGAATATACAAACACTCTCAACTTTGAATCACTCAAATCGGAGTTCAAATGAAGAAGTTATGGTGTTTGGAAGGTGAGAAAATGTAGAGAGAATTTTCTGCACACAAGTTTAAATTTCTTCTTAGAATGAAATGTGAGAGGGAAGGAGAATATAAAGGAGAAGGAAAATTGGGCATGTGAAATGACCAAGAGGGGAAAGAAGCAGCCAACCATGCTTGCTGCCCGAGATGGAGCGTGGGCATCTCGGGGTAGCAAGCCTTCTGCCTCGAGATGGCCATGTGCCATCTCGGGAAAGAAGTGCTTTGCTGACTTCTTTCTCCTTCGACCTTCCTTCTCGTTCTTCGACCGTTCTCCGGCCTCCGAACTCGGAATTTGAATCTGTTTGTGGATTACGAACCATAACTCTTACACGGACAGGGAAATATAAGAAACTTAACCCTGAAAATAATAATTTGACTCGATCTATGAAGATGAAGACAATGTATACAACATGAGTTGAAAGTGTAGTATCTTTTGACTTAGAACTTGAAATAAATAAGATGAGTAACCAAAATGACCGGAACTCAATCAAGAATGATTTAAGATTAAATTCAAGTTCAATATCCATGTTATACAAACATATACACAAACAAACACAATTCACACTAGACTGCAAACTACATAGAGATAGTCTCCAATCATGCATTTTCCAAAACATGTTATTTCCATACCAATGCATGAGCATTCATCTTCAAGTATGTGAATGTGTTATACATGGTGCCCAATGATGCAGGGACACATCTGAATGAATTGTATGTGTGTGCTTATAATTGTGCACAACGATGCAGGGACACAAATGCATGAATTGTGTGTGTGTGCCTATAATGATGCACAACGATGCAGGGACACAAATGTATGAATTGTGTGTGTGTGCCTAAGCCTTGTAAGAGAAAGATAAGGTTTTAGTATACCTTTGAAGAACCAAATTGCATCCTTTCTCTTTGAAGACTTAGAACTTGCTTTGACTTGTTGTTCCTCCTTCTTTGAAGCTTGGATCATCATGAATCTAAATAACTAAATGATTACAAGTAAACATCATTTTGATATGGAATTAATGACAACACAAACTAAAACCTAACAAATTCTTTACTCAAATAATTTTTCAACAATTTAAAAAAGAGAGTAGTTTTTATTCAATTACTATTTCACTTTTGAAATCAGTTAAACCAATGAATGAAACATACTTAATACATTAATAGAGAAGAAAGAGTTCATTATAATGCCTAAAGTTCACAAATGAATAACATCAACCCCTTGGTGGAGATTTAACTACTCATAGCAATTACAAAGAATAAACTAAGAGAAGAGAGGGAGAATGATCCCAAAAAGAGATTCTCCTTCTTTTAAGCTTCAAATCAAGTCTCCTAGAGCTCTTGTTGAGTAGAAAATCAAAGAAATGATGTGTGAGTTTTTTGATGTAAAGCGAGAAAATGATTCCTAGATCTAGAGAGAGAAAATATGATATGAATTGGTGAGTGGGTAATTTTAGAGAGAGGAAGAGTAAATTTATGGCTAGAAGAGGGAATTTTTGAAAAAAGAATAAGATATATTTATAGGGTTTCCAAATTTAGGTATGAAAATGCTGACATGGGAGAATATGGGCATGCAGTGCGCGAGTTATGCACGGGTGAGATACCCACGTAGTGACCCACACAGTAGGCAATTTATGAATATCCATTTCTCGGTTAACAGGTGGTGCACGAGTCCTTACCCACACACTAGGCACTTTTAGAGATTTCTTGATCCTCGAACCGCGGGTAATGCGCTGGTTCATACCAACAAAGTCGTTGAGGTGCGCGGGTAAGGTGACCAGCACACTAAGCCATCTTTCTTGATTTTTGACTTGTTTCGAAGCTGAAATTCCTACTTATTGTCTCCAACACCTAAATTACATCCATTGCCTACAAACACTACAAAAGAGCCTATAAGACACTAAAAAAATACATAAACTCGAGACAAAGGACATGGAAATAATGGACAAAATATAGAACCCTTTTGGCTCGATCACGTTTGTGTTCTTATGTTTTTGCATTTTTCGTGTTCATAGGTAACTCACCCTTTTCATTTTTAACTACAGTGATTCCAGATTTTTTTGGCACAACTTGTGTAGGACTCACCCTTTTACTATCAGAGATAAGGTAGATAATTCCCACATCAAGTAATTTAAGGACTTCGATCTTGACAACTTCTTTCATGTGTGGGTTAAGTATTCTTTGGGGTTGTCGATATGTTTTAGCATTTTCTTCTAAATTTATTCGATATGAACAAATCAAAGAGTTAATACCTTTCAAATCTTTCAAAGTCCAACCAATTGCACTCTCATTTTTCTTTAAAACATGTAACAACTTACCTTTTTGCTCTTCTGTAAAGTTAGAAGAGATTACCACCGGATAGGTCTGGTTGTCTCTAAGGTAAGTATATTCAAGTCCTTATGGTATGGGCTTCAAGTTCAGTTGAGGTGCTTTTCTTCTGGCACGTCATCTTTCTGCTCCAATTCTTCAAAATCTGAAGTGTCTCCTTCTTCTTCGATAACCTACAAACAATCATCAAGATGTAAATGCATGCTTGACTCAGGCGAATTGATCAAACAAACTTCAAATGAGTTAAAAGAATCCTTTTGAACATGATCTTCAATAATGGTTTCAATAATGTGTACATCTTCATCTTCATTTTCATCATCAAATGGTTCCTTAGACATGTTAAAAACATTAAGCTTAATTTCCATATTTCCAAAAGACATGCTCATTATTCCATTCCTGCAATTAATCATGGCAATAGCAGTAGCTAAAAATGGTCAGCCCAATATAACAGGAATTGATTTGTGCTTATTAACAACAGGTTGTGTTTCCAAGAAAATAAAATATATTGGGTAGATAAATTTATCGACTTGTACTAACACATCTTCCACTATTCATTTTGGTATTTTAATTGACCTATCAACAAGACAAAGTGTGGTTTAAGTCGGCTTTAACTCACCAAGTTTAAGTCGCTGATAAAATGAGTAAGGGAGCAAATTTACACTAGCACATAGGTCAAGTAAAGCATGCTCAATTTTATAGTTACCAATTATGCAGGAAATAGTGGGACAACCAGGATCTTTATATTTCAAATCATTTTTATTGGAAAGAATGGAACTTACCTGTTCAGCCATAAAGACTTTCTTTCTTAACTGATGCTTTCTTTTCACAGTGCATAGATCCTTCAAAAATTTGGAATAGGAAGGTACCTGTTTGATTGCGTCCAACAAAGGGATATTGATCTTTACCTGTTTGAAAATTTCAAAAATCTCTGGGGATGCTTCAATTTTTGTGAATTTTTAAGAGCCTGAGGATATGTGAGTGTATGTGAGGATTCAATTATTTCTTCGTCAACAGTGGTTTCATCAACCCCTTCCTTACCCTTGGAAAATGACTCATCATCATTTTTACCATATTCAAGAATAGGTTTTTTATGACCTTACCACTACGAAGAGTGATAATTGATTTGATTTGATCTGGGCATTGGTTATTATCATAGGAACTTGACTGACTTTTGGAATTTGGTTGTGGTTGAGATGGAAACTTACCTTTTTCGCGTGTGGTGAGTGTAGAAGCAATCTTTGCAAAAGTATCTTTAACATCTGTCAAGGTTTGTGCAGTTTGGTTGTTAATGGATTCTTGCTTCTCAATGAATTAGTGCAATGTGTCTTCAAGGTTTTTCCTAGATGGTGGGATATAAGGTGTATAACCTTGAGGGTTTTGGAAATTCTGGTGTGTTTGTAGTTTTGATGAACCTGGTGGTTAAGAAAACTGGGCTTGATTATTGTTCCTCCAACTAAAGTTTGGAGGATTTCTCCAACCAGGATCGTAGGTTTGTGATTATGGGTTGGAATTTGGCTTGTTGAAAGTGTGCAAAACATTGGGTTTGTCTTATATAAATTTTATTAGACGTACACGTCGTTGACAAAACGGAAAGAATTGCTAGGTGGACATCTGAATAAGCATTCATAAAGTATCGTGCAAGACATCACCAAAGAAGAGAAGCCCGAATAAACAGGTATTGAAATAAACCTACTCGGGGTCAACTAACGTCATATACTACTCAGGATCAGTTAACGATGCTCGGGGTTAGTTGATGACATGTTCTACTCGGGATCAGATGACGTCTTTCAAGACCAACTAATATCATGTTCTACTTGGGACAAACACGAAGAAAACTGAATAAAGAAGCCCAGCGCGTAACTCACGAGTCAATAGTCGTTAATATACACGAAGATATCCATATCAAAGAAGAGTTCAAAGAAAAGAATACCAAACAGAAGGTTCCAAATCAGGCAACAATTTAATTTCTTAAAAAAGACTACGCTTTTATAATGAAATAAGTCCTAACTAGACTACATCACTAGAGTCCCATTCCATCTCAATACAAGTCTACGAAATAGGAAAGAAGACAGACTACTTCAAACAAGTAACCAATCGTAATTAAATACAAAGATTTTTTGTTTCTTTTACATAGAAGATTAGAGTTCTATGAACATATAAATAGACCCATAATCTCGTCACAAAAATATATATATAAAACATAGAAAAATACAGAGAGAAAAAGAGAGATCGAGAGTTGTAAATCTTTTCAAAAGTGGATTTTGGCTTGGTTGATTATTTAGCCACCCGTGGACGTTTCTCCGATTATCAGAGTTTTACCATTTAAAACTTGCGTCCGATTGCTTTCTCTTTCTCTTTCTCTTTCCTTTTGAAATCTTAGCTAAAATCCAATCTTGTTGACTTTTTCCCATACATCCAGAAATTGACATCAACAATTGGCGCTAAAAGGATGGGGGAACCCCCGATTTAAGTAAAAGTAATGGCAGGAAGCAGAAGCAGCCCTAGGAATGTCCAAAAATCTCCAGATAATGTCCATTTTGGCAGTAGTTCACGAGATATCGCCGTAACCAACCGACCAACAAAGACCTAACACGATGCTTCCGCGAGGAGCTATAACAGGTTGTGGCAGACGCAGCAAATGAAGGAGTTGATCTACTGGTTACAGAAGAAGTGTAACCTCCTAACCTCTCATACAAGGATTCGTTCGTTTGTAGTAAGGCAAGAATAAAATACACCGAAAAGTGGAAGGAACTCTACTCTAACTAATCAGGCTGGAATTGAAACACCCGAAAAGGAACAACCACGCTAGAAGCAGAACCATGATCAGATGCCCATACAAGACACCGTAAACATGACCGACACAAGGATCAGTCGTTATCAGAAGATAACGATCGATACCATCGCAAGCGTCATCACGGAACCTTACGTCTGTAAGAATCAACTTGTGAGACTCGGCATCAAAGCTAAGAGCCAAAGAGAGGAATGACAGTCACCTAGTGGTTTAGACATCATGGAAGTCAGGTGGGAGATAGAGATGTCGTAATTTAGAGCCTAACTCGAGAAGTCGAAAACAATAGGCGTCAAATGGACACACTGGTCAGACGTTATGGGTACAACAACTTACCTGATGAAGATTCCGTTAGTCCATTCACTAGGGACATCTTACGGACTTCATTTCTGAAAAGATTGAGGATGCCGCACGTGGAGCAGTTCAAGAAGGATACAGACCCTAAAAAACACGTCAGACGCTATAAAAGTGCTATGGTCCAGTATGCCCACAATGATCTCTTACTATGCCTCAACTTTCCACAAACTCTAGGAGACACGGGATCAAGATGGTTCGAGAGATTGCCCCCAGCGAGCATCGGAAGCTTCAATGAACTAAGCAGGAGTTTCTCAAGACAATTTATGAGCAACGTTCACAGGAAAAAATTAGTGGCTTACCTTTCTCAGATAAAACAAGGAAAAGATGAGTCATTGAAAAATACCTGTGGAGATTCGACCAAGCGGTATCAGAAATTGGTAGTGCAAACGATGAAGTGCTAATTACTACAATCATCAACAATCTACAGAATAGACGGCTATCTTTTGACCTAAGAAGAGACCGTCTAACTAGATATTCAGATATGATGGACATGGCAGGAGGATATGCACTCGCCGAAGAAGAAGAGTTAGCTACGGGTGGATGCTACATGTATGGAGGAAAACCCGAAAAGGACACCGAGTTCAAGGTACAGAACCAAAAGGGAAAACAGAAAGGAAATAGTAAAGAAAAAATCAAAGACTGGGGAAACTGGCGTAATACCGAACAGATCACGAAGAAATTCCGAGGTAGATATGCCAACTACACCCCTCTTCAAAAAAATTAGGAGGAAATCCTAGCCATACTGGAAGAGAAAAATCTGGTAAAAGAGCCATGCCAACAGTCTCAGTTTGCTGGGCGAGATACAACAAAATACTGTAGATTCCATAAGGAAACAGGTCATGAGACTTCCAAATGTAACCAGCTCAGGGATTACATAGAAACCCTCATTCAGTAGGGACACCTTCAGGATATAATCTTGAAAAGGGATGAGAAGTCAGAGACAAAGAAAGAGATCAGGGTCAATCACAGCTTTTTTTGAAATCAAAGGGCCAGCCCTGAGGCCAATGAAGTAATACAAACAATCTATGGAGGACCATCCATTGGGAGAAGTAAGCGAGAGCGAACGCAGGAAATCAGAGAAGTAATGGAGGCAAGACAGAACTTATTAGGGTTTATGCCCTAAAGATGTAATTTGTAAATGGATTTATTAAATAAATAAAAGGAAAAGTTCAATTCATTCTTGTTGTGTTTTTTATTATATAATTTGTGCATAAATTTAACATCCAAGATTGCAGAATGTAATCTCGAACTGTGTATATGACTGTCATATATAGATGGATACTGTAAGAGACGTGCAATCTAAAGAGTCCATAGATAGCAAATAAAGCTGGATACTTTATTTGTGGTTAATGTATAGTTGCGGTCCATTCCGTAATGTACAGTGATTCTATCCTAAATCATTCATATGGAGATATGAGAATGGAGGCACCTTTTATGATGTGATCATATTGGACTGGGCATGATCTATATGAATCTCTCACCAAGATCCGTTTACTGATGAGATTCATATATATCAACTAATAATGGCTATATGTGGGTGATCTTAATCCTGAGTGTCTTATCGACTCCTTCAGGTTAGATTGTGGTCTTTGATATACCATAGGTGAGGTCAGATGCATTCCCTAATCAATATACTCCATATGTTAGGATTACGGTTTGGCTTGTGGCTGGGAATATTTGTACACAATAGTGGAATTCGCTCCTTCCTGTGAGAAGTAGATGGTAGTTCCCTTAAAGGTTGATTCGGCGCTTGGATAATATGAGCGCTTGGATAATATGAGCGCTCTCCTAATTCCGTGAGGAAATATGATTTATCGTCCATTAGAGATTTAATGGTACTTAAAAGATATATGTAATTAGAGGGGTATAACGGACATTATGACCAAGCTCTAATTATGAACTATTGTGGAGGATCACACCATATGTAATAGCTATATCGATGGACACAGAGTTGTATCGGTCTGTTTAAAAACGTCTACAGTTGAGAGAGTGCAGCTTCGGGTTTTTAGTGGAATAACACCAGAGTTAATAATCAAGGAATATTAATTAGTGAGTTTAATTAATGATTCCGATGATTATTGGAGCTCAAAATACTGTGGGTCCATTAGGTCCCCTTGCTAGCCCGTTCTATTAAGGTAACAAGGGTCACGATTAATTAATTGGATTGTCCAATTAATTATATTTATTCGGGAATTAATTGAATAATGAGATTATTTAATTAATGAAAGATAATAGTTAAATTATTTAAATAATTAGATTATTTAATTAAATTGATTATTATGAGTTATTAATTAACTATTAATTGGAGGTGTTAGTTGATATATGGATTTAGGTGAAGATAAAATAATAGGATTATTTTATTTTACTAAATCATTTATCTAAGTATTTGAATTTAAGTTTAAATTTAAAATACTTATTATCAGTTTTAATATATTAGATATACTTGAAAAGGGTAATTAAATATATATATCAGTTATAACACAAGAGATTGCATTGGATACAAATTGGTGTGTGTACATATATATAAGTGTTTGTATAGGATACAAACAAGGATGTATATATATATATATAAACCCATGTGTAGGCATGAAAGAAGAATCTAGTTTTGTGAAAAGAAAAAAAAAATGCTTCAGTTGAAAGAAAAATTTGGACGTGATATTCTTATATATATATATATATATATATATATATGTATATATATATAACACCTGTGCTATTTTTTTTTTCGACAATATATATGCCTTTGCTATATATTTCTTTTGTCTTACCCACGCCTGCCTTTTCATTTATATATATATATATATATTATGATTTTAAGGATTAAACCACATCTGTCAATATAAGTTTTGTAAGAGATGTAATTCATGTATGTATGAAATCAATACACCAAATTCAGAAGAAAGAGTTTCTTCAAGTATTTCTCTACATCCTCCATTCAAGTTCCTGAGATTGTGATGCGCCCACACGCAGTTACCAGTTCCGGGAGATAGCAAGGAAGATCGAGTGGTTCAGACAGGAGCATACCATAAAGTGAAGGAGCTTTCAAACATTGGTAAGAGTGGTTCAGACAGGATCACACCGTGAAGTGAATAAGCCTCCAAACGTTGGTATGTTCTTCTTCTGATTATATCGATTTAAATTTCCTGTGTTTACATATTGTATGTATTGTTCTGAAAAATAATTACGATCCAAAGTTCACTGGTCCCAGATACAGATTATGATCGGTATAAAAATTTTAAAACCTAGTTCCACTGTGTGACCGGTGGACGGGGTTCCAGCAATTGGTATCAGAGCCTGGTTATTTTTCGAAGATGGAAATTGTTTTCGATGCTCCTGTATGTATGAATGTGTAGGCACCATCTTTATGATTGTATGAATGTTTATAATTAAATTGTTTAAATTAAACACAATTGATCGTAATTTTTTATGGTAATGTGGATTTAGGGTTTATGGGTTGTATAATTTTTATTTTATTTATTTTATTGTTATTGTATTGTAAATAATAAAAAAAATTGAAACCCGTAAACGTTGAACTGGAAACGCGCACGACGGCGTTACTGTTCACATCGTACTATTCACCGGTACTGTTCATGACGTATTGTTTACCGTAACGTTCACGACGTACTGTTCACAGGTACTATTCATCGGCACTGTTCACCGGATACTGTTCACGCGGTACTGTTTACGCACGGTTCCATTGGCAAGTGTTGCCTAGTGCGTTCCGTGCAGATTTTTCTTTTCGAATTCATGAGATGAATCAGAGTGACCTGAAGAGAGCGAAAATTACAAGAAGACCAATGAATGCCTTGGGATTTTTTTTGTAATTTTAGATTCCAATTTTTTATGTTAAATAATCCACAGTACTCCGTCAATTCATGTATGCTTTATATTATGTGATGATAAAAGCATTGTCATGCATACGTATGTCATTTAGATTAAATGTGCCTACACAAATATATTTGATATGTCATACATGAATCATAGCCTGATATTTTATGTATTTTTTTCAATGTGATTAAAATGGGCAATATACATAATTGGCTATGAATAATGAGATTAGTTTTTAATGGTTAGAAAACTTGGTAATTCTCATTAATATTAATCTAGTTATTAAAGAGTTTAATAAGTTAGATTAATAAGGTCATTTATTGTAATTAGGATTAATATGATTAATTACCTAATAATAAATGAACCGAATAAAGTGTTAGAGTTTTAATAGTTAAAATTTGGTAAACACTAACATAATAATCTGACCTTAGTAAATAGTTTACAAAAGCTAAGATTATTCACTAATAGATTAGATTTTTAATTGTTAAAAATCATTAATAATTTATTAGTTAATTAGAATTTGTTTCTAATTAGTTAATGCGCTAGATAACTTGATTAAAGTTAGTCGTTTAATCTTGTAGAATCTAGGTGCATTAACAGTTAATAGAAAACCCTAATTTTAAAATAGTGAGTGGGAGAGGGATATATGACATATATATCCCACGGTCTCCATCATTAGTTCAACACCGTGAGATCCGAGTGGGGCCTCGTGACGGCTTTGCTTTCGACCTCCCTAAGGAGAGTTTCCACAAAGGTCAAAACAAAGGTTGACTTCGTAACGGTTAGGATTTCTTAGGGTATTTCGGGATTGACCGACCCTAAGGCGGCAATTCTCGAGTTAAGCTCGTGAGATATGAAATGGTGGGTTACACTCACGAAGGTTTTGATTAAGTTTGTTAATTAAAAATCTGACTGAATGAACGATGGTTGAATGATATGGAAAAAGAGTTATTCTAGAATATCATTTGATTGAGAATGTCTCGGTCCAACATGCAAAGACTTGACCGACCCTAAGGCGGCACTTCTTTGTGGTATGTTGGATTATCGTGGTATAATAACTAGTTTTAGGGTAGTTTTAGTTCGTTAAACATGTTCGTGCATTATGTTTAAACTTATGCCAAAGCACTCGCACTTTTTTTAAATAAATGACTGAATGAATGTTTTATTTATTTCAGCAATAATGTCTTCTGCATTACTTTAAATTCTCGTAAACGACATGTTAGCTGGTGATAACTACACTTAGTGGAAACTTAACATTAATGCAATATTGGTCACCAAAGACCTCAAGTTTGTGCTTACGGAGGAATGTCCTCTAGTGCCTACTGTCATTCCAACACGAACTGTTCAAGACGCATACAAGCGAAGGGTAAGCCCAAACTTAAGAAGTCTAAGAAAAGTAAATATGATTTACTTGTTCTTGAGTCGTGTTTAGTAGAAGATTATTCTTCACCTTGGATAGTTGATTCGGGGGCCACTATTCATGTTTGTTCTTCTTTACAATGGACTGATTCTTGGACACAGCTAGAGGAGCAAGCCTTCTCAATGCGTGTGGGGTCAGGGGATGTCGTGTCGGCACGAGCAGTGGGCGTAATTAGATTACATTTTTGTAATAATTATATATTGTTGGACAATGTATTTTATATTTCTGGATTTACACGGAATTTGATTTCTGTTTCTAAGTTGTTAGAACAAAAATATTTTGTTTTTTTAATAATAAGTCTGTTATTATTGGAAAGAATGGTCTGAATATTTGTTCAAGAATTAATGAACATAATTTGTATATGTTAAGACTGTTAATACATACTACTCTGCTTAACACCGAAATGTTTAAGGTTGAAAAACCAAAAACTAAACAACATAATATTTCTCCAGATAATGACACGTATCTCTGGCATCTAAGGCTTGGTCATATCAACCTTGACCAGATAGTCAGAATAGTAAAAATCAGACCTTTAAGTGAGTTAAAGGTTGGCACCTTACTTGTCTGCGAATCTTGTCTGGAAGGTAAGATGACTAAGAGACCTTTTAATGGAAAAGGGCTTAGAGCTAAGGAACCGCCAGAGCTTATACATACAGACGTCTGCAGACTGATGAATGTTAAAGCTAGAGGTGGTTATGAGTATTATGTCACCTTTATAGATGACTACTCAAGATACAGATATGTCCACAAAATGCAACAAAAGTCGGAAACATTTGAAATGTTAAAAGAATTTCGAGTTGAAGTTGAGATTCAATTAGATAGGACTATCAAGTCACTGCGATCGGATTGTGGAGGTGAGTACCTTGACCAAGAGTTTGAATACTTTATGGTCGAGTATGGGATAGTTTCCCAACTCACAACTCCTGATACACCTCAGCAAAATGGTGTAACAGAGAGGAGAAATAGAACCCTAATGGAAATGGTGAGATCTATGATTAGTTTCTCATCATTACCGAATTCATTCTAGGGATATGCATCACAAACAGCGGCATACATTTTGAATTTGGTGCCATCCAAACCTGTTCCTAAGACTCCCCTAGAGTTGTGAAATGGTCGTAAAGCTAGTTTGCGACATTTCCACATATGGGGTTGTCCAGCACACATGCTGAAGACTAGAACTGGAAAGCTAGACTCCAAGTCTGTGGTCTGCCTGTTTGTAGGATACTCTAAGGAGACTAGATGTGGACACTTCTATAGTCCAGAACATAATAAAGTATTTGTATCGACAAATGCAACGTTTCTTGAGGATAAATATATTAGTGACCATAAAACTCATTCTAAGATTGTATTGAATGATTTGGAGCCTGGTGAGACTAGTGCTTCATCAACAAGAGTTATTGATCAACAAACATCTGAGAGTCAGATGGTTCCTGATCAGGATACACTACCACCTAGGCGTAGTGAGAGGGTTGTGAGACAACCTGAACGCTATTTAGGTATAAGTCAGGGATAAGATGTTGTCTCTACTAAAGTATTGATGATCCATTGACATTTAAGAATGCAATGGAAGATCCTATTAAAGAGGAATGGCATAAAGCCATAAATCTCAAGATTGGGTCCATGTACTCTAACTCAGTCTGGGATCTTGTAGACTTACCGGATGGGGTAAAAACCCATAGGGTGTAAGTGGATCTACAAGAGAAAGAGAATAGTAGATGGGAAGGTAGAGACATTCAAGGAAAGGCTAGTGGCCAAGGGTTATACCCAGAAAGAGGGGGTCGATTAAGAAGAGACATTCTCGCCAGTAGCCATGTTTAAGTCTATTAGGATTCTCTTATCAATTGGTGCTTATTTCGATTACAAAATTTGGCAAATGGACGTCAAGACTGCATTCTTGAATGACAATCTTGATAAGAGCAACTATATGATGCAACCAGAGGGATTCATGTCTCCAGATCAAAAGCAAAAGGTTTGCAAGCTGTAAAGGTCCATCTATGGACTTAAGCAAGCATTTAGATATTGGAACATTAGGTTTGATGATGTGATCAAAACATATGGCTTCGAGCAGAACGTCGATGAGCCTTGTGTCTACAAGCGTATCATTGATAAGAAAGTATTTTTCTTTGTCCTATACGTAGATGATATCCTACTCATTATGAATAATATGAGACTGTTGTCTGATGTAAAGGGTTGGCTGGCTAGCCAATTCCAAATGAAAGATTTGGGAGAAGAGAGTTATGTTCTAGGGATCCAACTTATAAGGAATCGTAAGAACAAACTCATAGCACAGTCTCAAGCATCATATATAGATAAGATTCTTATGCGATTTTTTGATGCAAAACTCCAAGAAAGGTAATTTACCTTCTAGGCATGGAGTTCACTTGTCTAAGGAATAGTGTCATAAGACACCTCAAGAAGTTGAGGATATGAGACGTGTAACCTATGCATCGGCAGTAGGTAGTCTCTACTATGCTATGTTATGCACGAGATCGGACATCTGCTATGAAGTGGGTGTAGTCAGCAGATACTAGTCAAACCCAGGATTGGATCACCGAGATGCTGTCAAGACAATTCTCAAGTATCTTCGGAGAACGAGAGACTATATGCTAGTGTATTCCAGACAGGATTTGATCCCGTTTGGATACACGGATTCTGATTTTCAGTCAGACAGGGATTCTAGGAAATCCACGTCTGGATCAGTATTCACCCTGGGTGGTGGAGCTGTTGTATGGAGAAGTATCAAGCAATCTTGCATTGCTGACTCCATCATGGAAGTCGAATATGTAGCCGCTTGTGAAGCTACTAAAGAGAATGTTTGGCTCCGTAAATTCTTGAGAGATCTGGAAGTTGTTCCAGATCTGGATTGGCCTATCACACTTTATTGTGATAACAGTGGTGTTGTGGCTAATTCCAAAGAACCAAGAAGCCACAAGAGTGGGAAGCATATAGAGAGAAAGTATCATCTCATTAGAGAGATAATGTAGAGAGGAGATTTGATCGTCACAAAAATAGCCTCACAAGACAATCTTGCTGATCCATTTACAAAGACCTTACCGCCTAAAGTGTTTTTAGGTCACCTAGATGGACTAGGGTTACGAGACATGCCGCACATGCTCTAGTGCAAGTGGGAGTTTGTTGGGGTTTATGCCCTAAAGATGTAATTTGTAAATGGATTTATTAAATAAATAAAATGAAAAGTTCAATACATTCTTGTTGTGTTGTTTATTATATAACTTGTGCATAAATTTAACATCCAAGATTGCCTGATGTAATCTCTACTGTGTATATGAGTGTCATATACGGATGGATACAGTAAGCGATGTGCAATCTAAAGAGTCCATAGATAGCAAATAAAGTTGGGCTTTATTTATGGTTAATCTATAGTTGCGGTCCATTACTTAATGTACGGTGATTCTATCCTGAATCATTCATATGGAGATATGAGAATGGATGCACCTTGTATGATGTGATCATATAGGACTGGGCCATGATCTATATGAATCTCTCACCAAGATCCGTTTACCGATGAGATTCATATATATCAACTAATGATGGCTATATGTGGGTGATCTTAATCCAGAGTGTCTTATCGACTCCTTCAGGTTAGATCGTGGTCTTTGATATACAATAGGTGAGGTCAGATGCATTTCCTGATCAATATACTCTGTATGTTGGGATTGCGGCTTGGCTTGGCTTGTGGCTAGGAAGGTTTGTACAAAATAGTGGAATCTACTCCTTCTTGTGATAAGTGGATGGTAGTTCCTTTAAGTGTTGATTCGAGGCTTGGACAATATGAGCGCTATCCTAATTCCGTGAGGAAATAAAATTTATTTTTCATTAGAGAATCAATGGTACTTAAAGGATATATGTAATTAGAGGGGTATAACGGACATTATGACCAAGCTCTAATTATGAACTATTGTGGAGGATCACACCATATGTAATAGCTATATCGATGGACACCGAGTTGTATCGGTCTGTGTAAAAGCGTCTACAGTTGAGAGAGTGCAGCTTCGGGTATTTAATGGAATAACACCGGAGTTAATAATTAAGGAATATTAATTAAAGAGTTTAATTAATGATTCCGATGATTATTGGAGCTCAAAATACTGTGGGTCCAATAGGTCCCCTTGCTAGCCTGTTCGATTAAGGTAACAAGGGTCACGGTTAATTAATTGGATTGTCCAATTAATTATATTTATTCGAGAATTAATTGAATAATGAGATTATTTAATTAATTAAAGTTAATAGTTAAATTAATTAAATAATTAGATTGTTTAATTAAATTGATAATTATGAATTATTAATTAATTATTAATTGGAGGGTGTTAGTTTATATATAGATTTAGATGAAGATAAAATAATAGGATTATTTTATTTTACTAAATCATTTATCTAAGTATTTGAATTTAAGCTTAAATTTAAAATACTTATTATCAGTTTTAATATATTAGATATATTTAAAAAGGATAATTAAAAGATATATATCAGTTATAACACAAGAGATTGCATTGGATGCAAATTAGTGTGTGTACATATATATAAGTGTTTGTATATGTTACAAACAAGGATGTATATATATGATATATATGTTGTATATATATATATATATATATATATATATATATAACGCTTGTGTAGGCGTGAAAGAAGAATATAGCTTTGTGAAAAGAAAAAATATGCATCAGGTTAAAGAAAAATTTGGGTGTGACATTCATATATATATAACGCCTATGCTATTTTTTTTTCAACAATATATATGCCTCTGCTGTATATAAGTTTTGCATGAGATGCAATTCATGTATACATGAAATCAATACACCAAATTAAGAAGAAAGAGTTTCTTTAAGTATTTCTCTACATCCTCCATTCAAGTTCTGAGACTGTGGCACACCCACACGCAGTTACCAGTTCCGGGAGATAGCGAGGATGATCGAGTGGTTCAGACAGGAGCATACCATAAAGTGAATGAGCTTCTAAACGTTGGTAAGAGTGGTTCAGACATGAGCACATAGTAAAGTGAATGAGCCTCCAAACGTTGGTATGTTCTTCTTCTAATTATATCGATTTCAATTTTCTGTGTTTACATAATGTATGTATTGTTCTAAAAAATAATTACGATCCAAAGTTCATTGCTCCAGATAAAGATTATGATCTGTATAAAAATTTTAAAACCTAGTTCCGCTGCGTGACCGGTGAACGGGGTTCTAACAGAACTTTGACATGAACTCGGTCGAGCCAAACCCGAAAAGGGTAAAGGAAAGATGGGACCCAATAATATTCATAGAAGCTGACTAACAGGGGGTCGATGTTTGGCCAAATGATGCCCTGGTCATAAGCGCCCGGATTAGTCACCGAGAAGTTAGGAGAATCCTGATAGATAATGGAAGTTCGACAAACATTCTCAATGTAGTCGTCTACGATCAACTCAGGTTAGACCGAAAGAATTTACAACTTTTCCACACCCCACTCAAAGGATTCGGAGGAATAGAGGCCAGGTCTCTTGGACGGCAAAGTTACATGTAAAAATTGGAGCGGAACCTTGTCAGAGAACATTATTGCTCGATTTTGTGATGGTAGACTTAGACAATTGGCCGTTTAATGTATTGTCAGGTCGTCTATTCTTGAATAAAACTAAGGCTGTAACAGCCACTTACGCATTGATGATCAAATTCCTGACTGAACAGGGGGTCGATGTAGTCAAGGGGTCCCAAGAGATGACCCGAAGAGCTAACCTGTCAGTATACAAAGACAAAAATGATGGTGAACAAGTATGCACTATAACGCAGCCAAGTCAGAACAAAGAGTCACTGTCATTCGAAATTGATCCAAGGGAATAGTCGAAAGAGTCTAAAAATGAACCAGTCGAAGAAATTATCTTGAAATAATATGAACCAGATAATAAGATTAAGATCGGGGCCAATTTGGAAGGAAAAGTCAAACAAAGCCTCACTGATCAGCTTAAAGAATACAAGGATGTGTTCGCTTGGAGTCATGAAGACAGGGTCGGAATAGACGCCCGAATAATATCTCATCATCTCGCAATAGGCCCGAATGCAAAACCAGTGATACAAAAGAGAAGGTCATTCAATCTCGAGAGAACTAAGGCAATCAAACAATAAGTGGAGAAGCTACTTGCTGTAGGGTCGATTAGGGAGATCAACTACCCTCAATGGGTAGCTAATGTAGTCCTTGTCCAAAAGAAAAATGGACAATGAAGGATGTGCGTAGATTTCACATATTTGAACAAAGCATGCCAGAAGACAGTTTTCCATCTCTAAGGATAGACCAGTTGGTGGATGCTATATCAGGCCACGAATTTCTCAGTTTCATGGACGTCTACACGGGATATAACCAAATCCGGATGAACAAGGCTGACGAAGAAAAAATAGCATTCATAACCGATCCAGGCTTGTACTGTTACACAGTAATGCCCTTCGGATTAAAAAATACAGAGGCAACATATCAAAGGCTAGTCAACAGAATCTTCGCATGGCAAATAGGAAGAAACATGGAAGTATACATTGATGACATGCTGGCCAAGAGCATCTCGGCAAGCAAGCATACCTCAAACCTGCGGGAGACATTTGATGTTTTTATAAAATACCAAATGAAGCTGAATCCGAACAAGTGTTTATTCGGAGTTCCTTCAGAAAGGTTCCTGGGTTTTCAAGTCCAGCAAAGGGGAATCAAAGTCAATCCCGAAAAGATCCAAGCCCTGCAGAAAATGACCTCACCAAGGACACTAAAAGAAGTACATCGCTTAACAGGATGTTTAGCTTTCTTGGGTATATTCATCTCAAAGGCCACAGACAGATGCACACCCTGTTTCAGAGTAATTAGAAAAGGGAAATGACTCGAATGGAACGAAGAGTGCAAGCAAGCATTCTTAAAAATCAAAGAGTACCTAAGGCATGCTTCCATCCTTTCAAAACCACAAATAGAAGAGATACTCCATTTATACTTATCAATTACAGAACTAGCAATAAGCTCAGTCCTGGTCAGAACAGAAGATGGAGTACAAAAGCCAATGTATTATACCAGCAAGTCACTTTTACCAGCTGAGACCGGGTATTCACAGGCTGAAAAAAATGCCCTAGCATTGGTTTTAGCTGTAAGAAAGCTAAGGTCATACTTTCAGGCTCATACAATCCAGGTTCTTACCGATTGCCCATTGAGGCAAATTTTGACAAAAGCCAGAGATTTTTAGCAAGACTAACCAAATGGGCAATCGAGCTAAGTGAATTCGATATCCACGACGTCTCTAGAACATCTCTCAAAGTGCAAGTAGTGGCAGATTTTATCAAAAAATATGTTGGGTAAAAATTTCCCATGAAAATTATATGTTGATGGCTCTTCAAACACTCACGGCTATAGAGTAGAGATCGTAGTATGCACTCCGATAGGAGATGATATCGAATGTGCCATGAGGTTTGACTTGAAAGCAACTAATAATCAAACCAAGTATGAGGCGCTACTAGCTGGAATAAGAGTCTGCATGGCTCTCAGGGCCAATGAAGTCGAGATATTTAGCGATTTATAGGTGGTTGTCAACCAAGTCATGGACGAATACCAAGCTAGGGATGAAGGCATGATATCCTTTCGTGAAATTGCAAGAAAGCTCCTCCAGAAATTCAAAGAATATAGGATTGCCCAGATCCCCAGGGAGGAGAATGAAAAAGCAGATGCTTTGTCCAAACTAGCATCAGCAACAACCACAATCAGGCTAAAAAATATTCTGGTTGCACATCTCCTCAAACCGAGCACGGTTGAGCCAAAAAACTCTGAATATTTTGAAATCCAAACACCGTCAGGCGGTTGGATGACCCAGCTGAAAGGGTTCCTGGAAGAAGGCGTGCTCCTAGAAGATCCCACACAAGCAAAACGTATCAGGTATCTGTCAGTAAGGTACACATTGGTTGGAGGAGAGCTATACAGAAGGGGGATTTTCTGAACACTTCAAATATGTGGGTCAGAAGAAGATGCATGTCGGATATTATAGGAAATCCACAAAGGAGTTAGCAGAAACCATACTGAGGGTAAAAGTTTAGCACACAAGGTACTCATGCAAGATTATTGTTGGCCTACTTTATTATCAGATGCACAACGATGTTCGGAGAGTTGCAATACTTGGCAAAGAATTGCTAATGATGTCCGACAACCCCCTGAACAACTCTAAAACCTCACATCCCCATGGCCATTTGCCTTGCCAGTGGGGACAGGAGTTGGAGCGAAGTATGCCATAGTAGCCGTTGACTATTTCACGAAGTGGGCAGAAGCTGAAGCATTCATGCATATCACAAAAGAAAATACCACAAATTTCGTGAAAAAGAATATACTATACAGGTTTGGAGTTTTAAACACTATCATCACTGATAACGGCACCCAGTTCGATAACCTGAAATTCAGACAGCTATGCAAGGAGTACCAAATTACAAATTACTATGCCACATATGCCAATCCTCAAACAAACGGGCAGGCTGAAGCAGTAAACAAAATCATCAAGCATACACTCAAAGCAAAGCCGGATGCCAAGAAAGGAAGTTGGGTTGAAAAGCTTCTTGAAGTATTATTGGCGTATCGGACGACAACAAGAACTTCAACAGGAAAGACTCCATTCACTTTAGCGTTTGGAACAGAAGCTGTTATCCCCATAGAAACGTCATATGCATCACCCCGGGTCAGGCTATATAATAAACAGCAGAATGTTGATATGCTGCTACAAAGTCTAGATGAGCTAGAAGAGAAAAGGGAGAAGTCCCGAATACGAAATATGGCATATCAGCAAAGAGTAGCTCGTTACTGCAACTCTCATGTTCGGGTCAGGAAATTCCAACTAGAAGACCTTGTACTTAGGAAGGTGTCATTAAATACAAAAAATAAAGATGTAGGTTCCCTGATTGATAAGTGGGAAGGCCCGTACAAAATCGAAGGAATAGCTGGCCATGGAGCATATTTTATTGCACGACCCAATGGAGGGGTTTTACCTCGACCATGCAATGCCCAATATCTGAAATTTTCTATCCTTGAAATTATTTTTTGTTTTCCTTTCTAGTTAGATCAAATATTAGCTTTGGAATTAAAATCTTTGCTGGTTTTGCAGTTATAAATAAAAATCAAACTCAGGATTTCTGAAAAATTAAGCATATGATAATAAGAACATATGAAAGACGAGCATGATAATAAGAACAAGCAAATAGAATGCTCGGGACCATTGATTCCCGAATGGGCGGAGAAACTCGAAGAAGCATGCCAGCCGAGCAAGGTCAATTGACCTTAGCAAAAAGGAAAACTCGATGCACCAAATTCTGGAGAAAGGATCGGGACGCTATCAGAAAAAATCCGGTGAAACGCGTAGCTGTGGTAAGCGGTTCGAAAAGCTTAACAATTCAGTAAACCCTTGTACAGAAAAACTGGGGAGACGTCCTCGGTAATGTGTAAGGACTAGAACATATGATCATGGTGAGCCTTGATGTAATGTTTGGGTAGAAACCGAGTATGAAACACAAGTATAAATCTACTTGCCTGTTTTAAGATAACTCGGTTAATAATGCTAGCTGGTTTAATAAGATACTTGGCGTTAAAAATTATTCGGGTAACAAAACAAGTTTAATAAGATACTTGGTGAAGTTACCCGAACATCAGAAATAGCCATTTTAATAAGATACTTGGTATAAAGATTGCTATAGCCAATTTAATAAGACACTTGGCATAAATTGCATTAGCCAGTTTAATAAGATACTTGGCATAAAGATGGCAATCGCCAGTTTAATAAGACACTTGGCATAAATTTCATTAGCTAATTTAATAAGATACTCGGCATAAAGATTGCAATCGCAAGTTTAATAAGACACTTGGCATAAATTGCATTATCCAGTTTAATAATATACTTGGCATAAAGATTGCAATTGCCAGTTTAATAAGATACTTGGCATAAATTGCATTAGCCAGTTTAATAAAATACTTGGCACAAAAGATTGTGGTAGCCAGTTCAGAAAGATACTCGGCAACAACAGAATCAAGTTAAAGAATACTCGGTGAAATTCCTTGAGAAATGAATCAAATCAACCCGCTCGGTTTTCAGAATTATAGTTAACTCGAAATTTCATTGATAATCTTTACAAAGAATCGTTACAGAATCTTTACAAAAATAGTGTTAGGAGGATTTAGAACTCTTGCCGATGCTCGGGTCGGGCACCATTTCGTATTCACTGAGCAGACTTTCATTGAAAGGCCAAGCAATCGTATCGACTGAATCATCTATCCATTTACTATAATCTTCTCCCGGGATCGGTCTGACATCAGGCACCACACCTTTAAAGACTGACTCCTGACTCCTGACTGGCATAAAAGGTTGAGAGGGAGTCTTCGGATTAACCTCCAAATGCATGGGATGAGGCTCTTTGCTCGACTATGGCAATAAGCTCTCCACTCCTTCATCCGAGTCTAAAGAGATTCCAGGGACCGATCCACGTGGTTCTTGATCTACAGCTCCCAGTTGATTAAGGCTTTTTCAGTTGCCCGATTCTTGACATTAAAAAAATCGCCAGCTGAAACTAGCCCTCGCTGAAATTCCCGAAGGAGAGGGGCATCGTAAGCAGGGGATCTCTTAAAACAGTCAACCTCCTGGACTTCGAGTTCCAACCTAGCCTCTTTGGATTGTTACTCGACCGTCAAAGCTTGACGTTCCAAGTCCTCGATCTGCGGTTCATATGCCGACTTGGACTGCTCTGCTTTCAATTCGGCCTTAAGCATTGATTCCTAGGTAGAAGACAACAAGTTTTGAAGTGACAAAGCCTTCTTCTCTGCCATATAAGCTTTTTCCTCGGCCTCCACTTACTTCGCTAAGCAATGATCGTCAAACACTTGGGCAGAGCCCACCTCCTTTTGATTAGCCGAATCAACCGGAGCACGGCTATCCTCACTTTCTTTCGGATGAGCCTCAAGACGCCTTATTCGATCGGCTTGATGTTGGTGTGTCTGAACCAGCTCAGTGAACTCGGCCACCATCTACAAGGAAATAAAATTAAAAATCAAGCATGCAAGACGATGAGAGTTGGGAATAACTTATATAGGATGCACCGTTAAAAATATTCTGAAGACCACTCGTCAAAGACGTGTCCTTAAGGTGGCTCCAGTGATCATCCCCGATGAAAGCCTGACCAGATGACATCGCCAGGAGCATATCCTGGGAGAAGGATAGTAAGAACCTCCTGAAGATTCAGCCCTTAGATCTTCAACCTCAACGGGGAAAGGGCCCTTGATCGGGTCTAAAGTCTCCGCACCCACCGATGCTTCAACATTAACGCTCGGGGGAATCTCAGCTCCGGTGTCTTCATCACTGGAGTCGATGAATAAAACAACCAGATGAACCTTATGAGGGCGAGCGGGATAATCGACTGCCTTCTTTTTCTTGACCCGAGAGCTATGAAAGCTGAGATCAACTGAGGGATCTTCCTTAACATCATCCCGAAAGGATTCAAAAAAGTCAGGATCTGTATTTATTTATCCCTCAGAGGTTTTACCTCTTTCACCGGCATCCGTCCACTCGGTAAGGACCACAACCGAGGAGCTCGATCCACCAGACCCCTCACCAAGACCATTACTCTACCTCCCTTCATCTTCAGGCAACTCTTGAGTATGGCCACTCGGGCCACTTGACTTCTCTACGGTAGGCCGGATGACTTCCTCGGGGACAATTTTGGGAATCTACTAGCCAACCTCATCAGGGTCCTCATCTGACTCAGGTGGGGTAATGCCCTCTTCGCTCTGACGAGAAGCTTCTTTTTGGCTTGCTTGGAGGATTGACTTCACCGGACGAGCTTGAATGTCGCAAACGGTGTCTGAGTCATACACTTGGGAGAAAAAAGGGAATCACATCAGAATATATATATATAAAAGAGTGGGTACAAACATCACTTACATCGCCTGCGATAGCCTGAAATCTGGCTAAAGAAGCCAAGTTCTATCATCTTCTTCTCATTGAAAACATAGGCTTAGCTCCTTCTCTCTAGAGTGCAAACTGCTGTCCGAGCAAGTCTTGTCAGCTCAGTATCGCTGAATTCAAGTTTTTTCTTATTCCAAACCTCAAGGGAATAGAAAAAACGGGGAACTTTCAACACCCTCCTAGTTTCTCCAATCGGAAGAGTGACTTCAAGACCTAGGTTTCCTCCGGTAAAAAACTAATTGTTCTTCCAGAACTTTTTGGACGAATGAAATCCCTATACAAAGCCCCTATTTTTGACATCATCGGAGGTGTTAACTCCCCGATTCACCTTTGTCCCCTCGCGGACTCAGCAATCTGGCGGGTTAGATTTGAGGAAATAAGTCTCTGTCTTACCAGACTGCCTTAGCGTGTATAAATGCCTGATTTCACTCGGGGAAGGAGACGACAGGTTAATTCGGCTCCACATGTGCCACATGCACGTCAAGATCTTGTAGCTATTCTGAAACAATTGAGCTGGAGCGATCCCTACTTCAGCCAGAAACTAGGCAATGAACGGCTGAAGAGGAAGAGTAACGCCTCAACAGAGCATGGACCATAGATTTTCACCATGCCCGGGGGAGGGTTCCACGCAGCTCTATCACCAGCAGGAATCAGAGTAACTGAATTATCCAAGTCGAATCAGGCACGATATTTCCCGATCTCATCTACCTCGACCACATTCGGTTCGGCGTCAAACCCACTCGAAAGATCAATAGAAAAAAGGAGACGAGATTCTCTGAACTCCTCTTCGTCATCCATCTCATTAATAATCTGCTCCCTGATCCGGACGTTGCCCGAGTTGTACTTATGGACTTTATTTTTACTTTGATGTTTTCCCATCCTTGATTGAAATGGTACCCTGTGATTAAAAACGACAGATTCAGAACTAGATGAATCAAAATCAGAACTGGATACAGAACTGAAATGGACGTCAGGGTAAAGCCCAGAAACATCGACTTCTAAAAAAGGAGGTTCATCCGGGGGGATTTCCCCTAATAATCTTCGAGCGTAAGATACTAGTTGAAAAGCCCCATGATCAAGCGCTTTGCGGGAAGTCGGATTCATTAAAACTAAACTTGAATGAAGAAAACTGATGCAAAATCTTCAACGGCGAATAAGGATTTTCTACGTAAAAAAAACTGGTCTGGAAAATTTTTGGTTTGAGTCTGAGAATGAACCAACGCAACTCCTTTCAATGGAGAATTTAAAGAGGTAATAACACGAAACCCTAGGATCTCAAGGCGGGAAAAGTCAATGATAGATTTGATGACGTAGGCGGGGCACTAGGAGACGCATAGGTCGTTTCTCATAAATTGCATCGAGAAATGAAGCAGTAGAGGACACGTGTTAAGAGAAGAACTGGCCATGGCCGTCAGAACTCCAAAACGTCGCAATCATTGAGATCTCGCGTGAGGAGGTAAATTGAATTTACATGGTCACCATTAAGACATGCCATTATGACAAGACATTTACCCTGGCATTAAAGAAATGAAGAAATTAAAGAATTGATTAAAATACATTTGCCCGGAACGAAACCTTGTTTGGTAAAAATATTTTAAGGGGGTATTGTCGTATATATATTTTATTATACGTACACGTCGTTGACAAATAGGATAGAATTGCTAGGTGGACATCCGAATAAGCATTCAAAAAGTATTCTGCAAGACGTCACCAAAGAAGAGAAGCCCGAATAAACAAGTATTGAACAAAACCTACTCGGGGTAAGTTAACGATGCTCGGGGTTAGCTGATGACATGTTCTACTCGGGATCAGATGACGTCATTCGGGACCAGCTAATATCATGTTCTACTCAAGATAAACACGAAGAAAACTGAATAAAGAAGCCCAGCGCGTAACTCACGAGTCAAGAGTCGTTAATATACGCGAAGATATCCATATCAAAGAAGAGTTCAAAGAGTAGAATACCAAACAGAAGGTTCCAAATCAGGCAACAATTTTATTTGTTCAAAAAGACTACGCTTTTATAAGGAAATAAGTCCTAACTGGACTACATCACTAGAGTCCCATTCGATCTCAATACAAGTCTCCGAAATAGGAAAGAAGACAGACTATTTCAAAGAAGTAACCAATCGTAATTAAATACAAAGATCTTTTGTTACTTGTACATAGAAGATTAGGGTTCTATGAACATATAAATAGACCCATAATCTCGTCACAAAAATATATATAGAAAACATAGAAAAATACAGAGAAAAAAAGAGAGATCGAGAGTTGTAAATCTTTTCAATAGTGGATTTTGGCTTGGTTGATTATTCAGCCACTCGTGGACGTTTCTCTGGTCATCAGAGTTTTACCACATAAAACTTGTGTCCGATTGCTTTCTCCTTCTCTTTCTCTTTGAATCTCAGCTAAAATCCAATCTTGTTGACTTTTTCCCATACATCCAGAAATCGACGTCAACAGGCTTGTTCATGAAGGCAATCTTTTATGGCTGGTAAAGTTAGGCAACTATGAGTGATATAGTAATCAGAATCACATACATGGCATGCGATTTCTTGTATCGATTTTACATGTTCACTCTTTTTAGTTTCTAAAGCTTCAACTTTCCTAGCTAAGGATGCGAATCTAGCTTGAAGATCATGATCTTCCCTAAGATTGTAAATGCCTCCACTAGATGGAGATGGTTGTGGTTTGCTCATAGACTCATAGGAACCAATGGTGTCCTACTTTTGAGCATTTTTAGTGATATGGTCAAGGTATTCAAGTGCTTCTTCATGATTTTTGTCACTGAAGTCTCCATTGCACACCATTTCAATGACTTGTCTACTTTGGGGTGTGAGTCCCTCATAGAAATATGACACTATCCTCCATGTATCAAAACCATTATATGGATAGATATTTAACAACTCTTTGAACCTATCCCAACATTGGTAAAGTGTTTCATTAGGTTTTTGGGTAAATAAAGCGATTTGCCTCTTAAGAGAGTTTGTTCTATGAGATGGGAAAAATTTCTTTAAGAACTGTTGTTGCATATCATTCCAAGTTTGAATTGATCCTGACCTAAGGTTTTGTAACCAAGTTTTAGCTTTATCTTTTAAGGAAAAAGAGAAAAACTTAATCCTGATTATATCCATGCTAACATTTTGGTCAGTGCAAGTGTTACAAACATCCTCAAACTCCATAAGATGCAAATATGGGTTTTCAAATTTAAGACCGTGAAAATTGGGTAAAAGTTGAATGATTCCCGGTTTAAAATTAAAGTGTGTTGCATTTGGTGGGAAAGCTATGCATAAAGGTGCTCTAGTACGTGTGGGGTTCATGTAGTCTCTAAAAGTTCTAGGTGGATTTGGGTTAATGTGTTGGTCATGGTCAACATAAGGCGGATGGTTTCTGTTTTGAGACACGTTATCAAGGTTGTCTAAAAGGTTCTCGGCTTGGTTTCTTGCTAGATGTCTAAGTGGGTTTTCAACCATGTTGTTGGCGAATGTGGGTGATTGGGATTTCCTAATTAATTTACCACTAGATGTTCGAGACCAACGTCTCATGCAAATTTAATGAAGGTTCATGGAGGTGAAATACACAAATATGAAGAAAATAAAAGATAAAAGAAAAAAGTGATGAAAATAACAAGCAAAAATTATAAGGGTTTAAATGCAAATATGCATAAGTGTTTGGGGCAAAAGTGCAAATAATTATAAATATCAGCACTAAAGTTAAAATACGATAATTACAAGGACTGATATGCAAAAATGAAAAATAAAATGACCTATATGCAAATGCAAACTAGATCTAAGCTAAAATGCAAATAAAAAATTGAAAGACTAAAATGCAAAAATGTGATTAATGATTACAAGTGTTTTTTTTAGTGGATGAAGTTTATGATTGAGATGAGTGATGCAAAATTGAATACAAAATAAGAACAAAGAAGATAGAAAAAAAATAGCACCACTAGAAAAGATCATTTTCCCCTTCCATTCCTTGACCAGATTTTAGAAAGAGTAGCAGGACATTCCTACTACTGCTTTCTTGATGACTATTCTGGATACTATCAAATTCTCATTGCATTAGAAGACCAAGAAAAGACCACATTCACATGTCTTTTTAGAACCTTTGCATTTAAAAGAATGTCATTTGGTTTGTGTAATGCTCTAGCCACATTTCCATGCATGCTAAGCATTTTAGTGACATGATTGAACATTGTTTAGAGGTCTTTATGGATGATTTAACTGTGTTTGGGAATTCTTTTGATGAATGTCTGAATAACTTAGAAAGATTCTTGAAACGTTGCATAGAAAAAGGACTTGTGCTTAACTGGGAAAAGTGTCATTATATGACCACATATGGAATTGTTTTGGGTCATGTTGTGTCATCTAAAGGAATCGAGGTTGATAAGGCAAAAATTGAAGTCATTTTGAAGTTACCACCATCACAAATAGTCAAAGATGTGCGGTCATTTTTAGGGCATGCAAGATTTTATAGGAGGTTTATTAAAGATTTCAGTGTCATATCTAAACCACTTTGTAACCTTTTATTAAAAGATGCAAAATTTGAATGGACACAAGAGTATGGAGAGTCTTTTATAAAGATAGTTGACCTTTTAACATTTGCTCCTATCATGCAATCCCCTGATTGGTCATTGCCTTTTGAATTGATGTGTGGTGCGAGTGATATTGCTGTTGGAGCTGTCTTAGGACAGAGAAGAGAAGGTAAGCCTTTTGTGATTTATTATGCATGTAAAACTTTGAATTGTGCACAAATGAATTGCACCACCACTGAGAAAGAATTACCTGTTGTGATATTTGCATTGGATAAATTTCGGTCATATTTGATTGGCACTACAACCATTATTTTTACAAATCATGCTGCTTTGAAGTATTTAATGTCTAAACAGGATGCAAAACCAAGATTCATTCCCTGGATTATGTTGCTATAAGAATTCAATCTCACAATCAAGGACAAAAAGGGTGCTGAAATTGTCGTTAAAGACCATTTATCACGACTCACCACTAAGTTGTCATTTGATAAAGCACCCATCAATGATCCTTTTCCTGATGATCTTTTATTCTATATCATAACTTTACCTTGGTATGCTGATATTGTTAATTATCTTGCAATAGGAATGATGCCACTAGATTGGAATGCACAGGAGAAAAAGAAATTTTTGACCGAGGTAAAACGTTTTTACTAGGATGACCCGTACTTATTCAAGTATTATCCTGATCAAATTGTTCGACGGTGTATTCCAGGCAATGAGGTAAGTAGTGTCATTGAATTTTGTCAATCTGAAGCATGTGGTGGTCATTTTTCGTCAAGGAAAACGACTACAAAAATCTTACGTGTGTGGACTTTTTTGGCCCACCTTGTTTAAAGACGCACATGCATTCTGTAAAACCTGTGAAAATTGTCAAAAGTTAGGATCCATTTCCAAGCGAAACATGATGCCTTTAAACCCCATTCTTGTCATTGAAATATTTGATTATTTGGGAATTGATTTTATGGGTTCATTTCCACCATCATCTGGATTTTTTTACATTTTGGTTGCCGTTGATTATGTGTCAAAATGGGTTGAGGCAATTCCTTGTAGAAATAATGATCATAAAACAGTGATTAAATTTTTAAAGGAAAATCTTTTGAGTCGATTTGGAATCCCTCGAGCCATTATCAGTAATGGAGGCAAACACTTTTGTAACAAACCTTTTGAGTCTTTAATGAAGAAATATGAAGTCACACACAAAATTGCCACACCATACCACTCTCAAACAAGTGGTCAAGTTGAGTTAGCAAATAGGGAGATAAAACATATCTTGTAGAAAACGGTTAACCCTGATAAAAAAGATTGGTCTCTTAGACTAAATGATGCACTTTGGGCTTACCGCACTGCATTGAAAACATCTTTGTGTATGTCTCCTTATTGTTTAGTTTATGGAAAACCTTGCCACTTATCTGTTGAACTTGAGAAAAATGCATATTAAGCCATTAAAGCTTTCAATTCTAACCTAAATGATGCTGGTGAATTACGCAAGTTACAAATAAATGAACTTGAAGAATTAAGAAATGATGCATATGAAAATACAAAAATTCTTAAAGAAAAATCTAAAACCTTTCATGATAGACGAATTTTAAAAAGATAATTTGAAATTGGTCAAAAGGTTTTGCTTTATAATTCTTGACTTCATTTATTTCTTGGCAAATTGAAATCAAAATGGAGTGGTCCATTTGATGTGAAACACGTGTATAATCCTAGGAATGGGAATGTGTTTAAAGTAAATGGACAACGTGTGAAACCTTTCTTAGAAAATACAGATTTTCAAAAAGACTTTGCCGTCTTTTTTGACCCTTGTTACAAAGGTGAGTAAACAAACCTTTTGCTTTTGACTTTATTTGTATTTGCAATTTTTATTTTTGCTTTTTTTCGCTTTTACGTTTTGAATATTTGCAGGATTAATTTCTAGGTTCAATTTTTGATTGGTGTGTTTTGCTATATAACCCCAGTTAAGTGGTAGATAACGGTATTCCATGAAAATTCAAGTCGGTTTAATTCAGTTTCCCAAATAACTGATCCCCAAAACAAGGCATGTATGAAATTTTCAAAAACCTGAGAAAACATTTTCACTCGTTGCCCCAAAATGCTATGAAAAAGATTTACAAAGAACATTCCGAAAGATTATGCTTACTAATGATAAACAACATTCCTGTTGAAATTCGCTGGTTGATCAAAGCTAAGGTACGTCTAGCAGGTGAGTCTGCTGATTCATTTATATCTTACATGTCTTGTTTTGGAAGCAGTAATCTTGCAAAAAACAAAGAGCTAAGAAGTTAGGGGTTACTTGTCACAAATGTGCACGTACAACTTGCAAAACACGTTGTCGTTCTTTAGGGATGGTGTATAATAATCGGGAAGATAAAATTTTATTCATTAGGCATGGTTTGGGTAGGGAGTCATTGGATAGTATCCTAACAACTCTTGATGCACATCCTAGTGGATATGTGCAAATGGAAATTGACCGATTATGACCACAATTTCAAAAAGAACTTGCACAATATAGTCTTAGGAATCTGAATTTAAAAGATACCGTTTGCCAATTTATAAAAAAATTGGGTGGGAAGCATATCCCTGACCTATAGAGGGCGTTGAAGCCGTTTCTGGATGTAAAACCAGAGGAAGATGTGAGCCACAATCACAACTACCAGTACTTATTCTTTTGTTTTTATTATCTTTTTCCTTCCGCATTAAATGTTTTTTGTAATTATTGTTGTTTACTTTTGATTTTTGAACCATTTGGATCTAATATCATTGACAAATACGCCGCCCTATATATATAGGTGTATCATTGTGTTACCTTTTCAGGATCTATAAATACAATCATTTGTTTTCCTTTTTTTACTTTAAAGCACTCATAAACATTCAAAAGAAAATTTCAAAGAGTGCATTAATGGCATCACCTTCAACTAAACGATTCACAAACATTTGTGTGTTTGGTGAAACTAATTATGGGAAATACATAGAGTTTGTTGAGGATGCAACTCAGCTTGGTAAGGTTTTGACTGAGCGAATAATACACCTAGCCTATGGACGAGGTAACTTGGGATTAGTGGGGTGTGTTTCACAAGTTGTATGAGACAGAGGTAGTCAAGTTCTGGGTATTATCCCACAACCTATGGCCGCAGTCGACATCATCGGAAAGACAAACGGCGAAGAGCTAGCTATTTCAGGTATGCCTAAAAGATTGACTGTTATGTTACATCATGCTGATGCGTTTATAGCTTTGCCATGTGGTTTTAGAACCTTAGAATAAATTTTTACAATGGCATCCTGGGCGCAACTACACATCCATGAGAAACTCATCGTTTTGTTGAATGTTAATAAATTTTATGATGGTTTGCTTTCGTTTCTTGATCTTGCTCAGAAAAATTATTACATGCCACCTTCTATCCGAAAAATCGTTATCTCTGCTTCAAGTCCTCATGAGATGATTGTCCAGTTATAAGCTTTTAATTATGAGTCAGATCCCTCAACCTCCAAAATAGATTGGCCCACTGATGAAGAGAACAAGAAATGCATAATTGATCTGCATCTCAGTTTGTGATTGTCCCATGGTTTTTTTGCATTTTATTTTCCTTTATTTTGTATTTCTTTTATTGTTTTGCAGGATTTTGTGTCTTTCAAGTTGTTCAGGTGATATCTTCTAAACCTTACCTTTTTCTAAAGACATTGGGGGCAATATCTCATTCTGGTTGGGGGGACGGGGATAGTTGATGCAATAACTTTTGGTTTTTAAAAACAAAAAACTAACTTCTGACCATTTTGATTTTGTAAAGATTGCCAAGGAAGGTGATCTTTTAGATAATTCTGAGACGCATCTTTGTAGTTCTGATGCATTTTTTTTCCTCTCTTTTGACTATTCAAATTTATAAACTCTCCATTGTGATATCATTGACTAATCCTTTTGTTCATTAAGTTATCTTGAGAAATTTTTTGAACTACTCTGGACACACACGCATATTGACATGTGATTATGTGCAGTAAGTTCAGATTTTACGATATTTAGTTTTGAAACATCATTCAAGGGTAACAACCGAATGCAGTGGTCTTGTTTATAAAAATATATAGTAATAATGATAATAATAAATTGTGTGTTTTGACCAAAACTCTTACTTAGTAGCCGGGCCTCATGCTTCAGTAAGCATAGAGTGTTAGCGCAAAACGATGGAGTCTAGATTAGAATAAAGTGTAGTTCCGTAGCCTCTATAACTCGAGCAACTAATTCTGAGGGGTGCTTCAACACCTAATACCCTAAGACAAACTAGTTTGGGAGTCATTGACCCAAAGCTCATTACACGGGTTAAAGAGAAAACTTAAAGGAATTGTACTAATAAAAAAAAAAATCTGCAATCTGAGTAATTAAGTCCATAGGAGTGTTTTAACACTTAATGGCTTAAAGCCCTCAAGTTTGGGAGTCATTGGCCTAAAGCTCGCTACATGGATTAAAGAATAAATGTTTGTTTTCAATTTTGTTATATTTTCTAGTTAAAAAAAAAATAAAAGAAGAAAATAAAACTACTACCTAAGGAAGAAGCTCTGATGAGATTTCGGAATGAAAATGTTGCTTGATTTTAATTGAATCTCATAGTTATTGTGTTGATCTTTATTAAGCACAAGAAAGTTTGACAGATATCTCGATTGATGACTGATTGACAAAGGGTGAGAAAAGAGGTTTGGGAGAGTTTGTTTATTTGGTAGTTTTTTTTTTAGATATGAGTTTTTACTATTTTCGCTTTAGTTGCTAGGGACTAGCAATAAGCTGGTTGGGGGGTGTGATTAACACTGAAAAGTGTATGTTTACTAAGGGATAATATCATCATTTTACACTTCCAATATGATTAATTCTCTAATTTAGACATAATTTCGTTCGCTCGCTTAAATAAATGTGTTGTGTAGTAATAAATGTATTTTTTTTTGTATTTCAGAGGTAATTCGATCAATTCAGAATTATGGAGAAGTCAGATGGCAAAACAAACATCGTTTTCAAGTTTAAAACTTCAAAAACCTTAGGAAGGCCATGAAGGGCATTTTTATAATTTTGACTATTCACTTTTCATAGTTGACTTTCACTGTTCCAAATGATGTGGCACATTCCTATTGGATCGAATTGCGAGTACACCATACATGTGTCAAAATAATAAATTAACCGGTAAGACCAGGTAGAACCATAGGGAGGTTGTTCACTTGTCCTTGTAGAATTAATTATCTAGATTAATTACTGAGCTTGTTATAAAATGTAAATCAATTAAAATTAAATCTGGGGCTAAGGGATGCACTGTTGGTAATCCGAATATGATCCAATAATTAATATTTAGTCCAGATTAATGGGAGGGTATTCCACTCCACTGACCACTCTCTGATAGATGTGGGTAAAAGTACCCACTGTGCTAGACAACATCTGTCTGTCTACAGTGAGTCAAAACTCCACAAAGATCAGAGGGGATAAACCACTCTCTGATGGATATGGGTAAAAGTACTCACTGTGCTAGACAATATCTGTCTGTCTACAGTGAGTCAAAAACTCCATAAAGATCAGAGTGGTGAAAGCAAAAAAAATAATAAACTTACCATAATTGGATCATATTTTCCATACCAACAATATCACCTTTGGGCCCAGCTATATAAAATTAGCCAGTCATAATTTAACTAGAAAATAGCTATTTTATTTAAACTGAGAATTTGAGAACAAAAGAGAGAGAATTTCACAAATCTAATATCATATTTGGATTTTGGATGTGAAAATTAGGGGCGAGAGGTCCATTATTTATACAAAATACGGATGAAAATTGACCATCGGATGAATTTAGAATCGAGAGTCCATATTTCGCCACATCATCAGTGAATAGTAAATAGTGAATAGTAAATGCATCCGTGAAAGTTAATAGTGAACAATGCACCGGCTTTTAGAATATGATTCTCTGCAGCACGTGTACGGTGCACTCACAATTTAGGCCAATAGAAATGTGCCGCTTCATCGGTCAATAATCTTCTAGAAAGTCAACTATGAACAATGCACCGACTTCTAGAATATAATTCTCTGCAGTTGCGGGTATGGTGTACTCGTAGTTCGGTCCAATAGGAATGTGCCATGTCATCAGAAACAGTGAAAGTCAACTGTGAACAGTATATAGTCAAAATTACAAAAAATGCCCTTCATGGTCTTCCTAAGGTTTTTGACGTTCTAAACTTGAAAATGATGTTTGTTTTTCCATCTGACTTCTCCATAATTCTGAATTGATCGAATTACCTATGAAATATAAAGAAAAATACACTCATTACTACACAACACATTTATTTAAGTGAGCAAACAAAATTATGTCTAAATTGGGGAATTAATCATATTGGAAGTGTAAAATGATTATATTATCCCTTAGTAAACATACACTTTTCAATGTTAATCAATAGGTACATGCACGATCGATGTTCACTGAGAGGTAAATTTGAGAAAAACCAACTTGAGGAGAACAAGATATAAGAAGTTACACTAGTTGTACCGGAGCAAGTAGCTCAAGGTTAACAAGATGAATATTTGGGGTTAAAATTTGGAGATTACACCCTTTCATCAATTGTTGATCAACCCATGGCTATTGTAGTCGACAATGTTACTAGGCAATACGAGCTCAAAGGAATGCACATCGACCTACTCTCATCATTTAATGGATTGCCTTCAGAGGATTGCTTGCAATTTATGAAAAAGTACAGTTCAGTCCTAGACCTTCCTTATTATGACTCAAAATATTTTCCTAACTTGGAAGCAACTCTACCTTAGATGCTTCCAGAATTGTTTGAAGGAGAAGGCTAAATAGTGGTACATGTCTTTAATAGTCAGTTCTTTAGCCACCTGGGCGCAAGTGTGCAAAACATTCTATAACATGTTTTTCCTAACAGCAAAGGCCAAAGATTCGAGGATCAATATAGCTACATTCTCTAAGGGAGGTGGGAAACCATTTCACGATGCATTGGAGGGGTTCCAGATTTTGCTACCCTAGATCCCGCCTCACACTTATCCTGATGAATTAAAGGTCACCTCATTCTATAGTTGTCTCACATCTATTACTTAGATGTTGGTTGATAACGCTTATGGAGGAACCATTACAAATAAGAGAACTGCATAAACCTATGAGATACATGAGAAGTTAGGTTAGAATTTGCAATAGTGGACCTTAAGTGCTAGGAGAGGTGGTAGGATTGAGATAGATATAGGCATATGCACAACTATTGAGATGTCCTAAATGGCCAAAAAACTTCAGTCTATGAAGGATTTGATAAGGATAATGGGAAAGTCCAACCAGAGTTCCAATCAAGTGTAAGGAGAAGGATTGATAGGAGGAAAGGACATGGGGGACAACAAAAGAAAGATCAAGTCCTAAGCAGTTTCCAATGACAAAGAAACGACCCTTACTTAAACTCTTACAATCCAGGGTGGAAGAATCACCCAAACTTTTCCTAGTCCAACAATAACAACAATTTCTACAATCAAGGATTTAAAAATCAGGGATTTAACAATAACAAGAACTACAATCAAGCCATTAGAAGCAACAACCAGTGGGGAAACACCAACAACAATCAACAAAGCAACTTAAACATTCAGTCAAGCTCATTTTAACCAAGGACCAAGACATTTGAAGAAAAAATGAGAGAGTTTATTCAAACTGCTTAGCAAACGTCTAATGCAATAATGAGCTCTCAAAGATCAATGAAGCAGACTCTTAATAACTATATTCAGTCAAACGATCAAAGGTATAATGGGATGGATGCTTCAATTAGGAAGCTCGAGACACAGTTGACTCATATGACTACAGTTTTTTACAAGACAAGGGAAGTCTCTGAGCAACAATGAGCATGCAAAGAAGATTAAAGCTATTTTTAAGAATCGTAAGTGTTTAGGAAATGAGAAGATATCATTAGATTCAGTTGAAGAGATTGAAAATGTGAAGAAGAAAGAAATGAAGCAAATAAAGGAAATTAAAGATATGATGAGGGAGGGTGTTCCCCAAAAACTTGAAGACCTCATGAGTTTCATTATCGCGGTCGAAGTTGGTGATTGAATGGAAATGGAATTTATTTTTGATGTGGGAGAAAGCATCAACATGATGCCTCTCTATTTATACAAGCAATTGAGGTTTAGCTTGATGAAGCCAACAAAGATGACACTTTAGATGGAAGACAACTCTCTAAAAGTCCCACATGGCATTGTGGAGAATGTTTATGTTAATGTGAATGGCCTATGTTGGCATTTATTCCATATAAAATAATGTTTACTTGTAATGATTTAGTTGTTTAGGTTCATAATGATTCAAGCTTCAAGGAAGAAATAACAACTAGTCAAAGTATATTAAGACCTTATCTTTCTCTTACAAGGCTTAAGACACACACACAAAATTCATACATTTGTGTCCCTATATAGTTGTGCACCATTAAAGGCACACACACAATTCATACATTTGTGTCCCTGCATAGTTGTGCACCATTAAAGGCACACACATAAATAATACAAATGTTTCACTGCATCGTTGGGCCCATTTATAACATATTCACACACTTGAAGATGAATGCTTATGCATTGGTATTAAAATAACATGTTTTGGAAAATGCATGATTGGATACTATTTCTATATAGTTTGCATTCTATTGTGAATTGTGTTTGTATATGTATATTTTTGAATAACATAGATATTGAAACTGATTTTAATCTTAAATCATTCTTGATTGATTTCTGGTCATTTTGGTTACTCATACTATTGATTTCAAGTTCTAAGTCAAAAGATACTACACTTTCAACTTATGTTGTGTACATTGTCTTCGTATTCGTATATCGAGTCGAATTCTTATATGTTCGTGTCCATGAGAGAGTTATGGTTTGTAATCCGTAAAAAGATTCAAATTTTGAGTTTGGAGGCTAGAGAACGGTCAAAAAATGCGAAGGGAGGTTGAGGGCAAAAGAAGACATCACAAAGCTCTTCTTTCCCGAGATGACACGTGGCCATCTCGAGCAAGAAGGCTTGCTGCCACGAGATGCCCACGGGCCATCTTGAGCAGCAAGAAAGCTTGGATGCTTCTTGTTCCTTTTGGTCATTTCATACTCTATTCTTTCCCTCTCCTTTATATATCCCTTCCCTCTCACATTTCATTAAAAGAAGAGATTCAAAATTTGAGTGCAGAATTTTCTCCCAATTTTTCTCACATTCCAAACAGCATAAATTCTTCATTTCAACTCCGATCAGAGTGATTAGAAGTTGAGAGTGTTTTTCTATTCATCCTCTATCTTTTCTCTGAAGGTTTGAGTTAGTTTTATTGCTGTTTTTTGAGTCTAATCTCATAAAAACGGGACTGCACCAAATCAACTAAGGTATTGATCTTCTCTCAAAGTTTTCTTTTCTTTTTGTGAGGTTAGACTCAAAAAACAGCAATAAAACTAACTCAAACCTTCAGATAAAAGATGGATGATGAATAGACAAACACTCTCAACTTCTAATCACTCTGATCGGAGTTGAAATGAAGAATTTATGGTGTTTGGAATGTGAGAAAAATTGGGAGAAAATTCTGCATTCAAATTTTGAATCTCTTCTTTTAATGAAATGTGAGAGGGAAGGGATATATAAAGGAGAGGGAATATATATATATATATATATATATATATATATATATGTGTGTGTGTGTGTGTGTGTGTGTGTGTGTGTGTGTGTGTGAGTGTCTTGTGATTGTTTTGATTTGAGTTTTGAACTCATTTAAAGCTATATTAAGTTTCAATAGAAATCTCACACGTTGAGTTAAGCTTTGATTTTGCATATGTTTTCACATGTTTGAGATTGTATTGTGCTAGCTTTTGATTCTAGGACTATTTGATGATCTTTATGTAAATTCCCTTAACCAATTATAGTGTAAAATATACCTAGAGGGGGGGGGGGGGGGGGGGGGGGGGGGGAGGGAAGAATTGGTATATGCTCAAATTTTAATATTCTTTAAAAACAAAAGCAATCTTATACAACACTTAGTATAATATCCAAAATAATATATGACAAAGCAAATGTTCAAGCAACACAAATCAACTAAGTGAAGAAATTAAAGATGCTAAAAATCAACACAAGATATTTACATGGTAAAACCTCCTAAGAGGAAACATCCACGAGTTGATACCACAACCACCGGTAAAAGCAAATCCACTATTTCAAATAAGAGTTACACACTCAAGCAATCAACACATGCTCTCCAAGCTATCACTATTACTCTACCCTTGAACCTAGTGATCTACAAAGCCGACTTCCTATCCAAGACCTCCTGTCTCTAGGAAGATTTCTGGCTCACCTTTCTGAATCCTCCTGAACCTAGGCAAGACTTCTTGCTCAACTATCCGAGTCCTCCCGACTCTAGTTGAGACTTCCTTACTCAACAATCCGAGCTCTCACACCTCTTGTCGAGACTACCACTTGCTTAGCTATCCAAGTCCTCCAGACTCTAGCTAAGACTTCCAATTGCTCAAATCAAAGAATCACTCAAAGATATGAGACTTCCTACCTCTTCACAAGGATTCTTAGTGATCATGAATGCAAAACGCAAACAAGCACTCAACATAGAAAATGATGATCAACAAATTCTATGGACATGCAACTAGATAGCTAGATTATGCTTTCAAAGAACATTCACAAAGGTATCTAAGAAACCTAAGTATGTTCTCAACTAAGAACCAAATCAATGAAATGAATATACCAATTGATGTAGGCCTAGTTCTTATTAAAATAAATTAAATCTAGAAATAGTCAACCAAGCATAAGAACAAAAGATTTCTAGAAACAATTTCATGATTATCAAGTTTAACACAAATTATTCAATTTCAACCAAATCTAGCTAAACTTGAAAATCAATTGAACAAACCATAACATGCAATCAAAATCATCATAGTCATTCTTTTTAATCATATAATATTCATCAATGAAAAGGTCAAAGAAGAAAACTAAGAAGAAGATGATTTTACCAACAAGGATGAAAATCACGAACTTAAAATCTGATCACAACGAAAGATCTAGACTTCTTTTGGTTTTGGAAATGCTTGGGTTTTGTACAAATCTTCAAGACAATCAAAATCGATTTTTGAATCAAGTGATTCGGAGTTGAAATTAAGAAGCTGTCACAAAAACAAAAATCAAAATGTTGAGAGAAAAATTCTGCACATGTTCTTCAAATTCGTTTTTCTCAACATGTAATGAATGAGAGGGAATGAGAGGTTTTAAAGAGAAACAAACCAAAAGACCATTTTTCCCTTATGCCTTAGTACCTCCCCGAGATGGCGCGTGGGTATCTCGAGGCAGCAAGGCTTTGGGGCCGAGATGGCCACGCGCCATCTTGGGAAGGTGTCAAGTGATGGCTTATGCCATCGCACATCTTCCCTTGCGCTCATCTCGCGTTCTTCGACCGTTCTTTGGCATCCGAACTCTGAATTCAAATCTGTTTGAAGATTACAAAATGGGACTCCCTCACAAACATGCACATATAAGATACTCAATCCAAAAAATAAGAATTTGAATCGTTATAAGAAGATGAAGACAATGTATGCAATATGACTAGAAAGTATCATAACTTTTGACTCGGAACTTTAAATCAATAGTATGAGTAACCGAAATGACAGGAACTCAATCAAGATTGTTTTAAGACTGAAATCAAGTTCAATATCCATGTTATAAAAACATATTCACATACAAACACAATCCACATTGGAATGCAAACTACATAGAGATAGTCTCCAATCATGCATTTTTCAAAACATGTTATTTTCATACCAATGCATGAGCATTCATCTTCAAGTGTGTGAATGTGTTATAAATGGTGCACAACAATGTAGGGACACATATGTATGATTTTTGTGTGTGTGCATATGTCTTGCAAGAGGAGGAATAATCTTGATACCTTAGCATCCAAGTAAGCATATATCCTCTTGAAGACGAACTTTGCATACGAAGTTGATTTCCATCTTTGAAGCCCGGTCTAATCACGAACCACCTAAGCAACTAAGCAATACAAACAAAGAGCGTTTTGTTATGGAATCAAGCCAACACAAATCTAAAACCTAACAATCTCCCTCTTTCGGCTATTCCATGATAAAACCTCAACCTCAACCTCACCATTCAATGATCACTCGTAGATGATTGCATTCTCACATCCTTACATTACAATGAGAACCCTAAACTAACATATCTTCAAGTCTTCATGAGTCTTCAAGATTCTCCTCTTTAATCATCAAGGAACCTGTTAGACAAGCACAACCAATCAAACAAGATATCTTCTACAAAAATCAAACAAGAAATCATTTATCTCATATAGAAGTTCACTTTAAAGCACTCATTTTAGTTCCTTAACCTCAAAATAAAAGAATTCTTTACTCCCCCTTAATACAATAATGTCAATAATCCACAAAGAGGTGAATTTCTTCCACACATGGTGAGGTATACATTCCTCCCCTTTTTTGTCAAGGAATTGTCATAGAGACAAACAAGGGTTTAATAAGGGAGCGAAGCAAATATATGAGATAAGTAACATGCATTTTCATTGTTCAAGTATGTCATGTTTTTATCTAAATAAAATCATGTGAACTTATCATAAAAGAGAACAAAGTCTAGCATACTATGCTCCCCTTGATAAGTGCTCTATCTAAGATTAAGATAGGATATTGTTTACAATGATATCCACACAATCACATAATCAAGCAATTTTAAAGAAATTCAATAAAATAAGCTCCACAAACTATGAGAGATACATCAAGATTTTCAATCTCTCTCATAGTTCTTCTAAAATTGCTAGCAAATCAAATTCATTTGTAAGCAAAATATGTGTGTGTGTTGAATTGCTTCAAACATATATAAAGGAGTAATTGGATCATCAACATGCAAACCATATCAACATCTATTCATCCTAAGCTTTTCCATAAAATGTCAAACCGTTTATCATCCAGAAATTTTTGCTTTTTAGAGAATAGATTTCAACATATGAGTGTGTGTGTGCATGTGGCTCATAATCCCATTTCTATTTTTCAACCCGAGCAATCACAATTTTCAACTATACTCCTTTAAGCCTTCCTCCATTTATTTTTAGGCTTTGAATCAAAGATTTTTTTTTTAATAATTCTTTTCAACACTTCTTTGATTTATTTAAAAAAAAAACATAAAAATATACACTTCATGACGGATTTCACTCATCACAATGATGTATCCCTTTCCTACATTGGGTGGCTTCACAACCAAAGTGTGTAGCCCTTTTCATGAAGGTGCTCGTTGAGTTCTATGTAGTTGCCAAAGTAAAATGGATACTAACCATAGGTCATCTTAAATTTACTAGTCAAAAGACTTCAAGGTGCATCCATAATTCACATATCTTCAAACTCAACTTACTCAAACTAAACATTTGAGAGAAACAAAGTGTGAACTTTTGAAAACCAATTTTTTTTTTCAAGCTTAAAAGTACATGATCTGAAAGCAATACAAAGAGACTTACTTAAGATCTTTACTTCTCAATAGAGTAGCTTTCATTGAATATAAAGCTCATATTTTTCAAAAGTATACCACTCATCAATCAAACAAGCATTTCAAACATCATATATAAGATCATTGTTAACAAATCATTTAATGACCTTTAGAGAGCAAATGTCACCAAGAACCGTATGAAAGCTATACTAGTTCTCTAATATGACATGCTACATGATGTAATGCACACATAGAGTTAAAAAGATGAATCAAGAAAGCAAGCTTTAGAGAAGAGATATACCTTAGCAAGCTTTTTCATCAACGTAAAGTCTTCGCCCTTTTTATGAGCTCTCTTGGCTTGTTTGTCCTCATGACAACAAGTTGTTGGTGTGTCTTCCCAAGAGAATAAAGACTAAACATCTCAACTCAAACAAACATATAAAATGACTTTCTCCAAAAGTTTTAACAAATTACACCAAATAGATTTCAAAATTGGACTTCTTTAAAGTCAACCAACAAATTTTGACCATGATAGTAAAAGTATGTGAATATTAAGTCCCTATATTTACTAGAGACACCAAATTTGAATAGTAAATCGAGCCTATTACAAATGGCTTAGTCAAGCATCAAACTTAGAACTTTTATCAAAAAAAAAATTCATATGTCCTACTCAATCAAGTATGAGAGCACTCACCTTTGACCATATTGGTGTTAGGTGAACCAGCACAAATAACATCATGATCATTACTCATGGAAATATGAAATTTAGAAGATAAATCATCAACTATCTTCTTCATGAAAATATCACTCATTTTAAACTCATTGTTATTGCCACGCACAAATATTTCATTAATACAAGATATATGACCATCATGCTTTTTCACATTCTCGTCCATACAAATCTTCTTGATGTTCTTCTTCAAATGTTTACCATTATTATGCACAACATTCAATGTTTTTTCACTATTAACATATTTAAAAGAATGACTGGGAACCTTTTTCACATCATGATTCTTCATCCAAACTTTCCTAGTAAGTTTCTTAACATGATCATGATCAATAAGCACATTTTTTAAAGTATCAAAAATATTATCATGTTTAAAATCTTTCAAAGAATATTTTTTCAACTCACTAGCATGCATATTGTTTCCTAGTTTGCATTGCCTAATATATTCATAACATCTAGGTCTAATGTGACCAATTATATTACAATAATGACAAACCGGAATAAATTTAGAAAAATTACCTTTTGAGTGTGTATGCTTTGGTTGAGAAATTCCATAGCTCTTCTTGTCGTTGACTTTGGTTTTGGAAGAAATAGTAGTTGAGCCTTTTCTAATCCAAATTTTCTTAACACCATGCTTCTCATTACTACTAACAACATGCTTTGACTTATTCTTTGGCTTAATATCATGCAAATTGACTTTATTAGTCACATTTTCAAACAAGTAAAACAAAGCATTATCAACTTTTTCATGCATAGTAGTATGAGGCACAACATGTGTTTTCACAAGCAAGTCATCAACAATATTTTTCTCAACTTGCTTTTCCAATGTCTTCCTAGGTCTAGCTCTAGATCTATACATAGATGATTGCCTAGGACCATTCATCAAAGACATATCATACAAATCATTGTCATATTTGCATTTACGAATGTATTCATAGCATTTAGTTGTTACATGTCCTACAATGTTACAAAAATGGCAAATAGGTACAAATTTGAGAGGGTTACCTTTAGCTTGAGCATTTGAAGTAGTATACCTTCTCACATTGTTACCTTTTTTATGACCATTCCTTGATGCTTTGTCTTTTGCATGAGAAAATGATGATATTTGTCTTTGACCTTGTTGAGAATTTCCTTTGTTACTTCTTGTTGATGTTGAGGCACCTCTGGTTACATCCATGACTTCACCGTTAGAGAGAATACCTACATTCACTTTACCACTTGCTTTGACAAAAGTAGAATTACTAGATGAAGGTGTAACATTTTCATTCACATAACCTATTCCTCTTTTGTCACTAGGATGCTTATCAGTTTTGATAAGAGTTTCTACTTTACTAGCACTAGATGACATCTTACCTATCATCTTGTTAGCCTTATCAAGCTTATCACTAAGCATCTTCTCTTGACACTCATGCTTACTAATTTTGACTCTAAGAACATTTTCAAGCCTTCTAGCACGATCAAGAGAATCATCTCTTTGCTCAACTTCTTGTTTCAAAATTCCTAGTCTTTCATTACTATCTTTCAAATTATTCTCTAGACTAAGGATTTTGTCTTTAAGCTCTTTATTCTCTTTTTGCTTATTCTCTCCTTCCTTGATAAACAACCTTATAGTAAAGTCTTCTTTTAAATCATCTAGCTCTTGAGCACTTTCTTCAATCCTTGAAAAATAATTTTCAATGGTTTTATATGCTCCTTAATGACTTCACTTTGCTTGCTTATCTTCTCAAAAGACATATTCTTCTCATTTTCAAGAGCTTTGATTATCACCACTAAATTGGCATTGATCAACTTCAATTTATTGTTCTCATCATCCTTCTTGATATTTTCACTAGTTAGTTGAAGGATCTTGTCATTTAAGCTTGTTTCATCATGATTTAAAGAGAATTCACTATCTTCATTACTTGAAAAGTATTCACCACTATCCTCAAATCTTCCTTCATATATAGCTGGGAGAGCAATGTAATTGCTAGTATATTTTCGATCATCCGAGGACTCCTCTTCCTTTTTTACATCACTCACACTAACATTACTCCAAGTAGCCGTCATTGCTAAGCCTTTCTTAAACTCTTTCTTCTCATTAGCACTCTTGCTAGAAATAAATCCAATCCCATTGCATTTAAGACATCGAATTAGCTTCTTCTTAGATTTATCCTTGCAATCTACCATTTCTTTTAGAGTGATATTTTTATCAACTTCCTCTCTTTTAGAACATATGTTCCTTAGAAATTTATTGAAAGCTATCACCATACTAACCATATCATCTTCACTCTTCTCATTAGTCACTTTGAGTATTATTCCCTTATCCTCAAACCTCGGCTTGAACCCAAGCTCATATGCTTGTAGAAACCCAAGAAGCTCATCAACCCTTATAAGATCGATGTTCTTGCTTTCTTCAATTGCGGTCACCTTTGCTTTAAATCTCTTAGGTAAGAATCTTAAGATTTTCCAATTAATTCTCTTTTGTGGATATGGGTCTCCCAAAGTTTGACTTTGATTGGTGATATTCAAGAGTCTAGTTTGAAAGTCTACTAACTTCTCATCCGCATCCATAACAAGACTTTCAAATTGAGAGGCAAGCATTTGTACTCTTGACCTTCGAACCGCCAACGTACCCTCATAGATAGTTTGCAAATTATCCCATGCTTCCTTTGCCGATTCGAGGTTTTAGATGTAGAAAAATTGAGTACCATCTACACCACTGAATATTGTATTCATTGCCCTATGATGCCACTTAGCATTATCAAATTCAATAGCCGTCCATTCGGCTCTAGGCTTCAAAATCATAGTGTCATCTTCTTGCCTTTTGGCAGGTATCTCATAACCTTCCTCAATACTCATCCATGCCTTTTCATTGATGGATCTAATGTAGGCTCTCATCCTAATTTTCCAAAAGGAGTAGTTACCACTGTTCAAGAGTGGAGGTCTAGCACTAGATGCACCTTCCAACATAGAATCACCCATAACACAAAAACAACGAACACTGTAATATGGACCTATCTAATTACTTCTAGACACCAGCTCTGATACCAATTGTAAATTCCCTTAACCAATTATAGTGTAAAATATACCTAGAAGGGTGAATAGGTATATGCTCAAATTTTAATCTTCTTTAAAAAACAAGCAATCTTATACAACACTTAATACAATATCCAAAATGATATATGACAAAGAAAATGTTCAAGCAACACAGATCAACTAAGTGAAGAAATTAAAGATGCTAAAAATCAACACAAGATATTTAAGTGGTAAAACCTCCTAAGAGGAAACATCCATGGGTTGATACCACAACCACCGGTAAAAGCAAATCCACTATTTCAAATAAGAGTTACACACTCAAGCAATCAACACATGCTCTCCAAGCTATCACTTTTACTATACCCTTGAACCTAGTGATCTACTAAGCCGACTTCCTATCCAAGACCTCCTGTCTCTAGGAAGATTTCTTGCTCACCTTTTCGAATCCTCCCGAACCTAGGCAAGACTTCTTTCTAAACTATCCGAGTTCACCCAACTCTAGTTGAGACTTCCTTGCCCAACAATCCGAGCTCTCACACCTTTTGTCGAGACTTCCACTTGCTTAGCTATCCAAGTCCTCCAGACTCTAGCTAAGACTTCCAATTGCTCAAATCAAAGAATAACTCTAAGATATGAGACTTCCTACCTCTTCACAAGGATTCTAAGTGATCATGAATGTAAAACGCAAACAAGCACTCAACATAGAAAATGATGATCAACAAATTCTATGGACATGCAACTAGATAGCAAGATTATGCTTTCAAAGAACAATCACAAAGGTATCTAAGAAACCTAAGTATGTTATCAACTAAGGACCAAATCAATGAAATGAATATACCAATTGATGTATGCCTAGTTCTTATTAAAAGAAATTAAATCTAGAAATAGTTAACCAAGCATAAGAACAAAAGATTTCTAGAAACAATTTCATGATTATCAAGTTTAACACAAATTATTCAATATCAACCAAATCTAGCTAAACTTGAAAATCAATTGAATGAACCACAACATACAATCAAAATCATCATAGTCATGCTTCTTAATAATATAATATTCATCAATGAAAAGATCAAAGAAGAAAACTAAGAAGACGATGATTTTACCAACAAGGATAAAAATCACGAATTGAAGATCTGATCTCAACGTACAATCTAGACATCATTTGGTTCTGGAAATGCTTGGGTTTTTTATAACTCTTCAAGACACTCGAAATAATTTTTTGAATCAAGTGATTCGGAGTTGAAATGAAGAAGGTATCACAAAAACAAAAATCAAAATGTTGAGAGAAAAAATCTGCACTTGTTCTTCAAATTCGTTTTTTCAACATGTAATGAGTGGGAGGGAATAAGAGGTTTTAAAGAGAAACAAACCAAAAAAAAATTGCCCACATGCCTTAGTGCCTCCCCGATGGCACGTGGGCATCTCAGGGCAGCAAGGCTTTGGGGCCGAGATGGCCACGCGCCATCTTGGGAAGGTGCCAAGTGATGGCTTATGCCATCGCACATCTTACCTTGCGCTCCTCTCGTGTTCTTCGACCGTTCTTTGGCCTCTGAACTCTGAATTTGAATCCGTTTGAAGATTACAAACCGGGACTCTCTCACGGATATGGAAATATAAGATACTCAACAAATAAAATAATAATTTGACTCAATATATGAAGACAAAAACAATGTACGTAATATAACTAAAAGTATCATAACTTTAGACTCGGAACTTGAAATCAACAGTATGAGTAACCAAAATGACCAGAACTCAATCATCAATATTTTAAGACTGAAATCAAGTTCAATAACAAAGTTATACAAACATATTCACATACAAACACAATCCACACTAGAATATAAACTACATATAGATAGTCTCCAATCATGCATTTTCCAAATATGTTATTTCTATACCAATGCATGAGCATCCATCTTCAAGTGTATGAATGTGTTATAAATGGTGCACAACAATGCAGGGATATATATGTATGATTTGTGTGTGTGTGCCTATGCCTTGCAAGAGGAGAAAGAATCTTGATACCTTAGCATCCAAGTAAGAATATATCCTCTTGAAGACGAACTTTACATACGAAGTCGCTTTCCATCTTTGAAGCCAGGTCTAATCACGAACCACCTAAGCAACTAAGCAATACAAACAAAGAGCATTTTGTTATGGAATCAAGCCAACACAAATCTAAAACCTAGCACTTTAATTGATTGATTTTGTGAAATATAGTTCCTCACATGTATTAGGCTCTCTTTGGCCTAAATCTCACTATGATACATGTGCTTGTGTTCTTATGAGCTATTCTTATGCTTAGTTGATTTCATGAATAGATAATATGCTCTAGAACTCTTGCTTTAATCTAAATGACTTTGTCACATGATTTTAGCATATTTTTGGAATATGAGATTTAAACTTGATTTTGTATTAATTGAACATATCTTGTGACTCAGGTTTTAGGTTTATGCGTGTATCTAGGTTGCAATTACTGTTGAATATATCTTACATGATCTAGATGGATTAAACATTCATGATTGACTAGACTATATTTGTTTTGTGCATTCATGCTTATGTCTAGTATTTTCCATAGTATTTGTTGATCATAACATTCTATGTTGCGAGCTTGCTTGCTTTTTGCATTCATGATCACCTAGATGCCTGATGAGAAGAAACTCTTGACAATAGGTGTGAGACCTATGTTGTTGAGCATGGAAGTATTAACAAGAGGTGGGAGACCTCAGAATGTCAAGCAAGGAAGTCTTGCTTAGGTCGTGAGGATCCGGAAGGGTGAGCAAGGACGTCTTGCCTAGGATCGTGAGAATCCGGAAAGGTGAGCATGGTAGTCTTACCTAGGGTCATGAGAAGCCAGAAGGGTGAGCGTGGAAGTCTTGACAAGAGGTGTGAGCCCTCATAATGTTGAGCAAGAGGATGACATATTCATGAGTAGGATATGAGGGTAGTTTCTAGGTGAAGAGGTCCCTTGAGAGATTATACTTGTTTTATCTACTAGTGGATTTTGTTTGCTGGTGGTTGCTAACCCGTGGATGTTTCATCTTCGGAGGTTTAACACTTTATATCTTGTGTCAACTTTTCTCTATCCTTATCTTTTTTTTTTTTGTATTTGTTATTTGAATACTACGGATAGAACTTTATATGTAAGTTGACTTCTTTACTATAATGTCAATTGTGTATGTATCATGGTTACTTGTTTGTATCACACTTTACATGTTTTATATATTGATTAAGTGTCTTTAATTGATATATATATATATTGTGATACAAGCAATCTAGAGGGACAAACTTTTGTTTGTTTCTAAGGGAGTCGAAAAAGGTATTTAACCTATTCACCCCCCCTCTAGGTTAGCCTTGAGCATTTAACCGTGTTTGTATTTTCAATTGATATCAGAGCAGGACACTAGATTGTACTTAGTGAGCATTCAGGTGATACATTCATGGTGTTTGCATGAAGTCATGGGTTTACAAGATAATGTAATGGTGGAAGGAGCCTCAAATACTAGGCCACCATTACTTCAAGGCACTAACTATGGGTATCGGAAGTTGAGGATGAAAGCTTACATTCACTCTAATGATGAAAGGGCATGGATGGTAGTGGAAGAAGGTTATAGTCCTCCTACCGAGGTTCAAGAGGATAGAGTTTTGATACTTAAGCTAAGGAGTGAATGGACAACAAATGAGTTTGGGGTTTGCTAAATGGCACCACCGTGCTATAAATGCCATCTTTGGAGGAGTTGATGGACATCAATTCTCCTACTTTCAAAATCTTGAATCTACAAAAGAGGCTTCAGATACTCTCTAAGTTACTAATGAAGGAACCTTAGCGGTGAAGAAATCATCTTCAAATTTTGGCATCATTATTTGAAGGTTTATGTATGGGTGAAGAAGAAAAGTTTGAGGACTTCCAATTCGGTCTTCTTAACATTGCTAACCAATGTCAAGCACTTGGAGTACCTATCTCAAGAGAATGTTTAAATTGGAAAATCCTTAGGTTTCTTCCTAAGAGATTTAAATCAAAGGTGACGACCATTGAGGAATGCAAGGATGTGGATAGCATGAATATTGATGAGTTGCTTATGTCTCACTAAGCTTATGAGATGTGCTTGAAGCCAAAGATTAAGAGTAAGGGAATTGCTCTCAATGCTATTGAGGAGGAGAGTGATGATGAAAATGAAGAAATGTCTCTTTTGGTAGAAAGTTCAAGAAGTTTCTAAAGAAAAATGCCAAGCCTAGAGGCAAGTCTTCTAAGGAAAAGGAGGTTAATAAAACATCATTTCTAAGGAATGAAAAGAATAGTCAAGCCATGAACAAGAAAGGTGTTCAATACTACAATTGTCATGGTTTCAGTCACTTTGCTAGTGAGTGCACCAAGAAGCCATCTAAGAAAGACAAGAAAGGCAAAGTGTTGGCAGCTACTTGGAGTGATGATGAAAGGAAGAGTACATCGAGAGGTTTTTCTTTCTAGGAAACAATCTTGTGTCATGGTTTTACAAGAAGCAAAATTTCATTTCATTATCCACAGTCGAGGCCAAGTATATAGCCGCTGGGAGTGCTTAAACATAACTCTTTTGGATGAAGCAAATGCTTATTGTCAGGTTTTAGATTATGTTAGCATTAATTCCATATCAAAATGATGTTTACTTGTAATGATTTAGTTGTTTAGATTCATGATGATTCAATCTTCAAAGAAGAACGAACAACTAGTCAAAGCAAGTTCAAAGTCTTCAAAGAGAAAGGATGCAATATGGTTCTACAAAGGTATACTAAGACCTTATCTTTCTCTTACAAGGCTTAGGCACACACACAATTCATACATTTGTATCCCTGTATAGTTGTGCACCATTATAGGCACACACACACAATTCATACATTTGTGTCCCTGCATCGTTGAGCACCATTATAGGCACACATATACAATTCATTCATATGTGTCCCTGCATCATTGTGCACCATGTATAACACATTCACACACTTGAAAAATGAATGCTCATGCATTGGTATGAAAATAACATGTTTTGGAAAATGCATGATTGGAGCTCTATGTAGTTTGCATTCTAGTGTGAATTGTATTTGTATGTGTATATGTTTGTATAACATGGATTTTGAACTTGATTTTAGTCTTAAATCATTCTTGATTGAGTTCCCGTCATTTCGGTTACTCATACTATTGATTTCAAGTTCTAAGTCAAAAGATACTACACTTTCAACTCATGTTACAATTATTGTCTTCATCTTCATATATTGGGTCAAATTATTATTTTATGGGTTGAGTATCTTATATTTCCATGTCCGTGGGAAAGATTCAATTCATAAACTGCAAATGGATTCGAATTCTGAGTTTGGAGGCCGGAGAACGAACTAAGAACACGAGAGGAACACGTGAGGAAAAGATGTGCAACCAAGCACTCTTTCCCGAGATGGAACGTGGCCATCTCGGGACAGAATGCTTACTGCCCTGAGATGCCCACACGCCATCTTGGGCAGCAAGCATGCTTGGTACACTTAAGTTCATTTTGGCCCTTTTGCTTCTATTCTTCCCCTCTTCTTTATATATATCCCTTTCCTCTCACATTTCATTCTAAGAAGAGATTTAAAATTTTAGTGCAGAATTTTCTCCCAAATTGTCTCACCTTCCAAACACTATAACTTCTTCATTTGAACTCTGATTTGAGTGATTCAAAGTTGAGAGTGTTTGTCTATTTATCCTTCATCTTTTCTATAAAGTTTTGAGTTAGTGTTATTGCTGTTTTTGGAGTCTAATCTCACAAAAACTGGACTGCACCAAATCAACTAAGGTATTGATTTTCTCTCAAAGTTTTCTTTTAAAACTTGATCAATTGCCTTGGGTTTTCGTCTTCAACATATATATGTGTCTTGTGATTGTTTTGATTTGAGTTTTGAACTCATTTAAAGCTAGATTGAGTTTCAATTGAAATCTCACATGTTGAGTTAGGTTTTGATTTTGCCTATGTTTTCACATGTTTGGGATTGTATTGTGCTAGCTTTGATTCTAGGACTATTTGACGATCTATGATTGATTGATTTTGTGAAAAATAGTTCCTCGCATGTATTAGGCTCTTTTTTCTTGAAATCTCACTATAATACATGTGCTTGTGTTCTTTTGAGCTATTCATGTGCTTTGTTGAACCTATGAATAGGAAATATGCTCTAGAACTTTAGCTTTAATCTAAATGACTTTGTCACATGATTTTAGCATATTTTTGGTATATGAGATTTAACTTGATTATATGTTAATTGAACATATCTTGTGATTCAAGTTTTAGATCTATGAATCTATATAGGTTATAATTAATGTTGAACATATCTTATATGATCTAAATGGATTAACCATGCATGATTGACTAGACTACATTTGTTTTGTGCATTCAAGCTCATGTCTAGTATTTTCCATAGGATGTGTTGATCATAAAATTCTATGTTGCGTGCTTGTTTGTGTTTTGCATTCATGATCACCTACATGCCTTGTGAGAAGGAAGTCTTGACAATAGGTGTGAGACCTATGTTGTTGAGCAAGGAAGTCTTGGCAAGAAGTGGGAGACCTCGGATTGTCAAGCAAGGAAGTCTTGACTAGAGTCGGGAGGACTCAGATAGTTGAGCAAGAAGTCTTGCCTAGGGTCGTGAGGATCTGGAAGGTTGAGTGAGGAAGTCTTGACTAGAGTCGGAAGGACTTGGATAGTTGAGCAAGAAGTCTTGCCTAGGGTCGTGAAGATCCGGAAGGGTGAGTGAGGAAGTCTTGACAAGGGGTGTGAGGCCTCGGATTGTTGAGCAAGAGGGCGGCATCTTCATGAGTCAGAGAGAAGGGTAGTTTCTAGGTGAAGGGGTCACTTGAGAGATTTTACTTGTTCTATCTACTAGTGGATTTTGTTTGCCGGTGGTTGCTGACTCGTGGATGTTTCCTCTTCTGAGGTTTACCACGTTATATCTTGTGTCAACTTTTCTCTATCCCTATCACTTTTATATTTGTGTTTGATATTTGAATACTATGGATAGAACTTTATATGTAAGTTGACTTCCTTTCTATAATATAAATTATATATGTGTTATGATTACTTGTTTGTCTCCCACTTTCCTTGTTTTATATATTGATTAAGTGTCTTTAATTGATATAAATATATTGTGATACAAGCAATCTAGAGAGACAAACTTTTGGTTGTTTCTAAGGGAGTCGAAAAAGGTGCCTAACCTATTCACCCCCCTCTAGATTAGCCTTGAGCATTTAACTGTGTTTGTATTTTTAATTGGTATCAAAGCAGGACACTAGATTGTACTTAGTGAGAGTCCAGGTGATACATTCATGGTTTTTGCAAAGCTTTTGAAGTCATGGGTTTACAAGATGATGTATTGGCGGACGGAGCCTCAAATACTAGGCCACCATTACTTCGAGGCAATAACTATGGGTATTGGAAGATGAGGATGAAAGCCTACATTCGCTCTATTGATGAAAGGGCTTGGATGGTAGTGGAAGAATTTTATAGTCCTCCTACCAAGGTTCAAGAGGATGGAACCATAATACTCAAGCTAAGAAGTGAATAGACAACGAATGAGTTTGAGGTTGCTAAACGGCACAATCGTGCTATGAATGCCTTCTTTGGAGGAGTTGATGGGCATCAATTCTCCTACATTCAAAATCTTGAATCCATAAAAGAGGCTTGGGATACTCTCCAAGTTACTAATGAAGGAACCTTAGCGGTGAAGAAATCAAGGCTTTAAATGTTGGCATCACAATTTGAAGATTTAAGTATGGGTAAAGAAGAAAAGTTCGAAGACTTCCAATTCCTGCTTCTTAACATTGTTAACCAATGTCAAGCACTTGGAGTACCTATCTCAAAAGAGAGTTTAAATTGGAAAATCCTTAGGTCTCTTCCTAAGAGATTTAAATCAAAGGTGACAGCTATTGAGGAAAGCAAGGATGTGGATAGCATGAACATTGATGAGTTGCTTCGGTCTCTCCAAACTTATGAGATGGGCTTAAAGCCAAAGATAAAGAGCAAAGGAATCAGTCTCAATGTTATTGAGGAGGAGAGTGATGATGAAAATGAAGAGATGGCTCTTTTGGTTAGAAAGTTCAAGAAGTTTCTAAGGAAGAATGCCAAGCCTAGAGGCAAGTCATCTAAGGAAAAGGGAGTTAAGAAAACATCATCTCCATAGAATGAGAAGAATATTCAAGCGATGAACAAGAAAGATGTTCAATGCTACAATTGTCATGGTTTCGTTCACTGTGCTAGTGAGTGCACCAAGAAGCCATCTAAGAAAGACAAGAAAGGCAAAGTGTTGGCGGCTACTTGGAGTGATGATATCTCTAATGATAATGAGAGCTCTAGTAGTGAGTCTTCAAGTGATGAAGAGTTGGTGAGCACTTTGTAGCTCTAACGGCTTCTCATTCTCCATTAGATTTTGATGGTACAATATCTTTGAACAAGAACCTTGATGCAAATCATCATGGAAGCTCTAGTTCCATTCCTACTAATCTTAAATTGTTGGACAAGATAGAAAAGCTTGAAGAAGCTAGAGATAATGCTCTAAGAGAGGTAGTTGAGAAGGATGATTTGATCAAGAAACAACTAGATGAGTTTGTGATTGTCACTCGTAGACTTCTTGGTGAGATAGGTGATATTATGAAGAAGTTTAGAGAACTGAAAAGATAAACCTTGAGAAGGATAATGTGATATCTTTTTTGAAGAAGAGAGAACAAGAATTAATTGAAGAGACAGACACGGCTAAGGAGGCCATCAAGGACTTAGTGAATGATTCTGTAAGTGTGTCTAGTGTTAGGAATTCTGTTAACTCTCATAGTGGTAAAGATGACTTGGTAGTTGAAGAGGAACCCTTAGAAGCACCACTTACTACTCAATTGGATGAAGTCGTGATTGATACGAAACCATACAAGAAGAGAAGATCAAAAGCCAAGAAGAAGTTGGCGAACAAGGTATCTTCATAAACTCCTAGTGAAACTAGTTCAACTCCAAAAGGTACAATCTCATCTTTTATTCCAATTTGCCATTACTGCAACACAATAGGTCACATTAAGCCTAGGTGTTATAAACATATTGAAAAATGAAAATTAGGAAATGAATCTGGAGATAAGGAGATTAAACTTCAACTTTAACATGCTAAGGTTTTGAAAGTTGAGAAATATGATAATATTGCTAAGCATGAAAAGAAGTTGTGGAGTAGAAAGAAAACTAATCTTGTTCAACTTGGCAAAGCTTGTGTTGAAAATATTAAGGAAGAGTGTATTAATGATATTCTTGTTAATCAAGTCATTGAAGGACTTTATGTTGGAACCCCTGTTCACCGGTCATGCAGTGGAAGTAAGGTTTTAAAATTTTTATACAAATCATAATCTGTATCTGGGACCAGTGAACTTGGGATCGTAATTTTTTTTCGGAACTAATACATACAATATGTATACACAGGAAATTGTAATCAATAAAATCAGAAGAACTTACCAATGTTTGGAGGCTCCTTCACTTTACGTTATGCTCCTGTCTGAGCCAATCTTACCAATGTTTGGAAGCTCTTTCACTTTACGATATGCTCCTATCTGAACCACTCGATCTTCCTCGCTATCTCCCGGGACTGGTAACAGCGTGTGGGCACGTCACGATCTTAGGAACTTGATTGGAGGATGTAAAGAAATACTTGAAGAAACTCTTTGAAAATACAAGCACGGTTAAATGCTCAAGGCTAACCTAGAGGGGGGGAGGGTGAATAGGTTAGACACCATTTTCGACTCCCTTATAAACAAACAAAAGTTTATCCCTCTAGATTGCTTGTATCACAAAATATATATTAATTAAAGACACTTAATCAATATATAAAACAAGTAAAGTGTGATACAAACAAGTAATTGTAACACATACACAATCTGTATTATAGAAAGGAAGTCAACTTACATAAAAAGTTATATCCATGGTATTCAAATAACAAATATAAACACTAGAGAGATAGGGATAGAGAGAAGTTGACACAAGATATAACGTTGTAAACCTCCGAACAGAAAACATCCACGGGTTAGCAACCATCGGCAAACAAAATCCACTAGTAGATAAGACAAGTACAATCTCTCAAGTGACCCCTTCACCTAGAAACTACCCTCCTATCCTACTCATGAAGATGTTGCCCTCATGCTCAATAATCCGAGGCCTCACACCTATTGTCAAGACTTCCTCGCTCACCTTACCGGATCCTCATGACCCAAGGCAAGACTTCTTGCTCAACTATCTGAGTCCTCCTGACTCTAGTTAAGACTTCCTCGCTCACCTATCTGGATCCTCACGACCCTAGGCAAGACTTCTTGCTCGACTATCCGAGTCCTCCTGACTCTAGTAAAGACTTCCTCGCTCACCAATCCGGATCCTCACAACTCTAGGAAAGACTTCTTGCTCGACTATCCGAGTCCTCCCGACTCTAGCCAAGACTTTCTTGCTTGACAATCCAAGGTCTCACACCTCTTGCCAAGACTTCTTGCTCAACAACATAGGTCTCACAGCTATTGTCAAAACTTCCTTCTCACAAAGCATCTAGTTGATCATGAATGCAAAATGCAAAAAAACATGCAACATAGAATGCTATGATCAACACATCCTATGGAAAATACTAGACATGAGCATGAATGCACAAATCAAATGTAGTTTAGTCAATCATGCATGTTTAAATCATCAAGATCATGTAAGATATGTTCAACATAAATCACAACCTAGATACATGCATAGATCTAAACTTGAATCACAAGATATGTTCAATTAATCACAAAATCAAGTTTAAATCACATAAACCAAAAACATGCTAAAATCATATGCAAAGTCATTTAGATTTAAGCTAAATTTCTAGAGCATATTCCATTTCATAGATTCAACAAAACACATGAATAGCTCAAAAGAACATAAGCACATGTATTAATGTGAGAATTCAGCCAAGAGAGCCTAATACATGTGATTTCACAAAATCAATCAATCAAAGATCATCAAATAGTCCTAGATTCAAAGCTAGCACAATACAATCCCAAACATGTGAAAACATAGGCAAAATCAAAACCTAACTCAACATGTAAGATTTCAATTGAAACTCAAACTAGCTTTAAAAGATTCAAAACTAAAATTAAAACACTCATAATACACATATATATGTTGAAGAAGAAAACCTAAGGCAATTGACCAAGTTTCAAAACAAAACTTTGAGAAAAAATCAATACCTTAGTTGATTTAGGTGCAGTCCCGTTTTTAGACTCCAAAAACAGCAACAAAACTCAGTCAAACCTTCGAGAAAAGATGGAGGATGAATATACAAACACTCTCAACTTTGAATCACTCAAATCGGATGTCAAATAAAGAATTTATGGTGTTTGGAAGGTGAGAAAATGTAGAGAGAAAAGTTTCTGCACACAAGTTTAAATTTCTTCTTAGAATGAAATGTGAGAGGGAAGGAGAATATAAAGGAGAAGGAAAATTGGGCATGTAAAATAACCAAGAGGGGCAAGAAGTAGCCAAGCATGCTTGCTTCCCGAGATGGCACGTGGGCATCTCGGGGCAGCAAGCCTTTTGCCCCGAGATGGCCACGCGCCATCTCGGGAAAGAAGTGCTTTGCTGACTTCTTTCTCCATCGACCTTCCTTCGCGTTCTTTGACCGTTCTCCGGCCTCCAAACTCGGAATTTGAATCTGTTTATAGATTCTGAAACTGTAACTCTGACATGAACATGGACATATAAGATACTTAACCCATAAAATAATAATTCAACTCGATATACGAAGACGAAGACAATGTATACAACATGAGTTGAAAGTGTAGTATCTTTTGACATAGAACTTGAAATCAATAGTATGAGTAACCAAAATGACTGGAACACAATCAAGAATGATTTAAGACTAAATTCAAGTTCAATATCCATGTTATACAAATGTATACACAAACAAACACAATTCACACTAGAATACAAACTATATATAGATAGTCTCCAATCATGCATTTTTCAAAACATGTTATTTCCATACCAATGCATGAGCATTCATCTTCAAGTGTGTGAATTTGTTATACATGGTGCACAATGTTACAGGGACACATATGAATTAATTGTATGGGTGTGCCTGTAATGGTACACAACTATGCAGGGACACAAATGTATGAATTGTGTGTGTGTGCCTAAGCCTTGTAAGAGTAAGATAAGGTCTTAGTATACCTTTGTAGAGCCAAATTGCATCCTTTCTCTCTAAAGACTTGGAACTTGCTTTGACTTTTTGTTCATCCTTCTTTGAAACTTGAATCATCATGAATCTAAACAACTAAATCATTACAAGTAAACATCATTTTGATATGGAATTAATGCTAACACAAACTATAACCTAACATTCTTTCTTCTCAATTTGGTGTATTGATTTCATGCACACATTAATTGCATCTAATGCAAAAAATATATTCACATATGTGGTTCCATATCTCCAAAAACAATATATATCAAATATATATTTATATATGACGCCTGCACATCTATATATCTAACGCCTGCACTTTCACAAATATATATATATATATATATATCTTAAAAAACACACGCCTGTACTTTTTCAAATATATATATATATATATATATATTTTTTTCTTAAAAACACACGCTTGCACATCTATATACAAATAAGGCCTGCATATACTTTTTTCACACAAAAAACTCTATTTGGCTTCTCATATACATATATATATATATATATATATATATATATATATATATATTTATATATATATATATATCAATTCTACTTGTGTTGTGCGATTTACAATAAGTCAACGTTTTTTTTAATTATTATATATATATATATATATATATATATATATATATATATTATATCCTTGTATGTTTCCTATACAAACACTTATATATGTGCACACACCAATTTACATCCAATGCAATCTCTTGTATTATAATTGATATGTATCTTTTAATTATCCTATTCAAATATATCTATTATATTAAAAGTGATAATAAGTTTTTTAAATTTAAACTTAAATTCAAATACTTAGATAAATGATTTAGTAAAATAAAATAATCCTATTATTTTATCTTCACCTAAATCCATATATCAACTAACACCCTTCAATTAATAGTTAATTAATAATTCATAATTATCAATATAATTAAATAATCTAATTATTTAATTAATTTAACTATTAACATTCTTTAATTAAACAATCTCATTATTCAATTAATTCCTGAATATATACGTGTCACTTTTGTAACACAATTAACTGAACAATCCAATTAATTTATCGTGACCCTTGTTACCTAAATCGATCGGGCTAGCAAGGGGACCTTTTGGACCCACAGTATTTTGGGCTCCAATAATCGTCAGAATCATTAATTAAACTCTTTAATTAATATTCCTTGATTATTAACTCCGGTGTTATTCCACTAAAAACCCGAAGCTGCACTCTCTCAACTGTAGACGCTTTTACACAGACCGATACAACTCGGTGTCCATCGATATAGCTATTACATATGGTGTGATCCTCTACAGTAGTTCATAATTAGAGATGGGTCATAATGTCCGTTATACCCCTCTAATTACATACATCCTTTAAGTACCCTTGATTCTATAATGAACAATAAATCCTTTTTCCTTGCGCTCATATTGTCCAAGCCCCGAATCAACCCTTAAGGGAACTACCGTCTACTACTCTTAAGAAGGAGTGGATTCCACTATTGTGTACAAACATTCCCAACAACAAGCCAAACCGCAATCCCAACTTACGGAGCATATTGATCGGGAACAACATCCGACCTCACCCATGGTATATCAAAGATCACGATCTAACCTGAAAGAGTCGATAAGACACTCAAGATTAAGATCACCCACATATAGCCATCATTAGTTGATATATATGAATCTCATCGCTCAACAGATCTTGGTGAGAGATTTATGTAGATCATGGCTCAGTCCTATATGATCACGTCATACAAGGAGCCTCTATTCCCATATCTCATATGAATGATTCAGGATAGAATCATTGTACATTACAGAATGGACTGCAACTATAGATTAACCATAAATAAAGTATCTAGCTTTATTTGCTATCTATGGACTCTTTAGATTGCACATCTCTTACTGTATCCATCCGTATATGACACTCATATACACAGTTCGAGATTACATCTGGCAATCTTAGATGTTAAATATAAGCACAAGTTATAAAATAAACAACACAACAAGAATGAATTGAACTCTTTCTTTTATTTATTTCATAAATCCATTTACAAATTACATCTTTAGGGCATAAACCCCAACAATCTCCCACTTGCACTAAAGCATGTGAGGCATGTCTCGTAAGCCTAGACCATCTAGGTGACCTAAAAAATACTTTAGCCGGTAAGGTCTTTTTTAAATAGATCATCATGATTGTCTTGTGAGGCTATCTTGGTGACGATCACATCTCCTCTCTGCAAAAGCTTTCGAATGTGATGATAATTTCTCTCTATATGCTTCCCTTTTTTGTGGCTTCTTGGTTTTTTTAGAATTAGCCACAACACCACTGTTATCACAATAAAGTGTGATGGGCCTATCCAGATTTGGAACAACTTCCAGATCACTCAAGAGCTTACAGATCCAAACAGCCTCTTTAGCAGCTTTACAAGCGGCTACATATTAGGCATCCATTATGGAGTCAGCAATGTAAGATTGCTTGATACTTCTCCATACAATGGTTCCACTACCCAGGATGAATACTGATCCAGACGTAGATTTCTTAGAATCCCTGTCTGACTGAAAATCAGAATATGTGTATCCTAACGGGATCAAATCCTGCCCGAAATGCACTAGTATATAGTATCTCGTTCTCCGAAGATACTTGAGAATTTTCTTGACAGCAACCCAATGATCCAATCCTGGGTTAGATAGGTATCAGCTGACTACTCTCACTGCATATCATGCATAACATAGTATACATGAGACTACCTACTGCCGATGCATAGGGTACACGTCTCATATCCTCAACTTCTTGAGGTGTCCTAGGACACTGTTCCTTAGACAAGTGAACTCCATGCGTAGAAGGTAAATTACCTTTCTTGAAGTTTTGCATCGAAAATCACACAAAAATCTTGTCGATATATGATGCCTGATACAGTGTTATGAGTTTGTTTTTATGATCCCTTATAAGTTGGATCCCTATAACATAACTCGTCTCTCCCAAATCTTTCATTTAGATTTGGCTAGCCAGACAACCCTTTACATCAGACAACACTCCCACATCATTCCCAATGAGTAAGATATCGTCTACGTATAGGACCAAGAAAACTACTTTTTTTATCAATGATGCGCTTGTAGACACAAGGCTCATCGATGTTCTACTCGAAGCCATATGTTTTGATCACATCGTCAAACATAATGTTTCAAGATTTAGATGCTTGCTTAAGTCCATAGATGGACCTTTGCAGCTTGCAAATCTTTTGCTCTTGATCTAGAGACACAAATCCATCTGGTTGCATCATATAGATGCTATCATCAAGATTGTAATTCAAGAATGCAGACTTTCATTTATTTGCCAAATTTTGTAATTAAAATAGGCAGCAATGGATAAGAGAATCCTAATAGACTTAAACATGGATACTAGCGAGAAGGCCTCTTCATAATCGACCCCCTCTTTCTTGGTATAACCCCTGGCCACTAGCTTTGCCTTGAAGGTCTCTACCTTTCCGTCTACTCATCTCTTTCTCTTGTACATCCACTTACACCCTATGGGTTTTACCCCATCCGGTAAGTCTACAAGATCCTAGACTGTGTTAGAGTACATGGACTCCATCTCGAGATTCATGGCTTTAAGTCATTCCTCTTTATCAGAATCTTCCATTGCATTCTTAAATGTCAATGGATCATCCACACTATCAGTAGAGACAACACCTTATCCCTCACCTATACCTAAAAAGCATTCAGGTTTTCTCACAACCCTCTCACTACGTCTAGGTGGTAGTGTATCCTGATCAAGAACCATCTGACTCTCAGATGTTTGTGGATAAATAACTCTTGTGGATGAAGCACTAGTCTCACCAGGCTTCAACTCATTTAATACAATCTTGGAACATGGTTTATGGTCACTAATATAACTGTCCTCAAGAAACGTTGCATTTGTCGATACAAATACTTTGTTATCTTTGGGATTATAGAAGTGTCCACCTCTGGTCTCCTTGGAGTATCCTACAAACAGGCAGACCATAAACTTTGAGTCTAGCTTTCCAGTTCCGTTCTTCAGAACGTGTGCTGGACACCCCCATATGTGGAAATGTTGCAAACTAGCTTTACGACCATTCCATAACTCTAGGGGAGTCTTAGGAACAGATTTTGATGGAACCACATTCAAAATGTATGCCGCTGTTTGTACCGTATATCCTTGGAAGGAATTTGATAATGATGAGAAACTAATCATAGATCTCACCATTTCCATATGGGTTTTATTTCTCTTCTCAGCTACACCATTTTGTAGAGGTGTACCGGTAGCTGTGAGTTGGGAAACTATCCCATGCTCGACCATAAAGTCTTCAAACTCTTGGTCAAGGTACTCACCTCAACGATCTGATCGTAGTGACTTGATAGTCCTACCTAATTGATTCTCAACTTCAGCTCAAAATTCTTTGAACATTTCAAATGTTTCCGACTTCCATTGTATTAGGTAGACATATTTGTATCTAGAGTAGTCATCTATAAAGGTGACATAATACTCATAACCACCACTAGCTTTAACATTCATCGAATCACAGATGTCTGTATGTATAAGCTCTAGCGGTTCTTTAGCTCTAAGCCCTTTTCCAGTAAAAGGTCTCTTAGTCATCTTACCTTCCAAGCAAGATTCGCAGACAGGTAAGGTGCCAACCTTTAACTCACTTAAAGGTCTGCTTTTTACTAGTCTGTCTATCCGGTCAAGGTTGATATGAACAAGCCTTAGATGCCAGAGATACGTGTCATTATCTGGAGAAATCTTATGTCGTTTAGTTTTTGGTTTTACAACCTTAAACATATCGGTGTTTAGCAGTGTAGTATGTATTAATGATCTTAACACATCAAATTGTTTTCATTAATTCCTGAACACATATTCAGAGCATTCTTTCCAATAATAACAGACTTATTATTAAAAGAAACAAAATATTTTTGTTCTAACAACTTAGAAACAGAAATCAAATTCCGTGTAAATCAAGGAATATAAAATACATTGTCCAACAATAAATAATTATTACCAAAACATAATCTAATTACACCCACTACTCGTGCCAACACGACATCCCCTGACCCCACACGTATTGAGAAGTCTTGCTCCTTTAGTTGTGTACAATAATCAGTCCATTGTAAAGAAGCACAAACAAGGTTAATGGCCCTTGAATATACTATCCTGGGCGAAGAATCATCTTCCACTAAACATGACTCAAGAACAAGTAAATAATATTTACCTTTCTTGGACTTCTTCTTTCTTTGGGCTTTTTTGGGTTTGGGCTTACCCTTCGAATTTCCAGCAGACCTCTTCCTCCTTTTATTATTGGAGGAAGATGGTTCAACAACATTTTCCTCACCGGTCTTACCCTTGTTGTCCTTAGTTAAGGACTCAAAGGTAGTGAGCTCATTAAGCAACTGTGTGAGATTGAACCTTAACTTGTTCATCCCGTAGTTGCTCTTAAACTGATCGAAACTCTTCAAAAAAATAATCAGTATAATACTCACTTGACTGGGTTTGTCAATGGCCCCACCATTGACTTCTGCCTTGTTGAAGTAGGACATCATGCTCATGACATGTTCCCGAACTGACGTACCTTCCTTCATACGAGTGAGCATAGCGGAACGAACACCTTCATGTTGCTTTTGCTCGAAGGGCTGCCCAAACATAGCTTGCAATGACTCCATGATTTCGAATGTTGAAGTCATTACTTCTTGCTTTGTGACAAGTACGTATGTCATAGAAGCCAACATATATGTTCGGGCCTTCTCATCAGATTAGACCCATCACTCGTATGCCTCACGAATAGTTTGTCTAACATTGGCAGCATACGCTGGAGGACATTCCTCTGTAAGCACAAACTTGAGGTCTTTTGTGACCAAAATTGCATTAATGTTAAGTTTCCACTTAGTGTAGTTATCACCAGTTAATTTTTCATTAACGAGAATTTGAAGTAATGCAGAAGACATTATTGCTGAAATAAATAAAACATTCATTCAGTCATTTATTTAAAACAAGTGCGAGTGCTTTGGCATAAATTTCAACATGATGCATGAACATGTTTAACGAACTAGAACTACCCTAAAACTAGTTGCTATACCACGACAATCCAACATACCACAAAGAAGTGCCACCTTAGGGTCGATCAAGTCTTTGCATGTTGGACCGAGACATTCTCAATCAAATGATATTCTAGTATAACTCTTATTCCATATCATTCAACCATCGTTCATTTAGCCAGGTTTTTAATTAACAAACTTAATCAAAACCTTCGTGAGTGTAACCCACCATTTCAGATCTCACGAGCTTAACTCGAGAATTGCCGCCTTAGGGTCAGTCAATCCCGAAATACCCTCAGAAATTCTATCCATCAGGAAGTCAACCTTGGTATTGACCTTTGTGGAAACCCTCCTTAGGTAGGACAAAAACAAAGCCGTCACGAGGCCCCACTCGGATCTCACGGTGTTGAACTAATGATGGAGACCACGGGATATATATGTCATATATCCCTCTCCCACTCACTATTTTAAAATTAGGGTTTTCTATTAACCGTTAATGCACCTAGACCTTACAGGATTGAACGACAAACTTTAATCAAGTTTTCTAGCACATTAACTAATTAGAAACAAATTCTAATTAACTAATAAATTATTAATGATTTTTAACAATTAAAAATCTAATCTATTAGTGAATAATATAAATCTTTGTAAACTATTTACTAGGGTCAGATTATTATGTTAGCGTTTACTAAGTTTTAACTATTAAAACCCTAACACTTTATTTGGATCATTTATTATTAGTTAATTAATCATATTAATCCTAATTATAATAAATGACCCTATTAATCTAACTTATTAAACTCTTTAATAACTAGATTAATATTAATGAGAATTACCAAGTTTTCTAACCATTAAAAAACTAATCTCATTATTTATAGCCAAATATGTATATTACCCATTTTAATCACGTTAAAAAAATACATAAAATATCAGGGTATGATGCATGTATGACATATCAAATATATTTTTGTAGGCACATCTAATCTAAATGACTCACGTATGCATGACAATTCTTTTATCATCACATAATATAAAGCATACTTTAATTGACCGAGTACTGTGGATTATTTAACCTAAAAAATTGGAATATAAAATTACAAAAAAAAATCCCAAGGCATTCCTTGGTCTTCTTGTAATTTCCGAGTCTTTTCCGGTCACTCCGATTCATCTCATGAATCCTTCTTCATAATTTTTTTAGGTCTTCAAGATAGGTTACATTTTTATTTACAATACAGTAACAGTTAAAAAAAATATATAAACAAAATAATAATAATAATACAACCCATAAACCCTAAATCCACAGTACCATATAATTAACGATCAATCATGTTTTTGTATATTTAAAAAAATTAAAACATCATACAGTCAATTTAAATCGTGTCTACACAATAATACATACAGGAAATCGCTACGGATGAACCTCCATTTTTAATAGTTGATGTTTCTTGGCTTCACCCTAACATTCAATTTTCTGTATCCAGGTCTTCATCTAGTTCTGAATCTGATGTTTCTAATCACAGGTACCTCTTCGAAGGATGGGAAAACATCAAAGTAGAAGTGAAGTCCGTAAGCACAACTCGGGCGATATTCTGATTAGGGAGCAGACCGTCAAAGAGAACGACGTTGAAGAGGCATTTAGGGCCTCTCGTCTTACTTTTCTTACTTAACGCCCGAGTGGGTTTGACACCGAGCCAAATATGGTTGGGTCAGATGAGTTAACAAAGTATTGCTCCCGATTCGATTTGCCTAATTCGGTCACTCTGGTTCCTGCGGATGATAGAGCTGTATGGAACCCCTCCCACCCGGGTATGGTGGCGATTTACGGATTCATGCTCTGTTGCGGCGTCACTCTTCCATTCCAGTCATTCATTGCCTAGTTTTTGACTGAAGTATGGATTTCTCCGGTTCAACAGGCCCTGAATAGCTATAAAATTTTGATGTGCATGTGGCATATGTTTAGCCGGATAAACTTATCGCCACCATCCCCGAATGAAATCAGGCACTTCTTTACTATGAGGCAATCAGGCAAGACGGGGACTTACTTCCTCATGTCTAATTCACCAGATTGCTGGGTCCCTAAGGGAACAAAAGTGAGTCGGGGAGCTGATATCTCCGACGACCCTAAAAAGAGGGGTTTTATATGGGGGTTTCCTACGTCCAACAAGTTCTAGAAGAACAGTTGGTTTTTCACCGGAGGAAGTCTCGGGCTAAAAGTCACTGTTTCAGCTGGGGGTACTCGGACGGTGTTGAAAGTCCCCCGTTTCTTCTATTCCCCCGAGATTTGGAATAAGAAGAAAATCGAGTACAGTGATGTGGAGCTTACCAGAATTGGTTGGGCAGCGGTTCACACTTTGGAGAATAGGAGCAAGACTTGTCTCTTCATTGAGTCGAAGATGATCGAGTTCGGCCTTTTCGAAAAGATTTTGGGCCACGTAGGCGATGTAAACGACTTTTACAATCTCCTTTCATTATATTTTTGTTTTGCATTATGACAGGGTTTCCTTTTTCCTCTTTTTTTTAGTGTTTGATATGGACGTCGTCTACGATCTTCAGGCTCGCCAAGTGAAGTCAATTATTTAGGCGAGTCGGAAAAAGGCTTCTCGTCAAGGTAGTGAAGGCATCTCCTCGCCTGAGTCCGATGAGGAGACTGATGCAGTTGAAGAACAATTTCCCAAAGATATCCCTGAGGACGTTTTTCAACCAACAGCTGGGGAAACTAGTGGTTCAAGTGGCCCGACCAATACTCAGCTGCCTGTTGACCAGTAAGGGCAAAGTGAAGGTCTCGGTGAGGAGCCTGCCTAATGGGCTGACACCGATGATGGAGGTAATACCTCCTAAGGACAGGTACCCATGGGTCCCAAATTTTTTGAAGCCTTCCGGGATGATATTCAGGAGGATTCTGCAGCTGATCTTAGTTTCCACCATTCTCAGGGTGAGAAACGGAAGGTAATCAGCTCTCCACTTGTCCTCTCAAGGTTCCTCGGGTGGTCACTTTCATTGACTCCAGCGATTAAGATATTGTGGTTGAGACCTTCCCGAGTGCTGATGTTGGAGTATCGACGGATGTGGAGGCTTCAGAGCCGGACACGGGTTCCCCTCTTTCTGGGTTTGAAGATATAGGGGTTGAACCCTGGAGGGTTCCTTCACATCCTTCTCCCTAAGATATGCTATGGGAGATGTCATTCGGTCGGGCTTTCATCGGAGATGACAGTTGGAGCTATTTCTGAGATGGCTTCCCGATTGACCGTCTTCAGAATTGTTTCAACGGTGCATCTTTTGTAAGTCCCTTTTAATTTGTTTTGCTTGTTTGACCGATTTTTAGAATTTTAATTAGACCTTTTTTGTAGATGGTGGCCGAGTTCACTGAATTGGTTCAGACGCAGCGACATATAGCTGATCGAATAAGGCGTCTAGTGGCTCAGTTAAAGAAAGTGAGGATAGCCGTACTTGGGTCGAAGCGGCTTCTCAGCGGGAGGTTGGTTCTGCACAGGTTTTTACCGACCATTGTCTAGCGAAGCAAATAGATGCCGAGGAGAGGGCTTCTTCGGTGAAAGAGAGGGCAGCATCACTTCAAAACTTGTTGTCTTCTGCCCAAGAATCGATGCTCAAGGCTGAATAGGAAGCAGAGAAGTCCAAGTCGACATACGAACAGAAGATCAAGGACTTGGAACGCCAAACTCTTACAGTCGAATCCCTATCTAAAAGGTCAGGCTGGAACTTGAAGTTCAGGGCGTAGATCATTTTAAAAGATCTCATGCCTATGATGCCTTTTTCCTTCGGGAGTTTCATCGTGAGTTAGTTTCAGCAGGTGAGTTCTTTAAAGTTAAAAATAGGGCGACTGAGAAGGTCCAAGCCAACTGGGAGCTATCGATCAAACATCATGTCGATCGGTCCTTGGAATCTCAACGGACTCAAATGAAAGAATGGAGAGCTTATTACCGTAGCCGTGGTAAAGAGCCCCATCCCATGCATTTGGAGATTCCATCTGAGTGTTCCTTCTCGACTTTTTATACTACTTATGAGTCGGTCGTGGAAGGTGTGGTTCCTACAGAATCAGAGTATACAATCAATTGGCCTTCTATTGAGAATCTGCTTCGTGAATATGAGATGGTGTCGGACCAGAGTATTGGCATGGGCTCGAAATCCTCACAACCTTAATTTTTGTAGAATTGTAGAATTCTTAGAAATTCTTTGATTCTTTTGAACTGCATTCTTTTGCAAAGAATTTGTAACCTCTAAAATCATTAAAATTCTAAGTTCTTCTGAATGATTTTGATTTTCTTTACTCAACTTCTTGATTGTTGCCGAGTACTTCATTAAACTGGTAGACTTTGATGTTCGGGTAACTTAACCGAGTATCTTATTAAACCGATCTTTACCCGAATAATAATGCCAAGTATCTTATTAAACTAGCACTTTGTTGTTCGGGTAACTTAACCGAGTATCTTATTAAACCGATTGTTACCCAGATAACTTTAATCGCCAAGTATCTTATTAAACTGGCTCTTTATTATTAACCGAATCATCTTAAACAGGCACATTTATACGTGTTTCATACTCGGTTGCTACCCGAACATTACATCAAGGCTCACCTTGATCATATGTTCGAGTCCTTACGCAATACCAATGACGTCTCCCCAGTTTTTATGCGTAAGGGTTTGCCGAATCATTGAGTTCTCTTTAATTACTCAACACAGCTACGCATTTCAACGGAATTTCTCCCGATAGCGTCCCGAGCATTTTTCCAGAATCTGGTGCATCGGGTTTGCCTTTTTGCTAAGGTCAATTTGACCTTGCGCGGCTGGCATGCTCCTTCGAGCTTCTCCACCCATTCGAGATTAAATTGTCCCTGAGTATTCTATTTGCATGTTCTTATTATCATGCTCTTCCATATGCTCTTATCATCATATGCTCTTATCATCATATGCTTTCTTTCGGAAATCCTGAGTAATTTTTATTTATCACTGCAAAATCAACAAAAATTTAAATTCCACAGCTAATATTTGACCTAACTAAAAATTGTCCTGACTAGAAAAAAGAATAAAATAATTTTAGGATAGAAAATTTTCAGATATTGGGCATTGTATGGTCGGGGTAAAACCCCTCCATTGGGTCGTGCAATCCAACATGCTCCATGGCCAGCTATTCCCTCGATCTTGTATAGGCCTTCCCATTTATCAGCCAGGGAACCTGCAGCTTTATTTTTCGTGTTCAATGACACCTTCCTGAGTACCAGGTCTCCTAGCTGGAATTTCTTGACCCGAACATAAGAAATGTAGTGGCGAGCTACTATTTGTTGATATGCCATATTTCTTATTCGGGACTTCTCCCTTTTCTCTACTAGCTCATCCAGTCTTTGTAATATCATATCAACATTCTGTTCTTCATGCATAGCCTGACCTGGGGTGATGCATACGACATTTCTATAGGGATAACAGCTTCTGTTCCAAACGCTAAAGTGAACGGAGTCTCTCCTGTTGAAGTTCTTGCTGTCGTCCGATATGCCCATAATACTTCAGGGAGTTTTTCAACCCAGCTTCCTTTCTTGGCATCTAGCTTTGCTTTGATAGTGTGCTTGATGATTTTGTTTACTGCTTCTACCTGCCCATTTGTTTGGGGGTGGGCTGGTGTGGCATAGTAATTGGCCATCTGATATTCTTCGCATAGCTGTCTGAATTTTAGGTTATCGAACTGGGTGCCGTTGTTAGTGATTATAGTGTTTGGGACTCCAAACCTATAAAGTTTATTCTTTTTCACAAAATTTGTGGTATTTTCTTCTGTGATGTGTACCAAAGCTTCAGCTTCTGCCTATTTCGTGAAATAGTCAACGGCTACTATTGCATACTTTGCTCCACCTCTGTCCCAACTGGCATTCGGCCGATTAAATCCAAACCCCACATGGCAAATGGCCATAGGGATGTGAGGTTTCTGAGCTGTTCAGGGGGTTGTCGGATATCGTTGGCAATCCTCTGGCAAGTATTGCAGCTCTCCGAACATTGTTGTGCATCTGAGAAGAGAGTAGGCCAATAATAGCCTTGTCTGAGTACTTTGTGTGCTAAGCTTTTACCCTAGTTTGGTTTCCACAAATTCCTCCATGGACTTCCTGTAATATCCAGTATGCATCTTCTTCTAACACAAATCTCGGGAGTGTTCGGGAATACCCCCTTCTGTATAACTCTCCACCAACCAATGTGTATCTTATTGATCTGTACCTGATACGTTTTGCTTGTATAGGATCTTCCAGGAGCACACCTTCTTCTAAGTACCTTTTCAGCTGAGTCATCCAACCATCAAGCGGTGTTCAGATTTCTGAAATCTCTAAGTGTTTTGAATCAGCTGTACTCGGTTTGAGAAGATGTGCGATCGGAAAGGTCTTTGGTCTGATTGTGGTTGTTGTTGACGCTAGTTTAGACAATGTGTCTGCCTTTTCATTCTCTTCCATAGGGATCTGAGCAATCTTGTATTCTTTAAATTTTTGGAAGAGCTATTTTACGATGTCATGGTAGGCTATCATACCTTTATCCTTGGCTTCGTACTCGTCAAGAACCTGGTTGACAACTACCTGTGAATCGATGAATATCTCAACTTCATCTTCCCCGAGAGCTATGCAGACTCTGAGTCTAGCCAGTAGCACCTCGTACTCAGCTTGATTGTTGGTTGCTTTGAAGTCAAATCTCATGGCACATTCGACATCATCTCCTTCTGGAGTGCACACTATGATCCCTGCCCTGCCGCCATGAGTGTTTAAAGAGCCATCAACATACAATTTCTATGGGAAATTTTTGCCCAACATCTTTTTTGCTTCTAGGTTTGGCTCTATGAATTCTGCAATAAAATCTGCCACTGATTGTCCTTTAAGGGATGTTCTGGGAATATAGTGGGTGTCAAATTCACTTAGCTCGATAGCCCATTTGGTCAATCTTCCTGAAATCTCTGGTTTCTGTAGAATTTTTTTTAATGGGCAGTCAATGAGAACCTGGATTGTATGGGCTTGAAAGTACAACCTTAGTTTCCTTGCTGCCGAGACCAATGCTAGAGCCATTTTCTCAGCCTGTGAATATCTGGTTTCAGCTGGTAAAAGTGCAATACTTGTGTAGTATACTGGCTTTTGTACTCCTTCTTTTGTTCTGACCAGAACTGAGCATACTGCTAGTTCTGTAATTGACAAGTACAGTTGGAGTGTCTCCCCTATCCGAGGTTTTGAAAGGATGAGAGCCTGTCTTGAGTACTCTTTAATTTTTAAGAATACATGATCGCACTCTTCATTCCATTCAAGTCCTTTCCCTTTTTTAATTATTTTGAAAAAGGGTGCACATCTGTCTGTGGCTTTTGAGATGAATCTTCCTAAGGAAGCCAGATATCCTGTTAGGCGCTGTACTTCATTGAGCTTCCTCGGTGAGGTCATTCTCTGCACGGCCTGGATCTTCTCGGGGTTGACTTCGATTCCTCTTTAATGGACTTGAAAACCCAGGAATCTTCCTGAAGGAACCCTGAATAAACACTTGTTCGGATTTAACTTTATTTGGTATTTTCTCAAGACATCAAATGTCTCTCGTAAGTTTGAAGTATGCTTGTCTGCTGTGATGCTCTTAGTCAGCATGTCATCAATGTATAATTCCATGTTTCTTCCTATTTGTCATGAGAAGATCTTATTGACCAGCCTTTGATAGGTTGCCCCTGCATTTTTTAATCTGAAAGGCATTACTGTGTAACAGTATAAGCCTTGATCAGTTGTGAACGCTGTTTTTTCTTCGTCTGCCTTATCCATCCTGATCTGGTTATATCCTGAGTAGGCATCCATAAAACTGAGCAATTCATAGCCTGATGTTGGGTCTACCAACTGGTCTATCCTTGGTAGTGGAAAACTGTCTTTTGGGCATGCCTTGTTTAGATCTGTAAAATCTACGCACATCCTCCATTGCCCATTTTTCTTTTGGACGAGGACTACATTGGCTACCTATTGTGGGTAGTTGACCTCTCTAATTGAACCTACAACAAGTAGCTTTTCTACTTCCTGTTTGATCGCCTCACTTCTTTCAAGATTGAATAATCTTCTCTTTTGTATCACCGGTTTTGCATTTGGGTCTACTGTGAGATGGTGGGATATTATTCGGGCATCTATCCCAACCATTTCTTCATGACTCCAAGCGAACATATCCCTGTATTCTTTAAGTAGATCAATGAGGCTTTGTTTGAATCTTCCTTCAAGGTTAGCCCCGATCTTGACCTTTTTGTCAGGTTCATCTTCTTTCAGGGTGATTTCTTCAATCTGTTCAATTTTTGATTCATTCGGCTCTTCTCTTGGATCGAGTTTGAATGATAGGTGTTTTTCGTTTTGACTCGGCTATGTTATAGTGCAAACCTGCTCATTTTTTTCCTTGTATACTGACAGGTTAGCTATTCGGGCCATCTCTTGGGATCCCTTGACTATTCTGACCCCTTGTTCGATCGGGAATTACATCATTAAGGCATAAATGGTTGTTACGGCCTTAGTTTTATTCAGGAATGGTCATCCCAATAGTGCATTCTATGGCCAATCCTCTAAGTCTACCACCACAAAGTCGAGCAATACAGTTCTCTGGCAGGGTGCTACTCCAATCTTCACAGGTAGCTTTACCGTACCGAGTGACCTGACCTCAACTCCCCCGAATCCTCTGAGTGGGGTATGGAAGGGTTGTAGGTCCTTTTGGTCTAACCTGAGTTTATCGTAGATGGATACATTGAGAATATCTACTGAGCTTCCAATATCTATCAGGATTCTCCTAACTTCGCGGTGACCAATCCGGGCACTTATGACCAAAGCGTCATTCGACCGAACATCAACTCCATGTGAGTCTGCTTCTGTGAATATTATTGGGTCCCATCCCTCTTTAACCCTTTACGGGCCTGGCTCCACCGAGTTGACATCAAAGTTATTCCTCGCTTCCACTGCTTCTTGGATTTTTTACGTCCGTTCTCGGTTACTCTTCCTAGTAGATGGTATTCCAAAGATCGTATGTATTATATGATTGGCCTCAAGACTGGCTCTTTGATTTTTGAGATTTGCCCTGACCTCTTTCTTTGTTTCTGATTTTTCATTCTTTTTCAAGATTACATCTCGGAGGTGCCCCTCCCGAATAAGAGTCTCTATGTAATCTCTTAACTGGTAACACTTGGAAGTCTCATGACCGGTTTCTTTATAGAATCTGCAATATTTAGTTGTATCCCGCCTGGCAAACTAAGACTGTCGTCGTGGTTCTTGTACCATATTCTTTTTCTCTAAAATGGCTAAGATTTCCTCCTGCTTTTTCCGAAGGGGGTGTAATTGGTGTATCTTCCACAGTATTTTTCCGTTGTCTGCTCGGTATTACGCCCATTATCCTGTCCTTACTCTTTTCTTTACCGTTTCCTTTCTGTTTTCCCTTCTGATTTTGCACCTTGGACTCGGCATCCTTATGTTCAGGTTTTCCTCCATGCATATAGCATCCTCCGGTGGCTAATTCTTCTTCCTCGGCCAGTGCATATCCTCCCGCCATATCCATCATGTCTATATATCTAGTCAGCTGGGCTCTCCTTAAATCAAAAGATAGTCGACCATTCTGCAAGTTGTTGATGAATGCAGCAATTATTGCTTCATCATTTGCACTGCCAATTTTTGACACTGCTTGGCCGAATCTTCCAAAGTAATTCTTCAGCGACTCATCCTTCCCTTGCTTTATTTGAGAATGGTGAGCTACTGACTTTTTCCTATGAACATTACTCTGAAATTGCCTTGAAAAGCTCCTGCTCAGTTCATTGAAATTTCTGATACTTACTAGGTGTAATCTCCCGAACCACTTTGAACCCATATCTCCCAGAGTTTATGGAAAGTTGAGACATAGTAATGGATCGCTATGGGCATACTGAGCCATGGCACTTTTATAGCGTCTTACGTGCTCTTTTGGATATGTATCTTTCTTAAACTTCTCCACGTGTGGCATCCTAAACCTTTTTGGAAATGGGGTACGCGGATTTCCTTGGTGAATGGACTGTCAGAATCGGCATCAGACAAATTATTATATCCGTAACGCCTGACCAGTGCATCCATTTGATGCCTATTGTTCTTGACTTCTTGAGTTAGGCTCTGGATTATAACATCTCTGTCTCCCACCGGGCTACCCCGACGGTTGAACCGTTAGGTGACTGTCATTTTTTCTAGCTCTTCACTTTTATGCTGAGTTTCTCGTATGACTCCGTGATGGAGCTTGCGATGGTGCCGATCACTATCTTCTGATGAATACCGATCTCTGTGTCGGCCATATTTACGGTGTCTGACACGTACAGCCTGATCCTGGTTCTACTTCTGGCGTGGTCGTTCCTCTTCAGGTTTTTCATGTCTAGATAGATTGGTTGGGGATGAGTTCCTTCAGGCATCTGGTATATTTATTTCTAGCTCTACTACTACCGAGTGAAGCCTTGCCGGTGGAAGGTTAGGAGTTTGTGCTTTTGTAGCCAGTAAATCTACTTATTCCTTTTTGTGTCTACCACCAATTGTTGTAGCGCCTCTCAAAAGCGTAGTGTCAGGTCTCTGCTTGTCGAAGGAACTTGCTGGATCCCTGCCAGGAGTGTGGGTTGGCACTCCGTGTTCGTAGCAGGATCCCGATAGGTACTGCCAACAGGGAAGTTAACCGGAGATCTTTGGCCATTCCCGGAATTGCTTCTGCTTCCTGCCATTGCTGTTAATTAAGTCGAAGGTTCAACCGCTCATTCTAGCGCCAATTGTTGACGTGAGTTTTTGGCTGAATGTAAAAAGTCAACAGGAATTTGATTTCAGCTGTGTTTGTAAAGAGAAAGAGAAGGAGAAATAATCGGAGGAGTATTTTACGTGGTAAAACTCCGATGACCAGAGAAACATCCACGGGTGGTTGAATAACCAACCAAGCCAAAATCCACTATGATCAGAGTTCATACAATTCTCAATCTCTCTTTTTTCTCTCTGTATTTTGCTTATGATTGCAGTGCATGCTCTATTGTCTATATCTCTTTTTTGACGAGATTATGGGTCTATTTATATGTTTATAGAACCCTAATATGTTTTGTACAAGTAATAAAAGATCTTTGTTTTTAATTGTTATTCGGTTTCTTGTTCGAAGTAGTTTGTCTTCTTTCCTGTTTTAGAGACTTGTATTGAGATCGAAAGGGACTTTAGTAATGTAGTCCAATTAGGACTTATTTCCTCATAAGAGCGTAGTCTTTTTGAGGAAATAGAGGTGTTCTCGGATAAGGAACCCTTTATGCTTGACATTCTCTTTCTTCTTTAGAATCCTTTGATAAGGATCCTTGCGTGACTCATCTCGTGAACTACTCACTAGGCTTCTTATTCGGTTGTCATGTTCATCCCGAGTAGGATATGATGTGTGCTGGTCCCGAGTTAAGTCTCCTGATCCCGAGTGGAAAATGCATTCTAATAGCCCCGAGTATGCAGGACTTGTTTTAATACTTGTTTACTCGGGCCTCTTCTCTTCGATGATACCTTGTAGGATGTTTTCTGAGTGCTTATTTGGACATCCACCTGGTAATTTTATCCTCTCTGTCAATGACGTGTACGTCCGGTAAAATTCACATACGATAGCATCCAATGCAATCTCTTGTATTATAATTGATATATATCTTTTAATTATCCTTTTCAAATATATCTAATATAATAAAAGTGATAATAAGTATTTTAAATTTAAACTTAAATTCAAATACTTAGATAAATGATTTAGTAAAATAAAATAATCCTATTATTTTATCTTCACCTAAATCCATATATCAACTAACACCCTCCAATTAATAGTTAATTAATAATTCACAATTATCAATATAATTAAATAATCTAATTATTTAATTAATTTAGCTATTAACATTCTTTAATTAAGTAATCTCATTATTCATTTAATTCCTGAATATATACGTGTCACTTTTGTAACACAATTAACTGGACAATCCAATTAATTTACCGTGACCCTTGTTACCTAAATCGATCGGGCTAGCAAGGGGACATAATGGTCCCACAGTATTTTGAGCTCCAATAATCATCGGAATCATTAATTAAACTCTTTAATTATTATTCCTTGATTATTAACTCCGGTGTTATTCCACTAAAAACCCGAAGTTGCACTCTCTTAACTGTAGACGCTTTTACACAGACCGATACAACTCGGTGTCCATCGATATAGCTATTGCATATGGTGTGATTCTCCACAGTAGTTCATAATTAGAGTTGGGTTATAATATCTGTTATACCCCTCTAATTACATATATCCTTTAAGTACCATTGCTTCAATAATGAACAATAAATCCTATTTCCTTACGGAACTAGGAGAGCGCTCATATTGTCCAAGCCCTGAATCAACCCTTAAGGGAAGTACCGTCTACTTCTCACAAGAAGGAGTGGATTCCACTATTGTGTACAAACCTTCCTAGCCATAAGCCAAACCGTTATCCCAACATAGGGAGCATATTGATCGGGAACAGCATCCAACCTCACCCCTGGTATATCAAAGATCATGATCTAACCTAAAGGAGTCGATAAGACACTCAGGATTAAGATCACCCACATATAGCCATCATTAGTTGATATCTATGAATCTCATCGGTTAACGGATCTTGGTAAGAGATTCATATTGCTCGTGGCCCAGTTTTTTATGATCACATCATACAAGCTGCCTCCATTCCCATATCTCATATGAATGATTCATTATAGAATCATCGTACATTACGGAATGGACCGCAACTATAGATTAACCACAAATAAAGTACCCAGCTTTATTTGCTATATATGGACTCTTTAGATTGCACGGCTCTTACTGTATACATCCGTATATGACACTAATATACACAGTTCGAGATTTCATCCGGCAATCTTGGATGTTAAATATATGCACAAGATATAAAATAAACAACACAACAAGAATGAATTGAACTTTTCCTTTTATTTATTTCATAAATCCATTTACAAATTACATCTTTAGGGCATAAACCCGAACACTTTACTCTAGATTTAACATTGTTATCAAGGATGATATTGGAAATATTTGTGTAGGTACACCCAAGAACAAGTGGTTCAAGGGTGAGTGCTCTTATCACTAAAATAAGAAGCACATGTGAGGTAACTTTGAGGCAATATATCAATTGTATTGAGAATTCTTGCTTGCTAGCTTTGAATACTCCATGTATTGATATGAACTTGGTTATCTCACATCATGTTGTTATGATGGTCCAAATTTGTAGGTTAACTTTAGAGAAGTTCTTTTGATATATGTGTTGACTGAGTAGAGATATTATGCTTTTTATACTCTTGTTGTGAAACATCGTCAACTTGGTGTCATTCGGACATTAAAGGCAAGAGTGCTCACAAAAAGGGCGGAAGTATGATATTTGGTGAATATAATGTGCAAAAGGTATCTCTATACTCTAATGCATGTTCTCTTAGATATTCATTTTTTGACTCAATTTTTTATGTACATCTCATAGCATGTCATATTAGAGAATATTGTATAGCATACATATGGTTCTCATTGACATTTGCTATTTTAGGATCTAATAGTGATATTGTTCACATTGATCTTAACCTTGATGATTTTCTGTGTATAGTATATTGAGTGGCATGTCTTTTGAAAATATGAGCTTCATATTCTTTGAAAGCTACTCATTAGAGAAGTAATGATCTTGAATAAGTCTCTACTTATTGTTTTTAGATCATGTGCTTATGAGCCATAAAATCTTGGTTTTCTAAAATTGCACCTTGCTTCTCTTATATGTTTTGATAGTAGGTTGAGTTTACTAATATGTAAACTTTAGATACACCTTGAAGTTTTTGTGCTTAAGTACATTTAAAATGACCTATGGTTAGTATCCATTTTTCTTTGGTAAATACATAGAACTCAACGAGCACCTTTATGGAAAGGGCTTGACACATTGGTTGTGAAAGCTACCCAATGTTGGAAAGAGCTACATCATTGTGATGAGTGAAGGCCTCCATGAAGTGAATTTTGTTTATGTTTAAAAAAAAAAGTGTTGAAATGGAATCATGAAAAGAAAAATTCTTTGATTCAAAGCCTAAAAAGAAAATGAGGAAGGCTTAAAAAGGAGTATAATTTAAAATCAAATGAGCTCGGGTTGAAAATAGAAATGGGATGACAAGCCACAAGCACACACACATTCATATGTTGAAATCTATTCTCTTAAAAAGCAAAAATTCCAGATGATAATCAGATTGACCTTTTATGGAAAAAGCTTAAGATGAATAGTTATTGGAAATTGTTTGCATGTTGATTATCAAACTACTTCTTGATATATATTTGAAGCATATCTCTCACACACACACTTTGTTTATGAGTATGATGATATTTTAGTTATTGTTGAAGAATTATGAGAGAACCTGAAAAATCTTTCTGTATCTCTCTTAGCATATGAAGCTTATTTTTTTGATATTTCTTCAAATTGCTTGAATGTGTGATTGTGTGAACATCTTTGTGAATTTTATGCTATCATTGATTTTATTTATAGCATTTATCAAGGGGGAGAATTGTATGCTAGACATTCTTTTCTTTTATAATATGTTCACATGCTTCATTTTGTTACATGTTGGCATATTGTGACTTAATGATACGTGTAAGATATTACTCACTATCTTTGTCTTGCATGATGATTCATTCTTAAGTTATATGTCTTTGTTTTTATATCTTTGTGACTAATATACTTGTTTTGCCTTTCACTCACTTTTGTTGTATGTATATAGCATCTTATAACATAAGAAAAATAGGAAGAACTAAGATTACCAAAAATGGAAATCTATTGAATCCCGTTATGAAAGCCAAGTATACCTCAAAACGATCCAAAGCTTCAAGGACAAAAGATTTAGGGATCTTTGGAACAAAGAAGATATTTCAAGAGAGAGGCATTGACTTTGGTAAGTGTAAAGATTATTATGTTCTTAAGTGCTTAAAGGATAGAAAATGGGAATCCTGGGTGAGCATGTTAGGAGTTGTTTGTGATACTCTTGTTAGAGAGTTTTATCTTGAATATAGGGAAAGTGACACCTTGTTAGATGCTTTGATGGAAATTAGGGGAGTTGTGTTTAGAGTTAACCCAGAAAACATTAACATGTTTCTTGGGCTATCTAATGATATAGATTCTAATTTTCTAGATATGGATGTCATTGAGAATCTAAATATCATGGGTAGAACTCTTTGTGACAATGCTTCTTTTGAGTGGAAAAGTAGAGCATATATTAGTCAACATGAGTTAACTAAGGCTAGTGCATTTTGGCATCTATTCATTTGCACTAACATTATTGGATCTTCGAATTCAACCGATTTGAATAAGGACAAGATTGAAATAGTGTATGCCTTGGTGACTAATCAACTATAAACCTTGGAGATCTTCTCATGTATTACATTGATAGTGCGGCTTTCTCTACTAGAGGTGATAAAAAGCTTGCTTTACCGGGGTTTTTTAATTCATTGTGTTTAGCTCGTGGGATTAAGAGTAGAGAAGATGATGTGTTAGTTCAACCCTTGGAAAAGTATTGTGATAAACGTGTGTCATACATGTCCTATAAGAATAAGGGTAAGTCTTGTGATAATTTTACACTATTTAGTAGTTATCAAGTTGATAGTCATGTGATTAGCACAAATATTCTTCCGGATTGGTCGATACAATTGAAGGTGAAGGTTGATGAAATTTGTGCTATAGTTGTTCCACAAGATGCTAGGATAAAAGAGTTGGAGGAGTGCATTGCTTCAAGTTCAAGATCACCTCTCAAGCATTATGTTAGATCAACTACTCGGACGACTTTCTTTGGTGGAACAAGTAGCTAGTATTTGAGTGTTGAGGTATATTTCTTGACTTTTTGCATCATTTCATGTCAAAAAGGGGGAGAAAGAGATGCTAGTTGCTTAGTTTCTTTGTATGTTGTTTTTGTTAATTTTTAAACTTTCGATGACATGTAATAATTAGTCTTAAGATTTGGTTAAGAATTCTTACGTTTTTGCATGTATTGAGGGGGAGATACATGTATTTGTGGACTTAATTGTATATTCTTATCCATATTATATGTTGTCATTTGTTGTTTTTCTCTTGTATATGCATTGTGCTTTGAGATGATTTGTAGGTTGCTTCAAGAGAAGATCAAGATGAAGTTTAAGAGTTGATGAAGAATAGTTCTAGGAATCCTACTCATTATAATGTGAGGGAGTGATTTTGTGACATATCTTCATTTTTATATTTGTAGTAAATGTATAGGTGTTTTGACATGGAATTTGCCAAAGAGGGAGATTGTTAGGTTTTAGATTGTGTTGGCATTAATTACATATCAAAATGATGTTTACTTGTAATGATGTAGTTGTTTGGATTCATGATGATTCAAGCTTCAAAGAATAAGGAACAACTAGTCAAAGCAAGTTCAAAGTCTTCAAAGATAAAGGATGCAATATGGTTCTACAAAGGTATACTAAGACCTTATCTTTCTCTTACAAGGCTTAGGCACACACACAATTCATACATTTGTGTCCCTGCATAGTTGTGCACCATTATAGGCACACACACACAATCCATACATTTTTGTCCCTGCATCAGTGTGCACCATTATAGGCACACACATACAATTCATTCATATGTGTCCTTGCATCGTTGTGCACCATGTATAACACATTCACACACTTGAAAAATGAATGCTCATGCATTGGTATGAAAATGCATGATTGGAGACTATCTCTATGTAGTTTGCATTCTAGTGTGAACTGTGTTTGTATGTGTATATATTTGTATAATATGGATATTGAACTTGATTTTAGTCTTAAATCATTCTTGATTGAGTTCCGGTTATTTCAGTTACTCATACTATTGATTTCAAGTTCTAAGTCAAAAGATAATACACTTTCAACTCATGTTGCATACATTGTTTGCGTCTTCATATATCAAGTCAAATTATTAATTTCTGGGTTGAGTATCTTATATTTCCATGTCCATGATAGAGTTACGGTTTGTAATCCGTAAACGGATTCAAATTCCGAGTTCGGAGGCCGGAGAACGGTCGAAGAACGTGAGGTGAATGCGCGAGGAAAAGATGTGCAACCAAGCACTCTTTCCTGAGATGGCGCATGGCCATCTCGGGACAGAATGCTTGCTGCCCCGAGATGCCCACGTGCCAGCTCGGGCAGCAAGCGTGCTTGGTGCACTTAAGGTCATTTGGGTCCTTTTGCTTCTATTCTTTTCCTCTCCTTTATATATCCCTTCCCTCTCACATTGCATTCTAAGGAGAGATTCAAAATTTTAGTGCAAAATTTTCTCCCAAATTGTCTCACCTTCCAAACACCATAAATTCTTCATTTGAACTTTGATTCGAGTGATTCAAAGTTGAGAGTGTTTGTCTATTCATTCTCCAGCTTTTCTATGAAGGTTTGATTTAGTTTTATTGCTGTTTTTGGAGACTAATCTCACAAACACGGGACTGCACCAAATCAACTACGGTATTGATTTTCTCTCAAAGTTTTTTTAAAAAAACTTGGTGAATTGCCTTGGGTTTTCTTCTTCAACATATATATGTGTATTGTGATTGTTTTTATTTGATTTGTGAACTCATTTAAAGCTAGATTTAGTTTCAATAGAAATCTCATATGTTGAGTTAGGTTTTGATTTTGCATATGTTTTTACATGTTTGGGATTATATTGTGCTAGCTTTGATTCTATGACTATTTGATGATCTTTGATTGATTTTGTGAAAAATAGTTTCTCACATGTATTAGGCTCTCTTTGGCCGAAATCTCACTATAATACATGTGCTTGTGTTCTTTTGAGCTATTCATGTGCTTTGTTGAATCTATGAATAGGAAATATGTTCTACAACTTTAGCTTTAATCTAAATGACTTTGTCACATGATTTTAGCATATTTTTGGTATATGAGATTTAAACTTGATTGTGTGTTAACTAAACATATCTTGTGATTCAAGTTTTAGATCTATGCATGTATCTAGGTTGTAATTAATGTTGAACATATCTTATATGATCTAGATGGATTAAACATGCATGATTGACTATACTACATTTTTTTTGTGCATTCATGCTCATGTCTAGTATTTTAAATAGGATGTGTTGATCATAATATTCTATGTTGCATGCTTGTTTTTTTTTTGCATTCATGATCACCTAGATGCCCTGTGAGAAGGAAGTATTGACAATAGGTGTGAGACCTATGTTGTTGAGCAAGGAAGTCTTAGCAAGAGGTAGGAGACCTCGGATTGTCAAGCAAGGAAGTCTTGACTAAAGTTGGGACGACTCGGATAGCTGAGCAAGAATTATTGCCTAGGGTCATGAGGATCCGGAAGGGTGAGTGAGGTAGTCTTGACTAGAGTCGGGAGGACTCGGATAGTTAAGCAAGAAGTCTTACCTAAGGTCACGAGGATCTAGAAGGGTGAGCGAGAAAGTCTTGACAAGGGGTGCGAGGCCTCGGATTGTTGAGCTAGAGGGTGGCATCTTCATGACTAGGGTAGGAGGGTAGTTTCTATATGAAGGGGTTACTTGAGAGATTGTACTTGTCTTATCTACTAGTGGATTTTGTTTGCCGGTGGTTGCTAACCCATGGATGTTTCCTCTTCGGAGGTTTACCACGTTATATCTTGTGTTAACTTTTCTCTATCCCTATCACTGTTATATTTGTATTTGTTATTTGAATACTATGGATAGAACTTTATATGTAAGTTGACTTTCTTTCTGTAAAGTCCTCATTTGTTGATTGGCGTATTTCATGAACAAACCACATTTATGGGGTTTTATGTAAGGGTAGCTTGGGCTCTGAAGACCTCAAGAGAAGAAGCACCAAAGGTAAAATTCATGTGCTTACTTGCTTTGAAGAGATATAGTTGCACACACTCACAACTCATGCATATTTCTTATTCGTATATGTTGTGTGTTTATATGATTGTGCATTCATGTTTTGATAACTCTTCTTGCATGTTTATATTGATCACATCTTTGCATTTGTATTGACATGCATTATGTGTTGCTCACACACACACTTACTTGCATTTGATTTGTTATGCATGTGTGCTTCATTGTTGTCTATGTACATTCATAGTGTGGTTTTGTGTGTTGTTCGCGCTTGCACGATGGTGTGTTTGTCTTAGCACATTGAGTGACCATTTGAGAAGGTCGTATTCTTCTCTTTGTTTTGTTATGTGGAGTAAGGTGTCTAGTTTCAAAATATGGATTTCAAAGATTTAAATGTTTTTCAAAACTGACCTTTGTATTGTCTTGTGACCATAACTTTTTATAAAATGCTTCAAAATATGTTTTAAAAATTTCTGTACAAACTAGACACCCATACCTTTCCAATGGTATTATTCGTAATATTTCATGACAGTTTGAATTAGTTTTGAAATCTCCAAAGTGACCACAAAAACAGGGCATCTCTGTTGTTATCGGTTTCTGACCTTTGGTCAATCAAATGACCATAACTTTTTATACAGTCATCCAAATCTTTTTTTATAAATTGAAATAGAAATTAGACTTCCATACCTTTCCAACGGTATATTATACGAAAGGTTTGGATGTCGTTTGGTCATGTTTTGGGTCGCTTGAAGCTCAAGCTGTTGTGCTGTCACGTTTTTCCCGAGAGTATAGCGACCTCAAGGCGACCTCACTTCCAGGTAGCCTCTGACGCCTGAAAATCAGTTTTTTCTCTCCCAAAACGTCGTAGTTTGATTTTGATCATATATATACTTCATCTTCTTCCCCATTTCGACATAGAACTCAGAATTCCTAGATCTTAGTGAGAGAAAGAGTCCCCCTAGTTAGAGAAAGCACCAAACTTGCTTCTTTGACTCTCCAAACCCAAAACCCATCTCCATTTTGCATCGTTCTTCATAATATGAGAATGGGTGTTCTTGGTTTCATGACTATGTAAGTAAGAACTTCATTGAACATCTTTTATTGTTCTTCTTACTCTAGATTAGGTGTTTATTGCATGATTAAATACCTAGACTCTAGTTTATTGCATATATTTTTGAGTCTTGATAAAATGATTGGGTTTGTATTTTGATAGCTTAATTGATTAGGTCATTTTTTCCTAAAAGCTAGGTCATAAACATTCTTGTGTGATTCATTGTTGACTAGGTTGATAGATTGTTCATTAATCAACTTGTTAAGCTTTTGAATGTTTATGTGATGTTTTTGTTACAATTAGTTTGTGAGAAAATCTCTACACAACTAATTGAGTTTGTTATTGATAGACATTGGTCTAAGACTTGCATTTATTGTGTGGCTAAATGCTTTGTCTCAATCACATGAATATATACTAAGTATATGTTGAATACATTGTAAGCATATTTGTTGATTCATTATGATTGTTTGTGATAGCTAGGATTGTTGTTATTGATAACTTCTAGCTAAATCTCAATGCTTTGTATTTAGATATTGTTTAGGACTCATTGATTGCATTTAGTGATTGCATTATAGTCCTTGCCATGCTTAATGACAACATGTGTTGATTTGGCTTTTACGATAGCTTCATAGGATTGCTTGTTCTAAGCTCAGCTAAGCTTTATGACATGTCATTTAGCTCTTGATATCTAGGATTGCATTTATTTCCATCTCATAATCCTAGATAAGCATATAAGGTACCCTAGCCTTGTTTGTTGTTTGAATATCATCATATATTCACATAGGGTGTTTATCTCTTCATTTAAGAGAAGTAAGTCTTGTGTTGCATCCGGGAGTAGGTTGCTTCAAGCGTAAGCAAATTGGACTAGGTCCACTTAATACCAGGATTAGGTAGTGGTAGTGGGTTATATATTGAGAGTATGTTGTAACGCCTCTATCGTCAGTGGATTCGTTGTTCGAGTGTGGCGCACTTAACTGCCCGTTGTTTTTCCCATTTGGAGGGTTTCCACGTAAATCTCAAGTGTCTTTATTATTTCGGCACATATTACACTTGTGATATTATTGTGACTAGTTAGGGGTATTTTTCATCTAATTGACCATTAACAAAAATTGGGTAAAATTTGATTAAAATCTATTCACCCCCCTCTAGATTAATATTACATACCATAATATTTGTTTCACTTTCTATAATATAAATTGTGTATGTGTTATGATTACTTGTTTGCATCACACTTTGCTTGTTTTATATATTGATTAAGTGTCTTTAATTGATATATATATTGTGATACAAGCAATCTAGAGGGATAAAATTTTATTTGTTTCTAAGGGAGTCGAAAAAGGTGCCTAACCTATTCAACCCCCCCCCCCCCCCCCCCCCTCTAGGTTAGCCTTGAGAATTTAACCGTGTTTATATTTTCACTTGTGGATTATGGTTTTGAGCAAGGTACTCTAACCCTTTTTTGTGGTAACATGAGTGCCATTAATATTTCAAAAAATCTTGTCCAACATTCTAGAACTAAGAATGCATTGCACTTGAACATGTGGGCATAAATGATTAACTAGCGGACTTGTTCATAAATCCGTTAGATTCAACTAAGTTTAAATCTCTTAATAGGTCTATTGGGATTTGTCATATGCATTGATGAGTTCTGGTGTTTGACCCATATGGGGAGCTAAAGAAAAGAGAGCGAACTTGCATTCTAATAAGCAAATAATTGTTCAATTTTATGCTCTTTAATTAATTACTTGAGTATCTTGGATGCATATATTATTATATGACTTTTTATTCAATAAGTGTGCATTTGCCTTATTTGAAATGCATGTCTCATTTGTGTTCCAACATGTATTTTTGGACTAGGAAATTTGATTTGGAAGTACATTTGATTGACCCAAAGTTTATCTCCATACTTTTGAAAACTTGATCTTGACATGCTTATATTGTTACGCATGATGAATTTATTGAATGCTTATAAATGATTGCAAATTTGTGTGAGAGGGACTTTTGAGACTTCAATCAATAAGGATATTGTATACATTTCAAGGATTTCACAATCCAATAGTCTCTCTCTCTTTACTTGTTGGACAAGGCTACTATCATACCGGCATTTCACCCGAAAAAATCTAAAAGGGCGTAATAGTCGCTCATGTCTTGTTTAACTTGTAAAGCTTGTTAGTTGCTCTTCTCTCTTGTTAAACTATATCTTGTTTTCCATTCACAAATTGGTGCAAATTGGTTTGACTTCTCTTGGAACCTCATGTGCTATTTTCCTTTGCCAAATACCATGCTTTTGGAAGTTGATGTTGCATGTATTTCATTCAAGGCAATCTTTTCACACATGTTCCAATAAATAAAACTTCCATGAATTTCTCTCTCTTAATTAAATTGCATAAAGTTGTTATATATGATTATGCATTTACATTGGAAATATCTCTCTTTGCTACAGCGTCCCGGTTGGGGAATACTACTTTGTCTATCTTGTGACGAAAATGGGGAGTAATGTTGGATTTAGGGGGAGTTTGTGTTGCTTTTGCATATAAGGGGATAATATCATTTTTAGGGGGAGTTGTCTTTATGTTGTTAGCTTATGTGCATTGTTGATTGCATGTTACTTGTTTCTAATTCATGCAAATTGTACTTGTTTTTATTTTTCTTGATCCCTTTCATACACTTGTCTTGGAAAGTGTAATTCTTTGTTTTGTAGGGATGATCATTCTACAAGAGATGGAAGATTTGAAGATTTAGCTTTAGGTATCTCTTGTAATATAGAATGTATTTGTTGACATCTTGTTGTTTCTTTTGTGTTTTGTTGTGAGAATACTTTGTGAGTGAGTGGTTTTGTCATGAAATAGCCAAAGGAGGAGATTGTAAGTTCCTCAGTGTTTGATTGGCTTATTTCGTTGACAACCACATTTGGGGATCACTATGTAAGGGTAGTTTAGGGATTCATTGTTCGTAACCAAGCTCAAGCATCAAAGATAAAATCACTTGCTTGACTTTCATTGAAGAGGTACACACTCATGAAATTTCCTTTAATTATCTTCCATGCATGCTTATTTGCCATCTTGTGTGTTTTAATTCTGGTTTGAGTGTTGAATGCATTTTTTAAGCCTTAAAAAGATAATTTTTTCTTCTGGTCCGCGGTTCAAACCGCTTTCTGTGCAGTGCCTACCCCACTGTCTGCACATCGGTATTTTCCAGAGGCTGCACGCTGTGGCTACCGCGCCCTGTGTCTGTTGCATGCACCACGGTCTCTCAAGCGGAGTTTCACAGGCGTTGCATGTTGTCCAGATCGCGGTCAGTGCACCTGCATGCACAGCAGCCTATAGAGCGATGTTGTCCAGACGATGCACCGCTGTCTGTGCCGCGATCTGGACACTTACCTGTACCATGGTACAACCAGCGGTCTTGACGAGATTTGGTTGTGTTTCGTCCAAAACGATGTCACTTTTTGTAGGGCACCATTTATATATGTTCTCTTCTCTTCTATTTGGTTCTTAAGAGTTCAAGAAGCCATTTTTATGTGATCTAGCTTTTCTAGAGAGAGAGGGACTCCCAAACACTCATTTTTCCTCAACCCAACTTCATTTGATGATCATCTAGCTTCATTCTAGGACCATCTAAGCATGGAGCATCATCTTCTTCTTGACTTGGTAACTCCTACATGCTATAGACTATATTGTTTCATTACAAAGAAATGTATACCTAGAGTTTTAGTCTTTATTGCATATTAAATGTTTGCTTGTATGTTTAATTGCTTTTATGACATGCTTGTGTATTGATTATTGGTTGAGATGCATTAATTTGTGATAGATAGAATTTAAGACGGTTTACCCTTCTAGCTAATTCTTCTTGCCTTTGTATTTAGAACATTGATATCTAGTATTTGCTTTAATTGTCATTATTAATCCTAGATAAGCATGAATGTCTTGACCTAGCATTTTTGCATATAGAATATTCTTGCATATTGACTTAGGTTTCCATTATCTTTTCATTGTTGGTTAAGCTTGTGGCTATATGATTAGTGCACAAGGTTTGTGATCCAAAATCACTATTAAGGCCCGTTGGGTAGAGTGAAAGGGTTAGTAACTGAAGGGTTAGACGGGAGGTCAACCTAGGTTGTAAACTTTCTCTCAATAGTGGATTTTGAGGATCGAGTGTGGCGCACTGAACATCACGTGGTTTTTCCCATTTTGAGGGCTTCCATGTATATATTGCCTGTTGTTACTGTTTTATGTTTGTTGTCTTTTATTTGTACACTTAGTAGAATGGGGTAGAATCGATAATATTGATTAATTCGCAAAATTGGTAATCTATCGAATTAAAACCTATTCACACCCCCCCCCCCCTCGAACTCCAGGTTATAGACACACACTTTCTAGGGAATTTCAGTAGCAACTTTCTCTTAACCCCTGCCATTCACAAGGATTTTCTAGGTGCTTTGATAAACTTGTATGAGGCCTTGCAAGGTATAGTCCAACTTGAATTGATCAAAGGAATCTGATAGTGAATTGACAATCATGTCAATTTTCGTTTCACCATCTATCTCAGCACCATTCAGTTCAGCAATGTTGAGATGTGCTATGACTTTCATCACGTGATCTTTCACAACCTGTCCAGGTTTCATCCTAAGATTCATGAAAGTAGTCACTGCATTTCTCTTAGTCGTCCTGGACTTCATAGCAAAAATCTCTTCCAGAGACATCATTATATCGGCAGCAGTCTCTATTACTTCATGTTGTTGTTGTAACACCTTGGAGATGGTGGTCAGAATGTAACATTTAGCCATCTAATCTGAAGATTTCCACTGCTGATACTCATCTCTTTGCTTCTGAGTAGATTCATTAGTAGGAGTAGGTGGTTTATAAGCATACAAAATGAACTTATGTTTTTCAGCTTGCAACAACAACCCAATTTTCCTTTCCCATGTGACTTAATTATCATCAGTTAAAGTATTAACTTTTAGGATGTTGATTAGGGATGAGGTCATGATTTCTTTTTATTAATAAAAATTATATAAGTAAACAATCATGGTAAAGCACTTTTGAATATTTATCTTGACTTATATAAAATAATTCAATCGTAAAATTCAACGGTGATCTAACACCCATAAATGTCACGCCTTCTTTGGGAGTTCGCACCATTTACCAGTTAGACTAGGTCCCACAAAATTGTTAACATAACACCCAACATTTTCAATTTTAGCCTTGCAATTTTATTAACAAGAACTCTTGGGAGGATATTAATAAAATCACATTGAGTTTGTTACCGAGTTATTGACCTTCAATATATTCCCTCACGAATATCCCTCCTTTGGGAGTTGATATCGTTTGGGCCAATTGCCTAGTCTATACTTGTAAGAAAGTATCTTACTAAATTTCATTCATGATTACCCCTTGGGGGTTTATTACACGAAAAGTAAAGCTCAACTAAGCTTGGAGGTCGTAGGTGTTCCAAAACACCTTCTCCCATTCAATTGTTTAAGACATGTTATCAAATTCCATAGAATGATTTACCAAGTTGTCTAGATGCCAATTAGATACCTAAACCATTCGATGTATGTTCATACCAAAAATGAAATATATTAGTGGCACTGCTATTATATATGAGAAGTTAGCAAACATTGCAATATTTACAAGATATAAATAGCTACATTTTTTGTCCATCCTAGAAAAATAAGTAAATTACATATGTCTTGGAATACAAAAACTCATTTCTTAGCGAACAAGTCTTCAAGCGACCATTATCCGTTTGGACATCCCTCGGCTGCCTCCCATGGGCATGCGCACCCTTGGCTCAGTAAAGAGCTGCCATGCGCAGCCCATGCCACAACAATCATGGTCGCATGCTCATTCGCACGCACGATTGTTGCTATGGCACGCACGGTACCAAACATGTTCTGGTTGCTTCCAATTCTTCAAACCTTCAAGTCTTTAGTAATTGAATGTATTACTGAAGAATTTTAAATAATAAAATACTGCAATATTTTAAATACAATATAGTGCAGTTTTTTTAATACAATATTTTTCTGCAGTATTTTTATTAAAATAGAAAAATAAATAAAAAACTTAACAACTACCAAGAAGGAAATTATGGCGATGATAGGTCACCTTTCTTGTTACAATCCCAAAATAAAAATATATTGAAATTCTATGACCAAAATTGAGCAATAACAAACCATATATATATATATATATATATATATATCCATACATTCAATTGTAAATATATATACGAATACCTAGAGTGTCATCTCATTCTAAAACATGCATATTATCAATAAAAAAGAAGTAGATTCCCGTACATATACATCAATTAATCAAGGGTACAACCAAGCTCTGAAACGAATTGTAGGGAAAAATCGATTCAAAACGCGGCGGAAGCATAGAATGAGGGTTTGAAATATTTAAAAAAAATTCCCTTTAAAAGAAAGAACCTTGACCCTAGATTAATTGACGTATAATAATAGTATCATACCTTTTTCTCCTGACGATTGAACTAGCATCGAATTGAATCCTTAAGATCTTTCGATCCAATCATGAATGTGAATCACCCAGTAGTGTGGGCTCCCTTTATTTCAACTGTATACCTAAGGATGGAAACAAATAAAATCCCTTTCTTTGTTAGTCACAATAATCCTCCAAGAAGAAAAACAAAGAACGTTACGTCACTTGTGAATTATCAATCAATTTAATTGAAACTCGCGTGAACCTAGATTCAATGTTGTACACAAAACCTTTTAATGTAAAGACTACTAGTGCATTATCGAATACAAAACGTTCTTTTTATCTTTTCCGGTTTGTCGAATTTTGACACACCAATCTTTAGAGTTGGAAGAATTTATCAAGAGCAGGATCCGAATTTTCCACACTCAAAATTCTCTCTTGGCTGAAATTTCTCTCCATTAGATTAGGGTTTGGCCGAAATTTCTCTCTATGAAAAAGAAGTGGCCGACATTTTTCTCTCTAAAAATTAGGCTGGCCGAATTCTTCATCCTTTCAATTTAGGAGGATTTACCTGATGGACAAGAATCCTTTCCTTTTAAGGATTTACTTAGTGGGCAATAATTCTTTCCTTAGGAGGATTTACTTGGAAACAAATAATCCTTTTCTAAAAAAGATTTCTTTTCCACACCAAGAATCCTAATCCAACTCAAATAGTGTATTTATTCAATAACCAATTATTAAATATAATTAAATTGTGATTAACTCAAAAACTTCCTAATAGAAATCAAATACTTCCTAATTTGACTAGAAAAATAAAGTCCTATTTTTTATCTACTTATCAAATATAGTATTTGATACTTACCATATTACCAACAATAATATGACTCTAGGATACCATCTCCTACTCGGAAAAAGATTTTGAGTTTTAATAAAATGATTAATTAATTAATTAATTTCCATTTAATTACTTAATAAAATAAAAATCAATATATAAGGCTATTCTACAAGCCCTAGTGATCCATGTAAGTTCGTGTGGATTGGGGATCTTGGCGGGTCTCTAAATTTAAGTTTAAATAAACATAACCTAATCACAGTCAATAAATGATTTATTTAGGTATGATCTATTAACTTTAGTTCAATCCATAAAATAACTAAAATTGAACTCTTAAATGAAGATAGAATAAGTTCATATTGCTCATTCGTACCCTAGACAATCTTAATGGAGAAAGTGTATCCACGTGAAGAATATCAATAATGGCCGAGAGCTCCTAGATCGCCTATAGCTCTCAAGATACTTTATTTACTCATATGACCACATTTTGAACTTGGATATTTTGACTTGTCCAGAAGCCTTATTTCAATAGACGCTATTGAAAAATTAACGCCAAGATTTAATATCCAATACCTCAAAACATCCATATGATGATATTCTACTCTCATTTAATAAATGGAGCCACAATGTCCATATCGATAAATGAAGTCCTCTGTCGATTAACAAATTAATACCACCAAATTATCGAGGATAAACTATGCTATATAATCGTACTCATTGATATCTCAAATGATAACACTTGCAACCATAAGTCCATTATTTATCTCAAGATTGAGATAGACTCTCTGATTGTCTTCAAGTAAATATTTTTATCCATTGACGGTTTTGGATAAAGTATCTCACTTTGATCCTATTCAATGCACCTGGTGCACTAGATTCTTTTGCCCAAAGACACCATACGTTGATGATTTTAGACTCATCATAACATAATTGATCCCTCTCAAATGTTATTAAAAGAATCTACAACTTTCACTAGATAAATGCACCCAACCTTTATCTTAAGTTGTGAATATTATTCAAGACTCACTATAGAATTGTGTCTAGCTCATACATATCCAGATGTACGAACAATTCTTCTTTTCTCATAGTCTTTCGAATATTTTTCTTGAATTAAAGCACTTTCAAATATTTATCTTGAATTAAATAAAATAATTCGATCATAAAATTCAATGGTGATCCAACACCCATAAATGTCACGCCTCCTTTGGGAGTTCATAACATCTACTAGCTGGACTAGGTCCCACCTAATTGTTAACATAACAACCAACATATCAATTTTAGCCTTATAATTTTATTAACAAGAACTCTTTGGAGGATATTAGTAAAATTACATTGATTGTGTTACCAAGTTATCAACTTTCAATATTATCCCTCACGAATATCCCTCCTTTGGGAGTAGATATCGTTTGGGTTAATTGTCTAATCTATCCTTGTAAGGAAGTATCTTGCTAAATTTAATTCATGAATACCCCATTAGGGGTTATTGCAGAAAACATAAAGCTCAACTAAACTTGGAGGCCTTAGGTGTTCCGAAACACCTTCTCCCACTCAATTATTTAAGGTGTGTGATCGAATTCCATAAAATGATTTACCAAGTTATATAGATGCCAACTATATACCTAAACCATTCAATCCATGTTCATACCAAAAGAGATATATGTGTTGCACTCCTATTCTATACGACAAGTTATCAAACAATGACAAACATTGCAATATTTACAAAAATATAAATAGCTACAATTTTGGTCAATCCTAGAAAAGCAAGTAAATTACATATGTCTTGGAATACAAAAACTCCTTTTTATGGCTAACAAGTCTTCACGCAACCATCGTCCGTTTGGACCCTTTAGATGCCTCTATGGGTGTGCACACACTTTGGGTCCACAATGGGCTATTGTGCATAGCCCATGACATCCACCATGGGGCTACCGTGTGCAGCCCATGCCACAACAATCGTGGTTGCTTGCTCATTCGCACGCATGATTGTTTCTATGGCGTGCACGGTACAAAACTTGTTCCTATTGCTCCCAATTCTTTAAATCTCCGAATCTTTGATGCTTGAATACGATACAAAACTATTTCAAACAAAAAAAAATATTGCAGTTTTTTTTATTATTACAACAAAAAAATTAAAAAAAATAGTAACTACCGAGAAGGAAATTATGGCGATGAGGTCACCCTTCATGTTACAATCCTAAAAAAAAATCATTAAATTCTAGGACCAAAATTGAGCAATAACAAATCACATTATGAAAACACATATATATATATATATATATATATATATATATATATATATTATATATATATACATTCCAATGTAAATATAGATGCGAATACCTAGAGTGTCATCTCCTTATAAAGCATGCATATTAACAATAAAAAGAAGTAGATCCACATACATATACATCAATTAGTCAAGGGTACAACTAGGCTCTGACACCAATTGCAGGGAAAAATCAATTCAAAATGCGGTGGTAGCGTAAAATTAGAGTTTGGTATATTTAAAAAAAAATCCTTTTAAAAGAAAGAACCTTAGCCCTAGATTAATTGATGTATATTAAAAGTATCATACCTTTTCCTTGTGACGATTGAACTAGCACCGAATTGAATCCGTAAAATCTTCCAATCCAATCATGAACATGAATCACCTAGCAGTGTGGGCTCTCTTTCTTTAATTTGTATACATGAGGATGGAAAGAAATAAAAACGTTCGTTCACTTGTGAATTATCAATCTATTTGATTAAAACTCGCGTGAACCTGGTTTGATTTTTGTATACAAAACCCTTTTGATGTAAAGAATACTAGTGCACTATCAAAAATAAAAAACGTTCCCCTTTTCTCTTCTCATTGGCTGAATTCAATACACAATATCTATGAGTCGGCCGAATTTTGTCTAGAGCAAAAAACTAATTTTTTTTCTCTCAAAATTCTTTCACTTGGCCGAATTTCTCTCATAAAAACCCTAGCCTTGGCCGAAAATTTACTTAGAAATTAGCCTTGATCGAATTTATGTGGAGATATATATATATATATATATATATATATATATATATATATATATATATATATATGTATGTATGTATATATAGGTTCTCGAATCCTTTCCTAAAGAAGATTTACTTGGTGGGCAAGAATCCTATCTCCAGGTGGATTTACTTGGTGACAAAGAGTACTTTCTAAAAAAAGATTTATTTTCCACACCAAGACTCCTAATCCAACTAAAATAGTGTATTTATTTAATAACTAATTATTGAATATAATTTAATTGTGACCAAATCAAAAACTTCATAATTTGACCAATTGTCAGTTAGATTCCTAATAGAAATCAAATACTTCCTAATTTGACTAGATAAATAAATTCCTATTATTATTCCACTTATCAAATATAGTATTTGATACTTATCATATTAACAACAATAATATGACTCTCTGAAACCAGCTCCTACTAGGAAAAAGATTTTGACTTTTAATTAAACAATTAATTAATTTCCATTTAATTAAATAATAAAATAAAAAACAATACATAAGACTATTTTACAAGCCCTAGCCGCCCTAGCCTATACATAGGCCAAATATTGTTTTTCTTATTTTATTAAATTCATTGGACTTAAATAAAAAAGTACACATGTGAACTAGGCCCATTCTCACTAAAAGAAACAAGTCCACATGTCTTAATACAATTCTAGATGGACCCATAAATTGGTCCGGTAGAATATATCAATTGATCCATACAAGTTTGCGTGAATTGGGGCTCTTGGTGGGCTATCTAATTTTAAGATCCAATAGAAATAACTTAATCACAATCAACAAATGATTAACTTAGGTCCGATCTATTAATTTTAGTTAATTGACGGTTCTAGATAAAGTATTTCACTGTGATCTTATTCAATGCACCTAGTGCACTAGATTCTTTTGCCCAAAGACACCACACTTTGATGATTTTAGACTCGTCATAATATATGTGATCCCACTCAAATGCTAACAAAAGAATCTACAACTTTGACAAGATAAAGGTGTCCAACCTTTATCTAAAGTTGTGAATATTATTCAAGAATAACTAAAGAATTGTGTCTACCTCATACATATCCAGATGTACCAACAATTCTTCTTTTCTTATAGTCTTTTGAACTCATGGTTATCTACTTTTAACAATTATAATAATTAAACAATAAATGCTATAAGGTTTTTTAAACTAGAAATCACTTTTATTAATATGAAAAGATTGTCAAATACATTATTAAACTCTTGCTATCGAGCAATCTCAACACCTACCCTGATCGTGACCCCCGAGGTAGCGGTCTTGAGAGTGTTAATTGATATTCCTCACCTTGAGCGAATTTTCGGCTAACAATTTGTTAAGCTTATAATCACTTTATTAATATGAAAAGATTATTCAAATACATTATTACTGTACGGAAAATCGCACAACGGAAGCGTGAAATTAGGGTTTGTTATATTTTAAAAAATTTCCCCATTAATAGAAAGAACCTTAACCCCAGATTGATTGATATATATTAAAAGTATCGTACCTTTTACTCGTGACAATTGAATTAGCGTCGAACTGAATCCTTAAGATCTTTCAATCCAATCACGAACGTGAATTACCTAGGAGTGTGGACTCTCTCTCTTTAAATTGTATACCTGATGATGGAAACAAACAAAATCTTAGTCAGAACAATACTCCAAGAGAAAATCAAAGAACATCCGGTCACTTGTGAATTATCAATCTACTTGATTGAAACTCACGTGAACCCGATTCAGTTTTGTACACAAAATCCCTTTGATACAAATGATACTAGTGTACTATCGAAAACAAAAAAGTATACAAATGATACTAGTGAATAACTCAATAAAGACCTAACCATGTCATAAAGAGTTCTATTTCCCCTTTCTGCCACCTTATTTTGTTAAGGTGTACCTGGTGTAGAAAACTTAGAAATTTTCCCATTATCAATAAGATATTGCTGAAACTCACCAGATAGATATTCTCCACCACGATCAGACCTCAAGATTTTTATGTGTTTCTCATGTTTATTTTCCACTTCAGCTTTAAATGCTTCGAACATGTCAAAAGCATCTAATTTATGTCTCGTGAGAAACACATAGAAGAATCTTGAGTAATCATCTGTGAAAGTGATGAAGTACTCATATCCACCTATAGCTTGAATTCTCATAGTACCACACACATCAGTGTGTATCAATCCTAAACATTTGATGGCTCTTATGCCTGTGGTCGTGAACGACCTTTTGGTCATTTTACCTTCCAAAAAAGATTCACAAATTGGTAGATCATCAACCTTTAAATCAGTTAGAGGTTTGTCACTAACCAATCTTTTAATCTTATCAAGATTAATATGACCTAGGCATAAAAGGGCAAAGGTAGGTTTCATCTTTTGATTAGGTTTTGTTGATTCCGTGTCTAGCAAGTGAGAGATATTTCTATGCAAGTAGAATAAACTGTTTTCCAACGTACCTTTGCAAACAAATTTGTTATTCTTACTAATAATAAAAGCTTTATTAAAAGAAATTGAATATCGAAATTTTTTTAAACAAGAAACTGAAATTAAATTCCACTTGAATTGAGGTACATAATAAATGTCTATTAAATCTATATGCCTATAAGAATCTAAACTAATTCTAATATCTCCCACATTAGCAGACACCAATGCTTCGTTTCCTAAACAAAAGTTGGATTCATTCGCATTTAGTCTATTCCTTTGACCCTTTTCACTACAAAGGAAACACTTCACTTAGATATTGGTTACTTTATTGGTCTCCTTCTAGGTAGGCCCAAGTTGCTTTTTCTTTTGTTGTTTCTTGACCTTCTTACGGGTCTTAACAGTAACAACTTACCAACCGTATGAATCTCTTGACCCTTGCATTTTTACAAGGATTTTCTCGGTGCTTTGAACATCGTGCATCAAGTCTTGCAAGGTGTATTCCTTATTGTTCAAGGTGTAGTCCAACTTGAACTGATCAAAGGAATCTGTTAGTGAGTTGATGATCATGTCAATTTTCGTCTCACCGTCTATCTCAACACCATTGAGTTCAACAATGTTGAGATGTGCTATGACTTTCATCATGTGATCTTTCACAGCCTGTCCAGGTTTCATCCTAAGATTCATGAAATCAGTCACTGCCTCTCTCTTAGTCGTCTTGGACTTTATAGCAAACATCTCTTCTAGAGATATCATTATATCGACAGCATTCTCCATTCCTTCATGTTGTTGTTGCAACACGTCGGAGATGGTGGTCATAATGTAATGTACATTTAGCCATCTCATTTGAAAACTTCCACTACTGATACTCATCTCCTTGCTCCTGAGTAGATTTATTAGTAGGAGTAGGTGGTTTAGGAGTACATAGAATGAACTTATGCTTTTCAGCTTGCCACAACAACCTAATATTCCTTTTCCATGTGACCGAATTATCAGCATTTAAAGTATTATCTTTTAGGATGTTGATTAGGGATTGGATCATGATTTTTTTTAATAACAAAAATTATATAAGTAAACAATCATGATAAAACACTTTCGAATATTTATCATGAATTATATATTATAATTCAATCGTAAAATTCAGTGGTGATCCAACACCCATAAATGTCACGACTCCTTTGGGAGTTCGCACCATTTACTAGTTGGACTAGGTCCCACCTAATTGTTAACATAACAACCAACGTTTTCAATTTTAGCCTTGCAATTTTATTAACAAGAACTCTTGGGAGGATATTAATAAAATCACATTCAGTGTGTTACCAAGTTATCGACCTTCGATATAATCCCTCACGAATATCCCTCGTTTGGGAGTAGATATCGTTTGGGTTAATTGTCTTGTCTGTTTTTGTAAGGAAGTATCTTGCTAAATTCCATTCATGAATACCAATTGGAGGGTTATTACATGAAACATAAAGGTCAACTAAATTTGGACGCCGTAGGTGTTCCAAAATACCTTCTCCCACTCAATTATTTAAGGCGTGTGATCGAATGCCATAGAATGATAAGTTATCTAGATGCCAATTAGATACCTAACCATTCAATGCTTGTTCATACCAAAAGAGATATATGAGTGGCACTCCTATTCTATACGACATGTTATCTAACATTGACGAACATTGCAATATTTACAAAAATATAAATAGCTATAATTTTGGTCCATCCTAGAAAAGCAAGTAAATTACAAATGTCTTGGAAAACAAAAACTCCTTTCTTGGCGAACAAGTCTTTATGAGATCATCGTCTGTTTGGACACCCCTCGGCTGCCTTCCATGGGCGTGTGTACGTCTTGGTTGCCTCACATCGATTTAAAACGTGGCGGAAGCGTAAAATTAGGGTTTGATATATTTTAAATTTTTTCCCATTAATTGATAAAACCTTAACCCTAGATAAATTGATATATATTAAAAGTATAGTACCTTTTTCTCGTAACTATTGAACTAGCATCGAATTGAATCCAAAAGATCTTTTAGTCCAATCACGAACGTGAATCACCTAAGAGTGTAGGCTCCCTTTCTTTTAATTGTACACCTGAGGATGGAAACAAACAATTTTTTTTGTTAGTCACAATAATCCTTCAAGAGAAAAACAAAGAACGTTATGTCACTTGTGAATCATCAATCAATTTGATTGAAACTAACGTGAACCTAGATTCAAAGTTGTATACGAAACCTTTTGATGTAAAGGCTACTAGTGCACTATCGAAAACAAAACGTTCTTTCTTCCTTTTCCACTTTGCTGATTTTTCGCACACCAATCTTTATAGTTGGAAGAATTTATCTAGAGCAAGAATTGGATTCTCTCCACTGAAATTTCCCTTTATGCAGAGATTTTCACTAACAAAAATAACTTGGCCGAATTCTACTCTTATTAATTCTAGCTTGACTGAATTTCACTCTTAGAAATCCTTAGCTTGACCGAAATCTTCAAGAAAAATAGATGCTTGGCCGAAATTAATAGGAGTATAAACAAGCAAACAAATCCTTTCCTAAGAAGGATTACTTGGTGGGCAAGAATCCTTTTCTTAGGTAGATTTACTTGGTGACAAAGAATCCTTTTCATTGAATGATTTCTATTCCGCACCAAGACTCCTAATCCAACTCAAATAGTATATTTGTGACTATATTAAAGACTTCCTAATTTGACTAGATAAATAATTCCTTTTATTTATCTACTTATTAAATATAGTCTTTAAAATTAATTATACTACAGTATTAGCAGACCTTCTCCAATTAGGAAAAAGATTTTGAATTTCAATTAAATAATTAATTAATTAACAAAGTAATTAATTTCCATATAATAAAATAATAAAATAAAAAACAATATAATTAGGCTAAAATATTTAGCCTCGCCACCCAAGACCACACATGGGCATATATATTATTTTTCTTATTTTATTGAATCCATTGGACCTTAATAAAAGTTCACATGTGAACTAGACCCATTCTTACAAAAAGAAACAAGTCCACGTGCCTTAATATAATTCTAAACGGACCCATAAATTGGTCCGGTAGAATATATCAAGTTATCCATGCAAGTTCGCATGGATTAGGGATCCTGGTGGGCTATCTAAATTTAAGCTCTAATAGAGACAACCCAATCACAATCAACAAATAATTTACTTAGGTCTGATCTATTGATTTTAGTTCATTCCACTAAAGAACTAAAATTGTACTCTTAAATAAAGATAAAATAAATTAATATTGCTCATTCATACCCTAGACAATCTTAATGGAGATAGTGTATTCTCGTGAAGAATATCAGTAATTGCCAAGAGCTCATATACAGCCTATAGATCTCCAAGTTACCATATTTACTCATATGACCACATTTTAAAATTGAACATTCTGACTTGTCCAGAAGCCATATTTTAACAGACACTATTGAAAACTTAACGTTAAGATTTAATATCCAATACCTCAAAACATCCATATGATGATATTCTACTCTTATTTAATAAATGAAGCCTTAATGTCCATATCTATAAATGAATTCCTCTATCGATTAACAAATGAATACCACTAAACTATCGAGGATAGACTATGCTATATAATCGTACTCATTGATGGCTCAAATGATAACGCTTGCAACCATAAGTCCATCATTTATCTCAGGATTGAGATAGGCTCTCCGATTGTCTTCAAGTAAAAACTTTTATCCATTTATGGTTCTGGATAAAGTATTTTTTACTGTGATCCTATTCAATGCACCCAGTGCACTAGATTTTTTTGCCCAAAGACACCACACTTTGATGAGTTTAGACTTATCATAACACATTTGATCCCACTCAAATAATAGCAAAAGAATCCACAACTTTGACAAGATAAAGGTGCCCAACCTTTATCTTAAGTTGTGAATATTATTCAAGACTAACTAAAAAATTTTGTCTACCTCATACATATCCAGATGTATGAACAATTCTTCTTTTCTCATAGTCTTTTAACCTTATGATTATTTACTTTTGACAATTATAATAATTAAACTATAAATGCCATAAGATTTGTTATACTAGAAATCATTTTTATTAATATGAAAATATTGTCAAGTACACTATTACACTCTTGCTATTGAGCATTGTTGACGTCAATTTCTGGATTATTTCAGAAAAGCCAGCAAGGATTGGATTTCGGCTATTGATTCAAAAAGAAAGAGATTCAAAGACAGTAACAAAGACAAGTTTTACGTGGTAAAACTCCGATGACCGGAGAAACGTCCACGGGTGGTTGAAGGATCAACCAAACCAAAATCCACTATAAAAATATGATGTTTACAAGCTCTCGATCTATCTTTTTTCTCTCTGTATTTGCTATGATTGATGTATGCTATATTGCCTATCTCTTTTGGAGCCAGATTATGGGTCTATTTATATGCTTATAGAACCCTAATCTGCTTTGTACAAGTAATACGAGATCTTTGTATTTAATTGTGATTCGGTTACTTGTTTGAGAATAATTTGTCTTCTTTCCTGTTTCGGAGTCTCTTATGGAAATCGAGTGGGATTCTAGTAGTACTGTTCAATTTGGACTTGTTTCCTTATAAGAATGTAGTCTTCGTGTATTTAATGACTTAATCTGTGTGAAAAAAGCACCAAGTTCTTACTATAGTCGTATTTATTCCTGAGTACTCTACCTGATGGTCCCGAGTAGCGCCGTTTGAGCCCGAGTGGAAGCGTTGTTTAACCAGTCCCGAGTGCTGTTAACTGATCCTGAGTAGGTTTCATTCAATATATACTCACTCGGGCTTTCTTCTCTTTAATGAGGCCTCGTAGGATATTTCCTGAGTGTCCATTTGGGCGTCCACCTGGCTATTTTCTCCTTCCTATCAATGACGTGTATGCTTGATAAAATTCACATATGACAATACCTCCTTAAAATATTTTTGCCGATTAAATTTCATTCCAGGCAAGAGTATTTTAATAGTCTTAAATTTTACTCGTCAGAATAGTCGGCTTGTCATAAAGGCGTGTATTAATGGTGACTGTAATTTCGATTTGCTTTATCACGCGAGATCTTAAATGATGGCGATGTTTTGAAGTTCTGACGGTCGAAGGCTACTTCCTGTTTTGACACGCGTCCCTCATCTCTTCGTCTTTTAATATCATTTATGAGAAATTATTTTTGCGTTTCCCCAAACGCCACCTACGTCACCGAGTTTCATCATAAGTCTTATCCCGCCTTGAAATCCTAGAGTTTCGTGCCGTCTCGTCTTTAAATTCTTTGCTGAGAGACATTGTTGGTTTATTCTCAACAATTTTCAGTAGAAATTTCTTTAAACTCAGATTTCTTTATCCAGAAGTTCGCGATTCTTCGTTTGAAGATCTTGCATCAATCTCAATTCAAGGTTAGTTTTAATGGGGCCATCTTCCCGCCATCGTCTCTTTAAAATCGCTTTTGATGCATTAGAACATGGGGATTTCCAGTTAGTTTCTTGCATTAAACGATTACTGGGGGATATCCCAATAGATGAACCTTCATTCTTAGAGGTTGATGTTTCTAGGCTTCATCCCGACGTCACTTTCAGCCCTGTATCGAGTTCTCCATCTAGTTCTGATTCTGATATTTTTGATCACAGGGTATCTTTTCGAAGGATGGGTAAACATCAGAGCAGAAGTAAGGTATACAAGCACAGCTCGAGCAGCGTTCAGACCAGGGAACAGACTGTTAATGAGGGTGACGTTGATGAAGTGTACAGGGCGTCTCGCCTTTCATTTTTTGATACTCGCCTGAGTGGCTTTGATACTGAGCGGAATGTGGTTGGGCCAGCTGAGATAGAAAAATACCGCTCCCGATTAGACTTGCCCGACTCAGTCACTTTGGTTCCTTCGGGGGATAGAGCCGTATGGAATCCTCCAAAAGGTATGGTCACGATTTATGGATCCATGCTTTGCTGTGGTGTCACACTTCCCCTTCAGCCTTTTATTGCCTGGTTTTTGGCTGAAGCAGGGATAGCCTAGGCTCAGTTGGCCCCGAATTGTTACAAAGTCTTGATGTGCATGTGGCACATGTTCAGTCGAATGAACCTTTCGCCGCCTTCCTCGAATGAAATCAGGCATTTCTTTACGCTGAGGCAGGTTAGCAAAACGGGGACCTATTTTCTTGCATCTTCTCCATCGGATGGTTGGGTACCCAAAGAAGCAAAGGTGAATCGGGAGGTCGATGCTTCCGATGACCCAAAAAAGAAGGGTTTTGTATGGGGATTCCCTACATCCAACAAGTTCTGGAAGAACAGTTGGTTTTTTACTGGAGGGGCTCTCGGGTTCAACGTCATTGTTGGATCTGGGGATTCTCGAACAGTGTTGAGTGTTCCCCGTTTCTTCTTTTCCCCCCAGGCATGGAACAGAAAAATAATTGATTATAATGATTCTGAGCTGAAGAGGCTGACTCGGGCAGCTGTTCGTACTCTGGAGAAAATAAGCAAGAGCTACCCTTTTAAAGAGAAGGATTTGATAAAGCTCGGCTTCTTCAGACAGATTTCGGGCCATCGCGGGCGATGTAAGTAACCCGACACCCTTTCTGTTGTATTTGTCTGCTTTCATTTTCTTTTCTAATTTTTTTTTAGTGTTCGATATAGACGTTGTCAGCGATCTTCAGGCTCTCCAGGTGAAGGCGATTCTACAAGCGAGTAGAAAAGGAAGCTTCCCGTCAGAACGATGAGGGTATTGCTCCACTAGAGCCTGATGAGGAAACCGACACTGCTGAGGAACGAATTCCCGGGTGCGTTGTTCAGGGTGCTCAGCCTCTTACTCAGGATTCTGTTGGTCTAAGTGGCCAGAGTGAAGGCCCGTGTAAAGAGCCTGTTGGATGGTTTGTTGTCGGCGACGGTGGTAACGTCTTGACGGATCAAGTGCCTGCAGGTGCTAAATTCTTTGAGTCTTTTCAGGACGATCCGCAAACAGATTCTGCTGCTGATCTTAACTTCCACCGTTCTTGGGGTGAGAAGCGAAAGGCAGTTAGTTCACCATCTCGTCCTCTCAAAGTTCCTCGGGTAGTCTCATTTTTTGACTCCAGTGAAGAAGATGTTACGGATGAGATTGCCCCGATTGTTGGCACTGGAGCATCAGTAGATGCAGCTGCTTTAGAACCGAGTAGGGCTTCTTCTACCTCTGAAGTTGGAGATATAGGGCCTGAACCTTCGGGGGTTCCTTCTCCATCCTTAGAACCGAACAAGGCTTCTCCTGCCCCCGAGTTTGGAAATCTGGGAGCTGAACCATCGGGGGTTCCTTTATTCCTTTCTCCCTAGGATATGCTACAAGAGATGTGCCCCGGTCGGGCTTTTATCGGGGAAGACCGTTGGAGCAGCTTTCGGGATGGTTCCCTGACCGATCATCTCCAAAATGTTTTTAACGGTGCATCTTATGTAAGTTGAATCCTACTCCTTTATTGTTTTACTTCTGTTAGATTTCTAAGTATATTCCTTTACAGATGGTGGCCAAATTTGCTGAGCTTATTCAGACGCAGACACATCAAGTCGATCGAATAAGACGTATAGAGGCTCAGCTGAAGGCGAGTGAGGAGGGTCGTGCTCGAGCCTAGAAAGCTTACCAGCAAGAGGTCGGTTCTGTACAAATATTTGCCGACCATTGTTTGGCGAAGCAGGTTGAAGTCGAGGACAAGGCATATCTGGTAGAGGAGAAGGTTGCATCACTTCAAAATCTTCTATCTTCTGCTGAAGAATCCATGCTCAAGGCAGAGCAGGCAAAGTAGGCGTATGACAAAAAAAAATAAAGATCTGGAGCACCAAGTGCTGACAGTTGAATCCCTTTCCCGAGAGGCTAGGTTGGAACTGGAAGTCCAAGGGGTGGATCGTTTTAAAAGATCCCTAGCTTACGATGCCCTATTTCTTCTGGAATTTCAACGTGGGCTAGTTTCGGCCGACGAGTTCTTCAAAGTTAAGAATAAGGTGACCGAAAAAGCCCAAGCTAATTAGGAGCTGTCAATCAAACATCATGTGGACTGGTTCTTTGAATCTCTTCGGGTTCAAATGAAGGAATGGAGAGCCTACTGTCGTAGTCAAGGCAAAGAGCCCCATCCCATGCATTTAGAGATTTCGTCTGAGCATTCTCTCACGACCTTTTACGCAAGTCAAGAGTCGGTTGAGGGTGCAGTTCTAGATGTCGGGCCAGTCCCGGGTGAAGATTACATCCAGTGGATGGATGATACTGTCGACGATATCACTTGGCCGTCTAATGAGAGCATGCTTCGTGAGTACGAGATGGTGCCAGATTCGAGTATTGGCAAAGGCTCGAAATCCTCGCAACCTTAATTATGTAGAATTGTAGAAAATTCTGATTTTTTTTTACTTGTACAGAACCATTCTTTAAACTGTAACCATTCTTTTAGGAGCAATAAAATTCTATTTTATTTTAAATTGAATGGTCTTAATCTATTCATTGCTGATTGTTGCCGAGCGCTGTATTAAACTGGCTAATGTAAAGATAACTTAACCGAGTATCTTATTAAACCGGCTGTTACCCGAATGACTTCAATTGCCTAGTATCTTATTAAACTTGCTCTTTATTATTAACCGAGTCATCTTGAAACAGACAAGTTTACACTTGTGTTTCATACTCGGTTGTTACCCGAACGTTACATCAAGGCTCACCATGATCATACGTTCGAGTCCTTACGCAATACCAAGGACGTCTCCCCAGTTTTTATGCGCAAGGGTTTGCCGAATCGTTGAGCTCTTTTAAAAAAAATGGCTTCAACACAGCTAAGCATTTCACCAGAATTTCTCCTGATAGCATCCCGAGCATTTTCCAGAGTCTAGTGCATCAGGTTTGCCTTTTTACGAAGGTCATTTTGGCCCTGCTCAGCTGGCATGCTCCTACGAGCTTCTCCGCCCATTCGGGATTTGATGGTCCCGAGAATTCTATTTGCATGTTCTTATTATCATGCTCTTCTTCCATATGTTCTTATTATCATGCTCTGCTTCCATATGTTCTTATTATCATATGCCTTCTTTTGGAAATCCCGAACTAGATGCTATCCTTTCGGAAATTCCGAGTAGTTTTATTTATTAATGCAAAAAATCGACAGATTTAAATTATCTTTTAATATTTATCCTACCAATATTGTCCTGACTAGAAAAAAGAATAAAATATTCAATATAAAAATATATATTTTTTAAGGATAGAAAATCTTCAGATATTGGGCATTGCATGGTCGGGGTAACACCCCTCCATTGGTTCGAGCGATCCAATAAGCTCCATGGCCAGCTATCCCCTCGATCTTGTATGGACCTTCCCATTTGTCAGCCAGGGATCTTGAGGCTCTATTTTTTGTGTTCAATGACACCTTCCTGAGCACCAGGTCTCCTAGCTGGAATTTCCTGATCCGAACACGAGAGTTGTAGTGGCGAGCCACTCTTTGTTGATATGTTATATTTCTTATTCGGAACTTTTCCCTTTTTTCTTCTAGCTCATCCAAACTTTGTAGTAGCATATCAACATTTTGTTCTTCATCGTATAGCCTGACCCGGGGTGATGCATACGATGTTTCTACAAGGATGACAGCTTCTGTTCCGAACGCTAAGGTGAATGAGATTTCTCATATTGAAGTCCTTGCTGTCGTCCGATATGCCCATAATACTTCAGGAAGCTTTTCAACCCAGCTTCCATTTTTGTCATCTAACTTTGCTTTAATAGTGTGCTTGATAATTTTATTTACTGCTTCTACTTGCCCGTTTGTTTGAGGATAAGCTGGTGTCGCATATTAGCTAGCAATCTGATACTTCTCGTACAACTGTCTGAACTTTTGGTTATCAAACTGAGTGTCATTATCAGTGATTATAGTGTCTGGAACTCCAAACCTATAAAGTATGTTTTTCTTTACAAAATTTATGGTGTTGGCTTCTGTGATATTCACCAGCGCTTTATCTTCTGCCCATTTTGTGAAATAATCGACATCTACTATGGCGTGTTTTCCTCCACCCCCTGTCCCAGCTGGCATTGGCCCGATCAGGTCTATGCCCCACATGATTAATGGCCATGGAGCAGTGAGGTTTCTGAGCTTTTCTGGGGGTTGTCGGATATCGTTAGCAATCCTTTGACAGGTATTACAACTTTCTGACCACTGCTGTGCATCTGAGAAAAACATAGGCCAGTAATAGCCTTGCCTGAGCACCTTATGCGCTAAACTTCTACCCCCAGTCTGGTTGCCGCAAACTCTTCCGTGGATCTCTTGAAGTATTCGATGTGCATCTTCTTCTGGTACACATCTCTGGAGAGCTTGGGAAAACCACCTTCTTTATAATTCTCCTCCGGTCATGGTATACCTAGACGATCGATACCTGATGCGCTTTGCTATTACCGGATCTTCCAAAAGAACGTCTTCTTCCAGGAACCTTCTCAGCTGGACAATCCAACCGTCTTGCAGTGTTCAGATTTCTAAAATTTCCAAATGCTTAGGTTCAACTGTACTCGGTTTAAGGAGGTGTGCAACCGGAATAGTCTTTGGTCTGATTGAGGTTGTTGCTGACGCTAATTTAGACAATGCGTAAGCCTTTTCATTTTCTTCCCTGGAGATCTGAGCGATCTTGTATTCTTTAAATTTTTGGAGGAGCTGTTTTGCGATGTCACGGTAGGCTATCATACCTTCATCTTTGGCCTGGTATTTGTCCATGACCTGGTTGACAACTACCTGTGAATCGCTGAATATCTCAACTTCATCTGTCCCGAGAGCTTTACAGACTCTAAGTCCGGCTAACAATGCCTCATACTCGGCTTGATTATTGGTTGCTTTGAAATCAAATCTCATGGCACATTCAACATCATCTCATTCTGGGGTGCGAACCACGATTCCTTCCCCGCTGCCTTTAGTATTTGAAAAACCATAAACATACAGTTTCCATGGGAAACTCTTATCCAAGAGTCTTTTTGCTTCCAGGTTTGGTTCTGTGAACTCGGCTATGAAGTCTGCCACAGCTTGTCCTTTGAGGAAGGTTCTGGGGACACAATGAATATCGAATTCGCTTAGCTCGATTGCCCATTTGGTGAGTCTTTCTGATATTCCTGGCTTTTGTAGAATTTGTCTTAATTGGCAATTGGTGAGAACCTGGAATGTATGGGCCTGAAAGTACGGTCTCAGTTTTTTTGCTGCTGATACCAATGCTAAGGCTATCTTTTCTGCCTGTGAGTACCTGGTTTCAGCCGGTAAGAGTGCCTTGCTGGTATAATACACTGGTTTTTGCACTCCATCTTCTATTCTGACTAAGACTGAACTTGCTGCAAGCTCGGTTATTGACAGATACAGCTGAAGTATTTCCCCTTTTTACGGTTTTGAGAGAACTGGAGCCTGTCCCAAATACTCTTTTATTTTTAAGAATGCCTGCTCGCACTCTTTATTCCACTCGAGTCCTTTCCCTTTTTTGATTATCTTGAAAAAGGGTGTGCACCTGTCTGTAGTCCTCGAGATGAATCTTCCCAAGGAAGCTAAACACCCTGTTAAGTGCTGTACTTATTTCAATGTTTTAGGTGAGGTCATTTCTTGCAAAGACTGGATCTTCTCGGGATTAACTTCGATTCCTCTTTGGTGGACTTGAAAGCCCAAGAATCTCCCAGAATGGACTTTGAATAAACATTTGTTCGGGTTTAATTTCATTTGGTATCTTCTCAAAACATCAAATGTTTCTCAGAGGTCTCGGGCAGCTCATCCGCCGAGATGCTTTTGTTCAACATGTCATCAATGTACACTTCCATGTTCCTTCCTATTTGCCGAGTGAAGATTTGTTTACCAACCTTTGATACGTAGCACCCGCATTCTTTAAACCGAATGGCATTACTGTGTAACAATATAAACCCTGATCCATTGTGAAAGCCGTTTTTTCTTCATCAGCTTTGCTCATCCGGATCTGATTGCATCCCGAGTAAGTGTCCATAAAGATGAGCAATTCCTGACCCGCTGTGGCATCCACCAGCGGGTCTATCCTTGGAAATGGGAAGCTATCCTTTGGGCATGCCTTATTTAGATCCGTGAAATCTACGCACATCCTCTATTGTCCATTTTTCTTTTGGACGAGGACTACGTTGGCGGCCCACTGGGGGTAGTTGACTTCTCTGATTGATCCAGTTGCCAGTAATTTTTCCACCTCTTGTTTGATTGCTTGACTTCTTTCAGGATTGAAAGGTCTTCTCTTTTGTATTACTGGTTTTGCATTCGGGTCAACTGCGAGGTAGTGTGATATTACTCGGGCATCTATTCCCACCATATCTTCGTGACTCCAAGTGAACACATCTTTGTACTCCTTAAGTAGATTGGTTAGGTCTTGCTTGACTTTTCCATCCAAGTTAGCTCCGATCTTGATTTTTTGATCCGGTTCGTCTTCATTAAGTACTACTTCAACCAATTCTGTTTTGGGCTCATTCGTGTTCTCCCTCGGATCCAGTTCGAATGATAAGGACTCTTTACACTGATTTGGCTGCATTATGGTGCACACTTGTTCAGCATCATGCTTGTCTTTGTATACTGATAGATTTGCTCTTCAGGCCATTTCTAGGGATCCCTTGACTATCCCAACCCCTTGTTCTGTTGGGAACTTGATCATCAATGCATAAGTGGCGGTTACAGCCCTTGTTTTATTCAAGAATGGCCGACCCAATAATGCATTATACGGCTAATTGTCTAAGTCAACTACCACGAAGTCGAGCAGGACAGTCCTCAGACAAGGTGCTGTTCCAATCTTCACGGGCAGTTTCATCGTCCCGAGTGACCTGACTTCTATCCCACCAAACCCCCTTAATGGAGTATGGAAAGGCTGTAAATCTTTTTGTTCTAGCCTTGGCTGGTTATAGACGGCCACATTGAGGATGTCTGCTGAACTCCCATTATCTATTAAAATTCTCCGGACTTCATGATGGCCAATCCGGGCACTTATAACCAAGGAGTCATTAGGCCGAACATCGACGCCATGGGAATCTGCCTCTGTAAAGACTATCGGGTCCCATCCTTCCTTCACCCTTTTCAGGTCCAGCTCAGCCGAGTTTACGTCAAAGTTATTCCTTGCTTCTATTGCTTCTCTAATTTCCTGAGTTCGTTCTCAGTTGCTTTTCCCGGTAGAGGGTCCTCCGTAAATCATATGTATTACCTGATTGGTCTCAGGACTGGGCCATTGATTTCGTCCAGAGTGATCTGCCTTAACTTCTTTCTTAGTTTCTGATTTCTCATCTTTTTTTAAGATTACATCCAGCAAGTGCCCTTCCCGAATAAGAGTCTCTATGTAATCTCTGAGCTGGAAACACTTTGAAGTGTCGTGCCCGGTTTCTTTGTGAAATCTGCAATACTTACTTGTATCTCTCCGGGCGAACTGAGATTTTCGCTGCGGTTCTCGCACCATATTCTTCTCTTCCAAGATGGCTAAAATTTCTTCTTGTTTTTTCCGAAGAGGGGTGTAATTGGTATATCTGCCTCGGTATTTCTCTGTGGACCGTTCGGCGTTGAGCCCATTACCCATATCCTTGTTTTTCTTCTTATCGTTCCCTTTCTGTTATTCCTTTTGATTCTGCCCCTTGGATTCGGTATTCTTCTGTTCGGGCTTTCCTCTATGCATATAGCTTCATCATGTAGCTAACTCTTCCTCCTCGGCCAGAGCGTATCCTCCTGCTATAACCATCATGTCGACATACCTAGTCAGTCGTGCTCTTCTCAATCAAAGGATAGTCGTCCATTCTGCAAGTTATTGGTGAAGGCAGCAATAATTGCTTCATCATTAGCACTGCTAATTTCTGATACTGCTTGGCTGAACCGGCCCAAGTACTTTTTTAATGACTCGTCCTTCCCCTGCTTTATTTAAGAGAGGTAGGCCACCGACTTCTTCCTGTGAACATTGCTCAGGAAGTACCTTGAGAAGCTCCTACTCAGTTCGCTGAAATTTCTGATGCTCGCCGGGGGTAGTCTTCCGAACCATCTTGACCCTGTGTCCCCTAGTGTTTACGGAAAGTTGAGACACAATAGGGGGTCACTGAGGGAATATTGAGCCATGGCACTTTTATAGCGTCTAACGTGCTCCTTTGGATCTGTATCTATTTTGAATTGCTCCATATGCGGCGTCCTGAATCTTTCGGGGAAAGGGGTCCGTAAAATCTCCCTGGTGAATGGACGGTCAGAGTCATCGTCGGATAGATCGTTAAAGCCATAACGTCTGACCAGTGCCTCTATCTGTCGCCTGTTATTCTCGACTTCTCGAGTTAGGCTCTGGATCGTGACATCTCTGTCCTTCGTCTGACTTCCCTGAAGGTTAAACCGTTGGGTTATCGTTATTCTTTCCTCAGACTCTTCGCTCTGATGCCGGTCCTCTCATGTGACTCCCTGATGACATTTGCGATGGTGTTGATCACTGTCTTTTGATGATGACCAACCTCTGCGCCGGTCGTATTTACGATGTCCGGCACTTATTGTTTGATTGTGGTCCAGCCTCTGGTGATGTTCCTCTTCAAGTTTTTTCTGTCCAGCCGGGTTGATTGGGAAAGAGTTCCTTCTGGTTTCTGGCATAGTTATTCCTGGCCCAACCACCACTGAACGGAGCCTTACGGGTGGAGGATTGGGAGTATATGCTCCTGCAGCCAATAGATCAATCCCTTCCCTTGCTGCGTCTGTCACCAATTGCTGCAAGGCCTATTTGAAACGCATCGTAAGATCTTTGTTGGTTGGAGGAACTTGTTGGATCCCCGCCAGGTACGTAGGCTGGTTTTCTGTGTTTGCTGCAGGATCTTATGACATGTTGCCAACATGGAAATCGCCTGGTGATTTTTGGTCATTCCCTGAACTACTTTTGCTTCCTGCCATTGCTTTTCACAACTTCGGAAGTTCGACCCCTCTTTCTAGCACCAATTGTTGACGTCGATTTCTGGATTATGCCAGAAAAGCCAACAAGGATTGGATTTTGGCTATTGATTGAAAGTGAAAGAGATTCAGAGAGAGTAACGAAGACAAGTTTTACGTGGTAAAACTTCGATGATCAGAGAAACGTCCACGGGTGGTTAAAGGATCAACCAAGCCAAAATCCACTATAAAAATATGATGTTTACAAACTCTCGATCTCTCTTTTTTATCTCTGTATTTGCTATGATAGTTGTATGCTATATTGCCTATCTCTTTTGGAGCCAGATTATGGGTCTATTTATATGTTTATAGAACCCTAATCTGCTTTGTACAAGTAATACGAGATCTTTGTATTTAATTGTGATTCGGTTACTTGTTTGAGGTTGATTTGTCTTCTTTCCTGTTTCGGAGTCTCTAATGGAAATCGAGTGGGATTCTAGTAGTGCTGCTCAATTTGGACTTGTTTCCTTACAAGAATGTAGTCTTCGTAAAGTAATCAAGTTATTTCCTAATTAGGGACTCTTCTAACTTAATGTTCCATTTTCTTTGGGATTCTTTCCTGATGGATATCTTCACGTATTTAATGACTTAATCTGTGTGAAAAAAGCACCAAGTTCTTACTCGAGTCATATTTATTCTCGAGTACTCTACCTGATGGTCCCGAGTAGCACCGTTTGAGCCAGAGTGGAAGAGTTGTTTAACCAGTCCCGAGTGCTGTTAACTCATCCCGAGTAGGTTTCGTTCAATATATGCTCACTCGGGCTTTCTTCTCTTTAATGATGCCTCGTAGGATATTTCCCGAGTGTTCATTTGGGCGTCCACCTGGCTATTTTCTCCTTCCTGCCAATGACGTGTATGCTTGGTAAAATTAACATACGACAATCATAATCCCAACATATCTCCTATTACACTAGTAGACACCAACGCTCAGTTGCCTAAACGCAAGTTGAATTCATTCTCGTTCACTCTCTTCCTTTCCTGGAGCCCCTTCTAGTTAGGCCCAAGTTACTTTTTCTTCTGTTATTTCTTGACCTTCCTACGGGTCTTAACAATAGCAACTTTATTAACCATATGAATCTCTTAACCCTTATATTACACAATGATTTTCTCGATACTTTGATCATCTTGTATCAGGCCATACAAGGTGTATTCCTTATTGTTCAAGGTGTAGTTCCACTTGAGCTGATCAAAGGAATCCGATAGTGAGTTGAAGATCATGTCAATCTTCGTCTAACCATCTATCTCACCACTATTCAGTTCAGCAATGTTGAGATGTGCTATGACATTCATCATGTGATCTTTCACAGCCTGTCAATGTTTCATCCTAAGATTCATGAAAGCAGTCACTATCTTTCTCTTAGTCTTCCTAGACTTCATAGCAAACATCTCCTCTAAAGACATCACTATATCAGTAGGAGTCTTCATTCCTTGAAGTAATTGTTGCAAAACGTCATAGATGGTGGCCATAATGTAACATTTAGCCATCTCATCTGAAGACTCCCACTGCTGATACTCATCTCTTTACTCCTGAGTAGATTCATTAGTTTGGTGGTTCAGGAATAGGCAGAACAATTTTTTTTTCACCTTGCAACAACAACCCAATTTTCTTTTACATGTGACATAATTATCATCTGTTAAAGTATCATTTTTAAGGAGGTTTACTTGGGATGGGGTCACGATTTCTTTATAATAACAAAAATTATATAAGTAAACAATCACGATAAAGCACTTTCGAATATTTATCATGAATTAAATAAAATAATTCAATCGTAAAATTCAACGATGATCCAACACCCATAAATGTCACGCCTCCTTTAGGAGTTCGCGCCATCTACTAGTTGAAATAGGTCCCACCTAATTGTTAACATAACAGACATCGTTTTCAATTTTAGTCTTGGGATTTTATTAACAAGAACTTTTGGGAGGATATTAATAAAATCATATTGAGTGTTTTACCAAGTTATCAAACCTCAATATAATCCCTCACAAATATCCCTCTTTTGGAAGTAGATATCGTTTGGGTTAATTGTCTAGTCTATCCTTGAAAAGAATTATCTTTCTTAATTCCATTCATGAATACCCCTTGGGGTGTTATTACATGAAACATAAAGCTCAACTAAACTTGGAGGTCGTAGGTGTTCCAAAACACCTTCTCCCACTCAATTTTTTAAGACGTGTGATTGAATTCCATAGAATGATTTATCAAGTTATCTATATGCCAATTAGATATCTAAGCCATTCTATGCATGTTCATACCAAAAGAGTTATATGATTGGCACTCCTATTCTATATGGCATGTTATCAAACAATAATAAACATTGCAAGATTTAAAAAAATATAAATAGCTACAATTTTGGTCCATCCTAGAAAAGCACGTAAATTACATATGTCTTGGAATACAAAAAACTCTTTTCTTGGCGAATAAGTCTTAACGTGACCTTCGTCGTTTGAACTCCCTCGGCCGCCTCCCTCCCATGGGCGTGCTCACCCATGGCTCCCTCCCATGGGCATGGGCATGCGCATGGCACAACCCCATAAAGGGCTGCTATGCGCAACACATGGATTTCATAGCGCTGCCTTGCGCAACCCATTCCACAACAATCATGGCCGCGTGCTATTTCGCATGCACATTTGTTTCTATGGCTCGCACAGTCCCAAACTTGTTCCGGTTGCTTTCAATTCTTCAAACCTTTGAGTCTTCGACACTTGAATGTATTATTGAAGAATTCAAAATAATAAAATACTGCAGTATTTTTAATACAATATAGTGCAGTATTTTTATTACAATAGGAAAATAAAAAATAAAATTAGCAACTACCAAGAAGGAAATTATGGTGATGATAGGCCACCCTTCTTGTCACAATCATAAAACAAAATACATTGAAATTCTAGGACCAAAATTGAGTTGTAACACTCCACATAATAAAACATATATATATATATATATATATATATATATATATCCATACATTCCAATGTAAATATATATGTCCAAATACCTAGAGTGTCATCTCTTTCTAAAACATGCATAATCACAGTAAAAAGAAAGGGTTCACGTTCGCATACATCAATTAATCAAGGGTACAACCAGGCTTTGACACTAATTGTAAGGAAAAATCGCACAACGAAAGTGTGATATTAGGGTTTGGAACCTTAACGCTAAATTAATTGATATATGTTAAAAGTATCGTACCTTTTACACGTGACGATTTAACTAGCATCGAATTGAATCCGTAAGATCTTCCAATCCAATCACGAACGTGAATCACCTATAAGTGTGGGCTCCCTTTCCTTAAATTGTATACCTGAGGATGAAAATAAACAAAAAAAAAATCTTTGTTAGTCACAATAATCCTCCAAGAGAAAATCCAAAAACGTTCGGTCACTTGTGAATTATCAATCTACTTGATTGAAACTCGGGTGAACTCGATTCGATTTTGTATACAAAACCCTTTTAATGTAAAGGATACTAGTGTACTATCGAAAACAAAAACGTTTCCCTTTTTTCTCTTGTTGGCCTAATTCACACCCTATATATATATATATATATGTATATATATATGTGTTGATCAAATTTTATCTAGAGCAAAAAACAATTTTTTTTTCTCAAGATTCTCTCTTGCTTGGCCTTATTCTCTGTTAGAAATTACTTAGATTGACCGAAATTTTCACTCAAAAAAACTAGAGTTCGCCGAAATTATAGAGGTTGTATATATCGGATCACAAATCCTTTCCTAAGAAGGATTTACATGGTGGGCAAGAATCCTTTCCTTAGGTGGATTTACTTGGTGACCAAGAATCCTTTTCCAAAAGGAATTCTTTCCTACACCAAGACTCCTAATCCAACTCATCAGCGTATTTGTGACCATATTAAAGACTTCCTAATTTGACTAGAAAAATAATTTATTTTATTTATCTACTTATCAAATATAGTCTTTAATATTAATTATACTACCAACAATAGTATAATAGTAGGAGACTTTCTCTTATTAGGAAAAAGATTTTGACTTTTAATTAAATAATTAATTAATAATCAAATTAATTACTTGTCATTTAATTAAATAGTATAACAAGCTATTTTATGTAGCCTTGCCACCCAACATCTATACATGGGCCAAATATTGTTTTTCCAGTTTTATTAAATCCATTGGACTTTTATAAAAAGTCCACATGTGAACTAGATTCTTTCTTACTAAAAGAAACAAGTCCACATGCCTTAATACATTTATAAATGGACCCATAAATTGGTTCGGTAGAATATATCAAGTGATCCATGCAAGTTCTTGTGGATTGGGGATCTTGACGGGCTATCTAAATTTAAGCTCTAATAGACATAAGCTAATCACAATTAACAGATGATTCTCTTAAGATCGATCTGTTAATTTTAGTTCATTCCACTAAAGAACTAAAATTGTACTCTTAAACAAAGATAGAATAAGTTAATATTGCTAATTCATACCCTAGACAATCTTAATGGAGATAGTGTATCCTAGTGAAAAATATCAGTAATCGTCAAGAGCTCATATACAACCCATAGCTCCCCAAGTTACCACATTTACTCATATGACCACATTTTGAATTTGGATATTCTGACTTGTCCAGAAGCCATATTTCAACAGACACTATTGAAAACTGAACGTTAAGATTTAATATCCAATACCTCAAAATATCCATATGATGGTATTCTACGCACATTTAATAAATAGAGCCACGATGTCCATATCTATAAATGAAGTCATTTATCGATTAACAAATGAATACTACAAAACTATCGTTGATAGACTATGTTATATAATTGTACTCATTGATAGCTTAAATGATAACACTTGCAACCATAAGTCCATCATTTATCCCAGGATTGAGATAGACTCTCCGATTTTCTTCAAGTGAAAACATTTATCCATTAACGGTTCTAGATAAAGTTTTTCACCGTGATCCAATTCAATGCACCCAATACACTAGATTCTTTTACCTAAAGACTCCACACTTTGATGATTTTAGACTCATCATAACATATTTGATCCCACTCAAATGCTAGCAAAAGAATCTACAGTTTTGACAAGATAAAGGCGCCCAACCTTTTTCTTAAGTTGTGAATATTATTCAAGACTAACTAAAGAATTGTCTCTAGCTCATACATGTCTAGATTTATGAACATTTCTTCTTTTCTCATAGTCTTTTGACCTTATTATTATTTACTTTTGACAATTATAATAATTAAACTATAAATGCTATAAAATTTATTAAACTAGAAATCACAATATTAATATATAAAGATTGTCAAATTCATTATTATGTTGTTGCTATCGAGCATAATCCCAACAATTACACTCTTGCTATTGAGCATAATCCCAACAGGTTTTACCACGTTAAAAAATATCCATGTGTTAATTCTTCATATCTCTCTTATATACTTGTACCTATATGTTTATATCTCGTTTCACAATCTTCATTTCTAGATATTCTTCAAAACAAGATTATTATATGTGATATACAAGCACATCATTTGATCAAAATTGTAAATCTCATTTTATGTGTATTTAGATTCATTTGTATATAATTATCTTTGATTGAGCACTTTTACATATGGAACAATATTGAGAATACAAGTATCTTTTGCTTTTAGTTTCATTGTAATCCTTTCACTAGTAACTTCTACGCTTGTTTGACAATACTTTGTAAGATTTTGTTAGATAATACATATTGTTTATTATCTTAAGAATTGTTATTCATGATAGTTAGAGGAACAAACTTATGTTATATTTTCACAATCCAAATTCTTAATTATTGGGGTAAACCATTTAACAATGATTAGACTAATTTTGCTGGATATTACAGTAATGCACCTTGATATAATTTAAATAAGCTTAATTTTTTTTTAATTAAAATAGCTCATGCTATTTAGTATTGGCTAACCTTAAAAACGTGATGAAACTTCTTACACGGTAATAAGAGGTTTTACCATTAGAATTTTTCAATAGATGTTAGTTGTAAAGTAAGTATCAAATTTGCAAAGAGTCCATATTGTGGTAATTAAAAAAAAAACATAATTTATCCTTATTTTGTTTATTTAAAATTTTAAATTAAAATAATTTTTAAAAATTATTATATAGTCCTTGTTTTGTTACTGTTACTAAGACATTTCTATGAAGTAATTATAAAAAAATGAAGGGTTGTATTTGTTATTTGACTTTCAAAGAAAATTTAAAGGATACTATAATTGAAATCTTACTAAGACTTATCTATTAAAAAATTATATAAACTTTAAGGGTTGTATTTATAATTTTACTATCAAAGAAAAAAAATGAGATGCTATAATTAAGAGACAACCTCTCTCTTTTTATATAGTTAATAGCAATAGATATATACTATTATATATTATTATAATATATATTTTAATATATATATATATATATATATATTAGTTTAATATATATATATATATTATTACATATATATTAGATTAATATATAAATTAGAATAATATATAAAATATAAATTAAATATTATTATAATAATATATGATATAAAATTATATATAATATTTTTTATATATTATATTTTATTATATTTTATATGTAATATAATATATTTTATTATTAAATATAATAATATAGAATATAGAATATATATTATATTATATATTATAATATAATATAATATAAATACATTTTATTTTTTATTTAAGATATGTATTTAAATATGTTATTATATATAATAATAATTGTTGATGTCGATTTCTCGATTTGTGAGAAAATCAACAAGATTGGATTTTAGCCGTAACCTCAAAGAGAAAGAGAAGAAGAATGCAATTTGAAACTAGTTAGACACAAATTTATGTGGTAAAACTCCGATGATGGGAGAAACGTCCACGGGTAGTTGAACAAGCAACCGAGCCAAAATCCACTATTGAAATAAAAAATTACAACTCTCGATCTCTCTTTTTTCTCTCTGTGTGCTCTTCTATCCTTTTATGACGAGATTATGGGTCTATTTATATGTAAATAGAACCCTAATCCTCTTTGTACAAATAAAAAAAAATGTATCCAATTATAATTGGATACTTGTTGGAGTAGTCGTTATCTTCTTTCCTATTTCGGAGATTGTATGAAGATCGAATGAGACTATAGTGACATAGTCCATTTAGGACTTATTTCCTTACAAATGCGCAGTCTTCTTGAATAAATAGAGTTGTTGCCTGATCTAGAACATTTTTCCTGTTTGGTATTTTATTCTTCTTGGAATTGTTCTTCGTCGTGGATATCTTTGCGTATTTTAATTTGACTCTTGGTTCGTATGCGAGTTATGTACTTGACTTCTTTATTCGAATTTCTTCATATTTATCCCGAGCAGAACGTGACATCACTTGGTCCCGAGTAGATCATGGTTTACCGAATACTCGTGTTCACACTAACTCGGATTTTCATTCCTTAGTATTGTCTTGAAGGGTATTTTCTGAACGCCTATTCGGATATCTAACTGGCAATCTTATCCACCTTGTCAATAACGTGTACATCTGTAAAAATTTATATATAACAACAACCCCTTAAAATATTTTTGCCAGTAGGATACTATTTCAAGCGAAAGTATTTTAATCAACCCTTTTAATCTTTTATGCCTCATTAATGTAAGAGTAAATGTCTTGTCATAATGATGTCTCTTAATGGTGACTATGTAAATTCAATTTGCCCCCTCATGCGAAATCTCAACGATCGCGACGTTTTGGAGTCCTGATTGCCTTGGTCAGTTCTTTTCTTAACACGTGTCTCCCATCGCTCCATTTCTTGATAGCATTTATTAGAAACGACATGCACGTCTTCTAGTTCACCGCCTACGTCATCAAATATGTCTTAGATTTTTTTCCGCTTTTTGAGATCCTAGGATTTCGTGTCATTGCCCCTTTAAATTTTCCATTGAGTGGTTACTCTGGCTCATTTTTATAGAAGCAGTCACTCATCCCAAATTTTGTCACACAGAATTTATCTCAACTTCTTCGTCGAGGCTTTTTCAGCAGGTTTCTTTATTTCAAAGGTAAGTTTTAGTGGATCCATCTTCCCATCGTCGTCTTTTTACTATAGCTTTCGAAGTGCTTGAACATTGAGATTTTTAACTAGTTTCTTGCGTTCATAGACTATTGGGGGAGATCCCTTTTGATGAAACTCCTATTTTGGTGTTGACGTTTCCGGGCTTTACCTTGACGTCCGTTTAAGTTCTAGTTTTGAATCATCTAGTTCAGAACCTATCGTTTATGGTCACAGGGTTCCTCTTCAATCTAGGATGGGAAAACATCAAAGTAAAAATGAGGTCCACAAGCACCGCTCGGGCAGCGTTCGAATCAGGGAGCAAATTATTGATGAGAAAGATGTTGAAGAGGAGTTTAGAATAGCTCGTACCCTTTTTTCTGTCAATTTCCCGAGTGGGTTTGATACCGAGCCGAATGTGGTCGGGGAAGATGAGATCATTAAGTATCGTGTTCGATTCGACTTGGATGACTCAGTTACAATGTGTCCTACTGGTGATAGAGCCGCATGGAACCCTCCCCCGGGTATGGTGGCAATTTATGGGTCCATGTTTTGTTGCGGCGTCACTCTTCCTCTCCAGCCGTTTATTGCCTAGTTTCTGGCTGAAACAGGGATCACTCCATCTTAACAGGCCCTGAATAGCTACAAGATCTTAATGTGCATGTGGCATATGTGGAGCCGGATGAACCTGTCGCCGCCTTCTCTGAGTGAAATCAGGCACTTCTATACACTAAGGCAATCTGGTCGGACAGGGTCTTATTTTCTCATGTCCAGTCCGCCAGATTGCTGGGTCCTTAAGGGGACAAAAGTGAACCGAGGAGTTAAAACCTCTAATGATGCCAAAAAGAGAGGCTTCGTATGGGGATTCCCTTCGTTGAACAAGCACTGGAAGAACAGTTGGTTTTTTACAGAAGGGAACTTAGGACTTCAGGTTACTCTCTCGGTCGAGGGGAATCAGTCGGTGCTAAGGGTTCCCCATTTTTTCTGTTCTCCTGATATATGGAACATGAAAAAAATTTACTTCTTCAATGCTGAGCTGATCAGACTTGCTCAAGTTGCAGTGCGTACTTTAGAAAAAAGGAGCAGGTTCTATCTTTTTTGCGAGAAGAATATGATAGAGCTTGGCTTCTTTAGCCAGATTTCAGGCTATCGCAGGCGACGTAAGTGGTCTTCCCCCAATATTTTTTTATTTTCTTATTTCGCTTTTATATTAGTTCTGACTTGGTTCTCTTTATCATTAAGTGTATGACTCGGACATCGTCTGTGACTTTCTGCCAGGTGAAATCGATCCTTCAGGCGAGCCAAAAAGAAGCTTCTCATTAAAACAAGGAAGGCATTGCTGCACCTGAATTGGATGAGGAATCTGATGAGGCTGACGAGTAGATCCCTGAGTACGTCCTCGAAGAGGTCATTCAATCGACCGTAGGGGAATATAGTGGTCTGAGTGGCCATGCTGACCGTGCTCAAAAGTTGCCTGAATATGAGGGTAGGCAAGATGATGGTCTTGACGAGGGGTCCGGTGAGTCGATCTCCCCGGTTGAGGTTCCTACCGAGCGGTTGGTTGCTGGGGATGGAGATAAAAACCTTTGATGGACAAGCAAATCTCGATTCTGATTTCTTTGAATCTTTCCTTGGTGTTGAGGATCAGGATGACCCTGCGGCTGATCTCAGCTTTCACCGTACTTGGGCTGAGAAAAGAAAGATGGCCGACTCTCCCATTCATCCTCATAAAGTCCCTTGTGTGGTATAAATTATTGAATCAAGTGATGAAGATACTGAGGCTGAGATTCCCCTAAGCGTTCATGTTGAAGCATCAGTAGAAGCGGAAACTTCTCTTCCAAACAGGGACTCCTTACCTTCTGAGGCTAAAGATGTAAGGGCTGAATCCTCGGGAGGCCCTTCCTATCGTTCTTCCCAAGATATGTTAAGGGCGATGTCATTCGGTCAGGCTTTCATTTGGGGTGACCACTGAAGCTGTTTTAGGGATGGCACTTTAACGGGCCTTCTTCAGAATATTTTCAAAGGAGCATATTATGTAAGTTCTACTCTATCCTAACTATTTTCAAGTCTTTTACCTATCAGATTTTTAATTTAACTTCCTTGTAGATGGTGGCTGAGTTTGCTGAGTTGGTTTAGATGCAACAACATCAAGCCGATCGAATAAGGTGCCTTGAAGCTCTGCTGAAGAAGAGTGAGGATAGCCGTGCTCGGGTTGAGGTGGCTTATCAAAGAGAAATGGGCTCTGCTTAAGAGTTCACCGATCATTGCTTGGCGAAGCAGATGGTGGCGGAGGTGAGAGCTTTTGTTGCAGAAGAGAAGGCTATGTCCTTCCAAAATTTGTTATCTGCTACCCAAAAGTCCATGCTTAAGTTTGAACAAGAGGCTGATCGGCCCAGGTCATCTATTGAATAGAAAATGGATGATCTGGAGCACCAAGCACTGACGGTCGAGTCCCTCTCAAAGGAGGCTAGGCTGGAACTTGAGGTCCAAGGGGTTGACCGTTTCAAAAGGTCTTCGGCTTATGATGCCTTGCTTCTTCAAGAGTTTCAGCAGGGGCTGGTCTCGGTTGGAGAGTTTTTCAAAGTCAAGAATCAGGTGACTGATAAAGCTCGAACTAACTGGGAGTTGTCGATAAAGAACCATGTGGACCAGTCCTTAGAATCTTTTCAAACTTAAATGAAGGAGTGGAGGGCATACTATCGAAGTCCGGGTAAAGAGCCTCACCCTATGCACTTCGAGATCCCGTTAGAGCATTCTCTTTTTGACCTTTTATGATAATCATGAAGCTGGTACGGATGGGTCGAAGGCTGATGTTGGTTCGATCCCGGGAACAGATTATAGTGAATAGATGGATGACTTGGTCGACACAATCGTCAGGCCGTCAAATAAGAGTCTCCTTCATGAATACGAAATGGTACCTGACCCAAGTATCGACAAAAGCTCCAAGTCCTCACTTTAGCCTTTGGTGTATTTATACAAAAAATTTACACTTTGGAATTACAGTTGATTAATGAAATCCCATATTTTTTACTAACTGCATTGTTCTGCCAAGTATTTTGTATCCAACCTACCTGATTTATTGCCCGAGTAACTTCACCGAGTATCTTATTTGACTTGGTTTTGTCAAGAACTTTTTATCTTCTAATTTTATTTCTTCGTGCCAAGTATCTTATTAAACAGGCTAATTTTTATGTTCGAGTAACTTCACCGAGTATCATAATAAACTTGGTTTCGTTACCCGGAATAATTTTTAAAGCCAAGTATCTTATTAAAATGGCTAATACATTTCTTTGCGCTAAGTATCTTATTAAACTGGCTTATATTATTAACCGAGCCATCTTGAAACAAGCGAGTAGATTTATGCTCGCATTTCATACTTGGTTGCTACCCAAACATTACATCAAGGCTCACCATGATCATATGTTCAAGTCCTTACACAGGTTACTAAGGACGTCTCCTTAGTTTTGTCTGTGTAAGGGTTTGCCGAATCGTGCATCGGGTTTGCCTTTTTGCTAAGGTCTACTAACCTTGCTCGGCTGCCGTCCTCTTTCGAGCTTCTCCGCCCATTCGGGAATTTTACCAAATTAATGGTCCCGAGTATTCTATTTGCATGTTCTTATTATCATGCTTGTTTTTCATATGTTCTTATTATCATATGCTTTAGATTTCTAGAATCCCGAGTTGGGTTATTTTTTATTAATTGGGAAATTAGCAATGATTAAATTTCAAAGCTACAAAATATCCTGACTAACAAAGTTGTCCTGACTAAAAAGGAAACAAAATTTCAAGGATAAAAAATCTTCAAGTATTGGGCGTTGCATGGTCGGGGTAAGACCCCTCTATCTGGTTGTGCAATCCAATATGCTCCATGATCAGCTACTCCTTCAATCTTGTATGGGCCTTCCCACTTGTCAATCAAGGAACCTGCAGCTTTGTTTTTTGTATTCAGTGACACCTTTCTGAGTGCCAGGTCTCCTAGTTGGAATTTCCTGATTCGAACATGAGAATTGTAGCGGCGAGCCACTCTTTGTTGATATGCCATATTTCGTATTTGGGACTTCTCCCTTTTCTCTTCTAGCTCATCAAGACTTTGTAACAATATATCAACACTTTGGTCTTCATTAGATAGCCCGACCCTGAGTGACGCATACGATGTTTCTATAGGGATAACAACTTATGTTCCAAACGCTAAAGTGAATGGAGTCTCTTCTTTAGAAGTTCTTGTTGTCGTCCGATATGTCCATAATACCTCAGGAAGTTTTTCAACCCAACTTCCTTTCTTGGCATCTAGCTTTGCTTTGAGTGTATGCTTGATGATTTTGTTTACTGCTTCAACCTACCATTTGTTTGAGGGTGGGCGGAGTGTGGCGTAGTAATTGGCAATTTGGTAATCTTTACACAGTTGTTTGAATTTTAGATTATCGAACTGGGTTTCGTTGTCAGTGATGATAGTGCTTGGGAATCCAAACCTGTAGAGTATATTTTTCTTCACGATTTTTTTTGTATTTGCTTCTGTGATGTGCACTAATGCTTCAGCTTCTGCCCATTTTGTGAAATAATCAATGGCTACTATTGAATGCTTCGCTTCACCCCTTGTCCCTGCTGTCATTGGGCCAATTAAGTCCAAGCCCCACATGGAAAATGGCCATGGGGACATAAGGTGTCTAAGTTGTTCGGGGGGTTGTTGGATATCGTTAGCAATCCTTTGGCATGTATTGCAGCTTTCAGAACATCGATGTGCATCCAAGGATAAAGTGCACCAATAATATCCTTGCCTGAGTACCTTGTGTGCTAAACTTTTACCTTAGTATGGTTTCTGCATACTCCACCATGGATATCCGGTAGTATCTGACATGCATCTTCCTCTGATACACATCTTTGGAGTGTTCGGGAAAACCCCCTTCTGTATAGTTTTCCTCCGATCAATGTGTATCTTGCTGATTGATACCTGATACGTTTGGCTTATAGGGGTCCTCTGGGAGCATGCCTTCTTCAAGGAACCTTTTTAGCTGAGTCATCCAACCGTCTGAAGGTGTTCGAATTTCTGAGATCTCAAAGTTTTTTGGCTCCACTGTGCTTGGTTTGAGGAGATGTACGACCGGAATAGTTTTTGGCCTGATTATGGTCGTTGCTGATGCTAGCTTATACAAGGCATCTTCCTTTTAATTCTCCTCCCTAGGGATCTGGGCAATCTTATATTCTTTGAATTTTTGAAGGAGTTGTTTTGCTATGTCACGATAAGTTATCATACCTTCATCTCTGGCTTAGTATTCGCCTAGGACTTGGTTGGCTACTACCTGTGAGTCGCTAAATATTTCGACCTCATCTGCTCCGAAGGCTATGCAGACTCTGAGTCTTGCTAGTAGTGCCTCATACTCGACTTGATTATTCGTTGCTTTGAAGTCGAATCTCATGGCACACTCAACATCATCTTCTTCTGGGGTGCATTCTATGACCCTTGTCCCGCTGCCTTGAGTGTTTGAAGAGCCATCGACATATAATTTCTATGAGAAACTCTTGCCCAATATCTAATTTGCTTTCAGGTTTGGTTCTATGAATTCTGCTATGAAATCTGCCACTGCTTGGCCTTTAAGAGATGTCCTGTGGACGTACTGGATATCGAATTCACTTAGCTCGATTACCCATTTGGTTAGTCTTCCTAAAATTTCTGGCTTCTGTAAGATTTGCTTAAGTGGGCAGTCGGTGAAAACCTGGATTGTATGAGCCTGAAAGTATGGCCTCAGCTTCCTCACTGCTGGAACCAATGCTATGGCCATTTTTTTTACCTGTGAATACCTGGTTTCAACTAGAAGAAGTGTCTTGCTGGTATGGTATACTGGCCTCTGTACTCCATCTTATATTCTGACTAGAACTGAGCTAGCTGCTAATTCCGTAATTGATAAGTACAAGTGGAGTATCTCTCCCATTTTCGGTTTCGAATGGATGGGAGCTTGCCCTAGGTACTCTTTGATTTTTAAGAACGCCTGCTCGCATTCTTCATTCCATTCAAGTCCTTTTCCTATTTTAATTTCTTTGAAAAAGGGAGCACATTTGTCTATGGCCTTTGAAATAAATCTTCCCAAGGAAGCTAAACATCCTGTTAAGCAGTGCACTTCTTTTAGCAACCTTGGTGAGGTCATTTTTTGTAGGGCTTAGATCTTTTCAGGGTTTACTTCGATTCCTCTATGGTGAACTTGGAAACCCAGGAACATTCCTAAAGAAACTCCAAATAGGCACTTGTTCGGATTTAGCTTCATTTGATATCTTCTCAAGACATCGAATGTCTTTCGCAAGTCTGAGGTATGCCTGTCCGCCGAGATGCTCTTGCTCAACATGTCTTCTATGTAAACTTCCATGTTTATTCCTATTTGGCTTGCGAAGATTCTGTTGACAAACCTTTGGTATGTTGCTCCTACATTCTTTAGTCCAAAGGGCATTACTGTGTAACAGTATAAGCCCTGATCGGTTGTGAACGCCGTTTTTCCTCATCAGCCTTATTCATCCGGATTTGGTTATACCCTAAGTAGGCCTCCATGAAACTGAGTAATTCGTGGTCTGACGTGGCATCAACTAGTTGGTCTATCCTCAGCAGTGGAAAACTGTCTTTTGGGCATGTTTTATTCAGGTCCCTGAAATCTATGCATATTCTCCATTGACCATTTTTCTTCTAGACGAGGACCACATTAGCTACCCATTGAGGGTAGCTGATCTCTCTAATTGACCCTACAATGAGTAACTTCTCCACTTCCTGCATGATTGCCTGACTATTTCGAGGTTGAATGACCTTCTCTTTTGTATTACCGATTTTGCATTCGGGTCTACCACGAGATGATGTGATATTATTCGGGCATCTATCCCGACCATGTCTTTATGACTCCGAGCGAACACATCCTTGTATTCTTTGAGTAGATCAGTAAGGCTCTGTTTAACTTTTTCTTCCAAATTGGCCCCGATTTTGATCTTCTTATTCGACTCATCTTTTTTCAAGATTAATTCTTCAACCGGTTCATTTTTGGATTCTTTCAGTTCTTACCTTTGGTCGAACTCGAATGATAATGACTCTTTGTTCTGATTTAGCTGTGTTATAGTGTATACTTGTCTATTATTGTCTCTATCTTTGTAAACTGACAGATTAGCTCTTTGGGCCATCTCCTGGACACGTTGACTAATCTTACCCCTCATTCAGTGGAGAATTTGATCATTAGAGCATAGGTAGCTATTACGGCCTTAGTTTTATTCAAGAATGGTCGACCTAACAACGTGTTATAAGGCTAATTGTTTAAGTCTACCACTAAAAAATTGAGCAATACTGTTCTTTGACAAGGTGCTACTCAAATTTTTACAGGCAACTTTGCCGTCCCGATAGACCTAACCTCAACTCCCCCGAATCCTTTGAGTGGCGTATGAAAAGGCTGTAAATCCTTTCGGTCCAACCTGAGTTGATCGTAAACAGCTACATTGAGAATATCAGCCGAACTACCATTGTCAATTAAAATTCTCCTGACTTCCCTGTGTCCAATTTGGGCACTTATGGCAAGGGCATAATTTGGTCGAACATCGACCCCATGTGAGTCAGCTTCTGTGAATATTATTGGATCTTATCCTTATTTTACCCTTTTTGGGTCTGGTTCGACAGAGTTGAAATCAAAGTTCTGCCTTGCCTCCACCGCTTCTCTGATTTCCTAAGTTCGCTCTCGGTTACTTCTTCCTGTTGATGGTCCTCCAAAGATTGTTTGTATTACTTCATTGGCCTCGGGGCTGACCCTTTGTTTCGATTGGAACTATGATCGGCACTAGTCTCTTTCTTCATTTTTGACCTCTCATCCCTTTTCAAAATTATATCTTGCAAGTGTCCTTCCCGAATGAGGGTCTCTATATAGTCTCTAAGCTAGTAACATTTAGAAGTCTCATGACCGATTTTCTTGTGGAATCTGCAGTATTTTGTTGTATCTCGAATATGGCCAGGATTTCTTCCTACTTTTTTCGGAGAGGGGTGTATTTTCCTTGGAATTTCTCCATGGTTTGGTCTACATTACGTCCGTTTCCTCCGTCCTTGCTTCTTTCTTTGCCGTTTCCTTTTCGTTTTCCCTTTTGGTTCTGTACCTTTGATTCGACATCTTTTTGTTCAAGTTTTCCTCCATGCATGTAGCATCCTCCCGTGGCTAACTCCTCTTCTTCGGCTAGTGCATATCCTCCAGCCATGTCCATCATATCTGCATATCTGGTTAAACGGGCCCTTTTTAGGTCAAAGGATAGCCGTCCATTCTGTATATTGTTTATGAATGCTGCAATTATTGCTTCATCATTTGCACTGCCGATTTTCAATACCGTATGATCGAATCTCCCCAGGTATTTTTTTAACGACTCATCTTTCCCTTGTTTTAGCAGAGAAAGGTAAGCTACTGATTTTTTCCTGTGTACATTGCCTTGAAATTGTCTTGAGAAACTTCTGCTTAATTCACCAAAACTTTCGATGCTTGCTGGGGGCAACCTTCCGAACCATCTTGAGCCTATGTCTCCCAGAGTCAGTGGAAAGTGTAGCATAGTAAAGGGTTGCTGTGGGCATACTGAGCCATATCGCTTTTATACCGTCTGACGTGTTCTTTAGGACCTGTATCCTTCTTGAATTGTTTTACGTGTGGCATCATGAATCTTTCTGGAAATGGGGTTCGCAGGATGTCCCTAGTGAATGGACCATCGAAATCGTCGTCAGATAAGTCATTGTACCCATAGCGTCTAACGCGCGCATCCATTTAACGCCAGTTGTTTTCGACTTCCCGGGTCAAGCTCTGGATCATAACATCTCTGTCTCCCACCGGATCTTCACGATGGTCAAACCATCGAGTGACTGCCATGCCTTTTTCCATCTCCTCTTCACTTTGTTGCCGAGTCTCACTGGTCGATCCTTACATGCGTATGGTTCAATGACGACGTTTACGATGGTGCCGATCACTATCCTCTGATGATGACAACGACCGATCCCTGTGCCGGTCATGCTTACGGTGTTTATCATGGGCTATCTAACCATGGCTCTGCCTTTGGCATGGTCATTCCTCTTCATGTGTTTCACGTCCCTTATCTTGATTGCGTGTTACATCTCCATCTTGATTGACAGGAATAGAGTTCCTACCAGCTTCCGGTGCATCTGGTTCTGGACCAACTATAACCGAACGAAACCTTGTAAGTGGGGGATTAGGAGGTTACGTTTCTGCAGCTAATAGATCAACCCATTCTTTTACCGCGCCCGCTAACACCTGTTGTAGTGCCTCACGGAAGCGTCGCGTCAGGTCTTCGCTAGTCGGAGGGATTTGTTGGATCCCCGCCAGAGATGTTGGTTGGTTCTCGGTGGTCGTGGCAAGATCTCGTGAACTACCACCTATATGAACATTATCTGGAGATTTTTAGACATCCCCAGAACTGTTTCTGCTTCCACTTCCCGCCATTACTTTTAATCAAATCGGAGGTTCAGCACCCTCCTTCTAGTGCTAATTATTGACGTTGATTTCTCGATTTGTGAGAAAGTCAACAAGATTGGATTTTAGCCGTGACCTCAAAGAGAAAAAGAAGGAGAATGCAATTTAAAACTAGTTAGACACAAATTTACGTGGAAAAACTCCGATGATCGGAGAAACGTCCACGGGTGATTGAACAAGCAACCGAGCCAAAATCCACTATTGAAATAAAGATTTACAACTCTCGATCTCTCTTTTTTCTGTGTGTGTTCTTCTGTCCCTTTACGACGAGATTATGGGTCTATTTATATGTACATAGAACCCTAATCCTCTTTGTACAAGTAATGAAAGATTTTTGTATTTAATTATAATTGGTTACTTGTTGGAGTAGTCTTTATCTTCTTTCCTATTTCGGAGATTGTATGGAGATTGAATGGGACTCTAGTGATATAGTCGATTTATGACTTATTTCCTTACAAATGTGCAGTCTTATTGAAGAAATAAAGTTGTTGCCTGATTTGGAATCTTTTTCCTGTTTGGTATTTTATTCTTCTTGGAATTCTTCTACGTCGTGGATATCTTTGCATATTTTAATTTGACTCTTGGTTCGTATGCGAGTTATGTACTGGACTTCTTTATTCGGATTCCTTCATATTTGTCCTGAGTAGAACATGTTGTCACTTGGTCCCGAGCAGGTCATGGTTACCGAATTCTCGTGTTCACACTCACTCGGGTTTTCATTCCTTAGTATTGTCTTGAAGGGTATTTTCTGAATGCCTATTCGGATATTTACCTGGCAATCTTATCCACCTTGTCAATGACGTGTACATTTGTCAAAATTTACATAGAAAAATAATAATAATTATTATATATATATTCAAGAGGGACACTCTGGTCATTTGAACCTCGTGTCTCGTCCTATTCTAATCATACCAAACGCATAACAGTACAATTAATGGTTCTGTCCCAGACATACCAAGTACAATACGGAACAATTGTCTTGTCTTGTCCTGTTCGATCATGTCCTGTCCCATTCCATCCCCATACCGAATGCCATCCCCATACCGAATGCACCCTCATTGTTTATAGGTTACACGATACATTTACCTGTATGAACACTATGATCATATTTATATTTAAAGTCTCTAAGGTTCTATGTATGTATCACATCTTACGCCATCTTAAACGAGGGGGGGAATGTTGGTTAGTGCCTGCTCATTATGGGATTTGGTTTTGATTTGCAAACTCAATTTATAACTGTATGAGTTGTTATCTCATGCAGTTAGTCTCAATCTTTACATCTATATATATGTGCACTGATGAGACGTGCCAATGGTAATGTAGTAGTGAGCATGCGTGAAGTATATAAAACAAAGAAAACTAAGAACTGTGTGTGCAATATACGAGCAACATAGCAACAAAATACAGACAGTAACAGAGCAGATGTGGAGAAATTTTACTGATTTTTCTCTCATCTTTATTGGTGTATGGGTTCTTGTTTCGTGAATAGAGGGGACTTTTCGATATTGTGATTGTCTTCAGATCTTCATTCATACAACCAGAAGACGAACCCGTTTCTGCCATGAAAATTCGGATTCCCTATGGTGAACAGTATAATCCGATTGATTTATGATTAATCAAAAATATGTTCATTCATCAATTTTAATAATCCAGAAATTCATTGAATCCGTTTAATGAACCAGAGTTGAAATTGGGGTCCTAACAAACCTCTAAAATCTCTAGATAACAAGAAGCTATAGCATTTGGCGATGTAGCCATGTTGATGCCCATGAGTAGATTCGAATACAAAATCTTATGGAAACAAACATGGGTACTTTCAACAACATCTTACTTCGAATTGATTTATTTCAAGACTTTATTATAATTTATTTTTTGGCGGCATCAAAACTATATTAAAGATAGATTAGGATTTTCAAGTAAAATCATCGTCGTAACAAAGAGAAAACATCCAAAAGTTGTTCATGATCCCGTCACCCTATGTGTACTATAGTTTTTAAACTGATTTTTATATACATTTAATATAGAAATCATAAGTCATCCTTAAATTATGTTTTATAATAGTGATCAACAACAAATACATTGTACGTAGAATTGTTTGTTGAAACATCTACATAGGAGCAGTTCAACGTAGAATTTTCGTTGAATTGAAGTTATTGTTGAGAGGAATCGGAATTTTATATGATTTTAAAGTGGTATTCAGTGTCTTAAATTCGTTTTTCTTTTAATCCTCTTTGACAAGTTCGTAACTGTTGAATTGTTAATTTTCTCTTCTGTTCGAACATGACACTATCTCTATTATAATTAAGTGGCAACTAACAGTTAGGTTCCTGATGCAGCAGTAGTAGATCAATTGGCATTAGATTATATGGAGAGGTCAAATATGAGAAAAACCAAGGAAAATGGCAATTTCAATCCTACTAGTCTGGGTGACGAAGTCAGAATGACTTGAAATTTTGACAGCTGATGCGTTTCGGCAAGACCTTTCAAAGTCACGGCTTTGCTTGTGAGGCATACCCTTTTTTAGCCAAATTCCATCGGTTAGGCCCTGAAAAAACCGCTTTTACCGTTTTAAGAAAGTTTCGTTTTTATAATAAATAGAGTTTCCCAAGTCCGAATCGACTTCCGTCAATTCCGGGATGCTTAGGATTCTTAGTAGAATAAGTTTTTGCTTTAATATCGCTTTTCCCATATTTGGTAATTTTTCCTTTTTTGGCTCGTTTTCTTGTTTTTCAAGGAATGTGATTAGGTTTAGGTTTTATTTGCTTTAAAGAAGGATGTAAGCCAAATGGCTAATCAGTTTTTGATTAATAAAAATTTAGAGTTTCTCTAATTATCTCAAATTTCAGTATTCTTTCTGAATCAACGAATTTGAATCCTAATATTCTGGTATTCGTGAGCGAATTAACGAAATTTTAGTAGGTTGTTTCTAATTGTTTCTTGCAGATTTTTCTCGACATAGCTTCCGCCACATCAGTCTGGTATCAGAGTGTGGTTCGTTCGGGACATCAATATGCCACCGAAAAGATGCCCACAACACCAGATCCTCGTAGAAGAAGCCATCGAACGTGACTGCATGGCTCAGTTGGAGCGACAGGTTGCGCAATTAACGGAGCAGCTTGCGACGATGAGGGCCAACCAAAACCCTTTTCAGAACCTGAATCCTGAAACAGGTGGTGACAGTGCTGAAGGTGAAGAAAGCAACAGAGAGAAAGAGGATCCACAACGCCGACATAGGGCGCCTGTGACTGATGTTAGGGCTGATGACAAAGTTGAAAACGTCAGGTGTTGGGAGTTAGGGATGGGGACAGAGATTCCAAAATTTCACAAGAGTATGCAGCCAGAGGAATTTCTGGAGTGGATCAGAATTGTTGAAGAAATCCTTGAACTCAAGAGAGTTCCTGAGAAAGAGAAAGTGGCATTGGTGGCCACGAGACTCTGGGGTCGAGCAGCGGCATGGTGGCAGCAGCTTAAACTCAATAGGAATCGTTTGGCAAAGCCCAAGATTTCTGACTAGAAGAAGATGAAACCAAAGTTGTGTGTTGATGTACCGGAGATTACAGAATTTACGTCAAGGCATGAGGTTTGTTGATGAATATACCACAGAGTTCTATCAATTGTTGGTGCGAAACGAGATTTATGAGACACAAGACCAGTTGGTGTCGCGCTACTGTGGCGGATTGCGAATCTAAATCTAATCATCTTTTTGATCCAGTAACGGTGACAGAGGCACATCAAAGAGCTTTACAATTGGAGAAGACGTTGTCTCGAAAATCTAGTAGCGGACAGTTTTTGAATTTAGGAAATGGTATGAGCAATTGAAACAAAGTAAGTAGTACCGGTGAAAATAATGGGAATCGGTCAGGTGTTAGTCCTAGTGGCAGTTCGAATTCTGAACAACGAAACCCAACAAATAGCGTTCCAACCCCTAGGGCAACAACGGGCAGATTTCGGTGTTTCGGATGCGGAGAAACGGGTCACAGATTGTCTGAGTGTCAGAGGCCTGCCAATAAGGTATTGTTTATTGATCCGGCAGAATTTAACGAGGAATATGCAAAAATAGGTGAAGACCGGCAATCGATTGCAGAGGAAGTGGCGAGTGAGGAATTTGTAGATGGCGACACTGGAACAATTCTAATGTTGCGACTTACCTGTTTGGCACCGAGGATTGAAGAGGGAGATTGGCTTCGAAATAACATATTTCAGTCTACTTGTACCATTCTTGGCAAGGTGTGTCGACTTTTAATAGATGGTGGAAGTTATGAGAATATTGTGTCAATCGAGGCGGTGCAAATATTAGGGGTAAAGACTGAAAAACATCCAAAACCTTATAGGCTAGCATGGCTACAAAAAGGAAGGCGAGGTAACCGTGTCACAGCGGGCATTAATCTCATTTTCTATGGGATCCAACTTTAAAGATCAGATGTGGTGTGACGTAGTGAATATGGATGTATGTCACCTGTTAATAGGGAGACAGTGGCAATATGACAGAAGGGTTCAAAAATACTTATTCTTTTATTTTTCTGGAAACTAAGATTGTGTTACTGCCCAGCAAACCTTTGGAAAAGATAAAGTCGCATGGAGATGACACCAACTTACTGTCTTATGCGAAATTCGAGTTAGAGGTAAAGGGATTGGAAACGGTGTATGTGTTGGTGGGAAATGAGGCAAGTGCTAAATGGGAAGTTTCGAAAGCTGTAACTCCTCTCATTATGAAATTTACTGATGTATTTTTGAAAGAATTACCAAAAGGACTACCACCTCTACGTGATATTTAACATCATATAGATTTGGAGCTAGGGGCAGTGTTTCCAATCAGGCCACATTACCGTATGAGTCCTAATGAGCATGAAGAATTACGGAGACAGGTTGAGGAGCTACACGCGAAGGGGCATATTCGTGAGAGTCTTAGCCTGTGTGTTGTACCCGCCCTTTTAATACCAAAAAAAGATGAAACCTGGAGGATGTGTGTGGATAGCCACGCAATTAACAAGATCACTGTAAGGTATCGTTTTCCCATTCCGAGACTTGATGATTTGTTGGATCAATTGAGTGGGGCACATGTGTTTACCAAACTGGACCTGAAGAGTGGGTATCATCAGATTCAGATTCGACCTGGAGACGAATGAAAGACAACTTTCAAAATACGAGAAGGTTTATATGAGTGGCTAGTCATGCCTTTTGGGTTGTCGAACGCACCGATCACCTTCATGAGAGTAATGAACCAAGCTCTTCGACCATTTATTGGTAAGTTTGTCGTCGTATATTTCGATGATATCTTGATTTATAGTGCAAATCCTGAGCTGTATATTCAACACATTCAAGAAGTGTTGTGTGTTCTACTCAGAGAAAGATTTGTTGCTACAGCCAAAAAGTGCGTTTTTATGATGCCAAAAGTTTTATTTTTGGGTTATATTATTTTTGGAAAGGGACTACAGGTGGATGAGTCAAAAATAACGGTGGTGAGGCAGTGGCCCCGACCAAAAACAATTACTGAGGTACGCAGTTTTCATGGGTTGACATCGTTCTACCGCCGGTTCATTCCACACTTTAGTAGCATTATGGCACCTATCACTGAATGTATGAAGGGAGTCAAATTTCGGTGGACAACCGAAGCAGAAGAAGGTTTTCAACAGATTAAGGAGAAATTGACAATAGGCCCCATACTTGTCTTACCATATTTTTCTCAACCTTTTGAGTTGCATAGTGACACCTCGAAAGTGAGCATCGAAGCTGTTCTTAGTCAAGCTGGAAAACAGTGGCATATTTCAGTGAGAAATTGACAGGTTCTCAAGTTCGTTACAGCATGTACGATATAGAATTCTATGATGTGGTCCAGGCGGTGAAACACTGGCGGCATAACCTTTTCCACTTTGAATTTATTCTGTACACTAATCATGATTCGTTGCGGCATCTCCATAGCCAATATAAGATTTCTGCCCGACATGCTTCATGGTCAGCCTACCTTCAATAATTTATATTTTTTCTAAAGCATAAGGCATGAGTTACAAACTGAGTGGCTGATGCTCTGAGTCGAAGGGTCAATTTGTTGGCAACGATGACTGTCCAGGTACCAGGTTTTGGCTCTTTTCATGAATTATTTGATTCGGACCCATATTTTTCTGAGGTGATTGCTGCTGTACGAGCGGGGGGAAATTCTGAATTTGTGTTAGTAGATGGATTTGTGTTCACGATAGTAGTTTGCGTCTGTAAATTATTAAGGAAATACATGATGAGGGTCATGTGGGCAGAGATCGTACCCTTCAGCTAGTCAAGGCGTACTATATTTGGCCCATAATCCGGAAGGAAGTAGAGAAGTATGTTGAAAGATGTCGGATCTATCAATTGTCCAAGGGGAAAGCAACTAATGCAGGTCTTTACGTGTCGTTACCCATCCCTACCCAACCATGGACGGATTTGAGTATGGATTTCGTCTTGGGATTTCCAAGAACACAACGGGGTATTGACTCCATCTATGTAGTTGTTGATCGGTTTTCCAAAATGGTTCACATTATTCCATGCAAAAAAACTACTGATACTGTAAAGGTTGCCCATTTGTTCTTTCGGGAGGTGTATCATCTTCATGGATTACCTACGTCAATCATTTCTGACCGAGACACTCGATTCCTCTGTCACTTTTGGCGAAGCCTTTGGAAAATGGTCCATACCAGGTTGGATTTTAGTAGTGCATATCACCAACAAATAGATGGGCAAACGGAAGTGGTGAACCGAGCTCTAGGAGATTTGCTGAGATGTCTGGTAGGGAATAACGTCCGGTCATGGGATCTGCAACTTAGCCAAGCCGAATTTGCCCACAACCATGCTGTCAATAGAAGTTTGGGATTCGGTACTTTTCAGGTGGTTTACATTTTGGTTCCTCACAGCCCACTTGATTTATTACCGCTGGCGAATAGAACTAGGATTCATGGAAAGTCTGAAGATTTCGTTCAAAGGTTGCGTGAGGTCCATCAACAGGTGCAAGAAAATCTGTCCCATGCAATAGAAAAATACAAGCTGGCCGCTAACAAGAAACGATGTCACTTGGAGTTTGATATGGGCGATTTTGTTTAGGTAGTCCTTACAAAGGACATGTTTGTTGTGGGAGATTATAATAAACTTGCTGCTAGGAAGATAGGACCGCTTGAAATTGTGGAGAAAATTAATCCGAATGCTTATCGCCTGAAGCTTCCTAGCCACATTCGTACTCCTGATGTGTTTAATATCAAACATTTGATTCCTTATTGTGGCGACTCTTCTGATGATGATAATGTAGGAAATTTGATGACGAATTTTCTCTAACATGGAGAGAATGATGCAGCAGCAGTAGATCAATTGGCATTAGATTATGGAGAGGTGGGATATGAGAAAAAACAAGGAAAAGGGCCGTTTCAATCCTACTAGTCCGGGCGACGGAGTCGGAATGACTTGAAATTTTGACAGTTGATGCTTTTCAGCAAGACCTTTCAAAGTCATGAGCTTAGGCATACCCTTTTTTAGCCGAATTCCATCGTTTAGGCCCTGAAAAGACCGTTTTTACCATTTTAGGAAAGTTTCTTTTTTCTAATAAATAGAGTTTCCCAAATCTGAATCAACTTCCGTCAATTCTGGGATGCTTAGGATTCTTAGTAGAATTAGTTTTTGCTTTAATCTCGTTTTTTCATTTTTTTTGTAATTTTTCCTTTTTTGGTTCGTTTTCTTGTTTTTCAAGGAATACGATGAGGTTTAGGTTTTATTTGCTTTAAATAAGGATGTAAGCCGAAAGGCTTATCAGTTTTTTATTAATAAAAATTAGAGTTTCTCTAAATATCTCCAATTTCTGTATTCTTTCTGAATCAACGAATTTGAAGCCTAATATTCCGATATTCGTGAGCGAATCAACGGAATTTTAGTAGGTTATTTCTAGTTGTTTCTTACAGGTTTTCTCAACAGAGCTTCTGCTACATCAGTTCCAAACTTTTTAAAAAAGTTCTAAGTTGTATGATAGTGACCCTCTAACAAAGTTTCACCAGTCAACTTTAACTGTGTATTGGTAAAATTATACCTTACTCCTAAACAATATGATAATAACACATGCATTGGTCTTTTTTTAACATATGTATTTTTTTATGTTTTTATTTATGATTTTTTATTTTTGAATAATTTTAACAACAGTTGTCGTATAATATTAACTCAAAAAAATAATTATATAAAAATTGTAGAACACTAAAATAGGAATGAATGGTAAATATGTGTATAACTAACATTGTCTTGTTAAAATATTTTTAATTTTTTTATGAAAATTTTAAATAAAAAAGGTACAAATGGGTTCTAGCCAAAAATGACCTCTAGGCCCAACGTCTAAGCCCATTGAAAATTTCAAGTCAGGCTTGGCTAAGCCCAATTAATCTGGGTCGGCATGAATAGCCTTACCCGAGTCACCATTTGATTTGCTCACTCATTTACTTCAACTCAACTGATGGAGTCATGGATTACGAACTCACTAGTTTGAATTGGTAAAATCAGCTGTGTAATCCCATGAAATCCGTTTGGGATTTCAGGGATATTTCCCAACAGCACTCCAATGTGAAAATTGATCTGGGTGGTCTGTAAATAGAACATTAACTTCACTGAAAAAGGATTATGACTTTCTTCCACAATATTCAACGCTCTTGCTAGCCGAAACTCTACCAAAATGGTAACTCTAGTCATAAGAATCTAATCATTATTTCGTATCCAGTCATCCTCCCCACTAATACTTAGGCCAAACGCATCTAAGGCAATAATCGACCATCACCAACTTTTCTTTTTTCTCGGTGTTTGTTTTCATCTTTTTTGCAGGATTATGGAGTAGGCGACCTGTCGGATTTGATCAGTTGGACAAGGCTACTTGGGCCTAAATCGAATCCAACCCCGATCCACTAAATGTAGATCAACCATCTACAATGTTTCATTATTAATATTTTTCGATTTTGTTCTAACTATATTGGCGAATTTAATGCACAAAATCAAACACAACTTTGCTCTAATATGATAAATAAAGGGTATTTACATACTTTAATTAAAATCGTTAAAGTCAATTTTTATGTTTAACATTGATAAATTGTTAGATGGACCCATTCAGTCACTCCTAAAAAGAGAGTGACTAATTTGACACTTCGAAAAAATGTGAAGACCATTTTGATCACTTTTATAAAAGTCGTAGACAACTTGGATTTTTTTTTAAAAAAAAGTCCACGATCAAATTGGCAATCGCCCTATGAATTTTAAATTTGTTAGTTAATTTTCCATATACAGTTTTGCGAGACGAACAAAATGAGAAATTGAAACTGAACTATAGGAATTAATTAACATCTGGGTGGCCAAAAGTGAACAAAGTTATTTCAACTTCTTAAATATTATTATAAGATATTTTGGCTTAAAAACAATAATGGGACAATTACCAATTAGGTCTTGAACTTTTTTTAAAATTTCAAATTGTTTATGATTTTTACAAAAGTTGTCAAATTGGTCCTTACATTTTTCCTAAATGTCAAATTAGTCCCTCTAACTAAGTTTCATCATTCAGCTTTAGTTGTGCATGGGTAAAATTGTATTTACTCTTAAACAATATAATAGTGACACAATATTTTTTTTCTATTTTATTTATGAGTTTTGATTTTTGAATAATTTCGACAACAGTGCTCGTATAATACAAAATATTAATTATATAAAAATAGTAAAAGGCTAAAATAGAAATGAATGGTAACTTTATTTATAAAATAAGGATATAAATAACATTGTCTAAGTAAAATATTTTTAGATTTTTTGGAAAATTTTAATTAAAAAACGTACAAATAATGTTTCATTAATACTATTTTTTTTTATTTTGTTGCAATTATAATGATGAATTTGATGCACAAAAGATAGAACAACTTTTCTCTAATATGATAAATAAAGGGTATTTACATACATTAATTAAAGTTGTTAAAGTAAATTGTTATATTTAAAACCGTTAAACCGATCGAGAGACCAATTTGGTAACTACTAAAAAGAGATGGACTAATTTGACACTTGGAAAAAATGTGACGATCAATTTAGTCATTTTTATGAAAGTCGAAACAACTTGGAATTTTTTTTAAAAAAGTGTAGGTCCTTATTGGCAATAGCCCTACAATTATATTCGGTGAATCCAAGGATTAGTTTAAAGAATTGAGTTATTTTTTTTATAAAATAATTCATTGTCTTTTCATCTTACGGGGTCCTAGTATAAATAGTGAGTTCTGAATATATTGTTAGGTTTTAGCTCGTATTCTCTAGTGAACCCAATTGTACCAAACAAGTCTCAACTGAAGTGGAGCTTCTTGGAGCCGAGGGAAACGATTGGAAGTTTGAATGGTGATGTTTGTGGGAGGTTGAAGACCAGAAGAACCCAAGAAACGAAGAACGCGGTGCATTCTAGGTTACTTGTAACGGTTCAGGAAACGGATGTGCAACCGTGACCCGAATCGTAGTCAATCTTAAGCATGCGTAAAATGGAAAATCTTCGGTGGAAAAGGAAAGAGTCCTTTAAGGAAGTTCTTGTGCTTGAAGAAAAAGGATTTCTCCTTAATAAGAAGACTTGTTATAAATGATAAATAGTATTTATGTGGAACAAGTAATTCTTGTATGTTTATGAATAGGATTTCCATTTATCTTCAACTCCCTATAACTAGTATAAATAAAACCTTGTATCTAGGTTATTTTGTGTGGAGCAAAAAGAACACCATATAACATCAGAGAGTGGAGAGATCCGGGTGAGAGATCTAAGGGAATATCCAAGGAGAGATTTAAGGGAATATCAGTGGATCAAGTATGAGATTCATGGGTGATATTCAGGGAAGATCAAGGGGATATTGGGGGTTTCGTGGGTGGTAAGGCTCTGTGGTTTGGGGAATTCTGGAGTATATGGTTGTAACAATTTATCATATAGTGTAACTTTCTGTGTCGTCCTGACGACCTATGAATTTTTACCCGATTTGGGTTTTCCACGTATAACTTGTGTGATGATTGGTTTATTTTGTCTTATCTATCTTTCTTCTATAGGCGTTATTAATTGCTATGAGTTATGGGCGTGTATTAGGCATGACGATTCCCGATCATCGGTTCAAAATCCCTTACATATATAAGATACAATTTATATATATATATATATGTGTGTGTGTGTGTGTGTGTGTGTTTTTGAATTACAAATTTAGGATTTGGGGGAGGAAATAAAGATTTAAACCCTCAACATCAACTTAATGTGTAGAAGTGAGAGACTTGCTAAGCCCCCTCAATTTTGTTAGAAAAACTATTTTCACTTTTTTTTAACTAACACTAAAGATTAAATTAAGAGAATTCAATCTACAATCTTTGTACAATATTAAAAAAAAAGGATATTATTCGATGTTTGAATCATTCTTGTATTGTTTTTTAATTTTCAAATTATCTTTGCTAACACTCTACATGGTATGAAAAACTATTTCGAATATTAAATGCTAGATATTTCAAGTTTTCAACTTGTCGATCACAATTCACTTGACAATTGTATTTTATTTTATTTTAAATATTACATGAACTATTACAATAGGATTGTTGGGACCTGCTTAGATCTAACAATACGTTTGCGGTCCGAATACGTACTCTCAAAATGGTAGATAACTTCTCCAACAATCCGGAAAGAAAAACTTCTCACATATGCATGTAAAATACGGTGGTGAGATTGAACCTTTCACCGCTTATGTAAAAGGAAGATGCCCAGAAGGTGAACCACCGACTCAACTAAGAGGTGATGTGCAACGTGACAATCCTATTACACTAATACATATGCCCTTAATGATGTATGTATTAAATACGTCCACATTTTAATGCGACAATTGTTTTTTTTTTTTTTTAAGATTTAAATGTGACAATTGTATTACAGTAATATATACAAAGTTGATTTTGACCGAATCAAAAACACCCACAGGTATTTTATTTGTGTATTAAATTTTTCTGAATTTTCACCTTTTTAAACTAGAAAAACAACAAATATATATATAGGGAGAAGCAAGGGTTGATGCTACATATTGAGGTAGTGTTTTCAAATGGACAATTCCAAATAAAATATTCAATTTAAAAGAAGTTAATATTAAGTAGCATAAAGATGAGATGTGGTTAGTCACCAAAATATAACGAATTTATGAAATACTTCAACAAAAAAATAAAAAAATTAATAGCATAAAAAGAATACAGACTGTCAAGTGTCTCTTTCGAGCTACTCAAGCTGTGGTTAGTGTTATTTGGCTTGTATTCACATATGAACCAAACCTATTCAATTGATGTGTAAGTGGTATAAATGAATTCGGATGATTTCAATTCAAGTGGCGTTGGAAAGAAGAGTCCGAGAAGAAGACGAAGCTAATAGCGAAAATGTACGCCACTAGATTCCAGTCTTGGACGTGCCCATATGCAGAGGTGAGTTTTTTTTGAGGGGGGGGGTATGGCCGCCCCAACCAATAGAAAAATATATATATCATGTGTAAATATAAAACATAAATCAATATAAAAACTATATGTTATAATATATATTAAGTATTGGTAATATTATATTATAATATATAATATAATAATTTTATAATTTTCTATTTATATTTTAATAATATAAATTAACTAATAATTTTTATTTCCATAATTTTATTGACCATAAAAATAGGAAACAAAACCGGTCCATTTTAATATTTTCATTTTCTATTATTTCTTACATTATTACCTAATCCGGTGTGTATTATACATATAATATTATTTTTTTAGATGTAACTAAAACAAACTAAGTAAATATTGAACTCTTATAACGATGACCTATATTATTTATTTTGTTAGGTTAATTATTAATATGATTTTGATAAATTTATTTTATTAGTTTATTATTTAATTTTTTTTCAAAATTATTATAATTTAATTTTGTTTGATATGAATATTATAAAATTAAATTACAAGTATGTAAATAATTGTGAATTAAATATATCAACGGTATAAAGATATTTTAATTAAGCTAATGACATTTATATTTTATAAGACAAGAACTACTAAAATATTATTTTCAGTTATGCATACAACATACCGTTAAGAATAGATCTAGGTTTTGCAACAAAATAAAAGTTTTTTTTTTCATAAAAATTATGAAGAAAATTAGATTGATTTAGTTATAAATAATTTTATAGTTATAAAATGGACGTGTTACATTTAAATATTTTATTTATTTATTTGTATCATTACTTTTAACACCAAATGGTATCACATTTTGTTGAAAAGTATCAGATGTATGATTTCATACTGATATTATATAAAGATTACGTGACCTATAATATTAGTTTTTGTCCTGGCACTCCTAAAGCCAAACTTCTGGCTTCGCCCCTGCCCGTATGAGCCGTCAGAAGATTGCTGTTCAACATCTGCGTGTTGTTGCATGTTTGTTGTGTGTGCAGTAAATGTAAATATTACTATTAATAAGCAAACTATATACAAGACTACTTACAAAGAAAGAATGGATTGGAGAGATGTAGAATGTATATGGTTAGAGTAAAAAGATAACTACACCATAATAATCAGACAACTTCATACAAATATGTGTTAGGTTCTTGAGTCTTGTGTTGGCATAATTCCACATCAAAACAACATTTAATTTGTATGGATAACAAAGTATCAAGGTTTATTAAGCTTCAAGGAAGATTGGACAACAAATCAAACAAAGTTGAAGTCATCAAATAAGAATGGGCTCCATCACTTAATAAAGGTATAACAAGACCTTATTCCTCTTACAAGGCTTACGTGCACACGCGCACACACACACACACACACATTACATCCATATGTGTTTTTGCATTGTTGTACTAAATTTGTATAACACATGCATACACTTATTAAAGTATGCACATGTATTAGATTTAATTTAACAATTTTTGAGAAATTGCATGTTCTAGGACTATATCTAGGAAAGGACATGCTTGTGAGTTATTGTGTTTATATATTTTTATTTTTTTGGTGTTAGACTTGAATTTGTGCTTATTTTATTCTTTGTTGAGTTATGGTCATTCTGGTTACTCATTCATTAAGTTTCAAGTTCCAATTAGGAAGTTACGAAACTTTCTAACCTTCCAAACACCATAACTTTCTCATTTGAACTCCGATTCAAGTGATTCAAATTGGAGATTTTTCATCTATTAATTTTCTATCATCTTCAAGACTGTTTGAGTTTTTTTGATCAAGTTTTAGGTGGCTCTACACTAAAAAAAATGAGAATGTACAGTTTTTCTTGAGGTATTGAATCTTCTCTTGAGTTTTGTTCTTAAATGTGTTCAATTACCTTGGATTTTCTTCTTCAATACATGTATGCGTGATGTATAAAGTTTGATTAGAGTTGTAGACTCTATTAAAGCTAGATCTTGATTAGAACCTTGCATGTTGAGTTAGGTTTTCTTAAAACATATGTTTTAACATGTTTGTGTTTTGTATTGTGTTAGCTTTTTATCTAAGACTCTTTTGTACTTAAATTGATTTATCCTGATAAGTGTTATTAATCTTTTTTGATGAGGGACCAAAGAAGAATTTTGTTATAAGTATGGTACCAAGGATACTCGATACAATGATTTGGGAAGGGGTTAGAGCCACATAACACATATTACCAGATATCAAGCAGAGCCGGTACCACGGTACCTCTATTGGTTTTGGGAACCGAAAATCGACATCAGTGTTGCAGAAGAGCGGTGGACCCGGTTTTAAAATTTTTCATATAAACAAAATAGATATAGCTGGATCGTTGTGATTATATTGATTCTAATATTAAACTGGAAATAGTAAGGAAAGTAATAGTTACCCTTGTTGGCTTTTCGTGAACCCTTGATCTGAGTTCTTCCACTCTAGGATCTTAGTGATTCCCTCGAACCAAGTTCTTCCACATCGAATCTCTAACACAAAAGAACCGAAGGGTGGACGTCTCGATATTCAACAGAAATTTTGACTTTCGAATTTCTATTCAAGTTGTGTACTCAACTCTTGAAAGACTCTCTAACAATATTCTTTAGAGGCTAGTATAAAAAAGACTTTATTTTCTTTCCTTATATAGATCTCTTTACAAAGAACAAAGAACTCTTCTTTGTTCCTCTTTCTCACACAAAAAAACAAGAACATTTTCTCTTCTTCTTGTTTTTTCTTCTTTGTGGTTTTTTATAAAATGAGAGAGCTAGGTGGGTGGCATAAAAAGTCATAGAGTAGGAGCTTCAATTCCACTTGGTTTAAATGTGTGTGAAGAAAACAACACAAAAAATATTTTCAATATCAAAGCATGAGACTACACGGTGGCGTTATGAAACAAGAACCAGAGCAATGATCGTTTGCTTTCATTATTGTTGTTTTTTTTCACCTGACCATAACCATTAGTCATTGCTATTTAAAAGAAAATGTTTTTAGTGTGTGGTGAAATTCACCACCACCCGCCTGAAACAAAGAAAATATATATTATACAATATATAAAAAATAATCAATGATTAATATATATATATATATAATTAAATTATCAAATATTATTTTATATATAATAAAATAATCAAATCATTATATTATATATAAAAAATTAAATAATCAAATATTATTTAATCAATAAAACAATGCATAAACTCATTTATGTATAGATGATTAATTCTAAATTAATCACTTAGCCTCATTTTACCTTAACGTTCAATATAGTGTTATAGAGATGGTATGGGGACACATGGATCTATAATTTCAAGCTCCAATAAATCATTAATATTTAATCAAACTCTTTAATTAAATATTATATTTATTCCACTAAAAATCTGGAACTGCACTCTTGTCATCATCATTACATACAGATCAATCATCCATAAACAGTTCGTAATATGAGCTAGGTTCAAGTCCGTTGACCTCTAAATTAAATCTTTATCCTTGAGTGCCCGTGATTCTCTAATGAGCAATTATTTACGATCTTATCATAAATTGAGTGCTTTATTGTTCAAGACCCGAATCATTTACTCGAGAAAATCGTTTGTCTACTTCACTCAAGAAGGAATGGATTCCATCTTGTTTATTATCATTCCCAGCTAAGTTTATCATCATGTCTCCAAGATACAAGGTTTTAGGTTTGGCATCTTGAGCGAAGCACACCGAGTAAGTCAAAAGACACAATTCAATAAGTAGGAGTCTGTTAAATACTCAGGATTAAGATCATTCCATAAATGGCCATCTATTTGATAAATTGGAATACTTTGTTCGAAGACGGAGATTATTAAAGATTCTAATTTATCATGTCCATGTCTTGAATAGTCTTATTATACAAAGTACCTTCATTCTAATGACACCACATCATCAATAAGGATAAAATTGTTCCATTCTTAATGGGAATGAACCGTACTAATATTTTTAATTAATTAAGGATCCCAACTTTAATTATCAATCACAGACAATTAAGATTATTATATTAAACATAATCCTCATGTATATAACAGCTTATATACTATGTTTAATATTACATTTAATAATCATGGAATTTTATGTTATTAATACAATATTAATAACATTAGACGTACACAATTATAAAATGAAATGTCAATCCAACTATTATTTCAGCAAAAAATTAAACAACATGTGTTCATAGGGCACTTTTCCCAACAATCTCCCATTTGCCCTAAAGCAAATGAGACATGTCTCTCAACCCTAGTCCTTCTAGATGACCTTAAAAACTCTTTGTAGGAAGAGTCTTTATGAAGGGGTCTATCAAGTTGTCTTTAGATCTAATCTTTAGAATAGACACATCGCCACGATGGACAATCTCCTTAATCAGGTGATACTTTCGCTCTATATGCTTTCCCTTTTTGTGGCTTCTAGGTTTTTTCGAATTAGCTATGGCCCCACTGTTGTCACAATAAAGAGTCATGGGTTTTTCCTTATTCGGAACAACTTTCAGATCATATAAAAAACTTTAGAGCCAGCCTGCTTCTCATGCAGCCACGTATTCAGCCTCTATAGTGGAATCAACAATACAGTATTGTTTGATGCTTCTCCAAACTGCGGCTCCACCACCAACAGTAAACACCGATCCAAACATCGATTTTCGACTATCTTTGTCTGATTGAAAATCATAATCAGTGTAGCCAATAGGAATCAAATCCCTACCAAAATATATTAGCATATAGTTTATCGTTTTCCTAAGATACTTAAGAATGTGTTTAACTGCTACCCAATGATATAATCCTGGGTTAGACTGATACCGGCTGGCTACTCCCACTGTATAACATATGTCAGGTCTAGTACATAACATAGCATACATAAGACTGCCTACTGTAGAGGCATAAGGAATGTGTCTCATATTTTCTTCCTCTTGAGGTGTTTTGGGACACTGCTCTTTAGAAAGAGTAACTCAATGATGAGAAGGCAAATTACCTTTCTTGGAGTTATGCATCGTAAACTTGATTAACTTTATCAAAGTACGATGCTTGAGACAATGCGAACAGCTTGTTCTTACGATCTAGTATAAGTTGGATCTCAAGAACATAGATTGCTCAATGAGAAGAATATCGTCAACGTAAAGAACTAAGAAGACCACCTTCTTTTCTTTGTTGTACTTGTAGACACAAAGTTCATCAACATTTTAGTCAAATCCATATGATTTAACTGCTTCATCAAATCTAATATTCCAAGAACGAGAAGCTTGCTTAAGTCCATAAATGGATCTTTGCAACCGGAAAACTTTTTGCTCTTGGCATTTAGCTATGAACCCATCCGGTTGAACCGTATAGATGCTTTCGTCAAGATGGCCAAGATGGCCATTCAGAAAAGCCGTCTTGATGTCCATTTGCCATATTTCATAGTCATAATATGCGGCAATGGACAAGAGTATGCGAATGGATTTGAGCATCGCTACTGACGAGAAAGTCACTTTTTAGTCAACTCCCTTTTTTTTGGGTAACCCTTTTCCACTAGCCTAGCTTTTGAAAGTTTCCACTTTCCTATCCACTCATCTCTTTCTCTTGTAGATCCATGTACAACTAATAGGTTTAACCCCTTCGGGTAGGTCTGTAAGTTTCCAATCTGAGTTGGAGTACATTGACTTCATCTCGAGATTCATTGCTTGTTGCCAATTCTCATTATTAGAATCTTCCTTTGCGCATCGATATGTCAATGGATCATCTTTACGAAGATCAGAAATTGAAAATTGTGCTTCCTCGATTTATTCATAGCGGATAGGTTGTCTCACAACCCTCTTACTACGATAAGGTGGTAAATCATTCTGACTTTGAGTTGTGGTATTCTCACTTTGTCGTTAGACAACAGTTGTCGTTGTTTGTCTGATCTCATCAGAAAGTAACTCCTCAAGTATAACTTTACTATGAGGTTTGAAGTCTGTCATATAGTTTTTTTTAAGAAAAGTTGCATTTGTCGATACAAATACTTTAATATCTTGAGGACTATAAAACAAAGGTCCTCTCTTTCCCTTTGGATATCCTATAAATATACATACTTCAGATCGAGGTTCAAACTTCTCAGTCTTACCCTTAAGTACATGTGCAGGACACCCCATATACGAATGTGTCGCAAACTAACTTTGCTACCATTCCACAACTCTAAGGGTGTCTTAGGTATAGACTTAGATGGAACTAAATTAAGTATGTATACAGAAGTTTGCAGTGCATATCCCTAGAATGACATGGGCAATGATGAGTAACTCGATATGGATCTTACCATATCAAGCAAAGTTCTATTTCTCCTTTCTACGACACCATTTTGTTGTGGTGTCCTAGGTGCAGTCAATTGAGACAACATCCCATGTTCGATTAAATGATCCTAGAATTCTGTATCAAGGTATTCACCTCCTATATCTGATCAAAGAGTTTTAAATGACATATTTAATTGCTTTTCAACCTCGACTTGGAATTCCTTAAACTTTCCAAAAGTTTCAGATTTTCTTTGCATTAAATAAATATAACCATACCTAGAATAATCATCTATGAAAGTGATGAAATATTCATAACCCTCTCTTGCTTGTACATTAATCGAACCGTACATGTCAGAATGTATCAATTCAAGAGGTTTTTTTTAGCTCTTTGACCTTTTACTGAAAAAGATCATTTTGTCATTTTACCTTCCAGACAATATTCACAAACTAGAAGACTGCCAACTTTTAGCTCTCGTAAAGGACCTTCCTTTACCAGTCTTTCAATCCTATTTAGGTTTATATGACCCAGACTAAGATGCCATAGGTATGTGTTATCATCAGGAGAAATCTTTTGCTTTTTAGACTTTGGTTGTTCAACTTTGAACATTTCAGTGTTAAGCAGTGTATTAGAAGTTGGTCTTAAAAAATAAAGACTAATATCTAAAGTTCCAGAACAAATATTTAAACCCTTTCTAGAAATAATAACAACTTTATTATTAAAAGAAACCTTAAATAATTGTTCATACAGTCTTAAAACAGAAATCAAATTTCTACTAAAACCAGGAATATAATAAAAATTGTTCAAAACAAGAAAGTTATTATTAAAGAGAAGTCGCACTTCTCCCACTAATTTAGCTGACACCATAGCCCTATTACCTACTCTCATCGTGTAGTCCAAATCGGCTAACTCTGTTGTAGAATTAAGCATCTGCATAGAACAACAAACATGGTTAGTCACTCCTGAATTAACTATCCGAGAAGACATATTATCTTCAACTAAACAAGCTTCTAGAACAAGTAAATCTGATTTACCTTTCGTTTTAATCTTGAGCTCTTCGAGGTACTTTTTACGGTTCCTCTTCCAGTGACCATCTATGCCACAGTGGAAACATTTTCCTTTGGCCTTTTTGTCAGAGCTCTTAGCCTTGTTGTTGTTGTTTTTCTTAGCCTTGAAATTTCCCTTTTTATTTTTTAACTTGCCACTTCCTTCAAACTTATTCTTCCTCTTTTTGGAATTTCCAGAAGACGAGGTTGTAGCTTCGACAACATTTTCCTCACCTTTTTTTTCATTCGAAACGGTTTTGAAGGTTTAAAGTTCGTTAAGCAACTGAGTTATGTTGTATTTCAATTTATTCATGAAATAATTGCTTTTAAATTGAAGGAAGTTAGGGGATAGTGTTTCTAAAATCATCCCCACTTGTGTGGATTCGTCAATTTTAGCGCCATGAATTTCAGCCTCATTTATGTGTTCAATCATTTTGAGCGTGTGATCACAGACTGAAGTACCATTTTTCATTCTGGCGTTCGTCAGTGCCTTAACAGCCTCATGACGAGATTGTTCAGAAGGGCTCCCAATCATTGCATGTAGAGAGTCCATAATCCCTTTTATGATTTCAACCGCTTCGTGCTTACACCTAAGCACATCAGACATGCCTGCTAACAGGTAGCAGCGGGCTTTGTTGTTGGCTTTTTGCCAACGGTCATATGCTTCAGCAATAGTTGCTGATGACTAGGCGTGAGGGCTTGGAGGACATTCCTCCGTTAGGACGAACTTGAAGTTTTCACATACAATCACGATGTTCATGTTACTTTTTCATTTGAAAAAAGTTTCACCGGTCAGTGTTTCAGTAGCGAGTATCTTGATTATTGGATTAGACATGTTTGGTTTGCTGAAACAAAATAAAATAACAATCATTCACATTTAGTTTGTGTCCACAGTATATGTATATATCAAGTATATAAACTTTGGTAATGTAAATATTATGCATGATGCATACAGAAATATATTTACTCAATTACAACGATAATTCAATTTTCACAAATAACGTGTCGTTGTAGGATAGGTCACGTATTTGACAATTGAATTGAGACTTTCTCAATTAATAAAAGTTAAATCAAAATATCTCATATTTTCAACTTTCATTAACCACCGTTGAATATGGTCAAGAATTGTAATTAACTAGCTTAATTACATCTTTTGAGTGTAACCTACAATTTTAGATTTTTCAGATTTTTCAGATTTAACTCAAAATTGCCATCGTAGGGTAGGTTAATTTTGAAATACATCTAAACATCCTGCAAGACAACCTTGCTATTGACTCAAATGGACACCCTCCGTAGGGAGGACGAAATCAAAGCGTCTCGAGACGCCATTTAAATCTCACGATGTTGTACTAATGGTAGAGACTATGGGTAATATTGTCATATTACCTTCTCCCACTCAATATTTTAAAATATTATATTTTAATTACAAAATATCTAATATCATGTAATAGTAACAACTTTTACAAATACAAATATATTTCTAATCTGAAATAATTCTAGAATAGAATATATATGCATGGCATGTCACAATGATTCCAGTAGGCACTAATTAATATAGATGACATATTATATAATTATCACATATAATATAATATGAAAAAGCAAATAAAAACTAAATGAATTTTGGCCGAGTTCCTTTGGATATTTAAATTACAACCCAAACATTAATCAAATTACAAATTTGGTCTTGTTGTAATATTCGTCCTTGATGCGATCCAATCTCATCAGTTGTCGATAACACTGTCTTTTTGAATACTCCAATTTACAAATAAAAATCATATACTACATCAGGTTTACAAATTTTTTCTCTTAAAATTGAAGAAATGATATTACATATAAAAATAATAATAAGTCCAAAGGAACCATATAACTAACGACCAAAATAATTTTATTTACCATTCATCACATGAATAAAAATAATCATTAAATCACATCTAATGCAAAGTGCCTACTACCGGAATCAATTCTAATAATAGAATTAATATGAACAACAATGTAGTTCTGATACCAATTGTTGGTTCGGGAATCGAAAATCGGCATCCATGTAGCAGAAAGGCTATGGGCCCAGTTTTAAATTTTTTCATATAACCAAAATAGATTTAGCCAGATCGTTGTGATTATATTGATTCTAATATTAAACTTGAAATAGTAAGGGAAAAAATAGTTACCCTTGTAGACTTTTCGTGATTCCCTTGATATAAGTTCTTCCACTCTAGGATCTTAGTGATTCCCTTGAACCATGTTCTTCTACATCGAATCTCCAACACAAAGAAACGACATGTGGACGTCTCTGTATTCAAAAGAAATTTAGACTCTCGAATTTCTATTTAAGTTGTGTACTCAATTCTTGAGACAACAATATTTAGAGACTCTCTCACAATATTCTTTAAAGGCTAGTATAAAAAAACATTATTTTCTTTCTTTATATAGACCTCTTTATAAAGAACAAAGAACTCTTCTTTGTTCCTCTTTCCCACACAAAAAAAACAAGAAAACTTATTATATAACAAATTAAACAATCAAATATTATTTAATCAATAAAACAATGCATAAACTCATTTATGTATATATGATAAATTCTAAATTAATCACTGAGCCTCATTTTACCTTAACGTTGAATACAGTGCTATGGAGATGGTATGGGGACACATGAACCTATAATTTCAAGATCCAATAAATCTTTAATATTTAATCAAACTCTTTAATTAAATATTAGATTTATTAATTCTAGGTTTATTCCACTAAAAAACTGGAACTGCACACTTGTCATTATAGAATTAATTACTCGAATAAGAATCAAACAGTCCATTGATATAATCATTACATACAAATCAATCCTCCATAAACAGTTCGTAATATGAGGCAGGTTCAAATCCGTTGACCTCTCAATTACATCTTTATCCTTGAGTGCCCGTGATTCTCTAATGAACAATTATTTATGATATTATCATAAATTGAGCGCTCTATTGTCCAAGACCCGAATCATTTACTCAAGAAAATCGTTTATCTACTTCAATCAAGAAGGCATGGATTCCATCCTGTATATTATCATTCCCAACTAAGTATATCATCATGTCTGCAAGGTACAAGGTTTTAGGTTTGACATGTTGAGCAAACCACACCGAGTAAGTCAAAAGACACAATTCAATTAGTAGGAGTTTGTTAAATACTCAAGATTAAGATCGTTCCATATATGACCATCTATTTGGTAAATTGGAATACTTTGTTTCAAGACGGAGATTATTAAAGATTCTAATTTATCGTGTCCATGTCTTATATAATCTCATTATACAAATTACCTTCATTCTAATGTCACCGCATCAACAATTCAAATAAAAATGTTCCATTCTTAATGGGAATGAACCGTACTAGTGATTTTAATTAATTAAGGATCCCAACTTTAATTATCAATCACAGACAATTAAGATTATTATATTAAACATAATCATCATGTATATAACAACTTATATACTATGTTTAATATTACATTTAATAATCATGGAATTTTATGTTATTAATTCAATATTAAAAACATTAGAGGTACATAAATATAAAATAAAATGTAAATCCAATTATTATTTCAGCAAAAAGTTAACAACATGTGTTCTTAGGGCACTTTCCCAACAACCACCTACTTAGTACCTAGATACCATGACATCTAACCGGTACCTATGTACCACGATATCAGTCCGGGATCCAACCGGGATATGTTTCCTACTCTCAAAATGAGAAGAAAGTTATCGTGAAGGTACCATCATGCTAGAACAAGCACCAAGCCAGCAAGAGTAGACCGGTATATAATGGTACCACGCCATGAAGGTACAAAGTCAGCAATCTCCTCCAGCAAAAGTAGAAGAAACAGGTTGACCCTTTCGCTATTTAAAGCACCATAAATGAGACCAAATAGGTCAATTGATATGTAATTCAAATACAAATGGAAACATGATGTAACTGAAGGAAGCAATTCCCGCGTTAAATGACAGCCTCTATCAACGCCAATCAATTCCATTAAATGGAAAATCAATTAGCCAAAATAATAGGGATTTTTTTGGGATACAACTCCTGAATTAAGAGAAAGCATGGGATTTTGGGAGAGAAAATAGCCAAGAATCAAAAGAGGGTATTAGCCATTTTTCAATAGAGAGAGAGTTTTTGCCATCGCCCGAGAGTAATTATCCACTTATCAACTTGTACGGGTTCACCATCACCTGTTGTGTCAGATAGAAAGAGAGAGAGAGAAAAACAAATTTCACCATTACTGTACAAATAAGCTTTATACTCAATAAAACAGTCCCACTTCGTACTAACATGGATCACTTGCACGGATCACTTGATATATTTTACCAGACCAATTTATCAGTCCATCTAGAATTGTATTAAAACACGTGGGCTTGTATCTTTTCAGCAAGAATGTGTCTAGTTCACATGTGGACTTTTTATTAAAGTCCAATGGATTTAATAAAATAGAAAAAACAATATGTTGGCCCATGTATAGCCTTGGGTGTCTAGGGCATGTAAAATAGCTTAATATATTGTTTTTTATTTTATTATTTAATTAAATAGAAATTTATTTATTTATTTATTAATTAATTGTTTAATTAAAAGTAAAAAAAAATCCCAATAGGAGAAGGTCTCCTAGAGTCATATTATTGTTGGTAATATGATAAGTATCAAATACTATATTTTATAAATGAAAGAAATTTATTTATCTAATCAAATTAGGAAGTATTTGATTTCTATTAAAAGTCTAGTTGACAATTGGTCAAATTAGGAAGTTTTAATATAGTCACAATTTAATTATATTCAATAATTTTTTATTGAATAAATACACTATTTGAGTCGGATTGGAAGTCTAGGTGTGGAAAAGAAATATTTTTCGAAAAGGATTCTCTTTCACCAAGTAAATCCATCTAGAGATAGGATTCTTGCCTACCAAGTAAGTCCTCCTTAGGAGAGGATTTAAGAAACATATATATATATATATATATATATATATATCGGTTGAATTCGGCCAAGGTATTATTTTTACTAGAGAAAATTCGACCAAGGCATGTTTTCTAGTATTTAAATTCGGCCAAGAGAGAATTTTGAGTATAAAGAATCCGGTTCTTGCTCTAGATAAATTCTTCCAACTCTAAAGATAGGTGTGTGAAAATTCGACAAAGAGGAAAAGGAAGAAAGAACGTTTTGTTTTTGATATTGCACTAGTAGCCTTTACATCAAAAGGTTTTGTGTACAACATCGAATCATGGTTCACGCGAGTTTCAATCAAATTGATTGATAATTCACAAGTGACTTAAAGTTCTTTGTTTTTCTTCTTGGAGGATTATTGTGACTAACGAAAAAAAGTGATTTTGTTTGTTTCCATCCTCAGGTATGCAGTTTAAATAAAGGAAGCACATACTCCTAGGTGATTCACGTTCATGAATAATGTAAGTTCCTCGGTATTTGATTGGCTTATTTCATTGATAACCACATTCGGGGATCAATATGCAAGGGTAGTTTAAGGCATCATTGTTCGTAACCAAGCTCAAGCATCAAAGGTAAAATCACTTACTTAACTTTCATTGAAGCTATATTAGTGCACATACACACTCATGCATTTTCCTTTAATTATCTTGCATGCATGCTTATTTGCTATCTTGTGTGTCTTGTGTGTCTTAATTCTTGTTTGAGTGTTGAATATTTTTTGTGTGCCTTAAAGAGAGGATTTTTTCCTATGGTCCACGGTTCAGACCGCTCTCTGTGAAGTGCCTACGCTGCGGTCTATACAACGGTGTTTACGAGAGGCTGCACGTTGTGGCTACCACGGCATGTGGTTGTTGTATGCACCGCGGTCTCCTAAGCGGAGTTTCACAGGCGTTGCATGTTGTCTAGACCGCGGTCTGTGCAATTGCTTGCACATCGGCTTACAGATCGGTGTTGTCAAGGCGATGCATCGGTCTGTGTGCCGCGGTCTGGACACTTACCTGTACCGCGGTATAGCCAGCGGTTCTGACGGGATTTGGTTGTCTTTCATCCAAAACGATGTCACTTTGTGTAGGGTACCATATATATATATATATATATATATATATATATATATATATATGTTCTCTTCTCTTCTCTTTGGTTTTTAAGAGTCAAAGAAGCCATCTTTGTGTGATCTAACTTTTCTAGAGAGAGAGGGACTCCCAAACACTCAATTTTACTCAACCCAACTTCATCTCATGATCATCTAGCTACATTCTAGGATCATCTAAGCATGGAGCATCATCTTTTTCTTGACTAGGTAACTTCTACATGCTCTAGACTTTATAGTTTCACTACTAAGACATGTATACCTATGGTTTTAGTCCTTATTGCATATTAAATGCTTGCTTGTATGTTTAATTGCTTTTATGACATGCTTGTGTATTGATGGTTGGCTGAGAAGTATTGATTTGTGATAGCTAGAATTTAGGACGGTTTTACCCTTCTAACTAATTCTTCTTGCCTTTGCATTTAGAACATTGATATATTGGATTTGCTTTAATTGTCATTATTAATCCTGGATAAGCATGAATGCCTTGACCTAGCATTTTTACATATAGAATATTATTGCATATTCACTTAGGTTGCCATTATCTCTTCATTGTTGATTAAGCTTGTGGCTATGTGATTAGTGCACAAGGTTGGTGATCCAAAATCACTATTAAGGCCTGTTGGGTAGAGTGAAAGGGTTAGTAACTGGAGGGTTAGATGGGAGGTCAACCTAGGTTGTAAACTTTCTCCCAATAGTGGATTTTGAGGATCGAGTGTGGTGTACTGAACAACCCATGATTTTTCCCATTTGGAGGGTTTCCACGTAGATATTGTGTTTTGCTACTGTTTTATGTTTGTTGTCTTTTATTTAAACACTTAGTAGAATGGAATAGAATTGATAATATTGATTAATTAACAAAATTGGTAATCTATCGAGTTGAAACCCATTCACCCTCCACACACACGTTCTAGGGTATTTCAGTTGGTATCATAGTTGGTGCCTAGATATACTTAGGTGATCCTTGATCTTTGTGTGTCTTACTTAATGCATTTAGTTTGATTGATTTCTTTTTGTGTGACATTGCATTTGCATTACATCCATTACCCTCAAACATTATGAGTGAAAACGGTAATAGTCATGAGGGAGCCTCAAGCACAATACCCACTTTGCTTAATGGGGTGAATTATGCTTCTTTGAAGGGCAAGATGGAAGCTTATCTTTGCCAAATAGATGACCGTGCTTAGGTGGCTATTAAAGATGGGTATATTCCTCCAACATTGACCATTGATGATGGTGTAGAAGCTCTTAAGCCCAAGTCTAGTTGGAGTACTCAACAGTTTGAAGTATCCAACTAGAACAACAAGGCCATGCATGCCATCCTTTGTGCCATGGACGATAATCAATACAAGTTGGTTCAATTGCAAATGAGGCCTGGGACATTCTTCAAACGACACATGAGGGAACCGAGGTAGTGAAGGGCTAAAAGCTCTAAGTCCTCCAAATGCAATTTGAGATGATTAAGATGGAGGAGCATGAATGCTTCAATGACTTTCAAGTGAAGTTGATGGATATCGTCAAACAAAGCCATCAACTTGGTGACCCCTATTCGGATAGGAGAGTCAAGCAAAAAATTATGAGGTCACTTCCGTCAAGGTTTGAATCAAAGGTGATGGCAATTGAAGAGAATAGTGAGTACAAAAATATAAAGCCAAGTGAAGTCATTGGAAGACTTCTAGCTTATGAGTCAAGATGAAACACCACACCCACACCTCCGAAGAAGTGAAAGAGCATTGCCTTGAAGACCACCAAGGTTGAAGAAGAGGATGAGGACTCAGATGAAAAAAATGGCCCTCATGGTTAAAAGATTCAAGAAATTCATGAAGTTTAAGAGGAAAAGATTTGGGTCCAATGGAAAGGAAGTGGAAAAGAAAACTCATTTCAAGAAGATGGAAAAGTCACAAGAAAGTGACTCCAAGAAGTGCATTCAATGCTATGAATGCAGTGGTTTTGGTCACATTGCTCTAGAATGTTTAAATTTAAAGAAAAAGAAGAAGAGGAAGGCAATGGCGGCCACTTGGAGCGATAGTGAAGACTCGTAAGAGGAAGAAAAATCTTCGAATGATGAAGATAGAGTTGTAAACTTCATTGCATTCACAACATCTCATAACGGCAATGAAGTAGTGAGCGATAAAGAAGTAGTAGATGACTCTAGTGATGAGTGCACCACTTATAACTCTAGGTTTGAGATTGACGAGGAAATGGACCATGTAGACTTCATGAAGTTTTTTGAAAAATCTAGATTGAAAAAGAAGAAGGAGATTCAAGAGTTGAAAAAGGAGAATTTAGTGTTGACTTTGAAGATAACTCACTTGAGTGAGAAAGTAAAAAGTGGAAAAGAGTTAGAAAGGAGCTTGAAATTGGAGCTTGTGATCACTAAGAAGAGTGAAGAGAAATTGAAAATTGAGCTTAGGGAAGCAAAATAATTGGATGCCAAGATGACTTTCTAAACCAAGAAACTTGATAAGATGCTATCATGTGGGAAGAGTCCTAGTGATAAGACGGTCTTAGGATATGTTGAAGGCAATGATGCCACTTCCTTGAAAAAGGCCATTATTATCAAGAGTCAAGAGTCAAGAGTCAAGAGGATAAAGAGGTTCAAGGTTCACACCAACAAATGAGATCGAATAATGTTGGAGAATCATCAAAGCAAGCTCAGATGAAGGCTCAAACAAAGTCTCAAGCTAAAGCTCATCCACAAAAAGCTAGAGCTCATAAAACAAAATCTCAACTTCCAAGGAGCTCTCAAAGTCAACAAAGGATATTTCACCCACAATCAAGAAGGGAAGCTAATTTGGCTCAACCACAAAGGATGTTTCAAAGAAGAGATTCAGCTTAACACCAAAGGACAACTCAAAGGAAAAGAAAGTCTTCCATGCTTGCACAAGGATATGGTATGAATTCTTACTTTACTCCTATTTGTCATTATTGTGGTGTTGAAGGTCACATAAGACCGAATTGTTTTAAGTTTATTAAGTTGTGTCCTTTTGAAAGCATGATTGAGAAGAATATGCTTAGAAGAGCCAAAATGCATGCACCTAGGAATTTTAGAGAAAATGAACCCATGGATCCTAGAAATAGTAATATTTCATCTAGGTGGACTAGAAGGGATGAATATTATTGTCATGTGGCTTAAGTAGCCTTGAAAGCCAAAGCCATCAATAGTTGGTACCTTAATAGTGGGTGTTCTAGGCACATGACAGGAAATAAGAGTTTCTTTGAAAATCTTGTGATAGAGGATGGTGGATTTGTAACCTTTGGTGATGGTTCTCATAAGAAGGTTTTAGGAAAAGGAAACATATCCATCCCCTGTTTTCCCTTCTTGCCTAATGCTCTTTATGTAGATGGCTTGCAAGCCAATCTTATTAGCATATCACATTTAAGTGATGAAGGGCTTTCAGTTATGTTTGACAAAGTTGATTGCTCTATTCTAAGAGAAGATGGACAAGTTCTACTGAAACGTAAGAGATCAAGTGACAATTGTTATTGTCTTGATTCCAATGGCATCTCTTGTAATTTGTCTAGTTGTGATCAAGTTGAATTGTGGCATTAAAGGTTAGGTCATATGAATTTCAACGACTTGAAAGTTTTTAAGAGGTTGAATGTTATGAGAGGCCTTCCTAAGTTTTGAAATAAGATTGAAGGAGTGTGTGGACCGTGTCAACAAGGAAAGCAAACTAAGAGTGTGCATAAAAAGGGTAAGTATCTTGCCACCAAGGAGCCACTAGAGCTTCTTTATATGGACCTTATAGGTCCTATGCAAACCGAAAGTCTCGGTGGCAAGAGGTACATCTTTGTATGTGTTGTTGATTTTTCTAGATTTACATGGACCTACTTTCTTAGAGAAAAATCTGAAACTTTTGAAATTTTTAAAAAGCTTTGCACTAAAATTCAAAATGAGAAGGATTCCCACATAAAGTGCATTAAGAGAATTAGGAGTGACCATTGGAGAGAATTTGAAAATGTTTACTTTGAAATTTTTTGTGATAGTCCTGGAATCTCCCATGAGTTCTCGGCTCCTCGAACTCCTCAACAAAATGGAGTTGTATAGAGGAAGAATAGGGTCCTCCAAGAGATGGCTCATGTGATGTTGCTTAGCAATAATGTTCCTAGGAATCTTTGGGCCGAGGTAGTGAATATAGCTTTTTATATAGGAAATAGAGTGTTTTTAACGCCCGGTACTAGGCAAACCTTTTATGAATTGTGGAAGGGAACGAAGTCAAGTGTTAGTTACTTCCACTCATTTGGAAGCAAGTGTTACATTCTAAACGATCGTGATTAACTTGGCAAGTTTGAAGCTAAAAGTGATGAAGGGATTTTCATTGCATATGCCCTAAATAGTAAGGTCTATAGAGTTTTTAATTTGAAGACACGAAGTGTTATGGAATCATCCAATGTGATCATAGATGATTGTAGGCCTAAGGTTAGTACCCATGATAATGAGATTAGTATGGTTGATGATTCTCCCTTGGAGAAGATTGGTGAGACTTCAAGTGACGAAAAGCCAAATCTTGAGAAAGAGGTCTCTCAATTTCTTGATAGAGATTCTACCTTGGATTCTAAGGAGCCTGCTCATTGGGTTAGACATCTTCACAACAAGAGTGACATCATTGGAGATGTGAATGAAGGTGTTAGTGTAGGGAAAATAAACGTAACAGGAGCGTGAAAAAATTCAAATTAAATAAATTAGGGTTTGCGTATAAATAAAAAATTTCCCTTTTAATAACAAGAACCTTAACACTAGATTAATTGATGTATACAAAAATTATCGTACATTTGTTTTCGTGATGATTGAACTAGCGTCGAATTGAATCAGCAAGATCTTCCAATCCAATCACGAACGTGGATCACCTAGGAGTGTGGGCTCTCTATATTTAAATTGTATACCTAAGGATGAAAACAACCAAAATCTTCTTCATTTTTAGTCACAATAATCCTCTACGAGAAAAATCAAGAATGTTTGGTCACTTTAAAAAAAAGATTTTGAATTTTATACTACCAACAATAGTATAATCTTAGAGGACATTCTCCTAACAGAAAAAAGATTTTAAATTTTATTTAAATAACTAATTAATTACTAATTTAATTAATTTCCATTTAGATAAATAATAAAATAAAAAATAATATAAGCTTTTATATATTAGCCTTGCCGCCCATGACAATATATAGGCATATATATTATTTTTCTTATTTTATTAAATCCATTGAACTTTTATAAAAAGTCCACATGTGAACTAGACTCATTCTTACAAAAAGAGACAAGTCAACATGGCTTAATACAATTTTAGATGGACCCCTAAATTCGTACGGTAAAATATATCCAGTGAGCCATGCAAGTTCGTGTGGATTGGGGATCTTGGCGGGCTATCTAAATTTAAGCTCCAATAGACACAACCAATTACAATCACCAAATGATTCACTTAGGTCTGATATATTAATTTTAGTTCATTCCACTGAAGAACTAAAACTGAACTCTTAAATAAAGATAGAATAAGTTGATGTTACTCATTCATACCCTAGACAACCTTATTGGAGAAAGTGTATCCTCGTGAAGAATATCAGTAATAGTCAAGAGCTCATAGACCGCCTATAGCTCTCCAAATTACTATATTTACTTATATGACCATATTTTGAACTTGGATATCTCGACTTGTCTAGAAGCCATGTTAAATAGACACTATTGAAAACTTAACGTTAAGATTTAATATCCAATACCTCAAAACATCCATACGATGATATTCTACTCTCATTTAATAAATGAAGTCACGATGTCCATATCTATAAATGAAGTCCTCTATTGATTAAAAAATGAATGCCACAAAACTATCGAGGATAGACTATGCTATATAACCGTACTCATTGATAGCTCAAATGATAACACTTGCAACCATAAGCCCATCATTTATCTCAGGATTAAGATAGACTGTCAGATTGTCTTCAAATGAAAACTTTTATCCATTGGCGGTTCTAGATAAAGTTTTTTATTGTGATCCTATTCAATGCATCCAGTGCACTAGATTCTTTTGCCCAAAGACACCACACTTTGATGATTTTAGACTCATCATAACACATTTGATCCCACTCAAATGCTAGTAAAAGAATCTACAACTTTGACAATATAAAGGCGCCCAACCTTTTATCTTAAGTTGTGAATATTATTCAAGACTAACTAAAGAATTGTGTCTATCTCATACATATCTAGATGTATGAACAATTCTTATTTTCTCATAGTCTTTTGACCTTATGATTATTAACTTTTGACAATTATAATAATTAAACTATAAATGCTATAAATTTGTTAAACTAGAAATCACTTTATTAATATGAAATGATTGTCAAATACATTATTATATTCTTGCTATCGAGCATAATCCCAACAATCTCGCACTTGCTCTATAGCAAATGTGTCATATCTCTCATCCTCATGTTCTCTAGATGCCTATCAAAACTCTTTTGTGGAAGATTCTTTTTAAAGTGATCCGCTAGATTATCTGCTGATGCGATCTTGGTAATCGTCACGTCACCCCTGTGCACAATTTATCTAAAAAGGTGATACTTTCTTTCAATGTGTTTCCCTCTCTTATGAATTCTTGGTTCTCTCGAATTAGCCATTGCTCCACTACTCCACTATTGTCACAACAGAAAGTGATCTGCTTATTCGTATCAGGAACCACTTCCAAGTCAATCAAGAACTAGCGGAGCCAGACAGCCTCGCATACTGCAACATACTCGACTTCCATGGTGGAATCGGCAAAACAAGATTGCTTGATACTCCTCCATATGACTGCCCCTCCTCCAATAGTAAACACAGATCCTGATGTTGATCTCCTAGAGTCAGAATCTGACTGAAAATCAAAATCTGTATACCTAACGAGAATCAAATCCCTTATAGAGTATACAAGTATATAATCTCTCGTTCTCCTGAGATACTTGAAAATATTCTTGACTGTCGTCCAATGATCAGAACCAGTTTTTGATTGAAAATTTCTAACTATCCCCACAACAAAACAAATATTTTGTCTAGTACAGAGCATTGCATACATGAGACTTGGAACTACCAATGCATATGGAACCCTACTCATGAATTGCTCTTCATGCTCATTCTTAGGAACTTGTTCCTTAGAAAGTTTGGTTCCATGTCTGAAAGTTAACATACCTTTCCTAGAATCTTGCATGGAAAACCTAGATAAGATTTTATCTATGTATGAAGCTTGGGATAATGCAATCGTTCTATTCTTTCTATCCCTTATGACTTGGATACCAAGAATATAACTTGCGTTTCCTAAGTCCTTCATATCAAATTGTTTTGCTAACCATTCTTTTACTGATGTCAATACACCTACATCGTTTCTGATGAGTAGTATATCATCAACATAAAGAACTAGGAAAACCAACTTGTCGCCTTTAATCCTTTTGTATACACAAGGTTCATCAAGGTTTTGAATAAATCCAAAACTTTTCACGGCTTGATAACCTTATGTTCCAGGATCTGGATGCTTGCTTCAATCCATATATGGATCTTTGCAACTTGCTTACCCTTTCCTCTTGGCCTTTTTCAATGAATCCTTCTGGTTGTATCATGTAGATGCTTTCGTCAAGAATTCCATCAAGGAAAGTTATCTTGACGTCCATTTACCAAATCTCTAGGTCTAAAGATGCAACAATGGATAAGAGTATCCTAATGGATTTAAGTATGGCCACATGAGAGAAGGTTTCTTCATAATCGATACTATCGTTCGGTGTATAACCTTTATCTACCAATCTAGCTTTAATAGTTTCCACATTTCCATCCATTCCTCTTTTCCACATGTTTACCCACTTACACCCAATGGGTTTTATCTCTTTAGGCAAGTCTACAAGAGACCATACTTTGTTTTTGAAAATAGATTCAATTTCGGATTTCATTGTCTTTTGCCAATGGTGACAATCAACATCTTTCACTGCTTCCTTGTACGTATGGGGATCATCCTCATCCGGGAGATTCTCGACAGATTCTCCTAGACTGATATATCTCTCGGGTTGTCTACTAACCCTCCCATTACGATGAGGTATGGTAGATTATTGATCTTGTGTTGGTACGGAACTTACAATTGGGCTTGGTTGTGAAACCTCTTGTGGAATTGTATCTTCTGAAAGCTCATTCAGGACAATTCTACTTTTAGGCACAAAAATATTCATATAGTCCTTTTACCAAAAATTTTGCATTTGTGAAACAAATACTTTAAGATCAGAAGGACTTTAAAATTTTTGCATATGCATGTTTCCGAACGGGACTCCATCTTTTCTGTCTTTCCTTTAAACATGTGCGCAGGACATCCAAATATCCTTAAGTGTCGTAAACTAGGCTTTCGCTCGGTCCATAACTCATGCGATGTTTTAGGACTCGACCTAGATGGTACGTCGTTTAGAATGTACATTGCGGTTTGCGAAGCATATCCCCAAAAAGAATTAGGGAGTGTTGATTAAATCAACATAGACCTAACCATGTCCAAAAGAGTTCTATTTCACCTTTCTGCCACCCCATTTTATTGAGTTGAACCTGTTGCAAAAAACTGAGAAATTATCCCATTATCATTAAGATATTGCTAAAACTCACCAGATAGATATTCTCCACCATGATTAGACCTCAAGATATTTATGTATTTCTCAAGCTGATTTTCTACTTCAGCTTTAAATGCTTTTAACATGTCAAAAGCATTTGACTTATGTCTCATGAGATACACATAGCCAAATCTTGAGTGATCATCTATGAAAGTGATGAAGTACTCATATCCACCTCTAGCTTGAATGCTCATAGGTCCACACACATCAGTGTGTATCAATCCTAAACATTCGATGGCTCATGTGCCTTTTGTCAGAAATGATCTTTTGTTCATTTTACCTTCCAAACAAGATTCACAAGTTGGTAGATCATCAACCTTTAAGTCACTTAGAGGTCCATCACTTACCAATCTTTTAATCCTATTAATGTTAATATGACCTAGGCACAAATGTCATAGGTAGGTTTCATCTTTTGATAATTTTACTCTTTTATGATTAGGTTCCGTTGATTCCGTGTCTAACAAGCGAGAGATATTTTGCAAATAGACCCAACCGTTTTCCAATGTACCTTTGCAAATAATTTTGTTATTATTACTAATAATAAAACCTTTTATTAAAAGTAACCGAAAATCCAAATTTATTTAGACTAGAGACCGAAATTAAATTCCTCTTGAATTGTGGTACATAATAAACGTTTATTAAATCTAAATGCCTATAAGAATCTAAATTGATTCTAATATCTCCCACTGCACTAGTAGACACCAATGCTCCATTGCCTATATACAAGTTTAATTCATTATTATTCAGTCTAATCCTTTGACACTTTTCATCACAAAGGAAACACTTCCCTTTGATCTTGGTTATTATCTTGGTCTCCCTCTAAGAAGGCTCAAGTTGCTTTTTCTTCTGTTGTCTCTTGACCTTCTTACGGGTCCTTAACAGTAGCAACTTACCAAGCATATGAATCTCTTGACCCTTGCCTTTCACAAGGATGTTTTTCGCACTTTGAACATTTTCCATCAGACCTTGCAAGGTGTATTCCTTATTATTCGAGGTGTAGTCCAACTTGAATTGATCGAAGGAATCTGACAGTGAGTTAACAATCATGTCAATTTTGGTCTCACCATCTATCTCAACACCATTTAGTTCAGCAATGTTGAGATGTGCTATGACTTGTATCATGTGATCTTTCACACCCTACCCAGGTTTCATTCTAAGATTCATAAAAGCAGTCACTGTCTCTCTCTTAGTCGTCCTAGACCTCATAGCAAACATCTCCTCTAGAGATATAATTATATCGGCACCGGTCTCCATTCCTTCATGTTGCTGTTGCAACACGTCAGAGATATGGCCATAATGGTACGTACATTTAGCCATCTCATCTGAAGACTTCCACTGCTAACACTCATTTCTTTGCTCCTGAGTAGATTCATTATTTTGGTGGTTAAGGAATAGACATAATGAATTTTTGTTTTTTAGCTTGCAATAACAACCCAATTTTCCTTTTCCATGTGACATAATTATCATCAGTTAAACTATTATCTTTTAGGATTTTGATTAGGGATGGGGTCATGATTTCTTTATAATAACAAAAATTATATAAGTAAATAATCATGATAAAGCACGTTCGAATATTTATCTTGAATTAAATAAAATAATTCAATCGTAAAAATTCAACGGTGATCCAACACCCATAAATGTCACGCCTTCTTTGGGAGTTAGCAACATTTACTAGTTGGACTAGGTCCCACCTAATTGTTAACATAACAACCAACGTTTTCAATTTTAGCCTTGTGATTTTATTAACAAGAACTCTTGGGAGGATATTAATAAAATCACATTGAGTGTGTTACCAAGTTATCGACCTTCAATATAATCCCTCACGAATATCCCTCCTTTGAGAGTAGATATCGTTTGGGCTAATTCTCTAGTCTATCCTTGTAAGGAAGTATCTTGCTAAATTCCATTCATGAATACCTCTTGGGAGGTTATTACACGAAACATAAAGCTCAACTAAACTTGGAGGCCGTAGGTGTTCCAAAACACCTTCTCCCACTCAATTATTTAAGGCGTGTGATCGAATTCCAAAGAATGATTTACCAAGTTGTCTAGATGCCAATTTAGATACGTAAACCATTCTATTCATGTTCATACCAAAAGAGATATATGAGTGGCACTCCTATTCTGTATGACATGTTATCAAACAATGACAAACATTGCAATATTTACAAAAAATATAAATAACTACAATTTTGGTCCATCATAGAAAAGCAAGTAAATTACATGTCTTGGAATACAAAAAAACTCCTTTCTTGTTGAACAAGTCTTCACGTGACCTTCGTCGTTTGGACTCTCTCAGCTGCCTCCCATGGGCGTGCGCATGCCACGACCCCATAAAGGGCTGCCATGCGCAGCCCATGGATTCCATAAGGCTGCTGTGCGCAGCCCATGCCACAACAAATGTGGCCGCATGCTCTTCGCACGCATGTTTGTTGCTACGGCTCGCACGGTCTCAAACTTGTTCCTGTTGCTCCCAATTCTTCAAACCTTCGAGTGTTCGATACTTGAGTGCATTATGGAAGAATTTAAAATAAAAAAAATACTGCAGTTTTTTTTATTACAACAAGTGCAGTTTTTTTTAATTAATTACAACAACAAAATAAAAATAAAAAAACTTAGCAACTACCAAGAAGGTAATTAAGGCGATAATAGACCACCCTTCTTGTTACAATCCCAAAATAAAAAAACATTGAAATTCTAGGACAAAAATTGAGCAATAACAAACCACATATAAAACATATATATATATATATATATATATATATATATATATATATATATATATTCCAATGTAAATATATATGCGAATACCTAGAGTGCTATCTCTTTCTAAAACATGCATATATACAATAAAAAAAAAGATTCACGAACACATAAATCAATTAATCTAGGGGTACAATCAGGATCTGATACCAATTATAGGGAAAATACGCGTAACGGAAGCGTGAAAAAAATTCAAATTTAATAAATTAGGGTTTGCGTATAAAAAAAATTGTCCATTTTAATAACAAGAACCTTAACCCTATATTAATTGATGTATATAAAAAGTATCGTACATTTTTTTTCCATGACGATATAACTAGCGTCGAATTGAATCCACAAGATCTTCCAATCCAATCATGAATGTGAATCACCTAGTAGTGTGGGCTCCCTTTCTTTAAATTGTATACCTATGGACGAAAACAAACAAAATCTTCTTCTTTGTTAGTCACAATAATCCTCCAAGAGAAAAACCAAGAACGTTCGGTCACTTTTGAATTATCAATCAATTTAATTGAAACTCGCGTGAACCTTGATTTGATGCTGTATACAAAACCCTTTTGATGCAAAGGATACTAATGTTCTATCAAAAACAAAAACGTTCCCTCTTTTCTTTATACTTGGCCGAATTCTTCACACAATTAGTTGGACGAAGTTTTTTTTTATTAACAATAAGAAAACAAATAAAAAAAAACTTCTCACACCAAAAACTAAGGCTTGGTCAAAATTTATAGGTAGTATATATAGGAGCCGAAATCCTCTCCTAAGAAGGATTTACTTGGTGGGCAAGAATCCATTCCTTAGGCGGATTTACTTAGTGACCAAGAATCCTTTTCCAAAAAGAATTCTTTCCTACACCAAGACTCCTATTCCAACTCATCAGTGTATTTGAGACCATATTAAAGACTTCCTAATTTCACTAGATAAATAATTTCTTAAATTTATCTACTTATCAAATATAGTCTTTAATATTAATTATAGTACCAACAATAGTATAATATAGGAGACCTCTCCTAATTGAAAAAAGATTTTGAATTTTAATTAAATAATTAATTAATTACCAATTTAATTAATTTCCATTTAATTAAATGATAAAATAAAAAATAATATATTTAGGCTTTTATATATTAGCCTTGCTGTCCATGACAATATATAGGCATAAATATTATTTATCTTATTTTATTAAATCCATTGGACTTTTATAAAAAGTCCACATGTTAACCAGACTTATTCTTACAAAAAGAAACAAGTCCACATGCCTTAATACAATTATAGATGGACCCCTAAATTGGTCCGGTAGAATATATCAAGTGATCCATGCAAGTTTGATCTATTTAAGCTCTGATAGACACAACCCAATCACAATCAACAAATGATTCACTTAGGTTCGATCTATTAATTTTAGTTCATTCAACTAAAGAACTAAAATTGAACTCTTAAATAAAGATAGAATAAGTTGATGATACTCATTCATACCCTAGACAACCTTATTGGAGAAAGTGTATCCTCGTGAAGAATATCAGTAATCGCCAAGAGCTCATAGACCGCCTATAGCTCTCCAAGTTACCATATTTACTCGTATGACCACATAGAAGCCATGTTTCAATAGACACTATTGAAAACTTAACGTTAAGATTTAATATCCAATACCTCAAAATATCCATACAATGATATTATACTTTCATTTAATAAATGAAGCCACGATGTCCATATCTATAAATGAAGTCCCCTATCGATTAACAAATGAAAATCATCAAACTATCGAGGATAGACTATGCTATATAATCGTACTCATTGATAGCTCAAATGATAACACTTGCAACCATAAGTTTTTCATTTATCTCAGGATTAATATAGACTCTCTTATTGTCTTTAAATGAAAACTTTTATCCATTGACGGTTCTAGATAAAGTATTTTATTATGATCCTATTCAATGCCCCCAGTGCACTAGATTCTTTTACCTAAAGTCACCACACTTTGATGATTTTAGACTCATCATAACCCATTTGATCCCACTCAAATGCTAGCAAGAGAATCTACAACTTTGACAAGATAAATGTGCCCAACCTTTTACCTTAAGTTGTGAATATTATTCAAAACTAACTAAAGAATTGTGTCTACCTCATACATATCTAGATGTATGAATAATTCTTCTTTTCTCATAGTCTTTTAACCTTATGATTATTTACTTTTGACAACTATAATAATTAAACTATAAATGCTATAAGATTTGTTAAACTAGAAATCACTTTATTAATATGAAAAGATTGTCAAATACATTATTCAACTCTTGCTATCGAGCATAATCCCAACAGTTAGGACTAGGCATCAATTAGCAAATCAAATTAGCTATACTTCCTAGGCTTGCAAATCAAGATAATACATTATGGGATCTTCATATCCCAAGCTAAATATGCCAAGAACCTAGTGAAGAATTTTGGTCTTGAGAATGCCAAGCATTGTGACACACCTATGAGTACCACATTGAAACTTTGCAAAGATGCTAGTGGAAAAAATGTGGATCAAAGTCTATATCAGGGCATGATAGGGAGCTTGCTATACTTGATTGCTAATAGGCTCGATATAGCATTTAGTGTTGGTGTGTGTGCTAGGTATCAATCCAATCCCAGGAAATCACATCTCTCATTCGTAAAGAGAATCATTCGATATGTGAATGGGACATCCAACTATGGGATATGGTACTCTTTTGACACTAATGCTAGTTTAGTTGCCTTTATTGATGCAGATTGGATAAGTAATTGTGATGATAAGAAGAGTACATCGGGCGATTGCTTCTTCCTAGGGAACAATCTTGTGTCATGGTTTTGCAAAAAACAAAATTCCATATCATTAACCACAATTGAGGCCGAGTATATAGCCGCTGGGAGTGCTTGCACACAACTCCTTTAGATGAAGCAAATGCTAGTGGATTATGGCTTTGAGCAAGGTACTCTAACCCTTTATTGTGATAACATGGGTGCCATTAATATTTCAAAAAATCCTATCCAACATTCTAGAACTAAGCATATTGACATTATACATCATTTCATTAGAGAGCTAGTTGGGAGCAAATGCATTGCACTTGAACATGTGTGCACAATTGATCAACTAGCCGACTTGTTTACAAAAGCATTAGATTCAACTAAGTTTAAATCTCTTAATAGGTCTATTGGGATTTTTCATATGCATTGATGAGTTCTGGTGTTTGACCCATATGGGGAGCTCAACCAAAGAGAGCGAACTTCCATTCTAATAAGCAAATAATTGTTCAATTTTATGCTCTTTAATTAATTGCTTAAGTATCTTGGATGCATATATTATTATATGACTTTTTATTCAATAAGTGTGTCTTTGCCTTATTTGAAATGCATGTCTCATTTCTGATCAAACATGTATTTTTGAACTAGGAAATTTGATTGGGAAGTACATCTGATTGACCCAAAGTTTATCTCTATGTTTATGAAAACTTGCTCTTGACATGCTTAAATTGTTGTGCATGATGAATTTATTTAATGCTTAAAAATGATTACAAATTTGTGTGAGAGTGACTTTTGAGACTTCAATCAAAAAGGATACTGTGTCCATTTCAAGGATTTCACAATCCAATAGTCTCTCTTTCTTTACTTGTTGAACAAGGCTACTATCAGACGGGCATTTGACCCGAAAAAAATCTAAAAGGGCGCAATAGTCGCTCATGTCTTGTTTAACTTGTAAATCTTGATAGTTGCTCTTATCTCTTGTTGTACTATATCTTGTGTTCCATTGAAAAATTGGTGCAAATTGGTTTGACTTCTCTTGGAACCTCACGTGCTATTTTCCTTTTCCAAATACAATGTTTTTGGAAGTTGATGTTGCATGTATTTCGTTCAAGGCAATCTTTTCATACATGTTCCAATAAATAAAACTTCCATGACTTTCTCTCTCCATATTAAATTGCATAAAGTTGTTCTATATGGTTATACATTTACATTGTAAATATCTCTCTTTGCTAAAGTGTCCCGGTTGGGGAATACTTCTTTGCCTATCTTGTGACAAAAGGGGGAGCAATGTTGGATTTAGGGGGATTTTGTTGGAGTTTGTGTTGCTTTTTCATATAAGGGAAGAATGCCGTTTTTAGAGGGAGTTGACTTTGTGTTGTTAGCTTATGTGCATTGTTGATTGCATGTTACTTGTTTCTTATGTTGTTAGCATATGTGCATTCTTGATTGCATGTTACTTGTTTCTAATTCATGCAACTTATGCTTTTTTTTTTTTTTGATCCCTCTCATACACTTGTTTTGGAAAGTGTAGTTCTTTGTTTTGTAAGGATGATCATTATACAAGAGATGGAAGATTTGAAGATTTAACTTTAGGTATCTCATGTAATATATAATGTATTTGTTGACCTCTTGTTGTTCCTTTTATTGTGAGGATACTTTGTAAGTGAGTAGTTTTGTCACAAAATAGCCAAAGGGGGAGATTGTAAGTTCCTCGAGTTTAATTGGCTTATTTCTTTGACAACCACATTTTGGGATCAATATGTAAGGGTAGTTTAAGGCATCATTGTTCGTAACCAAGCACAAGCATCAAAGGTAAAAGCACTTGCTTTAACTTTCATTGAAAAGGTATTAATGCACACACACACTCATGCATTTTCCTTTAATTATCTTGTATACATGCTTATTTGCCATCTTGTGTGCCTTGTGTGTCTTAATTCTTGTTTGAGTGTTGACTGCATTTTTTGTACCTTAAAAAGAGGATTGTTTTCTTCTAGTCCGCAGTTCAGACCGCTCTCTTACGCCGCAGTCTGCACCACGGTGTTTGCCAGAGGCTGCACGTTGTGGCTACTATGGCCTGTGCTTGTTGTATGAATTGTGGTCTCCCAAATAGAGTTTCATAGGCGTTGCATGCTTTCCAGACCACGGTCTGTGCACTTACATGCACAACGGCCTATAGAGCGGCGTTGTTTAGGTGATGCACCGCACTCTGTGCCGCGGTCTGGACACTTACCTGTATCTCGGTACAGCCAGCAGTCATGACGGGATTTGGTTGCCTTTCATCCAAAACGATGTCACTTTGTGTAGAGCACTATATAAATGTGTTCTCTTCTCTTCTCTTTGGTTTTTAAAAGTCCAAGAAGCCATCTTTGTGTGATCTAGCTTTTCTAGAGAGAGAGGGACTGCCAAACACTCATTTTTACTCAACCGAACTTCTTCTCCTGATCATCTAGCTTCATTCTAGGATCATCTAAGCATGGAGCATCATCTCCTTCTTGACTAGGTAACTTCTACATGCTCTAGACTTTATAATTTCATTACTAAGATATGTATACCTAGGGTTTTAGTCCTTATTGCATATTAAATGCTTCCTTGTTTGTTTAATTGCTTTTATGACATGCTTGTGTATTGATGGTTGGTTGAGAAGTTTTGATTTGTGATAGCTAGAATTTAGGACTGTTTTAGCTAATTCTTCTTGCCTTTGCATTTAGAACATTGATATCTAGGATTTGTTTTAATTGTCATTATTAGTCCTAGATAAGCACGAATGCCTTGACCTAGCATTTTTGCATATAGAATATTCTTGCATATTCACTTAGGCTGTCATTATCTCTTCATTGTTGATTAAGCTTGTGGCTATGTGATTAGTGCACAAGGTTTGTGATCCAAAATCACTGTTAAGGACCGTTGGGTAGAGTGAAAGGGTTAGTAACTGGAGGGTTAGATGGGAGGTCAACCTAGGTTGTAAACTTTTTCTCAATAGTTGATTTTGAGGATCGAGTATGGTGCACTGAACAGCCCCTGGTTTTTCCCATTTGGACGGTTTACATGTATATATTGCGTGTTGTTACTGTTTTATTTTTGTTATCTTTTATTTGAACACTTAGTAGAATGGGGTAGAATTGATAGTATTGATTAATTCGTAAAATTGGTATTCTATCGAATTAAAACATATTCACCCCCCTCTAGGTTATAGAAACACACTTTCTAGGGAATTTCAAATAGATTGGAAGATCTTACGGATTCAATATGATGCTAGTTTAATCGTCATGAGATAAAGGCACGATAATTTTAATATACGTCAATTAATCTAGGGTTAAGGTCGTTTCTTTTTAAAGGTGAATTTTTTAAAACATACCAAACCCTAATTTTACGCTTCCACTGCATTTTGATTCGATTTTTCCAAACAATTGGTATCAGATCCAGGTTGTACCCTTGATTAATTGATATATATATATATACTGAAACTATTTATTTTTATTGTAAATATGCATGTTTTAGAAAGCGATGACACTCTAGGTATTTGCACACACACACACACACACACACACATATATATATATATATATATATATATTTATATGTTTTATAATGTGGTTTGTTATTGCTCAATTTTGGTCCTTAAATTTCAATGTATATTTGTTTTGGGATTGTAACAAGAAGGGTGACCTATCATCGCTATAATTTCCTTCTTGGTAGTTGCTAAGTTTTTTTTTATTGTTGTGATAAAAAAACTGCAATATTTTTTTGTTTAAAATACTGTTGTAATGTATTCAAGTATCGAAGATTCAAAGATTTGATGAATTGAAAGCAACCGGAAAAAGTTTGGTACCGTGCGTGCAATAGCAACCACGATTGTTATGGCGTGCATAACCCCATGGATGCGATGGGCTGTGCATGGCAGCCTTATGGATGCCATGGGCAGTGCACGGCAACCCTATGGATGCCATGGGCTGCACACGGTAGCCCTTTATGGCATTGTGAGGTGCGCATGTCCATAGGAGGCAGCCATGGGGTACAACCGGACGATGGTTGAATGAAGACTTGTTCGCTAAGAACAGAGTTTTTGTATTCCAAGACATATGTAATTTACTTGTTTTTCTAGGATGGACCAAAATCGTAGCTATTTATATTTTTGTATATATTGCAATTTTTTGTCATTCTTTGATAACATGTCTCATATAGAATAGGAGTGCCACTCATATATCTCATTAGTATGAACATGCTTTGAATGGTTTATTTATCTAATTGGCATCTAGATAACTTGGTAAATCATTTTATGGAATCCGATCACATGTCTTAAACAATTAAGTGGGAGAAGGTGTTTCGGAACACCAACAGTCTCCAAGTTTAGTTGAGCTTTATGTTTCATGTAATAACCCCCGAAGGAGTATTCATGAATGGAATTTAGCAAGTTACTTCCTTACAAGGATAGACTACACAGTTAACCCAAACGATATCTACTCCCAAAGGAGAGTTATTCGTGAGGGAATATATTGAAGGTCGATAACTTGGTAACACACTCAATGCGATTTTATTATTATCCTCCCAAGAGTTGTTGTTAATAAAATTACAAGACTCAAATTGAAAATGTTGGTTGTTATGTTAACAATTAGGTGGGATTTAGTCTAACTAGTAAATGGTGCGAACTCTCAAAGGAGGCATGACATTTATGAGTGTTGGATCACCGTTGAATTTTATGATTGAATTATTTTATTTAATTCAAGATAAATATTCGAAAGTGCTTTATCATGATTGTTTACTTTTATAATTTTGGTTATTATTATGAAATCACGACCCCACCCCTAATCAACATCCGAAAAGATAATACTTTAACTGATGATAATTATGTCACATGGAAAAGGAAAATTGGGTTGTTGTTGCAAGATGAAAAATATAAGTTCGTTCTTTCTATTTCTAAACCACTAACTCCTACTAATGTATCTACTGAGGATCAAAGAGATCAACATTGAAAGTCTCCGAAGGAGATGGCTAAATGTTACATTATGGCCACCATCTCCGATGTGTTGCAACAGCAACATGAGGGAATGGAGACTACTGCTGATATAATGTTATCTCTGGAAGAGATGTTTTGATATGAATTCAAGGATGACTAAGAGAGAGGCAATGACTGCTTTCATGAATCTTAAGATGAAACCTGGACAAGCTGTGAAAGATCATATTATGAAAGTCATAGCACAATATTGCCGAACTCAGTGGTGCTGAGATAAATGGTGAGACAAAAATTGACATGATTGTTAACTCACTGTCGGATTGCTTTGATCAGTTCAAGTTGGACTACACCTTGAACATTAAAGAATACACCTTGCAGGGTCTGATGCAAGATGTTCAAAGCATCAAGAAAATCCTTGTGAAAGGCAAAGGTTAAGAGATTCATATGGTTAGTAAAGTTGTTACTGTTAAGACCCATAAGAATGTTAAGAAACAATAGAAGAAAAAGCAACTTGGGCCTAACTAGAAGCGGTTCCTGAAAAGGAAAGACTGAATGAGAATGAATTCAACTTGCGTTTAGACAACGGAGTGTTGGTGTCTACTAGTGCAGCGGGAGATATTAGAATTAATTTAGATTCTTATAGGCATTTAGTGTTAAATAGACGTTTATTATGTACCTCAATACAAGAGGAATTTAATTTCAGTTTCTTGTTTGAATAAATTTGGATATTCGGTAACCTTTAATATAAGTTTCATCATTAGTAAGAATAAAAAATTTATTTACTAAGGTACATTAAAAAATGGTTTATTAAATTTGCATAGCAATATCTCTCACCTGTTAGACACGAAATCAATGGAACATAGTCATAAAAGAGTAAAATTATTAAAAGATGAAACCTTCCAAATGGAATTTCTTCCTAGGTCATATTAATCTCGATAGAATCAAAATATTGGTTAGTGATGGACCTTTAAGTGACTTAAAGGTTGATGATCTACCAACTTGTGAATCTTGTTTGGATGGTAAAATGACCAGAAGGTCGTTCACGATCAAAGGCACAAGAGCCACTGAATGTTTAGGATTGATACACACTAATGTGTGTGGTCCTATGAACATTCAAACTAGAGGTGGATATGAGTACTTCATAACCTTCACATGTTAGTACTCGAGATTTGTCTATGTGTATCTCATGAGATATAAGACGGATGCATTTGACATGTTCAAAGCATTTAAAGCTGAAGTAGAAAATCAACTTAAGAAATACATAAAAATCTTGAGGTCTGATCGTGGTGGAGAATATCTATCTGGTGAGTTTCAACAATATCTTACTGATAATGGGATAATTTCTCAGTTTTTTGTGCTAGGTACACCTTATCAAAATTTGGTGGCAGAAAGGAGAAAAAGAACTCTTTTGGATATGGTTAGGTCTATGTTGAGTTATTCAAGGCTTCATAATTCTTTTTAGGGACATGCTTTACAAACCGCTATGTACATTCTAAATGATGTGCCACCTAAGTCAGTTTCTAAAAAACTGCATGAGTTGTGGACGGGGCAAAAGCCTATTCTACAACACTTAAGGATATTTGGATGTCATGTGCACGTGTTAAAAGGAAAGACAGAAAAGAAGAAGTCCCGTTCAGAAACATGCATATTTGTGGGGTATCCAAAAGGAACCAAAGGATATTATTTCTATAGTCCTTCAGATCTAAAAGAATTTGTTTCGACAAATGCTAAATTTCTGGAAGAGGGCTATACGAATAATTTTATGCCTAAAAGTAGAATTGTCCTGAATGAGCTTTCAAGATATACAATTCCATAAGAGGTTTAACAACCTAGCCTAATTGTAAGTTCTGTATCAACACAAGATCAGCAATCTACCATTCCTTATCGTAGTGGGAGGGATAGTAGATAACCCGAGAGATACATCGGTCTAGGAGAATCAGTAGAGAATCTCCTGGATGACGATGATCCCTACACGTACAAGGAAGCCGTGGAATATGTTGATTGTCACCATTGGCAAAAGGCAATGCAATCCTAAATTGAATCTATGAACCAAAATAAAGTCTGGTCTCTTGTGGACTTACCTAAAGGGATAAAACTCATCGTGTGTAAGTGGGTATACAATAGGAAAAAAGGAATGGATGAAAAGGTGAAAAAATTTAAAGCTAGATTGGTTGCTAATGGTTACACATAGAATGAAGGTATTGATTATATAGAAACATTGTCTCCTGTGGCCTTACTTAAATCCATTAGGATACTCTTATCCATTGCGGTATCTCTAGACTTAGAGATTTGGCAAATGGATGTCAAGATAACTTTTCTTAATGGAAGTCTTGACGAAAGCATCTATATGATGCAACCAGAAGGATTTATTGAAAAGGGCCAAGAGGAAAAGGTATGCAAGTTGTAAAGATCCATACATGGATTAAAGCAAGCAACCAGATCCTGGAACATAAGGTTGAATCAAGCTGTGAAAAGTTTTGGATTTATTCAAAATCTTGATGAACCCTTTGTATACAAAAGGCTTAAAGGTGATAAGTTGGTTTTCCTAATTCTTTACGCTGATGATATACTACTTATCGGAAACGATGTACGTGTATTGACATCAGTAAATGGATGGTTAGCAAAACAATTTTATATGAAGGATTTAGGAGAAGCAGGTTATATTTTTGGTATCCAAGTCGTAGGGGGTAGAAAGAATAGAATGATTGCTTTATCCCAAGTTTTATACATAGATAAAATCTTGTCTAGATTTTCCATGCAAGATTCCAAGAAAGGTATGTTACCTTTCAGACAAGGAATCAAACTTTCTATTGAACAAGTTCCTAAGAATGAGCATGAAGAGCAATTCAAGAGTAGGGTTCCATATGCCTCAACAGTTGGAAGACTCATGTTTGCAATGCTCTGCACTAGACCAGATATTTATTTTTCTGTTGGCATAGTCTGTAGATTTTAATCAAAACCTAGTCCTGATCACTAAACGACGGTCAAGCATATTTTCAAATATATCAGGAGAACGAGAGATTATATGCTTGTATACTCTGAAGGAGATTTAATTCCAGTTGGGTATACATATTTTGATTTCCAATCGGATTGACTCTAGAAGATCAACATCAGGATCTGTGTTTACACTTGGAGGAGGGGCAGTCATATGAAAGAGTATCAAACAATCTTGTACTGTTGATTCTACCATGGAAGCTGAGTATGTTGCCGCATGTGAAGCTGCTAAAGAGGTTGTCTAGCTCCGCCAATTCTTGATTGACTTGGAAGTGGTTCCTGATGTGCATAAGCAAATAATTATCTAATGTGACAACATTGGCGCAGTGGCTAATTCGAGAGAACCAAGAGGACATCAGAGATGGAAACACATTAAAAGAAAGTATCACCTTTTAAGGGAAACTAAGCATAGGGGAGACATTATGATAACCAAGATCGTGTCAGTAGAAAATCTACCAGATCCCTTCACAAAGGCTCTTCCACAATTGGGTTTTGATAGGCACTTGGAGAATATGGGGATAAGAGATATGACACATTTGCTATAGAGCAAGTGGGAGATTGTTGGGATTTTGCTCAGTAGCAAGAGTGCAATAGTATATTTGAAAATCTTTTCATATTAATAAAGTGATTTCTAGTTTAACAAATCTTACAGTATTTATAGTTTAATTATTATAATTATCAAAACTAAATAATCGTATGGTCAAAAGACTATGAGAAAAGAAGAATCGTTCGTACATCTGGATATGTATGAGGTCGACACTATTCTTTAGTAAGTCTTGAATATTATTCACAACTGAAGATAAAGGTCGGGCATCTTTATCATGTCGAAGTTGTAGATTCTTTTGTTAGCATTTGAGTGGGGTCAAATGTGTTATGATGAGTCTAAAATCATCAAAGTGTGGTGTCTTTGAGCAAGAGAATCTAGTGCACTAGGTGCATTGAATAAGATCACAATGAAATACTTTATCCAAATCCGTCAATGGATAAAAGTTTTCACTTGAAGACAATCGGAGAATTTATCTCTATCCTGAGATAAATGATGGACTTATGGTTGCAATTTTTATCATATGAGCTATCAATGAGTACGATTATATAGCATAATCTATCATCGATAGTTTTGTGGTATTCATTTATTAATTGATAGAGGACTTCATTTATAGATATGGACATCGTGCCTCCATTTATTAAATGAGAGTAGAATATCATCATATGGATGTTTTGAGATATTGGATATTAAATCTTAAAGTTAAGTTTTCAATAATGTCCATTGAAATATGGCCTCGGGATAAGCCACAAGTTCAAAATGTGGTCATATGAGTAACTATGATAACTTGGAGAGCTATAGGTGGTCTATGAGCTCTTGGCGATTACTAGTATTCTTCACGAGGATACACTTTCTCCATTAAGATTGTCTAGGGCATGAATGAACAATATTATCTTATTCTATCTTTATTTAAGAGTTTAATTTTAGTTCTTTAATGGAATAAACTAAAATGAATAGATCGGACCTAAGTGAATAATTTGTTGATTGTGATTAGGTTATCTCTAATGAAGCTTAAATTTAGATAGCCTGTCAACATCCCCAATCTACACAAACTTGCATGGATTACTTGATGCATTCTACTGGACCAATTTATGGGTCAATCTAGAATTGTATTAAGACATGTGGACTTGTTTCTTTTCTAGTAAGAATGGATCTAGTTCACATGTGGACTTTTTATTAAAGTCCAGTGGATTTAACAAAATAGAAAAAACAATATATTGGCCCATGTTTAGGCTTGGGTGGCTAGGGCTTGTAAAATAGATTAATATTAAATTTTTTATTTTATTATTTATTTAAATGGAAATTAATTAATTAATTAATTGTTTAATTAAAACTCAAAATCTTTTACCTAGTTGGAGACGGTCTCTTAGAGTCATATTATTGTTGGTAATATGATATGTATCAAATACTAGATTTTATAGTAGATAAATGAAAGGAATTTATTTTGCTAGTCCAATTATGAAGTATTTGATTTATATTAAAACTTTAGTTGACAATTGGTCAAATTAGGAAGTTTTAATATAGTCACAGTTTAATTATGAAATTCGGGGGGGCGGGGTTAATAGGTTTTAATTAAGTCAATTACCAATTTTTCTTGATTAGTCAATATTCAAAATTCACCCAATGAAACAAACATACAACATCAAGACATCAAGTGTAAAGTGTGGAAAATAAAATATACATTTGATCTTTACGTGGAAACCCTCCAAATGGGAAAAACCACTGGCTGATATATGCGCCACACATTCAATCCTCAAATCCACTATTGAATGAAAGTTTACAATCTAGGTTGACCTCCCGTCACACCCTCCAGTTACTAACCCTTTCACTCCACCTAGTTGGCCTTAATAGTGATTCTTGATCAACATGCTTGTGCACTAACCAATTAGTCACAAGACTTAACCTCAATGAAGAGTCAAAAGAACCTAAGTGAATATGATGAAATATTCAAACATGTAAATAGTGCTAGGCTACACTAAATGCTTATCTAGGAATTCAAAGATGTCAATAAATGCAATTCCTAAATATCAATGTCTAAATGCAAGTGCAAGAAGACCTAACTAGATATAGCTATGAGAGTCTAATATCTAGTTATCAAACAAAAGCCAATCAACAAAAGTTGTCATGAAACATGGCAAAGAACAATCATTGCAATTAACAATTGCAGTCAGTTAGACCTAAACAATATCTAAATGCAAAGCATAAATATTTAGATAGAAGGGTAAAATCGTCCTAAACACTAGCTATCACAAACAAACATCTCAACCAACAATCAACAACCCAAACATGTTATAATTGCAATTAAACATAAAAGCATACGATCAATAAGCAATAAATGCTATTCCTAGGTAAACATGGCCTAGTAATGAAACACCAAGTTCTAGGGCATGTAGAGATTACCTAGTCATGAAACATATGAAAACCCATGCTTGAAAGATGAAGAATGATGCTAGATGTTCATGGATGGGGATTCGGTTGAGTAAAAAAGTGTTCTTGGGAGCTCTCTCTCTCTAGGAGTCAATTTCTCTCTTTTGGAGTTTCAATTTCAGAGGTCTAGGTCTGATTTGGGAAGAAGATGATATATATAAGGTGTAAAAATGAGCTACACAAGAAAATACGTTTTCATCCAAATAGGTTATTCACTACTAGTTTCGCCCCTTGAGGGGGTGAAGAGTTTGGGAGCGAAAAGGGCTGCCAAACGTTTTGCTACTTGTTTCACACCAGGAGGGGCGAAACATTGAGCTAAATCTGCTCTCAACACTCCACCTTGAAATTCAAGCATATGAAAACGTGACCAAAAAACTTTGAAATCTTTCGTATAATATACTGTTGGAAAGGAATGGAAGTCTACTTTCTACTCCAATTAACAAAATGTTATTTGTATGACATTAGAAAAAGTGATGATCAAATGAGTGACCAAAGGTCAGAAACGGACAACAACAGAGATTCCCTGTTTTTATGGTCACTTTGGAGATTTCAAAACCAATCCAAACAGTCATGAAATATTATGAATATCATACAGTTGGAAAGGTATTGGTGTCTTTTTTGTACATAAATTTTCAAAACTCATTTTGAAGCAATGTATAAAATGTTATGGTAACAAGACCATACAAAGGTCAGTTTTGAAAAATACTTAAATCATTGAAAACCATTATTTCGAAACTAGACACGATACTTAAAACTACCAAACCAAATCTGACTCAATGCACGCAATAAGTAATCATATGATTAAAAGCAATGCATAGTCATGGAAACGTAATTGCAATCATAGATGCAATAAAAAAATACATGAAGTGCAAGTGTGATTGTGAAGGAATGCACACATAAGCAATGAGAAACAAGGAATAAATGCATGTTAGTGTGTGTGTGTGTGCAACTGAATCTCTTCAAAGAGTTAAACAAGTGATATACCTTTGAAGCTTGAACTTGATCACGAGCAAAGCCGACCTAAACTCTCCTTACATAATTATCCCTAAATGTGGTTTGTCAATCGAAATAAGCCAATAAAAAACCGAGGACCTTACAAATTATATTCAATTATTGGTTATTGAATAAATACACTATTTGAGTTGGATTAGAAGTCTAGGTGTGGAAAACAAATCTTTTTTGAAAATGATTCTTTGTCACCGAGTAAATCCACCTATAGATAAGATTCTTGCCTACCAAGTAAATCCTCCTTAGGAGAGGATTTGAGAAACCTATATATCTCTCTAGGTTAAATTCGGCCAATGTATTATTTTTACTAGAGATAATTCAGCCAGGGCAAGTTTTCTAAGAGTAAAATTCGGCAAAGAGAGAATTTTGAGTTTAGAGAATCCGGTTCTTGCTCTAGATAAAGTCTTCCAACTCTAAAGATAAGTGTGTGAAAATTCGGCGAAGAGAAAAATGAAGAAAGAATGTATTGTTTTGGATAGTGCACTAGTAGCCTTTACATCAAAAGGTTTTGTGTACAACATCAAATCAAGGTTCACGCGAGTTTCAATCAAATTGATTGATAATTTACAAGTGACCTAACGTTCTTTGTTTTTTTCTCTTAGAGGATTATTGTGACTAACAAAAGAAAAGGATTTTATTTGTTTCCATCCTCAGGTATACAATTTTAAGAAAGGGAGCCCACACTCCTTGGTAATTCATGTTCGTGATTGGATTGGTAGATCTTGCGGATTCAATTTGATGCTAGCTCAATCATCACGAGAAAAAGGTACGATACTTTTAATATACTTTGATTAATCTAGGATTTAGATTCTTTATTTTAATGGGAAAAATTTTCAAATATACCAAACCCTAATTTTATGCTTCCACCATGTTTTGAATTGATTTTTCCCTACATAGAACTCCTTCTTCCTTCTTGGGAAATTCAGCCACCACAAGCAAGAATTTTTTTTTTCTTTCTTTTGGCCGAAATCTTCCTACACTTTCTAGGGTATTGTTTTTTGTGCTTTTGGTTCAAAGAATCACAATTAGTCTCTTGTATCCTTCTTATGTATATACATATATATATATATATATGTATATATATATATATATGTATATATATATATATATCTATCTATTTAAAACTACATACAAATCCTTTTCCAAATATATTTCCATATATTAAAAGGATAAGTAGTATTTAAGTGTCCTAGGTAGAGTAAGATTCTCACTCCTACATAACCCTAATTGACTTGAACTTAAACACTTGACGTTTTAAAGAATAAAATAATCTAATTATTTTATCTTTGTTTCATACATGATTTGAACCTACATTCTCCAATTAAGAATTAATTAATATTTAATAATTAATTATTAATATATTAATTAAATAATTTCATTATTAAATTAATCCCTGAATAAATACGTGTCACTTACATAACACAATTAATTATCGGGTTAGCAAGGAGACCTAACGGACCTACAGTTTTGGGCTCCAATAATACTTAGAAATAATTAATTAAACTCTTTAATTAATATTTCATGATTATTGACCTCGAAGTTATTCCATTAAAGACCAAAGGTTGCACTTTTGCAACTGTAAATGTATTTCTCAAATTGAAATTACAGTTGTCCATCTATATAGCTATTACATACGAAATGATCCAGTAGATTATAATTAGAGTTAGGTCAAAAAGTCTGTTATACCTCTCTAATTATATCTTTTCCATTAAGTATCATTGATTCTCTAATGAACAATAAATCCTAACTTCCTTTATGGAAGAAGGAGAGTGTTCATACTATTTAAGTCTCGAATCAACCCTTAAGGAAACTACCATCTACTTGTTGCAAGAAGGAGTGGATCCACTATTGCTCATAGACCTTCCCAGCCACAAGCCAAACAGCGATTCCATCATACGAAGTTATACACCAAGAATACAACTCCGATCTCACCTTTGGTATATCAAAAACCAAGATCTAACCTAAAGGAGTCAATAAAACACTTAGGATTAAGATCACCCATATATAGCTATCATTTGTTGATATATATAAATCTCATATTGTAACAGATCATGGTAAGAGATTCATATAGATCATGGCCCAATCCTATATGAAAATCATATGAATAATCTAGGTTAAGACCACCGTACATTATAGAATGGACCGAAGTTGTAGATTAACCACAAATAAAGTACCCAACTCTACTTGTTATCTACATACTCTTTAGATTGCTCATTACAAACTGAATACCTCTGTATATGACACCTATATACTTAGTTAGAGATTACATCTGGCAATCTTAGATGTAAAATACACTTGATATAAATGTATGAGACAAGTATATAAAATGAATAAACTATATATTTTATTAACGTTTCATTCACATTTACAAATTACAAGCTTTAGGCCATAAACCCTAACAAAAGGTACGATCAGAAAGACAAGCATGGCGGTTATAGGCTGAGATCTCTATCAAATTCAACTGGCGAGGAAGCTCCGCTTAGAAGACACAGGGAGACAACCCCTGCGGTTAAATATAACCTTTGTGATGCCTAGGTAGGTCTTAAGACGGGTTTATAGGGACCTCTATGGCCTCACCATTATTAAGAGGTTTGATGAGTATGGGGAGCCAGAGGGTGATCGAGAAGTCTTGTTAAGGAGGATAGAGGCTCTAGACTAAGGGTAGGGCTGGGGAAACCAGTTAATTATTAACTCCAGCAGTCCATTCATCGATTCCATAGAGGAAGCCCACTTTTCAGAGAAGTTCAGGATGCCACAAGTAGAACAATTCAAGGCCAACACCGACCTCCAAGAGTACGTCAGAAGATACAAGAGTGCGATGGCAAAATATGACTATGACAATGCATTCATATGTAGGATGTTCCCTAAAACATTAGAGGACCAGGGATCCAAGTGGTTCAGTGGCCTCACTAGGGGATCAATCAGGAACTTTAAAGAATTATTACAAGCTTTCAATAATCAATTTATAGGTAACATTCAATTCAATATTTGTCCTGATAACTTTGAGACAAAGAAAGGTTGAGAAGTTAAAAGACTACCTGACTAGGTTCTCACTAGAAGTATCTGAGGTGCAGGATCCCAATGATGATACTGTGATATCTGCATTTGTCACTCAGCTTGAGGTAAAAAGGGTCGACAACTTAAGCAAACTTGGTAGATGACATGGGAGGATATTCAATGGTAGAAGAAGAGTAAATTGCCCACAGGGGAGAACTCATACATGGGGGCCGGCAAGAAAATAGCCAAAACTCAAAGATGGTAGTTCGAACGGTAATAGTAAATGAGACCAAAAGAACAATCTGAGAAAAACAAGAAGGGTCGTAAGGATAATGATCAGAAAGGCAATAAATCCTTCAAAAGGCTGTACACCAACTACACCTAATTGGTATGAAAATAGAAAAAAGTCATAACTGTGCTAGAGGATAAGATTATATACAAAAGACCCCTAAAATAGTCAAATTCATAAGAATGGATAGCTCCAAGTACTGTTGATTCCACCGAGAAAACGGCCATGAGACCTCCAAATGCTACCGATTGAGAGATTATATTGAGAAGTTGATCAAAGAAAGGCACTTGAAGGATATGGTCTTAAAGGATTGCGATGACTAGCAAAGGGACCCCCTAAAGACAACAAGATGGAAATGAAAGCCCAAGAGGGAACTTAAATGGGGGAGCGATCAACACCATATTAAGTGGCCCATGCACAAGAAAGAGTGGTCGGGAGAGAATGTCAAATGTTTGTGTGGTAATAGATTGCTAGAGAAACTTGGAGGGAAACTGAGTTTGTCCCAACTAGAAGAAGCTTAAGCAAAACTGAGACCCGATTATGTCTTTCGAAACTAATGCACACGAACTTGAAGTCAGACTGAATGATGCAATCGTAGTGTCCATTCGTATTGGTCGTAAAGAAGTAAGAAAATTGCTAATCGATAATGGGAGCTTGGTGGATATATTAAGCGTCAGAGTATTTGATCAATTGGGGCTACAAAGAAAAGATCTATAACTGCCGATGGTTCCACTCAAGGGATTCAGAGGACTGAATGTTAGATCGGTAGGAAAAGTTAAATTACCTATGGAGATCGGGAGTTACCCTTGCTAGAAAACATTGCTTCTTGATTTTATGGTTATAAACACTAAGAACTGGCCCTACAGTGCCTTACTAGGAAGACCTTTCCTAGACATTTCAAAGGCTGTCACTGTAACCTACGCCTTGACCCTAAAATTCTCAACCAAGGCAGGGGTCAGTGTCATGAAGAGCTCTTCGGAATGGGCTAAAAACTCAAACCTAGCATTATAGTTGGAAAAAATAAAGTCGGATGTAATATAGATAGGCTTCGCCAAAGAGGAAGATTGACCAAAGACGGACGAAGAGGAAGCCAGAGCAGAGACACTAACCCGGTTTGACCTTGACCCAAAATGAGACATCTCTAAGAGATTGGAAAATCTAGGATGAGGAGCCAACCATTGAAGTCGTTGTAGGGAAAATAAAACACGTGCAGCAGAAGCACGAGAAAATTTAAAAACCAAAAATAGGGTTTGCATATAAATAATTTTTTTTCTTTTAATAACAAGAACCTTAACCCTAGATTAATTGATGTATATAAAAAGTGTCGTACCTTTTTCTCGTGACAATTGAACAATCGCCGAATTGATTCTGCAAGATCTTCCAATCCAATCACGAACATGAATCACCTAGGAGTGTGGGCTCCCTTTCTTTAAATTGTATACCAGAGGATGGAAACAAACAAAATCTTTTTATTTGTTTGTTACAATTATCCACCAAGAGAAAAATCCAAGAACGTCCGGTCACTTGTGAATTATCAATCTAATTGATTGAAACTCGTTTGAACCCAATTTGATTTTGTACACAAAACCCTTTTGATGTAAATGATACTATCAAAAACAAAAACGTTCACTTTTTCTCTTTTCATCTTGGCTGAATTCTGCACCCTATATCTATGAGTTCATCGAATTTTGTCTACAACAAAAACTAGATTTTTCTCCCCCAAAATTCTCTCTTGCTAGGCTAAATTCTCTTCTTGAAAATTGCTTAGCTTGGCTGAAATTCCTCTCATAGAAAACCTTAGGGCTGGCCAAATTTCCTAACATATATATATATATATAGTAAAATTCCCTAGAAAGTGTGACTATAACCTAGAGGGGGGGTGAATAGGTTTTAATTCGATGAATTACCAATTTTACGAATTAGTCAATGTTATCAAATTTATCCCATTCTATTAAGAGATCAATTAAAAGATAACAAGCATAAAACAATAAAGACATGCAATGTATACATGGAAACCCTTCAAATGGAAAAAACCATGGGCTGACCTCTCGTCTAACCCTCCAGTTACTAACCTTTTTACTCTACCCAACGGGCCTTGATAGTAATTTTGGATCCCTAGCCTTGTGCACTAACCACTTAGCCACAAGCTAACTCAACAATGAAGAGATAATGGCAACCTAAGTGAATATGCAAGAATATTTATATATGCAAAAATGCTAGGTCAATACATTCATGCTTATCTAGGATTAATAATGACAATTAAAACAAATCATAGATATCAATGTTCTAAATGCAAAAGCAAGAAGAATTAGCTAGAAGGGTAAAAACGTCCTAAATGCTAGCTATCACAAATTAATGCATCTTATCCAACAATAAATACACAAGCATGTAATAAAAGCAATTAATCACACAAGCAAGAAATTAATATGCAATAAAGATTAAAACCCTAGGTATACATGTCTTAGTAATGAAATCATAAAGCTTAGAGCATGTAGAGAATACCTAGGTATGAACACACAAGAAACCCATGCTTGAAAGATGATTGATGATTTCGATATTAAGGATGGTTATCTCTCTCAAAAGTAGGTTAGAAAGCTCTAAAAATGAATTGGGAAGAAGATGGTGTATTTATATGAAGCCCAAAGTGAAGCTACATCATTTTGGCAAAAAACAGGGCAAAAGACGTAATGTGCTCTGGTGTCTGTACGCTGGTCGAGTAGCACACGACCAACGATAACCCACTAGACAAGTTGCGCTGGTGCCTGTGGGCTGAACGAGTAGCGCACGACCAGCGAAAACCCACTAGACAAGTTACGCTGGTGCCTGTGCGCTGGTCGAGTAGCGCACGACCAGTGACAACCCACTGGACAAGTTGCGCTGGTGTCTGTGCGCATGATGACCAGCGCACCACCAGCGACAAGCTACTGAAAAGCTGCACTGGCGTTGGCGCTGGTGAGAGAGTTGCTCGAGTAGCGCAATGCTCACCACCTTCACACACACATAATTCATGCAAGAGAAATGAGGTGAAGGGAATGCATTCTAATGTCGAACATGACATGACATTTTAATCACAAGATGCAATCAATTCAAACAAGCAAGAGATAACAAAATTAGACACACAATCAAGACAATAAGCACACATGCAAAGTGATCAAAAACATGCATGAGAGTGAGTGTGTGCACTAAATCTCTTCAATTAAGGTTAAGCTAGTGATTTTACCTTTGAAGCTTGAAAGAGGACTTAAGCATTGATGACCTAACCACTCTTACATATTGAACCCCAAATGTGGTTGTCAACGAAATAAGCCAATCAAAACCGAGAACTTACAATCTCCCCCTTTGGCTATTTCATGACAAAACCACCACTCACATTTCATCCTGACTAAAAACCAAAAACAACAGACAGAGGTCAACAAAACTTTCTACATTACAATGAGATACCTAAAGCTAAATCTTAAAATCTTTCATCTCTTGTAGAATGATCATCCCTACAAAACAAAGAACTACACTTTCCAAGACAAATGTATGAGAGGGATAAAAATAAATAAAAACAAGTGCAATTTGCATAAAATAGAAACAAGTAATATGAAATCAACAATGCACATAGCAAACGCTCCCCCTAAATAGATCCACTCCCTTTCAATAGGTCAATCTCCTTAAATGATGCCAATGTCATGCCAATATCAACTCCTCCTAAATCCAACACTACTCCCCCTTTTTGTCACAAGATAGGCAAATGAGTATTCCCCAACCGGGATGCTGTAGCAAAGAGTGATATTTGCAATGTAAATGCATAATCATATGCAACAACTTTATGCAGGTTAATTAAGAGAGAGAGAAATTCATGGAAGTTTTATTGATTGGAATATGTGCGAAAGAATGCCTTGAATGAAATACATGCAACATCAACTTCCAAAAGCATGGTATTTGGCAAAGGAAAATATCACATGAGGTTCCAAGAGAAGTCAAACCAATTTTCACCAAATTGACAATGGAAAACAAGATATAGTTTAACTAAAAACATAAGAACAACTATAAAACTTTACAAGTTGAACAAGACATGAGCGACTATTGCGCCCTATTAGATTTTTCCAGGCAAGATGCCCGTATGATAGTAGCCTTATTTAATAAATAAAGAGAGAGACTATTGGATTGTGAAATCCTTGAGATGGATACAATATCCTTATTGAATGAACTCTCAAAAGTCATTTGGACACATGTTTGCAATTGTTTTGTAAGCATTCAATAAACTCATCATGCATATCACTTTAAGCATGGCAAGATCAAGTTTTCACAAGCATGGAGATAAACATTGGGTCAATCAAATGTACTTCCCAATCAAATTTCCTAGTCTAAAAATACATGCTTGAACACAAATGAGACATGTATTTCAAATAAGGCAAAAACACACTTATTGAAAAAAAAAACATATACTAATATATGCATCCAAGATACTCAAGCAATTAATTAAAGAGCATAAAATTGAACAATTATTTGCTTATTAAAGTGCAAGTTCGCTCCCTTTGCTTGAGCTCCCCATATGGGGTCAACCACCAAAACCCATCAATGCATATGACAAATCCCAATAGACCTACTAAGAGATTTAAACCTAGTTGAATCTAACGGTTTTGTAAACAAATCCCCCAGTTGATCATTTGTGCCCACGTGTTCAAGTGCAACGCATTTGCTCTCAACTAGCTCCCGTATGAAATGATGTCTAATGTGAATATGCTTAGTTCTAGAATGTTGGACAGGATTTTTTGAAATATTGATGGCACTCATGTTATCATAATAAAGGGTTAGAGTACCTTGCTCAAAGCCATAATCCACAAGCATTTGTTCATCCAAAGAAGTTGTGTGCAAGCACTCCCAGCTGCAATATACTCAGCCTCGGCTGTGGATAATGAGATGGAATTTTGCTTCTTGCAAAACCAAGATACAAGATTTTTCACTGTGAAGAAGCAACCGCTTGATGTACTCTTCCTATCATCATAATTACCTGCCCAATTTGCATCACTAAAGCCAACTAAACTAGCATTAGTGTCAAAAGAGTACCATATCCCATAGTTGGATGTCCTATTCACATATCGAATGATTCTCTTCATAGAGGAGAGATGGGATTCCTTGGGATTTGCTTGGTACCTAGCACACACACCAACACTAAACGCTATATCAGCCTACTAGCAATCAAGTATAGCAAGCATCCTATCATGCCACGATATAGACTTTGATCCACACTTTTTCCACTAGCATCATTGCTAAGTTTCAAAGTGGTACTCATTGGTGCGTCATAATGCTTGGCATTTTCAAGGCCAAACTTCTTTACAAGGTTCTTGGCATACTTAGCTTGGGATATGAAGATCTCATCATACATTTGTTTTATTTGAAAGCCTAGGAAGTAATTGAGTTTACCAACCATGCTCATTTCAAACTCATGAGTCATAACATGAACAAATTGTTGAACTTTCAAGTTGTTGGTGGAACCAAAAATGATGTCATCGATATAAATTTGAGCTATGAATAGCTCATCTTTGCTACACTTGATGAACAAAGTCTTGTCAACACTGCCTCTAGAATATCCATTGTCAATAAGATAAAGAGTGAGGCACTCATACCTAGCCCTCAGTGCTTGTTTCAACCTATATAGCGCCTTCTTGAGACGATAAACATGATTGGGGTGGTGTGGATCCACAAACCCCTTAGGTTGCTCAACAAACACTTCCTCTTGTAAGAAGCCATTGAGAAAGGCACTCTTAACATCCATTTGATGTAACTTAAACTTGTGCACACAAGAAATGGATAAGAGAAGCCTAATGGACTCTAAACGGGCAACGGGAGCAAAAGTCTCCTCAAAGTCGATACCCTCAATTTGAGAGTATCCTTGTGTAGCAAGTCTAGCTTTATTCCGCACAATGTTGCCATCCTCATCAGATTTGTTCCTATAGACCCACTTGGTGCCTATCACATTAGTGTTCTTAGGCCTAGGAACTAGAGTCCAAACCTCATTCCTTTCAAATTGATTTAGCTCTTCTTGCATAGCAAGAACCCAAAACTCATCACTTAAAGCTTCATCAACCTTTTTGGGTTCAAGTTGAGAGGTGTAGCAAGTGTAACTAATTTGATTTGCGAATTGATGTCTAGTTCTCACACCCTCAGTCACATTTCCAAGAATGTCACTCTTGCTATGGAGATGCCTAACCCAAGGAGCGGGTTCCTTAGAGTCCAAAGTAGGATCTCTATCAAGAGATTGAGTGACCTCTTTGTCAAGCTTAGATTTTTCATCACTAGAAATCTAATCAATCCTCACCAAGGGAGTATCATCAATCACACTAATCTCCTCATCATAGTTACTAACCTTAGGCCTACAATCATCTATGACCACATTAGATGATTCCATAGCACTTCTTGTCTTCAAATTAAAAACTCTATTGGCCTTACTATTTAGGGCATAGCCAATGAAAATCCCCTCACCACTCTTAGCATCAAACTTGCCAAGTTGATCACGGTCATTTATAATGTAGCACTTGCTTCCATATGAGTGGAAGTAGCTCACATTTGGCTTCCTACCCTTTCACAATTCATAGGAGGTTTGCCTAGTCCCGGGCCTAAGAAACACTCTATTGCCTATATAACAAGCCGTATTGACAGCTTCAACCCAAAGATTCCTAGGCACATTGTTGCTATGCAACATCACACGGTCCATCTCTTGAAGGACTTAATTCTTCCTCTCTACTACCCCATTTTGTTGAGAAGGTCGAGGAGCTGAGAAATCATAGGAAATACCAAGACTATCACAAAAGTTGTCAAAGCTAACATTTTCAAATTCTCGCCCATGATTACTCCTAATTCTCTTAATGCATTTTATGTGAGAATCCTTCTCATTTTGAATTTTAGTGCAAAGCATTTTAAAATTTCAAATGTTTTAGATTTCTCTCTAAGAAAGTAAGTCCAAATAAATCTAGAAAAATCATCCACACATATAAAAATGAACCTCTTGCCACCGAGACTCTCGGTTTGCATGGGACCTATAAGGTCCATATGAAGAAGCTCTAACGGCTCCTTAGTGGCAAGATACTTACCCCTCTTATACACACTCTTAGTTTGCTTTCCTTGTTGACAAGGTCCACAAACTCCCTCAATCCTATTTCCAAACTTAGGAAGACCTTTCACAACTTTCAACCTCTCAAGAAATTTCAAGTCTTTGAAATTCATATGACCTAACCTTTGATGCAATAATTCAACTTGATCACAACTAGACAAATTGCAAGATATGCCATTAGAATCAAGACAATAACAATTGTCACTTGATCTCTCGCCTTTCACTAGGACTTATCCATCCTCTCTCAAAATAGAACAATCAACTTTACCAAACATGACCGAAAAACCTTCATCACTTGAATGTGATATACTAATAAGATTTGATTGCAAGCCATCTACATAAAGAGCATTAGGCAAGAAGGGAAAATCGGGGATGGAAATGTTTCCTTTTTCTAGAACCTTCTTACGTAAGCCATCACAAAAGGTGACAAATCCACCATCCTCCATCACAAGAGTTTCAAAGAAACTCTTGTTTCTGGTCATGTGCCCAGAACATCCACTATCAAGGTACCAAGTGTTAGAAGCTTTTGCCTTCAATGCCACTTGGGCCACATGGCAAACATACTCATTAGTTCTAGTCCACCTAGTAGCAACATTGTCATCCCTATGAGCCTTGGGTTCATTGGCTCTAAAATTCATAGGTGCATGCACATTGGCTTTGCTAAGCATATTCTTCTCAATCATGCTTTCAAAACGACACAATTTAATAAATTTAAAACAATTCGACCTTATGTGACCTTCAACACCACAATAATGACAAATGGGAGTAAAGTAAGAATTCATACCATATCCTTGTGCAAGCATGGAAGACTTCCCTCTCATTTGAGTTGTCCTTTGGTGTTGAGCCGAATCTCATCTTTGAAACATCCTTTGTGGTTGAGCCACATTAGCTTTCCTTCTTGATTGTGGGTGAAAGTTTCTTTGTTGAATTTGAGGGCTCCATGGAAGTTGAGGTCTTGTTTGATGTGTTCTAGCTTTTGGTGGATGGGCTTTAGCATGAGAATTTGTTTGAGCCTTCATTTGAGCTTGCTTTGATGATTCTCCAACTTCATTCGATCTCATTAGTTGGCGTGAACCTTGAGTCTCTTTTACCTATTGACTTTTGACAAAGATGATCTTCTTCAAGGAAGTGGCATCCTTGCCTTCCACATATCCTAGGCCCGTTTTATCGCTAGGACTCTTTCCACGTGATTGTTGTCACCAAATTCACCGGTCGCGCAGCGGAAACGGGTTTTTAAATTTTTTTATACAGATCGTAATCTGTATCTGGGACCAGTGAACATTTGATTGTAAGTATTTTCGGAACAAATACATATAAAAAATTATTACACTAATAAAATATATATGTAAATACAGGAAATTGTAATCAATAATAAAAAAATAGAACCATACCAACGTTTGGAGGCTCCTTCACTTTTCGATTTGCTCCTGATCTGTTCCACTGATCTTCCTAGCTATTCCCGGGATTGGTAAATGCGTGTGGGCGCGTCACGGTTCTCAGGAACTTAGGATGGAGGGTGTAGAAGAGAAAAGAATAAGAAACTCTTTCTCTATATTAATGAACAACACTTGTACATAAAACCTTTTCTCTCTTTGTGGTGCTTGTTCATGCACACACTTGCACAAAATAACTCACAAAAAAAAATCTTTCACAGTGCACACACTTGTTTTTGTTCACGCACCAGTTAAGGTCTTTGACCAAAAACCAACAAAAAAGAACTCACCATTTTATTCTTTTGTCTATATATATATATATATATATATAAGTATGTTGTTGTGCGTGAAACGCACAGTAACCCCTTTTTTTTCTTTTTTTTTTAAATAAAATATATCTTATATATAATATTTAAAACTTTGATCAAATATATATTTGATTTTTAAAAAAATTCAAATAAAAAATATCTCATATCTTTATTTGATTTTAATTTTGAATTCAAACTATTTAAATTCAAAAATAAATTATTTAATTTAATAAAATAAAATAATCACATTATCTTATTTTATTCAAAAATAAATATCAACATACACCCTCCATTTAGTGATTAATAATATAATTAAATAATCTCATTATTTAAGTTATTTAATCACCATTATCCATTAATTAAGTAATCTAATTATTCAATTAATTCCAGAATAAATACGCGTCACTTTTGTAACATAATTAACTGGACAATCCAATCAATTAACTGTGACCCTTGTTACCTAAATCATTCGGACTAGCAAGAGGACCTAATGGACCCACAGTATTTTGAGCTCCAATAATCCTCAGAATCAGTAATTAAACACTTTAATTAATATTCCTTGATTATTAGCTCCGGTGTTATTCCACTAAAAACCCGAAGCTGCACTCTCTCAACTACAGACATTTTTACACAGACCGATACAACTCGGTGTCCATCGATATAGCTATTACATATGGTGTGATCCTCCACAATAGTTCATAATTAGAGCTGGGTCATAATGTCCGTTATACCCCTCTAATTACATATATCCTTTAAGTACCATTGATTCTCTAATGGACAATAAATCCTACTTTCTCACGGAATTAGGAGAGTGCTCATACTGTCCAAGCCCTGAATCAACCCTTAAGGGAACTACCATTTACTTCTCACAAGAAGGAGTGGATTCCACTATTGTGTACAAACCTTCTCAGCCACAAGCCAAACCGCAATCCCAACATACGGAGTATATTGATCAGGAAATACCTCGGACCTCACCCATGGTATATCAAAGACCACGATCTAACCTGAAAGAGCCGATAAGACACTCAGGATTAAGATCACCCATATATAGCCATCATTAGTTGATATATATGAATCTCATCGGTAAACGGATCTTTGTGTGAGATTCATATAGATCATGGCCCAGTCCTATATGATCACATCATACAAGGTGCATCCATTCCCATATCTCATATGAATGATTCAGGATAGAATCACTGTACATTACGGAATGGACCACAGCCATAGATTAACCACAAATAAAGTACCCAGCTTTATTTGCTATCTATGGACTCTTTAGATTGCACGTCTCTTACTGTATCCATCTGTATATGACACTCATATACACGGTTCGAGATTACATCCGGCAATCCAGGATGTTAATATGTACACAAGTTTATAAAATAAATAACATAGCAGAATGAATTGAACCTTTTCTTTTATTTACTTCATAAATCCATTTACAAATTACATGCTTAGGGCATAAACCCCAACAATGATAGCATCTTGTCAAGTCTCTCGGTTCCGGATGTCATCTTGGCAACCAATTCTTTTGCTTCCTTAAGCTCAATCTTCAAGTTTTTTTCACTCTTCTTAGTGATCACAAGCTCTAACTTTAAACTCTCTTCTAACTTTTTTCCACTCTTTACCTTTACACTCAAGTTGGTAATCTTGAAAGTCAACTCTAGATTCTTTTTTTTCAACTCTTGAACCTCCTCATTCTTTTTCAATCTAGACTTTTCAAAAAACTTCATGAAGTCTACATAGTCTATTTCCTCATCAATCTCAAACCTAGAGTTAGAAGAGGTACTTTCATCACTAGAGTCATCTACTTCTTCCTTGTCACTCACAACTTCCTTGCCATTATGAGATGTTGTGAAGGCAATGAAGTTTGCAACTCGATCTTCATCATCTGAAGACTTTTCTTCCTCTTCTAAGTCTTCACTATCACTCCAAGTAGCCGTCATTGCCTTTCCCTATTCTTTTTCTTCAAATTTTCACATTCTGGAGCATTGTGACCAAAACCACTGCATTAATAGCATTGAATGCCCTTCTTGGAGTCACTTTCTTGAAATTTTTCAATCTTCTTGAAGGGAGTTTTCCTTTTCACTTCCTTCCCCTTTGACCCAAAACCTTTGCTCTCAAACTTCATGAATTTCTTGAATCTTTTAACCATGAGGGCCATTTCTTCATCTGAGTCCTCCTCATCTTCTTTAACCTTAGTGGTCTTCAAGGCAATGTTTTTTTGCTTCTTCTGAGCTGTGGGTGAGGTGTTCCATCTAGACTCATAAGCTATAAGTCTTCCAATGACTTCACTCAGCTTCATATTCTTGTACTCACTGTTCTTCTCAAGTGCCGTCACTTTTGATTTGAACCTTGACGGAAGTGACCTTATAATCTTTTGCTTGACTCTCCTATCTGAATAGGGGTCACCAAGTTGATGGCTTTGGTTAACAATATCTATCAACTTCATTTGGAAGTCATTGAAGCATTCATACTCCTCCACTCTAATCATCTAAAACTGCATTTGGAGGACATAAAGCTTTGAGTCCATGACTACCTCGGTTCCCTCATGTGCCGTTTGAAGAATGTCCTAAGCCTCCTTAGCAACCCTAGTGTTTTGGACCATCTTGTACTGATTATCGTCAACGACACAAAGAATGGCATGCATAGCCTTGTTGTTCCACTTGGATGCTTCAAACTCTTGAGTACTCCAACTAGACTTGGGCTTAGGAGCTTCTATACCATCATCAGTGGTCATTGTTGGAGGAGTATAACTGTCTTCAATAGCCATCCAAGCACGGTCATCTATTTGGAAAAGATAGGCTTCCATCTTGCCCTTCCAAGTAGCATAATTCACCCCATTAAGCAAATGGGGTCTTGTGCTTGAGGCTCCCTCATGACTATTTCCGTTTTCACTCATTGTGTTTGAGAGTAATAAATGATATAAAGATGCAAATATAAAGCAACACATAAAATGCAAGCAACCAAAATGCACAAGGTAAGACACACATAATGCACAGATCACCTAAGTATATCTAGGCACCGACTCTGATACCAATTGAAATTCCCTATAAAGTGTGTGACTATAACTTAGAGGGGGGTGAATAGGTTTTAATTCGATGAATTACTGATTTTGCGAATTAGTCAATGTTATCAAATTTATCCCATTCTACTAAGAGATCAATTAAAAGATAACAAGCATAAAACAATAAAGACATGCAATGTATACGTGGAAACCCTCCAAATGGGAAAAACCATGGGCTGTTTAGAGTGCCACCCTTGATCCACAAAATCCACTATTGAGTAAAAGTTTACAACCTAGGTTAACCTCCGGTCTATAACCCTTTCACTCTACCCAACGGGCCTTAATAGTGATTTTGAATCCCTAGCCTTGTGCACTAACCACTTAGCCACAAGCTAACTCAACAATGAAGAGATAATAGCAACTTAAGTGAATATGCAAGAATATTCATATATGCAAAAATGCTAGGTCAAAACATTCATGCTTATATAGGATTAATAATGACAATTAAAACAAATCCTATATATCAATGTTCTAAATGCAAAAGCAAGAATAATTAGCTAGAAGGGTAAAAACGTCTTAAATGCTAGCTATCACAAATTAATGCATCTCATTCAACAATCAATACACAAGCATGTCATAAAAGCAATTAATCACACAAGCAAGCAATTAATATGCAATAAAGACTAAAACCCTAGGTATACATGTCTTAGTAATGAAATCATAAAGCTTAGAGCTTGTAGAGAATACCTAGGAATGAACACACAAGAAACCCATGCTTGAAAGATGATTGATGATTTGGATATTAAGAATGGTTGAGTAAAAATGCCTTCTTGGAGCTTCTCTCTAAAAAAAACCTTATCTCTCTCTCAAAAATAGGTTATGAAGCTCTAAAAATGAATTGGGAAGAAAATGGTGTATTTAAATGAATCCCAAAGTGAAGCTACATCGTTTTGGAAAAAATAGGCCAAAAGACGAAATGTGCGCTGGTTTCTGTGCTCTGATTGAGTAGCGCACGACCAGCGACAACCCACTAGACAAGTTACGCTGGTGCCTGTGCACTGGATGAGTAGCGCAAGACCAGCGACAACCCACTAGACAAGTTACGCTGGTGCCTGTGCACTGGATGAGTAGCGCACGACCAACGACAACCCACTGAACAAGTTGCACTGGTGCCTGTAAGCATGACGACAAGTGCACCACCAGTGACAAGCTACTGGAAAGTTGCGCTGGTGTTGGCGCTGGTGAGAGCGCTGCTTGAGTAGCGCAATGCTCACCACCTTCACACACACAATTCATGCAAGAGAAATGAGGTGAAGGGAATGCATTCTAATGTTGAACATGACATGACATTTTAATCACAAGATGCAATCAATTCAAACAAGCAAGAGATAACAAAATTAGACACACAATCAAGACAATAAGCACACATGCATGAGAGTGAGTGTGTGCACTAAATCTCTTCAATGAAGGTTAAGCCAATGATTTTACCTTTGAAGCTTGAAAGAGGACTTAAGCAATGATGAACTAACCACCCTTACACATTGAACCCCAAATGTGGTTGTCAACGAAATAAGCCAATCAAAACCGAGGAACTTACATATAGGATCATAAATCCTCTCCCAAGAAGGATTTACTTGGTTGGTAAGAATCCTTTCCTTAGGTGGATTTATTTGGTAGTTAAGAATCCTTATCTAAATGGAATTCTATCCTTTTATATGTATATATATATATATATATATATATATATATATATATATATATATATGGGCTGGCCAAAATTTCTATAGAATTCAATTATGAGACTTAATCTTTTCCTAAGAAGGATTTACTTGGTAGTTAAGAATCCTTTCCTTAGGTGGATTTTTTTAGTGGTTAAGAATTCTTTTCAAAAAGGAATTCTATCCTGCACCAAGACTCCAAATCCAGCTCAATAGTGTATTTGTAACCATATTAAAGACTTCCTAATTTGATTAGATAAATAATTCCTTTTATTTATCTACTTAACAAATATAGCCTTTAATATTAATTATACTACCAACAATAGTATAATTTTAGGAGACCTTCTCCTACTAGGAAAAAGATTTTGACTTTTAATTAAATAATTAATTAATCACCAAATTAATTAATTTCCAATTAATTAAATGATAAAGTAAAATAATATAATTAAGCTGTTCTAAATAGCCTTGATGCCCAACTCATATATATGGACCATATTTTTCTTATTTTATTAAATCCATTCGACCTTAATAAAAAGGCCACATGTGAACTAGACCTATTCTTACAAAAAGAAACAAGTTCACATGCCTTAATACAATTCTAGATGGACCCCTAAATTGGTCCGGTAGAATATATCAAGTGATCCATGCAAGTTCGTGTGGATTGAGGATCTCCTCGGGCTATCTAGATTTAAGCTCTAATAGACACAACCCAATCACAATCAACAAATGATTCACTTAGGTCCGATGTATTTCATTTTAGTTCGTTCCACTAAAGAACTAACATTGAACTCTTAAATAAAGATAGAATAAGTTGATATTACTCATTCATACCCTAGACAACCTTGTTGGAGAAAATGTATCCTCGTGAAGAATACCAGTAATCGCCAAGAGCTCATAGACTGCCTATAGCTCTCAAAGTTGCCATATTTACTCGTGTGACCACATTTTGAACTTGGATATTTTGACTTGTCAAGAAGCCATGTTTCAATAGACACTATTGAAAACTTAATGTTAAGATTTAATATCCAATACCTCAAAACATCCATATGATGGTATTATACTCTCATTTAATAAATGGAGCCACAATGTCCATATCTATAAATGAGGTCCTCTATCGATTAACAAATGAATACCAACAATCTATCGAGGATAGACTATGCTATATAATCGTACTCATTGATAGCTCAAATGATAACACTTGCAACCATAAGTCCATCATTTATCTCTTGATTGAGATAGACTCTCCTATTGTCTTAAAATGAAAACTTTTATCCATTGACAGTTCTAGATAAAGTCTTTCATTTTGATCCTATTCAATGCACCCAGTGCACTAGATTCGTTTGCCCAAAGACACCATGCTTTAATGATTTTAGACTTATCATAAAACATTTTATCCCACTCGAATGCTAGCAAAAGAATCTACAACTTTGACAAGATAAAGGCACCCAACCTTTTATCTTAAGTTGTGAATATTATTCAAGACTAACTAAAGAATTGTTTCTACCTCATACATATCCAGATGTATGAACAATTCTTCTTTTCTCATAGTCTTTTGACCTTATGATTATTTACTTTTGACAATTATAATAATTAAACTATAAATGCTATAAGATTTGTTAAACTAGAAATCACTTTATTAATATGAAAAGATTGTCAAATACATTATTACACTCTTTCTATCGAGCATAATCCCTACAGTCATAATCGTTGAAAGTAACCCTGAGCATATGGTAAAGTTATGGGCTTGGTTGACAAAACAAGTTCAAAGTAAGCTAGTCAACCTATTGAGAGAATACAAAGACGTATTTGCATTGAAGCATGAAGACATGCCAGGAATTGATGCCAAAATGATCTCCCATAACTTTATAGTCAACCCCGAGTGGAAACCGATCATCCAGATGAGATGACGGTTTAACCCTGTGAGAAGTCAAGTGACCAAAGAAGAGGTCGAGAAGCTATTGGCAGAAGGGTCAATAAGGGAAGTACATGAAAGTCCCATTTTTTTTACAGTGAAAATATACCTAGAGGGGGGGGGGGGGGTGAATATGTATAAGCTCAAATTTTAGACTTCTTTTAAAACTCACGCAATTTAAAAAACACACATAGAAATTCTGACAAGATAATTGCTTCAACAACTCAATATGAAAACAATTTAGCGAGGATTAAAGCAATACAAAAAAAAGTAAGAAAAGGAATTAAGATTGCTATAACAACATAAGAGATTTTTACATGGTAAAACCTCAAAAAAGGAAACATCTATAAGTTGATGCCATAAACACACCTCTAGGAAGCATCTTCCTATCCAAGACACACTTGCCTCAAGGAAGATTTATTGCTTCCCGATTTGGATTCTCCTAATCCTAGACAAGTCTTCTTGTTTAGCTATCCAAGTCCTCCCGACTCGAGCTAAGACTTCTTGCTCAAGTTAAAGCTTCATACACTCTAACGAGAGATTTCAACCTTTCACAGGCAATGATCTAAGTGAAGTGCACAAATGCAATCATGATGTATTCAAAAGCAAATAGAGAAAGTCGATCAATCTAACTCTATGAACATGCAACAAGATAGCTAGATAAAGCTTTCAAAGATCATTCACAAAATATACCCTAGAATTTAAGCATGTTATCAAATAAGAACTATATAAAAGAAATAGAAACTTCAGTCAAACATGGCCTAGTTCTTAAAACATGAAACTAATTCTAGAAATCAATAATCAATCAGAAGAACCCAAAAAATAATTCTAGAATCAAGCTCATGCGAATCAAGTTTAGATAAAATCTATTCAATTGAACAACACAAGCTAAACTCAAAAATAAATCAAACAACCCATAAAATAAAATCAAAATTATCCTAGTCATTCTTATTAATCAAATAAGAACATTCAAGAAGAAGATCATAGCAAAAAACTAAGAAGAAAATGATTTACCACCAAATGATGAATTTTTAAGTAAAAATCTGGACATTGCAACAAATCAAGACATATTTTAGTTCTAAAATTTCTTTTTATTTGTAGATCTCCTCAAGACCCTTGATTTAGGTTTTTGAATTAACTAAATCGGAGTTGAATTGAAAGAGATATCAGAAAAACAAAAAAACTCAAAAGTTTGAAGGAAAATTTTCTGCACATATGTTCTTCAACCGTAACTTCTTCAACTAATCAACTTAAGAGAGAAAATGAGGGAAATCAAATAAAAAGGAAAGGAAGCCACCATCCTTCCCTGAGATGGTGCATGGGCATCTCGAGGGAAGAAGGATGGCCTTCTTGAGATGGCCATGCGCTATCTCGGGGAGGTGTGGCTTGATGGCCTGTGGCAATCACCACTTCCCTTCTCACTCCCTTCATTTTCTTTGATCGTTCTCCGGCCTTTCAAACTCCAAATTCAAACCCGTTTACGTATTACAAACCAAAAATTTATTATGCACATGGACGACTAAGAAACTCTAAAAAAAAAATGAATTCGACTCGATACATGAAGACGATGACAATACATGAAAAATGACTGGAAAGTTTCGTAACTCTTGAGTCGAAACTCAAAATCAAATGTACGAGTAACCGAAATAATTGAAACCCAATAAGTAAAAATATAATACCAAATTTATGTTCAAGTTCCATGTTAAATAAACATACAAACATGGAACATACAAGAATGCTATTAATTGAACATAGTTCACAAACATGAAATCTACAAAACTAGCCAACTTAGCACCAATGCATGAGCATTCAATCTCAAGTGTGTGTATGTGTTATAAAAATAAGCACAATGATGCATGGAAACATATAACTGCTATGTGTGTGTGCCTAATACGCCTTACAGGAGGAGGAGGAGGAAAAAGAATCTTGATATCTTAGCATCCAAGAAAGCACATTTCCTCCTGAAGATGAACTTTGCATGAGTAGTTAATCTCAACCAATCCATGAACCACCTAAGCAACTAAAAAATTACAAAGAAAGAGAGTTTTATTATGAAATCAAGCCAACCCAAATCTTAAAACTAACAATCTCCCCCTTTGGCTATTCCATGACAAAGTCTCAACCTCACCATAAAATAGCCACTCATGGTTGATTGCATTCTCACATCCTCACATTACAAGAGAAACCTAGACTAAAATGTCTTCAAGTCTTCATGGTTCTTTAATCACCTCTTCTTTGAATCATCAAATCACCTATGAGAAAAGTATACCCAAACAAACAAGAAATCTCCTACAAAGAAGATTATTGGTTAGATAAACATACACAAGAATAGACAAGACTCCCCTATCTTATATAAAAAAAATATTTCTCCCCCTTAGATAAAAATACATGAGTACATGGTGAGGAACACATTTTTCGCCCCTTTTTTTGTCAAGGAATAGATATGGAAAGCATGAGAAAATATTGAGATATTTAGCAAACAAGTTGTATAGAGAACTAAGTTAAAAAAACTAAACTCCCCCTTAACATATGCCCCACATATTGATTAACTAGTAGACTTGTTCACAAGGGAATCACACAATCACACATTTCAAGCAATAAGAGAAAATATATCATAACTTTTCAAAACCAAAGAGAGAATCGTAGATTTTCATTAATCTCTCAGTGTTAATGAATCAAGCACATTGAGCAAAACATGTGTGTGTGTGGAATGCTTCAAGCATATATAAAAGGAGCAATTGTGATATTATCATGCAAACCATTTCAACACCTATCCATCTAAAGCTTTTCCAATCTAGGTCAAACTGATTATCATAAAAAAAAATTGCTTTAAAGATAATAGAAGTCAACATATGAGCGTGTGTGCATGTAGCTCACATGTAGCTCTTTCTCCCATTTCTGTTTGTCAATCTAAGTAATCACAATTTTCAACTATACTTATTTTAAGCCTTCTTCCTTTTCTTTTTAGGCTTTGAATCATAGATTTTTTTTATTGATTCTTTTCAACACTTCTTTGATACAATTTTTTTAACATAACATATATTCCTCATGTTGGCTTTCACTTATCACAATGGTGTAGCCCTTTCCTACATTTGGCGGCTTCACAACCAATATGTGTAGCCATTTTCATGAAGGTATTCGTTGAGTTCTATGTTTATGCCGAAGCAAAATGGATACTAACCATAGGTCATCTATCATGTACTAAGCAATAAAATTTTAGATGTATCCATAATCTACACATTTTCCAACTCAACTACTCAAACTTAAACATATAAGAGAAGCATTTGTGCACTTTTAAAATCAAAATTTTAAAGCTCAACTGCATGATCTAGAAAAAATAAAAACTATTTTCTCAAGATCATTACTTTTCTCATGAGTAGCTCTTAAAGAAATTGAAAATCAATAAGGTTTAGCTTATCAAGCCACTCATAGTCACACATAGATATCTATCAACACAAATCATGCCAATGGATCTTCAAAGAGATTTAAATCTCTCTTTGTCTAAAGGCTTTGTAAACAAATCCGCAAGTTGATTTTTAGTAGGCATATGCTCCAGAGAAACAATAGAGTGTTCAACAGGCTCTCCAATGAAATAATTTCTAATATCTATATGCTTTGTGCGTGAGTGTTGAACCAGATGTTTGGAGATGTTAATGTCACTCGTATTATCACAAACGAGAGTCATTTTACCTTGTTCAGTATCATAATTCGTAAGGATTTGCTTCATCTAAAGTATTTGTGTGCATGCACTTCCGGCTACAATGTACTCGGCTTTGGAAGAAGATAAAGAGACGGAATTTTACTTCTTGCTTTGCCAAGCAACCAAGTTATTCACCAAATAAAAGTAACTGCCCGATGTGCTCTTACAATCATCAATGTTTCTTTCCCAATCCGTATCACAATAGCCAACAAGAATATCAAAATATCAAAAAAATAGAATAAACAAAGACTAAGTGTTTCTTTTATATACCTAATGATTCTTTTAATGGCTTTCATGCAAGATTCCTTAGGATTGGCCTGAAATCTAGCACACAAACCTACACTAAAACAAATATCCGGCCTACTCGTCGTTAGGTAGAAAAGACTTCATAACATGCTCCTATAGAGACTTTGGTCAACACTCTTGTCTTTTTCCTTTTTGTCAAGTTTTAGAGTGGTACTCATGGGTGTTTCAAAGTCTTTACCCTTTTCAAGTCCAAATTTTTTAACAAGATTTCTAGCATATTTATATTATGTCAACATAATATCATCACTAGATTGTTTGACTTGTATTCCAAGAAAGTAATTGGGCTCACCTGCCATACTCATTTCAAATTCACTTGACATGACACTCATAAACTCATCAACCTTGGTTTTACATGTAAACCCAAAAATAATGTCATCAATATATATTTGTGCAACAAAAATATCTTTATCATGATGCTTGGCAAATAAAGTTCTATCAATGCCACATCTCCTATAGTTGTTCTCAACAAGATATTGAGTCAATCTATCATACTCTATGAGCTTGTTTATGGTCATAGAGAACTTTCAATTTATACACATGATTATGAGAGTTTGGGTCTACAACCCTTAGGTGTTTCAATATAAACTTTTCAATATAAACTTCATCTTGAAGATATCCATTAAGAAAAACACTTTTAACATCCATTTGAAACAATTTGAATTTCTTAAGACATGTAATGGATAACAAAAGTCTCATGGACTCTAGATGTGCAATGGGTGCAAATGTCTCATCATAAACAACACCCTCAACTTGAGCGCAACCTTGACCCACTAGTCTAGCTTTATTTCTCACAATCTTTCCACTCTCATCGGCCTTATTCCTAAACACCCATTTTGTTCCAATCATACTGACATCTTTTTATCTAGGAACTAAAGACCCACTTAATATCTCTCAAATTGATTTAGTTTTCTTGCATGGCCCCGACCCAAAACTCATCATCTATAGCCTCATTAATGTTTTTGGGTTCAATTTGAGATGTGTAGCAAGCATAAGATATTTGGTTATCTAGTTGTCTTATAGTTCTAACCACTTCATTCAAATCACATATGATGTCTTCTTGATAGTGCATGTTGCTAAGTCTAAAAGTGGAATTCTCAACATTATGATCATTTTGTTGATTATCATTCAAAGAATTTTCAATCCCTTGACTTTCTTCTTCCACACAACTATCATTTTCATCATTTTGACATGACTATCACTAGCATCATAACTAGTCACATCATTAGGAGTTTTAGTGTCATTTAAATGATGTTTTTTCGATACATTAACACTATGATCATCACACAATTCAAGCATGCTAAGATCATATATTTTCACATTAATAGACTCCATAATAGTCTTGGTTTTCAAGTTAAAAACTCTATATGCACGACTATTATTATCATACCCAAGAAAAAGGCCAACATTTCTAGGTGATCTCCATCATTCAAAATATAACACTTACTTCCAAAGGTATGAAAGTAACTCACATTGGGCTTCTTGCCCTTCCAGATCTCATAGGGGGTATGTTTTGTGTTGAGCCTACTAAAGACTCTATTAGAAACATAGCAAACAGTATTGACAGCTTCGGCCCAAAAGTTCCTAGGGACTTTCTTTCTATTGAGCATAACCCTAGCCATCTCTTGCGAGACACAGATCTTCCTCTCAAAAACACCATTTTGTTGAGGAGTTCTTTGAGCTAAGAACTTATGAGATATTCCTAAGTCACCATAAAAATCACTAAATTTGGCATTTTCAAACTCACTTTCATGATCACTCCTAATGCAATATATTTTCTTAATTCCAAGACCTTTTTCATTTTGAACTTGATTACAAAATTTCTTATAGTAACCAAAAGTTTCGGTCTTGTCTCTAAGAACCACCCAAAGCAAACTGAGAAAAGTCATCAACACACACAAAAATATATTTCTTGCCATTTATGCTTTCGGATTGGGTTGGTCCCATTAGGTCTACATGCACAAATTCTAAGGACTTCTTAGTAGCTATGTAAGTGTTTTTTTTATGAGACACTTTGGTTTGTTTTCCTAATTGACAAGGTTCACAAATACCATTAAGTTCTTTACCATGACTCGGTTGACCTCTAACAATGCTTTTTTTTTTCAAGCTTCCTTAAATCTTTAATGTTCATGTGGCCCAATCTTTGATGCCACAAATCAAGCTTGTTACACTCATGTGCTATCTTACAAGTTAAAGGATCTAACTCTAGACAGTAACAATTATCTAAAGATCTTTTGACTTCTAAAGAACCTTTGCCCTTTTTATTGATTATTGTGCGCACATCCTTGTTAAAGCTAACCTCCTTACCGATTTCACACAAATGAGTTATGCTTATTAGGTTAGCGTGTAAACCATATACATATAAGGTATTTCTAAGTTAAGGCAATCCGCGGATACAAATTGTTCCCTTGCCTAAAACTTGCTTTTTGGTGCTATCACCAAAAGTAACCCATCTACCATCCTTTGTAACAAGATTCTTAAAGAACTCTTTGTTACCGGTTATATTCCTAGAGTAACCAGTATCTAGGTACCAACAATAGGATGAGTTAGGTCTAAGAGCATATTATGCAACAAGACATTGTATAGTGTCTTTTCTAACCCATACGTTCTTAACATGTTTCTCATTCGTACTTCCATTAACAAGCTTTGACTTGTTACTATACACATTGACTCTATTAGTCACATTTTCAAACAAATCAAACACAGCATTATCAACTTTCTTATGTATAGTTGAATAAAATCTAACATAAGATTTTCATAAGCAAATCATCAACAACTTTATTCTTTACATGCTTTTCAAATATCTTTTCAGGTCTAGGTCTAAATCCATACATAGATGATTGCTTAGGACAATTCAACAAAGACTTATCATGCAAATCATTGCCACGTCTACATTAATGAATGTATTCAAAACATCTAGGTCGTATAGGCCCTACCATATTACAATAATGACAAATAGGTATGAATTTGAGAGATTTACCATAAGCTTGAGCATCTAACTCATTTTTCCTTCTCACATTTTTACCTCTTTGACGTGACACACTGGTTTCTTTTGCCTTTTGCATTTGAAGATGATAAATGTTGTCTTTGGTCTTGTTGATTCTTTTCTTCGACATTTTTTGTTGATGTCGAGGAACCTCCTGTAGCATCCTTAGCTTTACAGTTAGAGAGTGTACCTACATTCAATTTGCTACTATTTTTGACAAAAGTAGTTTTGTTAGTAGAAGGAGTAACCTTTTCATTAACATATCCTAGCCCTTTTTTGTCACTTTGGATGCTTTCTGAACTTAATGAGATTTTCTACTTTGTTAAAACTAGATAACATCTTATGTATCATCTTTTTTGCCTCATTCAGCTTGTCATTAAGCACTTTCTCTTGATTCTCATATGCACTAAGTTTAACTTTGAGCATATTCTCAATTCTTCTAGCACGGTCAAAAGAGTCATCTCTTAGCTCAATTTCTTGTTTCAAAATACCTTGTCTATCATTACTATCTTTCAAGTTTTTCTCAAGACTAAGAATTTTGTCTTTAAGTTCATTTGACACTTTAGAACAAAGATCATGATTTTCTAACTTGTTATTGAGAGACTTATTGACCTTGGAGATCCTTTCATTTTCTTGAATAAGATCCTAGAACTTTTGATCGTCCAAGTCAATAGGCTCATCTTCAACAAAAGAAGCTACAAAAGAATAAACTTCCTTAATATGATTAATCAAAAAAACAAGATAACAACCACTATAAAAAAATCTATCTAAATGCTTCTAGACACCTGTTCTGATACCAAACTAAAAATCCCTTAGTCTTTATTGTGCAAATATAGCTGGAGGTGGTTTAATAGGTATCGGCTCAAATTTTAGACTTTATTCAAAACTCAAGCAATTTTTAAAACACACTTATAAATTCTTACAAGATGACTGCTTCAACAACTCAATATGAAAACAATTTAGCAAAGGTTAATGTAATCCAAAGACAAGTACGAAAAGGAATTAAAATTGCTAAAACAACACAAGAGATTTTTACTTGGTAAAACCTTAAAAGTGGATACATCCAAAGGTTGATACCACAACTACCGTAAATCGTAATCCACTAAGTCGAATAAGAGTTACACACTCATAAGCAATCAACACACGATATGCTCTCCAAGCTATCACCCTTACTCTACCCTCGGACTTACTGAATCACTTTGCCTACTTCCTATCCAAGATGTGACAAACACACCTCAAGGAAGCAACTTTATATCCAAGGCACAATTACCTCTAGAAAGATTTCTTGCTTGCCTATCCAGATTCTCCTAATTCTAGACAAGTCTTCTTGCTTAGCTATCCGAGTCCTCCCGACTCTAGCTAAGACTCCTTGCTCAAGTTAAAGCTTCACCCACTCTAACAAGAGACTTCAGCTTTTCACGAGGCAATGATCTAAGTAAAGTGCACACATGCAATCATGATGCAATCATAAGAAATAGAGAAATTCGATCAATCTAACTCTATAAACAAGTAACTAGATATCTAGTTAAAGCTTTCAAAGATCATCCGTAAAATATACGTAGAAATCTAATCATGTTATCAAATAAGAACTAGAAAAAATAAATAGAAACTTTAAGCAACCATAACATAGTGTTAACCAAAAATTTTCTCTAGGTGAGGAATCATAGCTAACACCCTCAGAACTGCTACCTAGGAGTTCACATTCTGAGAAAGTGCCTTCAGTAGAAGATGTGATGGATAAAAATGGTGTTGGGAATGGAGAAGTTGTCAAACTGTATGGAAATCTGATTTATAGGCACTGTTTTATTAAAATACTGATATTACTAGTACGATTGGACATAACATTCAATCTCTCTTTTCCCTCAAACAAACTGTAGATGGCAATTACGTACATGTCAATAAATGGAAAAATTCGATCAATGGTGAATGTCTTGCCTAATTCTGGGTGAAGAACTAATTGCTAGGTCTCGAGCCCCTTTTTTCTATGTGCTTTTACCCTTGTATTTATATATATATATATATATATATATATATATATATTCATTAGGGTTTACCTTGGTGTGCAAGCCAAAGATCACTGAGTAAGTCTTTTCTCCCTATTTGAACGTGATTCTCTATTTGATGTAGTTGACCCTAGAGAATCGACTTATAGCGGAATCTGGAAGAAGATGTGTTTATTTCCTCTTCAAACTCTTCATTATGGTTGTGTGTATGAGTCTATTGTGGTTTTGGAGAATAACTATGATCAGTGAGGTACCTCAAGGAAGATTGAGTGATGCTTGATCATTCTGATAGTAAGATGCCTCGAGGTGCCGGTTTGAAGGTAAGACACCTCAAGGTACCGGCCTGATTGTATGGCGCTTGATCAATCATGTTAGAGCTTTTACGGTCATCTTCCTTCCTGCTAGTGGGACAAGCTATGTTCCTTAACAGAGTGGCGACATAGCTTTAAGGTGTTTGGGTATCGGGTAGGTAGTTTATATGGAGACATAAGAGTTTTAATCTGCTCCAATAACGGTGTCGGGGTACCCAGGTTATACGGGGTCCTAGTACTTCGAGGTAGATCGTAGTATGTCATTCTCACATGGTATTAAGAGGTATACCTTTTTAGGTACCGGTTGAATGGAAAATTTCATCTTGACCCCATGCCAAAAATGCTCGTTAACACCAAGTTCTTAAAACATGAAACTAATTCTAGAAATAAACTATCAATCACAAGAACACAAAAGTAATTCCAGAAAGCTAATCAAGTTTAGCTAAAATCTATTCAATTGAACAACATACAAGCTAAACTTGAAAATCAATCAAACAAGCTACAAAATGAAATCAAATCATCCTAGTCATTTTTATTAATCAAATAAGAACATTCATGAAGAAGATCATAGAAGTAAACAAAGAAGAAAATGATTTTCCACCAAATGATGAATTTTCGTGTAAAAATCCAGACACTGTAAAAACTAAAAAGATATCGTTTGTTTCAAAAATTGCTAGAGGCTTATAGATCTCAAGACACTCGATTTCTATTTTGGAATCCACTAAATCCGAATTGAATTGAAAGAGATATCACAAAAACAAAAATTCAAAGTTTGAAGAAATTTTTTCTACACATTTGTTCTTCAGTCTTCAACTTCTTCAACTAATCAACTTCTGAGAGAAAGAGAGGGAAATCAAATAAAAAGGAAAGTAAGCCACCATCCTTCCCTGAGATGGTACCTAGGAATATCGGGGGTAGAAGGATGGCCTTCTCGAGATGGCCATGCGCCATCTCGTGGAGGCATGGCTTGATGGCTTTCGGCCATCACCATTTCCCCTCACACTTCTTTCGCATTCTTCGACCATTCTCTGGCCCCTAAATTCTGAATTTGAATCCATTTATGGATTATGAACCGGGACTCTCTCGTGCACATGGACATCTATGAATCTCTAACCAAAAATTATGAATTCAACTTGATACATGACGATGAAGACAATGCATGAAAAATGACCGAAAAGTTTCGTAACTCTTGACTCATAACTCGAAATCAAATGTACGAGTAGCCGAAATGATCGGAACTTAGTTAGGAACAATATAATATCAAATTCAAGTCCAAGTTCCATGTTACATAAACAAAAAAATATATAACATACAAAAATGCGAATACTTGAACATAGTCCACAAACATGCAATCTACAAAACTTGTCAATTTAGCACCAACGCATGAGCGTTCAATTTCAAGTGTGTGAATGTGTTATATAAAATCAGCACAATAATGTAGAGACACACATGAATGCAATGTGTCTGTGCCTAATGCGCTTTACAAGAGGAAGAAGAATCTTGATACCTTATCATCCAAGCAAACACCTTTTCTCTTGAAGATGAACTTTACATGAGTAGTTGCTATTCTTCTTGAATCTCAACCAATTCGCTTGCCACCTAAGCAACTAAAATATTATAAAGAAAGAGAGTTTTGTTACGGAATAAAGCCAACACAAATCTAAAACATAACAGTGCAGTATCTTGAATTAGTCGCCAATGTAGTATTTATGAAAAAAAAGGGCATTTGAGGATGTGTGTGGATTTCACAAACCTAAACGAGGCTTGCTCGAAAGACAACTTCCCCTTACTTCGAATTGACCAGTTGGTCAATGCAACTGCTAGACATGAATTGTTGAGTTTCATGGATGCCTACTCTGGTTATAACTAGATCAGAGTGTTTGGGCTAGATGAACAAAAGACAACATTCACAACCGACCAGGAGATCTATTACAATAGAGTAATGCCTTTTGGCCTCAAGAATGTCGGAGTAATTTACCAAAGATTGGTAAACAAGATGTTCGCTCAACAGGTCGGTAGGAACATGGATGTGTTTATAGACAATATAATGACAAAAAGCATCATTTTTGGGAGGCATGCAACAGATCTAGAAGAGACATTCGAGGTGCTAAGGAAGTTTGGAATGAAGTTCAATCCGAAAAAATATGTTTTCAGGGTACCATCAGGAAAGTTCCTTGGTTTCCAAGTTTACCAAAAGGAAATCGAGGTAAATCCCGAGCAGATAAGGGCATTGGAGAAAATGAGGTCCCCAGCTACCTAAAGGAAATTCAAAGGTTGACAGGCTGCTTGGCCTCATTAAACCGATTCATTAACAAATCAGTAGACAAGTGTTTACCTTTCTTCAGGGCCATAATGAAAGGTAAAGAAGTGGAATAAAATGAAAAGTGTGAACAAGCCTTCTCAATGATTAAGGAGTATCTAGAAAAAGTCCCAATTCTGTCAAATCCATTGGAAGAAGAAATGTTGTACCAATCCATATCAGTCACGACAGTGGCCACGGGATCGTGTTGGTCAGGCTAGATGAAAGTGTACAAAAAAAGTATATTAAGCCAGTAAGGCTTTGCTACCAACAAAAATAATGTACTCGACAGCCGAGCAAATGACATTAGCACGGGCAACGACAATAAGGAAACTAAGACCCTACTTCCATGTGCACAAGATCATGGTCTACACAGATTGCCTGCTCAAGTAAAATCTTATCCAAACCATAAGTATCAGAAAGATTGACAAAATGGGTAGTTGAGCTGAGTGAACTTGATATCACTTACTTGCCAAGGGCCATGATAAAGGGTCAAGCAGTGGCAGATTTAGACGCTTAGTTCACTGAGCCAAACACAAGGTAATCAATGCTTGAAGACAGAGAAAGGAAAGCACTGGAGGTTACATGTTGATGGGTCATCAAACACACATGGCAATATGGTAGGCATAATGGTATCCACCCCGGAAGGTGTGATTAGGTAGAATATGCCTTACGGTTTGACTTCAAAGCTACTAACAACATGGCCAAATATAAGGCATTGTTTGCAAGACTCAGGGTTTTCACGGCACTGGGAGAAGATAAGTTGGAAATCTTCAGTGATTCACAGGTCATGGTCAACCAGGTCTCAGACGAGTTCCAGGCAAATGATAATAACATGGCGGCTTATCTAGAGATAGCTAAAGCCTTACTCAGGAGGTTCAAAACCTATATAATCACTTAGATCTCGAGAGAGAAAAATGTGAAAGTCAATACCCTGTCAAGGTTGGCGTCAGCAACCGCAGGTATATGGTCCAAGACAATCACGGTGGCTCATCTCAAGAATATCAGTATCAAAGAAAAAGAGATGTTAGTGGTTGAAGTAATCGAGGAACGAGAGACCACCTGCATGGTACACGTCGGTACTCTAATGCATTTCTCCCTCTGAGTCAGAATAAATATGTTTTCGAACCCTCTCCTTAAAATGCTCAACGACCTTTAATTTCCAGGAATTAATCACTTCAATAGTCTTCGATGGTTCTAAAGGTATTCGAAGTACCAACAAGAATGTTGTTTGTTATCCCAACCATTCTTGAAACAAATATTATGGTGTGTATAATAATAATCTAGAGGGGGGTGAATAGATTTTAAACAAATTTACCCAATTTTCGTTAAAAGTCAAGTTTATGAAAATGCCCCTAGCTAATTACAACAAAATCACAAGTATAAAGATTGCGAAAATATTAAAGACACTTGAGATATACTTGGAAACCCTCAAAATGGGAAAAACCACAGGCTGATGAGTGTGCCACACTAGAACCTCGAATCCATAAATGGCAAGAGAATTACAACCTGATCCCGGTTTAAATTCACCACTGCTACCTAATCCCGGTACAAGTGAACATAGTCCATCTTGCTTGCGATTTAAGCTACCTACTCCCGGAAGCAACACAAGTCTTACTTCTTAATGACGAGATAAAGAGTCCTAAGTGAATATATGATGATATTCAAAGAACAAACAAGGCTAGGAAACCCTATATGCTTATCTAGCATAATGAGATGACAATTAAATGCAATCCTATAAATCAAGAGCTAAATGACATATTCAAAAAGATTAGCTAAACATAGATCAAACAATCCTATGAAGCTATCACAATACAACACTTAATCATGTCATCACAACAATCTCTAATTTGTATCTATAATATGTTCTATGAGCATAGAAATAATTAAGGAGATGGCTTAGCAAGTAAAACACTTAACTTGTAAGAAGATAGTGAAGAAGTTACAAAACAAGATGTGATTAAGCAACCCTATCCATTGATGCACTCTAAATGAACTTAGATGATGCAAGATGAAGTTTTTATGCACATGGGAATGCTTTGAGTGATTAAAAATGAGTTCTTGGAAGATTTTTTCTTTTGAAATGTGTTCTAAGGAAAATATATGATATTCTGAACTCATACACAACCTTAAACCAAAGAGTTACATATATATGAGATCCAAACAAAGTGAGGTCGTTTTGGAAAAAACATTCCAGCTTCCTCTATGTGCACAGGTGACGTGTGCTGGTCGAGTAGCCCACAACAAAATTTTTCAACAGGCGCTGGATGAGTGGCGCAGACCAGTGGCGTAACACATGTGACAATCAACTGGAATTTTGCTCTGGTGAGGCTGCGCTAGTAGAGTAGTGCACCACCAGCGCATTGCCCATTTTTGTATCTTTGCGCTGGTGCAGCAGCGTAACTCAGTGGCGAAACACATGCGATAATCTACTGGAATGTTGCGCTGGTGAGGTGCACTGGTCGAGTAGTGCACCACCAGCGCAATGCCTATTTTCAACACTTAAACACAAACAATCAATAAGTTCAAGGGTGATGAAAAATGCATCCTATTCTAATGCCAAGCATGACATAAAACATTTAATTCCAAGATGCAAATAAATCAACAAGAGTCATTTAAACCAAAATGCATACAGGTAAACACGCAACATATAAGAATTAAAGTTATGCATGAATATGTGAGTGTGTGCAACTATATCTTCAAAGTAAGTAAGCACAAGAATTTTACTTTCGGTGCTTCTCCTCTTGAGGTCTTGAGAGCCTAGCTACCCTTACATAATACCCCAAAAATGTGATTTGTTCACTAAATAAACCAATCAATAAATGAAGACTTTACAATTCTTTTTAGTCCTGATCCCGATAAGGAAAAGCGATAATTTTAAACAGAGCTTTCATTTTGTTGATTCCTAGGTGTAGCACCTCTTCCCTTATGCGGCCTGTTCGTACAAGTCTAGTATGGTAGGGTTGGCAGTAATATATAAACCATAGGTGTAACCTTTCGCTCAATACTCGAAGAATTCACCATGATATATCTGATCCATGCATAATATCATGAAAAATGGATACAAATTTTTGACTGCTACTTAGTACCAACAATAGGTCTGAAAAAGTATCTAAAATATTGAACTTGATCATAAAATACTTAGAGGACAGAGCACTTTCTAAAGATACACTAAATCTGAAGATTAACATAAAGTGTCTGTCTAATTACCTACAAGAGGGTGAATAGGTTTTAATCAAGTTTGTTAATAGTGAAATTTGGTCAGGGTTCAATGAGAAATTTTCAACCCATAATCAACAATCATGAAGCCCAGAAATACCATAAAGCCACCCCACAGGAGCAGGGAAGGTCGGCCAATCTTCAAAACAACCAGAAAACAAGCCAGGCGCGACCTAGATGAGCCCCCATGAGAGTACTGAAACCCAAGCTTCTCCAAGCCATCTATCGGGGAATCTCGGCTCTAAGGTCGAACTCCACAAACATCCCGTGAATGCCAGGGGAAGTTTCCAAGCTTAAGAGACATTCGAAAGAAGCCAGCTGTCCTTGCTGGACATAAAGGAAGAATCACGCCTAAATCTACACAACCCCAGCTAACTCTCAGAAGGTCTACAAGAGCATCTCAAGCCCTCAAGGGTCAGGGAAAATCCATCTTAAGCTTCTAAGAACAGAGCCAGAGCAGGGATCTACCTCACTCTACGGAGCAACAGGCAGCTGGTAGAGTGACCTCCATGAAGATTCATAGCACGAGTGCACACAGGATCGTCTCCACGTAATATTTACATGCACGTCAAGAATTTAAAAAAAAGAAACATATTTATCTCCGTCAACGACATCCTCAAATCCTGTAACAATTCAAATTCAAAAGACGAATCCCACCCGATAAAAAGGGAATGGATTCAAGGGATCACGGTAAAGTATTTGCGAACTAAAACCTACTTGGGCGATATATATATGTTAACGAGAAATTTTTTTAGGATGAGAAATAACCATTAACGCCCTCGAGACCACTACAGCGAAAGTAGTGGCCGGGGTCGGTACCGTTGATACATGACCTGATCTTGTATGAATATGATAGAGGATGAAATTGTATGTAGGAGACAAAACGTGCTACCCGTCGGGCTTCGTGCTTATGTAGTAGATATGGGAAGCTTGACACAAGCTATCCCGCCCGTCGGGCTTCGTGGTAGGTAAGAGAGGAGTTATCCTTTCCGTCGAGCTTTATGGTAGGTAGGAAATGAGGGAGCTCAAGGTTTCTTTACTTGTATGAAGAGGTTGATCTTGGTCCTAGTCCTAGTCCCGGTCCTCGATCAGGGTCGGAGCCTGTCATGGTACCTGGAGCCCGGTTCTGGAGCTCGATTCCTTCCTGTCATTCCCCTATCTAGATAGCAAGTAAGGAGAGGGGGCTTATCTAGCTCCAGTGTCGAAGTGCTCTATTTCTACCTCTGAGATGATGCAGGAAAGCTCATCGACTTTCTTCAAGCTAGTCTGGTTGGTTTCTCCTCATCTTGATGTGCAACTTTGGCGTATAGATGAGAGGATAAGAGTGATAGGTCCAGCGTGGTAGGAATCTAGCTTCGTTTCCTTAGGTCTTCGTTGTTGTTTCCCGATCTCATGTAAGAAAGATTAGAGAGCTATGTCCAATGAGGTCGGTTCCTAGCCTACATACACACATACATCATACAGTAGATAATACGAAATACACGAGTCTTTTGTAGAGGGAGATGGACTGACCAAGGGGGAAAAAGCATCACGAATGATCACATGCTGAAAAACCCCAAGGCAGTATCCAAAGAAAGGGGGAATACCCTTCCTTATGTATATATCAAAGAATGCACCAGGCAGTTTACAAGAATGGTGAAGTAATACAATGTAGTTGCTCCAGAGTGCTTACAATGGATGTCTAATGTAGACCGATACCGGTATATTCTAGGTAAAGGTAACACATATATTGATGATGTCGAGAGATCTTTTTAGCGAAGCATGTCTGTCTTCTGTCATTCCTCGGATCCCTTTCTATGCCTTTTACAGGCATATTTATAAATGGTGACTACCTTGGCGTGCAAGTCAAGGATTCTTCAATCTTCCTCTCTTTATTGGGTAGGATTATTCCTTTAATGTAGTTGATTGGATAGTGGCTAATATCTCGGAGGGGATGTAATTGTTTCCTCTTCGGACTCTTCCTTCCTTGATAGGCGAGATTTTTTGTTATAGTTGACCCCGGAGAATAGGTTGTGGAGGATATTTTGGAGGAAAAGGTATTTGTTTCCTCTTTGGACTCTTTCACTAATGATGGTCATTAAAGAGTTGAATATTCTCTTGTTAATGGTGTTGATCATGTCATTAATGGGGTTGACTGCCTTCATTAATACGGTTGACCTTATTAATGGTACTTTAAATGTCATGGAAGCCATTCCTTTCTTCCTACGTTGCCAAGAGGAGAACTCTAGTTCTACATGTCACTTTAGAGAGGTACTTCATGGAGGTTGCCTGAGGTGACATTTGATATTCCTTGAGGGCGAGGTACTCTAGGATCCAGTACACTTGCGGGGTTCCCCGGGGACCTCTCGATTGTCACGTAGATAGATGATGGTCTTCCCATAGAGCTTGTGCTAACCATTTTAGGGGCAAAATATCCTATAGGGTTCCAACCTTGTAGCTGGGAGCTTGGTTTAGCTACGCCGAGCTTTATCATGGAGCTTGACCTAATTGTTCAGGTTTCCTAGCGGGGTAGCGGGCTTGGCTAGCAGGCCCTGGCAAAGTGTTTGCCATAAAATAGGCGACCTTGGCTCGCTTCAGGAAGGGTGGAGAGGTACACTCGAGTACTGCTCTTCCTACTTGATTTAACCATGCCAAGATCTATAGTGGATCTTGGCACTTTTGGTGAGGATAGGCTTTACGGGCTTCTTCCTTTAATGCTCGGACAGGTCGAGATCGTACTTCAACGAGGCAGGATTGCCTTTCCAAGAAAATTTCAGTACCTTGAAGGTCTCCTAATGAAAGTAGAGATAGTAGCAAGCTCTAGGAGAGTGTCACAAGATACCTTGATGTCGGAGGACCCAGGTCCTTTCATGTCAACCTAGCTTCGGGCTTTATCCTAGTATAAGGAGTTTGACGCGGTCTCGTCGGTCTTTATTTGGTAAGCATGGACAAGTGCGAGATACCCAGATGGTATGGGCGGCCTCGCCTTGCTCCTGTAGGATCGCATGGTTACTCAACCTCGGGGACCTTGATACTCCGTCATCCAAGACCGAATTTGGACCCTTGCGGGAAGGCTGGGAAGTGAAAGAATATTCTTTGGTCTCTAGCCAAATTTTTCTATTAACAATATATGAAGCCAATCATGGTAGAAGAGGAAAATTGGAGAACAACCTATAACGACAGATACAAAAATACAACAACATATAACATAGAAAACAAAGAGACAGAAAGAAGGGGGGAAAGCCTAAATTATGTATTCAGAACATGACTACTTTCATTTCCACTGTTCGACAGGCACTGAGTTGCCACCACCCTACACCTTCTAGAGACTGTGAGCATACAAGAGAGCGATTTGTACTTTAAAGCAATATATCAATAATAAAGCTCCAAATTATTGTTCAGCCTCTCGTCTACCTCTTAAACAGGTCGAGAACTAACGGTACTGACCCCAGCCACCACTTTCGTGGTAGTGGTCTCGAGAGTGTTAATAGGAATTTCTCATCTCGAGCAAATTTCCCGTCAACACTTTCTGGCGCCGTCTGTAGGAAACCTCTCACACCACCATCTTTTTACCTTCAAAAAGTTTATTATTTCATAGTAATCATGAGGCTCCGCTCCTCACACGGGAAACAGGGCAGCTCGGGACAACTTTATGCTATATCGACATGAAAGGTCCCGAGGAAAGGGAGAAAATCTGGGCTCCATAGCCAGGTTCCCACCCAGCCAGCCAGCCACTATACGGGCTCTGGATCCCCATCTGAAAGTCAGATCGAGCTTGACCAACAAGTGACGACCTTTGTAGAAAATGTCCGCCTTTGACTTCTCGCTGAGGGTATCACTATCCAACAAGTGGGTCTCTGCATTCAGGGGGAATCAAGTATGCATGGGGCAAGGCAACCCGTCTTTGATCGCATGGGACCTGCCCTTCGAGAATCAACTCGTAACAGAGCGAGGATCCCGACCTCGATCTGGGATAGGCTAGGGCCCATGGCCTATGTTCTCGAAGCGCTGCCACGCTACCAACCAAGACAAGTCAGATCCACGGCAGATGTTCTTCCCCGAGGACGGGAAGAGCTCCTCCACCCAACGACTATAAGGAGGGAAGCTCGGGGTAGAGAATAAGAAAGTCAGCAAAGCCCCCGAGCAAACCCCTTCCGAAGAAAGAGCCGGGTAGAGGTCGCCAATTCATCAGAAGGATCTGATGGTAAGGAATCCGAGATAGACTAAAGGAAATCCGAAAGCAAGCGACTATGTTACCAGTTGGCAAAGCTTCAGAAAGAGGTCCAATTGATGAAGAAAGGGAAGTACAAGGAGGACAAGAAAGATCCTCTAAGTGAAATGAACGCCTCCTTCACCAGAAGGGTCCGGGAGGCAGAGCTCCGACCTAAGTTCAAAATGCCAACTGATAGGTTCTCTGGGACTGAAGATCCTCTGAGCCACTTAGAGAGCTTCGTTCAACAGATGGAGGTCTAGAACACAACCAGGGCCACTATGTGTCGAATGTTTCCCACCACACTCACGGATTATGCTAAAACTGGGTTTAAGAAGTTACCTTCTGGAAGCGTGGAATCCTTTACCAAGTTATCAGTAGATTTCTACTCATAATTCCAGTGAGTTAAGCCCCGAATGAAGGACCCGATTCATCTACAATACGTGATCCAGGAGAGAGGGGAAACCCTCCGAGCTTATGTCGAACGTTTTCACAAAGAAGTCATCCAGATGGGGGTCTTCACAGCGAAGGAAACACTCACCAACTTCAGAAGGAACCGTGTGCAGGAAAGCTTTTACGGTATTTAGCTAAGAGACCTCCAGAAACTTACCAGGAAGCCTATGATCGGGCTCTGGAGCAGATTAAGGTCGACGAACAGCTCAAGGTCAATATGGAACATGATAACATGAGAGCCGTAAAGTGATAAAAGTAGGAAGCTCCTAGACCAGAGCAAGCTCAGAAAAGCCGAAACAAACCCCCTAATAAATCAACAAACGGCTTCCCCCTTCCTCAGCTTAGATCAGAAAGGTATCCCGATAGACGAGCTCCTCCTCAAGCTTTGCCACCTCCCATGATAGTGACCCCTATTGCTCGCGATGAGAGGAGGTACGACCAATACACTCCCTTGAATGCATCCCGAGACACAATCTACCTCGCCATTTGGGATAAGGGTTTGTTATAGAAGCCCGTTCCCATAAAATCCCCGGTCAATAAAAGAAATCGTTTTAAATATTGCGACTTTGACGAGGACGTAGGGCACAACAATTTAGAATGCTACAACCTGCTGAACCAGATTGACGCTTTGATAAGGGGAGGATGCTTGATAGAGTTCTTACAACAAGTCAGGGAGACCATTCACACAGAAAGGAGGTGCAAGCCGAGATCTGAGAACATGCTAAGAAGACGAAGGGAGAGCAGGCGAACCTGATGCAACAGATACAGATAATACATACTATCAGCCGGGGTCCCACTTTGGCTGGCACCTCCAACAATTCCATGAAAAATCATATGAGGAAGGTCCCTCGTACGGGCGATGGGTGGGATATCTTAAAGGTCGACCAGAGACCGACAAACCCCTCCCAGCCTTTACAAATCATCTTCATCGAAGTAGATGTCTATAACACCGTGCAGCCACATGATGACCCATGGTCATCACAGTACAAATTGCCAACTTCATGTGCAGCGCGTGCTCGTCGACACAGGTAGCAGCGTCGACGTTCTGTTCAAAGATATTTTGGAAAAACTAAACTTGAAGCAATGGTGCTACAATAGTTGTACTACTCCATTATATGATTTCACTGGGGACTCCATCACACCAGTAAGATCAAAAATCCTACCAGTGATCATCGGAGCAGCACCTCCCTAGCAAAACATCATGACCAACTTCGTGGTGGTGGATACCGCGTCGACCTACAATTCAATATTAGGGATGCCATTTCTATCATCCTTGAAAGGGGTCCTCTATATTTACCACAATGTCTTGAAGTTCCCGGTAGGAGACAAGGTGGGGGAAGTTCGGGGTGATCAGCAAGCAGTAAGGAAATGCTACGCAGTGTCAGCCAACCCAACAACTCTAGCTAAACAACTCGCCCAGGTGACAACAATCCAAGGTAGGATAACTCCAGCTCTAAACTTGGACGATCCGGGTTCCACCGATTGTCCTGAATAAGACCTTGTGGTGCCCGACATGGAAAAGCAGATAAAGGAATAAACTAGCGGCCATCTAGTCGATAAGTTAGAAGAGATTCCTATTCGAATAAGCGATCCCTCGAAGGTCGTCAAGATCGAAGCTACTTTTGAGCTAGGAATGAATTAGGGCTTGATTAGGCTCCTCACCGAGTTCAACAACATTTTTGCCTGGAGTCATGCGGAGATGCCAGGGATCCCGATGACATTAGCTGCACATCGATTCGCGGTGGATCCGACCTTCAAGCCTGTCAAACAAAAAAGGTACCCCTTCAACACATAAAGAAATATGGCTATTCAAGATGAGGTCTATAAACTAACCCAGGCAAACTTTATTCGAGAAACCCGCTACCCCGAATGGATGGCCAACGTGGTCGTGGTCATGGTCACGGTCATAAAGGCAAATTGGAAGTGGCGCATATGCGTGGACTACACCGAACTCAACCGGGCATGCCCGAAAGACAGTTTCCCTCTGCTAAAAATTGATCAGCTGGTCGATTCAACCTTTGGGAACAAGCTCCTGAGCTTTATGGACGTGTTTTCTAGCTACAATCAAATTATGATGCTTCCCGCAGACCAAGAAAATACCAGTTTCATCACCGCGTAAGGCCTGTACTGCTACAAGGTGATGCCCTTCGGGCTCAAAAACGCTGGAGCTATTTACCTGCTATTAGTCAACCTTTTGTTCAAGCCCAAAATCGGAAGGTCGGTGGAGGTGTACATCGATGACATGATCACTAAATCTTCAACCTCGGAAGGCCACCTGGACGACCTTCGTAGGACGCTTATGATCCTAAGGGAAAACCAGATGAGGTTGAACCCTTCCAAATGCATCTTTGGGGTAACTGCGGGGAAGTTTCTGGGCTTTATGGTCCATGAGAGAGGCATAGAGGCTAACCCATAAAAAATCATTACTATCCTGGATCTAGAATCCCCCACATCTGTTATACAGGTTCAAGCCTTGACCGGACAGGTAGCAACGCTCAACAGGTTCATCTTCCAGTCTACCGATAAGTGCCTACCATTTTTCAAAGCTACCAAGCAGGGAAGAAACATGAAGTGGGATCAGGAGAGCGAACAAGCTTTCCGAGATTTGAAAGGATACCTAACAAGCCCTTCACTACTGGTCAAGCCAAATCCTGGAAAAGAGCTCCAAATATACTTGGTCGTTTAAGGAACCGCTGTGAACGGGGCCTTGGTCAAGGAATACGGGGATAGGATCCTACGACCTTTCTACTATGTGAGTCACGCTCTAACCAAGTCCGAAAAGAACTTTACTCTGTTGGAGAAGCTTGTTTATACCTTGGTGACCTCAGTAAGGAAACTCCGTCCTTACTTCCATGCTTATTTAATAGCAATGGTGACGCCCCTCTATCAGTTCTTGTAAAGGCCGGATGTTTCTAGAAGGCTGGTTCTATGGGCCCTAGAGCTTACCCAGTTTGATTTAAAGTATAAGCCTAGGAATGCGATAAAAGCTCAGACACTAGCGGACTTCGTAGCTGAGCTCTCAGTACCTTCAGATCAGACAACCCCCACGGTAGCAGATGTCACCCATGAGAGGACTCTAAAATCTGACAACGGGCCAGAGGTCTATGAGTCATGGACTCTCTATAATGACGGAGCTTCCGAGCTGTCTAGGGGTGGAGCAGGCATAGTCCCATTGACCCAGAAGGAACTAAGTGCTGCCATTATTTCAGATTCGAATTTAAAACCACGAACAATGAAGCAGAATACGAAGCCCTGCTAGCTTGGATAAAAGCTTCCATAGAGCTCGGGGTTGATTACTTGAATATCAAGAGTGACTCTTCACTCGTGGTCAACAAATTTTTCAGGGATTATCAGGCTAAACGGGATAACATGGTCGCTTACCTGAAATTGGTGCAATAACTCAAGACCAGATTAAAAGGATACAGAATCGAGCATATACCTAGACAGCTAAATCATCGGGCTGACGTCCTAGCCGAGATAGCTGTCTATGGTGGCCAGACCCTTCCTCACGGAGTCCCTCTTCAAGTAATCCCCCTACCCAACATTATGACAGGTAAGGAAGCTTATACCCTAGACCAACAACCATGCTGGATGGATCCAATAGTGAAGTATCTACAAGATGGAAAACTCCCCGGGGAGCCCGACCAAGCTAGGAGGGTTAAAAAGCTATCTGTCCGGTATTGTATGGTGGATAGGCATTTATACCGAAGGGGGAAATCCCTTCCCCTGCTCCGATGTTTACACCCAGAAGACGCCAAGTGGGCTTTGAGAGAGGTTCATTCCGGGGAATGCGGGAACCATATTAGTGAAGAGGCCTTGGCATATCAGGTTCTTCGCATGGGGTATTATTGGCCGACCATCCATCAAGATGCTAAGAACTTGGTACAAACCTGTGAGGCATGCCAGAAGATTTCCAATTTGAGTCACCTTCCTCCGGAGCGCTTGTCATCCCTTAGCTCACCGTACCCTTTTGCTATGTGGGGAGTCGATTTGATTGGACGGCTTCCTACAGCTCCGGGACAGGCCAAACACGCTATCGTAGAGATTGAATACTTCATAAGGTGGGTTAAAGCCGGACCACTCTCCCAGATATCAGAAGAGAACACAACAAGGTTCATCAAGACCAATGTAGTTTGCAGGTTCGAAAACCCCTCTTACCATCATAACTGACCTCGGAAAACAGTTCGATAATGGCCGATTCAGAGATTTCTGTGAAGGTTTGGGAATCGACCTTCAGGTTTGCTTCGGTAGCCCACCCTCAGACCAATGGATTGGTGGAATCCACGAATAAAACCATCAAGAAGTTTTTGAAGAAAAAGCTACGACAAAAGAAGGGCATATGGGTAGAGGAGCTTCCCGAGGTCTTCTGGGCTAACCGCACTATAAGGAGAACAACTACCAGGGAAATGCCATACTCGCTGCCCTTTGGGGTTGAAGCAGTCCTACCTATAGAGCACAAGTTGATCTCCTTTAGAGTCCAACAATTCGAACCGGAGAGCAATGCAAGCAAGCTCCGAGCTAGCTTGGACCTTTTAGAGGAAAAGCAAGATCGAATAGCTGAGAAGGTAGCAATCTACCAAAGCAGGATTGTAGGTACTTCAACGGGAGGGTTAAAGTCTGAAGCTTCAAAGAAGGGGATCTAGTCCTCAGGAAAGTGATGTTGAACACTAGAAAAACGTTAGACGGGGTCCTAGGGCCAAACTGGGAAGGACCATACCAAATAAAGATGGTGATCCGTAATGGGGCGTACAAGCTTGAAGATATGAATGGTCGACTCATCGACCACACTTTGAATGTAGATCACCTAAGGAAATTCTACCTTTAAATAGGGGACTCAGGAGTAGGCGACCTCCGACTAGCTTCTTTTATTTTTTCCGACAATAATGTACTTCACCCTCCATATCAATAAAGCTTGCTTTCTTGTTTACTCCTTCTTCAACTATGTCCTACAATGTTTCGGGTCTACATGGAAAGTTCGACATTATGGCCTCAAGACCAGGGGTAAGCCAGAGAAGCCCTCAGCCACTCCTGATGCCTTGGTCGGGCACTACCCCTTGCCAAGAAGGGTCTGAATGTAAGAGCATAGTTGCCATCCAGGTTTCGAGACCAGGAAATAGTTAGATAACCCTCCTAATGTCTTGGTCGGGCTACCACTACCAAGAAGGATCTAAGTGTAAGAGCATAGTTGCCATCCAGATCTCAAGACCAGAAAATAGCTAGATAGCCCTCCTGATGCCTTGGTCGGGCTACCACCTCCAAGAAGGATCTGAGTGCAATAGCATAGTTGCCATCGAGATCTCGAGACCAAGAAATAGCTAGATAGCCCTCTTGATGCCTTGGTCGGGCTACCACCCCCAAGAAGGATCCAAGTGTAAGTTGCCATCCAGATATCGAGACCAAGAAATAGCTAGATAGCCCTCCTTGTGCCTTGGTCGGGCTACCATCCCCAAGAAGGATCTGAGTGTATGAGCATAGTTGCCAACCAAATCTTGAGACCAGAAAATAGCTAGACAGCCCTCTTGATGCCTTGGTCGGGCTACCACTCCCCTAATAAGGAATCGAGCTTAAAAGCGTGGAAGTCTTCCTGATCCCGATCCTAAGAAGGGGCTAAACAGTTCTTTACTTAAAGATCTACTTGGGATACAGCCCTCCAAAGGGGCTCAGGGATGGAGGGCTTGATTTACTTAAGATCTAAATGTTCCGGTTATTGTTGTTAACTATTTTTTCTTTGATACGTGGTCACTCACTATAACAGGCGTACAATCCAACAAGGGGACTATTGATTAAGGAAATTGATCTGTGAAACTCGGTAGTCAGGAAGCCCAAAGTTAAACAGTTTCCTCATCCAGTTGCTCCCCCAAGATAGTTTATTTTTTTATAAATACTGGACCTAGAGGGAGATCAAGTGAGTACATACAAGCCGGAAAGAGAGGTAGATCTAAAATTGAAACTTTATTATCAAGTAAGAGAGTCTATCCCCCCAACAAGGCTACAGCAAGCAAGGGGGGCCCAATCCCTGGTTCCGGGCTATAAAAAAAATAATTAAATGGCAAACAGAGTTATAGATGGGATGCCCACCCCCTTTTCCGGGCATTCAAAATATATTACATATAAGAGAACTTAAGCTTCTTCATCTTCCTGAGGGCCTCCAGCCTCATTCTCTACAAAATGAACCTCGCCGCCTGCTCCCCTCTCCGGTCGCAGCTTGTCTTGGTCAGCTGCATCTACCGTCTCCGCCACCTCATCCTGGGGATCATCCTCTGCGGCCTCTGGGTCAACAGGATCCTCCTCCACTATTTCATTAATCACTGCCATAACTTTAAGCGGTACGACGGTATCAAGAAGGCTGGCCACTGATTCAAGCACGTTCCTGCCTTCTGTTAACTCCATTCCTGAGAGCACTGTGGGAAGGTCTTGGGATTCAGTAAGGCCTTCTTCTAGCTCCCCAATTTAAACCCCCCTCGAAGATTCACCAGAACCAGATGCTGGAAGGCTGGAACAGGATGAGGCAGATCTAGCACCTCCAATTGCTTTCCAGCTCCCTCCTGGAAGGACTTGCTCCATCATTTTCGGGGAGAGACATCTTCGTAATCCGTGAAATTACCTCTTCTCTATCTCAGCCAGCGATGCTGGAGAGATCGAATGGGGGAGGAAGGGCCTCTGCAACCTGATAGGAGGCATAAAAGTACCCTTCATTAAATAAGGCATCCTCCTGGGCCTGGAGCTGGATAATTTGAGCCTGCAAGGTTTGGTTCTCAACATCCAGGGCCTTCGCCTCCCCTTTCAGTCATCCCGCTGGCTAGCCCGCTGCTTCGACCAGAGAGTCTCCTGATCAAAAGCCCACTTCAACCTCTCACGGTCGCATTGAAGCTCAGCTAGCTGCGTCTCCATTCCTTATTGGCTGGAGGTCATCTCCTAAACCAGGGTCTGAGCCCGCGCAAGTAACCCCATGGCTTGCTCAGCTTCAGCCTCAACCTTTGCTGCCCGATCACGGAGGAAGGCTACATGATGCCCCATGGCCACCTAAAACTTGAAAGCCTATAAAAGAAAATCATGTTAGAAAATGAGAAATAAAAATGCAGAATGAAGAAGTGAGAGCGACGGTTAACTCAGCTAGAAGGGCGGACCCTTTAGTAATCATGATGTCCACGGGCATCGCGATCATCCTCGGAAGCTTGCCGTCTGGACAGGATGCAACAAATTGCTTTAGGACCTCGTTCTGACCCGCCGAGCTCGATTGCTGGTGGGGGAGAGAAGGGGCGACCTCAAGAATATCGGCATCGGACTCTCTAGAAACATTAACTGCCCGGGTTACAACCTGATCATCAGAGAGGGATAATGTGACTCGGGGAGCATTGGTTGAAGCAGAGACTACTGGTAAGGGGGAAGGAATGAACTTATTGACGACTTGGGACGCAGACCATCCTCGGTTTAGAGCCTTCGCCACCCGAGATGCAAGAAGAGCCATCTTAGACTTCACCAGGGAAGGTGAGAGGGAAGGAACGAACAAGGCAGCTACCTTAGTGGTTGACCCTCCTTTTATCGAAACATCTAAGAGAGCTCCCATGGATGATCTGGAAGGGGAAAGAGGGATCCCAGCTCACTGGGTTTCATGAGAAGCTGGAGCAACAACAAACAATGTTACAGAGAGGAATCAAGATCATCAGAACTGAACCGTTCAAAATAAAAAGCAAGATAGATAGAGATACTTACGAGGGGTAGCACCGAATATCCGTAAGTACCTGTTTACCCTGTCGGGATTAAAGGGGTCGACGGTTGGAAACTTCAGATTCAAGTAGTTCCGAGCGAGAATAGTCTTCAGCACGGCTTCAGACTGAGCGGGTAAGGAATCCCGACCCCATGTGGGTTTGTCACTTAAGGCGGTGAAAACCTTGAGCTCATGCCCGCCAACAAAGACGGAGCTCCCCAGTCTCTCCCTGCCAGTACCTATTCTTATTTCCAAGCCGGGTCCTTCTTTAAAGCCCCGGGGATGATAAAGTTGAGCCTATTCTTATCCTTGGCATAGATTTGGCCTCGTGGAACCCCAGCCAGGCTACCTATAAGGAAAAGAATGGCGAGCTCCTCAGCCCGGGCTCCCTGGTTTTATTGCTCATCTCGTACTGCTCCCTCCATAATACTAGTAAGCCAACTAGATACCTCCAAAAGCCAGGCGTCAGTTGAAGCGGAGCCAGCTGAAGGGCATTGAGAGCCCGTCGAAGGGTAGGGTGAAAAGAGAGCCTCACCCCGCTTTCAAAAGATGTGATGTGGATAGGGTGCATGCCTTTGGGCGGGCTAAAAACATCATAATTTCGGTGGGGGATAGTTAGGGAAACAGTATCAGGAATACCATACTTGTCCCGAAGACGGTCGATCTACTGAGAGTCGACAGTGGAGTCGGGGATGACCCTGGGTTTGAAATGAAGGGTTACAACTGAAGGAAACTCTGCCAATGTGATTTGAGACCTCCCGACTGCATTGATTTTCTCCCAGACATCAGAGTCTTCGTCGACTAGGTTCAGAGGATTGTTAGGCTAGTTTGAAAAGCCAAAGCCGATAGAGACGTCTCTGTTAGAACGACGGCGCTAGCGGAGCGGGGAAGATTCCTCATCGCTTGAAATCCCTCGCACCCGCTTACGAGGAGCTATGTTAGGGCCCCCGGTGCCCTCAACTTAGGTGTCAACACTACCTGTGGAAGTCGACATTGATGGGTAAGGAAGACTTGGAAGTAAGCAGAGGCAAGTATGGGAATCGGCAGAGAAAACAAGGAAGAAGAAATTTGAAATTTTGAGATTTGAGAAAGTATGAAGAAAGTGACGGTCAGGCCTGGCTTAAATAGAGGATTGTTGGTGATACCCTCAGGAAGATCACCCAGAACCGTATTACAACCGTTTTTTCTTTGAATAACACTCAGTTTCAAATTCAAATATTGGGTAATTAATGAGAAAATTTTTCCCTCATTAATTATCTTTATGGCGGAAAACTTTCTCAATTAAACAAGTACTCTGACTCCAACCCTAACTCTACCATCGGTGTTCAAGTCAAAGGGGACTTCTAAGAACAAAGCCAGAACATGGATCTACCTCGCTCTGCGGGGCAACAGGCAGCTGGCAGGGTGACCTCCATGAAGATTCATAGCACGAGTGCACACAGGATCGTCTCCACGTAATATTTACATGCACGTCAAGAATTTGATTCAAAAAAGGAAACAGACTTATCTCCGTCAACGACATCCTCAATCCTTTAACAATTCAAATTCAAAAGACGAATCCCGCCCGATAAGAAGGGAATGGATTCAAGGGATCACGGTAAAGTATCTGCGAACTAAAACCTACTTGGGCGATATATATATATGTGAAGCCAATCATGATAAAAGAGGAAAAACAGATACAACATCATATAACATAGAAAACAAATAGACAGAAAGAAGGGAGGAAAGCCTAAATTCTGTATTCAGAACACGGCTACCTTCATTTCCACTATTCGACAGGCACTGAGTTGCCACCACCCTACACCTTCGAGAGACTGTGAGCATACAAGAGAGCAATTTGTACTTTAAAGCAATACATCAATAATAAAACTCCCATTTATTGTTCAGCCTCTCATCTACCTTTTAAACTGGTCGGGAACTAACATTACCGACCCTGGCCACCACTTTCGTGGTAGTGGTCTCAAGGGTGTTAACAGGAATTTCTCATCTTTAGCAAATTTCCCGTCAACAAAGTTAATTACAAACTTTTCTTGATTAGTAAGTATTAAAAATTCACCCCCATAAATAAAATGTATAAAATGCAGAAATTAAATTACAATTTATTTTTACGTGGAAACCTTTTAAAAAGGAAAAAAAACCACGGGCTAACCACTTAGCCACTACGATCCTTAAATCCACTTTTGTAATGATTTTTACAACCTAGGTTGACCTCTAGTGACATCATTCTCGGTCACTAACCAACCACTACTGCCCAACAGGCCTTTATATTGATTCTAGATCAATGCTTGCCAACACACCTTGGTTACAAGACTTCACTTGCTAGTGCACTACACCATGTAGTCACAAGACTAATGAAGATATCAACAACTTATATGAATATATGAAATATTCTAAATGCAATTAATGGTAGGCAACACCAAATACATATCTATGGATTTAAAGATGTCCTAGGTATCAATGTCTATACGAATGCTCATAAAGACCTAACTAGATATTGATAAGCAAGTCTAAAATCTAGTCATCAAACAAAGCCATATCAACACGAGTTGTCAAAACTCATGGCAAGGACAATAAATGCAATTGACAAATGTAATCAATTAGTCATAATCAACACTATCTAAATGCAATGAATAAAGACTTAGCTAGAGGGAAAATATGTTCTAAATGCAAGCTATCACAATACAAACCCAAACATGCAAATGAAATAAAAATAGATGAAAAAAATGGAGTCCTAGCTTTTAATCAACTAATAAATGCACAAAAACATCATCTTTGAAAGTATGAACAAATAAAAAAGATGGGATTCTTGTTCAAATCATTAAGTCAATTTAATGATGAAGACCCATGCCTAAAGATGTTCAATAATGCATGAATGATGATGGGTTTTGGGTATGGAGAGTAAAAGAAAAAAATTTAGAGCTTCTCTCTCTTAGGTGATTCTTCCTCTCTCTAAAAGTAGTTTTGAAACTCTTAAAAATGAATGAGAAACAATGACATATACATATGCCCTAAAACAAAACTACATCATTTTGAAAAATAATGTCAGTGCACAGGTACTGCATGGGCAAAGGATTCGTGAATAACCTATGCATCAGACAGATCTGAGAACACCCATCCTCAGTGCATGGGTAGAGACCCATGCACAACCCATGCAACAGAGACACTAGATAACATACATCCTCAGTGCATGGGTACTTGATCAGTCATTTTTTGTATATATTTTTAATCCCCTTTCCGCCTATCAATTGCTTATTTCTTGAGCATTTTTATGTATTTAATTTGTGTGATTGAGCATGTTTCAAGACGTTGGCCTTTAATGGCGTGTTTGGAAGAATTAAAAGAAAAGAAGGGCAATTTTGTAAATTACCGTTGCGAAGGTCGCTGCCCAAGCATTGCATCCACCACGATCTAAAGAGCGGAGAATCACAACCGTGTCATTATCAATAACTGTGGTTTGTACCGCTGTCAAGGTCATGCCTCTAGAGCGGTCTCCACCGTGGAACTTCGTACAAAGCACCTCGCTTCATCCGCTGCGGTCTGGGCAAGCTTTCAGTGTCGCGGTCTAAGAAGCGGTCGTGCGTATTCCTTGTTGACTTAGGAATTCTGAACCCTATTTTAAAATAAAACATATATATACATAGTTATATATCTTTAAGAGGAAGCAAAAAAATTTCACCTTTCAATATCTTTCAAAGCACATAACAATTATTTTCATTCATTGTTGCGCATTCGAATTTCGAAGACGAAGAAGAATTCATCATTGAAGATTTGAAAAATCAGTTTGAGGCCTCAATGGGTTTTATTGTTTCTTTCTCTTCTTTTTCTATTTTTGCCATGTGAAACTAATTCCATACTAGGGAATCAATGTGAACCTCTATGAATGCTCTTTGTTAGAATTGACTATATTTAATTAAATTAAGCTTTGATTCTTTCAATTCATCTTATGTCTTAATTATGTATTCTTGTTAATGCATGATCATATATTGACATGAATTTAGGGTTATAATAATTTAATAATTGAGGTTGGAGTATTGATCTATACGTAATCTTAATTAATATTCAATTGAATAGGATAAAACAAATCTTAGCATTGATTTATGCAAGTAGGTTTTGGTTCATTGTTCTTGTACTTAATGGGTTCTCGGTTGTTTTTGGCACCATTGATCTATGAGTAAATTGTAATTGAGAACACTTGATTCATCCCTAAGATAAGAATTCATCCATATGGTAACAATCATACTTAAGATAAGAACGAACCCTTAACTTGATTAATATTCTATTTTCAAAGTCAATTCGAAACATTGAGTAGACATAGTAGGGGAGCATTGATGACCAAGTTTTTTTTTCTTTAATCACAAACCAATATTCTAAGTTGCTTTCATTAGTTTAAATTAATTTAGTTTTTAGTTTAAATCAATCAACATCAATCTTTTGGTTATTTTCGGTTAACTTTAATTAGAATTAGATTTAATCAATTAAATCACTTTTCCTCGTGGGAAAGATTCTTACTTGCCAATGTACGATATCTTCACGATTCGTGCACTTGCGAGTATTGTTTTTATAAAACACGAATTTACAACACAATCAAGTTTTTAGTGCCGCTGTCTGGGATTAGTTGAATTTATTGGTTAATTCTAGTTTTATTTTTAGTATTAGATTTAAATAGTTAGGTAGTAGAGTCATTAATTTTAGATTTTTAGTTTTTATTTTATTTTATTTTCGTTGTTTACTCTATATCTGCCTTTTGTTTCAGGTTTAAACGGTGAAAGTAGAAGATCACTGCAAGGAGAATTACTACCGTTGAACGACAACATTGATCGTATTGGACAAAGAACAATGGGAGACGACGGAAATCACAACATCCAAGAGGTTCCAGATCTACCAGTTGTACCTATCAAGACCATGAAGGATTACAACAGGCCCATAGTTGATAATCACCCTCTATGCATTGCACTGAATGAGGTAGCTAGAAACTATGAGCTGAAGAGTTTCCATTACAATCTGTTGCTTGCTTTCTATAGACTTCCGAATGAAGATGTGCTTAAATTCCTCAGAGAATTCTATGCTGCAATTCAAGCTTTTCCAAACACCAGGGTGATAGAAAACCAACTGTGTATGAGGTGTATTCCACATGCTCTCAAGGAAAAGGCGAAGACATGGCTTCTGACTTTACCTCTAGCTTCACTGACAACATGGGAAGAGGTAGTGGATAGACTTACAGAACAATTTTATTCTCCTCTGAAAACCAGTGAAATCAGGTCTAAGATTACAAATATCTTTCAAGGGGACCAAGAGTCATTCTATGATGCCTGGGAGCGTTACAAGATGCTTCTGTTTGATTGTCCTCAACATGGATATCAAATGCACCAACTCTGGCAGTGGTTTTATGATGGACTAAATGATTTCTTAACTATCTCCATGAATAATGCATGTGAATGATCCATAACTGACAAGACTCCAGAAAAATTGCAAACTATCTTCAAAGAACTTGCTAGAAGTTCCCGAGAGAAGAACACTAGGAGAAGGAAGGGAGTTTATGAAGTAGATACGAGTGCCGGGAACTCAATGAAAATGTCACAAATGCAGAAAACTATGGAAGTACTTGTTAATCAAGTAGGACAACTGAGAGAAGAACAACACAAGGGATATGAGAAACCAGGGTATGGTGTTGAAGTTTTTCAAGCGAGAGGTCCTGGACCTAATGATGATGAAGAAGTACAAGCTATGAACAATTTCAACTCTTGACCTCGGAATGATCCTTTTTCAAACACCTACAATCCAAGTTGGAGAAATCATACAAACTTCTCCTAGAGAGATAATCAAGGCCCCGAGAATTAGTGGGGAAATAGTAACAATTATGGGTAGAGACAGTATAATGTCGGTACCTAGCATATTCTTGTATCTCAATCCATAAATCTATCATTAGAAGATACAATGAAGCAATTTATACAAACTATGGACCAGAGGATGAATCAGCAAGATAAAAGATTCCAAGACACTGATGTGAGAATGCAGAATTTTGATGCTTCATTAAGAAATATAGAAAAACAAATTGGGCAACTAGCTGAAGATAATCAAAGGAATGAACCAGGAAAATTTCCAAGCCAAACTGAGCAAGCAAGGGCAATCATAGCTCATTGGAATGGTAAAGATTTAAATAATGATAAACCTGCTGAACTATTTAATGCTTCTATTAATGTTTTAGGTTTCTCGAAGAAGAATAGTGAACTAGGGAAGAGGTATAGGTCGAGAAGTCTAGGGATACATAAAAAATTCACTAATCACATATTCCATTTCCATCCAGAGTTTAAAGGAACAAGCTCAACCAATCATTCAAAAAGATCTATAATATCCTGTTAAATGACAATGTTAGTCTGTAAACCATAGAAGAGATTTATTAGATGCCAGCCTATGCAAAGTATTTCAAAGAACTCAATTCAAGAAGTAGGAAGACTGATTCACACGAGACAGTGCCAATTCCAGATGGAACAAGTGCAATACTCCAAAAGAAGTTGCCCCCGATACTCAAAGATCCTGGAAGTTTCAACAACACCATCACAGTGGGAGAAACAAGGAAGGAGAGAGCCATACTAGATCTAGGGGTAAGCATTAATTTGATACCGTATGCTGTATATAAAGAGATGAGGCTGAGTAATCTAAAACCAATCAACATGGAGCTTTCACTTACCGACCGATCTATTAGGTATCCTTGTGGAACTGTGGAAGATGTTCTATACCAAGTTGGCAAGCATATTATACCTGCAGATTTTATCATAGTAGATATGGAAGAAGAAGACACCAATACAATTGACTTCCCTATCTTGCTCGATAGACCATTTATGTCAACCGCAAAGGCTATCATAGATGTGCATAATGAGAAGGTTTCCATGACGGTGTTTGATGAGACAATCAATATTGATGTTTTTAAACATTTGAAACATCCACTAGGTGTTGCAGATTGTTTCAATATGGAAGTAGTAGATCCAGGAGTTTGTCCAGATTCAACTTCGGCCTTAAGAGAATCTCGAAATGGAAATATAAGCAAAATTTCACATTGTTCAAGATATGAGAACATGATTGAACAGTTAAAATAAGACAAACAGATGATTATCGCTCTTAACTCTGAATTGACAATAAGGATCATTAAAAAAAGAGTCTTCATTACAAAGGTATGCAATACTTTCTCAAGAGGTTGAAAAGCTCAAAGAGGAATTTGATCACCGAATGAAGCTAATGAAGGCTAAGGTTGAACAAAGAGACAAAGCATTAGAGATTATGAAGATTAAGGAGCTTGAAAGTATTACAAAGCTTAAAAGGGCAAAGCAAGAGATCAAGACAATGGTCATGGATGAGAAGAAGCAATTGGCAGAAGTCATGACCAATGAGGTTAATGAAGAGTCAAATGATTCCATCATAAAAAAAGAAGATCCAGTTCCAAAGAGAAGAATGAGAAACAGAAGAAATAAAGATCGATTGTTAAACAACAGCCACTAGAGAGGTAACTTTCATAAATTTATTCCCATTTGTCACTTTTGTAACAGGAAGGGGTCACATTCGACCAAGATGCTATGAGTATACAAGACAATATAAACAAGGGAGAATGAATCCAACAAATGTGAAGAAAGTGTGGATCAAAAAGGATGAGCTAAGAAATGTTAAGAGTCATGGAACTTTCAAATTTAAGAAAATAGGTGATGAATGTGTGATTGTTGCATCACCGTTAGAGCCGTAACAATATACTCCATCTCGCCTAGACGTTAAATAAAGCGATGGGTGGGAGGCAACCCACCCAGGTTTAATTCTTTTATTTTTGTTTTGATTTTTTATTTTTCTTCATTTTCGAATCATAATTAGTGTATCACAAGAACCCTTATAGCCATAATTAAATATTGTCAAATCTTTAATCTTATGCATAATTCAGGGACATTGTTTAATTCAAGTTTAGGGGTATCTTATGGTTTTAAATGAAAATAACAGATGCTTCTGATGTGTGCTTACTTGAACTAAGCAGATGAAGTGTGGGAACAATTTTGTCCATGCACCGCTGGCCAAGCCGCTCTCTAGACATATGTCTAGACCGTAGTACACAACGCATAAAGGCTCTGCCAAATAGCGAGGTGCAGACCGCTCTCGAGTCATATGCTTCCACCGCGGCCAAGCAAGCAGGTACCTACTGGAATTTCTCACAGCATAGATTGCTCCGCAGATATAGTGTCTACGCCACGACATGTAAAATGATGATCCTCTGTGAAGCACCACGGTCCAGACCGCTTGAGATGCAATGCATATACCGCTATTTACACCGTGGTACATTAAGTAAAACAGTGTGTTTCGTAGCTTCAGGAAGGCAAAATAGGGAATAACCACGGCGGAGACCGCCTTTAAGGTATATGCTAAGACCTCGGTAGGGCACGAATTTACACAACTATACAAGTCCGCTGTTTGGGCTGTTTTTTCCCCCTTATTTCTTCTTTCCTACGCACACTTCTCTTCTCCCTCCACTTCTCTTCTTACTTCGTTTTCAATTTTTCTTTATTAAATTTCCTTCCTATCCTCACTCATCTTCCGAAAGGTTCAAAGGCATGTCTCTCTTTGTTTTTCTCAAGTATTTATTTTAGTTTTGGGCATAATTTGATCTAAGTTTAAGGTATGTGTACTCAAGAATAGTTTGTGATGATTGAGTATTCTTACATGAATTTTGTTCATTCTTGGCTAGTGGGCTTTGTTTATATTGATAAATTATACATGATTAAGTCTATTTGATGAAATATCTATTTGGTTGTGCCTGAAATTTCGAATTTTAATTTATTAGGAGAAAAAATTAATTTTCGTCTAATATGTGTCTAATATGTTGCCTTTGTGTTGAATCTATTTCTCTTTGTTCTGAGAACAAAGTGATTGTTTAAAATTGGGTCAAAATTTAAGTTGAATTCCTGCCGAAATTCATTTAAATTATTTTTAATTTAAATTGTTTGCTTGTATTATGTGTGCAGATGGCTAGAACGAACATAGATAAAAGGCCTCGGGTTAGCAGCACTTCTAGAGGAAAAGAGGTCACTTCTTCACAACTAGCTCAGAATAAGGATTTTTGAGATCGACTGTCGAAGTTCCAAAGGAGACCTTGGATTGTGGAGAAAGGCATTGAGGTGCCCAGTTTTGGGGAGACTCCTGTAGCTGAAATTATAGCTACCTACCGATAGGCAGGATTTGTTCAGAGGCCCCCAAAACCAAATAGGAGTATCGTTGCTGAATTTTTTGCTAGCATGATTCTGAAAAGATTTCTCAATGGAGGGGTAGTTTTGGTTCAAGGAGTTATGGTCCATATTTCGCCAGATGCAATTAATCAGTATTTTGCAACTCCGAAGGTGTGAGTCAACAGTAATAGTGGAATAAATACGATTGATGATATTGATTAGTGCTTGGAAAGGTTGGCGAAAGTACTTAGGATGGATGGCAGGGCAGAATGGAACCAGATGGTTCACCTATATCAGAGGGATTTGAGAGTGGATGCTGCATTTTGGAACATCATCATTTCGTACTCCTTGAGACCGACACAGCATCGCACCGAGCTATTCTTTAAGCCTGCTCGTTTGTTACATCGATTTCTGACTAGTCGGCCAATTAATATTGGTCGAGTGATTTTTAGGGCAGTCTACAACAGTGGTTGTGAAGATGGGTCATGTATAGTATTCCCCCTGTTTAATTACACCTTTTTGTAGGACATCGGGTATTGAGGTGGATGCTAGATTGGATGGGCATGCACCTGGAATGTTATTATTAACAGTGTGGAACAAGCTCTGTCACGATCAGGGGGGGTACCTACGATAGGAAAGTATGGAGAAAGGCGACGTCGCCGCCATGAGAGAGAGGCACAACTACAGACGGAGGTTGTCGATCCTATACCTGAGGATCATACAGATGTTCCGCCAGCTACTCAACCAGAAGACACTGAACCGAGAAGTACATATTTCGATTCTTTGTTTCAGACAATGCGAGAGCACATGGACAGACAGTTTCGAGGATTGGAGGAGCAGATTAACACGTGCTTTAACACTGTTGAAGAGAGCATCACTGAGTTGCGCACAATGGGTAGCCAGTTTTCTATGGCTAACGATGGAGGTGTACATTTGCAGCCTCCAGTTCCCTCACCTGTATTTCAGGCAGGAGGCAGCTCCTGGTATGATCCACCTTGTTTTGGATTGGGAGACCCTATGGAGCTATAGCATCATGACCGTAATTCTGATCAGGGGACAGAGATTCTGCATATTTTAGATGATGACGAAGGATTTTAAAGGATATGCATCTTTCTTTCTTTCTTTTTCTTGTTTTAGTTTTCTTTTTGAATAATTGTCGTATTTATTTTGTTTGACTCTCAATTTGCTTTCATTATGTTTTTGGATTTAACTTGAATTTAGAATTTAGCAATATTTTTCATTAATTCTTTTTTCGCTCCTTTTTTTCTCTTATCACCATTTGGGGCAATGTTGAGTTTAGGTTTGGGGGTGATGTGATCCATGATATTATGTTTTGATCTGTACCCTATAGATAATATGCATTAATCACTGAGTTTACACTAACTTCTTGCCACTTAAAGTAGTGTATTGCATTTTTCAAAATTTTATGACATACTCTTGATGTGATAGTGGATAAGAAGCTTAGTTGAATTGCCATGATTAATAGTGGAGACTACCCTTATGAGTGCACCAAGCCAAAAAGCGTACATAAATATAATTATAGAGGGTTCTTTTGTTTCTACTCCTAACCACTCAGTAGGTTCTTAGCATTTAGATTTGATCTCTAAAGGGTATACATTGAGCATTATAGAACTTTAATCATTAAATGACTGTAGGGAAAAAACTGTTTAGAAATGCAACGGAAGTGTGAGAAAAAATGAGATTAGGGTTTGCGTATAAAAAAATATTCCCTTTTATGCAACGAGAACCTTAACCCTAGATTAATTGATGTATATAAAAGTATCGTACCTTTTTCACGTGACGATTGAACAAGTGCTGAATTGATTCCGCAAGATCTTCCAATCCAAACACGAACGTGAATCACCTAGGAGTGTGGGCTCCCTTTCTTTAAATTGTATTCCTGAGGATAGAGACAAAGCAAAAATCTTTTCTTTGTTAGTTACAAATATCCTCCAACAGAAAAATCCAAGAACGTCCGGTCACTTGTGAATTATCAATCAATTTGATTGAAACTCGCGTGAACCTTGATTCAATGTTGTACACAAAACCCTTTTGATGTAAAGGATATTAGTATACTATCGAATACAAAAACGTTCGCCTTTTTTCTCTTCTAGGCCAAATTCACACACACTCTTTATCTATGAGTTGATCGAATTTTGTCTAGAGCAAAAACTAATTTTTCTCCCTTAAAATTCTCTCTTGCTATGCCAAATTCTCTCTGGAAAATTACCTAGGCATGGCCAAAATTTTTATCATAGAATTCATAGGGCTGGCCGAAAATCTCACACATATATATATATGATCATAAATCCTTTCCTAAGAAGGATTTACTTGGTTGGCAAGAATCCTTTCCTTAGGTGGATTTATTTGGTTGTTAAGAATCCTTATCTTAAAGAAATTCTATCCTTTTGTATATATATATGGGCTGGCCAAATTTTATATGATATAGATTAGGATTACAAATCCATTCCTAAGAAGGATTACTTGGTAGTTAAGAATCCTTTCCTTAGGTAGATTTACTTGGTGGTTAAGAATCCTTTTCAAAAAGGAATTCTATCCTAACACCAAGACTCCTAATCCAACTCAAAAGTGTATTTGTAACCATATTAAAGACTTCCTAATTTGATTAGATAAATAAATCCTTTTATTTATCTACTTATCAAATATAGTCTTTAACATTAACTATACTACCAACAATAGTATAGTTTTTAGGAGACCATCTCCAAATAGGAAAAGATTTTGACTTTTAATTAAATAATTAATTAATCAACAAATTAATTAATTTCCATTTAATTAAATAATAATAAAATAAAAATAATATATTTAAGCTATTCACCATAGCCATTGCCGCCCATACCTAGTATAAAGGCCATATATTATTTTTCTTATTTTATGAAATCCATTGGACCTAAATAAAAAGTCCACATGTGAACTAGACCTATTCTTACAAAAAGAAACAAGTTCACATGCCTTATAAAATTTCTAGATGGACCCCTAAATTGGTCCAGTAGAATATATCAAGTGATCCATACAAGTTCGTGTGGATTGGGAATCTTGGCGGACTATCTAAATTTAAGCTCCAATAGACACAACCCAATCACAATCAACAAATGATTCACTTAGGTCCAATCTATTTAATTTTAGTTCATTCCACTAAAGAACTAAAATTAAACTCTTAAATAAAGATAGAATAAGTTGATGTTACTCATTCATACCCTAGACAACCTTATTGGAGAAAGTGTATCCTCGTGAATAATACCAGCAATCGTCAAGAACTCATAGACCGCCTATAGCTCTCCAAGTTACCATATTTACTCATATGACCACATTTTGAACTTGGATATTTTCACTTGTCCAGAAGCCATGTTTCGATAGACACTATTGAAAACTTAACGTTAAGATTTAATATCCAATACCTCAAAACATCCATATGATGGTATTCTACTCTCTTTCAATAAATGGAGCCAAAATGTCCATATCTATAAATGAGGTCATCTATCGATTAACAAATGAATACCACCAAACTATCGAGGATAGACTATGCTATATAATCGTACTCATTGATAGCTCAAATGACAACATTTGCAACCATAAGTAAATCATTTATCTCAGGATTGAGATAGACTCTCCGATTGTCTTCAAATGAAAACTTTTATCCATTGACAATTCTAGATAAAGTATTTCATTTTGATCCTATTCAATGCACCCAGTGCACTAGATTCTTTTGCCCAAAGACACCACAGTTTGATGATTTTAGACTCATCATAACACATTTGATCCCACTCGAATGCTAGCAAAAGAATCTACAACTTTAACAAGATAAAGACGCCCAACCTTCTATCTTAAGTTGTGAATATTATTCAAGACTAACTAAAGAATTGTGTCTACCTCATACATATCTAGATGTATGAACAATTCTTCTTTTCTCATAGTCTTTTGACCTTATGATTATTTACTTTTGACAATTATAATAATGAAACTATAAATGCTATAAGATTTGTTAAACTAGAAATCACTTTATTCATATGAAAAAGATTGTTAATTACACTATTACACTCTTGCTATGGAGCATAATCCTAACAATCTCCCACTTGATCTATAGCAAATGTGTCATATCTCTCATCCCTATGTTCTCCAGATGCCCATTAAAACTCTTTTGAGGAAGAGCTTTTGTAAAGGGATCCGCTAGATTTTCTGCTGACGCAATCTTGGTAATCGTCACGTCACCCCTATGCACAATTTCCCTTAGAAGATGATACTTTCTTTCAATGTGTTTCCCTCTCTTATGACTTCTTGGTTCTCTCGAATTAGCAACTGCTCCACTATTTTCACAATAGATAGTGATCTACTTATTCGCATTAGGAACCACTTCCAAGTAAATCAAGAATTGGCGGAGCCAGACAGCCTCTTTAACAGCCTCGTATGTGGCAACATACTCGGCTTCCATGGTGGAATCAGCAATACAAGATTGTAAACACAGATCCTGATGTCGATCTCCTGGAGTTAGAATCTTACTAAAAATCAGAATCTGTATACCCAACGGGAATTAAATCCCCTCCTGAGTATACAAGCATATAATCTCTCATTCTCCTTAGATACTTGAAAATATGCTTGACTATCGTCCAGTGATCAGGACCAGGTTTCGATTGAAACCTACTAGCTATGCCCACAACAAAACAAATATCTGGTCTAGTGCAGAGCATTGCATACATGAGACTTCCAACTGCCGAAGCATACGGAATCCTACTCATGAATTGCTCTTCATGCTCATTCTTAGGAACTTGTTCCTTCAAAAGTTTGATTCCATGCCTGAAAGGTGACATGCCTTTCTTGGAATTTTGTATGGAAAACCTAGACAAGATTTTATCTATGTATAAAGCTTGGGATAATGCAATCGTTCTATTCTTTCTATCCCTTATGACTTGGATACCAAGAATATAACTTGCTTCTCCTAAGTCCTTCATATCAAATTGTTTTGCTAACCATTCTTTTATTGATGTCAATACACCTACATCGTTTCCGATGAGTAGTATATCATCAACATAAAGAACTAGGAAAACCATCTTATCGCCTTTAATTCTTTTGTATACACAAGATTCATCAAGGATTTGAATAAATCCAAAACTTTTTATAGCTTGATCGAACCTTATGTTCCAAGATCTGGATGCTTGCTTTAATCCATATATGGATCTTTGCAACTTCCATACCCTTTCCTCTTGGCCATTTTCAATGAATCCTTCTTGTTGCATCATATAGATGCTTTCATCAAGACTTCCATTAAGGAAAGTTGTCTTGACGTCCATTTACCAAATCTGTAGGTCTAGAGATGCCGCAATGGATAAGAGTATCCTAATGGATTTAAGCATGGAAACAGGAGAGAAGGTTTATTCATAATCGAAACCATCCTTCTGTGTATAACCTTTAGCTACCAATCTAGCTTTATAGGTTTCCACCTTTCCATCCATTCCTCTTTTCCTCTTGTATACCCACTTGCACCTGATGGGTTTTATCCCTTTAGGCAAGTCTACAAGAGACCAGACTTTATTTTTGAACATAGATTCAATTTCTGATTGCATTGCCTTTTGACAATGGCGACTATCAACATCTTCCATTGCATCCTTGTACGTATAGGGATCATCGTCGTCCGGAAGATTCTCTACAGATTCTCCTAGACCGATGTATATCTCGGGTTATCTAATAACCCTCCCATTACGACAAGGTATGGTAGATTGCTGATCTTGTATCGGTACGGAACTTACAATTGGGCTTGGTTGCGAAACCTCTTGTGGAATTATATCTCCTAAAAGCTCATTTAGGACAATTCTACTTTTAGGCACAAAATTATTCATATAGTCCTCTTCTAGAAATTTGGCATTTGTCGAAACAAATACTTTAAGTTCTGAAGGACTATAAAATTAATATCCTTTTGTTCCTTTTGGATACCCTACAAATATGCATGTTTCTGAACGGGACTCCATCTTATCTATCTTTCCTTTTAACACGTGCGCAGGACATCCAAATATCCTTAAGTGTTGTAAACTAGGCTTTCGCCCAGTCCACAACTCATGCGGTGTTTTAGGAATTGACTTAGATGGTACATCATTTAGAATATACATGTCAGTTAGTAAAGCATATACCAAAAAAGAACTAGGGAGCGATGAATAACTCAACATAGACCTAACCATATCCAAAAGAGTTCTATTTCTCCTTTCTGCCACTCCATTTTGTTGAGGTGTGCATGGTGCAGAAAACTGAGAAATTATTCCATTATCAATAAGATATTACTGAAACTCACCAGATAGATATTCTCTACCATGATCAGACCTCGAGATTTTTATACGTTTTTCAAGCTGATTTTCCACTTCAGCTTTAAATGCTTTAAACATATCAAAAGCATCCGACTTATGTCTTATGAGATACACATATCCAAATCTTGAGTGATCATCCGTGAAAGTGATGAAGTACTCATATCCACCTCTAGCTTGAATGCTCATAGGTCTACACACATCAGTGTGTATCAATCCTAAACATTCGATGGCTCTTGCGCCTTTGGTCGTAAACGACCTTTTGGTCATTTTACCTTCCAAACAAGATTCACAATTTGAAAGATCATCAACCTTTAAGCCACTTAGAGGTCTGTCACATACCAATATTTTAATCCTATTAAGGTTAATATGACCTAGGCGCAAATGCCACAGGTAGGTTTCATTTTTTGATAATTTTACTCTTTTATGATTGGGTTCTGTTGATTCCGTGTCTAACAAGTGAGAGATATTTCCATACAAATAAAATAAATCATTTTCCAATGTACTTTTGCAAATAAATTTGTTATTCTTACTAATAATAAAACCTTTATTAAAAGTAACCGAATATCCAAATTTATTTAAACAAGAGACCGAAATTAAATTCCTCTTGAATATTGGTACACAATAAACGTTTATTAAATCTAAATGCCTATAGAATCAAAATTGATTCTAATATCTCCCACTACACTAGTAGACACCAACTCTCTATTGCCTAAATGCAAGTTGAATTCATTCTAATCCAGTCTATTCCTTTAACCCTTTTCACCAAAAAAAAACACTTTCCTTTGATCTTGGTTACTTTCTTGGTATCCTTCTAAGATGGCTCAAGTTGCTTTTTCTTCTGTTATCTCTTAACCTTCTAACGGGTCTTAACAGTAGCAACTTTACGAACCATATGAATCCTTGTCTAGAGACATCATAATATCGGCAACAGTCTCCATTCCTTCATGTTGTTGTTGCAACACGTTGGAGATGATGGCCATAATGTAACGTACATTTAGCCATCTCATCTAAAGACTTCCACTACTGATACTCATCTATTTGCTTCCTGAGTTAGATTTATTAGTTTGGTGGTTAAGGAATATACATAATGAACTTATACTTTTCAGCTTGCAACAACAACCCAATATTCCTTTTCCATGTGATATAATTATCACCAGTTAAAGTATTATCTTTTAGGATATTGATTAGGAATGGGGTTATGATTTCTTTTTAAAAAAAAAAAATATATAAGTAAACAATCATGATATAGCACTTTTGAATATTTATCTTGAATTAAATGAAATAATTCAATCGTAAAAGTTCAACGGTGATCCAACACCCGTAAATGTTACGCCTCCTTTGGGAGTACGCACCATTTACTAGTTGGACTAGGTCCCACCTAATTGTTAACATAACAACCAATGTTTTATTTTTAGCCTTGTGATTTTCTTAACAAGAACTCTTGGGAGGATATTAATAAACTCACACTGAGTGTGTTACCAAGTTATCGACCTTCAATAGAATCCCTCACGAATATCCCTCCTTTGGGAGTAGATATTGTTTGGGCGAATTGTCTAGTCTATCCTTGTAAGGAAGTATCTTGCTATATTCCATTCATGAATACCTATTGGAAGGTTATTCACGAAACATAAAGTTCAACTAAACTTGGAGGCCGTAGGTGTTCCAAAACACCTTCTCCCAATCAATTGTTTAAGGCGTGTGATCGAATTCCAAAGAATGATTTACCAAGTTATCTAGATGCCAATTTACATACTTAAACCATTCAATGCATGTTCATACCAAAAGAGATATATGAGTGGCACTCATATTCTATATGACATGTTATCAAACAATGACAAACATTGCAATATTTATAAAAATATAAATAGCTACAATTTTGGTCCATCCTAGATAAACAAGTAAATTACATTTATCTTGGAATACAAGAACTCTTTCTTGGCAAACAAGTCTTCACGTGACCTTCGTCTTTCGGACTCCCTCGGCTACCTCCCAAGGGCGTGCGCACCCATTGCCCTTACCAATGGGCGTGCGCATGTCACAAGCCCATAAAGGGCTGCCATGCGCAGCCCATGGCTACCACAAGGGCTGCCGTGCGCAGCCCATGCCACAACAAACGTGGCTGCGCGCTCTTCGCACGCACGTTCGTTGTTACGGCTCGCACAATCCCAAACTTGTTCCGGATACTCCTAATTCTTCAAACCTTCGAGTCTTCGAAACTTGACTGTATTACAGAAGAATTTACACAACAAAATACTGCAGTTTTTTTTTTATTATAACAACAAAATAAAAAAAAACTTAGCAACTACCAAGAAGGAAATTATGGAGATAATAGACCACCCTTCTTGTTACAATCCCAAAACAAAATTACATTGAAATTCTAGGACCAAAATTAAGCAATAACAATCCACATATAAAACATATATATATCCATACATTTCAATGTAAATATATATGCGAATACCTAGAGTGTCATCTCTTTCTAAAACATGCATATATACATTAAAAGAAAAAGATTCACGAACACATACATCAATTAATCAAGGGTACAACCAGGCTTTGATACCAATTGTAGGGAAAAAACGGTTTAGAAACGCAGCGGAAGCTTGAGAAAAAAAGAGATTAGGGTTTGCGTATAAAAAAAAATCCCTTTTATGCAACGAGAACCTTAACCCTAGATTAATTGATGTATATAAAAGTATCGTACCATTTTCGCATGACAATTGAACAAGCGCCTAATTGTTTCCGCAAGATCTTCCAATCCAATCACGAATGTGAATCACCTAGGAGTGTGGGCTCCCTTTCTTTAAATTGTATTCCTGAGGATGGAGACAAAGCAAAAATCTTTTCTTTGTTAGTTACAAATATCCTCCAAGAGAAAAATCCAAGAACTTCCGGTCACATGTGAATTATCAATCAATTTGATTGAAACTCGCGTGAACCTTGATTCAATGTTGTACACAAAACCCTTTTGATGCAAAGGATATTAGTATACTATCGAATACAAAAACGTTCCCCTTTTTTCTCTTCTAGGCCGAATTCACACACACCCTTTATCTATGAGTTGATCGAATTTTGACTAGAGCAAAAACTAATTTTTCTCACTCGAAATTCTCTCTTGCTATGCCAAATTCTTTCTTTATAATTACCTAGGCATGGCTGAAAATTTCATCATAGAATTCATAGGGCTGGCCGAAAATCAAACACATATATATATAGGATCATAAATCCTTTCCTAAGAAGGATTTACTTGGTTGGCAAGAATCCTTTCCTTAGGTGGATTTATTTGGTAGTTAAGAATCCTTATCTTAAAGAAATTCTATCCTTTCGTATATATATATGGGCTGGCCGAATTTTATATGATATAGATTAGGATCACAAATCCTTTCCTAAGAAGGATTACTTGGTAGTTAAGAATCCTTTCCTTAGGTAGATTTACTTGGTGGTTAAGAATCCTTTTCGAAAAGGAATTCTATCCTAACACCAAGACTCCTAATCCAACTCAAAAGTGTATTTGTAATCATATTAAAGACTTCCTAATTTGATTAGATAAATAACTCCTTTTATTTATCTACTTATCAAATATAGTCTTTAACATTAACTATACTGCCAACAATAGTATAGTTTTTAGGAGACCATCTCCTAATCGGAAAAGATTTTGACTTTTAATTAAATAATTAATTAATCAACAAATTAATTAATTTCCATTTAATTAAATAATAATAAAATAAAAATAATATTATTAAGCAAAAATTACCTAATCAATTAAGCTATCAAAATACAAACCCAATCATTTTATCAAGACTCAAAAATATATGCAATAAACTAGGGTCTAGGTATTTAATCATGCAATAAACACCTAATCTAGAGTAAGAAGAACAATAAAAGATGTTCAATGAAGTTCTTACTTAACTAGTCATGAAACCAAGAACACCCATACTCATATGATGAAGAATGATGCAAAATGGAGATAGGTTTTGGGTTTGAAGAGTCAAAGAAGCAAGCTTGGTGCTTTCTCTCACTAAGATCTGGAAATTCTGAGTTCTAGGTCGAAATGGGGAAGAAGATGAAGTATATATATGATCCAAATCAAACTACGATGTTTTGGGAGAGAAAAAACAGATTTTCGGGTGTCAGAAGCGACATGGAAGTGAGGTCGCCTTGAGGTCGCTATGCTCTCGGGAAAAACGCGACAGCACAACAGCTTGAGCTTCAAGGACCCAAAACATGACCGAACGACATCCAAACCTTTCGTATAATATACCATTGGAAAGGTATGGAAGTTTAATTTCTACTCCAATTTGTAAAACAAGATTTGGACTTCTGTAGAAAGAGTTACGGCCTTTTGAGTGACCAAAGGTCAGAAACGGACAACAACAGAGAAGCCCTGTTTTTGTGGTCACTTAAGAGATTTCAAAACCAATCCAAACGGTCATGAAATATTATGAATAGTATACCATTGGAAAGGTATGGGTGTCTCGTTTGTACAGAAATTTTCAAAAACATATTTTGAGGCATTTTATAAAAAGTTATGGTCACAAGACAATACAAATGTCAGTTTTGAAAAACATTTAAATCTTTGAAATCCATATTTTGAAACTAGATACCTTACTCCACATAACCAAACAAAGAGAAGAATACGACCTTCTCAAATGGTCACTCAATGCGCTAAGACAAACACACCATCGTACAAGCACGAACAGCACACAAAACCACACTATGAATGCACATAGACAACAATGAAGCACACATGCATAACAAATCAAATGCAAGTAAGTGTGTGTGTGAGCAACACATAATGCATGTCAATACAAATGCAAAGATATGATCAATAAAACATGCAAGAAGAGTTATCAAAACATGAATGCACACTCATATAAACACATAACATATACGAATAACAAATATGCATGAGTTGTGAGTGTGTGCAACTATATCTCTTCAAAGCAAGTAAGCACAAGAATTTTACCTTTGGTGCTTCTTCTCTTGAGGTCTTGAGAGCCCAAGATACCCTTACATGAAACCCCATAAATGTGGTTTATTCAAGAAATAAGCCAATCAACAAATGAGGACTTTACAGTTATTTTCGGTTAACTTTAATTAGAATTAGATTCAACCAAGTAAATCATTTTTTCTCGTGGGAACGATCCTTACTTGCCGCTGTACGATATCTTCACGATTCGTGCACTTGCGAGTATTGTTTTTATAAAACATGAATTTACAACACAATCAGTACTGCATGGGTAGGGACCCGTGAACAATCCCTGTAAAAGAGATCTTTAAGAGGCTGAAAACATGACCAAAAGACATCCAAACCTTTCGTATAGTATACCATTTGAAAGGTATTGAAGTCTACTTTCTATTCCTACAAACAAAGCATGATTTGGATAACTGTGGAAAAAGATATGGTTAAAAGGGTGACCAAAGGTCAGATTTGGACAACAACAAGAGTGTTCAAACTCATGAAAAAACCGTATGACTAATGACCAAAGTTAGAGAAGAATTGGACCTTCTCAAATGGTCACTCAACGTGCTGAAATAAGCACACTACCGTGCAAGTGCGGACACAACACAAAACCACACTTAAATCTAGAAATGAACTGCAAGTGTCATTGTGAAATGAATACATATAAGATCAACAAGAAACAAATGCATAACAACTCAAATTATTGTTTGTGAGTGAGTGCAACAACATATACATCTCAATACAAATGCATGTAAGTGTGTGTGCGCAACTAATATCTCTTCAAGAGTTAAGTCAAGTGAATTGCCTCTCTTGACGTACTTTGAGACATTGGAAGCTTGTTGAAGATGAGTCACAGTTAGAGACCTAAGCCACCCATTACAAACAATTCCAATGTGGTTTGCCATGAAATAAGCCAATAAAAAATATAGGTCCTTACAATCTCCCCAATTGATTGTTTCATGACAAAACAACCACTCACAAAATAAACCTCCCAAAACAACAAAAAAGCTATTGGTCAACAAAGTGTATTCTACACATTACAATAAGAGAAACCTAAGTTCTAAGTCTTAAAAGTCTTCAATCTCTTTGTAGATCATCATACCTACAAATAATAGCAAGAAAGTGCTTTCCAAAAACAAGTGCATATGAGGTGTTCAAAACAAAACAAGCATTATATTAAAAGTAAATACATTAAATAAAATATAGTGTAGTGCAATGGTCCCCCTTAATAGGTTACTCTCTCCCAAGACTTCTTCACAAAACGGAAAAAAATGTTCCCCCTATATCTCTCAAGACTTCTCCTCCCTTTTGTCAAGATATATGCAAATGAGCTCCACCTAACAAATTTCTTTAGCAAAGAGAGAAATTCGTATAAAAGATGATTGCATATTCATATACATAAACTTTATGCAACTCAATTAGTTGAGAGAGATTCAAGGAGTTTTATTAAAACTAGAATGTGTGAAGGTGTTTCTTTGCATGCAAGACATATATCATCAGAGTTCAAGCAACGGTATTTCTGAAAAGCAAACATCAAAAGGATTTTCAGAAGAATTCAAACCAATTTGTACCCTTTTGTCATAAGCAAGCATGATACAGCTTTTTTGAACAAAAAAAATCAAACACATAAACAACTATATCAATCCTTAAGGGCCAAACAAGACATGATTATATAATCCTTGTTGATTGAATGGTTATGAAATCCTTACTGGTTGTTGTCTTGTTCAAACCATTAAGAAGAGAAAAGACTACTTAGGATATAAAATATTTATTGATTGAATGGATACAAGATCCTTATTGATTAGTCTTCTCATTTGTATTCACACACATTTGCATTAAAGCAATCAAAAGCATTTCATGCATATCAGTTAAAGTATGTCATAATCAAGTTCACATGTCATGGAGATAAATTATAGGTCATTCAAAAGCACTTCTCAATCAATTCTTGTTATTGGTAAAATCTACAGAATGATGAGTCAGGATAATTACCTAGAGATAGGGGAAATAAAGATGCCATGTCACAAAAAGTCATCCTTCCTAAACGAACCTAAGCAAACTAAAGATGATCTCATGAAACCCAGTCAGGGCTGTTGAGACAGTCGAGACAAAACCCCAGTCGGGATTGAATAATCGGTCGGGGTGAATAAAGCTTGGTCGGGTTTTGGTAGATGATCGACAGATCGACACGTGGATTCTACCAAACAAGTGCAGATTGAGTCCTACTCCCGCAAGATGTCTCGAAGCGCACCTTGATAAAGAAGTGGATTTTCTTACCAATGCTAGAATCCAAATTGGGCAAGAAACCTAACACGTGAAGAATGCAAAGCAGGAAAAAAGAATAAAATGACTCAAACACTTTAACTTTATTTACTTGTAGAGCACGAATTAGGGTTCTATGCTTGTATAAATATACCCTAAAAACACCTATGAAGAGGTGGGAGAAAATAAAGATTCTAGAGAGTACGAGAGACTGAGTGTGTAATCAATTGTTCATAGTAAATTCCTTTCCTTGTCGATTTCTGGCAACCGTGGACGTTTACCTATACTTGGGGTTTTGCCACGTAAAATCTTTTGTGTTCTCTTTAATTCCTTAGTTGTTCATAATTTGCAATTGTGTGATATCATATACATTCTATTCGACGTGTGATCCATCCAAAAATCATCGTCAACAACAGGCACGAGAAGGAGGGGTTGAACCTCCGACATTATAATTAGCCAAGGATTTAGTTATATGAAGTAAAATCATTATTTCCAGCACCGATAGAGATTCATCCCCACGCAACATTGATGTCTCACGAGAGGCGAATGTTGTTGACACAGATGCACTAGGAACAGATCCACCATCAAGAACTCTACCATTAAACGGACAGGACGCCGTCACAACCACTGGCTTGGCTATAGGAATATTTCCATATGCATTTAGGCAAATTAAAGAATCCCTACGAAGAGTCATTGATGATGCCGCCAGACAGGGAATTAGAATAACTGCAACTGTAGTTCTAAGTTCACCATACCAACTCTCTACACATGTGGTAACTCAAGGACCTAAGGTACACTCTGAGATCGTGGCAACTGCTCTAGGTGTACCCTAATAATCTTGAAGAGATAGGTCAGAGAAACGGGCCAAAAGAGAATGTTCACGTAGAAAGAACAACCCACGCTAGGATAGAAGAGCAGAGGAACGTAAGGAGTCAAGTTCATGTGAGGACACCATAGAGTACGGTAATGCAAGACATTACTATAAGCAAGAAGATAGGTATGATGGATGGAGTAAGAAGCCCCGATTTTATTTAAGTGATGACGAGTGTGCTTTCAGAAGGTGAAAGGACCCGTATGGGCTAACAATTCACCAAAGGTCAGATAGGCATGGCGAACCCGAATGAGAGCGTGAGGTTTTTCTTAGGAGGATATAAGCTTTGGGAAAAAACAAGGTCAAGACCCCCTGGTCGGGAATTTTTATATAAATTCAGGATGCCCCATGTAGAGCAATTCAAAACCAATACCGTTCCACAGGAACATATCAGGAGATACCAGAGTGCCATGGCTCAGTACGACTATGATGATGCTCTCATGTGTCGTATGTCCCCTCAGATGTTAAGGGACCAAAGATCCAAGTGGTTCGGAGGATTATCTTCAGAATCCATCAAAAGTTTCGAAGGTTTGACAAGAGTGTTCACCAGACAATTTATGGGGAATATCCAGCGAAGGATATCGGTGTCAACACTTTCTACCTTGAGGCAAAGAAAATATGAAAAATTAAAAGACTATTTAACCAGGTTCTCGTAGGAGGTTTCGAAAGTTCAGAACCCTAACGATGACGCGTTGGTGTCCGCATTCATAAATAGGTTGCAACACAGTCATCTAACTTTAAGCGTGAGACAGTGGGGACCGACAACATATGTAACCATGATAGATAATGTTAGGGGATACACCAAGGCAGACTAAAAACAAATTACCCGGGGAGAATTTATTCATTGGTGTCGTCTAACGAACAGTCAAAAGAGTCAAGAGAGCGGTTCAAAAAACAATGGTAAGAATGACCCTAAAGGTAACGAATGAAAAGGAAATGACGGGCGAAAAGATGATAATAGAATAAAGAGGAACTCAAGGTGCCCCAACATCAACTATACCCCGTTAGCAGGAGGAAATCTTGAGTATAATAGATGTAAGTTCTTCAGTTTTTTATTGGCTCATTTCGTTGACAACCACATTTTGGGATTAATGTTTAAGGGTAGTTTAGGCCATCATTACTCAAGATCTAGCTCAAGCTTCAAAAGGTAAATCAGTTGCTTAACCTTGTTTGAAGAGTTTTTAGTGCACACACACACTCTCATGCATATCTTTGATCATCTTGCAAAAATGCTAAATTGCTTTAATTGTGTGCCTATTTACAATAAATCCTGCTTGGGTGTTTGATGCATTTAGTTTGCCCTAAGAAGAGTTTTTTTCTCTTACCGCGATTTGGACCGCTCCCTATCCCTCAACTGCGGTATGCACAACGGTGTTTTCCAAGCGTTGCATGGCCTGTGCTTGTTGCATGCACAATGGTCTCTCAAGCAGAGGATCCCAGGTGATGCACCGCTCGCTCTACCGCGGTCTGGATACTTACCTAGGCCACGACATGCACATCGATCATGACGGGAATTAGTTGCCCCTCGTCTAAAACGATGCAGTTTCATGTGGGGTACATATATATATATATATATGTTCTCTTCTCTTCTCTTTGGTTTGGGGAGTCTAAGTAACCATTTTTTGAGTGACCGAGTTTTTTCTTGAGAGAGAAATTGACTCCAACAGAGAGAGAGCTCCCAAGAACTCATTTTGACTCAACCAAACTCCAATCCATTAGCATCTAGCAACTTCTAGCATCTTTCAAGCATGGATTTTCTTGTTTGTCATTGACTTGGTAATCTCTACATGGCCTAGAATTTCTTGTTCCATTCTTATGACATGTGTGCCTAGGTTTAGCATTTATTGTTGATTAAATGCATGTCATTGAGTTTAATTGCATTTATAACATTCTTGGTTTGTTGATTATTGGTTGAGATTTATATTTTGTGATAGCTAGGATTGGTGACCATTTTGCCCTTCTAGCTAAATCTCTGTGTTTTGCATTTAGATATTGTTTAGGACACATTGATTGCATTTTATGATTGCATTATAGTCCTTGCCATGCTTAATGACAACTTATGTTGAAATGGCTTTGTTTGATATCTATGATATAATGTTGCATAACTATTTATAGTTATGTCTTTATGAACATTCATTTAGACATTGATATCTAGGAATTGTACTTAGTGACATTCTTAAATTCCTAGATAAGGATTTAGTGTTGCCTAGCATTACTTGCATGTTTGAATATTTTATCATATTCACTTAGGTTGGGTATGACTCTTCATTGAGGTTAAGTCTTGTGACTAAGTGGTTAGGGCACAAGCATGTTGATCAAGAATCACGATTAAGGCCCGTTGGGTAGAGTGAAAGAGTTAGTAATTGGAGGGTGTGACGAGAGGTCAACCTAGGTTGTAAAATTTCATTCAATAGTGTATTTAAGGATCGAGTGTGGCGCATATATCAGCCCGCGGTTTTTTCCATTTGGAGGGTTTCCACCTCAAGTGATGAAGAGGTTATTCTTAACTACACGGCTTTTGGAACCTCCCTTGCAAAAGATATTGAAAAAGGCAACAAGACCTTAATTTGTGACTCTGTAGGAGAAATTGAAGATCAAGTAGCTAGAAGTGTGATTGATGAACCTACTTATGGAAGTGTTGTAAATGTGACAACAAAAGACACTAATGATGACTCTAGTGATGAGAGTTCCTTATCTCACTCTACAAATGGAAATGTAGAGAGTATAAACCTTGAAGGGTTCATTGAGCATTTTCAAGGCTCAAGGTTGAATATGAAGAAAGAGGTTCAAAGGCTAAAGGAAGAGAACCTTAAGTCATCAACGAAGTGACTCACTTAAGTGAGAAAGTGAAAAATGGAAAAAAGGTGGAAGAAAGCTTGAAGAATGAGCTTAGAGAAGCTAAGATGATTTCAAGTACGGAGAAGCTTGATCATATTTTGGAGTTGGCAAGAAGCCAAGTGATAAGAGAGGTCTAGGGTTTGAAGATGACAATGAGACCTTAACTTCTAGCAAGACAGTATTTGTCAAAAGTATAGACTTCAAAGAGCCCCTTCCTCTATTTCATCTTGGGAAGAAAAATGAACTAGAAGAGTTCTCTAAGAATATCCAAGTCAAGCTCCAACTCAACCAATGAGAGCACATCAAACAAGTCTTACTCAACCTAAATGCCATCAAGCCAAGAAGCATTTCTTGCATGTTCAACCAAGGAAGCAATCTTCTTCAACTCAACAATAAGGAAGAGGAGAACCAATACCAAACAAAATGAAAGATCAAAGACATGGGAAAACACCTTTGTCCTCACAAAGGAATGGTATGACCCCACATTTTATTCCTCCATGCCATTTTTATGATGTTGATGGTCATATTAGACCAAATTGCTTCAAGTACATTAACATGCACAGAACTAAGAACATGATTAAAAGAAAAAGGGCTAAAGCCAATATGCATGTGCCTAGGAAAGCTAATGTTAATGATCCTAGGAGTAATATGATGATCTTGACCACTATGAATGATAGTGTGTCACCTAACTGTATTAAAAAAGATGAACTCACATGCCATTATGCTAAGGGTTCACCCATAGACTTAACTAGGTCCAATGGACTTGGTAAGTCTATAGGGACTCATATCCTCTCTTGACTTATTTTGATTGACCCCATGTGGGGAGCTCAAGGAAAGAGATCAAATTGGCAATGCATTGTGCTCATTGATAATATTTATGCATCTTTATTAATTGCTTGAGATGATTAGGTGGACATTTTTTTATAAGTGTGCAAATTTGCTTTACATGCAATCCATGTCTTATTTATGACCAAACATGCATTTTTTGAATAGGAGAATTGATTGGGAAGTACACTTTGAATGACCTACAATTGATCTCCATGACATGTTGATTCTTTCTATGACATGCTTTAAAGTAATAAGCATGATGATATTATTGAATGCTTTAAAATGAATGCAAAAATATGTGTGTGAAAGCAATTATGAGACTTTAATAAATAAGGATCTTATATCCCTTTCAAGGATTTTACAATCCAAATGTCTCTCTCTCTTTACTTGTTGAACAAGGCTACTATCATATGAGCATTCCACCCGGAAAAATAAAAAAGGGTGCAATAGTCGCTCATGCCTTGTTTTTCTTGTAAAGTTTGATATAGTTGTTCTTAAAATGAATTTATTTTACAATCTATATCTTGCTTATTCCATGAAAAAGGGTGAAATTGGTTTGAATTCTCTTGGAAACCCTTGTTATTTTGCTTTGCCAAATACCATGTTTTGATCTGCCAAATACCATGTTTTGATCTTAAATACAACTTGTCTTGTATGCAAAGCATTAATTCACGCATTTTTTTGTAATAAAAACTCCTTGATTCTCTCTTCTTAATTAAGTTGTATAAATTTGTTTATATGATTATGCATATGTCCTATGCCATAAGCTCTCATTGCTAATGCCTTCTTCAGGGGATACTCCTTTGTCTATCTCATGACAAAAAGTGGGAGTTAAGAGTTGCTTGATTTAAGATTAAGGGGGTGTTGAGAGTTGCATATGAGGGGGAGTTAACCTATTTATTAGGAGCATTTGCATTTGCATTGTTGATGCATGTTGCTTGTTTCTATTGTATGCAAATTGCTTTTGTTATTTATTTATCTTGATCACCTCATATACACTTGCCTTGGAAAGTGAAGTTACTTTGTTTTGTAGGGATGGTCATTCTACAAGAGATAGAAGATTTGAAGATCTAGACTTAGGTTTCTCTTTATAATATAGAATGTGTTTGTTGACCCCTTGTCATTCAGTTTGTTTATTTGTGGGGATGAATTGTGAGTGGTGGTTTTGTCACGAAATAGCCAAAGGAGGAGATTGTAAGTTCCTCAGTTTTTGATTGGCTCATTTCGTTGACCACCACATTTGGGGATTAATGTGTAAGGGTAGTTTAGGCCATCATTGCTCAAGACCTAGCTCAAGCTTTAAAAGTTAAATCACTTGCTTAACCTTGTTTGAAGAGTTTTTAGTGCACACACACTCTTATGCATATCTTTCATCATCTTGCATGAATGCTAAATTGCTTTAATTGTGTGCCTCTTTGCCATAAATCTTGCTTGGGTGTTTGATGCATTTAGTTAGCCCTTAGAAGAGTTTTTTTCTCTTATCGCGGTTGGGACCGCTCCCTCTGCATTGCCTCCACCGTGGTATGCACATCGGCGTTCTCCAGGCATTGCACGCTGCTGCTACCATGGCCTGTGCTTGTTGCAAGCACAGCTGTCTCTCAAGCGAAGGTTCCCAGGCGATGCACCGCTCGCTCTACCGGGGTCTTGACACTGCCTGTAACGCGGTCCAGACAGCGAAGATTCCTAGGCGATGCACGACTCGCTCTACCACAGTTTGGACACTTGCTTAGGCTACGGGACGCACAACGGTCATGACGGGAATTAGTTACCCTTCGTCCAAAACAATGCAGTTTCGTGTAGGGTACATATATAAATGTTCTCTTCTCTTCTCTTTGGTTTGGGGAGTCTAAGAAACCATTTTTTGAGAAGGGGAACCTCTAAATAAATCCCTTGTGATCTTTTAGCGTAGGAGGTATAGGTTACCCTTTATATCTATGAGGAATCCACAAGCTCTGAGCCGTGGATTGGAGGTAGAAAGTTCCTCCACTATCAGATCGATTCAATATGTAAAAGATACGGATCTCTTGAAGGGTCAAGGGTTGTTTTTCCCCAAGATATTTCCATAGATTCTCCAAACTCACCAACACCCGGTAAGAATTGGGGGTTAGCTGGGCGGGAGAAATGCCACCCTTCGCCAGAAATCAAGCGATAAAAAATTGAAGTGGGAGAGTAACCCCTGAGGATATCATAGCTCCGTATATAGCGACCGTACTGGGGGCAGGGTTCCACACAGCCTGATCGCCGTTATAGTACAGTTTTTCTGCACTAGTCAAATCGAATTGGTCCTCAAACTTTGATATCTTCAAGTCGATTGTTGCGCTCGCGGATTCTTTTAGAGAAGCTTTGGTGGTCCGCCTAGAGCTACTTTGTTTCAACATATCTACATAAACCTCAATCGGATCAGAGTTAGAAATATCAGAAGAGATGGGAGCAAATTATGGGTGAACCATAGAATAATCTATGTCTATTGTAGTAGATTGGTAGGAAGAGGCAAAATGGCCCTGAAGAATAGACTTGAACCTAGAAGCATTCTTATCATCACCAACCTCAATAGCATGAAGAAGAAGCTCAACGTATTGATAACGAAGAATATGATCTATATCTTGAAAAACGCTTGAAAGGATGGAAGATCTAAAAATAGCAAAGGGCTCGAAGGAAAAGAAATCTAGGGATTGTTTTTCTCCAAAGAAAGATGTCGAATTGTTAAACGAAAAAGTGAAGCGCCTCAAGACAATATATACAAGCAAGTGACATCACCAGAGTAAGCATGCATCATTAGCCGAAAGTGGATGAAGGTGCGCGAGAACCGAAAGTGACAGGCCATCTGAATTTCAAAAAAGATGCTCAATGATTTCATCAGCCAAAATATGCGTGGTGTATAACTGTAGTGCATTAAAGAGCATTAATGGATTACATGACAAAAATAATGAAGTGAATTAAACACACACAGCCGACCTCGTGTGTTTAAGGGGTACTGTTATTGGTAAAGTCTGAAGAATGATGAGTCAACATAATTACCCAGAGATACATAAAATAAAGATGCCATGTCACAAAAAGTTATCCTTCCTAAACCTACCCAAACTAACCAAAGATGATCTCATGACACCCGGTCGGAGCTATTGAGATAGTCGGGGACAAAACCCCGATCGGGGATTTGAAAGTTCCCTAAAAACATGTGTGTCTAAACCTAGAGGGGGGGGGGGTTGAATAGGTTTTAATCAAGTTAATTACCATTTTTTCTTGATTAGTCAATATTCAAAATTCACCCAATAAAACAAACATACAACATCAAGTGTGCAGTGCGGAAATATAAATAACACAAGATGTATACGTGGAAACCCTCCAAAAGGGAAAAACCACGGGCTGTTAAGTGCGCCACACTCGGTCACAGAAATCCACTATATGAATAAAAGGTTACACCCTCAAGTGATTCTCGGACTCTGACTTTCGACAACCATGGGCTATGGACACCGCCACTCACTACTCTTGGTTTAGTCCCTAGTGATATCTCCTGATTCACTACTCTTGGCCTGAGCACCTCCTACTCTACCCCTCGGGCCTTTTACAATGGATACCCAAGCAATTACTTGCCAACCTATCCTTGGTTGCAAGGCTTCCCTTGCTTGTGCAACTTGACCTTGAAGCCACAAGAATTTGACTCAATGAAGAGTATATGGTCTAAGTGTATATATGACACTATGCTCAAATGAAATTATGTGTAAGACCAAACACAAAATGCTTAACTAGATGTAGATAGTGCAATTAAACATCCTAGTTATCAAACAATGCCTACATGCCCATACCAAAGACTCAATTAGATGTGTAGATAAAATCTAACAACCTAATTGTCAATAAAAGTCCAACCAACACAAGTTGTCACAACAAATAATCAAGGGCAATTTTACAATCAATAAATGCGATCAATGAGGCATACACATAAATGTTCATAAACTAGACTAGATGCACAAAGTCAACCTAATCATCAATTATGTATACATGAACATTCACGGATTAGCTATTTAGGCATAAATGACCTAATAATGCAAGCTATCACAATACAAACCCAAACAGGTCATAATTTCAATAAATATGCAATTAATATGAAGAAATGCTAATTCAAGCAATAAATGACATGTCTTGGTAAGCTAGAACAATAATGAACAACAATGGTGGTTCTACTTACCAATCAATGAAAACTCATGCTTGGAATGATGCTTGAATGCAAGATGAAGATGAGTTTGAGGTTTGGAGAGTCAAATAACAAAGCTTGAAGCTTTCTCTCTCTAATGGAGGTTCTCTCACTCTAAAGATGGGTTCTTTGAGCTCTGAGAAGGCAAGGAAGAAGAAGAGAACATATATAAAGAAGCCCTACACAAAAAGGCATCGTTTTGGACTTGGGAGACAAAGTCCCGCATGACCGCTGTGCATGCCGCGGCCTAGGCAAGTTTCCATACTGCGGTCTGTGCAGCATGGCATGGCTGGACATTACAGCTGCCGAGGTTTCTGCCTAGGCATGGCACCAACAGCAGTCTAGGCCGCGGTACACGGCAGACAGCACAACAGCTCGAGCTTCGAGCTACCCAAAACATGACCCAACGACATCCAAACCTTTCATATAATATACCGTTCGAAAGGTATGGAAGTTTACTTTCTACAAAAAATTACAAAACATGATTTAGATGCCTGTAGAAAACGTTATGGTCATTTTAGTGACCAAAGGTCAGAAACGGACAACGACAGAGATGCCCTGTTTTTGAGGTCATTTTGGAGATTTCAAAACCAATCCAAACGGTCATAAAACATTACGAATAATATACCGTTGGAAAGGTATGAGTGTCTAGTTTGTACAGAAATTTTCAAAACTCATTTTGAATCATTTTATAAAAAGATATGTTACAAGACCATACAAAGGTCAGTTTTGAAAAACATTAAATCATTGAAATACTCTTTTGAAACTAGACACCTTACTTCATATAACCAAACCAAGAGAAGAATGAGACCTTCTCATATAGTCACTCAACGCGCTAAAACAAGCACACCATTGTGCAAGCGCAAACACAACACAATACCACACTTAAATCTACAAATGAAGTGCAAGTGTGATTGTAAAGAGATGCACACATATAAACATTATCAACACAAATGCAAGATCAACAAAGCATGCATGAAGTGTGTGTGTGCACCTGAACTCTTCAAGAGGAAAATTCAAGTGAATATACCTTTTGCTCTTGAAGTCATGGAGATTCTTGGAAGCTTGCCAATGAGGTCCAAAGCTACCTATTACACAATCATCCCCAATGTGGTGTAGTTTGTCATGAAATAAGTCAATCATAAAAATGAGGTCCTTACAGGATTGAATAATCGATCGGGGTGAATAAAGCTTGGTCTGGTTTTGGTAGACGATCGGTGGATCAACATGTGGATTCTACAAAACACGTATAAAATGAGTCCTACTCCCGCAAGATGTCTTGAAGCACACCTTAAAAAGGAAGTGGATTTCCCTATCAATGCCAGAATCCAAATTGGGCAAGAGACCTAAAACGTGAAGAACACAAAACAAGAAAGAAGAATAAAATGACTCAAACACGTCAACTTTATATACTAGTATAGCACAAATTAGGGTTCTATACAAGTATAAATAGACCCTAATAACACCCATGAAAGGGTAGGAGAAAAATAAAGATTCTAGAGAACACAAGAGACTGAGTGTGTAATCAATTATTCATAGTGAATTCCTTTACTTGCCGGTTTCCAGAAATCGTGGACGTTTCCCTATAATTGGGTGCCACGTAAAATCTTTTATGTTCTCGTTAATTCCTTAGTTGTTCATAATTTGCAATTGTGTGATCTCACATACATTCTGTTCGACGTGTGATCCATCCAAATATCACCGTCAACAATTCTCTTACTCCAAAAATGCATGCTTGAACATAAATGTGACACAGATTACAAACAAAGCAAGATAGCACACCTATTGAAAAAAAAAACCATATAAAGATATAAGTGCAACCTAGTATCTCAAGCAATTAATAAAGAGGCATAAAGTATATCAAATTTTTGTACATTTCAAATATGAAAGTTTGCTCTCTTTGCTTGAGCTTCCTAAATAGAGTCAAATCCAACCAAAGCTATATGAGGCATGAGCCCCTATAAACCTACCAAGTCCACAATACCTAGTTGAGTCTGTGGGTGACATGTTGGCATAATAGCATACGGATTCACCTTTTCTAATCCATCAAGGTGAAACATTTTCAATCCTAGTGGTCATAGTCAACATGTTGCTAGACTTCCTAGGATCATTGACTTTAGATTTCCTAGGCACATACATATTGACTCTTGTAAGTTTGTTTCTTTTAATAATGCTTTCAACACTACATTTCTTAATGTACTTATTGCAATTTGGCCTAATATGCCCATAAACACCGTAAAAATGACAAGTAGGTACAAAATTAGAAGTCATACTATATTCTTGTGAGGTCAATGAAGACTTGTCATGCATTTGATGTCAGCTTTGGTGTTAAGCCAATTCTCTCCTTCTTTATTGTTGAACTGGATTGCATGCTTCCTTGTTGAGTTTTCTTGGCTTGACATCTTGGTTGAGGAAACCTTGGATGAGGAAAGCTTGGAGTTGGAGCTCTTAGTAGTTGTGGTTGAGCTCCATTCTTTGTTGGCATCTTCACTTGGCCACTCTTAGATAACTCTGCAGTTCAATCTTTCTCCTAGTATGTTGAGATCGAGTAGACAACTGAGGAACAAATTCTTCCACAAAAGTTATCTTTTTCAAAAAAGATGCGGACTCATCATTTACAAAGCCAAGTCATTTCTTGTCATTGGGCTTCTTACCAATGCTCAACATGTGGTTAAGCTTTTCGGTGCAGGAGGTCATTTTGGCAAGTAACTCTTTAGGTTCTTCAAGCTTCTTCTTCATCTTATCTTCACATTCCTTGACTCTTCTCACTTCAACATTCAAGTTAGTCACCTTGGTTGAAAGCTTGAGATTACCCTCCTATAATTTTTGAATATCCTTTTTATTCTTTAACCTATAGCCATCAAAGTACTTGATGAAGTCCTCAAGTTTCATGCATTCACCAATCTCTTTTTTTGGAGTGTGATGAAGAACTTTCAATACTAAAGTCATTTCTTACTCTTGAGGATGAGACACTCTCTTCTTTTTGCCTCTCATCAACAAAGTCAACTTCCATTTAAGTAGATTCATCCATTAAACTTCTAGCTACTTCTTCATCTCTTCCTTCTTCAAGGTCACAATTCAAAGCACTCTTGCCTTCTTTTTCAACTTCCATATAGGAGGCTCCAAATGCAACGTAGTTAATAGCAAGTTTTTCATCATCCAAAGAATCTTCTACACTCTCACTCTCGCTCGATGAGATGACCATCACCTTTCCTTTCCTTTTGTCCTTTAAGTTACTACAATCCTTTGAGATATTCCTGAATCCTTCACATTCAAAGCATTGAACCCCCTTTCTTAAAAGCTTATCGTGACTTGGCTCAACCTTTTTGAAGTGGGTCTTCTTCTTGATGCCATTCCCTTTAGCTCAAAAGCCATGCTTTTGTAGCTTTAAGAACTTCTTGAATCTCTTCACCATTAAGGCTATATCTTCATTCGATTCATCTTTCTCATTCTTAATCTTAGAGGTCTTCAAGGCAATTACCTTTTGCTTCTTGAGTGATGTGGTTTAATAGGCCAACCTAGATTCATAGGTAAGGAGCTTTCTAGTAAATTCACTCGGCTTTATCTTCCCGTTATCACTATTTTATTCATTAGCCATCACTTTGAATTCGAATCTAGCTGGAAATGACCTCAAGATCTTTTGTTTGATCCTCCTATCCGTGTATGGGTCACCTAGTTGATGGCTTCGATTCATGATGTGCATCAACTTTACTTGAAAGTCATTAAAGCACCTATATTCTTCCATCTTGATCGTCTCAAACTGAACTTGAAGAACTTGGAGCTTGGTATCTTTCACCACTTCGGTTCCCCTAGGATTTTCCAAGCTTCGCAAGCATTTTTGGTGATTTGGAAAAGTTTGTATTGATTCTTATCCAATACACTAAACAAGGCATACATCACCTTGTTGATCCACTTCGAGGCTTCAAACTCCTGGGAACTCCGTTTAGACTTGGGCTTGAGCACATTACTACAATCTTCGACAGTCATGGTTGGTGGTATGTATCCATCTTCAATCACCATCCAAACTCTATCATCTATCGCCATTAGGAAGGATTCCATCTTCCCTGTCCACGAGGAGTAATTATCCCCCTTGAGCATTGGTGGTCTCACGCACGATGCACCCTCTTTACTCACCCTCAAAGTCACTCATATTAATTGCGTCAAAGTATGCAAATGAATGGAAATGATGCAACAATCAAAATGCACATAAATGTAAGGCACACAAAACAAGAGCTTGGATCACCTAATTTTGTCTAGGAACCTGCTCTAATACCAATTGAAAATAAACATATAGTGTGTGTCTAATTATCTAGAGGGAGGTGAATAGGTTTTAAACAAGTTATTTGCCAACTTTTCTTTAATAGTCAATACTAAAAATTCACCCCATAAACAAACATACAAAATCAAGTATAAAATATAAAAATTAAATAACACTTTATTTTTACGTGTAAAACCTTCAACAAGAGAAAAACCATGGGCTAAGAATTTAGCCACTACAATCCTCAAATCCACTTTTATAAAGATGTTTACAACCTAGGTTGACCTCTAGTCACATCATTCACATTAACTAACTAACCACTATTACCCAACGGGCCTTTATAGTGATTCAAGATCAATGCACGCTGATTGTTGTAATCGTGTTCAAAAAAACAATACTCGTAAGTGCATGAATCGTGAAGAAAAGTACAGTGGCAAGTAAGGATCGTTCCCACGAGGACTAGAGATTTCTTGATTCAAAACTAGTTCTAATTAAATCTAAATTAAAGTAACCAAATATTGACGATGATTGATTTAAAACTAAAACTAAATTAAATTAAACAAAAGAAAGCAATTGAAAAGATTTGGTTGTGATCAAGGGTGAGAAAGCACTAGGCCATCAATGATCCCAAATTATGAACACTCAGGGTATGGAATTAATTTTTAAGCAAGACTCAATCAATTTAAGGGTTCATTCTTTATCTTCAATATTACTATTACTGTATGATCGCAGGATGAGTCAAGTATTCCCAACCACTAGTAACCTTTGTTCTATGGTTAAAGAAATAAGAACCAAATTCTATACTTTGCTTGGTCTATGCTAAAGATAAAATTCATTCATTCAAAAGAGCATTAATCAAGGTTAGGTTTGGTATATACTCTAACCCTAATTCTCAGACAGTCTTAACCCTAAAGTAATGCCAAAAAATTATACACCATTGGTTTATGGTGTGAATAAATATTAAAACTATTGAGGATTAAGCATTTAAGAACAATGAATAAAACAAGAATTGAATTGATGAAATAATATTAATAATACAAACATGAGCATTCACCAAAGGTTCACAATGATCCCCTAGTTATGGATTTAGTTACACATCATAAAAATAGAAAGACAAGAGAAAGAAAATATAAAACCCATCTTGGCCTTCGATGAGTTCTTCAAGTCTTCAATGACGAATTCTTCTTCGTCTTCAATCTTTGATGTGTAAAGATGAATGAAAGTTGTACGTTGATGTGTGGTGATTGAGAGGTGGGGGATGGCCCTCTTGGTGGCTTGGGACCTCCCTTGGCTTCTCTCCTCTTTGAATTGCAAAGAATAATAAGAATTTATAGGTGATTTTTCCTTGTGAACCCCCAATTCTTCTTAGGTTTAGGAAATCCATCAAGAGGAAAAATAGAATAAAACTAGGAATGAGAATCCTTTCCTAAATTGAATTCCCTCTTACTATATTTGACTAGTAATTTGAGTTTTGGAAGCTTTCCAAACATGTTTGGGTCTTCTAAAATCATTAGAATTTGATTAGGAAAGTTTTGGAAAATTCTAGACAAATTCGGAGTGGTTTTTTGCAAAAAATCTGTCAAACCGCAGCCTGGGTCGCTCCGAAAGTTACAACGGTCCAAACCACGGTTTTCTTCTACCGTGTACCTTTCCTCAGACAACTGGGTAGGTCTTGTGCCTAGACGGTGGTCTAGGCCACAGTTAACTTTATGAAATTCCCTAGAAAGTGTATGTCTATAACCAAGAGGGGGGTGAAAAGGTTTTAATCTGATAGATTACCAATTTTTCGATTAATCAATATTAAGACAAATTACCCCGAATAAACAAGCACTCAATAAAATCAACCATGCTTAAAATAATAACAACAAACAATTTTTACGTGAAAACCCTCCAAATGGGAAAAATCACGGGCTGATATGTGCGCAACACTGCATCCTCAAATCCACTATTGAATGAAAGTTTACAACCTAGGTTGACCTCTTGTCACACCTTCCAGTTACTAACCCTTTCACTCTACCCAACAGCCTTAATAGTGATTCTTGATCTATTAGCTTGTGCACTAACCACTTAGTCACAAGACTTAACCTCAATGAAGAGTCAAACACAACCTAAGTGAATATGATAAAATATTCAAACATAGAAGTAATGATAGGCAACACTAAATGCTTATCTAGGAATTTAAGAATGTCACTAAGTACAATTCCTAGATATCAATGTCTAAATGAATGTTCATAGAGACTTAACTGGATATAGTTATGCAAAAATATTTCTTAGTTAACAAACAAAGGGCCAATCAACATAAGTTGTCATTAAACATGGAAAGGACTACAATGCAATCACAAAATGCAATAAATGAGTCCTAAACAATATCTAAATGCAAAACATAGAGATTTAGCTAGAAAGGGAAAAAAGTCACAAACCCTAGCTATAATAAAATATAAATCTCAAACAATAATCAACAACCCAAGCATGTTATAAATGCAATTAAACATAAAAGCATACAATCAATAAGCAATAAATGCTATTCCTAGGTAAACATGGCCTAGTAATGAAACAACAAGTTCTAGGGGATGTAGAGATTACCTAGTCAATTAAAACAAGAGGAATCCATGCTAAGAGGATGCAAGAAGATGCTAGATGCTCATGGATTAAAGATTGGTTGAGTAAAAATGGATTCTTGGGAGCTCTCTCTCTCTTAGAGTCAGATTCCCTCTCAAAGAAAAGCTTGGTGAGTAAAAATGGCTTCTTGGACTCACAAGGCTAAAGAGAAGAGAAGAGAACATATATATAATGTGCCCTACACGAAACAGCATCGTTTTGGACATAGGGCAACTGATTCCCATCATGATCGCTGGCTGTACCGCGGTCTAGGTAAAAGTCCAAACCGATGTACAGAGAGCGGTGTATTATCTGGACAACACCGCTCTGTAGGCGGCTGTACATGCGGTGTGCACAGACCGTGGTCTGGACAGCATGCATCCTCTATGAAACTCCGTTTAAGAGATTGTAACGTAGGCAACAAGCACATACCGCGGTAGACACAGCGTGCATCCTCTGCCAAACACCATTGTGCATACCGCGGTGGAGGTAATGCACAAGGAGTGGTCCCGACTGCGGTAATGGGGAAAACAACTCTTCTACGGGCAAACAAAATGCATCAAACACAAAAGAAAGTGTTATGACAAAAAGGCACACAATTATGACGATTAAGCATACATGCAAGATGATATAAAACATGCATGAGAGTGTGTGTGTGCACTAAAACTCTTCAAACAAGGTTAAGCAAGTGATTTACCTTTAGAAGCTTAAGCTAGGTCTTGAGAAATGATGGCCTAAACTACGCTTACACAATAATCCCCAAATGTGGTTGTCAACGAAATGAAAGCCAATCAAAAACTGAGGAACTTACAATCTCCCCCTTTGGCTATTTCGTGACAAAACCACTCACAATTCATCCTCACAAATAAACTAAACAAAAACATGGGTCAACAAAGTTTCTCTAAATTACAAAGAGATGCCTAATAAACTAGATCTTCAAGTCATCCATCCCTTGTAGAATCAATATCCCTACAAAACAAATTAACTACACTTTCCAAGACAAGTGTATATGAGGTGATTAAAGACATAAAAACAATAGCAATTTGCAAACAGTAGAAACAAGCAACATGCATCAACAATGTAAATGCAAATGCAAATGCTCCCCCTAAACAGGTTAACTCCCCCAAAAACGAATCAAACTCCTCTTATATGCAACTCTTAACTCCCCCTAAATCCACACTACTCCCCTTTTTTGTCATGAGATAGACAAAGTAGTATCCCCTTAAGAATGCATTAGCAAGGAGAGCTTATGGCATAAGACATATGCATAATCATATAGCCAAATTTATGCAACTCAATTAAGAAAAGAGAATAAAGAGTTTTATTTTAAAAAAATATGTGAACAAATGCTTTGCATACAAGACAAGTTGTATTCAAGATCAAAACATGGTATTTGGCAAAGCAAAATGACAAGTGTTTCCAAGAGAATTCAAACTAATTTCACCCTTTGTCATGGAATAAGCAAGATATAGATTGTAAAAAATAATTTTAAGAACAACTATATCAAACTTTACGAACAAAACAAGACATGAGTGACTATTGCGCCCTTTTCAATTTTTTCGGGTGGAATGCTCGTATGATAGTAGCCTTGTTCAATAAGTAAAGAGAGAGAGACTTTTGCATTGTAAATTCCTTGCAATGGATACAAGATCCTTATTGATTGAAGACTCATAATTGCTTTCACACACATTTTTGCATTCATTTTAGAGCATTCAACAATTTCATCATGCATATTACTTTAAAGCATGTCATATAAAAATCAACATGTCATGGAGATCAATTCTAGGTCATTCAAAATGTACTTCCCAATCAATTCTCCTAATCCAAAAATGCATGTATTGTCATAAATAAAACATGGATTGCATGTAAAGCAAAGTTACACACTAATTAAAAAAAATATGTACAACCAAACATCTCAAGCAATTAATAAAGAAGCATAAATATTATCAATGAGCACAATACATTTCCAATTTGCTCTCTTTGCTTGAGCTCCCTATATGGGGTCAATCAAAACAAGTCAAGAGGGGATATAAGTCCCTTTAGACTTACCATGTCCATTTGACCTAGTTGAGCCTATGGGTGAAACCTTAGCACAAAGGCACGTGGGTTCATCTTTTCTAATCCACTTAGGTGACACATTGTCATTCTTAGTGGTTAAGATCATCATATTATTCCTAGGATCATTAACACTAGCTTTCCCAGGCACATGCATATTGGCTCTACCCCTTTTTTCTTTCAATCATGCTCTTAGTTCCACACATGTTAATGTACTTGAACCAATTTGGTTCAATATGACAATCAACACCATAAAAATGACATGAAGGAATAAAATGAGGGGTCATACCATTCCTTTGTGAGGACAAAGGTGCTTTCCCATGACTTTGAGCTTTCCTTTGGTGTGGTATTGATTCTCTTCTCCCTTGTTGTTGAGTTGGAGAAGATTGCTTCCTTTGTTGAGCATACAGGAAATGCTTCTTTGCTTGATGGCTTTTAGTTTGAGGGATATTTGCTTGAAGTGCTCTCATTGGTTGAGGTTGAGCTTGACTTCTTGGTGCCATTTTGACTTGGACATTTCTAGAACACTCTCCTAGTTCAATTTTCTTCTTAGGATGAAATAAAGGTAGAGGTTCTTTGAAATCCATGCTCTTGACAAATACCGTCTTGCTAGGAGTTGAGGTCTCCTTGTCATCATCAAACCCTAGACCTCTTTTGTCACTTGGCTTCTTGCCACCTCCCAATGTATGGTCAAGCTTGTGCGTACTCGAAGTCATCTTAGCAATAAATTCTCTGGCTTATCTAAGCTCCACTTTCAAGCTTTCTTCCACCTTTCTTCCATTCTTTACTTTGTCACTCAAGTGAGTCACTTCGGTTGATAGCTTGAGGTTCTCTTCCTTTAGCTTTCGAACCTCTTTCTTCATATTCAACCTTAAGCATTGAAAATGCTCAATGAACCCTTCAAGGTTCATACTCTCTACATTTCCATTTGTAGAGTGAGATGAGGAACTCTTATCACTAGAGTCATCACTAGTGTCACTTGTAGCCATGATGGCATCATCAACATAAGTAGCTTCACTTATCACTCTCTTAGCTACTTTTTCATCTACTCCATTTTCAAGGTCACTACTTAAGTCTTTGTTTCTTTTTTCTACATCTTCCATAAAGGAGGCTCTGAAAGACGTGTAGTTAAGAATAACCTCTTTATCAGTCGAGGAATCTTTTTCACTTCCACTCTCACTTGATAATGTAACCACCACTTTTCCTTTCTTCTTCTTCTTCGAATTAGTACACTCGGTGGCTATATGACAGAACCCACTACACTCATAGCATTGAATGCCTTTTGTTGTAGGCTTCTCTTACATTGGCTCAATCTTCTTTTTTAAGTCATTCTTGTGAAGTTTCATGAACTTCTTGAGTCTCTTCACCATAAGAGCCATCTTCTCATCTGAGTCATCCTCCTCCATCTTTACTTTGGATGTCTTCAAAGGTATGTTCTTTTTCATCTTAGGAGATATAGGTGTAGAAGTCCACCTAGACTCATAGGCTAGAAGCCTTCCAATCACTTCACTCGGCTTCATAGTCTTATAGTTGCTATTTTCTTCCAGTGCCGTCACCTTGGACTCGAATCTCTTGGGGAGTGACCTCATGATCTTTTGCTTGATCCTTCTATCCGAATATGGGTCACCTAATTGATGGCTTTGATTTGCGATGTTCATCAACTTTACTTGAAAGTCATTAAAACACTCGTCCTTTTCCATCATAATTGACTCAAATTGCATTTGAAGGACTTGAAGGTTGGAGTCATTGACCATTTCGGTTCCTTCATAAGCCGTTTGTAGAATCTCCCAAGCCTCCTTTGCATGCCTATTATTTTGAACCAACTTGTATTGATTGTAATCCATGGCACATAAGATGGCATGCATTGCCTTGTTTTTCCACTTGGAAGATTTAAATTCTTGTGTGCTCCATTGAGACTTAGGCTTTGGAACCTCATCTCCTTCTTCTGTGGTCATCGTTGGAGGAGTGTAGCCATCTTTAATTGCCATCCATGCACGGTCATCAATTTGGCAAATATAAGCCTCCATCTTGCCTTTCCATAAGGCGTAATTATAACCCTTAAGCAAAGGTGGTCTTAAGCTTGAAGCTCCCTCTTTACTCATCCAGGCTCACTCATTGTGTTTGGGTTATAAATGAGATGCAAATGAAATGCAAAAAAAACCAAGCAAAATCAAACAATCAAAATGCACTAAGCAAGACACACACATAGCAAGGATCACCTAAGTATATATAGGCACCGGCTCTGATACCAATTGAAATTCCATAGAAAGTGTATGTCTATAACCTAGAAGGGGGTGAATAGGTTTTAATCCAATAGATTACCAATTTTTCAATTAATCAATGTTAACATAAATTACCCCGTATAAACAAGCATTCAATAAAATCAACCATAAATAAAAAAATAACCACACACAATTTTTACGTGGAAACCCTCCATATGGGAAAAACCACGGGATGATATGTGTGCCACACTAGATCCTCAAATCCACTATTGAATGAAAGTTTACAACCTAGGTTGAACTTCTGTCACACCTTCCAGTTACTAACCCTTTCACTCTACCCAACGGCCTTAATAGTGATTCTTGATCTTTTAGCTTGTGCACTTTCCAGTTAGTCATAAGACTTAACCTCAATGAAGAGTCAAACACAACCTAAGTGAATATGATAAAATATTCAAACATGCAAGTAAGGCTAGGCAACACTAAATGCTTATCAAGGAATTTAAGAATGTCACTAAGTACAGTTCCTAGATATCAATGTCTAAATGAATGTTCATAGAGACTTAACCGGATATAGTTATGCAACAATATATCTTAGTTATCAAACAAAGGGCCAATCAACATAAGTTGTCATTAAACATGGCAAGGACTATATTGCAATCACAAAATGCAATCAATGAGTCCTAAACAATATCTAAATGCAAAGCATAGAGATTTAACTAGAAGGCAAAATGGTCACAAACCCTAGCTATCACAAAATATAAATCTCAACCAACAATCAACAACCCAAGCATGTTATAAATGCAATTAAACATAAAAGCATACAATCAATAAGCAATAAATGCTATTCCTAGGTAAACATGGCCTAGTAATGAAACAACAAGTTCTAGGGGATGTTGAGATTACCTAGTCAATTAAAACAAGAAGAATCCATGCTTAGAAGATGCAAGAAGATCCTAGATGATCATGGATTGAAGATTGGTTGAGTAAAAATGGATTCTTGGGAGATCTCTCTCTCTTGGAGTCAAATTCTCTCTCAAAGAAAAGCTTGGTGAGTAAAAATGGCTTCTTGAACTCACAAGTCTAAAGAGAAGAGAAGAAAACTTATATATAATGTACCCTACACGAAACGGCGTAATTTTGGACAAGGGGCAACTGATTCCCGTCATAATCGCTGGTTGTACCGTGGTCTAGGTAAGTGTCCAGACCGCGGTATAGAGAGCGGTGTATCATCTGGACAACACCGCTCTAAAGGCAGCTGTACATGCAGTGTACATAGACCACGGTCTGGACAGCATGCATCCTCTGTGAAACTTAGCTTGTGAAACCGCGGCGTAGGCAACAAGCACAGACCGAGGTAGACACTGCGTGCATCCTCTGCCATACACCGTTGTGCATACCGTGGCGGAGGCAATGCACAGGGAGTTTTCCAGTCCGCGATCAAGGGGAAAACAACTCTTTTAAGGGCAAACAAAATGCATCAAATACCCAAGAAAGAGTTATGACAAAAAGGCACACAATTATGACAAATAAGCATACATGCAAGATGATCTAAAACATGCATGAGAGTGTGTGTGTGCACTAAAACTCTTCAAACAAGGTTAAGAAAGTTATTTACCTTTAGAAGCTTGAGCTAGGTCTTGAGAAATGATGGCGTAAACTATCCTTACACAATAATCCCCAAATGTGGTTGTCAACGAAATGAGCCAATCAAAACCTGAGGAACTTACAATCTCCCCCTTTGGCTATTTCATGACAAAACAACTCACAATTCATCATTACAAATAAACTAAACAAAAACAGGGGACAACAAAGTTTTTCTACATTACAAAGAGATGCCTAATAAACTAGATCTTCAAGTCATCCATCCCTTGTAGAATCAATATCCATACAAAACAAATTAACTACACTTTCCAAGACAAGTGTATGTGAGGTGATTAAAGACATAAAAACAATAGCAATTTGCAAACAGTAGAAACAAGCAACATGCATCAACAATGTAAATGCAAATGCAAATGCTCCCCCTAAATAGATTAACTCCCCCTAAACGACTCAAACTCCCCTCATATGCAACTCTCAACTCCCCCTAAATCAACACTACTCCCCCTTTTTGTCATGAGATAGACAAATGAGTATCCCCTTAAGAAGGCATTAGCAAGGAGAGCTTATGGAATAAGACATATGCATTATCATATAACCAAATTTATGCAACTCAATTAGGAAGAGAGAATAAGGAGTTTTTTTTTTTTAAATGTGTGAACAAATGCTTTGCATACAAGACAAGTTGTATTCAAGATCAAAACATGGTATTTAGCAAAGCAAAATGACAAGGGTTTCCAAGAGAATTCAAACCAATTTCACCCTTTGTCATGGAATAAGAAAGATATAGATTGTAAAAAAAATATTTTAAGAACAACTATATCAAACTTTACGAGCAAAACAAGACATGAGCGACTATTGCGCCCTTTTCAATTTTTCTGGGTAGAATGCCCGTATGATAGTAGCCTTGTTCAATAAGTAAAGAGAGAGAGACTTTTGGATTGTAAAATCCTTGCAATGGATACAAGATCCTTATTGATTGAAGTCTCATAACTACTTTCACACACATTTTTGCATTCATTTTAGAGCATTCAACAATTTCATCGTGCATATTACTTTAAAGCATGTCATATAAAGAATCAACATTCCATGGAGATCAATTCTAGGTCATTCAAAATGTACTTCCCAATCAATTCTCCTAATCCAAAAATGCATGTATTGTCATAAATAAAACATGGATTGCATGTTAAGCAAAGTTACACACTTATTAAAAAAAATGTACAACCAAATATCTCAAGCAATTAATAAAGAAGCATAAATATTATCAATGAACACAATGCATTGCCAATTTACTCTCTTTGCATGAGCTCCCCATATAGGGTCAATCAAAACAAGTCAATAGGGGATATGAGTCCCTTTAGACTTACCAAGTCCATTTGACCTAATTGAGCCTATGGGTGAAACCTTAGCACAAAGGCACGTGGGTTCATCTTTTCTAATCCACTTAGGTGACACATTGTAATTCCTAGTGGTTAAGATCATCATATTATTCCTAGGATCATTAACACTAGCTTTCCTAGGCACATGCGTATTTGCTCTACCCCTTTTTTCTTTCAATCATGCTCTTAGTTCCACACATGTTAATGTACTTGAAGCAATTTGGTCTAATATGACCATCAACACCACAAAAATGACATGAAGGAATAAAATGAGGGGTCATATCACACCTTTGTGAAGATAAGGTGTTTTCCCATGAGTTTGAGCTTTCATTTGGTACGGTATTGATTCTCTTCCCCCTTGTTGTTGAGTTGGAGAAGATTGCTTCCTTTGTTAAGCATGCAGTAAATGCTTCTTGGCTTGATGGCTTTTAGTTTGAGGGATAGTTACTTGAAGTGTTCTCATTGGTTGAGGTTAAGCTTGACTTCTTGGTGCCATTTTGACTTGGACATTTCTATAACACTCTCCTAGTTCAATTTTCTTCTTAGGATGAAGTGGAGGAAGAGGTTCTTTAAAGTCCATACTCTTGACAAATACCGTCTTGCTAGGTGTTAAGGTCTCATTGTCATCTTCAAACCCTAGACCTCTCTTGTCACTTGGCTTCTTGCTAACTCCCAACAAATTTTCAAGCTTGTCCGTACTCGAAGTCATCTTAGCAATCAACTCTCTAGCTTATCTAAGCTCCTCTTTCAAGCTTTCTTCCACCTTTCTTCCATTCTTCACTTTCTCACTCAAGTGAGTCACTTCGGTTGATAGCTTGAGGTTATCTTCCTTTAGCTTTCGAACCTCTTTATTCATATTCAACCTTGAGCTTTGAAAATGCTCCATGAACCCTTCAAGGTTCATACTTTCTACATTTCCATTTGTAGAGTTAGATGAGTAACTCATATCACTAGAGTCATCACAAATGTCACTTGTAGCCATGATGGCATCATCAACATAAGTAGCTTCACTTATCACTCTCTTAGCTACTTTTTCATCTACTCCATTTTCATGGTCACTACTTAAGGCTTTGTTTCATTTTTCCACATCTTCCACAAAGGAGGCTTTGAAAGTCGTGTAGTTAAGAATAACCTCTTTATCACTCGAGGAATCTTCTTCACTTCCACTCTCACTTGATAAGGCAACCACCACTTTTTCTTTCTTCTTCTTCTTCGAATTAGTACACTCGGTGGCTATATGACCAAACCCACTACACTCACAGCATTGAATGCCTTTTGTTATAGGCTTCTCTTGCCTTGGCTCAATCTTCTTCTTTAAGTCATTCTTGTGAAGTTTCATGAACTTCTTGAATCTCTTCGGCATAAGAGCCATCTCCTCATCTGAGTCATCCTTCTCCATCTTTACTTTGGATGTCTTCAAAGCTATGTTATTTTTCATCTTAGGAGATGTATGTGTAGAAATCCACCTAGACTCATAGGCTAGAAGCCTTCCAATCACTTCACTCAGCTTCATAGTCTTGCAGTTGCTATTTTCTTCCAATGCCGTCACATTGGACTCGAATCTCTTAGGGAGTTACCTCATGATCTTTTACTTGATCCTTCTATCTGAATATGGGTCACCTAGTTGATGGCTTTGATTTGCGATGTCTATCAACTTCACTTGGAAGTCATTAAAACACTTGTCCTCTTCCATTCGAATTGTGTGAAATTGCATTTGAAGGACTTGAAGCTTGGAGTCATTGACCACTTCGGTTCCTTCATGAGCCATTTGTAGAATCTCCCAGGCCTCCTTTGCATGCCTTGTATTTTGAACCAACTTGTATTGATTGTAATCCATGGCACATAAGATGGCATGCATTGCCATGTTGTTCCACTTGGAAGCTTCAAATTCTTGTGTGCTTCATTGAGACTTAGGCTTTGGAACCTCATCTCCTTCTTCTATGGTCATCGTTGGAGGAGTGTAACCATCTTCAATTGCCATCCATGCACGGTCATCTATTTGGCAAATATAAGCCTTCATGTTGCCTTTCCATGAGGCGTAATTATCACCCTTAAGCAATGGTGGTCTTAAGCTTGAAGCTTTCTCTTTACTCATCCCAGGCTCACTCATAGTTTTTGGGTTTTAAATGAGATGCAAATGAAATGCAAAAACAACCAAGAAAAATCAAACAATCAAAATGCACCAAGCAAGACACACACAGAGCAAGGATTACCTAAGTATATCTAGGCATCGGCTCTGATACCAATTGAAATTCCCTAGAAAGGGTATGTCTATAACCTAGAGGAGGGTGAATAAGTTTTAATCCGATAGATTACAAATTTTTTGATTAATCAATATTAACACAAATTACCCAAATTAAACAACCATTCAATAAAATCAACCATGCTTAAAATAATAACAACACGCAATTTTTACGTGGAAACCCTCCAAATGGGAAAAACCAATGGCTGATATAAGCACCAATCTAGATCCTCAAATCCACTATTGAATTAAAGTTTACAACCTAGGTTGACCTCTTGTCACACCTTCCAGTTACTAACCCTTTCACTCTACCCAACGGCCTTAATAGTTATTCTTGATCTATTTGTTTGTGCACTAACCACTTAGTCACAAGACTTAACCTCAATGAAGATTCAAACACAACCTAAGTGAATATGATAAAATATTCAAACATGCAAGAATTGCTATGCAACACTAAATGCTTGTCTAGGAATTTAAGAATGTCACTAAGTACAATTCCTAGATATCAATGTCTAAATGAATGTTCATAGAGACTTAACTGGATATAGTTATGCAACAATATATCTTAGTTATAAAACAAAGGGCCAATCAACATAAGTTGTCATTAAACAGGGCAAGGACTACAATACAATCACAAAATGCAATCAATGAGTCCTAAACAATATCTAAATGCAAAGCATAGAGATTTAGCTAGAAGGGAAAAATGGTCACAAACCCTAGCTATCACAAAATATAAATCTCAACAAACAATCAACAATCCAAGCATGTTGTAAATGCAATTAAACATAAAAGCATACAATCAATAAGCAATAAATGTTATTCCTAGGTAAACATGGCCTAGTAATGAAACAACAAGTTCTAGGGGATTTAGAGATTACCTAGTCAATTAAAACAAGAGGAATCCATGCTCAGAGGATGCAAGAAAATGCTAGATGCTCATGGATTGAAGATTGGTTGAGTAAAAATGGATTCTTGGGAGCTCTCTCTCTCTTGGAGTCAAATTCTCTCTTAAAGAAAAGCTTGGTGAGTAAAAATGGCTTCTGGGACTCACAAGGCTAAAGAGAAGAGAAGAGAACATATATATAATGTGCCCTACACGAACCGGTGTCATTTTGGTCAAGGGGAAACTAATTCCCATCATGACCGCTGGCTGTATCGCGGTCTAGGTAAGTTTCCAGACTGCGGTACAAAGAGCGGTGTATCGTTTAAACAACACTGCTCTATAGGCCGCTGTGCATGCAGCGTGCACAGACTGTGGTCTGGACATCATGCATTCTATGTGAAACTCCTCTTGGGAGACCGCGGTGTAGGCAACAAGCACAGACCGCGGTAGACACAGCGTGCATCCTTTGCCAAACACCGTTGTGCATACCGCGGTGGAGGCAATGCACAGGGAGTGGTCCCGACCGTGGTCAATGGGAAAAAAACTCTTCTAAGGGAAAACAAAATGCATCAAACACCCAAGCAAGAGTTATGGACAAAAGGCACACAATTATGACAATTAAGCATACATGCAAGATGATCAAAAACATGCATGAGAGTGTGTATGTGCACTAAAACTCTTCAAACAAGGTTAAGCAAGTGATTTACCTTTAGAAGTTTAAGCTAGGTCTTGAGCAATGATGGCCTAAACTACCCTAACACAATAATCCCTAAATGTGGTTGTCAACTAAATGAGCCAATCAAAAACTGAGAAACTTACACTTTCCAGCACTAACCTTCGGTTACTAAATTGTGCATAACCTCTTCTAGGAATATCGAAATTGCGATCTATGAAGTGAGCCGGAAACTAGACTTCTAGTGCTTTCCTTCCGTAGGTAGTAGGACATACAATTCGACTAGAGCTGAAAGACATGGGCCCCGTATTATATCTGTTCTGTACCGTTCCGAAATTTAACTTTTTACTCTTTTTCTCAAAAATAACATTCAACACCTCTTGAATGGAATGTGACCTACACATGCTCAACAATCACATAAAATACCTAATTTCACCCAAGAAAAATGCATAAATAATAGGAAATGGGAACCTAAAACATGTGTAGAAATAGACATATCATATATCCCCGAACCTATCTTTTGCTAGTCCTTGAGCCAAACTAGAATAAAAAAAAAAACTAAAAACAAACAAAAATCTAAAAATAAAATAAAAATAAACTAAGCCACTTTCGTAGGGAACACGATAGCATTGAGTGTATGCAACAAGCCTTTAAACCTCTAGGTGTCTCTAGTAGGAGGAGTTTTGTTTCCTAAGGATTTACAGCAATGCTACCCACAAACATATTTTTACGAAAAATAAAATAGTGAAGATGCAAACTCAAATATACCATTCAAAGCCAATACATGCCAGAGCCACTAAATAAAGACTAAACTTATGTCACAAATTTGAATGCACTACTTAGTTTTAATGAAAATCCCATACTCAAGACATTCTAGCTTCAAAAACGCATTCGTCAAATGCCATAGATATAATTCACCTCGACTTTAATTCTCACAGGATGTCACTCATAATTCACACAGAACCAAGGCAAACACACTCATCAAGCATATGAGAATGGAGTTTATGCATAAGAAATTTCAATAAATTATCGCATACGAATATATAATAGAAAGAACGTTTAATTTTATGCAAAGGATCTCATGAACGGAATCAGACATTAAGAACAAGATAGAGCACATGTTTACCTTTACTCTTGAGCTAGCATCCCCAAAAGATCAATTAGGTCTTTTCTTTGGTAGTAACGGGGTCATTAAGTGAAGGTTAAGTAAGAACGGGAAAATGAAAGCAAACAAACCTAGGATCATATTGAGAAATTTTTTGGTAATCTTCATACTCGGCCGAATTTCTTCGAATTCTTCATTCCACTTGCATTCAGGCTTCTTGAACAATTTTCGTTCATCCTCCTTCTTGAGTTGAATTTGATTTGTCATCACTTTCAAAATAAATCTTTATCCCTTTAACTTACTTTCATTTTATTCATCATCTCATTCATTTATCTTTCTTTTTTTTTAACTCTCTTCTCTTTTTTTTTTGACTTTTTTTTTAAATGAGAATTCGTTCATCAATTACATAGTTCTTCCAACACCTTCTTTGTATTTGATCTTTTTGCTTTACTTTTGTACATGCACATCTCAAGTCAACCTTTTCGAACTCTCTTCAATTATCTTCATCACCTCAATATGATCCCAAGCTATAAGGTACGGCTAAATTATGGCTCATTGGGGGTTAAGTTAATGTGGGTGATGAAAGAAAAAGATTTATGGTGTTTGGCTTCAAAGTTGGCTATGGAGCACACACATAAAGGTATGAAATATTTAAGGCATTTTAAGTGAGTTAAAGCACACATTGTCTGTATCAATTCTAATGGTTCAACCAAAACAAGAGCAAGGTCCACATGTGACATCCTTTTAGATGAATGTTCTTTAATATCCAATGCTTAACCTATTGAGATTAATTTCTAATGCTAAGAACCTAATGAGTGTTTAGGAGTAGAAACAAAAGAATCCTCTATAATGATATTTATGTACGCTTTTTGGCTTAGTGAACTCACAAGGGTAGTCTCCACTATTAATCATGGTCATCCAACTAAGCATCCTATCCAACATCATATCAAGAGCATGTCATAAATTTTGAAAAATGCAATACAATACTCTAAATGGCAAGATGTTAGTATAAACTCAGTGATTAAAGCATATATTACGGCTCTTAAAGCACACAAAAGAAACATCTCAAAATGGAGGACAAAAATTCAAAAAGCTGGTGACTTTCTAAAACGAACTACTTCTGTTATTTAATGTATATCTCTCAAATTAATCAATAAAAGTTAACCATATTTTAACACAAGAAAATAGACATGCAAATTCACACTTTTCATTTAAAATTATTTCAAAATTAAAATCGTAAAATTTAGAAAACAGACGTCGAAAACAGTCCACGTGCAGATGCAAAAACAGGGTATCACCCATGACCTTTAGTCTAAGAAACATTCATAACTTTTAAAATTCTGTCTAGATTTTTACGTTCTTTATACCATTAGATTCGTATCGAAAAACTAAAGAACCCAACATAGACAAAAAAAAAATTACTTCCTTACCAATGAATACATTTTTAACAAAACGTTTGCCTCAAAATGTTTCAAAATAGGGCACTTTTTCACAAACTTTAACAAAACGATCGAAAAATAAAATAAACACGAATTCACACACCCAAGCCTAATCTAAACATTGTCCTCGATGTTTATATGACAATAAAATCATTGATAACGAATAAATAAAAATTATGGAATGCAAGAACTCGAAAGACAAAAACTAAAAACTAAAACAAAACAAAACAAAAAAAATTCCTAGGTGGGTTGCCTCCCACCAAGCGCTTTATTTAACTTCTAGGTGAGACGGGTGCTTGGAAAACTAAACCAAATTCCAAAGTCTCAAATTAAGGCTTGCGCGCGATCAAGTCTTGGAAAAAAGTATCATGTGTCGGCATGTTCCTACACATAATAAGCAAAGACAAGTAAATGTTCAATATAAAGTACGGTGAAATATGTTCAGAAAACCACTTATTCCATTTGATATTGTGTCGGCCGCTCGGGAAAAGCAATAGAAGGGACAGTAGTTTTGAGTTCCTTGTATAGGAGCGGTGCCTCAAAAGGGACATCATCTAATTCCATCACTGTTTCTTCCATCTCCTCCTTTTCAACTTCTTCACCTGCAAGATTAGAAAAATCATCAGAAAATTCGTGGGTTACTATGGTATCAACAATCTCACCATTCGAAGGATGTTGGTAGCTTCTTCTTGCTCCGTTTAGCAGGGGAATTCTTCGGGATCCTCTTTTAGGAAAACTTCAATCAATTGCCAAATTTTTACCTCCATCTTCCTTATAAAATCTTGTGTTCTGAAATCTCATATCAGTTTCTTGGAATCTTTTATCTTGCCGGTTCATTCTCTATTCCATACATTGTATAAATTGCTTCATTGTATCCCCTAATGATGGTGAGACCGGCTGCTCATAGGTATTAATTTTATTGTAGCTCCATGAGAAATCTTGATGATTCCTCCAATCCGAGTTGTAAGTATTGTCATATGGTTCATAACTCGACCATTGATTGTGGGAATTTCCATATGATTCATCGATAGGCCACGAATTGTAGGAATTTTCAAATGGTTCATGCATAGGCCTCATGTTGTAGGAATTCAACGCTCGAGTCTGTTTTTCAACATATTCTTGAAATTCTCCTCTCAAATGACAGCCCCATAGATCATGGCCAACCATTCCACATATCTTGGAAACCCCTTGTTTTCTCCTCGGATTCATAGAAATCAGTCTCTCTATTTGTCGACTTAAATCAGCTAGTTGCATAGTAAATCCATGAAGTGTTTCTCTTTCCTTATCATAAACGTGTTGCCCGTAGAAGTCCATTGTACATGAAAAGAAAACAAGAAAAAGGAAATAAAAATAAAACAAAAAATAAAAATAAAAACTATTAACTAATGACTCTACTACTAAAAAAACTCTATATGATGCAACCAGAAGGATTCATTCAAAAGGGCCAAGAGGAAAGGGTATGCAACTTGCAAAGATCCATATATGGATTGAAGTAAGCATCCAGATCCTGGAACATAAGGTTCGATCAAGCTGTAAAAGGTTTTGGATTTTTTCAAAACCTTGATGAACCTTGTGTATACAAAAGGATTAAAGGCAACAAGTTGTTTTTCCTAGTTCTTTACATTGATGATATATTACTCATCAAAAACGATGTAGGTGTATTGACATCAATAAAAGAATGGTTAGCAAAACAATTTGATATAAAGGACTTAAGAGAAGCAAGTTATATTCTTGGTATCCAAGTCATAAGGGATAAAAAGAATATAACGATTGCATTATCCCAAGCTTCATACATAGATAAAATCTTGTCTAGGTTTTCCATGCAAGATTCCAAGAAAGGTATGTTACCTTTCAGACAAGAATCAAACTTTCTAAGGAACAAGTTCCTAAAGAATGAGCATGAAAAGCAATTCATGAGAAGGACATGTATGCAATGCTCTGTACTAGACCAGATATTTGTTTTGCTGTGGGCATAGTTAGCAGGTTTCAAACGAAGCCTGGTCCTGATCACTGGACGACAATCAAGCATATTTTCAAGTATCTTAGGAGAATAAGAGATTATATGCTTGTATACTCTGAAGGGGATTTAATTCCCGTTGGGTATACAGATTTTGATTTTTAGTCAGATTCTAACTCCAGGAGATCAACATCAGGATTTGTGTTTACTATTGGAGGAGGAGCAGTTATATGGAGGAGTATCAAGCAATCTTGTATTGCCGATTCTGCCATGGAAGCTGAGTATGTTTCCGTATGCGAGGCTGCTAAAGAGGTTGTCTGGCTCCGCCAATTCCTGATTGACTTATAAGTGGTTCCTGAAGCGAATAAGCAGATCACTATCTATTGTTACAATAGTGGAGTAGTGGCTAATTCGAAAGAACCACGAAGTCATAAGAGAGGGAAACACATTGAAAGAAAGTATCATCTTCTAACTGAAATTGTGTATAGGGGTGACGTGACGATTACCAAAATTGCGTCAGCGGAAAATCTAACGGATCCCTTTACAAAGGCTCTTCCTTAAAAGAGTTTTGATGGGCATCTAGAGAACATGTGGATGAGAGATATGACACATTTGCTATAGAGCAAGTGGGAGATTGTTAGGATTATGCTCAATAGCAAGAGTGTAATATTGTAATTAACAATCTTTTCATATGAATAAAGTGATTTCTAGTTTAACAAATCTTATAACATTTTTACTTTAATTATTATAATTGTCAAAAGTAAATAATCATAAGGTCAAAAGACTATGAGAAAAGAAGAATTGTTCATACATCTAGATATGTATGAGGTAGACACAATTCTTTAGTTAGTCTTGAATAATATTCACAACTTAAGATAGAAGGTTGGGCGTCTTTATCTTGTCAAAGTTGTAGATTCTTTTGCTAGCATTTAAGTGGGATCAAATGTGTTATGATGAGTCTAAAATCATCAAACTGTGGTGTCTTTGGGCAAAAAAATCTATTGCATTGGGTGCATTGAATAGGATCAAAATGAAATACCTTATCTAGAATCGTCAATGGATAAAAGTTTTCATTTGAAGACAATCGGAGAGTCTATCTCAATCCTGAGATAAATGATGGACTTATGGTTGCAAGTGATATCATTTGAGCTATCAATGAGTACGATTAAATAGCATAGTCTATCCTCGATAGTTTGGTGGTATTCATTTGTTAATCGATAGAGAACTTCATTTATAGATATGGACATCGTGACTCCATTTATTGAATGAGAGTAAAATACCATCATATGGATGTTTTGAGGTATTGGATATTAAATCTTAACGTTAAGTTTTTAATAGTGTCTATTGAAACATGGCTTTTGGACAAGTCAAAATATCCAAGTTCAAAATGTGGTCATACGAGTAAAATGGTAACTTGGAGAGCTATAGGTGGTCTAAGAGCTCTTGGTGATTACTGGTATTCTTCACGAGGATACACTTTCTCCAATAAGGTTGACTAGGGTATGAATGAGTAACATCAACTTATTCTTTCTTTATTTAAGAGTTCAATTTTAGCTTTTTTAGTGGAATGAACCAAAATTAAATAGATCGGACTTAAGTGAATCATTTATTGATTGTGATTGGGTTGTGTCTATTGAAGCTTAAATTTAGATAGCCCGCCAAGATCCTCAATCCACACGAACTTGCATGGATCACTTGATATATTCTACCGGACCAATTTAGGGGTCCATCTAGAATTGTAATAAGGCATGAGTACTTGTTTCTTTTTGTAAGAATAGGTCTAGTTCACATGTAGACTTTTCATTAAGGTCTAATGGATTTATTAACATAAGAAAAATAATATATGACCCTTATATATGGTATGGACGACAAGGCTATTGAGAATAGTTTAAATATTTTATTTTATTTTACTATTTAATTAAATGGAAATTAATTATTTTTATTAATTAATTAATTATTTAATTAAAAATCAAAATATTTTTCTTAGTAGGAGATGGTCTCCTAAAACTATACTATTGTTGGTAGTATTGTTAATGTTAAAGACTATATTTGATAAGTAGATAAATAAAAGGAATTATTTATCTAATCAAATTAGGAAGTCTTTAATATGGTTACAAATACACTATTGAGTTGGATTAGGAGTCTTGGTGTTAGGATATAATTCCTTTTTGAAAAGGATTCTTAACCATCAAGTAAATCTACCTAAGGAAAGGATTATTAACTACCAAGTAATCCTTCTTAGGAAAAGAATAAACTCTCCTAATCTATATCAATGAGAAATTCGGCTAGCCCATATGGATATAGGAGAAGTTAGATTTCATTTTAGATAAGGATTCTTAACTATCAAAAAAATCCACCTAAAGAAAGGATTTTTGCCAACCAAGTAAATCCTTCTTAGGAAAAGATTTATGATCCTATATATATGTGTTTGTGATTTCCGGCCAACCCTAAGAAATCTATGATGAAAATTTCGGCCATGCTAGGTAATTTTCAAGAGAGAATTTGGCATAGCAAGAAAGAATTTTGATGGGGAAAAATTTAGTTTTTGCTCTAGACAAAATTCGATCAACTCATAGATAAAGGGTGTGGAATTCGGCCAATGAGAAAAGAGAAAAAGAGAATGTTTTTGTTTTCGATAGTATACCAATATCTTTTACATCAAAAGGGTTTTGTGTACAACATCAAATCAAGGTTCACGCGAATTTCAATCAAATTGATTGATAATTCACAAGTGACCGGACGTTCTTGGATTTTTCTCTTGGAGGATATTTGTAACTAACAAAGAAAAGATTTTGCTTTGTCTCCACCCTCAGGTATACAATTTAAAGAAAGGGAGCTCACACTCCAACGTGACTCGCGTTCATGATTGGATTAAAAGATCTTGCGGAATCAACTCGGCTCTTGTTCAATCATCATGAGGAAAAGGTTTGATACTTATATATACATCAATTAATCTAGGGTTAAGGTTCTCGTTGCATAAAGATACATTTTTTATTTTTACGAAAACCTTAATTTTCATTTTTTTTCATGCTTCCGTTGTGTTTTGAACCGTTTTTTCCCTACAATAGAGAAGTGTGTAACGCCCCCCTTGGTGGCTTGGGACCTCCCTTGGCTTCTCTCCTCTTTGAATTGCAAGGAATAGTAAGTATTCATAGGTGATTTTTCCTTGTAAACCCCTAGTTCTTCTTAGGTTTAGGAAATCCATCAAGTGGGAAAGTAGAATGAAACAAGGAATAAGAATCCTTTCCTAAATTAAATTTCCTCTTTTGATGTTTGACTCAAAATTTGAGTTTTGGAAGTTTCCCAAACATGTTTTGGTCTTCTAAAATCATTAGAATTTGATAAGGAAAGTTTTGGAACAATTCTGGATCAATTCGGAGTGGTTTTCAGCTAAATATCCGTCAATCCTTGGCTTGGGTCACTCCGGAAGTCACCACAGTCCAAACAGCGGTTCTCTTCTGCAATGTACCTCTCCTCAGACCGCTGGGTAGGTCTTATGCCTGGACAGCGATCTAGGCCGCGGTTGACTTTCTAACACTAACCTTTGGTTACTAAATTGTGCATAACCTCTTCTAGGAATATCGGAACTGCGATCCGTAAAGTGAGCCGGAAACGAGATTTTCTGGGCTTTCCATCCATAGGTAGTAGGACACACAATTTGATCGGAGCGGAAAGATATGTGCCCCGCAATATAGATGTTATGTATTGCTCTGAAATTTAACTTTTTGCTCTTTTTCTCCAAAATAACATTCAACACCTCTTGAATGGAATGTGACCTACACATGCTCAACAAACACATAAAATACCTAATTTCATCCAAGAACAAAGCACAATTAATAGGAAATGAGGACCTAAAACATGTATAGAAATAGACCGATCACTTGCCAACACACCTTGGTTACAAGACTTCACTTGCTTGTGCACTACATCTTGTAGTCGCAAGAATTAACTCTCAGAGAAGAGATCAACAACCTATGTAAATCTATCAATATTCTAAATGCAATTAATGCTAGGCAACACTAAATGGTTATCTAGGGATTTAAAGATGTCAATAAGTACAAATCCTAGATATTAATGTCTATATGAATGCTCGTAAAGACCTAAGTAGATCTTGATATGCAAGTCTAAAATCTAGTCATCAAACAAAGCCATATCAACACAAGTTGTCATAAATCATGGCAAGGACAATAAATGCAATTAAAAAATACAATCAATTTATTCATAATCAACAATGTGTAAATGCAATGCATAGAGACTTAACTAGAGGGCAAATATGTCCTAAATGTAAGCTATCACGACACAAACCCGGTCATGCAAAGAACTCATAAAATAGATGCAATAAATGGAGTCCTAGAATTTAATCAAGTAATAAATGCAACAAAAATGTCATCTTGGAAAATATGAACCAATTGCAAAGATGGAATTTTTGTTTAACTTGCCAAGTCAATTAAATGATAAAGACCCACACCTAAAGATGCTTAATAATGCATGAAGAATGATGGGTTTTGGGTTTAGAGAGCTAAAGAACAAGTCTTGGAGTTTCTCTCAGATAATGGATTCTTCCTCTCACTAAAAATTGGTTTTGGAGCTCTTAAAACAAATGAGAAAGAATATGACATATATATAAGCCCTAAGACGAAACTATATCGCTTGAAAAATATTGCAATGTGCATGGGTACTGCATGGGTAAGAGACCTGTGCACAACCCTGCAATAGACATCCTAGAACACCTATCCTTAGTGCCTAGGTATTACGGGTAGGGACTAGTGCTTAACTCGTGCAGCAGAAAGACCAAAGGACACACATCTTCCGTGCACGGGTACTGCACGGGTAGGGACCCATACATAACCCGTGTAAAAGAGACCTTCAAGAGGCCTAAAACATGACTAAAAGACATCCAAACCTTTCATATAATATATCGTTGGAAAGATATGTAAGTTTACTTTCTATTCCTATAAGCAAAACAAGATTTGGATAACTATAGAAGGAGATATAGTCAAATGAGTGACTAAATGTCATATTTGGACAACGACAAGAATATCCAACTCATGGAAAAAACCTTGTGACCAAAGACCAAAGAAAGAGAAGAATAAGACATTCTCAAATGGTCACTCAATGCTTAAACAAGCACACCATTGTGCAAACACGAACACAATAAAAAACCACACTTAAATCTAGAAATGAAGTGTAAGTGTGATTGTGAAATGAATTCACATGAGAGCAATAAGAAACAAATGCATAACAATTCAAATGCCTGTAGGTGAGTGTGTGCAACAGTAGATACATGTCAATACAAATACATGTAAGTGTGTGTGTTCAATAAATATCTCTTCAATATTTAAGTCAAGTGAACTACCTATCTTTAAGAACTTTAGGACCTTTAAAACTTTTTAAAGATGAGTTACAATTGGAGAACTAAGCTACCCATTACAAATAATCTCAATGTTGTTTGTCATGAAATAAGCCAATCAAAAATAGAGGTCCTTATAGAAGCAAAGCGCATCAGATATAAGGCCGCCCAATATTCGATAATTGGAGGAGAACTTTACAGAATGGAGTTTTCAAAATCTCTATAAATATATGTTTACTCGGTAGAAGGGAACTATACAGACAAACTATGTGAAGTACTTTTGGCTTATCGAACGATCGAAAGAACGTCGACCTGAAAAACTCCCTATTTATTAGCATTCGGAAGTGAAGTAGTTATCCCGATTGAGGTAATCCACACTTCCCCAAGAATACAGTTGTATCATCCAGACGCAAACATGAACATGCTAGAACAAAAACTAGATGAGCTAGAAGAGAAAAAGAGACTTGGTGAGAGTAAAAAATGTTGCTTACCAACAGAAGGCAACTAGATATTACAACTCACATGTCTGTGATAGAAGATTTCAGCTCAGAGATTTGGTTCACAAGAAAGTGTCCTCGGATACAAGGTAAATCGTAGTTGGATCGTTCGCAGATAAGTGGGAAGGGCCGTATAAGGTGGTCGGGTTAGCCGGTCGCTAAACATATGGCCTTACCAGACCAAATGGGGGAGAATTGCCCTGACCATGCAACGCCTAGTACTTGAAGATTTTCTACCCCAGTAGAGGATTCAATTTTCATGTTTTACCTCCTTTTCAATTTATAAATAGATATTAGAATTAGTGCATGTTTCATTTGTTTCTAATTAGTTGTTATTTCATTTTAGCATTTTGATTAAAGTTATCAATAAAATTCCCCTTGGGGGAAGAATTCCAAAAGATTAAGAAAATGTGTTCTAATCTTACCTTCGTTCACAAAGGCAATCTCGTAGCACATGAGATTGCTAACTCCAAATGGGTGCTCGATGGGCATAGTGAGAGGGCAAAAAGCATATGTCGTAAAAATAATGAACATTTATCGAAACTAACTGGGTGTATAGAAACAATGTTAGAGCGCTTTTAGGTCACATGTACCTAACGGGGAAAGAAGATACTCATACTTGAATGATTGCCAACAGAATACAGGGCAACAATAAATTAAGTAAATGAGATATGAACTACCTATGTTGCAATGATTCTTAAGCAACAGACTGCTGGAAGTCGTCCCAGTAACTTAGTTGACAAATAAAAGATAAGCGTCTATAAATTAGATACCATGAAAATGGCCCATAGTTCGGCCAACAGATATCATTATCTAGATCTTCAGTCATGAAGGTGGAGTAATTAGTGTTAGGTAAAGACCTAGTATCAGCTCCTTTCATCGAAGTGCCACTCTTCTCTTCTGTGTAGAAGGTCACTAAGGAGGAATTGGAGGGGAGCTCAAGATGTATGATGTATGGATCCTTCCAGATCGATCTGCAGTAGGCTTTCCATCTTATCTTTTGGTTTGTTATAGCATATAAAGACTCGGCCTTATGCTTCTGGATATTCCAATCCTATTTCTGCGAAGCCTCATCTGAAGACCTTTTTTTTGCAACAAAGAAAATTTGAGCATTGACAAGCCCTCGCACAAGCTCCCTCAACATAACAACCTCAAAAATACGAGACCTCTTGTACCAATTGACATTCTAAACCTCAAAGGGCTAACCTGGCCTCCCAAGAAAGCACCTCCACACTGACCCTTTGCTGCTCTGGGTCTTTAGCCAACCTATCATAGCAGAGCTGAGTTTTATCTTATTCCTGTTGTGACTTAAGCACAGATTGTTGAACGGAAGTAAGAGTGTCTTTGGCAATTTTGGCTTCCTCATTTTCAACCAAAATGGCCCTTGATTTGGTAAACCCCAATTTAGCTTTGGCAACCCTAACCTCCAACTCGCCATTCTTCACGGTAAGTTCTTTTATATTCTCGCTGACTGTGGAAGCCTTGCTTTGAATACTTGTTCGCGATCTCCTCAAAGCAACCTTAGTAACCTCGCGTTTTCTCAAAATCTCTTCATAAGATTGCTTGATCCTTGATTCACAGGCCGAAGAAGATTTAATAGATTCGTTTTTCTCAGCAAGCTCCCTTTTCAGTTGGAAAATTTCTGCAGCCTGCCTATCTTTAGTGATCAGGGCAAAAGTCAATTCTTTCAATGCCTACTAAACAAGAACAAGGTAAGAGCATAGACAAGCCTGGATAAACGGAGAGAGGTGTATAAAACTTACATTTACACCATTTTCAAAAATCATATGAATTCACTTAGAGATACTGGTAGTTCTGGCATCTTTCTAATACTCTAACCCAATGAACCCCTCACCAGCATACATGGAATATAGCATGGGAAGGGGGTCAGTTGGTGGAACACCTAAGCTTGAAGAGGAAAGTGGCCTAGATGGTGCTCTTATTAGTGTAGAGAGGGACTGTCCTCTCATGCCATAATGAAGGGATGGTTAAGGACACCGTTGAGGAGGTCAGGCACACAACAATATATACTTCTAGAGTTCCACCAACCTCCCCAGTTTGAAGGCCCGTCAAAGAGATGGTTTTTTCCTGCATTTTGACTACCTGAACTTTACCACCCTCATCTGTAAAGGGAAGGTCTTGAGGTGCATCCATGGCCACGGTAGCAGATTGATCCTGGGTGGCACCCTTGTCTAAGTTAGTCCTTGTGTAACCCGTTAGACGAGTAACTCCAACATTTGGCAGAACCCCGAATGATCGGCCTAATCACGTCGATACCTTATTAGCATAATCCAAAATGATGTCGGACACAATATCATTGGTGATATTCTCAATGAGGTTAATCACACCGCCATCAGAGTCAGAGTTAGTGAAGACTATCTGACATTTAATCAAAAACTGCATTGGGGCTTTACCAGCGCACCGTGCAGGAAGGTCAGCTGGGGCCTGATTTTTAGGGTGATCGATTTGGAAATGAGGTAGCTCAGGTTAAGGTGGAAGTTCTGTCTATTAAAGGTTAATCTCTCTACCCATCTCAGCTGGACCTGCTCGACCACTCTGTTCATTCGAAGAAAAGGGAAATAGATGTCATAGAAGTACGGTCGCCCATCTTTTTCATCCGCTCTTCCGTAAGATCAAATCAATCAATGTTTCCTAGTCATCGTCCTCCTCTATAGATTTTACAAGCTTGACCCTTACACGGTAAGCCTCCATATCTGCTTCAGGTTAGGGTTTCTTCTATTTACGGGTAGCCTCGGAGGAAGAGGTGCTGGTTCCAGGAACCAAAACTGGAATCCACGCAGCGAAAGTACAGCGGACCCGGTTTCAAAAAATTTCATAAAGACAAAACAGTTTTAGCCAGATCGTTGTGATTATATTGATTATAATATTTAACTATAAATATTAGGGAAAGAAATCGTTACCCTTGTAGACTTTTCATGATTCCCTTGATTCGAGTTCTTCCACTTTAGGATCTTCGTGATTCCCTCGAACCAAGTTCTTCCACACCGAATCTCCAACACAAAAGAACCGATGGGTTGGCGTCTCGGTATTCAACAGAAAATTTTGACTCTCGAATTTCTGTTCAAGTTGTGTACTCAACTCTTGAGACAACAAGAATAATATTGAGAGACTCTCTCACAATATTCTATAGAGGCTAGTGTTAAAAAAAACTTTTATTTCTTTTTATTTTTCTTGTAATAATGGACTAGAAACTCTTCTTTGTTCCTCTCTCTCCCTTGTTTAAAATTACAAGAACATTTTCTCTTGTTCTTTCTTCATTGTGGATTTTATATATCTATCGAGAGCTAGATTGGTTGGCATAATGAAGTAGAGTAGGAGCTTCAATTCAACATTGGTTTTAATGTGTGAAGAAAACAATATACAAATTATTAACAATGTTAAAGCAAGAAGACTTCTCGGTAGTGTTATGAAACACTAACTAAAGCAATTATGCATTGCTTTGAATTGTGTTGTTTATCTTCACTACATTTGACAAGAGCCAAGCTCTTTATATAACAAATAATAAAAAAAAACGTTTGTGGTGGGTGGTGCACAAAGTCACCACCACCCACTTAAAACAAAAAAAATATATATATGTATTGAATAATTAAATTATTATTTTATATATATAATAAATAATCTAACTATTATATTATATATATAATTAAATAATCAAATATTATTTAATCAATAAAATAATACATAAACTCATTTATGTGTAGATGATTAATTCTAAATTAATCACTGAGCCTCATTAGTCATTATACCTTAATATTCAATACAGTGTTATGGAGATGGCATGGGGACACATAGACCTATAATTTCAAGCTCCAATAAATCTTTAATATTTAATCAAACTATTTAATTAAATATTAGATTTATTAATCCTAGATTTAATCCACTAAAAAACTAGAACTGCACTCTTGTCATTAGATAATTAATTACTCGAATAAGAATCGAACAGTCCATTGATATAATTATTACATACAAATCAATCCTCCATAAATAGTTCGTAATATAAGCAAGGTTCAAGTCCATTAACCTCTCAATTAAATCTTTATCCTTGAGTGTCCGTGATTCTCTAATGAAAAATTATTTATGATCTTATCATAAATTGAGCGCTCTATTGTTCAAGACCCGAATCATTTGCTCAAGAGAACTGTTTGTTTGCTTCAATTAAGAAGGAATGGATTCCATCTTGTATATTATCATCCCCAGCTTAATATATCATTATGTCTCCAAGATACAAGGTTTTAGGTTTGGCAATATGAGCAAACCATATCGAGTAAGTCAAAAGACACAACTCTACAAGTAGGAGTCTGTTAAATACTCAGGATTAAGATCGTTCCATATATGACGATCTTTTCGATAAATGTTTCAAGACGGAGATTATTTAAGATTCCAATTTATCGTGTCCATGTCTTGTATAATCTTATTATACAAAGTACCTTCATTCTAATGTCACCACATCAATAGTTCAGATAAAACTGTTCCATTCTTAATAGGAATGAACCGTACTAGTAATTTTAATTAATTAAAGATCCCAACTTTAATTAACAATTATAGACAATTAAGATTATTATATAAAACATAATCCTCATGTTTATAACAACTTGTATACTATGTTTAATATTACATTTAATAATCATGGAATTTTATGTTATTAATACAATATTAATAACATTAAATGTACACAAATATAAAATGAAATGTTAATCCAATTATTATTTCACCAAAAAAAATTAACAACATTTGTTTTAAGGGCCTTTTTCCTAACAAGATGACTCTTCTACAGCCTTAGACACCTTTTTGCTAGTCATTTCTCTAGTAGACCTTCTCCTACCATCCCTAAGGGGGGTCATGCTTGCTCCCTTAAGCCTATCCAATCGAGCTTGTTGAGGTGCTAGGCCTATCAAGCTAAGCCTATCCAGGTTCTTTGCCTTCTTAGCTAGATCACCAGCTATGATATCTACTTCAAACACTGAAAGATAAAATACGATGAAGATCATAAAAGTGAGCATGGATGACATAAGCTAAATGATGAAAAGATCAGGATTACAACGTTTGTGTTTGCTGGAAATGGCAGGGAAGAGTTCCAGAATCATCAAGTCTTTCTCCACATACAAAGAGCAGCGGTCTCTGATCTCCCAAGATGTCTGAGCTGTTACAATTACCAAATCTGTTTGACTTTTAAGTCAAATCAACTCGTGTTTTATTCCATAACTCAAGGTTGTAGAAGTGTAATGGGACACTGTTTGTCTAAGTTCTGGTCAGGGTCAGCCGCGACCGATTCACCCCAATCACCCTTAACAAAGAACCAACTATTTTTCCACTACTTGATTAATGATAGGATACCCTATATAAAGCCCTTGTGTTCTTTACCGGATGCAGGAGTGGGTTTCCCCTTAAACTCGTGAGGGATCCAATGGTTGGGAGAGTTAGATTGAAAATGGAAAGTGCACCCAGTATCCGATTAACCGAAGGTGTAGAAATTACGAATCTCCTTGGGGGTCAAGGGGTACCTAGGCCAAATCTTTTTTTCGCAAATGCTATAGGTTGATCAAGACCTAGTAAGAATTAGGAGTTAGCTACGTAGGAGCAATACTGGCCTCAACTAAAAATCTGGCAATGAATGGTTGAATTGACAAAGTTACCCAGGAGGTTAGCATGGCCCTATAAATAGCAACAGTGCCGGGCGGAGGGTTCCAAACATTGTACTGGCCGTTGGGAAGTAGCTGTATCAGTCGGGGAATATCGAATCTATCAACATAACTTGAAACTTCTCAATCAGTCAGTAGTAAACCACAACAAGTGCACTCAGCAATTCCAAGGGACATCAGTTAGCTTTAGCCATTGAGAAGTTATCTCTAAATCACTTGTGGATGAGCGAGATTTCCAAGGGAAACTATACTTCCATGATTGGTACCTATTGTCGTCGACATAACTGAGTATGTATCAATAGAAAAAGCAACGGGATTAGAATCTGGAGGTAAAAATTCAGGATGGACTGAATCATTCATGCTCCTCCATTCTAATCATCTCAAACTGCATTTGGAGGACTTGGAGCTTTGAGTCCTTGACTACCTCAGTTCCCTCATGTGCCGTTTGAAGAATGTCTTAAGCCTTCTTAGCAATCCTAGTATTTTAGACCAGCTTGTACTGATTATCGTCCACGGCACAAAGAATGGCATGCATAGCACTGTTGTACCACTTGGATGCTTCAAACTCTTGAGTACTCAAACTAGACTTGGGCTTAGGAGCTTCTACATCATCATCAGTTGTCATTGTTGGAGGAGTATAACCGTCTTCAATAGCCATCTAAGCACGGTCATCTATTTGGCAAAGATAGGCTTCCATCTTGCCCTTCCAAGTAGCATAATTCACCCCATTGAGGAAATGGGGTCTTGTGCTTGAGGCTCCCTCATGACTATTACCGTTTCCACTCATTGTGTTTGAGGGTAATAAATGATATGAAGATGCAAATGTAATGCAACACACAAAATGCAAACAACCAAAATGCACAAGATAAGACACACACAATGCACGGATCACCTAAGTATATCTAGGCACCGGCTATGATACCAATAGAAATTCCCTAGAAAGTGTGTAACTATAACCTACAGGGGTTGAATAGGTTTTAATTCGATAAATTACCGATTTTGTGAATTAGTTAATGTTATCAAATTTACCATATTCTACTAAGTGATCAATTAAAATATAACAAGCATAAAACAATAAAGACACGCAATGTATACGTGGAAACCTTCCTAATGGGAAAAACCACGGGCTGTTTAGAGCGCCACCCTTGATCCATAAAATCCACTATTGAGTAAAAGTTTAAAACCTAGGTTGACCTCCCATCTAACCCTCCAGTTACTAACCCTTTCACTCTACCTAACGGGCCTTAATAGTGATTTTGGATCCCTAGCCTTGTGTACTAACCACTTAGCCACAAGCTAACTCAACAATAAATAGATAATGGCAACCTAAGTGAATATGCAAGAATATTCAATATGCAAAAATGCTATGTCAAGACATTCATGCTTATCTAGGATTAATAATGAAATTAAAGAAAATCCTAGATATCAATGTTCTAAATACAAGGGCAAGAAGAATTAGCTAGAAGGGTAAAATGGTCATAAATGCTAGCTATCAGAAATTAATGCATCTCAACCAATAATCAATACACAAGCATGTCAAAAAGCAATTAAAAGTTCAAACAAGCATTTAATATGCAATAAAGACTAAAACCCTAGGCATACATGTCTTTGTAATGAAAGCATAAAACTTAGAACATGTAGAGAATACCTAGTCATGCACATACAAAAAACCCATGCTTGGAAGATGCTTGATGATTTGGATTTTAAGGATGGTTGAGTAAAAATGGCTTCTTGGAGCTTCTCTCTCTAAAGAACCTTATCTCTCTCTCTCAAAAATAGGTTTGGAAGCTCTAAAAACCAATTGGGAAGAAGATGGTGTATATATATGAAGCCCAAAGTGAAGCTACGTAATTTTGGTAAAAACAGGCTAAAAGACAGAATGTGCGCTGGTCGAGTAGCGCACGACCAGCGACAACCCACTGGACAAGTTGCGCTGGTGCCTGTGTGCTGGTCGAGTAGCACACGACCAGCGACAATCCACTGGACAAGTTGCTCTGGTGCCTGTGCGCATGACGACCAGCACACCACCAGCGACAAGCTACTGGAAAGTTACGCTGGTGTTGGCGCTGGTGAGGGCGCTGCTCGAGTAGCGCAATGTTCACCACCTTCACACACACACAATTCATGCAATAGAAATGAGGTGAAGGGAATGCATCCTAATGTCTTACATGACATGACATTTTAATCACAATGCAATCAATTCAAACAAGCAAGAGATAACAAAATTAGACACACAATCAAGACAACAAGCACACATGCAAAGTGATCAAAAACATGCATGAGAGTGAGTGTGTGCATTAAATCTCTTCAATGGAGGTTAAGCTAGTGATTTTACATTTGAAGCTTGAAAGAGGACTTAACCAATGATGACCCAACCACCCTTACACATTGAACCCCAAATATTGTTGTCAACGAAATAAGCCAATCAAAACCGAGGAACTTACATTCTTCCCTTTTGGCTATTTCGTGACAAAACCACCACTCACATTTCATCCTCACCAAAAACCAAAAAACAACAGACAGAGGTCAACAAAACTTTCTACATTACAAAGAGATACCTAAAGCTAAATCTTCAAACCTTTCATCTCTTGTAGAATGATCATCCCTACAAAACAAAGAACTACACTTTCCAAGACAAGTGTATGAGAGGGACCAAGACAAATAAAAAACAAGCACAATTTGCATGAAATAGAAACAAGTAATATGCAATCAACATTGCACATAGCAAACGCTCCCCCTAAATAGATCCACTCCCTCTCAATAGGTCAATCTCCTTAAATCATGCCAATATCAACTCCCCCTAAATCCAACCATACTCCCTTTTTTTGTCACAAGATAGGCCAATGAGTATTCCCTAACCGGGATGCTGTAGCAAAGAGAGATATTTGCAATGTAAATGCATAATCATATACAACAACTTTATGCAAGTTAATAAGAGAGAGAGAAATTCATGGAAGTTTTATTGATTTAAATATGTACGAAAGAATGCATTGAATGAAATACATGCAACATCACCTTCCAAAAGCATGGTATTTGTAAGCATTCAATAAATTCATCATGCATATCACTTTAAGCATGGTAAGATCAAGTTTTCACAAACATGGAGATAAACCTTGGGTTAATCAAATGTACTTCCCAATCAAATTTCCTAGTCCAAAAATACATGTTTGAACACAAATGAGACATACATTTCAAATAAGGCAAAAACACACTTATTGAATATAAAAAAAACATATACTAATATATGCATCCAAGATACTCAAGCAATTAATTAAAGAGCATAAAATTGAACAATTATTTGATTATTAAAATACAAGTTCGCTCTCTTTGCTTGAGCTCCCGATATGGGGTCAACCACCAAAACCCATCAATGCATATGACAAATCCCAATAGACTTACTAAGAGATTTAAACCTAGTTGAATCTAATGGTTTTGTAAACAAATCCGCCAGTTGATCATTTGTGCCCACATGCTCAAGTGCAACTCATTTGCTCTCAACTAGCTCCCGTATGAAATGATGTCTAATGTCAATATGCTTAGTTCTAGAATATTGGACAGGATTTTTTGAAATATTGATGGCACTCATGTTATCACAATAAAGGGTTAGAGTACCTTGCTCAAAGCCATAATCCATAAGCATTTGCTTCATCCAAAGGAGTTGTGTGCAAGTACTCCCTGCTACTATATACTCGGCCTCGGCTGTGGATAATGAGATGGAATTTTGCTCTTGCAAAACCAAGATACAAGATTGTTCCCTAGGAAGAAGAAACCGCCCGATGTACTCTTCTTATCATCATAATTACCTGCCCAATCTGCATCACTAAAGCCAACTAAACTAGCATTAGTGTCAAAAGAGTACCATATCCCATAGTTGGATGTCCCATTCATATATCAAATGATTCTCTTCACAGAGGAGAGATGGGATTCCTTGAGATTTGCTTGGTACCTAGCACACACACCAACACTAAAGGCTATATCGGGCCTACTAGCAGTCAAGTATAGCAAGCTTCCTATCATGGCACGATATAGACTTTGATCCACACTTTTTCCACTAGCATCCTTGCTAAGTTTCAAAATGGTACTCATTGGTGTGTCACAATGCTTGGCATTTTCAAGGCCAAACTTCTTCACTAGGTTCTTGGCATACTTAGCTTGGGATATGAAGATCCCATCATGCATTTGTTTGATTTGCAAGCCTAGGAAGTAATTGAGTTCACCAACCATGCTTATTTCAAACTCATGAGTCATGACACCAACTAATTGTTGAACTTTCAAGTTGTTGGTGGAACCAAAAACGATGTCATCGACATAAATTTGAGCTATGAATAGCTCATTTTAGTGCACTTGATGAACAAAGTCTTGTCAACACTACCTCTAGAATAGCCATTGTATACAAGATAAAGAGTGAGGCGCTCATACCAAGCTCTCGGTGCTTGTTTCAACACATATAGCGCCTTCTTGAGACGATAAACATGATTGGGGTGGTGTGGATCCACAAACCCCTTTGGTTGCTCAACAAACAGTTCCTCTTGCAAAAAGCCATTGAGGAAGTTGATGTAATTTAAACTTGTGCACACAAGAAATGGATAAGAGAAGCCTAATGGACTCTAAACAGGCAACGGGAGCAAAAGTCTCCTCAAAGTCGATACTCTGAATTTGTGAGTATCCTTGTGCAACAAGTCTAGCTTTGTTCCGCATAATATTGTCATCCTCATCAAATTTGTTCCTATAGACCCACTTAGTGCCTGTCACATTAGTGCTCTTAGGCCTAGGAACTAGAGTCCAAACCCTATTCCTTTCAAATTGATTTAGCTCTTCTTACAAAGCAAGAACCCAAAACTCATCACTCAAAGCTTCATCTACCTTTTTGGGTTCAAGTTGAGAGGTGTAGCAAGTGTAACTAATTTGATTTGCTAATTGATGTCTAGTTTTCACACCCTCATTGCATTTGCAAGAATGTCACTCTTGTTGTGGAGATGCCTAACCCAAGGAGCGGGTTCCTTAAAGTCCAAAGTAGGATCTTTATCAAGATATTTAGTGACCTCTTTGTCAAGCTTAGATTTTTCATCACTAGAAATCTCATCAATCCTCACCAAGGGAATATCATCAATCACACTAATCTCCTCATCATGGTTACTAACCTTAGGCCTACAATCATCTATGACCACATTAGATGATTCCATAACACTTTTTGTCTTCAAATTAAAAACTCTATAGGCCTTACTATTTAGGGTATAGCCAATGAAAATCCCCTCATCACTCTTAGCATCGAACTTGCCAAGTTGATCACGGTCATTTAAAATGTAGCACTTGCTTCCAAATGAGTGGAAGTAGCTCACATTTGGCTCCCTACCTTTCCGCAATTCATAGGAGGTTTGCCTAGTCCTGGGCCTAAGAAGCACCTTATTGCCTATATAACAAGCCGTATTGACAGCTTCAGCCGAAAGATTCCTAGACACATTGTTGCTATGCAAAATCACACGGGCCATCTCTTGTAGGACTCTATTCTTCCTCTCTACTACCCCATTTTGTTGAGAAGTTCGAGGAGCTGAAAACTCATGGGAAATACCAAGACTATCATAAAAAATTTCAAAGCTAACATTTTCAAATTCTCTCCCATGATCACTCTTAATTCTCTTGATGCATTTTATGTGAGAATCCTTCTCATTTTGAATTTTAGTGCAAAGCATTTTAAAAGTTTCAAATGTTTCAGTTTTCTCTCTAAGAAAGTAAGTCCAAGTAAATCTAGAAAAATCATCCACACACAGAAAAATGTACCTCTTGCCACCGAGACTCTCGGTTTGCATGGGACCCTTAAGGTCCATATGAAGAAGCTCTAATGGCTCCTTAGTATGAAGATACTTACCCATCTTATGCACACTTTTAGTTTGCTTTCCTTGTTGACAGGGTCCACAAACTCCCTCAATCCTATTTCCAAACTTCTGAAGACCTCTTACAACTTTCAACCTCTCAATAACTTTCAAGTCTTTGAAATTCATATGACCTAACCTTTGATGCCATAATTCGACTTGATCACAACTAGACAAATTGCAAGAGATGCCATTAGAATCAAGACAATAACAATTGTCACTTAATCTATTGCCTTTCACTAGAACTTGTCCATCCTCTCTCAAAATATAACAATCAACTTTACCAAACATGACCGAAAAACCTTCATCACTTAAATGTGATATGCTAAGAAGATTTGCTTGCAAGCCATCTACAAAGAAAGCATTAGTTAAGGAGGGAAAACTGGGGATGGAAATGTTTCCTTTTCCTAGAACCTTCTTACGTGAACCATCACCAAAGGTGACAAACCCACCATCCTCCATCAAAAGAGTTTCAAAGAAACTCTTGTTTCCGGTCATGTGCCTAGAACATCCACTATCAAGGTACCAAATGTTAGAAGCTTTCTTCTTCAACACCACTTGGGCCACATGGCAAACCTACTCATTAGTTCTAGTCCACCTAGTAGCAACATTGTCATTCCTAGGAGCCTTGGGTTTATTGGCTCTAAAATTCCTAGGTGCATGCATTTTGGCTCTTCTAAGCATATTCTTCTCAATCATTCTTTCAAAACGACCCAATTTAATAAATTTAAAATAATTCGGCCTTATGTGACCTTCAACACCACAATGATGACAAATTAGAGTAAAGTAAAAATTCATACCATATCCTTGTGCAAGCATGGAAGACTTCCCTCTCCTTTGAGTTGTCCTTTGGTGTTGAGCCGAATCACTTCTTTGAAACATCCTTTATGGTTGAGCCACATTAGCTTTCCTTCTTGATTAAGGTTGAAAATTTCTTTGTTGAATTTGAGGGCTCCTTGGAAGTTGAGGTCTTGTTTGATGTGTTCTAGCTTTTGGTGGATGAGCTTTAGCTTGAGAATTTGTTTGAGCCTTCATTTTGAGCTTGCTTTGATGATTCTCCAACTTCATTCGATCTCATTTGTTGGTGTGAACCTTGAGTCTCTTTGACCTCTTGACTTTTGACAAAGATGGTCTTCTTCAAGGAAGTGGCATCCTTGCCTTCCACATATCCTAGGCTCATTTTATCGCTAGAACTCTTCCCACATGATAGCATCTTGTCAAGTCTCTCGGTTTCGGATGTCATCTTGGCAACCAATTCTTTTGCTTCCTTAAGCTCATTCTTCAAGTTTTCTTCACTCTTCTTAGTGATCACAAGCTCCAACTTTAAACTCTCTTCTAACTCTTTTCCACTCTTTACCTTCTCACTCAAGTTGGTAATCTTGAAGGTTAACTCTAGATTCTTTTTTTCAACTCTTGAACCTCCTTCTTCTTTTTCAATATAGACTTTTCAAAAAACTTCATGAAGTCTACATAGTCCATTTCCTCATCAATCTTAAACCTAGAGTTAGAAGAGGTACTCTCATCACTAGAGTCATCTACTTCTTCATTGACACTCATAACTTCCTTGCCATTATGATATGTTGTAAAGGCAATGAAGTTTGCAACTCGATCTTCATCATCTGAAGACTTTTCTTCCTCTTCTAAGTCTTCACTATCACTCTAAGTAGCCGCCATTGCCTTCCCCTTTTTCTTTTTATTCAAATTTGCACATTCTGGAGCAATGTGACCAAAGCCACTGCATTCATAGCATTTAATGCCCTTCTTGGAGTCACTTTCTTGAAACTTTTCATTCTTCTTGAAGGGAGTTTTCCTTTTCACTTTCTTCCCCTTTAACCCAAAACCTTTCCTCTCAAACTTCATGAATTTCTTGAATCTTTTAACCATGAGGGCCATTTCTTCATCTGAGTCCTCATTCTCTTCTTCAACCTTAGTGGTATTCAATGCAATGCTCTTTTGCTTCTTTGGAGGTGTGGGTGAGGTGTTCCATCTAGACTCATGAGCTAGAAGTCTTCCAATGACTTCACTCGGCTTCATATACTTGTACTCACTATTCTCTTCAAGTATCGTCACTTTTGCGTCGAACCTTAATGAAAGTGACCTCATAATCTTTTGCTTGACTCTCTTATCTGAATAGGGGTCCCCAAGTTGATGGCTTTGGTTGACAATATCAATCAACTTAACTTGGAAGTCATTGAAGAATTCATGCTCCTTCATTCTAATCATCTCAAACTGCATTTGGAGGACTTGAAGCTTTGAGTTCTTGACTACCTCGGCTCCCTCATGTGCTGTTTGAAGAATGTCCCCAGTCTTCATAGCAATCCTAGTGTTTTGGACCAGCTTGTACTGATTATCGTCCATGGCACAAAGAATGGCATGCATAGCCTTGTTGTTCCACTTGGATGCTTCAAACTCTTGAGCACTCCAACTAGATTGGGCTTAGAAGCTTCTACACCATCATCAGTGGTCATTGTTGGAAGAGTATAAATGTCTTCAATAGTCATCCAAGCAAGGTCATATATTTGGCAAAGATAGGCTTCCATATTGCCCTTTCAAGTAGCATAATTCACACCATTGAGCAAAGGGGTTCTTGTGCTTGAGGCTCTCTCATGACTATTTCCGTTTCCACTCATTGTGTTTGAGGGTAATAAATGATATGAAGATGCAAATGTAATGCAACACACAAAATGCAAACAACCAAAATGCACAAGGTAAGACACACATAATGCATAGATCATCTAAGTATATCTAGGCACCGGCTCTGATAACAATTGAAATTACCTAGAAAGTGTGTAACTATAACCTAGAAGGGGGTGAATAGGTTTTAATTCGATAAATTACCGATTTTTGTGAATTAGTTAATGCTATCAAATTTACCCCATTCTACTAAGTGATCAATTAAAAGATAACAACCATAAAACAATAAAGACACGCAATGTATACGAGGAAACCTTTCGAATGGAAAAAAACCACCGCTGTTTAGAGCGCCACCCTTGATCCACAAAATCCACTATTGAGTAAAATTTTACAACCTAGGTTGACATCCCGTCTAACCCTCTAGTTACTAACCCTTTCACACTACCCAATGGGTTTTAATAGTGATTTTGGATCCCTAGCCTTGTGCACTAACCACTTAGCCAGAAGCTAACTCAACAATGAATAGATAATGGCAACCTTAGTTAATATGCAAGAATATTCAATATGCAAAAATGCTAGGTAAAGACATTCATGCTTATCTAGGATTAATAATGATAATTAAAACAAATCGTAGATATCAATGTTCTAAATGCAAAGGCAAGAAGAATTAGCTAGAAGGGTAAAATCGTCCTAAATGCTAGCTATCACAAATTAATGCATCTTAACCAACAATCAATACACAAGCATGTCAAAAAGCAATTAAAAATTCAAACAAGCATTTAATATGCAATAAAGACTAAAACCCTAGGCATACATGTCTTTATAATGAAAACATAAAACTTAGAACATGTAGAGAATATCTAGTCATGCACATACAAGAAACTCATGCTTGGAAGATGATTGATGATTTGGATTTTAAGGATGGTTGAGTAAAAATGGCTTCTTGGAGCTTCTCTCTCTAAAGAACCTTATATCTCTCTCAAAAATAGGTTTGGAAGCTCTAAAAACCAATTGGGAAGAAGATGGTGTATATATATGAAGCCCAAAGTGAAGCTACGTCACTTTGGCAAAAACAGGCCAAAAGATGCAATATGCGCTGGTGTCTGTACGCTGGTCGAGTAGCGCACGACCAGTGACAACCCACTAGACAAGTTACGCTAGTGCCTATATGCTGGTCGAGTAGCGCACGACCACCATAACCCACTGGACAAGTTAAGCTAGTGCCTGTGCGCATGACGACCAGTGCACCACCAGCGACAAGCTACTGGAAAGCTGCGCTGATGTTGGCATTGGTGAGGGCGCTGCTCGAGCAGAGCAATGCTCACCACCTTCACACACACAATTCATGGAAGAGAAATGAGGTGCAGGGAATGCATCCTAATGTCTAACATGACATGACATTTTAATCACAAGATGCAATCAATTCAAACAAGCAAGAGATAACAAAATTAGACACACAATCAAGACAATAAGCACACATGCAAAGTGATCAAAAACATGCATGAGAGTGAGTGTGTGCACTAAATCTCTTCAATGGAGGTTAAGCTAGTGATTTTACCTTTGAAGCTTGAAAGAGGACTTAACCAATGATGACCTAACCACCCTTACACATTGAACCCCAAATATGGTTGTCAACGAAATAAGCCAATCAAAACCCAGGAACTTACAATATGTGTGATGGTGGGGGATGGTGCACTAACCATAAAGATCATGCGTCGTTCAAAAATCAAATAAACCGCCAATGATTGTGTCATTCACATCATATCACTTTGACAAATAAATAAAGTGTGACAGGGATTTTAGGCATTAATAAGCATTCAGGAACAAATGAGCTACAAGACAAAAATTAAAAGCAGATTAAACATACCTCATCGAGTGAGTTCCTTTCTGATCGAACGAAATACTCGGTTCGAACGTTTTAGAGAGGATTGTTATCAGAAAAATCTAAAAGAGTGACAAGTCAACATGATTGCCCGAATGTGTAGAGTCAGAGATGCCATATTACCAAAAGTCAACTACACTAAACCAACTTAAATTGACTAGAGATGGGCTTACAACATCTAGTCAAGATTACCTAAACAATCGGGTAGAGATAACCCAATTAAAGTGATTGGGTTGACTAGGTCAAGATTATTTGGATGGTCGGGACAATCCTTACGATCGAGATCAAACCACTGGTCATGGAGAATCAGGTCAGGTAGATGGTCAGTTGAGACACATGTGGACAACGTTAAATTCAATAGTAATATGGCTTGAATAAGCAGAGAATGAATCTTACTCAAACAAGGTGTCTCGAAGCACACATTGATAAGGAAGCAAATCTCCTAAGAGATATCAGAGTACAGATTAGGTAAGATATTTAATGCATTCAGAACATGATCAATGTGAAATTGGAAAAAAGAATAAAACGGCTCAAACAAGTCAGAGTTTTGGTTAAACCTCAACAATTTTCCTTGTACACCAAGAATAAGGGTTATATGCATGTATAAATGGACCATAATAACACCCACGAAAGGGTTAACGCAAAAAATACATACAAAAGAGTAAGTGAGATTCAGTGTGTAACAATTCAATCATAGTGAAGTTCTTTCTGTAGGGAAAATCGCACAACGGAAGCGTGAAAAATTAAAAATTAGGGTTTGATATATTTAAAAAAATCCCTTTATAATAACAAGAACCTTAACCCTAGATTAGTTTATGTATATAAAAAATGTATCGTACCTTTTTCTCATGATGATTGAACTAGCGCCGAATGGATTCTGTAAGATCTTCCAATCCAATCACGAACATGAATCACCTAGGAGTGTGGGCTCCCTTTCTTTAAATTGTATACCTGATGATGGAAAAAAAAAAACAAAATCTTCTTCTTTGTTGGTCACAATAATCCTCCGAGAAAAAAATCCAAGAATTTCCGGTCACTTTTGAATTATCAATCTACTTGATTGAAACTCGCATGAACCTGATTCCATTTTGTACACAAAACCCTTTTGATGTAAAGGATACTAGTGTACTATCAAAAACAAAAACGTTCCCTTCATTTTTCTTTTTGGCCGAATTCACACCGTATATTTATGAGTTGTCCAAATTTTGTCTAGAGCAAAAAAAAAAAAACTAAATTTTTGTCCCTAAAAAATCTCTCTTGCTTTGCCGAATTCTCTCTTAGAAAATAACCTTGCTTGGCCGAAATTTTACTCATAAAAAACTTAGGGCTGGCTGAATTTCAAGAGGTGGTATATATAGGATCACAAATAATTTCCTAAGAAGAATTTACTTGGTTGGAAAGAATCTTTTTTTCAAAAAAGAATTCTACTCTACAACAAGACTCATAATCCAACTCATTAGAGTATTTGTGACCATATTAAAGATTTTCTAATTTGACTAGATAAATAATTCATTTTATTTATCTACTTATCAAATATAATCTTTAAAATTATACCACCAACAATAGTATAATATTAGGAAACCTACTACTAGGATTTTCTTAAAATTTTAATTAAATAATTAATTAATCAAAAAATTAATTAATTCCCATTTAATTAAATAATAAAATAATAAATAATATATTTAGGCTTTTATATTTTAGCCTTGCCGCCCATCACATATACATGGGCCGATATATTATTTTTCTTATTTTATTAAATCCATTAGACCTTAATAAAAAGCTCGCATGTGACCTAGACTCATTCTTACAAAAAGAAACAAGTTCACATGCCTTAATACAATTCTAGATGGACCCCTAAATTTGTCCGGTAGAATATATCAAGTGATCCATGCAAGTTCGTGTTGATTGGGGATCTTGGCGGGCTATCTAAATTTAAGCTTTTACAGACATAACCTAATCACAAACAACAAATGATTCACTTAGGTCCGATCTATTAATTTTAGTTCATTACACTAAAGAACTAAAATTTAACTCTTAAATAAAGATAGAATAAGTTAATATTTCTCATTCATACCCTAGACAATCTTAGAGGAGAAAGTGTATCCTCGTGAAGAATACCAGTAATTGTCAAGAGCTCACAAACCGCGTATAGCTCTCCAAGTTACCATATTTACTCATATGACCACAATTTGAACTTTGGTATTTTAACTTGTCCAGAAGCCATGTTTCAATAGACACTATTGAAAACTTAACGTTAAGATTTAATATACAATACCTCAAAACACCCATATGATAATATTCTACTCTCATTTAATAAATGGAGCCACGATGTCCATATCCATAAATGAAGTCCTCTATCGATTAACAAATGAAAACCACCAAACTATCGAGGATAGACTATGCTATACAGTCGTACTCATTGATAGCTCAAATGATAACACTTGCAACCATAAGTCTATCATTTATCTCAGGATTAAGATAAACTCTCCGATTGTCTTCAAATGAAAACTTGTATCTATTAACGGTTCTAGATAAAGTATTTCATTATGATCCAATTCAATGCACCCAGTGCACTATATTCTTTAGCCCAAAGACACCACACTTTGATGATTTTAGACTCATCATAACACATTTGATCCCACTCAAATGCTAGCAAAAGAATCTACAAATTTAACAAGATAAAGGGGCCCAACCTTTATCTTAAGTTGTGAATATTATTCAAGACTAACTAAAGAATTGTGTCTACCTCATACATATCTAGATGTATGAACATTTATTCTTTTCTCAAAGTCTTTTGACCTTATGATTATTTACTTTTGACAATTATAATAATTAAACTGTAAGTGCTATAAGATTTGTTAAACTAGAAATCACTTTATTAATATGAAAAGATTGTCAAATACATTATTACACTCTTGCTATCGAGCATAATCCCAACAATCCCCCACTTGCTCTATAGCAAATGTGTCATATCTCTCATCCCCATGTTTTTTTAGATGCTTATCAAAACTCTTTGTGGAAGAGCCTTTGTAAAGGGATCCGCTAGATTATCTACTTACGCGATCTTGGTAATCGTCACGTCACCCCAATTTACAATTTCCCTCAGAAGGTGATACTTTCTTTCAATGTGTTTCTCTCTCTTATGACTTATTGGTTCTCTCGAATTATCCACTGCTCCACTATTATCACAATAGATAGTGATCTGTTTATTTGCATCAGAAACCACTTCCAAGTCAATCAAGAATTGGCGGAGCTAGACAGCCTCTTTAGCAGCCTCGCATGCAGCAATATACTCGGCTTCCATAATGGAGTCAGCAATACAAGATTGCTTAATACTCCTCCATATGACTGCCCCCCCCCCCCCCCCCTCCAATAGTAAACACGAATCCTGATGTTGATCTCTTGGAGTCAAGGTCTAACTGAAAATCAGAATTTGTATACCCAATGGGAATTAAATCCCCTCCAGAGTATACAAGCATATAATCTGTCGTTCTCCTGAGATACTTGAAAATATGTTTGACTATCTCCAATGATCAGGACCAGGCTTTGATTGAAACCTACTAACTATGTCCATAGAAAAACAAATATCTGTTCTAGTACATAGCATTGCATACTTGGGACTTCCCACTGCCGATGCATATGGAACCCTACTCATGAATTGCTCTTCATGGTAATTCTTAGGAACTTGTTCCTTAGAAAGTTTGATTCCATGTCTGAAAGGTAACATACCTTTCTTGGAATCTTACATGGAAAACCTAGACAATATTTTATCTATGTATGAAGCTTGGGATAATGAAATCATTCTATTCCTTCTATCCCTTATGACTTGGATTCGATGAATATAACTTGTTTCTCCTAAGTCCTTCATATCAAATTGTTTTGCTAACCATTCTTTTACTGATATCAATACACCTACATCGTTTCCAATGTGTAGTATATCATCAACGTAAAGAACTAGGAAAACCAACTTGTCACCTTTAATCCTTTTGTATACACATGGTTCATTAAGGTTTTGAATAAATCCAAAACTTTTAACGGCTTGATCAAACGTTATGTTCCAGGATCTGGATGCTTGCTTCAATCCATATATGGATCTTTGCAACTTGTATACCCTTTCCTCTTGGCCTTTTTTAATGAATCCTTCTAGTTGCATCGTATAGATGCTTTCGTCAAACCTTTCATTAAGGAAAACTGTCTCAACGTCTATTTGCAAAAATTTTAGGTCTAGAAATGCCGCAATAGATAAGAGTATCCTAATGGATTTAAGCATGGCCACATGAGAGAAGGTTTATTCATAATCGATACCTTCCTTCTGTGTATAACCTTTAGCTACCAATCTAGCTTTAAAGGTTTCCACCTTTCCATCCATTCCTCTATTCCTCTTGTATACCCACTTGCACCCGATGGGTTTTATCCCTTTAGGCAAGTCTACAAGAGATTAGACTTTGTTTTTGAACATAGATTCAATTTCGGATTGCATTACCTTTTGCCAATGGCGACAACCAACATCTTTAATTGCTTCCTTGTACGTATAAGGATCATCATCGTCCGATTGATTCTCTACAGATTCTCTTAAATCGATGTATCTCTCGGGTTGTCTACTAACCCTCCCACTACAACGAGGTATTGTGGATAGTTGATCTTGTGTTGGTGCAAAACTTTCAATTGGGCTAGGTTGTGAAACCTCTTATGGAATTGTATCTTCTGAAAGCTCATTCAAAACAATTCTACTTTTAGGCATAAAATTATTCATATTTCCAGAAATTTAGCATTTGTTGAAACAAATAGTTTAAGATCTGAAGGACTATAGAAATAATATCCTTTTGTTCCTTTTGGATACCTTACAAATATGCATGTTTCTGAACGGGACTTCATCTTTTCTGTCTTTCCATTTAACACATGCACAGGACATCCAAATATCCTTAAGTGTTGTAAACTAGGCTTTCGCCCGGTCCATAACTCATGCAGTGTTTTAGGAACCGAATTATATGGTACATCGTTTAGAATGTACATAGAAGTTTGTAAAGCATATCCCTAAAAAGAATTAGGGAGCGTTGAATAACTCAACATAGACCTAACCTTGTCCAAACGAGTTCTATTTCTTATTTCTGCCACCCCATTATGTTGAGGTGTACTTGGTGTAGAAAACTGAGAAATTATCCCATTATCGATAAGATAGTGCTGAAACTCACCAGATAGATATTCTCCACCATGATCAGACCTCAAGATTTTTATGCGTTTCTCAAGCTGATTTTCTACTTTAGCTTTAAATGCTTTGAACATGTCAAAAGCATCAGACTTATGTCTCGTGAGATACACATAGCCAAATCTTGAGTGATCATCCGTGAAAGTGATGAAGTACTCATATCTACCTCTAGCTTGAATGTTTATAGGTCCACACATATCAGTGTGTATCAATCCTAAACATTAGATGGCTCTTATGCCTTTGGTCATAAACGACCTTTTGGTCATTTTACCTTCCAAACAAGATTCACAAGTTAGTAGATCATCAACCTTTAAGTCAATTAGAGGTCCATCACTAACCAATCTTTTAATCCTATTAAGGTTAATATGACCTGGGAGCAAATGCCATAGGTAGATTTCATCTTTTGATAATTTAACTCTTTTGTGATTAGGTTCAGTTGATACTGTGTCTAACGAGAGAGAGATATTTCTATGAAAATAGAATAAACCGTTTTCCAATGTACCTTTGCAACTAATTTTGTCATTCTTGCTAATAAAAAAGGCTTTATTAAAAGTAACCGAAAAACCAAATTTATTTAAACAACAAACTGAAGTTAAGTTTCTCTTGAATCGAGGTACATAATAAACATCTATTAAATCTAAATGCGTATAAGAATCTAAATTTATTCTATTATCTCCCATTACACTAGTAGACACCAACGCTTCATTGCCTAAATGCAAGATGAATTCATTGTCATTCAGTCTTTTCCTTTCCCGGAATCCCTTCTGGTTACGCCCAAGTTGCTTTTTCTTTTGTTGTTTATTGATCTTCCTGCGGGTCTTAACAGAAGCAACTTTACTAACTGTATGATTATCTTAACCCTTACCTTACAGGAGGATTTTCTTGGTGCTTTGATCATCTTGCATTAGGCCTTGCAAGGTGTATTTCTTATTATTAAAGGTGTAGTCAAACTTGAACTTGACCAAAGGAATCTGATAGTGAGTTGATGATTATGTCAAATTTTATCTCACCATCTATCTCAACATCATTCAGTTCAGCAATGTTGAGATATGCTATGACTTTCATAATGTGATCTTTCACAGCTTGTCCAGGTTTCACCCTAAGACTCATGAAGCAGTCATTGCCTCTCTCTTAGTCGTCCTAGACCTCATGGCTAACATCTCCTATAGAGACATCATTATATCGGCAGTATTCTCCATTCCTTCATGTTGCAGTATTCTCTTTCTATTTCTATTTTGATAGGTCATAACAAAATCTAACATTGTTGACTTTCTTATCCATCAAGAAATCAACGCCAACAACTGGTGCTAGAAGGAGGGGCGTGTTGAACCTATTTAAGCAATGGTTGGTAGTGGAAGCAGAGACAGTTCCAGGGATAACAATCTCCAGATAATACACATACGGGCGGGGTCACTCAGGATCCCACAACAACCACCGGGAACCAACTGATATCCCTAGCTGGTATCTAGCAAATCTCTCCTACCAGCGAGGATATAGCACGTCATTTTCATGATGCACAATAACAATTATTGACAGATGCGGTGCAAGAAGGAAAAGATATTTTGGCAGCAGAAGAGGAGCATCTGCGAAACCCTTCACCTGCAAGTCTCCGATCGATTGTAGTTGGGCCAAAACCAGATGCACCAGTAGCTGTTAGAAACTCAGATTAAATCAATCAAGCTGGGGGTAAAACACGTAACCGGGACCAGGACTGTGAAATGCCCCCAGAAGAACGGCCACGCCAAAGGTGGAGTCACGGTCAGGCGGGCCATGAAAATACCGTAAATATTACCAGTGCAGAGATTGGTCATCGTCATCAGAGGATAGCTATCGGCATCATCGCAAACGTCTTTATGGAACCATTCACCTATAAGGATTAGCCTAAGAGACTCTAGAACAGAATGAAGAGGAGCTGGAAACAGGTATGACGATCACCCGGTAGCTCAACCATCACGGAGAACTGGTAGGGGACAAAGACATCATGATTCAGAGCCTGACCCGAGAAGTCAAAAACAACAGGCGTCAAATGAATGCGTTGAGGCGATATGGATATAATGAGTTTTCTGATGATGATTCTAACCGTCCTTTTACCATAAAAATCCTACGAACGCCATTCCAAGAAAGATTCAGGATGCCACATGTAGAACAGTTTAAAAAGGATACAGATCCTAAAGATCATGTTAAACGATATAAAAGAGCCATGGCTCAATATGCACACAACGATCCATTGTTGTGCCTTAATTTCCCACAAACACTAGGAGATACGGGTTCAAGATGGTTCGAAAGATTACCCCCGGCAAGCATTGGAAGTTTTAGTGAGTTGAGCAGAAGCTTCTCGAGATAATTTCTAGGCAATGTGCATAGGAAAAAGTCAGTGGCTTAACTTTCTCAGCTGAAACGAGGGAAAGATGAGTCATTGAAGAAGTATCTAACAAGGTTTGGTCAGACAGTCTCAAAAATTGGCATCGCGAATAATGAAGCAATAATCGCTGCATTCATAAACAACCAACAGAATGAACGGCTGTCTTTTAACCTAAGAAGGGCTCGTCTAATCAGAAATGTAGCTATGATGGATATGGCAGGCGAATACGCTCTGGCGGAAGAGGAGGAGCTGGCAACAGGAGGTAGTTACATGCATGGAGGGAGACCTGAACAAAAGGATGCCGAGTCAAAATAACAAAACCATAAAGTGAAACAAAAAGGAAATAGAAAAAAGAGGTACAAGGACGGGGGAAGTGGACGAAATGCTGACCAGACCGTAGAAAAGTTCTAAGGAAAATATGTTAGGTTCTAGATTTGTGTTGGCTTGATTCTATAACAAAACTTCATTTCTTTGTAATGATTAGTTGCTTAAGTGGTTCATGATGATAAGAGCTTCAAGGGAGAAACACAACTTCTCATGTTGCAAAATTCATCTTCAAGAGGATTGGTACTATTCTTGCATGCTAAGGTATCAAGATCATTCTTCCTCTTATAAGGCGTAGGCACACACACACAATTCATACATTTGTGTCCATGCATCATTGTGCACTTTTATAGGCACACACATAAAATTCATTCATATATGTCCCTACATTGTTATGCATAATGTATAACACATTCACACACTTGAAGATGAATGCTCATGCATTATTATGGAAATAACATGTTTTGGAAAATGCATGACTGGAGACTATCTCTATACAGTTTGCATTCTTGTGTGAATAGTGTTTATTTGTGTATATGTTTGTATAACATGGAGATTGAACTTGAATTTAGTCTTAAATCATTATTGATTGAGTTCCAATCATTTCGGTTACTCATACTATTGATTTCGAGTTCTAAGTCAAAAGATACTACACTTTCAACTCAAGTCATTGTCTTCGTCTTCATATATCGAGTCGAATTCTTATTTTATGGGTTGAGTATCTTATATTTCCATGTCTATGAGGGAGTCCCGGTTTGTAATATTCAAATGGATTCAAATTCGGAGTTCAGAGGCCAAAGAACGGTCGAAGAACAAGAGAGGAGTGCAAGGGGTGAGGTGTGATGGCTCAAGCCATCACCATGCACCATCCCGAGATGGCACGTGGCCATCTCGACCCAAAATGTGTTCTGCCCCGAGATGCCCACGCGCCATCTCAGGGAGACACTAAAAAAAGAGGGCAAAAAGGTCATTTTGTTATTCTCTCTTTAAATCCTCTTCTTCCCTCTCATTCTTTACAAGTTGAGAAAATTGAAATTGAAGAACAAGTGCAGAAATTTTCTCTCAACATTTTGTATTTTTGTTTTTGTGATAACCTCTTCATTTCTACTCCAAATCACTTGATTCAAAAACCGATTTCGAGTGTCTTGAAGTGTTCTACAAACCCCAAGCATTTTCAGAAACAAATTATGCCTATATGTTTATTTTTGGTCCGATCTTCAGTTCGTGGTGTTCATCCTTGTTGGTAAAATCATCATCTTCTTAGTTTTCTTCTTAGATCTTCTTATCGTTTGATGCTATTTGTTTAAGAAGCATGACTAGGATGATTTTGATATCATTTTGTGGTTTGTTGATTTGATTTTCAAGTTTAGCTAGATTTGTGATATATTGAATGATTTGTGCTAAACTTGATAAACATGAAATTGTTTCTAGAAATCTTTTGTTCTTATGCTTGATTGATTATTTCTAGATCTAATTTCATTTTCTAAGAACTAGGTTGTGTTTCAATTGGTATCTATATCTTCATATCTATGTTCTTAGTTGATAACATGCTTAGGTTGCCTAGATATATTTGTGATTTTTCTTTGAAAGTATAATCTAGCTATCTAGTTGCATGTCCATAGAATTTGTTGATCATCATTTTCTATGTTGAGTGCTTGTTTGCGTTTTGCATTCATGATCACTTAGATGCCTTGTGAAGAGGTAGAAAGTCTCATATCTTAGAGAGATTCTTTGATTTGAGCAATTGTAAGTCTTAGCTAGAGTCGGGAGGACTTGGATAGCTAAGGAAGTGGAAGTCTCGACAAGAGGTGTGAGACCTCGGATTGTTAAGCAAGGAAGTCCTGACTAGAGTCGGAAGGACTCGGATAGTTGAGCAAGAAGTCATGCCTAGGGTTGGGAGGATCTAGATGGGTGAGAAAGGAATCTTCCTAGAGACAGGGGGTCTTGGATAGAAAGTCGGCTTAGTAGATCACTAGGTTCAAGAATAGAGTGAGAGTGATAGCTTGTAGAACATGTGTGATCGCTTGAGTGTGTAACTCTATTTGAATTAGTGGATTTGCTTTTGCCGGTGGTTGTGGTATCAACCCGTGGATGTTTCCTCTTCGGAGGTTTACAACGTAAATATTGTGTGTCATTGTTTGCAATTTTCATTAATCATTGTTAGAATTGCATTGTTTTTAAAAGAAGATAAAAATTAGAGCATATACCTATTCACCCTCTAGGTCTATTCACACTATAAAGATAAAGGGAATTACAAAATACACAAACTACACCCCACTCCGGAAAAAATAGTAAGAAATCCTGGCAATACTAGAAGAAAAGAATCTGGTGAAGAAGCCACATCGGCAATCTCAATTTGCACGGCGAGACACGATGACATATTGCAAATTCCATAAGAAAACCGGTCATGAGACTTCCAAATGTTACCAGCTTAGAGACTATATAGAGACTCTTATTCGGGAAGGACACCTGCAAGATACAATCTTGAAGAAAGATGAGAAGTGAGTAATTAAGATAGAGACCAAGGCAAATCATAATTTTGGTCGGAACAAAAAGCCAGTCCCGAGGTGAATGAAGTAATACAAACTATTTTCGGAGGACCATCAACTGAGATAAGTAACCTGGAGCGGACTTAGGAAGTCTGAGATGCAGTGGAAGCAAGGCAAAATTTTGATGTCAACTTCGTCGAGCCAGATCCAAAAAGAACAAAGGAATGATAAGACCCGATAATATTCACAGAAGCCGATTCACATGGGGTCAACGTCCAACCAAATGACGCTCTCGTCATAAGTGCCCGAATTGGTCATAGAGAAGTCAGGAGAATTTTAGTAGACAATGGTAGTTCAGCCGACATTCTCAATGTGGTTGTTTATGATTAGCTTAGGTTGGATCGAAAGGATTTGTAACCTTTCCATACCCCACTCAAAGGATTCGGGAAGTTGAGGTCAGGTCTCTTAGGACAGCGAAGTTGCCCGTAAAGATCAGAGTAGCTTCTTGTTAGAAAACAGTGTTACTCGACTTTACAGTGGTAGACCTTGAAAACTGGCCTTATAATGCGCTATTAGGTCGAACATTCCTAAACAAAACCAAGGCAATAATAGCTACCTACGCTCTAATGATCAAAATTCCTGACTGAATAGTGGGTAGGAGTAATCAAGAGGTCCCACGAGATGGCCAGAAGAGCTAATCTTTCAGTTTACAAAGACAGAGACAATAGTGAGCAAGTATGCACCATAACACAACCAGATCAGATCGAGCAGGAATTACTGTTGTTTGAGTTTGATCCAAGGGAAGAATCGAAGGTATCTAAAAGTGAAACGATAGAAGAGATAGTCTTAAAGGAAGATGAACCAGAAAAGAAGATCAAAATTTAGGCCAATTTAGAAGGAAAGGTTAAGCAGGACCTTATTAGTTTGCTTAGAGAATACAAAGATGTGTTCACTTGGAGTCATGAAGACATGGTAGGAATAGATGCCCGAATAATATCACATCATTTGGTTGTGGATCCAAATGCGAAACCAGTAATACAAAAGAGAAGGTCATTCAACCTCGAAAGAAGTCGGGCAATCAATTAGGAAGTGGACAAGTTACTTATTGTAGAGTCGATCAGAGAAATCATCTACCCTCAATGGGTAGCAAATGTGGTCCTAGTCCAGAAGAAAAATGGCCATTAGAGAATGTGCATGGACTTCACGGACCTGAACAAGGCCTGCCTAAAGGATAGTTTCCCACTTCCAAGAATAGACAAACTGGTCGATACTACATCAAGCCATGAATTACTCAGTTTCATGGACGCTTACTTGGGATACAATCAAATCCGAATGAATAAGGCTCATGAAGAAAAAACAACATTCACGATCGATCAAGGCTTATACTGTTATACAGTAATGCCTTTTGGGTTAAAAAAACTAGAGCAACATACTAAAGATTGGTCAATAGGATCTTTGCTCATCAAATAGGAAGAAACATGGAAGTTTACATAGACGACATGTTAACCAAAAGTGTCTCGGTAGATAAACATGCTTCGGACCTGCGGGAAGCATTCGACGTCTTGAGGAGATATCAAATAAAGTTAAATCCAAACAAGTGCCTATTTAGGGTTCCTTCAGGAAGGTTCCTTCAGGAAGGTTCCTTCAGGAAGGTTCCTTAGTTTCCAAGTTCACTAGAGGGGAATCGAAGTGAACCCTGAGAAGATCCAGACCCTTCAAAAAATGGCTTCGGCAAGAACGCTAAAAGAAGTGCAACTCTTAACAGGATGCTTAGCTTCCTTGGGCAAATTTATTTCAAAGGCCATAGATAGATGTGCTCCCTTTTTCAAAGTGATCAAAAATGGGAAAAAACTCGAATGGAATGAAGAGTACGAGCAGGCATTCTTGAAAATCAAAGAGTACTTTGGGTAGGCTCCCATCCTTTCAAAACCTAAAATGGAAGAAATACTCCACTTGTACTTATCCATTACAGAATTAACAACAAGCTCGGTTTTAGTCAGGACAGAAGATGAAGTACATAGGCCAATGTACTACACCAACAAGGCTCTTCTTCCAACTGAAACCAGGCATTCACAATCAAAAAAAATGGCTCTAACATTGATTTCAGCAGCAAGAAAGTTGAGGCCATACTTTCAGGCTCATACGATCCAGGTTCTCACCGATTGCCCAATTAAGCAAATCCTACAGAAGCCAAAAATTTCGGGGAGATTAACTAAATGGGCAATCGAGCTGAGTGAATTTGATATTCAATACATTCCCAGGACATCACTCAAAGGCCAAGCAGTGACATATTTCATAGCAGAATTCACAGGACCAAACCTGGAAGCAAAAAAGATGTTGGGTAAAAGTTTCTCATGAAGGTTATATGTCGATGGTTCCTCAAACACTCATGGCAACGGGGCAGGGATCATGGTAAGCACCCCGGAAGAAGATGAAGTTGAATATGCCATGAGATTCGACTTCAAAGCAACAAATAACCAATCCGAATATGAGGCATTGCTAGCAGAACTTAGAGTTTGCATAGCTCCCGGAGTAGATGAGGTTGAGATATTTAGTGACTCACAGATAGTCGTTAACCAAGTTTTAGAAGAGTATCAGGCCAAGGATGAAGGTATGATGGTTTATTTGGGCATAGCAAAACAACTCCTCCAAAAATTCAAGGAATACAGGATTGTCTAGAGCCCTAGAGAAGAAAATGAGAAAGCAGATGCTTTGTCCAAATTAGCATCAGCAACAACCACAGTCAGGCCAAAAAAATATTCCGGTTGCACATCTTATCGGACTGACAATAGTTGAGCTGAAAAACTTTGAAGTCTTAGAAATCCGAACACCATTAGATGGTTGGATGACTCAGCTAAAAATATACTTAGAAGAAGGTATACTCCCAGAAGATCCCTTAGAAGCCAAACGCATCAGGTACCGGTCAGCAAGATACACATTGATTGAAAAAGAACTATAAAGAAAAGGGTTTTCCTGAACACTCCAAAGATGTGTATTAGAGGAAAATGTATATCGGGTACTACAAGAAATCCACGACGGAGTATGTAGAAACCATAATAGGGGCAGAAGTTTAGCACATAAGGTACTCATGCAAGGTTATTATTAGCCCTCTTTGTTCACGGATGCACAGTGATGCTCAGAAAGCTGTAATGCTTGCTAGAGGATTGCCAATGATATTCGGCAGCCTCCCGAACAACTTAGAAGCCTCAGATCCTCATGGCCATTCACCATGTGGGGACTAGACTTGATTGGTCCAATGCCAGCAGGAACAGGGAGTAGAGCTAAGCACTCAATTATGGCCGTTGATTACTTCACAAAGTGGGTAAAAGTTGAAGCGTTAATACCTATCATAGAAGTAAATACCATAAACTTTGTGAAGAAAAATATACTCTACAGATTTGAAGTCCCAAATACTATTATCACTGACAACGGTACCCAGTTCGATAATAAAAAAAATTGGCAACTTTGCAACGAGTACCAAATTACAAATTATTATGCCACACCTGCCCACCCCCAAACAAATGGAGAAGTTGAAGCAGTAAACAAAATCATCAAGCACACACTCAAAGCAAAGTTAGATGCCAAGAAAGGCAGTTGGGTTGAGAAACTTCCTGAAGTATTATGGGCGTATCGGACAACAGCATGAACTTCTAGAGAAGAGACTCCATTCTCTTTGGCGTTCGTAACAGAAGTTGTTATCCCAGTAGAAATATCGTATATGCCACCTAGGGTCAGGCTATATGATGAAGATCAGAACGTTGATATGTTGTTACAAAGCTTAGATGAGTTGGAAGAGAAAAGGGAAAAATCCCGACTACGAAACGCGGCATAGCAACAAAGAATAACCCGTCACAATAATTCTCATGTTCGGATTCGGAAGTTCCAGTTTGGAGACCTGGTGCTCAAAAGAGTATCGTTGAACACAAAGAACAAAGTTGCAAGCTCGTTGGTCGACAAATGGGAATGCCCACACAAGATTGAAGGAATAATTGGTTATAGGGCATACTGGATCACTCGACCAGATGGAGGGATTTTACCCTGACCATGCAACTCCTAATATTTAAAGATTTTTTATCCTTGAAATTTGTTTCATTTTTTCTAGACAGGAAAATTTGTTAGTCGGGATATTTTTTAGCTTGAGATTTATCATATTGTTAGTTTTACAGTTATGAATAAAAGCCCGACATGGGATTTCAGAAACCTGAGCACATGATAATAAGAATATATGAAAGAGCACATGATAATAAGAGCATGCGAAAAAGAAGCATAATAATAAGAGCATGCGAAAAAGAAGCATGATAATAAGAACATGCGAAAAAGAAGCATGATAATATGAACATACAAACAAAAAAAAACAAAAAAAAAAAGAGAAGTATATCATAAGCACATACAAAAAAAAAGATAAAATGGCTCGGGACCATTTATTTGGCAAAATTCCCAAATGGGCGGAGAAGCTCGAATGAGCATGCCAGCCGAGCAAGGTTAGTTGACCTTAGCCAAAAGGCAAACTCGATGCACCAGATTTCAGAAAACAGCCAGGGACGCCATCGGGAAAAATCTCGGTAAGATGAGCAGCGGTGTTAAGCAATTTAAAAGTTTAACAATTCGGCAAACCCTTGCGCAGACAAAACTAGGAGACGTCCTCAGTGACTTGCGTAAGGACTCAAACGTATGATCATGGTGAGCCTCGATGTAACGTTTGGGTAGCAACCGAGTATGAAGCACAAGCATAAATCTACTTGCGTGTTTCGAGATGACTCGGTTAATAATATTAGCCGATTTAATAAGATACTTGGCACATAAAATTGCATTAGCCAGTTTAATAAGATACTTGGCATATGAAATCGAGTTTAATAAGATACTCGGCGTTTAAAGAGTCGCCCAGACAATGTTAGCCAGTTTAATAAGATACTTGACCTTTGAAATCGAGTTTAATAAGATACTCGGAGTTTAAAGAGTCGCCCAGACAATGTTAGCCAGTTTAATAAGATACTTGGTGTATAAAATCGAGTATAATAAGATACTCGGCGTTTAAAGAGTCGCTCAGACAATATTAGTCAGTTAAATAAGATACTTACGGACATCCAAATTCATAACAAAGCAGTCGGTAAAAAAAATGGATTTTTATTAATTAAAATGAATCTTTAGAAACACGCCTAAGGTGGGGCTGAAGATTTGGAATCCTTGCCAATACTCGGGTCAGGCACCATCTCATACTCACGGAGGAGACTCTCATTCGAAGGCCAGACAATTGTGTCGAACGAGTCATCCATCCATTCATTGTAATCCATTCCAGGGACCGGTCCAACATAAGCCTTCGACCCATCCACACCAGCCTTCTGACTAACATAAAAGGTCGAAAGGGAATGCTCCGACGGGACCTCCAAATGCATAGGATAGGCCTTTTTACCTTGGATACGACAGTATGCTCTCCATTCTTTCATTTGAGTCTGAAGAGATTCCAAGGACCGGTCCACATGGTTTTTGATCGATAGCTCCCAGTTGGCTCGAGCCTTATCAGTCACCCGATCTTTGACTTTGAAGAATTCACCAGCCGAGACTAACCCTCACTGAAACTCCCTGAGGAGTAGGGCATCATAGGTTGGGGACCTCTTAAAGTGATCAACCCCCTAAACTTTAAATTCCAGCCTAGCCTCTTTCGAAAGGGATTCAATGGTCAGGGCCTAGCGCTCAAGGTCTTTAATTTTTTGTTCGTAAGAAGATCTAGCCTACCTAGCCTCTTGTTCAACTTTGAGCATCAACTCCTGGGAAGCAGACAGTAAATTTTGGAAGGATACAACCTTCTCTTCTGTAGCAGAAGCTCTCTCCTCGGCCTCCATTTGCTTAGCCAAACAGTGGTCGGCAAAGTCTTCGGCAAAGCTCACCTCCCTTTGATAGGCCGCCTAATTACGAGCATGGTTGTCCTTACTTTCCTTCAACTGAACTTCAAGACGTCTTATCCGATCAGCTTGATATTGTTACATCTGAACAAACTTAGCAAAATCAGCAACCACCTATAGGAAAGAGTAGGTTAAAAACCTAAGTCAAAAGAGCACTAAGACAAAGTTCAGAAACAGAGACTTACGTAGCTTGCATTGTTAAAAATGTTCTGAAAATGATCTGTCGGGGAACAATTCCTGAAGAGGCTCCAATGGTCATCCCCAATAAACGTCCGACCAGATGATATCACCCTCAACATAAGTATGGCAAGTAGGATCACCCGAGGAGCCTATCCCTATATCCACAACTTCAAGGGGTAAAGAATCCTTATTCAGATTGTCTGAAGTTTCCACTCATCCCAAAGGCACCTCAACCTTGACACTCGGGGAAACTCGAAAATACAAACACGGTTAAATGCTCAAGGCTAACCTAGAGAGAGGGTGAATGGGTTAGACACCTTTTTCGACTCCCTTAGAAACAAACAAAAGTTTGTCGCTCTAGATTGCTTGTATCACAATATATATATATTGATTAAAGTAACACATGCACATTCCATATTATAGAAAGGAAGTCAACTTACATAAAGAGTTCTATCCATAGTATTCAAATAACAAATACAAATACTAAAGCGATAGGGATAGAGAGAAGTTGACACAAGATATAACATGGTAAACCTCCGAATAGGAAACATCCACGGGCTAGCAGCCACCGGCAAACAAAATCCACTAGTAGATAAGACAAGTACAATCTCTCAAGTGACCCCTTCACCTAGAAACTACCCTCATATCCTACTCATGAAGATGTCGCCCTCATGCTCAACAATCCGAGGCCTCACACCTCTTATCAAGACTTCCTCACTCACCTTACCGGATCCTCACGACCCAAGGTAAGACTTCTTGCTTAACTATCTGAGTTCTCCCGACTCTAGTCAAGACTTGCTCACTCACCTAGCAACATGAGTTGAAAGTGTAGTATCTTTTGACTTGGAACTTGAAATCAATAGTATGAGAAACCAAAATGACCGGAACTCAATCAAGAATGATTTAAGACTAAATTCAAGTTCAATATCCATGTTATACAAAAATATAAACACACAAACACAATTCACACTAGAATGCAAACTACATAGAGATAGTCTTCAATCATGCATTTTCCAAAACATGTTATTTCCATACTAATGCATGAGCATTCATCTTCAAGTGTGTGAATGTGTTATACATGGTGCACAACAATGCAGGGACATATATGAATGAATTGTATGTGTGTGCGTATAATGGTGCACAACGATGCAGGGACACAAATGTATGAATTGTGTGTGTGTGCCTATAATGGTGCACAACGATGCAGGGACACAAATGTATGAATTGTGTGTGTGTGCCTAAGCCTTGTAAGAGAAAGATAAGGTCTTAGTATACCTTTGTAAAACCAAATTGCAACCTTTCTCTTTGAAGACTTAGAACTTGCTTTGACTTGTTGTTCATCCTTCTTTGAAGCTTGAATCATCATGAATCTAAACAGCTAAATCATTACAAGTAAACATCATTTTGATATGGATTTAATGCCTACACAAACTAAAACCTAACAATCTCCCCCTTTTGCAAAATCCATGTCAAAACACCTATACATTTACTACAAATATAAAAATGAAGATAGGTCACAAAATCACTCCCTCACATTACAATGAGTAAGATTCCTATAACTAATCTTCACCAACTCTTGAACTTCATCTTGATCTTCTCTTGAAGCAACCTACAAATCATCTCAAAGTACAATGTATATACAAGAGAAAAACAACAAATGGCAACATATGATATGGATAAGAATATACAATTAAATCCACAAATACATGTATCTCCCCCTCAATACATGCCAAAACACAATAATTCTTAACCAAATCTTAAAACTAATTATTACATGCCATTGAAAGTTCAAAAGTTCACAAAAACAACATAAAAAGAAACTAAGTAACTAGTAACTCTTTCGCCCCCTTTTTGACATGAAATGATGCCAAAAGGTAAGAACCATACCATAAGACTCAAATACTAGTTACTCGGTCCACCAAAGAAAGATGTGTGTTGTAGTTGATCTAACATAATGCTTGAGAGGTGGTCTTGAACTTGAGGAAATACACTCCTCCAACTCTTTTATTCTAGCATCTTGTTTATCAACTATAACATTAAGCTCATCAACCTTCTTCTTCAAATGTAAAGCCCAATCCAGAAGAATGTTTGTGCTAGTCTCTTGACAATCAACTTGTGAACTACTAAATAGTCCAAAAGTATCACATGTCTTACCCTTACCCTTATATGACATGTATGACACACGTTTATCACTATACTTTTCCAAGGGTTGTACCAACACATCATCTCCTCTACTTTTAACACCACGAGCTAAACACAAAAAAGTTATAAACCCCAGTAATGCAAGCTTTTTATCTTCTCTTGTAGAGAAAGTCGCACTATCAATATAAAGCATAAGTAAATCCCCAAGGTTTATAGGTTGATTAGTCACCAAGGTCTACACTATTTTGATCTTGTCTTTATTCAACTCGGTTGAATTCGAAGATCCAATAATGTTAGTGCAAATGAATAGATGCCAAAATGCACCAGCCTTAGTTAACTCATGTTGACTAATATAGGCTCTACCTTTCCACTCAAAAGAAGCATTTTCACAAAGAGTTCTATCTATGATATTAAGATTCTCAATGATATCTACATCTAGAAAGTTCGAATATATATCATTAGATAGCCCAAGAAACTTGTTAATGTTTTTCGGGTTAACTCTACACACAACACCACTAATCTCCATCAAAGCATCCAATAAAGTGACACTCTCTCTATATTCAAGATAAAACTCTCTAACAAGAGTATCATTCACTATTCCTAACATGCTCACCCAAGATTCCCAATTTCTATCTTTAATGCATTTAAGAACATAAGAATCTTTACATTTACCTAAGTCATTGCCTCTTTCTTGAAATATCTTCTTAGTTCCAAAGATCCCTAAATCCTTTGAGCTTGAAGCTTTGGATCCCTTTAAGGTAGACTTGGCTTTCACAATGGGATTCGAATGATTTCCACTTCCGGTAACCTTAGTTCTTCCCATCTGTTCTTGTGATATAAGATGCTATATACATACAACAAAAGTGATTGAAAGACAAAACAAGCACATTATTCACAAATATATAAAAATAAAGACATATGACTTAAGAATGAATCATCATGCAAGACAAAGATAGTGAGTAATATCTTACAAGTATCATTAAGTCAAAATATGCCAACATGTAACAAAATGAAGCATGTGAACATATCATAAAAGAGAACAATGTCTAGCATACAATGCTCCCCCTTGATAAATGCTATAACTAAAATCAATAATAGCATAAAGTTCACAAAGATGTTCATACAATCACACATTCAAGCAATTTGAAGAAATATCAACAAAATAAGCTTCATATGCTAAGAGAGATACACAAAGATTTTTCAAGTTCTCTCATAATTCTTCAACAATTGCTAAAATATCATCATACTCATAAACAAAGTGTGTGTGTGAGAGATATGCTTCAAATATATATCAAGAAGTAGTTTGATAATCAACATGCAAACAATTTCCAACAACTATGCATCTTAAGCTTTTTCCATAAAAAGTCAAACCGATTATCATCGAGAATTTTTTTGCTTTTAAGAGAATAGATTTCAACATATGAGTGAGTGTGTGCATGTGGCTCGTCATCCCATTTCTATTTTTCAATCCGAGCTCATTTGATTTTCAACTATACTCCTTTTTTAAGCCTTCCTCCTTTTCTTTTTAGGCTTTGAATCAAAGAATTTTTTTTATATATAATTTCATTTCAACACTTCTTTGATTTTTTTTCTCCATTTTTTTACATAAACAAAAATTCACTTCATGACGGCTTTCACTCATCACAATAATGTAGCTATTTCCAACATTGGGCAGCTTTCACAACCAATGTGTGTAGCCCTTTCCATGAAGGTGCTTGTTGAGTTCTATGTAATTGCCGAAGCAAAATGGATACTAACCATAGGTCATTTTAAATGTACTTAAGCACAAAACTTTCAAGGTGTATCCAATGTTTACATATTAGTAAACTTAACCTACTAGCAAAACATAAAAGAGAAGCATGGTGCAATTTCTAGAAACCAAAATTTTATGGCTCATGAGCACATGATCTAAGAGCAATAAGTAGAGACTTATTCAAGATCATTACTTCTCTAATGAGTAGCTTTCAAAGAATATGAAGCTCATATTTTCAAAAGTAATGCCACTAAATATACCAAACACAAACAATCATCAAAGTTAAGATCAATGTGAACTATATCACTATTAGATCCTAAAATATAAAATGTCAATGAGAGCCATATGTATGCTATACAAAATTCTCTAATATGACATGCTATGAGATGTATGTCAAAAATTGAGTCAAAAGATGAATATCTAAGAGAACATGCATTAGAGTATAAAGATACCTTTTCGCACATTATATTCACCAAATATCATACTTCCGCCCTTTTTACGAGCACTCTTGCCTTGAATGTCATCATGACACCAAGTTGATGATGTTTCACAACAAGAGTATAAAAAACATAATATCTCAACTCAATCAACACATATATCAAAAGGAATTCTCTAAAGTTAATCAACAAATTTTGACCATCATAACAACCATGATGTGAGATAACCAAGTTCATATCAATACATGGAGAATTCAAAGCTAGCAAGCAAGAATTCTCAACACAATTGATATATAGTCTCAAAGCTATCTCACATGTGCTTCTTATTTTAGTGATAAGAGCACCACCCTTGAACCACGTTTTCTTGGGTGTACCTACACAAACATTTCAAATATCATCCTTGACAACAATGTTAAATCTAGAGTAAAGTCTTTCAATGACTTGATTAACAATATCATTAACACACTCTTCCTTAACATTATCAACACAAGCTTTTTCAAGTTGAACAAGATTAGTATTCTTTCTACTCCACAACTTCTTCTCATGCTTAGAAAACTTATCATGTTTTTCAACTTTCAAATCCTTAGCATGTTCAAGTTGAAGTTTAATCTCCTTATCCCTAGATTCATTTCCTAATTTGCATTTTTCTATATATTTATAACACCTAGGCTTAATGTGACATATTGTGTTGCAATAATGGCAAATTGGAATAAAAGATGAGATTGTACCTTTTGGAGTTGAACTAGCTTCACTAGGAGTTTGCAAAGATACCTTGTTCGCCAACTTATTCTTGGTTTTTGATCTTCTCTTCTTGTGTGGTTTCTTATCAATCACGACTTCATCCAAGTGAGTAGGAAGTGGTGCTTCTAAGAGCTCCCCTTCAACTACCAAGTCGTCTTCACCACTATGAGAGTTAACAAGATTCCTAACACTAGACACACTTACCGAATCATTCGCTAAGTCCTTGATGGCCTCCTTAGTCGTGTCTATCTCTTCCATCAATTCTTGTTCTCTCTTCTTCAAAGAAGATATCACATTGTCCTTCTCAAGGTTTATCTTTTCAAGTTCTCTAAACTTCTTCATAATATCACCTTTCTCACCAAGAAGTCTACGAGAAACAACCACAAACTCATCTAGTTGTTTCTTGATGAAATCATCCTTCTCAACTACCTCTCTTTGAGCATTATCTCTAGTTTCTTCAAGCTTTTATATCTTTTCCAACAACTTAAGATTAGAAGGAATGGAACTAGAGCTTCAATAATGATTTGCATCAAAGTTCTTGTTCAAAGATATTGTACTATCAATATCTAGTGGAGAATAAGAAGCCGTTAGAGCTAAAAAGTTGCTCACCAACTCTTTATCACTTGAAGACTCACTACTAGAGCTCTCATTGTCACTAGAATAATCATCACTCTAAGTAGCCGCCAACACTTTTCCTTTCTTGTCTTTCATAGATGGCTTCTTGGTACACTCACTAGCAAAGTGACCAAAACCATGACAATTATAGCATTGAACTTCTTTTTTGTTCATGGCTTGACTATTCTTCTCATTCCTTGGAGATGATGTTTTCTTAACTCCCTTTTCCTTAGAAGACTTGCCACTAGGCTTGGCATTCTTCTTTAGAAACTTCTTGAACCTTCTAACCAAAAGAGCCATCTTTTCATTTTCATCATCACTTTCTTTCTCAATAGCATTGAGATCAATTCCCTTACTTTTAATCCTTGGCTTCAAATTCATCTCATAAGTTTAGAGAGACCCAAGCAACTCATCGATGTTCATACTATCCACATCCTTGCTTTCCTCAATGGCCGTCACCTTTGATTTGAATCTCTTAGGGAGAGACCTAAGGATTTTCCAATTTAAACGCTCTTTTGAGATAGGTACTCCAAGTGCTTGACATTGGTTAGCTATGTTAAGAAGCCAGAATTGGAAGTCTTTAAACTTTTCTTCTTCACCCATACTTAAACCTTCAAATTATGATGCCAACATTTGAAGCCTCGATTTCTTCACCGCTAAGGTTCCTTCATTAGTAACTTTTAGAGTATCCCAAACTTCATTTACGGATTCAAGATTTTGAATGTAGGAGAATTGATGCCCATCAACTCCTCCAAAGATGGCATTCATAGCACGATGGTGACATTTAGCAACCTCAAACTCATTCGTTGTCCATTCACTCATTGGCTTGAGTATTATGGTTCCATCCTCTTGAACCTTGGTAGGAGGACTATAACCTTCTTCCACTACCATCCAAGCCCTTTCATCGATAAGGCGGATGTAGGCTTTCATCCTCAACTTCCAATACCCATAGTTAACGCCTCGAACTAATGGTGGCCTAGTATTTGAGGCTCCTTCCACCATTACATCATCTTGTAAACCCATGACTTCAAATGCCTTGCAAAAACCGTGAATGTATCACCCCGGACTCTCACTAAGTGCAATCTAGTGTCCTCCTCTGATACCAGTTGAAAATACAAACACGGTTAAATGCTCAAGGCTAACCTAGAGGGGGGTGAATAGGTTATACATCTTTTTCGACTCCCTTAGAAACAAACAAAAGTTTATCCATCTAGATTACTTGTATCACAATATATATATATATATATATATTAATTAAAGATACTTAATCAATATATAAAACAAGTACAGTGTGATACAAACAAGTAATTATAACACATACACATTCTATATTATAAAAAGGAATTCAACTTACATAAAGAGTTCTATCCATAGTATTCAAATAACAAACACAAATACTAGAGAGATAGGGATAGAGAGAAGTTGACAAAAGATATAACGTGGTAAACCTCCAAAGATGAAACATTCACAGGCTAGCAGCCACTGGTAAACAAAATCCACTAGTAGATAAGACAAGTACAATCTCTCAAATGACCCATTCACCTAGAAACTACCCTCTTATCCTACTCATGAAGATGTCGCCCTCATGCTCAACAATCCGAGGCCTCACACCTCTTGTCAAGACTTCCTCGCTCACCTATCCGGATCCTCACGACCCTAGGCAAGACTTTTTGCTAGACTATCCGAGTCTTTCCGACTCTAGCCAAGACTTCCTTGATTGACAATTCAAGGTCTCACACCTCTTGCCAAGACTTCTTGCTCAACAACATAGGTCTCACACCTATTGTCAAGACTTCCTTCTCACAAGGCATCTAGGTGATCATGAATGCAAAACGCAAACAAGCACGCAACATAGAATACTATGATCAACACATCCGATGGAAATTACTAGACATGAGCATGAATGCACATATCAAATGTAGTCTAGTCAATCATGCATGTTTAAATCATCTAGATCATGTAAGATATATTCAACATTAATCACAACCTAGATACATGCATGGATCTAAACTTGAATCACAAGATATGTTCAATAAATCACAAGATCAAGTTTAAATGACACAAACCAAAAACATGCTAAATCATATGCAAAGTCATTTAGATTTAAGCTAAAGTTCTAGAGCATATTCCTAATCATAGATTCTACAAAACACATGAATAGCTCAAAAGAACATAAACACTTGTATTGATGTTAGAATTTGGCCAAGAGAGCCTAATACATTTGAGGAACTACTTTTCACAAAATCAATCAATCTAAGATCATCAAATAGTCCTAGAATCAAAGCTAGCACAATACAATCCCAAAAATGTGAAAACATCGGCAAAATCAAAACCTAACTCAACATGTATGATTTCAATTAAAACTCTACCTAGTTTAAAAGAGTTAAAAGCTCAAATAAAAACATTCACAATACACAAATATAAGTTGAAGGAGAAAACCCAAGGCAATTGACCAAGTTTTAAAAGAAAACTTTGAGAGAAAATCAAAGTTTAGTTGTCTACCTTAGTTGATTTAGGTACAGTCCCGTTTTTGTGTGTTTAGACTCCAAAAACAACAACAAAACTCACTCAAACCTTCGGAGAAAAGATGGAGGATTAATGGAAAAACACTCTCAACTTTGAATCACTTAAATCGGAGTTGAAATGAAGAAGTTATGGCATTTGGAAGAGGAGAAAAAGTAGAGAGAAAATTTCTACATACTAGTTTGAAATTCTTCTTAGAATGAAATGTGAGAGGGAAAGATAATATAAAGAAGAGGGAATGAAAGAAGAAAATGGATGAAATTGCCCCTCTTTGTTATTGCTTCCCCGAGATGGCGCATGGGCATCTCAGGGCAGCAAGGTGTTGCAGCCAAGATGGCCATGCGCCATCTTGGGCATGCACCACTCCATGGCCTTCAGCCATGGTGCAATCCCCTTGCCCTTCCCTCGCATTCTTCGACTGTTCTCTGGCCTCTGAATTCGGAATTTGAATCCGTTTATGGATTACGAACCGTAACTCTCACACTGACATGGACATATAAGATACTTAACCAAGAAATTAATAATTCGACTCGATATGTGAATACGAAGACAATGTATGCAACATGAGTTGAAAGTGTAGTATCTTTTGACTTAGAACTTGAAATCAATAGTATGAGTAACCGAAATGACCGGAACTCAATCAAGAATGATTTAAGACTAAATTCAAGTTCAATATCCATGTAATACAAACATATAAACACACAAACACAATTCACACTAGAATGCAAACTACATAGAGATAGTCTCTAATCATGCATTTTCCAAAACATGTTATTTCCATACCAATGCATGAGCATTCATCTTCAAGTGTGTGAATGTGTTATACATGGTGCACAACGATGCAGGGACATAAATGAATGAATTGTATGTGTGTGCGTATAATGGTGCATGATGATACATGGACACAAATGTATGAATTATGTGTGTGTGCCTATAATGGTGCACAACGATGCAGGGACACAAATGTATGAATTGTGTGTGTGTGCCTAAACCTTGTAAGAGAAAGATAAGGTCTTAGTATACCTTTGTAGAACCAAATTGCATCCTTTTTCTTTTAAGACTTAGAACTTGCTTTGACTTGTTGTTCATCCTTCTTTGAAGCTTGAATCATCATGAATCTAAACAACTAAAGCATTACAAGTAAACATCATTTTGATATGGAATTATGCCAACTCAAACTAAAACCTAACAAACTCTAGCATCAGCGTCATCGTCACTTGATTCAACAAATGACACCACCCGAGGAATCTTTCGAGGACAAGCAGGAGAGTCAATTATCTTCCTTTTCTCAACCCGAGTATGATGGAAGCCGAGGTCAACCTCAAGATCTTCTTGATCTTCAGTAATATCTTAAAAGGATTCAAAAAGATCATGATGGTGGTTAGCCTACTCATTTAGGGGTACCCTAACTCCTTCCTCATCCATAAACTGCTCGGTGGGATCTTCATCGACCAGGGAACTAGCCTCACCGGACACTGTACCACTAGGATGCCCTCCTCGCATGCCTATATCCTTAGACACCCTAGGGGCACTATCAATTCCAAAAAGGCCAGTTGGACAGCTTGAATCCCCCACAATCGGTTGAATGACTTTAGAAATGTACTTAAAAATTTGCTCATCAGCATCATCAAAATCCTCATCCGATCGTCATCAGGCGGAGCAACCTCTTCCTTATTTTGGTGAGAAGCTTCTTTATGACTCGTTTGAACAATCAATTTCACCTGGCAAGCCTGGACATTGCAGACGATGTTTACATCGTACACTGAAAAACAAACGAGTTAGAAAAGAGAACAAGATAAGGAAAATAAGAACGAGCAAATTTTACTTACGTCGTCTACGATAATCTGAAATCTGAGTAAAGAAGCCAAGTTCTATCATTTTATTCTCATTAAAAATATAGGAATTGCTCCTCTTTTCCAGAGTACGCACGGCCATCTGAGCAAGTCTGGTCAACTCGACGTCAATATAAGTAGGTTTTGACTTGTTCCAATGATCAGAAGAGCAAAAGAAACAAGAGACCTTTAACACTTCTCCATCTTCCCCAGCCAAGAGCTCGATCTCAAGTCCTAAGTTCCCTCCGACCAAAAACCAGCTATTTTTCCAGTGCTTGTTCAAGGTAGGAAAACCCAACACAAAGTCTTTCTTCTTGTTGTCCGAGGAAATATCAACTCCCCGGTTCACCTTCGTCCCCTCAGGAATCCAGCTATCTGGCTGGCTGGATAAAAGAAAGTAAGTCCCAGACCAACCAGATTGTCTTAGAGTATAAAAGTGTCTAATTTTGCGAGGGGAAGACGGTGGCAAGTTCATCCGGCTCCACATGTGCCACATACACATCAAGATCCTATAGTTGTTCGGGGCAAGCTAGGCGGGAGCAATTCCCGCTTTGGCAAGATATGAAGCAATAAAAGGCTATAGGGGAAGAGTCATACCACAACAGAGCATTGACCCATAAATTGCTACCATGCCCGGGGGAGGGTTCCACACGGCTCTATCACCAGTAGGAGCCAGTAAAACTGAATCGTCCATATCAAATCGAGCGCGATACTTTTCGATTTCTTCATTCCCGACCACATTCAGCTCGGCATCATACGCACTCAGAAAATCAAGAGAAAATGGATCCAAGAAGCCTGATGCTCTACTTCAACATCCTTCTCGTCAACTTCTTGCCTCCCGATTTGAATGCCGCTTGAACCATGTTTTTGAACCAAACGGTTACTCTGATGCTTTCCCATCATAGATCGAAGAGGAGCCCTATGATCAGAAACAAGAGACTCTGAACTGGAAGAAGATTCAAAACTAGAACTTAAATGAACGTCAGGATAAAGCCCGGGAACATCAACATCTAAAAAACCAGGCTCATCAGGAGGGATTTCCCCCAATAACCTATGAACACAATAAACCAGTTGAAAATCTCCACGCTTAAGCGCTTCAAAAGCTATAACAAAACGGCGGTGTCGTTAAACAGGATCCATCTGAACTGACCTTTAAAGCAGATGCGAAGAAACTAGGAAAAGCTTCGATGAAAAATCCTCTGTGCACAAGAAAAGCCTGTGTTATTTGCTTCTGTGTGCGGAAAATGAACCGGAACAACCTTTTTTTAGTTTAAATAAACCATTTGATGGTTGACGATAAGAAACCCTAGGGTTTCGAGAAGCAGGAAAAATCAGAAAGAAGGATTTGATGACATAGGTGGCGTATCAGGTGACCCATAAGTCGTTTCTTATAAATGTTAATAGAGAAATTGAGCGGTTGAAGGACATGTGTCATGGAAAGAACTGACCAAGCAGTCAGAATTTCAAAACGTCATAATCACTGAGATTTCGCGTGAAGGGACAAATTGCACATGTGTGGTAATCATTAAAACACGTCATGTGAAGCGTTGTTTAAGGAGTATTTCTGTATTAATGAGGCAAAAAAGGTTAGAAGGTTGATTAAAATACTTTTGCCAAGAACAAAATCCTACTCGGCAAAAATATTTTATGGAGGTATTGGTATATGTATATTTTGTCAAATGTACATGTCACTGACTGGTAGGACAATCCCTTAAAAAATTACCAGATGGACATCCTAGTTGGCATCTAGAAGATACCCTTCAAGACATCACAAAAGAATAAGAACCCGAATAAGTCTGAACACGTGTATTCGGCACGTTGTATCCTACTCGGGACAGAGTACTTAGCACATTATGTTCTACTCGGGACAATACAAGAAACCCGAATAAAGAAATCCTGTACACGATTCACACATGGGTGAACCAAGAATCATGCTCTAATACACAAGACATCCGTATCAAAGAGAGTTTCTAGATAGACAATACACCAAACAGGTAGCAAGTCCAAATCAGACAATGACTCTATCATTCTAAAAGATTGCTCACCGATTAGGAAAATAAAATCCTAAATCAAATTGTGTAATTAAAGTCCCACGAAGATTCAGATTCAACTCAAAAGATCTCTGAAACAGGAAAGAAGATAAAGACGATTCCAACAAGCAATCAATCGTAATTAAAAACAAATTCTTTTCCTTACTTGTACAACAAGGATTAAGGTTCTATGCATGTATATATAGACCCATAATCTCATTGTTGAGAGATATAGAACAAAATATACAGAAAAAATCACTACACGAGAGAGGCAAAAGAGATCGAGTGGTGTAATTCTTCATTTAAATAGTGGATTTGGCTTGGTTGTGTATTCAGCCACCCGTGAACGTTTCTCCGATTTCCAGAGTTTTACCACGCAAACTCGTATCTTAATAACTTCAATTGCTTCCTCTTTCTCTTTCTCTTTCTCTTTCTCTTTCTCTTTTGACAGGTCATAACCAAATCTAACATTGTTGACTTTCTTATCCATCGAAAAATTAACGTCAACAGGTATAAATTAAAATTTTCTCTTTTTTAATAACCAGAACCTTAACCCTATATTAATTGATGTATACTGTCATATGTAAATTTTATCAGATGTACATGTCATTGACAAGGAGGATAAAATTGCCAGATAGATATCCGAATAGGCTTTCAGAAAATATTCTGCAAGATGTCACCAAAGAATAGGAACCCGAGTAGGTATAAATGCAAGTATTAAGCAAGACCTACTCGAGATCAGCTGACTTCATGTTCTACTCGAAACAAATATGAAGAAATCCGAATAAAGAAGTCCAGCACATAACTCGTATACGAACCAAGAGTCATATTAAAATACATAAAGATATCCACGTCGAAGAATTCCAAAAAGAATAGAATACCAAACAGGAAAAAGGTTCCAAATCAGGCAACAACTTTATTTCTTCAAAAAGACTACACATTTGTAAGGAAATAGGTCCTAAATGGACTATATCACTAGAGTCCCATTCGATCTCTATACAAATCTATGAAACAGGAAAGAAGATAAAAACTACTCCAACAAGTAACCAATTGTAATTAAATACAAAAATCATTCATTACTTTTACAAAAAGGATTAGGGTTCTATGTACATATAAATAGACCTATAATCTCGTCATAAGAAGATAGAGAAGAATACAGAGAGAAAAATGAGAGATCGAGAGTTGTAAATCTTTATTTCAATAGTGGATTTTGGCTCGGTTGTTTGTTTCAAATTGCATTCTCCTTCTCTTTCTCTTTGAGGTCACGACTAAAATCCAATCTTGTTGACTTCTCACACATCGAGAAATTGACGTCATCAATTGGCGATAGAAAGAGGGGTGAACCTCCTATTTGACTAAAAGTAATGGTGGGAAGTGGAAGCAGAAATAGTTCTGGAGATATCCAAAAATCTCAAGATAATGTTCATATTGGCAGTAGTTCACGAGATCTCACCACAATCGAGAACCAACCAACATCTCTAGCGGGGATCCAACAAATCCCTCCGACCAGTGAAGACCTGACACGACATTTTTGTGAGGCACTACAACAGCTGGTAGCGGACGTGGCAAAGGAAGGAGTTGATCTACGAGCTACAGAAGAGACGCAACCTCCTAATCCCCCACTTACAAGGCTTCGTTCAATTATAGTCGGGCCTGAACCAGATGCAAGAGAAGCTAGTAAGAACTTCGATCCAATTAATCAGGCTGGACGTGAAACACCCGAAGAGGAGCGACCACGTCAAAGGCTGAGCCATGATCAGATAGCCCATGATAGACACCATAACCATGACTGACACAGGGATCGGTCGTCATTGTCAGAAGATAGTGATTGGCACTATCGCAAGCGTCGTCACGAAACCATACACCTGTAAGGATCAACCTGTGAGACTCGACAATGAAGTGAAGAGGAGCTAGAAAAAGATATGACAGTCACTCAGCGATTTAACCATCATAGAGATCCGGTGAGAGATAAAGACGTTATAATTTAGAGCCTGACCCGAGAAGTTGAAAACAATAGGTGTCAAATGGACGCACTGGTTAGACGATATGGGTACAATGACTTATCCGACGACGATTTTGATAGTCCGTTCACTAGGGACATCCTGTGAACCCCATTCCCAAAAATATTTAGATTGCCACACGTGGAACAGTTCAAGAAGGATACAGATCTTAAAGAACACGTCAGACGATATAAAAGTGCTATGGCTCAGTATGCCCACAGCGACCCTTTACTATGTCTCAACTTTCCACTGACTCTAAGGGACACATGCTCAAGATGGTTTGGAAGATTGCCTCCAGCAAGCATCGGAATTTTTGGTGAATTAAGCAGAAGTTTCTCAACACAATTTTTGGACAACGTTCATTGGAAAAAATTAGTGTCTTACCTTTCTCAGCTGAAACAAGGGAAAGACGAGTCGTTAAAAAAATACCTGGGGAGATTCGGCCAGGCGATGTCAAAATCGACAGTGAAAATGATGAGGCAATAATTGTTGCATTCATAAACAACTTACAGATTGGACGGTTATCTTTTGATTTAATAAGGACCCGTCTAACCAGATATGCAGATATGATGGACATGGTAGGAGGATAAGCACTAGCCAAATAAGAGGAGTTATCCAAGGGAGGATGCTACATGCACGGAGGAAAACCCAAACAAAAAGATACCGAATCAAAGGTACTAAACCAAAAGGGAAAACAAAAAAGAAAACGGTAAGAAAACGGTAAGAAAAGAAGCAAGAACGGAGGAAACGGGAGTAATGTCGACCAGACAACGGAGAAATTCAGAGGAAAATACTTAAACTACACCCCTCTCCGAAAAAAGCAGGAAGAAATCCTGGTCATATTGGAAGAAAAGAATCGAGTAAAAGAGCCACACCGATAGTCTCAGTTTGCCCGGTGAGATACAACAAAGTACTACATATTACATAAGGAAACCAGTCATGAGACTTCCAAATGTTACTAGCTTAGAGACTACATAGAGACTTTCATTCGGGAAGGACACTTACAAGATATAATCTTGAAAAGAGATTAGAGGCCACAACAAAGAAAGAGACTAGGGTCAATCACAACTCCGGTCGAAACCAAAGGGCCAGCCCTAAGGCAAATGAAGTAATACAAACAATCTTTGGAGGACCATCAACTGGAAGAAGTAATCGAGAGCGAACACAGGAAATCAGAGAAGCTGTGGAGGCAAGACAGAACTTTGATGTCAACATTGTCGAACTAGACCCGAAAAGGGTAAAGGAAGGATGGGACCCAATAATATTCACAGACGCTGACTCACATGGGGTCGATGTTCGACCAAATGACGCCCTGGTCATAAGTGCCCTAGTTGGACACAGAGAAGTTAGGAGAATTTTAATAGACAATGGTAGTTCGGCTGATATTCTCAATGTAGCTGTCTACGATCAACTCAGGTTGGACCGGAAAGGATTTAAAGCCTTTTCATACCCCACTCAAAGGATTTAGGGGGGGTTGAGGTCAGGTCTCTCGGGACGGTAAAGTTGCTCGTAAAAATTAGAGTAGCACCTAGTCAGAGAACAATATTACTCGATTTCGTAGTGGTAGACTTAGATAATTGGCCTTATAATGCATTGTTAGGTCGGCCATTCTTGGATAAAACTAAGGTCGTAACAGCTACTTACGCTCTAATGATCAAATTCCTGACCGAACAAGGGGTCAGAGTAGTCAAAGGTTTCCAGGAGATGGCCCGAAGAGCTAATCTGTCAGTTTACAAATATAGAGACACTGGTGGAAAAGTATGCACTATAACAAAGCTAAATCCAAACAAAGAGTCACTATCGTTAGAGTTTGACCTAAGGAAAGAACCGAAGGAGTCCAAAAATGAACCGGTCGAAGAATTAATCTTGAAAGAAGATTAACCAGATAAGAAGATCAAGATCGGGGCCAATTTGGAAGGAAAAGTTAAACAAAGCCTCAATGATCTGCTCAAAGAATACAAGGATGTGTTGGGCTAGAGTCATGAAGACATGGTCGGGATAGATGCCCGAATAATATCTCATCATCTCGCGGTAGACCTGAATGTAAAACCAGTAATTCAAAAGCTTAACGATTCGGTAAACCCTTGCACAGACAAAACCAGGGAGACGTCCTTGGTAATTTGTGCGAGGACTTGAACATATGATCATAGTAAGCCTTGATGTAATGTTTGGGTAACAGCCGAGTATGAAATACTAGTAAATCTACTCGCTTGTTTCAAGATGGCTCGGTTAATATAAGCCAGTTTAATAAGATACTTGACATTCAAAATAGCTCTGGGTAACAAAACCAAGTTTAATAAGATACTCGGTGAAGTTACTCGAGCAAAATCAGCCAATAAGATACTTGGCACAGAGAATCGCATTAGCCAATTTAACAAGATTTGGCAGAGATTGCATTAGCCAGTTCAATAAGATTCTTGGCGTTAGAAGCAACTCTATATAATAAAACCAAGTTAGATAAAATACTCGGTACTTGGTACTCGATACTCGGTCCTCGGTAAAATTTCTTGAGCAATAAGTCGGCCGAATTTAACCACTTGGTTTTATGAATTAAACAGTTCACGAATATGAAACTTCTTTGATAAAAATCTTTACAAAGGTGAAAATTTTTTCAAAAAATGACAAAGGCTGGGAAGAGGATTTGGAACTCTTGCCGATGCTCGAGTCAGGCACCATTTCATACTCACGGAGGAGACTTTCATTTAAAGGCCAAGCAATTGTGTCGACCAAATCATCCATCCACTCACTGTAATCTACTCCAGGGATCGGTCCAACATCTGGCGTCGAACCTTCTATGCCGGATTCCTGACTGGCATAGAAGGTCGAGAGAGAGTGTTCTGATGGAACCTCTAGATGCATAGGATGGGGCTCTTTACCTCAGCTGCGGTAGTAAGCTCTCCACTCTTTCATCTGAGTCAGAAGAGATTCCAGGGACCAGTCCACGTGGTTCTTGATTGACAGCTCCCAATTGGTTCGGGCTTTATCAATTGCCTAATTCTTGACTTTAAAAAATTCACAAGCTGAAACCAACATTCTCTGAAATTCTCGAAGAAGAAGGGCGTCATAAGCTGGGGACCTTTTGAAATGATCGACCCACTGGACCTCAAGTTCTAGCCTGGCTTCCTTTGATAGGGACTCGACCGTCAAAGCTTGACGTTCCAAGTCTTCAATCTTCTGCTCATAGGATGACTTGGACTGCTCCGCTTCCTGTTCGGCTTTAAGCATCGATTTCTGGGTAGTAGACAGCAAGTTTTGAAACGACACAGCCTTCTCCTCTGCCAAAGAAACTCTTTCCTCGGCTTCCACTTGCTTAGCCAAACAGTGGTCGGTAAACATCTGGGCAGAGCTCACCTCTTTTTTATAAGCCGATTCGACCCAAGCACGGCTATCCTGACTCTTCTTTAGCTGAGCTTCAAGATGCCTTATTCGATCTGCTTGATATTGTTGCGTCTGAACCAACTCAGCAAACTCAGCTTCCATCTACAAGGAAGTTAAATTAAAAACCTAGCAAGCAAAATAGTTGAAAAAAGTTGGGAGTAGAATTTACATAAAAAGAGCCGTTGAAAATATTATGAAGACGGCTCGTTAAAGGAGCATTCCTGAAACAGCTCCAGTGGTCATCCTTAATGAAAGCTGGACCATATGACATCACCCTCAACATATCCTGGAGAGAAGGATAAGAAAGGCCTTCTAAGGATTCAGCCCTTAGATCTTCAACCTCAAAAGGAAAGGAGCCCATGTTCGGATCAGAAGTTTCTGCTCCTTCTGATGCTTCAACGTGAACGCTCGGGGGAATCTCAACCTCGGTATATTTATCACTCGATTCAATGAATGAAACTACCCGAGGGACTTTATGAGGATGAGCAGGAGAGTCTATTGCTTTCCATTTCTCAGCCCGAGTACAATGGAAGCTGAGATCAGTCGAAAGGTCTTCCTGATCATCATCTCGGAAAGATCCAAAAAAGTCAGGATCGAGATTTGCTTGTCCATCAGAGGTTTTATCTCCATCCCCGGCATTCAACAGTTTGGCAGGAACCTCAACCAGGGAGCTCGACTCACCGGCCCCCTCACCAAGAGCTCGTAGACCTCCTATAACTCTCCAAGTTACCATATTTACTCATATGACCACATTTTGAACTTGGATATTTTGACTTGTCCAGAAGCCATGTTTCAATAGACACTATTGAAAATTAACGTTAAGATTTAATATCCAATACCTCAAAATATCCATATGATGGTATTTTGCTCACATTTAATAAATGGAGCCACGATGTCCATATCTATAAACGAAACCCTCTATCGATTAACAAATGAATACCACCAAAGTATCGAGGATAGACTATGCTATATAATCATACTCATTGATAGATCAAATGATAACACTTGCAACCATAAGTCCATCATTTATCTCAGGATTAAGATAGACTCTCTGAATGTCTTCAAGTAAAAACTTTTATCCATTGACTGTTCTAGATAAAGTATTTCACTGTGATCCTATTCAATGCACCCAGTGCACTAGATTCTTTTGTCGAAAGACACCACACATTGATGATTTTAGACTCATCATAACACATTTTATCCCACTCAAGTGCTAGCTAAAGAATCTACAACTTTGACAAGATAAAGGCTCCCAACCTTTATCTTAAGTTGTGAATATTATTCAAGACTAACTAAAGAATTGTGTCTACCTCATACATATTTAGACGTATGAACAATTCTTCTTTTCTCATAGTCTTTTGACCTTATGATTATTTACTTTTGACAATTATAACAATTAAACTATAAATGCTATAAGATTTAATAAACTAGAAATCACTTTATTAATATGAAAAGATTTTCAAATATATTATTATACTCTTGCTATCGAGCATAATCCCAACAAATAATTGTTCGTACATCTTGATATGTATGAGGTAGACATAATTCTTTGGTTAGTGTTGAATAATATTCACAAATTAAGTTAAAAGGTTGGCGGCCTTTATCTTGTCAAAGTTGTAGATTCTTTTGCTAACATTTGAATGGGTTTGTTATGATGAGTCTAAAACCATTAAAGTGTGGTGTCTTTGGGCGAAAGAATCTAGTGCACTGGGTGCATTAAATAGGATCACACTAAAATACTTTATCCAGAACCGTCAACGGATAAAAGTTTTCACTTGAAGACAATTGGAGAGTCTATCTCAATCCTGAGATAAATGATGGACTTATGGTTGCAAGTGTTATCATTTGAACTATCAATGGATACGATTATATAGCATAGTCTATCCTCGATAGTTTGGTGGTATTCATTTGTTAATTGATAGAGGACTTCATTTATAGATATAGACATTTTGGCTTTATTTATTAAATGAGAATAGAATATCATTATATGGACATTTTAAGGTACTGGTTATTAAATTTTAACGTTAAGTTTTCAATAGTGTATATTGAAATATGGCTTCTGGACAAGTCAAAATATTCAATTTCAAAATGTGGTCATATGAGTAAATATGGCAATTTGGAGAGCTATAGGCGGTCTATGAGCTCTTAGCGATTACTGACATTTTTCACGGGGATACACTATCTTCATTAAGATTGTCTAGGGTATGAATGCGAAATATTAACTTATTTTATCTTTATTTAAGAGTTCAATTTTAGTTCTTTAGTGGAATGAACTAAAATTAATAGATCAGACCTAAGTGAATCGTTTGTTTTTTATGATTAGGTTATGTCTATTGGAGCTTAAATTTAGATAGACCCCCAAGATCCTCAATCCACACGAACTTGCATGGATCACTTGATATATTCTACCACACTTTATGGGTCCATCTAGAATTGTATTAAAGCATGTGGACTTATTACTTTTGGTAAGAATGGGTCTAGTTCACATGTGGACTTTTTATTAAGGTCCAATGGATTTAATAAAATAGAAAAAACAATATTGGCCCATATATATTGGCTTGGGCGGCTAAGGCTATATATTATAGCTTATTATATTGTTTTGTCTTTTATTATTTAATTAAATGGAAATTAATTAATTTGTTAATTAATTAATTATTTAATAAAAAGTCAAAATCTTTTTTCTAGTAGGAGTAAGTCTCTTATTGTCATATTATTGTTGGTAGTATGATAAGTATCAAATATATATTTGATAGATAGATAAATAAATGGATTTATTTATCTAGTCAAAGATTTTGTTTGTTTACATCCTCAAGTATACAATTCAAATAAAGGGAGTCCACACTCCTAGGTGATTCATGTTCGTGATTGGATTGGAAGATCTTGTATATTAAATTCGACGCTTGTTCAATCGTCACGATAAAAAGGTACGATACTTTTATTATTCATTAATTAATCTAGGGTTAAAGTTTTTTCTTTTAAAGGGAAATTTTTTAAAATATTTCAAACTCTAATTTTACGCTTCCGCAGTGTTTTGAATCGATTTTTCCCTACAAAGATATACAAAATGGAAGAGTAAATAAGAGACAACCCTTGAAGAAATCTCCTTCAAAGAGCTCCTTGCTTTCATAACTCGAAAATTGTCCAAAGACCTCTCATTTCTCCTTGAAATCTGCTCTAAGATATATGGAAGATGTGTAAAATATGGTGGTGGAGATGTATAGTAAGCTCCCATGGAGGAAAAACCTCCATAAGAGCTTGAATCTCTCTCTTATTTGGTAAAAAAGATGGAGAAGATGAAGAATGGAAAAGAAGGGTGTGTATGTCGTGGTAAGAGTAGAGAAATGAGAGGAGGTGGTGTTTATATAGTGGAGGGAGGTTAGGTTTGGAAATCAAGGTGAAAAGATGAAACTACCCCCTCAAATTCGCCAAAAGACACAGCTGGTGCCTGGGGTGATATATACATGCATTGTACGTACAACGTCATGTTACTGGAACGGTTTTTAGGGCTTGGGCAGAGGTAGGGCGCTATATGGACGTTATACGTACAACACCACGTACAATGCTTCTTCTTCTTCATTTGTTTCCCGCGACACACTATTACGAAAATGGCCATAACTCCCTCTAACAAACCCATAATTGCAATCCATAAAAATCGCTACAAAGTAGACATCCAGGGATTTCCGAATATATTTGGATCTCATGGTGGTTCATTTTGATCAGGGAGATATGGCCTCCCAAAGTTGGGTGGTCTGCACGAGCCTTTACAAATTCGGCCTATAAAACCTCCAAAACTCTTCAGTTAAGCTCAAATACCTTATTTATGGCTTATTACCGACACCAAGCTCACAAAACATTTTAAATATAAAAATTTACTAGAAAAAAGAGAAAAAAAGCTAGGAAATAGGGACCTCAAAAAGGTGTATAAATTGTTCCGATCAACGTCGGAGGTGTTAAGGTGTTTGAGGTCTCGTGAGGTATTATTTTAGGGCTCGGTTTGGCGTGTGAGACTCCTAGAAGGCTTGGGAAAATATGTGGGATTTGGTTTTCTAGTAGGGAAAGGTTTTGTTTCAGAATTACTTGTTTAGGAAAAACTTGTTTGGTGGTTTCCAACTACAAATGGGAGTCAGATTCCTTAGAGACCAAGAATAATGACCCTAAAAATAATCAAGCTTATTCTTTGGTTGATAGCTCTTGGAGAAACTAGAGAGACACCTGGGAACATCATAGAGTGGATGAATCCGTGGAGTAAGGCCCTATGGAGCCCTAAGGAGATCCATGGTAATCCTAGGGATGGTCTGGGGTGATAGACCTAGAGGATATCCCAGTAGGGGGAGACTCAGGAGGAGATCAATGGAATATTTGGTGGTACACTCAAAAGGGATCTAAAGAGAGCATTGAGCTAAGAGCTCGGGTGTGAGTTTGGTCTCAGTAATGCCCAGTTGTTATTTGGGTTTGGAGTTAGAGAAAGAATAGTAGAATTATTCTGTGCTAACAATTTTCTACATATGACATTTTTTTCTTATCGTCAATGACCGTGATTTTTTTTTCCCTTTTTTGGTTTTCCATGTAAATTCTTGTGATGTCTGATTGAATTTTCTCATATTATTTTTATGCTAGTATGCATTATTTTTTAGTTGGTGAATATTAGAGCATCTCCAATCCAATGCTATTTGAGTGTGCTAATGCTATAATTTGGCATAAAATGAAAAAAACATACTCCAATGAAATGACAAATTTGACACAGCAATAAATGTTGTTTTTTTATTATAAAAATGTCATTGTATAATTATATTGAATTTATTAATTGTTGACTTTTTTAATTTTAAATAAAAAAATATTATATAAATTGAATGCATTAATTATATTTATTGATTTATATAATTTTAAATAATAAAAAAATAAAAATAACATTTCAGATAGAATTATGCATTGGAGTACAATACTAAAATGATGTGTCAAATATAGTATTTTACTATTTTTTGTACCAAATTTATCATTTATCATTGACATTGACATATGCATTGAAAATGGTATTAGGCATACGCTTCTTCATTACCGTTCCCAAAAAATAGTTATGTAATAAACTCTTTACATCTGCACGACGAGCTTAGAGGTTCGAATCTCCTCAAAAAAAACATAGAATTTAAGTAATCCTTTAAAATAAAATAAAATATATTAAATAGCATAAAAAGAATACAGACCTATTAAAGGGAAAACAAAGCAGCCATTAAATACAAAATGGCAAGGGTCTCTTTCGAGCTACTCGAGAGACAAAGTGGCAGGTGAAGAGAAATAAATACGCACCAAACACCTCAAACACACAACCAAAGAAGAAGCAGAACCAGCAGCAGCAACAAGAAGAAGAAGACGAAGAAGAAAAATGGAAAATTCAAATTCATCTATAGACCAAAGCTGTATATATGATATGTTGTATAGCCCTTGTTCTCTCTTTGAAAAGCTTTTCAAGGCCATTTACAAGTGCCTGGGAGGTGGTGCTCGTGATAATCATCAAGACCCCAAAACTCAGCATGTTGATACAAACTCTCCTTCTCATGAGTCTGAAAGACAAATGAAATCGACTGTATGTTTCACTCTTTCTCTGCCCATCTCTCTGTTTGTATCATTCCGGTAGTGCAGAGTAGATATTGTCTGCTTTGAATGCACTGTCCCGATGGATGTGCTCAAACATGTTTCTTTGATTAATGTTTAGTTTGTTTGCATTTATATATGTGTAGGAGGATGAACTTGCAGTGCTTATTAGACGGCCACAAAGGCCACCAGCTAGCTCCGGAGAAGGAGGTCAAATCAATTGATTTCTGTGATTTCTACAACCTTAATTTGAAGTTTCTTCACATATATGTATTTTTTTTTTAGTTTCACATATATGTATTTGTGAGTCTTTTGATCATAGTTTTTATTGTGGGATTATTTGTATATAAATGTTTGTTTTTGAACATGCATGTCAGCATGAGGTAGAAACTTGTGACCCTACGACTTAAAGTACTAAATAATTTCTTCACTCTCTTGAACTTTGTAAAAACAACTAGATTTGAAATATGTTATGTTGCACAGATACTCTAAATTGGGAAGGGAGCTTGTATCAAACTCATATCCTGTCCGGATATATTTCATATACATCCGGATACTTATCGGATATACTATTTGGCCTATCCATTGACTTTTTCTAAAGTTTGATTGTGGAAACGTTAAAGATGCACCGGGGATACAGTAAGGATACGATAAGGATAAATTTGGGGTAAATTTTAATTATTTTAGTTAAAACCGGTGTCAAATTATGATTTTACAAAGTTGAAGGTCAAAATATAATTGTTTAAAATAAATCTCAAACTAAGTTTCTATTTTTTTGGGTTTGTTTCTTATATCATAAATATATTTATATATAATATGTTTTTAATGAATTATTGGATTATATTTTTAAAAAAAATATAAAATCTAAATATATATTATTTTAATTGATGTATCCTACCGTATTTGTATCCTAGTTTTTAGAGATTTACCGTATGCATCTCCTGCTGATAGTATTCAGTTTTCTTTCTTGAATTTAATTATTTGATCAATATATAGTTGACCTTAATTACAAGATAATGATTTTTCATTCTTGGTATGTTTTCATCCAAGAATTATTACTCTTGGCCATCTAAAGCTCAAACAGATGCAATAATGAGTTAGAAATTAGCTCTCACACCTACAGTCCTGTATACAATGAGGTTGTAAATTCGATTAAAACAAATTGAAATCAACATCATTTATTCTTTAATCCCTACAACAATAGTTAACTCATGGTGCTAATTACATGACGGGAAATTTCACAAAAGTTTCGATAATTTTTTTTGTGTGAAATGACACTTTTTTAAACGTCTCTATCATATTAATAACTTTAATTCCTTTTTTTTTTTTAAATACATTACTCGTTCCTAAGTTAAATGTTAATTAGTCAAACTTAAAAGAGCTAGGGTTATTTTGGTCTTTAGTTTATATAAAAATACAAAGCAAGTAAATTAAAAAAAAAAGTGATATTATTGACACCCCCACTACTGAACTATTTATACTCTATTTTAAAAAAAAAATTGATTTGAGTATATAAAATTATATGCTTTTATTAATTTTTTTGATTTATTTACATGATTACTCTTTGACTTATTTTTTCTTCTTATTTCAAGGTAAAATCATCTTTATTAGATGCAATTTTTTTTCTAGTGGTAGACTATGAATGTGATATTAATTGTCTGATGTATTTTTTATTAGTGATTGAATTAGAGTTTTGGTGTGATTTCATTTTGTTAGAGATTAGATTTTCTTTGTTATAATTCTTTGTCTGATTTCATTGTTTTTTTTTTTTTTGTAAATAACTTTAAAAGATTTGGAATAAAATCTCCAAAAGAATTGATACAAATTATAGTATGGATAATGGTTGACATCCAACCCTTTTATCCAACATTTGCATCCAACTTGATGTGTGAGCCATTGGATTTAAATACTTTTAATAATATATGTCTACCATTATATACTTAGAAGATCTGAAATAAAATAAATCAAGAAAAACAAAATACCAAACATAGATCTAAAATTTGAGAAGAAAAATAAAACAACCATGTAAAATAATAAAATCAATAACTACTAATTAAACATGGAAAACATAAGACCGGGATCTGAAAGAAAATATAAATAAAAATAGTAAACATTCAATAATTTGAAATAATCTATGTCACTAAGGTTTTGAAATAAGGAAACTAGAGTTTTATTGGTTTTAGTTTATATAAGATTTTTTTTAATAAAAATTGTATATCTATTTAACTAATTTGATAAAGGGAAAAAAATATTAAATAATTTAAAAAGAAGGTATTAATAGTTCACCGGTGGATGTGCCAATAACATCGTTCATTAAAAAAATATTTGATCAAGAATGGAGATCAATTGATGGATATCCATCCCTGATGGAAGTCCATCTAGCTCATGTGGAGATCCAACATCCATAAATGGGGAAGACCCAACCTCCGTAAATCTTACTTGCACAATTGGAAGGACTAAAAACGGAAACCTCTCAAAATGCTAGAAAACGCTAACACATCGCAGAGAACTAATTCATCCCATTATTATCAATAGCAGTAAGCCCTTATTTATACAATAATTTAAAAATAAACAACATATAACAATTAAAATTTTGGGATAAGATACAAATCTTATCTAATAAAACATATTCAAATTTGAAACGAAAACAAAGTAGTATTTTTTTTTTTATTAAATGTTATCGTAACACAGGAATCTCCATCACTTGGGGTACGTTTGGTATGAGGATGGGACAAGACTGGACTGGACTGGACTGGACGGAGCATGACTGGACAGAACAGTTGTTCCATATTATGTTTGGAACTTTTGAGACATAACTGTTAACTGTACTATTGTACGTTTGGTACGACTGGGACAGGACAGGACATGACAGGACAAGAGGTTCAAATGACTAAAATACCCTTATTGTTATGCCTAATGTTTATAAACAATTTTATTAAGTTTGAAGACTAACTCATAAAATCTGGAAACCATAGGCCAACATATAATCACAAGATCTGGAAATTATAACAAAAGATCTAGAAAAATGATCACGAGATCTAAAAATTATAACACTGAAAAATGATCACACTCCACATAAACAAAAATATGGAAAAAATTATCACAAGATCTGGAAAAAAATTATAACACTCCACATAAACAAAAATGATAACAAGATCTGAAAATAATGCTCAAAGATCTAGAAAAAATACCCTAACAAACTGAAAATTTCACTTCAATTTGTCTTCATCTTCTTATCTTCTTCTAATTCTACAAAAATTCATTCAACAAATACCATATACAACTAATCCAACCCAAAAGCCAACCATCTTTTTCATCTTCATCTTTAACTACTGCGAGCTCGGCAATCACAACGGCGGCGACGACAAGCCAAGAAACACCAAACCACCATCATCAACACCAACAGCAGGCCAAGAAACACTGCACCAAGACCCAAGCACGGATTCGGACCACCAGATCCAGACCGAGTGATACGACAACGTGAGAGAGGCGAAGATAGCAGTGATTCGGCGATGTTCGCGTGCGTTGGTAAACAAAGTCAGTGACGAGTTGCGACGGTTTGGAGCAAAGAATAGTGATCGGGTTGGAGAGCAGAGAGAAGAGAGAAGAGAAGAGAAGAGAAGAGAAGAGAGAAAAGAGGAGGGAGACGAGAGGATCTAGGGTTTTAATTTATATAGTTGCAATTTTTAGAAGTTTTGAGGGCAAAATTATCTTTTTTACGCTTGTCCAATGCATGGGACAAACCTGGTCGAGGGTCTGAGGTGGGACAAGATTTTATGGTTTTTGTCCCACCCTGTCCTGTCCCGTCCCGTCCCATGCTAATAGCGCATCAAACGTGGGATAAGAAAAAGTTGTCTCGTCCTGTCCTGTCCTGTCCCGTCCCGTCCCGCGTACCAAACGCACCCTTGACGTTGGAGATCCGTGGAACTCTTTCGCCAAGCAATGAAGATTCATCAGTGGATCCCCTTTTGTTTATTATTTTATTTTAAAAAATCAATATTTTTAATTCTTTTAACTATTTTTATTCTTTTAGTTAACAATTTCATTTCTTATAATTAATTTTTAATCGTTTTGTTTTATGTTATATATATATATATATATATATATATATATATATATATATATATATATATATATATATTATTTAAGAAACTATTGTTTTGCTTTAAATTTAATTTTTTAAATCATTTAATATTAAAATTTGGAAAGTACTCAAAATAAATCAAGGAAATAAAAGGTGTATTAACACAAAAAAAAAAGTTTTAAGGCTAAAATTGACATTTTAAGCTTGTATTATATATATATATTTGAACTGTTATAATATTTCAGAATAGTGATGCGATTGATACCCCCACTACTGAATTATTTATACTCCACTTTTTAAATTTTTGATTTGATTATATAAAATTGTATGGTTTTTTTTATTTCCAGAATTACCCTTTTATTTATTTTTCAAACTTAATACACCATATGTTTTTTTTTAAATACACTTCATGTCTAATCTTTAGATATAGTTTTCTCATATCTATTCGCAATACTTGTTTTTTCTTCTTATTTCATAGTAAAACCATCTTTATTATATGCGATTTTTTTTAGTCGATTGGATTGATGGTGACAGATTGTGAATGTGATATTAATCGTCTAATAATTTTTTTTGAGTGATTGAGTTATAATTTGTGTGTTTTTAAATCCGAGAGATTAGGTTTTCTTGGTTACAATTCTTAGTTAGATTTGTTTTTTTTTTGTAAATAACATTAAACAAAATTTGAAAGATTCAGAATAAAATCTATAAAATAATTGATGCAAATTATAGTATACCTGAAAAATCTAAAAAAAAAAAATGAAAAAAAAATTAGCAAACATGAATCTGAAATTTGAGAAAAAAAATATCAAACATGTAAAACAATAAAATCAATCAATACTAAACAAGGTAAACATGAAATCGAGACCTAAAAGAAAATATAAATATAAATAGTAATAATTCAATAAATGCTAAACATGATATCGAGATCTTAAAGAAAATATAAACAAAAATGGTAAACATTCAGTTATTTGAAATAATCTATATCATTAACATTTTTGTCATTAAGGTTTTAAAATAAGGAAAATGAGGTTTTATTGGTTTTATTAGTTTTATTTTGTACGCGATTTTTTAATAAAAATTGTATGTCTCTTAAAGTAATTTGATAAAGAAAAAAAAATACTAAATAATTTAAAAAGTGGATATAAATAGATCAACAATGGGTATATCAATAGCACCACTCATTTTAGAATTGGGCAAGAGATTATGACTCGAATCCGGACACAACCTCTTGAATATAGTTACGAATGACGTACTATTGAACAAACCTCATATTATCATCTTGTATTATATATTAACACGATAGAAGTTCTACTTCTATATTATTGCCACAGACTCAAAGTCAATTGTTATTAATTTGGTGTAATGGACTAAAGTCATACTTTTTTATATATATAATAATCTGAAGAAAAAAAATCAGAGACTATATTTGTTAATATGATAAAAATGTTTAAAAAGAATAATTATAAAAAAAAAAGGTTAGGGATTTTTAGTAGCCTAGTAAATAACTATAAACTCCCTGACTTCAGTATCTTTTCTATACACAATTAAATACTAATTCTTCTTAATTACTTATTATCATAGGAAGAACAGGTAAAATTGTGGTCATCATATATCATATATAATATCCTATCATGTATAATCATATATAATAATATAATAATAACCTTTTTTTAACTAGATAAAGATACATTTACTCTCACTTAATGTCTTATAAAATATAAAAATATAATAGTAGCTTTTTTTTAACCGCAAGATGAAGTTTACTCTTATTTAATGTTTTATAAAATAATCATATAATTATATAAATATAAATAATATATCTAATATGTTAATATAATCATAGCTTTTTAATTAGTAGCTAACATGTGTACGCTTATTTAATGTTTAAAAAATAATCATTTAGTTATAAAAGAAACAAGTAATCAACAAATTTTAAAAGAAATATACTTAAATATATTTTTTTTAGAAGATTACTCCAGCATTATTTATGTGTTATATATTATCATTAAAAAATAAATTTGAAAGTAAAAAAAAAAAATTAGGAAAAAAATGTAAGTAAGAAATTAATAAAATCTGGAAAAAAAAAGTAATTAATAACCATATAATTATTAAAAATGCAACCATTTTTTTTTTAAATAATCATAACTTTTTTAATTAGAAGTTGACATGTGTACTCTAATTTAATATTTTGAAAATAATCATTTAATTTTAATAGAAACAAGTAATCTGAAAATTTTAAGAGAAAAATACTTCAACATATTTATTTTTTAGAAAATTACTTCATAAAATATTATGTGGTTATACAATATCATTCTAAAGTAATCAGAAAGTAAAAAAAATTGAGAAAAAATATAGGCAAGAAATTAACAAAATCTGGAAAAAATATCAGAATATTAAAACAATATGGAAAAAAAAAATTATGTCGTTATATAATAATTATATAATATTTATAAAAAGTAATCAATTTTTTTTTGTAAAAAAAAAATAATATGCAATAATAGTGACCGTGCCACACATTCTTGTAAGCATTATATATAAAGATAATTAAATCTCGTATTGTATGTATAACTATGAATAAACACGTACATAAAAGCGCAACGGAAAACATCTAATTCATCGAGTCTTAATCTCGAATCCAAAATAATGCAATAACCTGAAAAGAAAATAAAGAAAACAATAGAGAGTATTCTACTCTTTTCTCACCTTCCTCAGATTACCTAATTGAGAGACAATTCTGTAATACATTGTTGCGAGTGAGAGTAGGGATCCCATATAAATAGTATAACTTCCTAGAATCTTAACCCATAAAGGATTCTCAAAACTCTAATAGAATGGTTATTCCTAAAAGGAATACTAAGCTCACACTTATACAATAGCTCATACCATATCCTACATATATTTAATATAGCTAAGGTGCACCGAGCTCAGTAAATATTAATCACATTGATAATGGGCTTTATCCGGTTAACTCTCACTTACTTAAGCATTCCAATCAATTTGGGTTTTTACAAACTCAAAATATAATTTCATATGTTGCTCACATTTTTTATAAAAATCTTACATTCTCCCACTTGAGTTACATAAATATTATTATTTTATATTTAAAATTCATTTTAGAAAACGACTCTCCGAATTGACAAACAATTATATGTGGCCACAAAGAATATTTAAGAGAGTAATACCTTCCTTCCCTTTAGTCCAATAGAAGCTTATGTATCTAACTACAAATATCATTACATCTTTAATCGATATAAGACCATATGTAATCAAAATACCCTTAACTCTACCTATCCAGGTAAAATGGTATGTATGTGTGGTATGAAAATTACATGCAGATGTTATCATCATGTCTATTTCCATAGGTCCACCTTCGCATAATGCGAAGAAGTTTAAGACGAGCAAACTTATTGTCCTAAGCATTTTACACTCATTTGTCAAACACTTTGACCAAGAGTTTAACCTCCCTTAAGACGGGTAAATCTTTATGTTTTAAGTAATATTCACTCATCGGTGGAAACTTTATACCTTATGAGTGATATGCCATTCAAAGCTAAAAGTTTTAAGATTTTCTGTCATAACCAAACATTCGTTAGCACACAATAACAAATATGACAAACATCTAAACATGCATATATAATACATTAACAATATTCTCGAGACTGTAAAACAAACATGCATATAATAAATGCAATTAATCTAATAAAAGACAACTCCCACTAACCAAACACATCAAAATTTTCAATCCAATGCAGGATATTACATGCTCCACCAAACCTCTGGAGTCAAATATCTTGGTTAGTGTATCAGGAGTTATTTTACATGTGGCTATTAGAAGCTCGCAACTCTTAAATCTACTTTCACCACAATATCCATATGATTGAACATCCGAGATATCTTAGCATTATATAGAGAAGATAAATACAGTGAAATTATCACAATCTACTTAAAAGTATGATTTCACAATCAAAATTATTTAGAGTTGCAATATATAAAGCCACATACTTCTTTATTCATACATACATATGAACATGAAACAATTACCTCTACAAATACTATAAAACCTCTCTTTTTTATGACTATCTATTGATACATGCCAAATTTGTTTGAAATCCGTAAAGTCTACTAATGTAATAACAGAATTTATATATATATATATTAAGCTTACATCACACTATCATTTGCAGAAATATACATGACATTTTCTTATGAGAACACTCCAATTTACTTTGAGGAATTAAAACTATGTAAGTTTATCACTTTTACCAAAAAGTACCTCAAATAAGTAAACTTACTCCCACTGACCCTCAGTTATGTCTAAAGGCATAATAAAACTTTTAACAAAGTTATTAAATGCAACTACTTTATTAAACTAAACACTATTGTCTGGAAACTTGATTAACTATGTCAACGAAGTTTTAAAGTATGCAAACTTAATACTCGTTTTCTAAGTAAAATCTTTAAGTTATAAATCTGACCACATGATTTTCAACCAATTAGTTTGCAACTATTTGACATTTAAGTCAAAAACTAAACTCCAATGACAACCAAAATTGCAATTCAACAAACATGACATTTATTAAACATAAATATCACAAGCACAAGATTTCTTCCTTAAATGCAAGTCTTTAAATTTATACATTCTTAACAACATCACCCTTTCCCCCTAAGAATGTATAATGCATAAATGCAATTATTCTTATAAATAAAATAGAATATATTCTATAAACTATGACCAATAGTTTATAACATTTGCAGTTCTATCCTTATATTTTATGAGATCATTTTTAATACAATTAATCAAAATACTTAAAACCGAGAATTTAAAATAATCAAAATGTCCTACGAATCAATTATCTTCATTCTACCTTTAGTCATGCAATTAAAAAAGAATTATATCTAAACTACAAGAACAATCATCATTTTAATTCTAATACCTAAAAGTAGAATTTAGAATATGAGAAGAGTTCGAAGATCCATAAAGATTATTATTTACAAAAATCACCGTATAACTTAGGCCCAGTTTGGCATTGCTGTGCTGTGGGGGGAATTGCTTTTGAAATTGTTGTGGGGGGAATTGCTTTTGGAATTGTTGTGGGAAGAATCTGCTGAGTGTTTGGTAAACTGATTTTCAAAAGTGTTGTGAGAACTAAAAGCAATTTCAATGTGTTTGGTAAACCGAAATAAAAAGTATTGTGAGTGTGTAAAATTACTAAAAGGATATGAACATCTAAATGGTACTAATGTACTATACTTTACATTTTTTTGGTTTATTTGTATTTAGTGTTAAGTGTTATATAATTATGGTACTTTATTAAATTAATTAGCCTCATTTTTTATTTTACTTTATTTAATTAATTAACCCCATTTATTTATTTATTTTATTTTACTCTATTTTTTTATTTCATTTTTATTCTACTTTATTGAATTAATTATCCCAATTTTTTTATACATTTATGGCAACATTTTTTTTTTGTACAGAAAATATAAGTCCAATTTTTTTTATTAAATTTCGTTAAAGGCAAGGACAAAGTTGGAAAGTTAGTAAAATTTCATTTAATATCACTGTAGCACGTTTTCTAAAAGCAGAAGCCAAAATCTAAATGCATATATTTGTAGCTTCTCAAAAACTCAGTTAGGAGAAGCTAAAAGTGACCAATTTCTATAATACTCTTCAACATTAAGGAGTTTTGTGAGGATTCAAGACTGGTAAAGAGCTCTAAGTTTGAAGATAGGATCCCCCCGTTTCAAGACTGTGTAAAGTTCAATGTAGATGGATCTATGAGGGGAAAGCCGGGCTCGGGAGGTATTGGAGGAGTTTTGAGAGATTCAAAAGGGAAAATATTGTGTTTGTTCTCTTCTCACGTTGGTTCTCACAACTTGGGTTTTACTTGAGTGGTTTAGTGGTCACCTTCAATACTAGAGCCTCTTTTTCGTTCGCAGACAAACTAGCTAAAATAGGTTCCACTAAGAGTTGGGATATTATAGAATGGGGAGACATTTGATTATGATTTTGTTGCAGCTTTTTTTTAGTTTGGTCTGGTCGCTTTGATTTCTCTTTCGGTTTTGCTTGTTTAGGTTTAATGCCCTTGTTTCTCTTTATGTCAAAAAAATTTACAGTACAAAAAAATAATAATTCCAACTCTACCATATATCATATATGTCAGCAATAGAGATTAGCAGAGTTATTTAAACTCCCAACTGAGAATCATTAGCATCGTATGCATGGCCTGCCCTATGGGGAGCCCAATGAGGCATCCATCTACGTAGTGGTGTAAAAATGGGCCGGCCGGCCCAGGGAGTTAACGGGCCGTTCTTGGAACGGCCCGTGAAGGAAGAGGGCCAGGCCGCCGTCTGGCCCGGGACGGGCCTCTTGCCGGGCCTCTGGGAGGAGGCCCGCCTGGCACGCCAATCCGGCGTGCCAGGCCTGTCGGACCGGTCCGCCGGTCCGTTCGGCCAATTTTTTTTTTATTTTTTTTTTCAAAAAACCTCCAACGGCTGGAAATCAATTCCAGCCGTTGGAGGAAATTAAAATTATCAAAACCCCCCTACAATCTTTTAAATTACATTTTGACCCACAAATCAAATTTTTCTATTAATACTTCCATCCATTTCATTTTCCATTAACTCTCTCTATCATTCTTTCAATATCTCATTCTCTCAAATCTCAATCTCTAATATATTCTCCAATTCTCTAAACTTTTTCATTCATTTTGGTTATTACTCTCTCTACAAAATTCTCTACGTTTTCCACCAACACACCAAATTTTAAAGGTACAATTTTGTTATTATTTTTGGTCTAACATATTCTCATAGTAAATTTATATGTTTATGTTTAGATTTGAGTTACTTAATGAAAACATTATCTATTTAGTTAGTTAGTTTATCAATTTTTGGGCTTTAATGTTAATATTATTTGTTTAGTTTATTAAGATTTTTAAGTTTAGTAGTAATTTTAATATTTGTTATTAATAAATTTAGAAAGTTAATTTGTATTACTGAAATTACTTTTTGTAATAAGTAAATGATGAATGTTAAGTGTAGTAATTACGTTTGATATTGTTTTTTTCATAAATTAAAATTTTTCATTTGTAGATTATGATAGTGAATTTAAGAGTAGTGGTTCAAATCATCAATTTTATGTTAGTATATTATGTTAGTAAATTTATCAATTTTATTTGTAGTAGTGAACTAGTGAATTTAAAATTTTATGTTAGTAGATTATGATTTTTTTTGTTTATTTAATTTGTTTTTTAAGTAAATAAATTATTGTAAGTGTCGTATTAGTTATAGTAATTATTGTTAGTAAATTAAGATTACTGTTAGTAAATATTGATTTTTAATTTGACTATTAACTACTATAGTGCTCATATTTTTATTCAGATAATGGATCCTAACCAGCAGCCTTATTTTCCGGGCGGTTTGAATATGCTCAACGATGAATTTGATATTTCAGAACCGACCCATACTCAAGCGGGACCTTCTGGTTCCGGCGTTACACCAACATCACGTCCCAGAAAATTAACATCAGATGTGTGGCAATGTTTCAACATAGTCCAAATGACACTCCCAAACGGGGCGTCTGGCCTCAGAGCTAAATGTAAGTTTTGCCATAAGAATTATGCTACAAGTACTAGGGGAACCAGACATTTGAGACGGCATATGCTCAAATGTATGCCTGCACATGGACAGGTAGATACTACAACCCAGACACAGCTTCAACGGCACCCAGACGGGTCTGTTACGACGTGGCAGTTCGACGCCATGCATGCTAGAGAGTGCTTTGCACGATACATTGCACAAACTGATCAACCGATCAGTATTGGTGAGAGTCCATTTTATAAAGAATTAATCACATCTGTATATAACCCCCAATATGAACCTGTTTCTAGAACCACCACTAGAAATGATTTGATACGATTGTTTGAAACCGAAAGGGATGACTTAGTTGCTGAAATACAGCATTTAAGTGTCTCTGTTGCATTAACTTCTGATGTTTGGAATGCATGTTCCAAACAGGACTATTTATGTGTCACGGGACACTATTTAGATTCTGATTGGAGGATAACAAAAAGAATTTTTGGTTTTCGTCCTATGGATTTTGCACATGCCGCAGAAAACATTTTTAATGTCATAATGGAAGTTTTAGAAACTTATGAAATCACGCATCGCATTCTTTCAATCACATTTGATAATGCATCTGCAAATACTAGCTCTATTGCATTGTTTGTTGCAAGAAATATCCCGCAAGATGGAGGTTATTTCTTCCATCAACGGTGTGCATGCCATATTATAAATTTAGTTGTACAGGCTGGTTTAAAGCAGGTAAGCGACCAAATAGATCGCATCAGAGATGCCATTTCTTAGATTTGCAGTTCTAATCCTAGATTCAGTGAATTCAAGAGACATTGTAAATTAAACGGTCTCAAACCCCGACGATTCCAAACTGATATGCCGGTAAGGTGGAACTCTACTTATTTTATGTTGGAAAATTGTTTGGAATATGATACAACCATTACATGTTTTTATAACATGAAATTGACCGAAACAGGACAACTTAGTCTAAAATTACTTTCCACAGACGATTGGTATGTGGCAAAGATTTTTGTTCAATTTTTAAAGATATTTTACAATGCCACTGTAACTCTTTCCGGGGTATATTACCCCACATCTTCCCAGGCAATCCATCAGATAGTGGAAATGTCTGAACTGTTAAACAGTTATAGAGAAGATGAACATCTAGGCGCTGCAAGTGTTGTCATGGAGACAAAGTTGAAAAAATATTGGGCTAACATTCCCTTACTTTATGCCTTAAGTGCTATAATAGATCCCAGGGTTAAATTATCTGGTTTAGAAGTTTTGCTTGAGTTTATTGGTATTAATTTGTCAATAGATTATTCAGAACAAATTACTGACATTCGAACCAAGTTGTTCGAGATTTTTCATATTTATGAGACAAGGTTTGGCAACATTGACATCCCCCAATCAACACGACCGGAGACAGAGCCGAAGCAAACAAGTTGGAGCCTTCTGAAACGAAGAAAAAAAGACAAATCAGCATGTACTTCTTCAGGGCAAAGATCTAGCCCATCTTCTTGTACCGAACTTATTAGGTACCTTGAAGCACAGTTCGATGTTGTTGAAGACAAGGAAGAGTTTGATTTGTTGTTATGGTGGAAGACCTATACGTACAGGTATCCAGTTCTGTCACACTTAGCACGTGACGTACTGGTTATTCTAGTGTCAACGGTGTCTTCAGAACAAGCTTTCATCACCAGTGGACGCATAATTGAACCAAGAAGAAGCTGTTTGTCTCCAGAGATGGTGGAGGTATTAACATGCCTTCGGGATTGGGAGCATGCTAAAAAAAGGTTACAAAATCTAACTGTAGATAAAGAACTTAATCTAAATTTCGACAATCTATATATTGATGACCCTTCAGGTAGTGGTCAGGGCCAGAACAAGGTTATACTTTTACATATGTATTTATTATTTACTTGTAAGTTGTAAAACGGTTGCACTCTTTTTCCCTTATCAAGTTTTTATCCCACTAGGTTTTTCTTGGTAAGGTTTTTAATGAGGCAATCATGTAGATATGTATTACTGAATTCCATAAGTGAAAAATAAATAAATAATTAAAAAATTGTTCGTTCTCTTTATTCATTTCAAATCCTAATAATTGTTCGTTATCTTCATTCATTTTAAATTCTAAACCCTTAACCATAAACTATAAATCCTAAACCCTATACCCTAAATCCAAAAAAAACGTAATTTGGAAAAAAAATTGTACCAAAAAACTAACCCGCCGGACCAGGCCCGTTAGGCCTGGCCCGGTCAGCCCGTAAGAGGGGCCCGGCGGGCCGGCCTGGCACGGCACGCAGGCACGGCCAGCCTGAGGCAGGCCGGCGTGCCGTGCCGGGCCTGCTTCTCTGGAAACAGGCCCGGCCCGTAACACCGTCGCGGGCCGGCCTGGCTCGGCCTGTTTCCAGAAATGGACTGGCCAGGCCGTCCCTAATGGGCCAGGCCAGTCCATTTTTACACCTTTACATCTACGGTCCTCCCAATTTGATAGGTTCCCAAATTTATTTATTTATTTATTATTTCGAATTTATAGAAAAAAAAATTTCCATATGATTTTAAACTAAAATAGACCCCCTAGACATGGCCCAGGTTCCGGTTCTGGAAGGAGCCATAATCGGAACCGGACTCATGGAACCGCGGTTCCGGTTCCGGTTCCGGTTCCGGTTCGATCGGTTCCGATCCGGTTCGACCGGTTCCGATCCGGTTCGACCGGTTCCGATCCGGTTCGGCCGGTTCAGTTCCTTTTTTTTCCCTATTATACATTTATATTAATTTTTAAAAAAATACGAAAACATAAGGCATGTAATAATATGAAATTGTAAATGAATTTTATTGTGTAAGGCCGTAAGCCGAAATTAAAATTAAAAAAAATAATACTAAATACATAAATTGAAATAAATGTGTAAAACTAAAAATGAAAAAAATTGGTCTTGCACTTAATTTGTACCAAAATTAAGTTGCCTACGTATCCTCTCGGACTCGGGGTTTAGAGGAATCAAAGACCACATAGTTCTTTTACATTTTATTGTCTTTTACATATGTAATTTTGTAAGTCTGTAACTAATCGCTGCCATCCGTTCCGGTGCCGGTGGTGTGATCATCTTCGAAGAAATCATAAATCACTTCTGGCTTCATTTCTTGTTGTCTATATCTAGTCTTTGTCCAATCATCAACACACACTTGGACTTGAATTGATTCTGGACTCAAAACGACCGTCTTACGTCCAAAATATTTTCACCCGCGCTAAACTCTTGTTCCACAACCACTGTAGAAACCGGTGTTGCAAGAATCTGTTTGGCTATTATAGACAAGATTGGGAAGTGCTTTTCATGTTCTCTCCACCAATGTAGAATATCAAATTTATCCACATCATCATCTCCTATTAACTCAAAATTGGTACTGCGATAAGTTTCTATCTCATCATACGAGATCGAACTTGATGAAGAAGAAGAAGAACCTCGTAATCTTTTGATCTTTTGGGATAAAAGTGCAGACCATGCCCCCAACACTCCAAAAGATCGAGTTTGGGAGACATTTTCATTTTGTGGAACACTAATGTTTAATGATGGACCATAAATCCTACGATATTCATCATATAACTGATAAAATAATATCTTAATTGCAACACAATAAGTATTAATTTCTAATTGTCTACCTAAACATTTATAATAAAGAGTTAAATAATCTGTCAATGCATCTAGTTTACAACGTGGATCAAAACACAACGCAAGCAGGTAAATAGTTGGAAACTCCCTATAATAGTCTAATATATTTTTTTCATAGCTTCAATGCATGCCTGTAATTGTATATCAGATGAACAGTCAGCAAATGCACCAGCAATATTACAACCCTCAATAATAAATAATTGAGTAGTAGGATAATAAATACCTGATAAATTGTTAGTAGCACTATTAAAAACTTTTAACAAATTACAAATTTTTGTACAAACACCCCATTGGTGTGCATAAAGATTGATTTGACTAACATTATATTGCATAAAAGAAACTAATAAATCCCTATATTCATAACTTTCACAAAGCAATTTATAAGTAGAGTTCCAACGTGTTGGAACTTCACGAGAAAATCTGATGGGATGTCTACCTGCCTGTTTATAAAATCTTACCCATGCTTTCATAACATTAGGATGTTTCCACAAATATGTGAGGGCCTCTTTAATGGGTTTAATAAAAGATTGAAGAATTTCCAAACCTTTTTGAATGCATAAATTTAAAACATGGCAAGCACATCTTTGATGAAAAAATTTACTATTAAAATAAGGCTTACATAATTCAATTAAAGCAAGAATAACTACTGTTTTATTAGAAGCATTATCAAAACCAATTGAAAAAATTTTGCTTTCAATTTTATACTCTTCAAAAATGATTTTCATATTTTATAAATATTATGCAAGAATGTGCATCATCAAAAACTCTAAATGCAAGAATTCTTTTTTGTATTGTCCATGCTTTGTCCATATAATGACAAATTACACCTAAGTGTGAATGCATTCGCCAATGGTCAGTCCATATGTCAGCACATACGGAAACACGACCTATATAGTTTGCAAAATATTTTTTTTAAATCCTTTTTTCCTTTTTATAAATATCATACATTGTATGCGTGAGAGTGGTCCTAGGGACACGACATGCGGCAGGATTTAATTCTTTATGACAATATTTAACAAAACCAACTTTTTCACCAAAACTAAAAGGTAAATGTTCTACAGCTACCATCCTAGCTAATTCTTCTCTATTAGCTTGATCACTATATTTAAATAATTGAGTGTCAGGGGTAGAAAACCTTGAAATTTGAGATTTTGCATTCCCCTTGGCAAGTTCTGCTGGATGACGGGTCGTAATATGCTTCCTATTGTGCCGTATCCTCCAGATTTAGTCCACTTGTATTCTTTAGGGTAGTAATTGCACACCGCCTAACATGTTCCATTCTGTTTCATAACTTTCTTCATGTGGAGAACGAATAGATCATATTTGAGCTGCTTCTTATCCTTCTCTGCCGCCTCTTCAAAATTTGGATCTGCAACAAAATCGGGTATATTTTCTGATTAGCTTGTCATATTACCAGGGCTAGGGCTAGGGGCGCTAGGCTGACTAGAATTGGGTTCAGAAATTATTAAAAGGGGGATTTGGATTGATTGGATAGTTTAGAGATTCAAGATAGACTTGCCGTTGCAGGAACTCATGGTAAGCGGTGTCATCAAAACCGATATTATCCGGTTGGACCGGATCCGGCTTCGACATACGACCCTTACCGGTTCTGGAAACAGAATGCCTTGGTGGAATATCTCTTACTCCACTTCCACTTCCACTTCCACTTGCCAATGAAAAAAATAATTTGTAAAAAAACTCTTCAACAAAATTAAGATAAATAGAAGAAATTAAAATTAAATTTTTTATTGGAAATATATTTTAAAAATTGTTGACAAGGATTTTAAAATGATTTTAAAAAATAATAATTGCAATACACTAAATATAAATAAATAAATTATTGACTAATTGGGAGATAATTGAAGATAATTAGGAGAATTGAGATTTGAGAGAGACTTGAGACTTGAGAGAGCAATTGTATGATAAGAAATGAATTTAGGGGGGGGGGGGGGGGGGTTGGTTTGTTATTTATAGGAAATAAAGAATTAAAGGGGAAAAGAAAAAAAAATTTGACACGTTGGGCCCAACAGCTCTTTTAAGTTTTTTTTTTTTTTTAAATTCAATTATTATTAAAAGGCCAGAAACCGGTGGTTCCTGAACCGGGACCGAACCGAACCGCCGGTTCCTGGCCGGTTTTTTAAGTGAAGGAACAGGAACCGAATCGCCGATCCCACGGTTCCGGTTACAGTTACGGTTACGGTTACGATTCTGGAACCTATTCCACGGTTCCACGGTTCCAGGGTTCCACGGTTACGGTTACGGTTACGGTTACGGTTCATTTCACACGGTTACGGTTCGGTTTCACTGTTCGAACCGTGGTCATGTCTACGTATGGCTATATATAACCTTAAAATGGCCCACCACCCATATATGACTTTTATTTTTAAAAAAAGACCCAACACCCACATACAATTTTCTTTAAGAAAAAATCCAATAAAGGAAACACAATGCCGTTCTTACACCAACCAACACTAGATCAACTCGCCTTTGATCAGATATTTGAAGGAAAATTGAAAATCAAATTTAGGTTTCTTCAAATCTCATTTGATACGAAAATTTTAAAATTTCAAACAATCCAATGGCTTAGCTATGTTATCTAATAAAAAAAACAAAAAAAACTTAGTTATGTAACTCTAATCGTTACTTTTACTTCTAAAATTGTGAGACAAGTAAAGTTGAATTGAGTGATACATCCTTTGATACAATTATAAAAAATTTATTTAGATAAATTTTATTTGTTATTTTATTGTGTTGTAATCATGTCTTCTTTGATATAACCAATCAATTAATATGTGATTGTATGTTCTAAAATACGATCACAATAAATTAATTGTGTGATTACATGCAATTCATATGCGATAACTTATATATATATATATATATATATATATATATATATATATATATATATTTGTGATTACATTTATATATATATATAAATGTATGACTTTTATTTTTAAAAAAAGACCCAACACCCACATACAATTTTCTTTAAGAAAAAATCCAATTAAGGAAACACAATGCCGTTCTTACACCAACCAACACTAGATCAACTCGCCTTTGATCAGATATTTGAAGGAAAATTGAAAATCAAATTTAGGTTTCTTCAAATTTCATTTGATACGAAAATTTTAAAATTTCAAACAATCCAATGGCTTAGCTATGTTATCTAATAAAAAAAAACAAAAAACACTTAGTTATGTAACTCTAATCGTTACTTTTACTTCTAAAATTGTGAGACAAGTAAAGTTGAATTGAGTGATACATCCTTTGATACAATTATAAAAATTTTATTCAGATAAATTTTATTTGTTATTTTATTGTGTTGTAATCATGTCTTCTTTGATATAACCAATCAATTAATATGTGATTGTATGTTCTAAAATACGATCACAATAAATTAATTGTGTGATTACATGCAATTCATATGCGATAACTTATATATATATATATATATATATATATATATTTGTGATTACATGCAACCATATATGATCACATACTGTACTGTTGCATCGTGTAATATTACACCGAAGAATGATCCGTGTATATATATATATATATATTTGCATATGTATATTCAATGGGTCCGGAAAGCACGCATTCAGATTTGGTTGTTTGAGGATTGAAGGTTGAATCATTGTTACACACACACACACATATATATATATATATATATATATATATATATATATGTATGTATATGTATTCACTTGAGTTGCAGTTTTTTATATGTATTTGTTCTTATACCTAAAACACCCTAATGAATCGTTTCATTTTTTTTTGGAATTAATGCACTTATTATGAAGTCTATGAAGTCCGAGAGTTCAGTTCTCAAGAGTAGTTGGTAGTTGGCATCTTTATTCATTGCTGTAGAATTATTGTGTATTTGATATTTCCAAGATAGCAATCTAAAGTCATCTACAGGCTCTTTATATTGAGTTGTAATTCAGTTTTAATAAAATAGCAAATTAGAGCTTTGATAACAATTTGTTAGAGAAGTGGTCAATTTTTTGGGATTAAAGAGTGAAGTGGTTCAAGTCACTTGGTTGTGGCACAAGATGTTCTTTCATTTGAAGTTTAACCGGTTGAAGCTTTTTAAGCAAAAAAACACGGTGAAGGGGATGTCAAAGATTGAACCAGTTATAGATACATGAGGGTACGTTATGTGCAAGCAACACTGAATTTCAGTTTCTAGACAAAGTTCTTAGAGAGCAAGAGCACCGCTGAAGCTAGTTCACATAGATATTTGTGGACAAATGCAAACTCCCTCAATAAGCCAGCAAAGGTACTTTTCTTATATTCAATAGATTCAAAGCATTTGTAGAAAAACAAAGTGGCTGCAACCTTAAAATAATTCTAAGTGACATGAGAGGTAAGTACACGTCTAAGAAATTTAAAATTTTCTACAAAGATGAAGCGATTTTGAAGAAATTTAAAGCAAGATATTGCCCACAATAGAATGGTATCGCAAAGAGGAAAAACAAAACCATTGTGGAAATGTCAACATCAATGCTCAGTGAGAAGTTTTTACCTAAATGTTTTAGGGCAGAAGATGTCCATATAGCTGTGTACATTCTCAATAGAAGTCCAGCCAAAGCAGTGAAGAATCAAACTCCATTTGAAGCTTGGAGTGGATTCAAGCCTTCGGTAAGATATTTTTGAATTTTTGAATTTTTGGTTATGTATGTTATGGTCACAAACCTTCAGAAAAAAGAACTAAGTTTGATGAGAAAAGAAGAAAAACTATTTTTGTTGGATATAGTTCAAACACAAAGCATTATCGATTATATGATGTTGAAATTGGAAAACTAATTGTGAGTAGAGATGTTATTTTTGGTAAAAAGGTAGCTTGGGATTTGAAGGAAAAAAAAAAGAACTTGAGCAGCCTCATGCTATTCTTCAATCACAAGATGCATCTCTGTATCCTGAGTCATCATCGAACTTAGCAAGCACAAGAACAAATTCTTCCTTTTTCAGAAACTCTTCAAACAAGATTGCAAATGCTAGGAGGTGTTTTTCAGTTACCCAAACTTCAGTAGACTTTCATCTCCTTAGAGTCCTCCAAGAAATACTTGTTTGTTGAGTGACTTGTATCACTCTTGCAATTTTTCTGTAGTTGAACCAGAAAGTTTTGAAGAAGCTCAACAACATGAAGTTTGGAGGAAATGCATGATGAAATTGCTATGATTGAGAAGAATCAAACTTGGCAGCATGTTGATCGTCTGAAATATCGAGAGGACATTATAGCTAAATGGATTCTCAAAACAAAATTTAATCATGATGGCAACATTTAGAAGCACAATGCAAGGCTTGTTGCTAGAGGATTTACTTAAAAAACAGATATCGATTTTTATGAAACATTTGCACCTGTTGCAAGACTTGAAACAATCAGAACCTTGATTGCTTTTGTTGTACAAAAGAGATGGAAAAACAGAACCATTATGGAAATAGCAAAATCAATGATCAATAAGAAGTGTTTGCCTAAATATTTTAGCGCAGAGGGTTCAACCGATTAAATTTCAAATGGCTGAACTTCTTGTGCCACAACCAAGTGTCTTAAACAACTTCACTCTTCAAGGCCATAAAACTGAGTTACATTTAATAGCTTGATGTTAAATCAACGTTTTTGAATGGGGTTTTGAAGGAAGAAGTATATGTAGAGCAGCCGCAAGAGGGAAAGAAAATAAATTTTTCAGGTTGAGGGAAGCCTATTATGGTTAGAAGCAGGCTCCACGAACTTGTTACACTATAATTGATAAATATTTTACTATGAGAGATTTTTAGAGAAGTCAAAATGAGCATACACTTTATGTGTTAAGGAAAGGAACTGCTATTCTCATTGATTTAGTGTATGTCGATGATCTAATTTTCATTGGCAATAATGATAACATGATTCTACGAATAAATAATGATATGATGCACACCTAAAAGATGAGTGATTTGGGGTTACTAGATTATTTTTTGGGAATTGAAGTATCTCAAAGGAAACAATGAGATTTTCAATTCTCAAAGAAAATACACAAAGTATTCTCAAGAAGTTCAATTTATTGAGATGTAATTAAGTGGACATTCCATCAATTGCAAATGAGAAACTAAAGAAAGAAGATTGAGCTATGAAGGATGATGTTGCAATATACAGAAGCTTTATTGGTTGTATCTTGTATCTCACTGCCACCAGAACTGATATAACGTTTGTTGCAGGATTGCTCTCTAAACACATCCATGAACCAAGTCAGATTCACTTTAGAGCTGCAAAAAGAGTTTTGAGATATTTGCAGGGTACTATTGATTATGATATTTTGTACAAGACAACAGAAAATTCAAGATTAATTGGGCATTCCGTTAGTGATTAGTCGGGTGTCTTGACGATATTAGGAGCACTTAAGTTAGTTTTTTCATTTGGTTTTAGAATATGTTCATGGGTTTCAAAGAAACAAAAAGCTGTTGCTCAGTCTATAGCTGAAGCAGAATATGTTGCTGCTGTGAAATCAACTTCTCAGGCTATACGGCTTCGTATAATTCTTGAAAATATGGATGAAAAGTAAGAAGGTGGAACCATATTGTATTGTGATAACATGTCAGCCATTGCTATTGGTAAAAATCCAATTAGTCAGGATCGTACAAAGCATAATGACATCAAGTATCATTTTATTAGAGAATCAATTGAAAATGGAGAAATTCAGTGGGAGCATTGCAGGACTGAAGAGCACTTCCTATGGACAGATTTTTTTTCTCAAAGGGAAATTAGAGTTGTGAAGAAAGTGCAGTAACGGGGTGTGTTGGAATTTATGAACTTATTGTTAAGTCCGAAAGTTCAGTTCTCATGAGTAGTTTGTAGTTGGCATCAGTATTTATTCACTGTTGTATAGTTATTATGTATTTGATAATTCCTAGATAGTAATCTAGAGTCATCTACAATCTCTTTACATGGAGTTGTAACTTTGTTTTAACAAAATAGATCATCAGAGCTCTACAATAGCAACTCAAAATATATTTCACAATTATCTTGTTTACTCAAATAAATCTCTAACAAAAAAACATCCTGATGAATTTTTTTATCGGTTGTTTTTGTTTTTATTGAAAGAAAAATGTTTTTGTGCTATGGATGCCAAATAACATGAAAGGGAATATCAATGCCCGTTTGATAACTTTGAGAGTAAAACGATTTTTCAAATTTTTTTATAATTTTTTTGTTTCACGATATGGGAAACTTTATTTTGATTATTTTTATTTTTTTTAGCATTGCTTATTTGATGATATATGATTGTGTGTTTTGTGACAATCTATATCCAATCATAGACAATTACTACTTATGATGCTATATGTTGTTAGAACCTCATTCACCGGTCATGCATCGGAACTAGGTTTTAAAATTTATTTTAATAAAGATCCTAAACGATCTGGAACAAGTGAACTTGAGATCATAATTTTTTCAGAACTAATACATATAAAATTATTACAATAATAAAATTTATGTATATATAGGAAATTGAAATCAATACAAAGAGAAGAAAATCATACCAACGTTTGGAGACTCATTCACCTTACGTTATGCTCTTGTCTAAACCACTCGATCTTTCTCGCTATATCCCGGGACTAGAAACTGCGTGTGAACACGTCAAGGTCTCAGGAACTTAAATGGAGGATATAGAGAAAAGACTTGAAGAAAGTCTTTCTTCTTGATATTAGTGTGGAACACCTGCATATACAATATGTTTTTCCGTGCAACACTTGCACACAATTGTGTAATTCTTTTTTTCACGCACACGAGTACTGATCTATCTTAGTATGTGTGTACTGTGTTATTGTTTCTCACATAACCCTTTCTTAAAACACAGCAGAATAACACATGTAATCTTGCTCTTTTTCAAAAACAATGATGTATGTCTTAGGTTTTTGTTATCTAATATATATCTTATATATATTATAACGCAAACCCTTTTAATTGATATCGAATGTCTTATTTTAAAATGTATAAAACATATATATCATATATATATTTTTCCTTTTTAATTGATATCTTGTTTTGGTCGGTTTTCAAATAGTATATATCAGATATATATTTCCTCTTTTAAAAACCTCATGGTAACTTTTTATTTAAAACAAAATATTTAATTTATTTTTATTAAAAGATATCATCTATTTTGAATTTAAACTATTTAAATTCAAAAAATATAATAATCATATTATCTTATTTTATTCAAAAACAAATATCAACAAACATCCTCAATTTAGTGATTAATAACATAAAATAATCTTATTATTTAATTTATTCTATCACCAATATTAGTTAATCAAATAATCTCATTATTCAATTAATTCATGAATAAATTTGTGTCACTTTTGTTACACAATTAATTGGACAATCCAATTAATTAACCGTGATCCTTGTTACCTAAATCGATCGAGCTAACAATAAGACATAATAGACCCACAGTATTTTGAGCTCTAATAATCATCGTAATCTTTAATTAAACTCTTTAATTAATATTTCTTGATTATTAACTCCGGTGTTATTCCACTAAAAATCAGAAACTGCACTTTCTTAACTGCAGACGCTTTTACACAGAACGATACAACTCGGTGTCCATCGATATAGCTAGTACATATGGTGTGATCATCCACAGTAGTTTATAATTAGAACTGGGTCATAATATCCATTACACCCCTCTAATTACATATATCCTTTAAATACAGTTGATTCTCTAATGGACAATAAATTCTATTTTCTCATGGAATTAGGAGAGCGCTCATACTGTCCAAGCCCAGATTCCCTTAAAAGAACTACCATCTTCTTCTCACTAGAAGGAGTGGATTCCACTTTTGTGTACAAACCTTCACAGCCACAAGCCAAACCGTACTCCCAACATACAAAGTATATTGATCAGGAAATGCATCTGACCTCACCCATGGTATATCAAAGACCACGACCTAATCTAAAGGAGTCGATAAGACACTCAGGATTTAGATCACCCACTTATAGCCATAATTAATCGATATATATGAATCTCATTGGTAAATGGATTTTAGTGAGAGATTCATATAGATCATGGCACAGTCCTATATGATCACATCATACAAGGTGTCTCCATTCCCAATCTCATATGAATGATTCAGGATAGAATCACCATACATTACGGAATGGACCGTAGCTATATATTAACCATAAATAAAATACCCAACTTTATTTGCTATCTATGAACTATTTAGATTGCACGTCTCTTACTGTATCCATCCATATATAACACTCATATACACAGTTCGAGATTACATCCGGCAATCCAGTATGTTAATATACTCAAGTTATAAAATAAACAACACAACAAGAATGAATTAAACTTTTTCTTTTATTTATTTCATAAATCCATTTACAAATTACATCTTTAGGGTATAAACCCCAACAATCTCCCACTTGCACTAAAGCATGTGAGATATGTTTCGTAACCCTAGACCATCTAGGTGACCCGAAAACTCTTTATATAGGTTCATTGGTGTTTGATTGGCTTATTTCGTTGACAACCACATTTGGGGATTATTATGTAAGGGTAGTTTAGGCCATCATTGTTCGTGACCAAGCTCAAGCTTAAAGGTAAAATCATTTGCTTAACTTTCATTGAAGAGATAATAGTGCATACACACACACACACTCTCATGCACGTTTTGATCATCTTGCATACTTGCTTATTTGTCTTCTTGTGTGCCTTTTGTGCTTTAACTCTTGCTTGGGTGTTTGATGCATCTAATGTGCCTTAAAATAGGATTTTTCCTCTGTACCGCAGTTCAGACTGCTCCCTGTACATTACCTCTACCTCAGTCTGCACAACGGTGTTCTCCAATGGTTGCACACTGCTGCTACAGCGGCCTGTGCTATTTGCATGTGCATCGGTCTCCCAAAAGAAGTTTCCCAGGCGTCCATGTTGTCCATACCACGCCTTGTGTGCATGCATGCACAAGCAGTCTACAGAGTAGTGTTGTCCTGGCGATACACCGCTCTCTGTACTGCAGTCTAGACACTTATCTGTACAGTGGTCCAACCAGCGGTCTTGGCGGGATTTGGTTGTCTTTCGTCCAAAACGATGACATTTTGTGTAGGCAACCATATATATATATATATGTTGTCTTCTCTTCTTTTTTAAAAAATAGGAGTCTAAGAAGCCATCTTTGAGTAACCTAGCTTTTCTAGTAAGAGAAAGACTCCCAAACACTCATTTTTTACTTAACCCAACTTCATCTCATGGTCCTCTAGCTCTATTCTAGGAACATTTAAGCATAAAACATCATCTTCTTCTTGACTAGGTAATTTTTACATGCTCTACACTTTATTGTTTCATTTCTATGACATGTATACCTAGGTTTTAGATTTTATTGCAAATTAAATGCATACATGTATGATTAATAGCTTCTATGACATGCTTTTGGTATTGGTTGTTGGTTTAGATTATTGATTAATGCTAGCTATAATTTAGGACGGTTTTACCCCTCTCGCTAATTCTTCTTTCCTTTGCATTTAGAACATTGATATCTAGGATTTGCTTCACTTGTCATTATTTATCCTAGAGAAGCATGAATGTCTTGACCTAACAATTTTGCACTTAGAATATTGTTGCATATTCACTTAAGTTACAATTATCTCTTCATTATTGATTAAGCTTGTGGCTAAGTGGTTAATGCACAAGGTTTGTGATCCAAAAATCACTATTAAGGTCTTCTATGTAGAGTGAAAGGGTTAGTAACTGAAAAGTATGGCGGGAGGTCAACCTAGGTTGTAAACTTTCATTCAATAGTGGATTTTAAGGATCGAGTGTGGTGCACTGAACAACCTATTTTTTTTCCCATTTGGAAGGTTTCCACGTATATATTACCTGTTGTTATTGCTTTATGTTTATTATCATTTATTTGAACACTTGGTAGAATGGGGTAGATTGATAATATTTATTAATTCTTAAAATTGGTAATCAATCGGATTAAAACCTATTCACCCCCCTCTAGGTTTATAGATACACACTTTCTAGGAAATTTCAATTGGTATCAAAGCAGGTGCCTAGATATACTTAGTTGATCTGTGCTCTGTGTGTGTCTTGCTTGGTGCATTTTGTTTGTTTGTTTTTTGCTGTGTGATATTGCATTTGCATTACATTTATTACCCTCAAACACTATGAGTGAAAATAGTGGTAGTCATAAGGGAGCCTCAAGCACAATACCCTATTTGCTTAATAGGGTGAATTACGCATCTTGGAAGGGCAAGATGGAATCATATCTTTGCCAAATTGATGACCGGGCTTACATGGCAATAGAAGATGGTTATGTTCTTCCGAAGACAACTACTAATGGTGTAGAAGCTCTCAAGCCTAAGTCTAGTTAGAGTACTCAAGAGATTGAAGCATCCAAGTGGAACAACAAGGCTATGCATGCTATCCTTTGTGCCATGGACGATAATCAATACAAGTTGGTCCGAAACACTAGGATTGCAAAGAAGGCTTGGGAAATTCTTCAAACGTCTCATGAGGGAACCAAAGTAGTCAAGGACTCAAACTCCAAGTCCTCCAAATGCAATTTGAGATGATCAGGATGGAGGAGCATGAATGCTTCAATGACTTTCAAGTGAAGTTGATGGGTATTGTCAACCAAATCCATCAACTTGGTGACCCCTATTCGGATTGGAGAATCAAGCAAAAAATTATGAGGTCACCTCCGTCAAGGTTTGAATCAAAGGTGACTACACTTGAGGAGAATAGTGTGTACAAGAATATGAAGCTAAGTGAAGTCATTGGAAGACTTTTAGCTTATAAGTCAAGATGGACCACCATACCCATACCTCCGAAGAAGCAAAAGAGTATTGCCTTGAAGACTTCCAAGGTTGAAGATGAGGAGGAGGACTCGGATGAAGAAATGGCCCTCATTGTTAAAAGGTTCAAGAAATTCATGAAGTTTGAGAGGAAAGGATTTGGGTTCAAGGGAAAGGAAATGAAAAAGAAAACTCCTTTCAAGAAGATGGAAAGGTCTCAAGAAAGTGACTCTAATAAGGGCATTCAATGCTATGAATGTAATGGCTTTGGTCACATTGCTCTAGAATGTGTAAATTTGAAGAAAAAAAAGAAGGGGGAGATGATGGCGGCCACTTGGAGTGATAATGAAGACTTAGAAGAGGAAGAAAAATCTTCGGATGATGAAGATAGAGTTGCAAACTTTATTGCCTTCACAACAACTCATAATGGCAAGGAAGTTGTGAGCGATAAGAAAGAAGTAGATGACTATAGTGATGAGAGTACCTCTTTTAACTCTAGGTTTGAGATTGATGAGGAAATGGACTATGTGGACTTTATGAAGTTCTTTGAAAAAGTCTAGATTAAAGAAGAAGAAAGAGATTCAATAGTTGAAAATGGAGAATTTCGGGTTGACTTCCAAGATAACTCACATGAGTGATAAAGTAAAAAGTGGAAAAGAGTTAAAAGAGAGCTTGAAATTAAAGCTTGTGATCACTAAGAAGAGTGAAGAGAACTTGAAGATTAAGCTTAGGGAAGCAAAAGAATTGGTTGCCAAGATGACATCCGGAATCGAGAAACTTGACAAGATGCTATCGAGTAGGAAGAGTCAAAATGCATGCACTTAGGAATTTTAGAGCAAATGAACCCAAGTCTCCTAGAAATGACAATGTTGTTACTAGGTGGACTAGAAAAAATGAGTATTTTTGGCATGTGGCCCAAGTTGCCTTGAAGGCCACAACTTCTAACACTTGGTATCTTGATAGTGGTGTTTCTAGGCACATGACCAGAAACACGAGTTTCTTTGAGACCCTTGTTATGGAGGATGGTGGATTTGTCACTTTTTGTGATGGTTCACGTAAGAAGGTTTTAGGAAAAGGAAACATATCTATCCCCAGTTTGCCCTCCTTACCTAATGCTCTTTATGTAGATGGCTTGCAAGCCAATCTTATTAGCATATCACATTTGAGTGATGAAGGGCTTTTGGTTATGTTTAGCAAAGTTGATTGATCTATTCTAAAAGAAGTTGGACAAGTTTTATTAAAAGGCAAGAGATCAAGTGATAATTGTTATTGTCTTGATTCCAATGACATCTCTTGTAATTTGTCTAGTTGTGATCAAGTTGAATTGTGGCATCAAAGGTTAGGTCATATGAATTTCAAAGACTTGAAAGTTCTTGAGAGGTAGAATGTTGTAAGAGGCCTTCCTAAGTTTGGGAATAGGATTGAGGGAGTGTGTGGACCTTGTCAATAAGGAAAGCAAACTAAGAGTGTGCATAAAAATGGTAAGTATCTTGCCACCAAGGACCCACTAGAGCTTCTTCATATGGACTTTATGGGTCCCATGCAAACCGAGAGTCCCGATGGCAAGAGGTACATCTTTGTGTGTTGATGATTTTTCTAGATTTAGTTAGACCTACTTTCTTAGAGAAAAATCTAAAACTTTTGAAAATTTTAAAATGCTTTGCACTAAAATTCTAAATGAGAAGGATTCTCACATAAAATGCATTAAGAGAATTAGGAGTGACCATGGGCGAGAATTTGAAAATGTTAGTTTTGAAAATTTTTGTGATAGTCTTAACATCTCCCATGAGTTCTCGGCTCCTCAAACTTCTCAACAAAATGGAGTTATAGAGAGGAAGAATAGGGTCCTCCAAGAGATGGCTCATGTGATGTTGCTTAGCAACAATGTTCCTAGGAATCTTTGGGCTGAGGCTGTGAATACAACTTGTTATATAGGAAATAGAGTGTTTTTAAGGCCAGGTACTACACAAACCTCTTATGAATTGTGGAAGGGCCAAATGTTAGCTACTTCCATTCATTTGGAAGCAAGTGTTACATTATAAATGACCGTGATCAACTTGGTAAGTTTGATGCCAAGAGTGATGAGGGGATTTTCATTGGCTATGCCCTAAATAGTAAGGCCTATAGAGTTTTAAATTTGAAGACACAAAGTGTAATGGAATCTGTAGGGAAAATACACGTGCAATGGAAGCGTGAGATCATTTATAAAATTTAATAAACTAGGGTTTGCGTATAAATAAAATTTTCCCTTTATAATAACAAGAACCTTAACCTTATATTAATTGATGTATATAAAAGTGTCGTACCTTTTTCTCGTGACGATTGAACAAGCACCGAATTGAATCCGCAAGATCTTCCAATCCAATCACGAATGTGAATCACTTAGGAGTGTGGGCTTATTTTCTTTTAATAGTATACCTGAGGATGGAAACAAACAAAATCTTCATCTTTGTTAGTTACAATAATCTTCCAAGAAGAAAACAAAGAACGTTAGGTCACTTGTGAATTATCAATCAATTTGATTGAAAATCGCATGAACCTTGTTTCGATGTTGTACATAAAACCTTTTGATGTAAAGGCTACTAGTGTACTATCGAAAACTAAACGTTCTTTCTTCCTATTTCTTCTTTCCCAAATCATACACTATTACTTAGAGTTGATCGAATTTTGTCTAGAGTAAAATCAGATTATTCTCCCTCAAAATTCCTATGATGGTCGAATTATTCTCTTAGAAAAATAGGGATAGCCGAAATCTCTCTGTGAAATTGCTTAGGCTGGCCAAAATTAATCATACATATATATATATATATATATATATATATATATATATAGGAACATAAATCCTCTCCTAAAAAGGATTTACTTGGTTGGCAAGAATCCTTTCCTTAGGTGGATTTATTTGGTAGTTAAGAATCCTTATCTAAAAAGAATTTTATCCTATTATATATATAAATGGGCTGGCCGGAATTTCATAGAATACAATTAGGAGACTTAATTCTTTTCCTAAGAGGGATTTACTTGGTAGTTAAGAATCCTTTCCTTAGGTAGATTTACTTGGTAGTTAAGTAAATCCTTCAAAAACGAATCCTATCCTATACAAAGACTCCTAATCCAATTCAATAGTGTATTTGTAACCATATTAAAGACTTCCTAATTTGATTAGATAAATAATTCCTTTTATTTATCTACTTATCAAATATAGTCTTTAACATTAATTATACTACCAACAATAGTATAATTTTGGGAGACCATCTCCTACTAGGAAAAAGATTTTGACTTTACATTAAATAATTAATTAATCACCAAATTAATTAATTTCCATTTAATTAAATAAAAAAATAAAAAAATATAATTAAGCTATTTTAAATAGTCTTGCCGCCCAACACATAAATATGGGTCAATATATTATTTTCTTATTTTATTAAATCCATTTGACCTTAAAAAAAATTTCACATGTGAACTAGACCCATTCTTAAAAAAAAAAAACAAGTCCATATGCCTCAATACAATTCTAGACGGATACCAAAATTGGCCCGGTAGAATAAATCAAGTGATCCATGCAAGTTCGTGTGGATTAGGGATCTTGGCGGGCTATCGAGATTTAAGCTTCAATAGACAACCAATCACAATCAACAAATGATTCACTTAGGTCCGATCTATTTAATTTTAGTTCATTCCACTAAAGAACTAAAATTGAACTCTTAAATAAAGATAGAATAAGTTGATGTTACTCATTCATACCCTAGACAACCTTATTGGAGAAAGTGTATCCTCGTGAAGAATACTAGTAATCGCCAAGAGCTCATAGACCATCTATAGCTCTCCAAGTTACCATATTTACTCATATGACCACATTTTGAACTTAGATATTTTGCCTTGTCCAGAAGCCATGTTTCAATAGACACTATTGAAAACTTAACGTTAAGATTTATTATCCAATACCTCAAAACATCCATATGATGGTATTATACTCTCATTTAATAAGTGGAGCCACGATGTCCATATCTATAAGTGAAGTCCTCTATCAATTAACAAATGAATACCACCAAACTATCGAGGATAGACTATGCTATATAATCATACTCATTGATGGCTCAAATGATAACACTTGCAACCATAAGTCCATCATTTATCTCAGGATTGGGATAGACTCTTCGATTGTTTTCAAATAAAAACTTTCATCCGTTGACGGTTCTAGATAAAGTATTTCAATGTGATCCTATTCAATGCACCCAATGCACTAGATTCTTTTGCCCAAAGACACCACACTTTGATGATTTTAGACTCATCATAACACATTTGATCACATTCAAATGCTAGTAAAAGAATCTACATATTTGACAAGATAAAGGCGTCTAACCTTTTATCTTAAGTTGTGAATATTATTCAAGACTAACTAAAGAATCGTGTCTACCTCATACATATCTAGATGTATGAACAATTCTTCTTTTCTCATAGTCTTTTGACCTTATGATTATTTACTTTTGGCAATTATAATAATTAAACTATAAATGCTATAAGATTTGTTAAACTAGAAACCACTTTATTAATATGAAAAGATTGTCAATTATATTATTACACTCTTGCTATCGAGCATAATCCCAACAATCTCCCACTTGCTTTATAGCAAATGTATCATATCTCTTATCCCCTTGTTCTCTAGATGCCCATAAATACTCTTTTGTGGAAGAGCCTTTGTAAAGGGATCCCCTAGATTTTATGCTGATGCGATCTTGGTAATCGTCATGTCACCCCTATGCACAATTTCTATTAGAAGGTGATACTTTCTTTCGTTATGTTTCCCTCTCTTATGACTTCTTGGTTCTCTTGAATTAGCCACTGCTCTACTATTGTCACAATAGCTAGTGATCTACTTATTCACATCAGGAACCACTTCCAAGCCAATCAAGAATTGGCGAAGCCAGACAACCTCTTTAGCAGCCTCGCATGCGGCAACATACTCGGCTTCCATGGTGGAATTGGCAATAAAAGATTGCTTGATACTCCTCCATATGACTGTCCATCCTCTAATAGTAAACACATATCCTGACGTTGATCACCTAGAGTCTGAATCTGATTGAAAATCAGAATCTGTATACCTAACGGGAATTAAATCCCCTCCAGAGTATATAAGCATATAATCTCTCGTTCTCCTAAGATACTTGAAAATATGCTTGACTGCCGTTCAGTGATCAGGACCAGGTTTCGGTTGAAACCTACTAACTATACCCATAGCAAAAAAAATATCTGGTCTAGTGCAATGCATTACATACATGAGACTTCCAACTGCCGATGCATATGGAACCCTACTCATGAATTGCTTTTCATGCTCATTCTTAAGAACTTGTTCCTTAGAAAGTTTGATTCCATGTCTGAAAGGTAACATACCTTTCTTGGAATCTTGCATGGAAAACCTAGACAAGATTTTATCTATATATGAAGCTTGGGATAATGCAATCGTTCTATTCTTTCTATCCCTTATTACTTGGATACCAAGAATATAACTTGCTTCTCCTAAGTCCTTCATATCAAATTTTTTTGCTAACCATTATTTTATTGATGTCAATACACCAACATTGTATTTGATAAGTAGTATATTATCAATGAAAAGAACTAGGAAAACCAACTTGTCGCCTTTAATCCTTTTGTATACACAAGTTTCGTCAAGGTTTTGAATAAATCCAAAACTTTTCACGGCTTAATCGAACCTTATGTTCCAAGATCTGGATGATTGTTTCAATCCATATATGGGTCTTTGCAACTTGCATACCCTTTCCTATTGGCCTTTTTCAATGAATCCTTCAGGTTGCATCATGTAGATGCTTTCGTCAAGACTTCCATTAAGGAAAGCTATCTTGACATCCATTTGCCAAATCTCTAGGTCTAGAGATGGCGCAATGGATAAGAGTATCCTAATGGATTTAAGCATAACAATAGGAGAGAAGGTTTCTTCATAATCGATACCTTCCATCTGTGTATAACCTTTAGCTACCAATCTAGCTTTAAAGGTTTCCACCTTTCCATCTATTCATATTTTCCTCTTGTATACCCACTTGCACCCGATGGGTTTTATCCCTTTTAGGCAAGTCTACAAGTGACCAGACTTTGTTTTTGAACATAGATTCAATTTTGGATTGCATTGCCTTTTGCCAATGGCGACAATCAACATCTTTCATTGCTTCCTTGTATGTATATGGATCATCGTCGTCTGGAAGATTCTCTACAGATTCTCCTAGATTGATGTATCTCTCGGGTTGTCTAATAACCCTCCCACTATGATGAGGTACTCTGACCCTTTATTGTGAACACATGAGTGCCATTAATATTTCAAAAAATACTGTCCAACATTCTAGAACCAAGCATATTGACATTAGACATCATTTTCATTAGAGAGCTAGATAAGAGCAAATGCATTGCACTTGAACATGTGGGCACAAATGATCAACTAGCGGACTTGTTTACTAAACCATTCGATTCAACTAAGTTTAAATCTCTTACTAGGTCTATTGGGATTTGTCATATGCATTGACGAATTTTGGTGTTTAACCCCATATGGGGAGCTCAAGCAAAGAGAGCGTACTTGCATTTCAATAAGCAAATAATTGTTCAATTTTATGCTCTTTAATTAATTGCTTGAGTATCTTGGATGCATATATTATTATATGAATTTGTATTCAATAAGTGTGCTTTTGCCTAATTTGAAATGCATGTCTCATTTGTGTTCAAACATGTATTTTTGGACTAGGAAATCAGATTGGGAAGTACATTTGATTGACCCAAAGTTTATAACCATGTTTATGAAAACTTGATCCTGACATGCTTAAATTAATATGCATGATGAATTTATTGAATGCTTAAACTTGATCCTGACAGACTTCAATCAATAAGGATATTGTATCCATTTCAAGGATTTCACAATCCAATAGTCTCTCTCTTTTTACTTGTCTAACAAGGCTACTATCACATAGGCTTTTCACTCGGAAAAATCTAAAAGGGCACAATAGTTGCTCATGTCTTGTTTAGCTTGTAACGCTTGATAGTTGCCCTCATCTTTTATTAAACTATATCCTGTTTTCCTTTGACAAATTGGTACAAATTGGTTTGACTTCTCTTGGAACCTCATGTTTATTTTTTCCTTCGCCAAATACTATGCTTTTGGAAGTTGATGTTTCATGTGTTTCATTCAAGGCAATCTTTTCGCACATATTCCAAAATCCAAACTTCCATGAATTTCTCTCTCTTAATTAAATTGCATAAAGTTGTTGTATATGACTATGCATTTACATTACAAATATTTCTCTTTGCTAAAGCGTCCTCTTTAGGGACTACTCATTTGCCTATCTTGTGGCAAAAAAAGGGAGTAATATTGGATTTAGGGGGAGTTTGTGTTGCTTCTGCATATTAGGGGAGAATGTCTTTTTAGGAGGAGTATTTGCTTGTGCATTGTTGCTTTCATGTTACTTGTTCTATTTCATGCAAATTGCGCTTGTTTGTATTTATCTTGATCCCTCACATATACTTGTCTTGGAAAGTGTATTTCTTTGTTTTGTAGGGATGATCATTCTACAAGAGATAGAAGATTTGAAGATTTAGCTTTAGGTATCTCTTTGTAATATATAATGTATTTGTTGACCTCTTGTTGTTTCTTTTTGTGGTGAGGATACCTTGTGAGTGAGTGGTTTTGTCACGAAATAGCAAAAGGGAGAGATTGTAAGTTCCTTAGTGTTTGATTGGCTTATTTCGTTGACAACCACATTTGGGGATTAATATGTAAGGGTAGTTTAGGCCATCATTTTTCGTGACCATGCTCAAGCTTCAAAGGTAAAATCATTTGCTTAACTTTCATTGAAGAGGTATTAGTGCACACACACACTCTTATGCACGTTTTGATTATCTTGCATGCTTGCTTATTTGCCTTCTTGTGTGCCTTTTGTGCCTTAACTCTTGCTTGGGTATTTGATGCATCTTGTGTGCCTTAAAAGAGGATTTTTCCTCTATACCACAGTTCAGACCAATCCCCGTGCATTACCTCTACCACGGTCTGTACAACGGTGTTCTCCAGTGGTTGTACGCTGCTGGTACCATGAACTGTGCTATTTGCATGCATAATGGTCTCCCAAGCAAAGTTTTCCAGGCGTCGCATGCTGCCCAGACCTCGGCCCATGCACTTGCATGCACAAGCGGTCTGCAGAGCAATGTTGTCCAGGCGATACGCCTCTCTCTGTACCGCGGTCTGGACACTTACCTGTACCATGGTCCATTCAGCGATCCTGACGAGATTTGGTTGCCATTCATCCAAAACGACGATATTTTGTGTAGGGCACCATATATATATATATATATATATATATATATATGTTATGTTCTCTTCTGTTTGAAAAAATTGGAGTCCAAGGAGCCACCTTTGAGTAACCTAGCTTTTCTAATGAGAGAAAGACTCCTAAACACTTATTTTTTAATCAACCCAACTTCATCTCATGGTCATCTAGCTTCATTCTAAGATCATCTAAGCATGAAGCATCATCTTCTTCTTGACTAGGTAATTTTTACATGCTCTACACTTTATAGTTTCATTTCTATGACATGTATACCTAGGTTTTAGCTTTTATTGCAAATTAAATGCATGCTTGTTTGATTAATAGCTTCTATGACATGCTTGTGGCATTGGTTGTTGGTGTAGAGTATTGATTAATGTTTGCTAGAATTTAGGACGGTTTTACCCCTCTTGCTAATTCTTATTGCCTTTGCATTTAGAACATTGATATCTAGGATTTGCTTCTCTTGTCATTATTTATCCTAGATAAGCATGAATGTCTTGACCTAGCATTTCTGCACTTAGAATATTTTTGCATATTAACTTAGGTTGCCATTATCTCTTCATTGTTGATTAAGCTTGTGGCTAAGTGGTTAGTGCATAAGGTTGGTGATCTAAAATCACTATTATGGTCTTCTGGGTAGAGTGAAAGGGTTAGTAACTAGAGGGTATAATGAGAAGTCAATATAGGTTGTAAACTTTCATTCAATAGTGGATTTCGAGGATCGAGTGTGGGGCACTAAACAGCCCGTGGTTTTTCTCATTTGGAAGGTTTCCACGTATATATTGCGTGTTGTTATTGCTTTAAGTTTATTATCAGTTATTTCAACACATGGTAGAATGGGGTAGATTTGATAATATTGATTAATTCACAAAATTGGTAATCAATTGGATTAAAACCTATTCACCCCCCCCCCCCCCCCCCCTCTAGGTTTATAGACACACACTTTCTCGGGAATTTCACTTTAGCCGGTAAGGTCTTCGTAAATGGATCAACATGATTGTCTTGTGAGGCTATCTTGGTGATGATCATATCTCCTCTCTGCACTATCTCTCTAATGAGATGATACTTTCTCTCTATATGCTTCCCTCTCTTGTGGCTTCTTTGTTCTTTAAAGTTAGCCATAGCACCACTGTTATCACAATAAAGTGTGATGGCCTTATCCAAATCTGGAATAACTTTCAGACCACTCAAGAACTTACGGAGCCAGACAGCCTTTTTAGCAACTTCACAAGCGGCTACATATTCGGCTTCCATGGTGGAGTCAGTAATGTAAGATTGCTTGATACTTCTCCACGCAATGGCTCTACCACCAAAGGTGAATACTGATCCAAACGTGGATATCCTAGAATCCTTGTCTGACTGAAAATCAGAATCCGTGTATCCTAAAGAGATCAAATTCTATCCGGAATACACTAGCATATAGTCTCTCGTTCTTTAAAGATACCTGAGAATTGTCTTGATAGCAACCCAATGATTCAATCCTGGGTTGGACTGGTATTTGCTAACTACTCTAACTGCATAGTAGATGTCCCGTCTCGTGCATAACATAGCATACATGAGACTACCTACTGCCGATGCATAGGGTACATGTCTCATATCCTCAACCTCTTGAGGTGTCTTTGGATATTGTTCCTTAGAAAATTGAACTCCATGCCTAGAAGATAAACTACCTTTCTTAGAATTTTGCATCGAAAATCGCATAATAATCTTATCGATATATGATGCCTAAGACAATGCTATGAGTTTGTTCCTACGATCCCTTATAAGTTGAATCCTAATAAAATAACCCGCCTCTCCTAAATCTTTCATTTGGAATTGGCTAGCTAGCCATTCCTTTACATCAGACAACACTCTCACATCATTCCCAATGAGTAGGATATCATCTAAGTATAGGACCAAGAAAACTACTTTCTTGTCAATGATGCGCTTGTAGACACAAGGCTCATCGACGTTCTGCTCGAAGCCATTGGTCTTGATTACTTCATCAAACCTAACGTTCCAAGATCTAGATGCTTGCTTAAGTCTATAGATGGACCTTTGCAGCTTGCAAACCTTTTGCTGTTGATCTAGAGACAGAATCCCTCTGGTTGCATTATATAGATGCTCTCGTCAAGATTGTCATTCAAGAATACAGTTTTGACGTCCATCTGCCAAATTTCATAATCAAAATAAGCAGCAATGGATAAAAGAATCCTAATACACTTAAACATGGCTACTGGCGATAAGGTATCTTCATAATCGACCCTCTCTTTTTGGGTATAACCCTTGGCCATTAGCCTTGCCTTGAAGGTCTCTACCTTCCCGTCTATTCCTCTCTTTCTCTTCTAGATCCACTTACACCCTATGGGTTTTACCCCATCTGGTAAGTCTATAAGATCCCAGACTAAGTTAGAGTACATGGACTCCAATCGAGATTCATGGTTTTAAGCCATTCCTCTTTATCAGGATCTTCCATTGTATTCTTAAATGTCATTGGATCATCCACACTATCAGCAGAGACAACACCTTGTCCCTAACTTATACCTAAATAGCGTTCATGTTGTTTCACAACCCTCTTACTACTTCTATGTGGTAGTGTATCCTAATCAGGAACCATCTGACTCTTAGATGTATGTGGATCAATAACTCTTGTTGATGAAGACTAGTCTCACTAGGCTCCAACTCATTTAATACAATCTTAGAACGAGGTTTATGGTCACTAATATATTTATCCTCGTGAAATGTTACATTTGTCGATACAAATACTTTGTTATCTTTGGGACTATAGAAGTGTCCACCTCTGGTCTCCTTGGAGTATCCTACAAACAGACAGACAACAGACTTGAAGTCTAGCTTTCCACTTCTATTCTTCAGCATGTGTGCTGGACACCCCCATATGCGAAAATGTCACAAACTAGCTTTACGACCATTCCACAACTCTAGGGGAGTCTTAGGAAAAGGTTTGGATAGCACTACATTTAAAATGTATGCCGCTGTTTGGAACACGTATCCCCAGAAGGAATTTGATAATGATGAGAAACTAATCATAGATCTCACCATTTCTATCAGGGTTATATTTCTCCTCTCCACTACACCATTTTGCTGAGGTGTATCGGGAGCTGTGAGTTGGGAGACTATCCCATGCTCGACCATGAAGTCTTCAAACTCTTAGTCAAGGTACTCACCTCTACAATCTGATCGTAGTGACTTGATAGTCATACCTAATTGATTCTCAACTTCAGCGCGGCATTCTTTGAACTTTTCAATTGTTTTCGACTTTCGTTGCATTAGGTAGACATTCCGTATCTTGAGTAGTCATCTATAAAGGTGACATAATACTTATAACCACTCATAGATTTAACATTCATAGGTGCGCAGACATCTATATGTATAATCTCTAGCAGTTCTTTAGCTCTAAGCCCTTTCCCAAGAAAAGGTCTCATAGTCATCTTACCTTCCAGACAAGACTCATAGATAGGTAAGGTGTCAGCCTTTAACTCACTTAAAGGTCCACTTTTTACTAGTTTGTCTATCCGGTAAAGGTTGATATGACCAAGCCTTTGATGCCAGAGATACATGTCATTATATGGAGAAATCTTTTATCGTTTAGTTTTTGGTTTTTCAACCTTAAACATTTCGGTGTTGAACAGTGTAGAATGTATTAACGGTCTTAACATATACAATTGTTTTCATTAATTCCTGAATAAATATTCAGACCATTCTTTCCAATAATAACAAACTTATTATAAAAAGAAACAGAATATTTTTTTTATAATAACTTAGAAAGGGAAATCAAATTCCGTGTGAATCCAGGAATATAAAAAACATTATTCAATAATAAAAAACTATTATCATTACAAAATTGCAATCTTATTGCTCCCACTGCTTTGGCCGATATGACATACCCCGAACCCACACACATTGAGAAGGCTCCTTCCTTTAGCTGTGTCCAATAATCAGTCCATTGCAAAAAAGAACAAACATGGTTAGTGGCCCCTGAATCAACTATCCAGGGTGAAAAATCATCTTCCACTAAACACAACTCAAGAACAAGTAAATCATATATACCTTTATTAGACTTCTTCTTGCTTTGGTCTTTCTTGGGTTTAAACTTACTTTTCACCTTCCCAGTAGACCTCTTCCTCTTATTATTATTAGAGGAAGATGGTTCGACAACATTTGCCTCACCTGTCTTGCCCTTGTTATCCTTAGTCAATGACTCAAATGTAGTGAGCTCATTGAGCGACTGTGTGATACTAAACCTTTACTTACTCTTAAACTGATCGAAACTCTTCGAAAGGGTCATCAGTATGATGCTCATTTGACTGGGTTCATTAATGGCCCCGCCATTGGCTTTTGCCGTGTTAAAGTAGAACATCATGCTCATGGCATGTTCCAGAACTGATGTACCTTCCATCATGTGAGCGAGCTTAGCGGAACAAATGGTTTCGTGTAACTTTTGCTCGGAGGGCTGCCCGAACATAGCTTGTAATGACTCCATGATTTCGAAAGCTGAAGTAATTGCTTCATGCTTTGTGACAAGCACGTCTATTATAGAGGCCAACATATATGTTCGGGCCTTCTCATCACATGAGACCCATCGTTGGTATGCCTAACAAACAGTTCTTGTGGCATTGACAGCAGGAGCTGGAGAACATTCCTCCATAAGCACAAACTTGAGGTCTTTGGTGACTGAAATTGCATTAATGTTAAGTTTACACTTAGTGTAGTTATCACCATTTAATTTGTCGTTTGTAAGAATTTGAAGTAATGTAGAAAATATTATTGCTGAAATAAATCAAACTTTCATTCAGTCATTTATTTAAAACAAGTGTGAGTGCTTTGGTATAAATTTAAACATAGTGCATGAACATGTTTAACAAACTAGAACTACCCTAAAACTAGTTACTATGTCACGACAATCCAAAATACCTCAAAGAAGTGCCACCTTAGGGTCGGTCAAGTCTTTGCCTATTTGACCAAGACATTCTCAATCAAATGATATTCTAGAATAACTCTTATTCCATATCATTCAACCATCGTTTATTCAGTCAGATTTTGAATTAACAAACTTAATCAAAACCTTTGGGAGTGTAACCTACAATTTCAGATCTCACGAGCTTAACTCGAGAATTGCCACCTTAGGGTCGGTCAATCCCAAAATACACTCAAAAATCCTATCCGTTAGGAAGTCAACATTGGTATTGACCTTTGTGGAAACCCTCGTTAGGGAGGACGAAAGCAAAGCCGTCACGAGGTCCCACTTGGATCTCACAATGTTGAACTAATGATGGAGACTGCGGGATACATATGTCATATATCCCTCTCCCACTCACAATTTTAAAACTAGGGTTTTCTATTATCCGTTAATGCACCTAGACTCTACAGGATCAAACGGCCAACTTTAATCAAGTTAGCTAGCACATTAACTAATTAGAATCAAATTCTAATTAACTAATAATTTATTTATGATTTTTAACTATTAAAAATCTAATCTATTAGTCAATAATTTAGGCCTTTGTAAACTATTTACTAAGGTTAGATTATCATGTTAGTGTTTACCAAGTTTTAACTATTAAAACTATAACACTTTATTCAAATAGTTTATTATTAGGTTATTAATCAAACTAATCCTAATATATGACCCTATTGATCTAATTTATTAAACACTTTAATAACTAGATTAGTATTTAATGAGAATTACCAAGTTTTTAACTATTAAAAACTAATCTCATTTTCATAGCCAATTATGTATTTACCCATTTTATTCACATTAAAAAAAATACATAAAATATCAGGCTATGAGGCAAGTATGACATATCAAATATATTTGTGTAGGCACATCTAATCTAAATGACATACATATGCATGACAATACTTTTATCATTATATAATATAAAGCATACATGAATTGACTGAATACAGTGGATTATTTACCCTAAAAAAAATTAAAATCTAAAATTACAAAAATACACCCAAGGCATTCCTTGGTCTTCTTGTAATTTTCGAGTCTTCCTGTCTCATCAGGTCACTCCAATTCTTCTCATGAATTCTTCTTTACGATTTTTCCAGGTCTTCGATATAGGTTACAATTTTTTTTACAATATAATAAAAGTAAAATAAAAATAAAAAAATAAAATAAAATTATATAACCCATAAACCCTAAATCCACAATACCATATAACTAACGATCAATCATGTTTTTGTATATTAAAAAAAATAATATACAGACAAAAACATCATATAGTAAATTTAAATCGTGCCTACACAATCATACATATAGGAGCATCGAAAACAATTTCATGTTCCAATTTTTTTTTCCTCTGATACCAATCGTTAGAACACCGTTCATCGATCACGCAGCGGAAGTAGGTTTTAAAATTTATTTTAGTAAAGATCGTAAACGATCTGGGACCAGTGAACTTGAGATCGTAATTTTTTCACAACTAATACATATAAAATTATTACAATAATACAATATATGTATATACAGGAATTTGAAATCAATATAAAGAGAAGAAAATCATACGAACGTTTGGAGGCTCCTTCACTTTACTTTATGCTCCTGTCCGAACCACTCAATCTTTCTCACTATATTGCGGGACTGGACCTCTGTGTGTGAGCGCATCACGGTCTCAGGAACTTGAATGGAGGATATAGAGAAAAGACTTGAAGAAACTCTTTCTTCTTGATATCAGTGTGGAACACTTGCACATAATATGTTTTTCTTTGCAACACTTGTACACAATTGGGCAATTCTCTTTTTCACGCACATGAGTACTAATCTGTCTTAGTATGTGTGTTAAGTGTTGAGGTTTCTGACATAACCCTTGCTTAAAACACAATAGATTAAGCACACATGTAATCTTGCTCCTTTTCAAAAACAAAGATGTGTGTCTTAGGTTTTTGTTATCTAATATATATCTTATATATATTATAATGCAAACCCTTTTAATTAATATCGAATGGCTTATTTTAAAAAGTATAAAACATATATATTATATTATATATATATATATATATATATATATTCCTTTTTAACTGATATCTTGTTTTGGTCGTTTTTAAAGAATATATATCAGATAAATATTTCCTCTTTTAAAAACCTCATGATATCTTTTATTTAAAACAAAATCTTTATTTTAATTTTATTAAAAGAAAACATCTATTTTGAATTTAAACTAGTTAAATTCAAAAAATAAAATAATCATATTATCTTATTTTATTCAAAAACAAATATCAACAAACATCCTCCATTTAATGATTAATAACATAAAATTATCTTATTATTTAATTTATTTAATCACCATATTAATTAATCAAATAATCTCATTATTAAATTAATTCATGAATAAATATGTGCCACTTTTGTAATACAATTAATTGGACAATCCAATTAATTAACCGTGACCCTTGTTACCTAAATCGATCGGGCTAGCAAGGGGACCTAATGGACCCACAATATCTTCAGCTCTAATAACCTCAGAATCATTAATTAAACTCTTTAATTAATATTCCTTGATTATTAACTCCGGTGTTAGTCCACTAAAAATATGAAGTTTCCCTCTCTCAACTACAGACGTTTTTACACATACCGATACAGCTCAATGTCTATCGATATAGCTATTACATATGGTGTGATCCTCCACGGTAGTTCATAATTAGAGCTGGGTCATAATGTCCGTTATACCCCTCTAATTATATATATCCTTTAAGTACCGTTGATTCTCTAATGGACAATAAATCTTATTTCCTCACAGAATTGGGAGAGCGTTCATAATGTCCAAGCCCCGAATCAACCCTTAAGGGAACTACCATCTACTTCTCACAAGAAGAAATGGATTCCACTTATGTGTACAAACCTTTCTAGCCACAAGCCAAACCACAATCCCAACATACGGAGTATATTGATCAGGAAATGCATATACCCATGGTATATCAAAGACCACGATCTAACATGAAGGAGTTGATAAGACACTCAAGATTAAGATCACCCATATATAGCCATCTTTAGTTGATATATATGAATCTCATCGGTAAACGGATCTTGGTGAGAGATTCATATGAATCATAGCCCAGTCCTATAAGATCACATCATACAAGGTGCCTCCATTCTCATATCTCATATGAATAATTCAGGATAGAATTATCGTACATTACGGAATGGACCGCGGCTATAAATTTACCACAAATAAAGTACCCAACTTTATTTGCTATATATGGACTCTTTAGATTGCACGTCTCTTACTGTATCCATCCGAATATGACAATCATATACACAGTTAGATATTACATCCGGTAATCCAGGATGTTAATATGCAAAAGTTATAAAATAAACAACACAATAAGAATGAATTGAACTTTTTCTTTTATTTATTTCATAAATCCATTTACAAATTAAATCTTTAGAGCATAAAACCCAACATATGCTACTTAGGAAATTAAAAATAGGGGTGTTTTAAAAAAAATATCTCTTTATATGTTTGAAAGAGCAAAAATGTCCACATCTTGTTTTACTTACAAAAGTGTCTTTTATTAAAGTTAACTTTGCATGCTATGTCCCCTGTTGGACTAAATTATCCTTCCCACATAAAGGGGAGCGTAATGTCAAGAATACCCCTAAACATTTATTTTTTCTGAAAGTACCCTTCCATTCCCTGCCCGCCTCTTCTTTCCACGAGCCCTATTGAATTCCATCCCAGTCATCTCTATCTCCCGCTTCTTCTTCTTCCTTCCCTATCTTCGGTTCTCTATATCTTCATGGCTTAAATATTGATTATATTCCTAAAAAAATTCTTTTCGACTCATTTCAACATAAGAGATTCGAACCATATTGAAATCCTAAAAATAGAGAGATGGAGAGAGATAGAGGCGACGTGGACGATGAGGGATAATGGGTTTGTCTCTGTAGTCTTCAAAAGTTCATGTTGAAGCTCGAGTTTTAGTAATGGTAGAGATAGATCGAAGGCAAAAATACAAAGATGCTAGCTATTGTTTGTAGATCGAAGGTAAGGATAATGATTGAGAAAGGAACGATTAGCTCAGTGTGAGGTTTTGGATTGTGAAATGAACCCATCGGCTGCAGTGAATGCTTCTTTAAATCTGTACATTGGAACCTTCAAAATATGTTACAACTTTTTATTGATTTTTTGCATAGTTGAGACCAAGCTCAAAATAATTTTGATGATCATGATTATTTGTTTATGACTTCAAGCAACTAGAAAAGCAGGTTGTATCATTAAGAAACTCAAATGTGAAAATGTTTAATTTTTGCTAACTAACAAGGTTGAAAGGTTTTACGAATTGTACTAGTTTAGGGAAGAACAAATACCCTATAACCGAATATTTCCTGATTTCCAGGGACTTAAATATCCCAACCACATTCAACAACACAACACACATCAAGCATTGTTGTTGGTGTTATCTTTTGTTTGTTGGAAAGAGAAGATGAATGACACCCCTCTATATTGGTTGATTATGATGAGTATTTATTTGGTTGTGATGAATGGTTATGTGGGGGTGTGTGGAGTGTTTAATGAATGCCATTACCCTTTATAGGAACGTTGTTTTTTTGGGGTTGAAAACTTTGTTCAGGGATTTAACCCTTATGGTATGGCATGACATACATTTTGATTGCTTGAAATCCTTTTACGGGGCTGAAAATCAATATATAAGGCTTTAAATTTAATTGTCCATGGCTTTAAAATTCCATGATCCCGACTTCAAAGTCAATTGTTTTACTTACTAATAGGCTACATGTTTTAAATGGTTAGATTTAAAGACAATTGTTTCTATTGATAGGTTCAAAAATTTGTTCTAAAGATTTCAAAATGCCATTTTGTCATTCTTTTAATATTATATTTCTTCATTTGCATAACTTTTTTACTTCAATAACATTTTCATGGTGTACAGATATGATGGATGGCTTTATAGTGCACTGCGATAAACATTGGATTGATAACTAGATGATAGGTCCAATTACCTTTGCATGTGATGAATACAAATATAGTAAATTGTTGGAAACAATATGTCAGCGGATCAAGGTTGGTAGCGATAGATTCCAAATAAGGTTAAGTTCAGACCTCATAACAGCGAAAGGGAGTTGGACATTATCCATTATGAGCAACACTGATGTATCATGTTTAATTTCGCATAATCATACCTCCAATATGAAATTTAAGGTTGAAGTCGTAGAAAGATTTGTACGGCCAAAGGCAGCTGAAAATGTATTTCATACTCTGTCGAAGTCAAAAAAAATACAATAATCCACTCATGTATACTGTCGATTGTTAAATCCTCTAGTTATTCAGAATCCCCTATTGGTACTCCATAGTTCAAGTCAGTTAGTGGTAGCAACCAGCCGTTTGGGATTTACATTGGTTGAGAAAGATTAGGGGACTCTAGCATTGGCTAACAAGTATTTAGGGGATGAGGTAGATGATTCTGAATTTTCTAAAACCTCCGAGATAGAGGATGGGGATGAGGATGAGTGTAGCAGTGATAGGAAAACGTCGACAAATTGTAGAGAAGCTGAAAGAAATGGAGCACTTAACAGTTTTACACCCTCTTCGATGAAACGGTGGACAATACTGGAGTCAGAACTGTACTCAATTCAACCAGTTAGATCAAAACGATTGTTTGAAGACAATGGAAACATAGGTCCAATATTCAAAGAATAGATGTTCAGGGACTAGAAAACCTTGAAAGAGGTTTTAGGGATGGATGCATTGGTACAGAGGTTTGAGTACAAGGTTCGACGATCGAATCATACACGATTCATTGCAATATGTAAAAAGAGAGATTACAAATAGGTTTTTATGGTATGGAAGTCGAGAAACGGGACATACTGGAATGTTATGTTTGTTGACTCTAAGCACACATGTAGTGATAATGGAAACTATAGCGTTGATTTTCACCGTGTAAGTGCCTAGGTAATAGGGCAACTATTTTCAAGAAAGTTTGTCGATCTAGGATGCCACATCCTTCCTAAATATAAGTAACTAACATGAGGAATAAGCACGACATAAACCTCTCCTACAACAAAGCCTACAGATCTAAGGATCGCACTTTACATAATGTTTTCGATGATCCGTGGGAGTCATTTAAGAAGTTTCCTGAACACTTTTACATGTTAGAAAAATGTAATTCAGGGAAATAACGAAGATTTAAACCAATAGGAAAAACCGGTTCAAATATGGATTCATGGTACTTGGAGCTTGTATAGATGGATTCAATATAGCTATTAGGCAGCTTATTATCGTTGATGCGACCCACTTGTAGTCAAAGACCAGAGGTGTCTTGTTAGTTACGATGTGCAAGGATGGTAACGAGATAATATACCCTTTGGCAATTGGGTTTGCCAATTCTTAGTGATAAAAGTCATGGACATGGTTCTTGAAGCAACTTCATAGGGTGATCTTGCAACCAGAACTTATATTGATAATTTTGGATCAACACACAGGTATCTCTAATTTCATAATAGCAATATTCCCCGATGTAGCACATGGGGTTTGTGCATACCACTTGACCAATAATCTGAAACAAAATTTTAGGAGGTGAGGTGTCATGATTAATCATTACTATTGTGCTACATATGTGTACTATGTTAAAGAATTCAACCGTTTAATGGCTGAGATGAATTACATTCATTCTAAAGTTCATGGTGAGCTTGTAAAGGTTAGGATACAGAAGTTTTCACGTATCCATTGCCCTAGGAAGAGGTACCATATGATGACCACCAACATTGCAGAGTCTATGAATTCTTGTCTACTTGCAATTCGAAAGTTGTCTATCACATCTATTGCTGAATTTATCAAAGATTTGTTGCAATGTTGGTTCCACGACCGTCATGTTAATGCAAGAGAAACACCTACATTCTTGACTGAGGATGCGGACCAACACATCAAAGAGAGGGTATTAACATCGCAACGGTGTCATATTGACCCAACTGACTTCAATAGGTTCAAAGTAGAAAATCAATGGAATGAAGCAACTGTCGACATGGAAAAAAGTTCATGCTCATGTTGTGCATGGGACCTAGATGAGCTACCTTGTATCCATGCCATGGCTATTCCAACGTATGGTTACATGATATTTATTTACATTTTATAACATCCTTAAAGCCATATTCTTCAAATTACATTTTTTTTAACAGCATTGCAACGTACATATGCTTACATAATCGTTGTGTCTTTTGTATCAGGCTAAAAGGTATGCCTATCAACGGATTATGTTCTAACTATTTCACAACAAGATGGCTGAAACAGGCATACGCCATGGTTGTGAACCGTGCCATGAAAAAAATATCAATTGAAAGGAAGACCAAAGAAAAATCAGACACCTTTTATTGGGGAGAAACGAAAGCAACGAACATGTGGGCATTGTGGGCAAAAATGACACAATAAAAAAAGTTTCACAGACCCATCCTGTAGCATAGATAAACCGATAAAAACCACATTGTTGTAGCGTGTGCAAAAAAGAAGGACATAACAAACTTAAGTGCCAGAATAAGGATAACACACCTGACTCTAGTTTGAGACACCACCTCAGCTTGGATGACACTGACACTGATGACGAAGACCCTTATTGATTGTCAGGTATGGGTGAGACTCGTTTTTTCCTTAAAAATTTATTTTTTATGCAATTTCTTTCTATGTGTGCAATTGCTTACGGTTTTGTTGTTGCATGCAAATACACCTTCACTGTAGGTTCATTTGAAGGATCGGAAGGAAGTTGCTGTAGGTGGTGTGGTGATTGTAAGCTATGTAGGTGTGGCAAATGTAGATTGTTAATGGTTTGGGAAGTTGTTACAACTCTTTTTAAGTTCAGAAGCAGGTGCATCTCAACAAGTGTTGTTGTGAGGGATGGTGGTGTATTATTTGTTGTTAGGAGTAGTGGATGTTGTTGTTGTGTTGGTGTAGAAGATGTTCAATAGCTATTTTTAAGTTGCTGTGGTGATGGTCTTATATGAAATAATTGTGTGAATTTTGTCATCGTTGTGGTCTTTTTATTGAATAATGGTCCAGTGGTTAGTATGAACATTAAAACAATCATTACCTCTGTTAGTGTGATACTGGTATGAGGTTTATGTTTATGTTTTTATGGAATAATGGTTCAAGACATAATATTGATTTTTTATGCCCCATATATTATTGAGCCGAGAAGTCATGCAAGACAGGGGTAGAATTTACTAATTATTTCCATAAGCCCTGACCTACGTATGTAAAGCCAAAAAGAATATTTGTTTGTGAAGCCCTGTAAATTATTCAGCCCAAAAGTCATGCAAGACAGGGCTTGAATTTATAAATTATTTCCATAAGTCGTGACCTATGTATGAAAAGCCCACAATATTTATTTGTTAAGCCCTGTATATTATTCAGCCCACTAGTCGTGCAACAGTACTGGTCGTGGACTATTGTATTTTAATTAACAGTGTTAATTTCAATATTTATGTGTTAAATGAAATATACATAATGGTATAAGTAGAGATGTAGGGGAGGTAGTAGGAATTCTTTACATTAATGGTGTCTTAATTTTATGAATAATGTCTGCAGGCATTGGGGAGAGAGGTTGAGGTGATGAAAAGGCATCCACAATCGGAATTCCCTATTTCAATGAAACAAGGCTTTTACAATAACCATTGTGACTTTTCATCCTTTCAATGAAACCAGACTATTACAATTACCGTTGTGACTTTTCATTTCAAGTTGTAAAGCCGCTTCATACAATAGCTGGGTTGAAAAGGAGTGTTGGCCTTCATCTGGGTTGAATAGCTGGATCGTATGGCAAGATGAAGCCCATATTAAGCCTACAAGCTAATAACAGTAAGTGACAACCCACTTTCATTCTTTAGTGGATTTGTGGGATCAAGTCCAACTATATCCCACAATGGAGGAAACAGACGTCGTTTTTCAAGTCCAAATTCAATTTGAATGAGGCCCTGTAACCGAATTTGAAGCCTAGAAACACTTTACAGTACTTATATTTAATCTTTTTCAATTTATTTTTATTTTTTGGTGATTTTTTTATAAAAATGGTTATGCTACTTAGATAGGGCATGGATGATGCCACTTGTATTTATTTCCATGTTTTGTACATTTGGGAAGGGATAAATAGTTGCGTGGATATATAAACCATGGGTTCCAAAACAATTTATCAAGGCCACCAAAACAACTCAATTCATTTCATTCGCTAAAACATCTGTGCTCCAAAACATAAATTCCTAGGGTTCAAAAGAAAACAATTCACCATGGATTAAAGGCCTTCATCTGCAAATCCAACTAACACAAGAAAATAAAACAAACAAACATAACCAAAGCAACACTACTATAATAACTGTGAACATTTCAGTACAATACATTGCAGTCAATCACCATTACAAGCTTTGATGTCAAGCCGGATATAGAACTGATCTTGTCAACGGCCTTCAAGATGTCAAATCCTTCGACCATATGATCGAATATGATTTGCTTATGATCGAGCCACATTGCCTTGCCGGTACAAATAAAGAACTGGGACCCATTGCCTCTTGTGCTGGTTTTTTCCATTAACAGTATACCAGGACCGATGTGCTTCTTCACAAAGTTCTTATAGGCAAAACTTAGCCCAAATATCGATTCACCACCAGTTCCATTTCCTTGAGTGTCTCCTCCATCGACCATGTACTCAGGTACCACGCAGTGTAAGGTTGATTCCTTGTAGTGCAGTGGTTTCCCAATTGTGTTGATCCCCTACTCTCTGGTACAAAGAACCCAAAAGTTCTCCATTGTTATCGGGGTACTGTCTGCAAATAGCTACATCACAATTTTACCTGCAAGATGTTTACCGATGCTTAGGCCAAAGAACACTCTAGAGTTCGTCATAACAAAAAAGACAAAGAGGAAGGAGGTAACAGAGGAGGGAGGAAGAATAAGAATTCCATGATTTTCGTTAATATAATTCAAAGTTAGAGTGGGTCATCATTCCAATTCATGTGATATTTTTTTGTTATTAAGATTTACATTAAGGCAAAGGCTAAAGCCCAACCCAACTTTTTAATATCGTGCATGTCGTTTTTCGGTATTACTGTATTATTAAGTTGGTTATATTAATTGATAATATTAAAGTCGAGCATATGATAATTGGAATATGTGAAAGTTGAGCATACGTTAAATTCATGGGCTCCAAAAGCAATTGTTGGGCTTTATAACATTAAATCTTGTGCCCCAAAATACAGATTCTTGGGCTCTATTAAATTTACATCTAGGCTCCAAAATACAAATTCTAGGGCACTATAACATTAATTCCTAAGTGCCTAAATAGAAAATCTTGGGGTCTATAAGATGAATTTCTAAGCAACGAAACAACGATTATTGGGCTTCTAAACAAAAAACTCACCATCAGACACAAATTGTATATATGGCCTTGAAAACAAAAAATGCACCATCTCCTCAAGCCTCAAAGGCAGCTAGCAACTAGCAAATCACATATAAACATAATCATCCTGTTAATAGTTCTAGGAGGGAGTACACAGTTCACCGTTCACGAAAATATCTAGTGTCATTGCCTCACAAATGACAGGAATATCTTTACCAGAAAGAGTCCCTCAATTAAGATAAAAGGACTATAGATAGTAACAATTCTGTATATTTTAACATAAAGGCACCACAACTCTATTTGCAAAAAGTCAAAATGCATTCATAAATATTTGAATCACAATGAAGAATTGGAAGATAAAATGCAATGAAAGTGAAGTACTCATCATCTCGTTGAGGAAGCACTGTTGGTGGTGTATTTTAGGTAGTGAATGGAGTTTTGTGAGGAGGTATCCTCACTTGTTCATAGCAGTTTGAATGCTTCAGAATTGAGGGTAACAAATAAAGTAACCCTCAGATGTCTTTCAACCGGTCACCTAAACCCTTACTTGGCCTAAATGAATCATACATAACAACTTTTTCTTCTTTCAAAAAGACTTGACAGAGAACCCAGTGATTGCCGGTGTTGTAAGGAATCAACACCTGTGTTTACAATACATAAGGTTATTAAATAAAGATACAAATGGTTGATAATATGAATGAAAGCTAAACATGTTACATACTTACCGACTCCACAATCCACCAAGGTGTACTGTATGGAAGCTTACTGCCTGAAACATAATCTAGGGTATCATTTTCAGGGCAGAAAGATAGGGGATCGTATTTTGGGTAATCTTCCCAAACTTCTACAGCGGGTGCTGTAGGACCCTTCTTCTTTTTACCAAACATTTTTTATTTTTTTTGCTTCAACCTAGACTTTTCATTTGTTTGTTGTTCAAGTCTTTCGTTCTCGTGCGCCTTAATTATTTTTAACACCCTTTCTACTTCAGGTCCACATGAGCTTGTTTTCAAAATACAAATAGTTTCATTACCCTATTTAGCCTAACTTTATGTAGCCCGACATGAAAGTTATAAGTGAAATGCACTTAAAAAGAATGCGGTTGAGACCAACCCGATATCAATGTTCTAGGAACGCCTCTTCCATAGAACATTGAGGTAGTTGTCTATGGGCTACAAAGACATTTATTTCAAAAAGTTATTTAAATACCTCTGTTTTAATGTGTGCTTGGTAACAGAAGCTAAACTATTGATCAATTACCATGTTTGATAAATATTTTATAGGTTTGACCAAGTCGTTGAAGTCTTCACGCTTTATCTTTTATGTTTGCCCAGTATAGACACTGTTCAGTTGGTCAATATAAGCTAAATATTAAGAACAACAATCAGATTTTAAAAAAAAATATACAAGGAAATTATAGGAGAATCGGAATGGACCATTATCGAGTTTGATCTTTCTTCATCAAATAGGACATGAACTAAATATAATCATCATTTACATCTTAACCCAAATCTTGGTAGGGGCTTCCGAGGAACCTTGACCTCTTATGACCTATTTTTTGTCATTATTCTTGTAACACACATTAGGGCCAGCCGCATCCATAAATATAACACTCAGTGTTGAGTTTGGAAGAACCACATTCACAGCCACTGAAAGGTACCCATCTACAATAATGGGCTGCTGAACTGGGATATTATCTATGCAGGGTTGAACTAACACACATGCCTCACCAACAACCTTCTCTAACGATGTCTCAACCTTTTCCTCCATAGCCATGTCACCATTAAACTAGTCAGACACTACTGGGGAGCCAATAAGCCATTCCAAACAAGCCTCACCAACAACATTCTTCGAGAATGGTTCAACCTTTTTCAAACTAGTCATTTCACCATCAAACTTTTCAGACATGACTGGGGAGCCAACAACCTTTTCCAAACTATCCTTGCTGACAACCTTCTCCTTCTTAGACTCAACCTCAAACTTCTCATGCCTAGGAGTATTCTAAAACTGACCTTCCCCATCATTTAAACTTTGCATCGGTGAGAAAATATTGTTACCACCGTTATCCTACGGTGAAAAGAATATGCATTAACAACAAGATATTTCAATCATGTTGATTACAAAGTTACTTTTTAAAAAAAAAACTTACCATGTCGTCCATAACTTTGTCTTGGCTTACTCTTTCCTTCTCACATATTGATTTTCCCACTGGTGCATCTCCAAGCTTTAGTTCATTTTGAATTCTTTTTAATTCTTCTCCATAAAAATCTATCATCCAATTCTCACTTTGCTTGATTACCTCTACAATAGCTGAATACAGGCCAGGAATATTATACGAACCAATGTCTCCATTTCGACTGCAAATCCAAATTAAGTACACGTTAGTAGATTCTAAAAAACAACTCATTTCAATTATAACATTCAAGTATATTACTAATCAATGCGATAACACTCATTTTCATAACTAGTTGTATTTTATTTTGTACCATATGGGTTTCACAATCGTATCCATGGAACAACCGCTTCCTAAATGATGGTTGATCTGAGTTTTAGATTTCGATCTCATTAGAGTAGTTGCTCCCTCCTCCATTGCCTCTCCATGGTCCTCTAGATCAGATCAATTTACAAGCTCCTCCAACTTCTTCTTTTTTTTTGGCTTGCTTTTCTGCTTGACGACAAGTTTTCCACCTTCATTGATTTGTAGTAATAATTTGACTTTTCATAACCGTAAACCTTCCAAGGGAACAAAGGCATCTGGATGTAGAGAAATAATTAAGGTTTACCGTATGAAAAAAAAAAACAAGTAGATATAACTATATAAATATAGATACCTTGAAGTAAAATACACACCGTCGTACGGAACTGGCTTTCAAGTTTTAAAACCCTTGTATTGAAATCCCAATTCTTAAAACTTGGGAACCCTATTCCAATCCGTCTCCCTACGCAACCTTCCAAACGGGTAATCCGTTCATCAGCTCTAACCTAAGCAATTAGAAAACATACAATTAATGAAATAGAAATCCAATAAGGTTTATTTACACATGGATTCATTTTGAAACTATTACTTGAAACGCTAGTTGAAATCCATAAATGTTGAATGTGAAATAGTTCGAATCATTCTTCTGCTGATTGTCCTTCTTTGTCTCATAATTCTTATTATCGATCTGTTCTTTTATATCTTCTCTAGCTTCTACTTTAGTTTTTTATTCTTCTTCTTCTCCTCCTCCTCTTTCTTCTTTTCTCCTATTTTCTTCTTCTTGTTCTCTCCATTTTTCTCTTCCGCTTTCTTCTCTTCCTTTTTTTTCCTCTAATTCTCTTCTTTCTTATTTTTCTTCTTCTTCTTCTTCTTCTTTTTCTTTTCCTCATTCTCTTCCTTCTTATCTTCATTATCTTCTTTCTTCTGGCCATCGTATCTTAACCTATTCAGGTGTTTAACGGTTGCATTCTTCGGCCAAAACAATTTGACAGTGAATATGTACGAGTCCCAATGAGAACTTTTAAACTCATTTTCATCCTCTACGAAAGACAACAACCAACCGGGTATGCCTGTCTGTGCTTCATCAATCCTAAAGAACTTGGACATCATTAATACGTATTCTAGCTTTAGTATCTCATCACCCTCTGCAACAACGAGACCTTTAAAAGTTGCCATAGACAGTTCAATAGTCGGGCTCTTATCTTCAAAATATCGTGCCAAAATATAATCATCACGTATTGTATTCTTTTCTCAAAATCCTTCAGTTATGATGCCTATTTTGAGGCCATTGCACAAACAGAATTTGTCTCCCAAACCAGTTGGGGTTTATGCCCTAAATATGTAATTTGTAAATGGATTTATGAAATATATAAAAGGAAAAATTCAATTCATTCTTGTTATGTTGTTTATTTTATAACTTGTGCATATATTTAACATCCAAGATTGCCGGATGTAATCTCGAATTGTGTATATGAGTGTCATATACAGATGGATACAATAAGAGACGTGCAATCTAAAAGTCCATAGATAGCAAATAAAGTTAGGTACTTTACTTGTGGTTAATCTATAGCTGCGGTCCATTCTGTAATGTACGGTGATTCTATCCTGAATAATTCATATGGAGATATGAGAATGGAGGCACCTTGTATGATGTGATCATTTAGGACTGAGCCATGATCAATATGAATCTCTCACCAAGATCCGTTTACCGCTGAGATTCATATATATCAACTAACGATGGCTATATGTGGGTGATCTTAATCCTGAATGTCTTATCGACTCCTTCAGATTAGATCGTGGTCTTTGATATACCAGGTGTGAGGTCAGATGCTGTTCCCTATCAATATGCTCCATATATTGGGATTACGGTTTGGCTTCTGGCTGGGAAGGTTTGTACACAATAGTGGAATCCACTCATTCTTGTGACAAGTAGATGGTAGTTCCCTTAAGGGTTGATTTGGGGATTGAACAATATGAGCGCTCTCCTAATTCCGTAAGAAAATAGGATTTATTGTTCATTAGAGAGTCAATGGTACTTAAATGATATATGTAATTAGAGGGGTATAACGGACATTATGACCCAGCTCTAATTATGAACTACTGTGGAGGATCACACCATGTGTAATAGCTATATCGATGGACACCGAGTTGTATCGGTCTGTGTAAAAGCGTCTGCAGTTGAGAGAGTGCAGCTTCGGGTTTTTAGTGGAATAACACCGGAGTTAATAATCAAGGAATATTAATTAAAGAGTTTAATTAATGATTTCGAGGATTATTAGAGCTCAAAATACTGTGGAATCATTAGGTCCCCTTGCTAGCCCGATCGATTTAGGTAACAAGGGTCACGGTAAATTAATTGATTGTCCAATTAATTGTGTTACAAAAGTGACACGTATATAATTCGAGAATTAATTGAATAATGAGATTATTTAATTAATGAATGTTAATAGTTAAATTAATTAAATAATTAGATTATTTAATTATATTAATAATTATGAATTATTAATTAACTATTAATTGGAGGGTGTTAGTTGATATATGGATTTAGGTAAAGATAAAATAATTGAATTATTTTATTTTACTAAATCATTTATCTAAGTATTTGAATTTAAGTTTAAATTTAAAATACTAATTATCACTTTTAATATATTTGAAAAGGATAATTAAAAGATATATATATCAATTATAACACAAGAGATTGCATTTGATGCAAATTGGTGTATGCACATATATAAGTGTTTGTATAGGATACAAACAAAGTGAAAGTGAATATATATATATATATATATGTTAAAAAGCGGCAGCAGAGAAAAAAAAACATATATTAAAAATGCGGAAGCAGAGAATTTGATAGATATATGAGCGCATGTGCAGGCGATAAATATTGATATAGAAATATATGAATGAAGACAGGCGTTAGATATATATATATATATATATATATATATATATATATATATATATATATGTATATGTATATTTGAGAAAATGTGCAGGGTTATATATATATGAATATATTGTTTCATATTTTGTGTGTTTTTGAAACACATAGAAGAAAGAGTTTCTCAATTTCTCTACATCCTCCATTCAAGTTCCTAAGACCGTGATGCGCCCACACGCAATTACCGATCCCGGGAGATAGCGAGGAAGATCGAGTGGTTCAGACAGACAGGAGCACATCGTAAAGTGAAGGAGTCTCCAAACGTTGGTAAGATTGTTTCAGACAGGATCATAACGTAAAGTGAAGGAGCCTCCAAACATTGGTATGTTCTTCTGATTTTATTGATTACAATTTCTTGTGTATACATATTGTATGTATTAGTTCCGAAAAATAATTAGATCTAAAGTTCACTGGTCCCAGATACAGATATGATTTGTATAAAAATTTTAAAACCTAGTTCCGCTGCGTGGCTGGTGAACGGGGGTCCCAACAATTGGTATCAGAGCAAAAAAAAAAAATCGGAACAGGAATTTTTTTTCAATGCTCCTGTATGTATGAATTGTTTAGGCACAATTTAAATTGACTGTATGATGTTTTTGTATGTATATATATATTTTTAAATTTACAAAAACATGATTGATTGTTAATTATATGGTACTGTGGATTTAGGGTTTATGGGTTGTATTATTATTATTAATATTTTGTTTTTTTTTTCTTCTGTTATTGTATTGTAAAAAAATATATATATATAACCTATATTGAAGACCTGGAAAAATCGTGAAGAAGGATTCATAAGATGAATCGGAGTCGCCTGAAGAGACTGGAAGATATCTGAAGTTACTAGAAGACCAAATAATGCCTTGGGAAATTTTTTGTAATTTTAGATTCCAATTTTTAGGTTAAATTATCCACAATACTTGGTCAATTCATGTATGCTTTATATTATGTGATGATAAAAGCATTGTCATGCATAGGTATGTCATTTAGATTAGATTTGCCTACACAAATATATTTGATATGTCATACATGCATCATAGCCTGATATTTTTTTATTTTTTTAATGTGATTAAAATGGGCAATATACATAATTGGCTATGAATAATGAAATGAGTTTTTAATGGTTAGAAAACTTGGTAATTCTCATTAATATTAATCTAGTTATTAAAGAGTTTAATAAGTTAGATTAATAGGGTCATTTATTGTAATTAGGATTAATATGATTAATTACCTAATAATAAATGAACCGAATAAAGTGTTAGAGTTTTAATAGTTAAAATTTGGTAAACACTAACATAATAATCTGACCTTAGTAAATAGTTCACAAAAAGCTTAGATTATTCACTAATAGATTAGATTTTTCATTGTTAAAAATCATTAATAATTTATTAGTTAATTAGAATTTGTTTCTAATTAGTTAATGCGTTAGATAACTTGATTAAAGTTGGTCGTTTAATCCTCTAGAATCTAGGTGCATTAACGGTTAATAGAAAACCCTAATTTTAAAATAGTGAGTGGGAGAGGGATATATGACATATATATCTCGCTGTCTCCATCATTAGTTCAACACCGTGAGATCCGAGTGGGTCCTCGTGACGGCTTTGCTTTCGTCCTTCCTAAGGAAGGTTTTCACAAAGGTCAATACCAAGGTTGACTTCCTAACGGATAGGATTTCTGAGGGTATTTCGGGATTGACTGACCCTAAGGCAGCAATTCTTGAGTTAAGCTCGTGAGATTTGAAATGGTGGGTTACACTCACGAAGGTTTTGATTAAGTTTCTAGAATATCATTTGATTGAGAATGTCTCGGTCCAACATGCAAAGTCTTGACCGACCCTAAGGCGGCACTTTTTTGTGGCATGTTGGATTGTCATGGTATAGCAACTAGTTTTAGGGTAGTTCTAGTTCGTTAAACATGTTCATGCATCATGTTTAAATTTATGCCAAAGCACTTGCATTTGTTTTTTAAACAAATGACTGAATGAATGTTTTATTTATTTCAGCAATAATGTCTTCTGCATTACTTCAAATTCTCACAAACGACAAGTTAACTAGTGATAACTACACTAAGTGGAAACTTAACATTAATGCAATATTGGTCACCAAAGACCTCAAGTTTGTGCTTACGGAGGAATGTCCTCCAGCGCCTGCTGCCAATGCCACAAGAGTTGTTAGTGAGGCATACGCGTGATGGGTCTCATCTGATGAGAGGACCCGAACATATCTGTTGGCTTCTATGACAGACGTGCTTGTCACAAAGTATGAAGCAATGACTTCAGCATTCGAAATCATGGAGTCATTGCAAGCCATGTTCGGGCAGCCCTCTGAGAAAAGCGACACGAAGCCATTCATTCTGCTATGCTCGCTGGCATGAAGGAATGAACGTCAGTTTGGGAATATGTTCTGAGCATGATGTCTTACTTCAACACGGCAGAAGTCAATGGCAGGGTCATTGATAAACCAAGTCAAGTATCATACTGACAACTCTTCCGAAGAGTTTCGATCAGTTTAAGAGCAACTACGGGATGAACAGGTTAAAGTTTAGTCTTACACAGTTGCTCAATGAGCTTGCTACCTTTGAGTCTTTAATTAAGGACAATAAGGGAAAGACCCGTGAGGCAAATGTTGTTGAACCATTTTCCTCCTCAAATAATAAAAAGAGGAAGAGGTCTGTTGGGAAGGCGAAGGGTAAGCCCAAACCCAAGAAAGCCCAAAGCAAGAAGAAATGCGCCTCCACCGACTAAGGCAAAGGAAAATGTTTCCATTGCGATAAGGTCGGGCACTGGAAGAGGAGCTGTCCTCAATAGCTGGAGGAGGTAGCCAAGAAGAAAAAGATGAAAGGTAAATATGATTTACTTGTTCTTGAATTTTGTTAGTGGAAGATGATTCTTCATCCTGGATAATTGATTCGGGGGTAACTAACCATGTTTGTTCTTCTTTGCAGTGGACTGATTCTTGGACACAGCTAGAGGAGGGAGCATTCTCAATGCGTGTGGGGTCAGGGGATGTCGTGTCGGTAAAAGCAGTGGGAGCAATAAGATTGTAATTTTGTAATAATAATAGTTTTTTATTATTGAACAATGTTTTTTATATTCCTGGATTTACACAGAATTTGATTTTCGTTTCTAAATTGTTAGAACAATCATAATCTATTTCTTTTAATAATAAGTCTGTTATTATTGGAAAGAATGGTCTGAATATTTGTTCAGGAATTAATGAAACAATTTGTATGTGTTAAGATCGTTAATACATACTACACTGCTAAACACTGAAATGTTTAAAGTTGAAAACCAAAAACTAAACGACATAAGATTTCTCCAGATAATGACACGTATCTCTGGCATCTAAGGCTTGGTCATATTAACCTTGACCGGATAGAAAGACTAGTAAAAAGTGGATCTTTAAGTGAGTTAAAGGTTGGCACATTACCTGTCTGCGAATCTTATCTGGAAGGTAAGATGACTAAGAGACCTTTTACTAGAAAATAGCTTAGAGCTAATGAACCGCTAGAGCTTATACATACAGATGTTTGCGGACCGATGAATGTTAAAGCGAGGGGTGGTTATGAGTATTATGTCACCTTTATAGACGACTACTCAAGATACAGGTACGTCTACTTGATGCAACGAAAGTCGAAAACATTTAAAAAGTTCAAAGAATTTCGAGCTGAAGTTGCGAATCAATTAGGTAGGACTATCAAGTCACTACGATTGGATCGTGGAGGTGAGTACCTTGACCAAGAGTTTGAAGACTTCATGGTCGAGCATGGGATAGTTTCCCAACTCACAGCTCCCGGTACACCTCAGCAAAATGGTGTAACAGAGAGGAGATATAAAACCCTAGTGGAAATGGTGAGATCTATGATTAGTTTCTCATCATTACCAAATTCCTTCTAGGGATATGTGTTACAAACAGCGGCATACATTTTGAATGTAGTGCCATTCAAATTTGTTCCTAAGACTCCCCTGGAGTTGTGGAATGGTCGTAAAGCTAGTTTGCGACATTTTCGCATATAGGGGTGTCCAGCACACGTGCTGAATAATAGAAATGGAAAGCTAGACTCCAAATCTGTTGTCTGCCTGATTGTAGGATACTCCAACGAGACCAGATATGGACACTTCTATAGTCCTAAAGATAACAAAGTATTTGTATCGACAAATGCACTGTTTCTTGAGGACAATTACATTAGTGACCATAAACCTCGTTCCAAGATTGTATTAACTGAGTTGGAGCCTGGTGAGACTAGTGCTTCATCAATAAGAGTTGTTGTTCCACAAACATCTGAGAGTCAGATGTTTCCTGATCAGGATACACTACCACCTAGACGTAGTGAGAGGGTTGTGAGACAACCTGAATGCTATTTAGCTATAGGTGAGGGACAAGGCGTTGTCTCTACTGATATTGTTGATGATCCATTGACATTTAAGAATGCAATGGAAGATCCTGATAAAAAGGAATGGCTTAAAGCCATGAATCTCAAGATGAAGTCCATGTACTCTAATTCAGTCTGGGATCTTGTAGACTTACCGGATAGGTTAAAACCTATAGGGTATAAGTGGATCTACAAGAGAAAGAGAGGAGTAGACGGGAAGGTATAGACCTTCAAGGCAAGGCTAGTGGCTAAGGGTTATACCTAGAAAGAGGGGGTCGATTATGAAGAGACCTTCTCGCCAATACCCATGTTTAAGTCTACTAGGATTCTCTTATCCATTGCTGCCTATTTCGATTACAAAATTTGGCAAATGGACGTCAAGACTACATTCTTGAATGGCAATCTTGATGATAGCATCTATATGATGCAACTAGAGGGATTCGTGTGTCCAGATCAAGAGTAAAAGGTTTGCAAGCTGCAAAGGTCCATTTATGGGCTTAAGCAAGCATCTAGATCTTGGAACATCAGGTTTGATGATGTCATCAAAACCTATGGCTTCGAGCAGAATGTCGATGAGCCTTGTGTCTACAAGCGCATCATTGATAAGAAAGTATTTTTCTTGGTCCTATACGTAGATGATATCCTACCCATTGGGAATGATGTGGGAGTGTTGTCTGATGTAAAGGGCTGGCTAGCCAATTCCAAATGAAAGATTTGGGATAGGCGAGTTATGTTCTTGGGATCCAGCTTATAAGGAATCGTAAGAACAAACTCATAGAACTGTCTTAGGCATCATATATCGATAAGATTCTTGTGCGATTTTTGATACAAAACTCCAAGAAAGGTAATTTACCTTCTAGGCATGGAGTTAATTTGTCTAAGGAACAATGTCCTAAGACACCTCAAGAAGTTGAGGATATGAGACGTGTACCCTATGCATCGGCAGTTTGTAGTCTCATGTATGATATGTTATGTACGAGACCGGACATCTGCTATGCAGTGAGAGTAGAAAGTAGATACCAATCCAACCCAGGATTGGATCATTGGGTTGCTGTCAAGACAATTCTCAAGTGTATTCGGAGAACGAGAGACTATATGCTAGTGTATTCTGGGCAGGATTTGATCCCGTTAAGATACATAGATTCTGATTTTTAGTCAAACAGGGATTTTAAGAAATCCAAGTCTGGATCAGTATTCACCCTGGGTGGTGAAGCCATTGTGTGGAGAAATATCAATCAATCTTGCATTGCTGACTCCACCATGGAAGCCGATTATGTAGCCTTTTATGAAGCTGCTAAAGAGGTTGTTTGGCTCCATAATTTCTTGAGTGATCTGGAAGTTGATCTAGATCTGTATATGCCCATCACACTTTATTGTGATAACAGTGGTAATGTGGTTAATTCTAAAGAACCAAGAAACTATAAAAGAGGGAAGCATATAGAGAGAAAGTATCATCTCATTAGAGAGATAGTGCAGAGAGGAGATATGATTGTCACCAAGATAGCCTCACAAGACAATCATGCTGATCCATTTACGAAGACCTTACCGGCTAAAGTGTTTTTGGGTCACCTAGATGGTCTAGAGTTACGAGACATGCCTCACATGCTTTAGTGCAAGTGGGAGATTGTGGGGGTTTATGCCCTAAAGATATAATTTGTAAATGGATTTATGAAATATATAACAGGAAAAGTTCAATTCATTCTTGTTATGTTGTTTATTTTATAATTTGTGCATATATTTAACATCCAAGATTGTCGGATGTAATCTCGAACTGTGTATATGAGTGTCATATACAGATGGATACAGTAAGAGACGTACAATCTAAAAGTTCATAGATAGCAAATAAAGCTGGGTACTTTACTTGTGGTTAATATATAGCTGCGGTCCATTCTGTAATGTACGGTGATTCTATCCTGAATCAATCATATGGAGATATGAGAATGGAGGCACCTTGTATTATGCGATCGTATAGGACTAGGCCATGATCTATATGAATCTCTCACCAAGATCCGTTTACCGATGAGATTCATATATATCAACTAACGATGGCTATATGTCGGTGATCTTAATCCTAAATGTCTTATCGACTCCTTTAGGTTAGATCTTGGTCTTTGATATATCATGGGTGAGGTCGGATGCTGTTCCCGATCAATATGCTCTATATATTGGGACTACGGTTTGGCTTGTGGCTGGGAAGGTTTGTACAAAATAGTGGAATCCACTCCTTCTTGTGAGGCTTGGACAATATGAGCGCTCTCCTAATTCCGTAAGGAAATAGGATTTATTGTTCATTAGAGAGTCAATGGTACTTAAAGGATATATGTAATTAGAGGAGTATAACGGAAATTATGACCCAACTCTAATTATGAACTATTGTGGAGGATCACACCATGTGTAATAGCTATATCGATGGACACCGAGTTGTATCGGTCTGTGTAAAAGCATCTGCAGTTGAGAGAGTGCAACTTCGAGTTTTTAGTGGAATAACACCGGAGTTAATAATCAAGGAATATTAATTTAAGTGTTTAAATAATGATTCCGAGGATTATTGGAGCTCAAAATACTGTGGGTTCATTAGGTCCCCTTGCTAGCCCGATCGATTTCGGTAACAAGGGTCACGGTTAATTTATTGGATTGTCCAATTAATTGTGTTACAAAAGTGACATGTATATAATTCGAGAATTAATTGAATAATGAGATTATTTATTTAATGAATGTTAATAGTTAAATTAATTAAATAATTAGATTATTTAATTATATTAATAATTATGAATTATTAATTAACTATTAATTGGAGGGTGTTAGTTGATATATGGATTTAGGTGAAGATAAAATAATTGGATTATTTTATTTTACTAAATCGTTTATCTAAGTATTTGAATTTAAGTTTAAATTTAAAATACTAATTATCACTTTTAATATATTTGATATATTTGAAAAGGATAATTAAAAGATATATATATATATATCAATTATAACACAAGAGATTGCATTTGATTCAAATTGGTGTGTGCACATATATAAGTGTTTGTATAGGATAGAAACAAAGTGAAAGTGAATATATATATATATATATATATATATATATATATATATATATATATATATATATTAAAAAGCGACAGTAGAGAAAAAAAAACATAAATTAAAAATGCGGAAGCAGAAAATTTGATAGATATATAAGCGCATGTGCAGGCGATAAATATTGATTTAGAAATATATGAATGAAGCCAGGCGTTAGAGATATATATATATATATATATATTAGAAAAAGTGCAAGGTTATATATATATATATGTTCAAGCGTTATTTATATATATATTCATGAAAAACGAAGCAAGCGATATATATATATATATATTGTTTCATGTTTTGTGTGTTTTTGAAACACATAGAAGAAAGAGTTTCTTCATTTTCTCTACATCCTCCATTCAAGTTCTTGAGACCGTGATGTGCCCACATGCAGTTACCAGTCCCGAGAGATAAGCGAGGAAGATCGAGTGGTTCAGACATGAGCACATCATAAAGTGATGGAGTCTCCAAACGTTGGTCGGATTGGTTCAGACAGGATCATAACGTAAAGTGAAGGAGCCTCCAAACTTTGGTATGTTCTTCTGATTTTATTGATCACAATTTCCTGTGTTTACATATTGTATGTATTATTTCCGAAAAATAATTAGATCCAAAGTTCACTAGTCCCAGATATAGATATAAACTATATAAAAAAATTTAAACCTAGTTCCGCTACGTGACTGGTGAACGGGGGTCCCAAAAAAACCGTGCTAGTTCTGCCCCAAACTAAGCCATATTTCATCCTCGTCTTTTGATTTTAGAAGAACAACATGTCTTTTCAAAAGATTGTAAATGAGTATCCCATGAACCATAACAGGTTGTACCGTTTTCAAGTACTGGCCCAAGAGACCTTACCAAAACCTATCGATCAAACCACAACGTGTCAAGATCGACTTCAAATCTCGAATAAAATATTTCTTGTTTTGAGAGTTGATTCTCGTTTGTATCCAGTTTTTGTGGTCCGGATACCACCACAGTTTTATTACGATCAACAGGATTCTAGTTTATAACAATATGAAAACTAGTTAATATCAAGTCCTAAAAATTGTTTTCAAGCCTTGTACATTAATATCAAGCACTGTACATTAATAAAAAGAATTGTGAAGGGACATCATTAAAATCAAGGGTCTGGAAAAGGATTTCATCCACTATACAACAATAAAAGCACTGTAAAGGATAAACATTAATATCAAGCCCTAGAAATGGATTTTAAACCCTAGAAATAGATTTAAAGCCCTATAAAGCTATAGAAAGCATTATAAAGGGAATTTCAAGCCCAGTACGAAAATCTCAAGCCTAGTACGAAAATCTCAAGCCCCGTAAACGATTTTCAAGCATCGAATTGGATTTCGGGCTCTGGATTTGGACTTTCAAGCCCTAATACTAAATATCAAACACTGCAGCAATAATAAAAAATATAAAGGGACAACATTAATATCAAGCACTGAAAGGATTTCAAGTAGTGTAAAGGGACATCATTAATATAAAGCCCTGGAAGTGGATTTAAAGCCCTAGAAATGGATTTTAACCCCTAGAAATTTATTTCAACCCTGTGAAAAGGATTTCAAACCCTATAAAGCAATGGAAAGCACTATAAAGGGATTTTAAGTCCAGTAAAGCTATAGAAAGCACTATAAAGGGATTTCAAACCCTTTAAAAGGATTTCAAGCTCTGGAAATAGATTTCATGCCCTGTAAAGCAATAGAAAGCACTGTAAAGAGATTTCAAGCACTATATGAAAAAATCAAGCCATGGCAAGGGATTTTAAATGCCTTCTAATTGGGATTTGATATCTTAAAAAGAGATTTTAAGCCCTGAATTTGACTTTCAAGCAATGATGCATTGTTAATCATTTGTAACATAACAACGTAATATGCAACATAAAAATCAACCCCCTAAATAGGGATTTTAACCACTGAACAGGTGTAAAATCCCTGATGCATTGTTTATCATTTCTAGTCCCAATTAAAAATCCACACAACTATTTGTTTAGCTTTTCATTGATGCATTCATATGCATCATTTTATTACTTTTAGTCCCAATTAATCATCTAAAATCTCCACTTTCTTTTCAACCACATTATACTTTACTTTCTACAACAGAAGTGTCTTTTTGTCCATTAGATGCAGTCTACCAATACTTGCATACAGTCCAATTTTACATGACTAGATAAAAAAAATATGGTTGCTCCAAAAATCCCTACCTCTGAAGGCTAACTAACATAGAAAAAAAAAATAAAACCAATTTTACAACATCAATTTACACAAATTAGCACACATTTCAAAACATAAAATTAACAAAAAAACAAAACAAAACATACTGTTACTGATTACATGCATGAACTACAAGATAACAACTCACATTATCATTCACTCATGACTAAACCTATTTTCATAATTTACTGAAGAAAAAAAATTCAAAAAAACCATAATAAACCACTAGTAACCCACCATCATGTTACTGATTACAGATACTTCACAATCCATAAAAAACTGGTACTTCACAAAAGTAAAATCCATATAAAAACTGGTACTTCACAATCCCCTTAATACAAATCAAACACTTATCCATTTCTCAAACAAAATACATAACACTAATTAAATAACAACTCACAAGTAAAAGATGAAATCATCATCCATGCACAATCACACACAGACACAAACAAACATATCATAGGTTAAAACGCCAAAGGAATGAAGAAGACAAGAAGAAAATGAATGAATACCTTTACTTGTGTCAAAGGCGTATTTTATGGCTTAACAAAATGCTTCTTAACTCAAACGAAGAATGAAGAAGACAAGGAGAAAATGTTGGGGTTGGGTCTGGGTCTCAATCTTTGACTTTTCTTCTTCATCGTCTTCTTCTTTAAGACCGTTCTTCTACTCTCTGTTTAAGCTGGTGTTCTAATTCTTCTTCTTTTTAAACACCCCAAGACCGGTCTTCTACTCTTCCGTTCTCTCTTCTCAAAGCTAGTGTGTTCTAATTCTTCTTCTTCCTAAAGACCAAAGTTAGAGTTTCTCTCTTTGGTTCTCAAATGGGTTCAGATTTTGAATTTGATTTTGTGACAAAATGGCACCGTTTGGGGTTTAGGGAAATTTTGTCATCTTGCTTAATCCCGTTCTGGGTTTTAGGACAATTTTGTAATCTTCCCTTCAAAGAGTTTAATATTTAAAATCTCACTAAAAAGAGTATTGTGGGAATTTCATGTGCCATATGGGACACAAATACATGAAAAACAAGATCGGGACATTTTTGCTCTTTCAAATAGAGAAAGAGACATTTGATTCTATTTCCACTTAAAAATAAACAGCATTCAGTAGAAGGTGCAGAAGAATTATTTAAATTTTAATATTGCAATAAAAATTGTCCACCAGATGAGTGATTTTTTAATTTATTAATATCAATATTTAAATTTTCACTCGGTCTTCTTATCATGATCATGGACAATTGATGCTTTTTGTTTTGTTTGTGATCAACTTTTCCCACGTATGTTTTTATATTGTTTTTGTTGGAAATTAATAAAATATTATGTAAACTTGGATTAGATACGTAAACACAAACATATAGGTTTTAATTCATACAATGTAGAGAGTATCTACCATCGATGGGTAGGAGTGTAGGACGAACAGTCCTTTTATCCACAATTTAAATCATTATATAAAATAACAGAGAGCGAAACGAGGCCATATTTGTCGAAGTTGGTGAGTTTAAAGGGAAATTTGACATGATTTTAATAGAAAATATAGATAACTAAAATATAAATAAAATTTGAATAAACTCTTAACAAAAATTGGGTTTGGGGGCCATGACCTCCAAAAGTCCCTGGTGGCTTTACCACCGATTACATATTTATATTTGTGCACTTGTGAAAATAATTTTAATTTCAATATTTCTTACTTCAAATAAGTTGATGTTTTTTTTTTTGGACTTTTATGGGAATTAAATGTATTTTCGGTGGTGTAATTCGTTTGTGAACAATTTTGTTTGAAGAATTTAAGAGAACCCGATGAGCTATTGTGTTTAGCAAAGTTGAGATACTTTGTGTTGAATATATACATATTTTTAAGTCCTTTCCCGGTAAAATTAGATGTGTAAGTTCCATATATTTGTGTGCATTTTTCACTAAAAATGATGACCTTTCTATATTTCTAGTCAATTTTTATATGTACAATTTTTATTTTTCTTTTATATATTAACAGTGTCCCCACAACATATTTTTCATTTCTTGCTCATCTAAATTTTATGCTTTGAAGTTGTTGACAATTGACGATTCTGCAATTATCACCATGCCGGTGCACTACTATATATACTTAAAAAATTAATGTTGTAAATATTAGGAATTGATTCATATAGTTAATGTTGTCCTAGAATAGAGATATTGTTTCCTAGAGTAACTGTACGTGTGCCTAAAGTTTAGGAATTGCTTTGTTGTACAGAGGCTATTTATCCCTATCTTTGAAACTGAGAAAGAAATATAACTTTCACCAAAACCTTACTATGTTTTTTGACTTGGTATCAGAGCATCCCATACCATCCAAACCTTCACCTTAATCTTGGCCTCATGGTTAATAACAAACCTGAATCCTCTACACCTGAATCACATGTACCAGTTATCCATATTCAATTAGAAAATTTTGGTTTTCAAGCCGACATTATTCTGAAAGAAGTGAACTATGATGTGTGGTCTTAGATATTAAGATGCAGATCACAGAACGAGAAACCCCACCCCCCATTAAGGAGATTGATGCTTCCTATGCGAACTGGTATGCCGAAAATCAAAAAGTCAATGGATGGTTGTTGTCTTCTATGTCGCCGGAGATTATGAAGCGCTATCTTCGATTACGAACCACACATGAAATTTGGAGCACCCTAGCCAAAGCGTTTTATGATAGGTCAGATGAATCGTAACTTTTTACACTAAATCAACATGCCTTCTATACCAAACAAGTTGGTCGTTCTCTATCCACCTATTACGATGAGCTCGTCGCAATTTTCCAAGACCTAGATTATTATGATAAGGTTATAAAGAAATATCCCGATGATGTTATCACATAAAACAATCTGTTGAACGATTATGTGTGCACATATTCTTGAGTGGACTTGATGCCGAATTTGAACAAATCCAAGGTGAGATTCTCCTAAAAGACCGAACAATGGACCTTGAAAAGACCTATGCATATGTACGTCGTGATGTTGTTCGTAGAGCAATAGTAAATGGCGAAACTGATCACTTGGAGTCCTCCGCCATGGTGGCTCACCGGGGCAAGCCTTAGCAACGGTAAACCCACCCAAAATCAGACTCTGTTCTGAACCATGTTGCAGACCAAAATCGGTCATCTAGATCACAAAAGAGAAGCTATGAAATAGGAGTTGCAAAACCAGATCGTGTGTGCACTCATTGTGGTGAAACAGGACATACTAAGAGCAAGTGTTATGAGCTTATTGGATATCCAGATTGGTGGGATCCATCCAAGGCACCACGCAAATGAAATTCAAAAGGCAACCATGCATCTGTTGCTGTAGCTGAATCTTCAAGAAATACTCATGAAGAAGTCTCCAGATCACATGACCTTTGATAGAAATCATATTCAATCTATGAAACCACCGAAATATCATATATTGTATATAGCCAATGGTACTCCCTCTCCTGTAATTGGAGAAAGTTCAATATCTCTCCTAAATAATTTGAATTTGGATTATGTTTTGGTTGTACCATCCGTCAAACATAACTTGTTGTCTATTGCCCAAATAACATGTGCTTCATATTGTGTTGTGATTTTTTGGCCTAACTCTTGTGTTTTTAAGGACATCCAGACTCATAAGACAATTGGTTATGGTACTGGAAGGGGAAAAATCTATTATCTCAATCTAATGTCTTCTAACTCTAATTAGTTGGCTTAAGTTTTTTCAGTGGAAAAGTTTGACAAGACTTCAGAAATTTGGTTGTGGCATATGCGCTTAGGTCATGCATCTTTTGGATATTTACAAAAATTGTTTCCAAAATTATTTCAGATTTCAAGTGTGATATTTGTGAATTGGCTAAGAGCCATCATGCATCATTTCTAATAAGTATGAATAAAAGTCCAGTGCCATTTATGATAATACACTCTGATGTTTGGGGTCCAGCCAATACCCCTTCTGTGAATGGTGCACGTTGGTTTGTTTATTTTATTGATGATAACACACGTATAACTTGGGTGTGCTTAATGAAATCTAAAAATGAAGTTAGTTCATTGTTTCAGAAGTTTCACAAGATGATAGCCACTCAGTATCAATCTCATATACAAGTTCTTCGCACTACAAATGGTAGAGAATTTGTTAATCAAGATTTGAAACAATATTTGCAGTTACATGGAATTTCTCACCAGACGACTTGCTCTTACTCCCCTTAACAAAATGGAGTAGCGGAGTGCAAAAATGGTCATCTTCTTGAAGTTGTACATGCTTCCTTATTTGGGGCCCACATGCCCACTAATTACTGGGGTGAAGCCATTACAATTGTAACTTACCGCATCAATTATGTACCTTTCAGTTCCTTACTGTTTCAGACTCCATTACAGTTGGTCCCATGAGAAGGGCAAATCCATAAGCAATAAGATGGAATTCTTCTTCAAGTGTCATTCCTTGGTGAGCTTTCCGTTCTCTTTCAATTGTGACTTAGCATTCTTTTTACTGTCTTTAAACGTTATTTTCTTATAATGTCTAAGATGGTAGACTCTCATAGACAGAGGCATGTTCTCATCGCTAAAGCCAAGCAACTCCAAGACCAAGTTGAGAAACTTACTGTTGAGGACGTTTATTTCCGAAGGCTTACCCTGGTGAGGGAGTTCACTGATAGATCTCTAGCTGCAAAACTGACTGATGATGAGAAACTTTTAGCATTTGAGTTAGAGATTCAAAAGTTAAAAAGTTACCTAGTATAAAGCCAATAAGCCATTGCATCCCAGCTTAAAGCAGGATACAAGGTTGATCAGGCCTAGATGGAGATATTAGAGAATTTAAGGAATCAGTAATCCTCCAAGACCTTCATCATTGATACAGCCCAAACAGAACAAGAGCCCCGAACAGTCAATCACCTTATGAGGTCACTAGCATATATTGCTCTCATATTGCATGAATTTGGGTGGGGAATGAGGCAACCTAGAAAGTTCTTTGAGATAAAGGTCACTCTAATGAGAAGGCCCTGAGTGCGTCGACAAATCCCATCAACATCACATGGATGGCATGGTTCGGTCAATCAAGGACAAAAAAAGGCTATGGTGAGCTCATTGTTGTCACCGGTGTACAAAGCCTCATCCAATGCATATACAGGTCCCTAATAGAAGTGCATTCTCCACTACTACTTTGGTAAGAAGAGTAGCCTTTCCAGTACATGTGAGGAACAAGATGTAGGCCCCGTAGCCGGTCATGATTATAGGCCTTATTTGCCTAAGGAAGAAAGGGTGCCTAACAATCCTTATTGTGATAAGAAGATAAATGATGCTGATGATGAAGGAGGTAGCAGTGGCGAGGGCGATTTCTTAAGTGAATAGGCTCTCATATTTTTTCCAACCCATAAAAGGGTTTTCTTTTTATTCTTCTTTCTTTTCTACTGACCAGAAAAAGGTTTATATCGTATATAATTTTATATAGGGATGTTCGTTAACACTTTGTAGCTATTTTCCCAGTCAATGAATATCGTATCTTTCCGTGCCATTCTCATTTTCATGCTCGAATAATTGTTTGCTAGTTTTCAACTCATCTTTTTCATTACCTTGCAAGACATCTTGAACCTTGCCTCTTCGTGTTCTGATTGCTTTGCTCACCGAAGCATGTAGGCTTACGAGTATTTACACTGACATACTTAGCTCGATTGGACATGCATCTTGCTCAGTGTTAGTCAAGACATATGAAGACTCTACATCGAGTGTCCCCGAGTAAGCTACCTGAGATATCTCTTGGTTTCTTATTGTTACAAGGGTAGTTGGATTACTGATAGTGTTTGTTATACATATTAGGTCTGCAACATTTTTTATTAAAATAAGCTCCAACTTTTAACGCTATCTAAGGTGCTTTCTCTAGAGTGTGTTGGCCCTTGCATTGCAAGGTGGTCGAAGGAATTGCATCTAATCAGTTCGGCATCATTTTTGTTGTGTTTAACTTTTGACAATTACTCATGTGCTTTCTTCGTAATGGAACAACTCTTACACTACGAGGTGGTCAGATTGCTGACACTGCCTTACATTAGTCAGTTCGACAGGCATTTTTTGCTTAGTATATCTTCAAATATTGAGCATTGCAAGGTTATGATAAGATTCTTGATCCATGCTGAGCAATGTAGTAGCTCAATGTCTGGCTAATCCCGCAATACGGTATGGCACTTCCCTTTTGTCTGCAAGAGTTCATGTTGCCCTATCTCTGGTATTCGCTGATACAATCTTTAGGAATAAGTCACTAAGCTGAAACCTCATTATCCAAACATGCTAGTTGTAATACCCCTACTGCTCTCTAGTAGGTTGGATTTCTTACTTATGCAAGATCCATTTGTTCCTCTAGTTCATCCATGTTATATTTTAACATGTCAGCATTGAGTTCTGGTTGGAAGACCTCGGGGATGAGAAGGTTCTCTCTGTAGTTCGATATGCATATAGTACCTAAGGAAGTTTCTTAGCCCAATTATCTTTTCATAACGAGTTTGGCTTTCAGGTTTTGCGTGATCACTTTGTTCAATGCCTTGGCCTGTCCGTTCGTCTGCGGATAAGCAGAAGATGCATAGTAGTTGTTGATTTTTAATTTCTTACACAACCTTATGAAGTTCTTATTCTCGAATTAGGTCCATTTGTTAGTGATGATTGTGTTTAAAACTCCAAACCTGTATATAATGTTCTTCTGGACGAACCTTGGAGTACTAGCCTCTGTTATATAATCGAGGGGCTTAACCTTAACTCAATGGATTCCCTGTTTTCTCGTCTCTCTAACCGACGTGTCTTTCAATCGAATTATACGTATAACACGGGCTATGACCAAGGTAATGAGAAACAAATATAATAATTTTTAACATGAACAAATTGTAAATATGTGATTAATTATTATTATTTGTTATTATTATTATTATTATTATTATTATTATTATTACATTTGACACTTAACAAGTAAAAGTCTTCCGGAACTTGATAAGATGAAGCATTATATGTGCAGTCCTAATATTTACTTCCACAACTCTGAATAGAAAACTTCTAACATATATTTCGAAAGTGTCTATATGATACTCCAATTGCTCACCACTAACATAGAAAGGGAGAAGGGATTGAGGATGTGCAATATGTGATGAAGTATTAACCAAACAAAATGTGAAAGAAAAGGAAAATAGGGTTATTATCATTTGAGTCCCTAAGGACAGGTGGAAGCTCACTTTTGTAAATGAGTTTGCTTTTTTAGCATCCTTTTCTCTAACTTTAGAAAAGCATATCAAATAGGTTTATCTGTTAGTGAGGTGTTATTCAAACTTAGCATTTATAGGTGTATTTTTATCTTTGAGCAAGGAACATACCACATGTCAATAAAAATAGAAAAAAAAATATTCATTTAATAAAATTAAAATACACTTAATTTAATAAAATTAAAATTAAAAAGTACCATATGTAAAAAATATATATTTTATTTATCATAAAATAAGATTAATAGAAATTGTAAATTAAACAAAATTTTTTAAAAAATCGGTTAGATCTCCACCGACATCTACCATGGCACCACCTCCAGGGAAATAGAAGAAGAGAAGAGACGAAGTTTTTTTTTTGGCGATGATACAGTGGTACTGCACGGTGGCAAGGCTAGTCCTGGCGATGACTCTGTGTCCATCTCAACCGTCACTGGCAGCGTCATTGGCGGCGATGTCTGATGCTTCGATCCTATGCGGACGAGGCGACAAGAAGACGAAGAAAGAGATAGAAAAGATAAAGAATTGTTAATACTTTTCTTCATTATTTAACCTAATTTTTTCATTGCCCTCAAGTTATTAAACATAAAGTATTACTGCTAATTTTCGATTTCGAATTGGGTAAGTTTAGTTTTCAAACTTGGATTATATTGATGATACAATTGGGTATAAATTCTGGTAAAAGAATGGAATTGGAGTTCAATTTCTCTGCTTCATAGTTAGAAGTTTCTGCATCATAATTGATTCATTATACACTCACATTTCACCTCTAACATTCGAAATTCGATTCAAAATTCAATACATCTTAAACATTATGCATAGATAAATATATTAACTTCACACTTGCAGAATCAGGCTAGTTTATATCAGTTTTTGAAATGACGAGATCGACGAGATCTTACATGATTGGAGTTTCTTGCCTTTAACGGTGGGTTTCTATAGACGAAAATCGATGATGAGGAGTTGGATATGTTTTTGGGTTGAACTGGTATGGCTGTTGTGATTCAATTTTGTATGAACAAATCATTTGATTGAGATCTGGTATGGTATGGTTGTATGAACTGAGATCGCACCGATGAATGGATGGAGGATGGAGATGGTGGCGCACTCCATGAGATTGCCAGATTGATAATTTGTTTCCAATTTTTATTTTTTGTGCTTTTATCGAAAAATATGGTCCGTATGGACTTTTTTTTTTTTAGTTTTTGGGATTGAATGTTGTTGCTGCTTAACGAAGATGATGGTGGTAGAGAAGATGAAGATTTTTTAAAATTATTTTTTGTTTTGTATAAATTTTTTCTAATTTGTAGGGATTTAAGATAAGACAAGATCAGTTTTTTTATTTGTTCTTTAAAAATATTTTTTTTTGATATATTATATAAATACAAATTTTTAATATTTTATTTTAAAATGTTGGTAACACGTGTTAGATTTTAATCGGATTATATCATAATTGAATTATAAATTTCTAAAATGTTAGACGGTAAAATTGTATTTTTAAACACTATAATTAAATTTAAAGGTAAATTATGAATTTGGCTTAGTTTGGTATTGCTTCCCCAGCTGCTTTTGGGGTCAAAAGTGATTCCGGACCTCAGACAGGGTGTTTGGTAAAATCGTGGGGAAGTGCTTTTGGTCAATTTTTGCTTCTCCCAACCGAGTTTTTGAGAAGCTACAAATACGTGCTTTTGGATTTTGGCTTCTACTTTTAGAAAACACGCTACAGTGATATTAAATGAAATTTTACTAACTTTCCAACTTTGTCCTTGCCTTTAACGAAATCTAACAAAAAAAATTGGGTTTATATTTTTTAACAAAAAAAAATGCTTCCATAATTAATTCAATAAATTAAAATAAAAATGAAATAAAAAATAAAGTAGAATAAAATAAAGAAATAACGAAATAAAGAAATATGACTAATTAATTAAATAAATTAGAATAAAAAATAGGGCTAATTAATTCAATAAAATATCATAATTATATAACACTTAACACTAAATACAAATAAATAAGAAAAATATAAAGTATATCAAATTAGTACAATTTAGATGTCTTTGTCCTTTTAGTAATTTTACACACTCACAACTCTTTTTATATCAGTTTACCAAACACATTGAAATTGCTTTTAGTTCTCACAGCATTTTTAAAAATCAGTTTACCAAACACTCAGCTGATTCTTCCTACAGCAATTCCAAAAGCAATTTCCCCCACAGTAATTTCAGAAGCACTTCTTCCCACAGCACAGTAATGTCAAACTGAGCCGTAATTTCAGAAGCACTTCTTCCCACAGCACAGTAATATCAAACTGAGCCTTTATATACTTCATTACGTTTGATCGTTAAAAAATAAGTCAGCACGGTCTATTTAATTTATTTTTTAAAAGTTAAGGAAAAGGTCGTTAAAAAATAAACTCATTTAAAATTATGACCTTCCACCAATATTTTGAGACTCACTTGATAATAACCCAAAAAATAATACTACAACCCCTTTTATTAATTATTAATTAGTATGATATTTAAATGAAAATTTAAATATGAGGCTGAGTGTGTCAACAGTCAAGAGTCTCAAGTCAAGAGGAACCGTACAGATCTCGTTAAAAAATGGTTTGCTATATATTACATAAAGTAATCCGCAAATCTATCTCAAAGCAGGTCCAGTCGTCCAGAAAAGGTTCATATTGTTAGGTGTGGGAAAGTGAGATGACAAAGTCACGAGTAAGGAACTATTGGGCCGGGATCGGGATCAGAAACCAGCATATTTTGTCGTGCAAGGTTCGAGTTTATAATGTTATAATGTTACAATGTATAGTACGTACGATTAATCTGTGAAATCGGAATCAGTAATATCGTTTAATACATGGAGAGTCAAACTCTAATTACATGTCATATTATGTTTTAATCAAGGGTATTATTATTTCATTTCTTGTACGTAGAGCTGCATGAAATAGAGAGTTTCACGTTGTAAACACCGATTTGATAATGGAAGTTAAGTATTGAAGCGTTTTGTGGATATAGACTTACGTCGAACAAGATAAATTGTCGTTATTATTATTATTTTTTCGTATATTTTGATTATTATTTTAGGATTGTTAGCCGAATAATAATACTAATAATAATAATAATAATAATAATAATAATAATCTATTTATCTAGAACTTTTAAGTTAGAATGGTTGAAATGTATTATGATACGTATCAACAACAATAATTCTACATAGAATTATTTACTTAAATTACGGTAATATAGCAATTCTACTAAGGATCATTTGTATTATAAAATATTCATATCGTCTGCATTAGATCATAACTGTATAGTTCTACCATCCAAGAAAGACAAAATAAGAAAATGAAACTAAACTGCGAGAGAAATACACATCTTCTTGTAAATAATAATGAAAATTATATATTTTCAAGTCATTCATATTTGGGTAGAATAATATTGAAAGTTTTATTTAACACAATCGTAAAGCGAACAAAATTATAATTTTTTTAAATTAATTTAACACCAAATGAGTCAGGATATGTTGAAAACAAACAAAACATAAATGGTCTAAATATCTATTTTTTAATTTAAAAAAATAAATAAAAGAACTTGTTTAATTGCTTAAATATCTATTTTTTAATTTAAAAAAAAAATAAAAGAACTTGTTTAATTGCTTCTTATATATATATATATATATATATATATTGGAAATGGTGAGATTTGTCACCTTTTTTATTGTGTGTTGCTATGGTGTCACATAATAACTTAAATTTAAAAGGCACCTATTATAGTGAACTATCACTACAAAAAACAGCTTATTTTATAACTATATTATTTGTCACTGAAGGTACATTTTTGGTTAGCAAATAGTTTTCGTAACCAAATTTTTTTTGTCACCTGTTAGTAGCAGTAGGCTGGACGTAAAAAGATCTTACAACCAACTGTCATTTAGTTACCTCTCTCTCTCTCTCCAAAAAGGCAACTTGTTGAACTCGTGTGTATGTCCCCAAAAAAGTTGTCTGAAAAACTTCTCTCCCACTCTCCAAAAAGGTTGTCTCTCTCCAGATTCTGCACAACAATAAGGTAACAAATATTTATGATCTGGTGTATTCTCTTTTCTGTTTTCATGTATTTCAGATATTTTGCATGCATTTTTGTGTGGGTTAACAGTGTATCAATTCTTTAATAATATGTTGTTCCAGTCTTTGTAAGAACATGTATGAACATTGAATAGATCCGAGCTTTTTTCATGAGTGAACCGGAATATTTAAAGATGAATCAAACTTATTTATATTGGATCGAGCTTTTATAAATTTCGAAAAAAACTTGATTATTTGAAAAAAAATCCTCAATAGACAAATATTCTCGATTTCTTGAAAAAAATCTTGATCCATTGAAAAAGTTCTCGAACCCTTGAAAAAGTTCTCGATCCCTTAGAAAAGGTTCTCGATCTCCTAGAAAAAGTTCTCGATCCTTTGAAAAAGTTCTCGATCCCTTTGAAAAAAGCTCGATCCTTTAGAAAATATTTTCGATCCCTTTCCAAAAATTTGATACGTTTGTAAATGTTCTCGATCCCTTACAAAAAAAACTCGATCCCTAAGAAAATGTTCTCGATCCCTTACACTTAAGAAATATTTGTAATTCTTAATAATTGCAAAAGCAATTAATTTTTTTAATTTGTTAGTAATGGTTTGTGATGATGATTTTCACAGGACAATATACCGGGTCAGAATAGTCATATCTTACAGCAGTCGATGGGAGCAATTATCTGATGGAAGTTAGAAGTTTTCTGGTTCCGATAACCAAGGAATGTATGTGTTAAAAAATATAACTTATAAAGAGCTGATGTCGATCGTGTAAACTGTTGTGAAGTACGATGTGAACAAATACATTGCTGATCTACAATCTATATCAATCGTTCCCGGGACAACATGTTGCACATTTATAAGAAACGACAATGATGTTTTGTTTATGCTAGGGGAAGATAGGGTGATCCCTCAAGTATGTGTTAGTCTAATTGAGAGGGCAGCATGAGATGTGATAGCTGAAGATATCTCTGCTCATGAAAACACCCAAAAATTTGATCGTTCAGCGCAAGTAATCAGTTGTTCACTGAAAGAGTGTGGGATCGAAAGGTAACAAAACATGTATGGTGTCCCACCGGAAGTAGCTGACCATGGTGATATAGTTGGACCTTAATTGAATGAAGACTTTGTTTGTCAAATTGAGATGAATGCTGGGCAGTACAACCACCAATACAATGAGATGTACAATGACATGAACAATGAACCGAATGTTGTGCCAATTCATGAGGTGGCTATTGAGGCAAATTTGCATCCGGTAGATAATGTAGCGAACATTAAGGAAGATGAATAACCGTTCCAAACTGAAAGATGTGCAAGACGTGTACACAGATGTAGTTCCACTGCAGTAGATATAGTTGGGACCTCTGAGGTCCGACCTAATGTAACTCAAGTTGATTACAAGAATGCCACAACGTTCCAGGAGTAGAATCCTACTCGTTTGGTATGGGTGGAAGCAGGAACTTGGTAGAATATGAACCTACAATCATGATATATAAAGGGCAATTTTTTCCTACTAAAAAGGATTTTGTGAGATTGGTTGGGCATTTTGCAATGCGGCACAATTTCGAGTGGAAGGTTAAAAGGTCGAATAAGACAATGTTACATCTGGTTTGTTTGCTGGACAACTGTACGTGGAAGTTAAGAATGGTGAGAAGAGATGAAGCGACATACTTCCAAGTAAGAAGTTTTGTCTACGAACACACTTGTCCGTTGGAGGAGAATCACCGCCGCCATCTACAAGCTAGTGCAGTCATAATTGGAGAAGTGGTTGCACCTAGATTGCAACAACTGGATGGTAGACTAATACGTCCGAATGACATAATCGTCGACATGAAAACAATGTATGGCATCCAAGTCATGTACAGTAAGGCACATCTAGCCTACAATATGCGTTGTCACTGACCTATGGATCGTATGAGAAAAACTTTCAACTGCTGCCATCATTCGGTTATGTGTTGGAACAACAAAATCTCGGAACAATCTCTGACTTACAGTGTGATGAAGATGGTAAATTCCTATACTTTTTCATGTCGTTGGGTGCTTCAGTTAGAGGATACCGGAGGTGTATGCATCAAGTTATTACCGTTTATGGTACCCATTTAAAGGGTAGATTCGAGGGCACAATGTTTGTTGCAACTGCACAAGATGAGAATGAACAGGTTTATCTATTTGCTTTTTGGTATGGTGACTCAGAAAACAACCTATCATGGGAGTGGTTTTTGGATTGCTTGAAAGGTGCTCTTGGCCATATAGATGATTTGGTATTCATTTCTGATTTACATGCAAGCATTGAAGTAGGGATTTCTAAAGTGTTCACTTGTGCCACTCATACCATATGCCTCTGGCACTTTTATGAAAATATTAAGAAGTGATATCATAGAAAGGATGTTGTCGCAATAATGGATAAAACAGCCCGAGTGTACACCGAGTTGCAATATAACCGGCATATGGAAGAGTTACAAAACTTACACCGGAGTGCATATGATTATGTAATTGATGCTGGCCCACACAAGTGGTTCCGTGTACACTGCAACGACAGAAGGTACATGATGATGACAACAAATGCTGCAGAATGCATAAACTCATGCCTAAAATTAGCACAACAACTGCCTATGTTGACTCTGGCAGAGTTCATTAGAAATATGCTACAACGTTGGTTTTACGATTGTCATAGGGCTGCACAGTCCATATGTCATCAGTTGACAGACGCAACATATATTGTGATCCCATAACTTGTTGATAAGTGCAATTTTATGACCGTAAATCTAGTTGACTGGAACATATTCTGGGTGAAGTGGTCTGGAAAACAGTGGACAATTGACTTAGCACTGAAGACCTGCACATGTAATAAATACCAAATGGACCTTCTTCCATGTTCTCACATTCTCGTTGCCGCAAGGTACATCATACGTTTTAGTCTACGGTTAATATTACTGAAACGTGAATGTCATCATTTTCATTGTTTTTACAGAGACCGAAACATGGATTTCACATCCCTATGTGCAGACTATAAGAGACATACACTTATTGATGCATACTCGATTCCTATTATGCCGGTTGGACAGCCTTCCACTTGGATTGTGCCATCTGACATCGCTAAGAGGGTGGTTTTGAATCCAATCTCCAGGAGACAAACAGGCCGCTCAAGGGCGGGTCAACATATCTCGTCTTTGGAGTGGTCAACTACACAGAACTGTAGAAGATGTGGACAACCAGGGCATAATTCCAGGAGATGTTCTAACCCAACTTTGATTAATGAAGGTCTGACCAGAGTTGTTCCTGAGGAATACAAGCGATTGTGTAGCATTTATCGTATAATTGGCCACAATTGACAAAAGTGCCCTACCAGAGACTCCACCGTGGGTTTATTTGAGGCGTTATGATGATGACATTGTGATAATTTGTACTCGTATGACTTGTTCATTAACTTAAATTCAATTTTATTTCAATAGGTTTTCCAATTGTGTTATACTTGTGATTCATGACAGTTGAAAAGGAAACAAAAATTAAAATAAAATTTAATTACATTGTCAACATTTTTATACAAAAGATTTGATACATTTACAAAAGAACTACTACATAAATCTAAACGGTCCGGGAGTTATAAAAAATCTCAACTGCCATCTTCTCCCGAATGATCTCCATATCGTCTTCCGACCAATCAAAATCCTTGTTGTCCGCCAGTAAGTACTCAATCAATCTCAAAGTTTGGAGACCACCGTTATCCCCGCAGTTGAACACATTAACATGCGCTAACAAAACATTAGGTTTTTGATAACACAATCTCAACGTTAATGAAATTAAAATGTCTTACGACTTCTTCTGTTGAGGGATACGTGTTTTGGACACCACGCTGACTGAAAAGAGCTTATTCTTCTTGGAGAACGTCTCATGGGCAGCCGGTGGTGCAATATGAAACCCGGCCTGATGCAACATTGAGGGTAAAAACCAGCATAAGGAGACTACTTACTGCTTCTAGATATTCACTAGGATATCCTGCCTCCAGGGGTCGGCTATGAACATTTTCCCTGAGGTGAAATCGACGGTCACCAAGAGCTAATATTGGCTCCCAATGTTACACGATATTAGGACCTGTAAATGTAAAAAGAAGGTGTTAGGATGTACAAAGACATTTATATTAAAATTTTCAAACCAAGTAACACTTACCCTGTCAACCTCGTGCCGGATAACATCCAATCGGGGCACCACCAAGTATCGTCGTAAGGCCGTAATACTTCCACCAGGACCTTAGCACATTCCACCGTGCCATGGTGATCTCCCCGCATCATGAGGCATCATTATCATGTACTGGTGCTCTAGAGAAGACTATACAAACATTTGATCGACAAAAAATTATTAATATTTTGCAAACTAATTTACAAACATGCGTAATCATTACTTTTTTAAGTATTTAAAAAAAACTGCGTATCCAATGTGTTGACCATCTGGTTGTACACACTCAGGAATGCTCGCTGACGCTTCCGAAGAATATAGAGGTACACGTCCATATGCTAGGAATATATACATGTAATAAAGTGTTAGGAGTGTTACATATCTAAAACAAACATTAAAATGAAAATTCCCGGTTGTGCGTATCTCGTCCTCCAATTCCATAAAGTTGGACTGCATCCGATGAAGCCATGCATCATCAACTGGCTCCATCATGTCCACATCATGTCTGCATTAATTTCCCATTTGCTGCACAATTATTTAATTGAACTGAAGAAAACTTGCCACCTAAATGGAAAACAAAACTACTTACCGTTCCCCATTTATGTTCTTCTTGAAGGATCGGTAAGCCTTTAACTGATAATCGTTCACCAGTCCACGGGGATCAAATACATGGTCCGAAGGCTGAAGTATTACCTTTGCCCTCTTCGGCCAGCACGGATCTGTGTACGGACTGAGTGACTACCAACCGCGCTTCAGTAAGCGCATCTTTAGTCGAACTCCCCCTGCTGGAGTGTGCTGCAATGTGGAGTTTCCTTCCCTCTATGGCTGGATTGATGTAGGGGAGGAGGGGGAGGAGGAGGGGGAGCTTCCTGCTCTATCGGAGGGGTTGGCCCTCACTAAACTAATGAGGCAGGTGGAGAGGGTAGCTGCTGCTCAATCAATGGGAGAGGTGGAGGGGACAGTTGCCGCTCGATCAATGGGGGAGGTGGAGGGGGCAGTTGTTGCTCGATCTATAAGGAAGGTGGAGGGGGCATCAGCTGCTTGATCAATGGGGAAGGTGGAAGAGACAGCTGCCGCTAGATCGATAAGGAGGGTGGATGGGGCAATTGCTGCTCGATCAATGGGGGAGGGGGAGGTGGAGGGGCGATTGCCGCTCGATCGATAAGAGGTCCAACATAACTGTTGTATGTGTAACATGCCCTGTATCTCCAGTATGGTGGTGTGCCTCACTTTCTGAAACTTCCCCTCAGGTATGTTGATCCTCCTAACATCCACCAGTACTGTCTGTCCCCTCGGTATACCCATATATCTTGTCTCCGGGAGTAAAGTCTGGATCAGAACCGGGTGGATCATCCTGATGTGTCTGCATCTTGAAGCCGTAAAATCCTCCAATCAATACGAGCAACTCCTAATACTGCTGTTGTCAATCCTCCTCGCTATTCCGGATCATATCCATTAACTCCCGATGTTGCTGTTGTTGATCATCCTCACTCTTCGAGAGGGCTTCACGCAACTCGTTGAACTGATATTCCCATGGGGCCTGAAATCATGTAAACATTGTTAGTACAAAAACAATTAACAGGTTTTGTTAATAAAAAAAACTATCATCTCAACTTACCTCCCCATCACGTCCAACGCCTACTCGGGAATCCCATCTATATGCACCAAGTCCTGGGGTGGTAACCCGAACCTTTCTATACCGCACTTAGGAAATGGCTCAGATCCGTCCGTGTCCATGGCACTGAATCCCAGACTCGATGGGTCAGAACCCTCCGTCTCACTGCGCCTCTACCTCCACCTCCACCCTCTTTCTCGGAACCCTCTCCACTGCTTCCACTAGTGGTAGTCTGATCATGGACAGTCGGAAGGTGAACCCTATCCTCTTTAACATACAGGATCCCCCCTATCTCCTAAGCCTGTGAAGTACGGTGTCTCTGTCTCAGCTGTTGTGGACACGATTTCCTTCCTTGCAAACATTTGAAAGCTTAGTTAGAGGAATGTCATTTTAAACATAGTAAGTAATATAACGATTAACAAATAAAATAAATACCCTAGCACTGAAAATCTTGGCTAGCTTCTTCCTTCTAGGTTGTTTGGTTAACTCCCACTTCAACATACGAGGAAAAAGCTCCGTAACCCTTTGGGCACCAGAATCGACGCCCAGTTGGGGGATAACCTCGAAAGCAAATATCTGCATCAAAGAAAAGTATAGTTAGAATACAAAAAGGTTAGGCAACGATATATAAAGTACATGTTGTAATTCAAAGTTCTTACCAAGAGGGCATGCGATAGATCATAAATGTTTTACCCCTCCACGGTATGTACAACAACTCCCTCTGACTGTTGGCGTCTCTTCTCACGTTGCCGGGGTAAAGCATGCTTGAATGACAAGATAAAATGCCTACAGACATGGGCACCTCACGGGAACGCATCGAAGGCAGTGAGGTCCTCTACCAACTGAAACTGCCAAACTGGAATCTTGAATCTCTCATCCACCCCATCAGTATCCAGTTCAACATGTAGATGAGGCACAACTTTACAGTATCGTACGTCTTCTAAAACTCTCTAAAGGTAAGAAGAATCCTCTAATCCACCAACGATATCTCATCGGCTCTAGGAAAGTATCGCTGATGTATGCCATTCTCTACTACAGCATACACAGTCGTGTCCGGTACGACTCCGGTGATGAGGCAAAATTCCACCTTCAAAAACCTCATCACATGGTTCCCTAACAAGAACTGCATCTCATCTGTTGGCCCGTCATGGTCTAACTCTCGTAACAATAGCCGATGGATAACACCACCCAAAAACTTCATCTCCTGTTGCATCGACATGAAATGCCCGACACAGGACGCCATGAACCGACGTTGATCCTCAATAGCAAAATCTTCAGTGACTCGGTTCAGTGCATCGTCTATATAGGTGAGGGCTTCAAAATGGTTGTGTCGAGTCAAATTTCCATTGAACTAATCTCCGCATGGAGTTTTAAGGAAATCCTTCAACCGACTCCTCATCTGCAATGTAACAAAATCAATACATTAGTAAACTGGAAAAAACTCGGTACTTTGAAAAATAATCTCGATCGTTTAAAAACTATTCTTGAACTTTTAATTTTTTTTCTCGATCCTTTGAAAAAATTATCGATTCTTTGAAAATTATTCTCGATCCTTTTAAAAATTCTCGACCCTTTAAAAAACATTCTCGATCGTTTGAAAAATATTCTCGATCGTTAAAAAAATATTCTGAATCGTATGAAATAATTTCTCAATCCTTTGATAAAATTCTCGATCCTTTGAAAAATATTCTCAATCTTTTTACAAAATCTCAATCCTTTGAAAAACATTCTCAATAGTTTGATAATTATTCTCGATCCTTTGAAAAGTATTCTCGATCATTTGAAACAATTTCTCGATCCTTTGAAAAACATTCTCGATCGATTGAAAAATATTATCGATCGTTAGAAAAGTATTCTCGATCGTTTGAAACAATTTCTCAATCCATTAATAAAATTCTCGATCCTTTGAAAATATTCTTGATCCTTTAAAAAATATTCTCGATCCTTTTTTAAAATCTCGACCCTTTGAAAAACATTCTCGATCGTTTAAAAAATATTCTCGATCGTTAGAAAAATATTCTCGATCGTATGAAACAATTTCTTGATCCTTTGATAAATTTCTCGACCCTTTGAAAAACATTCTCGATCATTTTAAAAAAGTCTCGATTTCTGAAAAATATTCGTGATTCTTTGAAAAAAATTCAACACATTGATAAAATTCTTGATCCTTTGACAAAGCTTCTTGATAGTTTGAAAAAAATTCTCGATCGTTTGAAAAAATTCCTCGATTCTTTCTAAAAAAAACCTCGATCCTGTTCCAAAAAACCTCGATTTCGCTTGAAAATTTCTAGATTTTTTTTTAAAAAAAATATTAATCATCGATACCCAGAATTTCATCTTCCTCATCACATATTCAACCTCATTTCAAACCCTAACCTAAACCACAACCATTCTCAGACCTGTTTTTCAACCCTAATCTACAATTTCAATCAACAAAACATGAGTTTAACATGCAATGGCAATTTATCAATAGCAAATTGATAATAAAAAAACAAACTAAACTTACCTTTGTCAATCGTAAGAAATCTATTGTATTATTGTTCCTGTCATTTCGTCATCGATTTTGTTGTCGTCGATTAGCTTTCCGTCAGTTTCATTCTCACTCTTGCTTTTCTCAGATTAAAAAAACGACAACATTCTATCTTTTTCAATATTTCGGGTTACTTTCGTCTCTTTACGTTAAATAGTGCCTTTTAAACTTACATTAGTAAACCTCCCCCCCCCCCCCCCCCAAATAGTGGCACTAATTTTTCGAGCCATATATATATATATATATATATATATATATATATATATACATATATATCAGTCTTTCTATAGTCAATTCGAACTGATATAAAATATGAGGAAATGGTGAAATATATCACATTTTTTAAGGTGTGTTGTGGTGATGTCACCATTTTAATAACTTGAGTTTAAAAGGCACCTATTATGATGAACTGGCCAAATTACCCCTAAACTTTAATTTTTTAAAACGCCATTTCTAAACTCGTTGGTATCTCCCCAAAAAAGTTGTCTGGAAAACTTGACTCTCTCTCCAGATTCTGCAGTAGAAGGTAACAAATATTTATGATCTTCACTTAAATTTCTTTTATTTCTTTTATGCATTTAAGATGTTTTGCATTCATTTCTGTGTGGGTTTAAAATGTATCAATTCCTCGATATCAATGTATCCATTTCAGATTCTGCACTAGAATGGTATTTTCTTGTGTGATCGAGAAAATTTAAAGATGAATCGAGCTTATTTTATATTGGAACGAGGTCTTGTTTAGTTTGAAAAAAGCTCGATTATTTGAAAAAAATGCTTGTTTAGGAAAAGTTTTCGATCCTTTAGGAAAAGGTCTCGAACCGTTATAAAAGTTATCGATCCCTTACGAAAAGTTCTCGAACTGTTATAAAATTTCTTGATCCCTTAGGAAAAGATCTCGAACCATTATAAAAGGTCTCGAACCCTTAGGAAAAGTTTTCGAACCATTATAAAAAATCTCGAACCGTTATAAAAGTTCTAGAACCCTTTAAAAAGATCTCGAACAGTTATAAATCTTCTCGATCCCTTTAAAAAGGTCTCGAATCCTTTAAAAAGATCTTGAACCGTTACAAATCTTCTCGATCCCTTTAAAAAGTTCTCGAACCGCTTGAAATGTTCTCGATCCCTTAGAAAAAGTTCTCGATACCTTGAGAAAAGTTCTCGATAATTTGACAAATATTCTCGATCCTTTTAAAAAGTTCTTGAACCGTTAGAAATGTTCTCGATCCCTTAGAAAAAGTTCTCGTTCCCTTGTTAAAAGTTCTCCAGCCGTTATAAAAAGTTCTCAATAGTTTGACAAATATTCTTGATAAAAGTTCTCGAATCGAACCTTATATAAAGTACTCGATCCATTTGAATTTTTTGTAATTGTTAGTAATTGTAAAAGTTTTTTTTTATCTGTTAATAATTGATTGTGATGATGATTTTCACAGGACAGTGGATCATGTTAGATTAGTAATATCTTACAATGGTCGATGAGAGCAATTATCTGATGGAAGTCATAGGTTTGTTGGTTCCGATAACCAAGGAATGTATGTGTCCAGAAATATGACTTACGAAGAGCTGTTGTCGATCGTACAAACCGTTGTGAAGTATGATGTGAACAAATACATTGATGATTTACAATCTATATCAATCGTTCCCGGGACCACATGTCGCACATTTATAAGAAATGACGACGATGTTTTGTTTATGCTAGGGGAAGATAGGGTAATCCTTCAAGTATGTGTCAGTTTAATTGAGAGGGCTGCAGGAGGTGTCATCGGTGAAGAAATCCCTCCTGATGATAACACCCAACATTTTCGATCTTTAGGCAGAAGCAACCAGTTGTTCACAGAAAGAAGTGGGATTGACGGTAGGGAAAACCTATGTAGTGTCCCACCTGAAGTAGCCAACCATGGTGATATAGTTGGAGCTCAATTGGACGATGATTTCGGTTGTCAAATTGAATTGAACGTTGGGCAGTACAACCACCAATACAATGAGATGTACGATGACATGAACAATGAGCGGAACAATTTACCTCATAACCTACCAATCCATGAGGTGGCTAATGAGGCAAATTTGCATCCGATACATACTGTACCGAACAATGAGGAAGATGAAGAACGGTGCAAAATGGAAAGACGTGCAAGGCGTCTCCACAGATGCAGTTCCACTGTAGTAGATATAGCTGGGACATCTGAGGTCAGGCCTGATGTAACTCCAGCTGATTCTGAGAATGCCAGAACGTGGGTTATTCCAGGAGCAGAATCATACTCGTTTGGTATGGGTGGAAGTAGGAACTTGGTAGAAGATGAACCTACAAGCATGATATATAAAGGTCAATTTTTTCCTACTAAAAGGATTTGAAGAGATTGGTTGGCCATTTTGCAAAGCGGCACAATTTTGATTGGAAGGTGAAAAGGTTGAATAAGACAACATTACATCGGGTTTGTTTGATGGACAACTGTACATGGAAGTTAAGATCGGTTAGGAGAGATGAAGCAATATACTTTCAAGTACATAGTTTTATCAACGAACACACTTGTCCGTTGGAGGAGATTCACCGCTGCCATCGACAAGCTAGTGCAGTCATAATTGGATAAGTGGTTGCACCTAGATTACAGCAACATGATGGTTGATTAATGCGTCCGAAGGACATAATCACCAACACGAAAACAATGTATGGCATCCAAATAATGTACAGTAAGGCACATCACGCCCTTGATTAGGCTTTGTCACTCACCTATGGAACTCACGAGGAAAGCTTCCAACTGCTACCATAATTCGGTTATGTGTTGGAACAACAAAATCCCGGAACGATAACTGACTTACAGTGCGATGAAAATGGTAAATTCCTATACTTTTTCATGTCGTTTGGTGCCTCAGTAAGAGGATTCCATATATGTATACGTCCAGTTATTGCCGTTGATGGTACCCATTTAAATGGTAGATTCGGGGGCACAATGTTTGTTGCAACTGCACAAGATGGGAATGAACAGGTTTATCCAATTGCTTTTGGGTACGGTGACTCGGAAAACAACCTATCATGGGAGTGGTTTTTGGATTGCTTGAAAGGTGCCTTTGGCAATATAGATGATTTGGTTTTCATTTCTGATCGACATGCAAGCATTGAAGCAGGGATTTCTAAAATGTTCTTTTATGCCACCCATACCATATATTGCTGACACTTTTATGAAAATATTAAGAAGAGATATCATAGAAAGGATATTGCCACAGTAATGGATAAAACAGCCCGAGCGTACACCGAGTTGCAATATAACCGGCACATGGAAGAGTTATGCAACTTGCACCTGAATGAATATGAATATGAATATGTAATTGATGCCGGTCCACACAAGTGGTCCCGTGTTCACTGCCCCAACAGAAGTATAGGATCATGACAACAAATGCTGCAGAATGCATAAACTCATGCCTCAAATTTGCACTGCAACTGCCTATGTTGACCTTGACAGAGTGTATTAGGAATATGCTACAGCGTTGGTTTCAGGATTGTCATAGGGCTGTACAATCCATACGTCATCAGTTGACCGACACAGCATATATTGTGAACCTAAAACGTGTAGAAAAGTTTAATTTTATGACAGTTAATCCAGTTGACTGGAACATATTTTCGGTGAAACGGCCTGGAAAATAGTGGACCGTTGACTTAGCCCGGAAGACATGCATATGTAACAAATTCCAAATGGACCTTCTTCCATGTTCTCACGCTCTCGCTGCCGCAAGGTACATCATACAATTTTGTGTACGGTTAATATTACTTAAACATCATACAATTTTATCATCGTTTTCAATGTTTTTACAGGGATCGAAAAATGGATTTCAAATTCCTCTGTTCGGACTACTACAAGCAACAAACACTTATTGAAGCGTACTCCGTTCCTATTATGTCGGTTGGACATCCTTCCACTTGGATTGTGCCATCTGACATCGGTGAGAGAGTCGTTTTGAATCCAAGCTCCAGGAGACAAGCAAGCCGCCCGAGGGCTTCACGCCGTATCTCATCTTCGGAGAGAACATCCACACAGAATTGTAGGCGATGTCAACAACCAGGGCATAATTCTAGGAGATGTTCTAACCCAGCTTTTACTGATGAAGATCTGAGCAGAGTCATTCCTGAGGAATACAGACGCAAGTGTAGTATTTGTCATACTGTTGGTCACAACAGACAGATGTGCCCTACTAGAGACGGTGGGACCGTGGAATGAATTTAGGCGTTATCATGATGACATTGTTATAATTTGAACTCGTATGACTTGTTAAGTAACTGAAATGCAATTGTATTTAAATATTCTCGGTATATATAAAAATGTAAAAAATGTTGTACAAAAGAATTTCTAAATATGCAAAAGAATTGGTAAACTGCCGCAAAACTGTTGGTACATATACAAAAGAATTTGTAAATATACAAAGTAATATAAAACAGAATTGGTACGTATACACAAGAATTACTATAGCAATCTATACAGCCCTGGAGTTTACAAATATTTCAACCGCCATCTTCTCCCGAATGATCCCCACATCGTCTTCAGACCAATCAAAATCTTTTTTGTTCGCCAGTATGTACTCCATCAATCTCAACGTGTGGGGACCACAATTACCCATGAAGTTTGATACATTAACAAGCATTAATAAAACATTAGGTTTATACTAATACAATCTTAAAGTGACTATTACGTAATGTCTTACGATTGCTTCTGCTGGGGGATATGTTTTCCCGACACGACACTGACATCAAAGGGCTTACTTGTCTTCTCAAATTTCAACAATCCGGCCGCTAGTTTAGTATGAAACCCTGCCTGATGCAACATCGAGGGTATAAAGTAGCGCAATGGGGCTACCTGCTACTTTCGGATACGAGGTTCGACCTCCAGTCTCGATGGGAGACTATGAACAACTTCCCTCATGTGAGGTCCACAGTCACCAACAACCAATGTTGGCACCCAATGTTGCACGGTATCAGGACCTGGAAACATCAACAACAGGTGTTAGGATGTACAAAGCCATTTATATATACAATTGCAAACCATGTCAAGTAACACTTACCATGTCAACCTTGTGCCACTGACGGCATCCAATCGGGGCACCCCCAAGGACCATTGTGAGGTCGTCATCCTTCCACCAAGACCTCAACACATTCCAACGGGTCGGGGTGATCTGCCCGCGAGAATTGCACTGCATCATTTTTCTGTACTGGTGCTCCAGAAAGGACTGCAGAAACAATAACACAAATTATTTTTTATTTTCCATACACATAAAACAACGCGTTATCATTATTAATTTCAGTACTTATAAAGAATTGCGAGTCCAATATGTTAACCATTTGACTATACACATTCGGAAATTCCCGTTGACGCTTCCAAAGAATATGGAGGTACGCGTCCATATGCTGGGAATATAAACACGTTAAGAAATGTTAGGATGTTTACACTTCTAAAGAAAATACTGAAATCAGGATTTACGGTCCCACAAACCTGATCATTAACATCCATGAAGTTGGTCTGCAACCGATGGAACCATGCAGCATCAATTGGCTCCAGCACATCAACATCACGTCTACATTAATGTTCCAACATCTAAACTTTCATATAATGCATTACAAGAAATTCCTCAACCTAAATAACAATGAAATTTACATACAATTCCCCATTTACGTTCCTCTTATAGGCTCGGTACGTCTTCAACTAGGTATCGTCCACCAGTTCCTGGGGATTAAATATGTGCTCAAGTTCCTCTAGTATTAGCCTCGTCCTCTTAGGTCGGCACGGATCAGTGTACCTGCTAACCAACTGTCAACCGCGCTTATGTACACGCCTGTGCCGTCGAACTCGGAGTTTGCTGAGATGAGGACGGGGGAGGGGGAGCCTGCTGCTCGAGGGGAGTTAGAGGGGGAGTCTGCAGCTCTTTAGAAGATGGCGGGTGGGCCTGTTGTTCGGACGTCGGTGGAGCCTGTTGCTCGCTAGGAGGTGGCAGGGGAGCCTGCTGCTCACTAGGAGGTGGCGGGGGAGCCTGCTGCTTGGACGTCGGTGGAGCAGGACCCTGCTTCTCGCTAGAAGTGGGAGGGGAGGGGGGCCGGTTGCTCCCTCTGAGCGGAAGGGAAAGACTACGAATCGCTATAAGCGGGAGGGGATAGGGAGGGGGAGGGGAGACTGAGTCCACAATCCAGAAATGCCCCTCCGGTATGTAGATCATCTGTATGGGTCCTGAAGCCCTAAAGGCCCCCGATCAATGCAAGCAACTCCCTAAGTTGTTGCTGTCGATCCTTCCCGCTCTTTCGGAACCAATCGAGGAAATCTCGATGCTGTTGTTGTCGATCCTCCTCACTCTTCCTGAGGGCTTCACACAACTCCTTGAAGTTATGTTTTAAACGGGCCTAAAATCATGTAACTTTGTTAATATGAAATAAATCAACAACTCTTGTTAATGAAAATAAAACTCCCTATCTCAACTTACCTCCCCATCAAGTTGAACGCCAGCACGGGAATCCCCGGTAGCTGAACTAGTTCCTCGGGTGGTAAACCTAACCTGCCTCACTCACTGAGGAGACGGCTCAGATTCACCAGTGTCCATGCCTCTGAAATCTATACCTGCACGGTCTGAAGCCTCCGTCTCAGTACACCTCCCACCCTCACCCTTCTCATCGGGACAAACTGCACTTGTAGTCACCTCAGGGACAGTAGGAAGGTGAACCCTGTCGTCCTGGACATACGGGCTCCCCCCCTTACTTAGGCCTGCAAAGTACGGGGCCACCGCCTCAGCTGCTGTGGGCACGATTTCTGTCCTCGCCGACATCTGAAACCGTAGTTAGATGAATTTCATTGTTACCTATTGTAAGTAATATAAATTACTGACTTAACAAAAAAATAAATTACCCTTGCTCTAAAAATCTTCTCCAGCTTCTTCCCTCTAGGTTGTTTGGTCAACTCCCACTTCAACAACGAAGGGAAAGGTTTGTAACCCTCCGAGTCCCGAAAACCTCGCTTTGTTGGGGGATCACCTCAAAAGCAAATATCTGTATCAAACATACGTACAGTTATAATCCAAAACAATTTTGGATTAAAAATAAATGTACATGTTGGAATTAAAATTTCTTACCAAAAGGGTGTGTGATAGACCGTAGATGTTGTACCCCTCCACGAAATGTCCAACATCGCCCTAGGACTGTTGCCGTCTCTCCTCACGATGTTGCGGTAAGGCATGATTGAATGAAAATATAGAATGCCTATAGACGTAGGCACCCCACGGGAACGCATCGAAGGCATTGAGGTCCTCTACCAACCAAAACTGCCAAACTGGAATCTTCAATCTCTGGTCCACCCCTATCAGTATCCAGTTTAACATGTAAAGGAGGCACAACTTCACAGCATCGTATGCCTTTTCAAACTCTCCCTAGGTAAGAACAACCCTCAAGTCATCTAACGATACCTCATCATGTGCAAGAAAGTACCGTTCATGTATGCCATTCTCAATTGCAACATACATACTCTTGTCCGGTACGACTCCAAAACGTAATTCGGTGATGAGGCTAAATTCCACCTTCGAAAATCTCACCACATGGTTCCCTAACAAGATCCGTATCTCATCTGTCGGCCCGTCATGGTCCAACTCCCGCAACAGCAGCTGATGAATAACACCACAAGAAAACTTCAGCTCCCGGTGCATCGGTATGAAATGCCCAAAACAGGAGGCCATGAACCGACGCTGATCCTGAACAGTAAACTCTTCAGGGACCCGATTCAGTGCATTGTTTATACGGGGCGAGGGCTTCAAAATGGTCGTGTCGAGTCAATTTTCCCTTGAACCAATCTCCCTCTGCATTTTTAAGCATTTCCTTCATACTGCTCGTCATCTGCAATGTCAAAGAAATAGTACATCAGTAAACTACACAAAAATTAGAAAAAATTCTCGATCGTTTGAAATAAATTCTCGATACTTTTAAAATATTCTCGATACATTGAAAAAGATCTCGAATTTTTTAAAAAGTTCTCGATCCTTTGCAAATAGGCTCGATCATTTGTAAATAGTCTCGATCCTTCTTAAAACCTCTCGATTCATTGAAAAAACTTCACGCTTATTTAAAAAAGTTCTCGATTTGTTTCAAAAGTTCTTGATCATTTGCAAATAGGCTTCATCCTTTTAAATTAGTCTCGATCCTTTGTAAAACATCTCGATTCATTGAAAAATCTTCACGATCATTTGAAAATGTTCTCGACCCTTTGAAAATCATTCTCGATCGTTAGAAAATATTCTCGATCCTTTCAAAAAACTCTCGATCCTTTGAAAAGCCTCTCGATTCTTTGAAAAATGTTCTCGATCAATTTAAAAAATCTCGACCCTTTGAAAAACATTATTGATCGGTAGAAAATATTCTCGATCCTTTCAAAAAACTCTCGATCCTTTGAAAAACTTCTCGATTCTTTGAAAAATGTTCTCGATCAATTTAAAAAATCTCGACCCATTGAAAACATTCTCGAACCTTTGAATTTTTTTTTGAGCCTTTGAAAAACCTCTCGATTCTTTAAAAAATATTCTCGATCATTTTCAAAAAACTGGACCATTTGAAAAACATTCTCGATCGTTTCAAAACATTCTCGATCGTTTGAAAATATTCTCGACACTTTCACAAACCTCTCGATTCTTTTAAAAATCTTCTCGATTATTAGAAAAATCTTCTCGATTCGATCAATTTAAAAAATCTCGATCCTTTGAAAAACAATCTCGATCGTTATCATAATATTCTCGATCCTTTGATAAATATTCTCGATCCTTTCATAATAGTCTCGATCCTTTGAAAAAACTCTCGATTCTATGAAAAATATTCTCGATCATTTAATGAAAGCTCGATCACTTTGAAAAACCTCTCGATTCTTTCTTAAAAATATCCTCGATCTCGCTTGAAATATTCTCGATTTATTTTTATTTCAAAGCAGAAATTCCTCGATACCAGAATATTGAACCTCATTTTAAACTCAAACCAAAACCACAACCACTGTCAACCCTTATCTACAATTTCTTTCAACAGAACAAGTCTGAAATGCAATTTTAAGTTATGAACAACAAATCGATAAATAAACCAAACTGAACTTACCTCTGTCATCGCTGTGAAACGTACTGTATTGCCGTTTTGGTCAATAAGCCGTCGATTTGGTCGTCGTCGATTTGGTTGTCGTCGGTTTCTTTCTCATTGTTGCTTTTATCAGAAACACAAAACGACAACTTTTCTCTCTTTTTCAATTTTGTGGGGGTATTCTCGTCTGTTTAGTTTAAATGGTGCATTTTAAACTTACATTACTAAACTGATGACATTTGCACAATATCCCTCTCAAATAGTGTCATTTATTTATCGAGCCCTATAAAATATATCAAATCATTGCTTGTCTTTCTATTGTCAGTTCGAACCGATGTAAAATTATATGTGGACCAATTGGATTTTAAGATGCTTTAACAAGTATATACAGCCAAATCAAAGTATTTAAATCTAATAACCCACATGTAATGAACTGATATATCTTATATTTTTTCAAACTGATAATAAAAATATAAGGAAATGATATATTTTATATCAGTTCAACTGATAATAGAAAGAGAACCATGAAATTGATATATTTTATATCGGTTCGATCTGACCATATATATAAACAGAAAAAAAAGGAAGCAATTAAACAAATTCATTTATTTTTTTAAATTAAAAAACTAGATATTTAGACCGTTTGTGTTGTTTGTTTTCAACGGATCCAATAGAATTTATATATATATATATATATGATTATTCTATATAGTTATACAGAGAGAGGCCGTTTACATTAAACTGAAAAACGAGACCAACGTACATTCAATAACATAAAACTATGTAGTACTTGAACCCATAAGACGTAATATAATATATAAATCCATTATAAGAAAGAAAACGAAAATGAAATGTGCACAGAAAGTCATCAAACACAAAATTGCAGTTGACTGTTTCTAGCCAATTGAGTTTCGTAGTGGCTGGTGAAGATATATAAATACTCACCAAACCATCTAACACAAAACACAACCAGAGAGGAGAAGTAAAAAAAAAAGGAAAATACAAATTCAAGAAGAGAAAGGAAGAGAAATGATGTATAAGCTGTTGTCGAATAGCTCTTGTTCTCTCTTCAAGGCCTTTTGCAAGTGCCTGGGGTGTGATCATGATCATGATTATGTTGACCATCCTGAAACTCATGATCAACAAACTGATGCAAATTCTACTTCAGAGGCTGAAAGACATATGAAAATCAATGTATATATCATTATATCTATCTCTATGTCTGTTGTAAGACTTAGCTAGCTTCAGAATAAATATTGTCTTGAACACACAATATTCCTAATATCTCTCAGTACTTTACTCAATATAATATACGTGTGTGTTGTATTTTTGAACTACTGGTTGAATTGTTTGCATGCATATTAGCAGGAGGATAAATATGGGAAGAAGTCCCCAACAAGGGTAGAGGATCAAAGAAGCCCATCAAGGCTACCAATTAGTTCCGACGAAGAAGACCAAATCAATGTATATTTCTCTATCTATTCCGTTTGCAGCACTTTATTTCAGTGTAATATGGACAGCTTTGAATATGGTTCGCTTGCAAGAAGCCCACCAAGGCCGCCTATTAGCTCCAGAATTGGAGATCAAATTGATGTATATTTCTCATTCAATCTGTCTGTTTGTAACACTGTTCCGGTATAGATATCGTCAATTTCAGACACACGAAACAATGTATGTTTCTAGTACTTAAAATATATCTTTGATTAATATTTGGCCTGTTTGCATATATGTGTAGGTGGAAGAATATGGGTTGCTTGCAAGCCCACCAATGCCGCCGATTAGCTCCAGAGTTGGAGATCAAATTGATGTATATTTCTACTTTTATCTGTCTGTTTGTAACACTTTGTTCGGATATAGATATTGTCAACTTTGGACATATGGAACAAATGTATGTTCTAGTACTTAAAAATGCGTCTCTAATTAATAATTGGATTGTTTGTATATATGTGTAGGTGGAGGAAGATGGGTTGCTTGCAAGAAGCCCACCAAGGCCGCCAATTAGCTCCAGAGTAGGAGATCAAATTAATGTACATTTCTCTCTTTCTGTCGATCTGTCTATTTGTAACACTTTGTTTTGGAATAGATATTATCAACTTCGAACACACAGAACAAATGTATGTTTCTAGAACTCGAAATATGTCTTTAATTAATATTTGGATTGCTTGCATATGTTTGTAGGGGGAGGAAGATGGGTCGCTTGCAAGGAGCCCACCAAGGCCACCAATTAGCTCTAGAGTAGGAGATCCAATTAATGTATATTTCTCTTTCTATCGGTCTTTCTATTTGTAACACTTTGTTCCGGTATAAATATTTTCAACTTCGGACACACTGAACAAATGTATGTTTCTTGTACTTGAAATGTGTGTTTGATTAATATTTGGATTGATTGCATATGTTTGTAGGGGGAGAAAGATGGGTTGCTTGCAAGAAACCCCCCAATGCCGCCAATTACCTCTAGAGTAGGAGATCAAATTAATGTATATTTCTCTCTTTCTATGGTTTATCTATTTGTAACACTTTGTTTCGGTATAGATATTGTCAACTTCAAACACAGGGAACAAATGTAATTTTTTAGTACATGAAATGTGTCATTGATTAATATTGGAATTGTTTGCATATGTTTGTAGGGGGAGGAAGATGTGTTGCTTGCAAGAAGCCCACCAAGACCGCACATTAGCTCCAGAGGAGATCAAATTAATGTATATTTCTCTTTCTATTGTTGTTTCTATCGATCTATTTGTTCATAACATTTTATTCCGATGTAGATATTTTTAACTTCAAACATATGATTATTATCTATATTTCTAGTACATTTCTAGTACTTGAAACGTATCTTTGATTAATATTTGGATTTTTTGCATATGCGTGTAGGGGGGAAAAAATGGGTTGCTTGCAAGAAGCCCACCCAGATCACCAATTAGCTCTAGAGTAGAAGATCAAATTAATGTATGTTTAACACTCTATCTGTCAGCCAGTTTATAATACTATAGTTCAAAGTAGATATTATCAACTTTAGACACACGGTTAATATATGTATCTCTAATATTTGAAATGTGTCATTAATTAATAAATGGATTGTTTGGATACGTGTGTTAGGAGGAGGAAGATGGGTTGCTTGCACGAAGCCCACCAAGGCCACCTATTAGCTCTAGAGGAGGAGATCACATCAATAATGTATATTTCTCTCTTTATCAATCTGTGTTCGTAATACTTTGTTGCAGTGTATATATTTTCAACTTCAAACAAACGATCCTTATGTATATTTCTAGTACTCGAAATGGATTTTTGATTAATATTTGGATTGTTTACATATGTGAAGGGGAGGAAGATGGGTTCCTTTGCAAGAAGTACACCAAAGGCCGCCAATTAGCTTTATAGTAGGAGGTCAAATCAATATATATTTCTCTCTCTATCGATTTGTTTATTTAAAACACTTTATTACTGTATAGATGTCGTCAACTTAGTACATATAATGTTAATGTATGTTTTTATTATTCGAAACGTGTTTTGACTGATATTTGAATTGTTTGCATATATGTATAGGAGGATGAATATGGGTAACTTTAGAGATGCCCGCCAAGTACACCAACTACCGAGGGAAGATGAAGTCAAATCCACTGATTTCTTATGACTTGTACAAACTTTGGAAAGTCACATATATATATGGAATTTTGTGGGCTTTTTCTTTGTATACATACTAGTGTTTTTGCACGTGTTGGTAAAAGAAAGTTGTAATTTGTAGCACCATTTGATCCTAATAAAGTACATTAACGTTTTTCTTTCTTAAATTTAATGATTTGATCATTGACCTCTTGATATGTTTTTGTCAACAAATGTGCAATCACAAGTTGGTAAAATATGAAAATGATGATGAGTTTGAAACCATAATTGGCATGAAGCCATGAGACAACTATAACACTCATGATGCTAATTAATTTCATCAATCTTTATCCTTCAATCCCCAGTCATTAACACATGATGCTAATTAAATAACTATATATAAAACTCCTTAACTTAGTTACTATGTCTTCATGATTTCATAGTACGGGAAGATCAAGTAAATTTGTGTGAATGGATGTAACTAATTTGAACAGGAATAATAGACCAATAAAATGTATTATCATTGTATAATAAAACATTTTTTTTAAATAGTATAATAATTCAGGGTTCGAAAGAGTAGGAGACTTGAATCTACAACACCATGGCTTATATGTGATGGATTGATAGGCATATTAATGGATCAACCTCATCTTACCTTTTATAAGAAATCTTTTATTCCAATTAAATAAATAAATCATTCGGACTCCGTCTTGATAACATGATATGAAATAAATAAAAAAGGCTCCATCTTAACAATGATCATGGAATTAATAAGCAATTAATGTGCGACTTTGGACAAATTCTGAATGACATGTTCATTAATTTTATTTTCCTAATTTTCAGTCGTACAATTTCTTTTAAATTTCGAGTTTGGCCATATACAAGCAAATGAAAAAAAAATCCGACATTTGTGAGCAATCTATATATTTACACCCACGAGCACGACCGAAAAATTTAATTTACTGGCACAACACTGGTAAAAAAGTATATCAACACATGCAAACATGCTTGTATTATCATGGTGACATGGTAGATCTTGAACTCACCACAAACGTCCACGAAAGGTTTAATGTGTTTATTAATGAGCACTTACCTAAGCAGTTTTACAGTTTTGCGACGAATTAATTATTAACAAAAACTAAAAACAAATTCTTCTATAAAAAAAAAAAACAAATAATAAATGACATCATTTATTAATTAGTTAAGAAAATAAATCAAAATTTTAATATGAGTTAGGTACGTAAACTGTCAAAGTCAAGAGGAAGTGTTCATTAAGTTGTTCAAAATCGGTGTGCTACATAAGGTCTTCTGTATTGTCCCATTTGGTATTATTTTTGACTGATTTTAATATAAAAAAAATTATTTGGTAAAATTTTAAAAAGTAATTATTTGATAATGTAGATTGATTTTGAATAATTTTAAAATACGTGTGGTGTTTATGAAATAATATACTAACAGATTTAAAGTTTAAATTATTTCTATTGATTTAATATAAACACAATTATATCTTATGTTTAATTTCAGATAAATCAATTTTATTACAACAACATTCATCAATGATGGTCTCTATTAATAACATAAGCCATCAATTATCAGTCATATTCTTTCCGGTCATTACCACTGATTGCTCTTTCGATCATCGTTATAAGTAACACTATTCTTGTTCTTTTATATACATGTTTTTCAAATTTTATTTGTTCTGAGATTTAAAATGATGATAGAAAAAAATATAAGAATATTGTGTGGATTGGGTTTGGAGGAATTTTTACTTCATGATTTGTTGAATATGAAAATAACCTAGAATGTGTCTAAACAACCTAGAGGGGGAGAATGAGTTGTTAATCGATTAAGTTACTAAGTTTCTGATTAATCAATATTAAACACAATCAACCATTAAAATCAAGTAAAATGCGGAAAATAAATAACACTTGATTTTTGTGTGGGAAACTCTTCAACTAAGACAAAATCCACGGGACTAGCCTCACTACCTATTTAGTCACAGAAATACACTATATGATAGTTTAATTACATCATAAGTTGACAACCCAGTCACTTTTCTTAAGGATCGTAACTTAAACCAATCTACCTGCAAACCTTTTACAGTGACTCTTGACACTACCATATTTAGCCACAAGTCTTGGATTCAATGAAGAAAATTATTGTCTAAATGAACATGTATGAATGCTCAATAAAATTATGTGCTAGACTAACACTAAATGCTTAACTAGATGTGAACATGAATGCCAAACAATTCTTGTTATTAGCTAAACCCTTACAATCACCATAACTTCAAAGACAATGCATTAAAGTTGACTTCTTGGTAATAAAAGAAGAACAACAAATGAGATGGAGTATTTGTTCTTACCAACAAAGTGAAGATGCAATGAAGACCCATGTTTGATGATGCCTTAAATTCATATGAATGGGGAATAGAGAATCAAAAATGGTTTTTTGAAACTTCCTCTCTCTAAGAACTCAAGCCTCTCACTAAATCTCAGAAAATTTGGAGTTCTTACTTAAAAAGATGGTGTCTTGGACTATTTATAGGATTCTCACAAAACTCTATCGATTTTGTGAAGAACTGTTTTTCACGATTAACATTTTGTGGTTGACCAAGACGAAAAACAACTACAAAAATGGCTGACCAAACGACCCCTATATATCGTGGTCTAACAGGACAAGAGCACGATCATGAAAACCATTGGAGAAAACTTTGTGCATGTATTTCGCGATTCACTTGAATGAGACCAAGACGACGAAAACCATTGGAAAGATTTTCACGGCTGACCAAGACAATACCAAGACCACAAAAAATATTAGAGGGAAATTCGTGGTTCACCACGATGATACTGGGACCACGAAATCTATTGGAAGGATTTTCATAGTGACTTTTCACAGTACTCCAAGATGACACTTAGACCGTGAAAATCACTGGAATGATGACTGCGATTCACTACGTGACACAAGGGTCGTGAATCAGAGAAGAAGAGGCATTATCAAGCAATCTAACAGATTAACCTATATGCTTGATGTGCAAGTGTGAAATTGGTGTGATGCATAGTAAAATGATAAGAAAAACACAAATGAATAAATTGTGTGTGTGTGTGTGAACCTAATCTCTTCAAGAGAACAAGTCAAGTGATATACCTTTTGTTATTGGTGAAATCTGAAGAACTGACAAGTCAACAGGATTACGATGACATACAGTGATCAGAAATGCCATGTCATCAAAAGTCAGCTAGAAAAGAACAACTTAAGATGATCAAAAGAAGATCTCAAAACCCAATCAGGCTTATCTAGACGATTCGATGAAGATAACTCAATTGGGGTAATTTGATCGATCGGGTCAAGATGTTCGGTTGGGATTACGTAACTGATCGAAGTAAGTAAGGTTTGGTCAGGTTTGCTAGCTGATGGGCTGAGCGACATGTGGAAGATATTAAATCCAAGGCAATCATGACTTAAATACGCAGAAAAAATTGTCTTATTCAAATGATACACCTTCATTTATAGTTCAATAATTTAACAAATTTCCCTATAGATACAAGAGTCCAGATATCATAAGATATCAAATACATTCAATGCGTAAGATAAACAGAACGAGAAGAAGATGAAAACGACTTCGATAAGTTAGAGTCTTATTAAATTACGCTATTTTCCTTACTTGTACATGAAGAATTAGGGTTTTATGCATATATAAATAGACCCTAGAAACACCATTACTAGAGTTAACGTGAAAATACACATAGAGTACAAGAGAGATTGATCGTTTAATTTTTAACATTCATAGTGAAGATTTTTCCTCGTAGTTACCAACAACTGTGGTTTTTTTTCCTTTCCAGGGTTTTCCACATAAAACTTTGCATTTTGCATGATTGAGTACGTTTTTATAATTTAATTGTTAATTTGTATTAACTTGTTAGACATGTGGTTAATTTTAAAAAATTCAAAAAGAACCGTTAACAATTAGCGTTAGCTTTACTATGTTTCAGGATTAACCTTGAGGAACTTGTTAAAAGCCAGCAAGGCAAATAGTAGAGATATGAGTCAAGTGATATCAATACTATTGGGCTGATAGATGCCAATGTCACGTGAGGAGACTTACCTTCCGTGGCTCTACTTACAAATGACGGACAACCCATGATAACTTCCTTGGATACCCCTGTTGGGATCTCGCCAGATGCATTCCGACATTTCCAAGAGTCCATGTGGAGAGTCATTGACAATGTAACGAGACAAGTAATCAATATGTTAGGTTTTAGTTTGTGTTGGCATGAATTCCATATCAAAATGATGTTTACTTGTAATGACTTAGTTGTTTAGGTTCATGATGATTCAAGCTTCAAGGAAGAAGAAACAACAAGTCAAAGCAAGTTCTAAGTCTTCAAAAGAAAGGATGCAATATGGTTCTACAAAGGTATACTAAGACCTTATCTTTCTCTTACAAGGCTAAGACACACACACACACATATCACACATTTGTATCCCTGCATCGTTGTGCACCATTATAGGCACACACATACAATTCATTCATATATGTCCCTACATCATTGTGCACCATGTATAACACATTCACACACTTTAAGATGAATGCACATGCATTGGTTTGGAAATAACATGTTTTGGAATATGCATGATTGAAAATTATCTCTATGTAGTTTGCATTCTAGTGTGAATTTTATTTGTGTGTGTATATATTTGTATAACATGGATATTGAACTTGGATTTAGTCTTAAATCATTCTTGATTGAGTTTTGGTCATTTCAGTTACTCATACCATTGATTTCAAGTTCTAAGTCAAAAGATACTACACTTTCAAGTCATGTTTCATACATTGTCTTCGTCTTCGTATATTGAGTCGGATTATTATTTTCTGGGTTAAGTATCTTATATGTCCATGTCCATGTGAGAGTTACGGCTTGTAATCCAGAAACGGATTTGAATTCCGAGTTTGGAGGCCGGAGAACGGTTGAAGGAGAAAAAAGCAAGCATACTCTTCTTTCCCGAGATGGCGTGTGGCCATCTCGGGGCAGAAAGCTTGCTACCCTGAGATGGCCACGCGCCATCTCGGGCTACAAGCTTGCTTGGCTTCATCTTGCCCCTCTTGGTCATTTCACATGTCCAAGTTTCCCACTTCTTTATAAACTATTTCCCTATCACATTTCATTCTAAGAAGAAATTCAAATCAAGTGTGCAGAAGTTTTCTCTCTAAATTTCTCACATTCCAAACACCATAACTTCTTCATTCCAACTATGATTTGAGTGATTCAAAGTTGAGAGTTTTCATCTATTCATCCTCCATCTTTTCTCTAAATGTTTGAGTTAATGTTGCTACTGTTTTTGGTTTCTAATAATACAAAAACAGGACTGCACCTAAATCAACTAAGGTATTGATTTTCTCTCAAAGTTTTCTTTTAAACCTTGGTCAATTGTCTTGGGTTTTCTTCTTCTACATACATTTGTATATTGTGATTGTTTTGATTTGTGTTTTGAACACTTTCAAAGCTAGGTTGAGTTTCAATTGAAATCATTCATGTTGAGTTAGGTTTTGATTTTGCCTATGTTATTACATGTTTGAGATTGTATTGTGCTAGCTTTGATTCTAGGACTATTTTATGATCTTTGATTGTTTGATTTTGTGAAAAATAATTCCTCACATGTATTAGGCTCTCTTGGTTGAATTTCTCGTATAATACATGTGTTTATGTTCTTTTGAGTTATTCATGTGATTTATTGAATCTATGATTAGGAATATGCTCTAGAACTTTTGTTTAAATCTATTTGACTTTGTCTTATGATTTTAGCATGTTTTAGGTTTCTGTGATTTAAACTTGATCTTGTAATTTGTTGAACATATCTTATGATTCAAGTTTAGATATATGCATGTATCTAGGATGTGATTAATATTGAACATATCTTAGATGATCTAGATTTGAACACATGCATGACTAACTAGACTATATGTGATTTGTGCATTCATGCTCATGTTTAGTATTTACCATAGGATGTGTTGATCATAGCATTCTATATTGCATGCTTGTTTGCATTTTACATTCATGGTCACCTAGATGCCTTGTGAGAAGGAAGTCTTGACAATAGGTGTGAGACCTATGGTGTTGAGCAAGAAGTCTTGGCAAGAGGTGTGAAGCCTTGGATTGTCGAGCAAGGAAGTCTTGGCTAGAGGTGTGAAGCCTTGGATAGTCGAGCAAGAAGTCTTGCCTAGAGTTGGGAGAACTCGGATAGGTGAGCAAGGAATTTTTGACTAGAGTCGTGAAGACTTAGTTGAGCAAGAAGTCTTGGCTTTGGTCGTGAGGATCCGGATAAGGTGAGCAAGGAAATCTTGACAAGAGGTGTGAAGCCTCAGATTGTTGAGCATAGGGCGACAACTTCTAGAGTAGGATAAGAGGGTAGTTTCTAGGTGAAGAGGTCACTTGAGAGATAGTACTTGTCTTATCTACTAGTGGATTATGTTTTCCGGTGGCTGCTTACCCGTGGAAGTTTCCTCTTCGGAGGTTTACCACGTTATATCTTGTGTTTACTTTTCTCTATCTCTTTAATTTTTGTATTGTGGATAGAACTTTTTATTTATGTTGACTTCCTTTCTATAATGTAGATTGTGTATATGTTACATTTACTTGTTTGTATCACAATTTACTTGTGTTTTTATATTGATTAATTGTCTTTAATTAATATATGTATTGTGATATAAGCAATCTAGAGGGACAAACTTTTGTTTGTTTCTAAGGGAGTCAAAAAAGGTGTCTAACCTATTCACCCATCTCTAGGTTAGCCTTATGCATTTAACCGTGATTGTATTTTCAATTGGTATCAAAGCAGGACACTAGATTGTACTTAGTGTAAGTCCGGGGTGATACTTTCACGGTTTTTGTAAGGCATTTGAAGTCATGGGTGTACAAGATGATGTAATGGCGGAATGAGCCTCAAATACTAGGCCACCATTACTTCGTGGCACTAACTATGGGTATTGGAAGTTGAGGATGAAAGCCTACATCCGCTCTATTGATGAAAGGGTTTGGATGGTAGTTGAAGAAGGTTATTGTCTTCCTATCAAGGTTTAAGAGGATAGAACCATGATACTCAAGCCAATGAGTGAATGGACAACAAATGAGTTTGAGGTTTTTAAATGGCACCATCGTGCTATGAATGCCATCTTTGGAGGAGTTGATGGACATCAATTCTCCTACATTCAAAATCTTGAATCCGCAAAGGAAGCTTGGGATACTCTCCAAGTTACTAATGAAGGAACCTTAGCGGTGAAGAAATCAAGGCTTCAAATGTTGGCATCACAATTTGAAGGTTTAAGTATGGGTGAAGAAGAAAAGTTCGAAGACTTCCAATTTCGGCTTCTTAATATAGCCAACCAATGTCAAGCACTTGGAGTACCTATCTCAAAAGAGCATTTAAATTGGAAAATCCTTAGGTCTCTCTCTAAGAGATTCAAATCAAAGGTGACGGCCATCGATGAAAGCAAGGATGTGGATAGTATGAATATCGATGAGTTGTTAGGGTCTCTCCAAACATATAAGATGTGCTTGAAGCAAAAGATCAATAGTAAGGGAATCGCTCTCAATGCTATTGAGGAGGAGAGTGATGATGAAAATGAGGAAATGGCACTCTTGGTTAGAAGGTTCAAGAAGTTTCTAAAGAAGAATGCCAAGCCTAAAGGCAAGTCTTCTAAGGAAAAAGGAGTCAAGAGAACATCATCTCCAAGGATTGTGAAGAATAGTTAAGCCATGAACAAGAAAAAGGTTCAATGCTATAATTGTTAAGGTTTTGGTCACTTTGCTAGCGAATGCACCAAGAATCCATCTAAGAAAGACAAGAAAGGCAAAGTGTTGGCCGCTACTTGGAGTGATGATAATTCTAGTGACAATGAGAGCTCTAGTAGTGAGTCTTCAAGTGATGAAGAGTTGGTGAGCAACTTTGTAGCTCTAACGGCTTCTCATTCTCCACTAGATGTTGGTAGTACAATATCTTTGAACAAGAACCTTGATACAAATCATGTTGGAAGCTCTAGTTCCATTCATACTAATCTTGAGTTGTTGAAAAAGATAGAAAACCTGAAGTAGATAGAGACAATGCTCAAAGAGAAGTAGTTGAGAAAGTTGATTTGATCAAGAAGCAACTAGATGAGTTTGTGGTTGTTACTCGTAGACTTATTGGTGAGAAAGGTGATATTATGAAGAAGTTTAGAGAACTTGAAATGATAAACCTTGAGAAGGATAATGTGATATCTTCTTTGAAGAAGAGAGAAAAAGAATTGATGGAAGAAATAGATACGGCTAAGGAGGCTATCAAGGACTTAGTGAATAATTCGGTTAGTGTGTCTAGTGTTAGGAATCTTGTTAACTATCATAGTGGTGAAGATGACTTGATAGTTAAAGAGAAGCTCTTGGAAGCATCACTTCCTACAAACTTTGATGAAGTCGTGATTGATAAGAAACCACACAAGAAGAGAAGATCAAAAGCTAAGAAGAAGTTAGCGAACAAGGTATTTTTTCAAACTCCTAGTGAAACTAGTTCAACTCCAAAAGGTATAAACTCATCTTTTATTCCAATTTGCCATTACTGCAACACAATAGGTCACATTAAGCCTAGGTGTTATAAATATATTGAAAAATGCAAATTAGGAAATGAATCTAGGGATAAAGAGATTAAACTTCAACTTGAACATGATAAGGTCTTGAAAGTTGAGAAACATAATAATATTGCTAAGCATGAGAAGAAGATGTGGAGTAGAAAGAATACTAATCTTGTTCAAGTTGACAAAAAATGTTAAGAAAAAGTGTGTTAATGATATTCTTGTTAATCAAGTCATTGAAGGACTTTACTCTAGATTTAACATTGTTGTCAAGGAAAATATTGGAAATGTTTGTGTAGGTACACCCAAGAACAATTGGTTCAAGGGTGAGTGCTCTTATCACTAATATAAGAAGCACATGTGAGATAACTTTGAGGCTATATATCAATTGTGTTGAGAATTCTTGTTTGCTAGCTTTGAATAATCCATGTATTGATATGAACTTCGTTATCTCACATCATTGTTTGTTATGATGGTCAAAATTTGTTGATTAATTTTGAAGAAGTTCTTTTGTTATATGTGTTGATTGAGTTGAGATATTATGCTTTTTATACTCTTGTTGTGAAACATCGTCAACTTGGTGTCATGAGGACATTCAAGGCAAGAGTGCTCATAAAAAGGGCGGAAGTATGATATTTGGTGAATATAATGTGCAAAAAGGTATCTCTATACTCTAATGCATGTTCTCTTAGATATTCATCTTTTGACTTAATTTTTGACATACATCTCATAGCATATCATATTAGAGAATTTTGTATAGCATACATATGGTTCTCATTGATATTTGCTATTATAGGATCTAATAGTGATATTGTTCACATTGATCTTAACTTTGATGATTGTTTGTGTATGGTATATTGAGTGGCATTACTTTTGAAAATATGAGCTTCATATTCTTTGAAAGCTACTCATTAGAGAAGTAATGATCTTGAATAAGTCTCTACTTATTGCTCTTAGATCATGTGCTTATGAGCCATAAAATCTTGGCTTTCTAAAATTGCACATTGCTTCTCCAATATGTTTTGCTAGTAGGTGGAGTTTACTAATATGTAAACATTGGATACACCATGAAGTTTTTATGCTTAAGTACATTTAAAATGACCTATGGTTAGTATCCATTTTGCTTCGGCAATTACATAGAACTCAACGAGCACCTTCATGAAAAGGGCTACACACTTTAGTTGTGAAAGCTACACAATGTTGGAAAGAGCTACACCATTGTGATGAGTGAAAGCCGTCATGAAGTGAATTTTATTTATGTAAGAAAAAATTGAAAAATCAAAGAAGTGTTAATATGAAATCAAAAAAAAAAATTAATTCAAAGCCTAAAAAGAAAAGGTGGAAGGCTTAAAAAGGAGTTTAGTTGAAGATCAAATGTGCTCAGGTTGAAAAACATAAATGGGATGACTAGCCACATGCACACACACACACACTCATATGTTGAAATCTATTCTCTTAATAGCAAAAATTCCGGATGATAATTGGTTTGACTTTTTATGGAAAAAGCTTAAGATGAATAGTTATTGGAAATTGTTTGCATGTTGATTATCAAACTACTTCTTGATATATATTTGAAGCATATCTCTCTCACACACACTTTGTTTATGAGTATGATGATATGTTTGCAATTGTTGAAGAATTATGAGAGAACTTGAAAAATCTTTGTGTATCTCTCTTAGCATATGAAGCTTATTTTGTTGATATTTCTTCAAATTGCTTGAATGTGTGATTGTATGAATATCTTTGTGAACTCTTTGCTATCATTGATTTTAGTTATAACATTTATCAAGGGGGAGCATTGTATGCTAGACATTGTTCTCTTTTATGATATGTTCACATGCTTCATTTTGTTACATGTTGGCATATTTTTGACTTAATGATACTTGTAAGATATTACTCACTATCTTTGTCTTGCATGATGATTCATTCTTAAGTCATATGTCATTGTGTTTATATATTTGTGAATGATAAGTTTGTTTTGTCTTTCACTCACTTTTGTTGTATGTACAAAGCATCTTATTTCACAAGAACAAATAGGAAGAACTAAAGTTACCGGAAGTGGAAATCAATCATATCCCATTGTGAAAGCCAAGTCTACCTCAAAGGGATCCAAAGCTTCAAGCTCAAAGGATTTAGGGATCTTTGCAACTAAAAAGATATTTCAAGAGAGAGGCATTGACTTAGGTAAATGTAAAGATTCTTATGTTCTTAAATGCATTAAGGATAGAAATTGAGAATCTTGGGTGAGCATGCTAGGAATAGTGAATGACACTATTGTTAGAGAATTTTATCATGAATATAGAGAGAGTTCCACCTTATTGGATGCTTTGATGGAGATTAGGGGTGTTGTGTTTAGAGTTAACCCGGTAAACATTAACAAGTTTCTTGGGCTATGTAGTGATATTGATTCAAGCTTCTAGATGTTGATATCATTGAGAATCTTAATATCATGGGTAGAACTCTATGTGACAATGCTTCTTTTGAGTGGAAAGGTAGAGCATATATTAGTCAACATGAGTTTACTAAGGCAAGTGCATTTTGGCATCTTTTTATTTGCACAAATATTATAGGATCTTCGAATTCAACCGAGTTGAATAAAGACAAGATCAAAATAGTATATGCCTTGGTGACTAATCAACCTATAAACCTTGGGGATTTGCTTATGTTTTACTTAGATAATATGGCTTTCTCAACTAGAGGAGATAAGAAGCTTGCATTACCGGGGTTTATAACTTCTTTGTGTTTAGCTCATGGTGTTCAAAGTAGTGGAGATGATATGTTGGTACAACCATTGGAAAAGTATAGTGATAAACGTGTGTCATACATGTCATATAAGGATAAGGGTAAGACATGTGATACTTTTGGACTATTTAGTAGTTCACAAGTTGATTGTCAAGTGACTAGCATAAACATTCTTCTGGATTGGGCTTTACATTTGAAGAAGAAGGTTGATGAGCTTAGTGCTATAGTTGAAAAACAAGATGCTAGAATAAAAGTGTAGGAGGAGTGTATTGTAACAAGTTCAAGACCACCTCTCAAGCATTATGTTAGGTCAACTACACACACATCTTTCTTTGGTGGATCTAGTAGCTAGTATTTGAGTCTCATGGTATATTTCTTACCTTTTGGCATCATTTCATGTCAAAAAGGGGGAGAAAGAGTTGTTAAGTGTTGCTAGTTACTTAGTTTCCTTTTTATGTTGTTTTTGTGAACTTTTGAACTTTCAATGGCTTGTAATAATTAGTCTTAAGATTTGGTTAAGAATTCTTGTATTTGGCATGTATTGAGGGGGAGATACATGTATTTGTGGACTTAATTGTATATTCTTATCCATATTAGATGTTTCCATTTGTTGTTTTTTCTCTTGTATATGCAATGTGCTTTGAGATGATTTGTAGGTTGCTTCAAGAGAAGATCAAGATGAAGTTCAAGAGTTGGTGAAGATTAGTTATAGGAATCTTACTCATTGTAATGTGAGGGAGTGATATTGTGACCTATCTTAATTTTTATATTTGTAGTAAAAGTATAGGTGTTTTGACATGGAATTTACCAAAGGGGGAGATTGTTAGGTTTTAGTTTGTGTTGGCATGAATTCCATATCAAAATGATGTTTACTTGTAATGACTTAGTTGTTTAGGTTCATGATGATTCAAGCTTCAAGGAAGAAGAAACAACAAGTCAAAGCAAGTTCTAAGTCTTCAAAAGAAAGGATGCAATATGGTTCTACAAAGGTATACTAAGACCTTATCTTTCTCTTACAAGGCTAAGACACACACACACATATCATACATTTGTGTCCCTGCATCGTTGTACACTATTATAGGCACACACATACAATTCATTCATATGTGTCCCTGCATCGTTGTGCACCATGTATAACACATTCACACCCTTTAAGATGAATTCTCATGCATTGGTTTGGAAATAACATGTTTTGGAATATACATGATTGGAAACTATCTCTATGTAGTTTGCATTCTAGTGTGAATTATGTTTGTTTGTTTATATGTTTGTATAACATGGATATTGAACTTGGATTTAGTCTTAAATCATTCTTGATTGAGTTCCGGTCATTTCGGTTACTCATACTATTGATTTCAAGTTCTAAGTCAAAAGATACTACACTTTCAACTCATGTTTCATACATTGTCTTCGTCTTCGTATATCGAGTCAAATTATTTTTTTATCGGCTGAGTATCTTATATGTCCATGTCCTTGTGAGAGTTACGGTTTGTAACCCATAAACAGATTCGAATTCTGAGTTTGGAAGCCAGAGAACGGTCGAAGAACGCGAAGGAAGGTCGGAGGAGAAAGAAGCAAGCAAGGCACTTCTTTCCTGTGATGGTACGTGGCCATCTCGGGGCAGAAGGCTTGCTGCCCCGAGATGCCCATGCACCATCTCGGGCAGAAAGATTGCGTGGCTTCATCTTGCCCCTCTTGGTCATTTCACATGTCCAAGTTTCCCACTTATTTATAAACTCTTTCCCTCTCACATTTCATTCTAAGAAGAAATTCAAATCAAGTGTGCATAAATTTTCTCTCTAAATCTTATCACCTTCCAAATACCATAACTTCTTCATTTGAACTCTAATTTGAGTGATTAAAAGTTGAGAGTGTTCATCTATTTATCCTCCATCTTTTCTCTGAAGGTTTAAGTTAATATTTCTGTTGTTTTTGGTGTCTAATCATACAAAAACGGGACTGCACCTAAATCAACTAAGGTATTGATTTTCTCTCAAAGTTTTCTGTTAAAACTTGGTCAATTGCCTTGGGTTTTCATCTTCTACATCTATTTTTATGTTTTGAGTGTTTTGATTTGTGTTTTGAACACTTTTAATGCTAGGTTGAGTTTCAATTGAAATCATTCATGTTGAGTTAGGTTTTGATTTTGCCTATGTTATCACATGTTTGGGATTGTATTGTGCTAGCTTTAATTCTATGACTTTTTTATGATCTTTGATTGTTTGATTTTGTGAAAAATAGTTCCTCACATGTTTTAGGCTCTCTTGGCCGAATTTCTTACATAATACATGTGCTTATGTTCTTTTGAGCTATTCATGTGATTTTTTGAATCTATGATTAGAAATATGCTCTAGAGCTTTTGCTTAAATCTATTTGACTTTGTCATATGATTTTAGTATGTTTTAGGTTTTTATGATTTAAACTTGATCTTGTGATTTGTTGAACATATCTTGTGATTCAAGTTTAGATATATGCATGTATCTAGGATGTGATTAATATTAAACATATCTTACATGATCTAGATTTGATTACACATGCATGACTAACTAGACTATATGTGATTTGTGCATTCATGCTCATGTCTAGTATTTACCATAGGATGTATTGATCATAGCATTCTATGTTGCATGCTTGTTTGCGTTTTGCATTCATGATCACCTAGATGCCTTGTGAGAAGGAAGTCTCGACAATAGGTGTGAGACATATGGTGTTGAGCAAGAAGTCTTGGCATGAGGTGTGAAGCCTTAGATTGTCGAGCAAGGAAGTCTTGGCTAGAGGTGTGAAGCCTTGGATAGTAGAGCAATAAGTCTTGCCTAGAGTTGGGAGAACTCGGATAGGTGAGCAAGGAAGTCTTGACTAGAGTCGTGAAGACTTAGTTGAGCAAGAAGTCTTGGCTTGGGTCGTGAGGATCCGGATAAGGTGAGCAAGGAAGTCTTGACAAGAGGTGTGAAGCCTCAGATTGTTGAGCATAGGGTGACAACTTCTAGAGTTGGATAGGAGGGTAGTTTCTAGGTGAAGAGGTCACTTGAGAGATTGTACTTGTCTTATCTACTAGTGGATTATGTTTGCCGGTGGCTGCTAGCCCGTGGATGTTTCCTCTTCGGAGGTTTACCACGTTATATCTTGTGTCAACTTTTCTCTATCTCTATCTCTTTAATATTTGTATTGTGGATAGAACTTTTTATGTATGTTGACTTCTTTTCTATAATAAAGATTGTGTATGTGTTACAATTACTTGTTTATATCATACTTTACTTGTGTTTATGTATTGATTAATTGTCTTTAATTAATATATATATTGTGATACGAGCAATCTAGAGGGACAAATTTGTTTGTTTCTAAGGGAGTCGATAAAGGTGTCTAACCTATTCACCCCCCCCCCCCCCCCTTTAGGTTAGCCTTGAGCATTTAACCGTGATTGTATTTTTACAATATAACGGTGACCACTAGCTTAACATCCCCATATTAGCTATCCACACTTGTTGTAGCCTAGGATCCCAAGGTACGCTCTGAAATAGTAGGCACAACCTAAGTGCCCCCAGTATAACCAGTAGAGATAGGACAAATCATTGTGGGAGAAGGGAACATTCCCAAAGCAAATATGATCGTCACGATGGCCGGAGTCCTAGGGATGATGATCACTAGGGCACCAGGGACCACATTGGATGAGATGACCGAGATAGAACGGGTTATAGAGAGTCCATTCTTTGATGAGATATGGGAAGGTATTATGGAGGTAGGATAGCTAGGAATACTAGTATGGTGTTCGCAGAAGAAGAGCCCGGTCTGCCTCGACTGATGAGGCCATCCTGCCTAAAAGATGTTGAGAGATCAACTCTCCGATTAGATACAATCGGTATAATGCTTAGATTACAAGGCACATACCAATGGATCCTTATGGGCTCATCATTCATCAAAAATAGATGAACAGCACGAGGGTGAGCGAGAAGTCATCATGTGGAGGATAGAGTTCTTGAATGTAGACAAGACCGGGATAATCTACTGATTGGTGAAAATAAATAAAGTGTTTCTAAATCAACCAAGAGGGGGGAGGGGGGTGAATAGGTTTTAATTGATTAATTACCATCTTTTTCTACTTAATTAATATTACAAAAAATTACTCCATATTAACAATCAATCAATAATTACAAGAAAATCAGAAAATAATAAAAATAATCGAGTTGTTTTAAATGAGGAACCCTCAATCTGGGTAAAACTCACGGGCAATCCATCAAGTCATATACGGTCCTCAAATCCACAATTTGAATGAAAGTTTACAACTTAGGTTAACTTGAAGTCACACCATTCTTGGTATCTAACCTTTCAACTCTACCCAAGACTTTAATTGTGATCCTAGACCAACTAGCTTGTGCACTAATCCTCTAAGTCACAAAGGTTAACTATCAACGAAGAGATATACGAACCTTTGTGAATATGTAGAGATATTATAATATGCAATTAATGTTAAGCTAAACTAAATGCTTATCAAGAGATATTAAGATGGCAATAAGCATAAATCCTAGATATCAATATCTAAATGCACAACAAGAAGATTTAGCTAGAGGGCAAAATGGTCTTAAATGCTAACTATCAATCAACGAACAAAAAGTGACTCAAACATATTAGAAACTATATTAATCAAGGAGTCTAGCATTTTATCAAGAAAATAAATGCAAATCTTAAGCAAGATGAACAAATAAAAGAAACAAAGTGTTCAAGTGCATGTCTAGTTATGAAACAAAAGAAGACCTATGATTAGATGATGATTGAAAGATGTTAGATGCTCACGATAATGTGTTTAGTTGAGTAAAGATTGGTTCTTAAGAGTCTCACTTTTTAAAAATCACTTTCTCTCACTAAGGTTAAGTTTTGGACTCATTAGAGTGAGTAAGAGAGAAGATGAGGTATAATTATCAACCATAAATGAAGCTACATCATTTTAGACAAGAAAAACTGATTTCTGTCGATAAAAAATGACTTGAAGGAAACTTGGGATCAGGTCGCTTCAAGGTCACTTTGTTCTGGGGAAAGAGACCCAAAATGACTTGGAAAAAGTGACTTGGAAGGCAGGTCACCTTGATGTTGCCTTGTTTTCGGGAATAGTTAAACGCGACAGCATAACAACTCCAGCAAAACCTTTAGTATGATATGCCACTGGAAAGGTATGAAAGTCTACTTTCAACTCCAATTTAAGAAATGAGGTTTCAATATTTGTAGAAGGAGATATGGTAATTTGAGTGACCAAGGGTCAGATTTGGACAACAACAAGATTGCACAAACTCATGGTAAATGGAACACTTTAATGGTCACATAATGCGCTAAGACAAGCACACCATTTTGCAAGTGCAGACGTTTCCTAACATACTTCAGGAAACAAAATGCATAACACACAGTCACACTTAAGTCTAACAATAAGGTGAAAGGTGTGATAAGTGTAATGGATGCATATATATAAGCAATGAACACAAAATGCCAGATGAATAAAACATGCATGAGTAGTGAAAATAAATAAAAGCGTGTGTCTGAATAACCTAAAGGGGGTGAATAGGTTTTAACCAAATTAATCGCCACCTTTTGATTAATCATACAAACCTCTAATTTCTAACACAAACAATCATTGTTATAAGAAGTGAGGAATTTAAAAGCAATGACACGATGAATTGTTTTACATGAGAAAACTCTAATAGTGTAAGAACTCACGGGCCTAATCGACAATCGAACCCATAAATCCACTAATTACGAAAAGGATTACGACCTAGGTTAACTATATCACACCTAAACGGTTATTAATCCGCTTTTTCTACCCGCATGCCTTTAATAGTGATTTTAGACTCTTACTTGTATACTACCCATGGTACATACAAGACACAACTCTCATGAGAAGAGATATGCAACCTGATATGAATATTAAGTATATTCTAAAAGCATAAATACTTATTGAACACATTTAATGCTTATCTAATCATGGATGAATGAGATAAACAATCCTAGATATCGTGTGGCTATATGACATACATACAACTTAGCTATTTAAAATAAATGCAAACCTATATGCAATAGCTATCACAATACAATACCTAACAATTAACATAAAAATCTCATTCTTGCAAGTAAAAACTAATCATGACCCAAGCAAGTCATAAATGAGATTTCTTGTTAAGCAAGAACACTAGAATGAATGAAGATGGTTTTCTACTTACCAAGTCATGTGTGTTGATGAACACCCATGTAAGAAAACATCCTAGATAAAGCTAGATAATACTTGATTCATGAATAAATGATGGTTTTTTAGGTTTTGGTCAAGAAAGATTGAATCTTTATGGCTTTTCTTGCAAGACACTTTTGAGCAATATCAAGTAAAAATAAAATCTGAAGCTTTAAAAAAACCAACAAGATAAAAAGATCAATTTATATGAATCCCTAATTCTAATGACGTCATTTTGAGCTTGTATAACAAAAAACTGTCAATACCGCTATGTATACCACAGCTTGGGAAAGTTGTCTTAACCGTGGTAAGCATAATGGTACACACACTGGACAACTCCATTTTAAGGACCACTTGAAAGGCACTGGCACACGCCGTGGTAAAGACAATGAGAGATCTTATGGAGAAGACCATGGTAGGAACTGCTGTGTAGGCATGTGCACCAACAGTGGTACCCTACACATGAAATAATCTAGAACCAACTGTTGTTGGGACCGCAGTTTAGACATTTGCAAGGACAACGACCTGTACCATGATTTAAAGAAAAAATCTCATTTCTAGGCATTCTAAAACGCTAGCCTATATGAATGATGTGAAGGTGTGAAGTGTGATGAATGGCATAGATACACCAGGGCAGGGACATACAAAGAGCATGTACTCAAATTGAATTCAAAGCATGATAAGAAATAATGCATGAAAGTGAGTGTGTGCAACTAAATCTCTTCAACTAGGAGTACGGTCGAGTTAACTACCTTCCTTGATGCATTTGATGTCTAATGGCATTAATATTGGGTTTTCTTCGAATCCTAAGCTACCTTACAAATTGAAACCCTATTGTGATTTTGTCAACGAAATAAGCCAATCATAATGTGAGGTACTTACAATCTCCCATTTGGCTATTTTGGGACAAAACCACAACTAACAAAGCAACCTCTCAAATATAAAAAATGGTTGGTCAACAAGATTTTCTACGTCACAATAATGCGCAAAATCTAAGTCTTGAACATCTTCAAGTCAATCCTAAGCTTGTAGAAAATTCCAACCTACACACAATCAACAAGAAAAATCCTTCTAAGAACAAGTGTGTGAGAGGTGCATACAATAAAAATTTTTGCAATAGCCTTAGCAAATTAAACCGTTACAGTCAAATAAGGCAATCATGCCATGCTATGCAATGTAAGATGCTCCTCCGAAATGCTTATTTTAACTCCCCTAAAGAAAAAACATAACTCCCCTAAATATGATACCAAAGACCCCAATATTTCTCACAACCTTTCACCCACTTTTTGTCATGAGATAGGTAAAAAGGGTCTCCCCTAATTGGTAAGCAATGGCAATGAGAGCGTATATCATGAAAAAATATATTCATAATCATATAAGCAAAGTAAGAGAGATACAAGGAGTTTTATTTTATGAAAATATGTGACAAGATGCTTTGCAGGCAAGATCAAAACAATGGTATTTGGCAAAGCAAACAACAAAGGTTTTCAAAATAATTCAAACCAGTTTCACCCTTTGTCACGGAATTAAGGAAGATATAGATTTTAAAAGAAATTCAATTTAAGGAGCAACCATATCAAACTTTATAAGAAAAACAAGTCATGAGCGAATTTTGCACCCTTTTCAAATTTTCCAGGTAAAATACCCGTATGATAGTAGCCTTGTTCAATTAATAAAGAGAGTGAGACTTTTGATTTTAAAATCCTTTCAATGGATATAAGATCCTTATTGATTTGTGTCTCAACATTACCTTTCACATATATTTTGTCATTCAAAGTTAAGCAATCAAGAGTATATTTTTTCATATCAATTCAAAGCAAGTCATTGATAAAATCATCATGTCATGGAGATCAATCATAGGTCATTCAAAATGTACTTTCAAAGTAAATTTCCTAGTCCAAAATTGCATGTTTGAACATAAATAAGACATTGATTGCAAGTAAAGCAATATTGCACACTTATTAATATACGATGGCACTGAAAGCAGGTATACTCAGATTAGTACATGATTATATGAAAAAAAAACTTGTAAAATATATGCATGATGACGGGGAAGGGTCAACAATTAACTGAATCAACGATTATATGGAAATCAACCATGAAACACATGGATATATAGAATTCAACCATTATACTAGTTCACGATTATATGCCAGATATCTCTCACCTATGTTTGGTGACATTAGGGAAAATTCATGTGTTAGTGTATGTGTCGTTGTCGGTCGAAGGCTCTAAGTACAGGTCAGTGGATTGCCTATATGAGTACCTCTGTATGTTGTAACCCTGTTTGTGGCATGCACTGTTTCCTGCAGCTGGTTTTGTTGTTTCCCTTTTGGCCGTATTTAGAATACTTCTTATGCTTAGCCTTCTCGACGTATGAACTGTAACTGGACTTTTTCGATCTTCCTTATAGTACACGGACTTGCTAATGGTGATTTGGTAGATTCCAGACTTGACCAGGTACGAACCACGTCTCTATATGTGGAAGAGGGTTTATTTCTCCCCGATATGCCTACTGTAGCCAATCAGAGCTGTAGTATTTGGAGCCTAATTCCAGAACATAAATTTCTGTGTGTCAGGTCAAAATATAGATTAAAATTGTTATGCATATGATTATATATATATATATATATAGTTAATGACGCATTATTGATTGTATACTTTGATAACATAACGGGCACCAACAAGGGCATGTCAACAAGGCAACTTATCCAGACCCCACTCGTGATAGGCACAGGTTTTGGCTTGAAAACCGACAATGAAATTATTTTATTGCTCGGTGACGTTGTACATGTGGTACGACAAAGGATGAATGGTGCATTTCTTAGAAATGTCAACCCTTTCATGGTTATATTGATCGACTGCTGGAGCCATGTTAGAGCTAAGACGATGTGCAAATGTACGATGATTATGGAATCACTTCTGCTTCATATCCCTAATCAGCTTTGAAGGGGATGCAATAGGCAGATTCCGGACGTTGATAAGAGCTGAGTTCATAGACTAGGCTAATTATGTAGACATCATATAGTACCTAATTTAGGGCAGTAAACACATGTGAACTTATCTACCCCAATATCCATGACCTCATTATAGTACATCTGGTTGCAAGTAGCCATATGTTGCATGTTGATATCACACTATTGAATATTGAAACTTTTTTGGTTTATCTTTAGCTTATGGTTATGGTAATTTAGTTTCATTTTGTATTAGTTGTACTATTTAGTTCATTTTCTTATTTGCTTAACGTGCTAGTATAGCTTTAGATGGTAATGATGGTTTTTAGGTATGGTTGTGTCAGTTTCTTGTTGTAATGGTTAATGTCAGAATGTGCCAGATTATTGTAGCACATTGTCAATCAGATTACAGTGTTAAGTGCGACCAAGCGGTTGCACATTGCCCCTGTATTTTGTATATAATCATTATGTCAGTGTATGGATGGTATGGACGAAATGAATGAAATATTTTAAAGTTTTCCACAGAGACATATTGAGTGAACTTTATAGTTTTCTTCTTTAAACCGAGAGTATGGTTTTTCATGTTTATGGATGGTTATTGATGTTTTGAATGGTATGTATGGATGTTTAAATGGATTGATTTTCTCACAGTGGCATTAGAGCATTGTTCTTGAGGGGCTGTGATTTTTGTTTTAAGTTTATTGAGTGCTTGTGAGGTTTCAAACACTAGAGAGTGAGTGTTAAACACCCGTAAGTGCAGACATGGCTGCTGGAAGCAATACAGGCCTTCATGTTCCTCAATTTTCTGGGGAAAACTATTAGATATGGACTGTGAAGATAAGGTCCTATCTAAAATCCTTTAGGTTATGGGAGTATGTAGCAGAGGACAAGCAAGTTCCTACATTGAGAGCATATCCTACCATTGCTCAGATAAAGCAGCATAAAGAAGAGAAGATGAAGAAGGACAAGGCTGTTACTTGTCTTCATTCAGCATTGATAGACTCTGCTTTCACTAGCATCATGCACTTGGAAAAAGCTAAAGAAATATGGGATGAGCTGAAGGAAAGGTATAAAGGCAAGGAAAGAGTTAGAAATGTGAAGATGTTAACTTTCAAGAGAGAGTTTGAAATTGAAAATTCCCTTTATCTTTGTATTTTTAATATACCTAGAGGGAGGGGGGGGGGGGGTGAATAGGAATATGCTCCAATTTTTGTCTTCTTTTAAAACAATGCAATTTTAACAAAGCTTAATAAAAATTGCAAACAATGACACGTAATATTTATGTGGTAAACCTCCAAAGAGGAAACATCCACGGGTTGATACCATAATCACCGGCAAAAAAAATCCACTATTTCAAATAGAGTTACACACTCAAGCAATCAACACATGCTCTACAAGCAATCACTCTCGCTCTATCCTTGAACCTAGCGATCTACTAAGCTGACTTCCTATCCAAGACCCACTGTCGTTAGGAGGATTCCTTGCTCACCTGTCAGGATCCTCCTGACCCTAGGCAAGACTTCTTGCTCAACTATCGAGTCCTTCCGACTCTAGTCAAGACTTCCTCGCTCAACAATCCGAGGTCTCACACCTCTTGTCGAGACTTCCACTTGCTTAGCTATCCAAGTCCTTCTGACTCTAGCTACGACTTTTAATTGCTCAAATCAAAGAATAACTCTAAGATATGAGACTTTCTACCTCTTCACATGGCATCTAAGTGATCATAAATGCAAAACGCAAACAAGCACTCAACATAGAAAATGATGATCAACAAATTCTATGGACATGCAACTAGATAGCTAGATTATGCTTTCAAAGAACAATCACAAATGTATCTAGGCAACCTACGCATGTTATCAACAAATAACATAGATATGAAGATATCGATACCAATATAAACACAACCTAGTTCTTAGAAAATGAAATTAGATCTAGAAATAGTCAATCAAGCATAAGAACAAAAGATTTCTAGAAACAATTTCATGTTTATCAAGTTTAACACAAATCAATCAACTTATCACAAATCTAGCTAAACTTTAAAATCAAATCAACAAACCACAAAATGATATTAAAATCATCCTAGTCATGCTTCTTAATCAAATAACATCAATCAATAAGAAGATCTAACAAGAAAACTAAGAGGAAGATAATTTTACCAACAAGGATGCAAACCACGAACTGAAGATCAGATCACAACGAAACATCTAGACATCCTTTGGTTCTGGAAATTCTTGGAGTTCGTATAAATCTTCAAGAAACATGAAATCGGTTTTTGAATCAAGTGATTCGGAGTTGAAATGAAGAAGTTATCACAAAAACAAAAATCAAAATGTGGAGAGAAAAATTCTGCACTTGTTCTTCAATTTCAATTTTCTCAACTTGTAAAGAATGAGAGAGAAGGAGAGGTTTTAAAGAGAGAAAAAAAAAGACCAAATTGCCCCCTTTCATTAGTACCTCCCCAAGATGGCGCGTGGGCATCTCGGGATGGTGCAAGGTGATGGCTTGAGCCATCGCACCTTATCCCTTGCGCTCCTCTCACGTTCTTCGATCGTTCTTTGGCCTCCAAACTCTGAATTCTAATCCGTTTGAATATTACCAACCAGGACTCCCTCACGAACATCGAAATATAAGATACTCAACCAAGAAAATAATAATTTGACTCGATATATGAATACAAAAACAATGTATGCAACATGAGTTGAAAGTGTAGTATCTTTTGACTTAGCACTCGAAATCAATAGTTTGAGTAACCGAAAAGACTGGAACTCAATCATGAACAATATAAGGCTAAAATCAAGTTCAAGATCCATGTTATACAAACATATAAAAAAACAAACACATTTCACACAAGAATGCAAACTATATAGAGATAGTCTCCAATCATGCATTTTCCAAAACATGTTACTTTCATACCAAATACATGAGCATTCAACTTCAAGTGTGTGAATATGTTATACCAAATGATACGCTACGATACAGGGACACTTATGTATGAAATGTGTGTGTGTGTACATTTAATGATGCACAACTAAGTAGGGACACATTTGAATGAATTGTGTATGTGTGCGCTTATGCCTTGCAAGAGGAAGAAAGATCTCGATACCTTAGCAACTAAGAATAGTACCAATCCTCTTGAAGACGAGCTTTGCATCATGAGAAGTTGTTTTTCTTCCTTGAAGCTCTTATCATCACGAACCACTTAAGCAACTAAGCATTACAAAGAAATGAAGTTTTGTTATGGAATCAAGCCAACACAAATCTAAAACTTAACAATCTCCCCCTTTGGCTATTCCATGATAAAACCTCTACCTCACCATACAAAGATCACTCATAATCAATGTTGATTGCATTCTCACATTACAAGGAGATATTCCTAGACTAACATGTCTTCAAGAATGTTCAAGAATATCTTCACACATTCAAAGCACCTGTGAGACAAGAACAACCAAAAGAAATCTTCTTGAAAGAAGAGAGGTGAGATAAACAAACAATATACGAAACAAAACAAAAATTCCCTTAACTCTCTTTCTCCCATTTAAGACAAAATTTCTCCCCCTTAATGAATTGTCTCCCCTTTATATCAAAATTAAGTAACATGGTTAGGAAAACACTTTCTCCCTTTTTTTGTCAATGAATAGACAAAAACATTTTATACAACCTTGAAAGAGAGATAAATGCCAATTGAAAATACCTATAAGGCAATAAGGGATGCATAATGAAATCATGAGATAGTCAAGTTGTATAGAGAACTAAGTTTAACAAACTAAGCTCCCCCTTAACATATGCTCCACATATTAATAAGCAAGTAAACTTGTTCACAAGGGAATCACACAATTACACATTTCAAGCAAAAAAAGATAGTAAACCATTATTTTTCAACATTAACAAGAGAACCATAGATTTTTATTATTCTCTAAAAAATAATCTCTCATTGCTAATGAATCAAGCACATTAAGCAAAAATGTGTGTGTGTGAAAAAAAATGCTTCTAGCATATATAAAAGGAGTGATTGTGATATCAACATGCAAACCACTTCAACACCTATCCATCTAAATCTTTTCCAATCAAGGTCAAACCGATTATCACCCGGTTTTTTGCTTTAAAGAGAATAGATTTCAACATATGAGCGTGTGTGTGCATGTGACTCGTCATCCCATTTCTGTTTTTCAACCCGAGCAATCACAATTTTTAACTTTACTCCATTTTAAGCCTTCCTCCATTTCTTTTTAGGATTTGAATCAAAGATTTTTTTTAAATGATTTTTTTTCAACACTTCTTTGATTTTTTATACATAAACATATACTCTTCATGACGGCTTTCACTCATCACAATGGTGTAGCCCTTTCCTACATTGGGCGGTTTCACAACCAATGTGTGTAGCCCTTTTCATGAAGGTGCTCGTTGAGTTCTATGTAGATGCCGAAGCAAACTGGATACTAACCATAGGTCATCTATCATGTACTAGATAATGAACTTCAAGATTCATCCATAATCTACAAGCTTTCAAACTCACTTACTTAAACTTAAACATATAAGAGAAGCATTTGTGCAGTTTTAAAAACAAGATTTATAAAGACTTAAGTGCATAATCTAGAAGCAATAAAAACTATTTTATCAAGATCATTACTTCCCACATGAGTAGCTCTCAAAGTAATAGATATACAATATAGTTTTGCTTATCAAGCCACTCATAACCACACACAAGCATTAATCAACACAAATCATGCCAATGGATCTTCTAAGAGATACAAATCTCTCTTTATCCAAGGGCTTTGTGAATAAGTCCGCAAGTTGATTTTTAGTAGGCATATGTTCAAGAGTTACTATTGAATGTTCAACAAGTTCTCTAATGAAATGATGCCTAATGTCTATATGCTTTGTGCGTGAGTGTTGAACCAGATTTTTAGAGATGTTAATGGCACTCATATTATCACAATAGAGAGTCATTTTACCTTGATTGATCTCATAATCCTTGAGAATTTGTTTCATCTATAGAAGTTTGTGCAAGCACTTCCGGCCGCAATGTACTCGGCTTCGGATGATGAAAGAGAGACGGAATTTTGCTTCTTGCTTAGCCAAGCAACCAAATTATTTCCCAAGTAAAGGCAACCGCCCGATGTGCATTTACGATCATCAATGTTTCCTGCCCAATCCACATCACAATAGCCAACAAGAATATCATTAGTATCAAAGGAATAGAATAAACCAAGATTATGTGTTCCTTTTATACACCTAATGATTCTTTTAACGACTTTCAAGTGAGATTCTTTTGGATTAGCTTGAAACCTAGCACACAAACCAACACTAAAACAAATATCCGGCCTACTAGCCGTTAGGTAGAGAAGGCTACCTATCATGCTCCTATAGAAACTTTGATCAACATTTTTTCCTTTTTCATCTTTGTCAAGTCTTAAAGTTGTACTCATAGGTGTTTCAAATTCTTTCCCACTTTCAAGGCCAAATTTTTAACAAGATTTCTAGCATATTTAGATTGAGACAACATGATACCATTGCTAGTTTGTTTCACTTGCATACCAAGAAAGTAATTGAGTTCACCTACCATACTCATTTCAAATTCTCTTGACATAACATTCACAAAATCATCAACCTTGGTTTTACATGTAGACCCAAACACAATGTCATCAACATATATTTGTGCAACAAAAATGTCATTGTCATAAAGCTTAACAAATAATGTTATATCAATACCACCTCTCCTATATTGGTTGTCAATAAGATATTGAGTCAACCTATCATACCAAGCTCTAAGAGTTTGTTTAAGGCCATAAATAGTCTTTTTCAACTTGAACACATGATTAGGAGAGTGTGGGTCTATAAAACCCTTAGGTTGTTCAACATACATTTCTTCTTGAAGGTATCCATTGAGAAAAACACTTTTGACATCCATTTGAAACAATTTGAATTTTTTAAGGCATGCAATGGACATCAAAAGTCTAATGGACTCAAGACGTGTAACGGGTGCAAAAGTCTCATCAAAGTCTACACCCTCAACTTGAGTGTATCCTTGAGTAACTAGTCTTGCTTTATTTCTCACTATCTTGCCACATTCATCGGTCTCATTCTTAAACACCCATTTTGTACCAATCACATTGACATCTTTTGGTTTAGGAACTAAGGACCATATTTCATTCCTCTCAAATTGATTTAGTTCTTCTTACATGGCATTAATCCAGTATTCATCATTAATTGCTTCATTAATATTTTTGGGCTCAATTTGAGAAGTGTAGCAAGCATATGAAATCTAGTTAGCTAGTCGCCTTCTAGTTCTAACCCCTTCATTCAAATCACCTATGATGTCTTGTTAGTAATGCATGTTCCTAAGTCTAGAATTAGAATTTTCAACATCTTTTTGGTCATCATTTAAACCATTTTCTAACTCTTGACTTTCTTCTCTAGCAACACTATCATTATCATCATTATGACTAGACTCACTTTCGTCACAACTAGTCACATTAATAGATGCTTTAATTTCATTCAACAAATGTTCTTTAGGTTCATTGACACCATGGTTATCACACAAATCAAGCATGTGAAGATCATCTATTTTCACATTAATAGACTCCATAAAAGTCTTCGTTTTCAAATTGAACACTCTATATGCACGACTATTATTAGCATACCCAAGAAAGAGACCGATATCACTTTTAGCATCAATCTTTCCTAAGTGATCTCTATCATTCAAAATAAAAAACTTACTCTTAAAAGTGTGGAAGTAACTCACATTGGGCTTCTTGCCCTTCCAAAGTTCATAGGAAGTTTTTTTTGTACCGGGCCTTCTAAAAACACTATTGGTGACATAGTATGCGGTATTGACCGCTTCGGCCCAAAGATTTCTAGGGACTTTCTTGCTATTGAGAATGACCCTAGCCATCTCTTGCAAGACACGATTCTTCCTCTCAACAATACCATTTTGTTGAGGAATTCTAGGGGTCGAAAACTCATGTAAAATCCCATAATCATCACAAAACTCACTAAATCTAGCATTTTCAAATTCACTCCCATGATCACTCTTAATGCGACATATTTTCTTGATCCCAAGACCTTTTTCATTTTGAACTTGATTGCAAAACTTCTTAAAGCAACCAAAAGTTTTGGTCTTGTCACTAAGAAAATATATCCAAGCAAACCGAGAAAAGTCATCATTACATACAAAAATGTATTTCTTGCAATTTATGCTTTCAGTTTGAATTGGTCCCATTAAGTCCATATGCACAAGTTCTAAGGGCTTTTTGGCAGCAAAATTAGTGTTCTTTTTATGAGACACTTTTGTTTGTTTACCTAATTGACATGGTTCACAAACACCATCAAGCTTTTTACCAAGACTAGGAAGACCTCTAACAATGTTATATTTCTCAAGCTTCTTTAAATCTTTATAATTCATGTGGCCCAATCTTTCATGCCATAATTCAAGCTTGTTGCACTCATGTGCCATATTACATGTTAGTGGGTCAAACTCTAAACAATAGCAATTGTCCGAAGACCTTTTGACTTTCAAAACAATTTTTCCCTTTTTATCAATTATTGTGCACACATCCTTGTTAAAGCTACCTTCTTTAAAAATGTCAAACAAGTGAATGATGCTTATTAGATTAGCTTGTAGACCATCTACATACAAGGTGTCACAAAGTTTAGGCAACCCGGGGATACAAATTGTTTCGTTGCCTAGAACTTGCTTTTTGGTGCCATCACCAAATGTAACCCATCCACCATCATTCTTAACAAGATTCTTAGAGAATTCCTTGTTACCAGTCATATTCCTAGAGCAACCGCTATCTAGGTACCAACAATAGGATGAATTAGCTCTTAAAGCATATTGTGCAACCAAACATTGTGTTGTGTTTTTCTTAACCCAAACTTTCTTGACAGGTTTCTAATTCCTACTTTTATTAACATGTTTTGACTTGTTTTTAGGCACATTGACTCCATTAGTCACATTTTCAAACAAATCAAACAAATCATTATCAACTTTCTTATGTATAGTAGAACGTGGCACAACACAAGATTTAACAAACAAATCATCAACACATTTATTCTCAACATGCTTTTCCAATGTCTTCTTAGGTCTATTTCTAGATCCACACATGGATGATTGCCTAGGACCATTCAAAGACATATCATGCAAATCATTGGCAATTCTACATTTACGAATGTATTCATAACATCTAGGTCTTATGTGTCCTACCATGTTGCATTAATGACAAATATGTATGAATTTGAGAAGTTTACCATTTGCTTAAGCATTCAACTCATTTTGCCTTCTCACATTTTTACCTCTTTGGCATGCAACACTAGATGTCTTGCCTTTTGCATTTGATGATTATGTAACTTGTCTTTGGCATTGTTGAGTCTTTTCCTTGACTTTCATTGTTGATGTTGAGGCACCTCCGGTAGCATTGATGGCTTTACCGTTAGAGAGTGTACCTACATTTAAATTGCTACAAGCTTTGACAAAAATAGATTTGTTAGATGAAGGAGTTGATTTTTCATTAACATATTCTAAACCTCTTTTGTCGCTTGAAGGCTTTCCAACCTTAATGAGATCTTTCACTTTGTTAGAGCTAGATGACATCTTGTTAATCATCTCTTTAGCCTCATTGAGTTTGTCATTAAGCACTTTCTCTTGATTCTCATGCTCATTAAGTTTTGCTTTAAGCACATTTTCAATTCTCCTAGCACGATCAAGGGATTCATCTCTTTGCTCAATTTCATGCTTCAAAATACTTAATCTATCATTGCTATCAATCAAGTTTTTCTCAAGATAAAGAATTTTATCCTTAAGATCAATAACACATTTTGAGCTACAATCATGATTTTCTAACTTTATAGTAAGAGACTTATTGATCTTAGAGATCCTTTCATTTTCTTGAATAAGATCTTTGATCTTTTGATCATCTAAGTCAATAGACTCACCTTCAACAAGAGAAGCCACAAAAGAATACATTTCTTTAATCATGATGAAACAAACGAAGATAACAAACACTACAAAAAAGATCTATCTAAGTGCGTCTAGACACCGGCTCTGATACCGATTGAAATTTCCCTTTATTTTTGTAGTGTAAATATACCTAGAGGGAGGGGGGTGGGGTGAATAGGTATATGCTCCAATTTTTGTCTTCTTTTAAAACAATGCAATTTTAACAAAGCTTAATGAAAATTGCAAACAATGACACACAATATTTACGTGGTAAACCTCCAAAGAGGAAACATCCACGGGTTGATACCACAACTACCGGTAAAAGCAAATCCACTATTTCAAATAGAGTTACACACGTAAGCAATCAACACATGCTCTACAAGCTATAACTCTCACTCTATCCTTGAACCTAGTGATCTACTAAGCCGACTTCCTATCCAAGACCCCCTGTCTCTAGGAAGATTCCTTGCTCACCTATTCGGATCCTCCCGACACTAGGCAAAACTTCTTGCTCAACTATCCGAGTCCTCCCGACTCTAGTCAAGACTTCCTCGCTCAACAATCCGAGGTCTCACACCTCTTGTCGAGACTTCCACTTGTTTAGCTATCCAAGTCCTCTTGACTCTAGCTAAGATTTTCAATGGCTCAAATCAAAGAATCACTCTAAGATATGAGACTTTCTACCTCTTCACAAGGCATCTAAGTGATCATGAATGAAAAATGCAAACAAGCACTCAACATAGAAAATGATGATCAACAAATTCTATGGACATGCAACTAGATAGCTAGATTATGCTTTCAAAGAACAATCACAAATGTATCTAGGCAACCTAAGCATGTTATCAACAAAGATCAAAGATATGAAGATATAGATACCAATAGAAATACAGCCTAGTTCTTAGAAAATGAAATTAGATCTAGAAATAGTCAATCAAGCATAAGAACAAAAGATTTCTAAAAACACTTTCATGTTTATCAAGTTTAGCACAAATCAATCAACTTATCACAAATCTAGCTAAACTTGAAAATCAAATCAAAAAACCACAAAATCATATCAAAATCATCCTATTCATGCTTTTTATTCAAATAACATCAATCAATAAGATGATCTAAGAAGAAAACTAAGAAGAAGATGATTTTAACAACAAGGATGCAAACCACGAACTGAAGATCAGATCACAACGAAACATCTAGACATATGTTGGTTCTGGAAATGCCTTAGGTTTGTAGAACTCTTCAAGACACTCGAAATCTATTTTTGAATCAAGTGATTCGGAGTTGAAATTAAGAAGTTATCACAAAAACAAAATTCAAAACGTTGAGTGAAAAATTCTCCACTTGTTCTTCAATTTCAATTTTCTCAACTTCTAAAGAATGAGAGGGAATGAGAGGGAATGAGAGGTTTTAAAGAGAGAACAAACAAATGACCAAATTTCCCCCTTTCATTAGTGCCTCCCAGAGATGGCACATGGGCATCTTAGGGCAGAGCACCTTTGGGGCCGAGATGGCCACGTGCTATCTCGGGATGGTGCAAGGTGATGGCTTGAGCCATCACACCTCATCCCTTGCCCTCTTCTCGCGTTCTTAGACCGTTCTTTGGCCTTCAAACTCTGAATTTGAATCCGTTTGAAGATTACGAACCGGGACTCCCTCATGGACATGGAATTATAAGATAATTAACCCATAAATTAATAATTTGACTCGATATATGAATACGAAGACAATATTGTAGTATCTTTTGACTTAGAACTCGAAATCAATAATATGAGTAACCGAAAAGACTGGAACTCAATCATGAACAATATAAGGCTAAAATCAAGTTCAAGATCCATGTTATACAAACATATAAAAAAACAAACACATTTCACACAAGAATGCAAACTATATAGAGATAGTCTCCAATCATGCATTTTCCAAAACATGTTACTTTCATACCAAATATATGAGAATTCAACTTCAAGTGTGTGAATATGTTATACCAAATGATACGCTACGATACAGGGACACTTATGTATGAAATGTGTGTGTGTGTACATTTAATGATGCACAACTAAGTAGGGACACATATGAATGAATTGTGTGTGTGTGCGCTTAAACCTTGTAAGAGGAAGAAGGATCTCGATACCTTAGCAACCAAGAATAGTACCAATCCTCTTGAATACGAACTTTGCATCATGAGAAGTTTCTTTTTTTCCTTGAATCTTTTATCATCAAGAACCACTTAAGCAACTAAGCATTACAAAGAAATGAAGTTTTGTTATGAAATCAAGCCAACACAAATCTAAAACCTAACAGAAATGTTAAAAATGAAGGAGAGTGAATCTGTCAAAGATTACTCTTCAAAGCTTTCAGATTTAGTAAATCAAATTAGGCTATATGGTGAGACAGCGGAGGATTATAAAGTTATAGAGAAAATGTTGATAAGCTTGCTAAAAAAATGTGAAGCTAAAGTTGCAGCCATTGAGGAGTCTTGTGACTTAAACAGATGACGATCTTAGAGATGGTGTCCAAACTGCAAGCTCAAGAACAAATGTTTGCATTGAGGAATAACGGTTATATGAAGGAGGCTTTCCTTGTCTAGAACAACAGGAAGCAGCCTGCCAAAATGGATCAGCAAAATCAAATCTTTGACAAGACAAATGGTGATCAAAGAGGTAAAAATTGGATGGATGGGGACTCATCAGAATCTATAGAAACGAGCAATTTTCCACCTTGTTCAACCTGTAAAAGGAAAAACCACTTGTCAAAATATTATTGTTACAAATTCAAACCACAAGTACATGCAATTGTTGCAAGAAATGGGATCACAGAGAGATGTTTTGTAGATCAAAGCCAAACCAGATGCAACCACAGCTTGCACAGCAAGCCAACTTCACAGATGAGCATCAGTCAGAGGAACATCTATTCATGGAGTCTCAAGCATGTTGTGCAACTTCAAAAGATGTATGGTATGTGGATAGTGGTTGCACAAGCCACATGGTAAGAGACTTAAGCCTCTTTACATCTCTAGACAGAATTGACAGAACCAAAGTGAAGCTTTGAAATGGAGAAATGGTTCAAGCTACTGGAAAATGTAATGTCTTTGTTCACACTAGCAAAGGTCCAAAATTAATTCATGATGTGTTGTTGATTCCCGCCATGGATCAGAATTTGCTTAGTGTTGCTCAATTATTGAAGAAAGGATATTCATGCTTCTTTAAGGATAATTGCTGCATTATATTTGATTCATGTGGTGTAGAAGTTGTTAAGGTAAAAATGCATCATAATAGCTTTCCATTGAGCTTTGATCAAGTGAATTACTCAACACTTATTTCTAAGTATGATGTGTAGGTAAAAAATCACGCGCAACGGAAGCGTGAGAAAATTTATGAAAAATAAGGTTTGCGTATAAATAATAAATTTCCCTTTTAGTAACAAGAACCTTAACCCGAGATTAATTGATGTATATAAAAAAAATTGTAACTTTTTTTTATGACGATTGAACTAGCATCGAATTGAATCCGCAAGATCTTCAAATCCAATCACGAACGTGAATCACCTAAGAGTATGGGATCCCTTTCTTTAAATTGTATACCCGCGAAAGGAAACAAACAAAATCTTCTTCTTTGTTAGTCACCTAGGAATGGAAGTGAATCAGTCTAATGATGGAATATTCCTTTCACAAAGGAAGTATGCAATTTATTTGCTAAGAAAGTTTAAGATGGAGAGCTGCAATCCAGTAGCAATTCCATTGGCAGGAAATGAAAAGATTTTAAGAGCAGATGGTGATGGAAAGGATGATATAAATCAGTATAGAAGTTTGGTTGGCAATCTTCTTTACTTGACTGCAACCTGACTAGATTTAATGTTCTTAGCAAGTTTGCTTTCAAGATTCTTGCATTCACCAAGCTTAACACATTTTATTGTTGGCAAGAGAGTCTTGAGGTATCTAAAAGGTACCACTGATTTTGGAATATGGTATGACAGTGGTAATGGAAGGCTGGAATGATATGTTGACAGTGGTTGGGCAGGCTATGTGGATGATTCTTAGAGCATAACTGATTATATTTTCTCACTTGGAAGTCGTGTGTTTTCATGGAATTCAAAGAAGCAAGATGTGGTTGCTCAATCCTTAGCAGAAGCTGAGTACATTGTTACAGCAATAACATCAAACCAATCCGTATGGATCAGAAAGGTGTTGACAAATTTGGAATATGCACAGGATGAACCTACTATGTTATGGTGCGACAGTATGTCAACAATTTCTATGCCAAAAAATCCTATCCAACATAGGAGAACAAAGCATATAAATGTCAAATTTCATGTAATCAGAGAATTAGAGAAAAAATGGTGATGTTCAATTAATGAATTACAGGTCTGAAGAGTAATTGGCAAACATATTAACGAAAGCTCTTCCCTGTGGTTAGAAACAAGCTTGGAGTCTCTAAAAAAAGTTTCAAGGAGGAGTGTTGAATACTAAAACTTTTCTAGTTTATCTTTAGATTATGGTTATGGTAATTTAGTTTCATTTTGTATTAGTTGTACTATTTAGTTCATTTTCTTATTTGCTTAACGTGTAAGTATAACTTTAGATGGTAATGATGGTTTTTTGGTATGGTTGTGTCCGTTTCATGTTGTAATGGTTAATGTCGGGATGTGCAGATTACTGTAGCACATTGTCAATCAGATGACGGTGTTAGGTGGGACCAAGTGGTTGCACATTGCCCCTGTATTTTGTGTATAATCTTTATGTCAGTTTACGGACGGTATTGAAAAAATGAATGCAATATTTTGAAGTTTTCCACAGAGAAATATTGAGTGAACTCTTTGGTTTTCTTCGTTAAATCGAGAGTATGGTTTTTCATGTTTATGGATAGTTATTGATGTTTTTAATGGTATGTATAGATGTTTAAATGGATTGATTTTCTGACACACACTCTTTACGATGGTGTTTGGAACGTGCATGGTAAAAGAATTCTCTTGTTGTACATCGATTCTTGAAAGACCTTCTAAATTATTGTGCAATATGGGACACGTAGAATGCGTGATGTTCATTTTGGTGAACCTTTTTCACCGCGCTTGTAATGTCTTTATGATGATCAGAAACAAGATCATCGGCAGAACCAATGCCTTTCGTTAATTCAGAAAGGAACCAAGTCCATGATCATTCACATTCTGAGACAGCGAACACAAATGCCAATGGGTATACTTTGAGACTCTGTCTTTTGCTGAGCCTATAAGTAGCACCCCTCTTGAAGATCCCCTCAAGTGGGATGCATCGGTGGCAACGACGGGCTTGATAACGTGGGTAAACCCTTGTAGATAAAAACTAAGTGCTATGAAACCGTACTTAAAATGTAAAAGTAAGATGGCAACGCTTGAGTTAAAGGGATCCCTGAACTATTTTTTCAGAGCATGTAGTCTGCCCCACAAGATTATCTGCTGACGTGATTTTGGTAATCGTCACGTCACCCTTATACACAATTTCCCTCAGAAGGTGATACTTTCATTCAATGTGTTTCCCTCTCTTATGACTTCTTGGTTCTCTGAATTAGCCACTGCTCCACTATTGTCATAATAGATAGTGATCTGCTTATTCGTATCAGGAACCACTTCCAAGTCAATCAAGAATTGGTGAAACCAGACAGCCTCGCATGCTGCAACATACTCAGCTTCCATGGTGGAGTCGACACTACAAGATTGATTGATACTCCTCCATATGACTGCCCCTCGTTCAATAGTAAACCCAGATCCTGATGTTGATCTCCTAGAGTCAGAATTTGACTGTAAATCAGAATCTGTATACTCAACGGGAATCAAATCCCCTCCGAAGTTTACAAGCATATAACCTCTCGTTCTCTTGAGATACTTAAAAATATGCTTGACTGTCGTTCAGTGTTGAGGACCAGGTTTCGATTGAAACCAGCTAACTATGCCCACAGTAAAATAAATATCTGGTCGAGTACAGAGCATTGCAACATGAGACTTCCAACTGCCGATGCATATGGAACCCTATTCATGAATTGCTCTTCATACTCATTCTTAGGAACTTGTTCCTTAGAAAGTTTGATTCCATGTCTGAAAGGTAACCTACCTTTCTTGGAATCTTGCATGGAAAACCTAGATAAGATTTTATCTATGTATGATGCTTGGGATAATGCAATCGTTCTATTCTTTCTATCTCTTATGACTTGGATACCAAGAATATAACTTGCTTCTCATAAGTCCTTTATATCAAATTGTTTTGCTAACCATTTTTTTACTGATGTCAATACACCTACATCGTTTTCGATGAGTAGTATATCATCAACGTAAAGAACTAGGAAAACCAACTTGTCACCTTTAATTCTTTTGTATACACAAGGTTCATCAAGGTTTTGAATACATCCAAAACTTTTCACGGCTTGATCGAACCTTATGTTCCAGGATCTGGATGCTTGTTTCAATCTATGTATGGATCTTTGCTACTTGCATACCCTTTCCTCTTGGCATTTTTCAATGAATCCTTCTGGTTAAATCATGTAGATGCTTTCGTCAAGACTTCAATTAAGGAAAGTTGTCTTGACATCCATTTGCCAAATCTCTAGTTCTAGAGATGCCGCAATGGATAAGAGTATCCTAATGGATTTAAGCATGGCCACAGGAGAGAAGGTTTCTTTATAATCGATACCTTCCTTCTGTGTATAACCTTTAGCTACCAATCAAATTTTAAATGTTTCCACCTTTCCATCCATTTCTCTTTTCCTCTTGTATACCCACTTGCACTTAATAGTTTTTATCCCTTTAGGCAAGTCTACAAGAGACTAGACTTTGTTTTTAAACATAGATTCAATTTCGGATTGCGTTGCCTTTTGCCAATAGTGACAATAAACATCATACATTGCTTTTTTGTACGTATAGGGATCATCATCGTCCAGGAGATTCTCTACAGATTCTCCTAGACCGATGTATCCCTCGGGTTGTCTACTAACCCTCTACTATGACGAGGTACGGTAGATTGTTGACCTTGTGTTGGTAGGGAACTTACAATTGGGCTTTGTTGTGAAACCTCTTGTGGAATTGTATCTCTTGAAAGCTCATTCAGGACAATTATACTTTTAGGCATAAAATTATTTATATAGTAATTTTACAGGAATTTTGCTTTTGTCGAAACAAATATTTTAATATCTGAAGGACTATAAAAATAATATCCTTTTGTTCCTTTTGGTTACCCTACAAATATGCATGTTTCTGAATGGGACTCCATCATTTCTGTCTTTCCTTTTAACACTTGCGTAGGACATCCAAATATCCTTAAGTGTTGTAAACTAGGCTTTCGCCCGGTCCATAACTCATGCGGTGTTTTAGGAACCGACCTAGATGGTACATCATTTAGAATGAACATTGTGGTTTGTAAAGCGTATCCCCAAAAAGAATTAGGGAGCGTTGAATAACTCAACATAGACCTACCGTGTCCAAAAGAGTTATATTTCTCTTTTCTGCCACCCCATTCTGTTGAGGTGTGCCTTGTGCAGAAAACTGAGAAATTATCCCATTATCAATAAGATATTGCTGAAACTCACCAGATAGATATTCTCCACCACGATCAGACCTCAAGATTTTTATACGTTTCTTAAGCTGATTTTCCACTTCAGGTTTAAATACTTTGAACATGTCAAAAGCATCTGACTTATGTCTCATGATACAGATAACCAAATCTTGAGTGATCGTCCGTAAAAGTGATGAAGTACTCATATCCACCTCTAGCTTGAATGCTCATAGGTCCACACACATCAGTGTGTATCAATCCTAAACATTCGATGGCTCTTGTGCCTTTGGTCATAAACGACCTTTTGCTCATTTTATTTTCCAAATAATATTTCACAAATTGGTAGATCATCAACCTTTAAGTCACTTAGAGGTCTGTCACTTACCAACCTTTTAATCCTATTAAGGTTAATATGACCTAGGGGCAAATGCCGTAGGTAGATTTCATCTTTTGATAGTTTTACTCTTTTATGATTAGGTTATATTGATTCCGTGTCTAACAAGTGAGAGATATTTCTATGCAAATAGAATAAACCTTTTTCCAATGTACCTTTGCAAATAATTTTGTTATTCTTACTAATAATAAAACATTTTATTAAAAGTAACCGAATATCCAAATTTATTTAGACAAGAGACCAAAATTAAATTCCTCTTGAATTGTGGTACATAATAAACGTTTATTAAATCTAAATGCCTATAAGAATCTAAATTGATTCTAATATCTCCCACTACACTAGTAGACACCAATGCTCTATTGTCTAAATACAAGTTGAATTCATCCTTATTCAGTCTATTCCTTTGAACATTTTCACCACAAAGGAAACACTTCCCTTTGATCTTGGTTACTATCTTGGTCTCTTTCTAAGAAGGCTCAAGGTGCTTTTTCTTTTGTTGTCTCTTGACCTTCTTACGGGTCTTTAACAGTAGCAACTTACCAAGCATATGAATCTCTTGACCCTTGCCTTTCACAAGGATTTTTTCGGTGCTTTGAACATTTTGCATCAGGCCTTGCAAGGTGTATTCCTTATTATTCAAGGTATAATCAAACTTGAATTGATCAAAGGAATCCGACAATGAGTTGACAATCGTGTCAATTTTGGTCTCACCATCTATCTCAGCACCATTTAGTTCAGCAATGTTGAGATGTGCTATGACTTTCATCATGTGATCTTTCACACCCTGTCTAGGTTTCATCCTAAGATTCATAAAAGCAGTCACTGCTTCTCACTTAGCCGTCCTAGACCTTATAGCAAACATATCCTCTAGAGACATCATTATATCGACAACAATCTCCATTCCTTCATGTTGCTGTTGTAACACGTCGGAGATGTGGCCATAATGTAACGTACATTTAGCCATCTCATCTGAAGACTTCCACTACTAATACTCATCTCTTTGCTCCTGAGTAGATTCATTAGTTTGGTGGTTAAGGAATAGATATAATGAATTTATGTTTTTCATCTTGCAATAACAACCCAATTTTCCTTTTCCATGTGATAAAATTATCATAAGTTAAAGTATTATCTTTTAAGATGTTGATTAGGGATGGAGTCATGATTTCTTTATAATAACAAAAATTATATAAGTAAATAATCATGATAAAGCACTTTCGAATATTTATCTTGAATTAAATAAAATAATTCTATCGTGAAAATTCAACAATGATCCAACACTCATAAATGTCACACCTCCTTTGGGAGTTCGCAACATTTACTAGTTGGACTAGGTCCCACCTAATTGTTAACATAACAACCAACGTTTTCAATTTTAGCCTTGTGATTTTATTAACAAGAACTCTTGGAAGGATATTAATAAACTCACATTGAGTGTGTTACCAAGTTAACGATCTTCAATATAATCCCTCACGAATATCCCTCCTTTGGGAGTATATACGTTTGGGCCAATTGTCTAGTCTATCCATATAAGGAAGTATCTTGCTAAATTCAATTCATGAATACCTCTTGGGAGGTTATTACTCGAAACATAAAGCTCAACTAAAATTGGAGGGCGTAGGTGTCCAAAACACCTTCTCCCACTCAATTATTTAAGGCGTGTGATTGAATTCCAAAGAATGATTTACCAAGTTATCTAGATGCCAATTTAGATACCTAAACCATTCTATGCATGTTCATAACAAAAGAGATATATGAGTGGCACTCCTATTCTATATGACATGTTATCAAACAATGACAAACATTGCAATTTTATAAAAAATATAAATAGCTAAAAAAATTTCCATCCTAGAAAAGCAAGTAAATTACATGTCTAGGAATACAAAAAACTCCTTTCTTGGTGAACAAGTCTTCACGTGACCTTCGTCGTTTGGACTCTCTCGGCTTCCTTCCATGGGCATGCACACCCTTGGCTCCTACCCATAGGCATGCGCATGCCACAAACCCATAAAGGGTTGCCATGCGCAGCCCATGGCTTCCATAAGGCTGCCGTGCACATCCCATAGGCCGCGTGCTCTTCGCATGCACTTTTTTCACTGCAGCTCGCACGGTCCCAAACTTGTTACGGTTGCTTCTAATTTTTCAAATCTTCGAGTCTTCGATACTTGAATGTATTACAGAAGAATTTAAAGTAAAAAAAATACTGCAGTTTTTTTATTACAACAAGTGCATATTTTTTAATTACAACAACAAAATAAAAAAAAACTTAGCAACTACCAAGAAGGTAATTATGGCGATAATAGACCACTCTTCTTGTTACAATCCTAAAACAAAAATACATTGAAATACTAGGACCAAAATTGAACAATAACAAACCACATATAAAAAATATATATATCCATACATTCCAATGTAAGTATATATGTGAATACCTAGAGTGCTATCTCTTTCTAAAACATGCATATATATAATAAAAAGAAAAAGATTCACAAACACATACATCAATTAATCAAGGGTACAACCAGGCTATGATACCAATTGTAGGGAAAAAACCACGCGCAACGGAAGCGTGAGAAAATTTATGAAAATTAGGGTTTGCGTATAAATAAAAAATTTCTCTTTTAATAACAAGAACCTTAACCCTAGATTAATTGATGTATATAAAAAGTATCGTACCTTTTTTTTCGTGACGATTGAACTAGCGTCGAATTGAATCCGTATGATCTTCCAATCTAATCACGAACGTGAATCACCTAGGAGTGTGGGATCCCTTTCTTTAAACTGTATACCTGAGGATGGAAACAAACAAAATCTTCTTCTTTGTTAGTCATAATAATCCTCCAAGAGAAAAACCAAGAAAGTCCGGTCACTTTTAAATTATCAATCAATTCGATTGAAACTCGTGTGAACCTTTATTTGATGTTGTATACAAAACCTTTTTGATGCAAAGGATACTAGTGTACTATCGAAAACAAAAACGTTCCCTATTTTCTCTATGCTTGGCCGAATTCTTCACATAATGAGTTGGAGGAAGTTTTTTTTATATATAACAATAATAAAAAAAAACAACAACTTCTCACACCAAAAATTCTTCTTGGTCCAATTTAATAGGTATTATATATAGGAGACTAAATCCTCTCCTAAGAAGGATTTACTTAGTGGTTAATAATCCTATCCTTAGGTGGATTTACTTGGTGGTTAAAAATCTTTTTCGAAAAGGAATTATTTCATACACCAAGACTCCTAATCTAACTTAATAGTGTATTTGTAACCAAATTAAAGACTTCCTAATTTGATTAGAAAAATAATTCATCCTATTTATCTACTTATCAAATATAGTCTTTAAAATTAATTATACTACCAACAATAGTATAATTTTAGGTATACCATCTCCTACTAGGAAAAAGATTTTGACTTTTAATTAAATAATTAAATAATCAAAAAATTAATTAATTTCCATTTAATTAAATAATAAAATAAAAATAATATAATTAAGCTATTCTAAATAGCCTTGCCTCCCAACACATATATATGGGCCATATATTATCTTTTTTCTTTTATTAAATCCATTAGACCTTAATAAAAAGTCCACATGTGAACTAGACGTATTCTTACGAAAAGAAACAGGTTCACATGCCTTAATACAATTCTAAATGGACCCCTAAATTGGTCCTGTAGAATATATCAAGTGATCCATGCAAATTTGTGTGGATTAGGGATCTTGGCGGGTTATCTAAATTTAAGCTCCAATAGACAAAACCCAATCACAATCAGCAAATGATTCACTTAGGTCCGATCTATTTAATTTTAGTTCATTCCACTAAAGAACTAAAATTGAACTCTTAAATAAAGATAGAATAAGTTTATATTACTCATTCATACTCTAAACAACCTTATTGGAGAAAGCGTATCCTTGTGAAGAATATCAGTAATCACCAAGAGCTCATAGACCGCATATAGCTCTCAAAGTTACCATATTTACTCATATGACCACATTTCGAACTTGGATATTTTGACTTGTCCAGAATCCATGTTTCAATAGACACTATTGAAAAATTAATGTTAAGATTTAATATCCAATACCTCAAAACATCCATATGATCTTATTCAACTCTCATTCAATAAATGGAGCCACGATGTCCATATCTATGAATGAAGTCCTCTATCGATTAACAAATGAGTAGCACTAGATAGACTATGCTATATAATCGTACTCATTGATAGCTCAATCGATATTACTTGCAACCTTAAGTCCATCATTTATCTCAGGATTGAGATAGACTCTCCGATTGTCTTCAAATGAAAACTTTTATCCATTGACGGTTCTAGATAAAGTATTACATTGTGATCCTATTCAATGCACCCAGTGCACTAGATTCTTTTACCCAAAGACACCACACTTTGATGATTTTAGACTCATCATAACACATTTGATCCCACTCAAATGCTAGCAAAAGAATCTACAACTTTGACAAGATAAAGGCGCCGACCTTTTATCTCAAGTTGTGAATATTATTCAAGACTAAATAAAGAATTGTGTTTACCTCATACATATCCAGATGTATGAACAATACTTCTTTTCTCATAGTCTTTTGACCTTGTGATTTTTTACTTTTGACAATTATATTAATTAAACAATAAATGCTATAAGATTTGTTAAACTAGAAATCACTTTATTAATATGAAAAGATTGTCAAATACATTATTATACTCTTGCTATCGAGCATAATCCCAACATGATGATTCTAAAATATGGCATAAAAAATATGGTCATTGTAATATGGATGCATTGAAGTACTTGAAATCGCATGATATGGTTAGAGACATGCAAGAAATAAGTCGCACTTATGATGTATGTGATGCTTGTCAAATGAAAAAATTACACAGGAAGTTATCACAGTTGACAACCATTCTTACTGCAATTGATAATAAAAATCAAGTTACAAATGGTATTGAAGATCAAGAAGTTGAATCTAGCTCTCCAATGCTAAAGAAAAATTCTTTGGCCGAAATTTATGAAAAATGTAACTTTGCTGTGAGATAGCCCTCTAGCTTTGAAAAAGCATCATTGTTGGAAGAATAGAATGATGAAACGAAGGAGGAGCTGTCAATGATCAACGAAAATGGCACATGGAAACTCATTTCAAGACCTGAAGACAAGTATACAAGCTTCACAAAGCTTTCTTTGGATTGAAGCAGGCTCCTATAGACTGGTACAACAGAATAGATGACTCTTTATGTGAAAGATTGCGTTAATGGGAAGAAGCTTATAGTGTCACTTTATGTAGATGATTTGCTGGTTACTGGTGATGATGGTTTTAAAATTGACAAATTCAAGATGAGTATGTTGCAAGTCTTAGAAATGTCAGATCTTGGAAAGATGAAGTATGTTCTGGGAATGGAAATGAATCAGTCTAATGATGGAATTTTCCTTTCACAAAGGAAGTATGTAATGGATTTGCTAAGAAAGTTTAAAATGGAGAGCTGTAATCCAGTAGCAACTTCATTGGTAGTAAATGAAAATATTTTAAGAGCAGATGGTGATGGAAAGGCTGATATAAATCAGTATAGAAGTTTGGTTGTCAACCTTCTTTACTTGACTGCAACCTACCCCGATTTGATGTTCTTAGCAAGTTTGCTTTCAAGATTCTTGCATTCACCAAGCTTGACACGTTTTAGTGTTGGCAAAAGAGTCTTGAGGTATATCAATGGTACCATTGATTTTAGAATATGGTATGACAGTGGAAATGGAAGACTGGAAGGATATGTTGACAGTGGTTGGGCAGGCTCTGTGGATGATTCTTAGAGCACAACTGAATATGTTTTCTCACTTGGAAGTGTTGTGTTTTCATGGAATTCGAAAAAGCAAGATGTGGTTGCTCAATCCTCAGCAGAAGCTGAGTACATTGTTACAGAAATAACATCAAACCAATCCATAGGGATCAGAAAAGTGTTGACAAATTTGGAATATGCAAAAGATGAACCTACTTTGTTATGGTGTGAGAAAATGTCAACGATTTCTATGGCTAAAAATCCTGTCCAGCGTGGGAGAACAAAGCATATAAATGTCAAATTTCATGCAATCAGAGAAGCTGAGAAGAAATGGTGATGTTCAATTGATGCATTACAGGTCTGAAGAGCAATTGGCAGACATATTAACTAAAGCTCTTCCCCGTGGTCAGTTTCAAGGTATTAATAAACAAGCTTGGAGTCTCTAAGAAAAGTTTCAAGAAGGAGTGTTGAATACTAAAACTTTTCTAGTCTATCTTTAGGTTATGGTTATGGTAATTTAGTTTCATTTTGTATTAGTTGTACTATTTAGTTCATTTTCTTATTTGCTTAACGTGTAAGTATAGCTTTAGATGGTAATGATGGTTTTTAGGTATGATTGTGTCAGTTTCGTGTTGTAATGGTTAATGTAAGGATGTGCAGATTATTGTAGCACATTGTCAATCAGATGACATTGTTAGGTGAGACCAAGTGGTTGCACATTGCCCCTGTTGTTTGTATATAATCTTTATGTTAGTATATGGACGGTATGGACGGAATGAATGAAATATTTTAAAGTTTTCCACAGAGACATATTTTAGATTATGGTGAACCATTTTCACTGCGCTTATAATGTCTTTATGATGATCAGAAACAAGATCATCAGCAGAACCAATGACTTTCGACAATTCAGAAAGGAACCAAGTCCACGATCATTCACATTCTAAGGCAGTGAACACAAATTCCAATAGGTATACTTTGAGACTACGTCTTTGGGTGAGCCTGTAAGTAGCACCCCTCTTGAAGATTTTGTCAAGTGGGATGCATCGGTGGAAACGACGGGCTTGATAACGTGGATAAACCCATGTAGATAAACACTAAGTGCCATAAAGTTGTACTTAAACTGGTCCTGCGAGTCTATCTCGATGTTTGTGATTTTCTTGGGATTGCTTTGCCTCAGAATGTAAAAGTAAGATAGCAACGCTTGAGTTAAAGAGAACCCTGAACTATTTTTTCAGAGCATGTTGTCTACACCGGTTAGCTTTGCAGTTTTACAGCAAGACCCTGCCCTCCTTCCTATTGTCAATAAAATATCTTTAGGTTTGATATTACTTCTCGGATGGATACATGAGACTCCCAGCTTCCCAGGCATATGGAACCCTATGTTGGGATTATGCTCGATAGCTAGAGTGTAATAATATATTTGACAATCTTTTCGTATTAATAAAGAGATTTCTAGTTTAACAAATCTAATACTATTTATAGTTTAATTATCATAATTGTCAAAAGTAAATAATCATAAGGTTAAAAGACTTTGAGAAAATAAGAATTGTTCATACATCTAGATATGTATGAGGTAGACACAATTCTTTTGTTAGTCTTGAATAATATTCACAACATAAGATAAAAGGTTGGGTGCATTTATCTTGTCAAAGTTGTAGATTCTTTTGCTAGCATTTGAGTGGGATCAAATGTGTTGTGATGAGTCTAAAATCATCAAATTGCGGTGTCTTTGGGCAAAAGAATCTAGTGCAGTGGGTGCATTGAATTGGATCACAATGAAATACATTATCTAGAACCGTCAATGGATAACAGTTTTCATTTGAAGACAACCAGAGGGTCTATCTCAATCCTGAGATAAATGATGGACTTATGGTTGCAAGTGTTATCGGTTAAGCTATCAATGAGTACGATTATATATCATAGTCTATCCTCGATAGTTTGGTGGCATAGATTTGTTAATCGATAGAGGACTTCATTTATAGATATGGACATCGTGGCTCCATTTATTAAATGAGAGTATAATACCATCATATGGATGTTTTCAATCTTAACGTTAAGTTTTCAATAGTGTTAATTGAAACATGGGTTCTTGACAAGTCAAAATATCCAAGTTCAAAATGTGGTCATATGAGTAAATATGGTAACTTAGAGAGCTATAGGCGGTCTATGAGCTCTTGGCGATTACTGGTATTCTTCACGAGGATACACTTTCTCCAGAAAGGTTGTCTAGGCTATGAATAAGTAACATCAACTTATTCTATCTTTTTTTAAGAGTTCAATTTTAGTTCTTTAGTTGAATGAACTAAAATTAAATAGATCGGACTTAAGTGAATCATTTGTTGATTGTGATCAGGTTGTGTCTATTGGAGCTTAAATTTGGATAGCCTACCAAGATCCCCAATCCACACGAACTTGCATGGATCACTTGATATATTCTACCAGATCAATTTAGAGGTACATCTAGAATTGTATTGAGGCATGTGGACTTGTTTCATTTTGTAAGAATGGGTCTAGTTCACATGTGGACTTTTTATAAAGGTTAAATGGATTTAATAAAATAAGAAAATAATATATTAGCCCATATATATGGTATGGGCGATAAGGCTATTTAGAATAGCTTAATTATATTATATTATTTTATTATTTAACTAAATGGAAATTAATTAGTTTGTTATTTAATTAATTATTTAATTAAAAAGTTAAAATCTTTGTCCTAGTAGGAGATGGTCTCCTTAAATTATACTATTTGTTGGTAGTATAATTAATATTAAAGACTATATTTGTTAAGTAGATAAATAAAATGAATTATTCATCTAATCTAATTAGGAAGTCTTTAATATGGTTACAAATACAATATTGAGTTGGATTAGAAGTCTTAGTGTAGGATAGAATTCCTTTTTGGAAAGGATTCTTAACCACTAAGTAAATCTACCTAAAGAAAGGATTCTTAACTACCAAGTATATCTACCTAAGGAAACGAATTAAGTCTCCTAATTATATTAAGTGAAATTTCGGCCAACTATGTATATATAAGAAGAGGATAGAATTCCTTTTAAAAAAGGATTCTTAACTACTAAATAAATCCACCTAAGGAAATTATTCTTGCCAACCAAGTAAATCCTTCTTAGAAGAGGACTTATGATCCTATATATATATTGGTTTTGAAATTTCGGCAATCTCTAAGGTTTTCTATGAGAGCAATTTCTGCCAAGCAAAGCAATTTATAAGAAGAGAATTTAGCCTAGCAAGTGAGAATTTTGAGGGAGAAAATTTTAGTTTTTGCGCTAGACAAAATTCTATCAACTCATAGATATAGGGTGTAGAATTCAACCAAAGAGAAAAAGATAACTTTTTTGTTTTTGATAGTACACTAGTATCCTTTGCATCAAAAGGGTTTTGTGTACAAAATCAAATTGGGTTCACGTGAGTTTCAATCAATTAGAGTGATAATTCACAAGTGACTACACGTTCTTGGATTTTTCTCTTGGAGGATAATTGTAACTAACAAAGAAAAGATTTTGTTTGTTTCCATAATCAGGTATACAATTTAAGGAAAGGGAGCTCAGACTCCTAGGTGATTCACGTTCGTTGTTGGATTAGAAGATCTTGTGGAATCAATTCGGCGATTGTTCAATCGTCACGAGAAAAAGGTACGACACTTTTATATACATCAATTAATCTAGGTCAAGGTTCTTGTTAGTCAAAGGAAATTTTTTTTATTTATACGTAAACCCTAATTTTCTTATTTATATGCTTCCGTTGTGTTTTGAACCATTTTTTTTCCTACAATTGGTATCAGAGCCTGGTTGTACCCTAGATTAATTGATGTATGTGTACGTGAATCTTTTTATTTTTATTGTATATATGCATGATTTAGAAAGAGATGACACTCTAGATATTCACATATATATTTACATTGGAATGTATGGATATATATATGTTTTATTCGTGGATTGTTATTGCTCAATTTTGGTTCTAGAATTTCAATGTAATTTTTCTTTGGGATTGTAACAAGAAGGGTGGTCTATTATCACCATAATTTCCTTCTTGGTAGTTGTTAAGTTTTTTTTTTGTTGTTGTTGTTGTTGTAATAATAAAAAAAAATGCAGTATTTTTTTTTATAATTCTTCTGGAATACACTCAAGTTTTGAAGACTCGAAGGTTCGAAGAATTAGGAACAACTGGAACAAGTTTGGGACCGTACGAGCCGTAGCAACGAACGTGAGTGCGAAGAGCACGCAACCACGTTTGTTATGGCATGGGCTGCACATGGCACCATTTATGGGTTTGTGGCATGCGAACGCCCATTAGTAAGGGCCAAGGGTGCGCACGCCCATGGGAGGTAGCCGAGGGAGTCCGAATGACGAAGGTCACGTGAAGACTTGTTCGCCAAAAATGAGTTTTTGTATTCCAAGACATATGAAATTTACTTGTTTTTCTAGGATGGACCAAAATTGTAGCTATTTATATTTTTGTAAATATTGCAATGTTTGTTATTGTTTGATAACATGTCATATGGAATAGGAGTGCCACTCATATATCTCTTTTGGTATGAACATGCATTGAAAGGTTTAGGTATCTAAATTGGCATTTAGATAACTTGGTAAATCATTCTTTGGAATTCGATCACACGTCTTAAACAATTGAGTGGGAGAAGGTGTTTTGGAACACTTACGGTCTCCAAGTTTAGTTGAGCTTTATGTTTCGTGAATAACCCCCAATGGGTATTCATGAATGGAATTTAGCAAGATACTTCCTTACAAGGATAGACTAGACAATTAGCCCAAACGATATCTACTCCCAAATGAGGGATATTCGTGAGGGATTATTTTGAAGGTCGATAACTTGGTATTACACTCAATGTAATTTTATTAATATCCTCCAAAGAGTTCTTGTTAATAAAAATTACAAGGCTAATATTGAAAACGTTGGTTGTTATGTTAACAATTAGGTGGGACCTAGTCTAACTAGTAAATATTGCTAACTCCCATAGGAGGTGTGACATTTATGGGTGTTGGATCACCGTTGAATTTTTATGGTTGAATTATTTTATTTAATTCATGATAAATATTCAAAAGTACTATATCATGATTATTTGCTTATATATTTTTTGTTAATATAAAGAAATCATGATCCCATCCCTAATCAAATTCCTAAAAGATAATACTTTAACTGATGATAATTATGTCACATGGAAAAGGGAAAATTGGGTTGTTGTAAGTTGAAAAACCATAAGATCATTCTGTCTATTCCTAAACCACCAAATTAATGAATCTACTCAGGAGCAAAGAGTTTAGTATCAGTAATGGATGTCTTCAGATGAGATGGTTAAATGTACGTTCATTATGGCCATCATCTCTGATGTGTTGCAACAACAACATGAAGGAATGGAGACTGCTGCCTATATAATGATGTCTCTATAGGAGATATTAGATATGAGGTCTAGGACGACTAAGAGGAGAGGCAGTGTCTGCCTTTATGAATCTTAGGATAAAACCTGGACAGGCTATAAAAGATCACATGATAAAAGTCATAGCGCATCTCAACATTGTTGAACTGAATGGTGCTGAGATAGACGGTGAGACGAAAACTTGACATGATTGTCAACTCACAATCGGATTCCTTTGGTTTGTATAAAGTTGGACTACACCTTGAACAATAAGAATAACACTTTGCAAGGTTTGATGCAAAATGTCCAAAGTGCCAAAACGATTCTTGTGAAAGGAAAGGGTCATGAGATTCATATGGTTGGTAAAGTTGCTACTATTAAGACCTGTCCGACGGTCAAGTAATAACAGAAGAAAAAACAACTTGGGCCTAACTAGAATGGGTTTCGGGAAAGGAAAAGATTGAATGAGATTGAATTCAACTTGCATTTAGGTAATGGAGTGTTGGTGTCTAATAGTGTAGTGGGAGATATTAGAATCAATTTAGATTCTTATAGGCATTTAGTTTTAATAAACGTTTATTATGTACCACAATTCAAGAGGAATTTAATTTCGGTCTCTTGTCTAAATAAATTTGGATATTCAGTTACTTTTAATAAAGGTTTTATTATTAGTAAGATTAACAAATTTGTTTGTAAAGGTACAATGGAAACGGTTTATTCTATTTGCATGGAAATATCTCTCACTTGTTAGACACGGAATCAACGGAACCTAATCATAAAAGAGTAAAATTATCAGAATATGAAACCTACCTATGGCATTTACGCCTAGGTCATATTAACCTTAATTGGATTAAAAGATTGGTAAGTGACGGACCTTTAAGTGACTTAAAGGTTAATGATCTACCAACTTGTGAATCTTGTTTGGATGGTAGAATGACCAAATGGTCGTTCACGACTAAAGGCACAAGAGCCATCGAATGTGTAGGATTGATACACATAGATGTGTGTGGACCTATGAGCATTCAAGCTAGAGGTGGATATGAGTACTTTATCACTTTCACGGATGATCACTCAAGATTTGGTTATGTGTATCTCATGAGACATAAGTCAGATGCTTTTGACATGTTCAAAGCATTTAAAGCTGAAGTGGAAAATCAGCTTGAGAAACGTATAAAAATCATGAGGTCTGATTGTGGTGGAGAATATCTATCTAGTGAGTTTCAACAATATCGTATTGATAATGGGATAATTTCTCAGTTTTCTACACTAGGCATACCTCAACAAAATGGGGTGGCAGAAAGGAGAAATAGAACACTTTTGGACATGGTAAGGTCTATGTTGAGTTATTCAATGCTCCCCAATTCTTTTTGGGGATATGCTTTACAAACCGCAATGTACATTCTAAAAGATGTACCATCTAAGTTAGTTCCTAAAACACAGCATGAGTTGTAGACAGGGTGAAAGCCTAGTTTACAACACTTAAGGATATTTGGATGTTCTGTGCACGTGTTAAAAGGAAAGACAGAATAGATGGAGTCTCGCTCGGAAACATGCATATTTTTAGGGTATCCAAAAGGAACCAAAGGATATTATTTTTATAGTCCTTCACATCTTAAAGTATTTTTTTTGACAAATGCTAAACTTCTGGAAGAGGGCCATAAGAATAACTTTGTGCCTAAAAGTAGAATTGTCCTGAATGAGCTTTTAGGAGATACAATTCCACAAAGAGGTTCTGCAACCAAGCCCAATTGTAAGTTCCATACCAACACAAGATCAACAATCTACCATACCTCGTCATAGTGGGAGGGTTGTTAGACAACCTGAGAGATACATCGGTCTAGGATAATCTATAGAGAATCTTTCGGATGACGATTTTCCCTATAAGTACAAGAAAGCAATAGAAGATGTTTATTGTCGCCATTGGAAAAAGGCAATGCAATCCGAAATTGAATCTATGTTAGAAAACAAAGTCTGGTCTCTTATAGACTTGCCTAAGGGATAAAACCCATCGGGTGCAAGTAGGTATACAAGAGGAAAAGAGGAATGGATGGAAATGTTGAAACCTTTAAAGGTAGATTGGTAGCTAAAGGTTATGCACAGAAGGAAGGTATAGATTATGAAGAAACCTTTTCTCTTGTGGCCATGCTTAAATCCATTAGGATACTTTTATCCATTGGGCATCTCTAGACCTAGAGATTTGGCAAAATGGCCGTCAAGACATCTTTCCTTAATGGAAATCTTGATGAAAGCTTCTACATGATATAACCAGAAGGATTCATTGAAAAAGGCCAAGAGGAAAGGTTATGCAAGTTGCAAAGATCCATATATGGATTGAAACAAGCATCCAGATCCTGGAACATATGGTTCTATCAAGCCCTGAAAAGTTTTGGATTTATTCAAAACCTTGATGAACCTTGTGTATACAAAAGAATAAAGGCGACAAGTTAGTTTTCCTAGTTCTTTACGTTGACGATATACTACTCATCGGAAATGATGTAGGTGCATTGACATCAGTAAAAGAATGGTTAGCAAAACAATTTGATATGAAGAACTTAGGAGAAGCAAGTTATATTCCTGGTATCCAAGTCGTAAGGGATAGAAAGAATAGAGCAATTGCATTATCCCAAGCATCATACATAGATAAAATCTTATCTAGGTTTTCCATGCAAGATTCCAAGAAAGGTATGTTACCTTTCAGATATGGAATCAAACTTTCTGAGGAACAAGTTCCAAAGAATGAGCATGAAGAGCAATTCATGAGTAGGGTTCCATATGCATCAGCAGTTGGAAGTCTCATGTATACAATGCTTTGTATTTGTTTTGCTGTGGCCATAGTTAGCAGGTTTCAATCGAAACCTGGTCCTGATCACTTGACGGCTGTCAAGGATATTTTCAAGTATCTTAGGAGAACGAGAGATTATATGCTTCTATACTCTGGAGGGGATTTGATTCCCGTTGGGTATACAGATTCTGATTTTCAATCAGATTCTTACTATAGGAGATCAAAATCATGATCTGTGTGTTACTATTGAAGGAAGGGCAATCATATGAAGGAGTATCAAGCAATCATGTATTACAGATTCCACCATAGAAGCCGAGTAAGTTACCGCATACGAGGCTGCTTAAGAGGTTGTCTGGCTCCACCAATTATTGATTGACTTGGAAGTGGTTCCTAATGCGAATAAGCAGATCACTATCTATTATGACAATAGTGGAGCAGTTGCTAATTCGAGAGAACCAAGAAGTCAAAAGAAAGGGAAACACATTTAAAGAAAGTATCACCTTTTAAGGGAAATTGTGCATAGAGGTGACGTGACGATTACCAAGATCGTGTCGGCAGATAATCTAGCGGATCCCTTTACAAAGGCTCTTTCATAAAAGAGTTTTGATGGGCATCTAGAGAACACGAGGATGAGAGATATGACACATTTGCTATAAAGCAAGTGGGAGATTGTTGGGATTATGCTCGATAGCAAGAGTGTAATAACGTATTTGACAGTCTTTTCATATTAATAAAGTGATTTCTAGTTTAACAAATCTTATAGCATTTATAGTTTAATTATTATAATTGTCAAAAGTAAATAATCGTAAAGTCAAAAGACTATGAAAAAAGAAGAATTTTTCATACATTTAGATATGTATGAGGTAGACACAATTCTTTAGTTAGTCTTAAATAATAATATTCACAACTTGAGATAAAAGGTTGGGCTCCTTTATCTTTTCAAAGTTGTAGATTCTTTTGCTGGCAGTTGAGTGGGATCAAATGTGTTATGATGAGTCTAAAATTATCAAAGTGTGGTGTCTTTGGGCAAAAGAATCAAGTGCACTGGGTGCATTGAATTTGATCACAATGAAATACTTTATCTAGAACCGTCAATTCATAAAAGTTTTATGTTGAAGACAATCGGAGAGTCTATCTCAATCCTGAGATAAATGATTTAGCTACAAATCTAGCTTTGACGGTTTCCACCTTTCCATCCATTCCTCTCTTCCTCTTGTATACCCACTTATACCCAATGGGTTTTATCGCTTTAGGCAAGTCCACAAGAGTCCAAACTATATTTTTTAAGATAGATTCAATTTCATAATGCATTGCCTTTTGCCAATGGCGACAATCAATATCTTCCATGGCTTCCTTGTATGTGTAGGGATCATCGTCGTCTGGGACATTTTTATTCAGATTCCCCTAGACTGATGTATCTCTCGAGTTTTCTACTAACCCTCCCACTACGACAAGAAATGGTAGATTGTTGATCTTGTGTTGGTACAGAACTTATAACTGGGCAAGGTTGTGAAACCTCTTGTGGAATTGTATCTTCTGAAAGATCATTCTGGAAAATTCTACTTTTAGGGATAAAACTATTCATATAGTCCTTTTCCAGAAATTGAGCATTTGTCGAAACAAATAATATATGATCTGAAGGACTGTAGAAAAAAGATCATAAAACTATTCATTTAGTTCTTTTCTAGAAATTTAGCATTTGTCGAAACAAATAATTTATGATCTGAAGGACTATAGAAAAAATATCTTTTGGTTCCTTTTAGATACCCTACAAATATACATGTTTCTAAAATGGACTCCATCTTTTGTCTTTTCTTTTAACACATGCACATGATATCCAAATATCCTTATGTTTTGTAAACTTGGCATTCGCCAAGTCTACAACTCATCCAGTATTTTAGGAACCGACTTAGATGGTATATCGTTTAGAATGTATATAGTGATTTGTAAAACATATCCTCAAAAAGAATTAGGGCGCATTGAATAACTCTACATAGACCAAACCATGTCTAAAAGAGTTATATTTCTCTTTTCTACCACCCCATTTTGTTGAGGTGTACCTGGTGCAGAAAACTGAGAAATTATCCCATTGTCAATAAGATATTGTTGAACCTCACCAATAGATATCTCTATCATGATCAGACCTTAAGATTTTTATGCGTTTCTCAAGCTGTTTTTCAACTTCATCTTTAAATGCTTTGAACATGTTTCTTATGTCTCATGAGATACACATAGCTAAATCTTGAGTAATCATCCATGAAAGTGATGAAGTACTCATATCCACCTCTAGCTTGAATGCTTATAGGACCTCACATATCAGTATGTATCAATTCTAAACATTCGGTGGCTCTTGTGCCTTTTGTCGTGAACGACCTTTTGGTCATCTTACCTTCCAAACAAGAATCACAAGTTAGTAGATCATCAACCTTTAAATCAGTTAAAGGTCTATCACCAACCAATCTTTTGATTCTATCAAGGTTTATATGACCTAGGCACAAATGCCATAGGTAGGTTTCATCATTTGATAATTTTACTATTTTATAATTAGGTTGCATTGATTATGTGTCTAACAAGTGAGAGATATTGTTATGTGGATAGAATAAACCGTTTTCCAATGTACCTTTGTAAACAAATGTGTTATTCTTGCTAATAATAAAACCTTTATTAAAAGTAGTCGAATATCAAAATGTATTTGATCAAGAAACCGAAATTAAATTCCACTTGAATTATGGTACATAATAAATGTTTATTAAATCTACAAACCAACTAGAATCTAGAATGACTCTAATATCTCTTACTACACTGGTAGACACCAACACTGCATTGCCAAAACGTAAGTTGAATTCATTCTTATTAAGTCTACTCTTTTCCTAGAACCTATTCTTGCTAGGCCCAAGTTGCTTTTTCTTATGTTGTTTCTTGGCCTTCTTACGGATCTGAACTGTAGCAACTCTATTTACCATATGAATCTCTTGACCCTTGCCTTTCACAAGGATTTTCTCGGTGCTTTGAACATCTTGCACCAGGCCCTATAAGGTGTAGTCCAACTTTAACTGATCAAAGGAATTTGATAGTGAGTTGACAATCAAGTTAATTTTCACCTCACCATCTATCTTAACACCATTGAGTTCAATAATGTTAAGAAGTGATGTGACTTTCATCATGTGATTTTTCACAGTCTGTCCAGGTTTCATCCAAAGATTCATTAAAGCAGTCACTGCCTCTCTTTTAGTCGTCCTAGACTTTATAGCAAATATCTCTTCCAAAGACATCAATATATCGGCAGCAGTCTCCATTCCTTCATGTTACTGTTGTAAGACGCTAGAGATGGTGGCCATAATGTATCAATTAGGCCATCTCATCCGATGTCTTCCACTGCTGATACTCATCTCTTTGCTCTTCAATAGATTTTTTAGTTTGGTGGTCAAGGAGTAGACAGAACGAATTTATGTTTTTCAGCTTGCAAACAACAACCCAATTTTCCTTTTCCGTAAGACATAATTATCATCAGTTAAAGTATTATCTTTTAGGATGGGATCATGATTTCTTAATAATAACAAAAATTATATAAGTAAACAATCATGATAAATCACTTTCGAATATTTATCTTAAATTAAATAAAATAATTCAATCATAAAATTCAACGGTTATCCAACACCCATAAATGTCACGCTGAAAATACAAACACGGTTAAATGCTCAAGGCTAACCTAGAGCGGGGGGGGGGGGGGGGGGGGGGGGGGGGGGGTGAATAGGTTAGACACCTTTTTCGACTCCCTTAGAAACAAACAAAAGTTTGTCCTTCTAGATTGCTTGTATCACAATATATATCGACACTTAATCAATATATAAAACAAATAAAGTGTGATACAAACAAGTAATTGTAACACAAACACAATCTATATTATAGAAAGGAAGTCAACTTACATATAGAGTTCTATCCATAGTATTCTAATAACAAATATAAATATAAGAGAGATAGGGATAGAGAAAAGTTGACACACGATATAACGTGGTAAACCTCTGAAGAGGAAACATCCACGGGTTAGCAACCACCGGCAAACAAAATCCACTAGTAGATAAGACAAGTACAGTCTCTCAAATGACCCCTTCACCTAGAAACTACCCTCCTATCCTACATATGGGGTCTCCTACCTCTTGCCAAGACTTTCTTGATCAACAACATAGGTCTCACACCTATTGTCAAGACTTCTTCTCATAAGGCATCAAGGTGATCATGAATGTAAAACGCAAACAAGCACGCAACATAGAATGTTATGATCACATATCCTATAGAAAATACTAGACATGAGCATGAATGCACAAAACAAATGTAGTCTAGTCAATCATGCATGTTTAATCCATCTAGATCATGTAAGATATGTTCAATATTAATTACAACCTAGATACATGCATAGATCTAAAACTTGAATCACAAGATATGTTCAATTAACACATAATCAAGTTTAAATCTCATAAACCAAAAACATGCTAATATCATATGACAAAGTCATCTAGATTAAAGCTAAAGTTCTAGAGCATATTCCTATTCATAGATTCAACAAAACACATGAATAGCTAAAAAGAACATAAGCACATGTATCATTGTGAGATTTCGGCCAAGAGAGTCTAATACATGTGAGGAACTATTTTTCACAAAATCAATCAATCAAAGATCATCAAATAGTCCTAGAATCAAAGCTAGCACAATACAATCCGAAACATGTGAAAACATAGGCAAAATCAAAATATAACTCAACATGTGAGATTTCAATTGAAAATCAATCTAGCTATAAATGAGTTCAAAACTCAAATCAAAACTATCACAAGACACATATATATATGTTGAAGAAGAAAACCCAAGGCAATTGACCAAGTTTTAAGAGAAAACTTTGAGAGAAAATCAATACCTTAGTTGATTTTGGTGCAGGAATAAAACTAACTCAAACCTCTAAAGAAAATATGGAGAATGAATAGACAAACACTCTCAACTTTGAATCATTCAAATCGGATATCAAAGGAAGAAGTTATGTTGTTTTGAAGGTGAGAAAATTTAGGAGAAAATTCTGCACTCAAATTTTAAATATCTTCTTAGAATGAAATGTGAGAGGGAAGAGATATATAAAGGAGAGGGAAAATGGACATATGAAATGACCAAAAGGGACAAGAAGCAGCCAAGCTTGCTTGCTGCCCAAGATGGCACGTGGGCATCTCGGGGCAGCAAGCCTTCTGTCTCGAGATGGCCACGCGCCATGTCGAGTAGGAAGAGCTTCGCTGTCTTCATATTCCCTTGACCTTCCTTCGTATTCTTCGACCGTTCTCCGGCCTCCGAACTCGGAATTCAAATACGTTTGTGGATTACAAACCATAACTCTCTCACGGACATGGACATATAAGATACTCAACCCAAAAAATAATAATTTGACTCGATATATGAAGACGAATTATTGAAAGTGTAGTATCTTTTGACTTTGAACTTGAAATGAATAGTATGAGTAACCGAAATGACCAGAACTCAATCAAGAATGATTTAAGACTAAAATCAAGTTCAATACCCATGTTATACAAACATATACACATACAAGCACAATTCACACTAGAATGTAAACTACATAGAGATAGTCTCCAATCATGCATTTTCCAAAACATGTTATTTTCATACCAATGCATGAGCATTCATCTTCAAGTGTGTGAATGTGTTATACATGTTGCACAACGATGCAGGGACACATATGAATGAATTGTATGTGTGTGCCTATAATGGTGCACAACGATGTAGGGAAACAAATGTATGAATTGTGTGTGTGTGCCTAAGCCTTGTAGGAGAAAGATAAGGTCTTAGTTTACCTTTGTAGAACCATATTACATCCTTTCTATTTGAAGACTTTGAATTTGCTTTGACTAGTTGTTCCTTCTCCTTTGAAGCTTGAATCATCATGAATCTGAACAACTAAATCATTACAAGTAAACATCATTTTGATATGGAATTAATGCCAACACAATCTAAAACCTAACAATCCCCTCCTTTGGCAAATTCCATGTCAAAACACCTATACATTTACTACAAGTATAAAAATGAAGATAGGACACAAAATCACTCCCACACATTACAATGAGTAAGATTCCTATAACTAATCTTCATCAACTCTTGAACTTCATTTTGATCTTCTCTTGAAGCAACTTACAAATCATCTCAAAGCACAATGCATATACAGGAGAAAAACAACAAATGGCAGTATATAATATGGATATGAATATACAATTAAGTCCACAAATACATGTATCTCCCCCTCAATACATGCCAAAACACAAGAATTCTTAACCAAATCTTAAGACTAAATATTACATGCCATTGAAAGTTCCAAAGTTCACAAAAACAACATAAAAAGAAACTAAGCAACTAGCATCTCTTTCTCCCCCTTTTTTACATGAAATGATGCCAAAAGTTAAGAAATAAACCTCAACACTCAAATACCAGCTACTTTTTCCACCAAAGAAAGTTGTGGGAGTAGTTGATCTAACACAGTGCTTGAGAGGTGGTCTTGAACTTTAAGCAATGCACTCCTCCAACTCTTTTATCCTAGCATCTTGTTGCACAACAATAGCACTAAGTTCATCAACCTTCTTATTCAATTGTATAGCCCAATCCGGAAGAATGTTTGTGCTAATCACATGAATATCAACTTGAGAACTACTAAATAGTCCAAAAGTATCACAAGTCTTACCCTTATTCTTATATGACATGTATGACACACGTTTATCACAATGCTTTCCCAAGGGTTGAACTAACACATCATCTTCTCTACTTTTAACCCCACGAGCTAAACACAATGAAATAATAAACCCTGGTAATGCAAGCTTTTTATCACCTCTAGTAGAGAAAGTTGCACTATCAATGTAATACATGAGAAGATCTCCAAGGTTTATAGGTTGATTAGTTACCAAGACATACACTATTTTGATCTTGTCCTTATTCAACTCGGTTGAATTCGAAGATCCAATAATGTTAGTGCAAATAAATAGATGCCAAAATTCACTAGCCTTAGTTAACTAATGTTGACTAATATATGCTCTACATTTTCACTCAAAAGAAGCATTGTCACAAAGAGTTCTACCCATGATATTTAGATTCTCAATGACATCCACATCTAGAAAACTAGAATCTATATCATTAGATAGCCCAAGAAACTTGTTAATGTTTTCTGGGTTAACTCTAAACACAACACCCTTAATTTCCATCAAAGCATCTAATAAGGTGGAACTTTCTTTATGTTTAAGATAAAACTCTCTAACAAGAGTATCATTCACAATTCCTAACATGATCACCCAAGATTCCCAATTTCTATTCGTTAAGCACTTAAGAACATAAGAATCTTTACACTTACCTAAGTCAATGCCTCTCTCTTGAAATATATTCTTAGTTCCAAAGATCCCTAAATCTTTTGTCCATAAAGCTTTGGATCCTTTTGAGGTAGACTTGGCTTTCACAACGGGATTCAATTGATTTCCACTTCTGGTAATCTTAGTTCTTCCCATTTGTTCTTGTGTTATAAGATGCTATATACATACAACAAAAGTGAGTAAAAGACAAAACAAGCATATTAGTCACAGAGATATAGAACAAAGACATATGACTTAAGAATGAATCATCATGCAAGACAAAGATAGTGAGTAATTTCTTACAAGTACCATTAAGTCAAAATATGCCAACATGTAACAAAATGAAGCATACGAACATATCATAAAAGAGAATAATGTATTGTTGGGGTTTATGCCCTAAACATGTAACTTGTAAATGGACTTATGAAGTGAATAAAAAGAAAGATTCAATTCTTTCTGTTATGTTATTTATTTAAAAAACTTGTGTACATATTAACATCCTGGATTGCTGGATGTAATCTCAAACTGTGTATATGAGTGTCATATACAGATGGATACAGTAACAGATGTGCAATCTAAAGAGTCCATAGATAGCAAATAAAGTTGGATACTTTATTTGTTGTTAATCTATAGCTACGGTCCATTCCATACTGTACAGTGATTATATCCTGAATCATTCATATGAGATATGGGAATGGAGGCACCTTGTATGATGTGATCATATAGGACTGTGCCATGATCTATATGAATCTCACACCAAGATCCGTTTATCGATGAGATTTATATATATCAACTAATGATGGCTATATATGGGTGATCTTAATCCTGAGTGTATTATCTACTCCTTCAGGTTAGATCGTGGTCTTTGATATACCATGGGTGAGGTCAGATGCATTTCCTGATCACTATACTCTGTATGTTGGGATTGTTGTTTAGCTTGTGGCTGGGAAGGTTTGTACACTATAGTGGAATCCACTCCTTCTTGTGAGAAGTAGATGGTAGTTCCCTTAAGGGTTGATTCGGGGCTTGGACAATATGAGCACTCTCCTAATTCTGTGTGGAAATAGAATTTATTGTCCATCAGAGAATCAATGGTACTTAAAGGATATATGTAATTAGAGGGGTATAACGGACATTATGACCCAGCTCAAATTATGAACTACTGTGGAGGATCACACCATATGTAATAGCTATATCGATGGACACCGAGTTGTATCGGTCTGTGTAACGACGTCTGCAGTTAAGAGAGTGCAGCTTCGGGTTTTTAGTGGAATAACACCGTAGTTAATAATCAAGGAATATTAATTAAAGAGTTTAATTAATGATTCCGAGGATTATTGGAGCTCAAAATACTGTGTGTCTATTAGGTCCCCTTGCTAGCCCGATCGATTTAGGTAACAAAGGTCACGGTTAATTAATTGGATTGTCCAATTAATTGTGTTACGAAAGTGACACGTATTTATTCCGGAATTAATTAAATGAGATTATTTAATAAATGAATAATGGTGATTAAATAATTTAAATAATGACATTATTTAATTATGTTATTAATCACTAAATGGAGGGTGTATGTTGATATTTATTTTTGAATAAAATAAGATAATATGATTATTTTATTTTATTTTATTAAATATTTTATTTTTTAATTTAATTAGTTTGAATTCAAAATTAAAATCAAATAAAAGATATGAGATATTTTTTATTTAAATTTTTTTAAATATTTTGTTTTTGAATTTAAATAGTTTGAATTCAAAATTAAAATAAAATAAAAGATACGGGGATAATTTTTATTCGAAAGTTTATAAAAATCAAATATAGATTTGATCAAAATTTTGAATATAATATATTATTTTAAAAAAACAAACAAACCAACTAATGTGCGTGAAAAGCACAACACACACACACACACATACACACACACACACACATATATATATATATATATATATATATATATATATATATATATGATATGATATGATATATTTTGTGCAAAGTCATGTGGGGCACGCATTAATGACATGCAAAATTTGTTTGGTTTTCAAAAAAGTGTGCATAAGGTCTTTTGCTTAAAAACAAAATAGGCACATATCAATTTTGCTATTAAAGCAATTAGTGTGTGTAAAACACATATCAACATATATATCAGAATCTGTATGTGATGCAAATGGTGTAAGTGTTGCATAGAAAAAATTAAGAAAGAGTTTCTTAGTTTTCCTACATCCTCCATTCTAAGTTCCTGAGTCCGTGACGCGTCCACACGCAGTTACCAGTCACGGGATATAGCGAGGAAGATCATTGGTACAGACCAGGAGCAAATCGAAAAGTGAAGGAGCCTCCAAACGTTGGGATGGTTCTATTTTTTTTGTTATTGATTACAATTTTCTGTATTTACATATATATTTTATTAGTGTAATAATTTTTATATGTATTTGTTCCGAAAATAATTACGATCAAAAGTTCACTGGTCCTAGATATAGATTACGATATGTATAAAAATTTTAAAAACCCATTTCCGCTGCGCAACCGGTTAACGGGGTTCCAACAATTGGTATCAGAGCCAATTTTATTTTCAGAACAGGAAATTGTTTTCGATTCTTCTATATGTATGATTGTGTAGGCACGATTTAAATTGACTGTATGATGTTTTTGTATGTATATTAATTTTTTTTTTAATTTGCAAAAACATTTTTGATCGTTAATTATATGGTACTGTGGATTTAGGGTTTATGGGTTGTATAAATTTTTTTTATTATGTTTTTTTTAACTATTAATGTATTGTAAAAAAAATTAAAAATTGTAACCTATGTTGAAGACCTGGAAAAATCACGAAGAAAGATTCATGAGATTAATCGAAGTGACCTGAAGAGACAAGAAGACTTGGAAATTACAAGAAGACCTGGAAATTACAAGAAGACCAAGGAATGCCTTGGGGGTATTTTTGTATTAGATTCCAATTTTTTTAGGTTAAATAATCCACAGTACTCGGTCAATTGATGTATGCTTTATATTATGTGATGATAAAAAGCATTGTCATGCATACGTATGTCATTTAGATTCGATATGCCTACACAAATATATTTCATATGTCATACATGCATCATAGCCTGATATTTTATGTATTTTTTTAATATGATTAAAATGGGTAAATACATAAATTGGCTATGAAAATATGATTAGTTTTTTAATTGTTAAAAAAACTTGGTAATTCTCATTAATATTAATCTAGTTATTAAAGAGTTTAATAAGTTAGATTAATATGGTCATTTATAGTAATTAGGATTAATTTGATTAATTGTCTAATTATAAATGAACCGAATATTGTGTTAGAGTTTTAATAGTTAAAAATTGGTAAACACTTTCATAATAATCTGAGCTTAGTAAATAGTTTACAAAGACTTAGATTATTCACTAATAGATTAAATTTTTAATTGTTAAAAATCATTAATAATTTATTAGTTAATTAGAACTTGTTTCTAATAATGAATTAGTTAATGCACTAGACAACTTGATTAAAGTTATTCGTTTGATCCTATAGAGTCTAGGTGCAGTAACGGATAATAGAAAACCCTAGTTTTAAAATAGTGAGTGGGAAAGGGATATATGACATATATATCCCGCGGTCTCCATCATTAGTTCAACACTGTGAGATCCGAGTGGGGCCTCGTGACGACTTTGCTTTCGTCCTCCCTAAGGAGGTTTCCACAAAGGTCAATACCAAGGTTGACTTCCTAACGGATAGGATTTCCGAGGGTATTTCGGGATTGACCGACCCTAAGGCGGCAATTCTCGAGTTAAGCTCGTGAGATCTAAAATGGTGGGTTACACTCACGAAGGTTTTGATTAAGTTTGTTAATTAAAAACCTGACTGAATAAACGATGGTTGAATGATATGGAATAGGAGTTATTCTAGAATATCATTTGATTGAGAATGTCTCGGTCCAACATGCAAAGATTTGACAGACCCTAATGCGGCACTTTTTTGTGGTATATTAGATTGTCATGGTATAGTAACTATTTTTTTAGGGTAGTTCTAGTTCGTTAAACATGTTCATGCATCATAATTAAATTTATACCAAAGCACCCACACTTGTTTTAAATAAATGACTGAATGAATGTTTTATTTATTTCAGCAATGTCTTCTGCATTACTTCAAATTCTCACAAACGACAAATTAACTGGTGATAACTACACAAAGTGGAAACTTAATATTAATGCAATTTTTGTCACCAAAGACCTCAAGTTTGTGCTTATGGAGGAATGTCATCCAGCACCTACTGTTAATGCCACACGAACTGTTCGTGAGGTATACCGGAGATGGATCTCATCTGATGAGAAGGCCCGAACATATCTGTTGGCATCTATGATAGACGTACTTGTCACAAAGCACAAAGTAATGACTTCAGCATTCGAAATCATGGTGCCATTGCAAGCTATGTTCGGGCAGCCCTCTGAGCAAAAGCGTCATGAAGCTGTTCGTTTTGCTATGCTCTCTCGCATGAAGGAAGGAATGTCAGTTCGAGAACATGTCTTGAGCATGATGTCCTACTTCAACATGGTAGAAGTCAATGGCAGAGCTATTGATAAACCCAGTCAGGTGAGCATCATACTGACGACTCATCCGAAGAGTTTTGATCAGTTTAAAAGCAACTACGGGATGAACAAGTTAAAGTTCAGTCTTACACAGTTGCTCAATGAGCTCGCTACTTTTGAGTCCTTGATTAAGGATAACAAAGGCAAGACTTGTGAGGCAAATGTTGTCGAACCATCTTCCTCTAATAATAAGAATAGGAAAAGGTCTGTTGAAAAGGCAAAAGGAAAGCCCAAAGCAAAAAGATGGGCACCTCCACTGACCAAGACAAAGGAAAATGTTTCCATTGTAACAAGGTCGGGCACTGGAAGAGGAATTGTCTTCAGTATTTGGAGAAGGTAGCCAAGAAGAAAAAATGAAAGGTAAATATGATTTACTTGTTCTTGAATCTTGTTTAGTGGAAGATGATTCTTCACCCTGGATAGTTGATTCGGGGACCACTAATCATGTTTGTTCTTCTTTGCAGTGGACTGATTCTTGGACAAAGCTAGAGGAGAGAGCCTTCTCAATACGTGTGGGGTCATGGGATGTCGTATCGGCCAAAGCAGTGGGAGCAATAAGATTGCAATTTTGTAATAATAATAGTTTTCTATTATTAAACAATGTTTTTTATATTCCTGGATTTACACGGAATTTGATTTCCGTTTCTAAGTTGTTAGAACAAAAATATTATGTTTCTTTTAATAATAAGTCTGTTATTATTGGAAAGAAATGTATGAATATTTGTTCAGGAATTAATGAAAACAATTTGTATGTGTTAAGACCGTTAATACAAACTACACTACTCAACACCGAAATGTTTAAGGTTGAAAACCTAAAAACTAAACGACATAAGATTTCTCCAGATAATGACACGAATCTCTGGAATTAAGGCTTGGTCATATCAACCTTGACCGGATAGACAAACTAGTAAAAAGAAGACATTTAAGTGAGTTAAAAGTTGGCACCTTACCTATTTGCGAATCTTGTATGGAAGGTAAGATGACTAAGACACCTTTTACTGGAAAAAGGCTTATAGCTAAAGAACTGCTAGAGCTTATACATAGAGACGTCTGCAGACTGATGAATGTTAAAGCTAGGGGTGGTTATGAGTATTATGTCACCTTTATAGATAACTACTCAAGAAACAGATACGACTACCTAATGCAACGAAAGTTGAAAATATTTGAAAAGTTCAAAGAATTTCGAGCTGAAGTTAAGAACCAATTCGGTAGGACTATAAAGTCACTACGATCGGATAATAGAGGTTAGTACCTTCACCAAGAGTTTAAAGACTTCATCATCACGTATGGGATAGTTTCCCAACTCACAGCTCCTGGTACACCTCAACAAAATGGTGTAGCGGAGAGGAGAAATAGAACCCAAATGGAAATGGTGAGATCTATGATTAGTTTCTCATCATTACCAAATTCCTTCTGGGGATATGCGTTACAAACAGCGCCATACATTATGAATGTAGTGCCATCCAAATCTGTTCTTAAGACTCCCCTAGAGTTTTGGAATGGTCGTAAAGCTAGTTTGTGACATTTTCGCATATGCGGGTGTCTAGCACACGTGCTGAAGAACATAACTGGAAAGATAGACTCCAAGTCTGTTGTCTGCCTATTTGTAGGATACTCCAAGGAGACCTGAGGTGGACATTTCTATAGTCCCGAAGATAATAAAGTATTTGTATCAATAAATGCAACGTTTCTTTACGACAATTACATTAGTGACCATAAACCTCGTTCCGAGCTTGTATTAAATGAGTTGGAGCCTGGTGAGACTAGTGATTCATCAACAAGAGTTGTTGATCCATAAACATCTGAGATTTAGATGGTTCCCGATCCGGATACACTACCACCTAGACGTAGTGAGAGGGTTGTGAGACAACCTGAGCGCTATTTAGCTATAGGTGAGGGACAAGGTGTTGTCTCTCCTAATAGTGTGGATGATCCATTGACATTTAAGAATGCAATGGAAGATCCCGATAAAGAGGAATGGCTTAAAGCCATGAATCTCGAGATGGACTCCATGTACTCTAACTCAGTCTGAGATCTTGTAGACTTACCGGATGGGGTAAAACCCATAAGGTGTAAGTGGATCTACAAGAGAAAGAGAGGAGTAGACGGGAAGGTACAGACCTTCAAGGCAAGGCTAGTGGCAAAGGGTTATACCCAGAAAGAGGGGGTCGATTATGAAGAGACCTTCTCGCCAGTAGCTATATTTAAGTCTATTAGGATTCTCTTATCCATTGCTGCCTATTTCGATAATGAAATTTGGAAAATGGATGTCAAGACTGCATTCTTGAATGATAATATTGATGAGAGCATCTATATGATGTAACTAGAGTGATTCGTGTCTCCAGATCAAGAGCAAAAGGTTTACAAGCTGTAACGGTCCATTTATGGACTTAAGCAAGCATCTAGATCTTCGAACATTAGGTTTGATGATGTGATTAAAACCTATGGCTTCGAGCAGAATGTCAATGAGCCTTGTGTCTACAAGCACATCATTGATAAGAAAGTAGTTTTCTTGGTCCTATACGTAGATGATATCCTACTCATTGGGAATGATGTGAGAGTATTGTCTGATGTAAAAGGGCTGGTTGGATAGCCAATTCCAAATGAAAGATTTGGGAGAGGCAAGTTATGTTCTAGGGATCGTAAGAAAAAACTTATAGCACTATCTCAGGCATCATATATCTACAAGATTCTTGTGCGATTTTCGATGCAGAACTCTAAGAAAGGTAATTTACCTTCCAGACATGGAGTTCACTTGTCTAAGGAACAGTGTCTTAAGACAGCTCAAGAAGTTGAGGATATCAGACGTGTACCCTATGTATCGGTAATAGGTAGTCTCATGTATGCTAAGTTATGCACGAGACCGAACATCTGCTATGCAGTGGGAGTTGTCAGCAGATACCAGTCCAACCCAGGATTGGATCATTGGGTTGCTGTCAAGACTTTTCTCAAGTATCTTCGAAGAACGAGAAATTATATGCTAGTGTATCCCGGACAGGATTTGATCCCGTTAGAATACACGGATTCTGATTTTCAATCAGACAGGGATTCTAGAAAATCCACGTCTTGATCAGTATTCACCTTAGGTGGTAGAGCCATTGTGTGGAGAAGTATCAAGCAATCTTGCATTGCTGACTCCACCATGGAAGCCGAATATGTAGCTGCTAAAGAGGTTGCTTGGCTCCGTAAGTTCTTGAGTGATCTGAAAGTTGTTCCAGACCTAGATAAGCCCATCACACTTTATTGTGATAACAGTGGTGTTGTGGCTAATTCCAAAGAACCAAGAAGCCCAAGAGATGGAAGCATATATAGAGAAAGTAACATCTCATCAGAGAGATAGTGAAGAGAGGAGATGTGATCGTCACCAAGATAGCCTCACAAGACAATCATGTTGATCCATTTACGAAGACCTTACGGGCTAAAGTGTTTTCAGGTCACCTAGATGGTCTATGGTTACGAGACAGGCCTTACATGCTTTAGTGCAAGTGGGAGATTGTTGGGGTTTATGCCCTAAACATGTAACTTGTAAATGGATTTATGAAGTAAATAAAACGAAAGGTTCAATTCATTTTGTTATGTTATTTATTTTATAAACTTGTGTACATATTAACATCTTGGATTGCCGGATGTAATCTCGAACTGTGCATATGAGTGTCATATACGGATAGATACAGTAAGTGATGTGCAATCTAAACTGTCCATAGATAGCAAATAAAGCTGGGTAGTTTATTTGTGGTTAATCTATGGTTGCGGTCCATTCCGTAATGTACAGTGATTAAATCCTGAATCATTCATATGAGATATGGGAATGGAGGCACCTTGTATGATGTGATCATATAGTAATGGGCCATGATCTATATGAATCTCACACCAAGATCCGTTTACCGATGAGATTCATATATATCAACTAATGATGGCTATATATGGGTGATCTTAATCCTGAGAGTCTTATCAACTCCTTCAGGTTAGATCGTGGTCTTTGATATACCATGGGTGAGATCAGATGCATTTCTTGATCAATATACTCCGTATGTTGGGATTACGGTTTAGCTTGTGGTTGGGAAGGTTTGTACACAATAGTGGAATCCATTCTTCTTGTGAGAAGTAGATAGTAGTTCCCTTAACGGTTTATTCCGGGCTTAAACAATATGAGCACTCTCCTAATTCCGTGAGGAAATATGATTTATTGTCCATTAGAGAATCAATGGTACATAAATGATATATGTAATTAGAGGGGTATAACGGACATTATGACCTAGCTCTAATTATGAACTACTGTGGAGGATCACACCATATGTAATAGCTATATCGATGGACATCGAGTTGTATCAGTCTGTGTAAAAACGTCTGCAGTTGAGAAAGTGCAGCTTCGGGTTTTTAGTGGAATAACACCGAAGTTAATGATCAAGGAATATTAATTAAAGAGTTTAATTAATAATTCCAAGGATTATTGGAGCTTAAAATACTGTGTCCATTAGGTCCTCTTGCTAGCCCGATCGATTTAGCTAACAAGGGTCACAGTTAATTAATTGGATTGTCCAATTAATTGGTTACGAAAGTGACATATTTATTCGGGAATTAATTAAATGAGATTATTTAATTAATGAATAACGGTGATTAAATAAAATAAATAATGAGATTATTTAATTATGTTATTAATCACTAAATGTATATTGATATTTATTTTTGAATAAAATAAGATAATATGATTATTTTATTTTATTAAATTAAATATTTTATTTTTGAATTTAAATAGTTTGAATTGAAAAATAAAATCAAATAAAATATATGAGATATTTTTTTATTTGAAAGTTTTTAAATATTTTATTTTTGAATTTAAATTGTTTGAATTCAAATTTATAATCAAATAAAAGATATGAGATATTTTTTATTTGAAAGTTTTAAAAATCAAATATAGATTTGATCAAAATTTTGAATATAATATATTAAATATATATTATTTTTAAAAAAATTAAAACAAACCAACCAATGTGCGTGAAAAGCACAACACTTATATATGATATATTTTGTGCAAAGTCATGTGGGGCACGAATTAATGACATGAAAAATTTGTTTGGTTTTCAAAAAAGTGTGCATAAGGTCTTTTGCTTAAAAAGAAAATTAGGCACATATCAATTTTGCTATTGAAGCAATTAGTGTGTGTGTAAAACACATATCAACATATATATAAGAATTTGTATGTGATGCAAATGGTGCAAGTGTTGAATAGTAAAAATTAAGAAAGAGTTTCTTAGTTGTCCTACATCCTCCATTCTAAGTTCCTTTGTTCGTGACTTGCCCATACACAGTTACTAGTCCCGGGATATAGCGAGGAAGATCAATGGTACAGACCAGGAGCAAATCGAAAAGTGAAAGAGCCTCCAAACATTGGTATGGTTCTATTTTTTTATTAATTACAATTTCCTGTATTTACATATACATTTTATTAGTGTAAAAATTTTTATATGTTTTTGTTCCGAAAAAAATTACGATCAAAAGTTCACTAGTCCCATATACAAATTACGATATGTATAAAAAATTTAAAAACCCATTTCCGCTGCACGACCGGTGAACGAGGTTCCAACATGTCTAGCATACAATGCTCCCTCTTGATAAATGCTATAACTAAAATCAATAATAGCATAAAGTTCATAAAGATGTTCACACAATCACACATTCAAGCAATTTGAAGAAATATCAATCAAAATAAGCTTCATATGCTAAGAGAGATACACAAAGATTTTTCAAGTTCTCTGATAATTCTTCAACAATTACTAAATTATCATCATACTCATAAAAAAAGTGTGTGTGAGAGAGATATGCTTAAAATATATTTCAAGAAGTAGTTTGATAAATAACATGCAAACAATTCCCAAGAACTATTCATCTTAAGTTTTTTCTATAAAAAGTCAAACCGATTATCATCCGGGATTTTTGGCTTTTAAGAGAACAGATTTCAACATATGAACGTGTGTGTACATGTGGCTCGTCTTTCCATTTCTGTTTTTCAACCCAAGCTCATTTGATTTTCAAGTATACTTCTTTTTAAGCCTTCCTATTTTTCTTTTTTGGCTTTGAATCAAAGAATTTTTCTTTTCATGATTCCATTTCAACACTTCTTTGATTTTTTCCATTTTTTTTAACATATAAGAAATTAACTTCATGGTGGCTTTCACTCATCACAATGGTGTAGCTCTTTCCAACATTGGGTAGCTTTCACAACCAATGTGTGTAGCTCTTTCCATAAAGGTTCTCGTTGAGTTCTATGTATTTGCCAAAGCAAAATGGATACTAACAATAGGTCATTTTAAATGTACTTAAGCACAAAAAGTTCAAGGTGTATCCAATTTTACTTATTAGCAAACTCAACCTACTTGCAAAACATATAAGAGAAGCAAGGTGCATTTTTAGAAAAAACCAAGATTTTATGGCTCATAAGCACATGATCTAAGAGCAATAAGTAGAGATTTATTCAATATCATTACTTCTCTAATGAGTAGCTTTCAAAGAATATGAAGCTCATATTTTCAAAAATAATATCACTCAATATACTATACACAAATAATCATCAAAGTTAAGATCAATGTGAACAATTTCACTATTAGATCCTAAAATAGCAAATGTCAATGAGAACCATATGTATGCTATACAAAATTCTCTAATATGACATGCTATGAGATGTATATCAAAAATTGAGTCAAAAGATGAATATCTAAGAGAACATGCATTAGAGTATAGAGATACATTTTGCACATTATATTCACCAAATATCATATTTCCGCCCTTTTTATGAGCACTCTTGCCTTGAATGTCCTCATGACACCAAGTTGACAATGTTTCACAATAAGAGTATAAAAAGCAAAATATCTCAATTCAATAAACACATATATCAAAAGAACTTCTCTAAAGTTAACCAACAAATTTTGACCATCATAACAAACATGATGTGAGATAACCAAGTTCATATCAAAACATAGAGTATTCAAAGCTAGCAAGCAAGAATTCTCAACACAATTGATATATTGCCTCAAAGCTATCACACATGTGCTTCTTATATCAGTGATAAGAGAACTCACCCTTGAACCACTTGTTCTTGGGTGTACATACACAAACATTTCCAATATCATCCTTGAAAACAATGTTAAATCTAGAGTAAAGTCCTTCAATGACATGATTAACAAGAATATCATTAACACACTCTTCCTTAACATTTTCAACACAAGCTTTGTTAAGTTGAACAATATTAGTTTTCTTTCTATTCCAAAACTCCTTTTCATGCTTAGCAATATTATCATGTTTTTCAATTTACAAATCCTTAGCATGTTCAAGTTGAAGTTTAATCTCCTTATCTCTAGATTCATTTCTTAATTTGCATTTTTCATTATATTTATAACTCCTAGGCTTAATATGACCTATTGTGTTGCAATAATGGCAAATTAGAATAAAAGATGAGATTGTACCTTTCGGAGTTGAACTAGCTTCACTAGGAGTTTGCAAAGATACCTAGTTCGACAACTTTTTCTTGTCTTTTGATCTTCTCTTCTTGTGTGGTTTCTTATCAACCACAGCTTCATCCAAGTGAGTAGGAAGTGGTGCTTCCAAGAGCTCCTCTTCAACTACCAAGTCGTCTTCACAACTATGAGAATTAACAAGATCCCTAACACTAGACACACTCATCGAATCATTCACTAAGTCCTTAATGGCCTCCTTAGCCGTGTCTATCTCTTCCATTAATTTTTTTTTCTCTCTTCTTCAAAGAAGATATCACATTTTCCTTCTCAAGATTTATCTTTTCAAGTTCTCTAAACTTCTTCATAATATCACCTTTCTCACCAAGAAGTCTACGAGTGACAATCACAAACTCATCTAGTTGTTTCTTGATCAAACCATCCTTCTCAACTACCTCTCTTAGAGCATTATTTCTATCTTATTCAAGCTTCTTTATCTTGGCTAACAACTCAAGATTAGTAGCAATGGAACTAGAGCTTCCATGATGATTTGCACCAAAGTTCTTGTTCACATATATTGTACTATCAACATCTAGTGGAGAATGAGAAGCCGTTAGAGCTATAAAGTTGCTCACCAACTCTTCATCACTTGAAAACTCACTACTAGAGCTCTCATTATCACTAGAGTTATTATCACTCCAAGTAGCCGCCAACACTTTGCCTTTCTTGTCTTTCTTAGATGGATTCTTGGTGCACTCACTAGCAAAATAACCAAAACCATGACAATTATAGCAATGAACATCTTTCTTGTTCATGGCTTGACTATTCTTCTCATTCCTTGGAGATGATGTTTTCTTAACTCTCTTTTCCTTAGAAGACTTGCCTCTAGGCTTGGCATCCTTATTTAGAAACTTCTTGAACTTTCTAACCAAAAGAGTCATCTTTTCATTTTCATCATCACTATCCTCCTCAATAACATTGAAAGTGATTCTCTTACTCTTAATCTTTGGCTTCAAGCACATCTCATAAGTTTTGAGAAACCCAAGCAACTCATCAATGTTCATGCTATCCACATCCTTGCTTTCCTCAATGGTCGTCACCTTTGATTTAAATCTCTTAGGAAAAGACCTAAGGATTGTCCAATTTAAACACTCTTTTGAGATAGGTACTCCAAGTGCTTGACATTGGGTACCAATGTTAATAAGCCAGAATTGGAAGTCCTTGAACTTTTCTTCTTCACCAATACTTAAACCTTTAAATTGTGATGCCAACATTTGAATCCTTGATTTCTTCACCGCTAAGGTTCCTACGTTAGTAACTTGGAGAGTATCCCAAGCTTCCTTTGTGGATTCAAGATTTTGAATGTAGGAGAATTAATGCCCATCAACTCCTCCATAGATGGCATTCATAGCACGATGATGACACTTAGCAACCTCATACTCATTTTTTGTCCATTCACTCCTTGACTTAAGTATCATGGTTCCATCCTCTTGAACCTTGGTAGGAGGACTATAACCTTCTTCCACTACCATGACTTCAAAAGCTTTGCAAAAATTATGAATGTATCACCTGGACTCTCACTAAGTACAATCTAGTGTCCTGCACTGATACCAATTGAAAATACAAACACAGTTAAATGCTCAAGGCTAACCTAGAGGGGGGGAAAGGGGTGAATAGGTTATACACCTTTTTCGACTCCCTTAAAAACAAACAAAAGTTTGTCCCTCTAGATTGCTTGTATCACAATATATATATATCAATTAAAGACACTTAATCAATATATAAAACCAATAAAGTGTGATACAAACAAGTAATTGTAACACATACATATTCTATATTATAGAAAGGAAGTCAACTTACATATAGAGTTCTATCCATAGTATTCTAATAACAAATACAAATATAAGAGAGATAGAGATAGAAAAAAGTTAACAAAAGATATAATGTGGTAAACCGCCGAAGAGGAAACAAACACATGTTAGCAACCACCGGCAAACAAAATCCACTAGTAGATAAGACAAGTACAATCTCTCAAGTGACCCCTTCACCTAGAAACTACCCTCCTATCCAACTCTTGAAGATGTAGCCCTCTTGCTCAACAATCTGAGGCCTCACACCTTTTGCCAAGACTTTCTCGCTCACCCTTCTGGATCCTCACGACCATAGGCAAGACTTCTTGCTTAACTATCCGAGTCCTCCCGACTCTAGTCAAGACTTCCTCGTTCACTCTTCCGGATGCTCACGACCCTAGGCAATACTTCCTTGCTTGACAATCCGAGGTCTCCTACCTCTTGCCAAGACTTTCTTGCTCAACAACATAGGTCTCCTACCTATTGTCAATACTTCCTCCTCACAAGGCATCTAGGTGATCATGAATGCAAAACGCAAACAAGTGCGCAACATAGAATGTTATGATCAACACATCCTATGGAAAATACGAGACATGAGCATGAATGCACAAAACAAATGTAGTCTAGTCAATCATGCATGTTTAATCCATCTAGATCATGTAAGATATGTTCAATATTAATTACAACCTAGATACATGCATAGATCTAAAACTTGAATCACAAGATATGTTCAATTGACACATAATCAAGTTTAAATCTCATAAACCAAAAACATGCTAAAATCATATGACAAAGTCATTTAGATTAAAGCTTAAGTTCTAGAGCATATTCCTATTCATAGATTCAACAAAACACATGAATAGCTCAAAAGAACATAAGCACATGTATCATTGTGAGATTTTGGCCAAGACAATCTAATACATGTGAGAAACTTTTTTTCACAAAATCAATCAATCAAATATCATCAAATAGTCCTAAAATCAAAGGTAGCACAATACAATCCCAAACATGTGAAAACATAGGCAAAATCAAAACCTGACTCAACAAGTGAGATTTCAATTGAAACTCAATCTAGCTATAAATGAGTTCAAAACTCAAATCAAAACTATCACAAGACACATATATATGTTGAAGAAGAAAACCCAAGGCAATTGACCAAGTTTTAAATGAAAACTTTACAAGAAAATCAATACCTTAGTTGATTTTGGAGCAGTCCCGTTTTTTTTGTGAGTTAAGACTCCACAAACAGCAATAAACCTAACTCAAACCTTAAGAGAACAGATGGAGGATGAATAGAAAAACACTCTAAACTTTGAATCGCTCAAATCGGAGTTCAAATGAAGAAGTTATGGTGTTTGGAAGGTGAGAATATTTGAGAGAAAATTCTGTACTCAAATTTTAAATCTATTCTTGGAATGAAATGTGAGGGGGAAGGGATATATAAAAGAGAGGGAAACTAGACATATGAAATGACCAAAAGGGACAAGAAGCAGCCAAGCTTGTTTGCTGCCCGAGATGACATGTGGGCATCTCGGGGCAGCAAGCTTTCTGTCCCGAGATGGCCACGCGCCATGTCAGGAAAGAAGAGCTTTGCTGTCTTCTTTTTCCCTTGACCTTCCTTCGTATTCTTCGACCGTTCTCCGGCCTCCGAACTTGAAATTCGAATCCATTTACGGACTACAAACCATAAATCTCTCACAGACATGAATATATAAGATACTCAACCCAGAAAATAAAAATTCGACTCGATATATGAAGATGAAGGCAATGTATGCAACATGAGTTGAAAGTGTAGTATCTTTTGACTTTGAACTTGAAATCAATAGTATGAGTAACCGAAATGATCAGAACTCAATCAAGAATGATTTAAGACTAAAATCAAGTTCAATACCCATGTTATACAAACATATACACATACAAACACAATTTACACTAGAATACAAACTACATAGAGATAGTCTCCAATCATGCATTTTCCAAAACATGTTATTTTCATACCAATGCATGAGCATTCATCCTCAAGTGTGTGAATGTGTTATACATGTTGCACAATGATGCAGGGACATATATGAATTAATTGTATGTGTGTGCCTATAATGGTGCACAACGATGTAGGGACACAAATGTATGAATTGTGTGTGTGTGCCTAAGCCTTGTAAGAGAAAGATAAGGTCTTAGTATACCTTTGTAGAACCATATTACATCCTTTCTCTTTGAAGACTTTGAACTTGCTTTGACTAGTTGTTCCTTCTCCTTTGAAGCTTGAATTATCATGAATCTAAACAACTAAATCATTACAAGTAAACATCATTTTGATATGGAATTAATGCCAACACAATCTAAAACCTAAGACACTCTTCCTTTGAGAGTTCACACCATCTACCAGTTGGACTACGTCCTACCTAATTGTTAACATAACAACGAGCGTTTTCAATTTTAACCTTGCGATTTTTGTAACAAGAACTCTTGATGGATAATAATAAAATCACATTGAGTGTGTTACCAAGTTATCAAACTTCAATATATTCCCCCACGAATATCCCTCATTTGAGAATAGATATCGTTTGGGCCAATTGTCTAGTCTATCCTTGTAAGAAAGTTTCTTGCTAAATTCCATTGACGAATACCCCTTAGGGGTTATTACACGAAACATAAAGCTCAACTAAACTTGGAGGCCGTAGGAGTTCTGTAACACCTTCTCCCACTCAATTATTTAAGGCGTGTAATCGAATTCCATAAAATGATTTACCAAGTTATCTAGATGCCAATTAGATACCTAACCCATTCAATGCATGTTCATACCAAAAGAGATATATGAGTGGCACTCCTATTCTACATGACATGTTATCATACAACAACAAATATTTTAATATTTATGAAAATATAAATAGCTACAATTTTGGTCCTTCCTAGAAAAGCAAGCAAATTACATATGTCTTATAATACAAAAAATACTTTCTTAGCGAACAAGTCTTCACGTGACCATCATCTGTTTGCACCCCTTTGTTGCTGCCCATGGGCATGCACACCCTTTGGCTCCATAAAGGGGTGCTGTGCGTAGCCCATGGGATCCATAAGGCTGCCGAGTGCAGCCCATGCCACAACAATCGTGGTTGCATGCTCATTCGTACGAACGATTGTTATTATGGCACGCACGATACCAAACTTGTTCCGGTTGCTCCCAATTTTTCATATTTTTGAATCTTTGATACTTGAATATAATATAACAGTATTTTAAACAAAAAAAATACTGCACTTTTTTTTTATTACAACAATAAAATAAAATAAAAACTTGGCAACTACCAAGAAGGAAATTATAGCGATGATAGGCCACCATTCTTGTTACAATCCCAAAACAAAAATACATTGAAATTCTAGGATAAAAATTGAGCAATAACAAATCACATTATGAAACACACACACACACACACATATATATATATATATATATATATATATGTATGTTTATATCCATACATTCCAATGTAAATATATATGCGAATACCTAAAGTGCCATCTCTTTCTAAAACATGCATATTAACAATAAAAAAAGTAGATTCACGTACATATACATCAATTAATCAAGGATACAACCAGGCTCTGATACCAATTGCAGGGAAAAATCGGTTCAAAACATGATGGAAGTGTAGAATGAGTGTTTGTTATATTTTAAATATTTTCCCTTTAATAGAAATAACCTTAACCCTAGATTAATTGATGTATATTAAAGGATTGTACCTTTTATCTCTTGATGATTGAACTAACATAGAATTGAATCCGCAATATATTTCAATCCAATTACGAATGTGAATCACCTAGAAGTGTGGGTTCTTTTTCTTTTAACTGTATACCTGAGGATGGAAACAAACAAAATCTCTTTCTTTGTTAGTCACAATAGTCCACCAAGAAGAAAAACAAAGAACGTTAGGTCACTTGTGAATTATCAATCAATTTGATTGAAACTCACATGAACCTAGATTCGATGTTGTACACAAAAACTTTTAATGTAATGGCTACTAGTGCACTATCGAATACAAAACGTTCTTTCCTCCTTTTTCTCTTTGCTGAATTTTCACATACCAATCTTTAGACTTGGAAGAATTTATCTAGAGCAAGATCCAGATTCTCTACACTCAAAATCCTCTCTTGGCCAAAATTTCTCTACCTTATAGTAGGGATTGGCCGAGATTTCTCTCTAAGAAAAGGAAGTGGCTAAAATTTTTCTCTCTCAGAATTTGGTTGGCCGAATTTTGCACTATCATATATATATTGGCCGAATTCTTCATCATTTTGATTTAGAAGAGCAAATCCTCTCCTAAGAAGGATTTACTTGGTAGGCAAGAATCCTTTCCGTAGGAGGATTTACTTGGTGGGCAAGAATCCTTTCCTTTGGAGTATTTACTTCTACACCATGACTCCTAATCCAACTCAGATAGTGTATTTATTCAATAACCAATTATTGAATATAATTAAATTGTGACTAAATCAAAAACTTCCTAATTTAACCAATTGTCAATTAGAATCCTAATAGAAATCAAATACTTTCTAATTTTACTAGATAAATAAATTCCTATTATTTATCTACTTATCAAATATAGTATTTGATACTGATCATATTACCAACAATAAAATGACTCTAAGAGACCATCTCCTACTAGGAAAAAGATTTTGACTTTCATTCAAACAATTAATTAATTAATTTTTATTTCAATAAGTAATATAATAAAAATCAGTATATAAGGCTATTCTACAAGCCCTAGCTATCCAAGCCTATACATGGGCCAAATATTGTTTTTATTATTTTATTAAATCCATTGGACTTAAATAAAAAAGTCCATATGTGAACTATACTCATTCTTACTAAAAGAAACAAGCCCACATGCCTTAATACAATTCTAGATGGGTCCATAAATTGATCCGGTAGAATATATCAAGTGATCCATGCAAGTTCGTGTGGATTGGGGATCTTGGCTGGCTATCTAAATTTAAGCTCCAATAGACATAACCTAATCACAATCAACAAATGATTCACATAGGTTCAATCTATTAATTTAAGTTCATTCCACTAAAGAACTAAAATTGAACTCTTAAATAAAGATAGAATAAGTTAATATTGCTCATTCATACCCTAGACAATATTAATGGATATAGTGTATCCTCGTAAAGAATACCAGTAATCGCCAATAGCTCATAGACTGCCTATAGCTCTCCTAGTTGCCATATTTACTCATATGACCACATTTTGAACTTGGATATTTTGAATTGTCAAGAAGCCATATTTCAATAGACGCTATTGAAAACTTGACGTTAAGATTTAATATCCAATAACTCAAAACATCCATATGATGATATTCTACTCTCATTTAATAAATGGAGCCACGATGTGTATATCTATAAATGAAGTCCTCTATCGATTAACAAATTAATTGCACCAAACTATCGAGGATAGAATATGCTATATAAACATACTCATTGATAGCTTATAAGTCCACCATTTATCATAGGATTGAGATAGACTCTCTAATTGTCTTCAAGTAAAAACTATTATTTATTGATGGTTCTGGATAAAGTATCTAACTACGAACCTATTCAATGCACCTAGTGCACTAGATTCCCTTACCCAAAGAATCCACACTTTGATGATTTTAGACTCATCATAACACATTTGATCCCACTCCAATGCTAGCAAAAGAATCTACAGCTTCAACAAGATAAAGGTGTCCAACCTTTATCTTAAGTTGTGAATATTTGACAATCTTTTCATATAAATAAAGTGATTTTTAGTTAAAAAAACCTTATAGCATTTATAGTTTAATTATTATAATTGTCAAAAGTAAATAATCAAAAGGTCAAAAGACTATGAGAAAAGAAGAATTGTTCATACATCTAGATAGGTATGAGGTAGACACAATTCTTTAGTTAGTCTTGAATAATATTCACAACTTAAGACAAATGGTTAGATGCCTTTATCTTGTCAAAGTTGTAGATTCTTTTGCTAGCATATGAGTGGGATCAAATGTGTTTTGATGAGTCTAAAATCATCAAAGTGTGGTGTCTTTGGGAAAAATAATCTAATGCATTGGGTGCATTGAATTGGATCACAATGAAATACTTTATCTAGAACCGTCAATAGATAAAAAATTTCATTTGAAGATAATCGGAGAGTCTATCTCAATCCTGTGATAAATGATGGACTTATGGTTGCAAGTGTTATCATTTGAGCTAAAACACCACATGAGTTGTGGACCGGGCGAAAGCCTAGTTTACAACACTTAAGGATATTTGGATGTCCTATGCACGTGTTAAAAGGAAAGATAGAAAAAAGATGGAGTCCCATTTAGAAACATGCATATTTGTTGGCTACCCAAAAGGAACAAAAGGATATTATTTTTATAGTCATTCAGATCTTAAAGTATTTATTTTGACAAATGCTAAATTTATGGAAAAGGACTATAGGAATAATTTTGTGCCTAAAAGTAGACTTGTCCTGAATAAGCTTTTGGGAGATAATTACACAAGAGGTTTCGCAACCAAACCCAATTGTAAGTTCCGTACCAACACAAGATCAACAATGTACCTTACCCCATCGTAGAGGGAGGGTTGTTAGACAACCCGAGAGATACATTGGTCTAAGAGAATCTGTAGAGAATCTTCCGGACGACGATGATCCCTATAAGTACAAGGAAGCAATGGAAGATGTTGATTGTTACCATTGGTAAAAGGCAATGCAATCCGAAATTGAATCTATGTTCAAAAACAAAGTCTGGTCTCTTGTAGACTTGCCTAAAAAGATAAAACCCATTGGGTGCAAGTGGGTATACAAGAGGAAAAGAGGAATGGATGGAAATGTGAAAACCTTTAAAGCTAGATTTGTAGCTAAAGGTTATACACAGAAAGAAGGTATCGATTATAAAGAAACCTTTTCTTCTATGTCCATGGTTAATCCATTAGGATACTCTTATCCATCACGACATCTCTAGACCTAGAGATTTGGTAAATGGACGTCAAGACAGCTTTCCTTGATGGAAGTATTGACGAAAGCATCTATATGATGCAACCAAAAGGATTCATTGAAAAAGGCCAAGAGGAAAGGGTATGAAAGTTGCAAAGATCCATATATGGATTAAAGCAAGCATCTAGATCCTAGAACATAAGGTTCGATCAAGCTGTAAAAGGTTTTGGATTTATTCAAAACCTTGATGAACCTTGTGTATACAAAAGGATTAAAGGCGACAAGTTGGTTTTCCTAGTTCTTTAAGTTGATGATATTTTACTCATTGGAAACGGTGTAGGAGTATTGAATTCAATAAAAGAATGACTTAGGAGAAGCAAGTTATATTCTTGGTATCCAAGTCATAAGGGATAGAAAGAATAGAATGATTGCATTATCCCAAGCTTTATACATAGATAAAATCTTGTCTAGGTTTTCCATGCAAGATTCCAAGAATGGTATGTTGCCTTTCAGACATGGAATCAAACTTTCTAATGAACGAGTTTCTAGAAATGAGCATGAAGAGCAATTCATGAATAGGGTTCCATATGCATCGGCAATTGGAAGTCTCATGTATACAATGCTCTGTACTAGACTTGATATTTGTTTTACTGTGGGCATAGTTAGCAGGTTTCAATCGAAACCTAGTCCTGATCACTGGTTGGCTGTCAAGCATATTTTCAAGTATCTTAGGATAACGAGAGAATATATGCTTGTATACTCTGGTTGGGATTTAATTCACGTTGGGTATACAGATTCTATTTTTTTATCAGATTCTTACTCCAAGATATCAACATCAGGATCTGTGTTTACTATTAGAGGATGGGCAGTCATATGGAGAAGTATCAAGCAATCTTGTATTACTGATTCCACCATGGAAGTCGAGTATGTTGCTACATACGAGGCTGCTAAAGAGGCTGTCTGGCTCCGCCAATTCTTGATTGACTTGGAAGTGGTTCCTGATGCGAATAAGCAGATCACTATCTCATGTGACAATAGTGGAGCGGAGGCTACTTTGAGAGAACCAAGAAGTCATAAGAGAGGGAAACACATTGAAAGAAAGTATCACCTTCTGAAGGAAATTGTGCATAGGGGTGACGTGATGATTACCAAGATCGCGTCAGTAAAAAATCTAGCGGATCCCGCGGACCCCTTTATAAATGCTCTTCCACAAAATAGTTTTGATGGGCACCTAGAGAACATGGGGATGAGAGATATAACATATTTGCTATAGAGCAAGTGGGAGATTGTTAGGATTATGCTCGATAGCAAGGTATAATAATGTATTTGACAATCTTTTCATATTAAAAAAGTGATTTTTAGTTTAACAAATCTTATAGCATTTATAGTTTAATTATTATAATTGTCAAAAATAAATAATTGTAAGGTCAAAAGACTATGAGAAAATAAGAATTGTTCATACATCTAGATATATATGAGGTAGACACAATTCTCTAGTTAGTCTTGAATAATATTCATAACTTAAGATAAAAGGTTGGGCCACTTTATCTTATCAAAGTTGTAGATTCTTTTGCTAGCATTTGAGTGGGATCAAGCGTGTTATGATGAGTCTAAAAACATCAAAGTGTGGTGTCTTTCGGAAAAAGTATCTAATGCATTGGGTGCATTGAATTGGATCACAATGAAATACTTTATCTAGAATCGTCAGTAGGTAAAAGTTTTCATTTGAAGACAATCGGAGAGTCTATCTCAATCCTGAGATAAATGAAGGACTTATGGTTGCAAGTGTTATCATTTGAGCTATCAATGAGTACGATTATATACCATAATTTATCCTCGATAGTTTAGTGGTATTCATTTGTTAATCGATAGAGTACTTCAATTATAGATATGGACATCGTGGCTCCATTTATTAAATGAGAGTAGATATCATCATATGGATGTTTTGAGGTATTAGATATTAAATCTTAACGTTAAGTTTTTGATAATGTCTAATGAAACATAGCTTATGGACAAGTCAGAATATCCAAGTCCAAAATGTGGTCATATGAGTAAATATGGTAACTTGGAGAGCTATAGACGGTCTTTGAGCTCTTGGCAATTACTGATATTCTTCAAGAGGATACACTTTCTCCAATAAGGTTGTCTAGGGTTTGAACGAGTAACATCAACTTATTCTATATTTATTTAAGATTTCAATTTTAGTTCTTTAGTGGAATGAACTAAAATTAAATATATCGTACCTAAGTGAATCATTTATTGATTGTGATTGGGTTGTGTCTACTGAAGCTTAAATCTAGATAGCCCGCCAAGATCCTTAATCCACATGAACTTACATGGATCACTTGATATATTCTACCGGATCAATTTAGGGGTCCATCTAGAATTGTATTGAGACATGTGGACTAGGTTCTTTTTGTAAGAATAGGTCTAGTTCACATGTGGACTTTTTACTAAGGTCTAATAGATTTAATAAATTAAGAAAAATAATATATGGCCCATATATATGAGTTGGGCAGCAAGGCAATTTAGAATAGCTTAATTATATTCTTTTTATTTTATTATTCATTTAAATGGATAATATATGGCCCATACATAGTGTTAGGATTATACACGATAGCTAGAGTATAATATTTTATATGACAATCTTTTCATATTAATAAAGTGATTTCTAGTTTAACATATCTTATAGCATTTATAGTTTAATTATTATAATTGTCAAAAGTAAATAATCATAAGGTCAAAAGACTATGAGAAAAGAAGAATTGTTTATACATTTAGATATTTATGAGGTAAACACAATTCTTTAGTTAGTCTTCAATAATATTCACAACTTAAGATAAATGGTTGGGCGCCTTTATCTTGTCAAAGTTGTAGATTCTTTTGCTAGCATTTGAGTGGGATCAAATGTGTTATGATGAGTCTAAAATCATCAAAGTGTGGTGTCTTTGGGCAAAAGAATCTAGTGCACTGGGTGCATTGAATAGGATCAAAATTAAATACTTTATCTAGAACCGTCAATGGATAAAAGTTTTCATTTGAAGACAATCAGAGAGTCTATCTCATTCCTGAGATAAATGATGGACTTATGGTTGCAAGTGTTATCATTCGAGCTATCAATGAGTACGATTACATAGCATAATCTATCCTCGACAGTTTGGTGGTATTCATTTGTTAATCGATAGAGGACTTCATTTATAGATATGGACATCGTGGCTCCATTTATTGAATGAGAGTAGAACACCATCATATTGATGTTTTGAGGTATTGGATATTAAATCTTAACGTTAAGTTTTCAATAGTGTCTATTGAAACATGGCTTCTGGACAAGTCAAAACATTTAAGTTCAAAATGTGGTCATATGAGTTAATATGGTAACTTTGAAATAATGTGTACAAGGTTATACTAAACAACCTATAGGGGGGGGGGGGGGGTGAATAGGTGTCTCTCACTTTTGACAAATCTTTCGAGATTAGAGACAAAACCTTGATAAGCATACAAATTAACATTTAACATGATTGTTATGAGAAAACAATATATTCATGTATGCTCAAATCTCCACTCTTAGTCTACAAAAACATACAACAAGAACGAATGTATCTTATGAACAAATATATTCAATGTAGACAAAATTCCATAAGTTGTACTTAGAGTATTACAATGTGATACTTTACAACTTGAATATAATATCACAAGATACAAAGTTATCTAACATACACAAACAATATTGCGTAAGGAAGTCAACTTACATATAAAATTCTATCCACATTATTCAAATAACAATTACCAATATAAGAGAGATAGGGATAGAGAAAAGTTGACACAAGATATAACGTGGTAAACTTCTAAAGAGGAAACATCCACGGATTAGCAACCACCGACAAACAAAATCCACTAGTAGATAAGAAAAGTACAATCTCTCAAGTGACCCCTTCACCTAGAAACTACCCTCCTGTCCTACTCATGAAGATGTCGCCCACATGCTTAACAATCCGAGGCCTTACACCTCTTGTCAAGACTTTCTCACTCACCTTACCGGATCCTCACGACCCAAGGCAATACTTCTTGCTCAACTATCTGAGTCCTCCCGAATCTAGTCAAGACTTCCTTGCTCACCTTTCCGGATCCTCTTGACCTTAGGCAAGACTTCTTGGTCGACTATCCGAGTCATCCCGACTCTAACCAAGAACTCTTTGCTTGACAATCCAATGTCTCACACCTCTTGCCAAGACTTTCTTGCTCAACAACATAGGTCTCACACCTATTGTTAAGACTTCTTTCTCATAAGGCATCTAAGTGATCATGAATGCAAAACGTAAACAAGCACGCAACATAGAATAAGATGATCAACAAATTCTATGGAAAATAGAATTAATCAATAAGCACACAAAGTATATTTTCTAGTTTTTAATCCAAAAGTGACACCACACAAGATGATGCATGAGCATATGAAATGTATGGATTAGGTACACTCCATGAAGATCTAGACATAGACAATAAAGTTCACAAAACAAGATTGTCTAGATCTTATACATGAACAAAAATCTAGAGCATGCCAAATTTCCAAACACACACTTTAAACCTAGATTTTATTCATGTTGTTAAAGCTTGAAATAAACATGTTCATGAAGTACATATTTAAGACTTTAGTACTAACTCAAAAATGCTAGAAACACAAGATATGATCAATTATATCTCTAGCAATCATTTAGAGCATATATTCACAAAATTGTCAATTAAACTCTAATAGACTCTAAATATATAATCAAATGTGCTAATCCTAAATTTATTTAACAAATGAGTTCTAACACATGATAAGACTATTAAACGTGAAGATAAAGTCAATCAAAGAACAAATAGTCCTAGATAAGATGCTAGCACAATACAACTCACAATCATGTGAAAACATAGGTTTGATTGAAACCTAACTCACAATCAAGTTTCTAAACTAGCATTTAATTGAATATCTATCACTCATCAACATATTTTCAATTCAAATACACACAAGTAGGAAGAAGGCCCAAGGTATTTGAACATTAGTATCAAGGAAATCAAAAGATAAACAAATACCTTGACAATTTCGAGTACAGCCACGAAAATGGTGCAATCCACCAGAAACCTTGAACACATGACTTCAAGGGTGCTTGGAGATGATAGAGGACTTCAATATGAAACTTCTCCAACTTGAATCACTCAAATCGGATAAGAAATGAGAGAGATATGGTGATTTAAAGTTGAGAGAAAAAACCTGGAAATTTTCTGCACAACATTTTCTTCTTCATTGGATTCAAATGAGAGAGAGAAGAGATATATAAAGTAGAGGGAAGAGTTTATGTGAAAAGACTAAAGCTACCCCTTTAAGATGCTTCCCCGAGATGGCGTGTGGGCATCTTGGGGAAGCAAGGTGTTGCAGCCGAGATGGCCATGCGCCATCTCGGGCTTGCACCAATGCATGGCCTTTGGCCATGGTGCAACTCCCTTGCACTCCTCATGCGTTCTTCAACCGTTCTCTGGCTTCCAAACTCAGAATTCCAATCCGTTTACGGATTACAAACCGTAACTCTCTCACAGACATGGACATATAAAATACACAAACCAGAAAATAATAATTTGACTCGATATATGAAGACGAAGACAATGTATGCAACATGAGTTGAAAGTGTAGTATCTTTTGACTTAGAACTTGAAATCAGTAGTATGAGTAACCGAAATGACCGGAACTCAATCAAGAATGATTTAAGACAAAAATAAAGTTTAATATCCATGTTATACAAATACATACACATACAAACACAATTCACACTAGAATGCAAACTAAATAGAGATAGTCTCCAATCATGCGTTTTTCAAAACATGTTATTTCCATACCAATGCATGAGCATTCATCTTCAAGTGTGTGAATGTGTTATACATGGTGCACAACGATGCAGAGTCACATATGAATTAATTTTATATGTGTGCCTAAGCCTTGAAAGAGAAAAGAAAGGTCTTAATATACCTTTGTAGAATCATGAAGCACTTTTCCTTTGAAGACTTGAACTTGCTTGAATAGTTATCATTTTGTCTTTGAAGCTTGAATCATCATGAATCCTAGACAACTAAACAATACAAAGGAAATGTTGTTTTCATATAGAATAATGCCAACATAACTCATAAACCTAACAATCTCCCCCTTTGGCAAATTCTATGTCAAAACAGCTATACAAAATGCTAAAACATACAAAATGAAGATTGGTCACAAAATTACCCCTTCACATTACATTGAGTTAGTTCCTTAAGACTAATCTTCAACAAGTCTTGAACTTCTTCTTGATCTTCTTTTGTAGCCACCTAAAATCAACTTAAAGCACAAAGCATATCCAAGAGAAAGACACATGCATATCCAAGAGAAAGACACATATGGCAATATACAATTATGGCAAGAATTAAACATTTAAATCCAAAATGAATCATTTATATCCCCCTTAATACATGCTATCTCAAAGATATTCTTAACCAAATGAAATCACAATATTACATGGCATAAGAAGTTCAATACTTGACAAGTATTCTAAGAAGATATGCTAAAACAATATCATATTTCTCCCCCTTTTTTTGACATAAAATTATGCCAAAGGAAAGAAAAATGATGTATTGAGATCAAATAGTGAAACAATTAGTGATCTCACATAAAGTTCAGAGATGGATGCCTGACTTGAAGAATTGATTTATTTCAAGCATCTAGCTCCCATATCTTCTCCCTTGATTCTAGTTTGCTTTTTAATGTTAACCTATCAAAGGTTTTCAAATCAATACACCACAACAAACTCATCAAAGTATAATGAATCACAAATGCATAAATTTTACTCTTAAGCATATAGGTCATTTCTACCAAGTTCAACAATTGCATTAACAATCATATTAGCCCCAAATATGAAGGAATTGGTATCAACGAAAATCAAATCAACCTCAAATAAGAAAAGATTTGATTACAACCACAACTACTATCATTCAAAGTAAGGAGGAATTTTCTGCATTTACAATCAATTAAATTGATTAAAACTACAATTACTATCACCCAATGCAAGGAGGAATGTTTTGCAACTATAACCAATTGGATTGATTACAACTACAATTACTATCGACCCCAAACAAAGAGGAATTCACTATAACTACAATCAATAGAATTAATTACAATTACAATTACTATCGACTCCAAAACAAAGAAGAATTCATTGCAACTATTCTCATTTCAATTTCAAGAATGAGGGAATTGATTGCAATCTCAACTACTATACAACCCCAAATAAGGAGAAGTTGACTACAAATACAATTATACAATTATTACAAAAATGTTTCATGCATTATTTGTGATCAAACATACAAAGGCATAAGTTAATACAAAGAATCATCATGCAAATCAAGAAACATGAAATAGCATCTACAAGATTCATTATATCAACCAAAGAATATGCCAACAAATATCAACTTGATACATGTGAACAAATCATAAAAGAGAACAAAGTCTAGCATAATATGCTCCCCCTTGATAAGTGCTCTATCTAAGATCAAGATAGAATAATGTTCACAATAAATCCACACAATCACACATTCAAGCAGTTTTAAAGAAATCCAACAAAATAAGCTTTATAAACTATGAGAGATACACCAAGATTTTCAATATCTCTCATAATTCTTCTAAAAGTTTCTAGAATATCAAAATACTCTATAAACAAAAGTGTGTGTGTGTGAATTTTTGCTTCAAGCATATATAAAAGGAGTGATTGTGATATCAACATGCAAACCAGTTCAAAACCTATCCATATATTGCTTTTCCAATCAAGGTCAAACCGATTATCATCTGGATTTTTTGCTTTAAAGAGAATAGTTTTCAACATATGAGCGGGTGTGTGCATGTGGCTCATCATCCCATTTCTATTTTTCAACCCGAGCAATCACAATTTTCAACTATACTTCATTTTAAGCCTTCCTCCATTTCTTTTTAGGCTTTGAATCAAAGATTTTTCTTTTATTGATTCTTTTTTAATACTTCTTTGATTTTGCATACATAAACATAAATTCTTAATGATGGCTTTCACTCATCAAAATGGTGTAGCTCTTTCCTATATTGGGCGACTTCAAAAGCAAAGTGTGTAGCCCTTTCCATGAAGGTGCTCGTTGAGTTCTATGTAGTTGCTGAAGCAAAATGGATACTAACCATAGGTCATCTATCATATACTAAGCAATAAACTTTTAGATGCATCCATAATCTACACATTTTCAAACTTAACTACTCAAACTTAAACATATAAGAGAAGCAAAGTGCAATTTTTGAAAATCAAGTTTTTATGGCTCATAAGCACATGAATTAAGAGCAATAAGTAAAGACTTATTCAAGATCATTACTTCTCTAATGAGTAGCTTTCAAAGAATATGAAGCTCATATTTGTTTTAAAAAAAATATGCCACTCCTCATTCAAGCAAGCATTTCAAGCATCATGAGTAAGATCTTTATGAACACATCACTAAAAGATCTTTACAGAGCAAATGTCAACAAGGACCATATGAATGGTATACTAGTTCTCTAATATGACATGCTATATGATGCAATGCCAGAGAGATTTCATAAGAGTAACTTCTCAAAAGTTAATCAATGGATTTTTACTATCAAAACAAAGTTAAGTGAGATGGCTAAGTTCGTGTCTAGAGGTGGAGTATTCCAAGCTAGCTAGCTAGAATTCTCAACACGCTTGACCCTTAGCCTTAAAGCTAACTCACATGTGCTACTTACACTAGAGGTAAAAGCACTCACCCTTGAACCATTTGTTCTTTGGTGAAATTTCACTCAAAAATCATGATCATTTCTCAGGACAAAAATATATCTAGAAGATAAATCATCAACTATCTTCTCTATAAAGATATTACTCATGTAAAACATATCATTATTGCCATCAACAAAGATATCATCAAGACTATACATATGATCATGTGAAACACTCATTTTCACCCAAATATTCTCTACTATTTTCTTCAGACGATTATCATTATCACACACAAAATTCAATGTATTATCATGCAAGAAATATTCATAGAATATTTTCACATCTCATTAGCATGCATCACATTCCTTAGTTTGCATCATCCAATATACTCACGGCAATTTAGCAAAATTAGCAAACCTGAATAAATTTTGAGATGTTACTATTCAGGTGAGAGTGTACTGATGGTGAAGACTCCTTAATTTCCTTGATTTTGCAATTGACCTTGGAAGTTATGGCCTTTGAAATCCTCTTGTTCTTAGTAACTTGCCTTTAGTTGTAGGAGACTCCACTTGCTCATCTACAATTATTAAGTCACTTAAATCTCCATGAAGATTACCAAACTCTTTGGCATTCATGATTACCAACTCCTCTTCCATGCCTTTGATCATTACATTCAAGAAATAAAAACAAATTATTAGCAAAATCATTAGTTAAACTATCTAACACACGAGCCTTTTCAACCATCTTCTTTTCTAGACATTTGATCACTTCATTCTTCACTTCAACTTCTTTTAACGCTTCATCTATTTCCTTGCAAAGAGTTTAAAATCTTGCCATCAAGTAGAAGTTGGTGGTCTTTAACATGCAATTCTCTTAATTGAGTTGCAAAGACAAGTAATCATGTCTAGATCAATCATCCTCCAGAAAAAGCTTCTTCATCTTTGCTTTTGTCACTAACATTCTTTTCAAGCTTATCAACAAAATTGTTAAAAGATAAATGAAATATAAAACAAGAAGAACCTTTTTCACAACAAACGAAGGAGGACAACCAAAAATAAACAAATGTAGACTAAAGGTTGATATCCATAATTAGTAAATAACCTTGTAGATCTTGAATCACACTAACTACTTTAAGTGACCCACTGTGATACCAATTGAAATAATGTGTAAAAGGTTATACTAAACAACCTAGGGGGGTGAATAGGTTGTCTCACTTTTGACAAATCTTTCGAGACAAGAGACAAAACCTTGATAAGCATACAAATTAACATTTAACATGATTGTTATGAGAAAACAATATATTCATGTATGCTCAAATCTCCACTCTTAGTCTACAAAAACATACAACAAGAAAGAATGTATCTTATGAACAAATATATTCAAGGTAGACAAAATTCCATAAGCTATACTTAGAGTATTACAATGTGATACTTTACAACTTGAATAGAATATCAAAAGATACAAAGTTATCTAACATACACAAACAATATTGTGTAAGGAAGTCAGCTTACATATGAAGTTCTATCCACATTATTCAAATAACAAATACCAATATAAGAGAGTTAGGGATAGAGAAAAGTTGACACAAGATATAACGTGGTAAACCTCCGAAGAGGAAACATCCACGGGTTAGCAACCACCGGCAAAAAAAATCCACTAGTAGATAAGAAAAGTACAATCTCTCAAGTGACCCCTTCACTTAGAAACTACCCTCTTATCCGACTCATGAAGATGCCGCCCTCATGCTCAACAATTCGAGGCCTCACACCTCTAGTCAAGACTTTCTCGCTCAGCTTACCGGATCCTCACGACCCAAGGCAAGTTTTCTTGCTTAACTATCCGAGTCCTCCCGACTCTAGTCAAGGCTTCCTTGCTCACCCTTCCGGATCCACACGACCCTAGGCAAGACTTCTTGCTCAATTATCCGAGTCCTCCCGACTCTAGCCAAGACTTCCTTGCTTGACAATCCGGGGTCTCACACTTCTTGCCAAGACTTTTTTGCTCAACAACATAGGTCTCACACCTATTGTCAAGACTTTCATTTCAAAAGGCATCTAAGTGATCATGAATACAAAATGCAAACAAGCACGCAACATAGAATAAGATGATCAACAAATTCTATGGAAACTAGAATTAATCAATGAGCACACAAAGTGTATTTTATAGTTTATAATCCAAAAGTGACACCACACAAGATGATGCATGAGCATATGAAATGTATGGATTAGGTACACTACATGAAGATCTAGACATAGACAATAAAGTTCACAAAATAAGATTGTCTAGATCTTATACATGAACAAAAATCTAGAGCATGCCAAATTTCCAAACACACTTTAAACCTAGATTTTATTCATGTTGCTAAAGCTTGAAATAATAAACATGTTCATGAAGTACATATTCAAGACTTTAGTACTGACACAAAAATGCTAGAAATACAAGATATGATCAATCAAATCTCTAGCAATCATTTAGAACATATATTCACAAAATAGTAAATTAAACTCTAATAGACTCTAAATATATAATCAAATGTGCTAATCATAAACTTATTCAACAAATTAGTTCTAGGACATGATAAGACTGTTAACCATGAAAATAAAGTCAATCAAAGCACAAATAGTCCTATATAAGATGGTAGCACAATACAACTCACAATCATGTGTAAACATAGGTTTGATTGAAACCTAACTCATAATCAAGTTTCTAATTAAGCACCACTAGCATTTAATTGAAGATCTATCACTCATCAACATATGTTTAAGTCAAATACACACATGTAAAAAGAAGGCCCAAGGTATTTGAACATTAGAATGGAAATCAAAAGATAAACAAATACCTTGACAATTTTGAGTACAGTCAAGAAAATGATGCAATCCACCAGAAATATTGAACAAATGACTTCATGATTTCTTGGAGATGATAGAGGACTTCAATACGAAACTTCTCCAACTTGAATCACTCAAATCGGATAAGAAATGAGAGAGATATGGTGATTCAAAGTTGTGAGAAAAAACCTGGAAATTTTCTGCACTACATTTTCTTCTTTCTTGGATTCAATGAGAGAGAGAAGAGATATATAAAGGAGAGGGAAGAGATATATGTGAAAAGACTAAAGCTACCCCTTTAAGATGCTTCCCCGAGATGGCGTGTGGGCATCTCGGGGCTGCAAGGTGTTGCAGCCGAGATGACCACGCGCAATCTCGGGCTTGCACCAATGCATGGCATTTGGCAATGGTGCAACTCCCTTGCACTCCTCACACGTTCTTCGACCGTTCTCCGGCTTCCGAACTCGGAATTCAAATCCATTTGCGGATTATGAACGGTAACTCTCTCATGGACATGGAAATATAAAATACTCAACCAAGAAAATAATAATTCGACTCGATATATGAAGACGAAGACAATGTATGCAACATGAGTTGAAAGTGTAGTATCTTTTGACTTAGAACTTGAAATCAGTAGTACGAGTAACCGAAATGACCGGAACTCAATCAAGAATGATTTAAGACTAAAATCAAGTTCAATATCCATGTTATACAAACATATACACATACAAAAACAATTCACACTAGAATGCAAACTACATAGAGATAGTCTCCAATCATGCATTTTCCAAAACATGTTATTTCCATACCAATTCATGAGCATTCATCTTCAAGTGTGTGAATGGGTTTTACATGGTGAACAACAATGCAAGGACACATATGAATGAATTGTATATGTGTGCTTAAGCCTTGAAAGAGAAAAGAAAGGTCTTTATATACCTTTGTAGGATCATGAAGCACTTTTCCCTTTGAAGACTTGAACTTGCTTGAATAGTTGTCATTTCTTCTTTGAAGCTTGAATCATCATGAATCCTAGACAACTAAACAATAAAAAGGAAATGTTGTTTTGATATAGAATAATGTCAACATAACTCATAAACCTAACAAACTTGTAGAGCTATAGGTGGCTATGAGCTCTTGGTTATTACTGGTATTCTTCATGAGTATACATTTTCTCCAATAAGGTTGTCTAGGGTATGAGTGAGTAACATCAACTTATTTTATCTTTATTTAAGAGTTCAATTTTAGTTCTTTATCGGAATGAACAAAAATTAAATAGATTGGACCTAAGTGAATCATTTGTTGATTGTGATTGGGTTGTGTCTATTGGACTTAAATTTAGATAGCCCGCTAAGATACCAAATCCACACGAACTTGCATGGATCACTTGATATATTCTACCAGACCAATTTAGGGGTCTATCTAGAATTGTAATAAGGCATGAGAACTTGTTTATTTTTGTAAGAATAGGTCTAGGTCACATTTAGACTTTTTATTAAGATCCAATGGATTTAATAAAATACGAAAATTAATATATGGCCCTTATATATGGTGTCATATGTAAATTTTATGATTAACACGTCATCAAACAAAGAGGATAAATTGCCAGGTGGACATCCATATAGGCATTTAGAAAATATCCTACAAGACAGTGCCAAAGAAGAGAAAACCCGAGTAAGCAGAAGTTGAATGAAACCTACTCGGCATCAGTTAAACGACACTTGGGACTGGTAAACCAAGAAACTTGGAAATTTCAAAAATCTGAACACCGCCAGACAGTTGGATGACTCAGTTGAAAAGGTTCCTGAAGAAGGCATTCTCCCAGAAGATCCCTTACAAGCAAAATGCATCAGGTATAGATCCGCCAGGTACATGTTAGTTGGAGGAGAACTAAACAGAAGGGGGCATTCCCGAACACTCCAAAGATATGTACCAGAGAAAGATGCATATAAGATATTACAGGAAATCCATGGAGGAGTTTATGGAAACCACACTGGGGGTAAAAGTTTGGCACACAAGGTACTCCGGCAAGGCTATTATTGGCTTACTCTATTCTCAGATGCAAATCAGTGTTAAGAAAGTTGCAATAATTGCCAAAGGATTGCTAATGACATCCGATAGCCCGCTGAGCAGCTCAGAAACCTCACGTCCCCATGGCCATTTACCATGTGGGGTTTGGATTTAATCGGCCCAATGCTAGCCGGGAAAGGGGGTGGAGCAAAGCATGCAATAGTAGCCGTCGACTATTTCACAAAGTGGGTAGAAGCTGAAACATTAGTGCACATCACAGAAGCAAACACCACAATTTTCATGAAAATAATATACTCTATAGGTTTGGAGTCCCAAACACTATAATCACTGACAACAGCACCCAGTTTGATAACCTGAAATTCAGACAGCTATGCAAAGAGTACCAGATTGCCAATTACTATGCGACACCTGCCCACCCTAAGATAAATGGGCAGGAAAAAGCAGTGAACAAAATCATCAAGCATAAAATCAAAGCAAAGCTAGATGCCAAGAAAGGAAGCTGGGTTGAAAAGCTTCCCGAAGTGTTATGGGCTTATCGGACAACAACAAGAACTTCAACAGGAGAAACTCCATTCACTTTAGCATTTGGAACAGAATCTGTTATTCCTATAGAAACGTCATATACGTCACCCCGAGTCAGGCTATAAGATGAAGAGCAGAACGTTGATATGTTATTACAAAGTCTAGATGAACTAGAAGAGAAAAGGGAGAAATCCCGAATACGAAATATGGCATATCAGCAAAGGGTAGCTCGCAACTACAACTCTCACGTTCAGGTCAGAAAATTCCAGCTAGGAGACCTGGTACTCGGAAAGGTGTCATTGAACACAAAAAATAAAGTTGCAGGTTCCCTGGCTGACAAATGGGAAGGACCGTACAAGTCGAAGGAATAGCTGGCAATGGGGCATATTGGATTGCACGACCTAATGGAAGGATTTTTACCCCAACCATGCAATGCCAATATCTGAAGATTTTCTATCCTTAAATTATTTTTTGTTCTTTTTTCTAGTCAGGACAATTTTTTGTTAGGATAAATATTAACTGGAATTTATAACTTTATTGATTTTGCAGTTATAAATAAAAATTCAAACTCGGGATTTCCAAAAGAAAGCATATGATAATAAGAACAAATGGAAAACAAGCATGATAATAAGAACATGCAAATAGAATACTCGGGACCATTAAATCCCGAATGGGCGGAGAAGCTCGAAGGAGCATGCCAGCCGAGCAAGGTCAAAATGACCTTCATAAAAAGGCAAACCCGATGCACCAGCTCAGGACGCTATCGGGAAAAATTCCGGTGAAATGCATAGCTGTGTTAAGCAATTCAAAAAGCTTAACGATTCGGCAAACCCTTAGACATAAAAACTGGGGAGTTGTCCTTGGTAATGTGTAAGGATTCAAACATATGATCATTGTGAGCCTTGATGCAATGTACGGGTCGGAACCGAGTATGAAACACAAGTTGAAACTTGTCTGTTTTAAGATAACTCGGTTAATAATAAAGAGCCAATTTAATGAGATACTTGGAAATTAAAGTTATTTGGGTAACTACCGGTTTAATAAGATACTCGGTTAAGTTACCCGAACACCGAAGAGCTAGTTAAATAAGATACTTGGCAATTAAAGTTATTCGGGTAACTACCGGTTTAATAAGATACTCTGTTAAGTTACCTAAACATTGAAGAGCCAGTTTAATAAGATACTTGGCAATTAAATTTATTCGGGTGACAACCGGTTTAATAAGATACTCGGTGAAGTTACTCGAACACCAAAGTTGGCCAATTTAATAAGTTACTTGGCATGAAGATTACAAGAGCCAGTTTAATAAAATACTTGGCATTATTCGGGTGACAACTGGTTTAATAAGTTACTCGGTGAAGTTACGCGAACATCATAGTTAGACAGTTTAATAAGATACTCGGTTAATTACGCGAAACATCAGTTAGCAAGTTTAATAAGATACTCGGTTAATTACGCGAAACATCAGTTAGCAAGTTAAATAAGATACTCAGCAACCATAGGCAAGTTGAAAATTCAAGAGCAATAGAATCAAAACACCAGATTCAGAAAAGCTACTCGGAATTTTATTAATCTTTTAAGAAGAATTATTACAGTTCTTTACAAAGAATTAAAAAGACTACAAAAATCCGATCTACAAAAATCAGGATTGTGAGGATTTGGTGCCCTTACCAATACTCGGGTCTGGAAACATTTCGTATTCGCGGAGTAGACTTTCGTTAGAAGGCCAAGTAATTGTGTCGACTGAGTCATCCATCCATTGGCTGTAATCTTCTTGAAACGATCTACCCTTTGTACTTCAAGTTCCAGCCTGGCCTCTCGGGATAAAGATTCGATTGTCAATGCTTGGCACTCCAGATCTTCAATTTTCTGTTTATACGCCGACTTAGACTGCTCCGCTTCCTGCTCGGCCTTGAGCATAGATTCCCGGGAAGAAGATAATAAGTTCTGAAGTGGTGTTGCTTTCTCTTTTGCCGAAGAAGCTCTTTCCTCGGCCTCTATTTGCTTTGCCAGACAGTGGTTGACAAAAAATTATGCAAAACCAACCTCATGTTGGTAAGCTGTTTCGACCTGAGCTCAACTATCCTCACTTTCCTTTTGCTGAGCCTCCAGACGCCTTATTCGATCAGCTTGATGTAGCTGCGTCTGAACTAGCTCAGCAAATTCGGCCTCCATCTGTAAAAGAATACAATTAGAAATCTGGCAAACAAGTAAAAAATTAAAAGATCTGATGGTAGCTTACATAAGATGCGCCATTAAAAACATTTTGAAGATGTTCGATCAGGGAGCCATCCCGAAAACTACTCCAACTGTCTTCCCCAATGAAAGCCCGACCAAATCACATCTCCCGTAGTATATCCTGGGTAGAAGGATGTGAAGGAACCCCCGAGAGTTCAGCCCCTAGATTTTCAACCTCGGGGGGAGGGGAACCCTTGTTCGGCTCCGAAGCCCCCACATCCGTCGACACTCCAACATCAGCACTAGGGTAAGCCTCAGCCACAATATCTTCATCGCTGGAATCGATGAAAGTAACCACCCGAGGAACCATAGGAGGACGAGTTGGAGAGCTGATTGTCTTCCGTTTCTCACCCCGAGAACGGTGGAAACTGAGATCAGCTGCGGGATCCTCCAGAGTGTCATCCTGAAAGGCTTTAAAAAATTCGAAACCTATAGCTACCTGTCCCGTGGAAGAATTACCTCCAATAGCGGCATCAGTTTGCTATGTAAGCTCCTCACCAACACCTTCACTTTGCCTTTACCGATCGACAGGTAGCTGAGTATCGATAGAGCCACTTAGACAGCTAGTCTCCCCAACCGTCGGTTAAAAAAAATCCTCATAGACGTCTTCGAGAATCTGCTCCTCTGTAGCATCAGTTTCTTCATCAGACTCAGGCGGGGCGATGCCTTTGCCATGTTGACGAGCCACCTCTTTTCGACTCGCCTGAATAATTGACTTCACTTGGCGAGCCTGAAGAACGCAGACGACGTCTGTATCAAACACTAGAAGAAAAAAGAAACCATGTCAGAATGCAAAACAAAACGTATAAAAATAAGGAAGAGGTTGCAAAAATCACTTTGATCGCCTACGTTGGCCCAAAATCTTTTCGAAGAAGCCGAACTCAATCATCTTCGGTTCAAAGAAGAGATAAGTCTTGTTTCTTTTTACCAAAGTGCGATCGCTGCCCTGAGCAATGCTGGACAGCTTTGCATTACTATACTCGATTTGCTTCTTGTTCCAAAACTCGAAGGAATAGAAGAAGCGGGGGACTTTCAACACTATATGAGTACCCCCAACAGAAACAGTAATTTCAAGCCTGAGACCCCCTCCGATAAAAAACCAACTGTTCTTCCAAAACTTGTTGGCTGTAGGAAATCACCATATAAAACCCCTCTTTTTAGGGTCAACAGAGGTATCAGCTCTCTGATTCACTTTTGTCACTTTAGGGACCCAGCAAACTGGTGAATTGGACATGAGAAAGTAGGTCCCCGACTTTCCCGCTTGCCTCAGTGTATAAAAGTGCCTGATTTCATTTGGGGATGGCGGTGATAAGTTCATGCAGATGTACATATGCCACAGACACATCAAAATCTTGTAGCTATTTGGGCTAGCTATGCCGGAGCAATCCTTGCCTCAGCTAGAAACCAGGCAATAAAAGGCTGAAGGGGAAGAGTGATGCCGCAACAGAGTATGGATCCATAGATTGCCACCATACCCGGGGGTGGGTTCCACACAGCTCTATCACCCATTGGAATCAGAGTGACCGAGTTGGGCAGATCAAATCGGAAGCGATACTTTCCAATCTCATCAGCCCCCGACCACATTCGACTCCGAGTCATACCCACTTAGGCGGTCAGCATAGAAAGAAAGACGAGACGCCCTGAACTTTTTTTCAATATCATTTTCGTTGACAATCTGCTCTCTGGTCAAAATATTGCCCGAGTTATGCTTACGGACTTCGCTTCTGCTTTGTTGTTTTCCCATTCTTCGAAAGGGTATCCTATGATTATAAATATCAGAATCAGAACTAGATGAATAACTCGATACAGGGCTGAAATTGACGTCAGGGTGAAGCCTATAAACATCAACATCTAAAAATGGAGGTTCATCTTCAAGGATATCCCCTAGTAATCGTCTAATACAAGAAACTAACTGGAACTCCCCACGTTCTAATGCGTCGAGTGTGACATTAAAAAGACGACGAAAGGAAGATGGCTCCATAGGTAACTAACCTTTAATAAAGAATTGATAAGATCTTCAAAGGAGAGTCACAACTATCTGCACAAAATATGGGTTAGAGAAAAGTTCTTTCTGCTGCAATTTTTTCCAAATGAACCAGCACAACCTAAGACGAAGAATTTAAAGAGGAAATGGCATGAAACCCTAGGTTTTCAAGGCGAGAAATAATGATGATGAGGTTCGATGATGTAGGCGGTGCATGGGAAGATGCATAGGTCATTTCTCATAAATAATATCGAAAAACGAAGAGGCAATAGACACGTGTCAGAAAGAGAACTGGTTTTCGCCGTCAGAACTCCAAAACGTCGCCATCATTAGAGATCTAACGTAAGGAGGCAAATCAAAATTGCAGGGTCGCCATTAAAACACGTTATTATGACAAGATATTTACTCGGACACTGAAAAGATATTGATAACTAATTAAAATACTTTTGCCCGAACAAACCTTGTTCAGCAAAAATATTTTAATGGGGTATTGTCATATGTAAATTTTATCATATTAACACGTCATCAAACAAAGAGGATAAATTGCCAGATGGACATCTAGATAGGCATTCAGAAAATATCCTACAAGACAATGCCGAAGAAAAGAAAATCCGAGTAAGCAGATGTTGAATGAAACCTACTCGGTATCAGTTAAACGACACTCAGAACTGGTTATATAACGCTTCCACTCAGGCTCAAATGGCGCTACTCGGGACCAGCAGGTATTGCTCTTACTCGGGATAAATATGAAGAAAACCAAATAAGAAGCTTAGTGCTTAGTTCATACGGATTAGGTCATTAAATACACGAAGATATCCATCTGGAAGAAATCCCAAAGAGAACAGAATACTGAGCTAGAAGAGTTCCCAATCAGGCAAATTTTTATTTATACGTAAACCCTAATTTTATTAAATTTTCTCACGCTTCCGCTTCATGTGTTTTATTTTCCCTATAATTATACTCTTACCATTGAGCATAATCCCAATAGAAACATCGATGCAATGATTCGAGGAGTCTAGTCACACCAGTTACCTGGTATCCAAGTGCCGTGTTACTTGTCATGGACCGGTCCAATAAGCATATCTCATTCATCTTACATGGAAAGCGATAACGAGAAGGCTCTAGAACGCTAAAGAGAAAACCTCCCCATTAGAAATAGACCGATACACTGGGACTCTAGAATAGTGCCATAACTAAAGGATTGAAGCCAATTTTCATCTCCAATAATGCAGAAGAGAAAGTAGACCTCTCTACTCAACTAAGGCCACATAAATGAGATGAAATGGTCAAACAAATCAAAATTCAATAATATGGAAGTTTATACTTAATTCAAGAGAATGATTCCCACACTGACTTACAGTTTCAACCAAGGCCAACCAATGCCAAAATAAGGATTCCGATTATTGCAGATCAATTGACCAAATTTGGGGATTGACTGAATAAATACGACGACAAAGGTCGAAGAAAGTTATCCAGAAACTGAGAGAAAAACACCACCAAAAGAGTTTGCCATCATCTATTGCGTAAGACAAAGAGAGAGAGAGAGAGAGATAGTTACACCTATCATTGTACCATCAAATTTAACCATCAATAAAATTGTCTATATTGTTTGTTCTTCATCTACATACTGCACCCTTACTTTTACTCGTACAAAACCTTGGTACCTAGAGGTACCTACCCCACTACGATCTTTCAACTTGTAATTTGAGGGTGTTGATCAAAATTCTACCCCCGAATGAATTTTCAGTTAACACTTTTTGGCACCCTTTGTGGGAATTATTTCCACATCTTTAAAAAAACCCGTTAGCTCTACTTTGTAACATTCCATTATAAGGCTTCGATTCTCTCTAGGTGTAAGGACCTCTGGTTTTCATTGGCTTATTTCATGACAAACCACACCACATTGGGAATGATTGTGTAATAGGTAGCTTAAGTCCTCATTGGCAAGCTTCCAAGCATCTCCATGATTTCAAGAGCAAAAGGTATATTCGCTTGACTTTGACTCTTAAAGAGTTTAGGTGCACACACACATCTCATGCATGTTTTTTTGATCTTGCATTTGTATTGATATTGTTTGTATAAGTGCATCTCTTCACAATCACACTTGCACTTCATTCTTAGTGTTAAGTGTTATTGTTGTGTGTTTAAATTTGTTATTCGTTGTTTGATCGGAAACATCCACGCTTGCACGATGGTGTAAGAAGGTCTAATTCTTCTCTTGGTTTGGTTATATGGAGTAAGGTGTCTAGTTTCAAAATAGTGTATTTCAATGATTTAAATGTTTTTCAAAGCTGACCTTTGTATGGTTTTGTGACCATATCTTTTATACAATGATTCAAAATGAGTTATAAAAATTTCTATACAAACTAGACACCCGTACCTTTCCAACTGTATTTTTTTTGTAATATTTCATGACCGTTTAATTGGTTTTGAAATCTCTAAAGTGACCAAAAAAATGGGGAAACTTTGTTATTGTCCGTTTCTGACCTTTGGTCTCTCAAATAACCATAACTCTTTCTACAGACATCAAAATCATGTTTTGTAAATTGTAGTAGAAATTAGAGTTCCATAAATTTCCAATGGTATTTTAAATGAAAGGTTTCGATGTCGTTTGGTCAAGTTTTTGGGTCGCTCGAATCTCGGGCTGTTGCGCTGTCGCGGCTTCGCATGTCCACAAGCTCTCTCAACAGTGCCTCTTAGATAGTAGGCGTGTGCAGGTGTGGAGCTTGTCTACTAGCTCTGCCCACCGAGTAAAATTCTGGCATTTTCAAAATGACGTAGTTTTTCTCTAGGGCTCATATACATGCCATCTTCTTCCTCACTCGTTTCTCAGAGCTTAAAAACCTATTTTTAGTGAGAGAAAATATTTTCCTTGAGAGAGAAGCTCCAAGTGTGGTTCCTTAACTCTCCAAACCCAAAACCCATGCATCCATTGCTTTAATTACACATGGGTCTTCATCAATCTAGACTTGGTAAGTAAGAACAAACATCTCATCTTCATTTATTGTTCTTATTGTTCAAGAATTCATTTTTATGCATATCATTTGTAAGATCTTGTGTTGAATGCATTTATTTGTGAGTTATAACATGATTGGGCTTGTTTGTTGGTAGATAGCATTTAGGAAATATTTGCCCTCTAGCTAATTAGGTCTTATTGATTGCATTTATTGACCATGCCATGTTTATTGACAACTTGTGTTGAAGTGATTTTGTTTGATTACTAGATTGTAATATTGCATATCCATATCTAGTTAAGACTTTATGTAATACATTTAGACATTGTTTTTTATGCCTCATTGATTGCATTTATTGATTGCAAAATTGCCCTTGATTGTTTGTTGTGACAACTTGTGTTGGTTGGACTTTTATTGACAATTAGGTTGTTAGATTTTATCTACACATCTAATTGAGTCATTTGTATGGGCATGTAGGCATTGTTTGATAACTAGGATGTTTAGTTTCACTATCTATATCTAGTTAAGCATTTTTTGTTTGGTCTTACACATAATTGCATTTGATCATAGTGTCATATATACACTTAGAACATATATTCTTCATTCAGTCTAAGTCTTGTGGCTTCGGTGTGAAGTTGCACAAGCAAGAGAAGCCTTGCAACTAAGGGTGGGTTGGCAATAAATTGGTCGGGTATCCACTGTAAAAGTCCCGAGGGGTAGAGTAGGAGGTGCTCACGTCAAGAGTAGTGGATCAGGGGATATCACTAGGGACTGAACCAAGAGTGTTGAGTGGTAGTGGCCATAGCCTGAGGTTGTCGAGAGTGAGAGCTCGAGTATCACTTGAGGGTGTAACTTTTTACTCATATAGTGGATTTCTACGATCGAGTGTGGCTCACTTAACAGCCCGTGGTTTTTCCCATTTGGAGGGTTTCCATGTATACATCAAGTGTTCTTTATTATTCCGCACTTTACACTTGATTTTGTATGTTTGTTTTGTTGGGTGAATTTTAATATTTACTAATCAAGAAAAGTTGGTAATTAACTTGATTTAAACCTATTCAACCCCCCTCTAGATTTATAGACACACATTTTCTAGTGAATTTTCAGAAGGGAAACCCGACCAATCGGGGTACTAGTTCATTGCTTTGACTCAAAGAGTCTAGAAGCTACAGAAGGGATAGAAGCACCATAACCCAGCATCGGTCCTACTATCAAACGTGCGATCCACACCCTATGCCCCAGCTGCTCCGAGAGTGAGCTAAGTGATTTTGGAACAACAGGTTGTGGCATTTGTTGAAAGTATCCACCTTCAAATGATCATGAAAAAAATCGTTCCTCAATTCAAGGTACCTGGGACAAGGGGTGATGCCACCATACCACGTACCCGAATATCGGCCTTAAATAGACTTGAGCCACCGACTCCAGTTCTAGACCATCCTATATATTTCAAATCTTGATAGGCGAGATCTGCGATCTAGTTCCCTCCCAATGAGCATCTCTCTGAAGTCTAGGGGTTGCAACGGGGCAGGTCAGGATGGGTCAGAGCCACCCCAAACCTGAAACCCGATTTTTAATAGTTACCCTAATCCCGTCCTATAACCTAGCTGGGTCAAACATCTCTGCCCCAAACCCAATTCGAACAAGGAAATGGTTCCCCAAACCCGATCCATTTGTCCCGTTTGACCCGCGTAAATCAGAAAACACAAATCCCAGTTTGGAACAAAAATACAAAATACATTCAGATAATATTAAAATCCATTCAACATCTATACAATTATAATATTTTCTAACACAAATCTGTACAAAGTTTAACTAATTGTATGATTCATATGGATCTGATAACACAGTACACAATACACAATAACACTGGTACACCATAAAAGTACACAACCAACAAACTTCATCATTCTGTTGAATTTGAGAGCTGAAATTAAATCAACAACTCAACTTCACAAACAAAGAACTGAAGAATGAGAGGAGTCGAGGACATCGACGATAAAGATTTAGGACAGGCGACGATCGGCTACAGGTGAAGATGAATGATTATCGGCTGTAGGGGAGTAGGCAACGACATCACGACGGTCGATGATCGATGACGAGCTACAACAATGATCGGCTATAATCAATGATCGACGAGGATCGATGATGGGCGACGTTATACAAAAGACGATGGCGGGCGACGATGATGATCGAGGTCACTAGAGATGAAAAGAGAGAGATAGGGGAGAGAGAGAGAGTTTTGTTAAGCGGCAGTAGAAAGAGAGAAAGAGGTGTTATATGTATATTTAATTGAATGTACGTGTCACTGATAGGTAAAACAATCCCTTTAAATATTGCTATACGGGAAACCGAGATGGCATATTGAAGACACCATCCAAGACATCACTATGGAATAAGAACCCGAGTAAGTCTAAACATGGGTACTCAGCACATTACGTTCTACTCGGGACAACACAAGAAACCTGAGTAAGAAAGTTCAACATGCGATTCATATACGTGAGTAAGCCTGAGAATCATACTCCAACAACATTCGTGTCAAAGAGTTTCTAGAAGGGTAAAACACCAAATAGGAAGCGAGTCCAAATCAAGCAAAAACTTTATTCTTCTAGAATACTACATACCGATAAGGAAATAAGTCTTAAACAGAATATGCCACCAAAATCCCACTAAGATTCAAACTCGATCTTCGCAAGGTCTCTGAAACAGAAAAGAAGATAAGGATGACTTCGACAAGCAACCGGTCATAATTAAATACAAATTATTTTCTTTACTTGTACAACAAGGATTCTATGCATGTATAATTAGACCCATAATCTTACTGTAAGAAGAAGGATACAGATGGACAAACGACATAAAGAGTGAGACAAAAGAAATCACTGCAAGAGCGAGGCAATAGAGATCGAGTGGTGTAATCAATTATTATATAGTGGATTTGACTCAGTTGTGCATTCAACCACCTATGAACGTTTCTCTGATCATCAGAGTTTTACCACGTAAACTTGTGTTATCATAACTTCTATTGCATTCTCTTTCTCTTTCACTTTTGACAGGTTATAAACAGATCCAACGCTGTTGACTTTCTTACCCCTTTAAGAAATTAACATCAACAATTGGCACTAGAAGGAAGGGGCGTACGTGAACCTTTGACCTATTTAAGCAATGGCTGGTAGCGGAAGCAGAGGCAGTTCCAGGGACATCCAGAATTCTCCAAATAATGCCCATATAGGCGGGACCACTTAGGATCCCACCATAACCATTGGGAACCAACTTATATTCCTAGCTTGTATACAGCAAGTCCCTTCTACCAATGAGGATATATCACATTGTTTCCGTGATGCACTACACTAGTTACTAATGGATGTAGCACATGAAGGAATAGATCTATTAGTCACCGGAGAGGTGCACCTGCCAAATCCTCTGTCACCTCCTAGGCTCCGATCGATCGTAGTTGGGTCGGAACCAGATGTACCAGCAGTCGTTAGAGCTAAGGTCTAATCAACCAGACTAGGGGTACAGCTCATAACCATGACAGGGATCATGAAACACTCGTAAAAGAGTGACCACACCTAAGGCGAAGCCACAGTCAGGCGGGCCACGATAGGCACTATAAAAATGACCGGTATAGAGATCGGTCAACATTATCAGAGGATAATGATCAGCACCATTGTAAATGTCACCATGGGACCATACGCTTACAAGGTTTGGCTCGTGGGACTCGGGGCAGAATGAAAAAGAGCTTGAAACAGGTATGACAATCACTCGACAGCATAACCATCATGGAGAGTCGGTGGGCGACAGAGATGTCATAATTTAGAGCCTTACCCGAAAAGTCGAGAACAACAAGGATCAAATGGACGCATTGATTAGGCAATACGAATATAACGAACTACTTGATGTTGACTTTGATAGCCCTTTTACTAGAAACATCTTGAAAATGACATTCCCAGAGAGATTCAGGATGCCACACATGGAACAGTTTAAAAGGGATATAGATCCTAAAGAGCATGTCAGACGATATAAAAGTGCCATGGCTCAGTATGCCCACAACGATCCGTTCTTGTGCCTTAACTTCCCATAAACTCTTAGAGATACAGGTTCAAGATGGTTCGGGAGATTGCCTCCTGCAAGTATTGGGAATTTCAGTGAATTGAGCAAAAGCATCTCAAGACAATTTCTAAGGAATATACATAGAAAAAAATCGGTGGCTTACCTTTCTCAACTGAAACAAGGGAAAGACGAGCCGCTGAAGAAGTATCTAGAAAGATTCGGCCATGCGGTCTCAGAAATTGATAGCGTGAATGATGAAGTAATAATCGCTTCATTCATAAATAACTTGCAAAATGGGCGGTTGTCTTTTGACCTAAGAAGGGATCGTCCAACTAGATCCGTAGATATGATGGTTATGGCAGACGGATATGCTCTGGCGGAAAGAGAAGAGTTGGCAACATGAGGCAGTTACATGCATTGGGGGAGACCCGTACGAAAGGATGTCAAGTCAAAGTTGTAAAGCTGTAAATGGGAAACAAACAAGAAATAGCAAAGAGAGGAGCAAAGAACTAACCAAACCAAGGAAAAATTTCAAGGAAAATACATGAACTACACCCCACTTCGGAAAAGACAGGAAAAGATCTTGGCAATGTTAGAAGAGAAGAATCTGGTTAAGGAGCCACGTCGGCAGTAGTAATTTGCTCGATGAAACACAACAAAATATTACAGGTTCCATAAGAAAATCGGTCTCGAGACCTTAATGTTATCAGCTCTGAGACTATATTGAGAACCTCACTTGGGAATGATATCTGTAAGATATAATCTTGAAGAAAGAAGACAGGTCAGAAATTTAGAAAGAGACCCAGACGGGAGATCATAAGTATGGTCGGAACAAAAAGGGTTAGTCCCAAGGCGAATGAGGTGATACAAACAATCTTCGAAGGACCATTAACTGGGAGAAGTACCGAGAGCGGACTAAGGAAATCCTAGAAGCGGTGGAAGCAAGACAAATTTTGACGTTAAATCCATCGAACCTGATCTGAAGAGAATAACGAAAGGATGGGACCCGATAATATTCACTGAAGCTAACTAACATGGGGTCAACGTCAAATCGAATGACGCTCTCATTTTTAGTGCCCGAATTGGCCATACAGAAGTCAGGAGAATTTTAGTTGACAATGGTGGCTCAACAGACATCCTCAATGTGGTTGTTTATGATTAGCTTAGATTGGGTCGAAAGGACTTGCAACTTTTCTATACCCCACTTAGAGGATTCTGGGGAGTCGAGGTTAGGTCTCTCGGAATAGTGAAGCTGCCCATGAAGATCGGATTAGCTCCTTGCCATAAAACAGTGTTACTTGACTTTGTTGTGCTAGATCTAGACAACTGCCTTATAACGCGCTACTAGGTCGAACTTTCCTGACTAAAACAAAGGCATTAACAGCCACCTACGCTCTGATGATCAATTTTCCAACTGAATAAGGGGTATGAACAATCAAAGGGTCGTAGGACATGACCAGAAGAGCTAATATCTCACAGTTTACAAAGATAGAGATAATTGGTGTACACAAAGTATGTACCTTAACTCAACCAGATCAGACCAAAAAAGAAGAATCATTTTTCTTCGAGTTCGATCCAAGGGAAGAACTAGAGATATCAAAGAGTGAACCAATAGAGGAGGTGGTGTTAAAGGAAGATGAACCAGGTAAGAAGGTCAAAATTGGGGCCAACTTATAAGAAAAAATCAAGCTAGATCTTATTGATTTGCTTAGAGAATACAAAGATGTGCTCGCATGGAGTCATGAAGACATGGTGGGGATAGATGCACAAGTAATATCACATCATTTGGCGGTGAATCCAAATGGAAAGCCTATAATACAAAAGAGAAGGTCTTTCAACCATGAGAAAAGTGGGGTAATCAAGCAGGAGGTGGAGAAGTTACTCATTGTCGGGTCGATCAAAGAAATCAACTACCCTCAGTGGGTAGCAAATGTACTTCTAGTACAAAAGAAGAATGACCAATGGAGAATGTGCGTGGACTTCACAGATATAAACAAAGTCTGCCTAAAAGACAGTTTTCCACTTCTGAGAATAGACCAACCGGTCGATTCTACATCGGGTCATGAAGTACTCAGTTTTATGGATGCTTATTCGGGATACAATCAGGTCTAAATGAACAAAGCTTGAAACAAATATTATGGTGTATAATATATTAATCTAGAGGGGGGGTGAATAGATTTTAAACAAATTTACCCAATTTTTGTTAAAGGTCAAGATTACAAAAATGCCCCTATCTAGTTACAAAAATACCACATGTGTAATAAGTGCGAAAATAATAAAGACACTTAAGATATACGTGGAAACCCTCCAAATGGAAAAAACCACGGGCTGTTAAGTGGACCTAGTGGTAAATAACCCACTACCACTACCTTATCCCGGTATTAAGTGGACCTAGTCCAATTTGCTTACGCTTGAAGCAACCTACTCCCGGATGCAACGCAAGACTTACTTCTTTTCAATGAAGAGATAAACACCCTATGTGAATATATGATGATATTCAAACAACAAACAAGGCTAGGGTACCTTATATGCTTATCTAGAATTATGTGATGGCAATATATGCAATCCTATATATCAAGATCTAAATGACATGTCATAAAGCTTAGCTAAACATAGAACAAGTAATCCTATGAAGCTATCACAAAAGCCATATCAACACATGTTGTCATCAAGCATGGCAATGACTATAATGCAATCACTTAATGCAATTAATGAGTCCTAATCAACAATGTCTAAATGCAATGCATAGAGACTTAGCAAGAATGACAAATATGTCCTAAATTCAAGCTATCAATAAAAAAACCACCCAATCATGCAAAGGAACTCATAAATAGATGCAATAATGAGGTCCTAGTATTTAATCAACTAATAAATGCAATAAAAACATCAACTTGGAAAACATGAACAAATGACAAAGATGAGATTTTTGTTCAACTTACCAAGTCAATCAAAGATGAAGACCCATGCCTAAAGATGCTCAATAATGCATGAAGGATGATGGGTTTTGGGTTTGGAGAGTTAAAGAATAACTGTGGAGCTTCTCTCTCAAAGCAAATACTTTCTCACTCAAAAAAATGGTTTGGAAGCTCTAAAAAATGAGTGAGGAAGAAGATGACACGTAAATATGAGCCCTAGAGCAAAAATACATCGTTTAGAAAAATGCCCAAAATTTGCTCAGTGCGCTGGTGAGCTGCGCCGGTCGACAAGCGCCACACCAGTGCACACCTACTATCCAAAGGGAGCTGGTGAGGTGCGCTTGTGCACCGGTGCAGCCTCGACAGCATAAAAGCTCGAGATTCGAGTGACCCAAAACATGACCAAACGACATCCAAACCTTTCGTATAATATACCGTTGGAAAGGTATGGAAGTCTAATTTCTACTCTAATTTATAAAAGAAGATTTGGACGTCTGTAGAAAAGGTTATGGTCATTTGAGTGACCAAAGGTCAGAAACGGACAACAACAGAGATGCCCTGTTTTTGTAGTCACTTTGGAGATTTCAAGACCAATCCAAACGGTCATGAAATATTATGAAAAATATACTGTTGGAAAGGTATGGGTGTCTAGTTTATACAGAAATTTTTAAAACACATTTTGAATCATTGTATAAAAAGATATGGTTACAAGACCATACAAATGTCAGTTTTGAAAAATATTTTAATCATTTAAATACACTCTTTTAAAACTAGACACCTTACTCCACATAGCCAAACCAAGAGAAGAATACGACCTTCTCAAATGGTCACTCAATGCACTAAGACAAACACACCATCGTGCAAGCTCGAACAACACACAAAACCAAACTATGAATGCACATAGACAACAATGAAGCACGCATGCATAACAAATCAAATGCAAGTAAGTGTGTGTGTGAGCAACACATAATGGATGTCAATACAAATGCAAAGATGTGATCAATATAAACATGCAAGAAGAGTTATCAAAACAAGAATGTACACTCATATAAACACACAACATATATGAATAAGAAATATGTATGAGTTATGAATGTGTGCAACCATATATCTTCAAAGCAAGTAAGCATTAGAATTTTACCTTTGGTGATTCTTCTCTTGAGGTCTTGAGAGCCTAAGCTACCCTTACATAAAACCCAAAAAATGTGGTTTGTTCACGGAATAAGCCAATCAATAAATGAGGACTTTATAATCTCCCCCTTAGGCTATTTCATGACAAAACCACCACTCACATTGATCCTCACAAAACAAAATAAAACACTGGGAAGATATTCTACATTACAAAGAGATAAACATAAAAAAAAACTTCAAATCTTCAATCTCTTGTTGAACTATCAACCATACACACAAAGCAAGCACAAATACACTTTCCAACCAAGTGCATGTGAGATGATCAAGTGAATATAAAACAAAAGCGATTGAAATCAATAATATGAGTATGACATTGTGAAATGCTCATGCAATGCTCCCCCTCAACGGTAATCTCCCCCTACATGTAATCTCCCCCTCAAACAAGTACTACTCCTTTTTAAACCAACACATGCTACTTTCCCTAACACCACAATGCTACTCCCCATTTTTGTCATGATAAAGTAAAGGAGAAGTCCCCAACCGGGTCACTTAAGGCAAAAAAAGAAGGAAGTATACAAGATATTTGCATAATCATATAAGCCACATTTATGCAACTCAAAACAAGGAGATTTATATGAAGAATGTGTGAATCAAAAATGCTTTGCATACAAGACATGTTGCATTTACGTCCAAAAACAGTGGTATTTGGCAAAGCAAATGACAAAGCTTTCCAATATAATTCAATCTAATTTCACCATTTGTCATGAGAGAAGCAAGGATATAGAGTTCTTATAGATATCAAGTTTTAATAGCACTATATCCAACTTTATAAGCGAAACATGGCATGAGCGACTTTGCACCCTATTTGATTTTCCGGGTAGGATACCCGTATGATAGTAGTCATGTTCAATTAATAAAGAAAGAGAGACATTGATTAAACATTTTAGTCTCACTAGATTCTTTTCACACAACATTTTGCATTCAACAATTGCAATCAACAATTCATGCTTTATCATTTTTCATTAGCATGTCATTAAAAAATCGTCATGTCATGGAGATAATTACAGGTCATTCAATATGTACTTCCTATGTAGATCTCCTAGTCCAAAAATGCATGTTTAAACATAAATATTACATGGATTGTAATCAAAGCAAAGTTCACACTTATTGAAGAAAATACAATATACTATAGTAAGTGCAACCAAGCTACTCAAGCAATCAATAAAGGAGCATAAACATCTTAAGAAAAGTTTGGATGCAACAAGTATACAATAGCTCTCTTTGCTTGAGTTCCCCTTAGGGGGTCAAAGACCACAACTCATCACTCCATGTGACAAATCCCAATCGATCTACTAAATCCATTGGACCTAGTTGAGCTTATGGGTGAAAACTTAGCATAATGACAAGCGGGTTCATCTTTATTAATCCACTTAGGAGACACATTGTCATTCCTAGTGGTCAAGACCATCATATTACTCCTAGGATCATTAACACTAGCTTTCCTAGGCACATGCATACTGGCTCTACCCCTTTTTCTTTCAATCATGCTCTTAGTTCTACACATGTTAATGTACTTGAAGAAATTTGGTTTAAGATGACCATCATCACCATAAAAATGACATGAAGGATTAAAATGAAGGGTTATACCATTCCTTTGTGAGGACAAAGGTGCTTTCCCATGTCTTTGAGCTTTCCTTTGGTGTGGTATTGATTTTTCTTCTCCCTTGTTGTTAAGTTGGAGAAGATAGTTTCCTTTGTTGAGCATACAGGAAATGCTTCTTGGCATGATGGCTTTTAGTTTGAGGGATAGTTGCTTGAAGTGCTCTCATTGGTTGAGCTTGAGAATGACTTCTTAGTGCCATCTTGACTTGAACATTTCTAGAACACTCTTCTAGTTCAATTTTCTTCTTAGGATGAAGTGGAGGAAAAGGTTCTTTGAAGTCCAAGCTCTTGACAAATACAGTCTCGCTTGGAGTTAAGGTCTCCTTGTCATCTTCAAACCCTAGACCTCTCTTGTCACTTGGCTTCTTGCCAACTCCCAACATATGGTCAAGCTTCTCCGTACTCAAAGTCATCTTAGCAATCAACTCTCTAGCTTCTCTAAGCTCCTCCTTCAAGCTGTCTTCCATTTTTCTTCCATTCTCCACTTTCTCACTTAAGTGAGTCACTTCGATTGATAGCTTGAGGTTCTCTTCCTTTAGCTTCTGAACCTCTTTCTTCATATTCAACCTTGAGCTTTGAAAATGCTCAATGAACCCTTCAAGGTTCATACTCTCTACATTTCCATTTGTAGAGTGAGATGAAGAACTCTTATCACTAGAGTCATCACTAGTGTCACTTGTTGCCATGATGGCATCATCAATGTAAGTAGCTTCACTTATCACTTTCTTAGCTACTTTTTCATCACATCCTTCGTCAAGGTTGCAAACTAAGGCCTTGTTGCCTTTTTCTACATCTTCCACAAAAGAAGGCTCCAAAAGCCTTGTAGTTAAGAATAATCTCTTCATCACTAGAGGAATCATCTCCTTCATTGGAGTTATCACTTCCACTAGAGGAATTGAAGCTTCGATTCCTTAACCACATCGGTTCCCTCATGTGCAACCTCTAAAATATCCCATGCCTCCTTAGCTATCCTAGTATTTTGAACCAACTTGTACTGGTTCTCATCCATTGCACATAGGATGGCATGCATTGCCTTCTTATTCCATTTTTATGCCTTAAACTCTTGTTCGTTCCACTGTGCCTTTGGCTTAAGTACATCATCTCCTCCATCTGTAGGAGTCATCATGGGTGGAGTGTAGCCATCTTTAACTGCCATCCTTAACTGCCATCCATGCCCTGTCATGAATTTGGAAAATGTACGACTCCATCTTGCCTTTCCAAGAGGCATAATTCAATCCGGTGAGAAGTGAAGGTCTAGTGCTAGAAGCTCCCTCGTTGCCACCGTGTCCACTCATTGTGTTAAATGAATGAATGATATGAATGCAAGTGTATGAATGATCAATACACACACAAAATGCAACACACACCAAAATGAGAAAGGATCACCTATGTATGTCTATGAACCCGCTCTGATACCAACTGAAACAAATATTATGGTGTGTAATATATTAATCTAGAGGGGGACTGAATAGATTTTAAACCAAATTTACCCAATTTTCTTTAAAGGTCAAGATTACAAAAATGGCCCTATATAGTTACAAAAATACCACAAGTGTAATAAGTGCGGAAATAATAAAGACACTTGAGATATACGTGGAAACCCTTCAAATGGGAAAAACCACAGGCTGTTAAGTGCGCCACACTCGAACAACGAATCCACTGATGATAGAGGTGTTACAACCTACTTCCGATAAATAACCCACTACCACTACCACTACCTAATCCCGGTATATAGTGGACCTAGTCCAATTTGCTTATGCTTGAAGCAACCTACTCCCAGATGCAACGTAAGACTTACTTCTCTTCAATGAAGAGATAAACACCCTATGTAAATATATGATGATATTCAAACAACAAACAAGGCTAGGGTACCTTATATGCTTATTTAGAATTATGTGATAGCAATATATGCAATCCTAGATATCAAGAGCTAAATGACATGTCATAAAGCTTAGCTAAACATAGAACAAGCAATCCTATGAAGCTATCATAAAAGCCATACCAACACATGTTGTCATCAAGCATGGCAAGGACTATAATGCAATTAATGAGTCCAAATCAACAATTTCTAAATGCAATGCATAGAGACTTAGCAAGAACGACAAATATGTCCTAAATTCAAGCTATCAACAAACAAACCCAATCATGTAAAGAAACTCATAAATAGATACAATGAATGAAGTCCTAGCATTTAATCAACTAATAAATGCAATAAAAACATCATCTTGGAAAGCATGAACAAATGACAAAGATGAGATTTTTGTTCAACTTACCAAGTCAATCAAAGATGAAGACCCATGCCTAAAGATGCTCAATAATGCATGAAGAATGATGGGTTTTGGGTTTGTAGAGATAAAGAATAACTCTTGGAGCTTCTCACTCAACGCAAATACTTTCTCAATCTAAAAAATGGTTTAGAATCTCTGAAAAACGAGTGAGGAAGAATATGACACATAAATTTGAGCCCTAGAACAAAACTACATCGTTTTAAAAAATGCCCAAAATTTACTCAGTGCGCTGGTTGACAAGCGCAGCACTAGCGCACACCTACTGTCCAATGGGCGCTGGTGAGGTGCGCTAGTGAACCGGCGCATCCGCGACAACACAGATGCTTGAGATTCGAGCGACCCAAAACATGCTCAAATGAAATCCAAACCTTTCTTATATTATACCGTTGGAAAGGTATGGAAGTATACTTTCTACTCCAATTATGAAATAAGATTTTGACATCTGTAAAAATGGTTATGGTCATTTGAGTGACCAAAGGTCAGAAACGGACAACAACAGAGATGCCCTGTTTTTGTAGTCAATTTGGAGATTTCAAAACCAATCCAAACTGTCATGAAATATTACGAATAATATACCGTTGGAAAGGTAAGGGTGTCTAGTTTATAAAGAAATTTTCAAAACTCATTTTGAATCATTGTATAAAAAGATATGGTTACACGACCATACAAAGGTCAGTTTTGAAAAACATTTAAATCATTGAAATACACTCTTTTGAAACTAGACACCTTACTCCACAAAGCCAAACCAAGAGAAGAATACGACCTTCTCAAATGGTCACTCAATGTGCTAAGACAAACACACCATTGTGCAAGCATGACCAACACATAAAACCACACTATGAATGCACATAGACAACAATGAAGCACGCATGCATAACAAATCAAATGCAAGTAAGTATGTGTGTGAGCAACTCATAATGCATGTCAATACAAATGCAAAGATGTGATCAATATAAACATGCAAGAAGAGTTATCAAAACAAGAATGCACACTCATATAAACACACAACATATACGAATAAGAAATATGCATGATTTGTAAGTGTGTGCAACTATATCTCTTCAAAGCAAGTAAGCACAAGAATTTTACCTTTGGTGCTTCTTCTCTTGAGGTATTGAGAGCCTAAGCTACCCTTACATAAAACTCCAAAAATGTGTTTTGTTCATGAAATAAGCCAATCAATAAATGAGGACTTTACAAAGCTGAAGAAGAAAAAATAGCATTCACGACCGATCAGGGTTGTACTGTTATACAGTAATGCCCTTTGAGCTAAAAAATGTTGGGGCAACATATCAAAAATTGGTCAATAGAATCTTCGCTCGTCAAATAGAAAGAAACATGGAAGTTTACGTAGACGACATTTTAACTAGAAGTATCTCTGCAGACGAACATGCTTTAGACCTGCGCGAAACATTCGATGTCTTTAGAAGATATCAGATGAAGTTAATTCCGAATAAGTGCCTATTTGGGGTTCCTTCAGAAAGATTACTTGATTTCCAAGTTCATCAGAGATGGATCGAAGTGAATCCCGAGAAGATCCAAGCCCTTCAAAAAATGACTTCAACAAGGATGTTAAAAGAGGTATAATGCTTGACAGGATGCTTAGCTTCCTTAGGCAGATTTATCTCGAAGTCCACAGATAGATGTGCTCTTTTTTTTAAAGTTATCAAAAAGAGGTAGGGACTTGAATTGAATGAAGAGTGTGAATAGGCATTCCTGATGATCAAAGAATACTTAGGCCATGCTCTTATCGTTTCAAAACCTAAAATGGGAGAAATACTCCACATTTACTTGTCTCTTACAAAGTTAGCAGTAAGCTTGGTTCTAGTTAGGACAGAAGACAAGATACAGAGGCCAATGTACTATACCGGTAAGTCTCTTCATCAAGCTGTAACAAGGTATTCACAGGCAAAAAAAATAGCTCTAGCATTGGTTTCGGCAGCAAGGAAGTTGAGGCCATACTTTCAGGCATATACAATCCAGGTTTTTACCGACTGCCTGCTTAAGCAAATTCTACAGAAGCTAGAAATTTTAGGGAGATTAACTAAATGTGTGATCGAGCTGAGTGAATTCGATATTCAGTACATGCCTAGAACATCACTCAAAGGCCAAGCAGTGACAGATTTTGTAGCAAAATTCACATAACCAAATCTAAAAGCAAAAAGAATGTTGGGCAAGAGTTTCTCATGCTGATTATATTGATTGTTCCTTGAACACTCATGGCAATAGAGCAGGGATCGTTGTATGTACCCTAGAACGAGATGACGTTAAATATGCCATGAGATTCAATTTCAAAGCAATAAATAACCAGGGCGAATATGAGCCATTGCTGGCTGGACTTAACGTCTGTATAGCTCTCGGAGCATATGAGGTTGAGATATTCAGTGACTCACAGGTAGTCGTCAACCAAGTCTTAGACGAGTACCAGGCCAGAGATTAGGGTATGATGGCTTATTTTGGCATAGCGAAACAACTCCTCCAAAAATTCAAGGAATACAGGATTATCCAGATCCATAGAGAAGAAAATGAAAAGGTAGACGCTTTGTCCAAACTAGTTCAGCAACAACCACAGTCAGGCCAAAAAATATTCCGGTTGCACATCTTCTCGAACCAAGTATAGTTGAGCCAAAAAATTTGAAGTCTGAGAAATCTTAACACTGTTAGACGATTGGATGACTCAGCTAAAAAGGTATTTGGAAGAAGATATACTCCTGGAAGATCCCTTAGAAGCAAAACGTACCAGGTTCCAGTCAACAAGATACAATTTGATTAGAGGAGAAATGTACAGAAGAGGGTTTTCCTAAACTTTCCATATATGTGTATCAGAAAAAGTTGCATGCCAGATACTACAGGAAATCAATGGCATAGTGTGCGAAAACCATACTGGAGGCAGTAGTTTGGCACACAAGGTACTCAGACAATGGTTTTACTGGCCCTCTTTGTTCTCGGATGCACAACGATGTTTAGAAAGTTGCAATGCTTACCAAATGATCTCCAATGATATTCGACAGCCCCCTGAACAACTTAGAAGCCTCATATCCCCATGGCCATTTGCCATGTGGGGTCTTGATTTAATTGGTCCAATGCCAGCGAGGACAAGGGGTAGAGCGAAGCATGCAATCATGGCTGTTGATTATTTTTCTAAATGGGTGGAAGCTGAACCATTAGTTCATATCACGGAAGTAAACACCACAAACTTTGTAAAGAAAAACATACTCTACAGTTTTGGAGTCCCAAATACTATTATCACTAACAATGGCACCCAATTTGACAATCAAAAATTCAGCCAGCTGTGCAACGAGTACCAAATTGCAAATTACTATGCCACACCTGCCCACCCTCAGACAAATGGACAAGCCGAAACGGTAAACAAAATCATCAAGCACACACTCAAAGCAAAGTTAGATGCCAAGAAGGGCAGTTAGGTTGAAAAACTTTCTGAAGTATTACAGGCGTATCGGAAGACAGCAAGAACTTCTACTGGAGAAACTCCATTTTCTTTGGCATTTGGATTAGAGGTTGTCATCCCGGTAGAAACATCGCATATGTCGCCTAGAATCAGGCTATATGATGAATATCAAAATGTCGATATGTTGTTACAAAACTTAGATGAGTTAGAGGAGAAAAGGGAGAAATCCCGAGTACGAAATGTGGCATATCAGCAAAGAGTGGCCCAACACTATAATTCTCATGTTCGGATTAGGAAGTTCCAGTTAGGAGACCTGGTGCTCAGAAAATTATCGCTGAACAAGAAGAACAAAACTGCGGGAAAGGGGAAGGACTATACAAAATTGAAGGAATAATTGGTTATAGAGTATATTGGATTGCCCGACCAGATGGTGGGGTTTTACCCAGGCCATGCAATGCCCAATATTTAAAGATCTTCTACCCTTGAAACATTCCATTTGCTTTTATTTTTTATTTTTCTAGTCAGGATATTTTTTAGCAATTTGAGATTTTCATATTGTTAGTTTTTACAGTTATGAATAAAAGCCCGGCATGGGATTCTAGAAATCTATGCATGATAATAAGAGCATATAATTATAAGAACAAATGAAAAAATTAATTGCATAAAATGGTCGGGGCCATAAATTTGACAAAAATCCCGAATGGACAGAGAAGCTCAAAGAAGCATGCCAGCCGAGCAAGGTCGGCCAAGACCTTAGCCAAAAGGCAAACCCGATGCACCAGACTCTGAAAATGGCGTGCGCATGTCACAAGCCCATTAAAGGGCTGCCATGCGCAGCCCATGGCTACCACAAGGGCTGCCGTGCACAGCCCATGCCACAACAAACGTGGCTGTGCGCTCTTCGCACGTACGTTCGTTGTTACGGCTCGTACGGTCCCAAACTTGTTCCGGATACTCCTAATTCTTCAAACCTTCGAGTCTTCGAAACTTGAATGTATTACAGAAGAATTTACATAACAAAATACTGCAGTTTTTTTTTATTACAACAATAAATATAAAAAAAACTTAGCAACTACCAAGAAGGAAATTATGGTGATAATAGACCACCCTTCTTGTTACAATCCCAAAACAAAATTATATTGACATTCTAGGACCAAAATTTAGCAATAACAATCCACATATAAAACATATATATATATATATATATATATATATATATATATATATCCATACATTCCAATGTAAATATATATATAAGCGAATACCTAGAGTGTCATATCTTTCTAAAACATGCATATATACAATAAAAGAAAAAGATTCACGAACACATACATCAATTAATCAAGGGTACAACCAGGCTCTGATACCAATTTTAGGGAAAAACGGTTTAGAAACGCAGCGGAAGCGTGAGAAAAAACGAGATTAGGGTTTGCGTACAATTTTTTTTTCCCTTTTATGCAACGAGAACCTTAACCCTAGATTAATTGATGTATATAAAAGTATCCACCTTTTCGCGTGACGATTCAACAAGCGTCGAATTGATTCCGCAAGATCTTCCAATCCAATCACGAACGTGAATCACCTAGGAGTGTGGACTCCCTTTCTTTAAATTGTATTCCTAAGGATGGAGACAAAGCAAATATCTTTTCTTTGTTAGTTACAAATATCCTCCAAGAGAAAAATCCAAGAACGTTCGGTCACTTGTGAATTATCAATCAATTTGATAGTAACTCGCGTGAACCTTTATTCGATGTTGTACACAAAACCCTTTGATGTAAAGGATATTAGTATACTATCGAATACAAAAATGTTCCCCTTTTATCTCTACTTGGCCGAATTCACACACTATTGATTAGAGATGATCGAATTTTGTCTAGAGTAAAATCAGATTTTTCTCACTCAAAATTCCTGTGATGGCCGAATCTTTTTCTTTCTCAAAAAAGCTTGGCCGAAATTACCTCTAATTGCCTTAGGGCTGGTTGAATTTATCATCCACATATATATAGGTTCATAAATCCTTTCCTAAGAAGGATTCACTTGGTTGGCAAGAATCCTTTCCTTAGGTGGATTTATTTGGTAGTTAGAATCCTTATCTAGAAGGAAATCTATCCTATCCTATATTATACATGTGATGAACGAAATTCCCTTGTTTGAAGTAGATTAGGAGTGTTTAATCTCTCCTAATAAAGATTACTTGATGGACAAGAATCCTATCCTTAGGTAGATTAACTTGGTGATCCTTTTCAAATAAGAATTCTACCGCTTAGTAGTTTTACTTGGTGACCAAGAATCCTTTTCCAAAAAGAATTCTTTCCTACACTAAGACTCCTAATCCTACTCAATAGTGTGTTTGTAACCATATTAAAGACTTCCTAATTTGATTAGATAAATAACTCCTTTTATTTATCTACTTATCAAATATAGTCTTTAACATTAACTATACTACCAACAATAGTATAGTTTTAGGAGACCATCTCCTAATAGGAAAAGATTTTGACTTTTAATTAAATAATTAATTAATCAATAAATTAATTAATTTCCATTTTATTAAATAATAATAAAATAAAAATAATATATTAAAGCTATTATCCATAGCCATTGCCGCCCATACCTAGTATAAAGGCCATATATTATTTTTCTCATTTTATTAAATCCATTGGACCTTTATAAAAAGTCCACATATGAACTAGACCTATTCTTACAAAAATAAACAAGTTCACATGCCTTATTACAATTCTAGACGGACCCCTAAATTAGTCCAGTAGAATATATCAAGTGATCCATGCAAGTTCGTGTGGATTGGAGATCTTTGCGGACAATCAACGATGCCGTTTTGTGTAGGGCTTTATTATATATGTTCTATTCTTCTTCCTTGCCTTCTTAGAGCTCAAAGAACCCATCTTTAGAGAGAGAGAATAAAGGCCGTATATTATTTTTCTCATTTTTTAAAATCCATTGGACCTAAATAAAAAGTCCACATTTGAACTAGACCTATTCTTACAAAAAGAAACAAGTTCACATGCCTTATTACAATTCTAGATGGACCCCTATTGGTCCGGTAGAATATATCAAGTGATCCATGCAAGTTCTTGTGGATTGGGGATCTTGGCAGGCTATCTAAATTTAAGCTCCAATAGACACAACCCAATCACAATCAACAAATGATTCACTTAGGTCCAATCTATTTAATTTTAGTTCATTCCACTAAAGAACTAAAATTGAACTCTTAAATAAAGATAGAATAAGTTGATGTTACTCATTCATACCCTAGACAACCTTATTGGAGAAAGTGTATCCTCATGAAGAATACCAGTAATAGCCAAGAACTCATAGACCACCTATAGCTCTCCAAGTTACCATATTTACTCATATGACCACATTTTGAACTTGGATATTTTGACTTGTCCAGAAGCCATGTTTCAATAGACACTGTTGAAAACTTAACGTTAAGATTTAATATCTAATACCTCAAAACATGCATATGATGGTATTCTACTCTCATTCAATAAATGGAGCCACGATGTCCATATCTATAAATGAAGTCCTCTATCGATTAACAAATGAATACCACCAAACTATCGAGGATAGACTATGCTATATAATCGTACTCATTGATAGCTCAAATGACAACACTTGCAACCATAAGTCCATCATTTATCTTAGGATTGAGATAGACTCTCCGATTGTCTTTAAATGAAAACTTTTATCCATTGACGGTTCTAGATAAAGTATTTCATTTTGATCCTATTCAATGCACCCGGTGCACTAGAATCTTTTGCCCAAAGACACCGCACTTTGATGATTTTAGACTCATCATAACACATTTGATCCCACTAAAATGCTAGCAAAAGAATCTACAACTTTAACAAGATAAAGGCGCCCAATTTTCTATCTTAAGTTGTGAATATTATTCAAGACTAACTAAAGAATCGTGTCTACCTCATACATATCTATATGTATGAACAATTCTTCTTTTCTCATAGTCTTTTGACCTTATGATTATTTACTTTTGACAATTATAATAATGAAACTATAAATGCTATAAGATTTGTTAAACTAGAAATCACTTTATTCATATGAAAAAGATTGTTAATTACACTATTACACTCTTGCTATCGAGCATAATCCTAACAAATAGACTCTCTCTTCTAATCTCTTGGAATGCTACAACGAAACTACAACTAGGCTAGTTAGTCTAACATGCATTTAATGTTAATAAGAATGAGGGTTAAAATACGATGGTTATGGCTAAGGAATTGATGGATCACACAAGCAAACAATGGGCGTATTGGTAATTAACGTAAATGAACATTAATCTAATGTAACCAATCTAGAGGGTATAACATTGGTTGTATATCCCTTATGGGTTTCCAATCTAGAGGGTATAATATTGGCTACCTACAAATGATTGTTCATTAAAATGCACATCTATCAAATCAAGGGACTAATCTCTTTATAAATTCACCAACCTAGAGGGTCTAGACTTGGTGCTTAATCTCTCACAAGCAACCAACCTAGAGGGTATAGTATTGGTCATCCATTTGAAATTAGTTAGAGATTGAGATTAAAATGTCTGGATTTCACTCAAGGAGGGTACTCTTGTTTAATCCTTCCGTTCAAATGAGCTTAAGAGAGTCGAATAGGGGGTATACCCAATTCTCTACTCAAATAATTTCTCAAACAATTTGCAAAGAAAGAAGGGTACAATCTAAGACAAACTATTCTTAAAATAAACTAAAACAATGAATGAAACATATTCAATAGATTTAATAAATTAAATAAAATTTAATACAAGCCCAAGGCTCACAAATGAATCGCATCAATCCCCTAGTAGGATGATTAGCTACTCATGACAATCACAATAGAATAACAAGGAGAAAAAAGATAGAGATAACCCATTGAAGAGAACTCCCGCGTTCTTGAAGTTTTAATTCCAATCTCCTAGCGTCCTTGAGTAGATGATGATGGAAGATGGTTAGATTTGGTGGGTATTAGTGTTTCGAAGAGAAAAGAGTGATTTTAGATCTAGAAATTCATATCTGAGATTATAAGAACAAGATATATTTATAGGTTTTCCAAAATAGGTTCGAAAATGCTGATGTGGTAGCTTGACACATAAAAATGCATGGGTTGTGCGCGGGTCTTGTGCAATGCCTTAATTTTTCAAAATTTCTTCTCGGGTTTCTTACAGGTTCATGGGTCTAGGCCCGGATAGGGCCCGTACACTGACATCATGCATGTTGATATGCTCTCGACTTAAGTGAAATGCATGGACAAATGCACGATTGGTGAGCGGTTTTAAGTCTGTGCAGTGACCTGCTCACTGATGTCTTTATTCACTGTTTTCGGAATGGTTTTGGACAATTACCGTGCTTTTCATCCTTTTTTTTCAACATGTACATAATTGCCTATAAATATAACAAAAAAGGCATAAGACAAGCAAAGTCATTCGAAAACGAGACAAGGTAATGGAATTGAGGGCAAAAATATATGATAATTTTGGTCCGATCAAGGTTTCGTGGTACCGATTTTGCCTGATATCAGGTGACAAGCGTGTCATGGCACTGATTCTTCCCAAATTGTGGTGTAGACTTTTCACGGTACCCAGGAACCGGTCCTTATCAAGATTCTACCAGGTACTAGGTAGACGAAAAATTCTTCTTTGGCCCTTCACCAAAAAAGGTTGTTAACATAAACAGATATCAAAGAAATAGAGTTTGAGAAAATTAACACATGATTTTTACGTGGTAAAACTTCTAAAAAGGAAACTTCCACAGGTTGATACCACAACCACCAGTAAAACAGCTTCCACCAGTATGATAAAAGCATAATCTTTCAAGTGACCAATACACCTATAGAGCCACCCTTCTATCCTACCTAATGAAAGAGTTGTCTTCTTGGTTGGCTGTCGGGATCACCCCGATCCTAGCCTAGACTTCCACACTTAACTATACGGATGACATTGACCCTAGTTAAAACTCTATGCTTAGCTATTTGGATCACCCCGATCCTAGCCAAGACTTTCACACCTTTTAGAAGGACTCTTAAGTGATCATGAACGCAATGCACAAACAAGACCACAACATAGAATATGAAGATCAACACAACCTATGGAAACAAGACATATGCATAAAAGTTCACAAATCAAAATTGTCTAGTTATTATGCATTAATAAAAACTCTAGAATATGTGAAACACCAAAACACATTTAATATCTTGATTTACTCATGTTACTAAACTTGAATCAAACATATACATTTAAGCAAATATTCAAGATTTAGTTTCTATTAACAGCTATTTGTGACAAGGGACCAAAAAAGAATTTTCCATTTGTCTGTTACCTGGTAGAACCTACCTGGTAAATTCAATATTAGGACCGGTTCCCATGCATCATAGGTACCTCGATACAGCTTTCTAGGAAAGGGTTAGCACCGCTTCTCTAAAACTACCTTATATCAAGAAGAGCTAGAGTCTTGGTACCTCATACCTGGTACTCGGATTCCAGGATACCTATCCAGTACCCAAGTACATCGACGCTAGTTTGTAACCCATCTAGGGTGCGTATCCTACCTGCCTAACAAGAAGGACGTCACCAGGAAAGCACCAAAAGGGTAGAACTAGTGCCATGCAAGCTAGCTGATACTTCAGGGTACCACGCCACTAGGATATATAGCCAGAATACTGCTACAAGAAACGTTGAATAAAGAGTTGACCCCTTTGCCATTAAAGTGCCATAATGAGACTAAACAGGTCAATGAATTCATCTTTGATTCATATTTAAACTTGAAAGAACGTGACGTAATCAATGGGAGCAATTTCCGTGCAAATTGACATTAAACGCCAATCAATTCCGGTAACAGGACCAATTAATTGGTCTAAATTATAAGGATTTGATTGGGACGAAGGGAGGAGTTAAATATGACACCGAAATTCAAAGAAAGGATATGGAATCTGATTTCTCAAACAGAATAGCCAGGAATTAGACTAGAAAGAATTTGCCATTATAGAGAGTTTGTTCAACAAAGAAGAAAATAGCCACTTATGAACACGTACGAATTCGCCATCTCCAATTTTGTAAAAGAGAGAGAAAGAGAGATAGTGAGAGAATTATGCCACTATTTGTACTCTTACAATCAATAAAACAGCCTTGCTTTACCTTTTCATTATAGCATACTTCTCTCATATATTTTTTGTCCATACAATCACTCTATTTTTATCTACCAAGGTACAAGGTACCTACACTGACTGCTATTTACCAGTTATCGGTCTCGAAGGTGTGAATTGAGATTCCTCACCTTGGGAGAATTTTTGGTTAAAACTTTTTGGTACCGTTTGTGGAAAGATTCCACACCTTTCGAAAGACCGTAAAACTTTTTTTTTTACAGTATATCAATATGAGACTTCGGTCCTCCCAGTGGCAACCTTAAGCATCAGAGCACCAATCAATATCTTCAACTCGGTAGGGGAAGAAGCAAGGGAAGAGATATAAGCACTGTGATCTAGCTCCAGCAACTCCAGCGACTACGCAGACTACACCCTAAGTCCCAGCTGCTTCGGTAGTAGGCCAGGCCATCCAAGAGTAATCAGCCTCAACCTTTGTAGAGAGCCTCCGCCTCTGATTGACTGCTAAAGGTATCACCCCCAAACTTCAAGTACTAGATACCAGGTGAGATACCAGTCGACTATGTACTATGGTATCTGCTTTCAACAAATTGGGACCTCCGCCTCTAATACTGGTTCACGATAGGCTAGGGCCCCTGCCCCCAGTTATGACCAGAACTGTAAATTATCAACCCTGACAGGTAAAGTCAGCTTTTGACATCCAACCTAGGGAGCCTCACCATCCAGCCCGGCTAGCAACTAGGAGGAGGTAACTTGATCTGCCGTAAGAGGTAGCAAAAGAAGTGCCCGGGGGAACCCCTAGGGAGGAGAACCAGGATGAAGCCTTCATAAAGTCATAGGGGTTTGATAACAAGAATTCTGAGATCAAATCCATGAACAGAGGGAATAAGCGCCTATAGGACCAGGTAGCTAGGATGGTGAAAGATATTCAGGAGCTAAAGTTAGGAAAGTACCGGAAGAGCCGGAAGGATCTCTTAGGTGAGATGAACGCTCTTTTCTCTAGAAGAATTAGGGTGGAAAAGCTCCCCCCCCCCCCCCCTAAGTGTTGGGTCCTAGTTTACCGATCGCTCAACGGAAGGAACTTTTTAAAAAAATATTTAAAAGAAATACTGCAACAAGTAAACCCGTTGATCTATTTTTCAGAACAGTAAAACAAATATCGAAATTGAAATACATAAAAGATAAGAGAAGAAATAGTTTTCTTTATACTTACGTAGATGGCTCTTTCTCTTTGATACGATATGCTCATGGTTTAAACAACTTGATCTTCCAGACAATGTCTTGTGATTGGCAACAGCGTGTGGGCACGTCACTGTACTTAGGAGCTTAAATTGAGGTAGAAGAAACTTAAGAAAACAACGCTTGTTTTCTATGTATGGAATATGGCCACCATGGATCAAAGATAAAAACAATGTTTATATATATATATATATATATATATATATATATATATATATATATATATAATTTCTTTTATTTGATTGGCCGTACTCCACTTTTCTCTGTTTCTTCTTTTTGTGTTTCGTGCACCCAATTGCATCTCATGCAATTTGAGAGACCTAATATATGTTATGTCTCACCCACACACTTTACTTTTAATTGCAATCTCTCTTATTGTGCATTAATTATGTGTTGATTAGTTTGTCTTATCCTTTTTTTTCCAAAACATATATTAACCACAAATAAAGTACCTAACTTTATTTTCTATCTACGGACTCCTTAGATTGCATGTCTTTTATTATATCCATCTGTACATGACAATCATATACACAATTTGAGATTACGTACATCAATCTTATATGTTGAATGCACAAGTTATACACAATATATGACAAAAGAAGAATGAATTAAACTTTTCTTTCAGTTATGTTAACTTTATATTTACAAATTACAAGCTTCATGGCATAAACCCAAACAAAAAGTTCAAAATGTCTGCTGACAAGTACTCTGGAACTGAGGATCCCCTAAGCCACCTTGAGGAGAGCTTCTAAAACAGATGAAGGTCTAGAACACTACCTCAGCCTCCATTTGTAGAATCTTCCCAGCAACATTGACTGACTACTCCAAGACATGGTTCAGGAAATTGCCAGCAGGTAGTGTTGACTCCTTTATCAAGTTAACAAATAACTTTTATGGTCAATTTCAGGGTATCAAGCCCCACCTCAAGGATCCCATTCACTTGCAGTACATGATCCAATAGTTGGGTGAATCACTCAAATCCTACATGGATAAGTTTCACAAGGAGGTAATCAATATGGGGGTTTTCATAGAGAAAGACACCTTAGCCAACTTCAGCAGGAATCTCTAGGCAGGTAGATTGTTCTGGTCATTCGTATAAAACCCACCAAAGGCATACCAGGAGGCTTATGACCTGGTTCTCTAGCAAGTGGAGATAAATGAGCAGCTCCGGGTCAAGATCGAGCATGATGACCTTAGGACTGCCAAATGGCTAAAAAAGAAAGCGTCTAAGCATGTACTAGTCCAAAAGGTTCAAAACAGACCTCCCAACAGATTTACATGCTGCCCCCCACATTTCCATCCTTAGCGGGAGCAGTACCCAACAAAAAAGACCCCTCTTAGAGCCATACCTCTACTTAAGGAAGTAGCACAGATAGTTTAAGAGGAGGAGGAATACACTCACTAGACCCCTCTCAACGAATCCAATGAAACCATTTACCTCACCGTCAAAGCACCGATTGATCAATAGAATTGCTACAAGTGCTGCGACTTCCATAAGGATATGGGCATAACACAACATAATGCTACAACTGTTGGGGTTTAAGTCCTAAAGCTTATAATTTGTAAATGTGAATGAAACATTAATAAAATAAATAGTTTATTCTTTCTATAAATCTATCTCATACATTTATATCATGTGTACATAACATCCAAGATTGCCAGATGTAATCTCTAACTGTGTATATAAGTGTTATATACAAAAGTTTTCAGTTTCTGATGAGCATTCTAAAGAGTCCGTAGATAGCAAATAGAGCTGTGTACTTTATTTATGGTTAATCTACAGTTGCGGCTCATTTCGTAATGTACTGTAATCTTATCCTTGACTATTCATAGGGTGACATGAGAATGGAGGCACCTTATATGATGTGATCATATATGATTAGGCCACGATCTATATGAATCTCTCACTGGGATTCGTTACATGATGAGATTCATATATATCGACTATTGATGGCTATATATGGGTTATCTTAATCCTAAGTATCTTATCGACTTCTTTAGGTTAGATCGTGATTTTTGATATACCATGGGTGAGATCAGAGTTACATTCACGGTCAATAACTTCATATGTTGGAATCACGGTTTGGCTTGTGTCTGGGAAGGTCTGTACACAATAATAGAATCCACTATTTCTTGCGAGAAGTATATAGTAGTTCCCTTTAGGGTTGATTTAGGGCTTGAACAATATGAGTTCTTTCCTTCTTTCGTAAAAGATATTAGGATTAATTTTTCATTAGAGAATCAATGGCACTATTTGGAAAAGATATAATTAGAGGGGTATAACGGACTTTAAGACCTAACTCTAATTATGAAGTACTTGTGGAGGATCATACCATATGTAATAGCTTTATCGATGTACATTAAGTTTTTTGTTTATGCAAAAACATCTACAGTTATAGAAGTCCAACCTCGAGTTTTTAGCTTAGTAACTCCAAGGTTAATAATCTTGAAATATTAATTAAAGAGTTTAATTAATTTTTCTAAAGATTATTGGTTATCAAGATTGTGGGTCCAATAGGTCCTCTTGCTAGCCTGGAACGTTGAAAGTAACAAAGGTCACGGTTAATTAATTTGATTGTTCAATTCTTTGTGTTGTGAAAGTGATACATATTTACTCAGAAAATTAATTAAATGATGAGATTATTTTATTAATATATTAATAATTAAATTAATTAAATAATTAGATTATTTAATTAATAAACTAATTATTAAGAATTATCAAATAATTATTAATTAGAGGTTACAGGTTCGAACCATGAATGGGACAATGGATAAGTTAATATGATTATTTTATTTCCTAACTATGTCAAGTGTTCAAGTCTTAGTGAACTATGATTATGTGTGATTTGGAATTCTATACTACATCGGATGCTAAAATGCTAATTATCTTTTTTCTAATAGGTTAAGTGCTTTTATTTTTATCTATATTATTATAAAAACGAAAGAAACATAGCAATTAGGGTAAGAATTGAAAAACCTGAAAAAAGGCAAAAAGATAAAGAAAAGAGAAACAGGTGGTACAACCAAATCAAAGAAAAAACGAAGAGTTTTTATTTTTTATTTTGTTCTTTATTATTCAAGTGGCTAGATTCTCCATACACAAAGCATTGTGTTTTCTTCAACCTCCATACAACTTTCTGATATCCGTGACGTGCTGACACACAGTGGAACCTGGAAGATAGTGAGGAAGATCCAATGGTACAAGTCGAAATGCTATATCAAGAAGTGAAAGAACGAAGGAGTTAGACTGTAGGTATGATTTCGAATCTTACCTATTTTATATTCTTATATATCGTACGTGGTTCATAGAGTTGTTAAATTATTTTTTAAAAAAAAAGTTTTGAAATCTCTTCAGCTACGCGACTCTAGGGCATACAATTGGTATCAGAGCCTAGTACAACATAATCGAATAATTCTATTTTTTTTATTAATTACATGTATATATGTGTAGGCACAATCTATTATGTGTATGAATTTTTATTTTTATTTTAAAATATGATTGATCATTAATTGTATGGTACAGTGGGTTTTAAGATATTGGATATTATATGTAATATTTTTTTCTGATGTAATATTAATTCCGAGTTAGAATTTTTTATTTATTTTGTTGTTCGGTTGTTATTTTTTTATTCATGTAATACGGCGAAGAACAATGATCCGAAGTACATGTCTCAACAGCCGCATGAACCTATTGTTCGATGGCACAGAAACACGTGCATGATTGTCACGCAAAAACAATACTGTTGCATGCAATAGTTGCTTGCATGTACAGCACGTGCTGAATATCAGTATTGCATCACATGCGCAACACATTAAATTCAAATATAAGTGTTGCATGCTGAAGCATATGTGCGATGCGCTACTGCTACAATTGTTTTGTTGTTATATGGTTGTGCAGACGTCATGCACTTTCATGTGCATGTGTTGCACATCATGGTGATACACATGCACAAGTCATGCACACAACACACAGCTGCAACAATTCAATTGTTGTGTGTTTTTGTACAACAGTCACGCACTCCTTATGCAACGAGACCCATGCTCGCAAACGTGGCCATGCGCGTATTGCACTAAGGCTGCACATTAGCAGGCATTAGGGTTGTGTGAAAGCAAGCACGTTTGGGTAGATTTTGGGAAATCCCGGGCCTTCGAAAAAAGGTTAGAGTAATATTTGGGCTTTAAGGGATTTAATCCGTGAGATGAATCCATTAAAAATAAATCAAGTTGGACTTGATCTTTGGGCCCGGAAGACGTAGAAGATTCAGAAATCAAGACTTAAAGATTATGTCATTACAAGAAGACCAATGAATGTCTTGGATAATTTTTTGTAATTAGTTTTTTTTTTAAGTTAAATAAACCCATCGTACTCGGTCAATTCATGTATGCTTATGTTATGTGATAATTAAAGCTTTGCCATGCATACACATACCATATAGGTTAGTAGTGCCTACACATACATTTTTATTAAATGGCATACATGCATAATTGCATATCATATTATGTGTTTTATTTTTTTAATGTGATTAATAAAATTGGTAATTCATGTAATGGGATATTAGTTAGGTCCTTTTATTTTTATTAGGATTAATTTGATTAAGTGCCGAATAACAATTGGACTGGAAAATGTGGTTTAGTTTATTAGTTAAAATTTAGCAAATCACATTATTAATTCTAGTCTTAGTAAATTGGTTTACATAGATTAGAATTAGATTAATAAACTAGATATTTTTTTTGAAACTGTAGTTTATTAAAATAAGCTTGAAGACAAGCATAGGAGCCTTACAAATAGAACCGTGGGCAATTTGAAGCCTATACATAAATTACAACAAACAGAACAACAAGTCTGAAAGAAGAAAACAACTATAGAAGATAGAGAAAAACAACGCCTAACTTGCCTAACTACAAACTCCCCATTCTAAGCGATCCCCATAGCAACTTGAGCCATTTTTTGATAAACTGTATGCGAAAGAATTAGAACCTCTAGGCATAAACTTGATGTCCAAACATTTCAGAGATTGGATGATCTGTCTTATATCATACAAAAAATTCACCAGCCTAAGGTTACCGAAGTCCTCACCTTTACACCATGAAACAACAGATTTTGAATCGCTAAAAATGCTAATATTTCGATTTCCAAAAATCTGATTGTCAACAACTAGTTGACATGCCCTGTGAATTGCAGGAATTTCAACTGATGTAGCATCTAAAATCCCCACGTAATAAGAAAACAAGCTTAACACCTTACCACTAGAGTCTCGAAGAACACCACCAATACCGGCGTTACTAGGAACACCCCTTGTCGATCCATCCACATTGAAACCCAGGTTATAACCAAAAGGGGAAGCCCATGCCATGGACTTGTTAGTCTTGATAGAAGTCGAATCCACGCATCTTTCTCCCACAATCAGACTGAGCAAAATAAATCCACCTTAGAACCAACTCCATGATTTTTACACCAAAGAGCCACTCGAAACTTTATCATGTCCACAGTTTTACCCAGATGAGGGAGATTGCAAAGAAAAACCATATCATTTCGACATTCCCAAATTGACAATACGATAACAAAAAACAAAATAATCCAAGCTCTCTTCCTTGCCTTAGATGGACACAGCCTCATCTATCCTAACAACCAACTCTTTAATGAAGAAGGCGAACAAGTATTAGTGCCCCAACAACCCATGCATTTTCTCCAAATTTCATTAGCCCATACACATTGAAGAAAAACGTGATCAATCGACTCTGAACCAACATCACATATTGGACAAGCCATGTTGGCTGCTTGTAGCACACAAAATTTAGACAACGCCTCTCTAACTAAAATCCTACCTCTCGTCAACTGCCAAAGATAAACCTCCACTTTTGGAGGACACAGACCTTGCCAAATGAAATCAAAAGACTTATCCACTGACTCACTGTCGTCCTCCAAACATTTCCTGAATGAGCAATCTGAAATCAAACCGGAGGGACTATAAGTCCAAGACAATGCATCCGCAATGCCATATCTCAAATTTATACTTTCCAGAGATAACATGAAACACCTCTATTAATCTGATTCCCAATTAAATGCTATTCTTCTTAATTTCACATCCCACACCCATTTATATTCCACCCATTTACCAAACTCATTATCCACACTAGTCTTGTTTGACGCCAGCGCAAAAATTCTCGAAAAAGCCAACTTAAGTGGGACAGAATCCCAACACACATTTTGCCAAAACTGAACCCTCTCCCTATTGCCAATTATCACTTGAAAGCCATTTTTCATGATATTGCATGCTCTGTGATCATCCGAGAAGAAACTGCTAATAAACTTAACAAAAAGAGACCCTAACTTGATGTCCCTATAGTTCAACAACAAAGGATTAATGCCTATACCATACTTGGCACAAAGAACCTTCTTCCTAAGAGATGAATCATCTCTTCCAAACTGCCATATCCACATTGCCATTAAACTCAATCTTTTTTCTTTTGTCCTCCAAATGCCCAGTCCCCTAACCTTTTATGTTTGCAAATGGTTACCCAATCTACCGAATGAACTTTCTTCTTTTGAAAACTGTCGTTCCAAAAGAAATTTCTTTGCAATTTTTCCAACTTCTTAGCCACCACCACTGGAATAGAGAACACTGACATAAAGTTAGATGGAAGACTAGCGAGAACTGCCTTAATAAGCACCAGTCTACCACCTTTGGAAATGAAAGCTCTCTTCCTTAAGGCAAGCCTTTTATCCACCATACTAACAACCGGATTCCAAAAAGCTTCTCTCATAGAATTCCCACCAAGACGAACACCCAAGTAAGTTACTTGAAGCAATACTGAAGCACATATGAAAGCCACCGTCTAATCCTTTTCATGATTCAATTTCTTACCAATCCGAACAAGGTATGATTTATGGAAATTGATTATTAGACCAGAAACCAATTCAAAACACCGTAAAATTCTCTTGGCATTAAAGAGATATTCCAATTTGGTTTCTAAAATTAGTATGGTATCATCTGCAAACTGCAATTGTTTGATATGAATAAATCTATTGCCAAAAACTGCCCCCTAATTAAACCTAGCTCTTGAGCCTTAAAAAGCATACTGCTCAAAACTTCCACAACTAAATTGAAAAGAAAAAGAGATAGAGGATCCTCTTGACGAAGCCCCATCTCTATTGAAAATCCCTTTATGGGATAACCATTCACCAAAACCAACATGGACGAAGACGAAATACACCATTCTATCCATCCTTGCCATCTTGCCCCAAAACATATTCTATCCAGAACTTCTAGCAAAAAGGCATGGTCCACCCTATTGTAGGCCTTCTCGAAATCTAACTTTACCAATAGACCACCTTTCCCATTTTTCTTTCAGAAATGAATTAACTCCTCGGCTATAATGAAACTATCTACAATCTGACGCCCTTTCACAAAAGCCAACTGAGTGGAGCCAATTATAGAGTCCATAACAAACTTAATCCTATTGGCTAAAACCTTTGCTAACACTTTGTATAAAGAGCCGACCAGGCTAATTGGTCCGAAATCTCTAAGAGAAACCGGACTCTTAATTTTCGGTATAAGTGTAATGAAAGTCTTGTTTAGTTCTTTAACCTCAGAGCCATTATTATAAAAAACTTGCATAAAACACATGAAGCCAACTTTAATCCATTGCCAATTTGATTTTATAAAATTCAGATTGAGTCCATCGAGACCCAGAGATTTATTACTCTCACACTCAGAAAAGGCCTTCTATACTTCGTCTACTGAGAATTCAGCTTCAAGATCAGAACATTCCTTTTCTGAATTTTTTTAACATGGATACCATCTAAGACGGTCTTAGCCTGTCCATCTTCTTGAAATGGTTCTTGAAAAAAGTAAAGACACCTTCTCTAACTTGTATTGGACCACTACATGTTTTTCCTTATATATATATAGGTCCCGTAAAAGATTAGTCTTCGTCCTCACATTAGACATAATGTGAAAGAATTTTGAATTCCTATCTCCATCCTTGAGCCATTTCACTCTAGACATTTGTCTCCATTTTTGTTCTTCCAAACGAATCTGTTTCCAAAGCTTAACTAGTACAACCATTTGAGCCTCCCTCAAACTAGCCGACCATCCAAGAGCAGCTTCACTGTTCTCAATCCTCACCAACTCTTCCTCCAGAATTTTGGTCATATCACCCATATCTCTCCTTGTTTTAATGTAGGATTTCAAATGTTCCTTAACTGCTTTTACTTTAAACTTTATTGATGAACCAACATGAGCTTTTCTAGAATAACTTCTCTAACATTTATGAACCTCAACCATTAAATCTTTATACTCTAACCATCCATTAAAAAATATAAAAGGCTTAGGACCCCAGTCAACCCTTAAATCACAAAAAAAAAACGGGTTGTGATCAGACAAACTCTTACACAAACCTTTCTGCACCTGTTGAGGAAACCATGACAAAATCACGGGATCACATAAAAATCTATCTAGCCTAGCCCAAGACTCATATTCCCTATTATTAGACCAAGTATACGATTTGCCGAATTCATAAAAAACTGGAAGTTTCTCATGGATCTCAAACATCCAATACCACCCTTTCTCTCACTTTGACCTAATACCGTGTTGAAATCCCCTCCAATAATCCAAGGACCAGCCAAAGAGATCTGCGCATCCAAAATAAATCTCCATAGTTCTACTCTCTCGTTTTCAAAATTAGGTGCATATAAATTACAACACCATCTTGTTCACCAAAGAAAGAAACCTCGATAATATTACACAGAGATCATTAGAGATACAAGAAAATACCTTGAAAAAATCCTTATTCAAAAAAGGAATGACGCCTCCAGCTGAGCCGTTTGCCTCCACCCTAACACCCTTCAACAAAAGTGAACCGCCCAAAGACTTGATAATCCTATAGTCAAAATTATTTATTTTTGACTCTAGAATAAAAAAAGTAATAGGCTTCGCTAGAATTTTTAATTGTTAAGAAATTGGATAGTTTTAAAATTAGTTGAAAGAATAAGATTCTACTAATTTAATAAAAGGCCTTAGACAGTTAGAATCATTAGCTGTTAATTCTTAGTATAATCTAGGTGCCCTAATAAATGGAAACATTAATTTTAAAACAGTGAGTGGGAGAGGGATGTATGACAATATATCCCGCAGTCTCTATCACTAGTTTAACACCGTGAGATTCAAGTGGAGCCTCGAGATGGCTTTGTTTTCATCCTCCCTAAGGAAGGTCTCCCTGAGAATCAGTACCAATGTTGATTTCCTAACGGATAGGATTTGGAGCTTGTTTTGGGATTGACCGACCCTAAGGCGGTAATTCTATAGTTAAGCTTACGAGATCTGAAACGGTGGGTTACACTCACGAGGTTTTAATTGAATTTGTTAAATATAAACATAGTTGAAATAAATGATGGTTGAATGATAGAAGAATATGAGTTATTCTGGTATATCATTTGAGTGATAATGTTGTTGGGATTATGCTCAATAGCAAGAGTATAATAATGTATTAGACAATCTTTTCATATTACTAAAGTCATTTATAGTTTAACAAATCTGATAGCATTTATAGTTTTATTATTATTATTGTCAAAAGTAAGGAATCATAAGTTCAAAGATGTATGCAATGCTCTGTACTAAACCAGATTTTTTTTTTGCTGTTAGCATAGTTAGCAGGTTTCAATCGAAACCTGGTCCTGATCGTTGGATGGTAGTCAAGCATATTTTCAATTTTATTAGGAGAACAAGAGATTATATGCTTGTATATACCAGAGAAGATTTGATTTCATTGAGTATACAGATTCTGATTTCCAGTCAGATTCTGACTCTAGAAGATCAACATTAGGATCTGTGTTTACACTTGAAAGAGGGCCAGCCATATGGTGGAGTATCAAGCATTCTTGTATTGTTGATTCCACCATAGAAGCTGAGTATGTTGCTGCATGCTAGGCTGTTATGGAGACTGTCTGGCTTTGCCAATTCATGATTGACTTGGAAGTAGTTCCTGATACGACATTGAACCAAGTGGCTAATTTGAGAGAACCAAGAAGTCATAAGGGAGAGAAACACATTGAAAGAAAGTATCACCTTTTAAAGGAAATAAAGCATAAGGGAGACGTGACGAAAACCAAGATCGCGTCAGTAAAATATCTAGTGGATCCCTTTACAAAGACTCTTCAACAAAAGAGTTTTGATGGGAAGCTAGAGAATATGAGGATAAGAAATATGACACATTTGCTATAGAACAAGTGGGAGACTGTAGGGATTATACTCGATAGCAAGAGTGTAATAATGTATTTGGCAATCTTTTCATATTAATAAAGTGATTTATAGTTTAACAAATATTATAGAATTTATAGTTTAATTATTATAATTGTCAAAAGTAAATAATCATAAGGTCAAAAGACTATGACAAATAAAGAATTTTTTGTACATATGGATATGTATGAGGTAGACACAATTCTTCAGTTAGTCTTAAATAATATTCACAACTTAAGATAAAGGATGGACGCATTTATTTTGTCAAAGTTGTAGATTCTTTTGCTAGCATTTGAGTGGGATCAAATGTGCTACTATGAGTCTAAAATCATCAAAGTGTCTTGTCTTTGGGCTAAAGAATCTAGTGCACTGGGTTTATTGAATATGATCACAGTGAAATACTTTATCCAGAACCGTCAATGGATAAAAGTTTTCACTTGAAGAAAATCAGAGAGTGTATCTCAATCCCGAGATAAATGATGGATTAATGGTTAAAGTGTTGTCATTTGAGCTATCAATGAGTACGATTATATAGCATAGTCTATCATCAATAGTTTGGTAGTATTCATTTGTTAATGGATAGATGACTTCATTTATAGACATAGACATAGTGGCTCTATTTATTAAATGAGAGTAGTGTATCATCATATGGATGTTTTGAGGTATTGGATATTAAATCTTAACCTTAAGTTTTTAATAGTGTCTATTGAAATATGGCTTCTGGACAAGTCAAAATATGCAAGTTCAAAATGTGGTCATATGAGTAAATATGGTAACTAGGAGAGCTATAGGCGGTCTATGTGTTCTTGGCAATTACTGGTACTATTGATGAGGATACACTTTCTCCATTAAGATTGTGTAGGGTATGAATGAGCAATATTAACTTATTCTATCTATATTTAAGAGTTCAGTTTTTGTTCTTTAGTGGAATGAACTAAAATTAATAGATCGGACCTAAGTGAATCATTTGTTGATTGTGATTAGGTTATGTCTAATGGAGCTTAAATTTAGATAGCCCACCAAGATCCCCAATCCAGACGAACTTAGATTGATCACTTGATATATTCTATCGTACTGATTTATGGGTCCATCTAGAATTGAATTAAGGCACGTGGACTTTTTTCTTTTAGTAAGAATGGGTTTAGTACACATGTGGACTTTTTATTTAAGTCGAATGGATTTAATGAAATAAGAAAAACAATATTTGGCCCATATTTATATAGCTTGGGTGGCAAGGGACTATAAAATAGCCTCATATATTGTTTTTTTTTCTATTTAATTAAATAGAAATTAATTAATTAATTAATTAATTAAAAGTCAAAATATTTTTCCTAGTAGGAGATGGTCTTCTAGAGTCATATTATTGATGGTAATATGATAAGTATCAAATACTATATTTCAGAAGTTAATAATTATTAGGAATTTTTTTATCTGTCAAATAAGTAAGTATTTGATTTTTACAAGGACTCTAATTGACAATTGGTCGAACTAGGAAGTTTATTATTTAGTCACAATTTAATTCAATAATTGGTTATTGAATAAATACACTATTTAAGTTGGATTAGGAGTCTTGGTGTGGAAAAGAAATCTTTCTTTGAAGAGGATTCTTTGTCACCAAGTAAATCAACCTAGAGACAGGATTATTGTCCACCAAGTAAATCTTCTTTAGGAGAGGATTAAGTCTCCTAAACTAAAGACAAGAGGAATTCAGCCAACCCTAAATAAATTAGGGCAAGTAATTCGGCCACTAAATATATGGGATGTAGAATTCGGACAAGCCTTAGTTTTCTTAAAAAAAGATTTTGGGCAAGCTAGAAACTTTTGAGAGAGAAAAAATAAATAGTTTTTGGCAAAATTCGGCCAACTCATAGATATTGTGTATTGAATTCGGCCAAGGAGAAGAGAAAAGGGGAACATTTTTATTTTCGATAGTGCACTAGTATCCTTTATATCAAATCGGGTTCACGCGAGTTTCAATCAGATGCATTGATAATTCACAAGTGACCGAACGTTCTTGGGTTTTCTCTTGGAGGATTATTGTGATTAACAAAAGAAATAGATTTTGTTTGTTTCCATTCTCAGGTATACAATTTAAAGAAAGGGAGCCAACACTTATAGGTGCTTCACGTTCATGAGTGGATTGGAAGATCTTGTGGATTTAATTATGTGCTAGTTCAATCGTCGCGATAAAAATGGTACCATACTTTTAATATATGTCAATTATTCAAGGGTTCTTTCTTTTAAAGGGAAATTTTTTAGAATATTCCTAACCTTAATTTTAAACTTCTATCGAGTGTTGAGTCAATTTTTTCCTACATAAGGGATAGAAACAGTAGAACAATTGCATTATACAATGTTTCATACATTGATAAAATCTTGTATAGGTTCTCCGTGCAAGATTCCAAAAAATGTATGTTACCTTTTAGAAATGGAATCAAACATTTTAAGGAATACGTTCCTAAAAAAATACATGAAGAACAATTCATGAGTAGGGTTTCATATGCCGAGGCAATTGGAAGTCTTATGTATACAGTGCTCTACACTATACTAGGTATTTGTTTCGATGTTGGCTTAATTAGCAGGTTTCAATGATTACCGGACATCAGTCAAGCATATTTTCATGTATCTCAGGTTAACGAGAGATCATATGCTTGTATACTCAAGAGGGGATTTAATTCCCATTTGGTATACAGATTCTAATTTCTAGTCAGATTCTAACTACAGAAAATCCCATCAGGATCTGTGTTTACACTTATAGGAGGCGCAATCATATGGAAGAGTATCAAGCAATCCTGCATTGCTTATTCCACCGTGGAAGCTGAGTATTTTGCCTCATGCAAATGTGCTAAAGAGGTTTTTTGGCTCCAACAATTCTTAATTGACTTGGAAGTTGTTCCTAATGCAAATAAGCATATCACTATCTACTGTGACAGTAGTGGAGCACTGGCTAATTCGAGAGAACCATTAAGCCATAAGAGAGGGAAACATAATGAAAGGAAGTATCATCTTCTAAGGAAAATTGTGCATAGGGGTGATGTGACGATTACAAAGATCGTGTCAGAAGAAAATATACCGGATCTCTTTAAAAAGGCTCGACCACAGAAGAGTTTGGATGGGTACCTAAAGAATATGGGAATCACAGATATGACATACTTGCTACAAAGCAAGTGGAAGATTGTTAGGATTATGCTCAATTGCAAGAGTGTAATAATGTGTTTGACAATTTTTTTTATATTAAAAAGGTGATTTCTAGTTTAATGATTTGTATAGAATTTATAGTTTAATTACTATAATTGTCAAAAGTAAATAATCATTAGGTCAAAAGACCAAGAGAAATAAAAAATTGTTGTAGACACGATTCTTTAGTTAGTCATGAATAATATTCACAACTTAAGAAAAATTTGGGCATCTTTACTTTGTTAAAGTTATAGATTCTTTTGCTAGCTTTTGAATGGGATGTAATGCGTTATGATGAGGCTAAAATCATTAAAGCATAGTGTCTTTGGGCAAAAGAATCTTGTGCACTAGGTGCATTGAATAGGATCACAGTGAAATACTTTAGCCAAAACCGTTAGTGGATAAAAGTTTTCACTTAAGAACAATTGGAGAGTTTATCTCAATTCTGAGATAAACGGTGGACTTATTGTTACAATTGTCATCATTTGAGCTATTATTGAGTACGTTTATATAGCATAGTCTATCCTCGATTATTTGATGGTAATCATTTGTTAATTGATAGAGAACTTCATTTATAGATATGGACATCGTGGCTCCATTTATTAAATGTGAGTAGAGTATTATCATATGGATATTTTGAGGTATTTGATATTAAATCTTAGTGTTAAGTTTTCAATAATGCCTACTGAAACATGGTTTTTGGAGAAGTCAAAATATCCAAGTTTAAAATGTGGTCATATGAGTAAATATGGTAACTAGGAGAGTTATAGCGGTCTATGATCTTTTGGCGATTACTAGTACTTTTCACGAGGATACACTATCTCTAATAAGGTTGTCTAGGTTACGAATGAGAAACATTTACTTATTTTATCTTTATTTAAGAGTTCAGTTTTTTGTCTTTATTGGAATGTGTTAAAATTAATAGATCGAACATAAGTGAATCATTTATTGAATGTAATTAGATTATGTCTATTAGAGCTTAAATTTAGATACCCCACCAAGATCCCCAATCTACACGAACTTGTGTGGATCAGTTGATTTATTCTATCGTACTAATTTCTAGGTCTATCGAGAATAGTTTTTGGATTTCAGATTCCAAAAGTTTTTGATAGGTGAGGCCATGTGTGATCAAGACACATGGTAACTCTTCAAATACTTGGAATGGGCGGTCAAGGATGTGGGAATCCTTGGGCTGCCCTAATGGGGTGCGATTAACATTTCATTAATTCATTAAGAATATAATTTGTACATTTTAGTTAAATAAGCTGTTAAATTATATTAATGTATTAATTCAAGGCATATGGACCTGATTCTTTTATACTAAGAATGAGTTTAGATCACATGTGGACTTTTTATTAAAGACCAATGGGTTTAATAAAATGTGAAAACAATATCTTGCCCAAGCTATATGCTTGGGCGGCAAGGCGAAGATTATTAGCCTAATATATTATTTTTATTTTATTATTTAATTAAATGCAAATTAATTAATTAATTATTTATTTATTTGATTATAAGTCGAAAAAAAATTATAACTAGGAAAAGGTGTATTACTGTCATACTATTATTGGTAGAATGATAAGTATCAAAGACTTTATTTGATAAGTAGCCAAATAAAAGGAATTTATTTATCTAGTCAAATTAGAACGTTTTTAATATCTATCAAAACTTTAAATGATAGTTGGCTAAATTAGAAAGTTGTTGGTAAAGACACAATTTAATTGATATTCGATAATTTATTTTTGGATAATATATTGATGAGTTGGAGTAGGGGTTGAACTCAAAAGTTGATAGGAGTTTTGGTGAAACGTAATTCCTCTTTGTGTAAGGATTCGGCCACCAATATATTCCTATCATCAGAATTCGGCCAACCTAGTTTTTGAGGGAGAATATTTGTTTTGCTCAAAAGAAAAATTAGTCCACCATAGTGTGAGAATTCGGCCAAGAGAAAAAGAGAACGGGAGCATTCTTATTTCCGATAGTGCACTATTAGCTTTCATATCAAAAGGTTTTATGCACATTATCGAATTGGGTTCACTCAAGTTTCAATCAAAAGATTGAGAATTCATAAGTGACCAAACGTCCTTTGTTTTTCTCTAGGAAGGTTATTATGACTAACAAAAGAAAAAGGATTTTGTTTTTCCATCCTCAGGTACTCAATTCAAAGAAAGGGATCCCACAATCTTAGTTGATTCATATTCATGATTTGATTGGAACATCTAGCGGTATCAATATTAACGCAATATCAATCATCACTTGAAAAATGTACGATACTTATATATATATATATATATATATATATATGTTAATCAAGAGTTAAGGTTCTCACTTTTAAAGGAATTGTTTTATATATACAGGTCAAACTTTTCGCTTCCACCGCATGTTTTGTCCAACATGAAATACAAAGACGAAAACCATGTACGTTAAATACATTGAAAGTTTTGTAACTTCCTAATTGGAATTTGAAACTTAATGAATGAGTAATCGAAATGGCTGGAACTCAATGAGTAATCAAATAAGCAAAATTTCAGGTTCAATATATTAAATACATACTGCTACCCGAAAAATTAACTGGGGTAGAAAATTCAGATCTACACCCTCAAACTTCAACCTTGTAGATCGCAACGTGGTTGGTACCTCTTGGTACCTGGGTTTTGTATGAGTAAGAAGTAAGATACAGCAGGTAAGACTAAAACACCCCACCCATCCGTGCTTCGAGGAAAATGAGAAGACATGGCTCTTGATGTTCCCTTACTGGTCTGAGGGGCTGGACCTAATCCCCGGTGCCCGGTCCCAATGCCCGATCCCGGTACTCAATCTCTTCTTTAGGTCTCCACAGTAGTTCCCCTACCCGTGTAGCAAGCAAGGAGGAGGGATCCTCTAGCCATAATGTAAAATCCTCAACAAGGCTACTTGATCCCAAATAGAGGGTACGTGGGAGGTTCCCGACCACCCGGTTCTTCGACTCCTTTCAAGCATATCCAGATGGTTTTTCCCCATCTTTATATGTGATTTGGCATACAGATAGGTAGATCAAAGAGATAGGACCAGTGGGGTTAGAATCTAACTCACGAACATGCATAATAAAAGAGATAGATGGGTGAATGACAATTCTCTTGATAGAATTTGATTGTCCTAGGGGGAAAAAACGTCACGAATGATCATATGCTGAAAATCCAATAGATGCTCCAGGGAGAGAAACCTTTTTTTTTGCATATATAATAAGAAGTGCTTCAGGGCTTGCATAAATAGCAAAGTAGTAGAACATAGCTGCTCCAGAGAGCTTACTATAGTAGTTGATTTCTATGTCTGATAAGGGCGCTCTTTTTAGAGAGAGCTTTGTCATATTTATAGGTTCTAATTCTTGTTGTTCACTTTGTTATTTTAGTTAATCAATTCACAATCATAAGAAAACTGATTTGGCATTGATAGAGTTTACTATTTTCTCATTAATGGTGTTGCGAATGGCCATCAAATAGTTGACTAGTCTTCTATGAATGGCGTTTGTGAATGGCAATCAAATAGTTGACTAATCTTTCATTAATGGCATTGTTAATGCCCGTTAAAGAGTCGACTAATTTCTCATTAATAGCTTAATGAACGACCATTAAAGAGTTGACTAATTTTCATTAAAAAGGTTGATTATCTCCATTAATAGGGTTGACTATCTCATTTATGTTGTTTTAAGTGGCTAAAAGGCTAACTCTCTCTTCTGCGAAACTGGAGAAAATACAAACACGGTTAAATGCTTAAGGCTAATCTAGCGGTGGGGGGGGGGGGGGGGGTGAATACGTTAGGCAACATTTTCAAATTTCTTGGAAACAAACAAAAGTTTGTCCCTCTAGATTGCTTATATCATAATATATATAACAATTAAAGACACTTAATCAATATATAAAACAAGCAAGTAATCATAACACATACACAATTTATATTATAGAAAGGAAGTCAACTTACATATAAAGTTCTATCCATAGTATTCGAAAAACAAATACAAATATGAGAGAGATAGAGATAGAGAAAAGTTGACACAAGATATAACATGGTAAACCTCCGAAGAGGAAACATCCAAGGGTTAGCAACCACCGGCAAACAAAATCCACTAGTAGATAAGACAAGTACAATCTCTCAAGTGACCCCTTTACCTAGAAACAACCCTCCTATCCTACTCATGAAGATGTCGCCCTCATGCTCAGCAATCCGAGGCCTCACACCTCTTGTCAAGACTACCTCGCTCACCCTTCCAGATCCTCATGACCCTAGGCAAGACTTCCTTGCTTGACAATCCAAGGTTTCCCACCTTTTGCTAAGACTTCCTTGCTCAACAACATAGGTCTCACACCTATTGTCAAGACTTCCTTCTCACAAGGCATCCAGGTGATCATGAATGCAAAACAAAAACAAGCACGCAACATAGAAAGTTATGATCAACACATTATATGGAAAATACTAGACATGAGAATGAATGCACAAAATAAAAGTAGTCTAGTCAATCATGCATGTTTAATCCATCTAGATCATGTAAGATATATTCAACATTAATTACAACCTAGATACATGCATAAATATAAAACTTGAGTCACAAGATATGTTAAATTAACACATAATCAAGTTTAAATATCATATATCAAAAACATGCTAAAATCATGTGACAAAGTCATTTAGATTAAAGCAAGAGTTCTAAAGCATATTTCCTATTCATAGATTCAACAAAGCACATGAATATCTCAAAAGAACACAAGCACATGTTCTATAGTGAGATTTCGGCCAAAGAGAGCCTAATACATGTGAGGAACTATTTTTCTCAAAATCAATCAATCTAAGATCATCAAATAGTCCTAGAATCAGAGCTAGCACAATACAATCCCAAACATGTGAAAACATAAGCAAAATCAAAAACTAACTAACATGTGAGATTTCAATTGAAACTCAATCTAGCTTTAAATGAGTTCAAAACTCAAATCAAAACAATCACAAGAAACATATATATGTTGAAGAATAAAACCCAAGGCAATTGACTAAGTTTTAAAAGAAAACTTTGAGAGAAAATCAATACCTTAGTTGATTTGGTGCAGTCCCATTTTTGTGAGGTTAGACTCAAAAACAGCAATAAAACTAACTCAAACTTTTAGAGAAAAGATGGAGGATGAATGGACAAAAACTCTCAACTTTGAATCACTCAAATCGGAGTTCAAATGAAGAAGGTATGGTGTTTGGAAGGTGAGAAAGTTTGGGAGAAAATTTTGCACTCAAATTTTGAATCTCTTCTTAGCATGAAATGTGAGAGGGAAGGGATATATAAAGGAGAGGGAAAGAATATAAGAAAAATGACCAAAATGAACTTAAGTGCACCAAGCATGCTTACTGCCCGAGATGGCATGTGGGCATCTTGGGGAACAAGCATTCTGTCCCCGAGAAGGCCACGCGCCATCTCGGGAAAGAGTGCTTGGTTGCACTTCTTTTCCTAGCACGTTCTTCGACAGTTCTCCGGCCTCCGAACTTGGAATTTTAATCCATTTATGGATTAAAAACCGTAACTCTCACGGAAAAGAACATATAAGATACTCAAGCCAGAAAGTAATAATTCGACTTGATATATGAAGACGAAGACAATGTATGCAACATGAGTTGAAAGTGTAGTATCTTTTGACTTAGAACTTGAAATCAATAGTATGAGTAACCGAAATGACCAGAACTCAATCAAGAATGATTTAAGACTAAAATCAAGTTCAATATCCATGTTATACAAACATATATACATACAAACACAATTCACACTAGAATGAAACTACATAGAGATAGTCTCCAATCATGCATTTTCCAAAACATGTTATTTTTTCATACCAATGCATGAGCATTCATCTTCAAGTGTGTGAATGTGTAACACATGGTGCACAACGTTGTAGAGACACATATGAATGAATTGCATATGTGTGCCTATAATGGTGCACAATGATACAGGAATACAAATGTAAGAATTGTGTGTGTGCCTAAGTATTGGAAGAGAAAGATAAGGTCTTAATATACCTTTGTAGAACCATATGACATCATTTCTCTTTGATTGGTTGTTCCTTCTTCTTTGAAGCTTGAATCATCATGAATCTAAACAACTAAATCATTACAAGTAAACATCATTTTGATATGGAATTTATGCCAACACAATCTAAAACCTAACAATCTTTCCCTTTGGCAAATTCCATGTCAAAACACCTATACATTTACTACAAATATAAAAATGAAGATAGGTCGCAAAATCACTCCCTCACTTTACAATGAGTAAGATTCCTAGAACTAATCTTCATTAACTCTTCAACTTCATCTTGATCTTCTCTTGAAGCAACCTATAAATAATCTCAAAGCACAATGCATATACAAGTGAAAAACAACAAATGACAACATGTAATATGGATAAGAATGTACAATAAAGTTCACAAATACATGTATCTCCCCCTCAATACATGCCAAATTGCAAGAATTCTTAACCAAATCTTAAGACTAATTATTACATGCCATTGAAAGTTCAAAAATTCACAAAGATAACATAAAAATAAACTAAGCAACTAGAATCTCTTTCTCCCTCTTTTTGACATGAAATGATGCCAAAAGTTAAGACATATACCTCAAGACTCAAATACTAGCTACTTGTTCCACCAAAGAAAGTCGTGTGAGTAGTTGATCTAACATAATGCTTGAGAGGTGGTCTTGAACTTGAAGCAATGCACTCCTCCAACTTTTTTATACTAGCATCTTGTTGAACAACTATAGCACTAAGTTCATCAACCTTCTCCTTCAGTTGTATAGCCCAATCCGGAAGAATATTTGTGCTAATCACATGACTATCAACTTGAGAACTACTAAATAGTCCAAAAGTATCACAATTCTTACCCTTATTCTTATAGGACATGTATGACACATGTTTATCACAATACTTTTCCAAGGGTTGAACTATCACATAATCTTCTCTACTTTTAATCCCACAAGCTAAACACAATGAAGTAATAAACCCCGATAATGCAAGCTTTTTATCACCTCTAGTAGCGAAAGCCGCACTATCAATGTAATACATGATAAGATCTCCAAGGTTTATAGGTTGATTAGTTACCAAGGCATACACAATTTTGATCTTGTCTTTATTCAACTCGGTTGAATTCGAAGATCCAATAATGTTAGTGCAAATGAATAGATGCCAAAATGCACTAGCCTTAGTTAACTCATGTTGACTAACATATGCTCTACTTTTCCACTCAAAAGAAGCATTGTCACAAAGAGTTCTACCCATGATATTTAGATTCTCAATGACATCCACATCTAGAAAATTAGAATCTATATCATTGGATAGCCCAAGAAACTTGTTAATGTTTTCCGGGTTAACTCTAAACACAACACCCATAATTTCCATCAAAGCATCTAACAAGGTGGCACTTTCCCTATATTCAAGATAAAACTCTCTAACAAGAGTATCATTTACAACTCCTAACATGCTCACCCAAGATTCCCATTTTCTATCCTTTAAGCACTTAAGAACGTAAGAATCTTTACACTTACCAAAGTCAATGCCTCTCTCTTGAAATATCTTCTTTGTTCCAAAGATCCCTAAATCTTTTATCCTTGAAGCTTTGGATCCTTTTGAGGTAGACTTGGCTTTCACAACGGGATTCAATTGATTTCCACTTCCAGTAATCTTAGTTCTTCCCATTTTTTCTTGTGTTATAAGATGCTATATACATACAACAAAAGTGAGTGAAAGACAAAACAAGCATATTCGTCACAAAGATATAGAACAAAGACATATGACTTAAGAATGAATCATCATGCAAGACAAAGATAGTGAGTAATATCTTACAAGTATCATTAAGTCAAAATATGCCAACATGTAACAAAATGAAGCATTTGAACATATCATAAAATAGAACAATGTCTAGCATACAATGCTCCTTCTTGATAAATGCTATAACTAAAATCAATGATAGCATAAAGTTCACAAAGATGTTCACACAATCACACATTCAAGCATTTTGAATAAATGTCAACAAAATAAGCTGCATATGCTAAGAGAGATACACAAAGATTTTTCAAGTTCTCTCATAATTCTTCAACAATTGCTAAAATATCATCATACTCATAAACAAAGTGTGTGTGTGAGAGATATGCTTCAAATATATATATATATATATATATATATATATATATATCAATAAGTAGTTTGATAATCAACATGCAAACAATTTTCAACAACTATTCATCTTAAGCTTTTTCCATAAAAAAGTCAAACCGATTATCATCCAGAATTTTTCTTTTTAAGAGAATAGATTTCAACATATGAGCGTGTGTGTGCATCTGGCTCGTCATCCCATTTCTGTTTTTCAACCCTAGCTCATTTGATTTTCAACTATACTCTTTTTTAGGCCTTCCTCATTTTATTTTTAGGCTTTGAATCAAAGATTTTTTTTTCTTTTCATGATTCCATTTCAACACTTCTTTAATTTTTTCTTTTTTTCTTTTTTAAACATATACAAAATTCACTTCATGGCGGCTTTCACTCATCACAATGGTGTAGCTCTTTCCAATATAGGGTAGCTTTCACAACCAATGTGTGTAGCCCTTTTCATGAAGGTGCTCGTTGAGTTCTATGTATTTGCCGAAGCAAACTGGATACTAACCATTGGTCATTTTAAATGTACAAGCACAAAAACTTCAAGGTGTATCCAAAGTTTACATATTAGTAAACTCAACCTACTAGCAAAACATATAAGAGAAGCAAAGTGCAATTTTTGAAAACCAAGATTTTATGGCTCATAAGCACATGATCTAAAAGCAATAAGTAGAGACTTATTCAAAATCATTACTTCTCTAATGAGTAGCTTTCAAAGAATATGAAGCTCATAATTTCAAAAGTAATGCCACTCAATATATTATACACAAACAATCATCAAAGTTAAGATCAACGTGAACAATATCACTATTATATCCTAAAATAGCAAATGTCAATAAGAACCATATGTATGCTATACAAAATTCTCTAATATGACATGCTATAAGATGTATATCAAAAATTGAGTCAAAAAATAAATATCTAAGAGAACATGCATTAGAGTATAGAGATACCTTTTGCACATTATATTCACCAAATATCATACTTCTGCCCTTTTTATGAGCACTCTTGCCTTGAATGTCCTTATGACACCAAGTTGATGATGTTTCACAACAAGAATATAAAAAGCATAATATCTCAGTTCAATCAACATATATATCAAAGGAACTTCTCTAAAGTTAACCAACAAATTTCAATCATCATAACAAACATGATGTGAGATAACCATGTTCATATCAATACATGGAGTATTCAAAGCAAGCAAGCAAGAATGCTCAACACAATTGATATATTGCCTTAAAGCTACCTCACACATGCTTCTTACATTAGTGATAAGAGCACTCACTCTTAAACCACTTGTTCTTGGGTGTACCTACATAAATATTTCCAATATCATCCTTGACAACAATGTTAAATCTATAGTAAAGTCCTTCAATGACTTGATTAACAAGAATATCATTAATACACTCTTTCTTAACATTTTCAACATAAGCTTTGTCAAGTTGAACAAGATTAGTTTTCTTTCTACTCCACAACTTCTTCTTATGCTTAGCAATAATATCATGTTTCTTAACTTTCAAAACCTCTACATGTTCAAGTTGAAGTTTAATCTCCTTATCTCTAGATTAATTTCCTAATTTGTATTTTTCAATAAATTTATAACACCTAGGCTTAATGTGACCTATTGTGTTGCAATAATGGCAAATTCGAATAAAAGATGAGATTGTACCTTTTGGAGTTGAACTAGCTTCACTAAGAGTTTGCAAAGATGCTCTTGGCTTTTGATCTTCTCTTCTTATGTGGTTTCTTATCAATCACGACTTCATCCAAGTGATTAGGAAGTGGTACTTCCAAGGGCTCCTCTTTAACTACCAGGTCATCTTCACCACTATGAGAGTTAACAAGATTCCTAACACTAGAAACACAATTACATAATCATTCCCTAAGTCCTTGATGGCCTCCTTAGCCGTGTTTATCTCTTCCATTAATTATTGTTCTCTCTTCTTCAAAGAAGATATCACATTATCTTTTTCAAGGTTTATCTTTTCAAATTCTCTAAACTTCTTCATAATATAACCTTTCTCACCAAGAAGTCTACGAGTGACAATCACAAACTCATCTAGTTGTTTCTTGATCAAATCATCCTTCTCAACTACCTCTCATAGAGCATTATCTCTATCTTCTTCAAGCTTCTCTATCTTGGCCAACAACTCAAGATTAGTAGGAATGGAACTAGAGCTTCCATGATGATTTGTATCAAAGATATTGTTCAAAGATATTGAACCATCAACATCTAGTGGAGAATGAGAAGTCATTAGAGCTACAAAGTTGCTCACCAATTCTTCATCACTTGAAAACTCACTACTAGAGCTCTCATTATCACTAGAGTTCTCATTATCACTAGAGTTCTCATCATCACTAGAGTTATCATCACTCCAAGTAGCCGCCAACACTTTGCCTTTTTTGTCTTTCTTAGATGGCTTCGTTGTGTACTCACTGGCAAAGTGACCGAAACCATGACAATTGTAGCATTGAACATCTTTCTTGTTCATGGCTTGACTATTATTCTCATTCCTTGGAGATGATGTTTTCTTAACTCCCTTTTCCTTTGAAGACTTGACTCTAGGTTGGGTATTCTTCTTTAGAAACTTATTGACCTTTCTAACCAAAAGAGCCATCTCTTCATTTTCATCATCACTCTCCTCCTTAATAGCATTGAGAGTGATTCCCGTATTCTTAATCTTTGGCTTCAAGCACATCTTATAAGTTTGGAGAGACCCAAGCAACTCATCAATGTTCATGCAATCCACATCCTTGCTTTCCTCAATAGCCGTCACTTTTGATTTAAATCTCTTAGGAAGAGACCAAGGACTTTCCAATTTAAATGCTCTCTTGAGATAGGTACTCCAAGTGCTTGACATTGGTTAGCAGTGTTAAGAAGTCGGAATTGGAAGTCTTCGAACTTTTCTTCTTCACCCATGCTTAAACCTTCAAATTGTGATGCCAACATTTAAAGCCTTGATTTCTTCACCGCTAAGGTTCCTTCATTATTAACTTAAAAGTATCCCAAGCCTTTTTTTACGGATTCAAGATTTTGAATGTAGGAGAATTGATGACTATCAACTCCATTAAAGATGGCATTCATAGAACGATGGTGCCAGTTAGCAATCTCAAACTCATTCATTGTCCATTCACTCTTTGGATTGAGTATCATGGTTCCATCCTCTTGAACCTTGGTAGGAGGACTATAACCTTCTTCCACTACCATCCATGCCCATTCATCAATAGAGTGGATGTAGGCTTTTATCCTCAACTTCTAATACCCATAGTTAGTGCCTCAAAGTAATGGTGGCCTAGTATTTTAGGTTCCTCTACCATTACAACATCTTGTAAACCTATGACTTCAAAACTTTTGTTCAAACCGTGAATGTATCACCTGGACTCTCACTAAGTACAATCTAGTGTCCTGCTTTGATACCAATTGAAAATACAAATACGGTTAAATGCTCAAGGCTAACTTAGAGGGGGGTGAATAGGTTAGGCACCTTTTTCGACTCCCTTAGAAATAAACAAAAGTTTGTCCCTCTAGATTACTTGTATCACAATATATATATCAATTAAAGACACTTAATCAATATATAACACAAGCAAAGTGTGATACGAACAAGTAATCATAACATATACATACTTTATATTATAGAAAGGAAGTCAACTTACATATAAAGTTCTATCCATAGTATTCAAGTAACAAATACAAATATAAGAGAGATAGGGATAGAGAAAAGTTGACACAAGATATTACGTGGTAAACCTTTGAAGAGGAAACATCCACGGGTTAGCAACCACTGGCAAACAAAATCCACTAGTAGTTAAGACAAGTGCAATCTCTCAAGTGACCCCTTCATCTAGAAACTACCCTCCTATCCTACTTATGAAGATGTCACCCTCTTGCTAGAGAATCCGAGGCCGTACACCTTTTGTCAAGACTTCCTCGCTCACCCTTCCGGATCCTCACGATCCTAGGTAAGACTCCTTGCTCAACTATCTGAGTCATTCAGACTCTAGTCAAGACTTCCTCGCTCACCGTTTCGGATCCTCATGACCCTAGGCAAGACTTCCTTGCTTGACAATCTGAGGTCTCCCACATCTTGCCAAGACTTCCTTGCTCAATAACATAGGTCTCACACCTATTGTCAAGACTTCCTTGCTCAACAACATAGGTCTCACACCTATTGTCAAGACTTTCTTCTCACAAGGCATATAGGTGATCATGAATGCAAAACGCAAACAAGCACGCAACGTAGAATTTTATGATCAACACATACTATGGAAAACAAATGTAAGATATGTAGTCTAGTCAATCATGCATGTTTAATCCATCTAAATCATGTAAGATATGCTCAACATTAATTAGAACCTAAATACATGCATAGATCTAAAGCTTGAGTCAAAAGATATGTTCAATTAACAAATAATAAAGTTTAAATCTCATATATCAAAAACATGCTAAAATCATGCGACAAAGTCATTTAGTGTAAAGCAAGAGTTCTAGAGCATATTTTCTATTCATAGATTCAACAAAGCACATGAATAGCTCAAAAGAACACAAGCACATGTATTATAGTGAGATTTTGGCCAAAGAGAGCCTAATACATGTGAGGAACTATTTTTCTCAAAATCAATTAATCAATAATCATCAAATAGTCCTAGAATCAAAGCTAGCACAATACAATCCCAGACATGTGAAAACATAGGCAAAATCAAAACCTAACTCAACATGTGAGATTTCAATTGAAACTCAATCTAGCTTTAAATGAGTTCAAAACTCAAATCAAAACTATCACAAGACACACACACACACATATATATATATATATATATATATATATATATATATGTTGAAGAAGAAAACCCATAGCAATTGACCAAGTTTTAAAAGAAAACTTTGAGAGAAAATCAATACCTTAGTTGATTTGGTGCAGTCCTGTTTTTGTGAGGTTATACTCCAAAAATAGCAATAAAACTAACTCAAACCTTTAGAGAAAATATGGAGGATGAATAGACAAATACTCTCAACTTTGAATCACTCAAATCGGAGTCCAAATGAAGAAGTTATGGTGTTTGGATGGTGACAAATTTTGGGAGAAAATTCTACACTCACATTTTGAATCTCTTCTTAGAATGAAATGTGTGAGGGAAGGGATATATAAAGGAGAGGGCAAGAATAGAAGAAAAAGGACCAAAATGACCTTCAGTACACCAAGCATGCTTTCTTTCTGAGATGGCTTGTGGGTATCTTGGGGCAGCAAGCATTCTGTCCCGAGAAGGCCACGCGCCATTTCGGGAAAGAGTGCTTGGTTGCACTTCTTTTCCTTGCGTGTTCCCCTCTCTTTCTTCTACCGTTCTCTGACCTCCGAACTCAGAATTCGAATAGGTTTATGGATTATGAATTGTAACTCTCTCATAGACATGGACATATAAGATACTTAACCCAGAAAGTAATAACTCAACTCGATGACGAAGACAATGTATGCAACATGAGTTGAAAGTGTAGTATCTTTTGACTTAGAACTTGAAATCAATAGTATGAGTAACCGAAGTGACCATAACTCAATCAAGAATTATTTAAGACTAAAATCAAGTTAATTATCCATGTTATACAAACATATACACATACAAACACAATTCACACTAGAATGCAAACTACATAGAGATAATCTCCAATCATGCATTTTCCAAAACATATTATTTTTTCATACCTATGCATGAGCATTCATCTTCAAGTGTGTGAATGTGTTACACATGGTGCACAATGATGCAGGGATACATATGAATTAATTGTATGTGTGTGCCTATAATGGTACACAATGATACAGGGACACAAATGTGTGAATTGTGTGTGTGTGTGCCTAAGCCTTGTAAGAGAAAGATAAGGTTTTAGTATACCTTTGTAGAACCATATGGCATCTTTTCTCTTTGAAGACTTTGAACTTGCTTTGACTTGTTGTTCCTTTTTCTTTGAAGTTTGAATCATCATGAATCTAAACAACTAAATCATTACAAGTAAACATCATTTTGATATGAAATTAATGCCAACACAATCTAAAACCTAACAACTGGCTTCATTCCTTTGGATGCTGTACCGTTCCTAGGTTCAGAGTGTACCTATCCTCTATTGAAGTGGTGGTTCCCTTCTTAACACGCTGAAGCTTTCTTACTATCGCTTTCCATGTTGGATGGATGAGATATGCTTATTAGATCTGTCCATGATTGGCATCGTGCTACTTGGATATCAGACTGGTGGTACCATAGTATCGGTACTCATTGATACTAGGGAAAAGGTCTACTATGGCATCGACCTTTTCTATATCATGGCATCAGCGTTTCTCGGTAACAAGAAAGTAGGACGGTACTAATCTGGGAACTATTAGGAATCTTCCTAATGGAAAATTCTTCTTTTGACCCCTAAAAAAATATCTTTTAACACAAATAAACAAACACAAAAACACACAAGTATACCATTTCCTAGATATAGTCCTAGAACATGCAATTTCTTAAAAATTGTCAAATTAAATCTAATGCATGTGCATACTTTAACAAGTGTGTATATGTGTAATATAAATTTGGCACAATGATAGACACATATGGATGCAATGTGTGTATGTGCACCTAAGCCTTTTAAAAGGATTGAGGTCTTACTATACCTCTATTAAGCAATAGACCCCGTTTTTCTTTGAAGACTTCAACTTTGCTTGATTTGTTATCCAATCTTCCTTGAAGCTTGATAAACCTTGATACTTAGACAACTAATCAATATGAATGAAATGTTGTTTCGATATGGAATTATACGAACACAAGACTCAGGAACCTAATAATCACCCCCTTTGGTAAATTCCATGTCAAAACACCTATGCAAAAACTAATACATACAAAATAAAGATTGGTCACAACCAATCACTCACATCTTCTTCAAGAGCTTCTTAATCGTTTTGTTTGTAGCCTCGACCAGTCTATTTGTTTGAGGGTAAGCTACTGACGCAAATCAAAGCTCGACTCCCAAGTTCTCTCAAAAGTCCCTAAATCATGCAATGTTAAACTACTTACCCAAATCGATGATGATCGCTATCGAGGTACCGAATCAGCAGAAGACGTTTTTCTTAATGAACTTTAACATATTCACCTCTATGAGAAAGGGACTCTGCCTCCACCCACCAGGTAAAGTAATCGATATCTACTATTGCAAGCTTTGCTTGATTAGGTACGGTTAGGAGTGGTTCGATAATGTTTGCCATCCAAATAGTAAACGAATATGGTGAGCTGATAGAGGAGAGTTCCTCAGGTGGCAGATGGCTCTGGTTTGCTGACATGACAGCACAAACTGCCTTGCAACATGGGCTAAAAGTATCCCATGTGAAGTACCTGGTAGGCTAGTGTTTCACCTGCTACATGGTTCCCGTAGTCCCTGAGTTCACTTTTCTGAGTGCCCACTTTGCATCATCAGGATGCAAGTATCTCAGTAGAGAAAAGAGGGGTTGGGGGATCTTCCTTTACGTAAGAGGTACCCCTCTACCAGGAAGTATCAAACGATAATCCTTTTGAGATTGCACACCCGATCAAGATCCTCTAGCAGCTTTTCAACTTGGAGGTAATCAACAATGGGATCCATCCAACAATGAGACGATCAATGTGGATTACCTTATCTCCCATTGTTAAGCTGGACCAGGAGATTAGCTAGGGTGGTGCTCTCTTTGGTAACTCATAGCCCCCGTTAGCAAAAATCTTAGTCAGGACATCTAACCATGGTTCTTCTGCCTAGGTACTTGCTCTCTCCCTTGAATTGGGTCATGAGTTCTTGGACCATTTCAAGGTACACCACTTTGTTTTATTCTTTAGCCAGGTATTGCCCCGTCACTCACGTAACTACTAGTTGTGAGTCATTTTTAACTTGGAGGAAGTCGACGCCCAGCTCCATGGCTACCCACATTCCTACTAGCATGGCCTCGTATTCAGTCTCGTTGTTAGTGGCACAGAATTCAAACCTAAAACAGTGGCAGTACATGACTTTATGAGGATCGGTAAAGACAATCCTTGCTCCACTACCTGTGTGGCTACGTTTTCCATCTGTATAGAAACTAGACTTCATGATCAGCCGACCATTCTGTAAGTCCCTTTTCAAGATGGGGGACTAGGTTTGAGATAGGTTTGGTACTAGGATAGGATACTTCGCTTAACTGTGCCATGAAGTCAGTCTTGGCCTAGGTTTGATGGTTGTTCAAGCTTTATACCCGATATCATACTGGGTAATTTCCAAAGCCCATAACACCAATCTCCTCAATACATCTGGTCTCTAGAGAAACTGCCTCAATGGTCAATCAGTAAACACCACGATCGAATGAACCTAGAAGTAAGGGTGAAGCTTTCTGGCATGGTTAGGAGTATAAAAGTGAGCTTCTATAACAGAGTATAGTTTTTCTCCAACTTGGTTAAGGCATAGCTCACATAGTAGATGGGTCTCTGGACTCCATCTCTACATTATTTCAATAGAGCTCCACTGATCACGGTTTCTGATACAACTAGATGCAATTGCAGCTCCCCTTCCAGTATAGGCTTGGCTAGTAGTAGAGGTTTAGCTAAGTATTCATTTAATGAATGAAAGGCCAAATCACTGTGTCATTCACATCTCATATTTTCCCCCTGTTTGATAGCTTTAAAAAAGGGAATGCACCGTATCTATAGATCGCGATATGAAATGGTTGAGAGCTGTTATACAACCGGTCAAACCTTGTACCTACTTGAGATAAATTGGTGACTCGTGGTCTATAATGGCCTTGATCTTCTCCGAATTGGCATCAATCCCTCTCTCGTGTGCCATAAAATTAAGGAAATTTCCATATCCTACTTCGAAGGTGAACTTTATGGGATTTAACTGCATTCGGTTTTCCCTGATCTTATGGAAGGTTTGTCGCAGGTGGTCCCAAGTCTGGTCAGCTACCTGAGACTTGGTGATCATATCATCTACGTACACCTTCACAGTCTTTCCTATTTGCTCCTGAACAATGGGTTCACTAGCAGCTAGTATGTATCATTAACATTTTAAGACCGAACAACATTATCTTATAGCATTAGAGGCCCTGTCCGATGATAAAACTTGTCTTATCCTGATCAGTTGGGTGCATCATGATCTGATTATACCTTGGAAAGGCATCTAAAAAGCTTAGGAGCTTGTTCTCAGTGGTTGAATCCATCAGTTGGTCTATCTTAGGTAACAGAAAGCTATCCTTCGGGCTGCTGCTAATAAGATCCGTACAAATAACTCACGTACGCCACTTCCCGTTTTCCTTGGTCACCATGACTACGTTAACAATCCACTCTGGATATCGGGATTCCCAAATGAACTTGGCTTTTAGGAGCCTGTCTACCTCTTCTTGTACTGTGGCATTTCTTTCTAGGTTGAAACATCACCGTTTTTGCTTGACAAGCTTGACTTTAGCATATACTACCAATCTGTTTGATGCCAAAATAAGCAGGATTCTGGCATCTCATCGTGACTCTAGGTAAATATGTCACAAAAATCTCGAAAGAGTTTTATTAGACCTTCCATCACTTCTTCTTCCAATGTGGTTTCTATCTTTACCACCTTCATGGGACCATCCCTTAGATAGATACATCCATTAGCTCTTCTACGAGGCACCTGCTGGCCTACCCCTTTATTCTTCTGTAATCTTTTCCATAACTGGAATTTCTAACTCAGGTTAATCCTTGGTCACCCTTAATTCTCTACTATACCTAGATTCTCATGGTTTTTGCCTGGTAACTCCATGGTTTACATGACTGTCACTTACGCACATTTCTTAGCCAACGTCGATGGGTTGGTAGGCACGGTATAGCACTTGCATGCTTCATATTGGTCCTCTCGCACCTCTCCTATGTTATAACCTTTCCATAATTTTAAGAAATTGTGGTCGATAGATAAAACACGGTTCATTTGTGACAGGAAATGCCTTCCTAGGATAGCATTGTAAGCGGATGGGGTATCGACCACAACAAAATATGTCATAAGATTCGATGGGTGAGGCATTTACCTAACTATCATTGGTAGAATCATCGACCCGATAGGGACTAATGAGTCCCTATTGAATCCATACAGAGGCATGGTACAACTGTTGTAGCAACGACGCTTCATGTTAAAATTCTTGAGTGCATCATTAAAAGAATATCGACACTGCTCAAGGTATTGATAAGAATGCGATTGACCAGGCAGTTGACTATCTGCACTATAATGACCATAGGGTCGCTATAGGGTTGCACCATGTTATAAACGTCGTCTATAGTGAATACAATATGGGTTAAGTGGAAAGGATCAGGTATCCCCTGGGGATTCTAAGAACATCCTGGCCGTCGTCAAGCTTGAGTAAGTTCCTAGCGTGGTTGTTCCTGGAGTTTTTGGAAGTTCTTGCTAGTATGGTACCTCCGCTGATGATGTGGATTATCTGGATTTGCTGCGTAACGTCATTTTCATTATTTTCCTTCTTTGCTCTACCTTATTCATTTTTGCTTGCACCTCTGTCCCTATCCGGATGCTGTCACATTTCTTTTGCAAGAATTCAACCAGGCAACCTCCTTTCATCAATCCCTCGATTTGATTGCACGTACCTGTAGTACTCTGACATGTTTTGCCCTACATCCTCAGGGAAGTCATATTATTTATAACTATTCCGCTGGTCAACTGTGCCTTTATAGGAGCAGGCTTCCTACACAACTCTTTATCTCGGATGGGAAGGTGTATTGTTTTGTAGGAAACATTAAAAGGGGTGTAATGGTTATGCCCTTCCTCTTCCCTCGCTATCCTCGCTACTTTCTCTAGAGGTGACGTTTCTCTTATTGGGGTTTATTCTGTAAACATGTAATTTGTAAATGTATTTATAAAATAAATAAAAAGAAAAGTTCAATTCATTCTTGTTATGTTATTTATTTTATAAACTTGTGCATATATTAACATCCTAGATTGTCGGATGTTATCTTGAACTATGTATATAAGTGTCATATACAGATGGATACAGTAAGAGACGTGCAATCTAAAGAGTCCATAGATAGCAAATATAGCTAGGTAGTTTATTTACGATTAATCTATAGTTGCAGTCCATTCTGTAATGTACGGTGATTCTATCCACAATCATTCATAAGAGATATGGGAAAGGAGACACCTTGTATGTTGTGATCATATAGGACTAGGCCATGATCTATATGAATCTCTCACCAAGAACCATTTACCGATGAGATTCATATATATCAACTAATGATGACTATGTGTGGGTGATCTTAATTCTGAGTGTCTTAACGACTCCTTCAGGCTAGATCGTGGTATTTGATATACCGTGAATGAGATCGGATGCAGTTCCTGATCAATATACTCAGTATGTTGGGATTGCGGTTTGGCTTGTGGCCGAGAAGGTTTGTACACAATAGCCACTCATTCTTCTTAGAAATAGATGGTATTTCTCTTAAGGGTTGATTCGAGGTTTGGACACTATGTGTGCTCTCCTAATTCAGTGAGGAAAATGGATTTATTGTCCATTAGAGAATCAACGGTACTTAAAAGATATGTGTAATTAGAAGGGTATAACGAACATTATCACTGTTAGGTTTTAGTTTGTGTTGGCATGAATTCCATAACAAAATGATGTTTACTTGTAATGACTTAGTTGTTTAGGTTCATGATGATTCAAGCTTCAAGGAAGAAGAAACAACAAGTCAAAGCAAGTTTTAAGTCTTCAAAGAGAAAGGATGCAATTTGTTTCTACAAAGAAATACTAAGACCTTATCTTTCTCTTACAAGGCTTAGGCACACACACACATATCATACATTTGTGTCCCTGCATAGTTGTGCACCTTTATTGGCACACACACACATATCATACATTTGTGTCCTTGCATCGTTGTGCACCTTTATAGGCACACACATACAATTCATTCATATGTGTCCCTACATCGTTGTGCACCATGTATAATACATTCACACACTTTAAGATGAATTCTCATGCATTGGTTTGGAAATAACATGTTTTGGAATATGCATGATTGGAAACTATCTCTATGTAGTTTGCATTCTAGTGTGAATTGTGTTTGTGTGTGTATATGTTTGTATAACATGGATATTGAACTTGGATTTAGTCTTAAATCATTCTTGATTGAGTTCCGTTCATTTCGGTTACTCATACTATTGATTTCAAGTTCTAAGTCAAAAGACACTACACTTTCAACTCATGTTTCATACATTGTCTTCGTCTTCATATATCGAGTCAAATTATTATTTTCTAGGTTGAGCATCTTATATTTCCATGTCCGTGTGAGAGTTACGGATTGTAATTCACAAACGGATTCGAATTCAGAGTTCGGAGGCCGGAGAACAGTCAAAGAACGCGAAGGGAGCGCGAGAGGAAAAGATTGCATCCAATCAATCTTTCCCTAGATGGCGTGTGGCCATCTCGGGACAGAATGCTTGCTGCCCCGAGATGCCCACGTGCCATCTCGGGCACCATGCATTCTTGGGCTCTTTAGGATATTTTGGTCTTTTCATAATTCATTCTTATCCCTCTCCTTTATAATCTAATTCCCTCTCACATTTCATTCTAAGAAGAAATTCAAATTAAGTGTGCAAAATTTTCTCTCCAAATTTTCTCACCTTCCAAACACCATAACTTCTTCATTTGAACTTTGATTTGAGTGATTCAAATTTGAGAGTGTTCATCTATTCATCCTCCATCTTTTCTCTGAAGGTGTGAGTTTATTTTCCTGCTGCTTTTGGTGTCTAATCATACAAAAACGGGACTGCACCTAGATCAACTAAGGTATTGATTTTCTCTCTAAGTTTTCTTTTAAAACTTGGTCAATTGCCTTGTGTTTTCTTCTTCTACATATATTTGTATATTGTGAGTGTTTTTATTTGTGTTTTGAACACTTTCAAAGCTAGGTTGAATTTCAATTGAATTCATGTTGAGTTAGGTTTTGATTTTGCCTACTTTATCACATGTTTGGGATTGTATTGTGCTAGCTTTGATTCTAGGACTATTTTGTGATCTTTGATTGATTAATTTTGTGAAAAATAGTTCATCACATTTATTAAGCTCTCTTGGCCGAAATTCTCACATAATACATGTGCTTATGTTCTTTTGAGCTATTCATGTGATTTGTTGAATCTATGATTAGGAATATGCTCCAGAACTTATTCTTAGATCTTTTTGACATTGTCATATGATTTTAGCATGTTTTAGGTTTTTGTGATTTAAACTTGATCTTGTGATTTAAACTTGATTTTGTGATTTATTGATCATATCTTGTGATTCAAGTTTAGATATATGCATGAATCTAGTTTGTGATTAATATTGATCATATCTTACATATGCTAGATTGACTACTCATGCATGATGAACTAGACTGTATGTGATTTGTGCATTCATGCTCATGTCTAGTATTTTCCATAGGATGTTTTGATCATAGCATTCTATGTTGCGTGCTTGTTTGCATTTTGCATTCATGATCACCTAGATGCCTTGTGAGAAAGAAGTCTTGACAATAGGTGTGAGACCTATGATGTTAATCAAGAAGTCTTGGCAAGAGGTGTGAAGCCTCAGATTGTCGAGAAAAGAAGTCTTGGAGAGAGGTGTGAAGCCTCGGATTGTCGAGCAAGGAAGTCTTGGCTAGAGGTGTGAAGCCTTTGATAGTCGAGCAAGATGTCATGCCTAGAGTTGGGAGAACTCGGATAGGTGAGCAAGGAAGTCTTGACTAGAGTCGGGAAGACTCAGATAGTTAAGCAAGAAGTCTTGCCTTGGGTTGTGAAGATCCGGATAAGGTGAGCAAGGAAGTCTTGACAAGAGGTGTGAAGCCTCGGATTGTTGAGCATAGGGCGACAACTTCTAGAGTAGGATATGAGGGTAGTTTCTAGATGAAGAGGTCACTTGAGAAATTGTACTTGTCTTATCTACTAGTGGATTTTGTTTGCCAGTGGCTGCTAGCCCGTGGATGTTTCCTCTTCGGAGGTTTACCACGTTATATCTTGTGTCAACTTTTCTCTATCCCTATCTCTCTAATATTTGTATTGTGGATAGAACTCTTTATGTATGTTGAATTGCTCTTTATAATATAGATTGTGTATGTGTTACAATTACTTGTTTGTATCACACATTACTTGTGTTTATATATTTATTAATTGTCTTTAATTAATATATATATATTGTGATACAAGCAATCTAGAGGGACAAACTTTTGTTTGTTTCTAAGGGAGTCGAAAAATGTGCCTAACCTATTCACCCCCCCCCCCCCCCCCCCCCCCCCCCCTTTTAGGTTAGCCTTGAGCATTTAACCGTGATTGTATTTTCAATCACCCAGCTCTAGTTAAGAACTACTGTTGAGGATCACACCATGTGTAATAGCTATATCGATGGACATCGAGTTGTTTAGGTCTGTGTAAAAGCGTCTACAAATGAGAGAGTGTAACTTCGGGTTTTTAGTGGAAGAACATTGAAGATAACAATCACGAAATGTTAATTAAAGAGTGTAATTAATTATTTTTTAGAATTATTGGAGGTCAAAATACTGTAAGTCCATTTGGTCCCCTTCCTAACCCAATCGATTTAGGTAACAACGGTCACGGTTAATTAATTGGATTGTCCAATTAATTGTGCTACGAAAGTGACATGTATTTTTCAGGAATTAGTTGAATAATGAGATTATTTAATTAAGGAATAATGGTGATTAAATAAATTAAATAATAAGATTATTTAATTGTGTTATTGATCACTAAATGTGGAATGCTAGTTGATATTTGATTTTAAATAGAATAAGATAATATAATTATTTTATTATATTAAATTAAATATTTGAATTTTAATTTAAAATGTTTAATTTCAAAATAAATAAATAATTATCCTTTAAAGATATGAGACATTTTAAAAGATTTGAAAATCAAATGATAATAGCATTTGCTTTAAAAAGATAATATATATATATATATATATTTGATATATGTTACTCGTTTAAAAAAAAACACATAACAAATGAATGCACAAAAAAAAAAGTTTCTTTTTGTTTTTTTTTTGGTATGCGTGAACTTTAAAGAAATATATAAGATATTTTTTGACAACTAGAATTTTTATAAGTTGTTTGTTGAAGAAGAAATAGTTTCTTCGTCTTTTCTATACATCCTCCTAAGTTCCTGAGTACATGACAGCTAGGAAGATCAGTGGTACAGACCAGAAGCATATTATGAAGTGAAGGAGAATCCAAACATTGGTAAGGGTCTATTTAATATCTTCTTTAGATTATTATCGATTTCAATTTGCTTATATACATATATTTTATTAGTGTAATAATACTGTATGTATTAGTTTCAAAAAATTATGATCCAAGTTCGGTGGACCTAGATCGTTTATGATCTGTATTAAAAAAATTAAAATTAATTTGCGCTGCGTGACCGGTGAACAGGGTTCCAACAATTGGTATCAAAGCCATTTTATTGTTTCGAAACAGGAAATTGTTTTCGATGCTCCTGTATGTATGATTGTGTAGGCACGATGTAAAATGATTGTGTAGACACGATTTAAATTGATTGTGTGATGTTTTTGTATGTAATATTAAATTTTTTAATTTACAAAACATGATTGATCGTTAATTATACGGTAATATGGATTTAGAGTTTATGTGTATAATTTAATTTTTTTATTTTTTTATTTTTTATTTATTTTTATTTTTTATTTTTAATGTTATTGTATAGTAAATTTAAAAATAAAATGTAATTTGTAAATGAAAATCCAGTGAAATCAGATGAAGAATTCAGATATCTGTTGGTCACAAAAAAAATTGTTGCGATTGAAATTACATGTTCAATTGTTGCATTGACGTTTTTTCAACTTGATCAATTATGTTGGCATGTGCAGTGATACAATCGATTGCAAATGCTATAAACACATGTATGTGCAATTATCACGAGCAACACCATGACCAAATGCTGCAATTTAAATTACAAGTTGCATGCGTGGTGGGACCACAAGCAACACCATGGCCATACGTTTGCAAAGGTAATTGTTGCCTAGTACGTTCTGTGTAGATTTTTTGTTTTGGATTCATGAGATGAATCAGAGTAACCTAAAAAGATTGGAAAACTCAGAAATTACAAGAAGACCAAGGAATGCCTTGGGGGTACTTTTGTAATTTTAGATTTCAAATTTTTAGGTTAAATAATCCACAGTACTCAGTCAATTCATGTTTTATATTATGCGATGATAAGAGCATTGACATTCATACTGTGTCATTTAGATTAGAGGTGCCTACACAAATATATATGATATGTCTTTCATACATCAAAGTCTGATATTTTATGTATTTTTTTTAATGTGATTAAAATGGATAAATACATAATTGGCTTTGGAAATGAGATTAGTTTCTTTAATGGTTAAAAAACTTGGTAATTCTCATTAATATTAATCTTGTTATTAAAGAGTTTAATAAGATTGATTAATAGGGTCATTTATTGTAATTATGATTAATATGATTAATTACCAAATAATAAATTAACCGAATGATGTGTTAGAGTTTTCATAAATAAAACTTGGTAAACACTAACATATTAATCTGACATTAGAAAATAGTTTACAAATGCTTAGATTATTGACTAATAAATTAAATTTTTAATAGTTAAAAATCATTAATACTTTATTAGTTAATTAGAATGTTTTCTAATTAGTTAATGTGGTAGATAACTTGATTAAAGTTATCCGTTTGATCTTATATAGTCTAGGTGCATTAACGGATAATAGAAAAACCCTAATTTTAAAATAGTGAGTGGGAGAGGGATATATGACATATATCCCGTGGTCTCCATCATTAGTTCAACACCGTGAGATCCGAGCGGGGTTTCGTGATGGCTTTTCTTTCGTCCTCCCTACGGAGGGTTTCCACAAAGATCAATACAAATGTTGACTTCCTAACGGATAGGATTTCTAAGGGTATTTCGGGATTGACTGACCTTAAGACGGAAATTCTCGAGTTTAGCTCGTGAGATCTGAAATGGTGGGTTACACTCACGAAGGTTTTGATTAAGTTTGTTAATTCAATACCTGACTGAATAAATGATGATTGAATGATATGGAATAAGAGTTATTCTAGAATATCATTTGATTGAGAATGTCTCGGTCCAACATGCAAAGACTTAACCGACCATAATTTAACATTTCTTCGTGGTATGTTGGATTATCGTGGTATAGTAACTAGTTTTAGGGTAGTTCTAGTTTGTTAAACATGTTCATGAATCATGTTTAAATCTATGCCAAAGCACTTGCAGTTGCTTTTAATAAATATCTGAATGAATGTTTTATTTATTTCAGCAATTATGTCTTCTGTATTACTACAAGTTCTCGCAAACGATAAATTAACTTGTGATAACTATACTAAGTGGAAACTAAACATTAATGCAATATTTGTCACCAAAGACCTTAAGTTTGTGCTTACGGAGGAATGTCCTCCAATGCATGTTGTCAATGCCACACAAACTGTTCGTAAGGCATACCAATGATCGGTCTCATCTGATGAGAAAGCTTGGACATATATGTTGGCTTCTATGACAGACGTGCTTGTCACAAAGCACGAAGCAATGACTTCAGCATTCTCAATCAAGGAGTCATTGCAAGCTACGTTCAGGCAGCCCTCCGAGCAAAAGCAACACGAAGTTATTCGCTCCACTATGCTCGCTCACATGAAGGAAGGTACGTCAGTTCGGGAATATGTCCTGAGTATGATGTCCTACTTCAACACAGAAAAAAGTCAATGGTGAGACCCTTGACTAACCCAGTCAGGTGAGCATCATACTGATGACTCTTCCGAAAAGTTTTGATCAGTTTAAGAGCAACTACGGGATGAAAAAGTTAAAGCTCAGTCTTACACAATTGCTCAATGAGCTTGCTACCTTTGAGTCATTGACTAAGGAAAATAATGGTAAGACCGGTGAGGCAAATGTTGTCGAACCATCTTCCTCCTGAAATAATAAAAAGAGGAAGAGGTTTGCTGGGAAGGCGAAAAGTAAGCCAAAACCCAAGAAAGCCCAAAGCAAAGAAAGAAGCCTCCACAGACCAAGGCAAGGGAAAATGTTTCCATTGCAACAAGGTCGGGCACTAGAAGAGGAACTGTCCTCAGTATCTGGAGGAGGCAGCCAAGAAGAAAATGACGAAAGGTAAATATGATTTACTTGTTCTTGAATCTAGTTTAGTGGAAGATGATTCTTCACCCTGGATAGTTGATTCGAGGGCCATTAATCATTTTTGTTCTTCTTTGTAGTGGACTGATTATTGGACACAACTAGAGGAGGGAGCCTTCTCAATGCGTATGGGGTCGGGGGATATCGTATCAGCCAAGGCAGTGGGAGCAATAAGATTACAATTTTGTAATAATAAAAGTTTTTTTTATTGAACAATATTTTTTTTGTTCCTGGATTTATGCGGAATTTGATTTCCGTTTATCAAGTTGTTAGAACAAAAGTATTCTATTTCATTTAATAAAAAGTCTGTTATTATTGGAAAGAATGGTCTAAATATTTGTTCAGGAATTAATGAAAACAAATTGTATATGTTAAGACCGTTAATACATATAACACTGCTTAACACCGAAATGTTTAAGGTTGAAAAACCAAAATTAATTGACATAAGATTTCTCCAGATAATGACACGTATCTCTGGCATCAAGGCTTTGTCATGTCAATCTTTACCGGATAGATAGACTAGTAAAAAGCGAACCTTTAAGAGAGTTAAAGGTTAGCACCTTACCTGTCTACGAATCTTATCTGGAAGGTAAGATGACTAAGGGACCTTTTAATGGAAAATGGCTTAGAGCAAAAAAAACCACTAGAGCTTATACATACAGGTGTCTATGGACCAATGAGTGTTAAAGCTAGGGGTGGTTATAAGTATTATGTCACCTTTATAGATGACTACTCAAGTTACGGATATGTCTACCTAATGCAACGGAATTCGGAACATTTGAAAAGTTTAAAGAATTCCAAGCCGAAGTTGAGAATCAATAAGGTAGGACTATCAACTCACTACGATCAGATCGTGGAGGTGAGTACCTGGACCAATAGTTTAAAGACTTCATGGTCGATCATGGGATAGTTTCCCAACCAACAGCTCAGCAAAATGGTGTAGCGGAGAGGAGAAATAGAATCCTGATGGAAATGATAAGATCTATGATTAGTTTCTCATCATTGCCAAATTCTTTCTGGGGAAATGCGTTAAAACTATGGCATACATTCTTAATGTAATACCATCCAAATTTGTTCCTAAGACTCCCCTAGAGTTATGGAATGGCCGTAAAGCTAGTTTGTGACATTTCTGCTTATAGGGGTGTCCTGTACACATGCTGAAGAATAGAAGTCTAAAGCTAGACTCCAAGTCTGTTGTCTGCCTATTTGTTGGATAATCCAAAGAGACCAGAGGTGGACACTTCTATAGCCCTAAAGATAACATAGTATTTGTATCGACAAATGTAACGTTTCTTAAGGACACTTATTTTAGTGACCATAAACCTCGTTCTAATATTGTATTGAATGAGTTGGGGCATGGTGAGACTAGTGCTTCATCAACAAGAGTTGCTGATCTTCAAACATCTGAGATTCAAATGGTTCCTGAATAGAATACATTACCACCTAGACAAAGGGAAAGGGTTGTAAGACAACCTGAATGCTATTTAGGTATAGGTAAGGGACAAGGTGTTGCCTGCTGATAGTGTGGATGATCCATTGACATTTAAGAATGCAATGTAAGATCCTAATAAAGAGGAATGACTTAAAGCCATGAATCTCGAGATGGAGTCCATGTACTTTAACTCAGCCTTGGATCTTATAGACTTACCGGATGGAGTAAAACCCATAGGGTGTAAGTGGAAATAAGAGAAAGAGAGGAGTAGACAAGATGGTAGAGACCTTCTCGCTAGTAGCCATTTTTAAGTATATTTGGATTCTATTAGGATTCTATTATCCATTACTACCTATTTCGATTATGAAATTTTAAAGATGGACGTCAAGACCGCATTCTTTAATGGCAATCTTGACGGGAGCATCTATATGGTACAACTAGAGGGTTTTATGTCTCCAGATCAAGAGCAAAAGGTTTGCAAGCTTCAAAGGTCCATCTATAGACTTAAACAAGCATCTAGATCTCTGAACAATATGTTTAAAGAAGTTATAAAAACCTATGGCTTCGAGCAGAATGTCGATGATCCTTGTGTCTACAAGTGCATGATTCCCAATGACTAGGATATCATCTACATATAAAGTAGTTTTCTTTGTTCTATATGTAGATGATATCCTAGTCATTGGGAATGATGTGAGAGTGTTTCTGAAGTAAAGGGTTGGCTGGCTAACCAATTCCAAATGAAATATCTGAAGTGGCGAGTTATATTCTAGGAATCCAACTTATAAGGGATCATAATAATAAACTCATAGCACTGTCTCATGTGTTAGGTTTTAGTTTGTGTTGGCATTAATTCCATATCAAAATGATGTTTACTTGTAATGATATTAGTTGTTTAGATTTATGATGATTCAAGCTTCAAAGAAGAAGGAACAACTAGTCAAAGCAAGTTCAAAGTCTTCAAAAAGAAATGATGCAATAATGTTCTACAAAGGAATACTAAGACCTTATCTTTCTCTTACAAGGCTTAGGTACACACACACAATTCATACATTTGTGTCCCTGCATCGTTGGGCACCATTCTAGGCACACACACACACAATTAATACATTTGTGTCCCTGTATCGTTGTGCACCATTATAGGCACACACATACAATTCATTCATATGTATCTCGGCATCGTTGTGCACCATGTATAACACATTCACACACTTGAAGTTGAATGCTCATGCATTGGTATGAAAATAACATGTTTTGGAAAATGCATGATTGGAGACTATCTCTATGTAGTTTGCATTCTAGTGTGAGTTGTGTTTGTATGTGTATATGTTTGTATAACCTGGATAATTGAACTTGAATTTAGTCTTAAATTATTCTTGATTTTCAGTCATTTCGGTTACTCATACTATTGATTTCAAGTTCTAAGTCAAAAGATACTACACTTTCAACTCATGTTGCATTCATTGTCTTTGTATTCATATATCAAGTTGAATTATTATTTTCTGGGTTGAGTATCTTATATGTCCATGTCCGTCAGAGATTTATGGTTCTTAATCCATAAACGGATTTGAATTCCGAGTTTGGAGGCCGGAGAACGGTCAAAGAACGAGAGAGGAGTGCAAGGGAGTTGCACCATGGCCAAAGGCCGTCAATTGGTGCAAGCCCGAGATGGCGCGTGGCCATCTCGGCTGCAACTCCTAGCTGCCCCGAGATGCCCACGTGCCATCTCGGGGAAGCATTATGAAAGGGGGATTTTGGTCCTTTTGGTCCTTTTGCTTCTATTCTTTCCCTCTCATTTATATTTCCCTTCCCTCTCACATTTCATTCAAAGAAGAAATTTAAAACTTGAGTGCATAATTTTTTCTCCATATTTTCTCTCATTCCAAACATCATAACTTCTTCATTTGAACTCTGATTTGAGTGATTTAAAGTTGAGAGTGTTTGTCTATACATACTCCATCTTTTCTTTGAAGGTTTGAGTTAGTTTTATAGCTGTTTTTAGAGTCTAAACTCACAAAAACGGGATTGCACCAAAATCAACTAAGGTATTGATTTCTCTCAAAAGTTTTCTTTTAAAACTTGGTCAATTGCCTTGGGTTTTCTTCTTCAACATATATATGTGTCTTGTGATTGTGTTGATTTAAGTTTTGAACTCATTTAATGCTAGATTGAGTTTCAATTGAAATCTCACATATTGAGTTAGGCTTTGATTTTGCCTATGTTTTCACATGTTTGGGATTGTATTGTGCTAGCTTTGATTCTAGAACTATTTGATGATCTTTGATTGATTGATTTTGTGAAAAATAGTTCTTCACATGTATTAGGCTTTCTTTGGCCGAATTCTCACAATGATACATGTGCTTGTGTTCTTTTGAGCTATTCATGTGTTTTGTTGAATCTATATGAATAGGAATATGCTCTAGAACTTTAGCTTCAATCTAAATGACTATGTCATATGATTTTAGCATGTTTTTGGTATATAAGATTTAAACTTGATTATGCGTTAATTGAACATATCTTATGATTCAAGTTTTAGATCTATGCATGTATCTAGGTTGTAATTAATGTTGAAAATATCTTACATGATCTAGATGGATTAAACATGCATGATTGGCTAGACTACATTTGTTTTGTGCATTCATGCTCATGTCTAGTATTTTCCATAGGATGTGTTGATCATAACATTCTATGTTGCGTTCTTGTTTGCGTTTTGCATTCATGATCACCTAAATGCCTCGTGAGAAGGAAGTCTTGACAATTGGTGTGAGACCTATGTTGTTGAGCAAGAAAGTCTTAACAAGAGGTGGGAGACCTTGGATTGTCAAGCAAGGAAGTCTTGACTAGAGTCGGGAGGACTCGGATAGTTGATCAAGAAGTCTTGCCTAGGGTCGTGAGGATCTAGAAAGGTGAGCGAGGAAGTCTTGACTAGAGTCGGGAGGACTCAGATAGTTGAGCAAGAAGTCTTGCCTAGGGTCGTGAGGATCCGGAAGGGTGAGTGAGGAAGTCTTGACAAGAGCTGTGAGGCCTCGGATTATTGAGTAAGAGGGCGACATCTTCATTAGTAGGATATGAGGGTAGTTTCTAGGTGAAATGGTCACTTGAAAGATTGTAGTTGTCTTATCTACTAGTGGATTTTGTTTGCCGGTGGTTGCTAACCCATGGATGTTTCCTCTTCGGAGGTTTACCACGTTATATCCTGTGTCAACTTTTCTCTATCTGTATCTCTTTTATATTCGTATTTGTTATTTGAATACTATGGATAGAACTCTATATGTAAGTTGACTTCTTTTCTATAATATAGATTGTGTATGTGTTATGATTACTTGTTTGTATTATACTTTCCTTGTTTTATATATTGACTAAGTGTCTTTAATTGATATATATATTGTGATACAAGAAATCTAGAGGGACAAACTTTTGTTTGTTCCTAATGGAGTCGAAAAAAGTGCCTAACCTATTCACCCCCCCCTCTAGGTTAGCCTTGAGCTTTTAACCGTGTTTGTATTTTCATCAGGCATCATATATCGATAAGATTCTTGTGCGATTTTAGTTGCAAAACTCCAAGAAAGGTAATTTACCTTATAGGCATGGAGTTCACTTGTCTAAGGAACAGTATCCTAAGACACCCTAAGAAGTTGAGGATATGAGATGTGTGCCTTATGGATCGGCAGTAGGTAGTCTTAGGTATGCTATGTTATGCACGAGACCGAACATCTGCTATGCAGTGGGAGCAGTCAGCAGATACTAGTCCAACCCAAGATTGAATCATTGGGTTACTGTCAAGACAATTCTCAAGTATCTTCGGAGAACAATAGACTTTATGCTAGTGTATTATGGGCAGAATTTGAACCCATTAGTATACACAGATTCTAATTTTTACTTAGACAAGGATTATAAGAAATCCACATCTGGATCAGTATTTACCCTGTATGGTGGAGCCTTTGTATGGAGAAGTATCAACCAATCTTACATTGTTAACTCCATCATGGAAGCCGAATATGTAGCCGCTTATGAGGCTGCTAAAGAGGCTATTTTGCTCCCTAAGTTCTTGAGTGATCTAGAAGTTGTTCCAGACCTGGATACGCTCATCACACTTTATTATGATAACAGTGGTGCTGTGGCTAATTCCAAAGAACCAAGAAGCCACAAGAGAGGGAAGCATAAAGAGAGAAAGTATCATCTCATCAGAGAGAAAGTATCATCTCATCAGAGAGATAGTGTATAGAGGGATGTGATCATCACAAAGATAGCCTCACAAGACAATCATGTTGATCCATTTACGAATACCTTACCGGTTAAAGTGTTTTCGAGTCACCTAGTTGGTCAAGGGTTACGAAACATGCCTCACATCCGTTAGTGCAATTGGGAGATTGTTGGGGTTTATTCCCTAAACATGTAATTTATAATTGGATTTATGAAACAAATAAAAAGAAAAGTTCAATTCATTCTTGTTGTGTAATATATTCTATAAACTTGTGCATATATTAACATCTTAGATTCTCGAATGTAATCTCGAACTATGTTTATGAGTGTCATATAATGATGGATACAGCAAGAGATTTGCAATCTAAAGAGTCTATATATAATGAATAAAGCTCGGTACTTTATTTGCGGTTAACCTATAATTGTGTTCCATTCTGAAATGTACGGTGATTCTATCCTGAATCATTCATATGAGATATAAGAATGGAGGCACCTTGTCTGATGTGATCATATAGGACTGGATCTTGATCTATATGAATCTGTCACTAAGATCAGTTTACCGATGTGATTCATATATATCAACTAATGATGGCTATATGTGGGTGATCTTAATCCTGAGTGTCTTATAAACTCCTTCAGGTTAGATTGTGATCTTTGATATACCATGGGTGAGGTCGGATGCAGTTCCTGATCAATATACTCCGTATGTTGGGATTGTTATTTGGCATGTGGCTGAGAAGGTTTGTACACAATAGTAAAATCGACTCGTTCTTGTGAGAAGTAGATGGTAGTTCCCTTAAGGGTTGATTCGGGGCTTGGACAATATGAGTGCTCTCCTAATTTAGTAAGAAAAATGGATTTATTGTCCATTAGAGAATCAACGGTACTTAAAGGATATGTGTAATTAGAAGGGTATAACGAACATTATGACCCAGCTCTAATTATGAACTAAAGTGGAGGATCACACCATATGTAATAGCTATAACGATAGACACCGAGTTGTATCGATCTGTGTAAAAGCGTCTACATTTGAGAGAGTGCAACTTCGGGTTTTTAGTGGAATAACACTGAAGATAACAATCACGAAATGTTAATTAAAGAGTTTATTTTTTTTTTTAGAATTATTGGAGGTCAAAATATTGTGAGTCCATTAGGTCCCCTTGCTAACCCGATCGATTTAGGTAACAACGGTCACGGTTAATTAATTGGATTGTCCAATCAATTGTGCTACGAAAGTGACACGCATTTTTTCAGAAATTAGTTGAATAATGAGATTATTTAATTAAGGAATAATGGTGATTAAATAAATTAAATAATAAGATTATTTAATTATGTTATTGATCACTAAATGGAGGATGTTAGTTGATATTTGATTTTAAATATAATATGATAATATGATAATTTTATTTTGTTTTATTAAATTATATATTTGAATTTGAATTTAAAATGTTTAATTTCAAAATAAATAAATAAATAATTATCTTTTAGAGATATGAGATATTTAAAAGATTTGAAAATCAAATAAAAATAGCATTTGCTTTTAAAAGATAATATATATATTACTCGTTTGAAAAAAAAAACGCATTACAAATGAATGCACAAAAAAAAAAGTTCTTTATGTTTTTTTTTGGGAAGCGTGAACTTTAAAGAAATATATAAGATATTTTTTGACAAACTAGAATTGTTTTAAGTTGTTTTCCTAAGAAGAGTTAGTTTCTTCATCTTTTCTATACATCCTCCTAAGTTCCTGAATACGTGATGCACCCACACGTAGTTACCTGTTCTGAGAATAGCTAGGAAGATCAGCTGTACAGACTAGGAGCATAGTAAGAAGTGAAGGAGCCTCCAAACATTGGTAAGGTTTTATTTAATATCTTCTTCAGATTATAATCGATTTCAATTTCCAAATATACATATATTTTATTAGTGTAATAATATTATATGTGTTAGTTTCAAAAATTATGATCCAAAGTTCACTAGACACAGATCGTTTATGATTTGTATTAAAAATTTTAAAATTGATTTTCGCTGCATGATCGGTGAACGGGGTTCCAACATCTCTAGAAGAGATCCTTCTAGATAGGTATCACTCTTGTTATGGAGGGAAGGGAGATGGCTGGTATGTAGATTGGTTGGGATGTTGATGTTGATGTTGAACCTTCTGAACCGGTCCAACCTTAGGTGCTTGGCAGAACTCAAGTCATCATGCTCCATCTTGATTCTTAGTTGATAATTTTTTTCCTCATATTCCAAGGCCTATCATAAACCTCCTGTTACGTCTTAGGTAGGTGCTTTAAAAAGGATCAGAACAATCAACTAGCCCACCGGTTTCTTCTGAAGTTGGCAAGGGTCCCCTTCTCTACAAAAACCCTCGTCTGGACCACCTCTTAGTGGAAATTCTCTATGTGGGATCTTAGTGATTCACCCTCTTGGACCACATACTGGAGTAGGATGGGATCCTTAGGGTGAGGTCTGGCTCCCTAGAACTGAGCAGAGAAATCTATTGTTAAGCATTTAAATGAATCAACACTACTTGGAGGTAAATTTTTGTACCATGTCTTGGCACAGTTGGTTAGGGTTGTTGGGAACATCCTACACATCACAGACAGGGTAACATTGGAGCTCCATTTGGTGTACGAAGCTTTTGAGGTGCCTCAATGGATCCTCCAATCCAAAGAACTTCTCGCTTGGCATCTTAAACTTCGGAGGCATCTCCAACTCTCTGATCCTTCTCCTAAAAGGCACATTCATCTCACCTAAGGGGTCCTTCTGCTTCACCTGTGCTTACCTCTCTTCAACTCTAGAATCTCCTTGGCCATCTAGGCCACCTAGTCATGTAGGCACTTGGATCCATCACTCTTGGACTCAACCTTTGACTCTTCGTTGTCTAATCCCTCTGATGCCACAGACACCTTATCCTGGTCATCCCTTTAAGGTGGGTTTTCTTAGGTTCTCCTTTTTGGACAAGTGATACTAGCGACGGCGGTCCGTGGTTACCTTTCCTCTGCTAATGACTAAGCTGGGGGAAGTCATTCTTTGGGTGGGATTTCAAATGTTGATCTCACCTACTGAGGTTGAAAGTTCACAGGTCGGTCTGGAGCCGGTAGTGGTGGCAAAAGTTTGTAGAAGGTCGGTATCTGGGTACTTGGTCTAGAGGTCTCACCCCTAGTACCAGGTACCACAAATTGATGTGTGATTCCTTCCATGATCATTGTAAGGAAAACACTCCCCACGAACGTAGTAACCTGCTGCTCTTTAATGGCTTCACCCACTACAGGAGCAGCTGGGTGATGCACTTCGAGCGTAACTATAAACTAATGATGCTCCAAAAAAAAAATGGAATGCATGAGTCTAGATGACCCTTCGCAAGAGTATAAATCACTGTTGAGTACAGGGTCGGTCTAGTCTTTGCATGTTGGACCGAGACATTCTTAATCAAATGATATTTTAGATTAACTTTTATTCCATATCATTCAACCATCGTTTATTTAGTCAGGTTTTTAATTAACAAACTTAATTAAAGCCTTCGTAAGTGTAACCCACCATTTCAGATCTCACGCTCTTAACTCGAGAATTACCATCTTAGGGTCGGTCAATCCCGAAATACCCTTTGAAATCCTATATGTTAGGAAGTCAACCTTGTTATTGACCTTTGTGGAAACCCTTATTAGGGAGGACAAAAGCAAAGCCATCACGAGGCCTCACTCGGATCTCACAGTGTTGAACTAATGGTGGAGACTCGGGATATATTTGTCATATATCCATCTCCCTCTCACTATTTTAAAAACAGGGTTTTCTATTATCCGTTAATGCATCTAGACTTTACGGGATCAAACAACTAACTTTAATCAAGTTATCTAGTGCATTAACAAATTAGAATCAAATTCTAATTAACTAATAATTTATTAATGATTTTTAACAATTAAAAATCTAATCTATTAGTGAACAATTTAAGCTTTAGTAAACTATTTACTATGGTCAGATTAATATAATAGTGTTTACCAAGTTTTAACTATTAAAACTCTAACACTTTATTTGGTTCATTTATTATTAGGTAATTAATCATATTAATCCTACTTACAAAAAATGACCCTATTAATCCAACTTATTAAACTCTTTAATAATTATATTAATATTTAATGAGAATTACCAAAAATTTTAAACTATTAAAACACTAATCTCATTTTCATAGCCAATTATGTATTTACCCTTTTTAATCATAAGAAAAAAATACATAAATTATCAGGCTATGATGCATTTATGACATATCAAATATATTTGTGCTGGCACGTCTAATCTAAATGACATAATATGCATGACAATGCTTTTATCATCACATAATATAAAGCATATATGAATTGACCGAGTACTGTGGATTATTTAACCTAAAAATTGGAATTCTAAAATTAAAAAAATACCTCCAACGCATTCCTTGGTCTTCTTGTAATTTTCGAGTCTTCCAATTTCCTCAGGTCACTCTAATTCATCTCATGAATCCGTCTTCGCGATTTTTCCAGGTCTTCAAAATAGGTTACATTTTTTTTTACAATACAATAACAGTGAAATAATAATAACAATAATAATAATAGTAATAATAATAATACAACCCATGAACCCAAAATCCAAAGTATCATAAAATTAAAGATCAATCATGTTCTTATAAATTAATAAATTAAATATACAAACAAAAATATCATGCATTCCATTTAAATCATGCATAAACAATCATACATACAGGAGCATCGAAAACAATTTTCTGTTCCAAAAATAAAATTGGATCAGATACCAATTTTTGAAACCCCGTTCACCGGTCACCCAGCGAAAATGGGTTTTCAAAATTTTATACGGATCACAAGTGATTTGGAACCAGTGAACTTGGGAGCGTACTTTTTTCGGAACTAGTACATATAAAATTATTACAATAATGAAATATACTTATATACAGGAAATTGAAATCGATATAATGAAGAAGAATAAGAAGCTTACCAACGTTTAGAGGCTCCTTCACTTTATGATATGCTCCTAATCTGTACCACTGATCTTCCTCACTATATCCTGGGTGGACGCGTCAATATATAAGAAATTTGAATGGAGGATTCTGAGAGAATGAATAAGAAGAAACAATTTATTTTTATTCACTGCGCAACACTTGTACTCATACACGCTTTTCCACCTAAATAAATAAAAAACCTGTGCGTCTAACGCACCCTTTTTCACTTTAATTACAATTGCTCTTGTTCAAAGATCAGATAATCTATGTATCGGTTGCCTTCTATAATTAATATTTATCTCACGCACACTTCAATTGGCAAATTGCATCTCATGCAAAAAATTTTTTTTTTTTTGCCTTTATTTATATATATAAATATCTATGTTCATTTTTTTGATAAGGTTTATATATATACCAACTTTGAAAACGAAATCCTTCTTTTTAAAACAAACTTTGATTCTTTTTTTTTTCAAATAATATATATCATATATAATATTTAAATTTTAAATATAAAATAAAATAAAATCTATATTTTATTTATTAATTAAGATTTTGTATATATTTAAATTTAAACAATTTAAATTCGAATATATTAAATTTATTTTATTTAATAAATGAGATAATCATATTGTTGACGGGAAATTTATTCGAGATGAGAAATTTCTGTTAATGCCCTCGAGACCATTACTACGAAAGCGGTGGCCGAGGTCGGTACAGTTGGTTCCTGACCTGTTTAAGAGAGATACGAGAGGTAATAACAGTAAATGGGAGCTCTTTATTTGATATATTGCTTTATGATACAAATAACTCTCTTATCTGCTCACAATCTCTTGGAGGTGTATGGTGGTGGCACCTTGGTGCCTGTCGAATAGTGGAGACGAAGGTGACTGTGTTCTGTAATCAGAATTTAGGCCCTCCTTCTATGCGTATGTCTGTTGTTTATAATTTTCTCTCTCTGTCGTTCATTCTTTTATTTCTATATCTTTCCCCCTTGCTTGGCATCACATATATATATATCGTCCAAGTAGGTTTTTAGTTTACGAATACTCTACCGTAATCTCATGAATCCGTTCCCTTCTTATCGGGTGGGATTTGTTATTTAAATTTGAATTGTTTCAGGATTCGATGACATCGTTGACGAAGATAAGTTGGTTCCCTTATTTGAATTTAAACTCTTGACGTGCATGTAGATATCATGTGGAGATGATCCTGTGTGCATTCGTACCATCGATCTTCATGGAGGTCACCCTGCCAGCTGCCCGTTGCCCCGTAGAACGTGGTGGATCCATGCTTTGGCTATGTTTTTAGAAGCTTAAGATGGATTTTCCCTGACCTGTGGGGGCTTGAGGTCTCTTGTAGACCTCTCTGGGAGGTAGCTGGGGTAGTGTAGATCCAGGCGTGGTCCTTCCCTTATGCCCAGAAAGGACAGCGGGCTTCTGGAGAGGTTTGCCGGCTACTTTCGAATGTCCCTTGAGCTTGGAGACTTCCCATGGAATTTACGGGCGGTTGTGGAGCTTGAACTTTGAGCCAAGGTTCCCCGATAGATGGCCTGGAGAAGCCCGGGCTCCAGTACTCTTGTGGGGGCTCGTCCCGTTCTCTTCTGGCTTTTCTTCTGGTAACTTTGAAGCCGAACCGGCCTTCTCTGCTCTTGCAGGGTGGCTTTACCGGGCTTTATGATTGTCGATTGAAGGTGGAAAATTTCTCTTTGACCTTTGTCCAAATTTCCCTATTAACAGAAGTCCCCTCTGACTTGAACACCGGTGGTAGAGTTGGGGTTGGAGTCAGATTCCTTGTTTAATTGAGAAAGTTTTTTGCCATAAAGATAATAAATGAGAGCAAAATTTAAGCGGCTGTAATACGGCGGTGATCTTCCCGAGGATATCGCCCATAGACCTCTATTTAAGCCCGGTCTGACCGTCACCTTCTTCATACATCCTCAAATCTCAAACTTTCAAATTTCTTTTTCACGGTTTTCCGTGTCGAAATCTTTCACTTGCTCTCTCACCTCTCTTTCCCATCGATGTCGACTTCCACAGATAGTGTTCATGCCTTGGTGGAGGGATCCAGAGGCCCTAACCTAGCTCCTCTTAAGCAGGTGCAAGGGATTTCAAGTGACAAGGAATCCTCCCTGCTCCGCCAGCGTTGTCGTTCTAACAGGATTGCTTCTATCGGTTATGGCTTTTTGAACCGGCCTAACAATCCTCTGAACCTAGTCAACAAAGACTCTGACGTCGAGGAGAGATTAGATATGGTTGGGAGGGCTCAAGTCACAGTGGCAGAGCTTCCCATAGTGATAACCCTTCCTTTTGAACCCAGGGTCATCCCTGACTTTGCTGTCGACCCTCATTCGATCGGCCGTCTACGGGACAAGTATGGTATTCCTGATACCGTTTCTCTGACCGTCCCCTACCAAAACTACGATGCCTGTAGCCCACCCAAAAGTGTGCTCCCAATCCACGTCGCGGCTTGTGAGAGAGGGGTGAGACTCCCTCTTCACCCCACCCTTCGGCGAGCTCTCAATGCTCCCCAGCTGGCTCCGCTTCAACTGACGCCTGGCTTCTAGAGGCATCTAATAGGCTTCTTGGTATTGTAGAGGGAGCATTACAAGTCGAGCAGCGTAACTAGGGAGCCCGGGGCTGAGGAGCTCATATTCCTTTTCCAGATTGGTAGCCTGGCAGGATTTCAACGAGGCCAATTCTATACCAAGGCTAAGAATAGACTCCATTTATCATTCCTGGGGTTTCAAAGAAGGACCCCGCTTGGAAGAAAGAGAGGGTACTGGCAGGAGGAGACTGGGGGAGCACGGTCATTGTCGGTGGGCGTGAACTATAGGTTCCTACGGCTTTTAGTTACAAACCCACTTGGGGTCAGGATTTCTTACCCGATTAGTCTGAAGCCGTGCTGAAGACCATCCTATCTCGAAACTATTTGAATCTGAAGTTTTTGACCGTCGACCCTTTCGATCCCTGACAGGTAAATAGGTACCTGCGGATATCCGGTGCTACCCCTCGTAAGTACCTCGATCTATTCTTATTTTTTCTTGTTTTTTTTTGTTGTTGTTAGAGGGTTCTGTTTTGATGATCTTAACTCTTTTCTCTAACAGTGTATGTTGTTGCTCAAGCCTCTCGCGAAGCTTGACTAGCTGGGATACTTCATATTCCTTCCAGATAATCCCCGGAGGCTCTCTCGGCTGTTCCGAAGAAGAGGGGGGCAACCACTAAGGTAGCTACCCCGTTCGTTCCTCCCCTCTCTCCCTCCCTCCCAAGTGAAGTCCAAGATGGCTCTTCTAGCATCTTGAGCTGCGAAGGCTCTAAACCGAAGAGGGTTTGCTTCCCAAGTCGTCAATAAGTCTATTCCTGCCCCTCATCCAGAAGTTATTGCTCCACATGATGCCCTCCGAGTCCTGCTACCCCTTTCTACAGATTCGATTGTACCCCGGGTAGTCGGGGTTCCCAAGGAGCCCGATGCCGATTTTTATCAGGTCGCCCCTTCTCATCTCTACTAGCAATCGAGCTCGAAGGGTCAGGGCGAGGTCCTAAAGCAATTTGTCTCATCTTGTCCAAGAGGCGGGCTTTCTTGGAAGACCTCGATGCCCGTGAATATCTTGATCACCAAAGGGTCCGCCCTTTTAGCTGAGGTAGTTGTCGCTTTTACTTCTTCATTGATCTGCTTGACTTGTCATTTTCTAACCTGATTTTCCTTTAAAGGCTTTCAAGTTTCAGGTGGCCATGGGGCATCAGGTAGCTAAAAGTTTAATCTCAAATCTAAATCTTGCTTCCATGTACTTGCTTGATCGACTAGCTTTTATATCGAAGCGAGCTATCTTTGGGAAAAATTAAGATAAGAAAAACAAGTTATTGGAATTAAGACCCCATACTAATGGAACTCCTAGCTCCACTTCTTCAGCTGACAGTCCCCTTGTTGGATTGTGGGTCTGCTGTAGTAAGTAACCCTGAATCAAGGAGAGATAGTGACATAACAAAAGCATTTAGAGTTTATGTAAATCGAGCCCTCCATCCCCGAGACCCCTTGGGAGGTTATAGCCCGAGTAGAACATTAAATAGAGAACTATTTAGTTCCTTCTTAGGCTCGAGATCATGAGGGCTTCCGGGATTTTAAGTTTGATTCCTTCTTGGGGGTAGTAACCCGACCAAGGCATCAGGAGTTCTATCTAGCTATTTCCTGGTCTCGAGATCTGGATGGCAACTATGCTCTTACACTCAGATCCTTCTTGGGGGTGGTAGCCTGACCAAGGCATTAGGAGCGCTATCTAGCTATTTCCTGGTCTCAAGATCTGGATGACAGCTATGCCCTTACTCTCAGATCCTTCTTTGGGGTGGTAGCCTGACCAAGGCATCAGGAGCGCTATCCAGCTATTTCCTTGTCTGGATGGCAGCTATGCTCTTACACTCAGATCCTCCTTGAGGGTGGTAGCCTGACCAAGGCTTCAGGAGCGCTGTCTAGCTATATCCTGGTATTTTGATCCGGATGGTAACTATGCCCTTATACTCGGATCCTTCTTGGGGTAGGTCACCTGACCAAGGTATCAGGGATGATGAGGGGGCCTTCCTGGTAAATCCCTGGTTTCGAGATGTTCCCGAATCTAGGTTTGGACCTCCCTTCCAGTTTGAATGTTCTCCCTAACTTGTTGTAAGAACTCTATCAAGCATCCTCCCCTTATCAAAGCCTTAATCTGGTTCTGTAGGTTGTAGCATTCTGAGGTGTTGTACCCTACGTCCTCATGAAAGTCATAATATTTTTAACTATTTCTTTTATCGACTGAGACTTTTATGGGAGCGGGCTTCTGTAACGAACCCTTATCCGGAATAGCAAGGTAGATTGTTTCTCGAGATGCATTCAAGGGAGTGTAACGGTCGTATCCCCTCTCATCGCGGGCTATAGGGACCACTGTCCTAGGAGGTGGTAAAGCTTGAGGAGGAGCCCGTTTATCTGGATACCTTTCTGGTCGGGGCTGAGGAAGAGGGAATCCGTATGTTGATTTATTTTGGGTTTGTTCTAGCTCTTTTGATCTTGCTCGGGTCCGGGAGCTTCCTACTTTTATCGTTTTTTAGCTCTCATGTTGTCATGCTCCATCTTGACCTTGAGTTGTTCGTCGACCTCGATTTGTTCTAGAGCCAGATCATAGGCTTCCTGGTAGGTTTCCGGAGGTCTCTTGGCAAAAGACCGGAATGGTTTTCCTGCCTGCAAATTTCTTCTGAAGTTAGAGAGGGTTTCTCTCTCAGTGAAGACCCCATCTGGATGAATTCCTTATGGAAATGGTCGACATAAGCCCGGAGAGTTTCCCCTATCTCCTGGATCACGTACTGTAGATGAATCGGGTCCTTCAGTCAGGGCTTAACCCCCTGGAACTCTGAGCATAAATCAGTTGATAATTTGGTGAAGGAATCTACACTCCCGGCGGGTAGTTTCCTAAACCATGTTTTAGCATTATCCGTGAGTGTAGTGGGGAACATCCGACACATAGTGGCCCTGGTTATGTTTTGGACATCTATCTGTTGAATGAAGCTCTCTAAGTGGCTCAGCGGATCTTCAATTCTAAAGAACTTGTCAGCTGGCATTTTGAACTTAGGCGGGAGCTTTACCTACAGGATCCTTCTGGTGAAGAGGGCGTTCATTTCACTTAGAGGATCTTTCTTGTCCTCCTTGTACTTCCCCTTCTTTATCAATTGGACCTCTTTATGTAGCTCTACCAACTGGTCTCTTAGTCGCTTTCTTTCGGACTTTCTTGAGTCGATCTCATATTCCTTATCATCAGATCCCTCTAATGAACTAGTGACCTCTACCTGATTCCTTCTTCGGATAGGGCTTACTCAGGAGCTTTACTGACTTTCTTCATTTCTACCCCGGGCTTCCCTCATTGAAGTCGTTGGGTGGAGGAGCTCTTCCCATCCCTGAGGAAGTACATCTATCGCGGATTTGACTCGTCGTGGTTGGTAGCGTGGCAACACTTCGGGAACATAGGGCATGGGCCCTAGCCTATCCCGGATCCAAGTTGGGAGCCCCGCTCTGTTACGAGTTTATTCCTAAGAGGCAGGCCCTAAGAGATCAAAGGCGGGTTGCCAAGCCCCGGGCCTGCTTGATTCCCATTGATTGTAGAGACCCGTTTGTTGGATAGCGATACCCTCAGCGAGTAGTCGAAGACGGACATTCTCTACAAAGGCCACCGCTTGTTGGTCAAGCTTGACCTGGCTTCCTAGAGGGGGATCTAGAGCCCGCACAGTAGCTGGCTGGATTGGAATCTGGCTATGGAGCTTGGATTTTTTCCTTTTCATAGGAACCTTACGTGTTGATGTAGCAGAAGGTTGTCCCGAGGTGCCCTGCTGACCTTGTGAGGAGCGGAGCTTCATGATGACTTTGAAATAAAGAACTTTTTGAATGTAAAAAGATAGTGGTGTGAGAGGTTTCCCACAGACGGTGCCAGAAAGTGTTGACAAGAAATTTACTCGAGATGAGAAATTTCTATTAACACCCTCTAGACCACTAACACAAAAGCGCGGGCCATGGTCGGTACCGTTGGTTCCCGACTTGTTTAAGAGAGAGACGAGAGGTAATAACATTAAATGGGAGCTCTATATTTGATATATTGCTCTATGATACAAATAACTCTCTTATCTTCTCACAATCTCTGGGAGGTGTAGGGTGGTAGCACCTTGGTGCCTGTCGAATAGTGGAGATGAAGGTGACCGTGTTCTGTAATCAGAATTTAGGCCATTCTTCTATGTGTATGTCTGTTGTTTATAATTTTCTCTCTCTGTCGTTCGTTCTTTTTTGTCTATATCTTTCTCCCTTGCTTGGCTTTATATATATATATATATATATATATATATATATATATATATATATATATATATATATATATATATATCGTCCAAGTAGGTTTTTAGTTTACGAATACTCTACCGTAATCTCATGAATCTGTTGCCTCCTTAACGGGCGGGATTTGTTATTTAAATTTGAATTGTTTTCGGATTCGATGACATCATTGACGAAGATAAGTTGGTTCCCTTATTTGAATTTAAACTCTTGACGTGCATGTAGATATCATGTGGAGATGATCATGTGTGCATTCGTACCATTGATCTTCATGGATGACACCTACCTGTTGCCCCGTAGAGCGAGGTGGATCCATGCTTTGGCTATGATCTTAGAAGCTTAAGATGGATTTTCACTGACCTGTGGGGGCTTGAGGTGCTATTGTAGACCTCTCCGGGAGGTAGCTGGGGTAGCGTAGATCCATGCGTGGATCTTCCTTTATTCCCAGAAAGGACAGCGGGCTTCTGGAGAGGTTGGCGGGCTTCTTTCCAATGTCCCTTGAGCTTGGAGACCTCCCTTGGAATTTACGAGCGGTTGTGGAGCTCGACCTTTGAGCCAAGGTTACCCGATAGATGGCTTGGAGAAGCCCGGGCTCCAGTACTCCTGTGATGGCTCATCCAGGTCGCGTCTTGCTTGTCTTCTGGTAACTTTGAAGTCGAACCGGACTTCCCTGCTCTTCAGGGGTGGCTTTACCGGGCTTCATGATTGTCGATAGAATGTGGAAAATTTCTCTTTGACCCCTGGCCAAATTTCCCTATTAACACATATTATCTCACTATTCAAAATAAATAACAACTAAAACCCTCCATGTATGAATAATTACACTATTAGATAATCTTATTATTTAATTGTCATAATTGTCATTTTAATCAATTGATTAATCTAATTACTCAATCAACTCCTGACATGTGTCACTTTCGTAACACACTTAGTTGGACAATCTAATTAATTAACCGTGATCCTTGTTACCTAAATCGATAGGGCTAGCTAGGGGACCTAATGGACCCACAGTATTTTGAGCTCCAATAATCCTCAGAATCATTAATTAAACTCTTTAATTATTATTCCTTGATTATTAACACTGGTGTTATTCCACTAAAAACCCGAAGCTGTACTCTCTCAACTGTAGATAGTTTTACACAGACTGATACAACTTGGTGTTCATCGATATAGTTATTACACAGGGTGTGATCGTTCATAATTAGAGCTGGGTTATAATGTCCGTTATACCCCTCTAATTACATATATCCTTTAAGTATTGTTGATTCTCTAATGGACAATATATCCTATTTCCTCACAGAATTAGGAGTGTGCTCATATTCACAAAGCCCCGAATCAACCCTTAAGAGAACTACCATCTACTTGTCACAAGAAAGAGTTTGATTCCACTATTGTGTACAAACCTTCCTAGCTACAAGCCAAACCGCAATCCCAATATACGTAGTATATTGATCAGGAAATGCATCCGACCTTACCATGGTATATCAAAGACCACGATCTAACCACAAGGAGTTGATAAGACACTAAGGACTAAGATCACCCACATATAGCAATCATTAGTTGATATATATGAATCTCATTGGTAAATGGATCTTGGTGTGAGATTCATATAGATCATGACCCAGTCCTATATGATCACATCATACAAAGTGTCTCCATTCCCATATCTTATTAGAATGATTCAGGATAGAATCACCATAAATTAAGGAATGGACCACAGCTATTGATTAACCACAAATAAAGTAACCAGCTTTATTTGCTATCTATGGACTCTTTAGATTGGTCGTCTCTTACTGTATCCATCCATATATCACAATCGTATACACAGTTCGAGATTATATCCAGCAATCTTGGATGTTAAATATATGCACACAAGTTATAAAATCAACAACACAACATAAATGAATTGAACTTTTCCTTTTATTTATTTCATTAATCCATTTACAAATTAAAACATTAGGGCATGAAACCAAACAATGCAGTGTCGTTTTGCAGTCTTGTCAGCTTAGGATTTGCTATCTTATTCTGCTGGTTGTAACTCGCAGATCTTCGTACGTGGTTGTAATGCAACATCATTTTGCAACATAGATGCCGCAGTGTTTATTTGCAGTATCTTGTGGTGGTGATATGTTGGATGATTCTTCAAGGTTGAACTTGCAATTTTGTGTCCCAGCCTTTTTTAGAACTGAACTACTATACATAACTTACTGTGAGGGCTTCGTATAAACTGTTTGGTTTAGCTGCTACCTCATTATGCTAGATCTCACTCGCAATCTTTTCTCACAATGGTCGTTGCCTTTGATCTATTGCCTTGTTCTACTAGCTGTAACTCATAACATTAACTCAAAGATATGTTCAGGTAGGCCTTTGTCACATCTTGAATCGGTAGATCATTGGGGCCTAGGGCACAGTCTGCACGTTCGATGAATGACTAGTACTGGATTCCAACTGTTCAATCCTTTCCCATGCTTCTGACACTTGCGAATTGAAGCAACTGAACGGTGCCCAGATTGGTCCGGCTGTCCATGAGAAGATCAGAGCCTTATACTTGTATGCTACAAAAAAGTGCTTACAAGTTTTTTTTATAGGTATGGAAATCTTCCTACAGACGTCGTCAAACATTGTTAACCAAAATTCGTCTGGGTTTTGAATCTCAATCAACACTCTCAAGCCACAACCTGGTAGCATATAGCATGGTAAGTATGTTATGCAACAGTTATGACAAAGTGGATGTAAGAAATAAGTGGGAAAGGTAGAATACATATTGAATAAGAACAAGAGGAATGGACTGCTTTTTGTCATGATATAGGCAATAGAATAGTCCCCAACAGGGTCACTCAAGGCAAAGAGAGAAAGGAGCATACAAGATATTTGCATAATCATGTAAGTCACATTTATGCAACTCAATTAATTGGAGAGAAACAAGGAGATATATTTTAAGAAAATGTGTGAATCAAAAATGCTTTGCATACAAGACATGGTGCATTCAAGTCCAAAAACAATGGTATTTGCAAAGCAAATGACAAAGGTTTCCAATAGAATTCAAACCAATTTCACTATTCGTCATGAGAGAAGCAAGGATATAGAGTTTTCATAGAAGTAAAATTTTAGGAGCACTATATCCAACTTTATAAGCAAAACATGGCATCAGTAACTTTGCACTCTATTTGATTTTTTCGGGTAAGATACCCGTATTATAATATCTATGTTTAACTTAATAAAGAAAGAGAGACAATGATTAACCATTTGAGTCTCACTAGCATATTCACACATTGTTTTGCATTTAACAATTGCAATCCTCAATTCATGCTTTATCATTTTTCATTAGCATGTCATTAAAGAATCATCATGTCATGGAGCTAACTATAGGTCATTCAATATGTACTTCCTATGTATATCTCCTAGTCTAAAAATGCATGTTTGAACATAAATATGACATGGATTGTAATCAAAGCAAAGTTCAAACTTATTGAAGAAAATACAATATAATATAATATAAGTGAAACCAAGCTACTCAAGCAATAAATAAAGGAGCACAAACATTTCCAAATTTTTTGCATGCAACAAGTATAGAATAACTCCCTTTACTTAAGCTCCCCATATGGGGTCAAAGACCAAATCACATCACTCCATGTGACAAAATGTTAGGATTATACTCGTTAGCAAGAGTGTAATATTGTAATTAACAATCTTTTCATATGAATAAAGTTATTTATAGTTTAACAAATCTTATAGCATTTATAGTTTAATTATTATAATTGTCAAAAGTAAATAATCATAAGGTCAAAAGACTATGAGAAATTAAGAATTGTTCATACATCTAGGTATGTATGAGGTAGACACAATTCTTTAGTTAGTCTTGAATAATATTCACAACTTAAGATAGAAGGTTGGGCACCCTTATCTTGTCAAAGTTGTAGATTCTTTTGCTAGCATTTGAGTGAGATCAAATGTGTTATGATGAGCCTAAAATCAGCAAAGTGTGGTGTCTTCGGGAAAAATAATCTAGTGCATTGAATAGGATCAAAAAGAAATACTTTATCTATAATCGTCAATGGATAAAAGTTTTCATTTGAAGACAATCGGAGAGTCTATCTGAATCCTGAGATAAATGATTGACTTATGGTTGCAAGTGTTATCATTTGAGCTATCAATGAGTATGATTATATAGCATAGTCTATCCTCGATAGTTTGGTGGTATTCATTTGTTAATCGATAGAGGACTTCATTTATAGATATGGACATCATGAATCCATTTACTTAATGAGAGTAGAATACCATCATATGGACATTTTGAGGTATTGGATATTAAATCTTAACGTTAAGTTTCAATAGTGTCTATTGAAACATGGCTTCTGGACAAGTGAAAATATCCAAGTTCAAAATGTGGTCATATGAGTAAATTAGTAACGAGAGCTATAGGCAGTCTATGAGCTCTTGGCGATTACTGGTATTCTTCACGAGGATACACTTTCTCCAGTAAGGTTGTCTAGGGTATGAATGAGTAACATCAACATATTCTATCTTTATTTAAGAGTTCAATTTTAGTTCTTTAGTGAAATAAACTAAAATTAAATAGATCGGACCTATGTGAATCATTTGTTGATTGTGATTGGGTTGTGTCTATTGGAGCTTAAATTTAGATTGCCCGCTAAGATCCCCAATCCACACGAACTTCCATGGATCACTTGGTATATTCTACCGGACAAATTTAGGGGTCCATCTAGAATTTTATTAAGGCATGAGAACTTGTTTCTTTTTGTAAGAATAGGTCTAGTTCACATGTGGACTTTTTATTAAAGTCCAATGGATTTAATAAAATAAGAAAAATAATATATGGCCCTTATAGTTGGTATGGGCAGCAAAGGCTATTGTGAATAGCTTAAATATATTTATTTTATTTTATTATTTAATTAAATAGAAATTAACTAGTTAGTTGATTAATTAATTATTTAATTAAAAGTCAAAATCTTTTTCCTAGTAGGAGATGGTCTCCTAAAACTATACTATTTTTGGTAGTATAGTTAATGGTGAAGACTATATTTGATAAGTAGATAAATAAAATGAATTATTTATCGAATCAAATTAGGAAGTCTTTAATATGGTTACAAATACACTATTGAGTTGGATTAGGAGTCTTGGTGTAGGAAAGAATTCTTTTTGGAAAAGGATTCTTGGTCACCAAGTAAAACTACTTAGTGGTAGAATTCTTTTTTGAAAAGGATTCATAACCACCAAGTTAATATACCTAAGGATAGGATTCTTGTCCATCAAGTAATCCTTCTTAGGAAAGAATAAACTCTCCTAATCTACATCAAAGAGTAAAATTCGGCCAACAAATATGGTTATAGGAGAAGTTAGATTTCCTTTTAGATAAGGACACTTAACTTCCAAATAAATCCACCTAAGGAAAGGATTCTTGACAACCAAGTAAATCCTTCTTAGAAAAGGATTTATGATCCTATATATATGTGCATGAGAATTTCGGTCATTACTAAGGCAATAAGAGGTGAATTTTCTGCCAAGCTTATTTTCTAAGAGATAAATTCGGCCATCATAGGAATTTTGAGGGAGAAAAATCTGATTTTACTCTAGACAAAATTCGTTCATCTTTAAGTAATAGTGTGGGAATTCGGCCAAGTAGAGAAAAATGGGGAACGTTTTTGTTTTCGATAGTATACTAATACCCTTTACATCAAAAGGGTTTTGTGCACAACATCGAATCAAGGTACACGCGAGTTTCAATCAAATTGATTGATAATTCACAAGTGACCGGACGTTTTTGGATTTTTCTCTTTGAGGATATTTGTAACTAACAAAGAAAAGATTTTTGCTTTGTCTCCATTCTCAGGAATACAATTTAAAGAAAGGGAGCCCACACTCCAAGGTGATTCACGTTCGTGATTGGATTGGAAGATCTTGCGGAATAAATTCGGCCCTTGTTCAATTGTCACAAGTAAAAGGTACGATACTTTTATATATGTCAATTAATCTAGGGTTAAGGTTCTCGTTGCGTAAAGGGAAAAAAAAATTATATACGCAAACCCTAAATTTCATTTTTATCACACTTTCATTGCATTTTGAACCCGTTTTTCCTTCAATTGGTATCAGAGCCAGGTTGTACCCTTGATTAATTGATGTATGTGTTCGTGCATCTTTTTCTTTTTATTGTATATATGCATGTTTTAGAAAGAGATGGCACTCTAGGTATTCGCATATATATTTACATTGGAATGTATGTATATATATATGTTTTATATGTGGTTTGTTATTGCTCAGTTTTGGTCATAGAATTTCACTGTAATTTTGTTTTGGGATTGTAACAAGAATGGTGGTCTATTATCGCCATAATTTCCTTCTTGGTAGTTGGTAAGTTTTTTTTTTTTTGTTGTAATAATAATAATAATAATAACTGCAGTATTTTGATATGTAAATTCTTCTGTAATACATTCAAGTTTCGAAGACTCGAAGGTTTGAAGAATTAGGAGTAACCGAAACAAGGTTGGGACCGTGCGAGCCGTAACAACGAACGTGCGTGCGAAGAGCGTGCAACCACGTTTGTTGTGGCATGGGCTGCGCACGACAGCCCCTTTGGTAGCCATGGGCTGCGTATGGCAGCCCTTTATGGGCTTGTGGCATGCGAACACCCATGGGTAATGGCAAAGGGTGCGCACACCCATGGGAGGTAGCCGAGGGAGTCCGAACGACTAAGGTCGCGTGAAGACTTGTTCGCCAAGAAAGGAGTTCTTGTATTCCAAGATATATGTAATTTACTTGTTTTTCTAGGATGGACCAAAATTGTAGCTATTTATATTTTTGTAAATATTGCAATGTTTGTCATTGTTTGATAACATGTCATATAGAATAGGAGTGCCACTCATATATCTCTTTTGGTATGAACATGCATTGAATGGTTTAAGTATCTAAATTATCATATAAATAACTTGGTAAATCATTCTTTGGAATTCGATCACACGCCTTAAAAAATTGAGTGGGAGAAGGTGTTTTTGAACACCTACGGCGTCCAAGATTAGTTGAGCTTTATGTTTCATGAATAACCTCCCAGGAGGTATTCATGAATGGAATTTAGCAAGATACTTCCTTACAAGGATAGACTAGACAATTAGCCCAAACGATATCTACTCCCAAATGAGGGATATTCGTGAGGGATTATATTGAAGGTCGATAACTTGATAACACACTCAATGTGAGTTTATTAATATCCTCCCAAAAGTTCTTGTTAATAAAATCACAAGGCTAAAATTGAAAACGTTGGTTGTTATGTTAACAACTAGGTGGGACGTAGTCCAACTAGTAAATATTGTGAATTCCTAAATGAGGCGTGACATTTATGGGTGTTGGATCACCGTTGAATTTTTATGATTGGATTATTTCATTTAATTCAAGATAAATATTCAAAAGTGCTTAATAATGATTATTTACTTATATAATTTTTGTTATTGTTCACAAATCATGACCCCATCCCTAATCATAAAGACAATACTTTAACCGGTGATAATTATGTCACATGGAAAAGGAAATTGGGCTTCTATTGCAATCCAAAAAGCATAAGTTCATTCTGTGCACTCCTAAACCACCTACTCCTACTAATGAATCTACTCAGGAGTAAACAGATGAGTATCAACAGTGGGAGTCTTCTGATGAGATGACTAAATGTTACATTATGACCACCATCTCCGACGTGTTGCAACAGCAACATGAAGGAATGGAGACTGTTGCCGATATAATGATGTCTCTAGAGGAGATGTTTGCTATGAGGTCTAAGACAACTAAGAGAAAGGCAGTGACTGCTTTTATGAATCTTTGGATGAAACATGGACAGGCTGTGAAAGATCACGTGATAAAACTCATAGCACATCTTAACATTGCTGAACTGAATGGTGCTGAGATAGATCGTGAGACCAAAATTGACATGATTGTCAACTCACTGTCGGATTCTTTTGATCAATTCAAGTTGGACTACACCTTGAATAATAAGGAATACACCTTGCAAGGCCTGATGCAAGATGTTTAAAGCGCGAAAAAGATCCTTGTGTAAGGCAAGGGTCAAGAGATTCATACCGTAGGAAAAGTTGCTACTGTTAAGACCCGTAAGAAGGTCAAGAAACAATAGAAGAAAAAGCAACTAGGACCTACAAAGAAGGAGACAAAGAAAGTAACCAAGATCAAAGGAAAGTGTTTCCTTTGTGGTGAAAAGGGACATTGGAAAAGAAATTGCCCAAAGTCTCAAGACAAAAAGGAAGAAGAAAATATTAATTATCTTGAAACTTGTTTTTTGGCGGATTCTATGGGTTCTTGGATCATAGACTCCGGAGCCACTAATCATGTTTGTTTTTCCTTACAAGGGTTCAAGGAAAGGAGAAGGCTTAATAAGAAAAAATTCAACTAGCGTTTAGGCAATAGAGCGTTGGTGTCTACTATTTTAGTGGGAGATATTAGAATTAGTTTAGATTCTTATAGGTATTTAGATTTAATAGACGTTTACTATGTACCTCAATTCAAGAGGAATTTAATTTCAGTTTTTTGTTTAAATAAATTTGGTTATTTGGTTACTTTAAAAAAAACTTTTATTATTAGTAAGAATGACAAAATTATTTGCAAAGGTACATTGTAAAACGGTTTATTCTATTTGCATGGAAATATCTCTCACTTTTTAGACACGGAATCAACAGAACCTAATCATAAAAGAGTAAAATTATCAAAAGATGAAACCTACCTATGGCATTTGCACTTAGGTCATATCAACCTTAATAGGATTAAAAGATTGGTATGTTACGGACCTCTAAGTGACTTAAAGGTTGATGATCTACCAACTTGTGAATCTTGTTTGGAAGGTAAAATGATCAAAAGGTTGTTTACGACCAAAGGCGCAAGAGCCATTGATTGTTTAAGATTGATACACACTGATGTGTGTGGACCTATGAGCATTCAAGCTAGAGGTGGATATGAGTACTTCATCACTTTCATGGATGATCACTAAATATTTGGCTATGTGTATCTCATGAGACATAAGTCGGATGCTTTTGATATGTTCAAAGCATTTAAAGCTGAAGTAGAAAATCAGCTTGAGAAATGCATAAAAATCTTGAGGTCCGATCGTGGTGGAGAATATCTATCTGGTGAGTTTCAGCAATATCTTATTGATAATGGAATAATTTCTCAGTTTTCTGCACCAGGCATGTCAACAAAATGGGGTGGCAAAAAGGAGAAATATAACTCTTTTTGATATGGTTAGGTCTATGTTGAGTTATTCAACGCTCCCTAGTTCTTTTTGGGGATATGCTTTACAAACTGCCATGTATATTCTAAATGATGTACCATCTAAGTCTGTTTCCAAAACACCGCATGAGTTGTGAACTGGGCGAAAGTCTTGTTTACAACACTTAAGGATATTTGGATGTCCTACGCACGTGTTAAAAGGAAAGACAAATAAGATGGAGTCCCGTTCAAAAACATGCATATTTGTAGGGTATCCAAAAGGAATAAAAGGATATTATTTTTATAGTCCTTCAGATCTTAAAGTATTTGTTTCAACAAATGCCAAATTTCTAGAAGAGGACTATATGAATAATTTTGTGACAACAAGTAGAATTGTCCTAAATGAGATTTTAGGAGATACAATTCCACAAGAGGTTTCGCAACCAAGCCCAATTATAAGTCCCGTACCAACACAAGATCAACATTCTACCATACCTCATCGCAGTGGGAGGGTTGTTAGACAACCTGATAGATACATCGGTCTAGGAGATTCTGTAGAGAATCTTCTAGACGACGATGATCCCTATACATACAAGGAAGCAATGGAAGATGTTGATTGTCGCCATTGACAAAAGGCAATGCAATCCAAAATTGAATCTATGTTCAAAAACAAAGTTTGGTCTCTTGTAGACTTGCCTAAAGGGATAAAACCCATCGGGTGCAAGTGGGTATACAAGAGGAAAAGAGGAATAGATGGTAAGGTGGAAACCTTTAAAGCTAGATTGGTAGCTAAAGGTTATACACAAAAGATAAGTATCGATTATGAAGAAACTTTCTCTCATGTTGCCATGCTTAAATCCATTAGGATACTCTTATCCATTGTCGCATCTCTAGACCTAGAGATTTGGCAAATGGACGTCAAGACAGCTTTCCTTAATGGAAGTCTTGATGAAAGCATCTATATGATGCAACCAGAAAGGATTCATTGAAAAGGGCCAAGATGAAAGGGTATGCAAGTTGCAAAGATCCATATATGGATTGAAGCAAGCATCTAGATCCTGGAACATAAGGTTCGATCAAGCTATAAAAGGTTTTGGATTTATTCAAAACCTTGATGAACCTTGTGTATACAAAAGGATTAAAGGCGACGAGTTTTTTTTCCTAGTTCTTTACGTTGATGATATACTACTCATCGGAAATGATGTAGGTGTATTGACATCAATAAAATAATGGTTAGCAAAACAATTTGATATGAAGGACTTAGGAGAAGCAATTTATATTCTTGGTATCCAAGTCATAAGAGATAGAAAGAATAGAACGATTGCATTATCCCAAGCTTCATACATAGATAAAATCTTGTATAGGTTTTCCATGCAAGATTCCAAGAAAGGTATGTTAGCTTTAAGACATGGAATCCAACTTTCTAAGGAACAAGTTCCTAAGAATGAGCATGAAGAGCAATTCATGAAAATGATTCCATACGCTTTGGCAGTTGGAAGTCTCATGTATGCAATGCTCTGTACTAGACCAGATATTTCTTTTGTTGTAGGCATAGTTAGCAGGTTTCAATCGAAACCTGGTCCTGATCACTGGACGGCAGTCAATCATATTTTCAAGTATCTTTGGAGAACAAGAGATTATATGCTTGTATACTCTAGAGGGGAATTAATTCCTGTTGGGTATACAGATTCTGATTTTCAGTCAGATTCTGACTCTAGGAGATCAACATCAGGATCTGTGTTTACTATTGGAGGAGGCACATTTATATGGAGGAGTATAAAGCAATCTTTTATTGCCGATTCCACCATGGAAACCGAGTATGTTACAGCATGTGAGGCTGCTAAAGAGGCTATCTGGGTACTCCAATTCCTGATTGACTTGGAAGTGGTTCCTGATGCAAATAAGCAGATCACTATCTATTGTGACAATAGTGGAGCAGTGGCTAATTCGAGAGGCATAATTCAAGAGACATATGACTCCATCTTGCCTTTCCAAGAGGCATAATTCAACCCGGTGAGAAGTGGAGGTCTAGTGCTAGAAGCATCTTCGTTGCCACCGTTTCCACTCATTGTGTTTATGAATGAATGATATGAATCCAAGTGTATGAATGATCAACATAAACACACAAAATGCAACACACACCAAAATAAGCAAGGATCACCTATGTATGTCTAGGAACCCGCTCTGATACCAATTGAAACAAATATTATGGTATGTTTAATATTAATCTGGAAGGGGGGGGGGGGGGGGGGTGAATAGATTTTAATCAAATTTTACCCAATTTTCGTTAATGGTAAATTAGTTGAAAAAACCCCTAACTAGTCACAATAATATCACATGTGTAATAAGTGCGGAAATAATAAAGACAATTGAGATATACGTGGAAACCCTCCAAATGGTAAAAACAACAGGTTGTTAAGTGCACCACACTCGAACAATGAATCCACTGATTATAGAGGCGTTACAACCTACTCCCGGTATATAACCCACTACCACTACCTAATCCCGGTATTAAGTGGACCAAGTCCAATTTGCTTACGCTTGAAGCAACCTACTCCCGGATGCAACGCAACACTTACTTCTCTTCAATGAAGAGATAAACACCCTATGTGAATATATGATGATATTCAAACAACAAACAAGGCTAGGGTACCTTATATGCTTATCTAGGATTATGAGATGGCAATAAATGCAATCCTAGATATCAAGAGCTAAATGACATGTCATAAAGCTTAGCTAAACATAGAATAAGAAATCCTATGAAGCTATCATAAAAGCCAAATCAACATATGTTGTCATTAAGCATGGCAAGGACTAAAATGCAATCACTAAATGCAATTAATGAGTCCTAATCAACAATGTCTAAATGCAATGCATAGAGAATTAGCAAGAATGGCAAAAATGTCATAAATTCAAGCTATCAACAAACAAACTCAATCATGCAAAGGAACTCATAAATAGATGCAATGAATGAAGTCCTAGCATTTAATCAACTAATAAATGCAATAAAAACATCATCTTGGAAAACATGAACAAATGACAAAGATGAGATTTTTGTTCAACTTACCAAGTCAATCAAAGATGAAAACCCATTGCTAAAGATGCTCAATAATGCATGTAGGCTGTTGGGTTTTGGGTTTGGAGATTTAAAGAATAACTCTTGGAGCTTTTCTCTCAAATAAAATACTTTCTCACTCTAAAAAATGGTTTGGAAGCTCTAAAAAATGAGTGAGGAAGAAGATGGCATATAAATATGAGCCCTAGAGCAAAACAACATCGTTTTGAAAATGTCCAGAATTTTAATCAGTGCGCTGGTGATATGCGCTGGTCGACAAGCACCACACAAGCATACACCTACTATCCACAGGGTGCAGGTGAGGGCGCTAGTGGACTGGCGCAGCAGCAATATCAACAAACTAAGATTCGAGCAACCCAAAACATGACCAAACGACATCCAAACCTTTTGTATAATATACCGTTGGAAAGGTATGGAAGTATTATTTATAATTAAATTTACAAAACATGATTTTGATATCTGTATAAAAGGTTATGGTCATTTAAGTGACCAAAGGTCAGAAACAGACAACAACAGAGATGCCTTGTTTTTGTGGTCAATTTGGTTATTTTAAAACCAATCCAAACGATCATGAAATATTACGAATAATATACCGTTAGAAAGGCATGGGTGTCTAGTTTGTACTGAAAGTTTCAAAACTCATTTTGAATCATTTTCTAAAAAGATATGGTCACAAGACCATACAAAGGTCAGTTTTGAAAAACATTTAAATCCTTGAAATACAATCTTTTGAAAATAGACACCTTACTCCATATAACCAAACCAATAGAAGAATAAGACTTCTCAAATGGTCACTCAATACGCTAAGACAAGCACACCATCGTGCAAGCTCGAACGACACACAAAACCACACTATTAATGCACATAGACAACAATGAAGCACACATGCATAACAAATCAAATGCAATTAAGTGTGTGTGTAACACATAATGCATGTCAATACAAATGCAAAGATGTGATCAGTATAAACATGCGAGAAGAATAATCAAAACATGAATTCACACTCATATAATCGCATAACATATACGAATAAGAAATATGCATGAGTTGTGAGTGTGTGAAACTATATCTCTTCAAAGCAAGTAAGCACAAGAAATATACCTTTGGTGCTTCTTCTCTTGAGATCTTGAGAGCCTAAGCTACCCTTACATAAAACCCCAATATGTGGTTTGTTCACGAAATAAGCAAATCAATAAATGTGGACTTTATATATATATATATATATAGGATCACAAATCCTTCATAAGAAGGATTTATATGAAGGATTTACTTGATGGGTAAGAATCCTATCCTTAGGTGGATTTACATGGTGACCAAGAATCCTTTTCCAAAAAGAATTCTTTCCTGCACCAAGACTCCTAATCCAACTCAATAGTGTATTTGTAACAATTTTAAAGATGTCCCAATTTGACTAGACAAATAATTCCTTTTACTTATCTACTTACCAAATATAATCTTAAATATTAATTATACTACCAACAATAGTATAATATTAGGAGACCTTCTCCTACTAGAAAAACGATTTTGACTTTTAATTAAATAATTAATTAATTACCAAATTAATTAATTTCCATTTAATTAAATGATAAAATAAAAATTATATAATTAAGCTAGACAATATACCTTTGCCACCCAACACCATATATGGGCAATTATATTATTTTTTCTATTTTATTAAATCCATTGGACCTTAATAAAAAGTCCACATGTGAACTAGACCCATTCTTACAAAAAGAAACAAGTCCACATGCCTTAATACAATGTGGATTGGGGATCTTGGCGGGCTATCTAAATTTAAGCTCCTATAGACACAACCCAATCACAATCAACAAATGATTCACTTAGGAAAGATCTATTAATTTTAGTTCATTCCACTAAAGAACTAAAGTTTAACTCTTAAATAAAGATAGAATAAGTTAATATATCTTATTCATACCTAGACAATCTTAATAGAGAAAGTGTATCCTCGTGAAGAATATCAGTAATCGCCAAGAGCTCATAGACCGCCTATAGCTTTCTAAGTTACTATATTTACTCATATGACCACATTTTGAACTTGGGTATTTTGACTTGTCCAGTACCCATGTTTCAATAGACACTATTGAAAACTTAACGTTAAGATTTAATATCCAATACCTCAAAACATCCATATGATGATATTCTACTCTCATTTAATAAATGGAGCCACTATGTCCATATCTATAAATGAAGTCCTCAATCGATTAACAAATGAAAACCACCAAACTATCGAGGATAGACTATGCTATATAATCATACTCATTAATAGCTCAAATGATAACACTTGCAACAATAAATCCATCATTTATCTATGGATTGAGATAGACTCTCTGATTGTCTTCAAGTGAAAACTTTTATCCAGTGACAGTTCTACATAAAGTATTTCACTGTGATCCAATTCAATGCACCCAGTGCACTAGATTCTTTTGCCCAAAGACACCACACTTTGATGATTTTAGACTCATCATGACATATTTGATCCCACTCAAATGCTAGCAAAAGAATCTACAACTTTGACAAGATAAAGGCACCCAAACTTTATCTTAAGTTGTGAATATTATTCATGACTAACTAAAGAATTGTGTCTACCTCATACATATCTAGATGTATGAACAATTCCTCTTTTCTCATAGTCTTTTGACCTTATGATTATTTACTTTTGACAATTATAATAATTAAACTATAAATGCTATAAGATTTGTTAAAATAGAAATCATTTTATTATTATAAAAAGATTGTCAAATACATTATTATACTTCTGCTATCGAGCATAATCCCAACAGGACCATCCCACTTTTCCAGTACCGAGAAATGCATATGCCAAGATCTAGAAAGAGTCGATGCCACATTAGACCTTTTCCCTGGTATAAAAGAGTACCAGTACTGTGGTACTAGCTACCTAGCATCCAGAACCACGGTACCTATTCTGGACCGGTTTAATAAACATATCCCATCCATCCAACATAGAGAGCAATATCGTGAAAGCTCCAACAAACTAAGGAGGAAATTGCACCCAGTTACCCGATACCTTTACACCATGGTACTTATCCTAGACCGATCCACCAAGCACCTACCACCGGTCCAGAATGGGAAACAACGGTAGAAAGGCTCCAACCAAAATATGGGAAAGTTGACTTGTCTGCCCATTCATAATGCCATTAATAGAGATAGTCAACCCTATTAATGAAAGATTAGTCAACTCTTTGATGGTCATTCAAATTGCCAATAATAAGGAAATAGTCAACTCTATTAGTTCCAAGTCAGTATTCCTATGATTACGAATTGAGTAACAAAACTAACAGAGCCGACAACAAGAATTAGAACATATAAATATTACAAAGTTCTCTCTAAGAGGGGGAATCCTGGATCTAACGTAGAAATTGACTAAAACTAGAGAGACTATCATCTAATGAGAGATGGTTACGAAACCATGAATCAAAATAAAAGAATTAGATCGACCTTGACTACTATTGTACGCCCTCCGGAGCACCCTTGTTGTTCTACTTTTCTATCTTTGTCAGCTCCTCAGAGCACTTGTTATGAAACATATATATATATAATGGTCTATTTCCTTCCTCTAGACATTACCTAGGGATTTTTCAGCATATGATCATTCGTGAAGCTCTTTTCCCCTTGGTCATTAAAATTCTATCAAAAGAATTGTCATTCTTCCATATATCTCCTTTATTATATATGTATATAAGTTAGGCTTCTACTCTACTAGTCCTAGCTATTTTATCCACCTATCTGCATGCCATGGCACATATAAAGATGGGAAAAACCATCTGAATCTATTAGAAAAGGGTTAGAAGAACCAAGACGGGTTTTGACCCTGATCGAAAGGATTTGAAGGTGAAGAATTGCTATCGGGATCCTTCACGACCATATCTATATCATTGCGTAGCAACAATCCTTTCTTCTTGCTTGCTATTTGGGTTAGGGTACTACAAAAGACACCTTGATAAAAGACCGTGTAAGGACCTCTGGTTTTCGTTAACTTATTTCATGACAAACCATACCACATTGGGGATAATTATGTAATGGGTAGCTTAAGTCCTTATTGGCAAGCTTCCAAGCATCTCCATGACTTCAAAAGCAAAAGGTATATTCGCTTGACTTAGCCTCATAAAGAGTTTAGGTGCACATATACACCTCATGCATGTTTTGTTGATATTGCATTTGTACTGATATTGTTTATATATGTGCATCTCTTCACAATCACACTTGCACCTCATTCTTAGTCTTAAGTGTGGTTGTTATATGTTTAAATTTGTTATCCGTTGTTTGATCGGAGAAATCCATGCTTACATGATGGTGTGCTTGTCCTAGTGTGTTGCGTGACCATTTGAGAAGGTCTCATTCTTCTCTTGGTTTGGTTAAATGGAGTAAAGTGTCTAGTTTCAAAAGAGTGTATTTCAATGATTTAAATGTTTTTCAAAACTGACCTTTGTATGGTCTTGTTATGATAAAATTTTATACATTACTTCAAAATGAGTTTTGAAAGTTTTTGTACAAACTAGACAACCATACCCATAAAAACAGTATATTAATCATAATATTTCATAACCGTTTGGATTGGTTTTGAAATCTCCAAAGTGACCATAAAAACAGGGCATCTCTGTTATTGTCTATTTCTGACCTTTGGTCACTTATTTGATCATAAATTTTTCTATAGTCATCCAAATCACATTTTGTTAATTGGAGTAAAAATTAGACTTCCATACCTTTCCAACAGTATACTATACGAAAGGTTTCAAAGTCGTTTGGTCATGTTTTGAACCGGTTGAATTTCAAGTTGGTGTGCTGAGAGTGGAATTCGCACGAGCCTCACGTGAAAATGGCCCTGAAAATCTTGGTAACAATTGTTGCTTCCAAAATTTCACCCCCTCCTAGTATGAAACAAGTAGCGAAAAGTTTGGCAGCAATTTTCGCTTCCAAACTATTCACCTCTCAAGGGGCGAAACCTGTAGCAAAAAAACCTGATTTGGCAAAAACATCTTTTCTTGTGCAGGTCATTTTTACACCTTATATATATATTCTTCTTCCTAAATCAGACCTAGAGCTCCGAAATTGAATCCCTGAGAGAGAGAAATTGACTCCTAGAGAGAGAGAGCTCTAAGAAAACCATTTTTTACTCAACCAAACTCCCATTCATGCACATCTAGCATCATTCTTCATTTTCCAAGCACGAGGTATTCATATGTTTCTTGACTAGGTAACTTTTACATGTTCTAGATTGCCTCTTTTCATTCATGACATGCATTGTTAATTAAATGCATATTCTTATGTTTGATTGCATTTATCACATGCTTGTGTTGTTGGTTGTTGGTTGAGAGTAGTAATTAGTGATAGCTAGCATTTAGGACGATTTTACCCTTCTAGCTAAATCTCTATGCTTTGCATTTTGATATTGATTAGGTCATATTAATTGCATTTTGATGATTGCATTAATGACCTTCCATGCTTAATGACAACATATGTTGAAATTGTCTTATTTGATAACTAGGATATAATGTTGCATAACTATATCCAGTTAAGTCTTTATGAGCATTCATTTAGACATTGATATCTAAGAATTGTACTGAGTGACATTCTTAAATTCCTAGATAAGCATTTAGTGTTTTGCCTAGCATTATTTGCATGTTTGAATATTTCATCATATTAACATAGATTGTTGAACTCTTCATTGAGTCAAGTCTTGTGGCTTCGGTGTGAAGTTCCACAACCAAGAGAAGCCTTGCAACCAAGGGTTGGTTGACAAGCAATTGGTCGGGTGCCGCAGTAAAAGGCCCAAGAGGGTAAAGTAAGAGGCGTTCACGCCAAGAGTAGTGTATCAGGGGATATCACTAGGGATTGAACTAAGAGTGGTGAGTGGCGGTGTCTATAGCCTGAGGTTATCGAGAGTGAGAGTCCGAGAATCACTTGAGGGTGTAACCTATGGTCATATAGTGGATTTCAATGATCAATCGTGGCGCACTTAACAGCCTGTGGTTTTTCCCATTTGGAGAGTTTCCACGTATACATCTTGTGTTATTTATATTTCTGCACCTTACTCTTGATATTGTATGTTTGTTTTATTAGGTGAATTTTGAATATTGATTAATCAAGAAAAATTGGCAATTGACTTGATTAAAACCTATTCACCCCTATATTATTATAGGCACACACTTTCATAGGGCATTTTCAGACCGGGTACTAGGATCAAGAACCGAGACTAAGGACCAGGGACTAGGACTAGCCCCTCACACCACCAAAGGATTTTTAAAGTGCCATATCTTCTCCTTATGCTGGAAGCCCTGGCGGGTAGGTTGTTTTTTCTCCTACCTGCTGCACCTTAATTCTTACTGGTACAAAAGCCTACTACCTAGAGGCACCTACCCCGCTACGATCTCCTAAGTTACAAATTGAGGGTGTTGATCGAAATTCTACAACCAAACGAATTTTTTGTTAACATCTTCTAATTTCTCTCTCAAGAAGTATGTCCAAGTAAACCTAGAGAAATCATCAACACTAACAAACATGTATCTCCTGCCAACGAGACTTTTGGTTTGCATAGGACCCATGAGGTTCATGTGAAAAAGCTCTAATGGCTCATTGGTGGTGAGATACTTGCCCTTCCTCAAATTTCTTCCCAAGCTTAGAAAGACAGCACACAACTTTGAACTTATTCAAGATTTTAAAATATAGATAGTTCATATGGATAAGCCTTTTATTCCACAACTCAACTTGCTCACAATTGGATACATTACAAAAGATAACACTAGTTTCAAAACAATAGCAATTGTCACTGGATCTCTTTTCTTTCATCAAGGTTTGTCCATTTGTCTTTAAAATAGAGCAATAATTTTTATTAAATAAAATAGAATACCTATCACCACATAGATGGGAAATGGTTACAAGATTGGCTTGCAAGCCACCAACAAATAAAGCATTTGACAATGAGGGTAAACTGGGAATTGAAATGTTTCCTTTCCCTATGACTTTCTTTCTAGACACATCACCAAATGTGACAAATACACCATCCTCCATGATTAGAGATTCAAAGAAACTCTTGTTCCCCATCATGTGCCTAGAGCAACCACTATCCAAGTACCAAAAGTTGGTGGCATTCGCCTTGAAAACAATTTGAGCCACATAGCAAACTATTCATCTCTTTTAATCCACCACGGTGAAACATTCTTTTTCTAAGTGGTCTTAGGATCATTGGCTCTAGATTTCCTAGGAGCATGCATATTGGCTCTAGATTTTTGAGGAACATGAATATTAACTCTAGGTCTATTTCTTTCAATCATGCTCTTAACTCTACACATCTTGATGTATTTAAAGTAGTTAGGTCTAATGTGACCGTCAACACTATAAAATGACATGTAAGAGTAAAGTAAGAAGTTATACCATGCTCTTGTGATTACATTGGGGTTTTCCTATATCTTTGAGATTATCTTGGATGTTGGACCGGTTCTCTCCTTCACTGTTGTTGGAGCGGATTAGGTTGCTTTCATAATCGAGGTTCCGTGACTTGCCACTTAATTTAGTGGAACTTGGGTTGAGAAAAACTAGCTTGTGATGCTCATGTCGGTTGAACTTGAACTTGAGCTAGACATCTTGAAGTCATCTTCACTTGGGCATTTTGTAAGCATTCTCTTAGGTCAATCTTCTTTCTTAGATGTTGTGGAGGTAGAGATTCCTTATTGTCCAAGCTCTTGAAGAACACGGTCTTGCATGAAGATGAGGTTTCCATGTAATCTATATATCTAAGGCCTTTTTTATCATTTGGCTTCTTGCCAAATCCCAACATATGGTCAAGTTTCTCCGTGCTTGAAATCTTCTTAGCAATCACTTCTATATCTTCTTCAAGCTCCTTTTTTAATATTTATGCATTCCTCTTAGCTATCTTTACTTCTCCATTTAAGTGAATTATTTTGGTTGACAGCTTGAGATTCTTTTCATTTAGCCTTAGAATCTCCTTTTTCATTTTCAACTGTGAGCTTTAAAAATGCTCAATGAACTCTTCGATGTTCATATTTTCCTCATCACTATTTAAAGAGTGAGATGAGGAATCATCATCACTTGAGTCATCATCAATTTTTTTCTCTTCCTCTTCATAGTTAACCACTTCTTTTTCTCCTGAAGGACTTGAAGCTTTAAATCCTTAACAACCTCAGTCCCTTCATAAGTCATCTCTAAAATCTCTCATGCCACTTTTGCATTTTTAATTATTTAGATAGACTTATACTCATTGTCATCCATGGTACAAACAATGACATGCAATGCCATCTTGTTCCACTTGAATGCTTCAAAGTCTTGAGTGCTCCATCAAGACTTAGGCTTGGAAACTTCACTTCTATCTGTAGCGGTCATAGTTGGAGGAGTATAACCAATTTCTATAGCCATCCATGCTATATCATCTATTTGGCAATGGTAGGACTCCTTTTTGCCTTTCTGAGAGGAATAGTTCACCCTAGTGTAGTCACATACTTGAATATCCCTCGTTTCCACCCCCATTACTACTCTTAGTGTTTTGGTATCAATGAGATGAATGAAAATGAATGCAACAACAAAAATGTACATGATGTGTAAATTCATGTTTTAAAAAAAATACTCGTAAGTGCACTAATCATGAAGATAAGCACAGTGGCAAGTAAGGATCTTTCCCATGAGGACAAGAGATTTAATGGTTGAAAACTAGTTCTAACTAAATCTAAATTCAAGTAACCAAAAATTGACAATGATTAATTTAAACTAAAAAAGAAATTAAATTGAATTAAAGGAAGCAATTGATAGTTTTTGGTTTGTGATCAATAGAAAGAAAACACTATGTCATCAATGATCTCCAATTATGAACACTCAATGTTTTGAATTAATTTGTAAACAAGATTCAATCAATTCAAATGTTCATTCTTTTTCTTTAATGTGACTATTACTTTTTGGTAACAGGTTGAGTCACGTGTTCCCAACCACTAATCAAAAACCTATTAAGTGCAAGAAATAAGAACCAAATTCTATTACTTTGCCTTGGTCCAGCCAAAGATAAAATTCATTCATTCATAAGATCATTCATTAAGATTAAGTTTGGTCCACTATAACCCTAATTATCAGATAGTCTAAATCCTAAAATCATACCAAATAATCGTTCACCCTTTGTTCCAGGTGTGAATAAAAAATTATAATTAAGGAGGATTAAGCAGTTAAGAACAATGAATAAATCAAGAATTGAATTGATGAAATAATATTGATCCAAACATGAGCATTCACAAAAGGTTCACATTAATTCCCAAGCTATGAAATTAGTTACACATAATGAAAATAAAAGAAGAGAAAGAAAAGATAAAACCCATCTTGGCCTTCAATGAGTTCTTCAAGTCTTCAATGTTGAAATCTTCTTAGTCTTCAATCTTCGATGTGTAAAGATGAATGAAAGTTGTATGGTGATAGAGTGGCGGAGGACCGCCCTCTTGGTGGCTTGGGACCTCCCTTGGCTTCTATATCTCGAAATTAGAGTTCATATGGGTTTAAATAGGTGTAAATGCTAAGCCATGTCCTTAAACAACAAGGAAATCAATTCCCATATAGAACTCTACCTTTACGTGATGTTATTTCTTTCTTAATCCAATAAAAAAAGTACTTATTGAAGGAAGATTAGGATTAGGTGTAAATTTGTTTGCACAAGACCCCCAATCAATTCCAAGGTGGAAATATATCCCATTCCGACAACTTGAAAAAGAAATATCGCTATTATCCACGGAATTATGACTGATCTGACTATTGGGTACTAAAACTTTCATAAATTCTTCTAGAAATATCGGAATTGTGATCTGAAAAGTGCATCTAAAACTAGACTTATGGGGATTTCCATCTGTAGGTAGTATAAAGATATGGGCTCCGCAATCTAGCTGTTTTGCATTGATTGAAATTCAACTTTTTGATCATTTTCTCTAAAATAACATCCAACACCTCTTGTATGGAATGTGACCTACACATGCTCAACAAACATATAAACTACCTAATTTCACCAAAGAACAAAGCTTAAATAATAGGAAATGGGGACCTAAAACATGTATAGAAATAGACCGATCAAATACCCTTCCAAACCTATCTTTTGCTAGTCCTCAAGCAAACCTGGAATCAAATCAAAAACTAAAAACAAACAAACAAACTAAGCCACTTTTGTAGGGAACACAATAGCATTTAGTGTATGCTACAAGCCTTTAAACCTCTAGGTGTCCCTAGTAGGAGGAGTTTTTTCTCCTGATGGTTTACAACTATGCTACCCACAAACATATTTCCATGAAAAACCAAATAATCAAAGCACAAACTCAAATGTACCATTCAAAGCCAATACATGCTAGAGCCACTGAATAAAGACTAAAATTATATCACAAATTTTAATGCATTACTTAGTGTTAATGAAAAGCTCATACTTACGACACTCTAGCTTTAAAAATCCATTTGTCAAATGTCATAGATACAATTCACCTCGACTCTAATTCTCACAGGATGTCACTCATAATTCATCATAAAACCTAGGCAAATACACTCATCAAGCATATGCGAATGGATTTATGCATAGAAAATTACAAGATACAATTGTATATTAAGATATAGTAGAAAGAACGCTTGATTTTATGCAAAGGATAACATGAACAGAATCAGACATTAAGAACAAGATAGAGCACTTGTTTACCTTTACTCTCGAGCTAGCATTCCCAAAAGATCAATTAGGTCTTTTCTTTCGTTGTAACAGGGCCACTGGGTGAGAGTTAAGAAATAACGGGAAAAGGATAGGAAACAAACTTAGGATCATATCGAGAAATTCTTCGGTAATCTTCATACTCGGTCGAATTTCTTCAAATTCTTCCATCCACTTGCATCCAAGCTAATTAAACAATTTTCATTCGTTCCCCTTCTTGAGTTGATTTTGATTTCTCATAACTTCATTGTAAAGCTCTTTTCCTTTTCACTCTCATTTGATTCACCATCTCATTCATTTATCTTTTTTTTATAACTTTTTTCATTCTATTTTTATTCACTTTTGTTTTAATAATATGAGAATTTGTACATCAATTACATAGTTCATCCAACACCTTCATTGCATTTGATCTTCTTGCTTTGTCTTGGTACATGCACATCATGAATCGCCCATTTCGAACTCTCTTCAATCATCTTCATCACCTCAATATGATCCCAAGCTATAAGGTATGGCTAAAATTCAGCTTATTGGGGTTAAGTTAATGTAGGTTATGAAAGAAAAAGGCTTATAGTGTTTGGCTTCAAAATTGGCTATGGAGCACACACATAAAGGTAGGAAATATTTAAGACCTTTTAAGTTAGTTCAAGCACACATTGACTATACACTTCTAATGGTTAAACCAAAACAAGAGCAAAGTTCACATGTGATATCTTTTTATGATGAATGTTCTTTAATATGCAATGCACAAAATATTGAGATCAATTTCTAATGCTAAGAACCTAATGAGTGTTTAGGAGTAGAAAGAAACAAAACACTCTATAATGATATTTATGTACGCTTTTTGGCTTGGTGAACTCACAAGGGTAGTCTCCACTATTAAAAAAGGCTATCCAACTAAGCATCCTATACACCATCATATCGAGAGCATGTCAAATTTTTTTTTAAAAAAAATGCAATGCATTACTCTAAGTGGCAAAACATTAGTCTAGACTCAGTGATTAAAGCCATAATATAACTTAGTGATTAAAGCATATATTATGGCTCTTAAAGCACACAAATGAAACATCTCTAAATGGAGGACAAACAATTAAAAAAAACTGGTGACTTTTGAAATCCACCTACGTCCATTGTTTAATGCATATCTCTCAAATGACTCAATAAACAATAACCAAATTTTAACAAAATAAAATAGACATAAGAACTCCCACTTTTCATTTAGAAAACATTTTTACATTCGAATTCAAAAATTGAGAAAACAGACGTTGAAAACAGTCCATGTCCATAATTTCAAAAACCGGCATCACCCATGTCCTTTGGTCGAAAAAATAATCATAACTTTTAAACCACTGCCCAAACTTTTACGTTCTTTATACCATTAGATTCTTATTGAAAAACTGAAGAACCCAACATGGACAAAAAAAAATATTTTCTCACCAATTAATACAGTGTTAAAAAAACGTTTGCCTCAAAAATATTTATAACAGGAAACTTTTTCGCAGATTTCAACAATTGGATCGAAAAATAAAATAAACACGAATTCATACACCCAAACCTAATCTAAACATTGTCCTCAATGTTTTTTATGACATTAAAAGTATGGACAATGAATAAAGAAAAAAAATATGGAAGGCAAGAACTTGAAACACAAAAACTTAAAACTAAAAATTAAAAACTGAAAATTAAAACAAAAAATATTAAATGAAATTACCTAGGTGGGTTGCCTCCCACCAAGCGCACTTTATTTAATATCTAGGCAAGACGCATGAGAGCACTACTTCTCTTTAAGCTTGATTGATTCCTCATTTCCTCTACTTGTGGCGACTTAATGACCATGTACTCGTCACCACTTTTCATCAATCAAATAGTTCCACCACGCTCAATTTCTTTGATCTCATCTTTTCTTATCCATACTTGCTTTACCCGGTTATTCCCATGATTGTAACTCCCATTCCTCCATTTGCATTATTTTATATATTCATAACGCAAAGGGCGAATGTGGCCCTGCACATTGCAGTAATGGCAGATAGGAACAAAACTTGGAACTTTACGTTGTTGGTAGACATTTTCCAGGGTGAAGCTCGCACCTTCTTTTTGTTTCTTCTCTTTCTTTTCAGTTTGGATTAAACTTTTAAAATAGGGACACTTGACTCCTCTCGACTCTCATCAAGCTTGCCTTTCTTGAAGAATAGAAGCACTCCTATGGTTAACCTCCTGATCTCATGCTCAACTCTTGCTAGCCTTTCAATACTGTCGAACTCTTTATTCTTCATGATCTACATAGCTATATCTCATTGTTCGATTTCAACCATCATCAACCACATGCGTTGGGTGAACTCATCGTTAAATTCTTCCACTTCTTTAGAGAAATTTGCAAACTCCTTCAAAGAAGACTCCTTTTCTTTCAGTAGCTCAATAACCTTGGTTTCCAAATCAAAATTTAGGGCGATAACCATTTGCTTGTCTTCTTTTAATTGCTCGATCATGTTCTCATAACTTGAAGGATCATGGTGTCGAGGGTTGTTTCCCACTCGTGGATGTCCATAGAAGTCCATTGTACCTGAAAAAAAATGAAAAAAAAAAGAAAACAAATAATAATAATAATAATTATAATAATAATAATAATAATTAAACTAATAACTAAAACTAGAATAACCAATAAATTCAACTAATCCCCGGTAACGACGCCAAAAACTTGATGTGTAAATTCGTGGTTATAAAAACAATACTCGCAAGTGCACGAATCGTGAATATAAGCACAGTCACAATTAAGGATCGTTCCCACGAGGAACTAGAGATTTAATGGTTGACAACTAGTTATAATTAAATCTAAATTAAAGTAACCAAAAATTGATGATGATTAATTTAAACTAAAAACTAAATTAAATTAAACTAATGGAAGCAATTGATAATTTTTGGTTTGTGATCAACAGAAAGTAAACACTAGGTCATCAATGATCCCCAATTATGAGCACTCAATGTTTGGAATTAATTTGTAAACAAGATTCTATCAATTCTAGGGTTCACTCTTTGTCTTTAATGTTACTATTACCGTTCGGTCGCGGGTTAAGTCACTTGTTCCCAACCACTTTCACCCTTTGGTCCAGGTGTGAATAATATAAAAAACCCCATTAAGTGCAAGAAATAATAATCAAATTCTCTTACTTTGACTTGGTCCAGCTAAAGATAAAATTCATTCATTCATAAGATCATTAATTTAGATTAAGTTTGGTCCACTATAACCCTAATTATCAGATAGTCTTAATCCTAAAATCATGTCAAATAATTGTTCACCCTTTGGTCCAGGTGTGAAAAAAAAATAAAATTAATGAGGATTAAGCAGTTAAGAACAATGAATGAATCAAGAATTGAATTGATGAAAAAATATTAATCCAAACTTGAGCATTCACAAAAGGTTCACATTAATTCCCTAGTTAAGAAATTAGTTACACATCATAAAAATAAAAGAAGATAAAAAATATAAACCCATCTTGGCCTTCAATGAGTTCTTCAAGTCTTCAATGTTGAAATCTTCTTAGTCTTTAATTTTCGATGTGTAAAGATGAATGAAAGTTGTATGGTTATGGAGTGGTGGGGGATAGCCACATTGGTGGATTGAGACCTCCCTTGGCTTCTATATCTCGAAATTAGGGTTCACATGGGGTTTAAATAGGTGTAGATGCTAAGTCATGTCCTTAAACAATAAGGAAATCAACTCTCATATAGAACTCTAACTTTCTGGGATTTTATTTCTTTCCTAATCCAGTACATATACTACTTATTGAAGGAAGAATAGGATTATTTGTCAACTTGTTTGCTCAAGACTTCCAATCAATTCCAAGATGGAAATATTTCCCGTTCCGACAACTTGCAAAAGAAATCTCGTCATTATCTACAGAATTATGACGGATATGACTATTGGGTACTAAAACTGGTATAAATTATTTTATAAATATCAGAATTGCAATCCGAAAAGTGTATCGAAAACTAGACTTTTAGGGCTTTCAGTCCATGGTAGTAGGACACACAATTTGATCGGAGTTGAAAGATATGGCCCCCACAATCTAGCTATTTTGTATTGGCTGAAATTCAACCTTTTGCTCCTTTTCTCCAAAATAACATCCAACACCTCTTGTATAGAATGCGACCTACACATGTTCAACAAACACATAAAATACCTAATTTCAACCAAGAACAAAGCACAAATAATAGAAAATGGGGACCTAAAACTTGTATAGAAATAGACCGATCAGTACACAAACGCAAGAACCAAAAAATAGCAAGGATCTTCTATCTATATCTAAAAACCTACTTTGAGACTAGTCAAAAATAAATAATGTGTGTCTAAAATAACCTAGAGGGGGAAATAAGCTTTTAATCCAATTAATTACCAAATTTTTCGGATTTGTCAATATAGGTTCCTCATATTTTGATTGGCTCTTTTCGTTAACAAACCATATTGGGAATTTTCTTGAAAGGGTAGGTTATTCCTCTATGTTCGCAATCAAGCTTCGATGGCATCCCCAAGCTCAGAAACACTTCAAAGGTATATCACTTGCTTAACCCTCTTTGAATAGACTAGTTTCACACACACACTCTCATGTATGCATTACACGTCTTGCATTTGTGTTTCAATCTTTTATATGTGTGTTCTTCTATACACTTCTCACATATGCAACTGGGTGTTAACGTGTGGTTATGTTCTATGATTTTTTTTTTTGTTTGTTGATCGAAAATTTTCATGCATGCATGATGGAGTGATTTATCTTAGTGTGATGATCAACTGGTGAGGATTCCCCCATGTTAGGAATCGACGGTTGATTTGGTGGTCAGCCAGACCGTCGAATGGGACTGCCACTTGAAGATAGAGATTCTGTCTTCATTCTATGGTTGAATCGACAACCTGGCTAACCGTCGTTCTAACCATCCAATCATACTTGGTGATTCTATGCTCATTCTATTATTAAATTGGCAGTCAGCCTAACCGCTGAATTTGACGCTAAATCACACATGATGCGCTGTGATCAAATGACGGTCTTCCCAACCACTGAATCTGATCACCAAATTGCAATTAAGAGCAGTTTTGGCTTTTCACAAACAACTAATGTTTTCCCAAATAAATACATCTTCTTCCTAGCCAATACCTTAAAGAGATTTGAAATCTTATTTTTAATAAGAGAAACTGACTCTAAGAGAGAGAGAGAGGGAGAGAGAGAGAGATAGCTCCACAACTTGATTTTTACTCAGCTAAACACAAACCCCATATGCTTCTAGCATCCTTCACGCACCATCTTCTCATGGGTCTTCATGCTTTTATGTTTTGGTAAGTTAAACATGTCATATAACACATATCTTTTTTGTTTGTTTATCCTTGACTATGGTTATCAATTAATTTCTTGATTAATTGCATGTTCTTTTGATTAAGCCTGTTTAGAATATGTTTATGGATTTGCTTGATCATCGATAGCTATCATTTAGGACCATTATGACCTTTACTTATATCAATTTGTTTTTCCATTTAGATATTGATATCTATGATTGATTATTTGTTGCCAACTTGATATTTCTTGATAAGCATTAATGTAGCCTAACATTAATTGCATGTTAGAATATTTCAACATATTCACATAGGTTGCTTAATATTTTCATTGATTGTTAAGCTTTGTGTCTAAGTGGATTAGTGCACAAGATAGTAAGCCTAGGATCACAATTAAAGGCCCGTTGGGTATAGTGAGTGACCATGAATGGTGTGACTTGAGGTCAACCTAGGTTATAAACTTTCATTCAAATATTGGATTTTAAGGACCGTATGTGGCAAGAAGGAAAGTCAACGAGTCTTCCCAAGTTTGAGGGTTTCTCAAGCAAAACATATCATGTGTTGTTATTTTTTTCTGCATTTTATTGTGATTTGAATGCTTGCTATTGTTGTGTAGTTTGCTAATATTGATTAATAAAAAATTGGTAATCAATCAATTAAAACCTATTCACCCTCCCTCTAGGTTAGTTTGGACAAATTATTTATTTTCAATCAAGATTAAAAAAATACCCAACATAATACAAAAACAAACAATAAATATAAATTACGGAAAATCAATAAAAACACGTTGATTTGTTTTACGTGAGTAAACCTCAAAAGATTAAGAACTCATACGGTATCCATCTAGCCACACACGGTCCTCAAATACACTATATGTATTGATGTTTAAAACCTAGGTTGACCTTTAGTCACACCATTCTCAGAACATAACACACCACTACTACCCGCGAGCCTTTTATAGTGATTCTAAACCAAATGCTTGTGAACTAATCCATTTAGTCACAAGAGTTAACACAAAATGAATAGATAAATAACCTATGTGAATATGTAATAATATTCTAAGACACAATTAATGTTAGGCAATACTAAATGCGTATCTTGAGATTCATTGACGGCAATTAAAACAATCCTAGATATCAAAATGTCTAAATGAACATACAAATAGTCTTAGCTAGATGTAAAAATGCGACATAACATGCTTGCTATAAATCAATCCCAATCATACACCATGACTTCACTATATATATAATAAAGTAGAAGTCTTTGCAGTAGTAGGTAATTAAAAAGGTGTCTTGGAAAATAAGAACAATAAAACAAAAGGGATGTTTGTTCTAACTTACCAAGTGATAAAAACCTAACAATCTATGCTTGAATGATGTTTGATGATGCTTAGATGCTCATGGACAGTGCGATGTGAGAGTCAATGATACAATCTTAGATGTTTCTCTCTCTAGGAACTCTAATCTCTCTCTAGGGAGTCAAAATGTAAGAGTTCCTCAGGAACAAGAATGCAAATGGACTATATATAAGGGACATCAAAACTACATCATTTTGAGCAAAGATGAACTATCACAGTTATAACCGTCACGGTATACCAAGTTGGCAGTCAGCCATAGCAAAGGCAAATGAAACATCGCCAACATGCCGCGATCCCTTACTTCGCGGTGGATGAAGATGACAGATCAATTGCTAAAACCACAAGATGTCTTGCTGCTATTAAATTGTTACGGTTCGTCTAGATGACACTGAGCCTACAGAATTCTCTGTCGCGGTCTTTCCATTGTCTACCATGATGATATAAAGACCATAGAATCTATGTCGCTATTTAACCACTGTCCACCACAACGAGATGAGGAATGCAATAATGGGAAGTGTGGCCTTCTCATGCAGTCTGCAGCACTAACACATATGCAATATGTACAAGTATGTGAAAGGTGACAGTGCACACAGAAAAAGTCAGTAAAAGGCACATATGAATATCATATAAGTATGAGTTTGCAACCACATCTCTTCAAAGAGTTATGTAAAAGTGATATACCTTTGAAGTACTCTTGAGCTTGAGATCTTGGGAGTGCTTTTGATTCTTCTTTTTATCATACACATTGAAGGCCTAGTCAACCGTTACATCAAAATACGAGGAACTTACAGGTCTACGATGAGCCTATTTGTAGGGATCCCTGTAAAACCAAGAATTAGGAGGAGAGGAATAAAGCGGTTTCTAATGGTTCCAAATTATCTGCTGAGGTCTGAACCTCTCCCAAGAAGAAGCAAGGATCTTTGAGATCTGGCACGACCACTTCTTCAAATACTAGTGGTTCGTTAAGCAATTAGATGCCTCTAAGCTGGGTGAAGAGGAGAATCAAAGGAAATAAAGTTCTTCTACTTTCTTTGCTTCATCTAGTTGAGCTAGTGTGTCGACCTCCAATGTTGTCTTGGTTCTAAATGAGGAAGAGAAGGATGATGACGACGTGGGATCTATGGCCTTAGGTGAGCGTCATGTTATGAAAATAAAGAGTTAAAACATTCCATATAATGGTTAGGCTCCCTCGACCTCATTGAGGATTGCTCACGCTACTACCCCTTCTTCCCAGGGATGATACAGATGAAGGAGGCTGTCTCGCTGAAGAACATGTCCTAATTGGGGGAGCCCAACCTTGACTACTAAATTGAATCCTAGAGAGAAGATGAAATCTATTCTTAGGGCCTGAACTAAGGAAAACGTTTCGATTGAAAAACATCATATCTCCGTTGAGAATCAATTTATTGCATTTACTAGTGATTTCCACCTTTTCGAGGACATAGGGTCTAGACATGAACTGTGGGTCGGCTCCTCTAGTCATAGACTTTAACACTACTTTAACTCATTCTCCTTGGTTAGAGTCTTACTATTACTTTTATCGAATTTGCTACCATGACTTCTTGATTCTTATTATTATTGTCGTTCAAATCGTAGAGTTGATCTTATATAAAGTGGAAACAACATATTCTGTCTCTCAAATCGCAAACCTCTAGGCTCAAGTTGCCAATTGTCCACTGAGAATGACTCTCAAATCATGGACCTTGAAGCCTTGGTTGCCCAATTGTCCGCTGACAAGGCTAACTTTGAAAGTGAGCTTGCAAGAGTTTCGCCTTGCTATAAAGTTCTAATCAGTGGGTTACAGAAGTAGAGGACGAGGTTCAAAGGTTGCGGGAGCAATGTTTGATCCAGATTAATGTCGATTTACAAATGATAGGGGAGTTTGAACTTAAGGCCATAGATACGTATCAGTGGTTATATTGAGGGTATACCAAATTCTCTACTCAAGTAATTTCCTAAACAGTTTGTAAAGAAAAATGGGTACAATATAATACAAATTATCTTTGAATTAAATTGAAACAATGAATGAAATAAATTTGATAGATTGAATAGAAAAGATAGAATTCATTACAATACCCACAATTCATAATAGAATCACATCAATCCCGTAGTGGGATGATTATCTACTCAAGCTAAATAAATGGAAATACATAGGAGAAGAGAGTGAGAGTAGACCAATGAATGGTGCTCCTTTATTGAAAACATGAAATCCAATTTCCTAGTTCCTTTATTGAGTAAAAAATCAAAGATAAATGTTTGGGTTAATGGATGTGAAGAAAAGGGAGATTCCTCGATATAGAGAGAGAATATTGTGTTGTGAATGGGTGTATGGGCATATGTGTAGTAATAGAATCCATCCTAATTATGAGTCTTGAAATGGTCTGATTTTGCTAATGCTGCGTCCCTGATGTGTGAAATACGTGGGTAGGAACCTGTACGGTGACCCGTCCAATGATCTGATGCACTGATTTCCTTCTCCCAAGTTTGATGAAATACGTGGGTTATGAGTGGGTGTAGACCCATGCATGTACCCACACATGGACGTGATGCCCATGTTCTGCTATCTGGTCAGTTCATTAGTTTGCTCAATTGTACGGTTTGTGCACTATTGGTGTTCGGGTAGAGACCCACACAATTGTCAACCTTCCAATTCTTTCTCTCGGTGCATGGGGCAGTGCATGGATAATGACCCGTGCAGCACTAGTGCACTGAAACTTCTATACTTTATCGATTTTGGCTTGTTTTCTGTACAACTCCACGTTTTCCATCCATTCTTTTGAAATGTACATAATTTCCCGTGAACATATCAAAGAAGCCATAAGATACACTAAAACACACGAAAATGAGACAAAGGAAATGGAATTAAGGGCCAAAATATATTTCAATTTTGGCATGGTCAATGGTCTTCTGCCATCGTTGCTTTCATGTACTGCAAGTATCATTACGGATGAAAGCAGCTTATAGAAAGGTAGTTAAACATTTCTAGCACTCCATAAATGAAGAATAACTAGTGAGCTCATTGTCGCAAGGCTGTTAGGTTTTTGAGTTATGTTAGCATATTTCCATATCACAATTACATTTCCTTTCTATAGATTAGTTGTCTAGGTTTATATTTTACTTAAGTTTCCTTCAAAAAAGAATACAACACATCATGCAAAATGAAACCTTCGAGATGAGCAAGCTTTGTTACGCTTAAAAGGTATATCTAGACCTTCTTCCTCTTGCAAGGCATTTAGGCAACGACACACATTGCATCCATAATGTAGGGAAAAATTTACTCAAAACGTGGTAGAAACGTAAAATTAGGGTTTGGTATATTTAAAATTCCATCCCTCTAAAAGAAAGAACCATAACCCTTGATTAATCGATGTATATTAAAAGTATCGTACATTTTCTCGTAATGATTGAACTAGCGCCGAATTGAATCTGCAAGATCTTTCAATCCAATCATGAACGTGAATCACCTAATATTGTGGGGTCCCTTTCTTTAAATTGTATACTTGAGGATAGAAACAAACAAAATCTCTTTCTTTGTTAGTCACAATAATCCTTCAAGAGAAAACCCAAGAAAGTTCAATCAATTGTGAATTATCAATCTATTTGATTGAAACTTGCGTGAACCCGATTCAATTTTTATACACAAAACCCTTTTGATATAAAGAATACTAGTGCACTAACGAAAACAAAAAATTTCACCTTTTCTCTTCTCCTTGGTGGAATTCAATACACAATATCTATGAGTTGATCGAATTTTGTCTAGAGCAAAAACTAATTTTTTTTCTCTCAAAATTCTCTCACTTGACCAGATTATCTCTCATAAAACCCTAGGCTTGGCCAAAATTTGGTCTTGGAATAAGCCTTGGCCGAAACTTATCTGAGGATATATATAGGTTCTCAAAACCTTTCCTAAAGAGGATTTACTTGGTAGGCAATAATCCCTATCTCTAGGTGGATTTGCTTGGTGATAAAGATACTTTTTCAAAAAATATTTCTTTTCCACACCGAGACTCCTAATCCAATTCAAATAGTGTATTTATCCAATACCAATTATTGAATATAATTAAATTGTGACAAAATCAAAAACTTTCTAATTTGACAAATTGTCAATTAGAGTCCTAATAGAAATCAAATACTTCCGAATTTTACTAGATCAATAAATTCCTATAATTTATCTACTTATCAAATATATTATTTGATACTGATCATATTACCAACAAGAATATGAATCTAGGAGACCATCTCCTACTAGGATTTTGTTTTTGACATTTAATTAAATAATTAATTTTAATTAATTAATAAATTAATTGCTTTCCATTTAATTAAATAATAAAATAAAAACAATATAATAAGCTATTTTATATAGCCTTAACCACCCAAGCCAATATATATGGGCTATATATTGTTTTTCCTACTTTTTGAAATCTATTGGACTTAAATAAAATGTCCACATGTGAACTAGCCCCATTTTTACTAAAAGAAACTAGTCCATGTGCCTTAATAAAATTCTAGATGGACCCATAAGTTGGTCCGGTAGAATATATTAAGTGATCCATGCAAGTTCGTGTGGATTGAGAATCTTGACAGGCTATCTAAATTTAAGCTCCAATAGATATAACCAAATCATAATTAACAAATGATTCATGTAGGTTCGATCTAGTAATTTTAGTTTACTCAACTAAAGAACTAAAATTGAACTCTTAAATAAAGATAGAATAAGTCAATGCTGCTCATTCGTACCCTAGACAATCTTAATGGAGATAGTGTATCCTTGTGAAGAATACCAGTAATCACCAAGAGCTCATAGATTGCCTATAGCTCTCCAAGATACTATATTTACTCTTATAACCACATTTTGAACTTAGATATTTTGACTTGTCCAAAAGCCATAATTCAAAAGACGTTATTGAAAATTTAATGTTAAGATTTAATATCCAATACCTCAAAACATCCATAAAATGATATTCTACTCTCATTTAATAAATGGAGCCATAATGACCATATCAAAAAATGAAGTCCTTTATAGATTAACAAATGAATACCAACAAACTATCGAGGTCAGACTATGCAATAGAATCTTACTCATTGATAGCTCAAATGACAACACTAGTAACCATAAGTCCATCATTTATCTCAGGATTGAGATAGACTCTCCGATTGTCTTCAAGTGAAAACTTTTATCCATTGACGGTTCTGAATAAAGTATTTCACTGTGATTCTATTCAATGCACCCAGTGCACATGATTCTTTTGCCCAAAGATACCACACTTTAATGTTTATAGACTCATTATAACATATTTGATCCTACTCATATGCTAGCAAAAGAATTTTTGACAAGATAAAGGTGCCCAACCTTTATCTTTAGTTGTGAATATTATTCAAGACTAACTAAAGAATTGTGTCTACCTCATACATATCTAGATGTACGAACAATTCTTCTTTTATCCTAGGCTTTTGACCTTATGATTATTTACTTTTGACAATAATAATAATTAAACAATAAATGTTATAAGATTTGTTAAAATAGAAATTACTTTTATTAATATGAAAAAATTGTCAAATACATTATTACACTCTTGCTATCGAGCATAATCCGAACAATCTCCCACTTTCTCTATAGCATATGTGTCATATCTCTTATCCCTATACTCTCTAGATGCATTTCAAAACTCTTTTGTGGGAAATCCTTTGTGAAGGGATGCGCTAGATTTTTTGCTGACGCGATCTTGGTTATCATCACGTCTCCCCTATGCACAATTTCCCTTAAAAGGTGAAACTTTCTTTCATTGTGTTTCCCTCTCTTATGACTTCTTGGTTCTCTCGAATTAGCCACAACTCCATTATTGTCACAATAGATAGTGATCTGCTTATTCACATCAGGAACCACTTCAAGGTCAATCAAGAATTGGCGGAGCCAGACAACCTCTTTAGCAGCTTCATGCGGCAACATACTCAACTTCCATGGTGGAATCAGCAATACAAGATTGCTTGACACTCTTCCATATGACTGCCCCTCCTCCAAGTCTAAACACAGATCCTAATATTGATCTTCTGGAGTCAGAATTAGATAAAAATTGAAATCTGTATACCTAACGGGAATTAAATCCCCTCTAGAGTATACAAGCATATAATCTCTCATTCTTTTGATATACTTGAAAATATGCTTGACTGCCCTCCAGTGATCAGAACCAGGTTTCGATTGAAACTTGCTAACTATGCCAACAGTAAAACAAATATCTGGTCTAGTGCATAGCACTTCAAACAAGAGACTCCCAATTGTCGAGGCATAGGGAACCTTACTCATGAATGGCTCTTCATGCTCATTCTTGGGAACTTATTCCTTAGAAAGTTTGATTCCACGTCTGAAAGGAAAGATACCTTTCTTGGAATCTTGCATGGACAACCTAGACAAGATTTTATCTATGTATGAAGCTTGGGATAAGCCAATCATTCTATTCTTTCTATCCCTCGTGACTTGGATACCAAGAATATAACTTGCTTCTCCTAAGTTCTTCATATTAAATTGTTTTGCTAACCATTCTTTTACTGATTTCAATACATCTACATCGTTTCCGATGAGTAGTATATCGTCAACGTAATGAACTAAGAAAACTAACTTGTCACCTTCAATCCTTTTTTATACATAGGGTTCGTCAAGGTGTTGAATAAATCAAAAACTTTTTACATCTTGATCGAACCTTATGTTCCAGGATCTAGATGCTTGCTTCAATCCATTTTTGGATCTTTGCAACTTGCATGCCTTTTCCTCTTCCCCCGTTTCAATTAATCCTTCTGGTTGAATCATATAGATGCTTTCATTAAGACTTCCATTAAGGAAAGTTGTCTTGATGTCCATTTTAAAAATCTCTAGGTCTACCGATGCCACAGGAGAGAAGGTTTCCTTATAATCGATATCCTCATTCTATGTGTAACCTTTAGCTTCCAATCTAGCTTTAATGGTTTCCAACTTTCCATCCATTTCTGTCTTCCTCTTGTATACCCACTTGCACCCTGGTTTTATCCCTTTAGGCAAGTCCACAAGAGACTAGACTTTATTTTTGAACATAGATTCAATTTTGGATTGCATTGCCTTTTTCCAATGGCAACAATCAACATCTTTCATTGCTTTCTTGTACGTATAGGGATCACCATCGTCTGGGAGATTCTCTATAGATTCTTCTAGACCGATGTATCTCTCGGGTTGTCTACTAACCCTCCCACTGTAAAGAGGTATGGTAGATTGTTGATCTTGTGTTGGTACGGAACTTACAATTGGGATAGGTTGTGAAACCTCTTGTGTAATTGCATCTCCTGAAAGCTCATTCAGGACAATTCTACTTTTAGGCACAAAAATATTCATATAGACCTCTTCCAAAAATTTAACATTTGTCTAAACAAATTCTTTAAGATCTCAAGGACTGTAGAAATAATATCCATTGGTTCATTTTGGATACCCTACAAATATGCATGTTTATGAACGGGACTCCATCTTTTCTATATTTACTTTTAACACGTGTGCAGGACATCCAAATATCCTTAAGTGTTGTAAACTAGGCTTTCACCCAGTCCATAACTCATTCTGTGTTTTAGGAACCGACTTAGATGGTACATCGTTTAGAATCTACATAGCGGTTTGTAAAGCATGTCCCTAAAAAGAATTAGGGCGCGTTAAATAACTCAACATAGATCTAACCTTGCCCAAAAGAGTTTTATTTCACCTTTCTGCCACCCCATTTTGTTGAGGTGTACCTAGCAGTGAAAACTGAGAAATTATCCTATTATCAATAAGATATCGTTGAAATTTACCAGATAGATATTCTCTACCATGATCAAACCTTAAGATTTGAATGTTTTTTTTTTAGCTGATTTTCGACATCAGCTTTAAATGCTTTGAACATGTTAAAAGCATCCGACTTATGTCTCATGAGATACATATAGCCAAATCTTGAGTAATCATACGTGAAAGTGTTAAAGTACTCATATCCACATTTAGCTTGAATGCTCATAGGACAACACACATTAGTGTGTATCAATCCTTAACATTTGGTGTCTCTTGTGCCTTTTGTCGTGAATGACCTTTGTGTTATCTTACCTTTCAAAAAAGATTCACAATTTGGTAGCTCATCAATCTTTAAGTCATTTAATGGTCTATCATTAACCAATCTTTTGATCCTATCAATGTTAATATGACCTAGGCGCAAATGCCTTAGGTATGTTTCAACTTTTGATAATTTTACTCTTTTATGATTAAGTTAAAAGTTGCGTTGATTATGTGTCTAAAAAGTGAGAGATATTGTTATGCAAATAAAATAAACCATTTTCCAATGTACCTTTGCAAACAAATTTTTTATTCCTACTAATAATAAAATTCCTTTATTAAAAGTAACCGAATATCCAAATTTATTTAAACAACAACTGAAATTAAATTCCTCTTGAATCGAAGTATATAATAAACATCTATTAAATTTAAATGCCTATAAGAATCTAAACTAATTCTAATATCTCCAACTGAACTAGCAGACAAAACGCTGCATTTCCTAAATGCAGGTTGAATTCATTCGCATTAAGCCTTCTCCTTTGCTTGAACCCATATAAGGAAAATCACTTCCCTTTGATCTGAGTTACTTTCTTTGTCTTCTTCTTAGTAGGTCCTAGTTGTTTTTTCTTCTACTGTTTCTTGACCTTCTTACGGGTATTAAAGGTAGCAACTTTACCTACCATATGAACCTCTTGACCCTTGCTCTTCACAAGGATTTTCTCGGTGTTTTAAACATCTTGCATCAAACCTTGCAAAGCATATTCCTTATTGTTCAAGGTCTAGTCCAACTTGAAATGATCAAAGGAATCTGATAGTGAGTTGACGATCATGTCAATTTTTGTCTCACAATTATCTCATTGAGTGTGTTACCAAGTTATCGACCTTTAATAGAATCCCTCAAGAATATCCCTCCTTTGGGTGTAGATATCGTTTGCGTTAATTGTCTAGTCTATCCTTATAAGGATGTATCTTGCTAAATTCCATTCATGAATACCCCCTGAGAGGTTATTACACGAAACATAAAGCTCAACAAAACTTGGAGGTCGTAGGTATTCTGAAACACCTTCTCCCACTAAATTGTTTAAGGCGTGTGATAGAATTCCATAGAATGATTTACCTAGTTATCTTGATGCCAATTAGATACCTAAAACATTCAGTTCATGTTCATACCAAAAGAGATATATGGGTGACACTCCTATTCTATATGACATGTTATCAAACAATAACAAACATTGCAATATTTACAAAAATATAAATAGCTACAATTTTGGTCCATCCTAGAAAAACAAGTAAATTACATATGTCTTGGAATACAAAAACTCTTTTTTGGTGAAAAAGTCTTTGGCGACCATCGTCTATTTGCACACCCTTCGGCTGCCTCCCATGGGCGTGCGCAAGCCTTGGCATCATAAAGGTCTATCGTACGCATCCCATGGAATCCATAGGGCTGTTGTGCATAGTCCATGCCACAACAATCGTGGCTGCATGTTCATTCGCATGCACGATTGTTGCTATGACATGCACGATACCAAACTTGTTCCGGTTGCTTCCAATTCTTCAAATCTTTGAATCTTCGATACTTGAATTTATTAAAACATTATTTTAAATATAAAAAATAATGCAGTTTTTTTATTACAACAATTAAATAAAATAAAAACTTAGCAACTACCAAGAAGTAAAGTATGGCGATGATAGGCCACCCTTCTTGCTACAATCCTAAAACAAAAATACATTGAAATTCTAGGACCAAAATTGAGCAATAACAAACCACATAAAAAACATATATATATATATATATATATATATATATATATATATCCATACATTCCAATGTAAATATATATACGAATACCTAGAATGGCATATCTTTCTAAAACATGCATATTTACAATAAAAGAAATAGATTCACCTATATATACATCAATTAACCAAGGGTACAACAAATATGTGATCCCAATTGTAGGAAAAATCGGTTCAAAATGCGGTAAAAGCGTAAAATTAGGGTTTGATATATTTAAAAAAATTTCCCTTTAAAAGAAAGAACTTAACTCTTCATTAATCGATGTATATTAACAATATCGTACCTTTTTCTCGTGACGATTGAACTAGCACCGAATTAAATCCATAAGATCTTCCAATCCAATCACGAAAATGAAACACCAAGGAGTGTGGGCTCCCTTTCTTTAAATTGCATACCTGATGATGGAAACAAACAAAATCTCTTTCTTTTGTTAGTCACAATAATCCTCCAAGAGAAAACCCAAGGACGTTCGGTCACTTGTGAATTATCATTCTATTTGATTGAAACTTGTGTAAACCCGATTCAATTTTTATACACAAAACCCTTCTGATGTAAAGAATACTAGTGCACTATCGAAAACAAAAACGTTCCCTTTTTTCTCTTCCCCTTGGTCGAATTTAATACACAATATCTATGACTTGACAGAATTTTATCTAGAGCAAAAACTAATTTTTTTCTCTCAAAATTCTCTTCATTGGCCGAATTATCTCTCATAAAACCCTTGTTTTGGCCAAAATTTGGACTTGGAATAAGCCTTGACCGAAATTTGTTTGAGGATATATATAGGTTCTCAAATCCATTCCTAAAGATGATTTACTTGGTAGGCAAGAATCATATCTCTAGGTGGATTTACTTAGTGACAAAGAATCCTTTTTCAAAAAAGATTTTTTTTCCACACGAAGACTCCTAATCCAATTCAAATAGTGTATTTATTCAATGACCAACTATTGAATATAATTAAATTACGAATAAATCAAAAACTTTCTAATTTGACCAATTGTCAATTAGAGTCCTAATAGAAATCAAATACTTCCTAATTTGACTAGATAAATAAATTCCTATTATTTATCTACTTATCAAATATAGTATTTGATACTTATCATATTACCAAAAGTAATATGACTCTAGGAGACCATCTCCAACAAGAAAAAAGATTTTGACTTTTAATTAAATATTTAATTAATCAATAAATTAATTAATTTCCATATAATTAAATAATAAAATAAAAAACATTATAATAAACAATTATATATAGCCTTAGCCACCCAAGCCAATATGTATGGGCCATATATTGTCTTTGCTATTTTATTAAATCCATTGGACTTAAATAAAAAATCCATATGTTAACTAGCCTCTATCTTACTAAAATAAACTAGTCTGCATGCCTTAATACAATTCTAAATGGACCCATAAATTGGTCCAGTAGAATATATCAAGTGATCCATGTAAGTTCGGGTGGATTGAGGATCTTGGCGGGCTATATAAATTTAGGCTCCAATAGAAATAACCTAATCACAATCAATAAATGATTCACTTAGGTCCGATATATTAATTTTTATTCATTCCACTAGAGAACTAAAATTGAACTCTTAATTAAAGATATAATAAGTTGTTGTTACTCACTGATACCCTAGACAACCTTATTGGAGAAAGTGTATCCTCGTAAAGAATATCAGTAATCGCCAAGAGCTCATAGACCGCCTATAGCTCTCTAAGTTACCATATTTACTCATATGACAGGATTTTGAACTTTGATATTTTGGCTTGTCCATAAGCCATATTTCAGTAGACTCTATTGAAAACTTAACATTAAGATTTAATAACCAATACTTTAAGACATCTATATGATGATATTCTACTTTCATTTAATAAATGGAGCCACAATGTCCATATCTATAACTGAATTCCTCTATCAATTAATAAATGAATACCACCAAACTATGGAGGATAGACTATGCTATATAATCGTACTCATTGATAGCTCAAATGATAACACTTGCAACCATAAGTCCATCATTTATCTCAGGATTGAGATAGACTCTCCGGTTGTCTTCAAGTGAAATTTTTATCCTTTGACGGTTCCGGATAAGGTATTTCACTATGATCCTATTCAATGCACCCAGTGCACTAGACTCTTTTGCCCAAAGACACCACAATTTGATGATTTTACACTCTTCATAACACATTTGATCTTACTCAAATGCTAGCAAAAGAACCTACTGAAACAAATATTATGGCGTGTAATATTAATCTTGAGGAGGGGCGAATATATTTTAAATAAAGTTTTCCCAATTTTCGTTAAAGGTCAAGTTGATGAAAATGCCCCTATCTAGTTACAGAAATACCACAAGTGTAATAAATGCGGAAATGGTAAAGACACTTGAGATATACATGGAAACCCTCTAAATGGAAAAAACCACAGGCTGATGAGTGCGCCACACTAGAACCCCGAATCAACTAATGGCAAAGGAATTACAACCTAATCTCGGTTTAATCCGCCACTACTACCTAATCCCGATAAAAGTGAAGCTAGTCCATCTTGCTTTCGATGTTAGCTACCTACTCCCGGAAGCAACACAAGTCTTACTTCTCAATGAAGAGATAAAATGTCCTAAGTGAATATATGATGATATTCAAAAACAAACCAGGCTAGGAAACCCTATATGCTTATCTAGGATAATGAGATGACAATTAATGCAATCCAAGATATCATGAGCTAAATGACATGTTCAAAAAGCTTAGCTAAACATAAATCAATAAATCCTATGAAGCTATCACAATACAACACTCAATCATGTCATCACAACAATCTCTAATTTGTATCTAGAAAATGTTCTAAGAGCATACAAATAATTAAAGAGATGGCTTAGCAAGTATAAACTTAACTTGTAAGAATATAGTGTAGAACTTACCAAACAAGATGTTATGAACCAAACCTATCAATTGATGCACTCTAAATGAACTTAGAAGATGCAAGATGATTTTTTTATGCACATGGGAATGCTTTGAGTGATTAAAAATGAGTTCTTGGAAGATTTTTTCCTTTAAATTGTGTTCTAAGTAAAATATATGAAGTTCTAAACTCTTGCACGACCCTAAACCAAAGAGTTATATATATATATGAGATCCAAACAAAGTGAGGTCGTTTTGGAAAAACATTCCAGTTTCCTCTGTGTGCGCTAGTGAGTTGCACTGGTCGAGTAGAGCACAACCTAATTTTGTAATAGGCGCTGGTCGACTGGCGCAGCTTAGTGGCGCAACACATGCGTTGATCCACTAGAATGTTACGCTGGTGAGGCTGCGCTAGTCGAGTAGTGCACCACCAGTGCACTGCCTATTTTTGCATCTTTGCATGGGTGCAGCAGCGCAACACATACGACAATCCACTGGAATGTTGTGATAGTAAGGTGCGTTGGTCGAGTAGCGCACCACCAGCGCAATGCCTATTTTCAACACTCAAACACACACAATCAATAAATTCAAGAGTGATGAAAAATGCATCCTATTCTAATGCCAAACATGATATAAAACATTTAATTCCAAGATGCAAATAAATCAACAAGAGTCATTTAAACCAAAATGCACACAAGATTAAACACACAACAAATATGATAAGAGTTATGCAAGAATTTATGAGTGTGTACATCTATCTCTTCAAAGTAAGAAAGCACAAGAATTTTACCTTCGGTGCTTCTCCTCTTGAGGTCTGGAGAGCCTAAGCTACCCTTACATAATACCCCAAAAATGTGTTTTGTTCACGAAATAAGCCAATCAACAAATGAGAACTTTACAATCTCCCCATTTGGCTATTTCGTGACAAAACCACCACTCACATTGATCCTCACAAAACAAAATAAAACACCGGGAAGATATTCTACATTGCAAAGAGATAAATATATAAAAAAACTTCAAATCTTCAATCTCTTCTAGAACTATCAACCCTACACACAAAGCAAGCACAAATACACTTTCAACCAAGTGCATCCGAGATGATCAAGTGAATATAAAACAAAAGCAATTGCATTCAATAATATTAGTAAGACATCGTAATAATATAAGTATGACATCATGAAATGCTCATGCAATGCTCCCCCTCATCGGGTTACTCCCCCTACATGTAATCTCCCTCTCAAACAAGTACTACTCCCTTTAAAGCCTACACATGATACCACATGCTACTCCTCTAACACCACAAAGCTAAGTAAATACTACTCCCCCATTTTGTCATGATATAGGCAAAAGAAAAGTCCCCAACCGGGTCACCCAAGGCAAAGAAAGGAAGGAGCATACAAGATTGTTGCATAATTATATAAGCCACATTTATGCAACTCTATTAATAGGAGAGAAACAAGGAGATTTATTTGAATAAAATGTGTGAATCAAAAATGTTTTGCATTCAAGACATGTTGCATTCAAGTCCAAAAACAATGGTATTTGGAAAAACAAAGGACAAAGGTTTCCAACATAATTCAAACCAATTTCACCATTTGTCATGAGAGAAGCAAGGATATAGAGTTTTTATAGATATCAAATTTTTAATGGCACTATATCCAACTTTATAAGCTAAACATGGCATGAGCAACTTTGCACCCTATTTGATTTTTCCGCGAGGATACTCGTATGATAGTAGCCATGTTAAACTAATAAAGAAATAGAGACATTGATGCAACATTTTATTCTAACTAGCTTATTTTCACACAAAATTTTGCATTCAACAATTGCAATCAACAATTCATGCTTTATCATTTTTCAGCTAAAGGAAGGGAAAGATGAGTCGTTAAAAAAATACTTGGGGAGATTTGGCCAGGCGGTCTTTTAAATCGATAGTGTAAATGACGAAGCAATAACCGTTGCGTTCATAAATAACTTACATAACGGGTGACTGTCTTTCGACTTAAGGAGAGCTCAACTAAAAAGATATGTGGACATGATGGATATGGCTGGAGGGTATGCTTTAGCTAAAGAAGAAGAGTTAGGAATAGGAGGTTGCTACATGCATGGAGGCAGACCCAAACAAAAGGATGTAGAGTCAAAGGTATAGAACCATAAAGGGAAACATAAAGGAAATAGCGGAGAAAGAAGCAAAGATGAGGGAAGTGGGCGTAATACTTACCAGACCATAGAAAAGTTCCTAGGAAAATACACAAACTACACCCCACTCTAGAAAAAATAGGAAGAAATCCTGCCAATACTAGAAAAAAAGAATCTACTAAAGAAGCTAAGTCGTCAGTTTCAATTTACTCAGCGAGACACAATGAAATATTACAGGTTCCATAAGGAAACCGGATACGAGACTTCCATGTGTTACCAGCTCAGAGACTATATAGAGACCCTCATTCGAGAATGACATCTGCAAGATATAATCCTGGAGAAAGATGAGAAATCAGAAATTAATAAATAGGCCAAGGCAGATCATAATTTTGGTCGAAACAAAAGGGCCAGTCCTGAGGTGAATGAAGTGATACAAACTATTTTTGAAGGGCCATCAACTAAGAAAAGTATTCGGGAGCAGACTCAGGAAATCAGAGAAGCAGTGGAACAAGGAAAATTTTTGATGTCAACTCCATCGAGCCTGATCCAAAAAAAATAAAGGAAGGATGGGACCCTATAATATTTATGGAAGTCGATTCATATGGGGTCAACATCTAACCAAATGATGCTCTCGTCATAAGTGCACAAATTGGTCATAGAGAAGTCAAAAGAATTTTAGTAGACAGTGGTAGTTCAACATACATCCTCAATACGGCTGTTTATGATCAGCTCAGGTTGGATCGAAAGGACTTGCAACCTTTTCATACCCTACTTAGAGGATTCGGGGGAGTCAAGGTCAGGTCTCTTTGGACAGTGAAGTTTCCCGTAAAGATCGAGGTAGCACCTTGTCAAAAAATAGTGTTCTCAACTTTGTGGTGGTAGACCTGGACAGTTGGCCTTATAATGCGATATTAGGTAGACCATTCCTGAACAAAACCAATTTAGTGACAGCTACCTATGCTATAATGATCAAATTCCCAACTAAAAAGGGGGCAGGAGTAATCAAGGGGTCACAAAAGTGTTGGGGTTATGCTCGATAGCGAGAGTGTAATAATGTATTTGACAATATTTTCATATTAATAAAGTGATTTCTAGTTTAAAAAACCTTATAGCATTTATAGTTTTATTATTATAATTGTCAAAAGTAAATAATCAAAAGGTCAAAAGACTATGAGAAAAGAAGAATTTTTCATACATCTTGATATGTATGAGGTAGACACGGTTCTTTAGTTAGTCTTGAATAATATTCACAACTTAAGATTAAAGGTTGGGCACCTTTATCTTGTTAAAGTTAAAGATTTGTTTGCTAACATTTGAGTGGGATCAAATGTGTTATTATGAGTCTAAAATCATCAAAGTGTGGTGTATTTGGGCAAAAGAATCTAGTGCACTGGGTGCATTGAATTGGAACATAATGAAATACTTTATCTAGAACCGTCAATGGATAAAACTTTTCATTTGAAGATAATCGGAGAGTCTATCTCAATCCTGAGATAAATGATGGACTTATGGTTGCAAGTGTTATCATTTGAGCTATTAATGAGTATGATTATATAGCATAGTCTATCCTCGATAGTTTGGTGGTATTCGTTTGTTAATCAATAGAGGACTTGATTTATAGATATGGACATCGTGGCTCCATTTATGAAATGAGACTAGAATATCATCATGTTGATGTTTTGAGGTATTGGATATTAAATCTTAACGTTAATTTTTCAATAGTGTCTATTGAAACATGGCTTCTGGACAAGTCAAAATATCCAAGTTCAAAATGTGTTCATATGATTAAGTATGGTAACTTGGAGAGATATAGGCGGTCTACGAGCTCTTGGCGATTACTGATATTCATCATGAGAATACACTTTCTCTAATAAGGTTGTCTAGGGTATGAATGACTAACATCAACTTATTCTATCTTTATTTAAAAGATCAATTTTAGTTCTTTAATGGAATGAACTAAAATTAAATAGATCGGATCTAAGTGAATCATTTGGTGACTGTGTCTATTGGAGCTTAAATTAAGATTGCCCGCCAAAATCCACGAACCAACGAACTGCCCTTTTTAGTTTAAAAAAGCCACTCGATGGTTAAGGATGCGAAACCTTAGGATTTCGAGAAGTGGAAAAAATAAAAAAGAAGGATTTGATGACGTAAATGGCGTATCAGATTATCCACAAGTCGTGTCTCATAAATGTTACTAGAGAAACTAGACGGTTGAAGGACACGTGTAGTGGAAAGAGCTGACCAAGATGTCAGAATTTCAAAAAGGAATGACGCCTCTAGCTGAGCCGTTTGCCTCCACCCTAACACTCTTCAACAAAAGTGAACCGCCCAAAGACTTGATAATTCTATAGTCAAAATTATTTATTTTTGACTCTAGAATAAAAAAAGTAATAGGCTTCGCTAGAATTTTTAATTGTTAAGAAATTGGATAGTTTTAAAATTAGTTGAAAGAATAAGATTCTACTAATTTAATAAAAGGCCCTAGACACTTAGAATTCATTAGCTGTTAATTCTTAGTATAATCTAGGTGCCCTAATAAATGGAAACACTAATTTTAAAACAGTGAGTGGGAGAGGGATGTATGACAATATATCCTGCAGTCTCCATCACTAGTTCAACACCGTGAGATTCAAGTGGAGCCTCGAGATGGCTTTGTTTTCATCCTCCCTAAGGAAGGTCTCCCTGAGAATCAATACCAATGTTGATTTCCTAACGGATAGGATTTGGAGCTTATTTTGGGATTGACCGACCCTAAGGCGGTAATTCTATAGTTAAGCTTACGAGATCTGAAACGGTGGGTTACACTCACGAGGTTTTAATTGAATTTGTTAAATATAAACATGGTTGAAATAAATGATGGTTGAATGATAGAGGAATATGAGTTATTATGGTATATCATTTGATTGAGAATGTTTTTGGGATTATGCTCAATAGCAAGAGTGTAATAATGTATTAGACAATCTTTTCATATTACTAAAGTCATTTATAGTTTAACAAATCTGATAGCACTTATAGTTTAATTATTATAATTGTCAAAAGTAAAGAATCATAAGTTCAAAGATGTATGCAATGCTCTGTACTAAACCAGATATTTGTTTTGCTATTAGCATAGTTAGCAGGTTTCAATCGAAACCTGGTCCTGATCGCTGGATGGTAGTCAAGCATATTTTAAATTTTATTAGGAGAACAAGAGATTATATGCTTGTATATACCGGAGGAGATTTGATTCCCATTAAGTATACAGATTCTGATTTCCAATCAGATTCTGACTCTAGAAGATCAACATCAGGATCTGTGTTTACACTTGAAAGAGGGGCAGCCATATGGTGGAGTATCAAACATTCTTGTATTGTTGATTCCACCATGGAAGCTGAGTATGTTGCTGCATGCTAGGCTGTTATGGAGGCTGTCTGGCTTTACCAATTCATGATTGACTTGGAAGTAGTTCCTGATGTGACATTGAACCAACTGGCTAATTTGAGAGAACCAAGAAGTCATAAGGGAGAGAAACGCATTGAATGAAAGTATCACCTTTTAAAAGAAATAGAGCATAAGGGAGACGTGACGATAACCAAGATCGCGTCAGTAAAAAATCTACTGGATCCCTTTACAAAGACTCTTCCACAAAAGAGTTTTGATGGGCACCTAGAGAATATGAGGATAAGAAATATGACAATTTGCTATAGAGCAAGTGGGAGATTGTAGGGATTATGCTCGATAGCAAGAGTGTAATAATGTATTTAGCAATCTTTTCATATTAATAAAGTGATTTCTAGTTTAACAAATATTATAGAATTTATAGTTTAATTATTATAATTGTCAAAAGTAAATAATCATAAGGTCAAAAGACTATGACAAATAAAGAATTTTTTGTACATATGGATATGTATGAGGTAGACACAATTCTTCAGTTAGTCTTAAATAATATTCACAACATAAGATATAGGATGGACGCATTTATTTTGTCAAAGTTGTAGATTCTTTTGCTAGCATTTGAATGGGATCAAATGTGCTACTATGAGTCTAAAATCATCAAAGTGTCGTGTCTTTGGGCTAAAGAATCTAGTGCACTAGGTTTATTGAATAGGATCACAGTGAAATACTTTATCCAGAACCGTCAATGGATAAAAGTTTTCACTTGAAGAAAATCAGAGAGTGTATCTCAATCCCGAGATAAATGATGGACTAATGGTTGAAGTGTTGTCATTTGAGCTATCAATGAGTACGATTATATAGCATAGTCTATCATCAATAGTTTGGTAGTATTCATTTATTAATGGATAGATGACTTCATTTATAGATATAGACATAGTGGCTCTATTTATTAAATGAGAGTAGTATATCATCATATGGATGTTTTGAGGTATTGGATATTAAATCTTAACGTTAAGTTTCAATAGTGTCTATTGAAATATGGCTTCTGGACAAGTCAAAATATGCAAGTTCAAAATGTGGTCATATGAGTAAATATGGTAACTAGGAGAGCTATAGGCGGTCTATGTACTCTTGGCAATTGCTGGTACTATTGATGAGGATACACTTTCTCCATTAAGATTGTGTAGGGTATGAATGAGCAATATTAACTTATTCTATCTATATTTAAGAGTTCAATTTTTGTTCTTTAGTGGAATGAACTAAAATTAATAGATCGGACCTAAGTGAATCATTTGTTGATTGTGATTAGGTTATGTCTAATGGAGCTTAAATTTAGATAGCCCACCAAGATCCCCAATCCAGACGAACTTAGATTGATCACTTGATATATTCTATCGTACTGATTTATGGATCCATCTAGAATTGTGTTAAGGCACTTGGACTTTTTTCTTTTAGTAAGAATGGGTTTAGTACACATGTGGACTTTTTATTTAAGTCGAATGGATTTAATGAAATAAGAAAAACAATATTTGGCCCATATTTATATAGCTTGGGTGGCAAGGGACTATAAAATAGCCTCATATATTGTTTTTTTATATTATTTAATTAAATAGAAATTAATTAATTAATTAATTAATTAAAAGTCAAAATCTTTTTCCTAGTAAGAGATGGTCTTCTAGAGTCATATTATTGATGGTAATATGATAAGTATCAAATACTATATTTCAGAAGTTAATAATTATTAGGAATTTATTTATCTGTCAAATAAGGAAGTATTTAATTTTTACAAGGACTCTAATTGACAATTGGTCGAACTAGGAAGTTTATTATTTAGTCACAATTTAATTCAATAATTGGTTATTGAATAAATACACTATTTAAGTTGGATTAAGAGTCTTGGTGTGGAAAAGAAATCTTTCTTTGAAGAGAATTCTTTGTCACCAAGTAAATCAACCTAGAGACAGGATTCTTGTCCACCAAGTAAATCTTCTTTAGGAGAGGATTAGGTCTCTTAAACTAAAGACAAGAGGAATTCAGCCAACCCTAAATAAATTAGGGCAAGTAATTTGGCCACTAAATATATGGGATGTAGAATTCGAACAAGCCTTAGTTTTTCTCAAAAAAAAGATTTTGGGCAAGCTAGAAACTTTTGAGAGAGAAAAAAAATAGTTTTTGCTCTAGGTAAAATTCAGCCAACTCATAGATATTGTGTATTGAATTCGGCAAAGGAGAAGAGAAAAGGGGAACATTTTTCTTTTCGATAGTGCACTAGTATCCTTTATATCAAATCGGGTTCACACGAGTTTCAATCAGATGCATTGATAATTCACAAGTGACCGAACGTTCTTGGGTTTTCTCTTGGAGGATTATTATGACTAACAAAAGAAATAGATTTTGTTTGTTTCCATTCTCAGGTATACAATTAACAGAAAGGGAGCCAACACTTATAGATGCTTCACGTTCAAGAGTGGATTGGAAGATCTTGTGGATTTAATTATGTGCTAGTTCAATCATCGTGATAAAAAAGGTACCATACTTTTAATATACGTCAAGTATTCAAGGGTTAGGGTTCTTTCCTTTAAAGGTAAATTTTTTAGAATATTCCAAACCTTTATTTTACACTTCTATCGAGTGTTGAGTCAATTTTTCCCTACATAAGGGATAGAAACAGTAGAAAAATTGCATTATACAATGTTTCTTACATTGATAAAATCTTCTATAGGTTCTCCGTGCAAGATTCCAAAAAATGTATGTTACCTTTTAGAAATGGAATCAAACATTTTATGGAATACGTTCCTAAGAATATGCATGAAGAGCAATTCATGAGTAGGGTTTCATATGCCGAGGCAATCGGAAGTCTCATGTATACAATGCTCTATATTGTACTAGGTATTTGTTTCAATGTTGGCTTAATTAGCAGGTTTCAATGATTACCGGACATCAGTCAAGCATATTTTCATGTATCTCAGGTTAACGAGAGATCATATGCTTGTATACTCAAGAGGGGATTTAATTCCCATTTGGTATACAGATTCTAATTTCTAGTTAGATTCTAACTACGGAAAATCCCATCAGGATCTGTGTTTACACTTATAGGATGCGCAATCATATGGAAGAGTATCAAGCAATCCTGCATTGCTTATTCCACTGTGGAAGCTGAGTATTTTGCCTCATGCAAATGTGCTAAAGAGGTTTTTTGGCTCCAACAATTCTTAATTGACTTGGAAGTTGTTCCTAATGCGAATAAGAATATCACTATCTACTGTGACAACAGTGGAGCACTGGCTAATTCGAGAGAACCATTAAGCCATAAGAGAGGGAAACATAATGAAAGAAAGTATCATCTTCTAAGGAAAATTGTACATAGGGGTGATATGACGATTACAAAGATCGTGTCAGAAGAAAATATATCGGATCTCTTTAAAAAGGCTCGACCACAGAAGAGTTTGGATGGGTACCTAGAGAATATAGGAATCAGAGATATGACATACTTGCTACAAAGCAAGTGGAAGATTATTAGGATTATGCTCAATTGCAAGAGTGTAATAATGTGTGACAATTTTTTTATATTAAAAAGGTGATTTCTAGTTTAATGATTTGTATAGAATTTATAGTTTAATTACTATAATTGTCAAAAAGTAAATAATTATTAGGTCAAAAGACCAAGAGAAATAAAAAATTGTTGTAGACATGATTCTTTAGTTTGTCGTGAATAATATTCACAACTTAAGAAAAATTTGGGCATCTTTACTTTGTTAAAGTTATAGATTCTTTTGCTAGCTTTTGAATGGGATGTAATGCGTTATGATAAGGCTAAAATCATTAAAGCATAGTGTCTTTGGGCAAAACAATCTTGTGCACTAGGTGCATTGAATAGAATCACAGTGAAATACTTTAGCCAAAACCGTCAGTGGATAAAAGTTTTCACTTAAGAACAATTGGAGAGTTTATCTCAATCCTGAGATAAACGGTGGACTTATTGTTACAATTGTCATCATTTGAGCTATTATTGAGTACGATTTTAAAGCATAGTCTATCCTCAATTATTTGATGGTAATCATTTGTTAATTGATAGAGAACTTCATTTATAGATATGGATACGTGGCTCCATTTATTAAATGTGAGTAGAGTATTATCATATGGATATTTTGAGGTATTTGATATTAAATCTTAGTGTTAAGTTTTCAATAATGCCTACTGAAACATGGTTTTTGGAGAAGTTAAAATATCCAAGTTCAAAATGTGGTCATATGAGTAAATATAGTAACTAGGAGAGCTATAGCGGTCTATGATCTTTTGATGATTACTAGTACTTTTTACGAGGATACACTATCTCTAATAAGGTTGTCTAGGTTACGAATGAGAAACATTTACTTATTTTATCTTTATTTAAGAGTTCAATTTTTTGTCTTTATTGGAATGTGTTAAAATTAATAGATCGAACCTAAGTGAATCATTTGTTGAATGTAATTACATTATGTCTATTAGAGCTTAAATTTAGATACCCCACCAAGATCCCCAATCTATACGAACTTGTGTGGATCACTTGATTTATTCTATCGTACTAATTTCTAGGTGTATCTAGAATAGTTTTTGGATTTCAGATTCCAAAAGTTTTGGAGAGGTGAGGCCATGTGTGATCAAGACACGTGGTAACTCTTCAAATACTTGGAATGGGCGGTCAAAGATGTGGGAATCCTTGGGCTGCCCTAATGGGGTGCGATTAATATTTCATTAATTCATTAAGAATATAATTTGTACATTTTAGTTAAATAAGCTGTTAAATTATATTAATGTATTAATTTAAGGCATATGGACCTGATTCTTTTATACTAAGAATGAGTCTAGTTCACATGTGGACTTTTTATTAAACACCAATGGGTTTAATAAAATGTGAAAATAATATCTTGCCCAAGCTATATGCTTGGGCGGCAAGGCTAAGATTATTAGCCTAATATATTATTTTTATTTTATTATTTAATTAAATACAAATTAATTAATTAATTAATTAATTGTTTGATTATAAGTCGAAAAAAAAATTATAACTACGAGAAGGTGTATTAATGTCATACTATTATTGGTAGAATGATAAGTATCAAAGACTTTATTTGATAAGTAGCCAAATAAAATGAATTTTTTTATCTAGTCAAATTAGAACGTTTTTTATATCTATCAAAACTTTAAATGATAGTTGGCTAAATTAGAAAGTTTTTGGTAAAGTCACAATTTAATTGATATTCAATAATTTATTTTTGGATAATACATTGATGAGTTGGAGTAGGGGTTGAACTCAAAAGTTGATAAGAGTTTTGGTGAAACATAATTCCTCTTTGTGTAAGGATTCGGCCACCAATATATTCCTATCATCAGAATTCGGCCAACCTAGTTTTTGAGGGAGAATATTTGTTTTGCTCAAAAGAAAAATTAGTCCACCATAGTGTGAGAATTCGGCCAAGAGAAAAATAGAACGGGAGCATTCTTATTTTCGATAATGCACTATTAGCTTTCATATCAAAAGGCTTTATGCACATTATCGAATTGTGTTCACTCGAGTTTCAATCAAAAGATTGAGAATTCATAAGTGACCAAACGTCCTTTGTTTTTCTCTAGGAAGGTTATTATGACTAACAAAAGAAAAAGGATTTTGTTTTTCCATCCTCAAGTACTCAATTCAAAGAAAGGAATCCCACACTCTTAGTTGATTCATATTCGCGATTTGATTGGAACATCTAGCGGTTTCAATATTAACGCAATATCAATCATCACTTGAAAAATGTACGATACTTATATATATATATATATATATATATATATATGTTAATCAAGAGTTAAGGTTCTCACTTTTAAAGGAATTGTTTTATATATACCAGTCAAACTTTTCGCTTCCACTGCATGTTTTGTCCAACATGAAATACAAAGACGAAAACCATGTACGTTAAATACATTGAAAGTTTTGTAACTTCCTAATTGGAATTTGAAACTTAATGAATGAGTAATCAAAATGTCTGGAACTCAATGAGTAATCAAATAAGCAAAAATTCAGGTTTAATATATTAAATACATACTGCTAACCGAAAAATTAACTGGGGTAGAAAATTCAGATCTACACCCTCAAACTTCAACCTTGTAGATCGCAACGTGGTTGGTACCTCTTGGTACCTGGGTTTTGTATGAGTAAGAAGTAAGATACAGCAGGTAAGACTAAAACACCCCACCCATCGGAGCTTCGAGGAAAATGAGAAGACATGGCTCTTGATGTTCCCTTACTGAGGGGCTGGACCTAATCCCCTGTGCCCGGTCCCAATGCCCGATCCCGGTACTTAATCTCTTCTTTAGGTCTCCACAGTAGTTCCCCTACCCGTGTAGCAAGCAAGAAGGAGGGATCCTCTAGCCATAATGTAAAATCCTCAACAAGGCTACTTGATCCCAAATAGAGGGTGCGTGGGAGCTTCCCGACCCCCCGGTTCTTCGACTCCTTTCAAGCATATCCAGATGGTTTTTCCCCATCTTTATATGTGATTTGGCATACAGATAGGTAGATCAAAGAGATAGGACCAGTGGGGTTAGAATCTAACTCACAAACATGCATAATAAAATAGATAGATGGGTGAATGACAATTCTGTTGATAGAATTTGATTGTCCTAGGGGGAAAAAACGTCACGAATGATCATATGCTGAAAATCCAATAGGTGCTCCAGGGAGAGAAACCCTTTTTATTGCATATATAATAAGAAGTGCTTCAGGGCTTGCATAAATAGCAAAGTAGTAGAACATAGCTGCTCCAGAGAGCTTACTATAGTAGTTGATTTCTATGTCTGATAAGGGCGCTCTTTTTAGAGAGAGCTTTGTCATATTTATAGGTTCTAATTCTTGTTGCCCACTTTGTTATTTTAGTTAATCAATTCACAATCATAAGAAAACTGATTTGGCATCGATAGATTTTACTATTTTCTCATTAATGGTGTTGCGAATGGCCATCAAAGAGTTGACTAGTCTCCCATGAATGACGTTTGTGAATGGCCATCAAATAGTTGACTAATCTTTCATTAATGGCGTTGTTAATGCCCGTTAAAGAGTCGACTAATTTCTCATTAATAGCTTTATGAACGACCATTAAAGAGTTGACTAATTTTCATTAAAAAGGTTGATTATCTCCATTAATAGGGTTGACTATCTCATTTATGTTGTTTTAAGTGGCTAAAAGGCTAACTCTCTCTTCTGCTTTGTTAGAGATGAAACTGGTGAAAGAAAACACGGTTACATGCTTAAGGCTAACCTAGTGGTGAGGGGGGGAGGGGGGGGGGGGGGGGGGGGGGGGGGGGGGGTGAATACGTTAGGCAACATTTTCAACTCCCTTGGAAACAAACAAAAGTTTGTCCCTCTAGATTGCTTGTATCATAATATATATAACAATTAAAGACACTTAATCAATATATAAAACAAGCAAGTAATCATAACACATACACAATTTATATTATAGAAAGGAAGTCAACTTACATATAAAGTTCTATCCATAGTATTCGAAAAACAAATACAAATATAAGAGAGATAGAGATAGAGAAAAGTTGACACAAGATATAACGTGGTAAACCTCTGAAGAGGAAACATCCACGGGTTAGCAACCACCGGCAAACAAAATCCACTAGTAGATAAGACAAGTACAATCTCTCAAGTGACCCCTTTACCTAGAAACTGCCCTCCTATCCTACTCATGAAGATGTCACCCTCATGCTCAGCAATCCGAGGCCTTACAACTCTTGTCAAGACTACCTCGCTCACCCTTCCAGATCCTCACGACCCTAGGCAAGACTTCCTTGCTTGACAATCCAAGGTTTCCCACCTCTTGCTAAGACTTCCTTGCTCAACAACATAGGTCTCACACCTATTGTCAAGACTTCCTTCTCACAAGGCATCTAGGTGATCATGAATGCAAAAAAAAAACAAGCACGCAACATAGAAAGTTATGATCAACATATCATATGGAAAATACTAGACATGAGCATGAATGCACAAAATATAAGTAGTCTAGTCAATCATGCATGTTTAATCCATCTAGATCATGTAAGATATATTCAACATTAATTACAACCTAGATACATGCGTAAATAAAAAAACTTGAGTCAAAAGATATGTTAAATTAACACATAATCAAGTTTGAATATCATATATCAAAAACATGCTAAAATCATGTGACAAAGTCATTTAGATTAAAGCAAGAGTTCTAGAGCATATTTCCTATTCATAGATTCAACAAAGCACATGAATATCTCAAAAGAACACAAGCACATGTATTATAGTGAGATTTCGGCCAAAGAGAGCCTAATATATGTGAGGAACTATTTTTCTCAAAATCAATCAATCTAAGATCATCAAATAGTCTTAGAATCAAAGCTAGCACAATACAATCCCAAACATGTGAAAACATAAGCAAAATCAAAAACTAACTAACATGTGAGATTTCAATTGAAACTCAATCTAGCTTTAAATGAGTTCAAAACTCAAATCAAACCAATCACAAGAAACATATATATGTTGAAGAAGAAAACCCAAGGCAATTGACTAAGTTTTAAAAGATAACTTTGAGAGAAAATCAATACCTTAGTTGACTTGGTGCGGTCCCATTTTTGTGAGGTTAGACTCCAAAAACAGCCATAAAACTAACTCAAACCTTAGAGAAAAGATGGAGGATGAATGGACAAAAAGTCTCAACTTTGAATCACTCAAATCGGAGTTCAAATGAACAAGGTATGGTGTTTAGAAGGTGAGAAAATTTGGGAGAAAATTCTGCACTCAAATTTTGAATCTCTTCTTAGCAAGAAATGGGAGAGGGAAGGGATATATAAAGGAGAGGGAAAGAATATAAGAAAAATGACCAAAATGAACTTAAGTGCACCAAGCATGCTTACTGCCCGAGATGGCGTGTGGGCATCTTGGGGAACAAGCATTCTGTCCCTGAGATGGCCACGCGCCATCTCGGGAAAGAGTGTTTGGTTACACTTCTTTTCCTAATGCGTTCTTCAACCGTTCTCCGGCCTCCGAACTTGGAATTTTAATCCATTTATGGATTATGAACCGTAACTCTCACGGACACGGACATATAAGATACTCAAGCCTGAAAGTAATAATTCGACTTGATATATGAAGACGAAGACAATGTATGCAACATGAGTTGAAAGTGTAGTATCTTTTGACTTAGAACTTGAAATCAATAGTATGAGTAACCGAAATGACCAGAACTCAATCAAGAATGATTTAAGACTAAAATCAAGTTCAATATCTATGTTATACAAACATATATACATACAAACACAATTCACACTCGAATGCAAACTACATAAAGATAGTCTCCAATCATGCATTTTCCAAAACATGTTATTTTTTCATATCAATGCATGAGCATTCATCTTCAAGTGTGTGAATGTGTTACACATGGTGCACAACGATGTAGGGACACATATGAATGAATTGCATATGTGTGCCTATAATGGTGCACAATGATACAGGGACACAAATGTAAGAATTGTGTGTGTGCCTAAGCCTTGGAAGAGAAAGATAAGGTCTTAGTATACCTTTGTGAAACCATATGGCATCATTTCTCTTTGAAGACTTTGAACTTGCTTTGACTGGTTGTTTCTTCTTCTTTGAAGCTTGAATCATCATGAATCTAAACAACTAAATCATTACAAGTAAACATCATTTTGATATGGAATTTATGCCAACACAATCTAAAACCTAACAATCTTTCCCTTTGGCAAATTCCATGTCAAAATACCTATACATTTACTACAAATATAAAAATGAAGATAGGTTGCAAAATCACTCCCTCACTTTACAATGAGTAAGATTCCTAGAACTAATCTTCATTAACTCTTCAACTTCATCTTGATCTTCTCTTGAAGCAACCTATAAATAATCTCAAAACACAATGCATATACAAGAGAAAAACAACAAATGACAACATGTAATATGGATAAGAATGTGCAATAAAGTTCACAAATACATGTATCTCCCCCTCAATACATGCCAAAATGCAAGAATTCTTAACCAAATCTAAAGACTAATTATTACATGCCATTGAAAGTTCAAAAATTCACAAAGATAACATAAAAATAAACTAAGCAACTAGAATCTCTTTCTCCCTCTTTTGACATGAAATGAAGCCAAAAGTTAAGAAATATACCTCAAGACTCAAATACTAGCTACTTGTTCCACCAAAGAAAGTCGTGCGAGTAGTTGATCTAACATAATGCTTGAGAGGTGGTCTTGAACTTGAAGCAATGCACTCCTCCAACTTTTTTATACTAGCATCTTGTTGAACAACTATAGCACTAAGTTCATCAACCTTCTCCTTCAGTTGTATAGCCCAATTCGGAAGAATATTTTTGCTAATCACATGACTATCAATTTGAGAACTACTAAATAGTCCAAAAGTATCACAATTCTTACCCTTATTCTTATAGGACATGTATGACACATGTTTATCACAATACTTTTCCAAGGGTTGAACTATCACATCATCTTCTCTACTTTTAATCCCACGAGCTAAACACAATGAAGTAATAAACCCCGATAATGCAAGCTTTTTATCACCTCTAGTAGCGAAAGCCGCACTATCAATGTAATACATGAGAAGATCTCCAAGGTTTATAGGATGATTAGTTACCAAGGCATACACAATTTTGATCTTGTCTTTATTCAACTCGGTTGAATTCGAAGATCCAATAATGTTAGTGCAAATGAATAGATGCCAAAATGCACTAGCCTTAGTTAACTCATGTTGACTAATATATGCTCTACTTTTCCACTCAAAAGAAGCATTGTCACAAAGAGTTCTACCCATGATATTTAGATTCTCAATGACATCCACATCTAGAAAATTAGAATCTATATCATTGGATAGCCCAAGAAACTTGTTAATGTTTTCCGGGTTAACTCTAAACACAACACCCATAATTTCCATCAAAGCATCTAACAAGGTGGCACTTTCCCTATATTCAAGAGAAAACTCTCTAACAAGAGTATCATTTACAACTCCTAACATGCTCACCCAAGATTCCCATTTTCTATCCTTTAAGCACTTAAGAACGTAAGAATCTTTACACTTACCAAAGTCAATGCCTCTCTCTTGAAATATCTTCTTTGTTCCAAAGATCCCTAAATCTTTTATCCTTGAAGCTTTGGATCCTTTTGAGGTAGAATTGGCTTACACAACGGGATTCAATTGATTTCCACTTCCAGTAATCTTAGTTCTTCCTATTTTTTCTTGCGTTATAAGATGCTATATACATATAACAAAAGTGAGTGAAAGACAAAACAAGCATATTAGTCACAAAGATATAGAACAAAGACATATGACCTAAGAATGAATCATCATGCAAGACAAAGATGGTGAGTAATATCTTACAAGTATCATTAAGTCAAAATATGCCAACATGTAACAAAATGAAGCATTTGAACATATCATAAAATAGAACAATGTCCAGCATACAGTGCTCCCCCTTGATAAATGCTATAACTAAAATCAATGATAGCATAAAGTTCACAAAGATGTTCACACAATCACACATTCAAGCATTTTGAAGAAATATCAACAAAATAAGCTGCATATGCTAAGAGAGATACACAAAGATTTTTCAAGTTCTCTCATAATTATTCAACAATTGCTAAAATATCATCTTACTCATAAACAAAGTGTGTGTGTGAGAGATATGCTTCAAATATATATATATATATATATATATATCAATAAGTAGTTTGATAATCAACATGCAAACAATTTCCAACAACTATTCATCTTAAGCTTTTTCCATAAAAAAGTCAAACCGATTATCATCCGAAATTTTTGCTTTTTAAGAGAATAGATTTCAATATATGAGCGTGTGTGTGCATGTGGCTCGTGATCCCATTTCTATTTTTCAACCCGAGCTCATTTGATTTTCACTTATACTCCTTTTTAAGCCTTCCTCATTTTATTTTTAGGCTTTGAGTCAAAGATTTTTTTTTCTTTTCATGATTCCATTTCAACACTTCTTTGATTTTTTCTTTTTTTATTTTTTAAACATATACAAAATTCACTTCATGGCAGCTTTCACTCATCACAATGGTGTAGCTCTTTCCAATATTGGGTAGCTTTCATAACCAATGTGTGTAGCCCTTTGCATGAAGGTGCTCTTTGAGTTCTATGTATTTGCCGAAGCAAACTGGATACTAACCATTGGTCATTTTAAATGTACAAGCACAAAAACTTCAAGGTGTATCCAAAGTTTACATATTAGTAAACTCAACCTACTAGCAAAACATATAAGAGAAGCAAAGTGCAATTTTTGAAAACCAAGATTTTATAGCTCATAAGCACATGATCTAAAAGCAATAAGTAGAGACTTATTCAAGATCATTACTTCTCTAATGAGTAGCTTTCAAAGAATATGAAGCTCATAATTTCAAAAGTAATGCCGTTCAATATACTATACACAAACAATCATCAAAGTTAAGATCAACGTGAACAGTATCACTATTATATCCTAAAATAGCAAATGTCAATAAGAACCATATGTATGCTATACAAAATTCTCTAATATGACATGCTATGAGATGTATATCAAAAATGTAGTCAAAATATAAATATCCAAGAAAACATGCATTAGAGTATAGAGATACCTTTTGCACATTATATTCACCAAATATCATACTTCTGCCCTTTTTATGAGCACTCTTGCCTTGAATGTCCTTATGACACCAAGTTGACGATGTTTCACAACAAGAGTATAAAAAGCATAATATCTCAGTTCAATCAACACATACATCAAAGGAACTTCTCTAAATTTAACAAACAAATTTCAACCATCATAACAAACATGATGTGAGATAACCAAGTTCATATCAATAAATGGAGTATTCAAAGCTAGCAAGCAAGAATGCTCAACACAATTGATATATTCCCTTAAAGCTACCTCACACCTGTTTCTTACATTAATGATAAGAGCACTCACCCTTAAACCACTTGTTCTTGGGTGTACCTACATAAATATTTCCAATATCATCCTTGACAACAATGTTAAATCTAGAGTAAAGTCCTTCAATGACTTGATTAACAAGAATATCATTAATACACTCTTCCTTAACATTTTCAACACAAGCTTTGTCAAGTTGAACAATATTAGTTTTCTTTCTACTCCACAACTTCTTTTTATGCTTAGCAATAATATCAACTTAACTTTCAAAACCTCTGCATGTTCAAGTTGAAGTTTAATCTCCTTATCTCTAGATTAATTTCCTAATCTGTATTTTTCAATAAATTTATAACACCTAGGCTTAATGTGACCTATTTTGTTGCAATAATGGCAAACTGGAATAAAAGATGAGATTGTACCTTTTGGAGTTGAACTAGCTTCACTAGGAGTTTGCAAAGATGCTCTTGGCTTTTGATCTTCTCTTCTTGTGTGGTTTCTTATCAATCACGACTTCATCTAAGTGAGTAGGAAGCGGTACTTCCAAGGGCTCCTCTTTAACTACCAATTCTTCTTCACCACTATGAGAGTTAACAAGATTCCCAACACTCGAAACACAATTACAGAATCATTCACTAAGTCCGTGTTTATCTCTTCCATTAATTATTGTTCTCCTTTCTTCAAAGAAGATATCACATTATCTTTTTCAAGGTTTATCTTTTCAAGTTCTCTAAACTTCTTCATAATATCACCTTTCTCACTAAGAAGTCTACGAGTGACAATCACAAACTCATCTAGTTGTTTCTTGATCAAATCATCCTTCTCAACTACCTCTCATAGATCATTATCTCTATCTTCTTTAAGCTTCTCTATCTTCTTTAAGCTTCTCTATCTTGGCCAACAAATCAAGATTAGTAGGAATGGAACTAGAGCTTTCATGATGATTTGTATCAAAGATATTGTTCAAAGATATTGAACCATCAACATCTAGTGGAGAATGAGAAGTCGTTAGAGCTACAAAGTTGCTCACCAATTCTTCATCACTTGAAAACTCACTACTAGAGCTCTCATTATCACTAGAGTTATCATCACTCCAAGTAGCCACCAACACTTTGCCTTTCTTGTCTTTCTTAAGTGGCTTCTTTGTGCACTCACTAGCAAAGTGACCGAAACCATGACAATTGTAGCATTGAATATCTTTCTTGTTCATGGCTTGACTATTATTCTCATTCCTTGGAGATGATGTTTTCTTAACTCCCTTTTCCTTTGAAGACTTGCCTCTAGGCTGGGTATTCTTCTTTAGAAACTTCTTGACCTTTCTAACCAAAAGAGCCATCTCTCCATTTTCATCATCACTCTCCTCCTCAATAGCATTGAGAGTGATTCCCGTACTCTTAATCTTTGGCTTCAAGCACATCTTATAAGTTTGGAGAGACCCAAGCAACTCATCAATGTTCATGCAATCCACATCCTTGCTTTCCTCAATAGCCGTCACCTTTGATTTAAATCTCTTAGGAAGAGACCAAGGACTTTCCAATTTAAATGCTCTCTTAAGATATGTACTCCAAGTGCTTGACATTGGTTAGCAGTGTTAAGAAGTCGGAATTGGAAGTCTTCAAACTTTTCTTCTTCACCCATAATTAAACCTTCAAATTGTGATGCCAACATTTAAAGCCTTGATTTCTTCACCGCTAAGGTTCTTTCATTATTAACTTGGAAAGTATCCCAAGCCTTTTTTACGGATTCAAGATTTTGAATGTAGGAGAATTGATTCCTATCAACTCCTTTAAAGATGGCATTCATAGAATGATGGTGCCAGTTAGCAACCTCAAACTCATTCATTGTCCATTCACTCTTTGGATTGAGTATCATGATTCCATCCTCTTGAACCTTGGTAGGAGGACTATAACCTTCTTCCACTACCATCCACGCCCGTTCATCAATAGAGTTGATGTAGGCTTTTATCCTCAACTTTTAATACCCATAGTTAGTGCCTCAAAGTAATGGTGGCCTAGTATTTGAGGTTCCTTTTCCATTACATCATCTTGTAAACCCATGACCTCAAAACTTTTGTACAAACCGTGAATGTATCACCTGGACTCTCACTAAGTACAATCTAGTGTCCTGCTTTGATACCAATTGAAAATACAAATACGGTTAAATAATCAAGGCTAACTTAGGGGGGGGGGTTGAATAGGTTAGGCACCTTTTTTTTGACTCCCTTAGAAACAAACAAAAGTTTGTCCCTCTAGATTACTTGTATCACAATATATATATATATATATATATATATATATATATCAATATAAGACACTTAATCAATATATAACACAAGCAAAGTGTGATACGAACAAGTAATCATAACATATACATACTTTATATTATAGAAAGGAAGTCAACTTACATATAAAGTTCTATCCATAATATTCAAATAACAAATACAAATATAAGAGAGATAGGGATAGAGAAAAGTTGACAGAAGATATTACGTGGTAAACCTCTGAAGAGGAAACATCCACGAGTTAGCAACCACTGGCAAACAAAATCAAATAGTAGATAAGACAAGTGCAATCTCTCAAGTGACCCCTTCACCTAGAAACTACCCTCCTATCCTACTTATGAAGATGTCACCCTCTTGCTAGAGAATCCGAGGCCTTACACATTTTGTTAAGACTTCCTCGCTCACTCTTCCTGATCCTCACTATCCTAGGCAAGACTACTTGCTCAACTATCTGAGTCCTTCAGACTCTAGCCAAGACTTCCTCGCTCACCCTTTCGGATCCTCATGACCCTAGGCAAGACTTCCTTGCTTGACAATCTGAGGTCTCCCACATCTTGCCAAGACTTCCTTGCTCAATAACATAGGTCTCACACCTATTGTCAACACTTCCTTGCTCAACAACATAGGTCTCACACCTATTGTCAAGACTTCCTTCTTACAAGGCATCTAGGTGATCATGAATGCAAAACGCAAACAAGCACACAATATAGAATTTTATAATCAACACATCCTATGGAAAACAAATGTAAGATATGTAGTCTAGTCAATCATGCATGTTTAATCCATCTAAATCATGTAAGATATGTTCAACATTAATTACAACCTAAATACATGCATAGATCTAGAGCTTGAGTCACAAGATATGTTCAATTAACAAATAATAAAGTTAAAATCTCATATATCAAAAACATGCTAAAATCATGTGACAAAGTCATTTAGTGTAAAGCAAGAGTTCTAGAGCATATTTTCTATTCATAGATTCAACAAAGCACATGAATAGCTCAAAAGAACACAAGCACATGTATTATAGTGAGATTTCGGCCAAAGAGAGCCTAATACATGTGAGGAACTATTTTTCTCAAAATCAATCAATCAAAGATCATCAAATGGTCCTAGAATTAAAGCTAGCACAATACAATCCCAGACATGTGAAAACATAGGCAAAATCAAAACCTAACTCAACATGTGAGATTTCAATTGAAACTCAATCTAGCTTTAAATGAGTTCAAAACTCAAATCAAAACTATCACAAGACACACACACATATATATATATATATATATATATATATATATGTTGAAGAATAAAACCCAAAGCAATTGACCACGTTTTAAAAGAAAACTTTGAGAGAAAATCAATACCTTAGTTGATTTGGTGCATTCCCGTTTTTGTGAGGTTATACTCCAAATATAGTAATAAAACTAACTCAAACCTTTAGAGAAAATATGGAAGATGAATAGAAAAACACTCTCAACTTTGAATCACTCAAATCGGAGTCCAAATGAAGAAGTTATGGTGTTTGGATGGTGAGAAAATTTGAGAGAAAATTCTGCACTCAAATTTTGAATCTCTTCTTAGAATGAAATGTGAGACGGAAGGGAAATATATAAAGGAGAGGGAAAGAATAGAAGAAAAAGAACCAAAATGAACTTCAGTGCACCAAGTATGCTTGCTTTTTGAGATGGCATGTGGGCATCTTGGGGCAGCAATCATTCTGTCCTGAGATGGCCACGCGCCATTTCGGGAAAGAGTGCTTGGTTGCACTTCTTTTCCTTGCGTGTTCCCCTCTCTTTCTTCGACCGTTCTCTGGCCTCCGAACTCGGAATTTGAATACGTTTATGGATTATGAATTGTTACTCTCTCACGGACATGGACATATAAGATACTCAACCCAGAAAGTAATAACTCGACTCGATATACGAATACGAAGATAATGTATTCAACATGAGTTGAAAGTGTAGTATCTTTTGACTTAGAACTTAAAATCAATAGTATGGGTAACCGAAGTGACCAGAACTCAATCAAGAATTATTTAAGACTAAAATCAAGTTCAATATCCATGGTATACAAACATATACACATACAAACACAATTCACACTAGAATGCAAACTACAAAGAGATAGTCTCCAATCATGCATTTTCCAGAACAAACATGTTATTTTTTCATACCAATGCATGAGCGTTCATCTTCAAGTGTGTGAATGTGTTACACATGGTGCAAAACGATGTAGGGATACATATGAATTAATTGTATATGTGTTCCTATAATGTTGCACAACGATACAGGGACACAAATGTGTGAATTGTGTGTGTGTGTGCCTAAGCCTTGTAAGAGAAAGATAAGGTCTTAGTATACCTTTGTAGAACCATATGGAATCTTTTCTCTTTGAAGACTTTGAACTTGCTTTGACTTGTTGTTCCTTCTTCTTTGAAGTTTGAATCATTATGAATCTAAACAACTAAATCATTACAAGTAAACATCATTTTGATATGGAATTAATGCCAACACAATCTAAAACTTAACAACTGGCTTCATTCCTTTGGATGTTGTACCGTTCCTGGGTTCGAAGTGTACCTATCCTCTATTGAAGGGGAGGTTCCCTTCTTAACACGCTGAAGCTTTCTTACTATCGCTTTCCATGTTGGATGGATGAGATATGCTTATTAGACCGGTCCATGATTGGCATCGTGCTACTTGGATATCAGACTGGTGGCACCATAGTATCGGTACTCTTTGATACTAGGGAAAAGGCCTACTGTGGCATCGACCTTTTCTATATCATGGCATCAGTGTTTCTCGGTACCAAGGAAGTAGGACGGTACTGATCCGGGAACTATTAGGAATCTTCCTAATGGAAAATTCTTCTTTTGACCCCTACAAAAAAAATCTTTTAACACAAATAAACAAACACAAAAACACACAAGTATACCATTTCCTAGATATAGTCCTAGAACATGCAATTTCTTAAAAATTGTCAAATTAAATCTAATGCGTGTGCATACTTAAACAAGTGTGTATATGTGTAATATAAATTTGGCACAATGATGTAGAGACACATATGGATGCAATGTGTGTATGTGCACCTAAGCCTTTTAAAAGGATTGAGGTCTTACTATGCCTTTATTAAGCAATAGACCCCGTTTCTCTTTGAAGACTTCAACTTTGCTTGATTTGTTATCCAATCTTCCTTGAAGCTTGATAAACCTTGATACTTAGACAACTAATCAATATGAATGAAATGTTGTTTTGATATGGAATTACGCCAACACAAGACTCAGGAACCTAACAATCACCCCCTTTGGTAAATTCCATGTCAAAACACCTATGCAAAAACTAATACATACAAAATGAAGATTGGTCACAACCAATTACTCACATCTTCTTCAAGAGCTTCTTAATCGTTTTGTTTGTAGCCTTGACCAGTCCATTTGTTTGAGGGTAAGCTACAGACGCAAATCAGAGCTCGACTCCCAAGTTCTCTCAAAAGTCCCTAAATCATGCATTGTCAAACTACTTACCCAAATCGGTGATGATGGCTAGCAGAAGATGTTTTTCTTAATGAACTTTAACATATTCACCTCTATTATCTGAGAAAGGGACTCTGCCTCAACCCACCGGGTAAAGTAATCGATATCTACTATTGCATGCTTTGCTTGATTAGGTACGGTTAGGAGTGGTTCAATAATGTTTGCCATCCAAATAGTAAGCGAATATGGTGAGCTGATAGAGAAGAGTCCCTCAGGTGGCAGATGGCTCTGGTTTACTGACATGACAGCACAAATTGCCTTGCAACATGGGCTAAAAATATCCCATGTGAAGTACCTGGTAGGCTAGTGTTTCACCTGCTACATGGTTCCCGTAGTCCCTGAGTTCACTTTTCTGAGTGCCCACTTTGCATCATCAGGATGCAAGTATCTCAATAGAGAAAAGGGGGGGGGGGGGGGGAGGTGGGGTGGGGGATCTTCCCTTACATAAGAGGTACCCCTCAACCAGGAAGTATCAAACGATAATCCTTTTGAGATTGCACACCCGATCAAGATCCTCTAGCAGCTTTTCAACTTGGAGGTAATCAACAATGGGATCCATCCAACAATGAGACGATCAACGTGGATTACCATATCTCCCTTTGTTAAGCTGGACTAGGAGATTAGCTAGAGTGGTGCTCTCTTCGGTAACTCATAGCCCCCGTTAGCAATAATCTTAGTCAGGACATCTACCCATGGTTCTTCTGCCTAGGTACTTGCTCTCTCCCTTGAATTGGGTCATGAGTTCTTGGACCATTTCAAGGTACACCACTTTGTTTTTTTCTTTAGCCAGGTATTGCCCCGTCACTCACGTAACTACTAGTTGTGAGTCATTTTTAACTTGGAGGAAGTCTACGCCCAGCTCCATGGCTACCCACATTCCTACTAGCATGGCCTCGTATTCAGCCTCGTTGTTAGTGGCATAGAATTCAAACCTAAAACAGTGGCAGTACTCGACTTTATCAGGATCGGTAAAGACAATCCTTGCTCCAATACCTGTCTGGCTACGTTTTCCATCTGTATAGAAACTAGACTTCATGATCAACCGGCCATTCTATAAGTCCCTTTTCAAGATGGGGGACTTGGTTTGAGATAGGTTTGGTACCAGGATAGGATACTTCGCTAAACTATGCCATGAAGTCAGTCTTGGCCTGGGCTTTGATGGTTGTTCTAGCTCTATACCCGATATCATACTGGGTAATTTCTAGAGCCCATAACACCAATCTCCCCAATACATCTGGTCTCTAGAGGAACTGCCTCAATGGTCAATCAGTAAACACCACGATTGAATGAGCCTAAAAGTAAGGGTGGAGCTTTCTGGCATGGTTAGGAGTATAAAAGTGAGCTTCTATAACAGAGTATAGTTTATCTCCAACTTGGTTAAGGCATGGCTCACAGAGTAGATGGGTCTCTGGACTCCATCTCTACATTCTTTCAATAGAGCTCCACTGATCACGGTTTCTGATACAACTAGATGCTATAGCAGCTCCCCTCCCAGTATAGGCTTGGCTAGTAGTAGAGGTTTAGCTAAGTATTCATTTAATGATTGAAAGGCCAAATCACTGTGTCATTCACATTTCATATTTTCCCCCTGTTTGATAGCTTTAAAAAAGGGAATGCATGTATCTATAGGTCGCGATATGAAATGGTTGAGAGCTGTTATACAACCGGTCAAACCTTGTACCTACTTGAGATAAATTGGTGACTCGAGGTCTATAATGGCCTTGATCTTCTCTGAATTGGCATCAATCCCTCTCTCGTGTGCCATAAAATTAAGGAAATTTCCAGATGCTACTTCGAAGGTGAACTTTATGGGATTTAACTGCATTCGGTTTTCCCTGATCTTATGGAAGGTTTGTCGCAGGTGGTCCCGATTCTGGTCAGCTACCTGAGACTTGGTGATCATATCGTCTATGTACACCTTCACAGTCTTTCCTATTTGCTCCTTGAACAATGGGCTCACTAGCAGCTAGTATGTAGCACTAACATTTTAAGACCGAAAACATTATCTTATAGCATTAGGGGCCCTGTCCGATGATAAAACTTATCTTATCCTGATCAGTTGGGTGCATCATGATCTGATTATACCTTGTAAAGGCATCCAAAAAGCTTAGGAGCTTGTTCTAAGTGGTTGAATCCATCAGTTGGTCTATCTTAGGTAACAGAAAGCTATCCTTCGGGCAGCTGCTGATAAGATCTGTATAAATAACTCACGTACGCCACTTCCCATTTGCCTTGGTCACCATGACTACGTTAACAATCCACTCTGGATACCAGGATTCCCCAATGAACTTGGCTTTTAGGAGTCTGTCTACCTCTTCTTGCACTGTGGCATTTCTTTCTAGGTTGAAACATCACCGTTTTTGCTTGACAAGCTTGACTTTAGCATATACTACCAATCTGTTTGATGCCAAAATAAGCAAGATTCTGGCATCTCATCGTGACTCCAGGTAAATATGTCACTAAAATCTCAAAAGAGTTTTATTAGACCTTCCTTCACTTCTTCTTCCAAGTTTCTATCTTTACCACCTTCATGGGACCATCTCTTAGATAGATACATCCTTAAGCTCTTCTACGAGGCACATGCTAGCCTACCCCCTTTCTTCTTCTGTAATCTTTTCCATAACTGGAATTTCTACCTCAGGTCAATCCTTGGTCACCCTTAATTCTCTACTATACCTAGATTCTCACGGTTTTTGCCTGGTAACTCCATGGTTTACATGACTGTCACTTGCACACATTTCTTAGCCAACGTCGATGGGTTGGTAGGCACGGTATAACACTTGCATGCTTCTTATTGGTCCTCTCGCACCTCTCCTACGTTATAACCTACCCATGATTTTAAGACATTATGGTCGATAGATAAAACAAGGTTCATTTGTGACAGGAAATGCCTTCCTAGGATAGCATTGTAAGCGGACGGGGTATCGACCACAACAAAATATGTCATAAGATTCTATGGGTGAGGCATTTACCTAACTATCATTGGTAGAATCATCGACCCGATAGGTACCAATGAGTCCTTATTGAATCCATACAGAGGCGTGGTACAACTATTGTAGCAACGACGCTTCATGTTAAAATTCTTGAGTGCATCATTGAAAAGAATATTGACACTGCTCCAGGTATTGATAAGAATGCGATTGACCAGGCAGTTGACTATAGGCAGTTTCTTTCATCCTCCCTATAAGTTATATTCTAGGGATCCAACTTATAAGGGATCATAATAATAAACTCATAGCACTGTCGATAAGAATGCGATTGACCAGGCAGTTGACTATAGGCAGTTTCTTTCATCCTCCCTATAAGTTATATTCTAGGGATCCAACTTATAAGGGATCATAATAATAAACTCATAGCACTGTCTCAGGTGTTAGATTTTAGTTTGTGTTGGCATTAATTCCATATCAAAATGATGTTTACTTGTAATGATATTAGTTGTTTAGATTTATGATGATTCAAGCTTCAAAGAAGAAGGAACAACTAGTCAAAGCAAGTTCAAAGTCTTCAAAAAGAAAAGATGCAATAAGGTTCTACAAAGGTATACTAATACCTTATCTTTCTCTTACAAGGCTTAGGTACACACACACAATTCATACATTTGTGTCCCTGCAATGTTGTGCACCATTCTAGGCACACAAACACACAATTAATACATTTCTGTCCCTGCATCGTTGTGCACCATTATAGGCACACACATACAATTCATTCACATGTATCTCTGCATCGTTGTGCACCATGTATAACACATTTACACTCTTTTAAGATGAATGCTCATGCATTGGTATGAAAATAACATGTTTTGGAAAATGCATGATTGGAGACTATCTCTATGTAGTTTGCATTCTAGTGTGAATTGTGTTTGTATATGTATATGTTTGTATAACCTGGATAATTGAACTTGAATTTAGTCTTAAATCATTCTTGATTGAGTTCCGGTCATTTCGGTTACTCATACTATTGATTTCAAGTTCTAAGTCAAAAGATACTACACTTTCAACTCATGTTGCATTCATTGTCTTCGTCTTCATATATCAAGTTGAATTATTATTTTCTGGGTTGAGTATCTTATATGTCTATGTCTGTGAGAGAGTTACAGGTCTTAATCCACAAACGGATTTGAATTCCGAGTTTGGAGGCCAGAGAACGGTCAAAGAACGAGAGAGGAGTGCAAGGGAGTTGCACCATGGCCAAAGGCCGCCAATTGGTGCAAGCCCGAGATGGCGCGTGGCCATCTCGGCTGCAATTCCTAGCTGCCCCAAGATGCCCACATGCCATCTCGGAGAAGCATTATGAAAGGGGGATTTTGGTCCTTTTGCTTATATTCTTTCCCTCTCCTTTATATTTCCCTTCCCTCTCACATTTCATTCAAAGAAGAAATGTAAAACTTGAGTGCAGAATTTTTTCTCCATATTTTCTCACCTTCCAAACACCATAACTTCTTCATTTGAACTCCGATTTAAGTGATTCAAAGTTGAAAGTGTTTGTATATACATACTCCATCCTTTCTCTGAAGGTTTGAGTTAGTTTTATAGCTGTTTTTAGAGTCTAAACTCACAAAACCGGGATTGCACCAAAATCAACTAAGGTATTGATTTCTCTCAAAAGTTTTCTTTTAAAACTTGGTAAATTGCCTTGGGTTTTCTTCTTAAACATATATATGTGTATTGTGATTGTGTTGATTTGAGTTTTGAACTCATTTAAGGTTAGATTGAGTTTCAATTGAAATCTCACATGTTGAGTTAGGTTTTGATTTTGCCTATGTTTTCACATGTTTGGGATTGTATTGTGCTAGCTTTGATTCTAGAACTATTTGATGATCTTTGATTGATTGATTTTGTGAAAAATAGTCCTTCACATGTATTAGGCTCTCTTTGGCCGAATTCTCACAATGATATCTGTGCTTGTGTTCTTTTGAGCTATTAATGTGTTTGTTGAATCTATGAAAAGGAATATGCTCTAGAACTTTAGCTTCAATCTAAATGAATTTGTCATATGATTTTAGCATGTTTTTGGTATATAAGATTTAAACTTGATTATATGTTAATTGAACATATCTTATTATTCAAGTTTTAGATCTATGCATGTATCTAGGTTGTAATTAATGTTGAACATATCTTACATGATCTAGATGGATTAAACATGCATGATTGGCTAGACTACATTTGCTTTGTGCATTATTGCTTATGTCTAGTATTTTCCATAGGATGTGTTGATCATAACAATCTATGTTGCGTTCTTGTTTACGTTTTGCATTCATGATCACCTAGATGCCTTGTGAGAAGAAAGTCTTGACAATAGGTGTGAGACCTATGTTGTTGAGCAAGAAAGTCGTGACAAGAAGTGGGAGACCTTGGATTGTCAAGCAAGGAAGTCTTGACTAGAGTCGGGAGGACTCAGATAGTTGAGCAAGAAGTCTTGCCTAGGGTCGTGAGGATCCAGAAAGGTGAGCGAGGAAGTCTTGACTAGAGTCGGGAAGACTCAGATAGTTGAGCAAGAAGTCTTGCCTACGGTCATGAGGATCCGGAACGGTGAGCGAGGAAGTCTTGACAAGAGTTGTGAGGCCTCAGATTGTTGAGCAAGAGGGCGATATCTTCAATAGTAGGATATGAGGGTAGTTTCTAGGTGAAGGGGTCACTTTAAAGATTGTAGTTGTCTTATCTACTAGTGGATTTTGTTTGCCGGTGGTTGTTAACCCATGGATGTTTCCTCTTCAGAGGTTTACCACGTTATATCCTGTGTCAACTTTTCTCTATCTGTATCTCTCTTATATTCATGTTTGTTATTTGAATACTATGGATAGAACTCTATATGTAAGTTGACTTCTTTTCTATAATATAGATTGTGTATGTGTTATGATTACTTGTTTGTATCACACTTTGCTTGTTTTATATATTGACTAAGTGTCTTTAATTGATATATATATTGTGATACAAGCAATCTAGAGGGACAAACTTTTGTTTGTTCCTAAGGGAGTCGAAAAAGGTGCCTAACCTATTCACCCCCTCTCTAGGTTAGCCTTGAGCTTTTAACCGTGTTTGTATTTTAATCAGGCATCATATATCGACAAGATTCTTATGCGATTTTAGTTGCAAAACTCCAAGAAAGGTAATTTACCTTATAGGCATGGAATTCACTTGTCTAAGGAACAGTATCCTAAGACACCCTAAGAAGTTGAGGATATGAGATGTGTGCCCTTTGGATCGGCAGTAGGTAGTCTTAGGTGTGCTATGTTATGCACGAGACCGGACATCTGCTATGCAGTGAGAGCAGTGAGTAGATACCAGTCCAACCCAAGATTGAATCATTGGGTTACTGTCAAGACAATTCTCAAGTATCTTCGGAGAACGATAGACTATATGCTTGTGTATTATGGGCAGGATTTGAACCCATTAGTATACACGGATTCTAATTTTTACTCAGACAGGGATTATAGGAAATCACATCTGGATCAGTATTTACCCTGTGTGGTGGAGCCTTTGTATGGAGAAGTATCAACCAATCTTGCATTGTTGACTCCATCATGGAAGCCGAATATGTAGCCGCTTATGAGGCTGCTAAAGAGGCTGTTTTGCTCCTAAGTTCTTGAGTGATCTAGAAGTTGTTCCAGACCCGGATACGCTCATTACACTTTATTATGATAACAGTGGTGCTGTGGCGAATTCCAAAGAACCAAGGAGCCACAAGAGAGTGAAGCATATAGAGAGAAAGTATCATCTCATCAGAGAGATAGTGTATATAGGAGATGTGATCATCACAAAGATAGCCTCACAAGACAATCATGTTGATCCATTTTAAGTGTTTTCGGGTCACCTAGTTGGTCAAGGGTTACGAAACATGCCTCACATCCTTTAGTGCAATTGGGAGATTGTTGGGGTTTATTCCCTAAACATGTAATTTATAATTGGATTTATGAAACAAATAAAAAGAAAAGTTCAATTCATTCTTGTTATGTAATTTATTCTATAAACTTGTGCATATATTAACATCCTAGATTCTCGAATGTAATCTCAAACTATGTTTATGAGTGTCATATAATGATGGATACAGTAAGAGATGTTCAATCTAAAGAGTCTATTTATAATGAATAAAGCTCGGAACTTTATTTACGGTTAACCTATAATTGTGTTCCATTCTGAAATGTACGGTGATTCTATCTTGAACCATTCATATGAGATATAGGAATGGAGGCACCTTGTCTGATGTGATCACAAAGGACTGGACCATGATCTATATGAATCTGTCACTAAGATCAGTTTACCGATATGATTCATATATATCAACTAATGATGGCTATATGTGGGTGATCTTAATCCTGAGTGTATTATCAACTCCTTCAGGTTAGATTGTGGTCTTTGATATACCAGGGGTGAGGTCGGATGCAGTTCCTGATCAATATACTCCGTATGTTGGGATTGTGATTTGGCATGTGGTTGAGAAGGTTTGTACACAATAATGGAATCCACTCGTTCTTGTGAGAAGTAGATGGTAGTTCCCTTAAGGGTTGATTCGGGGCTTGGACAATATGAGTGCTCTCCTAATTTAGTAAGGAAAAAGGATTTATTATCCATTAGAAAATCAACAGTACTTAAAGGATGTGTGTAATTAGAAGGGTATAATGAACATTATGACCCAGCTCTAATTATGAACTACTGTGGAGGATCACTCCATATGTAATAGCTATAACGATGGACACCGAGTTGTATCGATCTGTGTAAAAGCGTCTACATTTGAGAGAGTGCAACTTCGGGTTTTTAGTAGAATAACACTGAAGATAACAATCGCGAAATGTTAATTAAAGAGTTTAATTATTTTTTTTAGAATTATTGGAGGTCAAAATATTGTGGGTCCATTAGGTCCCCTTGCTAACCCGATCGATTTAGGTAACAACGGTCACGGTTAATTAATTGGATTGTCCAATTAAATGTGCTACGAAAGTGACACGTATTTTTTCGGGAATAAGTTGAATAATGAGATTATTTAATTAAGGAATAATGGTGATTAAATAAATTAAATAATAAGATTATTTAATTATGTTATTGATCACTAAATGGAGGATGTTAGTTGATATTTGATTTTAAATAGAATATGATAATATGATAATTTTATTTTATTTTATTAAATTAAATATTTGAATTTGAATTCAAAATGTTTAATTTCAAAATAAATATATAATTATCTTTTAGAGATATGAGATATTTTAAAAGATTTGAAAATCAAATAAAAATAGCATTTGCTTTTAAAAGATAACATATATATTACTCGTTTGAAAAAAAAACGCATAACAAATGAATGCACAAAAAAAAAAAAAGTTTCTTTATGTTTTTTTTTTGTAAGCGTGAACTTTAAAGAAATATATAAGATATTTTTTGACAAACTAGAATTGTTTTAAGTTGTTTTCGTAAGAATAGTTAGTTTCTTCATCTTTTATATACATCCTCCTATGTTCCTGAATACGTGATGCGCCCACATGTACTTACCTGTTCTGAGAATAGCTAGGAAGATCAATGGTACTGACTAGGAGCATAGTAAGAAGTGAAGGAGCCTCCAAACGTTGGTAAGGTTCTATTTAATATCTTCTTCAGATTATTATCGATTTCAATTTCCAAATATACATATATTTTTGTAACATGTCTTGGCACAGTTGGTTAGGGTTGTTGGGAACATCCTACACATCACAGACAGAGTAACATTGGAGCTCCATTTGGTGTATGAAGCTTTTGAGGTGGCTCAATGGATCCTCCATCCCAAAGAACTTCTCGACTGGCATCTTGAACTTCGGAGGCATCTCCATCTATCTGATCCTTCTCCTAAAAGGCGCATTTATCTCACATATGGGGTCATTCTGCTTCACCTGTGCTTACCTCTCTTCAACTCTAGAATCTCCTTGGCTATCTGGGCCACCTGGTCATGTAGGCACTTGGATCCATCACTCTTGGACTCAACCTTTGACTCTTCGTTGTCTAATCCCTCTGATGCCACAGACGCCTCATCCTGGTCCTCCCCTTTAAGGTGGGTTTTCTTAGGTTCTCCTTTTTGGACCAGTGATACCAGCGACGGCGGTCCGTGGTTATCTTTCCTCTGCTAATGACTAAGCTGGGGGAAGTCATTGTTTCGGTGGGATTTCAAATGTTGATCTCACCTACTGAGGTTGAAAGTTCACAGGTCGGTCTAGAGCCGGTAGTGGTGACAAAAGTTTGTAGAAGGTCGGTATCCGGATACTTGGTCTAGAGGTCTCACCCCTAGTACCAGGTACCACGAATTGATATGTGATTCCTTCCATGATCATTGTAAGGAAAACACTCCCCACGAACGTAGTAACCTGCTGCTCTTTAATGGCTTCACCCACTTAGGAGCAGCTTGGTGATGCACTTCGAGCGTAACTATAAACTAATGATGCTCCAAAAACAAAATGGAATGCGTGAGTCTAGATGACCCTCCGCAAGAGTATAAATCACTGTTGAGTATAGGGGACACAAGTAAAAGTATCATTCTTATGAGGAACTTGAACTTGTTCTATTGATTAATCTAGTATAACTCATTAAAATTATGCAAAAGAGAAATTGCTTGTAAAATGCTAAGTTCAAAGATTATAAAGATATGTTGATGAGATAATGATGTCAAATGCTAATTATAAAGTTCAGAACCTAATTTATGTCATTAAGGATCTTTGATTAAGATTTTCAAGTATAACCTACTCAAGATTATTCAACCAAGAGACAAATCCACTAGTCATGCACACAATTTATGCTTAGATGCTAATTAAAGTGCATACCCAACAATTAATATACAAATATTTTTAGCATAGGTGCAAACTCAAATAGATAAAGAGATAGAATAGATCATTATTAAAATTGTTCACATATATACAATTATCAAATCCTCAACAGAAAGGATTTAGCCACTCATTATCAAGTAAATACAATTAAAGTAAAGAGAAAGATAAAAAAAGCTCATGGATTCTTGATGCTCCCCTATAGCTTGCTCAACAAATCCTTGCTTGATTTACAAAGAGTAGATCTACTTACCACTAATTAGAATATTCTAATTCTAAATTACGAACTCTAAAGTGTTTAATCCAAAGTAAAAGATCAAAGTGAAAGTAATTGTGAAAAAGGGTGTTTCTAACTCTTGCTACAAAGATCACACACTTTTTCTTGAAAGAAAACTGTATTTATATAGCAATGAGAAGATTTATATGAAATCCACTTGCAAGGTGACATTGATTGGGATTTGTGACCATAATCCGCGACTAGTACCTCGTAGTTGTTGGAATCTCGTTCACCGGTCTCGCAGCGGAAATGGGTTTTAAATTTTTTATACATATCATAATTGATCAGAAACCAAGGAACTTAGGATCGTACTTTTTTCAGAACTAATACATATAAAATTATTAAAATAATAAAATATAAGTACTTTACCAACGTTTGGAGGCTCTTTCACTTTATGGTACGCTCCTGATCTGTACAACTGATCTTTCTCACTATATCTAGGGACTGGTAACTGTGCGTGAGTGCGTCATGATATCAAAAACTTGAATAGAGGATTCAGAGAGAATGAATAAGAAGAAACACTTTGTTTTTATTCACTGTGCAACACTTGTACTCATACACAACACGCTTTTCCACCTGAACAATGCAAAAACTTGTGCGTCTTACGCACCCTTTTTCACTTTAATTGCAATTGCTATTGTTCAACAATGAGATAATGTGTGTATCAGTTGTCTTCTATATTTAATATATATCTCACGCACACTTCAATTGGCAAATTGCATCTCATGCAAAAAATCATTTTTTTGTTGCCTTTTGTGCGTTTATATATATATCAACATTAAAAACGAAATCCTTCTTTTAAAAAAAAACTTTGATTCCTTTTGTTTCAAGTAATATATATCAAAAATATAATATTTAAATTTTTAAAAAATTATCATATCTTTATTTAAAAATAAAATCTATGTTTTATTTATCAATTAAGATTTTATTTAAAAATGAGATAATCATATTATCTCATTATTCAAAATAAATAACAACTGAAACGCTCAATTTATGACTAATTACCCTATTAAATAATCTTGTTATTTAATTGTCATTTTAATCAACTGAATAATTTAATTACTGAAGGATACACTCAAGATTAAGATCACCCACACATAACCATCATTAGTTGATATATATGAATCTCATCGGTAAACGGATCTTGGTGTGAGATTCATATTGATCATGGGCAGTCCTATATGATCACATCATACAAGGTGCCTCAATTCCCACATCTCATATGAATGAATTAGGATAGAATCACCGTACATTACGGAATGGACATCAGCTATACATTAACCACAAATAAAGTACCTACCTTTGTTTGTTATCTATGGACGCTTTAGATTGCATGTCTCTTACTGTATCCATCGGTATATGACACTCATATACACAGTTCGAGATTACATCCGGCAATCTTTGATGTTAAATATAGGCACAAGTTATAAAATAAACCTCACAACAAGAATGAATTGAACTTTTCCTTTTATTTATTTCATAAATCCATTTTAAAATTACATCTTTAGGGCATAAACCCCAACAATCTCCTACTTGCACTAAAGAATGTATTGCATGTCTCGTAACCCTAGACCATCTAAGTGACCCGAAAACACTTTAGCCGGTAAGGTTTTTGTAAATGGATCAACATGATTGTCTTGTGAGGCTATCTTTGCGACAATCACATCTCCTTTCTGTATTATCTCTCTAATGAGATGATACTTTCTCTCTATATGTTTCCCTCTCGTGTGGCTTCTTGGTTCTTTAGAATTAACCACAACACCACTGTTATCACAGTAAAGTGTGATGGGCCTATCATGATCTGTAAAAACTTCCAGATCACTCAAGAACTTACGAAGCCAAATAGCCTCTTTAGCAGCTTCACAAGCGGTAACATATTCGACTTCCATGGTGGAGTCAATAATGCAATATTGCTTAATACTTCTCCACACAATGGCTCCACCACCCATGGTGAATACTGATACAGATATGGATTTCCTGGAATCGCTGTCTAATTGAAAATTAGAATCTGTGCATCCTAATTGGATCAAATCCTATCAGGAATACACTAGCTTATAATTTCACATTCTCCGAAGATACTTGAGAATAGTCTTGACTACAACCCAATGATCCAATCATGGGTTAGACTGGTATCTGCTAACTACTCCCACTACATAGCAGATGTCCATTTCTCACTACGTCTATGTGGTAGTGTATCCTGCTCTGGAATCATTTGACTCTCACATGTTTGTGGTTCACCAACTCTTGTTGATGAAGCATTAGTCTCAGCAAGCTCCAACTTATTCAATACAATCTTAGAACGAGGTTTATGATCACTAATAAAATTGTCCTCAAGAAATGTTGCATTTGTCGATACAAATACTTTGTTATCTTCGGGAATATAGAAGTGTCCACCTCTGTTCTCCATGGAGTATCCTACAAACAAGCAGACAATAGACTTAGAGTCTAGCTTTCCAGTTCTATTCTTCAGCATGTGTGCTGGAAACCCCTATATGCGTAAATTTTGTAAACTAGCTTTACAACAATTTTACAACTCTCTGGAAGTGTTAGGAATAGATTTGGGTGGCACCACATTTAAAATGTATGCCGCTGTTTGAAACGTAAATCCCCGAGAAGGAATTTGGTAATGATGAGAAACTAATCATAGATCTCACCATTTCTATTAAGGTTCTATTTCTCCTCTCTGATACACCATTTTGCTGAGGTGTACTAGGAGCTGTGAGTTGGGAAACTATCCCATGCTCGACCATGAAGTCATCAAACTCTTTGTCAAGGTACTCACCTCCATGATCTGATCGTAGTGACTTGATAGTCCTATCTAATTGATTCTCAACTTCAGCTCGGAATTCCTTGAACATTTCAAAATTTTCCAACTTCCGTTGCATTAGGTAGATGTATCCGTATCTTGAGCAGTCATCTATAAAGGTGACATAATACTCATAACCACCCCTAGCTTCAACATTTATCGGTCCGCAGATGTTTGTATCTATAAGCTATAGTGGTTCTTTAGCTCTAAGCCTTTTTCCAGTAAAAGGTCTCTTAGTCATCTTACCTTCCAGACAAGATTCACAGACAAGTAAGGTGTCAACCTTTAACTCACTTAAAGGTCCGCCTTTTACTAGTCTGTCTATCTGGTCCAGGTTGATATGACCAAGACTTAGATGCTAGAGATACGTGTCATTATCTGGAGAAATCTTATGTCGTTTAGTTTTTGGTTTTTCAACCTTAAACATTTCGGTGTTGAGCAGTGTAGTATGTATTAACGGTCTTAACATATACAAATTGTTTTCATTAATTTTTGAACAAATATCCAGACCATTCTTTCCAATAATAACAGATTTATTATTAAAAATAATAGAAATTTTTTTATCTAGCAACTTAGAAACGGAAATCAAATTCTGTGTAAATTCAGGAATATAAAATACATTGTCCAACAATATATAATTATTACAAAAACGTAATCTAATTACACCCACTGCTCATGCCGACACGACATCCCTGATCCTGCACGTATTGAGAAGGCTCCCTCCACTAGTTGAGTCCAAGAATCAGTCCACTGTAAAGAAGAACAAACATGGTTATTGGCCCCAGAACCAACTATCTAAGGTGAAGAATCATCTTCCACTAAACACGACTCAAATACAAGTAAATCATATTTACCTTTCTTGGACTTCTTCTTGTTTTTGGTCTTCTTGTGTTTGGACATATCCTTTGCCTTCCCAGCATACCTCTTCATTTTTTTATTATTGGAGGAAGATGGTTCGGAAACATTTGCCTCACCACTTTTGCCTTTGCCGTCCTTAGTCAAGGACTCAAAGGTAGTGAGCTCATTGAGCAATTGTGTGAGACCGAACCTTAATTTGTTCATCTCGTAATTACTCTTAAACTGATTGAAACCCTTTGGAAGAGTCGTCAGTATGATGCTCACTTGACTGGGTTAATCAATGGCCTCACCATTGACTTATGTCGTGCTGAAGTAGGACATAATGCTCGTGTTGAAGTAATGTAGAAGACATTATTGATTAAATAAATAAAACATTCATTCAATCATTTATTTAAAACAAGTGCGAGTGTTTCGGTATCAATTTAAACATGGTGCATGAACATATTTAACGAACTAGAACTACCCTAAAACTAGTTATTGTACCACGACAATCCAACATACTGTTGGAACCCCGTTCACTGATTACACAACGGAAGTAGGTTTAAAATTTTTAATACAGATCATAATCTGTATCTGGACCAGTGAACTTGAGATCGTAATTATTTTTCGAAACTAATACATACAATATATAAACACAGGCAATTGAAAAAAATATAATCAGAAGAAGAAAATCTTACCAACGTTTGAAGGCTCATTCACTTTACGATATGCACCTGTCTGAACCAATCTTATTAACGTTTGAAGGCTCCTTCATTTTACGGTGTGCTCCTGTGATCATGTGTTTAATATATATATCCTTGTTTGTATCCTATACAAACACTTATATATGTGCACACACCAATTTGCAACCAATTCAATCTCCTGTGTTATAATTGATATATATATTTTAATTATCCTTTTCAAATCTATCTAGTATATTAAAAGTGATAATAAGTATTTTTAATTTAAACTTAAATTCAAATACTTATATAAATGATTCAATATAATAAATTAATCCTATTATTTTATCTTCACCTAAATCCACATATCAAATAACATCCTCCAATCAATAGTTAATTAATAATTCATAATTATTAATATAATTAAATGATCTATTTTTTTAATTAATTTAACTATTAACATTCATTAATAAAATAATCACATTATTAAATTAATTCCCAAATATATACGTGTCACTTTTGTAACACAATTAATTGGACAATCCAACTAATTAACCGTGACCCTTGTTACCTAAATCGATCGGGCTAGCAAGGGGACCTAATGGACACACGGTATTTTGAGCTCCAATAATCCTCGGAATCATTAATAAAACTCTTTAAATAATATTCCTTGATTATTAACTCCGGTGTTATTCAACTAAAAACCCGAAACTGCACTCTCTCAACTATAGACGCTTTTACACAGATCGATACAACTCGATGTCCATCGATATAACTATTACACAAGGTGTGATCCTTCACAATAGCTCATAATAAGAGCTGGGTCATAATGTCCGTTATACCCCTCTAATTACATATATCCTTTAAGTACCGTTGATTCTCTAAAGGACAATAAATCCTATTTCCTTACGAAATTAGGAGAGCGCTCATATTGTCCAAGCCCCGAATCAACCCTTAAAGGAACTACCATCTACTTCCCACAAGAAGGAGTTGATTCCACCATTGTGTACAAATCTTCCCAGCCACAAGCCAAACTGCAATTCCAACATACAGAGTATATTGATCAGAAAAAGCATCTTACCTTAACCATGTTATATCAAAGACCACGATTTAACATGAAGGAGTCGATAAGACACTCAGGATTAAGATCACCCATATATAGCCATCATCAGTTGATATATATGAATCTCATCAGTAAACGGATCTTGGTAAGAGATTCATATAGATCATGGCCTAGTTCTATATGATCACATCATACAAGGTGTCTCCATTCTCATATCTCTATATGAATAATTCAGGATAGAATCACCGTACATTACAGAATGGATCGTAACTACAGATTAACCGCAAATAAAGTACCCAGCTTTATTTGATAACTATGAACTCTTTAGATAACACATCTCTTACTATATCCATCCATACAAGACACTCATATACACAGTTCGTGATTACATCTAACAATCTTGGTTGTTAAATATATGCACAAGTTATAAAATAAACAACACAACAAGAATGAATTGAACTTTTCCTTTTACTTATTTCATAAATCCATTTACAAATTACATCTTTAGGGCATAAACCCCAACAATCTCCCACTTGCATGAAAGCATGTGAGGCATGTCTCGTAACCCTAGAAAATCTATGTGACCCAAAAACACTTTAGCCGGCAAGGTCTTTGTAAATGAATCAACATGATTGTCTTGTGAGGCTATCTTTGTGACTATCACATCTCCTCTCAACATTATCTCTCTAATGAGATGATACTTTCTTCTATATGCTTCCCTCTCTTGTGGCTTATTGGTTCTTTGGAATTAGCCACAACACCACTGTTATCACAATAAAGTATAATGGCCTTATCCAGGTCTGGAACAACTTCCAGATCACTCAAGAACTTACGGAGCCAAACAGCCTCTTTAGCAGCTTCACAAGCAGCTACATATTCAGCTTCTATGATGGAGTTCGCAACGCAAGATTGCTTGATACTTCTCCATACAATGGCTCCACCACCCAGGGAGAATACAGATCTAAACGTGGATTTCCTAGAATCCCTGTCTGACTGAAAATCAGAATCTGTGTATCCTAAAAGGATCAAATCCTGCCCGAAATATACAAGCATATAACTTCTAGTTCTCCGAAGATACTATAGAATAGTCTTGACAGCAACCCAGTGATCTAATAATGTGTTGAACTAGTATCTGCTGACTACTCCCGCTGCATAGCAAATGTCCGGTCTCGTGCATAACATAGCATACATAAGACTACCTACTGCCAATGCATAGGGTACACGTCTCATATCCTCAACTTCTTGATGTGTCTTAGGACACTGTTCCATAAATAAGTGAACTCCATGCCTAAAAGGTAAATTACCTTTCTTGGAGTTTTGCATCGAAAAATCTCATAAGAATCTTATTGATATATGATGCTTGAGACAATGCTATTAGTTTTTTATTATGATCCCTTAAACATAACTTGCCTCTCCCAAATCATTCATTTGCAATTGGCTAGCCAACTAGCCAGCTAGCCTTTTACATCAGATAATACTCCCACATCATTCCCAATGAGTAGGATATCATCTACGTATAGGATCAAGAAAATTACTTTCTTGTTAATGATTCGCTTGTAAACACAAGGCTCATCGATAAAATGCTCGAAGCTATAGGTTTTGATCACATCACCAAACCTAATGTTTCAAGATCTAGATGCTTGCTTAAGTCTATAGATAGACCTTTGCAGCTTGTAAACCTTTTGCTATTGATCTGGAGAAACGAATCCCTCTGTTTGCATCATATAGATGCTCTCATCAAGATTGGCATTCAAGAATGCAGTCTTGACGTCCATTTGCAAAATTTCATAATCGAAGTAGGCAGCAATAGATAATGGAATCCTAAAAGACTTAAACATGGCTACTAGCGAGAAGGTCTCTTCATAATCGACCCCCTCTTTTTAGGTATAACCCTTGGCCACTAGCTTTGCCTTGAAGGTCTCTACCTTCCCGCCTACTTCTCTCTTTCTCTTGTATATCCACATACACCCTATGGGTTTTATCCCATCCGTTAAGTCTATAAGATCCCCTCAATATCAAGATTCAGGGCTTTAAGCCATTCCTCTTTATCAGGATCTTACATTGTATTCTTAAATGTCAACGGATCATCCACACTATCAGCAGAGACAACACATTGTCCCTCACCTATACCTAAATAGCAACCAAGTTATCTCACCACCCTCTCACTACGTCTAGGTGGTAGTGTATCCTGATCAGGAACCATCTGACTCTCAGATTTTTGTGGATCAACAACTCTTATTGATGAAGCACTAGTCTCACCAGGCTCCAACTTATTTAATACAATCTTAGAACGAGGTTTATAGTCACTAATATAATTATCCTCAAGAAACATTGCATTTGTCGATATAAATACTTTATTATCTTCGTAACTATATAAGTGTCCACCTCTGGTCTCCTTGGAGTATCCTACATACAGACAGACCAAAGACTAAGAGTCTACCTTTCCACTTATGTACTTTAGTACGTGTGATGGACACCTCCATATGTGGAAATGTCGTAGACTAGCTTTACGACCATTCCAGAACTCTAAGGGAGTCTTAGGAACAGATTTGGATGGCACCACATTCAAAATGTATGCCGCTGTTTGTAACGCTTCTTTCCAGCAATTTGATAGTGATGAGAAAATAATCATAGATCTCACCATTTCCATTAGGTTTCTATTTCTCTTCTATACAGCACCATTTTGATAAGGTGTACCGGGAGCTGTGAGTTGGGAAACTATCCCATGCTCGACCATGAAGTTTTCAAACTCTTGGTCAAGGTACTCACCTCTATGATCAGATCATAGTGACTTGATAGTCCTACCTAATTGATTCTTAACTTCAGCTCGAAATTCTTTGAACATTTCAAGTGTTTATGAATTCTGTTGCATTAGGTAGACGTTTCCGTATCTTGAGTAATCATCTATAAAGGTGAAATAATACTCAGAACCACCTCTAGCTTTAACATTCATCGATCCCTAGACGTCTGTATGTATAAGCTCTAGCGGTTCTTTATCTCTAAGCCCTTTTCAAGTAAAAGGTCTCTTAGTCATCTTACCATCCATACAAGATTCACAGACAAGTAAGGTGCCAACTTTAAACATACTTACAGGTCCAATTTTTACTAATCTGTCTATCCGATCAAGGTTGATATGACTAAGCCTTAGATGCCAGATATATGTGTCATTTTTTGGAGAAATCTTATGTCGTTTAGTTTTTGGTTTCTCAACCTTAAACATTTCGGTGTTGAGCAATGTAGTATATATTAAAGGTCTTAACACATACAAATTATTTTCATTAATTCCTGAACAAATATTCAGACCATTCTTTCCATTAATAACAGACTTATTATTAAAAGAAACTGAATATTTTTTTTATAACAACTTAGAAACGGAAATCAAATTTCGTGTAAATTCAGGAATTTAAAATATATTGTCCAACAATATATAATTATTACAAAAACGTAATCTAATTACGCCCACTGCTCGTGCCGACAGAACATCCCCTGACCCGACACGTATTGAGAAGGCTTGCTCCTCTAGCTATGTCCAAGTATTAGTCCATTGTAAAGAAGAACAGACATGGTTAGTGGCCCCCCGAATCAACTATCCAGGGTGAAGAATCATCTTCCACTAAACACGACTCATGAACAAGAAAATCGTATTTACTATTCTTGGACTTCTTCTTGCTTTAGGTTTCTTGGGTTTGGGCGTACCTTTTACTTTCCTAGTAGACCTCTTCCTCTTCTTATTATTGGTGGAAGATGGTTCAGGAACATTTTCCTAACCGGTCTTGTTCTTGTTGTCCTTAGTCAAGGGCTCAAAGCTAGTGTTTGAGATTTAACCTTAACTTGTTCATCTCGTAGTTACTCTTAAACCGATCAAAACTCTTCGAAAGAGCCGTTAGTATGATGCTCACTTGACTGGGTTCGTCATTGGCCCCGCCATTGACTTCTGCCTTGTTGAAATAGGACATTATGCTCAGAATATATTCCTGAATTGACATACCTTCCTTTATTCAAGCGAGCATAGCGGAACGAACAGCTTCGTGTCGCTTTTGCTCGAAGGGCTACCCGAACATAACTTCCAATGAATCCATGATTTTGAATGCTGAAGCCATTACTTCATGATTTGTGACAAGCACGTTTGTCATAGAAGCCAACAGATATGTTCGGGCCTTCTCATCAGATGAGGCCCATCGCTCTTATGCTTCATGAATAGTTCTATGGCATTCGCAACAGGCACTGGAGGACATTCCTTCATAAGCACAAACTTGAGGCCTTTGGTGACCAAAATTGCATTAATGTTAAGTTTCCACTTAGTGTAGTTATCACCAGTTAATATGTCGTTGGCGAGGACTTGATGTAATGCAGAAGACATTATTGCTGAAATAAATATAACATTCATTGAGTTATTTATTTAAAACAAGTGTGAGTGCTTTGGCATAAATTTAAACATGATGCATGAGCATGTTTAACGATCTAGAACTACCCTAAAACTAGTTACTATACCATGACAATCCAACATACCAAAAAGAAGTGCCGCCTTAAGGTCGGTCAAGTCTTTGCATGTTGGACCGAGGCATTCTCAATCAAATGATTTTCTAGAATAACTCTTATTCCATATCGTTCAACCAATGTTTATTCGGTCAGGTTTTTACTTAACAAACTTAATCAAAACCTTCGTGAGTGTAACTCACAAATTCAGATCTCACGAGCTTAACTCGTGAATTGCCGCCTTAGGGTCGGTCAATCCCGAAATACCCTAAGAAATCCTATCCGTTAGGAAGTCAACCTTGGTATCGACCTTTGTGGAAACCCTCTTTAGAGAGGACAAAAGCAAATCCGTAACGAGGCCCCACTCGGATCTTACGGGGTTGAACTAATGATGGAGACCACGAGATATATATATCATATATCCCTTTCCCACTCACTATTTTGAAACCAAGGTTTTCTATTAATCGTTAATGCATCTAGACTCTAAAGGATTAAACGACTAACTTTAATCAAGTTATCTAGTGCCTTAACTAATTAGAAACAAATTCTAATTAAATAATAATTTATTAATGATTTTTGAACAATTAAAAATCTAATTTATTAGTGAATAATCTAAACCTTTATAAACTTTTTACTAATGTCAGATTATTATGATAGTGTTTACCAAGTTTTAACCGTTAAAACTCTAACGCTTTATTCAGTTCATTTATTATTAGGTTATTAATCATATTAATCCTAATTATAATAAATGATCCTATTAATCTAACTTATTAAACTCTTTAATATATAGATTAGTATTAGTGAGAATTTACCAAGTTTTCTAACCATTAAAAAAAAAACTAATCTCATTATTCATAGCCATTTATGTATATTGCCCATTTTAATCACATTAAAATAAAATCCATAAAATACCAGGCTATGATGCATGTATGCCATATCAAATATATTTGTGTAGGCACATCTAATCTAAATGAAATGCGTATGCATGACAATGCTTTTATCATCACATGATATAAAACATACATTAATTGACTGAGTACTGTGGATTATTTAACCTAAAAAATTGGAATCTAAAATTACAAAAAAATTCCCTAAGGCATTCCATAGTCTTCTTGTAACTTCAGAAATCTTCCAGGCTCTCTAGGTTATTCTGATTCATCTCACGAATCCGAAACGGGAAATCTGCACGGAACGCACTAAGCAACACTTGCCAATGGAACCGTGCATGAACAATACTATGTTAACAGTACCCGATGAATAGTGGAGGTGAATAGTGTCGCATCAACTGTGTCGGAGTCGCGCGTTTCCAGTTCAACGTTTACAGGTTACAATTGTATTTATTTACAATACAATAACAATAAAAATAAATTAAATAAAAATTATACAACTCATAAACCCTAAATCCATAGTACCATAAAAATTTACGATCAACCATGTTTAATTAAACAATTTAATTATAAACATTTATACAATCATAAAGATGGTGCCTACACATTTATACATACAGAAGCATCAAAAACAATTTCCTGTTCCGAAAAATAACCATGCTTTGATACCAATTGTTGGAACCCCGTTCACCGGTTATGCAGCGGAACTAGGTTTTTTTTTATATACATATCAAAATCTGTATCTAGGACAAGTGAACTTGGGATCATAATTATTTTTCGAAACTAATACATACAATATGTAAACACAGGAAATTGAAATCAATATAATCAAAAGAAGAAAGTCTTACCAACGTTTAGAGGCTCATTCACTTTAAGATATGCTCCTGTCTGAACCAATCTTACCAACGTTTAGAGGCTCCTTCACTTTACGATGTGCTCCTGTGATCATACGTTTAATATATATATATATATATATATATATATATATATATATTCTTTTACGCAAACCGGGCTTCATGATTGTCGATTGAATGTGGAAAATTTCTCTTTGACCCATGGCCAAATTTCCCTATTAACACATATTATCTCACTATTCAAAATAAATAACAACTAAAACCCTCCATGTATGAATAATTACATTATTAGATAATCTTATTATTTAATTGTCATAATTGTCATTTTAATCAATTGAATAATCTAATTACTCAATCAACTCCTGACATGTGTCACTTTCGTAGCACACTTAATTGGACAATCTAATTAATTAACTGTGATCCTTGTTACCTAAATCGATAGGGCTAGCTTGGGGACCTAATGAACCCACAGTATTTTGAGCTCCAATAATCCTTAGAATCATTAATTAAACTCTTTAATTATTATTCCTTGATTATTAACACTGCTGTTATTCCACTAAAAGCCCGAAGCTGTACTCTTTCAACTGCAGATAGTTTTACACAGACTGATACAACTTGGTGTTCATCGATATAGTTATTACACAGTGTGTGATCGTTCATAATTATATCTGGGTTATAATGTCCGTTATACCCCTCTAATTACATATATCCTTTAAGTATTGTTGATTCTCTAATGGACAATACATCATATTTTTTCACGGAATTAGGAGTGTGCTCATATTGACAAAGCCCCGAATCAACCTTTAAGAGAACTACCATCTACTTGTCACAAGAAGGAGTTTGATTCCACTATTGTGTACAAACCTTCCCTGCTACAAGCCAAACCGCAATCCCAACATACGTAGTATATTGATCAGGAAATGCATCCGACCTTACCATGGTATATCAAAGACCACGATCTAACCACAAGGAGTTGATAAGACACTAAGGACTAAGATCACCCACATATAGCAATCGTTAGTTGATATATATGAATCTCATTGGTAAATGGATCTTTGTGTGAGATTCATATAGATCATGACCTAATCCTATATGATTACATCATACAAAGTGCCTCCATTCCCATATCTTATTAGAATGATTCAGGATAGAATGACCATAAATTAAGGAATGAACCGCAGCTATTGATTAACCACAAAGAAAGTAACCAGCTTTATTTGCTATCGATGGACTCTTTAGATTGGTCGTCTCTTACTGTATCCATCCATATATCACAATCGTATACACAGTTCGAGATTATATCCAGCAATCTTGGATGTTAAATATATGCACACAAGTTATAAAATCAACAACACAACACAAATGAATTGAACTTTTCCTTTTATTTATTTCATTAATCCATTTAAAAATTAAAACATTAGGGCATAAAACCAAACAATGAAGTGTCGTTTTGCAGTCTTGTCAGCTTAGGATTTGCTATCTTATTCTGCTGGTTGTAACTCGCAGATCTTCGTACGTGGTTGTAATGCAACATCATTTTGCAGCATAGATGCCGCAGTGTTTATTTGCAGTATCTTGTGGTGGTGATATGCTGGATGATTCTTCAAGGTTGAACTTGCAGTTTTGTGTCCCGGCCTTTTTTAGAACTGAACTACTATACATAACTTACTGTGAGGGCTTCGTATAAACTGTTTGGTTTAGCTGCTACCTCATTATGCTAGATCTCACTCGTAATCTTTTCTCACAATGGTCGTTGCCTCTGATCTATTGCCTTGTTCTACTAGCTGTAACTCATAACATTAACTTAAAGATATGTTCAGGTAGGCCTTTGTCACATCTTGAATCGGTAGATCATTGGGGCGTAGGGCGCAGTCTGCACGTTCGATGAATGGACTAGTACTGGATTCCAACTGTTCAATCATTTCCCATGCTTCTGACACTTGCGAATTGAAGCAACTGAATGGTGCCCAGATTGGTCGGGCTGTCCATGAGAGGATCAGAGCCTTATACTTGTATGCTACAAAAAAGTGCTTACAAGTTTTTTTTATAGGTGTGGAAATCTTCCCACAGACGTCGTCAAAAAGTTTTAACCAAAATTCGTCTGGGTTTTGAATCTCAATCAACACTCTCAAGCCACAACCTGGTAGGATATAGCATGGTAAGTACGTTATGCCATAGTTATGACAAAGTGGATGTAAGAAACAAGGGGAAAAGGTAGAATACATATTGAATAAGAACAAGAGGAATGGACTGCTTTATTGCTCAAAGAATTGTTACAACGGTGGTTTAAGCTTTCATTATAGCACTCTTTTTTTCTCACTTACTTTACGTATATAGCGATGGTGACCTCATTCTAGTCGATAAGTGGGTATATCATTGCATCGTAGTGGCAAAAACTCTCCATGGGTGATGGTGAACACTCTTTCTTAGATGTACCATTCTTCAATTTTTAGAATTCCCCCCATTTGCTTCGAATCCTATCACAATATTTATGGTCTCCGACTCTTTCAATGAATCCCTATAAGTTTGGCCAGTTGTTCTATAATCATCGAAGTTGATTGACATTAACTGATGTAGTAAATTAGTGTGGGAATTACTCCCTTTGATTATGTAATGGTTTCCATTAGATTTGAATTTTGATTGAGTTAACCCGTTGGTCTCATTTATGGCATTTTAAGTTTCACGATAGTCAACCTTCTCTTTTGCCTTGCTGGAGACTAGTGCTGGCTTTGTTTCTTTGGGCTCGATACTGGTTTATTATCCCAAGTATATCAGTCTTCCTTTGTTGGTGTGGTTCTCATTCTAGCACTCCGGCACCTTATTGGTAACATTCTTCCTTCAAGGCGGATGAGATGCACATACCGGATCAGTCTTTTACTGATATCGTGGTACTTATGCTCCAGATAGGTGTTGCAGTACCTAGATAACAAGTAGGAGGTATCATGGTACCAGTTCTTTTCGATACCAGGTAATGGTATGATATGACATCGACCTCTCCCAGATTGTGGTGTCAAAATTTCCTGGTACCTATGAACTGTTCCCGATATGAATCTTACCACATCTCAGCTCGATGGAAAATTATTCTTTGGTCCCTAGTCGAAAAAGGTTGTTAACAACCCTAACATGAGAAAATTTCACCTTGTGTCCGGTCCGTAACAAAAAAGTACCTTTGTGAAAGGTCGCTTTATTACCTATACCTGGAACACGAATCACGTTAAAAGGTTTTACCCATGAAGTCTGCAGAAGCAAGGTAAGCATTAATCGGTATCACCTTGGTAATTCGACTATGATCGCGTTTCACCTATGATCGCGCTGAGACCAGGAAAGCCACATGATATTCTGGATGCCTTGGACATGACCCACCCCTCTCCAGGAAGGGTCTGGTGCATAAATGGAATAGTTGCCTACCATATCAGGGATGCGGATTCATAGACCTGGTCGCTTATCACATCCTAAGATCAAGAGAGACTATACGACACTCTTAAAGCCTTGGACGAAACTAAATATCACAAAGGAAGGATTTGGTACATAAATGGCAGAGTTGCCTAGCAGGATCCTTTTGCCTAAGTACCAGGATTCCTGAAACAAGAATGTCAGTTACCTAGATTCGCCTTTGTGTTTTCGCCTAAGTATCAAGATTCTAGAAACAGGAATGCTAGGTATTAAGATTCTTCTATACATGATGGATATGGTACATAAATGACACAGTTTCCTACCTGGATCTTTTCATCTAAGTACCAGGATTTATGAAAAAGGAATGATAGGTACCCATATTCGTCTATATATCGCTTATGAACTTTTACTTAAGTTCTAGGATTCTTTCAACAGGAATGGCAGGTACCCAAATTGGCCACCGAAACCTCATCCCAAATAATATAGCAATACGGTTTGTCATATCTTACCTTTCTCGCTTAGCAAATTTTATAATGACTAGAGCGTTGAAATTTCTAACCAAAGTAATATCCCTACCTGTGGTCAACCACCATTAATTTGTTTTGTAGGAATGCCAGTTACCCAGATTCACCTCTATTTTGCTTGTGTATAAAGACCTAGTATGAAAGTGGCCTTAGTTTCCTAACAAGATCTTTTCACCAAAGTACCAGGACTCCTAATGTTTGAATATCCAGTACCCTGATTGGCCTAAGCCAAATGTGCTAGGAACGGTTTTCGTTTCAAGTAATGGTTACCTGTGAGATACGATAAGCAAATTTCTTTAAGCATTACAGATCATGACTCCAAACCAAACTAGGTACCGTGTTCAAGTCAGGGTGGGGCTTCTGTTAACAACTTTTTTTGGTAGGGGTCCAAAGAACAATTTTTCATTAGGCTGATTTTTGATAAGACCTTGATCAGGACCTGTAAGGAAAATCCGTGCAACGGAAGCGTAAAAATTATAAATTAGGGTTTTGGTAAATTTTCTTTTTCACTTTTTAATAACTAGAACCTTAACCCTAGACTAATTGATGTATATATAAGGTATCAAACCATTTTCTCATGAAGATTGAACTAGCGCCGGATTGAATCTGTAAGATCTTCCAATCCAATCATGAACGTTAATCACCTAGGAGTGTGGACACCCTTTCTATAAATTGTATACTTGAGGATGGAAACAAACAAAATCCTTTTCTTTGTTAGTCACAATAACCCTCCAAGAGGAAAATGAAGAACGTTAGGTTACATGTGAATTATCAATCAATTTAATTGAAATTCACGTGAACTTTGATTAGATGTTGTACACAAAACCTTCTAATGTAAAGGCTACTAGTGTACTATCAAACGAAAAGTTCTTTCTTACTTTTCTTCTTTACTGAATCTCACACTATTTCTTAGAGTTGATCAAATTTTGTCTAGAGCAAAAACAAAATTTTCTCCCAAAATTCTCATGGTAGCCGAATTCTCTCCAAGTAGTATATGTTGGCCGAAATTTTCTCCTATATATTGATACAAATATTATGGTGTGTTTAATATTAATCTAGAGGGGGGGTGAATAGATTTTAATCAAGTTTTACCTAATTTTCGTTAATGGTCATTTAGACGAAAATACCCCTAACTAGTCAAAATAATATCACAAGTGTAATAAGTGCGGAAATAATAAAGACACTTGAGATATACGTGGAAACCCTCCAAATGGGAAAAACCACAGGCTGTTAAGTGTACCACACTCGAAAAATGAATCCACTCATGATAGAGGCGTTAAAACCTACTTCCGGTATATAACCCACTACCACTACCTAATCCCGGTATTAAGTGGACCCAGTCCAATTTGCTTACTCTTGAAGCAACCTACTCACGGATGCAACACAAAACTTACTTCTCTTCAATGAAGAGATAAACACCCTATGTGAATATATGATGATATTCAAACAACAAACAAGGCTAGGGTACCTTATATCCTTATCTAGGATTATGAGATGGCAATTAATGCAATCTTAGATATCAAGAGCTAAATGACATGTCATAAAGCTTAGCTAAACATAGAACAAGCAATCCTGTGTAGCTATCATAAAAGCTAAATCAAAACATGTTGCCATTAAGCATGGCAAGGACTATAATGCAATCACTAAATGCAATTAATGAGTCCTAATCAACAATGTCTAAATGCAATGCACAGAGACTTAGCAAGAAGGGAAAAAATGTCCTAAATTCAAGCTATAAAAAAAAACTTAATCATGCAAAGGAACTCAAAAAAAGATGCAATGAATGAAGTCCTAGCATTTAATCAACTAATAAATGCAATAAAAACATCATCTTGGAAAACATGAACAAATGACAAAGATGAGATTTTTGTTCAACTTACCAAGTCAATAAAATATGAAGACCCATGCCTAAAGATGCTCAATAATGCATGAAGGATGTTGGGTTTTGAGTTTGGAGAGTTAAATAATAACTCTTGGAGCTTCTCTCTCAAAGCAAATACCTTCTCACTCTAAAAAATGGTTTGGAAGCTCTAAAAAACTAGTGAGGAAAAAGATGACATATAAATATGAGTCCTAGAGCAAAAATACATTGTTTTGAAAATGCCCAGAATTTTACTTGGTACGTTGGTGAGCTACGCTTGTTGACAAGTGCCACACCAGCGCACACCTACTGTCCAAGGGGCGCTGGTGAGGGCACTTGCGGACTGGCGTAGCCGCAACAGCGCAACAGCCTGAGCTTCAAGCGACCAAAAACAAAACCAAACATCATCCAAACCTTTCATATAATATACCGTTGGGAAGGTATGGAAGTCTAATTTATACTCTAATTTACAAAACATAATTTTGATGTTCATAGAAAATGTTATGGTCATTTAAGTGACCAAAGGTCAGAAACAGACAACGACAGATATGCCCCGTTTTTGTGGTCATTTTGGAGATTTCAAAACCAATCCAAAAAGTCATGAAATATTATGAATAATATACTATTAAAAGGTATGGGTGACGAGTTTGTTCAAAAAAATTCAAAACTCATTTTGAATCATTATTTAAAAAGATATGGTTACAAGACCATACAAAAGTCAGTTTTTAAAAACATTTAAATCATTGAAATACACTCCTTTGAAACTAGACATCTTACTCTGTATAACCAAACCAAGAGAAGAATAAAACCTTCTCAAATGGTCACTCAATGCGCTAAGACAAGCACACCATCGTGCAAGTGCGAACAACACACAAAACCAAACTATGAATGCACATAGACAACAATGAAGCACACATGCATACCAAATCAAATGCAAGTAAGTGTGTGTGTGAGCAACACATAATGCATGTCAATACAAATGCAAGGATGTGATTAATATAAACATGCAAGAAGAGTCATCAAAACATGAATGCACACTCATATAAACACACAACATATACGAATAAGAAATATGCATGAGGTGTGAGTCTGTACAACTATATCTCTTCAAAGCAAGTAAGCACAAGAAATATACCTACGGTGCTTCTTCTCTTGAGGTCTTGAGAGCCCAAGCTACCCTTACAGTGTGGTTTGTTCACAAAATAAGCCAATCAATAAATGAGGACTTTACAATCTCCCCATTTGGCTATTTCGTGACAAAACCACCTCTTACATTGATCCTCACAGGATAAAATATAGCACCGGAAAGATATTCTACATTACAATGAGATATATAAAAATAAACTTCAAATCTTCAATCTCCAATCTCTTGTAGATCTATCAACCCTACGCACAAAACAAAAACAAATACACTTTCCAAACCAAGTGTATGTGAGATGAACAAGTAAATATAAAACAAAAGCATTTGCATTTAAGAATATGAGTACAACATCATGCAATGTATGTGAATGCAATGCTCCCCCTCAAAGGGTTACTGTCCCAAATGTAATCTCCCCAACATGTATTACTCCCCCTTACCATGTTCCCTCTTAAACCATATGCTACTCCCCTTTTTGTCATGATATAGGCAGTATAATAGTCCCTAACTGGGTCACTCAAGGCAAAGAGAGAATAGAGCATACAAGATATTTGTATAATCATGTAAGTCACATTTATGCAACTCAATTAATAGGAGAGAAACAAGGAGATATATTTTAAGGAAATGTGTGAATCAAAAATGCTTTGCATACAAGACATGGTGCATTCAAGTCCAAAAACAATGGTATTTGGCAAAGCAAATGACAAAGGTTTCCAATAGAATTCAAACCAATTTCACCATTCGTCATGAGATAAGCAAGGAAATAGAGTTTTCATAGAAGTAAAATTTTAAGAGCACTATATCCAACTTTATAAGCGAAACATGGCATCAGTAACTTTGCACTCTATTTGTTTTTTTTGGGTAAGATACCCGTATGATAGTATCCATGTTTAACTTAATAAAGAAAGAAAGACAATGATTAACCATTTGAGTCTCACTAGCATATTCACACATTGTTTTGCATTTAACAATTGCAATCATCAATTTATGCTTTATCATTTTTCATTAGCATGTCATTAAAGAATCATCATGTCATGGAGCTAACTATAGGTCATTCAATATGTACTTCCTATGTATATCTCCTAGTCTAAAAATGCATATTTTAACATAAATATGACATGGATTGTAATCAAAGCAAAGTTCAAACTTATTGAAGAAAATACAATATAATATATTATAAGTGAAACCAAGCTACTCAAGCAATAAATAAAGGAGCATAAACATTTCCAATTTTTTTGCATGAAACAAGTATAGAATAGCTCCCTTTACTTAAGCTCCCCAGATGGGGTCAAAGACCAAAACTCATCACTCCATGTGACAAAATGTTAGGATTATACTCGATAGCAAGAGTGTAATATTGTAATTAACAATCTTTTCATATGAATAAAGTTATTTCTAGTTTAACAAATATTATAGCATTTATAGTTTAATTATTATAATTGTCAAAAGTAAATAATCATAAGGTCAAAAGACTAAGAGAAATTAAGAATTGTTCATACATCTAGGTATGTATGAGGTAGACACAATTCTGTAGTTAGTCTTGAATAATATTCACAACTTAAGATAGAAGGTTGGGCACCCTTATCTTGTCAAAGTTGTAGATTCTTTTGCTAGCATTTGAGTGAGATCAAATGTGTTATGATAAGTCTAAAATCAGCAAAGTGTGGCGTCTTCGGGCAAAACAATCTAGTGTATTGAATAGGATCAAAAAGAAATACTTTATCTAGAACCGTCAATGAATAAAAGTTTTCATTAGAAGACAATCGAAGAGTCTATCTCAATCCTGAGATAAATGATGGACTTATGGTTGCAAGTGTTATAATTTGAGCTATCAATGAGTACGATTATATAGCATAGTCTATCCTCGATAGTTTGGTGGTATTCATTTGTTAATCGATAGAGGACTTCATTTATAGATATGGACATCGTGGCTCAATTTACTTAATGAGAGTAGAATACCATCATATGGATGTTTTGAGGCATTGGATATTAAATCTTAACGTTAAGTTTTCAATAGTGTATATTAAAACATGGCTTCAAGACAAGTCAAAATATCCAAGTTCAAAATGTGGTCATATGAGTAAATATAGTAACTTGGAGAGCTATAGGCGGTCTATGAGCTCTTGGCGATTACTGGTATTCTTCACGAGGATACACTTTCTCTAGTAAGGTTGTCTAGGGTATGAATGAGTAACATCAACATATTCTATCTTTATTTAAGAGTTCAATTTTAGTTCTTTAGTGGAATGAACTAAAATTAAATAGATCGGACCTATGTGACTCATTTGTTGATTGTGATTGGGTTGTGTCTATTGGAGCTTATATTTAGATTGCCTGCCAAGATCCCCAATACACACGAACTTGCATGGATCATTTGATATATTCTACCGGACCAATTTAGGGGTCCATCTAGAATTGTATTAAGGCATGAGAACTTGTTTCTTTTTGTAAGAATAGGTCTAGTTCACATGTGGACTTTTTATTAAGGTTCAATGGATTTAATAAAATAAGAAAAATAATATATGGCCCTTATAGTTGGTATGGGCGGCAAAGGCTATTGTGAATAGCTTAAATATATTATTTTTATTTTATTATTTAATTAAATAGAAATTAATTAGTTAGTTGATTAATTAATTATTTAATTAAAAGTCAAAATCTTTTTCCTAGTATGAGATGGTCTCCTAAAACTATACTATTTTTTGTAGTATAGTTAATGGTGAAGACTATATTTGATAAGTAGATAAATAAAATGAATTATTTATCGAATCAAATTAGGAAGTCTTTAATATGGTTACAAATACACTATTGAGTTGGATTAGGAGTCTTGGTGTAGGAAAGAATTCTTTTTGGAAAAGGATTCTTGGTCACCAAGTAAAACTACTTAGTGGTAGAATTCTTTTTTGAAAAGGATTCATAACCACCAAGTTAATCTACCTAAGGATATGATTCTTGTCCATCAAGTAATCCTTCTTAGGAAAGAATAAATCTCCTAATCTACATCAAAGAGTAAAATTCGGCCACCAAAAATGGTTATAGGAGAAGTTAGATTTCCTTTTAGATAAGGACACATAACTACCAAATAAATCCACCTAAGGAAAGGATTCTTGACAACCAAGTAAATCCTTCTTAGAAAAGGATTTATGATCCTATATATATGTGCATGAGAATTTCGGTCTTTACTAAGGCAATAAGAGGTGAATTTTCGGCCAAGCTTATTTTCTAAGAGATAAATTCGGCCATCATAGGATTTTTGAGGGAGAAAAATATGATTTTACCCTAGACAAAATTCGATCATCTCTAAGCAATAGTGTGGGAATTCGGCCAAGTAGAGAAAAAAGGGGAACATTTTTGTTTTCGATAGTATACTAATACCCTTTACATCAAAAGGGTTTTGTGCACAACAACGAATCAAGGTACACGCGAGTTTCAATTAAATTGATTGATAATTCACAAGTGACCGGACGTTTTTGGATTTTTCTCTTTGAGGATATTTGTAACTAACAAAGAAAAGGTTTTTGCTTTGTCTCATTTCTTAGGAATACAATTTAAAGAAAGGGAGCCCAGACTCCAAGGTGATTCACATTCGTGATTGGATTGGAAGATCTTACGGAATAAATTCGGCCCTTGTTCAATCGTCATGAGTAAAATATACGATACTTTTATATATGTCAATTAATCTAGGGTTAAGGTTCTCGTTGCATAAAGGGAAAAAAAATTATATACACAAATCCTCAATTTCATTTTTATCACACTTTCATTGCATTTTGAACCCGTTTTTCCTTCAATTGGTATCGAAGTCAGGTTGTACCTTTGATTAATTGATGTATGTGTTTGTGCATCTTTTTCTTTTTATTGTATGTATGCATGTTTTAGAAAGAGATGACACTCTAGGTATTCGCATATATATTTACATTGGAATGTATGTATATATATATGTTTTATATGTGGTTTGTTATTGCTCAGTTTGTGTCCTAGAATTTCACTGTAATATTGTTTTGGGATTGTAACAAGAATGGTGGTCTATTATCGCCATAATTTCCTTCTTGGTAGTTGCTAAGTTTTTTTTATTTTGTTGTTGTAATAATAATAAAAAAAAACTGCAGTATTTTGTTATGTAAATTCTTCTGTAATACATTCAAGTTTCGAAGACTCGAAGGTTTGAAGAATTAGGAGTAACCGAAACAAGTTTGGGACCGTGCGAGCCGTAACAACGAACGTGTGTGCGAAGAGCGCGTAACCACGTTTGTTGTGGCATGGGCTGCGCACGACAGCCCCTTTGGTAGCCATGGGCTGCGCATGGCAGCCCTTTATGGGTTTGTGGCATGCGCACACCCATGGGTAATGGCAAAGGGTGAGCACGCCCATGGGAGGTAGCCGAGGGAGTCCGAACGACTAAGGTCGCGTGAAGACTTGTTCGCCAAGAAAAGAGTTCTTGTATTCCAAGATATATGTAATTTACTTGTTTTTCTAGGATGGACCAAAATTGTAGCTATTTATATTTTTGTAAATATTGCAATGTTTGTCATTGTTTGATAACATGTCATAAAGAATAGGAGTGCCACTCATATATCTCTTTTTGTATGAACATGCATTGAATGGTTTAAGTATCTAAATTGTCATCTAGATAACTTGGTAAATTATTCTTTGGAATTCGATCACACACCTTAAACAATTGAGTGGGAGAAGGTGTTTTTGAACACCTACGGCCTCCAAGTTTAGTTGAGCTTTATGTTTCATGAATAACCTCCCAGGAGGTATTCATGAATGGAATTTAGCAAGATACTTCCTTACAAGGATAGACTAGACAATTAGCCCAAACGATATCTACTTCCAAATGTAGGATATTCGTGAGGGATTTTATTGAAGGTCGATAACTTGATAACACACTCAATGTGAGTTTATTAATATCCTCCCAATAGTTCTTGTTAATAAAATCACAAGGCTAAAATTGAAAATGTTGGTTGTTATGTTAACAATTAGGCGGGACCTAGTCCTACTAGTAAAAATTGTGAATTCCTAAAGGAGGCGTGACATTTATGGGTGTTGGATCACCGTTGAATTTTTATGATTGGATTATTTCATTTAACTCAAGATAAATATTCAAAAGTGCTTAATAATGATTATTTACTTATATAATTTTTGTAATTGTTCAGAAATCATGACCCCATCCTTAATCATAAAGATAATACTTTAACTAGTGATAATTATTTTACATGGAAAAAGAAAATTAGGCTTCAATTGCAATCAAAAAAAGCATAAGTTCGTTTTGTGCACTCCTAAACCACCTACTCCTACTAATGAATCTACTCAGGAGCAAACAGATGAGTATCAGCAGTGGGAGTCTTCTGATGAGATAGCTAAATGTTACATTATGACCACCATCTCCAACGTGTTGCAACAACAACATGAAGGAATGGAGACTGCTGCCGATATAATGATGTCTCTATAGGAGATGTTTGCTATGAGGTCTAAGACAACTAAGAGAAAGGCAGTGACTGCTTTTATGATTCTTAGGATGAAACCTGGACAGGCTGTGAAAGATCACATGATAAAACTCATAGCACATCTCAACATTGCTGAACTGAATGGTGCTGAGATAGATGGTGAGACCAAAATTGACATGATTGTCAACTCACTGTCGGATTCCTTTGATCAATTCAAGTTGGAATACACCTTGAATATAAGGAATACACCTTGCAAGGCCTAATGCAAGATGTTTAAAGTGCGGAAAAGATCCTTGTGAAAGGCAAGGGTCAAGAGATTCATACCGTAGGTAAAGTTGCTACTGTTAAGACCCATAAGAAGGTCAAGAAACAAAAGAAGAAAAAGTAACTAGACTTACTAAGAAGGAGACAAAGAAAGTAACCAAGAACAAAGGAAAGTGTTTCCTTTGTGGTGAAAAGGGACATTGGAAAAGAAATTGCCCAAAGTCTCAAGACAAAAAGGAAGAAGGTAATATTAATTATCTTGAAACTTATTTTTTGGAGGATTCTATGGGTTCTTGGATCATAGACTCCGGAGCCACTAATCATGTTTGTTTTTCCTTACGGGGGTTCAAGAAAAGAAGAAGGCTTAATAAGAACAAATTCAACTAGCGTTTAGGCAATAGAGCGTTGGTGTCTGCTATTTTAGTTGGAAATATTAGAATTAGTTTAGATTCTTATAGGCATTTAGATTTAATAGACGTTTACTATGTACCTCAATTCAAGAGAAATTTAATTTCAGTTTCTTGTTTAAATAAATTTGGTTATTCTCTTACTTTAAATAAAACTTTTATTATTAGTAAGAATGACAAAATTATTTGCAAAGGTATATTGGAAAACGGTTTATTCTATTTGCATGGAAATATCTCTCACTTTTTAGACACGGAATCAACGGAACCTAATCATAAAAGAGTAAAATTATCAAAAGATGAAACCTACCTATGGCATTTGCACTTAGGTCATATCAACCTTAATAGGATTAAAAGATTGGTATGTTATGGACCTCTAAGTGACTTAAAGGTTGATGATCTACCAACTTGTGAATCTTGTTTGGAAGGTAAAATGACCAAAAGGTCGTTTACGACCAAGGCGCAAGAGCCATTGATTGTTTAGGATTGATACACACTGATGTGTGTGGACCTATGAGCATTCAAGCTAGAGGTGGATATGAGTACTTCATCACTTTCATGGACGATCACTCAAGATTTGGCTATGTGTATCTCATGAGACATAAGTCGGATGCTTTTGATATGTTCAAAGCATTTAAAGCTGAATTAGAAAATCAGCTTGAGAAACGCATAAAAATCTTGAGGTCCGATCGTGGTGGAGAATATCTATCTGGTGAGTTTCAGCAATATCTTATTGATAATGGAATAATTTCACAGTTTTTTGCACCAGGCACGTCAACAAAATGGGGTGGCAGAAAGGAGAAATATAACTCTTTTGGATATGGTTAGGTCTATGTTGAGTTATTCAACGCTCCCTAGTTCTTTTTGGGGATATGCTTTACAAACTGCCATGTATATTCTAAATGATGTACCATCTAAGTTGGTTTCTAAAACACCGCATGAGTTATGGACTGAATGAAAGCCTTGTTTACAACACTTAAGGATATTTGGATGTCCTACGCACGTGTTAAAAGGAAAGACAGATAAGATGGAGTCCCGTTCAGAAACATGCATATTTGTATGGTATCCAAAAGGAATAAAAGGATATTATTTTTATAGTCCTTTAGATCTTAAAGTATTTGTTTCAACAAATGCCAAATCTCTAGAAGAGGACTATATGAATAATTTTGTGACTAAAAGTAGAATTGTCCTAAATGAGATTTTAGGAGATACAATTCCACAAGCCCAATTGTAAGTTACGTACCAACACAAGATCAACATTCTACCATACCTCATCGCAGTGGGAGGGTTGTTAGACAACCTGAGAGATACATCAGTCTAGGAGATTCTGTAGAGAATCTTCTAGATGAAGATGATCCCTATACGTACAAGGAAGCAATGGAAGATGTTGATTGTTGCCATTGGCAAAAGGCAATGCAATCCGAAATTGAATCTATGTTCAAAAACAAAGTTTGGTCTCTTGTAGACTTGCCTAAAGGGATAAAACCCATCGGGTGCAAGTGGGTATACAAGAGGAAAAGAGGAATGGATGGTAAGGTGGAAACCTTTAAAGCTAGATTGGTAGCTAAAGGTTATACACAAAAGATAGGTATCCATTATGAAGAAACTTTCTCTCTTGTGGCCATGCTTAAATCCATTAGGATACTCTTATCCATTGCGGCATCTCTAGACCTAAAGATTTGGCAAATGGACGTCAAGACGGCTTTCCTTGATGGAAGTCTTGATGAAAGCATCTATATGATGCAACCAGAAGGATTCATTGAAAAGGGCCAAGAGGAAAGGGTATGCAAGTTGCAAAGATCCATATATGGATTGAAGCAAGCATCCAGATTCTGGAACATAAAGTTCGATCAAGCTATAAAAGGTTTTGGATTTATTCAAAACCTTGATGAACCTTGTGTATACAAAAGGATTAAAGGCGACAAGTTGGTTTTCCTAGTTCTTTACGTTGATGATATACTTCTCAACGGAAACGATGTAGGTGTATTGACATCAATAAAAGAATGGTTAGCAAAACAATTTGATATGAATGACTTAAGAGAAGCAATTTATATTCTTGGTATCCAAGTCATAAGAGATAGAAAGAATAGAACGATTGCATTATCCCAAGCTTCATACATAGATAAAATATTGTATAGGTTTTCCATGCAAGATTCCAAGAAAGGTATGTTACCTTTCAGACATGGAATCAAACTTTCTAAGGAACAAGTTCCTAAGAATGAGCATGAAGAGCAATTCATGAGAAGGATTCCATACGCTTTGACAGTAGGAAGTCTCATGTATGTAATGCTCTGTACTAGACAAGATATTTCTTTTGCTGTAGGCATAGTTAGCAGGTTTCAATCGAAACCTAGTCCTGATCACTGGACGGCAATCAAGCATATTTTCAAGTATCTTAGGAGAACAAGAGATTATATGCTTGTATACTCTAGAGGGGAATTAATTCACGTTAGGTATATAGATTCTAATTTTTAGTCAGATTCTGACTCTAGGAGATCAACATCAGGATCTGTGTTTACTATTGGAGGAGGCGCATTTATATGGAGAAGTATAAAGCAATATTGTATTGCCGATTCCACCATGGAAGCCGAGTATGTTACAGCATGCGAGGCCGCTAAAGAGGCTGTCTGGGTACTCCAATTCCTGATTGACTTGGAAGTGGTTCCTGATGCGAATAAGCAGATCACTATCTATTGTGACAATAGTGGAGCAGTGGCTAATTTGAGATAACCAAGAAGTCAAAAGAGAGGGAAACACATTGAAAGAAAGTATCATCTTCTAAGGAAAATTGTGCATAAGGGTGATGTGATGTTAACCAAAACCACGTCAGTGGAAAATCTAGCGGATCCCTTTACAAAGGCTCTTCCTCAAAAGAGTTTTAATAGGCATCTAGAGAACAAGGGGATAAGAGATATGACACATTTGCTATAGAGCAAGTGGGAGATTGTTAGGATTATGCTCGATAGCAAGAATGTAATATTGTAATTAACAATCTTTTCATATGAATAAAATGATTTCTAGTTTAACAAATCTTATAGCATTTATAGTTTAATTATTATAATTGTCAAAAGTTAATAATAATAAGGTCAAAAGACTATGAGAAAAGAAGAATTGTTCATACATCTAGGTATGTATGAGGTAGACATAATTCTTTAGTTAGTCTTGAATAATATTCACAGCTTAATATAGAAGGTTGGGTGCCTTTATCTTGTCAAAGTTATAGATTCTTTTGGTGGTGTCTTTGGGAAAAAGAATTGAGTGCACTGGGTGCATTGAATAGGATCAAAAAGAAATACTTTATCTAGAACCGTCAATGGATAAAAGTTTTCATTAGAAGGCAATCGAAGAGTCTATCTCAATCATGAGATAAATGATGGACTTATGGTTGCAAGTGTTATAATTTGAGCTATCAATGAGTACGATTATATAGCATAGTCTATCCTTGATAGTTTGGTGGTATTCATTTGTTAATCGATAGAGGATTTCATTTATAGATATGGATATCGTGGCTCCATTTATTGAATGAGAGTAGAATACCATCATATGGTTGTTTTGAGGTATTGAATATTAAATCTTAACGTTAAGTTTTCAATAGTGTCTATTGAAACATGGCTTCTGGATAAGTCAAAATATCCAAGTTCAAAATGTGGTCATATGAGTAAATATGGTAACTTGGAGAGCTATAGGCGGTCTATGAGCTCCTGGCGATTACTGGTATTCTTCACGAGGATACACTTTCTACAATAAGGTTGTCTAGGGTATGAATGAGTTACATCAACTTATTATATTTTTATTTAAGAGTTCAGTTGTAGTTCTTTAGTGGAATGAACTAAAATTAAATAGATCTGACATAAATGAATCATTTGTTGATTGTGATTGGGGTTGTGTCTATTGGAGCTTAAATTTAGATTGCCCGCCAAGATCCCCATTCCACATGAACTTGCATGGATCACTTGATATATTCTACCAGACCAATTTAGGGGTCCATCTAGAATTGTATTAAGGCATGAGAACTTGTTTCTTTTTATAAGAATAGGTCTAGTTCACATGTGGATTTTTTATTAAGGTCTAATGGATTTAATAAAATAAGAAAAATAATATATGGCCATTATATTTGGTATGGGCGGCAAAGGCTATTGTGAATAGCTTAAATATATTATTTTTATTTTATTATTTAATTAAATAGAAATTAATTAATTAGTTGATTAATTAATTATTTAACTAAAAGTCAAAATCTTTTTCCAAGTAGGAGATGGTTTCCTAAAACTATATTATTGTTGGTAGTATAGTTAATGGTGAAGACTATATTTGATAAGTAGATAAATAAAAGGAATTATTTTTCTAATCAAATTAGGAAGTCTTTAATATGGTTACAAATACACTATTGAGTTGGATTAGGAGTCTTGGTGTAGGAAAAAATTCTTTTTGGAAAAGGATTCTTTTTGGAAAAGGATTCTTGGTAACCAAGTAAAACTACTTAGTGGTAGAATTCATTTTTGAAAAGGATTCATAACCACCACGTTAATCTACCTATGGATAGGATTCTTGTCCATTAGGTAATCCTTCTTAGGAAAGAATACACTCTCCTAATCTACAATAAAGAGTAAAATTTGGCCACCATATATGGTTATAGGAGAAGTTAGATTTCCTTTTAGATAAGGACACTTAACTACCAAATAAATCCACCTAAGGAAAGGATTCTTGACAACCAAGTAAATCCTTCTTAGGAAAGGATTTATGATCCTATATATATGTGCATGAGAGTTTCTGTCATTACTAAGGCAATAAGAGGTGAATTTTTGGCCAAGCTTATTTTCTAAGAGATAAATTCGGCCATCATAGGAATTTTGATGGAGAAAAATCTGATTTTACTCTAGACAAAATTCGATCATCTCTAAGCAATAGTGTGGGAATTCGGCCAAGTAGAGAAAAAAGGGGAACGTTTTTGTTTTTGTTAGTATACTAATACCCTTTACATCAAAAGGGTTTTGTGTACAACATCGAATCAAGGTTCACGCGAGTTTCAATCAAACTGATTGATAATTCACAAGTGACAGGACGTTCTTGGATTTTTCTCTTGGAGGATATTTGTAACTAACAAAGAAAAGATTTTTGCTTTGTCTATATTCTAAGGCATACAATTTAAAGAAAGGGAGCCCACACTCCAAGGTGATTCACTTTCGTGATTGGATTAGAAGATCTTGAGTAATAAATTCGGCACTTGTTCAATCTTTACAAGTAAAATGTACGATACTTTTATATATGTCAATTAATCTAGGGTTAAGGTTCTCGTTGCATAAAGGGAAAAAAAAAAATTACGCAATCCCTAAATTTCATTTTTTTCAAGCTTCCGTTGCGTTTTGATCCAGTTTTTTCCTTAAAAAAATCCCAATAGATCTACTAAATCAATTGGACCTAGTTTAGCATATGGGTGAAACCTTAGCACAATGATAAGCAGGTTCATCTTTTTTAATCCATTTAGGTGAAACATTTTCTTTCCTAGTGGTCAATGGTACATAGGCTCTAGATGTCCTAGGAACAAGCAAATGTGATTCATTTTTCCTAGAGACATGCACCTTGGCTTTAGCCTTTTTTTTTCTCTACCATGCTTTAAATTCTACACAAATTTATAAAACGAAAGCAATTTGGTATATTGTGACCATCAATACCACAAAAATGACATGTAGCAATAAAGTTTGGAATCATACCATAACTATGAGGATGCGTTGGAGCCTTCCAATGTCTTTGTGGTTGTCTTAGAAGATGATAAGGATCTATTCTTTTTTGTTGGTTAACAATACTAGATTGCCTCCTCGGTTGAGCTTGCATAATAGGTCTCTTCCCTTGATTGATTTTCGGTTGAGGAAAGTTAGCTTGAGGTAGACTTTTTGATATCACATCCACTTGAGCACTTTTTGAACACTCTCCTAGGTCAAGTTTCTTCCTAGGTGATTGATGAGGAGGCAAAGGCTCATTGAAGTCCATGCTTTTGACAAATACCATCTTTCTAGGAGTTGAGGTCTCCTTGTCATCTTCAAAGCCTAGACCTCTCTTGTCACTTGGCTTCTTGCTAACCCTCAACATATGGTCAAGTTTTTCCGTACTTAAATTCATTTTAACAATCAACTCTCTAGCCTTACTAAGCTCCTCATTTAAGTTCTCTTCCGCCTCTATTCCATTCTTCACTTTCTCACTTAAGTGAGTCACCTCGGTTGATAGCTTGAGGTTCTCTTCCTTTAACCTTTGAACCTCTTTCTCCATCTTCAACCTTAGACTTGAAAAATGCTCAATGGGTCTTTCAAGGTTCATGCTCTTTACTTTTTCATTTGTAGAGTGAGATGAGACACTTTTATTACTTGAGTCATCACTAATATTCCTTACCATATTGGCATCATCAACATAAGTAGCTTCATTAATCACTCTCTTAGCTAATTTTTCGTCACATCCTTCTTCAAGGTTGTAAACTAAGGCCTTGTCGCCTTTTTCTACATCTTCCACAAATGAGGGTCCAAAAGCCGTTTAGTTAAGAATAATCTCTTCATCACTAGAAGAATCATCTCCTTCATTGGAGTTATCACTTCCACTATCAATTGATGAGGTGGCCACCACCTTACCTTTCTTCTTATTTTTTGAATTAGCACATTCGGGAGCAAAGTGACCTATCCCACAACATTCATAGCATCGGACCCCTTTCCTTTCGGTCTTTTCTTCCCTGGGCTCAAACTTCTTGAAGGTAGTATTTTTCTTCAAGTCTTGACCCTTGGATCTGAAACCTTTCTTCTTGGACTTGTAGAATTTCTTAAAGTTTCTTATCAACAATGTCATTTCTTCATCCGAGTCATCACTCTTTTCCTTCTCAACTTTAGAGGCTTTCAAAGCAATTCCTTTTTGCTTTTTAGGAGATATGGTGGTAAGACCCTTCCTAGATTCATAAGCTAGTAGCCTCTCAATCACTTCACTCAGCTTCATATACTTGTAAGCACTATTCTCTTCTAAAGCTGTCACCTTAGACTCAAATCTATCGGGTAGAGATCTCATAATCTTCTGCTTGATCTTCCTATCCGAATAAGGACCACCAAGTTGATGACTTTAGTTCACAATGTCCATCAACCTCACTTCAAAGTCATTGAAGCACTCGTTCTCATCCATCTTGAGCAATTCAAATTGCGTTTGGAGAACTTGAAGCTTCGATTCCTTAACCACATCGGTTCTCTCATGTGAAACTTCAAGGATATCCCATGCCTCCTTAGCTATCCTAGTATTTTGAACCAAATTGTACTGGTTCTCATCCATTGCACATAAGATGGCATGCATTGCCTTCCTATTCCACTGTGATGCCTCAAACTCTTGTGAGTTCCACTGTGCCTTTGGCTTAAGTACGTCATCTCCTCCATCCATAGAAGTCATCATGGGTGGAGTGTAGCCATCTTTAACCGCCATCCATGCCCTCTTGCCTTTCCAAGAGGCATAATTGAACCCGGTGAGAAGTGGAGGTATAGTGCTAGAAGCGCCCTCGTTGCCACCGTTTCCACTCATTGTGTTTATGAATGAATGATATGAATGCAAGTGTATGAATGATCAACATAAACTCACAAAATGCAACACACACCAAAATAAGCAAGGATCACCTATGTATGTCTAGGAACCCGCTCTGATACCAATTGAAACAAATATTATGGTGTGTTTAATATTAATCTAGAAAGGGGGGGGGGGGGGGGGGTGAATAGATTTTAATCAAATATTACCCAATTTTCGTTAATGGTCAATTAGATGAAAAAACCCCTAACTAGTCACAATAATATCACAAGTGTAATAAGTGCAAAAATAATAAAGACACTTGAGATATACGTGGAAACCCTCCAAATGGGAAAAACCACGGGTTGTTAAGTGCACCAGACTCGAACAATGAATCCACTGATTATATAGGCGTTACAACCTACTCCCGGTATATAACCCACTACCACTACCTAATCCCGGCATTAGGTGGACCAAGTCCAATTTGCTTACGCTTGAAGCAACCTACTCCTGGATGCAACGCAAGACTTACTTCTTTCAATGAAGAGATAAACACCCTATGTGAATATATGATGATATTCAAACAACAAACAAGGCTAGGGTACCTTATATGCTTATCTAGGATTATGAGATGGCAATAAATGCAATCATAGATATCAAGAAACATAGAACAAGAAATCCTATAAAGCTATCATAAAAGCCAAATCAACACATGTTGTCATTAAGCATAACAAGGACTAAAATGCAATCACTAAATGCAATTAATGAGTCCTAATCAACAATGTCTAAATGCAATGCATAGAGACTTAGCAAGAATGGCAAAACTATCATAAATTCAAGCTATCAACAAACAAACTCAATCATGCAAAGGAACTCATAAATAGATGCAATGATTGAAGTCCTAGCATTTAATCAACAAATAAATGCAATAAAAACATCATCTTGGAAAACATGAACAAATAACAAAGATGAGATTTTTGTTCAACTTACCAAGTCAATCAAAGATGAAAAACCATGCCTAAAGATGCTCAATAATGCATGAAGGATGTTGGGTTTTGGGTTTGGAGATTTAAAGAATAACTCTTGGAGCTTCTCTTTCAAAGTAAATACTTTCTCACTCTAAAAAATGGTTTGGAAGCTCTAAAAAATGAGTGAGGAAGAAGATGGCATATAAATATGAGCCCTAGAGCAAAACAACATCGTTTTGAAAATTCCCAGAATTTCACTCAGTGCACTGGTGATATACGCTGGTCGACAAGCACCACACAAGCGCACACCTACTGTCCAAGGGGCGCTGGTGGACTGGCGCAGCAACAATATCAACAGCCTAAGATTCGAGCGACCTAAAACATGACCAAACGACATCCAAACCTTTTGTATAATATACCGTTGGAATGGTATGGAAGTATAATTTCTAATTTAATATACAAAACATGATTTGGATATCTGTATAAAAGGTTATGGTCATTTAGGTGACCAAAGGTCAGAAACGGACAACAACAGAGATGCCTTGTTTTTGTGGTCAATTTGGATATTTTAAAACCAATCCAAACGGTCATGAAATATTACGAATAATATACCGTTAGAAAGGTATGGGTGTCTAGTTTGTACTGAAAGTTTCAAAACTCATTTTGAATCATTTTATAAAAAGATATGGTCACAAGACCATACAAAGGTCAGTTTTGAAAAACATTTAAATCCTTGAAATACAATCTTTTGAAAATAGACACCTTACTCCATATAACCAAACCAAGAGAAGAATAAGACTTCTCAAATGGTCACTCAATACGCTAAGACAAGCACACCATCGTGCAAGCGCGAATGACACACAAAACCACACTATGAACGCACATAGACAACAATGAAGCACATGTGCATAACAAATCAAATGCAATTAAGTGTGTGTGTGTGAGCAACACATAATGCATGTCAATACAAATGCAAAGATGTGATCAATATAAACATGCGAGAAGAGTAATCAAAACATGAATTCACACTCATATAAACGCATAACATATACGAATAAGAAATATGCATGAGTTGTGAGTGTGTGAAACTATATCTCTTCAAAGCAAGTAAGCAAAAGAAATATACCTTTGGTGCTTCTTCTCTTGAGGTCTTGAGAGCCTAAGCTACCCTTACATAAAACCCCAATATGTGGTTTGTTCACGAAATAAGCAAATCAATAAATGTGGACTTTACATATATATATATATATATATAGATATATATATATATATAGGATCACAAATCCTTCTTGGAATTATACTAGGGCTGGCCGAATTTAAGATATATATATATATATAGGATCACAAATCCTTCCTAAGAAGGATTTACTTGATGGGTAAGAATCCTATCCTTAGGTGGATTTACATGGTGACCAATAATCCTTTTCCGAAAAGAATTCTTTCCTACACCAAGACTCCTAATCAAACTCAATAGTGTATTTGTAACCATTTTAAAGATGTCCTAATTTGACTAGATAAATAATTCCTTTTACTTATCTACTTACCAAATATAATCTTTAATATTAATTATACTACCAACAATAGTATAATATTAGGAGACCTTCTCCTACTAGAAAAACGATTTTGACTTTTAATTAAATAATTAATTAATTACCAAATTAATTAATTTCCATTTAATTAAATGATAAAATGAAAATTATATAATTAAGCTAGACAATATAGCTTTGCCACCCAACACCATATATGGGCAATTATATTATTTGTTCTATTTTATTAAATCCATTGGACCTTAATAAAAAGTCCACATGTGAACTAGACCCATTCTTACAAAAAGAAACAAGTCCACATGCCTTAATACAATACTAGATGGACCTCTAAATTTTTCCGGTAGAATATATCAAGTGATCCATGCAAATTCATGTGGATTGGGGATCTTGGCGGGCTATCTAAATTTAAGCTCCTATAGACACAACCCAATCACAATCAACAAATGATTCACTTAGGAAAGATCTATTAATTTTAGTTCATTCCACTAAAGAACTAAAATTTAACTCTTAAATAAATATAGAATAAGTTAATATATCTTATTCATACCTAGACAATCTTAATAGAGAAAGTGTATCCTCGTGAAAAATACCAGTAATCGCCAAGAGCTCATAGACCGCTTATAGCTCTCTAAGTTACTATATTTACTCATATGAAAACATTTTGAACTTGGGTATTTTGACTTGTCCAGAAGCCATGTTTCAATAGACACTATTGAAAACTTAACGTTAAGATTTAATATCCAATACCTCAAAACATCCATATGATGATATTCTACTCTCATTTAATAAATGGAGCCACTATGTCCATATCTATTAATGAAGTCCTCCATCGATTAAGAAATAAAAACCACCAAACTATCGAGGATAGACTATGCTATATAATCATACTCATTAATAGCTCAAATGATAACACTTGCAACAATAAATCCATCATTTATCTATGAATTGAGATAGACTCTCCGATTGTCTTCAAGTGAAAACTTTTATCCAGTGACGGTTCTACATAAAGTATTTCACTGTGATCCAATTCAATGCACCCAGTGCACTAGATTCTTTTGCCAATAGACACCACACTTTGATGATTTTAGACTCATCATAACAAATTTGATCCCACTCAAATGCTAGCAAAAGAATCTACAACTTTGACAAGATAAAGGCACCCAAACTTTATCTTAAGTTGTGAATATTATTCAAGACTAACTAAAGAATTGTGTCTACCTCACACATATCTAGATGTATGAACAATTCCTCTTTTCTCATAGTCTTTTGACCCTATGATTATTTACTTTTGACAATTATAATAATTAAACTATAAATGCTATAAGATTTGTTAAAATAGAAATCATTTTATTATTATGAAAGGATTGTCAAATACATTATTATACTCCTGCTATCGAGCATAATCCCAATAGGACCATCCCACTTCTCCAGTACCGAGAAATGCATATGCCAAGATCTAGAAAGAGTCGATGCCACAGTATACCTTTTCCCTGGTATAAAAGAGTACCAGTACTGTGGTACTAGCTACCTAGCATCCAGAACCACGGTACCTATCCTGGACCGGTTTAATAAGCATATCTCATCCATCCAACATGGAGAGCGATATCGTGAACGCTCCAACAAACTAAAGAGGAAATTGCACCAGTTACCCGATACCTTTACACCATGGTACTTATCCTAGACCGATACACCAAGCACCTACCACCGGTCCAGAATGGGAAACAACGGTAGAAAGGCTCCAACCAAAAGATGGGAAAGTTGACTTGTCTGGCCATTCATAATGCCATTAATAGAGATAGTCAACCCTATTAATGAAAGATTAGTCAACTCTTTGATGGTCATTAACAATGCCAATAATAAGGAAATAGTCTACTCTATTAGTTCCAAATCAGTATTCCTATGATTACGAATTGAGTACCAAAACTAACAGAGCCGGCAACAAGAATTAGAACATATAAATATTACAAAGTTCTCTCTAAGAGGAGGAATCCTGGATCTAACGTAGAAATTGACTAAAACTAGAGAGACTATCACCTAATGAGAGTTGGTTAAGAAACCATGAATCAAAATAAAAGAATTAGATCGACCTTGACTACTATTGTATGCCCTCCGGAGCACCCTTGTTGTTCTACTTTTCTATCTTTGTCAGCTCCTCAAAGCACTTGTTGTGAAACATATATATATATATATATATATAAGGGTCTATTTCCTTCCTTTAGACACTACCTAGGGATTTTTCAGCATATGATCATTCGTGAAGCCTTTTTCCCCTAGGTCACTCCATTTCTATCAAAAGAATTGTCATTCTTCCATATATCTCCTTTATTATATATGTATATAAGTTAGGCTTCTACTCCACTAGTCCTAGCTATTTTATCCACCTATCTGCACGCCATGCCACATATAAAGATGGGAAAAACCATCTGAATCTATTAGAAAAGGGTTAGAAGAACCAAGACGGGTTTTGACCCTGATCGAAAGGATTTGAAGGTGAAGAATTGCTATCGGGATCCTTTACGACCACATCTATATCATTGCGTAGCAACAATCCATCATTCTTGCTTGCTATTTGGGTTAGGGTACTACAAAAGACACCTTGATAAAAGACCATGTAAGGACCTCTGGTTTTCATTAACTTATTTCATGACAAACCATACCACATTGGGGATAATTATGTAATGGGTAGCTTAAGTCCTTATTGGCAAGCTTCCAAGCATCTCCATGACTTCAAAAGCAAAAGGTATATTCACTTGACTTAGCCTCATGAAGAGTTTAGGTGCACATATACACCTCATGCATGTTTTGTTGATATTGCATTTGTATTGATATTGTTTATATATGTGCATCTCTTCACAATCACACTTGCACCTCATTCTTAGTCTTAAGTGTGGTTGTTATATGTTTAAATTTGTTATCCGTTGTTTAATTGGAGAAATCCATGCTTACATGATGGTGTGCTTGTCCTAGTGTGATGAGTGACCAATTGAGAAGGTCTCATTCTTCTCTTGGTTTGGTTAAATGTAGTAAGGTGTCTAGTTTCAAAAGATTGTATTTCAATGATTTAAATGTTTTTCAAAACTGACCTTTGTATGGTCTTGTTATGATAACATTTTATACATTACTTCAAAATGAGTTTTGAAAGTTTTTGTAGAAACTAGACAACCATACCCATAAAAACGATATATTAATCATAATATTTCATAACCATTTGGATTGGTTTTGAAATCTCCAAAGTGACCACAAAAACTGGCATCTCTGTTATTGTCTATTTCTGACCTTTGGTCACTTATTTGATCATAACTTTTTATATAGTCATCCAAATCACATTTTGTTAATTATAGTAGAAATTAGATTTCCATATCTTTCCAACGGTATACTATACGAAAGGTTTCAAAGTCGTTTGGTCATGTTTTGAACCGGTTGAATTTCAAGTTGGTGTGCTGAGAGTGGAATTCGCGCAAGCCTCACGTGAAAATGGCCACGAAAATCTTGGCAGCAATTGTTGCTTCCAAAATTTCACCCCCTCATAGTATGAAACAAGTAGCGAAAATTTTTACAGCAATTTTCGCTTCCAAACTATTCACCCCTCAAGGGGCGAAACCTGTAGCAAAAAAACCTGATTTGGCAAAAACGTCTTTTCTTGTGCAGGTCATTTTTAAACCTTATATATATATATTCTTCTTCCTTAATCAGACCTAGAGCTCTAAAATCGAATCCCTCAGAGAGAGAAATTGACTCCTAGAGAGAGAGAGCTCCAAAAAAGCCATTTTTTACTCAACCAAACTCCCATTCATGCACATCTAGCATCATTCTTCATCTTCCAAGCATGAGGTATTCATATGTTTCTTAACTAGGTAACTTTTACATGTTCTGGATTGCCTCTTTTCATTCATGACATGCATTGTTAATTAAATGCATGTTCTTATGTTTGATTGCATTTATCACATGCTTGTGTTGTTGGTTGTTGGTTGAGAGTAGTAATTAGTGATAGCTAGCATTTAGGATGATTTTACCCTTCTAGCTAAATCTCTATGCTTTGCATTTAGATATTGATTAGGTCATATTAATGGCATTTTGATGATTGCATTAATGACCATCCATGCTTAATGACAACATATGTTGAAATGGCCTTACTTGATAAGTATGATATAATGTTGCATAACTATATCCAGTTAAGTCTTTATGAGCATTCATTTAGACATTAATATCTAGGAATTGTACTTAGTGACATTCTTAAATTCCTAGATAAGCATCTAGTGTTTTGCCTAGCATTATTTGCATGTTTGAATATTTCATCATATTCACATAGATTGTTGAACTCTTTATTAAGTCAAGTCTTGTGGCTTCGGTGTGAAGTTCCACAACCAAGAGAAGCCTTGCAACCAAGGGTTGGTTGACAAGCAATTTGTCGGGTGCCACAGTAAAAGGCCCAAGGGGGTAAAGTAGGAGGCGTTCACGCCAAGAGTAGTGTATCAGGGGATATCACTAGGGATTGAAGCAAGAGTGGTGAGTGGCGGTGTCTATAGCCTGAGGTTATCGAGAGTGAGAGTCCGAGAATCACTTGAGGGTGTAACCTTTGCTCATATAGTGGATTTCAACGATCGATTATGGCGCACTTAACAGCCTGTGGTTTTTCCCATTTAGAGGGTTTCCATGTATACATCTTGTGTTATTTATATTTTTGCACCTTACACTTGATGTTGTATGTTTGTTTTATTAGGTGAATTTTGAATATTGATTAATCACAAAAAATTGGCAATTGACTTGATTAAAACCTATTCACCCCCCTATGTTTATAGGCACACACTTTCATAGGGCATTTTCAGACCGGGTACCAGGATCAAGGACCGAGACTAGGGACTAGGGACTAGGACTAGCCCTTCACACCACCAAAGGAACTTCAAATTGCCATATCTTCTCCTTATGCTCGAAGCCCTGGCGGGTAGGTTGTTTTTTCTCCTACCTGCTGTACCTTAATTCTTACTGGTACAAAAGCCTACTACCTAGAGGCACCTACCCTGCTACGATCTCCCAGGTTACAAATTGACGGTGTTGATCGAAATTCTACAACCAAATGAATTTTTTGTTAACATCTTCTAAATTCTCTCTCAAGAAGTATGTCCAAGTAAACCTAGAGAAATCATCAACACTAACAAACATGTATCTCTTGCCAACGAGACTTTTGGTTTGCATAGGACCCATGAGGTTCATGTGAAAAAGCTCTAATGGCTCATTGGTGGTGAGATACTTGCCCTTCCTCAATTTTCTTCCCAAGCTTAGAAAGACCGCACACTTTGAACTTATTCAAGATTTTAAAATATAGATAGTTAGTATGGATAAGCCTTTGATGCCACAACTCAACTTGCTCACAATTGGATACACTACAAAAGATAACACTAGTTTCAAAACAATAGCAATTGTCATTGGATCTCTTTTCTTTCATCAAGGTTTGTCCATTTGTCTTTAAAATAGAGCAATAATTTTTATTAAATAAAATAGAATACCTATCACCACATAGATGGGAAATGGTTACAAGATTGGCTTGCAAGCCACCAACAAATAAAGCATTTGACAAGGAGGGTAAACTGGGAATTGAAATGTTTCCTTTCCCTATGACTTTCTTTCTAGACACATCACCAAATGTGACAAATACACCATCCTCTATGATTAAAGATTCAAAGAAACTCTTGTTCCTCATCATGTGCCTAGAGCAACCACTATCCAAGTACCAAAAGTTGATGGCATTCGCCTTGAAAACAATTTGAGCCACATAGCAAAATATTCATCTCTTCTAATCCACCAAGGTGAAACATTCTTTTTCCAAGTAGTCTTAGGATCATTGGCTCTAGATTTCCTAGGAGCATGCATATTGGCTCTAGATTTTTGAGGAACATGAATATTAACTCTAGGTCTATTTCTTTCAATCATGCTCTTAACTCTACACATCTTAATGTATTTAAAGTAGTTAGGTCTAATATGACCGTCAACACTATAAAATGACATGTAGGAGTAAAGTAAGAAGTTATACCATGCTCTTGTGATTACATTGGGGTTTTCCTATATCTTTGAGATTATCTTGGATGTTGGACCGGTTATCTCCTTCACTGTTGTTGGAGCAGATTAGGTTGCTTTCATAATTGAGGTTCCGTGACTTGCCACTTAATTTAGTGGAACTTGGGTTGTGAAAAACTAGCTTGTGATGCTCATGTCGGTTGAACTTGAACTTGAGCTAGATCTCTTGAAGTCATCTTCACTTGGGCATTTTTTAAGCATTCTCTTAGGTCAATCTTCTTCCTTAGATGTTGTGGAGGTAGGGGTTCCTTGTTGTCCAAGCTCTTTACAAACACGGTCTTGCATGAAGATGAGGTTTCCATGTAATCTATATATCTAAGGCCTTTTTTATCATTTGGATTCTTGCCAACTCCCAACATATGGTCAAGTTACTCCATGCTTGAAATCTTCTTAGCAATAACTTCTTTATCTTCTTCAAGCTCCTTTTCAATATTTATGCATTCCTCTTAGCTATCTTCACTTCTCCATTTAAGTGAATTATTTTGGTTGATAGCTTGAGATTCTTTTCATTTAGCCTTAGAATCTCCTTATTCATTTTCAACTGTGAGCTTTAAAAATGCTCAATAAACTCTTCGATGTTCATAATTTCCTTATCACTATTTAAAGAGTGAGATGAGGAATCATCATCACTTGAGTCATCATCAATTTTTTTCTCTTCCTCTTCATAGTTAACCACTTCTTTTTCTCCTGAAGGACTTGGATCTTTAAATCCTTAACAACCTCAGTCCCTTCATAAGTCATCTCTAAAATCTCTCATGCCACTTTTGCATTTTTAATTATTTGGATAGACTTATACTCATTGTTATCCATGGTACAAACAATGACATGCAATGCCATCTTGTTCCACTTGAATGCTTCAAAGTCTTGAGTGTTCCATCAAGACTTAGGCTTGGAAACTTCACTTCTATCTGTAGCAGTCATAGTTGGAGGAGTATAACCAATTTCTATAGCCATCCATGCTCGATCATCTATTTGTCAATGGTAGGACTCCATTTTGCCTTTATGAGAGGAATAGTTCACCCTGGTGTGGTCGCATACTTGAATATCCATCGTTTCCACCCCTATTACTACTCATAGTGTTTTGGTATCAATGAGATGAATGCAAATGAATGCAACAACAAAAATGTACATGATGTGTAAATTCATGTTTATAAAAAAATACTCGTAAGTGCACTAATCATGAAGATAAGCACAGTGGCAAGTAAGGATCTTTCCCATGAGGACAAGAGATTTAATGGTTGAAAACTAGTTCTAACTAAATCTAAATTCAAGTAACCAAAAATTGACAATGATTAATTTAAACTAAAAAACAAAATTAAATTGAATTAAAGGAAGCAATTGATAGTTTTTGGTTTGTGATCAATAGAAAGAAAACACTATGTCATCAATGATCCCAAATTATGAGCACTCAATGTTTTGAATTAATTTGTAAACAAGATTCAATCAATTCAAAGGTTCATTCTTTTTCTTTAATGTGACTATTATCGTTTGGTAACAGGTTGAGTCACGTGTTCCCAACCACTAATCAAAAACCTATTAAGTGCAAGAAATAAGAACCAAATTCTATTAGTTTGCCTTGGTCCAGCCAAAGATAAAATTCATTCACTCATAAGATCATTCATTAAGATTAAGTTTGGTCCACTATAACCCTAATTATCAGATAGTCTTAATCCTAAAATCATACCAAATAATCGTTCACCCTTTGTTCCAGGTGTGAATAAAAAATTATAATTAATAAGGATTAAGCAGTTAAGAACAATGAATAAATCAAGAATTGAATTGATGAAATAATATTGATCCAAACATAAGAATTCACAAAAGGTTCACATTAATTCTCAAGTTATGGAATTAGTTACACATCATGAAAATAAAAGAAGAGAAAGAAAAGATAAAACCCATCTTGGCCTTCAATGAGTTCTTCAAGTCTTCAATGTTGAAATCTTCTTAGTCTTCAATCTTCGATGTGTAAAGATGAATAAAAGTTGTATGGTGATAGAGTGGCGGGGGACCGCCCTCTTGGTGGCTTGGGACCTCCCTTGGCTTCTATATCTCGAAATTAGGGTTCACATGGGGTTTAAATAGGTGTAAATGCTAAGCTATGTCCTTAAACAACAAGGAAATCAATTCCCATATAGAACTTTACCTTTACGGGATTTTATTTCTTTCTTAATCCAATAAAAAAAGTACTTATTGAAGAAAGATTAGAATTAGGTGTAAATTTGTTTGCACAAGACCCCCAATCAATTCCAAGGTGGAAATATATCCCATTCTGAAAACTTGAAAAATAAATCTCGCTATTATCCACGTAATTATGATTGATCTGACTATTGGGTACTAAAACTTTCATAAATTCTTCTAGAAATATCGGAATTGTAATCCGAAAAGTGCATCTAAAACTAGACTTATGGGGATTTCCATCTGTAGGTAGTAGAAAGATATGGGCTCCGCAATCTAGCTGTTTTGCATTGATTGAAATTCAACTTTTTGATCCTTTTCTCTAAAATAACATCCAACACCTCTTGTATGGAATGTGAACTACGCATGCTCAACAAACATATAAACTACCTAATTTCACCAAAGAACAAAGCTTAAATAATAGGAAATGGGGACCTAAAACATATATAGAAATAGACCGATCAAATACCCCCAAACCTATCTTTTGATAGTCCTCAAGAAAACCTAGAATCAAATCAAAAACTAAAAACAAACAAACAAACTAAGCCACTTTTGTAGGGAACACAATAGCATTTAGTGTATGCTACAAGCCTTTAAACCTCTAGGTGTCCCTAGTAGGAGGAGTTTTTTCTCCTGATGGTTTACAACTATGCTACCCACAAACATATTTCCACGAAAAACCAAATAATCAAAGCACAAACTCAAATGTACCATTCAAAGCCAATACATGCTAGAGCCACTGAAAAAAAGACTAAAATTATATCACAAATTTGAATGCATTACTTAGTGTTAATGAAAAGCTCATACTCAAGACACTCTAGCTTTAAAAATGCATTCGTCAAATGTCATAGATACAATTCACCTCGACTCTAATTCTCACAGGAAGTCACTCATAATTTATCACAAAACCTATGCAGATACACTCATCAAGCATATGCGAATGGATTTATGCACAAGAAATTACAAGATACAATCGTATATTGATATATAGTAGAAAGAACGCTTGATTTTATGCAAAGGATCACATGAACAGAATCAGACATTAAGAACAAGATAGAGCACTTGTTTACCTTTACTCTCGAGCTAGCATTCCCAAAAGATCAATTAGGTCTTTTCTTTCGTTGTAACAGGGCCACTGGGTGAGAGTTAAGAAATAACGGGAAAATGATAGCAAACAAACTTAGGATCATATTGAGAAATTCTTCGGTAATCTTCATACTCGGCCGAATTTCTTCAAATTCTTCCATCCACTTGCATCCAAGCTAATTAAACAATTTTCATTCGTTCCCCTTCTTCAGTTGATTTTGATTTCTCATAACTTCATTGTAAAGCTCTTTTCCTTTTCACTTTCATTTGATTCACCATCTCATTCATTTATCTTTTTTTATAACTTTTTTCATTCTATTTTTATTCACTTTTGTTTTAATAATATGAGAATTTGTACATCAATTACATAGTTCATCCAACACCTTTATTGCATTTGATCTTCTTGCTTTGTCTTGGTACATGCACATCATGAATCGCCCATTTCGAACTCTCTTCAATCATCTTCATCACCTAAATATGATCCCAAGCTATAAGGTATGGCTAAAATTCAGCTTATTGGGGTTAAGTTAATGTAGGTTATGAAAGAAAAAGGCTTATAGTGTTTGGCTTCAAAATTGGCTATGGAGCACACACAGAAAGGTAGGAGATATTTAAGACCTTTTAAGTTAGTTTAAGCACACATTGACTATACACTTCTAATGGTTAAACCAAAACAAGAGCAAAGTTCACATGTGATATCTTTTTATGATGAATGTTCTTTAATATCCAATGCATAAAATATTGAGATCAATTTCTAATGCTAAGAACCTAATGAGTGTTTAGGAGTATAAAGAAACAAAACACTTTATAATGATATTTATGTGCGCTTTTTGGCTTGGTGAACTCACAAGGGTAGTCTCCACTATTAAAAAAGGCCATCCAACTAAGCATCCTATACACCATCATATCGAGAGCATGTCAAAAAAAAATAAAAAAAAAATACAATGCATTACTCTAAGTGGAAAAACATTAGTCTAGACTCAATGATTAAAGCCATAATATAACTCAATGATTAAAGCATATATTATGGCTCTTAAAGCACACAAATGAAACATCTCTAAATGGAGGACAAACAATTTAAAAAAACTGGTGACTTTTGAAATCCACCTACGTCCATTGTTTAATGCATATCTCTCAAATGACTCAATAAACAATAACAAAATTTTAACAAAAAAATATAGACATAAAAAATCCCACTTTTCATTTAGAAAACATTTTAACATTCAAATTCGAAAAATTGAGAAAAAATACGTTGAAAATAGTCCACGTCCATAATTTAAAAAACCGGCATCACCCATGACCTTTGGTCGAAAAAATAATCATAACTTTTAAACCACTGCCCAAAATTTTACATTCTTTATACAATTAGATTCTTATTGAAAAACTGAAGATCCCAACATGGACAAAAAAAATTATTTCCTCACCAATTAATACAGTTTTAAAAAAACGTTTGCCTCAAAAATATTTATAACAGGACACTTTTTCACAGATTTCAACAATTGGATAGAAAATAAAATAAACACGAATTCATACACCCAAACCTAATCTAAACATTGTCCTCAATGTTTATATGACATTAAAAGTATGGACAATGAATAAAGAAAAAAAATATGGAAGGCAAGAACTTGAAACACAAAAATTTAAAACTAGAAATAAAAAACTGAAAATTAAAACAAAAAAAATTAAATGAAATTACCTAGGTGGATTGCCTCCCACCAAGCGCTTTATTTAACGTCTAGGCAAGACGCATGAGAGCACTACTTCTCTTTAAGCTTGATTGATTCCTCCTTTCCTCTACTTGTGGTGACTTAATGACCATGTACTCGTCACCACTTTTCATCAATCAAATAGTTCCACCACGCTCAATTTCTTTGATCTCATCTTTTCTTTTCCATACTTGCTTTACTTGGTTACTCCCATGATTGTAACTCCGATTCCTTCATTTGCATTAGTTTATATATTCATAACACAAAGGGCGAATGTGGCCCTGCACATTGCATTAATGGCAAAAAGGAACAAAACTTGGAACTTTACCTTGTCGGTAGACATTTTCCCGGGGTGAAGCTCGCACCTTCTTTTTGTTTCTTCTCTTCCTTTTCGGTTTGGATTAAACTTTTAAAACAGGGACACTTGACTCCTCTCGACTCTCATCAAGCTTGCCTTTCTTGAAGAATAGAAGCGCTCCTATGGTTAACCTCCTGATCTCATGCTCAACTCTTGCTAGCCTTTCAATACTGTCGAACTCTTTATTCTTCATGATCTACATAGCTATATCTCATTGTTCGATTTTGGCCATCATCAACCACATGCGTTGGGTGAACTCATCTTTCAATTCTTCCACTTCTTTAGAGAAATTTGCAAACTCCTTCAAAGAAGACTCCTTTTCTTTCAGTAGCTCAATAACCTTGGTTGTCAAATCAAAATTTAGGGCGATAGCCATTTGCTTGTCTTCTTTCAATTGCTCGATCATGTTCTCATAACTTGAAGGATCATGGTGTCGAGGGTTGTTTCCCACTCGTGGACGTCCATAGAAGTCCATTGTACCTGAAAAAAATGAAATAAAAAGAAAACAAATAATAATAATTATAATTATAATAATAATAATAATAATTAAACTAATAACTAAAACTAGAATAACAAATAAATTCAACTAATCCCCGGTAACGGTGCCAAAAACTTGATGTGTAAATTCGTGGTTATAAAAACAATACTCGCAAGTGCACGAATCGTGAATATAAGCACAGTCACAATTAATGATCGTTCCCACGAGGACTGGAGATTTAATGGTTGAAAACTAGTTATAATTAAATCTAAATTAAAGTAACCAAAAATTGATGATGATTAATTTAAACTAAAAACTAAATTAAATTAAACTAATGGAAGCAATTGATAATTTTTGGTTTGTGATCAACAGAAAGAAAACACTAGGTCATCAATGATCCCCAATTATGAACACTCAATGTTTGGAATTAATTTGTAAATAAGATTCAATCAATTCTAGGGTTCATTCTTTGTCTTTATTGTTACTATTACCGTTCGGTCGCGGGTTGAGTCACTTGTTCCCAACCACTTTCACCCTTTGGTCCAGGTGTGAATAATATAAAAAACCCCATTAAGTGCAAGAAATAATAACCAAATTCTATTACTTTGACTTGGTTCAGCTAAAGATAAAATTCATTCATTCATAAGATCATTAATTTAGATTAAGTTTGGTCCACTATAACCCTAATTATCAAATAGTCTTAATCCTAAAATCATGTGAAATAATTGTTCAACCTTTGGTCCAGGTGTCAAAAAAAATTTAATGAGGATTAAACAGTTAAGAACAATGAATAAATCAAGAATTGAATTGATGAAATAATATTAATCCGAACTTGAGCATTCACAAAAGGTTCACATTAATTCCCTAGTTAAGAAATTAGTTACACATCATAAAAATAAAAGAAGAGAGAAAATATAAAACCCATCTTGGCCTTCAATGAGTTCTTCAAGTCTTCAATGTTGAAATCTTCTTAGTCTTCAATTTTCGATGTGTAAAGATGAATGAAAGTTGTATGGTGATGGAGTGGTGGGGGATAGCCACATTGGTGGATTGAGACCTCCCTTGGCTTCTATATCTCTAAATAAGGGTTCACATGGGGTTTAAATAGGTGTAGATGCTAAGCCATGTCCTTAAACAATAAGGAAATCAACTCTCATATAGAACTCTAACTTTTTGGGATTTTATTTCTTTCCTAATCCAGTAAATATACTACTTATTGAAGGAAGAATAGGATTAGGTGTCAACTTGTTTGCTCAAGACTTCCAATCCATTCCAAGATGGAAATATTTCCCGTTCCGACAACTTGCAAAAGAAATCTCGTCATTATCCATAGAATTATGACTGATCTGACTATTGGGTACTAAAACTGGCATAAATTATTTTAGAAATATCGGAATTGCAATCCGAAAAGTGCATCAAAAACTAGACTTTCGGGGCTTTCAGTCCATGGTAGTAGGACACACAATTTGATCGGAGTTGAAAGATATGGCCCCCACAATCTAGCTATTTTGTATTGGCTGAAATTCAACCTCTTGCTCCTTTTCTCCAAAATAACATCCAACACCTCTTGTATAGAATGCGACCTACACATGTTCAACAAACACATAAAATACCTAATTTCAACCATGAGCAAAGCACAAATAATAGAAAATGGGGACCTAAAACTTGTATAGAAATAGACCGATCAGTACACAAACACAAGAACCAAACAATAGCAAGGATCTTCTATCTATATCTAAAAACATGCTTTGAGACCAGTCAAAAATAAACAATGTGTGGCTAAAATAACCTAGAGGGGGAAATAAGCTTTTAATCCAATTAATTACCAAAAATTTCGGATCTGTCAATGTAGGTTCCTCATATTTTGATTGGCTCTTTTCGTTAACAAACCATATTGGGAATTTTCTTGAAAGGGTAGGTTATTCCTCTATGTTCGCAATCAAGCTTCAATGGCATCCCCTAGTTCAGAAACACTTCAAAGGTATATCACTTGCTTAACCCTCTTTGAATAGACTAGTTTCACACACACACACTTTCATGTATGCCTTACACGTCTTGCATTTGTGTTTCAATCTTTTATTTGTGTGTTCTTCTTTACATTTCTCACATATGCAACTGGGTGTTAACCTGTGGTTATGTTCTATGATTTTTTTTTTCGTTTGTTGATGGAAATTTTCATGCATGCATGATGGAGTGATTTATCTTAGTGTGATGATCAACTGGTGAGGATTCCCCCATGTTAGGAATCGATGGTTGATTTGGTGGTCAGCCAGACCGTCGAATGGGACTGCCACTTGAAGATAGAGATTATGTCTTTATTCTATGGTTGAATCTACGGCCTAGCTAACCGTCGTTCTAACCATCCAATCATACTTGGTGATTCTTTGCTCATTCTATTATTGAATTGGCGGTCAGCCTAACCGCTGAATTTGACAGCTAAATCACACATGATGCGCTGTGATCAAATGACGGTCTTCCCAACCACTGAATCTGATCACCAAATTGCAATTATGAGCAGTTTTGGCTTTTCACAAACAACTAATGTTTTCCCAAATAAATGCATCTTCTTCCTCCCCAATACCTTTAAGAGATTTGAAAATCTTATTTTTAATGAGAGAAACTGACTCTAAGAGAGAGAGAGAGAGAGAGAGAGCTCCACGGCTTGATTTTTACTCAGCTAAACACAAACCCCATATGCTTCTAGCATCCTTCACGCACCATCTTCTCATGGGTCTACATGATTTTATGTCTTGGTAAGTTAAACATGTCATATAACACATATCTTCTTTGTTTGTTTATCCTTGACTATGGTTATCAATTATTTTCTTGATTAATTGCATGTTCTTTTGATAAAGCCGGTTTAGAATATGTTTATGGATTTGCTTGATCATCGATAGCTATCATTTAGGACAATTATGACCTTTAGCTATATCAATTTGTTTTTCCATTTAGATATTGATATCTATGATTGATTATTTGTTGCCAACTTGATATTTCTTGATAAGCATTTAATGTAGCCTAACATTAATTGCATGTTAGAATATTTCAACATATTAACATATGTTGCTTAATATTTTCATTGATTGTTAAGCTTTGTGACTAAGTGGATTAGTGCACAAGATAGTAAGCCTAGGATCACAATTAAAGGCCCGTTGGGTATAGTGAGTGACCATGAATGGTGTGACTTGAGGTCAACCTAGGTTATAAACTTTCATTCAAATATTGGATTTTAAGAACCGTATGTGGCAAGAAGGATAGTCCACGAGTCTTCCGAAGTTTGAGGGTTTCTCACGCAAAACACATCGTGTGTTGTTATTGTTTTCTGTATTTTATTGTGATTTGAATGCTTGCTAATGTGGTGTAGTTTTGCTAATATTGATTAATAAAAAATTGGTAATCAATCGATTAAAACCTATTCACCCTCCCTTTAGGTTAGTTTGGACACATTATTTATTTTCAATCAAGATTAAAAAAATACCCAACATAATACAAAAACAAACAATGAAAAAAAATTACGGAAAATCAATAAAAACACGTTGATTTGTTTTACGTGAGTAAACCTCAAAAGATTAAGAACTCATACGGTATCCATCTAGCCACACACGGTCCTCAAATACACTATATGTATTGATGTTTACAACCTAGGTTGACCTTTAGTCACACTATTCTCAGAACATAACACACCACTACTACCCGCGAGCCTTTTTTAGTGATTCTAAACCAAATGCTTGTGAACTAATCCATTTAGTCACAAGAGTTAACAAAAAATGAATAGATAAATAACCTATGTGAATATGTAATAATATTCTAAGACGCAAGTAATGTTAGGCAACACTAAATGTGTATCTTGAGATTCATTGACGGCAATTAAAATAATCCTAGATATCAAAATGTCTAAATGAACATACAAATAGTCTTAGCTAGATGTAAAAATGCGACATAACATGCTTGCTATAAATCAATCCCAATCATACACCATGACTTCACTAGATATATAATAAAGTAGAAGTCTTTGCAGTAGTAAGCAATTAAAAAGGTGTCTTGGAAAATAAGAACAATAAAACAAAAGGGATGTTTGTTCTAACTTACCAAGTGATAAAAACCTAACAATCTATGCTTGAATGATGCTTAGATGCTCATGGACAGTGCGATGTGAGAGTCAATAATACAATCTTGGATGTTTCTCTCTCTAGGAACTCTAATCTCTCTCTAGGGAGTCAGAATTCAAGAGTTACTCAGGAACAAGAAAGCAAATGGACTATATATAAGGGACATCAAAACTACATCATTTTGAGCAAAGACGAACTATCACAGTTATAACCCTCACGGTATACCAAGTTGGCAGTCAGCCATAGCAAAGGCAAATGAAACATCGCCAACATGCCGCGATCCCTTACTTCACGGTGGATGAAGATGACAGATCAATTTCTAAAACCACAAGATGTCTTGCCGCTATTAAATTGTTACGGTTCTTCTAGATGACACTTATTCTACAGAATTCTCTGTCGTGGTCTTTCCATTGTCTACCATAACGATATAAAGACCACAGAATCTCTGTCGCTGTTTAACCACTGTCCACCACAACGACATGAGGAATGCAATAATGGGAAGTGTGGCCTTCTCATGCATTCTGCAACACTAACCAATATGCAATATGTACAAGTATGTGAAATGTGACAGTGCACACAGAAAAAGTCAGTAAAAGGCACATATGAATGTCATGTAAGTATGAGTTTGCAACTACATCTCTTCAAAGAGTTATGTAAAAGTGATATACCTTTGAAGTACTCTTGAGCTTGAGATCTTGGGAGTGCTTTTGATTCTTCTTTTTATCATACACATTGAAGGCCTAGTCAACCGTTACATCAAAATACGAGGAACTTACATGTCTACGATGAGCCTATTTGTAGAGATCCCTGTATAACCAAGAATTAGGAGAAGATGAATAAATCGGTTTCTAATGGTTCCAAATTATCTGTTGAGGTCGAAACCTCTCCCTCGACCACATTGAGGATTGCTCACGCTACTACCCCTTTTTCCCCTGGGATGATACAGATGAGGGAGCCGGTCTCGCTGAAGAACATGTCCTAATTGGGAGAGCCTAACCTTGACTACTAAATTGAATCCTAGAGAGAAGATAAAATCTATTCTTAGGGCACGAACTAAGGAAAACGATTCGATTGAAAAACATCATATCTCCGTTGAGAATCAATTTATTGCATTTACTAGTGATTTCCACCTTTTCGAGGACATTGGGTCTAGACATGAACTGTGGGTCGGCTTCTCTAGTCATAGACTTTAACACTACTTTAACTCCTTCTCCTTGGTTAGAGTCTTACTATTATTTTTATCCAATTTGCTATTGTGACTTCTTGATTCTTATTATTATTGTCGTTCAAATCGTAGAGTTGATCTCATATAAAGTGGAAAGAACATATTCTGTCTCTCAAATCGCAAACCTCCAGGCTCAAGTTGCCAATTGTCCACTGAGAATGACTCTCAAATCATGGACCTTGAAGCCTAGGTTGCCCAATTGTCCGCTGACAATGCTAACTTTGAAAGTGAGCTCGCAAGAGTTTCACCTTGCTATAAAGTTCTAATCAGTGGGTTACAGAAGTAGAGGACGAGGTTCAAAGGTTGCGGGAGCAATGTTTGATCCAGATTAATGTCGATTTACAAGTGATAGGGGAGTTTGAACTTAAGGCCATAGATACGTATCAGTGGTTATATTGAGGGTATACCAAATTCTCTACTCAAGTAATTTCCTAAATAGTTTGTAAAGAAAAATGGGTACAATCTAATACAAATTATCTTTGAATTAAATTGAAACAATGAATGAAATAAATTTGATAGATTGAAAAGAAAAGATAGAATTCATTACAATACCCACAATTCATAATAGAATCACATCAATCCCGTAGTGGGATGATTATCCACTCAAGCTAAATAAACAAAAATACATAGGAGAAGAGAGTGAAAGTAGACCAATGAATGGTGCTCCTTTATTGAAAACATGAAATCCAATTTCCTAGTTCCTTTATTGAGTAGAATATCAAAGATAAATGTTTGGGTTAATGGATGTGAAGAAAAGGGAGATTCCTCGATATAGAGAGAGAAAATTGTGTTGTGAATGGGTGTATGGGCATATGTGTAGTAATAGAATCCATCCTAATTATGAGTCTTGAAATGGTCTGATTTTGCTGATGATGCGTCCCCGATGTGTGAAATAGGTGGGTAGGAACCTGTGCCATGACCCGTCTAATGATCTGATGCACTGATTTCCTTCTCCCAAGTTTGATGAAATACGTGGGTTGTAAGTGGGTGTAGACCCATGCATGTACCCACACATGGACGTGATGCCCATGTTCTGCTATCTGGTCAGTTCATTAGTTTGCTCAATTGTACGGTTTGTGCACTATTGGTGTTCGGGTAGAGACCCACGCAGTTGTCAACCTTCCAATTCTTTCTCTCGGTGCATGGGTAGTGCATGGATAATGACCCGTGCAGTACTAGTGCACTGAAACTTCTATACTTCATCGATTTTGGCTTGTTTTCTGTACAACTCCATGTTTTCCATCCATTATTTTGAAATGTACCTAATTTCCTGTGACCATATCAAAGAAGCCATAAGATACACTAAAACACAGGAAAATGAGACAAAGGAAATGGAATTAAGGGCCAAAATATATTTCAATTTTGGCACGGTCAATGGTCTTCGGCCATCGTTGCTTTCATGTACTGCAAGTATCATTACGAATGAAAGCAGCCTATAGAAAGGTAGTTAAACATTTCTAGCGCTCCATAAATGAAGAATAACTAGTGTGCTCATTGTCGCAAGGCTGTTAGGTTTTTGAGTCATGTTAGCATATTTCCATATCACAATTACATTCCCTTTCTATAGATTAGTTGTCTAGGTTTATATTTGACCTAAGCTTCCTTCAAAAAAGAATACAACACATCATGCAAAATGAAACCTTCGAGATGAGCAAGCTTTGTTACGCTTAAAAGGGATATCTAAACCTTCTTCCTCTTGCAAGGCATTTAGGCAATGACACACATTGCATCCATAATGTAGGGAAAAATTGACTCAAAACGTGGTAGAAACGTCAAATTAGGGTTTGGTATATTTAAAATTTCATCTTTCTAAAAGAAAGAACCATAACCCTTGATTAATCGATGTATATTAAAAGTATCGTACATTTTTCTCGCGATGATTGAACTAGCGCCGAATTGAATCTGCAAGATCTTTCAATCTAATCATAAACATGAATCACCTAAGATTGTGGGGTCCCTTTCTTTAAATTGTATACTTGAGGATAGAAACAAACAAAATCTCTTTCTTTGTTAGTCACAATAATCCTTCAAGAGAAAACCCAAGAAAGTTCAATCAATTGTGAATTATCAATCTATTTGATTGAAACTTGCGTGAACCTGATTCAATTTTTATACACAAAACCCTTTTGATATAAAGAATACTAGAGCACTAACGAAAACAAAAAAAATCACCTTTTCTCTTCTCCTTGGTGGAATTCAATACACAATATCTATGAGTTGATCGAGAGCAAAAACTAATTTTTTTCTCTCTCAAAATTCTCTCACTTGACCAGATTATCTCTCATAAAACCCTAGGCTTGGCCAAAATTTTGTCTTGGAATAAGCCTTGGCCGAAACTTATATGAGGATATATATAGGTTCTCAAAACCTTTCCTAAAGAGGATTTACTTGGTGGGCAATAATCCTATCTCTAGGTGGATTTGCTTGGTGACAAAGAATACTTTTTCAAAAAAGATTTCTTTTCTACACCGAGACTCCTAATCCAATTCAAATAGTGTATTTATCCAATACCAATTATTGAATATAATTAAATTGTGACAAAATCAAAAACTTTCTAATTTGACAAATTGTCAATTATAGTCCTAATAGAAATCAAATACTTCCTAATTTGACTAGATCAATAAATTCCTATAATTTATCTACTTATCAAATATATTATTTGATACTGATCATATTACCAACAAGAATATGACTCTAGGAGACCATCTCCTACTAGGATTTTGTTTTTGACATTTAATTAAATAATTAATTTTAATTAATTAATAAATTAATTACTTTCCATTAAATTAAATAATAAAATAAAAACAATATAATAAGCTATTTTATATAGCCTTAACCACCCAAGCCAATATATATGGGCCATATATTGTTTTTCCTACTTTTTGAAATCTAGTGGACTTAAATAAAATGTCCACATGTGAACTAGCCCCATTCTTACTAAAAGAAACTAGTCCATGTGCCTTAATAAAATTCTAGAAGGACCAATAAGTTGGTTCGGTAGAATATATTAAGTGATCCATGCAAGTTCGTGTGGATTGGGAATCTTAACAGGCTATCTAAATTTAAGCTCCAATAGGTATAACCAAATCATAATTAACAAATGATTCATGTAGGTTCGATCTATTAATTTTAGTTCACTCCACTAAAGAACTAAAATTGAACTCTTAAATAAAGATATAATAAGTCAATATTGCACATTCGTACCCTAGACAATCTTAATGGAGATAGTGTATCCTTGTGAAGAATACCAGTAATCACCAAGAGCTCATAGACTGCCTATAGCTCTCCAAGATACTATATTTACTCTTATAACCACATTTTGAACTTAGATATTTTTACTTGTCCAAAAGCCATAATTCAAAAGACGTTATTGAAAACTTAATGTTAAGATTTAATATCCAATACCTCAAAACATCCATAAAATGATATTCTACTCTCATTTAATAAATGGAGCCACGATGACCATATTAAAAAATGAAGTCCTTTATCGATTAACAAATGAATACCAACAAACTATCGAGGTTAGACTATGCAATATATTCTTACTCATTGATAGCTCAAATGACAACACTAGTAACCATAAGTCCATCATTTATCTCAGGATTGAGATAGACTCTCCGATTGTCTTCAAGTGAAAACTTTTATCCATTGACGGTTCTGAATAAAGTATTTCACTGTGATTCTATTCAATGCACCCAGTGCACATGATTCTTTTGCCCAAAGATACCACACTTTAATGATTATAGACTCATCATAACATATTTGATCCTACTTATATGCTAGCAAAAGAATCTTTGACAAGATAAAGGTGCCCAACCTTTATCTTTAGTTGTGAATATTATTCAAGACTAACTAAAGAATTGTGTCTACCTCTTACATATCTAGATGTACGACCAATTCTTCTTTTATCCTAGGCTTTTGACCTTATGATTATTTACTTTTGACAATTATAATAATTAAACAATAAATGTTATAAGATTTGTTAAAATAGAAATTACTTTTATTAATATGAAAAAATTGTCAAATACATTATTACACTCTTGCTATCGAGCATAATCCGAACAATCTCCCACTTGCTCTATAGCAAATGTGTCATATCTCTTATCCCCATACTCTCCAGATGCCTTTCAAAACTCTTTTGTGGGAAAGCCTTTGTGAAGGGATCCGCTAGATTTTCTGCTGACGAGATCTTGGTTATCGTCACGTCTCCCCTATGCACAATTTCCCTTAAAATGTGAAACTTTCTTTCATTGTTTTTCCCTCTCTTATGACTTCTTGGTTCTCTCGAAGTAGCCACAACTCCACTGTTGTCACAATAGATAGTGATCTGTTTATTCACATCAGGAACCACTTCAAGGTCAATCAAGAATTGGCGGAGCCAGACAACCTCTTTAGCAGCTTCATGCGGCAACATACTCAACTTCCATGGTGGAATCAGCAATACAAGATTGCTTGACACTCTTCCATATGACTGCCCCTACTCCAAGTCTAAACACAGATCCTAATATTGATCTTCTGGAGTTAGAATTCGATAAGAAATTGTAAATCTGTATACCTAACGGGAATTAAATCCCCTCTAGAGTATACAAGCATATAATCTCTCATTCTTTTGAGATACTTGAAAATATGCTTGACAGCCCTCCAGTGATCAGAACCAGGTTTCGATTGAAACTTAATAACTATGCCAACAGTAAAAAAATATCTACTCTAGTGCATAGCACTGCAAAAAAGAGACTCCCAATTGTCAAGGCATAGGGAACCTTACTCATGAATTGCTCTTCATGCTCATTCTTAGGAACTTATTCCTTAGAAAGTTTGATTCCATGTCTGAAAGGAAAGATGCCTTTCTTGGAATCTTGCATGGAAAACCTAGACAAGATTTTATCTATGTATGAAGATTGGGATAAGCCAATCATTCTATTCTTTCTATCCCTCGTGACTTGGATACCATGAATATAACTTGATTCTCCTAAGTTCTTCATATTAAATTGTTTTGCTAACCATTCTTTTACTGATGTCAATACATCTACATCGTTTCGATGAGTAGTATATCGTCAACGTAATGAACTAAGAAAACCAACTTGTCACCTTCAATCCTTTTTTTATACACAGGGTTCGTCAAGGTGTTAAATAAATCAAAAACTTTTTACAGCTTGATAGAACCTTATGTTCCAGGATCTAGATGCTTGCTTCAATCCATTTTGGGATCTTTGCAACTTGCATGCCTTTTCCTATTCCCCCGTTTCAATTAATTCTTCTGGTTGCATCATATAGATGCTTTCATCAAGACTTCCATTAAGGAAAGTTGTCTTGATGTCCATTTAAAAAATCTCTAGGTCTACCAATGCTGCAATGAATAAAAGAATGCTCATGGATTTAAGCATGGCCACAGGAGAGAAGGTTTCCTTATAATCGATATCTTCATTCTATGTGTAACCTTCAGCTTCCAATCTAGCTTTAATGGTTTCCAACTTTCCATTCATTTCTGTCTTCCTCTTGTATACCCACTTGCACCCAATGGGTTTTATCCCTTTAGGCAAGTCCACAAGAGACTAGACTTTATTTTTGAATATAGATTCAATTTTGGATTGCATTACCTTTTTCCAATGGCAACAATCAACATCTTTCATTGCTTTCTTGTACGTATAGGGATCACCATTGACTGGGAGATTCTCTATAGATTCTTCTAGACCGATGTATCTCTCGGGTTGTCTACTAACCCTCCCACTATAAAGAGGTATGGTAGATTGTTGATCTTGTGTTGGTGCGAAACTTACAATTGGGATAGGTTGTGAAACCTCTTGTGGAATTGCATCTCCTGAAAGCTCATTCAGGACAATTCTACTTTTAGGGACAAAAGTATTCATATAGACCTCTTCCAGAAATTTAACATCTGTCTAAACAAATTCTTTAAGATCTCAAGGACTGTAGAAATAATATTCATTGGTTCATTTTGGATGCCCTACAAATATGCATGTTTATGAACGGGACTCCATCTTTTCTATATTTACTGTTAACACATGTGCAGGACATCCAAATATCCTTAAGTGTTGTAAACTAGGCTTTCGCCCAGTCCATAACTCATTCTGTATTTTAGGAACCGACTTAGATGGTACATCGTTTAGAATCTACATAGCGGTTTGTAAAGCATGTCCCTAAAACGAATTAGGGCGCGTTAAATAACTCAACATAGATCTAACCTTGCCCAAAAGAGTTTTATTTCACCTTTCTACCACCCCATTTTATTGAGGTGTACCTGGCAGTGAAAACTGAGAAATTATCCTATTATTAATAAGATATCGCTGAAATTTACCAGATAGATATTCTTCACCATGATCAACCTTAAGATTTGTATGTGTTTCTTTAGCTGATTTTCGACATCAGCTTTAAATGCTTTGAACATGTTAAAAGCATCCGACTTATGTATCATGAGATACACATAGCCAAATCTTAAGTAATCATCCTTGAAAGTGATAAAGTACTCATATCCCCATTTAGCTAGAATGCTCATAGGACCACACACATCAGTGTGTATCAATCCTTAACATTTGGTGGCTCTTGTGCCTTTTGTCTTGAATGACCTTTGTGTTATCTTACCTTTCAAACAAGATTCACAATTTGGTAGCTCATCAATCTTTAAGTCATTTAATGGTCTATCATTAACCAATCTTTTGATCCTATCAAGGTTAATATGACCTAGGCGCAAATGCCTTAGGTAGGTTTCAACTTTTGATAATTTTACTCTTTTATGATTAAGTTGCATTGATTATGTGTCTAAAAAGTGAGAGATATTGTTATGCAAATAGAATAAACCGTTTTCCAATGTACCTTTTCAAACAAATTTTTTATTCCTACTAATAATAAAATTGCTTTATTAAAAGTAACCGAATATCCAAATTTATTTAAACAAGAACTGAAATTAAATTTCTCTTGAATCGAAGTATATAATAAACATCTATTAAATTTAAATTCCTATAAGAATCTAATCTAATTATAATATCTCCCATTGAACTAGCAGACAAAACGCTGCATTTCCTAAATGCAGGTTGAATTCATTCGCATTAAGCCTTCTCCTTTGCTTGAACCCATGTAAGGAAAATCACTTCCCTTTGATCTGAGTTACTTTCTTTGTCTTCTTCTTAGTAGGTCCTAGTTGTTTTTTCTTCTACTGTTTCTTGACCTTCTTACGGGTATTAAAAGTAGCAACTTTACCTACCATATGAATCTCTTGACCCTTGCTCTTCACAAGGATTTTCTCGGTGTTTTAAACATCTTGCATCAAACCTTGCAAAGCATATTCCTTATTGTTCAAGGTCTAGTCCAACTTGAAACGATCAAAGGAATCTGATAGTGAGTTGACGATCATGTCAATTTTTGTCTCACAATTATCTCAGCACCATTCAGTTCAGCAATGTTCAGATGTGCAATACCTTTAATCATGTGATCTTTCACAACCTATCCAGGTTTCATCCTAAGATTCATGAATGCAGTCACTGCCTCTCTCTTAGTCTTCCAGAAACATCATTATATCGGCAACAGTCTCTATTCCTTCATGTTGTTGTTGCAACATGTCAGAGATGGTGGCCATAATGTAACATTTAGCCATCTCATCTGAAGGCGTCCACTACTGATACTTATCTCTTTCCTCCAGAGTATATTTATTAGTAGGAGTAGGTGGTTTAGGAGTGCACATAATGAACTTATGCCTTTTTGATTGCAATAAAAGCCTAATTTTTTATTTCCATGTGACATAATTATCACCGGTCAAAGTTTTATCTTTTAGGATGTTGATTAGGGATGGGGTTATGATTTCTAAACAATAAAAAAAAAGAAGTAAATAATTAAGATAAAGCACTTTCAAATATTTATCACGAATTATATAGAATAATTCAGTTGTAAAGTTCAATAAAGATCCAACACCCATACATGTCACTCATACTTTAGGAGTTCACACCATTTACTAGTTGGACTAGGTCCCACCTAATTGTTAATATTACAACCAACATTTTCAATTTTAGCCTTACGATTTTATTAACAAGAACTCTTGGGAGGATATTCAAAAAATCTCATTGAGTGTGTTACCAAGTTATCGACCTTTAATAAAATCCCTCATGAATATCCCTCATTTGGGAGTAGATATCGTTTGGGTCAATTGTCTAGTCTATCCTTGTAAGGATGTATCTTGCTAAATTCCATTCATGAATACCCCTTGAGAGGTTATTACACGAAACATAAAGCTCAATAAAACTTGGAGGCCGTAGGTATTCTGAAACACCTTCCCCCACTAAATTGTTTAAGGCGTGTGATAGAATTCCATAGAATGATTTACCTAGTTATCTAGATGCCAATTAGATACCTAAAACATTCAGTTCATGTTCATACCAAAAGAGATATATGGGTGACACTCCTATTCTATATGACTTGTTATCAAACAATAACAAACATTGCAATATTTACAAAAATATAAATAGCTACAATTTTGGTCAATCCTAGAAAAACAAGTAAATTACATATGTCTTGGAATACAAAAACTCCTTTTTGGTGAAAAAGTCTTTGGCGACAATCGTCTATTTGCACACCCTTCGGCTGCCTCCCATGGGAGTGCGCAAGCCTTGGCTTCATAAAGGTCTATCGTGCGAATCCCATGGAATCCATAGGGCTGCTGTGCATAGTCCATGCCACAACAACCGTGGATGCATGTTCATTCGCACGCACCATTGTTGCTATGACATGCACGTACCAAACTTGTTCCGGTTGCTTCCAATTCTTCAAATCTTTGAATCTTCGATACTTGAATTTATTAAAACATTATTTTAAATATAAAAAACAATGCAGTTTTTTTTATTACAACAATTAAATAAAATGAAAACTTAGCAACTACCAAGAAGTAAAGTATGGCGATGATAGACCACCCTTCTTGCTACAATCCCAAAACAAAAATACATTGAAATTCTAGGACCAAAATTGAGCAATAACAAACCACATAAAAACATATATATATATATATATATATATATATCCATACATTCCAATGTAAATATATATGCTAATACCTATAATGTCATATCTTTCTAAAACATGCATATTTACAATAAAAGAAATAGATTCACCTATATATACATCAATTAACCAAGGGTACAACCAATCTCTGATCCTAATTGTAGGAAAAAATCGGTTCAAAATGCGGTAGAAGCGTAAAATTAGGGTTTGATATATTTAAAAAAATTTCCCTTTAAAAGAAAGAACCTTAACCCTTAATTAATCAATATATATTAACCATATCGTACCTTTTTCTCGTGACGATTGAACTAGCACCGAATTAAATCCATAAGATCTTTAAATCCATAAGATCTTCCAATCCAATCACGAACATGAAACACCTAGGAGTGTGGGCTCCCTTTCTTTAAATTGTATACCTGATGATGGAAACAAACAAAATCTCTTTCTTTTGTTAGTCACAATAATCCTCCAAGAGAAAACCCAAGGACGTTCGGTCACTTGTGAATTATCAATCTATTTGATTGAAACTTGCGTAAACCCGATTCAATTTTTATACACAAAACCCTTCTGATGTAAAGAATACTAGTGCACTATCGAAAACAAAAACGTTCCCTTTTTTCTCTTCCCCTTGGTCGAATTTAATACACAATATCTATGAGTTGACAGAATTTTATCTAGAGCAAAAACTAATTTTTTTCTCTCAAAATTCTCTTCATTGGCCAAATTATCTCTCATAAAACCCTAGTTTTGGCCAAAATTTGGACTTGGAATAAGCCTTGACCGAAATTTGTTTGAGGATATATATAGGTTCTCAAATCCTTTCCTAAAGATGATTTACTTGGTAGGCAAGAATCATATCTCTAGGTGGATTTACTTAGTGACAAAGAATCCTTTTTCAAAAAAGATTTTTTTTCCACACGAAGACTCCTAATCTAATTCAAATAGTGTATTTATTCAATGACCAACTATTGAATATAATTAAATTACGAATAAATCAAAAACTTTCTAATTTGACCAATTGTCAATTATAGTCCTAATAGAAATCAAATACTTCCTAATTTGACTAGATAAATAAATTCCTATTATTTATCTATTTATCAAATATAGTATTCGATACTTATCATATTACCAAAAGTAATATGACTCTAGGAGACCATCTCGTACTAGAAAAAAGATTTTGACTTTTAATTAAATATTTAATTAATCAATAAATTAATTAATTTCCATATAATTAAATAATAAAATAAAAAACATTATAATAAGCAATTATATATGGCCTTAGCCACCCAAGCCAATATGTATGGGCCATATATTGTCTTTGCTATTTTATTAAATCCATTGGACTTAAATAAAAAATCCATATGTTAACTAGTCTCGTTATTACTAAAAGAAACTAGTCCGCATGCCTTAATACAATTCTAGATGGACCCATAAATTGGTCCAGTAGAATATATCAAGTGATCCATGTAAGTTCGAGTGGATTGAGGATCTTGGCGGGCTATCTAAATTTAGGCTCCAATAGAAATAACCTAATAACAATCAACAAATGATTCCCTTAGGTCCGATCTATTAATTTTTATTCATTATACCAAAGAACTAAAATTGAACTCTTAATTAAAGATAGAATAAGTTGATATTACTCACTCATACCCTAGACAACCATATTGAAGAAAGTGTATCCTCGTGAAGAAAATATCAGTAATCGCCAAGAGCTCATAGACCGCCTATAGCTCTCCAAGTTACCGTATTTACTCATATGACCGGATTTTGAACTTTGATATTTTGGCTTGTCCATAAGCCATATTTCAGTAGACTCTATTGAAAACTTAACATTAAGATTTAATATCCAATACTTTAAGACATCTGTATGATGATATTCTACTTTAATTTAATAAATGGAGCCACGATGTCCATATCTATAACTGAATTCCTCTATCAATTAATAAATGAATACCACCAAACTATGGAGGATAGACTATGCTATATAATCGTACTCATTGATAGCTCAAATGATAACACTTGCAACCATAAGTCCATCATTTATCTCAGGATTGAGATAGACTCTCCGGTTGTCTTCAAGTGAAATTTTTATCCTTTGACGGTTCCGGATAAGGTATTTCACTTTGATCCTATTCAATGCACCCAGTGCACTAGATTCTTTTGCCCAATGACACCACAATTTGATGATTTTACACTCTTCATAACACATTTGATCTTACTCAAATGCTAGCAAAAGAACCTACTGAAACAAATATTATGGTGTGTAATATTAATCTAGAGGAGGGGTGAATAGATTTTAAATAATTTTTTCCCAATTTTCGTTAAAGGTCAAGTTAACGAAAATGCCCCTATCTAGTCACAGAAATACCACAAGTGTAATAAATGCGGAAATGGTAAAGACACTTGAGATATACATGGAAACCCTCTAAATGGAAAAAACCACGGGCTGATGAGTGCGCCACACTAGAACCTCGAATCCACTAATGGCAAAGGAATTACAACCTAATCCCAGTTTAATCCACCACCACTACCTAATCCCGTTAAAAGTGAACCTAGTCTATCTTGCTTGCGATGTAAGCTACCTACTCCCGGAAGCAACACAAGTCTTACTTCTCAATGAAGAGATAAAATGTCCTAAGTGAATATATGATGATATTCAAAAACAAACAAGGCTAGGAAACCCTATATGCTTATCTAGGATAATGAGATGACAATTAATGCAATCCAAGATATCATGAGCTAAATGACATGTTCAAAAAGCTTAGCTAAACATAAATCAATCAATCCTTTGAAGCTATCACAATACAACACTCAATCATGTCATCACAACAATCTTTAATTTGTATCTAGAAAATGTTCTAAGAGCATACAAATAATTAAAGAGATGGCTTAGCAAGTAAAAACTTAACTTGTAAGAATATATTGTAGAACTTACCAAACAAGATGTGATAAAGCAAACCTATCCATTGATGCACTCTAAATGAACTTAGAAGATGCAAGATGATTTTTTTATGCACATGGGAATGATTTGAGTGATTAAAAATAAGTTCTTGGAAGATTTTTTCCTTTAAATTGTGTTCTAAGTAAAATGTATGAAGTTCTGAACTCTTCCACGACCTTAAACCAAAGAGTTATATATATATGAGATCCAAACAACGTGAGGTCATTTTGGAAAAACGTTCCAGTTTCCTCTGTTTGCGTTAGTGAGTTGTGCTGGTTGAGTAGCGTACAACCTAATTTTGTAATAGGCGCTGGTTGACTGGCGCAGCTCAGTGGCGCAACACATGTGTCGATCTACTGGAATGTTGCGCTGGTGAGGCTGCGCTAGTCGAGTAGTGCACAACCAGCACACTGCCCATTTTTGCATCTTTACGTGGGTGCAGCAGCGCAACACATGCGACAATCCACTGGAATGTTGCGATGGTAAGGTGCGTTGGTCGAGTAGCGCACCACCAGCGCAATGCCTATTTTCAACACTCAAACACACACAATCAATAAATTCAAGAGTGATGAAAAATGCATCCTATTCTAATGCCAATCATGATATAAAACATTTAATTCCAAGATGCAAATAAATCAACAAGAGTCATTTAAACCAAAATGCACACAAGAATAAACACACAACATATATGATAAGAGTTATGCATGAATTTGTGAGTGTGTTCAACTATCTCTTCAAAGTAAGAAAGCACAAGAATTTTACCTTCGGTGCTTCTCCTCTTGAGGTCTGGAGAGCCTAAGCTACCCTTACATAATACCCTAAAAATGTGATTTGTTCAAGAAATAAGCCAATCAACAAATGGGGACTTTACAATATCCCCCTTTGGCTATTTCATGACAAAACCACCACTCACATTGATCCTTACAAAACAAAATAAAACACCGGGAAGATATTCTACATTACAATGAGATAAACATAAAAAAAAACTTCAAATCTTTAATCTCTTCTAGAACTATCAACCCTACACACAAAGCAAGCACAAATACACTTTCAACCAAGTGCATGCGAGATGATCAAGTGAATATAAAACAAAAGCAATTGCATTCAATAATATGAGTAAGACATCGTAATAATATAAGTATGACATCATGAAATGCTCATGCAATGCTCCCCCTCATTGGGTTACTCCCCCTACATGTAATCTCCCCCTCAAACAAGTACTACTTCCTTTAATGCCAACACATGATACCACATGCTACACCCCTAACACCACAAAGCTAGGTAAATACTACTCCCCCTTTTTGTCATGATATAGGAAAAAGAGAAGTCCCCAACCGGGTCACTCAAGGCAAAGAAAGCAAGGATCATACAAGATTGTTGCATAATTATATAAGCCACATTTATGCAACTCTATTAATAGGAGAGAAACAAGGAGATTTATTTGAATAAAATGTGTGAATCAAAAATGTTTTGCATACAAGACATGTTGCATTCAAGTCCAAAAACAATGGTATTTGGCAAAACAAAGGATAAAGGTTTCCAATATAATTCAAACCAATTTCACCATTTTTCATGAGAGAAGCAAGGATATAGAGTTTGTATAGATATCAAATTTTTAATGGCACTATATCCAACTTTATAAGCTAAACATGGCATGAGCAACTTTGCACCCTATTTGATTTTTCCGGGAGGATACCCGTATGATAGTAGCCATGTTCAACTAATAAAGAAAGAGAGACATTGATGCAACGTTTTATTCTAACTAGCTTATTTTCACAAAAAAAAATTGCATTCAACAATTCATACTTTATCATTTTTCAGCTAAAAGAAGGAAAAGATGAGTCGCTAAAAAAATACTTAGGGAGATTTGGCCAGGCGATCTTTTAAATCGATAGTGTAAATGACGAAGCAATAACCGTTGCGTTCATAAATAACTTACAGAACGGGCGACTGTCTTTCGACTTAAGGAGAGCTCGACTAACAAGATATGTGGACATGATGGATATGGCTGGAGGGTATGCTTTAGTTGAAGAAGATGAGTTAGGAACAGGAGGTTGCTACATGCATAGAGACAGACCCGAACAAAAGGATGCAGAGTCAAAGGTTTAGAACCATAAAGGGAAACATAAAGGAAATAGCGGAGAAAGAAGCAAAGATGAGGGAAGTGGGCGTAATACTTACCAGACCATAGAAAAGTTCCTAGGAAAATAAACAAACTACACCCTACTCCATAAGAAATAGGAAGAAATCCTGCCAATACTAGAAGAAAAGAATCTACTGAAGGAGCCAAGTCGTCAGTCTCAATTTACTCAGCGAGACACAATGACATATTACAGGTTCCACAAGGAAACCGGATACTAGACTTCCATGTGTTGCCAGCTCAGAGACTATATAGAGACTACCTCATTCGAGAATGACATCTGCAAGATATAATCCTGAAGAAAGATGAGAAATCAGAAATAAAGAAAGAGACCAAGGCAGATCATAATTCTGGTCAAAACAAAAGGGCCAGTCTTGAGGTGAATGAAGTGATACAAACTATTTTTGAAAAGATATCAACTAAGAAAAGTAATCGGTAGCGGACTCAGGAAATCAGAGAAACAGTGGAATAAGGAAAATTTTTGATGTCAACTCCATCGAGCCTGATCCAAAAAAAATAAAGGAAGGATGGGACCTTATAATATTCATGGAAGTCGATTCATATGGGGTCAACATCTGACCAAATGATGCTCTCGTCATAAGTACCCAAATTGGTCATAGAGAAGTCAGAAGAATTTTAGAAGACAGTGGTAGTTCGACATACATCCTCAATACGGCTATTTATGATCAACTTAGGTTGGATCGAAAAGACTTGCAACCTTTCCATACCCCACTTAGAGGATTCGGAGGAGTTGAGGTAAGGTCTCTTTGAACAGTGAAGCTGCCCGTAAAGATCGGAGTAGCACTTTGTCTAAAATAGTGTTACTCGACTTTGTGGTGGTAGACCTGGACAGTATGCCTTATAATGCGCTATTAGGTCGACCATTCCTGAACAAAACCAATTTAGTGACAGCTACCTACGCTCTAATGATTAAATTCCCAACTAAAAGGGGGGCAAGAGTAATCAAGGGGTCATAAAAGTGTTGGGGTTATGCTCGATAGCAAGAGTGTAATAATGTATTTGACAATTTTTTCATATTAATAAAGTGATTTCTAGTTTAAAATAGCTTATAGCATTTATAGTTTAATTATTATAATTGTCAAAAGTAAATAATCAAAAGGCCAAAAGACTATGAGAAAAGAAGATTTTTTCATACATCTTGATATGTATGAGGTAGACACGGTTCTTTAGTTAGTCTTGAATAATATTCACAACTTAAGATAAAAGGTTGGGCACCTTTATCTTGTTAAAGTTGTAGATTCGTTTTGCTAACATTTGAGTGGGATCAAATGTGTTATGATGAGTCTAAAATCATCAAAGTATGGTGTCTTTGGGCAAAAGAATCTGGTGCACTGGGTGCATTGAATTGGATCATAATGAAATACTTTATCTAGAACCGTCAATGAATAAAACTTTTCATTCGAAGACAATCAGAGAGCCTATCTCAATCCTGAGATAAATGATGGACTTATGGTTGCAAGTGTTATCATTTGAGCTATCAATGAGTACGATTATATAGCATAGTCTATCCTCGATAGTTTGGTGGTATTCATTTGTTAATCGATAGAGGACTTGATTTATAGATATGGACATCGTGGCTCCATTTATGAAATGAGACTAGAATATCATCATATGGATGTTTTGAGGTATTGGATATTAAATCTTAACGTTAATTTTTCAATAGTGTCTATTGAAACATGGCTTCTGGACAAGTCAAAATATCCAAGTTCAAAATGTGGTCATATGAGTAAGTAAGGTAACTTGGAGAGATATAGGCGGTCTATGAGCTCTTGGCGATTACTGATATTCTTTATGAGAATACACTTTCTCCAATAAGGTTGTCTAGGGTATGAATGAGTAACAACAACTTATTCTATCTTTATTTAAAAGATCAATTTTAGTTCTTTAATGAAATGAACTAAAATTAAATAGATCGGATCCAAGTGAATCATTTGGTGATTGTGTCTATTGGAGCTTAAATTAAGATTGCCCGCCAAAATCCACAAACCAACGAACTGCTCTTTTTAGTTTAAAAAAGCCACTTGATGGTTAAGGATGCGAAACCTTAGGATTTAGAGAAGTGGAAAAAATAAAAAAGAAGGATTTGATGACGTAGATGGCGTATCAGATTATCCACAAGTCGTGTCTCATAAATGTTACTAGAGAAACTGGACGGTTGAAGGACACGTATCGTGGAAAGAGCTGACCAAGATGTCAGAATTTCAAAATGTCATATTCATTGCGTGGTAGCCATTAATGAGAGCATCGTTTAAAGATTGTTAATCCTGTATTAATAAGGCGTAAAAGGCCAGAACGTCGATTAAATTACTTCTGCCAAGGAAAAAATCCTACTCGGCAAAAATATTTGAAGGGGGAATTGTTATATATAAATTTTATCAAATATACACGTCACTAACAGATAAGACAATCCCTAAAGAAGATTGCCAGATAGGTATCCGAGCAAGCATCTTGAAGAACATCCAGGACTTCAAGGAACAAGAACCGGAGTAATTTTAAGCACGGGTACTCGGCACGTTTATTACTACTCGGAACAATATAGAAGCCCGAGTAAAGAAGTCCAAACACGTGATCTGTGCAAGTGAATAAGCCCAAGAAGAAATCGATTTCATACTCCAATACACATATGCATCAAAAGGTGGAAAAAGTTTGGAGGACTTCTAGAAGGATAATATACCAAACAAGAAGCAAGTCCAGATCAGGCAACAATTCTATTATTCTAGAAGATCACATGTCGGTTAGGAAAATAAAATCCTAAATTAGATTGTGTAATTAGAGTCCCGCGAAGATTTAGATACAACTCAAAAGATCTCCAAAATAGGAAAGGAGATAAAGACGACTCCAACAAGCAACCAGTCACGTAAATACAAATTCTTTTCCTTACTTGTACAACAAGGATTAGTGTTCTATGCATGTATAAGTAGACCCATAATTTTACTAAAAAACAAATCACTACAAGAGAGACGCAAGAGAGATCGAGTGGTGTAATTCTTCATTTAAATAGTGGAATCTGGCTTGGTTGTGCATACGACCACTCATGGATGTTTCTCCGATCATCGGAGTTTTACCACTTAAACTCGTGTCTTAATACATGCAATTGCATTCTTTTTCTCTTTCTCTTTTGATAGGTCATAACCAAACCCAACGTTGTTGACTTTTTTATCCATCGAGAAATCAATGTTAACAAGATCCTAAATGTTTTTCCTCTCACATTCATCAAGGCTTTTTCAAAGGTTGTGTTCTCCTTATACTTAAAATAAAATTCTCTTGTAAGCCTATAGTTAACAACCCTAATAGAATTTATCCATGCTTTCCAATGCCTTTCATGTAGGGAATGACGAATATAAAAACCCTCAACCAAATCAACACCCCTATCTAGGATAAGCTTTTTGCTTCCCATAACACCCAAGACTTTCTACTTGTTGGGTTTGTGTTTTTTAGAAGGTTATTGGTGTAGATTTGTGTTTGAATATGTGTTTGGTGGATGGATAGTGTAGGGAAAACAAAACCCGTGCAACAGAAGCGTGAGAAATAAGAAATATAGGGGTTACGTATAAATAAAAAATTTCCCATTTAATAACAGGAACCTTAACCCTAGATTAATTGATGTATATAAAAAATATCGTACCTCTTTTTTCGTGACGATTGAATTAAATTGAATCCGTAAGATCTTCCAATCCAAACACAAACGTGAATCACCTAGGAGTGTGGGCTCCTTTTCTTTAAATTGTATACCTGAGGATGGAAACAAACAAAATCTTCTTCTTTGTTAGTCACAATAATCCTCCAAGAGAAAAACCAAGAACGTGTGGTCACTTTTGAATTATCAATCACTTTGATTGAAACTCACGTGAACCTTTATTAGATGTTGTTAACAAAACCCTTTTGATGCAAAGGATACTAGTGTACTATCGAAAACAAAAACGTTCTCTCTTTTCTCTATACTTGGCTGAATTCTTCAAACAATGAGCTGGACGAAGTTTTTTTTATATATAACAATAAAAAACAAATGAAACAACTTCTCACACCAAAAACTAAGGCTTGGTCGAAATTTATAGGTAGTATATATAGAAGGCCAAATCCTCTCCTAAGAAGGATTTACTTGGTGGGCAAGAATCATTTCCTTAGGTGGATTTACTTAGTGACCAAGAATCCTTTTCCAAAAGGAATTCTTTCATACACCAAGACTCATAATCTAACTCATTAGTGTATTTGTGACCGTATTAAAGACTTCCTAATTTGACTAGATAAAGAATTCTATTTATTTATCAACTTATCAAATATAGTCTCTAATATTAATTATACTACCAAAAATAAAATAAAATTATGAGAACTTCTCCTAATAGAAAAAAGTTTTTTACTTTTAATTAAATAATTAATTAATTACCAATTTAATTAATTTCCTTTTAATTAAATAAAAAAAATATTTAGGCTTTTATATATTAGCCTTGCCGCCCATGACAATATATAGGCATATATATTATTTTTCTTATTTTATTAAATCCATTGGACTTTTATAAAAAGAACACATATGAACTAGACTCATTTTTACAAAAAGAAACAAGTCCACATGCCTTAATACAATTCTAGATGGACCCCTAAATTGGACCGATAGATTATATCAAGTGATCCAAGCAAGTTCGTGTGGATTGGGGATCTTGATGGGCAATCTAAATTTAAGCTCCAATAGACATAACCCAATCACAATTAGCAAATGATTCACTTAGGTCCGATCTATTAATTTTAGTTCATTCCACTAAAGAACTAAAATTGAACTCTTAAATACAGATAGAATAAGTTGACGTTACGCATTCATACCCTAGACAACCTTATTGGAGAAAGTTTATCCTCGTGAAGAATACCAGTAATCCCAAGAGCTCATAAAACGCCTTTAGCTCTCCAACTTACCATATTTACTCATACAACCACATTTTGAACTTGGATATTTTGACTTGTTTAGGAGCCATGTTTCAATAGACACTATTGAAAACTTAACGTTAAGATTTAATATCCAATGCCTCAAAACATCCATATGATGATATTCTACTCTCTTTTAATAAATGGAGCCACGATATCCATATCTATAAATGAAGTCCTATATCGATTAACAAATGAATACCACCAAACAATCGAGGATAGACTATGCTATATAATCGTACTCATTGATAGCTCAAATGATAACACTTGCAACCATAAGTCCATCATTTATCTCAGGATTAAGATAGACTATCTGATTGTCTTCAAATGAAAACTTTTATCCAATGATGGTTCTAGATAAAGTATTTCATTGTGATCCTATTCAATGCACCCAATACACTAGATTATTTTGCCCAAAGACTCCACACTTTGATGATTTTAGACTCATCATAACACATTTGATCCCACTCAAATGCTAGCAAAAGAATCTACAACTTTGACAAGATAAAGGCGCCCAACCTTTTATCTTAAGTTGTGAATATTATTCAAGACTAACTAAAGAATTGTGTCTACCTCATACATATCTAGATGTATGAACAATTCTTCTTTTTTCATAGTCTTTTGACCTTATGATTATTTACTTTTGACAATTATAATAATTAAACTATAATTGCTATAAGATTTGTTGAATGAGAAATCACTATATTAATATGAAAAGATTGTCAAATACATTATTATACTCTTGCTATCGAGCATAATCCCAACCAATAGGATTTGAAAACTTGTTTCTTTCTATGGCTTTGTTGTCCACACTATAACACAAAAACATATGAGTGGAAAAGAGATACGAGTGAGCGTTAGTCAACAACATAAACATTAAAAGATATATGATAAAATAATGAATCTTAAATGCGTAAATGGTTCTTTCAAGCATATAGGTACATTATACCAAAATAAACAAACGTATTTTACAAAAAAAAAACAATCATAAAAATGAAGAAATTTGTGTCAATCACAATTACTATCAACCTCCAAACATAAAGGAAATGGTTGTAACTACAACTACTATCAATTTCAAACAAGAAGGAACTTAATCAACCTCAAGAGAAGGAATTGATTGTAATCACAACTATTATCAACCACATGAATGAAGAAATTCATTACAATATCAACTAATATTAACCTCAATCAAGGATATATTCATTGTCAACACATTCATACAATTATTTCAAGATATATGTCGTGCATCTTATAATTCAATTATTCTTATCATTCTATATGTCAACAACTAACAAAACAAATCTTGTGAACATATCATAAATAAGAACAAAGTCTAACATGCAATGCTCCCCTTGGTAGATTCTCTACCTAAGATCAACATAGCATGTTGTTCACAATGATATTGACAAATTCACATTTTCAAGAAATTTTAAAGAAATCCAACAAAATAAGCCCCACATACTATGTGAGATACACCAAGATTTTCAATTACTCTCATAATTATCCTTTAATTGCTAGAATATCAAAATACTTATAAACAAAAGTGAGTGTGAATTTTTCTTCAAATATATGTAAAGGAGTAATTCGATAATCAACATACAAATCACATTCACATTTATTCATCTAAAGCTTTAAAAAAAAGGTCAAACCGATTATCACCCAAAACTTTTGCGTGAAAGAGAGCAGAATTCAACATATGAGCGTGTGTGTGTATATTGTTCGTCATCCCATTTCTATTTTTCGACCTGAGCTATACATGATTTTTAACTATACTCATTTAAAGCCTTTTATTATAGGCTTGAATCAAAGAATTTTCCAATTATCGATTCTTTTCAAAACTTCTTTGATTTCTTTTATTATAAATAAATACGCTGCATGGCTGCTTTCAATCATCATAATGGTGTAGCCTTTTCCTACATTGGGTTGTTTCACAACCAATATGTGTAGCCCTTTTCATGAAAGTGCTCATTGAGTTCTATGCTGTTACCGAAGCAAAACAGATACTAGTCATAAGTCGTCCTTAATGTACTAGTCAAAAGGCTTTAAGGTGTATCCACAACTTACTTAACGAAACATAAAAGAGAAGCAAAGTGCATTTTTGAAAACCAAGTTTTTATGGCATAGAAGCACATGATCTAAAGCAATACTAAGAGATTTACTTAAGATCATTACTTCTCAAGAGAGTAGCTTTCAAAGAATATGAAGTTCATATTTTAAAACACAAGCCACTCAACATTCCAATAAATATTTTACACATCATAAATAGACCTTTCTGAATAGCATCACTATAACATCTTTAGAAAGCATATGTCAATGAAAACCGTATGTATATTATACAAAGTTCACTAACATTACATGCTACATGATGTAGTGCAAACAATGAGTTGAGAGATGAAAAATCTAGAATGCAAGCATTAGGATATAGAGATACCTTACCGAGCAATTTTCATCAAATGCAAAGTCTTCACTCTTTTTATGAGCTTTCTTGGCTTGTTTGTCCCTTTGACAATAAGTTATTGGTGTGTCATCCCAGAAGAATAAAAACTAAGCATTTCAACTCAAACACATATAAAAATGAAATAATCACAAAGTTAACCAATAGATTTTGACTATCATAGCAATAAATGTGAGATAGCTAAGTTTATGCCAAGTTATAGAAAACAAAGCTAGATAGCTAAAAATCTCAACAACTGGACACTAGTCCTGAAGATAACTAACTTTTGTACCTTACACTAATGGTAGAAGCACTTACACTTGAGTGAACTTACACATAAATCATGCTAATTTTTGTCTTCAATGTTGAACCTAGAATGGAGATCATCAATGACTTGATTCAAAATAATATATTTTATACTCTTCTCCTCAACATTACTAGCAGCACATGCTTTGTCAAAATTTTCACAAGGATTAGACTTATTCTTTAAATACTTTTTAACATGCATTTTAGAGGCATCATGCTTATCAACAACTAGAGCCCTAGAATGCTTCAAAGTAAGGTTAGTCTTTTTATCTCTAGATGCATTTCATAATTTTTAAAATTCTATGTACTTATAATACCTTGGTTTAATATGACCAACGGTATTACAAAAGTGGAAAAAAGGAATAAAGGTTAAGATTGCACCTTGTTGTTTTGAAAATGTAGGAAAGGTTTATGAAGAAACCTTGTCTTTCACGTTACCTTGAACTTTGAGAAGATTGTTCTTAGGAGATTTTTTCACCTTTTTGTTCGTAACCATCCTTAAAGTAGGTGATGCTATTTCAAGCTTCTCCTTTCCTTTCAAGTTGCTAGACTCTACAAGAGGTTGAGCAAGTTTTGTGACAATATCCACCTGGACCGGGCCATTTACTAAATCTTTGATTGCTTACTTGGCGACATTGATTTCTTCAATGTAAGCTTGCTCTCTAATCCTTATATTTGAGACAATCTCCTTACTATCATAGAAAAGTCTCTCAAGCTCATTTAGTCTCTTCAAAATATCTTTTTTTTTAATGACAGTCGATCACTAAACTTTTCACTTCAACTTCCTTCAAAGATTCATTTCCTTCTATCAAATCAAGTTGGTGGCCTATGACTTGCAATTCTCTTCAGTGAGTTACAAAGACAAGTGATCATGTCTAGCTTAATTGTCCATCGAGAATTACTCCTTTTCTTCTTTAATTTCTTCTTAATGTGAATTCATTTCACATAGGTGGCCAATAACATAAACATTATCTTTCAAGGAATCCAGTGATGTATGTAAAACTTTAATTATAAAAACTATAATCGCAAGTGTACGAATCGTGAAGCATCATGAAGAATAGTACAGTGAAGTAAGGATCGTTCCCACGAAGACTAGAGATTTAGAAAACTAGTTCTAATTAAAGCTAAACTGATTGTTGGGTGATTAATTTAAACTAAAAACTAAATTAAATTAAACTAATTAAAGCAATTGATAAAAATGAGTTGTGATCAAGGCTGAGAAAGCACTAGGTCATCAATGATTCCCAATTATGAACACTCGATGTGTGGAACTAATTTGTAAGCAAGATTTAATCTATTCAAGGGTTCATTCTTTGTCTTTAATGTTACTATTACCATTTGGTCATGGGTTGAGTCACATGCTCCCAACAATTATTCACCCTTTGGTCCATGTGTGAACAATAATCGGAAACCCTTTAAGTGCAAGCAATAAGAATCAAATTCTAATACTTTGACTTGGTCTAGCTAAAGATAAATTCATTCATTCACAAGATCATTAGTTAAGATTAAGTTTGGTCCACTCTAACCCTAATTCTCATATAATCTTAATCCTAAAATCATACCAAATAATCATCCACCCTTTATCCCAGGTGTGAATTAGAATTACAACTAATGAGGATTAAGCAGTTAAGAACAATGAAAAAATCAATAATTGAATTGAATAAATAATATTATTAATCCAAACATGAGAATTCACAAAAGGTTCACATTGATTCCCTAGTTACGAAATTAGTTACAAATTATGAAAATATAAAGAGAATAAAAAGAAAAGATTAAACCCATCTTGGCCTTCAATTAGTTCTTCAAGTCTTCAATGATGAATTCTTCTTCTTCTTCGAATCTTCGATGTGTAGAGATGAAGGAAAGTTGTGAGGTGATGTAAGGTGATAGAGTGGTGAGGGATAGCCCCTATGGTGGCTTGGGACCTCTCTTGGCTTGTGTATATCTCGAAATTAGGGTTCACAAATGGTTTAAATAGGTGTAGATGCTAGACCATGTCCTTAAACAACAAAGAAATCAATTCCCGTTTAGAACTCTACCTTTTTGGGATTTTATTTCTTTTCTAATAGAATAAATTTGACTTAATGAAGGAAGATTAGGATTAGGTGCCAACTTGTTTTTACAAGACTCCCACACAATTCCAAGAAGGAAATATTTTTCGTTCTGACAAACTGCAAAATAAATCCCGTCACTATTCACAGATTTTATGACTGAGTGATCTGTGCAATAGGTACTCAAATGGGAATAACTTCTTTTAAAAGATTCAGATTATGAAGCCATAAATTAGGTTAAAACTAGACTTCTGGGGCTTTAAATCCATAGGTGGTAGGACACACGGTTCAATCGGAGCTGAGAGATATGACCTTCGCAACACCAATGACATGCACTGTCTCGGGAACCGCTGTCAATACCGCTTTGACAATACATAGCAATTTGACAACGTTTTTCACTGTTTTTTTATGCGCTTTGGGCACCGCTGTGGAAATTCACAGCGGTGTTCATGGTACTTGATGGCAAATTACATATAAGTCCTTTAAATCATCCAAAATCATATTTTTCCTTTGAAATACTTCAAATACACCATATAGATCCAACAACCTTAGAATGTTCAAACACACAAATTAAAAACCTAAATGGCTCAAAAAACAAGCAATTGATTGGAGGAATGGGGACCAAAAACATATACAAATTATGACCAATCATCTATTTCCTTCTCATCTTCACTTTTGTCACTAATATTCTCTTTAAGCTTATCAATAAAATTGTTAGTACACAAATACCAAGTAAAAAATAAAGAACCACATTCTCGAATAGCTTGAAGAATTTCTCATGTACTTTTTGTTTCATCAACAAGAGATGGACAATCAACAAAAATAATATAAGACACAAGGTTGTTATACATAGCAAGTAAATCACCGTGAGTGTATCCAGGGATTTCACTAAGTGTATTCTATAGACCCGCTATGATACCAAATGAAAAATACAAACACGGTTAATTAGCCTTAAGCTAACCTAGAGCCATTTTCATTCCCTTGAATCAAAATTAAGTTTGTCCCTTTAGAAAGCATGTAAAACAATTTATTTATTAAGCACAAGCAACATCAATTCAATAAAGATATGTTTGGTCAAACAAAATCAATGCATATAACAACTTGCATGTGATACAAACTCAATTTTTACAAAGGCTCTCAATCATAAACATTTAACGTATACAAAAAACTTGATAAAAAATTGTTGTCAATTACTAGTATATCAAACAAGATATATATATCAACACATACAAATATCAAGTGATAGGGATAGAGAAAATTAACACGTGATTTTTATGTGGTAAAATCTCAGAAGACGAAACATCCATGAGCTGATTCCACAACCACAGGCAAACACCTTTCACTAGTAAGATAAAAAAATACAACCTCTCAAGTGACCACTTTACCTAGAAATCTACCATTCAACCCTACACAATGAAAGAGATGCCACCTTTATTTAACCATCTGGATCACCCCAATCCTAGTCAAGACTTCCATGCACAAATGAAATAATCTCTCTCCAAAATATGACTTCCAATGCTTAGCTGTCCGGATCAACCTGATTCTAGCCAAGACATCCAATGTTTAGCTATCCAAGACCTCACGTTTGTAGCCAAGACTTCCATTGCTCAAATCAAATTATCACTCAAATAAATCAGACTTTCAAACTCTTCACAAGGCAAATAATCTAAATGAATACAAATGATGAAAACACACACAACATAGTATATACGATCAATATATGCTACGGAAACAAGAAGTAAATCAATAAGCACATGTGAAATGTATTGTAGTTTATAATCCTAAAAATAATGCAATCAAGCAAATGATGCATGTATTTATGAAAAGTGTGGATTAGGCACAAATCATGAAGAAACAATTTTTTGTCAACAAAAGCACAAAACAAGTTTATCTAGAACTTATAACATGAACAATCAATCTAGCGTATGTGAAACACCTAACACATATAAAAACCTACTCATTGGGAATGATGTGGGAGTGTTGTCTGATGTAAAGGGCTGGATGGCTAGCCTATTCCAAATGAAAGATTTGGGAGAGGCGAGTTATGTTCTTAGGATCCAGCATATAAGGAATCGTAAGAACAAACTCATATCACTATCTCAAGCATCATATATCGACAAGATTCTTATGTCATTTTCGATACAAAACTCCAAGAAAGGTAATTTACCTTCTAGGCATGGAGTTAACTTGTCTAAGGAACAAGGCCCTATGACACCTCAAGAAGTTGAGGATATGAGACGTGTACCCTATGCATCGACAGTAGGTAGTCTCATGTATGCTATGTTATACACGAGACCGAACATCTGCTATACAGTGGGAGTAGTCAGTAGATACCAGTCCAACCCAAGATTGGATCATTAGGTTGTTATCAAGACAATTCTCAAGTATCTTCGGAGAACGATAGACTATATGCTAGTGTATTTCGGGTAGGATTTGATCCCGTTAGGATACACAGATTTTGAGTTTCAGTTAGATATGGATTCTAGAAAATCCAATTCTGGATCAGTGTTCACCCTGGGTGGTAGAGCCATTGTGTGGAGAAGTATCAAGTAATCTTGCATTGCTGAGTACACTATGGAAGCCGAATATGTAGCCGCTTGTGAAGCTGGTAAAGAGGCTGTTTGGCTCCGTACGTTCTTGTGTGATCTAGAAGTTGTTCCAGATTTGGATATGCCTATCAAACTTTATTGTTATAACGGTGGTGCTATGGCTAATTCCAAAGAAAAAAGAAACCACAAAAGAGGGAAGCATATAGAGAGAAAATATTTTCTCATTAGAGATATAATGTGGAGAGGAGATGTGATCGTCACAAAGATAGCCTCACAAGACAATCATGCTGATCCATTTATAAAGACCTTACCGGCTAAAGAGTTTTCTGGTCACCTAGATGGTCTAGGGTTACCTGACATGCCTCACATGCTTTAGTGCAAGTGGGAGATTGTTGGGGTTTATGCCCTAAAGATGTAATTTGTAAATGGATTTATGAAATAAATAAAAAGAAAAGGTCAATTCATTCCAGTTATGTTATTTATTTTATTACTTGTGCATATATTTAACATCCAAGTTTTCCGGATGTAATCTCGAACTGTGTATGTGAGTGTCAGATAGTGATGGATACGGTAAGAGATGTGCAATCTAAAGTGTCCATAGATAGCAAATAAAGCTGGGTACTTTATTTGTGGTTGATCTATAGCTGCGGTCCATTCCGTAATGTGCGATGATTCTATCTGAATCATTCATATGAGATATGGGAATGGAGGCACCTTGTATGATGTGATCATATAGGACTGGGCCATGATCTATATGAATCTCTCACCAAGATTCGTTTACCGATGAGATTCATATATATCAACTAATGATGGCTATATGTGGGTGATCTTAATCCTGAGTGTCTTATGGATTCTTTCAGGTTAGATCGTTGTCTTTGATATACCATTGGTGAGGTCGGATGCAGTTTCCAATCAATATGCTCCGTATGTTGGGATTACGGTTTGGCTTATGGCTGGAAAGGTTTGTACACAATAGTGGAATCCACTCTTTCTTGTGAGAAGTAGACGGTAGTTCCCTTAAGGGTTGATTCAGGGCTTGGACAATATGAGCACTCTCCTAGTTCAGTAAGGAAATAGGATTTATTGTTCATTATAGAATCAACAGTACTTAAAGTATATATGTAATTAGAGAGGTATAACGGACATTATGGCCTAGCTCTAATTATGAACTACTGTGGAGGATCACACCATATGTAATAGCTATATCGATAGACACCGAGTTGTATCGGTCTTTGTAAAAGCGTCAACAGTTTAGAGAGTACAGCTTCGGGTTTTTAGTGGAATAACACCGGAGTTATAAATCAAGGAATATTAATTAAAGAGTTTAGTTAATGATTTTGAGGATTATTGGAGCTCAAAATAATGTGAGTCCATTAGGTCCCCTTTCTAGCCCGATCGATTTAGGTATCAAGGTCACAGTTAATTAATTGAATTGTCCAATTAATTGTGTTACGAAAGTGACACGTATATATTCAGGAATTAATTGAATAATGAGATTATTTAATTAATTAATGATAATAGTTAAATTAATTAAATAAGTAGATTATTTAATTATATTGATAATTATGAATTTTTAATTAACTACTAATATGGAGGGTGTTAGTTGATATATGAATTTAGATGAAGATAAAATAATAGGATTATTTTATTTTACTAAAACATTTATCTAAGTATTTGAATTTAAGTTTAAATTTAAAATACTAATTATCACTTTTAATACATTTGATATATTAGAAAAGGATAATTAAAAGATATATATCAATTAATAACATAAGAGATTACATTGGATGCAAATTGGTGAGTGCACATGAAACAATAGTCAAAAGAAGAATTTGTATATGATGCAAATACATGGTGCATATGATATATATGTATATAACGTAAGAACAGGCGGGTGTGAGATTGAGATAAAAAAAAGGAACCAGAGACGTGAATATAGATTGATGAAACACAAGGCGTGAGATGCAAATTTTTGCATGAGATGCAAATTGCATTCATCAGGTGCATGAATCAAGATATAGATTGAAAAATTGAGCAGCAGTGACATATATATAAATATGTGTGTAAGATATATATATATATAAATCTAAAAGGCAAGCGTGGGAAAAATTTATATATATTTATGAAAAAAAAGCGTTATATATATTGGTGCAGGCGTGATATATAGATATCAAAAATATATATATATTTTTGATATATATTATTTTTAGAGATACGGAACCACATCTGTCAATATATTTTTTGCATGAGATGCAATTCATGTGTGCCCACACGCAGTTACCAGTACCAAGAGATAGCAAGGAAGATCGAGTGGTTCAGACAAAAGCATGAATTAAAGTGAAGGAGCTTCCAAACGTTGGTATGATTTTATTCTTATTTTATTGATTACAATTTCCTGTGTTTACATATTGTATGTATTAGTTTCAAAAAATAATTACGATCCCAAGTTCACTGGTCTCGAATACAGATTATGATCTGTATAAAACTTTTAAAACCTAATTCCAATGCGTGACCGGTGAACGGGGTTCCAACACGGCCATGAAGTCTTTAAACTCTTGGTCAAGGTACTCACCTCTACAATCCAATCATAGTGACTTGATAGTCTTACCTAATCGATTCTCAACTTCAGCTTAGAATTCTTTGAATTTTTCAAATGTTTCCAACTCCCGTTGCATTAGGTAGACATATCTGTATCTTGAGTAGTCATCTATGAAAGTGGCATAATACTCATAACCACCTCTAGCTTTAACATTCATTGGTCCACAGACGTCTGAATGTATAAGCTCTAGTGGTTCTTTAGCTTGAAGCCCTTTTCCAATAAAAGGTCTCTTAGTCATCTTACCTTCTAGACAAGATTCACAAACAAGTAAAGTGCAAACCTTTAACTCACTTAAAGGTCTTCTTTTTACTAGTCTATCTATCCGGTCAAGGTTGATATGACCAAGTCTTAAATGCCAGAGATACGTGTCATTATCTGCAAAAATCTTATGTCGTTTAGTTTTTGGTTTTTCAACCATAAACATTTCGGTGTTAAGCAGTGTTATATGAACACATACAAATTGTTTTCATTAATTACTGAAAAAATATTTAGACTATTCTTTTCAAAAATAACAGACTTATTATTAAAAGAAACATAATATTTTTTCTAACAATTTAGAAATGGAAATCAAATTACCGTGTAAATCTAGGAATATAAAAAAACATTTTCAATAATAAGAAAACAATTATTATTACAAAATTGCAACCTTATTGCTCCCGCTACTTTGGTCGATACGACATCTTCCGACCCCACATGTATTGAGAAGGCTCCCTCCTCTAGCTGTGTCCAATAATTGGTCTACTGCAAAGAAGAAGAAACATTGTTAGTGTCCCCTAAATAAATTATCCAGGGTGAAGAATCATCTTCCACTAAACAAGATTCAAGAACAAGTAAATCATATTTACCTTTCGTCCTTTTCTTATTGGCTACCTCCTTCAGGTACTGAGGACAGTTCCTCTTCTAGTGCCCGACCTTGTTACAATGGAAACATTTTCCTTTATCTTGGTCGGTGGAGGTGCCCTTCTTTTTGCTTTGGGCCTTCTTAGGTTTGGGCTTACGCTTTGCCTTTCGAGTAGACCTCTTCCTTTTTCTACTACTGGAAGAAGATGGTTCGGCAACATTTGCCTCACCGGTCTTTCCCTTACAATCCTTAGTAAAGGACTCAAAGGTAACAAGCTCATTGAGCAATTGTGTGAGACTGAACTTTAACTTGCTCATGTCATAGTTCCTTTTAAACTGATCGAAACTCTTCAGAAGAGTAGTCAATATAATGCTCACTTGACTGGTTGACTAAGGGCCCCACCATTGACTTCTGTCTTATTGAAGTAGGACATCATGCTCAGGACATGTTCCCGAACTGACGTACCTTCCTTCATGAGCGAGCATAGCGGAACGAACAACTTCGTGTCTCTTTTTCTTAGAGGGCAGTCCAAACATAGCTTGCAATGACTCCACGATTTTGAATGCTGAAGTCATTGCTTCGTTCTTTGTGACAAGCACGTCTGTCATAGAAACCAACAGATATGTTCGGGCCTTCTCATCAGATAAGACCCGTCTCTAGTATGCCTCACAAACAGTCTGTGTGGCATTTGTAGTAGGCGCTGGAGTACATTCCTCTGCAAGCACAAACTTGAGGTATTTGGTGACCAATATTGCATTAATATTTAGTTTCCACTTAGTATAGTTATCACCAGTTAATTTTTCTTTTGCGAGAATTTGATGTAATACAGAAGACACTATTTTCAAAATAAATAAAGCATTCATTCAGTCATTTATTTAAAACAAGTGCGAGTGCTTTGGTATAAATTTAAACATGATGCATGAACATATTTAACGAACTAGAACTAGCCTAAAACTAGTTATTATACTACAACAATCCAACATACCACAAAGATGTACCGTCTTAGGGTCGGTCAAGTCTTTGCATGTTAGACCGAGACATTCTCAATCAAATGATATTCTAGAATAACTCTTATTCCATATCATTCAACCATCGTTTATTCAGTCAGGTTTTTAATTAACAAACTTAATCAAAACCTTCGTGAGTGTAACCCACCATTTCAGATCTCACGAGCTTAACTCGAGAATTACCGCCGTAGGGTCAGTCAATCCCAAAATACCATTAGAAATCCTATTCGTTAGGAAGTCAACCTTGGTATTGACCTTTGTGGAAACCCTCATTAGGGAGGAGGAAAGCAAAGCCGTCATGAAGGCCCACTCAGATCTCACGGTATTGAACTAATGCTGAAGACTGCAGGATACATATGTCATATATCCTTCTCCCACTCACTATTTTATAAAACTAGAGTTTTCTATTATCCGTTAATGCACCTAGACTCTGTAGGATCAAACGGCTAACTTTAATCAAGTTATCTAGCGGATTAACTAATTAGAATCAAATTCTAATTAACAAATAAATTATTTTTGATTTTGAACTATAAAAAATCTAATCTATTAGTCACTAATATAATAATTTGTAAACTATTTACTAAGGTCAGATTATTATGTTAATGTTTACCAAGTTTTAACTATTAAAACTCTAATAATTTATTAAGATCATTTATTATTAGGTTATTAATCAAATTAATCCTAATAAATGACCCTATTAATCTAACTTATTAAACACTTTAATAACTAGATTAATATTTAATGAGAATTACCAAGTTTTTAACTATTAAAAACTAATCTCATTTTCATAGTTAATTTTGTATTTACCCATTTTAATCATATTAATATATATATATATATATATATATATTTATATATATTTATATATTAGGCTATGATACATATATGACATATCAAATATATTTGTGTAGACACATATAATCTAAATGACATACTTATGCATGCCAATACTTTTATCATCACATAATATAAAACATACATGAATTGACCGAGTACTGTGGATTATTTATACTAAAAACAAATTAGAATCTAAACTTACAAAAATACCCCCAAGACATTCCTTGGTATTCTTGTAACATTAGAGTCTTCCAGTCTCTTCAGTTCACTCTAATTCATCTCATGAATCCTTCTTCGTGATTTTTCCAGGTCTTCAATATAGGTTACATTTTTTGTACAATACAATAACAGTAAAAATATTAAAAAAATAAAAAATTTATACAACCCGTGAACCCTAAATCCACGGTACCATATAATTAACGATTAATCTTGTTTTTGTAAATTAAAAAAAATTAATATACATACAAACACATCATACAATCAATTTTTATCATGCCTATCTGTACAATCATACATACAGGAGCATCGAAAACAATTTCTTGTTCCGAAAATAAAATTGGCTTTGATAACAATTGTTGGAACCCCGTTCACTAGTAATGCAGCGGAAATCGGTTTTTAATATTTTTTTATACAGACCATAATTGATCTGGACCAGTGAACTTAGGATCGTAATTATTTTCGGAACTAATACATATAGAATTATTACAATAATAAAATATATGTATATATAGGAAATTGAAGTCGATATAATCAGAAGAATAAAATAGAACCATACCAACGTTTGGAGGCTCCTTCACTTTTTGATATGCTCCTGGTATATACCACTGATCTTCCTCGCTATATCCCGAGACTGGTAACTGTATGTGGGCGCGTCACGGACTTAGAAACTTAGGAGGATGTTAAAGAGAAAAGAAAATAAAAATGAAAATGAAGAAACTCTTTCTCCTTGTTTTTATGCAACCCTTGCATGCATAAAAACAAGTAACCTTTCTTATTTGTCTCAACAGTGCACGACTGCACCAAAATTTTCGTTTCTCTTCGATACACCTTGTTTCACTCACACACATTTGCACTCTAATTTAAGAGAGCCAATGCGTTGAAAATGTGTATATCACTTGTATTGCTTTCACGCACACCAAAAAAACTCTTTTCAAATAAGCACTGATTTGTATGTTTTTAAAAATCAAATCATGTTATCGGTTATCTCATATGCTATTTTAAAAATCAAAAACTGATGATATCGTTTTTTTTTATAAAATATATCTCATATCTTTTATTTAAAATAATTAAAATTTAATTTTTAATTTAAACATTTTAAATTCAATTTCAAATATTTAATAAAATAAAATAATCATATTATCTTATTCTATCAAATATCAACTAACACTCTACATTTAGTGATTAATAGCATAATTAAATAATATAATTATTTAATTTTTTTAATCACCATTATTCATTAATTAATTAATCTTATTATTCAATTAATTCAAGAATAAATACATGTAACTTTTGTAACACAATTAACTAGAAAATCCAATTAATTAACCGTGACCCTTGTTACCTAAATCGAGAGGCTAGCAAGGGGACCTAATGGACCCACAATATTTTGAGCTCCAGTAATCCTCGAAATCATTAATTAAACTCTTTAATTAAAATTCCTTGATTATTAACTCCTGTGCTATTCTACTAAAACCGGAAGCTGCACTTTCTCAACTGTAGACGCTTTTACATAGACCCGTACAACTTGTTGTCCATCGATATAGTTATTGCTTATGGTGTGATCCTCCACAGTAGTTCATAATTATAGTTGGGTTATAATGTCCATTATACACCTCTAATTACATATGTCCTTTAAGTACCATTGATTCTCTAATGGACAATAAATCCTATTTCCTCACGGAATTAGGAGAGCGCTCATATTGTCCGAGCCGCGAATCAATCCCTGGAGGAGTGGATTCTAATATTGTGTACAAACCTTCCCAGTCACAAGCCAAACCGCACTCCCAACATACAAAGTATATTGATCAGGAAATGCATTTGACCTCATCCATGGTACATAAAAGACCACGATCTAACCTAAAGGAGTCAAAAAGAAACTCAGGATTAAGATCACCCATATATAGCCATCATTAGTTTATATAAATGAATCTCATCGGTAAACGGATCTTGGTGAGAGATTCATATAGATCATGGCCCAGTCCTATATGATCACATCATACAAGGTGCCTCCATTCCTTTTTCTCATATGAATGATTCATGATAGAATTACCGTACAATACGGAATGGACCGCAGCTGTAGATTAACCATAAATAAAGTAGTTAGCTTTATCTGCTATCTATGGACTTTTTAGATTACATGTCTCTTATTGTATTCGTCTGTATATGACACTCATATACACAGTTTGAGAGTACATTCGGCAATCTTGGATGTTAAATATATTCACAATTTATAAAACTGACAATGTAACAAGAATTAATGAAACTTTTTCTTTTATTTATTTCATAAATCCATTTACAGATTACATCTTCAGGACATAAACCTCAACATGAAGCACATCGTCATAAAGCTATGAAACTTTTAGCTTCATGTAAAAACATGTAATGAAATCTGGAAAAGCCAACTTCTTGTCCAATCTTGATGAATAAGTCACACACTCTATATGTTCTATCAAGAGATCACCTAGGTTCAAGGGTTTGTTTGTCACCAAAGCATACATAATCTTGGTCTTCTCTTTGTTTAGCACAAAATCGTTTGTAGATCCTATACGATTTGTACATACAAATAGATGCCAAATGGAACTAACCTTGGTCAACTCACTTTGGCCTTTGTATGTTCTCTTTCCTCATTCAAATCCATCATCTTCAAGTGATCTTTGTTGTCCAAATTAAGTAGTTCCAAAACAATCTCATTGGTGAGACCAAGTAAATTGTTGAGTCTATCCGTTGAGATCTGTTATATGTAAATTTTATCGAATATACACGCCACTGACAGATAAGACAATCCTTAAAGAAGATTCCTCAGTTTTCAAGCTAGCATCTAGAAGACTATCCAGGATATATCAAGGAAAAAGAACTCGAGTAATTTCTAGCATGTGTACTCGGCACGTTTAGTACTACTCGGCACAATATAGAAGCCCGAGTAAAGAAGTCCGAACATGTGATCCATGTAACCAATACACATCTGTATAAAAATGTGGAAAAAGTTTAGAGGACTTCTAAAAGGATAATGTACCAAACAGAAAGCAAGTCAGCATCAGGCAATGATTATATTATTCTAGAAGATCGCATGTCAATTATGAAAATAAAATCCTAAATTAGATTGTGTAATTAGAGTCCCACGAAGATTCAGATACAACTCAAAAGATCTCCGAAATAGAAAAGAAGATAAAGACGACTCCAACAAGCAACTAGTCATAATTAAATACAAATTCTCTTCCTCACTTGTACAATAAGGATTAGGGTTCTATGCATATATAAATATACCCGCAATCTTACTAAAAAAGAAATCACTACAAGAGAGAGGCAAGAAAGATCGAGTGGTGTAATTCTCCATTTAAATAGTGGAATTTGGCTTGGTTGTGCATACGACCACCCGTGGATGTTTCTCCGATTATCAGAGTTTTACCACATAAACTCATGTCCTTATAATTGTAATTGCATTCTCTTTCTCTTTCTCTTTCTCTAGGTCATAACCAAACCCAATATTGTTGACTTTTTTATCCATCGAGAAATCAACGTCAACAATTGGCGCTAGAAGGTGGGGGTAACCCGTTTTAAGCAATGGCTGATAGTGGAAGCAGAAACAATTTTAGCGACATTCAAAAATCTCCAGATAATATGTATACGGGCAGGGTCACTCAGGATCCCACAACAACCACAAGGAATTAACTGATATCCCTGGCTGGTATCCAGCGAGTCCCACCTACCGGCGAGGATATAGCACGTCATTTTCATGATGCACTGCAACAGTTACTAGCAAATGCAGTACGAGAAGGAATACATCTATTGGCCGTGGGAGAGGCCCATCAGCCAAAGCCTCTACCTCTAAGGCTCCGATCGATTGTAGTTAGGCCGGAACAAGATGCACCAGTAGCTGTTAGGAACTCAGATCCAATTAATCAAGATAGGGGTATAACACATAACCAGGACAAGCATAGTGAAATGCCCGCAGAATAATGGCCAAGCCAAAGACGGAGCCACGGTCACATGGGCCATGATAGGCACCGTAAACATGATCGACGTAAAGATCGGTCATCGTCATTGGAGGATAGCGGTTGACACCATCACAAACGTCGTCATGGGACCATATGCCTACAAGGGTTGGCTCTTAAAGCTTGGGACAGAATAAAGAAGAGATGGTGACAGGTATGACGGTAACACGACGGGTCGACTATCGAGGGGAATCGGTGGGCGATAAAGATATCGTAATTAGAAGTCTGACCCAGGAAGTTGATAATAACAGACGCCAGATGGATACATTGATTAGGCGATATAGACATAATGAAATATCTGATGATGATTCTGATAGCCCCTTCAAAAGGGATATCCCGCGAACCCCTTTCCAGAGAGATTCAAGATGCCACACGTGGAACAGTTCAAGAAGGATACGGATCCTAAATAGTATGTCAGACGGTATAAAAGTTCCATGGCCCAATATACACACAGCGATCCGTTGTCATGCTTGAATTTCCCAAAATCTGGGAGATACGGTTTCAAGATGGTTCGAGAGATTACCCCCGGTAAGTATTGGGAGTTTCAGTGAGTTGAGCATAAGCTTCTCGAGACGATTTCTAGGTAATGTACATAGGAAAAAGTCAGTGGCTTACCTTTTTCAGCTAAAAGAAGGGAAAGATGAGTCATTAAAAAAATGCCTGAGGAGATTTTGCCAGGCGGTCTTATTAATCGATAGTGTAAATGATGAAGCAATAACGGTTGCGATCATAAATAACTTACTGAACGGGCGACTGTCTTTCGACTTAAGGAGAGCTTGACTAACAAGATATGTGGACATGATGGATATGGCTGGAGGGTATGCTTTAGCTGAAAAAGAAGAGTTAGGAACAGAAGGTTGCTACATGTATGGAGGTAGACCCGAACAAAAGGATGCAGAGTCAAAGGTATAGAACCATAAAGGGAAACATAAAGGAAATAGCAGAGAAAAAGCAAAGATGAGGGAAGTAGACGTAATACTTACCAGACTATAGAAAAGTTCCTAGGAAAATACACAAACTACACCTCACTCCAGAAAAAATAGGAAGAAATCATGTCAATACTAGAAGAAAAGAATCTACTGAAGGAGCCACGTTATCAGTCTCAATTTACTCAGCGAGGCACAATGAAATATTACAGGTTCCACAAGGAAACCGGACACGAGACTTCCATGTGTTACCAGCTCAGAGACTATATAGAGACCCTCAATCGAGAATGACATCTACAAGATATAATCCTGAAGAAATATGAGAAATCAAAAATTAAGAAAAAGACCATGGCAGATCATAATTCTGATCAGAAAAAAAGGGCCAGTCCCGAGGTGAATGAAGTGATACAAACTATTTTTGAAGGGCCATCAACTAAGAAAAGTAATTAGGAGCAGACTCAGGAAATCAGAGAAGCAGTGGAACAAGGCAAAATTTTGATGTCAACTCCATCGAGCTTGATCCGAAAAAAATAAAGGAAGGACGGGACCCTATAATATTCATAGAAGTCGATTCATATGGGGTCAACGTCTGACCAAATGATGCTCTCGTCATAAGTGCCCAAATTGGTCATAGAGAAGTCAGAAGAATTTTTGTAGACAGTGGTAGTTCGACAGACATCCTCAATGCGGCTGTTTATGATCAGCTCAGGTTGGATCGAAAGGACTTGCACCTTGTCAGAAAATAATGTATTTGACAATCTTTTCATATTAATAAAGTGATTTCCAGTTTAAAAAATCTTATATCATTTATAGTTTAATTATTATAATTGTAAAAAAATAATAATCAAAAGGTCAAAAGACTATATGAAAAGAAGAATTTTTCATACATCTAGTTATGTATGAGGTAGACACGGTTCTTTAGTTAGTTTTGAATAATATTCACAACTTAAGATAAAAGGTTAGGCGCCTTTATCTTGTTAAAGTTGTAGATTCTTTTGCTAACATTTGAGTGGGATCAAATGTGTTATGATGAGTCTAAAATCATCAAAGTATGGTGTCTTTGGGCAAAAGAATCTGGTGCACTGGGTGCATTGAATTGGATCATAATGAAATACTTTATCTAGAACCGTCAATGAATAAAACTTTTCATTCGAAGACAATCGGAGAGCCTATCTCAATCCTGAGATAAATGATGGACTTATGGTTGTAAGTGTTATCATTTGAGCTATCAATGAGTACGATTATATAGCATAGTCTATCCTCGATAGTATGGTGGTATTCATTTGTTAATCGATAGAGGACTTGATTTATAGATATCGACATCGTGGCTCCATTTATGAAATGAGACTAGAATATCATCATATGGATGTTTTGAGGTATTGGATATTAAATCTTAACGTTAATTTTTCAATAGTGTCTATTGAAACATGGCTTCTGGACAAGTTAAAATATCCAAGTTCAAAATGTGGTCATATGAGTAAGTATGGTAACTTGGAGAGATATATGCGGTCTATGAGCTCTTGGCGATTACTGATATTCTTCATGAGAATACACTTTCTCCAATAAGGTTGTCTAGGGTATGAATGAGTAACATCAACTTATTCTATCTTTATTTAAAAGTTCAATTTTAGTTCTTTATTGGAATGAACTAAAATTAAATAGATCGGATCTAGGTGAATCATTTGGTGATTGTGATTAAGTTGTGTATATTGGAGCTTAAATTAAGATTGCCCGCCAAAATCCACAATTCACATGAACTTGGATAGATCACTTGATATGTTCTACCGGACCAATTTAGGGGTCCATCTATAATTGTATTGAGGCATGTGGACTTGTTTCTTTTTGTAAGAATGGGTTTAGTTTACATTTGAATTTTTATAATGGTCAAATTGATTTAATAAAATAAGAAACTAATATATTGACCCGTATATATGTGTTGGGCGGCAAGGCTATTTAATAGCTTAATTATATTATATTATTTTATCATTTAATTATATGGAAATTAGTTAATTATTTAATTAAAATTCAAAATCTTTTTCTAGTAGGAGATAGTCTCCTAATATTATACTATTGTTTGTAGTATAATAAATATTAAAGACTATATTTGATAAGTACATAAATAAAAGGAATTATTTATCTAATCAAATTAGGATGTCTTTAATCTGGTTACAAATACACTATTGAGTTGGATTAGGAGTCTTGGTGTAGGAAAGAATTCCTTTTGGAAAAAGATTCTTAACCACCAAGTAAATCCAACTAAGGATAGGATTCTTAACCACCAAGTAAATCCTTCTTAGGAGAGGATTTAGTATCCAAAATATAATACCTAATAAATTCAACCAAGAATGAATTTTTTGTGTGAGAAGTTGTTTTTTATTTGTTTTTTATTGTTATATAAAAAAAAACTTAGTCCAACTCATTGTGTGAAGAATTCGGCCAAGTATGGAGATAAGAGGGAACAGTTTTATTTTGGATAGTACACTAGTATCCTTTACATTAAAAGGGTTTGTGTACAACATCGAATCAAGGTTCATGCTAGTTTCAATCAAATTGATTGATAATTCAAAAGTGACCTGACGTTCTTGGTTTTTCTCTTGGAAGATTATTGTGACTAACAAAGAAGAAGATTTTGTTTTTTCCATCCTCAAGTATACAGTTTGAAGAAAGGGAGCCCACACTCCTAGGTGATTCACATTTGTGATTGGATTGGAAGATCTTGTAGATTCAATTCAACGCAAGTTCAATCATCACGAAAAAAAAGGTAAGATACTTTTTATATACATCAATTAATCTACGGTTAAGGTTCTTGTTATTAAAATGGAAAATTGTTATTTATACGGAAACCCTAATTTTTAAATTTTCTCACGCTTTGTTGCTCGTGTGTTTTATTTTCCCTACAATTGGTATCGAAGCCTGGTTGTACCCTTGATTAATTGATGTATGTGTTCGTAAATCTTTTTCTTTTTATTGTGTATATGCATGTTTTAGAAAGAGATGGCACACTAGGTATTCGCATATATATATTTATGTTGGAATGTATGGATATATGTATGTTTTATATGTGGTTTGTTATTGTTCAATTTTGGTCCTAGAATTTCAATGTAATTTTGTTTTGGGATTATAAAAAGAATTGTGGTCTATTATCGCCATAATTACCTTCTTGCTAGTTGATAATTTTTTTTATTTTGTTGTTATTAAAAAAAAGTGCACTTGTTGTAATAAAAAAATCTGCAGTATTTTTTTTATTTTAAATTCTTTTTTAATACATTCAAGTATCGAAGACTTGAAGGTTTGAAGAATTGGGAGCAACCGGAAAAAGTTTGGGACTATGCGAGCCGTAGCAACAAACGTGCTTGCGAAGAGCACTCGTCCACATTTGTTGTGGCATGGGCTGCCCACGGCAGCCCTATGGAAGCCATGGGCTACACATGGCAGCCCTTTATGGGGTTGTGGCATGCGTATGCCCATGGATAGGAGCCAAGGGTGTGCATTCCCATGTGAGGCAGCCGAGAGAGTCCAAACGACGAAGGTCACGTGAAGACTTGTTCGCCAAAAAAGGAGTTTTTTGTATTCCAAGACATGTAATTTACTTGCTTTTCTAGTATGGACAAAAATTGTGGCTATTTATATTTTTTGTAAATATTGCAATGTTTGTCATTGTTTGATAACATGTCATATATAATAGGAGTGCCACTTATATATCTTTTTTGGTATGAACATGCATAGAATGATTTAGGTATCTAAATTGGCATATAGATAACTTGGCAAATCATTCTTTGGAATTCGATCACACGCCTTAAATAATTGAGTGGGAGAAGCTCCAAGTTTAGTTGAGCTTTATGTTTCGTGTAATAACCTCCGAAGAGGTATTCATGAATGGAATTTAGCAAGATACTTCCTTACCAGGAAAGACTAGACAATTAGCCCAAACGATATTTACTCCCAAAGGAGGGATATTTGTGAGGGATTATATTGCAGGTCGATAACTTGGTATTACACTCAATATAATTTTATTAATATCCTCCAAAGAGTTCTTGTTAATAAAAATTACAAGGCTAAAATTGAAAACGTTTATTGTTATGTTAACAATTAGGTGAGACCTAGTCCAACTAGTAAATGTTGAGAACTCCCAAAAGAGGCATGACATTTATAGGTGTCGGATCACCGTTGAATTTTTACGATTGAATTATTTTATTTAATTCAAGATAAATATTCGAAAGTGCTTTATCATGAATATTTAATAATATAATTTTTGTTATTATAAAAAATCATGATCTCATCCCTATTCAACATCCTAAAAGATATTACTTTAACTAATGATAATTATGCCACAAGGAAAAGGAAAATTTGGTTGTTATTGCAAGCTGAAAAACATAAATTCGTTATGTATATTCCTTAACCACCAAACTAATGAATCTACTCAGGAGTAAAGAGATGAGTATTTGTAGTGGAAGTCTTTAGATGAGATGGCTAAATGTACATTACATTATGGCCACATCTCCGACGTGTTGCAACAAAAACATGAAAGAAAGGAGACTGCTGCTGATACAATGATGTCTCTAGAGGAGATGTTTGCTATGAGGTCTAGGACTACTAAGAGAGAGGCAGTGACTACTTTTATGAATCTTAGGATGAAACCTGGACAGGGTGTGAAAGATCACATGATGAAAGTCATAGCACATCTCAACATTGTTGAACTAAATGGTGCTAAGATAGATGGTAAGATAAAAATTGACATGATTGTCAGCTTACTATCGGATTCCTTTGATCAATTCAAGTTGGACTACACCTTGAATAATAAGGAATACACCTTGCAAGGCCTGATGCAAGATGTTCAAAGCGCAGAAAAAATATGTGTGAAAGGCAAGGGTCTAGAGATTCATATGCTTGGTAAGTTGCTAATGTTAAAGACCCGTAACAAGGTCAAGAAACAACAGAAGAAAAAGAAACTTGAGTCATCTTAGAAGGAGACCAAGATAGTAACCAAGATCAAAGGGAAGTGTTTCCTTTGTGGTGAAAATGGTCAAAGGAATAGACTGAATAAGAACAAATTCAACTTGTATTTAGGCAATGGAGCATTGGTGTCTACTAGTGTAGTGGGAGATATTAGAATCAATTTTAGATTCTTATAGGTATTTAGATTTAATAAACGTTTATTATGTACCACAATTCAAGAGGAATTTAATTTTGGTCTCTTGTCTAAATAAATTTGGATATTCGGTTACTTTTAATAAAGGCTTTATTATTAGTAAGAATAACAAAATTATTTGCAAAGGTACATTGGAAAACGGTTTATTTTATTTGCATAGAAATATCTCTCACTTGTTAGACACGGAATCAATAGAACCTAATAATAAAAGAGTAAAATTATCAAAAGATGAAACCTACCTATGGCATTTGTGCCTAGGTCATATTAACCTTAATAGGATTAAAAGATTGGTAAGTGATAGACCTCTAAGTGACTTAAAGGTTGATGATCTATCAAATTGTGAAATCTTGTTTGGAAGGTAAAATGACCAAAAGGTTGTTTACGACCAAAGGCACAAGTGCTATCGAATGTTTTGGATTGATACACACTGATGAGTGTGGACCTATGACCATTCAAGATAGAGGTGGATATGAGTAATTCATCACTTTCACAGATGATCACTCAAGATTTGGTTATGTATATCTCATGAGACATAAGTCATATGCTTTTGACATGTTCAAAGCATTTAAAGCTGAAGTGGAAAATCAGCTTGAGAAACACAAAAAAATCTTGAGGTCTGATCATTGTGGAGAGTATCTATCTGGTGAGTTTTAGCAATATCTTATTGATAATGGGATAATTTCTCAGTTTTCTGCACCATGCACACCTCAACAAAATGGGTTGGCAGAAAGGAGAAATAGAACTCTTTTGGATATGGTTAGGTCTATGTTGAGTTATTAAACGCTCCCTAATTCTTTTTGGGGATATGCTTTATAAACTACAATGTACATTCTAAACGATGTACCATCTAAGTTGGTTCCTAAAACACTGCATGAGTTGTGCACCGGGCGAAAGCCAAGTTTACAACACATAAGGATAATTGGATGTCCTGCACACGTGTTAAAAGGAAAAGACAAAAGATGGAGTCCCGTTCTGAAACATGCATATTTGTAGGGTATCCAAAAAGGAACAAAAAGATATTATTTTTATAGTCCTTCAGATCTTAAAGTATTTCTTTCAACAAATGCTAAATTTCTAGAAAAAGACTATATGAATAATTTTGTGCCTAAAAGTAGAATTGTTCTGAATGAGCTTTTAGGAGATACAATTCCACAAGAGGTTTTGCAACCAAGCCCAATTGTAAGTTCAGTACCAACACAAGATCAACAATCTACCATACCTCGTCGCAGTGGGAGGGTTGTTAGACAACACGAGAGATACTTCGATCTGGGAGAATCTGTAGATAATCTTTCGGACGACGATCATCCCTGTACGTATAAGGAAGCAATTAAAGATGTTGATTGTCGCCATTGGCAAAAGGTATTGCAATCCGAAATTGAGTCTATGTTAAAAAAAAAAGTCTGGTCTCTTGTAGACTTCCCTAAAGGGATAAAACCCATTGGGTGCAAGTGGGTATACAAGAGGAAAAGAGGAATGGATTGAAAGGTGGAAACTTTTAAAGCTTGATTGGTAGCTAAGGGTTATACATAGAAAGAAGGTATCGATTATGAAGAAACCTTCTATCATATGGCCATGCTTAAATCCATTAGGATACTTTTATCCATTGCGACATCTCTAGACTTAGAGATTTGGCAAATGGACGTCAAGACAACTTTCCTTAATGAAAGTCTTGACGAAAGCTTATATATGATGCAATAAGAAGAATTCATTTAAAAGGGCCAAGTGGAAAGGGTATGCAAGTTGCAAAGATCCATATATGGATTGAAGCAAGCATACAGATCCTGGAACATAAGGTTCGATCAAGCCGTGAAATTTTTTGGATTTATTCAAAACATTGACGAACCTTGTGTATACAAAAGGCTTAAAGGCGACAAGTTGGTTTTCCTAGTTCTTTATGTTGATGATATACTACTCATCGGAAACGATGTAGGTGTATTGACATCAATAAAAGAATGGTTAGTAAAACAATTTGATATGAAGGACTTAGGAGAAACTAGTTATATTCTTAGTCTCCAAGTCATAAGGGATAGAAAGAATAGAATGATTGCATTATCCAAAGCTTCATACATAGATAAAATCTTGTCTAGGTTTTCCATGCAAGATTCCATGAAAGATATGTTACCTTTCATACATGGAATCAAACTTTCTAAGGAACAATTTCCTAAAATTGAGCATGAAGAGCAATTCATGAGTAGGGTTCCATATACATCGGCAGTTGGAAGTCTCATGTATGCAATGCTTTGCACTAGAGCAGATATTTGTTTTGCTGTGGGCATAGTTAACAGGTTTCAATCGAAACCTAGTCCTGATCACCGGACGGTAGTCAAGCATATTTTCAAGTATCTTAGGAGAACGAGAGATTATATGCTTGTATACTCTGGAGGGGATTTTCAGTCAGATTCTGACTCCAAAAGATCAATATCAGGATCTGTATTTACTATTGGAGGATGGGCAGTCATATGGAGGAGTATCAAGCAATCTTGTATTACGTAATCCACCATAGAAGCCGAGTATTTTTCTGCATGCGACGATGCTAAAGAGTCTATCTGGCTCTTTCAATTCTAGATTGATTTGGAAGTGGTTCATGATTCGAATAAACAGATCACTCTTGAAAAGTCCTCATTTATTGATTGGCTTATTTGTGAACAACCACATTGTTGGGGTTCATGTAAGGGTAGCTTAGGCTCTCAAGACCTCAAGAGGAGAAGCACCAAAGGTAAAATTCTTGTGCTTACTTACTTTGAAGAGATAGTTGCACACACTCACATATTCATGCATAACTCTTAATCTTATATGTTGAGTTTTTCTTGTGTGCATTTTAGTTTAAATGACTCTTGTTAACCTATTTGCATCTTGCTATGAAAGTTGTATGTCATGCTAGACATTAAAATAGGATGCAAATTCATCACTCTTGAACTTATTGCTTTTGTGCTTTTAAGTGTTGAAAAAATAGGTCTTGCGCTGGTGGCGCGCTACTCGACCAACACACCTCACCAAATGATTCACTTAGATCCGATCTATTCAATTTTAGTTCATTCCATTAAAGAACTATTTTAATGTTGATTGTGATTGGGTTGTGTCTATTGGAGCTTAAATTTAGATAGCCCGCCAAGATCCCTGATCCACACGAACTTGTATGGATCACTTGATATATTCTACCGGACCAGTTTAGGGGTCCATCTAGAATTGTATCAAGGCATCTGGACTTGTTTCTTTTTGTAAGAATGGGTCTAGTTTACATGTGGACTTTTTATAAAGGTTAAATGATTTAATAAAATAATAAAATAATATATTAGCCCATATATATGTGTTGGGCGGCAAGGCTATTTTGAATAGCTTAATTATATTATATTATTTTATTATTTAATTAAATTGAAATTAATTAATTTGGTGATTAATTAATTATATTATTAAAAGTCAAAAAACATTTCTAGTAGTAGATGGTCTCCTAATATTATACTATTGTTGGTAGTATAATTAATATTAAAGACTATATTTGATAAGTAGATAAATAAAAGGAATTACTTATCTAATCAAATTAGGAAGTCTTTAATATGGTTACAAATACACTATTGAGTTAGATTAAGAGTCTTGGTGTAGGAAAGAATTCCATTTGGAAAAAGATTCTTAACCACCAAGTAAATCCTTCTTAGGAGAGGATTTAGTCTCTAATATATAATACCTAATAAATTCGACCAGGAATGAATTTTTGGTGTGAGAAGTTGTTTTTTAATTGTTTTTTATTGTTATATATATAAAAAACTCTTTCCAACTCATTGTGTGAAGAATTCTGCCAAGCATAGAGAGAAGAGCGAACGGTTTTGTTTTCGATAGTACACTAGTATCCTTTGAATCAAAAGGGTTTTGTGTACAACATCGAATCAAGGTTCACGCGAGTTTCAATCAAATTGATTGATAATTCAAAAGTGACCGGACATTATTGGTTTTTCTCTTGGAGGATTATTGTGACTAACAAAGAAGAAGATTTTGTTTGTTTCCATCCTCAGGTATACAATTTAAAGAAAGGGAGCTCACACTCCTAGGTGATTCACGTTCTTGATTGGATTGAAAGATCTTGCAGATTCAATTCGACGCTAGTTCAATCGTCACAAAAAAAGGTACGATACTTTTTATATACTTCAATTAATCTAGGGTTAAGGTTCTTGTTATTGAAAGCGAAATTTTTTATTTATACGCAAACTTTTATTTTTAAATTTTCTTCTACTTCCACTGCGCATGTGTTTATTTTCCCTACAAGGTGATGGCTAGAAGAGCTAATCTTTCGGTTTACAAAGAAAGAGACAATAGTGAACAAGTATGCACCATAACATAAACAGATCGGATCAAGCAAGAATCACTGTTGTTTGAGTTCGATACAAGTGAAGAACCGGAGGTATGAGGTAGTCTTAAAGGAAGATGAACCAGATAAGAAGATCAAAATTAGGGCCAATTTAGAGGAAAAGGTTTAGCAGGACCTTATTAATTTGCTTAGAGAATGCAAAGATGTGTTTGCTTGGAGTCATGAAGACATGGTGAGGATAGATGCCCGAGTAATATCACATCATTTGGCGGTTGATCCAAATACGAAACCAGTAATAAAAATGAGAAGGTCATTCAACCTCGAAAGAAGTCAGGCAATTAAGCAGGAAGTGGAGAAATTACTTGCTGTCGGATAGATCATAGAAATCAGCTACCTTCAGTGGGTAGCAAATGTGGTCATGGTCCAGAAGACAAAATGGCCAGTCGAGAATGTGCGTGGACTTCACGGACCGAACAAGGTCTGCCCAAAGGATAGTTTTCCTTTTCCGAGAATAGACCAACTGGTCGATGCTACATCAGGCCATGAATTACTAAGTTTGAAGGATACTTACTCAGACACAATCAAATCCGGATGAATAAGGCTGATGAAGAAAAAATAGCATTCACAACCGATCAAGGCTTGTAATGTTATACAGTATGCCTTTTGGATTAAAAAGGCTGGGCCAACATACCAAAGATTGGTTAATAGGATCTTTGCTCGTCAAGTAGGAAGAAACATGGAAGTTTATATAAACGACATGTAAACCGAAAGTGTCTCGGCAGACGAACATGCTTCTGACCTATAGGAAACATTCAATGTCTTAAGAAGATATCAGATGAAGTTAAATCCGAAAAAATGCCTATTCGGGGTTTCTTCAGGAAGATTCCTTGGTTTCCAAGTTCATTAGAGGGGAATCCAAGTGAACCCTGAGAAGATACTAGCCCTTCAAAAATGACTTCACCAAGAACGCTAAAAGAAGTACAACGCTTAACAGGGTGCTTAGCTTCTTTGGGCAGATTTATCTCAAACGCCACAGATAAATGTGCTCCTTTTTTCAAAGTGATCTAAAAGGGGAAAGGACTAGAATGGAATGAAAAGTTCGAGCAACCATTCCTGAAAATCAAAGAGTACTTAGAGCAGACTCTCATCCTTTCAAAACCTAAAATAGGAGAAATACTCCACTTGTACTTATCCATTACAGAATAAGTAGCAAGCTTGGTTCTAGTCAGGATAGAAGACGGAGTACAAAGGCCAGTGTACTACACCAGCAAGGCTCTCCTTCCAACTGAAACCAGGTATTCAGAGGCTAAAAAAATGGCTTTAGCAATAGATTCAGTAGTAAGCAAACTGAGGCCATACTTTCAGGCTCATACGATCTAGGTTCTCATCGATTGCCCACTTAATCAAATTCTACAAAAGGCATAAATTTCAGAGAGATTAACTAAATGGGAAATCGAGCTGAGTGAGTTCGATATTCAGTATATCCCCAGGAAATCACTCAAAGGCCAAGCAGTGGCAGATTTCATAGCAGAATTTACATAACCAAATATGGAAGCAAAAAGAATGTTGGGCAAGAGTTTCTCATGGCAGCGGGGCAGAGATCGTGGTATGCACCCTTGAAGATGATAATGTTGAATGTACCATGAGATTCGACTTTAAAGCAATAAAAAATCAAGCCGAATATAAGGCATTGCTAGCAGGATTTAGAGTTTGCATAGCTCTCGGGGCAGATGAGGTTGAGATATTCAGTGACTCACAAATAGTCGTCACCAAGTTTCAGACGAGTATTAGGCTAGAGATAAAGGCATGATGGCTTATTTGGGCATAGCAAAACAACTCCTTCAAAAATTGAAGGAATACAGGATTGTCCTGATCCCTATAGAAAAAAATGAAAAGGCAGACAATTTGTCAAAACTAGCATCAGCAACAACCACAATCAGGCCAAAAATATTCCTGTCGCACATCTTCTCAGACCAAGTATAGTTGAACCAAAAAACTTTGAATTATAAAAAATAAGAACACCGTTAGATGGTTGGATGACTCAACAAAAAAGATACCTAGAAGAAGGTATACTCCCAAAAGATCCCTTATAAGCCTAACACATAAGGTATCAGTCAATAAGATACACACTGATTGGAGGGAAACTGTACAGAATAGGGTTTTCCTGAACACTCCAAAGATGTGTATCAGAAGAAAATACAAATCGGATACCACAGGAAATCCACGACAAAGTATACAGAAACCATACTGGGGGCAGAAGTTAAGCACACAAGGTATTTAGGTATGGTTATTACTGGCCTTCTTTATTCTTGGATGCACAACGATGCTCAGAAAGCTGCAACGCTTGCCAAAGGATCGCTAATGATATTCGGTAGCCCCCTGAACAACTTAGAAGCCTCACATCCCCATGGTCATTTGCCATGTGGGGATTAGACTTAATAGGTCCAATGCCGACAGGAATAGGGGTGGAGCAAAGCACGCAATTATGGTCATCGATTATTTCACTAAGTGGGTAGAATCTGAAGCGCTAGTACATATCACGGAAGCCAATACCGCGAACTTTGTGAAGAAAAATATACTCTAAAGATTTGGAGTCCCAAATACTATTATAACTGACAACAACACCCAGTTTGATAATCAAAAATTCAGACAGTTGTGCCATGAGTACCAAATTACAAATTATTATGACACGTCTTACCACCCTCAAACAAATGGACAAGTTGAAGCAGTAAAAAAAATCATCAAGCATACCCTCAAAGCAAAGCTAGATGCCAAAAAGGGTAATTGGGTAAAAAAATTCCTAAAGTGTTATGAGTATATCAGACGACAGAAAGGACTTATACAGGAGAAACTCCATTTTCCTTGGCATTCAGAACTAAGGTTGTCATCCCTGGTAGAAACATTATACATGTCACCCAGGGTAAGGCTATATGATGAATATCAGAATGTTGATTTGTTTTTACAAAGTATAGATGAGCTGGAAGAAAAAAGGAAGAAATCCTGAGTATAAAATGCGGCATATCAACAAAGAGTATCCAGACACTAAAACTCTCATATTCGAATCAGAAATTCCACCTAGAAGACCTGGTGCTCAGGAAAGTATCGTTGAAAACAAAGAATAAAGTTAAGGGATCATTGCTGAAAAATGGGAAGACTCATACAAGATTGAAGGAATATCTGGTCATAGGGCATATTGGATCGCCCAACCAGATGGAGGGATTTTACCCCGACCATGCAACGCCCGATATTTAAAGATTTTTATCCTTGAAATTTGTTTCTTTTTTTCTAGTAAGGATAATTTTTCTAGTAAGGATATTTTTTAGCTTGAGATTTATCATATTGTTAGTTTTGCAGTTATAAATAAAAGCCCAACATGGGATTTTAGAAATCTGAGCACAAGATAATAAGAACATGCGAAAAAAGCATATGATAATAAGAACATGTGAAAGATGAGCATATGTTAATGAAAACATGAAGAAAATGACTACATAATAGAAATAAAATGCTCAAGGCCATTAATTTAGCAAAAGTCCCTAATGGGTGGAGAATCTCAAAGGAGCATGCCAGTCGAGTATGGTCAACCAAGACCTTAGCCAAACAATGCACCAGATTCTAGAAAAATGGCTCGGGGTACCGTCGGGAAAATCCCGGTGAGATGCGCAGTTGTGTTAAGCAATTTAAAGCTTCACAATTCGGCAAACCCTTGCGCAGACAAAACTAGGAGACATCCTCAGTGATTTGCACAAGGACTCGAACGTATGATTGTGGTGAGCCTCAATGTAACGTTCGGGTAGCAACCGAGTATGAAGCACAAGTATAAATCTACTTTCTTGTTTCAAGATGACTCGGTTAATAATATTAGCTAGTTTAATAAGATACTTGGCACTTAAAATTGCGCTAGCCAGTTTAATAAGAAACTTGGCACATGAAATTGCATTAGCCAGTTTAATAGGATACCTGGCGCATTAAATCGGGTTTAAATAATCGCTAAGATTGTTAAGCCAGTTAAATAAGATACTTGGCGATTAAAAGCTATTAACAAAAAGATGCATGCCGAATTCACGACAAAGCTTGGTAAAATATGAAGCTTCATTCATTATAATTCTTTTTTACAAATGTAAAATTTTACAAATACGCCTAAGGTTGAGATGAGGATTTGGAGCTCTTTCCAATGCTCGGGTCGGGTACCATTTTGTATTCATGGAGAAGACTTTCATTTGAAGGCCTGTCGATTAAGTCGATCGAGTCATCCATCCATTCACTATAATCCGTTCCAGAGACTGGTCCAACGTCAAGCTTCGACCCATCCACACCAGCTTCCTGACTAGCATAATAGGTCGAGAGGGAATGCTTCGATGGGACCTCCAAATGCATAGGTTAGGACTCTTTCCCTAGACTTCGACAATAAGCTCTCCATTCCTTCGTTTGATTTTAAAGAGACTCCAATGACCGATCTACATGGTTTTTAATTGATAGCTTCCAGTTGGCCCGAGCTCTATCAATTCCCCGATTCTTGACCTTAAAGAATTCACTAGCCGAGACCAGCCCCCGTTTGAACTCCATAACGAGTAAGGCATCATATGTTGGGGATCTGTAGAAGCGATCAACCTCTCAGACTTTAAGTTCCAGTCGGGCTTCATTTGAAAGAGATTCGACAGTCAAGAGCTGACGCTTAAGATCTTTAATTTTCTACTCATAAGACGATTTAGCATGCTCAACCTCTTGTTCAGCTTTGAGCATTGACTCTTGGGCGGCAAAGAGTAAATTTTGGAAGGATATAACCTTCTCTTCTGTAGTAAAAGCTCTCTTATCGGCCTCGTTTTGTTTAACCAAGCAATGATCAACAAATTCTTGAGCACAACTCATATTTCTTTGATAGGCCGCCTCAAGCTGAGCACGGCTATCCTCACTCTTCTTCAACTGAGCTTCAAGATGTCTAATTCGATCGGCTTGATGTTGTTATGTCTGAACAAATTCAGCAACCACCTATAGGGAAAAGTGAGTTAAAAATCTAAGACAATAAGCATTAAGGCAAGGGTTGGGATTGAAGACTTATGTTGAAAATGTTTTGAAGACGACCAGTCGGGGAACCATTCCTGAAACGGCTCCAGTGGTCATCCCTGATAAAAGCCTAACAAATTGACATCGACCTCAACATATTTTAGGGGGTGGGTCACATAGGATTACCCAAGGATCCAACTCTTACGTCAGTAACTTCAGAGAGCAAAGAATCCTTATTCAGATTGTCAAAATTTTCAACTCCTCCAAAGGCGCCTCAACCTGGACACTTGGGAAAACTCTAGCATCAACATCATAGTCACTTGATTCAACAAATGACACCGCCTGAGTAATCTTTTAACGATGAGCAGGAGAGTCTGCTGCCTTCATTTTCTTAACCCGAGTATGGTAGAAGCCGAGGTCAACTGTATGATCTTCTTGATCTTCAGTAATATCTTGAAAGGATTCAAAACTATCAGGATAGAGGTTAACCTACTCATTAGGAACTTCATCAACCAGGGAGCTGGGCTCACTAGACACTGCACCACTAGGATTCCCTTTCTTCTTGTCTTCATCCTCAAACACCTTCGGGGCATTATCAGTTCCAAAAAGGTCACTCAGACCGCTTGACTCCCTCACAGTCAGTTGAATGAGTTCAGAAATATACTTGGGAACTCGCTCTTCCATTTTATCGGAATCTACAACTGACTCATCATCAAGTGAAGCAATCGCTTCTTTTTTTTGGCGAGAAGCTTCTTTATTTTGGCAAGAAGCTTCCTTATTTTGGAAAGAAGCTTCCTTACGACTCGCTTGAGTAATCGATTTCACATGGCGAGCCTGGACGTCATCGACGATATCCAAGTCATAAACTGAACACGAATGAGTTAGAAAAGAGAACAAAAATGAGGAAAAACATAAACGGGAAGAGATTCTACTTACAACGTCTGTAATAATCCAAAATCTGAGGAAATAAGCCGAGAGCTATCATTTTCTTCTCATAAAAAAGATACAATCTGCTTCTTTTCTCCAGAGTGCGTACGGCCGCCCGAGAAAAGTTAGTCAACTCGACATCAGTGTAAGTATGCCAAGATGTGTTCCAACAATTGGGAGAACAAAAAAAACGGGGAACCCTTAACATTTCCCGATCTTCCACAGTTGAGAGCTTGATCTCAAGCCCTAAGCTCCCTCAAGTAAAAAACCAGATATTCTTCCAATGCTTGTTTGACACAAAGCCTTTCTTCTTGGCATCATAAGAAATATCAACCCCACCGGTTCACCTTCATTCCTTTCGGAATTCAACTATTTGGGTGGCTGGATAAAAGAAAGTATGTTCTTGATCGACCAGATTGCCTTAGAGTATATAAGTGTCTAATTTTGTGAAGAGAAGGCGGTGGCAAGTTCATTCGGCTTCACATGTGCCACATACACATCAAGATCCTATAGCTGTTCGGGGCTAGCTGGGCTCAAGCGATCCCCACATTAACAAGAAACCAAGCAATGAAAAGCTGAAGGGGAAGAGTCACCCCACAACAGAGCATGGATCCATAAATCGCTACCATACCCGAATGAGGATTCCATGCAGCCTTATTACCAACAGGAGTCATTAAAACTGAGTCATTCAGATCATATCGAGCGCGATACTTTTTTATTTCAATTTCCCCGACCACGTTCTGCTCAGTATCATATGCACTCGAGAAATCAAGTAAGAAGGGAATACAAGATGCACTATGCTCCTCTTCAACATATATCTCATCAATAACTTGCTTTCAAACTTGAATACCGCTTGAAACGTGTTTGTTAACCGTACGGCTACTCTGATGCTTTTCCATTCTAGATCGTAAAGGAACCCTGTGATCAGAAACAAATGTTTCAGAGCTAGAAGAAGATTCAGAGCTAGAACTGAAACCAATATCAGAACAAAGCCCAGAGACATTAATATCTAAAAAATCAGGCTCATCTGAAGGAATCTCCCCCAACAACCTATGAACACAAAAACCCAATTGAAAATATCCACGTTCAAGCGCTTTGAAAGCTAAGAAAAATGGCAATGTTGTGAAACAAGGTCCATCTAAACTAACCCTAAAGGCAGATGCGAAGAAACCAGGAAAAGCTTTGATGAAGAATAAAATGAATTGGTGCATAAGCAAGCCTGAGTTATTTTTTTCTTTCTGTGAAAAATGAACAACGAAATGCCCTTTTTAGTTTAAAAAAGCCACTCGATGGTTAAGGATGCGAAACCTTAGGATTTCGAGAAGTGGAAAAAATAAAAAAGAAGAATTTGATGACGTAGATGGCATATCAGATTATCCACAAGTCGTGTCTCATAAATGTTACTAGAAAAACTGGGCGGTTGAAGGACACGTTTCGTGGAAAGAGCCGACCAAGATGTCAGAATTTCAAAATGTCATAATCATTGTGTGGTAGCCATTAATGATAGCATCGTTTAAGGATTGTTATTCCTGTATTAATGAGGCGTAAAAGGCCAGAACGTTGATTAAAATACTTCTGCCAAGGGAAAAATCCTACACGGCCAAAATATTTTAAGGGGGAATTGTTATATATAATTTTTATCGAATATACACGTCACTAACAGATAAGACAATCCCTAAAGAAGATTGCCAGATAGGTATCCGAGCTGGCATTTGGAAGACCATCCAGGACATCAAGGAACAAGAACCGGAGTAATTTTGAGCACGGGTACTCGACACGTTTATTACTACTCGGAACAATATAGAAGCCCGAGTAAAGAAGTCCAAACACGTGATCTGTGCAAATGAATAAGCCAAGAAGAAATCGATTTCATACTCCAATACACATCTGCATCAAAAGGTGGAAAAAGTTTGGAGGACTTCTAGAAGGATAATGTACCAAACAGGAAGCAAGTCTAGATCAGGCAACGATTCTATTATTCTAGAAGATCACATGTCGGTTAGGAAAACAAAATCCTAAATTAGATTGTGTAATTAGAGTCCCACGAAGATTTAGATACAACTCAAAAGATCTCCAAAATAGGAAAGAAGATAAAGACCACTCCAACAAGCAACCAGTCATGTAAATACAAATTCTTTTCCTTACTTGTACAACAAGGATTAGGGTTCTATGCATGTATAAGTAGACCCATAATTTTACTAACAAAAATCACTACAAGAGAGAGGAAAGAGAGATCGAGTGGTGTAATTTTTCATTTAAATAGTGGAATCTGGCTTGGTTGTGCATACGACCACTCATGGATGTTTCTCCGATCATCGGAGTTTACCACTTAAACTCGTGTCTTAATACATGCAATTGCATTCTTTTTCTCTTTCTCTTTTGATAGGTCATAACCAAACCCAACGTTGTTGACTTTTTTATCTATCGAGAAATCAACGTTAACAAGATCCTAAATGTTTTTCCTCTCACATTCATCAAGGCTTTTTCAAAGGTTGTGTTCTTCTTATACTCAAAATAAAATTCTCTTGTAAGCCTATAGTTAACAACCCTAATAGAATTTATCCATGCTTCCCTTGCCTTTCATGTATGGAATGACGAATATAAAAACCCTCAACCAAATCAACACCCCTATCTAGGATAAGCTTTTTGCTTCCCATAACACCCAAGACTTTGAACTTGTTGGGTTTGTGTTTTTTAGAGGTTATTGGTGTAGATTTGTGTTTGAATATGTGTTTGGTGGATGGATAGTGTAGGGAAAACAAAACCCGCGCAACGGAAGCGTGAGAAATATGAAATATAGGGGTTACGTATAAATAAAAAATTTCCCTTTTAATAACAGGAACCTTAACCCTAGATTAATTGATGTATATAAAAAGTATCGTACCTCTTTTTTCGTGACGATTGAATTAAATTGAATCCGCAAGATCTTCCAATCCAAACACGAAGGTGAATCACGTAGGAGTGTGGGCTCATTTTCTTTAAATTGTATACCTGAGGATGGAAACAAACAAAATCTTCTTCTTTGTTAGTCACAATAATCCTCCAAGAGAAAAACCGAGAACGTCCGGTCACTTTTGAATTATCAATCACTTTGATTGAAACTCGCGTGAACCTTTATTCAATGTTGTTAACAAAACCCTTTTGATGCAAAGGATACTAGTGTACTATCGAAAACAAAAATGTTCTCTCTTTTCTCTATACTTGGCCGAATTCTTCAAACAATGAGCTGGACGAAGTTTTTTTTAAATATAACAATAAAAAACAAATGAAACAACTTCTCACACCAAAAAATAAGGCTTGGTCGAAATTTATAGGTAGTATATATAGGAGGCCAAATCCTCTCCTAAGAAGGATTTACTTGGTGGGCAAGAATCATTTCCTTAGGTGGATTTACTGTGTGACCAAGAATCCTTTTCCAAAAAGAATTCTTTCCTACACCAAGACTCCTAATCCAACTCATTAGTGTATTTGTGACCATATTAAAGACTTCCTAATTTGACTATATAAAGAATTCTTTTTATTTATTAACTTATCAAGTATAGTCTTTAATATTAATTATACTACCAACAATAAAATAAGATTATGAGAACTTCTCCTAATAGAAAAAAGATTTTGACTTTTAATTAAATAATTAATTAATTACCAATTTAATTAATTTCCTTGTAATTAAATAATAATAAAAAAAAATATTTAGACTTTTATATATTAGCCTTGCCGCCCATGAAAATATATTGGCATATATATTATTTTTCTTATTTTATTAAATCCATTGGACTTTTATAAAAAGTACACATGTGAACTAGACTCATTCTTAAAAAAAAAAACAAGTACACATGCCTTAATACAATTCCAGATGGACCCCTAAATTGGACCGATAGATTATATTAGGTGATCCAAGCAAGTTCGTGTGGATTGGGGGTCTTGACGGGAAATCTAAATTTAAGCTCCAATAGACATAACCCAATCACAATTAGCAAATGATTCACTTAGGTCCGATCTATTAATTTAAGTTCATTCCACTAAAGAACTAAAATTGAACTCTTAAATACAAATAGAATAAGTTGATGTTACTCATTCATACCCTAGACAACCTTATTGGAGAAAGTTTATCCACGTGAAGAATATCAGTAATCCCAAGAGCTCATAGGACATCTTTAGCTCTCTAAGTTACCATATTTACTCATACAACCACATTTTGAACTTGGATATTTTGACTTGTCTAGGAGCCATATTTCAATAGACACTATTGAAAACTTAATGTTAAGATTTAATATCCAATGCCTCAAAACATCCATATGATGATATTCTACTCTCATTTAATAAATGGAGCCACGATGTCCATATCTATAAATGAAGTCCTAAATCGATTAACAAATGAATACCACCAAACAATCTTGGATAGACTATGCTATATAATCGTACTCATTGATAGCTCAAATGATAGCACTTGCAACCATAAGTCCATCATTTATCTCAGGATTAAGATAGACTCTTTGATTGTCTTCAATTGAAAACTTTTATCCATTGATGGTTCTAGACAAAGTATTTCATTGTGATCCTATTTAATGCACCCAGTGCACTAGATTCTTTTGCCCAAAGACACCACACTTTGATGATTTTAGACTCATCATAACACATTTGATCCTACTCAAATGCTAGCAAAAGAATCTATAACTTTGACAAGATAAAGACGCCCAACCTTTTATCTTAAGTTGTGAATATTATTCAAGACTAACTAAAGAATTGTGTCTACCTCATACATATATAGATGTATGAACAATTCTTCTTTTTTCATAGTCTTTTGTCCTTATGATTATTTACTTTTGACAATTATAATAGTTAAACTATAATTGCTATGAGATTTGTTGAATGAGAAATCACTATATTAATATGAAAAGATTGTCAAATACATTATTATACTCTTGCTATAGAGCATAATCCCAACCATTAGGATTTGAAAACTTGTTTCTTTCTATGGCTTGGTTGTCCACACTATAACACAAAAACATATGAGTGGAAAAGAGATACGAGTGTGCGTTAGTCAACAACATAAACATTAAAAGATATATGATAAAATAATGAATCTTAAATGCGTAAATGGTTCTTTCAAGCATACAGGTACATTATACCAAAATAAACAAATGTATTTAACAAAAAAAAACAATCATAAAAATGAAGAAATTTGTGTCAATCACAATTACTATCAACCTCCAAACATAAAAGAAATGGTTGTAACTACAACTACTATCAACTTCAAACAAGAAGGAACTTAATCAACCTCAAGAGAAGGAATTGATCGTAATCACAACTATTATCAACCACATGAATGAAGAAATTCATTACAATATCAACTAATATTAACATCAATCAAGGATATATTCATTGTCAACACATTCATACAATTATTTCAAGATATATGTCATGCATCTTATAATTCAATTATTCTAATCATTCAATATGTCAGCAACTAACAAAACAAATCTTGTGAACATATCATAAATAAGAACAAAGTCTAACATGCAATGCTCCCCTTGGTAGATTCTCTACCTAAGATCAACATAACATATTGTTCACAATGATATTGACACATTCACATTTTCAAGAAATTTTAAAGAAATCCAACAAAATAAGCCCCACATTCTATGGCTTGGTTGTCCACACTATAACTCAAACACATATAAAAATGAAATAATCACAAAGTTAACCAATAGATTTTGACTATCATAGCAATAAATGTGAGATAGCTAAGTTTATGCCAAGTTATAGAAAACAAAGCTAGATAGCTAAAAATCTCAACAACTTGACACTAATCCTAAAGATAACTAACTTTTGTACCTTACACTAATGGTAGGAGCACTTACACTTCAGTGAACGTACATATAAATCATGCTAATTTTTGTCTTTAATGTTGAACCTAGAATGGAGATCATCAATGACTTGATTCAAAATAATATATTTTATACTCTTCTCCTCAACATTACTAGCAACACATGCTTTGTCAAAATTTTCACAAGGATTAGACTTATTCTTTAAATACTCTTTAACATGCATTTTAGAGGCATCATGCTTATCAACAACTAGAGCCCTAGAATGCTTCAAAGTAAGGTTAGTGTTTTTATCTCTAGATGCATTTCATAATTTTTAAAATTCTATGTACTTATAATACCTTGGTTTAATATGACCAACGGTATTACAAAATTGGAAAAAAGGAAAAAAGGTTAAGATTGCTCCTTGTTGTTTTCAAAATGTAGGAAAGGTTTATGAAGAAACCTTGTCTTTCACGTTACCTTGAACTTTGAGAAGATTGTTCTTAGGAGATTTTTTCACCTTTTTGTTCGTAACCTTCCTTGAAGTAGGTGATGCTATTTCAAGCTTCTCCTTTCCTTTCAAGTTGCTAGACTCTACAAGAGGTTGAGCAAGTTTTGTGACAATATCCACCTGGACCGGGCCATTTACTAAATCTTTGATTGCATACTTGGCCACGTTGATTTCTTCAATGTAAGCTTGCTCTCTAATCCTTATATTTGAGACAATCTCCTTACTTTCATAGACAAGTCTCTCAACCTCATTTAGTCTCTTCAAAATATCTTCTTTTTTTTCATGACAGTCGATCACTAAACTTTTCAATTCAACTTTCTTCAAAGCTTCATTTCCTTCTATCAAATCAAGTCTAGCTTGATTGTCCATCGAGAATTACTCCTTTTCTTCTTTAATTTCTTCTTAATGTGAATTCATTTCACATAGGTGGCCAATAACATAAACATTATCTTTCAAGGAATCCAGTGATGTATGTAAAACTTTAATTATAAAAACTATACTCGCAAGTGTACGAATCGTGAAACATCATGAAGAATAGTACAGTGAAGTAAGGATCGTTCCCACGAAGTCTAGAGATTTAGAAAACTAGTTCTAATTAAAGCTAAACTAATAATAATAAAAAGATTGTTGTGGATTAATTTAAACTAAAAACTAAATTAAATTAAACTAATGAAAGCAATTGATAAAATTGAGTTGTGATCAAGGCTGAGAAAGCACTAGGTCATCAATGATTCCCAATTATGAACACTCGATGTGTGGAACTAATTTGTAAGCAAGATTCAATCAATTCAAGGGTTCATTCTTTGTCTTTAATGTTACTATTACCATTCGGTCATGGGTTGAGTCACATGCTCCCAACAATTATTCACCCTTTGGTCCATGTGTGAACAATAACCGGAAACCCATTAAGTGCAAGCAATAAGAATCAAATTCTAATACTTTGACTTGGTCTAGCTAAAGATAAATTCATTCATTCACAAGATCATTAATTAAGATTAAGTTTGGTCCACTCTAACCCTAATTCTCATATAGTCTTAATCCTAAAATCATACCAAATAATCATCCACCCTTTATCCCAGGTGTGAATTAGAATTACAACTAATGAGGATTAAGCAGTTAATAACAATGAAAAAATCAATAATTGAATTGAATAAATAATATTATTAATCCAAACATGAGAATTCACAAAAGGTTCACATTGATTCCCTAGTTACGAAATTAGCTACACATTATGAAAATATAAAGATAGGAGAAAGAAAAGATTAAACCCATCTTGGCCTTCAATTAGTTCTTCAAGTCTTCAATGATGAATTCTTCTTCGTCTTCGAATCTTGGATTTGTAGAGATGAAGGAAAGTTGTGAGGTGATGTAAAGTGATAGAGTGGTGAGGGATTGCCCCTATGGTGGCTTGGGACATCCCTTGGCTTGTGTATATCTCGAAATTAGGGTTCACAAGTGGTTCAAATAGGTGTAGATGCTAGACCATGTCCGTAAACAACAAAGAAATCAATTCCCATTTAGACCTCTACCTTTTTGGGATTTTATTTCTTTTCTAATAGAAAAAATTTGACTACTTAATGAAGGAAGATTAAGATTAGGTGCCAAATTGTTTTCACAAGACTCCCACACAATTCCAAGAAGGAAATAATTTTTGTTCCGACAAACTGCAAAATAAATCCCGTCACTATTCACAGATTTTATGACTGACTGATTTGTGCAAAAGGTACTCTAATGGGAATAACTTCTTTTAAAAGATTCAGATTGTGAAGCCATAAATTAGTTAAAACTAGACTTATGGGGCTTCAAATCCATTGTTGGTAGGACACACAGTTCAATCGGAGTTGAGAGATATGACCTTCGCAACACCAATGACATGCACTGTCTCGGGAACCGCTGTCAATACCGCTTTGACAATACATAGCGGTTTGACAACGTTTTTCACTGTTTTTTGTTGCGTTTTGGGCACCGCTGTGGAAATTCACAGCGGTGTTCATGGTACTTGATGGCAAATTACATATAAGTCCCTTAAATCATCCAAAATCATATTTTTCCTTTGAAATACTTCAAATACACCATGTAGTTCCAACAACCTTAGAATGTTCAAACACACAAATTAAAAACCTAATTGGCTCAAGAAACATGCAATTGATTTGAGGAATGGCGACCAAAAACATATACAAATTATGACCAATCATCTATTTCCTCCTCATCTTCACTTTTGTCACTAATATTCTCTTTAAGCTTATAAATAAAATTGTTAGTACACAAATACCAAGTAAAAAATAAAGAACCACATCCTCGAATAGCTTGAAGAATTTCTCATGTACTTTTTGTTTCATCAACAAGAGATGGACAATCAACACAAATAATATAAGACACAAGGCTGTTATACATAGCAAGTAAATCACCATGAGTGTATCCAGGGATCTCACTAAGTGTATTCTATAGACCCGCTATGATACCATATGAAAAATACAAACACGGTTAATTAGCCTTAAGCTAACCTAGAGCCATTTCCATTCCCTTGAATCAAAATTAAGTTTGTCCCTTTAGAAAGCATATATAACAATTTATTTATTAAGCACAAGCAACATCAATTCAATAAAGATATGTTTGGTCAAACAAAATCAATGCAGATAACAACTTGCATGTGATACAAACTCAATTTTTACAAAGGCTCTCAATCATAAACATTTAACGTATACAAAAAACTTGATATAAAATTGTTGTCAATTACTAGTATATCAAACAAGATATATATATTAACACATATACAAAAATCAAGTGATAGGGATAGAGAAAATTAACACGTGATTTTAACGTGGTAAAACCTCAGAAGAGGAAACATCCATGAGCTGATTTCACAACCACTGGCAAACACCTTTCACTAGTAAGATAAAAAAAATACAACCTCTCAAGTGACCACTTCACCTAGAAATCTACCATTCAACCCTACACAATGAAAGAGATGCCACCATTGTTTAAATATCTTGATCACCCCAATCCTAGCCAAGACTTCCATGCACAAATCAAATAATCTCTCTCCAAAATATGACTTCCAATGCTTAGCTATCCGGATCAACCTGATCCTAGCCAAGACATCCAATGTTTAGCTATCCAAGACCTCACATTTGTAGCCAAGACTTCCAATGCTCAAATCAAATTATCACTCAAAGAAATCAGACTTTCAACCTCTTCACAAGGAAAATAATCTAAATGAATACAATAAATGAAAACACACACAACATAGTATATATGATCAATATATGCTACGGAAACAAGAAGTAAATCAATAAGCACATGTAAAATGTATTCTAGTTTATAATCCTAAAATATTGCAATCAAGCAAATGATGCATGTACATATGAAAAGTGTGGATTAGGCACAAATCATGAAGAAACAATTTTTTGTCAACAAAAACACAAAACAAGTTTATCTAGAACTTATAACATGAACAATCAATCTAGCGTATGTGAAACACCTAACACACATAAAAACCTAGATCATGTTCAATCACATAAAAATGCTAGAATCACCTTGATATATTCAAAAATGAATATCTAGCAAAATAATAGAGCTTAGAATCACAAGATAATAATTTAGACTCAATCAAGCACTAAATCATCAATCAAATATGATATTTCAACAAATATTAAATTGAAGTGACCTAGCATATGAGAGGACTATCAATCATAAAAAAGATAATAGTAATCAAACAAAATATCCCTAGTTTTGAAGCTAGCACAATACAACACCACAAGCATGTGAAAACGTAGATTTAAGAAACCTAACTCAACATTCATGTAAATTAAAGCTCAATCTAGCTCTATTAGAATTCAATACTCTAACCAATGATTACACATCAAATATACATACATAGAAGAAGAAAATCCATTGTGACTGAACACTTGAAGATCAAACTCAAGAGAGAAATCAATACCTCAAGTGAAAAATGTGCAGCCCAATTTTTATGAGTAAAGCTACCAGAAAACTCAATCAAATGACTCCAAGCTCTTATGAAAAGGATATATGTCTGGTAGACAAGAATTCTCCAACTAGAATCACTGGAATCATACTTCGAATGAAAAATTTATGGTGTTTGGAAGATAGGAAAATTGGAGAGAAAATTTATGCACTCATGTTTTTAAATTTTTATTCTTGGAAATGAATGAGAGGGAAAGTGATAAATAAAGGAGGGAAAATAAAAGAGAGATTGAGCAACCAATCAAGAGTGGATAGCTTAGCCATCCAATTAAGGTGTGTGGCATCCACGTGGGCCTAGGGTTGCTCTCCCATAGAGCCCATGCGTCTCCACAAGGAGAGGAGCTTGGTTACTCTTGCTTGGTTCCTCTCCTCCCCTGGCGTACCTCCACGCTCTTTGACCGTTCTCCAAGCTCCAAACTCTGAATTAAAATTCGTCTTCATATTACGAACTAGAACTCTCTCATATATAAGGAAGTTAAGAAAATTTTCACAAAAAAAATTGGATTTCAATTTGAAAATTAAAGATGAAAACCAGGCACGATAAATGCACAGATTGTTTCTTAACTTCATATTTTGAACTCGAGACTTAATGAATGAGTAACCAAATTGACCGAAACTCAATAAAGACCAGTGCAAGCTCAAATTAAAGTTCAGTATCACACAAACATAGACATATAAACTTAATAATATACAAGTATACTATTTCCTAGAGATAGTCCAAGACATGTAATTGTTAAAAATTGTCAACTTTAAGACTAATGCATGTGCATACATGAATAAGTGTGAGCATGTGTTATACCAAATTTTCCACAACGATGCAGGGACACATGTGAATGGAATTATATGTGTTCCTAGGCTTTGCAAGAAGAAAAAGGTCTTGATATACCTTTTGCTATGCAATTAAGCTTTGTTCCTCTTGTAGCCACCACTTTGCTTGAAATGTTGTCCATCTTCCTTGAAGCTTTATAATCCATAAATTTTAGACAACTAATCAATACAAAACAAATATCATTTTGATTTTTAATTATACCAACACAAAAATTTTAAACTTAACAATCTCCCCTTTTGGCAAATTTCTATTTCAAAACACCTATACAGATACTAAAACACACAGAAATAAGATTGGTTACAAAATCACACCCTGACATTACAATGAGTTAGTTTCCTTGGGTTAATCTTCATCAAGTCTTGAATTCTTCCATGTAGTCTTCTCTTGTCAACACCTAAAAGCATCTTGAAATACAAATCCTATACATGAGAAACAAAGATATAAGGCAAGATATTCAGATAAGTATCGATAAAGTTTAAATGGATACACATGTCTCCCCCTAGATACATGCATACTATCCTTTAATAAAATATCATCATCCAAATATTACAAACCAAGAATTCTTGATACCAAATAAAAATAAAATAAAAATAAAAATAAAAATAAAAACTAAACAATCCTAAGATTAAGAAATCATAGATGTTTTAGTATCATTGTTTTTCTTCCCCTTTTTGACTTAAATGCAGCCAAAGGTAAAGAAAACATAATAACTCAAGATCAAGCATTATCAATTAATGTTCTTCTCTTTGTTGATCTTACATAACGCTTTGTAGTTTATGTGTTGCTAGAGGCAAACTTGACTTCTAGGTACTTGATATTTTCATCTTGTTGTATCACCTTTGTACCTGGTTCCACCACATTAACATTAGGCACTTTAAACTTAGTAATAAGAACCATAATTGCAAAGCCTATTCTGGTAGACAACTCATGGTACTCACCAAAAAGCCTACAAGGGTCACTGGCCTTCCCTTTTTCTATTTATGACATGATTACCAACCTTTTCTCACAAAACCTTTCCAAATGAGGTAGAAGTACATCATCATCAAGCTACAAAACTTCTAGCTTCATGCAAAAACAAGTAATGAAATCCAAAAAAGCCAACTTCTTGTCCAATCTTGTTGAAGAAACTACACACCCTATATGTTCTATCCAGAGATCACCAAGGTTCAAGAGCTTGTTTGTCACCAAGGTGTACACAATGATGATATTCTCTTTGTTTAGCAAGAAAGCATTTGTAGATCCTACAAGATTTGCATATACAAATAGATGCCAAAAGGAACAAACCTTGGTCAACTCATTTTGGCCTATGTATGTTCTCTTACCCCATTCAAGTCCATCATCCGCACATAAAGCTCCTCCTAAAAGATTCAAGTGATCTTTGTTGTCCACATCAAGTAGTTCCAAAATATTCTCATTGGACAGACCAAGTTACTTGTTGAATCTATCCGATGAGAACCTAAATGTTTATCTTCCCACATTCATCAAGGCATTTTCAAAGGTTGTGCTCTCCTTATATGCAAAATCAAATTCTCATATAAGGCTCTCATTAACAACACCAATAGAATTTATTCATGCTTCCCAATGCCTTTCATATATGGAATGATGAATATAAGAACCCTTAATTAAATCAATACCCCATCCTCGGATTAGTTTTTTGGTTCATATTGTTGGAATTATACTCGATAGCAAGAGTGTAATAATGTTTTTGACAATCGTTTCATATTAATAAAATTTTGATTTCTAGTTTAACAAATCTTATAGCATTTATAGTATAAATTTTAACAATTTTCAAAAGTAAATATTCTTAAGGTCAAAAGACTATGAGAAAAGAAGAATTGTTCATGCATCTGCATATGTATGAGGTAGACACAATTCTTTAGCCAATCTTGAACAATATTCACAACTTAAGATAAAGGTTGAGCGCCTTTATCTTGTTAAAGTTTAAGATTCTTTTGCTAGCATTTGAGTAGGATCAAATGTGTTATGATGAGTCTAAAATCATCAAAGTGTGGCATCTTTGGGCAAAAGAATCTAGTGCACTAGGTGCATTGAATAGGATCACAGTGAATTAATTTATCCACAACAGTCAGTGGATAAAAGTTTTAACTTGAGGACATTTGGAGAGTCTATCTCAATCCTGAGATAAATGATGGACTTATGGTTGCAAGTGTTATCATTTGAGTAATAAATTAGTATGATTATATAGCATAGTCTATCCTCGATAGTTTGGTGGTATTCATTTGTTAATCAAAAGAGGACTTCATTTATATATATGGATATCGTGGCTCCATATATTAAATGTGAGTAGAATACCATCATATGGATATTTTGGGATATTAAATCATAATGCTAAGTTTTCAATATTGTCTATTGAAACATGGCTTGTGGAGAAGTCAAAATATCCAAGTTCAAAATGTGGTCATATGAGTAAATATGGTAACTTGGAGAGCTTTAGGCGATCTATGAGCTCTTGGCGATTACTGATATTCTTCATGAGGATACACTATCTCCATAAAGATTGTCTAGGGTATGAATGAGAAATATTAACTTATTATATCTTTATTTAAGAGTTCAATTTTAGTTCTTTAGTGGAATGAACTAAAATTAATATATTAGAGCTGAGTGTATCATTTGTTAACTGTGATTAAGTTATGTCTACTGAAGCTTAAATTTAGATAGTCCGTTAAGATCCCTAATCCAGACGAACTTGCATGGATCACTTGATATATTCTACCAGACCAATTTAGGGGTCCATCTAGAATTGTATTAGGGCATGTGGACTTGTTTCTCTTAGTAAGAATAGGTCTAGTTCACCTGTTGATGTTTTATAAAAGTCCAATGGATTTAATAAAATAGGAAAAACAATATTTGGCCCATGTATAAGGTGTTGGGCGGCAAGGCTATATATAATAGTTTATTATATTGTTTTTTGTTTTATTATTTAAATAAATGGTAATTAATTAATTTTGTAATTAATTAATCATCTAATTAAATGACAAAATATTTTCCCTAAAAGGAGAAGGTTCTTCTAAATATTATACTATTGTTGGTAGTATAATTAATATTAAGAACTATATTTAATAAAGTAGATAAGTAAAAGGAATTATTTATCTAGTCAAATCAGGAAATCTTTAATATGGTCACAAATACACTGTTTGAGTTTGATTAGAAGTCTTGGTGTAGGAAAGAATTCTTTTTGGAAAAAGATTCTAGGTCACTAAGTACATGCACCTAAGGATAGGATTCTTGTACACCAAGTAAATCATTCTTAGGAGAGGGTTTGTGATCCTATATATACTACCTCTAAATTTCGGCCAAGGCATAAATTGAAGCACTAAAATTCTTCCAATCATAATTAAAAGAGGAATTTCGGACAAGCTTATAATTTACAAGAAGAAAATTTCGGCCAAAGGTGAATTTTGAGGGTAGAGAATTTTGATCTTGCTCTAAATCAATTCAACCAACTCTAAAGATTGGTATGTGAAAATTTGACAAAGAGGAAAAGGAAGAAAGAACGTTTTGTAATCGATAGGGCACTCGTATCCTTTGCATTTAAGGTTTTTGTGTACAACATCGAATCTAGGTTCACGTGAGTTTCAATCAAATTGATTGATAATTCACAAGTGACCTAACGTTCTCAGTTTTTCTTCTAGGAGGGTTATTGTTGTTGGGATTATGCTTGATAGCAAGAGTATAATAATGTAATTGACAATCTTTTCATATTAATAAAGTGATTTCTAGTTTAACAAATATTTTAATTATTATAATTGTCAAAAGTAAATAATCATAAGGTCAAAAGACTATGAGAAAAGAAGAATTGTTCATACATCTAGATATGTATGAGGTAGACACAATTCTTTAGTTAGTCTTGAATAATATTCACAACTTAAGATAAATGTTGGGCACCTTTATCTTGTCAAAGTTGTAGATACTTTTACTAGCATTTGAGTGGGATCAGATGTGTTATGATTAGTCTAAAATCATCAAACTGTTGTGTCTTTGGGCAAAAGAATCTAGTGCACTAGGTGCATTGAATTGGATCAAAGTGAAATACTTTATCTAGACCATCACTGGATAAAAGTTTTCGCTTGAAGGCAATCGGAGAGTCTATCTCAATCCTGAGATAAATGAGGGACTTAAGGTTGCAAGTGTTATCATTTGAGCTATCAATGTGTACGATTATATAGCATAGTCTATCCTCGACAGTTTGGTGGTATTCATTTGTTAATCGATAGAGAACTTTATTTATAGATATGGACATCGTGGCTCCATTTATGAAATAAGAGTAGAATATCATCATATGGATGTTTTGAGGTATTGAATATTAAATCTTAAATTTAAGTTTTCAATAGTGTCTACTGAGACACGGCTTCTAGACAAGTCAAAATATCCAAGTACAAAATGTGGTCATATGAGTAAATATGGTAGCTTGGAGAGCTTTAGGCGGTCTATGAGTTCTTGGCAATTAATGATATTTTTCACGAGGATACACTTTCTCCAATAAGATTGTCTAGGGTATGAGTATGAAATATTAACTTATTCTATCTTTATTTAAGAGTGCAATTTTAGTTCTTTAGTGGAATGAACTAAAATTAATAGATCGGACCTAAGTGAATCATTTGGTTATTGTGATTGGGTTGTGTCTATTGGAGCTTAAATTTAGATAGCCTGCCAAAATCCTGAATCCACACGAACTTGCATGGATCACTTGATATATTCTGCCGGACAATTTAGGGGTCCAACTAGAATTGTATTGAGGCATGTGGAATTGTTTCATTTTGTGACAATGTGTCTAGTTCACATGTAGACTTTTTATTAAGGTTCAATGGATTTAATAAAATAGAAAAAATAAATAATATAATGGCCCATATATGGTGTTGGGCAGCAAAGCTATATAATTTAACTTAATTATATTATTTTTATTTTCTTATATTAATTAAATAGAAATTAATTAATTTGGTAATTAATTAATTATTTAATTAAAAGTCAAAATCTTTTTCCTAGTAGCAGATAGACTCCTAGTATTATACTACTGTTGGTAGTATACTTAATATTAAAGACGATATTTGATCAGTAGATAAATAAAAGGAATTATTTATCTAGTCAAATTAGGAAATCTTTAATATGGTTACAAATACACTATTTGAATTGGATTAGGAGTCTTGGTGTAGGAAGGAATTCTTTTTGGAAAAGGATTCTTGGTCACCAAGTAAATCCACCTAAGGGTAGGATTTTTACGCACCAAGTAAATCCTTCGTAGAAAAGGATTTGTGATCTTATATATATCTCTTGTAAAATTAGGCCAGCCCTAGTGAAATTCTAAGAAGAAATTCGGCCAGCCCTAGTTCTATATAAGAGAGATTTCGGCCAACCTATATAATTCTATTTGGAGAGAATTCAGCCACCATAAGAATTTTGGGAGAAAAAATTGTTTTTGCTCTCCACAAAATTCGATCAACTCTAAGAAATATTGTGAGATTCGGTAAAGAAGAAAAGGAAGAAAGAATGTTTAGTTTTCGATAGTACACTAGTAGCCTTTACATTGAAAGGTTTTGTGTACAATATAGAATCAAGTTTCACGCGAGTTTGAATCAAATTGATTGATAATTCACAACTGATCTAATGTTTTTTTTTTCTTCTTGGAAAATTATTATAATTAACAAAGTGAAAGATTTTGTTTGTTTCCATCCTCATGTATACAATTCAAAGAAAGGGAGCCCACACTCCTAGGTGATTCACGTTCGTGATTGGATTGGAAGATCTTGCGGATTCAATTCGGTACTAGTTCAATCGTCACGAGAAAAAGGTAAGACACTTTTTATATACATCAATTAATCTAGGGTTAAGGTTCTTGTTATTATAACGGGAAAAAAATTATTTATACCAAAACCATAATTTTAATTTTTCATGCTTCCGTTGCGTGATTTTCCCTACAATTGGTATCAGAGACTGGTTGTACCCTTGATTAATTGATATACGTGTATGTGAATCTTTTTCTTTTTAATGTCTATATGCATGTTTTAGAAAGTGATGGCACTCTAGGTATTCACATATATATTTACATTAGAATGTATGGATATATATATGTTTTATATGTGGTTTGTTATTGCTCAATTTTGGTCCTAGAATTTCAATGTATTTTTGTTTAGAGATTGTAACAAGAATGGTGACCTATCATCGCCATAATTTCCTTCTTGGTAGTTGCTAAGTTTATATTTTTTTTTTGTGATAAAAAAAAACTACGGTATTTGTTTTAATTTAAAATTCTCCTGTAATACATTCAAGTATCGAAGGCTCGAAGGTTTGAAGAATTGGAAGCTACTGGAACAAGTTTGGGACCGTGCGTGCGAAGAGCATACGGTCACGATTTTTGAGGCATGGGCTGTGCATGGCAGTCCTATGGAAGCCTTGGGCTGAGCATGGCAGCTCTTTAAGGGGTTGTGGCATGTGCACGCCATGGGAAGGGGCCAAGGGTGAGCACGTCCATGAGAGGCAGCCGAGGGAGTCCAAACGACAAAGGTCGCTTGAAGACTTGTTCGCCAAGGAAGAATTTTTTTGTATTCCAAGACATTTAATTTACTTGCTTTTCTAGGATGGACAAAAATTGTAGCTATTTATATTTCTATAAATATTGCAATGTTTGTCGTTGTTTGATAACATGTCATATAGAATAGGAGGGCCACTCACATATCTCTTTTGGTATGAACATGCATTGAATGATTTAGGTATCTATTTTGCATCTAGATAACTTGGTAAATCTTTCTATAGAATTCAATCACACGCCTTAAACAATTGAGTGGGAGAAGGTGTTTTAGAACACCTATGGCCTCCAAGTTTGGTTGTGCTTTAAGTTTTGTGTAATATTCTCCCAAGAGGTATTCATGAATGGAATATAGCAAGATACTTTCTTACAAGGATAGACTAGACACTCAACGTAAGTTTATTAAAATCCTCCCAAGAGTTCTTGTTAAGAAAATTGCAAGGCTAAAATTGAAAAAGCTTGTTGTTATGTTAACAATTAGGTGGGACCCAGTCCAACTAGTAAATGGTACGAACTCCCAAAGGAGGCGTGACATTTATAGGTGTTGGATCACCGTTGAATTTTATGATTGAATTATTTTATTTATAATTCAAGATAAATATTCGAAAGTGCTTTAACATGATTATTTACCTATATTATTTTTGTTATTGTTCAGAAATCATGACCCTATCCCTAATCAACATCGTAAAAGACAATACTTTAACTAGTGATAATTATGTCACATGGAAAAGGAAAATTGGGCTTGTGTTGCAATCTGAAAAGCATAAGTTAATTCAGAGCACTCTTAAACCACCTACTCCTACTAATGAATATACTCGTGAGCAAAGGGATGAGTATCAGTAGTAGGAGTCTTCAGATGAGATGGCTAAATGTTACATTATAGCCACCATCTCCGACGTGTTACAACAGGAACATAAAAGAATAGAGACTGCTGCCGATATAACGATGTCTCTTGAAGAGTTGTTTCCTCTAAAGCCTAGGACGACTAAGAGAGAGACAGTGACTACATTCTTGAATGTTAGGATGAAACCTAAACAGGCTGTGAAAGATCACATGATGCAAGTCTTAGCACATCTAAACAATGCTGAACTGAATGGTGCTGAGATAATGATAAGACCAAAATTGAGGTCTGATCGTAGTGGAGAATATCTATCTGATGAGTTTTCGTTATATCTTATTGATAATGGGATAATTTCTCAATTTTCTGCACCAGGTACACCTCAACAAAATGGGGTGACAGAAAGGAGAAATAGAACTCTTTTGGACATGATTAGGTATATGTTGAGTTATTCAACCCTCCCTAATTCTTTTTAGGGATATGCTTTACAAACCGCTATGTACATTCTAAATGATGTACCATCTAAGTCGGTTACTAAAACACAGCACGATTTGTGGACTGGGCCAAAGCCTTGTTTACAACACTTAAGGATACTTGGATGTCCAACGCAGGTGTTAAAAGGAAAGACAAAAGATAAAGTCTCATTCAGAAACATGCATTTTTGTAGGGCATCCAAAAGTAACAAAAGGATATTAATTATGTAGTCATTTAGATCTTAAAGTATTTGTTTCGACAAATGCTAAATTTCTAGAAGAAGCGTATATGAATAATTTTGTGCCTAAAAGTAGAATTTTCCTGAACGAGCTTTCAGAAGTTACAATTCCACAAGAGGTTTCACAACCAAGCCAATTGTAAGTTCTGTTCCAACATAAGATCAATAATCTACCATATTTTATCATAGTGGGAGGGTTAGTTGACAAACCGAGAGATACATCGGTCTAGAAGAATCTGTAGAGAATCTTCTGGACGATGATGATTCCTATATGTACATGGAAGTAATGGAAGATATTGATTGTTGCCATTGGTAAAAGGTAATACAATCTGAAATTTAATATATTTTCAAAAACAAAGTCTGGTCTCTTGTAGACTTTCCTAAAGGGATAAAACCCATCGAGTTCAAGTGGGTATACAAGTAGAAAGAAGGAATGGATGGAAAGGTGAAAACCTTTAAAGCTAGATCGATAGCTAAAAGGCTATAAACAGAAGAAAGGTATCAATTATGATGAAACCTTATCTCATATGGTCATGCTTGAATCCATTAGGATACTCTTATCCATTACGGCATCTCTAGACCTAGAGATTTGGCAAAAGGACGTCAAGACAGCTTTCCTTAATAGAAGTCTTGATGAAAGCATCTATATGATACAACCAGAAGGATTCATTGAAAATGGCCAAGAAGAAAAGGTATGCAAGTTGAAAAGATCCATATATGGATTGAAGCAAGCATCCAGATCTTGGAACATAAGGTTCGATCAAGCTGTGAAAGGTTTTGGATTTTTTCAAAACCTTGACGAACCTTGAGTATACAAAAGGATTAAAGATGACAAGTTGGTTTTCCTAGTTCTTTATGTCGATGATATACTACTTATTGGAAATGATGTAGATGTATTGACATTAGTAAAATAATCGTTAGCAAAACAATTTGATACGAAGGACTTAGGAGAAGCAAGTTATATTCTTGGTATCCAAGTTTTAAGGGATAGAAAGAATAGAATGATTACATTATCCCAAGCTTCATACATAGATGAAATCTTGTCTAGGTTTTCCATTCAAGATTCAAAGAAAGTTATGTTACCTTTCAGATATGGAATCAAACTTTCTAAGGAACAAGTTCCTATGAATGAGCATGAAGAATAACTCATGAGTAAGGTTCCATATGCATCGACAGTTTGAAGTCTCATGTATGCACTGCTCTATACTAGACCAGATATTTGTTTTGCTATGGGTATAGTTATTAGGTTTCAATCAAAGCTTGGTCCTGATCACCGAACGGCAGTCAAGCATATTTTCAAGTATCTTAGGAGAACGAGAGATTATATGCTTGTATACTATGGAGGGGATTTAATTCCCGTTAGGTATACAGATTCTGATTTTCTGTCAGATTCTGACTCTAGGAGATCAACATCAGGATTTGTGTTTACTATTGGAGAAGGGGCAGTCATATGGAGGAGTATCAAGCAATCTTATATTGCTGATTCTACCATAGAAGTCGAGTATGTTACAGCATGCGAGGCTGCTAAAGAGGCTGTATGGCTCCACCAATTCTTGATTGACTTGGAAGTGGTTCCTGATGCGAATAAGCAGATCACTATCTATTGTGACAATAGTGGAGCATTGGCTAATTCGAGAGAACCAAGAAGTCATAAGAGAGGGAAGCACATTGAAAAAAAGTATCACCTTTAGAGGGAAATTGTTCATAGGGGTGACGTGACGATTACCAAAATCACGTCAGCAAATAATTGAAACTTGGTCCTGATATATGGATGGCAGTCAAGCATATTTTCAAGTATCTCGGGAAATTAATAGGGTATATGCTTGTATACTTTGGAGGGGATTTAATTCCCGTTTGGTATAAAGACTTCTATTTCCAATCAGTTTCTGACTCCAGAAGATCAACATCAGGATCTGTGTTTACACTTGGAGGAAGGGCAGTCATATGGATGAGTATCAGGCAATCTTGTATTACTGACTCCACCATGGAAGCCGAGTATGTTACCGCAAGCGAGAAAGTTAAAGAGGCTATCTATGTTTTGATAATGCTCGATAGCAAGAGTATAATAAATGTAGTTGACAATCTTTTAATAATAGTAAAGTGATTTCTAGTTTAACAAATCTTCTATCATTTATAGTTTAATTATTTTAATTGACAAAAGTAAGTAGAGGTCAAAAGACTATGAGAAAAGAAGAATTGTTCATAAATCTAGATATGTATGAGGTAGAAACAATTCTTTTGTTAATTTTGAATAATATTCACAACTTCAGATAAAGGTTGGGCGTTTTTATCTTGTCAAAGTTGTAGGTTATTTTGCTAGCAAATGAGTGGGATCAAATGTGTTATGATGAGTCTAAAATCATCAAAGTGTGGTATCTTTTGGCAAAAGAATCTAGTGCACCAGATGCATTGAACTGGATCACAGTGAAATACGTTGTCTAGAACCGTTAATGGATAAAAGCTTTCACTTGAAGACAATCGGAGAGTCTATCTCAATCCTAAGATAAATGGTTGACTTATGGTTGCAAGTGTTATCATTTGAGCTATCAATGAGTACGATTATATAGCATAGTCTATCCTCGATAGTTTGGTGGTATTCATTTGTTATTCGATAGAGGACTTCATTTATAGATATGGACATCATGGCTCCATTTATTAAATGTGAGTAGAATACCATCATATGGACATTTTGGGGTACTGGATATTAAATCGTAACGTTAAGTTTTCAATAGTGTCTACTGAAACATGGCTTCTGGACAAGATAAAAAATCCAAGTTCAAAATACGGTAATATGTGTAAATACGGCAACTTGAAAAGCTATAAGCGGTATATGTTCTCTTGGCGATTGCTGATATTCTTCACGAGTATATACTATCTCCATTAAGATTGTCTAGGGTATGAATGAGCAATATTAACTTATTCTATCTTTATTTAATAGTTCAATTTTAGTTCTTTAGTGGAATGAACTAAAATGAATTTATCAGACATAAGTGAATCATATGTTGATTATGATTAGGTTATGCCTATTGGAGCTTAAATTTAGATTGCCCGCCAAGATCCCCAATCCACATGAACTTGCATGGATCACTTGATATATCTGACTGGACCAATTTATGGGTTCATCTAGAATTGCATTTAGGAATGTGGACATTTTTCTATTAGTTAGAATGAGTCTAGTCCACATGTTGACTTTTTACAAAAGTCCAATAAATTTTATAAAAGAGGAAAAACAGTAGTTGGCCCATGTATAGGTGTTGGGCGGCAAGACTATATAAAATAGCTTATTATTTTGTTTTTTTATTTTATTATTTAATTTAATGGAAGTTAATTAATTTGGTAATTAATTAATTATTTAATTAAAAGTCAAAATCGTTTTCCTAGTAGGAGATGGACTCCTAATATTGTACTATTGCTGGTAGTATACTTAATTATAAGGATTATATTTGATAAGTAGATAAATAGAAGGTATTATTTATCTAGTCAAATAAGAAAATCTTTATTATGGTCACAAATATACTAATGAGTTGGATTATGAGTCTTGGTGTAGAATAGAATCCTTCTTTAAAATGGATTCTTGGTCATTAGGTAAATCCACCTAAGGAAAGGATTCTTGCCCACCAAGTAAATCCTTCAAAGGAAAGGATTTGTGATCCTATAAATACCACCTCTATAATTTCGGCCAACCATAGTTTTTTGTGAGTGAAAATTTCGGCCAAGCTAAGTATTTTCTAAGAGAGAATTCGGCCAAGCAAGAGAGAATTTTGAGAGAGAAAAATTTAGTTTTTTGCTCAAGATAAAAGTCGGTCAACTCATAGATATAGGGTGTGAATTCGGCCAAGAACGGAAAAAAAAGGGGAATGATTTTGTTTTTGATAGTACACTAGTATCCTTTACATAAAAAGGGTTTTGTGTACAAAAATCGAATCGGGTTCACACGAGTTTCAATCAAGTAGATTGATAATTCACAAGTGACATGACGTTCTTTGAATTTCTCTTGGAGGATTATTTTGACTAACAAAGAAAAAGATTTTGTTTATTTCTATCATCAGGTATACAATTTAAATAAAGGGAGCCCACACTTCTAGGTGATTCACGTTCGTGATTGGATTCGAAGATCTTGCTAATTCAATTTGACGCTAGTTCAATTGTCACTAGAAAAAGGTACGATACTTTTAATATACATCAATTAATATAGGGTTAAGATTCTTTCTATTAAAAGGGAGAATTTTCAAAATATTTCAAACCCTAAATTTCACACTTTCGTTGTTCTATTTTTCTCTACAATTGGTATCAGAGCCTGGTTGTACCCTTGATTAATTGATGTATGTGTACGTGAACCCTTTCTTTTTATTGTGATTATGCCTGTTTTAGAAAGAGATGGCACTCTAGGTATTCGTACGTATATATTTACATTGGAATGTATGGATACATATATGTTTTATTATATGGATTGTTGTTTCTCAATTTTGGTTCAAGAATTTCAATGTATTTTGTTTTGGCATTGTAACATGATGGGTGGCCTTTCATCGCCATAATTTCCTTCTTGGTAGTTGGTAAGTTTTTTTTTTGTTGTTGTAATAAAAAAAAAACTGCACTAGATTGTATTAAAATACTGCAGTATTTTATTGTTTAAAATTCTTTTTTATTACATTTAAGTATTGAAGACTCGAAAGTTTGAAGAACTGGAAGCAACCGGAACAAGTTTGGGACCATGCGAGCCATGACAACAAACGTGTGTTCGATTGAGCACACGGCCACGATTGTTGTGGCTTGAACTGTGCACGGCCGCCCTATGGAAACCATGGGCTGCACATTGCAGCCATTTATGGGGTTGTGGACTGCACATGCCCATGGGAGGGAGGCAAGGGTACGCACGGCCGTAGGAGGAAGCCGAGGGAGTCAAAACGACGAAGGTCGAGTGAAGGCTTGTTCGCCAAGAAAGGAAGTTTTTTGTATTCTAAGACATATGTAATTTACTTGCCTTTCTAGGATGGACCAAAATTGTAGCTATTTATATTTTTGTGAATATTGTAATATTTGTCATTGTTTGATAACATGTCATATAGAATAGGAGTGCCACTCGTATATCTCTTTTGGTATGAACATGCATTGAATCGTTTCGGTATCTAATTGGCATATAGATAACTTGGTAAATCATTCTTTGGAATTCGATCACACGCCTTAAACAATTGAGTGGGAGAAGGTGTTTTAGAACACCTACGGCCTCCAAGTTTAGTTGAGCTTTACGTTCATGTAATAAACTCCTAAGAGGTAATCGTGAATGGAATTTAGCAAGATAATTCATTATAAGGATAGACTAGACAATTAACCCAAACGATATCTATTCCCAAAGGAGAGATATTCGTGAGGGATTATATTGAAGGTCGATAACTTGGTAACACACTCAATGTGATTTTATTAAAATCCTCCCAAGAGTTCTTGTTAATAAATCTGCAAGGCTAAAATTGAAAAAGTTTGTTGTTATGTTAACAATTAGGTGGGACCTAGTCCAACTAATAAATCGTACGAACTCCCAAAGGAGGCGTTACATTTATGGGTGTTGGATCACCGTTGAATTTTACGATTGAGTTATTTTATGTAATTCAAGACAAATATTTGAAAGTGTTTTATCGAGATTATTTACTTATATAAATTTTGTTATTGTTCAGAAATCATGACCCTATCCCTAGTCAACATCCAAAAAGATAATACTTTAACTGATGATAATTATGTCACATGGAAAAGGAAAATTGGGCTTTTGTTGCAATTCGAAAAGCGTAAGTTCGTTCTGTGCACTCCTAAACCACCTGCTCCTACTAATGAATCTACTCAAAAGCAAAGAGATGAGTATCAATAGTGGGAGTCCTCATATGAGAGGGCTAAATGTTACATTATGGCCACCATCTCCGATGTGTTATGTTAGCAACATGAACGAGTGGAGACTGCTGCCGATATAATGATATCTCTTGAGGAGATTTTTGCTATGAGGTCTAGCACAACTAAGAGAGAGGCAGTGACTTCCTTCATGAATCTTAGGATGAAACCTGAACAGGTTGTGATAGGTTATATGATGAAAGTCATAACACATCTCAACATTGATGAACTGAATGGTGATGAGATAGATGGTGAGACGAAAATTGATATGATTGTCAACTCACAATCAGATTCCTTTGATAAATTCAAGTTGGACTACACCGTAAACAAAGGGATACACCTTCCAAGGCCTAATGCAAGATGTTCAAAGCGCTGAGAAAATCCTTGTGAAAGGCAAGGTACAAGAGATTCATACTGTAAGTAAAGTTGCTACTATTAAGACTCGTAAGAAAGTCAAGAAACAAAAGAAGAAAAAGCAATTATGACCTAATAAGAAAGAGGTAAAGAATGTAACCGAGATCAAAGGGACGTGTTTCCTTTATGATGAAAAGTGACATTGGAAATGAAATTGCCTAAAGTCCCAGGACAAGAAGGAAGAAGGTTATATTAATTATCTTGAAGCACGTTTTTTGGTGGATTCTATAGATTTTTGGATCATAGACTCTATAGCCACTAATCAAATTTGTTTTTCCTTACATGGGTTCAAGGAATGGAGAAGGCTTAATGAGAATGAATTCAACTTGCATTTAGGTAATGGAGCAATGGTGTCTGCTAGTTCAATGGGAGATGTTAGAATTAGTAAAGATTCTTATAGGCATTTAAATATAATAAACGTTTGTTATTTACCTCAATTCAAGAGGAATTTAATTTCAGTTTCTTGGTTAAATAAATTTAGTCATTCGGTTTCTTTGATAAAGCTTTTATTATTAGTAAGAATGACTAACTTATTTGCAAAGGTACAGTGGAAAATGGTTTATTCTATTTGTATAGAAATATCCCTCACTTATTGAAAGGAAAAGAACGGCCCAAAACGCAACGTAAGCGTGATAAAATTAGAAAATTAGAAATAGAGTTTGTGTATAAATATAAAAAATTCCCTTTATGCAACGAGAACCTTAACCCTAGATTAATTGACGTAAATAAAAGTATCGTACATTTTCCTCGTGACTATTGAAAAGTACCGAATTGATTCCGTAAGATCTTCCAATCCTATCACGAACCTGAATCACCTTGGAGTGTGGGCTCCATTTCTTTAAATTGTATACCTGAGGATGGAGACAAAGCAAAATCTTTTCTTTGTTAGTGATAAATATCCTCCAAGAGAAAAATCCAAGAACATCCAGTCACTTGTGAATTATCAATCAATTTTATTGAAACTCGCGTGAACCTTGATTCGATGTTGTACACAAAACCCTTTTGATGTAACGGATACTAGTGTACTAGCGAAAACAAAAACGTTGTCTTTTTCTCTTTTCTCCTTGGACGAATTCCACCCATTTTTCTATGAGTTGATTGAATTTTTTCTAGTGCAAAAACTAATTTTTTTCCTCAAAATTCTCTCTTTAAAAATTACCTAGCATGGCCGAAATTTTCATCATAGAATTCTTAGGGCTGGCAGAAAATCACACACACATATATATATGATCATAAATCCTTTCGTAAGAAGGATTTACTTGGTTGGCAAGAATCATTTCCTTAGGTGGATTTATTTAGTAGTTAAGAATCCTTATCTAAAAGGAAATCTAACTTCTCCTATATCCATATGGGCTAGCTGAATTTCTCATTGATATAGATTAGGAGAGTTTATTCTTTTCCTAAGAAGGATTACTTGGTAGTTAAGAATCCTTTTCTTAGGTAGATTTACTTGGTGGTTAAGAATCCTTTTCAAAAATAAATTCTATCCTAACTCCAAGACTCCTAATCCAACTCAAAAATGTATTTTTAACCATATTTAAGACTTCCTAATTTGATTAGATAAATAATTCCTTTTATTTATCTACATATCAAATATAGTCTTTAACATTAACTATACTACCAACAATAGTATAGTTTTAGGAGACTATCTCCTATTAGGAAAAAGATTTTGACATTTAATTAAATAATTAATTAATCAACAAATTAATTAATTTCCATTTAATTCAATAATAAAATAAAAAATATTATATTTAAGCTATTCTTAATAGCCTTGCCGCTTATACCATATATATGGGCCATATTTTTTTTTTGTTATTTTATTAAATCCATTGGATCTTAATAAAAAGTCCACATGTGAACTAGCCCTATTCTTACAAAAAGAAACAAGTTGTCATGCCTTAATACAATTCTAGATGGACCCCTAAATTGGTCCGGTAGAAAATATCAAGTAATCCATGCAAGTTCGTGTAGATTAGGGATCTTGACGGGCTATCAAAATTTAAGCTCCAATAGACACAACCCAATCACAATCAACAAATGATTCACTTAGGTCCGATCTATTTAATTTGAGTTGATTTCACTAAAAAGCTAAAATTGAACTCTCAAATAAAGATAGAATAAGTTGATGTTTACTCACTCATACCCTAGACTCCTATTATAGGAGAAAGTGTATCCTCGTGAAGAATACCAGTAATCGCCAAGAGCTCATAAACCGCCTATAGCTCTCCAAGTTACCATATTTACTCATATGACCACATTTTGAACTTGGATATTTTGACTTGTCTAGAAGCCATGTTTCAATAGACACTATTGAAAACTTAACGTTAAGATTTAATATCCAATACTTCAAAACATCCATATGATGGTATTCTACTCACATTAGATAAATGGAGCCATGATGTCCATATCTATAAATGAAGTCCTCTATCGATTAACAAATGAATACCACCAAACTATAGGATAGACTATGCTATATAATCGTACTCATTGATAGCTCAAATGAAAACACTTGCAACCATAAGTCCATCATTTATCTTAGGATTGAGATAGACTCTCTGATTGTCTTCAAATGAAAAACTTTTATCTATTGACGGTTCTAGATAAAGTATTTCATTGTGATCCTATTCAATGCACCCAGTGCACTAGATTCTTTTGCCCAAAGGCACCACACTTTGAAGATTTTAGACTCATCATAACAAATTTGATCCCACTCAAATGCTAGCAAAAGAATCTACTACTTTGACAAGATATATTCAAGACTAACTAAAGAATTGTGTCTACCTCAAACATATCTAGATGTATGAACAATTCTTCTTTTCTTATAGTCTTTTGACCTTATGATTATTTACTTTCGACAATTATAATAATTTAACTATTAATGCTATAAGATTTGTTAAACTATAAATCACTTTAATCATATGAAAAAGATTGTTAATTACACTATTACACTCTTGCTATCGAGCATAATCCTAACAATCTCCCACTTGCTCTTAGCAAATTTGTCATATCTCTCATCCTCATGTTCTCTAGATGTCTATTAAAACTATTTTGTGGAAGTGCCTTTGTAAAGGGATCCGCTAGATTTTCTGCTGACGTGATCTTGGTAATCGCCACGTCACCCCTATGCACAATTTCCCTTAAAAGGTGATACTTTCTTTCAATGTGTTGCCCTCTCTTATGACTTCTTGGTTCTTCCGAATTAGCCACTGCTCCACTATTTTCACAATAGGTAGTGATCTGCTTATTCGCATCAGGAACCACTTCCAAGTCAATAAGGAATTGGTGGAGCCAGACAGACTCTTTAGCAGCATCGCATGCGGCTACATACTCTGCTTCCATGGTGGAATCGGCAATACAAGATTGCTTGATACTCCTCTATATGACTGCCCCTCTTCCAATAGTAAATACAGATTCTGATGTTGATCTCCTGGAGTTAGAATCTGAGTGAAAATCAAAATCTGTATACCCAACAGGAATTAATTCCTCTCCAGAGTATACAAGCATATAATCTCTCGTTCTCCTAAGATACTTGAAAATATGCTTGACAGTCGTCCAGTGATCAGGACCAGGCTTCGATTGCAACCTACTAACTATGACTACAGAAAAACAAATATCTTATCTAGTGTAGAGCATTGCATATATGAGACTTCCAACTGCCGATGCATATGGAACCTTACTCATGAATTGCTCTTCATGCTCACTTTTAGGAACTTGTTCCTTAAAAAGTTTGATTCCAATTCTGAAAGGTAACATACCTTTCTTGGAATCTTGCATGGAAAACCTAGATAAGATTTTATCTATGTATGAAGCTTGGGATAATGCAATCGTTCTATTCTTTCTATCCTTTGTGACTTGGATACCAAGAATATAACTTGCTTCTCCTAAGTCCTTCATATCAAATTGTTTTGCTAACCACTCTTTTATTGATATCAATACACCTACATCGTTTCCGATGAGTAGTACATCATCAACGTAAAGAACTAGGAAAACCAACTTGTCGCCTTTAATCCTTTTGTATACACAAGGTTCATTAAGGTTTTGAATAAATTCAAAACCTTTTACAGCTTGATCGAACCTTATGTTCTAGGATCTAGATGCTTGCTTCAATCCATATATGGATCTTTGCAACTTGAATACCTTTTCCTCTTGGCCCTTTTCAATGAATCCTTCTGGTTGCATTATATAGATGCTTTCGTCAAGACTTCCATTAAGGAAAGATGTTTTGACATCCATTTGCCAAATCTCTAGGTCTAGAGATCCCGCAATTGATAAGAGTATCCTAATGGATATAAGCATGGCCAAAGGAGAGAAGGTTTCTTCATAATTGATACCTTCTTTCTGTGTGTAACATTTAGCTACCAATCTAGCTTTAAAGGTTTCCACCTTTCCATCCATTCCTTTTTTCCTCTTGTATACCCACTTGCACCCGATGGGTTTTATCCCTTTAGACAAGTCTACAAGAGACCAGACTTTGTTTTTGAACATAGATTCAATTTCGGATTGCATTGCCTTTTGCCAATGGTGAAAATCAACATCTTCCATTGCTTCCTTGTACGTATAGGGATCATCATCGTCCGAAAGATTCTCTACTGATTCTCCTAGACTAATGTATCTCTCGGGTTGTCTAACAACCCTTCCACTATGACGAGGTATGGTAGATTATTGATCTTGTGTTGGTACGGAACTTACAATTGGGCTTGGTTACGAAACCTCTTGTGGAATCGTATCTCCTAAAAACTCATTTAGGACAATTCTACTTTTAGGCATAAAATTATTCATATAGTCTTCTTCTAGAAATTTGGAATTTGTCGAAACAAATACTTTAAGATCTGAAGGACTATAAAAACAATATCCTTTTGTTCCTTTTGGATACCCTACAAATATGCATGTTTCTAAACGGGACTCCATCTTTTCTGTCTTTCCGTTTAACATGTGCGCAGGACATCCAAATATCCTTAAGTGTTGTAAACTAGGCTTTCGCCAGGTTCACAACTCATGCGGTGTTTTAGGAACCCACTTAGATGGTACATCGTTTAGAATATACATGGCAATTTGTAAAGCATATCCCCAAAAAGAACTAGGGAGCGTTGAATAACTCAACATAGACCTAACCACATCCTAAAGAGTTCTATTTCTCATTTCTGCCACCCTATTTTGTTGAGGTGTTCCTGGTGCAGAAAACTGAGAAATTATTCCATTATCAATAAGATATTGTTGAAACTCACCAGATAGATATTCTCCACCACGATCGGACCTCAAGATTTTTATACGTTTCTCAAGCTGATTTTCTACTTCAACTTTAAATGCTTTGAACATATCAAAAGCATCCGACTTATGCCTCATGAGATACACATAGCCAAATCTTGAGTGATCATCCGTGAACGTGATGAAGTACTCATATCCACCTCTAGGTTGAATGCTCATAGGCCCACACACATCAATGTGTATCAATCCTAAACATTCGATGGCTCTTGCTTCTTTGGTCGTAAATAACCGTTTGGTCATTTTACCTTCCAGAAAAGATTCACAAATTGGCAGATCATCAACCTTTAAGTCACTTAGAGGTCCGTCAGATACCAATCTTTAAATCTTATTAAGGTTGATATGACCTACGTTCAAATGCCATAGGTAGGTTTCATCCTTTGATAATCTTACACTTTTATGATTAGGTTCCGTTGATTCCGTGTTTAACAAGTGAGAGATATTTTCATGCAAATAGAATAAACCGTTTTCCAGTGTACCTTTACAAAAAAATTTGTTAATCTTACTAATAATAAAACTTTTATTAAAAATAACCGAATATCCAAATTTATTTAGATAAGAGACCAAAATTAAATTCCTCTTGAATTGTGGTACATAATAAACGTTTATTAAAAATAAATGCCTATAAGGATCAAAATTGATTCTAATATCTCCCACTACACTAGTAGACACCAAATGCTCCATTGCCTAAATGCAAGTTGAATTCATTCTTATTCAGTGTATTCCTTTGACCCTTTTCACCACAAAAGAAACACTTTCCTTTGATCTTGGTTACTTTCTTGGTCTCCTTCTAAGAAAGCTCAAGTTGTTTTTTCTTCTATTATCTCTTGACCATCTTATGGGTATTTAACAATAGCAACTTACCAAGCATATGAATCTTTTTACCCTTTCCTTTCACAAGGATTATCTTGGTGCATTGAATATCTTGCATCAGGCTTTGCAAGGTGCATTCCTTATTATTCAAGGTGTAGTCCAACTTGAATTGATCAAAGGAATCCGATAATGAGTTGGCTATCATGTCAATTTTTGTCTCACCATCTATCTTAGCACCATTCAGTTCAGCAATGTTGAGATGTGCTATGAATTTTACCATGTGATCTTTCACACCCTATCCAGGTTTCATCCTAAGATTCATAAAAGCAGTCACTGCCTCTTTCTCTTAGTCATGCTAGACCTCATAGCAAACATCTTCTCTAGAGACATCATTATACCGGCAGCAGTCTCCATTCCTTCATGTTGCTGTTGCAACAGGTCGGAGATGATGCCCATGATGTAACATACATTTAGCCATCTCATCTGAAGACTTCCACTACTGATACTCATCTCTTTGTTTCCTGAGTTAAATTCATTAGTTTCGTGGTTAAGGAATATACAGAATGAACTTATACTTTTCAGCTTGCAACAACAACCCAATATTCCTTTTCCATGTGACATAATTATCATTAGTTAAAGTATTATCTTTTAGGATATTGATTAGGGATGGGGTCACGATTTCTTTTTAATAAAAAAAATTATATAAGTAAACAATCATGATATAGCACTTTTGAATATTTATCTTGAATTTAATAAAATAATTCAATCGTAAAAATTCAACGATGATCCAACACCCATAAATGTCACACCTCCTTTGGGAGTACGCACCATTTACTAGTTGGACAAGGTCCCACCTAATTGTTAACATAACAACCAACGTTTTCTATTTTAGCCTTGCAATTTTATTAACAAGAACTCTTGGAAGGATATTAATAAAATTACATTAAGTGTGTTACCAAGTTATCAACCTTCAATATAATCCCTCATGAATATCCCTCATTTGGAAGTAGATATCGTTTGGGTAAATTGTCTAGTATATCCTTGTAAGGTAGTATCTTGCTAAATTCCATTCATGAATACCTATTGGGAGGTTATTCACGAAACATAAAGCACAACTAAACTTGGAGGCCATAGGTGTTCCAAAACACCTTCTCCCACTCAATTGTTTAAGGCGTGTGATCGAATTCAAAAGAATGATTTACCAAGTTATCTAGATGCCAATTTAGATACTTAAACCATTCAATGCATGTTCATATCAAAAGAGATATATGAGTGGCACTCCTATTATATATGACATGTTATCAAACAATGACAAACATTGCAATATTTACAAAAAATATAAATAGCTACAATTTTGGTCAATCCTAGAAAAACAAGTAAATTACATATATCTTGGAATACAAGAACTCCATTCTTGGCGAACAAGTCTTCACGCGACCTTCATCATTCGGACTCCCTCGGCTACCTTCCATGGGCCTACGCACCCCTCGCCTTTACCCATAGGTGAGCGCATGCCACAAACCCATAAAGGGCTGCCATGCGCAGCCCATGGCTACCAAAAGGGCTGCCGTGCGCAGCCCATGCCACAACAAACGTGGCTGAGCACTCTTCGCACACACATTCTTTGTTACGGCTCGCACGGTCCCAAACTTGTTCCGGTTGCTCCTAATTCTTCAAACCTTCGTGTCTTCGAAACTTGAATGTATTACAGAAGAATTTAAATAATAAAATAATGCATTTTTTTTATTACAACAACAAAATAAAAAAAAACCTTAGCAACTACCAAAAAGGAAATTATAGCGATGATATTACACCCTTCTTGTTACAATCCCAAAACAAAATTTCATTGAAATTCTAGGACCAAAATTAAGCAATAACAAACCACATATAAAACATATATATTTCCATACATTCCAATGTAAATATATATGCGAATACCTAGTGTGTCATCTCTTTCTAAAACATGCATATATACAATAAAAAGAAAAAGATTCACGTACATACATCAATTAATCAAGGGTACAACCAGACTCTGATACCAATTGAAGGGAAAAGAACGGTTCAAAATGCAACGGAAGCGTGATAAAATCAAAAAATTAGAAATAAGGTTTGCTTATAAATAAAAAAAATTCCCTTTATGCAACGAGAACCTTAACCCTAGATTAATTGATGTATATAAAAGTATCGTACCTTTTCCTTGTGACGATTGAACAAGTGCCGAATTGATTCCGCAAGATATTCCAATTCAATCATGAACGTGAATCACCTTAGAGTGTGGGCTCCCTTTCTTTAAATTGAATACCTAAGGATGGAGACAAAGCAAAATCTTTTCTTTAGTAGTTACAAATATCCTCAAAGAGAAAAATCCAAGAACGTCCGGTCACTTGTGAATTACCAATCAATTTGATTGAAACTCGTGTGAACCGTGATTCAATGTTGTACACAAAACCCTTTTGATGTAAAGGATACTAGTGTGCTATCGAAAAAAAAATGTTCTCTTTTTCTCTTTTCTCCTTGGCCGAATTCCACCCCTTTTTCTATGAGTTGATTAAATTTTGTCTAGAGCAAAAACTAATTTTTTTCCCTCAAATTCTATCTTTGAAAATTACCTAGCATGGCCGAAATTTTCATCATAGAGTTCTTAGGGCTGATCTAAAATCACACACACATATATATAGGATCATAAATCCTTTCCTAAGAAGGATTTACTTGGTTGGCAAGAATCCTTTCCTTAGGTGGATTTATTTTATAGTTAAGAATCCTTATCTAAAAGGAAATCTAACTTCTCCTATATCCATATGGGCTGGCCAAATTTCTCATTGATATAGATTAGGAGAGTTTATCTTTTCCTAAGAAGGATAACTTGGTAGTTAAGAATCCTTTCCTTAGGTAGATTTACTTGGTGGTTAAGAATCCTTTTCAAAAAGAAATTCTATCCTAACACCAAGACTCCTAATCCAACTCAAACGTGTATTTGTAACCATATTAAAGACTTCCTAATTTGATTAGATAAATAATTCCTTTTATTTATCTACTTATCAAATATAGTCTTTAACATCAACTATACTACCAACAATAGTATAGTTTTAGGAGACTATCTCTTATTAGGAAAAAGATTTTGACTTTTAATTAAATAATTCATTAATCAAAAAATTAATTAATTTCCATTTAATTCAATAATAAAATAAAAAATAATATATTGAAGCTATTTTTAATAGCGTTGCCGCCTATACCATATATATGGGCCATATATTATTTTTCTTATTTTATTAAATCCATTGGACCTTAATAAAAAGTCCATATGTGAACTAGACCTATTCTTACAAAAAGAAACAAGTTCTCATGCCTTAATACAATTCTAGATGGACCCCTAAATCGGTCCAGTAGAATATATCAAGTGATCTATGCAAGTTCGTGTGGATTGGGGATCTTGGCAGGCTATGTAAATTTAAGCTCCAATAGACACAACCCAATCACAATCAACAAATGATTCACGTAGGTCCGATCTATTTAATTTTAGTTCATTCCACTAAAGAACTAAAATTGAACTCTTAAATAAAGATAGAATAAGTTGATGTTTACTCACTCATACCCTAGACAACCTTGTTGGAGAAAGTGTATCCTCGTGAAGAATACCAGTAATCGCCAAGAGCTCATAGACCGCCTATAGCTCTCCAAGTTACCATATTTACTCATATGACCACATTTTGAACTTGGATATTTTGACTTGTCTAGAAGCCATGTTTTAATAGACACTATTGAAAACTTTACGTTAAGAGTTAATATCCAATACCTCAAAACATCCTTATGATGGTATTCTATTCACGTTCAATAAATGGAGCCACGATGTCCATATCTATAAATGAAGTCCTCTATCGATTAACAAATGAATACCACCAAACTATAGGATAGACTATGCTATATAATCGTGCTCATTGATAGCTCAAATGATAACACTTGCAACCATAAGTCCATCATTTATCTCAAGATTGAGATAGACTCTCCGATTGTCTTCAAATGAAAAACTTTTATCTATTGACGGTTCTAGATAAAGTATTTCATTGTGATCCTATTCAATGCACCTAGTGCACTAGATTCGTTGCCCAAAGACACCACACTTTGATGATTTTAGACTCATCATAACACATTTGATCCCACTCAAATGCTAGCAAAAGAATCTACAACTTTGACAAGATAAAGGCGCCCAACCTTCTATCTTAAGTTGTGAATATTATTCAAGACTAACTAAATAATTGTGTCTACCTCATACATATCTACATGTATGAACAATTCTTATTTTCTCATAGTATTTTGACCTTATGATTATTTACTTTTGACAATTATAATGATTAAACTATTAATGCTATAAGATTTGTTAAACTATAAATCACTTTATTCATATGAAAAAGATTGTTAATTACAATATTACACTCTTGATATCAAGCATAATCCTAACACTTATTAGACACGAAATCAACGGAACCTAGTCATGAAAGCGTAAAATTATCAAAAGATGAAACCTACCTATGGCATTTGCGCCTAGATCATATTAACCTTAATATGATTAAAATTTTGGTTAGTGCGGACCTTTAAGTGACTTAAAGGTTGATGATTTACCAACTTGTGAATCTTGATTGGAAGGTAAAATGACCAAAAGGTCGTTCATGACCAAAGGCACAAGAGCCATTGAATGTTTAGGATTGATATACACTGATGTGTGTGGTCCTATGAGCATTCAAGCTAGAGGTGGATATGAGTACTTTATCACTTTCACGGATGATTACTTAAGATTTGGCTATGTATATCTCATGAGACATAAGTAGGATACTTTTGACATGTTCAAAACATTTAAAGCTGAAGTTGGAAAAACAACTTGAGAAACACATTAAAATCTTGAGGTTTGACCGTGGTGGAGAATATCTATCTGGTGAGTTTCAACAATATCTTATTGATAATGGGATAATTTTTCAATTTACTGCAGCAGGTGCAACTCAAAAAAATGGAGTGGCAGAAAGAAGAAATAGAACTGTTTTGGACATTGTTAATTATATGTTTAGTTATTCAACGCTTCCCAATTCTTTTTTGGGATATGCTTTAGAAACTGACATGTACATTCTAAATGGTGTACCATCTAAGTCGATTCCTAGAATACTGTATGAGTTATGGATTGGGCGAATGCCTAGTTTACAACACTTAAGGATATTTGGATGTCCAGCGCACTTGTTAAAAGGAAATGCAAAAAAGATGGAGTCCCATTCAGAAACATGCATATTTGTAGGGTATCTAAAAGGAAAAAAAGGTTATTATTTCTATAGTCCTTCAGATCTTAAAGTATTTGTTTCAATAAATGCTAAATTTCTAGAATAAGACTATATGAATAATTTTATGCCTACAAGTAGAATTGTACTGAATGAGCTTTCAAGAGATACAATTCTATAAAAGGTTTCAAAACCTAACCCAATTGTAAGTTTCGCACAAACACAAGATCAACAATCTACCATACCTCATCGAAGTGGGAGGGTTAGTTGACAACCTGAGAAATACATAGGTCTAAGAGAATATATAGAGAATCTCTCGGACGATGATGATCCCTATACTTACTAGGATGCATTGGAAGATGTTGATTGTCGCCTTTGGCAAAAGGCATTACAATCCAAAATTGAATCTATGTTCAAAAATAAAGTCTGGTCTCTTGTAGACTTGCCTAAAGGGATAAAACCCATCGGGTGCAAGTGGGTATATTAGAGGGAAAAGGGAAAGGATGGAAAGGCGGAAACCTTTATAGCTATAATGGTAGCTGAAGGATACACACAGAAGAAATGTATCGATTACGAGAAAACCTTCTCTCCTATGGCAATGCTTAAATCCATTAGGATACTCTTATCCATTGTGGCATCTTTAGACTAAGAGATTTAGCTAATGGATGTCAAGATAGCTTTCCTTAATGGAAAACTTTACGAAAGCATCTATATGATGCAACCAGAAGGATTCATTGGAAAATGCCAAGAGGAGGATTTTGCAAGTTGCAAAGATCCATATATGGATTGAAGCAAGCATCCAGATCCTAAAACATAAGGTTCGAACAAGCCAAGAAAAGTTTTAGATTTGTTCAAAACCTTGATGAACCTTGTGTATACAAAATGATTAAAGGTGACAAGTTGGTGTTCCTAATTCTTTACGTTGATGATATACTACTCATCGAAATCGATATAGGTGTATTGACTTCAGTAAAAGAATGGTTGGAAAAACAATTTGATATGAAGGACTTCGAAAAACCAAGATATATTCTTGGCATCCAAATCATAAGGGATAGAAAGAATAGAATGATTACCTTATCTCAAGCTTCATACATAAATTAAATTTTGTCTAGGTTTTCCATACAAGATTTCATGAAAGGTATGTTACCTTTCATACATGGAATCAAAATTTCTAAGGAACAAGTTCCTAAGAATGAGCATGAAGAGCAATTCACGAGTATGGCTCCATATGCATTGGTAGTTGGAAGTCTCATGTATGCAATGCTCTGCACTAGACCAGATATTTGTTTTGTTGTCGATATAGTTAGCAGGTTTCAATCAAAACCTGGTTCTGATCACTGGACGACAGTCAAGCATATTTTCAATTACCTTAGAAGAACGTGAGATTTTATGCTTGTTTACTTTGGAGGGGATTAAATTCCCATTAGGTATATAGATTATGATTTTCTATCAGATTTTGACTCTAGGATGTCAACATTAGGATCTGTGTTTACTATTGGAGGAAGGGCATTCATATGGAGGAGTATCAAGCAATCTTGTATTGCTGATTTCACCATGGAAGCCGAGTATGTTTTCGTATGCGAGGCTGCTGAAGAGGTTGTCTTGCTCCTCCAATTCTTGATTGACTTGGAAGTGGTTCCTGATGCGAATAAGCATATCACAATCTATAGTGACAATAGTGGAGCAGTGGCTAATTAGAAAGAACCAAGAAGTCATAAAAGAGGGAGACACATTGAAAGAAAGTATCACCTTCTGAGGGAAATTGTGCATAGGGGTGACATGATGATTACCAAGATCGCGTCAGCAGATAATCTAGCAGATCCCTTTACAAAGGCTCTTCCACAAAAAAGTTTTGATAGGCATCTAGAAAACATAGGGATGAGAGATATGACACATTTGCTATAGGGCAAGTGGGAGATTGTTGGGATTATGCTCGATAGCAAGAGTATAATAAATGTATTTGACAATCTTTTCATGTTAATAAAGTGATTTGTAGTTTGACAAATAGTATAGAATTTATAGCTTAATTATTATAATTGTGAAAAGTTAATAATCATAAGGTCAAAAGACTATGAGAAAAGAAGTTGTTCATACATATAGATATGTATGAGGTAGACACAATTCTTTAGTTAGTTTTGAATAATATTCACAACTTAAGATAAAGGTTGGGTGCCTTTATCTTGTCAAAGTTGTAGATTCTTTTACTAACATTTGAGTGGGATCAAATGTGTTATGATGAGTCTAAAGTCATCAAAGTCTGGTGTCTTTAGGCAAAAGAATCTAGTTTACTGGTTGCATTGAATTGGATCATATCGAAAAACTTTGTCTAGAACCGTCAATGGATAAAGTTTTCACTTGAAGACAATCGGAGAGTCTATCTCAATCCTCAGATATATAGTGGACTTATGGTTGCAAGTGTTATCATTTGAGCTATCAATTAATACGATTATATAGCATAGTCTATCCTCGATAGTTTGGTGGTATTTATTTGCTAATCGATAGAGGACTTCATTTATAGATATGGACATCGTGGCTCGATTTAATAAATGTGAGTAGAAAACCATCACATGGATATGTTGAGGTATTGGATATTAAATCATAACGTTATGTTTTCAATAGTGTCTATTAAACCATGGCTTTTGGACTAGTCAAAATATCCAAGTTCAAAATGTGGTCATATGAGTAAATATGGTAATTTGGAAGCTATAGGTGGTCTATGTTCTCTTGGAGATTACTGATATTTTTCATGAGGATACACTATCTCCAATAAGATTATATAGGTATGAATGAGCAATATTAACTTATTCTATCTTTATTTAAGAGTTAAGTGAACTAAAATTGAATAGATCGGACCTAAGTGAATCATGTGTTGATTGTGATTAGGTTATGTCTATTGGAGCTTAAATTTAGATAGCCCGCCAAGATCCCTATTCCACATAAACTTGTATGGATCACTTGATATATTCTACCGGACCAATTTATGGGTCCGTCTAGAATTGTATTAATGCATGTGGACTTGTTTTTTTTTTTGTAAGAATGGGTCTAGTTCACATGTGGACTTTTTATAAAAGTCCAATGGATTTAATAAAATAGGAAAAACAATATTTGGCCCATGTATAGGTGTTGGGCGGCAAGGCTATATAAAATAGCTTATTATATTGTTTTTTATTTTATTATTTAATTAAACGAAAATTAATTAATTTGTTAATTAATAAATTAATTATTTAAAAGTTAAAATCTTTGTCCTAGTAGGAGAAGGACTCCGAATATTATACTATTTTGTAGTAAAATTAATATTAAAGATTATATTTGATAAGTAGATAAATAAAAAGAATTATTTATCTAGTCATTAAAATTGTCAGAAATACACTAATGAGTTGGATCTTGATGTAGAATAGAATTCTTTTTTAAAAAGGATTCTTGGTCACCAATTAAATCCACCTAAGGAAAGGATTCTTGCCCACCAAGTAAATCCTTCTTAAGAAAGAATTTGTGATCCTATATATACAACCTCAATAATTTTGGCCAACCCTAGTTTTTCATGAGTGAAAATTTCTGCCAAACTAAGTACATTCTAAGAGAGAATTCAACACAACAATAGAGAATTTTGAGAGAAAATTTTAGTTTTTTTCTCTAGACAAAATTCAATCAACTCATAGATATAGGGTGTGAATTCGGCCAAGAAAAGAATTAATATTATACTATTATTGGTAGTATAATTAATATTAAAGACTATATTTGATAAAGTAGATAAATAAAAGGAATTATTTGTCTAGTCAAATTCGGAAATCTTTAATATGGTCACAAATGCACTATTTTAGTTGGATTAAGAGTCTTGGTGTAGGAAAGAATTGTTGTTGGCAAATGATTCTTGGTCACTAAGTAAATCCACCTGAGGATAGGATTCTTGTACACTAATTAAATCCTTCTTAGGAGAGGATTTGTGATCCTATATACACTACCTCTAAATTTTGGCCAATGCATGAATTGAAGCTCTGAAATTCATTCAAGCATAAGAAATTAAAAGAGGAATTTTGGCCGAGCTTATAATTTCAAGAAGAAAATTTCGGCCAAGGCAAATTTTCTTAGAGTAAATTTCAGCCAAATGGGAATTTTTAGTGTAGAGATTTTTGATCTTGCTCTAGATAAATTCATCCAAATCTAAAGATTGGTGTGTGAAAATTCGGCAAAGAGGAAAAGGAAGAAAGAACATTTTATATTCGATATTGCTCTAATAGCCTTTACATTAAAAGGTTTTGTGTACAACATTGGATCTTGGTTCACGCGAGTTTCAATCAAATTGATTGATAATTCACAAGTGACCTAACGTTCTTTATTTTTCTTCTTGGAGGATAATTGTGACTAACAAAGAAAGAGGTTTTGTTTGTTTCCATCCTAAGGTATACAATTTAAAGAAAGGGAGTCTGCACTCCTAGGTAAATCATGTTCATGATTGGATTTGAAGATCTTACGGATTCCATTTGATGCTAGCTCAATCGTCACGAGAAAAAGGTACGATACTTTTGATACACACCAATTAATTTATGGTTAAGGTTCTTTCTATTAAAAGGGATATTTTTTAAAAATATTTCAAACCCTACTTTTATGCTTCCGTTGTGTGATTTTCCCTATACCCATAACACCTAAGGCTTTCAACTTGTTGGGTTTGGGTTATTTAGAGGTAGTTGGTGTAGATTTGTGTTTGGCTATGGGTTTTGATGGATGGATAGGATTTGAAATCTTGTTTCTTCCCATGGCTTTATTGTTAACACTATAAAACCATAAGTGGAAAAGAGATACAAGTGAGTGTTAGTCAGCAACATAAACATAAAAAGACTGTGAAAAAATATTGAATCATAAATGCATAAATGTTTCTTTCAAGCATATAGGTACATTTTACAAAAATCAACAAATGCATTTAACAACAAAACAATCCTTAAAATGAAGGAATTGGTGTCAATCACAATTACAATTAACCTTAAAACATGAAGGAATTGGTTGTAACAACAACTACTATGAACTTCAACTAAGAAGGTAGTTAATCAACCTCAACCAAAAAGAATTGGTCGAAATCACAACTACTATCAGCTGCATGATTGAAGGAATTCATTGCAATATCAACAACTATAAACCTCAACAAAGGATATATTCATTGTCAACACATTAATGCAATTTTTTCAAGAAAAATATCATACATCTCAAAATTCAATTATTCTTATCAATAAATATGTCAACAACTATTAAAACAAACTATGGGAGATACACCAAGATTTTCAACAACTCTCGTAATTCTTCTTTATTTGCTAGAATATCAAAGTACTTTTAAACAAAATTGATTGTGTGAATCTTGCTTTAAATATTTGTAGAGGAGTAATTTGATAATCAATTTGCAAATGACACCCACATCTCATCTTAAGCTTTTCCATAAAAGGTCAAACCGATTATCATCTAGAATTTTCACTTTAAAGAGAATCGAATTCGACATATGAGCGTGTGTGTGCATGTGGTTCGTCATCCCATTTCTATTTTTCAACCCGAGCAATACAAGATTTTCAACTATACTCCTTTTAATCCTTTTTTTACAGGCTTGAATCAAATAATTTTTGTTTTATTGATTCTTTTCAACATTTTTTTTTATTTTAAACACAAACATATACACTTATAACGGCTTTAACTCATCATAATTGTGTAACCCTTTCCTACATTAGACGGCTTCACAACCAATATGTTTAGCCCTTTTCATGAATGTGCTAGTTGAGTTCTATGTAGTTTCCAAAGAAAAATGGATATTAACCGTAGGTCATATTAAATGTACTAGTCAAAAGACTTCAAGGTGTAACCATAATTCACAAATTAGCAAACTCAACTTACTCATCAAAACATACAAGAGAAGCAAAGTGCATTTTTGAAAAACAAGTTTTTATGGCTTACAAGCACACGATCTAAAAGCAATACGAAAAGATTTACTTAAAATCACTACTTCTTAGAAGAGTAGCTTTCAAAGAATAAGAAGCTCATATTTTAAAAAACATGTCACACAATATTCAAACAAATATTTCACATATCATATATAAGACCTTTGTGAAAAAACATTAGTATAAGATCTATAGAGAGCAAATGTCAATGAGATCCATATGTATATTCTACAAAGTTCTTTATTATGACATGCTGCATGATGTAGTGCAAACAATGAGTTGAGAGATAAAAAATCTAGAATGCAAGCATTAGGATATAGAGATACCTTAGCAAACAATTTTCATCAAATGCAAAGTCCTCGCCTTTTTTATGAGCTCTCCTAGTTTGTTTGCCCCTAAGGCAACAAATTATTAGTGTGTCATTCCAAGAGAATAAAAACTAAGCATTTTAATTCAAACACATATAAAAATGAACTTCTCTCAAAGTTAACCGATAGATTTCGACTATCATAACAATAAATATGAGATAGCTAAGTTAATACCAAGGTACATAGAAACAAAGCTAGCTAGTTAAAAATCTTAACAACTTGACACTAATATTAAAGCTAACTCACTTGTGCACCTTACACTAATTGTAAGAAAACTCAACCTTGACCCATGTGGTCTTGGGTGAACTTACACATAACTCATGCTCATCTTTGACTTTAATGTTGAACCTAGAATGGAGATCATCAGTGATTTAATTCAAAAGAATATCTTTTATACTCTTCTCCTCAACATCACTAGCAACACATGCATTGTGAAAATATTCACAAGGATTAGAATTCTTCAAATACTTTTTAACATGCATTTTAGAAGCATCATGCTTATCAACAACTAGAGCCTACCATGCTTCAAAGTAAGGCCGATCACTTTATCTCTAGATACATTACCTAATTAGCAAAATTCTATGTACTAATGACACCTTGGTTTAATAAGACCAATGGTATTACAAAAGTGGCAAATAGGAATAAAGGTTGAGATTGTACCTTGTTGTTTTGATGAAGTGGCAAGAGTTTGTGAAGAAACCTTGTCTTCCACATTACCTTGAACATTGAGAAGATTGTTCTTTGGAGATTTTTTCAACTTTTTGTTCTTATCCTTCCATGAAGTAGGTGATGCTATTTCAAGCTTCTCATTTCCTTTCATGTTGCTAAACTCTCCAAGTGGTTGAGCAAGTTTTGTGACATTATCCACCCTGACCAAGCCATTTACTAAATCTTTGATTGCTTGATTGGCCATTTTGATTTCTTTAATGTAAGTCTGCTCTCTTATCCTCACATTTGAGACAATCTCCTCGCTATCATAGACAAGTCTCTCTACCTCATTTAGTCTTATCAAAATATCATTTTTTTCATGAAATTCGATCACTTCACTTATCACTTCAACACTATTTAAAGTTTTGTTTCTTTCTATCAAGTTAAAGTTATGTGGCATTTGACTTGCAATTCTCTTCATTAAGTTACAAAGACAAGTGATCATGTCTAGGTTGATTTTCCATTGATAATTTCTCCTCTTCTTCTTAAATTTCTTCTTGATGTGATAAATGTCACATAGGTGGTCACCAACATGAACATTATATTCCAAGGAATCTAGTTCCTTCTCATCTTTGCTTTTGTCATTAATATTCTCGTTAAGCTTATCAACAAAACTGTTAACAGACAAAAATCAAGTAGAAAATAAAGTACCTCATTCATAAATAGCTTGAAGAATATCCCATGTCTTTTTTGTTTCATCAACAAGATATGGACAATCAACACAAACAATATAAGGTGTAAGGTTTTTATCCATAGCAAGTAAATCATTGTGAGTGTATCCTGGGATCTCACTAAGTGCAATCTAATACCCCACTCTTATGCCAAATAAAGAATACACATACGGTTAATTTGCCTTAAGCTAACCTAGAGGGGGGGGGGGGGGGGGGGCTGATAAGGTTAATACACCTTTTTCATTCACTCGAAACAACTTAAGTTTGTCCCTCCAGATAGCTTGTATCGTAGTTTGTTAATCAAAAACAAGAAAAATCAATTCAATAAAGATATACTTGGTCAAACAAAGTCAATGTAGATAACAACTTGAATGTGATACAAACTCAATTTTAACATAGGCTATCAATCCTAAACCTTTAACATATACAAGAAACTTAATATAAAATTGTTGTCAATTGCAAGTATATCAAACAAGATATATATCAACACATATACAAATATCAAGAGATAAGGATAGAGAAAATTAACACATGATTTTTACATAGTAAAACCTCCAAAGAGAAAACATTCACGAGTTGATTCCACAACCACTGGCAAACACCTTTCACTATTAAGATAGAAAGATACAATCTCTCAAGTGACTACTTCACCTAGAAATCTACCTTTCAACCCTACACAATGAATGAGAAGCCACATTAACTTAATTATCTGGCTAACCCTAATCCTAGTCAAGACTTCTAATGCTTAGCTATCCAAGTCCTCAAGACTCTAGCCAAGACTTCCATGCACAAATATAAGAATCACTCACCAAAATGTGATTTCCAATGCTTAGCTATCCGAATCAACCTGATCCTAGCCAAGACATCCAATGCTTAGCAATCCAAGACCTCATGTCTCTAGCAAAGACTTCCAATTCTCACATCAAAGAATAACTCTAAGAAATGAGACTTCCAACATCTTCACAAGGCAAATGATCTAAGTGAATGCAGATGATGCTAACACACACAACATAGTATATATGATCAATATATGATATGCACAAACTATAAATGAATCGAAAAACATAAGTGAAATGTGTTCTAGTTTATAATCCTAAAAAAATGCAATCAATCAAATGATGCATGTACATATGAAAAGTTTGGATTAAGTACAAATCATGAAAAACTAGAATTTTGTCAACAAAGGCACAAAACAAGTTTATCTAGAACTTATAACATGAACAATCAATCTAGCATATGTGAAACACCTAGCACACACAAAAACTTAGATCAGTTCAATCTCACAAAAATGCTAGAATCAACTTGATAAATTAAAATTGAATTTCTAGCAAAATATTAGAGCTTAGAATCACAAGATAATCATTTAGACTCAATTAAGCCCTAAATCATCAATCAAATATGCTATTTGAACAAATATTCAATTAATGTGACCTAGCATATGAGAGGACTTTTAGTCATAGAAAACATGTCAATAATCACACAAAATAGCCTTATACTTGAAGCTAGCACAATACAACACCATAAGCATGCGAAAAAATAGATTTAAGAAACCTAACTCAACATGCATGTAAATTGAAGCTCAATTTAGCTCTATTAGAGTTTAATACTCCAAACTCTGAACTAGAGTCCGTCTTCGGATTAAGAACTGTAACTCTCTCATGCAGAAGGACATTGAGAAAACTTTCACAAAAAATATGGAGTTCAATTTAAAAATTAAAGATGAAACCCATGCACGTTAAAGTCCAAGAAAGTTGACAATCCTTAAATCCTAGACAACTAATCATTACAAAGCAAATGCCGTTTTGATATAAAATTACGCCAATACTAAACTCTTCAAAAAATCTTATGTGCAAAGAAATGAAGTTATGATAGACCAAACAATATATAAGCAACACATACAAACAAAGTTTAAGAGAAAAGGATAGAGACATTTCACACATCAATTTTTACGTGGTAAAACCTCTGAAATATACAATCACAATTAAATTGCCTAAGCTAACCTAGAGTTGGGTAAATAGGTTTTTACACCTCTTTTCAATCCCTTGAAACAAACCAATGTTTGTCCCTCTAGATAGCCTCTTTCACAACATTTAAACCAAATGAAATGACGGATAGACTATTGACAAGCATTCTAAAATAATCAAGTTAAGTCAAATGTCTATAACTTGCAAGTGAAGTAAGAATACTCAAAACACAAACCAACAAGTACTTGTAAACAATGTTTAATTTACAAGAACAAAAATATATACAACTATGATAAAATGAGTTGTTTGTATATCACACTTCACAATTCTTGTTATCCAAATATATCTAGAAAAAATGATTCAAACAAGATTCGCACAAACATATATACAAATATATGAGATATAGTTAGAGTCACTTGGCACATGATAGTAACATGGTAAAACCTCCAAATAGGAAAGATTCATGGGTTAAATCTATAACCACCGCAATCTGTAATCCACTATGACGCATAAAAGATACACTCTCAATGAAATGACCAATACTATGATAGACTCTTCAAGCTATCAACTTCTATTCAACCCTCGGGCATAGTGAATCACTTCATATGTACATGCATCATTTGTGTGATGATCTGGATTTGAGGATTCCAAACTAGAAAATCTTACATTGTGTGCTCATTGTTTATTTCTAGTTTCCATAAAATATGTTGATCAAAATGTTCTATGTTGCATGCTTGTTTACGCTTTGCATTCATGATCACACTTAGAAAGTACTTGTAAAAGGTATGAAGTCTTGGTTAGGATCGGGAGGATCAAGATAATCTAGCAAGAAAGTCTTAGGCATAATCCATGGATCAAATACACTTCATGAAGAACTAGATAGGCATAAAAACACTCAAGGTAATGTAGCCTAGCTTTTTAAACACGAATAAACATCTAGAACATGCAAAACACCAAATACATGTACTAAGGCAAAGATTTCATTCATGTCGCTAAAGCTTAAAAATAACACATATTCATGAGGCACAATTTCAAGACTTTAGAACTAAAAAATGCTAGAATCAAAAGTTATCATCAACAAAATTATCTTGCAATCATTTAGAGCACATATTCATAAAATATTCAGTCAAATCCTAGTAGGCTCGAAACATACAATTAATTGTGTAATCCTAAATATGTTATATTGAAGAGACCTAGCAGAAGTAGAAACTATCAAACATTAAAATCAATCAATTGAAGCACAAATAGTCCTAGATTGAAAGGTAGCACGGTAAAATACAAAAGCATGTGAAAACATAGGTTTAAAGAAGACCTAACTCAACATACATATTTCTAATTAAGATAAACTAGATATAAATGAATCTTTGTCTCTCAAATGCTGTTGTTCAAGTAACATACACATATAGAAGAAGAAACCCCAAGGTAATTGAAGACTTTAAAGATCAAATCACAAAGAATAGATCAATACCTTGTAAACATGTGTTGTTTTGGACTTTGGTATAAAGCCACCATAAAACTTGAATAAAAGACTTCAAACCCTTTGGGAGATGACAGAAAACACAAATACAAAGATTCTCCAACTATAATCACTCAAATAGGACTTTGAATGAGTGTGATGTGGTGTTTAGAAGTTGAAAAAACTAGAGAGAAAAATTTGCACTTGTGTTTTTCAAATTTTCCTCTTATAATTAAATGAAAGGGATAGGGAGTATTCAAAAGAGAGGGAAAAGAGAGAAAAGAGGGCACCAATAGATATGTGCCACCTAAGCTCCCGGAGAAGGTGCATCACCATCTTGAGGGCATATGACCTCTCTTTATGGGTGTTTATAGGGTCTATTTATACATGCATAGAACCCTAATTCTTGGTGTACAAGTAAGGAAAGTTTTTGAGATTTATTAAGACCCTGACTTGTTGGAATTGTTTTGTTCTTCTTTCCTATTCCATACTGATTGTATTCCGCATGCATTTTATCTCTTGCCTATTTCGAACTTTGATATATACAAGGAAGTTTATTTCCTTATCAAAGTGTGCTTTGAGATATCTTATTTGAGTATGACTCATTCTTTGCATTTTATATTCCATAAAACTATTAATATGAATTTTTTTATAACATACCTCTTCAATGCTGGATTGTTGTCCAAAACAGTCCACTGTTCTTTTACAATGACAATATTCCTATAGGCATTGTAAAATTTATGTCCTAGGCATTGAGAATATGTCCCCTACATAAATAATTTTCCTCCTTCCTTCAGTTCCATTGAATCATTAGCCTTTTCTTCTGGTATTGCTTCTAAATCATTTTCGAATATGTAGTGATAGAGAAAAGAGAAATAGATTATGTTAACCATATATTCATAGTGAAGATTTTTTCCTTGCCATCTCCGATAAAATTTGATTTTTCCTTCTTGGGTTTCCACGTAAAATTCTATGTTTGCGTGTTTACTTTCTTTTTCTGTTTACCATTCAATTATTAATTTACATTATTTTGCTGGACACATGGTCAAATTTATGTAACTTTCAAATATCGCCATCAACAATTGGAGCTAGAATGAGGGGGCATAACTTTAATCATGTCAAAAACTTACAAAACAATAACATGGCAAATAGTATAGATGAAAGTCAATCTCCACATGACTCTGGTACCCCAATTGAGGTTAGAAATACTGGACTACGACTTCCACCAGACAAGATGTGATAACTTTTACAGACAATGTCCCCGAAGTTTTCCAGATACGTTCAGGTAGATCCAAAAAACCCTACGGAGAGTCATTAAAGAAACCGCCAGATAGGGTATCAGCATAACTACTACCATATCAACTATCTATGTTGGCGGTGGCCTAAGACCCCCAAGGTATGTTTTGAGATACTAGTACTGACCCGAGTGTTACAAAAATCAAGTAGAAAAAAGGCAGATAGTTGTGAAAAGAGGGAACACTCCCGAAGGAGGTATGACTGTCAAGACGACCAGGATCACAGAGAGAATGGAGGTAAAGAAAATCAAGAAACGGGGAAACATAGGGTGTCCAGTTTATTGGCTAATGTAAGGAAGTATCATAGAGCGGGAACTAGGTACGATCGAAAAGACATATATGGCTATTGTTGGAAGAGATCCCGATCAGTTTAGACCTATGACGATGTTCCACCCAGAAGATATAGAGAAACAACAGCAACGGTTAAGTACAATCTCTGTGATTGATAGGTCACAATATGAGTTTCTAGGGATCCTTATTGCCTCACCATCCGTCAGAGATTCGATGAGCGTGAAGAGCAAAAGAGCTAAGGAGAAGTCTTGTTAAGGAGGATAAAAGCCCTGGAGTGAAGGTAGGGTAATGGAAATCTGCTAATTAGTAACTCTAGCAGTCCGTTCACTGAATCCATAAGGCAAGCCCATTTTTTTGAAAAGTTTTAAATACCGTTTGTGGAGCAATTTAAATCCAACACCGATCCTCAAGATCACGTTATAAGATATCATGGTGCGATGGTAGAATATGACTATGATGAAGCACTCTTACGTAAGATGTTCTCACAGACAATAGAGGACCAAGGGTCTAAGTGGTTTGGTGGCCTTACTAGGGATCGATCTAGAACTTTGAGAAATTAATACAAGCCTTCACTTGATAATTCATGGGGAACATCCAACGTGCAAAATCTATATCCGTCATGTCAACTCTGAAACAAATAGAGGATGAGAAGCTGAAGGACTACCTGACATGGTTTTCATAAGAGGTGTCAGATACAGGATCCCAATGATGACGAGCTGGTTTCTGTAATCATCAATAGCTTGAAGCACAGCCAGTTGTAGCTTAGCCAAAGGTAGAATGGTAGACTTCCTATGCAAACATGGTGGATGGTATCAGAGGATACGCAATGGCAGATGAGGAACAGATAGCCCACGGGAAAGAATTCATACATGGTGGCCGACCATAGAGTAGCCAAAAATCCAAAGTCGGTAATATGAAGAGCAACAGTGAGTGGCACCATAGGGATAACCCAAGAAAAAATTGGGAAACCGTAAGAACAATGATCTGAAGAGTAATAGGTCCTCAAGAGGCAGTATACTAATTACACACCTCTAGCATGAAGACATGAATAAATCCTGGTTGTAATAGAAGTCAAAAATCTTTACAAGAGGCCCTCAAAGTAGTCAAATTTTACACGAAAGGAGATTTCCAAGTACTGTTGATTTCATCGAGAAAAACAACCATGTGACCTCCAAGTGTTACCAACTAAGAGATTATATCGAAAAGTTTATTAGAGAAAGACACCTGAAAGATATAGTCTTAAAAGATGGTGATGACCGGTAGAGTGACCACTCAAAGAATGACCAAGATAGAAAAAGCAGTCCCAAAAGAGATTCAGATGGCAGAGCAATAAACACCATTTTCTGTGGACAATACATAGGGAATAGTAGCCGTAAAAGAATGACTAAATTCTGTGAAGTAATAGATGGCCAGAGAAACTTGGAGTTGAATTCAATAGGTCCTGACCAGGAAAGACTCAAACAAGGTGGGACCGGATCGTATTTTCTAAAGCTGATGCGTAAGGACTTGAGGTCAGTCCAAATGGTGCAATTGTGGTGATCGTTTCTGTAGGCCACATGGAAGTAAGAAGAGTGTTGATAGATAATGAGTGCTCAACGGACGTCCTAAGCATTGGAGTATTTGATCAGATGGGTCTCAAAGAAAAGATCTACAACCTTTAATGGTTTCTGTAAGTTCTTCAGTTTTTGATTGGTTCATTTCGTTGGCAACCACATTAGGGGATAAATGTGTAAGGGTAGTTTAAGCCATCATTGTTTAAGACCTAGCTCAAGCTTCAAAAAGTAAATCACTTGCTTAACTTTTTTCAAAGAGTTTCTAGTGCACGCAGACACTCTCATGCATGTTTTGATCATCATGCATGCTTTCTCATAAGTCAATTTGTGTGTCTTTTTTCCATAACTCTTGATTAGGCGTTTGATGCATTTAGTTTGCCCTTAAGAAGAGGATTTTCCTCTTGACTGTGGTTGGGACCGCTCCCGGTGCATTGTCTCCACCGCGGTATGCACAGCGGTGTTCTCTAGGCGTTGCAAGCTGCTTCTACCGTACCCTGTACACGTTGCATGCACAGTGGTCTCCCAAACGGAGATTCCCATGTGTACCACGGTCTAGACCACTTTTGGTGCACATGCCTAGCCAGCGACCTAGGTAGCTTTAATATCCAGCCGTGCCATATTACAGGGACCGCGGTTTGGACAATTGCCTAGGCCGCGGCATGCGCAACGGTCATTACGGGAATTAGTTGCCCTTCGTCCAAAAAGATACAGCTTCATGTTGTGTACAATATATATATATATATATATATATATATATATATATATTCTCTTCTCTTCTCTTTAGCTTGAGGAGTCCAAGAAGCCATTTTTTATGAGACCAAGAAAGTTATAGAGAGAGAAATTGACTCTAACAAAAAGAGAGCTCCCAAGAACTCATCTTGGCTCAACCAAACTCTAATCCATGAGCATCTAGCATCTTCTTGGATCTCCCAAGCATGGATTCTCTTGTTTGTCTTTAACTAGGTAATCTCTACATGACCTAGAATCTCTTGTTCCATTCTTATGACATGTATGCCTAGGTTTAGCAATCATTGTTTATTAAATGCATGTCATTGAGTTTAATTGCATATATAACATGCTTTGATTGTTGATTGTTGATTGTTGGTTGAGAATAATATTTTGTGATAGCTAGGATTTGTTACCAATTTGCCATTCTAGCTAAATCTCTATGCTTTGCATTTAGATATTGCTTAGGTCTAATTGATTGCATTTGTTAATTGCATTGATTGTTCTTTGCCATGTTTTATAACAACTTGGGTTGATTGGCCCTTTGTTGATGACTAGATATTAGACTTTCATATCTATATTTAGTTAGGTCTTATGAGCATTCATATAGACATTACTATATAGGAAGTGCTTTTATTGACATCCTAGAGTTCCTAGATAAGCATTTAGTGTTGCATAGCATTACTTGCATGTTTGAATATTTTATCATATTCACTTAGGTTGTTTTGACTCTTCATTGAGGTTAAGTCTTGTGACTAAGTGGTTAGTGCACAAACAAATAGATCAAGAATCACTATTAAGGCCCGTTGGGTAGAGTGAAAGGGTTAGTAACTGGAGGGTGTGACGGAAAAACTTTCATTCAATAGTCGATTTGAGGATCGAGTGTGGCACACATATCAGCCCATGGTTTTTCCCATTTAGAGGGTTTCCACGTAAATATTATGTGTTGTTATTGTTTTAAGCATAATTGGTTTTATTGAATGCTTGTATATTCGGGGTAATTTGTGTTAATGTTGATTAATCGAAAAATCAGTAATTGATTCGATTAAAACCTATTCACACCCCTCTAGGTTTAGACACACACTTTCTATTGAACTTTCAGTTTCACGTAGAGGATTTGAAGGAGGATAAGTGAGGTTGTTAGGGACAATTGAACTACCTATAGAAATCGGGAGTTATCCTTGTTAAAATAGGGTACTGCTAGATTTTATGGTTGTAGGCATTGAGAACTGACCTTACAATGCTTTGTTGGCAAGACCATTCTTAAATAAATCAAAGACTGTAATTATAACTTACACCCTTACCGTGAAATTCCCAACCGCGGTAGGGGTTGGTGTCATAAAAAGCTCCCAAGAATAGGTAAGGAAAGCAAACCTAGTGGTATACAGGGAAAAAGTGGTTTCAGACGTGATGCATATAGATTTTCCTAAAGAAGAAGGTCACCCAAGGATGAATGAGGAAGATGCAGTGCGGAGATGCCAACCCAGTTCGATCTAGACCCAAGAGAGATGTCTCCAAAAGATGGGAAAGGCCAGTTGAAGAACCAACAGTTAAAGTCATGATTGATGATAGTAACCCCGAGTAGACAGTAAAGTTAGGGGCTCGGTTGGCAAAGCAACTCCTTAATGAAATGGTCAACTTGTTGAGGGATTACATGGACGTGTTACGTGGAAGCATAAGGATATACCGTGAATTGATGCCAAAGTGACCTCCTATTACTTGGATGTTGATCCCGATCAAAAATCGGTTATCCAAAGAGGAAGTGGTTTAACCCTGAGAGAAGCAAAGAAATTAAAATAGAGGTCAAGAAGCTATTGACTATAGGATCAACAAGGGAAGTACAATATCCTAAGTGGGTCTCCAAAGTAGTACTCAAGAAAAAAAATGAATAGACAATAGATAATATGTGTGGATTTCATGGACTTCAATAAAGCATGCCCAAAAGATAGTTCCCCCTTACCTAGAATTGACCAGTTAGTTAATGCAGACTCAAGATTCAACCAGATCAGAATGTTCGAACCAGATGAAGAAAAGACTTTCTTCACCACCGACCAAGGGCTTTACTATTACAAGGTGATGCCTTTCGGTCTCAAGAACGATAAGGCAACTTATTAAAGACTGGTAAAAGTGATATTTTCCTAACAAATCGGCAAGAACATTGAAGTATATATTGATGACATGTTGACAAACAGCATCACAACCGATAACCATTCGATGGATTTTAGAGAGACATTCCAAGTTCACCATAGGGGAATTGAGGTGAATTCAGAGAAGATAAGTGCAGTAGAAAAAATGAGTTCTCGGTCACACTGAAAGATATTAAAAAATTGATAGCATGTCTGGCCTTATTAACCGGTTCATCAACAGGTCAATGAACAAGTGTTTACCTTTCTTTAGGGTTATATGGAAGGGCAAAAGAGTGGAGTGAAATGTGGAATGTGATCAAGATTTTTAGAGAATTAAAGAGTATTTGGGTATGGCCCCAATTTAGTCAAAGCCACTGAAAGAGATGTGTTTTACTGATACCTGTCGGTCACAATAGTTGCCATGGGATCGATGCTAGTTAAGCTAGATAAAGGAGTACAAAAACCAGTGTACTACACCAACAAGGCTTTGCTACCAGCAGAAACAAGATACTCAACTGTCGAACAACTAGCGTTAGCATTAGTAACAGCAGCAAGAAAAGTGAGACTTTGCTTCTAGGTGCACAAGATCATGGTTTATACAGATTTTCCATTCAAACAAATCTCATCAAAATCAGAAGTATCAGGAAGATTGACAAAATGGGTTGATAAACTAAGTGAGTTTGATATTACTTCCCGAACAAAGGCCGTTGTAAATGGATAGACAGTGGCAGATTTAATCATACAGTTCGATAAGCCAAATAGCGAAGTGATCAAAATTCTTGAAGACAAAGAAATGAAAGTCTTTTGCTGGAAGTTACATGTTGATAGGTCGTCAAGCACGCACAACAGCAAGGCGGGCATAGTAGTATCCAACTTAAAAGATGATCAGGTAGAATGTGCCTTGTTGTTGGTCGAATATGTGGCATTATTGGCAAGGCTTAGAGTTTGCACCGCATTGGGAGCAGATGAATTAGAGATATTCAGTGATTCAGGTCGTAGTCAACCAAGTTTTAGATGAGTACCAAGCAGAAGACAACAACATGGCAGCTTATTTAAAGATAGCTAAGGGTTTCCTCGGAAGGTTCAATACCTTCAGAATCACTCAAATTTTGAGAAAGAAGAATGAGAAAGTTGATGTCTTGTCAAGGTTGACATCATCAACCATGGGTATATGGTCCAAGAAAATCCCGATGGCCCATATCAAAACACCTTGCATTAAAGGAGAAGAGGTGCTAGTAATAAAAGTAGTCGAGAAAGGACTAGTCACCTAGATAACACCAATCAGAAAATTCCTGAAGGATGCAGAGCTCTCTACAAATATAACTAAAGTAAAATGCATCATATATAGGGGCCACTAAGTATTCAATAATTGGAAGAGAACTTTATAAAATGGGGGTTTCAAAAGCCTTACATATGTGAGTAGACCTGGCAGAATGTGGTAAGATGATAGCAAGTATTCATAGTATGGTATGCGGAAACCATACTAAATGGCAAAATTTTGGCCATAAAACCCTTATGCAAGGTTTCTATTGGCCAACCCTAATCTAAGATGCATAATCGGTAGCAGAATTGCTATAGGATAGCAAATCATATCAAGCAGCCACCCGAGCGCTTGAAGAATCTTACCTTCTCTTGGTCGTTTGTGATATGGGAGCTGGACCTGATCGCCTTGATGCCAATAGCGTCCAAAGAAGGTACAAAGTATGTTATTATAGCAATATATTACTTCATAAATGTGTAGAGGTTTAAGAACTCATGCAGATAGCAGAGGTCAACAAAACCAACTTCGTAAAGAAGAATATCATCTATCTGTTTGGGATTCCAGATATAATTATTACTAAGAACGAGATCCAGTTCGTTAGTGATAAATTTAGGGAGATATGTCAAGCTTGAAACATAAAAAAAATACTACGATATGCCTTCCCATCCTCAAAATAAGGTTGTCAACAAGGTCTCAAGCACACCCTGAAGAACAAGTTTGATGCTAAGAAAGGGAACTGGGCAGACAATTTGTACGAAGTACTTTGGGCATACCGGTTAACCAAGAGGACATTAATGGTAGTAAATCCCTATTCGTTGGCATTTGGGAGTTAAGCAGTAATCCTAGTTGAGGTAATTCACACCTCCCTAAGATTACGGTTGTATGATCGTGATATAAATGTTGACATGCTGGAACTGAACCTAGATAAGCTAGAGGAAAAGAGGGACTTGACGAAAGTATAAAAACACTGCCTATCAATAGAGGGTAGCCAAATATTACAACTCGCATGTCCAAGAAAGGGGATTTCAGTTAAGAGACCTAGTTCTTATGAAAGAATCCTTAAATAATATGGAGAGAGCAGTTAGAACGTTGGCGGACAAATGGTAAGGGCCTATCAGGTTGTCGAGATAGCTGGTCATTGAGCATATCGCCTTGCCCGACCAGATAGGGGAGAATTGCTATAACCATGCAATGCCCAGTACTTGAAGATCTTCTATCCGTGGAGGACTCAGTCTAGATGATTTACCTTTTTTTCTCTATCTTTGGATAGATGTTAGAATTAGGGTAAGTTTTATTTGTTTCTAATCAATTGTTATTTCAGTTAAGCAAATATGATGAAGTTATCAATAAAAGTCCCTTTGAGGGAAGAATTCCAAGTAGTCAAGAAAACGTGTTCTGATTTTGCCTTCATTTATAAAGGAAATATTGTAACACCTCGGATTGCTAATGCCAAATGGTTGATCGAGGGGCCCAATGAGGAGCTCGAAAGCATTTGTTGCGAAGAAAATGCATACTCACTGAAACAAACTTGGTGCATAGAAACACTGTTAGAGTGCCTTCAGGCCACACGTATCTAATGAGATGCGTAGAAAGTTGAGTGGAGAAATAAGGCATTCATGCTTGAATCACTGTCAGTATTAAGTAGTGATAAGATAAGTCAGTGAAATATGAACAACCCCCATTGTAGCGAATCTTGAGCAATATACTACTGGGAGACGTCCCATTGACTTATTTGACAGACAAAATACAAGCATCTATAAATTAGATACCATGCAAATGGTCCATAAAAAGAACTCTACCTGACAAAAACAACAAATTGGATTGGACTAAGTTTGGTCAGTTAAAGAGATAACTGATTAGGTCAAAAATAAATGTAATAACTTAACAAGGTAATTGATTAAGACAGACCAAGGTCGGACTGTTAGAAGGATAAATGATTGGGTTGAAGATCATTGATCCATTTGCAATAGACCCTTAATCTCGTCCTCTGATTTTATTTATGGCCATTAGAGACTCAGCCTTTTACCTCTGGATCATACCATCCCATTTTGGATGAGCCTCCACCGAAGACTGCTTCTTGGTGCCAAAAAATATTCGAGCAATGACCAGCCCTCACTCAAGTTCCTTTAGCATATCGGCCTCAAAAGTAGGAGACCTCTTATATCATTTGACGTTCTAAACTTCAAGGGCTAGTCTGGCCTCTTGGGAAAGCATTTCCACACTGTCCCGTTTCTTCTCCAAATCTTTATCCAGACTCATCGAGCTTCATCCGACTTTTACCATACCTTGAGCATAGATTGCTAAGAGGAAGCAAGGGTGTCACTGGCATCTTTAGCTTCGTCTCTGAGTTTGATGGCCTCTGTCTCAGCCAATATGGCCCTTGACTCAAGTTCAACACACCGTAACTTAGTCTTGGAAAGCCTCACTCCCAATTCACCATTCTTCATGGTAAGCTATTGGACGTTCTTTTAGACGCCTAACTTTGAATGCTGGCTAGCGGCATTCTCAAGGCACTTTTAGTTGCATCACACTTTTTCTGTTTCTCATCATATGATTACTTGATTTTTGATGCACAAGCCAAAGAGGATTTGAGTGCCACATTTTTATCAGCAAGCTCCTTTATTAGTTGGGATATCTCCATAACTTGCCTATTTTGATCACCTAGAGCTCGAATCAGTTCTTTCGTAGCCCATAAAAAAATTTAGCAAGAATGGAGATAATCCTGAATAAAAATGAGGGATGCAAAACAATCATATATACACTATTATTGAAAATCATATGTATCTGCTCAGAGTTGCTGGCTTTTCTGGTCTGCCTCTAATATCCATCATGAATGTACCCCTCACCAGCAGACATGGAAAGTAGCATGGCAAGAGGGTCAGCAGACGTTTCACTTGAGCCTGATGGGGGAAAAGATCCATATGGCACTTTGATTGGTAAAAGCGAAGGGATTACTCCTTCACGACCATATGAAGCTTGGCCTATAATGACTTATTCATTTAGAGTCCCGCTGACCTCTCAAGCTCGAAGGCCAGTCAAAAGGGTTTTCCTTTCAGGCACCCCGTCAACATGAACTTCACCATCCTCGCCACCAGGAAGAATCTCTACAGGTACTCCTTGGAGCATGGGGGAAGATTTTCTATAACCATCGCTTTCATCCAGGCTTTTCCCAGCATCACTCACAAGACAAGTAACTTCAACATTCGATAAAGGCACAGACAATTTATCAATTGCATCATACTTTGTCGACCTGCTATTCAGCATGGTCAAGCATGTTATCCTCAGTGATAGGCTCAGTGAGGTTAGTCTCACCATCATCATAGTCAGAATTAGTAAAGACTATCTGACATTTGACTGTGAACTATATCATAACCTTGCCAGCTCGATGTATAGATGGATCACTTGAAACCTAATTGACTGGGCACTCAGGTTGGGTTTGAGATTGCTCGAGATAAAATGGGAACCCTACTTATTGAAGATCGAATTTTGTCCACAGTAAAAAATAAAATTTTCTCCTTCAAAATTCTCTCTTGCTTGGCCAAATTCTCTTCTTGAAATTGCTTAGCATGGCCGAAATTCCTCTCATAGAAAAACTTAGGCTGCCCAAAATTAACATACATATATATATATATAGTATCATAAATCCTCTCCTAAGAAGGATTTACTTGGTTGGCAAGAATCCTTTCCGTAGGTGGATTTATTTGGTAGTTAAGAATCCTTATCAAAAAGGAATTCTATCCTATTTTAAATATATATATATGGGCTGGCCGAAATTTCATTGGATATATATTTGGATCACAAATCCTTTACTAAGAAGGATTTACTTGGTAGTTAAGAATCCTTTCCTTAGGTAGATTTACTTGGTGGTTAAGAATCCTTTTCTAAACGAATTCTATCCTACATCAAGACTCCTAATCCAACTCAATAGTGTATTTGTAACCATATTAAAGACTTCCTAATTTGATTAGATAAATAATTCCTTTTATTTATCTACTTATCAAATATAGTCTTTAATATTAATTATACTACCAACAATAGTATAATTTTAAGAGACCATCTCCTACTAGGAAAAAGATTTTGACTTTTAATTAAATAATTAATTAATCAACAAATTAAATAATTTTGATTTAATTAAATAATAAAATAAAAATAATATAATTAAGCTATTCTAGATAGCCTTGCCACCCATACCATATATATGGGCCATATATTATTTTTCTTACTTTTTAAATCCATTGGACCTTAATAAAAAAGTCCACATGTGAACTAGACCTCTTTTTAAAAAAAGAAACAAGTTCACATGCCTTAATACAATTCTAGATTGACCCCTAAATTGGTCCGGTAGAATATATCAAGTGATCCATACAAGTTCGTGTGGATTGGAGATCTTGGTTGGCTATCTAAATTTAATCTCTAATAGACACAACCCAATCACAATGAACAAATGATTCACTTAGGTCCGATCTATTTAATTTTAGTTCTTTCCACTAAAGAACTAAAATTGAACTCTTAAATAAAGATAGAATAAGTTGATGTTACTCATTCATACCCTAGACAACCTTATTGGAGAAAGTGTATCCTCATGAAGAATAAAAGTAATTGCCAAGAGCTCATAGACCGCCTATAGCTCTCCAGGTTACCGTATTTACTCATATAATCACATTTTGAACTTGGATAATTTTACTTGTCCAGAAGCCATGTTTCAATAGATACTATTGAAAACTTAACCTTAAGATTTAATATCCAATACCTCAAAACATCCATATGATGATATTCTACTCTCATATAATAAACGGAGCCACGATTTCCATATCTATAAATGAAGTCCTATATCGATTAACAAATGAATACCACCAAACTATCGATGATAGACTATGCTATATAATCATACTCATTGATAGCTCAAATGATAACATTTGCAACCAAAAGTCCATCATTTATCTCAGGATTGAGATAGACTCTCTGATTGTCTTCAAATGAAAATTTTATCCATTGACGGTTCTAGATAAAGTATTTCATTATGATCCTATTCAATGCACCCAGTGCACTAAATTCTTTTTCCCAAAGACACCACACTTTGATGATTTTAGATTCATCATAACACATTTGATCCCACTCAAATACTAGCAAAAGAATCTACAACTTTGACAAGAAAAAGGTGCCCAACCTTTTATCTTAGTTGTGAATATTATTCAAGACTAACTAAAGAATTGTGTCTACATCATACATATCTAGATGTATGAACAATTCTTCTTTTCTCATAGTATTTTGACCTTATGATTATTTACTTTTGAAAATTATAATTATTAAACTATAAATGCTATAAGATTTGTTAAACTAGAAATCACTTTACTAATATGATAAGATTGTCAAATACATTAATATACTCTTGCTATCGAGCATAATCCTAACAGCAACACCCTTATACGAACTAGATCTCCGAGTTGGAATCTTCTAACTTGGACATGTGAGTGGTAGTATCTAGCTACCCTTTATAGATAGGTTGCGTTCCTTATCCTTGGCAGGTCCATTTTTTGTAAACTTGTCTAGGTTATGCTATAACATTTCCACATTCACCTCGGAGTGAAAGAGTTGTATCCTTAGGAAACTGTGAACTACTTCAATCGGGATTACTACCTCATGCTCTCCAAGCAAATCCACTATTTCAAATAAGAGTTACACACTCAATCAATCAACACATGCTCTCCAAGCTATCACTCTCACTCAATCAATCAACACATGCTCTCCAAGCTATCACTCTCACTCCAAGCTATCTACTAAGCTGACTTCCTATCCAAGACCTCCTATCTCTAGGAAAATTCCTTGTTTACCTATCCAGTTCCTCCCAACCCTAGGCAAGACTTCTTGATCAACTATTTGAGTCCTCCCGACTCTAGTCAGGACTTCTTTGCTCAACAATTCCAGGTCTCACACCTCTTGTCGAGACTTCCACTTGCTTAGCTATCCAAGTCCTCCCGACTCTAGCTAAGACTTCCAATTGCTCAAATCAAAGAACCACTCTAAGATATGAGACTTTATACCTTTTTATAAGGCATCTAAGTGATCATGAATTCAAAACGCAAACAAACACTCAACATAGAAAATGATGATCAACAAATTCTATGGACATGCAACTAGATAGCTAGATTAAGCTTTCGAAGAGCAATCACACATGTTTATAGACAATCTAAGCATGTTATAAACTAAGAACATAGATATGAAGATATAGACACCGATTGAAACACAACCTAGTTCTTAGAACATGAAACTAGATCTAGAAATAGTCAATCAAGCACAAGAGCAAAAGATTACTATAAGTAATTTCATGTTTATCAAGTTCAGCACAAATCATTCAATTTATCACAAATCTAGCTAAACTTGAAAATTAATTCAACAAACCACAAAATGATATCAAATCATCCTAGTCATGCTTCTTAATCAAATAGCATCAATCAATAAGAAGATCTTAAGAAGAAAACTAAGAAAAAGATGATTTTACCAACAAGGATGAAAACCACGAACTGAAGATCTGATCACAACGAAATATCTAGACATCCTTTGGTTATGGAAATGCTTGGGGTTTGTATAAATCTTTAGGACACTCGAAATCGAATTTTGAATCAAGTGATTCGCAGTAGAAATGAAGAAGTTATCACAAAAACAAAAATTAAAATGTTGAGAAAAAAATTCTGCACTTGTTCTTCAAATTCGTTTTTTCTCAACATATAATTAATGAGTGGGAAGGAGATGTTTTAAAGAGAGAACAACCAAAAGACCAAAAAGCCTCCAAGCTTTAGTGCCTCCCCGAGATGGCGTGTGGGCATCTCGGGGCAGAGCATCTCATCATCCCATTTATGTTTTTCAACCCGAGCAATCACAATTTTCAACAATACTCCATCTTAAGCCTTCCTCCATTTCTTTTTAGGCTTTGTATCAAAGAATTTTTTTTAAATGATTCTTTTTCAACACTTCTTTGATTTTTATTATATAAACATATACTCTTCATGACGACTTTCACTCATCACAATGGTGTAGCCCTTTCCTACATTGGACGGCTTCACAACCAAGGTGTGTAGCCCTTTCCATGAAGGTGCTCGTTGAGTTCTATGTTGATGCCAAAGTAAAATGGATACTAACCATAGGTCATCTATCATGTACTAAACAATGAACTTCAAGATGCATCCATAATCTACATGCTTTCAATCTCAATTACTCAAACTTAGACATAAAAGAGAAGCATTTGTGCACTTTTAAAAACAAGATTTACAAAGACTTAAGTTCATGATCTAGAAGCAATAAAAGCTATTTTATCAAGATCATTACTTCTCACATGAGTAGCTTTCAAGGAAATAGATATATAATATAGTTTTCCTTATCAAGCCACTCATAACCACACACAAGCATTAATCAACACAAATCATGCCAATGTATCTTCTAAGAGATACAAATCTCTCTTTATCCAAGGGCTTTGTGGACAAGTCCGCAAGTTGATTTTTAATAAGCATATGCTCAAGAGTTACTATTGAATGTTCAACAAGTTCTCTAATGAAATGATGCCTAATGTCTATATGCTTTGTGCGTGAGTGTTGAATCGGATTTTTAGAGATGTTAATGGCACTTATATTATCACAATGGAGAGTCATTTTACCTTGATCAATCTCATAATCCTTGAGAATTTGTTTCATCCATAGAAGTTATGTGCAAGCACTTCCAGCCGCAATATACTCGGCTTCGGATGAAGAAAGAGAGATTGAATTTTGCTTCTTGCCAAATTATTCCCCAAGTAAAAGCAACCGCCCGATGTGCTTTTATGATCATCAATGTTTCCTGCCCAATCCGCATCACAATAGCCAACAAGAATATCATTAGTATCAAAGGAATAGAATAAACCAAGATTATGTGTTTCTTTTATATATCTAATAATTCTTTTAACAGCTTTCAAGTGAGATTCTTTTGGATTAGCTTGAAACCTAGCACACAAACCAACACTAAAACAAATATCCGACCTACTAGCCGTAGGTAGAGAAGGCTACCTATCATGCTCCTATAGAGACTTTGATCAACATTTTTTCCTTTTTCATCTTTGTCAAGTTTTAAAGTAGTACTCATAGATGTTTCAAATTCTTTTCCACTTTCAAGGCCAAATTTCTTAACAAGATTTCTAGCATATTTAGATTGAGACAACATGATACCATTGCTAGATTGTTTCACTTGCATGCAAAGAAAGTAATTAAGTTCACCTACCATACTCATTTCAAATTATCTTGACATAACATTCACAAAATCATCAACCTTGGTTTTACTTGTAGACCAAAAAATAATGTCATCAACATATATTTTTGTGACAAAGATGTCATTGTCATAATGCTTGACAAACAAAGTTCTATCAATACCACCTCTCCTATATTGGTTGTCAACAAGATATAGAGTCAACCTATCATACCAAGCTCTAGGGGCTTGCTTAAGGCCATAAAGAGCCTTTTTCAACTTAAACACATGATTAGGAGAGTGTGGGTCTACAAAACCCTTAGGTTGTTCAACGTACACTTCTTCTTGACGGTATCCATTGAGAAAAGCACTTTTGACATCCATTTGAAACAATGTGAATTTCTTAAGACATGCAATGGACAACAAAAGCCTAATGGACTCAAGACGTGCAACGGGTGCAAAAGTCTTATCAAAATCTACACCCTCAACTTGAGTGTATCCTTAAGCCAATAGTCTTGCTTTATTTCTCACTATCTTGCCACATTCATCGGTCTTTTTCCTAAACACCCATTTTGTACCAATCACATTGATATCTTTTAGTCTAGGTACTAAGGACCATACTTCATTCCTCTTAAATTGATTTAGTTCTTCTTGCATGACATTAACCGAATATTCATCAATAATTGCTTCACTAATATTTTTGTGCTCAATTTGAGAAGTGTAGCAAGTGTATGAAATTTGGTTAGCTAATTGCCTTCTAGTCCTCTTCATTCAAATCACCTATGATGTCTTGTTAATAATGCATGTTCCTAAGACTAGAATTAGAATTTTCAACATCTTGTTGGTTATCATTCAAACCATTTTCTAACTCTAGACTTTCTTCTCTAGCAACACTACCATTATCATCATTATGACTAGACTCACTTTCATCATAACTAGTCACATCAATAGGTGCTTTAGTGTCACTCAACAAATGTTCTTTAGGTTCATTGACACCATTATTATCACACAAATCAAGCATGCTAAGATCATCTATTTCACATTGATAGACTCCATAATAGTCTTGGTTTTCAAATTGAACACTCTATATGCATGACTATTATTAGCATACCTAAGAAAGAGACCAATATCACTTTTAGCATCAAACTTTCCTAAGTAATCTCTATCATTCAAAATAAAAAACTTACTCCCAAAAGTGTGGAAGTAACTCACATTGGGCTTCTTGCCCTTCCAAAATTCATAGGAGGTTTGTTTTGTGTCGGGCCTTCTAAAAACTCTATTAGTGACATAGCATGCGGTATTGACCGCTTCGGTCCAAAGATTTCCAGGGACTTTCTTGCTATTGATCATTACCCTAGCCATCTCTTGCAAGACACGATTCTTCCTCTCAACAACACCATTTTGTTGAGGAGTTCTAGGAGCTGAGAACTCATGTGAAATACCATAATCATCACAAAACTCACTAAATCTAGCATTTTCAAATTCATTCCCATGATCACTCCTAATGCGACATATTTTCTTGATCCCAAGACCTTTTTCATTTTGAACTTGATTACAAAACTTCTTAAAGTAACCAAAAGTTTCGGTCTTGTCTCTAAGAAATTATACCTAAGCAAACCTAGAAAAATCATTAACACATACAAAAATGTATTTTTTACCATTTATGCTTTTGGTTTGGATTGGTCCCATCAGGTCCATATGCACAAGTTCTAAACGCTTCTTGGTAGCAAAATTAGTGTTCTTTTTATGAGACACTTTGGTTTGTTTACTTAATTGACATGGTTTACAAACACCATCAAGCTTTTTACCAAGACTTGAAAGACCTTTAACAACGTTATATTTCTCAATCTTCTTTAAATCTTTATAATTCATGTGGCCCAATCTTTCATGCCATAATTCAAGCTTGTTGCACTCATGTGCCATATTACATGTTAGTGGATCAACCTCTAAACAATAGCAATTGTCCGAAGACCTTTTGAGTTTTAAAACAATTTTGCCCTTTTTATCGATTATTGTACACACATCCTTGTTAAAGCTAACTTCTTTATAAATTTCACACAAGTGAGTGATGCTTATTATATTAGCTTGTTGACCATCTACATATAAGGTGTCACGAAGTTTAGGCAATCCGGGGATACAAATTGTTCCCTTGCCTAGAACTTGCTTTTTGGTGCCATCTCCAAATGTAACCCATCCACCATCATTCATAACAAGATTCTTAAAGATTTCCTTGTTCCCGGTCATATTCCTAGAGCAACCGCTATCTAGGTACCAACAATAGGATGAATTAGCTCTTAAAGCATATTTTGCAACCAAACATTGTGTTGTGTTTTTCTTAACCCAAACTTTCTTGACCAGTTTCTCATTCCTACTTTTATTAACATGCTTTGACTTGTTTTTAGGCACATTGACTCCATTAGTCACATTTTCAAACAAATCAAACAAAGCATTATCAACTTTCTTATGCATAGTAGAACGAGGTACAACACAAGATTTAACGAACAAATCATCAACATATTTATTCTCAACATGCTTTTCCAAGGTCTTCTTAGGTCTAAATCTAGATCCATACATGGATGATTGCCTAGGACCATTCAAAGACATATCATGCAAATCATTGGCAATTCTATATTTACGAATGTATTCAAAGCATCTAGGTCTTATGTGTCCTACCATGTTGTAATAATGACAAATATGTATGAATTTGAGAATTTTACCATTTGCTTGAGCATTCAACTCATTTTGCCTTCTCACATTTTTACCTCTTTGGCGTCCAACACTAGATGTCTTGCCTTTTACATTTAATGATGATATAGCTTGTCTTTGGCATTGTTGAGTCCTTTCCTTGACCTTCATTGTTGATGTTGAGGCACCTCCGGTAGCATTCATGGCTTTACCGCTAGAGAGTGTACCTATATTTAAATTGGTACAAGCTTTGACAAAAGTAGATTTATTAGATGAAGGAGTTGATTTTTCATTAACACATCCTAAACCTCTTTTGTCGCTTGAAGACTTTCCAACCTTAATGAGAGCTTTCACTTTATTAGAGCTAGATAACATCTTGTTAATCATCTCATTACACTTATTATGTTTGTCATTAAGCACTTTCTCTTGATTCTCATGCTCATTAAGTTTTGCTCTAAGCACATTTTCAATTCTCCTAGCACGATCAAGAGATTCATCTCTTTGCTCAATTTTATGCTTCAAAATACTTAATTTATCATTGCTATCAATCAAGTTTTTCTCAAGATTGAGAATTTTGTCATTAAAATCAATAACACATTTTGAGCTACAATAATGATTTTCTAATTTCTTAGTGAGAGACTTATTGATCTTAGAGATCCTTTCATTTCCTTGAATAAGATCTTTGATCTTTTGATCATCTAAGTCGATAGACTCACCTTCAACAAGAGAAACCACAAAAGAATACATTTCTTTAATCATGATGAAACAAAAGAAGATAACAAACACTACAAGGAAGATCTATTTAAGTACGTCTAGACACCGGCTCTGATACCAAATGAAACCTCCCTTTATCTTTATAGTGTGAACATACCTAGAGGGAGGGGGGGGGGGGTGAATAGGTATATGCTCCAATTTTTGTCTTATTTTAAAAACAATGCAATTTTAACAATGCTTAATGAAAATTGCAAACAATGACACACAATATTTACTTAGTAAACCTCCAAAGAGGAAACATCCGTGGGTTGATACCACAACCACCGGCGAAAGCAAATCCATTATTTCAAATAAGAGTTACACACTCAAGCAATCAACACATGCTCTCCAAGCTATCACACTCACTCTATTCTTAAACCTAGTGATCTACTAAGCCGACTTCCTATCCAAGACCTCCTGTCTCTAGAAAGATTCCTTGCTCACATATCCTGATCCTCCCGACCCTAGGCAAGACTTCTTCCTCAACTATCTGAGTCCTCCCGACTCTAGTCAAGACTTACTTGCTCAACAATCTGAGGTCTCAGACCTCTTGTCGAGACTTCCACTTGCTTAGCTATCCAAGTCCTCTCGACTATAGCTAAGACTTCCAATTGCTCAAATTAAAGAACCACTGTAAGATATGAGACTTTCTACCTCTTCACAAGGCATCTAAGTGATCATGAATGCAAAACGCAAACAAGCACTCAACATCGAAAATGATGATCAACAAATTCTATGGACATGCAACTATATAGTTTGATTATGCTTTCAAAGAGCAATCACACATGTATCTAGACAATCTAAGCATGTTATCAACTAAGAACATAGATATGAAGATATAGATAGCAATTGAAACACAACCTAGTTCTTAGAACATGAAACTAGATCTAAAAATAGTCAATCAAGCACAAGAGCAAAAGATTACTAGAAGTAATTTCATGTTTATCAAGTTTAGCACAAATCATTCAATTTATCACAAATCTAGCTAAACTTGAAAATATATTCAACAAAACACAAAATGATATCAAAATCATTCTACTCATGCTTCTTAATCAAATAGCATCAATCAATAAGAAGATCTTAAGAAGAAAACTAAGAAGATGATGATTTTACCAACAAGGATGAAAACCATGAACTGAAGATCTGATCACAACGGAAAATCTAGACATCCTTTGGTCCTGTAAATGCTTTGGTTTTGTTGAACTCTTCAATACACTCGAAATTGGTTTTTGAATCAAGTGATTCGGAGTAGAAATGAAGAAGTTATCATAAAAACAAAAATCAAAATGTTGAGAAAAAGATTATGCACTTGTTCTTCAAATTCGTTTTTTCTCAACATATAATGAATGAGAGGGAAAGAGAGGTTTTAAAGAGAAAACAACCAAAAGACCAAAAAGCCCCCATGATTTAGTGCCTCCCCGAGATGGCGCATAGCCATCTCAGGGCAGAGCAACTTTGGGGCTGAGATGACCACGCGCCACATCAGGATGGTGCCAAGTGATGGCTTATGCCATCACACATCTTCCCTTGCGCTCCTCTAGCATTCTTCGACCGTTCTTTTTACTCCGAACTCCGAATTCAAATCTGTTTGAAGATTATGAACTGGGGCTACCTCATGGACATGGAAATATAAGATAATCAACCCAGAAAATAAGAATTTGACTTAATATATGAAGACGAAGACAATGTATGCAACATGAGTTGAAAGAGTAGTATCTTTTGACTTAGAACTCGAAATCAATAGTATGAGTAACCGAAATGACCGAAACTCTATCATGAGCAATCTAAGACTAAAATCAAGTTCAATATCCATGTTATACAAACATATAAACAAACAAACACATTTCACACAAGAATGCAAACTACATAGAGATAGTCTCCAATCATGTATTTTCCAAAACATGTTACTTTCATACCAAATGTATGAGCATTCAACTTCAAGTGTGTGAATATGTTATACCAAATGATGCACTATGATGTAGGGACATAAATGTATGAATTATGTGTGTGTGCGCATATAATGTTGCACAACTAAGCAGGGACACATATGAATGAATTGTGTGCCTGTGCGCATATAATGATGCACAACTAAGCAGGGACACATATGAATGAATTGTGTGTGTGCACGCATATAATGATGCACAACTAAGTAGGGACACATATGAATGAATTGTGTGTGTGTAAACTTACACCTTGCAAGAGGAAGAAGAATCTCGATACCTTTGCATCCAAGAATAGTTCCAATCCTCTTGAAGACAAACTTTGCATCATGAGAAGTTTTTTTCTTCCTTGAAGCTCTTATCATCACGAACCACTTAAAAAACTAAGCATTACAAAGAAATGAAGATTTGTTATGGAATCAAGCCAACACAAATCTAAAACCTAACACATACAGCTTCTCTGCCCAATTCTCCTTGTTAGCATCTAGCTTTGCCTTTAGGGCATGCTTAATTATCTTGTTCATTGCTTCCGTTTGGCCATTGGTCTGAAGATAGGCCGATGTGGCCACCTAAGTTATCACTTTCGAACTAGGCCCCATTGTCTGTGATTATTGAGTTCGGGATTCCAAATCGGTAGATAATATTCATTTTTACAAAACTGGCTGTGTCAGCCTCATTTATATGCATGAATGCTTCTGCCTCCACCCATTTTATAAACTAGTCTACAGCCACGATGCAAAATCATTTCATTGGTTCTTGTAGAGTTTGTGATTGTTTATTAATAATTAAACTTGATATTCTTTTTGTTGAGACTCTTTTAGCCTTGCATCATAATGTTGGAACTAAACGTGGTTGTGAATGAATGTTCAGCTAACTTGTGGCATAAATGTCTAGATCACATTTCGAAAGAAATATTTGTAATGAATGAAATCTTGCCAGATTTGGATTTTAACGATCGTGGTATTTGTGTGGATCATATTAAAGGAAAAAAGACAAAACATACAAAGAAAGGATCCACAAGAAGCACCCAACTTCTTGAAATAATACACACCAATATTTGTGGCCTTTCAATGTTTCATCCGTAGGAAAAGAAAAGTATTTTATTACTTTTATTGATGATCTTTAACAGTATAGCTATCTCTATTTGTTGCAAGAAAAATTTTAATCAGTAGAAGACTTTGAGGTATTAATAATTAGGTGGAAGCCAATTAAATAGAAAGGTGAAAATTATCAAGTTAGTCAGAGGTGATGAATTTAATGGAAAATATGATGAAACTAAGCAATGCCTAGGCCCACTTTCTAAATTTCTTAAAACGTGTGGCATTTGTGCTTCATGCACTATATAAGGTATACCACAACAAAATGGTTTAGCAGAAAGGCATAAACGTACCTTATTGGACATGGTTAGGAGTATGTTAAGCAATTCATTTGTACATGTATCAATGTGGATGCATGCATTGAAAATTGCCATGTATTTATTGAACAAGGTTCCTAGTAAAGCAATTCCTCAGATCCCTTTTGATTTGTGGACTGGTAGGAAACCCAATTTAAGGCACTTGCATGTTTGGGTTTGCCTGGCAAAAGTACGGATTTATAATCTACATGAAAATAAATTGGAGTCAAGAACAACCATTGGTTTCTTCATTTGTTACCTAGAAAAGTCTAAAGGGTATAGATTTTATTGTCTTAGCCTTGTACAAGAATTGTAGAAAATGGAAATGCTTGGCTCATTGAGAATGGTGAAGTTAATAGGAGTTAAGAACCATGACATGTGGTACTACAAGAAGATAAGGTGCAAGTTCCTTTACCGTTAACTTCTTCTAAAGTTGTTCCTCCAATTGCTGAACATATGAACAACGGGCTAGAACAAAAAATGAATGATCAAATAACCCAAAATGAAGATAAGTTAATAAACCTATAGTAGATGAACTATAAGAAATAACATTAAGAAAGTTTGTTATTTCTGATGACTTTGCGGTATATCTAGAAGAGTCAGAATTTGACTTAGCAATTGAAGAAGATCCATTTTTATTTTCACAAGCCATTGAAAAAGTTAATTATTCTAAATGGTTAAATGCCATGAAGGATGAGTTGAGATACATGGAGCAAGAAGAAGTTTGGGACCTTGTTGTATTGCCTAATGGTTGCAAAAAAAGTCGAGTGTAAATACGTCTTTAAGACCAAGCATGACTCAAATGGAAATATCGAACGACACAAGGCCAAACTTGTTGCAAATTGACTTACTTAGAAAGATGGTTTTAACCGAAAATTCGGGCTGGGTGAGGAATCTCAGTTAGCACCCTCAGGAATGCTACCTAGGTAGATCGTGGTCGGGGTAGGTACATTCGATATCGATTTAACGTGTAAAAAATGGATGAAATGTTTGGAAAGAATGATAATGAACCATGAGGAATTAGTTTATTCAACAATGAAGTAAATGCAGTAACATGATTCAACTCTTAATCTCTTTTTTCTCATTTACTAATTAGAAGTGGTGGACTCATATATATCGATAGGCGGATACAACGATCAATGGCAACAACTAGGCTTAATTATGATCACAGAACTAAGCGATAGCTCTTGAGGTTATTGATGTTGATTTGTTCCCCCGCCTTTTTCTTGCTATTGGCCCTGCATTTATGCATGGTGTCATTAGGGTTTTTTAATGGCGTTCAAGCCAAATTTAACAACATTGATCTCATTTCCTTATTAAACATGATTTTCTGTTTAATATAGTTTAACCTAGAGAATCCGCTTGTGGTGAACATCTAGGGGAAGATGTGTTTGTTTCCTCTTTAGTCTCTTTCATTATGGTTGTGCATACGTAGAGCTTGTTACAGTTTGGAGAATGATTTAGACTTCAGTCAATAGTGGTGAGATACCACAATGTATCGGCCTGGTGATGTGGCACTTGATCATCCTGATGGGGAGGTACCTCGAGGTATTAGTCTACTGGTGAGGTACCTTGAGGTACCATTCTAAGGATGTGGCACTTGATCATGTTGGGGCTTTATGATCATCTTAGGAGTTTTATAGGAATCCTCTTTCCTGCTAGAGGGGCAAGATATGTACTGCAACTAAGCAATGGAATAGCATCGGGATATATAGGTACCGGTTGGATAGTTTAAAGGGGTGTAAGAGCTTTACCCTCCTTCAACAATGATGTCGAGGTACCTCGGTTATATAAGACTCGGTACATCAAGGTAGATCGTTGTGTGTCATACCTACCTGGTGTAAGGAGACGTTTCCAACCAGGTACAAGCTAAGTGGAAATTTTTTCTTTGTGCCCTGGCCAAAAATGTCTATATTAACAGATGGTATTAACTACCAAGAGACTTTTTTATTGGTCTTCAAGAAAGATTCTTTAAGAATTGCTTTGGCTTTGGTGGCTCGTTATGATTTAGACAAATTGATGTGAAAACTGCCTTTCTTAATGGGAATTTAAAAGAAGAGGTTTATGGATAAACCTGAGGGTTTCCTATTGAAGGAAAAATAACCCATGGTATATACAGACTTAAACAAGCTTCTCGCCAATTGTATCTTAACTTTATTGATACCATCACTTTCTTTGGATTGAAAGAGAACACTATTGGTCGGTGTATATATCATAAGCTCAGTGGAAGCAAGTTTATATTTCTAATTCTGTAGGTTGATAACATCTTGCTTAATACAAATGTTCATGGGCTAATGCATGAGACCAAGAAATTTCTCTCTATGAACTTTAAAATTAAGGATATGAGAGAGGTAACTTATGTGATTGGAATATAAATATTATGGGATAGATCACAAGGATTGTTAGGGTTGTCTTAGAAAGCATACAACAATAAAGTTCTAGAGAGATTTAGAATGAAAAAGTGCTCAGTAAGTGTTGTTCCAATTCAGAAAGGTGATAAATTAGGCCTAATGCAATGCAAAAGAATGAATCAGAATGCAAACAAATGGAAGGAAGTCCTTATACGTCAATTGTTAGGAACTGCAAGTATGCTTAGTGTCCCATCCCATATCGCTAGCGAGTGAGGTCCATGATCTCTATATAGGCCTTGGTCTTTCTAGACTAAGTAGACACGTTTTGGGTCATGGGTGAAGGATGTTTACGTGAAAACCATGATCCAAAGCAAATCCACGAAGGTGAAGGTGGCGTGCGTGAAGACCAAAGCACACAATATCTAGTTAGTGGGCATAAGCTATTACAAATGGTATCACAGCCTTGATCGCTAACTGGTGTAGAAGTAAATTTGGATCTGTGATTGTGTTTCCATAAGGATCGAGGTCCAAAGGGGGTAGGGGGTAGGGGCGGGGGGGGGGGGGGGGGGGGGGGGGGGGTGGGGTAAGATTGTCACATCCCACATCTCTAGCGAGTGAGGTCTATGGTTTGCATATAAGCCTTGGCACTCTTAAATAAGTAGACTTATTTTGTACCATCGGTGAAGGATTCTTGCATGAAACCCATGACTCAAAGTGAGTTCTTGAGGGTGAAGGACGTGTGAAAATACAATCACGATTAAATGCTCAAGGCTAACCTAGAGGAGGGGTGAATAAGTTAGACACCTTTTTCAACTCCCTTAGAAACAAACGAAAGTTTGTCCCTCTAGATTGCTTGTATCACAATATATATATTAATTAAAGACAATTAATTAATATATAAACACAAGTAAAGTGTGATACAAACAAGTAATTGTAACACATACACAATCTACATTATAGAAAGAAAGTCAACATACATAAAAATTTCTATCCACAATACAAATATTAAAGAGATAGGGATAGAGAAAAGTTGATACAAGATAACGTGGTAAACCTCCGAATAGGAAAACCGACAACAAAATCCACTAGTAGATAAGACAAGTACAATCTCATAAGTGACCTCTTCACCTAGAAACTACCCTATTACCCTACTCTAGAAGTTGTCGCCCTATGCTCAACAATCCGAGGCTTCACACCTCTTGTCAAGACTTCCTTGCTAACCTTATCCGGATCCTCGTGACCCAAGGCAAGACTTCTTGCTCAACTAAATCCTCACGACTCTAGTCAAGACTTCCTTGCTCACATATCCAAGTTCTCCCAACTCTAGGCAAGACTTCTTGCTCTACTATCCAAGGCTTCATGCCTCGAGCCAAGACTTCCTTGCTCGACAATCCAAGGCTTCACACCTCTTGCCATGACATTTTGCTCAACACCATAGAGCTCACACCTATTGTCAAGACTTCCTTCTCACAAGGCATCTAGGTGATCATGAATGCAAAACATAAACAAGCACGCAACATATAATGCTATGATCAACACATCCTATGGAAAATACTAGACATGAGCATGAATGCACAAATCACATATAGTCTAGTTAATCATGCATGTATAAACAATCTAGATCATGTAAGATATGTTCAATAACAATCACAACCTAGATACATGCATAGATCAAAAATTGAATCACAAGTTATGTTCAATAAATCACAAGATCAAGTTTAAATCACACAAACTAAAAACATGCTAAAATCATATGACAATGTCAATTAGATTTAAGCTAAAGTTCTAGAGCATATTCCTAATCATAGATTCAACCAAAACACCTGAATAGCTCAAAACAACATAAACACATGTATTATGTGAGAATTTCAGCCAAGAGAGCCTAATACATGTGAGGAACTATTTTTCACAAAATAAAACGATCAAAGATCATAAAATAGTCCTAGAATTAAAGCTAGCACAATACAATCCCAAACATGTGATAACATAGGCAAAATCAAAACGTAATTCAACATGAATGATTTCATTTGAAATTCAACCTAGCTTTGAAAGTGTTCAAAACACAAATCCAAAACACTTACAATATACAAATATATGTAGAACAAGAAAATCCAAGGCAATTGACCAAGTTTTAAAAGAAGACTTTGAGAGAAAATCAATACCTTAGTTGATTTAGGTGCAGCCTCGTTATTGTATGATTAGACACCAAAAACAGTAGCAAAATTAACTCAAACATTCAGAGAAAAGATGGAGGATGAATAGACAAACACTCACAACATAGAATCACTCAAATCGGAGTTCAAATGAAGAAGTTATGGTGAGAAAATTTAGAGAGAAAATTTCTGCACATTTGATTTGAATTTCTTCTAAGAATGAAATGTGAGAGGGAAAGAGTTTATAAAGAAGTGGGAAACTTGGACATGTGAAATGACCAAGAGGGGCAAGATGAAGCCAATCAAGCTTCCTGCCCGAGATGGTGTATGGGCATCTCAGGGCAGCAAACTTTCTGCCCCGAGATTGCCACGCGCCATCTCTGGAAAGAAGAGTATGCTTGCTTCTTTCTCCTTCAACCTTCCTTCGCGTTCTTTGACCGTTCTCCGAACTTCGAACTCAGAATTTGAATCCGTTTGCAGATTACAAATCGTAACTCTCATATGGACATGGACATATAAGACACTCAACCAAGAAAATAATAATTCGACTTGATATACAAACACGAAGACAATGTATGAAACATGAGTTGAAAGTGTAGTATCTTTTGACTTAGAACTTGAAATCAATACTATGAGTAACCGAAATGACCGGAACTCAATCAAGAATGATTTAAGACTAAATCCAAGTTCAATATCCATGTTATACAAACATATACACACACAAACACAATTCACACTAGAATGCAAACTACATAGAGATAGTTTCCAATCTTGCATATTCCAAAACATGTTATTTCCAAACCAATGCATGAGCATTCATCTTCAAGTGTGTGAATGTGTTATACATGGTGCACAACGATTCAGGGACACATTTAAATGAATCGTATGTGTGTTCCTATAATGGTGCACAATGATTCAGGGACACAAATGTATGATATGTGTGTGTGTGCCTTAGCCTTGTAAGAGAAAGATAAGGTTTTAGTATACCTTTGTAGAACCATATTGCATCCTTTCTCTTGAAGAGTTAGAACTTGCTTTGACTTGTTGTTTCTTCTTCCTTGAAGCTTGAATCATCATGAATCTAAACAACTAAATCATTACAAGTAAACGTCATTTTGATATGGAATTAATCCCAACACAAACTAAAACCTAACAATCTCCCCCTTTGGCAAATTCCATGACAAAACACCTATACATTTACTACAAATAAAAAAATGAAGATAGGTCACAAAATCACTCCCTCACATTACAATGAGTAAGATTCCTATAACTAATCTTCACCAACTCTTGAGCTTTATCTTGATCTTCTCTTGAAGCAACCTACAAATTATCTCAAAGCACAATGCATATACAAGAGAAAAACAACAAATGGCAACATATAATATGGATAAGAATATACAATTAAGTCCACAAATACATGTATCTCCCCCTCAATACATGCCAAATACAAGAATTCTTAACCAAATCTTAAGACTGATTATTACAAGCCATTGAAAGTTCAAAAGTTCACAAAAACAATATAAAAAGGAAACTAAGTAACTAGCAACACTTAACAACTCTTTCTCCCCCTTTTTGACATGAAATGATGCCAAAAGGTAAGAAATATACCATGAGACTCAAATACTAGCTACTAGATCCACCAAAGAAAGATGTGCGTGTAGTTGACCTAACATAATGCTTGAGAGGTGGTCTTGAACTTGATGCAATACACTCCTCCAACTCTTTTATTCTAGAATCTTTTTTTTCAACTATAGCACTAAGCTCATCAACCTTCTTCTTCATATGTAAAGCCCAATCCGGAAGAATGTTTATGCTAGTCACTTGACAATCAACTTGTGAACTACTAAATAGTCCAAAAGTATCACATGTCTTACCCTTATCCTTATATGACATGTATGACACACGTTTATCACTATACTTTTCCAAGGGTTGTACCAACATATCATCTCCACTACTTTGAACACCACGAGCTAAACACAAAGAAGTTATAAACCCTGGTAATGCAGGCTTCTTATCTCCTCTAGTTGAGAAAGGCGCATTATCTAAGTAAAACAAAAGCAAATCCCTAAGGTTTATAGGTTGAATAGTCACCAAGGCATATACTATTTTGATCTTGTCTTTATTCAACTCAGTTGAATTCGAAGATCCAATAATGTTAGTGCAAATAAAAAGATGCCAAAATGCACTTGCCTTAGTTAACTCATGTTAACTAATATATGCTCTACCTTTCCACTCAAAAGAATCATTGTCACATAGAGTTCTACCCATGATATTAAGATTCTCAATGATATCAACATCTAGAAAGTTTGAATCAATATCACTAGATAGCGCAAGAAACTTGTTAATGTTTACCGGGTTAACTCTAAACACAACACCTCTAATCTCCATCAAAGCATCCAATAAGGTGGCACTCTCTCTATATTCATGATAAAATTCTATAACAATAGTGTCATTCACTATTCCTAGCATGCTCACCTAAGATTCCAAATTTCTATCCTTAATGCATTTAAGAACATAAGAATCTATACATTTACCTAAGTCAATGCCTCTTTCTTGAAATATCTTTTTAGTTCCAAAGATCCCTAAATCCTTTGACCTTGAAGCTTTGGATCTCTTTGAGGTAGACATGGCTTTCACAATGGGATTCAATTGATTTCCACTTCTGGTAACTTTAGTTCTTCCCATTTGTTCTTGTGAAATACGATGCTATATACATACAACAAAAGTGAGTGAAAGACAAAACAAACTTCTTAGTCACAAATATATAAACACAATGACATATGACTTAAGAATGAATCATCATGCAAGACATAGATAGTGAGTAATATCTTACAAGTATCATTAAGTCAAAAATATGCCAACATGTAACAAAATGAAGCATGTGAACATATCATAAAAGAGAACAATGTCTAGCATACAATGCTCCCCCTTGATAAATGCTATAACTAAAATCAATGATAGCATAGAGTTCATAAAGATATTCACACAATCACACATTCAAGCAAATTTAAGAAATATCAACAAAATTAGCTTCATATGCCAAAAGAGATACACAAAGATTTTTCAAGTTCTCTTATAATTCTTCAACAATTGTAAAAATATCATCATACTCATAAACAAAGTGTGTGTGGGGGAGAGATATGCTTCAAATATATATCAAGAAGTAGTTTGATAATCAACATGCAAACAATTTCCAACAACTATTCATCTTAAGCTTTTTCCATAAAAAGTCAAACCGATTATCATTCGGAATTTGTGCTATTAAGAGAATAGATTTCAACATATGAGCGTGTGTGTGCAAGTGACTCATCATCCCATTTCTGTTTTTCAACCCGTGCTCATTTCATTTTCAACTAAACTCCTTTTTAAGCCTTTCTCATTTTCCTTTTAGGCTTTGAATCAAAGATTTTTTTTTTATAATTTCATTTCAACACTTCTTTGATTTTTCCATTTTTTCTTACATAAACAAAATTCACTTCATGACGGCTTTCACTCATCACAATGGTGTAGCTCTTTCCAACATTAGGTAGCTTTCACAAACAAAATGTGTAGCCCTTTTCATGAAGGTGCTTGTTGAGTTCTATGTAATTGCCGAAGCAAAATGGATACTAACCATATGTCATTTTAAATGTACTTAAGCATAAAAACTTCAAGGTGTATCCAATGTTTACATATAAGTAAACTCAACCTACTAGCAAAACATATAAGAGAAGCAAGGTGCAATTTTAGAAAACCAAGATTTTATGGCTCATAAGCACATGATCTAAGAGCAATAAGTAGAGACTTATTCAAGATCATTACTTCTCTAATGAGTAGCTTTCAAAGAATATGAAGCTCATATTTTCAAAAGTATTGCCACTCAATATACCATACACAAACAATCATCAAAGTTAAGATCAATGTAAACAATATCACTATTAGATCCTAAAATAGCAAATGTCAATGAGAACCATATGTATGCTATACAAAATTCTCTAATATAACATGCTATGAGATGTATGTCAAATTGAGTCAAAAGATGAATATCTAAGAGAACATGCATTAAAGTATAGAGATACCTTTTTGCACATTATATTCACCAAATATCATACTTCCGCCCTTTTTATGAGCACTCTTGCCTTGAATGTCCTCATGACACCAAGTTGACGATGTTTCATAACAACAGTATAAAAAGAATAATATCTCAACTCAATCAACACATATAACAAAACAACTTCTTCAAAGTTAATCAACAAATTTTGACCATCATAACAAAAATGATGCGAGATAACCAAGTTCATATCAATACATGGAGTATACAAAGCTAGCAAGCAAGAATTCTCAACACAATTGATATATAGCCTCAAAGTTATCTCACATGTGCTTCTTCTATTAGTGATAAGAGCACTCATCCTTGAACCACTTGTTCTTGGGTGTACCTACTCAAACATTTCCAATATCATCCTTGACAACAATGTTAAATCTAGAGTAAAGTCCTTCAATGACTTGATTAACAAGAATATCATTAACACACTCTTCCTTAACATTTTCAACACAAGCTTTATCAAGTTGAACAAAATTAGTATTCTTTCTACTCCACAACTTTTTCTCATGCTTAGCAATATTATTATGTCTCTCAACTTGCAAGACCTTAGCATGTTCAAGTTGAAGTTTAATCTCCTTATCCCTAGATTCATTTCCTAATTTGCATTTTTTTAATATAATTATAACACCTAGGCTTAATATGACCTATTGTGTTGCAATAATGGCAAATTGGAATAAAAGATGAGATTATACCTTTTGGAGTTGAACTAGATTCACTAGGAGTTAGCAAAGATACCTTGTTCACCAACTTCATCTTGGCTTTTGATCTTCTCATCTTGTGTGGTTTCTTGTCAATTATGATTCCATCAAAGTGAGTAGGAAGTTGTGCTTCCAAGATCTTCTCTTCAACTACCAAGTCATCTTCACCACTATAAGAGTTAACAAGATTCCTAACACTGGAAACACTAACCGAATCATTCACTAAATCCTCTATAGCCTCCTTAGCCTTGTCTATTTCTTCCATCAATTCTTGTTCTCTCTTCTTCAAAGAAGATATAACATTATCCTTCTCAAGGCTTATCATTTCAAGTTCTCTAAACTTCTTCATAATATAACCTTTCTCACCAAGAAGTCTACGAGTAACAATCACAAACTCATCTAGTTGCTTCTTGATAAAATCATCATTCTCAACTACTTCTCTTTGAGCATTGTCTCTAGCTTCTTCAAGTTTTTCTATCTTTTTCAACAACTCAAGATTAGTTGGAATGGAACTAGAACTTCCATCATGATTTGCATCAAAGTTCTTGTTCAAAGATATTGTACTACTAACATCTAGTGGAGAATGAGAAGCCGTTAGAGCTACAAAGTTGCTCACCAACTCTTCATCACTTGAAAACTCACTACTAGAGCTCTCATTATCACTAGAATTATCATCACTCCAAGTAGCCGCCAACACTTTACCTTTCTTGTCTTTCTTAGATGGCTTCTTGGTGCACTTACTAGCAAAGTGACCAAAACCTTGACAATTATAGCATTGAACCTCTTTCTTGTTAATGGCTTGACTATTATTCACAATCCTTGGAGATGATGTTCTCTTGACTCCTTTTTCCTTAGAAGACTTGCCTTTAGGCTTGGCATTCTTGTTTAAGAACTTCTTGAACCGTCTAACCAAGAGTGTCATTTCTTCATTTTCATCATCACTCTCCTCCTCAATAGCATTGAGAGCGATTCCCTTACTCTAGATCTTTGGTTTCAAGCACATCTCATAAGTTTGGAGAGACCCAAGCAACTCATCGATATTCATACTATCCACATCCTTGCTTTCCTCAATGGCCATCACCTTTGATTTAAATCTCTTAGGAAGAGGCCTAAGGATTTTCCAATTTAAACGCTCTTTTGAGATAGGTACTTTAAGTGCTTGACATTGGTTAGCTATGTTAAGAAGCCAAAATTGGAAGTCTTCGAACTTTTCTTCCTCACCCATACTTAAACCTTCAAATTGTGATGCCAACATTTGAAGCCTCGATTTCTTCACCGCTAAGGTTCTTTCATTAGTAACTTGGAGAGTATCCCAAGTTTCCTTTACGGATTCAAGATTTTGAATGTAGGAGAATTGATGCCTATCATCTCCTCCAAATATGGCATTCATAGCACGATAGTGCCATTTAGCAACCTCAAACTCATTTGTTGTCCATTCACTCCTTGGCTTGAGTATCATCGTTCCATCCTTTTGAACCTTGGTAGGAGGACTATAACCTTCTTCCACTACCATCCAAGCCCTTTCATCAATAGAGCGGATGTAGGCTTTCATTCTCAACTTCCAATACCCATAGTTAGTGCCACGAAGTAATTGTGGCCTAGTATTTGAGGCTCCTTCTTCCATTACATCATCTTGTAAACCCATGACTTCAAACACCTTGCAAAAACCGTGAAAGTATCACCCCGGACCCACACTAAGTACAATCTAGTGTCCTGCTCTGATACCAATTGAAAATACAATCACAGTTAAATTCTCAAGACTAACCTAGAGGGGGGTGAATAGGTTAGACACCTTTTTCGACTCCCTTAGAAACAAAAAAAAAGTTTATCCCTCTAGATTGCTTGTATCACAATTTTATATTAAATAAAGACAATTAATCATTATATAAACACAAGTAAAGTGTGATACAAACAAGTAATTGTAACACATACACAGTCTACATTGTAGAAAGGAAGTCAACATACATAAAATGTTCTATCCACAATACAAATATTAAAGAGATGGGGATAAAGAAAAGTTGACACAAGATATAACGTGGTAAACCTCCGAAGAGGAAACATCCACTGGCTAGCAGCCACCGGCAAATAAAATCCACTAGTAGATAAGACAAGTACAATCTCTTATGTGACCTATTCACCTAGAAACTACCCTTCTATCCTACTCTAGAAGTTGTCGCCCTATGCTTAACAATCTGAGGATTCACACCTCTTGTCAAGACTTTTTTGCTCACCTTATCTAGATCCTCACGACCCAAGGCAAGACTTCTTGCCCAACTAAGTCCTCACGACTCTAGTCCAGACTTCTTTGCTAACCTATCCAAGTTCTCCCAACTCTAGGCAAGACTTCTTGCTCTACTATCCAAGGCTTCATGCCTCGAGCCAAGACTTCCTTGCTCGACAATCCAAGGCTTCACACCTCTTGCCATGACATTTTGCTCAACACCATAGAGCTCACACCTATTGTCAAGACTTCCTTCTCACAAGGCATCTAGGTGATCATGAATGCAAAACATAAACAAGCACGCAACATATAATGCTATGATCAACACATCCTATGGAAAATACTAGACATGAGCATGAATGCACAAATCACATATAGTCTAGTTAATCATGCATGTATAAACAATCTAGATCATGTAAGATATGTTCAATAACAATCACAACCTAGATACATGCATAGATCAAAAATTGAATCACAAGTTATGTTCAATAAATCACAAGATCAAGTTTAAATCACACAAACTAAAAACATGCTAAAATCATATGACAATGTCAATTAGATTTAAGCTAAAGTTCTAGAGCATATTCCTAATCATAGATTCAACCAAAACACCTGAATAGCTCAAAACAACATAAACACATGTATTATGTGAGAATTTCAGCCAAGAGAGCCTAATACATGTGAGGAACTATTTTTCACAAAATAAAACGATCAAAGATCATAAAATAGTCCTAGAATTAAAGCTAGCACAATACAATCCCAAACATGTGATAACATAGGCAAAATCAAAACGTAATTCAACATGAATGATTTCATTTGAAATTCAACCTAGCTTTGAAAGTGTTCAAAACACAAATCCAAAACACTTACAATATACAAATATATGTAGAACAAGAAAATCCAAGGCAATTGACCAAGTTTTAAAAGAAGACTTTGAGAGAAAATCAATACCTTAGTTGATTTAGGTGCAGTCCCATTTTTGTATGATTAGACACCAAAAACAACAGCAAAATTAACTGAAACCTTTAGAGAAATGATGGAAGATGAATATAAAAACATTCTCAACTTCTAATCACTCAAATTAGAGTTCAAATGAAGAAGTTATGGTGTTTGGAAGGTGAGAAAATTTAGAAAGAAAATTTCTGCACACTTGATTTGAATTTCTTCTTAGAATGAAATGTGAGAGGGAAAGAGTTTATTAAGGAGTGGGAAACTTGGACATGTGAAATGAACAAGAGGGGCAAGATGAAGCCAAGCAAGATTCCTAGCCGAGATGGCATGTGGGCATCTCGGGGCAGCAAGTCTTCTGCCCCTAGATGGCCACGCGCCATCTCGGGAAAGAAGAGTATGCTTGCTTCTTTCTCCTTAGACCTTCCTTCGTGTTCTTTGACCAATCTCTGGCCTCCAAACTCGGAATTCAAATCCGTTGTGGATTATTAACTATAACTCTCACACGGACATGGAAATATAAGATACTCAACCTAGAAAATAATAATTTGATTCGATATACGAAGACGAAGACAATGTATGAAACATGAGTTGAAAGTGTAGTATCTTTTGACTTAGAACTTGAAATCAATAGTTTGAGTAACAGAAATGACTGGAACTCAATCAAGAATGATTTAAGACTAAATCCAAGTTCAATATCCATGTTATACAAACATATACACACACAAACACGATTCACACTAGAATGCAAACTACATAGAGATAGTTTCCAATCATGCATATTCCAAAACATGTTAATTCCAAACCAATGCATGAGCTTTCATCTTCAAGTGTGTAAATGTGTTATACATGGTGCACAATGTTGTAGGGACCCATATGAATGAATTGTATGTGTATGCCTATAATTTTGCACAACGATGCAGGGACATAAATGTATGATATGTGTGTGTATGTTGTAGCCTTGTAAGAGAAAGATAAGGTCTTAGTATACCTTTGTAGAACCATATGGCATCCTTTCTCTTGAAGTGTTAGAACTTGTTTTGACTTGTTGTTTCTTCTTCCTTGAAGCTTGAATCATCATGAATCTAAATAACTAAATTATTACAAGTAAACATCATTTTGATATGGAATTAATTCCAACACAAACTAAAACCTAACAACGTGTGCATGAAGACTAAAGTGGACAATATCTATTTGTGGGCTGGGCTATTATACTTAGACTTGCACCAAGCCAGACATCAATTCGGCTGTTAGAATACCTAGGCGGTATCAAAGTAATCTAGGATTGGATCACTAGAAGGAAGCCAGGAAAGTATTGATGTACTTGCATGGAACAAATGATCATATTCTTACTTATAAGAGATCTGATCATCTTGAGGTGATTTGATATGCTGATTCCTATTTTGTTGGATGTACTGATAAAAGAAAGTCCACATTTGGCGATCTGTTCCATTAAGCTTGAGGAGCAATCTCATCGAAATGTATGAAGAGATTTTCCATTGCTAAATCCACTATGAAGCTTAGTTAGTGGCATTCTTTGAGGCCACAATTAAAGGAAATTCGTTGTGGAACTTTGTTTCAGAACTTGGAATAGTCGACGGTATTGTCAGGCCGTTGAAAATTTATTGTGATAATTCTGCAACAATATTCTTATTAAAAAATGACAAGTATTCCAACGGTGCTAAACATATGGAATTGAAATACCTTACCGGTAAAGAAAAAATTCATACAGAAAAAGTGTCAATTGAGTAAATTAGCATCAATCTCATGATTGCGGATCCGACTAAGGGATTGCCTCGAAAGACATTTACTGGACATGTAGAGTGAAAGGGCATAATTGAATAGTTTTGATGACTTTATCGTGTTTATGTATTTGACACACTGAGTTCATTTGTGTATTGTTTCTCGTATTTATGGATATCCTGTTATTTTCTTGCTATTTGGCATAAACAAGAATGTTATATATATATATATATGCACACAAAGTCTAACCTTTGTAAATCCATACCCTAATAATTAATAACCTCCGATATTTAATAAAATTTCATGAAACTGACTATGTTCTATAGGCATAATTTAATATTTATGTTATCTAATAATTAATACAAAATATCAATAAAAAAAACAGAATCTTGTTCCTTAAATAACCTACAAGAACCTCATTTTTATGATTGACTTATTTCATGACAAACCACATTTGAAGTTTAATATGTAAGGGTATAATAGGCGCTTGTTGTTTATGATCAAGCTTAAATGGAATTCTCTAGCCCTCAAGCTCAAGAACTCATTAAAGGTATATCACTTGTGCTTAACCCTTTTTGATGAGACAATTTGCACACACTCACTTCTCATGCATGCCATAGTCTTCTTGCATTTGTGTTCAATGCTTGCATTTGTACATTCTCTTCACACTTCACGCTTACACTATTGATTCCAATTCCCAATCTCATGGGTGTGGGCACGGTTCCAACTCTTGGGGTGACACCCACAGATACCTATCAGAGCACTCCTCTAAGAAACCCTCAGGCGGAGAGCCACGCTTTGTCACACGATCACGCGTGAGAGTTCCCTGAGGTTCGGCCAGTTGCCACTACCTTTGCTCTGATACCAATTGATGGAACCCAGATCACCAGTCACGCAACAGAAGTGGGTTTAAACATTTTTATATAGATTGTAATCAGTATCTAGGGCCAGTGAACTTGGGATCGTAATTATTTTTGGAAAAAATACATATAAAAATTATTACACTAATAAAATATATATGTAAATACAGGAAATTGTAATCCATAATAAGAAGAAGATTAAGAAGCTTACCAACATTTGCAGGCTCTGCCACTTTTCTATATGCTCTAAGTATGTACCACTGATCTTCCTAGCTATCTCCCGGGACTGGTAACTACGTGTGGGAACGTCACGAGCTCAGGAACTTAGAATAGAGGATGAAGGAAAATTGAGAAACTCTTTCTTTACTTTCACTATGCAACACTTGCATTATTTACATCTCATACAAACCCAGATGTATGTGTTGGCATGTGTTATAAGCACACACTAAAATTCTTTTGTCTTTTATGTGTTAAAACCAAAATGTGTTGGTCTTTTTTTTACGCATAGTTGCATCCCATGCATACACCGCACTAACCCTTTTTTTTTTCTTTTTGTAAACACACACTTTTTCGAAAAAACCAAAACAATAAATGTATCAGGATTGTTCATTTATATATTTATATATATAAATATATATATATATATATATATATATATATAATCAAAGAAATATCTCATATCACTTTAAAAACAATGGTATCAATTTTTTTCAAAACTTTCAATCCTTTTTTTTTTATCATTGGAAATTCAAAAAATTGATCATACCAGTTTTTTTTTCAAATAAAATATATCACATGTATATATACATTTGATTTTATTAGAAATCAAACTATTTAAATTCAAAAATCAAATATTTAATTTAATAAAATAAAATAATCATGTTATCCTATTTTATTCAAAAATAAATATCAACATACATCCTCCATTTAGTGATTAATAACATAATTAAATAATCTTATTATTTAATTTTTTTAATCAACATTATTCAGTAATTACATAATCTCATTTTTTAATTAATTCCTGAATAAATACGTGTAACTTTTGTAACACAATTAATTGGACAATCCAATTAATTAACCTGACCCTTGTTACCTAAATCGATCGGGCTAGCTAGGTAACCTAATGGACCCACAGTATTTTGAGCTCCAATAATCCTCGGAATCATTAATTAAACTCTTTAATTACTATTTCTTGATTATTAACTCCAGTGTTATTCCACTAAAAACCCGAAGCTGCACTCTCTCAACTGTAGACGCTTTTACAAAGACCGATACAACTCGGGTTCCATCGATATAGTTATTACACATGTTGTGGTTCTCCATAGTAGTTCATAATTAGAGCTGGGTTATAATATCCGTTATACCCCTCTAGATACATAAATCCTTTAAGTACCATTGATTCTTTAATGGACAATAAATCCTATTTCCTCACGGAATTAGGAGAGCACTCATATTGTCCAAGCCCTAAATCAACCCTTAAAGGAACTACCATATACTTCTCACAAGAAGGAGTGGATTCCGCTATTGTGTACAAACATTCCTAGCCACAATCAAAACCGCAATCCAAACATACGGAGTATATTGTTCAGGAAATGCATCTGACATTACCCATGGTATATCAAAGACCACGATCTAACCTGAAGGAGTTGATAAGACAATAAGGATTAAGATCACCCACATATAGCCATCATTAGTTGATATATATGAATCCCATCGGTAAACGGATCTTGGTGTGAGATTCATATAGATCATGGCCTAGTCCTATATGATCACATCATACAAGGTGCCTCCATTCCCATATCTCATATGAATTATTCAGGATAGAATCACTGTACATTACGGAATGGACCGCATCTATAGATTAACCGCAAATAAAGTCCAGCTTTATTTGCTATCTATGGACTCTTTAGACTGCACGTCTCTTACTGTATCCATTCGTATATGACACTCATATACATAGTTAGAGATTACATCTGGTAATCTAGGATGTTAATATGTGCACATGTTTATAACATAAATAACATAACAAGAATGAATTGAACCTTTCTTTAATATTTACTTCATAAATCCATTTACAAATTACATGCTTAAGGCATAAACCCCTACAATCTCCCACTTGCACTAAAGCATGTGAGGCATGTCTCGTAACCCTAGACCATCTAGGTGACCGGAAAACACTTTAGCCGGTAAGGTTTTCATAAATGGATAAGCATGATTTTCTTGTGAGGCTATCTTGGTGACGATCACATCTCCTCTCTACACTATCTCTCTGATGAGATGATACTTTCTCTCTATATGCTTCTCTCTCTTATGGCTTCTTGGTTCTTTGGAATTAGCCAAAACACCACTGTTATCACAATAAAGTGTGATGACCTTATTTAGGTCTGGAGCAACTTCCAGATCACTCAAGAACTTATGGAGCCAAACATTCTCTTTAGCAGCTATATATTCGGCTTCTATGGTTGAATCAGCAATGCAAGATTGCTTGATTCTTCTCTACACAATGGCTTCACCACCCATGGTGAATACTGATCCAGACATGGATTTCCTAGAATATCTGTCTGACTAAAAATCAGAATCCGTTTATCCTAACGGGATCAAATCCTGTTCGGAATACAATAGCATATAATTTCTCGTTCTCTGAATATACTTGAGTATAGTCTTGACAGAAACCCAATGATCTAATCCTAGGTTAGACTGGTATTTGCTGACTACTCCCATAGCATAACAGATATCCGGTCTCGTGCATTACGTAACATACATGAGACTACCTACTACTGATGCATAGTGTACACGTCTCATATCCTCAACTTCTTGAGGTATCTTAGGACACTGTTTCTTAGACAAATGAACTCCATACCTGGAAGGTAAATTATCTTTCTTGGAGTTCTGCATCGAAAATTGCATAAGAATCTTGTCGATGTATGATGTCAGAGATAAAGCTATGAGTTTGTTCTTACGATCCCTTATAAGTTGGATCCTTAGAACATAATTTGCCTCTCCCAAATCTTTCATTTGAAATTGGCTAGCTAGCCAGCCATATACATAAGACAACACTCCTACATCATTCCTAATGAGTAGGATATCATCTACATATAGGACCAAGAAAACTACTTTCTTGTCAATGATGTGCTTGTAGACACAAGGCTCATCGACATTCTGCTTGAAGCAATAGGTTTTGATCACATCATCAAACCTAATGTTCCAAGATCTAGATGCTTGATTAAGTCCATAAATGGACCTTTGCTGCTTGCAAACCTTTTGCTCTTGATTTAGAGACACAATCCCTCTTATTGCATCATATATATGCTCTAATCAAGATTGCCATTCAAGAATGCAGTCTTGACGTCCATTTGCCAAATTTCATAATTGAAATAGACATCAATGGATAAGATAATCCTAATAGACTTAAACATGGTTACTGGCGAGAAGGTCTCTTCATAATTAACCCCCTCTTTCTGGGTATAACCTTTGGCCACTAGCCTTGCCTTGAAGGTCTCTAACTTCCCGTCTACTTCTCTCTTTCTCTTGTAGATCCACTTACACCTTATGGGATTTACCCCATCCGGTAAGTCTACACGATCCCTGACTGAGTTAGAGTACATGGACTCCATCTTGAGATTCATGGCTTTAAGCCATTCCACTTTATCAGGATCTTCCATTGCATTCTTAAATGTTAATGGATCATCCACACTATCAGCAGAGACAACACCTTGTCCCTCACCTATACCTAAATAGCATTCAGGTTGTCTCACAACCGTCTCACTACGTCTAGGTGGTAGTGTATCCTGATCAGGAACCATCTGACTCTCGGATGTTTATGGATCAACAACTCTTGTTGATGAAGCACTAGTCTCACCAGGCTTCAACTCATTTAATACAATCTTGGAACGAGGTTTACAATCATTAATGTAATTTTCCTCAAGAAACGTTGCATTTTTTATGCAAATACTTTGTTGTCTTCAGGACTATAGAAGTGTCCACCTCTGGTCTCCTTGGAGTATCCTACAAACAGGTAGACAAAAGACTTGAAGTCTAGCTTTCAAGTTCTGTTCTTTATCATGTGTGATAGACACCACCATATGCAAAAATGTTGCAAACTAGTTTTACGACCATTCCACCACTCTAGGGGAGTCTTAGGAACAGATTTGGATGGCACTACATTCAAAATGTATGCCGTTATTTGTAATGCATATCCCCAAAAGGAACTTGGTAATGATGAGAAACTAATCATAGATCTCACCATTTCAATCAGGGTTCTATTTCTCCTCTCCGCTACACCATTTTGCTTAGGTGTACCGGGAGCTGTGAGTTGGGTAATTATCCCATGCTCAACCATGAAGTCTTTAAACTCTTGGTCAAGGTACTCATCTCCACAATCTGATCGTAGTGACTTGATAGTCCTACCTAATTGAATCTCAACTTCAGCTCGGAATTCTTTGAACTTTTCAAAAGTTTCCAACTTTCGTAGCATCAGGTAAACATATCTGTATCTTGAGCAATCATCTATAAAAGTGACATATTACTCATAACCACCCCTAGCTTTAACATTCATCGGTCCGCAGACATCTGTATGTATAAGCTCTAGCGGTTCTTTAGCTCTAAGACCTTTTCCAGTAAAAGGTCTCTTAGTCATCTTACCTTCCAGAAAAGATTCACAGACAAGTAAGGTGCCAACCTTTAACTCACTTAAAGGCTTGCTTTTTACTAATCTTTTTATTTGGCTAAGATTGATATGACCAAGCCTTAGATACTAGAGATACGTGTCATTATCCGGAGAAATATGATGTCGTTTAGTTTTTGGTTTTTCAACCTTAAACATTTCGGTGTTGAGCAATGTAGTATGTATTAACGGTCTTAACACATACAAATTGTTTTCATTAATTCCTGAACAAATATTCAGACAATTCTTTCCAATAATAACAATCTTATTATTAAAAGAAACATAATATTTTTGTTCTAACAACTTAGAAACGGAAATCAAATTCCGTATAAATCGAGGAATATAAAATACATTGTCCAACAATATATAAGTATTACAAAAACGTAATCTAATTAAACAAGTGAGAGTGCTTTGGTATAAATTTAAACATGATGCATGAACATGTTTAACGAACTAGAACTACCCTCAAAAAAGTTACTATACCAAGACAATCCAACATACCACAAAGAAGTACCGCTTTAGGGTCGGTCAAATATTTGCGTGTTGAACCGAGACATTCTCAATCAAATGATACTATAGAATAACTCTTATTCCATATCACTAAACCATCATTTATTCAGTCAGATGTTTAATTAACAAACTTAATCAAAACCTTCGTGAGCGTAACCAACCATTTCAAATCTCACGAGCTTAACTTAGGAATTACCGCCTTAGGGTCGGCCAATACCAAAATACCTTCAGAAATCCTATCCGTTAGGAAGTCAACCTTGGTATTGACCTTTGTGGAAACCCTCCTTAGGGAGGACAAAAACAAAGCCGTCACGAGGCCTCACTCGGATCTCACGATGTTGAACTAATGATGGAGACCGCGGGATATTTATGTCATATATCCCTCTCCCACTCACTATTTTAAAACTAGGGTTTTCTATTATTCGTTAGTGCACCTAGACTCTACAGGATCAAACGACTAACTTTAATCAAATTGTCTAGCGCATTAACTAATTAGAAACAAATTCAAATTAACTAATAAATTATTAATGATTTTTAACAATTAAAAGTCTAATATATTAGTGAATAATCTAAGCATTTGTAAACTATTTAATAAGCTCAGATTATTATGTTCGTGTATACCAAGTTTTAACTATTAAAACTCTAACACATTATTCAGTTCATTTATTATTAGGAAATTAATCATATTAATCTTAATTACAAAAATGACTCCATTTTCTAACATATTAAAGTCTTTAATAACTAGATTAATATTAATGAGAATTACCAAGTTTTTTAACCATTAAAAAACTAATATCATTTTCATAGCCAATTTATATATTTATCCATTTCAATCACATTAAAAAAAATAAAAAAAATATCATGCTATGATGCATGTATGACATATCAAATATATTTGTGTAGACACATCTAATCTTAATGATATACGTATGTATGACAATGCTTTTATCATCACATATATAAAGCATACATGAATTGACCGAGTACTGTGGATTATTTAACTTTAAAAAAATTGGAATCTAAAATTACAAAAATACCCCCAAGGCATTCCTTGGTTTTCTTATAATTTTCGAGTCTACCAGTCTCTTCAGGTCACTTCGATTCATCTCATGAATCTTTCTTCTCGATTTTTCCAGGTCTTCAATATAGGTTATATTTTTTTTTACATTACAATAACAGTAAAAAAAAAAACAAAAACAAAAATAAAAATAATACAACCCATAAACCCTAAATCCACATTACCATATAATTAACGATCAATCATGTTTCTGTAAATTAAAAAATTAATATACATAGAAAAACATCATGCAGTCAATTAAAATCGTGCCTACACAATCATACATACAGGAGCATCGAAAATAATTTCCTGTTCCGAAAATAAAATTGGCTCTGATACCAATTGTTGACTCCAATTCCCAATCTCATGGGTGTGGGCACAGTCCCAACTCTTGGGGTGACACCCATAGATACCTATCAGAGCACTACTCTAAGAAACCCCCAAGCAGAGAGCCTCGCTTCGTCGCACGATCACGTGTGAGAGTTCCCAGGGATCGGCCACTCGCCATTGCCTTTGCTCTGATACCAATTTTTGGAAGTGGGTTTTAAAATTTTTATACATATCGTAATCTGTATCTAGGACCAGTGAACTTGGGATCGTAGTTATTTTTCGAAAAAATACATATGAGAATTATTACACTAATAAAATATAATGTAAATACAGAAAATTGTAATCAGTAATAAGAAGAAGATTAAGAAGCTTACCAACGTCTGAAGGCTCTTTCACTTTTCTATATACTCCAAGTTTGTACCACTGATCTTCCTCGCTATCTCCCGAGACTAGTAACTGCTTGTGGGTGCGTCACGGGCTCGGGATCTTAGAATGGAGGATGAAGGAAAATTGAGAAACTCTTTCTTTATTTTCACTATGCAACACTTGCATTATTTACCTCTCATACAAACCCAGATGTATGTTTTGATATGTGTTATAAGAACACACTAAAATGCTTTTGTATTTTGTGTGTTTAAACCAAAATGTGTTGGTTTTTTTTTAACGCACAGTTGCATCCCATGCTTACACTGCACTCACCCTTTTTATTTTCTTTTTGTCAACACACATTTTCTAAAAAAAATGAAACAATAATGTATGAGTGTCTCCCGGGACTAGTAACAACATGTGGGCGTGTCACGGGCTCGGGATCTTAGAATGGAGAATGAAGGAAAATTGAGAAACTCTTTCTTTATTTTCATTATGCAACACTTGCATTATTTACATCTCATACAAACTCAGATGTATGTGTTCATATGTGTTATAAGCACACAATAAAATGCTTTTGTATTTTGTGTGTTAAAACCAAAATGTGTTGGTTTTTTTTTTATGCACAGTTGCATCCCATGCCTACACTGCACTCACCCCTTTTTTTTTTCTTTTTGTCTAAACACACTTTTTCTAAAAAACCAAAACACTAATGTATCAGTGTTGTTCATATATATATATATAATCAAAGAAATATCTGATATCACTTTTATTAAAAAAAACGATATCAACTTTTTTCAAAGCTTTTATTGGTTTTTTTTTAATCATTTGAAATTCAAAAAACTGATCATATCAAAAAAAAATTCAAATTAAATATATCACATACATATATATATATATATATATATATATATATGATTTTATATGAATTCAAACTATTTAAATTCAAAAATCAAATATTTAATTTAATAAAATAAAATAATCATATTATCTTATTTTATTCAAAAATAAATATCAACATAGACCCTCCATTTAGTGATTAATAACATAATTAAATAATCTTATTATTTAATTTATTTTTTCACCATTATTCATTAATTAAATAATCTCATTTTTTAATTAATTCCTGAATAAATACTTGTCACTTTTGTAACATAATTAACTGGACAATCCAATTAATTAACTGTGACTCTTGTTACCTAAATCGATCAGGCTAGAAAGGGGACCAAATAGACCCACAATATTTTGAGCTCCAATAATCCTCAGAATCATTAATTAAACTCTTTAATTAATATTTCTTGATTATTAAGTCTGGTATTATTCCACTAAAAATCCGAAGTTGCACTCTCTAAACTGCAGATACTTTTACACAGATCGATACAACTCGGTGTCCATCGATATAGCTACTACATCTGGTGTGATCCTCCACAGTAGTTCATAATTAGAGTTGGGTCATAATGTCTGTTATACCCCTCTAATTACATATATCCTTTAAGTACCATTGGTTCTCTAATGGACAATAAATCATATTTCCTCACGGAATTAGGAGAGCGCTCATATTGTCCAAGCCCCGAATCAACCCTTAAGGGAACTACCATCTACTTCTCACAAGAAGGAATGGATTCCACTATTGTGTACAAACCTTCCCAGCCATAATCCAAACCGCAATCCCAACATACGAAGTATAATGATCAGGAAATGCATCTAACCTCACCCACGGTATATCAAAGACCATGATCTAACCTAAAGGAGTCGATAAGACACTCAGGATTAAGATCACCCACATATAGCCATCATTAGCTGATATATATGAATCCCATCGATAACAGATCTTGGTGTGCGATTCATATAGATCATACCCCAGTCCTATATGATCACATCATACAAGGTTCCTCCATTCTCATCTCTCATATGAATGATTCAGTATAGAATCATTGTACATTACGGAATGGACCGCAACTATAGATTAACCACAAATAAAGTACCCAGCTAACTTTGCTATCTATGGACTCTTTAGATTGCACGCCCTTTACTATATCCATTCGTATATGACACTCATATACACAATTCAAGATTACATCCGGTAATCCAGGATGTTATTATGTGCACAAGTTTATAAAATAAATAACATAACAAGAATGAATTGAACCTTTCTTTTTTATTTACTTCATAAATCCATTTACAAATTACATGCTTAGGGCATAAACCCCAACATACACCTTGTTGTTATTGAGTCTTGATTACTCAGTCCACTGGTCGCCTTGCACTCCCTGACTTTTGTTCACCGATCTACTCGACGATTCGGAGAAGGATCCTGTTCTTGGTTTCCACTTGTCCCCTCGAGGGTGGGTTGTAAGGAGTAGAAAAATGGAGACGTTTTCTATCCAACAGATATGCTTGGCTCGTAAATTGTGTTCAAAAGTATTTTGTCTATCTCTTTGACATCGAATCCGCTTTGGAGGACTCGGCTAGCATTGAAGTGAAGACAAAGAGGGTAGAACGTGGGATTTACATGGCAGGTCTATGAACCTGGGTTTTGGTAAGACTTGGGATAGGCAGAAATTGAGTAAAAGAATCAAAACCAGCGCATTACTCGTGTAAATTGGACAGAGGATCTAAGTTGGTCATGTCCTACTCGCCCAGCGCAACACCTGTACAATTTGAGCTGAGAAAATCCATTAGACGTGCTCTACTCTACCAACGCTACACCAGCGCAATATACGATTTCTGGGTGTTTTTTCCAAAACGATGTAGCTTTGCTTTGCCCTATAATATATATGTTCTCTTTTCTTCCTCAATTCATATTTACAACTTCAAGAACACATTTTTAGTGAGTGAGATTAACTCCTAAAGAGAGAGAGCTCCAAGACAAGATTTTTACTTGACCAAACACAAACCCCATGTGCATCTAACATGATTCATGGTTTATCTTCTTAAGAGTCTTTATGCTTTCACATCCTTGTAAGTGGAACTTGTCCTATAACCTATTATTTGCATATTTGTCCATCTTTGCTTAGGATTAGCTATTACTATATTGAATAATTGCATGCCTCTTTGATTAAGCATGTTTTTTAGAATGTCTATGTTTTTGTTTATTGGATAAGATTGTCCATTCATTGATAGCTAGAATTTAGGACCATTTTGCCCTCTAGCTAAGACTCTATGTCATGCATTTAGAAATTGATGTATATGACACATTGATTGCACTTCTTGATTGCATTTATTGTCCTTGCCATGCTTTATGAGAACTTTTATTGATTGAGCTTTGTTTGATGACTAAATTTTATGTTCACATAACTTTTATCTAGTTGGGTATTTATGAGCATTCATATAGAAATTGATATCTAGGATTGCATTTATTATCATCATTTAATCTCTAGATAAGGTTTTAGTGTTGCCTAGCATTATTTACACTTATAATATTCACATATTCACTTAGGCTTGTTTATCTCTTCTTTCAGAGTTAAGTCTTATGAGAACATATGTGTAGTGCTCAAGAAATTGGTCAAAAATCACTATAAAAGGCCTGTTGGATAGTAGTGGTGGTTTAGTGACAGAGAATGGTATGACTAAAGGTCAAGCTAGGTTGTAAATATCAATACATACAATGGATTTAAGGACCTTGTGATGATTTAATTGCTATGAGATCCTCATCGGGTATTTCCTCATGGGCAATTTGTTGCTCATGTTCCAAGTTTGATAGATTTAAATTTTTCTTGATGTTGGTATTCTCATATTCCTTGCATTTAATTTTTAATTAGAGATATGTACTAACGTTGCATTTATTTTTTTTTGGTTTGAGATATCTACCAAGCTTATTGGTAACTTACAAACAATAAATATGTAAGACTAAATTAACATGGTGAAGACTTTCTAACTACCTATAAATAGTGGCATTAGAAAATATACACGAAATAACTTTTTTTTAAGTAGATGTTCAACAAATTAATAACCTCCTCTAATTAATAAATTATTGTGCAACGGATCGTATTAATTTAAAGAGGCCAGACTATATATATATTTATATATGATTTAGTCTCAAATAGAGACATTACAGTGGACCATTATTGAGTCTTTTCACTTAAAGCTCATATTAAGGAGAAAGCTAATAATGTGGTACTTGGAAGGAGCCATGTCGATTTAATGACATGGAACCGCCATGACCCGTCTTAGTCTATATTTAATGATGATATAAGATCATCTCCAATGCAAATATGCATTTGAAGAAAATTGAGTGTCACATGGGATAGATAGATAAAAAGTTAGAAAAACTATCTACAATACAATTATCTAATTTTAATATGGAGGTGATGCGACAAAAAAGAAAGTTAGAAAATATGGAGCTGAGTTTCTAATTCTAGAAACTCTTCTAGAAATGCCGACTACGATTTCTAACTATTTCCACCAATAATATTAGAGGTCATTAAATTGTAAAATAAAAGAGGAGAGAGTGTGTGAAATAAATATTTTATTATGATTTGTTATAAAATGAATGTATATTTGATTTTAGATAATTGTATTGGAGATAAGAATAGAAATATTGATGTGTCACTATTTAGAAATTCAAAAATACATATTTATATTAGAGATACACAAATAATCTGACCAGTGTGTAAGAGATTTTATTTTAATGTTATGTGCATTATGTTTTATTTATTAAACCAGAAAGATTAATCTTGTTACATGGGTTAAGTGGGAATATATAAGATTTTAGGGGCGCACATGCCACAACTATTGAGATAAGATATTTATCTTAGATATTAAACCAAATACTATCTTAATCGGTCAAACTTGAAAAAGCGTTTCTGATTATCTTATACACGTTGACGGAACATGTAGTTAAAAGGGTGGTTTTCTGGATCGTGTTTTAAAGGGAAATTACCATTATTACCTCCTCACAAACTGGTCCTCTCACTATCTATAAATACAAAACGGTATATTATTTTCCATCACGATTGAAAGCGTTCTGTGGAACTGAAAGAGGCCAAGGGAGAGAAACCAGAGTTTCATCATTCTTGCAATTTCACTAGAGATTTTGGTTAGTAGACAAAAGCTATGGATCAAGATATGTTATTATATCTGTCTGAAATTTGTATGTCTGTCTGAAATTTGTATGTGAAAGCCTTGAAGTTCTAAGATCCGTCAATCATGAATGCATGCTATTCTATAAAATTGCTTACGGACTAAGCAAGTCTAACCTATAAGAACTAAAACGACATCCAAATCTGATTTGGATTCGAATAACTTATTTTCACTTGAACAGTTGAACTATAAAATTTAATTTGTGTTACAAAACAAAACCCATTCATGAATACTAAATTATGCTTTGTTTAATTCCTATTTATCCCCATTTAGTTAAGAAACTAACTATGATCGTCTGTCTTTCTTCTTATAAAAGAATCACTACTGAATGGCCTCATAAACTTATCAACTAGTTGATCTTCAATAGGACAGAAGTGATTGTTGATTTCCTTAGACGGAATGTTTTCAATAATTGCAACTTTTGAAACTCAGCTTTTTGAGACTTTTGGAGATGATTTTACACTTTTACACTGCTATATTTTGGCAACTACGATGATAATGTTGATAGCATCTAATCTCCAAATCTTGCCTTGGCTCTGTTACCATTTTTAGAGTAAAAAATAAATAAATTTTTTATACCTCTTAGGGTCGTTTGACACACTATATTATTTTATATTATATTATATTATATTGTACTGTATTGAATTGTATTGAATTGTATTGAATTGTATTAGATTATATTGTATTATTTTTATACTATCTTGTGTTTGATGATTTTGTATGTATTTGACTTTATTCAGTTTCTCTACTCTGTATAACCTAGTATGACATCTACTATATTAGATCCATTAAAATGCATTAGATAATACAATACATTGAAGAGAGCAAGACAAATCAAAGGTGGTATTGTATTATTCAGTTTTCTTCATATTTGTCCCGAATAAGGACAATACCCGCTGGTCCCGAGTAACATCATTTGATCCCAGGTAGAAACGTCATTTAACCAGTCCCGAGTGTTGTTGCCTGATCCCGAGTAATATATGATGTCGATTGACCCTAAGTAGGTTTTGTTCAACATCTGCTTACTCGGGTTTTCTCTTCTTCGGTGATGTCTTGTAGGATATTTTCTGAATGCCTATTCTGATGTCCATCTGGCAATTTATCCTCTTTGTTGATGATGTGTACGTACGATAAAATTCACATATGACAATACCCCCTTAAAATATTTTTGTTGAACAGGGTTTTACTTCGGGCAAAAGTATTTTAATTAGTTTTTCAAAAAAATTTCTGTACCCGAGTAAATGTCTTGTCATAATGGCGTGTCTTATTGGTGACTCCGTAAATTCGATTTGCCTTCTCACGCGAGATCATTAATGACGGCGATGCTTTGGAGTTCTGACGGCAAAAGCCAGTTCTTTTTTTGACATTTGTCCCTTGCCTCTTCGTTTTTCAATATCATTTATGAGAAATGAATCATGCGTTTCCCCGTGCACCGCCTACGTCATCAAACCTCATCATCATTTTTTCCCGCCTTGAGATCCTAGAGTTTCTTGCTATCATCTCTTTAAATTCTTCACTGAGAGACAACGATGGTTCATTATCAACAATTTCCAGCAGAAAAAATTTCTCAAACCCATATTTCTTTATGGAGAAGGTTGCGATTCTCCGTTGAAGATCTTGCATCAAATTTTATTCAAGATTAGTTTTAATGGAGCCATCTTACCGTCATCGACTTTTTAATATTGCTCTTGATGTATTAGAAGGTGGGGATTTTCATTTGGTTTCCTGTATTAGAAGATTACTGGGGTAAATCCCTGCTGATGAACCTCTATTTTTAGAAGTTGATGTTTCTGAGCTTCACTTTGACATCACTTTTAGTCATATATCCAGTTCTTCATCTAGTTCTGATTCTGACATTTTTAATCACAGGGTACCTCTTCGAAGGATGGGGAAACATCAAAGCAGAAGTGAAGTCTGTAAGCACAACTCGGGCGATATTCGGATCAGAGAGCAGCCTGTCAACGAGAACGATGTTGAAGAGATGTTTAGGGTGCCTTGTCTCACTTTCTCTGCCGACTACCAGGGTGGGTTTGACGCCGAGCCGAATGTGGTCGGGCCAGATGAGATAGAGAACTATCGTGCCTGATTCGATCTGCCCAATTTGGCCACTCTGATTTCAGCAGATGATAGAGCTGCGTGGAATCCTCTCCCGGACATAGTGGCGATCTATGGATCCATGCTCTGCTGCAGCGTTACTCTCCTTTTTCAGCCATTCATTGCTTGGTTTCTGGCTAAAGCAGGGATTGCTCAGGCCCAACTGGCCCCGAAAAACTATAAAATTTTGATGGGCATGTGGCACATGTACAGCCGGATGAACTTGTCACCGCCATCCCTGAGTGAAATCATGTATTTTTTTTTATGTTGAGGCTGTCTGGCAAGACAGGAACCTATTTCCTTATGTCTAATCCGCCAGACTGTTGGGTCCCCAATGGGACAAAGGTTTATCGGGGAGCTGATATCTCTAATGACCCTAAAAAGAGGGGTGTTGTATGGGGATTCTCTACATCCAACAAGTTCTGGAAGAACAATTGGTTTTTCACCGGAGGAAGTCTCGGTCTTGAAGTCACCCTCAGATCTGGGGATACTCAGGCTGTGTTGAAAGTCTCATGTTTCTTCTGTTCCCTCGAGATATGGAACAGGAAAAAAATTGATTACTGCGATACTGAGCCGACCAGACTTACTCGGGCAGCAGTTCGCACTCAGGAAAAGAGGGCACGACTTATCTCTTTACTGAGTCGAAGATGACAGAGTTCGGCTTCTTCAAACAGATTTCGGGCTACAGTAGGCGATGTAAGTGATCTTTGTGGCCCTCTTTCTATTATTATTTTTTTCTTTTATTTTCAGACACGGTTCCTCTTTTTTTCTAAGTGTACAATACGGACATCGTCTGCGATCTTCAGGCTCGCCAGGTAAAGTCTATTCTTCAGACGAGTCGAAAAGAAGCTTCTCGATAAAGCAAAGACGGCATTGCCCCGCCTGATTCTGATGAGGAACCTGATGCGGTCAAAGAGAAAGTTCCCAATATATCCCTGAGGACGTTGTTCAACCAACCGTAAGGGAAAATAGTGGTTCGAGCGGCCCGACAGATACTTAACTGCCTGATGATGAGGAGAGGCAGATGTGAAAGAACTTGTTGTGCGGTTAGACACCAGTGATAGAGGTATTTCCTCCGCGGGACAAGTACCTTAAGGTTCTGAGTTTTTTGAGTCTTTCCAGGATAAGGCTCAAGAAGATCCCGTAGCTGATCTCAGTTTCCACCGTTCTCGGGCTGAGAAGCGTAAGGCAGTCAGCTCTCCAACTCACCCTCTCAAGGTCTTTCTATTGGTCTCTTTCATCGACTCCAGCGATGAATATATTATGGCTGACATTCCCCCGAGCGTTGATGTTGGAGCATCAGCAGATATGGAGACTTCGGAGCTGAACAAGGGTTCCATTGCATCGGTGAATGAGGAGTTTTCAGAGCCGAATAAGGGTTCCCCCCCCCCCTTCCTGAGGTTAAAGATCAAGGGGTTGAACCCTTGGGGGTTCCTTCATATCCTTTTCCCCAGGATATGCTGCAGGGGATGTCATCCAGTCAGGCTTTCATTGGGGAAGACCGCTAGAGTTGTTTTCGGGATAGCTCCCTGTCAGACCTTCTTCAAAACTTCTTTAACGGTGCATCTTATGTAAGTTATCCTTAACTTCAAATGTTTTGCTCATTTTTGTTTGCTAGGTTTTTAAATAAACTTCTTTGTAGATGGTGGCCGAGTTAGCTGAGCTGGTTCAGACGCAACAACATCAAGCTGATAGAATAAGGCATGTCGGGGCTCAGTTGAAGGAAAGTGAGGATAGTTATGCTCGGGTCGAAACGGCTTATCAACAGGAGGTTGGTTCTACCCAAGTTTTTACCAACCACTGTCTGGTGAAGTAGATGGAGGCCGAGAAGAGGGATTTTTCAGCAGAAGAGAAGGCTACATTACTTAAAAATTTATTGTCTTCTGCCCTAGAATCAATGCTCAAGGCAGACCAGGAAGCGGAGCAGTCCAAGTCGGCATATGAACAGAAGATCGAGGACTTGAAACGCCAAGCTCTGACAGTCGAATCCCTATCTAAATAAGCTAGGCTGGAACTTGAAGTTCAGGGGGTTGATGGTTTTAAAAGATCCCCTGCCTACAATGCCCTTCTCTTTCCTGAGTTTCAGCGAGGGCTAGTTTCAGCTGGCGAATTCTTCAAAGTTAAGAATAGGGCGACTGAGATGGCGCGAACCAACTAGGAGCTGTCAATCAAATATCATATGGATTGGTCATTGGAATCTCTCCGGACTTAAATGAAGGAGTGGAGGGCTAACTACGGTAGCAGAGGCAAAGAGCCCCATTCCATGCATTTGAAGGTTCCATCTGAGCACTCCGTCTCGACTTTTTACGCCAGTCAAGAGTCAGTCATAGAGGGTGTGGCGCCTGATGTTGGGCCGATCCCAAGAGAAGATTACAGCCAATGGATGGACGATTCAGTCGACACAATTGATTGGCCTTCAAATGAAAGCCTGCTCTGTGAATATGAGATGGTGTCTGACTTGAGTATTGGCAAGAGCTCCAAATCCTCACAATCCTGATTTTCGTAGATAGGATTTTTTGTACTCTTAACAATTCTTTGTAATGATTCTCTTGTAAAATAACTTTGTAACCATTCTTTTGAAAGATCAATAAAATTCCGAGTAGCTTTTTTAAACCTGGTGGTTCGATTTCATTGCTGGCAAAATTTATTTTACTTAACTAGGGTTGCTGGGTATCTTATTAAACCAACTATTTCTGATGTTCGGGTAACTTAACCGAGTATCTTATTAAACCGGTTGTCACCCAAATAATACCAAGTATCTTATTAAACTGGCTAATTCTGGTCGGGTAACTTAACCGAGTATCTTATTAAACTGGTTGTTACCCGAATAACTTTAAATGCCAAGTATCTTATTACACTGGCTATTGCAATCTTCATGCCAAGTATCTTATTAAATTGGCCAATTCTGATATTCTGGTAACTTAACCGAGTATCTTATTAAACCGGTTGTTACCCGAATAACTTTAAATGTCAAGTATCTTATTAAACTGGCTAGTACTATTAACCGAGTCATATTAAAACAGGCAAGCAGGTTTATACTTGTGTTTCATACATGGTTGCTACCCAAACATTACATCAAGGCTCACCATGATCATATGTTCGAGTTCTTACGCATTACCGACGACGTCTCCCTAGTTTTTATATGCAAGGGTTTGACGAATTGTTAAGTTTTTTGAATTGTTTAACACAGCTACGTATTTCACTGGAATTTTTTCTGATAGCGTCCCGAGCTGGTGTATCGGGTTTGCCTTTTTGCTAAGGTTAATTGACCTTGCTCGGCTGGCATGCTCCTTCGAGCTTCTCCGCCCATTTTGGAATCAATGGTTCTGAGTATTCTGTTTGCATGTTCTTATTATTATGCTTGTCTTCCATATGTTCTTATTATCATATGTTCTTTTGGAAATCCCGAGTTTGATGCTTTATCTTTCGGAAATCCCAAGTTTGATTTTTATTCATAATTGTAAAATCAACAAAGTTTGAAATTCCACAGCTAATATCTAACCTAACAAAAATTGTCCTGACTAGAAAAAAAGATCAAAAAATGATTTAAGGATAGAAAATCTTCAGATATTAGGCATTGCATGGTCGGGGTAAAACCCCTTCATTGGGTCGTGCAATCCAATATGCTCCATGGCCAACTATTCCTTCAACTTTGTACGGGCCTTCCCATTTGTCAGCTAAGGAACCTGCAGCTTTATCTTTTGTATTCAATGACACCTTTCTGAGTACCAGGTCTCCTAGCTGGAATTTCCAGACCCGAACATGAGAGTTGTAATGGCGAGCTACACTTTGCTGATATGCCATATTTCGTATTCGGGATTTCTCCCTTTTCTCTTCTAGATCATCTAGACTTTGTAATAGCATATCAACATTTTAATCTTCATCATATAGCCTGACCCGATGTGACGCATATGACGTTTCTATGGGGATAACAACTTTTGTTCCAAACGTAAAGTGAATGGAGTCTCAACTATTGACGTTCTTGCTGTTGTTCGATATGCCCATAATACCTCGGGAAGTTTTTCAACCCAGCTTCCTTTCTTGGCATATAGCTTTGCTTTGATTGTGTGCTTGATGATTTTGTTCACTGCTTCGACCTGCCCATTTGTTTGAGGGTGGGCAGGTGTGGTATAGTAATTGGCAATCTGGTACTATCTACACAGCTGTCTGAATTTCAGGTTATCGAACTGGGTGTCATTGTCAGTGTTTATAGTGTTTGGGACTCCAAACCTATAAAGTATATCCTTTTTCATGAAATTTATGGTGTTTGCTTCTGTGATATGCACCAATGCTTCAGCTTCTACCCACTTCATGAAATAGTCAACTGCTACTATGGCATACTTCGCTCCACCCCCTACTCTGGCTGACATTGGGCCGATTAAATTCAAACCCCACATGGAAAATGGACATAGGGATGTTGGGTTTCTGAGCTGCTTAGGGGGTTTTCGGATGTCTTGCAACTTTCCGAACACTGCTGTGCATCTGAGAATAGAGTAGGCCAATAATAGCCTTGCTTGAGTACCTTGTGTGCCAATATTTCACCCATAGTGTGGTTTCTGCAAAATCTTCCATGGACTTCCTATAATATCCGATATGCATCATCTTCTGACACACATCTTTGGAGTGTTCGGGAATACCCCCTTCTGCATAGTTCTCCTACAACCAATGTGTACCTTGCTGATCTATACCTGATACGTTTTGCTTGTAAGGGATCTTTCGGGAGCACGCCTTCTTCTAGGAACCTTTTTAGCTGAGTCATCCAGTCGCCTGGCGGTGTTCGGATTTCTAAAATTTCTAAGTTTCTCGGTTTAGCTGTGCTCGATTTGAGGAGATATGCAATCAGAATAGTCTTTGGCCTGATTGTGGTTGTTGCTGACGCTAGTTTGGATAATGTGTCTGCATTTTCATTCTCCTCCCTAAGGATTTGGGCAATCTTATATTCTTTGAATTTCAGGAGGAGTTTTTTTGCAATGTCCCGGTAGGCTATCATGCCTTTATCCTTGGCCTGGTACTCATCCAGGTCTTGGTTGACAACTACCCGTGAATCGCTGAATATCTCGACTTCATCTGCCCCGAGAGCTATGCAGACTCTGAGTCCAGCTAGTAGCGCCTCATACTCAACTTGATTGTTGGTTGCTTTAAAGTCAAATCTCATGGAAAATTCGACATCATCTCCTTCTGGAGTGCATACTACGATCCCTGCCCCGCTGCCATGAGTTTTTGAAGAGCCATCAACATACAATTTCAATGGGAAATTTTTTCCCAACATCCATTTTGCTTCTAGGTTCGGTTCTGTGAACTCGGCTATAAAATTTGCCATTACTTGCCCTTTAAGGGATGTCCTGGGGACGTAGTGGATATCGAATTCACTTAGCTCGATAGCCCATTTGGTCAGTCTTCCTAAAATCTCTGGCTTCTATAGAATATTCTTTAATGGGCAGTCAGTGAGTACCTGGATTGTATGAGCCTGAAAATGTGGCATTAGCTTCCTTGCTGCTGAAACCAATGCTGGGGCCATTTTTTCTGCCTTTGAATACCTGGTCTCGGCTGGTAGAAGTGCTTTACTGGTATAGTATACTGACTTTTGCACTCCATATTCTGTTCTAACTAGGACTGAGCTTGCTGCTGGTTCTGTAATTGATAAATACAGATGGAGTGTCTCTCCTATCTGAGGTTTTGAAAGGATGGGAGCCTGCCTTAGGTATTCTTTAATTTTTAAGAATGCCTGCTTGCACTCTTCATTCCATTCGAGTTCTTTCCCTTTTTTAATTACTTTGAAAAAAGGGGCGCATCTGTTTGTGGCCTTTGAGATGAATCTACCCAAGGAAGCTAAGTATCCTGTTAGGCGCTGTACTTCTTTGAAGGTCCTTGGTGAAGTCATTTTCTACAGGGCCTGAATCATTTCAGGGTTGACTTCGATTCCTCTTTGGTGGACTTGAAAACCCAGGAATCTTCCCGAAGGAACTTCGAATAAACATTTATTCGGATTTAGCTTTATTTGGTATCTCCTCAAGACATTAAATGTCTCCTGCATATCTGAAGTATGCTTGTCTGTCGTGATGCTCTTGGTCAACATGTCATCAATGTATACTACCATGTTTCTTCTTATTTGCCGTGCAAATATTCTGTTGACTAGCCTTTGATACGTTGCCCCGGTATTTTTAAACCCAAAGGGCATTATTGTGTAACAGTACAAACCCTGATCAATGGTGAATGCTATTTTTTCTTTGTCGGCTTTGTTCATTCGAATTTGGTTATATCCCCAATAGGCATCCATGAAACTAAGCAGCTCATGGCCTAATGTAGCGTCCACCAACTGATCTATCATCGGAAGTGGAAAACTGTCTTTTAGGCATGCCTTGTTTTGATATGTGAAATCTATGCACATTCTCCATTGTCCATTATGATTTTGAACGAGGACTACATTAGCTACCCATTGGGGGTAGTTGACCTCTCTAATCGACCCTACAACGATTAGCTTTTCTACTTCCTGTTTGATTGCCTGACTTCTTTCAAGATTGAATGATATTCTCTTTAATATCATCGGTTTTGCATTCGGGTCTACTTTGAGATGGTGAGATATTATTCGGGCATCTATCCCAACCATGTCTTCATGACTCCAAACGAACACATCCCTATATTCTTTAAGTAGGTTAATGAGGCTTTGTTTGACTTTTCCTTCCAAGTTGGCCCCGATCTTGATCTTGTTATCTGGTTCATCTTCTTTCAAGATGATTTCATCAACTGGTTCAATTTTGGATTCATTCGGCTCTTCCCTTGGGTCGAATTCGAATGACAGTGGCTCTTTGCTCTGACTTGGTTGCGTTATAGTGCAAACCTGTTCATTCTTGTCATTGTATACTGATAGGTTAGCTCTCTGGGCCATCTCTTGGGATCCCTTGATTACCCCGACCCCGACCCCTGTTCGGTCGGGAACTTGATTATTAAAGCATAAGTGGCTGTTACGGCCTTAGTTTTAATTAAGAATAGTCGACCCATCAACGCATTAAACGGCCAATTGTCTAAGTCTACCACCACGAAGTCAAGCAACACAGTTCTCTGACAAGGTGCCACTCCGATCTTCACAGGTAGCTTTACCGTCCCGAGTGACCTAACCTCAATTCCTCCGAATCCTCTAAGTGAAGTGTGGAAAGGCTGTAGGTCATTTCGGTCCAACCTGAGTTGATCATAGATAGTTACATTGAGAATGTATGCCAAACTTCCATTGTCTATCAAGATTCTCCTAACTTCCCGGTGACCAATCCGGGCATTTATTACTAAGGCGTCATTTGGATGAACATTGACCCTATGTGAGTCTGCTTCTATGAATGTTATTAGGTCTCATCCTTCTTTTACCCTTTTCGGGTCTGGCTCCACTGAGTTCACATCAAAGTTTTGTCTTGCTTCTACTGCTTCTCTAATTTCCTGTGTTTGTTCTCGGTTACTTCTCCTAGTGGATGGTCCGCCAAAGATCGTATGTATTACTTGATTGGCTTTTGGTCTGGCCCTTTGGCTTCGACCAGAGCTGTGATCGGCCCTGATATCTTTCTTTGTTTCTGATTTCTCATCTTTTTTCAAGATTACATCCTGTAGATATTCTTCCCGAATGAGGGATTCTATGTAATCTCTGAGTTGGTAACACTTGGATATCTCATGACCAGTTTCTTTATGGAATTGACAGTATTTGGTTGTATCTCTTTTGGGGAACTGAGACTATCGTCAAGGCTCTTGTACTATATTCTTTGTTTTAAGAATGGCCAGGATTTTCTCCTGCTTTTTTCGAAGAGGGGTGTAGTTGGTGTATCTACCTCTGTATTATTTCGTGGTCTGTTCGGAATTACGCCCATTTCCCCCGTCTTTTCTCTTTCTTTGCTGTTTCCTATCTGTTTTCCCTTTTGGTTCTGCACCTTGGACTCAGCGTCCTTCTCGGGTTTTTCTCCATACATGTAGCATCCTCCAGTGGCTAACTCTTCTTCCTCGGCCAGTGCATATCCTCCTGCCATGTCCATCATATCTGTATATCTGGTCAATCGGGCTCTTTTTAGGGCAAAAGACAACCGTCCATTTTGTAGGTTATTGATGAATGCAGCAATTATCGCTTCATCATTTGCACTGCCGATTTCTGATACTGCTTGGCCGAATCTTCCCAGGTATTTCTTCAGCGACTCATATTTCCCTTGTTTTATTTGAGAAAGGTGAGCCGCTGATTTTTTCCTATGAACATTGCTCCGAAATTACCTTGAAAAACTCCTGCTCAATTCACTGAAACTTCCGATGCTTGCTGGGGGCAATCTTCCGAACCATCTCGAGCCCATGTCTTCTAGAGTTTATGGAAAATTGAGGCATAGTAAGGGGTCGCTATGAGCATACTTGGCCATAGCAATTTTATAGCGCCTGACATGTTCTTTTGGGTCTATATTCTTTTTGAATTGTTCCACGTGTGGAATCCTGAATCTTTCTGGAAACGAAGTCCGCATGATGTCCCTAGTGAATGGGCTATCAGAATCCTCGTCAGATAAATTATTATACCCATAACGTCTGACCAGTGCATCAATTTGACGCCTATTGTTCTCAACTTCTCGAGTTAGGCTATGGATTATGACATCACTGTTTCCCACCGGACTCCCTGATGGTTGAATCGCTGGGTGATTGTCATTCCTCTTTTTGGCTCCCCATTTGCTACCGGGTTTCACGTATGACTCCATGACGACGCTTACGATGGTGTCGATCGCTATCTTCTGATGTCGACCGGTCCCTGTGCCTGTCATGTTTGCAGTGTCTAGCACAGAATGTCTGATCTTGGTTCTGTTTCTATCATGGATGTTCCTCTTCAGATGTTTCACTTCTAGCATGATTGATTGGAGTAGAGTTCCTTCCGGCTTCCGGTGCGTTTTGTTCTGGCCCTACTAAAACCAACGAAGCCTCGCAGGTGGGAGGTTAGGAATTTGCACCTCTGCAGCCGGTAGATCAACTCCTTCCTTTGCTGCGTCTACCACCAATTGTTGCAACGCTTCTCGAAAACGTTGTGTCAGGTCTCCACTGGTTGGAGGAACTTGCTGGATCCCCGCCAGGAATATAGGTTGGTTCTCCGTTGTTGCAGTGAGATCTCGGGAGGTGCTGCTAACATGGAAGATATCTGGAGATTTTTGACATCCCCGGAACTGCTTCTGTTTCCTGCCATTGCTTTTAATTAAATCAAAGGTTCAAGTTCCCCTTCTTCTAGTGCCAATTGTTGACGTCGATTTCTGGATGTGTGAGAAATTGACAACAAGGATTGGATTTTTGCTACGATTTTAAAGAGAAAAAGAAGGAGAAAGTAATCGGACGCAACTTTTTTAAGTGGTAAAACTCCGATGACCGGAGAAACGTCCGCAGGTGGTTGAACGATCAACCAAGCCAAAATCCACTATGAAATAATAGAAATACAATTCTCGATCTCTCTTTCTTCTCTCTGTGTTTTTGCTATGATTGTTGTATATCTATTTTTTGGCGAGATCATGGGTCTATTTATATGTTTATAGAACCTTAATATGCTTTGTACAAGTAATAAATCTTTGTATTTAATTATGACTACTTGCTTGAAGCGGACTGTCTTCTTTCTTGTTTCAAAGTCTTGTATTGAAATCGAAAGGGACTCTAGTAATGTAGTCCTATTTGGACTTGTTTCCTTATAAGAGCGTAGTCTTTTTAAAAAAATAAAGTTGTTACCTAATTGAGAACCCTTCCTGCTCAGTATTCTGTTCTCATTGGGATTCCTTTTTGATATGGATATCTTCGTGCATTTAATGACCTAATCCGTGTGAACTATGCGCTGGTCCTTTATTCAGTTTTCTTTATATTTGTCTCGAGTAAGGACAATACCCGTTGGTTCTAAGTAACATCATTTGATCCTGAGTAATATATGATGTCGATTGACCCTAAGTAGGTTTTGTTCAACATCTGCTTACTCGGGTTTTCTCTTCTTCGGTGATGTCTTGTAGGATATTTTCTGAATGCCTATTCGAATGTCCACCTGGCAATTTATCATTTTTGTTGATGACGTGTACGTACGATAAAATTCAAATATGACACACACACACATACACACATACACACACACACACACACACACACACACACATATATATATATATATATATATATATATATATATATTAATAAATAAAATACGATTACTCATCCATTCCAATACATTTAGAATATGAGTTTTATTTTTTATTTTTCTGTTACGGTACCTTTTATTGTTAATTTGTTAATTATATGATATTTAAAATTTTTAAAATAATTAAATAACACCTATATTTAATATTTTTATATTTAAATAATTTTTTTTATAATAGTACAAAAAATTATTTTTAGGTTAAAACCTGAACCCTTAAATCAACCCAAATCAACTCAAACCAATCCGACTTTTTTTGGTTGGGTTTGAATCGGTTTGGTTTGGGTTAACATATAGTCAAACCGATACACATCGGTTTATTTTGACATTGAGCTTCAACCCAAACCAAACCGAAAAAACACACCCCTACTCTATACCACTTGTAGAAATCGAAATAAAATAATGAAACACATCCAAAGAATAATTTTCATTTTTGGCTTTAGACTTTTACTTGGCTATTTGGTGGGCTTTTAATATTTTTTACTTTTAATAGATGTTTTTCCACCCATTTTCGATTTTCGAAAACAATTTCGAATTTGTATTTGTTAAACGGTTTTTTTAATTTTGTTTTCAAAACACAAAAACAAAATAGAAAACAAAATCAATTTAAAAATTTAAAAACACAAAACAGGTTTAAGATGTTTGTCATATTTTTCTTTTTTTTTTAACTCACTTTTTTTTTTTTTTTTTCATCACAAGTCATATTCTTCTTCTTCGACTTCTCCATGAGCCGATTTTGTTGGAGATAAGATAGGAGGATATCACCTCCAGGGTGTTGGAGCCGTCGATTTACTCCCTAAGAGCAGGTCGTCGGTTTCATTTTTATTTTATTTTTTTATTTGGTTAATCTATATCTGAGCTTTGGTTGGAGATTTGATTTGGGTTTAAAATTAACTAGATCTCTAGCTGGTTTCTTTTCGTTTATATTTTATTTTATAAGTAAATTGCTTTTATTTTTCTCAAGAGTGCTCGATCTTATTGAATTTTTCTTCTTTTGTTCATAGATTTGGTCCTGAGATATATATTTTGTGATTTCCAGCAATTGGGTTCATGGATGAGGTTTTAACACTGGTAAAAATTAAAAGATCTGAGAGAAAATAAAACTATTATAGATTTCTAGGAATTAAAAAAAGAAACAGATTTTTGAATTTGAATGGAGTTCGAAGAAGACGGAGGAGTCATAATTCCAACAAATCGTAGAGACCCATATGAGCTTTTGTATGTTCTATAATTTTGAAATAATGGCTTGTATTCAAGCACTAGTGTTAAAAAAAATGAGGAAAATAGGTTGAGTTTTTAGCTTTGCAATTTATTTGTTTAGGCATTCAATCTTTCCGGTTTTCTTGATTAGTTTTTTTTTTCTTCCTAATAAATCTTTCAATTTTTTTCCCGTTGATCCACCGTATGTGTTTTTATTGCTTTTGTTTTCAGAATACAATTTTCAACATATACTACCAGACGGGTATTCAGATTTCGAAATTAAAACAAAAAACACTATCTTCATTTTCAATTTTCTATTCAAAAAACAAAAAAATTAAAACATTTACAGGAAGTGCCCTTATATTTTAGTGTTTTTTGTTTCAAAAAAGCTTGACTAATTAATCTTATTTATAGAGACAAAATACATCCAAATTTTATTAGTATTCAAATGACCTATTTTGGCTTAAACTAAATAATTTAACTTGACAAATGTTGGAAATTCTACGGGGTTTGAAAGAGAGAATCGATGTAAAGAAAAATATTTAGTACATGTGAAATTGATTATCAAGACTTCAAGGCTCTGAATTCAAATCTTTTAGACATTAATTCACCATTTTCCTGTAAAACGGTGGGTACACAATGGGTTTGAAAATTTTATCGTCAGGATTCAATGAAGCCTAATAATAAATTGTTGATTTCAAGTTTTGTACAACGAGAATGACCAATTAGAAAAATCTGTATAATAATCTTGATGATACCTAAAAGAATAAAATAAGGGAAGAAGACTTATGAGTCATTTGTTTTTTTTCTGAAGACTGAACAATCCTAACTATTTTTAAACACTGAATAGGGAATGAAATCTGAGCTGGAATGACAAGTTTTTTTTTTCTCACATCTGAATGTATTGTCAACACATTTGGTTTTTAAAAATAAAATTGTCTGAACATATGTAATTTTACATTTATACCCATGTTAAACTATTATACATATAATATGGAATAAATACATCACCTTAATATCATAGTAAAGTATTGATATTAAACACCAAATTGAGAAGTGATTAGGGTTCTTTTTTCTTATTTTTAATGGTGTTTAAAATAAGCAATATATTAAAATAAAGATTTCTATACCATATATTATTATGATGAAATTGGAAATATGTAATCTATGGTGGCTAGTATCGGAAGAAAAGATTTTAGATTACTTTTAATGCAATTCAGTGATTTGTAATTAAGCGAAAAGTCAGGATTTTTTTCTTTTTATTTTAAGTTGTGTGGACACTTATAAAAACAAACAAAACAACTTAATAATTATGATTCAGACCCATTAAGTTTTAAGTAGAAAAAATAAATGATCCCTTAGAAAATATGTTAAGAGCAGTATAATTTTTCTGAATAAAAAACCAAACAATATTAGCGTTTTTATACTACTTTGATAAATATTTGTATATCTTTATAGTAAGTTGTGTCTCTACACAGTAAAGTTGTATCTCTTCACAAATAAACATTGTCTCTCTTATGAATAGGCATGTTCATTGCGAATGGTTACAACTTTTATTTCAAAATTAATTTAAAAATCCCAACAATCTCCACCAATTTTCAAAAGATTTTTTTAAAAAATATTATTAAATTTAACTAAATGAATACATAGAAAATACTAGACATCATCGTAAAAGTCAAGTACATAAATGACAAGGTTCTTTAGGACTTGAGCTTGAACTTACACTTAGCACAAATAATTCAAAGCATGATAAAGGTGCTAAGGTGAATGTATCTTGAACGTAGAGCCCTTAGAGATCTGCTGGAATCATCACACATATTGACTTTAAGGAGTAGAGTATTCTGATTGCTCTGCATATTAAGGACCCCATGTGTAAGTGAAATTATTGTGTAATTGGCTTCTTTTTGTGTCAAAACCTTTGATGTGCTTTTGTTTAGGTAGTTTTGGTTCCTCTTGTGGTCAACATCATTGTGATCATGATTGAAGACAACTTTTCCGACTTCTAAAGATCTTCAAGAAACGAGCTACAAAGGTTTAATTTATTCGACTTGTTCTCTTGAAGAGATTAGGTGCACACACACACACAAAATTCATTCATATGTGTCCTTGCATCGTAGTGTATCATTCATTGCACACACATACAACTTGTTTACACGAGTCATTGCATTAGTTGTACAAACTACATATACACACACGTGCATCATGATTCTTTTGTATTCGTGTGTGTTTCATTGATTGAGTTCTAAGTGTAGGGAAAATCACCCTGCGCAGCGGAAACAAGAAATTTAATAAAAATTAGGGTTTTGTATAAATAAATATTTTCCTTTTGAATAACAAGAACCTAAACCCTAGAGTAATTGATGTATATAAAAAGTGTCGTACCTTTTCTCGTTAATACTGAACAAGTGCCAAATTGATTTTGCAAGGTCATCCAATCCAATCACGAACGTGAGTCAGCTAGAAGTGTGAGCTCCCTCTCCTTTTAATTGTATACCTAAGGATGGAAACAAACAAAATCTTTCTCTTTGTTAGTTACAATAATCCTCCAAGAAGAAAACAAAGAATGTCAAGTCACTTGTGAATTGTCAATCAATTTGATTGAAACTCCCGTGAACCTTGATTCAATTGTTAGGATTATGCTCGATAACAAGAGTGTAATAATCTATTTGACAATCTTTTCATATAATTAAAGTGATTTCTAGTTTAACAAATCTTATAGCATTTATAGTTTGATTATTATAATTGTCAAAAGTAAACATTCATAAGGTCAAAAGACTATGAGAAAAGAAGAATTGTTTATACATCTAGATAGGTATGAGGTAGACACAATTCTTTAGTTAGTCTTGAATAATATTCACAACTTAAGATAAAGGTTGGGCACCTTTATCTTGTTAAACTTGTAGATTCTTTTGCTCGCATTTGAGTGGGATCAAATATGTTATGAAGAGTCTAAAATCATCAAAGTGTGGTGTCTTTAGGAAAAAGAATCTAGTGCACTGGGTGCATTGAATTGGATCACAATGAAAAATTTATCTAAAACCGTCAATAGATAAAAGTTTTTCACTTGAAGACAATCGGAGAGTCTATCTCAATCCTGAGATAAATGATGGACTTATGGTTGCAAGTGTTATCATTTGAGCTATCAATGAGTACGATTATATAGCATAGTCTATCCTTTATAGTTTGGTGGTATTCATTTCTTAATCGATAGAGGACTTCATTCAAAGATATGGACATCGTGGCGTCATTTATTAAATGAGAGCAGAATATAATCATATGGATGATTTGAGGTATTGGATATTAAATCTTAACGTTAAGTTTTCAATAGTGTCTATTGAAACATGGCTTCGGGACAAATCAAAATATTCAAGTTCAAAATGTGGTCATATGAGTAAATATGGTAACATGGAGAGCTAAAGGCGGTCTAAGAGCTCTTGGCGATTGCTGGTATTCTTCACGAGGATACACTTTCTCCAATAAGGTTGTTTAGGGTATGAATGAGTAACATCAGCTTATTCTATCTTTATTTAAGAGTTCAATTTTAGTTCTTTAGTGAATGAACTAAAATTAAATAGATCGGACCTAAGTGAATCATTTGTTGATTGTGATTGGATTGTGTCTATTGGAGCTTAAATTTAGATAGCCCGTCAAGATCCTCAATCCACACGAACTTGCATGGATCACTTCATATATTCTACCGGACTAATTTAGGGGTCCATCTAGAATTGTATTAAGGCATGCGAACTTGTTTCTTTTTGTAAGAATAGGTCTAGTTCACATGTGGACTTTTAAATAAGGTCTAATGGATTTAATAAAATAAGAAAAATAATATATGGCCCATATATATGGTATGGGCGGCAAGGCTCTTTAGATTAGCATAAATATATATTATTTTTATTTTATTAATTAATTTAATGAAACTTAATTAATTTGTTGATTAATTAATTATTTAATTAAAAGTCAAAATCTTTTTCCTAGTAGGAGATGGTTTCCTAAAATTATACTATTGTTGGTAGCATAATTAATATTAAAGACTGTATTTGATAAGTTGATAAATAAAAGGAATTATTTATCTAATCAAATTAAGAAGTTTTTAATATGGTTGCAAATACACTATTGAGTTGGATTAGGAGTCTTGGTGCAGGATAGAATTCATTTTAAAAATTGATTCTGAACCACCAAGTAAGTCCTTCTAAGAAAAGGATTTGTGATCCTAATATTTATCCTATGAAATTCGGCCAGCCCATGTATATATATAAAAGGGTAGAATTCCTTTTAGATAAGGATTCTTAACTACCAAATAAATCCACCTAAAGAAGGAATTTTTGCCAACCAAGTAAATCCTTCTTAGGAAAGAATTTGTGATCCTATATATATACCCTTGTGAATTTTGGCCAGCCCAATGATTCTTAGAGTAAAAATTTCAGCCAAGAAAAAGGTTTTTCTAAGAGAGAATTTTTCTTGGCAAGAGAGAATTTTGAGAGAGAAAAATTTAGTATTTTACTCTAGACAAAATTCAGTCAACTCTAAGATATAAGGTGTGGAATTCAGCCAAGGAGAAAAGAGAAAAAGAGATCGTTTTTGTTTTCGATAGTACACTAGTATCCTTTATATCAAAAGGGTTTTGTATACAACATCGAATCAAGGTTCACGCGAGTTTCAGTCAAATTGATTGATAATTCACAAGTGGCCGGACGTTCTTGATTTTTCTCTTGGAGGATATTTGTAACTAACAAAAAAATAGATTCTGTTTGTTTCCATACTCAGGTATAAAATTTGAAGAAAGAGAGCTCATACTCCTAGGTGATTCACGTTCGTGATTGGATTGGAAGATCTTGCGGAATCAATTCGGCGCTTGTTCAATCATCACAAGAAAAAGGTACGACACTTTTATATACATCAATTAATCTAGGGTTAAGGTTCTTGTTATTTAAAAGGAATTTTTTTTTATTTATACGCAAAGCCTAATTTTATAAATTCTTTCTCACACTTCTGTTGCGTCTTTGAACCGTTGTTTTCCCTACATCGATGTTGTACACAAAACCTTTTAATATAAATGCTACTAGTGTGCTATCAAAAACTAAACGTTCTTTCTTCCTTTTCTTCTTTGCTGAATCTCACACTATTTCTTAGAGTTGATCCTATTTTGTCTATAGTAAAATAAGATTTTTCTCCCTTAAAATTTCTATGGTAGCCAGAATCTTCTCTCTAAAAGATTAGGGCTGGCAGAAATTAATTCTGTGAAATCACCTTAGGCTGGCCGAAATTAACAAACACACACACACACACACACACACACACACACACACATATATATATATATATATGTATATATAAATATATAGGATCATAAATCCTCTCCTAAGAAGGATTTACTTGGTTGGCAAGAATCCTTTCCTTAGATGGATTTATTTGGTAGTTAAGAATTATTTCCTAAAAGGATTTCTATCCTTTTATATATATATATGGGCTGGCCGAAATCTTCATAGAATATATATTAGGATCACAAATCCTTTCCTAAAAAGGATTTACTTGGTTGTTAAGAATCATTTTCTTAGGTGGATTTACTTGGTGGTTAAGAATCCTTTTCTAAAAAGAATTCTATCCTACACCAAGACTCCTAATCCAACTCAATAGTGTACTTGTAACCATAATAAAGACTTCCTAATTTGATTAGATAAATAATTTCTTTTATTTATCTATTTATCAAATATAGTCTTTAATATTAATTATACTACCAACAATAGTATAATATTAGGAGACCATCTCCTACTAGAAAAAGATTTTGACTTTTAATTAAATAATTGTTTAATCACCAAATTAATTAATTTCCATTTAATTAAATAATAAAATAAAATAATATAATTAAGCTATTCTAAATAGCCTTGCCGCCCAACACATATATATGGGTCATATATTATTTTTTCTTATTTTATTAAATCCATTGGACCTTAATATAAAGTCCACATGTGAACTAGACCTATTTTTATAAAAAGAAACAAGTTCACATTCCTTGATACAATTATAGATGGACCCCTAAATTGGTCCGGTAGAATATATTAAGTGATCCATGCAAGTTCGTGTGGATTGGGGTTCTTGGAGGGCTATATAAATTTATGCTCTAATAGACACAACCCAATCACAATCAACAAATGATTCACTCAGGTCCGATCTATTTAATTTTAGTTCAATCCACTAAAGAACTAAAATTGAACTCTTAAATAAAGATAGAATATGTTGATGTTATTCATTCATGCCCTAGACAACCTTATTGGGGAAATTGTATCCTCATGAAAAATATCAATAATCGCCAAGAGCTCAAATACCGCATATAGCTCTCCATGCTACCATATTTACTCATATGACGACATTTTGAACTTGGATATTTTGACTTTTCCAGAAGCCATGTTTCAATAGACACTATTGAAAAATTAACGTTAAGATTTAATATCCAATACCTCAAAACATCCATATGATGATATTCTAATCTCATTTAATAAATTGAGCCACAATGTCTATATCAATAAATGAAGTCCTCTATCGATTAACAATTGAAAAACACCAAATTATCGAGGAAAGACTATGCTATATAATCGTACTCATTGATAGCTCAAATGATAACACTTGGAACCACAAGTCCATCATTTGTCTCAGGATTGAGATAGACTCTACGGTTGTTTTAAAATGAAAACTTTTATCCATTGATGGTTTTAGATAAAGTATTTCTCTGTGATCCAATTCAATGGACCCAGTGCACTAGATTCTTTTGCCCAAAGACACCAGACTTTGATGATTTTAGACTCATCATAACACATTTGATCCCACTCAAATGCTAGCAAAAGAATCTACAACTTTGACAAGATAAAGGCACCAAAACTTTTTATCTTAAGTTGTGAATATTATTCAAGACTAACTAAAGAATTGTGTCTACCTCATACATATCTAGATGTATAAACAATTCTTCTTTTCTCATAGTCTTTTGACCTTATGGTTATTTACTTTTGGCAATTATAATAATTAAACTATAAATGCTATAAGATTTGTTAAACTAGAAATCACTTTATTAATATGAAAAGATTGTCAAATACATTATTACACTCTTGCTAACGAGTATAATCCAAACAATCTCCCACTTGCTCTATAGCAAATGTGTCATATCTCTCATCCCAATGTTCTCCAAATGCCTATTAAAACTCTTTTGTGGAAGAGCCTTTGTAAAGGGATCTGTTAGATTATCTGCTGACGCGATCTTGGTAATCGTCATGTCACCCCTATGCACAATTTGTTGGGATTTATACCCTAAACATGTAACTTGTAAATTTATTTATGAAGTAAATAAAAAGAAAGGTTCAATTCATTCTGTTATGTTATTTATTTTATAAACTTATATACATATTAACATCCTGGATTGCTGAATGTAATCTCGAACTGCGTATATGAGTGTCATATACGGACGGATACACTAAGAGGCGTGCAATCTAAAGAGTCTATAGATAGCAAATAAAGCTGGGTACTTTATTTGTGGTTAATCTATAGTTGTGGTCCATTCTGTAATGTACAGTGATTCTATCCTGAATCATTCATATGAGATATGGGAAAGGAGGCACCTTGTATGATGTTATCATATAAGACTGGGCTATGATCTATATGAATCTCACACCATGATCCGTTTATCGATGAGATTCATATATATCAACTAATGATGGCTATATATGGGTGATCTTAATCCTGAGTGTCTTATCAACTCCTTCAGGTTAGATCGTGGTCTTTGATATACCATGGGTGAGGTCAGATGCATTTCCTGATCAATATACTCTGTATACTGGGATTACGGTTTGGCTTGTGGTTGGGAAGGTTTTCTACACGATAGTGGAATCCACTCCTTCTTGTGAGAAGTAGATGGTAGTTCTCTTAGGGGTTAGAGCTCTCCTAATTTCGTGAGAAAATACGATTTATTGTCCATTAAAGAATTTTAAGTTCACTTTAGGCTTCATATATATACATCATCTTCTTTCTAATTCATTTTTTAGATCTTTCAAACCTAATTTTGAGAGTGAGAAAAGGTTCTTTACAGAGAGAAGCTCCAGGAAGGCATTTTTACTCAACCATCCTTAAAATCCAAAGCATCAAGCATCTTTCAAGCATGTATTTCTTGTGTGTTCATGACTATGTATTCTCTACATGTTCTAAACTTTATGTTTTCATTACTAAGACATGTATACCTAGGGTTTTAGTCTTAATTGCATATTAATTGCTGTCATGGTTGTTTAATTGCTTTTATGACATGCTTGTGTGTTGATTGTTGGTTGAGATGCATTAATTTGTGATAGCTAGCATTTAGGACGATTTTACCCTTCTAGCTAATTCTTCTTGCCTTTGCATTTAGAACATTGATATCTATGATTTGTTTTAATTGTCATTATTAATCCTAGATAAGCATGAATGTATTGACCTAGCATTTTTGCATATTGAATATTCTTGCATATTCACTTAGGTTGCCATTATCTCTTCATTGTTGTTTTAGCTTGTGGCTAAGTGGTTAGTGCACAAGGCTAGTGATCCAAAATCGCTATTAAGGCCCGTTAGGTAGAGTGAAAGGGTTAGTAACTGGAGGGTTAGATGGGAGGTCAACCTTTGTTGTAAACGTTTACTCAATAGTGGATTTTGAGGATTGAGGGTGGCACTCTAAATAGCCCGAGGTTTTTCCCATTTGGAGGGTTTCCACGTATATTTTCCGTGTTGTTATTGTTTTATGTTTGTTGTCATTTAATTGAGTATTTAAGTAGAATGGGTTGAATTGTTAATATTGATTAATTCACAAATCTGGTAATCTATCGAATTAAAACCTATTCACCCCCCCTCTAGGTTATAGATACACACTTTTTATGGCATTTCAATTGGTATCAGAGCTGGTGCCTAGATATACTTAGGTGATTCGTGCATTGCGTGTGTCTTACCTTTTGCATTTTGGTTGTTTTCATTTTGTGTGTTGCATTACATTTGTATCTTCATATTATTCATTACCATCAAACACAATGAGTGGAAAAGGAAAACGTCATGAGGGAGCCGCAAGCACAAGACCCCCTTTGCTCAATGGGGTGAATTATGCTACTTGGAAGGGAAGATGGAAGCCTATCTTTGCCAAATAGATGACCGTGCTTGGATGGCTAATGAAGACAGTTATACTAATCCAACAATGACCACTGATGAAAGTGTAGAAGCTTCTAAGCCCAAGTCTAGTTGGAGTGCTCAAGAGTTTGAAGCATCCAAGTGGAACTCTAAGGCTATGCATGCCATCCTTCGTGCCGTGGATGATAATCAGTACAAGCTGGTCCAAAACACTAGGATTGTAAAGGAGGCTTGGGACATTCTTCAAATAGCACATGAGGGAACCGAGGTAGTCAAGGACTCAAAGCTCCAAGTCCTACAGATGTAATTCGAGACGATTAGGGTGGAGGTGCATGAATGCTTCAATGACTTCCAAGTGAAGTTGATAGATATTGTCAACAAAATCCATCAACTTGGTGACCCCTATTCGGATAGGTGAGTCAGGCAAAAAATTATTAGGTGACTTCCATCAAGGTTCGAATCTTAAGTGACGATACTTGAAGAGAATAGTGAGTACAAGAAAATAAAGTCGAGTGAAGTCATTAGAAGACTTCTAGCTTACGAGTCTAGATGGAACACCTCACCCACACCTCTGAAGAAGCAAAAGAGCATTGCCTTGAAGACCACAAAGGTTGAAGAAGAGGATGAGGATTCAAATGAAGAAATGGCCCTCATAGTTAAAAGATTCAAGAAATTCAAGAAGTTTGAGAGGAAAGGTTTTGGGTCAAAAGGGAAGGAAGTGAAAAGGAAAACTTCTTTCAAGAAGATTGAAAATTTTCAAGAAAGTGACTCTAAGAAGGGCATTCAATGCTATGAATGCAGTGGCTTTGGTCACATTGCTCCAGAATGTACAAATTTGAAGAAAAAGAAAAATGGGAAGGCAATGGCGGCTACTTGGAGTGATAGTGAAGACTTGGAGGAGGAAGAAACGTCTTCAGATGATGAAGATCGAGTTGCAAACTTCATTGCCTTCATAACATCTCATAATGGCAAGAAAGTTGTGAGTGACAAGGAAAAAGTAGATGCCTCTAGTGATGAGAGTACCCCTTCTAACTCTAGGTTTGAGATTGAAAAGTCTAGATTGAAAAAGAAGAAGGAGGTTCAAGAGTTGAAAAAGAAGAATCTAGAGTTGACCTTCAAGTTGGAGCTTATGATAAAGAGCGGAAAAGAGTTAGAAGAGAGTTTAAAGTTGGAGCTTATGATCACTAAGAAGAGTGAAGAAAACTTAAAGATTGAGCTTAAGGAAGCGAAAGAATTGGTTGCCAAGATGACATCTGGAACCTAGAGACTTGATAAGATGCTATCTTGTGGGAAGAGTCCTAGTGATAAAACGGGCCTATGATATGTGGAAGGAAAGGATGCCACTTCCTTGAAGAAAACCATCTTTTTCAAGAGTCTAAAGGACAAAGAGGTTCAAAAGTCACACCAATAAATGAGATCAAATGAGGTTGGTGAATCATCAATGCAAGCATAAAAAAAGTCTTAAGCTAAAACACATTCACCAAAAGCTAGAGCTCATCAAACACGACCACAACCTCCAAAGATCTCTCGAATTCAACAAAGAAATTTTCACCCATAATCAAGAAGAGAAGCTAATGTGGCTCAACCACAAAGGATGTTTCAAAGAAGAGATTCGGCTCAACACCAAAGGACAACTCAAAGGAGAGGGAAGTCTTCCATGTTTGCACAAGAATATGGTATGAATTCTTACTTTACTCCCATTTTTCATTATTGTGGTGTTGAAGGTCACATAAGGCCGAATTGTTTTAAATTTATTAAGTTGTGTCATTTTGAAAGCATGATTGAGAAGAATATGCTTAGAATAACCAAAATGCATGCACCTAGGAATTTTAGAGCCAATGAACCCAAGGCTCCTAGAAATGACAATGTTGCTACTAGGTGGACTAGAACAAATGAGTATGTTTGCCATGTGGCCCAAGTGGTGTTCAAGGCGAAAGCCTCTAACACTTAGTACCTTAATAGTTTGACACTCTTGTGATGGTGGATGGTGGATTTGTCACCTTTTGTGATGGTTCACGTAAGAAGGTTCTAGGAAAAAGAAAACATTGCCATCCCTGGTTTGCCCTCCTTGCCCAATGTTCTCTATGTGGATGGCTTGCAAGCCAATCTCATTAGCATATCACATTTAAGTGACGAAGGGCTTCCGGTTTTGCTTGGAAAAGTTGATTGCTCTATTCTAAGAGAAGATGGACATGTCCTATTGAAAGGCAAAAGATCAAGTGAAAATTGTTATTGTCTTGATTCTAATGGCATTTCTTGCAATTTGTCTAGTTGTGATCAAGTTGAATTATGGCATCAAAGGTTAGGTCATATGAATTTCAAAGACTTGAAAGTTCTTGAGAGGTTTAAAGTTGTGAGAGGCCTTCCTAAATTTGGAAATAGAATTGAGGGAGTTTGTGGACCTTGTCAACAAGGAAAGCAAACTAAGAGTGTTCATACGAAGGGTAAGTATCTTGCCATTAAAAAGCCATTAGAGCTTCTTCATATGGACCTTATGTGTCCCATGTAAACCGAGAGTCTCAGTGGCAAGAGATACATTTTTGTGTGTGTGGATGATTTTTCTAGATTTACATGGACTTACTTTCTTAGAGAAAAATCTGTATTAAGAGAATTAAGAGTGATCACGGGAGAGAATTTGAAAATGTTTGCTTTTAAAATTTTTGTGAGTCTTGAAAACTCCTATGAGTTCTCGGCTTTTCGAATCCCTCAACAAAATGGGGTAGTAGAGAGGAAGAATAGAGTCCTCCAAAAGATGGCCCGTGTGATGTTGCATAGCAACAATGTGCCTAGGAACCTTTGGGCTGAAGCTGTCAATACAGCTTGTTATATAGGCAATAGGGTTTTTCTTAGGCCCGGGACTAGGCTAACCTCCTATGAATTGTGGAAGGGTAGGAAGCCAAATGTTAGCTACTTCCACTCATTTGGAAGCAAGTGCTACGTTCTAAATGACCGTGATCAACTTGGCAAGTTTGATGCTAAGAGTGATGAGGGGATTTTCATTGGCTATGCCATAAATAGTAAGGCCTATAGAGTTTTTAATTTGAAGACACGAAGTGTAATGGAATCATCTAATGTGGTCATAGATGATTGTAGGTCTAAGGTTTGTAATCATGATGAGGAGATTAGTGTGGTTGATGATTCTATCTTGGTGAATATTGATGAGATTTCTAGCGATTAAAAATCAAAGATTGAAAAATAGGTCACTCAATCTCTTGATAGAGATCCTACGTTGGACTCTAAGGAACCTGCTTCTTGGGTTAGGCATCTCTATAACAAGAGTGACATTCTTAGAAATGTGAATGAGGGTGTGAGGACTAGACATCAATTAGCAAATCAAATTAGTTACACTTGTTACACCTCTCAAATTGAACCCAAAAATAAGATGAAGCTTTAAGTGATGAGTTTTGGGTTTTTGCTAAGCAAGAAGAGCTAAACCAATTTGAAAGAAATGAGGTTTGGACTCTAGTTCCTAGGCCTAAGAACATTAATGTAATAGGCACCAAGTGGGTCTATAGGAACAAATCAGATAAGGATGGCAACATTGTGCGGAATAAAGCTAGATTTGTTGCACAAGGATACTCTCAAAATGAGGGTATCGACTTTGAGGAGACTTTTGCTCCCGTTGCCCGTTTAGAGTCCATTAGGCTTCTCCTATCCATATCGTGTGTTCACAAATTTAAATTGTATCAAATGGATGTTAAGAGTGCCTTCCTCAATGGCTTCATGCAAGAGGAATTGTTTGTTGAGCAACCTAAGGGGTTTGTGAATCCGCACCACCCCAATCATGTTTATCGCCTCAAGAAGGTGCTATATTGGTTGAAATAAGCACCAAGAGCTTGGTATGAGTGCCTCACTCTTTATCTTGTTGACAATGACTACTCTAGAGGTAGTGTTGACAAGACTTTGTTCATCAAGTGCACCAAAGATGAGATATTCATAGCACAAATTTATGTTGATTACATCATTTTTGGTTCTACCAACAACTTGAAAGTTCAACAATTTGTTGATGTCATGACTCATGAGTTTGAAATGAGCATGGTTGGTGAACTCAATTACTTTCTAGGTTTATAAATCAAGCAAATGCATGATGGGATCTTCATATCCCAAGCTAAGTATGCCAAGAACTTAGTGAAGAAGTTTGGCCTTGAGAATGCCAAGCATTGTGACACACCAATGAACACCACTTTAAAACTTAGCAAAGATGCTAGTGGAAAAAATGTGATCAAAGTCTATATCGTGGCATGATAGGGAGCTTGCTATACTTGACTGCTAGTAGGCCAGATATAGCTTTTAGTGTTTGTGTATGTGCTAGGTACCAAGCCAATCCCAAGGAATCCCATCTCTCCTCAATGAAGAGAATCATTCGATATGTGAATGGGACATCCAACTATGGGATATGGTACTCTTTTGACACTAATGCTAGTTTAGTTATCTTTAGTGATGCAGATGGGGCAGGTAATTGTGATGATAGGAAGAGTACATCGGGCGGTTGCTTATTCCTAGGGAACAATCTTGTGTCTTGGTTTTGTAAGAAGGAAAATTCCATCTCATTATCCACAGCTGAGGCCGAGTATATAACTGCTGGGAGTGCTTGTACACAACTCCTTTGGATGAAGCAAATGCTTGTGGATTATGGCTTTGAGCAAGGTACTCTAACCCTTTATTGTGATAACATGAGTGCCATCAATATTTCAAAAAATCTTGTCCAACATTCTAGAACTAAGCATATTGACATTAGACATCATTTCATTAGAGAGCTAGTTGAGAGAAAATGTATTACACTTGAGCATGTGGGCACAAATGATCAACTAGCGGATTTTTTTACGAAACCATTAGATTTAACTAAGTTTAAATCTCTTAGTAGGTCTATTGGGATTTGTCATATGCATTGATGGGTTTTGGTGGTTGACCCCATTTGGGGAGCTCAAGAAAATAGAGCGAACTTGCATCTTAATAAGTAAATAATTGTTTAATTTTATGCTCTTTAATTAATTGCTTGAGTTTCTTGGTTGCATATATTATTATATGTCTTTTTATTCAATAAGTGTGTTTTTGCCTTATTTTAAATGGATGTCTCATTTGAGTTCAAACATGTATTTTTGGACTAGGAATTTGATTAGGAAGTACATTGGATTGACCCAAAGTTTATCTTCATGTTTATGAAAACTTGATCTTGACATGCTTAAAGTGATTTGCATGATGAATTTTTTTTAAAGCTTATAAAATGATTGCAAATATATGTGCAAGTGACTTTTGAGACTTTATTCAATAAGGATATTGTATCCTTTTCAAGGATTTCACAATCAAATAGTCTCTATCTTTACTTATTGAACAAGGCTACTATCATACGGGCATCTTGCCCGGAAAAATCTAATAGGGCACAATAGTCGCTCATGTCTTGTTCAACTTGTAAAGTTTGATAGTTGCTTTTATGTTTTTGATTGAACTATATCTTGTTTTCCATTGTCAATTTGGTGCAAATTAGTTTGACTTCTCTTGGAACCTCATGTGTTATTTTCCTTTGCCAAATACCATGCTTTTGGAAGTTGATGTTACATGTACTTCATTCAAGGCAATCTTTCCCACATGTTTCAATCAATAACATTTCCATGAATTTCTCTCTCTCTTAATTAACCTGCATAAAGTTGTTACATATGATTATGCATTTACATTGCAAATATCTCTCTTTGCTACAGCATGCCGGTTGGGGAATACTCCTTTGCCTATCTTGTGACAAAAAAAGGGAGCAGTGTTGGATTTAGGGGAAGTTGATATTGGCATGTTTTTAAGGGGGGGAGTTGATATTGGCATGTTTTTAAGGGGAGATTGTCATATTGTGAGGGAGTTGACCTATTTATGGCGAGTAATTGCTTGGTGCATTGTTGATTGCATGTTACTTGTTTCTATTTCATGCAAATTGCACTTGTTTTTATTTATCTTGATCCCTCTCATACACTTGTCTTGGAAATTGTAATTCTTTGTTTTGTAGAGATGATCATTCTACAAGAGATGAAAGATTTGAAGATTTAGCTTTAGGTATCTCTTGTAACATAAAATGATTGTTTGTTGACCTTTTGTTGGTTCTTGTTGTTTGTTGTAAGGATACCTTGTGAGTGAGTGGCTTTGTCACGAAATAGCCAAAGGGGAAGATTGTAAGTTCCTCGGTTTTTGATTGGCTTATTTCGTTGACAAACACATTTTAGGATCAATATTGTAAGGGTAGTTAAGGGCATCATTGTTCTTAACCATGCTTAAGCATCAAAGGTAAAATCACTTGCTTAACTTCATTGAAGAGATTTAGTGCACACACTCTCACTCATGCATTCTATTTTAATTATCTTGCTTGCATGCTTATTTGCCATTTTGAGTGTCTTGTGTGTCTTATTTTTTATTTGAGTGTGAATGTATGTTTGTGCCTTAGAAAGAGGATTTTTCCTCTTTACCGCAGTCTAGACCGCTCTATGTGCAGTGCCCCCGCCGCGGCCTGCACAACGGTGTTCGGTAGAGGATGTACGTTGTGTCTAAAGTGGTCTGTGCGTGTTGCCTACGCCGCGGCCTCCCAAGCAAAGTTTCACAGAGAAAGAATGTTGTCCAGACCGCGGTCTGTGCACGCTGCATGCACATCGGCCTACAGAGCGGCATTGTACAGACGATACACCGCTCTCTGTGCTGCGGTTTAGACACTTGCCTGGACAGCGGTACAGCCAGTGGTCCTGACGTGTTTTGGTTGCGTTTTGCCAAAAACGATGCAGTTTCACTTTAGGCTTCATATATATACATCATCTTCTTCCCAATTCATTTTTTAGAGCTTCCAAACCTAATTTTGAGAGTGAGAAAAGGTTTTTTAGAGAGAGAAGCTCCAAGAAGGCATTTTTACTCAACCATCCTTAAAATCCAAAGCATTAAGCATGTTTCTAGCATGGATTTCTTGTGTGTTCATGACTAGGTATTCTCTACATGGTCTAAACTTTATGTTTTCATTACTAAGACATGTATACCTAGGGTTTTAGTCTTTATTGCATATTAATTGCTTGCTTGGTTGTTTAATTGCTTTTATGACATGCTTGTGTGTTGATTGTTGGTTGAGATGCATTAATTTGTGAGCATTTAGGACGATTTTGCCTTTCTAGTTAATTCTTCTTGCCTTTGCATTTAGAAGATTGATATCTAGGATTTGTTTAAATTGTCATTATTAATCATAGATAAGCAAGAATGTATTGACCTAGCATTTTTACATATTGAATATTCTTGGATATTCACTTTGGTTGCTATTATCTCTTCTTGATTGTTTTAGCCTGTGGCTAAGTGGTTAGTGCACAAGGCTAGTGATCCAAAATCGCTATTAAGGCCCGTTAGGTATATTGAAAGGGTTAGTAACTGGAGGGTTAGATGGGTTGTCAACCTAGGTTGTAAACTTTTTATTGTATTTTGAGGATCGAGGGTGGCGCTCTAAATAGCCCATGGTTTTTCCCATTTGGAGGGTTTCCACGTATATTTTCCGTGTTGTTATTGTTTTATGTTTGTTGTCATTTAATTGAGTATTTAAGTAGAATGGGTTGAATTGTTAATATTGATTAATTCACAAATATGGTAATCTATCGAATTAAAACCTATTCACCCCCCTCTAGGTTATAGATACACACTTTTTATGGCATTTCAATTGGTATCAGAGCAGGTGCCTAGATATACTTAGGTGATTCATGCATTGCGTGTGTCTTACCTTTTGCATTTTGGTTGTTTGCATTTTGTGTGTTGCATTACATTTGCATCTTCATATTATTCATTACCATCAAACACAATGAGTGGAAAAGGAAATAGTCATGAGGGAGCCGCAAGCACAAGACCTCCTTTGCTCAATGGGGTGAATTATGCTACTTGGAATGGGAAGATGGAAGCCTATCTTTGCCAAATAGATGACCGTGCTTGGATGGCTAATGAAGACAGTTATACTAATCCAACAATGACCACTGATGATAGTGTAGAAGCTTCTAAGCCCAAGTCTAGTTGGAGTGCTCAAGAGTTTGAAGCATCCAAATGGAACTCTAAGGCTATGCATGCCATCCTTCGTGCCGTGGATGATAATAAGTACAAGCTGGTCCAAAACACTAGGATTGTAAAGGAGGCTTGGGACATTCTTCAAACAGCACATGAGGGAACCGAGGTAGTCAAGGACTCAAAGCTCCAAGTCCTACAGATGCAATTCGAGACGATTAGGATGGAGGAGCATGAATGCTTCAATGACTTCCAAGTGAAGTTAATGGATATTTTTAACCAAAGCCATCAACTTGGTGACCCATATTCGGATAGGAAAGTCAAGTAAAAAATTATGAGGTCACTTTCGTCAAGGTTGGAATCTAAAGTGACGGCACTTAAAGAGAATAGTGATTATAAGAATATAAAGCCGATTGAAGTCTTTAGAAGACTTCTAGCTTATGAGTCTAGATGGAATACCTCACCCACACCTCTAAAGAACCAAATAAGCATAGCCTTGTAGACCACTAAATTTGAAGTAGAGGAGGAGGGTTCAGATGAAGAAATAGCCATCATAGTTAAAAGATTCAAGAAATTCATGAAGTTTGAGAGGAAAGGTTTTGGGTCAAAAGTGAAGGAAGTGAAAAGGAAAACTCCTTTCAAGAAGATTGAAAAGTTTCAAGAAAGTGACTCCAAGAAGGGCATTCAATTCTATGAATGTAGTGGCTTTGGTCACATTGCTCCAGAATGTGCAAATTTGAAGAAAAAGAATAAGGGGAAGGCAATGGCGATTACTTGGAGTGATAGTGAAGACTTAGAGGAGGAAGAAAAGTCTTCAGATGATGAAGATCGAGTTGCAAACTTCATTGCCTTCACAACATCTCATAAAAGCAAGGAAGTTATGAGTGATAAGGAAGAAGTAGATGACCCTAGTGATGGGAGTACCTCTTCTAATTCTAGGTTTGAGATTGATGAGGTAATGGACTATGTAGACTTCATGAAGTTTTTTGAAAAGTCTAGATTGAAAAGAAGAAGGAGGTTCAAGAGTTGAAAAAGAAGAATCTAGAGTTGACCTTCAAAATTACCACCTTGAGTGAGAAGGTAAAGAGTGGAAAACAGTTAGAAGAGAGTTTAAAGTTGGAGCTTGTGATCACTAAGAAGAGTAAAGAAAACTTAAACAATATGAGCGCTCTCCTAATTTCATGGGGAAATATGATTTATTGTCCATTAGAGAATCAATGGTACTTAAAGGATATATGTAATTAGAGGGGTATAACGAACATTATGACCCGCTCTAATTATGAACTACTGTGGAGGATCACACCATATGTAATAGCTATATCGATGGACACCGAGTTGTATCGGTCTGTGTAAAAACGTCAGCAGTTGAGAGCATACAGCTTCAGGTTTTTTGTGGAATAACACCGGAGTTAATAATCAATGAATATTAATAAATAATTTAATTAATGATTCCGAGGATTATTGGAGTTCAAAATACTGTGGGTTCATTAGGTCACCTTGCTAGCCCGATCGATTTAGGTAACAAGGGTCCCAGTTAATTAATTGGATTGTCCAGTTAATTATGTTACGAAAGTGACACGTATTTATTCGGGAATTAATTGAATAATGAGATTATTTAATTAATAGATAATGGTGATTAAATAACTTAAATAATGAGATTATTTAATTATGTTATTAATCACTAAATGGAGAGTGTATGCTGATATTTATTTTTGAATAAAATGAGATAATATGATTATTTTATTTTATTAAATTAAATATTTTATTTTTGAATTTAAATAGTTTGAATTCAAAATTAAAATAAAATAAAAGATATGAGATATTTTTTATTTGAAAGTTTTTAAAAATCAAATAAAGATTTGATTAAGTATATTGGTATATATCCGAAGTCTTTTTTTTTTCAGTTTTTAAAAAATTAATGATTTGCTATATATGTGTTTGAAAAGAAACACAACAATGATGCAACTCTTTTGTGCGTGATATAAAAGTGAAGAGAATAATATATGTATATATATATATATATATATATATATTGATAAAAGACTTTAAAAAGTTTGTTGTTGGTTTTTGGTCAAACACGTGGACCAAAGGCAGTGTGTGAAAAGAATATATGCAATTGCTTTGATATATTCAAGTAAAGTGTGTGTGAGATCAATACACTAAAAAAGAGAGAAAAGTGTACAACTGTTGTATACTTATATCAAAAGAAAGAGTTTTTTTTTTCTTCTCTCTTTTACACCCTCCATCCTAAGTTCCTGAGTCCGTGACGTGCCTACACATAGTTATCAGTCCCGGGATATAGTAAGAAAGATCGATGGTACAGATTAGAAGCATTATAAGAAGTGAAGGAGCCTCCAAACGTTGATATGATTCTTTTAATCTTCTTTTTTATTAATGATTATAATTTCCTGTATTTACATATATATTTTATTAGTGCAATAATTAGTATATGTATTTGTTTCAAAAATAAATACGATCCAAAGTTCATTGGTCCCAGATACAGATTACGATCTGTATAAAAAATTTTAAACCTAGTTCCGCTGCGCGACCGGTGAACGGGGTTCCAACAATTGGTATCAGAGCAAAGGCAGTAGTGACTGGCCGATCCCTGGGAACTCTCACGCATGATCGTGTGACGAAGTGTGGCTCTCCGCACAGGGGCTTCTTAGAGGAGTGCCCTGATAGGTATCTGTGGGTGTCACCCCAAGGAGTTGGGACCGTGCCCATACCCATGAGATGGGAATTGGTACCAACAATTGGTTTCGAAGCCAATTTTATTTTCGGAACAGGAAATTATTTTCGATGCTCCTGTATGTATGACTATGTAGGCATGATTTAAATTGACTATATGATGTTTTTGTATGTATATTATTTATTTTTAATTTACAAAAAACATGATTGATCGTTAATTATATGGTACTGTGGATTTAGGGTTTATGGGTTGTATAATTTATATTAATTTTTTTTTACTGTAATTGTATTATAAAAAAAATGTAACCTATATTGAAGACCTGGAAAAATCACGAAGAAGGATTCATGAGATGAATCAAAATTACCTAAAGAGACTGCAAGACTCGAAAATTACAAGAAGACCAACGAATGCCTTGGGGGTATTTTTGTAATTTTAGATTCTATTTTTTTTAGGTTAAATAATCCACAGTACTCGGTCAATTCATGTATGCTTTATATTATATGATGATAAAAACATTATCATGCATACGTATGTCATTTAGATTAGAAGTGCCCACACAAATATATTTGATATGTCATACATGCATCATAGCCTGATATTTTATGTTTTTTTAAATGTGATTAAAATGGGTAAATACATAAATTGGCTATGAAAATGGGATTAGTTTTTTAATTGTTAAAATACTTGGTAATTCTAATTAATATTAATCTAGTTATTAAAGAGTTTAATAAGTTAGATTAATAGGGTCATTTATAGTAATTAGGATTAATTTAATTAATTGCCTAATTATAAATGAACCGAATATTGTGTTAGAGTTTTAATAGTTAAAACTTGGTAAACACTTTCCTAATAATCTGAGCTTAGTAAATAGTTTACAAAGACTTAGATTATTCACTAATAGATTAGTTTTTTAATTATTAAAAATCATTAATAATTTATTAGTTAATTAGAACTTGTTTCTAGTAATTAATTAGTTAATGCACTAGATAACTTGATTACAGTTAGCCGTTTGATCCTGTAGAGTCTAGGTGTATTAATGGATAATAGAAAACCCTAGTTTTATAATAGTGAGTGGGAGAGGGATATATGACATATATATCCCGCGGTCTTCATCATTAGTTCAACACCGTGAGATCCGAGTAGGACCTCGTGACGGCTTTGCTTTCGTCTTCCATAATGAGGGTTTCCACAAAGGTCAATACCAAGGTTGACTTCCTGACGGATAGGATTTCTGAGGGTATTTCGAGATTGACCGACCCTAAGGCGGCAATTGTCAAGTTAAGCTCGAGATATCTGAAATGGTGGGTTACACTCACGAAGGTTTTGATTAAGTTTGTTAATTAAAAACCTGGCTGAATAAACGATGGTTGAATGATATGGAATAAGATTTATTCTAGAATATCATTTGATTGAGAATGTCTCGGTCCAACATGCAAAGATTTGACTGACCCTAAGGCGGTATTTTTTTTTTCGTATGTTTGATTGTCGTGGTATAGTAACTATTTTTAGGGTAGTTCTAGCTCGTTAAACATGTTCATGCATCGTGTTTAAATTTATACCAAAGCACTCGCACTTGTTTTAAATAAATGACTGAATGAATGTGTTATTTATTTCAGCAATGTCTTATGCATTAGTTCAAATTCTCGTAAACAACAAATTAACTGGTGATAACTACACTAAGTGGAAACTTAATATTAATGCAATTTTTATCACTAAAGATCTCAAGTTTGTGCTTACAGAGGAAATTCCTCCAGCGCCTACTGCCAATGCCACACGAACTGTTCGTGAGGCATACCAGCGATGGGTCTCATCTGATAAGAAGGCCCAAACATATCTGTAGGCATCTATGACAGACGTGCTTGTCACAAAGCATGAAGCAATGACTTCAGCATTCGAAATCATAGTCATTGCAAGCTATGTTCGGGCAGCCCTTTGAGCAAAAGCGACACGAAGTTGTTCGTTCCGCTATGCTCGCTCGCATGAAGGAAGAAACGTCAGTTTGGGAACATGTCCTAAGCCTGATGTCCTACTTCGACATGGCAGAAGTCAATGGTAGGGCCATTGACGAACCCAGTCAGGTGAGCATCATACTGACGACTCTTCCAAAGAGTTTTGATCAGTTTAAAAGCAATTACGTGATGAACAAGTTAAAGTTTAGTCTTACACAGTTGCTCAATGAGCTCGCTACCTTTGCTTTCTAGATTAAGGACAACATAGGCAAGACTGGTGAGACAAATGTTGCCGAACCAGCTTCCTCTAATAATAAGAAGAGGAAGAGGTCCGCTGGGAAGGAAAAAAGTAAGCCCAAACCTAAGAAAGCCCAAAGCAAAAAGAAGGGCACCTCCACTGACCAAGACAAAGAAAAATGTTTCCATTTTAACAAGGTTGGGCACTGGAAGAGAAACTGTCCTCAGTACCTAGAGGAGGTAGCCAAGAAGAAAAAGATGAAATGTAAACATGATTTACTTGTTCTTGAATCTTGTTTAGTGGAAGATGATTCTTCACCCTGGATAATTGATTCGAGGGCCACTAATCATGTTTGTTCTTCTTTACAGTGGACTGATTCTTGGAAACAACTAGAAGAGGAAGCCTTCTCAATGCGTGTGGAGAGATTCCGTATCGGCCAAAGCAGTGGGAGCAATAAGATTGCAATTTTGTAATAATAATAGTTTTTTATTATTAAACAATGTTTTTTATATTCCTGGATTTACACGGAATTTGATTTCCGTTTCTAAGTTGTTAGAACAAAAATATTCTGTTTCTTTTAATAATAAGTTTGTTATTATTGGAAAGAATGGTCTGAATATTTGTTCAGGAATTAATGAAAACAATTTGTATGTTTTAAGACCGTTAATACATACTACACTGCTCAACACCGAAATGTTTAAGGTTGAAAAACTAAAAACTAAATGACATAAGATTTCTCCAGATAATGACACGTATCTCTGACATCTAAGGCTTGGTCATATCAACCTTGATCGGATAGACAGACTAGTAAAACGCGGACCTTTAAGTGTGTTAAAGGTTGGCACCTTCCTCTTCAGCGAATCTTGTCTGGAAGGTATGATGGCTAAAAGACATTTTTCTGGAAAAGGGCTTAGAGCTAAAGTACCGCTAGAGCTTATACATACAGACATCTATGAATCAATGAATGTTAAAGCTAGGGGTGGTTATGAGTATTATGTCACCTTCATAGATGACTACTCAAGATACGGATACGTTTACCTGATGCAACGAAAGTCGAAAACATTAGAAAAGTTGAAAGAATTCCGAGCTGAAGTTGAGAATCAATTAGGTAGGACTATCAAGTCACTACGATTAGATCATGGAGGTGAGTACCTTAACCAATAGTTTGAAGACTTCATGGTCGAGCATGGGATAGTTTCCCAACTCACAGCTCCCGGTACACCTCAGCAAAACGGTGTAGCGGAGAGGTGAAGTAAAACCCTAATGGAAATGGTGAGATCTATGATTAGTTTTTCATCATTACCAAATTTCTTTTGAGGATATACGTTACAAACAACGGCATACCTTTTGAATTAATGATTTGCTATATATGTGTTTGAAAAGCAACACAACAGTGATGCAACTCTGTTGTGCGTGATATAAAAGTGAAGAGAAGAATATATGTATATGTATATATATATATATATATATATATTTATTGACAAAAGACTTTTAAATGTTTGTTGTTGGTTTTTGGTCAAACACGTGGACCAAATGCAGTGTGTGAGAAGAATATTTGCAATTGCTTTGATATATTCAAGTAAGGTGTGTGTGAGTTCAATACACTAAAAAAAAGAGAAAAGTGTGCAAGTGTTGTATACTTATTTGAAAAGAAAGAGTTTTTTTTTCTCCTCTCTTTTACACCCTCCATCCTAAGTTCCTGAGCCCGTGACGCGCCTACACCCAGTTATCAGTCCCGGGATATAGTAAGGAAGATCGGTGGTACAGATCAGGAGCATTACAAGAAGTGAAGGAGCCTCCAAATGCTGGTATGGTTCTTTTAATCTTCTTTTTTAATAATGATTACAATTTCCTATATGTACATATATATTTTACTAGTGTAACAATTAGTATATGTATTTGTTCCTAAAATAAATACGATCCCAAGTTCCTTAGAAGGTGATACTTTCTTTCAATGTGTTTTTCTCTCTTCTGACTTCTTGGTTCTCTCGAATTAGCCACTGCTCTACTATTGTCACAATAGATAGTGATCTGCTTATTTGTATCAGGAACCACTTCCAAGTAAATCAAGAAATGGCAGAGCGAGACAGCCTCTTTAGCAGCCTCGCATTGTTAGGATTATGCTCGATAGTAAGAGTATAATAATGTATTTGACAATCTTTTCATGTCAATAAAGTGATTTCTAGTTTAACAAATCTTATAGCATTTATAGTATAAGTATTATAATAGTAAAAAGTAAATAATCATAAGGTCAAAAGACTATAAGAAAAGAAGAATTGTTCTTACATCTAGATAGGTATGAGGTATACACAATTCTTTATTTAGTCTTGAATAATATTCACAACTTAAGATAAAAGGTTGGGCGCCTTTATCTTGTCAAAGTTGTAGATTCTTTTGCTAGCATTTGAATGGAATTAAATGTGTTATGATGAGTCTAAAATCATCAAAGTGAGGTGTTTTTGGGCAAACGAATCTAGTGCACAGGGCACATTGAATAGGATCACAATGAAATACTTTATCTAGAATCGTCAATGGATAAAAGTTTTCAATTGAAGACAATCAGAGAGTCTATCTCAATCCTAAGATAAATGATGGACTTATGGTTGCAAGTGTTATCATTTGAGCTATCAATGAGTACGATTATATAGCACAGTCTATCCTCGATAGTTTAGTGGTATTCATTTGTTAATCGATAGAGTACTTCATTTATAGATATGGACATTGTGGCTCCATTTATAAAATGAGAGTAGAATACCATCATATGGATGTTCTGAGGTATTGAATATTAAATCTTAACGTTAAGTTTTCAATAGTGTCTATTGAAACATGGCATCTAGACAAGTCAAAAATATCCAAGTTCAAAATGTTGTCATATGAGTAAATATGGTAACTTGGAGAGCTATAGGCGTTCTATGAGCTTTTGGCGATTACTTGTATTGTTCACGAGGATACACTTTCTCCAATAAGGTTGTCTAGGGCATGAATGAGTAACATCAACTTATTATATCTTTATTTAAGAGTTCAATTTTTGTTCTTTAGTGGAATGAACTAAAATTAAATAGATCGGACCTAAGTGAATCATTTGTTGATTATGATTGGGTTGTGTCTATTGGAGCTTAAGTTTAGATAGCCTGCCACGATCCCCAATCCACATGAACTTGCATGGATCACTTGATATATTCTACCGGACCAATTTATGGGTCCATTTAGAATTGTATTAAGGCATTTGAACTTGTTTCTTTTTGTAAGAATAGGTCTAGTTCACATGTGGACTTTTTATTAAGGTCCAATGGATTTAATAAAATAAGAAAAATAATATATGGCCCATATATATTTGTTGGGCGGCAAGGCTATTTAGAATAGCTTAATTATATATATTTTTTTATTATTTAATTAAATGGGGATTAATTAATTTGTTGATTAATTAATTATTTAATTAAAAGTCAAAATCTTTTTCCTAGTAGGAGATGGTCTCTTAAAATTATACTATTGTTGGTAGTATAATTTATATTAAAGACTATATTTGATAAGTAGATAAATAAAAGGAATTATTTATCTAATCAAATTAGGAAGTCTTTAATATGGTTACAAATACACTATTGAGTTGGATTAGGAGTCTTGGTGTAGGAAAGAATTCCTTTTGGAAAAGGATTCTTAACCACCAAGTTAATCCACCTAAGGATAGGATTCTTAACCACCAAGTAAATCCATCTTATGAGAGGATTTAGTCTCCTATATATAATACATATTAAATTCGACCAAGAATATTTTTTTTGGTGTGAGAAATTGTTTTTTATTTGTTTTTTATTGTTATATACATATATATATAAAAACTTCGTCCAACTCATTGTGTGAAGAATTCAGCCAACCATAGAGAAAAGAGGGAACATTTTTGTTTTCGATAGTACACTAGTATCCTTTGTATCAAAAGGGCTTGCGTACAACATCAAATCAAGGTTCACGTGAGTTTCAATCAAATTGATTGATAATTCAAAAGTGAACGAACGTTCTTGATTTTTCTCTTGGAGGATTATTGTGACTAACAAAAAAGAAGATTATGTTTGTTTCCATCCTCAGGTATACAATTTAAAGAAAGGTAGCCCACACTCCTAGGTGATTCATGTTTGTGATTGGATTGGAAGATCTTGCAGATTCAATTTGACACTAGTTCAATCGTCACGAAAAAAAAGGTACAATACTTTATATATACATCAATTAATCTATGGTTATGGTTCTTGTTATAAAAAGGGAAATTTTTTATTTATATGCAAACCCTAATTTTTAAATTTTCTCATGCTTCCGCTACGCGGGTTTTATTTTTCCTACAATTGATATCCTTGATTAATTGATGTATGTGTTCGTGAATCTTTTTACTTTTATTGTATATATGCATTTTTAGAAAGAGATGGCACTCTAGGTATTCACATATATATTTACTTTGGAATGTATGGATATATATGTTTTATATGTGGTTTGTTATTCTCAATTTTTGTCCTAGAATTTCAATGTTTTTTTTTTTGGATTGTAACAAAAAGGGTGGTCTATTATCGCTGTAATTACCTTTTAAGTAGTTGCTAAGATTTTTTTTTTGTTGTTGTTGTAATTAAAAAAAAAGGGTGCACTTGTTGTAATAAAAATAAAAACTGCACTTATTGTAATAAAAAAAAACTGCACTTATCGTAATAATAAAAAAAAATGCAGCATTTTTTTATTTTAAATTCATCTGTAATACATTCAAGTATCAAAGACTTGATTTGAAGAATTGGGAGCAACCAGAACAAGTTTGGGATCGTGCGAGCTGTAACAACAAGCGTGCGTGTGAAGAGCACACGGCCACATTTGTTGTGGCATGAGCTGCGCACGTCAGCCCTATGGAAGCCATGGGCTGCGCATGGCAGCCCTATATGGGGTTATGGCATGCGCACACCCATGGATAGGAGCCAAGGGTGAGCATGCCCTTGGGGGGCAGCCCAGAGAGTCCAAACGATGAAGGTCACGTGAAGACTTGTTCACCAAGAAAGGAGTTTTTTGTATTCCAAGACATGTAATTTACTTGCTTTTCTAGGATAGGCAAAAATTGTAGCTAGTTATATTTTTTGTAAATATTGCAATGTTTGTCATTGTTTGATAACATGTCATATAGAATAGGAGTGCCACTCATATATCTCTTTTGGTATGAACATGCATAGAATGGCTTAGGTATCTAAATTGGCATCAAGATAACTTGGTAAATCAATCTTTGGAATTCGATCACAAGCCTTAAATAATTGAGTGGAACAAGGTGTTTTGGAACACCTTAGGCCTCCAAGTTTAGTTGAGCTTTATGTTTCATGTAATAACCCCCCAAGGGAAATTCATGAATAGAATTTAGCAAGATACTTCCTGACAAGGACAAACTATACAATTAACCCAAACGATATCTACTCCCAAATGAGGGATTTTCGTGAGGGATTATAATGAAGGTCGATAACTTGGTAACACACTCAATGTGAGTTTGTTAATATCCTTCCAAGAGTTCTTGTTGATAAAATCACAAGGCTAAAATTGGAAACGTTGGTTGTTATGTTAACAATTAGGTGGGACCTAGTCCAACTAGTAAATGTTGCGAACTCTCAAAGGAGGCGTGGCATTTATGGGTGTTGGATCACAGTTGAATTTTTACAATTGAATTATCTTATTTAATTCAAGATAAATATTTGAAGGTGCTTTATCATGATTATTTACTTATATAAGTTTTGTTATTATAAAGAAATCATGACCCCATCCCTAATCAACATCCTAAAAGATAATATTTTAACTGATGATAATTATTTCACATGGAAAAGTAAAATAGGGTTGTTATTGCAAGCTGTAAAACATAAATTGGTATGTCTATTCCTTAAGCACCAAACTAATGAATCTACTTAGGAGCAAAGAGATGAGCATTAGTTGTGAAAGTCTTCAGATGAGATGGCTAAATGTATGTTACATTATGGCCACATCTCCGACGTGTTACAACAACAATATGAAGGAATGGAGGCTGCTGGCAATATAATGATGTCTCTAGAGGAGATGTTTGCTATGAGGTCTAGGACAACTAAGAGAGAGGCAGTGACTGCTTTATGAATCTTGGGATGAAACCTAGATAGGGTGTGAAAGATCACATGATGAAAGTCATAGCACATCTCAACATTGCTAAACTAAATGGTGCTGAGATAGATGGCGATACAAAAATTGACATGATTGTCAACTCACTATCAGATTCCTCTGATCAATTCAAGTTGGACTACACCTTGAATAATAAGGAATACCCTTGCAAGGCCTGATGCGAGATGTTCAAAGCGCGGACAAAATCCTTGAGAAAGGCAAGGGTCTACAGATTCATATGCTTGGTAAGTTGCGACTGTTAAAGACCCGTAAGAAGGTCAAGAGACAACAGAAGAAAAAACAACTTGAGCCTTTTTAGAAGGAGACCAAGATAGTAGCCAAGATCAAATGGAAGTGTTTCCTTTGTGATGAAAAAGGTGAAAGGAATAGACTGAATAAGAATGAATTCAATTTGTATTTAGGCAATGGAGCATTTATGTCTACTAGTGTAGTGGGAGATATTAGAATCAATTTAGATTCTTATAGGCATTTAGATTTTTTAAACATTTATTGTATACTACAATTCAAGAGGACTTTAATTTCAGTCTCTTTTCTAAATAAATTTGGATATTCTGTTACTTCTAATAAAACATTTTAATATTAGTAAGAATAACAAAATTATTTACAAAGGTACATTGGAAAACGGTTTATTCTATTTGCTTTAAAATATCTCTCACCTGTTAGACACAGAATCAATGGAACCTAATCATAAAAGAGTAAAATTATCAAAAGATGATACCTACCTATGGCATTTGCGCCTAGGTCATATTAACCTTAATAGGATTAGAAGACTGGTAAGTGAAGGACCACCAAGTGACTTAAAGGTTGATGATCTACCAAATTGTGAAATCTTGTTTGGTATGTAAAATGACCAAAAGGTCGTTTACGACCAAAGGCACAAGAGCCATCGAATGTTTAGGATTGATACACACTGATGTGTGTGGACCTATGAGCATTCAAGTTAGAGGTGGATTTGAGTACTTCATCACTTGCACGGATGATCACTCAATGTTTGGCTATGTGTATCTCATGAGACATAAGTCAGATGCTTTTGATATGTCCAAAGCATTTAAAGCTAAAGTAGAAAATCAGCTTGAGAAACGCATAAAAATCTTGAGGTCTGATCGTGTTAGAGAATATCTATCTGGTGAGTTTCAGCAATATCTTATTGATAATGGGATAATTTCTCAGTTTTCTGCACCAGACACACCTTAACAAAAGGGGGTGGCAGAAAGGAGAAATATAACTCTTTTGGATATGGTTAGGTCTATGTTGAGTTATTCAACTTTCCCTAATTCTTTTTGAGGATATGCTTTACAAACCACAATGTACATTCTAAACGATGTACCAACTAAGTCGGTTCCTAAAACACCGCATGAGTTATGGACCAGGCGAAAGCCTGGATTACAACACTTAATGATATTTGGATGTCCTCGAACATGTTAAAAGGAAAGATAGAAAAGATGGAATCCCGTTTAGAGACATGCATATTTGTAGGGTATCCAAAAGGAACAAAAGGATATTAATTTTATAGTCCTTCAGATCTTAAAGTATTTGTTTCGACGAATGCTAAATTTCTGGAAAAGAACTATATGAATAATTTTTTAATTAAAAGTAGAATTGTCCTGAATGAGCTTCTAGGAGATACAATTCCACAAGTGGTTTCGCAACCAAGCCCAATTATAAGTTCTGTACCAACACAAGATCAACAATCTACCATACCTCGTCATAGTTGGAGGGTTGTTAGACAACCCGAGAGATACATCAGTCAAGAAGAATCGGCAGAGAATCTTTTGGATGACGATGATCCCTGTACGTATAAGGAAGTAATGGAAGATGTTGATTGTCACCATTGGTAAAAGGCAATGCAATCCGAAATTGAATCTATGTTAAAAAAAAAGTCTATTCTTTTATAGACTTTCCTAAAGGGATAAAACCCATTGGGTGTAAGTGGGTATATAAGAAGAAAATAGGAATGGATGGAATGGTGGGAAACCTTTAAAGCTAGATTGGTAGCTAAAGGTTATACATAGAAGGAAGGTATCGATTATGAAGAAACCTTCTCTCATATGGCCATGCTTAAATCAATTAGGATACTCTTATCCATTGCGGAATCTCTAGACCTAGAGATTTGGCAAATGGACGTCAAGACAACTTTCCTTAATGGAAGTCTTGACGAAAGCATCTACATGATGCAACCAGGAGGATTCATTGAAAAAGGCTAAGAGGAAAGGGTATGCAAGTTGCAAAGATCCATATGTGGATTGATGCAAGCATCCAGATCTTGAAACATATGGTCACGTGAAGACATGTTCGCCAAGAAAGGAGTTTTTGTATTCCAAGACTTACGTAATTTACTTGCTTTTCTAGGATGGACCAAAATTGTAACTATTCATATTTTTGTAAATATTGCAATGTTTGTTGTTGTTTGATAACATGTCATATAAAATAGAAGTGCCACTCATATATCTCTTTTGGTATGTACATGCATTGAATGGTTTAGGTATCTAGTTGGCATCTAGATAACTTAGCAAATCATTCTATTGAATTCGATCACCCGTCTTAAATAATTGAGTGGGAGAAGGTGTTTTGGAACACCTACGGCCTCCAAATTTAGTTGAGCTTCACGTTTCGTGTAATAACCCCCCAAGGGATATTCATGAATAGAATTTAGCAAGATAATTCCTAATAAGGACAAACTAGACAATTAACCCAAACGATATCTACTCCCAAATGAGGGATTTTCATGAGGGATTATATTGAAGGTAGATAACTTGGTAACACACTCAATGTGATTTTATTAATATCCTCCCAAGATTTCTTGTTAATGAAATTGCAAGGCTTAAATTGAAAACGTTTGTTGTTATGTTAACAATTAGGTGGGACCTAGTCCAACTGGTAAATGGTGAGAACTCCTAAAGGAGGCGTGACATTGATGGGTGTTGGATCACCATCGAATTTTACTATTGAATTATTTTAATATAATTCAAGATAAATATTCGAAAGTTCTTTATCATGATTATTTAGTTATAAAATTTTTGTTATTGTTCATAAATCATGACCCTATCCCTAATCAACATCCGAAAAGTTAATACTTTAACTGGTGATAATTATGTCACATGGAAAAAGAAAATTGGGCTTTTATTGCAATCCGAAAAGCTTAAGTTCATTTTGTGCACTCCTAAACCACCTACTCCTACTAGTGAATCTACTCAGGAGCAAAGAGATGAGTATCAACAGTGGGAGTCTTTAGATGGCATGGCTAAATGTTACATTATGGCCACCATCTCCGACATGTTACAATAGCAACAAGAAGAAATGGAGACTGCTGCCGATATAATGATGTCTCTAGAGGAGATGTTAGCTATGCGGTCTAGGACGACTAAGAGAGAGGCAATGACTGCCTTCATAAATCTTAAGATGAAACCTGGACAGACTGTGAAAGATCACTTGATAAAAGTCATAGCACATCTCAATATTGCTGAACTGAATGGTGCTGAGATAGATGGTGAGACCAAATTTGACAAGATTGTCAACTCACTATTAGATTCCTTTGATCAATTCAAGTTGGACTACACCTTGAATAATAAGTAATACACCCTACAAGGCCTGATGCAAGATGTTCAAAGTGTCGAGAAAATCCTTGTGAAAGGTAAGGTACAAGAGATTAATATCATAGGTAAAGTTGCTACTGTTAAGACTCGTAAGAAGGACAAGAAACAACTGAAGAAAAAGTAACTAGGACCTACTAAGATGGAGACAAAGAAATAACCAATATCAAAGGGTAGTGTTTCCTTTGTAGTGAAAAAGGACATTGGAAAAGAAATTGCCTAAAGTCTCAGGACAAAAAGGAAGAACGTAATATTAATTATCTTGAAACATATTTTTTGGCAGATTCTATGGATTCTTGGATCATAGAGTCCGGGGCCACTAATCATGTTTGTTTTTCCTTACCAGGGTTCAAGGAAAAGAGAAGGCTTAATGAGAATGAATTCAACTTGCGTTTAGGTTTTGAAGCGTTGGTATCTTCTAGTCCAGTGGAAGATATTAGAATTAGTTTAGATTCTTATAGGCATTTAGATTTAATAGACTTTTATTATGTACCTCAATTCAGAAGGAATTTAATTTTAGTTTCTTATTTAAATAAATTTGGAGATTCGGTTATATTTAATAAAGCTTTTATTATTAGTAAGAATGACAAAATTATTTGCAAAGGTACATTAGAAAACAGTTTATTATATTTCCATAGAAATATCTCTCACTTGTTAGACACGGAATCAAAGGAACGTAATCATAAAAGAGTAAAATTATCAAAATTTGAAACCTACCCATGGCATTTGCGCCTAGGTCATATTAATCTTGATAGGATCAAGAGATTGGTTAGTGATGGACCTTTAGGTGACTTAAAAGTTCATGATCTGCCAGCTTGTGAATCTTGTGCGGAAGGTAAGATGACCAAAGGTCTTTCATGACCAAAGGCACAAGAGCGCCACTGAATGTTTATGAATGATACACACTGATGTGTGTGGACCTATGAGCATTCAAGCTAGAGATGGATATGAGTACTTCATCACTTTCACAGATGATTACTCAAGATTTGGCTATGTATATCTCATGAGACATAAGTCGGATGCTTTTGACATGTTCAAAGCATTTATAGTTGATTTGTAAAATCAGCTTGAGAAATGCATAAATATCTTAAGGACTGACCGTGGTGGAGAATATCTATTTGGTGAGTTTCAGTAATATCTTACTGATAATGGGATAATTTCTCAATATTATGCACTAGGTACACCTCAACAAAATGAGGTGGCAGAAAGAGGAAATAGAACTCTTTTGGGCATGGTTAGGTCTATGTTGTGTTATTAAATGCTTCCTAATTCTTTTTGGGAATATGCTAAACAAAATGCCATGTACATTCTAAACGATGTACCATCAAAGTCGATTCCTAAAATACCACATGAGTCTGGACCGGGCGAAAGCCTAGTTTACAACACTTAAGGATATTTGGATGTCCTACACACGTTTTAAAAGGAAAGACAGAAAAGATAGAGTCCCGTTCAGAAACGTTCATATTTGCATGGTATCCAAAAGGAACAAAAGGATATTATTTCTATAGTCCTTCAGATCTTAAAGTATTTGTTTCAACAAATGCTAAATTTCTTGAAGAGGACTTTATGAATTATTTTGTGCCTAAAAGTAGAATTGTCTTCAATGAGCTTTCAGGAAATACAATTCCACATGAAGTTTCACAACCTAGCCTAATTGTATATTCCGTACCAACATATGATCAACAATCTACAATACCTTATTGTAGTTGGAGGGTTAGTAGACAGCTTGAGAGATACATCGGTCTAGGAGAATCTATAGAGAATCTCCAGGATGACGATGATCCCTATACGTACAAGAAAGAAATGGAAGATGTTGATTGTCACCATTGGCAAAAGGAAATGCAATCCGAAATTGAATATATGTTCAAAAACGAATTCTGGTCTCTTGTGGACTTACCTATGGGATAAAACCTATTGGGTGCAAGTGGGTATACAAGAAGAAGAGAGGAATGGATGGAAATGTGGAAACCTTTAAAGCTAAATTGGTAGTTAAAGGTTACACACAGAAGGAAGGTATCGATTATGAGGAAACATTTTCTCATATGGCTATGCTTAAATCCATTACGATAATCTTATCCATTGCGCCATCTCTAGACCTAGAGATCTGGCAAATGGACATCAAGACAACATTCCTTAATAGAAGTCTTGACGAAAGCATCTACATGATGCAACCAGAAGGATTCATTATAAAAAGCAAGGAGGAAAGGGTATGCAAGTTGCAAAGATCCATATATTGATTGAAGCAAGCATCCAGATCCTGAAACATATGGTTCGATCAAGCCGTGAAAAGTTTTGGATTTATACAAAAGGATTAAAGGCGACAAGTTGATTTTCCTAGTTCTTTACGTTGATGATATACTATTCATCAGAAACGATGTAGATTTATTGACATAACTAAAAGAATGGTTTGCAAAACAATTTGATATGAAGGACTTAGGAGAAACAAGTTATATTATTGGTATCCAAGTCATCGAGGATAGAAAGAATAGAACGATTGCATTATCCCAAGCTTCATACATAGATAAAATCTTGTCTAGGTTTTCCATGCAAGATTCCAAGAAAGGTATGTTACCTTTCAAACATTTAATCAATCTTTATAAGGAACAAGTTCCTAAGAATAAGCATGAAGAGCAATTCATACGTAGAGTTCCATATGCATTGGCAGTTGGAAGTCTCATGTATGCAATGCTCTATACTAGACTAGATATTTGTTTTGCTGTAGGCATAGTTAGCAGGTTTCAATCGAAACCTGGTCCTGATCACTGGACTACAGTCAAGCATATTTTCAAGTATCTCAGGAGAACGAGATATTATATGCATGTATACTCTGGATGGGATTTGATTCCCGTTGGGTATATAGATTCTGATTTTCAGTTAGATTCTGACTCCAGGAGATCAACATCAGGATCTGTGTTTACTATTAGAGGAGGGGCAGTCATATGGAGGAGTATCAAGCAATCTTGTATAGCCGATTCTACAATGGAAGCCGAGTATGTTGCAGCATGCGAGGCTATCTGGCTCCGCCAATTCTTGATTGACTTGGAAGTGGTTCCTGATGTGAATAAGCAGATCACTATCTATTGTGACAATCGTAGAGCAGTGGCTTATTCGAGAGAACCAAGAAGTCATAAGAGAGGGAAACACATGGAAAGAAAGTATCACCTTCTAAGGGAATTTGTGCATAGGGGTGACATGATGATTACTAAGATCGCGTCAGCAGATAATCTAGCGGATCCCTTTACAAAGGCTCTTCCACAAAAGAGTTTTGATAGGCATCTAGAGAACATGGGGATGAGAGATATGACACATTTGCTATAGAGCAAGTGGGAGATTGTTAGGATTATGCTTGATAGCAAGAGTATAATAATGTATTTGACAATTTTTTTATATTAATAAAGTGATTTCTAGTTTAACAAATCTTATAGCATTTATAGTTTAATTATTATAATTGTCAAAAGTAAATAATCATATGATCAAAAAACTATGAGAAAAGAAGAATTGTTCATACATTTAGATATGTAAGAGGTAGAGACAATTCTTTAGTTAGTCATGAATAATATTCACAACATAAGTTAAAAGGTTAGGCGCCTTTATCTTGTCAAAGTTGTAGATACTTTTGCTAGCATTTGAATGGGATCAAATGTGTTATGATGAGTCTAAAATCATCAAAGTGAAGTGTTTTTGGACAAACGAATCTAGTGCACTGGGTGTATTGAATAGGATCACAATGAAATACTTTATCTAGAATCGTCAATGGATAAAAGTTTTCAATTGAAGACAATCGGTGAGTCTATCTCAATCCTGAGGTAAATGATGGACTTATGGTTGCAAGTGTTATCATTTGAGCAATCAATGAGTACGATTATATAGCATCGTCTATCCTCAATAGTTTGGTGGTATTCATTTGTTAATGGATAGAGGACTTTATTTATAGATTTGGACATCGTGGGTCCATTTATTTAATAAAAGTAGAATACCATCATATGGATGTTTTGAGGTATTGGATATTAAATCTTAACGTTAAGTTCTCAATAGTGTCTATTGACACATGGCTTCTAGACAACTCAAAATATCCAAGTTCAAAATGTGGTCATATGAGTAAATATGGTAACTTGGAGAGCTATAGGCGGTCTATGAGCTCTTGGCGATTACTGGTATTCTACGTGAGGATAAACTTTCTTCAATAAGGTTGTCTAGGGTATGAATGAGTAACATCAACTTATTCTATCTGTATTTATGAGTTCAATTTTAGTTCTTTAGTTGAATGAACTAAAATTAAATAGATCGACCCTAAGTGAATCTTTTGTTGATTGTGATTGGGTTTTGTCTATTGGAGCTTAAATTTAGATAGCCCGCCAAGATCCCCACTCCACACGAACTTACATGGATCACTTGATATATTCTACCGGACCAATTTAGGAGTCCATTTAGAATTGTATTAAGGCATGTGAACTTGTTTCTTTTTGTCATAATAGATCTAGTTCACATGTGGACTTTTTATTAAGGTCCAATGGATTTAATAAAATAAGAAAATTAATATATGGCCCATATATATATATATATGTGTTATGCGGCAAGGCTATTTAGAATAGCTTAATTATATTATTTTTATTTTATTATTTAATTAAATAAAAAATAATTAATTTGTTGATTAATTAATTATTTAATTGAAAGTCACAATTTTTTTCCTAGTAGGAGATAGTCTCCTAAAGTTATACTATTGTTGGTAGTATAATTGATATTAAAGACTATATTTGATAAGTAGATAAATAAAAGGATTTATTTATGTAATCAAATTAGGAAGTCTTTAATATGGTTACAAATACACTATTGAGTTGGATTAGGAGTCCTGGTGTAGGAAAGAATTTCTTTTGGAAAAGGATTCTTAACCACCAAGTTAATCCACCTAAGGATAGGATTCTTAACCACCAAGTAAATCCTTCTTAGGAGGGGATTTAGTCTCCTATATATAATACCTATTAAATTCGACCAAGAATAATTTTTTGGTGTGAAAAGTTGTTTTTATTTGTTTTTTATTGTTATATATATAAAAAAAACTTCGTCCAACTTATTGTATGAAGAATTCGGCCAAATATTGAGAAAAGAGGGAACGTTTTTTTTTTCAATAGTACACTAGTATCCTTTGCATCAAAAGGGTTTTATGTACAACATCGAATCAAGGTTCAAGCGTGTTTCAATCAAAGTGATTGATAATTCAAAAGTGACCGGACGTTCTTGGTTTTTCTATTGGAGAATTATTGTGACTAACAAAGAATAAGATTTTGTCTGTTTCCATCCTTAGGTATACAATTTAAAGAAATGGAGCCCACACTCCTAGGTGATTCACGTTCGTGATTGGATTGGAAGATCTTGCGGATTCAATTCGTCGCTAGTTCAATTGTCACAAAAAAAAAGGTACGATACTTTTTATATGCATCAATTAATCTAGGGTTAAGGTTCTTGTTATTAAAAGGGAAAATTTTAATTTATGCACAAACCCTAATTTTTATAATTTTCTCATGCTTCTGTTGCGTGTGTTTTATTTTCCCTACACACATGCAGCAACATACTCGGCTTCCATGGTGGAATCGGCAATACAAGATTGCTTGATACTCATTCATATGACTGCCCCTCCTCCAATAGTAAACATAGATCCTGATGTTGATCTCCTGGAGTCAAAATCTGACTGAAAATCAGAATCTATATATCAAACGGGATTTAAATCCCCTATAGAGTATACAAGCATACAATCTTTGATTCTCTTAAGATACTTGAAAATATGCTTGACTGTTGTCCAGTGATCAGGACCAGGTTTCGATTGAAACCTGCTAACTATGCCTACAGCAAAACAAATATCTAGTCTAGTATAGAGCATTGCATACATGAGACTTCCAACTGCCAATGCATATGGAACTCTACGTATGAATTGCTCTTCATGCTTATTCTTAGGAACTTGTTCCTTAGAAAGTTTGATTAAATGTTTGAAAGGTAACATACCTTTCTTGGAATCTTGCATGGAAAACCTAGACAAGATTTTATCTATGTATGAAGCTTGTGATAATGCAATAGTTCAATTCTTTCTATCCCTTATGACTTGGATACCAAGAATATAACTTGTTTCTCCAAAGTCCTTCATATCAAATTGTTTTGCTAAACATTCTCTTATTGATGTTAATACACCTACATCGTTTTCGATTAGTAGTATATCATCAACGTAAAGAACTAGGAAAACCAACTTGTCACCTTTAATCCTCTTGTATACACAAGGTTCATCATTGTTTTGAATAAATTCAAAACTTTTCACGGCTTGATCGAACCTTATGTTCCAGGATCTGGATACTTGCTTCAATTCATATATGGATCTTTACAGCTTGCATACCCTTTCCTTTTGGCCTTTTTCAATGAATCCTTCCGGTTGCATCATGTAGATGCTTTCGTCAAGACATCCTTTAAGGAAAGTTGTCTTGACGTCCATTTGTCAAATCACTATGTCTAGAGATTCCGTAACGGATAAGAGTATCCTAATGGATTTAAGCATGGCCACGAGAGAAAAGGTTTATTTATAACCGATACCTTCCTTCTATGTATAACCTTTAGCTACCACTCTAGCTTTAAAGGTTTCCACCGTTCCATCCATTCCTCTTTCCTTTAGACAAGTCTATAAGAGACCAGACTTTTCTTTTGAACATAGATTCAATTTCGGATTGCATTGCCTTTTTCCAATGGCGACAATCAACATCTTCTATTGCTTTCTTGTACTTATCGGGATTATCGTCGCCCGAAAGATTCTCTACAAATTCTCTTAGACCGATGTATCTCTCGGGTTGTCTAACAACCCTCCCATTACGACGAGGTATGGTACATTGTTGATCTTTTATTGGTATGGAACTTACAATTGGGCTTGGTCACAAAACCTCTTGTGGAATTGTATCTCCTAAAAGCTCATTCAGAACAATTCTACTTTTTGACACAAAATTAATCATATAGTCCTCTTCCAAAAAATTGGCATTTGTCGAAACAAATACTTTAAGATATGAAGGACTATAAAAAATATCTTTTTTTTCCTTTTGGATACTCTACAAATATGCATGTTTCTCAATGGGACTCCATCTTCTTTGTATTTCCTTTTAACACGTGCATAGGACATCCAAATATCCTTAAGTGTTGTAAACTAGGCTTTCGCCTGGTCCACAACTCTTGCGGTGTTTTTGGAACCGACTTAGATGGTACATCGTTTAGAAAGTACATTGCGGTTTGTAAAGCATATCTCCAAAAAGAATTAGGGAGCGTTGCATAACTCAACATAGACCTAACCTTGTCCAAAAGAGTTCTATTTCTCCATTCTGCCACCCTTTTTGTTGAGGTGTGCCTGAAAATACAAACGCGGTTAAATTCTCAAGCTAGCCTAGAGGGGGGAGGGGGGAGGGGGGAGGGGGGGTGAATATGTTAGACACCTTTTTCAACTCCCTTAGAAACAAACAAAAGTTTTTCCCTCTAGATTGCTTGTATCACAATATATATATTAATTAAAGATACTTAATCAATATATAAAGCAAGTAAAGTGTGATACAAACAAGTAATTGTAGCACATACACATTCTATATTCTAGAAAGGAAGTCAACTTACATAAAGATTTCTATCCGTAGTATTAAAATAACAAATACAAATACTAGAGAGATAGGGATAGAGAGAAGTTGACACAAGGTATTACGTGATAAACCTCCAAAGAGGAAACATCCATGGGCTAGCAGCCACCGGCAAACAAAATCCACTAGTAGATAAGACAAGTACAATCTCACAATTGACCCCTTCACCTAGAAACTACCCTCCTATCATACTCATAAAGATGTCGCCCTAATGCTCAACAATTCGAGGCCTCACTGTTAGGTTTAGTTTGTGTTGGCATGAATTCATATCAAAATGATGTTTACTTGTAATGACTTAGTTGGTTAGGTTCATGATGATTCAAGCTTCAAGGAAGAAGAAACAACAAGTCAAAACAAGTTCTAAGTCTTCAAAGAGAAATTATGCAATTTGGTTCTACAAAGGTATACTAAGACCTTATCTTTCTCCTACAAGGCTTAGGCACACACACACATATCATACATTTGTGTCCCTGCATAGTTGTGCACCTTTATAGGCACACACATACACACATATCATACATTTGTGTCCCTGCATCATTGTGCACCTTTATAGGCATACACATACAATTCATTCATATGTGTCCCTGCATCATTATGCACCATGTATAACACATTCATACACTTTAAGATGAATGCTCTTGCATTGGTTTGGAAATAACATGTTTTGGAATATGCATGATTGGAAACTATCTTTATGTAGTTTACATTCTAGTGTGAATTGTGTTTGTCAATGTATATGTTTGTATAACATGGATATTGAAATTGGATTTAGTCTTTAATCAATCTTGATTGAGTTCCGGTCATTTCGGTTACTCATACTATTGATTTCAAGTTATAAGTCAAAAGATACTACACTTTCAACTCATGTTTCATACATTGTCTTCGTCTTGGTATATCGAGTCGAATTATTATTTTTTGGGTTGAGTATCTTATATGTCCATGTCCGTGTGAGAGTTATTGTTTGTAATCCACAAACATATTCAAATTTTGAGTTAGAAGGCAAGAGAACGGTCGAAGAACGGGAGGGAAGCGCGAGGGGAATGCACCATGGCCAAAAGGCCATGGAGGTGTGCATGCCCGAGATGGCGCGTGGCCATCTCGGCCACAAAACCTTGCTGCCCCGAGATACCCACACACTATCTCAGGGGACCACTTCTAAAGAGGGCTATTTTGGTCTTTCATCTTTCTTCTTTCCCACTCCTTTATAAACTCTCTCCCTCTCACATTTCATTCTAAGAAGAAATTCAAATCAATTGTGCAGAAATTTCTCTCTAAATTTTCTAACTTTCCAAACACCATAACTTCTTCATTTGAACTCTGATTTAAGTGATTAAAAGTTGAGAGTGTTCATCTATTCATCCTTTATCTTTTATCTGAAGGTTTAAGTTAATTTTACTGCTGTATTTGGTATCTAATCATACAAAAATGGGACTGCACCTAGATCAACTAAGGTATTGATTTTCTCTCTAAGTTTTCTTTTAAAACTTGGTCAATTGACTTGGGTTTTCTTCTTCTACATATATTTGTATATTGTGAGTGTTTTGATTTGTGTTTTGAACACTTTCAAAGTCAGGTTGAATTTCAATTGAAATCATTCATGGACTTTCAAAGTTAGGTTTTGATTTTGCCTATGTTATCACATGATTGGGATTGTATCATGCTAGGTTTGATTCTAGGACTATTTTGTTATCTTTGATTGATTGATTTTGTGAAAAATAGTTCATCACATGTTTTATTCTCTTTTGGCCAAAATTCTCACATAATACACTTGCTTATCTTCTTTTGAGCTATTCATGTGATTTGTTGAATCTATGATTAGGTATAAGCTCTATAACTTATGCTTAGGTCTATTTGACACTATCATATGATTTTAGCAAGTTTTAGGTTTTTGTGATTTAAACTTGATCTTGTGATTTGTTGATCATATCTTGTGATTCAAGTTTAGATATATGCATGAATCTAGTTTGTGATTAATGTTGATCATATCTTACATAATCTAGATTGACTACTCATGCATGATAAACTAGACTATATGTGATTTGTGCATTCATTCTCATGTCTAGTATTTTCCATAGGATGTTTTGATCATAGCATTCTATGTTGCGTGCTTGTTTGCATTTTGCATTCAAGATCACCTAGATGCCTTGTGAGAAGGAAGTCTTAACAATAGGTGTGAGACATATGGTGTTGAGCAATAGAGTTGGGAGAACTCGGATAGGTGAGCAAGGAAGTCTTGACTAGAGTCAGGAAGACTCGCATAGTTGAGGAAGAAGTCTTTCCTTGGGTTGTGAAGATCAGGATAAGGTGAGCAAGGAAGTCTTGACAAGAGGTGTGAAGCCTCGGAATGTTGAGCATAGGGCGACAACTTCTAGAGTAGGATAAGAGGGTAGTTTCTAGGTGAAGAGGTCACTTGAGAGATTGTACTTGTCTTATCTACTAGTGGATTTTGTTTACTGGTGGCTGCTAGCCCGTGGATGTTTCCTCTTCGGAGGCTTACAACGTTTTATCTTGTGTCAACTTTTCTCTATCCCTATCTCTCTAATATTTGTATTGTGGATAGAACTCTTTATGTATGTTGACTTCCTCTTTATAATATAGACTGTGAATGTGTTACAATTACATGTTTGTATCACACTTTACTTGTGTTTATATATTGATTAATTGTCTTCAATTTACTAATGAAGGAACCTTAGCGGTGAAGAAATCGAGGCTTCAAATGTTGGCATCACAATTTGAAGGTTTAAGCATGGGTGAGGAAGAAAAGTTAGAAGACTTCCAATTCCAGCTTCTTAACATAGCTAACCAATGTCAAGCACTTGGAGTACCTATCTCAAAAGAACGTTTAAATTGGAAAATCCTTAGGTCTCTTCCTAAGAGATTTAAATCAAAGGTGACGGCCATTGAGAAAAGCAAGGATGTGGATAGTATGAACATCGATGAGTTGCTTGGGTCTCTCCAAACTTATGAGATGTGCTTAAAGCCAAAGATCAAGTGTAAGGGAATTGCTCTCAATGCTATTGAGAATGAGAGTGATAATGAAAATGAATAAATGGCACTCTTGGTTAGAAGGTTAAAGAAGTTTTTAAAGAAGAATGCCAAAACTAAAGGCAAGTCTTCTAAGGAAAAATGAGTCAAGAGAACATCATCTCCAAGGATTGTGAAGAATAGTCAAGCCATGAACAAGAAAGAGGTTCAATGCTATAATTGTCAAGGTTTTGGTCACTTTGCTAGTGAGTGCACCAAGAAGCCATCTAAGAAAGACAAGAAAGGCAAAGTGTTGGCGGCTACTTGGAGTGATGATAATTCTAGTGACAATGAGAGCTCTAGTAGTGAGTCTTCAAGTGATGAAGAGTTGGTGAGCAACTTTGTAGCTCTAACGGCTTCTCATTCTTCACTAGATGTTGGTAGTACAATATCTTTGAACAAGAACCTTAAGGCAAATCATGATGGATGCTCTAGTTCCCTTCCTACTACTCTTGAGTTGTTGAAAAAAGATAGAAAAGCTTGAAGAAGCTGGAGACAATGCTCAAAGAGAAGTAGTTGAGAAAGATGATTTGATCAAGAAGCAACTAGATGAGTTTGTGGTTGTTACTCTTAGACTTCTTGGCGAAAAAGGTGATATTATGAAGAAGTTTAGAGAACTTGAAATGATTAACCTTGAGAAGGATAATGTGATATCTTCTTTGAAGAAGAGAGAACAAGAATTAATGGAAGAGATAGACACGGCTAAGGAGGCTATCAAGGATTTAGTGAATGATTCGGTTAGTGTGTCTAGTGTTAGGAATGTTGTTAACTCTCATAGTGGTGAAGACGATTTGGTATTTGAAGAGGAGCTCTTGGAAGCACCACTTCCTACACACTTTGATGAAGTCGTGATTGATAAGAAACCACACAAGAAGAGAAGATCAAAAGCCAAGAAGAAGTTGGCAAACAAGGTATCTTTGCAAACTCCTAGTGAAGCTAGTTCAACTCCAAAAGGTACAATCTCATCTTTTATTCCAATTTGTCATTATTGCAACACAATAGGTCACATTAAGCATATGTATTATAAATATATTGAAATATGCAAATTAGGAAATGAATATGGGGATAAGGAGATTAAACTTTAACTTGAACATGCCAAGGCCTTAAAAGTTGAGAAACATGATAATTTTGCTAAGCATGAGAAAACGTTATGGAGTAGAAAGAATTATAATCTTGTTCAACTTGACAAAGCTTGTGTTGAAAATGTTAAGGAAGAGTGTGTTAATGATATTCTTGTTAATCAAGTCATTGAAGGACTTAACTCTAGATTTAACATTGTTGTCAATGATGATATTGGAAATGTTTAAGTAAGAACAAGTGGTTCAAGGGTGAGTGCTCTTATCACTAATATAAGAAGCACATGTGAGATAGCTTTGAGGCTATATATCAAGTGTGTTGAGAATTCTTGCTTGCTAGCTTTGAATACTCCATGTATTGATATGAACTTGGTTATCTCACATCATGATTGTTATGATGGTCAAAATTTGTTGATTAACTTTGAAGAAGTTCTCTTGTTATATGTGTTGATTGAGTTGAGATATTATGCTTTTTATACTCTTGTTGTGAAACATCGTCAACTTGGTGTCATGAGGACATTCAATGCAAGAGTGCTCATAAAAGGGCGAAAGTATGATATTTGGTGAATATAATGTGCAAAAAGGTATCTCTATACTCTAATGCATATTCTCTTAGATATTCATCTTTTGACTCAATTTTTGACATACATCTCATAGCATGTCATATTAGAGAATTTTATATAGTATACATATGGTTCTCTTTGACATTTGCTATTTTAGGATCTAATAGTGATATTGTTCACATTGATCTTAACTTTGATGATTGTTTGTGTTTTGGTATATTGAGTGGCATTACTTTTGAAAATATGAGCTTCATATTCTTTGAAAGCAACTCATTAGAGAAGTAATGATGTTGAATAAGTCTCTACTTATTGCTCTTAGATCATGTGCTTATGAGCCATAAAATCTTGGTTTTCTAAAAATTGCACCTTGCTTCCCTTATATGTTTTTCTAGTAGGTTGAGTTTACTAATATGTAAACATTGGATACATCTTGAAGTTTTTGTGCTTAAGTACATTTAAAATGACCTATGGTTAGTATCCATTTTGCTTTGGCAATTACATAGAACTCAACGAGCACCTTCATGAAAAGGGCTACACACCTTGGTTGTGAAAGCTACCCAATGTTGGAAAGAGCTACACCATTGTGATGAGTGAAAGTCGTCATGAAGTGAATTTTTGTTTATGTAAAAAAAATGGAAAAATCAAAGAAGTGTTGAAATGAAATCAATAAAAAAAAAATCTTTGATTCAAAGCCTTAAACGAAAAGGAGGAAGGCTTAAAAAGGAGTTTAGTTGAAAATCAAATGAGCTTGGGTTGAAAAATAGAAATGGGATGATGAGCCACATGCAAACACAAGCTTATATGTTGAAAATCTATTCTCTTAAATGCAAAAAATTCCGGATGATAATCGGTTTGACTTTTTATGGAAAAAGCTAAAGATGAATAGTTGTTGGAAATTGTTTGCATGTTGATTATCAAACTACTTCTTGATATATATTTGAAGCATATCTCTCACACACACTTTTTGTTTATGAGTATGATGATATCTTTGTAATTGTTGAAGAATTATGAGAGAACTTGAAAAATCTTTGTGTATCTCTCTTAGCATATGAAGCATATTTTGTTGATATCTCTTCAAATTGCTTGAATGTGTGATTGTGTGAACTTCCTTGTGAACCTTATGCTATCATGAATCTTAGTCATGGCATTTATCAAGGGGGAGCATTGTATGCTAGACATTGTTCTCTTTTATGATATGTTCACATGCTTCATTTTGTTTCATGTTGGTATATTTTGATTTAATGATACTTGTAAGATATTACTCACTATCTTTGTCTTGCATGATAATTTATTCTTAAGTCACATGTCATTGTTTTATATATTTGTGACTAATAAGCTTGTTTTGTCTTTCACTCACTTTTGTATGTTTATAGCATCTTATTTCACAAGAACAAATGGGAAGAACTAAAGTTACCGGAAGTGGAAATCAATTGAATCCCATTGTGAAAGCAAAGTCAACCTCAAAGAGATCCAAAGCTTCAAGGTCAAAGGATTTAGCGATCTTTGCAACTAAGAAGATATTTCAAGAGAGAGGCATTGACTTAGGTAAATGTAAAGATTCTTATGTTCTTAAATGCATTAAGGATAGAAATTGGGAATCTTGGGTGAGCATGCTAGGAATAGTGAATGACACTATTGTTAGAGAATTTTATCATGAATATCGAGAGAGTGCCACCTTATTGGATGCTTTGATGGATGTTAGGGGTGTTGTTTTTAGAGTTAACCCGGTAAACGTTAACAAGTTTCTTGGGCTATCTAGTGATATTGATTCAAACTTTCTAGATGTTGATATCATTGAGAATCTTAATATCATGGGTAGAAATCTATGTGACAATGCTTCTTTTGAGTAGAAAGGTAGAGCATATATTTGTCAACATGAGTTAACTAAGGCAAGTGGATTTTGGCATCTTTTCATTTGCACAAATATTATTGGATCTTCGAATTCAACCGAGTTGAATAAAGACAATATCAAAATAGTATATGCCTTAGTGACTAATCAACCTATAAACCTTGTGGATTTGGTTATGTTTTATTTGGATAATGCAGCTTTCTCAACTAGAGGAGATAAGAAGCTTGCATTACCGGGGTTTATAACTTCTTTGTGTTTAGCTCGTGGTGTTCAAAGTAGTGGAGATGATATGTTGGTACAACCCTTGGAAAAGTATTGTGATACTTTTGGACTTTTTAGTTCACAAGTTGATTGTCAAGAGACTAGCATAAACATTCTTTCGGATTGGGCTTTGCATTTGAAGAAGAAGGTTGATGAGCTTAGTGCTATAGTTGAAAAACAAGATGCTAGAATAAAAGAGTTGGAGGAGTGTATTGCATCAAGTTCAAGACCACCTCTCAAGCATTATGTTAGGTCAACTACACGCACATCTTTCTTTGGTGGATCTAGTAGCTAGTATTTGAGTCTCATGGTATGTTTCTTACCTTTTAGCATCATTTCATGTCAAAAAGGGGGAGAGAAAGAGTTGTTATGAATTGCTAGTTACTTAGTTTCCTTTTTATGATTGTTTTTGTGAACTTTTGGACTTTCAATGGCTTGTAATAATTAGTCTTAAGATTTGGTTAAGAATTCTTGTATTTGGCATGTATTGAGGGGGAGAAACATGTATTTGTGGACTTAATTGTACATTCTCATCCACATTATACGTTTCCATTTGTTGTTTTTCTTTTGTATATGCATTGTGCTTTGAGATGATTTGTAGGTTGCTTCAAGAGAAGATCAAGATGAAGTTCAAAAGTTGGTAAAGATTAGTTATAGGAATCCTACTCATTGTAATGCGAGGGAGTGATTTTGTGACCTATCTTCATTTTTATATTTGTAGTAAATGTATAGGTGTTTTGACATGGAATTTGCCAAAGTGGGAGATTGTTAGGTTTTAGTTTGTGTTGGCATGAATTCCATATCAAAATGATGTTTACTTGTAATGACAAAGTTGTTTAGGTTCATGATGATTCAAGCTTCAAGGAAGAAAAATAACAAGTCAAAGCAAGCTCTAAGTCTTCAAAGAGAAAGGATGTATTTTGGTTCTACAAAGGTATACTAAGACCTTATCTTTCTCTTACAAGGCTTAGGCACACACACACATATCATACATTTGTTTCCTAGCATAGTTGTGCACCTTTATAGGCACACACACACATCATACATTTGTGTCTCTACATCGCTGTGAACCTTTATAGGCACACACATACAATTCATTCATATGTGTCCCTGCATCGTTGTGCACCATGTATAACACATTCACACACTTTAAGATGAATGCTCATGCATTGGTTTGGAAATAACATGTTTTGGAATATGCATGATTTGAAACTATCTCTATGTAGTTTGCATTCTAGTGTAAATTGTGTTTGAGTGTGTATATGTTTGTATAACATGGATATTGAACTTGGATTTAGTCTTAAATCATTCTTGATTGAGTTCCGTTCGTTTCGGTTACTCATACAATTGATTTCAAGTTCTAAGTCAAAAGATACTACACTTTCAACTCATGTTTCATACATTGTCTTTGTCTTCGTATATCAAGTCGAATAATTATTTTCTGGGTTGAGTATCTTATATTTCCATGTCAATGTGAGAGTTACGGTTCGTAATCAGCAAACGGATTCTATTTCTGAGTTTGGAGGCAGGAGAACGGTCAAAGAACGCGAGGGAAGCGAGAGGGGAATGCACCATGGCCAAATGGCCATAGAGGTGTGCATGCCCGAGATGGCGCGTGGCCATCTTGGCCGCACAACCTTGCTGCCCCGAGATGCCCACACGCCATCTCGGGGGAGCACTTCTAAAAAGGGCTATTTTGGTCTTTCATCTTTCTTCTTTCCCACTCCTTTATAAACTCTCTCCCTCTTACATTTCATTCTAAGAAGAAATTCAAATCAAATGTGCAGAATTTTCTCTCTAAGTTTTCTCACCTTCCAAACACAATAACTTCTTCATTTGAACTCCGATTTTAGTGATTCAAAATTGAGAGTGTTCATCTATTCATCCTCCATCTTTTCTTTGAAGGTTTGAGTTAATGTTGGTGCTATTTTTGTTGCCTAATCATACAAAAACGGGACTGCACCTAGATTAACTAAGGTATTGATTTTCTAACTAAGGTATTGATTTTCTCTCTAAGTTTTCTTTTAAAACTTGGTAAATTGCCTTGGGTTTTCTTCTTCTACATATATTTGTATATTGTGAGTGTTTTGATTTGTGTTATGAACACTTTCAAAGCTAGGTTGAATTTCAATTGAAATCATTCATGTTGAGTTAGGTTTTGATTTTGCCTATGTTATCACATGTTTGAGATTGTATCGTGCTAGCTTTGATTCTAGGACTATTTTGTGATCTTTGATTGATTGATTGATTGATTTTGTGAAAAATAGTTCATCACATGTACTAGGCTCTTTTGGCCGAAATTCTCACATAATACATGTGCTTATGTTCTTTTGAGCTATTCATGTGATTTGTTGAATCTATGATTAGGAATATGCTCTAGAACTTATGCTTAGATCTATTTGACATTGTCATATGATTTTAGCATGTTTTAGGTTTTTGTGATTTAAACTTGATCTTGTGATTTGTTGATCATATCTTATGATTCAAGTTTAGATATATGCATGAATATAGTTTGTGATTAATGTTGATTATATCTTACATAATCTAGATTGACTACTCATGCATGATCAACTATACTATATATGATTTGTGCATTCATGCTCATGTCTAGTGTTTTCCATAGGATGTTTTGATCATAGCATTCTATGTTGCGTGCTTGTTTGCGTTTTGCATTCATGATGACCTAGATGCCTTGTGAGAAGGAAGTCTTGACAATAGGTGTGAGACCTATGGTGTTGAGCAAGAAGTCTTGGCAAGAGGTGTGAAGCCTCGGATTGTCGAGCAAGGAAGTCTTGGCTAGAGGTGTGAAGCCTTGGATAGTTGAGCAAGAAGTCTTGCCTAGAGTTGGGAGAACTCGGATAGGTGAGCAAGGAAGTCTTGACTAGAGTCGGGAAGACTCAGATAGTTAAGCAAGAAGTCTTGCCTTGGGTTGTGAAGATCCTGATAAGGTGAGCAAGGAAGTCTTGACAAGAGGTGTGAAGCCTCGGATTGTTGAGCATAGGGCGACAACTTCTAGAGTAGGATAGGAGGGTAGTTTCTAGGTGAAGAGGTCACTTGAGAGATTGTACTTGTCTTATCTACTAGTGGATTTTGTTTGCCAGTGGTTGCTAGCCCGTGGATGTTTTCTTTTCGGAGGTTTACCACGTTATATCTTGTGTCAACTTTTCTCTATTCCCCATCTCTCTAATATTTGTATTGTGGATAAAACTAATTATGTATGTTGACTTCCTCTTTATAATATAGATTGTGTATGTGTTACAATTACTTGTTTGTATCACACTTTACTTGTGTTTATATATTGATTAATTGTCTTTAATTAATATATATATTGTGATACAATCAATCTAGAGGGACAAACTTTTGTTTGTTTTTAAGGGAGTCGAAAAAGGTGCCTAACCTATTCACCCCCCCCCCCCCCCTTCCAGGTTAGCCTTGAGCATTTAACCGTGATTGTATTTTCACTCACACCTCTTGTCAAGACTTCCTCGCTCACCTTACCGGATCCTCACGACCTAAGGTGAGACTTCTTGCTCAACTATCCGAGTCCTCCCGAATCTAGTCAAGACTTCATCGCTCACCTATCGGGATCCTCAAGACCCTGGGCAAGACTTCTTGCTCGACTATCCGAGTCCTCCCGACTCTAGCCAAGACTTCCTTGCTTGACAATGCAAGGTCTCACACCTCTTGCCACGACTTCTTGCTCAACAACATAGGTCTCACACCTATTGTCAAGACTTCCTTCTCACAAGGCATCTAGGTGATCATGAATGCAAAACACAAACAAGCATGTAACATAGAATGCTATGATCAACACATCCTATGGAAAATACTAGACTTGAGCATGAATGCACAAATCACTTGTAGTTTAGTCAATCATGCATGTATAATCAATCTAGATCATGTAAGATATGTTCAACATTAATCACAACCTAGATACATGTATAGATCTAAACTTGAATCAAAAGATATGTTCAATTAATCACAAGATCAAGTTTAAATCACACAAACCAAAAACATGCTAAAATCATATGACAAAGTCATTTAGATTTTGAGATAAATTTCTAGAGCATATTCCTAATCATAGATTCAACAAAAACACATGAATAGCTCAAAAGAACATAAGCACATGTATTAAAGTGAGAATTCATCCGAGAGAGCCTAATACATGTGAGGAACTATTTTTCACAAAATCAATCAATCAAAGATCATCAATTAGTCCTAGAATCAAAGCTAGCACAATACAATCCCAAACATGTGAAAACATAGGCAAAATCAAAACCTAACTCAACATGTATGAATTCAATTGAAACTCAACCTAGCTTTAAAAGAGTTCAAAACTCAAATCAAAACATTCACAATACACATATATAAGTTGAAGAAGAAAACCCAAGGCAATTGACCAAGTTTTAAAATAAAACTTTGAGAGAAAATCAATACCTTAGTTGATTTAGGTGCAATCCCGTTTGTGTGTGTTTAGACTCCAAAAACAGCAACAAAAATCACTCAAACCTTCAGAGAAAAGACGGAGAATGAATAGAAAAATACTCTTAACTTCAAATCACACAAATCGAAGTTCAAATGAAGAAGTTATGGTGTTTAGAAGGTGAGAAAATGTAGAGAGAAAATTTCTGCACACTAGTTTGAATTTCTTCTTAGAATGAAATGTGAGAGGGAAATAGAATATAAAGAAGAGGGAATGAAAGAAGCAAACGGATGAAATTGACCCGCTTTATTATTGCTTCTCCGAGATGGCACATGGGCATCTCGGGGCAGCAAGGTGTTGCAGCCAAGATGGCCACGCGCCATCTCGGGCATGCACCACTCCATGGCCTTCGGCCATGGTGCAATCCCTTTGCGCTTCCCTTACGTTATTCGACCGTTCTCTCGGCTCCAAACTTGGAATTCAAATCCGTTTACAGATTACAAACCATAACTCTTACACGGACATGGAAATATAAGATACTCAACCCAGAAAATAATAATTCGACTCAATATACAAAGACGAAGACAATTTATGAAACATGAGTTGAAAGTGTAGTATCTTTTGACTTAGAACTTGAAATCAATAGTATGAGTAACCGAAATGACCGGAACTCAATCAAGAATTATTTAAGGCTAAAATAAAGTTCAATATCCATGTTATACAAACATATACAAATAGAAACACAATCCACACTATAATGCAAACTACATAGAGATAGTCTTCAATCATGCATTTTTCAAAACATGTTATCCGTGAAAGTGATAAAGTACTCATGAGATTCACATTGCCAAATCTTGAGTGATTATTTGTGAAACTGATAAATTACTCATATACACCTCTATCTTGAATGCTCATAGGTCCACACACATCAGTGTGTATCAATCCTAAACATTCGATGGCTCTTGTGCCTTTGGTCATAAACGACCTTTTGGTCATTTTACCTTCCAAAAAAGATTCACAAGTTGGTAGATCATCAACCTTTAAGACACTTAGAGGTTTGTCACTTACCAATCTTTTGATCCTATTAAGGTTAATGTGAACTAGGCGCAAATGCCATAGGTAGGTTTCATCGTTTGATAATTTTACTCTTTTATGATTAGGTTCATTTGATTCCGTGTCTAACAATTGAGAGATATTTCCATGCAAATAGAATAAACCGTTTTGATCAACATAGAATGTTATAATCAACACATCATATGGAAAATACTAGACATGAGTATGAATGCACAAATCAAATGCAGTCTAGTCAATCATGCATGTTTAATCCATCTAGATCATGTAAGATATGCTCAACATTAATTACAACCTAGATACATGCATAGATCTAAAACTTGAATCACAAGATATGTTCAATTAACACATAATCAAGTTTAAATCTCCTAAACCAAAAACATGCTAAAATCATATGACAAAGTTCTAGAGCATATTCCTATTCATAGATTCAACAAAACATATGAATAACTCAAAAGAACATAAACACATGTATCATTGTTAGAAATCGGCCAAAGAGAGCCTAGTACATGTGAGGAAATACTTTTCACAAAATCAATCAATCAATGATCATCAAATAGTCCTAGAATCAAAGCTAGCACAATACAATCCCAAACATGTGAAAACATAGGCAAAATCAAAACCTAACTCAACATATGAGATTTCAATTGAAACTCAATCTACCTTTAAATGAGTTCAAAACTCAAATAAAAACAATCACAAGACATATATATATGTTGAAGAAGAAAACCCAAGGCAATTGACCAAGTTTTAAAAGAAAACTTTGAGAGAAAATCAATACCTTAGTTGATTTTTGTGCAGTCCCGTTTTTGTGAGTTTAGACTCCAAAAAAAGCAATAAAACTCACTAAAACCTTCGGATAAAAGATGGAAGATGAATAGAAAAACACTCTCAAATTTGAATCACTAAAATCGGAGTTTAAATGAAGAAGTTATGGAGTTTGGAAGGTAAGAAAATGTAGTGAGAAAATTCTGCACTCAAGTTTTAAATTTCTTCTTAGAATGAAATGTGAGAGGGAAGGGAAATATAAAGGAGAGGGAAAGAATATAAGAAAAAAGACCAAAATGCCCTTAAGTGCACCAAGCATGCTTGCTGCCTGAGATGGCTCGTGGGAATCTCTGGGCAGCAAGCATTCTGTCCCGAGATGGCCACGCGCCATCTCGGGACCATCTTGGGAAAGAGTGCTTGGTTGCATTTCTTTTCCTTGCGCGCTCCCCTCTCGTTCTTCGACCGTTCTCCGGCCTCCAAACTCAGAATTCGAATTATTTTATGGATTACAAACCATAACTCTCTCATGGTCATGGACATATAAGATACTTAACCCAGAAAATAATAATTTGAGTCGATATATGAAGACGAAGACAATGTATGCAACATGAGTTGAAAGTGTAGTATATTTTGACTTAGAACTTGAAATCAATAGTATGAGTAACCAAAATGACCGGAACTCAATCAAGAATGATTTAAGACTAAATTCAAGTTCAATATCCATGTTATGCAAACATATACACATACAAACACAATACACACTAGAATGCAAACTACATAGAGATAGTCTCCAATCATGCATTTTCCAAAACATGTTATTTCCATACCAATGCATGAGCATTCATCTTCAAGTGTGTGAATGTGTTATACATGGTGCACAACGATGCAGGGACACATATGAATGAATTGTGTGTGTGTGCCTATAATGGTGCATAGCGATGCAGGGACACAAATGTATGAATTATGTGTGTGTGCCTTAGCCTTGTAAGAGAAAGATAAGGTCTTAGTATACCTTTGTAGAACCATATTGCATCCTTTCTCTTTGAAGACTTTGAACTTGCTTTTACTAGTTGTTCCATCTTCTTTGAAGCTTGAATAATCATGAATCTAAACAACTAAATCATTACAAGTAAACATCATTTTGATATGGAATTAATGCCAACACAATCTAAAACCTAACTGGGTGGTCTATCATCGCCATAATTTCCTTCTTGGTAGTTGCTAAGTTTTTATTGTTATTGTTGTATTAAAAAAACTGCAGTATTTTATTATTTAAATTCTTCTATAATACATTCAAGTATCGAAGGCTCGAAGGTTTAAAGACTTAGGAGCAACCAGAACAAGTTTGCGATCGTGCGAGCCGTAGCAACGAACGTGCGTGCGAAGAGCACGCAACCACGTTTGTTGTGGCATGGGCTGCGCATGGCAGCCCTATGGAAGCCAAGCACTGTGTATGGCAGCCCTTTATGGGTTTGTGGCATGTGCACGCCCATGGGTAAGGGACAAGGGTGTGCATGCCCATGGGAGGCAACCGAGAGAGTCTGGACGACGAAAGTCGCTTGAAGACTTGTTCGCCAAGAAAGGAGTTTTTGTATTCCAAGACATATGTAATTTACTTGTTTTTTCTAGGATGGACCAAAATTGTAGCTATTTGTATTTTTGTAAATATTGCAATGTTTGTCATTATTTGATAACATGTCGTATAGAATAGGAGTGCCACTCATATATCTCTTTTGGTAAGAACATGCATTGAATGGTTTAAGTATCTAAATTGGCATCTAGATAACTTGGTAAATCATTCTTTGGAATTCAATCACACGCCTTAAACAATTGAGTTGGAGAAGGTGTTTTGGAACACCTACGGCCTCCAAGTTTAGTTGAGCTTTATGTTTCGTGAATAACCTCCCAAGAGGTATTTATGAATGGAATTTAGCAAGATACTTCTTTACAAGGATAGACTAGACAATTAGCCCAAACGATATCTACTCCCAAAAGAAGGATATTCGAGAGGGATTATATTGAAGGTCGATAACTTGGTAACACACTCAATGCAATTTTATTAATATCCTTCAAAGAGTTCTTGTTAATAAAATTACAAGGCTAAAAAAGAAAACGTTGGTTTTTATGTTAACAATTAGGTGGAACCTAGTCCAACTAGTAAATGGTGCGTACTCCCAAAGGATGCGTGACATTTATGGGTGTTGGATTATCGTTGAATTTTTACGATTGAATTATTTTATTTAATTCAAGTTAAAATTTTGAAAGTACTTTATCGTGAATATTTACTTATATAATTTTTGTTAATATAAAGAAATCATGACTACATCCCTAATCAACATCCTAAAATTGTTATGACACATGGAAAGGAAAATTGGGTTGTTATTGCAAGCCAAAAAACTTAAAATTGTTATGTCTATTCCTTAACCGCCAAAATAATGAATCTACTCAGGAGCAAAGAGATGAGTATTAGTAGTGGAAGTCATTAGATGAGATGGCTAAATGTACGTTACATTAAGTCCATCATCTCCAACGTGTTGCAACAGCAACATGAAGGAATGGATACTGCTGCCAATATTATGATGTCTCTAGAGAAGATGTTTGCTATGAGGTCTAGGACAACTAAGAGAGAGAGGCAGTGACTACTTTTATGAATCTTATGATGAAACTTGGACAGGGTGTGAAAGATCATATGATGAAAGTCATAGCACATCTCAATAATGCTGAACTAAATGGTGCTGAGATAGACAGTGAGATTAAAATTGACATGATTGTCAACTAACTATCAGATTCCTTTGATCAGTTCAAATCGGACTACACCTTGAACAATAAGGTAACCATCTTATAAGGCCTGATACAAGATGATCAAAGCATCGTGAAGATCCTTGTGAAAGGTAAGGGGTCAAGAGATTCATATGGTTGGTAAAGTTGCTACTGTTAAGACCAGTTATAAGGTTAAGAAACAATAGAAGAAAAAGTAACATGGGCCTTCTTAGAAGAAGACCAAGAAAGTAACCAAGATTAAAGGGAAGTGTTTCCTTTGTAGTGAAAAGGTTTAAAGGAATACACTGAATAAAGATGAATTCAACTTGCGTTTAGGCAATGAAGCGTTGGTGTCTGCTAGTTCAGTGGGAGGTATTAGAATTAGTTTAGATTCTTATAGGTATTTAGAATTAATAGACGCTTATTATGCACCTCAGTTCAAGAGGAATTTAATTTCAGTTTCTTGTTTAAATAAATTTGGTTATTCTGTAACTTTTAATAAAGCTTTTATTATTAGTAAGAATGACAAAATTATTTGCAAAGGTACATTGGAAAATGGTTTATTCTATTTGCATGGAAATATCTCTCACTTATTAGACACGGAACCAATGGAACCTAATCATAAAAGAGTAAACTTATCAAAAGATGAAACCTACCTTTGGCATTTGCGCTTAGGTCATATTAACCTTAATAGTATTAAAAGATTGGTAAGTGACGGACCTCTTAGTGACTTAAAGGTTGATGATCTACCAACTTGTGAATCTTGTTTGGAGGGTAAAATGACCAAAAGATCGTTTACGACCAAAGGCGCAAGAGCCATTGAATGTTTAGGATTGATACACACTGATGTGTGTGGACCTATGAGTATTCAAGCTAGAGGTGGATATGAGTACTTTATCACTTTCATGGATGATCACTCAAGATTTGGCTATGTGTATCTCATGAGACATAAGTCGGATGATTTTGATATCTTCAAAGCACTTAAAGCTGAAGTAGAAAATTAACTTGAGAAACGCATAAAAATCTTGAGGTCTGATCGTGGTAGAGAATATCTATCTGGTGAGTTTCAGCAATATCTTATTGATAATGAGATAATTTCTAAGTTTTCTGCACTAGACACACCTCAACAAAATGGGGTGGCAGAAAAGAGAAATACAACTCTTTTGGATATGGCTAAGTCTATGTTGAGTTATTCAACACTTCATAATTCTTTTTAGGGATATGCTTTACAAACCGCAATGTATATTCTAAACGATGTACCATCTAGGTCGGTTCCTAAAATACCGTATGAGTTGTGGACCGGAAGAAGCCTAGCTTACGAAACTTAAGGATATTTGGATGTACTGCACACGTGTTAAAAGGAAAGACAAAAGATTGAGTCCCGTTCAGAAACATGCATATTTGTAGGGTATCCAAAAGGAATAAAAGGATATTATTTTTATAGTCCTTCAGATCTTAAAGTATTTGTTTTAACAAATGCTAAACTTCTGGAAGAGGACTATATGAATAATTTTGTGCCTAAAATTAGAATTGTTCTGAATCAGCTTTTAAGAGATACAATTCCACAAGAGGTTTCACAACCAAGCCCAATTGTATGTTCCGTACCGTCACAAGATCAACAATCAACCATACCTCGTCATAGTGGGAGGGTTGTTAGACAACCCGAGAGATACATCCGTCTAGGAGAATCTGTAGAAAATCTTTCGGACGATGATGATCCCTATACATACAAGGAAGCAATGAAAGATGTTAATTGTCACCATTGGCAAAAGGCATTGCAATCCGAAATTGAATCTATGTTCAAAAACAAAGTTTGGCCTCTTGTAGACTTGCCTATTGGGATAAAACCCATCGGGTGCAAGTAGGTATACAAGAGGAAAAGAGGAATGGATGGAAAGGTGGAAACCTTTAAAGCTAGATTGGTAGCTAAAGGTTATACACAAAATGGAGGAATCAATTATGAAGAAACCTTCTCTCCTGTGGCCATGCTTAAATCCATTAGGATACTCTTATTCATTGCGGCATATCTAAACCTAGAGATTTGGCAAATGGATGTCAAAACAGCTTTCCTTAATGGAAGTCTTGACGAAAGCATCTACATGATGCAACCGGAGGAATTCATTGAAAAAGGCCAAGAGAAAATGGTTTGCAAGTTGCAAAGATCCATATATGGATTGAAACAATCATCTAAATCCTAGAACATAAGGTTCGATCAAGCCGTGAAAAGTTTTGTATTTATTCAAAACTTTGATGAACCTTGTGCAAACAAAAGGATTAAAGGTGAAAAGCTTGTTCTCCTAGTCCTTTACGTTGATGATATACTACTCATCGAAATGATGTAGGTGTATTGACATCAGTAAAAGAATGGTTAGCAAAACAATATGATATGAAATACTTAGGAGACGCAAGTTATATTCTTGGTATCCAAGTCATAAGGGATAGAAAGAATAGAACAATTGCATTATCCCAAGCTTTATACATAGATAAACTCTTGTCTAGGTTTTGCATATAAGATTCCAAGAAAGGTATGTTACCTTTCAGACATGGAATCAAACTTTCTAAGGAACAAGTTCCTAAAGAATGAGCATGAAGAGTAATTCATGAGTAGAGTTCCATACGTATCGACAGTTGGAAGTCTCATGTATGCAATGTTCTGAACTAGACCAGATATTTGTTTTGCTATGGGCATAGTAAGTAGGTTTCAATCGAAGCCTGATGTTGATCACTGGACGACAGCCAAGCATATTTTCAAGTATCTTAGGAGAACGAGAGATTATATGCTTGTATACTCTAGAGGGGATTTAATTCCCGTTGGGTATACATATTCTGATTTTTAGTCAGATTCTAACTCTAGGAGATCAACATCAGGATCTGTATTTACTATTAGAGGAGGGGCAGTCATTTGGAGGAGTATCAAGCAATCTTGTATTGTTGATTCCACTACGGAAGCCGAGTATGTTGCCGCATGAGAGGCTGCTAAAGAGGCAATCTATCTCCGCCAATTATTGATCGACTTAGAAGTGGTTCCTGATGCGAATAAGCAGATCACTATCTATTGTGACAATAGTGGAGCAGTGGCTAATTCGAGATAACCAAGAAGTCATAGGAGAGGGAAAAACCATTGAAAGAAAGTATCACCTTCTAAGGGAAATTGTGTATAGTGGTAACGTGACGATTACCAAGATCGCATCAGCAAAAAATCTAGCAGATCCCTTTACAAAGGCTCTTCCAGAAAAGAGTTTTGATGGGCATCTAGAAAACATAGAGATGAGAGATACTACACATTTGCTATAGAGCGAGTGAGAGTAGAATATCATCGTATAGATGTTTTGAGGTATTGGATATTAAATCTTAGCGTTAAGTTTTCAATAGCGTCTATTGAAAAATGGCTTCTTGACTTGTCAAAATATCACAGTTCAAAATGTGATCATATGAGTAAATATGGTAACATGGAGAGCTATAGGCGGTCTATGAGCTATTGGCGATTACTGATATTCTTCATGAGGATAGACTTTCTCCAATAAGGTTGTCTAAGGTATGAGTAAGAAATATTAACCTATTCTATCTTTATTTTAGAGTACAATTTTAGTTCTTTAGTGGAATGAACTAAAATTAATAGATCGGACCTAAGTGAATCAATTGTTGATTGTGATTGGGTTGTGTCTATTGGAGCTTAAATTTAGATAGCCCGCCAAGATCCCCAATCCACAAGAACTTGCATGGATCACTTGATATATTCTACCGGACCAATTTAAGGGTCCATCTAGAATTGTATTAATTCATGTGAACTTGTTTCTTTTTGTAAGATTATGTCTAGTTCATATGTGGACTTTTTTATTAAGGTCCAATGGATTTAATAAAATAAGAAAAATAGTATATGGCCCATATATATGGTATGGGCGGCAAGGCTATTTAGAATAGCTTAATTATATTATTTTTTATTTTGATATTTAATTAAACAGAAATTAATTAATTTATTGATTAATTAATTATTTAATTAAAAGTCAAAATCTTTTTCCTAGTAGGAGATGGTCTCCTAAAATTATACTATTGTTGGTAGTATAATTAATATTAAAGACTATATTTGATAAGTAGATAAATAAAAGGAATTATTTATCTAATCAAATTAGGAAGTCTTTAATATGGTTACAAATACACTATTGAGTTGGATTAGGAGTCTTGGTGTATGATAGAATTCATTTAGAAATAGGATTCTTAACCACCAAGTAAATCCACCTAAGGAAAGGATTTTTAACAACCAAGTAAATCCTTCTTAGGAGAGGATTTATGATCCTATATATACATGTGTGTGTGATTTTCGGCCAGCCCTATGATTCTTAGAGTAAAAATTTCGGCCAACCTAAGGTTTTTCTAAGAGAGAATTTTGCTTGGCAAGAGAGAATTTTGAGAGAGAAAAATTTAGTATTTTACTCTAGACAAAATCCAATCAACTCTAAGATATAGGGTGTGGAATTCGGCCAAGGAGAAAAGAGAAAAAAAGAATGTTTTTGTTTTCGATAGTACACTAGTATCCTTTACATCAAAAGGGTTTTGTGTACAACATTGAATCAAGGTTCACGCGAGTTTCAATCAAATTGATTGATAATTCATAAGTGGCCGAACGTTCTTGACTTTTCTCTTGGAGGATATTTGTAACTAACTAAGAAATAGATTTTGTTAGTTTCCATCCTCAGGTATAAAATTTGAAGAAAGGGAGCCCACACTCCTAGATGATTCACGTTTATGATTGGATTGGAAGATCTTGCAGAATCAGTTCGGCACTTGTTCAATTGTCACGAGAAAAATGTACGACACTTTTATATACATCAATTAATCTAGGGTTAAGGTTCTTGCTATTTAAAAGGGAAATTTTTTATTTATACGCAAACCCTAATTTTATTAAATTTTCTCATGCTTCCGCTGGGCGTGGTTTTTTCCCTACACATCAAACATTATGTTCCAAGATCTAGATGCTTGTTTAAGTCCATAAATGGACCTTTGCAACTTCCAAACCTTTTGCTCTTGATCTGGAGACACGAATCCCTCTAGTTCTATCATATAAATGCTCTCGTCATGATTGCCATTCAAGAATGCAGTCTTGACATCCATTTTCCAAATTTCATAATCTAATTAGGCAGCAATGGATAAGAGAATCCTAATAGACTTAAACATGGTTACTGGCGAGAATGTCTCATAATACTAGACCCCCTCTTTCTATGTATAATCCTTAGCCACTAGCCTTGCTTTGAAGGTCTCTACCTTCCCGTCTACTCCTCTCTTTTCTCTTGTAGATCCACTTGTAAGTCTACAAGATCCCAAACTGAGTTAGAGTACATGGACTCAATCTTGAGATTCATGGCTTTAAGCCATTCCTCTTTATCAAGATCTTTATTACATTCTTAAATGTTAATGGATCATCCACACTATTTGTAGAGACAACACCTTGTCCCTTACCTATACTTAAATAGCGTTCAGGTTGTCTCACAACCCTTTCACTATGTCTAGGTGGTAGTGTATCCTGATTATGAACCATCTGACTCCAAGATGTTTGTGGATCAATAACTCTTGATGATAAAGCACTAGCCTCACCAGGCTCTTACTCATTCAATACAATCTTACAACGAGGTTTATGGTCATTAATATAATTGGCTTTAAGAAACGTTACATCTGTCGATACAAATACTTTGTTATCTTCGGGACTAGAGAAGTGTCCACCTCTTGTCTCCTTGGAGTAGCCTACAATCAGGCAGACCACTGACTTGGAGTCTAGTTTTCCACTTTTGTTCTTCAGCTCGTGTGTTGGACACCCCTTTATGTGAAAATGTAGTAAACTAGCTTTACGACCATTCCACAACTCTAGGGGAGTCTTTGGAACAAATTTGGATGGCACCAAATTCAAAATGTATGCCGCTGTTTGTAATGCATATCCTATAAGAAATTTGGTAATGATGAGAAACTAATCATAGATCTCACCATATATATTAGGGTTCTATTTCTCCTATCCGCTACACCATTTTACTGAGGTGTACCGGGAACTGTGAGTTAGGAAACTACCCCATGCTTGACCATGAAGTCTTCAAACTCTTGGTCAAGGTACTCACCTCTACGATCCGATCGTAGTGACTTGATAGTCCTACCTAATTGATTCTCAACTTCAACTCAGAATTCTTTAAACATTTCAAATGTTTCTGACTTCCGTTGCATTAGGTCGACGTATCCGTATCTTAAGTAGTCATCTATAAAGGTGACATAATACTAATAACCACCCCTAGATTTAACATTCATCGGTCCGCAACCATCTGTATGTATATGCTCTATCAGTTCTTCAGCTCTAAGCCCTTTTCAAGTAAAAGTTCTCTTATTCATCTTACCTTCCAGACAAGATTTCGTAGACAGGTAAGGTGCCAACCCTTAACTCACTTAAAGGTCCAATTTTTACTAGTTTATCTATCCGTTCAAGGTTGATATGACCAAACCTTATATGCCAGAGATATGTGTCGTTTTCTTGAGAAATTTTATGTCGTTTAGTTTTTGGTTTTTCAACCTTAAACATGTTGGTGTTGCGTAGTGTGGTATGTATTAACGGTCTTAACAAATACAAATTGTTTTCTTTAATTCCTTAACAAATATTCTGACCATTCTTTCCAATAATAACAGACTTATTATTAAAAGAAACAAAATATTTTTGTTCTAACATTTTAGAAACGGAGATCAAATTCCGTGTAAATCCAGGAATATAAAATACATTTTCCAACAATATATAACTATTACAAAAACGGAATCTAATTATGCACACTGCTCGTGCCGACACGATATCCCCTCAGCCCACAAGTATTGAGAAGGCTTGCTCCTCTAGCCGTGTCCAAGAATCAATCCATTTAAAGAAGAACAAAAATGGTTAGTAGCCCATGAATCAACTATTTAGGGTGAATAATCATCTTCCACTAAACATGACTCAAGAACAAGTAAATCATATTTACCTTTCTTGGACTTTACCTTTCTTTGGGCTTTATTGGGTTTAGGCTTACCCTTCACCTTCCTAGCAGACCTCTTTATCTTCTTATTATTGGAGAAAGATGGTTCAGTAACATTTGCCTCACCGGTCTTGCCCTTGTTGTCCTTAGTCAATGACTTAAAGGTAGTAAGCTCATTGAGCAACTGTGTGAGATTGAACCTTAAATTGTTCATCTCGTAGTGACTTTTAAACTAATCAAAATTCTTTGAAAGATTCTTCAATATGATGTTCACTTGCCTGGTTTTGTTAATGGCTCTACCATTGACTTCTGCCTTGTTGAAGTAGGACATCATACTCAGGGCATGTTCTCGAACAGACGTACCTTCCTTCATGCGAGCGAGCATAGCGAAACAAACAACTTCATATCGTTTTTGCTCGGAGGGCTGCCCGAACATAGCTTGCAATGACTCCATGATTTCAGATGCTGAAGTCATTGCTTCGTGCTTTTTAAAAAGCACATCTGTCATTGAAGCCAATAGATATATTGGGCCTTCTCATCAGATGAGACCCATCACTGGTATGTCTCACAAACAGATCGTGTGGCATTGGCAGCAAGCACTGGAAGACATTCCTCCGTAAGCACAAACTTGAGGCCTTTGGTGACCAAAATTGCATTAATGTTAAGTTTCCACTTAGTCTAGTTATCACCAGTTAATATGTCGTTTGCGAGAATTTGAAGTAATGCAGAAGACATTATTGCTAAAATAAATAAAACAATCATTCGGTCATTTATTTAAAACAAGTGTGAGTGCTTTGGCATAAATTTAAACATGTTGCATTCACATGCTTAATGAACTAGAACTACCCTAAAACTAGTTACTATACCACGACAATCCAACATACCACAAAAAACCAACTAGTCTTTGCATGTTGGATCGAGACATTCTCAATCAAATGATATTCTAGAATAACTCTTATTCCATATCATTCAACCATCGTTCATTTAGTCATGTTTTTAATTAACAAACTTAATAAAAACCCTTGTGAGTGTAACCCATCATTTCAGATCTCATGAGCTTAACTCAAGAATTGCCGCCTTAGGGTCGGTCAATCCCGAAATACCCTTAGAAATCCTATCTGTTAGGAAGTCAACCTTGGTATTGACCTTTGTGGAAACCCTCCTTAGGGAGGACGAAAGCAAAGCCATCACGAGGCCTCACTTGGATCTCACGGTGTTGAACTAATGATGGAGACTGTGGGATATATATGTCATATATCCCTCTCCCACATACTATTTTAAAATTAGGGTTTTCTATTAACCATTAATGCACCTAGACTCTACAAGATTAAACGACTAATTTTAATCTTGTTATCTAGCGCATTAACTAATTAGAAACAAATTCTAAATAAATATTAAATTATTAATGATTTTTAACAATTAAAAATCTAATCTATTAGTGAATAATCTAAGCTTTTATAAACTTTTTACTAAGGTCAAATTATTATGATAGTGTTTACCAAGTTTTAACTATTAAAACTATAAACGATTTATTCGGTTCATTTCTTATTAGGTTATTAATCATATTAATATTAATTACAATAAATGACCCTGTTAATCTAACTTATTAAACTCTTTAATAACTAGATTAATATTAATAAGAATTACCAAGTTTTCTAACCATTAAAAAACTAATCTCATTATTCATAGCCATTTATGTATATTGCCCGTTTTAATGACATTAAAAATTCATAAAATATCAGGCTATGATGTATGTATGACATATCAAATATATTTGTGTAGGCACATCTATTCTAAATGACATACGTATGTATGGAAATACTTTTATCATCACATAATATAAAGCAATCATGAATTGACCGAGTACTCTGTATTATTTAACCTAAATAATTGGAATCTAAAATTACGAAAAATTCCCCAAGGCATTCCTACGATCTTCTTGTAACTTCAGAAATCTTCCAGGCTCTCCAGGTCACTCTGATTCATCTCATGAATCTGAAACGGGAAATCTGCACGGAACGCACTAGGCAACACTTGCCAACGGAACCGTACAAGATGTGAATAGTACCGTATGAACAGTACGCATGAACAGTGTCCGGTGAATAGTACTTCGGTGAACATTTTCCATGAACAGTACCCGTCGTGAACCATGTCCGGTGAACAGTATCACCATCGCGAGTATTTCCATTTCTTCGTTTACAGGTAACCATTTTTTTTATTATTATTTACAATACAATAACAGTAAAAATAAATAAAAAAATTATACAACCCATAAACCCTAAATCCACAGCACCATAAAAAATTACGATCAACCATGTTTAAATTAAATAATTTAATTACAAACATTCATACATTCATATAGATGGTGCCTACACATTCGTACGTACAGGAGCATCAAAAACAATTTCCAGTTCTGAAAAATAACTAGGCTCTGAAACCAATTATTGAAACCTTGTTAACTGGTTATGCAACGGAACTAATTTTTTTTTTTTCAATACAGATCTTAATCTGCAGCTGGAACTAGTGAACTTGGGATCGTAATTATTTTTGGAGCTAATATATAAAATATGTATACATAGGAAATTGTAATCAATATAAAGAGAGGAAAATCATACCAACGTTTGGAGGCTCCTTCACTTTACGATATACTCCTGCCGGAACCAATTTTACCAACGTTCGGAGACTGCTTCGCTTTAGGTTGTGCTTCTGTCTGAACCACTCGATCTTCCTTGCTATGTCCCGGCATTAGTAACTGCGTGTCGGCGCAATGCGGTTTCAGGAACTTCAATGGAGGATGCAGAGAAACTATTTCTTTGATATTAGTGCACAACACTTGCACACAAATTCTTTTCTCTCTTTGATACAAACACACACTGGACACATCAATTACTCACGCACAACACAACCCTTATTCTTTTAAAAAAATATTCATTGTATGCATGTATCTTTTTTTTTTCTTTTTACGCACACACTTAATCCCATAAAAGACAAAAACTCATGTATTTTAGCTGATGTGCAATGTTTCTGTTTGTGTTAATGTGTAGTGTTTTAGTTGGATATCACATTTTTTTCCAAAGAAACAATATATATCTCATATATATATATATTATTTTTATCTTTTAAAAAACTAATGATATTTTTATTTGATTTTCAAATCATTTTAAATAAAACATATCTCATATCTTTTATTTTTTTAAATTAAATATTTAATTTTTAATTTAAACATTTTAAATTCAATTTTAAATATTTAATTTAAAAAATAAATTAATCACATTATCTTATTCTATTTAAAATCGAATATCAACTAACACCCTCCATCCAGTGATTAATAACATAATTAAACAATCTTATTATTTAATATATTTAATCACCAACATTCATTAATTAAATAATACAATTAATTGGACAATCCAATTAATTAAATGTGACCCTTGTTTCCTTAATCGATCGGGCTAGCAAGGGGACCTAATGGATCCACAATATTTTAAGCTCCAATAATCTTCGGAATCATTTATTAAACTCTTTAATTAATATTCCTTGATTATTAACTCCGGTGTTATTCCACTAAAAACCTAAAGCTGGACTCTCTCAGCTGTAGACACTTTTACACAGACCGATACAACTCGGTGTCCATCAATATAGCTATTACATATGGTGTGATCCTCCACAGTAGTTCATAATTAGAGTTGGGTCAAGTACCATTGATTCTATAATGAACAATAAATCTTATTTCCTCACGGAACTAAGAGAGCGCTCATATTGTTTAAGCTCCGAATCAACCCTTAAGGGAACTACCATCTACTTCTCAAAAGAAGGATTGGAATCTACTATTATGAACAAACATTCCCAGCCACAAGCCAAACTACTATCCTAACATACGGAGCAAATTGATCAGGAACTGCATCCGACCTCACCCATGGTATATCAAAGACCATGATCTAACCTGAAGGAGTCGATAAGACACTAAGGATTAATATCACCCACATATAGCCATCATTAGTTGATATATATGAATCTCATCGGTAAACGGATCTTGGTGAGAGATTCATATAGATCATGGCCCAGTCCTATATGATCACATCATACAAGGTGCCTTCATTCCCATATCTCATATGAATGATTCAGGATAGAATCATCGTACATTACGGAATGGACCGCAACTATAGATTAACCACACATAAAGTACCAAGCTTTATTTATAGACTCTATAAATTGCATGTCTCTTACTCCATCCATCCGTATATGACACTCATATACACAGTTCGAGATTACATAAGACAATCTTGGATGTTAAATATATGCACAAGTTATAAAATAAACAATACAACAAGAATGAACTGAACTTTTCCTTTGACTTATTTAATAAATCCATTTTGAATAACAATTTTAGGGCATAAATCCCAACAGAAGATGCTGAACAAGATCAATCAGAGCACAACATGAGGATCTAGAGAACATGACTTCGAGCCGGAACATCAAGATTTTGATTAATAGTTTCCTACTCCAGCTGTTGAAGATCACAGTACAGTGTCATAGCAGTCACTTGTTTCATAGATGGCCAGTTTACAGATTCCCATAAACACATTGAGTTCAAACTTCTCTGATTTTTGAGTTGGTAACATAAGGAGTATGGATGACCTTTGGTCCAATGTAACTAGCTTGTGTAAGGAGCTACAACCGTTCCTACGTGAGAAGAGGAGTGACAGATCCACTACATCTGCATTCCTAATGGGAGGCCCCATGATTGATCCTTATGCGGAAGAGCTACGGGCAGGAGAAAAAATATCAAGGATGGAAGTAGAGGAAAGAGCTAGAGATGAATTGGACCCTAAGGGAAAGAGTAAGGCAACGAGAGTCATTGACGAGTTGTTAGATGAAGATTGATCATTATCTTTTGGCCATTTTCTCTCTTGTTATTTTAAGTTGAACTATTTTCTTTATAACTAATTTTAGTATTATTTTTCTAGAAGGATAATATTTTTCTTTTGAAATTATGTTATGTACTTGGATATTTGTGGATACTTTGATGTTTGGGATTGTGATGTTATATATTTAGAGAACTTTGATGGAACCTATTGATCATATTTTTTTTTGTGAATGTTGACATTTTGGTTGATGTAGTGCTCAATGAGGATCTTTCATCTCTTGGGAAGAACCACCAATAACTTGTGAGTTGAGGAGAATTAGAAATCCAAAGGTTCTTATAAGAAGAGCAAAAGGCCCTATTCTCTAAGGGAGTTTCTACCATTTTGTCCTTTAAGCTTAATTGTTTATCTCTTGTGAATAATTGCAATTTTGATGACAAACATTTTAATTGAGCATATCATATGTGAATAATTGGTGGATGTGAATACCTTATTGAATATCATTTTTATGTTATGAGTATGGATAGTTGTGAATGGAAATACATGTGAATGTTAATACAATTTTAGTTTCCAAAATTTTGTATTTATTGATTATTTCATTTTTAATTTGATAAGCAGAAGGTTCTTGTTGATAATGCATATGATTCATAAATTTATTTTCGTATAGCCGAATCCGGTTTGTGGGTTTTGAAATCATGCATATATCTTATATTGATTTTGAGCATATAGTTCAAAATGGTTTGGGGGTTGTTATGTCCCCATTCCAACAATTTTGAGTGTTAATGCATTGTCTTGGTTTAGATTCTATTTTTACAAGTGCAGTCGTTTTGAGTCATTTTATTTCGTTGGGCATTGGTTGTGATTGATTAGTGCCTTGGTTTGCTTGAGTTAATTAGGTGTGCATCATTAAGCCGGATTCTTTTATCTTCAACATTAAGGACAATGTTGAGTTTTGGCTTGGGAGAATAGATGCCTTATTGAGTCATCTTTTTAATTGTTTTGAGTCAATTTTAGTTATTTTCATCCAATTTCTTTATCGATTTGTCGCAATGGTCAAATTTTTGAGCTTTAACTAACTTTGGTGTGATAATTTGAGCATGTGCTTTTGGCGAGTCTATAGATGCATTGTGAGCTTATGTAGCAAATTATTGTCACTCGTGGGTTATACTTGCACTGTCATGGGCTACTCCTATCTTTTGTGTGCTTCATTTGAGGGGACTCGGTGCTCTTACACTTGTTCTAATAGTAGAGACTACCTGTGAGTTCACAAACACAAGCCTAGTAGAAAACACATTAGGTGTACAATTCTTTCTATTCTCTAAACACTTTTCTCGTCATACCTCACTTTCCATAGGACTTACATTTTATACATATTATGGATTGCTCGATGGATACATTAATAAAAGTGATCTTAGGCAATGTGTGTGAAATTAACCACTTAAACTAGCCTAAACATATTTCCAATCCCCAATTGTGTGCTCCAATGCCAAACTTGCAGCCAAACACTGATCTTTTTTTTAGAACAAAAATAAACCATATAGCCATAGCCAAACACAAGTCTACCCTTTATTTCCAATCATGTGGGGATGAGGGATGTGTGTTGTGTATAAGAACTCTAATGTAGAAATAGGCAACAATGTAATTGTGCATGAAAGGCCTCAACATGTAAAAGTACCCAAATTTGCACTTATGAGCTTAATTATCAAAATGTTATATGATGTTGTGCAAAATAAAAGCAAAGAAAAGAAAAACCAAAAAGAAGGAAAAAGGCATAATAAAAAAAATTGAAAGAGCCTTGTGATAAAAATGCTAAGTACTCACAAATAGAGTACAATTGTGAAGCACAAATATGTGTATGCAACAAATTTGTATATGCACAAATGTATGTTTAAGCAAATGCCTTGTTGCTAAAGTTTAATTAATGTCTAAGAGAGCTTGTATGGGGTGTAAGAGTAAGGATAGACATGATTGGTGATCTCTGAACCCAAATTTTCATGTTTCTTTGTTCACTGCATCTAACCCCGTGGCCCCTATACAACCAAAGGGAAAGTCCTATTTAATCAATGATATGTATTGATTGGAAATGTTTGTTGATGCCTGATCTTCCACGTTCATGCCACAGTGAATCATTTCTATGCTAGTTCACAGACGTTATCAATTTTTCAATGTACATTGTATGCAATTTATTATAATTATATGCATAAATCGGATCTTTGCATACCTTGAGTGAGTCTGAACTTAGGACTCTAACCATAAAAAGAGAGTGAGGTCGGGTAAGGAGTAGAGTCGAAGTGAATTTTGCTCAAGGTGTGGGAGCAAGAAGTTCTCGATATGAGAGCCCTCTTAGGCTTAGGGTTCGTGATTGTGCGAGATCCCTAAAATGCCTTCAAGTTGTTATAGATTGCTTTGCATATGTCTACTTCTCTCTATCACGTATCATTGCATCTGATCATCGGTTGGACATGTGACTTGTTAAATTATTGTTTTTGAGTCTAGAAGAGTTTTAGATCAAGTCATTTTTATTTATGTCCTATTATTGCTATTTTAAGGTTTACTCGAGGACGAGCAAAGGTTTGGTTGACTTTATTTGATCGTGACAAAATTGTTATATATTTTGGCCCTCAGTTCTATTTCCTTTAGTCTTGTTTTCTTGTGTTTTTAAGTGGCTTATGGCTCTTTTGATATGTTTACAGGAAATTAGGTGCATTTTGGAAAAAAAAGGATGGAAAACGTGGAGTTGTACAAAAAACATACCACAATCGATCATGTAAAGAAGTGTCAGTGCACTGGTACTGCACATGCCCTTACCTGCACACTACCCATGCATTGAGAGATGGAACTTGAAGAATGGAACCTACATGGGTACCACCCGTACAATACTATCGCACAACCCATGCATCCCACCAAAACTGAAGAAGCAGATCATGGGCACGGGCACATGTATGGGTCTCAACTAGCACACAACTTACGCATTTCACCAAATCCGAGAGATGGAAGTCAGACACATAAGGTCTTTGTGTGGGTCCCTTTTAAGTAGTTGATTAGGTATATATCTACTTGGTCTTCTTAAGCTCAATTGAATAAAAGTGTCAAACAAGAGTACATCCCTCAAGTGAGACCCGAATTTAATAATCTCAATTTTTATCTAATCTTGAATGGGTAATCAATTCTATACATCCAGATTGGTTGCTTGTGAGAGGTTAAGCATCAATTCTATACATCTAGGTTGACGACTTTATGAAGATCTATAGATGCTCATTCATGGACAATCACTTGTGAGTGGCCAACACTAGACATCAATATTGGAAACTGATGAGAGATATACAACCAATTCTATGCATCTAGATTGGTTACATTTGAATAAAGTTCATTATTGTGAGTTTCATCTTTGCCCATTTTTTGCTTATTGGATTCATCAATCTCTTAGTCCATTTATCATACATTGTCATCTACTTAATTGCATTTTAATTAGTTTAAACTTAGTTTGCATTTTAGTTAATTTTAATAAAACAGCCATTGCAATCTACTTTTATTGCATTTAGTTCTAGAACAACAATTTGATCACATAGCTATATCTCGATCTTTGTGGAAGATACCCTGATTGCCACTATTTTTTTATCAGCTTTGAGTGCAATTTGGGTTTAAAAATTTTGTTTGACAAATACTTTTACATAGCAAATGGTGATTTGTCACTCATTTTGGGATTTATAAAATTTCTTTGACACACTATTATATATATATATATATATATATATATTAGCAACTTGTTAGTGAATAGGTTGACACTATATTTTAAAACTCTTTTAATGCTTTTGTCAAACATTCGGTGGCATACGAATTAACATTTAATATGATTGTTATGAGAAAACAATTGTCACATGTAAGCTCGATTCACCACTCTTAGTCTACAAAACATATAACAAGAGATAGTGTATCCTATATATAAATAAGTTCAATGCAATCCAAATTCCACAAGTTGTACATTGATTATCAATACGCAAATTCACTAAGTAAAACTTTACAACTTGAATTAGAGTATAAAAAGATACAATGTTCAAACACTACAGAGATACAAGAGACAAATGTTGATTCAACAAAAAATTGTATGCATCTCTTTCCGTACAAAAATCTTGTTTACAAGGATGTGACGAAACAAAGATCATAAATAAGTTATAACTGATCATATATACAAATATAAAGAGATAGAGATAGAGACGTATGACACATCATTTTTACGTGGTAAAACCTCCGAAAAGGAAACATCCATAGGTTGAATCCACAACCATCGACAAACCACATTCCACTATGACGAATAAAGTACACCATCAAAAGTTACCAATCCAATGATACACTCTCTAAGTTATCCCTTTTATTCTACCCTAGGGCCTAGTGAAACTCTTTGCCTACTTTCTATCTTAGAAGATTTCTTGCATGACTATCCGGATCCTCATGATCCTAGCCAAGACTTCTTGCTTTACTATTCGGATCATCTCTATCCTAGTTAAGTCTTCCTTTTTCGATTATCCGGATCACCAAGACCCTAACCAAAACTTCATACATTTTACAAGGACTTTCTAAGCGTGATCAATGAATGCAAAACACAAACAAACACCCAATGTATGATAATCTAGTTTATAATCCTAATATCGTGTCATCACACAAATAAGGCATATACATCTGAAATGCATGGATTAAGTACACTTTATGAAGAACTAGACATGGGCATAAAAGTACTCTAATCAACATACCCTAGTTCTTTAAACATTAACAAAAACCTAGAACATGAAAAACACCAAATACATGCCTTAAGAATCATATTTTATTCATTTTACTAAATCTTGAAATACACATGTTCATAAGTCACATTTTCAAGACTTTAGAACTAAAACAAAAATGTTATAATCAATATATATTATCAATAAAGTTATCTAGCAATCATTTGGAGCACATATTCACAAAATATTCAATTAAATCCTAATACGCTCTAAATATAAAATTACTTGTGCTAATCCTAAATATATTTAATTAAAGAAATCTAGCATATGTAGAAACTATTAATCATCAAAATCATTTAATTGAAGTACAACTAGTCCTAGATAAATAACTAGCACAATACAACTCACAAGCATGTGAAAACATACGTCTTAAGAAAACCTAACTTAACATACATGTTTCTAATTAAGATATTCTAGCATATAAATGAAGCTCTATCTCTCAATAGCTATTATTCAAGTAACATAAACATATAGAAGATGAACACCCAAGGTAATTAAAGATTTTAAAGATCAAACCCCAAAGAATAAATCAATTCCTTTTAAAAACGTGTAGTTTCAAATTTTGGTGTATAACAATAACAAAACTATAACCTAAGATTTCAAACTCTCTTGGAGATGGTAAAGAACTCCAATGCTAATATTTTCCAACTTGAATCACTCAATTTAGACCACAAATGAGTGAGATATAATGTTTCGAAGTTGAGAAAAGTTGAGAGAAAATTTTATGTACCTTCAAATAAATAAAAAATGAGAGGAAAAGGAGATTTAAAGAGAGGGAAGGTGACATGGAGAGAAAGGGATCTCGTCCAAGAGAGATGGCCCCTCCACCTCATCACCCCAAGGAGAGGCATGGCTATCTTTGAGGTAGAAGAGCTTTCTCCCCGAGATAGCCACGCGCCTCTTCAGGGAAGGGTGGCAAAATGGCCTTTGGCCATTCACCACTTCTGTAGCGCTCCTCTCCCATTCTTCGACTGTTCTCCGACCTCCGAACTCCTAATTTAAATTGGTGTTCAGATTATGAACCATAACTCTCTCATGGACATGGATGACTATGAAACTTTGACCAGAAAATTAGGAATTTGACTCGATACACATGGACAAATACCATTGACAATAAACACATGGAAAGTTTCATAACTTCCAACTCGGATCTCAAAAATATATGAATGAGTAACTGAAACGGTGAAAAATCAGTATGGAATAATATGAGAACATATTCAATTCCAATATCATAGAATAACAAACAAATAAACTCAAGAAATCATAAGTATGTCATTTCCAGAGATTGTCCTAGAACATGCAATTTTACAAATGTTGTCAAATTAAATCTAATGCATGTGCATACTTCCATATGTGTGTGAATGTGTTATACTTGTTGGGATTATGCTTGATAGCAAGAGTGTAATAATGTAATTGACAATATTTTCTTATTAATAAAGTGATTCATAGTTTAACAAATCTTATAGCATTTATAGTTTAATTATTATAATTGTCAAAAGTAAATAATCATAAGGTCAAAAGACTATGAGAAAAGAAGAATTGTTCATACATCTAGATATGTATGAGGTAGACATAATTCATTAGTTAGTCTTGAATAATATCCACAACTTAAGATAAAAGGTTGGGCGTCTTTATCTTGTCAAAGTTGTAGATTCTCTTGCTAGCATTTGAATGGGATCAAATTTGTTTTGATGAGTCTAAAATCATCAAAGTGAGGTGTATTTGGCAAAAAGAATCTAGTGCACTTGGTGCATTGAATAAGATCACAATTAAATACTTTATCTAGAACCGTCAATGGATAACATTTTTCATTTGAAGACAATCAGAGAGTCTATCTCAATCCTAAGATAAATGATGGACTTATGATTGCAAGTGTTATCATTTGAGCTATCAATGAGTACGATTCTATAGCACAGTCTATCCTCGATAGTTTGGTGGTATTCATTTGTTAATCGATAGAGGACTTCATTTATAGATATAGACATCGTGGCTCCATTTATTAAATGAGAGTAGAGTTCCATCATATGGATGTTTTGAGGTATTGGATATTAAATCTTAACGTTAAATTTTCAATAGTGTCTATTGAATCATGGCTTCTTGACAAGTCAAAATATCCAAGATCAAAATGTGGTCATATGAGTAAATATGGTAACTTGGAGATCAATAGGCAGTCTATGAGCTCTTGGCGATTACTGATATTCTTCACGAGGATACACTTTCTCCAATAAGGTTGTCTAGGGTATGAATGAGTAACATCAACTTATTCTATCTTTATTTAAGAGTTTAATTTTAGTTCTTTAGTGGAATGAACTAAAATTAAATAGATTGGACCTAAGTGAATCATTTGTTGATTGTGATTGGGTTGTGTCTATTGGAGCTTAAATCTATATAGCTCGCCAAGACCCCCAATCCACACGAACTTGCATGGATCACTTGATATATTCTACCAGACCAATTTAGGGGTCCATCTAGAATTGTATTGAGGCATGTGGACTTGTTTTTTTTTTTTTTGTAAGAATGGGTCTAGTTCACATACGGACTTTTTATAAAGGTAAAATGGATTAAATAAAATAAGAAAATAATATATTGGCCCCTATTTATTTGTTGGCCGGCAAGGCTATTTAAAATAGCTTAATTATATTATATTATTTTATTATTTAATTAAATGGAAATTAATTAATTTAGTGATTAATTAATTATTTAATTAAAAGTAGGAGATGGTAGTATGAGATGGTCTCCTAAAATTATACTATTGTTGGTAGTATAATTAATGTTAAAGACTATATTTGATAAGTAGATAAATAAAATGAATTATTTATCTAATCAAATTAGGAAGTCTTTAATATGGTTACAAACACACTATTGAGTTGGATTAGGAGTCTTGGTGTAGGATAGAATTCCTTTTTGAAAATGATTCTTAACCACCAAGTAAATCTACCTAAGAAAAGGATTCTTAACTACCAAGTAAATCCTTCTTAGGAAAAGAATTAAGTCTCCTATTTATATTCTATGAAATTTCGGCTAGCTATGTATATATAAGAGGAGGATAGAATTCCTTTTAGATAAGGATTCATAACTACCAAATAAATCCACCAAACGAAAGGATTCTTGCCAACCAAGTAAATTCTTCGTAGGAGGAGACTTATGAATCTATATATATAGGTTTGGAAATTTTGACCAGCTCTAATTAATTGCAAGAATTAATTTCGTCCACGCTTGGGATTTTTTAAAGAGAGAATTCGGTCAAGCAAGATAGAATTTTGAGGGAGAAAAATTTGGTTTTTACTCTAGACAAAATTCGACCAGCTCATAGAGATAGTGTGAATTCAGCCAAGAAAAGAAAAAAGGGAACGTTTTTGTTTTCTATAGTATACTAGTATCCTTTACATGGATTGATAATTCAAAAGTATCAGGAAGTTCTTGATTTTTCTCTTGGAGGATTATTGTGACTAACAAGGAACAAGATTTTGTTTGTTTCCATCCTTAGGTATACAAGATAAAGAAAGGGAGCCCACACTCCTAGGTGATTCACGTTCATGATTGGATTGGAAGATCTTTTGGAATCAATTCGGTGCTTGTTCAATCATCACGAGAAAAAGGTACGACACTTTTTATATACATCAATTAATCTAGGGTTAAGGTTCTTGTTATTAAAGGGAAAAATTTTATTTGTACCCAAACCCTAATTTTATTAAACTTTTTCATGCTTCCGTTGCGCGGGGTTTTATTTTCCCTACAATACTGAATTATCACAATGATGCAAGAACATAAATGTATGCAATATGTGTGCGCCTAAACACCTTGCAGGAGGAATGAGGTCTAAAAATACCTTTGATGTTCAACAAAGCTTGCTCTTCTTGAAGGATTCACTTTGCTTGATAAATTGCCCAACTTCCTTGAAGCTTAATAAACAGAGAATCCTAGACAACTAATCAATACAAAGGAAATGTTGTGTGGAGATAGAATTATGCGAACATGATTCAAAAACTTAACAATCTCCCTATTTGGCAAATTCTATGTCAAAACACCTTTACAAATACTAAAACATACAAAATGAAGATTGGTCACAAAAACTCACCCTCACATTACAATGAGTTAATTCACCTATACTAATCTTCAACAAGTCTTCAACTTCTTCATTTGAGTATCTCTTGTTATCACCTAAAATAAACTTGAAGCACATGAATATACAAGAGAATATATGGCAATATACATGACAAGAATATGGAAATTAAGCTCAATATAAAATATAGCAATTAAGTTCAAATGGATACATGTATGCTCCCCCTAAATACATGCATATTCATCAAAAATTTCTCATCCATGATATTACATGGCATAAGAAGTTCAAATTACAAAAAGAAGTGAAACAAATATTATGGTGTGTAATATTAATCTAGAGGGGGGGGGGGGGGTGAATAGATTTTAATTAAATTTTACCCAATTTTTGTTAAGTCAAGTTAACGAAAATGACCTTAGCTAATTATAAAGAAATCACAAGTGTAAAAATGCGGAAATATTAAAGACACTTGAGATATACGTGGAAACCCTCCAAATGGAAAAAACCACGGGCTGATGAGTGCGTCACACTAGAACCTCGAATCCACTAATGATAAAGGAATTACAACCTAATCCCGATTTAATCCTCTACCACTACCTAATCCCGGTTTAAGTGAACCTAGTTCATCATGCTTGTGCTTTAAGCTACCTAATCCCGGAAGCAAAACAAGTCTTACTTCTCAATGAAGAGATAAAGTGTCCTAAGTGAATATGTGATGATATTCAATGAACAAACAAGGCTAGGAAACCCTATATGCTTATCTAGGATAATGAGATGACAATTAATACAATCCTAGATATCAAAAGCTAAATGACATGTTCAAATAGCTTAGCTAAACATAGATCATTCAATCCTATGAAGCTATCACAATACAACACTCAATCATGGCATCACAACAATCTCTAATTTGTATCTAGAAATATTCCAAGAGAATACAATTAATTAAAGAGATGGTTTAGTAAGCAAAACATTTAACTTGTAAAAAGATAGTGAAAAACTTACCAAACAAGATGTGATGAAGCAGCCCTATCCATAAATGCACACTAGATGAACTTAGATGATGCAAAATGAAGATTCAATGCTCATGGGAATGCTTTGAGTGATTAAAAATGAGTTCTTGGAAGTGTTTTTCCTTTGAAATGTGTTCTAAGGAAGAAATGTGATATTCTAAACTCTTCTACGACCTTAAGGCATTGAGTTATATATATATAAGATCCAATCAAAGTGAGGTCGTTTTGGAAAAAAATGTTCCAGCTTCCTCTCTGTGAGTTAGTGACGTGCGCTGATCGAGTAGCGCACAACCAGTGCACAAACTATTTTTAAAATAGGCACTGGATGAGTGGCGCATCATAGTAGTGCAAAACAAGCGCAGATTCTCTGGGAAAGTTACGCTGGTGAGGTGCACTGGACGAGTAGCGCACCACCAGCGCACGCCCACATTTCTCAACTATGCGTGGGTGTAGCAGCGCAGCTCAGTGGCACAACACTAGCGACGGTCCACAATGAAAGTTGCACTGGTGAGGTGCGCTGGTCGAGTAGCGCACCACCAGCGCAAAGCCTACTTTTCAACACTCAAACAAACAAAATCACTAAGTCCTAGAGTGAAGAAAATGCATCCTATTCTAATATGCCTAGCACGACATAAACTTTAAGTACAAGATGCAAGTAGGTCAACAAGAGTTATTAAAACCAAAATGCACTCATAAGAAAACACTTAACATATAAGATTAAGAGTTATGCATGAATATGTGAGTGTGTGCAACTATCTCTTCAAAGAAAGTAAGCACAAGAATTTTACCTTTGGTGCTTCTCCTCTTGAGGTCTTGAGAGCCTAAGCTACCCTTATATGAACCCCATCAATGTGGTTGTTCACGAAATAAGCCAATCAACAAATGAAGACTTTTTAATCTCTCCCTTTGTCTATTTCGTAACAAAACCACCACTCACATTGATCTCACAAAACAAAATAAAGCACACCGGGATGATATTCTACATTACAAAGAGATAAGCATAAAAAAAAAAACTTCAGGTCTTCAATCTCTAGTAGAACTATCAACCCTACACACAAAACAAGCATAAATACACTTTCCAAACCAAGTGCACGTGAGATGATCAAGTGAACATTAAACAAAAGCATTTGCATATAAGAATATGAGTAATGAACCATGCAATGCTCCCCCTCAATGGGTTACTCCCTCTACATGTAATCTCCCCCTCAAACAAGTACACTATGCTCCCCCTCAAAGCCAACACATGCTAGAATACATGCTACTCCCCTAACATCACAACATCACAACATCACAATGCTAGGTCAAATACTACTCCACCTTTTTGTCATGATATAGGCAACAAATGAGAAGTCCCCAAACGGGTCACTCAAAGCAAAGAAAGAAAAGAGCATACAAGATTGTTGTATAGTTATATAAGCCACATTTATGCAACTCTATTAATAAGAGAGAAACAAGGAGATTTATTTGATCAAAAATGTGTGAATCAAAAGTGTTCTGCATACAAGACATGTTGCATTCAAGTCCAAAAGCAATGGTATTTGGCAAAGCAAATGACAAAGGTTTCCAATATAATTCAAACCAATTTCACCATTTGTCATGAGAGAAGCAAGGATATAGAGTTTTACATTTTTCAAGTTTTAATGACACTATATCCAACTTTATAAGCTAAACATGGCATAAGCAACTTTGCACCCTACCTGATTTTTCCAGGAGGATACCTGTATGATAGTAGCCATGTTCAACCAATAAAGAAAAAGAGACATTGATTCAACATTTTAGTCTCACTAGCTTCTTTTCACACGATATTTTGCATTTAACAATTGCAATCAACAAGTCATGCTTTATCATTTTTTCATTAGCATGTCATTTAAGAATCATCATGTCATGGAGATAATTAGAGGTCATTCAAACATGTACTTCCAATGTATATCTCCTAGTCCAAAAATGCATGTTTGAACAAAAATATGACATGGATTGTAATCAAAGCAAAGTTCAAACTTATTTAAGAAAATACAATATACTATAAGTGCAACCAAGCTACTCAAGCAATCAATAAAGAAGCATAAACATATTTAAGAAAAAATGGCATGCAACAAGTATACAATAGCTCTCTTTGCTTGAGTTCCCCATATAGGGTCAAAAACCACAAAAAATCACTCCATTAAACAAATCCCAATAGATCTACTAAGAGTCTTGAATCTAGTAGCATCTAAGGGTTTAGTAAATATATCCGCTAGTTATTCATTTGTACCTACATGCTCAAGTACAATGCATTTGCTCTCAACTAGTTCTCTAATGAAATGATGACGGATGTCAATATGCTTAGTCCTAGAATGCTGAACCGGATTCTGCGAAATATTAATTGCACTCATGTTATCACAAAAGAGAGTAAGAGTACCTTGATTGAATCCATAGTCGACTAGCATTTGCTTCATCCAAAGGAATTGTGTGCATCCACTCCCAGCAGCAATGTATTCAGCCTCTGCCGTGGACAAGGAAATTGAATTTTGCTTCTTGCAAAACCAAGAGACAAGGTAGTTCCTAAGGAAAAAGCAACCGTCCTATGTACTTTTCCTATCATCACAATTTCCTGGCCAATCTGCATCACTAAAGCCTATAAGACTAGCATTAGTGTCAAAAGAGTACCAAATCCTATAATTTGATGTCCCATTAACATATCGAATGATTCTCTTAACATAAGAGAGATGGGACTCCTTAGGATCCGCTTGGTATCTAGCACACACACCCACACTAAAAGAGATATCGGGCCTACTTGCGGTCAAATAGAGCAAACTACCAATCATGCCACGATATAAAGTTTGGTCCACACTTTTACCACTAACATCCTTGCTTTGCTTCAAAGTGGTACTCATGGATGTATCACAATGTTTGGCACTTTCAAGGCCAAATTTCTTCACTAGGTTTTTGGCATACTTAGCTTGAGATATGAAAATCCCATCATCCATTTGCTTAATTTGTAAACCTAGAAAGTAACTAAACTCACCAACTAGACTCATGAGATATCACATCAACAAATTGTTGGACTTTGGTGTCATTGGTGGAGCCAAAGACTATATCATCAATATAGATTTGAGCTATAAAGAGCTCATCTTTATTTTTCTTGATGTATAGAGTCTTGTCAACACTACCTCTAGTGTAGCCATTGTCTATGAGATATTGGGTGAGACGCTCATACCATGCCCTAGGTGCTTGTTTCAACCCATATAAAGCTTTCTTGAGATGATAGACATGACTAGGGTGGTGAGGATCTACAAACCCTTTGGGTTGTTCAACAAACACTTTCTCTTGCAAGAAACCATTGAGGAAGGCACTCTTAACATCCATTTGATATAAATTGAACTTGTGCAAACAAGAAATGGATAAAAGAAGCCTAATGGACTCAATCCTAGCAACGGGAGCAAATGTCTCCTCAAAGTCAATACCCTCAATTTGAGAGTATCCTTGTGCTACAAGCCTAGCCTTGTTTCTCACAATGTTGCCATCCTCATCGGATTTGTTCCTATATACCCACTTGGTGCTTATCACATTGGTGTTCTTAGGCCTAGGACTAGAGTCCAAACCTCATTTCTTTCAAATTGGTTAAGCTCTTCTTGCATAGCAAGAACCCAAAATTCATCTTTTAAGGCTTCATCAATTTTCTTAGGTTCTATTTGAGAGGTGTAACAAGTGTAGCTAATTAGATTAGCCATTTGTCGCCTAGTCCTAACACCCTCACTAACCTCACCAATAATGTCATCTTTGTCATGAAGTTTTCTAACCCATGGAGCAGGTTCTTTTGAGTTCAAGTGAGTAATCCTATCACAAAGTTATGCAATGTCATCATAAAGATTAGCCTTTTCAACATTAGAGATATCAACTACCTTCTCCAAAGGTGAGTCATCAACTAAATCTACCTCCTCCTCATGGTGATTAGATTTGAGCCTAGTATCATCAATGACAACATTTGATGATTCCATTACGGTCCTAGTCCTTAGATTGAAAACTCTATAGGCTCTACTATTCAAGGCATAGCCAATGAAGATACCCTCATCACTTTTAGCATTAAATTTGCTAAATTGATCACGGTCATTCAAAATGTAGCATTTGCTTCCAAAGGTGTGGAAGTAGCCAACATTTGGCTTTCTACCTTTCCATAACTCATAGGAGGTTTGCCTAGTGTGAGGCCTAAGAAAAACTCTATTTCCTATGTAGCATGCTGTATTGATGGCTTCGGCCCAAAGATTCCTAGGGACATTGTTGCTAAGCAACATAACACGGGCCATTTCTTGAAGAACCCTATTTTTCCTTTTAACAACTCTATTTTGTTGATGTGTTCTAGGAGCCAAAATTCATGCGATATGCCTAGACTATTGCAAAAGTTCTCAAAATGGGCATTCTTAAATTCCTTCCCATGGTCACTCCTAATTCTCTTAATGCTTTTAATCTTGGAGTTCATTTCATTTTGAATTTTAGAGCAAAGCATTTTAAACTTGTCAAAAGTTTCAGATTTTTCTCTAAGAAAATAAGTCCATGTGTACCTAGAGAAGTCATCTACACACACAAAAATGTATCTCTTTCCACCTAAACTCTCAGTTTGTATAGGACCCATAAGATCCATGTGAAGAAGCTCTAGAGGTTCATTGGTGGTTACATATTTTCCCTTTTTGTTCATACTCTTTGTTTGATTTCCTTGTTGGCAAGGTCCACAAACACCATTAACCTTTTTTCCAAGCTTGGGAAGGCCTCACACAACATTGAACTTATCTAAGTTTCTTAAATCCCTAAAGTTCATGTGACCAAGTCTTTTATGCCACAACTCTATTTTTTCATCCTTGGACACATTACAAGACACACTCTTAGCCTCAAGACAATAGCAATTGTCACTAGATCTCATACCTTTTAACAAGGTTTGTCCATTAGGCAAAAGAATAGAACAATCATTTTTCCTAAACAAGACAGAGAGTCCATCATCACTTAGATGTGAAATGCTTATCAAATTGGCTTTTAGACCATCAACATACAAAGCATTGGACAAGGAGGGTAATCCAGGAATGGAAATGGTTCCGTTTCCTTTGACCTTCTTTTTAGATCCATCACCAAAGGTGACATTTCCACCCTCCTCCATCATAAGAGTCTCAAAGAAACTCTTATTTCCAGTCATGTGCCTAGAGCACCCACTATCCAAATACCAAAAATCACAAGAATGAGCTTTCAAGGCAATTTGTACAACATGGCAAATGTGTTCATCCTTTATAATCCACCTAGGTACAGTATTTTTCTTCCTAGTGGTCAATGGTACATGGGCTCTAAATGTCCTAGGATCATGCAAAGGTGTTCCACTTTTCCTAGTAACATGCATCATGGCTCTAGATTTCTTAGGATCATGCATCATGGTTTTAGATGTCCTGGGATCATGCATTATGGCTCTAGATGTCCTATGATCATGCATAATGGCTTTAGCCTTTTTCTTTTCTATCATGCTTTCAATTCTACACAATTTGATATACCTAAAGCAATTTGGTCTAATGTGACCATCAATACCACAAAAATGACATGTAGGTAAAAAGTTAGGAATTATACCATATCCTTGAGGATGCATTGGAGCCTTCCCATGTCTTTGTGGTTGTCTTGCTTGTTGTTGAACAAGACTTGATTGCTTCCTTGGTTGAGCTTGCATGATAGGTGCCTTCCGTTTATGTGCTTTTGGTTGAGGGAGGTTAACTTGAGGAGCCCTTGTAGGATGAGCTTGAGGTGGGCTTCTTGGTGCCACCTTCAATTGAGCACTACTTGAACAGTCTCCTAGATCAAGCTTTTTCCTAGAAATTTGAAGAGAAAATGACCCATTAAAGTTCATGCTTCTTACAAAAGTGGTCTTGCTTGGAGTGGAGGACATCTTGTCATCTTCAAACCCAAGTCCCTTCCTGTCACTTGGCCTCTTTCCGACATCTAGCATGTGGTCAAGTTTTTTGGTGCTAGAGTTCATCTTGGCCAATAATTCTCTAGCATCTTCAAGCACTTTCTTCAATTTTTCTTCACTCCTCTTAGATCTCTCCAACTCTTCATTTAGTTGGTCAACTTGAGTTGAGAGGTCCAGGTTTTCTTCTTTAAATCTCTTGATCTCATTCTTGTTCTTTAACCTAGAACTCTCAAACTTGGCCATGTAGTCCTTGAGATCCATCCTATCCACACTTCCATTTATGGATTTTGATGAAGATCCATCATCACTTGAGTAGTCCCCCTCTTGACTATCATTCTTTTCTTTGCTAGCATCTTTGCTCTATAGAGAGGATGTAAATGCTATGATGTTAGCCATGAGTTCTTTATCATTCGAAGACTCATCTCCTTCATTAGAGTCATCAATTTCACTCCATGTGGCAGCCATCACTTTTCCCTTCTTCTTGTTCTTGTGATTTGCACATTCCGGGGCAAAGTGATCTATTCCACAACATTGATAGCATTGGACTCCTTTCTTCTCGGTCTTCTCTTGCCTAGGCTCAAACTTCTTAAAGGGAGCCTTTTTCTTCAAGTCTTGACCTTTGGATCCAAAGCCTTTCTTCTCGGACTTGTAGAATTTATTGAACTTCCTTATTAGCAAGGCCATCTCTTCATTTGAGTCATCACCTTTCTCCTTCTCAACTTTGGAGGCTTTCAAAGCAATATCTTTTTGCTTCCTTGATGGTGTGGGGTTAGGACATTTCCTAGATTCATAAGCTAGAAGCCTCCCAATCACTTCACTAGGCTTCATATCCTTATAACCACTATTCTCTTCCAAGGCCGTCACCTTAGACTCAAATCTATTGGGAAGAGATCTCATAATCTTTTGCTTGATCTTCCTATCCAAATAAGGATCACCAAGTTGATGACTTTGATTCACAATGTCCATCAACCTTACTTCAAAATCGTTGAAGCATTCATTCTCATCCATCTTGAGCAATTCAAATTGCGTTTGGAGAACTTGAAGCTTCGATTCCTTAACCACCTCGGTTCCCTCATGTGCAACTTTTAGGATGTCCCAACTTGTATTTTGAACCAACTTATATTGGTTATCATCCATTGCACAAAGGATGGCATGCATTGCCTTCCTATTCCATTTTGAAGCCTCAAACTCTTGTGCATTCCATTGAGCCTTTGGTTTGAGTACATCATCTCCTCCATCTGTGGGAGTCATCATGGGTGGAATGTAGCCATCTTCAACTGCCATCCATGCATTGTCATGAATTTGGCATATATACGACTCCATATTGCCTTTCCAAGAGGCATAATTCAACCCGGTGAGGAGCGGAGGTCTAGTGCTGGAAGCTCCCTCATTGCCACCGTTTCCACTCATTGTGTTTATGAATGAATGATATGAATGCAAGTGTATGATAGTCAACACAAACACACAAAATGCAACACACAACAAAATGAGCAAGGATCACATATGTATGTCTAGGAACCTGCTCTGATACCAATTGAAACAAATATTATGGTGTGTAATATTAATCTAGAGGGGGGGGGGGGGTGAATAGATTTTAATTAACTTTTACCCAATTTTTGTTAAGTCAAGTTAACAAAAATGCCCTTAGCTAATTACAAAGAAATCACAAGTGTAAAAATGCGGAAATATTAAAGACACTTGAGATATGCGTGGAAACCCTTAAAATGGGAAAAACCACGGGCTGATGAGTGCGCCACACTAGAACCTCAAATCCACTAATGATAAAGGAATTACAACCTAATCTGGTTTAATCCTTTACCATTACCTAATCCCAGTATAGGTGAACCTAGTTCATCATGCTTGTGCTTTAAGTTACCTAATCCCGGAAGCAACACAAGTCTTACTTCTCAATGAAGAGATAAAGTGTCCTAAATGAATATGTGATGATATTCAATGAACAAACAAGGCTAGGAAACCCTATATGCTTATCTAGGATAATGAGATGACAATTAATACAATCTTAGATATCAAAAGCTAAATGACATGTTCAAATAGTTTAGCTAAACATAGATCAATCAATCCTATGAAGCTATCACAATACAACACTCAATCATGGCATCACAACAATCTCTAATTTGTATCTAGAAATATTCCAAGAGAATACAATTAATTAAAGAGATGGTTTAGTAAGCAAAACACTTAACTTGTAAGAAGATACTAAAAAACTTACCAAACAAGATGTGATGAAGCAGCCCTATCCATAGATGCAATCTAGATGAACTTAGATGATGCAAGATGAAGATTCAATGCTCATGGGAATGCCTTGAGTGATTAAAAATGAGTTCTTGGAAGTGTTTTTCCTTTGAAATATGTTTTAAGGAAGAAATGTGACATTCTAAACTCTTCCACGACCTTAAGGTATTGAGTTATATATATATAAGATCCAATCAAAGTGAGGTTGTTTTGGAAAAAAACGTTCCAGTTTTCTCTGTGTGCACTGGTGACGTGCACAAGTCGAGTAGTGCCCCACCAGCGCATAACCTATTTTTAAAACAGGCGATGGACGAGTGGCGCATCCCAGTAGCGCAACACAAGCGCAGATTCTCTGAGAAAGTTGCACTTGTGAGGTGCTCTGGACGAGTAGCGCACGCCCATATTTCTCAACTACGCGCGGGTGCAGCAGCTCAGCTCAGTGGCGCAACACTAGCGACAGTCCACTGTGAAAGTTACATTGGTGAGGTGCGCTGGTCGAGTAGTGCACCACCAGCACAAAGCCTACTTTTCAACACTCGAACATACAAAATAACTAAGTCCTAGAGTGAAGAAAATGCATCATATTCTAATATGCCTAGCTTGACATAAACTTTAAGTACAAGATGCAAGTAGGTCAACAAGAGTTATTAAAACCAAAATGCATACATAAGAAAACACTTAACATATAAGATTAAGAGTTATGCATGAATATGTGAGTGTGTGCAACTATCTCTTGAAAAAGTAAGCACAAGAATTTTACCTTTGGTGCTTCTCCTCCTGAGGTCTTGAGAGCCTAAGCTACCCTTATATGAACCTCATCAATGTAGTTGTTCACGAAATAAGCCAATCAACAAATGAGGACTTTTCAAGAAGGTAGGATAGAACATATCATATTTATCCCCCTTTTTCACAAAAAATGAAGTAAAAAGGAAAAAATAACTTGAGATCACATAAGCTTTGCTAGTCACTTATGCCACCAAAGAACGTTGAACGATTGGTTGATCTCACATAATGTTTGGAGGTGGATTTATTGCTTGAAAAAATGCTTTCTTCCAAATTCTTGTTATTTGCATCTTGTTGAACCACCTTTGTGTTTAGCTCCTATATCTTCTCCTTTGATTCTTGTTTGTTCTCTATGTCAACCTAGTAAAGGTAATTTAAATCTATGCAATACAACAAACTCATCAAGGTATAATGAATCACAAATGCATAAATTTTACTTTTAAGCACATAGGTCATTTCCACTAAGTTCTACAATTGCATTAACAATCATATCAATGTCAAATATGGAGGAATTTGTTTCAACCATAATCATATCAACCTCAAACAAGAAGGAATTGATTGTAACAATGATCATATCAACCCCAAGCAACGAGGAACTGAATCGACCCTAAATAAGGATTAATTTATTGCAACTGCAATCATATCAACCTCAAGTATGAAGGAATTGAGTGCGGGAGAAGTTAATTGCAAATACAATCATACTATTCTTACAAAATAAGTGTAATGGATTATTAGTGACCAAAAATACAAAAGCATATAACATTATAAAGAATCATCATGCATATCAAGGAATATGAAATTGCATCTTCAAGATTCGTCAGTACAAACCAATAATATGCCAACATTTATCAAATTGAATCATCTGAATTTATCATAAAAGAGAACAATGTCTAGCATACTATTCTAACAAAATAAGTGTAATGGATTATTAGTGACCAAAAATACAAAAGCATATAACATTATGAAGAATCATCATGCATATCAAGGAATATGAAATTGCATCTTCAAGATTCATCAGTACAAACCAATAATATGCCATCATTTATCAAATTGAATCATCTGAACTTATCATAAAAGAGAACAAAGTCTAGCATACTATACTCCCCCTTGATAAGTGCTCTATATAAGATCAAGATAGGATATTGTTCTCAGTGATAACCACACAATCTCAAAGTCATGCTATTTAAAATAAATTCAACAAAATAAGCTCCACAAACTATAATAGATACACCAAGATTTTCAATCTCTCTCATAATTATTCTAAACTTGCTAACATATTAAGTTCACTTGAAAGAAAAACAGGTGTGTGTGTGTGTGTGTATGGATTTGCTTCAAACATATATAAATGAGTAATTGGATCATCAACATGCAAACCATATAAACAACTATTCATCTTAAGTTTTTTCATAAAAGGATAAACCAATTATCATCTGGAATTTTTGCTTTTAAGAGAATAGATTTCAACATATGTGTGTGTGTGTGTGTGTTTGGCTAGTCATCCCATTTTCATTTTCCAACCCTAGCAATAATGATTTTCAACAACACTCCTTTAATCATTTTTTTTATTTAGGCTTGAATCAAAGAATTTTTTATTGATTCTTTCTTTTCAACACTTCTTTGATTTTTCAAACATAAACATATCTGTTTCATAACGAATTTAACTCACCATAATGGCTTAGCTGTTTCCTACATTGGGTGGCTGCAAAACCACTATACATAGCCCTTTTTCTTGAAGGAGTTGAGTTCTAAGTAGTTGTAGAAGCAAAATGGATACCAACCAAAGTTCATATTTAATGTACTGGTCATAGAAATTCTAGGTGTATCCATAACTTACTTACTCAAACTTACTCAACTAAACATTTCAGAGAGGCAAAGTTTGCACATCTGAAAATCAATATGAAGTCATATTTTCAAAGATGCCACTCATCAATCAAACAAAAAAAAATCAAGTATCATGTATAAGATATTTCAAAACAATTTCACTAAATGTTCTCTAGATTGCAATTATCAAAGAGAATCATGTGTATCATAATCAAAACTCTCTAATATAAGATGCAACATGATGTCATGCACAAAATTAGTTGATAAGATGAAACAGAAAGCAAGCTTTAAGAGTATGAAAATACCTTAGCAAGTTTTTTCATCAATGTTGTAGGGTTTGATATATTTAAAAAATTTCTCTTTAAATAGAAAGAACCTTAACCCTAGATTAATTGATGTATAATAAAAGTATTGTACCTTTTTCTCGTGACGATTGAACTAGCATCGAATTGAATCTGCAAGATCTTCCAATCCAATCATGAATGTAAATCACCTAGGAGTGTGGGCTCCCTTTCTTTAAATTGTATACCTGAGAATGGAAACAAACAAAATCTCTTTCTTTATCAATCACAATAATCCTTCAGGAAGAAAAACAAAGAATGTTATGCCACTTGTGAATTATCAATCAATTTGATTGAAACTCACGTGAACATAGATTCGTTGTTGTACGCAAAACCTTTTAATGTAAAGGCTTCTAATGCACTATCGAATACAAAACGTTCTTTCTTCCTTTTCCTCTTTGCTGAATTTTCACACACAATCTTTAGAGTTGGAAGAATTTATCTAGAGCAAGAACCGAATTCTATTTTCTAAAAATTCCCCTTTGGCTGAAAATTTTTCTAAGAAAAATACCTTGGCCGAATTCTACCCTTAGAATTCTTGATTGGTAAAATTTCTCTCTTGTTTTTCACTAGCTTGGCCGAATTTCCTTATTAGAAAATACTAGCGTCAGCCAAAATTCAACAACATATATATATATATAGGATTTCAAATCATTTCCTAAAGAGAATTTACTTGGTGGGTAAGAATCCTATCCTTAGGTGGATTTACGTAGTGACAAAGAATCCTTTTCTAAAAAGAATTCTTTCCTATACCAAGACTCCTAATCCAACTCAAATAGTGTATTTGTGACCGTATTAGAGATTTTCTAATTTGACTAGATAAATAATTCCTTTTATTTATCTACTTACCAAATATAATCTCTAATATTAATTATACTACCAACAATAGTATAATGCTAGGAGACCTTCTCCTATTAGGAAAAAGATTTTGACTTTTAATTAATTAATTACCAAATTAACTAATTTCCATTTAATTAAATAATAAAATAAAAAACAATAAAATAAGTTGTTTTATATAGCCTTGCCGCCCAACACCTATAAATGGGCAAAATATTATTTTTTTCTATTTTATTAAATTTATTTGAACCTTAATAAAAAGTCCACATGTTAACTAGACTCATTCTTACAAAAAGAAACAAGCCCACATGCCTTAATACAATTCTAAATGGACCCATAAATTGATCCAGTAGAATATATCAACTGATCCATGCAAGTTCGTGTGGATTGGGGATTTTGACTGGCTATCTAAATTTAAGCTCCAATAAACATAACCCAATCACAATCAACAAATGATTCACTTAGGTCCGATCTATTAATTTTAGTTTATTCCACTAAAGAACTAAAATTGAACTCTTAAATAAAGATAGAATAAGTTAATATTTCTTACTTATACCCTAAACAATCTTAATGGAAAAAGTGTATCCTCATAAAGAATATCAGTAATTGCCAAGAGCTCATAGACCTTCTATTGCTCTCAAAGTTACCATATTTACTCATATGAGCATATTTTGAACTTGAATATTTTTACTTGTCCAGAAGCCATATTTCAATAGACACCATTGAAAACTTAACATTAAGATTTAATATCCAATACCTAAAAATATCCATATGCTGATATTCTACACTAATTAAATAAATAAAGCCACGATGTCCATATCTATAAATGAAGTCCTCCATCGATTAACAAATGAATACCACCATACTATTGAGGATAGACTATGCTATATAATCGTACTCATTGATAGCTCAAGCGATAACACTTACAACCATAAGTCCATCATTTATCTTAGGATTGAGATAGACTCTCCGATTGTCTTCAAGTGAAAACTTTTATCCATTGACGGTTTTGGATAAAGTTTGTCACTATGATCCTATTCAATGCACCTAGTGCACTAGATTCATTTACCCAATGACACCACACTTTGATAATTTTAGATTCATCATATCACATTTGATCCCACTCAAATGCTTGAAAAAGAATCTACAACTTTAACAAGATAAATGCGCCCAACCTTTATCTTATGTTGTGAATATTGTTCAAGACTAACTAAAGAATTGTGTCCATCTCATACATATCCAGATGCATGAACAATTCTTTTTTTCTCATAGTCTTTTGACCTTATGATTATTTACTTTTGACAATTATAATAATTAAACTATAAATGCTATAAGATTTGTTAAACTAGAAGTCACTTTTATTAATATGAAACGATTGTTAAAAACATTATTACACTCTTGCTATTAAGCATAATCCTAACAAATGTGAGGTCTTGGCTTTTTTAATAAGATCTCTTGGCTTGTTTGTCCTCATGATAACATGTTGTTGGTGTGTCACCCTAAGAGAATAAAGACCAAACATCTCAACTCAAACAAACATAAAAAAATAATTTTCTCTGAATGTCTATCAACTATCACCGTATAGATTTCTAAAATGGACTTCTCTAAAGTCAGTCAACAAATATTGACTGTCATAGTGAATATATGTTAGATAGCTAAGTTCATGTCAAACTTTTGCACTAATCTTAAAGCTAACTCACATGTGCAACTTACACTAATGGTAAGAGCACTTACCCTTGACCCATTTGATCTTAGGTGCACTAACACAAACTTAGCATGATCATTTCTCACAATAATATTATAAATAGAAGATAAATCATCAACTATCTTCTTTATAAAGAAATCGCTCATGTTAAACACATCATTATTGCCATGAACAAAATTATCATCAAGACTATGCATATGGTCATGTGAAGCACTCTTTTTCACCCAAATCTTCTTGACATTATTCTTTACATGATTATCATTATCCTACACAACATTCAAAGTGCTATCATTAACATGTTTAGAAGAATGACTTGGAACCTTTTTCACATCATGCCTTATAACCTGAGCTTTCCTAGTATGTTTCTTTACAAGATTATTTACAATATGCACATCTTTCAAACCTTCAAAGCAATTATCATCTTTAGAAACACTCAAAGAAGATTTTCTCATCTCACTAGCTTGCATATCATTCCCTAGTTTGCACTGTCTATTATACTCAAAGAATCTAGGTTTAATATGTCCTTAAACATTATAAAAATGACAAACCGAGATAAACTTATAGATGTAATTTATTACTCTAGATTCAACCACAAACTTAGGAGAATGATTAGGCAACTTTTTATTAACATTTTCATATTGCACAAATCCAAGCTTGCATTGGCTAATGTATTCTTAACACTTAAGCCTAATGAGACCAACCAAATTACAATAATAACAATCCCAAATAGATTTATAAAATTTACCATTTATGTGAGAGTGTACCAATGGTGAAGGCTCCTTACTTTTCTTGATTTTGTTCTTGACCTTAGAAGAAATGACCTCTGAAATCCTCTTGTTCCTTAGTGACTTGCCTTTAGTTGTAGGAGACTCCACTTGCTTATCTACAAAGCCTAAGTCACTTGAATCTCTATGAAGTTTACAAAGCTATTTGGCCTTCATGATTGCCAACTCCTCATCCTTACTCTTGGTTGTTTCCTTCAAGAAAAGCAAATTATTAGCAAAATCACTCATTAAATTTTCTAACACAAGAGCATTTTCAGCCATATTCTTTTCTTGACATTTGATCATTTCATTCTTCACTTCAACTTCCTTTAAAGCTTTATATCTTTCCATCTCAAGATTTGAATTCTTGCCATCAAGTTGAAGTTGGTGGTCTTTGATTCGCAATTCTCGTTGCTCAGTTGCAAAGAAAAGTGATCATGTCTAGCTTGATTGTCCATTGGGAAATCATCTTTTTCTTCTTTAATTCGTTTTTGATACGAAGTCATGTCACATATGTAGTTACATACATAAACATTATCTTCCAAGGAATCTAGTTCCTCTCCATCTTCACTTTTGTCACTGATAATCTCTTTAAGCTTATCAAAAAAATTGTTAATAGACAAATACCAAGTAGAAAATATAGAACCATATTCACGGATAGCTTGAGGAATATCCTATGTCCTTTTTGTTTTAACAACAAAAGGTGGACAACAAACACAAACAATATAGGACTTAAGATTTTTTCCGTAATTGGTAAATAACCTTGTAGATCCCAAATCACACTAATTACCTTAAGTGACCCGTTTTGATACCAATTGAAATTCCTACAAGGTTATGAACTAAACAACTTGGAGTGGGTGAATAGGTTGACACTTTATGTTGTCAAACATTCGCTGAGCATACATATTAACATTTAATATCGTTGTTTTGAAAAAATAATTGTCACATGTAAGCTCAATTAACCACTCTTAGTCTTCAAAACATTGGATATTAAAAAGTAATTTCACTAAATAGAACTTTACAACTTGATATAGAAGATCAAAAGATACAATGTTCAAACACTATATAGATACACGAGACATCTCTTTCTCTATAAAAATCTTGTTTACAAGGATATGAAGAAATAAAGATCCTAAACATGATATAATTGATCACATATACAAATATAAAGAGATAGAGATAGAGGCATTTGACAAATCACTTTTAAGTGGTAAAACCTCCAAAGAGGAAACATCCACGAGTTGAATCCACAACCACCGACTAACCATATTCCACTACGATGAATAAAAGTGCCCTCAAAAGTTTCCAATCCAACGACACACTCTCTAAGATATCCCTTCTATTATACCATCGGGGCTAGTGAAACACTTTACCTACTTTCAAATCTGAGATGCTACTCTCAAACCTCTAAAAAGTAACTTCCTATATGAGATGCTACTCTCACAGCTTCAACAAGATTTCTTGCATGACTATCTGGATCCTCACGATCCTAGCCAAAACTTTTTGCTTAACTATTTGGATCATCTAGATGATAGCTAAGTCTTTCTAGCTAGATTATCCGGATCACCAAGACCTTAACCAAGACTTCACATCTTTTACAAGGACTTTCTAAGTGTGATCAATGAATGGAAAACCCAAAAAAGCACACAACATAAAACATTATGATCAGCATATTGTTAGGATTATGCTTAATAGCAAAAGTGTAATAATGTATTTGATAATCTTTTCATATTATTAAAATGATTTCTAGTTTAACAAATCTTATAGCATTTAAAGTTTAATTATTATAATTGTCAAAAGTAAATAATCATAAGGTCAAAAGACTATGAGAAAAGAAGAATTATTCGTACATCTAGATTTGTTTGAGGTAGACACAATTCTTTAGTTAGTCTTGAAAAATATTCATAACTTAAGATAAAGGTTGGGCGCATTTACCTTGTTAAAGTTGTAGATTCTTTTGCTAGCATTTGAGTGGGATCAAATGTACTATGATGAGTCTAAAATTAACAAAGTGTGGTGTCTTTAAGCAAAAGAATCTAGTGCGCTAGGTGCATTGAATAGGATCACATTAAAATACTTTATCTAGAACCATCAAAGGGTAAAAATTTTCACTTGAAGACAATCAGAGAGTCTATCACAATCCTGAGATAAATGATGGACTTAAGGTTGCAATTGTTATCATTTGAGCTATCAATGAGTACGATTATATTGCATAGTATTTCCTTGATAGTTTGGTGGTATTAATTTGTTAATAGATAGAAAACTTCATTTATAGATATGGGCATCGTGGCTCCATTTATTAAATGAGAGTAGAATATCATCATATGGATATTTTGAGGTACTGGATATTAAATCTTAAAGTTAACTTTTCAATAGTGTCTATTGAAATATGGCTTCTAGACAAGTCAAAATATCCAAGTTCAAAATGTAGTTATATGAGTAAATATTGTAACTAGGAGAGCTATAGGCGGTCTATGAGCTCTTGGTGATTACTGATATCCTTCACGATGATACACTATCTCCATTAAGATTGTTTAGGGTACGAATGAGGAATATTAACTTATTCTATCTTTATTTAAGAGTTCAATTTTTGTTCTTTGGTCGAATGAACTAAAATTAATAGATCGGACCTAAGTGAATAATTTGTTGATTGTGATTAGGTTATGTCTATTGGAGCTTAAATTTAGATAGCCCACCAAGTTCCCCAATTCACACGAACTTGCATGGATCACTTGATATATTCTACTGGACCAATTTATGGGTCCATCTAGAATTGTATTAAGGCATGTGGACTTGTTTCTTTTAGTAAAAATGGTTCACATGTAGACCTTATATTGAGGTCCAATGGATTTAATATGATAGGAAAAACAATATATATGCCAATGTATGGACTTGGGTGGCAAGGCTAAATATAATAGCCTATTATATTGTTTTTTGTATATTATTTAATTAAATGGAAATTAATTGATTTGTTAACTAATTAATTATTTAACTAAAAGTCAAAATCTTTTTCCTTGTATAAGAAGGTCTCCTAGTGTCATACTGTCTGTAGTATGGTAAATATCAAATACTATATTTGACAAGTAGAAAAATAATTTCCATTTTTTTATTTAGTCAAATTTTGAAGTATTTGATTTCTATGAAAACTCTAATTGACAATTGGTCAAATTAGGAAGTTTTGTTATTGTCATAATTTAATTTATATTCAATAATTGGTTATTGAATAAATACACTATTTTGTTGGATTAGAAGTCTTGGTGTGGAAAAGAAATCTTCTTTGGGAGAGGATTCTTTGTCACCAAGTAAATCCACCTAGAAAGACGATTCTTCCCCACTAAGAAAATCCTCTTTAGGAGAGGATTTGGATACCTATATATACTCATATGTAAAATTCGGCCAACCTAGTTTTTCTTGACGAGAGATTTCTGCCAAGATATTTTTCTAAGAGAGAAAATTAGGCTAAGAGAGAATTTTGAGAAAAGAAAATCCAGTTCTTGCTCTAGATAAATTCGTCCAACTCTAAAGATTGGTGTGTGAATATTCGGCTAAGAGAAAAAGGAATAAAGAACGATTTGTTCTTGATTGTGCACTAGTAGCCTTTACATCAAAAGGTTTTGTGTACAACATTGAATCAAGGTTCATGCGAGAATCACTCAAATAGACTGATAATTTGAAACAAATATTATGGTGTGCTTAATATTAATCTAGAGGGGAGGGGGGGGGGTGAATAGATTTTAATTAACTTTTACCCAATTTTCGTTAAGAGTCAAGTTGACGAAAATATCCCTATCTAGTTACAAAGATACCACAAGTGTAATAAATGCTGAAATAGAAAGAACACTTCAGATATACGTGGAAACCCTCTAAATGGAAAAAACCACAGGCTGATGAGTGTGCCACACTAGAACCTCGAATCCACTAATGATAAAGGAATTACAACCTAATTTCGGCTTAATCCTTCACCACTACCTAATCCCGGTATAAGTGAACCTAGTTCATCTTGCTTGTGATTTAAGCTACCTACTCCCGGAAGCAACACAAGTCTTACTTCTAAATGAAGAGATAAAGTGTCCTAAGTAAATATGTAATGATATTCAATGAACAAACAAGGCTAGGAAACCCTATATGCTTATCTCGGATAATGAGATGACAATAAATGCAATCCTAGATATCAAGAGCTAAATGACATGTTCAAATAGCTTAGCTAAGCATAGATCAAGCAATCCTATGAAGCTATCACAATACAACACTCAATCATGTTATCACAACAATCTATAATTTGTGTATAGAAATAAAATAAGAGAATACAATTAATTAAAGAGATGGTTTAGCAAGCAAAAACACTTAACTTGTAAGAAGATAGTGAAGAGCTTACCAAACAAGATGTGATGAAGCAACTGTTAGGATTATGCTCGATAGCAAGAGTGTAATATTATAATTAACAATCTATTCATATGAATAAAGTGATTTATAGTTTAACAAATCTTATAGCATTTATGGTTTAATTATTATAATTGTCAAAAGTAAATAATCATAAGGTCAAAAGACTTTGAGAAAAGAAGAATTGTTCATACATCTAGATATGTATGAGGTAGACACAATTCTTTAGTTAGTATTGAATAATATTCACAACTTAAGATAGAAGGTTGGGCGCCTTTATCTCGTGAAAATTGTAGATTCTTTTACTAGCATTTGAGTGGGATCAAATGTGTTATGATTAGTCTAAAATCATCAAAGTGTGGTGTCTTTGGGAAAAATAATCGAGTCCACTAGGTGCATTGAAGAGGATCAAAATGAAATACTTTATCTAGAACCGTTAATGGATAAAAGTTTTCATTTTAAGACAATCGGAGAGTCTATCTTAATCCTAAGATAAATGATGGACTTATGGTTGCAAGTGTTATCATTTGAGCTATCAATGAGTACGATTATATAGCATAGTCTATCCTCGATAGTTTGGTGGTATTCATTTGTTAATCGATAGAGGACTTCATTTATAGATATGGACATCGTGGCTTCATTTATTGAATGAGAGTAGAATACCATCATATGGATGCTTTGAGGTATTGGATATTAAATCTTAACGTTAAGTTTTCAATAGTGTCTATTGAAACATGGCTTCTGGACAAGTCAAAATATCCAAGTTTAAAATGTGGTCATATGAGTAAATATGGTAAGTTGGAGAGCTATAGGCGGTCTATGAGCTCTTGACGATTACTGGTATTCTTCACGAGGATACACTTTCTCCAATAAGGTTGTCTAGGATACGAATGAGTAACGTCAACTTATTCTATCTTTATTTAAGAGTTCAATTTTAGTTCTTTAGTGGAATGAACTAAAATTAAATAGATCGGACCTAAGTGAATCATTTGTTGATTGTGATTGGGTTATGTCTATTGGAGCTTAAATTTAGATAGCCTGCCAAGATCCCCAATCCACACGAACTTGCATGGATCACTTAATATATTCTGCCGGACCAATAGGGGTCCATCTAGAATTGTAATAAGGCATGTGAACTTGTTTCTTTTTGTAAGAATAGGTCTAGTTTACATGTGGACTTTTTATTTAGGTTCAATGGATTTAATAAAATGAGAAAAATAATATATAGCATTTATACAATTTATGGGCGGCAAAGGCTATTAATAATAGCTTTAATATATTATTTTTATTTTATTATTTAATTAAATGGGAATTAAATAATTTGTTGACTAATTAATTATTTAATTAAAAGTCAAAATCTATTCCTAGTAGGAGATCGTCTCCTAAAACAATACTATTGTTGGTAGTCTAGTTAATGTTAAAGACTATATTTGATAAGTAGATAAATAAAAGGAGTTATTTATCTAATCAAATTAGGAATTCTTTAGTATGGTTACAAATACACTATTGAGTTGAATTAAGAGTCTTGGTGTAGGAAAGAATTCTTTTTGGAAAAGGATTCTTGGTCACTAAGTAAAACTACTTAGTTGTAGAATTCTTCTTTGAAAAGGATTCATAACCACTAAGTTAATCTACCTAAGGATAGGATTCTTGTCCATCAAGTAATATTTCTTAGGAAAGATTGAACTCTCCTAATCCATATCATATCAAAGACCAAAAATTCAGCCAACAACATATGGTTGTAGAATTAGTTGGATTTCATTTAAGATAAGGACTCTTAACTACCAAATAAATCCACATAAGGAAAGGATTCTTGCCAACCAAGTTAATCCTTCTTAGGAAAGGATTTATGAACCTATATATATGTGTGAAGAATTTCGGCCATGACTAAGGAGCATTAGAGAGGAATTTCGGCCAAGCCCTATTTTTCTTAGTGAAGAATTCGGCCATCATAGAATTTTGGGGGAGAAAAATCTGATTTTACTCTAGACAAAATTCAATCATCTCTAAGCAATAGTTTTTTGAATTCGACCAAGTAGAAAAAAAAAGGGAACGTTTTTGTATTCGATAGTATACTAATATCCTTTACATCAAAAGGCATCGAATCAAGGTTCACGCGAGTTACAATCAAATTGATTGATGATTCACAAGAGACCGGACGTTCTTGGATTTTTCTCTTGGAGGATATTTGTAACTAACAAAGAAAAGATATTTGCTTTGTCTCCACCTCAGGAATACAATTTAAAGAAAGAGAGCCCACACTTCTAGGTGATTCACGTTCGTGATTGGATTGGAAGATCTTGCAGAATCAATTCGATGCTTGTTCAACCGTCACGCGAAAAAGGTACGATACTTTTATATATATATCAATTAATCTAGGGTTAAGGTTCTTGTTGCATAAAAGGGAAAAATTTTATTTATACGCCAACCCTAATTTCATTTTTCTCACACTTCTGTTGCGTTTCTAAACTGTTTTTTCCCTACAATTGGTATCAGAGCCTGTTTTACCCTTGATTAATTGATGTATATGTTCGTGAATCTTTTTATTTTTATTGTATATATGCATGTTTTAGAAAGAGATGGCACTCTAAGTATTCGCATATATATTTACATTGGAATGTTGGATATATATATGCTTTATATATAGATTGTTATTGCTCAATTTTGATCCTAGAATTTCAATGTAATTTTGTTTTGGGATTGTAACAAGAAGGGTGGTCTATTATCGCCATAATTTCCTTCTTGGTAGTTGCTAAGTTTTTTTTTTATATTTGTTGTTGTAATAATAATAAAAAAAACTGCAGTATTTTATTATGTAAATTCTTCTGTAATACATTCAAGTTTCAAAGACTCGAAGGTTTGAATAATTAGGAGTAACCATAGCAAGTTTGGGACCGTGCGAGCCGTAACAATGAACGTGCGTACGAAGAGCGTGCAGCCACGTTTGTTGTGGCATGGGCTGCGCACGGCAGCCCTTGTTGTAGCCCTAGGATGCGCATGGCAGCCCTTTATGTGCTTGTGACATGCACACGCCCATGGGTAAGGGCAAAGGGTACGAACGCCCATGGGAGGTAGCCGAGGTAGTCTGAACGACGAAGGTCGCGTGAAGACTTATTCGCCAAGAAAAGAGTTCTTGTATTCCAAGACATGTAATTTACTTGTTTTTCTAGGATGGACCAAAATTGTAGCTATTTATATTTTTGTAAATATTGCAATGTTTATCATTGTTTGATAACATGTCATATAGAATAGGAGTGCCATTCATATATCTCTTTTGGTAGGAACATGCATTGAATGGTTTAAGTATCTAAATTGGCATCTAGATAACTTGGTAAATCATTCTTTGGAATTCGATCACATGCCTTAAACAATTGAGTGGGAGAAGGTGTTTTGGAAAACCTACGGCTTCCAAGTTTAGTTGAGCTTTATTTTCCGTGAATAACCTCCCAAGAGGTATTCATGAATGGAATTTAGCAAGATACTTCCTTACAAGGATAGACTAGACAATTAGCCCAAACGATATCTACTCCTAAAGGAGGGATATTCACGATGGATTATATTGAAGGTCGATAACTAGTTAACCTACTCAATGTGAGTTTATTAATATCCTCCCAAGAGTTCTTGTTAATAAAATAACAAGGCTAAAAATAAAACGTTGGTTGTTATGTTAACAATTAGGTGGGACCTAGTCCAACTAGTAAATATTGCGAACTCCCAAAGGAGGTGTGACATTTATGCGTGTTGGATCACCGTTGAATTTTCATGATTGAATTATTTTTTTTAATTCAAGATAAATATTCAAAAGTGCTTAATCATGATTATTTACTTATATATAATTTTTGTTATTGTTCAGAAATCATGACCCCATCCCTAATCAACATCCTTAAAGACAATACTTTAACTGGTGATAATTATGTCACATGGAAAAGGAAAATTGGGCTACTATTGCAATCCGAAAAACATAAGTTCGTTCTGTGCACTCCTAAACCACCTACTCCTACTAATGAATCTACTCAGGAGCAAAGAGATGAGTATCAGCAGTGGGAGTCTTCTGATGAGATGGCTAAATGTTACATTATGGCCACCATCTCCGACGTGTTGCAACAACAACATGAAGGAATAGAGACTGCTGCCGATATAATGATGTCTCTAGAGGAGATGTTTGTTATGAGGTCTAGGACGACTAAGAGAGAGGTCGTGATTGCTTTAATGAATCTTAGGATGAAACCCATATAGGTTGTGAAAGATCACATGATGAAAGTTATAGCACATCTCAAAATTGCTTACCTGAATGGTGCTGAGATAGATGGTGAGACCAAAATTGACATGATTGTAAACTCACTGTCGGATTCCTTTGATCAATTCAAGTTGGACTACACCTTGAATAATAAGGAATACACCTTGTAAGGCCTTATGCAAGATGTTCAAAGCACGGAAAAGATCCTTGTGAAAGGCAAGGGTTAAGAGATTCATACCGTAGGTACAGTTGCTACTAATAAGACCCGTAAGAAGGTCAAGAAACAACAAAAGAAAAAGCAACTAGGATCTACAAAGAAGGAGACAAAGAAAGAAACCAAGATCAAAGGAAAGTGTTTCCTTTGTGGTGAAAAGGGACATTGGAAAATAAATTGCTCAAAGTCTCAAGGAAAGGAAGAAGGTAATATTAAATATCTTGAAACATGTTTTTTGGCGGATTCTATGGATTCTTGGATCATAGACTCCGGAGCCACTAATCATGTTTGTTTTTCCTTACAGTGGTTCAAGGAAATGAGAAGGCTTAATGAGAACGAATTCAACTTGCGTTTAGGCAATGGAGCATTGATGTCTACTAGTTTAGTAGGAGATATTAGAATTAGTTTAGATTCTTATAGGCATTTAGATTTAATAGACGTTTACTATGTACCTCAACTCAAGAGGAATTTAATTTCAGTTTCTTGTTTAAATAAATTTGGTTATTCGGTTACTTTTAATAAACCTTTTATTATTAGTAAGAATGAAAAAATTATTTGCAAAGGTACATTGGAAAATGGATTATTCTATTTGCACGGAAATATCCCTCACTTGTTAGACACGGAAGCAACGGAACCTAATCATGAAAGATTAAAATTATCAAAAGATGAAACCTACCCGTGGCATTTGCGCCTAGGTCATATTAACCTTAATAGGATTAAAAGTTGGTATGTGATGGACCTCTAAGTGACTTAAAGGTTTATGATCTACCAACTTGTAAATCTTGTTTGGAAGGTAAAATGACCAAAAGGTCATTTACGACCAAAGGCGCAAGAGCCATTGAATGTTTAGGATTGATACACACTGATGTGTGTGGACCTAAGAGCATTCAAGCTGGAGGTGGATATGAGTACTTTCTCACTTTCACGGATGATCACTCAAGATTTGGCTATGTGTATCTCATGAGACATAAGTCGGATGCCTTTGATATGTTCAAAACATTTAAACCCGAAGTAGAAAATCAGCTTAAGAAACGCATAAAAATCTTGAGGTCCGATCTTGGTGGAGAATATCTATCTGGTGAGTTTCAGTAATATCTTAGTGATAATGGAATAATTTCCCAGTTTTCTGCACCAGGCACACCTCCACAAAATGGGGTGGCAGAAAGAAGAAATAGAACTATTTTGGATATGGTTAGTTCTATGTTGAGTTATTCAACGCTCCCTAGTTCTTTTTGGGGATATGCTTTACAAACTGCCATGTATATTCTAAACAATGTACCATCTAAGTCGGTTCCTAAAACACCGCATGAGTTTTGGACTAGGCGAAATCCTAGTTTACAACACTTAAGGATATTTGGATATCCTGTGCATGTGTTAAAAGGAAAGACAGATAAGATGGAGTCCCGTTAAGAAACATGCATATTTGTAGCGTATCCAGAAGGAACAAAAGTATATTATTTTTATAGTCCTTCAGATCTTAAAGTATTTGTTTCGACAAATGCAAAATTTCTAGAACAGGACTATATGAATAAATTTTTGCCTAAAAGTAGAATTGTCCTAAATGAGCTTTTAGGAGATACAATTCCACAAGAGGTTTTGCAACCAAGCCCAATTGTAAGTCCCGTACCAACACAAGATCAACAATCTACCATACCTCATCGTAGTGGGAGGGTTGTTAGACAACCCGAGAGATACATCGGTCTAGGAGAATCTGTAGAGAATCTTCCGGATGGCTATGATCCCTATACGTACAAGGAAGCAAAGGAAGATGTTGATTGTCGCCATTGGCAAAAGGCAATGCAATCCGAAATTGAATCTATGTTTAAAAATAAAGTCTGGTCTCTTGTAAACTTGTGTAAAGGGATAAAACCCATCAGGTGCAAGTGGGTATACAAGAGGAAAAGAGGAATGGATGGAAAGGTGGAAACCTTTAAGGCTAGATTGGTAGCTAAAGGTTACACACAGAAAGAAGGTATCGATTATAATGAAACCTTCTCTCTTGTGGCCATGCTTAAATCCATTAGGATACTCTTATCCATTGCGGCATCTCTAGACCTAGAGATTTGGCAAATGGACGTCAAGACAGCTTTCCTTAATGGAAGTCTTGAAGAAAACATCTACATGATGCAACCAGAAGGATCCATTGAAAAGAGCCAAGAGGAAATGGTATGCAAGTTGCAAAGATCCATATATGGATTGAAGCAAGCATCTAGATCCTGGAACATAAGGTTCGATCAAGCCGTTAAAGGTTTTGGATTTATTCAAAACCTTGTTGAACCTTGTGTATACAAAAGGATTAAAGGCGACAAGTTGGTTTTCCTAGTTCTTTACGTTGATGATATACTACTCATCGGAAACGATGTAGGTGTATTGACATCAATAAAAGAATGGTTAGCAAAACAATTTGATATGAAGGACTTGGGAGAAGCAAGTTATATTCTTGGTATCCAAGTCATAAGGGATAGAAAGAATAGAATGATTGCATTATCCCAAGCTTCATACATAGATAAAATCTTGTCTAGGTTTTCCATGCAAGAATCCAAGAAAGGTATGTTACCTTTCAGGCATGGAATCAAACTTTCTAAGGAACAAGATCCTGAGAATGAGCACGAAGAGCAATTCATGAGTAAGGTTCCATATGCATCGGCAGTTGCAAGTATCATGTATGCAATGCTCTGCACTAGACCAGATATTTGTTTTACTGTAGGCATAGTTAGCAGGTTTCAATCGAAACCTGGTCCTGATCACTGGACGGCAGTCAAGCATATTTTCAAGTATCTTAGGAGAACGAGAGATTATATGCTTGTATACTCAGGAGGGGATTTAATTCCTGTTGGGTATACAGATTCTGATTTTTAGTTTGATTCTGACTCTAGGAGATTGACATAAGGATCTGTGTTTACCATTGGAGGAGGGGCAGTCATATGGAGGAGTATCAAGCAATCTTGTATTGCTGATTCCACTATGGAAGCTGAGTATGTTTCCGAATTCGAGGTTGCTAAAGAGGCTGTCTGGCTCCGCCAATTCTTGATTGACTTGGAAGTGGTTCCTTAAGTGAATAAGCAGATCACTATCTACTATGACAATAGTGGAGCAGTGGCTAATTCGAGAGAACCAGGATATCATAAGAGAGGGAAACACATTGAAAGAAAGTATCACCTTCTAGGGGAAATTGTGCATATGGGTGATGAGACGATTACCAAGATCGTGTCAGTAAAAAAAATCTAGCAGATCCCTTTACAAAGGCTCTTCCTCAAAAGAGTTTTGATGGGCATCTAGAAGAACATGGGGATGAGAGATATGACACATTTGCTAAAGAGCAAGTGGGAGATCTTTAGGATTATGCTCGATAGCAAGAGTGTAATATTGTAATTAACAATCTTTTCATATGAATAAAGTGATTTCTATCTTAACAAATCTTATAGCATTTATAGTTTAATTATTATAATTGTCAAAAGTAAATAATCATAAGGTCAAAAGACTACGACAAAAGAAGAATTGTTCATACATCTAGATAAGTATGAGGTAGACACAATTCTTTAGTTAGTCTTAAATAATATTCACAACTTAAGATAGAAGGTTGGGAGCCTTTATCTTGTCAAAGTTGTAGATTCTTTTGCTAGCATTTGAGTGGGATCAAATGTGTTATGATGAGTCTAAAATCATCAAAGTGTGGTGTCTTTGGGCAAAAGAATCTAGTGCACTAGGTGCATTGAATAGGATCAAAATGAAATACTTTATCTAGAACCGTCAATGGATAAAAGTTTTCATTTGAAGACAATCGGAGAGTCTATCTTAATCATGAGATAAATGATGGACTTATGGTTGCAAGTGTTATCATTTGCAATGAGTACGATTATATAGCATAGTCTATCCTCGATAGTTTGGTTATATTCATTTGTTAATCGATAGATTACTTCATTTATAGATATGGACATCGTGGCTCCATTTATTGAATGAGAGTAGAATACCATCATATGGATGTTTTGAGGTATTGGATATTAAATCTTAACGTTAAGTTTTCAATAGTGTCTATTGAAACATGGCTTCTGGACAAGTCAAAATATCCAAGTTCAAAATGTGGTCATATGAGTAAATATGGTAATTTGGAGAGCTACAGGTGGTCTATGAGCTCTTGACGATTACTGGTATTCTTCACGAGGATACACTTTCTCCAATAAGGTTGTGTAGGATACGAATGAGTAACATCAACTTATTCTATCTTTATTTAAGAGTTCAATTTTAGTTATTTAGTGGAATGAACTAAAATTAAATAGATCGGACCTAAGTGAATCATTTGTTGATTGTGATTGGGTTATGTCTATTGCAGCTTAAATTTAGATAGCCCGCCAAGATCCCCCATTCACACGAACTTGCATGGATCACTTAATATATTATACCGGACGAATAGGGGTCCATCTAGAATTGTAATAAGGCATGTGAACTTGTTTCTTTTTGTAAGAATAGGTTTAGTTCACATGTGGACTTTTTATTTAGGTCCAATGGATTTAATAAAATGAGAAAAATAATATATGGCCTTTATACATGGTATGGGCGGCAAAGGCTATTAATAATAGCTTTAATATATTATTTTTATTTTATTATTTGATTAAACGGGAATTAATTAATTTGTTGACTAATTAATTATTTAATTAAAAGTCAAAATCTTTTCCTAGTAGGAGATCGTCTCCTAAAACTATACTATTGTTGGTAGTGTGGCTAATGTTAAAGACTATTTGATATGTAGAGAAATAAAAGGAGTTATTTATCTAAACAAATTAGGAAGTCTTTAATATGGTTACAAATACACTATTGAGTTGAATTAGGAGTCTTGGTGTAGGAAAGAATTCTTTTGGAAAAGGATTCTTGGTCACTAAGTAAAACTACTTAGCTGTAGAATTCTTCTTTGAAAAGGATTCATAACCACTAAGTTAATCTACCTAAGGATAGGATTTTTGTCCATCAAGTAATCTTTCTTAGGAAAAATTGAGCTCTCTTAATCCATATCAAAGACCAAAAATTCGGCCAACAACATATGGTTATAGGAGTAGTTAGATTTCTTTTTAGATAAGGACTCTTAACTACCAAATAAATCCACATAAGGAAAGGATACTTGCCAACCAGTTAATCCTTCTTAGGAAAGGATTTATGAACCTATATATATGTGTGAAGAATTTCGGTCATGACTAAGGAGCATTAGAGAGGAATTTCGGCCAAGCTCTATTTTTCTTAGTGAAGAATTCGGCCATCATAGAATTTTGAGGGAGAAAAATATTATTTTACTCTAGACAAAATTCAATCATCTCTAAGCAATAGTTTTTTGAATTCGACCAAGTAGAGAAAAAAGGGAACGTTTTTGTATTCGATAGTATACTAATATCCTTTAAATCAAAATGGTTTTATGTACAACATCGAATCAAGGTTCACACGAGTTACAATCAAATTGATTGATAATTCACAAGTGACCGAGCGTTCTTTGATTTTTCTCTTGGAGGATATTTGTAACTAACAAAGAAAAGATATTTGCTTTGTCTCCATCCTCAGGAATACATTTTAAAGAAAGGGAGCCCACACTCCTAGTTAATTCACGTTCGTGATTGGATTGGAAGATCTTGCGGAATCAATTCGATGCTTGTTCAATTGTCATGCGAAAAAGGTACGATACTTTTATATACATCAATTAAAATAGGGTAAAGTTTCAGGAATTTCGGCCATGACTAAGGAGCATTAGAGAGGAATTTCGGCCAAGCTCTGTTTTTCTTAGTGAAGAATTCGGCCGTCATAGAATTTTGATGGAGAAAAATCTGACTTTACTCTAGACAAAATTCAATGATCTCTAAGCAATAGTTTTTTTGAATTCGGCCAAGTAGAGAAAAAAAGGGAACGTTTTTGAATTCGATAGTATACTAATATCCTTTACATCAAAAGGGTTTTGTGTACAACATCGAATCAAGGTTCACGGGAGTTACAATCAAATTGATTGATAATTCACACGTGACCGGACGTTTTTGGAATTTTCTCTTGGAAGATATTTGTAGCTAACAAAGAAAAGATATTTGCTTTGTCTCCATCCTCAGGAATACATTTTAAAGAAAGGGAGCCCACACTCCTAGGTGATTCACGTTCGTGATTGTTTTGGAAGATCTTGCGGAATCAATTCAATGCTTGTTTAATCTTCACGTGAAAAAGGTACGATACTTTTATATACATCAATTAATCTAGGGTAAAGGTTCTTGTTGCATAAAAGGGAAATTTTTTATTAACACGCAAACCCTAATTTCGTTTTTCTCACGCTTCCGTTTCGTTTCTAAACTATTTTTTCCCTACAGCAACCCTGTCCATAGATGCACTCTAGATGAACTTAGAAGATGCAAGATAAAGATTTGATGCACATGGGAATGCTTTGAGTGATTAAAAATGAGTTCTTGGAAGTGTTTTTCCTTTGAAATGTGTTCTATGGAAGAAAAGTGATATTCTAAACTCATACACGACCTTAAGGCATTGAGTTATATATATTTAAGATCAAAACAAAGTGAGGTCGTTTTGGAAAAAATGTTCCAGCTTCCTCTGTGTGCGCTAGTGACATGCGCTGGTCGAGTAGCGCACCACCAGCGCACAACCTTTTTTTAAAACAGGCGTTGGACGAGTGGCGCATCCCAGTAGCACAACATAAGCGCAGATTCTCTGGGATCTTTACACTGGTGAGGCTGAGCTAGAAGAGTAGCGCACCACCAACGCATGCCCATATTTTTCAACTACGCGAGGGTACAGCAGCGCAGCTCAATGGCGCATGACTAGCGGCGGTCCACTGTGAATGTTGCGCTGGTGAGGTGCGCTGGTCGAGTAGCAAACAACCAGCGCAAGGCCTATTTTTTCAACACTCAAATGCATAAAAACAATAAGTTCAAGAGTGATGAAATTGCATCCTATTTTAATGCCTAGCATGACATACAACTTTCATAGCCAGATGCAAACAGGTCAACAAGAGTCATTTATACTAAAATGCATACAAGAAAATACTCAACATATAAGATCAAGAGTTATGCATGAATATGTGAGTGTGTGCAACTATCTCTTCAATGTAAGTAAGCACAAGAATTCTACCTTTGTTCTTCTCCTCTTGAGGTATTGAGAGCCTAGGCTACCTTTACATGAACCCCAACAATGTGGTTGTTCACGAAATACGCCAATCAACAAATGATGACTTTTCAATCTCCCCCTTAGGCTATTTCGTGACAAAACCACCACTCACATTGATCCTCACAAAACAAAATAGAAAAACACAGGAAGATATTCTACATTACAAAGAGATAAACATAAAAAAAACTTCAAGTCTTCAATCTCTTATAGAACTATCAACCCTACACACAAGGCAAGCACAAATACGCATGTGAGATGATCAAGTGAATCTAAAATAAAAGCATTTGCATTTAAGAATATGAATATGACAGCATGCAATGTATGTGAATGCAATGCTCCCCCTCAATGGGTTACTCCCCCTACATGTAATCTCCCCTCAAACAAGTACACTCATGCAATGCTCCCCTAACATCATAATGCTAGGTCAATGCTACCCCCTCTTTTTGTCATGATATAGGCAAAGGAGAAGTCCCCAACCAGGTCACTCAAGGCAAACAAAGAAAAGAGCATACAAGATTGTTGCATAATTATATAAGCCACATTTATGTAATCTCAATTGATAGGAGAGACACAAAGAGGTTTTTTTGAAGACATTGTGTGAATCAAAAAGTGCTTTGCATACAAGATATGTTGCATTCAGGTCCAAAAACAATGGGATTTGGCAAAGCAAATGACAAAGGTTTCCAATATAATTCAAACCAATTTCACCATTTGTCATGAGAGAAGCAAGGATATAGAGTTCTTATAAATATCAAGTTTTAAAGGCACTATATCCAACTTTAAAAACCAAACATGGCATGAGCAACTTTGCACCCTATTTGATTTTTTCGGGAGAATACCAGTATGATAATAGCCATGTTCAACTAATAAAGAAAGAGCGACATTGATTAAACATTTTAGTCTCACTAGTATGTTTCACACAATGTGTTGTATTTAACAAATGCAATCAACAAATCATGCTTTATCATTTTTCATTAGCATGTCATTTAAGAATCATCATGTCATGGAGATAATTATAGGTCATTCAACATGTACTTCCAATGTATATCTCCTAGTCCAAAAATGCATGTTTGAACATAAATATGACATGGATTGTAATAAAAGCAATGTTCACACTTATTTAAGAAAATACAATATACTATAAGTGCCACCAAGCTACTCAAGCAATCAATAAAGAGGCATAAACATATTTAAGAAAAATTACATGCAACAAGTATACAATAGCTCTCTTTGCTTAAGTTCCCCATATAGGGTCAAAGACCACAACACATCACTAAATTAAACAAATCTTAATAGATCTACTAAGAGTCTTTAATCTAGTAGAATCTAAGGGTTTAGTAAATAGATCCGCTAGTTGATCATTGGTACCTACATGCTTAAGTACAATGCATTTGCTCTTAACAAGTTAGCTAATGAAATGATGACGGATGTCAATATGCTTAGTCCTAGAATGCTGAACCGGATTCTTTGAAATATTAATTGCACTCATGTTATCACAAAAGAGTACCTTGATTGAATCCATAGTCGACTAGCATTTGCTTCATCCAAAGGAGTTCTGTGCATCCACTCCCAGCAGCAATGTATTCGGCCTCAGCCGTGGATAAGGAAATCGAATTTTGCTTCTTGCAAAACCAAGAGACAAGGTTATTCCCAAGGAAAAAGAAACCGCCCGATGTACTTTTCCTATCATCATAATTTTCTGCCCAATTTGCATCACTAAAGCCTACAAGACTAGCATTAGTGTCAAAAGAGTACCAAATCCCATAGTTGGGTGTCCCATTCACATATAGAATGATTCTCTTAACAGAAGAAAGATGGGACTCCTTAGAATCTGCTTAGTACCTAGCACATACATCCATACTAAAATAGATATCGGGCCTACTTGCGATCTAATAGAGCAAGCTACCAATCATGCCACGATATAAAGTTTGGTCCACACTTTTACCACTAGCATCCTTACTTAGCTTCAAAGTGGTACTCATGGGTGTATCACAATGTTTGGCAATTTCAAGGCCAGATTTCTTCACTAGGTTTTGGCATACTTAGCTTGAGATATGAAAATCCCATCATCCATTTGCTTAATTTGTAAACCTAGAAAGTAACTTAACTCACCAACAAGACTTATCTCAAATTCATGAGACATGACATCAACAAATTATTGGACTTTGGTGTCATTGGTGGAACCAAAGACTATATTATCAATATAGATTTGAGCTATAAAGAGCTCATCTTTGTTTTTTTTGATGAATAGAGTCTTGTCAACAGTACTCCTAGTGTAGCCATTGTCTATGAGATATTGGGCGAGACGCTCATACCAAGCCCTTGGTGCTTGTTTCAACCCATATAGAGCTTTGTTGAGGTGATAGACATGATTAGGGTGGTGAGGATCCACAAATACTTTGGGTTGCTCAACAAACACTTCCTCTTGCAAGAAACCATTGAGGAAGCCACTCTTAACATCCATTTGGTATAATTTAAACTTGTGCAAACAAGAAATTGATAAAAGAAGTCTAATGGACTCAATCCTAGCAACGGGAGCAAATGTCTCCTCAAAGTCAATACCCTCAATTTCAGAGTACTCTTGTGCCACAAGCCTAGCCTTATTTCGTACAATGTTTCCATCCTCATCGGATTTGTTCCTATATACCCACTTGGTACCTATCACATTTGTGTTCTTAGGCCTAGGAACAAGAGTCCAAACCTCATTTCTTTCAAATTGGTTAAGCTCTTCTTGCATGGCAAGAACCCAAAATTCATCTTTTAAAGCTTCATCAATTTTCTTGGGTTCTATTTGAGAGGTGTAACAAGTGTAGCTAATTAGATTAGCCATTTGACCCCTAGTCCTAACACCCTCACTAACCTCACCATAAATGTCAGCTTTGTCATGAAGTTTCCTAACCCATGGAGCAGGTTCTTTTGAGTCCAAGTGAGGAATACTATCACTAAGTTGTGCTATGTCATCATCAAGATTAGCCTTTTCAACATTAGAGATATCAACTACTTTCTCCAAAGGGGAGTCATTAACTAGATCTTTCTCCTCCTCATGGTCACTAGTTTTGAGCCTAGTATCATCAATGACAACATTAGATGATTCCATTACAGTCCTAGTCCTTAGGTTGAAAACTCTATAGGCTCTACTATTCAAGGCATAGCCAATGAAGATACCCTCATCACTCTTAGCATCAAATTTGCCAAGTTGATCACGGTCATTCAAAATGTAGCATTTGCTTCCAAAGGTGTGGAAGTAGCTAACATTTGGCTTTCTATCTTTCCATAACTCATAGGAGGTTTGCCTAGTGTGGGGGCCTAAGAAAAACTCTATTTCTTATATAGCATGCCGTATTGACGGCTTCGACCCAAAGATTCCAAGGGACATTGTTGCTAAGAAACATCACACGGGCCATTTCTTAAAGAACCCTATTCTTCCTCTCAACAACTCCATTTTGTTGAGTGTCCTAGGAGTCTAAAACTCATGAGAAATGCCCAGACTTTGCAAAAGTTCTCAAAATGGGCATTCTCAAATTCCTTCCCATGGTCACTCTTAATTCTCTTAATGTTTTTAATCTTGGAGTTTATTTAATTTTGAATTTTAGAGCAAAGCATTTTAAACTTATCAAAAGTTTCAGATTTTTCTGTAAGAAAATAAGTCCATGTGTACCTAGAGACGTCATCTACACACACAAAAATGTATCTCTTTCCACCTAAACTCTCAGTTTGCATAGGACCCATAAGATCCATGTGGAGAAGCTCTAGAGGTTCTTTGGTGGTTATATACTTGCCTTTTTTATGCATACTTTTGGTTTGCTTCCCTTGTTGGCAAGGTCCACAAACACCATTAACCTTTCTCCCAAGCTAGGGAAGGCCTCACACAACATTGAACTTATCTATGATTCTTAAATCCCTAAAGTTCATGTGACCAAGTCTTTCATGCCACAACTCTATTTGTTCATCCTTGGACACATTACAAGACACACTTCTAGACTCAAGACAATAGCAATTGTCACTAGACCTCATACCTTTTAACATGGTTTGCCCATTAGGCAATAGGATAGAACAATCATTTTTCCTAAACAATACGGAGAGTCCATCATCTCTAAGATATGAAATGCTTATCAAGTTTGCTTTTAGACCATCAACATACAAAGCATTGGACAAGGAAGGTAATCCGGGGAATGGAAATGGATCCCTTTCCTTTGACCTTCTTTTTGGATCCATCATCAAATGTGACATTTTCTCCCTCCTACATCACAAGAGTCTCAAAGAAACTCTTATTTCCAGTCATGTGCCTAGAACGCCCACTATCCAAATACCAAAAATCACAAGAATGAGCTTTCAAAGCAATTTGTGCAACATGGCAAAGGTGTTCATCCTTTCTAATCCACATAGGTGCTGTATTTTCCTTCCTAGTGGTCAATGGTACATGGGTTCTAAATGTCCTAGGATCATGCAAAGGTGTTCCACTTTTCCTAGTGACATGCATCGTGGCTCTAGATGTCGTAGGATCATGCATCATGGCTCTAGATGTCTTAGGAACATGCATCATGGCTCTAACCTTTTTCTTCTCTATCATGCTTTCAATCCTACACAATTTGATATACCTAAATCAATTTGGTCTAATGTGACCATCAATACCACAAAAATGACATGTAGGTAAAAAGTTAGGAATTATACCATATCCTTGAGGATGCATTGGAGCCTTCCCATGTATTTGTGGTTGTCTTGCTTGTTGTTGAGGAGCTTTCCTTCTTTGTTGTTGAGAAAAACTTGATTGCTTCCTTGGTTTAGCTTGCATGATAGGTGCCTTCCCTTTGTGAGCTTTTGGTTGAGGGAGATTAACTTGAGGAGCCCTTGTAGGATGAGCTTTAGGGGGGCTTCTTGGTGCGACCTTCACTTGAGCACTATTTAAACACTCTCCTAGATCAAGCTTCTTCTTAGGAGTTTGATGAGGAGATGACCCATTGAAGTTCATGCTTCTTACAAAAATGGTCTTGTTTTGAGTGGAGGACATCTTATCATCTTCAAACCCAAGCCCCTTCTTGTCACTTGGCCTCTTTCCAACTTCTAGCGTGTGGTCAAGTTTCTTGGTGCTAGAATTCATTTTGGACAGCAACTCTCTAGCATCTTTAAGCTCCTTCTTCAACCCTTCTTCACTCCTCTTAGATCTTTCCAACTCTTCATTTAGTTGGTAAACTTGAGTTGAGAGGTCTAGGTTTTCTTCTTTTCATCTCTTGATCTCATTCTTGTTCTTTAATCTTGAGCTTTCCAACTTAGCCATGTAGTCATTGAGATCCATCCTATCCACACTTCCATTTGTGGATTGTGATGAAGATCCATCATCACTTGAGTAGTCTTCCTCTTGACTATCATTCTTTTCTTCTCTAGCATCTTTTCTCCTAAGAGAAGATGTAAATACTATGAAGTTAGCCATGAGTTCTTCATCATCCGAAGACTCATCTCCTTCATTAGAGTTATCACTTTTACTCCATGTGGCAGCCATCACTTTTCCCTTCTTCGTGTTCTTATGATTTACACATTCCGGGGCAAAGTGACCTATTCCACCACATTCATAGCATTGGACTCCTTTCTTCTCGGTCTTTTCTTGCCTAGACTCAAACCTTTTAAAGGGAGCCTTTTTCTTCAAGTCTTGACCCTCGGATCTAAAGCCTTTCTTCTCGGCCTTATAGAATTTCTTGAACTTCCTCATTAGCAAGGCCATCTCTTCATCTGAGTCATCACCTTCCTCCTTCTCAACTTTGGAGGCTTTTAAAGCAATATCTTTTTGCTTCTTCGATGGTGTGGGGTTAGGACATTTCCTAGATTCATAAGCTAGAAGCATCCCAATCACTTCACTAGGCTTCATGTCCTTATACCCACTTCTATCGGGTAGAGATCTCATAATCTTTTGCTTGATCTTCCTATCCGAATAAGGATCACCAAGTTGATGAATTTGATTCACAATGTCCATCAACCTCACTTCAAAGTCGTTGAAGCACTCATTCTCATCCATCTTGAGCAATTCAAATTGCGTTTGGAGAACTTAAAGCTTTGATTCCTTAACCACCTCGGTTCCCTCATGTGGAACTTCTAGGATGTCCCATGCTTCTATAGCTATCCTAGTATTTTGAACCAACTTGTATTGGTTATCATCCATTGCACAAAGGATGCCATGCAATGCCTTCCTATTCCACTTTGAAGCCTCAAACTCTTGTGCATTCCACTGAGCCTTTGGTTTGAGTACATCATCTCCTCCATCTGCAGGAGTCATCATTGGTAGAGTGTAGCCATCTTCAACTGCCATCCATGCCCAGTCATGAATTTTGCATATGTACGACTCCATCTTGCCTTTCCAAAAGGCATAATTCAACCTGGTGAGGAGTGGAGGTCTAGTGCTGGAAGCTCCCTCATTGCCACCATTTCCACTCATTGTGTTTATGAATGAATGATATAAATGCAAATGTATGAATGGTCAACACAAACACACAAAATGCAACACACACCAAAATAAGCAAGGATCACCTATGTATGTCTAGGAACCTGCTCTGATTCCAATTGAAACAAATATTATGGTGTGCTTAATATTAATCTAGAGGGGGGTGAATATATTTTAATTAACTTTTGCCCAATTTTCGTTAAGAGTCAAGTTGACAAAAATATCCCTATCTAGTTACAAAGATACCAAAAGTTTAATAAATGCGAAAATAGTAAGAACACTTGAGATATACGTGGAAACCCTCCAAATAGGAAAAACCACGGGCTAATGAGTGTGCCACACTAGAACCTCGAATCCACTAATGATAAAGGAATTACAACCTAATCCCGGTATAAGTGAACCTAGTTCATCTTGCTTGTGATTTAAGCTACCTACTCCCGGAAGCAACACAAGTCTTACTTCTCAAAGAAGAGATAAAATATCCTAAGTGAATATGTAATGATATTCAATGAACAAACAAGGCTAGGAAACCCTATATGCTTATCTAGGATAATGAGATGACAATAAATGCAATCCTAGATATCAAGAGCTAAATGACATGTTCAAATAGCTTAGCTAAACATAGATCAATCAATCCTATGAAGCTATCACAATACAACACTCAATCATGTCATCTCAACAATCTCTAATTTGTATCTAGAAATATTCTAAGAGAATACAATTAATTAAAGAGATGGTTTAGCAATCAAAAACACTTAACTTGTAAGAAGATAGTGAAGAGCTTACCAAACAAGATATGATGAAGCAACCCTATTCATAGATGCACTCTAGATGAACTTAGAAGTTGCAAGATGAAGATTTGATGCACATGGGAATGCTTTGAGTGATTAAAAATGAGTTCTTGGAAGTGCTTTTCCTTTGAAATGTGTTCTAAGGGAGAAATGTGATATTCTGAACTCATACATGACCTTAAGGCATTGAGTTATATATATATATATATATATATATATATATATATATATATATATACATAAGATCCTAACAAAGTGAGGTCGTTTTAGAAAAAATGTTCCAGCTTTCTCTGTGTGCGTTGGTGATGTGCTCTGGTAGAGTAGCGCACCACCAGCGCACAACCTTTTTTAAAACAGGCGCTGGATGAGTGGCGCATCCCAGTAGCGCAACACAAGCGCAGATTCTTTGGGATGTTTACGCTGGTGAGGTTGCGCTAGAAGAGTAGAGCACCACTAGCGCACTCCCACATTTTTCAACTACGCGCGGGTGCAGCAGCGCAGCTCAGTAGTGCATGACTAGCGGCGGTCCACTGTGAATGTGAGGTACGCTGGTCGAGTAGCGTTCCACCAGCGCAAGGCCTATTTTTTTCAACACTCAAATGCACAAAAACAATAAGTTCAAGAGTGATGAAATTACATCCTATTTTAATGCATAGAATGACATACAACTTTCATAGCAAGATGCAAACAAGTCAACAAAAGTCATTTAAACTAAAATGCACACAAGAAAACAATCAACATATAAGATCAAGAGTTATGCATGAATATGTGAGTTTGTGCAACTATTTCTTCAAAGTAAGTAAGCACAAGAATTTTACCTTTGGTGCTTCTCCTCTTGAGGTCTTGAGAGCCTAAGCTACCCTTACATAAACCCCAACATTGTGGTTGTTCACGGAATAAGTCAATCAACAAATGAGAACTTTTCATAATTCACAAGTGACCAAACGTTCCTGGGTTTTTTCTCTAGGAGGACTATTGTGATTGACAAAAGAAAAAGATTTTTGTGTTTCCATTCTCAGGTATACAATTCAATGAAATGGAGCCAACACTCCTAGGAAATTCAAGTTCATGATTGGATTGAAATATCTTGCATATTCAATTCGACGCAACTTCAATTGTCACGAGAAAAAGATATGATACTTCTATTACATGTTAATTAATCAAGGGTTAAGGTTCTTTCTTTTAAAGGATTTTTTTTTAAATATACCAATCAAATTTTTCGCTTCCGCCACGCATTTTTTTTTCTACAATCGGTATCAGAGTTAGGTTATACCCTTGATTAATTGATGTATATATACATGGATCTATTTCTTTTTATTTTATAATTTTATGTTTTAGAAAAAGATGACACTCTAGATGTTCACATATATATTTACATTGGAATGTATGGATATATATATATATATATATATATATATATATATGTGTGTGTGTGTGTGTGTGTGTGTGTGTGTGTGTGTGTGTGTGTGTGTTTATAATATGATTTGTTATTGCTCAATTTTTGTCTTAGAATTTCTATGTATTTTTGTTTTTGGACTGTAACAAGAAAGATGGCCTATCATCGCCATAATTTACTTCTTGGTAGTTGTTAAGTTTTTTATTTATTTATTTTTTTTTATAAAAAAACTACTGTAATTTATTGTTTAAAATATTGTTGTAATATATTCAAGTATCAAAGATTCGAAGATTTAAAGAATTGGAAGCAACCGGAACAAGTTTGGTACCGCGCACTCCTTAGCAACAATCGTGCATACGAATGAGCATAGAGCCACGATTGTTGTGGCATGTGCTACGCATGACAACCCTATGGATGCCATGGGTTAAGCATGACAGCCCTTTATGGCATTTTAGGGTGCACACACCCATGGGAGGCAGCCAAGGGGTGAAAACGAATGATGGTAACATGAAGACTTGTTCGCCAAGAAAGGCGCTTTCATATTCTAAACGTATGTAATTTACTTGCTTTTCTAGGATGGATCAAAATTGAAGCTATTTATGTTTCCGCAAATATTACAGTATTTGTTGTTGTATGATAACTTGTCATATAGAATAGGAGTATCACTCAAATATCTCTTTTGATAGGAACATGTATTGAAAGGTTTAGGTATTTAATTGGCATCTAGATATCTCGGTAAATCATTCTATGGAATTCGATCACACACCTTAAAAAAATTGAATAGGAGAAGGTGTTTGGAACACCTGTGGCCTCCAAGTTTTGTTGAGCTTTATGTTTCGTGTGATAACCCTCAATGGGTATTCATGAATGTAATTTAGCAAGATGCTTCCTTACAAGGATAGATTAGACCATTGACTTAAACGATATCTACTCTCAGATGAGGGATATTCATGAGGGAATATATTAAAGGTCGATAACTTGGTAACACACTCAAGGTGATTTTATTAATATCCTCAAAAAAGTTCTTGTTAATAAAATCACAAGGCTAAAATTGAAAACGCTGGTTATTATGTTAACAATTAGGTGGGACCTAGTCCAGTTATTAAATGGTGTGAACTCCCGAAGGAGGCATGACATTTATGGGTGTTGGATCACCGTTAAATTTTATGATTGAATTATGTTATTTAATTCAAGATAAATATTTGAAAGTGCTTTAGCATGATTGTTTACTTATATAGTTTTTGTTATTGTTCAAAAATCATGACCCCATCCCTAATCAACATCCTAAAAGATAATACTTTAAATGATGATAATTATGTCACGTGGAAATGAAAATTTGGGTTGTTGTTGCAAGCTGAAAAGCATAAGTTTGTTCTGCATACACCTAATCCACAAACTCCTACTAATGAATCTAATGAGGAGCAATGAGACGAGTATCAGTAGTGGAAGACTTCTGATGAGATGGCAAAATGTTACATTATGGCCACCGTTACCGATATGTTGAAACAATAACATGAAGGAATGGAGACTGCTGTCGATATAAAGATGTATTTAGAAGAGATGTTTGCTATAAAGTCCAGGACGAGTAAGAGAGAGGCAATGACTACTTTTATGAGTATAAGGATGAAACTTGGACAGGCTGTGAAAGATCACATGATGAAAGTAATAAAATATCTCAATATTGGTGAACTCAATGGTCCTGAGATGGATGATGAGATAAAATTTGACATGATTGTTAACTCACTATCTGATTCCTTTGATCAGTTCAAGTTGGACTACATTTTGAACAATAAGAAATACACCTTGCAAGGTCGGATGCAAGATGTACAAAGCCCCGAGAAAATCCTTTTGAGAAGAAAAGGACAAGAGATTCGTACGGTGGGTAGAGTTGCTACTGTTAAAACCAATAAGAAGGTCAAGAAACAGCAGAAGAAAAAACAACTTGGGCCTCCCAAGAAGGAGACTAAGAAAGTAACCAAGATCAAAGGGAAGTGTTTTCATTATAGTGAAAAGGGACATTGGAAAAGAAATTGCCCAAAGTCCTAGGAAAAGAAGGAAAAAGGTATTATTAATTATCTTGAAACATGGTTTCTGGCAGATTTTATAGATTCTTGGATCATAGACTCTAGATCTACTAATCATGTTTGTTATTCCTTACAGGAGGTTGAAGGGAAAAAAAGGCTTAATGTGAATGAATTCAACTTGCGTTTAGGCAACAGAACATTGGTGTTTGCCAGTTGAGTGGGAGATATTAGAATTAATTTAGATTCTTAAAGGCATTTAGATCTAATATACGGTTATTATGTACCTCAATTCAAGAGGAATTTTGTTGATGTCAATTTCTTGATTGTGTGAGAAAGTCAACAAGATTAGATTTTAGTCATGACCTCAAAGAGAAAGAGAAGGATAATATAATTGAAACTAGTTAGACACAAGTATTACGTGGTAAAACTCCAGTGATATGAAAAAAAATCCACGGGTGGTTGAAAAAAACAACCGAGCTAAAATCCACTATTGAAATAAAGATTTAAAACTCTCGTTCTCTCCTTTTTCTCTCTGTATTCTTCACTATATTTTTATGACGAGGTTATGGGTCTTTTTATATGTACATAGAACCCTAATCCTTTTTGTACAAGTAATGAAAGATTGTTGTATTTTAATTATAATTGGTTACTTGTTGGAGTAGTCTTTATCTTCTTTCCTAATTTGAAGATTTGTATAGAGATCGAACGGGACTCAAGTGATATAGTCCATTTAGGACTTATTTCCTTACAAATGCGAAGTCTTTTTGAAGAAATAAAGTTGTTGTTTGATTTGGAACCTTTTTCCTGTTTGGTATTTTATACTTCTTGGAATTCTTCTTCGACGTGGATATCTTTGCGTATTTTAATATGACTCTTGGTTTGTATACTAGTTATGTGCTGGATTTATTTATTCGGATTTCTTTATATTTGTCCCGAGTAAAACATGATGTCAGCTGATCCCGAGTAGGTCTTGCTCAATACTTGCATTTATACTTACTCGGGGTCCTATTTTTTGGTGATATCTTGCAGGATATTTTCTGAATGCCTAGTCGGATATCTACCTGGCAATTTTATCCTCCCTGTCAATGACGTATACATCTGATAAAATTTACATATGATAATATCCCCTTAAAATATTTTTTACAGAATAGGAATTTGTTCCAGGCAAAAGTATTTTAATCAACCCTTTAATCTTTTGCGCCTCATTTATGCCAGAGTTAATGTCTTGTCATAATGATATGTCTTAATAGTGACCATGTAAATTCAATTTGCCCCCTCACGTGAAATCTCAATGATTGTGACGTTTTGGAGTCCTGACGGTCTTGGTCAGTTCTTCTCTTAACACGTATCTTTCACCGCTTCATTTCTCGATACCATTTATGAGAAACGACCTACACGTCTGGTAGTGCGCCACCTACGTCATCAAATCTGTCTTTGATTTTTTCTCGCTTCTTGAGATCCTAGGGTTTCGTTTCATTGCCCCTTTAAATGCTCCACTAAACGAGGTTGCTATGGTTTATTCTCACAGACTCAAACCAGAAATTTCCAACCCAAATTTCTTTATGTAGAAAACCTCTATTCTCCATTGAAGTTTTTTACAGCAGGTTTCTTTATTCCAAAGGTTAGTTTTAATGAATCCATCTTCTCGTCGTCGTCTTTTTACTATAGCCTTCGAAGAACTTACACATGGAGATTTTCAACTGGTTTCTTGCATTCATAGACTATTGGGGGAGATCCCTCCTGTTGAACCTTCTTTTTTAGATGTGGAGATTTTCGGTGTTGAACCTTCTTTTTAAGATGTTGAGATTTTCGGGCTTTACCCTGACATCTGTTTTAGTTTTGAATCATCTAGTTTTAAATCTATTGTTTCTGATCACAAGGTACCTCTTCGATCCAGGATGGGAAAACATCAAAGTAAAAGCGAAGTCAATAAGCACAACTCGGGCAACGTTCGATTCAAAAAGAAAATTGTTGATGAGAATGATGTTGAAGAGGAGTTTAGAACCTCTCGTATCTCTTTTTCTATCGATCGCCCGAGTGGGTATGACGTCTGTTAGGTTTTAGTTTGTATTGGCATTAATTCCATATCAAAATGATGTTTACTTGTAATGATTTAGTTGTTTAGATTCATGATGATTCAAGCTTGAAAATACTAACACGGTTAAATGCTCAAGGCTAACCTAAAGGGGGGGGGGGGGTGAATAGGTTTGACACCTTTTTCGACTCCCTTAGAAACCAACAAAAGTTTGTCCCTATAGATTGCTTGTACCACAATATATATATTAATTAAAGATACTTAATCAGTATATACAACAAGTAAAGTGTGATACAAACAAGTAATTGTAACACATACACATTCTATATTATAGAAAGGAAATCAACTTACATTAAGAGTTCTATCCACAGTATTCAAATAACAAATACAAATACTAGAGAGATAGGGATATAGAGAATTTGACACAAGATATAACATGGTAAACCTCTGAAGAGGAAACATCTACGGGCTAGCAGCCACCGGAAAACAAAATCCACTAGTAGATAAGACAAGTACAATCTCTCAAGTGACCCCTTCACCTAGAAACTATCCTCCTATCCTACTCATGAAGATGTCGCCCTCATGCTCAACAATCTGAGGCCTCACACCTCTTGTCAAGACTTCCTCGCTCACCTATCCGAGTCCACCCAACTCTAGTAAAGACTTCCTCGCTCACTTATCTGGAACCTCACGACCCTAGGCAAGACTTCTTGCTCGACTATCCGAGTCCTCCCGACTCTAGCCAAGACTTCCTTGCTTGACAATCCAAGGTCTCACACCTCTTGCCAAGACTTCTTGCTCAACAACATAGGTCTCACACCTATTGTCAAGACTTCCTTCTCACAAGGCAACTAGATGATCATGAATGCAAAACGTAAAAAAGCAAGCAACAGAGAATGATATGATCAACACATCCTATGGAAAATACTAGACATGAGCATGAATGCAAAAATCAAATGTAGTCTAGTCAATCATGCATGTAAATCAATCTAGATCATGTAAGATATGTTCAATATTAATCACAACCTAGATACATGCATAGATCTAAACTTGAATCCCAAGATATGTTCAATTAATCACATGATCAAGTTTAAATCACACAAACCAAAAATATGCTAAAATCATATGACAAATTCATTTAGATGTAAGTTAAAGTTCTAGAGCATATCCTAATCATAGACTCAACAAAACACATGAATAGCTCAAAAGAATATAAGCACATGTATTGATGTGAGAATTCGGCCAAGAGATCCTAAAACTTGTGAGGAACTATTTTTCACAAAATAAATCAATCAAAGATCATCAAATAGTTCTAGAATCAAAGCTAGCACAATACAATTCCAAACATGTGAAAACATAGGCAAAATCAAAACCTAACTCAACATGTATGAATTAAATTGAAACTCAGCCTAGCTTTAAAAGAGCTCAAAACTCAAATCAAAAAATTCACAATACACATATATAAGTTGAAGAAGAAAACCCAAGGTAATTGGCCAAGTTTTAAAAGAAAACTTTGAGAGAAAATCAATACCTTAGTTGATTTAGGTGCAGTCCCGTTTTTGTGTGTTTAGACTCCAAACACAGCAACGAAACTCACTCAAACCTTCATAGAAAAGATGTAGGATGAATATAAAAACACTCTCAACTTTGAATCACTCAAATCGGAGTTCAAATGAAGAAGTTATGGTGTTTGGAAGGTGAGAAAATGTAGAGAGAAAATTTCTGCACACTAGTTTGAATTTCTTCTTGGAATGAAATGTGAGAGGGAAGGAGAATATATAGAAGAAGCAATGAAAGAAGCAAATGGATGAAATTACCCCTCTTTGTTATTGCTTCCCAAAGAAGGTGCGTGGGCATCTCGGGGTAGCAAGGTGTTGCAGCCTAGATGGCCACGCGCCATCTCGAAGGCCATGGTACAATCCCCTTGCGCTTCCCTCTCGTTCTTCGACCGTTCTACGGCCTCCGAACTCGGAATTCGAATCCGTTTACGGATTACCATAACTCTCACATGGACATGGAAATATAAGATACTCAACCCAGAAAATAATAATTCAACTCGATATATGAATACAAAGACAGTGTATGCAACATGAGTTGAAAGTGTAGTATATTTTGACTTTGAACTTGAAATCAATAGTTCAATATCAATGTTATACAAACATATACACACACAAACACAATTCACACTAGAATGCAAACTACATAGAGATAGTCTCAAATCATGCATTTTTCAAAACATGTTATTTCCATACCAATGCATGAGCATTCATCTTCAAGTGTGTGAATGTGTTATACGTTGTGCACAACGATGCAGGGACACATATGAATGAATTATATGTGTGTGCCTGTAATGGTGCACAATGATACAGGGACACAAATGTATGAATTGTGTGCGTGTGCCTATAATGGTGCACAACGATGCAGGGACATAAATATATGAATAGTGTCTGTGTGCCTAAGTCTTGTAGGAGAAAGATAAGGTCTTAGTATACCTTTGTAGAACAAAATTGCATACTTTCTCTTTGAAGACTTAGAACTTGCTTTGACTTGTTGTTCATCCTTCTTTTAAGCTTGAATCATCATGATTCTAAACGACTAAATCATTACAAGTAAACATCATTTTGATATGGAATTAATGCCAACACAAACTAAAACATAACAATCTCCCCCTTTGGCAAATTCCATGTCAAAACACATATACATTTACTACAAATATAAAAATGAAGATAGGTCACAAAATCACTCCCTCACATTAGAATGAGTAAGATTCTTATAACTAATCTTCACCAACTCTTGAACTTCATCTTGATCTTCTCTTGAAGCAACCTACAAATCATCTCAAAGCACAATGCATATACAAGAGAAAAACAACAAATGGCAACCTATGATATGGATAAGAATATACAATTAAATTCATAAATATATGTATCTCCCCCTTCTTATATGCCAAAACAAGAGAATTCTTAACCAAAACTTAAAACTAATTATTAAATGCCATTGAAAGTTCAGAAGTTCACAAAAACAACATAAAAAGAAACTAAGTAACTAGTAACTCTTTCTCCCCCTTTTTGACATGAAATGATGCCAAAAGGTAAGAAACATACCACAAGACTCAAATACTAGTTGATCTAACATAATGCTTGAGAGGTGGTCTTGAACTTGAGGCAATACACTCCTCCAACTCTTTTATTTTAGCATCTTGTTTATCAATTATAGCACTAAGCTCATCAACCTTCTTCTTCAAATGTAAAGCCCAATCCGAAAGAATATTTATGCTAGTCTCTTGACAATCAACTTGAGAACTACTAAATAGTCCAAAAGTATCACATGTCTTACCTTATCCTTATATGACATGTATGACACACATTTATTACTATAATTTTCCAAGGGTTATACCAACACATCATCTTCTCTACTCTTAACACCACGAGCTAAACACAAAGAAGTTATAAACTCCAGTAATGCCAAGTAGAGAAAGCCGCACTATCAATATAAAGAATAAGTAGATCCCAAGGTTTATAGGTTGATTAGTCACTAAGGCATACACTATTTTGATCTTGTCTTTATTTAACTGGGTTGAATTCGAAGATCCAATAATGTTAGTGCAAATGAATAGATGCCAAAATGCAATAGCCTTAGTTAACTCATGTTGACTAAGATAGGCTCTACCTTTCCACTCAAAAGAAGCATTGTCACAAAGACTTCTACCCACGATATTAAGATTATCAATGAAATCTACATATAGAAAGTTCGAATCTATATCATTTGATAGCCTAAGAAACTTGTTAATGTTTTCCAGGTTAACTCTAAACACAACACCCCTAATCTCCATCAAAGCATCCAATAAGGTGGCACTCTCTCTATATTCAAGATAAAACTCTCTAACAAGAGTATCATTCACTATTCCTAACATGCTCACCAAAGATTCCCAATTTCTATCCTTAATGCATTTAAGAACATAAGAATCTTTACATTTACCTAAGTCAATGCCTCTCTCTTGAAATATCTTTTTAGTTCCAAAGATCCCTTAATCCTTTGACTTTGAAGCTTTGGATCCCTTTGAGGTAGACTTGGCTTTCACAATGGGATTCGATTGATTTCCACTCCCGGTAACCTTAGTTCTTCCCATTTGTTCTTGTGATATAAGATGATATAAACATACAACAAAAGTGAGTGAAAGAAAAAACAAGCATATTAGTCATAAATATATAAACAAAGACATATGACTTAAGAATGAATCATCATGCAAGACAAAGATAGTGAGTAATATCTTACAAGTATCATTAAGTCAAAATATGCCAACATGTAACAAAATGAAGCATGTGAACATATCATAAAAGAGAACAAGGTCTAGCATACAATGCTCCCCCTTGATAAATGCTATAACTAAAATCAATGATAGCATAAAGTTCACAAAGATGTTCACACAATCACATATTCAAGCAATTTGAAGAAATATCAACAAAATAAGCTTCATATGCTAAAAGAGATACACAAAGATTTTTCAAGTTATCTCATAATTCTTCGACAATTGCTAAAATATCATCATACTCATAAACAAAGTGTGTGTGAGAGAGATATGCTTCAAATATATATCAAGAAGTAGTTTGATAATCAACATGCAAACAATTTTCAACAACTATTCATCTTAAGCTTTTTCCATAAAAAGTCAAACCGATTATCATCCAGAATTTTTGCTTTAAAGAGAATATATTTCACCATATGAGTGTGTGTGTGCATGTGGCTCTTCATCGCAATTCTGTTTTTCAACCCGAGCTCAATTGATTTTTTCAACTAAACTCCTTTTTAAGCCTTCCTCCTTTTCTTTTTAGGCTTTGAATCAAAGATTTTTATATATATATAATTTCATTTCAACACTTCTTTGATTTTTCTCCAATTGTTTTTCACATAAACAAAAATTCACTTCATGGTGGCTTTTACTCATCACAATGCTGTAGCTCTTTCCAATATTGGGTAGCTTTCACAACCAATGTGTGTAGCCCTTTCCATGAAGGTGCTCGTTGAGTTCTATGTAATTGCCAAGCAAAATGGATACTAACCATAGGTCATTTTAAATGTACTTAAGCACAATAACTTCAAGGTGTATCCAATGTTTACATATTAGTAAACTCAACCTACTAGCAAAACATATATGAGAAGCAAGGTCCAATTTTTTAGAAACCAAAATTTTATGGCTCATAAGCACATGATCTAAGAGCAATAAGTAGAGACTTATTCAAGATCATTACTTCTCTAATGAGTAGCTTTCAAAGAATATGAAGCTCATATTTTCAAAAGTAATGCCACTCAATATACCAAACACAAACAATCATCAAAGTTAAGATCAATTTGAATAATATCACTATTAGATAATAAAATAGCAAATATCAATGAGAACCATATGTATGCTATACAAAATTCTCTAATATGACATGCTATGAGATGTATATCAAAAAAAAAAAGATTGAGTCAAAAGCTGAATATCTAAAAGAACATGCATTAGAGTATATAGATACCTTTTTGCATATTATATTCACCAAACACCATACTTCCGCTCTTTTTATGAGAACTCTTGCCTTGAATGTCCTCATGACACCAAGTTGACGATGTTTCACAGCAAGAGTATAAAAATCATAATATCTCAACTCAATCAACACATATATAAAAAGAAGTTCTCTAAAGTTAATCAACAAATTTTGACCATCATAACAACCATGATGTGAGATAACCAAGTTCATATCGATACATGGAGTATTCAAAGCTAGCAAGAAAGAATTCTCAACACAATTGATATATAGCCTCAAAGCTAGCTCACATGTTCTTCTTATTTTAGTGATAAGAGCATTCACCCTTGAACCACTTGTTTTTCGGTGTACCTACACAAACATTTCCAATATCATCCTTGACAACAACGTTAAATCTAGAGTAAAGTCCTTCAATGACTTGATTAACAAGAATATCATTAACACACTCTTCCTTAAAATTTTCAACACAAGCTTTGTCAAGTTGAACAAGATTAGTATTCTTTCTACTCCACAACTTCTTCTCATGCTTAGCAAATTTATCATGTTTTTCAACTTTCAAATCCTTAGCATGTTCAAGTTGAAGTTTAATCTCCTTATCCTTAGATTCATTTCCTAATTTGCATTTTTCAATATATTTATAACACCTAGGCTTAATGTGACCTATTGTGTTGCAATAATGACAAATTGGAATAAAAGATGAGATTGTACCTTTTGGAGTTGAACTAGCTTCACTAGGAGTTTGCAAAGATACCTTGTTTGCCAACTTCTTCTTGGCTTTTGATTTTCTCTTCTTGTGTGGTTTCTTATCAATTACGACTTCATCCAAGTGAGTAGGAAGTGGTGCTTCTGAGAGCTCCTCTTCAACTACCAAGTCGTCTTCACCACTATGAGAGTTAACAAGATTCCTAACGCTAGACACACTTATTGAATCATTCACTAAGTCCTTGATGGCCTCCTTAGTCATGTCTATCTCTTTCATCAATTCCTGTCATCTCTTTTTCAAACAAGATATCACATTATCCTTCTCAAGGTTTATCCTTTCAAGTTCTCTAATCTTATTCATAATATCACCTTTCTCTCCAAGAAGTCTACGAGTAACAACCACAAACTCATCTAGTTGTTTCTTGATCAAATCATCCTTCTCAACTACCTCTCTTTGAGCATTATCTCTAGCTTCTTCAAGCTTTTCTATCTTTTCCAACAACTCAAGACTAGTAGGAATGGAACTAGAGCTTCCTTGATGGTTTGCATCAAAGTTCTTGTTCAAAGATATTGTTTCATCAACATCTAGTGGAGAATGAGAAGCCGTTAGAGCTACAAAGTTGCTCATCAACTCTTCATCACTTAAAGACTCACTACTAAAGCTGTCATTGTCACTAGAGTTATCATTACTCCAAGTTAGTGCCTCGAAGTAATGATGGCCTAGTAATTGAGTCTCTTTCCGCCATTACATCATCTTGTAAACCCATGACTTCAAACGCCTAGCAAAAAACCGTGAATGTATTACCCCGGACTCTAACTAAGTGCAATCTAGTGTCATGCTCTGATACCAATTGAAAATACAAACATGGTTAAATGCTCAAGGCTAACCTAGAGGGGGGGTGAGTAGGTTAGACACCTTTTTCGACTCCTTTAGAAACAAACAAAAGTTTGTCCCTCTAGATTGCTTGTATCACAATATATATATTAACTAAAGATACTTAATCATTATATAAAACAAGTAAAGTGTGATACAACCAAGTAATTATAACACATACACATTCTATATTATAGAAAGGAAGTCAACTTACATAAAGAGTTCTATCCATAGTATTCAAATAACAAATACAAATACTAGAGAGACAGGGATAGAGAGAAGTTGACACAAGATATAACGTGGTAAACCTCTGAAGAGGAAACATCCATGGGCTAGCAGCTACCGATAAACAAAATCCATTAGTAGATAAGACAAGTACAATATCTCAAGTGACCCCTTCAACTAGAAACTACCCTCATATCCTACTCATGAAGATGTCGCCCTCATGCTCAAAAATCTGAGGCCTCACACCTCTTGTCAAGACTTCCTCGATCACCTTACTAGATCCTCACGACCCAAGGCAAGACTTCTTGCTCAACTATCCGAGTCCTCCCGACTCTAGTCAAGATTTCCTTGCTCACCTATCCGGATCCTAACGACCCTATGCAAGACTTCTTGGTCGACTATCCGAGTCCTCCCGACTCTAGCCAAGACTTCCTTGCTTGACAATTCAAGGTCTCACATCTCTTGCTAAGACTTCTTGCTCAACAACATAGGTCTCTCACCTATTGTCAAGACTTCTTTCTCACAAGGCATATAGGTGATCATGAATGCAAATTCAAACAAGCACGCAACATAGAATGCTATGATCAACACATCCTATAGAAAATACTAGACATAAGTATGAATGCACAAAACAAATGTAGTCTAGTCAATCATGCATGTTTAAATCATCTAGATCACGTAAGATATGTTCAACATTAATCACAACCTAGATACATGCATAGTTCTAAACTTGAATCACAAGATATGTTCAATTAATAACAAGATCAAGTTTAAATCACACAAACCAAAAACATGCTAAAATCATATTCCTAATCGTAGATTAAACCAAAACACATGAATAGATCAAAAGAACATAAGCACATGTATTGATGTGAGAATTCGGCCAAGAGAGCCTAATACATGTGAGGAACTATTTTTCACAAAATCAATCAATCAAAGATCATCAAATAGTCCTAGAATCAAAGCTAGCACAATACAATTCCAAACATGTGAAAATATAAGCAAAATCAAAACCTAACTTAACATGTATGAATTCAATTGAAACTTGTTGACGTCGACTTCTAGATGTGTGAGAAATAACCAACAAGGATTGGATTTTAGCTGTGATTTCAAAGAGAAAGAGAAAGAGAAAGAGAAAGTAATCGGAAGCACTTTTTTACGTGGTAAAACTCCAATGACCGGAGAAACGTGCACGGGTGGTTGAATGATAAACCAAGCCAAAATCCACTATGTAATAATAAAAATACAATTCTCGATGTCTCTTTCTTCTCTCTGTCTTTTTTCTATGAATGCTCTATATATTTTTTTTTGGTGAGATTATGGGTCTATTTATATGTTTATAGAACCCTAATCTGCTTTGTACAGGTAATAGAAGATCTTTGTATTTAATTATGATTATTTACTTACTTGAAATGGACTGTCTTCTTTCCTATTTCGGAGTTTTGTATTGAGATCAAATGGGACTCTTAAAATGTAGTCCAATTAGGACTTATTTCCTTATAAGAGCGTAGTCTTTTTGAAGAAATAAAGTTATTGTCTGATTGGGAACCTTTCCTGCTCAGCATTCTCTACTTATTGGGATTTCTTTTTGATATGGATATCTTCATGTATTTTAATGACTTAATCCGTGTGAGCTATGCGCTGAGCTTTTTATTCAGTTTTCTTCATGTTTATCCCGAGTAAGGACAATACCCACTGGTCCTGAGTAACATCATTTGATCCTGAGTAGAAATGTCATTTAAACAGTCCCGACTGTTATTAACTGATCCCGAGACAATCGACGTCATTTACTACTCGGGTTTGTTTAACATCTGTTTACTCGGGTTTTTTCTTCTGCGGTGATGTCTTGTAGGATATTTTCTGAATGCCTATTCGGATGTCCACTTGGCAATTTATCTTCTTTGTTGATGACGTGTACGTACGATAAAATTCACATATGACAATACCGTCTTAAAATATTTTTGTTGAACAGGGTTTTATTTCGGACAAAAGTATTTTAATCAGTTTTTCAATATCTTTTCAGTGCCTGAGCAAAAGTCTTATCACAATGGCGTGTCTTAATGGTGACCCTATAAATTCGATTTGCCTCCTCACACGAGATCTTTAATGACGGTGACGTTTTGGAGTTCTAACGGCGTAAACCAATTCTCTTTTTGACACATGTCTCTGGCCTCTTCGTTTTTTGATATCATTTATGAGAAACGACCTATGTGTTTCCCCGTACGCCACCTATGTCATCAAACCTCATCATCATTTTTTGCCGCCTTGAGATCCTAGGGTTTCATGCTATCATCTCTTTAAATTCTTCACTGAGAGACAACATTGGTTCATTATTAAAAACTTTCAGCAGATAAAAATTCTCAAACCCAGATTTCTCTACGCAGAAAGTCGCGATTCTCCGTTGAAGATCTTGCATCAATTTTTATTCAAGGTTAGTTTTAATGGAGCCAACATCTCGTCTTCATCTCTTTACTATAGCTCTTGAAGCATTAGATCGTTAGGACTTTCAATTAGTTTTCTGCATTCGAAGATTGTTTGGGGAAATCTCCCATGATAAGCCTTCATTTTTAGAAGTTGATGTTTCTGGGCTTCACCCTGACGTCACTTTTAGTCCTATATCCAGTTCTGATTCTTCATCTGGTTCTGATTCTTCATTTAGTTCTGAATCTGATGTTTCTAATCACAGGGCACCTCTGCGAAGGATGGGGAAGCATCAAAGCAGAAGTGAAGTCCACAAGCACAATTCGGGCAACATTCGAATCAGGGAGCAGACTGTTGATGAGAACGATGTCGAAGAGCCGTTCAGAATATCTCGCCTTTCTTTCTCTGCTACTTGCCTGAGCGGGTTTGATGTTGATCAGAATGTAGTAAGGGTAGTTGAGATAGGAAAGTATCGTGCCCGATTCGATCTGCCCGATTCGGTCACTCTGATTCCAGCGGGTGATAGAGCTGCATGGAATTCTCCCCAGGGCATCGTGGCGATCTATGAGTCCAAGCTCTACTGCGGCATCACTCTCCCTCTTCAGCCATTCATTACCTAGTTTTTAGCTGAAGCTAGGATCGCCCCGACCCAACTGGCCGCGAACAATTGCAAAATCCTTATGTGCATGTGGTACATGTACAGCCGGATGAACTTGTCGCCGCCCTCCCCGAGTGAAATCAGGCATTTCTTTACGTTGAGGCAGTCTGGCAAGACAACCCTATTTCTTCAGGTCTAATTCACCAGACTATTGGGTCCCCGAGGGGACAAAAGTGAATCAGGGAGCTGATATCTCTGGTGACCCTAAAAAGAGGGGTTTCGTATGGGGATTCCCTACATCCAACAAATTCTGGAAGAACAGTTGGTTTTTCGCAGGAAGGAGTCTCGAGCTTGATTTCACCGTTACAACTGGGGATACTCTGACAGTGTTGAAAGTCCCCCGTTTCTTCTGTTCCCCCAAGATATGGAACAAGAAGAAAATTGATTACAGCGATACTGAGCTAACCAGACTTGCTCGGGCAGCAGTTCGTACTCTGGAAAAGAAGAACAAGACTTATCTCTTTACAGAGTCGAATATGACAAAGTTCGGCTTCTTCAAATAGATTTTGGGCCACCGCAAGTGATTTAAGTGATCTTTGTGGCCCTCTTTCTATTATTATTTTTTTTTGCTTTTTTTTTATCTTGACGAGATTTTCCCTTTTTTAAGTATATGACACGGATATCGTCTGTGACCTCCAAGCTCACCAAGTGAATTCTATTCTTCAAGCCAGTAAAAAAAAAGTATCTCGTCAAAGCAATGACGGCATTGCCCCGCATGAGTCTGACTAGGAACCTGATGCGGTCGAAGAACAAGTTCCCGAATATGTCCCTAAGGATGTCGTTCAGCTGACCGCATGGGAGACTAGTGGTTTGAGTGGCCCAACGGATCATACCTAACTGTATGATGATTGGGAGAGGTAAAGCGAGGGTCCTGGTGAGGGGCTTGTCGAACGGTCAGATGCCGGTGATAGCGGTAATACCTTCATGGGACAAACACCTGTAGATCCTAAATTTTTTGAAGTCTTCTGGGATGATACTCAGAAGATCCCGCAGCTGATCTCAGCTTTCACCGTTCTCGGGTTGAGAAACGGAAGGTAGTCAGCTCTCTAACTCGCCCTCTCAAGGTCCCTCGGGTGGTCTCTTTCATCGACTCCAACGATTATGATATTATGGCTGACATTCCCCCGAGCGTTGATGTTGGAGCATCGGCAGATGTGGAGACTTCGGAGCTGAACAGGGGTTCCCCTCCCCCTTAGGTTGAAAAGGAAGTGGCTGAACCCTCAGGGGTTCCTTCATATCCTGCTCCCCAAGATATGTTGCAGGAGATGTCATCCGGTAGGGCTTTCATCGGAGAAGACCGTTGGGGTTGTTTTCGGGATGGCTCCCTGACAAACCGTCTTTAGAAAATTTTCAACGGTGTATCTTATGTAAGTTATCCTTAACTTCTTTAATTGTTTTGCTCGTTTTATTTACTAGATTTTTAATTAAAATTCTCTATATGGTGGCCGAGTTAGCTGAGCTGGTTCAGACACTGCAACATCAAGCTGATAGAATAAGGCGTCTCGAAGCTCAGCTGAAGGAAAGTGAGGATAGTCGTGCTCAGGTTAAAGCGGCTTATGAAAATGTTGTGGGCTCTGCCCAAGTGTTTGCCGACCACTATTTGGCGAAGCAGGTTAAGGCCAAGTAGAAAGCTTTTTTGGTAGAGGAGAAAACAGATTCACTTCAAAATTTGTTGTCCTCTGCCCAAGTATCAATGCTTAAGACCGAACAGGAAGCGGAGCAGTCTAAGTCGGCGTATGAGCAGAAAATCGAAGACTTTGAAGGCCAGGCTCTGACGGTCGAGTCCCTATCCAAGGAGGCCAGGCTGGAACTTGAAGTGCAAGAGGGAGATCGTTTCAAGAGATCCCCTGCTTACGATGCACTTCTCCTTGGAATCGGGAGAGTTCTTTTGCCATTCACCACTTCCCTTGCGCTTCTCTTGCGTTCTTCATCCGTTCTCTGATCACTGAACTCCAAATTTGAATCCATTTTCATATTACAAACCATAACTCTCTCACGGACATGTATGACTACGAAACCTTGAATAGAAATTAGTAATTCGACTAGGAAGACCATGTAAATAAATGGAAATTTTTATAATTTCCAAATCTCAAAAAAATATGAATGAGTAACCGAAACAATCAGAGCTCAGTATGGAACAATATGAGAACATATTCAATTTCAATACCATAGAAACACAAACAAATAAATACAATAGCACGCAAGTATCATTTCCTAGAGATAGTCCAAGAACACATGGTAACATGGCATATATACATATACCAACATGCAACCGAATGTATGGGAATCATCCATTATGGCTCCGACATTTAGGTCGATAATTGTTGATATTTGAGACCCCGAATTCCTAAGTTTTATGTTATTTTCATTGGTGAAATCGAGTATTTTAATTTGTTTGTTAAGATTGTGTAGAAGATAGATGTCGGAGTGAGTTTAAAGATAAAATGGTGACTTTAGAGAAAGTATGGGGAAATGCCTCTAAAGTACATCCAACTTATGAAGACTATATCTCCCTTCTCAGTTCGAACCAGGTTACGATCTATATATTTTTGAAAATCCCTAAAAGTCTAGTTTCTGGTGCACATTACGGTTCATCAATCCAAGTTTATTTTTATAGGAAGTTATAGTTGTTTTAGTGTTTGGTGGTCAGAGCTAAAAGGTCTTCCACAGAACCTGACGGGGAAGAGTTCTGAATTTGTTTAAAATTAAAAGAAAACTTACCAAATAAAATTCTGTTGACTCTTGAAGATCAAGACAGGTTTGGAAAACTTTTGAAACTCAAATTATGAATTATTTATCAAAGAGGAAATCCAAGCTAGGAAAGGAGTCTCAATTCTTGTTTAAATCTTCTTTCCTAGTTGGTGTATTTCCGACAACAAAGCTAATAGGGAATCTACAAGGAGAAGTCACCTATAAATACCAAGAGTTTTCTACAAGAGAAAAAGTGAAGAGTGGAGAGTTGAAGATTGAAGAATGAAGACTACATCATCAACTTCCTCTTTTACCTCTCTTTAGATTAGATGTTTTTAATTATTTTTCTAGTTTTTCTCTCTTGCTAATTTTCTTATTAGTTAGAGCTAACTTGAAGCCCTAGACATGATTTAAATTCATAGACAAGTCCGTTGTTTTAATGAAATATTATTTTTCTTATATTCTGATTTCAATTTCTCTATAAGAATTATTTTTCTATTATCTTTGTTTCTTTGTTAGACCATCTTAGTGGCATGATTTTAAGATCTATGTTGTAAGGTATAGTTTGAATCCCCGCAAAACATATTCTTGCTTGCAACAATTAATTAGAATAAGCCCTAATTATGGAAAATTGATTCATGAATTGCATAGAATAAATAACCGTAGGGAAAAGAACGAGTTCAAAACACAACAGAAGCGTGATAAAAATGAAATTTAGATTAAAAAAAATTCCCTTTATGCAATGAGAACCTTAACCCTAGATTAATTGACATATATAAAAGTATCGTACCTTTTACTCATGACGATTGAACAAGTGCCGAATTTATTCTGCAAGATCTTCCAATCCAATCACAACATGAACCACCTTGGAGTGTAGCCTCCCTTTCTTTAAATTGTATTCCTGCTAATGGAGACAAAGCAAAAATCTTTTCTTTGTTAGTTACAAATATCCTTAAAGAGAAAAATCAAAGAACATCCGGTCACTTGTGAATTATCAATCAATTTGATTGAAACTCGCGTGAACCTTGATTCGATGTTGTACACAAAACCTTTTTGATGTAAAGGGTATTAGTATACTATCGAAAACAAAAGCGTTCCCCTTTTTTCTCTACTTGGCCGAATTCCCACACTATTGCTTAGAGATGATCGAATTTTGTCTAGAGTAAAATCAGTTTTTTCTCCCTCAAAATTCCAATGATGACCGAATTTATCTCTTAGAAAATAAGCTTGGCCGAAAATTCACCTCTTATTGCCTTAGTAATGACCGAAATTCTCATGCACATATATATAGGATCATAAATCTTTTCCTAAGAAGGATTTACTTGGTTGTCAAGAATCCTTTCCTTTGGTGGATTTATTTGGTAGTTAAGAGTCTTTATCTAACAGGAAAACTAACTTCTCTTATAACCATATGTGTTGGCAGAATTTTACTCTTTGATGTAGATTAGGAGAGTTTAATCTTTCCTAAGAAAGATTACTTGATGGACAAGAATCCTATCCTTAGGTAGATTAACTTGGTGGTTATGAATTCTTTTCAAAAAAGAATTCTACCACTAAGTAGTTTTACTTGGGGACCAATAATCTTTTTCCAAAAAGAATTCTTTCCTACACCAAGACGCCTAATCCAACTCAATAGTGTATTTGTAACCATATTAAAGACTTCCTATTTTGATTAGATAAATAATTCCTTTTATTTATCTACTTATCAAATATAGTCTTTAACATTAACTATACTACCAACAATAGTATAGTTTTAGGAGACCATCTCCTACTAGGAAAAAGATTTTGACTTTTAATTAAATAATTAATTAATCAACTAATTAAATAATTAATTAATTTCTATTTAATTAAATAATAAAATAATAAATATATATTTAAGCTATTCACAATAGCCTTTGCCGCCCATACCAAATATAAGGGCCATATATTATTTTTATTATTTTATTAAATCCATTGGACCTTAATAAAAAGTCCACATGTGAACTAGACCTATTCTTACAAAAAGAAACAAGTTCTCATTCCTTAATACAATTCTAGATGGACCCCTAAATTGGTCCGGTAGAATATATCAAGTGATCCTTGCAAGTTCGTGTGGATTGGGGATCTTGACGGGCTATCTAAATTTAAGATACAATAGACACAACCCAATCACAATCAACAAATGATTCACTTAGGTCCAATCAATTTAATTTTAGTTTATTCCACTAAAGAACTAAAATTGAACTCCTAAATATAGATAGAATAAGTTGATATTACTTATTCATACCCTAGACTACCTTATTGGAGAAAGTGTATCCTCGTGAAAAATACCAGTAATCGCCAAGAGCACATAGACCGCTTTTAGCTGTCCAAGTTACCATATTTACTTATTACCACATTTTGAACTTGGATATTTTGACTTCTCCATAAGCCATGTTAAGATTTAATATCCAATACCTCAAAACATTCATACGATGGTATTCTACTCTCATTCAATAAATGGAGCCACGATGTCCATATCTATAAATGAAGTCCTCCATCGATTAACAAATGAATACCACCAAACTATCGAGGATAGACTATGCTATATAATCGTACTCATTGATAGCTCAAATGATAACACTTGCAACCATAAGTCCATTATTTATCTCAGGATTGAGATAGACTCTCCGATTGTCTTCAAATGAAAACTTTTATTAATTGCTGTTTTAGATAAAGTATTTCTTTTTGATTCTATTCAATGCACCTAGTGCACTAGATTATTTTGCCCAAAGACACCACACTTTGATGATTTTAGACTCATAATAACACATTTGATCCCACTCAAATGCTAGCAAAAGAATCTACAACTTTGACAAGATAAAGACGCCCAACCTTCTATCTTAAGTTGTGAATATTATTCAAGACTAACTAAAGAATTGTGTCTACCTCATACATACCTAGATGTATGAACAATTCTTCTTTTCTCATAGTCTTTTGACCTTATGATTATTTACTTTTGACAATTATAATAATTAAACTATAAATGCTATAAGATTAGTTAAACTAGAAATCACTTTATTCATATGAAAAGATTGTTAATTACAAAATTACACTCTTGCTATCGAGCATAATCCTAACAGTCTCCCACTTGCTCTATAGCAAATGTGTCATATCTCTCATCCCCATGTTCTCTAGATGCCCATCAAAACTCTTTTGAGGAAGAACCTTTGTAAAGGGATCCGTTAGATTTTCTGCTGACGCGATTTTTGTAATTGTCATGTCACCCCTATGCACAATTTTCCGTAGAAGATGATTCTTTCTATTAATGAGTTTCCCTCTCTTATGACATTTTGGTTCTCAAATTAGCCACTGCTCCATTATTGTCACAATAGATAGTTATCTGCTTATTCGCATCAGGAACCACTTCCAAGTCAATCAGGAATTGGCGGAGCCAGACAACCTCTTTAGCAGCCTTGTATGTGGCAACATACTCGGCTTCCATGGTGGAATCGACAATACAAGATTGCTTGATACTCCTCCATATAACTGCCCCTTCTACAATAGTAAACACAAATCCTGATGTTGATCTCCCGGAGTCAGAATCTGACTGAAAATCTGAATCTGTATACCCAACGGGAATTAAATCCCCTCCAGAGCATAGAAGCATATAATCTCTTGTTCTCCTAAAATACTTGAAAATATGCTTGACTGCCATCCAGTGATCAGTACCAGGTTTCGATTGAAACCTGCCAACTATGCCTACAGCAAAACAAATATCTGGTCTAGTACAGAGCATTGCATACATGAGACTTCCTACTACCGAATCATATGGAATCCTTTTTATGAATTGCTCTTCAGGCTCATTCTCATAAACTTGTTCCTTAGAAAGTTTGATTCCATGTCTGAAAGGTAACATACCTTTCTTGGAATCTTGCATGGAAAACCTAGACAAGATTTTATCTATGTATGAAGCTTGGGATAATGCAACCGTTCTATTCTTTCTATCCCTTAGACTTGGATACCAAGAATATAACTTGTTTCTCCTAAGTCATTCTTATCAAATTGGTTTGCTAACCATTCTTTTATTGATGGCAATACACCTACATCGTTTCTGATGAATTGTATATCATCAACGTAAAGAACTAGGAAAACCAACTTGTCGCCTTTAATCCTTTTGTATACACAAGGTTCATCAAGGTTTTGAATAAATCCAAAACCTCTTACAGCTTGATCGAACCTTATGTTCCAGGATCTGGATGCTTGCTTCAATCCATATATGGATCCTTGCAACTTGCATACCCTTTCCTCTTGGCCCTTTTCAATTAATCCTTCTGGTTGCATCATATAGATGCTTTCATCAAGACTTCCATTAAGGAAAGCTGTCTTGACGTTCATTTTCCAAATCTCTAGGTCTTGAGATGCCGCAATGGATAAGAGTATCCTAATGGATTTAAGCATGGCCACAGGATAGAAGGTTTCTTCATAATCGATACCTTCCTTCTGTGTATAACCTTTAGCTACCAATCTAGCTTTAAAGGTTTCCACCTTACCATCCATTCCTCTTTTCCTCTTGTATACCTACTTGCACCCGATGGGTTTTATCCCTTAAGGCAAGTCTACAAGAGACCAGACTTTGTTTTTGAACATAGATTCCATTTCGGATTGTATTGGTTTTTGCCAATGGCGACAATCAACATCTTTCATTGCTTCCTTATATGTATAGGGATCATCGTCGTCCGGAAGATTTTCTACAGATTCTCCTAGTGGTTGTCTAACAACCCGCCCACTATGATGAGGTATGGTAGATTGTTGATCTTGTGTTGGTGCAGAACTTACAATTGGGCTTGGTTACGAAACCTCTTGTGGAATTGTATATCCTAAAAGCTCATTTAGGACAATTCTACTTTTAGGCACAAAATTATTCATATAGTCCTCTTCTAGAAATTTGGCATTTATCGAAACATATACTTTAAGATCTGAAGGAGTATAAAAATAATTTCCTTTTGTTCCCTTTGGATACCCTACAAATATGCATGTTTCTGAATGGGACTCCATCTTTTGTCTTTCCTTTTAACACGTACGCAGGACATCCAAATATCCTTAAGTGTTGTAAACTAGGCTTTCGCCCGGTCCACAACTCATGCGGTGTTTTAGGAAACGACTTAGATGGTACATCGTTTAGAATATACGTTGCAGTTTGTAAAACATATCCCAAAACAGAACTAGGGATCGTTGAATAACTCAACATAAACCTAACCATATCCAAAAGAGTTCTATTTCTCCTTTCTGCCACCCCATTTTGTTGAGGTGTGCCAGGTGCAGAAAACTGAGAAATTATTCTATTATCAAAAAGATATTGCTGAATATCACCAGATAGATATTCTCCACCACGATCGGACCTCAAGATTTTTATGCGTTTCTCAATCTGATTTTCTACTTCATCTTTAAATGCTTTGAACATATCAAAAGCATCCGACTTATGTCTCATGAGATACACATAGCCAAATCTTGAGTGATCATCCATGAAAGTGATGAAGTACTCATATCCACCTCTAACTTGAATGCTCATAGGTCCATACACATCAGTATGTATCAATCCTAAACATTCGATGGCTCTTGCACCTTTGGTCGTAAACGACCTTTTGGTCATTTTACCTTCCAAAAAAGATTCACAAGTTTATAGATCATCAACCTTTAAGTCACTTAGAGGTCCGTCACATACCAATCTTTTAATCCTATTAAGGTTGATATGACCTAAGCGTAAATGCCATAGGTAGGTTTCATCTTTTGATAATTTTACTATTTTATGATTAGGTTCCGTTGATTCTGTGTCTAACAAGTGAGAGATATTTCCATGCAAATAGAAGAAACCGTTTTCCAATGAACCTTTGCAAATAATTTTGTCATTCTTACTAATAATAAAAGCTTTATTACAAGTAACCGAATAACCAAATTTATTTAAACAAGAAATTGAAATTAAATTTCTCTTGAATTGAGGTACATAATAAACGTTTATTGAATCTAAATGCCTACTAAGAATCAAAATTGATTCTAATATCTCCCAGTACACTAGTAGACACCAACGCTCCATTGCCAAAATGCAAGTTGAATTTATTCTTATTCAGTCTATTCCTTTAACCTTTTAGCCACAAAGGAAACACTTCCCTTTGATCTTGGTTACTTTGTTGGTCTCCTTCTAAGAATGCCCAAGTTGCTTTTTCCTCTGTTTTTTGTTAGCCTTCTAACGGGTCTAAACAGTAGCAACTTTACCAACCATATGAATCCCTATCTAGAGACATCATAATATCTACAGCAGTCTCCGATCCTTCATGTTGCTGCTGTAACACGTTGGAGAAGATGGCCATAATGTATATTACATTTAGCCATCTCATCTAAAGACTTCCACTGCTGATACTCATCTCCTTGCTCTTGAGTAGATTCATTAGTAGGAGTAGGTGGTTTAGGAGAGCACATAACGAACTTATGCTTTTCGGATTGCAATAGAAGCCCTTTTTTTCTTTTTTCATGTGACATAATTATCACCAGTAAAAGTATTGTCTTTAAGGATGTTGTATTAGGGATGGGGTCATGATTTCTGAACAATAACAAAAATTATATAAGTAAATAATCATTATTAAGCACTTTTGAATATTTATCTTGAATTAAATGAAATAATTCAATCGTAAAAATTCAACGGTGATCCAACACCCATAAATGTCACGCCTCATTTGGGAGTTTTCAATATTTACTAGTTGAACTAGGTCCCACTTAATTGTTAACATAACAACCAACGTTTTCAATTTTAGCCTTGTGAGTTTATTAACAAGAACTCTTGGGAGGATATTAATAAACTCACATTGAGTGTATTACCAAGTTATCGACCTTCAATATAATCCCTCACGAATATCCCTCCTTTGGGAGTAGATATCGTTTGGGCTAATTGTCTAGTCTATCCTTGTAAGGAAATATCTTGCTAAATTCCATTCATGAATACCTCTTGGGAGGTTATTCAAGAAACATAAAGCTCAAATAAACTTGGACGCCGTAGGTGTTCAAAAACACCTTCTCCCACTCAATTGTTTAAGGCGTGTGATCGAACTCCAAAGAATGATTTACCAAGTTATCTAGATGCCAATTTAGATACTTAAACCATTCAATGCATGTTCATACTAGAAGAGATATATGAGTGGCACTCCTATTCTATATGACATGTTATCAAACAATGACAAACATTGCAATATTTACAAAAATATAAATAGCTACAATTTTGGTCCATCCTAGAAAAACAAGTAAATTACATATATCTTGGAATACAAGAACTCTTTTCTTGGCGAACAAGTCTTCACGTGACCTTCGTCGTTCGGACTCCCCCGGCTACCTCTTATGGGCGTGTGCACCCTTTGCCCTTACCTATGGGTGTGTGCATGCCACAAACCCATAAAGAGCTGTCATGCGCAGCCCATGACTACCAAATGGGGCTGTTGTGCGCAGCCTAGGCCAAAACAAACGTGGTTGTGCGCTCTTCGCATAAAAGTTCTTTGGTACGCTCCCACGATCCCAAACTTGTTTGGTTACTCCTAATTCTTCAAACCTTCGAGTCTTCAAAACTTGAATGTATTACAGAAGAATTTACATAACAAAAGACTGCAGTGTTTTGTTTTTTCATTATTACAACAAAAAAAAAAAAACTTAGCAACTACCAAGAAGGAAATTATGGCGATAATAGATCACCTTTCTTGTTACAATCCCAAAAAAAAATTACATTGAAATTCTAAGACCAAAATTGAGCAATAACAAACCACATATAAAATATATATATATCCATACATTCCAATGTAAATATATATGTGAATACCTAGAGTGTCATCTCTTTCTAAAACATGCATATATATAAAAAAAATAAAAAAAAATTCACGAACACATACATCAATTAATCAAGGGTACAACCTGGCTCTGAAACCAATTGTAGGGAAAAGAACGGGTTCAAAACGCAACAGAAGAGTGATAAAAACAAAATGTAGGGTTTACGTATATAAAAAAAGCTTCCCTTAATGCAACGAGAACCTTAACCCTAGATTAATTGACATATATAAAAGTATCGTACCTTTTACTCGTGACGATTGAACAAGCGTCGAATTTATTCTGCAAGATCTTCCAATCCAATCACGAACGTGAATCACCTTGGAGTGTGGGCTCTCTTTCTTTAAATTGTATTCCTAAGAATGGAGACAAAACAAAAATCTTTTCTTTGTTAGTTACAAATATCCTCCAAGAGAAAAATCCAAGAATGTCTGGTCACTTGTGAATTATCAATCAATTTGACTGAAACTCATGTGAATCTTGATTCGATGTTGTACACAAAACCCTTTTGATGTAAAAGGTATTAGTATACTATCGAAAACAAAAACGTTCCCTTTTTTTCTCTGCTTGGCCGAATTCACACACTATTGCTTAGAGATGATCGAATTTTGTCTAGAGTAAAATCAGTTTTTTCTCCCTTAAAATTCCTATGATGGCCAAATTTATCTCTTAGAAAATAAGCTTGGATGAAAATTCACCTCTTATTGCCTTAGTAATGACCGAAATTCTCATGCACATATATATAGGATCATAAATCCTTTCTTAAGAAGAATTTACTAGGTTGTCAAGAATCTTTTCCATAGGTAGATTTATTTGGTAGTTAAGAGTCCTTATCTAAAAGGAAATCTAACTTCTCCTATAACCATATGTGTTGGCCGAATTTGACTCTTTGATGTAGATTAGGAGAGTTTAATCTTTCTTAAGAAGGATTACTTGATGGACAAGAATCATATCCTTAGGTAGATTAACTTGGTGGTTATGAATTCTTTTAAAAAAAGAATTCTACCACTAAATAGTTTTACTTGGTAACAAAGAATCATTTTCCAAAAAGAATTCTTTCCTACACCAAGACTCCTAATCCAACTCAATAGTGTATTTGTAACCATATTAAAGACTTCCTATTTTGATTAGATAAATAATTCATTTTATTTATCTACTTATCAAATATAGTCTTTAACATTAACTATACTACCAACAATAGTATAGTTTTAGGAGATCATCTCCTACTAGGAAAAAGATTTTGACTTTTAATTAAATAATTAATTAATCAAACATCCCCTTAAGTATCGGTTAAATACAAACTTGCCATCATGTGACGGATTGAAATTTATTAGACAAATTTGAGAGGATTGTTACTAAAAATGATAGACCCATGGAGCATAATCTATAATACTTAATTTATATAAAGATAAGGTGGGTTATTGTCCGTTTGAATTAGGTTTTAAATATCCGATTTGGTGGACATGCTCAAAGTTTTGAAAATATTTCTAAAATCCTAACAGAAACAAGATTATATTTGTCCGCTTAATTATTAACTTTTTGGTATTTTTGATACGAAATCCTTGATTACCACCGATACCTTTTGAATTAATACATGAAGTTCATACAGGAAATGAGTAATGGAAAATACTTTGTAAGTTGTCACCTAAGTTGCATGAATACTCTAAATTGGGGAGTGAACTTGTATCATGATATGTATTGGATACACCATTTAATATATCCATTGACCTTTTTTTAAGTTTGATTAGGGATACGTCGAGGATACGGTAAGGATATGTTTAAGATAAAATTTTATTTATTTTAGTTAAAAACATGGTTAGATTATGATTTTATAAAAATGAATGGTAAAATATAATTATTTAAAATAAATCTCGGGTTAAGTTTCTATTTTTAATTTTTTTTTTTTTATATTATAAATATATTTATATAGAATATATTTTAAATAAATATAAATATATATTATTTCAATTGATATACCCAACCATATCTGTAATATAATATTTAGAGATTTACTGTGTTCACGCCATATCGGTATTTATACGAGTTGTAATCGAAAAAGGAAAAGAAATAGAATGATAACGATGGTATCAGGTCCTCCTCATGTGATTATGAAGAGATAGAGAGAGAGAGGCTGTAAAGTAAAGTTGAGTTGGGCGCACCAACAATCACAATAACACGATACTCTGTGAAATTACAAAAATGCCCATTTCAAAGGAGATTGAACTACCAAGAAATACCATGAAAGATATGAAATTCAAAAACGAGTTCAATTTTATAATAATAAATTAAAGTTGAAAGTTGAATGTTGAAACTAGTTTCGTTTAGTATAGATTATGATTTGTGGAATTGACAAGAGAGATTGAAGAATCAAAGATTTTGTTTTGTTGACAACACAGCACAGATCAATCATCGGTTTAGGGCTAAATCCTCCTCAAAGGTAAAGTAACTCTCAATCTCTCAATCTCTCACGCTTCTTGTTGGCTGAAGCTGTGTGCTCTCTGTTTGATGTGGCGACTGATGATGAAGTCGAAAAGTTCAGCAATCGGTTTGACCTGTAGGAAAAATAGCGTGGCGAAAGTGGAAAATAGGTTTAGTGTATTTAAAAAAAATTCCTTTTAAAAGAATGAACCTTAACCATTGATTAATTAATATTTAATAAAGTATCGTACTTTTTTCTCATGACGATTGAAGTTTCGTCGAACTGAATCCATAAGATCTTCCAATCCAATCACGAACCTAAATCACCTAGGAGTGTGGGTTCCCTTTCTTTGAATTGAATACCTGAGGATGAAACAAACATAATCTTTTCCTTTTGTTAGTGACACAATATTAGAAAAATGATGTTTTATGAAACTTATTGATGATGGTTTTTTTAAGTGTTAAAACTGTGTGATGATTTTTAAAAACCATCATAGACTATTGACAGTTTTTAAAAGTGTCAAGTCTTAATGACAATTATTAAAAACAGTTATTCAAGTGTTGACAATTTAAAATTATCAAGAAACATTGAAATTTTAATACCATCAAAAAAAGTGATAGTTGGATTCCGATTTTATTAGTCAAAATTTCAAGCAATTTGAAATCCCGCTTATTCCCATTTTTCCTTCCTTGGTGCCCTAGTTCTCAATTGTTTCTTATAATTTATATATGGCCGAAACAGAAAATAAAAATAAAAAATAAAACAAAAGGCATAAAAAAAGGGTTTTTCATAAGAAATCTATGTCGTTGGCATCACCTTCTACACCACGCATGACCTCTTCGAATCCTTCAATGTTACCGTCGACGACACTCTTATGGTCTCTCATGGTTGTAGCGTCAACATTAATCTCTCCACTTGTAACAGTACATTATTTCTACTGTCTTGAACCTTCCATCTTCTTATTTGAGCTTTAAATTTCATGATCTTCTTATCTAGTTTTTGTCGAATTTTTTGTTTGGGTTATGTGTTTTATTGTGTATGTTGACCTTTAATGGAAGTAGGTAGATATGAGGATTTTGATTTCAATTTACGATTTTTATGAGTATAATGTGTTTGAATAAATGTCTAAGAGATGAAAAAGTTAAAACTCCTTGACAGCAGAGCAAAGTTTCTATGGACATGATAAATTGTGTAGTTATATTTATGTAATTTTTTTGTTTTTTGGTTCAATCAACGAGTTTTGAACATTTTTTAGAAAAAAATAATAATAAAGTAGTTGTGAGGAGATGTAGATATTTTCATTTGGATTTGTCCAAAATGAAATGGATTGTTGCTCTTAGAAATTGTCTTTGCGGCATTTGATTGGTATGTATATGTTTTGTTGTTTTGTGTATAGTTTCTTTGATTGACGTAATATTGAGGTAACCCATTCTCATGAATCATGATGCTCCATGTGACAATAATTTGTTTTTTTGTAATTCTAGTTATAGTTATTTTATCTGTTTTACTTCTCATTTTCAGGTATTCTACTAATCTAAAAAGATGTCAATCTTTGAAACACAATCATTTATTAGTTTGCTAAGACATTGTTTGCATTGGTGGGCTTATGGTAGCTTGCATAAGGTATTTGGTGTACCCATCAGATGTTTATCAAGAGACTGTAAAGCCTTAGATTGGTAAAAGTCAAGTAACACCCAACTATTTAATAGAAACAATTTTCATGTAGGATTACAAAGGGTGCTGCAGTTGAACTTATACAATATTATATAGGATCATTAAATAAATGAGTTTGTTATTTGTCTCATCTAAATTTGTTACTTAACATTTTTTAGTAACCCTTCTAAATCTTCACGTTATCTCTAATGGTCGATTGGATAATACTAGTATGTCAATATGATTGAATAACTATTTGGGTTTTAAATAAACTTATAACTTACATTTTTTGCTTGACATTGTGTCTTCCTGATCGTCAGCACAGTGGTGTTGTAACACTGACAATTGTGGAGGGAGTGGCAATGAGTAAGTGGGTGTTCCAGATGAAAGTAATGTTGTTTATAAGATGTTTGAACCCCGTGTGTAAACAAGGAATGACTTCCTTGTACAAGGTTTTTGCTTATTAAACATAATTGCAGTGATTATTTTAAAGTAATCAAATTTCTGATTTTGGGTTCTTCGGTTTGACACCATATTTCTTTTCATTACAGGTGTTCACAAATCGGAAGGATGTTCCTATTCAGACAAGTTAGTTAATTGTAAGTTAAATGATAAAGTATATTTGCTTTGTTTGTTATTGTTCAGATTTATCTGGATATAGTATATGTTTTTTTATTTGTATAATTTGCCATATAGGTGTTTGCAAAAAAAAAAAAATTACCGATATGAAGGCTTAATTTGTCTTTGGACATGGAACTAGATGAGATATCTACATAAGTCATGTAGTATCAGTTGTTTTATATATATCACTTAACTATACTGCTTGACTATATTGTCAATTTTAATATTCAATTGAAATTTACAAGGAACACATCTAGATGAAGTATGCTTGGAGAGAGCTGAGCATGACTGGTCATCAATATTGGTAGAAGAATAGGTTGTTAAGGAATATTCGTATTCTCACATGTAATGAGATTTTTTTTTTATCAAAGTTGTAAATTTGATAATTGTTATTTGTATTATAAATTTTTATTTTGTAATACAAAACATTCATTTGCTTATATTACAAATGCTTTTAATAATAAATGATTTTATTTATAAGATAATATTTTTTTAAGCTATAAAATTAAATAAAATGAAATTATTTAAATAAAATATTTAAAAAAATATATAAGATAATTTTATGATGGTTAAAAACCGTCATAAACACATATTCATAATGGTTTAAAGCCATCAAGATTTTCAATGTCAAGATTGATTTCCTGATGGTTATTGAGTGTCAAGATTTTATGTTGGTTAAAAAGTGTCAAGATTTTATGACAAAAAAGCGTCATAAATTAAAACAATTAAGAAACTACTCTTGACGCTAGATTCCTTGACGGTTTAAAACTGTCAAGAAGTAACATTTATGATGGTTTTTAACCATCATAAAACAACTTTGTTTTAGTAGTGACAATAATCCTCCTAGAGAAAACTCAAGAACTCGTGTAAACCCAATTCGATTTTTGTACATAAAATCCTTTAGATGTAAATGATACTAGTGCGTTAGGGCCTCCCAAAGAATCCCACATCGTTGGTCGCCCATTCCAGTTATTTTGAATAGTTCTCGCGTGTCTTGATCACACATGATCTCACCTCTGGAAAACTTTTAGATTCCGAAATCCAAAAACAATTCTAGGTGGACAGAGATATTGGTCCGGTATATTTTATCAAGTGATCCATGCAAGTTTGTGTGGATTAAAGATCTTGGTGGGTTATTTAAATTTAAGCTCCAGTAGATATAACCTAATCACAATCCACAAATGATTCACTTAGATCCGATCTATTAATGAACTAAAATTTAATTCTTACATAAAGATAGAATAAGTTAACGTGCCTCATTCGTACCCTAGACAAACTTAATAGAGATAGTTTATCCTCATGAAGAATACCATTAATAGGCAAGAGCTTATAAACCGCATATAGCTCTTCTAGTTACCATATTTACTCATATGACCACATTTTGAACTTGGATATTTTTGACTTGTCCAGAAGTCATATTTCAATAGACATTATTGAAAACTTAACGTTATGATTTAATATCCAATACCCCAAAATATCCATATGATGATATTCTACTCAAATTTAATAAACAGAGCCATGATGTCCATATCTATAAATGAAGTCCTCTATCGATTAATAAATGCGTACCAACAAACCATCGAGGATAGACTATACTATATAAATGTACTCATTGATGGCTCAAATGATAACATTTGTAACAATAAGTCTGTCATTTATCTCAGGAATGAGTTATACTCTCTGACTGTCTTTAAGTGAAAACTTTTATCCATTAATGATTCTAGATAAAGTATCTCTTTATGATCCTATTCAATGCACGCAGTGCACTAAATTCTTTTGCCCGAAGACACAACACTTTGATGATTTTAGACTCTTCATAACACATTTGATCCCACTCTTTAACAAGGTAAAGACGCCCAACCTTTATCTTAAGTTGTGAATATTGTTCAAGACTAACTAAAGAATTGTGTCTACCTCATACATATCCAGATGTATGAACAATTCTTCTTTTCTCATAGTCTTTTGACCTTAAGTTTTTTTTTTTGACAATTATAATAATTAAACTATAAATGCTATAAGATTTGTTAAACAAGAAATCCCTTTATTAATATGAAAAGATTGTCAAATACATTATTACACTCTTGCTATTGAGCATAATCCCAACATAAGGACCACAAAGGCTTCATCTGGGGTTTTCCTTATTCGAACAAGTACTGGAAGAACAATTGGTTTTTTATCAAGGGTGATTGGGGTGAAGTGGTAGTAGCCAATCCTAACAAACGGATGACCAGGAACAGCGTCCAGAGGCACTTCTTTAGCCTCGAACTATGGACTAAGACTGCACCTGTGATGACTTGTAGATGATCAAACTTTCTAGGAATGGAGAAAGAACTGATCGATTTGGGGATTTTCCAACTATCTCTTCTCTTAGCAATCGCTGTAAGTCCTGGCTCCAATATCACTTAGCTTTTATTGTATGTATTTATTCTTATTGCTTTTCATTAAGTTTTCTTTTTAGTGTATGAGATGGACATTGTTGCTGGTGAGCAAGTCGATAAGGCTAAGAATCTGGATCGGGTTTGTAGGAAAGCAGCCGTTGGTCAAGTGGCTGAGGGAATTGTTTCCCTTGAGCACGACTTAGTGAAGCATATATATGAGTCTTATCACGACAATCTTGTAGGGAAAAACTGATTCAAAATGCAGCGGAAGCGTAAAATTAGAGTTTGGCATATTTTAAAAATATTTCCTTTAAAAAAAAAGAACGTTAACCCTTGATTAATTAACGTATAAAAAAAATATCGTACCTTTTTTATGTGACGATAGAACTAGCGTCGAATTAAATCTATAAGATCTTCCAATCCAATCATGAACGTAAATCACCTAGGAGTGTGGGCTCCGTTTCCTTGAATTGTGTACCTGAGGATGGAAACAAACAAAATCTCTTTCTTTTGTTAGTCACAATAATTCTCCAAGAGAAAACCCAAGAATGTTTGGTCACTTGTGAATTATCAATCAATTTGATTGAAACTCGCATGAACTTGATTCTATTTTTGTACACAAAACCCTTTTGATGTAAAGGATACTGGTGAACTATCAAAAACAAAAACATTCCCCTTTTCTCTTCTTCTATGTGGAATTCAATACACAATATCTATGAGTTGACCGAATTTTTTTTTGCTCTCTCAAAATTCTCTCACTTGGTCGAATTCTCTCACATAGAACCTTAGCCTTGGGAAAAATTTGTATGAGGATATATATAGGTTCTCAAATCCTTTCCTAAAGAGGAATTACTTGGTGGACAAGAATCCTATCTCTAGGTGGATTTTCTTGGTGACAAAGAATCCTTTTCAAAGAAAGATTTCTTTTCCATACCAAGACTCCTATTCCAACTCAATCAGTGTATTTATTCAATAACCAATTATGTAAAATAATTAAATATTGAGTAAATCAGAAACTTTTAAATTTGACCAATTGTCAATTAGAGTCCTAATAGAAATCAAATACTTCATAATTTGACTAGATAAATAAATTCCTATTATTTATCTACTTATCAAATATAGTATTTGATATTTATCATATTACAAACAATAATATAACTCTAGGAGACCATCTCGTACAAGGCAAGAGAATTTGACTTTTAATTAAACAATTAAATGATAAATAAATAAAAAAATTATATTTAATTAAAAAATAAAATAAAAACAAAATATATAAGACTATTTTATAGTCCCTTGCTGCTGAAGCTATATAAATACGAGCCAAATATTATTTTTCCTATTTTATTAAATCCATTGGACTGAAATAAAAAGTCCTCATGTGAACTAGACACATTCTTACTAAAATAAACAAGTCGATATGCCTTAATACAATTCTAGATGGACCTATGAATTGGTCGGGTAGAATATACCAAGTGATCCATGCAAGTTCGTATGGATTTGGGATCTTGTTAGGCTATCTGAATATAAGTTCTAATAGATATAACCTAATCACAATCAACAAATGATTCACTTAGGACTGATCTATTAATTTTAGTTCATTCCATTAAAGAAATAAAACAGAACTCTAAATAAAGATAGAATAAGTTAATATTGCTCATTCAAACCCTGGACGATCTTAATGGAGAAAGTGTATCCTCGTGATGAATATCAGTAATCGCCAAGAGCTCATAGACCACTTGTAGTTCTCCAAGTTACCATATTTACTCATATGACCACATTTTGAACTTGGATATTTTGACTTGTCCAGAAGCCATATTTCAATTGACACTATTGAAAACTTAACATTAAGATTTAATCTCTAATACCCCAAAATATCCATATGATGATATTCTACTCTCATTTAATAAATGGAGCCACGATGTCCATATCTATAAATGAAGTTTTTTATCAATTAACAAATGAATACCACCAAACTATCGATGATTGACTATGCTATATAATCGTACTCATTGATTGCCCAAATGATAACTCTTGCAACCATAAGTCCATCATTTATCTCAGGATTGAGATAGACTCTCCGATTGTATTCAAGTGAAAACATTTATCCATTGACGGTTCTGGATAAAGTATTTCACTGTGATCATATTCAATGCACTTAGTGCACTAGATTCTTTTGCCCAAAGACTCCACACTTTGATGATTTTAGACTCATCGTAACAAATTTGATAATACCCAAATGCTAGCAAAAAAATCTACAACTTTGACAAGATTTAGAAACTAAAGAATTGTGTCTACCTCATACATATATAGATGTGGGAACAATTCTTTTTTTCTCATAGTCTTTTGACCTTATGAATATTTACTTTTGATAAATATAATAATTAAACTATAAGTGCTACAAGATCTATTAAATTAGAAATCACTTTTATTAATATGAAAAGATTGTCAAAAAAATTATTACAATCTTGCTATCGATCATAATCCCAACATTCTCTCACTTGTTATATAGCAAATGTGTCATATCTCTTATCCCCATATTCTCACGGTGCCTATCAAAAATCTTTTGTGGAAGAACCTATGTGAAGGGATCCGCTAGATTTTTTGCCGACACGATCTTGGTTATCGTCACATCTCCCCTATACACAATTTCGCTTAAAAGGTGATACTTTCTTTTAATGTGTTTCCCTCTCTTATGACTTCTTGGTTCTCTCGAATTAGCCACTACTGCACTATTGTCACAATAGATAATGATCTGATTATTTATTAGGAACCACTTCCAAGTTAATTAAGAATGGGCGGAGCCAGACAACCTCTTTAGTAGTCTCACATGCGGCAACATACTCAGCTTCCATGGTTGAATCAGCAATACAAGATTGCTTGATACTCCTCCATATGACTGCCCCTCCTCCAAGTTTAAACACAGATCCTGATGTTGATCTTTTTGAGTCAGAATCTAATTGGAAATCTACATCTGTATACCCAACGGGAATTAAATCCCCTCCTGAGTTTACAAGCATATAATGTCTTGTTCTCTTAGGATACTTAAAAATATGCTTGACTACCATCCAGTTATCAGGACCAGGTTTCGATTGAAACCTGGTAACTATGTCAACAACAAAACAAATATTTATGCAGAGCATTGCATACATGAGACTTCTAACTGCCGAGGCATATGGAACCTTACTCATGAATTGTTCTTCATGCTCATTCTTAGAAACTTATTCCTTAGAAAGTTTGATTCCATGGCTGAAAGGTAACATTCCTTTCTTGGAATTTTGCTTGGAAAACCTAGACAAGATTTTATCTATGTATGAAGCTTGGGATAATGCAAGCATTCTAATCTTTCTATCCCTTACGGCTTGGATACCAAGAATATAATTTGCTTCTCCTAAATCCTTCATATAAAAATGTTTTGCTGCCCATTCTTTTACTGATGTCAATACACCTATATCTTTTTTGATGTGTAGTATATCATCAACATAAAGAACTAGTAAAACCAACTTGTCACCTTTAATCCTTTTTTATACACAGGGTTTGTCAAGTTTTTGAATAAATCTAAACAAATTCACTGCTTGATCAAATATTATGTTCCAGGATCTGGATGCTTGCTTGAATCCATATATTGATCTTGGCAACTTTCATACCTTTTCCTCTTGGCCTTTTTCAATGAATCCTTCTGGTTGCATCATATAGATGCTTTCCTCAAGACTTCTACTAAGGAAAGTTGTCTTGATGTCCATTTACGAAATCTCTTGGTTTAAAGATGTTGCAATAGATAAAAGTATCCTAATAGATTTAGGCATGGCCATAGGAGAGAAGGTTTCCTCATAATCGATACCTTCCTTCTGTGTGTAACTATTAGCTACCAATCTAGCTTTAAAGGTTTCCACCTTTCCATCCATTCCTCTCTTACTCTTGTATACCCACTTGCACTTGATGGGTTTATCCTTTTAGGTAAGTCTATAAGAGACCAGACCTTGTTTTTGAACATAGATTCAATTTCGGATTGAGTTGCCTTTTACAAATGGCGACAATCAACATCTTCCATGGTTTCCTTGTATGTGTAGGGATCATCGTTGTCCGGGAGATTCTCCACTGATTCTCCTAAACCGATATATCTCACGGGTTGTCTACTAACCCTTCCACTACGATGAAGAATGGTAGGTTGTTGATCTCGTGTTGGTACGGAACTTATAATTGGGCTAGGTTGTGAAACCTCTTATGGAATTGTATTTCTTGAAAGCTCATTTAGGACAATTCTACTTTTAGGTAAAAAATTATTCATAAAGTCCTTTTCCAGAAATTAAACATTTTTCAAAACAAATACTTTAAAATTTGAAGGACTATAGAAATAATATACATTGGTTTCTTTTGGATACCCTACAAATATGCATGTTTCTGAACGAGACTCCATCTTTTCTGTCTTTCCTTTAAATACATGCCCAGGACATCCAAATATCCTTAAGTGTTGTAAACTAGGCTTTTGTCCAATCCACATCTCATGCGGTGTTTTAGGAACCGACTTAGGTGGTACATTGTTTAGAATGTACATAGCAGTTTGTAAAACATATCCCCAAAAAGAATTAGAAAGCGTTGAATAACTCAAAATAGACCTAACCATGTCCAAAAGAGTTATATTTCTCCTTTCTGCCACCAAATTTTGTTAAGGTGTACCTATTGTAGAAAACAGAGAAAATATTCCATTATCAATAAGATATTGTTGAAACTAACCTGATAGATATTCCCTACCAAGATCAGACCTCAAGATTTTTATGTGTTTCCCAAGCTGATTTTCTACTTCAGCTTTAAATGCTGTGAACATGTCAAAAGCATCCGATTTATGTCTTATGAGATACACATAACAAAATCTTGAGTACTCATCCGTTAAAGTGATGAAGTACTCATTCCACCTTTAGCTTGAATGCTCATAAGACCACACACATCAGTGTGTACTAATCCTAAACATTCAGTGGCTCTTGTACCTTTATTCAAAAATGACCTTTTGGTTATTTTACCTTCCAGACAAGATTCACAAGTTGGTAGATCATCAACCTCTAAGTCACTTAAAGGTCTATCACTAACCAATATTTTGATCCTATCAAGGTTAATATCACCTAGGCGTAAATGCCATAGGTAGGTTTCATCTTTTGATAATTTTACTCTTTTATGATTAGGTTCTGTTGATTCCGTTTCTTACAAGTGAGAGATATTTCTATACAAATAAAATAAACCGTTTTCCAATGTACCTTTACAAATAATTTTGTCATTCTTGCTAATAATAAAAACTTTAATAAAAGTAACCAAATAACCAAATTTATTTAAACAAGAAACTGAAATTAAATTCATCTTGAATTGAGGTACATAATAAACGTATATTAAATCTAAATACCTATAAGAATCTAAATTAATTCTAATATCTCCTACTTTACTAGCAGACACCAACACTTCGTTGCCTAAATACAGTTTGAATTCATTCTCATTCATTGTATTTCTTTCCTAGAACCCCTTCTATTATTTCTTCACCTTCTTACGAGTCTTAACAGTAGCAACTTTACCTACCGTATGAATCTCCTGACCGTTGCCTTTCACAAGGATTTTCTCGACTTTTTAAACATCTTTCATCAGGCATTGCAAGGTGTATTCCTTATTGTTCAAGGTGTAGTCGAACTTGAACTTATCAAAAGAATCTAACAGGGAGTTGACAATCACGTCAGTTTTTGTCTCACCATCTATCTCAGCACCATTGATTTCAACAATGTTGAGATGTGCTATGACTTTCATCATGTGATCTTTCACAGCTTGTCCAGGTTTCATCCTAAGAATCAAGAAAATAGTCACTATCTCTCTCCTAGTTGTCCTAGACTTCATAGCATATATCTCCTCCAAAGATATCATTATATCGACATCAGTCTCCATTCCTTCTTATTACTGTTGCAACACGTCAGAGATGATAGCCATAATGTAAAATTTAGCCATCTCATTTGAAGACTTCCACTATTGATACTCGTCTCTTTGTTCCTTAGTAGATTCATTAGTAGGAGTTGGTGATTTAAGAGTGAAACTACAAACACGGTTAAATGCTCAAGCCTTACCTAGAGGGGGGGGGGGGGGGGGGGGTGGTAAATAGGTTAGACACCTTTTTCGACTCCCTTAGAAACAAACAAAAGTTTGTCCCTCTAGATTGCTTATATCACAATATATATATTAATTAAAAACACATAATCAATATATAAAACAAGTAAAGTGTGATACAAACAAGTAATTGTAACACATACACAACCTATATTATAGAAAGGAAGTCAACTTACATAAAGAGTTCTATCCATAGTATTCAGATAACAAATACAAATACAAATACTAGAAAGATAGGAATAGAAAGAAGTTGACACAAGATATAACGTGGTAAACCTCCGAAGAGGAATCATCCACGGGTGAGCAACCACCGGCAAACAAAATCCACTAGTAGATAAGACAAGTACAATCTCTCAAGTGACCCCTTCACCTAGAAACTACCCTCCTATCCTTCTCATGAAGATGTCGCCCTCATGCTCAACAATCCGAGGCCTCACACCTCTTGTCAAGACTTCCTCGCTCACCTTACTGGATCCACACGACTCAAGGCAAGACTTCTTGCTCAACTATCCGAGTCCTCCTGACTCTAGTCAAAACTCCTCGCTCACCCTTCTGGATCCTCATGACCCTAGGCTCTGAGTCCTCCCGACTCTAGCCAAGACTTCCTTGCTTGACAATCCAAGGTCTCACACCTCTTGCCAAGACTTACTTGCTCAACAACATAGGTCTCACACCTATCGTCAAGACTTCCTTCTCACAAGGCATCTAGGTGATCTTGAATGCAAAATGCAAATAAGAACGCAACATAGAATGCTATAATCAACACATCTTATTGAAAATACTAGACATGAGCATGAATGCACAAAACAAATGTAGTATAGTCAATCATGCATGTTTAAATCATCTAGATCACGTAAGATATGTTCAACATCAATCACAACCTAGATATATGCATAGATCTAAACTTGAATCACAAGATATGTTCAATTAATCACATAATCAAGTTTAAAATCACATAAACCACAAACATGCTAAAATCATATGACAAAGTCATTTAGATTAAAGCTAAAGTTCTAGAGCATATTCCTATTCATAGATTCAACAAAACACATGAATAGCTCAAAAGAACATAAGCACATGTATTAGTGTGAGAATTTGGCCAAGAGAGCCTAGTACATGTGAGGAACTATTTTTCAGAAAATCGATCAAGCAAAGATCATCAAATAGTCCTAGAATCAAAGATAACACAATACAATCGCAAACATGTGAAAACATAAGCAAAATCAAAACCTAACTCAACATGTAAAATTTCAATTGAAACTCAACCTAGCTTTAAAAGAGTTCAAAACTCAAATCAAAACACTCACAATACACATATATAAGTTGAAGAAGAAAACCTAAGGCAATTGACCAAGTTTTAAAAGAAAACTTTGAGAGAAAATCAACACCTTAGTTGATTTAGGTGCAGTCCCGTTTTTGTGTGTTTAGACTCCAAAATAAGCAATAAAACTCACTTAAACCTTCATAGAAAAGATGGAGGATGAATAGACAAACACTCTCAATTTTGAATCACTGAAATCGGAGTTCAAATGAAGACGTTATGGTGTTTGAAAGGTGAGAAAATGTAGAGAGAAAATTTCTGCACACAAGTTTAAATTTCTTTTTAGAATTAAATGTGAAAGGGAAGAGTAATATAAAGGAGAGGGAAAATTGGGCATGTGAAATGACCAAGAGGGGCAAGAAGCAGCCAAACATGCTTGCTGCCTGAGATAACGTGTGGGCATCTCAGGGCAGCAAACCTTCTACCTCGAGATGGCTACGCTCCATCTCGGGAAAGAAGTGCTTTGCCATCTTCTTTCTCCTTCGACCTTCCTTCACGTTCTTTGACCGTTCTCCGGCCTCCAAACTCGGAATTTGAATCCGTTTACGGATTACGAACTGTAACTCTCTCACAGACATGGACATATAAGATACTCAACCCAGAAAATAATAATTCGACTTGATATATGAAGACGAAGACAATGTATGAAACATGAGTTCAAAGTGTAGTATCTTTTGACTTAAAACTTGAAATCAATAGTATGAGTAACCGAAATGAACGGAACTAAATCAAAAATGATTTAAGACTAAAATCAAGTTCAATATCCATGTTATACAAACATATACACAAACAAACACAATTCACACTAGAATGCAAACTACATAGAGATAGTCTCCAATCATTCACTTTCCAAAATATGCTATTTCCATACCAATGCATGAGCATTCATCTTCATGTGTGTGAATGTGTTATACATGGTGCACAACGATGTAGGGACACATATGAATGAATTGTATGTGTGTGTCTATAATGGTGCCCAACTATGCAGGGACACAAATGTGTGTGCGTGCCTAAGTCTTGTAAGAGAAAGATAAGGTCTTAGTATAACTTTGTAGAACCATATTGCATCATTTCTCTTTGAAGACTTTGAACTTGCTTTGACTTGTTGTTCATTCTTCTTTGAAGCTTTAATCATCATGAATCTAAAAAACTAAATCATTACAAGTAAACATCATTTTGATATGGAATTAATGCCAACACAAACTAATACCTAACAATCTCCCTCTTTGGCAAATTCCATGTCAAAACACCTATACATTTACTACAAATATAAAAATGAAGATAGGTCACAAAATCACTCCCTCACATTACAATGAGTAAGATTCCTATAACTCATCTTCACCAACTCTTGAACTTCATCTTGATCTTCTCTTAAAGCAACCTACAAATCATCTCAAAGCACAATGCATCTGCAAGAGAAAAACAACAAATGGCAACATATAATATGAATAAGAATATACAATTATGTCCACAAATACATGTATCTCCCCCGAAATACATGCCAAAATACAAGAATTCTTAACCCAATTTTAAAAATAATTTTCACTTGCCATTGAAAGTTCAAAAGTTCACAAAAGTTAAGAAATATACCAAAAGACTCAAATACTAGCTACTTGGTCCACCAAAGAAAGATGTGCGTGTAGTTAATCTAACATAATGCTTGAGAGGTGGTCTTGAACTTGAAGCAATACAGTCCTCCAACTCTTTTATTCTAGCATCTTGTTTAACAACTATAGCACTAAGTTCATCAACCTTCTTCTTCAATTGTAAAGCACAATCCGGAAGAATGTTTGTGCTAGTCTCTTGACAATCAACTTGAGAACTACTAAATAGTCCAAAAGTATCACATGTCTTACCCTTATCCTTATATGACATGTATGACACACATTTATCACTATACCTTTCTAAGGGTTGTACCAACACATCATCTTCTCTACTCTTAACACCACGAGCTTAACACAAAGAAGTTATAAGGGATAGAAAGATTAGAATAAAGCATGAGTAGATCCCCAAGGTTTATAGGTTGATTAGTCACCAAGGCATACACTATTTTGATCTTGTCTTTATTCAACTCGGTTGAATTCGAAGATCCAATAATGTTAGTGCAAATGAATAGATGCCAAAATGCACTAGCTTAGTTAACTCATGTTGACTAATATAGGCTTTACCTTTCCACTCAAAAGAGGCATTGTCACAGAGAGTTCTACCCATGATATTAAGATTCTTAATGACATCTACATCTAGAAAATTCGAATCTATATCATTAGATAGCCCAAGAAACTTGTTAATGTTTTCCGGGTTAACTCTAAACAAAAAACCCCTAATATCCATCAAAGAATCCAATAAGGTGTCACTTTCTCTATATTCAAGATAAAACTCTCTAACAAGAGTATCATTCACTAGTCCTAACATGCTTTCCCAAGATTCCCAGTTTCTATCCTTAATGCATTTAAGAACATAAGAATCTTTACACTTACCTAAGTCAATGCCTCTCTCTTGAAATATCTTCTTAGTTCAAAAGATCCCTAAATCTTTTGACCTTGAAGCTTTGGATCCTTTTGAGGTAGACTTGGCTTTCACAACGGGATTCAATTGATTTCCACTTCCGATAACCTTAGCTCTTCCCATTTGTTCTTGTGTTATAAGATGCTATATACATACAACAAAAGTGAGTGAAAGACAAAACAAGTATATCAGTCACAAATATATAAAAACAAAGACATATGACTTAAGAATGAATCATCATGGAAGACAAAGATAGTGAGTAATATCTTACAAGTATCATTAAGTTAAAATATGCCAGCATGTAACAAAATGAAGCATGTGAACATATCATAAAAGAGAACAATGTCTAGCATACAATGCTCTCCCTTGATAAATGCTATAACTAAAATCCATGACAGCATAAAGTTCACAAAGATGTTCACACAATCACACATTCAAGCAATTTGAAGAAATATCAACAAAATAAGCTTCATATGCTAAGAGAGATACACAAAGATTTTTCAAGTTCTCTCATAATTCTTCAACAATTGCTAAAATATAATCATACTCATAAACAAAGTGTGTGTGTGAGAGATATGCTTCAAATATATATCAAGAAGTAGTTTGATAATCCACATGCAAATAATTTCCAACAACTATTCATCTCAAGCTTTTTTCATAAAAAGTCAAACCGATTATCATCCGGAATTTTTTCCTTTTAAGAGAATAGATTTCAACATATGAGCATGTGTGTGCATGTGGCTCGTCATCCCATTTCTATTTTTCAACCCGAGCACATTTGATTTTCAACTATACTTATTTTTAAGCCTTCCTCCTTTTCTTTTTAGGATAAAAACCAAAGATTTTTTTTTATGATTTCATTTCAACACTTCTTTGATTTTTCTCCACTTTTTTTAAACATAAACAAAATTCACTTCATGACGGCTTTCACTCATCACAATGGTGTAGCTCGTTCCAACATTAGGTAGCTTTCAACACTAATATGTGTAGCCCTTTTCATGAAGGTGCTCGTTGAGTTCTATGTAATTGCCGAAGCAAAATGGATACTAACCATAGGTCATTATAAATGTATTTAAGCACAAAAACTTCAAGGTGTATCCAATGTTTACATATTAGTAAACTCAACAAACTAGCAAAATATATAAGTGAAGCAAGGTGCAATTTTAGAAAACCAAGATTTTATGGCTCATAAGCACATGATCTAAGAGCACACTTACCTTGAATGTCCTCATGACACCAAGTTGACGATGTTTCACAACAAGAGTATTAAAAACATAATATCTCAACTCAATCAACACATACATTAAATGAACTTCTCTAAAGTTAATCAACAAATTTTCACCATCATAACAAACATGATGTGATATAACCAAGTTCATATCTATACATGGAGTATTCAAAGCTAGCAAGCAAGAATTCTCAACACAATTGATATATAGCCTCAAAGCTATCTCACATGTGCTTCTTATATTAGTAATAAGAGCACTCACCCTTGAACCAGTTGTTCTTGGGTGTACCTACACAAACATTTCCAATATCATCCTTGACAACAATGTTAAATCTAGAGTAAAGTCCTTTTTATGACATGATTAACAAGAATATCATTAACACACTCTTCCTTAACATTATCAATACAAGGTTTGTCAAGTTGAACAAGGTTAGTATTCTTTCTACTCCACAACTTCTTCTCATGCTTAGCAATATTATCATGTTTATCAACCTTCAAGACCTTAGCATGTTCAAGTTGAAGTTTAATCTCCTTATCTCTAAATTCATTTCCTAATTTACAATTTTCTATATATTTAAAACACCTAGGATTAATGTGACCTATTATGTTGCAATAATGGCAAATTGGAATAAAAGATGAGATTGCACCTTTTGAAGTTGAACTAGCTTTACTTGGAGTTTGCAAAGATACACTGTTTACCAACTTCTTCTTGGCTTTTGATCTTCTCTTCTTGGGTGGTTTCTTATCAATCACGACTTCATCAAAGTGAGTAGGAAGTGGTGTTCTAAGAGCTTATTTTCAACTACCAAGTCGTCTTCACCACTATGAGAATTAACAAGATACCTAACACTAGACACACTTACCGAATCATTCACTAAGTCCTTGATGGCCAATTTAGCCGTGTTTATCTCTTCCATCAATTCTTGTTCTCTCTTCTTCAAAGAAGATATCACATTATCCTTCTCAAGGTTCATCTTTTCAAGTTCTCTAAACTTCTTCATAATATCACCTTTTTCACCAAGAAGTTTACGAGTGACAACAACAAACTCATCTAGTTGTTTCTTGATCAAGTCATCCTTCTCAACTACTTCTCTTTGAGCATTATCTTTAGCTTCTTCAAGCTTTTCTATCTTATCAAACAACTCAAGATTAATAGGAATGGAACTAGAGCTTCCATGATGATTTGTATCAAATTTCTTGTTCAATGATGTTGTACCATCAACATCTAGTGGAGAATGAGAAGCCATTAGAGCTACAAAGTTGCTCACCAACTCGTCATCACTTGAAGACTCACTACTAGAGCTCTCATTGTCACTAGAGTTATCATTACTCCAAGTAGCCGCCAACACTTTGCCTTTCTTATCTTTCTTAGATGGATTATTGGTGCACTCACTAGCAAAGTGACTGAAACCATGACAATTATAGCATTGAACATCTTTCTTGTTCATGGCTTGACTATTCTTCTCATTCCTTTGAGATGATGTTCTCTTAACTCCCTTTTCCTTAGAAGACTTGCCTCTAGGCTTGGCATTCTTCTTTAGAAACTTCTTGAACCTTCTAACCAAAAGAGCCATATCTTCATTTTCATCATCACTCTCCTCCTGAATAGCATTGAGAGCGATTCCCTTACTCATAATCTTTGGCTTCAAGAACATCTCATAAGTTTGGCGAGACCCAAACAACTTATCGATGTTCATGCTATCCACATCCTTGCTTTCCTCAATGACCTTCACATTTGATTTGAATCTCTTAGGAAGAGACCTAAGGATTTTCCAATTTAAACCCTCTTTTGAGATAGGTACTCCAAGTGCTTGACATTGGTTAGCAATGTTAAGGAGCCGAAATTGGAAGTCTTTAAACTTTTCTTCTTCACCCATACTTAAACCTTTAAATTGGGATGCCAACATTTGAAGCCTCGATTTCTTCACCACTAAAGTTACCTCATTAGTAACTTGGAGAGTATCCCAAGCTTCCTTTGCGGATTCAAGATTTTGAATGAAGGAGAATTGATGCCCATTAACTCCTCCAAAGATGGCATTCATAGCACGATGGTGCCATTTATCAACCTCAAACTCATTCGTTGTCCATTCACTCATTGGCTTGAGTATCATGGTTCCATCCTCTTGAACCTTGGTAGGATGACTATAACCTTCTTCCACTGCCATCCAAGCCCTTTCATCAATAGAATGGATGTAGCCTTTCATCCTCAACTTCCAATACCCATAGTCAGTGCCTCAAAGTAATGGTGGCCTAGTATTTGAGGCTCCTTCAGCCATTACATCATCTAGTAAACCCATGACTTCAAAAAGCTTTACAAAAACCGTGAATGTATCACCCAGACTCTCACTAAGTACAATCTAGTGTCCTGCTCTGATACCAATTGAAAATACAAACACAGTTAAATGCTCAAGGCTAACCAAGAGGGGGGGTGAATATGTTAGACACCTTTTTCGACTCCCTTAGAAACAAACAAAGGTTTGTCCCTCTAGATTGCTCGTATCACAATATATATATTTATTAAAGACACATAATCAATATATAAAACAAGTAAAGTGTGATACAAACAAGTAATTGTAACACATACATAACCTATATTATAAAAAGGAAGTAAACTTATATAAAGAGTTCTAACCATAGTATTCAAAAAACAAATACAAATACTAGAGAGATGGGGGTAGAGAGAAGTTGACACAAGATATAACGTGGTAAACCTCCGAAGAGGAAACATCCACGGGTTAGCAACCATCGGCAAACAAAATCCACTAGTAGATAAGACAAGTACAATCTCTCAAGTGACCCCTTCACCTAAAAATTACCTTCCTATCCTACTCATGAAGATGTCGCCCTCATGTTCAACAATCTGAGGCCTCACACCTCTTGTCAAGACTTCCTCGCTCACCTTACCTGATCCTCACCACCCAAGGCAAGACTTCTTGCACAACTATCCGAGTCCTCCTGACTCTAGTCAAGACTTCCACGCTAACCCTTCTTGATCCTCATAACACTAGGCAAGACTTCTTGCTCGACTATTCGAGTCCTTTTGACTCTAGCCAAGACTTCCTTGCTTGACAATCCAAGGTCTCACATCTCTTGCCAAGACTTACTTGCTCAACAACATAGGTCTCACACCTATTGTCAAGACTTCTTTCTCACAAGGCATATAGGTGATCATGAATGCAAATTAAAACAAGCACGCAACATAGAATGCTATGATCAACACATCCTATAGAAAATACTAGACATAAGTATGAATGCACAAAACAAATATAGTCTAGTCAATCATGCATGTTTAAATCATCTAGATCACGTAAGATATGTTCAACATTAATCACAACCTAGATACATGCATAGTTCTAAACTTGAATCACAAGATATGTTCAATTAATCACATAATCAAGTTTAAAATCACATAAACCACAAACATGCTAAAATCATATGACAAAGTCATTTTGATAAAAGCTAATGTTCTAGAGCATATTCCTATTCATAGATTCAACAAACACATGAATAGCTCAAAAGAACATAAGCACATGTATTAATGTGAGAATTCGGCCAAGAGAGCCTAATACATGTGAGGAACTATTTTTCACAAAATCAATCAATCAAAGATCATCGAATAGTCCTAGAATCAAAGCTAGCACAATACAATCCCAAACATGTGAAAACATAGTTAAAATAAAAACCGAACTTAACATGTAAGATTTCAATTGAAACTCAACCTAGCTTTAAAATAAATCAAAACAATCACAATACACATATATAAGTTGAAGAAGAGAACCTAAGGCAATTGACCAAGGTTTAAAAGAAAACTTTGAGAGAAAATCAATACCTTATTTGATTTAGGTGCAGTGCCGTTTTTGTGTGTTTAGACTACAAAAACAGCAATAAAACTCACTCAAACCTTCAAAGAAAAGATGGAAGATGAATAGACAAACACTCTCAACTTTGAATAACTCAAATCGGAGTTTAATTGAAAAAGTATGGTGTTTGGAAGGTGTGAAAATGTAGAGAGAAAATTTATGCACACAAGTTTAAATTTCTTTTTAGAATGAAATGTGATAGGGAAGAGGAAAATAAAGGAGCGGGAAAATTAGACATGTGAAATGATCAAGAGGGGCAAGAAGCAGCCAAGCATGCTTGCTTCCCAAGATGGCACGTGGGCATCTCGGGCCAGCAAGCCTTCTGCCCCGAGATAGCCATGCGCCATCTAGGGAAAGAAGTGCTTTGCTGTCTTTTTTCTCCTTCAACCTTCCTTTGCATTCTTCGACCGTTCTCCGGTCTCCAAAGTCGGAATTTGAATCAGTTTGTGGATTACGAACCTTAACTCTCACATAGACATAAACATATAAGATACTCAACCCATAAAATAATAATTTGACTCGATATGCGAAGACGAAGACAATGTATGCAACATTAGTTGAAAGTGGTATCTTTTGACTTAGAACTTGAAATCATTAGTATGAGTAGCCGAAATGACCGGAACTTAATCATAGTATGAGTAGCCGAAATGACCGGAACTTAATCAAGAATGATTTAAGACTAAAATGAAGTTCAATATCCATGTTATACAAACATTTACACAAATAAACATAATTCACACTAGAATGCAAACTACATAGAGATAGTCTCCAATCATGCACTTTCCATAATATGTTATTTCCATACCAATGCATGAGCATTCATCTTCATGTGTGTGAATGTGTTATACATTGTGCACAATGATGCAGGGACAAATATGATTGAATTGTATGTGTGTACCTATAAAGGTGCACAACTATGCAGGGACACAAATGTATGATATGTGTGTGTGTGTGCCTAAGCCTTGTAAGAGAAAGATAAGGTCTTAGTATATCTTTGTAGAACCATATTGAATCCTTTCACTTTGAAGACTTTGAACTTGCTTTGACTTGTTGTTCATTCTTCTTTGAAGCTTGAATCATCATGAATCTAAACAACTAAATCATTACAAGTAAACATCGTTTTGATATGGAATTAATGCCAACACAAACTAAAACCTAACAAAGAGTAGATAAAATAAACTTATGTTTTTCAACTTGCAACAACAACCCAATTTTCTTTTCCATGTGACATAATTATCATCAGTTAAAGTATATCCCTTAGGATGTTGATTAGGGATGGGGTCATTATTTCTTTATAATAACAAAAATTATATAAGTAAACAATCATGATAAATTACTTTCAAATATTTATCTTGAATTAAATAAAATAATTCAATCATAAAATTCCACGATGATCCAACACCCATAAATGTCACGCCTCCTTTGGGAGTTTGCACCACTTACTAGTTAGACTAGGTCCCACCTAATTGTTAACAAAACAACCAACATTTTCTATTTTAGCCTTGCAATTTTATTAACAAGAACTCTTGGGATGATATTAATAATATCACATTGAATGTGTTACCAAGTTATCGATATTCAATATTTTCCCTCATGAATGTCCCTCTTTTAGGAGTAGATATCGTTTAAGTTAATTGTCTTGTCTATCCTTAAAAGGAAGTATCTTGCTAAATTCCATTCATGAATACCTATGGGGGTTCTTACACAAAACATAAAGCTCAACTAAACTTGGAGGCCGTAGGTGTTCCAAAACACCTTCTCCCACTCAATTATTTATGGCGTGTGATCGAATTCCATAGAATGATTTACCAAGTTATCTAAATGCCAATTAGATACCTAAACAATTCAATGCATGTTCATACCAAAAGATATATATGAGTGGCACTCCTATTCTATATGACATATTATCAAACAATGACAAACATTGCAATATTTACGACAATATAAATAGCTACAATTTTGGTCCATCAAAGAAAAACTAGTAAATTACAAATTTTGGAATACAAAAACTCCTTGGCGGACAAGTCTTCCTGCTTCCATCGTTTGCTCACCCCTTGGCAGCCTCCCAAGGGGCGTACACACTCCAAAACCCCATTTATGGCTTCCGTGCGCAGCCCATTACTTCCATAGAGCTGCCTTGTGTAGTCCATGCCAAAACAATTGTGGTCACATGCTTATTCGCACGTACGTTTGTTGCTATTGCTCAAACTGTCCCAAACTTGTTCCGGTTGTTTCCAATTCTTTAAACCTTCGATACTTGAATGTATTACAAAAGAACTTTAAATAATAAAATACTGCAGCTTTTTTTAATTAAAACTAATGCAGCTTTTTTAATACAATATAGTGTAGTGTGTTCATACGGCGATGGATGTTAAAAGCCAATGATAACACGAGATGAAAGAGAATATAATGGTTTTATTATAAATCATATATTTTGTACAAAAATCTGTTAAATACTCTCAATCTCTCGGAGGTACATTAGGGTGGCAACTTCGTGCCTGTCGAGAAGTAGAATACAATGACGGTCGTGTTCTGATAATAGAATTTAGGCTAAGACTAGACTCTCTCCTTGCGTGTTTTTCTTTTGTTTGTTTGATCGTCCCACTTTGTGCATGCTTGGGCCTATTTAGGCATAGTCCAACTAGATTTCACTTGTGATCCTTCTGCCATTATTTTTTGAATCCAATCCCTCCTTATCCGGCGGGATATTTTATTTAAAAGTTATTGACTTTGGATTAATAATGGAATCGAGAATATCTTATGTGGAGATAAGTTTGTTTCCTCTTTAGAATCAACCTCTTGCCACACACGTACGCAGTGTTTCAATATTCGTTGAAGTGTAGACATGATCCAGTGTGTCTTCATGGCATGATGCCTCATAGAGGTCGTCAAGTATGGTGTTCACTGTTTCGTAGAATGAGGTAGATCATGGCCCTGGTCTTGATGTTAAGAGCTTAGCCTAACCCTTCCAGGTCCCTTTGCTATGCTCGTTAATGATGGCAGAGCTTCTGCGAGCTTCCTCCTATATACTTAGGTAGATTTGCTTATTCCTTTCGTGAAGTTGAGAGATGCTATAGCATGAACTCGATATATCTAAAGATTCCTTTTTACATCTGGAAATGGATGGAGGGCTTCTATGGAGGTTACAAGCTAGCTTTGACCTTGGGAAGCCAGAATCGTCATGCGTCAGGCTTTCCCTAAATTCTTGCTTCGGTGTAAGAAGCTCGATCTTATCGTGTCTGGCTCTACCTTGGGTGCCTCTAGAGCTCGATGACCTTTCATCGCTTTTGCAGGGTGGCTTTACAGCTTGCCCCCAGGACCCAAGGTTCCATAGTGGGGGTTTGGACTAGGGCTAGGAGAGTAAATATATTTCCTTTGGTCCCTAGCAAAATTTGGCTATTAATAGAAGTCCCCTCTGACTTGAACACCGATGATTGAGTTGGTGTTGGAGTCAGACTTTCTATTTTAATTAGGAAATTTTCCCTTCAACGTTGCTACCAGAATCCTAACAAAAATCTTCTCATTAAATGCATGAGTGACCTGGTGAATAGAGACCAGTGCGTTTCTTAAAATAATCCAGCTTCGTTGTTCCAACTTGCGAGATTCGAGGCAATCTCAACCGAAGATTTCACCAATGTCATTTCTTTATTCACCTATAATTAAACCAGGTTGTTTCACTACCTTCCTTATCCTTTTCTTTCTTTCAAATTTCAAAAAGAAAAAACCTTTTCAAAGAAGAAACTTCCTCTCGTTGCCTTCATGAGCAGAGCCTTCATCCTCTCTTAAAAAAAACTCTTCCCAACAAGTCGAAAACCAGCCACGCTTCTGTCGACTCCATTGTCGATGGTGAGGAAGCTACCAGCCTCATCCAAAGGAAACAGATGCAAAAAAAAACTTTAAAGGCGATGACTCTCCTCATAACTTGCAGAGTCGCCGGTCGAATAGGAATGTTGCCATTGAAGCCAGGTTTTCTAACAAGCTTGATAGCCCTCTGAACCTGGTTGACGAAGACTCTAATTATGAGCCTGAGAAGGCTATGGTTGGAAAAGATCAAACTGCTGTTACAGGTTCCCTTCTAGATGGACTTCTTCCATATGACTTTAGGGTCATCCCGAATTCTACCACTAACACCAGGTCGATTGACCGCGTGAGAGCCAAGTTTGGCATCCCTGACAACGTTTCAATCTCTGTTCCACCCAAGAACTATAACTTCTTCAATCCTCCCAAGGGCATGCTTTCCTTTCATGTAGCGGACCCTGAGAATAGGGTCAGGCATCGCCATCTCATTGCTCTTCAGCTATCCCCCCTTTCAGTTGATGCCTGACTTATGGAGGCATTTGATCGGCTTTCTCGTGCTGTGGAGGGAACAGTACAAGCTAAGCAAGGTTACTAAGGAGCCCAGAGTAGAGGAGCTTGCTTACCTCTTTCAGGTTGAAAGTCTTTCTGGTGCCCCCCGAGGTCAGTTCTATGCGAAAGCTAAGAACAAGCTCAACTTTATCTTTCCTAGCACTTCAATGAAGGACTTCGCTTGGAATGAGGAATGGATATGGCAGGGGATGACTGGGAAAGCTCGATCTTTATTGGTGGACACGAGTTCAAGGTCCCCACTGCTTTTAGTGGCAAACCAACGTTGGATCAGGATTCCTTACCGGCTAAATCAGAAACCTTCTTGAAGGCCATCCTTGCTTGGAACTATTTGAACTTGAAGTTTCCTACCACTGATCCCTTTGACTCTCACAGGGTGAATCAATACCTATAAATTTCTGCTACTACTTCTCGTAAGTAAAGTAGCGCTGAGCTATCCTGCTCTGTTTCATCGACATGTTTGGCTCTGATATCTTCCTATTTTTTTAAGTTTTGGTTATTGCTCCAGCTTCTCAAGAAGCCCAACAAGCTCGCACCTCTACTTCTCATGCCGGATTACCCCGTGAAGCCCCTTTGGCTACCTCAGAGAAATGGGGCGTACTGTTCAAGCTGGGGTTTTACCTGCTCTCAATCTGTCCATTTTCCAACATAAATCCAAGATGGCGCTCCTAACATTGTGGGCTTCCAAGACGCTGGGTAAGGGGACTTCTGTTTCTCATGTTACTGATGTATATATTCCATTTCCTTCTTTGCCCATTCCTATTACTGCTACTACACCTGTTGTTCTTGTTGCCAGTCTCTCTAACGTTTTTGCTTTTCCATCCTCATCCCTGGTTCTTCAATCATCGGGGAACCTTGAGGTCGGTGTTACAGAGGTTCCTCCTACCCGCTCTTAACATCGGTCAAGCTCGATGGGGCAAGACGTTGTTTTAGAGTAATTCATCGTGTCTTGCTCGGGAGGTCGGCTCTCCAAGATGGCTTTAATGCCCATCGATATTTTTCTTAGCAAGGGATCCGGTCTATTGGCTGAGGTAGTCACCTTCTTCTACATTTTACCTACGACTGCTAACTTGATCAATTTCTGATTTGCACTCTTCAATCTACAGGCATTCAAATTCAATGTGGCAATAGGCCACCAAGTCACCTTTCTTCGTGACCGTGTTGTAAAAGCTGAGGCTAAATCGAAAAAGGCCACGGGGCTACTTGACCAAGATCGATCTCTGGTGTAGGAAATGACCTCCAGTTAGAAAGAGATGGAGAAGGAGCTTGTTGATCTTCAGTGTGATAATGAGAGATTGAAGCGGTCATTCGACCAAAAGACCCTCCGATCATGAATGTCAAGCTAAACGGTGGGATTTCTAGAAAGTAGAGGCTAAGATGCTAGACATCAAGAACTAGACCCTGCATGATTAGGTGGCCAAGCTACAAGCGGAGGTGGATGCATTCTTCAGCAATAGATATTTTTATGCCTCCTTCTAGGTTGTAGAAGCTCTCCCTCTTCCCTTCGACCTATCCATTATCGTTGGTTGAGATAGAGAGAAGATAATGACCAAAGTTACGAAGAAGTCTCGACTTGATGGTGACGGAGCATGTCTTTTTGGCTTGGCTGGAGCTGAGAGACAACCAGTCGTGGCAGATTTTCCTCCATTTCTCCGATCCTTCCAGTCTCTTACACAGTAATTCTCAAACGAAATTCATCTCACACAGTAAGGGTTGAAGGCTGAGAAGAATAGCCTGGAAGCAGTGACTATCACTCTGGACACAGTCATTCCCCCTAAGGTTATGGCAGTAGTTAGTGATGTCTTGGAAGAGGAACAAGACGAGCAGTAAGTAGCTGAAGAGCCTCAAGAGGAAGGAGTAGCAGAGGTGGCCAACCAGGATGAGCAACCACAGGAAGGAGGGGCGGAGGGCGAAGACCATCATGGAGGAAGAGGTGCAGCTGGAGAGAATCAGGAGGATGCTGGAGCTTGATACCATCTATTCATTACTTGTTTTGATTGCCCAAAAAAAGTGCTGGGCTCCCTGCTTTACTCATGATTATTTTACTTGTTTTTTTATTTATTTAATCTCCATATAGCCTGGAACCAGAGGTTGGTCTCCTTGCTTGATGAATGTAGCCTTACTAAGGGATAGGCTCCCTCATCATTAATGAAAATCTGTTATGACTTCCATTATACTTGTCTTAACTAATCCTGATCATGAGCTTCTAATTTGGCTGAGAGCTCATTGCTTCACTCCTGACCTCGACCATGATGTAACCCTTAAAATAACTTTGACTTAATGAAATTTGGTAAAGGGAATCTCTGAACCCGCTAAGCATAAACCTGTTAGCTGGGTGGTCATCCAGCTTCTAATTCTCAACATTTGGCAGGAACTCCAAGCTTTGGTGAAAAGTCCCCTTGCATTGTATCTTGCATCTTTGATGATCCCTCGTTCAAATTTTAAAATGGGGATGTAGGAAATCATACATACAGGTAAAACTAATGAGTGGTTATGATCAGATGCTTGATATTTTGGTGAAAGGTGTGTTATAATAACCTAGATTCCCTTTTTCCTGGCCTTCAATAAGGTATCTTATCATGGCGACCTCACTCCCGTAGGTGAAATTAATATTCATTCTTGGATCCTTTTCGGGAGTGGTAGTCTGAACGAGGCATCAGAAGGGCTATCTTGCTATATCTTGGTCTCATGATCTAGACGAAAACTATGCTCTTACACTTAAACCCCTCTTGGGGTGGTAGTTCGACCAAGGCATTAGGAGGGCTGTCTAGTTATATCTTGGTCTTGAGATCTTAATGGAAACTATGATCCTATAGCCAGACCCTTCTTAGGGGTGGTAGCCCAACCAAGGCATCAGAGATAGCGAGGGGGCTTTCCTAGCTAGTCCTTGGTCTCGAGATCTGGATGGCAATTATGCTCGTACACTCAGATCCTTCTTGGGGGTGGTAGCCCGACCAAGGCATCAAGGGTAGCAAGGGGCTTCCCTGACTAGTCCCTGTTCTCAAGATCTGGATGGAAACTATGCTCTTACACTTAAACCCTTCTTAGGGGTGGTAGCCCGACAAAGGCATCAGGGTAAAGAAAGGGCTTCCCCGGCTAGTCCCTGGTCTGGAGATCTAGATTACAACTATGCTCTTACAGTCAGACCATTCATAGCGGGGGTGGTGCCCGGCCGTGGCTTCAGGAGTAGCAAGGGGCTTCCCCATCGAACCCCTGGTCTCGAGACGGTTATGGTGAATTTACTCAAAAAGAACCTAGTCGAATATGTAGAATTTTGTAGTTTATGGAGAACAAATCAGAGATGGAGAAAGCAGACTTTGTTGATGATCAAAATGGAGTGCATTATCGTTGAGAATTTGATTGAAACATAAATGGAGGTTGTCTGCTCAAGAGTCCCCTGCTTAGGGATAGAATTTCCTCAAGTGATCAACATTCCAGGTGTGGTTGATGGGTCGACCATCCATTTCTTCGAGCTTGTATGCCCCATTATGGATCCCTATCCTTACAATGTGTGGCCCTTCCTAGTTGGGTCCTTAGACTCCATCCAACCTTTTACGGGTAATCAAGGTCATTTTTCTGAGAAAATAATCCCCCTATTTGAAATTTTGGGCTCTGACATTTTTGTTGAAATACCTAGCTATCTTGCTCTGGTATACCACTACTTTGCCAGCTACCCAATCTTGTTTCTCCTCTAGGAGATCTAGATTATCTCTGATCTTGACCTCGTTGCTCTCCAGTTCAAAGTACTTTACCCAAAAAAAGGTCAATTTATGCTCGATTGGAAAGTCCGCTTCGGCCCCCGAAGGCTAGGGAGTAAGGTGTCTCTCTGAAAGCTGTTCTCTTTGTTGTCTGCTTTGCCTAGAGAACATTGTGAAGCTCCTCTTCTTATTTTCCTTTCTTCTGCTGTAATTTCTTATTCAACAGCCTATTGATGTTCTTGTTAGTTGATTCAAGTAGCCCATTAGTCTGAGGGAGGGCTACTGAATCAAACCTGAGGTCGATTCCTAAACCTTCACAAAAGTCTTTGAATCGGGCATTGTCAAATTGCTTGCCTAGGTCGGCTATAATGATGAGAGGAGTCTCGAATCTGCAAACCATGTTGGTTTTGATAAACCTCATCATATTCTCTTATGATATTTGGGAGAGAGGTTGGGCCTCAACCTATCTTATAAAATAGTCGATTGCCACGATGGCATGCTTAGCTTGTCTATGAGTGGTGGGAAGCGGTCCGATTAGGTCGACCCCCCACTTGGCAAAGAGGTAGGGTGAACTGAGAGATGACAGCTGTTCCGATAGGAGGTGACTCAAGATTGAGGTCCGTTTGCATGGTTTACAAGATTGTACAAAGCTCTTCGTATCTTGGTAAATAATTGGCCATTAATACCCCATATGGAGTACATGATATGCTAAAGCTTCATTGTGATTCCCACAGTCCCCTAAGTGAACCTCTCTCAACGCCATTTAGCATCATCAAGGTGCAAACACCGAAACAAAGGAAGGGACCAGTCCCTTCTGTAGAGGTACCCATCTACCAAACATTATCAGACAAAGAGCCTTTTAATTCTTTGAGCTTGATCGGTCTCCTTGGGAATCTTTTTTTCTTGGAGATAAGCCACTATTGGATCCATCCAGCAAGGCTGACGGTCTAGGGAGCAAATTTCCTTGCTCACTATTATGCTTGGTTGGGATATCAATTGGAGAGGAACCCCAGTGGTAAGGCTTGGCCACCAATCGCAGCTATCATAGCCATGACATCAGCTCGATGATTCTGTTACCAAGGTACCTGCTCAATCTTGAATCCCTTAAATTTTTTCTTATGTTGTTGAACTAGCTTTGGGTAGGCTGCCATGTTATCTCTTTTTGCCTTGTAAATCTCGAAAACTTGATTGACTACGAGTAATGAGTCACTCTTGATATGTTGGTAGTCGGCCCCGAATTCAGTGGTTGTCTTCATCCTGGCTAGGAGGGCTTCATACTCTTCCTTATTATTGGTACCCTTAAACTCGAATCTGAAGCAGTGATAGCATTCAGTCTGTTTTGGGTCCACTAGAATTATGCCAGCTCCTCCCCCAGCTTGTCCAGATGCCCCATCTGTGTATGGGATCTAGGTCTTGCAACCTTTCGGCTAGCTGTCGACCTCTGAAATCCTCTCAGGAGCTATATTCATCGCTGCGGAGGTCGCTTGGCCTGGGAAAGTTGAGAGTTTTGCCACGAAGTCCGCCAAAGCTTGGGCTTTGATTAAGGTTCTGACTTTATACTTCAAGTCAAATTGGGTGAGCTCAAGGGCCCATAAAACTAGCCTTCTGTATACGTCCGACCTTTATAAAATTTAACAGAAAGGCTGGTCTGTCACTACTGCTATTGAGTGAGCTTGATAGTAGAGACAGAGCTTTCTCGCTGAGGTTATCAAAGCATAGGCGAGCTTTTCCAAGAGAGTATAATTTTTCTCTGGCTTGGTTAGAGCATGACCTACGTAGTAGATTGGTTGTTGGACTCTATCTCCACATTCCTTAATCAAAGCTCCACTTATTGTTATCTCTGAAACAACCAAGTAGATTTTTAGCTCCTCTCCGAGAATTGGCTTGACTAGCGATGGAAGGCTAGTTAGATACTTCTTCAAGACTTGAAATGCTTGCTTATTCTCCTAGTTATATTTCATGTTTTCCCCTGCTTGATAGCTTCGAAGAACGGGTGGCATTTATCAGTGGAACGAGAAATGAACCCGTTGACTGCCGCTACATGCCCGGTCAAGACTTGTACCTGTTTAAGTGACATGGTGGATTCCAGGTACGAGATAGCCTTGATCTTTTCTGGGTTGGCCACTATGCCTCTCTCATGAACCATGAAGCCCAAAAACTTCCCCATAGTTACCCCGAAAGCACATTTTGAGGGGTTCAATCGCATCTGGTTTTCCCTTAGAATCATACAAGTTCTACGAAGGTCGTTCTGATGCCCTTCTACGGATTGTGATTTTGTGATCATGTCTTCGATATGCACCTCCATTGACCTTCCAATTTCAGGCTTGAATAGTCAGTTAACTAGCTGCTGGTATGTAGCTCTAACATTTTTAAGACCAAACGACATCACCTTGTAGAAGTATAGACCCTATCCGGTAATGAAACTGGTCTTATCCTGGTATACTGGGTGCATCTTAATCTGATTGTACCCTAAGAACACGTCCATTAAGCTCAAGAGCTTGTTCCCGTATGTGGGATAGACTAACCAATCAATCTTTGGTAGAGAAAAGCTGTCTTTTGGACATGCTCGGTTAAGGTCAGTGTAATCGACGCATATATGCCACTTCCCATTCGCCTTTGTGACCATTACTACATTGGTGATCCATTCAGGGCAAAACGTCTCTCTAATGAAGCCTTCTCTTATCAGCTTGTCCACTTCCTCATGAATTGTAACATTTCTTTCAGCGTTAAAGTGACACCGCTTTTGTTTGACGGGTTTGAAGGTTGGTTCCACTGCTATTCAATGAGCAGCCAATGATATGGGGATCCCAAGCATCTCATCATGACTCTAAGTTTAGATGCAGCTAAATTCTCTAAGAAGCTTCATAAAACCTTCCTTCACTCCCGGGTTGAGGGTAGCTACGACCTTGACAACCTTGGAGGGATCGTCACTGCTGACTGGTATCTCTTCTCGCTTTTCCACAGGGTGCCAGCTGGCCCATTCTCTACTATGTTCTTCCTCCTCCATCGTTAGGGATTCATATTCTGGAAGATTGGTGAGCTTCGTGTCTTCCAAGGTCATCCCGGGTGTTTCCACATATTGGATCATTGTAACTTGTACTAACTGTTTTGCCAAAGCTATCGAATTGGCAAACACTACGTAGCACTTTCTGACTGCTTGTTGGTCACCACACACCTCCCTACCTTGTCCCCTACTGGAAACTTTAGGAAATTATGGTAAATGGACAAGACTCCTTTCAAGGAAGATAAGAATAGTTGTCCCAATATTGTGTTGGCCAATGGGGTATTAACCACAATGAAGTCTATCATAACATTTTGTTTGAGGGGTGTGGTTCCAGTGATCACTGGGAAGATCTTTGATTCCACTGGTATGATCGAGTCCCTAATGAATCCGTAAAGTGGGGTTGTACAGTTATTGTAACACCATTACTTCAATTTCAACTTCTCTAAGGTATCCTTAAAGAGGATGTCGACACTGTTGCCTATGTCGATAAGCACGTGGTGGACGACGCAGTTGGCAATCTGTACCGTGATCACCGTGGGATCATCATGAGGCTGCACGGTGTTATAGACATCTACCTCGATGAAATAATCTGTACGGATCGGGAAGGGCCAGCCAGGCTCTGGTCGACCTTGAAGATGCCCCAACCTTCATCTACATGAGGAATCTTCCTCGCATGGTTTTTCTGGAATTATTGGAGGTGCCAGGTAGAGTAGACACTCCACTGATTATATGTTTTACCTAGATTTGTTGCATCAGATATGTCTGCTCCCCATTTCTCTTCTCAGTATACTCGCGGATCTCAGCTTGTACTTCCCTTCCTGTCTGGATATTGTCCCTGACCTTCTGTAAGAACTCTTTCAAACATCCTCCCCTTATCAGAGCCCCAATTTGGTTATACAGGTCATAGCACTCTAAAGTGTTGTGGTCCACGTCCTTATGGAATTCGTAGTACTTGTACCGGTTCCTCCTATCGATTGGGGCTTTCATGGTGTGGGTTTCTATAGTAGTCCTTTATCCAGAATGGTGAGGTAGATTATTTTACGGGATGCATTTAGAGGGGTGTAGTAATCATACCCTCTTTCAGCTTGTGTTACGGGGGCTACAGTTTTGAGAAGAGGCAAAACTCGCGGAGGGGTTTGTCTTGTTGGATACCTTTCTTGCCTCAGTTGAGATATGGGGAAGCGGTATGTTGACCTAATTAGAGGTTTGTTCTGGTTTTCCTTAGTTGACTCGAGTCTTAGAGCTTCCTTCTTCTGTTACTTTGCCATTCTCATAACGTCATACTCCATCTGGCCCGGTCAAAGGCCTTTTGATAGGTCTCTGAAGGTCGCTTGGCAAAGGAACAAAAAATATTACCCGCCTATAGGTTTCGCTGAAAGTTTATGAGGGGCTCTTTCTCGGAGAAGCTCCCATCTGGATGACTGCCTTGTGAAAGCGTTCCACGTAGGATCGGAGTGTCTCACCTCACTCCTAGACAACATATTGAAGATGTATGGGATCCTTTGGACGAGGTGTGAGCAGAAATTTGTTGACAGCTTTGTTAAAGAATCCATGCTACTAGCAGGCAGCTTCCTGAACCAAGACTTGGCGTATTATGAACTTCCATTTATTGGAGGAAGCTCTCCAGGTGGCTCAAAGGGTCTTCTGTTCTAGAGAATTTATCTGTCGGCATTTAAAATTTTGATAGGAGCTCTGCCTCCCGTATCCTTCTGGTGATGGTAGCAATCATCTCGCTCAAAGGATTCTTCTTGTCCTCCTTATGCTTTCCTCTTTTTATCTGCTGGATCTCATTCTGTAGCTTTGCCAGCTAATCTCTTAGGCACTTTTTCTCGGGTTTCTTTAAGTCAACCTTAGACACCTCGCTATCGGATCCCTCTGATGAACTAGCGATCTCCATCCAGTCCTCCTTACGAGCGGGATCTGCCCAGGGCTTTGCTGGCTACCTTCCTCTCCAGGCTGAGCTTCCTTCATTAAAGTCATCGGGGGAGGAGCCTCTCGCTGCTCCTAAGGCAGGGCGTCTGCTGCAGATTTAACTTGCCTGGGCTGGTAATGTGATGGTCTGCCAAGAACCGGGGCACAGACCCTAACCTATCCTGGATCGAAGGTTAAAGCTCTATCCTATCGCAGGCTGGCTCTAGTAGAGAAGGTCCCAACCAATCGAAAGCGGGTTACCTGGTTCATGGTCTACTCAGCTCTCCCTGTGTTTTAGGATTTGCTGGCTGAACTGCGATGCCCTCAGTGAGCGGGCGAAGGTAGATGTTTTCCATGTAGGCCGCAGTTTATTGGTCGAGCGTAGCCTGGCTTATCATAGGAGGGACAGAAGCCCACGTAGCGGTTGGTAGGCTGGACCAAAACTTGGCTGTAATTACTGGATTTTCTTCCTTTCCTTGGTGCCTTTCGAGTTGATGCAGTCAAAGGTTGTTCCTAAGCCGCGGAATGTCCCTGGAGGAGCAGAGCCTCAAAACTCCTGTAAAATAACAAACATGTAACTGTTGATTTGATTAACTAGGTGCGGATCTTCCCATATAAGGCAATAGAAAGTGTGAACGGAAAATTTGCTCAGAATGAGAAATTCCAGTTAACACCATCAAGACCACTACCACGGAGGCGATGATCGGGAATGGCTAGTTTGTTCAAATGATGATGGATGTTAAAAGTGAATGCTAACACGTAAAGAAAGAGAATATAATGGTTTTAATATAAACAAAGTATTTCGTATAAAAATCTCTTAAATACTCTCAATCTCTCTAAAGTACAATAGGTTGGCAACTTCATGCCTTTTGAGAAGAAGAATCCAGTGATGGTCGTGTTCTAATAACTGAATTTAGGCTAAGACTAGACTCTCTCCTTGCGTGTTTTTCTTTTGTTTGTTCGATCCCCTCACTTTGTGTATGCTTGAGCCTATTTATGCATAGTCGAACTAGGTTTAACTTGTAATCCTCCCCATTATTTTTTGAATCCAATCCCTCCTTATCGGGCGGGATCTTTATTTAAAAGTCATTGACTTTGGATTAATAATGGATTCCATAATATCTTAGGTGGAGATTAGTTTGTTTCATCTTTGGACACAATCTCTTGCCCCATACGTACGTAGTGTTTCAATGTTCATTTAAGTGTAGATATGATCCCGTGTGCCTTCATGGCGTGATGCCTCATGGAGGTTATCGAGTATGGTGTTCACTGTTTTGTAGAACAAGGAAGATTCAGGCCATGGTCTTGATGTTAGGAGCTCGATCTGACCCTTCAAGGTCATTTTCGGAGCTTGAAATGACCCTACTAACGCCCATTAGTGATGGTAGGGCTTTTGCGAGCTTCCTTCTATCAACCTAGGTAGATTTGCTTCTTCCTTTGGCGAAGTGAAGTGATACTCTAGCATGAACTCGATGTCTCTACAGGTTCCTTTTTACTTCTAGAAAGGATGGCGGGCTTCTGGGGAGGTTACGAGGTAGCTTTGACCTTGGGGAGCCGGGATCGTAATGGGTCGGGCTTTCCCTGAATTCTTGCTTCAGTGTAAGGAGCTTGATTCGATCGTGTCGGGCTCCACCTTGGGTGCTTCCAGAGCTCGATGACCTTTCCTCTATTCTGTGGGGAGGCTCTACAGCTTGCCCCAGGACCCAGGGTTCCTTAGTAGGTAATCCCGGGCTTGAACTCGAGCTAGGATAGTGGAAAATTTCCATTTGGTCCCTGATCGATCTATTTTTGTACATGTTTTAGGTCCCCATTTCCTATTATTTGTGGTTTGTTCTTAGGTAAAATTAGGTATTTTTTGTGTTTGATGAGCATGTGTAGGTCACATTCCATTCGAGAGGTGTTGGATGTTATTTTGGAGAAAAAGAGCAAAAAATCAATTTTCGGACCAGTGCAGAACAATCATATTGTGGGTCCTATATCTCTCATCTCAGATCGAATTGTGTGTCCTACTACCTATGAATTGAAAGCCCCAGAAGTCTTGTTTCCAGTACACTTTACGGATCACAATTCTGATATTCCTAGAAGAGGTTATGCGCAATTTAGTAACCGAAGATCAGTGCTGGATAGTCATCCGCGGCCTAGATAGCCGTCTAGGCACAAGACCTAATCACCGGTCTATGGAGTGGTAATTGGCAGTGGAATTCTGCGGTCTGGACCGCGGTGACCTCTGGAGCGACCCAGGCCGTGGTTTGAATGATTTTTGGGGGAAAACCACTCCGAATTGGTCCAGAATTGTTCCAAATCTTTCCTAATCAAATTCTAGTGATTTTAGAAGACCAAAACATGTTTGGGAAACTTCCAAAACTCAAATTGTGAGTCAAATATCAAAAGAGGAAATTCAATTTAGGAAAGGATTCTCATTCCTTGTTTCATTCTACTTTCTCACTTGATGGATTTCCTAAACATAAGATGAATTAGTTTTAATATTTATTCACACCATAGACCAAGAGTGGATAATTATTTGGCATTATTTTAGGGTTAAGACTATCTAAGAATTAGGGTTAGAGTATAGACCAAACTTAACCTTGATTAATGCTATTTTGAACGAATGAATTTTATCTTTAGCATAGACCAAGCAAAGTATAGAATTTGGTTCATATTTCTTACGCTTAAAGGGTTTCCGATCATTGTTCACACCATAGCCCAAGGGTGAATAGCGGTTGGGAATACTTGACTCATCCCGTGATCATACAATAATAGTCATATTAAAGATAAAGAATGAACCATTGAATTGATTGAATCTTTTTACAAATTAATCCATGCATTGAGTGTTTATAATTGGGGATCATTGATGACCTAGTGTTTTCTCACCCTTGACCACAACCCAATCTTTTCAATTGCTTTCGTAGTTTTAATTTAATTTAGTTTTAGTCTTAAATCAATCATCATCAATCTTTTGGTTACTTTCAGTTTAGCTTTACTTGCCGTTGTACTTATCTTCATGATTCGTGCACTTGCGAGTATTGTTTTTTATAACACGATTTACACAACATCAAGTTTTTGGCTCCGCTGTCGGGGATTAGTTGAATTTATTGGTTAATTCTAGTTTTAGTTTTAGTAATTGATTTAATTAGTTAGGTAGTACAGTCATTTATTTCAGATTTTTAGTTTTTTATTTTATTTTATTTTATTCAATTTTATTTTATTTTGGTAGTTTATTGTGTGTTTGCCTTTTGTTTCAGGTGTCAACGGTGAATGCAAGGTAGAAGATCATTGCAAGGAGAAGTACTACCATTAAACGAAATCATTGATCGTATTGGACAAAGAATAATGAGAGACGACAGAAATCGTAACATTCAAGAGGTTCCGGATCTACCAATTGTACCTATCAAGACCATGAAGGATTACAGCAGGCCTATAGTTGATAATCACCCTCTTTGCATTGCACTTGATGAGGCAGTTAGAAACTATGAGCTGAAAAGTTTCCATTACAATCTACTGCCTGCTTTCTATGGAATTCCGAATGAATATGTGCTTAAATTCCTCAGAGAGTTCTATGTAGCAATTCAAGCTTTTCCAAACACCAGGGTGACAGAAAACCAGCTGTGTATGAGGTGTATTCCACATGCTCTCAAGGAAAAGGCGAAGACATGGCTTTTGACTTTGCCTCCAGCTTCACTGACAACATGGGAAGAGGTAGTAGATAGACTAACTGATCAATTTTATTCTCCCCAGAAAACCAGTGAGATTAGGTCCAAGAATACAAATTTCTTTCAAGGGGACCAAGAGTCATTCTATGATGCATGAGAGCGTTACAAAATGCTTCTGTTTGATTGTCCTCAACATGGATATCAAATGCACCAACTCTGGCAATGGTTTTATGATGGACTGAATGACGTCTCAACTGTCTCAGTGAATAATGCATGTGGAGGATCCATGACTGACAAGACTCTAGAGGAATTGCAAATTATCTTCGAAAAACTTGCTAGAAATTCCCGCGAGAAGAACTCTAGGAGAAGGAAGAAAGTCTATGAAGTAGATACTAGTGCCTGGAAGTACTTGTCAAACAGGTGGGACATATTAGAGAAGAACAACGCAAGGGATTTGAGCAACCAAGGTATAGTGCGGAAGTGTATCAAGCAAGAGGTTATGGACCTAATGATGAGGAAGAAGTAGAAGCTAACAATTTCAACTCTCGCCCGAGGAATGATCCTTTCTCAAACACATACAATCCAGAATGGAGAAATCATCCAAACTTCTCCCGGAGAGATAATCAAGGTACCGGGAATAAGTAGGGATATAACAACAATTATGGCCAGAGACAGTATAATGCCGGTACCCAGCAGATTCCTGTATCTCAGCTCACAAATCTATCATTAGAAGATACAATGAAACAATTTATACAAAATATGGACAAAAGATTCCAAGACTCTGATATGAGAATGCAGAATTTTGATGCTTCATTAAGAAAGATAGAAACACAAATTGGGAAATTGATAGAAGATTTTTCAAAAGGAGGAGCCCGAAGAATTCCCCTGCCAAACGGAGCAAGAAGAAGATACCAAAATCCCTTAGAATGATGAGATTATCAATACCATAGTAACCCATGAATTTGAACAATTTTTCTAGTGTTGTAGATAAAGAAGTTGAAAAGGAGGAGATGGAAGAAAAAGCGAAGGAAGCTGAAGATGTCCCTTTTGAGGCACCACTCCTATACAAGGAAGTCAAGCCTTATGTCCCTCCCAGAACTTTTCCGAGCAGCCTACACAACATCAAATGGAATAAGTGGTTTTCTGAACTTATTTCATCATACTTTAAATTGAACATTTACTTGCCTTTGCTTATTGTCTGTAGGAACATGCCGGCGCGGGATAATTTTTTCCAAGATATGATCGCGCGCAAGCGTAACTTTGAGACAGTGGATTTTGGTTAAGCTTTTCAAGTACCCGTCTTGCCGAGACGTTAAATAAAGCGCTTGGTGGGAGGCAACCTACCTAGGTAATTTTATTATTATTATTATTTATTTATTTATAATTTTTAGTTTTATAGTTTTCTTTCTTTAGTTTTTGTGTTTTAAGTTCTTGCCTTCCATACTTTTTCTTTATTCGTTGTCCATGCTTTTAATGTCGTATAAACATTGAGGACAATGTTTAGATTAGGTTTGGGGGTGTGAATTTGTGTTTATTTTATTTTTTGAGCGATTTATTCAAATCTACGAAAACGTGCCCTGTTTTGAAAATTTTCGAGGCAAACGTTTTATTGAAACTGTATTCATTGGTGAAGAAATATTTTTTTTTGTCAACGTTAGATTCTTTTTTTTTATCGATACGAATCTAATGGTATAAATAACGTAAAATTCTGGGGAGTGTTTTAAAAGTTATGAATGTTTCTTCGACCAAAGGTTATTGGCGATACCCTGTTTTTGCAATTCTGCACATTAACTGTTTTCAACGTCTGTTTTCTCATTTTTCAAATTCGAATTTTGACATATGTTCTAAATGAAAAGTATGTATTTTGATGTCTAGTTTGTTTTACTAAAATATGGTTAACTTTTGTTGAGTAAGTTTAGAGATATGCATTAAATAACGAACATATGTTGTTTTAGAAAGTCACCAGTTTTTGAATTTTTGTCCTTTATTTTTCGATGCATCTTTTGTGTGCTTTAAGAGCCGTAATTGATGCAGTGAAAATGTAACAATAATTAGACCTACATCTAAATTCTTTTAAAAAACTGGAATCCACCAGAATAAAGTTTAAACTTCTGAAATTTTATTGAATAATGAGCTATCGAGCCTTTCGGCTTACAAGGCTATTTAAAGCGAAAGAGCCCTAACCCAAATCCTTGTTGGACAATAAACAAGATTACATACAAAAAGCTGCCTCAAATAGCGAAACTGCCAAAATTAGCGTAATCATAAAAGTTATGGAAAAAAAATATACTAACGACCATAAACAAGCCGGAATTAATGGTAGGCGATTCTGGTTTGTCAAAGTCAACTTATGATAAAAATGGAAATTTCCCAAAAAGGAAAGAATTGCGATTTCGGGGCCTAAAAGATGGAATTTGGCCGAAAAAGGACGTGCCTCAACAGCGAAGGTCTTGACTTTTGAAGATCTCGAAGATTCCCTTCAATTAAAGTCATTTAATCTTTGATTTAGGATGGTCCCACCAAGCCATGTAGGACTCAGCCACTTGTTCTACATCAGTAATATATGCTTTACTCATTGAGTTTAAACTAACGTCTTGCCACTTAGAGTAATGTATTGCATTTTTCTAAATTTATGGCATGCTCTCGATATGATAGTGGATAGAATGTTTAGTTTGATTGCCATGATTAATAGTGGAGACTACCCTAGTGAGTTCACTAAACTAAAAGGCGTACATAATTATCATTATAGATAGAATTCTTTTGTTTCAACTCCTAAACACTCATTAGGTTCTTAGCATTAGAAATTGATCTCAATATGTTATGCATTGGATATTAAAGAAAATTCATCATAAAAGGATATCACATGTGGACTTTGCTCTTGTTTTGGTTGAACCATTAGAAGTGATATAGGCAATGTGTGCTTTAACTCACTTAAAAAGCCTTAAATATTTCCTACCTTTATGTGTGTGCACCATAGCCAATTTTAAAGCCAAACACTATAAGTCTTTTTCTTTCATCACCCACATTAACTTAACCCCAATGAGCCATATATTAGCCATACCTTATAGCTTGGGATAATATTGAGGTGATAAGAAGAGAGTTCGAAATGGGTGATTTGTGATGTGCAAGTACCAAGGCTAAGCTAGAAGATCAAAGGCAATGAAGGTTTTGGAAGAATTATGTAATTGATGTACAAATTCTCATCTAAAAAAAAAGTTAAACAAAATAGAGATAATTGAATGAGATGATGAATCAAATGTAAGTGAAAGGGATAGAGTTTTACTATGAAAGTGATGAGAAATCAAGATCAACTCAAGAAGGAGAATGAATGAAAATTGTTCAAGAAGCCTGGATTCAAGTTGAATGAAGAATTTGAAGAAATTCAGTCAAGTATGAAGATTACCGAATAATTTCTCGATATGATCCTAGGTTTGTTTGCTATCCTTTTCCCATTCTTTCTTAACCTTCATCCAATGGCCCCGTTACAACCAAATAAAAGACCTAATTGATCTTTTGGGAATGCTAGCATGAGAGTAAAGGTAAACATGTCCTCTATCTTGTTCTTAATGTCCGATTCCGTTCATGAGATCCTTTGCATAAAATCAAGCCTTCTTTCTACTATACATTCATATGCGATTATATCTTGAAATTTCTTGTGCATAAACTCCATTCGCATATTCTTGATAGGTGTATCTGCCTAGGTTCTGTAAGAAATTAAGAGTGACATCCTATGAGAATTAGAGTCGAGGCGAATTATATCTTTGGCGTTTGACGATGCGTTTTTGAAGCTAGAGTGTCTTGAGTATGGGCTTTTCACTAAAACTAAGTAGTGCATTCAAATTTGTGGCATAATTTTAGTCTTTATTCAATGGCTCTAACATGTATTGGCTTTGAATGGTACATTTGAGTTTGCATCTTGATAATTTTGTTTTTCGTAGAAATATGTTTGTGGGTAGCATAGATGTAAACCCTCAGGAGATAAAACTCCTCCTACTAGGGACACCTAGAGGTTTAAAGGCTTGTAGCATACGCTCAATGCAATCGTGTTCCCTACGAAAGTGGCTTAGCTTATTTTTATTTTTATTTTTATTTTATTTTTAGAATTTTGTATGTTTTTAGTTTTTGTTTTTATTCTAGTTTTGCTCGAGGACTAGCAAAAGATAGGTTTGGGAGTATTTGATCGGTCTATTTTTGTACATGTTTTAGGTCCCCATTTCTATTATTTGTGCTTTGTTCATAGGTAAAATTAGGTATTTTATGTGTTTGTTGAGTATGTGTAGGTCACATTCCATTCAAGAGGTGTTGGATGTTGTTTTGGAGAAAAAGAGCAAAAAATCAATTTTCGGACCAGTGCAGAACAGTCATATTGCGGGGCCTATATCTCTCATCTCAAATCGAATTGTATGTCCTACTACCTATGGATTGAAAGCCCAGGAAGTCTTGTTTCCGGCACACTTTACGGATTGCAATTCCGATATTCCTAGAAGACGTTATGTGTAATTTAGTGACCGAAGGTCAGTGCTGGATAGTCAACCGCGGACTAGACCGCCGTCCAGGCACAAAACCTAGCCAGCGGTTTATGGAGCGGTAATTGGTAGAGGAATTCAGCGGTCTAGACCACGGTGACCTCCGAAGCGATCCAAGCCGTGGTTTGACAGATTTTTGCGGAAAACCACTCCGAATTGATCTAGAATTGTTCCAAAACTTTCCTAATCAAACTTTAATGATTTAGGAAGACCAAAACATGTTTGGGAAACTTCCAAAACACAAATTATGATTCAAATATCAAAAGAGGAAATTCAATTTAGGAAAGGATTTTCATTCCTTGTTTCATTCTACTTTCCCACTTGATGGATTTCCTAAACCTAAGATGAATTGGGGGTTCACAAGTAAAAATAAACTAGAAATACTCCATATTCTTTACAATTGAAAGAAGGGAGAGAAGCCAAGGGAGGAATCCAAGGGTGGAATCCAAGGGAGGTCCCAAGCCACCAAGGGGGCCATCCCCCACCACTCCATCACTATACATCACCTCACGTACCTTCCATTCATCTTTACACATCAAAGATTCGAAGACGAAGACGAAGAAGAATTCATCATTGAAGACTTGAAGAACTCATTGAATGCCAAGATGGGTTTTATCTTTTCTTTCTCTTTTCCTTCTATTTTCATAATGTGTAACTAAATCCATAACTAGGGAATCAATGTGAACCTTTTGTGACTGCTCATGTTTGGATTAATAATATTATTTCATCAACTCAATTCTTGATTTGTTCATTATTCATAATTGCTCGACTCTCATTAGTTTTAATAGTTGTTCACACCATAGACCAAGGGTTGATAATTATTTGGCATTATTTTAGGGTTAAGACTATCTGAGAATTAGGGTTAGAGTATAGACCAAACCTAACCTTGATTAATGCTCTTTTGAACGAATGAATTTTATCTTTAGCATAGACCAAGCAAAGTATAGAATTTGGTTTTTATTTCTTACGCCTAAAGGGTTTCCGATCATTGTTCACACCATAGACCAAGGGTCAATAGTGGTCGGGAATATTTGACTCATCCCGCGATCATACGGTAATAGTCATATTAAAGATAAAAAATGAACCGTTGAATTGATTGAAACTTTTTGCAAGTTAATCCTTGCATTGAGTGTTTATAATTGGGGATCATTGATGACCTAGTGTTTTCTCACCCTTGACCACAACCCAATCTTTTCAATTGTTTTCTTAGTTTTAATTTAATTTATTTTTAGCTTTAAATCAACTCAACAATCTTCTTGTTACTTTAATTTACCTTTAATTAGAATTAGTTTTAATCGATAAATCTCTAGTCCTCGTGGGAACGATCCTTACTTTCCGCTGTACGATATCTTCACGATTCGTGCACTTGCCAGTATTGTTTTTATAACACGATTTACACACATAAGTCCCTATCCATATTTGGCTATTAACAAATACAATATTTTTCTGCAGTATTTCTATTACAATAGCAAAATAAATAAAAAACTTAGCAACTACCAAGAAGGAAATTATGGCGATGATTGGCCACCCTTTTGGTTACAATCCCAAAACAATATTACGTTTAGATTCTATGACCGAAATTGTGCAATAACAATCCACATATAAAACACACACACACACACACACACACACACACACATATATATATATATATATATATATATATATATATCCATACAATCAAATGTAAATATATATGTGAATACCTAGAGTGTCATCTATTTCTAAAACATGCATATATACTATAAAAATAAAAAGATTCACGTATATACACATCAATTAATCAAGTGTACAACCAACCTCGGATACCAATTGTACGGAAAAACCGATTCAAAACGTGGCGGAAGAGTAAAATTAGGGCTTGGCATATTTTAAAAAATTTCCCTTTAAAAGAAAGAACATTATCCCATGAATAATTAACGTATAAAAAAAGTATCGTACCTTTTTTGTGACGATTGAACTACCGTCGAATTAAATCCGTAAGATCTTCCAATCCAATCACGAACGTGAATCACGTAGGAGTGTGGGCTCCCGTTCTTTGAATTGTATACCTGAGGATGGAAACAAACAAAATCTCTTTCTTTTGTTAGTCACAATAATCCTCCAAGAGAAAACCCAAGAATGTTCGGTCACTTGTGAATTATCAGTCTATTTGATTAAAACTCGCGTGAACCTGATTCGATTTTTGTACACAAAACCCTTTTGATGTAAAGGAAACTAGTGCACTATCGAAAATTAAAACGTTCCCCTTTTCTCTTCTCCTTTTTCAACACGGTTGAATTAGAAGATCTAATAATGTTAGTGCAAATGAATAGATGCCAAAATGCACTAGTCTTAGTTAACTCATGTTGACTAATATATGCTCTACCTTTCCACTCAAAAGAAGCATTGTCATAAAGAGTTCTACCCATGATATTTAGATTTTCAATGACATCCACATCTAGAAAAATATAATCTATATCATTAGATAGCCCAAGAAACTTGTTAATGTTTTCCGGGTTAACTCTAAACAAAACACCCCTAATTTCCATCAAAGCATCTAATAAGGTGGCACTTTCTCTATATTCAAGATAAAACTCTCTAACAAGAGTATCATTCACAATTCCTAACATGCTCACCCAAGATTCCCAATTTCTATCCTTTAAGCACTTAAGAACATAAGAATCTTTACACTTACCTAAGTCAATGCCTCTCTCTTGAAATATCTTCTTAGTTCCAAGGATCCCTAAATCTTTTGTCCTTGAAACTTTGGATCCTTTTGAGGTAAACTTGGCTTTCACAACGGGATTCAATTGATTTCCACTTCAGGTAATCTTAGTTCTTCCCATTTGTTCTTGTGTTATAAGATGCTATATACATACAACAAAAGTGAGTGAAAGACAAAACAATCATAATAGTCACAAAGGCATATGACTTAAGAATGAATCATCATGCAAGACAAAGATAGTGAGTAATATCTTACAAATATCATTAAGTCAAAATATGTCAACTTGCAACAAAATGAAGCATGTGAACATATCATAAAGAGAACAGTGTCTAGCATACAATGCTCCCCGTTGATAAATGCCATAACTAAAATTAATGATAGCATAAAGTTCACAAAGATGTTCACACAATCACACATTCAAGCAATTTGAAGAAATATCAACAAGATAAGCTTCATATGCTAAGAGAGATACACAAAGATTTTTCAAGTTCTCTCATAATTCTTCAACAATTGCTAAAATATCATCATACTCATAAACAAAGTATGTGTGTGAGAGATATGTTTCAAATATATATCAAGAAGTAGTTTGATAATCAACATGCAAACAATTTCCAACAACTATTCATCTTAAACTTTTTCCATAAAAAGTCAAACCGATTATCATCCATGATTTTTGCTTTTAAGAGAATAGATTTCTACATATGAGCGTGTGTGTGCATGTGGCTCGTTATCCCATTTTTGTTTTTCAACCCGAGCTCATTTGATTTTCAACTATACTTTTTTTTTTTAACATATACAAAATTCACTTGATGGTTGCTTTCAGTCATCACAATGGTGTAGCTCTTTCCAACATTGGGTAGCTTTCACAACCAATGTGTGTTGCCCTTTCCATAAATGTGCTCATTGAGTTCTATGTTTTTGTTGAAGCAAAATGAATACTAACCATAGGTCATTTTAAATGTACTTAAGCACAAAAACTTCAAGGTGTATTCAATGTTTACATATTAGTAAACTTAACCTACTAGCAAAACATAAGAGAGAAGCAAGGTGCATTTTTAGAAAAACCAAGATTTTATGTCTCATAAGTACATGATCTAAGAGCACATCTTACCTTGAATGTCCTTATGACACCAAGTTGACGATGTTTCACAACAAGAGTATAAAAAGCATAAGATCTCAACTCAATCAACATATATGTCAAAAGAACTTCTCTAAAGTTAACCAACAAATTTTGACCATCATAACAAGTAAGATGTGAGATAACCAAGTTCATATCAAAACATGGAGTATTCAAAGCTAGCAAGTAAGAATTCTCAACACAATTGATATATTGCCTCAAAGCTATCTCACATGTGCTTCTTATATTAGTGATAAGAGCACACACCCTTGAACCACTTGTTCTTGGGTGTACCTACACAAACATTTCCAATATCATCCTTGATAACAATGTTAAATCTAGAGTAACGTCTTTCAATGACTTGATTAACAAGAATATCATTAACACACTCTTCCTTAACATTTTCAACGCAAGCTTTGTCAAGTTGAACAAGATTAGTTCTCTTTCTACTCCAAAACTTCTTTTCATGCTTAGCAATATTATCATGTTTTTCAATTTTGAAATCCTTAGCATGTCCAAGTTGAAGTTTAATCTCTTTATCTCTAGATTAATTTCCTAGTTTGTATTTTTCAATATATTTATAACACCTAGGCTTAATGTGACCTATTGTGTTGCAATAATGGCCAATTGGAATAAAAGACGAGATTGCACCTTTTGGAGTTGAACTAGCTTCACTAGGAGTTTGTAAATATACCTTGTTCGCCAACTTCTTCTTGCATTTTTATCTTCTCTTCTTGTGTGGTTTCTTATCAATCATGACTTCATCCAAGTGAGTAGGAAGTGGTGCTTCCAAGAGCTCCTCTTCAACTACCAAGTCGTCTTCACCACTATGAGAGTTAACAAGATTCCTAACACTAGACACACTCACCGAATCACTCACTAAGTCCTTAATGGCCTCCTTAGCCGTGTCTATCTCTTCCATTAATTCTTGTTCTCTCTTGTTCAAAGAAGATATCACATTATCCTTCTCAAGATTTATCATTACAAGTTCTCTAAAATTCTTCATAATATCACCTTTCTCACTAAGAAGTCTACGAGTGACAATCACAAACTCATCTAGTTATTTCTTGATCAAATAATCCTTCTCAACTACCTCTCTTAGAGCATTATCTCTACCTTCTTCAAGCTTCTCTGTCTTGGCTAACAACTCAAGATTAGTAGGATTGGAACTAGAGTTTCCATGATGATTTGCATCAAAGTTCTTGTTCAAAGATATTGTACTATCAACATCTAGTGGAGAATGAGAAGTCGTTAGAGCTACAAAGTTGCTCACCAACTCTTCATCACTTGAAGACTCACTATTAGAGCTCTCATTATCACTAGAGTTATCATCACTCCAAGTAGCCACCAACAATTTGCCTTTAGTGTCTTTCTTAGATGGCTTCTTGGTGCAGTCACTAGCAAAGTGACCAAAACCATGACAATTGTATCATTAAACATCTTTCTTGTTCATGGCTTGACTATTCTTCTCATTCCTTAGAGATGATGTTTTCTTAACTTCCTTTTCCTTAGAAGACTTGTCTCTAGGCTTGGCATTCTTCTTTAGAAACTTCTTGAACTTTCTAACCAAAAGAGCCATCTCTTCATTTTCATCATCACTCTCCTCCGTAATAGTTTTGAGAGCGATTCCCTTACTCTTAATCTTTGGCTTCAAGCACATCTCATAAGTTTGGAGAGACCCAAGCAACTCATCAATATTTATGCTATCCACATCCTTGCTTTCCTCAATTGCTGTCACCTTTGATTTAAATCTCTTAGGAAGAGACCTAAGGATTTTCCAATTTAAACGCTCTTTTGAGATAGGTACTCCAAGTGCTTTACATTGGTTAGAAATGTTAAGAAGCCAGAATTGGAAGTCTTCAAACTTTTCTTCTTCACCCATGCTTAAACCTTCAAATTGTGATGACAACATTTGAATCCTTGATTTCTTCACTGCTAAGGTTCTTTCAATAGTAACTTGGAGAGTATCTCAAGCTTCCTTTAAGGATTCAAGATTTTAAATATAAGAGAATTGATGCCCATTAACAACTCCAAAGATGGCATTCATAGCACGATGATGCCACTAAGCAACCTTAAACTCATTCGTTGTCTATTCACTCCATGGCTTGAGTATCATGGTTCCATCCTCTTGAACCTTGGTAGGAGGACTATAACCTTCATCCACTACCATCCAAGCCCTTTCATCAATAGAGCAGATGTAGACTTTCATCCACAACTTCCAATACTCATAGTTAGTGCCTCGTAGTAATGGTGGCCTGGTATTTGAGGCTCCTTCTGCCAATACATCATCTTGTAAACCCATGACTTCAAAAGCTTTAAAAAAACCGTGAATGTATCACCTGGACTCTCACTAAAAACAATCTAGTGTCCTGTTCTGATACCAGTTGAAAATACAAACATGGTTAAAAGCACAAGGCTAACCTAAAGGGGGGGTGAATAGGTTAGACACATTTTTTGACTCCCTTAGAAACAAATAAAAATTTTTCCCTCTAGATTGCTTGTATCACAATATATATATCAATTAAAGACATTTAATCAATATATAAAACAAATAAAGTGTGATACAAACAAGTAATTGTAACACATACACAATCTATATTATAGAAAGGAAGTCAACTTACATATAGAGTTCTATCCATAGTATTCTGATAACAAAAACAAATATAAGAGAGATAGGGATAGAAAAAAGTTGACACAAGATATAACGTGGTAAACCTTCGAAGAGGAAACATTCACGAGTCAGCAACCACAGGCAAACAAAGTCTACTAGTAGATAAGACAAGTACAATCTCTCAAGTGACTCCTTTACCTAGAAACTACTCTCCTATCCAACTCATGAAGATGTCGCCCTCTGGCTCAACAATCTGAGGCTTCACAGCCCTTGTCAAGACTTTCTTGCTCACCCTTCCAGATCCTCACAATCCTATGCAAGACTTCTATCTTGAAAATCCGAGGTCTCCTACCTCTTGCCAAGACTTTCTTGCTCAATAACATAGGTCTCACACATACTGTCAAGACTTCCTTCTTACAAGGCATCTAGGTGATCATGAATGCAAAACATAAACAAGCACGTAACATAGAATGCTATGATCAACACATCCAATGGAAAATACTAGACATGAGCATGCATGCACAAAACAAATGTAGTCTAATCAATCATCCATGTTTAATCTATCTAGATCATGTAAGATATGTTCAATATTAATTACAACCTAGATACATGCATAGATCTAAAACTTGAATCACAATATATGTTCAATTAACACATAATCAAGTTTAAATCTCATAAACCAAAAACATGCTAAAATCATATGACAAAGTCATTTAGATTAAAGCTAAAGTTCTAGAGCATATTCCGATTCATAGATTCAACAAAACACATGAATAGCTCAAAAGAACATAAGCACATGTATCATTGTGAGATTCTGGCCAAAAGAGTCTAATACATGTGAGGAACTATTTTTCACAAAATCAATCAATCAATCAAAGATCATCAAATAGTCCTAGAATCAAAGCTAGCAAAATACAATCCCAAACATGTGAAAACATAGGCAAAATCAAAACCTAACTCAACATGTGAGATTTCACTTGAAACTCAATCTAGCTATAAATGAGTTCAAAACTCAAATCAAAACAATCACAAGACACATATATATGTTGAAGAAGAAAACCCAAGGCAATTGACCAAGTTTTAAAACAAAACTTTGAGAGAAAATCAATACCTTAGTTGATTTTGGTGCAGTCCCGTTTTTTGTGAGTTTAGACTCCAAAAATAGAAATAAAACTAACTCAAACCTTCAGAGAAAAGTTTGAGGATGAACAAACAAACACTCTCAACTTTGAATCACCACATCGGAGTTTAAATGAAGAAGTTATGGTGTTTGGAATGTGAGAAAATATGGAGAAAATATTTTGCAGTCAAGTTTTAAATTTCTTCTTAGAATGAAATGTGAGAGGGAAGGGAAATATAAAGGAGTTGGAAAGAATATAAGCAAAGAGACCAAACTGCCCCCTTTGATAATGCTTCTCTGAGATGGCACGTGGGCATTTCGGGGCAGCAAGGATTTTCCGCCGAGATGGTCACGTTCCATCTCGGGCTTGCATCAATTGATGGCCTTTGGCCATGGTGCAACTCCCTTGCACTCCTCTCGCATTCTTCGACCGTTATTTGGCCTCCGAACTTGAAATTCGAATTCGTTTATGGATTATAAACTGTAAATCTGTCATGGACACGGACATATAAGATACTTAACCCAGAAATTAATAATTTGACTTGATATATGAAGACGAAGACAATGTATGCAACGTGAGTTGAAAGTGTAGTATATTTTGACTTAGAACTTGAAATCAATAGTATGAGTAACCGAAATGACCGGAACTCAATCAAGAATGAGTTAAGACTAAAATCAAGTTCAATATCCATGTTATACAAACATATACACATAAAAACACAATTCACACTAGAATGCAAACTACATAGAGATTGTCTCAAATCATGCATTTTCCAAAACATGTTATTTTCATACCAATGCATGAACATACATCTTCAAGTGTGTGAATGTGTTATACATGGTGCACAATGATCCAAGGACACATATGAATTACTTGTATGTGTGTGCCTATAATGGTGCACAACGATGCAGGGACACAAATGTATGAATTGTGTGTGTGTGCCTAAGCCTTGTAAGAGAAAGATAAGGTTTTAGTATACCTTTGTAGAGCCATATTGCATCCTTTCTCTTTGAAGACTTTGAACTTGCTTTGACTAGTTGTTCCTTCTTCTTTGAAGCTTAAATCATCATGTATCTAAACAAATAAATCATTACAAGTAAACATCATTTTGATATGGAATTAATGTCAACATAATCTAAAACCTAACAAATACTTTTCCATAAAGAATTCTTTCCTACACCAAGACTCCTAATCCAACTGAATAGTGTATATGTGACCATATTAAAGACTTCATAATTTGATTAGACAAATAATTCTTTTTATTTATCTACTTATCAAATATAATCTTTAATATTAATTATACTACCAACAATAGTATAATATAAGGAGACCTTCTCCTATTACGAAAAGATTTTGACTTTAATATAAATAATTAATTAATTTCCAATGAATTAAATAATAAAATAAAAAATAATATATTTAGGCCTTTATATAATAGCCTTGCCGCCCATGACAATATATAGGCATATATATTATTTTTCTTATTTTATTAAATCCATTGGACTTTTATAAAAAGTCTACATGTGAAATAGACCCATTCTTACAAAAAGAAACAAGTCCACATGCCTTAATACAATTCTAGATGGACCCATAAATTGGTTTGGTAGAATATATCATGTGATCCATTCAAGTTCGTGTGGATTGGCGATCTTGACGGTCTATCTAAATTTAAGCTTCAATAGACATAGCCTAATCACTATCAAAAATTGATTCACTTAGGTCCGATCTATTAATTTTAGTTCATCCCACTAAAGAACTAAAATTGAACTCTTAAAAAAATATAGAATAATTTAATATTTCTCATTCTTACCCTAGACAAGCATATTGGAGAAAATGTATCCTCGTGAATAATATCAGTAATCGCCAAGAGCTCATAGACCGCCTATAGGTCTCCAAGTTACCATATTTACTCATATGACCATATTTTGGACTTTGATATTTTGACTTGTTCAGACCGCCTATAGATATTTTGACCATGGTAAGATTTAATATTCACTACCTCAAAACATCCATATGATGATATTCTACTCTCATTTAATAAATGGAGCCACGATGTCCATATCTATAAATGATGTCCTCTATCTACTAACAAATTGAACTCTTAAATAAAGATAGAATAATTTGATATTTCTCATTCTTACCGTAGACAACCTTATTGGAGAAAATATATCCTCGTGAATAATATCAGTAATTGCTGAGAGCTCATAGACCGCCTATAGGTCTCTAAGTTACCATATTTACTCATATGACCACATTTTGGACTTTGATATTTTGACTTCTTCTGAAGCTATGTTTTAATAGACCTTATTGAAAACTTAACGGTAAGATTTAATATTCACTACCTCAAAACATCCATATGATGATATTCTACTCTCATTTAATAAATGGAGCCACGATGTCCATATCTATAAATGATGTCCTCTATCTATTAACAAATGAATACCACGAAACTATCGAGGATAGACCATGCTTTATAATCGTACTCAATGATAGCTCAAATGATAACACTTGCAACCATAAGTCCATAATTTATCTCAGGATTGAGATAGACTCTCCGATTGTCTTCAAGTGAAAACTTTTATCCATTGACGGTTCTCGATAGAGTATTTCAATGTGATCCAATTCAATGCACCCTGTGCACTAGATTCTTTTACCCGAAGACACCACACTTTGATGATTTTAGACTCGTCATAACACATTTGATCCCACTCAAATGCTAGCAAAAGAATCTACAACTTTAACAAGGTAAAGGCGCCAAACCTTTATCTTAAGTTGTGAATATTATTAATGATTAACAAAAGAATTGTGTCTACCTCATAAATATCTAGATGTATGAACAATTCTTTTTTTCTCATAGTCTTTTGACCTTACAATTTTTTACTTTTGACAATTATAATAATTAAACTATAAATGCTATACGATTTTTTAAACTATAAATCACTTTATTAATATGAAAATATTGTGAAATACATTATTATACACTTGCTATCGAGCATAATCCCAACACACGCCCAAGGGAGTCAGCCAAGGGGTCCAAACGGATGATTGTCACATGAAGTTTTGTTCGTCAAGAAAGGAGTTTTTGTATTCCAAGACATATGTAATTTACTTGCTTTTCTAGGATGGACCAAAATTGTAGCTATTTATATTTTTGTAAATATTACAATATTTGTTGTTGTATGATAACATGTCATGTAGAATAGGAGTGCCACTCATAACTCTTTTGCAATGAACATGCATTGAATGGTTTAGGTATCTAATTGGCATATAGATAACTTGGTAAATCATCTTATGGAATTCGATCACACGTATTAAATAATTGAGTCGCAAAAGGTGTTTTGGAACACCTACAACCTCTAAGTTTAGTTGAGCTTTATGTTTCGCGTAATAACCCCAAAGGGGCATTCATGAATGGAATTTAGCAAGATACTTCCTTACAAGGATAGACTAGACAATTGACCCAAACGATATCTACTCCCAAAGGAAGGATATTCATGAGGGAATATATTGAAAGTAGATAACTTGGTAACACACTTAACGTGACTTTATTAATATCCTTCAAAGAATTCCTGTAAAAAAAATCGCAAGGCTACAATTGAAGATGCTAGTTGTAATGTTAACAAATATGTGTGAGCTAGTCCAACTAGTAAATGGTGCGAACTCCCGAAGAAGACATGACATTTATGGGTGTTGGATCATCGTTGAATTTTATGATTGAATTATTTTATTTAATTCAAGATAAATATTTGAAAGTGCTATATCATGATTGTTTACTTATATAATTTTTGTTATTATAAAGAAATCATGACCCTAACCCTAATCAACGTCCTAAAAGATAATAATTTAACTGATGATAATTATGTCACATGGAAAAGGAAAATTGGGTTGTTATTGCAAGCTGAAAAACATAAGTTTGTTCTATCTATTCTTAAACCACTAACTTCTACAAATGAATCTACTGAGGAGTAAAGAGACAAGTATCAGTAGTGGAAGCCTTCAGCTGAGATGGCTGAATGTTACATTATAGCCTTCATCTCCGACGTATTGTAATAACAACATGAAGGAATGGAGAATGCTACCGATATAATGATGTATTTGGAAGAGATGTTTTACTACGAAGTCTAGAACGAATAAGAGAGAGGTAGTGACTGCTTTCATGAATCTTAGGATGAAACCTGGATAGGCTATGAAAGATCACATGATGAAAGTCAGAGCTCATCTTAACATTGCTGAACTCAATGGTGTTAAGATAAATGGTGAGAAGTAAATCGACATGATTTTCAACTCACTTTAGGATTCCTTTGATTAGTTCAAGTTGGACTACACCTTGAACAATAAGGAATACACCTTGCAGAGCCTGATGCAAGATGTTCAAAGAGCCAAGAAAATCCTTATGAAAGGAAAGGGTTATGAGATTCAATCGGTAGGTAACATTGCTACTAAGACCTGTAAGATGGTCAAGACACAATAGAAGAAAAAGCAACTTGGGCCTACCAATAAGAGGTTATAGGAAAGGAATAGACTTAAGGAATGAATTCAACATGCGTTTAGGCAATGAAGCGTTGGTGTCTGCTAGTGTAGTGGAAGATGTTAGAGTCAATCTAGATTCTAGTTGGCATTTGGAATTAAAAAACGTTTATTATATACTACAATTCAAGAGGAATTGAATTTTTTGGTTTCGTGTTAGAAAAAAATTTGATATTCAGTTACTTTTAATAAAGGTTTTGTTATTAGTAAGAAAAACAAATTTGTTTGTAAAGGTATATTGGAAAACTGTTTATTCTATTCGCATATCAATATCTCTCACTTATTAGACACGGAATCAATGCAACCTTATCAAAAGAGTAAAATTATCAAAAGATGAAACCTACCTATGGCATTTGTGCCTAGGTTATATTAAACTTGATAGGATCAAAAGATTGGTTAGTGATGGACCTTTAAGTGACTTAAAGGTTAATGATCTACCAACTTCTGAATCTTGTTTGGAAGGTAAGATGACCAAAAGGTCATTCACTACAAAAGGCATAAGAGCCACTGAATGTTTAAGATTGATACACACTTACGTGTGTAGTCCTATGAGGATTCAAGCTAGAGGTGTATATGAGTACTTCATTACTTTCATGGACGATTACTCATGATTTGGCTATGTGTATCTCATGAGACATAAGTCAGATGCTTTTGATATGTTCAAAGCATTTAAAGCTGTAGTTGAAAATCAGCTTAAGAAACACATAAAAATCTTGAGGTCTGAACACGGTGGAGAATATCTATCTGGTGAGTTTCAGCAATATCTTATTGATAATGGGATAATTTCTCAATTTTCTATGCTACGTACAACTCAACAAAATAGGGTTGCAGAAAGGAGAAATAGAGTTCTTTTGGACACGGTTAGATCTATGTTGATTTATTCAAACGTTCCTTAATTCTTTTGGGGGATATGCTTTACAAATCGCAATGTACCATCTAAGTCGGTTCCTAAAACAATGCATGAGTTGTGGATTGCTGATATTCTTCAAAAGGATACACTTCTTCTTTTAAGATTTTGTAGGGTATGAATGAGCAATATTAACTTATTCTATCTTTATTTAGGAGTTCAATTTTAGTTCTATAGTGGAATGAACTAAAATAAATAGATAGGACCTAAGTGAATTATTTGTTGATTGTGATTAGGTGATGTCTATCGGAGCTTAAATTTAGATAGCCCCCCATGATCTCCAATTCACACGAGCTTGCATGGATCACTTGATATATTTTACCGGACCAATTTATGGGTCCATTTAGAATAGTATTAAAGCATGTGGACTTATTTCTTTTAGTAAGAATGGGTCCAATTCACATGTGGACCTTATATTAAAGTCCAATGGATTTCATAAAATAAAAAGAAAACAATATTTGGCCCATATTTTTATATCTTGGGCGGCAAGGGACTATATAATAGCCATCTATACTATTTTTTATTTTATTACTTAATTAAATTGAAATTAATTAATTAATTAATTAATTAATTGTTTAATTAAAAGTCAAAATCTTTTTTCTAGTAGGAGATGGTCTCCTAGAGTCATATTATTGTCGGTAATATGATAAGTAGATAAATAATAAGAATTTATTTATCTTGTCAAATTAAGAAGTATTTGATTTCTATAAAAACTCTAGTTAACAATTGGTCAAATTAGGAAGTTTTAATATAGTCACAATTTAATTATATTCAATAATTGATTATTGAGTAAATACATTATTTGAGTTGGATTAGGACTCTTGGTGTGAAAAATAAATCCTTTTTTGAAAAGGATTTTATTTGTTTTTTGAAAAGGATTTTTTATCACCAAGTAAATCCACCTAAAGATAGGATTCTTGCCCACCAAGTAAACCCTCTTTAGAAAAATATTTGAGAACATATATATATCTCCATATAAAATTTGGCCAAGGCTAATTCTAAGTGAAATTTTGGCCAAGGCATGGGTTTTAAGGAGAGAGAATTCGACCAAGTGATAGAATTTTGAGAGGAAAAAATTTAGTTTTTGCTCTAGACAAAATTCGGTCAACTCATAGATATTGTGTATAGAATTCGGCCAAGCAAAAGAAAAGAGGGGACCGTTTTTGTTTTTGATAGTACACTAGTATTCTTTACATCAAAAAGGTTTTGTGTACAAAAATCGAATCGAGTTCACGCGTGTTTCATTTTAATAGACTGATAATTAACAAGTGACTATTATGACTAACAAAAGAAAAAGATTTTGATCGTTTCCATCCTCAGGTATACATTTTCAAAAAAAGGAGCCCACACTCCAAGATGTTTCACGTTCATGATTTAATTGTAAAATCTTACGGATTCAATTCAACGCTAGTTAAATCATCACGAGATAAAAGGTACGATACTTTTAATATACATCAATAAATCTAAGGTTAAGGTTCTTTCTTTTAAAGGGAAAATTTTTAAAATATTACAAACCCTAATTTTATGCTTCCGCATCGTTTTGAATCGATTTTTCCCTAAAAAAGGAAGTTAAGATTTATTGTTCATTAGAGAATCAATGGCACTTAATGGAAAAGTTATAGTTAAACGGTATAATCGACTTTATGATCTAACTCTAATTATGAACTACTTGAGAAGGATCATACCGTATGTAATAGCTATATCGATGGGCAACTGTAATTTCGGTTTGTGTAAAACATCTACAGTTATGAGAGTGCAACCTTGGATTTTTAGTGGAGTAACTCTGAGGTTAATGAACATGAAATATTAATTATAGAGTTTAATTAATTATTTATAAGTATTATTGGAGCTCAAAACTCTGTGTCCATTAGGTTCCGTTGCTATCTCGATTGATTAAAGGTAACAAGGGTCATGGTCAATTAATTGGATTGTCAAATTAATTGTATTACGTAAGTGACAAGTATTTATTCAGTGATTAATTGATTTATGAGATTATTTAATTGATATATTAATAATTAAATTAATTAGATAATTAGATTATTTAATTAATAAATTAATAATTATGAATTGTTAATTAAGTACTAATTGAAGGTTGCAGGTTCAAATCATGACTGAAACAAAGATAAAAAAAATAGATTATTTTATTCTTTAAAAGGTCAAGTGTTTAAGTTCAAGTCAACTAGGGTTATGTGGGAGTTAGAATCGTACATCGTACTCTACCTCGGTCACTTAAATACTGCTTATCCTCTTAGTATATGGAAATATATTTGAAAAAGGATTTGCATATATATATACATACATACATACATATATAGAAAGAGACTAAACGTGATTCTTTGAACCAAAAACACAAAAAGCAAACTCCTAGAAAGTCTAGGAAGATTCTGGCCTAAAGAAATAAAAAAATGTTCTTGCTTTTGGTGGCCGAATTTGCCAAGAAGAAAATAAGGAGTTCTGTTCTTCAAGCCTTATCATCCTCTTGTACGTTCTTGGAATATTGTGACATGCCCACACACATTTACCGGATCGCAGACATAGCGAGAAAGACTTGGTGGTTCGTAATTGTAGGGAAAAAATCACGCGGAGCAGAAGCGTGAGAATTTTTTTAAAAAATTAGGGTATATGTATAAATAAAAAATTTCCTTTTTAATTACAAGAACCTTAACCATAGATTAATTGATGTATATAAAAAGTATCGTACCTTTTTTTTCCGTGACGATTGGAATAGCGTCAAATTGAATCCGCAAGATCTTTCAATCCAATCACGAACGTGAATCACCTATGAGTGTGGGCTCCCTTTCTTTAAATTGTTTACCTGAGGATGGAAACAAACAAAATCTTCTTCTTTGTTATTCACAATAATCCTCTAAGAGAAAAACCAAGAACATCCGGTCACTTTTGAATTATCAATCAATTTAATTGAAACTCGCATGAACCTTGATTCAATATTGTACACAAAACACTTTTGATGCAAAGCATACTAGTGTACTATCGAAAACAAAAACGTTCCCCTTTTTCTCTTATTGGCCTAATTCACACTATTTCTATGAGTTGGTCGAATTTTGTCTAGAGTAAAAAAATATTTTTTCTCCCTCAAAATTCTCTCTTGCTAGGCCAAATTCTCTTATTGAAAATTGCTTAGCATGGCCAAAATTCATCTCATAGAAAAACTTAGACTGGCCGAAATTAACATACGTATATATATAGAATCATAAATCCTCTCATAAGAAGAATTTACTTGGTTGACAAGAATCCTTTCCTTAGGTGGATTTATTTGGTAGTTAAGAATCCTTAACTAAAAGGAATTCTATCATATTATATATATATATGGGCTAGCCAAAATTTCATTGGATATTTATTAGGATCACAAATCCTTTCCTAAGAAGGATTTACTTGGTAGTTAAGAATCATTTCCTTACGTAGATTTACTTGGTGGTTAAAAATCCTTTTCTAAATGAAGTCTATCCTACACCAAGACTCCTAATCCAACTAAATAGTGTATTTGTAATCATATTAAAGACTTCCTAATTTGATTAGATAAATAATTCCTTTTATTTATCTACTTATCAAATATAGTCTTTAATATTAATGAAAATTGTTCAAGAAGCCTGGATTCAAGTTAAATGAAGAATTTGAAGAAATTCAGTCGAGTATGAAGATTACCGAATAATTTCTCGATATGATCCTAGGTTTGTTTGCTATCCTTTTCCCATTCTTTCTTAACCTTCATCCAATGGCCCCGTTACAACCAAATAAAAGACCTAATTGATCTTTTGGGAATGCTAGCTTGAGAGTAAAGGTAAACATGTGCTCTATCTTGTTCTTAATGTCCGATTCCGTTCATGAGATCCTTTTCATAAAATCAAGCGTTCTTTCTACTATAAATTCATATGCGATTATATCTTGAAATTTCTTGTGCATAAACTCCATTCACATATTCTTGATGAGTGTACCTGCCTAAGTTCTGTGAGAAATTAAGAGTGACATCCTGTGAGAATTAGAGTCGAGGCGAATTATATCTATGGCGTTTGACGATGCGTTTTTGAAGCTAGAGTGTCTTGATTATGGGCTTTTCACTAAAACTAAGTAGTGCAATCAAATTTGTGGCATAATTTTAGTCTTTATTTAATGGCTCTAGCTTGTATTGGCTTTGAATGGCACATTTGAGTTTGCATCTTGATAATTTTGTTTTTCGTAGAAATATGTTTGTGGGTAGCATAGATGTAAACCCTCAGGACACAAAACTCCTCCTACTAGGGACACCTAGAGGTTTAAAGGCTTGTAGCATACGCTCAATGCTATCGTGTTCCCTACGAAAGTAGCTTAGCTTATTTTAATTTTAATTTTTTTTTATTTTTAGAATTTTGTTTGTTTTTATTTTTTGTTTTTATTCTAGTTTTGCTCGAGGACTAGCAAAAGATAGGTTTGAGGGTATTTGATCAGTCTCTTTTTGTAAATGTTTTAGGTCCCCATTTCCTATAATTTGTGCTTTGTTCTTAGGTAAAATTAGGTATTTTATGTGTTTGTTGAGCATGTGTAGGTCACATTCCATTCAAGAGGTGTTGGATGTTATTTTGGAGAAAAAGAGTAAAAAATCAATTTTCGGACCAGTGCAGAACAATCATATTGCGGGGCCTATATCTCTCATCTCAGATCGAATTATGTGTCCTACTACCTATGGATTGAAATCCCCAGAAGTCTTGTTTCTGGCACACTTTACGGATTGCAATTCCGATATTTTTAGAAGAAGTTATGCGCAATTTAGTAACCAAAGGTCAGTGCTGGATAGTCAACCGCGGCTTAAACCGCCGTCCAGGCACAAGACCTAGCCAGCGGTCTATAGAGCGGTAATTGGTAGAGGAATTCTGCGGTCTGGACCGCAGTGACCTCCGAAGAGACCCAAGCCATGGTTTGACAGATTTTTGGCCGAAAACCACTCCGAATTGGTCTAGAATTGTTCCAGAACTTTCCTAATCAAATTCTAATGATTTTAGAAGACCAAAACATGTTTGGGAAACTTCCATAACTCAAATTATGAGTCAAATATCAAAAGAGGAAATTCAATTTAGGAAAGGATTTTCATTCCTCGTTTCATTCTACTCTCCCACTTGATGGATTTCCTAAACCTAAGATGAATTGGGGGTTCACAAGGAAAAATAAACTATAAATACTCCATATTCTTTACAATTAAAAGAAGGGAGAGAAGCCAAGGGAGGAAGCCAAGGGAGGTCCCAAGCCACCAAGGGGGCCATCCCCCACCACTCCATCACTATACATCACCTCACATACCTTCCATTCATCTTTACACATCGAAGATTCGAAGACGAAGACAAAGAAGAATTCATCATTGAAGACTTGAAGAACTCATTGAATGCCAAGATGGGTTTTATCGTTTCTTTCTCTTTTCCTTATATTTTCATAATGTGTAACTAAATCCATAACTAGGGAATCAATGTGAACCTTTTGTGAATGCTCATGTTTGGATTAATAATATTGTTTCATCAACTCAATTCTTGATTCGTTCATTATTCTTAATTGCTCGACTCTCATTAGTTTTAATATTTATTCACACCATAGACCAAGGGTGGATAATTATTTGGCATTATTTTAGGGTTAAGACTATCTGAGAATTAGGGTTAGAGTATAGACCAAACCTAACCTTGATTAATGCTCTTTCGAACGAATGAATTTTATCTTTAGCATAAACCAAGCAAAGTATAGAATTTGGTTCTTATTTCTTACGCTTAAAGGGTTTCCGATCATTGTTCACACCATAGACCAAGGGTCAATAGTGGTTGGGAATACTTGACTCATCTCGCGATCATATGGTAATAGTCATATTAAAGATAAAAAATGAACCCTTGAATTGATTGAATCATTTTACAAATAAATCCATGCATTGATTGTTTATAATTGGGGATCATTGATGACCTAGTGTTTTCTCGCCCTTGACCACAACCCAATCTTTTCAATTGTTTTCTTAGTTTTAATTTAATTTATTTTTAGATTTAAATCAACTCAATAATATTCTTGTTACTTTAATTTACCTTTAATTAGAACTAGTTTTAATCGATAAATCACTAGTTTTCGTGGGAACGATCCTTACTTGCCGTTGTACGATATCTTCAAGATTCGTGCACTTGTGAGTATTGTTTTTATAACACGATTTACACACATCAGTCCCTATCCATATTTGGCTAATAACAAATACAATATTTTTCTGCAGTATTTCTGTTACAATAGAAAAATAAATAAAAAACTTAGCAACTACCAAGAAGAAAATTATGGCGATGATAGGCCACCCTTTTGGTTACAATCCCAAAACTAAATTACGTTTAGATCTTATGACCAAAATTGTGCAAAAACAATCCACATATAAAACATATATATATATATATATCCATACGTTCAACTGTAAATATATGTATGTGAATACCTAAAGTGTCATCTCTTTCTAAAACATGCATATATACTATAAAAATAAAAAGATTCACGTATATACACATCAATTAATCAAGTGTACAACCAACCTCTTATACCAATTGTAGGGAAAAACCGATTCAAAACACGGCGAAAGCGTAAAATTAGGGCTTGGCATATTTTAAAAAATTTCCCTTTAAAAGAAAGAACATTATCCCTTGATTAATTAACGTATAAAAAAGTATCGTACCTTTTTTGTGACGATTGAACTACCGTCGAATAAAATCCACAAGATCTTCCAATCCAATCACGAATGTGAATCACGTAGGAGTGTGGGCTCTCGTTCTTTGAATTGTATACCTGAGGATGGAAACATACAAAATCTCTTTCTTTTGTTAGTAACAATAATCCTCCAAGAGAAAACCCAAGAATGTTCGGTCACTTGTGAATTATCAGTCTATTTGATTAAAACTCGCGTGAACCTGATTCGATTTTTGTACACAAAACCCTTTTGATGTAAAGGAAACTAGTGCACTATCGAAAATTAAAACGTTCCCCTTTTCTCTTCTCCTTTTTCAACACGGTTGAATTAGAAGATCTAATAATGTTAGTGCAAATGAATAGATGCCAAAATGCACTAGTCTTAGTTAACTCATGTTGACTAATATATGCTCTACCTTTCCACTAAAAAAAACATTGTCATAAAGAGTTGTACCCATGATATTTAGATTCTCAATGACATCCACATCTAGAAAACTATAATCTATATCATTAGATAGCCCAAGAAACTTGTTAATGTTTTCCGGGTTTACTCTAAACACAATACCCCTAATTTCCATCAAAGCATCTAATAAGGTGGCACTTTCTCTATATTCAAGATAAAACTCTCTAACAAGAGTATCATTCACAATTCCTAACATGCTCACCCAAGATTCCCAATTTCTATCCTTGAAACACTTAAGAACATAAGAATCTTTACACTTACCTAAGTCAATGCCTCTCTCTTGAAATATCTTCTTAGTTCCAAGGATCCCTAAATCTTTTGTCCTTGAAGCTTTGGATCCTTTTAAGGTAGACTTGGCTTTCACAACGGGATTCAATTGATTTCCACTTCCGGTAATCTTAGTTCTTCCCATTTGTTCTTGTGTTATAAGATGCTATATACATACAACAAAAGTGAGTGAAAGACAAAACATGCATAATAGTCACAAAGATATAGAACAAAGACATATGACTTAAGAATGAATCATCATGCAAGATAAAGATAGTGAGTAATATCTTACAAGTATCATTAAGTCAAAATATGTCAACTTGCAACAAAATGAAGCATGTGAACATATCATAAAAGAGAACAATGTCTAGCATACAATGCACTCCGTTGATAAATGATGTAACTAAAATTAATGATAGCATAAAGTTGACAAAGATGTTCACACAATCACACATTAAAGCAATTTGAAGAAATATCAACAAGATAAGCTTCATATGCTAAGAGAGATACACAAAGATTTTTCAAGTTCTCTTATAATTCTTCAACAATTGCTAAAATATCATCATACTCATAAACAAAGCGTGTGTGAGAGATATGCTTCAAATATATATCAAGAAGTAGTTTGATAATCAACATGCAAACAATTTCCAACAACTATTCATCTTAAGCTTTTTCCATAAAAAGTCAAACCGATTATCATCTATGATTTTTGCTTTTAAGAGAATAGATTTCAACATATGAGCGTGTGTGCATGTGGCTTGTTATCCCATTTCTGTTTTTCAACCCGAGCTCATTTGATTTTCAACTATACTTATTTTTAAGCCTTCCTCCTTTTTCTTTTTAGGCTTTGAATTAAAGAATTTTTCTTTTCATGATTCCATTTCAACACTTCTTTGATTTTTCCATTTTTTTTTTACATATACAAAATTCACTTCATGGTTGCTTTCACTCATCACATTGGTGTAGCTCTTTCCAACATTGGGTAGCTTTCACAACCAATATGTATTGCCCTTTCCATAAAGGTGCTCATTGAGTTCTATGTTTTTGCTGAAGCAAAATGAATACTAACCATAGGTCATTTTAAATGTACTTAAGCACAAAAACTTCAAGGTGTATTCAATGTTTACATATTAGTAAACTCAACCTACTAGCAAAACATAAAAGAGAAGCAAGGTGCATTTTTAGAAAAACCAAGATTTTATGTCTCAAAAGCACATGATCTAAGAGCACGCTTACCTTGAATGTCCTCATGACACCAAGTTGACGATGTTTCACAACAAGAGTATAAAAATCATAATATCTCAACTCAATCAACACATATATCAATAGAACTTCTCTAAAGTTAACAGCCAAATTTTGACCAGCATAACAAACATGAAGTGAGATAACCAAGTTCATATCAAAACATGGAGTATACAAAGCTAGCAAGTAAGAATTCTCAACACAATTGATATATTGCCTCAAAGCTATCTCACATGTGCTTCTTATATTTGTGATAAGAGTACTCACCCTTGAACCACTTGTTCATGGGTGTACCTACACAAACATTTCCAGTATCATCCTTGACAACAATGTTAAATCTAGAGTAAAGACCTTCAATGACTTGATTAACAACACACTATTCCTTAACATTTTCAACACAAGCTTTGTCAAGTTGAACAAGATTAGTTTTCATTCTACTCAAAAACTTCTTTTCATGCTTAGCAATATTATCATGTTTTTCAATTTTGAAATCCTTAGCATGTTCAAGTTGAAGTTTAATCTCTTTATCTCTAGATTAATTTCCTAGTTTGTATTTTTCAATATATTTATAACACCTAGGCTTAATGTGACCTATTGTGTTGCAATAATGGCCAATTGGAATAAAAGATGAGATTGTACCTTTTGGAGTTGAACTAGCTTCACTAGGAGTTTGCAAAGATACCTTGTTCGGCAACTTCTTCTTGGATTTTGATCTTCTCTTCTTTTGTTGTTTCTTATCAATCACAACTTCATCCACGTGAGTAGGAAGTGGTGCTTCCAAGAGCTCCTCTTCAACTACCAAGTCGTCTTCACCACTATGAGAGTTAACAAGATTCCTAACACTAGACACACTCACCGAATCATTCACTAAGTCCTTAATGGCCTCCTTAGCTGTGTCTATCTCTTCCATTAATTCTTGTTCTCTCTTCTTCAAATAAGATATCACATTATCCTTCTCAAGATTTATCTTTTCAAGTTCATTAAACTTCTTCATAATATCACCTTTCTCACCAAGAAGTCTACGAGTGACAATCACAAACTCATCTAGTTGTTTCTTGATTAAATAATCCTTCTCAACTACCTCTCTTAGAGCATTATCTCTACCTTCTTCAAGCTTCTCTATCTTGGCTAACAACTCAAGATTAGTAGGAATGGAACTAGAGCTTCCATGATGATTTGCATCAAAGTTCTTGTTCAAAGATATTGTACTATCAATATCTAATAGAGAATGAGAAGCCGTTAGAGCTACAAAATTGCTCACGACCTCTTCATCATTTGAAGACTCACTACTAGAAATCTTTCTTGTTTATGGCTTGACTATTCTTCTTATTCCTTAGAGATGATGTTTTCTTAACTCTATTTTCCTTAGAAGACTTGTCTATAGGCTTGGCATTCTTCTTTAGAAACTTCTTGAACTTTCTAACCAAAAGAGCCATCTCATCATTTTCATCATCACTCTCCTCCTCAATAGCTTTGAGACTGATTCCATTACTCTTAATCTTTGGCTTCAAGAACATCTCATAAGTTTGGAGAGACCCAAGCAACTCATCAATGTTTATGCTATCCACATCCTTGCTTTCCTCAATGGCCGTCACCTTTGATTTAAATCTCTTAGGAAGAGACCTAAGGATTTTCCAATTTAAACGCTCTTTTGAGATAGGTACTCCAAGTGCTTGACATTGGTTAGCAATGTTAATAAGCCACAATTGGAAGTCTTCAAACTTTTCTTCTTCACCCATGCTTAAACCTTCAAATTGTGATGCTAAAATTCCGTTCGTTTCCAAGGCTTATTTGGCAATTGCCTAAAATAATTAAAATAGTAGATTCTAAGCCCAAATGTGAAAGTTGTGTATCCTTAAATCAGAAATAGCAAATATCTAAGAACAATGCGTCGCAAGCTTGTAGCTAGGTATCATATAATGTAGAACACGAAAGTATAATATAAGACATACCCTGGTACTATGTTATAGTTATGAAAACAAAACAAAAAATAGCACTCAACTCATTTTGACCAAATAATGTATGTTAAAGATTTAGTGTTCTATCTTACGCACCTGTGAGTCAAGAAATGTACAAGCAGCTTCCAAAGCAACTTCAAGAGCTTTCAAGACTTCATTTCTTCACCGCTAAGGTTCCTTCAATAGTAACTTGGAGAGTATCCCAATCTTCTTTTACGGATTCAAGATTTTGAATATTGAAGAATTGATGCCCATTAACTCCTCCAAAGATGGCATTCATAGCACGATGATGCCACTTAGCAACCTCAAACTCATTCGTTGTCTATTCACTCCATGGTTTGAGTATCATGCTTCCATCCTCTTGAACCTTGGTAGGAGGACTATAACCTTCTTCCACTACCATCCAAGCTCTTTCATCAATAGAGCGGATGTAGGCTTTCGTCCGTAACTTCTAACACTCATAGTTAGTGCCTCGAAGTAATGGTGGCCTGGTATTTGAGGCTCCTTCTGCTAATACATCATCTTGTAAACCCATGACTTCAAAAGCTTTGCAAAAATCGTGAATGTATCACCTGGACTCTCACTAAGTACAATCTAGTGTCCTGCTCTGATACCCATTGAAAATACAAACACGGTTAAATGCACAAGGCTAACCTAGAGGGGGGGAGGGTGAATAGGTTATACACCTTTTTCAACTCCCTTAGAAACAAACAAAAGTTTATCCATTTAGATTGCTTGTATCATAATATATATATCAATTAAAGACATTTAATCAATATATAAAACAAATAAAGTGTGATACAAACAAGTAATTGTAACACATACATAATCTATATTATAAAAAGGAAGTCAACTAACATATAGAGTTCTATCCACAGTATTCTAATAACAAATACAAATATAAGAGAGATAGGGATTGAGAAAAGTTAACACAAGATATAACGTGGTAAACCTTCGAAGAGGAAACATCCTCGAGTTAGCAACCACTGGCAAATAAAGTCCACTAGTAGATAAGACAAGTACAATCTCTCAAGTGACCTCTTCACCTAGAAACTACTCTCCTATCCAACTCATGAAGATGTCACCCTCTGGCTCAACAATCCGAGGCCTCACACCTCTTGTCAAGACTTCCTTGCTCAAACTTTCGGATCCACACGACCCTAGGCAAGACTTCTTTCTTGACAATCTGAGGTCTCCTACCTCTTGCCAAGACTTTCTTGCTCAACAACATAGGTCTCACACATATTGTCAAGACTTCCTTCTCACAAGGCATCTAGGTGATCATGAATGCAAAACATAAACAAGCACGCAACATAGAATGCTATGATCAACACTTCCTATGGAAAATACTAGACATGAGCATGAATGCAGAAAACAAATATAGTCTAGTCAATCATCCATGTTTAATCTATCTAGATCATGTAAGATATGTTCAATATTTATTACAACGTAGATACATGCATAGATCTAAAAATTGAATCACAAGATATGTTCAATTAACACATAATCAAGTTTAAATCTCATAAACCAAGAACATGCTAAAATCATATGACAAAGTCATTTAGATTAAAGCTAAAGTTCTAGAGCATATTCCTATTCATAGATTCAACAAAACACATGAATAGCTCCAAAGAATATAAGCACATATATCATTGTGAGATTTTGCCCAAGAGAGTCCAATACATGTGAGGAACTATTTTTCACAAAATCAATCAATCAAAGATCATCAAATAGTCCTAGAATCAAAGCTAGCACAATAAAATCCCAAACATGTTAAAACATAGGCAAAATCAAAACCTAACTCAACATGTGAGATTTCAATTGAAACTCAATCTAGCTATAAATGAGTTCAAAACTCAAATCAAAACAATCACAAGACACATATATATGTTGAAGAATAAAACCCAAGGCAATTGACCAAGTTTTAAAACAAAACTTTGAGAGAAAATCAATACCTTAGTTGATTTTGATGCAATCCGTTTTTTGTGAGTTTAGACTCCAAACATAGCAATAAAATAACTCAAACCTTCAGAGAAAAGATGGAGGATGAACAAACAAACACTCTCAACTTTGAATCACTCAAATTGGAGTTTAAATGAATAAGTTATGGTTTTTGGAAGGTGAGAAAATATGGAGAGAAAATTTTGCACTCAAGTTTTAAATTTCTTCTTAGAATGAAATGTGAGAGGGAAGGGAAATATAAATGATAGGGAAAGAATAGAAGCAAAAAGACCATAATGCCCCCTTTGATAATGCTTCTCCGAGATAGAGTGTGGGCATCTCGGGGCAGCAAGGAGTTGCAGCCGAGATGGCCATGTGCCATCTCGGGCATGCACCAATTGATGGCCTTTGGCCATGGTGCAACTCCCTGCACTCCTCTCGCTTTCTTCGATAGTTCTTTGGCCTTCAAACTCGGAATTCAAATCTGTTTGCCGATTACAAACTGTAACTCCCTCATGGACACGGACATATAAGATACTTAACCTTGAAAATAATAATGTATGCAACATGAGTTAAAATTGTAGTATCTTTTGACTTAGAACTTGAAATCAATAGTATGAGTAACTGAAATGATCGGAACTCAATCAAGAATGATTTAAGACTAAAATAAAGTTCAATATCCATGTTAAACAAACATATACACATAAAAACACAATTCACACTAGAATGCAAACTACATAGAGATAGTCTTAAATCATGCATTTTCCAAAACATGTTATTTTCATACCAATGCATGAACATTTATCTTCAAATGTGTGAATGTGTTATACATGGTACAAAACGATGCAGGGACACATATGAATGACTTGTATGTGTGTGCCTAAAATGGTGCACAATGATGCAGGGACACAAATGTATGAATTGTGTGTGTGTGCCTAAGCCTTGTAAGTGAAAGATAAGGTTTTAATATACCTTTGTAGAACCATATTGCATCCTTTCTCTTTGAAGACTTTGAACTTGCTTTGACTACTTGTTCCTTCTTCTTTGAAGCTTAAATCATCATGAATCTAAACAACTAAATCATTACAAGTAAACATCATTTTGATATGGAATTAATGTCAACACAATCTAAAACCTAACAAATACTTTTCCATAATGAATTCTATCCTACACCAAGACTCCTAATCCAACTGAATAGTATATTTGTGATCATATTAAAGACGTCCAAATTTGATTAGACAAATAATTCTTTTTATTTATCTACTTATCAAATATAGTCTTTAATATTAATTATACTACCAATAATAGTATAATATAAGGAGACCTTCTCTTATTACGAAAAGATTTTGACTTTAATTTAAATAATTAATTAATTTACAATGAATTAAATAATAAAATAAAAAATAATATATTTAGGCCTTTATATATTAGCCTTGCCGCCCATGACAATATATAGGCATATATATTATTTTTCTTATTTTATTAAATCCATTGGACTTTTATAAAAAGTCCACATGTGAACTAGACCCATTCTTACAAAAAGAAACAAGTCCACAAGCCTTAATACAGTTCTAGATGGACCCATAAATTGGTCTGGTAGAATATATCAAGTGATCCATGCAAGTTAGTGTGGATTGACGATCTTGACGATCTTGACGGTCTATCTAAATTTAAGCTTCAATAGACACAGCCTAATCACTATCAACAATTGATTCACTTAGGTCTGATCTATTAATTTTAGTTCATCCTACTAAAGAACTAAAATTGAACTCTTAAATAAAGATAGAATAATTTGATATTTCTCATTCTTACCGTAGACAACCTTATTGGAGAAAATATATCCTCGTGAATAATATCAGTAATTGCTGAGAGCTCATAGACCGCCTATAGGTCTCTAAGTTACCATATTTACTCATATGACCACATTTTGGACTTTGATATTTTGACTTCTTCTGAAGCTATGTTTTAATAGACCTTATTGAAAACTTAACGGTAAGATTTAATATTCACTACCTCAAAACATCCATATGATGATATTCTACTCTCATTTAATAAATAGAGCCACGATGTCCATATCTATAAATGATGTCCTCTATCTATTAACAAATGAATACCACGAAACTATCGAGGATAGACCATGCTTTATAATCGTACTCAATGATAGCTCAAATGATAACACTTGCAACCATAAGTCCATAATTTATCTCAGGATTGAGATAGACTCTCTGATTGTCTTCAAGTGAAAACTTTTATCCATTGACGGTTCTAGATAGAGTATTTCAATGTGATCCAATTCAATGCACCCTGTGTACTAGATTCTTTTACCAGAAGACACCACACTTTGATGATTTTAGGCTCATCATAACACATTTAATCCCACTCAAATGCTGGTAAAAGGATCTACAACTTTAACAAGATAAAGGCGCCAAACCTTTATCATAAGTTGTGAATATTTTTCAAGACTAACTAAAAAATTGTGTCTACCTCATAAATATCTAGATGTATGAACAATTCTTCTTTTCTCATAGTCTTTTGACCTTATGATTTCTTACTTTTGACAATAACAATAATTAAACCATAAATGCTATACGATTTGTTAAACTAAAAATCACTTTATTAATATGAAAATATTATGAAATACATTATTATGCACTTGCTATCGAGCATAATCCCAACACACCCCATGGGAGTCAGCCAAGGGGTCCAAACGGACACTTGTCACATGAAGTTTTGTTCGTCAAGAAAGAAGTTTTTGTATTCCAAGACATATGTAATTTACTTGCTTTTCTAGGATGGGCCAAAATTGTAGCTATTTATATTTTTTGTAAATATTACAATATTTGTTGTTGTATGATAACATGTCATGTAGAATAGGAGTGCCACTCATAACTCTTTTGCAATGAACATGCATTGAATGGTTGAGGTATCTATTTGGCATGTAGATAACTTGGTAAATCATCCTATGGAATTCGATCACACGTATTAAAAAATTGAGTCAGAAAAGGTGTTTTGGAACACCTACGGCCTCTAAGTATAGTTGAGCTTTATGTTTTGCGTAATAACCCCCAAGGGGCATACATGAATGGAATTTAGCAAGATACTTCCTTACAATGATAGACTAGACAATTGACCCAAACGATATCTACTCCCAAAGAAAGGATATTCATGAGGGAATATATTGAAAGTCGATAACTTGGTAACACACTTAATGTGATTTTATTAATATCCTTCAAAGAATTCCTGTTTATAAAATCGCAAGGCTAAAATTGAAAACGCTAGTTGTAATGTTAACAATTATGTGGGACCTAGTCCAACTAGTAAATGGTGCAAACTCCCAAAGAAGGCATGACATTTATGGGTGTTGGATCATCTTTGAATTTTATTATTGAATTATTTTAGTTAATTCAAGATAAATATTTGAAAGTGCTATATCATGATTGTTTACTTATATAATTTTTGTTATTATAAAGAAATCATGACCCCAACCCTAATCAACGTCCTAAAAGATAATACTTTAACTGATGATAATTATGTCACATGGAAAAGGAAAATTGAGTTGTTATTGCAAGCTGAAAAACATAAGTTTGTTCTATTTATTCTTAAACCACTAACTTCTACAAATGAATCTACTAAGGAGCAAAGAGACAAGTATCAGTAGTGGAAGTCTTCAGCTGAGATGGCTGAATGTTACATTATAGCCTCAATCTCCGACGTATTGTAATAGCAACATGAAGGAATGGAGAATGCTACATAAAATAATGTATTTGGAATAGATTTTTTGCTATGAAGTCTAGGACGACTAAGAGAGAGGTAGTGACTGCTTTCATTAATCTTAGGATGAAACCTGGATAGGCTGTGAAAGATCACATGATGAAAGTCATAGCTCATCTCAACATTGATGAACTCAATGGTGCTAAGATAAATGGTGTGAAGTAAATCGACATGATTTTCAACTCACTATTGGATTCCTTTGATTAGTTCAAGTTGGACTACACCTTGAACAATAAGGAATACACCTTGCAGGGCCTGATGCAAGATGTTTATAGCGCCGAGAAAATCCATATGAAAGGAAAGGGTTATGAGATTCAATCGGTAGGCAACGTTGCTACTAAGACCTGTAAGATGGTCAAGAAACAAAAAAGAAAACGCAACTTGGGCCTACCAATAAGGGGTTATAGAAAAGGAATAAACTTAAGAAATGAATTCGATTTGCATTTAGGCAATGAAGCGTTGGTGTCTGCTAGTGCAGTGGAGGATATTAGAGTCAATCTAGATTCTAGTTGGCATTTGGAATTAATAAATGTTTATTATGTACTACAATTCAAGAGGAATTGAATTTTTTGGTTTCGTGTTAGAATAAATTTTGATATTCAGTTACTTTTAATAAAGGTTTAATTATTAGTAAGAAAAACAAATTTGTTTGTAAAGGTACATTGGAAAACTGTTTATTCTAATAACATATCAATATCTCTCACTTATTAGACACGGAATCAATGCAATCTTATCAAAAGAGTAAAATTATCAAAAGATGAAACCTACCTATGGCATTTGTGCCTAGGTTATATTAAACTTGATTGGATCAAAAGATTGGTTAGTGATGGACCTTTAAGTGACTTAAAGGTTAATGATCTACTAACTTCTGATTCTTGTTTGGAAGGTAAGATGACCAAAAGGTCGTTCACTACAAAAGGCACAAGAGCCACTGAATGTTTAAGATTGATACACACTAACGTGTGTAGTCCTATGAGCGTTCAAGCTAGAGGTGTATATGAGTACTTCATCACTTTCATGGATGATTACTCGTGATTTGGCTATATGTATCTCATGAGACATAAGTCAGATGCTTTTGACATGTTAAAAGCGTTTAAAGCTGAAGTTGAAAATCAGCTTAAGAAACACATAAAAATCTTGAGGTCTGAATATTGTGGAGAATATCTATTTGGTGTAATTCAGCAATATCTTATTGATAACGGGATAATTTCTCAATTTTCTGTGCTAGGTACACCTTTATAAAATAGGGTTGCAGAAAGAAGAAGTAGAACTCTTTTGGACACGGTCAGATCTATGTTGATGTATTCAAACATTCCTTAATTCTTTTTGGTGATATGCTTTACAAATCGCAATGTACCTTCTAAGTCTGTTCCTAAAACAATGCATGAGTTGTGGATTTCATGCGCACGTGTTAAAAGGAAAGACAGAAAAGAAGAAGTCCTCATTCTGAAACAAGCATATTTGTAGGGTATCCAAAAGGAACCAAAGGATATTATTTCTACAGTCCTTTAGATCTTAAAGTATCGATTATGAGGAAACCTTCTCTCCTATAGCCATGATTAAATCCATTAGGATACTCTTATCCATTCCGGCATCTCCAGGCCTACAGATTTTACAAATGGATGCCAAGACAGCTTCCCTTAATGGAAGTCTTAACGAAAGCATCTATATGATGCATCCAGAAGGATTCATTGAAAAAACCCCAAGAGGAAAGGGTATGCAAGATACAAAGATCCATTTATGGATTGAAGCAAGCATCCAAATCCTGCAACATATAGTTCGATCAAGCCGTGAAATTTTTTGGATTTATTCAAAACCTTGATGAACCCTATGTATACAAAAAGATTAAAGGCGACAAGTTAGTTTTTCTAGTTCTTTATATTTGATGATATAGTACTCTTCGAAAATGATGTAGGTGTATTGACATCGTAAAAGAATGGTTAGCAAAACAATTTGATATGAAGGTATTAGGAGAAACAAGTTATATTCTCGGTAACCAAGTTATAAGAGATAGAAAGAGTAGAATGATTGCGTTATCCCAAGCTTCATACATAGTTAAAATCTTATCTAGATTTTCCATGCAAGATTCAAAGAAAGGTATGCTACCTATCAAACATGGAATCAAATTTTCTAAGGAACAAGTTCCTAAGAAGAGCCATTCATGAGTAGATTTCCATATGCCTCGGCAGTTAGGAGTCTCATGTATGCATTGCTCTACACTAGACCAAATATTTATTTTACTATTGGCATAGTTATCAGGTTTGAATCAAAACATAGTCTTGATCACTGTACGACAGTTAGCCATATTTCCAAGTATCTCAAGATAACGATTCTTTTACGATGTCAATACACCTATATCATTTCGACTCTAGAAGGGATTTAATTCCCGTTGGATATATAGATTTTGATTTCCAATTGGATTCTGACTCTAGAAGATCAACATAAGGGTCTGTGTTTACACTTGAAGGAGGGGCAGTCATATGGAGGAGTATCAGGCAATCTTATATTGTTGATTTCACCGTGGAAGTTGAGTATGGTGCCGCATTCAAAGCTGCTAAAGAGGTTGTCTAGCTCCGCCAATTTTTGATAGACTTGGAAGTGATTCCTGATGTGAATAAGCAGATCACTATCTTTTGTGACAATAGTGGAGCAGTGGCTAATTCGAGAAAACCAACAAGTTGTAAGAGAGAGAAACACATTGAAAAAAGTATCACCTTTTAAGGGAAATTATGCGTAGGGGAGACGTGACGATAACCAAGATCGTGTCGGCAGAAAATCTAGCTGATGCCTTCACAAAGGCTCTTCCAAAAAAGTGTTTTTATGGGCACCTAGAGAATATGGGGATAAGTTATGTGACACATTTGCCACAGATCAAGTGTGAGATTGTTAATATTATGTTCGATATCAAGAGTGTAGTATTGTTTTTGACAATCTTTTTATATTAATACGGTGATTTCTAGTTTAACAAATCTTATAGCATTTATAGTTTAATTATTATAATTGTCAAAAGTAAATAATCATAATGTCAAAAGACCATAAGAAAAGAAGATTTTTTCGTACATCTGGATATGTATGAGGTAGACATGATTTTTTAGTTAGTCTTGAATACTATTCACAATTTTAGATAAAGTTTGGGCGCCATTATCTTGTCAAAGTTGCAGATTATTTTGCTAGCATATGAGTGGCATCAAGTATGTTATAATTAGTCTAAAATCATCAAAGTGTGGTGTCTTTGGGACAAAAATCTAGTGCACTAGGTGCGTTGAATAGGATCAAAGTGAAATACTTTATCCAGAACCATCAATGGATAAAAGTTTTCACTTGAAGACAATTGGAGAGTCTATCTCAATCCTGAGATAAATGATGGACTTATGGTTGCAACTGTTATCATTTGAGCTATTAGTGAGTACAGTTATATAACATAGTCTATCCTCGATAGTTTTAAAGTATTTATATGTTAATCGATAGAGGACTTCAAATATAGATATGGATATCATAGCTCCATTTATTAAATATGAGTAGAATATTATCATATGGATCTTTTAAGGTATTGGATATTAAATATTAACTTTAAGATTTCAATAGTGTCTATCGAAGCATGGCTTTTGAACAAGTCAAAATATCCAAGTTCAAAATGTGGTCATATGAGTAATTATGATAACTTGGAGAGCTATAGGCGGTGTATAAGCTGTTGGCGATTGCTGATATTCTTCAAAAGGATACACTACTTCTTTTAAGATTGTATAGGGTATGAATGAGCAATATTAACTTATTCTATCTTTATTTAGGAGTTCAATTTTAGTTCTTTAGTGGAATGAACTAAAATAAAGATCGGACCTAAGTGAATCATTTGTTGATTGTGATTAGGTGATGTCTATCGGAGCTTAAATTTAGATAGCCCCCTAAGATCTCCAATTCACATGAGCTTGCATGGATCACTTAATATATTTTACAGGACCAATTTATGGGTCCATTTAGAATCGTATTAAAGCATGTGGACTTATTTCTTTTAGTAAGAATGGGTCCAATTCACATTTGGACCTTATATTAAAGTCCAATGGATTTCATAAAATAAAAAGAAAACAATATTTGGCCAATATTTTTATATCTTGGGCGGCAAGGGACTATATAATAGCCATCTATACTAATTTTTATTTTATTACTTAATTAAATTGAAATTATTAATTAATTGTTTAATTAAAAGTCAAAATCTTTTTTCTAGTAGGAGATGATCTCCTAAAGTCATATTATTGTCGGTAATATAATAAGTATCAAATACTTTATTTGATAAGTAGATAAATAATAAGAATTTGTTTATTTTGTCAAATTAAGAAGTATTTGATTTCTATTAAAACTCTAGTTGACAATTGGTCAAATTAGGAAGTTTTAATATAGTCACAATTTAATTATATTCAATAATTGGTTATTGAATAAATACACTATTTGAGTTGGATTATGAGTCTTGGTGTGCAAAAAGAAATCCTTTTTTGAAATGGATTTTATTTCTTTTTTTAAAAGGATTTTTTATCACCAAGTAAATCCACCTAAAGATAGGATTCTTGCACACCAAGTAAATCCTCTTTAGAAAAAGATTTGAGAACATATATATATATATATATCTCCATATAAAATTCGGCCAAGGCTAATTCTAAGTTAAATTTTGGCCAAGGCATGGATTTTTAGGAGACAAAATTCGACCAAGTGATAGAATTTTGAGAGAGGAAAAAATTTTGTTTTTGCTCTAGACAAAATTCGATCAACTCATAGATATTGTGTGTAGAATTCGGCCAAGGAGAAGAGAAGAGGGGACCGTTTTTGTTTTTGATAGTATACTAGTATTCTTTACATGAAAAGGGTTTTGTGTACAAAAATCGAATCGGGTTCACGCGAGCTTCATTTTAATAGATTGATAATTAACAATTGACCAAACGTTCTAGGGTTTTCTCTTGGAGGACTATTGTGACTAACAAAAGAAAAAGATTTTGATCGTATCCATCCTCAGGTATACATTTTAAAGAAAAGGAGCCCACACTCCAAGATGTTTCACGTTCATTATTTGATTGGAAGATCTTACGGATTCAATTCAACGCTAGTTAAATCATCACGAGATAAAAGGTACGATACTTTTAATATACATCAATAAATCTAGGGTTAAGGTTCTTTCTTTTAAAGGGAAAACTTTTAAAATATTACAAACCCTAATTTTATGGTTCCACATCATTTTGAATCGATACCTGAGTGTGGGTTCCCTTTCTTTAAATTCTATACCTGAGGATGGAAACAAATAAAATCTTCTTCTTTGTTATTCACAATAATCCTCTAAGAGAAAAACCAAGAACGTCCGGTCACTTTTGAATTATCAATCAATTTAATTGAAACTTGCGTGAACCTTGATTCAATGTTGTACACAAAACCCTTTTGATACAAAGCATACTAGTGTACTATCGAAAACAAAAACGTTCCCCTTTTTTTATTCTTGGCCGAATTCACACTATCTCTATGAGTTGGTCGAATTTTGTCTAGAGTAAAAAACAATTTTTTCTCCCTCAAAATTCTCTTTTGCTAGGCCAAATTCTCTTATTGAAAATTGCTTAGCATGGCCGAAATTCATCTCATAGAAAAATTTAGGCTGGCCGAAATTAACATACGTATATATATAGGATCATAAACCCTCTTATAAGAAGAATTTACTTGGTTGACAGGAATCCTTTCCTTAGGTGGATTTATTTGGTAGTTAAGATTCTTTATCTAAAGGGAATTCTATCATATTATATATATATATATATATATATATGGGCTGGCCAAAATTTCGTTGGATATTAATTAGGATCATAAATCCTTTCCTAAGAAGGATTTACTTGGTAGTTAAGAATCATTTCCTCAGGTAGATTTACATGGTGGTTAAGAATCCTTTTCTAAATGAATTCTATCCTACACCAAGACTCCTAATCCAACTCAATAGTGTATTTGTAACCATATTAAAGACTTCCTAATTTGATTAGATAAATAATTCCTTTTATTTATGTACTTATCAAATATAGTCTTTAATATTAATTATACTACCAACAATAGTATAATTTTAAGAGACCAACTCTTATTAGGAAAAAGATTTTGACTTTTAATTAAATAATTAATTAATGAACAAATTAATTAATTTTCATTTAATTAAATAATAAAATAAAAATGATATAATTTAAGCTATTCTTAATAGCCTTGCCGCCCAACACATGTATATAGGCCATATATTATTTTTCTAATTATATTAAATCCATTGGACCTTAATAAAAAAGTCCACATGTGAACTAGACCTATTCTTACAAAAAGAAACAAGTTCACATGCCTTAATACAATTCTAGATGGACCCCTAAATTGGTCTTGTATAATATATCAAGTGATCCATGCAAGTTCGTGTGACATAGGGATCTTGGCGGGCTATCTAAATTTAAGCTCCAATAGACACAACCCAATCACATTCAACAAATGATTCACTTTGGTCCAATCTATTTAATTTTAGTTCATTCCGCTAAAGAACTAAAATTGAACTCTTAAATAAAGATAGAATAATTTGATGTTACTCATTCACACCTAGACAACCTTATTGGAGAAAGTGTATCGTCGTGAAGAATACCAGTAATCGCCAAGAGCTCATAGACCGCCTATAGCTCTCCAAGTTACCATATTTACTCATACGACCACATTTTGAACTTGGATATTTTTACTTGTCCAAAAGCCATGTTTCAAGGTTAAGATTTAATATCCAATACCTCAAAACATCCATATGATGGTATTCTACTATCATTCACTAAATGGAGCCACAATGTCCATATCTATAAATGAAGTCCTCTATCGATTAACAAATAAATACCACCAAACTATCGATGATAGACTATGCTATATAATCGTATTCATTGATAGCTCAAATGATAACATTTGCAACCATAAGTCCAACATTTATCTCATGATTGAGATAGACTCTCCGATTGTCTTCAAATAAAAACTTTTATCCATTGATGGTTTCAGATAAAGTATTTCATTTTGATCCTATTCAATGCACCAAGTGCACTAGAATATTTTGCCCAAAGACACCACACTTTGATGATTTTAGACTCATCCTAACACATTTGATCCCACTCAAATGCTAGCAATAGAATCTACAACTTTGACAAGATAAAGGAGCCCAACCTTTTATCTTAAATTGTGAATGTTATTCAAGACTAACTAAAGAATTGTGTCAACCTTATACATATCTAGATGTATGAACAATTCTTCTTCTCTCATAGTCTTTTGACCTTATGATTATTTACTTTTGACCATTATAATAATTAAACTGTAAATGCCATAAGATTTGTTAAAATAGAAATCACTTTATTAACATGAAACGATTGTCAAATACATTATTATACTCTTGCTATCGAGCATAATTATAACAATCTTCGACTTGCTCTATAGCAAATGTGTCATATCTCTCATCCCCATATTCTCTAGATGCCCATCAAAACACTTTTTTGGAAGAGCCTTTGTTTAGGCATCCGCTAGATTTTCTGCTGACACGATCTTGGTTATCGTCACGTCTCCCCTATGCACAATTTCCCTTAAAAGGTGATACTTTTTTCAATGTGTTTCCCTCTATTACGACTTGTTGGTTCTCTCGAATTAGTCACTGCTCCACTATTGTCACAATAGATAGTGATCTGCTTATTCATTTTAGGAACCACTTCCAAGTCAATCAAGAATTGGTGGAGCTAGATAGCCTCTTTTACAGCCTCGCATACGGCAACATACTCGGCTTTCAGGGTGGAATTGGCAATACAAGATTGCTTGATACTCCTCCATATGACTGCCCCTCTTCCAATAGTAACACAGATCCTGATGTTGATCTAATGGATTCAGGATCTGAATGAAAATTAAATCCCCTCTAGAGTATACTAGCTTATAATCTTTCGTTCTCCTTAGATACTTGAAAATATGCTTGAATGCCTACCAGTGTTCAGGACCAGGCTTCGATTGAAACCTGCTAACTATGCCCAGAGCAAAACAAATATCTGGTCTAGTGCAGAGCATTGCATACATGAGACTTCCAATTGCCGATTCATATGGAACCCTACTCATGAATTGCTCTTTATGCTCATTCTTAGGAACTTGTTCCTTAGAAAGTTTGATTCCATGTTTTTAAAGGTAACATACCGTTCTTGGAATCTTGCATGGAAAACTTTACAAGATTTTATCTATGTATGAAGCCTGGGATAATGCAATCGTTCTATTCTTTCTATCCCTTATGATTTGGATACCAAAAATATAACTTGTTTCTCCTAAGTCCTTCATATCAAATTGTTTTGCTAACCAATCTTTTATTGATGTCAATACACCTACATCGTTTCCGATGAGTAGTATATCATCAATGTAAAGAACTAGGAAAACCAACTTGTCACCTTTAATCCTTTTATATACATAAGGTTCATCAAGGTTTTCAATAAATCCAAAACTTTTTATGGCTTGATCGAACCTTATGTTCCAGGATCTGGATGTTTGCTTCAATCCATATATGGATCTTTGCAACTTGCATACCCTTTCCTCTTGGCCCTTTTCAATGAATCCTTCTGGTTGCATCATATAGATGCTTTCATCAAGACTTCCATTAAGGAAAGCTGTCTTGCCGTCCATTTGTCAAATCTCTAGGTCAAGAGATGCCACAATGGATAAGAGTATCCTAATGGATTTAAGCATGGCCATAGGAGAGAAGGTTTCTTCGTAATCGATACCTTCCTTCTGTGTATAACCTTTAGCTACCAATCTAGCTTTAAAGGTTTCCACCTTTCCATCCATTCCTCTTTTCCTCTTGTATACCCACTTGCACCCAATGGGTTTCATCCCTTTAGGCAAGTCTACAAGAGACCAGACTTTGTTTTTGAACATAGATTCAATATCGGATTGCTTTGCCTTTTGTCAATGGCGACAATCAACATCTTCCATTGTTTCCTTGTACGTATAGGGGTGGTCAACGTCATCAAAAAGATTCTCTACAGATTCTCCTAGACCGATGTATCTCTCGGGTTGTCTAACAACCCTCTCACTATGATAAGGTAGGATAGATTGTTGATCTTGTGTTGGTACGAAACTTACAATTGGGCTCGGTTGCGAAACCTTTTGTGAAATTGTATCTCCTTAAAGCTCATTCAGGACAATTCTACTTTTAGGCACATAATTATTCATGTATTCCTTTTCTAGAAATTTAGCATTTGTTGAAACAAATACTTTAAGATATAAAGGACTGTAAAAATAATATCCTTTTGTTCCTTTTGTATACCCTACAAATATGCTTGTTTCTGAATGGGACTCCATCTTTTCTGTCTTTCCTTTTAACATGTGCGCAGGACATCCAATTATCCTTAAGTGTTGTAAACTAGGCTTTCGCTTGGTCCAAAACTCATGCGGTGTTTTAGGAACCGACTTAGATGGTACATCGTTTAGAATGTACATTACGGTTTGTAAAGCATATCCCCAAAAAGAATTAGGGAGCGTTGAATAACTCAACATAGACCTAACCATGTCCAAAAAGGGTTTTATTTCTCCTTTCTACCACCCTATTTTGTTGAGGTGTGCCTGGTGTAGAAAACTGAGAAATTATCCCATTATCAATAAGATATTGCTGAAACTCACCAGATAGATATTCTCCACCACGATCAGACCTCAAGATTTTTATGCGTTTCTCAAGCTGATTTTCAACTACAGCTTTAAATGTTTTAAACATGTCAAAAGCATCCGACTTATGTCTTATGAGATATACATAGCCAAATCTTGAGTGATCATCCGTGAAAGTGATGAAGTACTCATATCCACCTCTAGCTTGAATGCTTATAGGTCCACACACATTAGTGTGTATCTAACCGAAACATTCAATGGCTCTTGTTCCTTTGGTCGTAAACGACCTTTTGGTCATTTTACCTTCCAAACAAGATTCTCAAGTTGGTAGATCATCAATCTTTAAGTCACTTAGAGGCCCATCACATGCCAATCTTTTAATCCTATCAAGGTTAAAATGACCAGGGCACAAATGCCATAGGTAGGTTTCATCTTTTGATAATTTTACTCTTTTATGATTAGGTTCCGTTGATTCTGTGTCTAACAAGTGAGAGATATTTCCACACAAATAGAATAAACCATTTTCCAATGTACCTTTACATACAAATTTGTTATTCTTACTAATAATAAAACTTTTATTAAAACTAACCGAATATCCAAACTTATTTAGACAACAGACCAAAATTAAATTCATCTTGAATTGTGGTACATAATAAACGTTTATTGAAACTAAATGCCTATAAGAATCAAAATTGATTCTAATATCTCCAACTACACTAGTAGACACCAAAGCTCCATGACCTAAATGCAAGTTGAATTCATTCTTATTCAGTCTCCACAAAAGAAACACTTTCCTTTGAACTTTGTTACTTTCTTGATCTTCTTCTAAGAAGGCTCAAGTTGCTTTTTCTTCTATTGTCTCTTGACCTTCTTACGGGTCTTTAACAATAGCAACTTTCCAAGCATATGAATCTCTTGACCCTTGCCTTTCACAAGGATTATCTTGGTGCTTTGAATATCTTGCATCAGGCCTTGCAATATGCATTCCTTTTTATTCAAGGTGTAGTCCAACTTGAATTGATCAAAGGAATCTGATAGTGAGTTGACAATCACGTCAATTTTGGTCTCACCATCTATCTCAGCACCATTCAGTTCAGCAATATTGAGATGTGCTATGACTTTCATAGCCTGTCTAGGTTTCATCCTAAGATTCATGAAAGCAGTCACTGCCTCTCTCTTAGTCATCCTAGACCTCATAGCTAATATCTCTTATAGAGGCATCATTATATCCGCAGCAGTCTCCATTCCTTCATGTTGCTGTTGCAACATGTCGGAGATGATGGCCATAATGTAACGTACATTTAGCCATCTCATTTGAAGACTTCCACTACTGATACTCATCTCTTTGTCCTGAGTAGATTCATTAGTTTGGTGGTTAAGGAATAGACATAACGAATTTATGTTTTTCAGATTGCTATAACAACCCAATTTTCCTTTTCCATGTGACATAATTATCTTCAGTTAAAGTATTATCTTTTAGGATATTGTTTAGGGATGGGGTTATGATTTATTTATATTAACAAAAATTATATAAGTAAATAATCATGATAAAACACTTTTGAATATTTATCTTGAATTAAATAAAATAATTCAATCATAAAAATTCAACGGTGATCCAACACCCATAAATGTCAGGCCTCATTTGGGAGTACGTACAATTTACTAGTTGGACTAGGTCCCACCTAATTGTTAACATAACAACCAATGTTTTCTATTTTAGCCTTGCAATTTTATTAACAATAAATCTTGGGAGGATATTAATAAAATTACATTGAGTGTGTTACCAAGTTATCGACCTTCAATATAATCCCTCACGAATATCCCTCCTTTGGGAGTAGATATCGTTTGGGCTAATTGTCTAGTCTATCCTTGTAAAGAAGTATCTTGCTAAATTCCATTCATGAATACCTCTTGGAAGGTTATTCACGAAACATAAAGCTCAATTAAACTTAGAGGCCGTAGGTGTTCCAAAACACCTTCTCCCACTTAATTGTTTAAGGCGTGTGATCGAATTTCAAAGAATGATTAACCAAGTTATCTAGATGCCAATTTAGATACTTAAACCATTCAATGCATGTTCATACAAAAAGAGATATATGAGTGACACTCCTATTCTATATGACATGCTATCAAACAATGACAAACATTGCAATATTTAAAAAATTATAAATAGCTACAATTTTGGTCCGTCCTAGAAAAACAAGTAAATTACACATATCTTGGAATACAAGAACTCCTTTCTTGGCGAACAAGTCTTTACGCGACCTTCGTCGTTCGGACTCCCTCGGCAACCTCCCATGGACGTGCGCACCCTTCACCCTTACCCATGGGCGTGCGCATGCCACAAACCCATAAAGGGCTGCCATGCGCAGCCCATGGCTACCAAAGGGCTGCCGTGAGCAGCCTATGCCACAACAAACGTGGTTGTGCGTTCTTTGTAAGCACGTTCATTGTTATGGCTCGCATGATCCCAAACTTGTTCCGGTTGCTCCTAATTCTAGAAACCATTGAGTCTTCGAAACTTGAATGTATTACAGAAGAATTTAAATAATAAAATACTGCATTTTTTTTTTTATTACAACAGAAAAAAAAAAACTTAGCAACTACTAAGAAAGAAATTAGGGTGATGATAGACCACCCTTCTTGTTACAATCCCAAAACAAAATACATTGAAATTCTAGGACCAAAATTGAGCAATAACAAACCACATATAAAACATATATATATCATACAATCCAATGCAAATATATATGCGAATACCTAGAGTGTCATCTCCTTCTAAAACATGCATATATACAATAAAAAGAAAAAGATTCACGAACACATACATCAATTAATCAAGGGTACAACAAGGCTCTGATACCAATTGTAGGGAAAAAATCACGCGCAGCGGAAGCGTGAGAAAACATTATAAGAAATAGGGTTTATGTATAAATAAATTTTTTCCCTTTTAATAACAAGAACCTTAACCCTAGATTAATCGATGTATATAAAAAGTATCGTACCTTTTTTTTTCCGTGACGATTGAACTAGCGTCGAATTGAATCAACAAGATCTTCCAATCCAATCACGAATGTGAATCACCTAGGAGTGTGGGCTCCCTTTCTTTAAATTGTATATCTGAGGATGGAAATAAACAAAATCTTCTTCTTTGTTATTCACAATAATCCTCCAAGAGAAAAACCAATAACGTCCGGTCACTTTTGAATTATCAATCAATTTAATTGAAACTCGCGTGAACCTTGATTCGATGTTATATACAAAACCCTTTTGATGCAAAGCATACTAGTGTACTATCGAAAACAAAAATGTTCCTTTTTTTCTCTTCTTAGCCAAATTCACACTATCTCTATGAGTTGGTCGAATTTTGTCCAGAGTAAAAAATTAATATTTCTCCCTCAATATTCTCTCTTGCTAGGCCAAATTCTCTTCTTGAAAATTGCTTAGCATGGCCGAAATTCATCTAATAGAAAAACTTAGGCTGACCGAAATTAACAAACATATATATATATACAGGATCATAAATCCTCTCCTAAGAAGAATTTACTTGGTTGACAAGAATCCTTTCCTTAGGTTGATTTATTTGGTAGTTAGGAATCCTTATCTAAAAGGAATTCTATCATGTTATATATATATATATATGGGCTTGCCGAAATTTCATTGGATATATATTAGGATCACAAATCTTTTCTTAAGAAGGATTTACTTGGTAGTTAAGAATCCTTTTCTTAGGTAGATTTACTTGGTGGTTAAGAATCCTTTTTAAATGAATTATATCCTACACCAAAACTCCTAATCCAACTCAATAGTGTATTTGTAACCATATTAAAGACTTCCTAATTTGATTAGATAAATAATTCATTTTACTTATCTACTTATCAAATATAGTCTTTAATATTAATTATACTACCAACAATAGTATAATTTTAAGAGACCAACTCTTATTAGGAAAAAGATTTTGACTTTTAATTAAATAATTAATTAATGAACAAATTAATTAATTTTCATTTAATTAAATAATAAAATAAAAATGATATAATTTAAGCTATTCTTAATAGCCTTGACGCCCAACACATGTATATAGGCCATATATTATTTTTCTTATTTTATTAAATCCGTTGGACCATAATAAAAAAGTCCACAAGTGAACTAGACCTATTCTTACAAAAAGAAACAAGTGATTCACTTAGGTCCAATCTATTTAATTTTAGTTCAATCCGCTAAAGAACTAAAATTGAACACTTAAATAAAGATAGAATAAGTTGATGTTACTCATTCATATCCTAGACAACCTTATTGGAGCAAGTGTATCTTCGTGAAGAATAACAGTAATCGCCAAGAGCTCAAAGACCGCCTATAGCTCTCAAAGTTACCATATTTACTTATATGACCACATTTTGAACTTGGATATTTTGACTTGTCCAAAAGCTATGTTTTAGTAGACACTATTGAAAACTTAATGTTAAGATTTAATATCCAATACCTCAAAACATCCATATGATGGTATTCTACTCTCATTCAATAAATGGAGCCACGATGTCCATATCTATAAATGAAGTCCTCTATCGATTAACAAATGAATACCACAAAACTATCGAGGATAGACTATGCTATATAATCTTACTCATTGATAGCTCAAATGATAACACTTGCAACCATAAGTTCATCATTTATCTCAGGATTGAGATAGACTCTCCGATTGTCTTCAAATGAAAACTTTTATCCATTGACGGTTCCAGATAAAGTATTTCATTTTCATCATATTCAATGCACTCGGTGTACTAGATTCTTTTGCCCAAAGACACCACACTTTGATGATTTTAGACTCTTCATAACACATTTGATCCCACTCAAATGCTAGCAATAGAATCTACAACTTTGACAAGATAAAGACGCCCAACCTTTTATCTTAAGTTATGAATGTTATTCAAGACTAACTAAAAAATTGTGTCTACCTCATACATATCTAGATGTATGAACAATTCTTCTTTTCTCATAGTCTTTCGACCTTATGATTATTTACTTTTGACCATTATAATAATTAAACTGTAAATGCTATAAGATTTGTTAAAATAGAAATCACTTTATTAAAATGAAAAGATTGTCAAATACATTATTATAATCTTGATATCGAGCATAATCCTAACAGTAATCGGAATAAAAGCTTAAAGAAACGAAGAAGTTAGCAACAAGGGTATGATCTAAATCATTCTTTATATATGCTTATATGTTGTATATGGTTTACAAGTTGAATAAAAAAATTTCACAATATAAATCCGAGTTCCTAGAGTTTGCTCGTTGTTTTGATGAGTACTTCTTATGAGCTCTCTCATCACATTTTCGAGTGAAACACTCGATGGCTGGTAGATAGGCCTCGAATTTAGCATTAAGTAATCCATAGAGACCTAAAACAAAGAAAAACAAAAATATCCAAATAAGTAAAAATAAACAAAAAAAAACTATAAATAACTAAGAAACTTAACTAGAAAACTAGGATTAGCCACATAATTACCACCTGTCCCCGGCAATAATGCCATTTTTGACACCCATCTGTCATATATGCAATATCAAAATAAAATTTATAAAAACTGCAATAATGCGTCAAAAAGTTTATAAAACTAGTATAACGGCAAGTCGTGTATCGTCCACAAGGAAAGGGAAATTAAATGGCTAAAATTAGTTACCTACTACAAAAAAAAAACATGAAAAAGTAAATATCAATGGTTGGATTTTGAAAAGTTAATAGCTATGATGAAAAACTACTTCTAGGCTAGTTAATATAACATGCAACTAGTGTTAGCGAGAATGCAAAATGAGAAGATATTAGAACTAGGGGGTTGATGAATCCAACAATCAAATAACGGACGTATCAATAATTCTCATGAATGTACATTAATATATTGTAACCAATCTAGAGTGTATAGTATTGATTGTATATCCCTTATAAGTTTCCAATCTAGCACGTATAGTATTGCCCACCCACAAGTGATTGTTTTTGAATGTACGTCTATTAAAATAAGGGACTAATCTCTTTATAAAATCACCAACCTAGAGTGTATAGTATTGGTGCTTAATCTCTAACTACCAACCAACCTAGAGTGTATAAAATTGATTACCCATTTAGGATTAGATAGAAATTGAGATTAATATAGTCAGAGTTCACTTAAAGAGTGTACTCTTGTTCAATCCTACCAATCAAATGAGCTTAAAAGAATCAAAAAGAGTGTAGACCCAATTCTCTAGTCAAATAATTCCTCAAACAATTTGCAAAAAGTGGAGTGTACAATCTAAGACAAATTATCTTTGAAATCAATTCAAACATTGAATGAAACATATTTATAGATTAAATAAAGTTTATAAAGTTCAATACAGACCCAAGGTTCACAATTGTATCACATAAACCCCTTGGTAGGTGATTAGCTACTCATGTTAATTACAGAATAAAAGCTAAGAGAAAAAGTAAAGAGAAGACCCTTGTAAAGAATCTTCTTTCTAGAAGCTTCAATCCAATCTCTTAGTGTCCTTGATTAGATAAGGATGAAGAAGATGTAAGAGGGTTAGGATTTGGTAGGGAAAGATTCCTAGATCTAGGTTAGTGGTTAGTGATGTAAGACAGAGAAAAGAGTGTTCTTGGAAGAAGGTGAAAGAGTGAATTCGTGGCTGGAAGATAGTGGAGGAAAAAAAGAACAAGATACATTTATAGGGTTTCCGAATTAGATCAAAAAATGCTAACGTGGCAAAATCTAGGTAAGAAATGTGAAGGCAGTGCGCAGGTAGGCACTCGTCGTCATTTATTATCCATATTGATCTGTTTCCTGGTATGGGCATCTGCACAGGTTGGTACCCGTGTAGTACCCATGCACTGAGCTTTCTTCAAAGACTCCTTCTTCAGGTGTGCAGGTTGTGTACGGGGTAGTGCATGGGTAAAGTACTAGTTCACTAGGGCCTTCAATGCTTTCTTTTTCTAAACCAATTGGTTCATTTTCCACATGAAAATCTCGATTTTTTATTCCATCACAAGATTTGTACCAAATACCGGTAGTTGCAATAAAGAAGCCATTGGACATATAAAAGCACCCGAAAATGCAACAAAGAACAAAGACATGAGGGCAAAAATATATAACAATTTTGGCGAGATCACATATGAGACTAGGATTTGCAATGAAGGTGGTTTATGCCTAACGATATGAAATGGGCGATTTCCAATAGATCTGAACTTCGCTGCATTCGTGCATTTTTTCATGGTCAACCCCTAGCGACACATGTGGGGCGACATTCTATGGGCTTAACATTGTTAGTTGATCTACCAAAGGTAACGTTTATCATCCGATAATGCATTGGTTGTGACAATCTCTGGAATCCTAATCTAGCCAAATCTGTGTTATATTTTGGCCCATATTTCCTCATCATTTGGCTCGATTCCAAGTGAATTCTCCTATTTAATGGCTCAAGTCTAATCAATCCAGGCGTACAGTGTATTTCAGATTAACAAGGTTCAAACTGGAGCTTTCAGGTGAAGAATAATTCATAATTGAAAGAAGTATGTCTAGTTCCCTAATAGTAGGCGGGTTTCTACCCTCACAATGTTACCAACACAAATCTTGGGGATCTCACGTAAGAGTTTACTGGTCAATCTCAACAAAGTACTCACGGACCGAGAGCCAAATCATCTTTAGAAGATCTCAAGGCTAAGATTTACTAGTTCATACCAACGTAGTGCTACCCATAATATAGAAGCAAGGAAGCATATAATTTGTTTGCTAGTCCTGTTCTCGGGTACCTACCAGTGAATGGCCGGCAGCGAAGTTGACCAGAGATGATGACATCAGCAAACCTAGACCTATTTTTGGCATTACTATAAATACATCACTTCTGATTTTTATCCATATGCCCTCATAGCCTTCTTACATCATTAATCACTGACCTTAGGTTTTGTAATCTCTCCCACCATATCCAAACACATCCTACACCATTCCTAACCAATCTTTACACCAAAGCCATTCCTACAACACTCTTTCCACTTCCTTTTCATCCAAACACAAGCACCGACTCAAGAGCTACAAATTCCACACATTGGATAATAAGAGGAGATTGAAGAATAGAGAAATCACAATAAGCCATTAGGATTCTTTTCTAGTTTTAATCCATTTTTTTGTTCACTGCATTTTGATTATGAGTAACTAAACCTCAAATGAGGGTTGATGTAATTATACAAGAATTATGGGTAATCCTCCATATCTTTAGTATTTGATCTATTGAGTGTTAGGATTATGCTCGATAGCAATAATGTAATAATGTATTTGACAATATTTTCATATTAATAAAGTGATTTCTAGTTTAACAAGTCTTATAACATTTATAGTTTAATTATTATAATTTTCAAAAGTAAATAATCATTAGGTCAAAAAAATATGAGAAATGAAGAATTGTTCATACATCTGGATGTGTATGAGGTAGACACAATTCTTTAGTTAGTCTTGAATAATATTTACAACTTGAGATAAAAGGTTGGACGCATTTATCTTGTCAAAGTTGTAGATTCCTTTGCTAGCATTTGAGTGGGATCAAATGTGTTTTGATGAGTCTAAAATCATCATAGTGTGGTTTCTTTGGGCAAAAGAATCTAGTGCACTGGGTGCATTGAAGTGGATCACAATGAAATACTTTATCTAGAACCGTCAATGGATAAAAGTTTTTCATTTGAAGACAATCGGAGAGTCTATCTCAATCCTGAGATAAATTATGGACTTATGGTTGCAAGTATTGTCATTTGAGATATCAATGTGTATGATTATATAGCATAGTCTATCCTCAATAGTTTGGTGGTATTCATTTGTTAATTGATAGAGGACATCATTTATAGATATAGACATCGTGGCTCCACTTATTAAATGAGAGTAGAATATCATCATAGGGATGTTTTGAGGTATTGGATATTAAATCTTAACGTTAAGTTTTCAATTGTTTCTATTGAAACATGGCTTCTGGACAAGTCAAAATATCCAAGTTCAAAATGTGGTCATATGAGTTAATATGGTAACTTGGAGAGCTATAAGTGGTCTATGAGCTCTTGGCGATTACTGGTATTCTTCATGAGGAAACACTTTCTCCAATAAGGTTGTCTAGGTTATGAATGAGTGACATCAACTTATTCTTTCTTTATTTAAGAGTTCAATTTTAGTTATTTAGTGGAATAAACTAAAATTAAATAGATCAGACCTAAGTGAATCATTTGTTGATTGTGATTGGGTTGTGTCTATTGGAGCTTAAATTTAGATAGCCCGCCAAGATCCCCAATCCACACGAACTTGCATGGATCACTTGATATTTTTTACCGGACCAATTTAGAGGTCCATCTAGAATTGTATTGAGGCATGTGGACTTGTTTCTTTTTCTAAGAATGGGTCTAGTTCACATGTGGACTTTTTATAAAGGTCAAATGGATTTAATAAAATAAGAAAATAATATATTGGCCCAAATATATGGTTTGGGCAGAAAGGCTATTTAGAATAGCTTAATTATATTATTTTATTTTATTATTTAATTAAACGGAGATTAATTAATTTGTTGATTAATTAATTTGTTGATTAAAAGTCAAAATCTTTTTCCTAGTAGGAGAAGGACTTCTAATATTATTATATTGTTGGTAGTATAATTAAAATTAAAGACTATATTTGATAAGTAGATAAATAAAAGAAATTATTTATCTAATCAAATTAGGAAGTATTTAATATAGTTACAAATAAACTATTGAGTTGGGTTATGAGTCTTGGTGTAGAATCGAATTCATTTAGAAAAGGATTCTTAACCACCAAGTAAATCTAACAAAGGAAAGGATTCTTAAATACCAAGTAAATCCTTCTTAGAAAAGGATTTGTGATTCTAATAAATATCCAATGAAATTTCGGCTAGCCCATATATATATATATATATATATATATAATAGGATAGAATTCCTTTTAGATAAGGATTCTTAACTACGAAATAAATCCACTTAAGGAAAAGATTCTTGCCAACCAATTAAATACTTCTTAGGAGAGAATTTATGATCATATATATATATGTGTATGTTAATTTCGGCCAGCTTAAGTTTTTCCATAAGTGGAATTTTGGCCATGCTATGAAATTTTCAAGAAGAGAATTTGGGCTAGCAAAAGAGAAATTTGAGGGAGAAAATTTTGTTTTTTACTCTGCTTAAAATTCGACCAACTCATAAAGATTGTGTTAATTCGGCCAAGAAGAGAAAAAGGGGAACGTTTTTGTTTTCGATATTACAGTAGTATCCTTTACATCAAAAAGGTTTTGTGTACAACATTGAATCAAGGTTCACGCGAGTTTCAATCAAATTGATTGATAATTCACAAGTTGCCGAACGTTCTTGATTTTTCTCTTGGAGGATTATTGTGACTAACAAGGAACAAGATTTTGTTTGTTTCCATTCTCGGGTATACAAGATAAAGAAAGGGTGCCCACACTCCTAGGTGATTCACGTTCGTGATTGGATTGGAAGATCTTACGAAATCAATTTGTCGCTTATTCAATCGTCACGAGAAAAAGGTACGCTACTTTTATATACATCAATTAATCTAGGGTTAAGGTTCTTGTTATTGAAAAAGGGAAAATTTTATTTATATAGACAAACCCTAATTTTTTGTTTTTCACGCTTCTGTTGCGTTTTGAAACCATTTTTCCCTACATTTAGTTCCATGCATTGTTTTTAAAGCAGTTGATTCTTTCGCCATCTCTTAATTCATGTTTAGGTACCAAATTAATTTTAGTTTTTAAAAGATTATTAAATATCTTCTTTGATTGAGTAGATATGACATCTCTTAATTCAAGTCTAGATACACACTCTAAGGTGATAAACAAGTTATCTTGAATTTAAGGGATATGTATAAAGTATGCCAATCCGATACATCATGGTTATAATGGTAAGCGTGGATTGAGAATATGCCCTACCAAGTCATCCTAACAATTTAAATCTACCTATGCTTCAAGAGAAACTCTCTCTACACTCAGTCTAATATGCCCTTAGTTGTTGTGTTGCTAAGGGTTTAGTGATTCTCAAATCACACTTAAAGGTAAATTTAGCAGTAAAGATTGAATAGGTTCTTAAAGGAATAATTGGATTGTCCACTAGTTGTGTTGTGATTGCATCGACTCCCATTTCCATCTCATTATCTTACCACACTATAATCTTCTTAAATTAATTGCATTTTAGATTAATTAGTTAAATAGTTATTTGCATCTTAGTTGTTAATTTCCCAAAACCAACCATCACATTTTACTTTTTAGCATAATTAGTATTAGCGTGCCAGTTTAGTCATTACTACCACTAATCTCAGTGGACGACCCTTGCTGTCGTTGTACTTGTTTTTAAAACTTTAGAGCACATTGCTAGGACTTTGATAAATATTTTTTCATTTGTAATTTTCCAACGATAGAAAAAGCGCATCCAATATGGCGCCGTTGCCTAGGATCGATGTGCGTAGTAGTGATTAGATTAGTTTTAATATTTGTATTTTAGCTAGTGCCTACGCCACCGAAGTGCCTAGTGATTTTATTTCGTTTGGTGGTTTTGTTTACTCTTATTTTTGGATAGATGGATTACTTAAAGAAATACATGGGATCTATGAGCGTACAATGTGGAAATTCCTATAATCTAGAGCCACCAGGATTAGAGGACTAACAAAGACTCATCATGGACCTATGGTGAGGTCAATACCTTTGAGCAGCCAGTCTCATCATACCAACTAATGTCCAAATCATTTGAAGATGAGATGAGAGAACTCATGCGTGATTTTCATCAAACAGATGATCAATTATAGTTGAGCCTTCTAGACTTCATAACTCATCTGATTCATATTGCTTCAATATTAAATTGACCAAACCGATGAAATCCTTAAAAAGCTTGAAAGATGACATGGATGACATCCTGAGAAATTTTGAAAAAAGGTAAGGTAAGAAATAGAAGAGAAGTTGTATTTACATCAAGAAAAAACGGTGGAAACTTCCTGAGAAAGAGAAAACGAGGAATTGTTTTGAAAGGAAGTTACAGCTCATGAAGAAGGAATTTGAAAAGAAAGTTAATGACATGAAAATGGTACATATAGATGAGCCTAAAATGCAAAACAAAAAGCTGGCACTAAAAGTAAAATTGCTCATAATGGAGAATGGTACACTTTGAAAGATGGTAAATGAAGTTTCTAACAAGAACAAGGACTTGGAAATACAAAGTAAGAGCTTTGAATTTAAACGAAATTCAACATTGAAAGATTTGGAGCACTTAGCAAGACTATCAGATGAATTTGAAGACAAGATAATGATCGTGCCAAAATTGTGTTACATTTAAACCCTCAACTCCATATCCTTAGCGTGTTTTTATTGTGTTTTTGTGTCTAATGGCTATGTTCTACTCCATTCCAAGTATTCAATGTATTTTGGGTATTGGAGATACAAAGCGAGATTTTTGGGAACGAAACAAGTTAAAGTTCAGGAAATGAAGCCAAGTTCCCAGGTTCTTACTCGGACAAGGCAGTAAGGATACCCTTAAACTGGCTCCTTGAAAAATGCAAGAGGTGCAAGTGTGCCAGTCTATACCCACGCACTACCTGTAAACAGAGAAAAAGAAGAAGGCGTAAAGACACTACACGAGTCACTACAAGGGTCACTGCATGGGTCCCTACCTGCGCACTTCAAGGCCGCACACTGCACCATATGCATTGAAATCATTTTTTAGACCTATTTTCAGTAATGTTGTACTGCTTTCTTTTCTGAAATCATGTACATGCCCTCACAATACACTTTTCAGACCCTTACATCATCTAGATCAAGGAATTACCTCCCACCATATCCAAATTCGTACTACATCATTTCCTTCACCAAATCGAGGTTTACATCATACATTCAACCTCCACTTTACTGAAAACCAATTACGCAATCAAGAAGCTCTGGTTTTGCAAACTTTGGAGGAAGAGATGACTTGAAGAAAGAGGAATCTCAACGCTTTAATAGGTTCTTTTTTTCTCTTGTTTCTTTACTGTTGTTTTGTATTCAAGCTATGGGTAGCTAAATGCCTGTGCGAGAGTTAATGTTATAATTCATGGATTGTTTGCTTTCCACCGTATTTTTAGTATTCAATCTTGTTAGTTCCATTCGCTGTGCTTAATTTTGTTTAACATCTTCTAGAATTAAGTAGGCACTCTAACTCTTGATTCATGATTGATGTTAAATTGTTTTGAGTTTTTGAACTTATAGTTGTTATTCTTTTTTGATTAAGCAGGCACTCCAACTCTTAATTCATTTAGAGGCTGAATTTGAGCTTATAATGCATTTGATACTTTTCTTGGATTGAGTAGGCACTCAAACTCTTAACTCATGTTAGATGTTAAATTGTGAAGTCTTCTTGGTTTGATTAGGCACTTCAACTCTTAGCCCCTGTGAGATTTCTATTAATAATTTTTAACCACATACACTTGAGGTGATTTCTAAACAAGCTCACTTGAATGGAAGGGATGGATTGTGAGCATATCAATCCAAGCCACTCCGACAAATTAAGCTACTCGAGCATAATAAGTCTCTTCGCCACAGTCGATTCAACACTCCAATGGTTGGGTTATGGGTAAGGATTAAGTGGTCTTACAACCACACTTACGATAGATTGACCAATAATAGATTGAATCAGTTTTAAAAGACCAGATTGACCACCATTCGTATTAGGGTTGCATTGACTCCCACATATCTTATCATACTCTATCACTTCACATTCTCATTATCTCAGTTTAATTCTAGTTTAGATTTAATTATAGTTCACAGGTTAGTGTTATCCACATGAATCACCATTTACATTTACTTTTTAAGTATTGCTAGTTATAGAACTTCATTTGATCACTTTAACCTTCAATTTCTGTGGAACGATACCCAACTTGCCACTTTACTTGCATTTTGATGTACACTTGAGGTTCTACAATTTTTTTGTTGACAAATAATTTTACACAACAAAAAGGGTTCTATCATATAGCTCAAAATTCATAGAAGATATAGATGGAGATCGAGATAAAAGTCAATGCTTTGGATGAAGTCAAAGAAGCTCTGAACAAGATGGATGAAGCTCTCAAGATAGCAAAGGAAAATAAGTGTGACTACATGATCATGCCAAATTTATGCTATAATTTGAGCCTTATTCCTCATCCATCGCCTTGTTTTCAAGCGTTTTTTCATTTATACATGATCAGCTTTTCAAACCTAGTTTTGGGAATCCTATATATACATCCTTACCTTAGGTCAAATACATGCCCACTTTAGCTTGCAACCTCATTTTTATCCATTTAAGATCCAAGGATTTTCTCCAACAAATCCAAATCATTTCTCACCAAATCCTTCACCAAGTCTATTCCATACACCAATTTCCATTCCATCTTCACCCAAGACAAATACCCATCACCAAGGAGCACGAAATATTGTCTTATGAGAGGAAAAGAAGCTTGAAGAAGTGAGGAGATCACAAAATATCACTGGATCTCCTCTCTTCTCTTGTCTTTTTAACTTTCTTTTGTGTATTTACTATGAGTAGATAAATCCTCTTTATAGGAGTGAATGCAATTTTTTCCATGAATCTTGGGCTTTCCACACTTATCTAATATTTGATTTATTTGTTGGTTGCAAATTAGCAAACAAAAATATTATCATATTTAGCAAGTGGACGAATCATAAACGATAGTACAATTGGCAATCAAGGGTCGTTCCCACGAGGAATGAATTACCTACAGAAGTTAAGAATTTAAAAACACTAAATTAGGACACACAACGACTCTAAAATAAATCACAACTCACACACACGATTGGAGGTTTCTGAAAATTAATAAAAACTAAGAATATAAGTTAAACTAAATTAAAAAAACACAGCAGAAAAATTATTTAGAAAAATCAATAAGGAAAAGTTAGCTAGAGCCTCATATCCATCACTAAACATTCATCTAATCCATATACAATAACGAGTGAATAAATAGTCAAGCACGATGAAGATATTCACAACAAGATGGTGGGTATTCCACACAAGTTGTAGGATCCTATATGGACAAGATACTTGTGCAAATTTTGATACAGAACGCCAAGAAAGGTAATATACTTTATAGGAATGGAGTTCACATGTCTAAGGAACACTATCCTAAGACACCTCAAGAGGTTGAGGATATGAGACACGTTCCTTATGAGTCTGCAGTATCCAGTCTTATTTATTCTATGTTATGCATGAGACCTAACAACTGATTGGTAGTGGGAGTAGCCGTAAGTTTAAGTCAAACCCAGGATTGGATCATTGGGTTGCTATAAATATCATTCTAAAGTACTTTTGGAGAAAGAGAAATTATATGCTATTATATTGTGGATAGGATTTGATCCTATGAGGATATACAGATTCTGATTTTTCAGACAGAGATTCTAAGAAATCCATTTATGGATCAGTTTTCACCCTTGGTGGTAGAGCCATAGTATAGAGGAGTTTTAAGCAATCATGTATTGCTGACTCCAGCATGGAAGCCGAATATATAGCAAGTTGTGAAGCTGTTAAAGATGTTGTATGGCTCCATAAGTTCTTGATTGATCTAGAAGTTGCTTCAGATCTAGATAAGCCCATCACATTTTATCGTGATAACAGTAGTGTTGTGGCTAATTTCTAAGAACCAATAAGCCACAAGAGAGGGAAGCTTATAAAACAAAAATATTATCTCATCAGATAGGGGATGTTACCATGACCAAGATAGTGTCTCTAAACAATCATATTGATCCATTTACGAAGACCTTGATGGTTAAAGTGTTTGAAGGTCACCTAGAGGGTCTAGGGTTACGAGATGTGTCTCACTTGCTTTAGTGCAAGTGGGAGATTATTGGGATTTACGTTCTAAAGCTTGTAATTTGTAAGTGTTATTGAAACATTATTAAAAAAAGTAGTTTGTTCATTCTTTAATTATGTTTGATGCATTATATCATGTGTATTTAACATCTAAGACTGTCAGATGTAATTTCTAACTAAGTATATGAGTGTCATATACAGAGGAATTCTGTTTGAGATGAGCAATCTAAAGGTCTGTAGATAACAAAAAGAGTTAGGTACCTTATTTGTGGTTAATTTACAGTTGCGGTCTATTCTGTAATGTACGGTGGTCTTAACCTAGACTATTCATATGGTGATATAAGAATAGAGGCACCTTATATAATGTGATCATACATGACTTGGCCATGATCTATAAGAATCTCTCACCAAGATCTGTAACATGATAAGATTCATATATATCAATAAATGATGGCTATATATAGATGATCTTAATCCTGAGTGTCTTATTGATTCCTTCAGGATATCTCATGGTTTTTGATATACCATAGGTGAGATCGGAGTTGCATTCCTAGTGAACATACGAATGGAGATTAGATAACTACAAAAAAAAATCTGGACATCATTTGCCTCTGAAAATGCTTAGGACTTGTTCCTATTTTCAAGACCAACAATGTCGGTTTTTGGAAATCTAAAATCACAGTTGATTTGAGAGATATGACCAAAACAAAAACTGAAAAGTAGTAAGGGATTCTGTATGAAATTTGAATATATATGGAGGAAAAATCATGTGGAAAGCAAAGAGATTCAAAAGCTAATGAACCCTTACTACCTAGGCTAACCAAGGAGGAATAAGGCCTCCGCGGGGGATGAGGGGTGGTCTTCTCAGGATTGACACACGCCATCCCAGGAAGGGGTATGTTTGGTAATTAGCCATCCTAATTCCCGTCCGCTGTCTTTTGTGCTCTCGCGTTCTTCAACTGTTCTTCTTCCTCCAAACTTTGAATTCAAATTCATTTTTGGATTACGAATCATAACTCCTTCAAGTACTTGGACGTCAAAAAAACTTTCACAAAAGATATGGAAATCGACTCGATAAACAAAGAGAAAAGCCATGCACGATAAAGACACTGAAAGTTTCGTAACTTTCAACTCGAAACTCAAAAACTTATGAATGAGTAACCGAAATGAACAAAACTCAATATAGAACAATATGAGAACATAATCAAGTTCGATGTCATAAAAATACAAACAAACAAACAAACACAAGAACACACACGTATGCCATTTCCTAGATACAATCCTAGATAATGTAATTTACAAAAAATTTCAATTTACATCTAATGCATGTCCATACAACAATAAGTTTGTGAATGTGTTATACCAATTTAGTGCAATGACGCAAAGAAACAATGGCGTAGAGAAAAAAAATTATGCAATGTGTGTGTGTGTGTGTGTGTGTGTGTGTGTGTGTGTGTGTGTGTGTGTGTGTGTGTGTGTGTGTGCACTAACACCTTGCAAGAGGAAGAAGAATCTTGATACCATAGCATCCAAGTAAGCACATATCCTCTTGAAGACAAACTTTGCATGAGAAGTTTTTCTTCTTCTTTGAAGCTCATATAAACCACAAACCACCTAAGCAACTAGACATTACAAAAAAAAAGAGAATTTTATTTTGGAATCAAGCCAACACAAATCTTAAACCTAACAATCTCCCTCTTTGGCTATTCCATGACAAAGCCTCAACCTCACCATACAATGATCTCTCAAATTAACTCATGGTTGATTGCATTCTCACATCCTTACATTACAAAGATATCCCTAGATTAAAATGTTTTCATTTCTTCATGAGTCTTCATGAATCTCTTCTCAAAACATCAAAACACCTATGAGACAAGCACAACCAAACAAACACGAGATCTTCCAAAGAAGATTGGTGAGATATATTCACTAAAATAAGCAAGAAACAAGAATCCCCCTACCACATATTGAAATTCCCTTAAAGTGTGTGTCTAAACAAACCTAGAGGGGGGTGAATAGGTTTTAATCAAGTCAATTACCAACTTTTCTTGATTAGTCAATATGAAAGATTCACCCAACAAACAAATATACAAAATCAAGTGTAAAGTGTGGAAATATGAAGAACACTTGATAAATACATGAAACCCTTCAAATGGGAAAAACCACAGCTATTCTGCTACCACACACGATCACAGAATTCCACTATATGAATAAAAGGTTGCATCCTCAAGTGATACTCGGACTCTCACTCTCGACAACCTCAGGCTATGGACACTACCACTCGTCACTCTTGGTTTAATCCCTAGTGATATCCCCTGATCCACTACTCTTGGTGTGAACATCTCCTGCTCTAACCCTCGAGCCTTTTATAGTGGCACTTGGCCTGTTGCTTGCCAACCCACCCTTGGTTACAAGACTCAACTTGCTTTTGCAACTTCACCTAGAAGGCACAAGGCTTTGACTCTATGAATAGTATACAATTTAGGTGTATATATAGCACTATGCTCAAATGCAATAATATGTAAAACCAAACACAAAATGCTTAACTAGATGTTATATAGCAATTAAACAACCTAGCTATCAAATAATGCCTACATGCCTATATATAAGGACTCAATTTGGTGTATAGATAAATATAACAACCTAATTATCAATAAAAGTCAAACCAACATATAATTAAGGACATACAAATGCAATCAAGAAATGCAATTAATGAGGCATACAAATAAATGTTCATGAACTAGACTAGATGTACAAAGTCATCCTAATCATCAATTAAGCATAAATGAGCATATATGAATTAGCTATTTAGACATAAAAGACCTAATGGTGCAAGCTATCACAATCAAACCCCAAACATGTAATAACTTCAATTGATATATAATAAACATAAAGATTTGCTAACCTAATCAATAAATGACATGTCTTGATAAGCTAGAACAATAAATGAGCAAGAATAATAGTTCTACATACCAATTAATGAAGACCCATGCTTTGAATGATGCTAGAGATGCAAGATGAAGATGGTTTATGAGGTTTGGAGAGTTAATGAACATGACTTAAAGGTTTCTCTCTCTAGGGTGATTCTCTCACACTAAAAATGTATTCTTGAAGCCTTAAAACAAATTAGAGAAGAAAATGAACTTTAAATAGAGATCCAAGAAGAAACTACGTTTTTTTACAAAGAAAAAAGGATTTCTTGGTGTCAAAAGCAAACATAGGGTTACCTTGATGATAAGTGTAGGGAAAAACGGTTTAGAAACACAACGGAAGTGTGAGAAAAAAAATGATTAGGGTTTGCGTATAAATAAAAATTTTCCCTTTTATACAACGAGAACCTTAACCCTAGATTAATTGATGTATATATAAGTATCGTACCTTTTTCGCGTGACGATTGAACAAGCACCGAATTGATTCCGCAAGATCTTCCAATCCAATCACGAATGTGAATCACCTAAGAGTGTGGGATCCCTTTCTTTAAATTGTATTCCTAAGGATGGAGACAAAGCAAAAATATTTTCTTTGTTAGTTACAAATATCCTCCAAGAGAAAAATCCAAGAACGTCCGGTCACTTGTGAATTATCAATCAATTTGATTGAAACTCACGTGAACCTTGATTCAATGTTGTACACAAAACCCTTTTGATGTAAAGGATATTAGTATACTATAGAATACAAAAACGTTCCCTTTTTTTCTCTTCTAGGCCGAATTCACACACACCCTTTATCTATGAGTTGATTGAAGTTTGTCTTGAGAAAAAACTAATTTTTCTCCCTCAAATTTCTCTTTTCCTATGCCAAATTCTCTCTTGAAAATTACGTAGGCATGGCAAAAAATTTCATCATAGAATTCATAGTGCTGGCCGAAAATCACACACACACACACACACACATATATATATATATATATATATAGGATCGTAAATCCTTTCCTAAGAAGGATTTACTTGGTTGGCAAGAATCCTTTCCTTAGGTGGATTTATTTGGTAGTTAAGAATCCTTATCTTAAACAAAATTCTGTCCTTTTGTATGTATATATGGGCTGACCGAATTTTATATGATATAGATTAGGATCACAAATCCTTTCCTAAGAAGGATTACTTTGTAGTTAAGAATCCTTTCCTTAGGTAGATTTACTTGGTGGTTAAGAATCCTTTTCAAAAAGGAATTCTATCCTAACACCAAGACTCCTAATCCAACTCAAAAGTGTATTTGTAACCATATTAAAGACTTCCTAATTTGATTAGATAAACAACTCCTTTTATTTATCTATTTATCAAATATAGTCTTTAACATTAACCATACTACCAACAATAGTATAGTTTTTAGGAGACCATCTTCTAATAAGAAAAGATTTTGACTTTTAATTAAATAATTAATTAATCAACAAATTAATTAATTTCCATTTAATTAAATAATAATAAAATAAAAATAATATATTTAAGCTATTCACCATAGCCATTGCCGCCCATACCTAGTATAAAGGTCATATATTATTTTTCTTATTTTATTAAATCCATTGGACCTTAATAAAAAGTCCACATGTGAACTAGACCTATTCTTACAAAAAGAAACAAGTTCACATGCCTTATTACAATTCTAGATGGACCCATATTGGTCTGGTAGAATATATTAAGTGATCCATGTAAGTTCGTGTGGATTGGGGATCTTGGCGGGCTATCTAGATTTAAGCTCCAACAGACGCAACCTTATCACAATCAACAAATGATTCACTTAGGTTCGATCTATTTAATTTTAGTTCATTCCACTAAAGAACAAAAATTGAACTCTTAAATAAAGATAGAATAAGTTAATGTTACTCATTCGTACCCTAGACAACCTTATTGGAGAAAATGTATCCTCGTAAAGAATACCAGTAATCGCCAAGAGCTCATAGACCGCCTATAGCTCTCCAAGTTACCATATTTACTCATACGACTTCATTTTGAACTTGGATATTTTGACTTGTCCAAAAGCCATGTTTCAATAGACACTATTGAAAACTTAACTTTAAGATTTACCAATACCTTAAAACATCCATATGATGGTATTCTACTCTCATTCAATAAATGGAGCCACGATGTCCATATCTATAAATGAAGTCCTCTATCGATTAACAAATGAATACCACTAAACTATCGAGGATAGACTATGCTCTATAATCGTACTCATTGATAGCTAAAATGATAACACTTGCAAACAAAAAGCTCAACTAAACTTGGAGGCCGTAGGTGTTTCAAAACACCTTCTCCCACTCAATTGTTTAAGGCGTGTGTTCGAATTCCAAAGAATGATTTACCAAGTTATCTAGATGCCAATTTAGATACTTAAACCATTCAATGCATGTTCATACCAAAAGAGATATATGAGTGGCACTCCTATTCTATATGACATGTTATCAAACAATGACAAACATTGCAATATTTAAAAAAAAAAAATAGTTACAATTTTGGTCCATCCTAGAAAAACAAGTAAATTACATCTGTCTTGGAATACAATAACTCCTTTCTTTGCGAACAAGTCTTCACGAGACCTTCATCGTTTGGACTCCCTCGGCTACCTCCCATGGGCGTGCGCACCCCTTGCCTTTACCCATGGGCGTACGCATGTCACAAGCCCATAAAGTGCTGCCATGCGCAGCCCATGGCAACAACAAGGGCTGCCGTGCGCAGCCCATGCCACAACAAACGTGGCTGCATAACAAAATACTGCAGTTTTATTATTATTATTATTATTACAACAACAAAATAAAAAAAAAACTTAGCAACTACCAAGAAAGAAATTATGCCGATGATAAACCACGCTTCTTGTTACAATCCCAAAACAAAAATACATTGAAATTCTAGGACCAAAATTGAGTAATAACCATCCACATATAAAACATATATACATATATATATATATATATATCCATACATTTTAATGTAAATATATACACGATTACCTAGAGTGCCATCTCTCTATAGAACATGCGCATCTACAATAAAAAGAAAAAGATTCACGTACACATACAACAATTAATCAAGGGTACAACCAGGCTCTAATACCAATTGTAGGGAAAAACGGGTTCAAAACGCAACGGAAGCGAGATAAAAATTAGAAAATTAGGGTTTGAGTACATAAAAAAAAATTCCCTTTTAATAACAAGAACCTTAATTTTCTAATTTTTATCACGCTTCCGTTGCGTTTTGAACCTGTTTTTCCCTACAATTGATATCATAGCCTTATTGTACCCTTGATTAATTGTTGTATATGTACGTGAAACTTTTTATTTTTATTGTATATGCACATGTTCTAGAGAGAGTTGGCACTCTAGGTATTCATGTATATATTTACATTGGAATGTATGGATATATATATATATATATATATATATATATATATATATGTTTTATATGTGGATTGTTATTGCTCAATTTTGCACTCTTGCTATCGAGCATAATCTTAATAATAAGTCCCTTCAAGGTCGCTTTTTTCTTTGGTTTGGGTGCCAAAACACACTTGAAAAGGTGACTTGGAAGTCAGGTCGCCTCGAGGTTGCTATACTCTCAGGAAAACCGCGCAGCATAACAGCTCCAGACTCGAGCTACCCAAAACATGACAAAACGACATAGAAACCTTTCGTATAATATACCTTGGAAATGTATGGAAATCTACTTTATTCTCTAATTTAAAAACATGATTTAGATTTTTGTAAAATGATTTATGGTCAAATGAGTTACCAAAGGAAAGAATTGGACATTAACAAGAATGCCTAAAATCATGAAATATAACCAGGTGACCAAAGTCCAAACTAAGAGAAGAATGTGACCTTCTCAAATGGTCACTCAACACGCTAAAACAAGCACACCATCATGCAAGTGTGGACACAACACAAAACCACACTTAAAGCTAAGAATTTAGTGCAAGTGTGATAGTGAGTAAGGATGCACACATAAGCAATAAGATACAAATGCATGTTGATACAAATGCATTTAAGATTGTGTGCAATGAGTAAATGATGCAAACATATAAGCAATAGACAACACAAATGTAAGATGAAACAAATCATACATGAAGTGTGTGTGTGCACCAAAACTCTTCAAGAGATAGAGTCAATTAAATATACCTTTAGCACTTGAAGTCATGGAGATACTTGGAAGCTTGCCAATGAAGGCCTATATCCATTACACAGTAATCCCCAATGTGGTGTGGTTTGTCACAAAATAAGCCGATTATAAAATCGAAGTCCTTAAAATTGTTGGGATTATGCTCAATAACAAGCGTGTAATAATGTATTTAATAATCTTTTCATAATATTAAAGTGATTTTGAGTTTGAAAAATCTTATAGCATTTATATTTTAATTATTATAATTGTCAAAAGTAAATAATCATAAGGTCAAAAAAATATGAGAAATGAAGAATTGTTCATACATCTGGATATGTATAAGGTAGACACAATTCTTTAGTTAGTCTTGAACAATATTCACAACTCAAGATAAAGGTTAGGTGTCTTTACCTTGTTAAAGTTGTAGATTATTTTCCTGGCATTTGAGTGGGATCAAATGTGTTATGATGAGTCTAAAATCATCAAAGTGTGGTGTCTTTGGGCAAAAGAATCTAGTGCACTTGGTGTATTGAACAGGATCACAGTGAAATATTTTTTCTAGAACCCGTCAATGGATGAAAGTTTTAACTTGAGGACAATCGGAGAGTCTATCTCAATCTTGAGATAAATTATGAACTTATTGTTACAAGTGTTATAACTTGAGTCATAAATGAGTACGATTATATAGCATAGTCTATCCTTAATGGTTTAATGGCATTCATTTGTTAATCGATAGAGGACTTCATTTATAGATATGGACATCGTGGCTCCATTTATTAAATGTGAGTAGAATATCATAATATGGATATTTTGAGGTATTTGATGTTAAATCTTAACGTTAAATTTTCAATAGTGTCTACTGAAATATGGCTTCTGGACATGTCAAAATATCCAAGTTCAAAATGTGGTCATATGAGTAAATATGGTAAGTATAAGAGCTATAGGCGGTCTATGAGCTCTTAACGATTACTGCTATTCTTTATGAGGATACACTATCTCCATTAAAATTATCTAGGGTAAGAATGAGGAACATTAACTTATTATATATATATATATATATTTAAGAGTTCAATTTTGGTTCTTTAGTGGAATAAACTAAAATTAATAGATCGGACCTAAGTGAAACATTTGTTAATTTTGATTAGGTTATGTCAAATGGAGATTAAATTTAGTTAGCCCGTCAATATCCCATATCCACATGAACTGGCATTGATCATTTCATATATTCCACTAGACCAATTTATGGGCCCATTCAGAATTGTTTTTGGATTTCGGAATCCAAAAGATTTGGAGAGGTGCGGTCATGTGTGATCAAGACAAGCGGGAACTATTCAAAATACTTGGAATGGACGGCCAAGGATGTGGGATTCCCCGAGCGGCCCTAATGGGTTTGATTAGCATTCCATTTATACATTAAGAATATAATTTACACATTTTAATTCAATGGGCTGTTTAAATTATATTAATGTATTAATGTATTAATTTAAGGCAAGTGGTCATGTTTCTTTTATAGTAAGAATGAGTCTAGTTCACATGTGGAATTTTTATTAAAGTCTAATGGATTTAACAAAATAGAAAAATAATATATTGCTAATATAATAGGCTTGGGTGGCAAGGGCTTATAAAATATCCTAATATATTGTTTTTATTTTATTATTTAATTAAGTGGAAATTAATTAATTATTTAATTAAAAGTCAAAATATTTTTTCCTAACAGGAGAAGGTCTCCTAGTGTCATACTATTGTTGGTAATATGATAAGTATATAATTAAGGAGTTTATTTATCTAGTCAAATTAGGAAGTGTTTGATATCTATCAAAACTCTAATTGACTCTTGGTCAAATTAGGAATTTATTAATAATGTCACAATTTAATTTATATTCAATAATTAGTTATTGGATAAGTACATTAACGAGTTGGAATAGAAGTCATGGTGTGGAAAAGAATTCCGAAAGTTGATAGTAGTCTTGGTGAAAGTAAATCCTCCTAAAGAGAGGATTTGGCAACCTATATATATATATATATATATATATATATATATATATATATATATATATAACAATTATGGAATTCGGCCAACACATAAAAATCAAGATTGAGATTTCAGCCAAGGCTATTTAAAAGGCTTGAGAGAAGTTTTTTTTTTAATTTGCTTATATGGATAAAAAAAACTTCATCCAACTCAAAAGAGGAAACGTTTTTCTTTTTGATACTGCACTAGTATCCTTTGCATCAAAAGGTTTTGCGTACAAAAGTCTAATCGGGTTCATGCGAGTTTTAATCAAAAAGATTTATAATTCACAAGTGACCAAACGTTCTTAGGTTTTCTCGAGGAGGATTATTGTGACTAAGAAAAGAAAAAGATTTTGTTTGTTTTCCATCCTCAATTATAAAATTCAAAGAAAGGGAGCCCACAATCCTAGGTGATTCACATTTATGATTAGATTGGAAGATCTTGCGGATTCAATTCGGCACAACTTCGATCGTCAAGATAGAAAGGTAATATACTTTTATTATATGTTAATTAGTCTAGGGTTAAGGTTCTTTCTTCTAAAGGATTTTTTTTAAAATATACCAATCGAATTTTTAGCTTCTGACGCATGTTTTTCCAACAATTGGTATCAGACTCTCGTTGTACAGTTGATTAATTATTGTATATTACGTGAATCTATTTCTTTTTATTTTGAATATGTATGTTTTAGAAAGAGATGGTACTCTAGTTATTCGCATATATATATATATATATATATATATATATATATATATATATTTACATTGGAATGTATGGATATATATATGTGTGTGTGTGTGTGTGTGTGTGTGTGTGTGTGTGTTTTAATGTGATTTGTTATTGCTCAATTTTGGTCCTAGAATTTCGATGTATTTTTGCATTGGAATTGTAACAAAAAGGGTGGCATATCATCGCCATAATTTCCATCTTGGTAGTTGATAAGTTTTTTGTTTTATTAGTGTCGTAATAAAAAAAAACATGTTGTAATATATTCAAGTTTTGAACAATTGAAAAATTGTAGAATTCGAAGCAAAAAAAGTAGCAATGGAGTAACCTGGAGTAGCCGCACAAGGATTCGGGTGCGCATGTGCCTAAACATGAGAACTTTAGATGGTGCCGCTTGATGACTGATTCGCCAAGATAGGATTAGGGTTTTGTATTTCAAACAATTGTAATTTACTTGTTTTTCTAGGACGGACCAAAATTGTGGCTATTAATTTTTTTGTAAATATTGCAATGTTTGTCATTATTTGGTAACATGTCTTATAGAATAGGAGTGCCACTCATTTATCTCTTTTGGTATGAACATGCATTGAATGATTTAGGTATAACTGGGTAAATCATTCTACGGAATTAAGTCACATGTCATAAATAATTGGGGGTAAGAGAAGGTGTTTAGGAACACCTACGGCCACAAAGTTTAGTTGAGTTTTATGTTTTGTGTGATAACCTCCCAAATGGTATCCAAAAATGGAATTTAGCATGATACTTACAAGGATATACTAGACAATTGACTCAAAAGATATCTACTCTCAAATCAGTTATTTTCGTGAGGAAATATATTGAAGGTCGATAACTTGGTAACACATTCAATGTGATTTTATTGATATCCTCCCAAGAGTTCTTGTTAATAAATTCGCAAGGCTAAAATTGAAAATGATGTTTGTTATGTAAACAATTAGGTGGGACCTAGTCCAACTAGTAGATGGTGCGAACTCCTAAAGAGGCGTGACATTTATGGTTGTTGGATCACCGTTGAATTCTACGATTGAATTATTTTATTTAATTCAAGATAAATATTTGAAAGTTCTTTATCATGATTGTTTACTTATATAATCTTTGTTATTATTTAGAAATCATAATCCCATCACTATTCAACATCCTAAAAGATAATACTTTAACTGATGATAATTATGTCATATGGAAAAGGAAAATTGGGTTCTTGCTGCAATCTGAAAAGCATAAGTCTGTTCTATGTACCTCTAAACCACGAACTCCTATTGATGAATCTATTGAAGAGCAAATAGATGAGTACCAACAATGGAAATATTCAAATGAGATGACCAAACGTTACATTATGGCCACCATCTCTGACGTGTTGCAACAACAACACGAAGGAATGGAGACTGTGTTAGGATTATGCTCGATAACAAGAGTGTAATAATGTAGTTGATAGTCTTTTCATAATAATAAAGTGATTTCTAGTTAAACAAATATTATAGCATTTATAGTTTAATTATTATAATTGTCAAAAGTAAATAATCAGATGGTCAAAAGACTATGAGAAAATAAGAATTGTTCATACATCTAGATATGTATGATGTAGACACAATTCTTTAGTTAGTTTTGAATAATATTCACAACTTAAGATAAAAGGTTGGGCGCCATTATCTTGTTAAAGTTTTAGATTCTTTTGCTAGCATTTGAGTGGGATCAAATGTGTTATAATGAGTCTAAAATCATCAAAGTGTGGTGTATTTGGACAAAAGAATCTAGTGCACTGGGTGCATTGAATTGGATCACAATGAAATACTTTATCTAGAACCGTCAATGGATAAAAGTTTTCATTTGAAGACAATCAGAGAGTCTATCTCAATCCTGAGATAAATGATGGACTTACGGTTGCAAGTGTTATCATTTGAGTTATCAATGAGTACGATTATATATCATAGTCTATCCTCGATAGTTTGGTGGTATTCATTTATTAATCGATAGAGGACTTCATTTATAGATATGGACATCGTGGCTCCATTTATGAAATGAGAGTTGAATATCATCATATGGATGTTTTGAGGTATTGGATATTAAATCTTAAAGTTAAGTTTTCAATAATGAAACATAGCTTCTTGACAAGTCAAAATATCCAAGTTCAAAATGTGGTCATATGAGTAAATATGGTAATTTGGAGAGCTATAAGATGTCTATGAGCTCTTGGCGATTACTGATATTCTTCACGAGGATACAATTCTCAAATAAGGTTGTCTAGGGTATGAATGAGTAACATCAACTTACTCTATCTTTATTTACGAGTTCAATTTTAGTTCTTTAGTGGAATGAACTAAAATTAAATGGATCGAACCTAAGTGAATCATTTGTTGATTGTGATTATGTTGTGTCTATTGGAGCTTACATTTAGATAGCCTGCCAAGATCCCCTATCCACTCGAACTTGCATGGATCACAAGATATATTCTACCGGACCAATTTAGGGGGTCCATTTAGAGTTGTATTAAGGCATGTGAACTTGTTTCTTTTTGTAAGAATAGGTCTAGTTCACATGTGGACTTTTTATTAAGGTCCAATGGATTTAATAAATAAGAAAAATAATATATGGCCCATATATATGTGTTGGGCGGCAAGGCTATTTAGAATAGCTTAATTATATTATTTTTATTTAATTATTTAATTAAATATAAATTAATTATTTAATTAAAAGTCAAAATCTTTTTCCTAGTAGGAGATGGTCTCCTAAAATTATAATGTTATTGGTAGTATAATTGATATTAAAGATTATATTTGATAAGTAGATAAATAAAAGGAATTATTTATCTAGTCAAATTAGGAAATCTTTAATATGGTTACAAATACGCTGTTGAGTTGGATTAGGAGTCTTGGTGTAGGATAGAATTCATTTAGAAAAGCATTCTTAACCACCAAGTAAATCTACCTAAGGAAAGGATTCTTAACTTCCAAGTAAATCCTTCTTAGGAAAGGATTTGTGATCCTAATATATATCCAATGAAATTTCTGCCAGCCCATATATATATATAATAGGATAGAATTCCTTTTAGATAACGATTCTTAACTACCAAATAAATCCACCTAAGGAAATGATTATTGCCAACCAAGTAAATCCTTCTTAGGAGAGGATTTATGTTCCTATATATATATATGTATGTATGTTAATTTCGGCCATCCTAAGTTTTTCTATGAGAGGAATTTCGGTCATGCTAAGCAATTTTCAAGAAGAGAATTTAGCCTAGCAAAAGAGAATTTTGAGGGAGATTTTTTTTATTTTTACTCTGGAGAAAATTCGACCAACTCGTAGAGATAGTGTGAATCGGCAAAGCAGAGAAAAAGGGGAATGTGATTTTTTTCGATAGTACACTAGTATCCTTTACTTCAAAAGGGTTTTGTGTATAACATCGAATCAAGGTTCACGCGAGTTTCAATCAAATTGATTGATAATTCACAATTGGCCAGACGTTCTTGATTTTTCTCTTGGAGGATATTTGTAATTAACAAAGAAAAGATTTTGTTTGTCTCCATCCTCAAGTATACAATTTAAAGAAAGGGAGCCCACACTCCTAGGTGATTCATGTTCGTGATTGGATTGGAAGATCTTGTGAAATCAATTTGGTGCTTGTTCAATCATCACGAAAAAAAGGCACGACACTTTTTATATACATCAATTAATCTAGGGTTAAGGTTCTTGTTAGTCATAGGGAAATTTTTTTATTTATACGCAAACCCTAATTTTTATTAAATTTCCTCACTCTTCCGCTGCGTGTGTTTTATATTCCCTATAGACTGCTATCGATATAATGATGTCTTTGGAAAAGATTTTTGCTATGAAGTCCAAGACGACTATGAGAGAGACAATGACTACTTTCATTAATCTTAGGATGAAACCTGAACAGACTGTGAAAGATTACATGATGAAAGTCATAGCACATCTCAACATTGCTAAATTCAATGGTGTTGAGATAGATGGTGAGACAAAAATTGACATGATTGTCAGCTCACTGTCAGATTCTTTTGATCATTTCAAGTTGGACTACACCTTGAACAATAAGGTATACACCTTGCAAAGCATGATATAAGATGTTCAAAGTGCTAAGAAAATCCTTGTGAAAGGCAAGGGTCAAGAGATTCATAAGGTAGGTAAAGTTGTTACTGTTAAGACTAGTAAGAAGGTCAAGAAACAATAGAAGAAAAAACAACTTAGTCCTACCATGAAGGAGACCAAGAAAGTTACCAAGATCAAAGTTAAGTGTTTCCTTTGTGCTGAAATGAGACATTGGAAAAAAAAATGCCCAACGTCTTAGGACAAGAAGGAAGAAGGGGTTAAAGGAAAAAAAAGGCTTAATAAGAATGAATTCAACTTGAGTTTAAGGAACGGAGCGTTGGTGTCTGCCCGTACATTTGGAGATATTAGAATTAATTTAGATTCTTATAGGCATTTACATCTAATAGATGTTTATAATGTACCTCAATTCAAGAGGAATTTAATTTCAGTTTAATGTTTAAATAAATTTGGATATTCGGTTACTTTTTATAAAAGTTTTATTATTAGTAGGAATAACAAATTTGTTTGCAAAGGCATATTCGAAAATGAATTGTTCTATTTGCATAGCAATATCTATCACTTGTTAGACATGGAATCAACGTAACCTAATCATAAAAGAGTATAATTATCAAAAGCTGAAACCTACATATGGCATTTATGCCTAGGTCATATTAACTTTTATAGGATCAAAAGATTAGTTACTGATAGACCTTTAAGTGACTTAAAGGTTGATGATCTACCAATTTATGAATCTGGTTTGAAAGGTAAGATGACCAAAAGGTATTTCACGACCAAAGGCACAAGAGCCATTGAATGTTTAGGATTAATACATATTGATGCGTGTGGTCCTATGAGCATTCAAGCTAAAGGTGGATATGACTACTTAATCATGTTCACAGATGATTGCTCGAGATTTAGCTATATGTATCTCATGAGACATAAGTCGGATGCCTTTGACATGTTCAAAGTATTTAAAGCTAAAGTAGAAAATCAACTTGTGAAACATATAAAAATCTTAAGGTTTGATTGTGGTGGAGAATATCTATTTGGTGAGTATCAGCAATATCTTATTGACAGTGGGATAATTTCTTAATTTTTTATACCAAGTACACCTCAACAAAATGGGGTGGCATAAAGAAGAAATAGAACTCTTTTGGACATGGTTAGGTCTATCTTGAGTTATTCAACGCTTCCAAATTCTTCTTGGGGATATGATTTACAAACTGCTATGTACATTTTAAACGATTTACAATTTAAGTAGGTTCTTAAAACACCACATGATTTATGGACAAGGTTAAAGCCTAGTTTACAACACTTAAGGATTTATGGATTTCCTACGCACATGTTAAAGATGGAGACCCGTTCAAGAACATGCTTATTTGTAGAGTATCCAGAAGGAACCAAAGGATATTATTTCCATTGTCCTTCAGATCTTAAAGTATTTGTTTCGACAAACGCTAAATTTCTAAAAAAGTACTATATGAATAATTTTGTACCTAAAAGTAGAATTGTCCTAAATGAGCTTTCAGAAGATACAATTCCACTAGAGGTTTTACAACTTAGCCCAATTGTAAGTTCCACACCGACATAAGATCAACAACCTACCATTCCTCATTGTAGTAGGAGGGTTAGTAAACAACCCGAGAGATACATCGATCTATAAGAATCAGTAGAAAATCTCCCGGATGACGATGATCCCTACACATACAAATAAGCCATAGAGGATGTTGATTATCGCCATTGGCAAATATCAATTCAATCTAAAATTGAAAATATGTTCAAAAACAAAGTCGATTCTCTTGTGGACTTGCCTAGAGCGATAAAACCCACTGGGTGCAAGTGGGTATACAAGAGGAAAAGAGGAATCGATGGAAAGGTAGAAACCTTTAAAGCTAGATTGGTAACTAAAGGTTATACGCAGAAGAAAGGTATCAATTATGAGGACACCGTCTCTCCTATGGCCTTGCTTATATCCATTAGGATACTCTTAACCATTGCGACATCTTTAGACTAAAGATTTGGCAAATGGACATCAAGACAACTTTCCTTAATGAAGGTCTTGATGAAAACATCTATATGATACAACCAGAAGGATTCATTGAAAGGGGCCAACATGAAAAGCTATGCAAATTACAAATATCCATATATGAATTGATGCAAACATCTAGATCTTAGAACATAAGGTTCGATTAAGTTGTCAAATTTGGATTTATTTAAAACCTTAACGACAAGTTCATTTTCTTAGTTTTTAACGTTGATGATATAATACTCATCAGAAACGATGTAGGTTTATTGACATCAGTAAAAGAATGGTAAGCAAAACAATTTGATATGAAGGACTTTGGAGAAGCAAGTTATATTCTTGGTATCCAAGTAATACGAGATAAAAAGAATAGAACAATTGCATTATCCCAAGCTTCATACATATATAAAATCTTGTCTAAGTTCTCCATGCAAGATTCCAAGAAAGGTATGTTACCTTTCAGACATGAAGTCAAACTTTCTAAGGAACAAGCTCATAAGAATGAGCATGAAGACATTTCATGAGTAGGGTTCCATATGCCTCAACAGTTAGAAGTCTCATGCATGCAATGCTCTGGACTAGACCAGATATTTGTTTTGTTGTTGGCATAGTTAGCAGGATTAAATTGAAACCTGGTCCTGATCACTGGACGACAATCAAGCTTATTTTCAACTATCTCAGAAGAATTAGAGATTAAAAGCTTGTATACTCTTGAGAGGATTTAATTCCCCATTGGGTATAAAGATTCTTATTTTCAGTCGTATGCTAACTCTAGGAGATCAACATTAGGATTTGTGTTTACTCTTGAAGAAGGCATAGACAGATGGAGGAGTATCAAGCAATCTTGTATTGCTTATTCCACCATGGAAGCTGAGTATGTTGCCACATGCAAACTACTAAAGAGGTTTTCTGGCTCTACGAATTCTTGATTGACTTGGAGGTGGTTCCTAATGCGAATCAGCAGATCACTATCTACTGTGAGAATAGTGGAGCAGTGGCTAATTTGAGAGAACCAAGAAGTCCTTATAGAGGGAAATGTATTGAACGAAGTTATTATCTTCTGAGGCAAATTATGCAATTGGGAGACTTGATGATTACCAAGATTGCATCAGTAGAAAACCAAGTGGATCCCTTTACAAAGGCTCTACCACAAAAGATTTTTATTGGGAACTTGGAGAACGTGGGGATAAGAGATACGACACATTTGTTATAGAGCAAGTGGGAGATTGTTGGGATTAAGCTTAATAGCAAGAGTGTAATAATGTATTTGACAGTCTTTTCATATTATAAAGTGATTTATAGTATAACAAACCTTATAGCATTTATAGTTTAATTATTTTAATTGTCAAAACTAAATATTCATAAGCTCAAAAGATTATGAGAAAATAAGAATTGTATGTAAATCTGGATATGTATGAGGTAGATACAATTCTTTAGTTAGTATTGAAAAATATTCACAACTTAGGATAAAGGTTGGATGCCTTTACCTTGGTAAAGTTGTAGATTCTTTTGCAAGCGTTTGAGTGGGATACAATGTATTATGATAAGTCTAAAATGATCAAAGTGTGGTGTCTTTAGTCAAGAGAATCTAGTGCACTGGTGCATTGAATAAGATCACAGTGAAATACATTATCCAGAACCGTCACTGGATAAAAGTTTTCACTTGAAGACAATCGGAAAGTCTATCTCAATCCAGAGATAAATGATGGACTTATGTTGTCAAGTGTTATCATTTGAGCTATCAATGAGTACGATTATCTAGCATAGTCTATCCTCTATAGTTTGGTGGTATTCATTTTCTAATCGATAAAGGACTTCATTTATATATATATATATGGACATCGTGGCTCCATTTATTAAATGAGAGTAGAATATCATCATATGGATGTTTTGATGTATTGGATATTAAATCTTAAAGTTAAGTTTTCAATAGTGTATATTGAAATATGGCTTATGGACAAGTAAAAATATCCAAGTTCAAAATGTGGTCATATGAGTAAATATGGTAACTTGGAGAGCTATATGCGTTCTATGAGCTCTTGGCGATTACTGATATTCTTTACAAGGATACACTATCTCCATTAAGATTGTATAGGGTATGAATGAGAAATATTAACTTATTATATCTTTATTTAAGAGTTCAATTTTTATTCTTTAGTGGAATGAACTAAAATTAATAGATCGGACCTAAGTGAATCATTTGTTGGTTGTGATTAGATTATATATCTATTGGAGATTAAATTTAAATATCCCGCTAAGATCCCCAATCCAAACGAACTCGCATGGATCATTTGATATATTCTACCAGACTAATTTCTGGGTTCATCTAGAACTGCTTCTGGATTTCGGAATCCAAAAGATTCGGAGTGGTGCGGTCATATGTGATTAAAACACATGGGAACCATTCAAAATACCTTGAATGGGAGGCCAAGGATGTGGGATTCCCCAGGCAGCTCTAATGGGTGTGATTAGCTTTCCATTTATACATTATGAATATAATTTACACATTTTAATTAAATGGGTTGTTTATATTATATTAATGTATTAATTTAAGACGTGTGGACTTATTTATTTTATAATAAGAATGAGTCTGGTTCACATGTGGACTTTTTTTTAAAGTCCAATGGATTTAAAAAAATAGAAAAATAATATATTGCCCGTATAACAGGCTTGGACGGCAAGGGCTTATAAAATAACCTAATATATTGTTTTTATTATATTATTTAATTAAATGGAAATTAATTAATTATTAGTCAAAATATTTTTCCTAGTAAGAGAAGATCTCCTAGTCTCATACTAATATTAGTAGTAAGATATGTATCAAATACTTTATTTGATAAATAAATAAATAAAAGGAATTTATTTATCTACTCAAATTAGGAAGCATTTGATATCTATCAAAACTGCAATTAACTGCTGGTCAAATTAGGAAGTTTTTGATAAAGTCACAATTTAATTTATTTTCAATAATTAGTTATTATATAAATACACTAATGAGTTGGAATATGAGTCATGGTGTGGAAAATAATTCCGAAAGTTGATAGGAGTCTTGGTGAAAGTAAATACTTCAATAGAGTGGATTCTTGGCCACCAAGTAAATCCTCCTAAAGAGAGGTTTTGACCTCATATATATATATATATAACAATTATGGAATTCAGCCAAGACGTAAAAATCAAGAGAGAGATTTCGGCCAAGGTTGTTTAAAAGGCTTGAGAGAAGTTTTTTATATATATATTTTGCTTATATGGATAAAAAAAAATTGCATCCTACTCATTATGTGAAGAATTCAGCCTAGCATAGATAAAAGGAAAAATGTTTTTGTTTTCTATAGTGCACTAGTATCCTTTACATCAAAAGGTTTTGTATACAAAAATCAAATCGGGTTCACGCGAGTTTCAATCAAATAGATTGATAATTCACAAGTGTCCAAACGTTCTTGGGTTTTCCCTAGGAAGATTATTGTGACTAACAAAAGATTTTTTTTTTTTGTTTTCCATCCTCAGTTATACAATTCTAAGAAAGGGTGCCCACATTCATTGGTGATTCAAGTTCGCAATTGGATTAGAGGATCTTACGGATTCAATTCGGCGTAACTTTAATCGTCACAAGAAAAATGTAAGATACTTTTATTATATGTTAATTAATCAAGGTTTACAGTTCTTTCTTTTAAAGGACTTTTTTTTTAATTTACCAATCTAATTTTCCACTTCCACCGCGAGTTTTTCCTACAACAGTCTCCCCATTTGGCTATTTCACTACAAAATAACCACTCACAGATAATTCTTCCCAAAAACAAAAAAGAATCTAGCTATTGTTCATGAGAGTCCATTCTACATTACAAAAAGAGATATATAATATTCTAAGTCTTCAAGGTCTTCAATCTCTTCGTAGATCATCATACCTACACACAATTGCGAGAAACCACTTTTCAAGAACAAGTGCAGGTGAGGTGAACAAACTTAAAAATCATTTGCACTCAATAAAGCAATATAAAGAAATGCATGTGCAATGCTCTCCTAAAAGGTTACTCTCTCTGTACGCTTCTCCCACAAAGCATAAACAATGCTTTCTCTATATCTCTCAAGACTTCTCCCACATTTTGACATGAGATAGACAATTAGTTTGATTCAGCAAAAAGAGCTATTAACACAAATACATTGCATAATCATGTACACCAACTTATGCAACTTAAATAATTGAGTGAGATTCAAGGAGTTTTATTTTAAAGAGAATGTGTGAAATTGTTGCTTTGCATGCAAGACATATAGCATTCAAGTTCAAACAATGGTATTTGGCAAAGCAAACATCAAAAGGGTTTCCATAAAAATTCAAACCAATTTGTACCTTTTTGTCAAGGAAAACATGAAACAGTTTCTCAAAAAAGAAAAATCAACACACAAACAACTGTATCAATCCTTAAGAGCCGAACAAGACATGGATATAGAATCCTTATTGATTGAATGGATATGAAATCCTTATTATTTGTTGTCTTGTTCAAACTATTAAGAAGAGAGAGAAGAATAATTTGGATATAAAATCCTTATTGATTGCGTGGATACATGATCCTTATTGATTAGTCTTCTCATTTGCTTTCACACATATTTTGTTGTAAGCAATCAAAAACATCTCATGCATATCAATTTAAGCATATCATAATCAAGTTCAAATGTCATGGAGATAAATTATAAGTCACTCAAATGTACTTTCCAAAATAATTATCCTCGTCAAAAAATGCACGTTTGAACATAAACATGACATGGATTGCAATAAAGTAGTGTTGCACACATATTTTAAAAACATATAAGCATATATGTGCAACCAAGAATCTCAAGCAATTGTCAAAAGAGCATAATATTAATCAAATTTTTACCTATAGCAATCATGGAAGTTCACTCTTTTTGCTTAAGATCCCAAAAGAGGTCAATACCAACCAAGTCAATAAGAGGCATGAGCCCTTATAGACCTACCAAGTACAATGGACCTGGTTGGATCTACCAGTGTCACATGGGCACTAAGGTAAACGGGTTCATTCTTTCTAACCCACCAAGGTTCGACCTTTTAATTTTTTGTGGTCATAGAAAAATTTCTAAAAACCCTAGGTTCATACAAACTTGCCCTCTTTTTCAACCGTTTTTCTTCATGCTTTCTGATATATAACTTTTAAAGTATTTAGAGCAATTTGGTCTTAAATGACCAATCATACCATAAAAATGATGGGTAGGTACAAGGGAAGATATTATAAGATTGCATTAAGGTCTCAATGAGGCATTGCCATGTTGATAAGGTTGTCTTTAATGATGCACAGGTTGGCTTCTCCTTGGAACTTGAGCTGATTGGTGACATCTTTATGGTCTAGCTTCTTAAGGTGGTTGAGCAGGTTGATCTTGCCTCCTTGGTTAGCAATTCTTTATGTAATCACCTTCTTTTCTCATAGTTGGCTTGCTAGAGGAGGTGATTGACTTCTCAAGGGATTTTCCTTTCTTTTTGGATTGCCTATGCTTAGATTGAATTGCCAAGGCTTGTTTGGACTTTTCTTGAGTTACGGGTTGCTTAGATGAAGCTTTGTTCTTGCCTTGAGCTTATGGTTGTTTGACCATTGCCATCTTTAATTCTTCAAGGCACCTCATCTCTCTTTCCCTGACAATCTTCAAGGAGTTTTATTTGTTGGCAAGTTCATCATCTATTGCCTTCATCCTTTGATGGCAATCATCTATCTTCTTCTCATACTTGGACACTTATACTATGTCCATCTTCAAGGAGTTATCTAACTTGGTCCTTAGTTGAAGGTTTTCCTTCTTCAACTTCTTGATTTCTTTATTTTTTTTCTTCAATGACCTTTGAAGGCTTTTAATTAAGTCTTCATAATTCAACACTTCATCACTCAAGTTCTTGGAGCTTGAAATTTCTTCATTGAAGCTTCTACCACTTGTGCTCCCATGGCAATCATCATCCAAGCTAGATTTTTCATTGTCGACCTTGAGTGATGGGTGTCTTGTGATCGTTTTTAAGTTGTAATCATGTAAAGCGTTAAGGGCTATGTGATTCTTTTCATATCTCTCGAAACCTAAAGAGTTTTCTTCACTTTCACTACAAGAGTAGGCCTTAGATTTGCCAATTTGACTCGTACTCTTCGAGATTCCACAATCTGTGTGGATATGCCTATAGCTTCCATAATCTTAACAATAAAGCTTTATCTTTAAGGTACCCAAATTCTTGCCTCCTTCTTTCTCATTACCATCTTGGGTGACTCTTAGAATCTCTCAAGCTTCTTGAACATCTTGAGTGGTTTGGATGAGATTGGCTTGACTCTTATCCATTGTATAAGATAAGGCACGAATGCTTTTTGAGTTCCATTCTATAGCCTCGAGTTCATCATTAGTCCACTTGGACTTAGGCTTAGGTATAGAAGTACCATTCTCTAGTGTCTCCGTGGGAGGCGAGTATCTAACTTTCACACACATCTATACATGATCTTCAAGGTCCATCAAAAATACTGCCATCCTCACTTTCCTAGAGGAGTAGTTATCCTTGGTAAGCAATAGTGGTTCAGAGATCAAAGCACCATCTAGTCTCTCCAAATCACTTAAGGTGTTTTAGGTTAAACGAATGCAAATGAAATGCAACAAACTGATGTAAACAAATTCAAGACACACAAACAAAAGCTTGGATCACCTAATTATGTTAAGGAACCCGCTCTGATAACAATTGAAATTCCTTTAAAGCGTGTGTCTAAACAAACCTAAAGGGGCGTGAATAGGTTTTAAACAAGTCAATTACCAATTTTTCTTGATTAGTCAATATTAAAGATTCGCCCAACAAACAAACATACAAAATCAAGCGTAAAGTGCAGAAATATAAAGAACACTTGATATATATGTTGAAACCCTCCGAACAGGAAAAACCACAGGCTATTCTGCTAGCCACACACGATCACAGAAATCCACTATATGAATAAAGGTTACACTCTTAAGTGATACTTGGACTCTCACTTAAGACAACCTCAGGCTGTGGACACTAGCAATTGCAACTATTGGTTCAATCCCTAAAGATATACCTCGATCCACTACTCTTGGCATAAGCACTTCCTACTTTACCCCCAGGCCTTTTACAGTGGCTCTAGACTTATTGCTAGCCAACCCACCCTTGGTTGCAAGACTTGACTTGCTTGTGCAACTTCACCTAGAAGCCACAAGACTTTGACTTTATGAAGAGTATATGATCTAAGTGTATATATGACACTATGCTCAGATGAAATATAGTGTAAGACCAAACACAAAATTATTAACTAGATGTTATAATGTAATTAAACAACCTAGTGTTAGGTTTTTGATTGTGTTGGCATTAATTCCATATCAAAATGATGTTTACTTGTAATGATTAAGTTATTTAGATTCATGATGATTCAAGCTTCAAAGAAGGAGGAACAACTAGTCAAAGCAAGTTCAAAGTCTTTAAAGAGAAAGGATGCAATATGGTTCTCCAAAGGTATACTCAGACCTTATCTTTCTCTTACAAGGCTTAGGCACTCACACACAATTCACACATTTGTGTCCCTGTATCGTTGTACACCATTATAGACACACACATACAATTCATTCATATGTTTTCCTGCATTGTTGTGCACCATGTATAACACATTCACACACTTGAAGATGAATGCTCATGCATTGTTAAGAAAATAACATGTTTTGGAAAATGCATGATTGGAGACTATCTCTATGTAGTTTGCATTCTAGTGTGAATTGTGTTTGTATGTGTATATGTTTGTTTAACATGGATATTGAACTTGAATTTAGTCTTAAATAATTCTTGATTGAGTTCTGGTCATTTCGGTTACTTATACTATTGATTTCAAGTTTTAAGTCAAAAGATACTACACTTTCAACTCATGTTGCATACATTGTCTTCATCTTCGTATATCGAGTCAAAATATTATTTTCTGGGTTGAGTATCTTATATGTCCATGACCGTGAGAGAGTTATGGTTTTTAATCCACCAATAGATTCAAATTCCAAGTTTGAAGGCTGGAGAACGGTCGAAGAATGCAAACAGAGAGCGCGAGGAAAAGAAGTGCAACCAAGCACTCTTTCCCGAGATGGCGCGTGGCCATCTCGGGACAGAATGCTTGCTGCCATAAGATGCCCACGTGCCATCTCGGGCAGCAAGCATGCTTGGTGCACTTAAGGGTATTTTGGTATTTTTTCTTCTTTCTTTCCCTCTACATTACATTTCCCTTCCCTCTCACATTCCATTTAACGAAGAAATTTAAAAACTTGAGTGCAGAATTTTCTCTCTACATTTTCTCACCTTCCAGACACCATAACCTCTTCATTTGAACTCTGATTTGAGTGATTCAAAGTTGAGAGTGTTTATCTATTCATTCTCCATCTTTTCTCTGAAGGTTTGAGAGATTTTTATTGCTGTTTTTGGAGTCTAAACTCATGAAAACTGGACTGCACCAAAATCAACTAAGGTATTGATTTTCTCTCAAAGTTTTCTTTTAAAACTTGGTCAATTGCCTTTGATTTTCTTCTTCAACATATATATGTGTCTTGTGATTGTTTTGATTGAGTTTTGAACTCATTTAAAGCTAGATTGAGTTTTAATTGAAATCTCACATGTTGAGTTAGATTTTGATTTTGCTTATGTTTTCACATGTTTGGGATTGTATTATGCTAGCTTAGATTCTATGACTATTTGATGATCTTTAGTTGATTGATTTTGTGAAAAATAGTTCCTCACATGTATTAGGCTCTCTCTGGCCGATTTCTCACAATGATACATGTGCTTATGTTCTTTTGAGCTATTCATGTGTTATTTGAATCTATGAATAGGAATATGCTCTAGAACTTTAGCTTTAATCTAAATGACTTTGTCATATGATGTTAGCATGTTTTTGGTTTATGAGATTTAAACTTGATTATGTGTTAATTGAACATATCTTGTGATTCAAGTTTTAGATCTATGCATGTTTCTATTTTGTATTTAATGTTGAACATATCTTACATGATCTAGATGGATAAAACATGTATGATTGACAAGACTACATTTGATTTGTGCATTCATGTTGAAGTCTAGTATTTTCCATAGGATGTGTTGATCATAGCATTCTATGTTGCATGCTTGTTTGCGTTTTGCATTCATGATCACCTAGATGCCTTGTTAGAGGGATGTCTTGACAATAGGTGTGAGACCTATGTTGTTGAGCAAGGAAGTCTTGGCAAGAGCTGTGAGACCTCGGATTGTCAAGCAAAGAAGTCTTGACTAGAGTCGGGAGGACTCAGATATTTGAGCAAGAAGTCTTGCCTAGGGTCGTGAGGATCTAGAAGGGTGAGCGAGGAAGTATTGAAATGAGATGTGAGGCCTCAGATTGTTGAGTAATAGGGCAACATCTTCACAAGTAGGATAGGAGGGTAGTTTCTTAGTAAAGGGGTCACTTGAGATATTGTACTTATCTTATCTACTAGTGAATGTTGTTTGCCGGTGGTTGCTAACTCATGGATGTTTCCTCTTTCGAGGTTTACCACGTTATATCTTGTGTCAACTTTTCTTTATCTCTTTCTCTCTTATATTTGTATTTGTTATTTGATTTCTATAGATAGAACTCTTTATGTAAGTTGACTTCCTTTCTATAATATAGATTATGTATGTGTTAAAATTACTTGTTTTTATCACACTTTACTTGTTTTATATATTGATTAAGTGTCTTCAATTGATATATATATTGTGATACAAGCAATCTAGAGGGACAAACTTTTGTTTGTTTCTAAGGGATTTGAAAAAGGTGTCTAACCTATTCATCCCCCCTCTAGGTTAGCCTTGAGTATTTAACCATGTTTGTACTTTAAATTGGTATTAGAGCAGGACACTAGATTGTACTTAGTGAGAGTCCAGGTGATATATTCACAGTTTTTACAAAACTTTTAAAGTCATGGGTTTATCAGATGATGTAATGGCAGAAGGACCTCAAATATTAGGCCACCATTACTTCGAGGCACAAACTATGGGTATTGGAAGTTGAGGATGAAAGTCTACATCTGTTCAATTGATGAAATGGCTTGGATGGTATTGGAAGAAGGTTATAGTCCTCCTACCAAGGTTCAAGAGGATGGAACCATGATACTTAAGCCAATGAGTGAATGAGTTTGAAATTGCTAAGTGGCATCATCGTGCTATGAATGCCATCTTTGGAGGAGTTGATAGGCATCAATTCTCCTACATTCAAAATCTTGAATTCACAAAGGAAGCTTGGGATGCTCTCCAAGTTACTAATGAAGGAACCTTAGCGGTAAAGAAATCAAGGCTTCAAATGTTGGCATTATAATTTGAAGTTTTAAGTATGGGTGAAGAAGAAAAGTTTGAAGACTTCCAATTCCGGCTTCTTAACATTGCTAACCAATGTCAAACACTTGGAGTACCTATCTCAAAATAGCGTTTAAATTGGAAAATCCTTAGGTCTCTTCCTATGAGATTCAAATCAAAGGTGACAGCCATTGAGGAAAGCAAGGATGTGGATAGTATGAACATTGATGAGTTGCTTAGGTCTCTCCAAACTTATGAGATGTGCTTAAAGCCAAGGATTAAGAGTAAGGGAATCGCTCTCAATGCTATTGAGGAGAGTGATTATGAAAATGAAGAGATGGCTCTTTTGGTTAGAAAGTTCAAGAAGTTTCTTAAGAAGAATGCCAAGCCTAGAGGCAAGTCTTTTAAGGAAAAGGACTTTAAGAAAACATCATCTCCAAGGAATGAGAAGAATAGTCAAGCCATGAACAAGAAAGATGTTCAATGCCATAATTGTCATGGTTTCGGTCACTTTGCTAGTGAGTGCACCAAAGACCCATCTAAGAAAGACAAGAAAGGCAAATTGTTGGCTGCTACTTGGAGTGATGATAACTCTAGTGATAATGAGAGCTCTAGTAGTGAGTCTTCAAGTGATGAAGAGTTGGTGAGCAACTTTGTAGCTCTAACGGCTTCTCATTCTCCACTAGATGTTGATGGTACAATATCTTTGAACATGAAATTTAATGCAAATCATCAAGAAAGCTCTAGTTCCATTCCTACTAATCTTGAGTTGTTGGATACGATAGAAAAGTATGAAGAAGCTAGAGATAATACCCTAAGAGAGGTAGTTGAAAGGATGATTTGATCAAGAAACAACAAGATGAGTTTGTGATTGTCACTCGTAGACTTCTTGGTGAGAAAGGTGATATTATGAAGAAGTTTAGAGAACTTGAAATGATAAACCTTGAGAAGGATAATGTGATATCTTCTTTAAAGAAGAGAGAACAAGAATTAATAGAAGAGATAGACACGGCTAAGGAGGTCATCAAGAACTTGGTGAATGATTCGGTAAGTGTGTCTAGTGTTAGGAATCTTGTTAACTCTCATAGTGGTGAATACGACTTGGTAGTTGAAGAGAAGCTCTTGGAAGTACCACTTCCTACTCACTTGGATGAAGTCGTGATTGATAAGAAACCACACAAGAAGAGAAGATCAAAAGTCAAGAAGAAGTTGGCGAACAAGGTATCTTTGCAAACTCTTAGTGAAGCTAGTTCAACCCCAAAAGGTACAATCTCATCTTTTATTCCAATCCGCCATTATTGCAACACAATAGGTTACATTAAGCCTAGGTGTTATAAATATATTGAAAAATGTAAATTAGGAAATGAATCTAGAGATAAGGAGATTAAACTTCAACTTGAACATGCTAAGGATTTGAAAGTTGAAAAACATGATAATATTGCTAAGCATGAAAAGAAGTTGTGGAGTAGAAAGAATACTAATCTTGTTCAACTTGACAAAGCTTGTGCTGAAAATGTTAAGGAAGAGTGTGTTAATGATATTCTTGTTAATCAAGTCATTGAAGGACTTTACTCTAGATTTAACATTATTTTCAATGATGATATTGGAAATGTTTTTGTAGGTACACCTAAGAACAAGTGGTTCAAGGGTGAGTGCCCTTATCACTAATATAAGAAGCACATGTGAGATAGCTTTGAGGCAATATATCAATTGTGTTGAGAATTCTTGTTTTCTAGCTTTGAATACTCCATGTATTGATATGAACTTGGTTATCTCACATCATGTTTGTTATGATGGTCAAAATTTATTGGTTAACTTTAGAGAAGTTCTTTTGATATATGTGTTGATTGAGTTGAGATATTATGTTTTTTATACTCTTGTTGTGAAACATCGTCAACTTGGTGTCATGGGGACATTCAAGGCAATAGTGCTCATAAAATGGGCAGAAGTATGATATTTGGTGAATATAATGCGCAAAAAGGTATCTCTATACTCTAATGCATGTTCACTTAGATATTCATCTTTTGACTCAATTTTTGATATACATCTCATAGCATGTCATATTAGAGAATTTTGTATAGCATACATATGGTTCTCATTGACATTTGCTATTTTAGGATCTAATAGTGATATTGTTCACATTGATCTTAATTTTGATGATTGTTTGTGTATAGTATATTGAGTGGCATTACTTTTGAAAATATTAGCTTCATATTCTTTGAAAGTTACTCATTAGAGAAGTAATGATCTTGAATAAGTCTTTACTTATTGCTCTTAGATCATGTGCTTATGAGCCATAAAAACTTGGTTTTCTAAAATTGCACCTTGCTTCTCTTATATGTTTTGCTAGTAGGTTGACTTTACTAATATGTAAACTTTGTATAGACCTTGAAATTTTTATGCTTAAGTACATTATAAATGACCTATGGTTAGTATCCATTTTACTTTGGCAAATACATAGAACTCAACGAGCACCTTCATGAAAAGGGCTACACACATTGGTTATGAAAGCTACCCAATGTTGGAAAGAGCTACACCATTGTGATAAGTGAAAGCCGTCATTAAGTGAATTTTGTTTTTTGTTTAAAAAAAATGGAAAAATCAAAGAAGTGTTGAAATGGAAACATGAAAAGAAAAATTTCTTTGATTCAAAGCCTAAGAAGAAAAAGAGGAAGACCTAAAAAGGAGTATAGTTGAAAATCAAATGAGCTCGGGTTGAAAAACAGAAATGGGATGACGAGCCACATGCACACACATGCTCATATGTTGAAATCTATTCTCTTAAAATCTAAAAAATCCGGATGATAATCGGTTTGACTTTTTATTGAAAAAGCTTAAGATGAATAGTTACTGGAAATTATTTGCATGTTGATTATCAAACTACTTCTTGATATATATTTGAAGCATATCTCACACACGCATACTTTGTTTATGAGTATGATGATATTTTAGCAATTGTTGAAGAATTATGAGAGAACTTGAAAAATCTTTGTGTATCTCTCTTAGCATATGAAGCTTATTTTGTTGATATTTCTTTAAATTGATTGAATGTGTGATTGTGTGAACATCTTTGTGAACTTTATGCTATCATTGATTTAAGTTATAGCATATATCAAAGGGCAGCATTGTATGCTAGACATTGTTCTCTTTTATGACATGTTCACATGCTTCATTTTGTTACATGTTGGCATATTTTGACTTAATGATACTTGTAAGATATTACTCACTATCTTTGTCTTGCATGATGATTCAATCTTAAGTCATATGTCTTTGTTTTTATATTTTTGTGACTAATATGATTGTTTTGTCTTTCACTCACTTTTTGTATGTATATAGCATCTTACAACACAAGAACAAATGGGAAGAACTAAGATTTTCGGAAGTGGAAATCAATTGAATCCCGTTGTGAAAGCCAAGTCTACCTCAAAAGGATTCAAAGCTTCAAGGATAAAAGTTTTAGGGATCTATGGAACAAAGAAGATATTTTAAAAGAGAGGCTTTGACTTTGGTAAGTGTAAAGATTCTTATGTTCTTAAGTGATTAAAGGATAGAAATTGGGAATCTTGGGTGAACATGTTAGGAGTTGTGAATGATACTTTTGTTAGAGAGTTTTATATTGAATATAGAGAAAGTGTCACCTTATTGGATGCTTTGAAGGAGGTTAGGGGTGTTATGTTTAGAGTTAACCCGGAAAATATTAATAAGTTTCTTAGGCTATCTAATGATATAGATTCTAGTTTTCTAGATTTGGATGTCATTGAGAATCTTAATATTATGGGTAGAACTCTTTGTGACAATGCTTCTTGTGAGTGGAAATGTAGAGCACATATTGGTCAACATGAGTTAACTAAGGCTAGTGCATTTTGGCATCTATTCATTTGACTAACATTATTGGATCTTCGAATTCAACTGAGTTGAATAAGGACAATATCAAAATAGTGTATGCCCTGGTGACTAATCAACCTACAAACCTTGGAGATCTTCTCATGTATTATATTGATAGTGCGGCTTTCTCTACTAGAGGTGATAAAAAGCTTGCATTACCGGGGTTTATAACTTCATTATGTTTACCTCGTGGGGTTAAGAGTAGAGAAGATGATGTGTTAGTTTAACCCTTGGAAAAGTATTGTGATAAACGTGTGTCATACATGTCATATAAGAATAAGGGTAAGACTTGTGATACTTTTGGACTATATAGTAGTTCTCAAGTTGATAGTCATGTTATTAGCACAAATCTTCTTTCGGATTGGGTTATACAATTGAAGGAGAAGGTTGATGAACTTATTGTTATAGTTGTTCAACAAGATACTAGGATAAAAGAGTTAGAGGAGTGCATTGCTTCAAGTTCAAGACCACCTCTCAAGCATTATGTTAGATCAACTACTCGCATGACTTTCTTTGGTGGAACAAGTAGCTAGTATTTGAGTCTTGAAATATATTTCTTTGGTTTTGGCATCATTTCATGTAAAAAAGGGGAGGAAGAGATGCTAGTTACTTAGTTTCTTTTTATGTTGTTTTTGTGAACTTTTGAACTTTCAATGGCATGTAATAATTAGTCTTAAGAATTTCTTGTGTTTTGGCATGTATTGAGAGGGAGATACATGTATTTGTGGACTTATTTGTATATTCTTATCCATATTATATGTTGTCATTTGTTGGTTTTCTCTTGTATATGCATTGTGCTTTGAGATGATTTGTAGGTTACTTCAAGAGAAGATCAAGATGAAGTTCAAGAGTTGATGAAGATTAGTTATAGAAATCTTACTCATTGTAATGTGAGGGAATAATTTTGTGACCAATCTTCATTTTTATATTTGTAGTAAATGTATAGGTGTTTTGACATAGAATTTGCCAAAGGGGGAGATTGTTAGGTTTCAGATTGTGTTGGTATTAATTCCATATCAAAATGATGTTTACTTGTAATGATTTAGTTGTTTAGATTCATGATGATTCAAGCTTCAAAGAAGAAGGAACAACTAGTCAAAACAAGTTCAAAGTCTTTAAAGAGAAAGGATGCAATATGGTTCTACAAAGGTATACTAAGACCTTATCTTTCTCTTACAAGGCTTAGGCACTCACACACAATTCATACATTTGTGTCCCTACATCGTTGTGCACCATTATAGGCACATATATACAATTCATTCATATGTGTCCCTACATCGGTGTGCACTATGTATAACACATTCAAACACTTAAAGATGAATGCCCATGCATTGGTATGAAAATAACATGTTTTGGAAAATGCATGATTAGAGACTATCTCTATGTAGTTTGCATTCTTGTGTGAATTATGTTTGTATGTGCATATGTATGTATAACATGGATATTAAACTTTAATTTAATCTTAAATCATTCTTGATTGAGTTCCGGTCATTTCGGTTACTTATACTATTGATTTCATGTTCTAAGTCGAAAGATACTACACTTTCAACTCATGTTGCATACATTATTTTCATCTTTATATATCGAGTCGAATTATTATTTTCTGGGTTGAGTATCTTATATTTCCATGACCGTGATAGAGTTACGGTTTGTAATCCGCAAACGGATTCAAATTCCAAGTTCGGAGGCCGGAGAACGGTAGAAGAACTCAAGCGGAGCGCGCGAGGAAAAGAAGTGCAACCAAGCACTCTTTCCCGAGATGGCGCGTGGCCATCTTGGGACAAAATGCTTGCTGCTCCGAGATGCCCACTCACCATCTCGGGCAGCAAGCATGCTTGGTACACTTAAGGGCATTTTGGTTTTTTTGCTTCTTTCTTTCCCTCTCCTTTATATTTCCCTTCCCTCTCACATTCCATTTAAAGAGGAAATTTAAAAACTTGAGTGCAGAATTTTCTCTCTACATTTTCTCACCTTCCAAACACCATAACTTCTTCATTTGAACTCCGATTTGAGTGATTCGAAGTTGAGAGTGTTTGTCTATTCATCCTCATCTTTTCACTGAAGGTTTGAGTGAGTTTTATTGCTGTTTTTGAAGTCTAAATTCACAAAAACGAGACTGCACCAAAATCAACTAAGGTATTGATTTTCTCTAAAAGTTTTCTTTTAAAACTTGGTCAATTGCCTTGGGTTTTCTTCTTCAACATATATATGTGTCATGTGATTGTTTTGATTTGAGTTTTGAACTCATTTAAAGCTAGATTGAGTTTCAATTGAAATCTCACATGTTGAGTTAGGTTTTGATTTTGCCTATGTTTTCAAATGTTTGGGTTTGTATTGTGCTAGCTTTGATTATAGGACTATTTGATGATCTTTGATTGATTGATTTTGTGAAAAATAGTTCCTCACATTTATTAGGCTCTCTTTGGCCGATTTCTCACAATGACACATGTGCTTATGTTTTTTTGAGCTATTCATGTGTTTTATTGAATATATGAATTGAAATATGCTCTCGAACTTTAGCTTTAATCTAAATGACTTTGTCATATGATGTTAGCATGTTTTTGTTTTATGAGATTTAAACTTGATTATGTGTTAATTGAACATATCCTGTGATTCCAGTTTTAGATCTATGCATGTATCTAGGTTGTAATTAATGTTGGACATATCTTACATGATCTAGGTGGATTAAACATGCATGATTGACTAGACTACATTTGATTTTTGCATTCATGCTCATGTCTAGTATTTTCCATAGGATGTGTTGATAATAACATTCTATGTTTCGTTCTTGTTTTCATTTTGCATTCATGATCAGCTAGATGCCTTGTGAGAAGGAAGTCTTGACAATAGGTGTGAGACCTATGTTGTTGAGCAAGGAAGTCTTTGCAAGAGGTGTGAGACCTCAGATTGTCAAGCAAGGGAGTCTTGACTAGAGTCGGGAGGACTTGGATAGTTGAGCAAGAAGTCTTGCCTAGGGTCGTGAGGATCCGGAAGGGTAAGCGAAGAAGTCTTGACAAGAGGTGTGAGGCCTCGGATTGTTGAGCAAGAGGGCGACATCTTATGAGTAGGATAGGAGGGTAGTTTCTAGGTGAAGGGGTCACTTGAGAGATTATACTTGTCTTATCTACTTGTGGATTTTGTTTGCCGGTGGTTTCTAACTCGTTGATGTTTCCTCTTTGGAGGTTTACCACGCTATATCTTGTGTCAACTTTTCTCTATTCCTATCTCTCTTATATTTGTATTTGTTATTTGAATACTATTGAAAGAACTCTTTATGTAAGTTGACTTCCTTTCTATAATATAGATTGTGTATTTGTTACAATTACTTGTTTGTATCACAATTTACTTGTTTTATATATTGATTAAGTGTCTTTAACTGATATATATATATATATTATGATACAAGCAATCTAGAGTGACAAACTTTTGTTTGTTTCTAAGAGAGTCGAAAAAGGTGTCTAACCTATTCACCCCCCTCTAGGTTAGCGTTGAGCATTTAACCATGTTTGTATTTTCACCTAGTTATCAAATAATTCCTACATGCCCATATGTAAGGACTCAATTTGGTGTACATATAAAATTTAACAACCTAATTGTAAATAAAAGTCCAATCAACTAAGTTGTCACAAAATATAATCAACGCAATCAAATGCAATCAAGAAATGCAATTAATGAGGCACACACATAAATGTTCATGAACTAGACTCGATGTGCAAGGCCGTCATAATCATCAATTAAGCATACATGAACATATATGAATTAGCTATTTAGACATAAAAGACCTATTGATGCAAGTTATCACAAACAAACCCCAAACATGTCATAACTTTAATTGATATACAACAAATAAGAAGATTTGCTTACCTAAGCAATAAATGACATTTCTCGATAAGCTAGAGCAATAAATGAGCGAGAAAGATAGTTCTACTTACCAATTAATGAAGACCCATGCTTTGAATGATGCTAGAGATGCAAGATGAATATGGGTTATGGAGTTTGGAGAGTTAATGAACAAATCTTGAAGATTTCTCTCCTTAGAGGGATTCTCTCTCACTAAAAATTGTTGGGATTATACGCGATAGCAAAAGTGTAATAATGTATTTGACAATCTTTTCTTTTGAGTAAAGTGATTTCTAGTTTAACAAATCTTATAGCATTTATAGTTTAATTATCATAATTGTCAAAAGTAAATAATCAAAGGGTCTAAAGACTATGAGAAAAAAAAGAATTGTCCGTTCATCTAGATACGTATGAGGTAGACATAATTCTTTAGATAGTCTTGAATAATATTCACAACTTAAGATAGTCTATCATCGATAGTTCGGTGGTATGCATTTGTTAATCAATAGAGTACTTCATTAATAGAAATGGACATAGTGGCTCTATTTATTAAATGAGTGTAGAATATCATCGTATAGATGTTTTGTGGTATTGGATATTAAATCTTAACGTTCAGTTTTCAATCGTATCTATTGAAATATGCCTTCCGGATATGTCAAAATTTCCAAGTTTAAAATGTGGTCACATGAATAAATATGGTAACTTAGAGAGATATGAGTAAATGTGGTCATAGGCGGTCTATGAGCTCTTGACGATTGCTGATATTCTTCACGATGATTCACTATATCCATTAAGATTGTCTAAGGTATGAATGAGAAATATTAACTTATTTTATCTTTATTTAAGAGTTCAATTTTACTTCTTTAGTGGATTGAACTAAAATTAATAGATCGAACCGAAGTGAATCATTTGTTGATTGTGATTTGGTTAAGCCTATTGGAGGTTAAATTTAGATAGCCCTCCAAGATCCTCAATCCACACTAACATGCATAGATAACTTGATATATTCTACTAGACCAATTTGTGGGTGCATCTAGAATTGTATTTAGGCATGTGAACTTGTTTCTTTTTTAGTAAGAATGGGTCTAGTTCACATGTGAACATTTTATTAATGTCCATTGGATTTAATAAAATAGAAAAGACAATATATTGGGCCATGTATAGGCTTGGACGGCTAGGGCTTGTAAAATAGCTCAATTTATAGTTTTTTAATTTAGTATTTTATTAAATGGAAATTAATTAATTAATTGTTTAATTAAAAGTCAAAATCATTTTTCCTAGTTGGAGAAGGTCTCCAAGAGTTATATTATTGTTGGTAATATGATAAATATTAAATACTATATTTGACAAGTATATAAATAAAGGAGTTTACTTATCTAGTCAAATTAAGAAGTATTTGATTTCTATTAAAACTCTAATTGACAATTGGTCAAATTAGAAAGTTTTAATATAGTCACAATTTAAATATATTAAGTAATTGGTTATTGAATAAATGCACTATTTGAGTTGGATTAGGAGTCTTGTTGTAGAAAAGAACTCTTCTTTGAAAAAGATTATTGGTCACCAAGTAAATCCTTCCAAGGAAAGGATTCTTGCCCGGCAAGTAATTATTAGGAGAGGAGTTGGTCTCCTATATATATGACCTAAAGAATTCGGCCAAGCTTGATGTTTTCTCTAAGTGAGATTTCGGCGAAGCCTAGTTTTTTCTTATAGAAAGATTTCGGTCTAGAGAGAGAATTTTGTGAGAGGAAAAAATTTGTTTTCGCTCTAGATAAAATTCAGCCAACTCATAGATTTGGTGCGAGAAAATTGAGCAAAATGGGAAAGGAAGAAAGAATGCTTTGTTTTCGATAGTGCACTAGTAGTCTTTACATCAAAAGGTTTTGTGTACAACATCGAATCAAGGTTAACGCGAGTTTCAATCAAATTGATTGATAATTGACAAGTGACCTAACGTTCTATGTTTTTCTTCTTGGAGGATTATTGTGACTAACAAAAGAAAGAGATTTTGTTTGTTTCCATTCTCAGCTATACAATTTAAAGAAAGAGATCCACATTCCTAGGTGATTCACGTTCATGATTGGATTGAAAGATCTTACGGATTCATTTTGCGAGTTCGATCATCACGAGCAAAAGGTACGATACTTTTAATATACATTGATTAATCTAGGGTTAAGGTGTTGGGGTTTATGCCCTAAAGATGTAATTTGTAAATGAATTTATGAAATAAATAAAAAGAAAAGTTCAATTCATTCTTGTTATGTTGTTTATTTTTAACTTATGCATATATATTTAACATCCAAGATTGCCAGATGTAATCTTGAACTATGTATATGGGTGTCATATACAGATGGATATAGTAAGAGACGTGCAATCTAAAGAGCCCATAGATAGCAAATAAAGTTGGGTACTTTATTTGTGGTTAATCTATAGCTGCGGTCCATTCCGTAATGTATAGTTATTCTATCTTGAATCATTCATATGAGATATGGGAATGGAGGCACCTTGTATGATGTGATCATATAGGACTGGGCCATGATATATGAATCTCTCACCAAGATCCGTTTACTGATGGGATTCATATATATATATATATATATATATATATATATATATATATATATAGATCAACTTATGATGGCTATATGTGGGTGATCTTAATCCTGAGTGTTTTATCGACTCCTTTAGGTTAGATCTTGGTCTTTAATATACCATGGGTGAGGTCGGATGCAGTTCCCGATCAATATGCTCTGTATGTTAGGATTGCGGTTTGGCTTGTGGCTGAGAAAGTTTGTACACAATAGTGGAATCCACTCCTTCTTGTGAGAAGTAGACGGTAGTTCCCTTAAGGGTTGATTCCGGGCTTGAACAGTATGAGCGCTCTCCTAATTCCGTGTGGAAAAAGGATTTATTGTCCATTAGAGAATCAATGGTACTTAAAGGATATGTGTAATTAGAGAGGTATAACAAACATTTTGACCCAGCTCTAAATATGAACTGCTGTGGAGGATCACACCATGTGTAATAACTATATCGATGGACACCGAGTTGTATCGGTCTGTGTAAAAGCTTCTACAATTGAGAGAGTGCAGCTTCGGGTTTTTAGTGGAATAACACCGAAGTTAATAATCAAGGAATATTAATTAAAGAGTTTAATTAATGATTCCGAGGATTATTGGAGCTCAAAATATTGTGGGTCCATTAGGTCTCCTTACTATCCCGATCGATTTAGGTAACAAGGGTCATGGTTAATTAATTGGATTATCCAATTAATTGTGTTGCAAAAGTGACACGTATATATTCGGGAATTAATTGAATAATGACATTATTCAATTCATGAATGTTAATAGTTAAATAATTAGATTATTTAAATATATTGATAATTATTAATTATCAATTAACTATTAATTGGAGGGTGTTAGTTGATATATGGATTTAGGTGAAGATAAAATAATAGGATTATTTTATTTTACTAAATCGTTTATCTAAGTATTTGAATTTAAGTTTAAATTTAAGATACTTATTATCACGTGTAATATATTAGATATATTTGAAAAGGATAATTAAAAGATATATATCAATTATAACACAAGAGATTGCATTGGATGCAAATTGGTGTGTGCACATATATAAGTGTTTGTATAGAATACAAATAAGCATATATATATATAAAAGAGGTTGACTTTTGATCATATATAATATACGTAATAACAGACGTTATATATGACAAATATATATTTGTCACAAAAAGAGGTGTGGGGCGTGATATATATATATATATATATATATATATATATATATATATATATAACAATATATATATATATATTGTGCTTCGTGTGCACTATACACCATTGAAAATAATAATAATAATAATAATAATAATAAGAGTAATATTATTTTTATAACTAGAATTGTTCTAGTTAATTTTCTCATAGAATTTTTTTTTTCTTCAATTCTCTCTACATCCTCCATACAAGTTCCTGAGATCGTGAGGCACCCACACGCAGTTACCAATCCAGGGAGAGAGCGAGAAAGATCAAGTGGTTCAGACAGGAGCACATCGTAAAGTGAAGGAGCTTCCAAATGTTGGTGAGATTGGTTCAGACAGGAGCATATTGAAAAGTGAAGGAGCCTTAAAATGTTGGTAAGATTTTCTTCTTGATTATATCGATTTCAATTTCCTGTGTTTACATACTGTATGTATTAGTTTCGAAAAATAATTACAATCCTTATTCCATTGGTCCTAGATACATATTATGATTTGTATAAAAAAAATTAAAACCTAGTTCCGCTGCACGACTGGTGAACGGAGTTTCAACAATTGGTATCAGAGCCAATTTATTTTTCGAAACCGGAAATTGTTTTCAATGCTCCTGTATGTATGAATGTGTTGGCACCATCTTTATGACTGTATGAATGTTTATAATTAAATTGTTTAATTTAAACATGGTTGATTGTAAATTTTTATGGTACTGTGGATTTAGGGTTTATGGGTTGTATATATTTTTTTATTATTATATTTTTATTTTACTGTTATTGTATTGTAAATAAATAAATAAAAATTTGTAACCTGTAAACGAAGAACTGGAAACGCGCGCAACGTCGGTACTGTTCACGGTCGGCACTGTTCACTAGGGGGGGTACTATTAACCAGACATTGTTTACCGGGTACTGTTCATGTGATACTATTCATTGGTAATGTTCCCCCTGGTACTGTTCACGTGGTACTGTTCACGCACGGTTCCGTTGGCAAGTGTTTCCTAGTGCGTTCCGTGCATATTTCCCGTTTCGGATTCATGAGATGAATTGGAGTGACTTGAAGAAACTGGAAGATATCTGAAGTTACTAAAAGACCAAGAAATGCCTTGGGAATTTTTTTTGTAATTTTAGATTCCAATATTTTAGGTTAAATAATCCACAGTACTCGATCAATTCATGTATGCTTTATATTATGTGATGATAAAAGCATTGTCATGCATACGTATGTCATTTAGATTAGATGTGCCTATACAAATATATTTGATATGTCATACATGCATCATAGCCTGATACTTTATATATTTTTTTAATGTTATTAAAGAGTTTAATAAGATAAATTAATAGGGTCATTTATTGTAATTAGGATTAATATATTTAATAACCTAATAATAAATGAACCGAATAAAGTGTTAGAGTTTTAATAGTTAAAACTTGGTAAACACTATCATAATAATCTGACCTTAGTAAATAGTTTATTGAATCTTAGATTGTTCACTAATAGATTTGATTTTTAATTGTTAAAAATCTTTAATAATTTATTAGTTAATTAGAATTTGGTTCTAATTAGTTAATGCGCTAGATAACTTGATTAGTAGAGACTAGATGCATTAACCGATAATAGAAAACCCTAGTTTTAAAATAGCGAGTGGGAGAGGGATGTATGACATATATCTTGCGGTCTCCATCATTAGTTCAACACCGTGAGATCCGAGTGGGGCCTCGTGATGGCTTTGCTTTCGTCCTCCCTAAGGAGGGTTTCCATAAAGGTCAATACCAAGGTTGACTTCCTAATGGATAGGATTTCTGAGGGTATTTCGGGATTGACCGACCCTAAGGCGGCAATTCTCGAGTTAAGCTTGTGAGATCTGAAATGGTGGGTTACACTCACGAAGGTTTTGATTAAGTTTGTTAATTAAAAACCTGACTGAATGAACGATGGTTGAATGATATGGAATAAGAGTTATTCTAGAATATCATTTGATTGAGAATGTCTCGGTCCAACATGCAAAGACTTGATTGACCCTAAGGCGGCACTTCTTTGTGGTATGTTGGATTGTCATCGTATAGTAACGAGTTTTAGAGTAGTTCTAGTTCATTAAACATGTGCATGCATCATGTTTAAATTTATACCAAAGCACTCGCACTTGTTTTAAATAAATGACTGAATGAATGTTTTATTTATTTCAGTAATAATGTCTTCTGCATTACTTCAAATTCTCGTAAACAACAAATTAACTGGTGATAACTACACTAAGTGGAAACTTAACATTAATGCAATATTGGTCACCAAAGACCTCAAGTTTGTGCTCACGGAAGAATGTCCTCCAGCGCCTGCTGCCAATGCCACATGAATTATTCGTGAGGCATACGAGCGATGGGTCTCATCTGATGAGAAGGCCCTAACATATATTTTGGCTTCTGTAATAGACGTGCTTGTCACAAAGCATGAAGCAATGACTTCAGCATTTGAAATCATGGAGTCATTGCAAGCTATGTTCGGGCAGCCCTTCGAGCAAAAGCGATATGAAGCTATTCGTTCCGCTATGCTCGCTCATATGAAGGAAGGTACGTCAGTTCGGGAACATGTCCTGAGCATGATGTCCTACTTCAACAAGGCAGAAGTCAATGGTGAGGCCATTGACGAACCCAGTCAAGTGAGCATCATCCTGATGACTCTTTCGAAGAGTTTTGATCGGTTAAAGAGCAACTACGGGATGAACAAGTTAAGGTTCAATCTCACACAGATGCTTATTGAGCTCACTACCTTTGAGTCCTTGACTAAGGATAACAAAGGTAAGACCATTGAGACAAATGTTGCCGAACCATCTTCCTACTTTAATGATAAGAAAAGAAAGAGGTTTACTGAGAAAATGAAGGGTAAGCCCAAACCCAAGAAAGCCCAAAGCAAGAAGAAGTCCAAGAAAAGTAAATATGATTTACTTGTTCTTGAGTCGTGTTTACTGGAAGATGATTCTTCACCCTGGATAGTTGATTCGGGGGCCACTAACCATGTTTGTTCTTCTTTACAACGGACTGATTCTTGGCCACAGCTAGAGGAGCAAGCCTTCTCAATGCGTGTGTGGTCAGGGGATGTCATGTCGGCACGAGCAGTGGGTGTAATTAGATTACATTTTTATAATAATTATATATTGTTGGACAATGTATTTTATAATCCTGGATTTACACGGAATTTGATTTTCGTTTCTAAGTTGTTAGAACAAAAACATTCTATTTCTTTTAATAATAAGTAAGTTATTATTGGAAAAATGGAATGAATATTTATTCAAGAATTCATGAAAACAATTTGTATGTGTTAAGACCGTTAATACATACTACACTGCTCAACACCGAAATGTTTAAGGTTGAAAAACCAAAAACTAAACGACATAAGATTTCTCCAGATAATGACACGTATCTTTTGCATCTAAGGCTTGGTTTTATCAACCTTGACCGGATAGAAAGACTAGAAAAAAGTAGACTTTTAAGTGAGTTAAAGGTTGGCACCTTACCTGTCTGCGAATCTTGCCTAAAAGGTAAGATGACTAAGGGACCTTTTACTGGAAAAGGACTTAGAGCTAAAGAACCGCTAGAGTTTATACATACAGACGTTTGCGGATCAATGAATGTTAAAACTAGAGGTGATTATAAGTATTATGTCACCTTTATAGATGACTACTCAATATACGGATAAGTCTACCTAATGCAACGGAAATCATAAACATTTGAAATGTTCAAAGAATTCCGAGCTGAAGTTGAGAATCAATTAGGCAAGGACTATCAAGTCACTACGATCAGATAGTAGAGGTGAGTACCTTGACCAAGAGTTTGAAGACTTCATGGTCGAACATGGGATAGTTTCCCAACTCAAGCTTCCGGTACACCTCAGCAAAATGGTGTAGCGGAGAGGAGAAATAGAACCCTAATGGAAATGGTGAGATCTATGATTAGTTTCTCATCATTACCAAATTTCTTCTGGGGATATGCGTTACAAAAAATGGCATAAATTTTGAATGTGGTGCCATCCAAATCTATTCCTAAGACTCCTCTAGAGTTACATAATGGTTGTAAAGCTAGTTTGTGACATTTACGTATATTGGGGTGTCCAGCACACGTGCTAAAGAACAAAACTGGAAAGCTAGACTCTAAGTCTGTGGTCTGTCTATTTGTAGGATACTCGAAGGAGACCATAGGTGGACACTTCTATAGTCCCGAAGATAACAAAATATTTGTATCGATAAATGCAATGTTTCTTGAGGACAGTTATATTAGTGACCATAAACCTCGTTCTAAGATTGTATTTAATGAGTTGGAGCCTAGTGAGACTAGTGCTTTACCAACAAGAGTTGTTGATCCACAAACATCTGAGAGTCAAATTGTTCCTGATCAGGATACACTATCACCTAGACATAGTGAGAGGGTTGTGAGACAACCTGAACGTTATTTAGGTATAGGTGAGGGACAAGGTGTTGTCTCTGCTGATAGTGTTGTTGATCCATTGACATTTAAGAATGCAATAGAAGATCCTGATAAAGAGGAATTGCTTAAAGCCATGAATCTTTAGATGAAGTCCACGTACTCTAACTCAGTCTGGGATCTTGTAGACTTACCGGATGGGGTAAAACCCATAGGGTGTAAGTGGATCTTCAAGAGAAAGAGAGAAGTAGATAGGAAGGTAGAGACCATCAAGGCAAGGCTAGTGGCCAAGGGTTATACCTAGAAAGAGAGGATCTATTATGAAGAGACCTTCTCGCCAGTAGCCATGTTTAAGTCTATTAGGATTCTCTTATCCATTGCTAGCTATTTCGATTACAAAATTTGGCAAATGGACATCAAGACTGTATTCTCGAATGGCAATCTTGATGAGAGCATTTATATGATGCAACCAGAGGGATTCATGTCTCCAGATCTTGGAACATCATGTTTAATGATATGATCAAAACCTATGGCTTCGAGCAGAATGTCAATGAGCCTTGTATCTATAAGCGCATCATTGATAAGAAAGTAGTTTCTTGGTCCTATACGTAGATGATATCATACTCATTGGGAATGATGTGGGAGTGTTGTCATATGTAAAAGGCTGGCTGGCTAGCCAATTCCAAATGAAAGTTTTGGGAGAGGCGAGTTATGTTCTTGTGATCCAGCTTATAAGGGGTCGTAAGATCCAGCTTATTAGGGGTCGTAAGATCCAGCTTATAAGGGGTCGTAAGAACAAACCCATAGCAATGTCTCAGGTATCATATATCGACAAGATTCTTGTGCGATTTTTGATGCAAAACTCCAAGAAAGTTAATTTACCTTCTGGGCATGGAGTTAACTTGTCTTAGGAACTGTGTCCTAAGAAACCTTAAGAAGTTGAGGATAGAAGACGTGTACTCTATACATCGGCAATAGGTAGTCTCATGTATGCTATGTTATGCACGAGACCAGACACCTGCTATGCAGTGGGAGTAGTCAGTAGATACCAGCCAAACCTAGGATTGGATCATTGGGTTGCTGATGTGTGTAAATCGTGTTAAAAAAACAATACTCGCAAGGGCATGAATCGTGAAGATATCGTACAATGGCAAGTAAGGATTGTTTCCACGAGGAAAAGTGATTTATTTGGTTAAATCTAATTCTAATTAAAGTTAAACCAAAAGTAACCAAAAGATTGATGATGATTGATTTAAAACTTAAACTAAATTAAATTAAAACTAAGAAAGCAATTAAAAAGATTTGGTTGTGATCGAAGGTGAGAAAGCACTAGGTCATCAATGCTCCCCTACTATGTTTACTCAATGTTTCAAATTGACTATGAAAGATATTAATCAAGTTAAGGGCTCATTCTTATCTTAAGTATGATTATTACCGTATGATCCTGGGATGAATCAAGTGCTCTCAAGTCCCTATGATATAAGCGAACCATCTGATTCCATTTCGCCCTGCCATCTATCCTAAGTACTTCTGCCAACCTACTCGAGTACTGATCAATTTCATCAATCGTATCTATCCCAATATTACTGTTGACTCGTACCTCCAGAGTTGCGAAATACTGATTAATTGCATCTAGTGATATGTGGATCTCGACTCCTTGGACCAGTACTGCCCCTCCCTTTAGAAATCTTTCTGGGATCATGCTGGCATAGAATTCAGCCACGATACTCCTATTTGGTTTTGGGGGCCTCTGAACAAATCCGGCCTATCGACGGGTAGCTACAATATCTGGCACAAGGGTTTCCCCAAAACTGGGAACCTCAATGCCCTTCTCCACAATCCAAGGTCTTCTCTGAAACTTAGACACTCTATCTTTAAAATCCTTATTCTGAACTATCTGTGAAGAAGCGACCCCTTTTCCACTGTAAGTGCTGCTAACCCGAGGCCTTTTACCCAAATTTGTTCTAGCCATATGCACACATAACACAAGCAAACAATCTAATTTAAACAGAATTTACTTGAATTTCGGCAGCAATTCAGCTGAAATTTCGATCCAAATTTTCAAACAATTACTTTGTTCTTAAATCATACATTCCACAAGCATTCCATAAACAAGAGAAATTGATTGAAACACAAAGGCAACATATTAAACACACATTTAGACAAAAATCAAAATTTTCTTCTAATAAATCAAAATTCGAAATTCCAAACATAACCAAATAGAGATTTTGTCCACTGAACTTAATCATGTAATAATTATCAATATAAAAAAAGACCATTAACCAAGAATGCATAAAATTCGTGTAAAAACACTCAAATATCACAAATCATTCTTGAGAACACATACCATCAACTTAGATCAAATTATGCCCAAAACTAAATTAAATACTTGAGAAAATCAAAAGAGAGACATACCTTTAATCTTTGAAGAAGGTGAGTGAAGATTGGCAAGAAATTTAGTGAAGAAAAATTTAAAACGAAACAAGAAGACAAGTGAGAGAACATATGCGCAGCGGAGAAGAAATAAGGGTAAGAAGAAAATCAGCCCGGACAACAGACTTATATAAGTGCGCCAATTCGTACCCTACCGCGGTCTGGGTACATACCTGGAAGGTGGTCTCGGCCACGGTCATGCGCTATTTTGCTTACCTGAGGCAACGAAACACACCATTTAACTTATTGTACCACTGTGTAAACCATGGTATATGCATTGCATCTGAAGCGGTCTGTACCACGGTGTTTCACAGAGGATCATAATTTTGCATGCCGCGGTCTAGACATCATGTCTATGGAGCGCTCTATGCCGTAAAAAATTCCAGTGTGTACCTGCTTGCTAGGCTACGGTGGAGGCATAAGCCTCAGGGGCGGTCTATGCCGCGCAGTTTGCAGAGAGTACACGTTTTGCCTACTGCGGTGTAAATGTGTCTAAAGAGCGGTTTTGATAGCGGTGCTTGAACGAAATTGTTTTCCAAAACTTTCTCTGCACAGTTAAATATGAACAAATTAGAAGCACCTGTTCTTTGTCACTCAAAACCACAAGATACCCCCAAATCTAAATTAAACAATGTCGTTGAATTAAGCACAAGATTAAAAAATTGACGATATTTAATTCTGGCTATAAAGGTTCTTGTAATACACTAATTATGACTCGAAAATAAAGAAAAATAAAAATAATCAAAATAAAAACAAAAAGAATCGTACCTTGGTGGGTTGCCTCCCACCAATCGCTTTATTTAACGTCTAGGTGAGACAGAGTTAAGTGCTACGGCTCTATGAGCTTGATCGATCCAATTTTCCTTGATTCGGAGATGCACAAATATGGTTTCAGCCTTTGTCCATTTACCTTGAATTTACCGTCATTCTGAAGATTCTCAATTTCTATGGCTCCGTGAGGAAAAACTTCTATAACCTTAAATGGACCAGACCACTTTGATTTCAGTTTTCCTGGAAATAGCCTTAAACGCGATTGATACAATAGGACTAATATTCTCGGCTAAAATTCTTTCCGGAGAATCTTCTGGTCATGTAATTTCTTAGTCATTTCCTTGTATATTTTTACATTCCCATAGGCGTCATTCCGAATTTCTTCAAGCTCACTTATTTGTAAACGCCCTTCTTCTCCAGCCTTACATAAATCAAAATTCAATTTTCTCAAGGCAAATGACATGCTTTTCCAAAGACGATCCTGAAAGGACTCATTCCAATCAGAGTTTTGTAAGCAGTTCTGTATGCCCACAAGGCATCATTAAGCTTAAGTGACCAATCCTTTCGATTTGGTTGCACAGTCTTTTCTAAGATCTGCTTAATTTGTCTATTACTTACTTCCACTTGCCCTGATGTTTGAGGATGATATGGGGTAGCCACTTTGTGTTTGACACTATATTTCTTCATTAAAAAGGCAAATACCCTGTTACAAAAATGGCTTCCACCATCACTTATTATTGCCCGAGGAATCCCAAATCTGGTTAAAATATTCTATTTGATAAACCTAACCACCACCTGGCTATCATTTATCTTAGTGGTAACTGCTTTGATCCATTTCGACACATAATCCACAGCCACCAAGATATAATTGTACCCATATGAGGATGGGAAAGGTTCCATTCCATAAAATCAATTCCCCATACGTCGAATATCTCCACTACTTGTTGGCTTGACAATGGCATCTCATCCTTTTTTCCAATGTTCCCCGTTCTCTGGCACCTGTCACAAGAGATACAAAAATTATAAGCATCTTTAAATAATGAAGTCCAGAAAAACCCTGACTGAAGAACTTTGAGAGCAGTCTTTTTAGCACTAAAGTGCCCTCCACAATGTAGATTGTGACAAAATTTTAACACATCCTGTTATTCTTCCTCTGGAACACATCTCTGAATGATTTGATCGGTGCCAAATTTGAACAAGTATGGTTCGTCCCAGAAATAATGCCTTGTGTTGGAGACAAATCTTTTCTTTGCTTGTGGGTTCATATTTGATGGAACGATTCCATTTGCAAGATAATTCACAATATCTGCATACCATGGATCCCTGCCACCTACTGCCAATAGTTGTTCATCTGGAAAAATCTCATTAATTGGTATGGTCTAAGCTTGTTCTTTTTCTCCTTCATCGTCCACCAGTCAAGATAGATGATCCGCCACCACATTTTCGCTGCCCTTTTTGTCCCTGATTTCCAAATCAAATTCTTTTAACAAAAGGATCAACAGGAGTAATCTCGATTTCGCTTCATTTTTGGTTGGCAAATATTTTAAAGCAGTATGATAAAAAAAAACAATGACCTTAGATCCTATCAAATATGACCGAAACTTCTCTAAGGCACTAACAACATCAATCAATCCTTTTACTGTGGTGTAATAATTCAATTGGGCATCATTTAAAGTGCGACTAGTGTAGTAAATAACATTAGGCAATTTATCTACCTGTTGTCCTAAAACAGTGCCTACGGCATAGTCAGATGCATCACACATTAATTCAAAAGGAAGAGACCAATCGAGGGGCATGATTATGGGAGTAGATGTCAATTTATTTTTCAGAGTCTCAAAAGCATGCAAACAATCATCATCGAAAACAAATGTAGCATCTTTGGTCAACAAGTTACATAGGGGACGACTAATTTTTGAAAAATCCTTAATAAATCGCCTATAAAAACCTGCATGACCAAGAAAACTTCTCACACCTTTCACATAAATGGGAGGTGGAACTTTTGAAATTACTTCAATTTTAGCGCGATCTACTTCTATCCCTTTTTCAGAAATAACATGCCCTAAAACTATTCTAGACTTGACCATAAAATGGTTTTTCTCCCAACTAAGTGTCAAATTAGTCTCCGTGCATCTTTTTGAAACAAGAATTAAATTATCAAGGCAATGGTCAAAAGAATAACCAAAAACAGAAAAATCATCCATAAATACCTCAATAAATTTTTCTAGCATGTCGGAGAAGATTGACATCATACATCTCTGGAAGGTGGCAGGAGCGTTGCACAACCCAAATGGCATTCTTCGATATGCAAAAGTGCCGAAAGGGCAAGTGAACGTTGTCTTTTTTTGGTCCTCTGGAGCGATGGCAATCTGATTGTACCCAGAAAATCCATCGAGGAAGCAATAATAAGCATGTCCCGCCAAACGCTCGAGCATCTGATCGACGAACCACAAAGGAAAGTGATCCTTTTTAGTTGCTGTTTTGAGCTTGCGGTAATCTATGCACACTCTCCATCCCGTTGTCTTTCTTGTAGGGATCAACTCATTATTTTCATTGGTTACCACAATGATTCCCGACTTTTTTAGAACAACATGTATTGGGCTCACCTACTTACTGTCGGATATTGGATATATGATACCCACCTTAAGAAGCTTAAGGACCTCTTCTCAAACAACTTCCTTCAAGTTTGGATTTAGCCTTCGTTGAGCTTCTCTCTAAGGTTTTGCCTCTTCCTCTAATAATATCTTGTGCACACAAATGGTCAGGCTTATTCCCTTAATATCCGCTATAGACCATCCAATAGCGGGTTTATATTCCTTGAGCACCTTTATTAGTTTTTCCTCTTTCTCTTCATCTAAGTCTGAAGCTATAATTACCGGGAGCATCTCATCTTATCCTAGGAAGGCATATTTGAGAATGGAAGGGAGTGGTTTGAGCTCTAATGCAGGGGAAGAGTTTGTAGATGGAATTACAGACTTGTTGGTCTCATCTTGAATTACCTCATCTAACTCTTCAATTTTTAACCCCTCTTCTAAGTCCTCTTCTTGTTGACTTTCTTCATCATCCTCAAAGACATCTTTCACCCAGTCAAGTAACTCATCTAGGCTTTCATTTGCTAGTTCTATTTGGATTACAAAATTAATTACCTCCACCGAGCAACAATCGGCTAAATAGCAATCATCGGCTGCCTAAGGTAGTTTTAATGATTCAAAAACCTTGAATTCCATTGTGTCATCTAATACCATCATTGTAAGCTTTCCATTATGTACGTCAATGAAGGTTTTTGCAGTTTCCATGAAAGGTCTTCCCAGTAGTATTGGTTTGCTGCCTCTTTCCTTGGCTCTTTCTTCCATGTCAAGTACTTCAAAATCTGCAGGAATAATAAGATTATTTACCTGAACCAACACATCTTCAATATATCCTCTTGGGTATCTAGCTGAGCCATCAGCCAACAAAAGTGACGTGCTTGTCTTATTTAGATCATTCAACCCCAATTGCTCATAGATGTCATATGGCATCAAATTGATGCTGGCTCCAAGATCTAACATTGCTCTTTCCAAGGTAGTACCTCCAATAGTAATGTTGATGCAAAAACTTCCAGGATCTTGGAGTTTAGGTGGCAAAGACTTTTGAAGAACTACATTGGCACTTCCGGTTATCAACTCCTGATGATTTTTGAAAAATCTTGGCTTGTAAGTGTGGAGATTTTTGAAAATTTATGCATAAGCGGGCATCTTCTGGATCATCTCCAATAAAGGAAAATTGACATTAACTTTTGATAGAATGTCATATATGTCTTTACATGATTTCTCTAACTTGCTCTTTTACAATCTTCCTGTGAATGGAACTGGAGGAATACATGGATTAGGAGACTTATGTAGAAGTGGTAGTTTGTTGGATTTTTTCACTACTTCGTCTTTCTCTTTTTCTGATGACATATTTTCTCCTGAAGGACCTAAAACATTAGAAAAATCATTAGAAAGTTCAGCAGGTCAATTATTTACCAGTTCCTTACCATTTCGGAGAACTTTCGTAGCCTTTGCTTGTTCAGTATGGCTTGGAAATTTTCCCTATTCACTTCTTTGATTAGCTTCAGCTAGTTGCCAATTTGTGTTTCTGTCTTTCTTAATGAAGCATCAAAATTATGCATTCTCATATTAGAGTCTTGGAATCTTTTGTCCACATTTTGTATAAATTGCTTCATTGTATCTTTTAATGATAGATTTATGGGCTGAGATACAGAAATCTGATGGGTACCGACATTATACTGTCTCTGGCCATAATTGTTGTTATTTCCCCACTAATTCCCGGTACCTTTATTATCTCTCCAGGAGAAGTTTGGATGATTTCTCCATCCTGGATTGTATATGTTTGAGAAAGGATCATTCATAGGTCGAGAGTTGAAATTGTTCATAGCTTGTACTTCTTCCTCATCATTAGGTCTAGGACCTCTTGCTTGATACACTTCCGCATTATACCCTGGTTGCTCATATCTCTTGCGTTGTTCTTCTCTCATTTGTCCCACTTGATTGACAAGTACTTCCATAGTTTTCTGCATTTGGGACATTTGTATTGAGTTCCCAGCACTGGTATCTACCTCATAGAATCCCTTCCTTCTCATAGAGTTCTTTCCTCGGGAATTCTAGCAAGTTTTTCGAAGATAGTTTGCAATTCTTCTGGAGTCTTATCAATCGTGGATCCTCCACATTCATTCTTCACTGAGACAGTTGAGACGTCATTCAGTCGATCATAAAATCACTGCCCGAGTTGGTGCATTTGATATCCATGCTGAGGACAATCAAATAGAAGCATCTTGTAACGTTCCCATGCATCATAGAATGACTCTTGGTCCCCTTGAAAGAAATTTGCAATCTTGGACCTGATCTCACTGGTTTTCTGAGGTGAATAAAATTGATCAGTAAGTCTATCTACTACCTCTTCCCATGTTGTCAGCGAAACTGGAGGCAAAGTCAAAAGCCTTGTCTTTGCCTTTTCCTTGAGAGCATATGTAATACACCTCATACGCAGCTGATTTTTTGTCACCCTGGTGTTTGGAAAAGCTTGAATTGCTGCATAGAAATCTTTAAGGAATTTAAGCACATATTCATTGGGAAGTCCATAAAAAGCAGGCAGCAGATTATAATGGAAACTTTTTAGCTCATAATTTCTAGCTGCCTCATCAAGTGCAATGCATAGAGGGTGATTATCAACTATAGGCCTGCTATAATCCTTCATGGTCTTGGTAGGTACAACTGGTAGATCTGGAACCTCTTGAATGTTGCGATTTCCATCGTCTCCCATTGTTCTTTGTCCAATACGATTAATGTTGTCGTTCAATGGTAGTACTTCTCCTTGCAATGATCTTCTACCTTGCATTCACCGTTGACCATGAAACAAAGCCAGACACACAGTAAACTACGAAAAAAAATTAAATAAAAAATTAAATAAAAAATTAAAATCTGAAATTAATGACTCTACTACCTAACTAATTAAATCTATTATTAAAACTAAAACTAGAATTAACCAATAAATTCAACTATTCTCCGACATCGGCGCCAAAAACTTGATGTGTGTAAATAGTGTTAAAAAAACAATATTCGCAAGTGCACGAATTGTGAAGATATCGTACAGCGGCAAGTAAGGATCGTTCCCACGAGGAAAAGTGATTTATTTGGTTAAATCTAATTCTAATTAAAGTTAAACCGAAAGTAACCAAAAGATTGATGATGATTGATTTAAAACTCAAACTAAATTAAATTAAAACTAAGAAAGCAATTAAAAAGATTTGGTTGTGATCAAAGGTGAGAAAGCACTAGGTCATCAATGCTCCCTTACTATGTTTACTCAATGTTTTGAATTGACTATGAAAGATATTAATCAAGTTAAGGGTTCGTTCTTATCTTAAGTATGATTATTACCGTATGATCCTGGGATGAATCAAGTGTTCTCAATTACAATTTACCCATAGATCAATGGCGTAAACTACAATCGAGATCCCATTAAGTGCAAGAACAATAAACCAAAACCTACTTGCGTAGATCAATGCTAAGATCAGTTTTATCCATTCAATTGAATATTAATTAAGATTACGTATAGATCAATACTCCAACCTTAATTATTAAATTATCAAATCCCTAAATTCATGACATTTTTTGATCATGCATTAACAAGAAATAAGAATTAAGACATAGGATGAATTGAATGAATCAAAACTTAATTTAATTAAATATAGTAAATTCTAATAAAGAGCATTCACAGAGGTTCACATTGATTCCCTAGTATGGAATTAGTTACACATGGCGAAAATAGAAAGAGAAGAGAAAGAAACAATAAAACCCATTGATGAATTCTTCTTCGTCTTCAATCTTCGATGTATAAAGATGAAAGTTAATGTGTTGTGATGGATTGGTAGTCGACGGCTTGTCCTCCCAATCGAAAAATAAACATCTATATATATATATATAATATATATATATATAGGTTTTCTTTTTAAAATAAGGTTCAGAATTCCCAAGACACCAAGGATTCGCAGGATCGCTCCCTCAGTCGTGGCACATACAACTTTCCCAGACCGCCGTGGATTAAGCGGTGTGGTCTCTGTAAAGTTCCGCGGTGTAGACCGCTCTGAAGACATGGACTTGACAGCGGTACAGACTGCGGTTGTTGAACATTATACGGCTATGATTCTCTGCTCTTTTGACCGGGGTTAAGGCATTGCTTGGGCAGCGACCTTCACAGCAGTAATGGACAAAATTGCTTCTTCTTGCTTCAAATCTTCCAAACACAACAGTAAAGTCCAGTGTCCTGAAACACGCTCAATCACACAAATTAAATACCTAAAAATGCTCAAGAAACAAGCAATTGATAGGCAGAAAGGGGTTAAAAACTTATACAATTCATGACCGATCAGTTGCTATCAAGACAATTCTCAAGTATCTTCGGAGAACGAAAGACTATATGCTACTGTATTCCGGGCAGGATTTGATCCCGTTAGAATACACGGATTCTTATTTTTAGTCAGATAGGGATTCTAGGAAATCCACGTTTGGATTAGTATTTACCCTGGGTGGTGGAGCCATTGTGTAGAGAAGTATCAAGCAATCTTATGTTACTGACTCCATCATAGAAGCCGAATATATAGCCGCTTGTGAAGCTGCTAAAGAGGCTGTTTGGCACCGTAAGTTCTTGAGTGATCTGGATAGGCCCATCACACTTTATTGTGATAAAAGTGGTGATATGGGTAATTCCAAAGAACCAAGAAGCCACAAAAGAGGGAAGCATATAGAGAGAAAGTATCATCTCATTAGAGAGACAATGTAGAGAGGAGATGTGATCGTCATAAAAATAGCCTCAAAAGACAATCATGCTTACCCATTTACAAAGACCTTACCGGCTAAAGTGTTTTTAGGTCACCTAGATGGTCTAGGGTTGCGAGACATGCCTCACATGCTTTAGTGCAAGTGGGAGATTGCTGGGGTTTATGCCCTAAATATGCAATTTGTAAATGGATTTATGAAATAAATAAAAGGAAAAGTTCAATTCATTTTTGTTTTGTTGTTTACTTTTAACTTATGCATATATATTTAACATCCGAGATTGCTAGATGTAATCTCGAACTATGTATATGAGTGTCATATACAGATGGATATAGTAAGAGACGTGCAATCTAAAGAGTCCATAGAGAGCAAATAAAGTTGGGTACTTTATTTATGGTTAATCTATAGTTGCGGTCCATTCCGTAATGTACAATGATTATATCCTGAATCATTAATATGAGATATGAGAATGGAGGCACCTTGTATGATGTGATGATATAGGACTAGGCCATGATATATGAATATCTCACCAAGATCCGTTTACCGATGAGATTCATATATATATCAATTTATAATGGCTATATACGGGTGATCTTAATCCTAAGTGTCTTATCAACTCCTTCAGGTTAGATCGTGGTCTTTAATATACCATGGGTGAGGTCGGATGCAGTTCCCGATCAATATGCTCCATATATTGGGATTGCGGTTTGGGTTGTAGCTGGGAAGGTTTGTACACAATAGTGGAATCCACTCCTTCTTGTGAGAAGTAGACGATAGTTCCCTTAAGGGTTGATTCGGGGCTTGGATAATATGAGCGCTCTCCTAATTCCGTGAGGAAATAGGATTTATTGTCCATTAGAGAATCAGTGGTACTTAAAGGATATATGTAATTAGAGGGGTATAATGGACATTTTGACCCAGCTCTAATTATGAACTACTGTGGAGGATCACACCATGTGTAATAGCTATATCGATGGACACCGAGTTGTATCGGTCTGTGTAAAATCGTCAACATGTTAGAGAGTGCAAGTTCAGGTTTTTAGTGGAATACCATCAAGTTAATAATCAAGGAATATTAATTAAAGAGTTTAATTAATAATTCTGAGGATCATTGGAGCTCAAAATACTGTGGGTCCATTAAATCCCATTACTAGCCTGATCGATTTAGGTAACAAGGGTCATGGTTAATTAATTGGATTGTCTAATTAATTGTTTTACAAAAGTGACACGTATATATTCGGCAATTAATTGAATAATGAGATTATTTAATTAATGAATGTTAATAGTTAAATTAATTATAATGATAATTATGAATTATTAATGAACTATTAATTGGAGGGTGTTAGTTGATATATGGATTTAGGTGAAGATAAAATAATAGGATTATTTTATTTTACTAAATCGTTTATCTAAGTATTTGAATTTAAGTTTTAATTTAAAATACTTACTATCACTTTTAATATATTAGATATATTTGAAAAGGATAATTAAAAGATATATATCAATTATAATACAAGAGATCGCATTGGATGCAAATTGGTGTGTGCATATATATAAGTGTTTGTACATGATACAAACAAGGATATATATATATATATAAGGTTGAATTTTGATCATATATGATATACGCAATAATAGGCGTTATATATGAAAAATATATATTTGTGACAAAAAAAGGTGCAGGGCGTGATATATATATTGTGCTTCGTGTGCACTATACACCATTGAAAAAATAATAATAACAAGAGTAATATTATTTTTATAACTAGAATTGTTCTAGTTAATTTTCTCAAAGAAGAAAGAGTTTCTTCAATTCTCCATAGATCCTCCATTCAATTTCTTGAGATCGTGATGTGCCCACACGCAGTTATCAATCCCGGGAGATAGCGAGAAAGATCAAGTGGTTCAGACAGGAGCACATCGTAAAGTGAAGGAGCTTCCAAACGTTGGTAAGATTGGTTCAGACAGGAGCATATCGAAAAGTGAAGGAGCCTCCAAATGTTGGTAAGATTTTCTTCTTGATTATATCGATTTTAATTTCCTATGTTTACATATTGTATTTATTAGTTTTGAAAAATAATTACGATCCCAAGTTAACTGGTCCCAGATACAAATTATGATTTGTATAAAAAAATTTAAAACCTAGTTCTGCTGCGCAACCTGGTGAACGGGGTTCCAACATAAGGTTCTTTCTTTATAGTGAAAATTATTAAAATATACTAAACTCTAATTTTAATTCATTTTTTGAATCGATTTTTCTCTACAATTGGTATTAGAGCCTGGTTGTACTCTTGATTAATTGATGTATATATACGTGAATCTATTTCTTTTTATTGTAAATATGCATGTTTTAAAAAGAGATGACACTATAGTTATTCACATATATATTTACATTGGAATGTATGGATATATATACATTTTATAATGTGATTTGTTATTGGTCAATTTTGGTCCTAGAATTTCAATGTATTTTTGTTTTGGGATTGTAACTAGAAGGGTGGTATGTCATCGCCGTAATTTCCTTTTTGGTAGTTGTTATGTTTTTTTTATTGTTGCAATAATAAAAAAAACCGAAGTTATTTGTTGTTTAAAATACTGTCGTAATATATTCAAGTATCGAAGATTCGAAGATTTGAAGAATTGGAAGCAACCGGAACAAGTTTGGTACCTTGCGCGCCATAGCAACAATCGTACATGCGAATGAGCATGCATCCACGATTGTTGTGGCATGGGCTGTGCATGGCAGCCCTAAGGATGCCATGGGCTGCTCACGGCGGCCCTTTACGGAGTAGTGGGGTGTGCATGCCCATGGGAGGCAGCTAGGGTGTCCAAACGGACGATGCTAGCATGAGGACTTGTTCGCCAAGAAAAGAGTTTTTATATTCCAAGACGTGTAATTTACTTGCTTTTCTAGGATGGACCAAAATTGTAGCCATTTATATTTTTGTAAATATTGCAATGTTTGTTAATGTTTGATAACATGTCATATAGAATTGAAGTGTCACTTATATATCTCTTTTGGTATGAACATGCACTGAATGGTTTAGGTATCTAATTGGCATCTAGATAACTTGGTAAATCATTCTATGAAATCAGATCATAGGCCTTAAACAATTGAGTGGGAGAAGGTGTTTCGGAACACCTATGGCCTCCAAGTTTAGTTTAGCTTTATGTTTCATGTAGTAACCCCCCAAGGTGTATTCATGAATGAAATTTAGCAAGATAATTCCTTACAAGGTTAGATTAGACAATTAACCCAAAAAATTTCTACTCCCAAAGGAGGGATATTCGTGAGGGAATATATTGAAGGTCGATAACTTGGTAACACACTCAATAGGATTTTATTAGTACCCCCCCAAGAGTTCTTGTTAATAAAATTAAAAGGCCAAAATTGAAAACGTTGATTGTTATGTTAACAATTAGGTGAGACCTAGTCTAACTAGTAAATGGTCTGAACTCCCAAATGAGGCGTGACATTTATGGGTGTTGGATCACCGTTGAGTTTTATGATTGAATTATTTTATTTAATTCAAGATAAATATTTGAAAGTGCTATATCATGATTGTTTACGTATAATTTTTTTGTTATTGTAAAGAAATCATGACCCCATCCCTAATCAACATCCTAAAAGATAATACTTTAACAAGTGATAATTATGTTACATGGAAAAGGAATATTGGGTTGTTGTTGCAAGCCGAAAGCCATAAGTTCATTCTGTGTACTCGTAAACTACCTACTCCTACTAATGAATCTACTATGTAGCAAAAAGATGAGTATCAGGAGTGGAAGAATTCAGATAAGATGGCTAAACGTTACATTATAGCAACCATCTCCGACATGTTGCAACTGCAACATAAGGGAATGGAGACTGCTGCTGATATAATGATGTCTTTGGAAAAGATGTTTTCCATGAAGTCCATGATGACTAAGATAGAGGTAGTGATTGCTTTTATTATTTTTTGGGTGAAACCTAGACAGGCTGTGAAAGATCACATGAAGAAAGTCATAGAACATCTCAACATTACTGAACTCAACAGTGTTGAGATAGAAGGTGAGATGAAAATTAACATAATTATCAACTCACTGTCAGATTCTTTTGATCAGTTCAAGTTGGACTGCATCTTGAACAATAAGGAATACACCTTGCAGGGCCTGATGTAAAATGTTCAAAGCATTGAGAAAATCCTTGTGAAAGGTAAGGGTTAGGAGATTCATACGGTTAGTAAAGTTGCTACTGTTAAGACCAGTAAGAAGGTCAAGAAACAATAGAAGAAGCAACTTGGGCCTAACTAGAAGGGGTTCCGGGAAAGCAAGAGACTTAATGAGAATGAATTCAACTTGCGTTTAGGCAACAGAGCGTTGGTGTCTACTAGTGCCGTGAGAGATAATAAAATTAATTTAGATTCTTATAGGCATTTAGATTTTATAGTCGTTAATATGTACCTCAATTCAGTAGGATTTTAATTTCAGCTTATTGTTTAAATAAATTTGGATATTCGGTTACTTTTAAAAAAACTTTTATTATTAGTAGGAATAAAAAATATGTTTGCAAAGGTACATTGGAAAATGATTTATTCTTTCTGTATAGCAATATCTCTTACTTGTTAGACACGAAATTAATGCAACCTAATCATAAAACAACAAAATTGACAAAAGATGAAACCTACCTATGGCATTTGCGCCAATGTCATATTAACCTTGATAGGATTAAAAGATTGGTTAGTGATTGAACTTTAAGTGACTTAAAAGGTTGATGATCTACCAACTTGTGAATCTTGTTTGGAAGGTAAGATGACCAAACGGTCATTCATGACCAAAGGCACAAGAGCCACTGAATGTTTAGGATTGATACACACTAATGTGTTTGGTCCTATAAGAATTCAAGCTAAAGGTGGATATAAGTACTTCATCACTTTCACGGATGATTACTAGAGATTTGGTTATGTGTATCTTATGAGACAAAAGTCAGATGCTTTTGACATGTTCATAGCATTTAAAGTTGAAGTAGAAAATCAGCTTGAGAAACACATAAAAATCTTGAGGTCTAATCGTGGTGGAGAATATCTATCTGGTGAGTTTCAACAATATCTTATTGATAATGGGATAATTTATCAGTTTTCTGCACCAGGTACACCTCAACAAAATGGGGTGGCAGAAAGGAGAAATAGATCTCTTTTAGACATGGTTAGGTCTACGTTGAGTTATTTAACGCTCCCTAATTCTTTTTTGAGGATATGCTTTACAAACCGCTGTGTACATTCTAAACGATGTACCATCTAAGTCGGTTCGTAAAATACCATATCAGTTATGGACTAGGCGAATCCCTAGTTTACAACACTTAAGGATATTTTGATGTCCTGCGCAAGTGTTAAAAGGAAAGACAAAAAAATGGAGTCCCGTTAAGAAACAAGCATATTTGTAAGGTGTCCTAAAGGAACCAAAGAATATTTTTTCTATGGTCCTTCAGATCTTAAAAAATTTGTTTCGACTAATGTTAAATTTCTAGAATAAGACTATATGAATAATTTTGTACCTAAAAGTAGAATTGTCCTGTATGAGCTTTTAGGGTATACAATTCTACAAGTGGTTTCACAACCTAGCCCAATTAGAAGTTCTATACCAACATAACATCAACAATCTACCATTCCTTGTCGTAGTGGGAGGGTTAGTAGATAGCCCGAGAGAAACATCGGTTTAGGAGAATTAGTAGAGAATTTCTCGGATGACGATGATCGCTACACGTACAAGGAAGCCATGAAAGATGTTGATTGTCGCCATTGGCAAAAGGCAATACAATCCGAAATTGAATCTATGATAAAAAATAAAGTCTAGTCTCTTGTGTACTTGCCTAAAGGGATAAAACCCATTAGGTGCAAGTGGATACACAAGAGGAAGAAAGGAATTGATGGAATGGCAGACACCTTTAAAGCTAGATTGGTAGCTAAAGGTTACACACAGAATGAGGGTATCGATTATGAGGAAACCTTTTCATTGTGGCCATGATTAAATCCATTAGGATACTCGTTTCCATACGACATCTCTAGACCTAGAGATTTGGCAAATGAATTTCAAGACAACTTTCCTTAATGGAAGTCTTGACAAAAGCATCTATATAATGCAACTAGAAGGATCCATTAAAAAGGGCCAAGAGGAAAGGTATGCAAGTTGCACAGATCCACATATGGATTGAAGCAACCATTCAGATCCTGGAACATAAGGTTTGATTAAGCTGTGTATAATTTTGGATTTATTCAAAACCTTGACGTACCCTGTGTATACAAAAGTATTAAAGGAAACAAGTTAGTTATCCTAGTTTATTACATTGATGATATCTAATTCATCGAAAACGATGTTAGAGTATTGACATCAGTAAAAGGATGGTTGGCAAAACAATTTGATATGAAGAACTTGGGAGAAGCAAGTTATATTCATGGTATGCAAGTCTTAAGGGATAGAAAGAATAGAAGGATTGCATTATCCCTAGCTTCATACATAGATTAAATCTTGTCAAGGTTTTCCATGGAAGATTCTACGAAAGGTATGTTACTTTTTAGAAATGCAATCAAACTTTTTAAGGAATAAGTTCCTAAGAATGAGCATGAAGAGCAATTCATGAGTAGGGTTCCATATGCATCGGGAGTTAGGAGTCTCATGTATGCAATGCTCTGCACTAGACCGAATACTAGTTTTGTTGTTCGCATAGTTAGCAGGTTTCAATCGAAACCTTGTCCTAATCACTTGACAGCAGTAAAACATATTTTCAATTATCCCAAGAGAACGAGAGATTATAAGCTTGTATACTCTGAAAGGGATTTAATTCTCGATAGGTATATAAATTCTAATTTTTAATCGGATTCTGACTCTATAAGATCAACTTTACGATCTGTGTTTACACTTGTATGAGGTGCAGTCATATAGAGGAGTATCAAGCAATCTTGTATTGTTGATTCAACCTTAGAAGCTGAGTAGGTTGCTGCATGTGAAGCTGATAAAGAGGCTGTCTGGTTTCACCAATTCTTGATTGATTTGGAAGTGGTACCAGATGCGAGTAAGCAGATCACTATCTATTGTGACAATGGTGGAGCAGTGGCTAATTTGAGAGAACCAAGAAGTCATAAGAGAGGGAAACACATTGAAAGAAAGTATCACCTTTTAAGCGAAATTGTCCATAAGGGAGACTTGACAATAACCAAGATCGCACCAGTAGAAAATCTAGCAGATCCCTTTACAAATACTTTTCCATAAAAAAGTTTTTATGGGCACCTGGAGAATATGGGTATAAGAGATATGACACATTTGTTATAGAGCAAGTGGGAGATTGTTTGGATTATGCTAGATAGCAATAGTGTAATAATGTATTTGACAATATTTCATATGAATAAAGTGATTTCTAGTTTAACAAATCTTATAACATTTATCATTTAATTATTATAATTGTAAAAAGTAAATAATCATAAGGTCAAAAAACTATGAGAAAAGAAGAATTGTTCGTAAAACTAGATATGTATGAGGTAGACACAATTCTTTAGTTAGTCTTGAATAATATTCACAACTTAAGATAAAGGTTGGGTGCCTTTATCTTGTTAAAGTTGTAGATTCTTTTGCTAGCGTTTAAGTGTGATCAAATGTGTTCTGATGAGTCTCAAATCATCAAATTGTGGTGTCCTTTGGCAAAAAAATCTAGGGCACTGGGTGCATTGAGTAGGATCAAAGTGAAGTACTTTTTCCAAAACTGTCAATGGATAAAAGTTATCACTTGAAGACAATCAGAATGTCTAGCTCAATCATAAGATAAATTATGGACTTATGGTAGCAAGTTTTATCATTTGAGCTATCAATGAGTACGATTATATAGCATAGTCGATCCTCGATAGTTTGGTGAAATTCATTTGTTAATAGACAGAGGACTTCGTTTACAGACATAGACATCGTGGCTCCATTTATTAAATGAGAGTAGAATATCATCATATGTGTGTTTTGTGGTATTGAATACTAAATCTTAACAGTAAGTTTTCAGTAGTGTCTATTGAAATATCGGTTCTCGACAAGTCAAAATATACAAGTTCAAAATGTGGTCATATAAGTAAATTTGGTAACTCAGAGAGCTATAGTTGGTCTATGAGTTCTTGACGATTACTTTTATTCTTCACAAGGATACTGTTGGGATTATGCTTGATAGCATCAGTATAATAATGTATTTGACACTTTTTTCATATTAATAAAGTGATTTCTAGTTTAATAAATCTTATAGCATTTATAGTTTAATTATTATAATTGTCAAAAGTAAATAATCATAACGCCAAAAGACTATGACAAAAGAAGAATTGTTCATACATCTAGATATGTATGAGGTAGACACAATTTTTTAGTTAGTCTTGAATAATATTCACAACTTAAGATAAAGGTTGGGTGCCTTTATCATGTTAAAGTTGTAGATTCTTTTGCTAGCATTGGAGTGGGAACAAATGTGTTATGATGAGTCTAAAATCATCAAAGTATGGTGTCTGTGGGCAAAAGAATCTAGTGTACTGGGTGCATTGAATTGGATCATAGTGAAGTACTTTATAGAGAACCATCAATGGATAAAAGTTTTCACTTGAAGACAATCGGAGAGTCTATCTCAATATTGAGATAAATTATGGACTTATGGTTGCAAGTGTTATCATTTGAGCTATCAATGAGTACGATTATATAGCATAATCTATCCTCGATAGCTTGGTGGTATTCATTTGTTAATCCATAAAGGACTTCATTTGTAGATATGGACATCGTGGCTCCATTTATTAAATGAGAGTAGAATATCATCATATGGATGTTTTGTGGTATTGGATATTAAATCTTAAAGTTTTCAATAGTGTCTATTGAAAAGTGGCTTCTGGACAAGTCAAAATATCCAAGTTCAAAATGTGGTCATAGGAGTAAATATGGTAACTTGGAGAGCTATAGACGGTCTATGAGCTCTCGGTGATTACTGGTATTCTTCACGAGGATACACTTTCTCCGTTAAGAATGTCTAGGGTATGAATGAGGAATATTAACTTATTCTTTCATTATTTAAGAGTTCAATTTTAGTTCTTTAGTGGATTGAACTAAAATTAATAGATCGAACCTAAGTAAATCATTTGTTGATTGTGATTGGGTTGTGTCTATTGGCGCTTAAATTTAGATAGCACGCCAAGATCCCCAATCCACACAAACTTGCATGGGTCACTTGATATATTCTACCAAACCAATTTAGGGGTCCATCTAGAATTGTGTTGAAGCATGTGGACTTGTTTCTTTTTGTAAGAATGAGTTTAGTTCACATGTGGACTTTTTATAAAAGTCCAAAGGATTTAATAAAATAAGAAAAAAATATGTATGCCTATATATTGTAATGGGCGGCAAGGCTAATATATAAAAGCCAAAATATATTATTTTTTATTTTATTATTTAATTCAATGGAATTTAATTAAATTAGTAATTAATTAATTATTTAATTAAAAGTCAAAACCTCTTTTCTATTAGGAGAAGGTCTCCTAATATTATACTATTGTTGGTAGTATAATTAATATTAAAGACTATAATTGTTAAGTAGATAAATAAAAGAAATTATTTATCCAGTCAAATTATGAAGTCTTTAATATGGTCGCAAATACACTAATGAGTTGGATTAGGAGTCTTGGTGTAGGAATGATTTTTTTTTTTAAAAGGATTATTGGTCATTAAGTAAATCCACCTAAGGAAAGGATTCTTGCCCACAAAGTAAATCCTTCTTAGGAGAGGATTTGGTCTCCTATATGTACTACCTATAAATTTCGACCAAACCTTAGTTTTTGGTGTGAGAAGTTGTTTTTTATTTGTTTTTTTATTGTTATAAAAAAAAACTTCGTCCAACTAATTGTGGGAAGAATTCGGCTAATCATAGAGAAAATAGGGAACGTTTTTGTTTTCAATAGTACATTAGTATCCTTTGCATCAAAAGGGTTTTGTATACAACATCGAATCAAGGTTCACGCGAGTTTCATCAAATTGATTGATAATTCAAAAGTGACCGAACGTTCTTGGTTTTTCTCTTTGAGGATTATTGTGACTAACAAATAAGAAGATTTTGTTTGTTTCCATCCTCATGTATGCAATTTAAAGAAAGGGAGCCAATACTTCTAGGTGATACACGTTCATGATTGGATTGGAAGATCTTGGGGATTCAATTCGATACTAGTTCAATCATCACAAAAAAAAGGTATGATACTTTTTATATACATCAATTAATCTAGGGTTAAGGTTCTTGTTATTAAAAGGGAACATTTTTATTTATACCAAACCCTAATTCGTTTAATTTTCACGCTTCCGTTGCGCGTATTTTCTCTACATATACACTATCTCCATTGAGATTGTCTAGGGTATGAATGAGAAATATTAACTTATCCTATCTTTATTTAAGAGTTCAATTTTAATTCTTTGGTGGAATGAACAAAATTAATAGATCGGACATAAGTGAATCATGAATAATTTGTTGATTGTGATTAGGTTATGTCTATTGGAGCATAAATTTAGATAGTCTGTCAAGATCCCCAATCCATACAAACGTGCTTGGATCACTTGATATATTCTACTGGACCTATTTTAGGGTCCATCTAAAATTGTATTAAAGCATGTGTACTTATTTCTTTTTTGGTAAGAATGAGTCTAGTTCACATGTGGAAATTATATTAAAGTTTAGTGGATTTAATAATATATATATATATATATATATATATATTATATTTTGGCCCATGTATAGGCTTGGGTAGCAAGGGCTTGTAAAATACCTTAATATATATTATTTCATTTTATTATTTAATTAAATGGAAATTAATTAATTTACTAATTAATTAATTTTTTAATTAAAAGTCAAAATATTTTTCCTAGTTGAAGAAGGTCTCCTAGAGTCATATTATTGTTGGTAATATTATAAATATCAAATACTATATTTGATAAGTAGATAAATAAATTTCATTTTTTTTCTAGTCAAATTAGGAAGTATTTGATTTCTATTAAAACTCTAATTGGCAATTGGTCAAATTAGGAAGTTTTAATATAGTCACAATTTAATTATATTCAATAATTGGTTATTGAATAAATTCAATATTTGAGTTTGATTAGGAGTCTTTGTGTAGAAAAGAATTCTTCTTTGAGAATGATTCTTGGTCACCAAGTAAATCCTCCTAAGGAAAGGATTCTTGCCCAGCAAGTAAATCGTTCTTAGGAGAGGATTTGGTCTCCTATAAATATTACCTAAAGAATTCGTCCAAGCTTGATGTTTTCTCTAAGTGAGGTTTCGGCCAAGCCTAGTTTTTTCCTACAAAAAGATTTTGGACTAGGGAGAGAAATTTGAGAGAGTAAAATTTTAATTTTTGCTCCATACCAAATTTCTCCAACTCATAGATTTGGTGTTTGAAAATTCCTTAAAGAGGAAAAGGAAGAAAGAACGTTTTGTTTTCGATCGTGCACTAGTAACCTTTACATCAAAAGGTTTTATGTATAATATCGAATCATGGTTCACGTGAGTTTCAATCAAATTGATTGATAATTCACAAGTGACCTAACGGTTTATGTTTTTCTTCTTGGAGGATTATTGTGACTAACAAAAGAAAGAGATTTTGTTTGTTTCCATCCTCAGGTATACAATTTAAAGAAAGAGAGTCCACACTCCTATGTGATTCATGTTCATGATTGGATTGGAAGATCTTGTGGATTCAATTCGATGCTAGTTCAATCGTCATGAGAATAAGGTACGATACTGTTAATATACGTTGATTAATTTAGGGTTAAAGCTCTTTATGTTGATTAATTTAGGGTTAAGGCTCTTTCTTTTAAAAAGAAATTTTTTAAAATATACCAAACCCTAATTTTACACTTCTATCATGTTTTGAGTTTATTTTTCCCAACAAAAATGTATTCTTGAACCCTTAAAACAAGTTGGGGAAGAAGACGAAGTTTAAATAGAGGCCGAAGATGAAACTACATCGTTTTACAAAAAAAAAAAAGATTTTTGGGCGACAAAAGTGACCTTAAGGCGACCTGAATGATAGGTTACTTCAATGACGCTTTGCTCTTAGGTTTGGCTGCCAAAATAAGCTTGAAAAGTTGACTTGGAAGTCAGGTCACCCTTTGGTCACTCTGATGTCGCTCTGAAGTCGCCATGAGGTCACTATACTCTTGGGAAAAACATGACAACACAACAGCTCAAGATTCGAGCTACCCAAAATATGACCAAACGATATCAAAACCTTTCGTATAATATACCGTTGGAAAGGTATAAAAGTATACTTTCTACTCCAATTTACAAAAAATGATTTGGATGTCTTTGAAAAGAGTTATGGTCAGCTACCAAAAGTCAGATTTGGACATTACTAAGAATGCCCAAACTCATGGAATAAAACCATGTGACTAAAGACCAAACTAAAAGAAGAATGAGACCTTATCAATTGGTCACTCAACCTGCTAAAACAAGCACACCATCGTGTAAGCATTGACACAACACAAAATCACACTTAAAGCTAATAATGAAGTGCAAGCATGACAGCAAGGATGCAAACATAAGCAATAAGATACAAATGCATGTTGATACAAATGCATGTAAGAGTGTGTGCAACACGTATATGTTGCACACATATAATCAATTGACGACATAAATGCAAGATGAAACAAATCATGCATGAAGTGTGTGTGTGTGTGTGTGTGTGTGTGTGTGCCTAAACCCTTCAAGAGGAAAAGTCAATTGAATATACGTTTTTCTCTTGAAGTCATGGAGATACTTGGAAGCTTACTAAAGAGGACCTAAGCTACTTATTACACAATCATCCCAAATGTGGTGTGGTTTGTCAAGAAATAAGTCAATCATAAATTCAAGGTCCTTACACATATAAACAAGAATTCTTCTTCTTCCCCTTAAGACAAGAATTTAAGTTTTCAATTTTCTACAAAGAGATACATCACACATTGTACATTTCTCCCACACATGGTGAGGAATAAATTTCTCCCCATTTTCATCAAGGAATAGACAAGGGATGCATGATAGAAATATGAGATATTATGCAAACAAGTCATTTAGAGAACTGAGATAAACAAACTAAACTCCCTATTAACATATGCTCTACATTTTGATCAACAAGTAAACTTGTTCACAAGAGAATCACACAATCACACATTTAAAGCAATAACAGAAATTATATCATCGCTTTTCAAAGTCAAAGGGAGAATCATATATTTTCATTAATCTCTCAAAAATAATCTCTCATTGCTAATGAATCAAGCATGTTAAGCAAAATGTGTGTGTGTGGAATGCTTTTAGCGTATATAAAATGAGCAATTGTGATATCAACATGCAAACCATATTAACACCTATCCATCTAAAGCATTTCCAATCTAGGTAAAACCGACTATCATCTGAAATTTTACTTTAAAAGAATAGATTTCAATATAAGAGTCTGTGTGCGCATTTGGCTCATCATCCCATTTCAGTTTTTCTACCCAAGCAATCATAATTTTCAACTATACCCCTTTAATCCTTTTTATTAGGCTTTAAATCAAAGATTTTTGCTATTGATTCTTTTCAACACTTCTTTGATTTTTCTAACATAAAGATATACACTTCATAATAGTATAGCCCTTTCCTATATTGGGTGGCTACATAACCAAGGTGTTTAGCCCTTTTTATGAAGATGATCATCGAGTTCTATGTAGTTACCAAAGCAAAATGGATACTAACCATAGGTCATCTATCATGTACTAAGCAATAAACTTTTAGATGCATCCATGATCTACACATTTTCAAACTCAACTACTCAAACTTAAACATATAAGAGAAGCGTTAGTGCACTTTTAAACAAAACAAGATTTTAAAGCTCAAGTGCATAAATTAGAAACAATAAAAGGTATTTGCTCAAGATCATTAATTCTCAAGTTAGTAGCTCTCAAATAAATTGATATTCAAAAATAAGTTTTTCTTATCAAGGCACTCATAATTACACATAGTATCTATTTGTCCAAAGGCTTAGTAAACAAATCCACAAGTTGATTTTTAGTAGGCATATGTTCAAGAGAAACAATAGATTGTTCAACTAGTTCTCTAATGAAGTGATGTCTAATATCTATGTGCTTTGAGCGTGAGTGTTGAATTAGATTCTTAGAGATGTTAACGGCACTCATATTATCAAAATAGTGAGTCATTTTACCTTGTTATATCTCATAACCCTTGAGGATTTGCTTCATCCAAAGAAGTTGTGTGCATGCACTTCTGACCGCAATATACTCAGTTTCATAAGAAGAGAGTGATATAGAATTTTGTTTCTTACTTTAACAAGAAACCAAGTTATTCCCTAAGTAAAAGTAATCGCCCGATGTGCTTATATGATCATCAATGTTTCCTTCCTAATCTGTATCACAATAGGCAACGAGAATATCATTGCTATCAAAAGAATAAAGTAATCGCCCGATGTGTTCCATTTATATACCAAATGATTTTTTTAAATGGATTTCAAGTGAGACTCCGTAGGATTGGCTTGAAACCTAGTACACAAACCAACACTAAAACAAATACCCAGCCTACTAGCCATTAGGTAGAGTATGCAGCCTATCGTGCTCCTATAGAGACTTTTATAAACACCTTTTCTTTTTTCATCTTTGTTAAGTTTTAGAGTAGTACTCATGGGTGTTTCAAAATCTCTACCATTTTCAAGCCCAAACTTCCTAACAAGATTTCTAGCATATTTGCATTGTGTCAACATAATACCATCACTAGATTGTTTCACTTACATACCAAGAAAGTACTTGAGCTCACCCGCAATACTCATTTGAAATTCACTTGATTTGACACTCACGAACTCATTAACCTTTGTTTTACATGTAAACACAAAAACAATGCATCAACATATATTTGTACAAAAAAAATGTCATTATCCTGATGTTTGATGAACTAAGTTCTATTAATACCACCTCTCCTATAGTTGCTCTCAACTAAATATTGAGTCAACCTATCATACCTAGCTCTATGAGATTGCTTAAAGTTATAGAGAGCCTTTTTCAATTATACACATGATTAGGAGAGTGTGGGTCTACAAAACCCTTAGGTAATTTAACCTACCTTTCTCCTTGAAATATCCATTCATAAACATACTTTTGACTTCCATTTGAAACAGTTTAAATTTCTTAAGACATGCAATGAAAATCAAAAGTCTAATGGACTCAAGATGAGCAACGAGTGCAAATGTCTCAGTAAAATATACACCCTTAACTTGAGTGTAACATTGAGCCACTAGTCTAGCTTAATTTCTTACAATCTTGCCACTCCCATTGGTCTTACTTCTAATAACCCATTTTGTGCAAATCACATTAATGTCTTTTGGTCTAGGAACTAAAGACCACACTTCAATCCTCTCAAATTGATTTAGTTCTTCTTGCATAGTTCTATCCCAAAACTCATCATCTACAGCCTCGTTAATGTTTTTGTGTTCAATTTAAGATGTGCAGCAAGAATAGAATATTTGATTAGCTAGTTGTCTTGTAGTTCTAACCCCGTCATTCAAATCACCGATGACGTCTTCTTGATAGTGCATGTTTCTAAGTCTAGAGTTAGAGTTCTTAACATTTTGTTCATATTGTTGATTATCAAGAATAACATCTTCTAACCTGACCTCCTTCCCCAACTCCACTATCATTGTCAAAATTTTGAATAGAATCACTATAAGAATCCTTACTAGACTCCCAACTAATCACATCAGTTGGTGTCAAAGTGTCATTCAAAAGATTTTCTTTAGATTCATTAACACTGTTGACGTCGATTTCTCGATTGATGAGAAAGTCAACAAGATTGGATTTTAGCCGTGACCTGTCAAAGAGAAAGAGAAAGAGAATGCAATTTGGAGCTAGTTAGACACAAGTTTACGTGGTAAAACTCTATTGATCAGAGAAACATCCACGGGTGGTTGAAAAAGCAACTGAGCCAAAATCCACTATCGAATTAAAGATTTACACCGCTCGATCTCTTTTTTTTCTCTGTACCCATTATTCTGTATCTTTTCCAATGAGATTATGGGTCTATTTACATATGCATAGAACCTTAATCCTTTTTGTACAGGTAATAAAAGAATTTGTATGTAATTATTATTGGTTACTTATTGGAGTAGTCTTTATCTTCTTTCCTATTTTGGATATTGTATGGAGATCGAATGGGACTCTGGTGATATAGTCCATTTAGAACTTATTTCCTTATAAATGTGCAGTCTTCTTGAAGAAATAAAGTAATTGCCTGATCTGGAACCTTTTTCCTTTTTGGTATTTTATTCTTCTAGGAATTTTTCTCAATATGGATATCTTTGCGTATTTTAGTATGACTCTTGGTTCATATGCGAGTTATGTATTGGACTTTTTTATTTGGGTTTCTTCATATTTGTGCCGAGCAGAACGTGATGTCACTTGGTCCCCGAGCAGGTTATGGCTTACTGAATACTCGTGTTCACACTTACTCGGGTTTTCACTCTTTAGTGTCGTTTTGAAGGGCATTTTCTGGGTGCCTATTCGGATGTCTCTGGCAATATTTAAGGGATTTTCCACCTTGTTAGTGACGTGTACATTCGGTAAAATTATACATATAACAAACGCTTTTGTCATCACACAAATTTAGCATGCTAAAGTTATTCATCTTCACATTGATAGACTCATAATAACCTTAGTATTCCAAATGAAAACTCTATAAGCATGACTATTAGTAGCATACCCAAGAAAATGACCAACATCACTTTTAGCATCAAACTTTCCTATGTGATCTCTATCGTTCAAAATAAAACACTTACTTCCAAAGGTATGAAAGTTACTCACATTGGGCTTCTTGCCTTTCCAAAGCGCATAGGAGGTTTGTTTTGTACTAGGCCTTCTGAAAACTCTATAAGAGACATAGCAAGCAGTATTGACCGCTTTAGCCTAAAGATTCCTTGAGACTTTCTTGTTAATGAGCATGATCCTAGCTATCTCTTGTAAGACACGGTTCAACCTCTTAACAACACCATTTTGTTGAGGAATTCTAGGTGTCAAGAACTTATGAGATATCTCTAAGTCATCACAAAACTCACTAAATTTGAAATTTTCAAACTCACTCCCGTGATCACTCCTAATGCGACATATTTTCTTAATTCTAAGACCTTTTCAATGTTGAACTTGATTACAAAATTTCTTGAATAAATCAAAATTGTCATATATTTTGGCCCTCAATTCCATTCCCTTTATCTCGTTTTCATGTATTTTTACGCGTCATATGGCTTTTTTCGTATGATTGCAGGAAATTAGGTACAACTTGGACGAAAGGATAAAAAGTACAAAGATTGGGCAAAAGTAGGCCGAAGTCAGTAAAGAACAATTTGAAAGAAAGGATGAAAAGCGTAAAGATTGGGCGAAAACATATCACTCAATAAAGAAAGGCTTCAGTTGTAGGTGACTGTACGGGTCCTTTGCCATGCACAACCAACGCATAATTCACGTAACAGGAGAAAAGCAGAGAGCATATTGATGACTATCAGGTTATTGTGCAGGTTATTATACAGTTCCCTACCGCTGCACAACCCGCGCATTTTCCAAAAATAGAGAAGAAAATTTGAATAATCAAGGCACTGTGTAAGTCCTTAAACACACTACCCATGCATTTGCCGTGTCAGAACTGCCACATCATCGATTTCATGCCAAATCTTATGACTCCATAAATATATTTGGTTCTTATTTAAAAAAAAAATAGCATCCAAAGATTTCTCCATCATCTCCTACACCTATCTTCTTTTCTATCACTCTTTCACACATCTATAATTACTAACCTAGATTTAGGAAACATTTCCCACCTAATCTAGCCAACCTTCATCATCATCTACTCAAGAACACCTGGAGGATTGGAATCAAGCTTCAAGGAAGGAAGACTTTCTGTACATGGGTCTTCTTTATCTCGTTTCTACTTTTTACTTTATTGTATTTGTCATGAGTAGCTAATCATCCCACTAGGGGACTGATGTGATTCATTTGTGAACATTGGGATGTATTGAACCTTATTTACTTTATAAATCTATCATATGTGTTCTACGCATTGTTTTAATTGATTTTAAGTATAGTTTGTCTTAGACTGTGCCATCATTTCTTTGCAATTTGTTTGAGAAATTATTTAAGAAAAGAATTGGGTATACTCACTATTCGATTCTCTTAAGCTTATTTGAATGGAAGGATTGAACAAGAGTACCCTCCTCGAGTGAAAACTAGGCATATTAATCTCAACCTCTACTAATCTCAAATGCGTGACCAATTATATACCCTCTAGGTTGGTGAATTTATAAAGAGATTAGTCCCTTATTTTGATAATTGTACATTCATGAACAATCACTTATGGGTGGCCAATACTATACCCTCTAGATTGGATAGCTATAAGGGATATACAACCAAATGTATACCCTCTAGATTGGTTACATTAGATTATTGTGCATTCATGTTAATTACCAATACGCCCATCGTTTTCTTGTTGGATCCATCAACTCCCTAGTCTTAACCATCATATTTTAACACACATTTTTCATTAACACTAATTGCATGCAAGGTTAATTAACATAATTGTAGTTTGCATTTTATCTATTAACTCTTCAAAACCCAACCATTCATATTTACTCTTCCATGCCTTGTTTTAGTTTAATATTAGTTAACTAGTATTAGCCATTTGAATACCCTTTCCGTGTGGATGACACCCGACTTGCCATTTTACTAGGTGTATAAACTTTGAGGCATTGTTGTTGTTTTTATAAATATTTATTTGGACGTATGGCTTCTAACGATAAAAACGTACACGTCAAAAATGGTACCGCTGCCGGGGAAAGGCGTTAATGATTTGGCTAATCTTAGTTTTCTAATTAAGAGTCTTAGATATTTATAGTTTTCTTTTGTTTCTTTTTACTTCTTTTGGTTTTTTTGTTTTTCATTGTTTCAGGACTCTATGGACATATTCACGTAAAATAAGAGGTTGAGCTATGGGCCATATGCCGACTCATATAGTCATCGGGCCATTCCTGATGATAGTTACATCACCTCCATCATAACATCAACTCAAGGCTACCAAAACATCTCATACTTCTCGAAAGAAGAACAACGTAGAAATTTTGAAGAGGAATAACAAAACAGAAAATTGTTAGAGATGAACAAGGAATTGATGACCTTCACCAAAGAGGTAGTTTTGGGATGGAGTCGATGAAGAATGAGAACGATGCACTTCAAGCCATAGTAGGAGAAATTTCCCAAGAAAAAAAAAGATGTGAGGGAAGAATTTGAGAAGAATGTGCAATTTCTGAAGAATGAACTAGAAAGAAAAGAAGCCGCAGAAGTGTCAAAGATAGACAAACTCCAAGACCTAAACAAAAAGCTCGTACTTGAGGTGAAATCACTCAGAGTGGAAAATAGTAAACTTATAGAGAAGAATGGCAAAGTCTCTGACATGAATAACGATTTGGAAGAGAAACTCAAAAGACTAGAGGCCGGAAAGTTAAAAGCATTAGAGGATTTTTAAGACTTTACAAGGGCAGCAATGGAATGTGATGAAGAGACAGCTCATAAATTAAAGGAAATGCAAATGGAGATCGAGCCAAAGGTCAATGCCTTGAAGAAAGCCAAAGAAGCTCTTCAAGAAAGAGGAAGCTCTCAATATCGCAAAGGCATGAAAAAGTGACTATACCATTCAATTAGAGAAGGTAGAAAAGGAGATCAAGGCGTTACAAGTGAAGCAAATTTAATGACCTCAAGGTCACTCATCAAAAGAGAGTTCCTCTAACTCTAATTTAATGAGCTAATTGTGTTTAGAAATAGAGCATGTGAGAGTTGAAACATACAAGTGCAATATACAAAGGAAAATGATGAGTCCTAAAAATAGGAAGAGTCCACCTAGGGTAAGGAAAATATGGGTAAAGAAAGAATTAATAAACCAAGTAAGGATCGCGGGGTATGATAAGATGGGTAAATTACATAAATTTGTTTGGGTTGCAAGGGTGAGAGAATTTCCCAACTTGTTTAAACCACCCTTGGTGGTCCAGGACCCTCATTTAGTGCATCCCACTGAACATTTTTTTATCTAATCTCTTTATGATTATTTTATGTTTTTCATGCTTGTTTATGTTATTACTAGAGAAATAAGGTGAGTATAGTTGATGGTAGTAATGATTGTGTGTAGGGGAAGGAATGAAGAACACAAGAAAACAACTGTTTGAGGAAGAGAGACTAGCATGATCAAGGGGAACGAACTTTAATGCATGGATCTAACTATGCAGGTGAAGACCCATGCACCACTAGCACACTACAACCATCGTTCTCGGTAAAACCAGATTCGCAAGCACTTATGGGATGACAGAGCTGAGTTGGTGGATAATGATTGAACTTTATTATTCTTGACATGTACTTTTGCCCTTATATTTGATCTCTTTATTTTATTAAGTTTGCTTTTAGTTGCTTTTGTTAGTCTTGTTTAGTAACTCTTGGTGGAGGATAGATGATTTTGAGAGTTGTGGAGAGTGATTTATCTTAAGAGATATTTGATCTGAGATATATATTTATATGATTGTTAACCCGTTTTGGTTAGAATTTGTGCTTTAAGGATAGGTTATTTACCTCTTGGAATTGCAACACCGGTAACTTGCAAGTCATCGAGGAACAAGCAAGCCAAGAGTGCTCATAACATGGGTAGAAACCTAATCATATTTGAGAAACAACCACCTCGGTTTCATCTCTTCATCTCAATCTTTATCTCTCTATTTTTGTTTACAGACAATTTTGAATACATATGAATGTGAATATGCATATTGAACAATTGTTAGGATGCACATGTGGATAAGTGTTAATAGATGGAATTGATTGTGAATGATGATACAATTTTGGGTTTCCAAGATTTTACATTGATTGATTATTTCATTCTTGATATGATGAGCTGAAGGCTTTATAGGAATTTGCATGAGAATGTACAGATGCTTAAATTGCATATATTGCCAATGTGGTTAGGGGGTGGTACATATACACATACTTGTGCAACATTGAGCATATAGTAGGAAATGCTTGATGTAGTTAACTTTGAACTTAATTGTCATACTGTATCAAATTGCCTTATTTTATGGATGAGCCTTTTTGAGTCTTGTTTTTTTTTTGGGCATTGATTATGCATGATTAGTGCCTAGGACGTTTGTTTTGAGTCGAGTTAGGTGCGCACCTCTAGGCCGGACTCTCTAGTCTTCAACAGTGAGGACAATGTTAGGTTTTGGTTTAGGGGTGTAAAAGCCTTATGAGTCGTCTTTTTAAGTCTTTGAGTCTTTTTAGTGTCAATTTTGTAAAATTTGTTGTTTGGCCAAAATTTGCGAGCTTGATTTAGCTTGGTGAGATATCTTGAGCACAGTGTTTGTGGCAAATTTTTGCCTGCCTAATTAGCTTGTTCATCGCTCATTGTCGCTTTAGGTGTCTCACTTACACTTCATAGGTTAGTCCCATCTTTTGTTGTCTAAATTTAGGGGATTCGATGCTTAACCACCATTTTCTAATAGTGGAGATACCCTCGTGAGATCACAAAAACATGCCAAAAGCGTGTATATTTGAGAGAAAATATTTTCCAATTCCTTAAACACTATTCAAACACAATGCATAAGTCTCATTGCATCAACAATCATCATGTGTCATAGAGCATGCATCATCTAGTGGATTGCTTGATTGAAACTTTTATTTCCCTAATATATGGAATCTTTCAAGTGATTTTAGGCAATGTTTGTGCATTTAACTACTCAAATTAGCCTAAACACATTCTCAATCCCTTATGTTTGCTCCAAAGCCAATATTTTGGCAAAGCACTTACCTTTCACTTGGAACCACATTAAACCATATAGCCATAAGCCAAACACAAACCAACCGTGAATTGCCAATCATGTTGGGTGTGTGTGTACGTTGTGTGTGGTTGAAAGGTATGAGCTCTAATGTAGAATAGCATGTCTGTAGGCAACAATGTAATTGTCCATGACATGGCTCAAAAATGTAAAAGTGCCTAAAACTGAACGTATGAGTCAAAGTGTACAATGATATATGAGGTTGTGCAAAGAAATGCAAAGAAAAATTAATGTTAAGTACTCACAAATAAGAGTACAACTGTGAAGCACAAATGTGCTTGTAAGGAAATGCCTAGTTGCTAATTGTAAGTAATGTGTATTAGAGCTTTGTATCGGGTGTGTGAGTATGTCACCATCTTTGAACTCAAAAATTATCCTATTTCTTTGTTCACCACATTTAACCCCCATGGCCCCATTACAACCAAAGAGGAATACATATTTGATCTTAGTGGAAGTCTAGATTGGGAATATTAGTTGAAGCACGCTCTTTCCACGTTCGTGACACTTGATTCTTTCATGAGATATATTCACTAAAATTAGATTTCATTCTATATTAAATATACGTAACAAATTTGATTCCATTACATAACTTCATTTGCATACATATTGCATGAGTGTGAACCTAGGTTTCGAGAGGAAAAAAAAGAGAGATACCATGTGAGGACCTAGAATCAAAGCGAATTATGCTTAATGCATGAGAGTGAATAGTTTCCAAGGCGATGGTACTTTAAGTGTGTGATTCTTGTCGTGCGAGTTTCCCCTTGCGGTGTCATGGATTTATTTAGAATATTTTACATTAACCTAATCCTCACTCCTACTCTTTCATGTTTATCTCTTAATTAGTTGGTGTTGCGGTAAATATTTTGGGTCTAGGAAATTTTACATTAGGTATTTATTTGTTTTAGAGTTTGCTTGAGGACGAGCAAAGGTTGGGATGGGGGTATTGAATTGTGTTATCGTATATTTTTGCCCTCAATTCCATTTTCTTTGTCTCGTTTTCATACATTTTTACTTGTCTTATAGGTTTTTGGTATGATTGCAGGCAATTAGGTTAAATTTGGAAGAAATTATGCAAAGGGCAAAGATTTGGCGAAAATAGGCCAAAACCAGTAAAGAAATGTGTCAGTTGCAGGTGACTACGCGGGTTCTTACCTATGCATAACAAGCGCAGAAACTGTGCAACAGGAGAAAAGTAGAGAGTAGATTGGTGCCTATCAGGCCAGTGCACGGGTCACTGAACGAGTCCTTACACGTGCACTTGCCAAAAACAGAGGAGACAAGTTGAAGTATAGGGGCATTACGCGGGTCTTTACCCGTGAGTTTGGTGCATCAGGACTGCCACATCAGTATTTTCAGACCTAATATGGGGACCATGTAAACATATTCTATTCTTTTTTCGAATGATGATAGACGTGCATTCATGAACAATCACTTATGGGGGCCAATACTATACCCTCTCGATTGAAAACCCATAAGGCATTTGCAACTAATTCTATACCTTATATATTGGTTACATTAGATTATTGTGCATTCATGTTAATTACCAATACGCTCATTGTATGCTTGTTGGATCCATCAATCCCTATTCTTAACCATCATATTTTAACAAATATTTATCATTAACACTAATTGCATGTTCGGTTATTTAACATAATTATAGTTTGTATTTTAACTATTAACTCTTCAAAACCCCACCATTCATATTTACTATGTCATGCCTTGTTTTAATTGAACATTAGTTAACTAGTTTTAGCCATTTGATTTTCCTTTCCGTGTGGACGACACCCGACTTGTCATTTTACCAGTGTTATAAACTTTGAGGCATTGTTGTGGTTTTTATAAATATTTATTTTTACGTATGATATCTGTTGATGTCATTTTCTGCATTATGCCTGAGAAAGCCAACAAGGAATGGATTTTGGCTATTGATTCAAAGAGAAAGAGATGCAGAGAGAGTAACAAAGATAAGTTTTACGTGGTAAAACTCCTATGGTCGGAGAAACATCCACGGGTGGTTGAAAGTTCAACCAAGCCAAAATCCAATAAGAGAATAAGATGTTTTTACAAGCTCTCGATCTCCCTTTTTCTCTCTGTATTATTTGTGATTACTGTATGCTATATTGCCTATCTCTTTTTAACCAGATTATGGGTCTATTTATATACTTATAGAACCCTAATCCGCTTTGTACAAGTAATACATGATATTTGTATTTAATTGTGATTTGGTTACTTGCTTGAGGTTGATTTGTCTTCTTTCTTGTTTCGGAGTCTCTTGTGGAAATCGAGTGGAATTCTAGTACTGTAGTTCAATTTGACTTGTTTCCTTATAAGAATGTAGTCTTCGAAAAGGAATCAAGTTGTTTCCTGATTGGGGGACTAACTTAAAGGTCCATTATTTGGGATTCCTTCATGACGAATATCTTCGCGTATTTAATAACTTTAACCCGTATGATAAGTTCTTATTCGGGTTGTATTTACTCCCGAGTAAGAATGATACCTGATGGTCCCGAGTAGTGTCGTTTGAGCCCGAGTGGAAGCGTTGTTTTTACCAATCCCTAGTGTTGTTAACTGATCCGGAGTAGGGCTTTATTCAGTATATGCTTACTCAGGCTTTCTCCTCTTTAATGACGCCTCGTAGGATATTTCCCGGATGCCCATTTAAGGATCCACCTGGCTATTTTTTCCTTACTGTCAATGACGTGTATACTTGGTAAAATTTACATACAACAATACCCCCTTAAAATATTTTTGCCGAGAAGATTTTATTTCGGGCAAGAATATTTTAATCAGTTTGATTTTCTTTCGTTGAAAAAACCGCCTTGCCATAATGACTTATTTTAATGATGACTCTGTAATTTCGATTCGCTTTGTCACACAAGATCTTAAATGATAGCGACGTTTCAAAGTTTTGACGGTTGAGGGCTACTTCTTGTCTTGACATGTGTCTCTTGTCTCTTCGTTTTTCAATATTATTTATGAGAAATGATTTTTGCATTTCCCCAAACGCAGCCTACACCATCGGTTTTCGTCACAAAACGTTTTCCCGCTTTGAAATCCTAGGGCTTCGTGCCATCTCGCCTTTAATTTCTTCGTTGAGGGACTGTTGGTTTATTCTAAAAAATCCAGCAGAAATCTCTTTAAACTCAGATTTCTTCATCAGAAGTTCACGATTCTCTGCTTTGAAGATCTTGCATCAGTCTCAATTCAAGGTTAGTTTTAATGGGGCCATCTTCCCGTCATCGTCTCTTTAAAATTGCTTTTAATGCATTAGAGCGTGGGGATTTCCAGTTAGTATCTTGTATTAAACAATTACTGGGGGATATCCCAATAGATGAACCTCCATTTTTAGAGGTTGATGTTTCTTGGCTTCACCCTGACGTCACTTTCAGCCCCGTATCGAGTTCTCCATCTAGTTCTGATTCTGATATTTCTGATCACAGGGTATCTTCTCGAAGGATGGGTAAACATCAAAGCACAAACAAGGTATACAAGCACGGCTCGAGCAGCGTTCAGACTAGGGAACAAATTGTTAATGAGGGCGACGCTGATGTACACAGGGCGTCTCACCTTTCGTTTTCTGACACTCGCCCGAGTTGCTTTGATATTTAACCGAACGTGGTCGGGCGAGCTGAGATAGAAAAATACCGCTCCCGATTCGATTTGCCCGACTCAGTCACTTTTGGTTCCTGTGGGGAATAGAGCCGTATGTAATCCTCCTGAAGGGATGATCGCGATTTATGGATCGACGCTTTACTGCGGAGTCACACTTCCCCTTCAGCCTTTTATTTCCCAGTTTTTAGCTGAAGCAGAGATAGCCCCAGCTCAGTTAGCCCGGAATAGTTACAAAGTCTTGATGTGCATGTGGCACATGTTCAGTCGAATGATCCTTTCGCCGTCTTCCCCGAATGAAATCAGGCATTTCTTTATACTGAGGCAGGTTAGTAAAACGGTGACCTATTTTTTTACGTCTACTCCTTGGGATGGTTGGGTCCTTAAAGAAGTGAAGGTGAATCAGGGGGTCGAGGCTTCTGATGATCCGAAAAAGAAGGGCTTTATGTGGGGATTCCCCACATCCAACAAGTTCTGGGAGAACAGTTGGTTTTTCACTGGCAGGGCTCTCGGGCTCGACGTCACTGTTCGATTTGGGGATTCCCGAATGGTGTTGAATGTTCCCCGCTTCTACTGTTCCCCCGAAGCGTGGAACAAGAAAACAATTGATTATAACGATTCAGAGCTAAAGAGGCTGACCCGGGCAGCTATCCGAACTCTAGAAAAGAGAAGCAAGAGCTATATTTTCAAAGAGGACGACTTGATCAAGCTCGTCTTCTTTAGACAGGTTTCGGGCCATCGCTGGCGTTATAAGTAATCCAGCGCCCTTTCTGCTGTGTTTCTCTGTTTTTCCATTTCCTTTTTCTAACCCCTTTTTTTTTAGTGTTCGATACGGACGTTGTCTGTGATCTTCAGGCTCGTCAGGTGAAGGCGATTCTTCAAGCGAGTAGGAAGGAGGTTTCCCGTCAGGGTGACGAGGGTGTTGCTCCACCCGAGCCTGATGAGGAAATTGATACTGCTGAGCGAATTCCCGAGTGCGTTGATCATGGTTCTCAGCCTTCTGCTCAGGATCTTGCTGGTTCAAGTGGCCAAGGTGAGCCGACTGTGACATAACTGCCTAAAAATAGGGAGAGGCAGTGTGAGAGTCCAAGTTAAGAGCCTGTTGGACTGTCTGAAGCTGGCGATGATGGCAACATCTTGATGGATCAAATGCCTGTCATTGCCGAGCTTTTTGAGTCTTTTTAGGATGATTTGCTGGAAGATCCTGTTGCTGATCTCTTCCACCGTTCTCGGGGTGAGAAGCGAAAGGCAGTTAATTCGCCTCCTCGTCCTTTCAAGGTTCCTCGGGTAGTCATATTTATTGACTCCAGCGATGAAGATGTTGCGGATGAGATTGCCCCGAGTGTAGGTGCTGGAGTATCGGCAGATGCAGTCACTTCACGTTCAAGTAGGGCCTCTTTTACCCCCGAGGTTAGAGATATGAGGGCCGAACCTTCGGGGGTTTCCTCTCCATCCCTAGAGCCAAATAGAGCTTCTCCTGTCCCAGAGTCTGGAGATCTAGGAACTCAACCCTCGGGGGTTCCCTTATCCCTTTCTCCAAAGATATGCTCCAGGAGATGTCCTCTAGTCGGGCTTATATAGGGGAAGACCGCTGGAGCGATTTTAGAGATGGTTCACTGCCCGAACGTCTCCAAAACGTTTTCAATGGCACATCTTATGTAAGTTTAGCTAACTCTAACTCCTTTACTGTTTTGCCTTTGTTGGATTTCTAAGTATATTCTTTTGCAGATGGTGGCCGAATTTGCTGAGCTTGTTCAGACGCAGCAATGTCAGGCTGATCGGATAAATCTTCTAGAGGCTCAGCTGAAGGTGAGTGAGGAGGGTCGTGCTCGAGTTGAACAAGCTTACCAGCAGGAGGTCGGTTCCGTGCAGATATTTGCCGAAAATTGCCTGGCTAAGCAGGTTGAAGTTGAAGACAAGGCATATTTGGCAGAGGAGAAGGTTGCATCGCTTCAAAACCTTCTTTCTTCTACTAAAGAGTCTATGCGCAAGGCCATGCATGAGGCGGAGCAGGCGAAGTCCGCTTACGTCCAAAAAATTGAAGATTTGGAGCGCCAAGTGCTGACAGTTGAATCCCTTTCCCGAGAGGCCAGGTTGGAGCTGGAAGTCCAAAGGGTGGATCGTTTTAAAAGATCCTTTGCTTACGATGCCCTTCTTCTTCGGGAATTTCAACGTGGGCTAGTTTCTGCCAACGAATTCTTTAAAGTAAAGAGTAGGACAACCAAGAAGGCCCGTGCTAACTGGGAGCTGTCAATCAAACACCATGTGGACCGGTCCTTGGAATCTCTTCGGATTCAAATAAAGGAATGGAGAGCCTATAGCCGTAGTCAAGGCAAGGAGCTCCATCCTATACATTTAGAGATTCCATTGGAGCACTCTCTTTCGACCTTTGACGCAAGTCGAGAGTCTGTCGAGGGTGTAATCCCGGATGTCGGGCCGGCCCCAAGTAATGATTACAACCAGTGGAGGGATGATATTGTTGATGATTTCACTTGGCCGTCTAATGAGAGCCTGCTTCGTGAATACGAGATGGTGCCAGACCCGAGTATTGGCAAAGGCTCGAAATCCTCGCTACCTTGATTTTGTAGATTTGTAGAAGATTCTGATTCTGATTATTTTTTACTTGTGAAGAATCATTTCTTTGAACTGTAACCATCCTTTTTAAGAGCAATAGAATTCGATTTTCTGAGTTGAATGGTTTCAGTCTTTATTTTTGTTACCAGAGGTGGTATTAGACTGGCTGATGGTCAGATAACTTAACCGAGTATCTTATTAAACCGGTTGTTATCTGAATAACTTCAATTACCAAGTATCTTATCAAACTGGCTGGTGTTCGGGTAACTTAACCGAGTATCTTATTAAACCGGTTGTTACCCGAATAACTTCAATTGCCAAGTATCTTATTAAACTGGCTGGTGGTCGGGTAACTTAACCGAGTGTCTTATTAAACCTGTTGTTACCCGAATAACTTCTATTGCCAAGTATCTTATTAAACTGGCTGGTGGTCGGGTAACTTAACCTAGTATCTTATTAAACAGGTTGTTACCTGAATAACTTCAATTGCCAAGTATCTTATTAAACTGGCTTCTTTATTATTAACCGAGTCATCTTGAAACAGGAAAGTTTGTACTTATGTTTGATACCCGGTTTCTACCCGAACATTATATCAAGGCTCTCCATGATTATACGGTCGAGTCCTTACACAATACCAAGGACGTCTCCCTAGTTTTTATACGCAAGGGTTCACCGAATCGTTGAGCTCTTTTTTAAAAAGTTGCTTCAACACAGCTACGCATTTCACCGGAATTTCTCCCGATAGCATCCTGAGCATTTTTCCAGTCTGGTGCATCGGGTTTGCCTTTTTGCGAAGGTCATTTTGACCCTGCTCGGCTGGCATGCTCCTACGAGCTTCTCTGCCCTTTCGGGATTTGATGGTCCTGAGAATTCTATTTGCATGCTCTTATTATCATGCTCTTCTTCCATTTGTTATTATCATATGCTTTTTTGGAAATCTCGAGCTAGGTGCTTTCCTTTTGGAAATTCCTAGTTTTATTTATTACTGTGAAAAATCATCAAAGATTAATATTACAGTTTTAATATTTATTCTGACTAAAAAAAGAATAAAATATTTAATATAAATATATATTTTAAGGACAGAAAATCTTCAGATATTGGGCATTGCACGGTCGGGGTAACACCCCTCCATTGGGTCGAGCAATCCAATAAGCCCCTAGGCCAGCTATCCCCTCGATCTTGTATGGACCTTCCCATTTGTCAACCATTGATCCCGCGGCTCTATTCTTTATGTTTGGTGACACCTTCCTGAGCACCAGGTCTCCTAACTGAAATTTCCTGATCCGAACACGAGAGTTGTAGTGGCGAGCCACTCTTTGTTGATAAGTTGTATTTCTTATTCGGGACTTTTCCCTTTTTTCTTCTAGCTCATCCAAACTTTGTAGCAGTGTATCAATATTTTGTTCTTCATCGTATAGCCTGACCCGGGGGGATGCATACGATGTTTTTATGGGGATGACAGTTTCTTTTCCGAATGCTAGGTTGAACGGAGTTTCTCCTGTTGAAGTCCTTGCTGTCGTCTGATATGCCCACAACACTTCAGGAAGCTTTTCAACCCAGCTTCCTTTTTTGTCATCTAATTTTGCTTTGATAGTGTGCTTGATAATTTTATTTACTGCTTCTACTTGCCCGTTTGTTTGTGGATGAGCTGGTGTTGCATAGTAGTTAGCAATATGATACTTCTCGCACAATTGTCTGAACCTTTGGTTATCAAACTGAGTGCCATTATCGGTGATTATAGTGTCCGAAATTCCAAACCTGTAAAGTATGTTTTTCTTTACAAAATTTGTGGTGTTGGCTTCGGTGATATGCACCAACGCTTCAGCTTTGGCCCATTTTGTGAAATAATCAACAGCTACTATGGCATGCTTCGCTCCACCCCATGTTTCAGCTGGCATTGGCTAGATCAGGTCTAGGCCCCACATGGAGAATGGCCACGGGGCAGTGAGATTTCTGAGCTTTTTTGGGGGTTGTCGGATATCGTTGGCAATTCTTTGACAGGTATTACAACTTTCCGACCATTGCTGTGCATATGAGAAAAGTGTAGGCCAATAATAGCCTTGCCTGAGTACCTTATGCGCCAGACTCCTACCCCAGTGTGGTTCCCGAAAACTCCTCCGTGGATCGCTTAAAGTACTCGATGTGCATCTTCTTCCGGTATACATCTCTGGAGAGCTCGAGAAAACCCCCTTCTGTATAATTCTCCTCCGATCATGGTATACCTAGTCGATCTATACCTGATGCGCTTTGCTAATACCGGATCTTTTGGGAGTATGCCTTCTTCCAGGAACCTTCTCAGCTGGACCATCCAACCGTCTTGCGGTGTTCGGATTTCTAAAATTTCCAAATGCTTAAGTTTAGTCGTACTCTATTTAAGGAGGTGTGCAACTGGAATGGTTTTTGGTCTGATCGAGGTTGTTGCTGATGCAAATTTAGATAAAGCGTCTGCCTTTTCATTTTCTTCTCTAGGGATCTAAGCGATCTTGTATTCTTTAAATTTTTGGAAGAGCTGTTTTGCGATGTCACAATAGGCAACCATTCCTTCATCTTTAGCCTGGTATTCATCCATAACCTGGTTGACAACTACCCGTGAATCGCTGAATATCTCAACTTCATCTGCCCCAAGAGCTATGCAGACTTTGAGTCCAGCTAACAATACCTCGTATTCGGCCTGATTATTGGTTGCTTTGAAATCAAATCTCATGGCACATTCAACATCATCTCCTTATGGGGTGCAAACTGTGATCCCTGCCCCGCTGCCATGAGTGTTTGAAGAACCATCAACATATAATTTCCATGGGAACTTTTTATCCAATAGTCTTTTTGCTTCCAGGTTCGGTTCTGTGAACTCAGCTATGAAGTCTGCCACCGCTTGTCCTTTGAGGGAAGTTCTGGGGACATAATGAATATCGAATTCACTCAACTCGATTGCCCACTTAGTAAGTCTTCCTGATATTTCTGGTTTTTGTAGGATTTGTCTTAATGGGCAATAGGTTAGAACCTGGATCGTATGAGCCTGAAAGTATGGTCTCAGCTTTTTTTCTGCAGAAACCAATGCTAAGTCTATCTTCTCTGCCTGTGAGTATCTAGTCTCGGCCGGTAGAAGTGCCTTGCTTGTATTATACACTGGTTTCTGCACTCCATCTTTTGTCCTGACTAGAACTGAACTTGCTGCGAGCTTGGTTATTGATAGATACAGTTGAAGTATTTCCTCTTTTTATGGTTTTGAGAGGATGGGATCTTGCCCCAAGTATTCTTTTATTTTTAAGAATGCCTGCTCACACTCTTTATTCCACTCCAGGCCTTTCCCTTTTTTGATTACTTTGAAGAAAGGCGCGCACCTGTCTGTAGCCTTTGAGATGAATGTTCCCAATGAGGCTAAACACCCTGTTAAGCGTTGTACCTCTTTCAATGTTTTAGGTGAAGTCATTTGTTGCAAGGCCTGGATCTTCTCTGGATTAACTTCGATTCCTCTTTGATGGACTTGAAAACCCAAGAATCTTCCCGAGTGGACTCCGAATAAACATTTTCTTGGGTTTAATTACATCTGATATCTTCTTAATACATTAAATGTCTCTCGGAGGTCGCGGAGATGGTCAACTACTGAGACACTTTTGGTCAACATGTCGTCAATGTACACTTCCATGTTCCTTCCTATTTACCGAGTAAAGATCTTGTTGACCAACCTTTGGTACGTGGCTCCTGCATTTTTTAAACCGAAGGGCATTACTGTGTAGCAAAATAAACCCTAATCCGTTGTGAAAGCTGTTGTTTCTTCATCAGCTTTGTTCATCCGGATCTGATTGTATCCCGAGTAAGCATCCATGAAGCTGAGCAGTTCATGACCTGCTGTGGCATCCACCAGCTGATCTATTCTTGGGAGTGGGAAGCTGTCCTTTAGACATGCCTTGTTTAGGTCAGTGAAATCTACGCACATCCTCCATTTTCCATTTTTCTTCTGGACTAGAACTACATTGACGACCCACTGGGGGTAGCTGACTTCTCTGATTGATCCCGTCGCTAGTAGCTTTTCCACCTCTTGTTTGATTGCTTGACTTCTTTCAGAATTGAACGATCTTCTCTTTTGTACTACCGATTTGGCATTCGGGCTAACTGCGAGGTGGTGGGATATTATTCGAGCATCTATTCCGATCATATCTTCGTGACTCCAGGCGAACACATCTTTGTATTCTCTGAGCAAATTGGTCAATTCTCGCTTGATTTTTTCTTCCAAGTTGGCCCCGGTCTGGACTTTCCTGTCCGGTTTGTCTTCTTCGAGTAGTATTTCTACCACTTCTGTCTTGTATTCATTCGAGCCCTCCCTTGGATCTAGTTCGAATGACAAGGATTCTTCACTCTCATTTGGCTGCATTGTGGTGCACACTTGTTCAGCATTATTCTTGTCTCTGTATACTGACAGGTTTGCACTTTGGGTCATCTCTTGGGATCCCTTGACTATCCCAACCCCTTGTTCTGTTGGGAACATGATCATTAACGCGCAAGTGGCCGTCATGGCTCTTGTTTTATTTCGGAATGGCCGACAAAATAACGCATTATACGGCCAATTATCCAAATCAACTACCACGAAGTCGAGCAGGACAGTCTTCTGGCATGGAGCCGTTCCGATCTTCACAGGTAATTTGACCGTCCCGAGTGACCTGACCTCTATTCCCCCAAATCCTCTTAATGGAGTATGGAAAGGCTGTAAATCTTTTCGGTCCAATCTTAGCTGGTCGTATACGGCCACGCTTAAATGTCTGCTGAACTTCCATTATCTATTAAAATTCTCCGGACTTCCTTATGGCCAATCTAGGCACTTATAACCAAAGCGTCATTAGGTCGAACATCGATGCCATGGGAATCTGCCTCTGTGAAGACTATCGGGTCCCATCCTTCCTTTACCCTCTTCGGGTCTGGTTCAACCGAATTCACGTCGAAGTTATTCATGGCTTCTACTGCTTCTCGAACTTCCTGAGTCCATTCTCGGTTGCTCCTCCCAGTAGAAAGTCCTCCGAAGATTGTATGTATTACTTGATTGGCTTCGGGGCTGGCTCTTCGGTTTTCACTAGGGTTGTGATCAGCCTTGGCTTTCTTGACTTCTGATCTCTCGTCTTTTTTTTTAAGATTACATCCCGCAGGTGCCATTCCCAAATAAGAGTTTCTATGTAATCTCTGAGCTGAAAACACTTCGAAGTTTCATGTCCGGTCTCTTTATGAAACCTGCAATACTTGGTTGCATCTCTCCGTGCGAACTGTGATTGTCGTCGTGGCTCTTGCACCATATTATTTTCTTCCAAGATGGCTAGAATTCCTTCTTTTTTCTTCCGAAGAGGGGTGTAATTGGTATATTACCCCCATCCTTATTTTTCTCCTTGTTGTTCCCTTTCTGTTTTTCTTTTTGATTATGCCCCTTGGATTCGGTATTCCTGTGTTCGAGCTTTCCTCCATGCATATAGCTTACTCCTGTAGCTAACTCTTCTTCCTCGGCCAGAGCGTATCCTCCCGCCATATCCATCATGTCGGCATACCTTGTGAGCCTTGCTCTTCTCAAATCGAAGGATAATCGTCCATTCTGCAAGTTATTGGTGAAGGCAGCAATAATGGCTTCATCATTAGCGCTGCCAATCTCTGATACTGCTTGGCCAAACCGGCCCAAGTATTTTTTTAATGACTCATCCTTCCCCTGTTTTATTTGAGAGAGGTAGGCCACCGACTTCTTTCTGTGAACGTTGCTCAGGAATTGCCTTGAGAAGCTCGTGCTCAACTCGCTGAAATTTCCAATGCTTACCGGGGGTAATCTTCCGAACCATCTTGAGCCTGTGTCCCCAAGTGTCTGTGGAAAGTTGAGACACAAAAGGAGGTCACTGCGGGCATATTGAGCCATGGCACTTTTATAGCGTCTAACGTACTCCTTTGGATCTGTATCTTTTTTGAATTGTTCCACATGCGGCATCCTGAATCTTTCTGGGAAAGGGGTCCACAAAATTTCCCTGGTTAATGGACTGTCGGAGTCATCGTCGGATAGATCGTTGCAACCCTAACGTCTTACAAGTGCCTCCATCTGTCGCCTATTATTCTCTACTTCTCGAGTTAAGCTCTGGATTGTAATATCTCTGTCCCCTACCGGGCTTCCTTGACGGTTGAACCGTTGGGTGACTGTCATTCTTTCCTCAAATTCTTCACTTTGATGCCGGAACCTTCGTGTGACTCAATGATGACGTTTACGATGGTGTTGATCACTGTCTTCTGATGATGATCGTCCTCTGTGCCGATCGTATATACGATGTCTGGCACGTACTGTTTGATTGCGATCCAGCTTTCGGTGATTCTCCTCCTCTAGTGTTTTATGTCCAACCGGATTGATTGGGGAAGAGTTCCTTCAGGTTTCTGGCATAGTTATTCCTAGTCCTACAACCAATGAACGGAGCCTCGCGGGTGGAGGATTGGGAGTATGCGCTCCTGCGGCCAGTTGGTCAATCCCTTCATTTGCTGCGTCCGTCATCAATTGCTGTAGGGCCTCTTGGAAACGCAGCGTAAGATCTCTGTTGGTTGGAGGAACTTGCTGGATCCCTACCAGGTGCGCAGGTTTGTTTTCTGTGTTTGCTGCATGATTTTATGACGTATTGCCAGTATGGAAATCGCCTGGTGATCTTTGGCCATTCCCTGAACTACTTCTGCTTCCAGCCATTGCTTTCTAACAAGTTCGGAGGTTCAACCCCTCCTTCTAGCGCCAATTGTTGACGTCGTTTTCTGGATTATACCAAAAAGGCCAACAAGGACTGGATTTTGGCTATTGATTCAAAGAGAAAGAGATGCAGAGAGAGTAACAAAGACAAGTTTTACGTGGTAAAACTCCGATGGTCGGAGAAACATCCACGGGTGGTTGAAAGATCGACCAAGCCAAAATCCACTAAGAGAATAAGATGTTTTTACAAGCTCTCGATCTTCCTTTTTCTCTCTGTATTATTTGTGATTACTGTATGCTATATTGCCTATCTCTTTTTAACCAGATTATGGGTCTATTTATATGCTTATAGAACCCTAATCCGCTTTGTACAAGTAATACAAGATATTTATATTTAATTGTTATTTGGTTACTTGCTTGAGGTTGATTTGTCTTCTTTCCTGTTTCGGAGTCTCTTATGGAAATCGAGTGGAATTCTGGTAGTTTAGTTCAATTTGACTTGTTTCCTTATAAGAATGTAGTCTTTGAAAAGGAATCAAGTTGTTTCCTGATTGAGGGACTAACTTAAAGGTCCATTATTTTGGATTCTTTCATGATTTTATCTTCGCGTATTTAATGACTTTAACCCGTATAATAAGTTCTTTTTCGGGTTGTATTTACTCCCGAGTAAGAATGATACCTGATGGTCCCGAGTAGTGCCGTTTAAGCCTGAGCGGAAGCGTTGTTTTAACCAGTCCCGAGTGTTGTTAACTGATCCCGAGTAGGGCTTTATTCAGTATATGCTTTCTCTGGCTTTCTCCTCTTTAATGACGCCTCATAGGATTTTTCCCGGATGCCCATTTAAGCATCCACCTGGCTATTTTTTCCTTACTGTCAATGACGTGTATGCTTCGTAAAATTTACATACAACAATATCTAATGACAAAAACGTACACATCAATGTGCACTAGTTTTATGGGCTTCTTGGTATCTATGTAAGTGTACTTTTATGATGCACATTGGTTTGTTTACCTAGTTTACAAGGTTCACAAACACCATCTTGCTTCCTACCTAGATTAGGTAGACCTCTAAAATTGCTATGTTTTTCAAGATTATTTAATTCCTTGAATTTCATATTGCCTAACCTTTGATGTCACAAATCAAGCTTGTTGCCCTAACGTGCAAATTACAAGTTGGAGGGTCTTTCTCAAGACAATAGGTAATGTCGAGAGATCTTTTGACTTTCAAAACAATTTTTCCCTTTTTATCCATTCTAGTATGCACATCCTTGCTAAAACTAACTTCTTGAAAAAATTCACACAAGTGAGTGACACCAATCAAGTTAGCTTCTAGACCATATACATACAAGTTGTTTCTAAGCTTAGGCAATTCGGGGATACAAATTGTTCCCTTGCCTAGAACTTTTTTTTTTGGTGCCATCACCAAAAGTCACCCACCCATCCTTCATAACAAGTTTCTTAAATAATTCCTTATTACCTGTCATATTCTTAGAGCATCTACTATCTAGGTACCATGAATAGGATGAGTTGGCTCTAAGTACATATTATGCAACCAAACATTGTGATGAGTCTTTTCTAACCCATAATTTGACAACATGATTTCTACTACTATTAACAACATGCTTTGACTTGTCATTTGACTCATTAACAGGCAAATTGACTTCATTAGTCACTTTTTCAAACAAGTCAAACAAAGCATTAACAACCTTTTATGCATAGTAGTACGAGGCATAATATGTGTTTTCACAAGCAAGTCATCAACAATATTTTTCTCAATATGCTTTGCATTCAAGGTCTTCTTAGGTCTAGGTCTAGATCCATATATGGATGATTGCCTAGGACCATTCATCAAAGACATATCATACAAATCATTTTCATATTTGCATTTATGAATATACTCATAGCATCTAGGTCTTATATATCATACAATGTTACAAATATGACAAATAGGTACAAATTTGAGAGGGTTACCTTTAGCTTGAGCATTTGAAGTATTAAACTTTCTCACATTGTTACCGCTTTGATGTCCATTCCTTGATGTTCTGCCTTTTGCATGAGAGAATGATGATTGTTGTTCTTGACCCTTTTGATATTTTCCTTTGTTGCTCATTGTTGATGTTGAGGCACCTTCGGTTGAATCCATGGCTTTACTGTTAGAGAGAGTACCTACATTCACTTTACCACTAGCTTTGATAAAAGTAGAATTGTTAGATGAAGGTGTAATATTTTCATTCAAATAACCTAATCCTCTTTTGTCACTTGGATGCTTACAAATCTTAATGAGTGTGTTGACTTTTCTAGCACTAGATGACATATTACTTATCACCTTACTGGCCTTATCAAGCTTTTCATTAAGCATCTTTATCTTTATGGCATATTTCTCTAGAATTTTATCACCTTTTCTAACATTCTCATGTGTTTTATTTAGGCATTGTTCATACTTCTTCTCTTGTTTCTCACACTTACTAATTTTGAATCTAAGCTCATTTTCAAGTCTCTTAGCACGACCAAGAGAATCATCTCCTAGCTCAATTTCGTGTTTGAAAATTCCTTATCTTTCATTACTGTCTTTCAAGTTATTCTCTAGACTAAGCAGCTTGTGTTTAAGCTTTTTATTTTCTTTTAAGCTAAGTTAATGAATTTATTATAGCTCCTTATTGAGAGAACTATTCATCCTAGAGATTCTCTCACTCTCTTGAACAAGATCTTTTATCTATTGATCTTCTAGATTAATAGGCCCGTTTTTAACATTAGAAGCCCTGAAGAAGAAAACTTCATTAATCATGATTTTTGCACAAACAAACACAAACGCTATAAAAATGATATACCTTATTTCCTCTAGACACCTACTTTGTTACCAATTGAAATTCCCTTAATCTCTTATAGTGTAATATATACCTAGAGGGGGTCGAATAGGTATATGCTCAAACTCTAGCACTTCTTTTTATACACAAGCAATTTAATCACAATTAGAACTTTTAACAAGTAAATTGCTTCAACAAGTTAGTGTGAAATTGATTAAACAGTAGTTAAAGCAATACAAATCAAATTAAGTAAAGGAATTAAAATGCTAAAATCAACACAAGAGATTTTTACATGGTAAAACCTCAAAATGAGGAAACATCCACGGGTTGATACCACAACCACCAGCAAACTGCAATTTAGTATGACAAATATGAGATACAAACTCAAAAAGCAATCAACACTTGATTCACTCTCCAAGTTATCAACTCTTATTCAACCATCAGGCCTTGTGAACCACTTTGCCTACTTCCTATCCAAGATATGACTTTCACACTTCTAGGAAGCAACTTCTTATCCAAGACACTCACGTCTTTAGGAAGATTCCTTGCTTGTCTATCCAGATCCTCCCGATCCTAAATAAGGCTTCTTGCATAGCTATCTGGATCCTCTCGATCCTAGCTAAAACTTCCTTGCTTGATTATCCAGATCTTCTTTATCCTAACCAGGACTTCTTGCTCAAGTTAAAGATTCACTCACTTCAACAAGAGACTGTTGGAACCCCATTCACCGGTTACACAGCGACACAAGGTTTTAAAATTTTTATACAGATCATAATCTGTGTCTGAGACCAATGAACTTGGGATCGTAATTATTTTTTTAAACTAATACATACAATATGTAAACACAGAAAATTGAAATCGATATCATCAAGAAGAAAATCAGACAAATGTTTGGAGGATCCCTCACTTTTCGATATGCTCCTGTCTAAACCAATCTTACCAACGTTTGGAAGTTTCTTCACTTTACGATGTGTTCTTGTCTAAACCACTCGATCTTCCTCGCTATCTCCAAGATCTGGTAACTGCGTATAGGTGCGCCACGGTCTCAGGAACTTAAATTGAAGAAACTCTTTCTTCTATTTGTTTCAAAAACGCACAAAACATGAAACAAGATATATATAAATATATATATATATATATATTGCGCCTTACTTTTCTCTCTTTTCTTTTTGATCTCACGCACACCTGGTGTTTTTTTTTCAAATCTATATCTATATCACGCACATGCACTTCTGTTTATATATATATATATATATATATATATATATATATATATATATATTATGTGTGTATCAAGTATTTGTATCCTATGCAAATTCTTCTTTTGACTAATGTTTCACGTGCACACACCAATTTGCATCCAATGCAATCTCTTGTGTTATTAATTGATATATATCTTTTAATTATCCTTTTTAAATATATCTTATATATTAAAAGTGATAATAAGTATTTTAAATTTAAACTTAACTTCAAATACTTAGATAAATGATTTAGTAAAAATAAAATAATCCTATTATTTTATCTTCACCTAAATCCATACATCAACTAACACCCTCCAATTAATAGTTAATTAATAATTAATATTATCATTATAATTAAATAATCTAATTATTTAATTAATTTAACTATTAACATTCATTAATTAAATAATCTCATTATTCAATTAATTCCCGAATAAACACGTGTCACTTTCGTAACACAACTAACTGGACAATCCAATTAGTTAACCGTGACCCTTGTTACCTAAATCGATTGAGCTAGCAAGGGGACCTAATTGACCTACAGTATTTTGAGCTCCAATAATCCTCATAATCATTAATTAAACTCTTTATTAAATTCCTTGATTATTAACTCCGGTGTTATTCCACTAAAAACCCGAAGCTGCACTCTCTCAACCTTAGACACTTTTACACACACTGATACAACTTGGTGTCCATCGATATAGCTATTACATATGGTGTGATCCTCCACAATAGTTCATAATTAGAGCTGGGTCATAATATTTGTTATACCCCTCTAATTACATATATCCTTTAAGTACCATTGATTTTCCAACGGACAATAAATCCTATTTCTTCACAGAATTAAGAGAGCGCTCATATTGTCCAAGCCCTGAATCAATCTTTAAGGGAACTATCGTCTACTTCTCACAAGAAGGAGTGGATTCCACTATTGTGTACAAACCTTCCCAGCCATAAGCCAAACCGTAATCCTAACTTACAGAGCATATTGATCGGGAACTATATCCGACCTCACCTATGGTATATCAAAGACCACTATCTAACCTGATGGAGTCGATAGGACACTCAGGATTAAGATCACCCACATATAGCCATCATTAGTTGATATATATATATATCTTATCGGTAAATGAATCTTGGTGAGAGATTCATATAGATCATGACCCTGTCATATATGATCACATCATACAAGGTGCCTTCATTCCCATATCTCATATGAATGATTCAGGATAGAATCATCATACATTACAAAATGGTCCATAACTATAGAATAACCACAAATAAAGTACCCATCTTTATTTGCTATCCATGGACTCTTTAGATTGTATATCTCTTACTGTATCCATCTGTACATGACACTCATATACACAGTTTAAGATTACATCCGGAAATCTTGGATGTTAAATCTATGTACAAGTTATAAAATAAACAACACAACATGAATGAATTAAACTTTTCCTTTTATTTATTTCATAAATCCATTTACAAATTACATATTTTGGGTATAAACACAAACATAGACTTCCACTTTTTGCAACGCAATGATCTAAGTGAAATGCAAACATGCAATCACAAGAAAATAGAGCAAGTAGATCAAACAGACTCTATGAAGAATTAGATTTGTACAAATCAAGCTCACAGGCAAATGTAACTAATTCTTGTGAAAATGTGATTACAGATCTAGATTAGGCATTCAAAATCATTCAATAAAATATATAGAAACCTAAACATGTCAATCAAAGCTAGAGAATCAAGTTTCATTAGAATCCTAAAACTAGCTTTGAAATCAAGTGAACAGGTTAAGTGAAATCCTCAACATATTCATCAAAACAAGAACTAGATTTAGATGATAGAAATCACAATTTAAAAAAAAATACTATTTCTTAAAACATGTGACTAAAACCTAGAAATCAACAATCAAGATCAAATCATAAAGATATTCTAGATTCAAGTTCATGTTCTTCAAAATTAGCAAAAATGATATTAAATCAAAAATTAAAAGAGCTAATTTTGAAAATCGCTTAAACAAGTTCAATAGTTAAATGAAAATCATTCTAAACATTTATCTTTAATCAAAGAAGAAGATCTATCAAGTTGATCATAAGAACAATGAAGAGAAGATGATTCACCTACAAATGATGAACATACGAATAGAGATTAGATCACTATGAAAATCATGTACATCATTTGACTTTGAAAATGTTTGGGACTAGTTCCTCTCTTCAAGACCAACAATTTTGATTTTTGAAATTCTAAAATCAGAGTTGATTTGAGAGATATGACCAAAACAAAAATGGAAAAGTTGGAAAGAATTCTACACAAAATTTAAATTTACATGGAGGAAAAATGAAGTAGAGAGCATAGAGATTCGGGAGCCAGTGAACCCTTACCATCTCAGCTCCCTGAGGAGGCGTATGGCCCCCATGGGGCAGAGGGTTGATCTTCCTGAGATAGCCACGTGCCATCTTGGTGAAGGGGTATGTTTGGAAATTAGCCATCCCATTTCCCCTTCGCTTCCTTTTGCATTCCTCAAGCATACTTTGACTGCTCTCCTATCTCCGAATTTCGAGTTTGAATTTATTTTTGGATTACAAGCCATAACTCTCTCAATGGCATAGAGGTCAGCAAAACTTTCACAACAAATTTGGAAATTGACTCGATAAACAAATACGAACACCAAGCACGACAAAGATGCTGAACGTTTCATAACTTCCAACTCAGAACTCAAAAACTTATGAATGAGTAACTAAAATGACTTAGAACTCAATATAGAATAATATGATAACATAATCAAGTCCAATGTCATAAAAACACAACCAAACAAACAAACACAACAACACACAAGTATGCCATTTCCTAGATATAATTTTGTAACATGCAATTTATAAAACAATTCAGGTCTAATTCATATACATACTACAATAAGTGTCTGAATGTGTTATACCAATTTAGTGCAACGATGCAAGGAAACAAATGTATGCAATGTGTGTGTGTTTGTGTACGTGTTAATGCCTTGAGGAAGAAGAATCATGATACCTTACCATCCACGTAAACACCTATCCTCTTGAAGATGAACTTTACATTTGAAGTTGGTTTTCTTCTTTGAAGCTCATATAAACTACGAACCACCTAAATAACTAGACAATACTAAGAAATAGAGTTTTGTTATGGAATCAAGCCAACACAAATCTAAAACCCCACACCGATGACACGAAGAACAATTTCAGGGCTTCAAGTTGCCCCTACCTGTAGCTCAAAAAAATTTGTGACCCGACATTGGGTCATCATTAACCTAAAGAACGATTACAAATTAACCCAACAAAAAAAAACTACCCATACTATATCTATCAATATATGGATTTTGAAAAAAGAAAGAGTTATTTTTTTTCTTTCGAAAACTCACCTTGTCACCACTTTATATAAATTTCTTCAACACTTTTATGCATCCAAAATGAAAGAAAAAAATATTAGAAGAGTTCCATCTCAATTATTTATTTTAAAGATTATATAATCTACTTCTTTTATTTTATTTTTGTTTCATAATTGGTTGGTAAAAAGTAATAATGTTAAGAAAAGTGATTGTTACTATTTTTGTTGGGGTATTATGGAAGTTTGTGTAATTTTGTAGGTTTTTGACAATATAAGATATATTTGCAGTTGAGGCCCTCAAATAGGACACTTTTTTCTAAAATATCTTTTATTTTTAACTTGACAAATTATTTAGAAATTTTCGATTATTTATTTTCGATGCTGAGTCCACCTAATGGAATTCCTTAAGAGGTGTGTCAAAACTAACCTAGAGAGGGTGAATAGGTTTTATTACGATTGATTATGACTTTTCAAATTAATCCATGTTAATGAAACTATCTCATATTATCAAGCATACAATCAAGTATAACAATGCACAAAAAAACAAAGACACGGAGATTTTTTTTACATGAGAAACCCTCTAACTGGGTAAAACTCATGGGCTAACCACTTAGCCACATACGGTCCACAAAATCCACTACTTCAATAAAAGTTTACAACCTTTGTTGACCTCCCGTCACACCATCCATGGTTGCTAACCCTTTAACTCTACCCAACAGGCCTACAATAGTGATGTTGGACCAACAAGCTTGTGCACTAATCACTTAGTCACAAAGCTTAACCGCCAATGAAGAGAAATTGTAACCTATGTGAATATATGGAAATATTCTAAAAGAAAAAATGTTAGGTCAACACATTTAAGCTTGTCGGAGGATTTAAAGATGGTAGTGAACGTAAAATCCAAGATATCAATTGTCTAAATGCAAATAGATTTAGCTAGACGGGAAAAATGGTCATAAACCCTAGCTATCACAAAACACAAATCTCAACCAACAATCAACAACCCAACCATGTTATAAATACAATTAAACTCAAAGACATGTATTTACTGAACAATAAATGCTAATCCTAGGTAAACATGGCATATGAATGAATAAAACAATCTAGAGCATGTAGAAGTTAGCTAGTCAATAAAAACATGAAGACCCATGCTTGAAGATGCTAAGATGATGCTAGATGCTAATGGGATGGAGTTTAGTTGTGTAAAAAATGGGTTCTTGGATCTTTCTCTCACTAGGAGTCAATTTCTCTAACGTAGTGATTTTGAAATCAGAGATCTAGGTCTAATAGGAGAAGAAGATGATATGTATATAGGTGTAAAATGAAGCAGAGGAAAACCCAAAACTGCCTTGAGACAGCATAGTGCGCGAGTAAAACCCGCACACTACCCGAGTTTGAGCCCACACACTGAGACTCTAAAAAACCTTCCAAGCCCATTGCACGGGTACCTACCCCTGCACTTACCCATGCATTACCAGTGCAGTGGTAGCGCATGTGCCTGCGTAAATCACAAGACAGAGAGAGACATTAAACCTAGATGCACGGGGTGCTGCGAGGGTAGCCTACCAGCCTAATTACTCGTGCACTGCCCTGTTTGGGGATGCCAAAGAGAAAAACTAACACACTAAGCAAATAATGGAACTACACAAAAAAAGCACTAAGGCACAATGCAAAATGAACATGCAAGAATGAGAATAAAGTGTGTGTGTGTATGTGTGTATGTGTGCAACTAAATCTCAACAAATTGTTAAGCAAAATGCTAAATGATATACCATTGAAGCGCCCTTGAGTTTGATGATGTCGTTGATGCTTGATCATAAGCAATAAGTCCTAATCTACCCTTACAAGTTAATCCCCAATTGTGGTTTGTCAATCAAAATAATTCAATCAACAGTTGAGGAACTTACAATCTCCGCCTATGGCTATTTCATGACAAAACCACCTCTCACAAATTGTCCTCATAAGAATAAAAAATAAAGACAAGAGGTCAATAAAAAGTTTTCTACATTACAATGAGAAACCTAGATACTTGATCTTCAATTCTTCAAGCCCTTGTAGAATAGCCATCCCTACAAAACAATGAGAACTACACTATCCAAGACTAATGTATGTGAGGTTATCAAGAGAAATCAAAATAAGAGCAATTTGCATACAATAAAAAAAAACAAGCAACACGTAACACAATGCAAATGCAAATGCTCCCTCTAAATTGGTTACTCTTCTTTAACAAGTCAATCTTCCCTCATATGCAATTATGAAATCCTCCTAAATCATGCCACACTCGACTCCCCTTAAATCCACACTACTCCCCCTTTTTGTCACAAGATAGACAAAGGGGTCATCCCCATATGGGTCGCTTTAGTAAAGAGAGTTATTAGCATCAAAGATAAGTGCATAATCATATACATCAACTTTATGCAACTTAATTAAGTGAGTGAGAAGAGCAAGGAGATTTGATTTATAAGAAAATGTGTGAGATTATTGCCTTGGATGGAAGAAATGCAACATTAACTTTCAAAGCATGGTATTTGGTAAAGCACATATCAAAAGAGTTTCCAAAAGAAGTCAAACCAATTTGTACCCTTTTGTAAAAAATGAACGAGATATAACATTGCAATTTTTCAACACACACACAAGCAACCTTTTCAATTCAGAATAACCAACCAAGACATGGATATAAAATCCTTATTGATTGAATGAATATGAAATCTTTACTGGTTGTTGCCTTGTTCAACCATTAAGGAATGAAACAAGACTAAATTTTGATGAGACATCCCTATTTAGAATGGACACAAGGTCCTTATTGAGTTTAGCCTTGTTAGAAGCTTTCACACACATAAACCACGTGTAAGTCCCTCTATTTTTGATTGGCGTATTTCGTTGGCAAACTATATTTTGGGGATTATATATGTAAAGGTAGATAATGAAGGGAAAATCGCACGACGGAAGCATGAAAATTTAATAAATTAGGGTTTCGGCATAAATAAAACTTTTCCCTTTATAATAACAAGAACCTTAACCCTAGATCAATTGATGTATATAAAAAGTGTCATACATTTTTCTCGAGACGATTGAACTAACGCCGAATTGAATCCGTAAGATCTTCCAATCCAATCACGAAAGTGAATCACCTAGGAGTGTTGACTCCATTTCTTTAAATTGTATACATGAGGATGGAAACAAACAAAATCTTTCTCTTTGTTAGTTACAATAATCCTCCAAGAAGATAACAAAGAACGTTAGGTCACTTGTGAATTATCAATCACTTTGATTGAAACTCGCGTGAACCTTGATTCGATGTTGTACACAAAATCTTTTAATGTAAATGCTACTAGTGTACTATCAAAAACTAAACGTTCTTTCTTCCTTCTCTTCTTTGTCGAATCTCACACTATATCTTAGAGTTGATCTAATTTTGTCTAGAGAAAAAACAAAAATTTCTCCCAAAATTCTTATGGTGGCCGAATTCACTCCAAGTATAATTCGTAGGTTTGCCGAAATTTTCTATTATATAAAACTAGGGCTGGCAGAAATTCCTTCTTAGAATTATATTAAATGATTTATACAAGTTCGTGTGGACTGAGGATCTTTATGGGCTAATTAAATTTAAGCTCCAATAGACACAACCCAATCACAATCAACAAATGATTCATTTAGGTCCGTTCTATTAATTTTACTTATACCCTAGACAACCTTATTGGATAAAGTGTATCCTCGTAAAGAATATTAGTAACTGCCAAGAGCTCATAGACCGCCTATAGCTCTCCAAGTTACCATGTTTACTCATATGACCACATTTTGAACTTGGATATTTTGATTTGTCCAGAAGCCAAGATTCAATAGACACTATTTAAAACTTAACGTTAAGATTTAATATCCAATACCTCAAAACATCCATACGATGATATGCTACTCTCATTTAATAAACGGAGCCATGATGTCCATATTTATAAATGGAGTCCTCTATAGATTAACAATGAATACCACCAAACTATCGAGGATAGACTGAAATAAAAACACGGTTAAATGCTCAAGGATAACCTAGAGGGGGGGGTGAATAGGTTAGACACCTTTTTCGACTCCCTTAGAAACAAACAAAAGTTTGTCCCTCTAGATTGCTTGTATCACAATATATATATATATATATATTAATTAAAGACACTTAATCAATATATAAAACAAGTAAAGTGTGATACAAACAAGTAATTGTAACACATACAAAATCTATATTATAGAAAGGAAGTCAACTTACATAAAGAGTTCTATCCATAGTATACAAATTAGAAATACAAATACAAGAGAGATAGGGATAGAGAGAAGTTGACACAAGATATAACGTGGTAAACCTCCTAAGAGGAAACATCAAAGGGTTAGCAACCATCGGCAAACAAAATCCACTAGTAGAAAAGACAAGTACAATCTCTCAAGTGACACATTCACCTAGAAACTACCCTCCTATCCTACTCATGAAGATGTCGCCCTCATGCTCAACAATCCGAGGCCTCGCAACTCTTGTCAAGACTTCCTCGCTTACCTATCCAGATCCTCACAACCCTAGACAAGACTTCCTGCTCGACAATCCGAGTCCTCCCGACTCTAGCCAAGACTTACTTACTTGACAATCCAAGGTCTCACACCTCTTGCCAAGACTTCTTGCTCAACATTATAGGTCTCACATCTATTGTCAAGACTTCCTTCTCAAAAGGCATCTAGGTAATCATGAATGCAAAACGCAAACAAGCACGCAACATAGAATGCTATGATCAACACATCCTATGGAAAATACTAGAAATAAGCATGAATGCACAAATCACATGTAGTCTAGTCAATCATGCATGTTTAATCCAACTAGATCATGTAAGATATGTTCAACATTAATCACAATCTAGGTACATGCATAGATCTAAACTTGAATCACAAGATATGTTCAATTAATCACAAAATCAAGTTTAAATCACATAAACCAAAAAACATGCTAAAATCATATGACAAAGTCATTTAGATTTAAGCTAAAGTTCTAGAGCATATTCCTATTCATAGATTCAACAAAACACATGAATAGCTCAAAAGAACATAAGCACATGTATTAATGTGAGAATTCGGCCAAGAGAGCCTAACACCTGTGAGGAACTATATTTTCACAAAATCAATCAATCAAAGATCATCAAATAGTCCTAGAATCAAAGCTAGCACAATACAATCCCAAACATGTAAAAATATAGGCAAAAACAAAACCTAACTCAACATGTGAAAACATAGGCAAAAACAAAACATAACTCAACATGTAAGATTTCAATTGAAACTCAACCTAGCTTTAAAAGAGTTTAAAACTCAAATCAAAACACTCACAATACACATATATAAGTTGAAGAAGAAAACCTAAGGCAATTGACCAAGTTTTAAAAGAAAACTTTGAGAGAAAATCAATTCCTTAGTTGATTTAGGTGCAGTCCCGTTTTTGTGTGTTTAGACTCCAAATACAGCAACAAAACTCACTCAAATGTTTAGAGAAAAGATGGAGGATGATAGATAAACACTCTCAACTTTGAATCACTCAAGTTGAAGTTCAAATGAAGAGGTTATGGTGTTTGGAAGGTTAGAAAATGTAGAGAGAAAATTTTTTGCACACAAGTTTAAATTTCTTCTTAGAATGAAATGTGAGAGGGAATGACAATATAAAAGAAAGGGAAATTTGGGCATGTGAAATGACCAAGAGGGGCAAGAAGCAGCCAAGCATGCTTGCTGAAGGAGATGGCACATGGGCATCTCGGGGCAGCAAACCTTCTGCCCCGAGATGGCCATGCGCTATCTCGGGAAAGAAGTGCTTTGCTGACTTCTTTCGCCTTCAACCTTCCTTCGCGTTCTTCGACCGTTCTCCGACCTCCGAACTCGAAATTCAAATCCGTTTATGGGTTAAAAACCATAACTCTCATAGGGACATGAAAATGTAAGATACTCATCCTAGAAAATAATAATTCGACTCCATATACGAAAACGAAGACAATGTATACAACATTAGTTAAAAGTGTAGTATCTTTTGACTTAGAACTTGAAATCAATATTATGAGCAACCGAAATGACCGGAACTCAATCAAGAATGATTTAAGACTAAATTCAAGTTCAATTTCCATGTTATACAAACAAATAAACAAAGAAACACAATTCACACTAGAATACAAACTACATAGAGATAGTCTCCAATCATGCATTTTCCAAAACATGTTATTTCCATACCAATGCATAAGCATTCAAATTCAAGTGTGTGAATGTGTTATACATGGTGCACAACGATGCATGGACATATATGAATGAATTGTATATGTATGCCTATAATGGTGCACAACAATGCAGGGACACAAATGTATGAATTATGTGTGTGTGCCTAAGCCTTGTAAGAGAAAGATAAGGTCTTAGTATACTTTTGTAGAACCAAATTGCATCCCTTCTCTTTGAAGACTTAGAACTTGCTTTGACTTGCTGTTCATCCTTCTTTGAAGCTTAAATCATCATGAATCTAAACAACTAAATCATTACAAGTAAACATCATTTTGATATGGAATTAATGCCAACACAAACTAAAACCTAACATAGACTATGCTATATAATTGTACTCATTGATTGCTCAAATGATAACACATGCAACCATAAGTCCATCATTTATCTCAGGATTGAGATAGACTCTCTGATTGTCTTCAAGTGAAAACATTTATCGATTGACGGTTCTATATAAAGTATGTCACTGTGATCCAATTCAATGCACCCAGTGCATTAGATTCTTTTGCAAAAAGACACCGCACAATGATGATTTTAGACTCATCATAACACATTTGATCTCACTCAAATGCTAGCAAAAAGAATCTATAACTTTTACAAGATAATGGCGTCCAACCTTTATCTTAAGTTGCGAATATTATTCAAGACTAACTAAAGAATTGTGTCTACCTCATACACATCTAGATGTATGAACAATTATTCTTTTCTCATAGTCTTTTGACCTTATAATTATTTACTTTTGACAGTTAAAATAATTAAACTATAAATGCTATAAGATTTGTTAAACTAGAAATAACTTTATTAATATAAAAAGATTGTCAAATACATTATTATACTCTTGTTATCGAGCATAATCCCAATAGATTAGGCCAACCATTGTTCGTGATCAAACTCAGATAGCGATGTTAAACACAAAAGCACTTCATGGTATTTCTCTCATCACTTTTGCTTAACATCCCTTGAAAAGATTTAGATGCAAACACTCACTCGCATGCATGTTTTAATCATATTGCATTAGTGCTTATTTGCTCTTTTGTGTCTCTTACTTTTCCTATCTCTTGCTTACCTGGTTTATGTGTTCAGTTTACCTATAAAAGAGGTTTTTCCTCTTCACCGCTGTGCATGTCGCTGGCTATGCATTTGCCCCGCCGTGGTCCCCATTGTGGTTAGTCCCCAAAGAGGCATGCTTCAGGAACCGCGGTCTATGCACTTGGATGCACAGTGGTCCATGCCGCGATGATGTTCAGCTGGTGCACCACGATTTAGACATATTGCCCGTGCCGCGGTCCAGCTAGTGGTATCGACGGTTTTTTGTTGCCTTTTCCCAAAATGATTTAATTTTGTTTAGGGCATCATATATATATATATATATGTTCTCTTCTTCCCCATTCTATGTGTGTTTAAAAATTGAATGCACTATTTGAGAGAAATTGACTCCTTGTGAGAGAGAGAGATCCAAGAACCCATTTTTACTCAACCAAACCTCATTCCATGAGCATATAGCATCATTATAACATCTTCCAAACATGAGACATCATCTTTTCTTTGACTAGGTAATTTCTACATGCCCTAGAATTTCAAATTTCATTCTTAAGCCATGTTTACCGATGAATAGCATTTATTGTTCATTGAATGCATGTATTTGAGTTTAATTACATTTATAACATGCTTAGGTTGTTGATTATTTGTTGAGATTTGAATTTTGTGATAGCTAAGGTTTATGACCATTTTTCCCCTTTAGCTAAATCTATTTGCTTTTGCATTTAAATAATTGATTTCTTGGATTTTGAGTTCACTATCATCCTTAAATCCTTAGTAAAGCTTCAATGTGTTAACCTAGCATTTTTTCATATTAAATATTTCCATATATTCATATTGTTAGGTTTTAGATTGCGTTGGCATTAATTCCATATCAAAATGATTTTTACTTGTAACGATTTAGTTGTTTAGATTCATGATGATTCAAGCTTCAAAAAAGAATGAACAACAAGTCAAAGCAAGTTCAAAGTCTTCAAAGAGAAAGGATGCAATATGGTTCTACAAAGGTATACTAAGACCTTATCTTTCTCTTCCAAGGCTAAGGCACACACACAAAATTCATACATTTGTGTCCATGCATCGTTGTGCACCATTAAAGGCACACACATAAAATTCATTCATATGTGTCCATGCATCAGTGTGCACCATGTATAACACATTCAAACACTTGAAGATGAATGCTCACGCATTGGTATGGAAATAACATATTTTGGAAAGTGCATGATTGAAGACTATCTCTATGTAGTTTGCATTCTAGTGTGAATTGTGTTTGTATGTGTACATGTTTGTATAACATGGATATTGAACTTGAATTTATTCTTAAATCATTCTTGATTGAGTTCCGGTCATTTTGGTTACTCATACTATTGATTTCAAGTTCTAAGTCAAAAGATACAACACTTTCAACTCATGTTGCATATTTTGTCTTCGTCTTCATATATCGAGTCGAATTATTATTTTCTTGGTTGAGTATCTTATATTTCCATGTCCATGAGAGAGTTTTGGTTTGTAATCCGTAAACTGATTGGAATTCCATGTTTGGAGGCTGGAGAACGGCAGAAGAACGTGAGGGGAGAGCGCGAGAAAAAGAAATGCAACCAAGCACTCTTTCCCGAGATGGCGCATGGCCATCTCGAAACAGAATGCTTGCTGCCTTGAGATGCCCATGCACCATCTCGTTCAGCAAGCATCATAGGTGCACCTAAGGGAATTTTGGTCATTTTGCTTCATTCTTTCCCTCTCACATTTCATTCTAAGAATAAATTTAAAAACTTGAGTGCAGAATTTTCTCTCTGCATTTTCTCACTTTGCAAACACCGTAACTTCTTCATTTGAACTCTGATTTGAGTTATTCAAATATGAGAGTGTTTTTCTATTCATCCTTCATCTTTTCTTTGAAGGTTTGAGTGAGTTTTTTTGCTATTTTTGGAGTCCAAACACACAAAAACGGTACTGCACCTAAATCAACTAAGGTATTGATTTTCTCTCAAAGTTATCTTTTAAAACTTGGTCAATTGCCTTGGGTTTTCTTCTTCAACATATATATGTAGGTGTCTTGTGATTGTTTTGATTTAAGTATTGAACTCATTTAAATCTAGGTTAAGTTTCAATTGAAATCTCACATGTTGAGTTAGGTTTTGATTTTGCCTATGTTTTCACATGTTTGGGATTGTATTGTGCTAGCTTTGATTCTAGGACCATTTGATGATCTTTGATTGATTGATTTTGTGAAAAATAGTTCCTCACATGTATTAGGCTCTCTTTGGCCGATTTTTCACAATGATACTCGTGCTTATGTTCTTTTGAGCTATTCATGTGTTTTGTTGAATCTATGAATAGGAATATGCTCTAGAACTTCAGCTTTAATCTAAATGACTTTGTCATATGATTTTAGCATGTTTTTGGTTTATGATTTAAACTTGATTATGTGTTAAGTGAACAAATCTTGTGATTCAAGTTTTAGATCTATGCATGTATCTAGGTTGTAATTAATTCTGAACATATCTTACATGATCTAGATGGATTAAACATGCATGAATGACTAGACTACATTTGATTTGTGCATTCATGCTCATGTCTAGTATTTTCCATAGGATGTGTTGATCATAACATTCTATGTTGCGTTCTTGTTTGAATTTTGCATTCATTATCACCTAGATGCCTTGTAAGAAGGAAGTCTTGACAATATGTGTGAGACCTATATTGCTGAGCAAGAAAGTCTTGGCAAAAGGTGTGAGACCTTGGATTGTCAAGCAAGGAAGTCTTGACTAGAGTCGGGAGGACTCGAATAGTTGAGCAAGAAGTCTTGCCTAGGGTCGTGAGGATCCGGAAGGGTGAGAGAGGAAGTCTTGACTAGAGTCTGGAGGACTCGGATAGTTGAGCAAGAAGTCTTGCCTAGGGTCGTGAGGATTCGGAAAGGTGAGCAAGAAAGTCTTGAAAAGAGGTGTAAGGCCTTGGATTGTTGTGTAAGAGGGTGACATTTTCATGAGTAGGATACGAGGGTAGTTTCTTATCTGCTAGTGGATTTTGTTTGCCGGTGGTTGCTAACCCGTGGATGTTTCCTCTTGGGAGGTTTACCACTTTATATCTTGTGTCAACTTCTCTCTCTCTCTCTCTCTCTCTTATATTTGTGTTTGTTATTTGAATATTATGGATAGAACTCTTTACGTAAGTTGACTTCCTTTCTATAATATAGATTGTGTATGTGTTACAATTACTTGTTTTTATCACACTTTACTTGTTTTATATATTGATTAAGTGTGTTTAATTGATATATATATTGTGATACAAGCAATCTAGAGGGACAAACTTTTGTTTGTTTCTAAGGGAGTCGAAAAAGGTGTCTAACCTATTCACCTCCCCTCTTGGTTAGCCTTGAGCATTTAACCGTGTTTGTATTTTCACATATGGGTTGCATATTCTTTTCATGGTTGTTAAGCTTTGTGACTTGCACAAGCTTGTTGGTCAAGATCACTATTATGGGCCCGTTGGGTAGAGTGAAAGGGTTAGTAACTAGATGGTGTGATGGGATGTCAACCTAGGTTGTAAACTTTCATTCAAACAGTGGATTTTGTGGACTCTGTGTGTCTAAGTGGATTATTATATGAGTTTTGCCCAGTTAGAGGGTTTCTCACGTAAATCAAATTCTCATGTTTTTATTGTCTTATGCTAAATTGTGTTTAAGTGAATGGTTGATAATATGGGGCAGTTTAATTAACATTGATTAATTGAAAAACCGGTAATTGATTCGATTAAAAACCTCTTCACCCCTCCCCCTCTAGGTATTTAGACATACACATTTTAGGAAATTTCAATTGGTATCAGAGCCAGTTCCTATACATACTTAGGTGATCCGTACTTTATGTGTGTCTTGCACTTTGAATTTCGCTTGTCTGTATTTTTGCATTTTGCCTGTTGCATTACATTTGCACTCATCTCACTCATAAACCCCAAACACAATGAGTGGTAATGGTAGAGTAACTGAGGGAGCTTCGAGCACAAGGCCTCCCTTACTTATGGGAGTGAACTATGCATCTTAGAAAGGCAAGATGGAGTTCTACCTTTGCCAAATATATGACTGAGCATGGATGGCAATAGAGGATGGCAATAGAAGATCGCTACACTCCTCCAACAATGACCACCGAAAAGGGAGATGAAGTTCCTAGCCTAAGTCTCAATGGAGTACACAAGAACTTGAAGCATCCAAGTGAAACAACAAAGCCATGCATGTCATCCTTTGTGCTATGGACAACAATCAAATCAAGTTGATCCAAACCACTAGGAATGCAATGGAGGCTTGTAAGATTCTACAAACGGCTCATGATGGAACCGAAGTAGTCAAGGACTCTAAGCTCCAAGTCCTTCAAATGCAATTTGAGATTGTTAAAATGGAGGAGCATGAATGTTTCAACAAATTTCAAGTGAAGTTGATGGACATAGTAAATCAAAGACACCAACTTGGTGACCACTATTCGGATAGGAGAATCAGGCAAAAGATTATGAGGTTACTTCCGTCAAGATTGGAATTAAAGATGACAACACTTGAGGAGAACAGTGACTACAAGAATATGAAAACTAGTGAAGTCATTGGAAGACTTCTAGCTTTTGAGTCTAGGTGGACTTCTACACATATACCTTTAAAGAAGCAGAAGAGTACTGCATTAAATACCTCCAAGGTTGAAGAGGTGGAGGAAGACTCAGATGAGGAGATGGCCCTCACGATCAAAGGTTTAAGAATTTCATGAAGTTTGAGAAGAAAATATTTAGGTCCAAGGGAAATGAAGTGAAGAAGAGGACTCCTTTCAAGAATGTGGAAAAATCATAAGAGAATGACTCCAAGAAGGGCATCCCATGCTATGAATGTAGCGAATTTGGTCACATTGCTCTAAAGTGTGCTAATTTGAAGAAGAAAAGAAGAAAGGAAAGGCCATGGTGGCTACTTGGAGTGATAATGAATACTTAGAAGAGGAAGAAAAGTCTTCGAATGATGAAGATTGAGTTACAAATTTCATTGCTTTCTTGTCATCTTACAACGTTAAGGAAATAAAGAGTAATTAAGGAAAAGAAGAAGACCTATAAGAAAAATAAGATGATTTGAGTTAAGAGAGTATTTCATCCAAGTCCAAGTTTGAAATTGATGAAGAGATGGACTATATAGACTTCATGAAGTTCTTTGAGAGTTATAGATTGAAGAAGAAGAATGAGATTCAAAAGTCAAAAAAGGAGAATCTCGAGTTGACTTCTAAGGTGACTCACTTGAATGAGAAAGTGAATAGTGGAAGAGAGTTTAAAGAAAGCTTGAAGTTTGAGCTTGATATTATCAATAAGAGTGAAGAAATCTTCAAGAAGGAGCTTAGAGGCTAAAGAATTAATTGCCAAAATAACCTCAGGTAATGAGAAGCTTGACAAGATGCTCTCGAGTGAGAAGAGCCCTAGTGATAAGAGTGGCTTAGGATATGTGGAAGACATGGAAACTACATCCTTGAAAAATACTACTTTTGTCAAGAGTGAAGAGTTAAAGAAAATCCAAGGCCCACAAAAACCATCAAAAAGGGTTGAAGTTAGAGAATCTTCAAAACAAGCTCAAGTCAAGGCTCCAACAAAAGTTCAAGCCAAAGTTCTACCACAACAAGCTAGAGTACATCAAACTACCTCATCCTCTAAGGATCCCCCACTCTTAACAAATGACCTTCCATACTCAATCAAGAAGGGATGCAATCTTGGCTCAATCACTAAGAAGAGAAGTGACTCAACATCAATATATATATCGAAGCAGAAGAAAGCCTCTCATGTTTGCATATGGCTATGGTATGAATTCTTACTTTACTTCTATTTGTCATTATTGGTATTGAAGGTAAAATAAGGCCAAATTAATTTAAGTACAATAATTTGTGCAGAATAGAAAGCATGATTGAGAAAAATATACTTAGAAAAGCCAAAATGCATGCACCTTAGAATTTTAGAGCCAATGAACCAAGGGCTCTTAAGAATGAAAATATTGCTACTAGGTGGACTAGTAAAGATGAGTATTTTTACTATATGGCTCAAGTAGCCTTGAAAGCGAAAGCTTTTAACACTTGGTATCTTGATAGTAGGTATTCTGGGCACATGACATGAAACAAGAGTTTCTTCGAGAATCTTATGATGGAGGATGGAGGATGGAGGATTTGTCACCTTTGGTGATGGTTCATAGAAGAAGGTTATAAGGAAAGGAAACATATCCATTTTTGGTTGGCCCTCATTTCCCAATTCTCTTTATATGGATGGCTTGCAAGCCAATCTTATTAGTATATCACGCTTAAGTGATGAAGGGCTTTCGGTTATTTTTGGTAAAGTTGATTGCTCAATTCTAAAAGAAGATTGGCAAGTCTTATTGAAAGGTAAGAGATCAAGTGACAAGTGTTATTGTCTTGATTCCAATGAATCTTTTGCAACTTGTCTAGTTGTGATCATGTTGAATTGTGGCATCAAAGGCTTGGACACAAGAATTTAAAGACTTGAGAGTCCTTGAGAGGTTGAATGTTGTGAGAGGCCTTCCTAAGCTTGGGAAGAGGATTGAAATAGTTTGTGGATTTTGACAATAAGGGAAGCAAACTTAGAGTGTGTATAAAAGGGTAAGTATCTTACCACTAAGGAGCCATTAGAGCTTTTACCTACGGACTTTATAGGTCTCATGCAAACTGAGAGTCTCAGTGGCAAGAGATATATTTTTGTTTGTGTTGATGATTTTTCTAGATTTACTTGGACGTATTTTCTAATTGAAAAATCTGAAACATTTAAAAATTTTAAAATGCTTTGCACTAAGATTCAAAATGAGAAGAGCTTTTACATTAAAATCATTAAGAGAGTTAGAAGTGATCATGGTAAGGAATTTGAAAATGCAAGTTTTGATAATTTTTGCAATAGTGTTGGCTTTTCTCATGAGTTTTCGGCTCCTCGACCTCCTGAACAAAATGGGGTAATTGAAAGGAAGAATAGGGTCCTCTAAAAGATGGTCCGAGTGATATTGCTTAGCAATAATGTGCCTAGGAATCTTTGGTCTGAGGTCATTAATACAGCTTGCTACATAAGAAATAGAGTCTTTCTAAGGCCTAGTACTAAGCAAACCACCTATGAGTTATGGAAGGGTAGAATACTAAATGTTAGCAACTTCCACTCTTTTGGAAGCAAATGCTACATCCTTAGTGACCGAGATCAACTTGGAAAATTCGATGAAAAGAGTGATATGGGGGTTTTATTGGCTATGCCCTAATAGTAAGGCCTATATATTTTTCAATTTAAAGACTTTAAATGTCATGGAATCATCTAATGTTGTCATAGATGATTATAGGCCTAAGTCTAGTAATCATGATAAGGAGGTTGATGTGTCTCATGACTTACCTTTGAAAGAGTGTGGTGAGACTTCAAGTTATGTGAAGTCAAATCATAGTAAAGAGGATAATAACCTCTTGACAGAGATCCATCCTTGGGTTCTAATGAACCCGTTCCTTAGGTTAGGAGACTCTATGATAGAAGTAATATCATTGGAGATGTCAATAAGGATGTTAGGACTAGGTAACAAATGGCTAATCAAATCAGTTGTACTTGTTACACCTCTCAAATTGAACCAAAAAAGGCTGATAAAGCCTTGAATGATGAATTTTGGGTTCTTGCCATGCAAGAAGAGCTAAACTGATATGAAAGAAATGAGGTTTGACTCTAGTTCTTAGAACTAAAGACTCTAATGTCATAGGCACCAAATGGGTGTCTAGGAACAAGTCAAATGAAAAAGGCAATGTTGTGAATAATAAGGCTAGACTTGTCGCACAAGGATACTCTCAAAAAGAGGGTTTTGACTTTGAGGAGGCTTTTGCTCGTTTTTCCCGTCTTAAGTCTATTAGGCTTCTTTTGTCCATTTCTTGTGTGCATAATTTCAAATTGTATCCAATGGATGTTAAGAGTTTCTTCCTCAATGGGTCATTCCATGAGGAAGTGTTTGTTAAACAACCACAGGTGTTTATGGATCCATAACACCTTAATCATGTCTATCACTTCAAGAAGGCTTTATTTGGGTTGAAACAAGCACCGAGAGCTTGGTATGAGCGTCTCACCCCTTATCTTGTTGGCAATGGCTACTCTTAAGGTAGTGTTGACAAGACCTTGTTCATTAAGGGCAATTAAGATGAGCTTTTCATAGCTTAAATTTATGTTGATGATACTATTTTTGGCTCCACCAACAAAGCCAAAGTCCAACAATTTATTGATGTTATGTCTCATGAATTTGAGATCAGTCTCGTTAGGGAGCTCAATTACTTCCTAGGTTTGCATATCAAGCAATAGCATGATGGGATCTTCATATCCCAAGGTAAGTATGTCAAGAACTTAGTAAAGAAATTTGGCCTCGAGAATGCCAAACTTTGTGACACACCCATGAGTACCACTTTAAAACTTAGCAAGGATGCTAGTGGGAAAATTATGGATGAAAGTCTATATAGTGGCATGATTGGTCGCTTCCTCTACTTGACATCTAGTAGGCCCGATATAGCATTTAATGTGGGTGTTTATGACAGGTACCAAGCAGATCCCAAAGAGTCCCATCTCTTTGATGTGAAGAGAATCATTCGATATGTGAATGAGACATCCAACTATAGGATATGGTAATCACTGATACTAATGCTAGTCTAGTTGGTTTTAGTGATGCAGATTGAGTAGGTAATTGTTATGATAGGAAAACAACTTCGGAAGGTTCCTTCTTTCTAGGAAAAAACTTAGTATCTTGGTTTTAAAAGAAGAAAAACTCAGTCTCCCTATCCACAGCTGAAGCGGAATACATAGCTGCCGGGAGTGCTTGCACACAACTTTTATGGATGAAGTAAATGCTTGTGGATTAAGGCTTTGATCAAGGTACTCTTACCCTTTACTGTGATAACATGAGCACTTTTAATATTTTAAAGAATCTTGTTTAGCATTCTAGGACTATGCATATAGACATTAGGCATCATTTCATTAGGCATCATTTCATTAGGGAGCTAGTTGAAAACAAATGCATAGCACTTAACCATGTAGGCACAAATGATTAGCTAGCAGATCTCTTTACAAAGCCCTTAGACTCAACTAGGTTCATGTCACTCAGTAGATCTATTGGGATTTGTCACATGCCTTGATAAGCCTTGTGATTGACCCCATACGGGGAGCTCAAGCAAAGAGAGCAACCTTGCATTGTTGAAATAAGCAGAAAATTGATCAACTTTATGCTCTTTAATTAATTGCTTGAGAATCATGGTTATAAATAAATATATATATATATATATATGTTTGGTTTTTTATTCAATAAGTGTGCATTTGCCTTGCTTGCAATCCATGTTTCATTTAAGTTCAAACATGCAGTTTTGGACTACGAAATTTGATTGGGGAGTACATTTGATTCACCTATAATTTATCTCCATGTTATGAGAACTTGATGTTGACATGCTTAAATATTATTCATTGTTTTTACGTGCAAAAGCTTCTAACATGACTAAACTCAATAAGTGTAGGGAAAATAAAACCCCGCGTAGCGGAAGCGTGAGAAAATTTATAAAAATTAGAGTTTGCGTATAAATAAAAAATTTCCTCTTAATAACAAGAACCTTAACCCTAGATTAATTGACGTATATAAAAGTATCGTACCTTTTTCTTGTGACGATTGAACAAGCGTCGAATTGATTCCGCAAGATCTTCCAATCCAATCACGAATGTGAATCACTTAGAAGTGTGGGCTCCCTTTCTTTAAATTGTATACCTGAGGATGGAGACAAACAAAATCTTTTCTTTGTTAGTTATAGATATCCTCAAAGAGAAAAATCCAAGAACGTCCGGTCACTTGTGAATTATCAATCTACTTGATTGAAACTCACGTGAACCCAATTTGATTTTGTACACAAAACCCTTTTGATGTAAAGGATACTAGTATACTGTCAAAAACAAAAACGTTCTCTTTTTCTCTTTTATCCTTGGCCGAATTCCACACCCTATATCTTAGAGTGGATTGAATTTTTTGTAAAGTAAAATATTAAATTTTCTCTCTTGCCATACAAAATTCTCTCTTAGCAAACACTTAGGTTGGCTGAAATTTCACTCTAAAAATCATAGGGCTGGCCGTAATTCACAAGGGTATATATATATAGGATCACAAATCCTTTCCTAAAAAGGATTTACTTGGTTGGCAATAATCTCTTCCTTAGGTGGATTTATTTGGTAGTTAAGAATCCTTTTCTAAAAGGAATTCTATCCTCTTATATATTAATGAGCTGGCAGAAATTCACAAGAATATATATTTGGATCACAAATCCTTTCCTAAGAAGGATTTACTTGGTTGTTAAGAATCTTATCCTTAGGTGAATTTACTTGGTGGTTAAGAATCCTTTTCTAAAAGGACTTCTATCCTCTACCAAGACTCCTAATCCAACTCAAGAGTGTATTGGTAACCATATTAAAGACTTCCTAATTTGATTAGATAAATAATTCCTTTCATTTATCTACTTATCAAATATAGTCTTTAATATTAATTATACTACCAACAATAGCATAATTTTAGGAGATCATCTCCTACTAGGAAAAAGATTTTAACTTTTAATAAAATAATTAATTAATCACCAAAATAATTAATTTCCATCTAATTAAATAATAAAATAAAATAATTAAGCTATTCCTAATAGCCTTGCTGCCCAACTCATATATATGGGCCAATATATTATTTTCTTATTTTAATAAATCCATTTGGCCTTTATAAAAAGTCCACATGTGAACTAGACCCATTCTTACAAAAAGAAACAAGTCCACATGCCTCAATACAATTCTAGATGGACCTCTAAATTGGTCCGGTAGAATATATCAAGTGATCCATGCAAGTTCGTGTGGATTGGGGATCTTGGCGGGCTATCTAGATTTAATCTCCAATAGACACAACCCAATCACAATCAACAAATGATTCACTTAGGTCTGACCTATTTAATTTTAGTTCTTTCCTCCATAGAACTAAAATTGAACTCTTAAATAAAGATAGAATAAGTTGATGTTACTCATTCATACCCTAGACAACCTTATTGGAGAAAACGAATCCTAGTGAAGAATACAGGTAATCGCCAGTTACCATATTTACTCATATGACCACATTTTGAACTTGGATATTTTGACTTGTCCAGAAGCCATGTTTCAATAGACACTATTTAAAACTGAACATTAAGATTTAATATCCAATACTTCAAAATATCCGTATGATGATATTCTACTCTCATTTAAAAAATGGATCCATGATGTCCATATCTATAAATGAAGTCCTCTATCGATTAACAAATGAATACCACCAAACCACCGAGGATAGAATATGCTATATAATCGTACTCATTGATAGCTCAAATGATAACACTTACTATTAGGTTTTAGATTGTGTTGGCAATAATTCCATATCAAAATGATGTTTACTTGTAATGATTTAGTTGTTTAGATTCATGATGATTCAAGCTTCGAAGAAGAAGGAACAACTAGTCAAAGCAAGTTCAAAGTCATCAAAGAGAAAGGATGCAATAAGGTTCTACAAAGGTATACTAAGACCTTATCTTTCTCTTATAAGTCTTAGGCACACATACACAATTCATATATTTGTGTCCCTAAATCCTTGTGCACCATTATAGGCACACACATGCAATTCATTCATATGTGTCTCTGCATCATTGTGCACCATGTATAACACATTCACACACTTGAAGATGAATGCTCATGCATTGGTATTGAAATAACATGTTTTGGAAAATGCATGATTGGAGAATATCTCTGTGTAGTTTGCATTCTAGTGTGAATTGTGTTTGTATGTGCATATGTTTTTATAACATGGATATTGAACTTGAATTTAGTCTTAAATCATTCCTGATTGATTTTCGGTCATTTCGGTTACTCATACTATTGATTTCAAGTTCTAAGTCAAAAGATACTACACTTTCAACTCATGTTGCATACATTTTCTTCGTCTTCATATATCCAGTCGAATTATTATTTTCTGGAATGAGTATCTCATATTTCCATGTCTGTTAGAGAGTTATGGTTCGTAATCCACAAACGGATTCGAATTCCGAGTTCGGAGTCCTGAGAACAGTCGAAGAACGCGAAGGAAGGTCAAGGGAAAAAGAAGACAGCAAAGCTCTTCTTTCCCGAGATGGCGCGTGGCCATCTCGGGGCAGAAGACTTGCTGCCCCGAGATTCCCATGTGCCATCTCGGGCAGCAAGAAATCTTGGCTGTGTCTTGCCCCTTTAGGTCATTTCATATGCCCATTTTCCCTCTCCTTTATATATGCCTTCCCTCTCACATTTCTTTCCAAAAAGAAATTTAAAAACTTGAGTGCAAAATTTTCTCTCTACATTTTTTCACCTTCCAAATACCGTAACTTTTTCATTTGAACTCTGATTTAAGTGATTCAAAGTTGATAGTGTTTGTCTATTCATCCTCCATCTTTTCTCTACAGGTTTGAGTGAGTTTTATTGCTGTTTTTGGAGTCTAAACTCACAAAAACGGGACTGCACCAAAATCAACCAAGGTATTGATTTTCTCTCAAAGTTTTCTTTTAAAACTTGGTCAATTACCTTGGGTTTTCTTCTTCAATACATATATGTGTCTTGTGATTGTTTTGATTCTAGTTTTGAACTCATTTAAAGCTAGATTGAGTTTCAATTGAAATCTCACATGTTGAGTTAGGTTTTGATTTTGCCTATGTTTTCACATCTTTGGGATTGTATTGTGCTAACTTTGATTCTAGGACTATTGGATGATCTTTGATTGCTTAATTTTGTGAAAAATAGTTCCTCACATGTATCAGGCTCTCTTTGGCCGATTTCTCACAATGATACATGTGTTTATGTTCTTTTGAGCTATTCTTGTGTTTTGTTGATCCAATGAATAGAATATGCTCTAGAACTTTAGCTTTAATCTAAATGACTTTGTAACATGATTTTAGCATGTTTTTGGTTTATGAGATTTAAACTTGATTATGTGTTAATTGAACATATCTTGTGATTCAAGTTTTAGATCTATGCATGTATCTAGGTTGTAATTAATGTTGAACATATCTTACATGATCTAGATGGATTAAACATGCATGATTGACTAGACTACATTTGTTTTGTGCATTCATGCTTATGTCTAGTATTTTCCATAGGATGTGTTGATCAAAACATTCTAGGTTGTGTGCTTGTTTGCGTTTTGCATTCCTGATCACCTAGATGCCATGTGAGAAGGAAGTCTTGACAATAGGTGTGAGACCTATGTTTTTGAGCAAGGAAGTCTTGGCAAGAGGTGTGAGACCTCGAATTTTCAAGCAAGGAAGTTTTGACTAGAGTTGGGAGGACTCGGATAGTTGAGCAAGAAGTCTTGCCTAGGGTCATGAGGATCCGGAAGGGTGAGCGAGTAAGTCTTGAAAAGAGGTGTGAGGCCTCGGATTGTTGAGCAAGAGGGCGACATTTTCATGAGTAGGATAGGAGGGTAGTTTCTAGGTGAATGGGTCACTTGAGAGATTGTACTTGTCTTATCTACTAGTGGATTTTGTTTATCGGTGGTTGCTAACCCGTGGATGTTTCCTCTTTAGGGGTTTACCACGTTATATCTTGTGTCAACTTTTCTCTATCCCTATCTCTCTTATATTTGTATTTGTTATTTGAATACTATGGATAGAACTCTTTATGTAAGTTGACTTCCTTTCTATAATATAGATTGTATATGTTTTCAATTACTTGTTTGTATCACACTTTACTTGTTTTATATATTGATTAAATGTCTTTAATTGAGATATATATTGTGATACAAACAATCTAGAAGGATAAACTTTTGTTTATTTTTAAGGGAGTCGAAAAAGGTGTCTAACCTATTCACTTCCCCCCCCCCCCCCCCCCCATCTAGGTTAGCCTTGAGTATTTAACCGTGTTTGTATTTTCAATTGGTATTAGAGTAGGACATTAGATTGTACTTAGTGAGAGTCCAAGTGATACATTCACGGTTTTTGCAAAGCTTTTGAAGTCATGGGTTTACAAGATGATGTAATGGTGGTAAGAGCCTCAAATACTAGGCCTTCATTACTTCAAGGCACTAACTATTGGTATTGGAAGTTGAGGATGAAAGCCTACATCCGCTCTATTGATGAAAGGGCTTAGATGGTAGTGGAAGAAGGTTATAGTCCTCCTACCAAGGTTCAAGAGGATTGAACCATGATACTAAAGCCAATGAGTGAATGGACAATGAATGAGTTTAAGGTTGCTAAGTGGCATCATCGTGCTATGAACGCTATCTTTGGAGGAGTTTATGGGAATCAATTCTCCTACATTCAAAATCTTGAATCCGTAAAAGAAACTTAGAATACTCTCCAAGTTACTAATGAAGGAACCTTAGTGGTGAAGAAATCAAAGCTTCAAATGTTGGCATCACAATTTGAAGGTTTAAGTATGGGTGAAGAAGAAAAGTTTGAAGACTTCCAATTCATGCTTCTTAACATTGCTAACCATTGTCAAGCACTTGGAATAACTATCTCAAAAGAGTGTTTAAATTAGAAAATCCTTAGGTCTCTTCGTAAGAGATTCAAAACAAAGGTGACGGCCATTGAGGCAAGAAAGGATGTGGATAGTATGAACATTGATGTGTCTTTTGGGTCTCTCCAAACTTATGAGATGTCCTTGAAGCCAAGGATTAAGAGTAAGGGAATCGTTCTCAATGCTATTGAGGAGAGTGATGATGAAAATGAAGAGATAGCTCTTTTGGTTAGAAAGTTCAAGAAGTTTTTAAATAAGAATGCCAAGTCTAGAGGCAAGTCTTCTAAGGAAAAGGGAGTTAAGAAAACATCATCTTCAAGGAATGAGAAGAATAGTCAAGCCATAAACAAGAAAGATGTTCAATGCTACAATTGTCATGGTTTCGGTCACTTTGCTAGTGAGTGCACCAAGAAGCCATCTAAGAAGGACAAGAAAGGAAAAGTGTTGACGGCTACTTTGAGTTATGATAACTCTAGTGATAATGAGAGCTCTAGTAGTGAGTTTTCAAGTGATGAAGAGTTGGTGAGCAACTTTGTAGCTCTAACAGATTCTCATTCTTCACTAGATGTTGATGGTACAATATCTTTAAACAAGAACTTTGATGCAAATCATTATGGAAGCTCTAGTTCCATTCCTACTAATCTTGAGTTGTTGGACAAGATAAAAAAGCTTGAAGAAGCTAGAGATAATGCTCTAATAGATGTAGTTGAGAAGGATGATTAGATTAAGAAACAACTAGATGAGTTTGTGATTGTCACTCGTAGACTTCTTGGTGAGAAAGGTGATATTATGAAGAATTTAAGAGAACTTGAAAAGATAAACCTTGACAAGGATAATGTGATATCTTCTTTGAAGAAGAGAGATCAATAATTAATAGAAGAGATAGACACGGCTAAGGAGGCCATCAAGGACTTAGTGAATGATTCGGTAAGTGTGTCTAGTGTTAGGAATCTTGTTAACTCTCATAGTGGTGAAGATGACTTGGTAGTTGAAGAGGAGCTCCTTGAAGCACCACTTCCTACTCACTTGGATGAAGTCGTGATTGATAAGAAACCACACAAGAAGAGAAGATCAAAAGCCAAGAAGAAGTTGACGAACAAGGTATCTTTGCAAACTCCTAGTGAAGCTAGTTCAACTCCAAAAGGTACAATCTCATCTTTTATTCCAATTTGCCACTGTTGCAACACATTAGGTCACATTAAGCCTAGGTGCTATAAATATATTGAAAAATGCAAATTAGAAAATGAATCTAGAGATAAGGAGATTAAACTTCAACTTGAACATGCTAAGGATTTGAAAGTTGAAAAACATGATAATATTGCTAAGCATGAGAATAAGTTATGGAGTAGAAAGAAAACTAATCTTGTTCAACTTGACAAAGCTTGTGTTGAAAATGTTAAGGAAGAGTGTGTTAATGATATTCTTATTAATCAAGTCATTGAAGGACTTTACTCTAGATTTAACATTGTTTTCAAGGATGATATTGGAAATGTTTGTGTAGGTACACCAAGAACAAGTGGTTCAAGGATAAGTGCTCTTATCACTAATATAAGAAGCACATTTGAGATAGCTTTGAGGCAATATATCAATTGTATTGACAATTCTTGCTAGCTAGCTTTGGATACTCCATGTATTGATATGAACTTGGTTATCTCACATCATGTTTGTTGTGATGGCCAAAATTTGTTGATTAACTTTAGATAAGTTCTTTTGATATATGTGTTGATTGAGTTGAGATATTATGCTTGTTATACTCTTGTTGTGAAACATCGTCAACTTGGTGTCATGAGGACGTTCAAGGCAAGAGTGCTCATAAAAAGGGCAGAAGTATGATATTTGGTAAATAATGTGTAAAAAAGGTATCTCTATATTCTAATGCATGTACTCTTAGAGATTTATCTTTTGACTTAATTTTTTTATATACATCTCACAGCATGTCATATTAGAGAATTTTGTATAGCATACATATAGTTCTCATTGACATTTGCTTTTTAGGATCTAATAGTGATATTGTTCACATTGATCTTAATTTTGATGATTGTTTGTGTATAGTATATTGAGTGTCATTACTTTTGAAAATATGTGCTTCATATTCTTTGAAAGCTACTCATTAGAGAAGTAATGATCCTGAATAAGTCTCTACTTATTGCTCTTAGATCATGTGTTTATGAGCCATAAAATCTTGGTTTTCTAAAATTGCACATTGCTTCTCTTATATGTTTTGCTAGTAGGTTGAGTTTACTAATATGTAACCATTGGATACACCTTGAAGTTTTTGTGCTTAAGTACATTTAAAATGACCTATGGTTAGTATCCATTTTGCTTCGGCAAATACATAGAACTCAACGAGCACCTTCATGAAAAGGGCTACACACATTGTTTTTGAAAGCTACCCAATGTTGAAAAGAGCTACACCATTGTGATGAGTAAAAGCCGTCATGAAGTGAATTTTGTTTATGTTTAAAAAAATTGGAAAAATCAAAGAAGTGTTGAAATGGAATCATGAAAAGAAAAAATTATTTGATTCAAAGCCTAAAAAGAATATAAGGAAGACTTAAAAAGGAGTATAGTTGAAATCAAATGAGCTCGGGTTGAAAAACAAAAATGGGATGACGAGCCACATGCACACACACGCTCATATGTTGAAATCTATTCTCTTAAAAGTTAAAAATTCTGGATGATAATCGGTTTGCCTTTTTATGGAAAAAGCTTAAGATGAATAGTTGTTGGAAATTGTTTGCATGTTGATTATCAAACTACTTCTTGATATATATTTGAAGTATATCTCTCACACAAACACTTTGTTTATGAGTATGATGATATTTCAGCAATTGTTGAAGAATTATGAGAGAACTTGAAAAATCTTTGTGTATCTCTCTTAGCATATGAAGCTTATTTTGTTAATATTTCTTCAAATTGCTTGAATGTGTGATTGTGTGAACATCTTTGTGAACTTTATGCAATCATTGATTTTAGTTATAGCATTTATCAAGGGAGAGCATTGTATGCTAGACATTGTTCTCTTTTATGATATGTTCACATGGTTCATTTTGTTACATGTTGGCATATTTTTGACTTAATGATACGTGTAAGATATTACTCACTATCTTTGTCTTGCATGATGATTCATTCTTAAGTCATATGTCTTTGTTTTTATATCTTAATGACTAATATGCTTGTTTTGTCTTTTACTAACATTTGTTTTATGTATATAGAATCTTATAACACAAGAACAAATGGGAAGAACTAAGATTACCGGAAGTGGAAATCAATTAAATCCCGTTGTGAAAGCCAAGTCTACCTCAAAAGGATCCAAAGTTTCAAGGACAAAATATTTACGGATCTTTAGAACAAAGAAGATCTTTCAAGAGAGAGACATTCACTTAGGTAATTGTAAAGATTCTTATGTTCTTAAGTGCTTAAAGGATATAAATTGGGAATCTTGGGTGAGCATGTTGGGAGTTGTGAATGATACTCTTGTTAGAGAGTTTTATCTTGAATATAGAGAAAGTGCCACTTTATTGGATGCTTTGATGGAGATTAGGGGTGTTGTGTTTAGAGTTAACCCAGAAAATATTAACAAGTTTCTTGGGCTATCTAATGATATAGATTCTAGTTTTCTAGATGTGGATGTCATTGAGATTCTCAATATCATAGGTAGAACTCTTTGTGTAAATGCTTCTTTTGAGTGGAAAGGTAGAGCATATATTAGTCAACATGAGTTAACTAAGGCTAGTGCATTTTGGCATCTATTCATTTGCACTAACATTATTGGATCATCGAATTCAACCGAGTTGAGTAAGGACAAGATCAAAATAGTGTATGCCTTGGTGAATAATCAACCTATAAACCTTGGAGATCTTCTCATGTATTATATTGATAGTGTTACTTTCTCTACTAAAGGTGATAAAAAGCTTGCATTGCTGGGGTTTATAACTTCATTATGTTTAGCTCGTGGGGTTAAGAGTGGAGAAGATGATGTGTTAGTTCAGCCCTCGGAAAAGTATTGTGATAAACGTGTGCCATACATGTCATATAAGAATAAGGGTAAGACTTGTGATACTTTTGGACTATTTAGTAGTTCTCAAGTTGATAGTCATGTGATTAGCGCAAATCATCTTCCGAATTGGGCTATACAATTGAAGGAGAAGGTTGATGAACTTAGTGCTATAGTTGTTCAACAAGATGCTAGGATAAGAGAGTTGGAGGAGTGCATTGCTTCAAGTTCAAGACCACCTCTCAAGCATTATGTTAGATCAACTACTTGCACGACTTTCTTTGGTGGAACAAGTAGCTAGTATTTGAGTTTTGTGGTATATTTATTAACTTTTGGCATCATTTCATGTCAAAAAGTGGGAGAAAGAGATGTTAGTTGCTTTGTTTCTTTTTATGTTGTTTTTGCAAACTTTTGAACTTTCAATGGCATGTAATAATTACTATTAAGAATTCTTGTGTTTTGACATGTATTGAGGGGGAGATACATGTATTTGTGGACTTAATTGTATATTCTTATCCATATTATATGTTGCCATTTGTTGTTTTTCCCTTGTATATGCATTGTGCTTTGAGATGATTTGTAGGTTGCTTCAAAAGAAGATCATGATGAAGTTCAAGAGTTGATGAAGATTAGTTATAGGAATCTTACTCATTGTAATGTGAGGGAGTGATTTTGTGACCAATCTTCATTTTTATATTTGTAGTAAATGTATAGGTGTTTTGACATGGAATTTGCCAAAGGGGGAGATTGTTAGGTTTTTGATTGTGTTGGCATTAATTCCATATCAAAATGATGTTTATTTGTAATGATTTAGTTGTTTAGAATCATGATGATTCAAGCTTCAAAGAAGAAGGAACAACTTGTCAAAGCAAGTTCAAAGTCTTCAAAGAGAAAGGATGCAATATGGTTCTACAAAGGTATACTAAGACCTTATCTTTCTCTTACAAGGCTTACGCACACACACACAATTCATACATTTGTGTCCCTGCATCAATGTGCACCATTATAGCCACACACATACAATTCATTCATATGTGTCCCTGCATTGTTGTGCACCATGTATAACACATTCACAAACTTGAAGATGAATGCTCATGCATTGGTATTGAAATAACATGTTTTGGAAAATACATGATTGGAGACTATCTCTATGTAGTTTGCATTCTAGTGTGAGTTGTGTTTGTATGTATATATGTTTGTATAACATGGATATTGAACTTGAATTTAGTCTTAAATCGTTCTTGACTGAGTTTCGGTCGTTTCGGTTACTCATACTATTGATTTCAAGTTCTAAGTCAAAAGATACTACACTTTCAACTCATGTTGCATACATTGTCTCCGTCTTCTTATATCGAGTCAAATTATTATTTTTTGGGTTGAGTATCTTATATTTCCATGTCCGTGAGAGAGTTACAGTTCGTAATCCGTAAACAGATTCGAATTCCGAGTTCGGAGGCCTGAGAACGGTCGAAGAACACGAAGGAAGGTCAAGGGAAAAAGAAGACAGCAAATCTCTTCTTTCCCGAGATGGCGCGTGGCCATCTCGGGGCAGAAGGCTTGCTGCCTCAAGATGCCCATGTGCCATCTCAGGCAGCAAGCAGCCTTGGTTGTTTCTTGTCCCTTTTGGTAATTTCATATGCCCATTTTCCCTCTCCTTTATATATGCCTTCCCTTGCACATTTCATTCCAAGAAGAAATTTAAAAACTCGAGTGCAGAATTTTCTCTCTACATTTTCTCATCTTCCAAACACCATAACTTCTTCATTTTGACTCTGATTTGAGTGATTCAAAGTAGAGAGTGTTTTTATATTCATCCTCCATCTTTTCTCTGCAGGTTTGAGTGAGTTTTATTGCTGTTTTTGAAGTCTAAACTCACAAAAATGGGACTGCACCAAAATCAACTAAGGTATTGATTTTCTCTCAAAGTTTTCTTTTAGAACTTGGCCAATTGCCTTGGGTTTTCTTCTTCGACATATATATGTGTCTTGTGATTGATTTGATTTGAGTTTTGAACTCATTTAAAGCTAGATTGAGTTTCAATTGAAATTTTACGTGTTGAGTAAGGTTTTGATTTTACCTATGTTTTCATGTGTTTGGGATTGTATTGTGCTAACTTTGATTCTAGGACTATTGGATGATCTTTGATTGATTGATTTGGTGAAAAATAGTTCCTCACATGTATTAGGCTCTCTTTGGCCGATTTCTCACAATGATACATTTGCTTATGTTCTTCTGAGATATTCATGTGTTTTTTTTAATCTATGAATAGGAATATGCTCTAGAACTTTAGCTTTAATCTAAATGACTTTGTCATATGATTTTAGCATGTTTTTGGTTTATGAGATTTAAACTTGATTATGTGTTAATTGAACATATCTTGTGCTTCAAGTTTTAGATCTATGCATGTATCTAGGTTGTAATTAATGTTGAACATATCTTACATGATCTAGATGGATTAAACATGCATGATTGACTAGACTACATTTGTTTTGTGCATTCATGCTCATGTCTAGTATTTTTCATAGGATGTGTTGATCATAACATTCTATGTTGCGTGCTTGTTTGTGTTTTGCATTCATGATCACCTAGATGCCTTATGAGAAGGAAGTTTTGACAATAGGTGTGAGACCTATGTTGTTAAGCACGAAAGTCTTGGCAAGAGGTGTGAGACCTCAGATTGTCAAGCAATAAAGTCTTGACTAGAGTCGGGGAGGACTCGGATAGTTGAGCAAGAATTCTTGCCTAGGGTCGTGAGGACCCGGAAGGGTGACCGAGGAAGTATTGACTAGAGTCGGGAGGACTCGGATAGTTGAGCAAGAAGTCTTACCTAGGGTCGTGAGGATCCGGAAGTGTGAGCGAGGAAATCTTGACAAGAGGTGTGAGGCCTCGGATTGTTGAGCAAGAGGGTGACATCTTCATGAGTAGGATAGGAGGGTAGTTTCTAGGTGAAGGGGTCACTTGAGAGATTGTACTTGTCTTATCTACTAGTGGATTTTGTTTGATGGTGGTTGCTAACCCGTGGATGTTTCCTCTTTGGAGGTTTACCATGTTATTTCTTATGTACTTGTCTTACCATGATTGAGATAGACTCTCCGATTGTCTTCAAATGAAAAACTTTTATCTATTGACGGTTCTAGATAAAGTATTTCATTGTGATCCAATTCAATGCACCCAGTGCACTAGATTCTTTTGCCCAAAGACACCACACTTTGATGATTTTAGACTCATCATAACACATTTGATCCCACTCAAATGCTAGCAAAAGAATCTACAACTTTAACAAGATAAAAACGCCCAACCTTTTTCTTAGGTTGTGAATATTATACAAGACTAACTAAAGAATTGTGTCTACCTCATACATATCTAGATGTATGAACAATTCTTTTTTTCTCATAGTCTTTTGATCTTATGATTATTTACTTTTGACAACTATAATAATTAAACTATAAATACTATAAGATTTGTTAAACTAGAAATCGCTTTATTAATATGAAAAGATTGTCAAATACATTATTACACTCTTGCTATCGAGCATAATCCTAACAATAAGGACCTTGGGTCCATTCTAAATAAGGATTGTCTCATCCAAATTTTATCTTGTCTCCTTTCTCAATGGTTGAACAAGATAACAACCAATAAAGATTTCATATCCATTCAATCAATAAGGATTATATATCCGTGTATCGGTTTGTTACTAAGGAGTGAAAATGTTGCTTGTGTGTATGTTGAAAATTTTCAATGCTATATCTTGTTTATTGTTGACATAAGGGTACAAATTTGTTTGACTTCTTTCGGAAACCCTTTTGATATTTTCCTTGCCAAATACCATGCTTTGGAAGTTAATGTTACGTGTCTTCTATCCAAGGAAATAATCTCACACACTCTCTTAATCTCTTTGATCTTCTCTCTCACTTAATTAAGTTGCATAGAGTTTATGTATATGACTATGCACTTACCTTTAATGCTAATAAATCTCTTTGCTAATGTGACCTATTTAGGGATTACCCATTTGTCTATCTTGTGACAACAAGGGGATGTAGTGTTGATTTAGGGGGAGTTGAGTGTGGAGTTAAGTGCGACATGATTTTAGGGGAGTTAAGAGTTGCATATGAGGGGAGATTGACTTGTTAAAGGGAAGTAACTCATTTAGGGGTAGCATTTGCATTTGCATTGTTGTTGTATGCTACTTGTTTTTTTTTGTATGCAAATTGCTCTTGTCTTTATTTCTCTTGATCATCTCACATACACTTGTCTTGGAAAGTGTAGTTTCTTTGTTTTGTAAAGATGGTTTCTACAAGAGATGGAAGACTTGGAGATCTAGTGTTTAGCTACATCATTGTAAAGTAGAAAAATGTTTTGTTGACCTCTTATTACTTTTATTTTAGTGAGGATGTTTTGTGAGTGGTGGTTTAGCCACGAAAAAGCCAAATGAGGAGATTGTAAATGTAGGAAAAAATGCGCGGCAGAAGTGGAAAATTCGATTGGAATATTTCAAAAAAAAATCCTTTTAAAAGAATGAATCTTAACCCTTGATTAATTAACATATAATAAAGTATCGTACCTTTTTCTCGTGACGTGTGAAGTTGTGGCGAATTGAATCCACAAGATCCACCAGTCCAATCACGAACATGAATCACCTTGGAGTGTGGGCTCCCTTTATTTGTATTGTACACTTGAGGATGGAAACAAACAAAATCTTTTCATTTTGTTAGTCACAAAAATCCTCCTAAAGAAAACCCAAGAACTTTTGGTCACTTGTAAATTATCATTCTATACGATTGAAACTCGCACGAACCCTATTCAACTTTTGTACACAAAACCCTTTTCATGTAAAAGATACTAGGCGAAAACAAAAATGATCCCTCTTTTCTCTATGCTTTGCCGAATTCTACACACAATGAGTTGGATGAATTTCTTTTTTTAACTATAATAAGCAAATAAAAAAAAACTTCTCACAAGACTCCAACAAGGCTTGGCCGAAATCTCTATATTGATTTCATTAACCTTGGTTGAATTCTACAAGGCCATATTTATAGGTTGCCAAATCCTCTCTGAAGGAGGATTTACTTGGTGGGTAGGAATCCTCTCTCTATAAGGATTTACTTGGTGGCCAAGAATTTTCACTCAAAGAAGAATTCTATTCCACACAAAGACTCATATTCCAACTCTTTAGTGTATTTATCCAATAACAAATTATTGAATACAAATTAAATTATGAATTTAACAAAAAACTTCTTAATTTGATTAATTGTCAATCAGAGTTTTGATAGATATCAAATACTTCCTAATTTTACTTGATAAATAAATTATTTTTATTTATATACTTATCAAATACAGTATTTGATATTTATCATATTTCCAATAATAGTATGACACAGGTGACCTTCTCCTACTAGGAAGAAGATTTTGAATTTTAATTAAATAGTTAAATAATTAAATAATTAATTAATTTCCATTTAATTAAATAAAAAATAAAAACAATATATTAGGCTAATATCCATAGCCTGCCGCCCAAGCTATTATTTATAGGCCATATATTGTGTTTTTCATTTTATTAAATCCATTAGACTTTAATAAAAAGTCCACATGTAAACTTGACTCATTCTTACAAAAAAGAAACAAGTTCACATGTCTTAAATTTATAAATTAATATAATTTAACAGCCCATTTAATTAAAATGTGTAAATTTTATTTTTAGTGTATTAATGGAATGCTAATCATACCCCATTAGGGCCGACAAAGGAATCCACACCCTTGGCTGCCTAATCCAGGTATTTTGAAGAGTTTCTGCGTGTCTTGATCACATATGACCGCAGTTCTCCAAAACTTTTAGATTCCAAAATCCAAAAACAATTCTAGATGGACCCAAAAATTGGTCTTGTATAATATATCAAGTGATCCATGCAAGTTCGTATGGATTAGGGATCTTGGCGGGCTGTCTAAATATAAACTCTAGTAGACATAACCTAATCACAATCATCAAATGATTCACTTAGGTCCGATCTATTAATTTTAGTTTATTCCACTGAAGAACTAAAATTGAACTCTTAGATAAAGATAGAATAAGTTAATATTTCTAATTCATACCCTAGAAAATCTTAATGGAGCTAGTGTATCCTCAATAAGAATATCAGTAATCACCAAGAGCTCATAGACCACCAATAGCTCTCCAAGTTACCATATTTACTCATATGAACACATTTTGAACTTGGATATTTTGACTTGTCCAGAAGCCATATTTCAATCGGCACTACTGAAAACTTAACGTTAAGATTTAATATCCAATACCTCAAAACATCCATATGATGATATTCTACTCTCATTTGATAAATGGAGCCACGATGTTCATATCTGTAAATGAAGTCCTCTATCAATTAAGAAATGAATACCATCAAACTATTGAGGATAAACTATGTTATATAATCGTACTCAATGATAGCTCTAATGATAACACTTGCTACCAAAAGTCCATCATTTATCTCATGATTGAAATAGACTCTCCGATTGTCTTCAAGTTAAAACTTTTATCCATTGACGATTCTGGATAAAGTATTTCAATATGATCCTATTCCTCTTTTGCCCAAAGACACCACACTTTGATGATTTTAGACTCGTCATAACACATTTGATCATACTCAAATGCTAGCAAAAGAATCTATAACTTTGACAAGATAAAGGCGCCAAACCTTTATCTTAAGTTGTGAATATTATTCAAGACTAACTAAAGAATAGTGTCTACTTCATACATATCCAGATGTACGAACAATTCTTTTTTTCTTATAGTCTTTTGACCTTATGATTATTTACTTTTGACATTTATAATAATTAAACTATAAATGCTATAAGATTTGTTAAACTAGAAATCTCTTTATTAATATGATAAGATTGTCAAATACATTATTACACTCTTACTATTGAGCATAGTCCCAACAGTAAGTACTTCAATTGTTGATTGTCTTATTTTGTTGACAAACCACATTTTGGGGATTATTTATGTAAGGGTAGATTAGGCCAACCATTGTTCGTGATCAAGCTCAGATGTCAAAATAAAGAGCACTTTAAGGAATATCTCTTCGCACTTTGTTTGACATTCTTCGAAGATATTTAGATGCACACACTCACTCATATGCACGTTTTAACCGTCTTGCAATAATGCCTATTTGCTCTTTTGTGTGCCTTACTTTTCCTATCTCTTGTTTACTTGGTTTGTGTGTTGAGTTTGCCTGAAAAAGAAGTTTTCCTATTCACCAAGGTACCACTGGCTACACACATGTCCCCACCAAGGTCCCAACCGCGATTGGTCCTAGAAGAGGCATTCTTCAGGGACACGGTCTGTGCTTCTGTCTGCTCAACGGTCTTTACAGTGGTTTTCTCCTTCTGATCCATGTTGCCTATACTGAGGTTTGTGCATTTGCATGTACAGTGGTCCACACTGTAATAATGTCAAGTCGGTGCACCACTGCATGGACTGCGGTTGAGAAATCTTGCTCGTGTCGTGGTTCAATCAGCGGTATCGACGGTTTTTGGTTGGCTTTTCCTAAAACAAATTCATTTTGTTTAGGGCATCATATATATATATATATACATATATATATATATATATATATATGTTCTCTTCGTCCCCATTATGTGTGTGCTCAAAAATTGAAAGCCCTATGTGAGAAATTGACTCCTTGTGAGAGAGAAAACCAAGAACCCATTTTTATTCAACTAAACCTCATTCCATGTGCATAAAGCATCATTTTAGCATCTTCCAAACATGAGATTTCATATTTACTTTGACTAGGTAATTTCTACATATCCTAGAATTTCAAGTTTCATTCTTATGCCATGTTTACCTAGGAATGACATTTATTGTTCATTGAATGCATATCGTTGAGTTTACTTGCATTTATAACATGCTTAGGTTGTTGATTGTTGGATGAGATTTAGATTTTGTAATAGCTACGGTTTAGGACCATTTTTCCATTTTAGCTAAATCTATTTGCTTTTGTATTCAGATAATTGATATCTAGGATTTTGCATTCATTATCATCCTTAAATCCTTAGATAAGCATAAATCTGTTAATCTATATTTTTTCATGTTGAATATTTCCATATATTCACATAGGTTGCATATTCTTTTCGTGGTTGTTAAGCTTTGTGATTAAGTGTTTAGTGCACAAGCTTGTTGGTCCAAGATCACTATTATAGGCCTAATGGGTAGAGTGAAAGGGTTAGTAACTGGAATGCGTGACGGGAGGTCAACCTAGGTTGAAAACTTTCATTCAAGTAGTGGATTAGCCAGTGAGTTTTGCTCAGTTAGAAGATTTCTCACGCAATAATATTTAAGCATGTCAATATCAAGTTCTCATAATATGGAGATAAATTATAGGTAAATCAAATATACTTCCTAATCATTTTTCCTAGTCAAAAACTGAATGTTTGAGCATAAATGAAACATGGATTGCAAGCAAGGAAAATGCACACTTATTGAATGAAAAGCCATATATATATATACCTAATGCATATATGCTAGCTGATCATTTGTGCCTACATGCTCAAGTGTTATACATTTGTTTTCAACTAGCTCCCTAATGAAATGTTGCCGAATGTCTATATGCTTAGTCCTAGAATGCTGAACAAGATTTTTTTTAAATATTAATAACACTCAAGTTATCAAAAAAAAGGGTAAGAGTGCCTTGATCAAAGCCATAATCCACAAGTATTTGCTTTATCCATAAGAGTTGTGTGCAAGCACTCCCGGTGGCTATGTATTCTACTTCAGCTATGGATAGGAGAAATGAATTTTGCTTCTTACAAAACCAAGTCACTAAGTTGTTTCCTAGAAAGAAGCAACCTCCCAAAGGAGTCTTCCTATCATCACAATTACCTGCCCAGTCTGCAACAGTAAGACCAACTAAACTAGCATTAGTATCATAAGAGTACCATATCCCATAGTTAGATATCCCATTCATATATCGAATGATTCTCTTCACGGTAGAGAGGTGGAACTCCTTAGGATCAGCTTTGAACCTAGCACAAACACCCACACTAAATGCTATATCGGGTCTACTAACTGTCAAGTTGTGTAGGGAAAATAAGCACAACGGCAGCGTGAAAAATAGAAATTAGGGTTTCTGTATAAATAAAAAAATTTCCTTTTTAAATAACAAGAACCTTAACCCTAGATTAATAGATGTATATAAAAAGTGTCGTACCTTTTTCTTGTGACGAATGAACTAGCGCCGAATTGATTCCACAAGATCTTTCAATCCTATCATGAACGTGAATCACCTAGGAGTGTGGGCTGCCTTTCTTTAAATTGTATACCTAAGGATGGAAACAAACAAAATCTTTTTCTTTGTTAGTTACAATAATCCTCCAAGAAGAAAACAAAGAACGTTAGGTCATTTGTAAATTATCAATCAATTTGATTGAAACTCGCGTGAACCTTGATTTGATGTTGTACATAAAACCTTTTAATGAACGACTAGTGTACTATTGAAAACCTTTTCAATTTTAACCTTGCAATTTTATTAACAAGAACTCTTAGGAGGATATTAATAAAATTACATTGAGTGTGTTACCAAGTTATCGACCTTCAATATAATCCCTCATGAATATCCCTCTTTTGGGAGTAGATATCATTTAGGCTAATTGTCTAGTCTATCCTTGTAAGGAAGTATCTTGCTAAATTTCGTTCATGAATACCTCTTGAGAGGTTAATACATGAAACATAAAGCTCAACTACACTCAAAGGCCGTAGGTGTTCCAAAACACCTTCTCCCACTCAATTATTTAAGGTGTGTGATCGAATTCCAAAGAATGATTTACCAAGTTATATAGATGCCAATTTAGCCAAAGAATGATTTACCAAGTTATATAGATGCCAATTTAGATACCTAAACCATTCAATGCATGTTCATACCAAAAGAGATATATGAGTGACACACTTATTCTATATGACATGTTATCAAACAGTGACAAAATTTCGGTCCATCCTAGAAAAGCAAGTAAATTACATGTCTTGGAATACAAAAAACTCCTTTCTTGACGAACAAGCCTTCACGCGACCTTCGTCGTTTGGACTTCCTCCGCCACCTCCCATGGACGTGCGCACCCTTGGCTCCCTACCCATAGGCGTGCACATGCCACAACCCCATAAACGGCTGCTATGTGCAGCCATGGCTTCCATAGGGCTGCCGTGCGCAGCCCATGTCACAACAAAAGTGGCGACAAGCTTTTCGCATGCACGTTTCTTGCTACGGCTCGTACGGTCCCAAACTTGTTCCGGTTGCATCCAATTCTTCAAACGTTCGAGTCTTTGATACTTGAGTGTATTACAGAAGAACTATAAATAAAAATACTGAAGTTTTTTTTATTACAACAACAAAATAAATAAAAAACTTAGCAACAACCAAGAAGGAAATTATGGCGATGATAGACCACCCTTCTTGCTACAGTCCCAAAACAAAAATACATTGAAATTCTAAGGCCAAAATTGAGCAATAACAAACCACATATAAAACATATATATATCCATAAATTCCAATATAAATATATATGTGAATACCTAGAGTGTCATCCCTTTCTAAAACATGCATATATACAACAAAAGGAAAAAGATTCACTAACACATACATCAACTAATCAAGGGTACAACCTGGCTCTTATACAAATTGTAGGGAAAATACGTGCAACGGAAGAGTGAAAATTTGAAATTAGGGTTTTGGTATAAATAAATAAAAAATTCCTTTTTAAATAACAAGAACCTTAACCCTAGATTAATTGATGTATATAAAAAGTGTCTTACCTTTTTCTCGTGACGATTGAACTAGCGTCGAATTAAATCCGCAAGATCTTCCAATCCAATCATGAACTTGAATCACCTAGGAGTGTGGGCTCTCTTTTTATAAATTGTATACCTGAAGATGGAAACAAACAAAAAAAAAATCTTTGTTAGTTACAATAATCCTCCAAGAAGAAAACAAAGAACGTTAGGTCACTTGTGAATTATCAATCAATTTGATTGAAACTCGCGTGAACCTTGATTCGATGTTGTATACAAAACCTTTTAATGTAAAGGCTACTAGTTTAGTAACGAAAACTAAACTTTCTTTCTTCCTTTTCTTCTTTGCCGAATCTCACACTATTTCTTAAAGTTGATCTAATTTTGTCTAGAGCACAAAAAAAAATTCTCCCTCAAAATTCTATGGTAGCCGAATTCTCTCTCCAAAAAGAACTAGGGTTGGCCGAATTCTTCTCTATATAAAAACTATATGGCTTGCTGAAATTCCCTTCATATATATATATATATAGGGCTGGCCGAATTCTTCTCTTTAAAATTTATTAAGATTTCAAATTCTTTTCTAAGAAGGATTTACTCAGTTGTTAAGAATCTTTTCCTTAGGTGGATTTACTTGGTGGTTAAGAATCCTTTTCAAAGAAGAATTCTACCCTCAGGTAGATTTACTTGGTGACCAAGAATCCTTTTCCAAAAGGATCCTTTTCCAAAAGGAATTCTTTCCTACACCAAGATTCCTAATCCTACTCAATAGTGTATTTGTAACCATATTAAAGACTTCCTAATTTGATTAGATAAATAATTCATTTTATTTATCTACTTATCAAATATAGTCTTTAATATTAATTATACTACCAATAATAGTATAATTTTAGGAGACCATCTCCTACTAGAAAAAAAAAATTGACTTTTAATTAAATAATTAATTAATAACCAAATTAATTAATTTCTATTTAATTAAATAATAAAATAAAAAAAAATAAATTAAGCTATTTTATATAGCCTTGCCGCCCAACACATATACATAGGCCAATATATTATTTTTCATATTTTATTAAATCCATCAGACCTTAATAAAAAGTCCACATGTAAACTAGACCCATTCTTACAAAAAGAAACAAGTCCACATGCCTCAATACAATTCTAGATAGACCCCTACATTGGTCCGGTAGAACATATCAAGTGATCGATGCAAGTTCATGTGGATTGGGGATCTTGGCGGGCTATCTAAATTTAAGCTCCAATAGACACAACCCAATCACAATCAACAAATGATTCACTTAGGTTCAATCTATTAATTTTAGTTCATTCCACTAAAGAACTAAAATTAAACTCTTAAATAAAGATAGAATAAGTTGATGTTAGTCATTCATACCCTAGACAACCTTATTGGAGAAAGTGTATCCTCGTGAAGAATATCAGTAATCATCAAGAGCTCATAGACCGTCTATAGCTCCCCAAGTTACCTTATTTACTCATACTACCACATTTTTAATTTGGATATTTTGACTTGTCCAGAAGCCGTGTTTCAATAAACACTATTGAAAACTTAACGTTAAGATTTAATATCCAATACCTCAAACCATCCATATGATGATATTCTACTCTCGTTTAATAAATGGTGCCACGATGTCCATATTTATAAATGAAGTCCTCAATCGATTAACAAATGAAAACCACCAAATCATCGAGGATAGACTATGTGAAAATACAAAAACGGTTAAATTCTCAAGGCTAACCTATAGGGGACGAATAGGTTAGACACCTTTTTCGACTCCCTTAGAAACAAACTAAAGTTTGTCCCTCTAGATTACTTGTATTACAATATATATATATATATATATATATATATATATATATTAATTAAAGATACTTAATCAATATATAAAACATGTAAAGTGTGATATAAACATGCAACCATCACATATACACAATTGATATTATAGTAAGGAAGTCAACTTTCATATAAAGTTCTATCCATAGTATTCAAATAACAAATACAAATATAAGAGAGATAGGGATAGAAAAAAGTTGACACAAGATATAATGTGGTAAGCCTCCGAAGAGGAAACATCCACGGGTTAGCAACCACAAGCAAACAAAATCCACTAGTAGATAAGACAAGTATAATCTCTCAAGTAACCCCTTCACCTAGAAACTGCCCTCCTATCCTACTCATGAAGATGTCGCTCTCTTTCTCAACATTCCGAGGCCTCACACCTCTTGTCAAGACTTCCTCGCTCACCCTTCCGGATCCTTACAACCCTAGGCAAGACTTCCTTGCTCACCCTTTCGGATCCTCACGACCCTAGACAAGACTTACTTGCTCACCCTTTCGGATCCTCACGACCAAAGGAAAGACTTCCTTGCTCACCCTTCCAGATCCTCACGATCCTGGGCAAGACTTACTTGCTTGACAATCTGAGGTCTCCCACCTCTTGCCAAGACTTCCATGCTCAACAACATAGGTCTCACACCTATTGTCAAGACTTTCTTCTCACAAGGCATCTAGGTGATCATGAATGCAAAACGCAAACAAGCACGCAACATAGAATGTTATGATCAACACATCCTATGGAAAATACTAGACATGAGCATGAATGCATAAAACAAATGTAGTCTAGTCATTCATGCATGTTTAATCCGTCTAGATCATGTAAGATATGTTAAACATTAATTACAACCTAGATACATGCATAGATCTAAAACTTTAGTCATAAGATATGTTCAATTAATAGATAATCAAGTTTAAATCTCATATACCAAAAACATGCTAAAATCATGTGACAAAACCATTTAGATTAAAGCAAGTGTTCTATAGCATATTTCATATTCATAGATTCATCAAAGCACATGAATAGCTTAAAAGAACACAAGCACATGTATTATAGTAAGATTTCGGCCAAAGAGAACCTAATACATGTGAGGAACTATTTTTCACAAAATCAATCAATTAAAGAGCATCAAATAGTCCTAGAATCAAGCTAGCACAATACAATCGCAAACATGTGAAAACATAGGCAAAACCAAAACCAAACTCAACATGTAAGATTTCAATTCAAACTCAATCTAGCTTTAAATGAGTTCAAAACTCAAATCAAAACAATCACAGGACACATATCTATGTTGAAGAAAAAAACCCAAGGTAATTGACCAAGTTTTAAAAGAAAACTTTGAGAGAAATCAATACATTAGTTGATTTGGTGCAGTCCCGTTTTTGTGAGGTTAGACTCCAAACATAGAAATACAACAAACTTAAACCTTTAGAGAAAAGATGGAGGATGAATAGACAAAAACTCTCAACTTAGAATCTCTCAAATCGGAGTTCAAATGAAGAAGTTACGGTGTTTGGAATGTGAAAAAATTTGGGAGAAAATTCTGCACTCAAATTTTGAATCTCTTCTTATAATGAAATGTGAGAGGGAAGGGATATATAAAAAGAGGGAAAAGAATACAAGCCAAATGACCGAAAGGTCCTTAAGTGCACCAAGCACACTTGTTTCCCGAGATGGTGCATGGGCATCTCGGGGCAGCAATCATTCTGGCCCGAGATGGCCACACGCCATCTCATGAAAGAGTTCTTGGTTGCACTTCATTTCCTTGCACACTCCCCTTGCGTTCTTCGACCGTTCTCCGGCCTCTGAAGTCGGAATTCGAATCTGTTTGTGGATTATGAACCATAACTCTCTGAAAGACATGGACTTATAAGATACTCAACCCAAAAAATAATAATTCGACTAGATATATGAAGACGAAGACAATGTATGCAACATGAGTTGAAAGTGTAGTATCTTTTGACTTAGAACTTGAAATCAATAGTATGAGTAACCGAAATGACCGGAACTCAGTCAAGAACGATTTAAGACTAAAATCAAGTTCAATATCCATGTTATACAAACATATACACATACAAAGACAATTCACACTAGAATGCAAACTACATAGAGATAGTCTCCAATCATGTATTTTTCCAAAGCATGTTATTTTTCATACCAATGCATGAGCATTCATCTTCAAGTGTGTGAATGTGTTATAAATGGGCACAATGATGGAGGGTCACATATGAATGAATTGTATGTGTGTGCCTATAATGCTGCACAACTATGCAAGGACACAAATGTATAAATTGTGTGTGTGCATATGCCTTGTAAGAGAAAGATAAGGTCTTAGTATACCTTTGTATAACCATATTGCATCCCTTCTCTTTGAAGACTTTGAACTTGCTTTGACTAGTTGCTCCTTCTTCTTTGATGCTTGAATCATCATAAATCTAAACAACTAAATCATTACAAGTAAACATCATTTTGATATGGAATTAATGCCAACACAATCAAAAACCTAACAATCACCCCCTTTGGCAAATTCCATGTCAAAACACCTATACATTTACTACAAATATAAAAATGAAGATAGGTCACAAAATCACTCCCTCACATTACAATGAGTAAGATTCCTAGAATTAATCTTCATCAACTCTTGAATTTCATCATGATCTTCTTTTGAAGCAACCTACAATCATCTCAAAGCACAATGCAAATACAGGAGAAAAACAACAAATGTCAACATATAATATGGATAAGAATATACAATAAAGTTCACAAATACATGTATCTCCCCCTCAATTCATGCCAAAAAACAATAATACTTAACCAAATCTTAAGATTAATTATTAAATGACATTGGAAGTTCAAAAGTTCACAAAACAACATAAAATAAAACTAAGCAACTAAGCAACTAGCATATCTTTCTCCCCTTTTTTGACATGATATGATGCCAAAAAGTTAATAAATGTACCTCAAGGCTCAAATACTAGCAACTTGTTCCACCAAAGAAAGTCATGCGAGTAGTCAATCTAACATAATTCTTGAGTGGTGGTCTTGAGCTTGAAGCAATGCACTCCTCCAACTCTTTTATCCTAGCATCTTGTTGAACATCTATAGCATTAAGTTCATCAACCTTCTCCTTCAATTGTATAGCCCAATCTGGAAGAATATTTGTGCTAATCATATGACTATAATCTTGAGAACTACTAAATTGTCCAAAAGTATAACAAGTCTCACCTTTAATCTTATAGGACATGTATGGCACACGTTTATCACAATACGTTTCCAAGGGTTGAACTAACACATCATCTTTACTACTCTTAATCCCACGAGCTAAACACAATGAAGTAATAAACCCTGGTAATGCAAGCTTTTTATCACTTCTAGTAGAGAAAGCCGCACTATCAATGTAATACATAAGAAGATCTCTAAGGTTTATAGGTTGATTAGTTACCAAGGAATAACTATTTTGATCTTGTCCTTATTCAAGTCGGTTGAATTCGAAGATCCAATAACGTTAGTGCAAATGAATAGATACCAAAATGCATTAGCTGTAGTTAACTTATGTTGACTAATATATGTCCTATTTTTCTATTCAAAGGAAGCATTGTCACAAAGAGTTCTACCCATGATGTTTAGATTCTCAATAACATCCACATCTAGAAAATTAGAATCTATATCATTAGATAGCCTAAGAAACTTGTTAATGTTTTCTGGGTTAACTCTAAACACAACACCCGTAATTTCCATCAAAGCCTCTAACAAGGTGGCACTTTCCTTTTATTCAAGATAAAACTCTCTATAAAAAGTATCATTTACAACTCCTAACATGCTCACCCAAGATTCCCATTTTCTATCCTTTAAGCACTTAAGAACATAAGAATATTTACACTTACCAAAGTCAATGCCTCTCTCTTGAAATATCTTCTTTGTTCCAAAGATCCCTAAATCCTTTGTCCTTGAAGCTTTGGATCCGTTTGAGGTAAACTTGGCTTTCACAACGGGATTCAATTGATTTCCACTTCTGGTAATCTTAGTTCTTCCCATTTTTCTTGTGTTATAAGATACTATATACATACAAAAAAAGTGAGTGAAAGACAAAACAAGCATATTAGTCACAAAGATATAAAAACAAAGACATGTGACATCATGCAAGACAAAGATAATGAGTAATATCTTACAAGTATCATTAAGTCAAAATATGCCAATATATAACAAAATAAAGCATGTGAACATATCATACAAGAGAACAATGTCTAGCATACAATGCTCCCCCGTGATAAATGTCATAACTAAAATCAATGACAGCATAAAGTTCAAAAAGATGTTCACACAATCACACATTCAAGCAATTTGAAGAAATATCAACAAAATAAGCTTCATATACTAAGAGAGATACACAAAGATTTTTCAAGTTCTCTCATAATCCTTCAACAATTGCTAAAATATCATCATACTCATAAACAAAGTGTGTGTGAGAGAGATATGCTTCAAATATATATCAAGAAGTAGTTTAAAAATCAACATGCAAACAATTTCCAACAACTATTCATCTTAAGCTTTTTCCAAAAAAGTCAAACCGATTAACATCCAAAATTTTTGCTTTTAAGATAATAGATTTCAACATATAAGCGTGTGTGTGCATGTTGCTCGTCTTCCCATTTCTGTTTTTCAACCCGAGCACATTTGATTTTTCAACTATACTCTTTTTTAAGCCTTTCTCCTTTTCTTTTTAGGCTTTGAATCAAAGAATTTTTCGTTTCATGATTCCATTTCAACACTTCTTTTATTTTTCCTTTTTTTTAAAACATAAACAAAATTTACTTCATGGCGGCTTTGACTCATCACAATGGTGTTGCTCTTTCCAACATTAGGTAGCTTTCACAACCAATGTGTGTAGCCCTTTCCATGAAGTTGGTCGTTGAGTTCTATGTAATTGCCGAAGCAAAATGGATACTAACCATAGGACATTTTAAATGTACTTAAGCACAAAATCTTCAAGGTGTATCCAAAGTTTGCATATTAGAAAACTCAACATACTAGCAAAACATATAAGAGAAGCAAGGTGCAATTTTAGAAAACCAAGATTTTATGGCTCATAAGCACATGATCTAAAAGCAATAAGTAGAGACTTATTCAAGATCATTACTTCTCTAATGAGTAGCTTTCAAAGAATATGAAGCTCATATTTTCAAAAGTAATGTCACTCAATATACTATACATAGACAATCATCAAAGTTAAGATCAATGTAAACAATATCACTATTAGATCCTAAATTAGCAAATGTCAATAAGAACCATATGTATGCTATACAAAATTCTAGAATATAACAAGCTATGAGATGTATATCGAAAATTGAGTCAAAAGATGAATATCTAAGAAAACATGCATTAGAGTATAGAGATGCGTTTTGCACATTATATTCACCACATATCATACTTCCGCTCTTTTTATGAGCACTCTTGCCTTGAATGTCCTCATGACACAAAGTTGATGATGTTTCACAACAAGAGTATAAAAAGCATAATATCTCAACTCAATCAACACATATATGAAAAGAACTTCTCTAAAGTTAACCAACAAATTTTGACCATCATAACAAACATGATGTGAGATAACCAAGTTCATATCAATACGTGGAGTATTCAAAGCTAGCAAGCAAGAATTCTCAACCCAATAGATATAATGGCTTAAAGCTACCTCATATGTGCTTCTTACATTAGTGACAAGAGCACTCACCCTTGAACCACTTGTTCTTGGGTGTACCTATACAAACATTTCCAATATCATCCTTGACAACAATGTTAAATCTAGAGTAAAGTCTTTCAATGACTTGATTAACAAGAATATTATTAATACAATCTTCCTTAACATTTTCAACACAAGCTTTGTCAAGTTGAACAAGATTAGCTTTCTACTCCACAACTTCTTTTCATGCTTAGCAATATTATCATGTTTCTCAATTTTCAAATCCTTAGCATGTTCAAGTTGAAGTTTAATCTCTTTATCTCTAGATCCATTTCCTAATTTGCATTTTTCAATAAATTTATAACACATAGGATTAATGTGTCCTATTGTGTTGCAATAATGGCAAATTGGAATAAAAGATGATATTGTAACTTTTGGAGCTGAACTAGCTTCACTAGGAGTTTGCAAGGATACCTTGTTTGCCAACTTCTTTTTTGCTTTTGATCTTCTCTTCTTGTGTGGTTTCTTATCAATCACGACTTCATCCAAGTGATTATTAAGTGGTGCTTCCAAGGGCTCCTCTTCAACTACCAAGTTGTCTTCACCACTATGAGAGTTAACAAGATTCCTTATACTAGATACACTTACCGAATTATTTACTAAGTCCTTGATACCTCCTTAGCTGTGTCTATCTCTTCCATTAATTCTTGTTCTCTCTTCTTCAAATAAGATATCACATTATCCTTCTCAAGGTTTATCTTTTCAAGTTCTCTAAACTTATTCATAATATCACATTTCTCACTAAGAAGTCTATGAGTAACAATCACAAACTCATCTAGTTGTTTCTCTATCAAATCATCATTCTCAACTACCTCTGTTAAAGCATTATCTCTAGCTTCTTCAAGCTTTTCTATCTTGGCCAACAACTCAAGATTAGTATGAATGGAACTAGAGCTTCAACGATGATTTGCATCAAAGTTCTTGTTCAAAGATAATGTGCCATCAATATCTAGTGGAGAATGAGAAGCCGTTAGAGCTACAAAGTTGCTCACCAACTCTTTATCATCACTAAAGTTATCATCACTCCAAGTAGCCACCAACACTTTGCCTTTCTTGTCTTTCTTAGATGTCTTCTTGGTGCACTCACTAGCAAAGAGACCAAAACCATGACAATTGTAGCATTGACCATCTTTCTTGTTCATGATTAATTATTCTTCTCATTCCTTGGAGATGAGGTTTTCTTAACTCTCATTTCATTAGACTACTTGCCTCTAGGCTTGGCATTCTTCTTTAGAAACTTCTTGAACTTTCTAACCAAAACAGTCATCTCTTCATTTTCATCATCACTCTCCTCCTCAATAGCTTTGAGAGTGATTCCCTTACTCTTAATCTTTGGCTTCAAGCACATCTCATAAGTTTGGAGAGACCCAAGCAACTCATCAATGTTCATGCTATCCACATCCTTTCTTTCCTCAATGGCTGTCACCTTCGATTTAAATCTCTTAGGAAGAGACCTAAGGATTTTACAATTTAAACGCTCTTTTGAGATAGGTACTCCAAGTGATTGACATTGGTTTGCAATGTTAAGAAGCTGAAATTGGAAGTCTTCAAACTTTTCTTCTTCACCCATACTTATACTTTCAAATTGTGATGCCAACATTTGAAGCCTTGATTTCTTCACTGCTAAGGTTCCTTCATTAGTAACTTGGGGAGTATGCCAAGCCTCCATTGCAGATTCAAGATTTTGAATGTAGGAGAATCGATGCCCATCAACTCCTCCAAATATAGCATTCATAGCACGATGGTGCCATTTAGTAACCTTAAACTCATTCATTGTCCATTCACTCCTTAGCTTGAGTATCATGGTTCCATCTTCTTGAACCTTGTTAGGGGGACTATAACCTTCTTTCACTACCATCCATGCCCTTTCATCAATATAGTGGATATAGGCTTTTATCCTAAACTTCCAATACCTATAGTTGTTGCCTCGAAGAAATGGTGGCCTAGTATTTGAGGCTCTTTCCGCCATTATATCATCTTGTAAACCCTTGACTTCAAAAGCTATGCAAAAACCGTGAATGTATCACCTGGACTCTCACTAAGTACAATCTAGTGTCCTGCTCTGGTACCAATTGAAAATACAAACACGGTTAAATGATCCAGGTTATCCTAGAGGGGGTGAATAGGTTAGACACCTTTTTCGACTCCTTTAGAAACAAACAAAAGTTTGTCCCTCTATATTGCTTATATCACAATATATATAAATATATATATCAATTAAAGATACTTAATCAATATATAAAACTTGTAAAGTGTGATATAAACAAGCAACCATCACATATACACAATTGATATTACAGAAAGGAAGTCAACTTACATATAAAGTTCTATCCATAGTATTCAAATAACAAATACAAATATAAGCGAGATAGGGATAGAGAAAAGTTGACACAAAATTTAACGTGGTAAACCTCTAAAGAGGAAACATCCATGGGTTAGCAACCACGGGCAAACAAAATCCACCAGTAGATAAGACAAGTTCAATCTCTCAAGTGACCCATTCACCTAGAAACTACCCTCCTATCCTACTCATGAAGATATCGCCCCCTTGCTCAACATTTCGAGGACTCACACCTCTTGTCAAGACTTCGTAGCTCACCCTTCCGTATCCTCACAACCCTAGGGAAGACTTCCTTGCTAACCCTTCTGGATCATCACGACCCTAGACAAGACTTCCTTGCTCACTCTTCTAGATCCTCACGATCCTAGGCAAGACTTCCTTGCATGACAATCCAAGGTCTCCCACCTCTTGCCAAGACTTCCATGCTCAACAACATAGGTCTCACACCTATTGTCAAGACTTCCTTCTTACAAAGGATCTAGGTGATTATGAATGCAAAACGCAAACAAGCACGCAACATAGAATGTTATGATCAACACATCCTATGGAAAATACTAGACATGAGCATGAATGCATAAAACAAATGTATTCTAGTCAATCATGTAAGATATGTTCAACATTAATTACAACCTAGATACATGCGTAGATCTAAAACTTGAGTCACAAAATATGTTCAATTAATACATAATCAAGTTTAAATCTCATGTGCCAAAACATGCTAAAATCATGTGACAATGTCATTTAGATTAAAGCAAGAGTTATATAGCATACTTCTTATTCATAGATTCATCAAAGGACATGAATAGCTCAAAAAAACACAAGCACATGTATTATAGTAAGATTTTGGCCAAAGAGAACCTAATACATGTGAGGAACTATTTTTCACAAAATCAATCAATTAAAGATCATCAAATAGTCCTAGAATCAAAGCTAGCACAATACAATCCCAAACATGTGAAAACATAGGCAAAACCACAACCAAACTCAACATGTAAGATTTCAATTAAAACTCAATCTTGCTTTAAATGAGTTCAAAACTCAAATCAAAACAATCAGAAGACACATATATATGTTAAAGAAGAAAACCCAAGGCAATTGATCAAGTTTTAAAAGAAAACTTTGAGAGAAATCAATACCTTAGTTGATTTGGTGCGGTCCCGTTTTTGTGAGGTTAGATTCCAAACATAGAAATACAACTAACATAAACCTTCAGAGAAAACATGGAGGATGAAAAGATAAACACTCTCAACTTTGAATCACTCAAATCGGAGTTCAAATGAAGAAGTTACGGTGTTTGGAAGGTGAGAAAATTTGGGAGAAAATTATGCACTCAAATTTTGAATCTCTTCTTAGAATGAAATGTGAGAGGGGAGGGATATATAAACGGAGGGAAAAGAATACAGGACAAATGACCAAAAGGACCTTAAGTGCCCCAAACACACTTGCTGACCAAGATGGCACGTGGGCATCTCGGGGCAGCAAGCATTCTGGCCCGAGATGGCCACGTGCCATCTCGGGAAAGAGTGCTTGGTTGCACTACTTTTCCTCGCGCGCTCCCCTTGCGTTCTTCGACCGTTATCCGGCCTCCGAACTCATAATTCAAATCTGTTTGCTTATTACAACCCATGAATCTTTCATAGACAAGGAAATATAAGATACTCATCCCAGAAAATAATAATTTGACTCGATATATGAAGACGAAGACAATGTATGCAACATGAGTTGAAAGTGTAGTATCTTTTGACTTAGAACTTGAAATCAATAGTATGAGTAACCGAAATGACCGGAACTCAGTCAAGAATGATTTAAGACTAAAATCAAGTTCAATATCCATGTTATACAAACATATACACATACAAAGACAATTCACACTAGAATGCAAACTACATAGAGATAGTCTCCAATCATGTATTTTTCCAAAGCATGTTATTTTTCATACCAATGCATGAGCATTCATCTTCAAGTGTGTGAATGTGTTATAAATGGGCACAACGATACAGATACATATATGAATGAATTGTATGTATGTGTCTATAATGGTGAACAACTATGCAGGGACACAAATGTATGAATTGTGTGTGTGTGTGTGCTTATGCCTTGTAAGGGAAAGATAAGGTCTTAGTTTACCTTTGTAGAACCATATTGCATCCTTTCTCTTTGAAGACTTTGAACTTGCTTTGACAAGTTGTTCCTTCTTCTTTAAAGCTTGAATCATCATGAATCTAAACAACTAAATCATTACAAGTAAACATCATTTTGATATGGAATTAATGCCAACACAATCTAAAACCTAACAATATGCTATATAATCTTACTCCTTGATAGCTCAAATGATAACACTTGTAACCATATGTCCATCATTTACCTTTGGATTGAGATAGACTCTCCAATTGTCTTTAAGTGAAAAAAATTTATCCATTAACGGTTCTAGATAAAGTATTTTATTGTGATCCAATTTAATGCACCAGTGCACTAGATTCCTATGCCCAAAGACACCACACTTTGATGATTTTAGACTCATCATAACACATTTGATCCCACTCAATTGCTAGTAAAAGAATCTACAACTTTGACATGATAAAGGCGCCCAACCTTTTGTCTTAAGTTGTGAATATTATTCAAGACTAACTAAAGAATTGTGTCTACCTCATACATATCTAGATGTTTGAACAATTCTTCTTTTCTCATAGTCTTTGGACCTTATGATTATTTACTTTTGACAATTATAATAATTAAACTATAAATGCTATAAGATTTGTTAAACTAGAAATCACTTTATTAATATGAAAAGATTGTCAAACACATTATTACACTCTTGCTATCGAGCATAATCCCAACAAGTAGAGCAAGCCACCAATCATGCCATGATATAAACTTTGATCCATTTTTTCCCACTGGCATCCTTGCTAAGTTTTAGAGTGGTACTCATGGGTGCCGAATTTCTTCACTAGGTTCCTAGCATACCTAGCTTAGGATATGAAGATCCCATTATTCAATTGCTTGATTTGCAAACCTAGGAAGTAATTTAATTCCACCATCATACTCATCTCAAATTCATGAGACATGACATCAACAAATTGTTAAACATTTGACTTGTTAGTGGAACAAAAAACAATGTCATCAACATATATTTGAGTTATTAAAAGCTCATCCTTATGGCAGTTGATGAATAAGGTCTTGTCAACGCTACCGCTAGAGTAACCATTATCAACAAGATAAATGGTAAGGCATTCATACCAAGCCCTTGGTGCTTGTTTCAACCAATTAGAGTCTTTTGAAGACGATAGACATGATTGGGGTGGTGTGGATCCACAAACCCCTTGGGTTGTTCAACAAACACTTCCTCATGAAAAAAACCATTGGGAAAGGCACCCTTAACATCCATTTGATACAATTTGAACTTTTGTACATATGAAATGGACAAAAGAAGCCGAATAGACTCAAGAAGGGCAATAGGAGCAAAAGTCTCCTCAAAGTCAATACCCTTAATTTGATAGTTTCCTTGTGCTACAAGTCTAGCCTTGTTATGTAAAATGTTGCCATCCTCATCGGACTTGTTCCTAAACAACCATTTGGTGCCTATGACATTAGAGTCTTTAGGTCTACGAACACCTCATATCTTCCAAATTGGTTTAGCTCTTCTTGCATGATAAGAACCAAAACTTCATCTTTCAAGGCTTTTTCAACCTTTTTCAACCTTTTCTGCCTTATTCTTCCTCTCTACAACCCCATTTTATTGCGGAGTTGGAGGAGGCAAAAACTCATGAGAAATGCCAACACTATTACAAATATTTTAAAAACAAGCATTTTCAAATTCTTTACCATGATCACTCCTAATTCCTTTAATGCTTTTAATGTGAGAATTCTTTCATTTTGAATTTTAGTGCAAAGCATTTTAAACTTTTCAAAAGTTTTAGATTTTTCTCTAAGAAAATAATTCCATGTAAATCTAGAGAAATCATCAACAAAAACAAAAATGTATCTCTTGTCACTAAGACTCTCGATTTGCATGGGACCCATAAGGTCCATATGAAGAAGCTCTAATGGCTTCTTAATGGTGAAATACTTACCCTTTTTATACACACTTTTAGTTTGCTTCCCTTATTGACAAGGTCTACAAACTCCCTTAATCCTCTTCTCAAACTTAGGAAGGCCTCTCACAACATTCAAACTCTCAAGGACTTTCAAGTCTTTAAAATTCATGTGGCCAAACCTTTGATGCCACAATTCAAGTTGATCACAACTAGACAAGTTGCAAAGATATCATTGGAATCCAGACAATAAAAATTGTCACTTGATCTCTTCCCTTTCAATAAGACTTACCCATCTTCTTTTAGAATATAGCAATCAACTTTACCAAACATAACCGAAAGCCCTTCATCACTTAAATGTGATATACTAATAAGATTGGCTTGCAATCCATCCACATAATGAGCATTGGACAATGAGGGAAAACTGGGAATGGATATGTTTCCTTTCCCTATAATCTTATACTGTGAACTATCACCAAAGTTGACAAACCAACCATCCTTCATCACAAGAGTCTCAAGGAAAATCTTGTTTCTGGTCATATGCCTAGAACACCCACTATCAAAATAACAAGTGTTAGAAGCTTTAGCCTTCAAGGCAACTTGAGCCACATAGTAGAAATACTCATTTTTTCTAGTTCACCTAGTAGCAACGTTTCATTTCTAGAAGCCTTGGTTTCATTGACTCTAAAATTCCAATATGCAAGCATTTTGGCTCTTTTAAACATATTTTAATTAATATACCTAAAGCAATTTGTCCTTATGTGGCCTTCAACACCACAATAATGACAAATAGGAGTAAATTGAGGATTCATACCATAGCCTTATGCCAACATGGAAGGCTTCATTCTCTTTTGATTTGTCTTTTGATGTTGAGCCACTTATCTTTTTTGTGTTTAAGCCAAGATTGCATCTCTTCTTGATTGAGTGTAGATAGTCCTTTGTTGATTTTAAGGAGTCCTTAGAAGTTGGAATCTTGTTTGATGTACTCTACCTTGTTGAGCTTTTGTTGGAGCCTTGACTTGAGCTTGTTTTTTAAGATTCTCCAATTTCAACCCTTTTTGTTGGTTGTTGTGGGCTTTGGATTTTCTTTAATTCTTCACTTTTGACAAAGGTAGTTTTCTTCAAGGATGTTGTTTGCATGTCTTCCACATATCCTAAGCCCCTCTTATCACTAAGGCTCTTCCCACTTGAGAGCATCTTGTCAAGCTTCTCGGTTCCAAAAGTCATCTTGGCAATCAATTCTTTAGCTTTTCCAAGTTCTTTCTTCAAGCTTTCTTCACTCTTTATGACTAAAACTAGTTCCAATTTCAATTTTTCCTTTAATCCTCTAACACTCTTCACTTTCTCTCTCAAATGAGTCACCTTGGAAGTTAACTCAAGATTCTCCTTTTTTAACCTTTGAATCTCCTTCTTTTTCTTCAATATGGAACTCTCAAAGAAATTCATGAAGTCTACATAGTCCATCTCTTCATCAATTTCAAACTTGAATTTTGATGAAATACTCTCTTCACTTGAGTCATCTTCTTCTTCTTACTTGTCCACTTCATCTCCTTCGTCAATAATAACTTCCTTGCCATTGTGAGATGATAAGAAGGCAATAAAGTTGGCAACTCGATCTTCATCATTTGAAGACTTTTCCTCCTCTTTTAGGTCATCATTATCACTCTAAGTAACTGACATGGCTTTTCCTTTCTTCTTCTTCTTTTTCTTCTTCTTCAAATTGGCACACTTCAGAGCAATGAGACCAAAACCACTATATTCATAGCATTGAATGCTTTTTTTAGAGTCATTCTATTGTGATTTTTTCACCATCTAGAAATGAGTCTTCTACTTCACTTTCTTTCCCTTATATCTAAATCATTTCTTCTCAAACTTCATGAATTTCTTGAATCTTTTAACCATGAAGGTCATCTCCTCATCTGAGTTCTCCTTCACCTCTTCAACCTTGAAAGTCTTCAATGCAATACTCTTTTGCTTCTTTGGAGGAGTAGGTGTAGAAGTCCATAGACTCATTAGCTAGAAGCCTTCCTATGACCTTACTAGGCTTTATATTCTTGTAGTCACCGTTCTCCTCAAGTGCCTTCACCTTTGATTTAAATCTTGATAGAAGTGACCTCATAATCTTTTGCTTAATTCTACTGTCCGAATAGGGGTCACCAAGTTGATAGCATTGATTGACTATGTTCATCAACTTCACTTGAAAGTCATTGAAGCACTTATGTTTCTCCATCCAAATAGTCTCAAATTTCATTTGAAGGACTTAGAGCTTAGAGTAAAAATGCATCTCTCGCAAATGCAATACCATCTATTCGTAGCACTATTTTTTTATTTATTTTGTATTCAATCATCCTTGAACTCTTCAGTGAAGATTTTAATCTAGATTTTCAAGAGCAAAAACTAAGGCTCTGTCATGCAGCTGTTTTTCAATCTGTTTTCGTTTTTATTTTTCAAAAACGATTTCGAAAACGCTTTCATTAACCGTTTTTCATTTTATTTTCAAAAAACAAAAAAAAAATGAAAAACAAAACCAGTGTTAAAAGTAAAAGATTTGAAAAACACAAAAAACTTGTTTTTCGTTTTTCATTTTTGTTTTTCATTTTGTTTTTCACTTTTTTTACATATACAAGTTTTTTTAAAACTATTAATTGTACTATTATGCGTTTCATATGGCTAGGATAAGATGGGACAAGATTTTTAAATGACCAAAGTTCCCTTATATATATATTCCAGAATAACTTATTTCCAACTAGAATTAAAAGCATTCATGCAATAATATATATATATATATACACATTATAATTATTATATATATATATATTATAATATTATAATATAGTTTATATATATTATAACATATAATATTATAGAATATTAATATAGTTTATATATAATATTATGATATATATATTATCAAATATTATATATTTATATAGTATATAATGTAATATATTATATATAAAAATATAATATAATATAATATAAAAAATATAATAATATTATAATATATTATTATAATATATGTAATAATATTTTATGTATATTTTATATAATATTATAATAAGTATATATATTTATTAATATAATATATACATTTATATTTTTATTATATAGTAATATATACATATATATTGTAATTATTTATTTATAATTTAAGAGTTTAGTTTTGATTAATTCATTTTTTGATATGTTTTTTCGAATTAAATTTTGATGTGTTACTTTTGTTTAATTTAAAAATTACGATACAAAAATTATATTAGTTAATTATGTAATCAATTTTTGATGGTTTACGGTTCACTTACCAGACGCGTTTTTTCCGTTTTCATTTTCAAATACAGCTTTCAGTATATGCTACCATACGCGTTTTCGAAATTCGAAACTGAAATCAAAAACACTGTTTTCATTTTTATTTTTATTTTCGAAAAACAACAACAGAAAAACACTTACAAGACGGGGTGCTAAGGCTCTAACAAAACATTTTTAAGCAAAATTTAAACAAAAAATTGGGTATCAAGCTTCACAAACACCGGTCTCTCTTATTTATTAAAAAGGGGTTTTTAATTCTTAAAAGAAACATGTTTGCTCAAAAATTGTTTAAAAGATCCAAACATTTTTTTTGGAACTAAGAAATCAATGACTCGAATTTATTTTTTTTGGAAATGGAGCAATCATTTATATCAAATTATCAACCAGCAAAAGAATGAGAACCCAATAATAGGGAATCCATAATATTTACAATGGAGAAAATTGAAAGCAGAGGGTTGGATTAGAGGTAGCATATTGAAGAGGGAGGAAGGAGGGAGACATCCGTGTGATACATAGATGAAGGAGGAAGGAAGAAGATTGGATGATGTGCGGCGGGAGGAGAGAGAAGAACGAGTGAAGCGGAGGCAACAAAGGAAATGGGAAAGAGACGATCAGGCGAATAAGTGCAGGAGGAGAGGTGGGAAAGAATATCACATTGGAGGATTTCCTCCATAGTTCAACCAGATCTCTATTGAAGATTTGGAGAGTTTAATTTTTATTTTTAATTTTAATAATTTTAATGATTTTTATGTAAAATAAAAAACAATATAGCTACAAGTTTTAAAAATTTTTCTTGGTTGATTTATTAAAGATTATTGCTACTTTGTCCAAATGATACATCAACATTTTAATCTATTCATTTAAATCATGCAAATCTAATACAATCTAAATAAATAGATTTTATTGTTGTCACATCATTTAGACATCATTCGGGTAAAGGGTTAAGTAGCACTATAGTTTATTAAATATAATTAATACACATGTCAATTCTTTACATATAACAAATGAAATTATAAAAGTAAACCCATTTCCGATAATGGAAGGATAAGAGACCACGAGTCCTTACAAAAGCAAACACGTTAAAAAATTGATTTTTTGCCAAAACTTCAAAAATAAACTGATATAGCAAAAAGTGATGGTATTTGTACCCTTTAAAAAACGTATGTATACCTCAAACTAGTATGTTTTTTATTAGTATGTTTTTGAAAATCAAATGATACCCTTAAGTAAAATTACTAAGAGGACAAATTTTTTGTTAGTACACCCACCAATAATTATTAATTAGTTTCTTATTTTAATCTTTTGTGTTTTTCTTACTATTAATGGTTTGATATTAACATATATCATAAAAAGTCTTTCCATTTTAATAAACCATAGATTCTCTTTTAAATATATTTTCAATATCTTTTAAGGGAATACAAATTAATTGCTAAGTATGGAAAATGAATCAAAATCGTGACACAAATTTGGTTGTGAAAAAGTAAAGTTTTAAAATAATTTTTATTAGAATAACAAAATCGTTATGTATATAAATAGACATTTAAATTAACTATATTATCTATATTTTTTTATTTCTTTCAAACACTCTTTAGACTTTTATTTTTTTATCAATATTATATGTTCTTTCTTATTAAAAAAAATAACTGCAGATTGCACTTAACCTCCCTGAGGTTTGCCCTCTTGCACCTAGAAACAACTTTATCATTAATTAACACTCACACCTCTTGTTGACTAATTCTTATCATTAAAAGACTAAACTACCCCTGATCCTTAATAAATAGATAATTTCACTAAAATCCCTATTTTTTTGGTGAAATGTCACTTATTTAAACGTCTTTATTATATTAGCAACATAAGTCCATTGTTTTTCTAAAACACATCACTTTAGTCCATTTGACTAAAATACTAATGGTCAACTCTAATTATATGTATAAAAGTACAATTTTACGCTTGTCAAAGAATTTATTGAGTTTCAAAAATAAATAATATTAAAATGGTTTATAAATATAAATTAAAAACAAACTTTTATTTTCTTAAAAAAAAATTGATGGATAATGGAAAATATAAGGTTAAAATAAATAATAAATTGAAAGTGCAATTATGAATACTTTTTATAAAAAAAAAACTATTTTTTATATCAAATTTTTTTGGCGGTTTTTCTAATATAAACTATTTTTTTATATTTTTGTTATCCATCCTCTAGTGTTCTTTTTCGGTTATTAACTTTTTTAGAAAAAAACTGAAAGGATAATGAAAAAACCTTTTGGATGGAAAATGGAAAAAATAATAAATTGAAAGTACGATTATGAATACTTTTTATTAAAAACTAAGTTTTATATCCGGTTTTTTTGGTGAAATTTAATTTTTTTTTTAAAACAAGATAAATTGGAATGAATGACTCGCATAGCCAATTAATAACTCTAAGCAAATTTAATTTCTTTTTTTTCAAACAAGATAATGTTGATCTTTCCCGACTATTAGTTTTAACAAACTTCCATTTCCATTTTGGGATAACCTCCAGTTTGGAGATATGGATTTGACTGTGTTAACGTCAATTTCTTGATGGGTAAGATAGTCAACAGTGCTTGGTTCGATTATGACCTGTTAAAAAGAGAAAGAGAAAGAGAATGCAATTGATATGTTTATGACACGAGTATACGTGGTAAAATCTAGTGACCGGAGAAACATCCACGGGTGGTTGTAAGCACAACCAAGTCAAATCCACAATTAAATAAAGAATTACACCACTCGATCTCTCTCGCCTCTCTTTTTCAGTGATTATTTTATGTTCCTTTTGTTCTATATATTCTGCCCCTCCTATACAGTGAGATTATGGGTCTATTTATATGTTGATAGAACCCTAATCCTTGTTACATATAAGGAAAGTTGATAGTTGAAACAAAGATTATGGTGTGTTTAATAACAATCTAGAGGGGGTGAATAGATTTTAAACAAGTTTACCCAATTTTCGTTAATGGTCAAGTTGATGAAAATATCCCTAACTAGTTACAATAATATCATAAGTGTAATAAGTGCGGAAATAGTAAAGACACTTGAGATTTATGTGGGAAACCTTCAAATGGGAAATACGGGCTGTTAAGTGCGCCACACTAGAACCTCGAATCCACTAATGGCAAAGGAAATACAACCTAATCCCGGTTTATAATCCACCACCACTACCTAATCCCGGTATAAATGAACCTAGTCCATCTTGCTTATGATTTAAGCTACCTAATCCCGGAAGCAACACAAGTCTTACTTCTCAATGAAGAGATAAAATGGCCTATGTGAATATATGATGATATTCAAAGAACAAACAAGGCTAGGAAACCTTATATGCTTATCTAGGATGATGAGATGGCAATTAATGCAATCCTAGATATCAAGAGCTAACTGACATGTTCAAAAAGCTTAGCTAAACATAGATCAAACAATCCTATGAAGCTATCACAATACAACACTCAATCATGTCATCACAACAATCTCTATTTTGTATCTAGAATATATTCTAAGAGCATACAAATGATTAAAGAGATGGCTAAGCAAAAAAAACACTTAACTTGTAAGAAGATAGTGAGAAACTTACCAAACAAGATGTGATGATGCAAAACTATCCATTGATGCACTCTAAATGACCTTAGATGATGCAAGATGAAGTTTTTATGCACAAGGGAATGCTTTGAGTGTTTAAAGATTAGTTCTTGCAAGATTTTTCCTTTTGAAATATGTTCTAAGGAAAAGATATGATGATCTGAACTCTTGCACGACCTGAATACAAAGAGTTATATATATATATATATATATATATGAGTTTCAACCAAAGTGAGGTCGTTTTGAAAAAAATATTCCAGCTTCCGCTATGTACGCTGGTGAGGTGAGCTAGTCGAGTAGCGTACTACCAGCGTACAACCTAAATTTTCAATAGGCGCTAGTGTAGTGGTGCAGCTCAGTGGCTCATGACAAGCGACGATTCACTGGATTGTTCCGCTGGTGAGGCTGCGTTAGTCGAGTAGCGCACTGCCTACTTTTTCAATGTTGCACGGGTGAAGTGGCACAACTCAGTGGCGCATGACAATCGATGATCCACTGGAATGTTACGATGGTGAGGTTACACTAGTCGAGTAGCGCACCACCAACGCAAAGCCTACTTTTTCAACACTCAAACACACATTTTCAACAAATCCTAGAGTGATGAAGATGCATCCTCTACTAATGCCTATCATGACATGGTACTTTAATCACAAGATGCTAATAAATCAAGAAGAGTCATTTAAACAAAAATGCACACAAGTATAAACACACAACATATATGAATAAGAGTTATGCATGAATTTGTGAGTGTGTGCAACTATCTCTTCAAAGCAAGTAAACACAAGAATTTTACCTTTGGTGCTTCTTCTCTTTAGGTCTTGAGAGCCTAAGTTACCCTTACATAAAACCCCAAAAATGTGGTTTGTTCACGAAATAAGCCAATCAATAAATGAGGACTTACAATCTCCCCCTTTGGCTATTTCGTAACAAAACCACCACTCACATTGATCCTCACAAAATAAAATAAAACACCGGGAAGATATTCTACATTACAAAGAGATATAAAAAAAAACTTCAAATTTTCAATCTCTTGTAGAACACACAAAACAAACAACAAGTACACTTTCAAAACCAAGTGTATGTGAGATGATCAAGTGAATATAAAACAAAAGCATTTGCATTTATGGATATGAGTACAACATCATGCAATGTATGTGAATGCAATGCTCCCCCTCAAAGAGTTACTCCCCCTAAATGTAATCTCCCTAACATGTACTACTCCCCCTTAAAACCATATATGCTACTCCCCCTTTTTGTCATGATATAGGCAAAGGAGGAGTCCCAAACCTGATCACTCAAGGTAAAGAGAGAAAGAAGCATACAAGATATTTGTATAATCAGATAAGCCACATTTATGCAACTCAATTAATAGGAGAGAAACAAGGAGATTTATTTTTAAAAAAAAATGTCTGAATTAAAAATGCTTTGCATGCAAGACATGTTGCATTCAAGTCTAAAAACAATGGTATTTGGAAAAGCAAATGACAAAGGTTTCCAATAGAATTCAAACCAAATTCACCATTTGTCATGAGAAAAGCAAGGATATCGAGTTTTTTAGATATCGAGTTTTAATAGCACTATATCCCACTTTATAAGTGAAATTGGCATGAGCGACTTTGCACCCTATTAGATTTTTCCGGGTAGGATACCCGTATGATAGTAGCCATGTTTAACTAATAAAGAAAGAGAGACATTGATTAAACATTTTAGTCTCACTAGCATTTTCACACATTGTTTTGCATTTAACAATTGCAATCATATATTCATGCTTTATCATTTTTCATTAGCATGTCATTAAAGAATCATCATGTCATGGAGATAATTTTAGGTCATTTAATATTTACTTCCTATGTAGATCTCCTAGTCCAAAAATGCATGTTTGAGCATAAATATGACATGGATTGTAATCAAAGCAAAGTTCACACTTATTGAAAAAAATACAATATAATATAGTATAAGTGCAACAAAGCTACTCAAGCAATCAATAAATGAGCATAAACATTTCCAAATGTTTTGCATACAAGTATATAGTAGCTCTCATTACCTGAGTTCCCCATATGGGGTCAAATACCAAAACTCATCACTTCATGAGACAAATCCCAATAGATCTACTAAGAGTTTTGAATCGAGTAGCATATAAGGGTTTAGTAAATAGATCCGCTAGTTGATCATTAGTACCTATATGCTCAAGTACTATGCATTTATTCTCAACTAGTTCTCTAATGAAATGATGACGGATGTCAATATGCTTAGTTCTAGAATGTTGAACCGGATTCTAGAAAATATTAATTGCACTCATGTTATCACAAAAGTGAGTAAGAGTACCTTGATTGAATCCATAGTCGACTAGAATTTGCTTCATCCAAATGAGTTGTGTGCATCCACTCCCAGGATCTATGTATTCGGCCTTAGCCGTGGATAAAGAAATTGAATTTTGCTTCTTGTAAAAGCAACCGCCCGATGTACTTTTCCTATCATCACAATTTCCTTCCCAATATGCACCACTAAAGCCTACAAGACTAGCATTAGTGTCAAAAGAGTACCAAATCCTATAGTTAGATGTCTCATTTACATAGCGAATGATTCTCTTAACGGAAGAGAGATGGGACTCCTTAGGATCCGAATGGTATCTAGCACACACACTCACACTAAAAGAGATATCGGGCCTGTTTATGGTCAAATAGAACAAGCTACCAATCATGCCACGATACAAAGTTTGGTCCACACTTTTACCGCTAGCATCCTTGCTTAGCTTCAAAGTGGTACTCATGGGTGTATCACAATGTTTGGCATTTTCAAGGCCAAATTTCTTTACTAGGTTTTTGGCATATTTAGCTTGAGATATGAAAATCCCATCATCCATTTGCTTAATTTGTAAACCTAGAAAGTAACTTAGCTCACCAACAAGGCTCGTTTCAAACTCATGAGTCATGACATCAACAAATTGTTGGACTTTGGTGTTATTTGTGAAGCCAAAAACTTTTATCCATTGACGGTTATAGATAAAGTTTTTCATTTTGATCATATTCAATGCACCCAGTGCATTAGATTCTTTTGCCCAAAGACACAACACTTTGATGATTTTAGACTCATCATAACACATTTGATCCCACTCAAATGCTAGCAAAAGAATCTACCACTTTGACAAGATAAAGGTGCCCAACCTTTTATCTTAAGTTGTGAATATTATTCAAGACTAACTAAAGAATTGTGTCTACCTCATACATATCTAGATGTATGAACAATTCTTCTTTTCTCATAGTCTTTTGATCTTATGATTATCTACTTTTGACAATTATAATTATTAAAATATAAATGCTAAAAGATTTGTTAAACTAGAAATCACTTAATTAATATTAAAAGATTGTCAATTATAATATTACACTCTTGCTATCGAGCCTAATCCTAACACATAGATCAAACAATCCTATGAAGCTATCACAATACAACACTCAATCATGTCATCACAACAATCTCTATTTTGTATCTAGAATAAATTCTTAAGATCATACAATTGATTAAAGAGATGGCTTAGCAAGAAAACACTTAACTTGTAAGAAGATAGTGAGAAACTTACCAAACAAGATGTGATGATGCAAAACTATCCATGGATGCACTCTAAATGACCTTAGATGATGCAAGATGAAGTTTTTATGCACAAGGGAATGCATTGAGTGTTTAAGGATGAGTTCTTGCAAGATTTTTCCTTTTGAAACATGTTCTACGGAAAAGATATGATGTTCTGAACTCTTGCACGACCTGAATACAAAGAGTTATATATATATATATATATATATATATATATGAGTTTCAACCAAAGTGAGATCATTTTGAAAAAAACGTTCCTGCTCTCAATATGTACACTAGTGAGGTGCGCTTGTAGAGCAGCGCACAACCTAAATTTTCAATAGGCGTTGGTGGAGTGGTGCAGCTCAGTGGCGCAGCTCAGTGGCGCATGACAAGCGACGATCTACTGGAATGTTGCGTTGGTGAGGTTGCGCTAGTCGAGTAGCGCACCACCAGCGCATTGCCCACTTTTTCAATGTTGGACGGGTGAAGTGGCACAGCTCAGTGGTGCATGACAAGCGACGATCCACTGGAATGTTGCGCTAGTGAGGTTGCGCTAGTCGAGTAGCGCACCACCAGTGCACAACCTACTTTTTCAACACTCAAACACACATTTTCAACAAGTCCTAGAGTGATGAAGATGCATCCTATACTAATGTCAATCATGACATGGTACTTTAATCACAATATGCAAATAAATCAAGAAGAGTTATTTAAACAAAAATGCACACAAGTATAAACACACAACATATATGAATAAGAGTTATGCATGAATTTGTGAGTGTGTACAACTATCTCTTCAAAGCAAGTAAGCAAAAGAATTTTACCTTTGGTGCTTCTTCTCTTGAGGTCTTGAGAGCCTAAGCTACCCTTACATAGAGCCCCAAAAATATGTTTGATCACAAAATAAGCCAATCAATAAATGAGGACTTTACAATAGTGTTTGATTAGAACTGGTTGTTTGTTGAAGTCGTCTTTATCTTCTTTCCTGTTTATGAGATCTTGTGGATAGAGTCTGAATCTACGTACGATTCAAGTTGAACAGTCTGTTTAGGACTTATTTCCTAATTGGTGTACAATCTTCTAGGAGAGTAGAGTTATTACTTAATTTGGACTTGTTTCATGTTTGATGTTTATCCTTTCGGAAGCTTTTAAGTTTTTTCCTCATCTGATATGGGGGAATGGAATAAAGATGTTTCCGTATTTGCGTGTGATTCTAGATCCCTTCTCTGGGGTTATTTACTTATACGAATCACATATTTCTTGACAACTTCTTTACTCAGGCTTCTCTTGTTGTCCCTAGTAAAGTTGAATGTGCCAAATATTTGTATTCAGCTTTACTCGGGTTCTCGTGTCTTGGTGATACCACCATTGGTGTTCTTCAGTTGCTATATTAGATGCTTATCTTGCAATCTTTTTGGGTGGCTGCCTTATCTGTCAGTGACGTATACTTTCTACAATATATATATATATATAACAATACCCCCTTAAAATACTTTGGCCAAAGTAAAATTCAATTTGGCGAAAGTATTTTAATCATTGAATCTCCGTCTTACTTGTTATTTCCTTCATTAATGCCTCATTAAAGTAGGAATAATAACCCTTAAGTTAATTCGTAGCATTAATGACATGTCTTAATGGCAACCATGTATGTGCAATTTGTCTCTTCACGCCAAATCCCTATAATTGTGACATTCTGAAATTCTTACGGTTTGATCAGTTTTTCTCACGACAAGTGTCTTTCTAATGTTTAGTATCTCTGTTAGCATTTATGAGATACGACATCCTGGTTATTTGATACGCCACGTATGTCATCGAACATCCCTTTTTTTTCACTCTTCCCGCCTTTTCAAACCCTAGAGTTTCGTGCTTTAATCATTACGTGGCTTATTTAAATTGACGAGGGCTATTTGATCGTTATCTTTACGAAAAGAAAACTCAAGCTTGCTTCTGTTTTCCTGCTCTTGAGCACAGATCTACTCTCCGTTCTTCGTTGAAGCTTTTTCCCAGTTTCCCACGTCTGTTTTAAATGTCAGTTTCCATGGATCCTAATACACGACACCATCTTTTTATTAAGGCCTTTGACACGCTTGAGCGTGGAGATACTTGTTTAGTCCCCTGCATTTATAAATTATTGGGGGAAACACCCCCTGACCAACCTTATTTTTTGATTGTTGACATTTCTGGGCTTTTCCCTGGTGTTCCTTCTAGCCCTAGCTCTTAATCTTCCTCCAATTCTGAGTCTTCCATTTCTTATCGTCACAGGGTACCTTTACGATCTAGGATGAGAAAACATCAAAGTAGTCGATCGGATCGTAAACTCGGGAGGCAAGTGGTAAGTGAGAACGATGTTAAAGAAGAACATCGTGCCTCTCAAATTCTCTTTTCTCTTGATCGTCCGAGTGCTTATGATGCTGAGCTGAATGTGGTCGGGACTACCGAGATCAAAAAATATCATGCTCGGATTGACCTCGATGATTCTATTCGATTATGCCTACCGGTGATAGGGTAGTGTGGAATCCTCCTTCGGGTATTGTTGCAATTTATGGATCCATGTTTAGTTGTGGGGTGACTATTCCCCTTCAACCTTTCATTGCCTGGTTCCTTGTAGAAAATTAGAAAATTTAAAATTGGGGTTTGGTATAATTAAAAAAAAATCCCTTTATAATAACAACAACCTTATACATAGATTAATTGATGTATATTAAAAGCAACATACATTTTTCTCGTGACGATTGAACAAGTGCCGAATTGAATCCGCAAGATCTTCCAATTCAATCACGAACGTGGATCACCTAAGAGTGTGGGCTCCCTTTCTTTAATTGTATACTTGAGGATGGAACAAACAAAATCTTCTTTTTTATTAGTCACAATAATCCTCAAAGAAGAAAAACAAAGAGTCACTTGTGAATTATCAATCAATTTGATTGAAACTCGCGTGAACCTAGATTCGATGTTGTACACAAAGCCTTTTAATGTAAAGGCTACTAGTGTACTATCGAATACAAAACGTTCTTTCTTCCTTTTCCTCTATGACAAATTTTCACACGCCAATCTTTAGAGTTTGATGAATTTATCTAGAGCAAGAACCGAATTCTCTATACTCAAAATTCAATGGTGACCGAAAAATCTTATAGAAAAATTAGGGCTTGGCCGAATTTTTCTTCTTAGAATTATCTAATGGCTGAATCTTTCCTCTCTCTAAATTATCTTTGGCTTGCACGAAATTTGGAGCTTTAAATCCTCTCTTAGCCGAAATTTAGAGGTAGTATAAATAGGCATACAAATCATTTCCTAATAATGATTTACTTGGTGGGTAAGAATTCTACCCTTAGGTGGATTTACTTGGTGACCAAGAATCCTCTTCCAAAAAGAATTATTTCCTACACCAAGACTCCTAATCCAACTCAAATAGTGTATTTGTGACCATATTAAAGATTTCCTAATTTGACTAGATAAATATATTCTTTTATTTATCTACTTATCAAATATAGTCTTTCATATTAATTATAATACCAATAATAGTAAAATTTTAGGAGACCATCTCCTACTAGAAAAAAAGATTTTGACTTTTAATTAAATAATTAATTAATTACCAAATTAATTAATTTCTATTTAATTAAATAATAAAATAAAAAATAATATATTAAGTTATTTTATACAGCCTTGCCGCCCAACACATATATAGGGGCCAATTTATTATTTTTCTTATTTTATTAAATCCATTGGACTTTAATAAAATGTCCACATGTGAACTAGACCCATTCTTACAAAAAGAAACAAGTCCACATGCCTCAATACAATTCTAGATGGACCCCTAAATTGGTTCGGTAGAGTATATCAAGCGATCCATGCAAGTTTGTATGGATTGGAGATCTTGGAGGGCTATCTAAATTTAAGCTCCAATAGACACAACCCAACACAATCAACAAATGATTCACTTAAGTCCAATTTATTATTTTTAGTTCATTCCACTAAAGAACTATAATTGATCTCTTAAATAAAATAGAATAAGTTAATATTTCTCATTCAAACCCTAGACAATCTTAATAGGGAAAGTGTATCCCCGAGAAGAATATCAGTAATCGCCAAGAGATCGTAGACCGCCTATAGCTCTCCAAGTTACCATATTTACTCATATGACCACATTTTGAATTTGGATATTTTGACTTGTCCAGAAGCCATGTTTCAATAGACACTATTGAAAACTTAACGTTAAGATTTAATATCCAATACCTCAAAATATCCATATGATGGTATTCTACTCAAATTTAATAAATGGAGCCACGATGTCCATATCTATAAATGAAGTCCTCTATCGATTAACAAATGAATACCACCAAACTATCAAGGATAGACTATGCTATTTAATCGTACTCATTGATAGCTCAAATGATAACACTTGCAACCATAAGTCCATCATTTATTTCAGGATTCAGATAGACTCTCCGATTATCTTCAAGTGAAAACTTTTATCCACTGACGGTTCTTGATAAAGTATTTCACTATGATCCAATTCAATGCACCCAGTGCACTAGATTCTTTTGTCCAAAGACACCACAGTTTGATGATTTTAGACTCATCATAACACATTTGTTCCCACTCAAATGCTAGCAAAAGAATCTACAACTTTAACATGGTAAAGGCGCCCAACTTTTATCTTAAGTTGTAAATACTGTTCAAGACTAACTAAAGAATTGTGTTTACCTCATACATATCCAAATGTATGAACAATTCTTCTTTTCTTATAGTCTTTTGACCTTATGATTATTTACTTTTGACAATTATAATAATTAAATTATAAATGCTATAAGATTTGTTAAACTAGAAATCACTTAATTAATATGAAAAGATTGTCAAATACATTATTATACTCTTGATATCCAGTATAATCCAAACACCTTACCTAGACGGGGATTGCTCCAGCCCAACTTGCCCCAAACAGCTATAGGATTCTGATATGCATGTTGCACATGTGGAGCCGAATGAAGTTGTCGCCGCTTTCTGCTTGTGAAATAAGGCAGTTTTATACTCTTAGGCAGTCTGGTAAGACTGGGACTTATTTTCTTTTGTCTAACCACCCAGATAACTAGATTCGCGATCGAGTGAAGTTGAGTCAGAGCATCGAAACTTCCCCGGACGTCAAGAAAAAGGGTTTTATCTGGGATTTTCCCAATTCTAACAAATACTGGAAAAACACTTGGTTTTTTGTAGGAGGGAACTAGGGAAACCAAGTTGATCTTTCAGTTGATGCAGCTCGGGAAGTACTGAATCTTTCTCATTACTTGTGCTCTCTCGATCGCTGGAACAAAACGCCGCCCATTTTTACCGATCCTAAGTTGTCTAACCTAGCTCGGGCAGCTGTGCGTACTTTGGAAAAAAGAAGCAGGTCTTACCTTTTTTATGAGAAGAAAATGATGGATCTTGGCTTCTTTGCTCAGATTTCTGCTCATCGCAGATGATGTAAGTGAGTTTTCTTATTGCTTTTATTTTGGTGCTTTTTACTATCTGTTCTTATAACTCGTTACCCCTTTCAGATTTAGTATATGATATGGACGTCATCTGTGACACTCAGACCTGCTAGGTAAAGGCGATTATTCAGGCGAGTCACAAGATGCTTCTCGTCAAAGCAAGGAAGGGATTGCTCTGCCTGATGATGATTCGGATGAGAATTCTGAGGAAGCAGATTAGCAAGTTCTTGAGTATGTTCCTGAAGAGATCGTTTAGCCAACTGCGGGGGAATCAACTGACCCAAGTGACCCTTTGGGACCTGATAACGACCAGCGGTCTGAGAATGAAGACAGGCAAGGAGGGCATCCCAGTGGTGTAATGTCTAATGAGCCTAGTTCCCCTGTTGATGAGGTGCCAGTTGAGCAGTTAATTGATAAAGGTGGAGTTGGGAAACCCACTACCGAATAGGTTGACCATCTTTCTAATTTTTTTGAGCCCTTTCAAGATATTATGGAGGATTAAGAAGACCCTGCAGCTAACCTCAGCTTCCACCATATTCGGGCTAGAAAAAGGAAGACAATTGATTCTCCTGCTCAACCCCTCCCAAAAATTCCTCTAGTTGTGTCGTTTATTGAATCGAGCGTCGAAGATGCTGACGCTAGGGACTCTTCGAGTGCTTAAGTGGAGAAATCTTTGGGAGGGGAGGATCCTCAAAAGTGTTTGAACAAAGAGGATTCTTTGCCCCCCCGAGGTTGAGGTTGAGGTTGAGGATGTAGTAGGATCCTTGGAAAAGCTTATATGTCCCACCCCCAGGATATGTTGAGAACCATGTCATCTAGCCGAGCTTTATCGGTGATGACCATTGGAGCCGATTCAGGAGTGATTCCCAAACAAAGCATCTTCATATTATTTTTAATACTACGACCTACGTAGAACTGCATTTTGCATTTTTGTGCCTTAACTTGGGTATCTTTAACCCACTTCCCTGCAGGTGGTCACTGAGTTTGCTGAGGTTGTCCAGACAAAATAGCACCAAGCTAATCGGATAATACTTCTGGAAGCTAAATTAAAAGAAAGTGAGGATAACCGTGCTTGGATTGAGATGGTCTATCGGAGGGAAGCGAGTTCTGCCTAGGAGTTTACCGATCACTATTTGGCAAAATGGTTGGAGGCCAAGGAGAGGGCTTCTGTTGTAGAGGAGAAGGTTAAATCTTTGCAAGACTTGCTCTCTGTCGCACAAGAGTCAATGATTAGGGCTGAACAAAAGGCCAAAAGAACAAAGTCGTCTTATAAGGCCAAGATTGAAGATCTTAAGCACCAAGCTCAGACGATTGCATCCCTCTCGAAGGGAGCCAGGCTGGAACTTGAAGTTTAAGGGGTTGATCACTTCAAAAGGTCTCTAGTTGATGATGCCTTACTCCTTAGGGAGTTCCAACGGTGGTTGGTTTCGGATGGCGAGTTCTTCAAAGTAAAGAATCGGACGACTGATAAAGCCCTAGCCAATTGGGAATTGTCAATCAAAAACCACGTGGACCGGTCCTTCGAGTCTCTTCAAAATCAGATGAGGGAGTGGAGAGCTTATTGTTGAAGCCTAGGTAAAGAACCCCATCCTATGCATCTAGAGGTCCCAACCGTGCATTCTCTTTCAACTTTTTATTCCAGTCAGGAAGCTAAGGTGGACGGGTCGGAGCCCGATGTTGGACCAGTCTCCGGAAAGGATTATAGTGAATGGATGGATGATTTGGTTGACATAATTATCTAGCCTTCGAATGAAAGTCTTCTTCTTGAATACGAGATGGTGTCTGATCCAAGCACCGGTAAGAGCTCTAAATCCTCGGCCTCACCTTAGGTGAACTTGTAAAATTGTATTGAGTTTATAAAATTCCATATTTGCACAATTTCTTTTTGCCATGAATTTAATCTTATGAATGTTGAAATGTTGAATGTTAAAACGCCAAATATCTTATAACTGGCTTGTTTAAAATGCCAAGTATCTTATTAACTGGCTTGCTTAAAACACCAAATATTTTATTATCTTGTTATGCCAAGTATCTTATTTAACTAGTTGATATCGTTATCTGAGTAACTTCAACTTTTTTAAACGTCAAGTATCTTATTTAAATGGCTAATATTATTAATCGAGTAAGCTTTAAACAAAGGCATGTGGATTTGCACTTGTATTTCGTACTCGGTTGCTGTCCAAACGTTGCGTCGAGGCTTGCCACAATCATACATTTGGATCCTTACGTATGTAACTGAGGACGTCTCCTAGTTTTGTCTGCGTAAGGGTTTACCGAATCGTTAAGCTCTGGATTGCTTAACATAGCTGCACAACTCACCGAGAATTACCCGACGGCTTCCCAAGCCGTTTTCAAGAATCTGATGCATCGAGTTTGCCTTTTGGCTAAGTTCTTAGTTGACCTTGCTTGGCTGTCATGCTCTTTTAAGCTTCTCGCCCATTCGGGATTTTCACCAAATTAATGGCCCCGAGCATTTTATCATATGTCAATTCTTTATCCATATGTTCTTATTACCATTTTCTCATATTTCTAGGAATCTCGTATCGGGTTTTTAATTATAATTCTGTAAAACTAACAAAATATGGAAAAAAAATCTCAAAAAAGATTTCCAAAAATAAATTAGTAAAAACATCCTGACTAAGAAATAAATCCTAAAATTAGGGAATTTCAAGGATAAAAAATCTTCAGGTATTGGGCGTTGCACGGTCGGGGTAAAACCCCTCTATCTTGTCGGGCAATCCAATATGCTCCATGCACGGCCATTCCTTCGATTTTGTATAGGCCTTCCCATTTGTGAGCCAGCAAGCCCACGGATTTATCTTTTGTATTCAACGATACACTTCTAAGCACTAGGTCTCCCATTCGAAACCTTATGCTAAGCATCGTTGGTCTGATACACTTTAGGCCAGTAAAAACATTGTTATGTGCTAAGCTTTTGCCTCATATATGGTTTCTGTACACGCCACTATGGATTTCCTTTAATATCCGGTGTGCATCTTTCTCCGATACACACCTTTGGAGTGTTCGGGGAAGTCCTCTTCTGTATAATTCTCCTCCAATTATAGTATACCTGATTGACCTGTATATGATACGTTTTGCCAGTAAAGAGTCTTCTGGGAGTACATCCTCTTCCAAATACCTTTTTAGAGGAGTCATCCAACCGTTAGACGGTGTTTGGATTTCTGAAACTTCAAGGTCTTTCGGCTCAGCTATACTTGGCCTAAGAAGATATGCAACTGGGACATTCTTTGCTCTGATTGTAGCTATCACTGATGCTAGCTTGGACAAAGCATCTACTTTTTCATTTTCTTCCTGAAGGATCTAGACAATCTTTTATCCTTTGAACCGTTGGAGGAGTTGTTTTGCTATGCCTAAGTAAGCCATCATGCTTTCATCCCTACCTTGGTATTTGTCTGGGATTTGGTTGACGACTACCTGTGAGTCGCTGAATATCTCGACCTCATCTGCTCTGAGTGCGACGCAAACTCTATGCCCTGCCAGCAGTGCCTCGTATTCTGTTTGGTTGTTGGTTTCTTTGAAGTCGAATCTCATGGCACATTCAACATCATCTCCTTCTAGGGTGAATTTCACGATCCCTACCCCGCTGCCATGAGTGTTCGAGGAGCCGTCAACATGTAATTTCCACGAGAAGCTTCTACCCAACATATTTTTTACCTCTAGGTTGGGCTCCATGAACTCTGTTACAAAATCAGCCACTGCTTGACCCTTGAGTGATTTCTTGGCCTCATATTTAATATGAAACTCACTCAGCTCGATAGCCTATTTGGTTAATCTCCCAAAAATCTCAGGTTTCTGTAGAATTTGCTTAAGCGGGCAGTCGGTGATTACCCTAATTACATGTGCCTGAAAATATGGCCCCAACTTTCTTGCTGCCGAAACTAATGCTAAAGCCATCTTTTTTCTTGAGAATATATGGTTTCAGCTGGAAGAAGAGCCTTGCTGGTATAGTATACTGGCTTTTGTATTCCATCCTCTGTTCTGGCTAGGATCGAGCTTATGACTAATTCTGTAAGGGACAATTATAGATAAAGTACTTCTCTTTCCTTTGGTTTTGAAAGGATGAGTGCCTATCCCAAGTATTCTTTAATTCTCTGAAATGCCTGTTCGCATTCTTCATTCCATTCGAGTTCTTTCCCCTTTTTGATTATTTTGAAAAATGGTGCACACCTATCCGGTGCTTTCAAAATGAATCTGCCGAGGGAAGCTAGGCATCCTGCTAGACGTTGCACCTCCTTTAAGGTCCTTGGAGAAATCATTTCTTTCAGAGCTTTAATTTTCTCAGGATTTACTTTGATCCTTCTTTGGTGAACTTGAAAACCGAGGAATCTTCCAAAAGGAACCTTGAATAGGCATTTTCTCGGGTTTAACTTCATCTGGTATTTCCTTAGGACATCAAATGTTTTGCATAAGTCCGAAGTATGCTTGCCTGCCATGATACGGTTGCATTGATGGACACCGAGTTGTAATAGAACCACCCTTTAAAAAAGGGTGAAATCCTTTTTAGTCCTTCTAGTTTGATCTAATAAACAAACTAGTCTCCCAGTTTTGAAAATTACCTCGTTTGGTCCTTCTGTTACAATTTCCGTTGATAAAGTTAAATGTGACAGAGACAGAGGTTAAATGACCCTGCTGCCCCAGCTAATTGTTTTAAACTCTATTTTTTTATTTTTATCATCATCATCTTCAAACCCAGTTCTGAGTTCAACATCAAACATCAAATGCCATCATCTTCAAACAAATCATAAACCTAGATTCTACCAAACTCCAGAACCATCCGAATCAACCAAACCCATATTCAATCACACAAAAAAATCTGCAACACCAAACAAAATAAATAAATAAATAAAAAATCATTTCCAACCCCAAATCACTACTATCACCAAACCACCATCAACATAACCCTACCTCTCTCACCACAAAATCAAACCCAACTGCCCAACCCTACCACCTAAATCCAATCTCCAGCCACCAAACCACTAACATCAACCCAGAAACTTGGAAAAGCTTTCAAAACCACCACTACCACCACCACTGAAACCAAACCCTCTGTAAGTTCCTCAGTTTTTGATTGGATTATTTCTATTGACAAACCACATTTTGGGATAATTATTTAATGGGAGTTTAGGCCGGTTTTGCTAGTGATCAAGTTCAAGCTTCAAAGGTATATCACTTGTTTAACTCTTTGAAGAGATTTAGTTGCACACACACACTAACATGCATTTGTGTTGACATGCATTTATTCCTTGTTTCTCATTGCTCATGTGTGCATTCCTTCACAATCACACTTGCACTTCATGTATTTTTTTATTGCATCTATGATTGCATTTATGTTTCCATGATCATGCATTGCTTTTAATCATATGATTACTTACTGTGTGCATTGAGTTAGATTTGATTTGGTTATTTTAAGTATTGTGTATAGTTTTGAAAGAATGGTTTTCAATGATATAAGTATTTTTCAAAACTGACCTTTTGTATGGTCTTGTTACCATATCATTTTATGCATTGCTTCAAAATGAGTTTTGAAAATTTATGTACAAACCAGACACCCATACCTTTCTAACGGTATATTATTTGTAATATTTTATGATCGTTTGGATTGGTTTTGAAATCTCCAATTTGACTATAAAAATAGGGCATCTCTGTTGTTGTCCGTTTATGACCTTTGGTTACGCATTCGACCATAACCTTTTCTACAGTTATCCAAATCATATTTTGTTAATTGAAGTATAAATTAGACTTTCATACCTTTCCAACAGTATATTATAAGAAAGGTTTCGAAGTCGTTTGGTAACGTTTTGATATGGTTGAATTGCAAGGTAGAATGCTGAGAGCAGATTTCGCTCCCAAACTCTTTGCACCCTCAAGGGGCGAAACCAGCAACAAAAATTGTGGCAGCACTTTTCTCTCCCAAACTTTTTGCCCCCTCAAGGGGCGAAACTAGGGGCAAAAAACCTGTTTGGGCAAAAACGTCTTTTCTTGTGCAGCTAGTTTTTACACCTTATATATATCATCTTCTTCCCAAATCAAACCTGGAGCTCTGAAATTGAATCCCCAAGAGAGAGAAATTGACTCCTAGAGAGAGAGAGCTCCCAATAACACTTTTTTACTCAACCAAATCCCTATCCATTAACATCTAGCATCATTCTTTATCTTTCAAGCATGGGTCTTCATATGTTTCATGACTAGGTAATCTTTACATACCCTAGAACTTGTTGTTTCATTACTAGGCCATTTTTACCTAGGAATAGAATTTATTGCTTATTGAATGTATGCTTTTATGTTTACTTGCAATTATAACGTTTGGGTAGTTGATTGTTGATTGAGATGTTTGTTTGTGATAACTAGTGTTTAGGACGATTTTACCCTTTTAGCTAAATCTTTATACTTTGCATTTAGATCTTGTTTAGGTCTAATTGATTGCATTTGTTAATTGCAATGATTGTTCTTTGCCATGTTTCATGACAACTTTTGTTGATTGGTTTTTGTTTGATAACTAGATATTAGACTCTCATAGCTATATCTAGTTAGGTCTTCTTACACTTGCATTTAGACATTAATATTTAGGAATTGCATTTATTAACATATTTGAATTCCTATATAAGCATTAGTGTAGCCTAGCACTACATGTATGTTTGAATATATCATCATATTCATGTAGGTTGTTTTGACTCTTCGTTGAGATTAAGTCTTGTGACTAATTGGTTAGTGCACAAGCATGTTGATCAATAATCACTATTAAGGCCTTCTGGGAAAGGGTTAGAAACTGGAGGGTGTGATGGGAGGTCAACCTATGATGTAAACATTCATTCAATAGTGGATTTGAGGATCGAATGTGTGGCGCACATATCAGCCCGTGGTTTTTCCAATTTGGAGGGTTTCCACGTAAAGATCAAGTGTTCATTTTATCTTCCGCACTTTACACTTGATGTTGTATGTTTGTTTCATTTGGTGAATTTTGAATATTTACTAATCATGAAAAATTGGTAATTGACTTGATTAAAACCTATTCACTCCTCCCCCCCTCTCTCTCTCTCTTAGACATACACAATTTCTAAGGAATTTCACCCTCCACCTCCTAACACAAAAATCGAAGCCAGAAAACCTATCATAACCCCCTAACTCATCAAGTAAAACCCACCTACAAAACCTTGAACTTATAACTCATAACCTTAGAACACCACCACACCAGAACCAAAATCAAACCACACCACCACACCAGAACCCGGAACACCACCAAATCAGAACCAAAATCGAACCACATCACCACACCAAAACCCGGGACACCACCACATCAGAACCAAAATCGAACCACATCACAACACTCAGACCCGAAATCGAACTAACACACATAACCGTAAACGTAGAAAGAGAGAGAAGTGGAAGAAGAGAGCGTCGATCTCCTCTCAGCGGAGGAGGCTGACTTTCATCGCTGGTGACGAAGAGACGGGAGAGAATGAAGACGAGAAAGAAGGATTTGAGAGATAGAGAGGGATTCGAGATGTACCCTCTAAGCGGAGGAGATCGATTCTCATCGCCGGTGACAAAGAGACGGGAGAGAAAGAAGATGAGAGAGAACGATTCAAGAGACAGAGAGGGATTCGAGATGTCTTCTCAGGCAACTATAGTTAGGTTTGAGTGTTGAAGAAGATGAAGAATATGATGCGATGTGGCTAGGATTTGGGTGTGAGAGATATGATGGTGGAGAAGATGACGGGAAATTGATTTGGTTGTTTAATTTAGGTTAGTGCTTTGGTGTGGGAGATATGATGGCGGGGAAGATGGGAAATCTATTTGGGTGTTTAAATTAGGTTAGTGATTTAGATGTTTAATTTAGGTTATATTTGATTATTATCATTTTTTAGTTTTATATCAATTTTTTTAATTTTCAATTATTAATCTACCATTTATTATGTAAGTTACCATTTTTAACCTAGCACTTGAATATAATTTTGCGAACTCTAACAGAATTGGACGGTAGGGACTGAAATTGAATTTTTTTTTTAAACTGTAGGGATCTGTCATAATAAAGGTTAAAACGGGGGGACCAATTTATGTATTAAGTCAAACTGTAGGGACTAAAATGGAATTCTCCCTTTAAAAAATCATACCAACCTTCCTTGTCATCATCGAGTCTTGAATAATAAAGTTGATAGAGGAAGGGTTATTAATGTCATTTTAAATTCTGCCAATACGAACGTAGTTCAACTGGTAGATGGACGAGCTTAGTGTTTGGACAAATGACTCCCAGATCAGTGACTCGAATCCTACTAATGATAAAAGTTATCAAAAAAAAAAAACTATAAGATCCCGGATTAATAGATAATGTTATAAAAATATATTTGTATATAATAAAAAAGCAGAAATTATAATTTTGTAAATAACATGATGTTGTGAAATTAGGCATTCTCTAGGGCAGATTTCAAAATACAGACCTCACAATTTTCACATTAATATTTACAAAATTTATATTAAAAATTACACCGGCTTTACATTAATACACGGTCAGCATTCTACCACATAAAATTAACAATTTAACTTCTAAGTTCTAACAAAACTATTTAAAAAAAAAAAAAAAAACCTTCTAGTAACACAGATTAATGTAAATCAATTTTATTTTGTGAACTTTAGTACGATTTTATTAAAGTCCAAAATTAAGAATATTTTTGTTTTTGTATAAAAAAAATTATTGGTCATGTTAACCTGGATCTTTAAGGTACATGAAAACAAATAAAAATTACTATAAAGATGATGGAAGGAGTGCTCTTTAACCGAGTAAGCCCAGAGCTATTGGGATTTGATTAAAAATTTATATACAGTATCCTAACTCAATGATAAAAATTCTTGTCGTCATCATGTTCCGTTTAATTTAAGGAACTACAGTCGTAATTTATTATGATATAGATTGATGTGAATATAACTTATTGAATTAATTAATAATTTGGCAGAATTTGGTTCATAAAATATTGATGAAACTTACCTGTTATAACAACAATACAACCTATAAATAGATAAAGACAATCATATGCTTCCAAATAATCCCTTAAACCATTTACTAAGAAGTTCGGAGGAATAAAACACTTTCTCTTCGTATTTTTTTTTTTTTTAGAGATTTCAGTCTTATATTTACTCGTTAAATCGTTAAATCGCTAACTATTAGAGACATTTTCCATAAAGTGAGAGTTGTAATCAATACAATATTTGTAGCGGTTATCTCATAAAGTCGCCGTAGACCTCTGACCAGCTAACCTGATTGGTAATTAGATATTAAAAATAATAAAAAAGAGTTTAAGGGTTATTTTGTATTTCGAAAATTTGATTACAACATAAGTATATTTTATTTCATTACTTTTTTAATAAATATGATTGATTAAGGTGAACTTCATGGCTTTAAATTTTCTTATTTGTGATAACTTGGTTGATTCTTTTATATAAATTAATAAATATAATTGATTACGGTGAACTTCATGGCTTTAAATTTTCTTATTTGTGATAACTCTGTTGATTCTTTTATATAAGTTTACTATAGATCTCTTCTATAGAGGAAATCAACAGATACAATATTTATTTTGATGTATAATGTATTTGATCAAAATCAAGAAGGTCAACAAAGTGATTATTCTGTAAACAACATATTTAAATAGAAGATTGCAAACCAACTAATTAAAAATTAGTGTTACATATTTCCTACAGTTTTTTCCTATTCTTGTATCTTTTACAGACAGTTTAAAGATTCCCAAATAATATAAGGATTTAATTAAAAAAACTTCTAGCATCTAGAACTATACAATAAATTATGAGATAAGCATTAAAGCATATAATTTATTATTATTGTTAATCCACGTCGTCATACCATTTTGGTCAAAATACTAGAAAAATAGTGCAAAGTAAACTTTCCATTCTATAAATAATATATAAAGATTAGTTAAGAACTTAAGCATGAGAATATAATTAAATACTATTTAGAAAGTGGAATAAAAAATTCTAAAAAATGTGATTATATATATATATATATATACGTGTGTGTATTCAAGTTATTTTGCCAGTCAAAATGGAATTTCAATGGAGAAATGTCTCTTCTAAATGACCAAGTTGTTATATTGACAAAAATAAGGGAGTTAAATTTCATTATTCATTACCAAGAAGTTGCTTACGTGAGATTTGGTCTAAACAATGCGACTTTTCTTCTATCAAACAAGAAGATATAAAACCTATATCCATATGATGATCGATTCTTAGATTTTTTTTTTTAATGTTAAATTAATTCGGTTTTTTTTTTTTTATGAGTGGGAGGACTTGAACTCACAATCTCCTGATATATGTGTAAGAGATAAACAACCAAAAATAGAGAAAGATTATTTGTCTATATTTTGTAAATTCTTATTTGTTGGCTTTGTCTGAACTACAGAGGTAGACATGACCACGGTTCGGTTCGAACCGTGGAACCGAACCGTGGAACCGAACCGTAACCGTGTGAAATGAACCGTAACCGTAACCGTAACCGAAACCGAAACCGCAGAACCGGTTTCGGAACCGTAACCGGAACCGAAAACGTGGAACCGGTTTCGAAACTGTAACCGGAACCTAGGGGTCGAGGGTTCGGTTCCGGTTCCGGTTCCGGTTCCTTCTCTTGAAAAACCGGCCAGGAACCGGCGGTTCGGTCCCTGTTCAGGAACCGCCGGTTCTTGGCCTTTATTTTAAAAAAAAAAATGATTTTTTTTTTAAAAAAGCAGCCGTTGGGCCCAACGACTCAAATTTTTTCTTTTTTTTCTTTTTTTCTTTTTTTCTTTTTTTCTTTTTTTTCTTTTCCTCTTTAATTCTTTGTTTCCTATAAATACCCCCATAATTCATTTCTTATCATACAATTGCTCTCTCAAAGTCTCAACTCTCTCAAATCTCAATTCTCCTAATTCTCTTTAATTATCTTCCAATTAGTCAATTATTTATTTGTTTATATTTAGTGTATTACAATTATTATTTTTTAAAATCATTTTAAAATCCTTGTCAACAATTTTCATCTTAATTTTTTTGAAAAGTTTATTTACAAATTATTTTTTTCGATGGCAAGTGGAAGTGGAAGTGGAAGTGGAAGTGGAGTAAGAGATATTTCACCAAGGCATTCCGTTTCCAGGACTGGTAAAGGTCGTATGTCGGAGCTGGATCCGGTCCAACCGGATAATATCGGTTTTGATGACATCGCTTACCATGAGTTCCTACAACGGCAAGCCTATCTTGAATCTCTAAACTATCCAATCAATCCAAATCCCCCTTTAATAATTTTTGAACCTTATTCTAGCCAGCCTAGTGCCCCTAGCCCTAGCCCTGGTAAAATGACAAGCCAATCAGAAAACATACCCGATTTTGCTGCAGATCCAAATTTTGAAGAGCCGGCAGAGAAGGATAAGAAGCATCTCAAATTTGATCTATTCGTTCTCCACATGAAAAAAGTTACGAAACCGAATGGAACATGTTGGGCGGTGTGCAATTGCTGCCCTAAAGAATACAAGTGGACTAAATCTGGAGGATACGACACATATAGGAAGCATATTACAACCAGTCATCCAGCAGAACTTGCCAAAGGGGATGCACAATCTCAAATTTCTAGGTTTTCTACCCTTGACACTCAATTATTTAAATATAGTGATCAAGCTAATAGAGAAGAATTAGCTAGGATGGTAGCTGTAGAACATTTACCTTTTAGTTTTGGTGAAAAAGTTGGTTTTATTAAATATTGTCATTAAGCATTAAATCCTGCAGCATGTCGTGTCCCTAGGACCACTCTCACGCGTACAATGTATGATATTTATAAAAAGGAAAAAAGGATTTTAAAAAAATATTTTGCGAACTATATAGGTCGTGTTTCCGTATGTGCTGATATATGGACTGACCATTGGCGAATGCATTCATACTTAGGTGTAACTTGTCATTATATGGACAAAGCATGGACAATACAAAAAAGAATTCTTGCATTTAGAGTTTTTGATGATGCACATACTGCTGATAATATTTATAAAAATATGAAAATCATTTTTGAAGAGTATAAAATTGAAAGCAAAATTTTTTCAATTGGTTTTGATAATGCTTCTAATAATACAGCAGCTATTCCTGCTTTAATTGAATTATGCAAGCCTTATTTTAATAGTAAATTTTTTCATCAAAGATGTGCTTGCCATGTTTTAAATTTATGCGATCAAAAAGGTTTGGAAATTCTTCAAGCTTTTATTAAACCCATTAAAGAGACCCTCTCATATTTGTGGAAACATCCTAATGTTATGAAAGCATGAGTAAGATTTTGTAAACAGGCAGGTAGACATCCCATTAGATTTTCTCGTGATGTTCCAACACGTTGGAACTCTACTTATAAATTGCTTTGTGAAAGTTATGAATATAGGGATTTATTAGTTTCTTTTATGCAATATAATGTTAGTCAAATCAATCTTTATGCACACCATTGGGATGTTTGTACAAAAATTTGTAATTTGTTAAAAGTTTTTATTAGTGCTACTAACAATTTATCAGGTATTTATTATCATACTACTCAATTATTTATTTTTGAGGGTTGTAATATTGCCGGTGCATTTGCTGACTGTTCATCTGATATACAATTACAGGCATGCATTGAAGCTATGAAAAAAAATGGTTAGACTATTATAGAGAGTTTCCAACTATTTACCTGCTTGAGTTGTGTTTTGACCCACGTTGTAAACTAGATGCATTGACAGATTATTTAACTCTTTATTATAAATGTTTAGGTATACAATTAGAAATTAATACTTATTGTGCTGCAATTAAGATATTATTTTATCAGTTATATGATGAATATCGTAGAATTTATGGTCAATCATTAAACATTAGTGTTCCACAAAATGAAAATATCTCCCAAACTCGATCTTCTGGAGTGTTGGGGGCAGGGTCTGCACTTTTATCCAAAAATATCAAAAGATTGTGAGGTTCTTCTTCTTCATCATCAAGTCCGATCTCGTATGATGAGATAGAAACTTATCATAGTACCAATTTTGAGTTTATAGGAGACGATGATATGGATAAATTTGATATTCTACATTGGTGGAGAGAACATGAAAAGCACTTCCCAATCTTGTCTATAATAGCCAAACAGATTCTTGCAACACCGGTTTCTACAGTGGCTGTGGAACAAGAGTTTAGCGCGGGTGGAAATATTTTGGTCGCAAGACAGGTCGCTTTTGAGTCCAAAATCAATTCAAGTCCAAGTGTGTGTTGATGATTGGACAAAGGCTGGATATAGACAACAAAAAATGGGGCTAGAAGTTATTTATGATTTCTTCGATGATGATCACACCACTGGCACCGGAACGGAAGGCAGCGATTAGTTACAGACTTACAAAATTACATATGTAAATGACAATAAAATGTAAAAGAACTACGTGGTCTTTGATTCCTCTAAACCCCGAGTCCGAGAGGATACGTAGGCAACTTAATTTTGGTACAAATTAAGTGCAAGACCAATTTTTTTAATTTTTAGTTTTATACATTTATTTCAATTTATGTATTTAGTATTATTTTTTAAAATTTTAATTTCGGCTTACGGCCTTACACAATAAAATTCATTCACAAGTTCATATTATTACATGTCTTATTTTTTCGTATTTTTTTAAAAATGAGTATAAATGTATAATAAGAAAAAAAAAAGGAACTAAACCGGCCGAACCAGTGGAACCGGACCGGAACCGGAACCGCGGTTCCACGGTTCCACGGTTCTGTTTCCGGTTCCGATTCCGGTTCTGGCTCTTTCCAGAACCAGAACCAGAACCAGAACCGCCGGTGTCAAACCGGAAACGGAACCGGGGTCATGTCTATATAGAGGTAGGGGTGCTAGAACTTGTATCTTAAATTGAAAATTCAGATGATTGAATTTGCATCAATTGAAACCATAAATTTCATACATAATAAAAATATATGATAGATCCATCCTTGTTAGATAGTGAATGGAGTTCTTCAATTCTATTTGATTCATCGGTACTAATCACTGATACTAGAAAAATTGTTCATTCTTTTGTTTTGTATAAAGAAAAAAGTTAATAATTTAAAAAATATAAATCTTTTTTAAAAAAAATTGTAAATTTACAGTTGGATTTTTAACAAAAATGCTCTAGTTTAGGGAGGCAATTGCAAATCTACCCTAAAATCAAAATCAATTGTAAAAATGCTCGAAATGACCTCAATACCCTTTAGTAAGAAAAAAAGAAACCCCTTTCACTCTCTAATGCATTAACCTTCCACACCTCATGCCCACCTATCTCGAATCCCAACCCAAAGCTTCGCCACCGCAAATCTGAATTGTTGTAAGTTTTAATTTGAATTATTTTGAGTTTTAGATTTGGATTGTTTTCATTTTCTAATGCACTACTCTCCCAAACCTCACGTCCACCCATCTCGATTCCACCCCATCCTGAATCTTGTCCCAAAGCTTCGTCACTGCAAATCTGAATTGTTGTGAGTTTTAATTTAATTTGAATTGTTCAGCTTTAGTTTTGAATTGTTTTAAGCTTTAATTTGAACCCTAACATTTAGGTTTATAGTTGTGAGTTGAAATTGACTAATGATTTTTCAATTTTTGAGTTAGATTGGTATGATTAAGGAGAATTATTATAGAAATTGCATGAAATTTGAACAGAGTTAAAGAAATTTTGGAGAAAAATAACTCTGGGACAGGGTGACCCAATACCAGGATACCTTGTCCCGAGACTTTTTTTTCCCCTAAGGATAGGATGAACCGAAATTGATCACCCGATCCCGAGACTTTTTTACCTCAGGACAAGGTGACCTGGCATCGGGTCACCCTATCCCGAGACATTTTTTTCTCGGGACAGGGTGATCCGGTATTAGGCCTCCTTGTCCCAAAGCATTTTTTCTCCTCAGTTTCTTCAACTTTGCTCAAATTTCACACAATTTCTACAATAATTCTCCCCAATCATACCTATCCAACTCAAAAATGGAAAACTCATTAATCAATTTCAACTCACAACTATAAACCTAAATGTTAGGGTTCAAATTAAAGCTTAAAACAATTTAAAACTAAAACTCAACAATTCAAATTAAATTAAAACTCACAACAATTCAGATTTGCAATGACGAAGCTTTGGGACAAGATTCAGGATGGGGTGGAATTGAGATGGGTGGACGTGAGGTTTGGGAGAGTAGTGCATTAGAAAATGAAGAGGGGTTTTTAATTTTTACGAAATGGTGTTAAGGTCATCTCGGGAACTTTTGCAAATGATTTTGTTTATAGGGTAGATTTGTAATCTTCCCCATAAAATATGACATTTTTGTTAAAAACCCTTTACAATTTAATGCCATCAATTTCAAATATTTATAATTTAGCCCCCAACTTGATCCTCCAAGTTTCGCTCATGTGCGGAGATATGAAATATGTTTAATGTTCATTATACGATAACCGATTGGTTTTTAAAGATATATAACAATATTTTTGTCAGAAGCTAAAATGAGTGACCCCTAGGAAGTTATACAAACGAATTGTATTTTATATATATTTGTTCTATTTTCTACTACAAATTAAACTTCTCATTAAATCGATTCTTACTACTTTGTAGCTTTACAGGATCATTTAATGAACTATTACAATATTTTGGGTCCAGGAAAAGAGGTACAACTCAAAGCTATAACTCCTTTGATGTAGGCATGGGGGCTTTACCATATAGCCAACCTCATTCTGTCACCATTACTTAGTATTCATTCTTTAAAGGGTATTATAAATTTAGTACATAACTTTTGGTGAATCATCATTTTCTAAATGTGTTTACTTTTTTAAGACTCAAGGTCTCTTACTTTTAAGGATGTCATAATTATACATTCGTCTGTTGATCGTGGGGACGAGTCCCTTTAGGGGCAGGTTTAGACCTACCATTTATAATGATAAGTGACATCTAAATATGAATGCATTTGTCAATAGTCACTCCATATATCGGCACATACAGTAACATGATCTTTATAATTATAATTTATTTATTTATTTTTTTTGCAATTTTTTTTCCTCTTTTATAAATATCATAAAGTGTGCATGTGAGAGTGGTTCTAGGACCATGACATGCATCATGATTTTTTTTACAATAATTAATAAAGAAAACTTTTTCATAAAAATGAAAAGGTAAATGTTCTACAACAACCATTTTAGCTAATTCTTCTCTATTATTTGGATCACTATATTTAAATAATTGACTGATAGAGGTAACGAACCTGGAAATTTGGGTTTATGAACTTAATCTGGCATGTTCAGTTGGATGTCGGGACGTTATATGCTTTCGATATATGCCAATCCTCTAGATTTACTCCATTTAAATTCTTTGAGTAGAATTGTAAACAATTGTCTGGCTTCCATCGTCTTTCATAATTTTCTTCATATGGAGTACAAGGGGTCTGATTTTGGTTGCTCCTCTAAGTTCCCATCAGTAGATGGTACAAAAGCTGGTGGGGGATTATTAAAGAGGGATTTGGATAGTTTAGAGATTCAAGATAAGGCTTGTTCTTGCAGATACTCATGATACATGGTGTCGTCATAACCGACATTGTCTGACATATGAACCTTACCCCTCTTGAAAATTGAACGCCTTGGACCGTTTCCATTTCCAATTCCACTTCCACTTGCCACTTAAACAATTGAATTGTAAATATTCTTGAAAAAAAGTGAACAAAAAGGATGGAAATAAATTTGAAAATTTCTTGGAAATGAGTTTTAAAAATTAGTTGGAAATGAATTTGAATTGAGTGAAAAAAATGTAATTACATTAAAATAAATGTTAACACCCTTTTTTGGCAAGGGTCCAAAGAAGAATTTTCCATCTGCTGGTACCTGATAGAGCCTACCTTGTTAAAAACACTACTTAGCACCAGGTCGACGTGATGAGCTACCACCTACCTCGAAGTACCAGGATTCACAAGACCAAGGTACCTTTTAGCCATCTTGGAAGCAGGCAGAGGGTATCCACCTCCATAGAATGACCTACTCATACCCGGACTTGTCAACATTGCCACACTATCCCATCGAGGTACATTTATGACCTTTCTAGCATGAATGAGGAAGCTCGTAAAGCTCATATGTGTTTGTGAGGCTCCAATGCGGCCGAATCAAGCTCCACACAACTAGATTGGTACCTTAAGGTACCTAGCCCTCAGATTGATACCAAGTAGTACCTCACCATCAGGACTACCAAGAACCCCATCAGGTAACCTCCATGAGGTATCTCGCCAAGTGATAAACAGAATCAGAGTTAGTGTCCGAAACGTATCAAACTTCTACATACTACCAGTTAACAAGTAGAACCGGTACAACGGTACCTTATGCCTGGAACCTAGGTTCCATGACACCCATCTAGTACCCGAGTACCAAAATACCAGTTCGAGACCTATCCGGGATACGTATCCTACCTACCTAGGTAGAATGGTAACAATAATGTGCCTGCATGCTAAAACATGGCCAACAAGAGCAGACTAGTATATTAAGGACCACGCCACCCAAATTCAGAACCAGAGCTCTCCTCCCGGACACGTAGGAAGAGAGGTTTGACTTTCATGACAGTTAAGGTGCAATTAATGGGGGCAACAATATTACCCTATTAAAGGAGATGATCAACGCCATTAATGGGAGATCAGTCAACTTCTTGGTGGCCATTCATTATGCCATTAATGAGTCAACTCAATCATGATTGGCCAAATTAACGAAGTAGGCAATAAGAAAGAGTCCAAATAGGAAACAAACACATATTCAGGGTCAACTGTACAAAAAAAAAATCCCGCCCTACAAGGAAGGAAGATCATTATAGTAATCTTAGGAGTGGGTAACAAGCAATTGGAACCTATAAGTATGATAAAGCTTTCGCCAAGAAAAGAATGCTCCAATCAATCCCCGAACAGGCCAAAATAACATCTCATATCGGTCCCAGAAATCACCTATCGAGAGATCCCCGGATACGCCCAAATACAAATCCCAAAGTGAGTCATCTACCGCACATATCAGTTTTTCCCAGGAATGTATCTCCAACTGTGTAAAAGGCATATCGTTGGAATTCTTCTAAAATCACCATCGTAGTATTATCTCAACTAGAGGTTCCTACCCCGCTGGACCTAGTGCTATTATCCACCTATCTACTTGCCAAGTCGCATGTCAAGATAGGGAGAAACCATCCAGACCTATTTGAAGGGAATCGACGTGCTCCCATACATACTTTTTTTGGGAGCGGACAAGGATCTGACACCGGAGCTAGATGAGCCCCTTTTCTTACTCGTTATTTAGGTCAAAAAACTATAGTAAGAAATCGGTGTCCAAGACCAAGATCCAGGTACCTAAACGGGTTTCGACCTTAACGGAAAGTATCTAAAGGTAAAGAATCGCTACCGGGTGGTCCAATCTTTCACGAACACATCTACATCATCCTAAAGCACCAATCCTACCCCCTTGCTCACTATTTGGGTCGAGGACACCTAGAGAAGAGTCTGAATACTAGGACCTGGTATCAGGACCGAGGAATGAGGATCGAGGACCGAGAATCGAGGACCAAGGACCAGAACCAAGATCAGGAGGGACCTTTTGCACCAACAGGGGAACCTCAAGCCCCTCATATCTCTTCCATATTCATGAAGCCCAACGAGTGGGATGACTTGTCTCCTGCCTACAGTACCATCCTTCATATTCATACAAGATCACCAAGGTATGAGGTACCTACCCCCACCTACCTACTGAGTAGCGGGTTGAGGGTGTTAAATGAGATTTTTCACCCATTGGGAATTTATTTTTAGTTAACACTTTTTGATGACGTCAATGTGTAGTTTCCACACCCTTTTGGAAAGCCTAAGAAATTATGAGTATCATTATACTATCAAGGTAACATATTCGTTATTCATGGAATATCATTTATAATTTGCGATGTCCTTTCTCCATACTTGTTTATATCGCCTATGCATCGCGTGTGGTGCTCATTTTCTCATTTAACAAGTTTTGTTCGTTGTGTAGCGAATATGGTACGAGGGATTCCTGGTGGATCCACTCTACTATGATACAACTATGTAGCAAAGTTGTTCATCTACTTGTAGAAATCCTATATAGCTGAATCTCACCTGTCTAGCTTCTATATAGTACACCTGCTCCGGTACATTTAGAACACCTATACAGTGGACCTGTATATCTCCTGCTACTTTATAAAGATTAAGATCCTCTACGCAACCTCTTACCTGAAGATCTCCTACACAGTTGAACCACTTCGATACACTGAGAGCTCCTATACAGTAGAGTTGCACCTCTCCTGCTTCCTCACAACATATTCACTTCACTGCTAGTGTTCACCTATCTAGTAGATCCACTGGATTTATACCTGCTCATACGGATCCCTTCATGTCACTGAATCTGCTCTTCAAAAGCTCCTAAGTAGAGGTAGAAGGTCAACTCATGAATCTGAGAAGCCAACTCAGTTGTGTAGCCTCTGGAGCAGCACAACCAGTAGAAGACTAGTGGCTCCACACCTCAAGTACCGGGCCGGTCAATGACCAAGTGAGTCACCATGGTTCCTACTTATTCTAGAGAGGTTCAGAGCCTTCTCTAAGTTGTTGGGGAATCTTTGGGTCCCAAGCATGCCTCTTGACTGGTACCTGACCGGTACCAAACCAGTGGCTCCACTCCATTTGTACTGAGCCATTCAACTCCCTAGCGAGCCACCAATGCCCTGATCAGTTCAGGAAGAGCCTAGAGGCTTTCTACTTTTGTTGAGGCTTACTACATGCTCAAGCAAGCGACTTGCAGAAGACCAATGGCTCTTCACTTCGTATACTATATCAGTCAATACCTGAGTGAGCCACTGCGGTTCAGATTCATTCCATGAAGGTCTAGAGCTTAATTTCTATTCCTAGAGACTTCAAGGGTCCCATGCATGCCACTGGATCAGTAGCATGCCAATGGCTCCTCTCCACTTGTATCGGGCCATTCATTGCCCTAGTGAGCTATTATGGTCCCGATCCACCTCTCTGGTTAGTCTCCTCGATAGTAAAAGATCTTTCTACCTGGTCCCACTACTTGGTTGGATGAAGGGTCACCATCCTCTAGCCTCGCTACTTCGGAGCCAGCTTCTACCACCTTGGTTGGATCAACTTGAATTAGTCTTGACTACCATCTTCTCAACTGGATCGATCGGAACCTCTTCCACCGCTATGGCATCAGTATGGACCTCCCCTTCCTTGGTAAGGTCAGATTAGATCTCTACCTCCTTGATAGATTCAGATAGGCAGATACGCAGGTTTGAAGCTCCTCTTGCATCCAGAATTTCTATAGCAGCCCACATCTGCAAGACCAGTTTGGACCTCTTCTTCATTTGTAGGATCAATCTGGACCTCTAACTCCTTGATGGGTTTAAAAGGAGAGACTTGAAGGTTTGAAGCTCATCTTACATCCTGAGTCTTTGCATTAGCAGGAGAGTTTGAGGTAGTTCCTCACCAGTATGACTAGTAGAGATGAGGCACCAAGTTCTCCTCATCACCTGTGAACCCAGCTGCCCAAGAAGGACTGGTTTCAATAGGGAAGGGCAGAGCTAACTCTGTAGCTTTCTCCATGATCACCTCCCGGTTCCATCCTTCAATGATGCCCAGGACATACAAGGGACGAAGAGCTTGAGCCGCCTGGTAAGTTGCATCATTCAGTAAATGAAGCATCCACTTTGTTTTCCTAGGCAACCACACTACTACACAAAGTTTAGAACAGTTCCTCTAGACTTGTTCTCCTTCTTTAGAGAAATCCTTACAAGGTACGATACATAGACTTATGTTTCTCCATATTGTATGCATGCTGCATCCGCTCATTGACTACTTGTGTCTTAGCCGCGATTGCCTCAGTTTTGGTCATGGCTTTATCTAGGATGATCGCACCTCTTACTGCCTTGATAATCTCCTCATTGGTCTGCCTGAGCTCGACATAGCAGTATTAGTATGCTCTAGAAGAGTATCAAACAGGTGACTCCTCTTCATTGGTACCAGGTCACTTAACGCCTTAGGCAACCACCGATATCATGATCCATTCGAGAAGAGGCTAGAGTCTTCCTACATTTGCTGAAGCCTCATATATACCAAAGCAAACCTCTAGAGTAGCAGCACAGCTACAAGATCTGTGGTTTCCTCACTTACCGTATTGGGCCCCTTAAAGCGCCTATGTGAGCTACCTAGGTCCCATTTTGTTTGAGCAAAATTTAGAGCCCTTTCTCAGTGGCCAGGGTCTCTTTGAAGCCCAGGCATGCCTTTGGACTAGTACCACCGGAGGAGGACTAGCGGTTTCTAACTTCTTATACCGCGCCACTTAACGCCCCAGTCCTAATTCGTTCATAACGAGGTCTCGAGCTCCATTATGATTGCTGAAGACTCTTATCTACCTTGAGCAAACTTCTAAAATAGTTACATCACTTGGGGACCAGAAGCTTATTACTCTCAATAGTACCCCTGTGAGATCTAACTTGAGGGGATTTCTCCAAATGACCGGTTCATAATAATAACGTCTTAGCAGAAAGTCACTTAGTTACATGGAACGCGAATCACCTCAAAAAGTTTTACCCTTGAAATCCGTAACTGTAAGGTGAGCATTGACCGTTCTTGCCTGGAGTTATATCACCATGAGTTTTACATCTCCTTTGAATTGGATAGCCATGATGTTTCTCCTATGATCACCATTTGTTAACAATCGAAACCAGGAAAGCTACAAGCACTCCTAATGCTCTGGACCGGATTAATCCCTCCAGAAGGATCGCATTGATCAGAAGAGCTACATAGCGCTCTTGATGCCCTAGACCAGATCAAATCCCTCTAGGAGGATCGCTTTAACCAAGAGAGCTACATAGTGCTTCTGATGCCCTAGACCGGATAAAATCCCTCTATGAGGATCGCTTGAACCAGGAGAACTACAAGCATTCCTGATTCCTTTAACTAGATTAATCCTTCTCGAAGGATCTCCGTAAAAAGAAGAGCTACATAGCGCATCTAATGCCCTGGACCGGGTCAAATCCCTCAAGGTGGATTGCCTCGACCAGGAGAGCTACACATCACCCTTGATGCCCTGGACCGGATTAATCCTTCCAGGAGAATCGCTTTAACTAGGAGAGCTATAAGCACTCCTGATGCCCTAGATCGGATAAATCCCTCTAGGAGGATCGCCATGACCGGGAGAGTTACAAGCACTCCTGATGTCCTGGACCAGATCAAATCCCTTCAGGAGGATTGCCAAAACTATGAGAGCTATGAGCACTTCTGATGCTCTGGACCGGATTAATCCTTTTAGAAGGATCGCCTTGACCAGGAGAGCAACACAACACTTCTGATGCCCTGGACCGAGAGAGGATCGCCTTGACCAGGAGAGCTACATAGCACTCCTGATTCCCTGGACCGGATTAATCCATCATGGAGGATCATATTGACTATAAGAACTACACAGCACTCTTGATGACCTGGATCAGATTAATCCATCCAAGAGGATCACCTTCACTAGGGGAGCTACATAGCACTCATGATGCCCTAGATCGGATTAATCCATCTAGAGGGATCGCTTCGACCAGGAGAGCTACACAACACTCATGATACCCATGACCGGATTAATCAAGTCAGGAGGATTGCCTTGACTAGGGGAGCTACATAGCAATCCTGATGCCCTGTACCGGATTAATCCCTCTAAGAGGATCACCATGGTATTTCGACAATGATGGCCTCGAGACCAGGGATTGGTCAAGGAAACCCCCTCACTACCCTGATGCCTTGGTAGAGCACCCCCAGTTAAGAAGAGTCAGGTTCATTAGGTATAGTTGTCTGCCAAATCTTGAGACCAGAGATTGGTCAGGGAAGCCCCATCACTGCCCTAGATGCCTTGGTCAGGTTACCATCCCCAAGAAGGGTTTGAGCATAAGTGCATAGTTACCAGCTAGAGCACAAGACTAAAATAGCCAAATGGCCATCCTACTACATTGGTCGGCTACCCCCCGCCAAGAAGGATCTGGATGGCATAGTTGCCTATTAGGATCATTTCTCCAGTTTGCCTAGGTACTAGGATTCCTACAACTGGAATGTTAGGTATCCAATTTCATCAGATTCGACAGCATGCTTTCACCTAAGTACCGTGATTCCTGGAAAAGAAACGTTAGGTACCCTGATTGGCCATAAGAGCCTTATCCCAAACGATCTAGCAAAATGGTTTGTCAAATCTTACATCTTTCGCTTATCAGGTTTTATGTTGACTAGAGTGTTGGAAATTCCACCCAGGGGAATAACTCCATCTATGGTCCACCACCGCTTAATTATTTTGTAGGAATGTCAAGTACCATGATTCGCCAAAGCCAAGTACACCAAGAATGATTTAATTTCATGTCATGGCTCACCCGTGCGAAGAAATAGGAAAATTCTTCAAGTGTTACATATCCTGACTCCAACCGCAACTATATACTGGTGTTCAAGTCAGGGGGACTTCTATTAACACCCTCTTTTGTAGGGGTCTAAAGAAGAATTTTCCATCTGCCCTGGTACCCGATAGAGTCTACCCAGTAAAAAACACTACCTAGCACCAGGTTGACATGACGAGTTACCACTTACCTCGAGGTACCGGGATTCACATGACCAAGGTACCTTGTAACCATCTCGGAAGCAGGCAGAGGGTATCCACCTCCATAGAATGTCCTACTCATACCCAAACTCGTCAATAATGCCACACTATCCCATCAAGGTACATTTTTGACCTTTCTAACATGAAAGAAGAAGCTCATAAAGCTCTTATGCATTTGTGAGGCTCCAACGCAGCCGAATAAAGCTCTTTACAATTAGACTAGTACCTTTAGGTGCCTAGCCCTTAGATTGATACCTAGTAGTACCTCGCCATCAGGACTACCAAGCACCCTATCAAGTAACCTCCAGGTGGTATTTCACCAAGTAATAAGCAAAATCAAAGTTAGTCTCCGAAACGTTTCAAACTTTCACATACTACCAGTTATCATGTAGAACTGGTACCACGATACCTCATGCCTGAAACCTAGGTTCCATGACACCTATCCGGGACCTGAGTACCATGACACCAATTCGGTACCCGATTACCACGATACCAGTTCCAAACCCATCCGGGATATGTATCCTACTTAGTCAGGTAAAATGGTACCAAGAATGTGCCAGTATGCTAAAACATGGCCGACAAGAGCAGACCAGTATAGTAAGAAACCGTGACACCTAAATTTAGAACCAAAGCTCTCCTCCCGGCAATGTATGAAGAGAGGGTTAACTTTCATGACATTTAAAGTGTCATTAATGGGGTGACCATATTAATTGAGGTAGTCAACCCTATTAATAAAGATGATCAACCCCATTAATGGGAGTTCAGTCAACTCCTTAATGGTCATTCACAACGTCATTAATAAGTCAACTCAATCATGATTGGCTAAATTAATGAAGTGGGCAATAAGAAAGAGTTCAAAGAGGAAGCAAATACATCTTCAGGGTCAACAACACAAAACATAAAATCCTACCCTGCAAGGAATGAAGATCATTCTAGTAATCTTCGGAGTAGGTAACAAGCAACTAGAACCTATAAATATGATAAAGCTTTCTCCAAGAAGGGAATGCTTCAATCAATCCCTGAATAGACCAAAATAATATATCTTATTGGTCCTAGAAACTGCCTATTGAGAGATCTCAGGATATACCCAAATACAGATCCTAAAGTGAGATCATCTACTGCACCTATCAGTTTTTGCTAGGAATGTATCGGCAACAGTGTAAAAGGCATATCGCTAGAATTCTCCTTTTATCACCATCGTAGTATTATCTCAACTACAGATTCCTACCCCACTGGACATAGCGCTCTTATCCATCTATCTGATTGCCAAGTCGCATGTCAAAATATGGAGAAACTACCCATACTCATTTGAAAGAAGTTGAGAAGCTCTCATGCATCCTCTTTATGGGAGCGGACAAGATCTGACACCGAAGCAAGAAGATCCCCCTTATTACTCGCTATTTAGGTTGAGGAACTATAGGAAGAAATCGTGGTCCAGGACTAAGCTTCAGGTACCATGACGGGTTCTAACTCCGACCGAAAGTACCCTAGAGGCAAAGAATCGCTAGCGGGTGGTCCAATCTTTTACGAACACATCTACATCATCCTGGAGCACCAATTGTTGAAGTCGATTTCTAGATTACGTCAGAAAAGCCAACAAGGATTGGATTTGGCTATTAATTCAAAGAGAAAAAGATTCAGAGAGAGTAACGAAGACAAAAGTTTTACATGGTAAAACTCCGATGATCAGAGAAACGTTTACAGGTGGTTGAAGGATCAACCAAGCCAAAATCCACTATGAAAATATGATGTTTACAAGCTCTCGATCTCACTTTTTTATCTCTGTATTTGCTATGATTGCTTTATGCTATATTGCCTATATATTTTGGAGCCAGATTATAGGTCTATTTATATGCTTATAGAACCCTAATCTTCTTTGTACAAGTAATACAAGATATTTGTATTTAATTGTGATTTGGTTACTTGCTTGAGGTTGATTTGTCTTCTTTCCTGTTTCGGAGTCTTTTACGGAAATCAAGTGGGATTCTAGTAGTGTAGTTCAATTTGGACTTGTTTCCTTATAAGAATGTAGTCTTCGTAAAGTAATCAAGTTATTTCCTGATTTGGGGACTCTTCTAACTTAAAGTTCCATTATTTGGGATTCCTTTCTGATGGATATCTTCGCGTATTTAATGACTTAATCCGTGTGAAATAAGCACCAAGTTCTTACATGAGTTGTATTTATTCCCGAGTAAGAATAATACCTGATGGTCCCGAGTAGCGCCGTTTGAGCCCGAGTGGAAACGTTGTTTAATTAGTCCCGAGTGTTGTTAACTGATCCCGAGTAGGTTTCATTCTACATATGCATACTCGGGGTTTTCTTCTCTTTAATGATGCCTCGCAGGATATTTCCTGAGTGCCCGTTTGGGCGTCCATCTGGCTATTTTCTCCTTCCCGTCAATGACGTGTATGCTTGGTAAAATTCACATACAACAATACCCCCTTAAAATATTTTTGCCGAGTAAATTTCATTTCGGGCAAGAGTATTTTAGTCGTCTTAATTTTTACTTGTCAGGATAGCCGTCTTGTCATAATGGCGTGTCTTAATGGTGACTCTGAAATTTCGATTCGCTTCATCAGGCGAGATCTTAAATGATGGCGACGTTTTAAAGTACTAGCGGTTGAGGGCTACTTCCTTTTTTGACACGCGTCCCTCGTCTCTTTGTTTTTCAATATCATTTATGAGAAATGATTTTTGTATTTCCCCAAACGCCGCCTACGTCATCGAGTTTCGTCATAAGTTTTTTCCCACTTTGAAATTCTAGGGTTTCGTGCTGTCTCGTCTCTAAATTCTTCGTTGAGAGACATTGTTGGTTTATTCTCAAAAAAATTCAGCAGAAATTTCTTTTAACGCAGATTTCTTTATCCAGAAGTTCGTGATTCTCCGTTTGAAGATCTTGCATCAATCTCAATTCAAGGTTAGTTTTAATGGGGCAATCTTCCCGCCATCGTCTCTTTAAAATCGCTTTTGATGCATTAGAATGTGGGGATTTTCAGTTAGTATCTTGCATTAAACGATTACTGTGGGATATCCCAATAGATGAACCTCCATTCTTAGAGGTTGATGTTTCTGGGCTTCACCCTGACGTCACTTTCAGCCCTATATCGAGTTCTCAATCTAGTTCTGATTCTAATATTTCTGATCACAGGGTATCTTTTAGAAGGATGGGTAAACATCAGAGCAGAAGTAATGTATACAAGCATGGCTCGAGCAGCGTTCAGACCAGGGAACAGACTGTTAACGAGGGTGACGTTGATGAAGTGTACAGGGTGTCTCATCTTTTGTTTTCTGATACTCGCCCAAGTAGCTTTGATACTGAGCCAAATGTGGTCGGACCAACTGAGATAGAAAAATACCACTCCCGATTCGACTTGCCCGACTCAGTCACTTTGGTTCCTGCGGGAGATAGAGCCGTATGGAATCCTCTCAATGGCATGGTCGCGATTTATGGATCCATGCTTTCCTGCGGCGTCACACTTCCCCTTCAGCCTTTTATTGCCTGGTTTTTGGCTGAAGCAGGGATAGCCCCAGCTCAGTTGGCCCCGAATAGTTACAAAGTCTTGATGTGCATGTGGCACATGTTCAGTCGAATGAACCTTTCGCCGCCTTCCCCGAATGAAATCAGGCATTTCTTTACGCTGAGGCAGGTTAGCAAAGCGGGGACCTATTTTCTTCCGTCTACTCCTTCTGACGGTTGGGTCCCCAAAGAAGCAAAGATGAATCGGGGGTCGATGCTTCTGATGACCAAAAAAGAAGGGCTTTATATGGGGATTCCCCACATCCTACAAGTTCTGGAAGAACAGTTGGTTTTTTGCTAGAGGGACTCTCGGGCTCAACGTCACTGTTCGATCTGGGGATTCCCGAACGATGCTGAGTGTTCCCCGTTTCTTCTATTCCCCTGAAGTGTGGAACAAGAAAATAATTGATTATAGTGATTCTAAGTTGAAGAGGCTGACTCGGGCAGCTGTTCGTACTCTAGAGAAGAGGAGCAAGAGCTATCTTTTCAAAGAGGATGACTTGATAAAGCTCGGTTTCTTCAGACAGGTTTCGGGCCATTGCAGGCGATGTAAGTAACCTGGTGCCCTTTATGTTGTATTTCTCTGCTTTTCATTTTCTTTTCTAACATAATTTTTTTTTTAGTGTTCGATACGGACGTTGTCAGCGATCTTCAGGATCGCAAGGTGAAGGAGATTCTACAAGAGAGTAGAAAGGAAGCTTCCCGTCAGGGCGATGAGGGTATTGCTCCACCTGAGCCTGATGAGGAAACTGATATTGCTGAGCAAATTCCCGAGTGCGTTGATCGGGGTGCTCAGCCTTCTACTCAGGATTTTACTGGTCTAAGTGGCAAAGGTGAGCCAATTGACACCCAACTACCTAAAAATAGGGAGAGGCAATATGAAGGTTCTGGTGAAGAGCCTGTTGGACGATTTGAAGCTGGCGACGGTGGTAACGTCTTGGCGGATCAAGTGCCTACACGTGTCGAATTCTTTGAGTCTTTTCAGGATGATCCGTAAGAAGATCCTGCTGCTGATCTTAACTTCCACCGTTCTCGGGGTGAGAAGCGAAAGGCAGTTAGTTCGCCATCTCGTCCACTCAAAGTTCCTCGTGTAGTCTCATACATTGACTCCAGTGACGAAGACGTTGCAGATGAGATTGCCTTAAGTGTTTGCGTTGAAGCATCAGTAGATGCAGCCGCTTCAGAACCGAGTAGGGCTTCTTCTACCCCCGAAGTTGGAGATATGATGGGCGAACCTTCTGGGGTTCCTTCTCCATCCTTAGAATCGAACAGAGCTTCTCCTGTCCCCAAGTTTGGAAATCTGGGAGCTGAACCTTCGGGGGTTCCTTTATTCCTTTCTCCTCAGGATATGCTACAGGAGATGTCCTCCAATCAGGCTTTTATCGGGGAGGACCGCTGGAGCGGTTTTAGAGATGGTTCACTGTCCGAACGTCTCCAAAACATTTTCAATGGCGCATCTTATGTAAGTTAAATCTGAATCCTTTATTGTTCTGCTTCTGCTAGATTTCTAAGTATATCCCTTTGCAGATGATGGCTGAATTTGCTAAGCTTATTCAGACGCAGCAACATCAAGCCGATCGAATAAGGCGTCGAGAGGCTTAGCTGAAGGCCAGTGAGGAGGGTCGTGCTCAAGCCGAGAAAGCTTACCAGCAGGAGGTCTGTTCTGTACAAATATTTACCGACCATTGTCTGGCGAAGCAGGTTGAAGCCGAGGACAAGGCATCTCTGGCAGAGGAGAAGGTTGTATCACTTCAAAATCTTCTATCTTCTACTGAAGAATCCATGCTCAAGGTGGAGCAGGAAGCGGAGCAGGCAAAGTCGGCGTATGACCAAAAAATTATAGATCTGGAGCGCCAAGTGCTCACAGTTGAACCCCTTTCCTGAGAGGCCAGGTTGGAACTGGAAGTCCAATGGGTGGATCGTTTTAAAAGATCCCCTGCTTATGATGCCCTACTTCTTCGAGAATTTCAACGTGGGCTAGTTTCAGCCAGCGAGTTTTTCAAAGTTAAGAATAGGGCGACCGAGAAAGCCCGTGCTAATTGGGAGCTGCCAATCAAACACCATGTGGAACAATCCTTGGAATCTCTTCGGATTCAGATGAAGGAATAGAGAGCCTACTGTCGTAGTCAAGGCAAAGAGCCCCATCCTATGCATTTAGAGATTCCGTCCGAGCATTCTCTCTCGACCTTTTAAGCAAGTCAAGAGTCGGTTGAGGGTGCAGTCCCTGATGTCGGGCCAGTCCCGGGTGAAGGTTACAGCCAGTGGATGGATGACACTGTCGACAATATCACTTGGCCGTCTAATAAGAGCCTGCTTCGTGAGTACGAAATGGTGCTAGATCCGAGTATTGGCAAAAGCTCGAAATCCTCGCAACCTTAATTTTATAGAATTGTAGAAATTTTTGATTATTTTTTACTTGTACAAAACCATTCTTTAAACTGTAAACATTCTTTTAGGAGCAATAAAATCTTATTTTATTCTGAATTGAATGGTCTTGATCTGTTCATTGCTGATTGTTGCCGAGTGCTGTATTAAACTGATTGGTGTTCAGGTAACTTAACCGAGTATCTTGTTAAGCCGGTTGTTACCCGAATAACTTCAATTGCCAAGTATCTTATTAAACTGGCTTCTTCGATATTCGGGTAACTTAACCGAGTATCTTATTAAACCGGTTGTTACCCGAATGACTTCAATTGCCAAGTATCTTATTAAACTGGCTTCTTCGATGCTCGGGTAACTTAACCGAGTATCTTATTAAACCGGTTGTTACCTGAATGACTTCAATTGCCAAGTATCTTATTAAACTTGCTCCTTCGATGTTCGCGTAACTTAACCGTGTATCTTATTAAACCGGTTGTTACCCGAATGACTTCAATTGCAAAGTATCTTATTAAACTGGCTTCTTTGATGTTCGAGTAACTTAACCGAGTATCTTATTAAACCGGTTGTTACCCGAATGACTTCAATTACCAAGTGTCTTATTAAACCGGTTGTTACCCAAATGACTTCAATTGCCAAGTATCTTATTAAACTGGCACTTTATTATTAACCGAGTCATCTTGAAACAGAAGTTTACATGTTTCATACCCGGTTGCTACCCGAACGTTACATCGAGGCTCACCATGATCATACGTTCGAGTCCTTACGCAATACCAAGGACGTCTCCCTAGTTTTTATGCCAAGGGTTTGCCGAATCGTTGAGCTCTTTTTTTAAAAAAAAAAATCTTCAACACAGCTACGCATTTCACCGGAATTTCTCTTGATAGCATCCCGAGCATTTTTCCAGAGTATGGTGCATCGGGTTTGCCTTTTTGCGAAGGTCATTTTTACCATGCTCGGTTAGTATGCTCCTACGAGCTTCTCCGCCCATTCGGGATTTGATGGTCCCGAGAATTCTATTTGCATGCTCTTATTATCATGCTTTTCTTCCATATGTTCTTATTATCATATGCTTTCTTTTGAAAATCCCGAGCTAGATGCTTTCCTTTCGGAAATTCCAAGTTATTTTATTTATTACTGTAAAAAATCGACAGATTTAAATTACAGTTTAATATTTATCCTACCAATTTTGTCCTGACAAGGAAAAATAATAAAATATTCAATATAAATGTATATATATTTTAAGGATAGAAAATCTTCAGATATTGGGCATTGCATGGCTGGGGTAACACCCCTCCATTAGGTCGAGCAATCTAATAAGCTCCATGGCCAGCTATCCCCTCGATCTTGTATGGGCCTTCCCATTGGTCAGCCAGGGATCCTGCGGCTCTATTTTTTGTGTTCAATGACACCTTCCTGAGCACCAGGTCTCCTAGCTGGATTTTCCTGATCTGAACACGAGAGTTGTAGTGGCGAGCCACTCTTTGTTGATATGATGTATTTCTTATTCGGGACTTTTCCCTTTTTTCTTCTATCTTATCCAAACTTTGTAGTAGCATATCAACATTCTGTTCTTCATCGTATAGCCTGACCCGGGGGGATGCATAAGATGTTTCTACGGGGATGACAGCTTCTGTTCCGAACGCTAAGGTGAACGCAGTTTCTCTTGTTGAAGTCCTTGCTGTAGTCCCATATGCCCATAAAACTTCAGGAAGCTTTTCAACCCGGCTTCCTTTTTTGTCATCTAACTTCGCTTTAATGGTGTGCTTGATAATTTTATTTACTGCTTCTACTAGCCCGTTTGTTTGTGGATGAGCTGGTGTCGCATAGTAGTTAGCAATATGATACTTCTCGCACAACTGCCTGAACTTTTGGTTATCAAACTGAGTGCCATTGTAGGTGATTATAGTGTCCGGAACTCCGAACCTATAAAGTATATTTTTCTTTATAAAATTTGTGGTGTTGGCTTCTGTGATATGCACCATCGCTTCAGCTTCTGCCCATTTTGTAAAATAATCGACAGCTACTATGGTGTGCTTTGCTCCACCCCTGTCCTAGCTGCCATTGGCCCGATTGGGTCTAGGCCCCACATGGCGAATGGCCATGGGGCAGTGAGGTTTCTGAGCTTTTATGGGGGTTGTCGGATATCGTTGGCAATCTTTTGACAGGTTTTGCAACTTTTCGACCACTACTGTGCATCTGAGAAAAGCATAGGCTAGTAATAGCCTTGCCTGAGTTCCTTATGCGCCAGGCTTCTACCCCTAGTGTGGTTCCCACAAACTCCTTCCTGGATCTCTTGAAGTATTCGATATGCATCTTCTTCCGGTACACATCTCTAGAGAGCTCGGGAAAACCCCCTTCTGTATAATTCTCCTCCGATCATGGTATACCTAGCCGATCGATACCTTATGCGCTTTGCTAATATTGGATCTCCGGTAGCACGCCTTCTTCTAGAACCTTCTCAGCTGGACCATCCAACCGTCTTACGGTGTTCAGATTTCTGAAATTTCCAAATGCTTAGGTTCAGCTGTACTCGATTTAAGAAGGTGTGCAACTGGAATGGTTTTTAATCTGATTGAGGTTGTTGCTGACGCTAATTTAGACAATGCGTCAGCCTTTTCATTTTCTTCCCTAGGGATTTGAGCGATCTTGTATTCTTTAAATTTTTGGAGGGGCTGTTTCGCGATGTCACGGTAGGATATCATACCTTCATCTTTGGCCTGATACTCGTCCATAACCTGGTTGACAACTACCTGTGAATCGCTGAATATCTCAACTTCATCTGCCTTGAGAGCTATGCAGACTCTGATTCCAGCTAACAATGCCTCGTACTCGGCTTGATGATTGGTTGCTTTAAAATCAAATCTCATGGCACATTCAACATCATCTCTTTATGGGGTGCAAACTACGATCCCTGCCCCGCTGCCATGAGTATTTGAAGAGCCATCAACATACAGTTTCCATGGGAAACTCTTTTCCAAGAGTCTTTTTGCTTCCATGTTTGGTTTTGTGAATTCGGCTATGAAGCCTGTCACAGCTTGTCCTTTGAGGGAGGTTCTGGGGACATAATGAATATCGAATTCACTTAGCTCGATTGCCCATTTGGTAAGTCTTCCTGATATTTCTGGTTTTTATAATATTTGTCTTAATGGGCAATTGGTGAGAACCTGGATTGTATGGGCCTGAAAATATGGTCTCAGCTTTTTTGCTGCTGAAACCAATGCTAAGGCCATCTTCTCTGCCTGTGAGTGCCTGGTCTCGGCCGGTACGAATGCCTTGCTGGTATAATACACTGGTTTCTGCACTCCATCTTCTGTTCTGACAAAGACTGAACTTGCTGCAAGCTCGGTTATTGACAGATACAGCTGAAGTATTTCCCTTTTTTACGGTTTTGAGAGAATGGGAGCTTGTCCCAAGTACTCTTTTATTTTTAAGAATGCCTGCTCACACTCTTTGTTCCACTCGAGTCCTTTTTTTTTTTTTGATTATCTTGAAGAAAGGTGTGCACCTGTCTGTAGCCCTTGAGATGAATCTTCCCAAGGAGGCTAAACACCCTGTTAAGCGATGTACCTCTTTCAATGTTTTAGGTGAGGTCATTTCTTACGAAGCCTGGATCTTCTAGGGATTAACTTCGATTCCTCTTTGATGGACTTGAAAACCCAATAATCTCCCCAAATGGACTCTGAATAAACATTTTTTTGGGTTTAATTTCATCTGGTATCTTCGCAGAACATTAAATGTCTCTCGGAGGTCCCGGCCATGCTCATCTGCCGAGATGCTTTTAGTCAACATGTCATCAATGTACACTTCCATGTTTCTTCCTATTTGCCGAGTGAATATTTTGTTGACCAACCTTTGATACGTAGCACCTTGATTTTTTAAACCGAAAGGCATTACTGTGTAGCAATATAAACCCTGATCTGTTGTGAAAGCTGTTTTTTCTTTATCAGCTTTGTTCATCTGGATCTGATTGTATCCCGAGTAAGCGTCCATGAAGCTGAGCCATTCGTGACCTGCTGTAGCATCCACCAGCTGGTCTATCCTTGGAAGTGGGAAGCTATCCTTCGGACATGCCTTGTTTAGATCCGTGAAATCTACGTACATCCTTCATTGTCCATTTTTCTTCTAGACGAGGATTACGTTGGCGACCCACTGAGGGTAGCTGACTTCTCTGATTGATCCAGTTGCCAGTAGCTTTTCCACCTCTTGTTTGATTGCTTGACTTCTTTCAGGATTGAACGATCTTCTCTTTTGTATAACCGATTTTGCATTCGGGCTAACTGGGAGGTGGTGGGATATTCTCGGGCATCTATTCCGATCATATCTTCGTAACTCCAAGCGAATACATATTTGTTCTCTCTAAGCAGATTGGTTAAGTCTTGCTTGACTTTTCCATCCAAGTTGGCCCCGATCTTGATTTTCTTGTCCGGTTTGTTTTCTTCAAGTACTATTTCAACCAATTCTGTTTTGTATTCATTCGAGCCTTCCCTTGGATCCAGTTCCAATGATAAGGATTCTTCACACTAATTTGGCTGCATTATGGTGCACACTTGTTCAACATCATGCTTGTCTCTGTATACTGACAGGTTTGCTCTTCGGGCCATCTCTTGAGATCCCTTGACTATCCTAACCCCTTGTTCTGTTGGGAACTTGATCATTAATGCATAAGTGGCCGTCACAGCCCTTGTTTTATTCAAGAATGGCCGGCCCAATAATGCATTATACGGCCAATTATCCAAGTCAACTATCACGAAGTTGAGCAGGACAGTCATCTGGCATAGTGCTGTTCCGATCTTCACGGGTAGTTTTACTGTCCCGAGTGATATGACCTCTATCCCCCAAACCCTGTAAATGGAGTATGAAAAGGCTGTAAATCTTTTAGGTCTAGTCTCAGCTAGTCGTACACGGCCACACTTAGGATGTCTGCTGAACTTCTATTATCTATTAAAATTTTCAAGACTTCCCTATAGCCAATCTGGGCACTTATAACCAAAGCGTCATTAGGTCGAACATCGACGCCATGAGAATCTGCCTCTGTAAAGACTATTGGGTCCCATCCTTCCTTTACCCTTTTCGGGTCTGGCTCAACCGAGTTTACGTCAAATTTATTCCTTGCTTCTATTGCTTCTTTGATTTCCTGAGTTCGTTCTCTGTTGCTTCTCCTAGTAGAGGGGGGTCCTCCGAAAATTGTATGTATTACTTGATTGGCTTCGGGGCTGGTTCTTTGATTTTGACCCTGGTTGTGATCAACCTTGAATTCTTTCTTAGTTTTTGATCTTTCATTTTTTTTCAAGATTACATCCCACAGGTGCCCTTTCTAAATAAGAGTCTCTATGTAATCTCTAAGCTGAAAACACTTTGAAGTCTCATGCCCGGTTTCTTTGTGAAACCTGCAATACTTGGTTATATCTCTCCGGGCTAACTGTGATTGTTGCCTCGGCTCTGTGACCATTTTTTTCTCTTCCAAGATGGCTAAAATTTCTTCTTGTTTTTTTCGAAGAGGGGTGTAATTGGTATATCTGCCTAGGTACTTCTCTGTGGACCGTTCGGCGTTGAGCCCATTACCCCCATCCTTGTTTTTCTCCTTGCCGTTCCCTTTTTGTTTTTCCTTTTGATTCTGCCCATTGGATTCGGTATTCTTCTGTTCAGGCTTTCCTCCATGCATATAGCTTCCTCCTGTAGCTAACTCTTCCTCCTCAGCCAGAGCGTATCCTCCTGCCATATCTATCATGTCAGCATACTTAGTCAGCCGTGCTCTTCTCAAATCAAAGGACAATCGTCCATTCTGCAAATTATTGGTGAAAGCAGCAATAATTGCTTCATCATTAGCACTGCCAATTTCTGATACTGCTTGGCCGAACCAGCCCAAGTACGTTTTTAATGACTCGTCCTTCCTTTGCTTTATTTGAGAGAGGTAGGCCACCTAGTTCTTCCTATGAACATTGCTCAGAAATTGCCTTGAGAAGCTTCTGCTCAGTTCGCTGAAATTTCCGATGCTCGCCGGGGGTAGTCTTCCGAACCATCTTGACCCTGTGTCCCCTAGTGTTTACCGAAAGTTGAGACATAATAGAGGGTCACTACGGGCATATTGAGCCATGGGACTTTTATAGCGTCTAACGTGCTCCTTTGGATCTGTATCTTTTTTGAATTGCTCCACATGCGTCATCCTGAATCTTTCTGGGAAAGGGGTCCGTAAAATTTCCTTGGTGAATAGACTGTCAGAGTCATCGTCAGATAGATCATTACAGCCATAACGTCTGACCAGTGCCTCCATCTGTCGCCTGTTATTCTCAATATCTCGAGTTAGGCTCTGGATCGTGACATCTCTGTCCCCCATCGGACTTTCCCGACGGTAATACCGTTGGGTTATCGTCATTCTTTCCTCAGACTCTTCAGTCTGATGCCGGTCCTCTCGTATGACTCCACGATGATGTTTGAGATGGTGTTGATCACTGTCTTGTGATGATGACCGACCTCTACGACAGTTGTTTTTACGATGTCTGGCACGTACTGTTTGATTGTGGTCCAGCCTCTGTTGATGTTCCTCTTCAAGTGTTTTCTGTCCGGCCGGGTTGATTGGGGAAGAGTTCCTTCTGGTTTCTGGCATAGTTATTCCTGGTCCAACCGCCATCGAACTGAGCCTTACGGGAGGAAGATTGGGAGTATGTGCTCCTGCAGCCAGTAGATGAATCCCTTCCCTTGTTGCGTCCGTCACCAATTGCTGCAAGGCCTCTTGGAAACGCAGCGTAAGATCTCTACTGGTTGGAGCAAATTGTTGGATCCCTGCTAGATGCGCAGGCTGGTTTTCTGTGTTTGCTGTAGGATCTTGTGACGTATTGCCAACATGGAAATCGCCTGGTGATTTTTGGATATTCCCTGGATCTTGTGACGTATTGCCAACAAGGAAATCGCCTGGTGATTTTTGGATATTCCCTGAACTACTTCTGCTTCATATCATTGCTTTTAACAAGTTCGGAGGTTTTCGAGCCCCTCCTTCCAGCGCCAATTGTTTACGTCGATTTCTAGATTACGTCAGAAAAGCTAACAAGGATTGGATTTTGGCTATTAATTCAAAGAGAAAGAGATTCAAAGAGAAAGAGATTCAAAGAGAGTAACGAAGACAAAAGTTTTAAGTAGTAAAACTCCGATGATCGGAGAAACGTCCACAGGTGGTTGAAGGATCAACCAAGCCAAAATCCACTATGAAAATATGATATTTACAAGCTCTCGATCTCTCTTTTTTCTCTCTGTATTTGCTATGGTTGCTGTATTCTATATTGCCTATATATTTTAGAGCCAGATTATGGGTCTATTTATATGCTTATAGAACCCTAATCTGCTTTGTACAAGTAATACAAGATATTTGTATTTAATTGTGATTTGGTTACTTGCTTGAGGTTGATTTGTCTTCTTTCCTGTTTCGGAGTCTTTTACGGAAATCGAGTGGGATTCTAGTAGTGTAGTTAAATTTGGACTTGTTTCCTTATAAGAATGTAGTCTTCGTAAAGAAATCAAGTTATTTCCTGATTGGGGGACTCTTCTAACTTAAAGTTCCAATATTTGTGATTCCTTCCTGATGGATATCTTCACGTATTTAATGACTTAATCCATGTGAAATAAGCACCAAGTTCTTACTCGAGTTGTATTTATTCCCGAGTAAGAATAATACCAGATGGTCCCGAGTAGCGCCGTTTGAGCCTGAGTGGAAGCGTTGTTTAACCAGTCCCGAGTGTTGTTAACTGATCCCGAGTAGGTTTCATTCTACATATGCGTACTCGGGCTTCTCTTCTCTTTAATGATGCCTCGTAGGATATTTCCTGAGTGCCCGTTTGGGCGTCCACCTGGCTATTTTCTCCTTCCTGTCAATGACACGTATGCTTGATAAAATTCACATACAACACCAATCTTACCCCCTTGCTCACTATTTGGATCGAGGACACCTAGAGAGGAGACCAGATACCAGGACCGGGTATCAAGACCGAGGACCGAGGACTAGGACCCGGACCAGAACCGGGGACTGGATCAACCTTTTTGCATCAGCAGGGGAACCTCAAGCCCCTCTTATCTCCTTTATAGGCACGAAGCCTAATGGGCAGGGTGACTTCTCTCCTACCTACCTCACCATCCTTCATATTCATAGAAGATTACCAAGATACAAGGTACCTACTCCCAGCCGCCTACCGGGTAGCTGGTTGAGGGTGTTAATTAAGATTTTTCACCCAATGGGAATATCCGGTTAACAATAAATATAAATAATTGATTAACTGAGACTTGAGAAAGAATTGGAGGGAATTAAAGAGAATTTGGAGAGAATTAAAGATTTGGTGTGAGGAGAAATGAATTAGGTATGGGGAGGGGGAGGGGGAGGGGGAGGGGAAGGGTGTATTTATAGGAAACTAAGAAAAGAAAAGGAAAAAAAAAACAAATGGGGTTGTTTGAGATCGTAACAGTCACTAGAACGTTGGGCCCCACCTAGTCAATTTTATTTTTCAAAAATAGTTAAAAAATGGAACCTCCGGTTTTTTGTATTGGATAACTGGAACCAGTTTTTTTATTCCGATTAGGTTCTGAGGAGGGCAATTTCGGTTTAGTTCGGTGGTTCGAACCAAACCGCAGTCATGTCTAATAAGTTATTTACATTTAGATATCTCAATAAAGTTATTAAACTGATAGGTTAATATATATGCATTGCATAATGTGACATAATGGTAACGAGTGTTCATTTAGTTTGGCAAAGCCTCAAGTTCAAGTGGTCTTACCCATGGTATGTCAAAACAAAACTAATATATATATATTATTGGATTTTAAAAAGTCCATACTACTATTCTATCAGCACATTAAATTTGTTAAATAAGTTGCTAGTGATTAGAAGTTTAATTTTTTTAAGATATTATAATAATACAAGGTTTTAGGGAAATGGACATGACTCAAACCCACAACCTCATAGTGTAAGTGTGAGAGACATATTACTAGATCAATCTCATTTTGTCGATGAGGAGCTTAATTTAACCCATTTAAATCAATCTCTAAAAAAAACTCATTTAACACAAAAACTATTTATATAACATTACGGGGATAAAATCGTAAATAGCCCTAAAATTATAGGAATATTTTACTATTTTTATCTAAGAGAAATGAGTTTTAGACAAAAATACCTTAGTGCATTTATGATATGTAAGAGAAAGATTTTTTTTATTCATCTTCATCGATCTCCATTGATGGAGATTTGTTAAACCTCCATCAATAGAGGTTTTTTCGATCTCTACTTATGATCTCCATCAATGGAGGTCCGTGAACAAAACTCATTGATGGAGGTCTATTTGACCTCATCTGATTTTTTTTTTCCAAATCTTCAAATGAAGATCTCTTACCAAAAATTTTACACGATGAAATATCAACATCATGCAGAGAGAGAAACATATATTTTTGGAATAGTTTCGGTAAGGAGAACAATATTTTGAAGAGAGAAAATTATAGAGAGAGAAACATGAATGAATGAGAGAAACAAGAGAAACCTATGAAGAGAGAGAAAGTTCAATGAAGATTCAAGTTATTAAAAGTGATCAAAGTGAAAACTTAAAATTGATGAGAGAGAAAACATAAAAGAGAAAAGGAAAGTAATTAAAGATGATGAATATGGAAGTCAACTAAAGAATTTAGAAACGCATTTCTATCAGATCACCCATAAATATGGATAAAACAGTTTTTAAGTTATTGAGAAGGGATAAATATAAGGTAAAATTCCTTCTTTTGGCCTGAAAATTAATGCAGTATACAAAACTATCACATCCCAATAAGTTTTGTTTTTTTATCGAAGAGAAATATTTTTTTGGCCCTTTTCTACCTTTTCATTTTATTCTCTGATACAACTTTTTTTTTCTTTCATAAGTTTATTCTTGTCATGTTTCTCTCTCTAAAACTTTTTTTCCTATCTTTACTGTTTAAAATAATGTTCTCCTCATTGAAACGATTCCAACGATATATTATGGGGATATCAATTGCTCCTTCAAAAGTCCTTTGAAAGTATTTCGTTTCATGTCTTCATACTGAAATCTTTACATGTTGAAATATCAATATGATTACACGATGAAAATCTTTACATGCTGAAATATCATCATCTTTATATGCTGAAAAACTTTACACTCTGAAATATCAACATCTTTACACGTTGAAATGCATTTTTACACACTGAAATTATAAAATGATTACACGCTAAGATTACATTTCGACGTGTAATGTTCCTGGAAACTTCAAATTTTCTATTTTCAATCTCACTCTCATTTTTCAATTTTCTGAAAAAAAAAATAAACTTTTTTTTCAAACCTTCATTAATGGAGATCAAACAAACCTCCATATGAACGTCTGGAATAAACCTCCATTGATGGCTGCGATAAAGATGATTAAAAAAAGTTGTTATTCTTACGTGTGATATTTGCACTAAGGGCATTTTTATCTGAAATCATTTCTCTTTGATAAAAAAAAAAGTTATTGAGAAATGATATTTTTGTATACTCCTTTAATTTTAGGGCAATTTATGATTGTGACCCTAAATGTAAACAACAACATAATTTTAGGGATAAATACTAGAATTTCCTCCAAAATTTATTTGGGATAATTGTATTAGCAATTCATAAGCTTTTATTTTAACTTATTTTAAAAGGAGATAATTATACCACAATTGATTAGTTTTATTTATTAGAGCATTTTCAATATAAATATACATTTGGAGAAAATTGACTGCCACATAGGACAAAAAGTTAAAAAGTTAGAAAAACTCTCTCCAATACAATTATCTAACTTCAATACGGAGATGATATGGTAAAAAAAAGTTATAGAATATGGAGTTGGGTTTCTAATTCTAGAAACTTTCCTACAAATGCTGACTAAGATTCCTAACTCTTTCAACCAATAATATTAAAGCTCATATTATGGTAAAATAAAAGAGGAGAGAGAATATAATAATTATTTTATTATGATTGATTATAAAATGAATACATATTTGACTTTAGATAATTACATTAGAGATGTAAATATATATTTCTCTATATATTTTTTTAAATGGACCCATAATGAATAGAGATGATAATGTGACACTATTTAAAAACTCAAAAATGCATATTTACATTTGAGATGCTCTTATAATAGTTTTAGTGGGTTGAAATTGTGTTATTAAATAAGTAAAATGTGTATTTGGTGGATGAGATGAGGTTGGTATGATGGTAAATCTCTCACATCTGCACCATGAGGTTGCTTGTTCGAGTCTCCCCACAAAAAAAAAACCTCAAATTAATATAATACTTTTAAAAAAATAAAAAATTGTTTATTTGGTGTGCTTGTTTTCACCAACTGTCAACTAATTCAAATCTAGCTAGTGGGGGGGTTCCTATTGGGGTTGTTTGCCTGCTGTGTAAACAAAGTGTGGAAACCACAGTCCATGCAGTGTGGGCTTATAGTCTATTCAAGATGGTGCGTGATGACGGGAAAAATACAACACACACAGCGGAAGCGTGAGAAAATTTAATAAAATTAAAATTAGGGTTTGAGTATAAATAAAAATAATTCCTTTTTAAATAACAAGAACCTTAATCCTAGATTAATTGATGTATATAAAAGTGTCGTACCTTTTTCTCGTGACCATTGAACAAGCGCCGAATTGATTCCGCAAGATCTTCCAATCCAATTACGAACGTGAATCACCTAGGAGTGTGGGTTCCCTTTCTTCAAATTGTATACCTGATGATGGAAACAAACAAAATCTATTTCTTTGTTAGTTACAAATATCCTTCAAGAGAAAAATCAAGAACGTCCGGCCACTTGTAAATTATCAATCAATTTGATATTGTACACAAAACCCTTTTGATGTAAAGGATACTAGTGTACTATCGGAAACAAAAACGTTCTCTTTTTCTCTTTTCTCCTTGGCCGAATTCCACACCCTATAACTTAGAATTTTTTCTTGAGTAAAATACTAAATTTTTCTCTATCAAAATTCTCTCTTGCCAAGCAAAATTCTCTCTTAGAAAATACTTATGTTGGCCAAAATTTTCATCATAGAATGCTTAGGGCTGGGGGATATATATAGGATCACAAATCCTTTCCTAAGAAGGATTTACTTGGTTGTTAAGAATCCTTTTCAAAGAAGAATTCTACCCTTAGGTAGATTTACTTGGTGACCAAGAATCCTTTTCCAAAAAGAATTCTTTCCTACACCAAGACTCCTAATCCAACTCATTAGTGTATTTGTAACCATATTAAAGACTTCCTAATTTGATTAGATAAATAATTCATTTTATTTATCTACTTATCAAATATAGTATTTAATATTACTTATACTACCAACAATAGTATAATTTTAGGAGACAAACTCCTATTAGGAAAACGATTTTGACTTTTAATTAAACAATTAATTAATTACCAAATTAATTAATTTCCATTTAATTAAATAATAAAATAAAAATAATTAAGCTATTCGAAATAGCCTTGCCGCCCAACACATATATATGGGCCAATATATTATTTTCATATTTTATTAAATCCATTTGACCTTTATAAAAAGTCCACATGTGAACTACACCCATTCTTACAAAAAGAAACAAGTCCACATGCCTCAATACAATTCTAGAAGGACCCCTAAATTTGTCCGGTAGAATATTTCATGTGATCCATGCAAGTTTGTGTGGATTGGGGATCTTGGCGGGCTATATAAATTTAAGCTCCAATAGACACAACCCAATCACAATCAACAAATGATTCACCTAGGTCCGATCTATTTAATTTTAGGTCATTCCATTAAAGAACTAAAATTGAACTCTTAAATAAAGATAGAATAAGTTGATGTTACTCATTCATACCCTAGACAACCTTATTGGAGAAAGTTGTTAGGTTTTAGTTTGTGTTGGCATTAATTCCATATTTACTTGTAATGATTTAGTTGTTGAGATTCATGATGATTCAAACTTCAAAGAAAGGATGAACAACAAGTCAAAGCAAGTTCTAAGTCTTCAAGGAGAAAGGATGCAATTTGGTTCTACAAAGGTATACTAAGACCTTATCTTTCTCTTACAAGGCTTAGGCACACACACGCAATTCATACATTTGTGTCCCTGCATCGTTTTGCACCATTATAGGCACACACATACAATTCATTCATATGTGTCCCTGCATCGTTATGCACCATGTATAACACATTCACACACTTGAAGATGAATGCTCATGTATTGGTATGGAAATAACATATTTGGAAAGTGCATGATTGGAGACTATCTCTATGTAGTTTGCATTTTAGTGTGAATAGTGTTTGTATGTGTATATATTTGTATAACTTGGATATTGAACTTGATTTTAGCCTTAAATCATTCTTGATTGAGTTCCGGTCATTTCGGTTGCTCATACTATTGATTTCAAGTTCTAAGTCAAAAGATAATACACTTTAAACTCATGTTGCATACATTGTCTTCATCTTCGTATATCGAGTCGAATTATTATTTTCTGGGTTAAGTATCTTATATTCCCATATCCGTGTGAGATTTACGGTTTGTAATCCGCAAATGGATTTGAATTCCGAGATTGGAGGTAAGAGAACGGTCGAAGAACGCGAAGGAAGGTCGAAGGAGAAAGAAGTCAGCAAAGTACTTCTTTCCCAATATGGCGCGTGGTCATCTCGGGGCAGAAGGCTTGCTGCCCCGAGATTCCCACACGCCATCTCGGGAAGCAAGCATGCTTGGCTGCTTCTTGCCCCTCTTGGTCATTTCACATGCCCAATTTTCCGTCTCCTTTATATTCTCCTTCCCTCTCACATTTCATTCTAAGAAGAAATTTAAACTTGTGTGCAGAAAATTTCTCTCTACATTTTCTCACCTTCCAAACACCATAACTTCTTCATTTGAACTCCGATTTGAGTGATTCAAAGTTGAGAGTGTTTGTATATTCATCCTCCATATTTTCTATGAAGGTTTGAGTGAGTTTTGTTTCTTTTTTTGGAGTATAAATACACAAAACCGGGACTGCACCTAAATCAACTAAGGTATTGATTTCCTCTCAAAGTTTTCTTTTAAAACTTGGTCAATTGCCTTAGGTTTTCTTCTTCAACTTATATATGTGTATTTTGAGTGTTTTAATTTGAGTTTTGAACTCTTTTAAAGCTAGGTTGGGTTTCAATTGAAATCTTACATGTTGAGATAGGTTTTGAATTTGCCTATGTTTTCGCATGTTTGGGATTGTATTGTGCTAGCTTTTATTCTAGGACTGTTTGATGATCTTTGATTGATTGATTGATTTTGTGAAAAATGGTTCCTCACAAGTATTAGGCTCTCTTTGCCAAATTCTCATATTAATACATGTGTTTATGTTCTTTTCAGCTATTCATGTGTTTTGTTGAATCTATGAATAGGAATATGCTTTAGAACTTTAGCTTAAATCTAAATGACTTTGTCATATGATTTTAGCATGTTTTTGGTTTATGTGATTTAAACTTGATTTTGTGATTAATTGAACATATCTTGTGATTCAAGTTTAGATCTATGTATGTATCTATGTTGTGATTAATGTTGAACATATCTTACATGATCTAGATGGATTAATCATGCATGATTAACTAGACTACATGTGATTTGTACATTCATGCTCATGTATAGTATTTTCCATAGGATGTGTTGATCATAGCATTCTATGTTGCGTGCTTGTTTGTGTTTTACATTCATGATCACCCAGATGCCTTGTGAGAAGAAAGTCTTGACAATAGGTGTGAGACCTATTTTGTTGAGCAAGAAGTCTTGGCAAGAGGTGTAAGACCTTGGATTGTCAAGCAAGGAAGTCTTGGCTAGAGCCGGGAGGACTCGGATAGTCGAGCAAGAAGTCTTGCCTAGGGTCGTGAGGATCCGGATAGGTGAGCAAGGAAGTCTTGACTAGAGTCGGAAGGACTCGGATAGTTGAGCAAGAAGTCTTGCCTTGGGTCATGAGGATCCAGTAAGGTGAGCGAGGAAGTCTTGACAAGAGGTGTGAGGCCTCGAATTGTTGAGCATGAGGTCGATAACTTCATGAGTAGGATAGAAGGGTAGTTTCTAGGTGAAGGGATCACTTGAGAGATTGTACTTGTCTTATCTACTAGTGGATTTTGTTTTTCGATGGTTGCTAACCCGTGGATGTTTCCTCTTCGGAGGTTTACCATGTTATATCTTGTTTCAACTTCTCTCTATCCCTATCTCTCTAGTATTTGTATTTGTTATTTGAATACTATGGATAGAACTCTTTATGTAAGTTGACTTCCTTTCTATAATATAGATTTTGTATGTGTTACAATTACTTTTTTGTATCACACTTTACTTGTTTTATATATTGATTAAGTGTCTTTAGTTAATATATATATTGTGATACAAGCAATCTAGAGGGACAAACTTTTGTTTGTTTCTATGGGAGTCGAAAAAGGTGTATAACCTATTCACCCCCTAGGTTAGCCTTGAGCAGTTAACCGTGTTTGTATTTTCAGTTGGTATCAGAGCAGGACACTAGATTGCACTTAGTGAGAGTCTGGGTGATACATTCACAGTTTTTCCAAGGCGCTTGAAGTCTAGGGTTTACAGGATAATGTAATGGCGGAAGAAGCCTCAAATACTAGGCCACCATTACTTCGAGGCACTAACTAAGTTTATTGGAAGTTGAGGATGAAAGCCTACATCCGCTCTATTAATGAAAGGGCTTGGATGGTAGTGAAAGAAGGTTATATTCCTCCTACCAAGGTTCAAGAGGATGAAACCATGATACTCTAGCCAAGGAGTGAATGGACAACGAATGAGTTTGGGGTTTCTAAATGACACCTTCTTGCTATGAATTTTGGAGGAGTTGATGGGCATCAATTCTCGTACATTCAAAATCTTGAATCCACAAAGGAAGCTTAGGATACTCTCCAAGTTACTAATGAAGGAACCTTAGCGGTGAAGAAATCGAGGCTTCAAATGTTGGCCTCACAATTTGAAGGTTTAAGTATGGGTGAAGAAGAAAAGTTTAAAGACTTGCAATTTCGGCTTCTTAACATTGCTAACCAACGTCAAGCACTTGGAGTACCTTTCTCAAAAGAGCGTTTAAATTGGAAAATCCTTAGGTCTCTTCCTAAGAGATTCAAATCAAAGGTGATTGCTATTGAGGAAAGCAAGGATGTGGATAGTATGAACATTGATAAGTTGCTTGGGTCTCTCCAAACCTATGGGATGTGCTTGAAGCCAAGGATTAAGAGTAAGGGAATCGCTTTCAATGCTATTGAGGAGGAGAGTGATGATAAAAATGAAGAGATGGCTCTTTTGGTTAGGAAGTTCAAGAAGTTTCTAAAGAAGAATGCCAATCCTAAAGCAAGTCTTCTAAGGAAAATGAAGTTAAGAAAACATCATCTCCAAGGAATGAGAAGAATAGTCAAGCCATGAACAAGAAAGATGTTCAATGCTATAATTGTCATGGTTTCGGTCACTTTGCTAGTGAGTGCACCAAAAAGCCATCTAAGAAAGACAAGAAAAGCAAAGTGTTGGCGGCTACTTGGAGTGATGATAATTCTAGTGACAATGTGAGCTCTAGTAGTGAGTCTTCAAGTGATGAAGAGTTGGTGAGCAACTTTGTAGCTCTATCTGCTTCTCATTCTCCACTAGATGTTGATAGTACAATATCTTTGAACAAGAACTTTGATGCAAATCATCATGGAAGCTCTAGTTCCATTCCTACTAATCTTGAGTTGTTGGGAAAGATAGAAAAGCTTGAAGAAGCTAGAGATAATGCTCAAAAAGAAGCAGTTAAGAAGGATGATTTGATCAAGAAACAACTAGATGAGTTTGTGGTTGTTACTCGTAGACTTCTTAGTGAGAAAGGTGATATTATGAAGAAGTTTAGAGAACTTGAAAAGATAAACCTTGAGAAGGAAAATGTGATATCTTCTTTAAAGAAGAGAGAACAAGAATTGATGGATGAGATAGACACGGCTAAGGAGGCCATCAAGGACTTAGTGAATGATTCGGTAAGTGTGTCTAGTGTTAGGAATCTTGTTAACTCTTATAGTGGTGAAGACGACTTGGTAGTTGAAGAGGAGCTTTTGGACGTACCACTTCCTACTCACTTTGATGAAGTCGTGATTGATAAGAAACCACACAAGAAGAGAAGATCAAAAGCCAAGAAGAAGTAGGTAAACAAGGTATCTCTGCAAACTCCTAGTGAAGCTAGTTAAACTCCAAAAGGTACAATCTCATCTTTTATTCCAATTCCCCATTATTGCAACACAATAGGTCACATTAAGCCTAGGTGTTATAAATATATAGAAAAATGCAAATTAGGAAATGAATCTAGAGATAAGGAGATTAAACTTTAACTTGAACATGCTAAGGCCTTGAAAGTTGAGAAACATGATAATATTGCAAAGCATGAGAAGAAGTTGTGGAGTAGAAAGAATACTAATCTTGTTCAACTTGACAAATCTTGTGTTGAAAATGTTAAGGAAGAGTGTGTTAATGATATTCTTGTTAATCAAGTCATTGAAGGACTTTACTCTGGATTTAACATTGTTGTCAAGGATGATATTGGAAATATTTGTGTAGGTACACCCAAGAACAAGTTGTTCAAGGGTGAGTGCTCTTATCACTAATATAAGAAGCACATGTGAGATAACTTTGAGGCGATATATCAATTGTGTTGAAATTCTTGCTTGCTAGCTTTGAATACTTCATGTATTGATATGAACTTGGTTATCTCACATCATGATTGTTATGATGGTCAAAATTTGTTGATTAACTTTAGAGAAGTTCTTTTGATATATGTGTTGATTGAGTTGAGATATTATGCTTTTTATACTCTTGTTGTGAAACATCGTCAACTTGGTGTCATGAGGACATTCAAGGCAAGAGTCCTCATAAAAAGGGCGGAAGTATGATATTTGGTGAATATAATATGCAAAAAGGTATCTCTATACTCTAATACATGTTCTCTTAGATATTCATCTTTTGACTCAATTTTTGATATACATCTCATAGCATGTCATATTAGAGAATTCTATATAGCATACATATGGTTCTCATTGACATTTGCTATTTTAGGATCTAATAGTGATATTGTTTACATTGATCTTAACTTTGATGATTGTTTGTGTATAGTATATTGAGTGGCATTTCTTTTGAAAAATATGAGCTTCATACTTTTTGAAAGCTACTCATTAAAGAAGTAATGATCTTGAATACGTCTCTACTTATTGCTATTAGATCATGTGCTTATGAACCATAAAATCTTGGTTTTCTAAAAATTGCACCTTGCTTCTCTTATCTGTTTTGCTAGTATGTTGAGTTTACTAATATGTAAACATTGGATACACCTTGAAGTTTTTGTGCTTAAGTACATTTAAAATGACCTATGGTTAGTATCCATTTTGCTTCGGCAATTACATAGAACTCAACGAGCACCTTCATGAAAAGGGATACACACATTGGTTGTGAAAGCTATCCAATGTTGGAAAGAGCTACACCATTGTGATGAGTGAAAGCCGTCATGAAGTGAATTTTGTTCATGAAGTGAACTAGGTTTTAATTTTTTTTATACAGATCATAATCCGTATCTGGGACCAATGAACATTGGATCATAATTATTTTTCAGAACTAATACATACAATATGTAAACACATGAAATTGAAATCGATATAATTAGAAGAATAAAATCTTACCAACGTTTGGAGGCTCCTTTACTTTACGATGTGCTCCTGTCTGAACCACTCGATCTTCCTTACTATCTCCCATAACTGAAAACTGTGTGTAGGCGCGTCACGGTCTCAGGAACATGAATATAGGATGCAGAGAAATACTTGAAGAAACTATTTCTTCTCAATTTGGTGTATTGATTTCACGCACACATAATTTGCACCTCATGCAAAACTTATATTGTCAGATGTGGTTTCGTCTTTCTTTTATAACAATATATATCAAATATATATATATATAACTTTATTTCTTTTTTTTTTCTTACGCTTTTTTTATATATATATTTATCTTAATATATAAAATCGATATATCATATATATATATATATATATATATATATATATATATATATATATATATCCTATACAAACACTTATATATGTGCACACACCGATTTGCATCCAATGCAATCTCTTGTGCTATAATTGATATATATATATCTTTTAATTATCCTTTTCAAATATATCTAATATATTTAAAGTGATAATAAGTATTTTAAATTTAAACTTAAATTCAAATACTTAGATAAATGATTTAGTAAAATAAAATAATCCTATTATTTTCTCTTCACTTAAATCCATATATCAACTAACACTCTCCAATTAATAGTTAATTAATAATTCATAATTATCAATATAATTAAAAAATCTAATTATTTAATTAATTTAACTACTAACATTCATTAATTAAATAATCTAATTATTCAATTAATTTCTGAATATATACATGTCACTTTTGTAACACAGTTAATTGGACAATCCAATTAATTAATCGTGACCCTTGTTACCTAAATCGATCGGGCTAGCAAGGGGACCTAACCCATGGTATATCAAAGACCACGATCTAATCTGAAGGAGTCAATAAGACACACAGGATTAAGATCACCCACATATTGCCATCATTAGTTGATATATATGTATCTCGTTAGTAAACGGATCTTGGTGAGAGATTCATATAGATCATGACCCAGTCCTATATGGTCACATCATACAAGGCCTCCATTCTCATATCTCTATATAAATGATTCAAGATAGAATCACTGTACATTACAGAATGGACCGCAGCTTTAGATTAAACACGGATATAGTACCCAACTTTATTTGCTATCTATGGACTCTTTAGATTGCACGTCTCTTACTGTATCCATCCGTTAATGACACTCATTTACACAGTTCGAGATTACATCCGGCAATCTTGGATGTTAAATATATGCACAAGTTATAAAATAAACAACACAACAAGAATAAATTGAACTTTTCTTTTATTTATTTTATAAATCCATTTACAAATTACATCTTGAGGGCATAAACCCCAACAATCTCCCACTTGCAGTAAAGCTTGTGAGGCATGTCTTGTAACCCTAGGCCATCTAGATGATCCGAAAACACTTTAGCCGGTAAAGTCTTCGTAAATGGATCAGCATGATTTTGGTGTGATGGGCCTACCCAGATCTCGAACAACTTTCAGATCACTCAAGAACTTACGAAGCGAATCAGCCTTTTTAGCAGCTTCACAAGTGGCTATATATTCGGCTTCCATGGTGGAGTCAGCAATGCAAGATTGCTTAATACTTCTCCACATAATGGTTCCACCACCTAGGGTGAATACTGATCCAGACTTGGATTTTCTAGAATCCCTGTCTGACTAAAAATCAAAATCCATGTATCCAAACGGGATCAAATCCTGTCCGGAATACACTAGCATATAGTCTCTCGTTCTCCGAAGATACTTGAGAATTGTCTTGACAGCAACCCAATGATCAAATCTTGGGTTGGACTGGTATCTACTTACTATTCCCACTGTATAGAAGATGTCCGGTCTCGTGCATAACATAGCATACATGAGACTACCTACTGCCGATGCATAGGGTACACGTCTCATATCCTCAACTTCTTGAGGTATCTTAGGACATTATGAATAGACAAGTGAACTCCATGCCTGGAGTAAATTACCTTTCTTGGAGTTCTGCATCAAAAAATGCACAAGAATCTTATCGATATATGATGCCTGAGACAGTGATATGAGTTTGTTCTTACGATCCCTTATAAATTGGATCCCTAAAACATAACTTGCCTCTCCCAAATCTTTCATTTGGAATTGGCTAGCCAACCAACTCTTTACATCAGACAACACTCTCATATTATTTCAATTGAGTAGGATATCATCTACATATAGGACCAAGAAAACTACTTTCTTATCAATGATGCACTTGTAGACACAACGCTCATCGACGTTCTGCTCGAAGCCATAGGTTTTGATTACATCATCAAACCAAATGTTCCAAGATCTAGATGTTTGCTTAAGTCCATAGATGGACCTTTGCAGCTTGCAATCCTTTTACTCTTGATCTGGAGACACGAATCCCTCTAGTTGCATCATATAGATGCTCTCATCAAGATTTCCATTCAAGAATGCAGTTTTGACGTCCATTTACCAAATTTCATAATCAAAATACGATTGTTCTAACAATTTAGAAAAGGAAATCAAATTCCGTGTAAATCCAGGAATATAAAAAACATTGTTCAATAATAAAAAACTATTATTATTATAAAATTGCAATCTTATCGCTCCCACTGCTTTTACCGATACGACATCCCCCGACCCCACACGCAATGAGAAGGCTCCTTCCTCTACCTGTGTCCAAAAATCAGTCCATTGTAAAGAAGAACAAACATGGTTAGTGGCCCCGAATCAATTATCCATTATGAAGAATCATCTTCCACTAAACAAGATTCAAGAACAAGTAAATCATATTTACCTTTCATCATTTTCTTCTTGGCTACCTCCTCCAGGTATTGAGGACAGTTCCTCTTCCAGTGCCCGACCTTATCGCAATTGAAACATTTTCCTTTGCCTTGGTCGGTGGAGGCGCCCTTCTTTTTGCTTTGGGCTTTCTTGTGTTTGGGCTTACCCTTTGCTTTCTTAGTAGACCTCTTCCTTTTCTTATTACTAGAGGAAAATGGTTCGGCAACATTTGTCTCACCGGTATTGCCCTTGCAGTCCTTAGTCAAGGACTCAAAGGTAGTGAGCTCAATGAGCAACTGTGTGAGACTGAACCTTAACTTGTTCATCCCGTAGTTGCTCTTAAATTAATCGAAACTCTTTGGAAGAGTCATCAACATGATGCCCACTTGACTGGGTTTGTCAATGGCCCCGCCATTGACTTCTGCCATGTTGAAGTAGGACATCATGCTCAGGACATGTTCCCAAACTGACGTACCTTCCTTCATATGAGCGAGCATAGCAGAACGAACAACTTCGTGTCGCTTTTGCTTAGAGGGCAGGTCGAACATAGCTTGCAATGACTCCATGATTTCAAATGCTGAATTCATTGTTTCATGCTTTGTGACAAGCACGTCTGTCATAGAATCCAACAGATATGTTCGGGCCTTCTCATCAAATGAGACCCATCGCATATATGCCTCACGAACAGTTCGTGTGGCATTAGCAGCAGTCACTGGAGGACATTCCTCCATAAGCACAAACTTGAGATCATTGGTGACCAATATTGAATTAATTTTAAGTTTCCACTTAGTGTAGTTATCACCAGTTAATTTGTCGTTTGCAAAAATTTGAAGTAATGCAGAAGACATTATTGCTGAAATAAATAAAACATTCATTCAGTCATTTATTTAAAACAAGTGCGAGTGCTTTGGCATAAATTTAAACATGATGCATGCACATGTTTAACGAACAAGAACTACCCTAAAACTAGTTACTATACCACGACAATCCAACATACCACAAAGAAGTGCTGCATTAGGGTTGGTCAAGTTTTTGCATGTTGGACCAAGACATTCTCAATCAAATGATATTCTAGAATAACTCTTATTCCATATCATTCAACCATCATTTATTCAGTCAGGTTTTTAATTAACAAACTTAATCAAAACCTTCGTGAGTGTAACCTACCATTTCAGATCTCACCAGCTTAACTCGAGAATTGCTTATTTAGAGTGGGTCAATCTCGAAATACCCTCAGAAATCCTATCTGTTAGGAAGCCAACCTTGGTATTGACCTTTGTAGAAACCCTCCTTAGGGAGGACGAAAGCAAAGCCGTCACGAGGCCCCACTCGGATCTCACCGTGTTGAACTAATGATGGAAACCGCTGGATATATAGGTCATATATCCCTCTCCCACTCACTATTTTAAAAATAGGATTTTCTATTAACCGTTAATGTACCTATACTCTACAGGATTAAACGACAAACTTTAATCAAGTTATCTAGCGCATTAACTAATTAGAAACAAATTATAATTATCTAATAAAACATTAATGATTTTTAGCAATTAAAAATATAATCAATTAGTGAACCATCTAAGATTCAGTAAACTATTTACTAAGGTCAGATTATTATGATAGTGTTTATCAAGGTTTAACAATTAAAACTCTAACACTTTATTTGGATCATTTATTATTAGGTTATTAATCAAATTAATCCTAATAAATGACCCTATTAATCTAATTTTTTTTAACACTTTAATAACTAGATTAATATTAATGAGAATTATCAAGTTTTCTAACCATTAAAAAACTAATCTCATTATTCATAGTCATTTATGTATTTACCCATTTTAATCACATTAAAAAAAATACATAAAGTATCAGGCTATGATGCATGTATGACATATCAAATATATTTGTGTAGGAACATCTAATCTAAATGACATACATATGCATGACAATGCTTTTATCATCACATAATATAAAACATACATGAATTGGCCGAGTACTGTGGATTATTTAACCTAAAAAATTGGAATCTAAAATTACAATAATTCCCCAAGGCATTCCTTGGTCTTCTAGTAACTTCAGATATATTTCAGTCTTTTCTAGGTAAATCCGATTCATCTCATGAATCCGAAACGGAAAATCTACACGGAACGCACTAGGCAACACTTGCCAACGGAACCGTGTGCGAACAACTCAGCGTGAACAGTACCCCGGTGAACAGTACTCCGCCGTGAACAATACCGGTGTCATGCATTTCCAGTTTTTTATTTACAGGTTACATTTTTTTTATTAACAATACAATAACAGTAAAAAAATTAATTATACAACCCATAAACCCTAAATCCACAGTACCATAAAAATTTACGATCAACCATGTTTAAATTAAACAATTTAATTATAAATATTCATACAATCATAAAGATGGTGCCTACACATTCATACATACAGGAGCATCGAAAACAATTTCCTGTTTCGAAAAATAACCTAGCTCTGATACCAGTTGTTGGAACCCATTCACCGGTTACGCAGAGGAACTAGGTTTTGATTTTTTTTTACAGATCATAATCTGTATCTAGGACCAATGAACTTTGGATCGTAATTATTTTTTGGAACTAACACATACAATATGTAAACATAGGAAATTGAAAGCGATATAATCAGAAGAAGAAAATCTTACCAACGTTTGGAGGCTCTTTCACTTTACGATGTGCTCCTGTTTGAACAACTCGATCTTCCTCGATATCTCCCGGAACTAGTAACTCCGTATGGGAGCGTCACGGTCTCAAGAACTTGAATGGAGGATGTAGAGAAATAGTTGAAGAAACTCTTTCTTCTCAATTTGGTGTATTGATTTCACGCACATATAAATTGCATCTCATGCAAAACTTATATTGTCAGATGTGGTTTCGTCTTTCTTTTAAAACAATATATATCATATATATATATATATATATATATATATATATATATATCTCACACACCCTTTTGATAACAGGGCAAGCACTTGATTTTTTTATAAAAAAAAATTGCCTATCGCCTCTTGTGATCATACGTGTGTGTGTTTATATATTATATATATGATATATATGTTTTATATATTAAAATAAATATATATAAAAAAAACACAAGTGTTTGCGTAAGAAAAAAAAAAGAAAAACTTGTTTTTCTTACGCAAACACTTGTGTTTTTTTATACATATTTATTTTAATATATATAACATATATATATCTCTTTATTTGTATCATATACAAACACTTATATATGTGCGCACATCAATTTGTATCCAATGCAATCTCTTGTGTTATAATTGATATATATATATATATATATATATTAATTATCCTTTTCAAATATACCTAATATATTAAAAGTGATAATAAGTATTTTAAATTTAAACATAAATTCAAATACTTAGATAAATGATTTAGTAAAATAAAATAATCCTATTATTTTATCTTCACCTAAATCCATATATCAACTAACACCCTCCAATTAATAGTTAATTAATAATTCATAATTATCAATATAATTAAATAATCTAATTATTTAATTAATTTAACTATTAATATTCATTCATTAAATAATCTCATTATTCAATTAATTCTCAAATACGTGTCACTTTTGTAACACAAGTAATTGGACAATCCAAATAATTAACCGTGACTCTTGTTACTTAAATCGATCGGGCTAGCAAGGGGACCTAATGGACCCACAGTATTTTGAGCTCCAATAATCCTCGAAATCATTAATTAAACTCTTTAATTAATATTCCTTGATTATTAACTCCGGTGTTATTCAACTAAAAACCCGAAGCTGCACTCTCTCAACTGCAGATGCTTTTACAAAGACCGATATAACTCAGTGTCCATCGATATAGCTATTACACATGGTGTGATCCTCCACAGTAGTTCATAATTAGAGTTGGGTCGTAATATCCGTTATACCCCTCTAATTACATATATAATTTCAGTACTGTTGATTCTCTAACGGACAATAAATCCTATTTCCTTACGAAATTAGGAGAGCGCTCATATTGTCCAAGTCCCGAATCAACCCTTAAGGGAACTACCATCTACTTCTCACAAGAAGGAGTGGATTCCACTATTGTGTACAAACCTTCCCAGCCACAAGCCAAACCTCAATCTCAACATACGGAGTATATTAATCAGAAAATGCATCTGACCTCACCCATGGTATATCAAAGACCACGATCTAACCTGAAGGAGTCGATAAGACACTCAGGATTAAGATCACCCACATATAGCCATCATTAGTTGATATATATGTATCTCGTCAGTAAATGGATCTTGGTGAGAGATTCATATAGATCATGGACCAGTCCTATTTGATCACATCATATAAGGTGCCTCCATTCGTATATCTCCATATAAATGATTCAGGATAGAATCATTGTACATTACAGAATGGACCACAACTATAGATTAACCACAAATATAGTACCCAACTTTATTTGCTATCTATGGACTCTTTAGATTGCACATCTCTTACTGTATCCATCCGTATATAACACTCGTATACACAGTTCGAGATTACATCAGGCAATCTTGGATGTTAAATATATGCACACGTTATAAAATAAACAACACAACAAGAATGATTGAACTTTTCTTTTATTTATTTCATAAATCCAATTACAAATTATATCTTTAGGGCATAAACCCCAACAGTGGCGCCTGACGAAGTCCATATATCGCCTTTCAAAGCTTACAGACATGATGCGGCAGGGTGGGATGATTGAACCCAGGGGTTGTTCCATGTAAACATTGTCAGTGAGAGTTCCCTGTAAAAAGGCATTATTAACATCTAGTTTGTGTAAAGACCAACTGTTAGTAACTGTAATTGTCAGAATTAAGTGAACTATGACTGGTTTCACTACATGACTGAAAGTCTCAGTGAAGTCAATGCTTGGGAGTCGATGAACGTCTTTCGCTACAAGGCGACCTTTGTATCTGGCTACCGAACCATCAGGGTTCCTTTTGATCTGGAAAATCTACTTACAACCTATAACATTTCGTGATGAGTGAGGAGGTACGAGCGTCCAAGTGGCATTTTTAACTAAAGCTTCGTACTCAGCACTCATCGCTTGTCGCTATTCCAATATTTTCCTGGCATTTATTAGAGTAGTGGGTTCAGTTTGTGGAGAGGTATGGGTTATAGTATGTAGGTCAATGATGGTTTTAGGTTTTAATATGTTACTTCTGGACCTGATATGAATGACCCTATGTGGAGAGGTGGGCTGCGGAAATTGTGGTTGTAGGGCAAGAACAGTGGCAGGTTACGCAGTTGGTAGTGTGGGGCTGTCATGGTGGATGTTTTATGTATCCAAGTTGGTGGATTGTTGGGAGATAGGTATGATGTCAGGGAAGGAGAAGTCAGGTTGGGTGGGTAAATGATGTGTTGTAGGAGACTCGGTTTCAAGGTCAAAATCGGTATGGGGAGTGAAGGACTCAAGCCATTGACTGACCTATAAAGGAATTGCACGTGTGCGTTGATTGACTGGACCTGAGAAGGGGAAGACTGACTCGACAAACATGACATGGCAGGATATGTACACCCTATTCGTTTGACGATATAGACATGTATATGTATGATGATCATTGGAGTAGCCTACAAAAACACACGGTTTGGACCGGGGTTCTAGCTTATGAGATATGTAAGGACGTAACTAAGGATAGCATAGGCAATCGAATACACATAGTTTACGATAATTTGGGTCAGTGTTGAAGAGGATGGATTAAGGATTTTGGTTTTGGAGGACTTTGGTTGGCATGAGATTTATTAAGTAGACTGCGGTTTGAAAGGCTAGGTTCTAGAATTTTAATGGCATGGAAGCATGATGAAGTAAGGTTAGAGATGTTTCCACCACATGTTGATGTTTGCATTCAGCTTTACCAATGTGTTCAGGTGTGTTGGGTGGTGATTTTAGGTGTTGGATGCCTAAGGCTTTTAAGTCAAGACCGAGGGAATGAGCCTCCCCACTACCATCTGAGTAAACCGTTTTAATTCTAGTATTGAAGAAATTTTTGACAAGTGGCTTTGAAGCATTTGAAAACATTTGGGACATCGGATTTGTTTTTAAGTGGATACAACCACGTGTATTTTGAAAAATAATCCACAAAAATAACATAGTAACGATAATTTTCAAAGGACGATAAATGAGTCGAGCCACAAACATCAGTAAATAAAATTTCTAATGGTTTATTGCATTGTAATGTTGAAACTCCAAATGGTAGTTTTTGATTTTTATTACAAAGATATGCTAAACAATGAAAAAACTTAGACTCTGACATGGATACTGGAAGATCATGAAATGAGACAAGGATTTGGATGATTCGAATAGACGGATGTCCAAGGCGACAATGCCATACCAGGGTGTTGACGTTCAGCTGAGAGGTGGCAGACAGAAGGTGAATTGGAGACGTAGAGTAACAAAATGGATTAGACCTTGGCCAGATATAAAAGTTTCCCTCATTTCCGACAGCGGACCAAGGATGCCTCCGTTGTCAGATCCTTCACAATAAAATAGTCAGGAAAGAATTCAATAGACGTATCATTGTGAGTACAAAATTTTGACACATAAACAAGATTGTGAGATATGTGAGGAGAGCATAAAACTTGTGTGAGTGGAAAGGATTTATCAGAGGTGGTTAAAGATGTACTACCAGTATGAGTAATATGAATTGTTTTACCGTCCCCAACCATGATATCGTCTGGGCCACCAAATTCAGAATGGATCGACAGATTTTGAAGGTCTGAAGTCATGTGGTGAGATGCACCTGAGTCTATGATCCAGTTGTTGCGATTGCTCGACTCGTCAGAGGCAATATGATTTGCCTGTGGCCATGCATTGGATCCCGGTTGTAGTTGTGAGCGACAGACACGGGTTGTGTGTCTAACCTTGTCACATAGTTGGCATACTGGTCGAAAATTGTTATTAAATGAGGATGGGTGGCACTGAATTTGGGAGGAGAACTACGGCTGTGGATTGGACCAAAATTGGTTTCCATAGTTCGAAGATTACCCACGACCACTGTTTGGGAAATTGGTAAAAGTGGGTTGGTTGTTGTTATTGCCGCTGGAATTGCGAGGGTGTTGGTGCCCCATATTGTTGGAATAGTTTCCTTATTGTTGACGCCCTTTCCGGTAAGAAGTTTTCTAATTAAATTGTGCCGTAATTATCGGACCACCTCTTTTCGTCTTATCACGGTGAAGGTAGGCTTCGTAATCAAGGAGTTTGTCATAGAGTTCTTCGAAAGTAATCGATGTGTCACGGGCTCGGATTGCGGAAGCTAATGGTAGGTAGGTTGAACCCATGCCATTCAAGGTGTGAATAACCGTTGCACCATCATCAGCCAGATGCCCAATTAGTTCTAGGTTGTCAAGGATGTTTTTTATCCCTTGCATGAAGTCCACAATGGATTTATCTGCCAAGCTGATGTTCGTCAGTGAGTCAAGGAGGCCAAGTTTACGAGTGTTGGATCGATTGGCATAAGTGGCTTCAAGTTTCTACCATGCTTGGGCAGAGATGGCAGATCAGGTGACGATAGATTGTGCAGCCACCATGCACGATACCTGGATTGCATGAAGTAATAACCTGTCCTGGCACAACCAAAGATGATAATCTGGATTGGTGGCTATTTCGGATGTTCCGGCTGACGGTTGATCAGTGGTGTTGGTTGTGGCGCTGATACTTACAGGTGGGCATGGTTTGGTGCCGTCTAGGAATTCCATGAGTCCATATCTGAAGAAAAGATTTTCGAACTGAGATCTCCAAGATGCATAGTTCCCTCTGTTTGTTAGTTTGATAGGAACTTGAGTGGAGTTGATAGCAATGAGTGACTGCAATTGGGTGTTATTATTCATTCCCATGAGAGTCACCTGAAGAGATGAGATGGAGGAAGAAGATATTGGTGTGTCTGTTGAAGTCATAGTTGATGGCAACGGCTAGTGTTTTGACAGAGGAAGAATGAGAATAGGAAAAGAGAGAAAGAAGAGGATATTTTTAGGGTTAAGAGGGGTTTAGGGTTTCAGGATTTTCACGCTTTTTCTTAGCCGATGCTCTGATACCATAAGAGATTTAATATTTGAGCGAATAAATTTGATGTTATTCATGATATGAGTTGATATTTATACATATGACATTACGTATGCAGGGAGGAATTCTAATTCTAATTGCAATATAATTATTTATGGCAATATAATATAAATGTATGTCTAATTTTTTTTGTAAATAAAAGCAATAAATCTCTTGATTATGACTCATAATTTAAGACATAAAAAGTAAATACTTCATGATGTTACACGGAGAAAATCAAATGGATTTTGAGAATGAACGAGCCTAGCAATTCTATTTCAAAATTGTGTACGAGGCATGACTCAATTTTCACAACTTTTTGGACGTAGCTATCAGGTACGAGGGGATTCCACGGTACAAAGTCTTTGTTAAGATGTATATTTAGGGGTGGTAATCATAATCATATAATAACCGAAAGGGGTATTATTGATTTAGTCCCTATGTTTTTTTGAACTGTTTTGTTTTACTCACTTATTTAATTTTCACTGGATTGGTCCCTATGTTTTAAAAAACCGCTCAATTTCATCCCTCTGACCATAGTTTTAACAGTCAACCATGATATAAAATGTAAAATGACTAATTTGCCCATAGTTTCCGTTTATAGGCTAAAAGTACCATTCTGCCCTTTAAAAGTTCAACAATTACAAATAATTTATATATATAAAAAATTGCTAGATGGATCTTAACCATCCATCATCTATATGGATGGTGATGATCAAATCACAACAAAAAAAATTGAAAAAAGAACAAACAAAAAATAAATAATTGAAAAAAAAAATTGAAAAAAAAACACCGAGTGGAGTCGTGGGGATCCAGATCTCTAATCTCAAATCATCAACATCATCATAACAGAAAAACCATCCCAAATCATTAACAAAACCATCCCATAATCATCATCAACAGTTCAACACCATAACTAGCATTTCATCAATGGAGAATCGGACAAGTCTCCATCTGGTGATCGAAATTATCACTGAAAGCCAACCCCAATCTGGGATCCCACCAGTTCTTAATTAAAAAAAATTAACAATATTCCACTCCTACATCAACATTACCAAAACCTAGCTCTACTGCTGCCACTGCCCCTCAACGCAGAATCTTCGAACCCACCCATCGATTCAAACCAATCGCAGACCAACCCAGCCCCGTGGCCCCCCCAACCCAGAATCTTCGAACCCACCAAAACCCTAGCCACTCAAACCCATTGACACCAAACCCAGAATCATCGAACCAGAAGCTTCTTGCTCTGCAACTCTCTATCTCTCACGCCCCAATAAAAATCAAACCAGCGACAAGGGTTTGTGTGGTTGGTGGGGTTCGATTTGGTGATGGGAGAGACAGCTAGCGTTCACTGGTTTCGCGGCGATCGACGGGAGATTGATTGGAGCAATTTTTTTGGGTTTTCATAGAGGTCGGAGAGATAGTGAGAAAGGAGGGAGACTGAGAAAAAAAAAGATGGTGGGTTTTGATGATGATGGCTGTGTTTTATAAAGAAAGAAAAATAGATGGTTTGGTTTGATCCGGTCACCACCACTATATAATATTACCACTCCAATATCACCACCACTATATAATATTACCACTCCAATATCACCACCACCATATAACCCAGATTCTGACCACCACCGAACCCATTGGTTGGGTTAGATAATTTTTATTTATTTATTTATTTTTATTTTTTTATAATTTTATTATTGTTCTTTTTTATATAAGTTTTATAATTTATTTAATTGTTATTATATATATGCTTAGATTTATTTGTGTATCGACATGTGGTATAACATTGTGTAAATATAAAAATACTCTTAGAACCTTTTAATTTGACTAACAGTTGACTCATTGAAAGACGAAATTGAATGATTTTTAAAAATATAGAGACCAATCCAGTGAAAATTAAAAAAGTAAATAAAAAAAAAACATTTCAAAAATAATATAGGGACTAAATCAATAATACCCCCTACGGAAATTGTATTTGTTTAGGGAATTTGGATCTATACAGGAAAAAAAGGTTGCATGAAATGTCAGACACGAATATATGTATCGTGCTGTCATTGTGCTGTCATTAATTTTCATACACTTTTTTCTTTTCTTCTTCTTTATAACACTCTGTCTCTCTTCGAGCCGCTTTTGTTAGAACCGCTTTGAAACTAAAAAGCTGTGAAGAGTTCAAAAAAACCGCTTCTTCTTCTTCTCTCTTGTGTTTCTATAAAAATAAAAAAGCTAGCCTTTTCAACTTCTTATACTTTTCTCTGGTTATTGTCTCCACAATTACCATATATATATACATATATACACTTGCCGTCATGGAAGATCGCAAGGAGGTGATGATCGTTCTCTTTCTTTTTGTATTTCTATGTCTCTCTATGTGTTTGTGTTTGTGGGTGGGTATTTTTTTTTTCTTTTGGGTGTTTGATTGCTGAGAAAGTTGAGGAAAATGAATAGGAAAAATAACTGCTTTGTATATTTATTTACATATGTCTTTTGCTTTGCTTTGTATATTTTCTTTTTCTTGGAGCAGTTTCTCGGCAACCAAACAGACGTGGGTTTGAAGTCTTTGATTTCGATTTGCTTGGATGATTATAAATTTCAGTCCTTTTCAAAAGAAGTTGAATTCCCAGTTTTTTTTTTCATTTTATTTATTTACTTGTGAACAAAAAAAAAAACAAAATTGTAGAAATTGTAGAAATTTCGATCTATGTGAATAATTTTACTTTACTTTTAGTTTGCTTTTACCTTTAATGAGACATTGAAAGAAGCAATCATGCATGTCACTTTTTTCAAAGCTGAGAAATGAGAACCAGTCAAAGCTGCCTCCTCTTCATTTGTTTTTTTTTCTCCTTTTTTGTTTCATTATTCAAAAGATAATTTTCTTTTTCGATCTTGGGTTATGCGAGTATAAATGGTTTGAGTTTAGAGGTACAAATTTGGCTCCTTTATTTTGAATTTGTGTAACAATCCATCTCCATGGACTTTGATCCTTTTCAAGGATCTTCAAATGTTAAAAAATAATACCCTTTATTGTGAAGTCGCCTGAATTGGTGGTGTTTTCATGGCTATGAATTTGTTTTTTTTTTTTTTTTTTTTGTCTTTTATTGTTGTCAAGATTATATAAAATTGCGAAGGGGTTTGATTAAATTAAGCACTGGATAGGCATTCAATATTGAAAATCGAAGGTTTTTATGTAAAATAATGCAGAGAAATGCCCCATGGCTGTCAGTGCCACAATTTGGGGACTGGGATCAGAAGGGGGAGTTGCCTGATTACTCCATGGATTTCTCAAAAATCAGGGAAATGAGGAAGCAAAACAAGAGGGACGTGTCGAGAGCGAGTCTTGGAAATGAAGAGGACTTCATCAACCAAACTGCCCCCAGTGTCAACACTGCCCACAACGATCAGAACCGTCATTTCCGTCATCATCAGAGCCAACACTCCCCAACTGTAAGAGCTTTTCTAGTTGTAACATAAAATGCATTGAAATCAGAATAGTAGTAATTGGTAATTCTATATATGGCAAAATGAATCAGATAAGAAATCAAAGTTATGAGGATGACATTCATGTGCTCTGATGGTGGGGTAATTGGTTAGTTATTGTTATTCAATTGTGTCTGCTATGTAGTAGGTAGCAATTCAATTGTAGCATATTGGATGTTTTTGATGAAAATCAGTCAACTTGATTGTTGTTTGCTGATGACAACAGGGTATGGACCAGTTGAGTCATCTGGGGTTTTTGGATGTTAAAAGTCTCATTATTTATACAATTTGAAATGATTTGGGGTTGTCAAACATTAGATATTTATGAGGTCATTAAACCTAATATATATGCAATGGTCATTTGTATTCTTGACCGACTATGATATTACCATGGACGGCTGGCTGGCTTCGAGGACTAGGACGGTTTTAATTATCTTGTGGCACAGCTCTCCTAATCAATTGTAATATTTAAAGCTTGATGCATATGATGAGCATTGCTAACTTTATGTTGAGGATTAGTAATTAAATAGGTATCACTTGTCAGAGAACATTCATGTACTAAATCTGAGTATAAAAATATAATTATATAAATAATTTAGGATCTGGGTAGTTGCTGCTGAGTCTGCTGATAATGGTTTTCATGTGATTCTGACTTGTGGGGTTCAAAAGATCAATACAAAGAGCATCTATCAACTTTATAGTTTTTAAATTCTCATAAGAGGCTTTTCAATGACTGATGTGATAAAGATGTGTGCCCAGAAAAAGAGGGAAGCTTGGTTGTTTGTATTTGAAATTCATTCAAGTTCATATCATTTTATAGGACATGCTTCAAAAATCTTGCAAGCAAGCCCTCATAAATGGGACATCTTAAATATTTTGAGCCAGAGCCACCAATCCTTCCACCCTTTGGAAAATGCGGAATTCACATGAGAGACACGATAATTGAGTTACTAGGGTAGATCGAAGATGATCCCCGCAAGAATGATAGAAAATTTACGCCTGCTTATCTATAATTATTTGATTTGCGTAAAAATTTGGATTCAAGTTAATTTTGGTTGTTTTTTGTTGAACAGACAAGGAGGAGCTTTTTGAGCTACTTCAACTGCTGTGTGAAGGCCTGAAGTTGGAAGGATCCCATTTTACGTGGTTGGTTAAGTTTATGTAGTGATAATGCTACCGTGGGAGCTTAATCTCATTTTCCCTTTTTAAGTGTTGGTTTTTTTTTTTCCTCTTTTTTGGTATTTTCCCATCTCTCTCATTTGGGTTCCATTCAGCACCATTTTTTTAGTTTCAGATCGCAACAATGGCATTGATATGTTTTTGTTGCTTCTTTCTTCTAGTTTATGGTGATTGGTTATTCTGTTGTTGGACACAACCAACCATGTAATTTGATCCTTATATCGGTAGAAACCATTCAGAGCTGAAGTATTCAAATGATTGTCCAATGTAATTTTTTTCGTAATGGTTTGGTGTTTACTGTCTAGTGATAGTCATATTTAGGGGTTTCATAAGTGAAAAATCAATGAGTTAAAAAGATTTATTGAAGCCAATCCAACATTTGTTTTCTCTTTTATTATAACTCATCTCACCCTTAACCCTCTCATATGCACTGTGTTAACCATGATTAACATATATTACTAAAAGGTTGTTACTCTAAACATTTTTGGAAAGATTTAGTGTTCGTTTGGTTGAGCTTTCTACTGGTTCAAATGGTCTACGAACATCTATTTAAATTTTTTAGAGTTATTTGATTAGGTTTTCAAATTTTTAATTGAGTAGAGACTATTAGAGTTTAAATCTCTACTAGACAAAAGCTCATGGGGAGGTACTTCTCTAAATAGACATTTTTTTTTAAAAAGTCTACCAATCAAACAATTATATATATATATATATTTTCAAAACTCTATTTCTAATAGATGTACTACAAGTAGATCTTGTACTAATAATGGTTTTTTAAAAGCCCAACCAAACAAGCTCTTAATTGAGATCCTCAAATAGCTCCAGGTACGAGGTTTAATTACTTCGGTGGCCATCAACAATGTTACACCAATGGTCATTCCATCAAATTCCATCAAATGAGTGATATTTTAGTAAATATGAGAATGCCATTAATTTATGGGGTATTATTGATTTAGTCCCTATGTTTTTTTTTAACTGTCTTTTTTACTCACTTATTCAATTTTCATTGGATTGGGCCGTATGTTTTTTAAAACCACTCATTTTGGTCATTTAGTTAATTAAATTAAACGGATCTAAGGGTAGTTTTGTCTTTCAACATAAACATACCACGTGTCAACATACAGAAAATAGAAATATATATAATAAAGTTTAAATTAACTTATAAATACAAATTTACAATTTACAAATAAAGGAATAATTATAAAATTATAAAAAATTAAATAATTAAAAATTAAATAATTAAAACCCAGCTATCCCTCTCCATTATCGATCTCTCTGGTAAAAGCTCCCATCTCTCTCCATTTCTTTCTCAAACCCAGCGATCTCTCTGGTAAAAGCTCCCATCTCTCTCCATTTCTTTCTCAAACCCAGCGATCTCTCTCTCTATTATCGATTTATCTCTCTATTCTCGGTCTCTCTCTACCCTCCATGAAAACTCAGAAGAAATTACTCGAATCCATCTCTGCCACGAAACGATCTAAGATCTGGTTCGAACCAGAACTATGTTCGTACCAAAATCGTTGGTCGCCGCCATTTGAAAGGCAGTCTCTTTCGACGAAGATAAAGACAAATCTCCCCCAGTTAGAAGATCGTGAATCTAGATCCCAAATCTCTTCTCCATTTTTTTTTGATGTTTTTTCGTATTTCCTTTTTTATATATACATATATTTCCTATTTGATGGGTTTGAGGGTTGTGTTGGGTTTTATGTTGATTTTGGTGTTGGGAAGTGGATGGTTTTGTGGGTTTGGTTTCGGTGATGGTTATGGTGGTGGTTTGAAAGGTTTGAAGGGTTTGAAGGGTTGATGGTGGTGGTGGGATTCTGGGTTTGAGTTATCGATGAAGATGGGGTTGTAGCCATTTTAGCTATTCAATCACTCTTCTCATCATCTATGCTTTTGTTGAGGAAATACAGAGATAAAAATTGAATTTGGTTTGAAGGGTTTAAAGGTTTGAAGGGTTGATGATAGTGGTTTGGTTGCTGGAGATTAGTTTGAGTGGTGGCTGGGTTTGAATTTAGGTTTGGTTTGGTGGTTGTTTTCGATTCAGATCACATATGTTATTATAATTTGAAAATTAGATTTTGTTAAATTTCGGTTTGGTATGGTGGCTGGGTTAGGATTTAGGTTTAGTGTGATTGTTGATTTCGATTCGATTCACAGAATTGTTCTAATTTGAAAATCGATTTTGTTTAATTTCAAAATTAATATGTAAAGAATATGTTTCCCCCCTTTTTAAAAAAATAAATAAATAAAAAATTATAAATAATTATAAATAAAATTAAGAAAATAAAAGATTTTATTTTTATTTAAATTCAAGGATAAAACTGTCATTTTATATTTTTCGTGACGGTTGACCGTCAAAATTCTGACCAGAATGACTAAAATGAGTGGTTTTGAAAAACATAGGATTCAATCCATTAAAAACTGAATAAGTGCGTAAAAAAAAACTAACTCAAAAAAACATAGGGACTAAATCAATAATACTCCTTAATTTATTTTAGATATTTTTTGAAAATCTTTTTTCTCTTGGTTTTTGAAATAAAAAATTATATTTAATGTGTGTATATACGTATAGCATATCTCATATATATATATATATTTCTTTTCAACTTATCTCAAATAATTTTTTTTTAGAATTTTTAGAATTTATAGTCTTAATCTTCTCAAAAAAGAATATATATCTATATATACGAAAATGTTCACATAAGTGCGCACTGATGGAATTATATAAGGACATTGAATGTGAGCCACTCATTTTACATACTTTGCATTGACATGTATGCACTTGTCAAAACTCTTATATATATGTTAGACATATATAAAAATACTAAATATAATTATTTGTTTCAAAAAAACAAAAGAAAAATTGATTTCCAAAAAATATGTATAATAAGTTTGTCGTATGTAAATTTTATCAGATGTACACGTCATTGACATAGAGGATAAAATTACCAGGTGGACATCCGAATAGGCAATCAGAAAATATTCTACAAGACATAACCAAAGAAGAGAAGCCTGAGTAAACAAGTATTGAGCAAAACCTACTCGGGGTTAGCTGATGTCATATACTACTCGAAGTCAGTTAAAGATTCTCGGGGCTAGTTGATGGTATTGTCTACTCGGGATCAGATGACGTCACTCGGGACTAGCTGATATCGTTTTCTACTAAGGACAAACATGAAGAAAACTGAATAAAAAGCCCAGCGCGTAGCTCACACGAATCGAGTCATTAAAATACGCGAAGATATCCATATCAAAGAGGAATTCCAAGAAGAACATAATTATCAAGCATAAATGGTTCCTAATTAGGCAACAATTTTATTTCTTCAAAAAGACTACGTTATTATAAGGAAATAAGTCCTAATTTGACTATATTACCAGAGTCCTATTCGATCTCAATACAAGTCTCCAAAACAGGAAAGAAGACAAATTACTTCGAACAAGTAGACAATCATAATTAAATACTAAGATCTTTTATTACTTAAACAAAGAAGATTAGGGTTCTATAAACATATAAATAGACTCATAATCTCGTCACAGAAGACACAACAATCATATAGAAAAATACAGAGAAAAAAGAGAGATCGAGAATTGTAATTATTTCATTCACAGTGGATTTTGGCTAGGTTGATCATTCAACCACCCGTAGATGTTTCTCCGGTCATCGGAACTTGCGTCCGATTACTTTCTCCTTCTCTTTCTCTTTGAAATCACAGCTAAAATCCAATTTTTATTGACTTTTTCCATACATCCAAAAACCGACGTCAACAATTGGCACTAGAAGGATGGTTGAACCTACGATTTAATTAAAGGTAATGGCAGGAAGCATAAGCAGTTTTGGGGATGTCTAAAAATCTCCAAATAACTTCTATGTTGGTAGTAGCTCGCGAGATCTTGCTGCAACCACAGAGAACCAACCTACGTTCCTGGCAGGGATCCAGCAAGTTCCTCCTACCAGCGGAGACCTGACACAAAGCTTCCGAGAGGCACTGCAACAGTTGGTGGCAGACGCAGTAAAGGAAGGAGTTGATCTTCTGGCTGCAGAAGAAGCACAACCTCCTAACCTCCCACTTGCAAGGCTTTGTTCGGTTGTAGTGCGGCCATAATTGAATACACCGGAAGCCGAAAAGAACTCGGCTCCAATTAATCAAGCTGGACGTGAAACACCCGAAGAGGAACGACCATGCCAGAAGCAGAACCAAGATCAGATAGCCCATGCCAGACACCGCAAACATGACCGGCACAGAGATCGGTTGTCATCAGAAGACAGCAATCGGTACCATCGTAAGCATCATCACAGAACCATACGTGAAACCCGAAACCAAAGTGAAGAACCAGAGAAAGGAATGACAATCACCCAGCAGTCCAACCATCATGGAAGTCCGGTGGGAGACAGAGATGTCATAATTCAGAGCCTAACTCGAGAAGTCGAGAAAAATAGACGTCAAATAGAGGCAGTGGTCAGACGTTATGGGTACAACGATTTATCTGATGACGATTCTGACAGCCCATTCACTAAGGAAATCTTACGAACCCTTTTCCCAGAAAGATTCAGAATGCAGCACGTGGAGCAATTCAAGAAAGATATAGACCCTAAAGAACACGTCAGACGCTATAAAAGTGCCATGGCCCAGTATGCCCACAGCGATCCCTTACTATGCCTCAACTTTCCACAAACTCTAGGAGACACATGCTCAAGATGGTTCGGGAGGTTGCCCCCAGCGAGCATCAGAAGTTTCAGTGAACTAAGCAGGAGTTTCTCTAGGCAATTTCTGAGCAACGTTCACAAGAAAAAATCAGTGGCATATCTTTCTCAGATAAAACAAGGGAAAGACGAGTCGTTGAAGAATTACCTGATGAGATTCGGTCAAGCAGTATCAGAAATCGGCAGTGCAAACGACAAAGCGATAATTGCTGCGTTCATCAACAATCTACTGAATGGACGACTATCTTTTGACTTAAGAAGAGCCCGTCTAACCAGATATTCAGATATGATGGACATGGAGGGAGGATATACACTAGCCGAAGAAGAAGAGTTAGCCACGGGAGGATGCTTCATGCATGGAGGAAAACCCGAAAAGGATGCTGAGTCCAAGGTACAGAACCAAAAGGGAAAACAAAAAGGAAACAACAAAGAAAAGAGCAAGGACGGGGGAAACAAGTGTAATGCCGAACAAATCACAGAGAAATTCCTAGGTAGATACACCAACTACACCCCTCTTCGGAAAAAGCAGGAGAAAATCGTGGCCATGCTGGAAACAAAGAATCTAGTACAAGAGCCACGACGACAACCTCAATTCGCCCGGCGGGATACAACCAAATGCTGGAGATTCCACAAGGAAACTGGTCATGAGACTTCTAAGTGTTACCAGCTCAGAGATTACATAGAAAACCTCATTCGGGAAGGACATCTACAAGATGTAATCTTGAAAAAAGATAAGAAATCAGAAACAAAGAAAGAGATCAGAGCCGATCACAGCTCTCTGGTCGAAATCAAAGGGCCAGTCCAGAGGCCAATGAAGTAATACATACAATCTTTGGAGGATCATCCACTAGGAGAAGTAACCGAGAGCGAACACAGGAAATCAAAGAAGCAGTAGAAGCAAGACATAACTTTGACGTGAACTCGGTCAAGCCAGACTCGAAAAGGGTAAAAGAAGGATGAGACCCAATAAAATTCACAGAGGCAGATTCACATGGGGTCGATGTTCGGCCAAATGACGCTCTGATCATAAGTGTCCAGATTGGTCACTAAGAAGTCAGGAGAATCCTGATAGATAATGAGAGTTCGACGGACATTCTCATGTAGTTTTGTGACCAATCATCATTTTATGTGTTTTAGTATTTTGTATAGGTGTTTTGACATAGAATTTGCCAAAGGGGGAGATTGTTAGGTTTGTGAGTTTTGTAGGCATTATTCTATATCAAAACAACATTTACTTTGCACTGTTTAGTTGTCTAGGATTCATGATGATTCAAGCTTCAAAGAAGAAATGACAACTATTCAAGCAAGTTCAAGTCTTCAAAGGGAAAAGTGCTTCATGATTATACAAAGGTATATTAAGACCTTTCTTTTCTCTTTCAGGGCCTAGACACACACACACATATCATACATTTGTGTCCCTGCATCATTGTGCACCATGTATAACACATTCACACACTTGAAGATGAATGCTCATGCATTAGTATAAAAAAACATGTTTTGAAAAATACATGATTGGAAACCATCTCTATGCAGTTTGCATTCTAGTGTGAATTGTGTTTGTGTGTGTATATGTTTGTATAACATGGATATTGAACTTGAATTTAATCTTAAATCATTTTTGATTGAGTTTCGGTCATTTCGATTACTCATACTATTGATTTCAAGTTCTAAGTCAAAAGATACTACACTTTCAACTCATGTTGCGTACAATGTCTTCGTCTTCGTATATCGAGTCGAATTATTATTTTATGGGTTGAGTATCTTATATGTCCATGTCCGTGTGAGAGTTACGGTTCGTAATCCGTAAACGGATTCGAATTTCGAGGTCAGAGGCCGGAGAAATGTCGAAGAACGTGAGAGAAGCGCATGGGAGTCGCACCATGGCCGAAAGGCCAACAAGAGGTGCGAGCCCGAGATGGCGCGTGGCCATCTCGGCTGCAACTCCTTGCTGCCCCAAGATGCCAACGCGCCATCTCGGGGAAGCATCTTGAAGGGGTAGCTTTGGTCTTTTCACATATATCTCTTTCCTCTCCTTTATATATCTCTTCTCTCTCTCATTTGAATTCAAGGAAGAACAAAATGTAGTGCAGAAAATTTCCAAGTTTTTTTCTCTCAACTTTGAATCACCATATCTCTCTAATTTCTTATTTGATTTGAGTGATTCAAATTGGAGAAGTTTCGTATTGAAGTCCTCTATCATCTGCAAGCAACTTTGAAGTTATTTGTTCAATTTTTCATGATGATCGCACCTTTTTCGTGACTGCACTCGAAATTGTCAAGGTATTTCTTTATCTTTTGATTTCCTTGATTCTAATGTTCAAATACCTTGAATTTTCTTTCTACTTGTGTGTATTTGACTTGATCATATGTTGATGAGTGATAGATCTTCAATTAAATGCTAGTTGTGCTTAATTAGATACTTGATTGTGAGCTAGGTTTCAATCAAACCTATGTTTTCACATGATTGTGAGTTGTATTGTGCTAGCATCTTATCTAGGACTATTTGTGCTTTGATTGACTTTATTTTCATGATTAATAGTCTTAGCATGTGCTAGAACTCATTGGTTGAATAGATATATAATTAGCACATTTGATTTATATTTAGAGTTTATTAGAGTTTAATTGACTGTTTTGTGAATATATGCTCTAAATGATTGCTAGAGATTTGATTCATCATATATTGTGTTTCTAGCATTTTTGTGTTAGTACTAAAGTCTTGAATATGTACTTCATGAACATGTTTATTTCAAGCTTTAGTAACATGAATAAAATCTAGGTTTAAAGTATTTGTTTGGAAATTTGGCATGCTCTAGATTTTTATTCATGCATAAGATCTAGACAATCTTGTTTTGTGAACTTTATTGTCTTTGTCTAGATCTTCATGGAGTGTACCTAATCCATACATTTCATATGTTCATGCATCATCTTGTGGTGTCATTTTTAGATTTTAAACTAGAAAAATATACTTTGTGTGCTCATTGATTAATTCTAGTTTCCATAGAATTTGTTGATCGTCTTATTCTATGTTGCGTGCTTGTTTGTGTTTTGCATTCATGATCACCTAGATGCCTTGTGAGAAGGAAGTCTTGACAATATGTGTGAAACCTATGGTGTTGAGCAAGAAGTCTTGGCAAGAGTTGTGAAGCCTCGGATTGTCGAACAAAGAAGTCTTGGCTAGAGGCGTGAGGCCTTGGATAGTCGAGCAAGAAGTCTTGCCTAGGGTCGTGAAGATCCGGATAGGTGAGTAAGGAAGTCTTGACTAGAGTCAGGAAGACTCGGATAGTTAAGCAAGAAGTCTTGCCTTGGGTCGTGAGGATCCGGATAAGGTAAGCAAGGAAGTCTTGACAAGAGGTGTGAAGCCTCGGATTGTTGAGCATAGAGCGACAACTTCTAGAGTAGGATATGACGGTAGTTTCTAGGTGAAGGGGGTCACTTGAGAGATTGTACTTGTCTTATCTACTAGTGGATTTTGTTTTCCTATGGCTGCTAGCCCGTGGATGTTTCCTCTTCGGAGGTTTACTACGTTATATCTTGAGTAAGTTGACTTCCTTATATAATATTGTTTGTGCATGTTAGATAACTTTGTATCTTGTGATATTCCATTCAAGTTGTAAAGTATCACTTTATAATACTCTACATTGAAAATACTTGTTCATAAGATACATTGATTCTTGTTGTACGTTTTGTAGACTAAGAGTGGAGATTTGAGCATACATGAATATATTGATTTCTCATAACAATCATGTTGAATGTTAATTTGTAACCCCCCCCCCCCCTTCCCTCCTTCCCTCTAGGTTGTTTAGTATAACCTTGTACACATTCTTTCAATTGGTATCAGAGCGGGTCACTTAAAGTAGTTAGTGTGATTCAAGATCTACAAGGTTATTTACTAATCATGGATATCAACCTTTAGTCTACAATTGTTTATTTTTGGTTGTCTTCCTTCGTTGGTTGTGAAAATGGTTCTTCTTGTTTTATATTTCATTTGTCTACTAACAATTTTGTTGATAAGCTTGAAAAAAAAGTTAGTGACAAAAGTAAAGATGAAGAAGCTTTTTCCGGAGGATGATCGATCTAGACATGATTACTTGTCTTTGCAACTCAATGAGGAGAATTGCATGTCGAAGACCACCAATTTCTAATTGATGGCAAGAGTTCAAACTCTTTGCAAGGAAAGAGATGAAGCGTAAAGGAAGTTGAAGTGAAGAATGAAGTGATCAAATGTCTAGAAAAGAAGATGGTTGAAGAGGCTCGTATGTTAGATAGATTAACAAATGATTTTGCTAATAATTTGCTTTTATTTCTTGAAGGTAATGATCAAAGGCAAGGAAGAGGAGTTGACAATCATGAAGGCCAAAGAGTTTGGTAATCTTCATGGAGATTCAAGTGACTTAAGCATTGTAGATGAGCAAGTGGAGTCTCCTACAACTAAAGGCAAGTCACTAAGGAACAAGAGGATTTCAAAGGCCATGTCTTCAAAGGCCAAGTGCAAAATCAAGGAAATTAAGGAGTCTTCACCATCGATACACTTTCACCTAAATATTAACATCTCAAAATTTATTCCGGGTTGCTAATTTTGCTATATTGTCGTGAGTATATTAGATGATGTAAACTAGGGAACGTGATGCATGCTAATGAGATGTGAAAATCTTCTATGAATGTTTCTTGCATGATAACACTTTGATTTTTGTGTGTGATAATGATAATCATGTAAAGAAAATAGTTGAGAAGATTTGGGTGAAAATGAGTGTTTCACATGATCATATGTATAGTCTTGATGATATCTTTGTTGATGGCAATAATGATGTGTTTTACATGAGTAATATCTTTATAGAGAAGATAGTTGATGATTTATCTTCTAGATATATTTTTACCGTGAGAAATGATCATGATTTTTTTTTTGTGAAATTTCACCCGAGAACAAATGGTTAAAGGGTGAGTGCTTTTACCTCTAGTGTAAGTAGCACATGTGAGTTAGCTTTAAGGCTACGTGTCGAACGTGTTGAGAATTCTAGCTAGCTAGCTTGGAATACTCCATGTCTAGACACGAACTTAGCTATCTCACTTAACTTTGTTTTGATAGTCAAAATCCATTGATTAACTTTTGAGATGTTACTATTATGAAATCTAAAGAAGAGAAAGTAACGGCTGCACCTTTTATTTTCCAGCAGCCAGCCTAAACCTTCTCTGTGGAGAAATAAGGAATCAACAATAACTTGAAGCAATCCTAGTTCTAGGTAAGTTGTTTTCTTCTTTTCTTGTATTTCTTTCATGTCTTGGACTCTCTAGCTATATTAGACTATTTTTATGAATGGTTTATGAGAGTAGGCATATATAGGATTGAATTATATTTATTCCATATTTCCTGGTCCATATCATGATTTTTATAGAAATTTCGAATTGGTATAGAGGTTGCTGAAATGCTCCGTTTTAGTAGACCAGCCACATTTCGTAAATCTGTTTTTGGTTGGTTACTAATGTGGGAAAATTATGAAAATTTACACAGATGTAGGTTTACGAGTATATTATCACGCTGCCAAATTTCGTAATCTTTAGATCTATAAAAATAATGTTATGAATTTTGGAATAGACATAGGTCAGTATTTGAATCCTGCTGGATAGTTTCGGGAAACCATGAAAGATTGGTATTTTTGTATAATCTAATGACTCCGTATTGATCTGAAATATTTACTGAAGATTACCTTATATGTATAGATTACATCTACAAAGTTTCATAATTTATACATGAGTATAAATTTTTATATAAATTTCGGAGTGGACTGTGGTTGACTAAGGTCTCTACCGGACAGATTTGGGTAGACAAGAATGTATTTAATTGTTTGGACATGCTATCGATCCTAGAATAAATTGCAAATTTTACAGTAGTATTTCCAATATGTCTAGACCATCCATATTAAATTTCGTAATATTTGAAGCTGTAGAAAAATTATTAAAAATCGGAAATCAGAGGATGGTCAATTGTATTAGCTGGAAAATAGATTTCTAAGTTTAGTTTTATATATGTGAAGTTTGTGTTGATTTACCTTACTGTGGTGATAAGTTTATGACAGTAAATCAATTTGTAAATTGATAGGTTTGAGTGACGCTTGAGCTTCTAGAGCTAGAGCCGATTTGTTCGTGTCCGAGGTAAGTAAATTTATTCATGGTGTTTTACCTATCAAATTACCAAATTATTGTTTTCTTTATTGTATTTTACTGTAGTATATTTGTCAAAGATATTACTGATTTTGATTCAGTATTTAAGTTGTTTAAGAATGTACATAAACCGTTTTTGAAATTGATCTATTTCTTATATACTGTCAAATACATTTTGCTTACTATTATCTATAGTGATATAGTTTTACTAAACTGCTACTACTACTACTATATTATATTATTGAAACTCAAATAGTTTTACAGAAATACCACTGTTTTATTGCTTATATAAAAAAAAATTTGTTACCGTTGCCGTTACCGTTTATACTGTTATATGAAAATACCGTTGAGTTAAATATATGTGAATTTATAAAAAAAAAAAAAAGAACCGTTTTGGCTCATCGTTCCATAGTTACTATTATTGTTACTGACCTAGCTGGGATTCTATGCGCACACATACTGTTATTGCCGCGTCACACGGGTACTTGTGACATAATGTTGTTGTGTCACACGGAAAATTGTGACATACTGTTACCTCGTCACACGGTTACTTGTGACTCTATGGAACATGAGCTAACTGATATATCGAATACTTGTTATTACTGTATATAAATGTGTATATTGTGTTTTAAATGAAGCTTTTGTTCACTAATTTATTTATTATTAATGTTTGTGAAAATGATACTGAATTTAATAGTTGAAAACATTATTTATGCTTATAAGCTTATGCTATGGTACGAAATTGTATTTTTCATCGATATCAATTGTCATGCATGAATTTATTTACCGAGTTGACGGCTCACCCCTCGTCACCACCATTTTGCAGAGTAGTACCGGTTTATGTGAGATGGGTAATTAGAGTCAAGGATTTGCTTCAGTACCGGATTTGATCGCTAGAGTCTATTTTCGTATATCATGTTACCTTGAGAACATTGTTAGTTTAACCTTATTGGATCTTTCGTATTGTAAGGATTGGATTTTATTAAACGGTTATTTTGGAGGTTACATTTGAATTATTCATGAATAAATCCTTTCTTTTGTGAATGTTTTCAGTCTTTATAGTTGGTAAGCTTGGAAGATTTACAGATTTATGACCGAGTATCATCCTAATCCGTTGGTATCAGATTTAGGGTGTTATAGCTACACACTTTGGTTGTAAAGCCGCCCAATGTAGGAAAGGGCTACACCGTTGTGATGAGTGAAAGCCGTCATGAAGAATTTATGTATATGTATGCAAAATCAAAGAAGTGTTGAAAAAGAATCAATAAAAGAAAAATCTTTGATTTAGAGCCTAAAAAGAAAAGGAGGAATGCTTAAAATGGAGTATAGTTGAAAATTGTGATTGCTCGGGTTGAAAAACAGAAATGGGATGACGAACCACATGCACACACATGCTCACATGTTGAAATCTTTTTTCTTTAAAGCAAAAAATCCGAATGATAATCGGTTTGACTTTGATTGGAAACGCTTTAAATGGATAAGTGTTGAAGTGATTTGCATGTTGATGTCACAATCACTCCTTTTATATATGCTTGAAGCAAAAAATTCACACACACACTTTTGCTTATAGAGTATTTTGATATTCTAGCAATTTTTAGAAGAATTATGAGAGAGATTGAAAATCTTGGTGTATCTCTCATAGTTTGTGGAGCTTATTTTGTTGGATTTCTTTAAAATTGTTTGAATGTGTGATTGTGTGGATTTATTGTGAACATTATTCTATCTTGATCTTAGGTAGATCACTTATCAAGGGGGAGCGTAATATGCTAGACTTTGTTCTCTTTTATGATTTGTTCATATGTTTCAAGTTGATATATGTTGGCATATTCTTTGGTTGATATAATGAATCTTGTAGATGTTATTTCATATTTCTTGATTTGCATGATGATTCTTTGTATTATCATATGCCTTTGTATTGTTGATCACAAATAATGCATGAAACATTTTGTAATAATTGTATGATTGTATTTGCAGTCAACTTCTCCTTATTTGGGGTTGTATAGTAGTTGAGATTACAATCAATTCCCTCATTCTTGAAATTGAAATGAGAATAGTTGCAATGAATTCTTCTTTGTTTTGGAGTCAATAGTAATTGTAATTGTTATTAATTCTATTGATTGTAGTTACAGTGAATTCCTCTTTGTTTGGGGTCGATAGTAATTGTAGTTGTAATCAATCCAATTGGTTATAGTTGTAGAAAATTCCTCCTTACTTTGAATGATAACAATTGTGGTTGTAATCAAATCTTTTCTTGTTTGAGGTTGATATGATTGTCGTTGATACCATTTCCTTCATATTTGGGGTTAATATGATTGTTAATGCAATTGTTGAACTTGGTAGAAATGACCTATATGCTTAAGAGTAAAATTTACGCATTTGTGATTCGCTATACCTTAATGAGTTTGTTGTGGTGTATAGATTTGAATAACCTTTGATCGGTTAATATGGAAAAGTAAACTAGAATCAAGGGAGAAGATATAGGAGCTAGATGCTTGAAATAAATGAATTCTTCAAGTAAGGCATCCATCTCCGAACATTATGTGAGATCACCAATTGTTTCATTATTTGATCTCATGATATCATTTTTTTTTCTTTGGCATAATTTTATGTCAAAAAGGGGGAGAAGTATGATATTGTTTTAGCATATCATCTTTGAATATTTATCAAGTATTGAACTTCTTATGGCATGTAATATTGTGATTTCATTTGGATAAGAATATCTTTGAGATAGCATGTATTAAGGGGGAGATACATGATTCATTTTGGACATAAGAATATCTTTAAGATAACATGTATTAAGGGGGAGATACATGATTCATTTTGGATTTAAATGTTTAATTCTTGCCATAATTGTATATTGCCATATGTGTCTTTTTATTGAATATACTTTGTGCTTTAAGTTGATTTTAGATGGCTACAAGAGAAGATCAAGAAGAAGTTAAAGACTTGTTGAAGATTAGTCTTAAGGAACTAACTCATTGTAATGTGAGGGTGTGATTTTGTGACCAATCTTCATTTTATGTGTTTTAGTATTTTGTATAGGTGTTTTGACATAGAATTTGCCAAAAGGGGAGATTGTTAGGTCTGTGAGTTTTGTTGGCATTATTCTATATCAAAACAACATTTGCTTTGTATTGTTTAGTTGTCTAGGATTCAAGATGATTCAAGTTTCAAAGAAGAAATGACAACTATTCAAGCAAGTTCAAGTCTTCAAAGGGAAAAATGCTTCATAACTCTATAAAGGTATATTAAGACCTTTCTTTTTTCTTTCAAGGCTTAGGCACACACACACATATCATACATTTGTGTCCCTGCATCGTTTTGCACCATGTATAACACATTCACACACTTGAAGATGAATGATCATGCATTAGTATGAAAATAACATGTTTTGGAAAATGTACGATTGGAAACCATCTCTATGTAGTTTGCATTCAAGTGTGAATTGTGTTTGTGTGTGTATATGTTTGTATAACATGGATATTGAATTTGAATTTAATCTTAAATCATTTTTTATTGAGTTCCGGTCATTTCGGTTACTCATACTATTGATTTCAAGTTCTAAGTCAAAAGATACTACACTTTCAACTCATGTTGCGTACATTGTCTTCGTCTTCGTATATCGAGTCGAATTATTATTTTCTGGGTTGAGTATCTTATATGTCAGTGTCCGTGTGTGAGAGTTGCGGTTCGTAATCCGCAAACGGATTCGAATTCCGAGTTCGGAGGCCGGAGAACGGTCGAAGAACGCGAGGGAAGCGCATGGGAGTTGCACCATGGTAGAAAGGCCAACAAGAGGTGCGAGCCCGAGATGGAACGTGGCCATCTCGGCTGCAACTCCTTGCTGCCCCGAGATGCCCACGTGCCATCTCGGGGAAGCATCTTGAAGGGGGTAGCTTTGGTCTTTTCACATATATCTCTTCCCTCTCCTTTATATATCTCTTCTCTCTCTCATTTGAATTTAAGGAAGAAGAAAATGTAGTGCAGAAAATTTCTAGGTTTTTTCTCTCAACTTTGAATCACCATATCTCTCTCATTTCTCATCCGATTTGAGTGATTCAAGTTGGAGAAGTTTCGTATTGAAGTCCTCTATCATCTTCAAGCAACTTTGAAGTCATTTGTTCAAGTTTTCTTGTGGATCGCACCATTTTCGTGACTGCACTCAAAATTGTCAAGACATTTGTTTATCTTTTGATTTCCTTGATTCTAATGTTCAAATACATTGAGTCTTCTTCCTACTTGTGTGTATTTGACTTGAACATATGTTGATGAGTGATAGATCTTCAATTATATGCTAGTTGTGCTTAATTAGATACTTGATTGTGAATTAGTTTCACTCAAACCTATGTTTTCACATGATTGTTAGTTGTATTGTGCTAGCATCTTATCTAGGACTATTTGTGCTTTGATTGACTTTATTTTCGTGATTAATAGTCTTAGCATGTGCTAGAACTCATTTGTTGAATAGATATAGAATTAGCACATGTTAATAACAAAATTTGGCTAGGGACCAAAGAAGAATTTTCCACTTCCCAGCCTTCGCATAAGGGTCCAAACTCAGGCTTGTATGACGGAGGTATCAAGGTCCCCGAGGTCGAGCTACCACACGATCCTACAGGAGCAAGGCGAGGCCGCCCATACCATCCGAGCATCTTGCACGTGTCCAGGCTTACCAAATAAAGCCCGACGAGACCGCGTTAAGCTTCTTATACCAGGATAAAGCCCCAAGCTAGGTCAACGTGAAAGGACCTGGGTCCCCCGACATCAATAGGCACTCCTACCTCGTCGAGGTATAATCTCGACCTGTCCGAGCATAAAAGGAAGAAGCCTGTAAAGCCCCATCCTCACCAAAAACGCCAAGATCCACTATAGATCTTGGCATGGTTAAATCAAGTAGCAAGAGCTGTAATCGAGAGTACCTCTCCACCCTTCCAGAAGCGAGCCAAGGTCGCCTGTTTATGGCAAACACCTTACCAGGGCCTGCTAGCCAAGCCCGTTACCGCGTTACCCCACTAGGAAGCCTGCACAATTAGGTCAAGCTCCATGATAAAGCTCGGCGTAGCTAAACCAAGCTCCCAGCTACAAGATTGGAACCCAACGGGATATTTCTCCCCTAAAATGGTTAGCACAAGCTCCATGGGAAGACCAACATCTAGCTACGTGAAAATCGAGTGGTCCCCGGGGAACCTCGCCAGTGTACTGGATCCTAAGGTACCTCGTCCTCAATGAATATCAAATGTCACCTCAAGTAACCTCCATGAAGTACCTCTCCAAAGTGACATGCAGAACTAGAGCTCTCCTCTCGGCAACGTAGAAAGAAAGGATTGACTTCCATGACATTTAAAGTACCATTAATGAGGTCAACCGCATTAATGGAGGCAGTCAACCCAGTTAATGACATGATCAACACTATTAATAAGAGAATATTCAACTCTTTAATAACCACCAATAGTGAAAGAATCCTAAAAGGAAACAAATGCCTTTACCTCCAAGATATCCCCCATATCCGATTCTTTGGGGTCAACTACAACAGAAAATCCCGCCTGTCAAGGAAGGAAGAGTCCAAAGAGGAAACAATCACATCCCCTCCGAGATATTAGCCACGATCCGATCAACTACATTAAAATCGTACTCAATAAGGAGAGGAAGATTGAAGAATCCTGGACTAGCACGCCAAGGTAGTCACCATTTATAAATATGCCTGTAAAAGGCATAGAATTGATCCCCAATCAATGAAAAAAGATACATGCTTCGTTTAGAGATCTCTCGACATCGTCAATGTATATGTTACCTTTACCTAGAATATATACTGGTATCGGTCTACATTCGACCACCATTGTAAGCTCTCCGGAGCGACTACTTTGTATTATATTCACCATTCTTGTAAGCTCCCAGGAGCATTCTTTGATATAAACATAAGGAAGGGTATTCCCCCTTCCTCCGGATACTGCCTTGGGGTTTTTCAGCATGTGATCATTCGTGATGCTTTTTCCCCCTTGGTCAGTCAACCTCCTCTACAAAGATTTGTGTTTCTCTTACTTATGTCCTGTGTAATGCATGTGTATATGAGTGCGAGCTAGATTCCTACCTCGCTAGACCTAGCGCTCTTATCTTCCCATATACATGCTAAAGTCGCATATCAAGATGAGGAGAAATCACCCAGACCAGCTTGAAGGAAGTTGATGGGCTTTCATGCATCATCTCTATGGCGGAAATCGAGCTCTCCGACACTGGAGCTAGATAAGCCCCCTCCTTACTTGCTATCTAGGTCGGGGAATTACGGGAAGGAATCGGGCTCCAGAACCGAGCTCCAGGTACCATGACGGGCTCCGACCTCGATCGAGGACCAGGACCAGGACCAGGACCAAGATCAACCCCTTCACACCAACAAGAGAACCTCAAGCTCCCCAGATTTATTTCATAAGCACGAAGCCCGACGGGCGGGATGGCTTGTCTCCTCGAGCTCCCCAGATCTACTACATAAGCGTGAAGCCCGACGAGTAAGACGACTTGTCTCCTACCTCCGATTTCATCCTCCTTCATATTCATACAAGATTAGGTCAGGTATCAACGGTACTGACCCCGGCCACCACTTTCGCGGTAGTGGTCTTGAGGGCGTTAATGGGGATTTCTCATCCTAAATAAATTTCCCGTTAACACTTTCTGACGCCGTCTGTGGGAAGATTTCTGTAACCCTTTTGAAAGACTATGTCTCTACATGAGTATCATTATACTATCGAGGTAACAGATTCATTATTCATGAATATCATTTACTATATACGATGTCTTTTCTCCATACTTGTCTACATCGCCTATGTATCGCATGTGGTGCTCATTTTATCATTTAACGAGTTTCGTTCATTGTGGAGCAAATATGGTACGTGGGATTCCTGGTGGAACCAATTCATTATGCTACTCCTATGAAGTGAACCTGCTCAGATAATCGTGGAGCTCCAGTACAGTAGCTCCCCGCTTGAAGATCTCCTATATAGTTGAACCATTCTGATACATCGAGAGCTCTTATACAGTAGAAGTGCACCTCTCCTGCTCTTCTACAGCAGATTCGCTCCGCCACCAGTTTTTCACCTATCCAGCAGATCCAATGGGCTTCGACCTGTTCATACAGATCCCCTCATGCCTTCAGGTCCGCCTTTCGTAAGCTCCTAGGTAGAGGTAGCAGGTCGACCCATATATCTAAGAAGCCAACTCAGCTGTGTTGCTTCTAGAGCAGCACGACAGTAGATCCACTGGGCTTCAACCTGTTCATACGGATCCCCTCATGCCTCCAGGTCCGCCCTTCGTAAGCTCCTAGGTAGAGGTAGCAGGTCGACCCATGAATCTAAGAAGCCAACTCAGCTGTGTTGCTTCTAGAGTAGCACGACCAGTAGAAGATTAGTTGTTCCACGCCTCATGCACTGGGCCTGTCAACGCCCAAGTGAGCCAATGAGCTCCTGATTCATTCCAGCAGGGTCTAGAGCCCTCTCTCAGTTGCTGGGGACTCTAGAGATTCCAAGCATGTTTCTGGACAAGTACCAGACCGGTGGCTTCATGTTTACCGGGTCATTCACCGCCCCAGCAAGCCACTGAAGCCTGATCCGATCGAGGGGTCTCAGAAGATTCCCACCTTTGGTAAAGCCACCTACATGCCTAAGCAAGCTTCTAGACCGGTAGCACCGCTACAAGACCGGTGGCTTCACTCCATGTTTACCGGGCTATTGCCGATGCTCGGGGTCAGGCACTATTTCATATTCTTGGAGTAGGCTTTCATTGGAAGGCCAAGCAATCGTCTCGACCGAATCATCCATCCACTGGCTGTAATCTTCTCCTGGGATCGGCCGGACATCAGGCACCACACCCTCCACGACCGACTTTTGACTGGCGTAAAAAGTCGAGAGGGAGTGCTCGGATGTAACCTCCAAATGCATGGGATGGGGCTCTTTACCTCGGCTACGGCAGTAAGCTCTCAACTTCTTCATCTGAGTCCGAAGAGATTCAAAGGACCGATCGACGTGATTCTAGATCGACAGCTCCCTGTTGGTTCGGGCTTTTTCAGTTGCCTGATTCTTAACCTTGAAGAACTCGCCAGTTGAAACCAGCCATCGCTGAAACTCCTGAAGAAGAAGGGCATCATAGGCAGGGGATCTTTTAAAACGGTCAACCCCCTAGATTTCAAGTTCCAGCCTGGCTTCTTTGGATAGGGATTCGACCGTCAAAGCCTAGCGTTCCAAATCTTCGATCTTCTGTTCATACGCCGACTTAGACTGCTTCGCTTCCTGTTCGGCTTTGAGCATTGATTCTTAGGCAGAGGACAACAAAATTTGAAGTGAAGCTGCCTTCTCCTCTGCCAAAGAAGCTTTCTCCTCGGCTTCAACCTGCTTTGCCAAACAGTGGTCGGCAAACACTTGGGCACTGCTGACTTTTTTCTGATAAGCCGATTCGATCCAAGCACGGCTATCCTCACTCTCTTTAAGCTGAGCTTCCAGACGCCTTATTCGATCAACTTGATGTTGCTGCGTCTGAACCAGCTCAGCAAACTCGGCCACCATCTACAAAAAAGTTTAATTAAAAATCTAGCAAGCAAACGGGCAAGACAATTGAAGAGTTAGGAATAACTTACATAAGATGCGCCGTTGAAGATATTCTGAAGACGACTCGTCAGAGGAGCGCCCCTGAGATGACTCCAAAAATCATCCCCGATAAAAGCTCAGCCTGATGACATCGCCCTGAGCATATCCTGGGGAGAAGGATAGGAAGGATCTTCCGAGGGTCAGCCCTTTGATCTTCAACCTCGGGGGAGGGGAACCCCTGTTCGGCTCCGAAGTCTCTGCATCCACCTATGCTTCAACAAAGCTAGAGGGAATCTCATCCCAGTATCTTTATCACTGGAGTCGATGAATGAGACCACCTGAGGGAACTTGAGAGGACGAGTAGGAGAGCCGACCGCCTTCCGCTTCTCAGCCAGAGAACGATGGAAGCTGAGATCAGCCGCAAAATCTTTCTAGAAATCATCCCGGAAGGATTCAAAAAATTTGGGATCAATATGTACTTGACCCTCGAAGTTTTCTTCTCAATCACCGACGTCTAACCGCTCGGCAGGCCTCTCACCAGGACCCTCACTCTGCCTCTCTCCGTCATCAAGAAGTTTAGTATTTGTCGGGCCACTCGGACCACAAGTCTCTCTTACGGTCGGCTAAACGACGTCCTCAGGGATATATTCGGGGACTTGTTCCTCAGCTACATCGGGGTCCTCGTCAAACTCAGGCGGAGCAATACCATCATTGCTCTGACGAGAAGCTTCTTTTCGGCTCGCCTAAAGAATCGACATCACTTGGCGAGCTTGAAGGTCGCAGACGATGTCTGTGTCATACACTTTAAAAAAAAGAGGGCGAACCACGTCAGAATATAAAAAGTAAAAAATAACCATGAAAAGAAAAAAGAATTACAAAAGATCACTTACATCGCCTACGGTAGCCTGAAATCTAGCTAAAGAAGCCGAGCTCTATCATTTTCGTCTCGTTGAAAAGATAAGTCTTGCTCCTCTTCACTAGAGTGCGAACAGCTGCCCGAGCAAGTCTGGTCATCTTAGTGTCGCTAAATTCAAGCTTCTTCTTGTTTCATACCTCAGGAGAACAGAATAAGCGGGGAACTTTCAGCACCCTTCTAGTTTCCCCAGCCGAGAGGGTGACTTTAAGATCGAGATTCCCTCCGGTGAAAAACCAATTGTTCTTCTAGAACTTGTTGGATGAAGGGGAATCCCCATACAAAACCCCTCTTTTTGAGGTCATCTGAGGTATCGACTCCCCGATTCACCTTCGTCCCCTCGGAGACCCAGCAATCTAGCGGATTAGACATGAGGAAGTAGGTTCCTGTCTTGCCAGACTGCCTTAACATGAAGAAATGTCTGATCTCACTTGGGGAAGGCGGTGACAAGTTCATCCGGCTGTACATGTACCACATGCACATCAAGAGCAGTTCGGGGCCAGTTGAGCCGTAGCGATCTTTGCTTCAGCCAAAAACCAGGCAATGAATGACTGAAAAGGAAGAGTGACGCCATAGCAGAGCATGGATCCATAGATTGCCACCATGCCCGGGGGAGGATTCCACGCATCTCTATCACCCGTAGGAATCATAGTAACCGAATTGTCCAGATCGAATTGGGAACGATATTTCCCGATCTCATCTGCCCCGACCACATTCAGTTCGGTGTCAAACCCACTCGGACGATCAGCAGAGAAAGTGAGACAAGATACTCTGAACGTCTCTTCAACATCATTCTCGTTAACAGTCTACTCCCTGATCCGAACACTACCCGAGTGGTGCCTATGGACTTTGCCTTTGCTTTGATGCTTTCCCATCCTTGATCGAAGTAGTACCCTGTGATTAGAAACGACAGATTCAGAACTAGATAAAGAATCGGAACTGGATACAGAAAAATGAACGTTAGGGTGAAGCCCAGAAACGTCGACTTCTAAAAAAAGAGGTTCATTAGGGGGATTTCCCTTAGTAATCTTTGAACGTAGGAAACCAACTGGAAATCCCCACGATTAAGCGTTTCGAGAGCTATGGTATAGAGACGAAGACGGGAAGTTGGTTACATTAAAACTAACCTTGAATGAAATCTGATGCAAAGACTTTCGATGGAGAATGGCGATTTTCTGCATGACAAAATTTAGGCAAGAAAAATTTTCTGGTATGAGTTTTTTAGAATGAACCAACGCAACCCCAGAGTGAATAATTTAAAAGGGTAATAGCACGAAACCCTAGGGTCTCAAGACGGGAAAAATCTATGACGAGATTTGATGACGTATGCGACGCACGGAGAGACGCAAAGGTTGTTTCTCATAAATGATATCGAAAAATGAAAGGCAAAAGACACGTGTCAGAAAGAGAACTGGTTTTCACTGTCAGAATTCCTAAACGTCTCCATCATCGAAGATCTCGCGTGATGAGGCAAATCGAATTTACAGGATCACCATTAAGACACGCTATTATGATAAGACATTTACTTTGGCACTGAAGATATAAAAGTTGAAGAATTAATTAAAATACGTTTGCCCGAAACAAAACCTTGTTCAGCAAAAATATTTTAAGGGGGTATTGTCGTATGTAAATTTTATCAGATGTACACGTTATTGACAGAGACGATAAAATTGTCAGGTAGACATCCGAATAGGCATCCGGAAAATATCCTACAAGACATCACCAAAGCAGAGAAGCCGAGTAAACAAATATTGAGCAAAACCTACTCGGGGTTAGCTGACATCATATACTACTCGGGGTCAGTTAAAGATACTCGAGGCTAGTTGATGATATTGTCTACTCGATATCAGATGACGTCACTCGGGACCATCTGACGTCACTCGGGGCTAGCTGATATCGTTTTCTACTCGAGACAAACATGAAGAAAACTGAATAAAAAGTCCAGCGCGTAGCTCACACAAATCGAGTCATTAAAATACGTAAAAATATTCATGTCAAAGAGGAATTCCAAGAAGAACATAATTATCAAGCAGAAAGGGTTTTTATTCAGGCAACAATTTTATTTCTTGTTATTATAAGGAAATAAGTCCTAATTGGACTACATTACTAGAATCCTATTCGATCTCAATACAAGTCTCCGAAACAGGAAAGAAGACAAACTATTTCAAACAAGTAGACAATCATAATTAAATACCAAGATCTTTTATTACTTGAACAACGAAGATTAGGGTTCTATGAACATATAATAGACCCATAATCTCGTCACAGAAGACACAACAATCATACAGAACAATACAGAGAAAAAAGAGAGATCGAGAATTGTAATTATTTCATTCATAGTGGATTTTGGCTAGGTTGATCATTCAACCACCCGTGGACGTTTCTCCGGTCATCGGTGTTTTACCACGTAAAAACTTACGTCCGATTACTTTCTCCTTCTCTTTCTCTTTGAAATCACAGCTAAAATCAAATTCTTGTTGACTTTTTCCATACATCCAAAAACCGACGTCAACAAAATTAATGGCATCCATTTATTTACCAAAATGCCACTCATTGGATGGAAATGGATGGAATGACCATTTGGAAACCAATTCCCCATCCGGTGACCATTTTGATAGTAATGACAAGAGTTGATGGCCACAGAGATAATTATCCCAAAATAATAATATAAGTGTTACAATTTGTTATATGTATACTTTTGTCAAATATACACGTCACTGACAAGGTGGATAATTCTTTAAAATTGCCAGGTAGATATTCGAATAGGCATCCAGAAAGTACCATTCAAGACATCGCAAAGGAATATGAATCCGAGTAAGTGATAATACAAGTATTCGAAAAAGTCATAACTTGCTCAGGACCAAGCGATGTCATACTCGGGACAGATACGAGAAACCCGAATAAAGAAATCCAGTGCATGATTTACACGTGGGTGAACCTAGAGCCATGCTCAAATACGCAAGACATCCATATCAAGGAGAATTTCTAGAAGAATAAAATTCCAAACAGGAAACAAGTTCCAAATCAGGCAACAACTCTACTTCGAGAATACTGCACATTTATAAGAAAATAAGTCCTAAACAGACTATATCACCAGAGTCCCGTTCGATCTCCATGCGATCTCCGTAATAGGAAAGAAGTTAAAGACGACTCTAATAAGCAACCAATTGTGATTAAATACGAATTCTGTCATTGCGTGTACAACAAGGATTAGGGTTCTATGCATATAAAAATAGACCCATAATCTCATTGTTTAGGGATATAGAACAAAAATATACAAAAAATCACTAGCAGAGAGAGAAAATGAGATCGAGTGGTGTAATTTTTTATTTCAATAGTGGATTTGGCTCGATTGTTTATTCAACCACCCGTGAACGTTTCTCCGATCACCGGAGTTTTTCCACGTAAACTCGTGTCTTGTTCCCCTTCAAATTACATTATTTTTCTCTTTCTTTTTCACAGGTCACAACTAAATCCAATTTTATTGACTTTCTCATCCATCGAGAAATCGACGTCAACAATTGGCGCTAGAAAGAGGGGCATTGAACCTTCGATCTGATTAAGTAATGGCTGGAAGTGGAAGCAGAAACAGTTGTGAGGATATCCAAAAGTCTCCAGATAATGCTCATATAGGCGGGAGTTCACGAGATCCCGTCAACACCACCGAGAACCAACCAGCATCCCTGACTGGTATCCAACAAATCCCTCCTACCAGTGAGGACATAGCACGTCGTTTTTGTGAGGCGCTACTAGCGAATGCGACAAGAGAAGGAGTAGATCTATTACCTGTGGAATAGGCACGTCCTACAAACCCTCCTCCTACAAGGCTCCGTTTGGTTAAATTTGGGCTAGAACTAGACATACCAAAAATTGGTAGGAACTCGAGTCAAATCAATCAAGTTGGGGGTATAACGCGCAACCAGGACAAGGATTTTGAAACGTCCGAAGAAGAACGACCACGTCAAAGGAGGAGCCACGGTCAGGTGACCTATGATAGGCACCGCAAACATGACCGGCGCAGGGATCGGTCATCGTCATCTGAGGATAACGATCGGCACCATCGCAAACGTCGTCACGGAACCATACGCCTACAAGGATTAGCCCATGAGACTCGGGAACTAGATGAAGATGAGTTGGAAACAGGTATGACGGTCACCCGTAGCATAACCGCTACGAAGAACCGGTGGGCGATCGAGATGTCGTGATTCAGAGCTTGACCAGAGAAGTCGAAAACAACAGGCGTCAAATGGACACGTTGATTAGGCGATATGAATATAACGAATTGTCTGATGATGATTCTGACAGTCCTTTTACCAGGGACATTCTGCGAACCCCATTTCCAGAAAGGTTCAGAAAGCTCTTTCTCTATCAGGCGCTTCTGAGTTATTAAGAAACAATTACTTGTTCTAGCGGCGCTGAATCTACTGATAATCTCGATTGGAAAAATACAAACCTTTAATGAAATGATTTGAATGGATGTACTAATGAAGATGCATATGGACCAGAAACATGCTAAGCAATTAGATATTATCCAAAAGACTTGTCTATACATTACCATTATATAATTAGCATTCAAGTTGAACTATTTTAAATACTAAAATAATTAGAATTCATATTGAACATGAAGATTTTTTCATAACTATGCTCTTGCTCATCATCGATGACGTTGACAATCACACAATTTTTAATATCTTTACCTCGCACACCATAATCAGACATCATTCCACTCTATTGATAATGACCTCAAGATCAGACCACGTGTTATCATGGGTTTGTAAACGCTAAAAGCATTGTGTACTGAGTTAAGGAAATAAATTTATAATGTACTATATTGATATGACATTAGCTTAAATACAAAATCCAGTATAACTAAGTTTATCTACGTTTTACAAAATAGAATAACAGTAACAGTTAATAAGAAATAGCACTTTGAAATGAGTAACACAATTTGCAAGGTAACTGACCACGAAATACAAATGGAAAAAGAATATTAATGCTTTACCTGCCTCCCTCTACCCTTTCCATCCTTAGCACCCTCAATGATACCAGGAAGTTCCAACAGCTGCAATCATAAAAGAAGAGACATTATGTACATCTCCAAAGAAAAAGCCTACCTCAAAAGTGAATCATGAGATTACAAAATGGACAAATTTATCTTTCATAAAACCACTTTAAAAGAGTAAACCACAATGGGGTCATCTTAACATAGCAGCGCTAATATAATAAATTGCCCCAATATGATATATAATCAAAATCATCACCACTAAAGTTTTGTATAGGTCAGTTAAGTCTGGTGTGGGTCCTTTAAGATACAAATCCAAATCCAAATCCATATCCTATTATAAAAATTATTGAAAATGTATAAAAATAAGTAGAATCCTATATAAATTCAGAAAAGAAAGTTCAAGTTCACATCCAAATAAAATAAATATCAACATTTACATTTTATATTCATAGTTTTAAGAATAATAATAATTACAATATCGTGTGTGCGACTGTGCGTGTGTATAGCCATTAGTTAGTTATCATATTTGAATCCTTATCAGGTCAAGTTATTGAATTTGGTTCAATTACAGCAGAAACTTCTAATTCTATCCTTAAAATTGTCTCGATATATTAGAGATATAAAATTAGATCCTAATTTGGGTTACACTCTGTCTCTCAGTTAAATAATTCAACTTGGGATGCACAATTATGCCAATCAGAGCGCAAATAAAGGATATTAATATGGGAAAAAGAAAAATGTGCATTTTCTCTATAGAGGTATATCATACACCAAGTTTGCTGCTTGATTAAAGCTCCTACATTTCAGTATTTCACTATAAAACAAAATAACTTTCCGATCGCTGGCAAAGCTAAATAAACACTATTTAAGGATCGCTGAGCTGCCAACCAAACAAAAGTAAAAGTAGTAATACCTGAATTTTAGCACCTCTATACATGATCACATCAGGGATACATGTTAAGGTCGTAAATTCATACGAAGCAAGTAGCAACCTGTAAATCATAACAAAAGAAGTCACTCAGACTCCAGTACTCCAGAATTATAACGTACCAAAACTTCTCACAAAACAGTTATACATAAACAGGTTTGACACCATGGAATGAAGATTTTATTAAAGAGGTATGAATAATGAAAACAAACAACAAAAATATGGACTTAAAAAATGCATTGTGTTGCCAGATTTACAGAATGATGACATACTTCACATATAATGACATTCAAACTTCTTAAGCTTCCTGTTCATAGAGAGGATTTTATCTAATCCCTTCTTCCCACACACCCTCCATCTCTTACAAAGCAGCAAAAGTAATAATAATAATAATAATATACTAACAAAGTTTCAAACTGTTGATCTCAAACCTTCGCAAAAATGCTATCTCAACATTACCAACAACTAAGAAAAGTCACGCTTGAATATCTAGTATTTGGTGAAGAAGACAGGTAGAAATACTCCAAATTGATCAGCAGCCAACTTTTCTCAGTCACTCGATACAAGTGCAGCCGTATTAAGCACGTAACCTAACTCCTTAATTTGCAGAATCAAATTGTCCAAAACTGAATATATCAGGTCGGTCTCAGGATGACTTTTGTCTCTTGCAATAAAAGCATGGACCTCATTATCAACTTCTAGCCAACTACAACCAGGTTCTTTCATTACCCCATCAAAGTCCATTCTCTTCCTCACCCTCTTGACTTCTGCCCACATACCTTTACATGCAAAAATATTTGAAAGTAGAGTATATGAACCACTATCTGTTGGATCGAGAGAAATTGCCATCTCTGCGGCATATCTCCCCAGTTCAACATTTCCAACAACTCTACATGCACTGAGCAAACTCCTCCATACAACTGCAGCCGGTTTTATTGGCATCTTTTTGATGAACTCCTTTGCTTCATATAGTTTACCTGCACGGCCTAAAAGAGAAACCACACAAGCATAATGTTCTGTCCCTGGTTCAATTCCAAATCCTGCTGCCATAGATTCAAAATGGCGGAGTCCATCTTCTAAAAGTCCTGCATGGTTACATGCTGAGAGCAGACCCACAAATGTGACATAGTTAGGTTTTAGTCCTTCTTTTATCATTTCTTCAAACAACAAAAGAGCTTCTTCAGCTTCTCCATGATGTGCATATGTAGAGATCATGGAATTCCAACATGCAACATCTCTCCATAGCGCAGAACTAAAAGATTTATGAGCCTCTTCAAAGCTTCCACATTTAGCATACATATCTACAAGAGCATTTGTAACAAATGGATCAAACTCCAAACCCAACTTTATCAGGTGGTTATGGAACTGTTGACCATGTTGGAGACTTGTCAGGTTACTTGCTGCTGTGATTAGAGCATTAAAAGTAAATTCATCAGGGATTTCTCTCGATACCAGTAGCTCTAAGTACAGTTTGAGGACCTCTTCATTTTCCAACTGTTGGATATAACCAAAAAGCATTGCATTCCATACAACAATATCCTTCTCATTCATCTCGTCAAACACAATTCTTGCATCCTTAATACAAGAACACTTGGAATAAACATCTATTAGAGCGCTACCAGCAAACAAGTCCATGGAGACCCCATATCTGATGATGAGACCATGAATTTGCTTGCTCAATTCCAATGTAAACAATGCAGCTGATACACCAAGGAGGCTAACAAATGTCAAGAGGCTTGGGAGGACAAACCCAAGCCTCATCTCATGGAAAAGTTCTAATGCATCACAGAGCTTCTCTTGTCTTGAGTATCCTTCCATCATTGCATTGTAGGAGACCACATTATGATCAGCCATGACATCAAAAACTCCTCTTGCATCATTCAAGGAATCACATTTTGCATACATAGCAATCAAACCATTTTTCACAAAATCATCAGACTCAAGATTGACCTTTATAGAGTAAGCATGCACTTGTCTCCCCTTCCCTAAATCCTCAAGTGAACCACATGATTTCAGAACACTAGTACAGGCAAAGCCATCAGGCTTCCAGCCCGACCTTGTCATCTCTGCAAACAATTTCATGGCTTCCCTATCAAATGAATTCTGCATATACCCAGCAATCATTGTGGTCCATGAAATAACGTTCTTAACTACCATCCCATCAAAAAGCCTCCTAGCCAATTTTACTCTGCCACACTTTGTATAAAAATCTATAAGCACATCAACAACAGAAACATACATTTCTGTTCCCCTCCTCAAGATATGAGCGTGAATTTGCTTCCCACCTTCAACAAACTTGAGCATTGAACACGCACTCAACGCACTAGAGAGCACATATTTATCAGGAACAACATCAGTCTCTTTCATTTGATTAAATAACTTCAGTGCCAAGTGACTCCTCCCACTTTTCACATAACAAGTTATAATTGTACTCCAAGTAACTGCAGTCTTCATCAATAAACCATCAAAAACTGATTTTGCATCATCTACACCCCCATTTTTCGCATAAAAATCAATCAACGAAGTACCCACATAAACATCTTGACCAAAACCACTCTTCACAACAAAACCATGCATCTGCTCACCTACACAACCCAACTGTGCACAGGCACGTACAACACTCGCTAAAACATACTCGTTTGGCCTCTGATTACAACTTTCCAACAACCCAATAAACACAACCAAAGCTTCTCTGCTATAACCATGGTGGGCATACATAGAAACAACAGATGACCAAGAAACCAAGTTCCTCTCAGACATTTTATCAAATAATGTACGTGCAGCATATAAATCACCCGATTTCGAATACTTGTGCAACAATATGTTGGCAAGAAAAGTATTTGACCGCAACCCATTAACAACAACCTGGGAGTGAACTTGTCGGTGGCGCAAAATTGAATTCTTGTTGTCTGACACGGGAAGTTGCAAGAGATAGGCCAATTCACGGCGTTTCGTGCGGAGATCATGTAAAGCGAAAGTGCAAGTTGAGAGGTTGGACAAGTGTTTTTGGGTGATACTGCTGTGATAAAGTTGTTTCACTAGTGTTGATTGGCTGTAGCTTTTCATTCTACGGCAACTGGACGTTAAAGTCTGGGTACCTTAAAGTCTGGGTACCCACCTCGAAGACATAAAATTTTACTCAAATTGTATTTTCATTTTTAAACTCAATAACAATTTTGATATGGTCACATATTCTTATGCAAGCTAAATTGGTGACTTAGTCAATTAGTGGTGTTGAAATAAGTCAGTAGTGGCACATATTTTGTTCAGTTACATTCATGTTTACGTTGTGGGTTGTTAGAGTCAGCTCGAGCTCCCTTCAAGGGTCTACAAAAGGCTCAATTGATTAAATAAAGGATATCAGAAGTTAAACAACAATCTTAATCTCCTATTTTCCTCCTATTCTACTTCTACTTCACAAATTCTTTATGTAATTTCCTTGATTGGAAAATTCCATAACAATTGTATCAGAGCCATTCGGTTCCATAGATGCAAAGTTTCGTAAAACTTTGGGCCGCCACGAATCCCTTTTTGACCAAATCCTGTTGAAATACGAGCTTATGATTGCAACAAACCCAACCTACCATACCTCTAAAAAACACACCACCTAAACTTAGCAAAACTATCACTGAATTCCAATAAACTTTCACAACTCCTACCATATTACCACATTCTTGAGGTGTCTTAGGACACTGTCTCATATCCTCAACTTCTCGAGGTGTCTTAGGACACTGTTCCTTAGACAAGTGAGCTCCATGCCTGGAAAGTAAATTGTCTTTCTTGGAGTTCTGCATCGAAAATGGCACAAGAATCTTATCGATATATGATGCTTGAGACAATGCTTTGAGTTTGTTCTTACGATCCCATATAAGTTGGATCCCTAGAACATAACTTGCCTCTCCCAAATCTTTCATTTGGAATTGGCTAGCCAGCTATCCCTTTACATCAGACAATACTCCCACATCATTCTCAATGAGTAGGATATCATCTACGTATAGGATCAATAAAACTGCTTTCTTATCAATGATGCGCTTGTAGACACAAGGCTCATCGACGTTCTGCTCGAAGCCATAGTTTTTGATCACATCATCAAACCTTATGTTCCAAGATCTAGATGCTTGATTAAGTCCATAAATGGACCTTTACAGCTTGCAAACCTTTTGCTCTTGATCCGGAGACTCGAATCCCTCTGGTTGCATCATATAAATGCTCTCGTCAAGATTGTCATTCAAGAATGCAGTCTTGACGTCCATTTGCCAAATTTCATAATCAAAATAGGTAGCAATGAATAAGAGAATCCTAACAGAATTAAACATGGCTACTGGTGAGAAGGTCTCTTCGTAATCGACCCTCTCTTTTTAGGTATAACCCTTGGCCTCTAGCCTTGCTTTGAAGGTCTCTACCTTTCCGTCTACTCCTCTCTTTCTCTTTTAGATCCACTTACACCCTATGGGTTTTACCCCATCCGGTCAGTCTACAAGATCCCAAACTGAGTTAGAGTACATGGACTCCATCTCGAGATTCATGGCTTTAAGCCATTCCTTTTTATCAGGATCTTCCATTGCATTCTTAAATGTTAGTGGATCATCCACAATACCAGCAGAGGCAACACCTTGTCCCTCACCTATACCTAAATAGCGTTAGTCTAGGTGGTAGTGTATCCTGATCAGGAACCATCAGACTCTTAGATGTTTGTAGATCAACAACTCTTGTTGATGAAGCACTAGTCTCACAAGGCTCCAACTCACTCAATACAATCTTAGAACGAGGTTTATGGTCACTAATATAATTGTCCTCAAGAAACGTTGCATTTGTTGATACAAAGAGTTTGTTATCTTCGGGATTATAGAAATGTCCACCTCTGGTCTACTTAGAGTCTAGCTTTCCACTTATGTTATTTAGCACGTGTGCTGGACACCCCAATATGCGGAAATATCGTAAACTAGCTTTAAGACCATTCCACAACTTTAGGGGAGTCTTAGGAACAGATTTGGATGACACCACATTCAAAATGTATACCGTTGTTTGTAACGCATATCCCCAGAAGGAATTTGGTAAAGATGAGAAACTAATCATAGATCTCACTATTTCCATTAGGGTTATATTTCTCCTCTCCGCTACACCATTTTACTGAGGTGTACCGGGAGCTGTAAGTTAGGAAACTATCCCATGCTCGACCATGAAGTCTTCAAACTCTTGGTCAAGGTACTCATCTCCATGATCCGATCGTAGTGACTTGATAGTCATACATAGTTGATTCTCAACTTCAACTCGGAATTCTTCGAACATTTCTAATGTTTTCGACTTTCATTGCATTAGTTAGACATATCTGTATATTGTGTAATCATCTATAAAGGTGATATAATACTCATAACCACCCCCAGCTTTAACATTCATCGATCCGTAGACGTCTGTATGTATAAGCTCTAGCGGTTCTTTAGCTCTAAGCCATTTTCCAATTAAAGGTCTCTTAGTCATCTTACCTTCCAAACAAGATTCGCAGACAGGTAAGGTGCCAACCTTTAACTCACTTAAAGGTCCGCTTTTTACTAGTCTGTCTATCCGGTCAAGGTTGATATGACCAAGCCTTAGATGCTAGAGATAAGTGTCATTATCTGAAGAAATCTTATGTCGTTTAGTTTTTGGTTTTTCAACCTTAAACATTTTGGTGTTGAGCAGTGCAGTATGTATTAACGGTCTTAAAATATACAAATTGTTTTCATTAATTCCTAAACAAATATTCAGACCATTCTTTCCAATAATAATAGACTTATTATTAAAAGAAACATAATATTTTTGTTCTAACAACTTAGAAACGGAAATCAAATTCCGTGTAAATCAAAGAATATAAAATACATTGTCCAACAATATATAATTATTACAAAAACGTAATCTAATTATGCCCACTGCTCGTGCCGACACGACATCCCCTGACCCCACACGCATTGAGAAGGCTTGCTCCTCTAGTTGTGTCTAATAATTAGTCCATTGTAAAAAAGAAAAAACATGGTTAGTGGCCCCTGAATCAGCTATCTAGGATGAAGAATCATCTTCCACTAAACATGACTCAATAACAAGTAAATCATATTTACCTTTCTTGGACTTCTTCTTTCTTTGGGCTTACCCGTTGCCTTCCCAACAGACGTGTTTCTCTTCTTATTATTGGAGGAAGATGGTTCAACAACATTTGCCTCACCGGTTTTGCCCTTGCTGTCCTTAGTCAATGACTCAAAGGTAGTGAGCTCATTGAGCAGCCGTGTGAGATTGAACCTTAAGTTGTTCATCTCGTAGTTACTCTTAAACCGATTAAAGCTCTTTGAAAGAGTCGTCAGTATGATGCTCACTTGACTGGGTTCGTCAATGGCCCCGCCATTGACTTCTGCCTTGTTAAAGTATGGCATCATGCACAAGACATGTTTCCCGAACTGAAGTACCTTCCTTCATGCAAGCGAGCATAGTGGAACGAACAACTTCATGTCGCTTTTGCTCAAAGGGCTGCCCGAACATAGCTTGCAATGACTCTCTGATTTCGAATACTGAAGTCATTGCTTCATGCTTTATGACAAGTACGTCTGTCATTGAAGCCAACAGATATGTTTGGGTTTTCTCATCAGATGAGACTCATCGCTGGTATGCCTCACGAACAGTTCGTGTTGCATTGGTAGCAGGCACTAGAGGACATTCCCCCGTAAGCACAAACCTGTGACCTTTGGTGACCAAAATTGCATTAATGTTAAGTTTCCACTTAGTGTAGTTATCACTAGTTAATATATTGTTTGCAAGAATTTGAAGTAATGCAGAAGACATTATTACTGAAATAAATAAAACATTCATTCAGTAATTTATTTAAAACAAGTGCGAGTGCTTTGACATAAATTTAAACATGATGCATGCACATGTTTAACAAGCTTGAACGACCCTAAAACTAGTTACTAAACCACTATAATCCAACATACCACAAAGAAGTGTTGCCTTAGGGTCGGTCAAGTCTTTGCATGTTGGACCGAGATATTCTCAATCAAATGATATCCTAGAATAACTCTTATTCCATATCATTCAACCATCGTTCATTCAGTCAGGTTTTTAATTAACAAACTTAATCAAAACCTTCATTAGTGTAACCCACCATTTCAGATCTCACGAGCTTAACTCGAGAATTGCCTCCTTAGAGTCGATCAATCCCGAAATACCCTCAGAAATCCTATCCGTTAGGAAGTCAACCTTGGTATTGACCTTTGTTGAAACCCTCCTTAGGGATGACGAAAGCAAAGCTGTCACAAGGCCCCACTCGGATCTCACAATGTTGAACTAATGATGGAGACCGCGGGATATTTATGTCATATATCCCTCTCCCACTCACTATTTTAAAAATAGGGTTTTCTATTAACCGTTAATGCACCTAGACTCTACAGGATTAAACGACTAACTTTAATCAAGCTATTTAGCGCATTAACTAATTAGAAACAAATTCTAAAAAATAAATAAATTATTAATAATTTTTAACAAATAAAAATCTAATATGTTAGTGAATAATATAAGCCTTTATAAACTTTTTAATAAGGTCAGATTATTTTGACAGTGTTTACTAAGTTTTAACTATTAAAACTGTAATACTTTATTCGGTTCATTTATTATTAGGTTATTAATCATATTAATCCTAATTACAAAAAATGACCATATTAATCTAACTTATTAAACTCTTTAATAACTAGATTAATATTAATGAGAATTACCAAGTTTTCCAACCATTAAAAAACTGATCTCATTATTCATAGCCATTTATGTCATTGTTCGTTCTAATCACATTAAAAATAGATAAAATATCAGGCTATGATGCATGTATGACATATCAAATATATTTGTGTAGGCACATCTAATCTAAATGATATACGTATGCATGACAATACTTTTATCATAACTTAATATAAAGCATACATGAATTAACCGAGTACTGTGGATTATTTAACCTAAAAATTTAGAATCTAAAATTACAAAAAATTCCCTAAGGTATTCCTCGGTCTTCTTGTAACTTCAGAAATCTTCCAGGCTCTCCAGGTCACTCTGATTCATATCCTGAATCCGAAACGGGAAATCTGTTCGGAACGCACTAGGTAACACTAGCCAACGGAACCGTGCAAGATGTGAATAGTACCATATGAACAATGCCGTGCACAGTGTCCGGTGAATAGTACCCTCTGTGAACAGTGTCCATGAACAGTACCACGGTGAACAGTGTCTATGAACATTACCGCCGTGAATAGTGTCTGGTGAACAGTACCGCCGTCGAGCGCGTTGCCAATTCTTCGTTTACATGTTACAATTTTTTTTATTTACAATACAATACAATAACAGTAATATATATAAATATATATATATATATATATATATACAACCCATAAACCCTAAATCCACAGTACCTAAAAAATTACGATGAACCATGTTTAAATTAAACAATTTAATTATAAACATTCATACAATCATATAGATGGTGCCTACAAATTTATACATACAGGAGCATCGAAAACAATTTCCTGTTTAGAAAAATAACCTGGTTCTGATACCAATTGTTGGAACTCTGTTAACTGGTTACACAGTGGAACTAGGTTTTAAATTTTTTATACAAATCGTAAATGATATGGGACCAGTGAACCTGGGATAGTAATTATTTTTTGGAACTAATGCATACAATATGTAAACACAAGAAATTGAAATCGATATAATCAGAAGAAGAAACTCTTACCAACGTTTAGAGGCTGCTTCACTTTACGATGTGCTCCTGTCTAAACCACTCGATCTTCCTCGCTATCTCCCGGGACTGGTAACTGCGTGTGGGTGCGTCATGGGCTCAGGAACTTGAATGGAGGATGTAGAGAAATACTTGAAGAAACTCTTTCTTCTCAATTTGGTGTATTGATTTCACGCACACATGAATTGCATCTCATGCAAAAAATATATTGACAGATGTGGTTCCGTATTTAAAAACAATTTATATCAAATATATATGTATATATTATTTCTCACGCACCCTTTTTGTTAACAGAGCAAGCACTTGATGTTTTAATAAAAATATGCCTCTCCCCTGTTGTGATAATGCGTTAATATATATATTTGATTTTTATTTTTTAATAGATTCAACGCCCACAATTGCTTTTGTGTGTATGTATCAATACTTGTGTCGATTCATGCACCCAGTGTTTGTCGTATGTAAAATTTACCAAACGTACACGTCATCGACAGAGCGGATAAAATTGCCAGGTGGATGTCCAAATAGACATTCAGAAAATATCCTGCAAGACATCACCAAAGAAGAGAAGCCCGAGTAAACAAGTATTGAACAAAACCTACTCAGGGTCAACCGACGTCATATACTACTAGGGGCCAGTTAAAGATACTCGGGTCTAGTTCATGACATTTTCTACTCGGGATCAGATGACGTCACTCGGGACCAGTTGATATCCTGTTCTACTCGGGACAAACATGAAGAAAACTGAATAAAAAGCGCAGTGCGTAGCTCACACGAATCGAGTCATTAAAATACGCGAAGATATCCATATCAAAGAGGAGTTCCAAGAAGAACAGAATATCAAGCAGAAAGGGTTCCTAATCAGGCAACAATTTTATTTTTTCAAAAAAACTGCGCTATTATAAGGAAACAAGTCCTAACTGGACTACATTACTCGAGTCCCATTTGATCTAAATACAAGTCTCCGAAATAAGAAAGAAGACAAACTACTTTGAACAAGTAAACAACTATAATTAAATACAAAGATCTTTTATTACTTGTACAAAGAGGATTAGGGTTCTATGGACATATAAATAGACCCATAATCTCGTCACAAAAAAGACATACGGAGAACATATAGAAAAATACAGAGAGAAAAAAAGAGAGATCAAAAATTGTAATTATTCTAGTCATAGTGGATTTTGGCTCGGTTTATTATTCAACCACCCGTGGGCGTTTCTCCGGTCATCGGAGTTTTACCACGTAAAAACTTACGTCTGATTACTTTCTCCTTCTCTTTCTCTTTGAGATCACAGCTAAAATCAAAATCTTGTTGGCTTTTCTTATACATCCAGAAATCGTCGTCAACAATTGGTGCTAGAAGGAGGGACATCTTCAGGATGTAATCTTGAAAAGGGATGAGAGGTCGGAAACAAAGAAAGAGACCAGGGCCGATCACAGCTCTGGTGGAAATCAAAGGGCAAGTCCAGAGGCCAATGAAAATCGAGAGCGAACACAAATTATTCACAGAAGCAGACTCACATGGGGTCGATATTCGGCCAAATAACGCCCTGGTCATAAGTGCCCGGATTGGTCACCTGAAAGTTAGAAGAATCTTGATAAATAATGGAAGTTCGGAAGACATTCTTAATGTAGCCGTCTACGATCAACTCAGGTTAGACCAAAAGGATCTACAACCTTTCCATACTCCACTCATAGCATTCAGAGGAGTTGAGGTCAGGACACTCGGGATGCTAAAGCTACCCATAAAGATTGGAGTGGCACATTGCCAGAGCACTGTACTGGTCGACTTCGTGGTGGTAGACTTAGACAATTGGCCGTATAATGCGCTCTTGGCTCGGTCATTCTTAAATAAAACTAAGGCCGTAACAGTCACTTATGCGTTGATGATCAAGTTCCCGACCGAACAGAGGGTCGGTGTAGTCAAGGGGTCCCAAGAGATGGCCGAAGAGCTAACCTATCAGTATACAAAGATAAAAATGATGGTGAACATGTATGCACTATAACGCAGCCGAGTCAGAACAAAGAGTCACTGTCATTCAAATTTGATCCAAGGGAAGAGTCCAATGAGTCTAAAAATGAATCGGTCGAAGAAATTATCTTGAAAGAAGATGAAGCAGATAAGAAGGCCAAGACCGGGGCCAATTTGGAAGGAAAAGTCAAACAAAGCCTCAATGATCTGCTCAAAGAATACAAAGATGTGTTTGCCTAGAGTCATGAAGACATGGTTGGGATAGATGCCCGAATAATATATCACCATCTTGTGGTAGACCCGAATGCAAAACCAGTGATACAAAAGAGAAGGTCATTCAATCTCAAGATAAGTCAGGCAATCAAACAGGAAGTAGAAAAACTACTCGCCGTAGGATCGATTAGAGAGATCAACTAACCTCAATGGGTAGCTAATGTAGTCCTCGTCCAAAAGAAAAATGGACAATGGAGAATGTGCGTAGATTTCACAGATTTGAACAAGGCATGCCCAAAACACAGTTTTCCACTTCCAAGGATAGATCAGTTGGTGGACGCTACATCAGGCAACGAATTGCTCAGTTTCATGGATGTCTACTTGGGATATAACCAAATCCGGATGAACAAGGCCGACAAAGAAAAAACAGTATTCACAACTGATCAGGGCTTGTACTATAATACAGTAATGCCCTTCGGGTTAAAAAATGCAGGGGCAACATATCAAAGGCTGGTCAACAGAATCTTCGCACGGCAAATAGGAAGGGACATGGAAGTGTACATTGATGACATGCTGACCAAGAGCATCTCGGCAGACAAGCATACCTCAGACCTGCGAAAGACATTTGATGTTTTGAGGAGATACCAAATGAAGCTGAATCCGAATAAGTGTTTATTTGGAGTTCCTTCAAGAAGGTTCCTAGGTTTTCAAGTTCCCAAAGGGGAATCGAAGTCAATTCTGAAAAGATCCAAGCCCTACAGAGAATGACCTCACCAAAGAAATTAAAAGAAGTACAACACTTAACAGGATGTTTAGCTTCCTTGGGAAGATTCATCTCAAAGGCCACGGACAGATGCGCACCCTTTTTCAGAGTAATTAAAAAAGGAAAAGGACTCGACTGGAATGAAAAGTGCTAGCAGGCATTCTTAAAAATCAAATAGTACTTAGGACAGGCTCATCCTTTTGAAACCACGAATAGGAGAGATACTCCATTTATACTTATCAATTACAGAACTAGCAGCAAGCTCAGTCCTAGTCAGAACAGAAGATGGAGTACAGAAGCCAGAGTATTATACCAGTAAGGCGCTTTTGCCCGCCGAGACCAGGTATTCAAAGGCAGAAAAGGTGGCCCTAGAATTGGTTTCAGCGGCAAGGAAGCTAAGGCTATACTTTCAGGCTCATACAATCCAAATTCTCACCGATTGCCCATTGAAACAAATTTTACAGAAGCCAGAAATTTCAGGAAGACTAACCAAATGGGTAATTGAGATAAGTGAATTCGATATCCACTACGTCCCCAGTACATCACTCAAAGGGCAAGAAGTGACAAATTTTATAGCAGAGTTCATAGAGCTAAACCTGGAAGCAAAAAAGATTGTGGGAAAAAAATTCCCATGGAAATTATACGTTGATGGCTCTTCAAACACTCACGGCAGCGGGGCAGAGATCGTAGTATGCACTCAAGAAGAAGATGATGTAAAATGTTCCATGAGGTTTGACTTCAAAGCAACAAATAATCAAGCCGAGTATGAGGCGCTACTAGCTGGACTCAAAGTCTGCATAGCTCTCGGGGCCGATGAAGTCGAGATATTTAGCGATTCATAGGTAGTTGTCAACCAAGTCCTGGACGAATACCAAGATAGGGATGAAGACATGATAGCCTATCGTGATATTGCAAGACAACTCCTCTGGATATTCAAAGAATATAGGATTACCCAGATCCGCAAGGAGGAGAATGAAAAGGCAGACGCTTTGTCCAAACTATTATCAGCAACGACCACAATCAGGCCAAAAACTATTCCGATCGCACATCTCCTCAAACCGAGCATGGCCGAGCCAAAAAAACTTTGAAATTTTAGAAATCCGAACACCGTCAGAAGGTAGGATGACCCAACTGAAAAGGTTCCTAGAAGAAGGTGTGCTCCCGGAAGATCCTCTACAAGAAAAACGTATCAGGTATCGATCAATAAGGTACACATTGGTCGGAGGAGTACTATACAGAAAGGGGTTTTCTCGAACACTTCAAAGATGTGTGTCAGAGAAAGATGCATGTCGGATATTACAGGAAATCCACATGGGAGTTTGTGGAAACCATACTGGGGGTAAATGTTTAGCACACAAGGTACTCATGCAAGGTTATTATTGGCCTACTTTATTCTCAGATTCACACCGATGTTCGGAGAGTTGAAATACTTGCCAAAGGATCGCTAACGATATCCAACAACCTCCTGAACAACTAAGAAACCTCACATCCTAATGGCTATTTTCCATTTCGGGTTTGGATTTAATCGGCCCAATGCCAGCTGGGATAGAGGGTGGAGCAAAGCATGCCATAGTAGCCGTTGACTATTTCACGAAGTGGGCAGAAGCTGAAGCATTGGTGCATATCACAGAAGCGAATACCACAAATTTCATGAAAAAGAATATACTTTATAGTTTTGGAGTCCCAAACACTATAATCACTGACAACGACACCCAGTTCGATAACCTGAAATTCAGACAGCTGTGCAAAGAGTACCGGATTGCCAATTACTATGCCACACCTGCCCACCCTCAAACAAATGGGCAGGTGGAAGCAGTGAATAAAATTATCAAGCACACAATCAAAGCAAAGCTAAATGCCAAGAAAGAAAGCTGGGTTGAAAAGCTATCTGAAGTATTATGGGCATGTCAAACGACAACAAGAACTTCAACAAGAGAGACTCCGTTCACTTTAGCGTTTGAAACAGAAGCTGTTATCCCCATAGAAACGTCATATGCTTAACCCTGGGTCAGGCTATATGATGAAGAACATAATGTTGATATGCTATTACAAAGTCTAGATGAGCTAGAAGAGAAAAAGGAGAAGTTCTGTGTACGAAATATGGCATATCAGTAAAGAGTTAGAAGACCTGGTACTCAGGAAGGTGTCATTGAACACAAAAAATAAAGTTGCAGGTTCCCTGGCTAATAAGTGGGAAGGCCCGTACAAAATCAAAGGAATAGTTGGTCATGGAGCATATTGGATTACACGACTCAATGGAGAGGTTTTACCCCTACCATGCAACGCCCAATATCTAAAACATTTCTACCCTTGAATTGTTTTCTGTTTTTTCTTTTCTAGTCAGGAAAATTTTAGTTATATCAAATATTAAGCTTTGGAACTTAAATCTTTGTTTATTTTGCAGTTATAAATAAAAAGCAAACTCGGAATTTCTGAAAAATATAACATATGATAATAAGAAAATATGAAAGACCAACATGATAATAAGAACATGCAAATAGAATACTCGGGACCATTGATTCCCGAATGGGTTGAGAAGCTCGAAGGAGCATGCCAGCAGAGCAAGGTCAATTGACTTTAGCAAAAAGGCAAACCCAATACACCAAATTCTGGAAAAAGGCTCGGGAATCTATCGAAAAAAATCCGGTGAAACGCGTAGATGTTTTAAACGGTTCAAAAAGCTTAACGATTCGGTAAACCCTTGCACAGAAAAACTGGGGAAACATCCTCGGTAATGTGTAAGGACTCAAAACATATGATCATGGTGAGCCTTGATGTAATGTTTGGGTAACAACCGAGTATGAAACACAAGTATAAATCTACTTGCTTGTTTTAAGATGACTCGGTTATTAATACTAGCCCGTTTAATAAGATACTTGGCGTTAAAAATTATTCGAGTGACAAAACCAGTTTAATAAGATACTCGGTGAGGTTACCCGAACATCAGAAATAACCAGTTTAATAAGATACTTGACGTTAAAGATTATTTGGGTAACGAAACCAATTTAATAAGATACTCGGTGAGGTTACCCGAACATCAGAAATAACCAGTTTAATAAAATACTTGGCAACAATAGAAATCAAGATAAAGAAGATGGTGAAATTCCTTAAGCAATGAATCAGATCAAAACCACTCGGTTTTAATAATTAGTAAACTCAGAATTTCATTAATCTTTACAAAGAATCGTTACAAAGAATTGTTACAAAGAATTGTTACAATGAATCGTTAGTTTCTACAAAAATGAAATTTCTAAATTAAAGTTAGGAGGATTTAGAACTCTTGCCGATGCTCGGGTCGGGCACAATTTCGTACTCGCGGAGCATACTTTCGTTGGAAGGCCAAGCAATCGTATCTACCGAATCATCCATCCATTGGCTGTAATCTTCTCTCGGGATCGGTCCGACATTAGGCACCACACCTTCCACGACCGATTCTTGACTGGCGTAAAAGGTCGAGAGGGAATGCTCGGATGGAACCTCCAAATGCATGGGATGGGGCTATTTGCCTCAGTTACGACAATAAGCTCTCCACTCCTTTGTGTGAGTCTGAAGAGATTCCAAGGACCGATCCACATGATTTTTGATCGACAACTCCCAGTTGGTTCGGGCTTTCTCAGTCGCCATATTTTTAGCCTTAAAAAACTCTCCAACTGAAACTAGCCCTCGCTAAAACTCCCGAAGGAGAAGAGCATCGTAGGCAGAGGATCTTTTCAAATGATCTACCCCTTGGACTTCGAGTTTTAGCCTAACCTCTTTGGATAAGGATTTGACCGTCAAAGCTTGGCGCTCCAAGTCTTCAATTTTCTTTTCATATGCCAACTTGGACTGCGCCGCTTCCTATTCGGCTTTAGCATTGATTCTTGGGCAGAGGACAACAAGTTTTGAAGTGATACTGTCTTCTCCTCTGCCAAAGAGGTTTTCTCATTGGCCTCCACCTGCTTCACCAAACAGTGGTAGGTAAACACATGGGCACTGCCAACTTTTTTCTGATAAGCTGATTCGACCCGAGCACGTTTATCCTTGTTGCTGTGTCTGAACCAGCTCAGCGAACTCGGCCACCATCTATAAAAAAAATGAAATAACAAATCTAGCAAGCGAATGAGCAAGGCAAGAGTTAGGAATAAAACCTACATAAGATGAGCCGTTGAAGATATTCTAAAGACGACTCGTCCGAGGCGCATCCCTGAGATGGCTTCAATGATCATCCCCGATAAAAGCCCGACCAGATGACATCGCCCTGAGCATATCCTGGGGAGAAGGATAGGAAGGATCTTCCAAGGGTTCAGCCCTTAGATCTTCAACCTCGGGGGGAGAGGAACCCCTGTTCAGCTCAGAAGTCTCCGCACCCGCCGATGCTTCAATATGAACACTCGGGGGAATCTCTGCTTCGGCGTCTTCATCACTTGATTCAACAAATGAAACTAAGCGAGGAACCTTGAGAGGGAGAGTAAGAGAGTCAACAACTTTTCGTTTCTCAGCCTGAGAACGATGGAAACTGAGATCAGCTGCGGGATCCTCCTGAGCATCATCCCGAAAGGATTCAAAAAATTCAAGATCTGTAGGTACTTGTCCCTCAAAGGTTTTACCTCCATCACTGATGTCTGACCGCTCGGCAGACCCCTCACCAAGACCCTCACTTTGCCTCTCCCCGTCATCAGGCAACTCCTGAGTATGATCAGTTGGGCCACTCGGACCACCAGACTCTATGCGGTCGACTGGAAGACTTCCTCGGGGACATATTCGGGGACCTACTCCTCAGCCACATCAGGTTCCTCGTCAGACTCAAGCGGGGCAATACCATCGTTGCTCTGACGAGAAGCTTCTTTTCAGCTCGCTTGAAGAATAGACTTCACTTGACGAGCTTGAAGGTCGCAGACGATGTCCGAGTCATACACTTAGAAGAAAAAAGGGAATCGCGTCAGAACATAAAAAAAATATAATAAAAAAAAGGGTTACATAGACCACTAACATCGCCTGCGATAGCCCGAACTCTGGCTAAAGAAGCCGAGCTTTATCATATTTTTCTCATTAAAAAGATAAGTCATGCTTCTCTTCTCCAGAGTGCGAACTGCTGCCCGAGCAAGTCTCGTCAGCTCAGCATCGTTGAATCTAAGCTTTTTCTTGTTCCATACCTCAGGAGAATAGAAAAAGCAAAGAACTTTCAACACCCTCCGAGTTTCCCTAGCAGAGAGAGTGATTTCAAGACCGAGATTCCCTCCTATGAAAAACCAACTGTTCTTCCAGTACTTATTGGGTGAAGAGAATCCTTATACAAAACCCTTCTTTTTTTGGTTATCAGAGGTATCAACTCCCTGATTCACCTTTGTCCCCTCGGGGACCCAACAATCTGGCAGATTAGACATGAGGAAATAGGTCATTGTCTTACCAGACTGCCTCAGTGTGAAGAAGTGCCTGATTTCACTTGGGGAAGGCGGCGACAAGTTCATTTGGCTCCACATGTGCCATATGCACATCAAGATCTTGTAGCTATTCGGGGCCAGTTGAGCTGGAGCGATCCCTGCTTCAGCTAGAAACCAGGCAAAGAACGGCTGAAGAGGAAGAGTGATGCCGCAACAGAGCATGGATCCATAGATTGCCACCATACCAGGGGGAGGATTCCCCCGCAGCTCTATCACCCGAAGGAATCAAAGTAACCAAATTATCCAGGTCGAATTGGGCACGACATTTCCCGATCTCATCTTCCTTGACCACATTGGGTTCTGTATCAAACCCACTCGGGCGATCAGCAGAGAAAGAGAGATGAGATACTCTGAACGCCTCTTCGACATCGTTCTCATCAACAGTCTGCTTACGGATCTGAACACTGCCCAAGTTGTGCTTATGGAATTCGCTTCTACATTGATTCTTTCCCATCCTTGATTGAAGTGGTACCCTGTGATTAGAAATGACAGATTAAGAACTAGATGAATCAGAATCAGAACTAGATACATAACTAAAGTGGACGTCAGGTTGAAGCCAAGAAAAGTCGACTTCTAAAAAAGGAGGTTCATTAGGGAGGATTTCCTTTAATAATCTTCAAAAGTAGGAAACCAGTTGGAAATCCCCACGATTGAGCACTTCAAGAGCTATAGTACAGATTCAAAGATGGGAAGTTGGATCCATTAAAACTAACCTTGAACGAAGAAAACTGATGCAAAATCTTCAATGGAGAATGGCGATTTTCTGCGGAAAGAAACCTGGGCTGGAAAAATTCCTTGTTTGAGTTTTTGAGAATGAACCAGCGCAACCCTTCAGTGATGAATTAAAAGGGGGAATAACATGAAACCCTAGGACCTCAAGGCGGGAAAAATCAATGTCAGATTTGATGACGTAGGCAGCGCACTAGGAGACGCATAGGTCGTTTCTCATAAATGGTATCAAAAAATGAAGCGGCAAAAAGACACGTGTTAAGAAAAGAACTGGCTTTCGCCATCAGAACTCCAAAACGTCGCCATCATTGAGATCTCGCGTGAGGGGGCAAATCAAATTTATAGGGTCACCATTAAGACACGCCATTATGACAAGACATTTACCCTGGCATTAAGGAGATATAAAAATTGAAGAATTAATTAAAATACTTTTGCCCGAAACGAAACAGTGTTCGGCAAAAATATTTTAAGGGGGTATTGTCGTATGAAAATTTTACCAGACATACACATCATCGACAAAGAGGATAAAATTGCTAGGCGGGCGTCCAAAAAGGCATTCAGAAAATATTCTGCATGACATCACCAAAGATGAGAAGCCCGAGTAAACAAGTATTGAACAAAACCTACTAGGGGTCAACCGATATCATATACTACTCTGGGTCAGTTAAAGATACTCGGGTCTAGTTGATGACATTTTCTACTCGAGATCAGATGATGTCACTCGGGACCAGCGTATATCGTGTTCTACTCGGGACAAACATGAAGAAAACCAAATACAAAGCCCAGCGCGTAGCTCACACGAATCGAGTCATTAAAATATGCGAAGATATCCATATCAAATAGGAATTCCAAGAAGAACAGAATATCAAGTAGAAAGGGTTCATAATCAGGCAACAATTTTTTTTCTTCAAAAAGACTGCGCTATTATAAGGAAACAAGTCCTAACTGAACTATATTACTTGAGTCCCATTTAATCTAAATACAAGTCTCCAGAATAGGAAAGAAGACAAACTGCTTTGAATAAGTAAACAATCATAATTAAATAGAAAGATCTTTTATTACTTGTACATAGAGGATTAGGGTTTTATGGACATATAAATAGACCCATAATCTCATCACAAAAAAGACATACAGAGAACATATAAAAAAACAGAGAGAAAAAAGAGAGATCGACAATTGTAATTATTCTATTCATAGTGGTTTTTGGCTCGGTTGATTATTCAACCACCCGTGGACGTTTCTCCGGTCATCGGAGCTTTACCACGTTAAAACTTGAGTCCGATTACTTTCTCCTTCTCTTTCTCTTTGAGATCACAACTAAAATCTAAATTTTGTTGGCTTTTCTTATACATCCAGAAATAGACGTCAACAGTGTTTGTATCATATACCAACACATATACATGTGCATTAATTTTATCTTTTAAATATTTTAAAAAATATATATCATATATATATATATATATATATATATATATATATCTTTATAATATTTTGATAAAACTAATCGAATCCAATCTTTTAAGATATCTCATATCTTTAAATATATTAATCAATTTGTTTTGAATTCAAACTCTTTAAATTCAAAATTAAATATCTAATTTAACAAAAATAAAATAATCAAATTATTTTATCTTTAAAAATTAAATATCAATCAACACCCTCCAACTAATGATTAATTACACTATTAAATAATCTAATTATTTAATTAACATAATCATTATCATTCAGTAATTAAATAATCTCATTATTCAATTAATTCCCGAATAAATACATATCACATTCGTAGCACATTTAATTGGACAATTCAATTAATTTACCGTGACCCTTGTTACCTAAATCGACCGGGCTAGCAAGGGGACCTAATGGACTCACAGTATTTTGAGCTCCAAAAATCATCGGAATCATTAATTAAACTCTTTAATTAATATTCATTGATTATTAACTCAGGTGCTAATCCACTAAACACCCGAAGCTGCATTCTCTCAACTGCAGATGCTTTTACACGGACCAATACAGCTCGGTGTCCATCAATATAGCTATTACATATGGTGTGATCCTCCACAATAGTTCATAATTAAAGATAGATCATAATGTCCGTTATACCCATTTAATTACATATATCCTTTAAGTACCTTTGATTCTCTAATGGACAATAAATCCTATTTCCTCACGGAATTAGGAGAGCGCTCATATTGTCCATGCCCCGAATCAACCCTTAAGGGAACTACCGTTTACTTCTCGCAAGAATAAGTGGATTCCACTATTGTGTACAAACCTTCCCAGCCATAAGCCAAACCACAATCCCAACATACGGAGCATATTGATCGGGAACTGCATATGACCTCACCCTTGGTATATCAAAGACCATGATCTAACCTGAAGGAGTCGATAAGGCATTCATGATTAAGATCACCCACATATAGCCATCATTAGTTGATATATATGAATCTCATTGGTAAACGGATCTTGGTGAGAGTTTCATATAGATCATGGCTCAGTCATATATGATCACATCATACAAGGTGCCTCCATTCCCCTATCTCATATGAATGATTCAGGATAGAATCATCGTACATTACGGAATGGACTGTTGCTATAGATTGACCACAAATAAAGTACCTAGCTTTATTTGCTATCTATGGACTCTTTAGATTGCACGTCTTTTACTGTATCTATCCATATATGACACTCTTATACACAGTTAGAGATTACATCTGGCAATCTTGGATGTTAAATGTATGCACAAGTTATTAAATAAACAACACAACAAGAATGAATTGAACTTTTCTTTTTATATATTTATTAAATCCATTTACAAATTACATCTTTAGGGCATAAACCCCAACAGGTGTCGCCATCAAAATCCGGGCAGGTAGATCTTCTGGCAGTAGTGAAATAATGGTCGATTTTGGTTTCGTTGTAGTTTCGTAGATGCGATTGCAAAAGAGGTTGATATTTGCTCAACCTATGATGATATTTGTTATTGGAAAATTATAAGTGACATTACATGTCAACAAGAGACTAGGGTAGGGGGCCACCACGTCACTAGAGTATGATCAGGTTAAGTCAACGCAAGTAGGACTGAGCAAACCAGATCAGTTCTTCCCAATCTAGATAACACAGATGATCAGATTAGACAACTCGATCGGGTTTCAAGATGGTCGAGACTAGGGTCAGGTTGAATCAATGATTAGGGTAAACAAGAATGGTTGGGAAAAATAAGCGATCGGACACGCAACACATAGTTAGCATCCAAATTCAATAGGATCACGATTCAAACACGTAGAAAAAAAGTCAAACTTGAGCAAGGCTTCTGGAAACGCACTTTGATAAGGAAACAAACTTCCTTATAGACATTAGAGTCCAACTTAGATAAGAGACTTAATACAACTAGAATAAAATCAACTTGGAATGGGAAATAAGAAGATTACGACTCCAGTAAGTCTGAATTTTATTAAACAACACGAACTTTCCTTACTTGTACATCAAGAATTAGAGTTCTATGCTTGTATAAATAGACCCAAAAAACACCCAAAACGCAAACTTTAAAGAGTAGGCGATTGTGTTTGAGTGTGTAATATTTTTCCTGAATAGTGAATTTTTGACGCTTCCAATGGCAACCGTGGAAGTTTCCCCGCATTGGGGTTTTACAACCTAAAATCCTGTGTTTTTGTTTGTTTTCTTATTATCTTTTGTTTGTGATTAGCCATTACTTTGTTTTAATTGTGTGACGGGTGATTGATCCAAAAATCAATGTCAACAACTGGCGCTAGAATGAGGGGATGAACCATCGATAGTATTTTTTTTACATAATTAATCTCGAAGAAAATAGGCCAAAGGCGGTATCATGGACACTGGTAGAGATAGAAGTCAATCTCCCTACAGTGTCGACGTAACACATAATACCAATGACCAAAACCTTACGGATATTGCTGCTACAAGAGGAGATTCACCAATAAGGACCCCGTCGCCCGTCAGACTTGACACCGTTATCACTATAGGTGCGACTGCCAGTGTATCCTAAGAAGCGTTTAAGAAGATCCAGAAAGCCTTACAAATGGTCGTTGAAGACGCTGCTAAGCAGGGGATCAGCATATCAGCCACGACAAACCTAGGTTTGCCGTATCAACATTCCACATCGATTGTGGCCCAAGACCCTAAGGTGCACTCCGAGATAGTGGCAGTCACTCCAAGAGCACCCAAGAAGCTCGAAAGAGATAAGGCAGAACGTCATGAGAAAATGGGGGGTTCGCACAGAAGAAGTGGCCAAGAGGACTGAGAAGCGAGGGAACACCGAGAGTCAAGTTTACAGGAAGATGTTGAGAGATACAATGAAACATAAACCTACCCCGAACGGACACATATGTATAATGACCATCAAAAATTGTCTCGTTCACATTCAAGTGATGATGAGGCAGTCTTTAGAAGACATAGGGAACCAACCATTGTGGTCAGGTGTGACCCTTTTAATGCCTAGATTAGCGGAAGGCTCCCTAGGGACCCATATAGGCTCACTATTCACCAAATATTCATTGTGCATGGAGAGCCAGAAGGAGAGTGAGAGATTCTTTATAGGAGGATAGAAGCCCTTGAACAAAGGCAGAATTTAGGGAACTACTGATCGGAAGCTCCATAACCCCATTGCTGATTCAGTAAGGTTTGCTCATTTTTTGAAAAAGTTCAGAATGCTACATGTGGAACAGTTTAAGGCCAACATCGATCCATATGAGCATGCAAGGAGGTATCTAAGACCAATGGCGCAGTATGATTATGACAACTCCCTCATGTGGCACATGTTCTTACAAACGTTGAGAGATCATGGATCGAGATGGTTTGAAGGATTGTCCGCAGGTTCCATTAAGAACTTCAAGGAGTTGGTGCAAGCATTCACTAGGCAATTCATGGAAAATATCTAGAGAAGGAAGTCTATAACGGTCTTGTCGATCATGAGGCAAAGAAAGGATGAGAAGTTAAAAGACTACCTGACGAGATTCCCACAAGAGGTGTTAGAGGTACAAGGTCCCAATGACAATACGGTGGTGTCGCCGTTCATCAACAGTCTACAACACAACCATTTGAACTTAAGCCTAAGGCGAAGGGGACCAACCACGTATGCAAGCATGGTAGACCATGTAGGAAGGTACGCCATGGCAGATTAAGAACAGTTGGCTCACGGTGGAGAACTTATACATGGGGGTCAACCCGAAAATAGAAACCAAAATAAGGACAATAACCTAAAGAGTAGCGGTAAGGTGGAGCAAAATGACAGCGGAGGAAAAGGTAAAGATGGGCGAAAGGAGGACGACAAAGGTGCTAGGCAATTCAAAAGGCAATATACCAAATACATTCCACTGTCTAGAGGACAGGAATAAATCCTGAATATGATAGAGGATAAAAATCTGTACAAAAAACCCCTAAAGCAGTCAAGTTTTGCCAGAAGAGACACCACCAAGTACTATAGATTTCATCAGGAGAACGACCATGAAACCTTGAAATGCTATCAGTTGAGGGACTATGTCGAAAAGTTAATTAGAAAAGAGCACCTCAAGGATATGATCCTCTGGAATGGGGATGATCAGGGTAAGAGTGCCGTGACAGAGGAGCGAGATTGAGGTCAGAGGAGTCCAAGAAGGGATCCAGGTAATAAAGCAATCAACACCATCTTTGGCGTGCCATACTCTAGGAATAGTAGACGGGAGAGAATGTCCGAAGTTAGAGAAGCCATAGATGGTTAGAGAAACCTGGAGGTAAATTTGTTAGGACCTGACCAGAAGAAGTTCAAACAAGGGGGATCCTATAATTTTCACTGAAGCAGACGCGCATGCGTCAGAAGTAAGGCTAAACAACGCGATTATGGTGTCGGCTCGCATAGGCAATAAAGAAGTAAGAAGGGTACTTATCTACAATGGAAGCTCGACCGACATTCTCAGTGTGAAGGTATTTGACCAACTAGAACTGGAAAGAAGAGACCTCCAGCCACTCAAAGTCCCGCTTATAGGCTTCGATGGAGAGGAGGTGAAGTCGCTTGGGATGGTGAAGCTTTCCGTGGAGATTGGTAGCTTTCCTTGCACCAAGACAGTGTTACTGGATTTTGTGGTTGTGAATGTGGAGAATTAACCATATAACGCCTTACTCGGCCAACCCTTCCTGAACAAAACAAAAGCCGTGACCACCACATACGTGTTAATGGTAAAGTTCCATACAGAGGCAGGAGTGAGGGTTATGAAAAGTTCACAAGAGTAGGCAAGAAAGGTGAATCTGGCCATATACAGAGAGAAATTAGAGTCAGGGGTAATGCAAGTATACACTCTTAAGGAGTATGAAGATCAGAAGATAGATGACTTGGAAATCATAGTAGAAACTCCTACTCAGTTTGACCTGGAACAGAGGAAGACCCCTATGGAAGATGGTAAAAGCCAAGAAGATGAACCGACCATAGAGGTTGCCATTGATGACAACAGTCCTAAGAGGATCGTAAGGCTCGGGGCCCGACTGATGAAGCAATTACAAAATGAGATGGTCAGACTGTTAAAGGAATACAAAGATATATTTATGTGGAAACATGAGGATATGCCAGGAATCAACCTGAAGGTAATTTCGCACAGTTTAGTAGTTGACAGTCGGTTGTCCAAAAAAGGAGATGATTCAACCCAGAGAGAAGCAAGGTGATCATAGAGGAAATAGAGAAGCTATTGGCAGCATGATCCATAAGGGAGGTAAAATACCCTGAATGGGTAGCCAATGTGGTGTTGGTCAAAAAGAAGAATGGTCAATGGAGGATGTGTGTGGATTTCACCGACCTCAACAAAGCATGTCTGAAGGACAGTGTCCCCCTGCCTAGGATTGATCAGTTAGTATATGTGCCGGTCGGCCATGAATTTTTAGGCTTTATGGATGCATACTCAGGATATAACCAAATCTGGATGTTTGAACCTGACGAGGATAAGACGTCCTTCACTCTATACCATGGGTTGTATTACTATAAAGTAATGCTCTTTGGTCTCAAAATATCGGAGCAACCTATCAGAGATTGGAAAACAAAATGTTCACCCGACAGATCGGCAGAAACATAGAGGTATATATGGATGATATGCTCACAAAAAGTGCAACGTCAGGAGAGCACGCAGAAGACCTCAGGGAAACATTCAGAGTCCTACGAAAGTACGACATGAAGCTTAATCCGAAAAAGTGCATCTTAGGGGTACTTTAAGGGAGATTCCTAGGCTTCTAAGTCCACTAGAGGGGAATCGAAGAAAATCCAAAAAAGATAAAGGCATTATAGGAGATGAGGTCTCCAAGGACCCTAGGGGAAATCTAAAGACTAACAGGGTGCTTAGCATCTCTAAATCAATTCATAAGCAATTCAACTGATAATTGTCTCCTCTTTTTCAAAGCAATTAAGAAGGGAAAGGGGGTAGAATGGAGTGATGAGTGCGAACATGCATTCATAAAGATCAAGGAATATATAGGGAAAGCTTCAATTCTGTCCAAACTTCTTGAAAGAGAGGTGCTTTACTTGTACCTATCCAAAACATCGGTCGTAATAGGATAAGTGTTGGTTAGGCTGGATGAAGGGGGTAGAAACTAGTGTATTATACCAGCAAAACATTGTTACCAGCAGAGACGAGGTATTCTCTAACAGAGGAAATGACACTAGCCCTTATAACCGTAGCCAGGAAGTTAAGGTCGTATTTCCAAGCGTACAGAATCGAGGTCTACACAGACTGCCCCTTGAAGCAAATTCTGTTCGGAAGATTAACAAAATGGGCCATGGAGTTTAGTGAGTTTGAGATATCATACCTGCCAAGGGCCGTAATAAAGGGGCAAGTTGTGGTTCACTTGATCACAGAATTCACTGAACCAAATAGCGAGGTAGTCAGGATGCTGAAAGAGAATAGTGAGTTCGCATGGAAACTACATGTAGATGGATCATCAAACACGCATGGCAGCGTGGTCGAGATAGTCATATCTACCCTGGAAGGAGATCAAGCATAGTGTGCCTCGTAGTTTGACTTTAATGCCACCAATAACATGGTAGAATATGAGGCACTTTTGGCCGAACTCAGAGTCTGCACGGTCTTAGAAGCATATGAGCTAGAAATATTCAGTGACTCACAGGTGGTTGTGAACCAAATATTGGATGAATATCAAGCAAAAATGGCAACATGGCCGCATATTTTGGGGTACCAAAGCGTTGCTAGGAAAATTCAAGACATACATAATCACCCAGATCCCTAGGAAGAAAAATGAAAAAGTAGACGCTTTATAAAAATTAGCATCAGCCACCATCGGTGTGCAGTCAAAGACCATCTCAGTCACCCATCTCTAAAGGCCAAGCATCGAAGACCAAAAAGAAGTGTTGGAAGTAGGTACGGTTTTAGGGAATACTTAGAGATTGGAACATTGCCAACAAAAGTAACCGAAGCAAAACACCTCAGGTACAGAGTTAGAAAGTACTCAATGGTTGGGAAGAGTTGTACAAGAGAGGATTCTCGAAAACCTTGCAAAGATGTGTCTGCCCCATGGAAGGCAGGTGGATATTAGAAATCATTCATTGGGGAGTGTTTGGAAACCACTTGGGAGGCAAAATCTTGGCACACAAAACTCTCAGACAGAGCTTTTATTGGCCGACCCTATATCAACATGCTCAGGCTGTCACCGAACAGTGTGGGGGTTGTCAAAGAAAATCCAACGACATAAAGAGGCATCCCAAACAATTGAGAAACCTGTCATCACCTTGGCCATTTGCCATGGTGGGTTGGATTTGATCGACCCAATGTCAGCTGTAACCAAAGGAGGGGCAAAGCGCGTAATTGTAGCTATAGATTACTTCACCAAATGGGATGAGGCAGATGTGCTGGTACACATAACCAAAGCCAATACGGTGAGTTTTGTCAAGAAGAACGTCATCTACCAATTTGGAATCCTAGACATGATAATTACGGATAACGAAACCCAATTCAATAGTGAAAATTTCAAGAACATGTGTCAGGACTTTGACATAAGGATTTATTATGCAACAACAGATCACCCACAGACCAATGGTCAGACTGAAGTACTGAACAATATAATCAAGCACACTCTGAAGGCAAAACTAGAGGCCAAGAAAGGGAACTAGGTAGACAAGCTACATGAGGTTTTGTGGGCCTATCAAACCACTGAAAGGACCTTAACATGGGAGACCCCTTACTCATTAGCATTCGGGACATATGCGGTAATCCTGATCGAGGTCATTCTTAATGTTGGGGTTTATGCCCTAAAGATGTCATTTGTACATGGATTTATGAAATAAATAAAAGGAAAAGTTCAATTCATTCTTGTTGTGTTGTTTATTTTATAACTTGTGAATATATTTAACATCCAAGAGTACAGTCTTTATACAAGAGCTCGAGATAGATTGAGTGTGTAATCATTCTCATTCATAGTGATTTTCCTTCTTGCCGTTGCCGGCATCCGCGGATGTTTCCCCGCTTTGGGGTTTTACCACGTAAAATTTTATGCCTTATTTACTTTTTGTTTATTTTAATTCGGAATTCAATTGTTAATCCATACTTTCTTGTTCGACGTGTTTCTAATCAAACTTAATCAAAAAATCACCGTAAACAATTGGTGCTAAAAGAAAAGGGGCGAGAGTTGAAACAATTAACTCTGGGAAAAACTTGCGAAAGACAATATCGTGGCCACCAGCAGGGATGGAAGCCAATCTCCATTCAATGATAATACTTCATGTGTTGTGAATGTCATTAGTGTTGCAGACACTAATGTTACCGGAGAAGATCCACCATCAAGGACTCCATCATCCATCAAACCTGACATAGTAACATCCACAGATGTAACAACTGGCATCTCCCTAGACGTATTCCGATAGAACCAGGAGTTCCTTCAAAAATTCATTGACGACATCGCTAGACAGAGAATCAATACAACGGCTACTACCAATCTGAGTTCACCATTTCAGCTCTCCACACTGGTGGTGGCCCAGGATCCCAGGATACATTTTAAAATAGTAGCAATAACTTCAGGAGCACCCCAAAATCTAGAAAAGACAAGACGAAGAGTCGTGAATAAAGGAAACACTCACGATGAAAGGAAGACTACCAAGAGGGCCGAGAAACAAAAGAGCACGAGAGGTCTAGTTCACAGAAAGATGCAGAAAGGTATGATGAAGGAGAAACCCAACCTACGCAGGGAGATGAGTATAACAATCGAGAGAGAAGATCTCGTTCAGTCTCAACTGACGACGAAGCTCCACCTAGGAGGTGTAGGGAGCCAACTCATGTGGTCAAGAACAACCTACATGATGCCTAGATTACAGGGGATGAACATGGAGAATTAAAGAAGAAAAAGAAGTCTTTTTCAAAAGAATCGAAGCCCTCAAGCATAGACAGAGTCGAGGAAACTTGCTAATTGGTAACTCCAATAGTCCGTTCACCGAATCAATAAGGTAAGCCTATTTCTTGGACAAGTTTACGATACCGCACGTGAAGCAGTTCACGGCCAACACTGATCTGTAATATCATGTCAATAGATACCAAAGTGCGATGGCGTAGTATGATTACTATGATGCACTCATGTGTCAGATGTTTCCTTAGACATTAAAGGACCAGGGATCTAGGTGGTTAGTAGGCCTCAAAAGAGGGTCCATTAGTAATTTTGAGGAAATCGTGCAAGCTTTCACTAGGCAATTCATGGGGAATATCCAGCGGAGGAAGTCCATAATAATCTTGTCAACCTTGAAGTAGAGAAAAAAAATGAGAAGTTGAAAGATTACCTTACCAGGTTCTCATGGGTGGTTTCAAAGGTGCAGGACCCCAATGATGATGTCGTAGTGTTGGCATTTATGAACAGTTTGTAACACAGCTAGCTGTTGATAAGCTAGAGACGGAATGGACTGACCACTTATGCAAGTCTGGTGGTTGAGGTTAGAGAATACACCATTGCAGAAGAAGAGCAAGTAGCCCATGGAATGGAGTTCATACATAGAGGCCGACATGAGAACAACCAAAAACTTAAGGATGGCAACTCCAAGAATAGCGAAAAGTGGGACTAGAACAACAATAGGGTATAGAGCAAGGATAGACACAAAGATGAAGACCAGAAGAGTGGCAAATATTTTAAAATAATGTGCACCAATTATACCCAATTGGCCAAGAGACAAGAGGAGATCCTGAATGTGATAGAGGATAAGAACCTGTACAAAAAACCCTTAAGACTGTCCAACTTTACAAGAAGAGATCCCACAAAGTACTGCTAATTCCACCAAGAAAAGGCCATGAAACCTCTAAATGTTACCAATTAAGGGACTACATTGAAAAACTTATTAGGGAAAGACATCTCATAAATGTAATCCTGAAGAATAGGAATGACCAACAGAAGGACCCCCTAAAGGAAGAACATGATAGAAAAATAGTCCTAGTAAAGACTCGGGTAACAAAGTGATCAACACTATATTCGACGGGCTACACATGGGGAACAATAGTCGGGAGAGAATGACAGAGGTCAGAGAAGCTATAGATGGTTAAAGAAGTCTGGAAGTAAACTCGTTGAGTTCCGACCAAAAGAAACTCAAATAAGGATGGGATCCAATAGTGTTCTCCGAATCAAATACGCATGGATTAGAAGTAAGGCCGAATGATACGATTATCGTATCTAATTACATAGGCCACAAAGAAGTGAGAAGGGTACTGATTGATAATGGGAGTTCAACAGATATCTTGAGCATCGAAGTGTTCGACCAACTAGGGCTGCAGAAAAAGAACATACAACCGCTCAAGGTCCCCTCAAAGGCTTTAGAGGAGCGGAAGTGAGGTCACTAGGAATAGTAAAAATATTGGTGGAGATCGAGAGTTACCCTTGTATAAAGACTGTACTCTTGGACTTTATGGTCGTAGACATCGAAAACTAGCCTTACAACCCCCTACAAGAGAGGCCGTTGTTAAACAATTTAAGAGTTGTAACCACAATCTATGCCCGGACCATGAAATTCCTAACGGAAGCTAGGGTGGGTGTCACAAAAAGCTTTCAAGAATGGGTGAGAAAGGAAAATCTAACCGTGTACAGGGAAAAAATAGAACCAGGAGTGATATAGATAGACCTCCTTGAAAAGAAGAATGGCCTGATGATAGATAAAGGAGAAACTGGTGCAAAAACACCAACCAGGCTTGACCTGGACTTAAAGGAGATATCTCTAGAAGATGAGAAAGGCTAGGATGATGAACCAACCTTTGAAGTAGTGATCGATGACAATACCCTAGAGCAAACAATAAAACTTAGAGCCCGCTTGATCGAGCAAGTCCTGAAGGAATTGATCAACTTATTGAGAGAGTACAAGGATGTATTCGTATGGAAACATGAAGATATGCCAGGAATCGATGCAAAGTTAATCACCCATTATCTAGCAGTCTATCCTGATCGAATACAAGTTATCCCGTAAAGGAGACAGTTCAATCCTAAGAGAAGCTAGGCAATTAAGGAAGAAGTAGAAAAGTTGTTGGCAGCAAGGTCAATAAGGGAGGTAAAGTACCCCGAGGGGGTCCCCAACGTGGTACTAGTGAGAAAGAAGAATAGACAGTGGAGGATATGTGTAGACTTCACTGACTTCAACAAAGCATGCCCAAAGGATAGCTTCCTATTGCCTAGAATCGACTAACTAGTATACGCAACGACAACTCATGAACTATTGAGCTTCATGGATGCCTACTCGGGGCTAGAACCAGATCCGGATGTTCAAACTAGATGAAGAAAAAACCTCATTCAAAACTGAACAAGGGGTATATTGCTATAAGATAATGCCTTTTGGCCTCAAGAATGCTGGGGTAACCTACTGGAGAATGGTAAATAAGATGTTTGCCAGACAGATCGGTAGAATTACAGAGGTATATATGGATGATATGTTGACAAAGAGCACAACAGCCGAAAAACACAGAATAGATCTTAGAGAGACATTTGGGGTATTGAGGAACTTCAGCATGAAGCTCAATCCCAAGAAATACGTTTTTGGAGTGCCCTCAGGCAGATTCCTTGGTTTCCAATGTTGGGATTATGCTCGATAGCAAGACTGTAATAATGTATTTGACAATCTTTTCATATTATTAAAAGTGATTTCTAGTTTAACAAATCTTATAGCATTTATAGTTTAATTATTATAATTGTCAAAAGTAAATAATCATAAGGTCAAAAGACTATGAGAAAAGAAGAATTGTTCGTACATTTGGATATGTATGACTTAGACACAATTCTTTAGTTAGTCTTGAAAAATATTCACAACTTAAGATAAATGTTGGGCATCTTTATGTTGTTAGAGTTGTTGATTCTTTTGCTAGCATTTGAGTGAGATCAAATGAGTTACAATGAGTCTAAAATCATTAAATTGTGGTGTCTTTTGGTAAAAAAATATAGTGCACTGGGTGCATTGAATAGGATCATAGTGAAATACTTTATCCAGAATCGTCAATGGATAAAAGTGTTCACTTGAAGACAATCGGAGAGTCTATCTCAATCCTGAGATAAATGATGGACTTATGGTTGCAAGTGTTATTATTTGAGCTATCAACGAGTACGATTATATAGCACAGTCTATCCTCGATAGTTTGGTGGTAGTCATTTGTTAATCAATAGAGGACTTCATTTATAAATATGGATATCGTGGCTCCATTTATTAAATGAGAGTAGAATATCAGTATATGGATGTTCTGAGGTATTGGATATTAAATCTTAACGTTAAGTTTTCAATAATGTCCATTGAAATATCGCTTCTGGAAAAGTCAAAATATCCAAGTTAAAAATGAGGTCATGTTAGTAAATATGGTAACTTGGAGAGCTATAAGAGGTCTATGAGCTCTTGGCAATTATTGGTATTCTTCACGAGGATACACTTTCTCCATTAAGATTTTCTAGGGTATGAATGAGCAATATTGACTTATTCTATCTTTATTTAAGAGTTCAAATATAGTTCTTTAGTGGAATGAACTAAAATTAATAGATCGGACCTAAGTGAATCATTTGTTGATTGTGATTAGGTTATGTCTTTTGGAGCTTAAATTAAGATACCCCGCCAAGATCCCCAATCCACAAGAACTTGTATGGATCACTTGATATATTCTACCGAACCAATTTATGGGCCTGTCTAGAATTATATTAAGGCATGTGGACTTGTTTCTTTTTTTAGTAAAAATGAGTATAGTTCACATGTGGACTTTTTATTTAAGTCCAATGGATTTAATAAAATAGGAAAAACTATATTTGGCCCATACATATAGGCTTGGGCACCTAGGGCTTGTAAAATAGCCTTATATATCGTTTTTTTATTTTATTATTTAATTAAATGGAAATTAATTAATTAATTATTTAATTAAAAGTCAAAATCTTTTTTCTAGTAGGAGATGGTCTCCCAGAGTCATATTATTGTTTGTAATATGATAAGTATCAAACACTATATTTGATAAGTAAACAAATAATATGATTTATTTATCTAGTCAAATTAGGAAGTATTTGATTTCAATTAAAACTCTAATTGACAATTGGTCAAATTAGGAAGTTTAATTTAGTCACAATTTAATTATATTCAATAATTGGTTGTTGAATAAATACACTATTTGAGTTGGATTATGAGTCTTGGTGTAGAAAAGAATTCTTCTTAGAAAAGGATTCTTGGTCACCAAGTGAATCCTCCTAAGGAAATGATTCTTGCCCACCAAGTAAATCCTCCTATGAAAAGGATTCTTGCCCATCAAGTAAATCCTTCTGAGGAGAGGATTTGGTCTCCTAAATTAAAAGGATGAAGAATTCAACCACTATATATATGATAGTGTAGAATTCGGCCAACCTAATAATTAGAGAGGAAACATTCGGCCATTACCTTTTTCTAGGAGAGAAATTTCTGCCAAGCCCTAATTTAAGGGAAGAAATTTCGGCCAAAAAAGAATTTTGAGTATAGAGAATCTGGTCTTGCTCTAGATAAATTCTTCCAACTCTAAAGATTGGTGTGTGAAAATACGGTAAAGAGGAAAAGGAAGAAAGAACGTTTTGTATTCAATAATGCACTAGTAGCCTTTACATTAAAAAAATTTGTGTACAACATCGAATCAAGGTTCACGCGAGTTTCAATCAAATTGATAGATAATTTACAAGTGACCTAACGTTCTTTGTTTTTCTTCTTGGAGGATTCTTGTGACTAAAAAATGAAAGTGATTAGCCAGCCATGGAGCATACTACCTTACCTGACCAGAAAAAGGTGAACTACCCATGCCATGTAATGCACAATAGTTGAAGATATTCTACCCTTAGATCTTTCACATGAATTAGATTAGAAATTGATTGGTTTTTTATTTTTCGAAATAGATACTTTGTTGTATCTTTTTCTAGCAATCAATAAAAGTCCTTTCGAGGGAACAATTCCAAGAAGTCAATTAAAGTGTTCTTAATTTTGCTTTCGCTTACAAAAGCAATCCCGGGGCACCAAAGATCGCTTAATGCTAAAGAGGCGCCCGAGAGGCCCAGTGAGGGCCAAAAAACATATGTCAGAAAGATAATGTACACTCACCAAAACTAATTGAGTGTACTAAAACATTGTTAGAGAGCCTTCAGGTCACAGGTATCGAATGGGATGTGCTAAAAGTTGAATGAGGGGTACAATATTTATACTTGAAATGGTTGTTAATAGAAACTTTAGCTTCCTCTGTAAAGTTAATAAAACATAAGATACCCTCGTTGTAACGAATCTTGAGCAACGGACTACTAGGAGACATCCCATTAACTTAGTTGACAACTAAAAAATAAGTGTATATAAATTAGATACCATGCAAATGGTTCCCAAAAGAACACTACTTGGTGAAAAAGCAACGAAGTAGTTGGGAAATAAAATAACCAATCGGGTTAGAACCAGTGCTACTCAATGCTGTTATAAATAATCTATGTCACCGAATAAACCCGACCACCTACAGATGCTTGGTCAAAGTTAGGGTGATTAGCTTAATGCAATAAAATGCATATAGTTTAAGTTAATAGATAGCCCCACCAAATATAGATTGATTGGTCAAAGTTAGGTTATTCGACTCAGCATGGTAATAAATAAACATTTGAATCATTGAACAACCCCTACCGCATGAAAAGAAGTGGTTATAGTTAAGTCAATCAACTTGGTGCAAATAAACGTACATAGTTCGAGTTAATGAATGACTCAAACTAATCGTAGATGGCACGATTAGAAGTTGACTACTCGACTCAATGCTTCGGAAATCATACAGTTTAAGTTATCTAATTTACTGCGAAAACAACAAATGTAGAAAAGAGAATGATATTATTGATGTCAAAAAATGGGTTGCGAAAATGATGAGGAGAGGTTACATATGAAAACCAAGCATAAGATATGGCAACAGAATCAAACATCCAATGTGCTCCAAGGAACTCAAGGCCCAAACCCACCAGGAGGAACATATCGTCTTCATACCCTTTGGTTACGTCTTATCAGTCTATTTCTGTATATGTTTTAGGTCCCCATTTCCTATTATTTGTGCTTTGTTCTTAGGAAAATTAGGTATTTTATGTGTTTGTTGAGCATGTGTAGGTCACATTCCATTCAAGAGGTGTTGGATGTTATTTTGGAGAAAAAGAGCAAAAATATCAATTTTCAGACCAGTGCAGAACAGTAGTATTGCGGGGCCTATATCTTTCACCTCAGATCGAATTGTGTGTCCTACTACCTATGGATTGAAAGCCCCAGAAGTCTAGTTTCCAGCGCACTTTACGGAATGCAATTCCGATATTTCTAGAAGAAGTTATGTACAATTTAGTAACAGAAGGTCAGTGATGGATAGTCAACCGCGGCCTAGACCGCCGTCCAGGCACAAGACCTAGCCGGTGGTCTACGGAGCGGTACTTGGCAGAGGAATTCCGCGGTCTGGACTGCGGCGACCTCCGGAGAGACCCAGACCGCGGTTTGATGGATTTTTGGCAGAAATCCACTCCGAATTGGTCCAGAATTGTTCCAAAACTTCCCAAATCAAATTCTAATGATTTTAGAAGACCAAAACATGTTTGGGGAACTTCCAAAACTCAAATTTTGAGTCAAATATCAAAAGAGGAAATTCAATTTAGGAAAGAATTATCATTCCTTGTCTCATTCATCTTTCCCACTTGATGGATTTCCTAAACCTAAGAAGAATTGAGGGTTCACAAGGAAAAATCACTTATAAATACTCCATATTCTTTAACAATTAAAGGAGATACCAGCAGCCTATTACCATTCCACCACCTCACCATCACCATACATCACATAACAATTCTTTCATCCATCGGTACGTAATCGAAGATTCGAAGACGAAGAAGAATTCATCATTGAAGATTTGAAGAATCTATTTGAGGCCTCAATGGGTTTTATCTTTTCTTTTTCTTTTCCTTCTATTTTCATAATGTGTAACTAAATCCATAACTAGGGAATCAATGTGAACTTTTAGTGAATGCTCATGTTTGGATTAATAATATTATTTCATCAACTCAATTCTTGATTTGTTCATTATTCTTAATTGCTTGACTCTCATTAGTTTTAATATTTATTCACACCATAGACCAAGGGTGGATAATTATTTGCCATTATTTTGGGGTTAAGATTATCTGAGAATTAGGGTTAGAGTATAGACCAAACCTAACCTTGATTAATGCTCTTTTGAATGAAGGAATTTTATCTTTAGCATAGACCAAGCAAAGTATAGAATTTGGTTCTTATTTCTTATGCTTAAAGGGTTTTCGATCATTGTTCACACCATAGACCAAGGGTGAATAGTGGTTGGGAATACTTGACTCATCCCGCGATCAAACGGTAATAGTCATATTAAAGATAAAGAATGAACCCTTGAATTGATTGAATCTTCTTACAAATTAATCCATGCATTGAGTATTTATAATTGGGGATCATTGATGACCTAGTGTTTTCTCACCATTGACCACAACCCAATCTTTTCAATTGTTTTCTTTAATTTAATTTAATTTAGTTTAAGTTTTAAATCAATCATCATCAATCTTTTGGTTACTTTCAGTTTAACTTTTATTAGAATTAGATATAACCGAATAAATCACTTTTCCTTGTGGGAACGATCCTTACTTGCCGCTGTACGATATCTTCACGATTCGTGCACTTGCGAGTATTGTTTTTATAACACGATTTACAACAATCAAGTTTTTGGCGCCGTTGCCGGGGATTAGTTGAATTTATTGGTTAATTCTAGTTTTAGTAATAGATTTAATTAGTTAGGTAGTAAAGTCATTAATTTCAGATTTTTAGTTTATTTTATTTTATTTTCGTAGTTTACTATGTGTCTACCCTTTGTTTTAGGTGTTAACGGTGAATGCAAGGTAGAAGATCACTGCAAGGAGAAGTACTACCATTGAACGACAACCTTGATCGCATTGGAAAAAGAACCATGGGTGACGATGGAAATCGCAACATTCAAGAGGTTATAGATCTACCAGTTGTTCCTACCAAGACCATGGAGGATTATAGCAGGCCTATAGTTGATAATCACCCTCTTTGCATTGCACTGGATGAGGCAACTAGAAACTATGAGCTGAAAAGTTTCCATTACAATCTGTTGCCTGCTTTCTATGGACTTCCGAATAAAGATGTGCTTAAATTCCTCAGAGAGTTCTATGTAGCAATTCAAGCTTTTCCAAACACCAGGGTAACAGAAAACCAGCTGCGTATGAGGTGTATTCCACATGCTCTCAAGGAAAAGGCGAAGACATGGCTTTTGACTTTGCCTCCAGCTTCACTGACAACATGGGAAGAGGTAATAGATAGACTTACTGATCAATTTTATTCTCCTCTGTAAACCAGTGAGATCAGGTCAAAGATTACAAATTTCTTTCAAGGGGACCAGGAGTCATTCTATGATGCATGGGAATGTTACAAGATGCTCCTATTTGATTGTCCTCAGCATGGATATCAAATGCACCAACTCTGGTAGTGGTTTTATGATGGACTGAATGACGTCTCAACTGTCTCAGTGAATAATGCATGTGGAGGATCCATGACTGACAAGACTCCAGAAGAATTGCAAATTATCTTCGAAAAACTTGCTAGAAATTCCCGCAAAAAGAACTCTAGAAGAAGGAAGGGAGTTTATGAAGTAGATACTAGTGCCGAGAACTCAATACAAATGTCACAAATGCAGAAAACTATGGAAGTACTTGTCAATCAGGTAGGACAAATGAGAGAAGAAAAACGCAAGGGATATGAACAACCAGGGTATGGTGCAGAAGTTTTTCAAGCAAGAGGTCCTGGACCTAATAATGAGGAAGAAGTACAAGTTATGAACAATCTCAACTCTAGACCTAGGAATGATCCTTTTTCAAACACATACAATCCAGTGTGGAGAAATCATCCAAACTTCTCTTGGAGAGATAATCAAGGCACCGAGAACAAGTGGGGAAATAACAACAATTATGACCAGAGATGTATAACGCTGGTACCCAGCAAAATCCTGTATCTCAACCCATAAATCTATCATTAGAAGATACAGTGAAGCAATTTATACAAACTATGGACCAAAGGATGAATCAGTATGATAAAAGATTTCAAGACACTTATGTGAGAATGAAGAATTTTGATACTTCATTAAGAAAGATAGAAACACAAATTGGGTAACTAGCTGAAGACAATCAAAGAAATGAACCATGAAAATTTCCAAGTTATACTTAGCAAGCAAAGGCCATCACAGCCCAGAGGAACGGTAAAGATTTAAATAATAAAAAACCTGCTGAACTATTTAATGCTTCTATTAATGTTTCAGATTTCTCGGAGAAGAATAGTTAACTAGGAGAAAAGGAAGAGCTTAAGGTAGAAAAGTCCAAGGATACATCGAAAATTCACAAATCACCTATTCCTTTTCCATCCAGAGTTCAAAAGAACAAGCTCAACCAATCATTCAAGGAGATCTATAATATCCTGTCAAATGACAATGTTAGTCTGCAAACCATGGAAGAGATTCATAAGATGCCAGCCTACGCAAAGTATTTCAAGGAACTCAATTCAAGAAGTAGGAAAACTGATTCACATGAGACAGTGCCAATTCCAGATGGAGCAAGTGCAACACTCCAAAAGAAGTTGCCCCCTAAACTCAAGGATCCTGGAAGTTTCAACATCACCATCACAGTGGGAGAAACAAGGAAGGAGAGAAGCCAAGGGAGGTCCCAAGCCACCAAGGGGGCCATCCCCCACCACTCCATCATTATACATCACCTCACGTATCTTCCATTCATCTTTACACATTCGAAGATTCGAAGACGAAGAAGAATTTATCATTGAAGATTTGAAGAATCCGTTTGAGGACTCAATGGGTTTTATCTTTTCTTTCTCTTTCCCTTCTATTTTCATAATGTGTAACTAATTCCATAACTAGGAAATCAATGTGAACCTTTTGTGAATGCTCATGTTTGGATTAATAATATTATTTCATCAACTCGATTCTTGATTTGTTCATTGCTCTTAATTGTTTGACTCTCATTAGTTTTAATATTTATTCACAACATAGACCAAGGGTGGATAATTATTTGGCATTATTTTAGGGTTAAGACTATCTGAGAATTAGGGTTAGAGTATAGACCAAACCTAACTTTGATTAATGCTCTTTTGAACGAATGAATTTTATCTTCCGCATAGACCAAGCAAAGTATAGAATTTGGTTCTTATTTCTTATGCTTAACGGGTTTTCGATCATTGTTCACACCATAGACCAAGGGTGAATAGTGGTTGGGAATATTTGACTCATCCCGCGATCATACGGTAATTGTCATATTAAAGATAAAGAATGAACCCTTGAATTCATTGAATCTTGTTTACAAATTAATTCCATGCATTGAGTGTTTATAATTGGGGATCATTGATGACCTAGTGTTTTCTCACCCTTGATCACAACCAAATCTCTTCAATTGCTTTCATTAGAATAATTTAATTTAGTTTTTAGTTTAAATTAATTCATCATCAATTTTTGGTTGTTTTTAGTTTAACTTTAATTAGAATTAGATCTAACCAAATAAATCACTTTTCCTCGTGGGAACGATCCTTACTTACCACTGTACAATATCTTCACGATTCGTGCACTTGCGAGTATTGTTTTTATAACACGATTTACAACAATCAAGTTTTTGGAGCCGTTGCTGGGGATCGAACCCGGGTCACCCGCGTGACAGGCGGGAATACTTACCCCTATACTACAAAAGGTCATGGGCAATTGACAGGCGGGGATCGAACCCTGTTTTGAATTTTTTTTTAGGCAAACATTTTTTTAAAACTGTATTCATTGGTGAGGAAATAATTTTTTCTGTCCATGTAGAGTTCTTTGATATTTCGATACGAATCTAACGGTATAAAGAACGTAAAATTCTGGGCAGTAGTTTAAAAGTTATGAATGATTCATCGACCAAAGGTCATGGGCAATTGATAGAAGATTTTCAAAAGGAGGAGCCCGAAGAATTCCCATGCCAAATGGAGCAAGAAGAAGCTACCAATATCCCTTCGAATGATGAGATTATCAATACCATAGTAACCCATGAATTTTCTGATGATTTTTCTAGTGTTGTAGATGATGAAATTGAAAATGAGGAGATGGGAGAAAAAGCAAAGGAAGCGGAAGATGTCCCTTTTGAGGCACCGCTCTTATACAAGGAACTTAAGCCTTATGTCCCTCCCATAGCTTTTCTGAGCAGCCTACATAACATCAAATGGAATAAGTGGTTTTTTGAACTTATTTCACCATACTTTATATTGAACATTTACTTGCCTTGGCTTATTGTGTGTAGGAACATGCCGACAAACGAATTTTTTTTCCAAGAATTAATCGTGCTTAAGCGTAAATTTGAGACTTTAGAATTTGGTTGAATCATATTTGCACCCGTCTTGCCTAGACGATAAATAAAGCGCTTGGTGGGAGGCAACCCACCTAGGTAAATTTTTTTAATCTTTTTAAAATTTTTAGTTTTAGTTTTAGTTTTTAGTTTTTAGTTTTTAGTTTTCTTTCTTTATTATTTTTTTTTTTTGTGTTTCAAGTTCTTGCCTTCCATACTTTTTCTTTATTCAGTGTCCATGCTTTTAATATCATATAAACATTGAGGACAATGTTTAGATTAGGTTTGGGGGTGTGAATTTGTGTTTATTTTATTTTACTGAGCGATTTGTTCAAATCTATGAAAAAGTGCCCTGTTTTGAAAATTTTTGAGACAAAAATTTTATTAAAACAGTATTTATTGGTGAAGAAATAATTTTTTCTGTCCACATAAAATTCTTTATTTTTTTGATACGAATCTAACGGTGTAAAGAACATAAAATTCTGGATAGTGGTTTAAAAGTTATGAATGTTTCTTAGACCAAAGGTCATGGGCGATGCCCTGTTTTTACAATTCTGCACGTGGACTATTTTCGATGTCTGTTTTCTCATTTTTACGATTCGAATTTTGAAATATTTTATAAATTAAAAGTGTGAATTTGCATGTCTATTTTCTTGTGTTAATATTTGGTTAAATATTTATGAGTAATTTTAGAGATATGCATTAACGAACAGACATATGTCGTTTTAGAAAGTCACCAGTTTTTGAATTGTTTGCCCTCTCTATGTTTCGATGCTTCTTTTGTGTGCTTTAAGAGCCGTAATATATGCTTTATTCACTGAGTTTAGACTAACGTCTTGCAACTTAGAGTAATGTATCTTATTTTTCAAAATTTATGGCATGCTCTCGATATGATGGTGGATAGGATGCTTAGTTGGATAACCATGATTAATAGTGGAGACTACCCATGTGAGTTCACTAAGCCAAAAGGCGTACATAATATCATTTAGAGGGTTTTGTTTCTTTCTACTCCTAAACACTCGTTAGGTTCTTAGCATTAGAAATTGATCTAAATAGGTTATGCATTGGATATTAAAGAACGTTCATCATAAAAAGATATCACATGTGAACTTTGCTCTTGTTTTGGTTGAACCATTAGAAGTGATATAGGCAATGTGTGCTTTAACTCACTTAAAAGACCTTAAATATTTCCAACCTTATGTTTGTGCTCCATAACCAATTTTGAAGCCAAACAATATAAGCATTTTTCTTTCATCACCCACATTTACTTAACCCCAATGAGCCATATATTAGCCATACCTTATAGCTTGGGATCATATTGAGATGATGAAGATAATTGAAGAGAGTTCGAAATGGGTGATTTGTGATGTGCATGTACCAAGACAAAGCTAGAAGATCAAATGCAAAGAAGGTGTTGGAAGAACTATGTAATTGATGTACAATTTCTCATCTTATAAAAAAAAAAAAAGAGTGAATAAAAAAAAAGAATGAAAAAAAAAGAAAAAAAAAGAAAAAAAAAGAAAGAAAGATAAATGAATGAGATCGAATATAAGTGAAAGGGAAATAGCTTTATTATGAAAGTGATGAGAAATCAAGATCAACTCAAGAAGGAGGATGAATGAAAATTGTTCAATAAACCTAGATGCAAGTTGAATGACGAATTTGAAGAAATTCTACCGAGTATGAAGAATGTCGAAGAATTTCTCGATATGATCCTAGGTTTGTTTGCTATCCTTTTCCCGTTCTTTCTTAACCTTCACCCAATGGCCCCGTTACAACCAAAGAAAATACCTAATTGATCTTTTCGGGATGCTAGCTCGAGAGTAAAGGTAAACATGTGCTCTATCTTGTTCTTAATATCTGATTCGATTCATGAGATCCTTTGCATAAAATCAAACATTCTTTTTATTATATATTCATATGCGATTATATCTTTAAATTTCTTGTGCATAAACTCCATTCGCATATACTTGATGAGTGTATTTTCCTAGGTTATGTGTGAAATCAATGAGTGACATCCTGTGAGAATTAGAGTTGAGGCGAATTATATCTATGACATTTAATGAATGCTTATTTTTATTTTATTTTTAGTTTTGTTTTTATTCTAGTTTTGCTCGAGGACTAGCAAAAGATAGGTTTGGGGGTATTTGATCGGTCTATTTCTGTACATGTTTTAGGTCCCCATTTCCTATTATTTGTGCTTTGTTCTTAGGTAAAATTAGGTATTTTATGTATTTGTTGAGCATGTGCAGGTCACATTCCATTCAAGAGGTGTTGGATGTTATTTTGGAGAAAAAGAGCAAAAAATCAATTTTCGGACCAGTGCAGAACAGTCATATTTCAGGGCCTATATCTCTCATCTCAGGTCGAATTGTGTCCTATTATCTATGAATTGAAAGCCCCGGAAGTCTAGTTTCCAGCGCACTTTACGGATCGCAATTCCGATATTCCTAGAAGAAGTTATGCACAATTTAGTAACCGAAGGTCAGTGCTGGATAGTCAACCGCGGCCTAGACCGCCGTCCAGGCACAAGACCTAGCCAGCGGTCTACGGAGCGGTATTTGGCAGAGGAATTCCACGGTCTGGACCGTGTCGACCCCGGATTGACCCAGACCGCGGTTTGACGGATTTTTGACGAAACCCACTCCAAAATTCGTCAAGAATTGTTCCAAAACTTCCCAAATCAAATTCTAATGATTTTAGAAGACCAAAACATGTTTGGGAAACTTCCAAAACTCAAATTTTGAGCCAAATATCAAAAGGGGAAATTCAATTTAGGAAAAAATTATCATTCCTTGTCTTATTCATCTTTCCCACTTGATGGATTTCCTAAACCTAAGAAGAATTGAAGGTTCACAAGGTATAAATACTCCATATTCTAAAACAAATAAAGGAGATACCAGCCGCCTATTACCAGTCCACCACCCCACCATCACCATACATCACATAACAATTCTTTCATCCATCGTTATGCAATCGAAGATTCTAAGACGAAGAAGAATTCATCATTGAAGATTTGAAGAATCCGTTTGAGGCCTCAATGGGTTTTATCTTTTCTTTTTCTTTTCCTTCTATTTTCATAATGTGTAACTAAATCCATAACTAGGGAATCAATGTGAACCTTTTGTGAATGCTCATGTTTGGATTAATAATATTATTTCATCAACTCAATTCTTGATTTGTTCATTATTCTTAATTGCTTGACTCTCATTAGTTTAATATATATTCACACCATAGACCAAGGGTGGATAATTATTTGGCATTATTTTAGGGTTAAGATTATCTGAGAATTAGGGTTAGAGTATAGACCAAACCTAACCTTGATTAATGCTCTTTTGAATGAATGAATTTTATCTTTAGCATAGAATATGGTTGTTATTTTTTATGCTTAAAGGGTTTTCGATCGTTGTTCACACCGTAGACCAAACGTGAATAGTGGTTGGGAATACTTGACTCATCCCGCAATCATATGGTAATTGTCATATTAAAGATAAAGAATGAACCCTTGAATTGATTGAATCTTTTTATAAATTAATCCATGCATTGAGTATTTATAATTGGGGATCATTGATGACATAGTGTTTTCTCACCCTTGACCACAACACAATCTTTTCAATTGTTTTCTTTAATTTAATTTAATTTAGTTTAAGTTTTAAATCAATCATCATCAATCTTTTGGTTACTTTCAATTTAACTTTAGTTAGAATTAGATTTAACCGAATAAATCACTTTTCCTCGTGGGAACGATCCTTACTTGCCGCTGTACGATATCTTCACGATTCGTGCACTTGCGAGTATTGTTTTTATAACACGATTTACAACAACCAAGGTCCTCAAAATCTGGCCAGCTTATGTCATCTTCTAGGTCCTCATTCATGAAGGGAGAGTAATCCATTTTAGGTAGAGGCCAACAACATTCCCCTTCGTCAGAGTGCCACTCTTCTTTCCAACATGGAAGGTCACCATGGAGGATTTGGAAAGGAGTTCCAGATGCATGATGTGGGGATATTTCCTATTTGATTTGCAATAAGCTATCCACCTGATCCTCTCATTCTTTATAGCCTTTAAGGACTCAGCCTTGTGCTTCTTGATTGTCATGTACCACTTTCTGTGATCCTTTCCTGAAGACCACTCTTTACCGTCAAAGAACACTAGAGCGGTGGATAGCCCTTGCTCGAACTCTCTCACCATAACAACCTCGAAAGCTTGAGACCACTTTTAACGGTCAACATTTTGAACTTCAAGGGCTAGCCTGGCCTCGTGGGAGAGAGCACTTCCATACTGACCTGTTGCTACTCTAGATCTTTTGCCAATTACTCATAATGTAGATGAGCCTCCTCAGATGCTTGTTATGACTCGAGCATAGTCTGTTCAGCGGAAATAAGGGTGTCCTTATCTACTTGGGCCTCTTCCTTTCAGATTCAGCCACCCGTGACTCGAGCTTGGCACTCCGCAATTGTACTCTTGTGACCCTTCCCTTCTGTTCAATTTTCTTCGTGATTAGTTCCATGAGGGTCACACTAGCTACAGAGCACCTACTCTGGACATGAGCTATAGATCACCTCAAGACAATCTCAGTTACAGTATGATTCTTAAATTTCTCTTCATAAGATTGCTTGATTTTTTATTCGCTAGCCGAGGATAATTTCAAAGCTTTATTTTTCTCATCAAGTTCTTTTGTCAGCTGAGATATCTCCATAGACTTTCTCGTCTGATCAGTCAGGACCCAAGTCAACTCATCCACCACCTGATAGAGGAAAGAAAGATGAGTAAGAACAATGTTGGACAAGAATAAAGGTCAAAAGTGGAGAAGACTTATAAAAGTCCATTATTGATGATCATACAGATTCGCTTAGTGCTATTAGAAGCTCTGGCCTGCCTTCAGTATCCATTGCAAATATACCTCTTACCAGCTGATATAGAACGAAGCATGGAAAAGGGATCAACACGAGATCTACTTGAACCGGGAGAAAGAGATTGCCCGGATGCAGCGACGGTCGCTGGAGTCGATGGGGCAGAACTATCACGATCAGGTGTGGAGATGGTCAGGAAAATTGCTAGAAGGGTCGGATATGCAACAACTAGAGTCCTTAAAATTCCTCTACCCTCTCTAGCTTGAAGGATAATTGCAGAAGTCCTGGATTTCTGCCATTCAGAAACTTGACCTTTACTTACACCCTTGTGGAGAAGAGGTGCATGATGTGTAACAGTGAGGATGCTTCCAGTCTGGTTGGTCTTAGCATCACAAACTAAACAGGCAACTACAATGATCGGTAAAACACCAGATGACCTATCCAATCGTAGAAATACCTTATCAATATGCTCTTTAGTAACGTTGATCAAATCTTGATCAATGAAAAGCTTCTCTAAATTGGGTCAACCATCATTAGAGTTAGAGTCTTTGAGGACTATCTGATGCTTAACATAAAATTACATAAGAGTCTTGCCAGGAGGCTTAATAGGCGGGTCAACGGGGACCTGATCTACATGATGGTTAGCTTGGGCCTAAAGTGGCTCAGGTTTTGAACGAAGTGTTGTTTGCTGCAGTGTAGCCACACCACTAGTTCCAGCCATGGTTGGGTCAATTGTCTCGATCGAGACAGAAGAAAGGGGGGCAAATGTTGTAGGTACACGATAACCCCTTCCTTTTTACTGTTGCTCTAGCAAAATCAAGTCAGTCAGGGTCTCTTGATCATCATCATCTTCTTCAAGGATGATAAGATCAACCCCTACCTAGGGAACTACTGGATCAGTAGTAAGGGGAGCATCCATACATCTGTGAATAGACTCGGGAGTGGATGACCCCTCTGCATTTTTGGCTAATTTTTTACTGGGTGCCTTACTGCCAGACCTCTCTCTATCAGACCTGTATTCATTATATCTCTCTCTGCTGGACCTCCCCATCTTGTACCTTTCCCATATAGGTTTATCCTTAGAAGACCTTCTTCTACTGTCTCTTGGAGGGGTGCCACATTAACTCCCATCAGTCTTCTAACATGAGCAGTAGTGGTGTTAGGATCAGGCTTGTAAACTTGTTCCATGAAATCATGCTCGGGCGGTGCAATTCCCTGAGTCATTTGATCGGTGGCTTCTCATATTGGCCAGATCGAGGTTCTTATCCTTTTCGGTCTGTTCGCCAGCAATGATGTCCATCACATACACTGAAAGGACAATTCAACAAGAATGTTAAGGACAGGTACACACAACATAAAATCAAACGATAAGGGAGTAGGGACATACAATGCCTACGTTTGGCGAAGATGGCTGTAAAAAGCCTTAAGTAAACAGGTCTTTCTCCACATATAGATTACGACAATCCCTAACCTCTATAAAGTCTAGGCCATCGTAACCTAGCTCCGAGTCATCTCAGGTGCAACTTTGTTCCACAACTTTGGGCTGCCAAAGTGCTTTAGGATGCCATTTTTGTTCAATTGTTGATTGGGATCGGCCACCACAGTCTTGCCCCAATCCCCTCTAACGAATAGCCAATTGTTCTTTCATTATTTGTTTGAGGAGGGGAAACCCTAGATGAAGCCCTTGTGGTCTTTGCTAGTTATGGAGGTAGGGTAGGTTTTTCCTCAAAGCCGTGAAGAATTCATTGACTCGATGAAGTTCACTGTAGGTAGAAAGTGCTTATAGGATCCGAGCGACCAGGGGTATATAAGTTGTTAATTTCTTAGGGTGTCGGGGGGTGCCTAGCCCAGATTGTCCCCCATAGATGCCGTAGGCTGATCAACACCTGATAGGAGTTAGAAGTCAGTTGTGTAGGAGCAATGCCTACATCAGTAAAGAATCGAGCGATGAAGGGCTGGATGGGGAAAGTGACTCCAGAAGATAGCATAACCCTATAGATGTGCCCACCATCTTTTTAGAACTGTCTCCATCTTTAGTCTCTGTTAAGTAATCAATAAATCACTCTCAAGGCGAGTGGACTCTCAGGGTAAAGATCTGGCGGTTTGTTCAACAAGCATCAACAAGGGTGAAAACATGAGGATTAGCATGAGAAGGAACAAACTTTGGTCGAGCAACTGATTAATCTACATTTAGGGCAATAGGTTGAGATGAATGGGTGTATGTGTGAAAGTGACCCCATAATATGAATTCAAGTCTTTCAATATTTTCTTTATCACTTATTTCAATCGCATGCATAAGAAGTTCAAAATATTGATGACGAAGGATTAGGATTCATACCTGAAAGATTGTTGAGAGCAATGAAGCGTGAACTGTTGGCTAGGAAAATGAAGCACGAGAGAAAACTGAAGAGTTGGAGAGAAGAAGTAAAAATTAGGGTTCTTAAAAAAGTGTATGAAGTCGTGAGAGGGAAATGAGAAGGTTTATATATATAAGTGGATGACATCATCGAGGCATGTAGATGTCACTAAGTACAACATGAGAGAGTATGGGTAGGTGCACGAACCTCGAAGATCACATGTCGTTTGAAATTCAAAAAGTCACTGACGATTGCGTTAGACGTAATAGATGTGACTGGGGTTAGCCCTTAGCTATTAAGCATTAACTAAGTATTAATGATTATTAATGAGCTACGAGACAATAAACAAGAACAAATTAAACACACTTCACTGAGTGGGTTCCTAAAACAAGAACGAGATACTCAAGTTTGTATGTTTAAAGGGGGTATTGTTGTTGGAATAGTTCAGAGAATGCAACACATTAGTAATAGACAAGAATCTGGGGTGTCACGTCGCTAAAAGTCAGCTAGATTAAGCCAACCTTAGTTGACCAGAAAAAACATCATAACGCCTGATCGAGAGTGTCAGAACGATCGGGTAGATATAGTCCTATTAACATGATCGGGTTACAAAGTATTGATAAAACCGATCGGGACTGCCTAAATGGTTTGGACAAAACCACGCTCGGGGGAAAAGGAAGTTAGGTCAAGATTGACAGGTGATCGGCCAAACGAAACGTGGACAACCATAAAATTAATACAACAACGACTCAAATACGCAGAATATGGATCTTACTAAAATAAGATTTTTTGAAACACAATTTGATAAAGAAGTAAACTTCCTTATAAATATCAGAGTGTGGATTAGGCAAGAGATTTAATGTAACTTGAATAAAATCAACGCGAAACAAGGAAGAAGGATAACATGACTCCAATAAGTCAGAATTTCATTTAATTACAAAAACTCTCCTTACTTTTACATCAAGAATTAGGGTTCTATGCATGTATAAATAAACCCTAATAGCACTCTTGAAAGGGTTAACGAAAATTAGTTTACAAGAGCACGAGAGATATTGAGTGTGTAATCATTCTCATTCATAGTGATTTTTCTACTCGCCGTTCCCAGGAACCGTGGATGTTTCCCCGCTTTGGGGTTTTACCACGTAAAATTTTATGCATTATTTACTTTTTGTTTATTTTAATTTGTAATTCAACTATTAATCCATACTTTCTTGTTCGACGTGTGACTAATCAAACTTTCCAAAAATCACTATCAACAGATATTAATATTTGATATTGGCTCCCCAAAATCTATTGGCTCAACCTCTATCTTCAAAACTAACAGAAATCGAAATTCCAAAAATAAATCAAAATTTTCCATTTTACGTAAGATTTTCTGGGCAACCAAACAGGGAAAATAAAATAAATAAATAAAACTCAGTAGTCATTTCAACATCACGGAGTATGAAGTCAAAATCAGGATCGATTCAATTGCAAACTCAAGAATTATTTTCAAGTGCACCAAGTTATTTATTTATTTTGTTTGTACAAATTTGAAAGACTATAATGTACCCTTTGTCCGTTATGTTTGCCAGACAGAAGTTTAACCAAGGGATGAAATTGGTACAATAAAAAAATTAGTGACCAGCATGGTCACTTTTGTAAAAGTCACAGACTACTTGATTTTTTTTTTTTAAGTCTAGGACCTATTTAGTAATCACCATTTTTTTTAATATATATATATTGCTCAGATATTATTTTACCAAATTTACTTGGACATTTCTTTTTCTATTTAGTAATCACCATTTTTTTTAATATATATATATTGCTCAGATATTATTTTACCAAATTTACTTGGACATTTCTTTTTGCATCACCAGCTTGCTTGTTGGTTGTTGTATAAAATAAATAAATAGTAAAACAAATTAAAGTTAAATATTTTAAAAATATATTATAAAAAATCGTAAGACAAGACCGGTAAAAGTTAATGTCTATATGTAAATTAAAAGTAAAAATAAAGATAATATCTACTGTTAAACAAATATTTACATATATTTTTTTATCTTTTTATTTAAAATTGATTTTCTTTAAATTGAAACGTAATTATTTTGGCTCAAACATATATACAATTAGGGTGAACCTAATAAGAGTGCCTGAGGCTAAGGTTCGCCTTCATCTCCTCAAATGTTAAAAAATTAAATATTAAATTTCAGCTTATATGACTTTTTATATAGTATTTTTATAAATTTCAGCTTATATGACTTTTTATATAGTATTTTTAAATTATTTAATTCTAATTTAATATTTATTTATTCTACAATAACCATCAAGTTAGTCAATTATGTTTAGTAATGAAAATTTGGTAAAAGGAAATATTCGAGTAATTCTATGAAAAGAAGTTGCATAGTTTAAAAAACACACACATATATATATTTTAGTGCTATTAAATGATAATGTTAAAATTAAAAGAAGAAGAAGAAGAGCAATCTAGAAAATAAATTATTAGTTTGTATTATAAATAAAATGAAAAAGGAAACTATTTAAAAGGGCTATAAATTTAATGTTATACACGTGTTATCACATGAACAGAGAGTGGATTGAGAGAGTGCATATTTGCACTCCGCGTACACTTTTCCTACCTTGAAAACTTAGTTGGGCTTGGACCTAGAAACTTGGTCATTTTTTTGGTCAAAACGAGTCTTTTTTTTGGAAGCAGTACTTAAATTCTCTGTTGTTTTTGGGTCCTACCTTGAAAACTTAGTTGGGCTTGGACCTAGAAACTTGGTCATTTTTTGGTCAAAATGAGTCTTTTTTTTGGAAGCAGTACTTAAATTCTCTGTTGTTTTTGGGAGGAGTAGGACTGGAACCTACAATATCTTGATGTAGCGTATGTGTGAGTGGTATGTCATTTGACCAATCTTATCTCGTCTAAAAGGAGTCTTGTTGTATGTTGTTTTATCAATAAAATAATTATATTGATATTATTTAACCCTAGACATTAGGAGCTCGTTTGGTGTGCGGGGATATGATAGAACTATTTTTATGGAATTGAGTTACATGAGATATGATAAGACTAAATCACTGTTGTGATGTGTTTGGTGTTGTATGAGTTGAATTAAAATAGTCATGTATATTGTTTGGTATGGCATGAGATTGAATAAAAAATAGTTTTATCGTATATTTAATACAGTGTAAAATTGATTAATATAAAATAAAATAAAATAATTTTTAAGAAATAAGTAAGAGTATTTACAAGTAATATTAAGGAAAATAATATTTTTTAAAATATTTTAATAAGATATATTAAATAAAGGGATATTATCATCCCCCCCCCCCCCCCCCTATAATTTGACCTAGTAGTAACTTTACCCCCTCAAGTTATAAAAATGGTTGGTCTTCTCCCTGAAAACCAAAATATTCAAAGTTTTGCCACTTCCGTCGGGATTTCCATTAAAAAAGTTTATTTTAACATCAAAACGCAATCAAAAGATAATTTTACCCTCAAACTCAGAATTAAAAAAGGGAAATTATCATTCCCCCCCTAAGGTTTGTCATATTAGATAAACTAGTCTCTTTAGTTTCAATAATAGTCGATCAACCCCTGAAACCCAAACTATTGGTCATTTTACCCCTTTTGTCAAGTTTTTCAGCCAAAATCCGTTTGACCGTTAATTAATAAATAAAAACATCTCCATCAAGGAATGATCATTGGATCTTAAGGTTAATAGCCACAAGCTTTAACCAACTAAGCTACTACAACTCATTGTTGAAAGTTTGTTGATTATATATATATATATATATATATATATATATATATATATAGTTATATAATTTGTTTAAAATAATTTAAATATGTTTATTTAATTTAAACTAAACACATATTTAATAATAATATATAAAAATAGATTTATGAAAATAAAAAAGAAAAAGAAAATAATAAAACAAAAGGAAAACAAATTTCTAAAAAAGGAAATTATTATTATTATTGTTTCCTTCTTTCTTTCTTTATTTTTGAATTTTTTCCCTTTCATTTTATAGGCTTTGATTTTATGGTTTTCTTTATCAAATTGAATTAATATATTTTTTGAAAAGGAAAAAAATATCAAAAAGAAAAAGAAAAAAATTACGGTCTATGAATTTCTTGATTTTTTGGGTTTCCTTTTGTTTTCTTATTTTCTTTTTCTTTTTCATAAATATGTTTTGTATATTCTTATTAAATATGAGTTTATTTTAAATTATATAAAAAGATTTAAATAATTTTAGGGCTTGTGGCTATTAACCTCAAGGTTCAAAGTTCAAATCCTAATAGAGGCGTTTTTCTTATTTAATTAATATTCAAATAGAATTTGAATGGAAAACTTGACAGAAGGAGCAAAATAACCAATCGTTTAGGTTTCATAGGGTTGATTGACTATTATTGAAATTAGAGGGACTATTTTATCTAATATAAAAAACATCAAGGAGAATTTAACGGAATTCTTGACAGTGGGGCAAAACTTATTTAAGGGGAAGATTAACCATTTTTAGAATTAGAGGGGGTAAAGTTACTAATACGTCAAACTATAAGGGGAAATGATAATATCCCTTAAATAAGTATAAAATTTTATAATTTAATAAAAAATAATGAAGAAAAAGAAATCCAAAAAAAACATGGGATTAAATAGCCCTAACTTAACTGGATAAAATGAATGCATAGAATTAGACCGGTTAAAATAATGGTAAGTTCCTCGGTTTTTTATTGGCTTATTTGGTGACAAACCATATTGAGGTTGTTATGTAATAGGTAGTTTAGGGTCTCAAATGGTGATATTCGATGGTAAGCTTCTGGGCATCCCAAAGAGATTCAAGAAGGTAATCAATTGTCCTTGACTTCTTGAAGAAAGTAGTAGCACATACACACTTAAATGCATTTCCATTACTCTTGCATTTGTGTTTCCTTGATTGTGTGCATTTATATCTCACTTCACACTTATACAACATTCATATAGCCTTAAGTGTGTTTTGACTGCTTGAAAAGAGAATTTATCCCTTTACCACAGTTTGGGTCACGACATGTGCATCGTGGTAGTTTCCAGTGGGTTTCTACTGTTGTGCAACAGTTGGATAAAGATCGGTCTATCCCGTGGTCATATCCAATGGATTTGTGAGGTATGCGCTGTAGGGAAAAATCGGTTCAAAATGCCGCGGAAGAGAAAAATTAGGGTTTAAGTATTTCAAAATTTTCCCTTTAAAAGAAAGAACCTTAACCCTAGATTAATTGACATATAATTAAAAGTATCGTACCTTTTATCTCGTGAAGATGGAACTAGCGTCGAATTGAATCCGTAAGATCTTCCAATCCAATCATGAACGTGAATCACCCTTGAGTGTGAGCTCTCTTTCTTTAAATTATATACCTGAGGATGGAAACAAACAAAATCTTTTTCTTTTGTTAGTCACAATAATCCTCCAAGAGAAAACCTAAGAATGTTCGGTCGCTTGTGAATTATTAATCTATTTAATTAAAACCCGCGTGAACCCGATTCGATTTTTGTACACAAAACCCTTTTGATGTAAAGGATACTAGTACACTATCGAAAATAAAAACATTCCCCTTTTCTCTTCTCCTTAGCCGAATTCTATACACAGTATCTATGAGTTGACCGAATTTTGTCTAGAATAAAAACTAATTTTTTTCTCTCTCAAAATTCAGTCACATGGCCGAATTCTCTCATAAAAACCCTAACCTTGGGCAAAAAATCACTTAGAACTGGCCTTGGAAGAAATTTATGTGGAGATATATATACGTTCTGAAATCCTTTCCGAAAGAGGATTTACTTTGTGGACAAGAATCCTATCTCTAATTTACTTGGTGACAATGAATCCTTTTAAAAAAAAGTTCTTTTCCACACCAAGACTCCTAATCCAACTCAAATAGCATATTTATTTAATAACCAATTATTGATTAAAATTAAATTATGACTATATTAAAACTTCCAAGTTTGACCAATTGTTAACTAGAGTTTTAATAGAAATCAAACACTTCCTAATTTGACTAGATAAATAAATTCCTATTGTTTATCTACTTATAAAATATAGTATTTGATACTTATCAAATTACAACCAATAATATGATTTTAGGAGACCATCTCCTACTAGGAAAAAGATTTTAACTTTTAATTAAATAATTAATTAATTAATTTCCATTTAAATAAATAGTAAAATAAAAAACAATATATAAGACTATTATATAGTCCCTTGCCACACAAGCTATATAAATATGGGCAAAATATTGTTTTTTTCTATTTTATTAAATCCATTGGACTTTAATAAAAAATCCACATGTGAACCAGACATATTCTTACTAAACAAGAAACAAGTCCACATGCCTCAATACAATTCTAGATGGACCCATAACTTTGTCTAGTAGAATATATCAAGTGATCCATGCATGTTAGTGTGGATTAGGGATCTTTGCAAGTTATCTAAATTTAAGCTCCAATAGACATAACCTAATCACAATTAACAAATGATTCACTTATGTCTGATCTATTAATTTTAGTTCATTCCACTAAAGAACTAAAATTGAACTCTTAAATAATGATAGAATATGTTAATATTGCTCATTCATACCCTTGAAAATCTTAATGGAGATAGTGTATCTTTGTGAAGAATACCAGTATTCTCCAAGAGCCATGGACCGCCTATAGCTCTCCAAGTTACCAAATTTACTCATATGACCACATTTAGAACTTGGATATTTTGACTTGTCCAGAAGCCATATTTCAATACACACTATTGAAAACTTAACGTTAAGATTTAATATCCAGTACCTCAAAACATCCATATGATGATATTCTACTCTCATTTAATAAATGGAGTCATGATGTCCATATCTATAAATGAAGTCCTCTATCGATTAACAAATGAGCACCATTAAAATATCGAGGATAGACTATGCTATATAACCGTACTCATTGATAGCCCAAATGATAACACTTGCAACCATAAGTCCATAATTTATCTCAGGATTGAGATAGACTCTCTGATTGTCTTCAAGTGAAAACTTTTATCCATTGACGGTTCTGGATATAGTAGTTAATTGTGATCCAATTCAATGCACCTAGTGCACTAGATACTTTTGCCCAAAGACACCACACTTTGATGATTTTAGACTCATCATAACATATTTGATCCAACTGAAATGCTAGCAAAAGAATCTACAACTTTGACAAGATAAATGCGCCCAACCTTTATCTTAAGTTATGAATATTATTCAAGACTAACTAAAGAATTGTGTCTATCTCATACATATCCAGATGTACGAACAATTCTTCTTTTCTTATAGTCTTTTGACCTTATGATTATTTCTTTTTGACAATTATAATAATTTAACTGTAAAGTTAAACTAGAAATCACTTTATTAATATGAAAAGGTTGTAATAACATTATTACACTCTTGCTTTCGAGCACAATCCCAACAATCTACCACTTTCTTTATAGAAAATATATCATATCTCTTATCCTCATATTCTCTAGGTACCCATCAAAACTCTTTTATGGAAGAGCCTTTGTAAAGGGATCCGCAAGATTTTCTACTCACGTGATCTTGGTTATCATCACGTCTCCTTATGCATAATTTATCTTAAAAGGTGATACTTTCTTTCAATGTGTTTCCTTCCCCTATGACTTCTTGGTTCTCTCGATTTAGCCACTGCTCTACTATTATCACAATGGATAGTGATATGTTTATTCGTATCAGGAACCACTTCCAAGTCAATCAAGAACTGGCGAAGCCAGATAACCTCTTCAACAACTTTGCATGCGGCCACATACTCAGCTTCCATGGTGGAATCGGCAATACAAGATTGCTTGATACTTCTCCATATGACTGGCCTCTTCCAAGTGTAAACATAAATCCTGATGTTGATATTCTGGAGTTTAAATCCGATTGGAAATCAAAATCTGTATACCCAACAGGAATTAGATCCCTTGCAGAGTATACAAGCATACAATCTCTCGTTCTCCAGAGATACTTGAAAATATGCTTGACTGTCTTCCAGTGATCAGGGTCAGGTTTCGATTAAAACCTGCTAACTATACCAACAACAAAACAAATATCTTGTCTATTGCAGAGCATTACAGACATGAGACTCCTAATTACTGAGGCATATGGAACCCTACTCATGAATTGCTCTTCATGCTCATTCTTAGGAACTTGTTCCTTAGAAAGTTTGAGTTCATGTTTGAAAGGTAACATACCTTTCTTGGAATCTTGCATGGAAAATCTAGACAAGATTTTATCTATGTATGAAGCTTGTGATAATGCAATCGTTCTACTCTTTAATCCCTTATTAGTTGGATACCAAGAATATAACTTGTTTCTCCTAAGTCGTTCATATAAAATTGATTTGCTGACCATTCTTTTACTGATGTCAATACACCTACATCATTTTCGATGAGTAGTATATCATCAACATAAAGAACTAGGAAAGCCAACTTGTCGCCTTTGATCTTCTTGTATACACAAGGTTCGTCAAGGTTTTATATAAATCCAAAACTTTTCACAGCTTGATTGAGCCTTATGTTCCAGGATCTGGATGCTTGATTCAATCCATATATGGATCTTTGTAACTTGCATACCCTTTCCTCTTGGCCTTTTTCAATGAATCCTTCAGGTTGCATTATATAGATGCTTTCGTCTAGACGTCCATTAAGGAAAGTTGTCTTAACATCCAATTGCCAAATCTCTAGGTCTAGAGATGCTGTAATGGATAAGAGTATCCTAATGGATTTAAGCATGACCACAGGAGAGAAGGTTTCCTTATAACCGATACCTTCCTTCTATGTGTAACCTTTGGTTGCCAACCTAGCTTTAAAGGTTTCCACCTTCCCATCCATTTCTCTCTTTCTCTTTTATACCCACTTGCACCCAATGGGTTTTATCTCTTTAAACAAGTCCACAAGAGACCAGACTTTATTTTTGAACATAGATTCAATTTTTAATTGCATTGCCTTTTGCCAATGGTGACAATCAACATCTTTCATGGCTTCCTTGTACGTGTAGGGATCATCGTTGTCTGGGAGATTCTCTACTGATTCTCTTAGAATAATGTATCTCTCGTGTTGTCTACTAACCCTCCCACTACGATAAGGAATGGTAGATTGTTGATCTTGTGTTGGTGCAAAACTTACAATTGGGCTAGGTTATGAAACCTTTTGTAGAATTGTATCTCCTGAAAGCTCATTCAGGACAATTGTACTTTTAGGAAAAAAATTATCCATATAGTTTTCTTCCAGAAATTTAGCATTTGCTGAAACAAATACTTTAAGATCTGTAGGACTATAAAAATAATATCCTTTGATTCCTTTTGGATACCCTACAAATATGCATGATTCTGAAAGGGACTCTATCTTTTGTTTTTCCTTTTAACACTTGCGCAAGACATCCAAATATCCTTAAGTGTTGTAAACTAGGCTTTCACCCAGTCCACAACTTATGCGGTGTTTTAGGAACCGACTTAGATGGTACATCTCGTTTAGAATGTACATAGCGGTTTGTAAAGCATATCCTCAATAAGAATTAGGGAGCGTTGAAAAACTCAACATAGGCCTAACCTTGTCCAAAAGAGTTCTATTTCTCCTTTCTGCCAGCCCATTTTGTTGAGGTGTACCTAGTGCAGAAAACTGAGAAATAATCCCCGTTATCAATAAGATATTGTCGAAACTCACCAAATAGATATTCTTCACCACGATCGGACCTTAAGATTTTTATGTTCAACTTTAGCTTTAAATGCTTTGAACATGTCAAAAGCATCCGACTTATGCCTTATGAGAAACACATAGCCAAATCTCGAGTAATCATCCATGAAAGTGATGAAGTACTCATATCCACCTCTAGCTTGAATGCTCATAGAACTATTCACGTCGATGTGTATCATTCCTAAACATTCAGTGGCTTTTGTGCCTTTGGTCGTGAAAGACCTTTTGGTCATCATACCTTCCAAACAAGATTCACAAGTTGGTAGATAATCAACCTTTAAGCCACTTAAAGGTCCACCACTAACCAATCTTTTGATTCTATCAAGGTTAATATGACCTAGGCGTAAATGCCATAGGTAGGTTTCATCTTTTGATAATTTTACTCTTTTATGATTAGGTTGCATTGATTACGTGTCTACCAAGTGAGAGATATTGTTATGCAAATAGAATAAACCATTTTCCAATGTACCTTTTCAAACAAATTTGTTATTCCTACTAACAATAAAAGCTTTATTAAAAGTAACCGAATATCCAAATTTATTTAAACAAGAAACTGAAATTAAATTCCTCTTGAATGGAGGTACATAATAAACGTCTATTAAATATAAATGCCTATAAGAATCTAAACTAATTCTAATTGTAAAGTTCTCATTTATTGACTGGCTCATTTCGTGAACAAAACATATTTTTGGGGTATTATGTAAGGGTAGCTTAGGCTCTTAAGACCCCAAGAGGAGAAGCATCGAAGGTAAAATTCTTGTGCTTACTAACTTTGAAGAGATAGTTGCACACACTCACAAATTCATGCATAACTTCAATTCTTATATGTTATGTGTTTACTTGTGTGCATTTTGATTTAAATGACTCTTGTTGATTTATTTGCATATTGTAATTAGAGTTTTATGTCATGCTAGGCATTAGAATAGGATGCACTTTCATCACTCTTGAACTTGTTGAAAATGTGTGTTTGAGTGTTGAAAAATCAGGTTGAGCGCTGGTGGTGCGCTACTCGACCAGGGCACCTCACTAGCACAACATTCCAATGGAACACCGCTAGTCATGCTCCACTGAGCTACGCCATTGCACCCGCGCGTAGTTAAAAAAAGTGGGCATGCGCTGGTGGTGCGCTACTCGACTAGCGTAAACATTCCAGAGGATTTGGGCATGTGTTGTGCCATTGGGATGTGCCATTCATCCAGCACCTATTGTAAAATTAGGCTGTACACTGGTGGTGCGCTACTCGACCAGCGCACGTCACCAGCGCACACAGAGGAAGCTGGAACGGTTTTTCTAAAATGACCTCACTTTGTTTAGATCTTATATATATATAACTCAGTGCTTTAAGGTCGTGTATGAGTTCATAATATCATATATTTTCCTTAGAACACATTTCAAAGGAAAAATTCTTCCAAGAACTCAATTTTAATCACTCAAAGCATTCCCATGTGCATCAAAACTTCATCTTGCATCATCTAAGTTCATTTAGAGTGCCTTAATGGATAAGGTTGCTTCATCACATCTTGTTTGGTAAGTTCTTCACTATCTTCTTACAAGTTAAGTGTTTTACTTGCTAAACATTCTCTTTAATTATTTGTATGCTCTTAGAACATCTTTAGATACAAATTAGAGATTGTTGTGATGACATGATTGAGTGTTGTATTGTGATAGCTTCATAGGATTGTTTGATCTATGTTTAGCTAAGCTTCTTGAACATGTCATTTAGCTATTTATATCTAGGATTGCATTAATTGTCATCTCATTATCCTGGATAAGCATATAGGGTTTCCTAGCCTTGTTTGTTTATTGAATATCATCATATAGGTTCACTTATACTGGGATTAGGTAGTGGTGGTGAATTTAAATAGGGATTAGGTTGTAATTCTCTTGCCATTAGTGGATTCGAGGTTCTAGTGTGGCGCACTCATCAGCCCGTGGTTTTTCCCATTTGGAGGGTTTCCACGTATATCTCAAGTGTCTTTATTATTTCCGCATTTTTGCACTTGCGATTTTATTGTAACTAGCTAGAGGCATTTTCATCAACTTGACCTTTAACAAAAAATTGGGTAAAAATTGTTAAAATCTATTCACCCGCCCTCTAGATTAATATTATACACACAGTAATATTTGTTTCAACTGGTATCAGAGCAGGTTCCTAGACATACATAGGTGATCCTTACTCATTTTGGTGTGTGTTGCATTTTGTGTGTGTATTGATCATTCATACATTTTCATTCATATCATTCATTTATTAAACACAATGAGTGGAAACGGTGACAACGAGGGAGCTTCCAACACTAGACCTCCACTTCTTACCGGGTTGAATTATGCCTCATGGAAAGGCAAGATGGAGTCGTATATGTTAGATCTGTAAGTTTTATTGGCATTATTCTATATCAAAACAACATTTCCTTTGTATTATTTAGCTGTATAGGATTCATGATGATTCAAGTTTCAAAGAAGAAATGACAACTATTCAAGCAAGTTCTAGTCTTTAAAGGGAAAAATGCTTCATGATTCTACAAAGGTATATTAAGACTTTTTTTTTCTCTTTCAAGGCTTAGGCACACACACACACACATATCATACATTTGTGTCCCTGCATCGTTGTGCACCTTTATAGGCACACACATACAATTCATTCATATGTGTCCCTGCATAGTTGTGCACCATGTATAACACATTCACACACTTTAAGATGAATGCTCATGCATTGGTTTGGAAATAACATGTTTTGGAATATGCATGATTGGAAACTATCTCTATGTAGTTTGCATTCTAGTGTGAATTGTGTTTGTGTGTATATATGTTTGCATAACATGGATATTGAAATTGTATTTAGTCTTAAATTTTTCTTGATTGAGTTCCGGTCATTTCGGTTACTCATACTATTGATTTCAAGTTCAAAGTCAAAAGATACTACACTTTCAACTCATGTTTCATACATTGTCTTCGTCTTCATATATGGAGTCGAATTATTATTTTATGGGTGGATTATCTTATATGTCCATGTTTGTGTGAGAGTTACAGTTCATAATCCGCAAGCAAATTCGAATTCTGAGTTCGGAGGCCGGAGAACGGTGGAAGAACGCGAGGGAGCGCGAGGGGAATGCACCATGGCCAAAAGGCCATGGAGGTATGCATGCCCGAGATGGCGCGTGGCCATCTCGGCAGCACAACCTTGCTGCCCAGAGATGCCCATGCGCCATCTCGGGGGATCACTTCCAAAGGAGGGCAAATTGGTCTTTTAGCTCCCTTCTTTCCCTCTCCTTTATAAACTCCCTCCCTCTCACATTTCATTCTAAGGAAGAAGAAAATGCAGTGCAAAAAAAATTTCCAGATTTTTTCTCTTAACTTTGAATCACCATATCTCTCTCATCTCTTATCCAATTTGAGTGGTTCAAGTTGGAGAAGTTTTGTATTGAAGTCCTCTATCATCTCCAAGCAACCTTGAAGTCATTTGTACAAGTTTTCTAGTGGATCGCACCATTTTCGTGACTGCACTGGAAATTGTCAAGGTAGTTGTTTATCTTTTGATTCCTTGATTCTAATGTTTAATTACCTTGAGTCTTCTTCCTATTGTTGTGTATTTGACTTGAACAAATGTTAATGAGTGATAGAACTTCATTTAAAAGCTAGATTGAGTTTCAATTGAAATCTCACATGTTGAGTTAGGTTTTGATTTTACCTATGTTATCACCTGTTTGGGATTGTATTGTGCTAGCTTTGAATCTAAGACTATTTGTGCTTTGATTGACTTTATTTTCATGATTAATAGTCTTATCATGTGCTAAGAACTCATTTGTTGAATAGATCTAGGAATAGCACATTTGATTTTATATTTAGAGTCTATTATAGTTTAATTGACTATTTTTGTGAATATATGCTCTAAATGATTGCTAGAGATTTGTTTGATCATATCTTGTGTTTCTAGCATTTTTGTGTTAGTACTAAAGTCTTGAATATGTACTTCATGAACATGTTTATTTCAAGCTTTAGCAACATGAATAAAATCTAGGTTTAAAGTGTATGTTTGGAAATTTGGCATGCTCTAGATTTTTGTTCATGTATAAGATCTAGACAATCTTGTTTTGTGAACTTTATTGTCTATGTCTAGATCTTCATGGAGTGTACCTAATCCATACATTTCATATGCTCATGCATCATCTTGTTTGGTGTCACTTTTGGATTATAAACTAGAAAAATATACTTCGTGTGCTCATTGATTAATTCTAGTTTCCATATGTTGATCATCTTATTCTATGTTGCGTGCTTGTTTGCGTTTTGCATTCAAGGTCACATAGATGCCTTGTGAGAAGGAAGTCTTGACAATAGGTATGAAACCTATGGTGTTGAGCAAGAAGTCTTGGCAAGAGGTGTGAAGCCGCGGATTGTAGAGCAAGGAAGTCTCGGCTAGAGGCATGAGGCCTTATATAGTCGAGCAAGAAGTCTTGCCTAGGGCCGTAAAGATCTGGATAGGTGAGCAAAGAAGTCTTGACTAGAGTCGTGAAGACTCGGATAGTTGAGCAAGAAGTCTTGCCTTGGGTCGTGAAGATCCAGATAAGGTGAGCAAGGAAGTCTTGACAAGAGGTGTGAAGCCTCAGATTGTTGAGCATAGGGTGACAACTTCTAGAGTAGGATAAGAGGGTAGTTTTTAGGTGAAGGGGTCACTTGAGAGATTGTACTTGTCTTATCTACTAATGGATTTTGTTTGCCGGTGGATGTTTCCTCTTCGAAGGTTTACCACGTTATATCTTGTGTCAACTTTTCTCTATCCCCATCTCTCTTATATTGCTAATTGTTATTTGAATAATGTGGATAGAACTTTATACGTAAGTTGACTTCCTTATACAATATTGTTTGTGTATGTTAGATAACTTTGTATCTTGTGATATTTCATTCAAGTTGTAAAGTATCACATTGTAATACTCTAAGTACAACTTATGGAATGTTATCTACATTGAATATATTTGTTCATAAGATACATTGATTCTTGTTGTATGTTTTGTAGACTAAGAGTGGAGATTTATGCATACATGAATATATTGTTTTCTCATAACAATCATGTTGAATGTTAATTTGTATGCTTATCAAAGGTTTTGTCACTAGTCTCGAAAGATTTGTCATAAGTCAGAGTTGTTTAGTATAATCTTGTACACATTCTTTCAGTATATTTGCCAAATTCATGCCAGGGCATGGATGGCGGTTGAAGATGGCTACACTTCACCCATGATGACTTCTGCAGATGGAGGAGATGATGTACTCAAACCAAAGGCACAGTTGAATGCACAAGAGTTTGAGGCTTCAAAGTGGAATAAGAAGGCAATGCATGCCATCCTATGTGCAATGGATGATAATCAGTATAAATTGGGTCAAAATACTAGGATAGCTGAGGAGGCATGGGATATCCTAGAAGTTGCACATGAGGGAACCGATGTGGTTAAAGAATCGAAGCTTCAAGTTCTCCAAACGCAATTTTAATTGCTCAAGATGGATGAGAATGAGTGCTTCAATGACTTTGAAGTAAGGTTGATGGACACTGTGAACCAAATTCATCAACTTTGTGATCCTTATTCGGATAGGAGATCAAGCAGAAGATTATGAGATCTCTACCCGATAGATTTGAGTCTATGGTGACGGCTTTGAAAGAGAATAGTGGTTACAAGGACATGAAGCCGAGTGAAGTGATTGAGAGGCTTCTATCTTATGAATCTAGGAAATGTCCTAACCCCACACCATCGAAAAGGCAAAAAGACATTGCTTTGAAAGTCTCCAAAGTTGAGAAGGAGGAGAGTGACGACTCAAATGAAGAAATGGCCCTGCTAATGAGGAAGTTCAAGAAATTATACAAGTCCGAGAAGAAAGGTTTTGGATCCAAGGGTCAAGACTTAAAGAAAAAGGCTCCCTTCAAAAGGTTTGAGCCTAGGCAAGAAAAGACCGAGAAGAAAAGAGTCCAATGCTATGAATGTGGTAGAATTGGTCACTTTTCCCCGGAATGTGCAAATCACAAGAACAAGAAGAAGGGAAAAGTGATGGCTGCCACATAGAGTGAAAGTGATAACTCTAATAAAGGAGATGAGTATTTGGATGATGAAGAACTCATGGCTAACTTCATAGCATTTACATCCTCTCTTAGGAGCAAAGATGCTAGTGAAGAAGAAAATAAAAGTCAAGAGGAAGACTACTCAAGTGATGATGGATCTTCATCACAATCCACAAATGGAAGTGTGGATTGGATTGATCTTAAGGACTACATGGCTAAGTTTGAGAGCTCAAGGTTAAAGAACAGGAATTAGATCAAGAGATTAAAAGAAGAAAACCTAGACCTCTCAACTCAGGTTGACCAACTAAATGAAGAGTTGGAGAGATCTAAGAGAAGTGAAGAAGGATTGAAGAAAGAGCTTGAAGATGCTAGAGAGTTGTTGGCCAAGATGAACTCTCGCACCAAAAAACTTGACCACATGCTAGATGTTGGAAAGAGGCCAAATGACAAGAAGGGGCTTGGGTTTGAAGATAACAAGGTGTCCTCCACTCCAAACAATACCATTTTTGTAAGAAGCATGAACTTCAATGGGTTCTCATCTAATAAATTACCTAGGAAGAAACTTGACCTAGGAGAGTGTTCAAGTAGTGCTCAAGTGAAGGTGGCACCAAGAAGCCTACCTCAAGCTCATCCTATAAGGGCTCCTCAAGCTAACTTCCCTCAACCGAAAGCTCATCAAAGGAAGATACCTATCATGCAAGCTCAACCAAGGAAGCAATCAAGTCTTGCTCAACAACAAAGAAGGAAAGCTCCTCAACAACAATCAAGACAACCACAAAGATATGAGAAGGCTCCAATGCATCCTCAAGGTTGTGGTATGATTCCTAACTTCATTCCTACATGTCATTTTTGTTGTATTGATGGTCACATTAGACCAAATTGCTTTAGATTTATTAAATTGTGTAGGATTGAAAGCATGACAGAGAAGAAAAAGACTAAACCATGATGCATGTCACTAGGAAAAATGGAACAACTTTGCATGATCCTAGGACACTTAGAGCCCATGTGCCATTGACCACTAGGAAGAAAAATATTGCACCTAGGTGGATTAGAAAGGTTTAACACCTTTGCCATGTTGCACAAACTGCCTTGAATGCTCATTCTTGTGACTTTTGGTATTTGGATAGTGGGTGCTCTAGGCACATGACTGGAAATAAGAGTTTCTTTGAGACTCTTGTGATGGAGGAGGGAGGAAATGTCACCTTTGGTGATTGATCCAAAAAGAAGGTTAAAGAAAAGGGAACCATTTCCACTCCCGGATTACCCTCCTTGTCCAATGCTTTGTATGTTGATGGTTTAAAAGCAAATTTGATAAGCATTTCACAACTTAGTGATGAAAGGCTTTCCGTCTTGTTTAGTAAAAAGATTGTTCTATCCTATTGCCAAATAGACCAACCTTGTTAAAAGGTATGAGATCTAGTGACAATTGCTATTGTCTTGAGGCTAGAGGTATCTCTTGCAATGTGTCCAAGGATGAACAAATTGAGTTGTGGCACGAAAGACTTGGTCACATGAACTTTAGGGATTTAAGAATCTTAGATAAGTTCAATGTTGTGCGAGGCCTTCCCAAGCTTGGAAAAAAGGTTAATGGTGTTTGTGGACCTTGCCAACAAAGGAAGCAAACCAAAAGTATGCACAAAAAGGGTAAGTATGTAACCACCAAGGAACCTCTAGAGCTTCTCTACATGGATCTTATGGGTTTTATGCAAACCGAGAGTTTAGATGGAAAGAGATACATTTGTGTGTGTGTAGATGACTTCTCTAGGTACAATTGGACTTATTTCCTTAGAGAAAAATCTGAAAATTTTGACAAGTTTAAAATGCTTTGTTCTAAAATTCAACATGAAATGAACTTCAAGATTAAAAGCATTAAGAGAATTAGGAGTGACCATGGGAAGGAATTTGAGAATGCCCATTTTGAAATTTTTTGCAATAGTCTAAGCATTTCTCATGAGTTTTTGGCTCCTAGGACACCTCAACAAAATGGAGTTGTTGAGAGGAAAAATAGTTTTCTTCAAGAAATGGCCCGTGTGATGTTGCTTAGCAATAATGTCCCTAGGAATCTTTGGGTCGAGGCCGTCAATACAGCTTGCTACATAGGAAATAGAGTCTTCCGTAGACCCCATACTAGGCAAACCTCCTATGAGTTATGGAAAAGTAGGAAGCCAAATGTTAGCTACTTCCACACCTTTGGAAGCAAATGCTACATTTTGAATGACCGTGATCAACTTGGAAAATTTGATGCTAAGAGTGATGAGGGTATCTTCATTGGCTATGCCTTGAATAGTAGAGCCTACAGAGTTTTTAATCTAAGAACTAGGACCGTAATGGAATCATCTAATGTTGTCGTTGATGATACTAGGCTCGAATCTAATGACCATGAGGAGGAGATAGATTTAGTTGATGACTCCCCTTTGGAGAAGGTTGTTGATGTCTCTATTGTTGAAAAGACTAGCCTTGATGATGACATAACACAACCTTTTGATAGGATTCCTCCCTTGAACTCAAAAGAACCTGCTCAATGGGTTAGAAAACTCCTTGACAAAGATGACATTATTGGAGAGGTTAGTGAGGGGGTTAGGACTAGGCATCAAATGGCTAATATAATTAGCTACACTTGTTACACCTCTCAAATAGAACCCAAGAAAATTGATGAAGCTTTAAAAGTTGAATTTTGGGTTCTTGCCATGCAAGAAGAGCTTAACCAATTTGAAATAAATGAGGTTTGGACTCTAGTTCTTAGGCCTAAGAACACCAATGTGATAGGCACCAAGTGGGTATATAGGAACAAATCCGATGAGGATGGCAACATTGTGCGAAACAAGGCTAGGCTTGTAGCACAAGGGTACTCTCAAATTCAGGGTATTGACTTTGAGGAGACATTTGCTTCCGTTGCTAGGATTGAGTCCATTAGGCTTCATTTATCCATTTCTTGTTTGCACAAGTTCAAATTATATCAAATGGATGTTAAGAGTGCCTTCCTCAATGGCTTCTTGCAAAAGGAAGTGTTTGTTGAGCAACCCAAAGGGTTTGTGGATCCTCACCATCCGAATCATGTCTATCACCTCAATAAAGCTTTATATGAATTGAAACAAGCACCAAGGGCTTCGTATGATCATCTCACCAAATATCTCATTGACAATGACTACACTAAGGGTAATGTTGACAAGACTCTATTCATCAAGAAAAATAAAGATGAGCTCTTTATAGCTCAAATCTATGTTGATGATATAGTCTTTGGTTCAACAAATGACATCAAAGTCCAACAATTTGTTGATGTCATGTCTCATGAGTTTGAGAGGAGTCTAGGTGGTGAGCTAAGTTACTTTCTAGGTTTACAAATTAAGCAAATGGATGATGGGATTTTCATATCCCAAGCTAAGTATGCCAAAAACTTAGTGATGAAATATGGCCTTGAAAGTGCCAAACATTGTGATACACCCATGAGTACCACTTTGAAGCTAATCAAGGATGCTAGTGGTAAAAGTGTGGACCAAAATTTATATAGTGGCATGATTGGTAGCTTGCTCTATTTGATCGCAAGTAGGCCCGATATCTCTTTTAGTATGGGTGTGCGTGCTAGGTATCAATCAGATCCTAAGGAGTCCCATCTCTCTTCTGTTAAAAGAATCATTCGTTATGTGAATGGGACATCTAACTATGGAATTTGGTACTCTTTTGACACTAATGCTAGTCTTGTAGGCTTTAGTGATGCAGATTGGGCAGGAAATTGTAATGACAGGAAAAGTACATCGGGCGGTTGCTTTTTCCTTAGGAACAACCTTGTCTCTTGGTTTTGCAAGAAGAAAAATTTGATTTCCTTATCCACGGCTGAGGCCGAATACATAGCTGCTGGGAGTGGATGCACACAACTCCTTTGGATGAAGCAAATGCTAGTTGACTATGGATTCAATCAAGGTACTCTTACTCTCTTTTGTGATAACATGAGTGCAATTAATATTTCCAAGAATCCTGTTCAACATTCTTGAACTAAGCATATTGACATCCATCATCATTTCATTAGAGAACTAGTTGAGAACAAATGTATAGTGCTTGAGCATGTAGGTACTAATGATCAACTAGCGGATCTATTTACTAAACCCTTAGATGATACTCGATTCAAGACTTTTAGTAGATCTATTAGGATTTGTTTAAAGGAGTGAGGAGTTATGGTTTTTGACCCCATATGAGGAACTCAAGCAAAGACAACTATTGTATACTTGTTGCATATCATTTTTTCTTAAAACGTTTATGCTCCTTTATTGATTGCTTGAGTAGCTTGGTTGCACTTACCATAGTATATTGTATTTTTCTTCAATAAGTGTGAACTTTGCTTTGATTACAATCCATGTCATATTTATGTTCAAACATGCATTTTTGTACTAGGAGATCTACATAGGAAGTACATATTGAATGACCTATAATTATCTCCATGACATGATGATTCTTTAATGACATGCTAATGAAAAATGATAAAGCATGAATTGATGATTGCATTTGTTGAATGCAAAATATTGTGTGAAAAAGCTAGTGAGACTAAAATGTTGCATCATTGTCTCTCTTTCTTTATTAGTTGAACATTGCTACTATCATACGGGTATCCTCCCGGAAAAATCAAATAGGGTGCAAAGTTGCTCATGCCATGTTTAGCTTATAAAGTTGGATATAGTGCCATTAATTTGATATCTATAAAATCTTTATATCCTTGCTTCTCTAATGATAAATGGTGAATTTGGTTTGAATTATATTGGAAACCTTTGTCATTTGCTTTGCCAAATACCATTGTTTTTGGACTTGTATGCAACATGTCGTGTATGCAAAGCATTTTTGATTCACACATTTTCTTTCAAATAAATCTCCTTGTTTCTCTCCTATTAATAGAGTTGCATAAATGTGGCTTATATAATTATGCAACAATCTTGTATGCTCCTTGCTTTCTTTGCCTTGAGTTACCTGGTTGGGGACTTCTCCTTTGCCTATATCATGACAAAAATGGGGAGTAGCATTGACCTAGCTTTGTGGTGTTAGGAGAGTAGCATGTGTTGGGGAGTAGTACTTGTTTGAGGGGGAGATTACATGTAGGAGGAGTAACCCGTTGAGGGGGAGCATTGCATGAGCATTTCATGATGTCATACTCATATTATTGAATGAAATTGCTTTTATTTTATATTCACTTGATCATCTCACATGCACTTGGTTGGAAATTGTATTTGTGCTTACTTTGTGTGTAGGGTTGATAGTTCTACAAGGGATTGAAGGTTTGAAGTTTTTTTTTATGTTTATCTCTTTATAATGTAGAATATCTTCTCGGTGTTTTTATTTTGTTTTGTGAGGATCAATGTGAGTGGTGGTTTTGTCACAAAATAGCCAAAGGGGGAGATTGTAAAGTCCTTATTTATTGATTGTCTTTTTTCGTGAACAAATCACATTTTTGGGGTATTATGCAAGGGTAGCTTAGGCTTTCAAGACCTCAAGAGGAGAAGTACCGAAGGTAAAATTCTTGTGCTTACTTACTTTGAAGAGATAGTTGCACACACTCACAAATTCATGCATAACTTTGATTCTCATATTTTGTGTGTTTACTTGTGTGCATTTTGATTTAAATGACTCTTGTTGATTTATTTGCATCTTGTAATTAGAGTTTTATGTCATGCTAGGCATTAGAATAGGATGCACTTTCATCACTCTTGAATTTGTTGAAAATGTGTGTTTGAGTGTTGAAAAATCAGGTTGTGCGCTACTCGACCAGCGCATCTCACTAGCACAACAATCCATTGGAACGCCGCTAGTCATGCGCCACTGAACTGCACCATTACACCCACCCACAGTTAAAAAAAGTGGACATGCATTGCTGGTGCGCTACTTGACCAACGCACCTCACCAGCGTAAACATTCCAGAGGATTTTCTCATGTGTTGCTCCATTGGGATGCGCCACTCGTCCAGCGCCTACTGTAAAATTAGGTTGTGCGCTGGTGGTTTGCTACTCGACCAGCGCACGTCACCAGCGCACACAAAGGAAGCTTGAACATTTTTTCCCAAACGACCTCACTTTGTTTGGATCTTATATATATATAACTCAGTGCTTTAAGGTCATGTATGAGTTCTGAATATCACATATTTTCCTTAGAACACATTTCAAAGGAAACACTCTTCCAAGAACTCATTTTTAATCACTCAAAGCATTCCCATGTGCATCAAAACTTCATCTTGCATCATCTAAGTTCATTTAGAGTGCATCAATGGATAGGGTTGCTTCATCACGTCTTATTTGGTAAGTTCTTCACTATCTTCTTACAAGTTAAGTGTTTTACTTGCTAAACCTTCTCTTTAATTATTTGTATACTCTTAGAACATCTTTAGATACAAATTAGAGATTGTTGTGATGACATGATTGAGTGTTGTATTGTGATAGCTTCATAGGATTGTTTGATCTATGTTTAGCTAAGCTTCTTGAACATGTCATTTAGCTCTTGATATCTAGGATTGCATTAATTGTGATCTCATTATCCTAGATAAGCATATAGGGTTTCCTAGCCTTGTTTGTTCATTGAATATCATCATATATTCACTTAGGACATTTTATCTCTTTATTTAGAAGTAAGGCTTGTATTGCTTCCGGGAGTAGGTGGCTTAAATCACAAGCAAGATGGACTAGGTTCACTTATACCGGGATTAGGTAGTGGTGGTGAATTTAAACTGGGATTAGATTGTAATTCTCTTGCCATTAGTGGATTCGAGGTTCTAGTGTGGCGCACTTATCAGCCCGTGGTTTTTCCCATTTGGAGGGTTTCCACGTATATCCCAAGTGTCTTTATTATTTCCGTATTTTTACACTTGTGATTTTATTGTAACTAGCTAAGGGCATTTTCGTCAACTTGACCTTTAACGAAAATTTGGTAAATGTTTTTTTAAAATCTATTCACCCTCCTGTAGATTAATATTATACACACCGTAATATTTGTTTCACTAATATCTCCCACTGCACTAGCAGACACCAATGCCCCATTGCCTAAACGCAAGTTGAATTCTTTAGCATTAAGTCTATTCATTTCCTAGACCTCTTCTAGTTAGGCACATGTTGCTTTTTCTTTTGTTGTTTCTTGACCTTTTTACGGGTCTTAACAGTAGCAACTTTACTAACCGTATAAATATCTTAATCCATGCCTTTCATAAGGATTTTCTCGGTGCTTTAAACATCTTTCATCAGGCCTTGCAAGGTTTATTCCTTATTGTTCAAGGTGTAGTCAAACTTCAACTGAGCACAGGAATCCGACAGTGAATTGACGATCATGTCAATTTTTGTCTCACCATTTATCTCAGCACCATTGAGTTCAGTAATGTTGAGATGAGCTATGACTTTCATTATGTGATCTTTCATATCCTGTCTAGGTTTCATCCTAAGATTCATGAAAGCAGCACTACCTCTCTCTTAGTCATCCTGGACTTCATATCAAACATCTCTTCCAGAGATATCATTATATCGGCAGTAATCTTCATTCTTTCATGTTGCTGTTGCAACACGTCGAAGATGTTGGCCATAATGTAACATTTAGCCATCTCATCTAAAGACTTCCACTGCTGATACTCATCACTTTGCTCCTAAGTAGATTCATTAGTAGGTGTAGGTGGTTTAGGAGTACACAGAATGAACTTATGCTTTTCAGCTTGCAACAACAACCCAATATTCCTTTTCTATGTAACATAATTATCACCAGTTAAAGTATTATCTTTTAGGATGTTGATTAGGGATGGGGTCATGATTTCTTTATAATAACAAAAATTATATAAGTAAACAATCATGATATAGCACTTTCAAATATTTATCTTGAATTAAATAAAATAATTCAATCGTAAAATTCAACGGTGATCCAACACCCATAAATGTCACGCCTCCTTTGGGAGTTCATACCATTTACTAGTTGGACTAGGTCCCATCTAATTGTTAATATAACAACCAACGTTTTCAATTTTAGCCTTGCGATTTTTTTAACAAGAACATTTGGGAGGATTTTAATAAAATCACATTGAGTGTGTTACCAAGTTTTCGACCTTCAATATATTCCCTCACGAATATCCCTCATTTGGGAGTATATATCATTTGGGTTAATTGTATACTCTATCCTTATAAGGAAATATCTTGCTAAATTCCATTCATGAATACCCTTTGGAGGGTTATTACACGAAACATATAGCTCAACTAAACTTGGAGGCTGTAGGTGTTTCGAAACACCTTCTCCCACTCAATTGTTTAAGGCGTGTGATCGAATTCCATAGAATAATTTACCAAGTTATCTAGATGCCAATTAGATACCTAAACCATTCAATGCATGTTCATACCAAAAGAGATATATGAGTGGAACTCCTATTCTACATGACATGTTATCAAACAATGACAAACATTGTAATATTTATGTAAATATAAATAGCTACAATTTTGGTCCATCCTAGAAAAGCATTTCAATTACATGTCTTGGAATACAAAAAACTCCTTTTTTGGCGAACAAGTCTTCATGTGACCATCGTCGTTTGGACCCTTGGCTACCTCCCATGGGCGTACGCACCCCTTAGCTCCAAAAAGGGCTGCCGTGCGCAACCCATGGGATCCATAGAGTTGCTGTGTGAAATTCCCTAAGAAACGTGTGTGTCTATAACCTAGGGGGGGGGGGGTGAATAGGTATTTAACTGAATCAATTACCAATTTGTGCGCTACACATCCGATCCTCAAATCCACTATTGAATGAAAGTTTACAACCTAGGTTGACCTCCCGTCACACCCTCTAGTTACTAACCCTATCACTCTACCCAGAAGGCTTTAATAGTGATTCTTAATCAACATGCTTGTGCACTAACCAATTAGTCACAATACTTAACTTCAATGAAGAGTAAAAAACAGCCTAAGTGAGTATGATAAAATATTCAAACATACAAGTAGTGATAGGCTACACTAAATGCTTATCCAGAAATTTAAAAAAGTCAATAAATGCAGTTCCTAGATATCAATGTCTAAATGCAAGTGCAAGAAGACCAAACTAGATATAGCTATGAGAGACTAATATCTAGTTATAAAATTAAAGCCAATCAACAAAAGTTGTAATGAACATGGTAAGGAACAATCAATGCAATTAACAAATGCAACCAAATAAACCTAAACAATATCTAAATGCAAAGTATAAAGATTTAGCTAGAAGGGTAAAATTGTCCTAATTGCTAGCTATCACAAAACAATATTCTCAACCAACAACTAACATCACAAGCATGTCATAAGAGCTTTTAAACACAAGAGCATGCATTTAATTTGCAATAAATGCTAAAACCTAGGCATACATGTCATAGTAATGAACTAATAAAGTCCAGGGCATGTAGAGAATACCTAGTCATGAAACATATGAAGACCCGTGCTTGAAAGATGAAGAATGATACTAGATCTTCATGGATGGGGGTTTGGTTAAGTAAAAAAGTGTTCTTATAGCTTCTCTTACTAAGAAATCTTCTCTTACACTAAAATAAGGCTTTTGAAGCTCTTCAAAATGAGTTGGGAAGAAGATGATATATTTATATGAAGCCCAAAATGAAACTGCATCGTTTAAACAAAACTGCCCAAAAGTTGCATTGTGCGCTGGTGGTGGCGCTGGTCAAGTAGCGCATCACCAGCGCACAACCTATTTTTTATGCTAGATGCCAGTGGAGTAGCGCAGGGCAGTGGCACAGGACCAGTGACAACCAACTGGGTGACCATTGGACGAATTGTGCTGGTGTGGTGCGCATGACGACAAACGCACCACCAGTGACAGAACACTAGAAAACTGTGCTGGTTTTAGCGCAAGTGGGGGCATTGCTCGAGTGGCACACTGCTTGCTTCCTTCACAGTCATACAACAATTGTGTAAGAGAAAAAAAGGTGAAAGGAATGCATCCTAATGCCTAACATGACATGGCATTTTAATCACAAGATGCAATCAATTTAAACAAGAAAGAGAGAACAAAATTAGGCACACAACAAGGAAATTAAGCACTAATGCAAGATGATAAAAACATGCATGAGAGTGAGTGTGTGCACTAAATCTCTTCAATGAAGTTAAGCAAATGATATACCTTTGAAGCTTGAACTTTATCTTGAGCAAGACCAGCCTAAACTACCCTTACATAATTACAGTCCCCAAAAATGTGGTTTGTCCACCGAAATAGGCCAATCAAAACACTAGGAACTTTCAATCTCCTTATTTAGCTATTTTGTTACAAAACCACCACTCACCAATCATCCACATAAATAAACAAAAACAAATGATAAGGGGTTAACAAAAAGATTTTCTACATTACAAAGAGATGCCTAACCACTAGGTCTTCAAGTCATCCATCTCTTGTAGAAACAACATCCATACAAAACAATATAACTACACTTTCCAAGACAAGTGTATGTGAGGTGATCATGACAAATAAACAACAAGAGCAATTTGCATATAATAAAAACAAGCAACATGCAATCAATAATGCAAAAGCAAAAGCTCCCCCTAAATAGGTCAATCTCCTCCCTTGAAACATGCCACACTCAACTCCCCCTAAATCCACACTACTCCCCCTTTTTGTCACAAGATAGACAAAGGAGTTTCCCCAAGCGGGTCACTTAGCAAAGAGAGATATTTGCAAGATAAATACATAATCATATACAACAACTTTATGCAATTTAATTAAGTGAGAGAGAAGAGCAAGGATTTTTTATTTTAAGAAGATGTGTGAAGGTATTGTCTTGAATGAAATATATGCAACATCAACTTTCAAAAGCATGGTATTTGGAAAAGTAAATATCAAAAGAGGTTCCAAAAGAAGTCAAACCAATTTGCACCCTTTTGTCATTTGTACACAAGATAAGAAAATTAAGGCTTTGAATCACACAAGCAATATTATCAATTCTTAATAGCCAATCAAGACATGGATATAAAATCCTTATTGATTGAATTGATATAAAATCCTCATTGATTGTTGTCTTGTTTAACCATTAAAAAGAGAGACAAAGCTAAATTGGATGAGACATCCTTATTAGTTGAATGGATACAAGGTCCTTATTGAGTTTAGCCTTGTCAATTACATTCACACATAATTTCACACAATTACTTCATGCATAATATTTAATCATGTCGAGCTCAAGTTCATATAAACATGGAGATAAATTTTGGGTCAATCAAATGTACTTCCCAATCAAATTTGCTAGTCAAAAAAATGCATGTTTGAACATAAATGAGACATGGATTTTAGACAAGGCAAATACACACTTATTAAATAAAAAGTCATATACTAGCATATGGAACCATGATACTCAAGCAATTAATAAAAAAGCATAAAATTGAACAATTTTTTTTTTTGTGCTTATTGAAATGCAAGTTAGCTCTCTTTACTTGGGCTCCCCATATGAGTCCCTATAGACTTACCAAGTCCATTGGACCTAGTTGAGCCTATGTGTGAACCCTTAGCACAATGGCATGTGGGTTCATCTTCTAATCCATTTTGGTGACACGTTGTCATTCCTAGTGGTCAAGGTTAGCATATTACTCCTAGGATCATTGACACTAGATTTCCTAGGCATATGCATATTGGCTCTAGCCCTTTTTCTTTCAATCATGCTCTTATTTCTATACATGTTAATGTACTTGAAGCAATTTGGTCTAATATGACCATCAACACCACAAAAATGACATGAAGGAATAAAATGAGGGGTCATACCATTCCTTTGTGAAGACAAAGGTGCTTTTCCATGTCTTTGAGCTTTCCTTTGGTGTGGTATTGGTTCTCTTATCCTTTGTTATTGAGTTGGAGAAGATTGTTTCCTTGGTTGAACTTGCATGAATTGCTTCTTGACTTGATGGTATTTAGGTTGAGGAAGGCTTGCTCGATGTGATCTCATTGGTTGAGCTTGAGCTTGAATTCTTGGAGCCAACTTGACTTGGGAAATCTTAGAGCACTCTCCTAGTTCAATTTTTTTTTCTAGGATTAAGTGGAGGAAAGGCCTCTATGAAGTCCATGCTCTTGACAAATACCGTCTTGCTAGGAGTTGAGGTCTCTTTGTCATCTTTAAACCCTAGACCTCTCTTGTCACTTGTCTTCTTGCCAACTCCCAACATATGGTCAAGCTTCTCCGTAGTCGAAGTCATCTTAGCAATAAACACTTTAGCCTCTCTAAGCTCCTTCTTCAAGCTTTCTTCCACTTTTCTTCCATATTTTACTTTCTCACTTAAGTAAGTCACCTTGGTTGATAGCTTTGGGTTCTCCTCCTTTAGCCTTCGAACCTCTTTCTTCATCTTCAACCTTAAGCTATGAAAATGCTCAATGGACCCTTCAAGGTTCATACTCTCTACATTTCCATTTGTAGAGTGACATAAGGAAATCTAATCACTAGAGTCATAACTAGTGTCACTTGTTGCCATATTGGCATCATCAACGTAAGTAACTTTATTAATCACTCTCTTAGCTAAATTGTCATCACATTCTTCTTCAAGGTCACAAACTAAGACATTGTTGCCTTTTTCTACAACTTCTACATGAGAGACTCCAAATGCCAAGTAGTTAATTGCAAGCTCCTCATCACTTAAGGAATCTTCTTCACTTCCACTATCACTTGATGAGGTGGCCACCGCCTTTCCTTTCTTTTTCTTCAAATTAGTACATTCAAAAGCAATATGACTTTAACCACTACACTCATAGCACTGAATACCTTTTCTTGTAGGCTTTTCTTGCCTTGGCTCAGTCTTCTTCTTTGAGTTATTCTTGTGAAGTTTCATAAATTTCATGAATCTCTTCACCATTAGAGCCATCTCCTTATTTGAGTCACCCTCCTCATTCTCTTCAACGTTGGAGGTCTTCGATGCAATGCTCTTTTGCTTCATGGAAGGCGTAGGTGTAGAGGTCCACGTAGACTCATTGGCTAGAAGCCTTCCAATCACTCCACTCAGCTTTATTGACTTGTAATCACTATTTTCTTCAAGAGCTGTTACCTTAGATTCGAATCTAAGAGGAAATGACCTCAAGATCTTTTGCTTGATCCTTCTAACCGAATATGGTTCACCAACCTATTTTTTGTGCTAGGCACCAGTGGAGTAGCGCAGGACAGTGTCGTACGACCAGCGATAACCAACTGGGCGACCACTGGATGAATTACGATGGTGTGGTGTGCATGACGACCAGCGTACCACCAGCGGCAAACCACTGGAAAGCTACACTTGTGTTGGCGCTGGTGGGGGCACTGCAGAGTGGCGCACTGCTCGCTTCCTTCACACTCATACATAAATTATGCAGGAGAAAAAAAGGTGAAGGGAATGCATCCTAACGCCTAACATGACATGGCATTTTAATCACAAGATGCAATCAATTTAAACAAGCAAGAGAGAACAAAATGTGGCAGATAACAAGGCAATTAAGCACTACTACAAGGTGATCAAAAATTGCATGAGAGTGAGTGTGTGCACTAAATCTCTTCAAGGAAGTTAAGCAAATGATATACCTTTTAAGCCTGAACTTGATCATGAGCAAGCCTGGCCTAAACTACCCTTACATAATTATAATCCCCAAAAATATGGTTTGTCAACCGAATTGAGCCAATCAAAAATCGAGGAACTTACGCCATGCACAGCCCATACCATAACAATCGTGGCTGGATGCTCATTCGCACGTATAATTATTGATGTGGCACACATGGTACCTATTGAGATTATGCTCAATAGCAAGAGTGTAATAATATATGAAAATAATATATTGGCATTTATGGTTTGGGCGGCAAGGCTATTTAGAATAGCATAATTATATTATATTATTTTATTATTTAATTAAATGGAAATTAATTAATTTGTTGATTAATTAATTATTTAATTAAAAGTCAAAATCTTTTTCCTAGTAGGAGATAGTCTCCTAAAATTATGCTATTGTTGGTAGTAGAATTAATATTAAAGACTATATTTGATAAGTAGATAAATAAAATGAATTATTTATCAAATCAAATTAGGAAGTCTTTAATATGGATACAAATACACTATTGAGTTGGATTAGGAGTCTTGGTGAAAGATATAATTCCTTTTAGAAATGGATTCTTAACCACCAAATAAATCCACCCAAGGTAAGGATTCTTAACAACCAAGTAAATTCTTCTTAGGAGAGGATTTATGATCCTATATATATATGTCTGTTAATTTCGGTCAGCCTAAGATTTCATATAGAGAGATTTCGGCCAGCCCTATTTTTCTAAGAGAAGAATTAGGTCATCATAGGATTTTTACGGGAGAAAAATCTGATTTTACTCTAGACAAAATTCAATCAACTCTAAGAATTAGTGTGTGATTCGGTAAAGAAGAAATAGGAAGAAAGAACATTTAGTTTTCGATAGTACACTAGTAGCCTTTACATCAAAAGGTTTTGTGTACATCATCGAATCAAGTTTTACGCGAGTTTCAATCAAATTGATTGATAATTCACAAGCGACCTAACGTTCTTTGTTTTATTCTTGGATGATTATTGTAACTAATAAAGAAGAAGAATTTGTTTGTTTCCATCCTCATGTATACAATTTAAATAAAGGAAGCTCACACTCCTAGGTGATTCACATTCGTGATTGGATTGGAAGATCTTACGGAATCAATTCGGCGCTTGTTCAATCGTCACAAGAAAAAGGTACGACACTTTTTATATACATCAATTAATATAGGGTTAAGGTTCTTGTTAGTCAAAGGGAATTTGTTTATTTATATCCCTAATTGTTATTAAATTTTCTCACGCTTCCGCTGCGTGTGTTTTTTCCCTACGGTACCAAACTTGTTCCGGTGTTTCCAATTCTTTATATCTTCTAATCTTCGATACTTGAATATATTACAACAATATTTTGAACAAGAAAAAAATACTGCAGTTTTTTATTTTGTTAAAACAACAAAATTGTAAAAACTTAGCAACTACCAAGAAGGAAATTATGGCGATAGTATGTCACCCTTCTTCTTACAATCCCAAAACAAAAATTACATCGAAATTCTATGACCAAAATTGAGCAATAGCAAATCGCATTATAAAACATATATATATATATATATATATACATATATATATCCACACATTCCAATGTAAATATATATGCGAATACCTAGAGTGTCATTTCTTTTTAAAAACATGCATGTTTACAATAAAAAGAAATATATTCACGTATATATACATCAATTAATTAATCGTACAACCAGACTCTAATACCAATTGTAGGGAAAAATCGGTTCAAAATACGACGGAAACGAAAAAATAGGGTTTGAATATTTTAAAAATTTCCCTTTAAAGAAAGAACCTTAACCCTATATTAATTGGCATATAATTAAAAGTATTGTACCTTTTATCTCGTGACAATTGAACTAGCGTCGAATTGAATCCGCAAGATCTTCCAATCCAATGTCAAATGTGAATCACCTAAAAGTGTGAACTCCCTTTCTTTAAATTGTATACCTGAGGATGAAAACAAACAAAATCTTTTTAATTTGTTAGTCACAATAATCCTACAAGAGAAAACCCAAAAACGTTCAGTCGCTTGTGAATTATCAATCTATTTAATTGAAACTCGCGTGAACCTGATTCGATTTTTAAACTTAAAACCCTTTTGATGTAAAGGATACTATTGTACTATCGAAAAAAAAATGTTCCTCTTTTCTCTTCTCCTTGACCGAATTCTATACATAATATCTATGAGTTGACCGAATTTTATCTAGAGTAAAAACTAAATTTTTTCTCTCTCAAAATTCAATTACTTGGCCGAATTCTCTCTCATAAAAACCCTAGCCTTGGCTGAAAATTCACTTAGAATTGGCCTTGGTAGAAATTTATGTGGAGATATATATCGGTTCTCAAATCCTATCCTAAAAAGTATTTACTTGGTGGACAAATATCCTATCTCTAATTTACTTGGTGACAAAGAATCTTTTTCATAAAAAGATTTCTTTTCCACACCAAGACTCTTAATCTAACTCAAATAGTATATTTATTTAATAACCAATTATTGAATACAATTAAATTGTGACTGTATTAAAACTTCCTAGTTTGACCAATTGTTAACTAGAGTTTTAACTGAAATCAAATACTTCCTAATTTGACTAGATAAATAAATTCATATTATTTATCTACTTATAAAATATAGTATTTGATACTTATCATATTACAAACAATAATATGACTATAGGAGACCATCTCCTACTAGGAAAAAGATTTTGATTTTTAATTAAAAAATTAATTAATTAATTTCCATTTAATTAAATAATAAAATAAAAAACAATATATAAGGCTATTATATAGTCCCTTGCTGCCCAAGCTATTTAAATATGAGCCAAATATTATTTTTTCTAATTTATTAAATCCATTGGACTTTAATAAAAAGTCCATACGTGAACTAGACCCATTATTACTAAAAAAGAAACAAATCTGCATGCCTTAATACAATTCTAGATGGACTAATAAATTGGTCCGGTAGATTATATCAAGTTATCCATGCAAGTTCGTGTGGATTGAAGATCTTGGTGGGCTATTTAAATTGAAGCTCCAATAGACATAACCTAATCACAATCAACAATTGATTGACTTAGGTCTTATCTATTAATTTTAGTTCATTCCACTAAAGAACTAAAATTGAACTCTTAAATAAAGATAGAATAAGTTAATATTGCTCATTCATACCCTAGACAATCTTTATGGAGATAGGATATCCTCGTGAAGAATACCAGTAATCGCCAAGAGCCCATAGACTGCCTATAGCTCTCTAAGTTACGATATTTATTCATATGACCACAATTAGAACTTGGATATTTTGACTTGTCTAGAAGCTATATTTCAATACACACTATTGAAAACTTAATGTTAAGATTTGATATCCAATACCTCAAAACATCCATATGATGATATTCTACTCTCATTGAATAAATAGAGCCACAATGTCCATATCTATAAATGAAGTCCTCTATCGATTAACAAATGAACACCACTAAAATATTGAGGATAGACTATGCTATATAATCGTACTCATTGATATCTCAAATGATAACACTTGCAACCATAAGTCTATCGTTTATCTCAAGATTGAGATAGACTCTCCGATTGTCTTCAAGTGAAAACTTTTATCCATTGACGGTTCTAGATAAAGTATTTCACTGTGATCCTTTTCATTTCACCCAGTGCACTAGATTCTTTTGCCCAATGACACCGCACTTTGATGATTTTAGACTCATCATAACATATTTGATCCAATTGAAATGCTAGCAAAAAGAATCTACAACTTTGACAAGATAAAGGCGCCCAACCTTTATCTTAAGTTATGAATATTATTCAAGACTAACTAAAGAATTGTGTCAACCTCATACATATTGAAATTCCCTAGACAGTGTGTGTCTATAACCTAGAGGGGGGGGGGGGGGGGGGTGAATTGGTTTTAATTCGATAGATTACCAAATTTACGAATAAATCAATATTATCAATTCTACCCCATTCTACTAAGTGTTCAATTAAAAGATAACAAACATGAAACAATAACAACACTCAATATATACGTGGAAACACTCCAAATGGGAAAAGCCACGGGTTGTTCAGTGCGCCACACTCGATCCTCAAAATCCACTATTGAGAGAAAGTTTACAACCTAAGTTGACCTCCCGTCTAACCCTCCAGTTGCTAACCCTTTCACTCTACCCATCGGGCCTTAATAGTTATTTTGGATCATCAACCTTGTGCACTAATCATAATGCCACAAGCTTAATCAACAATGAAGAGATAATGGCAACCAAAGTGAATATGCTAGAATATTCAATATGTAAAAATGCTAGGTCAAGACATTCATGCTTATCTAGGATTAATAATGATAATTAAAGCAAATCCTAGATATCAATGTTCTAAATGAAAAGGCAAGAAGAATTATCTAGAAAGGTAAAAACGTCCCAAGTTCTAGCTATCACAAATTAATGCATCTTAACCAACAATCAATACACAAGCATGTCATAAAGCAATTAAACATATATGCAAGCATTTAATACGCAATAAAGACTAAAACCCTAGGTATACATGTCTTAATAATTAAAATATGAAGTTTAGAGCATTTAGAGAATACCGAGTCATGACAAACAGAGACGCATGCTTGAAAGATGCTTGATTATTGTGATTTGAAGTTTGGTTGAGTAAAAAATAAGTTCTTAGAGCTCTCTCTCTCTTGGGGATTCAATTTTAAAGCTCTAGGTCTGATTTGGGAAGAAGATGATATATATAAGGTGTAAAAATGAGCTACACAAGAAAAGAAGTTATTGCCCAAAAAGGTTTTTCACCCCTTTAGGGGGCGAAAAGTTTGAGAGCAAAAAGGCCTGCCACAATTTTCACTGCTGGTTTCGCCCCTTGAGGGGGCAAATAGTTTGGGAGAGAAAAGGGCTGCCACAATTTTCGTTGGTGGTTTCGCCCCTGGAGGGGGCGAAACGTTGAGCGAAATCTGCTCTCAGCACTCCACCCGGAAATTCAAACATATCAAAACGTGATCAAACGACTTCGAAACCTTTCGTATAATATACCATTGGAAAGGTATGGAAGTCTACTTTCTACTCCAATTAGAAAAATGTGATTTAGATGACTATAGAAAAAGTTATGGTCAAATGAGTTACCAAAGGTCAGAAACGGACAACAACAGAGATGCCCTGTTTTTTATGGTCACTTTGGAGATTTCAAAACCAATCCAAACGGTCATGAAATATTACGAATAATATACCGTTGGAAAGGTATGGGCGTCTAGCTTGAAAAGAAACTTTCAAAACTCATTTTGAGGCAATGTATAAACTGTTATGGTAACAAGACCATACAAAGGTCAGTTTTGAAAAATACTTAAATCATTGAAAACCATTCTTTCGAAACTAGACACATTACTCAAAATAACAAACCAAATCTAACTCAATGCACACAATAAGTAATCATATGATTAAAAGCACTGCATGATCATGGAAACATAAATGCAATCATAGATGCAATAAAAAAATACATGAAGTGCAAGTGTGATTGTGAAGGAATGCACACATGAGCATTGATAAAAAAGGAATAAATGCATGTCAATACAAATGCATGTTAGTGTGTGTGTGCAACTAAATCTCTTCAAAAGTTAAACAAGTGATTTATCTTTGAAGCTTGAACTTGATCACGAGCAAAGCCGACCTAAACTCCCCTTATATAATTATCCCCAAATGTGGTTTGTCAATATAAATATGCCAATCAAAAACCGAGGAACTAACAATCTCCCCCTTTGGCTATTTCATGACCAAACCATTCACTCACAAAGTATCCTCACAAAAATAAAAACAACAAGAGGTCAACAAACACATTGTATATTACAAAGAGATACCTAAAGCTAAATCTTCAAATCTTCTATCTCTTGTAGAATGATCATCCCTACAAAACAAACAACTACACTTTCCAAGACAAGTGTATGTGAGGTGATCAAGATAAATAAAAACAAGCGCAATTTGCATGAAATCGAAACAAGTGACATGTAATCAACAATGCACATGCAAAAGCTCCCCCTAAAAGAGTCATCTCCCCCTAAAAACGGAATTTTCCCTTTATATGCAAAAGCAACACAAACTCCCCCTAAATTCAACATTACTCCCCCTTTTTGTCACAAGATAGGCAAAGGAGTATTCCCCAATCTGAACGCTTTAGCAAAGAGAGATATTTGTAATGTAAATGCATAATCATATACAATAAATTTATGCAATTTAATTAAGAGAGAGAGAGAAATTCAAGGAAGTTTTATTTTTGGAATATGTGTGAAAAGATTGCCTTGAATGAAATACATGCAACATCAACTTCCAAAAGCATGGTATTTGGCAAAGGAAAAAAAAACATGAGGTTCCAAGAGAAGTCAAACCAATATGCACCAATTTGTCAATGGAAAAACAAGATATTATTTAACAAAAGATAAGAGCAACTATCAAGCTTTACAAGCTAAACAAGACATGAGAAACTATTGCGCCCTTTTAGATTTTTTCGGATGAAATGCCCATATGATAATAGCCTTGTTCAACAAGTAAAGTAAGGAGAGAGAGACTATTGGATTGTGAAATCCTGAAAATGGATACAATATCCTTATTGATAGAAGCCTCACAAGTCACTCTCACACAAATGTGCAATCATTTTAAAGCATTCAATAAATTCATCATGCATATCAATTTAAGCATGTCAAAATCAAGTTTTCATAAACATGGAGATAAACTTTGAGTCAATCAAATGTACTTCCCAATCAAGTTTCCTAGTCCAAAAATACATGTTTGAACACAAATGAGACATGAATTTCAAATAAGGCAAAAACACAGTTATTAGATAAAAATTCATATAATAATATATGCACCAAAGATACTCAAGCAATTAATTAAAGAGCATAAAATTGAACAATTATTTGCTTATTGAAATGCAAGTTCGCTCTTTTTGCTTGAGCTCCCCATATGGAGTCAATCACCAAAACTCATCAATGCATCTGACAAATCCCAATAGACCTACTAAGAGATTTAAACTTAGTAGAATCTAATGGTTTAGTAAACAAGTCCGCTAGTTGATCATTTGTGGCCACATGTTCAAGTGCAATGCATTTGCTCTCAACTAGCTCTCTAATGAAATGATGTCTAATATCAATATGCTTGGTTCTAGAATGCTGGACAAGATTTTTTTTAAAAAATAAATGGCACTCATGTTATCACAATAAAGGGTTAGAGTACCTTGCTCAAAGCCATAATCCATAAGCATTTGCTTCATCCATAGGAGTTATGTGCAAGCACTCCTAGCGGCTATATACTCGACCTCATCTGTGGATAAGGATATGGAATTTTGCTTCTTGCAAAACCAGGACACAAGATTGTTCCCTTGGAAGAAGTAACCACCCGATGTACTCTTCCTATCATCACAATTACCTGCCCAATCTGCATCACTAAAGCCAACTAAGCTAACATTAGTGTCAAAAGAGTACCATATCCCATTATTGGATGTCCCATTCACATATCGAATGATTCTCTTCACGGAGAAGAGATGAGATTCCTTAGGATTGGCATGGTACCTAGCACACACACAAACACTAAAGGCTATATCGTGCCTACTCACCGTCAAGTATAGCAAGCTCCCTATCATGCCCTGATATAGGCTTTGATCCACACTTTTCTCACTTGCATCCTTGCTAAGTTTCAATGTAGTACTCATAGGTGTGTCATAATGCTTAGCATTCTCAAGGATAAATTTCTTCACTAGGTTCTTGGCATATTTAGCTTGGGATATGAAGATCCCATCATGTATTTGCTTGATTTGCAAGCCTAGAAAGTAATTTAGTTCACCAACCTTGCTCATTTCAAACTCATGAGTCATGACATCAACAAATTGTTTAACTTTCAAGTAGTTGGTGGAACCAAAAACGATGTCATCAACATAAATTTAAGCTATGAATAACTCATCTTTAGTGCACATGATGAACAAAGTCTTGTTAACACTTTCTCTTGAATAGCCATTGTCAATAAGATAAAGTGTGAGACGTTCATACCAAGCCCTCGGTGCTTGTTTCAACCCATATAGTGCCTTCTTGAGGTGATAAACATGATTGGGGTGGTGTGGATCCACAAACCCCTTGGGTTGCTCAACAACACTTCCTCTTGCAAGAAGCCATTGAGGAAGCACTTTTAACATCCATTTGATGCAATTTAAACTTGTGCACACTAGATATGGATAAGAGAAGTCTAATGGACTCTCATCGGGCAACTGGAGCAAAAGTCTCCTCAAAGTCGATACCTTCAATTTAAGAGTACCCTCGTGCTACAAGACTAGCATTGTTCCGCACAATGTTGCCATCCTCATCGGATTTGTTCCTATAGACCCACTTGGTGACTATCACATTAGTGTTCTTAGGTCTAGGAACTAGAGTCCAAACCTCATTTCTTTCAAATTGGTTTAGCTCTTCTTGTATAGCAAGAACCCAAAACTCATCACTTAAGGGTTTATCAACCTTTTTGGGTTCAATAAGAGAGGTGTAGCAAGTATAGCTAATTTTATTGGCTAATTGACGCCTAGTCCTAACCCTCTCATTCACATCTCCAATAATGTCACTCTTGTTGTGGAGATGTCTAACCCAAGGAGTGGGTTCCTTGGAGTCCAAAGTAGGATCTCTATCAAGAGATTGAGAGACCTCGTTTTCAAGATTTGACTTTTCATTACTTGAAATCTCACCAATATTCTCCAAGGGAGAATCATCAAACATACTAACCTCCTCATCATGATTACTAACCTTAGGCCTACAATCATCTATGACCACATTAGATAATTCCATGACACTTCGAGTTTTCAAATTAAGAACTCTATAGGCCTTACTATTTAGGGCATAGCCAATGAAAATCCCCTCATCACTCTTAGTATCAAACTTGCCAAGTTGATCACGGTCATTTAGAATGTAGCACTTGCTTCAAAATGAGTGAAAGTAGCTAACATTTGGCTTTCTACCCTTCCACAATTCATAGGAGGTTTGCCTAGTTCCGAGCCTAAGAAAAACTCTATTGCCAATATAACAAGCCGTATTGACGACCTCGACCAAAAGATTCCTAGGCACATTGTTGCTAAGCAACATCACATGGGCCATCTCTTGGAGGACCCTATTCTTCCTCTATACTACCCCATTTTGTTGAGGAGTTTGAGGAGCTGAGAACTCATAGGAGTTGCCAAGATTATCATAAAAGTTTTCAAAGCAAGCATTTTAAATTCACTCCCATGGTCACTTCTAATTCTCTTAATGCATTTTATGTGAGAATCCTTCTCATTTTGAATTTTAGTGCAAAGCATTTTAAAATTTTCAAAAGTTTCAGATTTTTCTCTAAGAAAGTAGGTCCATGTAAATATAGAAAAATCATCAACACATACAAATATGTACCTCTTCCCACTGACACTCTCGATTTGCATGGGACCCATAAAGTCCACATGAAGAAGTTCTAGTGGCTCATTAGTGGCAGGATACTTACCCTTCTTATGTACACTCTTAGTTTGCTTTCCTTGTTCACAAGGTACACAAACTCCCTCAATCCTTTTTCCAAACTTGGGAAGGCCTCTCACAACATTCAACCTCTCAAGAACTCTCAAATCTTTGAAATTCATATGCTAATAAGATTGGCTTACAAGCCATCTACATACAATGCATTAGGCAAGGAGGGAAAACCGGAGATGGATATGTTTCCTTTTCCTAAAACCTTCTTGCGTGAACCATCATCAAAGGTGACAAATCCACCATCCTCTATCACAAGAGTTTCAAAGAACCTCTTGTTTCCGGTCATGTGCCTAGAACACCCACTATCAAGGTACCAAGTATTGATGGCTTTGGCTTTCAAGGCTACTTGAGCCACATGACAACAATATTAATCTCTTCTAGTCCATCTAGATGCAATATTACTATTTCAAGGAGCCATGGGTTCATTTTCCCTAAAATTCCTAGGTGCATGCAATTTGGCTCTTCTAATCATATTCTTCTCAATCATGCTTTCAAAACGACATATTTCAATAAATTTAAAATAATTCGGTCATGTGTGACCTTTAACACTACAAAAATGACAAATGGGAGTAAAATAAGAATTCATACCATATCCTTGTGTAAGCATGGAAGACTTCCCTTTCCTTTGAGTTATCCTTTGGTGTTGAGCAGAATCTCTTCTTTGTTGTGGGTGAAAAATCCTTTGTTGACTTTAAGAGCTCTTTGGAAGTTGAGGTCTTGTTTGATGAGTTCTAGCCTTTGGTGGATGAGCTTTAGCTTGAGACTTCGTTTAAGTCTTCATTTGAACTTGCTTTGATGATTATCCAACTTCATTAGATCTCATTTGTTGGGGTGAGCCTTGAACCTCTTTATCCTCTAGACTCTTGATAAAGACGGTCTTCTTCAAGGAATTGGCATCCTTGCCTTCCATATATCATAAGCTCGTTTTATCACTAGGACTCTTCCCACATGATAGCAACTTGTCAAGTCTCTCGGTTCCGGATGTCATCTAGGCAACCAATTCTTTCGCTTTCCTAAGCTCAATCTTCAAGTTTTCTTCACTCTTCTTAGTGATCACAAGCTCTAACTTTAAGCTCTCTTCTAACTCTTTTCCACTCTTTACCTTCTCACTTAAGTTGGTAATCTTGAAAGTCAACTCTAGATTCTTCTTTTTCAACTCTTGAATCTCCTTCTTCTTTTTTAATCTAGACTTTTTAAAAAACTTCATGAAGTCTAAATAGTCCATTTCCTCATCAATCTCAAACCTAGAGTTAGAAGAGGTACTCTCATCACTAGAGTCATCTGCTTTTTCCTTGTCACTCACAAATTTCTTGCCATTATGAGATGTTGTGAGGATGCTGAATCCAAGAGGCAGAATCAAAAAGGAAAGCCAAAAGGGAACGAGAAGGAGAAAAACAAGGATGGGGGTAATGGGTTCAACGCCGAGCGGTCCACGGAGAAATACAGAGGCAGATATACCAATTACACCCCTCTTCGAAAGAAACAAGAAGAAATTTTAGCCATATTGGAAGAGAAGAATATGGTGCAAGAGCCGCGGTGACAAACACGGTTCGCCCGGAGAGATACAACCAAGTATTGCAGGTTTCACAAGGAAATCGGGCATGAGACTTCAAAGTGTTTTCAGCTCAGAGATTACATAGAGACTCTTATTCGGGAAGAGCACCTACGGGATGTAATCTTGCAAAAAGATGAGAAATCAGAAACAAAGAAAGAAGCTAAGGCAGATCACTTTGGATAAAATCAATGGCCCAGTCCCGAGGCCAATCAGGTAATACATACGATTTACGGAGGACCCTCTACCGGGAAAAGCAACCGAGAACGAACTCAGGAAATGAGAGAAGCAATAGCAGCAAGGAATAACTTCGACGTAAACTCGGTTGAACCAGACCCGAAAAGGGTGAAGGAATGATGGAACCCGATAGTCTTTACAGAGGCAGATTCCCATGGCGTCGTTGTTCGGCCTAATGACGCCTTGGTTATAAGTGCCCGGATTGGCCATCCGGAAGTCCGGAGAATTTTATTAGATAATGGGAGTTCAGAAGACATCGTCAATGTGGCCGTCTATGACCAGCTAAGGCTAGAACGAAAAGATTTACAGCCTTTCCATACTCCATTAAGGGGGTTTGGAGGGATAGAAGTCAGGTCACTCAGGACGGTGAAACTGCCCGTGAAGATTGGAACAGCACCTTACCAGAGGACTGTCCTGCTCGACTTCGTGGTAGTTGACTTAGACAATTGGTCGTATAATGCATTATTGGGTCGGCCATTCCTTAATTAAACAAAGGTTGTAACCGCCACTTATGCATTAATGATCAAGTTCCCAACAGAACAAGGGGTTGGGATAGTCAAGGGATTCCAAAAGATGGCCGAAGAGCAAACCTATCAGTATACAAAGACAAGCATGATGCTGAACAAGTGTGCACCATAATGCAGCCAAATCAGTGTAAAGAGTCCTTGTCATTCCAACTGGATACGAGGGAGAACTCGAATGAGCCCAAAACAGAATTGGTTGAAGTAGTACTTAAAGAAGACTAACCGGATAAGAAAATCAAGATCGGGGCCAACTTGGATGGAAAAGTCAAGCTAGACCTAACCAATTTGCTTAAGGAGTACAAAGATGTGTTCGCTTGGAATCACGAAGATATGGTGGGAATAGATGCCCGAGTAATATCCCACTACCTCGCAGTTGACCCGAATGCAAAACCAGCAATACAAAAGAGAAAACCGTTCAATCCTGAAAGAAGTCAAGCAATCAAACAAGAGGTGGAAAAATTGCTGGCAACTGGATCAATCAGAGAAGTCAGCTACCCCCAGTGGGTCGCCAACGTAGTCCTCGTCCAAAAGAAAAATGGACAATGGAAGATGTGCGTAGATTTCACGGATCTAAACAAGGCATGTCCAAAGGACAGTTTCCCACTTCCAAGGATAAACCAGCTAGTGGATGCCACAGCAGGTCACGAATTTCTCAGCTTCATGGATGCTTACTCGGGATACAATCAGATCCGGATGAACAAAGCTGATGAAGAAAAAACAGCTTTCACAACGGATCAGAGTTTATATTGCTGCACAGTAATGCCTTTCGGTCTAAAAAATGCAGGTGCTACGTATCAAAGGTTGGTTAACAAAATCTTCACTCGGTAAATAGGAAGGAACATGGAAGTGTACATTGATGACATGTTGACTAAAAGCATCTCGGCAGATGAGCATGCCCGGGACCTCCGAGAGACATTTGATGTTTTGAGAAGATACCAGATGAAATTAAACCCGAACAAATGTTTATTCATAGTCCATTCAGGGAGATTCTTGGGTTTTCAAGTCCATCAAAGAGGAATCAAAGTTAATCCCGAGAAGATCTAGGCTTTGCATGAAATGACCTCACCTAAAACATTGAAAGATGTACAGCGCTTAACAGGGTGTTTAGCCTCCTTGGGAAGATTCATCTCAAGGGCTACAGACAGGTGCACACCTTTCTTCAAGATAATCAAAAAAGGGAAAGGACTCGAGTGGAATAAAGAGTGCGAGCAGACATTCTTAAAAATAAAAGAGTACTTGGGACAAGCTCCCGTTCTCTCAAAACAGTAAAAAGGGGAAATACATCAGCTGTATCTGTTAATAACCGAGCTTGCAGCAAGTTCAGTCTTAGTCAGAACAAAAGATAGAGTGCAGAAACCAGTGTATTATACCAGCAAGGCACTCGTACCAGCTGAGACAAGGTACTCACAGGCAGAGAAGATGGCCTTAGCATTGGTTTCAGCAACAAAAAAGCTGAGACCATATTTTCAGGCCCATACAATCCAGGTTCTCACCAATTGCCCATTAAGAATAATTTTACAAAAACCAAAAATATTAGGAAGACTTACCAAATGGGCAATAGAGCTAAGTGAATTCGATATTCATTATGTCCCCAAAACCTCCCTCAAAGGTGTGGCAGACTTCATAGCCGAGTTCACAGAACCAAACCTGGAAGCAAAAAGACTCTTGGGAAAAAGTTTCCCATGGAAACTATATGTTGATGGCTCTTCAAATACTCATGGCAGCGGGGCAGGGATTGTAGTTCGCACTCCAGAAGGAGATGATGTTGAATGTGCCATGAGATTTGATTTTAAAGCAACCAATAATCAAGCCGAGTACGAGGAATTGTTAGCCGGAATCAGAGTCTGCATAGCTATCGGGGCAGATGAAGTTGAGATATTCAGCGATTCTCAGGTAGTTGTCAACCAGGTTTTGGACGAGTACCAGGCCAAAGATGAAGGTATGATAGCCTACCGTGACATCGTGAAACAGCTCCTCCAAAAATTTAAAGAATACAAGATCGCTCAGATCCCTAGGGAAGAAAATGAAAAGGCTGACACATTATCTAAATTAGCGTCAGCAACAACCTCAATCAGACCAAAGACCATTCCAGTTGCACACCTCCTTAAACTGAGTACAGTTGAACCTAAGCATTTGGAAATTTCAGAAATCCGAACACCGTAAGACGGTTGGATGGTCCAGCTGAGAAGGTTCCTGAAAGAAGGCTTGCTCCCGGAAGATCCGGTATTAGCAAAACGCATCAGGTATAGATCGGCTAGGTATACCATGATCGGAGGAGAATTATACAGAAGAGGGTTTTCTCGAGCTCTCCAGAGATGTGTACCGAAAGAAGATGCACATCGAATACTTCAAGACATCCACGGAGGAGTTTGCGGGAACCACATTGGGGGTAGAAGTTTGGCGCATAAGGTACTCAGACAAGGCTATTACTGGCCTACGCTTTTCTCGGAAAGTTGCAATACCTGTTAAAGGATTGCTAATGATATCCGACAACCCCTAGAAAAGCTCAGAAACCTCACTGCCCCATGGCCATTCGATATGGGGGGCCTAGACCTGATCGGGCCAATGCCAGTTGGGACAGGGGTGGAGCAAATCACGCCATAGTAGCTGTCGATTATTTCACAAAAGGGACAGAAGTTGAAGCGCTGGTGCATATCACAGAAGCCAACACCATAAATTTTGTAAATAAAAACATACTTTATAGGTTTGGAGTTCCGGACACTATAATCACCGACAATGGCATTCAGTTTGATAACCAAAAGTTCAGACAGTTGTACGAGAAGTATCAGATTGCTAACTACTATGCGACACCAGCTCATCCTCAAACAAACGGGCAAGTAGAAGCAGTAAATAAAATTATCAAGCACACCATTAAAGCAAAGTTAGATGACAAAAAAGGAAGCTGGGTTGAAAAGCTTCCTGAAGTATTATAGGCATATCGGACGACGGCAAAGGCTTCAACAGAAGAAACCCCATTCACCTTAGTGTTCGAAACAGAAGTTGTCATCCCCGTAGAAACATCGTATGCGTCCCCCAGGGTCAGGCTATATGATGAAGAACAGAATGTTGATATGCTACTACAAAGTTTGGATGAGCTAGAAGAAAAAAGGGAAAAGTCCCGAATAAGAAATACAGCATATCAACAAAGAGTGGGTCGCCACTACAACTCTCATGTTCGGATCAGGAAATTCCAGCTAGGAGACCTGGCGCTCAGGAAGGTGTCATTGAACACAAAAAATAGAGCCGCAGGATCCTTGGCTGATAAATGGGAAGGTCCATACAAGATCGAGGGGATAGCTGGCCATGGAGCTTATTGGATTGCTCGACCCAATGGAGGGGTGTTACCCCGACCATGCAATGCTCAATATCTGAAGATTTTCTATCCTTAATATATATATATATATATTTATATTGAATATTTTATTCTTTTTTCTAGTCAGGACAATATTGGTAGGATAAATATTAAACTGTAATTTAAATCTGTCGATTTTTTACAGTAATAAATAAAACTACTCGGAATTTTTGAAAGGATAGCATCTAGTTCGGGATTTCCAAAAGAAGGCATATGATAATAAGAACATATGGAAGCAGAGCATGATAATAAGAACATGCAAATAGAATTCTCGGGACCATCAAATTCCAAACGGGATGAGAAGCTCGTAGGAGCATGCTAGCCGAGCAGGGTCAAAATGACCTTCGTAAAAAGGAAAACCCGATGCACCAGACTCTGGAAAAATGCTCGGGACGCTATCGAGAGAAATTCCGGTGAAATACGTAGCTGTGTTGAAGCAACTTTAAAAAAAAAAGAGCTCAACGATTTGGCAAACCCTTGCCCATAAAAACTATGGAGACGTCCTTGGCATTGCGTAAGGACTCGAACGTATGATCATGGTGAGCCTTGATGTAACGTTCGGGTAGCAATCGGGTATGAAACACAAGTGTAAACTTCTGTTTCAAGATGACTCGGTTATTAATAAAGAGCCAGTTTAATAAGATACTTGGCAGTTGAAGTCATTCGGGTAACAACCTTTTTAATAAGATACTCGATTAAGTTACCCGAACATCGAAGAAGCCAGTTTAATAAGATACTTGGCAATTGAAGTCATTCGGGTAACAACCGGTTTAATTAGATACTCTGTTGAGTTACCCGAACATCGAAGAAGCCAGTTTAATAAGATACTTGGCAATTGAAGTCATTCGGGTAACAATCGGTTTTATAAGATACTTGGTTAAGTTACCCGAACATCAGCCAGTTTAATACAGCACTCGGCAACAATCAACAATAAACAGATCAAGACCATTCAATTCAGAATAAAATAAGATTTTATTACTCCTAAAAGAATGGTTACAGTTCAAAGAATGGTTCTGTACAAGTAAAAAATAATCAGAATTTTCTACAATTCTACAAAATTAAGGATGCGAGGATTTCGAGCCTTTGCAAAACTCGGATCTGGCACCATCTCGTACTCACGAAGCAGGCTCTCATTAGACGGCCAAGTGATATCGTCGACAGTATCATCAATCCACTGGCTATAATCTTCACCCAAGACTGGCCCGACATCTGGGATTACACCCTTAACCGACTCTTGACTTGCATAAAAGGTCGAGAGAGAATGCTCGGACGGAATCTCTAAATGCATGGGATGGGGCTCTTTGCCTTGACTACATTAGTAAGCTCTCCATTCCTTCATCTGAATCCAAAGAGATTCCAAGGACTGGTCCACGTGATGTTTGATCGACAGCTCTCAATTAGCACAGGCTTTCTCGGTCGCCCTATTCTTAACTTTGAAGAACTCATCGGCCGAAACTAGCCCTGGTTGAAATTCCCGAAGAAGTAGGGCATCATAAGCAGGGGATCTTTTAAAATGATCCATCCCTTGGACTTCCAGTTCCAACCTGGCCTCTATGGAAAGGGATTCAACTGTCAGCACTTGGCGCTCTAGATCTTCAATTTTTTGGTCATATGCCGACTTTGCCTGCTCCGCCTTCTGCTCGGCCTTGAGCATGGATTCTTAAGCAGAAGATAGAAGATTTTGAAGTGATGCAACCTTCTCCTCTGCCAGAGTTGCCTTGTCCTCGGCTTCAACCTGCTTCGTCAGACAATGGTCGGTAAATATTTGTACAAAACCGACCTCCTGCTGGTAAGCTGTCTCGGCTCGAGCACGACATTCCTCTCTCGCCTTTATTTGAGCCTCTAGACGCCTTATTCGATCGGCTTGATGTTGCTGCGTGCGAATAAGCTCAGCGAATTCGGCCACTATCTACAAAGGAATATACTTAGAAATCTGGCAGAAGCCAAACAATAAACGAGTCGGATTCAACTTACATAAGATGCACCGTTAAAAACATTTTGGAGACGTTCGGCCAGGGAACCATCCTGAAAGCTGCTCCAACGGTCTTTCTAGATAAAAGCCTGACCGGAGGACATCTCCCCGTAGCATATCCTGGGAGAAAGGAATAAATGAACCCCCGAAGGTTCAGCTCCCAGATTTCCAAACTCTGGGGCAGGAGAAGCCCTGTTCGGTTCTAAGGACGGAGAAGGAACCCAGAAGGTTCAGCCCACATATCTCCAACTTTGGGGGTAGAAAAAGCCCTACTCGGCTCTGAAGCAGCTGCATCTACTGATGCTCTAGCACCAACACTCGGGGCAATCTCATCCGCAACATCTTCGTCACTGGAGTCAATAAATGAGACTACCCGAGTAACCTTGAGAGGACGAGGTGGCGAACTAACTCCCTTTCTCTTCTCACCCCGAGAACGGTGGAAGTTAAGATCAGCAACAGTATCTTCCTGCAGATCATCCCAAAAAGACTCAAAGAATTCAGCACCTGCTGACACTTGATCCGTCAAGACGTTACCACCATCGCAGGCTTCAAACCGTCTAACAGGCTCTTCACATAGGCCTTCACTCTGGCCACTTGGACCAGCAGAATCCTGAGTAGGAGGCTGAGCACCCTGAACAACGCACTTAGGAATTTGTTCCTCAACAGTGTCGGTTTCCTCATCAGGCTCAGGTGGAGTAATACCCCTTATCGCCCTGACGGGAAACTTTCTTTCTACTCGTTTGTAGAATCGCCTTCACCTAGCGAGCCTGAAGATTGCTGACGACGTCCGTATCGAACACTAGTAAAAAAAAATCAGGTTAGAAAAGAAAATAAAAAGCAGAAAAATACAACAGAAAGGGCACCGAGTTACTTACATCGCCTGCGATGGCCCGAAATCTGTCTAAAGAAACCGAGCTTTATCAAGTCATCCTCTTTAAAAAGATAACTCTTGCTCCTCTTCTCCAGAGTACGAACAGCTGCCCGAGTTAGCCTCTTCAGCTCAGAATCTCTATAATCAATTATTTTCTTGTTCCACACTTCTGGGGAATAGAAAAAACGGGGAACACTCAACACCTTTCGAGAATCCCCAGATCAAACAGTGACGTCGAGCCCGAGAGCCCCTCCAGTGAAAAACCAATTGTTCTTCCAAAATTTGTTGGATGTAGGGAATCCCCATATGAAACCTTTCTTTTTTGGGTCATCAGAAGCATCGACCCCCTGATTCACCTTTGCTTCTTTGGGGACCCAACCGTCCGAAGGAGTTGACGCAAGAAAATAGGTCCCCGTTTTGCTAACCTGCCTCAGCGTAAAGAAATGCCTGATTTCATTCGGGGAAGGCGGCGAGAGGTTCATTCGACTGAACATGTGCCACATGCACATCAAGACTTTGTAACTATTCGGGGTCAACTGAGCTGGGGCTATCCCTGCTTCAGCCAAAAACTAGGCAATAAAAGGCTGAAGGGGAAGTGTGACACCACAGCAAAGCATGGATTCATAAATAGCGACCATACCCTCAAGAGGATTCCATACGGCTCTATCCCCCGCAGGAACCAAAGTGACTGAGTCGGGAAAGTCGAATCGGGAGCGATATTTTTCTATCTTAGCTGGCCCGACCACATTCAGCTTAGTATCAAAGCCACTCGGACGAGTATCAGAAAACAAAAGGCGAGACGCCCTGTACACTTCATCAATGTCACCCTTGTTAACAATCTGTTCCCTGGTCTGAAAGCTGCTAGAGCCATGCTTGTATACCTTACTTCTGCTCTCATGTTTACCCATCCTTCGAAAAGATACCCTGTGATCAGAAATATCAGAATCAGAACTAGAGGGAGAACTCGATACAGGGCTGAAAGTGACGTCAGGGAGAAGCTCAGAAACATCAACATCTAAGAATGGAAGTTCATCTATTGGGATATCCCACAGTAATCGTTTAATACAAGAAACTAACTGGAAATCCTCATGTTCTAATGCATCAAAAGCGATTTTAAAGAGACGATGGTGGGAAGATGGCCCTATTAAAACTAACCTTGAATTGAGATTGATGCAAGATCTTCAAACGGAGAATCACGAACTTCTAGATAACGAAATCTGAGTTTAAAGAAATTTCTGCTGAATTTTTTTGAGAATTAACCAACAATGTCTCTCAGTGAAGAATTTAAAGACGAGACAGCACGAAACCCTAAGATTTCTAAGCGAGAAAAAACTTATGACGAAACTCGATGACATAGGCGGCGTTTGGGGAAACGTAAAAATCATTTCTCATAAATGATATTGAAAAACGAAGAGACAAGGGACGCGTGTCAAAACAGGAAGTAGCCCTCGACCGTCAGAACTTCAAAACGTCGCCATCATTTAAGATCTCGCGTAATGAAGCAAATTGAAATTACAGGGTCACCATTAAGACACGCCATTATGACAAGACGGCTATTCTGACAAGTGAAAATTAAGACGATTAAAATACTCTTGCCCGAAATGAAATTTTCTCGGTAAAAATATTTTAAGGGGGTATTGTTGTATGTGAATTTTACCAAGCATACACGTCATTGACAGGAAGGAGAAAATAGCTAGGTGGATGCCCAAATGGGCACTCAAGAAATATCCTACGAGGTATCATTAAAGAGAAGAAAAGCCCGAGTAAGCATATATAGAATGAAACCTACTAGTGATCAGTTAACAACACTCGGGACTGGTTAAACAACGCTTCCACTCGGGCTCAAACGGCGCTACTCGGGACCATCAGGTATTACTCTTACTTGGGAATAAGTACGACTTGAGTAAGATCTTGGTGCTTATTTCACATGGATTAAGTCATTAAATACGCAAAAATATCCATCAGGAAGGAATCCCAAATAAAATGGAACATTAAGTTAGAAGAGTCTCCAATCCGGAAATAACTTGATTTATTTACGAAGACTACATTCTTATAAGGAAATAAGTTCAAATTGAACTACACTAATAGAATCCCACTTGATTTCCATAAAAGACTCCGAAACAGGAAAGAAAACAAATCAACCTCAAACAAGTAACCGAATCACAATTAAATACAAAGATCTTGTATTACTTGTACAAAGCATATTAGGGTTCTATAAGCATATAAATAGACCCATAATCTTGTTCCAAAAGATATAGGCAATATAGCATACAACAATCATAGCAAATACAGAAAGAAAAAAGAGAGATCGAGAGCTTGTGAACATCATATTTTCATAGTGGATTTTGGCTTGTTTGATCCTTCAACCACCCGTGGACGTTTTTCCAGCCATCGGATTTTTACCACGTAAAACTTGTCTTTGTTACTCTCTCTGGATCTCTTTCTCTTTTACTCAATAGTCGAAATCCAATCCTTGTTGGCTTTTCTGACATAATCCAGAAATCGACGTCAACAGATATCAAGCATCTATAAGAATTACCTAAAAATGATATCAAGCATAGGGAAACAATTCCTTTTGTAGAAGTAAGAACGATATTATGAAGTTTGTTGGGTTTAGCACTAGGAAGTATGAAAAGGATGTGATAAACAATTACAATACGTAGATGGGTGTGCACAAAGCAAGGGTACGATGCACAGAAGTATATTAAAAGAATCAATAGAAAACGTGAGCCCACAAGTCAAACTCGAGAAGGGTATTGTGCAGCATTCAAAGTTCATTCAAAGTTCCCCATTTTTCCCTGTTTCCCTATTTTTCCATTTCCCCAATTCCAGTTTGACTGAAAATTTCAAATAATAATAATGAAAACATTCCATTACAAATACAAGATAAATCCATTAGTGCATTACAAATACAAAAAAAAAAATCCATTACAAAATAAAGTATTTTAATATTTTAGAGTTTGAAACTAAGGCAAATTCACATATAAATATATTTATACTGTTTTGAAAAAATGGGGAAATGTGATGGGGGGACCTTCCCTCATATCCATCCCTATTTCAGTATATATTTATGGAGAAAATGGGGTAACGGGGTTGGGAGAGGGTCTCTCCATCCTTATCCCCATCCCCATTTTTAATTGGGGTTGATTTTCATCCCCATTCCCACCTATTTACCTATTTTCCCCTAAAAAAATTAACCCAATTGGGGATGGGGTTGCGGGGGAATGGGGATCCAGGGGAAAATGTGAAACCCTTGCTGTGGTAATCATTTTACAATTTTGAAACTTTGACTTGTAATCCCTTTCACGGACAACCTTTACGGCTCCTGTAACCATTTTTACGACTTTGGTAACAATTTTTCAATTTTTTTAAAATTTTAACTTGTAACTACTTTCATGGCTTGGCAACCATATACACGACACTAGTAACTATTTTACGGCTTTGGTATCATTTTACAATTTTTAAAATTTTGACTTTTAACTATTTTCACTACACATTTTTGAAGTTTCAATACATGAATTCATCATGTATGGAAACTTAATGTATTTCGATATAAGTATAAATGACTCAAATTGTTGGAATCCTGTTCACCGGTTACGCAGCGGAACTAGGTTTTAATTTTTATACAGATCATAATCTGCATCTGGGACCAGTGAATTTGGGATCGTAATTATTTTTCAAAACTAATACATACAATATGTAAACATAGGAAATTGAAATCGATATAATCAAGAAGAAAATCTTACCAACGTTTGGAAGTTCCTTCACTTTTCGATATGCTCTTGTCTGAACCAATCTTACCAACATTTGAAAGCTCCTTCACTTTACAATGTGTTCCTGTCTGAACCACTCGATCTTTCTCGCTATCTACCAGATCTGGTAACTGCGTGTGGGCACATCACGGTCTCATAAACTTCAATGGAGGATTTAGAGAGAAGACTAAGAAGAAACTCTTTCTTTTTTGTTTATTGTGCAACACTTACATTTTCTTTTTGTTTCTTATGTCGCAAAACAATTGCCTCTAATTTGTGAACTGTTGCATATTTCTCATTCACTATGTTGCTTGCAATTTTAATTCACAGAGCAAAAACAACACTTTGTCTTTTTGTGCCATAATCAATATATATCTATTTTCTCCGTTTTTTTTTTATAATTGTGCAACATCTGATGCTCGCAATTGCTATTGCAATTTTTTTTTTGTTATCAAAATAGAGAATTTTCATTACATGCAATTGTGATATCTATTGATCCACGTATATCCATTTGTATTCGATACAAACTCTTGTATTGTTTTATAAGCACACACAAATTGTATACAATGCAAACTCTTGTGTTATAATTGATATATATATTTTAATTATCATTTTCAAATATATCTAATATATTAAAAGTGATAATAAGTATTTTAAATTTAAACTTAAATACAAATACTTAGATAAATGATTTAGTAAAATAAAATAATCCTATTATTTTATCTTCACCTAAATCCATATATCAACTAACACCCTTCAATTAATAGTTAATTAGTAATTCATAATTATCAATATAATTAAATAATCTAATTATTTAATTAATTTAACTATTAACATTAATTAATTAAATAATCTCATTATTCAATTAATTTCTGAATATATACGTGTCACTTTTGTAACACAATTAATTGGACAATCCAATTAATTAACCGTGACCCTTGTTACATAAGCAAATCGGGCTAGCAAAGGGACCTAATGAATCCACAGTATTTTGAGCTCCTAGAATCATTAACTAAACTCTTTAATTAATATTCATTGATTATTAACTTCGGTGTTATTCCACTATAAACCCGAAGCTGCACTCTCTCAACTGCAGACGCTTTTACACAAACCGATACAACTCAGTGTCCATTGATATAGCTATTACATATGGTGTGATCCTCCACAATAGTTCATAATTAGAGATGGGTCATAATGTCCGTTATACCCCTCTAATTACATATATCCTTTATTCTGTAATAGACAATAAATCATATTTCCTCACGGAATTAGAAGAGCGCTCATATTGTCCAAGCCCCGAATCAACCCTTAAGGGAACTACAATCTACTTCTCACAAGAAGGAGTGGATTCCACTATTGTGTACAAACCTTCCCAGCCACATGCCAAACCGCAATCCCAACATACGGAGTATATTGATCAGGAAATGAATCTGACCTCACCCATGGTATATCAAAGACCACGATTTAACCTGAAGGAGTCGATAAGACACTCAGGATTAAGATCACCCATATATAACCATCATTAGCTGATATATATGAATCTCACCGGTAAACGGATCTTGGTGAGAGATTCATATAGATCATGACCCAGTCCTATATGATCACATCATACAAGGTGCCTCAATTCCATATCTCATATGAATAATTCAAGATAGAATCATCGTACAATACGGAATAAACCACAGCTATAGATTAACCATAAATAAAGTACCCAACTTTATTTGCTATCTATGGACCCTTTAGATTGCACGGTCTCTTACTGTATCCATCTGTATATGACACTCATATACACAGTTCAAGATTGCTTCCGACAATCTTGGTTGTTAAATATATGCACAAGTTAAAAAATAAACAACTCAACAAGAATGAATTGAACTTTTCTTTTTATTTATTTCATAAATCCATTTACAAATTACATCTTTAGAGCATAAACCCCAACAATCTCCCACTTGCACTGAAGCTTGTGAGGCATGTCTCGTAACCCTAGACCATCTAGGTGACCCGAAAACACTTTAACTGGTAAGGTCTTCATAAATGGATCAACATGATTGTCTTGTGAGACTATCTTTGTGACGATCACATGTCCTCTTTGCATTATCTCTCTAATGAGATCATACTTTCTCTCTATATGCTTTCCTCTTTTATGGCTTCTTGGTTCTTTGGAATTAGCCACAACACCACTGTTATCACAATAAAGTGTGATGGGTTTATCCAGATCTGGATCAACTTTCAGATCACTCAAGAACTTACGAAGCCAAATAGCCTTTTTAACAGCTTCACAAGCGGCTACATATGCTGCTTCCATAGTGGAATCAGCAATGCAAGATTGCTTGATACTTCTCCATACAATGGCTCAACCACCTAGGATTAATACTGATCCAGACGTGGATTTCTTAAAATCTCTGTCTGACTGAAAATCAGAATCCGTTTATCCTAACGGGATCAAATCCTATCCGAAATATACTAATATAACTTCTCGTTCTCTGAAGATACTTGAGAATAGTCTTGACAATAACCCAATGATCCAATCCTAGGTTGGACTGGTATCTACTGACTACTGCCACTGCATAGCAGATGTCCGGTCTCGTGCATAATATAGAATACATGAGACTACCTACTGCCGATGCATACGATACACGTCTCATATCCTCAACTTCTTGAGGTGTCTTAGGACACTGTTCCTTAGACAAGTGAACTCCATGCTTGGAAGGTAAATTACCTTTCTTGGAGTTTTGCATCGAAAATCGTATAAGAATCTTGTTGATATATGATGCCTGAGGCAGTGTTAAGAGTTTGTTCTTACGATCCCTTATAAGATAGATCCCAAGAACATAACTCGCCTCTCCCAAATCTTTCATTGTGAATTGGCTAGCCAGTCAGCCCTTTACATCAGACAACACTCCTACATCATTCCCAAAAAGTAGGATATCATCTACATATAGGACCAAGAAAACTACTTTCTTATCAATGATGCGCTTGTAAACACAAGGCTCATTGACATTCTGCTCTAAGCCGTAGGTTTTGATCACATCATCAAACCTGATGTTCCAAGATCTAGATGCTTGCTTAAGTCCATAAATGAACCTTCGCAGCTTGTAAACCTTTTGTTCTTGATCTGGAGACACGAATCCCTCTGGTTGTATCATATAGATGCTCTCGTCAAGATTGCCATTCAAGAATGCAGTCTTGACGTCCATTTGCAAAATTTCATAATCGTAATAGACAGCAATGGATAAGAGAATCCGAATAGACTTAAACATGGCTACTGGTGAGAAGGTATTGTCATAATCGACCCCCTTCTTATGGGTATAACCCTTGGCCACTAGCTTTGCTTTGAAGGTCTCTACATTTCCGTCTATTCCTCTATTTCTCTTGTAGATCCACTTACACCCTATGGGTTTTACCCCATCCTGTAAGTCTACAACATCCCAGACTGAGTTAGAGTACATGGACTCCATCTCGATATTCATGGCTTTTAGCCATTCCTCTTTATCGGGATCTTCTATTGCATTCTTAAATGTCAATGGATCATCCACACTATCACCAGAGATAACACCTTGTCCCTCACCTATACCTAAATGACATTCAGGTTGTCTCACGACCCTTTCATTACGTCTAGGTGGTAGTGTATCCTGATCAGGAACCATCTGACTCTCAAATGTTTATGGATAGACAAATATTGTTGGTGAAACACTCTCACCAGGCTCAAACTCATTTAATACAATCTTGAAACGAGGTTTATGGTCAGTAATGTAATTTTCCTCAAGAAACGTTGCATTTGTCGATGCAAATACTTTTTTATCTTCAGGACTTTAGAAGTGTCCATCTCTGGTCTCCTTGGAGTATCTTACAAACAGGCAGACAACAGACTTGGAGTCTAGCTTTCCAGTTCTTTCGCACGTGTGCTGGACACCCAATATGAAAAAATATCGCAAACTAGCTTTACGACCATTCCACATCTCTAGGGGAGTCTTAGGAGCAGATTTGGATGGCACTACATTCAAAATGTATGCCGCTGTCTATAACACATATCCCAAAAAAGAATTTAGTAATGATGAGAAACTAATAATAGATCTCACCATTTCCATCAGGGTTCTATTTCTCCTCTCCGCTACACCATTTTGCTGAGGTGTACCGGGAGCTGTGAGTTAAGAAACTATCCAATGCTCAACCATGCAGTCTTTAAACTCTTAGTCAAGGTACTCACCTCCACGATCCGATCGTAGTGACTTGATAGTCCTACCTAATTGATTCTCAAATTCAGCTCAAAATTCTTTGAACTTTTCAAATGTTTTGACTTTCGTTACATCAGGTAGACGTATCCGTATCTTCAGTAAACATTTATAAAGGCATAATACTCATAACCACACCTAGCTTTAACATTCATCGGTTCAAAGACGTCTGTATGTATAAGCTCTAGCGGTTCTTTAGCTCTAACCCTTTTCCAGAAAAAGTTCTCTTAGTCATCTTACCTTCCAGACAAGATTCACAGACAGGTAAGGTGCCCACCTTTAACTTACTTAAAGGTCCGCTTTTTACTAATCTATCTATTCGGTCAAGGTTGATATGACCAAGCCTTAGATGCTAGAGATACGTGTCATTATCTGGAGAAATCTTATGTCATTTAGTTTATGGTTTTTCAATCTTAAACATCTCGGTGTTGAGCAGTGTGGTATGTATTAACGGTCTTAACACATACAAATTATTTTCATTAATTTCTGAACAAATATTCAAACCATTCTTTCCAATAATAATAGACTTATTTAAAAAAAACAGAATATTTTTGTTCTAACAACTTAGAAACGGAAATCAAATTCCATGTAAATCCAGGAATATACTATACATTGTCCAACAATATATAATTATTACAAAAAACGTAATCTAATTTCGCCCACTGCTCGTGTCGACATGACATCCCCTGACCCCACATGCATTGAGAAGGCTTGCTCCTCTAGATGTGTCTAAGAATTAGTTTAATGTAAAAAAGAACAAACATGGTTAGTGGCCCCTGAATCAACTATACAGGGTGAAGAATCATCTTCCACTAAACACAACTCAAGAACAAGTAAATAATATTTACTTTTCTTAGACTTCTTCTTGCTTTGGGTTTTCTTGGGTTTGGGCTTACCCTTCGCTTTCCCAGTAGACCTCTTTCTCTTCTTATTATTAGAGTTAAGATGTTTTGACAACGTTTGCCTCACTGGTCTTGCCCTTGTTGTCCTTAGTCAAGGACTCAAAGATAGTGAGCTCATTGAACAACTGTGTGAGATTGAACCTTAACTTGCTCATCTCGTAGTTGCTCTTAAACTGATCGAAACTCTTCAGAAGAGTCATCAGTATGACGCTCACTTGACTGGGTTAGTCAATGGTCCCGCCATTGACTTCTGCCGTGTTAAAGTAGGACATCATGCTCAGGACATGTTCCCGAACTGACGTACCTTCCTTTATACGAGTGAGTATAGCAGAACGAAAAACTTCGTGTCACTTTAGCTCGAAGGGCTACCCGAACATGGCTTGCAATGACTCCAAAATTTTGAATGCTGAAGTCATTGCTTCGTGCTTTGTGACAAGCACGTCTGTCATAGAAGCCAACAGATATGTTCGGGTCTTCTCATCAGATGAGACCCATCGCTGGTATGCCTCACAAACAGTTCGTGTGGCATTGACAGCAAGCGCTGGAGGACATTCCTCCGTAAGCACAAACTTGAGGTCTTTGGTGACCAATATTGCATTAATGCTAAATTTCCACTTAGTGTAGTTATCACCAGTTAATTTGTCGTTTGTGAGAATTTGAATTAATGCAAAAGACATTATTGCTTAAATAAATAAAACATTCATTCGGTCATTTATTTAAAACAAGTGTAAGTGCTTTGGCATAAATTTAAACATGATGCATGCACATGTTTAACGAACTAGAACTACCCTAAAACTAGTTACTATACCACGACAATCCAACATACCACAAAGAAGTGTCGCCTTAGTGTCTGTCAAGTCTTTGCACGTTGGACCGAGAAATTCTCAATCAAATGATATTCTAGAATAACTCTTATTCCATGTCATTCAACCATCATTTATTCAGTCAGGTTTTTAATTAACAAACTTAATCAAAACCTTCGTGAGTGACCTACCATTTCAGATCTCACGAGCGTAACTCGAGAATTGCTGCCTTAGGGTCGGTCAATCAAAAAATACCCTAAGAAATCCTATCTGTTAGGAAGTCAACCTTGGTATTGACCTTTGTGGAAACCCTCCTTAGGGAGGAGGAAAGTAAAGCCGTCAAGAGGCCCCATTCAGATCTCACGGTGTTGAACTAATGATGGAGACCGCGGGATATATATGTCATATATCCATCTCCCACTCACTATTTTAAAATTAGGTTTTCAATTAACCGTTAATGCACCTAGACTCTACATAATTAAACGACTAACTTTAATCAAGTTATCTAGTGCATTAACGAATTAGAAACAAATTCTAATTAACTTATAAATTATTAATGATTTTTAACAATTAAAAATCTAATCTATTAGTGAATAATCTAAGCTTTTGTAAACTATTTACTAAGGTTAGATTATTATATTAGTGTTTATCAAGTTTAAACTATTAAAACCCCCTAACTCTTTATGCGGTTCATTTATTATTAGGTTATTGATCATATTAATCTTCAAAATAAATGACCCTATTAATCTAACTTATTAAACTCTTTAATAACTAGATTAATATTAATGAGAATTACCAAGTTTTCTAACCATTAAAAAACTAATCTCATTATTCATATCTATTTATGTATTTACCCGTTTTAATCACATTAAAAAAAAACATAAAGTATCAGGCTATAATGCAGGTATGACATATTAAATATATTTGTGTAGGCACATATAATCAAAATGACATACGTATGGATGACAATGCTTCTATCATCACATAATATAAAGCATGTATGAATTGACCGAGTACTGTGGATTATTTAACCTAAAAAATTGGAATCTAAAATTACAAAAAACTCCCCAAGGTATTTCATGGTCTTCTAGTAACTTCAAATATCTTTCAATCTCTTCAGGTCACTCTGATTCATCTCATGAATCCAAAATGGGAAACTGCACGGAACGCACTAGGCAACACTTGCCAACGAAACCGTGCGTGAACAGTACCGCGTGAATTGTGCCGGCATCGCGTGCGTTTCCAGTTCTTCGTTTACATGTTACAATTTTTTTTATTTACAATACAATAATAGTAAAATAAAAATATAATAATAATAATAATAATAATAATAAATTATACAACCCACAAACCCTAAATCCACAGTACCATAAAAATTTAGGATCAACCATTTTTAAATTAAACAATTTAATTATAAACATTCATACAATCTTAAAGATGGTGTCTACACATTCATATATACAGGAGCATCGAAAACAATTTTCTGTTCTGAAAAAATAACCTGGCTTTGATACCAATTGTTGGAACCCCATTCACCAGTTACGCAGCGAAACTAGGTTTTAAAAATGTTACACATATCATAATCTGTATCTGGGACCGGTGAACTTGAGATCGTAATTATTTTTCGAAACTAATACATATATTATGTAAACACAGGAAATTGAAATTGAAATCGATATAATCAAGAAGAAAATCTTACCAACGTTTGGAGGCTCCTTCACTTTTCGATATGCTCCTGTCTGAACCAATCTTACCAATATTTGGAAGCTCCTTCATTTTACGATGTGTTCATGTCTAAAGCATTTGATCTTTCTCGCTATCTTCCGGATCTGGCATCTACGTTTGGGCGTGTCACAGTCTCAGAAACTTCAATGGAGGATTTAGAGAAATGATTAAGAAGAAACTCTTTCTTCTTAGTTTATTGTGTAACACTTACACTTTCTTTTTGTCTTCTTATGTGCGCAAAACAATTGCCTCTAATTTGTGAACTGTTGCATATTTCTCATTCACTACGTTGATTGCAATTTTAATTCACAGAACAAAAACAACACTTTGTCTTTTTATGCATTAATCAATATATATCTATTTTCTCCTCTCTTTTTTTTTTATAATCATGCAGCATCTGATGCTTGCAATTGCTACGGCAATTTTTTTTTTAATCAACGCAGAGACAATTTTCATCAAATGCAATTGTGATATCTATCGGTCCACGTATATCAATTTGTATCCGATACAAACTCTTATATTGTTTTATATACATACCCAAATTGTATCCAATACAAAATCTTACGTTATAATTGATATATATATATATATATTTTTTAATTATCAGTTTCAATATATCTAATATATTAAAAGTGATAGTAAGTATTTTAAATTTAAACTTAAATTCAAATAATTAGATAATTGATTTAGTAAAATAAAATAATCTTATTATTTTATCTTCATTTAAATCCATATATCAACTAACACCCTCCAATTAATAGTTAATTAATAATTCATAATTATCAATATAATTAAATAATCTAATTATTTAATTAATTTAACTATTAACATTCATTAATTAAATAATCTCATTATTCAATTAATTTTTGAATATATACGTTTTACTTTTGTAACACAATTAATTGGGTAATCTAATTAATTAACCGTGACCCTTGTTACCTAAGTAAATCGGGCTAGCAAGGGGACCTAATGGACCCACAGTATTTTGAGCTCCAATAATCCTCAGAATTATTAACTAAACTTATTAATTAATATTCCCTCACTATTAACTTCGTTGTTATTCCACTAAAAACCCGAATCTGCACTTTCTCAACTGCAAACGTTTTTACACAAACCGATACTACTCGTTGTCCATCGATATAACTATTACATATGGTGTTATCCTTCATAATAGTTCATAATTATAGATGGTTCATAATATCCGTTATACCTCTCTAATTACATATATCCTTTAAGTACCATTGATTCTCTAATGGACAAAAAATCCTATTTCCTCATGGAATTAAGAGAGCGCTCATACTATCCAAGCCCCGAATCAACCCTGAAGGGAACTACAGTCTACTTCTCACAAGAGGAAGTGGATTCCACTATGTGTACAAACCTTCCCAGCCACAAGCCAAACCACAATCCCAATATACGGAGTATATTTATCGGGAAATGCATCTGACCTCACCCATGGTATATCGAAGACCACGATAACTTGAAGGAGTCGATAAGACACTCAGGATTAAGATCACCCATATATAGTCATCATTAGTTGATATAAACGAATCTCATCGATAAACGGATCTTGGTGAGAGATTCATATAGATCATGACCCAGTCCTATATGATCACATCATACAAGGTGCCACCATTCCCATATCACATATGAATGATTCAGGATAGAATCACAGTACATTACGGAATGGACCGCAGCTATAGATTTACCACAAATAAAGTACCCGACTTTATTTGCTATCCATGAACTCTTTAGATTGCACGTCTCTTACTGATCTATCCGTATATGACACTCATATACACAGTTTAAGATTACATCCGACAATCTTGGATGTTAAATATATGCACAAGTTATAAAATAAACAACACAACAAGAATGAACTGAACTTTTCCTTTTATTTATTTCATAAATCCATTTACAAATTACATCTTTATGGCATAAACCTTAACACAAATCACATATCCAAAGATGGTATCCCAATTTGTGTATAGCAAACCAAATTGGGACATGTGACAACATTTAATTATTTTTTTCAACTTCTTCCATGTATGTAGACACATGTCTCATTTTGGTTTGTCTGACACAAATTGAGACACTATTTTTGGATTGGTGATTTGAGTCCAAATATAAATTAAACGTTAATTGTGATTATTGAAATTAAAATATTTAATAATAAACGGTGGTGTTATTGACACACCATATAGGTCTATTTTTATCCCACTTTTTAAATTATGTAATATTCTTTTTTTTTTCTTTTGTTAAAATTATTTATTTTATAATACAATTTTATAGAATTGTTTGAGATTGACTTAATGCTTATGCAAGAATTATTTGAGAATGATATCAGGCATATGGAGACACTTCCATCTCTATAAGTAAGTTTGAAGTTTTTTTTTTTTTTTTAAATGATACCAAGCTGGCTTTGTATTGAAGCAATCTGTAAATTTTTTGTTTTCGTATTGATTATTATATCATGGTTTTTTCAAAATTTGTAACTACTTATACTATCTTGGTAAGTACATTGTTTTTTTTTTCTGACATTAATTAATTTCCTCCCTGGCATTGAAATTCTGTTTAAGTATGTTTGAAAAGGCCATAATAATAGTAGTAGTAATAATAATAATATCATTTCTATCGTAATCTCGATACGTAAGAGAAACTATATTTGCATATATACATATTAGAGAATTACTATCTAATCCAATTAAATTTTACAATGTTGTAAAAAAACCGTATCCATTATGTTCAACTATTATTGAAATGTGAAGGTAATTTTGAAACGTTTGGATACTCTAATTACTCTATCGCCATGAACACATTCTTGAATACATCCATTCTTATACATTGTTTGGATTATTAATTTCAAAAGTGTTTTTACTTCAACTATAGTCTAAATATTTTTCAAACCATAATTAAAATCATTTACTTCCTTTAGTTTGGCGTAGTTGCTTCAAAATTTTTGGAATAAAAAAAAGTGCAATCTAATGATTGCTAATAGAAAAATAATAATATCATTTGGAGATTCATTGATACCTACAAAGGTTTTCATCATACTTTCTTCGGATCATTTACATTTCATTCATACAATTTAAGTCATATATCATAAGCCCAGAGAAAAACACAACTTTTTCTCCCAAAATTGCTTCAAACCTGGCCATTGTCAATACCAGAAACAGGATCTTGTAACGCTATATAATTTGGCATTGCTACCACCTTTCAAATACCGAAACCTTTGAAATACGTTAGCATATCTACTATACTTAAATCTAGCAGACACAAGCGTTGAGTCTCCAAGAACACGAATGTGTTAAAAACCTTTCTTAAGAGCATTATTCAATCCTAAAATCAAAGCTCTATACACAACAACATTAGAGAGAACTATATTTAACAGGAGGCAAAACAACCTAGAAGCTTAACATATAATTAGAGAACCTACACACCACACTGCCATCTTCAACACGTGTTATTCGTAAAAGTTGGACAATGTGACACGACAACAAAAGTTAAGAGTCGGGGGTGCCATGGCACCAGAAGTAAACCTTATCGAATCAACACAAGTTGACCAAAGAACACCCATCTAACCCCCAGACCAAGATAACACAAATGGTTGGGTAGGAAGACCCAATTAGGGATAAGATGGTCGGGGTTAGGTCGTGATCGGCTGAAACCGCCGATTTCGGGATAGTGAGTTTGGTCGGGTATAATAGGTGGTTGGTTGCATGACACATGGATAAGATTTATATTTAACTAAGTTAGGACTCAAACACCTAGAGAATGAATCCTACTGAAATAAGGTGTCTATAACCATAATTTAATAAGGAAGTAAATTTTCTTATAGATATTAGTACAGATCAGGCAAGAAATCCAATATAATCAAAACACAATCAACGAAAGATAAGGAAGAAAGGGTAACACGACTCCAAGTTAGAGGTTCATTTAATTACTGAAACTTTACTTACTTGTACACCAAGAATTAGGGTTCTATGCATGTGTAACAGATCCAAATAACACCTATAAAGGGGTGAAGGCCAATTAAGCTTATAAGAGAGCAAGCGAGATTGTGTGTGTAATATTTATCGACATAGTGACTTTTTCTCGCTGTTATCGGCAACCATGTATGTTTCCCCACCTTAGGGTCTTACCTCATGAAATCTTGTGCTTTTCTTACTCTTTATTTATTTCGATTTATAGTTCGATTGTTTATTCATATTACTTGTTTGACGAGTGATTAATCAAAAAATCGCCTTCAATAACTAGCACTAGAAGGAAGGGGTGAACCTTCGTTAGCATTGAGTTTGAATAATTAGTTTTGGGAAAAGTTTGATAGAAACGATATCATGGCCACTAGCAGAGACAAAAGTTTATCTCCGTGCAACAACGACACCTTGCATGGTGCTAATGCCCTCAATTATGTTAATATCAGTGTTGCTGGAGAAGATCCATCCTCAAGGACCCCATCATCAACCAAACCTAACACTATTACATCCACAAGTGTAACTGTTGGTATTTCCCCATATGTATTTTAACAAAACCAGGTATCCTTGTGGAAAGTCATTGACAATGACGTTATACAGGAAATCAGCATAACAGCCACTGCCAATCTGAGTTTGCCATACCAACTCTCTACACCAGTGGTGGCTCAGGATCCAAAGATGCGCTCTGAAATAGTGGCAACCACTCAAGGAGCACCCTTGAAATTTGAAAGAGATGTGGTGGAGCATGAAAAATGGGGACGTTCGCATAAAAGAAATGATCACTAAGAAGATCGGGGAGCTAAGGAGCTAGGGAGCACAGGGAGTCCAGTTTGTGGGAAGATGTAAAGAGGTATAATGAAGCAGAAACCCGCCCCGAGTAGGTAGATATGTATGATGGTCGGAGGAAAAGGTCCCGCTTGAATTTGAGTGACCATAAAACTACCCCTAGAAGACATATGAAGCCAACCCTTGCGATCAGACGTTGCCCATTCGGTGCCCAGATCAACAGAAAAATTACAAGGACCCATACGGGCTCACTATCCGCCAAAGGTTTGATGAGCATGGAGGGCCGAAAAGGGAGCAAGAGGTCATTCTCAGAAGAATTGAGGCCCTTAAGCGAAGATAAAACCTGGGAAACCCACTGATCAAAAACTCCAAAAGTCCATTTGTTGATTCCATAAAGCAAACCCATTTTTTAAAGAAATTTAGGATGCCACAGTGGAATAATTCAAGGCCAATACTGACCCGTAGGAGCATGTAAGGAGGTACCATAGTGCAATGGCACAGTACGATTATGATGATGCCCTCATGTGTCAGATGTTCCCGTAGACGTTTGGAGATTAAGGATCCAGGTGGTTTGGAGGATTGTCAGCAGGTTCAATTAGGAACTTTGAGGAATTGATACAAGCTTTAACCAGGCAATTCATGGGAAATATTCGGTGAAGGAAATCCATATCAACCTTGTCCACCTTAAAGCAAATGAAGGATGAGAAACAGAAGGATCACTTAACTAGATTCTCAAAAGAAGTGTGTGAAGTACATGATCCCAATGATGATGCGACAGTGTCAGCATTTGTTAATAGTTTACAGCAAAACCATTTAACCATAAGTCTCAGACAAAAGGGGCCAACCACATACACGAGCATGGTAAACTATGTTAGAGGATACACCATGGTGAAAGAGGAGTAGATAACCAATGATGGAGAACTTATACATGTGGGTCGGCCCGAGAGCAACCAAAAACATAAGGATGGCAACTCGGAGAATAATGGAAAAGAGGACCATTAAGGAAATGGGGGAAAGGGTAAAAATGGACGTAAAGACGACGACAAAGGTGGCAATCACTATAAACAACAATAAACTAGTTACACCCTATGGCTAGAAGGCAGAAAGAGATCTTAAATGTGATAGAAGATAAGAATTTGTACAACAAGCCCCAAGACAGTCGAGCTTTGCTGTAACAGACACCACCAAATACTGTAGGTTTCACAAAGAGAATGGCCACGAAACCTCAAAGTGTTATCAACTGAGGGACTACATCAAAAAATTGATCATAGAAGGACATCTTAAAGACTTGATCTCTAGAAGTAGGAATGACCGATCTAAGAACACCCCGATGGAGGAGCACGATAGAAACCAAGTGAGCCCTAGAAGAAATTCAGATATTGGGGTAATCAACACCATCTTTAGCGAGCAACACAATAGGGTTAGCAGCCGAGAAAGAATGACCAAGGTTAGAAAAGCCATAGATAGTCAAAGGAACCTGGAAGTAAATTTATTGGGCCCCGATCAGGAAAAGTTAAAGAAAAATGGGACCTCATAGTCTTTACTGAGGCAGACACACATGGATCGGATGTAAGGCTGAATGATGCGATTGTTGTATCAGTTCGTGTGGGACACAAAAAGGTAAGAAGAGTGTTGATTGACAATGTGAGCTCAATAGATATTCTGAGTGTGGAAGTGTTCGACCGACACGGGTTGTAAAGAAAAGACCGCTAGCCCCTTAAAGTCCCATAGAGAGGCTTTGGGGGAGCAGAAGTAAGATCGTTGGGAACAATGAAGTTACCTATAGAGATTAAGAGCTTCCCTTGCACTAAAATAGTGTTGTTGGATTTTATGGTCATAAATGTGGAAAATTAGTTGTATAACGCCTTGTTAGGCATGACTTTCCTGAACAAATCAAAAGCTGTGACAACCACCTATGCCTTGTCAGTAAAGTTCCCAACAGAGGCAGGGGTGAGTGTTATGAAAAGTTTATAAGAATGGGCAAGAAAGGTCAATCTAGCAGTATACAAGTAAAAAATAGATCTGAGCATGATGCCGGTAGATATCCAAAGAGATGATGAAGGCTCAAGATAGATAAAGGAGAAAATGCGGTAGAAACGCCTACCTAGTTCGACTTGGACCCAATGGAGAAATCTCTAGAAGACGGGAAGGCCAATGAAGATGAGCTATTTGAGGAAAAGACGGGGAAGCCCAATGAAGATGAGCTATTTGAGGATGTCATAATTGACAAGGGTAATCCCGATCAGACTATAAAATTGGGGGCCTGATTGACGGAGGAAGTTCGGGATATGATGATTATCCTGCTAAAAGAGTATAAAGATGTGTTTGCTTGGAAAAACGAAGACTTGCCAGGGATCAACCCGAAGATAATTTCTCACTATTTAGTGGTTGATCTTTATCAAAAACCAATCATCTAGAAAAGAAGGTGGTTTAACCCGAAAAGAAGCAAGGCAATCAAAAAAGAAGTAGTGAAGTTATTGGCAGCAAGATCCATAAGGGAAGTGAAGTACCCCGAATGGGTTGCCAACGTGGTGCTAGTGAAAAATCATATCCAAAGTATAGCTTCTCTTTGTCTCGGAGCGACCAGCTGGTGAACGCAACAACTGGTCATGAATTATTGAGCTTCATGGCTGCTTACTCGACCTAAAGCCTGATCCGAATGTTCAAACCCATCGAAGATAAAACCTTCTTAACAACCGATCAAGGGTTATACTGATACAATGTTAAGCCTTTAAGTTTTAAGAATGCCGGGACGACCTACCAGAGATAGGTAAACAATATGTTCGCTCGACAGATCGATAGAAATATTGATGTGTATGTAGACGACATCCTGACAAATAGTACAACGTCTGAAAAACATGTAGAAGATCTCAGGGAGACGTTCAGAGTGTTACACAGGTTCAACATGAAACTCAATCCAAAGAAATGTGTTTTCGGGGTGCCTTTGGGAAGATTCATTGGATTCCAAGTTTATCAGAGAGGAATCAAAGTAAATCCATACAAAATAAAGGCATCAGAGGAAATGAGGTCCCCAAAAATATTGAAGGTTATTCAAAGGCTAACAGGCTACTTAGCATCTCTGAACTGATACATAAGCAAATCAACAGACAAGTGATTGTCCTTTTTTAGGGAAATCAAGAAGGGTGGAGGGGTACAATGGAACTATGAGTGAGAGCATGCATTCAGAATGACCAAGGGATACCTAGGTAAACCACCAATTTTATCTAAACCCCTTTAAGGAGAAGTGCTCTACCTATACCTATCGGTGACAACTGTGGCAACAGAGTCGGTGCTGATCAGGCTCAATGAGGGGTACAAAAGCCTGTATACTACATAACTAAGGCTTTACTAAAAGTTGAAACAAGATACTCTCTAGCTGAATAGATGGTATTGGAGCTAGTAACTGTAGCAATGAAGTTGACACCATATTTTCAAGCTCTAAAGATCAAGGTCTACACAGACTGCCCACTGATGCAGATTCTATCTAAGTCTGAAGTGTCTGGGAGGTTAACAAAATGGGCGGTGGAATTTAGTGAGTTCGACATAGCGTATTTACAAAGAGCTACAATAAATAGGCAAGTGGTAGCCGACCTAGTCACCGAGTTTACAGAATCAAACAACAAGGTTATCAGGATGCTGAAAGAGAAGAAGAATTTATCTGGAAACTGCATGTGGATGGATCATCAAACATGCATGGCAGTAGGGCTGTCATAGAGATATCCACTTTAGAAGGTGATTAGGTAGAATGGGCCCTACAGTTAGACTTTAAAGCCACTAACAAAATGGCCGAGTACGAGACACTTTTGGTAGGGCTTAGAGTTTGAACGACACTGGGAGCAGATGAGTTAGAGATATTCAGTGATTCGTAGGTGGTGGTAAACCAAATCCTAGATGAATATCAGGCCAAGGAAAATAACATGGCTGCTTAACTAGGGATATCGAAGATATTGCTTGGAAGGTTCAAGGCTTCTAGGATTTACTCTGATCCAGTGGAAAAAGAATGAGAAGGCAAATGCTTTGACAATATTTTTGTCAGCTACTATCAGCAAACGATCAAAGACTGTCCCTGTTGCTCACCTTAAGAGATTAAGCATCGAGGATCAAGGGGAAGTAATGGAAGTAAGAACGATTGAAGGAAAATAGACTACTTGGATGACCCCGATAAGGTAGTATCTAGAAAATGGAACACTCCCAAAAGAGGTAAGCGAACTAAAATGCCTAAGGTATAGAGCTACTAGATACACAATGGTCGGAAGAGAATTGTTCATGAGAGGATTTTCTATGGTCTTACAAAGTTACGTTTTCCCAATAGAGGGCAGACAAATATTAGAAAGTATCCACGGTGGGTAAAAGCCTAGCGTATAAGACTCTCAGACAAGGCTTCTACTGATTGACCCTTTTCCAAGATGCTCAAGCAATCGTGGATCAGTGTGGTACCTGTCAGAAGATAACCAATGACATAAAGAGCCCCCCCGAGTAGTTAAAGAACCTGTCATCACCTTGGCCGTTTTCTCTGTGGGGGCTAGATTTGATTGACCCAGATGCCAACAGCAACCAAGTGAGGAGCAAATCACGTCATTGTGGCTGTAGACTATTTTACAAAGTGGGTCAAGACAGCAGCACTGGTACATATAACCGAGGCTAACATGACCAGTTTCTTGAAGAAAAATATCATCTATCGATTTGGAATCCTACACATAATAATCACAAACAACGAGACCCAATTCGACATTGACAACTGCAGGAACATGTTTCAGGACTTTGGCATAAAAAAATATTACGCAACACCAGCTCATCGTCAGACCAATGGCCAAACATAAGCGATAAACAAGATAATTAAGCATACCTTAAAGAAAAAACTGGATGCTAAGAAAGGGAACTGGGCAGACAAGTTACACAAAGTCTTATAGGCATATTGAACAACGGAAAGGACTTCGACAGGAGAGACCCCCTATTAACTAGCATTCGGGATTCCAGTTGAAGTAGTTCATAATTTACCAAGGGTACAAATCTTCCATCCCAAAGCAAATATGGAAATGTTAGAACAGAGCCTAGACGAGTTGGAAGAAAAAGGGACTTGTCGAGGAAAAAGAATGCTACCTATCAGCAAAGGGCGACAAGATATTACAACTCACGCGTTCGAGTCAGGAGACTCTAGCTTGAAGATGTAGTTCTAAGAAGGGTATGACCCAATACGAGAGATATATCAACCAGATCATTGGCGAATAAACGGGAAGAGCCGTACCAAGTGGTCAGGTTGGCCGACCATGGAGCATACCGTCTTGCCCGACCATAAGGGAGTGAGCTACCCATGCCATGTAATGCTCAGTACTTAAAGATGTTCTACACTTAAGAGTTTCTCAATTTTAAATATTTCTTTTCAGTATAGAGATGAATTTGCCTTTTTAGCTGATTATTTGATGTTTCTTTTTAGTATTCAACAAAAGCCCAATTGAGGGAACAATTTCAAAAGTCAATAATGGTGTTCTAAATTTACTTTCGTTTACAAAAGTAATCCCGAGAAAACTAGAAATTACAGGATGCCCAGTGAGAGGGCAGAAAACACATGTCACAAAAGTAGTGTATACTCATCGAAACTAACTAGGTGTAATAAAACACGATTAGGGTGCCTTCAGGCCATAAGAACCTGATGGGATGAGCTAAGAGTTTAATGGGGAGTAAAATTTCCATTCTAGAAACCGTCGCTAGTAAAATACAAGTGCATGTAAAGATAGTATGATATAAGCCACTCCATTGCAACGAATCTTGATAAACAGACTATTGCGAGACATATAAACTAGATACCATGTAAATGGTCTATAAGAGAACACTACTTGACATAAAAATAAAGACGGTTAAAGTAAATGACCGGGCCAACATAAATGGCTCACTCGACACTGCCTAGAAAAGGGGGTCGAGACAAACCTCGACACACATAGTTTCTTGGCCGAAGTTAGGACGACATACTTAATATAGTTTAAGTTAGTACTGGCCACGCTGAAGAAACTTGGTTTAGGACAATTTATCCAAACAAAGACTAACTAAAAATTGAACAACCAACCAAGAAACGGTCACAACCAGTTGTGTTAATATGATTTCAATCGAGTCAATCAACATGGTGTAAAGCGATAGACATAGTTCGAGCCGACTTATAACAACTACCATGATATAAACGTTTCATCAAAGGGGTTCGGTTGCAATCATAATAATTAACCTGGTGTAACTTAATATACATAGTTCAAGTTAACAAAAAGTTATAACTGTACCCAAAACTTTCAATTTTTAGTCACTCGAATTGATTGAAGTCTCCAAGTGATCCCGGCCATGCCACAAAGCAAAAAAAGAAAAAAGTATTATTAATATCAAAAATATGAGAAGGATTACAAAGCTACAATTACATGAGCAATGTTGATAACATGCAAGGAAAGAAAGTTAAGCATCTAGAGTAATAGAAGGACCTTCAAGTCCAGATACACCAGAAGGACGGTTATCACCCCCGTAGTCCTTGCTCAAGTCTCCAAAATCTGGCCAGGTGATGTGATCTTCTGGATCATCGACCATGAATGGAGAATAGTCTGTGTCTGGAAGGGAGCAAACATCAACTCCCATAATCAGGGTACCAGTCTCTAGAGGATGAAGAATATTGTCCAGTAATCTAGGCTTCTGTTTAGGCCTGTAACGGAACACCTAAAACTGCACAACTCAATAAGGGATTAGAATAAACAAGCGACAAATGAGGAGTCTAAGGTAGAAAAAGAAGAAAGGTTTGACACATCTGGGGAAGCAACAGAAATGCACAGATACCTGTTCACCCGGTTGGGGTCGTAGGGGTCCGAGGTGGGATACCTTAGGTTGACAAAGTTCTGCGCAACAATTGCATCTAATCGCCCTAGATTCAACGGCGAGGGAAACTTTTTCCCACGTTGGCTTGCCACTAAACCTAGTATTCGGTGCCTCTGATGAAGACTGAGCTCCCCCAATCTCCACTCAACACCATCTACTCTTTCTTCCAAGGGTCCTTCTTGGTAGCACCGGAGACTATGAAGTTCAGGCGGTTCTTTTCCCCGAGGTAGAACTACCTCATTGGACTAGAGAGTTAGCAGTAACCTGGAAAATGGACCCTTGCTCTTCCGGTCTTGGTTCTCGGTCGATACCCACCTTCTCACACTATTCCTTCCATAGCATGAGAAAACCCACCAGGTGCCTTCAGAACCCGGGTGTCTGTTGAAGGGGGCGAGCTGCAAGGCGTGAAGTGCCCCGCGAAGAGAGAGATGAAAGGGAAACTTAACCTTGCTTTTGAAAGACACAATGTGAATAGGACACACACTAAGTGGAGGTATGAATACATCATAGTTCCTATGAGGTACGGTAATCGAGATATTATAAGGAGTGCCGAACCGCTCCCTCATACCGTTAGTCTATTCGACGGTGGCAGTGGAATTTGGGATGATTCTAAAATCATACGGGAGGGTGAGTGCCCTTTTTACTGAGAGGACAGTAGGATCGACACGACCCTCTGCAGCCTTAACCTTACCCAACTCCCTTCAAAGTCTCATTCGACAATTTTAAGCAGGGCGTCTGTATTTTTTACCTCAATGGTGACGTTTCGGCTAGAGCGACGACGCATTACAGAAGTGGGGCATTGGTTTTCCCGCTATCTTCTTCCTGAGCTTGTTTCTTGTCAGCAAGCCTCGGGGAGTCACCTTCCACCGACCTCTCGATGCTATCATGATCAGAGTTCGATAAAGCAATGGTGGATTTGAAGTTAGAAAGACACGAAAAAAAAGAAAACTAGAGAGAAGCAAAGAGAACGGAAAGGTTAAGGATTTTAGAAATTTGAAAGAATAGATTTTTGAAGGTGTGAGGGAAGTGGAGGTAAACGGGCTTATATAGAAGCATAGTGGTAATCAATGACGATAGCATGATCAAGGACACAAGATTTTCACCTAGATACCCCCATGCCGCCAAAAACGTCACCTTTTTCAAACAGGAAATCTCCCCTTTGCTTGACGAGTGACTGCTAAATCTAATGAGATGATTTCTTCCCAGATTCTTGTGACCTATTAAAAAAAGGGAAATTTTCCCAAGCGAGATACGAAATCTAACTTCATCCTAACTTAATCAGTAATGTTCAAGTCAGAGAGGACTTGTGTTAATAGTCTAATTTGGCAAGGGCGCAAAAGGAAAATTTCCACCAGAAATAACACCCGGTAGAGAGCACCTTTAAGCACTAGGAGATCAGGGTGCAACGGTCTACCTCAAAGCACTAGGTCCAGCACGACAAGGGGATCTCGACATCGTTGTAAGAGTACGACGAGGTATCTGCACCCTCGTGAACCCCCAACTTTTTTCTAGGTACCCAGCGATGATCTACACTCTTATAAATGTACGCACTCTACCTTTTTAGCAGATAGGAAGATGCCTACAAAGCTCCCAAAAGATCGAAAGGCTACAACAAGATTAACCAAGCACCTCACCACTGAAATGGTACCTCAAAGTATCTCGCCAGAGTGACCAATCAAGCGGCACATCGCCAGAATGGTATTACAAGGTATCTCACTTGCAGGCTGGTACCTTGGGATACCTCATCTTTACCATTTCCATTAGACAAGCATCACCTCCCCAAGGTGGTACCTCGGGGCTCCCCGTCAATAGACTTGTACCCCGTCAACAGACTGGTACCCTAAGGTACCCTGCCATGACACCAGATCGATGCTCTAAAGTGCCACATGACCAACAGATGACATCAAATTATTCGCCAAACATCGTGGATGAACTCCAAGTGTACATCGTTGCAATTAAAGAATTTAAAAAGGAGAAAAACACCCTTTCCCGTCAGGATATTCTCTGCCTAATCTCTAGGATCATCATATTAAATAGAAAATCCCATAGAACATGGAAGGAGGATCAATCAGATGACCTCCGACTTGATCGCCAAGGGAAAACCCTAGATTTCGTGCATAAATAGAATGAGAATGTCGAGGGGAAAGAGGGGGGGGGGGGGGGGGGGGGAGGACATCGAGAGTAAGATCCATTTATCGATATAAACATATTCACCTTCCATTCGTTGAAGTAAAATAAAGAAAGAGTTACTGAGTGTCCCATTTCTTTGTATTAGAATTTGTATTTCAAATTTATTAATAGTAAAACGAGCCATTGTTTCAGTCTATCAATTCATTCGTTCACATTTTTATACTGAATCAAAACGTGTAACCTTGGACCAAAGGTACCCAACCCCAACTACGATCCGCAAAGGTCATGGTCCTAAGGGTGTTAACTGGAAATCCTCATCCAGAGTGAATTTTTGGCTAACACATAATTTTCATGGAATGAGAACCTAGACAATATTCCATCTATGTATGAAGCTTGAGATAATTCAATCTTTCTAATCTTTCTATCCCTTATTTCTTGGATACCAAGAATATAACTTGCTTCTCATAAGTCCTTTATATCAAATTGTTTAGCCAACCATTCTTTTACTGATGTCAATACACCTACATCATTTCCTATTAGTAGTATATCATCAACGTAAAGAACTAGGAAAACCAATTTGTCACCTTTGATCCTTTTGTATACACAGGGTTCGTCAAGGTTTTGAATAAATTCAAAACTTTTCACTGCTTGATTGAACCTTATGTTCCAGGATCTGGATACTTCCTTCAATCCATATATCGATCTTCACAACTTGCATACCCTTCCCTCTTGGCCTTTTTAATGAATCCTTTTGGTTGCATCAAATAGATGTTTTATCAAGAATTCTGTTAAGGAAAGTTGTTTTGACATCCATTTGCCAAATCTCTAGATCTAGAGATGCTACAATGGATAAGAGTATCCAAAAAGATTTAAGCATGGCCACAGAAGAGAAGGTTTCTTCCTAATCGATACATTCCTTTTGTGTGTAACCTTTAGCTACCAATCTTACTTTAAAGGTTTCCACATTTCCATCATTTCCTCTCATCTTCATGTATACTCACTTGCATCCAATGAGCTTTATCCCTTTAGGCAAATCTAAAAGAGACCAAACTTTGTTTTTGAACATAGATTCAATTTTAGATTGCATTGCCTTTTGCCAATGACGAAAATCAACATCCTCTATAGCTTTCTTGTATGTGTAAGGATTATCATCGTCCAGAAGGTTTTCTACTGATTCTCTTAATTCGATGTATCTCTCGGGTTGTCTACTAACCTTCCCACTACGATGAGGTATGGTAGGTTATTGATCTTGTGTTGGTGCAGAACCTACAATTGGGCTAGGTTGTTAAACCTCTTGTGGAATTGTATCTCTTGAAAGCTCATTCAGAATAATTCAACTTTTAGGAATTATAAATATAGTCATTTTCTAAAAATTTAGCATTTGTCAAAACAAATACTTTAAGATCTGAAGGACTATAGAAATAATATCCTTTGGATCCTTTTGGATATCCTACAAATATGCATGTTTCTAAACGGGGCTCTATCTTTTCTGTCTTTCATTTTAACACTTCCGAAGAACATCAAAATATCCTTAAATGTTGTAAACTAGGCTTTCACCCAGTCCATAACTCATGTGGTCTTTTAGGAACTTACTTAGGTTGTACATCGTTTAGAATGTACATAGCAGTTTGTAACGCATATTCCCAAAAGGAAATAGAGAGCGTTAAATAACTCAACGTAGACCTAACCATGTCCAAAAGTGTTATATTTCTCCTTTTTCCCACCCCATTTTGTTGAGATGTACCTGGCGTAGAAAACTGGGAAATTATTCCATTATAAAAAAGATATTGCTGAAACTTACCAGACAGATATTCTCCACTACGATCAGATCTTAATATTTTTATGTGTTTCTAAGCTGATTTTCTACTTTAACTTTAAATGCTTTGAATAAGACAAAATAATCTAAATTATGTCTCATGAGATACACAAAGCCAAATCTCGAGTAATCATCTGTGAAAGTGATGAAGTACTCATATCCATTTCTAGCTTGAATGCCTATAGGACCACACATATAAGTGTTTATTAATCCTAAACATTCAGTTGCTCTTATGCCTTTGGTCATGACCGACCTTTTGGTGATCCTACCTTCCAAACAAGATTCACAAGTTGGTAGATCATCAACATTTAAGACACTTAAAGGTCCATCACTAACCAATCTTTTGATCCTATCAAGGTTAATATGACTTAGGCACAAATGCCATAGATAAGCTTCTACTTTTGATAATTTTACTCTTTTATGATTACGTTCAGTTGATTCAAATTCTAACAAGTGAGAAATATTGCTATACAAATAGAATAAACCATTTTCCAGTGTGCCATTGCAAATAAATTTGTTGTTCCTACTAATAATAAAACCTTTATTGAAAGTAACCGAATATCCAAATTTATTTAAACAAGAAACTGAAATTAAATTCCTCTTGAATTGAGGTACATAATAAATGTCTATTAATCTAAATGCCTACAAGAATCTAAATTAATTCTAATATCTCTCACTGAACTGGTAGACACCAACGTTCCATTGCCTAAACACAGTATATTCCTTTCCTAGGACCTATATATGAAAAAACATACATGATTAGCGGCTCTAGAGTCTATGATCCAGAAATCTATAAAATATGACAAAACATGTTTAGAGAAAATTAATATTACCTTATTCCTTATTGTCCTGAGACTTTGGGCAATTTCTTTTCCAATGTCCTTTTTCACCACAAAGGAAATACCTATCTTTTATCTTGGCAACTTTCTTGGTCTCCTTCTTGGTAGGCTCAAGTTGCTTTCTGTTTTTTTCTTGACCTTCTTACGAGTCTTAATAGTAGCAACTTTACTAATCGTATAAATCTCTAGATTCTTGCCTTTTATAAGGATTTTCTAGGCGCTTCGAACATCTTGCATCAAGCCTTGCAGGGTGTTAACCAAAAATTCACTCAGGGTGAGGAGTTACAGCTAAAGCCCTCGAGACCACTACCACGGAGGTGATGGCCGGGGTTGGTACCTCTGATACCTAACCTACTTAGATAAACACGAGTGTTTGTATAACAATAATAAGTGGAGACTTTAGCATTGATTACTTATGGAATACAAGGTTCTCTCTCATATACTCACTATCTCTATAGAATGAAGGAAGGTGACAACTTTGTACTTGTCGAATAGTGGATGTCACGACGGTCGTGTTCTGATCACAGAATTTAGGTCTGATGTACTTCTCTCTCCCTTTTTCTCTGTCGTCTATCCTTCTACTGCCCTTATTCTTGTGGGAATGTTTTGGTTATATGCGGTCGAATCAATTTGAACGGATGTATCTCTTGCCTTGATTCTCTGAACCTACTCCTTCCTTATCGGGCGGGATCCATTATTTGAAAGTTTTTGACTCCGAGTAAATAGCGGAAACGATGATACTATTGAAGAAGATAAGTTTACTTCCTTTTTGGAATTAAACTTTTAACTTGCGTGTAAAGGCTGGCTGTTACGTAGATATATTTTTATGCGTAGTTACGACATGATTCTTCATGGAGGTTGCAGAGTTAGCCATTCGTAGTTTTCATAGAGCGAGGTAGATCTATGCTTTGATTTCTTTTTCAGAGGCTTGGAATGGACACCCTAAAAGTCATACCTAACAGGTAACATGGATCTTATTTATTTAGGGACCTTCTTCCTTCTTATATCGTGGAAGAGGCAGCGGGCTCCTGGAGAGGTTGGTGGACTTCTCGTTTAGACCATGAATTATGTTTGATATCTAAAAGCCTTAACCCGGAAGGGGCTTGCTTTGCTTGTTAGGCTTCTTTCGAATGTTTCTTGAGCTTGGCGACCCCCCTGACTTTCACGGGGTAATTGAGGAGCCGGACCCTAAGAACCGAGGTTCCCAGGTAGGTGGCCTCGAGAAGTCCAGACTCCAGTGTTGACGTGGGGGCTCGACCTAGTCGTGCCTAGCTTCTTCCCTGATAGTTTTAAAGCCCGGCGATCCCTCCATGCTTCTACGGGGTAGTTTGATAGTACATCGGGGGTTTCATGAATGTCGACTTTTGGCTTCGATTTGGGCTGGGAGAGTGGAAAATTTATCTTTAACCCCTTACCAAATTTTACTATTAATAGAAGTCCCCTTTGACTTAAACACCAGAGGTAGAGTTAGGAATGGAGTCAGATTCCCTGTTTAATTGGGAAAATTTTCTGCTATGAGATAATTACTGAGAATCTCGAATGAAATCTTCTCATTAATTGCCCAAATGATATGTCAAACGTGAATTGGTGGGTTCTTCGAGGAAAACCGGTTGTATTACGGCTCTCTACGTGGCTCGAGGTGATCTTCCAGAAGATACCGCTGATGTCATTACACCCCTAACCTCTATTTAAATTCAAACTTAATGCTCGTTTCTTCACACTTTCTCTCAATTTCAAACTTACAGATTTCTTCTCATTTACTTGTCTTCTCCAACCACATATTTATCTTTCACCTACCTTCAAGCTCTTTTTACCCAACAATGTTGAACTCCTCTGACAGCATTGAAGCCATGGTTGAGGGCACTGGAGGCTCTAATCTGGTTCCTCAGAAACAGGTGTAAGGAATTTTAAGCGATGAGGACTCTTCCCCGGTTAGTCATCGTCGTCGCTCTGGTAGGAACGTCTCAATCAGTTTATGTTTCTCTAATTAACCCGATAACCCTCTAAACTTAGTTGAAGAGGATTCCGATGCTGGAGAGAGGGTCAACGCCACTGGAGGTTAAAGTTATTGTGGCTGGGCTTCCTTCAGCGATGCCTCTTCCTTCAGAATCTAGGGTTATTTTCGATTCTATAAGTGACCCACAATCCATCAACCACATTCGAGATAAATACGACATTCCTAAAGGCGTTACCCTCACAGTTTCAAATAGGAACTACGATGTTTATAATCCTCCCGTGGGCTTGCTTGCTATTCATTTGGTCGCCTTCGAGAACAGGGTCAGACTCCCCCCCACCCCACTCTTCGGCGGGCCCTTAACGCCCTTCTACTAGCTGACCTTCAATTGACGCCCGACTTCTGGAGGCATCTGGTTGGCTTTCTCGTATTGTTGAGAGAACAGTACGAGCTGGGCAAGGTCACTCGGAAACCATGGGTAGAAGAGCTGCCCTACCTTTTTTAGATCGGGAGCTTGTCTGGAGGTCCCCAAGGACAGTTCTACTTGAAGGCTTAAAACAAACTCAACTTTATCATCCCTAGCGCTTCGAGAAAAGAGCCCGTCTGGAAGGAAGAGTGGATATTAGCGAGAGGAGATTGGGGAAACTCCATATTCATCGGTGGACATGAGTTCGTGGTTCCCACTGCTTTCAGTGACAAACCCTTATAGGATCAAGATTCCCTGCCCGCTGAGTCTGAGGCTGTGCTGAAGACTATCCTCGCCAGAAATTATCTGAACTTGAAGTTTCCAACTGCTGACCCCTTCGATCCCCGCAGGGTGAACAAGTATCTACGGATCTTCGATGCTTCCCCTCATGAGTAATATTAAGTTATCATGCATTGTTTTCATTAGCTGATTTGCCTCTGACATCCCTTGTTTCTTTATTTTTTTTAACAGTTTTTATGTTTGCTCCAGCTTCTCGTGAAGCCCAGAAAGCTCGAACCCCTCTTCCTCCTTCATGGTAGTCATTGGGAGCCTTCTTGGCTACCTCAGAAAAAGAGGGCCAATCATTATGGTCGCTGTTTTGCCTGTTCCTGCTTCATCACCTTCCAAGATGAGATCTAAGATGGTTGTTCTAGCATATCGGGCAGCAAATGCTCTAAATCGAGGAGAGCTCGCTTCCCAAGCCATTGATACATCCATCTCCACCCCCTTACCAGTGGCTCTCACTTCATCTGCTGTATCCCCAGTTATATTACCCTCTCCTTCCGCTGATCTAGTTACGTCCCACGCAGTTCAGGCTCCTGGGATCCCAAGGTTGGTATTCCTAAGATTCCCCCTTCTTGCCCCCACCGTCAGTCGGGCTCAGTTGGCCATGATGAGGTTTTGAAGCAGTTCGTTGCTTCATGCCAGGGTGGCGGGCTCTCTAGGATGGCTTCCATGCCCGTGGATTTTTTGGTTACCAAGGGGTCTGCCCTTCTGGCCGAGGTAGTCATTGCCTTTATTTCCTGTGATTGTGAGATTTGATTGCTTTCTAACCTTTGTTTCATGCTTTGCAGGCTTTCAAGTTCAATGTAGCAATGGGCCAACAAGTATCATTTCTCCGAGATCAGGTAGCTAGGGCTGGAACTGAGACTGATTGGGCCATGGGATTACTGACACAGGCTCAATCCTTGGTCCGGGAGATGACTTCCAGCCAGAGGGAAATGGAAACACAACAGGCTGAGCTTCAATGAGACCACGAGAGGATGAAGCGATCTTTTGACCAAGAAACTCTTATGTCTAAGCGACGAGCCAGCCAGAAGGATGACTGGAAGGAAGAAGCGAAAACATTAGATGTTGAGAATCATGCTCTTCAAGCCCAAGTTTCCAAGCTTCAGGTTGAGGTGGACTACTTCTTCAGCGAGGGATACTTCTACGTCTCCTACCAAGTCCCTGAGGCCCTCCCCTCCCCTCCCCCCCCCCCCCCCCCCCCCCCCCTTCGACCTATCGATTATTGCTAACTAGGATAGGGATGAGATAATGGCTAAGGTCGCAGAGATATCTCGCCCCTTAGGTGATGACCTAGATTCCTCTAATATGGCCGAAGCCGGAAAGCATCCAGCTGGGTCAGACCTTCTTTCTCCTCCTCCTGTCTTCCCAACATCAGATCTTGGAGAATCCTCGAGGGGGTACTACCCATTGAGCAGGAAAGAGATCTTACAGAAGCCCGAGGTCCCTCTAAGGTGCCTTCAAGGGAAGAGCTTGTAGGAGGGGAAATTATGCCAGAGTCAATGGCCAACCTTCTTGATGCAGCAATACCTCCTGAGGTCATGGCGGTGGTCAATGAGGTCATAGAGAAGGACCCTGTTGAGCATCAGGAAATCGAGGGGCATCTTCAGGAAGAGGTGGCATAGGCGGCTATCCGGGATGAGTGACTACCCAAAAGGGAAGCAAAATGCGAGACCTATCGGGAATGAGGGAAGCTGGAGGAGACCGAGAGGATGAAGAAGCTTGAGTACACCTCTTGTAGCTTGCTCTGAATGCAGAAGCTTTACTCATGCTTGATAATTATCATTTTTCTTGCTTGTAGCCACAAACCAGATGTTGGGCTCCCTGTTCGATTGTTGTAGCCATACAGGGGGAAAGGCTCCCCAATTCATCAATGAAATTTAGCTTTTAGACTTGGTTCAAATTTTGATTTGCATGTACTTGTTTCATTTTTTATTTCTATCTAGGTTCAGCCCTTGTAGCAACCTGAATTAGCTCGGGAAAAGTAACAAGATAAGAAAACTGCTTAAGAGTGAACGTAGATAGCTAGCTTGAGCTTTTGACTCTCAATAGAAACTTATAGCATGGTGACTTTAGTTTACAGTCCCCTTGTTTGATCGTAGACCTTGAGCTTCTTTAAGGGGTTATAGCCCGAATGAGATATCAAGGAGAACTATCTAGCCGTCTCTTAGGCTGGGAGAGCTGTCGCGCTCTTAAACTTGAGTCCTTCTTGGGGGTTGTAACCCGACCAAGGCATCAGGAGGGCTATCTAGCTATTTCCTGGTCTCGAGATCTGGATGGCAACTATGCTCTTACACTTAGACCTTTCTTGGGGGTGGTAGCCCGACCAAGGCATCCGAAGAGCTATCTAGCTATTTCTTGGTCTTGAGATCTGGCTGGCGATTATGCTCTTACACTCAGACCCTTCTTGGGGGTGGTAACCCGACCAAGGCATCATGAGGGCTATCTAGCTATTTCCTGGTCTCGAGATCTGGATGGCAACGATGCTCTTACACTCAGACCATTCTTGGCAGGGGGTAACGCCCAATCGAGGCATCATGGATAGCGAGGGGGCTTCCTAGGCTAATCCCTGGTCTTGGGATGATAATGTCGAATTTTCCCATGTAGACCCAAATCATTGTATAACATAGCTGAGGACGGAGAAAAAAAAAGGCTTTATTGATAAAAAGAAAAGAGTACATTATTGCTGGAGATTAAGATCTAGGTGGAGGTAGCCCGCTCATGAGTCCCCTATTCAGGGGTAGAATTTTCTTAAGTGATCTGCATTCCAGGTATGATCGATAAGTCGGCCATTCATGTCTTCGAGTTTGTATGCCCTCTTGCGGGCTACCATATTTACCAAGTATGGCCCTTCCCAGTTTGGCCCCAGGACCCTATCTGACCTCTTCTTGGTATTCAACGTTACTTTTTCGAGAACTAGGTCCCTCTCCTTAAAGTTTCGGGCTTTAACCTTCCGGTTAAAGTACCTAGAAAGCCTTCCGGTTAAATTATCTAGCAATCCTGTTCTGGTAAACTGCTACCTTTTTAGCTACTCGATCTTGTTTTTCTTCCAAGAGATACAAGCTAGCTCAAAGCTTATTATCATTGGTCTCCGGTTCAAAATGTTGGGCTCTAAAGGAGGTCAGTTTGTGTTTAATGGGAAGCACTGCTTCAACCCCGAAGGTAGTGAGTAGGGTGTTTCCCCGGTAGTTGTTCTTCTTATAGTGCGGTAAGCCCAGAGAACATCAAGCAGTTCATCAACCCATCTACCCTTTTTCTTTTGTAGTTTCCTTTTCAACAACATCTTTATAGTCTTATTGGTGGATTACACCAGCCCAATAGTCTGGGGGTGGGCTACTAAAGCAAACCTAAGGTCGATTCCTATGCCCTCGTAAAAGTTTTTGAAGCGGTTATTATCAAACTGCTTGCCTAGGTTAGCTATAATGACAAGAGGGGTTCCGAACCTACAAACAATATTATTTTTGATGAATCTAGTTGCATTTTCTTCCGATATCTGGGAGAGTGGTCAGCTTCAACCCATCTTGTAAAGTAGTCGATTGCAACGATAGCATGCTTGGCTTGACCAGAAGCAGTTGGGAGCGGTCCGATCAAATCGACTCCCTATATGGCAAAGGGGTATGGTGAGCTAAGGGATGATAATCGCTATGACGGTAGGTGAGTCAGGTTTTTAGTCTTCTAGCAAGCTTCGTATGATTGTACCAAGGTCTTTGCATCTTGATCTATGGTTGGCCAGTAGTACCCCATGCGGAGTACCTGATATGCCAGTTCTTCTCCACCAATATGGTTCCCGCATTCCCCTGAGTGAACCTCTTTCAATGTCCATTTGGAATCCTCACGGTCTAAACATCGAAGTAAAGGAAAAGATCTGCCCCTCCTTTATAAGTACCTATCCACCAAGCAATACCTGACCGATAGCCTCTTGACTTTTCTTTCCTGGTCAGGGAAGTCTCCCTTCTTGTAGATAATCCAATATTGGGTCCATCTAGCATGGTTGCCGATCCAGGGTATAAGTCTCCTTACCTGCCACTGTGCTAGGTCGGGGAATCACTTGAAGAGGAACCCCTTGGGGTAAGGTCTGGCCACCATTTGAAGCTATCTCGGTCAGGACGTCAACTCGACGATTCTGTTGTCGAGGTACCTGCTCAATCCTAAAACCTTTGAATTTGCTCATAAGCTGTTGAACTAGCTTCAGGCAGGCAATCATGTTATCCCTTTTTGCCTTATAATCCCTAGAGACTTGGTTGACTATGAGCAACGAGTCACTCCTAACCTGCAGGTAATCAACCCCGAGCTCTGCGGCTGCCCTTTTGCCTGCTAAAAGGGCTTCATACTCTGCCTCATTGTTAGTGGCTTTAAATTCAAATCTGAAGTAGTGGCAACACTCAGTTCCTTCTGGATCCATTAGAACTATGCCGGCTCCGCCCCTAGCTTACCCGAAAGTTTCATCAGTGTAGAGGATCCATGACTTGCAACCCTCCGACCAGCTGCATGATTCTAGAATCTTCTCATGGGCTATGTCTGTTGCTGCAGAGGTCGCTTGGCCAGGGGGCATTGAGAGCTCTGCTACAAAGTCTGCTAGAGCCTGGGCTTTAATTGCGGTCCTAGGTTTATACCTTTAATCAAACTGGGTGAGCTATAGGGCCCATAAAACCAGCCTTCCAGAAACATCCGGTTGTTGTAAAAACTGACAGAGGGGTTAATCTGTCACTACTGCTATCGAATGAGCTTGGAATTAGAGACAAAGTTTCCTTGCCGAGGTTACCAAGGCATAAACGAGCTTTTCCAAAAGGGTATAGTTCTTCTCGGGCTTGGTTAGAGCATTACTCACGTAGTAGAAAAGTCGTTGGACTCTATCTCCACATTCCTTGACCAAGGCTCTGCTTACCGCAGTTTCTGAAACGGCCAAGTAAATTTGTAGCTCTTCTCCTGGCTTGGTTTAACAAGTAGTGGAGGGCTTGGCAAGTATTTTTTCAAGGCTTTATGGGCTTGTTCACTCTCCTTGTCTTATTTCATGTTTCATCCCTGCTTAATGGCTTTGAAGAATGGGAGACACTTGTCGGTTGACCGAGAAATGAACCTGTTGAGCGCTGCTACCTGCCCGGTCAAGACTTGAACCTGTTTAAGTGACATTGGGGACTCCAGATCCAGAATGGCCTTAATCTTTAGGTTAGCCTCTATGCCCCTCTTATGGACAATGAAGCCCAAAAACTTCCCCGCGGTCACCCCAAATGCGCATTTGGAAGCGTTCAATCTCATTTGGTTCCTCCTTAAGATCATGAAGGTTCTACGGTGGCCGTCTAGATGCTCTTCAGGATTTGATGACTTGGTAATCATATCGTCAATGTATACCTCCACTGATCTTCCAATTTCAGGCTTGAACAACCGGTTGACTAATCGTTGGTACATAGCTCCTACATTTTTAAGCCCGAAAAGCATCACTTTGTAGCAATACAGACCATGTCCGGTGATGAAACTGGTTTTTTCCTGGTCGGCAGGGTGCATCATAATTTGATTGTACCCTAAAAACGTGTTCATGAAGCTCAGGAGCTTGTTTCTGGAGGTGGATTCAACTAACTGATCAATTTTTGGTAAAGGGAAACTATCTTTCGGACATGCCCGGTTGAGGTCCGTATAATCGACGTACGTGTACCACTTTCCATTTGCCTTCATGACAACAACCACGTTGGCGATCCATTCGGGGTAACGTGCCTTTCTGATAAAGCCTGCTTGGGTCAATTTGTCCACTTCTTTCTGGACTGCCGCATTTCTTTTAGCGTTGAAGTGTCTTCTTTGTTGTTTGACGAGTTCGAAGATCGGATCCACCGCTAGTCGGTGAGCAGCCAAAATCATCGAGATCCTAGGCATCTCATCGTGACTCCATGCAAAAATTTCATTAAACTCTGTAAGGGGCCTGTTCCTGCCCTTCTTCACTCCCGGTTCAAGGGTGGCTCCGATTTTGACGACCTTATAGGGATCATCCATTCGGACAGGAATCTATTCTAGTTTATACGCTAGATGGCTACTGGCCCATTCTTTTCTCTGCTCTTCCTAATCGGGCACCACGGGGTCATCCTCGGGGTGATTTATGGGCCCTACATCTTCTAGGGTCAACACAGGAGTTACCCCATCTTGGATCATTGTCACCTGGGCCAGTTATTTTGCTAGAGCTGTTGGGTTGGCAGACAATGCGTAGCATCTCCTGGATGTTTGCTGATTACCCCAAACTTCCCCCACCTTGTCTCCTACTGGGAACTTCAAGACGTTGTGGTAAATGAATAGGACCACTTTCAAGGATGACAAAAATGACCTCCCTTATACTGCATTGTAGACGGATGGGGTTTCCACTACAATGAAGTCTGTCATGAAATTTTGCTGGAGAAGGGTGGCTCCAATGATCACTAAAAGGATTTTTTACCCCACAGGTATGATTGAGTCCCTAGTAAACCAGTACATCGGGTAAGTTCAACTATTGTAACACCACTGTTTCAAGTTTAATTTTTCCAAGGTGTCTTTAGATAGGACATCGACGATGCTGCCTGTGTCGACGAGCACACGGTGTACCATACAGTTGGCAATCTTTACCGTGATCACCATAGGATCATCATAAGGCTATACGGTGTTGTAGACATCTGCTTCGGTGAAAATGATCTCTGACAACTAGGAGGGGTTGGTCGGACTCTGGTCGACCTCGAAGATACCCCGCCCCTCGTCTAAACAAGGGACTTTTCTTGCGTGATTTTTCTTAGAATTGTTATAGGTCCCAGCCAGAGTAGGCGGTCCGCTGATGGTATGTATTATCTGGATTTGTTGCATCAGGTCCGCCTGCTCCCCTTTTCATTTCTCAGTGTGCTCACGGATCTCGACTTGTACTTCCTATCCAGTCTGAATGTTATCCCTGATTTGCTATAAGAATTCTATCAAACATCCTCCCCTTATCAAAGCCTCGATCTTATTTCGCAGGTTGTAGCACTCTAAAGTGTTGTGTCCCACGTCTTTATGAAAGTCACAATACTTATAACGATTCCTCTTAACAACAGGGGCTTTCATAGGTGCGGGCTTCTGTAGCAACCTCTTGTCCCGAATGACGAGATAGATTGTCTCACAAGATGCATTTAAGGGGGTGTAACGATCATACCCTCTCTCATCTCGAGCTATTAGGGCCACTGTCCTGGGAGGAGGTGAAGCTCGCGGAGGAGTTCGTTTCGTAGGATATTTTTCCAAACTGGGTTGAGAGATATGGAAGCGATACGCTGACTTATTGAGGGGTTCGTTCTGCCATTTCTAAACTTGCTGAGGTTTGGGAGCTTCCTTCTTTTGTCATTTTACGGCTCTCATGTCGTCGTGTTCCATTTTAACCTCGAGTTATTTGTCGACCTCAATTTGCTCCAGAGCCCGATCATAGGCTTCTTGGTAGGTCTCTAGAGGTATCTAGAGGTCTCTTGGTAAAAGAATCGAAAATTTTGCTTGCCCACAAGTTCCTTCTGAAGTTGCTTAGGGTTTCTTTCTTGGTGAAGACCCCCATTTGGATGACTTCTTTGTAGAAACGCTCGACATAAGCCTGGAGGCTTTACCCTCTCTCCTGGATCACGTACTGTAGGTGGATTGGGTCCTTCAATCGGGGCTTAACTCCCTAGAATTATAAGCAGAAATCGGTTGACAGCTTCGTGAAGGAATTCACACTGCCAGCAGGTAGTTTCTAAACCAGGTCCTAGCGTAATCCGTGAGTGTAGTTGGGAACATTTGACACATAACGGCCCTAGTCGTGTTTTGGACCTCCATCTATTAAACGAAGCTCTCCAAGTGGCTCAAGGGATCCTCAGTCCCGGAGAATCTTTCGGTCGGCATTTTTTATTTTTGCTGAAGCTTCACCTCATGCATCCTTCTGGTGAAGGGAGTATTCATCTTGAAACAAATGTTATGGTGTATAGAATTAATCTAGATGGGGGGTGAATAGATTTTAAACAAATTTACCCAATTTTTGTAAAAGGTCAAGATTACGAAAATGCCCCTAGCTAGTTACAATAAAATCACAAGTGTAAAAATGCAGAAATATAAACGACACTTAAGATATACGTGGAAACCCTCTAAATGGGAAAAACCACGGGCTGATGGGTGCGCCACACTATAACCTCGAATCCACTAATGGCAAGGAATTACAACTTAATCCCGGTTTAATCCACCACCAGTACCTAATCCCGATATAAGTGAACCTAGTTCATCTTGCTTGTGCTTTAAGCTACCTACTCCCGGAAGCAGCACAAGTCTTACTTTTCAATGAAGAGATAAATTGTTCTAAGTGAATATATGATAATATTCAATGAACAAACAAGGCTAGGAAACCCTATATGCTTATCTGGGATAATGAGATGACAATTAATGCAACCCTAGATATCAAGTGCTAAATGACATGTTCAAATAGCTTAGATAAACATAGATCAATTAATTCTATGAAGCTATCACAATACAACACTCAATCATGTCATCACAACAATCTGTAATTTGTATTTAGAAATATTCTGATAGAATAAAATTAATTAAAGAGATGGTTTAGCAAGAAAAAAAACTTAACTTGTAAGAAGATAGTGAAGAACTTACCAAACAAGATGTGATGAAGCAACTCTATCCATAGATGCACTCTAGATGAACTTAGATGATGCAAGATGAAGTTTTGATGCACATGGGAATGCTTTGAGTGATTAAAAATGAGTTCTTGGAAGTGTTTTCATTTGAAATGTGTTCTAAGGAAAATATGTGATATATTGAACTCTTACACGACCTTACGACAATGAGATATATATATATATATGAGATCCAAACAAAGTGATGTCGTTTTGAAAAAAACGTTCCAGCTTCTTCATTGTGCGCTGGTGAGGTGCACTGGTCAAGTAGCGCACCACCAGCGTACTGCCTAACAAATTCAATAGGCGCTAGACGAGCGGCGCGTTACAGTGGCGCAACACAAGCGTAAATTCTCTGGAATGTTTACGTTGGTAAGGCTGCGCTAGACGAGTGTAGCGCACCACCAGCGTATGCACATTTTTTCACCTATGCGTGGGTGCAGCAATGCACCTTAGTGGTGCATGACTAGCGACAGTCCACTGTGAATGTTACGCTGGTGAGGTGGGTTGGTCGAGTAGCGCACCACCAGCGCAATTCCTACTTCAACACTCAAACAACCATACAAGCAACAAGTACAAGAGTGATGAAAATGCATCCTATTCTAAAAAGCCTAGCATGACATAAACTTTAAGTACAGGATGCAAGTAGATCAACAAGAGTTATTAAAACCAAAATTCACACAAGAAAACACTCAACATATAAGATCAAGAGTTATGTATGAATATGTGAGTGTGTGCGACTATCTCTTCAAAGTAAGTGAGCACAAGAATTTTACCTTTGGTGCTTCTCCTCTTGAGGTCTTAAGAGCATAAGCTACCCTTACATGAACCCCAACAGTGTGGTTGTTCATGAAATAATCCAATCAACAAATGAGGACTTTTCAATCTCCCCCTTTGGCTATTTCGTGACAAAACCACCACTCACATTAATCCTCACAAAACAAAACAGAAAAACACCAGGAAGATATTCTACATTACAAAGAGATAAACATAAAAAAAAACTTCAAGTCTTCAATCTCTTATAGAACTATCAACCCTACACACAAGGCAAGCTCAAATACGCTTTCCAAACCAAGTGCATGTGAGATGATCAAATGAATATAAAACAAAAGCATTTGCATTTAAGAATATGAATATGAAAACATGCAATGTATGTGAATGCAATGCTCCCCTTTAACGGGTTACTCCCCCTACATGTAATCTCTCCCCTTACTTGTAAACTTCCTTTTTAAACCAACACATGCTACTCTACTTTAGCCAACACTACTCCCCATTTTGTCATGATATAGTCAAAGGAGAAGTCCCCAACCGGGTCACTCAAGGCAAAGAAAGAAAGGAGCATACAAGATTGTTGCATAATTATATAAGCCATATTTATGCAATCTCAATTGATAGGAGAAACACAAGGAGATTTATTGAAGAAAATGTGTGAATAAAAAATGCTTTGCATACAAGACATGTTGCATTTAAGTTCAAAACAATGGTATTTAGCAAAGCAAATGACAAAGGTTTTCAATATGATTCAAACCAATTTCACCTTTCGTCATGAGAGAAGCAAGGATATCGAGTTTTTATATATATCAAATTTTAATGGCACTATATCCAACTTTATAAGCTAAACATGGCATGAGCAACTTTGCACCCTATTTGAATTTTTTGGGAGGATACCCGTATGATAGTAGTCATGTTCAACTAATAAAGAAAGAGACACAATGATGCAACATTTTAGTCTCACTAGCTTTTTCACACAATATTTTGCATTCAACAATTGCAATCATCAATTCATTCTTTATCATTTTTCATTAGCATGTCATTAAAGAATCATCATGTCATGGAGATAATTATAGGTCATTCAATATGTACTTCCTATGTAGATCTCCTAGTCCAAAAATGCATGTTTGAACATAAATATGACATGGATTGTAATCAAAGCAAAGTTCACACTTATTGGAGAAAATACAATATACTATAATAAGTGCAACCAAGCTACTCAAGCAATCAATAAAGGAGCATAAACTTTTTAAGAAAAAATGAGATGCAACAAGTATACAATAGCTCTCTTTGCTTGAGTTCCCCTTGTGAGGTCAAAGACCACAGCTCATCACTCCATGTGACAAATCCCAATTGATCTACTAAATCCATTGGACCTAGTTGAGCTTATGGGTGAAAACTTAGCACAATGACAAGCGGGTTCATCTTTTTTAATCCACTTGGGTTACACATTGACATTCCTAATGGTCAAGACCATCATATTACTCCTAGGATCATTAACACTAGCTTTCCTAGGCACATGCATACTGGTTGTACCCCTTTTTCTTTCAATCATGCTCTTAGTTCTACACATGTTAATGTTCTTGAAACAATTTGGTCTAATAAGACCATCAACACCACAAAAATGACATGAAGGAATAAAGTGAGGGGTCATACCATTCCTTTATGAGGACAAAGGTGCTTTCCCATGTCTTTGAGCTTTCCTTTGATGTGGTATTGATTCTCTTCTCCCTTGTTGTTGAGTTGGAGAAGATCGCTTCCTTTGTTGAGCATGCAGGAAATGCTTCTTGGCTTGATGGGTTTTAGTTTGAGGGATAGTTGCTTGAAGTGCTCTCATTGGTTGAGCTTGAGCTTGACTTCTTGGTGCCATCTTGACTTGGATATTTCTAGAACACTCTCCTAGTTCAATTTTCTTCTTAGGTTGAAGTGGAGGAAGAGGTTCTTTGAAGTCCAAGCTCTTGACAAATACCGTCTTGCTAGAAGTTGAGGTCTCCTTGTCATCTTCAAACCCTAGACCTCTCTTATCACTTGGCTTATTGCCAACTCCCAACATATGGTTAGGCTTCTTCGTACTCGAAGTCATCTAAGCAATCAACTCTCTAGCTTCTCTATGCTCCCCATTCAAGCTTTCTTCCACTTTTCTTCCATTCTCCACTTTCTCACTTAAGTGAGTCACTTCAGTTGATAGCTTGAGGTTCTCTTCCTTTAGCTTTCAAACCTCTTTCTTTATATTAAACCTTAAGCTTTGAAAATGCTCAATAAACCCTTCAAGGTTCATACTCTCTACATTTCCATTTGAAGAGTGAGATGAAGAACTCCTATCACTAGAGCCATCACTAGTGTCACTTGTTGCCATGATGGCATCATCAATGTAAGTAGCTTCACTTATCACTCTCTTAGCTACTTTTTTATCACATCCTTCTTCAAGGTTGCAAACTAAGGTCTTGTTGCCTTTTTCTACATCTTCCACAAAGGAGGCTCAAAAAGCCGTGTAGTTAAGAATAATCTCTTCATCACTAAAGGAATCATCTCCTTCATTGGAGTTATCACTTCCAGTATCAATTAATGGGGTGGTCACCACCTTTCCTTTCTTCTTCTTTGAATTAGCACATTTGGGGGTAAAGTGACCTATCCCACCACATTCATAACATCAGACCCCTTTCCTTCTGGTCTTTTCTTCCCTAGGCTTAAACTTCTTGAAAGGAGTCTTTTTCTTCAAGTCTTGACTATTGGATCCAAAACCTTTCCTCTCAAACTTGTAGAATTTCTTGAACTTCCTCATTAGTAAAGCCATTTCCTCATCTGAGTCATCACTTTCCTCCTTCTCAACTTTGGAGGCTTTCAAAGCAATTCCATTTTGCTTTTTAGGAGATGTAGTGGTAAGACCCTTCTGTTAGGTTTTAGTTTGTGTTGGCATGAATTCCATATCAAAATGATGTTTACTTGTAATGACTTAGTTGTTTAAGTTCATGATGATTCAAGCTTCAAGGAAGAAGAAACAAAAAGTCAAAGCAAGTTCTAAGTCTAAAGGATGCAATATGGTTCTACAAAGGTATACTAAGACCTTATCTTTCTCTTACAAGGCTTAGGCACACACAGACAATTCATTCATATGTGTCCCTACATTGTTGTGCACCTTTATAGACACACATATACAATTCATTCATATGTGTCCCTGCATCGTTGTGCACTATGTATACCACATTCACACACTTGAAGATGAATGCTCATGCATTGGTATGGAAATAACATGATTTAGAATATGCATGATTGGAAACTATCTCTATGTAGTTTGCATTCTAGTGTGAATTGTGTTTGTGTGTGTATATGTTTGTATAACATGGATATTGAACTTGGATTTAGTCTTAAATAATTCTTGATTGAGTTCTGGTCATTTTGGTTACTCATACTATTGATTTCAAGTTCTAAGTCAAAAGATACTACACTTTCAACTCATGTTTCATACATTGTCTTCGTCTTCGTATATCGAGTCGAATTGTTATTTTCTGGGTTGAGTATCTTATATGTCCATGTCCATGTGACATTTATGGTTTGTAATCTGTAAATATATTCGAATTCCAAATTTGGAGGCCGGAGAAAGGTCTAAGAACGCAAAGGAAGGTCAAAGGAGAAAGAAGCAAGCATACACTTCATTCCCGAGATGGCGTGTGGCCATCTCGGGGCAGAAGGCTTGCTGCCCCGAGATGCCCACATGCCATCTCAGGCAGCAAGCTTGCTTGGCTTCATTTTTGTTCTCTGGTTATTTCACTTGTCCAAGTTTCCCACTCCTTTATAAACTCTTTCCCTCTCACATTCCATTCCAAGAAGAAACTCAAATTAAGTGTGCAGAAATTTTCTCTCTAAATTTACTCACCTTCCAGAAACCATAACTTCTTCATTTGAACTCCGATTTGAGTGATTCGAAGTTGAGAGTGTTCATCTATTCATCCTCCATATTTTCTCTGAAGGTTTGAGTTAATTTGGCTGCTGCTGTTGGTGTCTAATCATACAAAAATGGGACTGCACCTAAATCAACTAAGGTATTGATTTTCTCTCAAAGTTTTCTTTTAAAACTTGGTCAATTGCCTTGGGTTTTCTTCTTCTACATATATTTGTATATTGTGAGTGTTTTTATTTATGTTTTGAACACTTTCAAAGCTAAATTGAGTTTCAATTGAAATCATACATGTTGAGTTAGGTTTTGATTTTGCCTATGCCATCACATGTTTGGGATTGTATTGTGCTAGCTTTGATTCTAGGAATATTTTATGATCTTTGATTGTTTGATTTTGTGAAAAATAGTTCCTCACATGTATTAGGCTCTCTTGGCCGAATTTCTCACATAATACATGTGCTTATGTTCTTTTGAGTTATTCATGTGATTTGTTGAATCTATGATTAGGAATATGATTTAGAACTTTTGCTTAAATCTAATTGACTTTGTCATATGATTTTAGCATGTTTTTGGTTTGTGTGATTTAAACTTGGTCTTGTGATTCCAATTTAGATATATGCATGTATCTAGTTTATGATTATTGTTGAACATATCTTACATAATCTAGATTGATTACACATGCATGATAAACTAGACTATATGTGATTTGTGCATTCATGCTCATGTCTAGTATTTTCCATAGGATGTGTTGATCATAGCATTCTATGTTACGTGCTTGTTTGCATTTTGCATTCATGATCACCTAGATGCCTTGTGAGAAGGAAGTCTTGACAATAGGTGTGAGACCTACGGTGTTAAGCAAGAAGTCTTGGCAAGAGGTGTGATGCCTTGGATTGTCGAGCAAGGAAGTCTTGGCTAGAGGTGTGAAGCCTTGGATAGTCGAGCAAGAAGTCTTGCCTAGAGTTGGGAGAACTTAGATAGGTGAGCAAGGAAGTCTTGACTAGAGTCGGGAAGACTCGGATAGTTGAGCAAGAAGTCTTGCCTTGGGTTGTGAAAATCCGGATAAGGTGAGCAAGAAAGTCTTGACAAGAGATGTGAAGCCTCAGAGTGTTTTGCATAGGGCGGCAACTTCTAAAGTAGGATATGAGGGTAGTTTCTAGGTGAAGAGGTCACTTGAGAGATTGTACTTGTCTTATCTACTAGTGGATTTTGTTTGCCGGTGGCTGCTAGCCGGTGGATGTTTCCTCTTCGGAGGTTTACCACGTTATATCTTGTGTCAACTTTTCTCTATCCCTATCTCTTTAATATTTGTATTATGGATAGAACTCTTTCTGTATGTTGAATTTATTTTTATAGAATAGATTGTGTATGTGTAACAATTATTTGTTTGTATCACACTTTCATTGTGTTTATATATTGATTAATTGTCTTTAATTAATATATATATTGTGATACAAGCAATCTAGAGGGACAAACTTTTGTTTGTTTCAAATGGAGTCGAAAAAGGTGTCTAACCTATTCACCCCCCCACCCCTCTAGGTTAGCCTTGAGCATTTAACCGTGATTGTATTTTGACCTTCCTATATTCATAAGCTAGTAGCCTCCTAATCACTTTACTCGGCTTCATATCCTTGTAAGCACTATTCTCTTCTAAAGCCGTCACCCTAGACTCAAATCTTTTGGGTAGAGATCTCATAATCTTTTGCTTCATTCTCTTATCCGAATAAGGTCCACCAAGTAGATGACTTTGATTTATAATGTTCATTAACCTTACTTCAAAGTCATTAAAGCACTCGTTCTTATCCATCTTGAGCAATTCGAATTACGTTTGGAGAACTTGAAGCTTCGATTCCTTAACCACATCGGTTCCCTCATGTGCAACCTCTAGGATATTCCATGCCTCCTTAGCTATCCTAGTATTTTGAACCAACTTATACTGGTTCTCATCCATTGCACATAGGATGGCATGCATTGCCTTCCTATTCCATTTTGATGCCTTAAAATCTTGTTCATTCCACTGTGCCTTTGGCTTGAGTACATCATCTCCTCCATCCATATGAGTCATTATGAGTGGAGTGTATCCATCTTCAACCGCCATCCATACCCTGTCATGAATTTGGCAAATGTACGACTCCATTTTGCCTTACCAGGAGGCATAATTCTATCCGGTGAGAAGTGGAGGTCTAGTGCTACAAGCTCCCTCGTTGCCACCGTTTCCACTCATGAATGATATGAATGCAAGTGTACGAATGATCAATACACACACAAAATGCAACACACACCAAAATGAGCAAGGATCAACTATGTATGTCTAGGAACCACCTCTGATACCAATTGAAACAAATATTATGGTGTGTATAGAATTAATCTAGACCGGGGGTGAATAGATTTTAAACAAATTTATCCAATTTTTGTTAAAGGTCAAGATTACAAAAATGCCCCTAGCTAGTTACAATAAAATCACAAGTGTACAAATACAGAAATATAAGACACTTGAGATATACGTGGAAAGCCACCAAATGGGAAAAACCACGGGATGATGGGTGCGCCACACTAGAACCTCGAATCCACTAATGGCAAGGAATTACAACCTAATCCCGATTTAATCCACCACCACTACTACCTAATCCTGGTATAAGTGAACCTAGTTCATCTTGCTTATGCTTTAAACTATCTACTCCCGGAAGCAACACAAGTCTTACTTCTCAATGAAGAGATAAAGTGTCCTAAGTGAATATATATGATGATATTCAATGAACAAACAAGGCTAGGAAACCCTATATGCTTATCTAGGATAATGAGATGACAATTAATGCAATCCTAGATATCAAGTGCTAAATGACAAGTTCAAATAACTTAGCTAAACATAGATCAATCAATCATATGAAGCTATCACAATACAACACTCAATCATGTCATCACAACAATCTCTAATTTGTATTTAGAAATATTATAAGAGAATACAATTAATTAAAGAGATGGTTTAGCAAGCAAAAACACTTAACTTGTAAGAAGATAGTGAAGAGCTTACCAAACAAGATGTGATGAAGAAACCCTATCCATAGATGCACTCTAGATGAACTTAGATGATGAAAGATGAAGTTTTGATGCGCATGGGAATGCTTTGAGTGATTAAAAATAAGTTCTTGGAAATGTTTTTCCTTTGAAATGTGTTCTAAGGAAAGTATGTGATATATTGAACTCTTACACGACCTTAAGACAATGAGATATATATATATATATATGAGATCCAAACAAAGTGATGTCGTTTTGAAAAAAATATTCCAGCTTCTTCATTATGTGTTGTTGAGGTGTGCTGGTCGAATAGCGCACCACCAGCGTAATACATAACAAATTCAATAGGCACTGGATGAGTGGATCATTACAGTGGCACAACACAACCGTAAATTCTCTGGAATGTTTGCACTGGTAAGGATGTGCTAGACGAGTAGCGCACCACCAGCGCATGCATATTTTTTCAACTATACGCAGTTGTAGCATCGCACCTCAGTGGCGCATGACTAGCGACAATCCACTGTGAATATTGCGCTGGTCGAGTGCCACTGTAAAAGGCCCAAGGAAGTAGAGTAGGAGGTGTTCATGCCAAGAGTAGTGTATCAGGGGATATCACTAGGGACTAAACCAAGAGTGGTGAGTGGCTGTGTCCATAGCCTGAGGTTGTCGAAAGTGAGAGTCCGAGAATCACTTGAGGGTGTAACCTTTTATTCATATAGTGGATTTCTGTGACCAAGTGTGGCACACTTAACAGGCCGTGGTTTTTCTCATTTGGAGGGTTTCCAAGTATACATCTTGTGTTATTTATATTTTCGCACCTTACACTTGATGTTGTATGTTTGTTTTATTGGGTGAATTTTGAATATTGTCTAATCAAGAAAAAATGGTAATTGACTTGATTAAAACCTATTCACCCCCCTCTAGGTTTAGACACACACGTTTCTAGGGAACTTTCAAACCGAAAATTTGCTCAGGGTAAGGAATTACAGCTAACGCCCTCGAGACCACTACCACGGAGGTGATGGCTGGGGTTGGTACCTTTGATACCTAACCTGCTTAGATAAACATGAGTGTTTGTATAACAATAATAAGTGGAGACTTTAGCATTTATTACTTATGGAATACAAAATTCTCTCTCATATGCTCACTATCTCTCTAGAACGTAGGAAGGTGGCAACTTTATACTTGTCTAATAGTGGATTTCAGGACGACCGTGTTCTGATAACAGAATTTAGGTTCGACGTACTTGTCTCTCCCTTTTTATCTATCGTCTATCCTTCTGCTGCCCTTATTCCTGTGGGAATGTTTTGGTATATTTATATGCGGTTGAATCACTTTGAACGGATGTATCTCCCGCATTGATTCTCTGAACCTACTCCTTCATTATCGGACGGGATCCATTATTTGAAAGTTGTTGACTCCGAGTAAATAGCGGAAACGATGATACTGTTGACGAAGATAAGTTTACTTCCTTTCTGGAATCAAACTCTTGACTTGCATGTAAAGGCTGGTTGTTATGTAGATATATTTATGTGCGTACTTACGGCATGATTCTTCATGGAGGTTGCTTAGCTAGCCATTCATAGTTTTCATAGACCGAGGTAGATCTACGCTTTGGTTCCTTTTTCTGGAGGCTTCGAATGGACACCCTATAAGTCATTCCTATGAGGTAACATGGATCTGATTTATTTAGAGGCATTCTTCCTTCTTATATGGTGGAGGAGACAGCGGGCTCCTAGAGAGGTTGGTGGACTTCTCGTTCAGGCTATGAATTATGTTTGACCTCTAAAAGCCTTAACCCGGAGGGGACTTGTTTTGATTGTTGGACTTCTTTCGAATGTTTCTTGAGCTTGGCGACCCCCTATCTTTCATAAGGTGATTGAGAAGCCCGACCCCAGGAACCGAGGTTCCCAGGTAGGTAGCCTCGAGAACCCAGACTCCAGTGTTCGTGTGGGGGCTAGACCTAGTCGTGCCTAGCTTCTTCCTTGATAGTTTTGAAGCCCGGCGATCCCTCAGTGCTTCTGCGGGGTAGTTTTATGGTACATTTGGGGTTTCATGAATGTCGACTTTGGGCTGGGAGAGTGGAAATTTCTCTTTGACCCTTGGACAAATTTTACTATTAACACAGGGTTTATTCCTTATTGTTCAAGGTGTAGTCCAACTTGAACTGATCAAAGGAATCCGATAATGAGTTGACTACCTTATCAATTTTCGTCTCAACATTTATCTCATCACCATTGAATTCAGCAATGTTGAGATAAGTTATGACTTTCATTATGTGATCTTCCACAACCTGTCCAGGTTTCATTCTAATATTAATGAAAGCAGTCATTGCATCTCTCTTAGTCATCCTAGACTTCATAACAAGCATCTCCTCCAGAGACATCATTATATCGACCACTGTCTCCATTCCTTCATGTTACTGTTGCATCATGTCAGAGATGGTGGCCATAATGTGACATTTGGCCATCTTATCTGAAGTCTTCAACTGTTGATACTAGTCTCTTTACTCCTCGGTAGATTCATTAGTAGGAGTTGGTGGTTTAGAGCTACACAGAACAAACTTATGATTTTCAGCTTGCAGCAGCAACCCAACTTTTCTTTTCCATGTGATATAATTATCACTAGTTAAAGTATTATCATTTAGGATGCTGATTAGGGTTGAGGTCTTGATTCTGAATGATAAAAAAAATTATATAAGTAAACAATCATGTTAAAGCATTTTCAAATATTCATCTGGAATTAAATAAAATAATTCAATCGTAAAATTCAACGGTGATCCAACACCTATAAATGTCACGTCTCCTTTAGGAGTTTGCACCATCTACTAGTTGGACAATGTCCCATCTAATTGTTAACATAACAACCAACATTTTCAATTTTAGCCTTGCGATTTTATTAACAAGAACTTATGGGAGGATATTAAAAAAATCAATTCAAGTAGTTTACCAAGTTATCGACCTTCAATAAATTCCCTCATGAATATCCCTCCTTTGAGAGTAGATATCTTTTGAGTCAATTTTCTAGTCTATTTTTGTAAGGAAGTATCTTACTAAATTCCATTCATGAATACCCATTGGGGGGTTATTATATGAAACATAAAGCTCAACTAAACTTGGAGGCCAGAGGCGTTCCAAACTTTTTCTCCCACTCAATTGTTTAAGGCGTGTGATCGAATTCCATAGAATGATTTACCAAGTTATCTAGATGCCAATTAGATACATAAACCATTCAATGCATGCTCATACAAAAGAGATATATTAGTGGCACTCCTATTATATATGACATGTTATCAAACAATGGCAAATATTGCAATATTTACGAAAAAGTAAACACCCACAATTTTGGTCCGTCCACCAAGCATTTACTATATAGAAGATGAAGTATATGTAGGATAGGATAAAGCTAAAGTAGAAGACGGAAAAGGTAGTGGACCAAAAATACCAGATATTGATAGTCTCCCTACTACCTCTAGAATAGAAAATTGTCTATAAATAAAAGGTATTCGTGACTCAAAAGAGAAGTATAGAGAATTTAAAGATAAAAAAAGAGTTTATAGAGCAAAGTTAAAACTATAAAGCTGGAGGAAGTCACTCTAGGATTTGATACATGAGGATTACTAGACTCTACTTTAAATTCTACTATCTCTATCCTTTTTACTAACCATGCTAAAAATTCTGAATTTATGCTATTATGATCTATTTTTTCTATTACGGGTCTTTCATGTTCCTATGGTTTTCATAGATTCAAAACGAGTTTTCAAATTCCTCAAAGCCTTCAGTCGCCTTTCATCAACAAGACTTTCACAAAGCCACCTAAGAGTTTTTCATAGAAAACTATAAATTTTGTTTTAGACAAAAACAAGAACTCTACTAGACACGATTCTAGTATAAGCAGCATATGGACTCTTAACAAAGCTTCAAGGACCTTGTTTACGATATAAATTTAACAATCTTTTCTAGCTTTCGTTATCCTGGCTAGACTTCGTAGTTTTTGAAAAATAAATAAAACTTTTAAAGGAATAGAGAACTTAGAAACTTATTGAAAAATATTCACAGCTTTATTGATTCTGAGAAATATTGTACATAAGGAAAGTAAATGAGAAAGTGAAGGTTGTTATTTACAAGTAGAGAGTGTTTTTTGTGAGATTTTTTTGTGCATAAGTTGATCGATGATTATTTACAAAGGAGATGAGCCTTATATAGGCAAAATCTGGCCAACAAACAACAAATTGGTAGACAACTTCTAACAAAGTCAAAAGATAAACAGTAAAACTTTACAAAATTAAACAGTAAAGATTCCGATGTTTTCTAATAATGGTACTGTTTTCTACTATTCTGAATAAAATTTGATGATGATTTTGCTTTTACTATTTCTGCGCTTAACTATTTTTTTCTTCTTCCTCACTTTGATATTATCTTTAGGCATCCAGATTATGATAAGCTTCATTGTCTAGCTCAAGGTCGCTATCTTTTAGAAGAGTATCCCCTAGCCTTATCACTTCTTGTTCTTGAACTTCTCTTAGGTAGTCATTCGATTCATGGCTCAAGAAAATCCAAGGTATGGGATACTTGAACCAAACATTATTGTCTCTGATGAAGATTGACATGTGAGGAGTCTGACCTATCAGCTTGGGCCTGACCAAGTTGATGCTAATAAAATACATATGCGCTCTATATCTTTGCAGATACTCGGGACACATATCCTGGAGATCTGCTGAATGATTTTCTCCACCTGCCAATTGTACAGGGAAGTTATAAGGAATTATCACGATATAGTGATAAGCTGGAAGGTAGCGTGTCATCTTGTAGGGCTGACTAATTATCCACTTACATGGTATTGAATCTATGTCAAGAACAAACCTTTTCTTCCTCCAAACATTCTGATAGATTGTTGGAGTTTTTCTGGAAGAAATGAGTTTTTAACGACACTAGATGCATTGATGGTATCGATAATCAAATAACTAAAAAGTTCTTCAATGTCAACTTGTCCTAGCTCTGGAATGTAAAAATTCATAGGAAAATCATCCAAATGAATCTTGACAGTCATAAACTTGAATGGAAAACTATGATTTATATTTCCTTGATGTAAAAGAGTAGTCATACCGTGAGGTAATTCTACTGCTTGAGAAAGAAACTTTTGGATTTTCAAAAACTGCTTTAAATTACCATCTCTGGCATGACCAAAGATGCTCTGCTTTATATAATTAGGAAGATTTTCTACCGCTTTATATATACTTTTAGCCTGATCCCTCATTAGGGTAATGTTAATAATATCTAAGTTTTCTCTATTTTTTCTTTGACCTTTTTCTTTTTTTCTTCTTCTTTTTCTTCTATTTCTTCCATCTTCTGAAACTGCTCTATTAGCCGTTTAGCTTTATCCGGTTCTTGCTTTCGTACTATATTTTTGTCTTGCAAATTGATCAAAAGATCATTCATATCCTTTTTGCAACTTTCTAATTCTTCAGAAATTTTATTTTTTGCTTCATTGATACTTTTAAAATGGTTCATAAAACCATGTACTCGGTTTCTATCATAAGAACAACCATCAAATTCTAAGATGGGTTCAAAACCATCTTGATATTGAAAAAACATGCTTAAAGCTTTTTGAGCTTCATCAAAGGTATAATATCCTTTAAATATAGGATTTGGAAAATCTTCTACACAACTAGCAGTTTCCTGGTAGGTAGAATAGATTCCTTTCTTTATACCTCTGAAAACTAAATAGAAATTAAACTTATTGCTTTCTGAAAAATATTGGCTTAAAACATTTAAAGTTTGAAGAAAACATTTGTTATCATTTATAAAAAACCAAATATTGTTAAGCAAAGCTTGTTAAACTTTAGTAAGTTTTTCTTTCAATTGTGTCAACGGTTGAAAAGGAGCACCTAGATAATAGTTGATCATATAAGATCCTATACTATGCTTTTTACCACTTATGCTTTGCAAGAGAGAACTAGAGCTTGAGATTTTCTGGCTATTCTTTGATCTTTTTGCCATTCATTCATCATAATCAACAATCTATTAGTCTTGATAAGATATCAGCTATAGTATTATCTTTTCAACTAATATGTTCGAATTCTGCTTTGTATCCTCTTCCTGTTAAAGTTTCTAAAAATCCAATCCATCTTTGGCTAACAAAGGATTTTTTCTTTTCAAAATTTTTCTTTTGTACCTTTTTATAAAATTCAACTACATTATTGCAATCGGTTCTTACTATAAAGGTTCCATTTTGTATATATATATATATATATATATATATATATATATATATATATGAAACTGATTTAATGAGTTTAAGATTCCTAATATTTCTAATTCTGTACTAGACCTTCTAGATTCAACTTCTGAAAATTTTCCACTAGTATACATAGCAATTTCTTCTGTATTTTTTAAACTATTCTTTATGTGCTTTTGAATTAGTATCCCAACCCATCCTTTACTACTAGCATCTGTTTGAACAACCTTATAATAGCTATCTATAGGTAAAGCTATTGGGCTTAGGTTTTGTACTATCTTTTTTATCTTCTGGATTAACTTTACATCTTCACTATTAAAGAATCTTTGGCCATTTTTGCTAACTTTGTTGTAAATGGGCTTGACTAAAGTGCTTAAATTAGGTATAAACTTTCTACCATAATTCAATAATCCTAAGAACTTTTGTAACTCCTTAGTTTCTTCTATTTTATCTGGAAACTCTAAAATCTATGTAATTATATGAGGTTGTAGTTCTATTTTCCTTTATCTATAATTAATCCTAAGAAATATATTTTATTTTTAAATAAATCTAATTTTGATTTTGATATAATTTTATTATTCTTTTTGAAAGTTTCTAAAAATTGCCTAACATGATGCATGTGTATATATCTGTTATTAGTAAAAATAAGAATATCGTCTATATACACTATACAAAAACAAGAATTTTTTTTAAAGATTTTATCCATTATTTCCTTAGAAACTTGGGGAGCGTTCTTTTTTCCAAAAGGCATAACTAACCATTCAAAGTGCCCTTATTAATAGCTAAATATTGTCCAATTAACTGATTCTTCATCAAATTTTATTTGCTAGAAACCACTCTTACAATCAAATTTTGAAAACCAACTAGCATTTTGTATACAATTTACTAATTCATGTTTATTAGGTAGTTTGTAACTATTTCTTAGAGTGTTATCATTTAATCTTTTATAATTTATCACCATTCTACTCTTTCTTCTTTTTTGTTCACTATGGCTGAATACTATGAAAGCTGGGCTTCTGTGCCTACTTGTAATTTTTCTTATTACTTCCAGTCCGAAGAGATCTTCTATATGCATTTTACACTGCTTCCTATCTTCTAAACTATAGGGTAAATCTTGAGTGATTATAATTATATTAGGGTTTATAATTTCTATTTAATAAACCTCTATACTATCTTTATTTTGAGGATTTTCTCCAATTATTTTTAACCTTTCTAACTCTTCTATCTTTTGTCTTATTTCTATGGGCCAGTCTTTACAATTATCCGCTTCTTCTGTTATGATATTCATACAACTATCTTTAAGATATTCTTTCATTTTTTCTCTACTTAGGGCATCTAAACTAGGTTCTAGATCTTCATCTAAAGCTAATAATATTGAGCTTTCATATTCTAATTTTGGGGGTTCTTTAATAGTCGTAGCCTTCTTTATATATGGAAGATTACTAGTTTCTAGCTTAGGCTGAATAAATGTTGACCTTTTAAAGAAATTGACACCACTGGATGTGATTAACATGCTTCTGTTATTTCCTAAAATAAAATTTAATCCTTAAAAAAAAATTATAACTTGCTGGCTGATTTGTAATTAAAGTTTGTGGTATTTTATGAGTTTCTTCGTTAATCCTAATAGGTATGTTTATTAAACATTCGGTTATCTGAATTGTGCTTTCACTAAATGTTCTTAGTCCTATGTAAGCTCCTAACTTAGTCCTGTGTTCTTCAAGGGCTAAACTTTCATGGATGATGCATTTATTAGCACCAGTATCTATCATTGCTTTGGTCTTTATTGGTCTTGACTTATAAAGTATTTCTACATCTATTAGAATTAATTCACTCCCTGCTCTATTTATCTCACTCTCTTGTCTACTATCCTTGTTATCTATACAATTTTTACAATAGTATTTCTTATTTTCTTCATAACCTTTGTTAAAATTCTTATTACAATCATAGCAGTTCCTTCCTAAAAAGGAGGTAATTTCTTCTTTCATATTTACTTCTAACTCGCTACTTGGTTCTATTTCACTAAATTCTTCTTCTGATTCTATCTCACTAAATGAGTTGTCTTCTGAACTATCATAGTCTATTATACATATACTTTCATTATCAGATATATCTTCTAGATTGTAAACTTCTTCTAGATTTTCTAAATCTTCTATTTTTATCATTTCCACTAAATTAGCTTTTTCTTTATTATCTGGACAATTTGGTTTAATATGACCTATTTTTCCATATAAATAGCACTTACAATTTTAATGATCTTTTCTCTTATAGACTTTCTTCTTATACTTAAAAGCCTTTTTTACTACATTCTTTTTATCATTACTATACTTGAAAAACTTCTTAGGCTTAGACTTCTTATAAGGTTTGTTGAATTTGTTTTAAGGTTTGTAAGGGTTGAGGATTGTAAGATCGTCTTTTCTTCATGTATCTTTTCTTATAGCTCCTAGATTTTCCACATCCTAATGTAGGTACTTCATATAAGTCTATACACATCTTGCTAAACTGTAGTTGAGCTTGTCGCCTAGCCTTTTCTTCATCCCACATTTCTCCTATTCTTTTTCTAACAAATTCTACCATGGGTATAAACGAGACTTGCCAAAATAATCCTTATTTTTGCTTTTCTTTAAACCACTTATCTAAATCTTTATTTAATCTTTCACCTATTTTTCTAGTAACTTATTTACAAACTTCATTAAAAGATTCTCATCATAGGGTCTTCCTATCTGACTCCACTATTTATAAAACAAATCTATATAATAATCAAAATAATGTAAATCACATGTCTTTAATTGTTCTAAACTTCTTATTGCTCTAACTTGCTTTCGTGTATCATCTACTTCTTCAGTTGATGCTCCTAATAAACATTTCCTTATTCCATCTATAAAACTTAAAACTGTTATATTTATTTCAAATTCTTCTAACTCTAAGTTTCTCTTTTCATCTTTCTTCATAAATTCTCTCCATCCTAAATAAGTTTGTTTTTCATTGTATCCTAAAGTGCTTTCCAAATACACTAGCTTATACTTATAATATACTATGTCACTAAAGGCTTCCATAGAATGTCTAATCAAATTTCCTTCCCATTTATTAAAAATATGCTTCCACTCCTTAGGTTTATGACCTTGTAAACTTAAAATTAATTTATCCTTTGCTTCTGGTGACTTCCTCCAGCTTTCTAGTTTTGTCTTTGCTCTATAAACTCTAGAAAATCTAGTAAATTACAATTATTTGAAATATAAAGCCCTAATCCTAACTTGGTGAATAAGTCATCTAGTGGCCACCGTCCAAAGGTCTCATGATCTGGCACTTGCATGACCGAAGCCTTGTACGGCTACCCCGAGTTGCTCTATTGCTACTTTTTCTACTTCAAATTCTTCAATTCTTTGATTCTTTAAAAATTGAATATCGTACAATAGAAATTTTTTATTAGAACAATAAAAAAAACTTAGAAACTACCAAGAAGGAAATTATGGTAATGATAAACCACCCTTCTTGTTATAATTCCAAAACAAAAAAACATTGAAATTCTTGGACCAAAATTGAGCAATCACAAATTACATTATAAAAAGTATATATATATATATATATATATATATATATATATATATATGAATTCTTAGAGTGACATCTCTTTGTAAAAACATGCATATTTACAATAAAATAAATTGATTCACGTATATATGCATCAATTAATCAAGGGTACAACCAGGCTTTGATACCAATTGTAGGAAAAACATGCGGCGGAAGCGAAAAAATATATTGGTATATTTCCAAAATAATTCCTTTCAAAGAACGGACCTTAACCCTTGATTAATTAACATATAATAAAAATATCATACCTTTTTCTCTATACCTTTTTCTCTTGACGATTCAAGTTACGCCGAATTGAGTCCGCAAGATCGTCTAATCTAATCACAAATCTGATTGTGGGCTCCCTTACTTTGAATTGTATATCTGAGGATAGAATACAAACAAAATATTTTTCTTTTGTTAGTCACAATAATCCTCCTAGAGAAAAAGAAAAGAACGTTTGGTCACTTGTGAATTATCAATCTATTTGTCCTAGCCGAATCCTCTCCATAGGAGGATTTATGTCTTGTGGCCAAATCCTCTTAAAAGGGGGATTTGTGTGTTAGCCAAGAAACCTCACTCAAAGAAGAATTCTTTTCCACACCGAAACTCATATTCCAACTCATTAGTGTATTTATCTAATAACTAATTATTTAATATAAATTCAGTTGTGACTTTATCAAAAACTTCATAATTTGAATAATTGTCAATTAGAGTTTTGATAGATATCAAATACTTTATAATTTTACTAGATAAAGATATTCCTTTTATTTATCTATTTATAAAATAAAGTATTTGATACTTATTATACTACCAACAATAGTATAACACTAGGAGACTTTCTCCTACTAGGAACAAGATTTTGACTTTTAATTAAATAATTAAATAATTATTAATTTAATTATTTTCTATTTAATTGAATAATAAAATAAAACAATATTTTAGGCCAATAAATCTGAGCCCTTGCCGCCCAAGCCATATATAAGGGACATATATTATTTTTTCATTTTATTAAATCCATTGGACTTCAATAAAAAGTCCACATGTGAATTAGACCCATTTTGACTAAAAAAGAAACAAGTCCACATGCCTCAAATTAATATATTAATATAATTTAAACAGCCCATTTAATTAAAATGTGCAAATTATTTTCTTATTGTATTAATGGAATGCTAATCGCACCACATTTGGGCCGCCCAAGGATTCCCACATCCTTGGCCACCCGTTCTAGGTATTTTGAAGTGTTACCGCATTTCTTTCTCACACATGACCGCACCTCTCCAAAATTTTTGGATTTCGAAATCAAAAAATAATTTTAGATGGACCCATAAATTAGTCCGATAGAATATATCAAGTGATCCATGCAAGTTCATGTGGATTGGGGATCTTGACGGACTATCTAAATTTAAGCTGATAGAACCTAATCACAATTGACAAGTGATTCACTTAGGTCAAATTAATTAATTTTAGTTCATTCCACTAAAGAACTAAAATTGAACTCTTAAATCAAGATAGAATAAGTTAATGTTCCGCATTCGTACCATTGACAATCTTAATGGAGATAGCATATCCTCGTGAAGAATAACAATAATCACCAATAGCTAATGGACCGCTTATAGTTCTCTTAGTTATCATATTTACTCATATGACCCCATTTTGATATAGGTAGTCAAGAAGTCATATTTCAATAGACACTGTTGACAACTTAAGGTTAAGATTTAATATCTAATACCTCAAAAGTTATATATGATGGTATTCTACTCACGTTTAACAATTGGAGTCAAGATGTCCATGTCTATAAATGAAGTCCTCTATCAATTAACAAATAAATGCCACCAAAACACTGAGGATAGACTATGCCATGTAATTGTACTCATTGATGGCTCAAATGATAAGAATTGTAATCATAAGTCCATCATTTATCTCATGATTAAGATAGACTCTCCTATTGTCTTCAAGTGAAAACTTTTATCCATTGATGGATCTGGATAAAGTATCTTACTATGATCCTATTCAATGCACATAGTGCACTAGATTCGTGCACTAGATTCTTTTTCCCAAAGACACCACACTTTGATGATTTTAGACTCATCATAACACATTTGATCCCACTCAAATGCTAGTAAGAGAATCTACAACTTTAACAAGATAAAGGCTCACAACCTTTATTTTAAGTTGTGAATATTGTTCAAGACTAACTAAAGAATTGTGTTTACTTTATTTTGGGATTATGCTATATAACAAGAGTGTAATAATGTTTTTGACACTCTTTTCATATTAATAAAGTGATTTATAGTTTAACAAATCTTATAGCATTTATAGTTTAATTATTATAATTGTCAAAAATAAATAATCACAAGGTCAAAAGACAACGAGAAAAGAAGAATTGTTCGTACATCTAGATATGTATAAGGTAGACACAATTCTTCAGTTAGTCTTGAACAATATTTGTAACTAAAGATAAAGGTTGGGCACATTTACCTTGTTAAAGTTGTAGATTCTTTAGCTATCATTTGAGTCGGATAAAATGTGTTATGATGTTTCTAAAATCATCAAAGTGTGGCATCTTTGGGTAAAAAAATCTAGTGCATTAGGTGCATTAAATAGGATCGAAGTGAGATACTTTATCCAAAAATTTCAATGGATAAAAGTTTTCACTTAAAGACAATCGGAGAGTCTATCTCAATCCTGAGATAAATGATGGACTTATGGTTGCTAGTGTTATCATTCTAGCCATCAATGAGTACGATTATATAGCATAGCCTATCCCCGATGGTTTGGTGGTATTCATTTATTGATATGGACATCGTGGATCCATTTAATAAATGTGATTAGAATACCATCATATGAATATTTTGAGGTATTGGATATTAAATCTTAAAGTTAAGTTTTCAATAGTATCTATTGAAATATGGCTTTTGGACAAGTCAAAATATCCAAGTTCAAAATGTGGTCATATGAGTAAATACGGTAACTAGGAGAGCTATAGGAGGCCTATAAGCTCTTGGCGATTACTGGTACTCTTAACGAGGAAACACTATCTCCATTAAGATTCTATAGGGTACGAATTAGGAACACTAACTTATTTTATCTTTATTTAATAGTTCAATTTTAGTTCTTTAGTGGAATGAACTAAAATTAATAAATAGGACCTAAGTGAATCATTTGTTGATTGTGAATAGGTTATGTATGTTGGAGCTTAAATTTAGATAGCCCTCCAAGATTCCCAATTCACATGAACTTGCATGGATCACCTGATATATTCTACTAGACCAATTTCTAGGTCTATCTAGATTTGTTTTTGGATTTCGGAATCCAAAAGTTCTGGAAATGTGCGGTCATGTGAGATCAAGACACGTGGGAACTCTTTAAAATACATGGATTGGGCGGCCAAGGATGTGGGATTCCTTGGACGGCCCTGACGGGGTGAGATAAGCATTCCATTAATACATTAAAAATATAATTTGCACAATTTAATTAAATGGGCTGTTTAGATTATATTAATGTATTAATTTAAGGCATGTGGACTTGTTTCATTTTTAGTAAGAATGGGTCTAGTTCACATGTGGACTTTTTGTTTATTAAAGTCTAATGGATTTAATAAAATGATAAAAACAATATTTGGCTCACGTATATGGCTTGGGCGGCAAGGCTTGAATAAATGGCCTAATATATTGTTTTTTATTTAATTATTTAATTAAATAAAAATCAATTATTTAATTAAAAGTCAAAATCTTTTTCCTAGTATGAGAAGGACTCCTAGTGTCATACTATTGTTGGTAGTATGATAAGTAGCAAATACTTTATATGATAAGTAGATAAATAAAAACAAAATTAATTATCTAATCAAACTAGGAAGTATTTGATATTTATCAAAACTCTAGTTGACAATTAGTCAAGTAAGGAAGCTTTTTGTTATAGTCACAATTTAATTTATATTCAATAATTAGTTTTTGGATAAATACACTAATGAGTTGAAATAGGAGTCTTGGTGTGGAAAAGAATTCTTCTTTGAGTGAGGATTCTTGACCACCAAGTAAATCCTCATAGAGAGAGGATTCTTGCCTACCAAAAAAATCCACCTTAGGAGAGGATTTGGCCACTTAGATATATGGCCACAAAGAATCCGGCCAAGCCGATGAAATCAATATAGTGATTTTGGCCAAGCCTGGTTGGAGTCTTGTGAGAAGTTTTCTTTTATTTGCTTATTATAGTTTTAAAAAAAAAACTTCATCCAACCCATTGTGTGTAGAATTCGGCCAAGTATATAGAAAAGAGAGAACGTTTTTTGTTTTTGATAGTGCACTAGAATTCTTTACATCAAAAAGGTTTTGTGTACAAAAATCGAATCAGGTTCATGCAAGTTTCAGTCAATTAGATTGATAATTCACAAGTGACCAAACGTTCTTGGGTTTTCTCTAGGAGGATTATTGTGACTAACAAAAGGAAACGATTTTATTTTTTTCCATCCATATGTATACAATTCAAAGAAAATGAGTCCACACTTCTAGGTGATTCATGTTCGTGATTGGATTGGAAGATATTACGGATTCAATTCGGCGCAACTTCAATCGTCACGAGAAAAAGGTACAATACTTTATTATATGTTAATTAATCAAGGGTTTTTTAAAAGGAAAATTTTTAAAATATAATAAAACCTATTTTTTGCTTCCGTCGTACGATTTTACCTACAATTGGTATCTGAGCCTGGTTGTACCCTTGATTAATTGATGTATATATACATGAATCTATTTCTTTTTTATTGTAAATATGCATGTTTTAGAAAGAGATGACACTCTAAGTATTTGCATATATATATATATTTACATTGGAATGTATGCATATATATATATATATATATATATATATGTGTGTGTGTGTGTGTGTGTGTGTGTGTGTGTGTTTTTTTTTTTATATTGTGATTTGTTATTGCTCAATAATTGTTCTAGAATTTCAATGTATTTTTGTTTTGGAATTGTATCAAGAAGAGTGGCCTATAATTGCCATAATTTCCTTCTTGATAGTTTCTAAGTTTTTATTTTATTTTATTGTTGTAATAAAAAAATAATCATGTTGTAATATATTCAATTTTTGAATAATTGAAGAATTCGAAGCAAAAAAAGTAGCAACGGAGTAACCCAAAGTAGCCGCACAAGGGTTCGGATGTGCAAGTGCCTAGACACGAGACCTTTGGATGATCGCCGCTTGATGACTTGTTCGCCAAGTTAGGATTAGGGTTTTGTATTTCAAACAAATGTAATTGACTTGTTTTTCCAAGACGAACCAAAATTGTGGCTATTTATTTTCCGTAAATATTGCAATGTTTGTCATTGTTTGGTAACATGTCATAAAAAATAGGAGTGCCACTCTGTTAGGAATATGCTCGATAGCAAGAGTATAATATTGTATTTGACAATCTTTTCATATTAATAAAGTGATTTCTAGTTTAACAAATCTTATAGCATTTATAGTTTAATTATTATAATGGTCAAAAGTAAATAATCATAAGGTAAAAAGACTATGAGAAAAGAAGAATTGTTCGTACATCTAGATATGTATGAGGTAGACACAATTCTTTAGTTAGTCTTAAATAATATTCACAACTTATGATAAAAGGTTGATCACCTTTATCTTGTCAAAGTTGTAGATTCTTTTGCTAGCATTTGAGTGGGATCAAATGTGTTATGATGAATCTAAAATCATCAAAGTGTGGTGTCTTTGGGTAAAAGAATCTAGTGCACTGGATGCATTGAATAGGATCACAATGAAATACTTTATCTAGAACCGTTAATAGATAAAAAGAATTCATTTGAAGACAATCGGAGAATCTATCTCAATCCTGAGATAAATGATGGACTTGCGGTTGCAAGTGTTATCATTTGAGCTATTAATGAGTACGATTATATAGCATAGTCTATCCTCGATAGTTTGGTGGTATTCATTTGTTAATTGATAGAGGACTTCATTTATAGATATGGACATCGTGGCTCCATTTATTAAATGAGAGTAGAATATCATCATATGGATGTTTTGAGGTATTGGATATTAAATCTTAACATTAAGTTTTCAATAGTGTCTATGGAAACATGGCTTCTGGACAAGTCAAAATATCCAAGTTCAAAATGTGGTCATATGAGTAAATATGGTAACTTGGAGAGCTACAGGTGGTCTATGATCTCCTTGCGATTACTGGTATTCTTCACGAGGATACACTTTCTCCAATAAGGTTGTCTAGGGTATGAATGAGTAACATCAACTTATTCTATCTTTATTTGAGATTTCAATTTTAGTTCTTTAGTGGAATGAACTAAAATTAAACAGTTCAGACCTAAGTGAATCATTTGTTGATTGTGATTGGGTTGTGTCTATTGGAGCTTAAATTTAGATAGCCTACCAAGATCATCATTCTACACGAACTTGCATGGATCACTTGATATATTCTACCGAACCAATTTAGGGGTCCATCTAGAATTGTATTAAGGCATGTGAACTTGTTTCTTTTTGTAAGAATAGGTTTAGCTCACATGTGGACTTTTTATTATAATCCAATGGATTTAATAAAATAAGAAAAATAATATATGGCCCATGTACATGTGTTGGGCGGCAAGGCTATTAAGAATAGCTTAAATTATATTAATTTTTTATTATTTAATTATATGAAAATTAATTAATTTGTTGATTAATTAATTATTTAATTAAAAGTCAAAATCTTTTTCCTAATAGGAGATGGTGTCCTAAAATTATACTACTGTTAGTAGTATAATTAATATTAAAGACTATATTTGATAAGTAGATAAATAAAATGAGTTATTTATCTAATCAAATTAGGAAATTTTTAATATGGTTACAAATACACTATTAAGTTGGATTACGAGTCTTGGTGTTAGGATAGAATTCCTTTTGGAAAAGGATTCTTAACACCCAAGTAAATCTACCTAAGGAAAGGATTCTTAACTACCAAGTAATCCTTCTGAGGAAAAGAATTAAATCTCCTAATTATATTCTTGTGAATTTCAGCCAGCTCATAAATATATTTAAGAGGATAGAATTCTTTTTAGAAAAGGATTCATAACTACCAAATAAATCCACCTATGGAAAGGATTCTTGCCAACCAAGTAAATCCTTCTTTGGAAAGGATTTGTGATCCTATATATATATATCCTTGTGAATTTTAGCCAGCCTTATGATTTTTAGAGTGAAAATTTCGGCCAACCTATGAATTTTCTAAGAGATAATTTTTCTTGGCAAGAGAGAATTTTGAGAGAGAAAATTTGGTATTTTACTCTAGACAATATTCAATCAATTCTAAGACATAGGATGTGGAATTCGGCCAAGGAGAAAAGAGAAAAAGAGAACGTTTTTGTTTTCGATACTACACTAGTATCCTTTACATCAAAAGGGTTTTGTGTACAACATCAAATCAAGGTTCACGCAAGTTTCAATCAAGTTGATTGATAATTCACAAGTGGCCAAACATTCTTGATTTTTCTCTTGGAGGATATTTGTAACTAACAAAGAAGAAGATTTTGTTTGTTTCCATCCTCAGACATACAATTTAAAGAAAGGGAGCCCACACTCCAAGGTGATTCACGTTCGTGATTGGATTGGAAGATCTTAAGGATTCAATTCAACACTAGTTCAATCGTCATGAAAAAAAAGGTACGATACTTTTTATTTACATCAATTAATATAGGGTTAAGGTTCTCGTTGCATAAAAGAAAAAACAATTATTTATACACAAACCCTAATTTTGTTTTTATCACGCTTTCGTTGTGTTCATAACTGTTTTTTCCCTACAAATTGGTATTAGAGCCTGGTTGTACCCTTGATTAATTGATGTATGTGTTCGTGAATCTTTTTTTTATATATATATGTATGTTTTAGAAAGAGATGGCACTCCAGGTATTCGCATATATATTTACATCGGAATGTATGGATATATATATATATATATATATATGTTTTATATGGTTTGTTATTGCTCAATTTTTGTCCTAGAATTTCAATGTATTTTGTTTTGGGATTGTAACAAGAAGGGTGGTCTATCATCGCCATAATTTCCTTTTGGTAGTTGCTAATTTTTTTTTATTTTGTTGTTGTAATAAAAAAAACTGCACTTTTATAATAAAAAATATAAAAAAAAAACTGCAGTATTTTTTTATTTATAATTCTTTTGTAATACATTCAAGTATCGAAGACTCGAAGGTTTGAAGAATTGGAAGCAGTCAAAACAAGTTTGGGACCATGCAAGCCATAGCAACTAACGTGCGTGCGAAGAGTGCGCAACCACGTTTGTTGTGGCATGGTCTGCGCACGGCAGCCCTTTGGTAGCCATGGGCTGCGTATGGCAGCCCTTTATGGGTTTGTGGCATGCGCACACCCATGGGTAAGGGCGAAGGGTGCGCACGCCCATGGGAGGTAGCCGAGGGAGTCAAAATAACGAAGGTCGCGTGAAGACTTGTTCGCCAAGAAAGGAGTTCTTGTATTCCAAGATATATGTAATTTACTTTTTTTTCTAGGATGGACCAAAATTGTAGCTATTTATATTTTTGTAAATATTACCATGTTTGCCATTGTTTGATAAAATGTCATATAGAATAGGAGTGTCACTCATATATCTCTTTTAGTATGAACATGCATAGAATGATTTAGGTATCTAAATTGGTTTCTAGATAACTTGGTAAATCATTCTTTAAAATTCAATCACACACCTTAAACAATTGAGTGGGAGAAGGTGTTTTGGAACACCTACGGCCTCAAAGTTTAGTTCAGCTTTATGTTTCGTAAAAAATCTCCCAAGAGGTATTCATGAAGGGAATTTAGCAAGATACTTCCTTACAAGGATAGACTAGACAATTAGACCAAACGATATCTAGTCCCAAAGGAGGGATATTTGTGAGGGATTATATTGAAGGTCGATAACTTGGTAACATACTCAATGTACTTTTTTTAATATCCTCCCAAGAGTTCTTGTTAATAAAATCACAAGGCTAAAATTGAAAACGTTGGTTGTTATGTTAACAATTAGGTCGGACCTAGTCCAATTAGTAAATGATGCGTACTCCCAAAGGAGACGTGACATTTATAGGTGTTGGATCGCGGTTGAATTTTTACGATTGAATTATTTTATTTTATTTAATTCAAGATAAATATTTAAAAGTGCTATATCATGATTGTTTACTTATATAATTTTTGTTATTAAAAATAAATCATGACCCCATCCCTAATCAATATCCTAAAAGATAATACTTTAACTGATGATAATTATGTAACATGGAAAAGGAATATTGGGTTGTTATTGCAAGCTGAAAAGTATAAGTTCATTTTGTATATTCCTTAACCAAAGAAGAAGATTTTGTTTGTTTCTATCCTCAGGTATACAATTTAAAGAAAGGGAGCCCACACTCCAAGGTGATTCACGTTCGTGATTGGATTGGAAGATCTTGCGGATTCAATTCGACGCTAGTTCAATCGTCACGAAAAAAAAGGTACGATACTTTTTATTTACATCAATTAATCTAGGGATAAGGTTCTCGTTGCATAAAAGAAAAAAAATTATTTATACGCAAACCCTAATTTTGTTTTTATCACGCTTCCGTTGTGTTCATAACCATTTTTTTCCCTACACACTCATATATCTCTTTTGGTATGAACATGCATTGAATGATTTAGGTATCTAATTGGAATCTAGATAACTTGGTAAATCATTCACTGGAATTCGATCACACGCCTTAAACAATTGAGTGGGAGAAGGTGTTTGGAACGCCTGGCCACCAAGTTTAGTTGAGCTTTATGTTTCATGCAATAACCCCCTAAAGAGATATTCATGAATGGAATTTAGCAAGATACTTCCTTACAAGGATATAATAGACAATTGACTAAAATAATATCTACTCTTAAAGGAGGAATATTCGTAAGGGAATTTATTGAAGGTTACTAATTTGGTAACACACTCAATGTGATTTTATTAATATCCTCCAAAGAGTTCTTGTTAATTAAATCACATGGCTAAAATTGAAAACGATAGCTGTTATGTTAGCGATTAGGTTGGACCTAATCAAACTAGTATATGGTGTGAACTCCCAAAGGAGGCATGACATTTATAGGTATTTGATCACCGTTGAATTTTATGATTGAATTATTTTATTCAATTAAAGATAAATAATTGAAAGTGCTTTATCATTTTGTTTACTTATATAATTTTCATCATTATTCAGAAATCATGACCCATCTCTAATCAACATCCTAAAGATAATAATTTAACTGGTATGACACATGGAAAAGGAAAATTGGGTTGTTACTGCAAGCTGAAAAGATTAAGTTTGTTTTGTGTACCCCGAAACCTCTAACTCCTACTAATGAATCTACTAAGGAGCAAAGAGACGAGTATAAGTAATGTAAGGCTTCAAATGAAATGTCCAAATGTTATATTATAGTCCCCATCTCCGACGTGGTAGCGTAAAGGAATGGAGACTGTTGATGATATAATGATGTCTTTGTAAGAGATGTTTGCTATGAAGTCAAGGAGGACTAAGAGAGAGGCAGTGACTACTTTCATGAATATTAGGATAAAACCTGGACAAGCTGTGAAGGATCACATGATGAAAGTCATATCACATCTCAACATTGCTGAACTCAATGGTGTACAGATAGATGGTGAGACAAAAATTGATATGTTTGTCAACTCACTATCGGATTCCTTTGATCAATTTAAATTGCATTACACCTTGAACAATAAGGAATATACATTGCAGGCCTCAATGCAAGATGTTCAAAGCGCCGAGAAAATCCTTGTAAAAGGCAAGGGTCAACAGATTCATATGGTAGGTAAAGTTACTATTGTTAAGACCTGTAAGAAGTTCAAGAAACAACAAAAGAAAAAGCAATTGGGACCTACCAAGAAAGAGACTAAGAAAGTAACCAAGATCGAAGGGAAGTGTTTCCTTTGTGGTGAAAAGTGACATTGGAAAAGAAAATGTCCAAAGTCTCAGGACAAGAAGGAAGAAGGGGTTCAAGGAAAAGAAAAGGCTTAATGCGAATGAATTCAACTTGCCTTTAGGAAAAAAAGTGTTGGTGTCTGCTAGTATATTGGGAGATATTAGAATTAATTAAGATACTTGTAGGCATTTAGATTTAATAGACGCTTATTATGTACCTCAATTCAAGAGGAATTGAATTTCAGTTATTTGTTTAAATAAATTTGGTTATTCAGTTAATTTTAATAAAGGTTTTATTATTACTTGGAATAACAAATTTGTTTGTAAATGTACATTGGAAAATGGTTTATTCTAATTGCATAGCAATATCTCTCACTTGTTTGACACGGAATCAACGGAACCTAATCATAATAGAGTAAAATTATCATAAGATGAAACCTACCAATGACATTTGTGCTAGATCATATTAGCCTTGTTAAGATAAAAAGATTGGTTAGTGATGGACCTTTACGTGACTTAAAGTTTGATGATCTACCAACTTGTGAATCTTGTTTGAAAGGTAAGATGACCAAAAGCATAGTTAGCTTGTTTCAATTGAAACTTGGTCCTGATCACTGGATGACAGTCAAGCATATTTTAAAGTATCTCAAGCGAACGAGAGATTAAATGCTTGTATACTCTGGAAGGGATTTAATTCCCATTGAGTATATAGATTCTTATTTCCAGTAGGATTCTTACTCCAGAAGATCAACATTAGGATTTTTGTTTACTCTTGGAAGATGGGCAATAGTATGGAGGAGTATCAAGCAATCTTGTACTGCTGGTTCCACTGTAAAAGCTTAGTATGTTGCCTCATGCAAAGCTGTTAAAAAGGCTGTCTGGCTCCACCAATTCTTGATTGACTTGGAAGTGGTTCCTGATATGTGTAAGCAGATCATTATCTATTGTGACAATAGTAGAGCAGTGGCTAACTCAAGAGAACCAAAAAGTAATAAGAGAGGGAAACACATTGAAAGAAAGTATCATCTGAAAATACAATCACGGTTAAATGCTCAAGCCTAATCTAGAGGGGGGGTGATATACACCTTTTTCGACTCCCTTAGAAACAAACAAAAGTTTGTCCCTCTAGATTGCTTGTATCACAATATATATATTAATTAAAGACAATTAGTCAACATATAAACACAAGTAAAGTGTGATACAAACAAGTAATTATAACACATACACAATCAATTTTATAGAAATAAAGTCAACATACATAAAGAGTTCTATCCACAATACAAATATTAGAGAGATAGGGATAGAGAAAAGTTGACACAATATAAAACGTGGTAAACCTCAGAAGAGGAAACCTCCACGGGCTAGCAGCCACCGGTAAAAAAAATCCACTAGTAGATAAGACAAGTACAATCTCTAAAGTGATCTCTTCACCTACAAACTACCCTCATATCCTACTCTAGAAGTTGCCGCCCTATGCTCAATAATTCGAGGCTTCACACCTCTTATAAAGACTTCCTTACTCACCTTATTCGGATCCTCACGACCCAAGGCAAGACTTCTTGCTCAACTAAGTCTTCACGACTCTAGTAAAGACTTCCTTGCTCACCTATCCGAGTTCTCCCAACTATAGGCAAGACTTCTTGCTCGACTATCCGGATCCTCCCGACCCTAGCCAAGACTTCCTTGCTCGACAATCTAAGGCTTCAGACCTCTTGCCAAGACTTCTTGCTCAACACCATAGGTCTCACACCTATTGTCAAGACTTCCTTTTCACAAGACCTCTAGGTGATCATGAATGCAAAACGCAAACAAGCACGCAACATAGAATGCTATGATCAACACATCCTATGGAAAACACTAGACATGAGCATGAATGCACAAATCACATATAGTCTAGTTAATCATGCATTTATAAACAATCTAGATAATGTAAGATATGTTCAATAACAATCACAACCTAGATACATGCATACATCTAAGCTTGAATCACAAGATATGTTCAATAAATCACAAGATCAAGTTTAAATCACATAAACCTAAAACATGCTAAAACCATATGGCAATGTCAATAAGATTTAAGCTAAAGTTCTAGAGCATATTACTAATCATAGATTCAACAAATCACATGAATAGCTCAAAAGAACATAAGCACATGTATTATGTGATAATTTTGGCCAAGAGAGCCTAATACATGTGAGGAACTATTTTTCACAAAATAAATCAATCAAAGATCATAAAATAGTCCTAGAATCAAAGCTAGCACAATACAATCCCAAACATGTGATAACATAAGCAAAATCAAAACCTAAATCAACATGTATGATTTCAGTTGAAACTCAATCTAGCTTTGAAAGTGTTCAAAACACAAATCAAAACACTCACAATATACAAATACATGTTGAAGAAGAAAACCCAAGGAAATTGACCAAGTTTTAAAAGAAAACTTCGAGAGAAAATCAATAACTTAGTTGGTTTAGGTGCAGTCCCGTTTTTGTATGATTAGATACCAAAAAAAGCAGCAAAACTAACTAAAACCTTCAGAGAAAAGATAGAGGATGAATAGATGAATGCTCTTAACTTTGACTCACTCAAATTGGAGTTCAAATGAAGAAGTTATGGTGTTTCGAAGGTGAGAAAATTTAGAGAGAAAATTTCTGCACACTTGTTTTAAATTTCTTCTTAGAATGAAATGTGAGAGGGAAAGAGTTTATAAAGGAGTGGGAAACTTGGACATGTTAAATGACCAAGAGGGGCAAGAAGAAGCCAAGCAAGCTTGCTGCCTGAGATGGCGCATGGGAATCTCGGGGCAGCAAGCCTTCTGCCCCGAAAAGGCCAAGCGCCATCTCGGGAAAGAAGACATTGCTTGCTTCTTTCTCCTTCGACCTTCTTTCGCGTTCTTTGACCGTTCTCCGGCCTCCAAACTCGGAATTCAAATCCTCTTATGGATTACAAACTATAACTCTCACACGGACATGGACATATAAGATACTCAACCCAGAAAATAATAATTCGACTTGACATATGAAGACGAAGACAATGTATGAAACATGAGTTGAAAGTGTAGTATCTTTTGACTTAGAACTTGAAATCAATAGTATGTGTAACCGAAATGACTGGAACTCAATCAATAACGATTTAAGACTAAATCCAAGTTCAATATCCATGTTATAAAAAACATATACACACACAAACATAATTCACACTAGAATGCAAACTACATAGAGATAGTTTCCAATCATGCATATTCAAAAACATGTTATTTTCATACTAATGCATAAGCATTCATCTTCAAGTGTGTGAATGTGTTATACATGGTGCACAACGATGCAGGGACACATATGAATGAATTGTATGTTTGTGCCTATAATGGTGCACAATGATCCAGGGACACAAATGTATGATATGTGTGTGTGCCTAAGCCTTGTAAGAGAAAGATAAGCTCTTAGTATACCTTTGTAGAACCATAGTGCATCCTTTCTCTTGAAGACTTAGAAATTTCTTTGACTTGTTGTTTCTTCTTACTTGAAGCTTGAATCATCATGAATCTAAACAACTAAATCATTACAAGTAAATATCATTTTGATATGGAATTAATGCCAACACAAACTAAAACATAACATCATCTTTTGAGGGAAATTGTTCATAGGGGAGATGTGATGATTACGAAGATTGCATCAGCAGAAAAGGTAACGGATCTTTTCACAAAGGCTCTACCACAAAAGAGTTTTGATGGGCACCTAGAGTACATGGATATAAGAGATACGACACATTAGTAAAGAGCAAGAGGAGATTGATGCGAATATGCTCAATAGCTAGAGTGTAATAATGTATTTGACAATCTTTTCATATTAATAAAGTGATTTTTAGTTTAACAAATTTTATAGCATTTATAGTTTAATTATTATAATTGTCGAAAGTAAATAATCATAAGGTCAAAAGGCTATGAGAAAAGAAGAATTGTTCGTAAATCTAGATATGTATGAGGTAGACACAATTATTTATTTAGCCTTGAACAATATTCATTACTTAAGATAAAGGTTAGGCGCCACAACCCTATTAAAGTTGTAGATTCTTTTGTTAGTATTAGAGTGGGATCAAATGTGTTATGATGAGTCGAAAATAATCAAAGTGTGGTGTCTTTTCCCAAAAGAATCTAGTGTACTAGGTGCATTGAATAGGATCACATAGAGATACTTTATCTAGAACCTTCAATGGATAAAAGTTTTCACTTTAAGACAATCGGAGAGTCTATTCTCTAATTAAATGATGCCTAATGTCTATATGCTTTGTGCGTGAGTGTGGAACCAGATTTTTAGAGATGTTAGTGGCACTCATATTATCACAATAGAGAGTCATTTTACCTTGATCAATCTCATAATCCATGAGAATTTGTTTCATCCATAGATGTTGTGTGCAAGCACTTCCGGCCGCAATGTACTCGGCTTCGGATGAAGAAAGAGACATAATTTTGTTTCTTGCTTTGCCAAGCAACCAAATTATTCATCAAGTAAAAGCAACCGCTCGATGTGCTTTTAAGATCATCAACGTTTCTTGCCCAATCCGCATCACAATAGCCAACAAGAATATCATTAGTATCAAAAGAATAGAATAAACCAAGATTCTGTTTTCCTTTTATATATCTAATGATTCTTTTAACGGCTTTCAAGTGAGATTCTTTTGGATTGGCTTGAAACCTAGCACACAAACCAACACTAAAACAAATATCTGGCCTACTAGCCCTTAGGTAGAGAAGGCTACCTATCATGCTCCTATAGAGACTTTGATCAACATTTTTTCCTTTTTCATCTTTGTCAAGTTTTTAAGTAGTACTCGTAGGTGTTTCAAATTCTTTATCACTTTCAAGGCCAAATTTCTTAACAAGATTTCTAGCATATTTAGATTGAGACAACATGATACCATTGCTAGATTGTTTCACTTGCATGCCAAGAAAGTAATTGAGTTTACCTACTATACTCATTTCAAATTCTCTTGACATAACATTCACAAAATCATAAACCTTAGTTTTACATGTAGACCCAAACACAATGTCATCAACATATATTTGTGCAACAAAAATGTCTTTGTCATAATGCTTGACAAATAATGTTCTATCAATACCACCTCTCCTATATTGGTTGTCAATAAGATATTGAGTCAACCTATCATACCAAGCTCTAGGGGCTTGCTTAAGGCCATAAAGAGCCTTTTTCAACTTAAACACATGATTAGGAGAGTGTGGGTCTACAAAACCCTTAGGTTGTTCAGCATACACTTTTTCTTGAAGGTATCCATTGAGAAAAGCACTTTTGACATCCATTTGAAACAATTTAAATTTTTTAAGAGATGCAATGGACAACAAAAGTCTAATGGACTCAAGATGTGCAACGGGTGCAAAAGTCTCATCAAAGTCTACACCCTCAACTTGAGTGTATCCTTGAGCCACTAGTCTTGCTTTATTTCTCACTATCTTGCCACATTCATCGGTCTTATTCCTAAACACCCATTTTGTACCAATCACATTGACATCTTTTGGTCTAGGAACTAAGGACCATACTTCATTCCTCTCAAACTTCATTCCTCTCAAATTGATTTAGCTCTTCTTGCATGGCATTAACCCAATATCCATCAATAATTGCTTCATTAATATTTTTAGGCTCAATTTGAGATGTGTAGCACGCATATGAAATTTGGTTAGCTAGTTGCCTTCTGGTTCTAACCCCTTCATTCAAATCACCTATGATGTCTTGTTGGTAATGCATGTTCCTAAGTCTAGAATTAGAATTTTCAACATCTTGTTGGTCATCATTTAAACCATTTTCTAACCCTTGACTTTCTTCTCTAGCAACACTACTATTATCATCATTATGACTAGACTCACTTTCATCACAACTAGTCATATCAATAGGTGCATTAGTGTCATTCAACAAATGTTCTTTAGGTTCATTGACATCATGGTCATCACACAAATCAAGCATGCTAAGATCATCTATTTTCACATTAATAGACTCCATAATAGTCTTAGTTTTCAAATTGAACACTCAATATGCACGACTATTATTAGCATACCAAAGAAAGAGACCAATATCGCTTTTAGCATCAAACATTCCTAAGTGATCTCTATCATTCAAAATAAAAAACTTACTCCCAAAAGTGTGGAAGTAACTCACATTGGGCTTCTTGCCCTTCCAAAGTTCATAGGAGGTTTGTTTTGTGCCAGGCCTTCTAAAAACTGTATTAGTGACATAACATGCGGTATTGACCGCTTCGGCCCAAAGATTTCTAGGGTCTTTCTTGCTATTGAGCATGACCCTAGCCATCTCTTGCAAGACACGATTCTTCCTCTCAACAATACCATTTTGTTGAGGAGTTCTAGAAGCTGAGAACTCATGTAAAATCCCATAATCATCACAAAACTCACTAAATCTAGCATTTTCAAATTCACTCCCATGATCACTTCTAATGTGACATATTTTCTTGAAACCAAGACCTTTTTCATTTTGAACTTGATTACAAAACTTCTTAAAGTAACTAAAAGTTTCGGTCTTGTCTCTAAGAAAATATACCCAAGCAAATCGAGAAAAGTCATCAACACATACAAAAATGTATTTCTTACCATTTATGCTTTCAGTTTGAATTGGTCCCATTAGGTCCATATGCACAAGTTCTAAGGGCTTCTTGGTAGCAAAATTAGTGTTCTTTTTATCAGACACTTTGGTTTGTTTACCTAATTGACATGGTTCACAAACACCATCAAGCTTTTTACCAAGACTAGGAAGACCTCTAACAATGTTATATTTCTCAAGCTTCTTTAAATCTTTATAATTAATTTGGCCCAATATTTCATGCCATAATTCAAGCTTGTTGCACTCATGTGCCTTATTACATGTTAGTGGATCAACCTCTAAACAATAGCAATTGTCCAAAGACCTTTTGACTTTCAAAACAATTTTACCCTTTTATCGATTATCGTGCACACATCCTTGTGAAAGCTAAATTCTTTAAAAATTTCACACAAGTGAGTGATGCTTATTAGATTAGCTTGTAGACCATCTACATACAAGGTGTCACGAAGTTTAGGCAATCCGGGGATTCAAATTGTTCCCTTGCCTGAACTTGCTTTTTAGTGCCATCACCAAATGTAACCCAATCACCATCATTCATAACAAGATTCTTAAAGAATTCCTTGTTATCGGTCATATTCATAGAGCAACCGCTATCTAGGTACCAACAATAGGATGAATTAGCTCTTAAAGCATATTGTGCAACCTAACATTGTGTTGTATTTTTCTTAACCGAAACTTTCTTGACAAGTTTCTGATTCCTACTTTTATTAACATGCTTTGACTTGTTTTTAGGCACATTGACTCCATTAGTCACATTTTCAAACAAATCAAACAAAGCATTATCAACTTTCATATGCATAGTAGAATGAGGTACAACACAAGATTTAACAAACAAATCATCAACATATTTATTCTCAACATGCTTTTCCAAGGTCTTCTTAGGTCTAATTCTAGATCCATACATGGATGATTACCTAGGACCATTCAAAGACAAATTATGCAAATCATTGGTAATTTTACATTTACGAATGTATTCATAACATCTAGGTCTCATGTGTCCTACCATGTTGCAATAATGAAAAATAAGTATGAATTTGCGAAGTTTACCATTTGCTTGAGCATTCAACTCATTTTGCCTTCTCACATTTTTACCTCTTTGGCATGCAACACTAGATGTCTTGCCTTTTGCATTTGATGATGATGTATCTTGTCTTTGGCATTGTTGAGTCTTTTCCTTGACTTTCATTGTTGATGTTGAGGCACCTCCGGTAGCATTCATGACTTTACTGTTAGAGAGTGTACCTACAATAAAATTGCTACAAGCTTTGACAAAAGTAGATTTGTTAGATGAAGGAGTTGATTTTTCATTAACATATCCTAAACCTCTTTTGTCGCTTGAAGGCTTTCTAACCATAATGAGAGCTTTCACTTTGTTAGAGCTAGATAGCATCTTGTTAATCATCTCTTTAGCCTCATTAAGTTTGTCATTAAGCACTTTCTCTTTATTCTCATGCTCATTAAGTTTGCTTTAAGCACATTTTCAATTCTCCTAGCACGATCAAGAGATTCATCTATTTGCTCAGTTTCATACTTGAAAATACTTAATCTATCATTGATATCAATCAAGTTTTTCTCAAGATTAAAAATTTTGTCATTAAGATCAATAACACATTTTGAGCTACAATCATGATAATCTAACTTCTTAGTGAGAGACTTATTGATCTTAGAGATCCCTTCATTTTCTTGAATAAGATCTTTGATCTTTTGATCATCTAAGTCAATAGACTCACCTTCAACAAGAGAAGCCTCAAAAGAATACATTTATTTAACCATGATGAAACAAAAGAAGATAACAAACACTACAAAGAAGATCCATTTAAGTGCTTCTAGACACCTACTCTGATACCAATTGAAATTTCACTTTATCTTTATAGTGTAAATATACCTAGAGGGGTGGTGAATATGTATATGCTCCATTTTTGTCTTCTTTTAAAACAATGCAATTTTAACAATGCTTAATGAAAATTGCAAACAATGACACACAATATTTACATGGTAAACCTCCAAAGAGGAAACATCCACGAGTTGATACCACAACCACTGGCAAAAGCAAATCCACTATTTCAAATAAGAGTTACACACTCAAGCAATCAACACATGCTCTCCAAGCTATCACTCTCACTCTATCCTTGAACCTAGTGATCTACTAAGCCGACTTCCTATCCAAGACCTCCTATCTCTAGAAAGATTCCTTGCTCACCTATCTGGATACTCCCGACCCCAGACTTCTTGCTTAACTATCCGAGTCCTCCCGACTCTAGTTAAGACTTCCTTGCTCAACAATCCGAGGTCTCACACCTCTTGTCGAGACTTCCATCTGCTTAGCTATCCAAGTCCTCTCGACTCTAGCTAAGACTTCCAATTGCTCAAATCAAAGAATCACTCTAAGATATGAGACTTCCTACCTCTTCACAAGGCATCTAAGTGATCATGAATGCAAAACACAAACAAGCACTCAACATAGAAAATGATGATCAACAAATTCTATGGACATGCAGCTAGATAGCTAGATTATGCTTTCAAAGAACAATCACAAATATATCTAGGCAACCTAAGCTTGTTATCAACTAAGAACATAGATATGAGGATTTTGGCACCAATTGAAACACAAACTAGTTCATAGAAAATGAAATTAGATCTACAAATAGTCAATCAAGCATAAGAACAAAAGATTTCTAGAAACAGTTTCATGTTTATCAATTTTAGCACAAATCAATCAACTTATCACAAATCTAGCTAAACTTGAAGATCAATTCAACAAACCACAAAATAATATCAAAATCATCCTAGTCATGCTTCTTAATCAAATAACATCAATCAAGAAGAAGATCTTAGAAGAAAACTAAGAAGAAGATGATTTTACCAACAAGGATGAAAATCACGAACTGAAGATCTCATCACAAAGGAATTTGTAGACATCCTTTGGTACTGGAAATTATTGGGGTTTGTAGAAATCTTCAATACACTCGAAATTGGTTTTTGAATCAAGTGATTCGAAGTTGAAATGAAGAAGTTATCACAAAAACAAAAATCAAAATGCTGAGAGAAAAATTCTGCACTTGTTCTTAAAATTCGTTTTTCTCAACATGTAATGAATGAGACGGAATGAGAGGTTTTAAAGAGAAACAAACCAAAAGAAAAAATTGACCTCATGCCTTACTGCCTCTCCAAGATGGCGTGAGGGAATCTCAGGGCAGAGCAACTTTGGGACTGAGATGGCCACGCGCCATCTCGGGATGGTGCCAAGTGTTGGCTTATGCCATCGCACCTCTTCCCTTGCGCTTCCCTCACATTCTTCGACCGTTCTTTGGCCTCTAAAATCTAAATTTGAATCTGTTGGAAGATTAAGAACCGGGACACCCTCAAGGACATTAAAATATAAGATAATCAACCCAAAAAATAATAATGCGACTCAATATATGAAGACAAAGACAGTGTATGCATGAGTTGAAAGAGTAGTATCTTTTGACTTAGAACTCGAAATCAATTGTATGAGTAACCGAAATGACCGAAAATCAATCATGAACAATCTAAGGCTAAAATCAAGTTCAATATCCATGTTATACAAACATATAAACAAACAAACACATTTCACACAAGAATGCCAACTACATAGAGATAGTCTCCAATCATGCATTTTCCAAAACATGTTACTTTCATACCAAATGCATGAGCATTCAACTTCAAGTGTGTGAATATGTTATACCAAATGATGCGCTATGATGCAGGGAAAAAAATGTATGAATTGTGTGTGTGTGTGTACATTTAAAGAAGCACAACTAAGCAGAGACACATATGAATGAATTGTGTGTGTGCGCGCTAACGCCTTGCAAGAGGAAGAAAGATCTCGATACCTTAGCATCCAAGATTAGTACCAATCCTCTTGAAGACGAACTTTGCATCATGAGAAGTTTCTTTTCTTCCTTGAAGTTCTTATCATCATGAACCACTTAAGCAACTAAGCATTACAAAGAAATGAAGTTTTGTTATGTAATTAGGCCAACACAAATCTAAAACCTAACAATCTTGAGCCGATTGATGAAACCTTTACGGTCTAGCTTGTTGAGGTGGATGAGCTGGTTGAACATGCCTTCTTGGTTTAGGAAAGCTTGGAAGTAAAGCTCTTGATTTTTGAGGTTTAGCTTTATTCTTCATTGGCCTATTCTCTTGGACATTCTTGGATGTCTCTCCAAGATCATTCTTCCTCCTAAGATGATGTGGAGGTAAATCTCTTTTCTTTCCTTGAGCTTGAGGTTGCATGACCTTGGATTTTTTCAATTCTCCAAGGCGCCTCATCTCATTCTCCATGATGATCTTTAAGGAATTGTCTTTGTTAGCAAGTTCATCCTTCATTGCTTTCATCCTTAGATGGCAATCATCAATCTCCTTATCATACTTGGACACATCTCTTATGTCCATCTTCAAGGAGTCATCTAACTTGGTCCTTAGCTGAAGATTTTCTTCTTTCAACTTCTTGATTTCTTCATTTTTCTTCTTCAAGGACCTTTGAAGACTTTTATTGAAGTCTTCGTAATCAAACTCTTTATCACTCAAGTTCTTGGAGCTTCAAATTTCTTCATCAAAGCTTCTACCACTTGTTCTCTCGTGGCAATCATCATCTAAACTAGCTTTTTCGATGTCGACCTTGAGTGATGGGTGTATTGTGGCCACTTTAGAGTTGTCATCATGTAAAGTGTACACGGCTATGTGATTCCTTTTACATCCCTCAGAACCTGAAGAGCATTCTTCACTTTTAATAGAAGAGTGGGCATTTGATTTGCCTCTTTGACTCTTGCTCTTTAAATTTCCACAATCCGTCGAATTGTGCCCATAACCCCCATAACCAAAACATCGAAGCTTGTTCTTCAAAGTACCCAAATTCTTGTCTTCTTATTTTGTGGTACCTTCATGGGTGATTCATAGAATCTCCCAAGCTTCTCGAACATCTCGAGTTGATTAGATGAGCTTTGCTTGACTCTCACCCACTTCACCATATAAGGCATGGAGGCCTTTTGAATTCTTTTTGGCAGCCTCGAGTTCGTTATTAGTCTACTTGGAATTGGGTTTAGGCATAGAAGCTCCATTCTCTTGTGCCTCTGTGGGAGGTGAGTATCCTTCTTCCACACACATCCACACATGCTCATCAAGGTCACACAAAAAGAACTCAATCTTCACTTTCTAAGAGGGGTAGTTATCCTTGGTGAACATATGTGGTTTAGAGATCAATACACCCTCAAGTCTCTCAAAATCACACATAGTGTTTTGGGTTATATGAGTGCAAATGATCTCAAATGTATGAATGATCACAATCACACAAAAAGCAAAACACACTAAAATGAGCAAGGATCACCTATGTATGTCTAGGAACTTCCTTTGATACCAATTCGAATTCCCTAGAAAGTGTCTATAAACCTAGAGGGGGGTGAATAGGTTTTTAATCAAAATTTTCTCCAATTTTTGTTATTGGCTAATTAGATGAAAATACCCCTAACTAGTCATAATAATATCACAAATGTAGTAAGTACGAAAATATTAGGGTGCTTGAGATAGACATGGAAACCCTCCAACTGAGAAAAACCACGGGTTGTTAAGTGCGCCACACTCGAACAACGAATCCACTGATGATAGATGCATGACAACCTACTCACGGTATATAACCCACTACCACTACCAAATCCCGGTATTAAGTGGACCTAGTCCAATTTGCTTACGCTTGAAGCAACCTACTCCCAGAAGCAACACAAGACTTGCTTTTCCTCAATGAAGAGATAATACACCCTATGTGAATATATAATGATATTCAAACAACAAACAAGGTTAGGGTATCTTATATGCTTATCTAGGATTATGAGATGGCAATTAATGCAATCCTAGATATCGAGAGCTAAATGACATGTCATAAAGCTTAGCTAAACATAGAACAAGCAATCCTATGAAGCTATTATAAATTCCATATCAACACAAGTTGTCATTAAGCATGGTGATTAACACTGAAAAGTGTATATTTACTAAGGGATAATATCATCATTTTACACTTCCAATATGATTAATTCCCTAATTTATACATAATTTCGTTCGCTCGATCGCTTAAAGAAATGTGTTGTGTAGTAATCAAAATATTTTTCTTTGTATTTAAGAAGTAATTCGATCAATTAAGAACTATGTACAAGTCAGATGGCAAAACAAACATAATTTTCAAGTTTAGAACCTCAAAAACCTTAGGAAGGCCACGAAGGGTATTTTTGTAATTTTGACTATTCACTGTTCACAGTTAACTTTCACTGTTCCTGATGATGTGGCACATTCCTATTGCCCCAAAATGCGAGTGCACCGTACACGCGACTGCAGAGAATAATATTCTAGAAGCCGGTGCACTGTTCACTATTCACTTCACAGATGCGTTTACTGTTAACTGTCATTGTTCACTGTTTACTGTTCACTAATGACATGGTGAAATCTGGACGCTCCATTCTAAATTCATTCGATGGTCAATTTTCTTCCGTATTTTGTATAAATAGGGGGTCTCTCCCCCCTAATTTCCATATTCTGAATCAAAATCTTATATTAGATTTGTGAAATTCTCACTCTTTTGTTTTCACATTCTCAATTTAAATAAAATAGCTATTTTCTACTTAAATTATGTATGGCTAATTTTATATAGCTGGGGCCAAAGATGATACTGTTGGTATGGAAAATATAATCCAATTTTGGTAAGTTTATTATTTTTATGCTTTCACCCGTCTGATTTTTGTGGAGTTTTTGACTCACTGTAGACAGACAAATATTTTCTAGCACAGTGAGTACTTTTACCCATATTTATCAGAGAGTGGTTTATCCCCTCTAATCTTTGTGGAGTTTTGACCTACTGTAGACAGACAGATGTTGTCTAGTACAGTGAGTACTTTTACCCACATCTATCATAGAGTGGTCAGTGGATAGTGAACAGTGAACAGTGAGAGTTTTTTTCTGGTTGTCAAAGGGTGAGAAAAGAGGTATGTGAGAGTTTGTCTATTTGGTAGTTTTGAGATTTGAATTTAAGTTTTTACTATTTTCACTTTAATTGCTAGGGCCTAGCAATAAGCTGGTTGGAGTGTGTGATTAACACTTAAAATTGTATGTTTAATAAGGGATAATATAATCATTTTATACTTCTAATATGATTAATTCCCCAATTTAGACATAATTTCGTTTGCTCACTTAAATAAATGTGATGTATAGTAATCAGTGTATTTTTCTTTGTATTCAGTGGTAATTCGATCAATTCAAATTTATGGAGAAGTCAGATGGCAAAACAAACATCATTTTCAAGTTTAGAACGTCAAAAACCTTATGAAGGCAACGAAAGACATTTTTTTAGTGTTGACTATTCACTGTTCACAGTTGACTTTCACTATTCTTAATGACGTTGCACATTCCTATTGGCCCAAACTGCGAGTGCACCGTACACGCGACTGGAGAGAATAATATTCTAGAAGCCGGTGCACTGTTCACTATTCACTTTCACAGATGAGTTACTGTTCACTGTCAATGTTCACTGTTCACTGTTCACTGATGACATGGCGAAATCTGGATGCTCCATTCTAAATTCATCCGATGATCAATTTTCTTCCGTATTTTGTATAAATAGCGGGTCTCTCCCCCCTAATTTCCATATTCTGAATCAAAATCTGATATTAGATTTGTGAAATTCTTTCTCTTTTGTTTTCAAATTTTTAATTTAAATAAAATAACAATTTTCTAGTTAATTTATGTCTGACTAATTTTATATAGCTGGGGCCAAAGATGATACTGTCGGTAAAAGATGATACTGTCGGTATGGAAAATATGATCCAATTTTGGTAAGTTTATTATTTTTATGCTTTCTTTTCTCTAATTTTTGTGGAGTTTTTTACTCACTGTAGACAGACAGATATTTTCTAGCACAGTGGGTATTTTTACCCATATCTATCAGAGAGTGGTTTATCCCCTCTAATCATTATGGAGTTTTGACTCACTGTAGACAGACAGATGTTGTCTAGCACAGTGAGTACTTTTACCCACATGTATCATAGAGTGGTCAGTGGAGTGGAATACCCTCCCATTAATCTGGACTAAATATTAATTATTGGATCATATTCGAAATACCAACAGTGGATCCCGTAGCCCCAGTTATAATTTTAATTGATTTACATTTTTATAAAAAGCTTATTAATTAATCTAGATATCTAATTCTACAAGGTCAAGTGAACAACCTCCCTGTGGTTCGACCCGGTCTTACCGGTTAATTTATTACTTTGACACTCTTATACTTTGGAGTAGGAACACTTCTTTAGGATGGTCAAGTTTTTGACGCCGCTGTCGGGGAGGTAAGTCCGCCTTTTCTTTGTAGAGGTATTTTTTTTTTATTTTTTATTTTAGTTTGTTATTTTTTTTTTGTTTCTCTCTAATCTTGATTGTTCTTATTTTGTATTCAATTTTGGATCACTCATCTCAATCATAAACTTCATCCACTAAAAAAAAAAGCACTTGTAATCATTAATCACATTTTTGCATTTTAGTCCTTCAACTTTTTATATGCATTTTAGCTTAGATCTAGTTTGTATTTGCATATAGGTCATTTTATTTTCATTTTTGCATATCAGTCCCTATAATTATCGCATTTTCACTTTAGTCTTTAGATTTATAATTATTTGCACTTTTGCCGTAACACTTGTGCATATTTGCATTTACACCCTTAGAATTTTTGCATGTTATTTTCATCACTTTTTCTTTTATTTTCTTCAATTTTATGTATTTCACCTCCATGAACCCTCATTAAATTTGCATGAGACGTTGGTCTCGAACATCTAGTGGTAGATTAATTAGGAGATCCCAATCACCCACATTCACTTACAACATGACTGAAAACCCACTTAGACATCCAACAGGAAACCAAGCCGAGAACATGCACAATATAGTCTTGAGAATCTGATTTTAAAAGACAGTGTTTGCCAATTTATAAGAAAATTGGATGGAAAGCATATCCCCCACCCATAGAGGGCGTTGAAGCCGTTTCTGGACGTAAAACCAGAGGAAGATGTGAGCCACAATCACAATTACCAATAAATATCCTTTTGTTTTTATTATCTTTTTCCTTCCGCATTTTATGTCTTTTGTAATTATTGTTGTTTACTTTTGATTTTTGATTAGACCAAGTAATGTTGAATTGATCTGAATCTCAGTTTGTAATTGTCCCATGGTTTTTATGCATATTATTTTCCTATATTTTGTATTTCTTTTGTTGTTTTGCAGGATTTTGATGTTTTTCAAGTTGTTCTGGTGATATCTTCTAAACCTTACCTCTTCTAAATGACATTGGGGACAATGTCTCGTTCTGGTTGGGGGAGGGGATAGTTGATTCAATAACATTTGTTTTTTTTAAAAAAAAAAACCTAACTTCTGACTATTTTTTTTTGTAAAGATGGTTGAGTAAGGAGATCTTTTAGATACTTCTGAGACGCATCTTTGTAGTTCTGATGCATTTTTCCTCTATTCTGACTATTCAAATTCATAAAATCTTCATTATGATATCATTATTAAGTCATCTTGAGACATTTTTTGAACTATTCTAGACACACACGCTCACATTGACACGTGATTATGTGCAGTAAGTTGAGATTTTACGATATTTAGTTCTGAAACATCATTTAAGGGTAACAACTGAAGGCAGTGGTTTTGTTTAAAAATGTATATAGTAATAATAATAATAATAATAATTTTGTGTGTAGTGACCAAAACTCTTACTTAGTAGCCGGGTCTCATGACAGAGTAAGCGTAGAGTGTTTGCGTAAAATGATGGAGTCTGGATAAGAATAAAGTGCAGTTCCGTAGCCTTTTTACCTTGAGCAATTAAGTCTGAGGGGTGCTTTAACACCTAATTCCCTAAGACCAACTGGTCTGGGAGTTATTGACCCAAATCTCGTTACACGGGTTAAAGAGAAAACTTAAGAGAATTGTATTAAAAAAAACATCTGCAATCCTAGTAATTAAGCTCGTAGGAGTGTTTTAACACTTAATATCCTAAAGCCAACTGGTTTGGGAGTCATTGGCCTAAAGCTCGCTACATGGATTAAAGATGGAATGTTTATTTCCAATTTTGTTATATTAAAAAAAACCAAAAAAAAGAGAGAGAATAAAACTGCTGTCTAAGGAAAAAGCCCTGATGAGGTTTCAGAATGAAAATGTTTTTTGCTTTCAATTGAATCTCATTGTTATCGTGTTGATCTTTATTGAGCACAAGAAAGTTTGATTGATAACTCGATTGATGACTGGTTGTCAAAGGGCGAGAAAAGAGGTATGAGAGAGTTTATCTATTTGGTAGTTTAGAGATTTGAATTTAAGTTTTTACTATTTTCACTTTAATTGCTAGAGACTAGCAATAAGCTGGTTGGAGTGTGTGATTAACACTTAAAAATTTATGTTTACTAAGGGATAATTTCATCATTTTACACTTCCAATATGATTAATTCCCCAATATAGACATAATTTCGTTCGCTCGCTTAAATAAATGTGTTGTGTAGTAATCAGTGTATTTTTCTTTGTATTTCAGCGGTAATTCAATCAATTCAGATTTATGGTGAAGTCATATGGCAAAACAAACATCATTTTCAAGTTTAGAACGTCAAAAACCTTAGGAAGGCCACGAAGGGCATTTTTATAATTTTGACTATTCACTGTTCACAGTTGACTTTCACTGTTCCTGATGATGTGGCACATTCATATTGACCCAAACTGCGAGTGCACCATACACGCGACTGCAGAGAATAATATTCTAGAAGCCGGTGCACTGTTCACTATTCACTTTCACGGATGCATTTACTGTTCACCGTCACTGTTCACTATTCACTTCACGGATGCGTTATTGTTCACTGTTCATTGTTCACTATTCACTGATGATGTGGCAAAATCTGGACTCTCCATTCTAAATTCATTCGATGGTCAATTTTCATCCGTATTTTGTATAGTTAGAGGGTCTCTCCCCCTAATTTCCATATTCTGAATCAAAATCTGATATTAGATTTGTGAAATTCTCTCTGTTTTGTTCTCAAATTCTCAATTTAAATAAAATAGCTATTTTCTAGTTAAATTTTGTTTGGCTAATTTTATATAGCTGGGGCCAAAGATGATATTGTTGGTATGGAAAATATGATCTAATTTTGGTAAGTTTATTATTTTTATGCTTTCTCCTATCTGATTTTTGTGAAGTTTTTGACTCACTGTAGACAGACAGATATTGTCTAGCACAGTGAGTACTGTTACCCATAGCTATCAGAGAGTGGTTTATCCCCTCTAATTTTTGTGGAGTTTTGACTCACTGTAGACAGACAGATGTTGTCTAGCACAGTGAATACTTTTACCCACATCCATCAGAGAGTTGTCAGTGGAGTGGAATACCCTCTCATTAATCTGGACTAAATATTAATTATTGGATCATATTCGAATTACCAACAGTGGATCCCTTAGCCCCAGTTTTAATTTAAATTGATTTACATTTTTATAACAAGCTTATTAATTAATCTAGATAATTAATTCTACAAGGACAAGTGAACAACCTCCCTGTGGTCCGACCCGGTCTTACCGGTAAATTTATTACTTTCACACTCTTATACTTGGGAGTAGGAACACTTCTTTAGGACGTGTCGCATGGAAATGACTATAATGCAATCACTAAATGCAATTAATGAGTCCTAATCAACAATGTCTAAGTGCAATGTATATAGACTATGCAAGAAGGGAAGATATGTCCTAAATTCAAGCTATAAGACTCATAAATATATGCAATAAACTAGAGTCTAGGTATTTAATCATGCAATAAACACCTAATCTAGAACACCTATACTCATAAGTTGAAGAATTATGCAAGATGGAGATGGGTTTTGGGTTGGAGAGTTAAAGAAGCAAGCTTGGTGCTTTCTCTCTCAAAGGTAACTCTTTCTCTCACTAAGATCTGGAATTTAGAGTTCTAGGTCTAAATGGGCGAGAAGATAACATATATATAGGTACTAGTAAAACGGTATTGTTTTGATAAAAAATTGCCCAGATCCGCTTAGTGCACGGGACCAGACCTGCGTAGTGACCCGGACATACCTGCGGAAATGTCCGTACACCGAGACTCAAAAAAACACTCGTCAGATGATTGCGCGGGTCGGACCAGGGCATAACCCGCGCACTGGGAATTCAACATCCCAGACTCATTTGCAAGAGGCATAAAATTTGACCAAACGACATCTAAACCTTTCGTATAATATACCGTTGAAAAGGTATGGAAATCTAATTTTTACTCCAATTAACAAAATATGATTTGGATGACTATAGAAAAAGTTATGGTCATATGAGTGACTAAAGGTCAGATTTGGACAGTAACATTAGTGCCTAAACTCATGAAAACAACCATGTGACCATAGAACAAAACCAATAGAAGAATGAGACCTTCTTAAATGGACACTCAATGCGCTAAGACAAGCACACCATCGTGCAAGCATAAACAACACACAAAAATGACACTATGAATACATATAGACAATAATGAAGCACATATGCATAACAAACCAAATGCAAGTGTGTGTGTGTGTGTGAGCAACAACTAATGCATATCAATACAAATGCAAAGATGTGATCAATATAAACATACTAGAAGAGTTATCAAAACATGAATGCACACTCATATAGACACACAACATATACAAATATGTATGAGTTGTGAGTGTGTGCAACTATATCTTTTCAAAGCAAGTAAGCACATAGAAATTTACCTTTGGTGCTTCTTCTCTTGAGGTCTTGAGAGCCTAAGCTACCCTTATATCAAACTCCAAAATGTGGTTTGTTCATGAAATACACCAATCAATAAATGTGGACTTTACAGAAACAAAAAAGAAAAAAGAAAATAGGAAGGTAACCTAAAAACCTAATACGTAGAGAGAGAGATGGTACAACTAAAAGCAAAAAGAAAAGAAAAACGTGTCTTTTGTTCTTCTTGTAAGAGCCGGCGAAACACAATAGTAGAGGCCAAGGTGTTACCTTCTTATTCTTAGTAACCTCCATCTTGTCCTTTTCGTATCCGTGACGTGCCCACACACAAGTTGTTAGATCGTGGGTCAAAGCTCATAAGGCTTAGTGGTGAAATTGGAATGAAAATTTCAAGAGAACAACCAGATAAACGTTAAGTTTTTTTTATATGTGTACATACAAAGATCGGTTCTAAAAATATGTTTTCTAAAGGAAACATTTTGAAACCTATATATATATATATTCCGTTGCTCAATTTTTTTATCAAAACCCTAATTTTTCCCTACAATTGGTATTAGAGTCAAGTTTTGTATATACATAAAAAAACTTAAGTTGTTTTCTTTTGATTCTGTTATGTACGATATATGTAGGAACAATCTAGGCATGTATGATGGTTGTGTGTGTGTGTGTGTGTATATATAAACATGGTTGATCTTTAATTATATGGTCTGATGGGTTATAGATTTATTTATTTGTATTCATCTATGTAATCAAGAAAACCTAATTTTTTTATGGTTGTTTTTGATATTTGTTTGGTATGTGTATATATATATATATTGTATTTGTTGAGAAGGAGATCGTGATGTTCAAAAGGATTCAAAGAAAAAAAGAACTACCTATGCGTTTAAATGGTAGTCACGCGCGATAAGCTCCGCGCACCAAGTGTGTACACGACTGTCGCTGTTGCAACTGCGTGTTCGCACCTGTAAGGTCAGTTTTTGGCTGTTCTTGGACCTCAGTTACTTGTTAGGGTAACACTTTCGCCTTGGTTCGATAGGCGGTACCCTATTGGAAGCCAAATGGACAGCCTTGATGCATCCAAGGGCTGCTGCGTACGTCTTCATGCGTGTGCGGTTTTGAGGCTTGCTGAAAGGTCGTCTTTTTGGCTTCGTGGGTAGTATGTGTTATGCTATAAATCAAGTGATGGGCGTTAGGGCCAGTCCATGAGATAGATCACTTGATGCAAATCAAGTTGGACTTGGTTGGGGGCCCATATATACAAAGAGCTGGACTTGAAGAATATTGAAGACCTTGGATTGATAAGAAGACTAAGGAATGCCTTGGATTTTTTTTTTTTGTAATTAGAATTGTTTAAGTTAGATAACCCATCATACTTAGTCAACTCATGTATGTTTTATTTTTAAATCATGGGATGATTTGTATTTTTTAAGCATTCATACAAAAGAATGCCATATAGAATAAGTGTGTATATACTTGCATTATAACATATCATACATACATAATTGCCATGATTTATGTTTTTTTTTAATGAGATTAAAATAGATTTTTCACATAATTAGCTATTAATAATAAGATTAGTTTTTTTGGAGTAAAAACTTGGTAATTCTCATTAATAACTAATTTTTAATTAGAGAGTTTGATTAATTAGATTAGTTAGGCCCAATATATTATTGGAATTAATTCGATTAAGGCCCTAATAATGACTGGACCGAATAATGTGCATTTAATTTTAATAGTTAAAACTTGGTAAATTTCACATTTAATTATAGTATATTTTAAATAGTTTACGTAGATTAGAATTCCAATAATAAATTTGATTTTTAACAGTTAATAATCGAAAAATTTAATAAATGTTAGTAGGATAAGATTCTAGTTACATAACAGAGAAACTTAGATTCTTCTTAACCGTTAAATCTAAGTTAACCTAGGGGACTAGAGTTTCAATACTCGTTGTCATTAAAGAAACCCTAACATTAAAATAGCGAGTGGGAGAGGGATATATGACAGTATATCCCACATTCTCTATCGTTAGTTCAATGTCGTGAGATTCAATTTGGGTCGAGACGGCTTTGTTTTCGTCTTTCCTAAGGAAGGTTTCCATGAGTATCAATACCAAGGTTGACTTCTTAATGGATAGAATTTTTTGATGTATTTTGGGATTGACTGCCCTAAGGCGGTAACTCTCAAGTTAAGCTCATGAGATCTGAAATGATGGGTTACACTCATAAGGATTTAGTTAAATGATTAATTAAAATCTTGGCTAAAATAAGCGATAGTTGAAAGATATAAGAATAAAGAGTTATTCTGGTGTATCATTCAATTGAAAATGTCTCTATCCAACATGCAAGTACTTGACCAACTCTAAGGCGGCACTTGCTTGTGGTATATTGGATTGTCATACCGTAGAAACTTTTTTTTTTAGGTTTATTTTTTGTTCATTAAACATGTTCATGCATCATGTCTAATATTATGCCAAATGTTGACACTTGATATGAACATATGGAATGAAAGAATTTTATTTGATTTATATTTATTTCAGCAATGATGTCTATATTACTTCAAATACTTGCTAATGATAAATTGAATAGGGAAAACTTTACTAAATGGAAGAATAACATTAATGCAATCTTGGTCACCAAAAAAGTAAATTTTATGCTTACGAAAGAATATCCTCCACAGCCTACAGCTAACGGAGCACAAACTGTTTGTGAGGCCTATGAGAAAAGGGTTTAAACTTATGAAAAGGCCTACAGTGATTTGATAGCTAGCATGACAAATGTGCTTGTTTGAAGCACAAAATAATGACTACAACATTTGTTAACAGTGATTTTTGGATTGTGTAGGATTGATCACGCGTCTAACATGTTTTTGTAGATTGCTGAAGATGTTATGAGAAAGATAAGAAAAAGAAGAAAATCATGCACACATAAGGTTATGTGGTAAAACCCTAAGGTGGGGAAACATCCACGGTTACCGGTGACGGCGAAAAGAATCCACTATAATATAATGATTACACATTGGATCTCTCCTTTTTTGGCGTCTCTCTCTCTTGTATATTTTTTTTGTGTAGTTGCATGTGTTTCTGTCCATATCTTTTTTGTATATCTTTTTCATAATGAGATTATGGGTCTATTTATATGTGTATAGAACCCTAATCCTTGTTGTACAAATGATGAAAGGACATAGTGTTTAATTAGAACTGGTTACTTTTTTAAGTCATCTTTGCTGTTTTGGAGATCTTGTGTATTGAATTAAAGTCTTCTTAGCATTCTAGTTGAATAGTATTTTTAGACTTATTTGTCGATCGGAGTGCAATCTTCTAGAAGAGCAGAGTTATTGCTTGATTTAGACTCGTTTCCTGTTTGGTGTTTATTATTTTGGAAGCTTTGAGTTCTTTTCTGAATAGACGTCTCTAACACTGGGGATGAAATAGGGACATTTCCTTATTGGAGTACGACTCTAGATTCCTTATTTCATTAAGACAATTCTTCTTTGTATTTGAGTCGTAGTTTCCTTTAACGTCTCCCACGTGTTATCCAACTAACCAATTGTCTAATCCCTACCAGACTTCTTTTGTCCCAATCGGATGGTCCTGACCAAGTCGTCTATACCCGATCAACTAGTTTCCCCTACCAAGTTATTTGTGCCCAATCGGTTATCTTCCCTGACCATCTTGGGTAACCTTGGCTAGGCTTTGAGATCATTTATTAATTACCTTGGGTTGATCTTTCCTAACTCTTGTGATGTGGCATATCTAATCATGGTGACTTGTCATGCTATCAAAAAATCCCTATAACAACACCTCTTCAAATCCGCATGATGAGCTCTTGACTGCTCGATGAAGAGGGTTTGAATAGTTTTGATTTTTTTACGCTTCTGATCTTATCATTCTAACTCGATCAAGTATCTTATTAAACTGATCGTTTCTTATTTTTTTAGCTAAACTGATCAAGTGTCTTATTAAACTGATCAGTCTTGGACTTCTTGACTTTTTGCTCCCTTGTAGCTGGACCAGTCAGTGTCCCGGCTCTCTACTTAGGATAATTCTCGACCGTCTTTTTTTTGGACTAGTCGGTGTCCCGGCACTTAGCTCAGGATGATTCCCAACTCCTTTTCTTTTTGACTAGTCGGTGTCACGGATCTTTGCTCAGGATAATTCTCGACTGTCTTAATTCACTCAGTGTCCTAGCCTTTCGCTCAGGATAATTTTCGACCGTCATGATTCTTTGGTCGGTGTGCTGGCTTTTCACTCAAGATAATTCCCAACACTTTTTCTTTTGGACTAGTCGGGGTCCCGGCTCTTTGCTCAGGATAATTCCAGAATGTCTTAATTCGGTCTGTTTGTATTGGGCTTTTGCTCAGAATGATTTTCGTCCATCTTGATTCTTCAGTCGGTGTCCTGGCTTTTCGCTCAGGATAATTCCTAACTCTTTTTCTTTTGGACTAGTCGGTGTTCCAGTTATTTGCTTAGGTTAATTCCCGACTGTCTTAATTCGGTCGGTGTCCTGGCTTTTTAATTAGGATAATTCCCGACCGTCTTGAGTCTTCAGCCAAGAGGTATTCTGGGAACCTTGCCCCATTTTTCCCTGTTTTTCTCATGTAAACAAGTCACCAAGGACGTCTCCCAGTTTTATCTGTTTACAAGGGTTTGGCCAAATCGTTAGTAAAATACTAACACAGCCGGACGCATTTCACCATGTTTTCCCCGATAGCCTACCCGAGTGTTTTTTCCTGGTAAAATTGGCATCTCGGGGTGGCTAGATTACTAATAGTGCTTTTCGTACACCCAGTTAGTTTGGTTGGTGCACCGGATCTCTAACAACCGACTTCTCAGCCTCTCAGGCACCTTCACCCACCATTGCAGTTGTTGGCGTTGGGAGTTTATCTATTATAACAAAAATGATTAATAAAAATTTGAACACCATTCTTGGCTTCTTTATTTATTGATCTGAAAATTAAAAATATCAAAATAACAAAAATAATTAAAAAACTAAAAATATAAAACAAACTAAAATTATCTTAATGATTGAAAGGAACTAAGCTATCTCTCTCAAGAGAAGTTTTTTTTTTGGGATATTTGTTTGCGAATTTGCTATCTTGCGTATATTCTGATGCAGATAAAATAGATAATCCACCCCCTATTACCCCCTTTTTTGGGCTCGTTAAAGTATCTCGGTGTTTCATCTCTTTATGTTGGTTTCTCTAAGTTGAGTTCTAGCCCCTCTTTTTTGAGCCAGTTGTTGACGGTGATTTTTGGATTGTGTAGGATTCATCACGCGTCTAATAGGTTTTTGTAGATTGTTGAAGATGTTATGAGAAAGATAGAAAAAAAAAATCATGCACACATAAGGTTATGTGGTAAAACCCCAAGGTGGGGAAACATCTACGGTTGCCGGTGACGGCGAGAAGAATCCACTATAATATAAGGATTACACACTCGATCTCTCCTTTTTTGGCGTCTCTCTCTCTCGTATATTTTTATATGCTGTTGTATGTGTTTCTGTCCATATCTTTTTTGTATATCTTTTTTATAATGAGATTACGGGTCTATTTATATGTGTATAGAACCCTAATTCATGTTATACAAATAAAGAAAGGTGATACTGTTTAATTAGAACTAGTTACTTGTTGAAGTCGTCTTTGCCTTTTTTCCTGTTTTGGAGATCTTGTGTAAGGAATTAGAGTCTTCGTAGGATTCTAGTTTAATAGTCTTTTTTAGACTTATTTTCCGATCAGAGTGAAATCTTCCAGAAGAGCAGAGTTATTTCTTGACTTGGACTCGTTTCTTGTTTGGATAAGCTTTGAGTTCTTTCCTGAAGAGATGTCTCTAACAATGGAGAGAAAATAGGGATATTTTCTTATTGGAGTATGACTCTAGATTCCTTGTTTCAGTAAGACAATTCTTCTTCGTATTTAAGTCATAGTTACCTTTAATATCTCCCACGTGTTATCCAACTGACCAATTGTCTAATCTCGACCAGACTTTTTTTGTCCTGATCGAATGGTCCCGACCAAGTCATCTCTACCCGATCTGCTAGTTTCCCCAACTAGGTTATTTGTGCCCAATCAGTTAGCTTCCCCGACCATCTTGGGTAATCTTGACTAGGTTTTGAGATCATCTATTAATTACCTTGGGTTGATCATTCCTGACTCTTGTGACGTAGCATATCTAATCATGCTGACTTATCACGCTATCAAAAAATCCTTATAACAACATTTAAGATGATGGAGTCATTGCATACCATATTTGGGCAACCTTCTGAGCAAAATAAACATGAAGTTGTTCATTCCGCAATACTTGCTCACATGGAGGAGGGAACATCAGTTCAGCAACATGTTCTGGGCATGACGTCCCATTTAAATATAGCTGAAGTCAATGGTTGGGTCACAGATGAGCCTAGCCAGGTGAGCGTCATACTGAAAACTCTTCTGAAGAGTTTTGATTAGTTCAAAAAAAACTATGGGATGAACAAGTTGTTGGAACCCCGTTCACCGGTTACGCAACGGAACTAGGTTTTAAATTTTTTTATACAGATCATAATCAGTATCTTAGACCAGCAAACTTGTGTTAGATTTGTGAGTTATGTTGGAATTATTCTATATCAAAACAAAATTTCATTTGTATTTTTTAGTTGTCTAGGATTCATGATGATTCAAGCTTCAAAGAAGAAATGACAACTATTCAAGCAAGTTCAAGTCTTCAAAGGGAAAAGTGCTTCATGATTCTACAAAGGTATATTAAGACCTTTCTTTTCTCTTTCAAGGCTTAGGCACACACACACACATATCATATATTTGTGTTCCTGCATCGTTGTGCATCATTTATAACACATTCACACACTTGAAGATGAATGCTCATGCATTGGTATGAAAATAACATGTTTTGGAAAATGTATGATTGGAGACTATCTCTATGTAGTTTGCATTCTAGTGTTGATTATGTTTTTATGTGTATATGCTTGGATAACATGGAAAATGAATTTGATTTTAGTCTTAAAACATTCTTGATTGAGTTCCGGTCATTTCGGTTACTCATACTATTGATTTCAAGTTCAGAGTCAAAAGTTATTATACTGTCCAGTCATGTTGCGTACATTGTCTTCGTCTTCGTATATCGAGTCGAATTCTTATTTTATGGGTTGAGTATCTTATATGTCCATGTCTGTAAGAGAATTATGGTTTGTAATTCTCAAACGGATTCAAATTCTGAGTTCGGAGGACAAAGAACGGTCGAAGAACGTGAGAGGAGCGCAAGGGAGGTGTACCATGGCCAAAGGCCATCAAATGGTGCAAGCCCGAGATGGCGCGTGGACATCTCGGCCACAACTCCTTGCTGCCCTGAGATATCCACGTACCATCTTAGGGAAGCATTCCCAAAGGGGGTGTTTTGGTCCATTCATGCTGTTTCATTCCCTCTCCTTTATATATCTCTTCTCTCTCTCATTTTAATCCAAGGAAGAAGAAAATGTAGTGCAGAAAATTTCCAGATTTTTCTCTCAACTTTGAATCACCATATCTCTCTCATTTCTTATCCGATTTGAGTGATTCAAGTTGGAGAAGTTTTGTATTGAAGTTCTATATCATCCCCAAGCAACCTTGAAGTCATTTGTTCAAGTTTTCTGGTGGATCGCACCATTTTCGTGACTGTACTCGAAATTGACAAGGTAGTTGTTTATCTTTTGATTTCCTTGATTCTAATGTTCAAATACCTTGGGTCTTCTTCCTACTTGTGTGTATTTGACTTGAACATATGTTTATGAGTGATAGATCTTCAATTAAATGCTAGTTGTGCTTAATTAGAAACTTGATTGTGAGTTAGGTTTCAATCAAACCTATGTTTTCACATGATTGTGAGTTTTATTGTGCTAGCATCTTATCTTGGACTATTTGTGCTTTGATTGACTTTATTTTCATGAGTAATAGTCCTATCATGTGCTAGAACTCATTTTTTGAATAGATCTAGGATTAGCACATTTGATTTTATATTTAGAGTCTATTAGAGTTTAATTGACTATTTTGTGATTGTATGCTCTAAATGACTGCTAGAGATTTGATTGATCATACCTTGTGTTTCTAGTATTTTTGTGTTAGTACTAAAGTCTTGAATATATAATTCATGAACATGTTTATTTCAACCTTTAGTAACATGAGTAAAATCTAGGTTTAAAGTGTGTGCTTGGAAATTTGGCATGCTCTAGATTTTTATTCATGCATAAGATCTAGCAATCTTGTTTTGTGAACTTTATTGTCTATGTCTAGATCTTCATGGAGTGTACCTAATCCATACATTTCATATGCTCATGCATCATCTTGTGTGGTGTCATTTTCGGATTATAAACTAGAAAATATACTTTGTGTGCTCATTGATTAATTCTAGTTTCCATAGAATTTGTTGATCATCTTATTCTATGTTGCCTGCTTGTTTGCGTTTTGCATTCATGATCACTTAGAGGCCTTGTGAGAAGGAAGTCTTGACAATAGGTGTGAGACCTATGTTGTTGAGCCAGGAAGTCTTGGCAAGAGGTGGGAGACCTCGGATTGTCAAGCAAGGAAGTCTTGCCTAGGGTCGTGAGGATCCGGAAGGGTGAGCGAGGAAGTCTTGACAAGAGGTGTGAGGCCTCAGATTGTTGAGCAAGTGGGAGACATCTTCATGAGTATGATAGGAGGGTATTTTCTAGGTAAAGAGGTCACTTGAGAGATTGTATTTTTCTTATCTACTAGTGGATTTAATTTGCCGGTGGTTGCTAACCTGTGGATGTTTACTCTTCGGAGGTTTACCACGTTATATCTTGTGTCAACTTTTCTCTATCCCTATCTCTATTATATTGGTAATTGTTATTTGAATAAGGTGGATATAACTTTATATGTAAGTTGACTTCCTCACACAATATTGTTTGTATATGTTAGATAACTTTGTATCTTGTGATATTCCATTCAAGTTGTAAAGTACCACATTGTAATTCTCTAAGTACAACTTATGGAATTTTGTTCTACATTGAATATATTTGTTCATAAGATACATTGATTCTTGTTGTATGTTTTGTAGACTAAGAGTGGAGATTTTAGCATACATGAATATATTGTTTTCTCATAACAATCATGTTGATTGTTAATTTGTATGCTTATCAAGGTTTTGTTACTAGTCACGAAAGATTTGTCAAAAGTGAGAGACAACTTATTCACCCCCCCCTCTAGGCTGTTTAGTATAACCTTGTACATATTATTTCAATTGGTATCAAAGTGGGTCACTTAAAGTAGTTAGTGTGATTCGGGATCTGCAAGGTTATTTACTAATCATGGATATCAACCTCTAGTCTACAATTGTTTATTTTTTGTTGTCCTCCTTCGTTGGTTATGAAAAAGGTTCTTCTTGTTTTATATTTCATTTGACTACTAACAATTTTATTGATAAGCTTGAAAAGAAAGTTAGTGACTGAACCAAAGATGAAGAAGCTTTTTCTGGAGGATGATCGATCTAGACATGATTACATGTCAAAGACCACCAACTTCTACTTGATGGCAAGAGTTCAAACTCTTGACAAGGAAATAAATGAAGCGTTAAAGGAAGTTAAAGTGAAGAATGAAGTGATCAAATGTCTAGAAAAGAAGATGGTTGAAGAGGCTCATGTGTTAGATAGTTTAACAAATGATTTTGCTAATAATTTGTTTTTTATTTCTTGAAGGTAATGATCAAAGGAAAGGAAGAGGAGTTGGCAATCATGAAGGCCAAAGAGTTTGGTAATCTTCATGGAGATTCAAGTGACTTAAACATTGTAGATGAGCAAGTGGAGTCTCCTACAACTAAAGGCAAGTCACAAAGGAACAAGAGAATTTCAAAGGCCAAGTCTTCCAAGGTCAAGTGCAAAATCAAGGAAATTAAGGAGTCTTCACCATCGGTACACTCTCACCAAAATAGTAACATCTCAAAATTTATTCCGGTTTGCTAATTTTTCTATATTGCCGTGAGTATATTAGATGATACAAACTAGGGAATGTGATGCATGCTAATGAGATGTGAAAATCTTCTATGAACGTTTCTTGCATGATAACACTTTGAAATATGTTTGTGATAATGATAATCGTGTGAAGAAAATAATTGAGAAGATTTGGGTGAAAATGAGTGTTTCGCATGATCATATGTACAATCTTGATAATATCTTTGTTGATGGCAATAATGATGTGTTTGACATGAGTAATATCTTTATAGAGAAGATAGTTGATGATTTATCTTCTAGATATATTTTTTCCATTAAAAATGATCATGATTTTTGTGTGAAATTTCACCCAAGAACAAATGGTTCAAGGGTGAGTGCTTTTACCTCTAGTGTAAGTAGCACATGTGAGTTAGCTTTAAGGCTAAGTGTCAAGTGTGTTGAGAATTCTAGATAGCTAGCTTGGAATACTCCACGTCTAGACACAAACTTAGCTATCTTACTTAACTTTGTTATGATGGTCAAAATTTGTTGGTTAACTTTAGAGAAGTTCTTTTGATATATGTGTTGATTGAGTTGAGATATTATACTTTTATACTCTTGTTGTGAAACATCATCAACTTGGTGTCATGAGGAAATTCAAGGCAAGAGTGCTCATAAAAAGGGTGGAAGTATGATATTTGGTGAATATAATGAACAAAAGGTATCTCTATACTCTAATGAATGTTCTCTTAGATATTCATCTTTTGACTCAATTTTTGATATACATCTCATAGCATGTCATATTAGAGAATTTTGTATAGCATACATATGGTTCTAATTGACATTTGTTATTTTAGGATCTAATAATGATATTGTTCACATTGATCTTAACTTTGATGATTGTTTGTGCATAGTATATTGAATGGCATTACTTTTGAAAATATGAGCTTTAAATTCTTTGAAAGCTACTCGTTAGAGAAGTAATGATCTTGAATAAGTCTCTACTTATTGCTTTTAGATCATGTGCTTATGAGCCATAAAATCTTGGTTTTCTAAAATTGCACCTTGCTTCTCTTATATGTTTTGCTAGTAAGTTGAGTTTACTAATATGTAAACTTTGGATATACATTGAAGTTTTTGTGCTTAAGTACATTTAAAATGACCTATGGTTAGTATCCATTTTGCTTCGGCAAATACATAGAACTCAACGAGCACCTTCATGGAAAGGTCTATACACATTGGTTGTGAAAGCTACCCAAAGTTGGAAAGAGATATACCATTGTGATGAGTGAAAGCCGCCATGAAGTGAATTTTGTTTATGTTTAAAAAAAAGGAAAAAATCAAAGAAGTGTTGAAATGGAATCATGAAAAGAAAAATTCTTAGATTCAAAGCCTAAAAAGAAAAGGAGGAAGGCTTAAAAATGAGTACAGTTGAAAATCAAATGAGCTCGGGCTGAAAAACAGAAATGGGATGACGAGCCACATGCATACACACACTCATATGTTAAAAATCTATTCTCTTAAAAGCAAAAATTCCGGATGAGAATCGGTTTGACTTTTTATGGAAAAAACTTAAGATGAATAGTTGTTGGAAATAGTTTGCATGTTGATTATCAAACTACTTCTTGATATATACTTGAAGAAAAATTCACACACACACTTTTGCTTATAGAGTATTTTGATATTCAAGCAATTTTTTGAAAAATTATGAGAGAGATTGAAAATCTTGGTGTATCTCTCATAGTTTGTGGAGCTTATTTTGTTAGATTTCTTTAAAATTGCTTGTATGTGTGATTGTATGGATTTATTGTGAACATTATTCTATCTTGATCATAGATATAGCACTTATCAAGGGGGAGCATAGTGTGCTAGACTTTGTTCTCTTTTATGATTTTTTTCACATGTTTTAAGTTGATATTTATTGGCTAACACGTCCTAAAGAAGTGTTCCTACTCCCAAGTATAAGATTGTCAAAGTAATAAATTAACCAGTAAGACCGGGTCGAACCACAGGGAGGTTGTTCACTTGTCCTTGTAGAATTAATTTTCTAGATTAATTACTAAGCTTGTTATAAAATGTAAATCAATTAAAATTAATAATAGGGCTAAGGGATCAACTGTTCGTAATTCGAATATGATCCAATAGTTAATATTTAGTCCAGATTAATGGGAGGGTATTCCACTCCACTGAACACTCTCTAATAGATGTGGGTAAAAGTATTCACTGTGCTAGACAATATCTATCTGTCTACAGTGAGTCAAAAACTCCACAAAGATCAGAGGGGAGAAACCACTCTTTGATAGATATGGGTAAAAGTACCCACTGTGCTAGATATCTGTCTATCTACAGTGAGTCAAAAACCCCAAAGATGTTTTGACTGCAGTACGGTAAGCCCAAAGTGCATCATTTAGTTTAAGAGACCAATCTTTTCGATCAGGGTTAACCGTTTTTTACAAGATATATTTTATCTCCCTATTTGCTAACTCAACTTGACCACTTGTTTGAGGGTGGTATGGTGTGAAAGTTTTATATGTGACTCCATATTTCTTCACTAAAGACTCAAAGGTTTGTTACAAAAGTGTTTACCTCCATCACTGATAATGGCTCGAGGGATTCCAAATCGACTCAAAAGATTTTCCTTTAAAAACTTAATCACTGTTTTGTGATCACTATTTCGACAAGGAATTGCCTCAACCCATTTTGACACATAATCAACTGCAACCAAAATGTACAAAAATCCAAATGACGGTGGAAATGGACCCATAAAATCAATACCCCAACAATCAAATATTTCAATGACAAGAATGGGGTTTAAAGGCATCATGTTTCGCTTGGAAATGGATCCTAACTTTTGACAATTTTCATAGGTTTTACAGAATGCATGTGCGTCTTTAAACAAGGTGGGCCAAAAAAATCCACACGACAAAATTTTTACAGCCGTTTTCTTTGACGAAAAATGACCACCACTTGCTTCAGAATGACAAAATTCAATGACACTACATTCCTCATTGTCTAGAATACACTGTTGAACAATTTGATCAGGACAATACTTGAATAAGTACGTGTTGTCCTAGTAAAAACATTTTACCTCGGTCAAAAATTTCTTTTTGTCCTGTGCATTCCAATCGAGTGGCATCATTCCTGTTGCAAGATAATTAACAATGTTAGCATACCAAGGCAAAGTTGTGATACAGAATAAAAGATCATCAGAAAAAAAATCATTGATGGATGCTTTTTCTTCTGGCTCGTCATCTTTCTGTTCTTATTCTTTAAAATTTTAAGTGTCTCCTTCTTCTTCGACAACCTGTGAACAATCATCAAGATGTGAATGCATGCTTGACTCAGGTGAATTGATCAAACAAACTTCAGATGAGTTAAAAGAATCATTTTGAGCATGATCTTCAACAATGGTTTCAATAATGTCTACATCTTCATCTTCATTTTCATCATCAAATGGTTCCTTAGACATGTTGAAAACATTAAGCTTAATTTCCATATTTCCAAAAGACATGCTCATTATTCCATTCCTATAATTAAACAAGGCATTAGCAGTAGCTAAAAATGGTCGACCCAATATAACATGAATTGATTTGTGCTCATTAATAACAGGTTGTGTTTCCAAGACAATAAAATATACAGTGTAGATACATTTATCGACTTGTACTAACACATCTTCAACTATTCCTTTTGGTATTTTAATTGACTTATCAGCAAGACAAAGTGTGGCTGAAGTCGGCTTTAACTCACCAAGTTTAAGTCGTTGATAAACTGAGCATGGGAGCAAATTTACACTAGCACCTAGGTCAAGTAAATCATGCTCAATTTTACAGTTACAAATTATACAGGAAATAGTGGGATAGCCAGGATCTTTATATTTCAAAACATTTTTATTGGAAAATATGGAACTTACCTGTTCAGCCATAAAGGCTTTTTTTCTTACCTGATGCTTCCTTTTCACAGTGCACGGATCCTTCAAAAATTTGACATAAGAAGGTACCTGTTTGATTGCGTCCAACAAAGGGATATTGATCTTTACCTATTTGAAAATTTCAAAAATATCTTGGGGATGCTTCGATTTTTTTGAATTTTTTAGAGCCTGAAGATATGGGAGTGTAGGCGGGGATTCAATTATTTCTTTGTCAACAGTGGTTTCATCAACCCCTTCCTTACCCTTGGAAAATGACTCATCATCATTTTTACCAGATTCAAGAATATGTTTTTCGATGACCTTACCACTATGAAGAGTGATAATTGATTTGATTTGATCTGGACGTTGGTTATTATCATAGGAACTTTATTGACTCTTGGGATTTGGTTGTGGTTGAGATGGAAACTTACCTTTTTCATGTGTGTTGAGTGTAGAAGCAATCTTTGCCAAAGTATCTTTAACACCTATCGAGGTTTGTGCAGTTTGGCTTTTAATGGATTCTTGCTTCTCAATGAATGAGTGCAAAGTGTCTTCAAGGTTTTTCCTAGATGGTGGGACATAAGGCGCATAACCTTAAGAGTTTTGGAAATTCTGGTGTGAAACAAATATTATGGTGTGTAATATTAATCTAGAGGGGGGGGGGGTGTAAATAGATTTTAATTAACTTTTACCCAATTTTTGTTAATAGTCAAGTTGACTAAAATACCCCTATCTAGTTACAAAAATACCACAAGTGTAATAAATGTGAAAATAGTAAAAACACTTGAGATATACATAGAAACCCTCCAAATAGGAAAAACCACGGGCTGATGAGTGCGCCACACTAGAACATCGAATCCACTAATGATAAAGAAATTACAACCTAATCTCGGTTTAATCCTCTACCACTACCTATTCCCGGTATAAGTGAACCTAGTTCATCATGCTTGTGCTTTAAGCCACCTACTCTCGGAAGCAACACAAGTCTTACTTCTCAATGAAGAGATAAAGTGTCCTAAGTGAATATATGATGATATTCAATGAACAAACAAGGCTAGGAAACCCTAAATGCTTATCTAGGATAATGAGATGACAATTAATGTAATCCTAGATATCAAGTGCTAAATGACATGTTCAAAAAGCTTAGCTAAACACAGATCAATCAATCCTATAAAGCTATCACAATACAACACTCAATCATGTCATCACAACAATCTCTAATTTGTATCTAAAAATATTCTAAGAGAATACAATTAATTAAAGAGATGGTTTAGTAAGCAAAACACTTAACTTGTAAGAAGATAGTGAAGAACTTACCAAACAAGATGTGATGAAGCAACCCTATCCATAGATGCACTCTAGAAGAACTTAGATGATGCAAGATGAAGATTTAATGCTCATGGAAATGCTTTGAGTGATTAAAAATGAGTTCTTGGAAGGGTTTTTCCTTTGAAATGTGTTCTAAGGAAGAAATATGATCCAAACAAAGTGAGTTATATATATATATAAGATCCAAACAAAGTGAGGTCATTTTGGAAAAAATGTTCCAGCTTCCTCTATGTGCGCTGGTGACGTGCGTTGGTCGAGTAGCGCACCACCAGCGCACAGCCTATTATTAAAACAGGCGCTAGACGAGTGGCGCATCCCAGTAGCGCAACACAAGCGTAGATTCTTTGGGAAGTTTGCGCTTGTGAGGCTGCGCTAGAAGAGTAGTGCACCACCAGCGCACATCCATATTTTTCAACAATGCGCGGGTGCAGCAGCGTAGCTCAGTGGCGCGTGTCTAGCGGCGGTCCACTGTGAATGTTGTGCTGGTGAGGTGCGCTGGTCGAGTAGCACACCACAAGCGCAAGGCCTATTCTTCAACACTCAAATGCACAAAAACAATAAGTTCAAGAGTGATGAAATTTCATCCTATTTTAATGCCTAGCATGACATACAACTTTCAAAGCAAGATGCAAATAGGTCAACAAGAGTCATTTAAACTAAAATGCACACAAGAAAACACTCAACATATAAGATCAAGAGTTATGCATGAATATATGAGTATGTGCAACTATCTCTTCATAGTAAGTAAGCACAAGAATTTTACCTTTGGTGCATCTCCTCTTGAGGTCTTGAGAGCCTAAGCTACCCTTACATGAACCCCAACAATGTGGTTGTTCACAAAATAAGCCAATCAACAAATGAGGACTTTTCAATCTCCCCCTTTGGCTATTTTGTGACAAAACCACCACTCACATTGATCCTCACAAGACAAAATAAAACACCGGGAAGATATTCTACATTACAAAGAGATAAACATAAAAAAAACTTCAAATCTTCAATCTCTTGTAGAACTATCAACCCTACACACAAAGCAAGCACAAATACACTTTCCAAACCAAGTGCGTGTGAGATGATCAAGTGAACATTAAACAAAAGCATTTGCATATAAGAATATGAGTAATGTACCATATCATGAAATGCGCCCCCTCAAAGGGTTACTCCCCCTAAATGTAATCTCCCCCTAAAACAAGTACTCCCCTTAATGCTAACACATGCTACCACATGCCATGCTACTCCCCTAACAACACAATGCTAGGTCAATGCTACTCCCCCCTTTTGTCATGATATAGGCAAAAGAGAAGTCCCTAACCAGGTCACTCAAGGCAAAGAAAGAAAAGAGCATACAAGATTGTTGCATAATTATATAAGCCACATTTATGCAACTCTATTAATAGGAGAGGAACAGGAAGATTTATTTTGAAGAAAATGTGTGAATCAAAAATGCTTTGCATACAAGACATGTTGCATTCAAGTCCAAAATCAATGGTATTTGGCAAAGCAAATGACAAAGGTTTCCAATAAAATTCAAACCAATTTCACCATTTGTCATGAGAGAAGCAATGATATAGAGTTCTTATAAATATCAAGTTTTAAAGGCACTATATCCAACTTTAAAAACTAAACATGGCATGAGAAACTTTGCACCCTATTTGATTTTTTCGGGAGGATACCCGTATGATAATAGCCATGTTCAATTAATAAAGAAATAGAGACATTGATTAAACATTTTAGTCTCACTAGTATGTTTCACACAATGTGTTGCATTTAACAATTGCAATCATCAAATCATGATTTATCATTTTCCATTAGCATGTCATTTAAGAATCATCATGTCATGGAGATAATTATAGGTCATTTAACATGTACTTCTAATGTATATCTCCTAGTCCAAAAATGCATGTTTGAACATAAATATGACATGGATTGTAATCATAGCAAAGTTCACACTTATTTAAGAAAATAAAATATACTATAAGTGCAACCAAGCTACTCAAGCAATCAATAAAAAGGCATAAACATAATAAAGAAAAATTGCATGCAACACGTATACAATAGCTCTCTTTGCTTGAGTTCCCCATATGGGGTAAAAAACCACAACACATCACTCCATTAAACAAATCCCAATAGATCTACTAAGAGTCTTGAATCTAGTATCATCTAAGAGTTTAGTAAATATTTCCGCTAGTTGATCATTTGTACCTACATGCTCAAGTACAATGCATTTGTTCTCAACTAGTTCTCTAATGAAATGATGATGGATGTCAATATGCTTTGTCCTAGAATGCTGAACCGGATTCTTTGAAATATTAATTGCACTCATGTTATCACAAAAGAGATTTAGAGTACCTTGATTGAATCCATAGTCGACTAGCATTTGCTTCATCCAAAAGAGTTGTGTGCATCCACTCACAGCAGCAATATATTCGGCCTCAACCGTCGACATGGAAATCGAATTTTGCTTCTTGCAAAACCAAGAGACAAGGTTGTTCCCAAGGAAAAAGCAACCGCCCGATGTACTTTTCCTATCATCACAATTTCCTGCCCAATATGCATCACTAAAGCCTACAAGACTAGCATTAGTGCCAAAAGAGTACCGAATCCCATAGTTGGATGTCCCATTCACATATCGAATGATTCTCTTAACAGAAGAGAGATGGGACTCCTTAGGATCCGCTTGGTACCTAGCACACACACCCACACTAAAAGAGATATCGGGCCTACTTACGGTTAAATAGAGCAAGCTACCAATCATGTCACGATATAAAGTTTGGTCCACACTTTTACCACTAGCATCCTTGCTTAGCTTCAAAGTGGTACTCATAGGTGTATCACAATGTTTGGCACTTTCAAGGCCAAATTTCTTTACTAGGTTTTTGGCATACTTAGCTTGAGATATAAAAATCCTATAATCCATTTGCTTAATTTGTAAACCTAGAAAGTAACTCAACTCATCAACAGGACTCATCTCAAATTCATGAGACATGACATTAACAAATTGTTGAACTTTGGTGTCATTGGTAGAGCCAAAAACTATATCATCAACATAGATTTGAGCTATAAAGAGCTCATATTTGTTTTTCTTGATGAATAGAGTCTTGTCAACACTGCCCTGAGTGTAAACATTGTCTAAGAGATATTGGGTAAGACTCAGGATCTACAAACCCTTTGGGTTGCTCAACAAACACTTTCTCTTACAAGAAGCCATTGAGAAAGGCACTCTTAACATCCATTTGATATAACTTGAACTCATGCAAACAAGAAATGGATAAAAGAAGCCTAATGGACTAGATCCTAGCAACGGGAGCAAATGTCTCCTCAAAGTCAATACCCTCAATTTGAGAGTATCCTTGTGCTACAAGCCTATGCCTTGTTTCTCACAATGTTGCCATCCTCATCGGATTTGTTCCTATATACCCACTTGGTGCCTATCACATTGGTGTTCTTAGGCCTAGGAACTAGAGTCCAAACTTCATTCCTTTCAAATTGGTTAAGCTCTTCTTGCATAGCAAGCACCCAAAATTTATCTTTTAGAGCTTCATCAATTTTCTTGGGTTCTATTTGAAAGGTGTAGCAAGTGTAGCTAATAAGATTGGCCATTTGACGCCTAGTCCTAACACCCTCACTAACTTCACTAATAATGTCATCTTTGTCATGAAGTTTCCTAACCCATGGAGCAGGTTCTTTTGAGTCCAAGTGAGGAATCCTATCTCTAAGTTGTGCTATGTCATCATCAAGATTAGCCTTTTCAACATTAGAGAAATCAACTACTTTCTCCAAAGGGGAGTCATCAACTAAATATACCTCTTCCTCATGGTCATTAGTTTTAAGCCTAGTATCATCAATGACAATATTAGATGATTCCATTACGGTCCTAGTTCTTAGATTAAAAACTCTATAGGCTCTACTATTAGAGGCATAGCCAATGAAGATACCCTCATCACACTTAGCATCAAATTTTCCAAGTTGATCACGGTCATTCAAAATGTAGCATTTGCTTCCAAAAGTGTGGAAGTAGCTTACACTTGGCTTCCTACCTTTCCATAACTCATAGGAGGTTTGCCTAGTGTGGGGCGTAAGGAAGACTCTATTTCCTATGTAGCAAGCTGTATTGAGCCTCAGCCCAAAGATTCCTAGGGACATTATTGCTAAGCAACATCACATGGGCCATTTCTTGAAGAACCCTATTTTTCCTCTCAACAACTCCATTTTGTTGAGGTGTCATAGGAGCCGAAAACTCATGAGAAATGCCTAGACTATTGCAAAATTTTTCAAAGTGGGAATTCTCAAATTCCTTCCTATGGTCACTCCTAATTCTCTTAATGTTTTTAATCTTGGAGTTCATTTCATTTCGAGTTTTAGAGCAAAACATTTTAAACTTGTCAAAAGTTTCCGATTTTTCTCTAATGAAATAGGTCCATGTGTACCTAAAGAAGTCATCTACACACACAAAAATGTATCTCTTTCCACCTAAACTCTCGGTTTGCATAGGAACCATAAGATCCATGTGGCGAAGCTCTAGAGATTCTTTGGTGGTTATATACTTGCCCATTTTGTGCACACTTTTGGTTTGCTTCCCTTGTTGGCAAGGTCCACAAACACCATTAGCCTTTTCCCCAAGCTTGGGAAGGCCTTGCACAACATTGAACTTATCTAAGATTCTTAAATCCCTAAAGTTCATGTGAACAAGTCTTTCATGCCACAACTCTATTTGTTCATCCTTGGACACATTACAAGACACACTTCTAGCCTCAAGACAATAGCAATTGTCACTAGACCTCATACCTTTTAACAATGTTATTCCATTAGGAAATAGGATAGAACAATCATTTTTCCTAAACAAGACGGAGAGTCCATCATCACTAAGATGTGAAATGCTTATCAAACTGGCTTTTAGGCCATCAACATACAAAGCATTTGACAAGGAAGGTAATGCGGGAATGGAAATGGTTCCCTTTTCTTTGACCTTTTTTTTGGATCCATCACCAAAGGTGACATTTCCTTCCTCCTCCATCACAAGAGTCTCAAAGAAACTCTTATTTCCAGTCATGTGCATAGAGCACCCACTATCCAAATACCAAAAATCACATGAATGAGCTTTCAAGGTAATTTGTGTAACATGGCAAATGTGTTCATCCTTTCTAATCCATCTAGGTGCAGTATTTTTCTTCGTAGTGGTCAATGGTACATGGGCTCTAAATGTCCTAGGATATTGCAAAGGTGTTACACTCTTCCTAGTGACATGCATCATGGCTCTAGGTTTCTTAGGATCATGCATCATAGCTCTAGATGTCCTAAGATCATTCTTCATGGCTCTAGCCTTTTTCTTTTCTATCATGCTTTCAATCGTACACAATTTGATATATATAAAGTAATTTGGTCTAATATGACCATCAATACCACAAAAATGACAAGTAGGTAAGAAGTTAGGAATTATACCATATCCTTAAGGATGCATTGGAGCCTTACCATGTCTTTGTGGTTGTCTTGCTTGTTGTTGAGGAGTTTTCCTTCTTTGTTGTTGAGCAAGACTTGATTGCTTCCTTGGTTGATCTTGCATGATAGGTGCTTTTCCTTTGTAAGCTTTTATTTGAGGGAGGTTAACTTGAGGAGCCCTTGTAGGATGAGCTTGAGATGGGGTTCTTGGTGCCACATTCACTTGAGCACTTTTTGAACACTTTCTTAGATCAAACTTCTTCCTAGGAGTTTGATGAGGGAGGACCAATTGAAGTTCATGCTTCTTACAAAAATGGTCTTGCTTGGAGTGGAGGACATCTTGTCATCTTCAAACCCAAGCCCCTTATTGTCACTTGGCCTCTTTCCAACATCTAGCATGTGGTCAAGTTTCTTGATGCTAGAGTTCATCTTGGCCAACAACTCTCTAGCATCTTCAAGCTCTTTCTTCAACCCTTCTTTACTCCTCTTAGATCTTTCCAACTCTTCATTTAGTTGGTCAACTTGAGTTGAGAGATCTAGATTTTCTTTTTTTAATCTCTTGATCTCATTCTTGTTCTTTAATCTTGAGCTCTCAAACTTGGCCATGTTATCCTTGAGATCCATCCTATCCACACTTCCATTTGTGGTTTATGATGAAGATCCATCATCACTTGAGTAGTCTCCCTCTTGACTATCATTCTCTTCTTCACTAGCATCTTTGCTCCTAAGAGAGGATGTAAATGCTATGAAGTTATCCATGAGTTCTTCATCATCCGAAGACTCATCTCCTTCATTAGAGTCATCACTTTCACTCCATGTGGCAGCCATCACTTTTCCCTTCTTCTTGTTCTAGTGATTCGCATATTACGGGGCAAAGTGACCTATTCCACCACATTCATAGAATTAGACTCCTTTCTTCTCGGTCTTCTCTTGCCTAGGCTCAAACTTCTTGAAGAGAGCCTTTTCTTCAAGTCTTAACCCTTGGATCCAAAGCCTTTCTTCTCGGACTTGTAGAATTTGCCATCTCTTCATCCGATTTATCACCTTTCTCCTTCTCAACTTTGGAGGCTTTCAAAGCAATATCTTTTTGCTTCTTTGATGGTGTGGGGTTAGGACATTTCCTAGATTCATATGCTAGAAGCCTCCCAATCACTTCACTTGGCTTCATGTTCTAGTAACCACTATTTTCTTCCAAAGCCGTCACCTTGGACTCAAACCAATCGGGTAGAGATCTCATAATCTTCTGCTTGATCTTTCTATCCGAATAAGGATCACCAAGTTGATGACTTTGTTCACAATGTCCATCAACCTTATTTCAAAATCATTGAAGCACTCGTTCTCATCCATCTTGATCAATTCGAATTGCGTTTAGAGAACTTGAAGCTTCAATTCCGTAACCACGTCGGTTCCCTCATGTGCAACTTCTAGGATGTCCCATGCTTCCTTAGCTATCCTAGTGTTTTGAACCAACTTGTATTGGTTATCATCCATTGTACAAAGGATGGCATGCATTGCCTTCCTATTCCACTTTGAAGCCTCAAACTATTGTGCATTCTACTAAGCCTTTGGTTTGAGTACATCATATCCTCCATCTGCGGGAGTCATCATGGGTGGAGTGTATCCATCTTCAACCTCCATCCATGCCCTGTCATGAATTTGGCATATGTACGACTCCATCTTGCCTTTCCAAGAGGCATAATTCAACCTGATGAGGAGTAGAGGTCTAGTGCTGGAAGCTCCCTCATTGCTATCGTTTCCACTCATTGTGTTTATGAATAAATGATATGAATGCAAGTGTATGAATTGTCAATACAAACAAACAAAATGCAACACACACCAAAATGATCAAGGATCACCTATGTATGTCTAGAAACCTGCTCTGATACCAATTGAAACAAATATTATGGTCTGTAATATTAATCTAGAGGGGGGGAAAGGGTGAATAGATTTTAATTAACTTTTACCCTATTTTCGTTAATAGTCAAGTTGACGAAAATACCCCTATCTAGTTACAAAAATACCACAAGTGTAATAAATGCGGAAATAGTAAAAACATTTGAGATATACGTGGAAACCCTCCAAATAGGAAAAACCACTGGCTGATGAGTGCGCAACACTAGAACCTTGAATCCACTAATGATAAAGAAATTACAACCTAATCCCGGTTTAATCCTCCACCACTACCTAATCCGGGTATAAGTGAACTTAGTTCATCATGCTTGTGCTTTAAGCCACCTACTTCCGGAAGCAACACAAGTCTTACTTCTCAATGAAGAGATAAGTGTCCTAAGTGAATATATGATGATATTCAATGAACAAACAAGGCTAGAAAACCTTATATGCTTATCTAGGATAATGAGATGACAATTAATGCAATCCTAAATATCAAGTGCTAAATGACATGTTTAAATAGCTTAGCTAACATAGATCAATCAATCCTATGAAGCTATCACAATACAACACTCAATCATGTCATCACAACAATCTCTAATTTGTATATAAAAATATTCTAAGAGAATACAATTGATTAAAGAGATGGTTTAGTAAGCAAAACACTTAACTTGTAAGAAGATAGTGAAGAAGTTACCAAACAAGATGTGATGAAGCAACCCTATCCATAGATGCACTCTAGATGAACTTAGATGATGCAAGATGAAGATTTAATGCTCATGTGAATGCTTTGAGTGATTAAAAATGAGTTCTTGGAAATGTTTTTCCTTTGAAATGTGTTCTAAGGAAGAAATGTGATGTTCTAAACTCATGCACGACCTTAAGGCATTGAGTTATATATATATAAGATCCAAAAAAAGTGAGGTCATTTTGGAAAAAATGTTCCAGATTCCTCTGTGTGCGCTGGTGACGTGCGCGGGTCGAGTAGCGCACCACCAACACACAACCTATTTTTAAAACAGGCGCTGGATGAGTAGCGCATCCCAGTAGCGCAACACAAGCGCAGATTCTCTGGGAAGTTTACACCGGTAAGGCTGCGCTGGACGAGTTGCGCACCACCAGCGCACGCCCATATTTTTCAACAATGCGAGGGTGCAGCAGCGTAGCTCAGTGGAGCATGACTTGCGGTGGTCCACTGTGAATGTTACGCTGGTCGAGTAGCGCACCACCAGTGCAAGGCCTATTGTTCTACACTCAAATGCACAAAAACAATAAGTTCAAGAGTGATGAAATTTCATCTTATTTTAATGCCTAACATGACATACAACTTTCAAAGCAAGATGCAAATAGGTCAACAATAGTCATTTAAACTAAAATGCACTCAAGAAAACACTCAACATATAAGATCAAGAGTTATGCATGAATATGTGAGTATGTGCAACTATCTCTTCATAGTAATTAAGCACAAGAATTTTACCTTTAGTGCACCTCCTCTTGAGGTCTTGAGAGCCTAAGCTACCTTTACATGAACCCTAACAATGTGGTTGTTCATGAAATAAACCAATCAACAAATGAGGACTTTTTATGGTGTGTTTGTGGATGTGATGGACCTAGTGGTTGTGAAGACCGAGCTTGATTATTGTTTCTCCAACAAGGATTTTAGGTTTGTGAATATGGGTTGGAATTTGGCTTGTTGAAACTGTGCAAAACATTGGCTTGTTCTTGAAGGCAATCTTTTATAGCTGGTAAAGTTAGGCAACTATGAGTGATATGATCATCGGAATCACATACATGGCATGCAATTTCTTGTACAGATTTTACATGTTCACTCTTTTTAATTTCTAAAGCTTCAACTTTCCTAGCTAGGGATGCAAATCTAGCTTTAAGGTCATGTTCTTCCCTAAGATTGTAAATGCCTCCACTAGATGGAGATGGTTGTGGTTTGCTCATGGACTCATAGGAACCAATGGTGTCCCATTTTTGAGGACTTTCACGATATGGTCAAGGTATTCAAGTGCTTTTTTAGGATTTTTGTCACCGAACTCCCCATTACACACCAATTCAATGACTTGTCTACTTTGGGGTGTGAGTCCCTCATAGAAATGTGACACTATCCTCCATGTTTCAAAACCGTGATGTGGAAAGACATTTAATAACTCTTTGAACCTATCCCAACATTGGTAAAGTGTTTCCCTAGGTTTTTAGGCAAATGAAGTGATTTTCCTCTTAAGAGAGTTTGTTCTATGAGGTGGGAAAAATTTCTTTAAGAACTGTTGTTGCATATCATTCCAAGTTTGGATTGATCCTGACATAAGGTTTTATAACAAAGTTTTAGCTTTATCTTTTAAGGAAAAAGGGAAAAACTTAAGCCTGATTATATCCATGCTAACATTTTGGTCAGTGCAAGTGTTACAGACTTCCTCAAACTCCCTAAGATGCAAATATGGGTTTTCAGATTCAAAACCGTGAAAATTGGGTAAAAGTTGAATGATTCCCGGTTTAAAATTAAAGTGTGTTGCATTTTATGGGAAAGCTATGCATGAAGGTGCTCCAGTACGTGTGGGATTCATGTAGTCTCTAAGAGTTCTAGGTGGATTTGGGTTAATGTGTTGGTCAATGTCAACATAAGACAGATGGTTGCTGTGTTGAGATATGTTGTCAAGGTTGTCTAAAAGGTTTTTGACTTGGTTTCCTGCTGGATGTCTAAGTGGGTTTTCAGCCATGTTGTTGGTGAATGTGGGTGATTGTGATCTCCTAATTAATCTACCACTAGATGTTTGAGACCAACGTCTCATGCAAATTTAAAGAGGGTTCATGAAGGTGAAATACACAAAAATGAAGAAAATAAAAGAAAAAGTTATAAAAATAGCAAGATGCAAAATTCTAGGGGTGTAAATGCTAATATGAACAAGTATTGAGGTAAAAGTTAAAATAATTATAAATATAGGGACTAAAGTGAAAATACGGTAATTACAAGGACTAATATGCAACAATAAAAAAAATGACCTATATGCAAATACAAATTAGATCTAACCTAAATGCAAATAAAAAGTTGAAGGACTAAAATGCAAAAATGTGATTAATGATTACAAGTGTTGTTTTTTTTAGGTGGATGAAGTTTATGATTGAGATGAGTGATGCAAAACGAAATACAAAATAAGAACGAAGAAGATAGAAAAAAAATAGCAAAACTAAGATAAAATTAAAAAGAAATTACTTCTACAAAGAAAACGCGGACTTACCTCCCCGGCAGCGGTGCCAAAAACTTTACACGTCCTAAAGAAGTGTTCCTACTCCCAAGTATAAGATTGTCAAAGTAATAAATTAACCAGTAAGACCGGGTCGAACCACAGGGAGGTTGTTCACTTGTCCTTACAGAATTAATTATCTAGATTAATTACTAAGCTTGTTATAAAATGTAAATCAATTAAAATTAATAATAGGGCTATAGGATCAACTGTTCGTAATTCGAATATGATCCAATAGTTAATATTTAGTCCAGATTAATGGGAGGGTATTCCACTCCACTGACCACTCTCTAATAGATGTGGGTAAAAGTATTCACTGTACTAGACAATATCTAGCTGTCTACAGTGAGTCAAAAACTCCACAAAGATCAGAGGGGAGAAACCACTCTTTGATAGATATGGGTAAAAGTACCCACTGTGCTAGATATCTGTCTATCTACAGTGAGTCAAAAACTCCACAAAGATCAGAGGGGAGAAAGCAAAAAAATAATAAACTTACCATAATTTGATCTTATTTTCCATACCAACAGTATCACTTTTGGCCCCAACTATATAAAATTAGACAGACATAATTTAACTAGAAAATAGCTATTTTATTTAAACTGAGAATTTAAGAACAAAAGAAAGAGAATTTCACAAATCTAATATCATATTTGGATTCAGAATATGGAAATTAGGGGGGAGAGCCCCCTTATTTATATAAAATACGGTTGAAAATTGACCATCAGATTAATTTAGAATAGAACGTCAATATTTCACAACATCATCAGTGAATAATGAACAGTGAATAGTGAACAGTTAATGCATACGTGAAGTGAATAGTGAATAGTGAACAGTAGCGCATCGTGAAAGTAAATAGTGAACAGTGCACCGGCTTCTAGAATATTATTCTCTGCAGCCGCGTGTACGGTGCATTCGTAGTTTGGGCCGATAGAAATGTGCCACGTAATTAAGAACAGTGAAAGTCAACTGTGAACAGTGAATAGTCAACTATGAACAGTGAATAGTCAAAAATATAAAAATACCCTTCGTGGTCTTCTTAAGGTTTTTGATGTTCTAAACTTGAAAACGATGTTTGTTTTGCCCTTTGACTTCTCCATAATTCTGAACTAATCGAATTACCTCTGAAATACAAAGAAAAATACACTGATTACTACACAACACATTTATTTAAGCGAGCGAACGAAATTATGTCTAAATTGGGGAATTAATCATATTGGAAGTGTAAAATGATGATATTATCCCTTAGTAAACATACACTTTTCAGTGTTAATCATTGGCATATTCATTGGTTTATATAGTGAATCTTGTAGATGCTATTTCATATTTCTTGATTTACATGATGATTCTTTGTATTGCCATATGCCTTTGTATTGTTGATAACAAATAATGCATGAAACATTTTTGTAATAATTGTATGATTGTATTTGCAATCAACTTCTTCTTATTTGGGGTTGTATAGTAGTTGAGATTGTAATCAATTCCTTCATTCTTGAAATTGAAATGAGAATAGTTGCAATGAATTCTTCTTTGTTTTGGAGTCGATAGTAATTATAATTGTAATTAATTCTATTGATTGTAGTTACAGTGAATTCCTCTTTGTTTGGGGTCGATAGTAATTGTAGTAGTAATCAATCCGATTGGTTATAGTTGTAGAAAATTCCTCCTTGCATAAGGTGATAGTAATTGTAGTTTTAATCAATTTAATTGATTGTAATTGAAAAAAATTCCTCCTTACTTTGAATGATAGTAGTTGTGGTTGTAATCAAATCTTTTCTTGTTTGAGGTTGATATGATTGTCGTTGATACCAATTCCTTCATATTGGGGTTAATATGATTGTTAATGCAATTGTTGAACTTGGTAGAAATGACCTATATGTTTAAGAGTAAAATTTATGCATTTGTGATTCACTATACCTTGATGAGTTTGTTGTGGTGTATAGATTTGAATAACCTTTGATAGGTTAACATGGAAATGCAAACTAGAATTAAGGGAGAAGATGTGGGAGCTAGATGCTTGAAATAAATCAATTCTTCAAGTAATGCATCCATCTCCGAACATTACATGAGATCACTAATTGTTTCACTATTTGATCTCAAGATATCATTTTTTTTCTTTGGCATAATTTTATGTCAAAAAGGGGGAGAAATATGATATTCTTTTAGCGTATCTTCTTCGAATATTTGTCAAGTATTGAACTTCTTATGACATGTAATATTGTGATTTCATTTGGTTAAGAATATCTTTGAGATAGCATGTATTAAGGGGGGGGATACATGATTCATTATGGATTTAAATGTTTAATTCTTGCCATAATTGTATATTGTCATATGTGTCTTTCTCTTGGATATGCTTTGTGCTTTAAGGTTATTTTAGGTGGCTACAAGAGAAGATCAAGAAGAAGTTCAAGACTTGTTGAAGATTAGTCTTAAGGAACTAACTCATTGTAATGTGAGGGTGTGATTTTGTGACCAATCTTCATTTTGTGTGTTTTAATATTTTGTATAGGTGTTTTGACATTTAATTTGCCAAAGGGGGAGATTGTTAGGTTTGTGATAAATGTTGGCATTATTCTATATCAAAACAACATTTACTTTGTATTGTTTAGTTGTTTAGGATTCAAGATGATTCAAGATGATTCAAGCTTCAAAGAAGAAATGACAACTATTCAAGCAAGTTCAAGTCATCAAAGGGAAAAGTGCTTCATGATTCTACAAAGGTATATTAAGACCTTTTTGTTCTCTTTCAAGGCTTAGGCACACACAGAAATATCATAAATTTGTGTCCCTACATCTTTGTGCACCATTTATAACACATTCACACACTTGAAGATGAATGCTCATGCATGGGTATGAAAAAAACATGTTTTGGGAAATGTATGATTGGAGATTATCTCTATGTAGTTTGCATTCTAGTGTAGATTGTGTTTTGATGTGTATATGCTTGGATAACATGGATATTAAACTTGATTTTAGTCTTAAAACATTCTTGATTGAGTTCCGGTCATTTCGGTTACTCATACTATTGATTTCAAGTTCCGAGTCAAAAGTAATGATACTTTCCAGTCATGTTGCGTATATTATCTTCCTCTTCATATATTGAGTCGAATTCTTATTTTATGAGTTGAGTATCTTATATTTCCATGTTTGTGAAGCAGTTATGATTTGTAATCCGTAAACGGATTTGAATTCCGAGTTCGGAGGCCAAAGAATGGTCGAAGAACGTGAGAGGAGCGCAAGGGAGGTGCACCATGGCCAAAGGCCATCAAATGGTGCAAGCCCGAGATGGCGCGTGGCCATCTCGGCCACAAATCCTTGCTGCCCCGAGATACCCATGACCCATCTCGGGGATGCATTCTCAAAGGGGGTATTTTGGTCCTTTCATGCTCTTTCATTCCCCCACCTTTATATATCTCTTCTCTCTCTCATTTGAATCAAGGAAGAAGAAAATGTAGTGCAGAAAATTTCCAGATTTTTCTCTCAATTTTGAATCACCATATCTCTCTCATTTCTTATCTGATTTGAGTGATTCAAGTAGGAGAAGTTTTGTATTGAAGTTCTCTATCATCTCTAAGCAACCTTAAAGTCATTTGTTCAAGTTTTCTAGTGGATCACACCATTTTCGTGACTGTACTCGAAATTGACAAGGTAGTTGTTTATCTTTTGATTTCCTTGATTCTAATGTTCAAATAGCTTGGGTCTTCTTCCTACTTGTGTGTATTTGACTTGAACATATGTTAATGAGTGATTTATCTTCAATTAATTGCTAGTTGTGCTTAATTAGAAACTTGATTGTGAGTTAGGTTTCAATCAAACCTATGTTTTTGCATGATTGTGAGTTGTATTGTGCTAGCATCTTATCTAGGACTATTTGTGCTTTGATTGACTTTATTTTCATGATTAATAGTCCTATTCTGTGCTAGAACTCATTTATTGAATAGATCTACGATTTGCACATTTGATTTTATATTTAGAGTCTATTAGAGTTTAATTGACTATTTTGGGAATGTACGCTTTAAATGATTGCTAGAGATTTGATTGATCATATCTTGTGTTTCTAGCATTTTTGTGTTAGTACTAAAGTCTTGAATATATACTTCATGAACATGTTTATTTCAAGCTTTAGTAACATGAGTAAAATCTAGGTTTAAAGTTGGTGTTTGGAAATTTGGCATGCTCTAGATTTTTATTCATGCATAAGATCTAGACAATCTTGTTTTGTGAACTTTATTGTCTATGTCTAGATCTTCATGGAGTGTACCTAATCCATACATTTCATATGCTCATGCATCATCTTGTGTGGTGTCATTTTTGGATTATAAACAAGAAAATATACTTTGTGTGCTCATTGATTAATTCTAGTTTCCATAGATTTTGTTGATCTTCTTATTCTATGTTGCGTGCTTATTTACGTTTTGCATTCATGATCACCTAGATGCCTTGTGAGAAGGAAGTCTTGACAATAGGTGTGAGACCTATGTTGTTGAGCAAGGAAGTCTTGGCAAGAGGTGGAAGACCTCGGATTGTCAAGCAAGGAAGTCTTGCCTAGGGTCGTGAGGATCTGGAAGGGTGAGCGAGGAAGTCTTGACTAGAGTCGGGAGGAATCGGATAGTTGAGTGAGAAGTCTTGCCTAGAGTCGTGAGGATCCGGAAGGGTGAGCAAGGAAGTCTTGGCAAGATGTGTGAGGCCTCGGATGGTTGAGCAAGAGGGTGACTTCTTCATGCGTAGGATAGGAGGGTAGTTTCCAGGTGAAGGGGTCACTTGAGAGATTGTACTTTTCTTATCTACTAGTGGATTTTGTTTGCCGGTGGTTGCTAACCCGTGGATGTTTCCTCTTCGGAGGTTTACCACGTTATATCTTGTGTCAACTTTTCTCTATCCTAATCTCTTTTATATTGGTAATTGTTATTTGATTAATGTGGATAGAACTTTTTATGTAAGTTAACTTCCTCACACAATATTGTTTGTATATGTTAGATAACTTTGTATCTTGTGATATTCCATTCAAGTTGTAAAGTACCACATTGTAATTCTCTAAGTACAACTTATGGAATTTTGTTCTACATTTAATATATTTGTTCATAAGATACATTGATTCTTGTTTTATGTTTTGTGGACTAAGAGTGGAGATTTGAGCATACATGAATATATTGTTTTCTCATAACAATCATGTTGAATGTTAATTTGTATGCTTATCAAGGTTTTGTCACTAGTCTCGAAAGATTTGTCAAAAGTGAGAGACAACCTATTCACCCCCCTCTAGGTTGTTTTGTATAACCTTGTACATATTATTTCAACTTGGGATCGTAATTATTTTTTGAAGCTAATACATACAATATGTAAACAAAAGAAATTGTAATCAATATAAAGAAAAGAGAAAAAATCTTACCAACGTTTGGAGGCTCCTTCACTTTACGATATGGTCTTATCTGAACCATTCGATCTTCCTCACTGTCTCCCGAAACTAGTAACTGCATGTGGGCGAATCACGATCTCAAGAACTTGAATGGAGGATGTAGAGAGAATCGAAGAAACTCTTTCTTCAATATTTGGTGTTATTGTAATGCACACAAAAAAAATCTTTTATCGCCAACAGCTGCGTGTCTTTTCAAAGTAAAACAAAAAACAAAAACCCTTTTTTTTCTTCAACTAATACGTCCCCTATCTTTACACAATATATATATATATAAATCTTCCACACGCCTCTTATTGTGTTTTGTTTTTTAAAATTTGTTTCACGCCTCCACTTGTGTATCAGGTATTTGTCCTTTTTTTTCTTATATATATATATTCTTGTTTGTATCCTATACAAACACTTATATATGTGCACACACCAATTTGCATTCAATGCAATCTCTTGTGTTATAATTGATATATATCTTTTAATTATCCTTTTCAAATATATCAAATATATTAAAAGTGATAATAAGTATTTTAAATTTAAACCTAAATTCAAATACGTAGATAAATTGTTTAGTAAAATAAAATAGTCCTATTATTTTATCTTCACCTAAATCCATATATCAACTAACACCCTCCAATTAATAGTTAATAAATAATTTATAATTATCAATATAATTAAATAATCTATTTATTTTATTAATTTAACTATTAACATTCATTAATTAAATAATCTCATTATTCAATTAATTCCTGAATATATACGTGCCACTTTTGTAACATAATTAATTGGACAATCCAATTAATTTACCGTGACCTTTGTTACCTAAATTGATTGTACTAGCAAGGGGACCTAATGGACCCACAATATTTTAAGCTCCAATAATCCTCGAAATCATTAATTAAACTCTTTAATTAATATTCCTTGATTATTAACTCTGGTGTTATTCCACTAGAAACCTGAAGCTGTACTCTCTCAACTGTAAACGCTTTTACATAGACCAATACAACTCTGTGTCCATCGATATAGCTATTACATATGGTGTGATCCTTCACAATAGTTCATAATTAGAGTTGGGTCATAATGTCCATTATACCCCTCTAATTACATATATCCTTTAAGTACCTTTAATTCTCTAATGGACAATAAATCCTATTTCCTCACGGAACTAAGAGAGAGCTCATATTTCCAAGCCCCGAATCAACCCTTAAGGGAACTACCATCTACTTCTCATAAGAAGGAGTGGATTCCACTATTGTGTACAAACCTTCCCAACCATAAGCCAAACCTCAATCAAAACATATGGAGTATATTGATCAGGAAATACATCTAACCTTACCCATGGTATATTAAAGACCACGATTTAACCTGAAGGAGTCGATAAGACACTCAGGATTAAGATCACCGTATATAGCCATCATTAGTTGATATATATGAATCTCATCAGTAAACGGATCTTGGTGAGAGATTCATATAGATCACGGCCTAGTTCTATATGATCATATCATACAAGGTGCCTCCTTCCTCATATCTCCATATGTATGATTCAGGATAGAATCACCGTACATTACGGAATGGACCGTAACTATAGATTAACCACAAATAAAATGCCCAACTTTATTTGCTATCTATGGACTCTTTAGATTGCACGTCTCTTACTGTATCCATCTGCATATGGCACTCATATACATAGTTCGAGTTTACATCCAGCAATCTTGGATGTTAAATATATGCACAAGTTATAAAATAAACAACACAACAAGAATGAATTGAACTTTTTCTTTTATTTATTTCATAAATCCATTTACAAATTACATCCTTAGAGTATAAACCCCAACACAAGTTGAAGTTTAGTTTGACTCAGATGCTTAATGAGCTCACAACATTTTATTCCATGCTTAAGGACAACAATGGTAAGATAGGAGAGTCAAATGTTACTGAGCCATCCTCTTCTAGTTTGTAGAAGAGAAAAAGTTCTACTGGCAAAGCAAAGGCTAAGCCCAAGAAGAAGCAAGTTCAAAAGAAGAAGAAGAGCACCACAACAAATAAAGCAAAGAGAAAATGTTTCCATTAGGACAAGATTGGTCATTGGAAGAGGAACTATCCATAGTATCTCAAGGAGCTCTCCAATAATAAGAAAGTAAAAGGTAAATAAGATTTACTTGTCATTGAATATTGCTTAGCGGAAGATGATACTTTTCCTTGGATAGTAGATTTAGGAGCCACTAAACATGTTTGTTTTGTTGGGGTTTATGCCTTAAAGCTTTTAATTGTAAATGTGAATGAAACATTATTAAAAGAAGTAGTTTATTCATTCTGTATACTTGTCTCATACATTTATATCATGTGTACTTAACATCCAAGATTGCCTAATTTAGTATCTAACCATGTATATGAGTGTCAAATATAGAGGCATTCAGTTTGAGATGAGCAATCTAAAGAGTCTATAGATAGTAGGTAAAGGTTGGTACATTATTCATGGTTAATCTATAGCTGCGGTCCATTCCATAATGTACAGTGGTCAAAACCTAAACTATTCATATGGTAATATGAGAATATAGGCACCTTATATGATGTGATCATATAGGACTAGGCCATAATCTATTTAAATCTCTCACCAAGATCCGTTACAAGATGAGATTCATATATATCAACAAATGATAGCTTTATATAGGTGATCTTAATCCTGAGTCTCTTATCGACTCCTTCAGGTTAAAACGTGGTTTTTGATATACCGTGAGTGAGATCGGAGTTGTATTCCTAGTAAAAAACTTCGTATGTTGGAATCACGGTTTGTCTTGTAGCTGGGAAGGTCCGTGCACACTAGTGGAATCCACTCCTTCTTGCGAGAAGTAGATGGTAGTTCCCTTAAGCGTTGATTCGGGGCTTGAACAATATGAGTGCTCTCCTTCTTCAGTAAAGGAAGTTAGGATTTATTATTCATTAGGGAATCAATGGTTCTTATTGGAAAGGATATAATTAGAGATCTACCTAACTCTAATTATGAACTACTTGTGGAGGATCATACTATATGTAAGAGCTATATCGATGGACAACTATAATTTATGTTTTTGTAATACATCCACAGTTGCGAGAATGCAACCTCAGGTTTTTAGTGGAATAACACCGAGGTTAATAATCTTGAAATATTAATGGAAGAGTTTAATTAATTATTTCTAAGTATTATTGGAGCCTAAAATTGTGGGTCCATTAGGTCTTCTTAATAGCCCGATTGATTAAAGGTAACAAGGGTCACTAATAATTATTTGGACTGTCCGATTAATTGTGTTGCGTAAGTGACAAGTATTTATTCAGGGATTAATTGAATAATAAGATTATTTAATTAATATATTAATAATAAATTAATTAGAAAATTAGATTATTCAATCAATAAAATAATAATTACAAATTATTAATTAATTATTAATTGGAGGTTGCACGTTCAAATTGTAAGGACCTTTATTTTATGATTGGCTTATTTCATTATGTCGTATGTAAATTTTATCAGACGTACACGTCATTGACAAAGAGGATAAAATTGCAAGGTGGATATCCAAATAGGCATTCAAAAAATATCCCGCAAAATATTTCCAAAGAAGAGGAACCCGAGTAAATATAAAAATAAGTATTGAGCAAAACCCACTCGAGATCAACTTACGTCATATTCTACTCGGGATCAGTTAATGTCACTCGGGGTTAGTTGACATCATGTTCTACTCGGGATCAAATGACGTCATTCAGGACCAGCTAACATCATGTTCTACTTGGGACAAACATGAAGAAACCCGAATAAAGAAGCCCAGGGCATAACTCACACACGAACCAAGAATCATGTTGAAATACACAAAGATACCCGCGTCAAAAAAAGAATTCCAAGATGAATAGAATTACCAAATAGGAAAAAGGTTCCAAATCAGGCAACAATTTTATTTCTTCTAAAAGACTATGTATTTGTAAGAAAAATCCTAATTGGACTATATCACTAGAGTCCCATTCGATCTCTATACAAGTCTTCGAAATAGGAAAGAAGACAGACTACTCAAAACAAAGTAACCAAATCCTAATTTAATACAAAGATATTTCATTACTTGTACAAAAAAGATTAGAGTTCTATGCACGTATAAATAGACCCATAATCTCGTCATAAAAATATATAGCAAATACAGAGAGAAAAAAGAGAGATCGAGAGTTGTATTTTTTTTTCAATGGTGGATTTTGGCTTGGTTGTTTATTCAACCACCGGTGGACGTTTCTCCGGTCATCGGAGTTTTACTACGTGAAACTTGTGTCCAATTACTTTCTCCTTCTCTTTCTTTTTGAAATCACAGCTAAAATCCAATCTTGTTGATTTTTCTCACGCATCCAGAAACTGACGTAAACAATCGACGCTAGTAGAAGGGGCTTGAACCTTCGATTTGATTAAAGGTAATAACGGGAAGCATAAACAGTCCTGGGGATATCCAAAAATCTCCAAGTAATGTCCATATTGACAGTAGTTCACGAGATCTTGCCTCAACCACCAAGAACAAACGAACATCCCTGGCGGGGATCCAAAAACTCCCTGTCCAGCGAAGACTTAACACGACACTTCTGTGAGGAGCCGCAACAGCTGGTGGCTGATGCGGCAAATGAACGCTACTAGTTGCGAAAGAAGCACAACCTCCTAACCTCCCACCTATAAGGCTTTGCTCGGTTATAGTTGGTCTAAAACTAGATGCACCGGAAGCCATAAGGAACTCTGTTCCAGATAATCAGGCTGGACGGGAAACACCCGAAGATGAGCAACCACGCTAGAGGCAGATCCATGATCAGATAGCCCGTGCTAGACACCATAAACATGACCGACACAGGGATCTGTCGCCATCAGAAGATAGTGATCGGTACCATCGCAAGCACCATCACAGAACCATACATCTTCAAGGATCAACCCGTGAGGCTCGGTAGCAAAACGAAGAGCCAGAAAAAGGAATGACAGTCACTTGACGGTTTAACTATTATGAAGATCCAGTGGGAGATAGAGATGTCGTAATTCAGAGCCTCACCCGAGAAGTTGAAAACAATAGGCATCGAATGGACGCACTAGTTAGACGTAATGGGTACAATGACTTGTTTAACAACGATTCTGATAGTCCATTCACTAGGAACATCCTTAGAACTCCATTCCCAGAAAGATTCAGGATGCCACACGTGTAACAATTCAAGAACGATACAGATCCTAAAGAACACGTTAAACGGTATAAAAGTGCTATGGCCCAGTATGCCCACAACGACCCTTTATTATGTCTTAACTTTCCACAGGCTCAAGATGGTTCGAAAGATCGCCCCTAGCAAGTATCGGAAGTTTTGGTGAATTAAGCAGGAGTTTCTCAAGGCAATTTCTGGGCAACGTTCAAGGGAGAAAATCAGTAGCTTACCTTTCTCAGCTGAAACAAGGGAAAGATGAGTCGCTAAAGAAATACCTGGGGAAATTCGGCCAAGCGGTATTAGAAATCAGTAGTGCAAACAACGAAACAATAATTGTTGCATTCATCAACAATTTACAAAACAGACGGCTGTCTTTTGATTTAAGAAGGGCCTGTCTAACCAGATATGTGGATATGATGGACATGGCGAGAGGATATGCGTTGGCCGAAGAAGAAGAGTTAGCCATAGGAGGATGTTACATGCATGAAGGAAAACCCGACAAAGATGCTGAGTCAAAGGTATAGAACTAAAAGGGAAAACAAAAAGGAAACGGTAAAGAAAAAAGCCAGTACGGAGGAAGCGGGTGTAATGCCGACCAAACCAAGGAGAAATTATGAGGAATATGCAAACTACACCCCTCTCCGAAAAAAGCAGGAAGAAATCCTGGCCATACTGGAAAAGAATCTGGTAAAAGAGCCACGACGACAGTCTCAGTTTACCTTGTGAGATACAACTAAATACTGCATACTCCATAAGGAAACAGGTCATGAGACTTCCAAGTGTTACCAGCTCAAAGATTACATAGAAACCTTCATTCGGGAATGACACTTACACGATATAATCTTCAAAAGGGATGAGAGGTCAAAAATAAAGAAAGAGACCAGAGCCGATCACAGCTCCGATCGAAATCAAAGGGCTAGCCGCGAGGCCAATGAAGTAATACAAACAATCTTTGGAGGACCATCAATTGGAAAAAGTAACCGAGAGCGAACACATGAAATCAGAGAAGCGGTAGAGGCGAGACATAACTTTGATGTGAACTCAGTCAAACCAGACCCGAAAAGGGTAAAAGAAGGATGAGACCCAATAATATTCACAGAAGCAGACTTGCAAGGGGTCAATGTTTGACCAAACGATGCCCTGGTCATAAGTGCCCGAATTGGACATAGGAAAGTCATGAGAATTTCAATAGACAATGGAAGTTCGACAGACATTCTTAATGTAGCTGTCTATGATCAACTCAGGTTGGACTAAAAGGATTTGCTACCTTTTCATACTCCACTCAGAGGATTCGGGGGAGTTGAGGTCAGGGCTCTCGGGACGGTAAAATTACCTGTAAAAATTGGAGTGGCACCATATTAAAGAATAGTTTTACTCGATTTCGTAGTTGTAGACTTAGATAATTGGCCGTATAATGCATTGTTAGGTCGGCCATTCTTGAATAAAACTAGGGCCGTAGCAACTACTTACGCTTTGATGATCAAATTCGCGATCGAACAGGGGTCAAAGTAGTCAAGGGGTCCCAGGAGATGGCTCGAAGAGCTAACCTATCGGTTTACAAGGACAAAAATGATGGTGAACAAGTATGCACTATAATGTAGTCGAGTCAGAATAAAGAGTCACTATCATTCAAATTTGATCCGAGGGAAGAACCAAAGGAGTCCAAAAATGAACCGGTGGAAGAATTAATCATGAAAGAAGATGAACCAGTTAAGAAGATCAAGATCGGGGCCAATTTGGAAGGAAAATTCAAACAAAGCCTCACTGATCTGCTTAAAGAATACAAGGATGTGTTCGCCTGGAGTCATGAAGACATGGTCGGGATAGATGCCCGAATAGTATCCCTTCATCTCGCAGTAGACCTGAATGCAAAACCTGTAATACAAAAGAGAAGGTCATTCAATCTCGAGAGAATTCAGGCAATCAAATAGAAAATGGAGAAGTTACTCGTTGTAGAGTCAATCAAAGAGATCAGTTACCCTCAATGGGAAGCTAATGTAGTCCTCGTCCAGAAGAAAAACGGGTCAATGAAGAATGTGCGTAGATTTCACAGATTTAAACAAAGCATGCCCAAAAGACAGTTTTCCACTGCCAAGGATAAACCAATTGATTGATGCTATATCAGGCCACGAATTGCAAAGTTTCATGGACTCCTACTCAGGATATAACCAAATTCGGATGAATAAGGCTGACGAAGAGAAAAAGGCCTTCACGACCGATCAAGGCTTATACTGTTACACAATAATGCCCTTCTTTTAAAAAAAGAAGGGGCAATATATCAAAGGCTGGTCAACAGAATTTTCGCACAACAAATAAGAAGAAACATTGAAGTCTACATAGATGACATGCTGACCAAGAGCATCTCGGCAGACAAGCATACTTCATACTTGCGAAAGACATTCGATGTTTTGAAGTGATACCAAATGAAGCTGAATCCGAACAAGTGCTTATTCGGAGTTCCTACAGGAAGGTTCCTAGGTATCCAAGTTCACCAAAAGGGAATCGTAGTCAATCCTGAAAAGATCCAAGCCCTGCAGAAAATGACCTCACCAAGGACGCTAAAAGAAGTGCAACGCTTAACAGGACGCTTAGCTTCCTTGGGCAAATTCATCTCAAAGGCCACAGATAAATGTGCTCCATTTTTTAAATTGATTAAAAATGAAAATGACTCGAATGGACAGAAGAGTGCGAGCAGGCATTCTTAAAAATCAAAGAGTACCTTGGGCAAGCTTCCATTCTTTCGAAACCAAAAATGGGAGAGATACTCCATTTATACTTGTCAATTACAGAACTAACAACAAGCTCAGTTCTAATCATAACAGAAGATGGAGTACAGATGCCAGTGTATTATACTAGCAAGACACTTTTACCAGCTGAAACCAGGTATTCGCAGGCAGAAAAAATGGCCCTAGCACTGGTTTCAGCAGCAAGGAAGCTAAGGCCATACTTTTAGGCTCATACAATCTAGGTCCTCACCGACTGTCCACTTAAGTAAATTTTACAGAAGCCAGAAATTTTAGGAAGACTAACCAAATGGGCAATCGAGCTAAGTGAATTCGATATCCAGTACGTCCCCAAGACATCTCTCAAAGTCCAAGCAGTGGCAGACTTTATAGCAGAGTTCACAGAACCAAACCAAGAAGCAAAAAAGATGTTGGGCAAAAATTTCCCATGGAAATTATATGTCGATGGCTCTTCAAACACTCACGACAGCGGGGCAGGGATCGTAGTATGTACCCCGGAAGAAGATGATGTCGAGTGTGCCATGAGGTTTGACTTCAAAACAACAAATAATCAAGCCGAGTACGAGATGCTACTACCTGGACTCAAAGGTTGCATAGCTCTCGGAGCAGATGAGGTCGAGATATTTAGCGACTCACAGGTAGTTTTCAACCAAGTCCTAAAGGAATACAAAGCCAGAGATGAAGGCATGATAGCCTATCGTGATATAGCAAAACAGCTCCTTCATAAATTCAAAAATATAAGATTGCCAAGATCCTCAGAGAGGAGAACGAAAAGGCAGATGCTTTGTCCAAACTAGCATCAGCAACAACCACAATCAGGCTAAAAACTATTCCGGTTGCCCATCTCCTCAAACCGAGCACAACTGAACCAAAAAACTTTGAAATTTTAGAAATCTGAACACTGTCAGACGGTTGGATGACTCAGCTGAAAAGGTTCCTGGAAGAAGGCATGCTCCCGGAGGATCCCCTACAAGCAAAACGTATCAGGTATCGATCAACAAGGTACACATTTTTTAAAAGAAAAACTATACAGAAGACGGTTTTCCCGAACACTTTAAAGATGTGTATCAGAAGAAGATGCACATCAAATACTACAGAAAATCCATGGGGGAGTTTGTGGAAACCACACTGGGGGTAAAAGTTTAGGACACAAGGTACTTAGGCAAGGTTATTATTGGCCCATTTTATTCTCAGATGCACAACGATGTTCGGAGAGCTGCAATACTTGCCAAAGGATTGCCAATGATATCCGATAACCCCCTAAACAACTCAGAAACCTCATGTCCCCATGGCTATTTGCCATGCGGGGCTTGGATTTAATTGGCCTAATGTTAGCAGGGACAGGGGCTGAAGCGAAGCATGCAATAGTAGTCGTTGGCTATTTCACGAATTGGGTAGAAACTGAAGCATTATTGCATATCACAGAAGCAAATACCACAAATTTCATGAAGAAGAATATACTCTAAAGGTTTGGAGTTCCAAGCACTATCATCACTGACAACGGTACCCAGTTCAATAACCTGAATTTCAAACAGCTGTGCAAATGATACTGAATGGACAATTACTATGCCACACCTGCCCATCCTCAAACAAATGGGCAGGCTGAAGCGGTAAAAAAAATAATCAAGCATACACTCAAAGCAAAGATAGATGCTAAGAAAGGAATTTGGATTGAAAAACTTTCTGAAGTATTATGGACATATCGGACGACAGCAAGAACTTCAACCGGAGACTCTCCATTCACTTTAGCGTTTGGAACATAAGTTGTTATCCCCGTAGAAACATCATATGCATCACCCCGAGTCAGGCTATATAATGAAGATCATAATGTTGATATGCTGTTATAAAGTCTAGATGAGCTAGAAGAGAAAAATGAGAAGTCCCGAATACGAAATATGGCATATCAGCAAAGAGTAGCTCGCCACTATAATTCGCATGTTCGGGTCAGGAAATTCCAACTAGGAGACCTGGTACTCAAAAAATTTTCATTGAATACAAAACACAAAACTGCAGGTTCCATGGCTGATAAGTGGGAAGGCCCGTACAAAATTGAAGGAATAACCGGCCAGGAAGCATATTGGATTGCACAACCCGATGGAGGGGTCTTACCCCGACCATGCAATGCCCAATACCTGAAGATTTTCTATCCTTTAAATTATTTTTTGTTTCCTTTTAGTTAGGTAAATTTTAGTCAATCAATTATTAGCTTTGGAATTTAAATCATTGTTAGTTTTGCAGTTATAAATAAAAATCAAACTCGGGATTTCCAAAAAATAAAGCATATGATAATAAGAACATATGAAAGACGAGCATGATAATAAGAAAATGCAAATAGAATACTCTGGACCATTGATTCCCGAATGGGCGGAGAAGCTTGAAGGAGCATGCCAGCTGAGCAAGGTCAGTCGACCTTAGCAAACAGGCAAACCCGGTGCACCAGATTCTAGAGAACTGCTAGGGGCGTTGTCACGAAAAAATTCCGTTGAAATGCGCAGTTATGTTAAGCGGTTCGAAAAGCTTAACGATTCGGCAAACTCTTGCACAGAAAACTGGGAGACGTCTTTGGTAATGTGTGAGGACTCTAACATAAGATCATGGTGATACTTGATGTAATGTTTGGGTAATAACCCGAGTATGAAATATGAGTAAATCTACTCATTTATTTCAAGATGGCTTGGTTAAAATAAGCCTGTTTAATAAGATAGTTGGCGTTGAAACTCTGGGTAACTAAACCAAGTTTAATAAGATACTCGGTGAAGTTACTCAGATAAATAAGCCAGTTTAATAAGATACTTGGCGTTAAAAGTAACTCTGGGTAACAAAACCAAGTTTAATAAGATACTCGGTGAAGTTATTCGGATGAAAATAGACAGTTTAATAAGATACTTCGCATAAAGATTACAATAGCCAGTTTAATAAGATACTTGGCACAGATTGCAGTTAGCCAGTTTAAGATCTGGCAGTGATTATGTTAGCCAGTTCAGTAAGATACTCGACATTAGAAGCAATAATAAAATCAAGTTAGATAAAATGCTCGATGAAATTTCTTGAGCAATGAATTGGATTAAACCACTCGGTTTTGAATTACATTTAACAAAATTTCATCAATAAAAATCTTTACAAATGAATCTATACAAAAATAAATCAAGGTTGGGAGGAGGATTTGGAACTCTTGCCAATGCTCGGGTCGGGCACCATTTCTTACTGGCGGAGGAGACTCTCATTTGAAGGCCAAGTAAATATGTCAACCGAATCATCCATCCATTCGTTGTAATCTTCTCTAGGGATCGGTCCTACATTAGGTGCCAAACCTTCCACGCCCGACTTCTGACTTTCATAAGAGGTCGAGAGAGAGCTCTCTGATGGAACCTCCAAATGCATGGGATGGGGTTCTTTGCCTCGATTGCGACAATATGCTCTTCACTCCTTCATCTGAGGGACTCAAGGGACCAATCCACGTGGTTCTTTATCGACAGCTCCCGGTTGGTTCTGGATTTTAAGTTGCCCGATTCTTGACCTTAAAAAATTCGCCAGCTGAAACTAACCATCGTTGAAATTCCTGAAGGAGAAGGGCATCGTAAGCAGGGACCTTTCAAAATGATCAACCCCCTGGCTTCAAGTTCCAGCCTGGGCTCTTTGGATAAGGATTCAATCGACAAAGCTTGGCGTTCCAAGTCTTCAATCTTCTGTTCATATGCCGACTTGGACTGCTCCGCTTCCTGTTAGGCTTTGAGCATCGATTCCAGGGCTGAAGACAATAAATTTTGAAGTGACGTAGCCTTCTCCTCTGCCAAAGAAGCTCTTTCCTCGGCCTCCACTTGCTTTGCCAAACAGTGGGCGGCAAACACTTGGGCAGAGCTCACCTTCTTTTGATAAGTCGATTTAACCCGAGCATGGCTATCCTCACTCTCTTTTAGCTGAGCATCAATACGCCTTATTCAATCAGCTTGATGTTGCTGCGTCTGAACCAGCTCAGCAAACTCGGCCACCATCTACAAGGAAATAAAATTAAAAATCTAGCAAGCAAGACAAAGTAAGAGTTGAGAATAAAACTTACATAAGATACCCCATTGAAAAATATTCTGAAGACGGCCCGTCAGTGAAGCATCCCTGAAATGACTCCAGTGATCATCCCTGATGAAAGCCCAACCAGATGACATCGCTCTAAGCATATCCTGGGGAGAAGGATAGGAAGAACCTCCTAAAGATTCAACCCTTAGATCTTTAACCTCATTGAAGAAGGAACCCCTGTTCGGGTAAGAAGTCTCAGCACCCGCTGATGCTTCAACATCAAGGCTTAGGGGAATCTCAACCCTGGCATTTTCACTACTAGAGTCAATAAAGGAAACCACCCGAGGAACCTTATAAGGAAGAGTGAGAGAATCGATAGCCTTCTGTTTCTCAGCTTGAGAATGATGGAAATCGAGATCAGCTGAGGGATCTTCCTGATCATCATCCTGAAAAGATTCAAAAAAGTTAAAATCTGAATTTGCTTGACCGTCAGAGTTTTCACCTCCATCACCAGCATCCATCCGCTCTGTAGGAACCATAACCGGAAAGCTCGATTCACCAGGCCCCTCACCAAAACCATTACTTTGCCTCTCTTCATCTTCAGGCAACTCCTGAGTGCGGTCAGCAGGGCCACTCAGACCACTAGACTCTCTTACGGTCGACCGGATGACTTCGACGGGGATATATTCTGGGATTTGGTCATTAGCCTCATCAGGATCCTCATCTGACTCAGGTGGGGCAATACCTTATTTACTCTGACGAGAAGCTTCTTTTTGGCTCGCCTGAAGGTTTGACTTCACCTGACGAGCTTGAATGTCACAGACGATGTCCGAGTCATACACTTAGGAAAAAAATGGTAACAAAAAGAATCGCGTTAGAATATAAAAAGCAACATTTTTTGTTAAAAAAATGGGGTAGAAAGATCACTTACATCTCCTGCGGCAGCCTGAAATCAAGCTAAAAAAGCCAAGATCTATCATTTTCTTCTCATTAAAAAGATAAATCCTGCTATATTTTTCCAAAGTGCGAACTGCAGCCCGAGCATGTCTGGTCAGCTCAGTATTGCAAAATTCAAGTTTTTTCTTATTCCATATATCATGGGAACAGAAAAAACGGGAAACCTTTAGCACCGTCCGAGTCTCCCCAACCGAAAGAGTAACTTCAAGTCCAAGGTTTCCTCTAGTGAAAAACCAGCTGTTCCTCCAGTACTTGTTGGACGAAGGAAATCACCATACAAAGCCCCTCTTTTTGGCATCATCGGAGGTATGAACTCCCTGATTCACTTTTGTCCCCTCGGGGACCCAGCAATCTGGCGGGTTAGACATGAGAAAATATGTCCCTGTCTGACCAGACTGCCTTAGTGTGTAGAAGTGCCTGATTTCGCTCGGGGAAGGCGGTGACAAGTTCATTCGGCTCTACATGTACCACATGCACATCAAGATCTTGTAGCTGTTCGATGCCAGTTGGACTGGAGTGATCTCTACTTCAGCCAAAAACCAGACAATAAAAGACTTAAGAGGAAAAGTGATGCCGCAATAAAGCATGGACCCACAGATTTCCACCATGCCCTGATGAGGGTTCCACGCGGCTCTATCACCGGCAGGAATCAAAGTAACTGAATTATCCAAGTCGAATCGAGCACAATATTTCCTGATCTCATCTTCCCCGACCACATTCGGTTCAGCGTCATACCCACTCGAGCGATCGACATAAAAAAGGAGATGAGATTTTTTGAACTCCTCTTCAACTTCCTTCTCATCAATAATCTGCTCCCTGATCAGGACGATGCCCGAGTTGTGCTTACGGACTTCACTTTTACTTTGATGTTTCCCCATCCTCGATCGAAGAGGTACCCTAAGATCAAAAACGACATATTCAGAACTAGATGATTCAGAACTAGATTCAAAACTAAAACGGACGTTAGGGTAAAGCCCAGATGTAAGGAAAAACGTGTTTCAAAACACAACGGAAGCGTGAGAAAAAATGAAAATTAGGGTTTCGTATAAATAAAAAAAATTCCCTTTCAATAACAAGAACCTTAACCCTAGATTAATTGATGTATATGATAGTGTCGTACCTTTTTCTCGTGACGATTGAACAAACGCCGAATTGATTCCGCAAGATCTTCCAATCCAATCACGAACGTGAATCACCTAGGAGTGTGAGCTCCTTTTATTTAAATTGTATACATGAGGATGGAGACAAACAAAATCTTTTCTTTGTTATTTACAAATATCCTCCAAGAAAAAAAATCCAAGAATGTCCGGTCACTTGTGAATTATCAATCAGTTTGATTGAAACTCGCGTGAACCTTGATTCGATGTTGTACACAAAACCCTTTTGATGTTAAGGATACTAGTGCACTATTGAAAACTAAAACGTTTTCTTTTTCTCTTTTCTCCTTGGCCGAATTCCACACCCTTTATTTATCAGTTGATCGAATTTTGTCTAGAGCAAAAACTAAATTTTTCTCCCTCAAAATTCTCTCTTGCTATGCCAAATTCTCTCTTGAAAATTAACTACCATGGCCAAAATTTTCATCAAAAAAAACTTAGAGCTGGCCGAAATTTGCAAACCTATATTTAGGGTCATAAGTTCTCTCCTAAGAAGGATTTACTTGGTTGGCAAGAATCCTTTCCTTAGGTGGGTTTATTTGGTAGTTAAGAATCCTTTTTTAAAAGGAATTCTATCCTTCTCAAATATATACATAGCTGGCCGAAATTTCACTTAATATAATTAGGAGACTTAGTTCTTTTCCTAAAAAGGATTTACTTGGTTGTTAAGAATCCTTTCCTTAGGTAGAATTACTTGGTGGTTAAGAATCATTTTCAAAAAGGAATTCTATCCTACACCAAGACTCCTAATCCAACTCAATAGTGTGTTTGTAACCATATTAAAGACTTCCTAATTTGAATAGATAAATAATTCCTTTTATTTATCTACTTATCAAATATAGTCTTTAACATTACTTATACTACCAATAATAGTATAGTTTTAGGAGACCATCTCCTGCTAGGAAAAAGATTTTGACTTTTAATTAAATAATTAATTAATCAACAAATTAATTAATTTCCATTTAATAAAATAATAAAATAAAAATAATATATTTAAGGTATTCTCAATAGCCTTGCCGCCTATACAATATACATGGGCCACATATTATTTTTCTTATTTTATTAAATCCATTGGACCTTAATAAAAATTTCATACTAGTTAAACCGATTCTTACAAAAAGAAACAAGTTCTTATGCCTTAATACAATTCTAGATGGACCCCTAAATTGGTCCAGTAGAATATATCAAGTGATCCATACAAGTTCGTGTGGATTGAGGATCTTGGTGGGCTATCTAAATTTAAGCTCCAATAGACACAACCCAATCACAATCAACAAATGTTTCACATATGTCCGATCTATTTAATTTTAGTTCATTCCACTAAAAAACTAAAATTGAACTCTTAAATAAAGATAGAATAAGTTGATGACACTCACTCATACCCTGGACAACCTTATTGGAGAAAGTGTATCCACGTGAAGTATACCAGTAATCGCCAAGAGCTCATAGACCTTCTATAGCTCTCTAAGTTACCATATTTACTCATATGACCACATTTTGAACTTGGATATTTTGATTTGTCCAGAAGCCATGTTTCAATAGACACTATTGAAAACTTAACGTTAAGATTTAATATCCAATACCTCAAAACATCAATATGATGGTATTCTACTCTCATTCAATAAATGGATCCACGATGTCCATATCTATAAATGAAGTCCTCTATCGATTAACAAATGAATACCACCAAACTATCGAGGATAGACTATGCTATATAATCGTACTCATTGATAGCTCAAATGATAACACTTGCAACAATAAGTCCATCATTTATCTCAGGATTAAGATAGACTCTCCGATTGTCTTCAAATGAAAACTTTTATCCATTGACGATTCTAGATAAAGTATTTCAGTTTGATCTTATTCAATGAACCCAGTGCACTAGATTCTTTTGCCCAAAAACACCATACTTTGATGATTTTAGACTTATCATAACACATTTGATCCCACTCAAATGCTAGCAAAAGAATCTACAACTTTGACAAGATAAAGGCGCCTTCTATCTTAAGTTGCGAGTTTTATTCAAGACTAACTAAAGAATCATGTCTACCTCATACATATCTAGATGTATGAACAATTCTTCTTTTCCCATAGTCTTTTGACCTTATGATTATTTACTTTTGACGATTATAATAATTAAACTATAAATGCTATAAGATTTGTTAAACTAGAAATCACTTTATTCATATGAAAAGATTGTTCATTATAATATTACACTTTTGCTATCGAGCATAATCCTAACAATCCTCCACTTGCTCTATAGCAAATGTGTCATATCACTCATCCCCATGTTCTCTAGATGCCCATCAAAACTCTTTTGAGTAAGAGCCTTTGTAAAGGGAACTTGCTAGATTTTCTGCTGACGCGATCTTGGTAATCGTCACGTCACCCCTATGTACATTTTCCCTTAGAAGGTGCTACTTTTTTCAATGTCTTTCCCTCTCTTATGACTTCTTGGTTCTCTCGAATTAGCCACTGCTCCACTATTGTCACAATTGATAGTGATCTGCTTATTTACATCAGGAACCACTTCCATGTCAATAAGGAATTGGCGGAGCCAGACAGCCTCTTTAGCAGCCTCGCATGTGGCTATATACTCGGCTTCCATGGTGAAATCGACAATACAAGATTGGTTGATACTCTTCCATATGACTTCCTCTCCTCCAATAGTAAACACAGATCCTGATTTTGATCTCCTTGAATCAGAATCTGACTGAAAATCAGAATCTGTATACCCAATGGGAAATAAATCCCCTCTAGAGTATACAGGCATATAATCTCTCGTTCTTCTAAGATACTTGAAAATATGCTTAACTGCCGTCCAGTGATCAGAACCAGGCTTCGATTGAATCCTACTAACTATGCCCATAGCAAAACAAATATCTAGTCTAGTACAGAGCATTGCATACATGAGACTTCCTACTGCCGAAGCATATTGAATCCTTCTCATGAATTTCTCTTCATGCTCACTTTTAGGAACTTGTTCCTTAAAAAATTTGACTCCATGTCTGAAAGGTAACATACCTTTCTTGGAATCTTGCATGGAAAACCTAGACAAGATTTTATCTATGTATGAAGATTGGGATAGTACAATCGTTCTATTCTTTCTATCCCTTATGACTTGGATACCAATAATATAACTTGCTTCTCATAAGTCCTTCATATCAAATTGTTTTGCTAACCATTCTTTTATTGATGTCAATACACCTGCATCGTTTTCGATGAGTAGTATATCATTAACGTAAAGAACTATGAAAACTAACTTGTCACCTTTAATCCTTCTGCATACACAAGGTTCATCAAGGTTTTGAATAAATCCAAAACCTTTTACACCTTGATCGAACCTTATGTTCCAGGATCTGGATGCTTGCTTCAATCCATATATGGATCTTTGCAACTTGCATACCCTTTCCTCATGGCCCTTTTCAATGAATCCTTCTGGTTACATCATATAGATGCTTTCGTCAAGACTTCCATTAAGGAAAGTTGTCTTAACGTCCATTTGCCAAATCTCTAGGTCTAGAGATGCCGTAATGCATAAGAGTATCCTAATGGATTTAAGCATGGCCACAGGAGAGAAGGTTTTTTCATAATCGATACCTTCATTCTGTTTAACCTTTAGCTACCAATCTAGCTTTAAAGGTTTCCACCTTACCATCCATTCCTCTTTTCCTCTTGTATACCCACTTGCACCCGATGGGTTTTATCCCTTTAGGCAAGTCTACAAGAGACCAGACTTTATTTTTGAACATAGATTCAATTTCGGATTGCATTGCCTTTTACCAATGGCGACAATCAGCATTTTCCATTGCTTCCTTGTACGTATAGGGATCATCGTCGTCCTGAAGATTCTCTACAGATTCTCCTAGACTGATGTATCTCTCGGGTTGTCTAACAACCCTCCCACTACGATGAGGTATGGTAGAATATTGATCTTGTGTTGGTACGGAACTTACAATTGGGCTTGGTTGCAAAACCTCTTGTGGAATTGTATCTCCTAAGAGCTCATTTAGGACAATTCTACTTTTAGGCACAAAATTATTCATATAGTCCTCTTCTAGAAATTTGGCATTTGTCGAAACAAATACTTTAAGATCTAAAGGAGTATAAAAATAATATCCTTTTGTTCCTTTTGGATACCCTCCAAATATGCATGTTTCTGAACGGGACTCCATCTTTTATGTCTTTCCATTTAACACGTGTACAGGACATCCAAATATCCTTAAGTGTTGTAAACTAGGCTTTCGTCCGGTCCACAACTCATGCAGTGTTTTAGGAATCGACTTAGATGGTACATCATTTAGAATATACATGGCAGTTTGTAAAGCATTTCCCCAAAAAGAACTAGGGAGCGTTGAATAACTCAACATAGACCTAACCATATCCAAAAGAGTTCTATTTCTCCTTTCTGCCACCCTATTTTGTTGAGGTGTGCCTGGTGTAGAAAACTGAGAAATTATTCCATTATCAATAAGATATTGCTGAAACTCACCAGATATATATTCTCCACCACAATCGAACCTCAAGGTTTTTTTACGTTTCTCAAGCTGATTTTCTACTTCAGCTTTAAATGCTTTGAACATATCAAAAGCATCCGACTTTTGTCTCATGAGATACACATAGCCAAATCTTGAGTGATCACCCATGAAAGTGATGAAGTACTCATATCCACCTCTAGCTTGAATGTTCATAGGTCCACACACATCAGTGTGTGTTAATCCTAAACATTCGATGGATCTTGCGCCTTTGGTCGTAAACGACCTTTTGGTCATTTTACCTTCCAAACAAGATTCACAAGTTTGTAGATCATCAACCTTTAAGTCACTTGGAGGTCCGTCACTGACCAATCTTTTAATCCTATTAAGGTTAATATGACCTAAGCGCAAATGCCATTTGTAGGTTTCATCTTTTGATAATTTTACTCTTTTATGATTAGGTTCCGTTGATTCCGTGTCTAACAAGTGAGAGATATTTCTATACAAATTGAATAAACCGTTTTCCAATGTACCTTTGCAAATAATTTTGTTATTCTTACTAATAATAAAACCTTTTAATTAAAAGTAACCGAGTATCCAAATTTATTTAGACAAGAGACTGAAATTAAATTCCTCTTGAATTGTGGTACATAATAAACGTTTATTAAATCTAAATGCCTATAAGAATAAAAATTGATTCTAATATCTCCCACTACACTAGTAAACACCAACACTCCATTGCCTAAATACAAGTTGAATTCATTCTTATTCAGTCTATTTCCTTTGTCCCATTTCACCACAAAGGAAACACTTCCCTTTGACCTTGGTTACTTTCTTAGTCTCCTTCTAAGAAGGCCCAAGTTGTTTTTTCTTTTGTTGTTTCTTGACCTTCTAACGGGGAGTTTTAACAGTAGCAACTTTACCAACCATATGAATCCCTGTCTAGAGACATCATAATATCGGCAGCAGTCTCCATTCCTTCATGTTGCTATTGCAACACGTTGGAGATGATGGCCGTAATGTAACGTACATTTAGCCATCTCATCTAAAGACTTCCACTACTGATACTCATCTCTTTACTCCTGAGTAAATTCATTAGTTTGGTGGTTAATGAATATACAGACTGAACTTATACTTTTCAGTTTGCAACAACAACCAATATTCCTTTTCCATGTGACATAATTATCACCAGTTAAAGTATTATCTTTTAGGATATTGATTAGGGATGGGGTCATGATTTCTTTTTAATAACAAAAATTATATAAGTAAACAATCATGATATAGCACTTTTGAATATTTATCTTGAATTAAATAAAATAATTCAATCGTAAAAATTTAACGGTGATCTAACAACCATAAATGTCATGCCTCCTTTGGGAGCACGCACCATTTACTAGTTGGACTAGGTCCCACCTTATTGTTAACATAACAAAGTTTTCAATTTTAGCCTTGCGATTTTATTAACAAGAACTCTTGGGAGGATATTAATAAAAATACATTGAGTGTGTTACCAAGTTATCGACCTTCAATATAATCCCTCACGAATATCCCTCATTTGGGAGTAGATATCGTTTGGGCTAATTGTCTAGTCTATCCTTGTAAGGAAGTATCTTGCTAAATTCCATTCATGAATACCTCTTGGGAGGTTATTTACGAAACATAAAGCTCAACTAAACTTGGAGGCCATAGGAGTTCCAAAACACCTTCTCCCACTCAATTGTTTTAGGCATGTGATCGAATTCTAAAGAATGATTTACCAAGTTATCTAGATGCCAATTTAGATACCTAAATCATTCTATGCATGTTCATACCAAAAGAGATATATGAGTGGCACTCCTATTCTATATGACATGTTATCAAACAATGACAAACATTGCAATATTTACAAAAATATAAATAGCTACAATTTTGGTCCATCCTAGAAAAACTAGTAAATTACATATATCTTGGAACACAAGAACTCCATTCTTGGCTAACAAGTCTTCACGCGACTTTCGTCGTTCGGACTCCCTCGGCTACCTCCATGGGCTTACGCACCCTTCGCCCTTACCCATGGGCGTGCGCATGCCACAAACCCATAAAGGGCTGTCATGCGCATCCCATGGCTATCAAAGGGCTGCCGTGTGCAGCCCATGCTACAACAAACGTGGCTGCACGCACTTTCGTTGTTACGGCTCACATGGTCCCAAACTTGTTCCGGTTGCTTCTAATTCTTCAAACCTTCGAGTCTTCGAAACTTGAATGTATTACAGAAGAATTTAAATAATAAAGTACTGCAGTTTTTTTTTAAATTACAATAGTGCAGTTTTTTTTTATTACAACAACAACAACAAAAAACCTTAGCAACTACCAAGAAGGAAATTGTGGCGATAATAGACCACCCTTCTTGTTACAATCCCAAAACAAAATAAATTGAAATTCTAGGACCAAAATTGAGCAATAACAAACCACATATAAAACATACATATATCCATACATTCCAATGTAAATATATATGCGAATACATAGAGTGCCATCTTTTTCTAAAACATGCATATATAAAATAAAAAGAAAAAGATTCATGAACATATACATCAATTAATCAAGGGTACAACCATGCTCTGATACCAATTGTAGGGAAAATAGCGGGTTCAAAACTCAACGGAAGCATGATAAAAAAAGAAAATTAGGGTTTGAGTATAAATAAAAAATTTCCCTTTCAATAATAAGAACCTTAACCCTAGATTAATTGATGTATATAATAGTGTCGTACCTTTTTCTCATGACGATTGAACAAGCGCCGAATTGATTCCGCAATATCTTCCAATCCAATCACTAACGTGAATCACCTAGAAGTGTGAGCTCCCTTTCTTTAAATTGTATACTTGAGGATGGAGACAAACAAAATCTTTTCTTTGTTAGTTACAAATATCCTCCAAAAGAAAAATCCAAGAAAATCCGGTCACTTGTGAATTATCAATCAATTTGATTGAAACTCGCGTGAACCTTAATTCGATGTTGTACACAAAACCCTTTTGATGTAAAGGATACTAGTGCACTATCGAAAACAAAAACGTTCTCTTTTTCTATCTTCTCATTGGCCGAATTCCACACCCTTTATCTATCAGTCGATCGAATTTTGTCTAGAGCAAAAACTAAATTTTTCTCCCGCAAAATTCTCTCTTGCTATGCCAAATTCTCTCTTGAAAATTAACTAGCATGGCCGAAATTTTCATCATAAAAAAACTTAGAGCTGGCTGATATTTCACTTAATATAATTAGGAGACTTAGTTCTTTTCCTAAGAAGGATTTACTTGGTTGTTAAGAATCCTTTCCTTAGGTAGAATTACTTGGTGGTAAAGAATCCTTTCAAAAAAGAATTCTATCCTACACCAAGACTCCTAATCCAACTCAACAGTGCGTTTGTGACCATATTAAAGACTTCCTAATTTGATTAGATAAATAATTCCTTCTCTTTATCTACTTATCCAATATAGTCTTTAACATTAACTATACTACCAACAATAGTATAGTTTTAGGAGACCATCTCCTACTAGGAAAAGGATTTTGATTTTTAATTAAATAATTAATTTATCAACAAATTAATTAATTTCTATTTAATTAAATAACAAAATAAAAATAACATGAACAGATTTGATTATACAATAACAATTCGAAATGTAACTCTCGATCCTATGAAAGGTATTCCTAATTTTCTACATTCTACATTTTACATTTTAATAGACCGGTATGAAATTATATTTATAATAACAGAGTTTTGACTCTTGTGAGCTGTGTTTAATTGGGATTTTAAAAAACTCATAAAGATTTTTGTAGAGTTTATAAATTTTTATGACTTTACAGAATTACGAAAGAGTTTCATTTCAAAAGATAAACATTTATAGATATACATTGACTTTTAAATATAATTTATACATTATTAGAAAATTATATTTCTCATATAAAAAAATATTTTCTCAAAAGAATAAAACAAAATCACAGTTAATGTCAATGAAATTTGACGAAAATATTCATGTCCATGTGAGTGATTTTGAAATTTTAATTTGTCTTTTATATTATTTTTCATCATAAAAACAATTATGCACCTATAATTAGTTAAAATAAGTGTATAATATATATTTAATCAAAATATTATAAAATTTCTCTTATGAATAAAGGTAACAGACTGATAATAATATTAATGTTTATATGTCTATTTCTCTTATCGAGGATAGACTATGCTATATAATCGTACTCATTGATAGCTCAAATGATAACACTTGCAACCATAAGTTCATCATTTATCTCAGGATTGAGATAGACTCTCCGATTGTCTTCAAATGAAAACTTTTATCCATTGACGGTTCTAGATAAAATATTTCATTTTGATCTTATTCAATGCACCCAGTGCACTAGATTCTTTTGCCCAAAGACACTACACTTTGATGATTTTAGACTCATCATAACACATTTGATCCCACTCAAATGCTAGCAAAAGAATCTACAACTTTGACAAGATAAAGGCCCCTAACCATCTATCTTAAGTTGTGAATTTTATTCAAGACTAATTAAAGAATTGTGTACACCTCATACATATCTAGATGTATGAACAATTCTACTTTTCTCATAGTCTTTTGACCTTATGATTATTTACTTTTGACAATTATAATAATTAAACTATAAATGCTATAAGATTTGTCAAACTAGAAATCACTTTATTCATATGAAAAGATTGTTAATTACAATATTACACTCTTGCTATCGAGCATAATCCTAACACCAGAAACATCAACTTCTAAAAATGGAGGTTCACCAGGGATGATTTCCCCCAATAATCTACGAGCGTAAGAAACCAGTTGAAAATCCCCACGATCAAGATCTTCGAGAGCTATAGTAAAGTGTCGATTATGGGAAGTTGGATTCATTAAAACTAACCTTGAGTGAAGAAACCTGATGTTAAAACCTCAACGTAGAATAGAGATTTTCTACGTAAAGAAACATGGGTTGGAAAATTTATGGTTTGAGTTTGAGAATAAACCAAGGCAACCCTGTTCAGTGGAGTGTTTAAAGGGATAATAGCACAAAACCCTAGAATCTCAAGAAGCGGGAAAAATCAAAGATAGATTTGATGATTTAGACGGCGCACTAGGGGACGCGTATGTCGTTTCTCATAAATGGTATCGAGAAATGAAGTGGTAGATGACACGTGTTAAGAGAAGAACTAACCAAGGCCGTTAGAACTCCAAAACGTCGCAATCATTAAGATTTCGCGTGAGGAGGCCGAATTGAATTTACATGGTCACCATTAAGACACGTCATTATGACAAGACATTTACTCTGGCAATAATGAGACGTAAAAATTGAAAGGTTGATTAAAATACTTTTGCACAGAACGAGACCCTGTTCGGAAAAAATATTTTAAGGGGTATTGTCGTACGTAAATTTTATCAGACGTACACGTCATTGACAAAGATGATAAAATTGCCAGTTGGATATCCAAATAGGCATTTAGAAAATATCCCGTAAGATATTTCCATAGAAGCGGAACCCGAGTAAATATAAAAATAAGTATTGAGCAAAACCCACTCGGGATCAACTTACATCATATTCTACTCGGGATTAGTTAATGTCACTCGGGGTTAGCTGACATCATGTTCTACTTTGGATCAAATGACGTCATTCGAGACCAGCTAATATCATGTTCTACTCGGGACAAACATGAAGAAACCCGAATAAAGAAGCCCAACACATAACTCACACACGAACCAAGAATCATGTTGAAATACGCAAAGATACCCACGTCAAAAAAAAGAATTCCAAGATGAATAGAATTACCAAATAGGAAAAAGGTTCCAAATCAGGCAACATTTTTATTTCTTCAAAAAGACTACGTATTTGTAAGGAAAATCTTAACGGGACTATATCACTAGAGTCCCATTCGATCTCTATACAAGCCTCCGAAATAGGAAAAAAGATAGACTACTCCAAACAAAGTAACCAAATCCTAATTTAATACAAAGATCTTTCATTACTTGTACAAAAAGGATTAGGGTTCTATGCACATATAAATATACCCATAATCTCGTCATAAAAATATATAGCAAATATAGAAGAAAAAATAGAGATCGAGAGTTGTAATTTTTTTTTTCAATAGTGGATTTTGGCTTGGTTGTTTATTCAACCACCCGTGGACGTTTCTCCGGTCATCGGAGTTTTACCACATAAAAATTGTGTCCAATTACTTTCTCCTTCTCTTTCTCTTTGAAATCACAGCTAAAATCCAATCTTGTTTACTTTTCTCACGCATCCAGAAACTGACATAAACACATGACAAACCACACCACATTGGGGATGATTGCGTAATAGGTAGCTTAGGTCCTCATTGGCAAGATTCCAAGTATCTCCATGACTTCAAGAGCAAAAGGTATATTCACTTGACTTTGCCTCTTGAAAAGTTTAGGTGCACACACACTTCATGCATGATTTGGTTCAACATGTATTTTTGTCCTACTGCTTATGTGTGCATCCTTACTCACAATCAAACTTGCACTTCATTCTTAGTCATAAGTGTGGTTGTTGTGCAATTGATTGGAAACGTCCATGTTTGCATGATGGTATGCGTGTCTTGGCGTGTTGAGTTACCATTTGAGAAGGTCCCATTCTTCTCTTGGTTTGGTTATATGGAGTAAGGTGTCTAGTTTTAAAAGAGTTGATTTCAATGATTTAAGTGTTTTTCAAAACTGACAATTGTATAGTCTTGTTACCATAACATTTTATACAATGTTTCAAAATGAGTTTTGAAACATTTTGTACAAACCCAACACCTATACCTTTCCAATGGTACACAATTCGTAATATTTCATGACCGTTTGGATTCGTTTTAAAATCTGCAAAGTGACCATAAAAACAGAGCATCTCTGTTGTTGTCCGTTTTTGACTTTTGGTCACTCATTTGACCATAACATTTTTTACAGTCATCCAAATAACATTTCTTTAATTGAAATAGAAAGTAGACTTCCATACCTTTCCAATGATATATTATACGAAAGGTTTCGAAATCGTTTGGTCACATTTTGTTATGCTTGAATTTCAAAGTGGAGTGCTGAGAGCAAATTTTGCTCAACGTTTCGCCCTCTCCTAGTGCGAAACAAGTAGTAAAAATTTTGGCAGCCCTTTTCACTCCCAAACTCTTCACCCCCTAATGGGGTGAAACTAGTAACGAAAAACCTGATTTGGGCAAAAACATCTTTTCTTGTGCAACTCGTTTTTATATCAAGAAATTGTACTTAGTGACATTCTTAAATTCCTAGATAAGCATTTAGTGTTTTGCATATCATTATTTGCATGTTTGAATATTTCATCATATTCACATAGGTTGTTGAACTCTTCATTGAGTCAAGTCTTGTGGCTTCGGTGTAAAGTTGCACAAGCAAGGGAAGCCTTACAACCAAGGGTGGGTTGAAAAGCAATTGGTCGGGTGCCACTATAAAGGCCCAAGGGGGTAGAGTAGGAGGAGTTCACGCCAAGAGTAGTGTATCAGGGGATATCACTAGAGAATAAACCAAGAGTGGTGAGTGGCAGTGTCCATAGCCTGAGGTTGTCGAGAGTGAGAGTCCGAGAATCACTTGATGGTGTAACTTTTGCTCATATATTGGATTTCTGTGATCGAGTATTGCACACTTAACAGCCCGTGGTTTTTTCCATTTGAAGGGTTTCCACATATACATCTTGTGTTATTTATATTTCTGCATTTTATACTTGATGTTGCATGTTTGTTTTATTCGATGAATTTTGAATATTGAATAATCAAGAAAAATTGGCAATTAACTTGATTAAAACCTATTCACCCCCCTCTAGGTTATTAGACACACTTTAGGGGATTTTCAATTGGTATCAGAGCAGGTTCCTAGACATACTTAGGTGATCCAAGCTGTTGTTTGTGTGTCTTGCATTTGTTTACATTTGATTGTTCTATTCATCTCATTCATTAAACACCATGAGTGGCATTGAGATATTAGAGGGAGATTTGACCTCCAAAATTGAGAGGGAGGAGTATGACTCCGATGAGGAGATGACTCTCATGGTTTAGAGATTTAGGAGATTGAAAAAATCTCACAAGAAGTGTATGACCTCCAATGTGAAGGGAGAGAAAAGGATGAACTCCAAAGTGAAGAAGGAAATTAAGAAGAACGTGCTCAAGAATAGTGAAGAGCATGTGCTTAACTTCACGGCCTTGGGTGCTTCTGATATGGAAGATTTTGGTGTGGTAACAAGTGACCAAGGCAAAGGTCTTGATGAGCGACTTAACTCAATGAGGAATGTCAAGTGACAAGCAAAATAAAGAGCTCTCCCAGGAGAATGAGACTTTGAGAATGTGGAAGAGTTCCTCTGAGGAAAAGATCTGTACCCTTGAAGATAGCAAGCAAAATTGTCAAAATCAAATTCATTTGTATAAAGAGATCATGGAAAACCAAATGGAAGACATCTCCATCCTTGTCTCCAAAGTAAAGACGATGGAGAAATTCACCTCCATTGATGACTCCTTGATGATGGACAAGATTGATTTGTCTAAGTATGAGAAGGAGATTGAAGATTGCCATCAAAGGATGAAGGCAATGAAGGATGAACTTGCCAACAAAGAGAACTCCTTGAAGATTGTCAAGGAAAGAGAGATGAGGTGCCTTGAAGAATTAAAGAAGGCCAAGGTCAAACAACCTCAAGCTCAAGGTAAAAGTAAGGCATCATCCAAGAAAACTTCAACTCAAGGAAAGTCCACATAAGTCTTGGCAACTCAACCAAAGCCTAGGCAATTCAAGAAGAATGGACAAGTCCTTGAGAAGTCAATCACCTCCTCCAACAAACCAACTATGAGGAAATGAGTTTATCACAAGAAGCATGACCAACCAAGGAGGAAAGATCAATTGGCTCAACCACCTCAAGCTAGACTATAAATGTGCCACCAATCAACTCAAGCTTCAAGGAGATGTAAACCGGTGCACCATCAAAGACAACCTCATCAACATGGCGATGCTTGTATGAGATCACATTGTAATGGTATAAATTCTTACTTTGTACCTACTTATCATTTTTATGGTATGACTGGTCATTTAAGACCAAATAGCTTTACATACATTAAGAGGTGTAGATTAGAGAGCATGAAAGAAAAATGGTTGAAAAAGATGGCAAGTTTGCATGAACCTAAGATTTTAAAAAACATGTCTTTGATCATTAAAAATTACAAAGTGGAACCTAGGTGGGTTAGAAAGATTGAACCCGCTTGCTTTAGTGCCCATGTGACACCTGTAGATGCAACTAGGTCCATTGGACTTGGTAGGTCTATATGGGCTCATGGCTCCCATTGACTTGGTTGGAATTGACCCCATTTGGGGAGTTCAAGCAAAGAGAGCGAACTAGCATAATTTGCTATGTGAAAAAAGTTGATTATTTTTATGCTCTTTTATTAATTGCATGAGATTCTTGGTTGCACATATAGGCTTATGTGTTTTTTTATATTAGTGTGCAAATTGCTTTGTTTGCAATCCAATTCATATTTATGTCCAAACATGTATTTTTGGACTAGGAGAATTAATTGGGATAGTACATTTGGATGACCTATAATTTATCTCCATGGCATGTGAACTTACTTATTTTGACATGCATAAAATGATATGCATGAATTGAGTTTGATTGCTCTAATGCAAATGTGTGTGAGTGCAAATGAGAGGACTAATCAATAAGGATCTTGTTTCCATGCAATTAATAAGGATTTTATATCCAAATTAGTCTTCTCTCCTTTCTTGATGGTAAAACAAGACTACTATCATACAGATAATTATCCAGAAAAATAAAAAAGGGTGCAATAGTCACTCATGTCCTGATTTGCCTTTAAGGATTGGTATAGTTGGTTTATTTTCAAATTTTTGAAACTATATCTTGTTTGCTTATGACAAAAAGGTACAAATTGGTTTGAATTATTTTGGAAACCCTTTTGATGCTTGCTTTGCCAAATACCATTTTTTTTTGGATTTTAATACGACATGTCTTGCTTGCAAAGCATCCTTGTCACACATTTTTCTTTAAATAAAACTCCTTGAATCTCTCTCAATTACTTTTGTTGCATAAAGTTTGCTTATATGATTATGCATCATAATCATGCTAATAGCTCTCTTTGCTAAATCAGGAGCTCCTTTGCCTATCTCATGACAAAAAGGGGGAGAAATTTTGAGAAATATAAGGAGAGCATTGGTTATGCTTTGGGGAGAGATCATGAGAGAGGGTAACCCATTTAGGGGGAGCATTGAATATGCATTTGTTTATATTGCTTTATTGAGTGCAATTGCCTTTTATATTTGTTCACCTCACATGCCCTTGTTCATGGAAAGTGCTTTCTTGCTGTTATGTGCGGTTATGATGATCTACGAAGAGATTGAAGACCTTGAAGTCTTATATTCTTAGGTATCTCTTATTGTAACGTAGAATTACTTGTTGACCAATAGCAATATTTTTTGTTTTGTGAGGATTTATTTGTGAGTGGTTGTTTTGTCATGAAATAGCGAAAGGGAGAGATTGTAAGGACCTCAATTTTATGATTGGCTTATTTCATGACAAATCACACCACATTGGGGATGATTGCATAATGGGTAGCTTAGGTTCTCTTCCAAGCATCTCCATGACTTCAAGAGCAGAAGGTATATTCACTTAACTTTGCCTCTTGAAGAGTTGAGATGTACACAAACACTTCATGCATGATTTGATTCAACATGTATTTGTGTCCTATTACTTATGTGTGCATCCTTACTCACAATCACACTAGCACTTCATTCTTAGTCTTAAGTGTGGTTGTTGTGTGTTTGATTTTTGTTTTCCATTGTTTGATCGGAAACATCCATGCTTGCACGATGGTGTGCTTGTCCTAGCATGTTGAGTTGCCATTTAAAAAGGTCTCTCATTCTTCCCTTGGTTTGGTTATATAGAATAAGGTGTCTAGTTTTAAAAGAGTTGATTTCAGTGATTTAAGTGTTTTTCAAAAGCTGACCTTTATATGGTCCTGTTACCATAAAATTTTATATAATGCTTCAAAATGAGTTTTGAAAATTTCTATACAAACTAGACAATCTTACCTTTCCAACGGTATACCATTAGTAATATTTCATGACTGTTTGGATTGGTTTTGAAATCTTCAAAGTGACCATAAAAACAGGGCATCTCTGTTGTTGTTCGTTTCTAACCTTTGATCATTTATTTGACCATAACTTTTTATACAGTCATCCCAATCACATTTTGTTAATATTAATAGAAAGTAGACTTCCATACCTTTCCAACGGTATATTATACGAAATGTTTCAAAGTCGTTTGGTCACGTTTTGATATTCTTGAACTTCAAGGTAGAGTGTTGAGAGCAGATTTTGCTCAACGTTTCGCCCTCTCCTGGTGCGAAATAAGTAGCGAAAATTTTGGCAGTCTTTTTCACTCCCTAACTTTTTGCCCCCTTAAGGGTTCAAACTAGTAGCAAAAAACCTAATTTGGGCAAAAACGTATTTTCTTGTGCAACTCGTTTTTACACTTTATATATATATATATATATATATATCATATTCTTACCAAATCAAACCTAGAGCTCCAAAATTGAATCCCCAAGAGAGAGAAATTGACTCCTAGAGAGAGAGAGCTCAAAGAACATAATTTTAGAGTGAGAGAACCTCTATTATACAGAGAAAGCTTCAAGCTTTGTTTTTGACTCTCTAAACCCAAAACCCATCTCCAGCTTGCATTATTCTTCATCATATGAGCATCGGTGTTCTTTGTTTCATGACTAGGTAAGTGAGAACTTCATTAAACATCATTTATTGTTCTTTTTACTCTATATAAGGTATTTATTGTTTAATTAAATACCTAAACTCCACTTTATTGCATGTATTTATGAGTCTTGATAACATGATTGGGTTTGTTTGTTGATAGCTATCATTTAGGACATATTAATTGCATTTTAATGATTGCATTAATGACCACGCCATGCTTAATGACAAAATATGTTGAAATGGCATTGTTTGATAACTTGGATATAATGTTGTGTAATTATATCTAGTAAAGTCTGTATGAACATTCATTTAGATATTGATATCTAGGAATTGTACATAGTGACATTCTTAAATTCCTAGATAAGCATTTAGTGTTTTGCCTAGCATTTTTTGCATGTTTGAATATTTCATCATATTCACATAGGTTGTTGAACTCTTCATTGAGTCAAGTCTTGTGGCTTCGATGTGAAGTTGCACAAGTAAGGGAAGCCTTGCAACCAACGGTGGGTTGACAAGCAATTGGTCGGGTGCCACTATTAAAGGCCCATGAGGGTAGAGTAGGAGGCGTTCAAGCCAAGAGTAGTGTATCAGGGGATATCACTAGGGACTGAACCAAGAGTGGTGAGTGGCGGTGTCCATAGCCTAAGGTTGTCGAGAGTAACTGTCTGAGAATCACTTGAGGGTGTAACCTTTGCTCATATAGTGGATTTCAGTGATCGAGTGTGGTGCACTTAACAGCCCGTAGTTTTTCCCATTTGGAGGGTTTCCACGTATACATCTTGTGTTATTTATAATTCTGCACTTGACGCTTGATGTTGTATGTTTGTTTTGTTGGGTGAATTTTGAAGATTGAATAATCAAGAAAAATTGGCAATTAACTTGATTAAAACCTATTCACCCCCCTTTAGGTTATTAGAGACACTTTAGGGAATTTTCACAAGTCATGACTAAAACAAAGATAAAATAATGAGGTTATTTTATTTTTTAAAAAGTGAAGTGTTTAGGTTCAAGTCAATTAGGGTTATATGTGAGTTAGAATCCTACTATACCCAAGACACTTAAATACTATTTATTCTTTTAATATATGGACATATATTTGGAAAAGGATTGGTATCTAGTTTTAAATATATATATATATATATATATAACAATGATACAAGAGTCAAATTGTGATTCTTTGAACCAAAAACACAAAAAGCAAAACCCTAGAAAGTCTATGAAGATTTTTACCAAAGAAAAGAAAAGAAAAAAATTATTATTGCTTCTGGTGGCCGAATTTGCCAAGAAGAAAATAAGGAGTTCTATTCTTGAACCATTTGCATCCTCCTATCAGTTCCTGGAAGATTGTGACGTGCCCACACATAGTTACCGGATCGCGGGATTTAGCGAGGAAGACTTGATGATTTGTAATCGGAATAAAGTTTAAAGAAACGAAGGAGTTAGCATCAAGAGTATGATCTAAATCCTATTTTTATATTCTTATATGTTGTATATGGTTTACAAGTTGCTTAACATTTTTAAAACCCCTTTTACTGTGTACAAAGTAAATCTGAGTTCCTACATGTTCTTCTTTATAATGGACTGATTATTAGACAGAGCTAGATGAGGGTACCTTCTTAATGAGCGTTGGAAAAAGGGATATTGTTTGAGCACTAGCAGTGGGAGAAGTCAGACTTCAATTAGTAGTTATTTTCTTTCATTGAAAATTGTTAATTACATTCCTGGATTTTCAAGAAATTTGATTTTGTATCCAGATTATTGGAATATTTATATTCAGTTTCTTTTAATAATAAATCAGTTATTGTTTCTAGAAACGGTTTGGATATTTGTTCTGGATTGATTGAAAGCAACTTGTATGTTTTAAGACCATCAATTCACCAATCCCTATCCCCCCATTTCACCATTTAGAAAAAAATGGAGATGAGGAATTTTGGGGGAGGTATCTCCATCCCCAACCCAGTTCCCCAATTTTCCCTGTTTCCATGTTTCTCCATTTTCCCATTTCCCCATTTAAGCAAAAAATATAAATTAAAAAAATACCATTGCAAATGTAAAATAAAATCCATTAGTGCATTACAAATATAAAAGAAAATCCATTACAAAATAAAGTATTTCGGTAATTCAAAGTTTCAACGAAGACAACTTTAAATTTAGGGCTTTTTCAAAGAGTAAATGAGGATTATATAGTTAGGTTTTTAAATAATTTAAAATTTTAAAAATTAAAAAATTAATATATATATACATATATATATATATATATATATATATATATATATATATTTGGGGAAAATGAAGAAATGGGGATAAGAGGACCTCCCCCCATCCCAATCCCCATTTTAATATATTTATAGGGGAAATAGGGAAAGTCTCTCTATTCCCATCCCCACCCATTTCCCCATTTTTTCCCAAAAACTTTTCCCCAAATCGGGATGGGGACGGGGGGAAATGAGGATTCGGGGGAAAATGTGCAACCCTAGTTATGAGTATTATGTCACTTTCATTGACGATTACTCTAGATACAGATATGTTTACCTAATGCAACGTAAGTCAGAAACTTTTGAAAATTTAAAAGAATTTCGAGCAGAAGTTGAGAACCAATTAGGCAAAATAATCAAAGCTTTACGATCAGATCGTGGAGGTAAGTATCTTGACCAAGAGTTTGAAGACTACTTGGTTGAGCATGGGATTGTATCCTAACTCACATCTCCTGGAAGACCATATCTGGATGGTGTTACGAAGTGGAGAAACAAGACCATGATGGAAATGGTGGGATCTATAATTAGTTCTCATCATTGCCAAACTCTTTTTGGGGTTATGCACTACATATGGTGGCCTACATATTAAATGAAGTTCCATCCAAATTTGTTCCAAAGACTCCTCTAGAGTTGTAGAATTGTCGTAAAGCTAGTTTGTGATATTTTCACATATGAGGATGTCCAATACATGAGAACAGAAGTGGAAAGTAGGAACCTTGTTCTTAAGTATGCCTATTTAAAGGTTATTCCAAGGAGACTAGAGGATGATACTTCTATAATCCTCAAGATAACAAAGTGCTTGTATCGACAAACACATTGTTTCTTAAGGAAAACTATATGAGTGATCATAAACCTCGAAGTAAAATTGTATTAAATGAATTAAAACCTGGTACGACCATCTCTTAGTCAACAAAAGTTACTGAAAAGTTGTTGCTCCATCAACGTCTGGTATTCAGACGATTTCTAGTCAAAACTCACTACCACCTAGACGTAGTGACAGAGTTGTACGATAACCTGGTTGCTATTTAGGAAATGGAGAGGAACATAGTGTCGTCACTGATGATACTGTAAATAATCCATTGTCTTTTAAACATGCAATTGAAGATTCTGACAAAGAGGAATGGCTTAAAGCCATGAATATCGAGATGGAGTCTATGTACTCCAACTCAGTCCGGGAACTTGTAGACTTAATTGATGGGATAAAACCCATAGGGTGTAAGTGGATCTACAATAGAAAGGGAGGAGTAGACAGAAAGGGAAAGACCATCAAAGAAATGCTAGTGGTAAATGGTTATACCTAAAAAGAGGGGGTCGATTATGAATGACAATCTTGATGAGAGCATCTACATGATACAACCATAGAAATTCGTGTCCAAATATCAAGAGCAAAAAGTTTTCAAACTGTAAAGGTCTATTTATAGACTGAAGCATGCATCTATATCTTGGAACATTAGGTTTGATACTACCATCAAAACCTATGGTTTTAAACGAAACATTGATGAAACATGTGTCTACAAGTGGATCATTGACAAGAAAGTAGTTTTCCTGGTCTTTTACGTTGATGATATCCTACTCATTGAGAATGACATAGGAATATTGATCGGTCTACATGTTTTTTGTCCTCATTTCCTATTATTTGTGTTTTGTTCTTGGGTGAAACTAGGTAATTTTTATGCTTGTTGAGCATGTATAGGTCACATTCCATTCAAGTGGTGTTGAATCTTAAATTGGAAGAAAAGAAGCAAAAAGATTAATTTAGGCCAATGCAGATCACTCAAATTGCAGGGATAATATCTCTTATCTATGATCGAATTGTATGTCCTACCAGCTGTGGATTGAAAGCCTTAGAAGTCTAGTTTTTGGTGTTCTTTTCGGACTGTAATTATGATATTTCTAGAAGAAGTTATGTCCAATTTAATAACCAAAAATCAGTGCTGGAGAAGTCAACCATGGACTAGACAGCTGTTCGAGTATAATGACCTACCCAACGGTCAAAGGAGCTGTACATAGCAAAAGAATTCTGTGGTTTAGACCGTGGTGACCTACGGAGAGACCCATGCCACGGTTTGAAGGATTTTTAGCAGAAAACTACTATGAATTCATCCAGAATTGTTTTAAAGCTTCCCAAATCAAATTCTAATGAATTTAGAAGACCAAAACATGTTTGGTAAACTTCCTAAACTCAAAATAAGAGACAATCATCAAAACAAGAAATTCAATTTTGGAAAGGATTCTTATTCCTAATTCATTATACTTTCCCACTTGATGGATTTGCTAAGACTAAGAAGAATTGGGGGTTCACAAGGAAAAATCACCTATAATACTTCCTATTCTTTGCATCTCATAGAGAGAACAAGCCAAGGGAGGTCCCAAGCCACCAAAGGGGCCATACCCCACCACTCCATCACCATACAACTTCCATTCATCTTTACACATTAAAGATTCGAAGATGAGAAGAATTCATCACTGAAGACTTGAAGAACTCATTAAAGGCCAGGATGGGTTTTATCTTTTCTTTTTCTTCTCTTATTTTTAATATGTGTAACTAAATCTATACTAGGGAATTAATGTGAACCTCTATGAATGCTCTTTGTTAGAATTGACCATATTTTAATTAATTCAAGTTCTGATTCATTCAATTCATTATACGTCTTAATTCTTTATTCTTGTTATTGCATGATCATACGTTGGTACGAATTTAGAGTTTTGATAATTTAATAATTGAGGTTGGAGTATTGATCTATATGTAATCTTAATTAATAATTAATTGAATGGATAAAACTGATCTTAACATTGATTTATGCAAGTAGGTTTTGGTTAATTAGCTCTTGCACTTAATGGGTTCTCAGTTGTAGTTTGCGACATTGATTTATGGGTAAATTTTTATTGAGAATACTTGATTCATGTCAGGATCATAAGGTAACAATCATACTTAAGATAAGAACGGACCCTTAACTTGATTAATATTTTGTTATCAAAGTTGATTCGAAACATTGAGTAAACTTGGGAGCATTGATGACCTAGTTTTTCTTTCAATGATCAAAACCAATTTTATTTAATTGTTTTCATAGATAATTTAGTAGTTTAATCCAATTCACAACAGTTTTTTGGTACTTTCATTTTGCTTTAATTAGAATTAGTTTTAATCGGTAAATTATTTTTCCTCGTGGGAACGATCCGTATGTGCTGATGTACTTATCTTCACGATTCATGCACTTGTGAGTATTGTTTTATAAACACGATTTCAAGCAATCAATGTTTTTTGTGCCGTTACCGGGGATTCACTGAATTTATTGGTTATTTCTAGTTTTAATTATTAGTTTTAGTTTTTTTTTGTTGCTTGTCATTACTTAACAGTTTATGTTTTTTTTAAATTTTTGTTTCTTTTTATTTATTTTTCTTTCTTTCAGGTACAATGGACTTCTATGGGCAACTCACTTACGATGAGGAAAGAGAAATAATTCATGGATTTGCTATACAACTAGTAGCTTTAGAGCCTCAAATGAGAGATTGATTTCGATGACTTTGGATAGGGAACAAGCAGAGGCTTTGGATTGCAAGATATGTGGAATGGTTGGTCATGATATATAGGGTTGTCATTTGAAAGAAGAATTTCCTGAATATGTTGAAAAACAGGCTCAGGCATTGAATTCCTACAACCCGTGGCCTACACATGAATCTTTTGAACATTCCCACAATCCGTTGCATATCAATAAACCATATGGAAATTGTCCCAGTCAGTGGTTGAGTTATGAACCATATGACGATACTTACAACCCCGATTGGAGGAATCATCAAGTCTTCTTATGGAACTACAATGAAGTCAAAAGTAACTGGTTGATCGTGTCAAACTATGCTTGTTGACTCTCGCAATAGCATGAGGTCGGAGCGGTATTATAATGACAAGGTAAGGATCGTTCCCACAGGGATAAATGTTATGACTACTAGATTTCAAAGGCTTGCATACTATTTGATCAATCGATAAACATGAGTTTACAAAATTTATACTAAGGAAAATTATCTCAAATCCAAAATATATTAGCAAACACAACAATAGATGAATGTGATAAAAATGTGTTAGAACTCGAATCGGCTTCGCCCTCCAATACCACACTTGACTCTTATGACCTCTCACGTGTGCGTACAAATGTTATAGGTTCGTATTTCTTAAACTAATCTCTAATCTCTCTCGATGTTTTAGAGATAGTATCCATATATACCCAAAATCTCGCTCAAGCAATACAGACAATATATATGAATCCATTAAGCATGTTGGAAAACAAATCGAACCCTATACGCTAGCCTAGTGGTTCTAGCACTTTCTAGTCAAGCATAGTGAATGTTTATCTAAGCATTGTCAAATGCATCTCCTCTTGGTACATAGCATTCAACCTTAGAACTATTATAAAATGAACAAGCAAATAAAGGTTTTAAGCACTCAAAACATCCATATAACACCACAAGCACAAATAGAGAAATCAAATGTTTACCATCATCTTGTCATAGCACTACATTATTTAGTCATTCTGCATAAAGAAACCTTAGATGAGCTAATATCATTACATTCCATGAAAGAACATAAAGAAACTAAGAAAAATAGAGTTAAAAAGAAAGTACTAAGTTTTAGAACTCCTTCTTTTGAACCTTAAGCTTCAATAGCTTCCTTTGTGTGACCAAACCCTACTGTAGCGGCTCCAAACCTTGATGAACTCAGTCCAAAATACTCAGAGAAAACTTCAAAAATGTGAAGAAGAAGAGCTGGTCTGGTGAGATTCAATTCTAAAATTCGGTTTCTCTCTCTACCATGTCTCTTCTTTTATATCCATTTAAAATTACCCATCCACTTATGGTCTAGGGTCCCAAAGACAGTCCCTTTTCGTTAAGATACATCTCTTTACCATATCCAATTAGGGATAAGAAAGGGGCACCCACAAGCTCTCACATTCTCTGTTCACGAAACAGAGCATCACATTCTGTAGGTTCATACGATACAACTTGACATGGCGTACCGCGTGGCTTGACATATGTACTTGTTGTGATGAGATACGGTACGTTGCGCGGTATGAAGTTTCTTCTGATACCGTACATATACAGCATGGAGAGTATCTTGCATGATCTTCTAGTAACTTAAGTGGTACAAGTTATGGTACGAGTTACTGTACGGTTTCGGTTCACGTACTGTGCGACAATAATGATGGTTCTTTTGATGACTTGTACGGTTCACCACACAATATATGTTCTCTTCTAATATGGTACACATACTGTATGGAACACTCGTGGACCTGCTATAATCATTGATTTGGCACTAAACATCTCCCGAATCCACTCACGATCATACCTCGAATGGAAAAGGCCTGCAGAAGCTATATATAACATCAAAAGATTGCATTTGCAAAGAAAAGTGAGCACAAAAGTATATGAAATGATGGGGATGTAAAGCATAAAATGAGATTATCAAATACCCCCAAACTAGAATTTTGCTCCTCCCCGAGCAAAATCTGAGACAAAAAATTTGTTTAAGAAAAACTAAACTATATTTACTTAATTTCTTGCTGAGTCAAATGAAGAACGAGATGCGAAGTTGGGCAAACCAAAAATAGAATACATGCATGCTAAGACCATTAAATAAAGGTAGGAGAAGTGCAGACCATTATGTTATAACATGAAGGATTTAAATTCCAAGCTACACTGTGACCCTAGCTCCAAAAGTTTCGAGCACAAAAGTCTCATGACTGTATTTCACCTTTACTCTAGGGCTCATCGGATACGACTCTCTTTTTTCCACATAGATCCTAGGTTCACTCATTAAACATATGGGCTAAACTGGAGTTATGGAAGAATAGAATAAGAAGAAAACACATTTGAAAACCCTTAAGTGCTATTATTTACCAGAAGCGAAAAATCAAGAGTAGAATCAGGCACTAACATCCTACCATGGTAACATTTCCATTTCAAACAAGTTCCATCCTAAAGATCAGCTAGGACTTCTATTTGGCTCCATTGGGAAAATGGTGAATTTTTTTGCGAGGGTAGGTGGGTATGGAGATAGGGGAGGCTAATGATCATGCAAGGATACAAAAACATAATGTGTAAAACACATTTTTGAGCTTAATTGACTAGGCCCTAATTACAAACAAGAGCATTAACTGGATCTATATCATTTGATGACCAAAAACAAATTTTTTGGAGTTATTGTTTCTTTTTTTTTTAGAGAAAGCAAACTCGGTTGTGTTCCATGGTCGCACATTTCACCAAGCTACTGATTCAAGCTCGCATTAGATCTACAAAGTCAAGATCATAACAAAAGGGGTTGGTTTTGTACTTAGGATTTTGTAATGTAGTGTGTAACATGGTGGGCTATGAAGGTTCTATTTAGCACACACGGTTATGGGACGTGTTTAGGCCATTTTCGAAGGTTGCACACATATGCCTACTTAATCTCTAAAGGCATGGGACAAACGGAAATGGAACCATAGAAAAAACAAAATGATAAATGATCATGAGTGTATAATTCCAAAAGATGCCTCCTATATGCCTAGTGGACTGGTGTATAGAGATGTCAATAAAATTATCGCTCAAGTGACACACTATGAACTCTAAAAACGCATAAGGGTAGTCTCCAATAATGGTCTAGACATTTCAAGTGCGCTACCCACTTTACTGGGACACTAAAGAGCCTGATAGGATGTGTACAAGCCATGTGGCTTAACTTTGGTTAGCAAAACAATTGTGGTTCCAAGCATGCAAAAACTGTCTGAAAAGGCTCGACCAAAAACCATCTCAAATGAGTAAAAATACTGCTCTGGAATTTGACTTGATTAAGAAAGAAAAACAAAATTTTATGAACACAATTCTCTATGTGCAAGAGCAAAAGGCCGTCCCCCCCAAACCTAAATCTAAACATGTCTTTAATGCTATCAATAATTAAAAAAATAGGACAAGGCAAAATCAGAAAAAAAAAAATATTACCACACAAAATCTAAATTGAATCATCCGAAATAAGATAAAAAATAAGAGTTCTGAAATTAACTAAACTGAGCAGAAATTTAAACAAACATTCATGTGAAACAAAATTAAAGTAACACTTAACAAAAAGTATGAAAAACAATTCTAGCAAAGTAGATAATGTTTGTAAGTGAAAATTGATTTTTGACTAGACTGTGCTACATAGATCCTTCCCCTTGGCCTACTGCACTGCCTCATCTTGTGCTTTGGCTCCCTCAACCTCCTCTTGAACCATCTGGGTAGCCTGGTATACTGAACCCTAGACACTAACACTAGACGGGTTTGGCCTCCTTTTCCTCTGATAGGTCTGTAAACCCGTTCCTCCACAAAGAAGTTCATCATAGTATGAAGCAATTATGTACGCTCCTTTACTGTGTGGAGGCTTGCCTTGACATCCATCATGTCAAGTTGGATGACCTGTATTGCACTTAAATTCTTGTCTAACATGGAATGTGAGGCAGAGGCCATGTAATCCTGGTCCTCCTCTTCTAACTCCATAAAATCGAACTTTGGCTCCTCATCATCCAGAGCGGGTTCAGTAGTGCTAGACTGACCTGAAGAAATCCTTGCCCTTTTTTTTCCCTTGGTCCTGATGGTGATGTCTTGCCATGATCTTTTATTTAGTTCCTCAATGGGGTTGATCTTTAACTCTTCTATGGTGCTTTTTAGGACCTCATCCTTCTTCATGAAGGAAGTGATGAGACTTGGAAAGATAATTGACTTTAGCTTTGCCCCTTCTTGCATATTGATCTAGCCTACATCGAGAATGGCCTTCATTATTACCCAACCTATATCAATCCTCATCTGATCTTGGATGCAACTAAGCAAATCAGCACGGGGCTCTGATACAGTCGTCCGATGGAGGAATGGAAAGAGGGAGAAGGTGTTGAAGATGTTCTAAAATGCCAACTCCTGAGGAAGCTCTGTTTGTTTTAGAAAGTGGCTAGGCTCCCAAACATCATCATTTGTTTCTCTAAAGGCCCTGGCCAAACTTGCCTTAGTGTCATGCATGATCTTGTATTTTTTATTGAGACCTAGGTAATCTAGCATGCCAAAGTGGGAGTTGATCTTGTTGACGCTGATTGTAACTTGTACCTCTCTCACTAAAACTGCCCCACCAGCTTTAACTGCCTCTCGGACCATGCTGGCATAGAATTCTCTAACCAAAGTGGCATTTACAGCCATCGAGGTGCTAACAAAGTTTTGCCACCCTCACTGTGCCACGGTTACGAGAATGTTTCGGGTGTTTCATCTGTTTACATTGCAGTCGATTTGATGCTTTTGATTTCTATGGATGACCCATTGTAATGACTCCCTTAAGATCCGACTTCTCTTCGCTGCTGATCTTTTCATAGGCAAAGCTTTTGTTTTTAGCTCTTGGATCTTCTTGCTTATTTGGCTAAATTTGAGACCAATTTTAGCTTTGTTCGGGTCCTTCTATCTTTGAGAGGTTCTTACTAACGCCCAGATCCTTTCTCTCTGTAATTGATTTGGTCGGTGTCACAGCCCTTTGCTCAGGATAATTTCTGACAATCTTGAATTTACCTACCTTGGGCTTTTGTAAACACTTCAGCCCTCTTTAGACTTTATAAGTGAAGCTCATTTTGATCAGACATGTTGATAATCTTGCTCAAATCTTGGATTCCTTGATTTCTTGCTCTTTGTAGCTGGACTGATCGGTGTCCCAGATCTTTGCTCGGACTGACATCCGACTGTCTTAATTTTGGTATGAATCTTTCACATACCAGATCTTTAATCGACCAGAATCTATCTTTGACCTACCATAATTTTGATTGAATAGGTTCTATCTTTCATCGATCAGATTTTATCCTTCGTCGACTAGATCCTATCTTAAGCTGACTAGAAACTCTAACTGACCAGACTCTTTATCAAACGGGTTCTTAGGCCGATAACGTATGTGGTGCCACCGGGTAATTGACAAAAACGGTTACAGTTGAGTTTTCCCGATATGTCCGATGAAGATGCTTTCAGAAAGCAACCTTGTCTGAGTAAAACTTGATAAATCTTTCATTAAAAATTCTCAGCAAATTGTTAGTAAAAGGAAGACATTTAATGACCATTTTTATGGAGTGACCCATACTTGGATTCTTTTTTATTTATAGCAACCGTCTTGCTCCATTTATGGTTATGGAGTATAAATTATAAGATATTCTTTCTCATGTAATAAAAGATAAGGGTTAGTCGTAAACGAGTTCTATTCATATAAGGCATAACATATTTGATAGAGAGTAGAATCTTTATTTTAGTGATTGAGATCAAACCCGAATTGATAAAGGTAGTTTCTAACAATGCGAGGCCAGTGCTATTCTTCCATCTCTGATTAAGTAATAATAATCATGCATTTACTGAGACCAAATAATCGGAAGCGATGAACTATTACATGGTACTATTAATGATTACTGTTAAAATTCAACTTATAAAATTATGATAGACAACATAAGTGTAAGAGCCATAAAGGTTCAAACATACTAATTAAGCATGCATTACTTGTTCATAGATCAACTTATGCACGCATATTATGTATGGTGTATGAAGGAAACAAGCACATATAACATGTAAGTGCAATATAACAAAAATAGAATTACACAAAAGTTATACGTGTTGTATATTTGCATGTGGAAGTATAGCAATATGAAGAAGTAGACATAATTTAATAGATAATATGATTTCATATATCTAGACTACATAAATTCAATGTCTCAAGCATCATGATTTTTTTTTGATTTTACCGTTGTGTTTAGGCATATCAAAATATTGTTATTCTCTATCACCATGATTAAAGACATTTTATTCGGACAACGCTATGACTAAAACAATTGTTCTTTGAGTCCTGAAATTAAAGTAAATCTAAGAACTCATCGCAGTACGCATGTACCTAGATTTATAGTATGTTTCTTCTCAACTTGATATATTTGTAAGAACCTCAATTTTATGATTAGATTATTTCATGACAAATCACATTGGGGATTCGATGTGTAATGGGTAGCTTAGGCTTTTGATGGCAAGCGTCCAAGATCCCGGTGAGCTTCAAGAGGTATGAAGATACAATCATGATTAAATGCTCAAGGCTAACCAAGAGGGGGGGGGGGGGGGTGAATAGGTTAGACACCTTTTTCGACTCCCTTAGAAACAAACAAAAGTTTGTCCCTCTAGATTGCTTGTATCACAATATATATATTAATTAAAGATAATTAATCAATATATAAACACAAGTAAAGTGTGATACAAACAAGTAATTGTAACACATAAACAGTCTATATTATAGAAAGGAAGTCAACATATATAGAGAGTTATATCCACAATACAAATATTAAAGAGATAGAGATAGAGAAAAGTTGACACAAGATATAACGTTGTAAACCTCCGAAGAGGAAACATCCACGAGCTAGCAGCCACCGGCAAACAAAATCCACTAGTAGATAAGACAAGTACAATATCTCAATTGACCTCTTCATCTAGAAACTACCCTCATATCCCACTCTAGAAGTTGTTGCCCTATGCTCAACAATCCGAGGCCACACACCTCTTATCAAGACTTCCTCGCTCACCTTATCCGGATCCTCACGATCTAAGGCAAGACTTCTTGCTCAACTAAGTCCTCACGACTCTAGTCAAGACTTCCTCGCTCACCTATCCGAGTTCTCCAAACTCTAGGCAAGACTTCCTGCTCAACTATCTAGATCCTCACGACCCTAGCCAAGACTTCCTTGCTTGATAATCCAAGGCCTCACGCCTCTTGCAAAGACTTCTTGCTCAACACCATAGGTCTCACACCAATTGTCAAGACTTCCTACTCTCAAGGCATCTAGGTGATCATGAATGCAAAATAAAAACAAGCACACAACATAGAATGCTATGATCAACACATCCTATGGAAAATACTAGACATGAGCATGAATGCACATATCACATATAGTCTAGTTTATCATGTATGTGTAATCAATATAGATTATGTAAGATAAGTTGAATATTAATCACAACCCAGATACATGCATAGATCTAAACTTGAATCACAAGATATGTTCAATAAATCACAAGATCAAGTTTAAATCACACAAACCAAAAATATGCTAAAATCATATGACAAAGTCAATTAGATTTAAGCTAATGTTCTAGAGCATATTCCTAATCATAGATTCATCAAAACACAAGAATAGCTCAAAAGAACATAAGCACATGTATTATGTGAGAATTTTGGTCAAGAGAGCCTAATACATGTGAGGAACTATTTTTCTCAAAATCAATCAATCAAAGATCATCAAATAGTCCTAGAATCAAAGCTAGCACAATACAATCCCAAACATGTGATAACGTAGGCAAAATCAAAACTAACTCAACATGAATGATTTCAATTGAAACTCAACCTAGATTTGAAAAAGTTCAAAAATTAAATCAAAACACTCACAATATACAAATATATGTTGAAGAAGAAAACCCAAGGCAGTTGACCAAATTTTAAAAGAAAAACTTTGAGCGAAAATCAATACCTTAGTTGATTTAGGTGCAGTCCCGTTTTTGTATTATTAGACACCAATAATAGCAGTAAAACTTACTGGAAACTTTAGAGAAATGATGGAGGATGAATAGATGAACACTCTCAACTTTGAATCACCAAAATCAGAGTTCAAATGAAGAAGATATGGTGTTTGGAAGGTGAGAAAATTTAGAGAGAAAATTTCTGCACACTTGTTTTAAATTTCTTCTTAGAATGAAATGTGAGAGGGAAAGAGTTTATAAAGGAGTGGGAAACTTGGACATGTGAAATGTCCAAGAAGGGCAAGATGAAGCCAAGCAAGCTTGCTGCCTGAGATGGCATGTGGGCATCTCATCGCAGCAAGCCTTCTGCCCCGAGATGGCCACGCGCCATCTCGGTAAAGAAGACATTGCTTGCTTCTTTCTCCTTTGACCTTCCTTCGCGTTCTTCTAATTTTCTCCGGTCTCAAAACTCGGAATTCAAATATGTTTGCGGATTATGAACCATAACTATTACACAGACATGGAAATATAAGATACTCAACCCAGAAAATAATAATTCGACTCGATATATGAAGACGAAGACAATGTATGAAACATGATTTGAAAGTGTAGTATCTTTTGACTTAGAACTTGAAATCAATAGTATGAGCAACCGAAATGACCGGAACTCAATCAAGAATGATTTAAGACTAAATCAAAGTTCAATATCCATGTTATACAGACATATACACACACAAACACAATTTACACTAGAATGCAAACTACATAGAGATAGTTTCCAATCATGCATATTCGAAAACATGTTATTTCCATACCAATGCATGAGCATTCATCTTCAAGTGCGTGAATGTGTTATACATGGTGCACAACGATACAGGGACATATATGAATGAATTGTATATGTTGGCCTATAATGGTGCACAACGATACAGGGACACAAATGTAAGATATGTATGTTTGTGCCTAAGCCTTGTAAGAGAAAGATAAGGTCTTAGTATACCTTTGTAGAATCAAATTGCATCCTTTCTCTTTGAAGACTTAGAACTTGCTTTGACTTGTTGTTTCTTCTTCCTTGAAGCTTGAATCATCATGAATCTAAACAACTAAATCATTACAAGTAAACATCATTTTGATATGGAATTAATGCCAACACAAACTAAAACCTAACAAACTCCTCCTTTAGCAAATTCCATGTAAAAACACTTATACATTTACTACAAAAATAAAAATGAAGATAGGTCACAAAATCACTCCCTCACATTACAATGAGTAAGATTCCTATAACTAATCTTCACCTACTCTTGAAGCAACCTACAAATCATCTCAAAGCTCAATGCATATACAAGAGAAAAACAACAAATGACAACATATAATCTGAATAAGAATATACAATTAAGTCCACAAATACATGTATCTCCCCTTCAGTACATGCCAAATACAGGAATTCTTAACCAAATCTTAAGACTAATTATTACATGCCATTGAAAATTCAAAAGTTCACAAAAACAACATAAATAGGAAACTAAGTAACTAGTAACTCTTATCAAATCTTTCTCCCCCTTTTTGACAGAAAATGATGCCAAAAGGTAAGAAACATACAATGTCGTGGGCAGCAAGGCTAATATATAAAAGCCTATTATATTATTTTTATTTTTATTATTTTAAAAAATGGAAATTGATTAATTTGTTGATTAATTAATTATTTAATTAGAAGTCAAAATCTTTTTCTTAATAGGAGAAGGTCTCCTTATATTATACTAATCTTTGTAGTATAATTAATATTAAAGACTATATTTGATAAGTAGATAAATAAAATGAATTATTTATCTTGTTAAATTAGGAAGTCTTTAATATGGTCACACATACACTTTCACGGATGATTACTCAAGATTTGGCTATATGTATCTCATGTGACATAAGTCAGATGTTTTTGACAGGTTCAAAGCATTTGAAGCTGAAGATGAAAATCAGCTTGAGAAACGCATAAAAATCTTGAGGTCTGATCGTGGTGGAGAATATCTATCTGGTGACTTTCAGTAATATCTTAATGATAATGGGATAATTTCTCAGTTTTCTACACCAGGTACACCTCAATAAAATGGGGTGGCAAAAATGAGAAATAGAACTCTTTTGGACAAGGTTAGGTATATGTTGAGTTATTTAACGCTTCCTAATTCTTTTTGGGGTTATGCTTTACAAACTTCTATGTACATTCTAAATGATATACCATCTAAGTCGGTTCCTAAAACACCGCATGAGTTATGAACCGGGCGAAAGCCTAGTTTACAACACTTAAGGATATTTAGATGTCCTGGGCATGTGTAAAAAGGAAAGACAGAAAAGATTGAGCCTCGTTCAGAAACATGCATATTTGTAGGGTATCCAAAAGGAACAAAAAGGTATTATTTCTATAGTCCATCAGATCTTAAAGAATTTGTTTCAACAAATGCCAAATTTCTGGAAGAGGACTATATGAATAATTTTGTGCCTAAAAGTAGAATTGTCCTGAATGAGCTTTCGAGAGACACAATTCAACAAGAGGTTTCACAACCAAGCCCAATTGTAAGTTCCGCACCAATAAAAGATCAACAATATACCATACCTCGTCGTAGTGGGAGGGTTGGTAGACAACCCGAGAGATACATCGGTCTAGGAGAATCTGTAAAGAATCTTCTGGATGACGATGATCCTTATACATACAAGGAAGCAGTGGAAGACGTTGATTGTCTCCATTGGAAAAAGGTAATGCAATCTGAAATTGAATCTATGTCAAAAAACAAAGTTTGGTCTCTTGTAGACTTGCCTAAAGGGATAAAACTCATCGAATGCAAATGGGTATACAAGAGTAAAAGAGGAATGGATGGAAAAATGGAAACCTTTAAAGCTAAATTGGTAGCTAAAGGTTATACACAGAAGAAAGGTATTGATTATGAAGAAACCTTTTATCGTGTGTCCATGCTTAAATCCATTAGGATACTCTTACCCATTGCGACATCTCTAGACCAAGAGATTCAGCAAACGGACATCAAGATAGCTTTTCTTAATGGAAGTCTTGACGTAAGCATCTATAGGATGCAACCAGAAGGATTCATTGAAAAAATGCCAAGAGGAAAGGGTATGCAAGTTGCAAAGATCCATATATGGATTGAAGCAAGCATCCAGATCCTAGAACATAAGGTTCGATCAAACCATGAAAAGTTTTGGATATATTCAAAACCTTGATGAACCATATGTATGCAAAAGGATTAAAGGTTACAAGTTGGTTTTCTTAGTTCTTTACGTTGATGATATACTACTCATCGGAAACGATGTAGGTGTTTTAACACCAATAAAAGAATGATTAGCAAAACAATTTGATATGAAGGACTTAAGAGAAGCAAGTTATATTCTTGGTATCCGAGTCATAAGAGACAGAAAGAATAGAACGATTGCATTATCCCAAGCTTCTTACATAGATAAAATCTTGTCTAGGCTTTCCATGCAAGATTTCAAGAAAGGTATGTTAGCTTTAAGACATGGAATCAAACTTTCTAAGGAACAAGTTCCTAAGAATGAGCATAAATAGCAATTCAAGAGTAGGATTCCATATGCATCGACAGTTGGAAGTCTCATGTATGCAATGCTTTGTACTAGACCAGATATTTGTTTTGTTGTGGGCATAGTTAGTATGTTTCAATCGAAGCGTGGTCCCGATTACTGGATGGCAATCAAGCATGTTTTCAAGTATCTTAGGAGAACGAGAGATTATATGCTTCTATACTCTAGAAGGGATTTAATTCCCGTTGGGTATACAGATTCTAATTTTTAGTCAGATTCTGACTCCAGAATATTAACATCTGGATCTGTGTTTACTATTGGAAGAGGGGCAATCATATGGAGGAGTATCAAGCAATCTTGTATTGGTGATTCCACCATGGAAGTCAAGTATGTGCCGCATTATAAAGGTTGGGCGCATTTATCTTGTCAAAGTTGTAGATTCTTTTGCTAGCATTTGAGTTGGATCAAATGTGTTATGATGAGTCTAAAATCATCAAAGTGTGTTGTCTTTTGGTAAAAGAATATAGTGCACTAGGTGTATCAAATTGGATCACAGTGAAATACTTTATCCAGAACCGTCAATAGATAAAAGTTCTCACTTGAAGAGATAAACGATGGACTTATGGTTGCAAGTGTTATCGTTTGAGCTATCAATGAGTACGATTATATAGCATAGTCTATCCTCGATAGTTTGGTTGTATTCATTTGTTAATCGATAGAGGGCATCATTTATAAATATGGACAAAGTGGCTCCATTTTTTAAATGAGAGTAGAATATCATCATATGGATGTTTTGAGGTACTGGATATTAAATCTTAACGTTAAGTTTTCAATAGTGTATATTGAAACATGGCTTCTGGACAAGTCAAAATATCAAAGTTCAAAATGTGGTCATATGAGTAAATATGGTAACTTGGAGAGCTATAGGCGGTCTATAAGCTCTTGGCAATTACTGATATTCTTCACGAGGATACAATTTCTCCAATAAAGCTGACTAGGGTATAAATGAAAAATATTAACTTATTCTATCTTTATTTGAGAGTTCAATTTTAGTTCTTTATTGAAATGAACTAAAATTAATAGATCGGACCTAAGTGAATCATTTGTTGATTGTGATCGGGTTGTATCTATTGGAGCTTAAATTTAGATAGCCCGCCAAGATCCCCAATCCACACGAACTTGCATGGATCACTTGATATATTCTGAAACAAATATTATGGTGTGTTTAAGATTAATCTAGAGGGGGGGTGAATAGATTTTAAACAATTTTACCAAATTTTCGTTATTGGTCAAGTTGACGAAAATACCCCTAGCTAGTTACAATAATATCACAAACGTAATAAGTGCGGAAATAGTAAAGACATTTGAGATATATGTGGAAACCCTCCAAATGGGAAAAACCACTGGTTGTTAAGTGTGCCACACTTGAACCTTTAATCCAATTATGGCAAAGGAAATTACAACCTAATCCTGGTTTAAAATCCACCACCACTACCTAATCCCGGTATAAGTGATTCTAGTCCATCTTGCTTGCGATTTAAGCTACCTAATCCCGGAAGCAACACAAGTCTCACTTCTTAATGAAGAGATTAAATGGCCTATGTGAATATATGATGATATCCAAAGAACAAACAAGGCTAGGAAACCTTATATGCTTATCTAGGATAATGAGATGACAATTCATGCAATCCTAGATATTAAGAGCAAAATGACATGTTCAAAAAGGTTAGCTAAACATAGATCAAACAATCCTATGAAGCTATCACAATACAACACTCAATCATGTTATCACATCAATCTCTAATTTGTAACTAGAATGTATTCTAAGAGCATACAAATGATTAAAGAGATGGCTTAGCATGAAAAATACTTAACTTGTAAAAAGACAGTGAGAAAGTTACCAAACAAGATTTGATGATGCAAAACTATCCATTGATGCACTCTAAATGACTTTGGATGATGCAAAATGAAGTTTTTATGCACATGGGAATGCTTTGAGTGTTTAAAGATGAGTTCTTGGATGATTTTTCCATTTGAAATGTGTTCTAAGGAAAATATATGATGTTCTGCACTCTTACTCGACCTGAATACAAAGAGTTATATATATATATATATATATATGAGTTTCAATCAAAGTGAGGTCGTTTTGAAAAAAACGTTCCAGCTCGTGCTATATGCATTGGTGAGGTGCTCTGGTCGTGTAATGCACCACCAATGCACAGCCTAAATTTTCAATAGGCGCTGGTGGAGTGGTGCAGATCAGTGGCGCATGACAAGCGACGATCCACTGGAATGTTGTGCTGGTGAGGCTGCGTTAGTCGAGTAGTGCACAACCAGCACACTGCCCACTTTTTTAATGTTACGCGGGTGGATGGTGCATTACAAGCGGCGATCCACTGGAATGTTACGCTGGTGAGGCTGCGCTAGTCGAGTAGCGCACTGCCCACTTTTTCAACACTGAAACACACATTTTCAACAAGTCCTAGAGTGATGAAGATGCATCCTATACTAATGCCTATCATGACAAAAAAATTTAATTACAAGATGCAAATATATCAACAAGAGTCATTTAAACCAAAATGCACACAAGTATAAACACACAACATATATGAATAAGAGTTATGCATGAATTTGTGAGTGTGCAACTATCTCTTCAAAGCAAGTAAGCCCAAGAATTTTACCTTTGGTGCTTCTCGTCTTGAGGTCTTGAGAGCCTAAGCTACCCTTACATAAACCCCAAAAATGTTGTTTGTTCAAGAAATAAGCCAATCAACAAATAAGGACTTTACAATCTCCCTCTTTGCTATTTCGTGACAAAACCACCACTTGTATTGATCCTCACAAAACAAAATAAAACACCGGGAATATATTCTACATTACAAAGAGATATACAAAAAAAAAACTTCAAATCTTCAATCTCTTGTAGAACTGTCAACCCTACACATGAAACAAACAACAAGTACACTTTTCAAACCAAGTGCATATGAGATGATCAAGTGAATATAAAACAAAAGCATTTGCATTTAAGAATACGAGTACGATATCGAGCAATGCTCCACATCATGCAATGCTCCCCCTCAAAAGGTTACTCCCCCTAAATGTAATCTCCCCAACAAGTACTACCCCCCTTTAAAAAAACACATGCTACTCCTGCTACTCCCTTAACACCACACAACATGCTACTCCCCCTTTTGTCATGAGATAGGCAAAGGAGAAGTCCCCAACCGGGTAACTCAAGGCAAAGAAAGAAATGAGCATACAAGATATTTTCATAATCCTTTAAGCCACATTTATGCAACTCAATTAATAGGAGAGAAACAAGGAGATTTATTTGAAGAAAATGTGTGAATCAAAAATGCTTTGCATACAAGACATGTTGCATTCAAGTCCAAAAACAATGGTATTTGGCAAAGCAAATGACAAAGGTTTCCAATAGAATTCAAACCAGTTTCACCATTTGTCATGCGAAAGGCTGGGATATAGAGTGTTTATAGATATCAAGTTATAACAGCACTATATCCAACTTTATAAGCGAAACATGGCATGAGCGACTTTGCACCCTATTTGATTTTTCAAGGTAGGATACCCGTATGATAGTAGCCATGTTCAACTAATAAAGAAAGAGAGACATTGATGAAACATTTTAGTCTCACTAGCTTTTTCACACAATGTTTTGCAATCATCAATTCATGCTTTATCATTTATCATTAGCATGTCATCAAAGAATCATCATGTCATGAAGATAATTATAGGTCAATCAATATGTACTTCCTATGTAGATCTCCTAGATGCATGTTTGAACATAAATATGACATGGATTATAATCAAAGCAAAGTTCACACTTATTGAACAAAATACAATATCATATTTATAAGTGCAACCAAGCTACTCAAGCAATCAATAAAGGAGCATAAACATTTCCAAATTTTTGCATGCAACAAGTATACAAAAGCTCTCTTCGCTTGAGTTCCCCATATGGGGTCAAAGGCCAAAACTCATCACTCAATGAGACAAATCCTAATAGATCTACTAAGAGTTTTGAATCTAGTAGCATCTAAGGGTCTAGTAAATAGATCCGCTAGTTGATCATTAGTACATACATGCTTAAGTACTATGCATTTATTCTCAACTAGTTCTCTAATGAAATGATGACGGATGTCAATATGCTTAGTTCTAGAATGTTGAACTGGATTCTTGGAAATATTAAATGCACTCATGTTATCACAAAAGAGAGTAAGAATACCTTGATTGAATCCATAGTCGACTAGCATTTGCTTCATCCAAAGGAGTTGTGTGCATCCACTTCTAGCAGCTATGTACTTGGCCTCAGCCGTGGACAAAGAAATTGAATTTTGCTTCTTGCAAAACCAAGAGACAAGGTTGTTCCCAAGGAATAAGCAACAGCCCGATGTACTTTTGCTATCATCACAATTTCCTGCCCAATCTGTATCACTAAAGCCTACAAGACTAGCATTAGTGTCAAAAGAGTACCAAATCCCATAGTTAGATGTCCCATTCACATATCGAATGATTCTCTGAACGGAAGAGAGATGGGACTTCTTAGGATCTGGTTGGTACCCCACACTAAAAGAGATATCGGGCCTACTTGCGGTCAAATAGAGCAAGCTACCAATCATGCCTCGATACAAGGTTTGGTCCACACTTTTACCGCTAGCATCCTTGCTTAGCTTTAAAGTGGTACTCACGGGTGTATCACAATGTTTGGCATTTTCAATGCCAAATTTCTTTACTATGTTTTTGGCATATTTAGCTTGAGATATGAAAATCCCATCATCCATTTGCTTAATTTGTAAACCTAGAAAGTAACTTAGCTCACTAACAAGGCTCATTTAGAACTCATGAGACATGACATCAACAAATTGTTGGACTTTGGTATTATTGGTGGAGCCAAACATTATATCATCAACATAGATTTGAGCTATAAAGAGCTCATCTTTTTCTTTCTTGATGAATAGAGTCTTGTCAACACTACCACTAGTATAGTCATTGTCAACAAGAAATTGAGTGAGGTGCTCATACCAAGCCCTTGGTGCTTGTTTCAATCCATATAAAGGTTTTTTTGAGGCGATAGACATGGTCAGAGTGGTGAGGATCCATAAACCCTTTGGGTTGCTCAACTAACACTTTCTCTTACAAGAAGCCATTGAGGAAGACACTCTTAACATCCATTTGATACAACTTGAACTTGTGCAAACAAGAGATGGATAAAAGAAGCCTAATGGACTCAATCCTAGCAATGGGAGCAAATGTCTTCTCAAAGTCAATACTCTCAATTTGAGAGTACCCTTGTGCTATAAGCCTAGCCTTGTTCCTCATAATGTTGCCATCCTCATCGGATTTGTCCCTATATACCCATTTGGTGCCTATCACATTGGTGTTCTTGGCCTAGGAACTAGAGTCCAAACCTCATTCCTTTCAAATTGGTATAATTCTTCTTGCATGGCAAGAACCCAAAATTCATCCTTTAAGGCTTCATCAACCTTCTTGGGTTATATTTGAGAAGTGTAGCAAGTGTAGCTAATTAGATTAGCCATTTGACGCCTATTCTTAACACCCTCATTTACCTCTCCAATGATGTCATCTTTGTCATGGAGTTTTCTAACCCATGGAGCAGGATCTTTTGAGTTCAAGATTAGTCTTTTCAACATTAGGAATATCAACAACCTTTTCCATGAGAGAATCATCAACTAGTTCTACCTCCTCCTTATGGTTATTAGAATCGAACCTAGTATCATCAATGACAACATTAGATGATTCCATGATGGTTCTAGTTTTTAAATTGAAAACTCTATAGGCTCTACTATTCAAGGTATAGCCAATAAAGATACCCTTATCACTCTTAGCATCAAATTTTCCAAGTTGATCACGGTCATTCAAAATGTAGCATTTGCTTCCAAAAGTGTGGAAATAGCTAACATTTGGCTTTCTACCTTTCCATAACTCATAGGAGGTTTGCCTAGTGTGGGGTCTTAGAAAGACTCTATTACCTATATAACACGCCGTATTGATGGCTTTGACCCATAGATTCCTAGGAACATTGTTGCTAAGCAACATCACACTGGCCATCTCTTGAAGAACCGTATTTTTCCTCTTAACTACTCCATTTTGTTGAGGTGTCTTAGGAGCCGAAAACTCATGAGAAATGCCTATACTATTGCAGTAGTTTTCAAAATGGGCATTTTCAAACTCCTTCTCATGGTCACTCCTAATCCGTTTAATGCTTTTAATCTTGGAGTTCATTTCATTTTGAATTTTGGAACAAAGCATTTTAAACTTGTCAAAGGTTTCAGATTTTTCTCTAAGAAAATAAGTCCAAATGTACCTAGAAAAGTCATCTACACGCACACAAATGTATCTCTTTCCACCTAAACTCTCGGTTTGCATGGGACCCATAAGGTCCATGTAGAGAAGCTTTAGATGTTCCTTGGTGGATAAATACTTGCCCTTTTTGTGCATACTTTTGGTTTTCTTCCCTTGTTGGCAAGGTCCACAAACACCATTTGCCTATTTCCCAAGCTTGGGAAGACCTCGAACAACATTGAACTTATCTAAGATTTGAAAATCCTGATAGTTCATGTGACCAAGTCTTTCATGCCACAACTCAATTTGTTCATCCTCGGACACATTGCAAGAGACACCTCTAGCTTCAAGACAATAGCAACTGTCGCTAGATCTCATACCTTTTAACAAGGTTTGTCCATTTCGCAATATGATAGAGCAATCATTTTTCCAAACAAGACTGAAAATCCTTCATCACTAAGATATGAAATGCTTATCAAATTTGCTTTTAGACCATCAACATACAAAGCATTAGACAAGGAAGGTAATCCGAGAATGGCAATAGTTCCCTTTCTTTTAACTTCCTTTTTGGATCCATCACCAAAGGTGACATTTCCTCCCTCCTCCATCACAAGAGTCTCAAAGAAACTCTTATCTCTAGTCATGTGCCTAGAGCACCCACTATCCAAATACCAAAAATTAGAAGAATGAGCCTTCAAGGCAATTTGTGCATCATGGCAAAAGTGTTCATCTTTTCTAATCCACCTAGGTGAAATATTTTCCTTCCTAGTGGTCAATGGTACATGGGCTCTAAATGTCCTAGGATCATGCAAAGGTGTTCCATTTTGCCTAGTGACATGCATCATGGCTTTAGCCTTTTTCTTCTCTATCATGCTTTCAATTCTACACAATTTAATATATCTAAAGCAATTTGGTCTAATATGACCATCAATACCACAAAAATGACATGTAGGAGTAAAGTTAGGAATCATACCATAACCTTGAGGATGCATTGGAGCCTTCTCATGTCTTTATGGTTGTCTTGATTGTTGTTGAGGTGCTTTCCTTCTTTGTTGTTGAGCAATACTTGATTGCTTACTTGGTTAAGCTTGCATGATAGATATCTTCCCTTTATGAGCTTTAGGTTGAGAGAAGTTAACTTGAGGTGCCCTTGTAGGATGAGCTTAAGGTAGGCTTCTTGGTGCCACCTTCACTTGAGCAAAACTTGAACACTCTCCTAGGTCAAGTTTCTTCTTAGGCGATTGATAAGAAAAGGACCCATTGAAATTCATGCTTCTCACAAAAATGGTCTTGTTTGGAGTGGAGGACATCTTGTCATCTTCAAACCCAAGTCCTTTTTTGTCACTCGGCCTCTTTCCAACATCTAACATGTGGTCAAGTTTTTTAATGCTAGATTTCATCTTGGCCATCAACTCTCTAGCATATTCAACCTCTTTCTTCAACCCTTCTTCAGTCTTCTTAGATAAGTCTAATTCCTTTCTTAGCTTATCTTCAATCTTCATGGTTCTCACCAACTCTTTATTTAGTTGGTCCACTTGAGTTGAGAGCTCTAGGTTTTCTTCTTTTAATCTCTTAATTTCATTATTGTTCTTTAACCTTGAACTCTCAAACCTAGCCAAAAAATTTCCTAAAAACGTGTGTCTAAACCTAGAGGGCGGGTGAATAGGTTTTAATCAAGTCAATTACCAATTTTTCTTGATTAGTCAATATTCAAAAATTCACCCAGTAAAACAAACATACAACATCAAGTGTAAGGTGCGGAAATATAAATAACACAAGATGTATACGTGGAAACCCTCCAAATGGGAAAAACCACGGGCTGTTAAGTGTGCCACAATCGGTCACATAAATCCACTATATGAGTAAAGGTTACACCCTCAAGTGATTCTCAGACTCTCACTCTCGACAACCTAAGGCTATGGACACCGCCACTCACCGCTATTGGTTCAGTCCCTAGTTATATCCTCTGATACACTACTCTTGGCGTGAACGCCTCCTACTCTACCCTCTTGGGCCTTTTACAGTGGCACCCGACCAATTGCTTGCCAACCCTTCCTCTGGTTGCAAGACTTGAATTGCATAAGCACTACACACTTAGCCACAAGACTTAACCTCAATGAAGAGTCAACAACCTATGTCAATATGTAAAAATATTCTAAATGCAAAAATGCTAGGCAACATTAAATGCTTATCTAGAAATTAAAGAATGTCACTAAGTGCAATTCCTAGATATCAATGTCTAAATGAATGTTCATAAAGACTTAACTAGATATAGTTATGCAACAATATATCCTAGTTATCAAACAAAGTCATTTCAACATATGTTGTCATTGAGCATGGCATGGTCATAAAATGCAATCATCAAAATGCAATCAATATGACCTAATTAGCTAGAGACAACTATGACCTAAATGCTAGCTATCACAAAAAGCCATATCAACACAAGTTGTCATCAAGCATTGCATGGACTATAATGCAATCACAAAATACAATCAATAAGTCCTAAATAATATCTAAATGCAAAGCATAGAGATTTAGCTATAAGGGAAAAATGGTCACAAACCCTAGCTATAACAAACAAACCCAATCATGTTATAAATCATCAATAAATGCATTCAACACAAGATTTTAACAAATCATATACATAAAAATGAATTCTTGAACAATAAGAACAATGAATAAAGATGAGATGTTTGTTCTTACTGACGATGTCAAGATTGATGAAGACCCATGTGTGATTAATGCAATGGATGCATGGGTTTTGTGTTTGGAGAGTCAAAGAAATAAGCTTGGTGCTTTCTCTCACTAGGGGAGGTTCTCTCTCTAACAAATGTTTTCTTTGAGCTCTAAAAGGGCAAGGAAGAAGAAGAGAACATATATAAAGAAACCCTAAACGAAACGGCATCGTTTTGGACAAAGGGCAACTTATTCCTATCATGACCGATGTACATGTCGCGTTCTAGGCAAGTGTCCATACCGCAGTATCGAGAGCGGTGCATCGCCTCGGAATCTCCGCTGTCAGGACCGTGGTACAGGCAATGTCTAGACCGCGGTAGAGCCAGCTGTGCATCACTGGGAAATTCCGCTTGGGAGACTGTTGTGCATGTAACGTGCACAGGCCGCGGTAGTAGCAGCATGCACCGCCTAGAGAACACCGATGTGCATACTGCGGTGAAGGCAATGCAAAGGGAGTGGTCTCAGCCACGGTCATGGGGACAAAACTCTTCTAAGGGCAAACTAAATGCAACAAACACCCAAGCAAGATTTATGGCAAAGAGGCACACAATTAAGGCAATTAAGAATTCATGCAGGATGATCAAAGACATGCATGAGAGTGTGTGTGTGCGCTAAAATCTTTTTTTAAAAGGTTAAACAAGTGATATACCTTCTGAAGCTTGAGCTGGGTCTTAAGCAATGATGGCCTAAACTACCCTTACACAATAATCCCCAAATGTGGTTGTCAACGAAATGTGCAAATCAAAAACTGAAGAACTTACAATCTCCCTCTTTGGATATTTCATGACAAAACCATAACTCACAATTCATCCTCACAAAACAAAAATAAAACTATTGTCCAAGAGATTAATTCTACATTACAAAGGAAATCCTACAATCTAAATCTTCAATATCTTTAATCTCTTTGTAGAATTGTCATTGTACCTACACACAATAGCAAGAAGCACTTTCCAAGAACAAGTGCATGTGAGGTGAACAAGCATAAAAAAGCAATTGCACTCAATAAAGCAATATAAACAAATGCATGTGCAATGATCCCCCTAAATGGGTTATTCTCTCTCATGATCTCTCCCCAAAGCATAACCAATGCTCCCCCTATATTTCTAAAGACTTCTCCCCCTTTTTGTCACGAGATAGGCAAAGAAGCTCCCCCTATCGGGTTGCTTTAGCAAAGAGAGCTATTCCCACAAGAACATTGCATAATCATATACACAAACTTTATGTAACTTAAATAATTGAGAGAGATTCAAGGAGTTTTATTTAAAGAAAAATGTGTGACAAGGATGATTTGCAAGCAAGACAAGTTGAATCCAAATACAAAACAAATGGTATTTGGCAAAGCTATAGGAAAAAGAACGGTTCAAAATGCAACAGAAACGTGAGAAAATTAGAAAATTAGGGTTTGCGTATATAAAAAAAAAACCTTTTAATAACAAGAATCTTAACCACCCTAGATTAATTGATGTATATAAAAAGTATTGTACCTTTTTTTTCGTGACGATTGAACTAGCGTCGAATTGAATCCGCAAGATCTTCCAATCCAATCACGAACGTGAATTACCTAGAAGTGTGGGCTCCCTATCTTTAAATCGTATACCTAAGGATGGAAACAAACAAAATCTTCTTTTTTGTTAGTTACAATAATCCTTTAAGAGAAAAACCAAGAACGTCCGGTCACTTTTGAATTATCAATCAATTTGATTGAAACTTGCGTGAACCTTGATTCAATGTTGTACACAAAACCCTTTTGATGTAAAGGATACTAGTGTACTATCGAAAAAAAAAACGTTCTTTTTTTCTCTCTTCTTTGCTGAATTCACATTATCTCTATGAGTTGGTCGAATTTTGTCCAAAGTAAAAAACAAAATTTTCTCCCTCAAAATTCTCCCTTGCTAGGACAAATTCTCTTCTTGAAAGTCGCTTAGCATGGCCGAAATTCCTCTCATAAAAAAACTTAGAGCTGGCCGAAATTTTCAAACCTATATATAGAGTCATAAGTCCTCTCCTAAGAAGGATTTACTTGGTTGGCAAAAATCATTTCCTTAGGTGGATTTATTTGGTAGTTAAGAATCCTTTTTTAAAAGGAATTCTATCCTCCTCATATATATACATAGCTGGCCGAAATTTCACTTAATATAATTAGGAGACTTAGTTCTTTTCCTAAGAAGGATTTATTTGGTAGTTAAGAATCCTTTCCTTAGGTAGATTTACTTGGTGGTTAAGAATCCTATTCAAAAAGGAATTCTGTCCTCCACTAAGACTCCTAATCCAACTCAATAGTGTATTTATAACCATATTAAAGACTTTCTAATTTGATTAGATAAATAATTCATTTTATTTATCTACTTATCAAATATAGTCTTTAACATTAATTATACTACCAACAATAGTATAATTTTAGGAGACCATCTCCTACTAGGAAGGAGATTTTGACTTTTAATTAAATAATTAATTAATCAACAAATTAATTAATTTCCATTTAATTAAATAATAAAATAAAAATAATATAATTTAAGCTATTCTTATTAGCCTTGCCGTCCAACACATGTATATGGGCCATATATTATTTTTCTTATTTTATTAAATCCATTGGACCTTAATAAAAAATCCACATGTGAAATAGACCTATTCTTACAAAAAGAAACAAGTTCACATGCCTTAATACAATTCTAGATGGACCCCTAAATTGGTCTGGTAGAATATATCAAGTGATCCATGCAAGTTCGTGTGAATTGGGGATCTTGACGGGCTATCTAAATTTAAGCTCCAATAGACACAACCCAATCACAATCAACAAAGGATTCACTTAGGTCCGATCTATTTAATTTTAGTTCATTCCACTAATGAACTAAAATTGAACTCTTAAATAAAGATAGAATAAGTTGACTTTACTCACTCATATCCTAGACAACTTTATTGGAGAAAGTGTATCCTCATGAAGAATATCAGTAATCGCCAAGAGCTCATAGACCGTTTATAGCTCTCCAAGTTACCATATTTACTCATATGACCACATTTTGAACTTGGATATTTGACTTGTCCAGAAGCCATATTTCAATAGACACTATTGAAAACTTAAAATTAAGATTTAATATCCAATACCTCAAAACATCCATATGATGATATTCTACTCTCATTTAATAAATGGAGCCACGATGTCCATATCTATAAATGAAATCCTCTATCGATTAACAAATGAATACCACCAAACTATCGAGGATAGACTATGCTATATAATCGTACTCATTGATAGCTCAAATGATAACACTTGCAACCATAAGTCCATCATTTATCTCAGGATTGAGATAGACTCTTCGATTGTCTTCAAATGAAAAACTTTTATCAATTGACCGTTCTAGATAAAGTATATTATTGTGATCCTATTCAATGCACCCAGTGCACTAGATTCTATTGCCCAAAGACACCACACTTTGATGATTTTAGACTCATCATAACACATTTGATCCCACTCAAATGCTAGCAAAAGAATCTACAACTTTGACAAGATAAAAGCGCCCAACCTTTTATCTTAAGTTGTGAATATTATTCAAGACTAACTAACGAATTGTGTCTACCTCATACATATCTAGATGTATGAACAATTTTTCTTTTCTCATAGTCTTTTGACCTTATGATTGTTTACTTTTGACAATTATAATAATTAAACTATAAATTCTATAAGATTTGTTAAACTAGAAATCACTTTATTAATATGACAAGATTGTCAAATACGATATTATACTCTGGCTATAGAGCATAATCCTAACAAAAGCAAACATCAAAAGGGTTTCCAAAATAATTCAAACCAATTTGTACCATTTTTTTATAAGCAAACAAGATATAGTTTCAAAAATTTGAAAATAATGCAACTATATCAATCCTTAAAGACAAACCAAGACATGAGTGACTATTGCACCCTTTTTGATTTTTCCAGATATTTATCCATATGATAGTAGTCTTGTTTTACCATTAAGAAAAGAGAGAAGACTAATTTGGATATAAAATCCTTATTGATTTGTCTTCTCATTTGCACTCACGCATATTTGCATTAAAGCAATCAAACTCAATTCATGCATATCATTTTAAAGCATGTCATTAAAAGCAAGTTCACATGTCATGGAGATAAATTATAGGTCATTCAAACGTAATTTCCCAATTAATTCTCCTAGTCCAAAAATACATGTTTGAACATAAATATGACATGGATTGCAAACAAAGCAATGTTGCACACTTATTAAAGAAAAATATATAAGCATATATGTGCAACCAAGAATCTCAAGCAATTATCAAAAGAGCATCAAATTAATCAACTTTTTGCACATAACAAATCATGCAAGTTTTCTCTCTTTGCTTGAGCTCCCCAAATGGGGTCAATTCCAATCAAGTTAATGGGAGGTATGAACCCCTATATGCTTACCAAGTCCAAATGACCTAGTTGCATCTACAGGTGTTTCATGAGCACTAAGGCAAGCGGGTTCATTCTTTCTAACCCACCTAGGTTCCACTTTATCATTTTTAGTGATCAAAGACATGTTTCTTAGTTCCCTAGGTTTATGCAAACTTGCCCTATCATTCAACCGTTTTTCTTTCATGCTCTCTAACCTACACCTCTTAATATATTTAAAGCAATTTGGTCTTAAGTGACCAATCATACCACAAAAATGACAAGTAGGTACAAAGTAAGAATTTATACCATTGCATTGTGATCTCATCCAGGCATCACCATGTTGATGAGGCTGTCATTGATGGTGCATTGGTTTGCTTCTCCTTGGAGCTTGAGCCGATTGGTGGCATCTTTGTGGTCTAGCTTCTTGAGGTGGTTGAGCCGGTTGATCTTGCCGCATTGGTTGGTCATGCATCTTATGATCACCTCCTTTCCTCATTGTTGGTTTGTTGGAGGAGGTGATTGACTTCTCAAGAACTTGTCCTTTCTTCTTGAATTGCCTAGGCTTTGGTTGAGTTGCCAAGGCTTGTATGGACTTTCCTTGAGTTGAAGGTTGCTTGGATGAAGATTTGCTCTTGCCTTGTGCTTGAGGTTGTTTGACCTCGGCCTTCTTTAATTCTTCAAGGAACCTCATCTCTCTTTCCTTGACAATTTTCAAGGAGTTATCTATGATGGCAAGTTCATCTTTCATTGCCTTCATCCATTGGTGGCAATATTCAATCTCCTTCTCATACTTGGACACATCAATCTTGTCCATCATCAAGGAGTCATCAACGGAGGTAACTTTCTCCATGGTCTTCAGTTTGGAGACAAGAATGGAGATGTCTTCCATTTGGTCTTCCATGATCTCTTTGTACCGATGAAGTTGATTTTGACTATTTTGCTTGCTATCTTCAAGGGTACGGATCTTTTCCTCCGAGGAAATCTTCCACATTCTCAAAGTCTCATTCTCCTTGGAGAGCTCTTTATTTTGCTTCAAAACTTTGAGAAGGGTCACTTGACATTCCTCAATTGAGTCAATTCCTTCATCATGACTTTTGCCTTGGTCACTTGTTACCATACCAAAATCTTCCACATAGGAAGCATCCAAGACCGTAAAGTTAATCACATGCTCTCCACTATTCTTGAGCAAGGTCTTCTTGTTTACCTCATTCACTTTGGAGTTATATTTCTTCCTCTCAACTTTAGAGGTCAAATCTCCCTCTATCATCTCAATGCCACTCATATTGTTTAGTAAATGAGATGAATGCAAATGAATGCAACAAACAAATGCAAACAAATGCAAGACACACAAATAAGAGCTTGGATCACCTAAGTATGTCTAGGAACCCAACTCTGATACTAATTGAAAATTCCCTAAAAACATGTGTGTCTAAACCTAAATGGCGGGTGAATAGGTTTTAATCAAGTCAATTACCATTTTTTCTTGATTAGTCAATATTCAAAAATTCACCCAATAAAACAAACATACAACATCAAGTGTAAAGTGCAGAAATATAAATAACACAAGATGTATAAGTGGAAACCCACAAAATGGGAAAAACCACGGGCTGTTAAGTGCGCCACACTCGGTCACAGAAATCCACTATATGAGTAAAGGTTACACCCTCAAGTGATTCTCGAACTCTCACTCTCGACAACCTCAGGCTATGGACACCGCCACTCACCACTCTTGGATCAGTCCCTAGTGATATCCCCTGAGACACTACTCTTGGCGTGAACGCCTTCTACTCTACCCCCTTGGGCCTTTTCCAGTGGCACCCGACCAATTGCTTGCCAACCCTTCCTCTATTTACAAGACTTGAATTGCTTCTGCACTACACACTTAGCCACAAGACTTAACCTCAATGAAGAGTCAACAACCTATGTGAATATGTAAAAATATTCTAAATGCAAATAATGCTAGGCAACACTAAATGCTTATCTAGAAATTAAAGAATGTCACTAAGTGCAATTCCTAGATCTAAATGTCTAAATGAATGTTCATAAAGACTTAACCAGATATAGTTATGCAACAATATATCCTAGTTATCAAACAAAGCCATTTCAACATATGTTGTCATTGAGCATGGCATGGTCATAAAATGCAATCATCAAAATGCAATCAATATGACCTAATTAGCTACAGGCTACAATGACCTAAATGCTAGCTATCACAAGATTCCATATCAACACAAGTTGTCATTAAGCATGGCATGGACTATAATGCAATCAGAAAATGCAATCAATGAGTCCTAAATAATATCTAAATGCAAAGCATAGAGATTTAGCTATAAGGGCAAAATGTTCACAAACCCTAGCTATCACAAACAAACCTAATCATGTTATAACTCATCAATAAATGCATGCAACACAAGATTTTAACAAATCATATGCATAAAAATAAATTCTTGAACGTTAAGAACAATGAATAAAGATGAGATGTTTGTTCTTCCTGACCAAGTCAAGATTGATGAAAACCCATGTGTGATTCATGCAATGGATGCACAGGTTTTAGGTTTGGAGAGTCAAAAAAATAAGCTTGGTGCTTTCTCTCACTAGAGGAGGTTCTCTCTCTCTAACAATTGTGTTCTTTGAGCTCTAAGAATGCAATGAAGAAAAAGAGAACATATATAAAGAAGCCCTATATGAAACGACATTGTTTTGGACAAAGGGCAACTGATTCCAGTCATGTCTGTTGTGCGTGCCGTGGCCAAGGCAAGTGTCCAGACTTCGGTATCGTGAGTGGTGCATCACCTTGGAATCTCAGCTGTCTGGACCGCGGTACAGGAAATGTCTAGACCACGGTAGAGCCAGCGGTGCATCACTAGGAAAATCCGCTTAGGAGACCGTTGTGCATGCAACGTGCACAGGCCGCGGTAGCAGTAGCGTGCAACACCTGGAGAACACAGCTGTGCATACCGCAGCAGAGGCAATGCACAGGGAGCGGTCCCGGCCGCAGTCAAGGGGAAAAAACTCTTCTAAGGGCAAACTAAATGCAACAAACACCCAAGCAAGATTTATGGCAAAGAGGCACACAATTAAGGCAATTAAGCATTCATGCAAGATGATCAAAGACATGCATGAGAGTGTGTGTGTGCACTAAAAACTCTTTAGAAAAGGTTAAGCAAGTGATATACCCTCTGAAGCTTGAGCTGGGTCTTATGCAATGATGGCCTAAACTACCCTTACACAATAATCCCCAAATGTGGTTGTCAATGAAATGAGCCAATCAAAAACTGAGGAACTTACATAGCCATATAGTCCTTGAGATCCATCCTTTCCACATTTCCATTTGTGGATTATGATGAAGATCCATCATCACTTGAGTAGTTTTCCTCTTGACTTTCATTTTCTTCTTCACTAGCATCTTTGCTCCTATGAGAGAATGTAAAGGCTATGAAGTTAGCCATAAGTTCTTTATCATCCGAAGACTCATCTCCTCCATTGAAGTTATCACTTTCACTCCATGTGAAAGCCATCACTTTTCCCTTTTTTTGACCCTGTTATTTGCACATTCCGAGGCAAAGTGACCTATCCTACCACATTCATAGCATTGGACTCCTTTCTTTTCGGTCTTCTCTTGCCTAGGCTCAATCTTTTTGAAGGGAGCCTTTTTCTTCAAGTCTTGGCACTTGGATCCGAAACCTTTCCCCTCGAATTTGTAGAATTTCTTTAACTTCCTCATTAGCAAAGCCATTTCCTCATCTGAGTCATCACTTTCCTCCTTCTCAACTTTGGAGGCTTTCAAAGCAATATCCATTAACTTTTTCGATGGTGTGGGATTAGGACATTTCCTAGATTCATAAACTAGAAGCCTCCCAATCACCTCACTTGACTTCATATCCTTGTAAGCATTGTTCTCTTCTAAAGCAGTTACTTTGGACTCAAATCTATCAGGTAGAGATCTCATAATCTTTTGCTTGAACTTCCTGTCCGAATAAGGATCACCAAGTTCCTGACTTTGGTTCACATTGTCTATCATCCTGACTTCAAAATCATTAAAGCACTCGTTCTCATCCATCTTGAGCCATTCAAATTACGTTTGGAGAACTTGAAGCTTCGATTTCTTAACCACAACGGTTCCCTTATGTGCAACCTCTAGGATATCCCATGCCTCCTTGGCGATCCTAGTGTTTTGAACCAACTTGTACTAATTCTCATCCATTGCACATAGGATGGCATGCATTGCCTTCCTATTCCATTTTGATGCCTTAAACTCTTGTGTGTTCCATTGTGCCTTAGGCTTGAGTACATCATCTCCTCCATCCGTAGGAGTCATCATAGGTGGAGTCTATCAATCTTCAACTGCCATCCATGCCCTATCATGAATTTGGAAAATATATGACTCCATCTTGCCTTTCCATGAGGCATAATTCAACCCAGTGAGAAGTGAAGGTCTAGTGCTAGAAGCGCCCTCGTTGCCCCCGTTTCCACTCGTTGTGTTTCTGAATGAATGATATGAATAAAAGTGTATGAATGATCAACACAAACACACAAAATGCAACAGACACCAAAATGAGCAAGGATCATCTATGTATGTCTAGGAACCTGCTTTGGTACCAATTGAAACAAATATTATGGTGTGTTTAAGATTAATCTAGAGGGTGTGAATAGATTTTAAAAAAATTACCAAATTTTCGTTATTGGTCAAGTTGACAAAAATACCGCTAGCTAGTTACAATAATATCACAAGTGTAATAAGTGCAGAAATCGTAAAGACACTTGAGATATACGTGGAAACCCTTCAAATGGGAAAATCCATGGGCTGTTAAGTGAGCCACACTCGAACATTGAATCCACTAATGGCAAAAAAATTACAACCTAATCTCGGTATAAAATCCACCACCACTACCTAATCCTGGTATAAGTGAACCTAGTCCATCTTGCTTACAATTAAAACTACCTAATCCCAGAAGCAACACAAGTCTCACTTCTCAATGAAGAGATTAAATGGCCTATGTGAATATATGATGATATCTAAAGAACAAACAAGGCTAGGAAACCTTATATGCTTATCTAGGATAATGAGATGACAATTAATGCAATCCTAGATATCAAGAGCTAAATGACATGTTCAAAAAGCTTAGCAAAACATATATCAAACAATCCTATGAAGCTATCACAATACAACACTTAATCATGTCATCACAACAATCTCTAATTTGTAACTAGAATGTATTCTAAGAGCATACAAATTATTAAAGAGATGGCTTAGCAAGAAAAACACTTAACTTGTAATAAGATAGTGAGAAACTTACCAAACTAGATGTGGTGATGCAAAACTATCCATTGATGCACTCTAAATGACTTTAGATGATGCAAGATGAAGTTTTTATGCACATAGGAATGCTTTGAGTGTTTAAAGATGAGTTCTTGAATGATTTTTCCTTTTTAAATGTGTTCTAAGGGAAAGATATGATGTTCTGAACTTTTACTCAACCTAAATACAAAGAGTTATATATATATGAGTTTCAACCAAAGTGAGGTCGTTTTGAAAAAAATGTTCCAGCTCCCGCTACATGCGCTGGTGAGGTGAATTGGTCATGTAGCGCACCACCAGCGCACAACCTAAATTTTCAATAGGCCCTGGTGGAGTGGCACAACTCAGTGGTGCCTGACAAGCAACGATCCACTGGAATGTTGCGCTGGTAAGGTTGCGCTAGTCGAGCAGCGTACCACCATCGCATTACCCACTTTTCAATGTTGCGTGGGTGGAGTGGCGTAGCTCAGTGGCACATGACAAACGGCGATCCACAGGAATGTTGAGCTGGTGAGGCTCCGCTAGTCGAGTAGCGTACTGCCCACTTTTTCAACACTCAAACACACATTTTCAACAAGTCCTAGAGTGATGAAGATGCATCATATACTAATGCCTAACATGACATAAAACTTTAATTACAATATGCAAATATATCAACAAGAGTCATTTAAACCAAAATGCACACAAGTATAAACACACAACATATATGAATAAGAGTTATGCATGAATTTGTGAGTGTGTGCAACTATCTCTTCAAAGCAAGCAAGCACAAGAATTTTACCTTTGGTGCTTCTCCTCTTGAGGTCTTGAGAGCCTAAGCTACCCTTACATAAATCCTAAAAATGTGGTTTGTTCACGAAATAAGCCAATCAACAAGTGAGGACTTTAAATATTCTATTGGACCAATTTAGGGGTCCATCTAGAATTGTATTAAGGCTTGTGGACTTGTTTCTTTTTGTAAGAATGGGTCTAGTTCACATGTAGACTTTTTATTAAGGTCTAATGGATTTAATAAAAAAGGAAAAATAATATATTGGCCCATGCATATGTGATGGGCGGCAAGGAAAAATATAAAAGCCTAAATATATTATTTTTTATTTTATTATTTAATTAAATGGAAATTAATTAATTTGTTGATTAATTAATTATTTAATTAAAAGTCAAAATCTTTTTCCTAATAGGAGTAGGTCTCCTAATATTATACTATTGTTTGTAGTATAATTTTAAAGATTATATTTGATATGTAGATAAATAAAAGGAATTATTTATCTAGTCAAATTAGAAAATCTTTAATATCGTCACAAATTCTCTAATGAGTTGGATTAGGAGTCTTGGTGTAGTGTATAATTCTTCTTTGAAAAAGGATTCTTTTTCACCAAGTAAATCAACCTAAGGAAAGGATTCTTGCCAACCAAGTAAATCCTTCTTAGGAAAAGATTTGTGATCCTATATATACCACTTATTGAATTTCGGCAAGCCCAAGTTTTTTTTAAGTAAAATTTCGGCTAAGCAAGGTTATTTTCTAAGAGAAAATTCGGCAAAGCAAAAGAAAATTTTGAGAGAGAAAAAATTAGTTTTTTGCTCTAGATAAAATTCGGTCAACTCATAAATATATGAAGTAGAATTCGGCCAAGAAGAAGAGAAAAAGGGAACGTTTTTGTTTTTGATAGTACACTAGTATCCTTTACCTCAAAAGGGTTTTGTGTACAAAATCAAATCGGGTTCACACGAGTTTCAATCAAGTAGATTGATAATTCACAAGTGACCGGACATTCTTGAATTTTTCTCTTGAAGGATTATTGTGACTAACAAAGAAAAAGATTTTGTTTGTTTTCATCCTCAGGTATACAATTTAAAGAAATGGAGCCCACACTCCTTGGTGATTCATGTTCGTGATTGGATTGGAAGAATTTGCGGATTCAATTCAGCGCAAGTTCAATCGTCACGAGAAAAAGGTATGATACTTTTATATACATCAATTAATCTAGGATTAAGGTTCTTGTTATTATAAATGGAATTTTTTTTAAAATATATAAAACCCTAATTTTATTTTTCATGCTTCCGTTGTGCAATGTTTCCCTACAGTAGGACAAAATTATTCATATAGTCCTTTTACATAAATTTAGCCTTTGTCGAAACAAATACTTAAAGATTTGAAGGACTATAAAAATAATATCCTTTGGTTCCTTTTGGATACTCTTTAATTGTGCATGTTTATGTATGGGACTCCATCTTTTTTGTCTTTCCTTTTAACACGTGCGCAGGACATCCAAATATCCTTAAGTGTTGTAAACTAGGCTTTCGTCCAGTCCACAACTCATACTGTGTTTTAGGAACTGACTTAAATGGTACATCGTTTAAAATGTACATAGTAGTTTGTAAAGCATATCCCCAAAAGGAATTAGGAAATGTTGAATAACTCAACATAGACCTAACCATGTCCAAAGGAGTTGTATTTCTATTTTATGTCACCCAATTTTGTTAAGGTGTACCCGGTGCAGAAATCTGAAAAATTATACCATTATCAATAAGATATTGCTAAAACTCACCAGATAGATATTCTCCACCACGATCAGACCTCAAGATTTTTATGTGTTTCTTAAGTTGATTTTCAACTTCAGCTTTAAATGCTTTTAACATGTCAAAAGCATTTGACTTATGTCTCATAAGATACACATAACCAAATCTCGAGTAATCATCCATGAAAGTGGTGAAGTACTAATATCCACCTCTAGCTTGAATGCTTATAGGACCACACACATCAGTGTGTATTAGTCCTAAACATTCAGTGGCTCTTGTGCCTTTGGTCGTGAACGACCTTTTGGTCATCTTACCTTCCAAACAAGACTTTCAAGTTGGTAGATCATCAACCTTTAAGTCACTAAAAGGTCCATCACTAACCAATATTTTGATCCTATCAAGGTTAATATGACCTAGACGCAAATGCCATAGGTAGGTTTCATCTTTTGATACTTTTACTCTTTTATGATTAGGTTGTATTGATTCCGTGTCAAACAAGTGAGAGATAATGATATGCAAATAGAATAAACTGTTTTCCAATGTACCTTTGCAAACAAATTTATCATTCCTACTAATAATAAAAGCTTTATTAAAAGTAACCGAATATCCAAATTTATTTAAACAAGAAACTGAAATTAAATTCCTCTTGAATTGAGGTACATAATAAACGTCTATTAAGTCTAAATGCCTATAAGAATCTAAATTAATTCTAATATCTCCTACTGTACTAGTAGACACCAATGCTCCGTTGCCTAAACGCAAGTTGAATTCATTCTCATTCAGTCTTTTCCTTTCCCGGAACCCCTTCTAGTTAGGCCCAAGTCGCTTTTCTTCTATTGTTTCTTGACCTTCTTAAAGGTCTTAACAGTAGCAACTTTACTAGCCGTATGAATCTCTAAACCCTTGCCATTTATAGGGATTTTCTTGGTGCTTTAAACATCTTACATCAGGCTCTGCAAGATGTATTCCTTATTGTTCAAGGTATAGTCCAACTTGAACTTATTAAGAAATCTGACAATTTTACGTCTCACCATTTATCTCAGCACCATTGAGTTCAGCAATGTTGAGATGAGCTATGACCTTCGTAATGTGATCTTTCACATCCTATCCTGGTTTCATCCTAAGATTCATGAAAACAATCAATGCCTTTCTATTAGTCATCCTGGACTTCATAGTAAACATCTTTTCTAGAGACATCATTATATCGGTAGCAGTCTTCATTCCTTCATGTTGTTGTTGCAACACGTTGGAGATGGTGGCCATAATGTAACATTTAGCCATCTCATCTGAAGACCCCCACTGCTGATACTCATTTATTTGCTCTTGAGTAGATTTATTAGTAAGAGTAGGTGGTTTAGGAGTGCAAAGAACAAACTTATGCTTTTCTGATTACAACAAAAGCTCAAATTTCCATTTCCATGTGACATAATTATCACTAGTTAAAGTATTATCTTTAAGGATATTGATTAGAGATAGGATCATGATTTCTGAACAATAACAAAAAATTATATAAGTAAATAATCATGATAAAGCACTTTCGAATAATTATCTTGAATTATATAAAATAATTCAATAGTGATCCAACACCCATAAATGTCACGCCTCCTTTGGGAGTTCGCACCATCTACTAGTTGGACTAGGTCCTACCTAATTGTTAACATAACAACCAACGTTTTCAATTTTAGCCTTGCAATTTTATTAACAAGAACTCTTGGAAGGATATCAATAAAATCACATTGATGTGTAACAAAGTTATCAACCTTCAATATAATCCCTCATGAATATCCCTCATTTGGGAGTAGATATTGTTTGGGTTAATTGTCTAGTCTATCCTTGTAAGGAAGTATCTCGCCAAATTCCAATCAAGAATACCCCTTGAGGGGTTATTACATGAAACATAAAGCTCAACTAAACTTGTAGGCCATAGGTGTTCCGAAACACCTTCTCCCACACAATTGTTTAAGGCGTGTGATCGAATTCCATAGAATGATTTACATAGTTATCTAGATGCCAATTAGATACCTAAACCATTCAATGCATGTTCACGCCAAATGAGATATATGAGTGGCACTCATATTCTATATGACGTGTTATCAAACAATGTTGCAATATTTACGAAAATATAAATAGCTACAATTTTGGTCCATCCTAGAAAAGCAAGTAAATTACATATGTCTTGGAATACAAAAAACACAATTCTTGGTGAACAAGTCTTCACGCGACCTTCGTCGTTTTGACTCCCTCAGCTGCCTCCCGTGGGCGTGTGCACCCTTGGCTCCCTCCCATGGGCCTGCACAATCCATAACCCCATAAAGGGCCACCATGCGCAGCCCATGGTTTCCATAGGGATCCCGTGCACAGCCCATGCCACAACAATCATGGCCGTGTGTTCTTCGCACACACATTTGTTGTTATGGCTCGCATGTTCCCAAACTTGTTCTGGTTGCTTCCAATTCTTCAAACCTTCGAGACTTCGATACTTGAATGTATTACAGAAGAATTTTAAAAAATAAAATACTGCAATTTTTTTAATACAATATAGTTCAGTACTTTTTTTATTACAACAACAAAATAAAATTAAAAAAAAAAACTTAGCAACTACCAAGAAGGAAATTATGGTGATGATAGGCCACCCTTCTTGTTACAATCGCAAAACAAAATACATTGAAATTCTATGACCAAAATTGAGCAATAACAATCCACATAATAAAACGTATATATATCCATACATTCCAATGTATATATATATATATATATATATTTATGTATGTATGTATATATATATATGTGAATACTTAGAGTGTCATCTCTTTCTAAAGCATGCATATAAACAATAAAAGGAAAAATATTCACGTACACATACATCAATTAATCAAGTGTACAACTAGGCTCTGATACCAATTGTAAGGAAAATCCCCAACAGAAGCGTGAAATTAGGGTTTGAAATATTTTAAAAATTTTCCCTTTTTAATAGAAAGAACACTAACCCTAGATTTATTGATGTATATTAAAAGTATCGTACCCTTTACTCGAGACTATTGAACTAGCATCAAATTGAATCTGTAAGATCTTCCTATCCAATCATGAACGTGAATCACCTAAGAGTGTGGGCTCCCTTTTTTTAAATTGTATACCTGAGGTTAGAAACAAACAAAATCTTTTTCTTTGTTAGTCACAATAATCCTCCAAGAAGAAAAGCAAACAACGTTAGGTCACTTGTGAATTATCAATCAATTTGATTGAAACTCGTGTGAACCTAGATTCGATGTTGTGCACAAAACCTTTTAATGTAAAGGCTACTAGTGCACTATCGAATACAAAACGTTCTTTCTTTCTTTTCTTCTTTGTCGAATTTCACACACCAATCTTTAGAGTTGGACGAATTTATCTAGAGCAAGAAACGAATTCTTTTTACTCAAAATTCCTCTTTGGCTGAAATTTACTCCTTGTAAATTAAGCTTGGCCAAAATTTTCTCTCTCTAAACTATTATGCTTGGATGAATTTTAGAGCTCAAAAAATTATCCTTGGCCGAAATATAGAGGTTGTATAAATAGGATCGCAAATCCTTTCCTTAGTAGGATTTACTTGGTGAGTAAGAATCCTTTCCTCAGGTAGATTTACTTGGTGACCAAGAACCCTTTTCAAAAAAGAATTCTTTTCTACACCAAGACTCCTATTCAAACTCAATAGTGTATTTGTGACCATATTAAAGATTTCCTATTTTGACTAGATAAACAATTCCTTTTATTTATCTACTTATCAAATATAGTCTTCAATATTAATTATACTACCAATAGTAGTATAATATTTAGGAGACCTTCTCTTATTAGGAAAAGGATTGTGTCATTTAATTAAATAATTAATTAATAACAAATTAATTAATTTCCATTTAATTAAATAATAAAACAAAAAACAATATATTAAGCTAATATATCTAGCCTTGCGGCCCAAGACCACACATTGGCATATATATTATTTTTCTTATTTTATTAAATCCATTGGACCTTAATAAAAAGGTCCACATGTAAACTAGACACATTCTTATAAAAAGAAACAAGTCCACATGCCTTAATACAATTCTAGATGGACCGAAAAATTGGTCCAGTAGAATATATCAAGTGATCCATGCAAGTTCATGTGGATTGAGGATCTTGGAGAGCTATCTAAATTTAAGCTTCAATAGACATAAGCTAATCACAATCAACAAAAGATTCACTTAGGTCCAATCTATTAACTTTAGTTCATTCCACTAAAAAATTGAACTCTTAAATAAAGATAGAATAGGTTAATATTTCTCATTCATACCCTAGACAATCTTTATGGAAATAGTGTATCCTCGTAAAGAATACCAGTAATCGGCAAGAGCTCATAGACCGTCTATAGCTCTCCAAGTTACCATATTTACTCATATGACCATATTTTGAACTTGGATATTTTGACTTGTCTAGAAGCCATCTTTTAATAGACATTATTGAAAACTTAACGTTAAGATTTAATATCAAATACCTCAAAATATCCATCTGATGGTATTCTACTCACATTTAATAAATGGAGCCACGATGTCCATATCTATAAATGAAGTCCTCTATCGATTAACAAATGAATACCACCAAACTATCGAGGATAGACTATGCTAAATAATCGTACTCACTGATAGCTCAAATGATAACACTTGCAACCATAAGTCCATCATTAATCTCAGGATTGAGATTGGCTCTCCAATAGTCCTCAAGTGAAAATTTTATCCACTAAAGGTTGTGGATAAAGTAATTCACTGTGATCCTATTCAATGCACCTAATGCACTAGATTCTTTTGCTTAAAGATACCACACTTTGATGATTTTAGACTCATCATAACACATTTGATCCCACTCAAATGCTAGCAAACGACTCTACAACTTTAACAAGATAAATGCGCCCAACCTTTATCTTAAGTTGTGAATATTGTTCAAGACTAACTAAAGAATTGTCTACCTCATACATATCCAGATGCATGAACAATTCTTCTTTTCTCATAGTCTTTTGACCTTATGATTATTTACTTTTGACAATTATAATAATTAAAGTATAAATGCTTTAAGATTTGTTAAACTAGAAATCAGTTTTATTAATATGAAACGATTGTCAAAAACATTATTACACTCCTGTTATTGAGTATAATCCTAACATAGGCGAACAGGCAAAATGATCATAGTAGGCAACTATGCCATCCAAATCCTTCCGTGCTGAGTTGGCCCGACCAAGGCAGCAGTATGACCATTTGGTTGTCCTGGTCTCGTAATTTAGCAGGCAACTATGCTCTTACGCTCAGATCCTTCTTGGGGGTGCTAGCCCGACTAAGGCATTAGGAATGCAGGCTAGATATCTTGGTCTCGAGATCAGGATGGCAACTATGCTCTTATACTCAGACCTTTCTCGGAGGTGGTAGCTCGACCAAGGCATCAGGAATTCTAGCTAGCTATCTTGGTCTCGAGATCTGGATGGAAATTATGCTCTTACACTCAGACCCTTATTGGGGGTGGTAGCCCAACCAAGGCATTAGGAATGCTAGCCCGCTATCCCAGTCTCGAGATCTAGACGGTAACTATGCTCTTATACTCAAACCCTTCTTAGGGGTGGTAGCTTGACCAAGGCATCATGGGAAGTGAGGTGGCTTTCCTGACAAATCCCTAGTCTCAAGGTGATCATTGTCGAAATACCATGGCGATCCTCCTAGAAGGGATTAATTAGGTCAAGAGCATCATGAGTGATGTGTAGCTCTTCTGGTAATGGCCATCCTCTTGGAGAGATTTGATCCGGTCTAGGGTATCTTGATCATAGACGAATGGTGATCACATGAGAACTATCACGGGGATCAAAATCAAAGGAGATACAAACTCATGGCGTTACCAATACGAGGTTGTATCAATGTAAGATGGTACCGGTTGGTAACCAACCTCGCTCTAGGAACTTTTTCACGAGTAGAATCTTTTGAGATGATCTAAGTTATGGGTGTAGATGATAAAGTGGCCTTCCCTAAAAGCCATTTTTCATCGTGAACCGGTCACTAGGAGAAATCGTCACACGTTAGGGTCGCGACCCCTTCCATATGGGTACTAGAGAAAATAATGAGCTCCTAGTCCCTAATTGATGTAACTGGTTTAGAGGCATGTTTAGGGCAGATAAGAATCTTCAATAATTAAAATAAAGCTCGAGACCCCATTGTGAGCGAATCGGGAGATCGATGGCAAACTAGGGCATTAAACGACTCGGTACAAATGGAGAGGAGCCATCAGTAAGATAATCTTCGGGAGTAAGTTGATGTTGCTAAGGCCGAGCTCATGCAAGCCAATAAGGATGGCTATTTATTTGCAACCTACCAGGTGGATCAGGCTTTACCTCTCCCCTTAAGTGTAATTAACGGATGGAAAATGTAGGGAATCAGGAAGAAAGCTGCTAAGATGGCTGTGTATACTCCTACCGTAGCTGGCAAGTCTTGGGTTGCTGAAGCAGACCTTGGTTCGAACTCCCATGTTACAGTAGAGGATCAATCCAAAGAGGGAGCTTCAGACCATCCTACCTCTCCACTTAGACAAGCTAATAAGGTACTAGACCAGTCTGAAACTACCAATGAGGGGGAGGTTCTGACTTGTTTGGTTGAAGATGGAGAAACCCAGGTTGACCCAACCCTGATAAGGGTGATAGTTCATGCTGGTATAGTAAAGGTGGAAGATATCCATGTTGGCTATACTTAAATAAAGGCCACAACTGAGGTGGCTATGCAAGTGGCAGGTGAGCCCCCAAGTGATCCAAAAGTAGGTGCTTTAGATAGAAAATCTGCTCTCTCAGGGGAGGTCAAACTAGAAGAAGGATAAGCTGACCACAGTAACGAGAGGTGCATCCATTTTGAATGAAACCATGACAAGAACTGAGGCAACCATGGCTAATGCGTAGGTAGATAGGGAGTGGATCCAGCATGCATATAATCTGATGAGACTCTAGTCTATGTTACGTGCCTTGTAAGAATTGCTTTGAAGGAGGAGAAAAAATCTAGAGAAGTGGCCTAAACTCTGTATAGCAGCGTGGCTGCCTTGGAAGCCAATGTGGGAACTTTATTTGTTGAATGAGACTTTTACGATGCTTTCTAGACAGCTCGAGCTCTTCTTCCCTCTAACCAAATCATCATTGGAATATGGATATATTAAGTAGATCATGGAGAAAGCTGGGAGTTACCTGGGTCTACTCTGACTGAAGTTGGTCCTTATTGAACTGATGGGTGCGCAGATGATGAGGAGGACTTGGTACCCATTTCCACCCTCATGCTAAGTCACACTGGGGTAAAACCTGTCTCGAAGTCCCCTACTGCAAGGTAAAGGATGTATGAGGGGCTTCAAACTTGCTTACCTCTCTATTTGAATTTGTCAAAGTAGAGGTCCATATTTATCCTACCAAGGAAATGGAGGTCTGAACTCGTCTAGCTAATATGGGCCGCTGTAGAAGTTAGGGATGTAAGAAGAGCTTCAAACTTGCATATATGTTCGTCTGAATCTGTCAAGGAGGTTGAGATCTAGACCAATCTCACCATAAAAGATGAGGTCCATACAGATGCCATAGTGGTCGAAGAGGTCCAAATCAATCCAGCTGAAGAGAAGGTGGTCAAGGCTGACTCAAGTTGATCTAATCAAGGTGGTGGAAGCTAGCTTCGAAGTAGCAGCGCTAAGGGATGGTGACCCTTTCTCCAATAAAGTAGTGAGACTAGGAAAGTAGGAGCTGATACTGTCGAGGAGACTAACCAGGAAGAAGGATCCGGATCACGGAGGCTCGCTAGGGTGATGAATGGGTCGATAGAAGAGGAGAGGAGCCATTGGCATGATACTGGTCCAGAGTCATGATTGGGATTTAAGGAGTCCCTAACAACTAGGGAGAATGCTCTGGATCCCTCCGGAATGAGTAGGAACCATGGCGACTCACTTGGGCATTGGATGGCCCAATATAAATGGAGAGGGGCCACCTGTCTGGTACCGGTCCAAAGGCATGCTTAGGATCTAAGGAGTCCCTAACAACTGAGAAAAGGCTCTAGACCCTTTGGATTGAGTAAGAACCATGGTTACTCCCTTGGGCATTAGTTGGCCCAATATAAATGAAGAGGGGCCTTCTGTCTGGTACTGGTCCAGATGGACGCTTGGGATCCAAGGAGTCCCCAGCAACTGAGAGATGGTTCTAGACTCGGATGGAACGAACCGGGAGCTCAGTAGCTCATTTGAGCATTGACAGACCCGATTTGAAAAGTGAGGAGCCACCAGGCCTTACAGCGGGGCTTCTAATCCTGAGGCTTGTTTAGACATGTAGAAGGCCTCAACAAATGTAGGAAGCCTCTGGGCACTCCTCGATCAGATCGGAGCTTCGTTGGCTTGCTAGGGCGATGAATGGCCCAGTACACATAGAGTGAAGCCACCGGTCTTGTAGCGGTGCTGCTGCTCCAAAGACTTACTTAGGCACATAAGAGGTCTTACCAAGTGAGGGAAGCCTCTGGGCTATCCTTGATCAAATCGTGCTTCGGTGGCTTGCTAGGGCAATGAATAGGCTATGATGGTGACCCTTTCTCCAACAAAGCAGTCAGACTAGAAAGGTAGGAGCTGCTACTGTCGAGGAGACTAACTAGGAAGGTGGATCAGGATTATGGAGGCTCGGTAGGGTGATGAATGGGTCGATAGAAGAGGAGATGAGCCATTAACATTATACTGGTCAAGAGTCATGCTTGGTATTTAAGGAGTCCCTAACAACTGAGAGAATGCTTTGCATCCCTCCAAAATGAGTAGGAACCATGGCGACTCACTTGGGCATTGGATGGCCCAATATAAATGGAGAGGGGCCACTTGTCTGGTACTGGTCAAAAGGCATGCATGGGATCTAAGGAGTCCCTAACAACTGAGAAAAGGCTCTAGACCCTTCAAAATCAGTGGGAACCATGGTTACTCCCTTGGGAATTTGATGGCCCAATATAAAGGGAGAAGGGCCAATACACATGGAGTGAAGCCACAGGTTTTATATTGCCATGATAATGGTCCAGAGTCATGCTTGGGAATTAAGGAGTCCCTAACAACTAAGAGAGTGCTCTAGATCCATCTAGAATGAGTAGGAACCATGGTGACTCACTTAGGCAATTGATGGCCCAATATAAATGGAGAGAGGCCACCTGTCTGGTACCGGTCTAAAGGAATGCTTAGGATCTAAGGAGTCCCTAACAACTGAGAAAAGACTCTACCCTTCGGAATGAGTAGGAACCATGGTTACTCCATTGGGCATTAGATGGCCCAATATAAATGGAGAAGGGCCACTTGTCTAGTACCGGTCCAAAGGCATGCTTGGGATCCAAGAAGTCCCCAGCAACTGAGAGTTGGCTCTAGACTCTGCCGGAACGAACAGGGAGCTTAGTGGCTCATTTGACCGTTGATATACCCGATTTGAGAAGTGAGGAGCCACTAGGCCTTACAACGAGGCTGCTAATCCCGAGGCTTGCCTATGCATGTAAAAGACCTCAACAAATATAGGAAGCCTCTGGGCACCCCTCGATCAGATCGGTGCTTCATTGGCTTGCTAGGGCGATGAATGACCCAGTACACATGGAGTGAAGCCACCAGTCTTGTAGTGGTGCTGCTGCTCCAGAGAATTACTTAGGCACATAAGAGGCCTTACCAAGTGAGGGAAGCCTCTGGGCTCTCCTTGATCAGATTGGGATTCGGTGGATTACTAGGGCGATGAATGGGCCAATACACATAAAGTGAAGCCACAGGTCTTATAGCGGTGCTACTGCTCCAGAGGCTTACTTAGGCACATAGGAGGCCCTACCAAGTATTGGAAGCCTCTAGGCTTTCCTCGATCAGATCGGGCTTCGGTGGTTTGCTAGGGTGACGAATGGCCTAGTTCACATGGAGCGAAGCCTCTGTCTTGTAGCGGTGCTTTTACTATAGAGGCTTGTTTAGGCACGTTTGAGGCTTTACCAAGTGTGGGAAACCTTTAGGCACTCCTCGATCAGATCAGGCTTCGGTGGCTTGCTAGGGTGATGAATGGATCAGTACACATGGAGTGAAGCCACCGATCTGGTAATGGTCAAGAAGCATGCTTGGGATCCTAGAAGTTTCCAGCAATTAATAGAAGGCTCTGGACCCTACTGGAATAAACCAAGAGCTCTGTTGCTCAGTTGGGCATTAACCGGCCCGATATAAGAAGTGAGGAGCCACTGAATCTTGTAGCGGTGCTGCTATGCCGGAATGAGTAGGAACCATGGCGACTCACTTGGGCATTGGATGGCCCAATATAAATGGAGAAGGGCCACATGTCTGGTACATGTCCAAAGGCATGCTCAGGATCTAAGGAGTCCCTAACAACTGAGAAAATCCTATAGACCCTTCTAAATAAGTAGGAACCATAGTTACTCCCTTGGGCATTAGATGGCCCAATATTAATGGAGAGGGGCCACCTGTCTGGTACTGGTCCAGAGGCATGCTTGGGATCCAATGAGTCCCCAACAACTAAGAGATGGCTCTAGACTCTACTAGAACGTACCGGGAGCTCAGTGGCTCATTTGGCCATTGACAGACCTGATTTGAGAACTGAGGAGCCACTAGGCCTTACAGTGGGGCTGCTACTCCCGAGGCTTGTAAAAGGCCTCAACAAATGTAGGAAGCCTCTAGGCACTCCTCGATCAGATCGGAGCTTCGTTGGCTTGCTAGGGCGATGAATGGCCCGGTACACAAGGAGCGAAATCACCAGTCTTGTAGCGGTGCTGCTGCTCTAGAGACTTACTTAGGTATATAAGAGGCCTTACCAAGTGAGGGAAGCCTCTGGGCTCTCCTTGATCAGATCGGGCTTCGGTGGCTTACTAGGGCAATGAATGGGCCAATGCACATGGAGTGAAGCCACAGGTCTTATAGCGGTTATACTGCCCAGAGGCTTACTTAGGCACATAAGAGGCCTTACCAAGTATGGGAAGCCTCTAAGCTTTCCTCGATTAGATTGGGCTTCGGTGGCTTGCTAGGCGATGAATGGATCGGTACACATAGAGTGAAGCCACCGGTCTGGTACTGGTCAAGAAGCATGCTTGGGAACCTAGAAGTTTCCAGCAACAAAGAGAAGGCTCTGGAACCTACTGGAATAAACTGGGAGCTCAGTAGCAAACTTGGACGTTGACCAGCCCGATATAAAAAGTGAAGAGCCACTGAATCTTGTAGCGGTGCTGCTACTCCGGAATGAGTAGGATCTATGGCGACTCACTTGGACATTGGATGGCCTAATATAAATGGAGAGGTGCCACTTGTCTGGTACTGATCCAAAGGCATGCTTAGGATCTAAGGAGTCCCTAACAACTGAGAAAAGGCTCTAGACCCTTTGGAATGAGTAGGAACCATGGTTACTCCCTTGGGCATTTGATGGCTCAATATAAATAGAGAGGGGCCACCTATCTGGTACCTGTCCAGAGGCATGCTTGGGATCCAAGAAGTCCCCAAAAACTAAGAGATGGCCCTAGACTCTGCTGGAACGAATCGGGAGCTCAGTGGCTCATTTGGGAATTGACAGATCCGGTTTGAGAAGTGAGGATCTACTAGGCCTTACAGCGGGGCTGCTACTCTTAAAGCTTACTTAGGCATGTAAAAGGCCTCAACAAATGTAGGAAGCCTCTAGGCACTCCTCGATCAGATCGGAGCTTCGTTGGCTTACTAGGGCGATGAATGGCCCAGTACACATGAAGCGAAGCCACCTGTCTTGTAGTGGTACTGCTGCTTCAGAAACTTGCTTAGGCACATAAGAGGCCTTACCAAGTGAGGGAAGCCTCTAGGCTCTCCTTGATCAGATCGGGCTTTAGTGGATTACTAAAACGATGAATTGGCCAATACACATGGAGTGAAGCCACTGGTCTTATAGTGGTGCTACTACTTCAGAGGCTTACTTAGGCACGTATGAGGCCTTACAAAGTATGGGAAGCCTCTAGGCTTTCCTCGATCAGTTCGGGCTTCGGTGGCTTGCTAGGGCGATGAATGACCTGGTTCACATGGAGTGAAACATATGTCTTGTAGCGGTGCTACTACTCTAGAGGCTTGCATAGGCACGTAAGAGGCCTTACCAAGTGTGGGAAACCTCTGGGCACTCCTCGATCAGATCGGGCTTTGGTGGCTTGCTAGGGCGATGAATGGATCGGTACACATGGAGTAAAGCCACCTGTCAGATACTAGTCCAGAAGCATGCTTAGGATCCTAGAAGTTTCTAGCAACTGAGAGAAGGCTCTGGACCCTAATGGAATGAACCGGGAGATCAATCACTTACTTAAGCGTTGACCGGCCAGATATAATAAGTGAGGAGCCACTGAATCTTGTAGCGGTGCTGCTACTCCAGAGGCTTGCTTAGGCACGTAGTAGGCCTCAACAAATATTGTAAGCCTTTGGGATCTCTTCGATTAGATCCGGCTTCGGTGGCTTGCTAGGGTGATTAATATCCCGGTACACATGGAGCAAAGTTACTAGTCCGGTACTGGTCTAGAAGCATACTTGGGATCCTAGAAGTCCCTAACATCTGAGAGAAGGCTTTGGACCCTGCTGGAATGAATTGGGAGCTCAGTGGCTTATTTGGGCGTTGTCCGGTATGGTATAAGAAGTGATGAGCCACTAAGTCTTGTAGTGGTACTACTTCTTCATAGGCTTGCTTAGGCACGTAGTAGGCCACGAAAAATATGGAAGCCTCTAGGCTCTTCTCGATCAGATTGGGCTTCAGTGGCTTGTTAGGGTGATGAATGGCCCGGTACACATGGAGCGAAGCCACCGGTCTTGTAGGGGTGATACAACTCTACAAGCTTCCTTAGGCATGTAGGAGGTCTTGCAAAGTGTGGGAAGCCTCTGTGCTCTCCTCAATCAGATCGGGTTTCGGTGGCTTGCTAGGGCGATGAATGGCCTAGTACATATGAAGTGAAGCCACCGGTCTTGTAGTGTTGCTACTGCTCCAATGGCTTGCTTAGGCACGTAGAAGCCCTTACCAAGCGTAGAAAGCCTCTAGGCTCTCCTCGATCATCAGGTTTCTTTGGCTTGCTAGGGCGATGAATAACTCGGTACATATGGAGTGAAGCCACTGGTCTTGTACTAGTCTACTAGCATGCTTAGGATCCTAGAAGTCCCCAGCAACTAAAAGAAAGTTCTAGACCCTATTGGAATGAATCAGGAGCTCAGTGGCTCACTTGGGTGTTGACAAGCTTGGTATACGAGGTGTAGAGCCACTTGTCTTCTACTGGTCGTGTTGCTCTAGAGGCTACACAGCTGAGTTCACTTGTTATCGCTACCTAAGAGCTTCTGAAGGGCGGATCCAGTGACATTAGGGGATCTGTATGACCAAGTACAAGTCTAATGGATCTTCTGGATAAGAGGTTCTATTGGTAGCAGAGCAATTTTTCTATAAGGAAGCAGAAGAGGTACAACTATACTGTACAGGATCTTTCGATGTATCGGAGTGGTTCAGCTGTGTTGGAGATCTTCAGGTAGGGAGCTACTGTTTTGGAGCTCCATGATTATATGAGCAGGTTCGCTTCATAGGAGTAGCATAATAAACTGGTTCTACCTAGAGTCCCAAATACCATAGTCCACAATAAATAAAAATTGTTAAACCATAAAATGAGCACCACAAAAGGTGCGTAGGCCATATAGACAAACATGGAGAAAGGATATCATAAACAATTACTGATAAATCTATCACCTTAATAGTATAAGGATGATCATGTAGAGACATGAAACCTTTCAAAAATACCATGGAAACTTCCCACAGACGACGCCAGAAAGTGTTAACTGAAAATTCCCACTGGGTGAAAAATATCGATTAACAACCTCAGCCCGCTACCTCGGAAGGCTGCGGGGGGTAGGTATCTCGTACCTTGGTAATCTGGATAGATAGAGGATAGTGCGGTAGGTAGAAGATAAGTCATCCCGCCTGTCGGACTTCATGCATATCGAGTAGATATTGGGGCTTGAGGTTCCCCTGTTGTTGCTAAAAAGGGCTGATCCTAGTCCCCGGTCCTGGTCCTAGTGCCCAGTACTGATATCCGATCTCCTTTCTAGGTGTCCTCGATCCAAATATCGAGCAAGGAGGTAGGATAGGTGCTCTAGGATGATGTAGATGTGTTCTGGAAAGATTGGACCACCCGATAGCGATTTCTTCATATAGTTCTTCGACCTAAATAGAGAGTAAAGAACGGGGGCTCATCTCGCTTCGATGTGGATCCTTGTCTGCTCCCACAAAGAGGGTGTAGGAAAGCTTCTCGACTCTCTTCAAATAGGTCTGGGTGGTTTCTCCCCATCTTGACATGAGACTTGGCAAGCAAATAGATGGATAAGAGCACTAGGTCCAGTAGGGTAGGAATCTAGTTCACACACATACATAATACAAGAGAGAAATAGGAGAAAGACAAGTCTTATGAAATCTAGGTTCTTCCATGTCGACCTAGCTTCGGGCTTATATCTTGGCCTAGCAAAGGGTTGATCCTAGTCCCCAGTCCTGGTCCTGGTACCTAGTACTGATATCCGGTCTTTTCACTAGGTGTTCTCGATCCAAATATCGAGCAAGGAGGTAGGATAAGTGCTCTAGGATGATATAGATGTGTTCGGGAAAGATTGGACCACCCGATAGCGATTTCTTCATGTAGTTCTTCGACCTAAATAGAGAGTAAAGAATGGAGGCTCATCTAGCTTCGATGTGGATCCTTGTCTGCTCCCACAAAGAGGGTGTAGGAAAGCTTCTCGACTCCCTTCAAATAGGTCTGGGTGGTTTCTCCCATCTTGACATGCGACTTGGCAAGTAAATAGATGGATAAGAGCACTAGGTCCAGTAGGGTAGGAATCTAGTTCACACATATACATAATACAAGAGAGAAATAGGAGAAAGATAAGTCTTATGAAACCTAGGTTCTTCCATGTCGACCTAGTTTCGGGCATATATCTTGGCATAACGAGCTTGACGTGGTCACTTCATGCATTATTTGGAAAGCTTGGATGCGTGTAAGATGCTCAGATGATATGGGCGGCCTTGCCTTGCTACTGTAGGATCGCGTGGTAGCTCGACCTAGAGGACCTTGATACCCTGCTGTATAAGCCCAAATTTTGACCCTTTCAGGAAGGCTAGGAAATGGAAAATTCTCCTTTGGTCCCTAGCCAAAGTTGGCTATTAACAATTTGAATCATTCATCCATGATTAGATAAACATTCAATGTGTTGACCTAGCATTTTGTGCATTTAGAATATTCATATATTCACATTAGGTTGCATATCTCTTCTTATGAGTTAAGTCTTGTATGTAACGTGGGTAGTATACAAACAAGAGTTGATTATCAATATTAAAGGCGTACAGGTATCAAAGGTGGATTAGTAACCATATAGGTGTGATGTGGTCAACCTAGGTTGTAATCATTTTGCAAATAGTGGATTGACTGGATTGGCTAGCTTTAGCTAATCCCGTGGTTTTTAACTTATCGAAGGTTTTCCACGTAAATTCAAGTGTTATTTACATTCATCATTTTTTACTTGAATTTATTGTTTATTTGAGTTGGAGTGTTTATTTGTGATTAGTATTGATTAATTAGAAAGTTGATAATTAATTTGGTTAAAACCTATTCACCCCTCTCCCCCCCCCCCCCCCCCCCCTTTCCCTCTAGGTTAATTAGATACACTGTTTAAGTTTAATTTTAAGTTGGGTTGCAAGCTTTGGTCTAAATTCACTATTAAAGGTCTGCGGGTAGGAAAAGCGGATTAGTAACCGTTTAGGTGTGATGCAGTCAACCTAGGTAGTAATAGTTTTTGTAAATAATGGATTTGAGGACCGGAGCGGCTAAGTGGTTAGCATGTGAGTTTTTTCCAGTTTGAGGGTTTCTCACATAAACAAATCATCGAGTCATTTATTGTTTTCTGCACTAAAAATTGTCGATTCATTGTTTGTTTTAATTAGGTAATTTTTTTAATATTGACTAATCAAGAAAAGTTGGTAATTAACTTGATTAAAACTTATTCACCCCTCCCCCCGAGTTTTAGTGTATTTTCAAATCCAATAATTACAAAAAAACAATTCAATATTTCAAAAAAAAAAAAAACAATTCAACATAGTTCATCATCATCTTCTTCAGATCCAATCTCCAACGACCATCACAAACATGGACGATGAAATTTTTTTTTAATATTGTTTTAGTTTTTTTCACAAGTATATTATTATATTTTTTTATTATTCTTTATATTAATGTTTTTTTTAAATAATGTTTTATTTTTACATTTCATCCGTACATTTATTTTGTACTTATTAAATCATTAATTCTTATTTTGTTTTTCCTTTTTTACCTTCCAACATTAATTCTCATTATTGTCCTCCTAGCGAAGTTAAAATATTGCCCTTGCTATTTGACGGTCAAAGTACTAGTCTAACGAAAATCCTAACGGTAGGGGCAAAACATCTAATATTTTTGTTTTCAGGGGGAATAATGGTCATTACTGGAACTAGAGAGGGTAAAATGTCTATTACGATAAACTACATCGTGAATGATTATAACTTTTGAACTATTAATGGATAGTTACAAAAGCCTTTATGTTAGAAACCTTCTCTATAAACTAACACCGTTAGCATTCCGTTTGTGGTGATTGAGTTTGACCGTTAAAAAGTCTAAAATATCTATATTTAAGCTTCAATTGTATGATTTGACTATTATACATTCATACGTTTACCTAATAAAAATTAAAAAAAATTGTACAAAAGGTGGAAAACTTGCAAATGAAAAGTTATTGTGGATAATTTTATCCCAAAAAATAACAAAATTATAAATGAACTAAGAGTAGTGAAGATAAACTAGAATATGTATTTATTTATGTATTTAGTTATATTTTTTTATAAATCCAAACAAATACTCATTTTCAATGCTTTGGCTCATTTATAATTTTGTTATTTTTAGGGATAGAATTGTCTTCTTCTTTGCAAGTTAACATTCTCTATTATTTTTGTTAATTTATTTGGTAAAAGTACGAGAGTATAATGGTCAATTCATACAATTTAAGTTTAATAGAGACATTTTAGTTTTTTTAAGAGTCAAATTCAGTCAATACAAATGGAATATTGACAGTGTTAGTTTATAGGGGAGGTTTTTAAAATAAAAACATTTATAACTATACATCCAATAATAGTTCAAACGTGAGAAGGGGTTTTTAATACTAATCCTTTCCTCAGTTTGAAAGGCATACTTACCCTAATAAATGTATTTGGTAGTCGATAGAGAAAGGTGTCCTATAAAAAGATCATATGAACTCACAAGAAAGCCACACTGACAGACATTAAATAGACTGTTAACTCCTTTCTACAAATATTTTGAAACCTTTTTACCTAACTCATGTCTCAGGAGTGGTCATTAATAACCAATTAACCACAATTATTGATTATAAAAATAATTAATATGAATCAATTTAGCTCATGTAACAACCGGAACACACCTCACACAACCCAATTATCATTTAATTTAAGGTTTCAAACAAATATCCATAACCAATGAGCCCAAAACACATTTACTTAATTAAAAGAGTTTTATGTGGTAGATGTCATAATTTCTAACTAGTTATGAGAGGTGTGACATAATTTATATGAAAAAACAGACATTCTCACTGAATTAAAATGTGAAATGGCTAGACAAAGGATAAGTGATGATCCAAGCTGTCAGTTTAGAAGATAATTAATGGATATTATAATACATCAGATGAAAAAAATAAAACAGAGAGGCAAGCACGATCATAAATAGTCAACCAGACAGCCGAGTAAATCACCTTTTGTAATAACTACAGAAAATAATTTTTTTATTTTGAAAATTGAAGCTTCGCTGGCGCCTTAATGTTACTGAGTTTGGTCTTTGGTTGGCAAGGGTCACATGGAATCACTCAAAAGGAAACACAGAGATTTATAAGAATCAAGAAAAGCCAATAACTAAGAAAAATTGGCTTATCGATCATCTTCGTACTTCATACTGTTAGTTTTTGGTCACAATGGACATGTCTATGAACATGAAGAGAAGGACTTTGCTCAAAGTGATCGTCCTAGGCGACAGCGGGTATTATATATAATATTGATCATTCAGTTTCTTTGATTTCGATCCAAGTTAATTAATTTAATTATATAGATAATCTCTTGTTGGCTTTCAGGGTGGGGAAGACTTCTTTGATGAATCAGTATCCTCTGCTTCTGCTTTTATGTTTTTTGTTTCTTCATTAAGACGTGGTATATATAGGTAAATGACAATGATGATCATGATCATATATTGTGATTAATTGACATTAATTACTATAAAATTATAATTAAACAAGTTTAATTTTGTAATATATTTAGGTTTAGACACATATAAAGATAGCTAAAGTTAAAGTTACCTTTTATTTAAACATCCATATATATATATATTTACTTTACAGGAAAGTTCTTTTCTGGGTTTTCTTACTTAATACACAGCTAGAATTAGTACATTTAAGATGGTGTACACTAAGAACACGTACTAATCCCAGGCAAACTCTAGTCAAAATATTGCTTAAAACGGTTACTGTCAGTTCAGGATATGGTTTTATGTAATTAAGCTTTTTCAGCATTTCATTTGAGAATGTTACTGCATTATTATTAGGCTTGTGCATAGACTTAAGTAGTTGTTCAGATATGTGTACAAAAAGTTCAGTCAACAGTACAAAGCTACAATTGGAGCTGATTTTGTCACAAAAGAAGTCCAGGTTGATGACAAGCTGGTCACTTTGCAAGTAGGTGGCTAGTTTACAATAAGTAATTAAGAATTAATATGCAAAACACAAGTGGTCTGTTTTAACTCTGAGTTCATATACAGATATGGGACACTGCAGGACAGGAAAGGTTTCAAAGTCTGGGGGCTGCATTTTACAGAGGAGCAGATTGCTGTGTACTTGTATTTGATGTAAATGTGCTTAAAACAATCGAAACGCTTGACAACTGGCGCGAAGAGTTCCGCAAACAGGTCCGTTCAATGATCATTTTAGTTTGATTAATATGAGCAATTGAATTGAAGTATTGAACATTGTGAATTATTTAAGTAGCAGGCAGACCCGGGTATTCCTGAGACATTTCCGTTCATATTAGTCGGAAACAAGATTGACGTAGATGGTGGAAATAGCCGAGTGGTTTCAGAGAAGAAAGCAAAGGAATGGTGCGTGTCCAGAGGGAACATTCCTTACTTTGAGACATCAGCAAAGGAAGATTACAGCATTGATGAAGCATTCCTTTGTGTGGCAAAAACTGCACTTGTCAATGAACACACACATCCGCATCCACATGACATGTAAGTTTTTTCTTACCTGATCATCAAATATTTCAATTCATATTGCATTGATAATTTGATATCAATATTTCAATATCCATTAATTGCAGTTACTTCCAAGGTATCTCTGACACTGTTTCTGAAGTAGCTGATCAAAGAGAAGGAGGCTGTGCTTGCTGAACCATATCAACTTGATCATATGATTCTATTTCCAACAATTTTTAATTATTGCTGATTTTATTGTCTGTAATTCTTTTTATTATAATATTTATTTCTTTCTTTCTTTTTATTGCAGTACTAAATGATCTGGACTAGTCTAGTAAATGTTGCTTCTGTAGTTCACTTCTGCACAGAAAGCACTCATGATTTTGTGTGCTAAAATCTTAACTTCAATAAACCTGTTTAATTATTTTCTATTTTCTATAAATGTAGAGCTTATGGTATATACATAATTGCCTTGCATTTCTTTTCTCTCCTTCTTTATTATTAATTTTTTTTTCTTTTGTATAAATCTCATTGCTTCTAGAAGCTATATGTAAATAATTAATTTTCATGAAATGGTTTTAAGGAATATTATCTGTTGACGTCAATTTCTTGATGAGCAAGAAAGTCAACAACGCTTGGTTCGTTTATGACCTATTAAAAGAGAAAGAGCATGCAATTGATATGTTTATGACACGAGTATACGTGGTAAAACTCCAGTGACCGGAGAAATATCCGCGGGTGGTTGTTAGCACATCCAAGCCAAATCCACTAATAAATAAAGAATTACACCACTCAATCTCTCTTGCCTCTCTTTTACAGTGATTACTTTCTATTCCCTCTATTCTATATCTTTTGTTCCTATTTTACAGTGAGATTATGGATCTATTTATATGTATATAGAACCCTAATCCTTGTTACATATAAGGAAAGATGATAGTGTTTGATTGGAACTGGTTGCTTATTGAAGTCGTCTCTGTCTTCTTTCCTATTTTTGAGATCTTGTGGATCAAGTCTGAATCTTTGTAGGATTCTAGTTGCATAGTCCGTTTAGGACTTATTTCTTAATCGATGTGGAATCTTCTAGAAGAGTAGAGTTATTGCTTGATTTGGACTTGTTTCCTGTTTGATGTTTATCCTTATGGAAGCTTTTAAGTTCTTTCCTCCTCTGATACGAGGGAATGGAATAAGGATGTTTCCGTATTGGAGTGTGATTTTAGATCCCTTCTCTGGGCTCATTTACTTATGTGGATCACATATTTCTTGACAACTTCTTCACTCGGGCTTCTCATGTTGTCCCGAGTAAAGCTGAATGTACCGAATATTTGTATTCGGCTTTACTCGGGTTCTCGTGTCTTGGTGATACCACCGATGGTGTTCTTCAGTTGCCAGTTGGATGCTTATCTGATAATCTTTTTGGGAGGCTGCTTTATCTGTCAGTGACGTATACTTTTAATATAATATACATATAACAATACCCTCTTAAAATACTTTTGCCAAGTAGAATTCATTTTGGTGAAAGTATTTTTAATTATTGTATCCCTGACTGGCTTTTTTGTCATTTCCCTCATTAATGCCTCATTAATGCAGGAATAATAATTCTTAATAAATTCACAGTATTTATGACGTGTCTTAATGGCAACCATGTATGTGCAATTTGTCTCTTCACGTGAAATCCCTACGATCGTGACGTTTTGAAATTTTGACGCCCTGATCTCTTCTTCTCATGACACATGCCCTTCTATCGTTTGGTATCTCTGTTGGTATTTATGAGATATGACCTCCTAGTTATTTGATAGGTTGCTTATGTGTTGAGGACCTAGATTGAGATCCAACAACAAAACCCTAACTTGTACCTAAAGATATATATATCTGGGTTAAACCACTCACAGAATTAATTGATCGACTCTCTAGAATCAAGTAACAGAATTTACCGAACCCTAGCTCAAGCCTTTCTAAGCAATTCACTGAGTAAAGCCGAAGAGCCAATTTTATTGATAAAACATTCAAAAGATAACAACCCTAAAAATAATAGCTCTATTTATAATAGAACTAGTTTTCTATTTTCCTATTTTGTCATAGTCAAAATAGGAACTAATCTAAAATATAATTAAAATAAAAATATGGCTAGTTTTCTATTTTTTTATTCTGTCATAGTCAAAATAGGAAACTAATCTAAAACATAATTAAAATTAAAACACAATCCTAATTAAGGCGTAACGTAATATTCATCAGGTCATATCAATTGCACCCACTTCTTGTTTGTTAGTAACCTGTTCACTTCCACCCAAGAATGCTAACCTCTCTCCAATTCTTTTAGATTTTTTAACAGTCTCAACATTCCCCTGCTCTTCAAGACTACCCTTGTCCTCAAGGGAAAAATCTGGACAACATTCTACCATCTCGTCGTAGTCTTCCCAAGTGGCCTCCTCCATAGGGACCCCTCGCCGTTGAACCAGAACCTGCCATACCTTTGTCATACAACGTCCCTTTTTCCAAATGCGATATAAGAGAGTTGTTGTAGGCTATAGCAACATGTTACCCTATGTATCAAACGTCGGTAAATCACTAGAAATGAGACTCGGTTTCCCACTCTTTTCTTCAATACGGTAACATGAAACACTGGATGCAATCTAGATCTAGACGGTAACTCCAACTTGTAAGCCACCTCACATATCCGCTCTAGCACCTTAAAAGGCCCATAATACCATTGCAACAATTTCACATTGAACATTTTTTTCAAAGATTTCTGCCAGTAGGGTTGAAGTTTGAGATACATTAAAACTCCTGGCCCAAAAGATACATCTCGTCTTCCTTGGTCATAATACTTCTTCATTCTTCCTTGAGCCTTCTCAAGCTTCTTTTTCACCTTAGCTACAACCTCATCCCTATCTCGTGTATCACTTCCCCCATCTTGTCAATCTCTAGCATTCACTACTGCAAAGCATTAGGCACCCCATTTGCAAAGTCTTTCTATCATCTGAGCTTCGCATTGTTTAATTTCCTTGAGAGGCTATGTAGCCCATATTATTTTGTTTCCACCCAATTCAAATTCCATCATCAAGGCATCAAAGTCTGTAACCACCTTACTGATACTCTTCAACCAAATGTTGCCTAACACCACATCTACCCCCACTAGAGACAATAGATGCAAATCAGCGGCAATCCTGACCCCTTGCACGTTCATTTTCACCTCGTGAACCACTTATTCACACTTAAGTTTTTCCCCATTAGCCACTTTCACATCAAATGGTTCTATGGCAACCCCTCGAAACTCAATATTCCTTATGATATTTGCGTTAATGAAATTGTGAGAGGAACCAGAGTCTACCAACATCGAAACCTCGAACTTACCAACCCATGCCATAAGCCTCATAGTGGATGGTTTCGAAACCACCCCAGACATGGAATTTAAAGACAACTCGGCTTTAAAATTATTTTCTCCCAATTCAGCCACCATTAACTCTCCCTCATCACTGGTGGCTTCCTCGTCACTAACAACATCATCGTCTAATTCACTTTAGTCAATGAACATAAATACCTTCCCAGTTTGGCACCGATGGTCCTTGTTCCATTTCTCTCTACATTTGAAGCACAAGCCTTTTTTTATTCTCTCTTGAACCTTTTCCTTTGTCAGCTTTCTTACGTCTTTGCTTTCCTTCTTGGAACTATCCTTAATAGCTCCCTTTCCCTTCCAAGAATCTTTGCTTGATTCTGATTTAAAATTTTTACTCCTAGAATTCTCCTTAAACGGCTTCTTATCATTGTAGTAACTATCCTCTAAAATCTCTGCCATCCTCAATACTTCAGTCAATCTTTGTGGTTGCTTCAGTTTCATCTCTCTCACTAACCAAGGCTTCAACCCTTCAATAAATCTTTGTGGTTGCTTCAGTTTCATCTCTCTCACTAACCAAGGCTTCAACCCTTCAATAAAAGTCCCCAATAATGACTCCTCTGACCCCCCCTGACCAAAATCTACAGTCGGCGAAACTCCTCAATATATACCTGAACTCTTCCTTTCTGCTTGAGCTTAGTCAACTGCCCATGTTGATTGACAACCAGTGATGGTCCCCATTGAGCCAAAAACTTCCGCTCGAAGGCCGTCCAACCCATTTGCCTTCCAACTTGCTCATATTTAGCTTTAATCCATCTCTACCAACTGTTAGCCTTCCCATCAAGGTAAATACATACAGTAGAAACCCGATTGGCCATCGCTACTTCGTAGACCTAAAAGTTTTGCTCCACCTTGTCCAACCACTCATGTGGATCTCCACCATTAAAATGCAAAAAATCAATCTTCGGCTTTTTAGGGCCTTAACTGTAGTGCCTCTCTCTTCGCCTATCACCTTCATATACTGCAGCATCTCTCCACGGTTACCTTTGCTGCCCATAAATTGGCATTTGGTTGTGAGGTCTCCTATCCCATCTCACATCTTCCTCAGATCCATCATCCATCTCCCCCTTAGAAACCTCATCATGTAACCAACACTCCACCACTAATGGCCCACGTTCCACTCATCCTCATCGCTTAAACCTTTCACAATTTTCGGTTAGATTAGGCACGTCTACCTCACCTGTCGAGAATTCTAATTCACACCATGAACTACGTGATCTCCATCCATCCCCTTGAGTCCGTCCACGTACCGTTTCCTTCCCTTTGTTTTCAGCCAACTGTTTTTCAAGTCTCTCGATTGCATCATTGTTTGACCTAGTCAGATGGGCTATGGATATCGTTAGTTCTGTTAGGGACTTGAAAATCCGATCTTTATTCTCCTCCAAGGCTTCAAACAGTTGCTTGTTAGTCTTCGATCCACTCCCTTGAATAATAGAATTCTCTTTAGATCTCATGGTTGCTGATTTTTTTTCCTCTATCTTTTTTTTTGTCTTTTTTTTGTCTCTTCTTTTTTACTTTTTTTTATGTCTCTCTTTTGTTTCCTGCGTCTATTATATATATAATTGTAAAGGACCTAGATTGAGATCCAACAACAAAACCTTAACTTGTGCCCTAAGATAGATAGATCTGAGTCAAACCACTCACAGAATTGAGTGATCAACTCTCTAGAATCAGATAACAGAACTTACCTAACCCCAGCCCAAGCCTTTCTAAGCAATTCACTGAGAAAAGCCGGATCGAAAAGAAATTGGATGAACCCTAACAGAGCCAATTTTATTGATAAAACATTTAAAAGATAACAACCCTAAAAATAATAGTTCTATTTATAATAGAACCAATTTTCTATTTTGCTATTCTTTCATAGTCAATATAGAAACTAATCTAAAACATAATTAAAATAAAAATAGGACTAGTTTTCTATTTTCCTATTCTGTCACAGTCAAAATAGGAAACTAATCTAAAACATAATTAAAATAAAAACGCAATCATAATTAAGGCGTAACATATTCTTCCTCAGGTCATATCAATTGCACCCACATCTTGTTTGTCAATAGCCTGTTCACTTCCACCCAAGAATGCTAACCTCTCTCCAATTCTCTTAGATTTTCTAACAGTCTTAACATTATGCCATCGAACGTGTTCCTTTTTTTTTTCCTGCCTTCCAAACCCTAGGGTTTCGTGCTTTAATCTTCAACCGGTTTATTTAAATTGTCAAGGGATATCTTATTGCTATGCTTACGAAAAAAATCCAAGCTTGCTCTTGCCTTCGAGTTCATTTTCATACAGATTCATCTTCGCTCTTCATTGATGCTTTTTTTCAGTTTCTTACATCTTCTTTAAAGGTCAGTTTCCATGGATCCTATATCATCTTTTTATTTTGGCCTTTGATGCGCTTGAGCGTGGAGATACTTATTTAATCTTGTGTATGTATAAATTATTAGGAGAATCACCCCCTGACCAGCCTTATTTTTTGAATGTTGATGTTTATGGGCGTTACCCTTGTGTTTCTTCTAGCTCTAGCCCAGAATCTTCTTCCAGCTCTGAGTCATCCATTTCTGATTGTCACAGGGTTCCTTTATGCTCTAGGATAGGGAAGCATCAAAGTAATCGCGTGGTTCACAGACATGGTTCAAGCGACATTCAGATTGGGAGGCAAGTGATTAGTGAGAATGATATTGAAGAAGAACATCGTGCCTCTCAGATTTTCTTTTCTCTTGATCACCCGAGTGCATATGATGCCAAACCGAACGTGGTCAGGGATATGGAGATTGATAAATATTATGCTCGGTTTGATCTGGACAATTCTGTCTTAATGACACCTGTTGGTAATAGGGCCACATGGAACCCTCCTCCAGGTATGGTGGCAATTTACGGATCTTTGCTCAGCTGCAGGGTGACTCTTCCTCTTCAACCCTTTATTACCTGGTTCCTGGCTGAGGTGAGGATCGCTCAGTCCCAGCTTGCTCCGAACAACTATACGATCTTAATGAGTATGTGGCATATGTGGAGCCGAATGAAGTTGTCGCCACCTTCTCTTCGTGAAATTAGGCACTCTAGACTCTTAGGCAGTCTGGTCAAACTGGGACTTATTTTCTTCTATCCAGCCAACAGGATAGCTGGATTCCCGAGGTAATTAAGGTGATTCGGGGTGTTGAAACTTCCCGAAATATCAAGAAAAAGGGTTTTATCTGAGGTATTCCTACTTCAAAAAAATACTAGAAAAAAAGTTGGTTTTTCACAAAAGGGAATTGGGGGTAGTCAAATTGAGCTTTTGGTAGGTGAAGATCGGGAGGTGTTAAAAGTTCCTCGACATTTTTGTTCTCCTGATTGCTGGAACAAAACACGACATGTTTTTTCTGACACCGAGTTGTCTTATCTTGCTCGGGCAACTGTGTGCACTTTGGAGAAAAGAAACAAGTCCAACCTTTTTGATGAGAAGAAAATGATGGATCTTGGCATCTTCGCTCAGATTTATGCTCATTATAGACAATGTAAGTGAGCTTTCCTGTTGCTCTTATTTTGTTGCTTTTACCGTTTATGGCTTTTTAACTCCTTATCTCTTTTAAATTCAGTGTACGTTATGAATATCGTTTGTGACGCCCAGGCTAGCCAGGTGAAGGCAATTATTCAGACAAGTTGTAAAGAGGCTTCTCGTTAAAGGAAATAGGGGATTGCTTTGCCAGATGATGAATCAGATAAGAATTTTGAGGAAGCAGATGAACAAGTTCCTGAGTACATCTCAGAAGAGGTCATCCAGCCGAGTGTGGAGGAATCAAGCAGCCCGAGCGGTCCTATTAGGCCTGATAATGACAAAAGAATGCCTGAGGATGTGGGTAGGGAAAAAGATCATCTTGTTGGTGTAGCTAAGAGGCCTAGTTCCCTCGCCTATAAGGTGCCAGCTAAGCAGTTTGTTGATAGGGGCATGGAAAGAGTTAGAGAATTCCTTCCCCCCCCCCAGTGTGGAGGAATCAAGCAGCCCGAGCGGTCCTATTGGGCCTGATAATGACAAAAGAATGCCTGAGGATGTGGGTAGGGAAAAAGAGCATCTTGTTGGTGTAGCTAGGAGGCCTAGTTCCCTCGCCTATAAGGTGCCAGCTGAGCAGTTTGTTGATAGGGGCATGGAAAGAGTTAGAGAATTCCTTCCCCCCTCGCTGAACAGGTTGATCCTTCACTTCCTCGTTTTTTCGAGCCTTTTCAAGATATAACTGAAGACCAAGAAAATCATGCAGCTGATCTTGGTTTCCGCCGTACTCGATCGAAAAACGGAAGGTAACTCATTCTCCTACTCGACCTCCTCCAAAAGTTCCAAGAGTGGTGTCATTTATTGAGTTGAGCGATGAAGATGCTGATGCTAGAGATTCCCTGAGTGCTCAAATGGAGAAGTCTTCGGAAGAATTGGGAGAATCCTTAAGAGAGTTTGAATAGAGCGAACTCCTTGCCCCTAAGGTTGAAACTATAGAAGCAGGGTTCTCGGAACAACCTATAAGCCCTTTCCTCCAGGATATGTTAAAGACCATGTCTTTTGGCTGTGCTTTTATTGGTGATGATCGTTGGAGCCGCTTCAGGAATGGATCCTTTATAGAGCGCCTTTATAATATTTTTAATAGTGCGACCTATGTAAGTCTTCTGAACCAAACTTTGCATCAATGCGCCTTAATTTAGGCTTCTTTAACCTATTTTTCTACAGATGGTTGTTGAGTTTCCTGCGGTTGTTCAGACGCAACAACACCAAGCTGATCTGATAAGGCGTCTAGAAGCTCAGTTAAAGGAGAGTAAGGATAACAGTGCTCGGATTGACATGACCTATCAAAGGGAGGCGAGTTCTGCCCAGGAGTTTACCAATCGCTGTTTGACGAAGCAGATAGAGGTCGAGGAGAGGACCTCTGTTGCAAAGGAAAAGGGTAAATCTTTACAGGACTTGCTCTCCGTCGCCCAGGAAAAGATGCTTCGGGCCGAATAGAAGGCCGAAAAAGTAAAGTCGTTCTATGAGTGCAAAATTGAAGACCTTAAGAGTCAGGCTTTGACGGTTGAGTCCCTTTCGAAAGAAGCCAAGCTGGAACTTGAAGTTCAAAGGGTTGATCACTTTTAAGAGGTCTCTAACTTATGCTTATTTCCTACTCAGGGAGTTTCAACGGGGGTTGGTTTCAACTGGCTATTTCTTTAAAATTAAGAATCGGGGGATTGATAAGGCTTGAACCAATTGGGAGTTATCAATCAGAAATCACGTGGACCTATCCTTGGAGGCTCTCCAGACTCAGATGAAAGAGTGGAGAACTTATTGTCGTAGCCAAGGTAAAGAACCCCATCCTATGCACCTGGAGGTCCCGACCGAGTATTCTCTTTCAACTTTCTATTCCAATCAAGAAACTGGGTGGACGGGTCGGAGCTAGATGTTGGACCGGTCTCCGGAAAGGACTATAGTGCTTGGATGGATGATCTGGTTGATACAATCGTTTAACCTTCGAACGAAAGTCTTCTCCATGAATATGAAATGGTGTCTGATCCGAGCATCGAAAAGAATTCAAAATCCTTAGCTCTGCCTTAGATGGACTTGTACAAATTTATTGACAGTTTATAAAATTCCATATTTGCATAATTGCTTTTTGCCATGAATTTGTTCTTATGAATGTTGAAACGCTGATTGTTAAGACGCCAAGTATCTTATTAACTGGCTATGTCAAGTATCTTATTAATTGCTTATGCCAAGTATCTTATTTAACTAGCTGATATCGTTATGAGTAACTTCAACTTTTTTAAATGCCATGTATCTTATTTAACTAGCAAATTTCGTTGCCGAGTAACTTCAACTTTTTTAAAAGCCAAGTGTCTTATTCAACTACCTAATATTATTAACCGAGTAATCTTGAAACAAAGACAAGTGGATTTGCACTTGTATTTCGTACTCGGTTGCTATCCAAACGTTGCATCGAGGCTCGTCATGATCATACGTTTGGATCCTTGCGTATGTCACTGAGGACGTCTCCTAGATTTGTCTGCACAAGGGTTTGCCGAATCGTTAAGCTCTCGATTGCTTAACACAACCGTACAACTCACTGGGATTTACCCGACAGTGTCCCGAGCCATTTTCCATAATCTGGTACATCGGGTTTGCCTTTTGGCTAGGTCTTAGTTGACCTTGCTCGGTTGGTATGCTCTTTTGAGCTTCTCCGCCCATTCAGAATTTTTACCAAATTAATTGCCTTGAGCATTTTATCGTATGTCAATTCTTTAGCCATGTTATTTTTTCCATATGCTCATATTTTTGGGAATCCCGTATCGGGTTTTTATTTATAATTCTACAAAATTAACAAATATGGAAAAAAATCTCAAAAGGATTTCAAAGAATAAATTACTAAAAAACATCCTGACTAAAGAAATAAAGCCTAAAATTAAGGAATTTCAAAGATAAAAAAACTTCAGGTATTGAGCGTTGCATGGTCGGGGTAAAACCCCTCCATCTAGTTGGGCAATCCAATATGCTCCATGCCTGACCATTCCTTCAATTTTGTATGGGCCTTTCCATTTGTGATCCAATGAGCCCCGTGGCTTTATCTTTTGTGTTCAACAATACCCTTCTGAGCACTAGGTCTCCCATTCGAAACTTCCTAACCCAAAAATGAGAATTGTAGTGCCTAGCCACTCTTTGCTGATATACAACATTTCGCACGCAGGATTTCTCCTTTTTTTCTTCTAACTCATCCAGACATTGTAACAACATATCAATATTATGATCTTCATCATATAACCTAACTCTGGATGACATATATGATGTTTCTGGCAGGATGACGACCTCTATTCCAAATGCCAAAGAAAATGGTGTTTCTCCTATAAAAGTCCTTACCGTTGTCCGTTAAGCCACAAATACTTCAGGAAGTCCAACTGCCCTTTTTTGCTTCCAGCTTTGCTTTGAGCGTGTTCTTGATGACTTTGTTCACTGCTTCAGCTTGTCCATTTTTTTGAGGGTGAGTAAGTGTAGCATAATAATTTGAAATCTGATACTCGCTACACAATTGCCTATATTTTTTATTATCAAATGGGGTGCTGTTGTTAGTGATAATAGTAATCGGGACTCCAAACATGTAGAGTATGTTCTTTTTCATAAAGTTTGTGGTGTTTGCTTCCATGATGTGTACTAATGCTTCAGTTTCGACCCACTTAGTGAAATAATCAACAACCACAATCGCATTCTTTACTCCACCCCCGTTCTTGCTAGCATCGAACAAATTAAGTCCAAGCCCCACATGGCGAACGGCCATGGGGATGTGAGACTTCTGAGGTGTTCAGAGGGTTACCAAATTCCATTGGAAATCCTTTGGCAAGCGCTACAACTTTCTGAACATCATTGTGCATCAGAGAACAGAGAAAGCCAGTAAAAACCTCGCATGAGTACCTTGTGTGCTAAGTTTTTGCCTCCTGTACGGTTTCCACACACGCCATTATGGATTTCCTTTAATATCCGGTGTGTGTCTTCCTCTGATATGTACATTTGCAGTGTTCAGGAAAATCCTCTTCTGTATAATTCTCCTCCAGTTATAGTATACCTGGCTGACCTGTGTCTGATGTATTTTACCTCCAAGGGGTTTTTCAGGAGTACATCCTCTTCTAAGTACCTTTTTAGTTGAGTCATACAACCCGTCAGGCGGTGTTCAAATTTTTAAAACTTAAAGGTCTTTTGGCTCAGCTATACTTGGCCTAAGAAGATATGCGACTGGGATATTCTTTGGTCTGATTGTGGTTGTTGCTGATGCTAGCTTGGATAAAGCATCTGCTTTTTCATTTTCTTCCCAAGGGATCTGGACAATCCTATATTCTTTGAACCATTGGAGAAGTTGTTTTGCTATACCCAAGTAAGCCATCATACTTTCATCCCTGGCCTGATATTCATCTAGGATTTTGTTGACGACTACCTGTGAGTCGCTGAATATCTCGATCTCATCTGCTCCGAGTGCGATGCAAACTCTAAGTCCTGCTAACAGTGCCTCGTATTCTACTTGGTTGTTTGTTGCTTTGAAGTTGAATCTCATGGCATATTCAATGCCATCTTCTTCTGGGGTGCATACCACGATCCCTGCCCACTGTCATAAGTGTTCGAGGAGCCGTCAACATATAATTTCCATGAGAAGCTTCTACCCAACATTCTTTTTGCCTCTAGATCGGGCTACAAAATCCTCCACTGCTTGGCCCTTGAGTGTTGTCCTGGGCTCATATTTAATATCAAATTAACTCAGCTCGATTTCCCATTTGGTTAATCTCCTCCAAATCTCTAGTTTTTGAAGAATTTGCTTAAATAGGAAGTCGGTGAATACCTTGATTGCACATGCCTGAAAATACGGCCTCAACTTTCCTGTTGCCGAAACTAATGCTAAAACCATTTTTTCTACCTGAGAATATCTGGTTTTAGTCAGAAGAAGAGCCTTAATGGTATATTATACTTGCCTTTGTATTCCATCCTCTGTTCTGACTAGGACCGAGCTTACGACTAATTCTGTAAGGGACAAGTACAGATAAAGTACTTCTCCTTCCTTTGGTTTCGAGAGGATGAATGCCTGTCCTAAGTATTCTTTTATCTTTTGAAATGCCTGTTCACATTCTGAATCCCATTTGAGTCCTTTCCCCTTTTTGATTATTTTGAAAAACGGTGTGCATCTGTCCGTGGCTTTCAAAATGAATATGTCAAGGGATGCTAGGCATCTTGTTATGCGTTACACCTCCTTTAAAGCTCTTGGAGAAATCATTTCTTCGAGGGCCTTAATCTTCTTGGTAATTACTTCGATCCCTTTCTGGTGAACTAGGAAACCGAGGAATCTTCCCGAAGGAACCACGAATAGGCACTTGCTCAGATTTAATTTCATCTAGTATCTCCTCTGTAGATCAAATGTTTCACGCAAGTCCGAAACGTGCTTAGTTGTCATGACACTTTTGGTTAACACATCGTCTATGTAGACCTCCATGTTCCTTCCTATTTGACGAGAAAAAATTCTATTGACTAGTCATTGATATGTGGCCCCAATATTTTTTAGCCCAAAGAGCATCATTGTGTAACAGTATAGATCCTGGTTGGTTGTGAATGCCGTTTTATCTTCATCTTTTTTGTTCATCCGGATCTGGTTATATCATGAATAAGCGTCCATGAAACTGAGCAGTTCATGGCCTAATATAGCATCAACCAATTGGTCTATTCTGGAAAGTGGTAAACTATCCTTAAGGCAGGCTTTGTTAAAATCTGTGAAATCTAAGCACATTCTCCATTTACCATTTTTCTTCTGGACCAACACCAAATTCGCTACCCATTACGGATAATTGATTTCTCTGATTGATCCTACAGTGAGTAACTTCTCTACCTTCTGCTTGATTGCCCAACTCTTTTCGAGGTTAAAAGATCTTATTTTTTTAATTATAGGTTTTATGCTCGGATCCACGACCAAGTGATGTGATATCACTCGTGTGTCTATCCCCACCATGTCTTTATGACTCCATGTAAATACGTCTTTGTATTCTCTAAGCAAATTGATGAGATCTGTCCTGATCTTTTCTTCTAGATTAGCTCCGATTTTAACCTTCTTTGTTGGTTGGTCTTCCTTTAAGATTACTTCCTCTATTGGCTCATTCTTTTATGCTTCGGCTTCCTCTCTTGGATCGAACTCGAACATCAATGATTCTCCTTGTTTAGTCTGACCTGGTTGGGTCAGGGTACACACTTGGTGCTCATTGTTATCTTTGTCCTTGTAAACAGAGAGATTAGCTCTTCTGGCCATTTCCTATGAACCCTTGATCCTTCCTACCCCCTATTCTGTCAGGAATTTGATCATCAGGGTGTAGGTTACCGTTACTGCCTTTGTTTTGTTAAGGAAAGGTCGAACCATTAAGGCATTGTAAGGCCGGTTCTCCATGTCTACCACTAAAGTCGAGTAGCACCATTTTCTGGCAAGGTGCCACTCTAATTTTCATGGGCAATTTCGTCGTTCCTAGAGACCTGACCTCGACTAATCCTCTGAGCGAGGTATAAAAAGGTTACAAGTCTTTTCACTCCAAGATCATAAACGACTATATTGAGGATGTCTGTTGAGCTACCGCTATCCACTAGTATCCTTCGAACTTCCCTATGGCCAATTCGGGCGCTAATGAAGAGAGCATCATTTGGTCGGACGTCGACCCCATGTTAATCAGCTTCAGTAAACACTATTGGGTCCCATCGTTCTTTTATTCTTTTTAGATCAGGCTCGATGGAATTAACGTTGAAATTCTGCCTTGCTTCAACCGTTTCTAGGATTTTTTGAGTCCATTCTCGGCTACTTCTCCCAGATGAAGGTCCTCCATAGATTGTTTGAATCGCTTCGCTCGCGTCGGAACTGGCCTTTTTGTTCCGATCCGAGCTGTGATCTCCAGACTTGGTTTCTTTCTGAGCTTTAGTCTTCTCATCTTTCTTCAAGATAATATCTTGTAAATGCCCTTATCTGATTAGGATTTCTATATGATAATCTGAGTTGGTAACATTTAGAGGTTTCATGCCTGCTCTCTTTGTGGAATCTATAATACTTTGTTGTGTCTCGTCGGGAAAATTGTGACTACCGGTGTGGCTTCTTCACTAGATTCTTTTTTTCCAATATTGTCAGGATCTCATCTTGTCTTTTCAGAAGAGGGGTGTAATTTGTGCACTTTCCTTGAAACTTTTCCTGGTTTGGTCAGTACTACGTCTGCTTCCCCCATCTTTGCTTCTTTCTTTACTATTTCCTTTTTATTTCCCTTTATGGTTCTTTGACACGGCATCTTTTTGCTCGAGTCTTCCTCCATGCATGTAACAACCTCCTGTATCCAACTCTTCTTCTTCAGCCAATGCATTCCTCCTACCATGTCCATTGTGTCCTCATATCTAGTTAAACGAGCTCTCCTTAAGTCAAAAGACAATTGCCCGTTCTGTAGATTGTTTATGAATGCAGCCATTATTACTTCATCATTTGCATTGTAGATTCCTGAGACTGCTTAGCCGAATCTTCCCAGGTACTTTTTTAACGACCCGTCTTTCCCTTGTTTTAGTTGAGAAAGGTATGCCACTGATTTTTTCCTATGCATATTCCCGAGGATTTGTCTTGAGAAGCATCTGCTTAATTCCCCGAAACCCCCAATACTTGCCAGGGGCAATCTTCCTAACCAACTTAAGCCTACATCCCCAAGTGTCTGTGGGAAGTTAAGACACAACAAGGGATCGTTGTGGCCATACTGAGCCGTAGCGCTCTTATACCGTCTGACATGCTCCTTGGGATCTGTATCCTTTTTGAATTGTTCCACGAGTGGCATTCTGAATCTCTCCGAAAATGGTGTTCGTAAAATGTCTCTAGTGAAAGGGCTGTCAGAATCATCGTCAGACAACTCATTGTGTCTGTAGTGCCTAATCAGCGCATCCATTTGATGTCTGTTATTCTCGATTTCTCGGATCAGACTCTGTATCACAATATCTCTGTCGCCCATCAGCTCTCCTTGATGGTTGAATTCTCGGGTGATCGTCAAAAATGTATCTAGTACCTCTTTGTCCTGCCTCCTGGTTTCACGAGAGAATCCTTGCAAGCGTATAATTCTACAGTGGCGTTTACGATGATGACGGTCGTTGTCTTTTAATGATGATGACCGATCCCTCCGCCGATCATGTTTGAGGTGCCTATCATGCCCCATTTGACCGTGGCTTCATTTTTGGCGAGGTCGTTCTGTGGGCATCTCAAGATCCTTATCCTGGTTGTGCGATGTACCCCCAGTCTTGTTGGTAGGATCCAAATTTCTGACAGCTGCTATCGCGTCTAGTGTTGGAACCTCTTTCACCGGTTACGCAACGGAACTAGGTTTTATTTAATACAGATCATAATCCGTATCTGAGACCAATGAACTTGGGATCATAATTATTTTTTGGAACTAATGCATACAATATGTAAACACAGGAAATTGTAATCAATAAAATCAGAAGAAGAAAATCTTACCAACGTTTGGAGGCTCCTCATTTTAGGATATGCTTCTGTCTGAACCAATCTTACCAACGTTTGCAGAATCCTTCACTTTACGATGTGCTCCTGTCTGAGCCACTCGATCTTCCTCGCTATCTTCCGGAACTAGTAGAAGCGTGTGGGCGCATCACGATCTCAGAAACTTGAATGGAGAATGTAGAGAGATTTATAGAAACTCTTTCTTCCATGTTCACAAACTAGAACAATTCTAGTATATAAAAATATTGTCAATATTTTTTAGCAATATTTCCTTTCCTCTTTTTTTTTTGCACTGAACAGTGCACGAACATAATGAACTCACTGTTTTGCATCAGATGCAAAATCTATTGTGTGCGTTGATATGAAACATCAAAACTATATGAATTGCATCTCATGCCAAATTCCTTATGTTAAACTAGTATGTGTTTGTCTTTTATTGATTCACACACACACAAGTTTGCATCCTATGCAAACACTATGCATTCTTATCAAAAATTCAAACACCACAATTTGCATCAAATTTAAATTGAATTGCAGATGGTGCATGTCATTTGCTTCTCTTCATGTGTTGATTGTATTTATCTTATCTTACATATTTAAAACATATATATCATATATATATATATATATATATATATATATATTGTTAAAACTAATTAATTTAAATCTTTTAAGATATCTCATATATTTAAAGATATTAATCAAATGTTTTGAATTCAAACTCTTTGAATTCAAAAATAAATATCTAATTTAATAAAAATAAAATAATCAAATTATTTTATCTTTAAAAATTAAATATCAACCAACACCCTCCAACTAATGATTAATTACACAATTAAATAATCTAATTATTTAATTAACATAATCATTATCATTCATTAATTAAATAATCTTTATTCAATTAATTTCCGAATAAATACGTGTCACTTTCGTAAAATAATTAATTGGACAATCCAATTAATTAACCGTGACCCTTATTACCTAAATCGATCGGGCTAGCAAGGGGATCTAATGGACCCACAATATTTTGAGCTCCAATAATCTTCGAAAGCATTAATAAAACTCTTTAATTAATATTACTTGATTATTAACTCCGGTGTTATTCCACTAAAAACCCGAAGCTGCACTCTCTCAACTGCAGACGTTTTTGCACAGATGTCCATCGATATAGCTATTACATATGGTGTGATCCTCCACAGTAGTTCATAATTAGATATGGGTCATATTGTCTGTTATACACCTCAAATTACATATATCCTTTAGGTACCATTGATTCTATAATGAACAATAAATCTTATTTCCTCACGGAACTAGGAGAGCGCTCCTATTGTCCAAGCCCCGAATTAACTCTTAAGGGAACTACCATCTATTTCTCACAAGAAGGAGTGGATTCCACTATTGTGTACAATCCTTCCCAGCCATAGGCCAAACCCCATTCCCAACATATGGAGCATATTTATCGGGAACTGCATTCGACCTCACCCATGGTATATCAAAGACCACGATCTAGCCTGAAGGAGTCGATAAGACACTCAGGATTAAGATCACCCATATATAACCATCATTAGTTGATATATATGAATCTTATCGGAAAACGGATCTTAGTGAGAGATTCATATAGATCATGGCTAAGTCTTATATGATCATATCATACAAGGTGCCTACATACTCATATCTCCATATGAATGATTCAGGATAGAATCACCGTAGATTACGGAATGGACCGCAACTATAGATTAACCACAAATAAGGTACCCAGCTTTATTTGCTATTGATGGACGCTTTAGATTACACATCTCTTACTGTATCCATCCGTATATGACACTCATATACACAGTTCGAGATTACATTTGGCAAACTTGGATGTTAAATATATGCACAAGTTATAAAATAAACAACACAACAATAATGAATTGAACTTTTCCTTTTGTTTATTTCATAAATCCATTTACAAATTACATCTTTAGGGCATAAACCCAATCAATCTCCCACTTGCACTAAAGCATGTGAGGCATGTCTCGTAACCCTAGACCATCTAGGTGACTTGAAAACACTATAGCCTGTAAGGTCTTTATAAATGGATCAACATAATTGTCTTGTGAGGCTATCTTTGTGACGATCACATCTTCTCTCTACAATATCTCTCAAATGAGATGATATTTTCTCTCTATATGCTTCTCTCTTGTGGCTTCTTGGTTCTTTGGAATTAGCCACATCATTACTGTTATCATAATAAAGTGTGATAGGCCTATCCAGATCACTCAAGAACTTATGGAGCCAAGCAACCTCTTTAGCAGCTTCACAAGCGGCTACATATTCGGCTTCCATGGTGGAGTCAACAATGCAAGATTGATTGATACCTCTCAACACAATGGCTCCACCACCCAGGGTAAATACTGATCTAGACATGGATTTCTTAGAATCATTGTCTGACTGAAAATCGGAATCCATATATCCTAACGGGATCAAATCCTGCTCGGAATACACTAGCATATAACTTCTTGTTCTCTGAAAATACTTGAGAATAGTCTTTACAGCAACCCAGTGTTCCAATCCTGGGTTGGACTGGTATCTGCTAACTACTTCAACTGCATAACAAATAACCGGTCTCGGGCATAACATAGCATACATAAGACTACCTACTGCCAATGCATAAGGTACACGTCTCATATCCTCAACTTCTTAAGGTGTCTTAGGACACTGTTCCTTAAACAAGTGAACTCTATGCTTGGAATGTAAATTGCCTTTCTTGGAGTTCTACATTGAAAATCGCACAAGAATCTTATCAATATATGATGCATGAGACAATGCTATAAGTTTTTTCATAGAATCCCTTAAAGTTGGATCCCTAAAACATAACTTGCCTCTCCCAAATCTTTCATTTTGAATTGGTTAGCCAGCTACCCTTTATATCAGACAATACTCCCACATCATTCCCAATGAGTAGGATATCATCTACGTAGAGGATCAAGAAAACTACTTTCTTATCAATGATGCGCTTATAGACACAATGCTCATCGGCATTCTGCTCGAAGCCATAGGTTTTGATCACATCATCAAACCTAATGTTTCAAGATCTAGATGCTTGTTTAAGTCCATAGATGGATCTTTGCAGCTTGGAAACCTTTTGCTTTTGATCTGGAGACACGAATCCCTCTAGTTGCATCATATAAATGCTCTCATCAAGATTGCCATTCAAGAATGCAGTCTTGAAATCCATTTGCCAAATTTCATAATCAAAATAGGCAGCAATGGATAAGAGAATCCTAATAGACTTAAACATGGCTACTAGCGAGAAGGTCTCTTCATAATCGACCCCTTCTTTCTAAGTATAACCTTTGGCCACTAGTCTTGCTTCAAAGGTCTCTACCTTCCCGTCTACTCCTCTCTTATACTTGTAGATCCACTTACACCCTATGGGTTTTACCCCATCCTGTAAGTCTACAAGATCCTAGACTGAGTTAGAGTACATGGACTCCATCTCGAGATTTATAGCTTTAAGCCATTCCTCTTTATCAGGATCTTCCATTGCATTCTTAAATGTTAATGGATCATCCACACTATCAGTAGAGACAACACCTTGTCCCTCACCTATACCTAAATAGCGTTCAGGTTGTCTCACAACCCTCTCACTACGTCTAGGTGGTAGTGTATCCTGATCAGGAACCATCTGAATCTCAGATGTTTGTGTAACAATAACTCCTGTTGATGAAACACTAGTCTCACCAGGCTCCAACTCATTCAATACAATCTTAGAACGTGGTTTATGGTCACTAATATAATTGTCCTCAAGAAACGTTGCATTTGTCGATACAAATACTTTGTTATCTTCGGGATTATAGAAGTGTCCACCTCTGGTCTCCTTGGAGTATCCTACAAACAGGCAAGCCACAGACTTGGAGTCTAGTTTTCCACTTCTATTTTTTAGCAGGTGTGCCAGACACCCCCACATGCAGAAATGTCGTAAACTATCTTTACGACCATTCCACAACTCTAGAGGAGTCTTAGGAACAGATTTGGATGGCACCACATTCAAAATGTATACCGCTATTTGTAACACATATCCCTAGAAGGAATTTGGTAATGATGAGAAACTAATCATAGATCTCACCATTTCCATTCGGGTTCTATTTCTCCCCTCCGCTACACAATTTTACTGAGGTGTACCGAGAGTTATGACTTGGGAAACTATCCCATGCTCGACCATGAAGTCTTCAAACTCTTGGTCAAGGTACTCACCTCCATGATCTGATCATAGTGATATGATAGTCCTACCTAATTGATTCTCAACTTTGGCTGGGAATTCTTTAAACTTTTTAAATGTTTCTGACTTCCATTGTATTAGGTAGACGTATCTGTATCTTGAGTAGTCGTCTATAAAGGTGACATAATACTCATAACCACCCCTAGCTTTAACATTCATCGGTCCGTAGATGTTTGTATGTATAAGCTCTAGCGGTTCTTTAGCTCTAAGCCATTTTCCAGTAAAATGTCTCTTAGTCATCTTACCTTCCAAACAAGATTCGCATATAGGTAAGGTGACAACCTTTAACTTACTTAAAGATCCTCTTTTTACTATTCTATCTATCCGGTCAAGGTTGATATGACCAAGCCTTAGATGTCAGAGATACGTGTCATTATCTGGAGAAATCTTATGTCGTTTAGTTTTTGGTTTTTCAACCTTAAACATTTCAATGTTGAGTAGTGTAGTATGTATTAATGGTCTTAACACATACAAATTGTTTTCATTAATTTCTGAACAAATATTCAGACCATTCTTTCCAATAATAACAGACTCATTATTAAAAGAAATATAATATATTTGTTCTAACAACTTAGAAACGGAAGTCAAATTCTGTGTAAATCCAGGAATATAAAAAACATTGTTTAACAATATATAATTATTATAAAAACGTAATCTAATTACGTCCACTGCTTATGTCAAAACGAAATCTCTTGACCCCACACATATTGAGAAGGCTTGCTCATCTAGTTGTGTCAAAGAATCAAACCATTATAAAGAAGAACAAGCATGATTAGTGGCCCCCGAATCAACTATCCAATGTGAAGAATCATCTTCCAAAAAACAAGACTCAAGAACAAGTAAATCATATTTACTTTTCTTGGACTTCTTTTTCTTTGGGCTTCCTTGGGTTTGGGCTTACCCTTCGCTTTCCCAGTAGACCTCTTCATCTTCTTATTATTAGAGGAAGATGGTTCAGCAATATTTACCTCACCGATCTTGCTCTTATTGTTTTTAGTCAAGGACTCAAAGGTAGTAAGCTCATTGAGCAACTATGTGAGATTGAACATTAACTTGTTCATATCGTAGTTACTCTTAAACTGATCAAAACTCTTCTAAAGAGTCGTCAATATGATGCTCTCTTGACTGGGTTTGTCAATGGCCCTGTCATTGACTTCTGCCTTGTTGAAGTGAGACATCATGCTTAGGACATGTTTCCGAACTGAAATACCTTCCTTCATGCTAGCGAGCATAGCGGAACAAACAACTTTGTGTCGCTTTTGCTCGGAGGGCTGCCCAAACATAGTTTGTAATGACTCCATGATTTTAAATGCTGAAGTCATTGCTTCATGCTTTGTGACAAGCACGTCTGTCATTGAAGCCAACAGATATGTTTGGGCCTTCTCATCAGATGAGACCCATCTGATGGTATGCCTCACGAATAGTTAGTGTGGCATTAGCAGCAGGTGCTGGAGGACATTCCTCCGTAACCACAAACTTGAGATCTTTGGTGACCAATATTGCATTAATGTTAAGTTTTCACTTAGTATAGTTATCATCTGTTAATTTGTCGTTTGCGAGAATTTAAAGTAATGCAGAAGACATTATTGCTGAATTAAATAAAACATTCATTCGGTCATTTATTTAAAACAAGTGTGAGTGCTTTGGCATAAATTTAAACATGATGCATGCACATGTTTAACGAACTAGAACTACCCTGAAACTAGTTACTATACCACGACAATCCAACATACCACAAAGAAGTGCCGCCTTAGGGTCGATCAAGTCTTTTCATGTTGAACCGAGACATTCTCAATCAAATAATATTCTAGAATAACTCTTATTCCATATCATTCAACCATCATTTATTCAGTCAGGTTTTTAATTAACAAACTTAATCAAAACCTTCGTGATTGTTACCCACCATTTCAAATCTCACGAGCTTAACTCGAGAATTGCCGCCTTAGGGTCGGTCAATCCCGAAATACCCTCAAAAATCTTATCTGTTAGGAAGTCAACCTTGGTATTGACCTTTGTGGAAACCCTTCTTAGGGAGGACGAAAGAAAAGCCGTCACGAGGCCCCACTCAGATCTCACGGTGTTGAACTAATGATGGAGACCGCGGGATATATATGTCATTTACATATATATCCCTCTCCCACTCACCATTTTAAAAATTGGGTTTTCTATTAACCGTTAATGCACCTAGACTCTACAGGATTAAACGACTAACTTTAATCAAGTTATCTAGCGCATGAACTAATTAGAACAAAATTCTAATTAACTAATAAATTATTAATGATTTTTAACTATTAAAAATCTAATATATTAGTGAATAATCTAAGCTTTTGTAAACTATTTACTAAGGTCAGATTATTATGTTAGTGTTTACCAAGTTTTAACTATTAAAACTCTAACACTTTATTCGGTTCATTTATTATTAGGTTACTAATTAAATTAATCCTAATAAATGACCCTATTAATCTAATTTTTTAAACACTTTCATAACTAGAATAATATTAATGAGAATTATCAAGTTTTCTAACCGTTAAAAAACTAATCTCATTATTCATAGCCATTTATGTATTTACCCATTTTAATCACATTAAAAAAAATACATAAAGTATCAGGCTATGATGCATGTATGACATATCAAATATATTTGTGTAGGCACATCTAATCTAAATGACATACATATGCATGTCAATGCTTTTATCATCACATAATATAAAACAAATATGAATTGACCAAGTACTGTAGATTATTTAACCTAAAAAACTAGAATCTAAAATTACAAAAAAATCCCCAAGGCATACCTTGGTCTTCTAGTAATTTCAGATATCTTCTAGTAATTTCAGATATCTTCCAGTCTCTTCAGGTCAGTCTGATTCATATCATGAATCCGAAACTGAAAATCAACACTTGCCAACGGAACCGTGCGTGAACAGTACCGCGTGAACAGTACCGCGTGAACATTACCGAGTGAACAATACTCCCGGTGAACAGTACCGCGTGAACAGTACCCGGTGATCAATATCACAGTGAACAGTACGGCGGTGAACAGTGCCCTGTGAATAGTCCCCATGAACAGTGTCCGTTGTGAGCAGTGCCTAGTAAACAGTATCGACGTCGCGCGTTTCCAGTTCTTCGTTTACAGGTTACAATTTTTTTATATTTACAATACAATAACAATAAAAATAAAAATAAAAAATTATACAACCCATAAACCCTAAATCCACAGTACCATAAAAAATTACGATCAACCATATTTAAATTAAACAATTTAATTATAAACATTTATACAATCATAAAGATGGTGCCTACACATTCATACATACCGGAGTATCGAAAACAATTTCCTGTTTCGAAAAATAACTAGGCACTGATACCGATTGTTGGAACCCCGTTCACCGGTTACGCAGCGGGACTATGTTTTAAAATTTTTAATACAGATCATATTCTGTATTTGAGACCAGTGAACTTGGGATCGTAATTATTTTTCGTAACTAATACATACAATATGTAAACACAGGAAATTGTAATCAATATAATCAGAAGAAGAAAATCTTACCAACGTTTGGAGGCTCCTTCAATTTACGATATGCTCTTGTCTAAACCAATCTTACCAACGTTTGCAGACTCCTTCACTTTACGATGTGCTCCTGTCGGAACCACTCGATCTTCCTAGCTATCTCCCGGAACTCGTAATTGCGTGTGGGCATGTCACGATCTCAGGAACTTGAATGGAGGATGTAGAGAGAATTGAAGAAACTCTTTCTTCTATGTTCACAAACTAGAACAATTATAGTATATAAAAATATTGCCAATATTTTTTACCAACATTTCCTTTTTTTTTGTTTACACTGAACAGTGCACGAACATAATGCACTCATTGTTTTGCATCATATGCAAAATCTATTGTGTGCATTGGTATCACACACCAAAACCATATGAATTGCATCTCATGCCAAATTCCTTATGTTGCACTGATATGTGCTTGTCTTTTATTGATTCACACACACAAGTTTGCATCCTATGCAACACACTGTATGCATTCTTATCAAAAAATCAAACACCACAATTTGCATCAAATGCAAATTGAATATCAGATGGTGCGTGTCATGTGCTTCTCTTATTGTGTTGATTGTATTTATTTTATCTTAAATATTTAAAACATATATATCATATATATATATATATATATATATATATTTAAAACTAATTAATTTAAATCTTTTATGATATCTCATATATTTATAGATATAAATTAGTTTGTTTTGAATTCACACTCTTTGAATTCAAAAATAAATATCTAATTTAATAAAAATAAAATAATCAAATTATTTTATCTTTAAAATTAAATATCGATCAACACCTTCCCACTAATGATTAATTACATAATTAAATAATCTAATTATTTAATTAACATAATCATTATCATTCATTAATTAAATAATCTCATTATTCAATTAATTCTTGAATAAATACGTGTCACTTTCGTAACACAATTAATTGGACAATCAAATTAATTAACCATGACCCTCGTTACCTAAATCGATCGGGCTAGCAAAGGGACCTAATGGACCCACAGTATTTTGAGTTTCAATAATCTTTGGAATCATTTATTAAACTCTTTAATTAATATTCCTTGATTATTAACTCTGGTGTTATTCCACTAAAAACCCGAAGCTGCACTCTCTCAACTGCAGACGTTTTTACACAGATCGATACAACTCGGTGTCCATCGATATAGCTATTACATATGGTGTGATCCTCCACTGTAGTTCATAGTTAGAGCTGGGTCATAATATCCGTTATACCCCTCAAATTACATATATCCTTTAAGTACCATTGATTCTATAATGAACAATAAATCCTATTTCCTCACGGAACTAGGAGAGCACTTCTATTGTCGAAGCCCTAAATCAACCCTTAAGGGAACTACCATCTACTTCTCACAAGAATGGGTGGATTCCACTATTGTGTACAAACCTTCCCAGCCACAAGCCAAACCGCAATCCCAACATATGGAGCATATTTATCGGGATTTGCATTCGACCTCACCCATGGTATATCAAATACCACGATCTAGCCTGAAGGAGTCGATAAGACACTCAGGATTAAGATCACCCATATATAATCATCATTAGTTGATATATATGAATCTCATCGGTAAACGGATCTTTGTGAGAGATTCATATAGATCATTGCCATGTCCTATATGATCACAACATATAAGGTGCCTCCATTCTCATATCTCCATATGAATGATTCAGGATAGAATCACTGTACATTACAGAATGGACTGCAACTATAGATTAACCACAAATAAAGTACCCAGCTTTTTTTTTGCTATCTATAGACTCTTTAGATTGCACGTCTCTTACTATATCCATCCGTATATGACACTCATATACACAGTTCAAGATTACATCTGGCAATCTTGGATGTTAAATATATGCACAAGTTATAAAATAAACAACACAACAATAATGAATTGAACTTTTCCTTTTATTTATTTTATAAATCCATTTACAAATTACATCTTTAGGGCATAAATCCAAACATCTTGTTTTGACCCAACTATTACCGATCGGAGCCTGAGAGGTGACTGATTTTTTGGGGATAGTTGGTTTAGAAGATTCATCTCTCTTGTGGTCGACATATCAGTTCCTTCCTTCACTACATCTATCAATAACTATTGCAGTACATCCTTGAAACGGTGCACAATATCTTTACTGGTCAAATGGATTCACTAGATGCCAGCCAGGTATACTGGTTGATTTCCACTGTTGGTTGTGGGATTCTGAGTGGTCCCCCCTTGGCGAGCATTATCTGGTGATTTTTGTATATCTTTGGAACCGTCTTTACTTCCATCACCAGACATCGTGTAAACAGATAGGAGGTTCAACCCTCCTTCTTGTGCCAAATATTGACGTCAATTTCTTGATGGGCAAGAAAGTCTGTTAGGTTTTAGACTGTTTTGGCATTAATTCCATATCAAAATGATGTTTACTTGTAATTATTTAGTTGTTTAGATTCATGATGATTCAAGCTTCAAAGATGAAGGAACAACTAATCAAAGCAAGTTCAAAGTCTTCAAAGAGAAAGGATGCTATATGGTTCTACAAAGGTATATTAAGACCTTATCTTTCTCTTACAAGGCTTAGGCACACACACACAATTCATACATTTGTGTCCCTGCATAGTTGTGCACCAGTATAAGCACACATACACACAATTCATACATTTGTGTCCCTACACCATTGTGCACCATTATAGGCATCCCTGCATCATTGTGCCCATTTATAACACATTCTCACACATGAAGATGAATGCTTATACATTGGTATGAAAATAATATGTTTGGAAAAATGCTTGATTGGAGACTATCTCTATGTTGTTTGCATTCTAGTGTGAATTGTGTTTGTATGTGTATATGTGTATATAACATGGATATTGAACTTGATTTTAGTCTTAAATCATTCTTGATTGAGTTCCTGTCATTTCGGTTACTCATACTATTGATTTCAAATTCTAAGTCAAAAGCTACTACACTTTCAACTCATGTTGCATACATTGTGTTCGTCTTCATATTTCGGGTCGAATTATTATTTTTTGGGTTGATTCTCTTTTATGTCCATTTCCGTGAGAGAGTTACGGTTTGTAATCTACAAACATATTTTAATTCCGAGTTTGGATACCGGAGAATGATCGAAGAATGCAAATGGAGGTCGAAGGAAAAGAAGACAATTTCAAGCTCTCCTTCCCGAGATGGCACGTGAGCATCTCGAGCAAGAAGGCTTGCTGTCCCGAGATGCCCATGCGCCATCTTGGGCAGCAAGTAAGCTTGGTTGCTTATTTTCCATTTTGGTCATTTCACATGTCCCTTTTCCCTCTCCTTTATATATCTCTTCCCTCTCACATTTCATTCAAAGAAGAGATTCAAAATTTGAGTGCAGAATTTTTTCCCAAATTTTCTCACCTTCCAAAAATCATAACTTCTTCATTTGAACTCCGATTTGAGTGTTTCAAAGTTGAGAGTGTTTTTCTATTCTTCCTCCATCTTTTCTCTGAAGCTTTGAGTTAGTTTTATTGCTGTTTTTGGAGTCTAATCTCAAAAAAGACTGAACCAAATCAACTAAGGTATTGATTTTCTCTCAAAGTTTTCTTTTAAAACTTAGTCAATTGCCTTGGGTTTTGTTCTTCAATATGTTATGTGTCTTGTGATTGTTTTTATTTGAGTTTTGAACTCATTTAAAGCTAGATTGAGTTTCAATTGAAATCTTACATGTTTAGTTAGGTTTTGATTTTGCCTATGTTTTCACATGTTTGGGATTGTATTGAGCTAGCTTTAATTCTAGAACTATTTGATTTGATTTTGTGAATAGTTCCTCACACGTATTAGGCTCTCTTTGGTCGAAATCTCACTATAATACATGTGCTTGTGTTCTTTTGAGCTATTCATGTGCTTTGATGAATCTATGAATATGAAATATGCTCTAGAACTCTTGTTTTAATCTAAATGAGTTTGACATGATTTTAGCATGTTTTTGGTATATGAGATTCAAACTTGATTATGTATTAATTGAACATATCTTATGACTCAAGTTTTAGATCTATACATGTATCTAGGTTGTAATTAATGTTGAACATATCTTACATGATCTAGATGGATTAAACATGCACGATTGACTAGATTACATTTGTTTTGTGCATTCATGCTCATGTCTAGTTTTTTCCATAGGATGTGTTTATCATAACATTCTATGTTGTGTGCTTGTTTGCATTTTGCATTCATGATCACCTAGATGCCTTGTGAGAAGGAAATCTTGACAATAGGTGTGAGACCTATGTTGTTGAGCATGGAAGTCTTGGCAAGAGGTGGGAGACCTCGGAATGTCAATCAAGGAAGTCTTACTTAGGATCATGACGATCCGGAAGGGTGAGCAAGGAAGTCTTGTCTAGGGTTGTAAGGATCCGGAAGGGTGAGCGAGGAAGTCTTGACAAGAGGTGTGAGGCCTCGGAATGTTGAGCAAGAGGGCGACATCTTAATGAGTAAGATATGAGGGTAGTTTCTAGGTGAATGGGTCATTTGAGAGATTGTACTTGTCTTATCTACTAGTGGATTTTTTTTACCGGTGGTTGCTAACCCGTGAATGTTTCCTCTTCGGAGGTTTACCACGTTATATCTTGTGTCAAATTTTTTCTATCCCTATCTCTCTTATATTTGTATTAGTTATTTGAATACTATGGATAGAACTTTATATATAAGTTGACTTACTTACTATAATATCAATTGTGTATATGTGATGGTTGGTTGTTTGTATCACACTTTATATGTTTTATATATTGATTAAGTATCTTTAATTGATATGTATATTGTGATATAAGTAATCTAGATGGACTTTTGTTTGTTTCTAAGGGAGTCAAAAATGGTGTCTAACCTATTCACCCCCCTCTAGGTTAGCCTTGAGCATTTAACCGTGTTTGCGTTTTCAATTGGTATCAGAGCAGGACACTAGATTTTACTTACTGAGAATCCAAGTGATACATTCACGGTTTTTGCAAAGCTTTTGAAGTCATGTGTTTACAAGATGATGTAATGGCAGAAGAAGCCTCAAATACTAGGCCACCATTACTTTGTGGCATTAACTATGGGTATTGGAAGTTGAGGATGAAAGCCTACATTTGCTCTATTGAAGAAAGGGCATGGATGGTAGTGGGAAGAAGGTATTAGTCCTCCTACCAAGGTTCAAGAGGATGGAACCATGATACTCAATCCAATGAGTGAATGGACAATGAATGAGTTTGAGGTTGCTAAATGGCACCATCGTGATGTGAATGCTATCTTTGGAGGAGTTGATGGGCATCAATTCTCTTACATTCAAAATCTTGAATTCACAATAGAGGCTTGAGATACTCTCCAAGTTACTAATGAAGGAACCTTAGTGGTGAAGATATCAAGGCTTCAAATGTTGGCATTTTGAAGGTTTAAGTATGGGTGAAGATGAAGAGTTCGAAGACTTCCAATTCCGACTTCTTAACATTGCTAACCAATGTCAAGCAGTTGGAGTACCTATCTCAAAAGAGCATTTAAATAGGAAAATCCTTAGGTTTCTTCCAAAAAGATTTAAATCAAAGGTGACCACGATTAAGGAAAGCAAGGGTGTGGATAACATGAACATTAATGAGTTGCTTGGGTCTCTCCTAACTTATGAGATGTGCTTGAAGCCAAAGATTAAGAGTAAGGTAATCGCTCTTAATGCTAATGAGGAGGAGAGTGATGATGAAAATGAAGAGATGGCACTTTTAGTTAGAAAGTTCAAGAAGTTTCTAAAGAAGAATGCCAAGCGTATAGGCAAGTATTCTAAGGAAAAGGGAGTTAAGAAACTATCATCTCCAAGGAATGAGAAGAATAGTCAAGCCATGAACAAGAAAGGTGTTCAATGCTCTAATTGTCGTGGTCTTGGTCACTTTGCTAGTGAGTGCACCAAGAAGCCATCTAAGAAAGATAAGAAAGGCAAAGTGTTAGCGGCTACTTGGAGTGATAATAACTCTAGTGATAATGAGAGTTCTAGTAGTGAGTCTTCAAGTAATGAATAGTTGGTGAGCAACTTTGTAGCTCTAACGGCTTCTCATTCTCCACTAGATGTTGATGGTACAATATCTTTGAACAAGAACTTTGATGCAAATCATCATGGAAGCTCTAGTTCCATTCCTACTAATCTTGAGTTGTTGGCCAAGATAGAAAAGCTTGAAGAAGCTAGAGATAATGCTCTAAGAGAGGTAGTTGAGAATGATGATTTGATCGAGAAACAACTAGATGAGTTTTTGATTGTTACTCATAGACTTCTTAGTGAGAAGGGTGATATTATGAAGAAGTTTAGAGAACTAGAAAAGATAAACCTTGAGAAGGATAATGTGATATCTTCTTTGAGGAATAGAGAACAAGAATTAATGGAAGAGATAGACACGGCTAAGAAGGCCATCATCAAGGACTTAGTAAATGATTCGGTTAGTGTGTCTAGAGTTAGGAATCTTGTTAACTCTCATAGTGGTGAAGACGACTTGGTAGTTGAAGAGGAGCCCTTTGAAGCACCACTTCCTACTCTCTTGGATGAAGTCGTGATTGAAAAGAAACCACACAAGAAGAGAAGATCAAAAGCCAAGAAAAAGTTAACAAACAAGGTATCTTTGCAAACTCCTAGTGAAGCTAGTTCAACTTGTAAGTTCCTCAGTTTTTTGATTGGCTCATTTCGTTGACAGCCACATTTGGGGATAAATGTGTAAGGGTAGTTTAGGCCATTATTGCTCAAGATCTAGCTCAAGCTTCAAAAGGTAAATCACTTGCTTAACCTTGTTTGAAGAGTTTTTAGTGCACATACACACTCTCATGCATGTTTTGATCATCTTGGATGCTTGCTTATATTTCAATTTATGTGTCTTTTTGCTATAACTCTTGCTTGGGTGTTTGATGCATTTAGTTTGTCATTAGAAGAGGATTTTCCTCTTGACCGCGTTGGGACCGCTTCCGATGCATTGCCTCCTCCGCGGTATATACAACGGTGTTCTCCAGACGTTAAACACTGCTTCTACCATAGCTTGTGCACGTTGCATGAACAACGGTCTCCCAAGCGGAGGTTCCCAGGCATGTACCACGGTCTAGACCGCTCTTGGTGCACCTGCCTAGCCAGCGACAAAGGCAGCGGTAATGTCCAGCCGTGCTACGCTGCAGGGACCATGGTCTGGACACTTTCCTAGGCCGTGACACGCACAACGGTCATGACGGGAATTAGTTGCCCTTCGTCCAAAACAATGTAGTTTCGTGTATTGTCCAAACTTTTCTTTGAGAGAGAAATTGACTCTAATAGAGAGAGAGCTCCCAAGAATTCATTTTGACTCAACCAAACTCCAATCCATAAGCATCTAGCATCTTCTTGCATCTTTCAAGCACGGATTTCGTTTTTTTTAATTGACTAGGTAATCTCTACATGCCCTAGAATCTCTTGTTCCATTTTTATGACATGTGTGCCTAGGTTTAGTAATTATTGTTGATTAAATGCATGTCATTGAGTTTAATTGCATTTATAACATGCTTGGATTGTTGATTGTTGGTTGAGATTTATATTTTTTGATAGCTAGGATTTGTGACCATTTTGCCCTTCTAGCTAAATTTCTATGCTTTGCATTTAGATATTTTTTAGGACTCATTGATTGCATTTTGTGATTGCATTATAGTCTTTGCCATGCTTAATGACAACTTGTGTTGATATGGCTTTTGTGACAGCTTGCATTTAGGTCATTGTTTCCTCTAGCTAATTAAGTCATATTGAGTGCATTTTGATGATTGCATTTTATGACCATGCCATGCTTAATGACAACATATGTTGAAATGGCTTTGTTTGATAACTAGGATATAATGTTGCATAACTATTTCTAGTTAAGTCTTTATGAACATTTATTTAGACTTTGATATCTAGGAATTGTACTTAGTGACATTCTTAAATCCCTAGATAAGCGTTTAGTGTTGCCTAGCATTACCTGCATGTTTGAATATTTTATCATATTCATTTAGGTTGTGTTTGACTCTTCATTGAGGTTAAGTCTTGTGACTAATCGGTTAGTGCACAAGCATGTTGATCAAGAATCACTATTAAGGCCTTCTGGGTAGAGTGAAAGGGTTAGTAACTGGAGGGTATGACGGGAGGTCAACATAGGTTGTAAATTTTCATTCAATAGTGGATTTGAGGATCGAGTGTGGTGCACATATCAGCCTATGGTTTTTTCCAGTTGGAGGGTTTCCACGTATATATCGTGTTTTTATTGTTTTAAGCATTATTATTCTAATTGAATGCTTGTTTATTTGGGGTAGTTTTTGTTGATATTGATTAATCGTAAAATTGGTAATTGATTCGATTAAAACCTATTCACCTCATCTTGTTATTAGACACACACTTTCTAGGGAATTTTCAATTTGTATCAAAGTAGGTGCCTAGATATACTTAGGTGATCCGTGCCTTGTGTGTGTCTTGCCTTGTGCATTTTGTTTGCTTGTTTTTTGTTTATTGCATTTCGTTTATAACCCAAACACTATCAGTGACTTTGGGTGAGTAAAGAGGGTGTGTCGGATGTGAGACCACCAATGCTTACGGGGGATAATTACTCTTCGTTGAAGAGAATGATGGAGTCATTCCTTTTAGCAATAGATGATAGAGTTTGGATGGTGGTTGAAGATGGATACACACCACCAATCATGACCATGGAAGATGGAAGTAGTGTGCCTAAGCTTAAGTGTCAATGGAGTTCTTAAGAGCTTGAAGCATCGAAGTGGAATGATGAGGCAATGAGTGCTCTTCTTAGTGCAATGGATGAGAACCACCACAAACTCATCCAAGTCACCAAAAATGCACAAGAAGCTTGGAATATCCCAGAGAAGGCACATGAGAGAACCGAAGTGATTGGAAGGCTATTGGCCTATGAATCTAAATGGAGTTCTACATCCACATCACCGAAGAAGCAAAAAGGTATAGCATTGAAGACCTCCAAGGTTGAGAAGGAGGATGATGACTCAGATGAAGACTTGGCTCTAATGGTGAAGAGATTGAAGAAATTTATGAATCTTCAAAAGAATGACTTGAAGAATAAGATTGAGACAAGGCAAGAGAAGCCTACAAGAAAAGGCATTCAATGCTATGTGTGTAGCGGGATCGATCACATTGCTTCCAAGTGCACTAATTTAAAGAGGAAGAAAGAAAAGGTGTTGGCCGCCTCATCAAGTGAAAATGGGAGAAAAGAAGATTCTTCAAGTGATGAGGAGCTTACAAGTAACTACTTGGCCTTTGAAGCCTCTCATGTGGAAGATGTATAAAAAGGCAAAAAGGTCTTAGCTTGTGACCTTAAAGAAGGATGTGATAAAAAAGTAGCTAAGAGAGTGATTAGTGAAGCTACTTCTGTTGATGATGCCATTATGGCAATAAGTGAAACTAATGATGACTTTAGTGTTGAGAGTTCTTTATCTTACTCTACAAATGGAGATGTAGAGAGCTTGGATCTTGAAGGGTTCATTTTGAAGATGAAGAAAAATGTTCAAATATTAAAGGAAGAGAACCTCAAGCTATCAACTGAGGTGACTCACTTGAGTGGAGAAGTGAAGATAATTAAGAGAAATGAATCCTTTTTGGAAAAGGAGCTTGAAGAAGCAAGAGAAGCTATTGCTAAAATGACGTCAGGCATGAAGAAACCTGACCATATGTTGGGAGTTGGCAAGAATCCAAGTGACAAGAGAGGTCTATGGTTTGAATATTACAAGGAGATCTCAACTCTTATCAAGACGGTGTTTGTCAAGAGCATGAACATCAAAGAGTCTCTACCTTCACAACATCCTAGGAAGAAAATTGAACTAGGAGAGTGCTCTAAAAATGCCCAAGTCAATATGGCACTAAGCAGTCAAGCTCAAGCTCAACCAAAGAGAGCACTTCAAGCAACCGTCCCTTAACCTAAATGCCATCAAACCAAGAAGCATTTCTTGCATGTTCAACCAAGGACGCAATCTTCCTCAACTCAACAACAAGGGAGAAGAGAACCAACACCACACAAAAAGAAAGCTCAAAGACATGGGAAAGCACATTTGTCCTCACAAAGGAATGGTATGACCCCTCATTTTATTCCTTCATGTCATTTTTATGGTGTTGATGGTCATATTAGACCAAATTGCTTCAAGTGCATTAACATGTGTAGAACTAAGAGCATGATTGAAAGAAAAAGGGCTAGAGCCAATATGCATGTGCCTAGGAAATCTAGTGTCAATGATCCTAGGAGTAATATAATGACCTTGATCACTAGGAATGACAATGTGTCACCTAAGTGAATTAGAAAAGATATGCCATTGTGCTAAGGGTTCACCCATAGGATCAGCTAGGTCCAATGGACTTGGTAAGTCTATAGGGACTCATATCCCCTATTGACTTATTTTGATTGACCCCATTTGGGGAGCTCAAGCAAAGAGAGCAAAATGGCAATGCATTGTGCTCAATGATAATTTTATGCTTCATTATTAATTACTTGAGATGATTGGTTGTACATATTTTTTTAATAAGTGTGCAACTTTGCTTTACATGCAATCCATGTCTTATTTATGACCAAACATGTATTTTTGGACTAGGAGAATTGATTGGGAAGTACATTTTGAATGACCTAGAATTGATCTCCATGACATGTTGATTATTTCTATGACATGCTTTAAATTGATATACATGATGATATTTCTTGAATGCTCTAAAATGAATGCAAAAATTTATGTGTGAAAGCAATTATGAGACTTCAATCAATAAGGATCTTGTATCCATATCAAGGATTTTAGAATCCAAAAGTTTCTCTCTCTTTACTTGTTGAACAAGGCTACTATCATACAGACATTCCACCAGGAAAAATAAAAAATGGCACAATAGCCGCTTATGTCTTGTTTTGCTTGTAAAGTTTGATATAGTTGTTCTTAAAATGAATTTATTTTACAATCTATATCTTGCTTATTCCATGACACAGGGTGAAATTGGTTTGAATTCTCTCGAAAACCCTTGTCATTTTGCTTGGCCAAATACCATGTTTTGATTTTGAATACAATTTGTCTTGTATGCAAAGGATTCGTTCACACACTTTTTATGTAATAAAACTCCTTGATTCCCTCTTCTTAATTGAGTTGCATAAATTTGTTTATATGATTTTGCATATGTGTTGTGCCATAAGCTCTCCTTGCTAATGCCTTCTTAAGGGGATACTCCTTTGTCTATCTCATGACAAAAAGGGGGAGTTGAGAGTGGCATGACTTAAGGGGAAGTTAACATATTTAGGGTAGTGTGGATTTAGGGGGAGCTGAAAGTGGCATGACTTAAGGGGAAGTTAACCTATTTAGGGGGAGCGTTTGCACTTGCATTGTTGAAGCATGTTACTTGTTTCAATTGTATGAAAATTGCTCTTGTTTTTAGTTATTTGATCATCTCACATACACTTGTCTTGGAAAGTGTAGTTACTTTGTTTTGTAGGGATGTTGATTCTACAAGAGATGGATGACTTAAATATCTAGTTTATTAGGAATCTCTTTGTAATGTAGAAAAACTTGTTGACCCCTGTCTTTGTTTTGTTTATTTGTGAGGATGAATTGTGAGTGGTGGTTTTGTCACGAAATAGCCAAAGGGGGAGATTGTAAGCTCCTCAGTTTTTGATTGGCTTATTTCGTTGACAACCACATTTAGGGATAAATGAGTAAGGGTAGTTTAGGCCATCATTGCTCAAGACCTAGCTCAAGCTTTAAAAGGTAAATCACTTGCTTAACCTTGTTTGAAGAGTTTTTAGTGCATACACACTCTCATGCATGATTTGGTCATATTGCATGCTTGCTTAGATGTCAATTTGTGTGTCTTTTTGCCATAACTCTTGCTTGGGTGTTTGATGCATTTAGTTTTCCCTAAGAAGAGGATTTTCTTTTTGACCGCGGTTGAGACCGCTCCCGGTGCATTGCCTCTGCCGCGGTATGTACAACGGTGTTCTCTAGGCATTGCACGCTGCTTCTACCACGGCATGTGCATGTTGCATGCGCAGCGGTCTCCCAAGCAGAGGTTCCCAGGCGTGTACCATGGTCTAGACCGCTCTTGGTGCACATGCCTAGCTAGCAACCTTGGCAGCGGTAATGTCCAGCCGTGCTATGCTGTACGGACCGAAGTCTGGACACTTGCCTAGGCCGCGGCATGCACATCGGTCAAGACTGGAATTTGTTGCCCTTCATCCATAACGATGTAGTTTTGTGTAGGGTACAATATATATATGTTCTCTTCTCTTCTCTTTGTTTTTAGGGAGTCCAAGAAGCCATATTTATTGTCCAAGCTTTTCTTTGAGAGAGAAATTAACTCTAATAGAGAGAGAGCTCCCAAGAATTCATTTTGACTTAACCAAACTCCAATCCATGAGCATCTAACATCTTCTTGCATCTTCCAAGCTAGGATTTCTTTTGTTTTAATTGACTAGGTAATCTCTACATGCCCTAGAATCTCTTGTTCCATTTTTATGACATGTGTGCCTAGGTTTAGCAATTATTGTTGATTAAATGCATGTCATTGAGTTTAATTGTATTCATAACATGCTTGGATTGTTGATTGTTGGTTGAGATTTATATTTTGTGATAGCTAGGATTTGTGACCATTTTGCCCTTCTAGCTAAATCTCTATGCTTTGCATTTAGATATTTTTTAGGACTCATTGATTGCATTTTGTGATTGCATTATAGTCCTTGCCATGCTTAATGACAACTTGTGTTGATATGGCTTTTGTGATAGCTAGCATTTAGACCATTGTTGCCTCTAGCTAATTAAGTCATATTGATTGCATTTTGATGATTGCATTTAATGACCATGCCATGTTTATTGACAACATATGTTGAAATGGCATTGTTTGATATCTAGGATATAATGTTGCATAACTATATCTAGTTAAGTCTTTATGAACATTTATTTAGAAATTGATATCTAGGAATTGTACTTAGTGACATTCTTAAATTCCTAAATAAGCATTTAGTTTAGCCTAGCATTACCTGCATGTTTAAATATTTTATCATATTCACTTAGGTTGTGTTTGACTCTTCATTGAGGTTAAGTCTTGTGACTAATTGGTTAGTGCATAAGCATGTTGGTCAAGAATCACTATTAAGGCCTTCTGGGTAGAGTGAAAGGGTTAGTAACTGGAGGGTATGACGGGAGGTCAACCTAGGTTGTAAATTTTTATTCAATAGTGGATTTGAGGATCGAGTGTGGCACACATATTAGCCCGTGGTTTTTTCAAGTTGGAGGGTTTCCACGTATATATCGTGTTTTTATTGTCTTAAGCATAATTATTTTAATTGAATGCTTGTTTATTTGGGGTAGTTTTTGTTAATATTGATTAATCGAAAATTTGGTAATTGATTCGATTAAAACCTATTCCCTGCCCTCTTCCCCTCTAGGTGTTAGACATACTTTCTAGGGAATTTTCACAACTCCAAAAGGTACAATCTCATCTTTTATTCAAATTTGACATTATTGCAACACAATAGGTCACATTAAGCCTAGGTGTTATAAATATAATGAAAAATGCAAATTAGGAAATGAATCTAGAGATAAGGAGATTAAACTTCAACTTGAACATGCTAAGGCTTTGAAAGTTGAAAAACATGATAATATTGCTAAGCATAAAACGAAGTTATGGAGTAGAAAGAAAACTAATCTTGTTCGCTTGACAAAACTTGTGTTGAAAATTTTAAGGAAGAGTGTATTAATAATATTCTTGTTAATCAAGTCATTGAAGGACTTTACTCTAGATTTAACATTGTTGTCAAGGATGATATTGGAAATGTTTGTGTAGGTACACCCAAGAACAAGTGGTTCAAGGGTAAGTGCTCTTATCACTAATGTAAGAAGCACATGTGAGGTAACTTTGAGGCAATATGTCAATATATGTTGAGAATTCTTGCTTGCTAGTTTTGAATACTCCATGTATTGATATGAACTTAGTTATCTCACATCATGTTTGTTATGATGGTCGATATTTGTTGGTTAACTTTAGGGAAGTTCTTATGATATATGTGTTGATTGAGTTGAGATATTATGCTTTTTATACTCTTGTTGTGAAACATAGTCAACTTGGTTTCATGAGGACATTCAAGGCAAGAGTGCTTATAAAAAGGGCGAAAGTATGATATTTGGTGAATATAATGTGCAAAAGGTATCTCTATACCCTAATGCATGTTCTCTTAGATATTCATCTTTTGACTCAATGTTTGATATACATCTCATATCATGTCATTTTAGAGAATTTTGTATAGCATACATATGGTTCTCATTGACATTTGCTATTTTAGGATCTAATAGTGATGTTATTCACATTGATCTTAACTTTGATGATTGTTTGTGTATATTTTATTGAGTGGCATTAATTTTGAAAATATGAGCTTCATATTCTTTGAAAGATACTCATTAGAGAAGTAATGATCTTGAATAAGTCTCTACTTATTGCTTTTAGATCATGTGCTTATGAGCCATAAAATCTTGGTTTTCTAAATTTGCACATTGCTTCTCTTATATGTTTTGCTAGTAGGTTGAGTTTACTAATATGTAAACTTTGGATACACCTTGAAGTTTTTGTGCTTAAGTACATTTAAAATGACCTATGGTTAGTATCCATTTTGCTTCGGCAAATACATAAAACTCAACGAGCACCTTCATGGAAAAGAATACACGCATTGGTTGTGAAAGCTACCCAATGTTGAAAAGCGCTACACCATTGTGATGAGTGAAAGCCGCCATGAAGTGGATTTTGTTTATGTTTAAAAAAAATCAAAGAAGTTTTGAAATGGAATCATGAAAAGAAAAATTCTTTGATTCAAAGCCTAAAAATAAAAAAAGGAAGGCTTAAAAAAGAGTATGGTTGAAAATCAAATGAGCTCGGGTTGAAAAACAGAAATGGGATGACGAGCCACATGCACACACACGCTCATATGTTGAAATCTATTCTCTTAAAAGCAAAAAATTTTGGACGATAATCGGTTTGACTTTTTATGGAAAAAGCTTAAGATGAATAGTTATTGGAAATTGTTTGCATGTTGATTATCAAACTACTTCTTGATATATATTTGAAGCATATCTCTCTCACACACACTTTGTATATGAGTATGTTGATATTTTAGCAATTGTTGAAGAATTATGAGAGAACTTGAAAATCTTCGTGTATCTCTTTTAGCATATGAAGCTTATTTTGTTGATATTTCTTCAAATTGCTTAAATGTGTGTTATGTGAACATCTTTGTGAACCTTATGCTATCATTGATTTTAGTTATAGCATTTATCAAGGGGGCATTGTATGCTAGACATTGTTCTCTTTTATGATATGTTCACATGCTTCATTTTGTTACATGTTGGCATATTTTGACTTAATGGTACTTGTAAGATATTACTCATTATCTTTGTCTTGCATGATGATTCATTCTTAATTCATATGTCTTTGTTTTTATATCTTTGTGACTAATATGCTTATTTTGTCTTTCACTCACTTTTGTTGTATGTATATAGCATCTTATAACACAAGAAAAATGGGAAGATCTAAGATTACCGGAAGTGGAAATCAATTGAATCCTGTTGTGAAAGCCAAGTCTACCTCAAAAGGATCCAAAGCTTAAAGGACAAAAGATTTAGGGATCTTTGGAACACAAAAGATATTTCAAGAGAGAGGCAGTGACTTTGGTAAGTGTAAAGATTCTTATGTTCTTAAGTGCTTAAAGGATAGAAAATGAGAATCTTCGGTGAGCATGCTAGGAGTTGTAAATGATACTCTTGTTAGAGAGTTTTATCTTGAATATAAGGAAAATGCCACCTTGTTAGATGCATTGATGGAAATTAGGGGTATTATGTTTAGAGTTAACCCGGAAAATATTAACAAGTTTCTTGGGCTATCTAATGATATAGATTCTAATTTTATAGATGTGGATGTTATTGAGAATCTAAACATCATGGGTAGAACTCTTTGTGACAATGCTTCCTTTGAGTGGAAAAATAGGGCATATATTAGTCAACATGAGTTAACTAAGGCTAGTGCATTTTGGCATCTATTCATTTGCACTAACATTATTAGATCTTCGAATTCAACCGAGTTGAATAAGGACAAGATCAAAATAGTGTATGCCTTGGTAACTAATCAATCTATAAACCTTGGAGATCTTCTCATGTATTACATTGATAGTGCGGCTTTCTCTAATAGAGGTGATAAAAAGCTTGCATTACCGGGGTTTATTACTTAATTGAGTTTAGCTCGTGGGATTAAGAGTAGATAAGATGATGTGTTAGTTCAAACATGGGAAAAGTATTGTGATAAACATATGTCATACATGTCCTATAAGAATAAGGGTAAGGCTTGTGATACTTTTGGACTATTTAGTAGTTTTCAAGTTGATAGTCATGTGATTAGCACAAATATTCTTCAGGATTGGGCTATACAATTAAAGAAGAAGGTTGATGAACTTAGTGTTATAGTTGTTCAACAAGATGCTAGGATAAAAGAGTTGGAGGAGTGCATTGCTTCAAGCTCAAGACCAACACTCAAGCATTATGTTAGATCGACTACTCGCACGACTTTCTTTGGTGGAACAAGTAGCTAATATTTGAGCCTTGAGGTACATTTCTTAATGTTTTGGCGTCATTTCATGTCAAAAAGGGGGAGAAAGAGATGCTAGTTGCTTAGATTCTTTTTACGTTGTTTTGTGAATTTTTGAACTTCCAATGGCATGTAATAATTAGTCTTAAGATTTGGTTAAGAATTCTTGTGTTTTGGCATGTATTCAGAGGGAGATACATGTATTTGTGGACTTCATTGTATATTCTTATCCATATTTTATGTTGTAATTTGCTGTTTTTTTTCTCTTGTATATGCATTGTACTTTGAGATGATTTGTAGGTTGCTTCAAGAGAAGATCAAGATGAAGTTCAAGAGTTGATGAAGATTAGTTCTAGGAATCTTACTCATTGTAATGTGAGGGAGTGATTTTGTGACCTATCTTCATTTTTATATTTGCAGTAAATGTATAGGTGTTTTGACATGGAATTTGCCAAAGGGGGAGATTGTTAGGTTTTAGATTGTTTTTCCATTATTTCCATATCAAAATGGTGTTTACTTGTAATGATTAAAATGTTTAGATTCATGATGATCAAGCTTCAAAGAAGAAGGAACAACTAGTCAAAGCAAGTTCAAAGTCTTCAAAGAGAAATGATGCTATATGGTTCTACAAAGGTATATTAAGACCTTATCTTTCTCTTACAAGGCTTAGGCACACACACACACAATTCATACATTTGTGTCCTGCATAGTTGTGCACCATTATAGGCACACAAACAATTCATACATTCGTGTCCATGTATAGTTGTGCACCATTATAGGCACACACACACACAATTCATACATTTGTGTCCCTGTATCGTTGTGCACCATTATAGGCACACACATACAATTCATTCATATGTGTCCCTGCATCATTGTGCCCATTTATAACACATTCACACACTTGAAGATGAATGCTCATGTATTGGTATGAAAATAACGTGTTTGGGAAAATGCATGATTGGAGACTATCTCTATGTTGTTTGCATTCTAGTGTTAATTGTATTTGTATGTGTATATGTGTATATAACATGGATATTGAACTTGATTTTAGTCTTAAATCATTCTTAATTGAGTTTCGGTCATTTCGGTTACTCGTACTATTGATTTCAAGTTCTAAGTCAAAAGATACTACACTTTCAACTCATGTTGCATACATTGTGTTCGTCTTCATATATCGGGTCAAATTATTATTTTCTGGGTTGAGTATCTTATATGTCCATTTCCATGAGAGAGTTATGGTTTGTAATCCATAAACGGATTCAAAAAACAACTTCGGAGGCCAGAGAACGGTCAAAGAAAGCAAAGGGAGGTCGAAGGAAAAGAAGACAGCTCCAAGCTCTTCTTCCCGAGATGGCGTGTGAGCATCTCGTGCAAGAAGGCTTGCTGTCCCGAGATGTCCATGCACCATCTCGGGCAGAAAGTAAGATTGGTTGCTTCTTGTCCCTTTTGGTCATTTCACATGTCCCTTTTCTCTCTCCTTTATATATCCATTCCCTCTCACATTTCATTCAAAGAAGAGATTCAAAATTTGAGTGCAGAATTTTCGCCCAAATTGTCTCACCTTCCCAACACCATAACTTCTTCATTTGAACTTCGATTTGAGTGATTCAAAGTTGAGAGTATTTTTCTATTCTTCCTCCATGTTTTCTCTGAAGGTTTGAGTTAGTTTTATTGCTGTTTTTGAAGTCTAACCTCATAAAAATGGGACTGCACCAAATCAACTAAGGTATTGATTTTCTCCAAAGTTTTCTTTTAAAACTTGGTCAATTGCCTTGGGTTTTCTTCTTTAACATATTTATGTGTCTTGTGATTGTTTTGATTTGAGTTTTTAACTCATTTAAAGCTAGATTGAGTTTCAATTGAAATCTCACATGTTGAGTTAGGTTTTGATTTTGCCTATGTTTTCACATGTTTGGGATTGTATTGTGCTAGCTTTGATTATAGGACTATTTGATGATCCTTAATTGATTGATTTTGTGAAAAATAGTTCCTCACATGTATTAGGCTCTCTTTGGATGAAATCTCACTATAATACATGTGCTTGTGTTCTTTTGAGCTATTCATGTGCTTTGATAAATCTATGAATAGGAAATATGCTCATGAACTCTTGCTTTAATCTAAATGACCTTGTCACATGATTTTAGCATGTTTTTGGTATATGAGATTTAAACTTGATTATGTATTAATTGAACATATCTTGTGACTCAAGTTTTAGATCTATGCATGTATCTAGGTTGTAATTAATGTTGAACATATCTTACATGATCTAGATGGATTAAACATGCATGATTGACTAGACTACGTTTGTTTTGTGCATTCATGCTCATATCTAGTATTTTCCATAGGATGTGTTGATCATAACATTCTATGTTGCGTGCTTGTTTGCGTTTTGCATTCATGATCACCTAGATGCCTTGTGAGAAGGAAGTCTTGACTATAGGTGCGAGACCTATGTTGTTGAGCATGGAAGTCTTGACAAGAGGTGGGAGACCTCGGAATGTCAAGCAATGAAGTCTTGCCAAGGAAGATCCAGAAGGGTGAGCAAGGAAGTCTTGCCTAGGGTCATGAGGATCCGGAAGGGTGGAAGTCTTGACAATAGGTATGAGTCCTCGGAATGTTGAGCAAGAGGGCGACATCTTCATGAGTAGGATAGGAGGGTAGTTTCTAGGTGAAGGGGTCACTTGAGAGATTGTACTTGTCTTATCTACTAGTGGATTTTGTTCGCCGGTTGTTGCTAACCCGTGGATGTTTCCTCTTCGGAGGTTTGCCACGTTATATCTTGTGTCAACTTTTCTCTATCCCTATCTCTATTATATTTGTATTTGTTATTTGAATACTATGGATAGAACTTTATATGTAAGTTGACTTCCTTACTATAATATCAATTGTGTATATGTGATGGTTGCTTGTTTGTATCACACTTTACATGTTTTATATATTGATTAAGTATCTTTAATTGATATATATATTGTGATACAAGTAATCTAGAGTGACAAACTTTTGTTTGTTTCTAAGGGAGTCGTAAAAGGTGTCTAACCTATTCACCCCCCCCTCCCCCCCCCCCCCCCCCCCCCCCATAGGTTAGCCTTGAGCATTTAACCATGTTTGTATTTTCAAATCAACAACACTTGGTTCGATTATGACATGTTAAAAGAGTAAGAGAAAGAGAATGCAATTGACATGCTTATGACACGAGTATATGTTGTAAAACTTCAGTGACCGGAGAAACATTCATTGGTGGTTGTTAGCACAACCATGCCAAATCCACTATTAAATAAAGAATTATACCACTCGATCTCTCTTGCCTCTCTTTTACAGTGATTACTTTATATTCCCTCTGTTCTATATCTTTTGTTTCTATTTTACAGTGAGATTATGGGTCTATTTATATGTGTATAGAACCCTAATCCTTGTTACATATAAGGAAATGTGATAGTGTTTGATTGGAACTTATTGCTTGTTGAAGTCGTCTTAATCTTCTTTCTTGTTCCTGAGATCTTATGGATCGAGCCTGAATCTTTGTGGGATTCTAGTTGCACAGTCCGTTTAGGACTTATTTCCTAATCGGTGTGCAATCTTTTAGAAGAGTAGAGTTATTGCTTGATTTGGACTTGTTTCATGTTTAATGTTTATCCTTCTGGAAGCTTTTAAGTTCTTTCCAATACGGGGGAATGGAATAAGGATGTTTCCTTATTGGAGTGTGATTCTAGATCCCTTCTCTAGGCTCATTTACTTATGTGGATCACATATTTCTCGACAACTTCTTCACTCGGGCTTCTCATGTTTTTCCGAGTAAAGCTGAACGTGCCGAATATTCGTATTCGGCTTTACTTGGGTTCTTGTGTCTTGGTGATACCACTGATGGTGTTCTTCAGTTGTCAGTTTGGATGCTTATCTGGCAATCTTTTTTGGAGGTTGCTTTATCAGCCAGTGACATGTACTTTTAATAAAATATACATATAACATTAACAAAACACAATATTCCCATCATGTAAATTTTTTCCAGTGGTTGTTTTTAAAAAAAAAAACGAAAGTGGAAACAACGTTTTTTGTTTTAGTTTTGAATTCTGAAAAAATGTCTGGTAGTATATATTGGAAGCTGTATTATGAAAATAAAAACAAGAAAATCACGTCCGGTAGCTTCACTGAAAGCTGAATTCTGAAAATGAAAACAGTAAAAACACATCTGGTAGAATAACTAAAAACATCAAAAACTAAAAAACTTTTACATATGTAATTTGACTCTTCCATCTCTTTAAAATATCTTCATAAGGTTGTTATATTTATTTCATCCACTTAAATTTATAATTTATAATTTAATATATATATATATATATATATATATATATATATATATATATATATATGAAGTAATTATACAACTGTTCATAATAATATAATAATTTAAATTTAATCATTTTTTACGCACCATTCAATCATTTTTAATTGAATTATAAAAAGGATTGTATAATAATCGATTTTTTAGCATTAACAAAAAATACATAACTATCAATTTCGATAATCATAGATTACTTTTATATTTCATTAAAGTTCTTATAACAGAACATTGATATAATTTAATTATAAAAGATCACGAATAAATTACAAAAGACATCACTTCCTATTGATACATTTTTTTTTTACAATTTCATCTCTAACATTACCCATTAGTGCTACATTTGATGGAGATAAATCAATATTAGGAATGGGTCTACCTTCTCCTTCTCCATCAATTAACATATATTCATTCTCATAATCCCTAAACATCCTATCACCACGACATTGTGATTGAATAAAGTTATATAGGACACAACATGCTATAGGTATTAAGTGTTGCCTACGGAAACGATAATTAGGCATATTTTTTAACATAACGAAGCGTGCCTCTAAAATACAGAATCACTGCTCAATTACATTTTGTAACAATGAATGCCTATAATTAAATAACTCATTTGGACCTCTTGGTGCACGCTCTTGTTCTTTATAATCACGTAAATGATATCCTTCACATCTATAAGGTGTTAAAAATCCTTGCATGTTTATGTATCCTGAATCGACAACATAATAATATCATGAAAGAATAAAAATTAATAATTATACTTTACAAGATTCGAAGTAGTGAAATACTTATATGGTATACGTACCTTCATTAGGATGGCGAAAACAGTTCTCTTGTCTTCTTGCATCCAAAAACACGTTTAAATCATTACATAGCGGTTTCTTCCCAACCCCGTGTAAACAAATGTGAACATCATGTCAAATGAACAAACACACATACTATTTTAAGTAACTTGGACTTTTCTATCTCGATACGATTTTTGTTTCTGTGTTGGTGCACATGCAGAAATGTGTGTTCCATCAATAGCACCAATACATTTCTACATAATATAATTAATCAATAATTTATGTTAACATTGTTTGCATCAATATATATCAACATAATATAGTTATGTAAAAATGGAAGTGTAAAAAAAATATTATGCATTAAAATAGAATAATTGCCTTAAAATACGGATATAATTTTGGATTATCTCTAATCTCTAGTAATGGAGGTTGTTGTCCTCGAGTTTGTTCACGTATAATATTTGGTGCAAGCCTACAAAGCCCTTTCAATATGTGTTTAAATTGTCAATACGCCGTATCTTTCGACCGTTGAACACGCTTAACAACAACTCGCATTACAGCCCATGAGGTAGAATATATAAACATATTCCCACCACCTTAATAACTATGACTGTTCTAGCGTTTGACATAAATTAATAACAACAGGTGCATCCATACGAAACATGTTACATATACTATCGGGATGACCATTTAGCAACTCTTGTACAAATACATACCATGTTAATCCACATGTATAACATGACAATTTGTCAATATACTGATAATATTAAGCCCTTCTCAATGTACTGGCCAATTCGAGTGTCTCCAATTCTTGTTGTTCGGTCTCTAAATCCGATTCACTATCTGAACTATCAGACTAATTATTATTGTTCATGTTGACCTAAATACAAAAGAAAAACTGTCGTAAGTTGGAAATACATTGAAAACTATGGGCCAATTTGGTATTGCCCTTGATAAGTTAAAATCATATTATTTTATAATTTTGATATATAATGATGTTTGGTAAAAATTCCAAAAATGATTAATTGATAATCTGATAATCTTTGACAGTCATTTTGAGAAGCAAGTAATGGGTTACTTTTTAAAATGGATTATTTCATAATCCATTTCGGTATTTAATGAGTCTTTTAAAATATTACTATTATCCTTATAAAATCACGTTAAAATCATTTATATATCTTATTTCATCTCAAAATTAAATAATCTATTTAAATATTGACTCAATTTATAAAATCTTTTTAAAATATTTTTATTTTTCTTATAGATTTTTTAAATTTTAAATATTCTACTTAAATATTGATTTAATGTATATAATTAATGAAAAAAATGAAATAGGGGTCTTAAACTCATGTATATTTTAGTCATTATAATTTATCTCTACACTTTTACAATGAAATTTCCAAGCTTATGTATATTGATTTTGAGCTATACAGTAGTTTTAACAATACAATTAACCAAACATCTATCGATTAACTTCTTAGCTGATTATTTCTTCAGCACAACTAATAATGATTACTATAATAGTTATAGAAATACAAAATTGGCCTAGATAACACAAACAACAAACTTAAAATTTAATATGAGTTCACTAAATAAAAAATGAGACTTAAATTAAACCAAATTCACAACAAAATCAATAAACATTAATCCAAGTTCTTAACCACCATGAAAATTAAATCAAGTTCATAACAACACCCTTAAACATTAAAGTTAATAACAACATCCTTACAACAAAGTTGAAATAGAAATAAAGTTCGAAATAACATCATATCTACCATTGAGCCATATTGTACAAACCACCTAGTCATTGCCGTTTCCTTTCTTCACGCATAGCAAGAAAAGCCTTCCTCCATCCAACACAGGGTACTATCATTTCCATAAACATATTGAATGTATCACCATCAATATCTCTCAAGCTTTCCAAAGCCTTCATACATTTAGTGATAGAAAAAAATTTGTAACTTTTGGCAGTGGATTCGGCACTTTTGACCTTAACTTTCTCCAATCTAGCATGCATAATTTATTTAACAGTCTCAAAATAACTATCCATGTTCTTTCATTTATTCTTACGACAGTTGCTAGAACTACCAATTGATCGATGAGGCCTTTTTTCTTCCTTTTTGTTAGAAACATCAGTTTGGTCAACCCCGTCATCTTCATCATCCTTAGCCTCAATATCAACATGAACGTTAGAGTTAATAAAATTATCCTCTACTTCACGATCCTCGCTTGAAGGTAAAAGAACTTGACTAAAGGAAAAGCTGAATTTTCTAGTTGTTGTAATAGTATTAAAAATATCCCCAAGAATTTTATAATGCTCTAACCCTTTCTTCCATTATGGTTTCACTGCTGTCACTCTCTATCAAGAAAAGAAAAAAACAGTTACATATCAATATTATAAAAAATTAAATAGAAATTATTTAAAAAATCATTACCTTAATGTATTAAGCCTAAACAGCTTCCGATGATGTCCTTGTGTTTGATATAGGTCCCAACAAAATCCAATTTGTGAAATCAATTCAGAAAAATCACGATGTTTTTTGCGCAATTGATTAAATTTTTACTTTAACTACAAAACTATAAATCACTTTTTAGTTTGTTGGAAAAGCTCATCACCTATGGTTGACCAAACCCTCTTACGGAATGTAGTCTGCAAATCGCCCTTTTTTACATGTTCATGCAATATTCGAACAAAAATGACATTATTCCTTGTAGACCATTCGGCCTTTTTCGTCAACATCGACATCAACATCAATGGATCATTATACATGGTTTTTTAAAAACATTTAAATAAAAACAAACCCTCAAAATAGAATAATAGAATAATAGAATAAAAAAACAACACCCGAACAAAGCAATACAAAGCAAAATATTTTTAAAAATAAATAAATAGATCCAAGGCTGATTATCATGAACCACTACAATTCAGCTCTTTAAAAAAAAAAACCAAATACCACAGTGAAAGGAACATCACTCTAAAATCTTGCAATACCCACAGTAAAGTCCTCAATACTTGGAACTCAAACTAAGGTAATTTCATACAATTGGTATACGAGATTGTTGATAAATCAAGTATCTACAATAATTCTTTGTTACAAAGAGAAAAAAAATAATTCTTAAACCAATTTTTTTTTTTAACGCAACAGTATTATAAATGCAAGAAGCCAAAGCAAGAGACCAAAACACAAACAGGAAAGCTGCTCAAGACAGCCAAGAAACAAACCCCAGACAAACTAAACAGACACAAGAAGCAAAATAGGAGCAGGAACAAAGCCAACAAAAATTAAAACAAACAGAAACCAAGCATCCCATAGCAACAAAACATAACTAAAACAGAGCAATACAAGAACGTAAAATAAAACTGAACACAGCTATCACTCTAGATCATCTTTGATTCTCTCAGACCAGATCCCCTCTTAGCTAAATTGTTAGCAAAAGAGTAGGAAGCTCTTGATCTAAAGACCACCTACATCCAACTCAAATAATTTTTGAAAAATATAACAAATAGACTGATTAATAGCTAATTGACCAAAACAACTCTACTAAAATGATACATCCGATCACTACAAGGAAAATTGCTATTTATGATGGTTATAAACCGTTATAAAAGGCTTTTGATCATGGTTTTATGTGTTGTTAAAAGCAGTGTGATAAAAAATTATCACGGTTTTTAAAAGTCGTCATAAATCAATAATAGTTTTTGTCCATGATATAGTCTCGCCAGATTTACAAATGTTTTTATTTCATGATGGCATAAAACCAACATTGACAAAAGGCATTCAAATACCAATTGTGTAGAGATTTTATATAAATATACATATGAAGAGATTCAACTTTATTTTTGGTAATTTATAATAGTAAAGAAAATTGACTCGAACAGTTTATTAGGAAAGAAAGTGATTCTCTTGCTTTCTAACCCACAATTAATGCTTAATTCCTTAATTCTCTGATTGCATTGATTTACTTTCCTTGTCATTAGTTTTATTTTCTGTATAAATTTGTGTTTAAATTTTCATTTACAATTTCAATGAAATAATAATGATACTCTTTTATTACTCGACCTTTATACAATTAAAATAAAAAATTACAAAAATCGTCATCAAAATTTACAAAAATCTATCACCAAAATCAAGCCTAAAATACAAACTATTCCAATCAAACTCTATATAAAAATATTAACATTTCTTTGCTCATCTTCCTCGAGACTTCCTCCTGAGCATATAACTGCATAGTACGAGAAACAACATAAGTAAGATTTGAAGAATGATTTCGTAACAAAGAAAAAAAAACAAGCTCAAAACTATATTATGACATCAAATCACAATAAAACTTTATTTTAAAAAAATAAAGAATGAGAAAAATAAAAAGGAGACCCATACAGAAAATTAACAAACCTCTTGCTCATGTCGCATTAACTTTCTTGTAGATAATTTTAATGAAACGGCGCTTGATACCTTAGATAGAGGTACGAGGGAATCTGTCATTTTTTTTTACATAAACATTCATGTTCAAAACGCGAAAAATATGTTGAAGAAAGTTCTCATTCACTATCGGAGACTATTGCAAATTCACAACTATTATATATAAATACTTAGAAAAAAAATGTGAAATTTATATTCCAAATTATGTGATTAGTTCATTTGAAGTCACCATGGAGTTTTTCTTGTTTTTTTTTTTTAAAAAAAAAAGCGAAGAATGTTAGTGAGAGATGAGAGGAAAAAATATATAAAAAATGTAAGTGTGAAAGATGGGTGAGTGCTGCAAGGGTAAAAAAGTGGGTAGAGTTAGCTTTTATAATATATACAAAAGATAAGGTGTGGATAACCCTATTATATTAACTTGTGTCAACTTATTTCATTGACTCATATGTAAAGTTAAACCAAATAAAGTAATTAATTCTTAAAAATATTAATTAATACAAATTAAAAACCAAACGAGCTTATCAATTATATATAATAATGATATATTTAAATATGAAAAAAAAAATAACATCAATTATTTTTTATCACTTAAAGAAAGAGATTACATGACCGTTTGGATACTGTTAATTTTTCTTTATTTTGTAAATTGTTGTGCAATACAAAATTGAGAGATTATGAAGTTAAAATTATAATGTAATTAAAAAAAATAACACCTCTCTTTCTTTATCAGGCTAAAATTATAGTTTGATAATTAGATTATAGATAAAAATAAAACACGTGATAATTTAATCATGGTTAATAAAATTCGTAATAACTTGATTACAATTAAAAAAATATGTGATAATTTGAACACGGTTTAAAAAATATGTTAATACTTGATCACGGTGAATAAATATTGTTATGTAACTATCACATATTTTAAGGGATCATGATACATTGATTTCAGTTTTAATATATGTCATAAATATATGACGATTTAAAAAAAATAAGTATCACTTGATCACGATTAATAAATACCGTGATAAATTTAAGTGATAAAAACCTATTTTTCTTATAGTGGATTTAACCAAACCTCCACAAAAAAAGACCCGTCACTTTAACAAGAAGCTTCCAATCTTTCAAAGCTATTTTTTCCAATATTCACTACGATTTTTTTAAAGGATATAGGAAGACGAGAGAGAAGAAGAAAATGGTGAGAGAGAAGAGAAAGTCAAAATGAACGGGATTAATTGGTCGAGATCTTCGGTGGATTTTCATTGACAAAAGAAATAATATTTAATTAAAGTTGAAATCTGCATATTGAAAAATTAAAGAAGGAATTAATTCAATCTCAAATCATTTACATCTTGTTCTTCGGTTTGATTTTTTTATTGTTTCACACTAAGTGGTGATGTTGATAGTAGCAATGCCTGTTTAGATATAATCCAAACAATTAAAGTTTTAATAGTTTGAATTTTCTTAAGGTTTTTTTTCTAAGACGTTTTGGACGCCGTTTTGTGATTTTGAGCCTCCTCTGATCAGATTCTGATTTTATGTTCTTAATTAAAGTTGTAGATCGTAAACGTTTATGCAACTTGGAATCAAGAATCTGGTGATTTGGAGTTTTCTTCATAGAGTTACGTCCATTTTAAGTTTCTGCACTGGTTTGTCTTTTATTTTAGGGTTACGCTCCGTTTTGCTTTTTTGGCCCTCTTCCGGTAAGATTCTGTTCATTTTCCCCTCTTTAAGATTGTAGATCGTGATTTTTTATGCAACTTAGAATCAAGAAACTTGTGATTTGGGGTTTGCGGCACTGAGTTACGTCCGTTTCAAGATTTCTATTTTGGTTTGTTTTTAGGATAGATCAGAGATCCCTAAAAATAGTGAATAGTGGTCGCTGCTATAGTATTCCGTCAATGCTACAGTGTTTCATTACATGCTACGGTGATTCGCTACAGTGTTCTGTCACTGCTACAGTGTTTCCGTTCGATGCTACAGTGATTCGCTATAGTACTTTTACTACAATATTATGCTACAGTGATTTCGCTACAATATAGCGGGCTCTATGGATCCTATGTGCATTGAGGCCGCTTTGTGTTCTCCAAAAGCAGTGGCTTCCATCTCGACTAGTCAGGTTGGTTTGAGTACGGTGAGTGGAGTGAATTCCTTTTCCCAAGTTATTCCTCTCACATTTGGTGAGGTGTGTGCTAGAGGTAAAGTTGTTGTTGGCGGGGTGGATCCGCCTGTGGATAGCTCCTTGCCTACGTCATCTATTAGGGGTTCTTCTTTTACGGATCTTTTTAAGGCTGCCCCGATTCCAGGGGATTATGTTTCTGGTCATTCGATTCTTTCGAAAAAGGGTGGTTATGTGGTTGTTCAGGTGGATCCCTCTGCTTATAAATCTAGATTGGAAGCTTGTAAGTATTCTCTCATTAGTCGGGTTGTCCTTTCTAGTGGTGAGAAGCCTTGGAAGTTGGTTGATCTTAAAGCCAAGTTGCAGTCTATTTGGAAGCTGAACTCTGCTTGGAGTCTGATTTCTTTAGGTAAGGGGTACTTTCAAATTATGTTGAATTCAGATGTTGACAAGAATATGGTTTGGAGTTTGGGGTCTCTTAGAGTGCGTTTGGTTTGCGGGACAGGACAAGATAAGGTGGGACAATTTGTCCTTATCCCGCGTTTGACGCGAACTCAATGTGGGACAACATGGGACAAGGTGAGACAAAAATCATAAAAAATAGTCCCACCTCAGACCCTCGGCCAACTTGTCCCATAACATGGGACAAGTGTCAAAATGACTTTTGTACCCTTTAAAATTTTAAAAAATTACAAACATCTTCTTCTGAATACCATCTCTCTCTCGTTCATCATCAAATCATCTCAGATTCCTCTCGCTCTCTCGATCTATCTCTCTCTCGCTCGAATCCCTCTCAAATTCCTTTATCGATCTCTCTCGAATCGAATCTCTCGTGAATCCCTATCTACGTAAATAGTTTCTGGTGAGAGACTCTCGCGAATCGCCCCTCTCTCGAATTGAATCTCTCGCGATGTGGTTTGTGGTGGTGGTGTGGTTCTGGGTCTAGGTGTTGTGGTTGACGGTGGGGTGGTTGTCCGGTAAGGGTTTGGGTCTAGTGGTTAACTATCTAATCGAATCTATCTTCTTCTTCTTTATTTCTTTTTTGTTTTTTTATAAATCTCCAAAAACTCTATAAAATCCTAACAATTGAAACAAAAGAAAAAAGAGAGACGATTCTCAATTTTTGTTCCCCAACATAAATATGTAATCTATATTTAGAATCCAATTCTTAATTTTTTTGAGGTGGGTGTTGATGTAGTCAAAGAAGATGACGGAAAACAGAGAAGATGATGATGTAGTTGTTGTTGGTTTAGTGGAAAAATGATGACAAGGATTGAAGAAAAAGAACTTAGAGAATTGGATTCTAAAGAAATTAAAAATTCTGTAACAAAAAAATTGAAATTTCATGATGAGGATGTTGTTCTGATGTTCTGCTTATTTGTGTTTTGTTTATTAAAAAAATGATGATGATGATGATGATGATGAATGATGAGATCTGGTTCCCAGATTTTTCCCACATTAGAATTTGGTTTTCCAGTTTTTTTTTAAATTCTTTAAACTCTCTAAAATTAATAGGGACAGTATGGTCATTTGAACCTCTTATCCTGTCTTGTCCCAACTATACCTAACGTATAACAGTACAGTTAACAGTTCTGTTCAAGACAATCCAAACATAATATGGGACAACTAGTCTGTCCAGTCCATTCCAATCATGTCCCGTCCTGTCCTGTCCCGTCCCCATACCAAACGCACCCTAAGTCTTAAACCAGGTGTTTTACGGATTCAGCCTTGGATTCCAGATTTTAATTCGGCATTACAAAAGTCTTCAAATGCTCAGGTTTGGGTCCATTTTTATGATCTTTCATAGCATCCGAAGATTGTCAATGATTTAGCTAGAGGGATCATAGTGCCTTTACGACTGGATATAGCTACTGTGGAAGGTGATTTTAGACATTTTGCACGTGTTCTGGTGGATATTGATGTGTCTAATGTTCCTCTATCTTCTTTGCTTCTTGAGATAGATGATTCTCATAGTTCTTTTATTTCAGTGGAATACGAGAATCTTCCGGCTTTCTGTTCTACTTGTTCCTCAATTGGTCATTTTGTCGTTGGAACAAATCTTCCGGTAAAGTGATTCATGTTAACTATAGTAAGCCTGATTCAGCTAGAGATGGTCCAGCCATGATTGTTGTTGATGAGGGGTTTCAGATTCCCTAAAACCGTGCTTCTTAACTAGTTTATCGTCCTATTTCTAGTACTCTGAAGGAAGTTTCGGTTTTTAATGTATTTGCAGCCATTCAGCATAATTTAGGGTCTCTGGATTCTATAGTGGTTCATTCTTAGGTAGGTTCAGATCCGGTTTTGAGTATGGGTTCTTCTACTAGTGTAGTTGCTTCACCAAGTTTAACTTCTTCGGTGGGTCCTACTATTTTAGTGGTGGCTACACAAGTTGGTCAGCCCAAAGAAGGAGGGCGAAGCGATGATTTTATTAATGATGTTTTGTTAGCTTCTTCAGATCTGGTTGTTTCAGCTATTTTATCTTATTCTACATTTTTAACGGTTTCATATGATCATCAGTCTAGGAGTGTTAATGTAATTCCAATAGTTCCTAGGTCCTCAACAGTAGTACCGGTTTCTAATGTCTTGGTGGTTCATGACTCTCTTGTGGATTTTAGGTCTGATTTGAGTTTGGATTTGTCAGTAGGCCAAGCTTCTTCCTCTTCGAGATCTGAGATGATATTGGAGTCCTCTTCTACTTCGGATCTGGTTATTAATGGTCATTCCACTGCTCCGAACCAGGCTCTTCCGGTCATAGATTCATTGGTTCAGACGGTTCCTACTATTGTGGGACCTTTTTCACTTCAACGTCCGCTGATTCTGCATGCTACTCATGGGTTAGGATTGAATGTTCACGATCTTCTCAGTTTTTCTCTTCGGTTACTGCTTCTACCCAGAGTTCTAGACTTTTGGCCTTTGACTCCCAGGCTGAGCTCCGTCTCATTGCTAGTTCTTCATGGGCTTCTCAAACAGAGGCGGAAGGATTAGATGATAGCAATATTTCTCAGAGGACGACAATGAATACACGTAGGCCGTCGAAGCTAAAGCCCAAGATGCAGACTTCTTCTGGCATTTCCAATGATTAGGGTCCAATACTGGAATTGTCATGGTATTGGGAATGGGTCTACGAGGCGTGTTCTTAGAGATTTGTGTCATTTACTCCGACCTTCTTTGGTTTGTATTGCTGAGCCTATGGTAGCTTTTACTTCTATCTCTTATTTTTTTTGGTCTTCTCTCGGTCTTCATTTAGTGGGCTTGAATAATAGGGGTGGCCTTTTACCGACGATTTGGGTATTTTCTTGTGATTCTTTTTCTGATGCTCAGATTGTCCTGTTTCATGAGCAGCAGCTTACTGTTTCGATCACGGTTAACTCTCGGTTGCATTATTTCACTTTTGTTTATGCGAGTAAGTCGACGGTTGTCCAAAGATTGCTTTGGCAGTCTCTTCGGGACATGGTCAGCTTGGTTTCCTCCTCTTGGTTGGTTCTAGGTGATTTTAACGCTGTTTTGGGAGCTCATGAGTCTTTAGGCCTTCATTCTCCAGCTCGTAGCTCCTGTGAGGATTTCAAGTCTGTTATTGAGGATTGTGATTTGGTTGGTGTTCGATCCCAGGGTGCTCGTTTTACTTGGGCTAGTGGTCGTTATCCCCGTACTAGAGTTGAGAGGAGGTTAGATAGAGCTTTGGTTTCTGAGGGTTGTATTTCTTATTGGCGGGACATTTCTTGTATGGCTCTCCCTCGTAGATTTTTGGATCTTTGTCCATTGGTGATTCGGTTGTCGGATATTGTGAACTTTAGTCCTAGGCCTTTCCGGTTCCAGAGCATGTGGTTGGATTACCCTGATTTTATGGCTTTAGTTCGTCGTATTTGGAGTTCCTCTTATGTGGGTAATCCTCCTCAGGTGGTTATCAACAAGTTGAAGAGGTTAAAGAATGCACTAAAGACTTGGAATTGGGGGTTTTCGAGGATCTAAATTCCATGAGAAATCAGCAGAGCTTCAATCTATTCAGCTTCAGATGTCTAATATGGGTTTTTCAGAAAAGCTTTTCTTGGCCGAGTCTCGAGTTCATCATAAGCTTGATGTGTTGTTACGCAGACAAGAGTGCTTTTATCATGATCAGTCAAGAGTTAAGTGGCTACAAGATGGTGACCATAATTCATCATTCTTTCATGCCTCTATCAGACGTAGACAGTACCGGAATGCTTGTCTTCTCTTTCGATTAATGGGGTGTTTAGTGATGAATGTTTGATTATCAGGGAGCATATCATTGAGTTTTATTCTAATCTCTTTTCTTCGGATTCTTCTCGGGTTGAGACAGATTTCTCGGTGGTGGAGGATGTGATTCCTTATTTGGTGACTAATGTGGAAAATGCTTTTCTGATTAGCATTTCTTCGACGGACGATATTCATGATGCGGTTTTTGCTATGGATGCAGTCTCTGCTCCTGGGCCAGACGATTTCTTTAGAAGGTTCTATCAACTTTGCTAGGAGGTGGTGGGTAGTGACGTGGTTCTTGCTGTTCAGGACTTTTTCCGAGAAAGGGTTATTTTTCCAGGATTGAACTCTAGTTTCATTGTTCTTCTTCCGAAGCAGAAGGATTCGATTTCGATAGGCCAGTTTCGTCCGATTGTGCTTAGTAACTTCTTGTTCAAAATCTCTTCCAAAATTTTGGCAGATCGGTTAGCTCAGATTGCAGCTAGGATAGTCTCTCCTCATCAGTTTAGGTTTATTCGGGATCGTCACAGTGAGGACTGTATCGATTTAGCTTCTGACTGTGTGAATGTGTTGCATAAGAAGTGTTATGGAGGTAATTTGGCCATGAAGATAGATATCAACAAAGCTTTTGATACTTTGGATTGGTCTGTTCTTCGTAGAGTGCTTCAAGCTCTTGGGTTTTCACCAATTTTTATAGATTGGATTGACTGCATCCTAAGATCTTCGAGGCTTTTGGTGTTGATTAATGGGTCCCCAGAGGGTTATTTTCATTGTTCTAGAGAGGTTCGTCAGGGTGACCCTCTATCCCCTCTCTTGTTTGGTATTGCGGAGGATTCCCTTAGTAAACTATTGTAAGTTCCTTAGTTTTGATTGGCTCATTTCGTTGACAACCACATTTGGGGTTTAATGTGTAAGAACGGTTAGGTCATCATTGCTCAAGTGCTCTTTCAAGCGTCAAAGGTAAAATCACTTGCTTAACCCTCAGTGAAAATATCTAGTGCACACACTCACTATCATGCATGGTTTTGATCTCTTTGCATGTGTGCCTAATTGTCTTGTTGTGTGCCTAATTTTGGTATCTCTTGCTTAATTAAATTGATTACATCTTGTGATTAAAATGTCATGTCATGTTAGGCATTATGATGCATTCCCTTCACCTCTTTTCTCTTGCATAATTTGATATGAGTGTGAAGGAAGTGAGCCATGCACTACTCAAGCAGAGCCCTCACCAGCGTAACTTTCCAGTAGCTTGTCGCTGGTGGTGCGCTGGTCGTCATGCGCACCTCACCGACGTAACTTGTCCAGTGGGTTATCGTTGGTCCCGCTACTCGACCAACGCACAGACACCAGCGAACAAGGCAATTTTCTGGACATTTTTGTCAAAACGACATAGTTTCATTTATCATATTCTCCTTCATTCGTTTTTATGAGCCAAAAATCTTATCTTTGAGAGGGAAAGTAACTCCTAGAGAAAGAGAGCTTCCAAGAACTCATCTTGGCTCATCCAAACATCATAGATTGATGGTTGGATGAGCCAAGATGAGTTCTTAGAAGCTCTCTCTCTCTAGGAGTTACTTTCCCTCTCAAAGATGTGATTTTTGGCTTATAAAAACGATTGAAGGAGAATATGATAAATGAAACTATATCGTTTTGACAAAAATGCCCAGAAAATTGCCTTGTGCGCTGGTGTCTGTGCGTTGGTCGAGTAGCGCACGACCAACGACAACCCACTGGACTTGTTGCACTGGTGGGGTGCGCATGACGACCAACGTACAACCAGCGACAAGCTACTGGAAAGCTGCGCTAGTGTTGGCACTGGTGAGGGCGCTGCTCGAGTAGTGCACGGCTCACTTCCTTCACACTCATACATAAATTATGCAAGAGAAAAGAGGTGAAGGGAATGCATCCTAATGCCTAACATGACATGGCATTTTAATCACAAGATGAAATCAATTTATTTAAGCAAGAGATACCAAAATTAGGCACACAACAAGACAATTAAGCACACATGCAAAGAGATCAAAACTGTAAATGAGAGTGAGTGTGTGCACTAAATCTCTTCACTGAGGGTTAAGCAAGTGATTTTACCTTTGAAGCTTGAAAGTGCACTTGAGCGATGATGACCTAACCGCCCTTACACATTAAACCCCAAATGTGGTTGTCAATGAAATGAGCCAATCAAAACCGAGGAACTTACAATCTCCTCTTTTGGCTATTTCGTGACAAAACCACCACTCACAATTCAACCTCACCAAAAAACAAAAACACCAAAACAGGGTCAACAAAGTTTTTCTACATTACAAAGAGATGTCTAATAAGTTTGGTCTTCAAGTCATCCATCTCTTGTAGAATCAACATCCCTACAAAACAAAATAACTACACTTTCCAAGACAAGTGTATGTGAGGTGATCAAAGACATAAAATCAAGAGCACTTTGGAAACAATAAAAACAAGCAACATGCATCAACAATACAAATGCAAATGCTTCCCCTAAATAGGTTAACTCCCCCTAAATCAACACTACTCCCCCTTTTTGTCATGAGATAGACAAAAGAGTATCCCCTTAAGAAGCATAAACAGGGAGAGCTGATGGCAAAGACATATGCATAATCATATAAGAAAATTTTATGCAACTCAATTAAGAAGAGAGAATCAAGGAGTTTTATTATAAAAAAAATGTGTGAACTAATGCTTTGTATACAAGACAAGTTGTATTCAAGATCAAAAGCATGGTATTTGGCAAAGCAAAATAACAAGAGTTTCTAAGAGAATTCAAACCAATTTCACCCTTTGTCATGGAAAAAAGCAAGATATAGATTGAAAACAAAAATTCATTTTAAGAACAACTATATCAAACTTTACAAGGAAAACAAGACATGAGCGACTATTGCACCCTTTTTGATTTTTCCGGGTGAAATGCCCGTATGATAGTTGCCTTGTTCAACAAGTAAAGAGAGAGAGACTTTTGGATTGTAAAATCCTTGAGATGGATACAGGATCCTTATTGATTGAAGTCTCATAATTGCTTTCACACACATTTTTGCATTCATTTTAGAGCATTCAACAATTTCATCATGCATATTATTTTAAAACATGTCACATAAAGAATCAGCATGTCATGGAGATCAATTCTAGGTCACTCATAATGTACTTCCCAATCAATTCTCCTATTCCAAAAATGCATGTTTGGTCATAAATAAGACATGGATTGCATGTAAAGCAATGTTGCACACTTATTAAAAAATATATGTACAACCAATCATCTCAAGCAATTAATAAAGAAGCATAAATATTATCAATGAGCACAATGCATCTCCAATTCGCTCTCTTTGCTTGAGCTCCCCATATGGGGTCAATAAAAAAAAATCAAGAGGGAATATGAGTCCCTATAGACTTACCAAGTCCATTTGACCTAGTTGAGCCTATAGGTGAAACCTTAGCACAATGGCATGTGGGTTCATCTTTTCCAATCCACTTAGGTGACACATTGTCATTCCTAGTGGTCAAGATCATCATATTACTTCTAGGATCATTACCACTAGCTTTCCTAGGCACATGTATATTGGCTCTACCCCTTTTTATTTCAATCATGCTCTTAGTTCTACACATGTTAATGTACTTGAAGCAATTTGGTCTAATATGACCATCAACACCATAAAAATGACATGAAGGAATAAAATGATGAGTCATACCATTCCTTTGTGAGGACAAAGGTGCTTTCCCATGTCTTTGAGCTTTCCTTTGGTGTGGTATTGATTCTCTTCTCCCTTGTTGTTGAGTTGGAGAAGACAGCTTCCTTTGTTGAGCATGTGAGAAATGCTTCTTGGCTTGATGGCTTTTGGTTTGAGGAATAGTTGCTTGAAGTGCTCTGATTGGTTGAGCTTGAGCTTGACTTCTTGGTGCCATCTTGACTTGGACATTTCTAGAACACTCTTCTAGTTCAATTTTCTTCTTAGGATGAAGTGGATGAAGTTGAGGAAGAAGTTCTTTGAAGTTCAAGCTCTTGACAAATATAGTCTTGCTAGGAGTTGAGGTCTCCTTGTTATCTTCAAACCCTAGACCTCTCTTGTCACTTGGCTTCTTACGGTCAAGCTTCTCCGTACTCGAAGCCATTTTAGCAATCAACCCTCTAGCTTCTCTAAGCTCCTCCTTCAAGTTTTTTTCCACTTTTCTTCCATTCTTTACTTTCTCACTTAAGTGAGTCACTTCGCTGGATAGCTTGAGGTTCTATTCCTTTAGCTTTCGAACCTCTTTCTTCATATTCAACCTTGAGCTTTGAAAATGCTTAATGAACCTTTCAAGGTTCATACTCTCTAATTTCCATTTGCAGAGTGAGATGAGGAACTCTTATCACTAGAGTCATCACTAGTGTCACTTGTTGCCATGATGGCATCATCAACAAAAGTAGTTTCACTTATCACTCTCTTAGCTACTTTTTCATCTACTCTTTTTTCAAGGTCAACACTTAAGGCTTTGTTGCCTTTTTCTACATCTTCCACAAAGGAGGCTCCAAAAGCTGTGTAGTTAAAAATAACCTCTTCATCACTTGAGGAATCTTCTCCACTTTCACTCCCACTTGATGAGGCAACCACCACTTTTCCTTTCTTTTTCTTCCTTGAATTGGCACACTCGGTGGCTATATGACCAAACCCACTACATTCATAGCATTGAATGCCTTTTCTTGTAGGCTTCTTTTGCCTTGGCTCAATTTTCTTCTTTGAGTCTTTCTTGTGAAGTTTCATAAACTTCTTGAATTTCTTCACTATAAGAGCTATCTCCTCATTTGATTCATCCTCCTCTATCTTTACTTTGGATGTCTTCAAAGCTATGTTCTTTTTCATCTTAGGAGATGTAGGTGTAGAAGTCCACCTAGACTCATAGGCTAAAAGCCTTCCAATCACTTCACTCGGCTTCATAGTCTTGTAGTTGTTATTTTCTTCCAGTACCGTCACATTGGATTCAAATCTTCTGAGAAGTGACCTCATGATCTTTTGCTTGATCCTTTTATCCGAATATGGGTTACCTAGTTGATGGCTTTGATTTACGATGTCCATCAACTTCACTTGGAAGTCATTAAAGCACTCATCCTCTTCCATCTGAATCGTCTCAAATTGCATTTGAAGGACTTGAAGCTTGGAGTCCTTGACTACTTCGGTTCCTTCATGAGCCGTTTGTAGAATCTCCCAAGCCTCCTTTGCATGCCTAGTATTTTGAACAACTTATATTGATTGTTATCCATGGCACATAAGATGGCATGCATTGCCTTGTTGTTCCACTTAGAAGCTTCAAATTCTTGTGTGCTCTATTGAGACTTAGGCTTTGGAACCTCATCTCCTTATTCTATGGTCATTGTTGGAGGAGTGTAGCCATCTTCAATTGCCATCCATGCACGGTCATCTATTTGGCAAATATAAGCCTCCATCTTGCCTTTCCATGAGGCGTAATTATCACTCTTAAGCAAATGTGGTCTTAAGCTTGAAGCTCCCTCTTTACTCATCACAGGCTCACTCATAGTGTTTGGGTTATAAATAAGATGCAAATGAAATGCAAAAACAGCCAAGCAAAATTAAACAATCAAAATGCACCAAGCAAGACACATACAGAGCACGGATCACCTAAGTATATCTATGCACCAGCTCTGATACCAATTGAAAGTTCCCTAAAAACATGTGTGTCTATAACCTAAAGGTGGAGGGGGGTGAATAGGTTTTAATCGAATCAATTACCAATTTTTCGATTAATCAATATTAACACAAATTATCCCAATAAAACAAATATACAACATCAAGTATAAAGTGCGAAAATATAAATAACACTTGATGTTTACGTGGAAACCTTCTAAATGGGAAAAACCACGGGCTGATATGTGCGCCACACTAGATCCTCAAATCCACTATTCAATGAAAGTTTACAACCTAGGTTGACCTCCCGTCACACCCTCCAGTTACTAACCCTTTCACTCTACCCAACGGGTCTTAATAATGATTCTTGATCTATTTGCTTGTGCCCTAACCACTTAGTCACAAGACTTAACCTCAATGAAGAGTCAAACACAATCTAAGTGAATATGATAAAATATTCAAACATGCAAGTAATGCTAGGCAACACTAAATGCTTATCTAGGAATTTAAGAATGTCACTAAGTACAATTCCTAGATATTAATGTCTACATGAATGTTCATAAAGACTTAACTAGATATAATTATGCAACAATATATCCTAATTATCAAACAAAGGCCAATCAACATAAGTTGTCATTAAGCATGGCAAGAACTATAATGCAAGCACAAAATGCAATCAATGAGACCTAAACAATATCTAAATGCAAAGCATAAAGATTTAGCTAGAAGGGTAAAATCGTCCTAAATGCTAACTATCATGAAAGCATACATCTTTACCAACAAACAACTACCCAAGCATGTTATAAATTCAATAGAACTTAAAAGCATACAATCAATGCGTAATTAATGCTATTTCTAGGTAAACATAGCCTAGTAATGAAACAATTAATTCTAGGTCATGTAGAGATTACCTAGTCAATGAAAACAAGAGGAATCCATGTTGTCGAGGATGGTGGATTTTTCTCAGTTATTGCCTATTTCTTCTCCAAGGGGATTTTCTGCTCCTACTCATTTGCTTTATGCAGATGATGTTCTGATTTTTTACAAAGGCATGATTCGGAATCTGAAGAATATCATGAGTGCTTTTGAGGTTTATGGTAACATTTCAGGTCAGTTGATTAATTGGGGTAAGTCATCTATCTATTATGGATCTTTTGTTTCCCCTTCCCGGATTGGTAGATTGCAGTTCTTGGTTGGTATGCAGATTGGTTTGTTGCCTTTCTCATACTTGGGGGTACCGTTATTTTGAGGAAAGCCCAAGAAGTCTGTGTTACAGCCTATAGCGGATAAAATCCTATCTAAGTTTGCTAATTGGAAGGGGAAAGCCCTTTTTCTGTCCGGTCGCGCTACTCTGATCAAGTCGGTCATTACGGGATCCTTTGTGCATTCATTCATGATCTACAAATGGTCTTCCTCTTTTCTGCTGTTGGTTAATCGTAAGTTGAGAAATTTTTTATGGACAGGTTCTTGTAAGGAGACTAAACTGATTCGGGTTGCTTGGGGTCGTTGTTGTAAGCCTTACTCTCAAGGTGGTCTTGGTTTGAAGGATCTAGGGTTACTGAATGATTCTCTTTTAAAGAAGCTCACCTGGAAGTTTATGACCTCTGAGAGTTTAACTTTTTCTTTTCTGAGGGAACGGTATCTCACGCAGCTTCGAAAATCTCATGGGGGGTATGTCATTTCGTCGATTTGGCATTCTTTCCATTCTCACTATTAAGATCTTCTCAAAGAGGGCATTTGGCTCATTGGAGAGAATTCTCAGCGAGATTTTTGGCGCGATAATTGGTTAGGGGTTCCCATTCTTTAGCTTCTAGGAATTCTTGATTACTTGGCTACCCTTCTCAAGGCAAGGGTTTCAGATTTTATTTATGAGGGTATTTTCTAGTCCATTTTCCAGATCTATGTTCTCAGATCGATAACATTTCTATCTCTCCAGTTACAGATTCTTTGGTGTGGGCTCATTCTCGGGATGGGCAGGTTTCTTGCAAGTCGGGTTATTCCTGTATGATTCCTGATTCTCAACAAGTCCCTTGGTGGAGAGATGTTTGGTGTCGTTTTATCCCTCCCTCCCGGTCAGTTTTGACATGGCATCCTTTGTTGAATCGGCTTTCTACAGAGGATCGCTTATGTAAGGCTGGATTTCACTTAGCTTCCCGATGCAGTGTTTGTGGGGTTAGCAATGAGTCATCTGATCATCTTTTCATTCGATGCCCCTTAGCGGTTTCTCTTTGGGAGGCGGTTTTCTCAGCTTTTCAGTGACAAATTTCTATCGATACGTGGAGTTCTTTTTTCTCTAAGGCTATGTCAGTTTCGTTTAGCGATCAGGTGCGTGTTTTATGGAAGACAGCTATTCATGATGTGGTTTGGAGTGTGTGGCTTGCCCGTAATCAATTGATTTTTAAGAGTAGGACTATGGATTTAAGATCGGCTTTGTCTTTTGTTTCGCGTGTGGTGTCTGACGCTAATCAGTTAGAGATTGGGTGTATGCGTTTTTGTGTAGATGATCTTTTGATTCTTCATCGTTTTGATCTTCATGGCCGTTCGGCTAGGGCTCCTGTTATCAGGAGTGTGATTTGGTCACCTCTGGCTCCTGGTTGGACAAAAGTTAATACTGATGGTGCCGCCTTGAAATCTCCAGGTGCTGGGGGTTGTGGGGTATTTTCCGTAACTGTAGAGCTTTTGTAAAGGGTTGTTTTGCTGTTTCTCTTGATCATGTGTTTGCATTTAAGGCGGAACTTCTTGCAGCTTCGATAGCTATTAATTTTTCTTGGCAGAATGGGTGGCATCGGATCTGGCTTGAGAGTGATTCTTCTTATGTGGTTCAGCTGCTCTCTTCTCGCTCTGAACAGGTTCTTTGGTGGATTTGGCAGGCTTGGCAACGATGTATCTATCATAAATCAAAATTGGAGTTTCAGGTTTCTAATATCTTTAGGGAGGGGAATCATGTTTGAAATTCCCTTTATCTTTGTAGTGAAATATACCTACAAGGGGGGGGGGGGGTGAATAGGTATATGCTCCAATTTTTATCTTCTTTTTTAAACAATGCAATTCTAAATGCTTAATAAAAATACCAAACAAAGACACACGATATTTACGTGGTAAAACCTCCAAAGAGGAAACATCCACAGGTTGATTCCACAACCACCGGCAAAAGCAAATCCATTATTTCAAATAGAGTTACACACTTAAGCAATCACACATGCTCTACAAGCTTTCACTCTCACTCTATCTTGAATCTAGTGATCTACTAAGCCGACTTCCTATCCAAGACCCCCTGTCTCTAGGAAGATTTCTTGCTCACCTATCTGGATCCTCCCGACCCTAGGCAAGACTTCTTGCTTGACTATCCAAGGCTTCAAACCTCTAGCCAAGACTTCCTTGCTTGATAATCTGAGGCTTCACACCTCTTGCCAAGACTTCATTGCTCAACAATCCGAGGTTTCACACCTCTTATCGAGACTTCCACTTGTTTAGCTATCCAAGTCCTCCCGACTCTAGCTAAGACTTACAAATGCTCAAAATCAAAGAATTACTCTAAGATATGAGACTTTCTACCCCTTCACAAGGCATCTAAGTGATCATGAATGCAAATCGCAAACAAGCACTCAACATAGAAAATGATGATCAACAAATTCTATAGACATGCAACTAGATGACTAGATTATGCTTTCAAAGATCAATCACAAAGCATCTAGACAACTTAAGCATGTTATCAATTAAGAACCAAATCAATGAAATGAATATACCAATTGATGTAGATCTAGTTCTTAGAAAATGAAATTAAATCTAGAAATAGTCAATCAAGCATAAGAACAAAAGATTTCTAGAAACAATTTCATGTTTATCAAGTTTAGCACAAATCATTCAATATATCACAAATCTAGCTAAACTTGAAAATCAAATCAAAAAACCACAAAATGATATCAAAATCATCCTAGTCATGCTTCTTAATCAAATAACATCAATCAATAAGAAGATCTAAGAAGAAAACTAATAAGAAGATGATTTTACCAACAAGGATGCAATCACGAACTGAAGATCAGATCACAACGAATAATGTAGACATCCTTTGGTTCTGGAAATGCTTGAGGTTTGTATAAATCTTCAAGACACTCGAAATTGGTTTTTGAATCAAGTGATTCGGAGTAGAAATGAAGAAGTTATCACAAAAACAAAAATCAAAATGTTGAGAGAAAAATTCTGCAATTGTTCTTCAATTTCTCAACTTGTTCTTATCTTATGAAATGAGAGGGAATGAGAGGTTTTAAAGACCAAATGACCAAGAAAAGACCAAATGACTAAAACACCCTCCTTCCTTAGTGTCTCTCAGAGATGGCACGTGGGCATCTCAGGGCAGAACACTCTTGGGGCCGAGATGGCCACGCACCATCTCGGGTTGGTGCATGTTGATGGCTTAAGCCATCGCACCTCACCCCTAGCGCTCTCCTCGCTTTCCTTGACAGTTGTTTGGCCTCCGAACTCCGAATTTGAATCCGTTTGAAGATTACGAACTGGGATTCCCTCACAGACATGAAAATATAAGATACTCAACCCATAAAATAATAATTTGACTCGATATATGAAGACGAAGACAATGTATGCAACATGAGTTGAAAGTGTAGTATCTTTTGACTTAGAACTTGAAATCAATAGTATGAGTAACCGAAATGATCAGAACTTAATCAAGAATGATTTAAGACTAAATTCAAGTTCAAGATCCATGTTATACAAACATATAAACAAACAAACAAATTCACACAAGAATGCAAACTACATAGAGATAGTCTCCAATCATGCATTTTCCATAACATGCTACTTTCATACCAATGCATGAGAATTCAACTTCATGTGTGTAAATGTGTTATACCAAATGATGCGCTACGATGCAGGGATACAAATGTATGAATTGTGTGTGTGTGCACATATAATGATGTATAACTAAGCAGGGACACATATGAATGAATTGTGTGTGTGTGCACCTACGCCTTGCAAGAGGAAGAAGGATCTCGATACCTTAGCATCCAAGAATAGTACCAATCCTCTTGAAGACGAACTTTGCATCATGAGAAGTTGCTTTTCTTCCTTGAAGCTCTTATCATCACGAACCACTTAAGCAACTAAGCAATACAAAGAAATGAAGTTTTGCTGTGGAATCAAGCCAACACAAATCTAAGACCTAACAATCTCCCTTAGGACCTAACAATCCCCCCCTTTGGCTATTCCATGACAAAACCTCTTTCTCACCATACAATGATCTCTCATAATCAATGTTGATTGCATTCTCACATCCTCACATTACAAAGAGATATTTCTAGACTAAAATGTGTTCATGAGTCTTCAAGAATATCTTCACACATTCAACACACTTGTGGGACAAGAACAACCAAAAGAAATATTCTACAAAGAAGATAGGTGAGATAAACAAACAATATACAAATACCAAATAAAAGATCCCTTAACACTTCTTATCTCATGCAAACACAAAAAATTTCTCCCCCTACTTTCTCCCCCTTAAGCCAAAATTTCTCCCTCTTAATGGATTGTCTCCCATTTATATCAAAAGCAAGTAACATGGTGAGGAAACACTTTCTCCCCCTTTTTGACAAGGAATAGACAAAAACATAGTACACAACCTAGAGAGATAAATGCCAATTGAAAATGTCTACAATGGTATAAGGGATGTATAATGAAATGATGAGATAGTGAGCAAACAAGTTGTATAGAGAAATATGCTTAACAAATTAAGCTCCCCCTTAACATATGCTCCACATATTAATAAGCAAGGTAACTTGTTCACAAGGGACTCACACAATCACACATTTCAAGCAATAAAAGATAGTAAATTATTTTTTTTCAACATTAAACAAGAGAATCACAGATTTTCATTATTCTCTCAAAAATAATCCCTCATTGCTAATGAATCAAGCACATTAAGCAAAAATGTGTGTGTATGAAAAATGCTTCAAGCATATATAAAAAGAGTTATTATGATATCAACATGCAAACTATTTCAACACCTATCCATCTAAAGCTTTTCCAATCAAGGTCAAACCGATTATCATCTGGATTTTTTGCTTTAAAGAGAATAGATTTCAACATATCAGCGTGTGTATGCATGTGGCTCATCATTCCATTTCTGTTTTTCAATCCGAGCAATCACAATTTTCAACTATACTCCATTTTTAGCCTTCCTCCATGTCTTTTTAGGTTTTGAATCAAAGATTTTTAAATGATTCTTTTTCAACACTTCTTTGATTTTTCTAACATAAACATATACTCTTCATGACGGCTTTCACTCATCACAATGGTGTAGCCCTTTCTTACATTGGGCGGCTTCACAACCAAGGTGTGTAGCCCTTTTCATGAAGGTGCTCGTTGAGTTCTATGTAGATGCCAAAGCAAAATGGATACTAACCATAAGTCATCTATCATGTACTAGACAATGAACTTCAAAATGCATCCATAATCTACATACTTTCAATCTCAATTACTCAAGCTTAAACATATAAGAGAAGCATTTGTGCATTTTTTTTAATAACAAGATTTACAAAAACTTAAGTGCACGATCTAGAAGCAATAAAAGCTATTTTATCAAGATCATTACTTCTCACATGAGTAGCTCTCAAAGAAATAGATATACAATATAGTTTTGCTTATCAAGCCACTTATAACCACACACAAGCATTAATCAACAAAAATCATGCCAATGGATCTTCTAAGAGATACAAATCTCTTTTTGTCCAAGGTCTTTGTGAACAAGTCCGCAAGTTGATTCTTAGTAGGCATATGTTCAAGAGTTACTATTGAATGTTCAACAAGTTCTCTAATGAAATGATGCCTAATGTGTATACGCTTTGTGCGTGAGTGTTGAACCGGATTTTTAGAGATGTTAATGGCACTCATATTATCACAAAAGAGAGTCATTTTATCTTGATTTATCTCATAATCCTTAAGAATTTCTTTCATCCATAGAAGTTGTGTGCAAGCACTACCGGCCGCAATGTACTCGGCTTCGAATGATGAAAGAGAGACGGAATTTTGTTTCTTGCTTAGCCAAGCAATCAAATTATTCCCCAAGTAAAAGTAACCACCTGATGTGCTTTTACGATCATCAATGTTTCCCGCCCAATCCGTATCACAATAGCCAACAAGAATATCATTAGTATCAACGGAATAGAATAAACCAAGATTATGTGTTCCTTTTATATACCTACTGATTCTTTTAACGGCTTTCACGTGAGATTCTTTTGGATTAGCTTGAAACCTAGCACACAAACCTACACTAAAACAAATATCCGGCCTACTTGCCGTTAGGTAAAGAAGGCTACCTATCATGCTCCTATAGAGACTTTGATCAACATTTTTTCCATTTTCATCTTTGTCAAGTTTTAATGTTGTACTCATAGGTGTTTCAAATTCTTTTCCACTTTCAAGGCCAAATTTCTTAACAAGATTTCTAGCATACTTAGATTGTGACAACATGATACCATTGCTAGATTGTTTCACTTGCATGCCTAGAAAGTACTTGAGTTCACCTACCATACTCATTTAAAATTCTCTTGACATCACATTCACAAAATCATCAACCTTGCTTTTACATGTAGACCCAAACACTATGTCATCAACATATATTTGTGCAACAAAAATGTCATTGTTATAATGCTTGACAAATAATGTTCTATCAATACCACCTCTCCTATATTGGTTGTCAATAAGATATTGAGTCAACCTATCATACCAAGCTCTAGGAGCTTGCTTAAGGCCATAAAGAGCCTTTTTCAACTTAAACACATGATTAGGAGAGTGTGGGTCTACAAAACCCTTACGTTGTTCAACATACACTTCTTCTTGAAGGTATCCATTGAGAAAAGTACTTTTGACATCAATTTGAAACAATTTGAATTTCTTAAGACATGCAATGGACAACAAAAGCCTAATGGACTCAAGACGTGCAACGGGTGCAAAAGTCTCATCAAAGTCTAAACCCTCAACTTGAGTGTATCCTTGAGCCACTAGTCTTGCTTTATTTCTCACAATCTTGCCACATTCATCGGTCTTATTCCTAAACACCCATTTTGTACCAATCATATTGATATCTTTTGGTCTAGGAACTAATGACCACACTTCATTCCTCTCAAATTGATTTAGTTCTTCTTGCATGGTATTAACCCAATATTCATCAATAATTGCTTCATTAATATTCTTGGGCTCAATTTGAGAAGTGTAGCAAGCATATGAAATTTGGTTAGCTAGTTGCCTTCTAGTTCTAACCCCTTCATTCAAATCACCTATGATGTCTTATTGGTAATGCATGTTCCTAAGTCTAGAATTAGAATTTTTAACAACTTGTTGGTCATCATTCAAACCATTTTCTAACTCTTGACTTTCTTCTCTAGCAACACAACCATTATCATCATTATGACTAGATTCACTTTCATCACAACAAGTCACATCAATAGGTGCTTTAGTGTCATTCAACAAATGTTCTTTAGGTTTATTGACACCATGATTATCACACAAATCAAGTATGCTAAGATCATCTATGTTAACGGGAAATTTGTTTATGATGAGAAATCCCCATTAACGCCCTTGAGACCACTACAGCGAAAGTGTTGGCTGGGGTCGATACCGTAGATACCTTACCTGATCTTGTATGAATAAGTAGGAGGATGAAATCATAGATAGGAAACAAGCCATCCCGCCCGTCGGGCTTCATGTTTATGTAGTAGATCTGAGAAGCTCGAGGAGACAAGTTATCTCGCCTGTCGGGCTTCGTGCTTATAAAGTAGATCTGGGGAGCTTAAGGTTCTCTTGCTGGTGTGAAGGGGTTGATCTTGGTCCTGGTCCTGGTCCTGGTCCTGGTCTTCGATCGGGGTCGGAGCCCGTCATGGTATCTAGAGCTCGGTTCTGGAGCCCGATTCTTTCCTGTAATTAGATAGCAAGTAAGGAGGGGGCTTATCTAGTTTTAGTGTTAGAGAGCTCGATTTCTTCCATAGAGATGATGCATGAGAGCCCATCGACTTCCTTTAAGCTGGTCTGGGTGGTTTCTCCTCATCTTGATATGTGACCTTAGCATGTAGATGGGAAGATAAGAGCACTAGGTCCAGCGAGGTAGGACTCTAGCTCACACTTATATACGCATGCATTACATAGGACACAAGTAAGAGAAACACAAATCTTTTGTAGAGGGAGGTGGACTGACCAAGGGGGGAAAATCATCACGAGTGATCACATGCTGAAAAACCCCAAGGCAGTATCCGGAGGAAGGAGGAACACCCTTCCTTATGTATATATCAGAGAATGCTCCGAGGAGCTTACAGGAATGATGAAGTACTACAACGTAGTTACTCCGGAGAGCTTACATGGTGGTCGAATGTAGACCGATACCGGTATATTCTAGGTAAAGGTAATACATACATTGATGATGTTGAGAGATCTTTAATGAAGCATGTCTGTCTTCTACCATTCATCGGAGCCCCATTTCTATGCCTTTTACAGGCATATTTATAAATGGTGACTACCTTAGCGTGGAAGTCCAGGATTCTTTAATCTTTCTTTCTTATTGAGTATGATTCTTCCTTTAATGTAGTTGATCTGATCGTGGCTAATATCTCGGAGGGGATGTGTTTGTTTCCTCTTCGGACATTTCATTCCTTGATAAGTGGGATTTTCTGTTATGGTTGACCCCCAATAATCAGTTGCGGAGGATATCTTGGAGGAAAAGGTATTTGTTTCCTCTTTGGATTCATTCACAAATGATGGCTATTAAAGAGTTGAATAATCTCTTATTAATGGTGTTGATCATGTCATTAATTGGGTTGACTACCTCCATTAATGCAGTTGACCTCATTAATGGTACTTTAAATGTCATGGAAGTCAATCCTTTCTTCCTACGTTGCCGAGAGGAGAGCTCTAGTTCTGCATGTCACTTTGGAGAGGTACTTCATAGAGGTTACCTGTGGTGACATTTGATGTTCCTTGAGAGCGGGGTACCCTAGGATCTAGTGCACTGGTGGGGTCCCCAGGGACCTCTCGATTGTCACGGAGCTAGATGATGGTCTTCCCATGGAGCTTGTGCTAACCATTTTAGAGGCAATATCCCATTGGGTTCCAACCTTGTTGTTGAGAGCTTGGTTCAGCTACACCGAGCTTTATCATGGAGCCTGACCTAATTATACAGGCTTTCTTGCGGGGTAGCGGGCTTGGCTAGCAGGCCCAGGTAAAGTGTTTGCCATAAACAGGCGACCTTGGCTCGCTTCTGGAAGAATGGAGAGGTACGCTCGAGTACTGCTCTTGCTACTTGATTTAACCGTTCCAGGATCTACAGTGGATCTTGGCACTTTTGGTGATGACAGGGCTATACGGGCTTCTTTCTTTTATGCTCGGATATGTCGAGATTATACCTCAATGAGGCAGAAGTGCCTTTGTAAGACAAGTTCGGTGCCTTGAAGGTCTCATAATGGAAGTAGAGATAGTAGCAAGCTATAGGAGAGTGTCACGAGATATCTTGATGTCGGGGGACCCAGGTCCTTTCACGTCGACCTAGCTTCGGGCTTTATCCTGGTATAAGAAGCTTGACGCGGTCTCGTCGGGCTTTATTTGGTAAGCCTGGACACGTGCGAGATGCTCACATGGTATGGACGGCCTCGCCTTGCTCCTGTATGATCGTGTGGTAGACCTCGGGAACCTTGATACCCAGTCAAACAAACCCAAATTTGGACCCTTGCAGGAAGGCTTTGAAGTGGAAAATTCTTCTTTAGTCCCTAGCCAAATTTTGCTATTAACAGAAATCCCCTTTAACTTGAACACCGGTAAGTATTTGGGGTTAGAGTCTAGATCTTGTACTACATGAAGAATTTTACTTGTCGCTTCTCACTTGTAACCAGAATTGCCCCCAGTGTTTGGCTTAGAGAACTGGGGTACTATTCATTCCTGTAAAATAAATGAGCGTGTTGCTCGATCATGTCAGATGAAGCTTCTGCGTTTAATATGGGTACCTAGAGTTCCTTTTCTAGGAATCACGGTACTTAGATGAGCTGGCTAAATGATCCTATTAGGCATCTATGCCAACTAGATCCTTCCTAGCGAGGTTGGCCCAACCAAGGCATCAGGAGTGCTACCTAGCTATATCCTGGTATTTTGATCTGGATGGTAACTATGCTCTTACACACGGATCCTTCTTGGGGGTCGTAACCCTACCAAGGCATCAGGAGTGCTATCTAGCTATATCCTGGTATATTGTTTTTGATGGTAACTATGCTCTTACACTCGGATCCTTCTTGGGGGTCGTAGCCCGACCAAGGCATCAGGAGCGCTATGTAGCTATATCCTGGTATCATAATTTGGATGGCAACAATGCTCTTACACTCAGACCCTTCTTGGGAGTCGTAGCTCGACCAAGGCATCAGGAGTGCTATCTAGCTATATTCTGGTATTTTGATCCGGATGGCAACTATGCTCTTACACTCAGATTCTTCTTGGGGGTGCTAGCTCGACCAAGGCATCAGGAGTGCTATCTAGCTATTTCCTGGTCTCAAGATCTGGATGGCAACTATACTTTTACCTTTAGATTCTTCTTGGGGGTGGTAGCCCGACCAAGGTATAAGGAACACTGTCTAGCTATTTTCTGGTCTCGAAATCTGGACGACAACTATGCTCTTACACTCATACCCTTTTTGGTTGGGGGTGGTGCCCGGCCGAGGCATCAGGAGTAGAGAGGGGGCTTCCCCGGCTTACCCCTGGTCTTGAGGCTATAATTGTAGAAATACCATGGCGTTCCTCCTAGAGGGATTTATCCAGTCCGGGGCATCAGGAGGGCTATGAAGCTCTCCTGGTGATAGCGATCCTCATGGAGGGATTATGAGTGCGGTGTAGCTCTTCTGGTGAAGGTGATCACATAAGATCTACTACGGATACCGAAATCAAAAGAGACGCAAACTCATGACGAGCTAATACAAAGTTGTATCAATGCATGGTGGTATCAGTTGATAACCATTCTTGCTCTAGGAGTTCTTTAACGAGTAGAATCTCTTGAGATGATTCTAAGGCCATCGCTCCTCACATTGGAGTACTGAGAAAATATTGAGCTTTTAGTCCCCAAGTGATGTAAATGGTTTGGAAGTCCGCTTGGGGTAGATAAGAGTCTTCGACAATCGTAATCAAGCTCGAGACCCCACTGTGATTGAATCAGGACCTTTGGGTTCTCCCCGAACGGATAGAGACCTTGATGGCTCACAAGGGCATTAGAAGGTCCAGTACAAATGGAGAGGAGCCATCAGTATGATAATCTCTGTGAGCAAGCTGGTGTTTGCTAAGGTCGAGCTCGTGCCAGCCAAGGAGGATGGTTACTTCTTCAACCCACGATCACATGGTGGGAGTGGTTTAAACTCTGCATGGAAGTGTGGCTACCTTGGGAGCCAAGGTGGGTGCTTCATTTGCTGAAGTACGCTTCTGTGTTGCATGCTATGCAGCTCGAGCTCTTCTTCCCTCTGACCTGATCATCATTGGAGGATGGATACCTTGAATAAATCACAGAGAAAGTTGAGAGTTACCTGGGTCCTCTTTGACTGAAGCTGGAAATTATTGAGATGATGGATGCGTAGATGATGAGAAGGACTTGGTTCCCATTTCTACTTTTATGTCTAGTCGTGTTAAGGTAGGAACTACCTTGAAGTCCTTTGCTGTTGTAGATGCATGGGGGGCTTCAAGTCTGCCTACCTCTCTATCTAAATCTGTCAAAGTAGAGGTCCAGATTGGTGTTACCAAGGTAAGAGAGGTAAGTGAGGTAGAAGAGATCTCGATTGATCCAACTGAGGAGATGGAGGTCAAGGCCGACTGAAGTTGATCCAACCAAGGTGGTGGAAGCTGGCCCAGAGAGGTAGATTGGGACCAAGGTAGCTCGCTAGGGCCATGAATGGCCTAATACAAGTGGAGAGGAGACACCAGCCTAGTAACTGTCTGGAGACATGCTCAGGATTCTAGAAGTTTCTTACGACGGAGATAAGACTTTGGACCCTTCCGGGATGAGTGGTGACTCACTTGAGCAATGGATGACCCTATATCAATGGAGATGGGCAACCTGTCTGGTACCGATCCAGAGGCATACTTGGGATTTCAATGAGCCCCTAACAATTGAGAGAAAACTTTAGACCATGCTGGAACGAAATAGGAGCTCAGTGGCTCAATTGGGTGTGGTTGGCCCTGTATGAGAAGTAAGGAGCCACTTGGCCTTATAGTGAGGCTGCTGCTCCAAAGGTTAGCTTAGGCATGTAGGAGGCCTTACCAAGAGTGGGAAACCTTTGGGCTCTCCTCGATCAGATCGGGCTTCGGTGGCTTGCTAGGGCGATGAATAACCCGGTACATATAGAGCTAAGCCACCGATATTGTAACGATACTACCGCTCTAGAAGCTTGCTAAAGCACGTAGGAAACCTTACCAAATGTGGGAAACTTCTGAGAGTTCCTCGATCGGATTGGGCTTCGGTGGCTTGCTAGGACGGTGAATAGCACAGTGAACATGGACCGAAGCCACCGGAGGTACTGGCCGAGATGCATGCTTGGGGACCTAGAAGTCCCTAGCAACTGAGAGAGGGCTCTAGACCCCGCTGGAATGAATCGACAGTTTAGTGGCTCACTTGGGCGTTGACAGGCCCTGTATAAGAAGTGAGGAGCCACTTGGCCTTACAGTGAGGCTGCTGCTCCAGAGGTTAGCTTAGGCATGTAGGAGGCCTTACCAAGAGTGGGAAACCTCTGGGCTCTCCTCGATCAGATTAGACTTCAGTGGCTTGCTAGGGCGATGAATGACCCGGTACATATAGAGCGAATCCACCGGTCTTGTAGCGATGCTTCCGCTCTAGAAGCTTGCTTAGGCACGTAGGTGGCCTTACCAAATGTGGGAAACTTCTAAGAGCTCCTCGATCGGATCAGGCTTCGGTGGATTGCTATGGCGGTGAAGGGCCCGGTAAACATGGAGTGAAGCCATCGGAGGTAGTGGTCCAGATGCTTGCTCGAGATCCTAGAAGTCCCCAGCAGCTGAGAAAGGGCTCTAGACCCTATTGAAATCAATCGATAGTTCAGTGGCTCACTTGGCATTGATAGGCCCTGTATAAGAAGTGAGAAGCCACTTGGCCTTACAGTGAGGTTGTTGCTCCAGAGGTTAGCTTAGGCATGTAGGAGGCCTTACCAATAGTGGGAAACCTCTGGGCTCTCCTCGATCAGATCGGGCTTCGGTGGCTTGCTAGAGCGATGAATGACCCGGTACATATAGAGCGAAGCCACAGGTCTTGTAGCGATGCTACCGATCTAGAAGCTTGCTTAGGCACGTAGGTGGCCTTACCAAATATGGGAAACTTCTGAGAACTCTTCGATCGGATCGAGCTTTGGTAGCTTACTAGAGCGGTGGATGGCCTGGTAAACATGGAGCGAAGCCACCGGAGGTACTAGTCCAGATGCTTGCTCGGGATCTTAGAAGTCCCTAGCAACTGAGAGAGGGCTGTGGACCCTGCTGGAATGAATCGAGAGTTCAGTGGCTCACTTGGGCGTTGACAGGCCCTGTATAAGAAGTGAGGAGCCACTTGGCCTTACAGTGAGGCTGTTGCTCCAGAGGTTAGCTTAGGTATGTAGGAGGCCTTACCAAGAGTGGGAAACCTCTGGGCTCTCCTCAATAAGATCAGGTTTCGGTTGCTTGCTAGGGCGATGAATGACCCGATACATAAAGAGCAAAGCCACCGGTCTTGTAGCGATGCTACCACTCTTGAAGCTTGCTTAAGCATGTAGGTGGCCTTACCAAATGTGGGAAACTTCTTAGAGCTCCTCGATCGGATCGGGCTTCGATGGCTTGCTAGGGTGGTGAATGGCCTGGTAAACATGGAGCGAAACCACCGAAGGTGCTGGTCCAGATGCTTGCTCGGGATCCTAGAAGTTCCCAGCAACTGAGAGAGGGCTCTGGACCTTGCTGGAATGAATCGAGAGTTCAGTGGCTCACTTGGGCGTTGATAGGCCCAGTGCATGATGCATGGAACCGCTAATCTTCTACTGGTTGTGCTACTCTAAAAGCTACACAACTGAGTTGGCTTATTAGATTCATGGGTCGACCTGCTACCTCTACCTAGGAGCTTACAATGGGCGGATCTGGAGGCATGAGGGGATTCGTATGAACAGGTCGAAGCCCAGTGGATCTTATGGATAGGTGATACACTGGTGGCGGAGCGAATCTGCTGTAGAAGAGCAGGAGAGGTGCACTTCTACTGTATATGATCTCTTGATGTATCAGAATGGTTCAGCTATATAAGAGATCTTCAAGCGGGGAGCTACTGTATTGGAGCTCCACGATTATCTAAGCAGGTTCACTTCATAGGAGTAGCATAATGAACTGGTTCCACCAGGAATCCCACATACCATATTTGCTCCATAATGAACGAAACTCATTAAACGATAAAATGAGCACCACATGCGATACATAGGCGATGTAGACAAGTATGGAGAAAAGACATCGTATATAGTAAATGATAGTTATGAATAATGAATCTGTTACCTCGATAGTGTAATGATACTCATGAAAAGACATAGAGGCTTTCAAAAGGGGTGTTGAAACTTCTTACAGATGGCGTCAGAAAGTGTTAACTAGAAATTTATTTAGGATGAGAAATCCTCATTAACGCCCTCGAGACCACTACCGCAAAAATTGTGGCCGGGGTCGGTACCGTAGATACCTTACCTAATCTTATATGAATATATAGGAGGATGAAATCGTAGGTAGGAAACAAGCCATCCCGCCCGTCGGGCTTCGTGCTTATGTAGTAGATCTGAGGAGCTCAAGGAAACAAGCTATCCCGCCGGTCGGGCTTCGTGCTTATAAAGTAAATCTGGGGAGCTTGAGGTTCTCTTGCTGGTGTGTAGGGGTTGATTTTGGTCATGATCCTGGTCCTGGTCCTCGGTCAGGGTCGGAGCCCGTCAAGGTATCTGGAGCCTGGTTCTTGAGCCCGATTCCTTCCTGTAATTCCCCGACCTAGATAGCATGTAAGAAGGGGGCTTATCTAGCTCCAGTGTTGGAGAGCTCGATTTCTGCCATAGAGATGATGCAGGAGAGCCCAGCGACTTCCTTCAAGCTGGTCTGGGTGGTTTCTCCTCATCTTGATATGCGAATTTAACATATAGATGGGAAGATAAAAGCGCTAGGTCCAGCAAGGTAGGAATCTAGCTCCCACTTATATACGCATGCATTACATAGGACACAAGTAAGAGAAACACAAATCTTTTGTAGAAAGAGGTGGACTGACCAAGGAGGAAAAAGCATCACAAGTGATCACATGCTGAAAAACCCAAAGGCAGTATCCGAAGGAAGTTGGAATACCCTTCCTTATGTATATAACAGAGAATGCTCCAGGGAGCTTACAAAAATGATGAAGTAATACAACGTAGTTGCTCCGGAGAGCTTACAATGGTGGTTGAATGTAAACCGATACCGGTATATTCTAGGTAAAGGTAATACATACATTGATGATGTCGAGAGATCTTTAATAAAGCATGTCTGTCTTCTGTCATTCATCGAAGCCCCCTTTCTATGCCTTTTACAGGCATATTTATAAATAATGACTACCTTGGCGTGCAAGTCCAGGATTCTTCAATCTTCCTTTCTTATTAAATATGATTCTTCCGTTAATGTAGTTGATTGGAACGTGGCTAATGTTTAGGAGGGGATTTGTTTGTTTCCTCTTCTGACTCTTCCTTCCAGATAAGCGGGATTTTCTATTATGGTTAACCCCCAATAATCGGTTGTGGAGGATATCTTGGAGGAAATGGTATTTGTTTCCTCTTTGGACTCTTTCACTAATGATGGCCATTAAAGAGTTGAATATTTTCTTATTAATGGTGTTGATCATGTCATTAACTGGGTTGACTGCCTCCATTAATGTGGTTGACCTCATTAATGGTACTTTAAATGTCATGAAAGTCAATCATCTCTTCCTACGTTACCGAGAGGAGAGCTCTAGTTCTGCATGTCACTTTGGAGAGGTACTTTATGGAGGTTACCTAAGGTGACATTTGATGTTCCTTGAGGGCGGGGTACCTTAGGATCCAGTACACTAACGGGGTCCCCCAGGGACCTCTCGATTGTCACGGACCTAGTTGTTGGTCTTCCCAATGAGCTTGTGCTAACCATTTTAGAGGCAATATCCCATTGGGTTCCAACCTTGTAGTTGGGAGATTATTTCAGCTACGTCGAGCTTTATCATGGAGCCTGACCTAATTATGCAGGCTTCCTAAAGGGGTAGCAGGCTTGGCTAGCAGGCGCGGGTAAGGTGTTTGCCATAAACAGGCAACCTTGGCTCGGTTCTGGAAGAGTGGAGAGGTACGCTCGAGTACTGCTCTTGCTACTTGATTTAAACGTACCAGGATCTACAGTGGATCTTGGCACTTTTGGTGACGACGGGGCTTCATGGGCTTCTTTCTTTTATGCTCGGATAGGTCGAGATTATACCTCGACGAGGTAAGAGTGTCTTTGCAAGACAAGTTCGGTACCTTGAAGGTCTCCTAGTGGAAGTAGAGATAGTAGCAAGCTCTAGGAGAGTGTCACGAGATATCTTGATATCGGGAGACCTAGGTCCTTTTACGTTGACCTAGCTTCGGGCTTTATCCTGGTATAAGAAGCTTGACATGGTCTCGTCGGGCTTTATTGGGTAAGCCTAGACACGTGCGAGATGCTCAGATGGTATGGCCTCGCCTTGCTCCTATAGGATGGCGTGGTAGCTCGACCTCGGGGACCTTGATACCACGTCAAACAAGCCCGATGTTGGACCCTTACGGGAAGACTGGGAAGTGGAAAATTCTTCTTTGGTCCCCAGCCAAATTTTGCTATTAACAATCTATTCTCACATTAATTGATTCCATAATAGTCTTAGTTTTCAAGTTGAACACTCTATATGCACGACTATTATTAGCCTACCCAAGAAAAAGACCAATATCACTTTAAGCATCAAACTTTCCTTAGTGATCTCTATCATTCAAAATAAAACACTTACTCCCAAAAGTGTGGAAGTAACTCACATTGGGCTTCTTGACCTTCCAAAGTTCATATGAGGTTTGTTTTGTGTCGGGCCTTCTAAAAACTCAATTAGTGACATAGCATGAGGTATTGACCTCTTCGGCCCAAAGATTTCTAGGGACTTTCTTGCCATTGAGCATGACCCTAGCCATCTCTTACAAGACATGATTCTTCCTCTCAACAATACCATTTTGTTGAGGAGTTATAGGAGCCGAGAACTCATGTAAAGTCCCATAATCATTACAAAACTCACTAAATCTAGCATTTTCAAATGCACTCCCATGATCGCTCCTAATGCGACATATTTTCTTAATTCCAAGACCTTTTTCATTTTGAACTTGATTACAAAATTTCTTAAAGTAACCAAACGTTTCGGTCTTATCCCTAAGAAAATATACCCAAGCAAGCCGAGAAAAATCATCAACACATACAAAAATGTAATTCTTACCATTTATGCTTTCGGTTTGAATTGGTCTCATTAGGTCCATATGTACAAGTTCTAAGGGCTTCTTGGTAGTAAAATTAGTGTTCTTTTTATGAGACACTTTTGTTTGTTTACCTAATTGACAAGGTTCACAAACACAATCAAGATTTTTACAAAGACTAGGAAGACCTCTAACAATGTCATAATTCTCAAGCTTCTTTAAATCTTTATAATTCATGTGGCCCAATCTTTCATGCCGTAATTCAAGCTTGTTGCACTCATGTGCCATATTACATGTTAGTGGATCAACCTCTAAACAATAGCAATTGTCCGAAGACCTTTTGACTTTCAAAACAATTTTGCCCTTTTTATCAATTATCGTGTACACATCCTTGTTAAAGCTAACTTCTTTAAAAATTTCACACAAGTGAGTGATGCATATTAAATTAGATTGTAGACCATCTACATACAAGGTGTCATGAAGTTTAGGCAATCCAGGAATACAAATTGTTCCCTTGACTAGAAATTGCTTTTTGGTGCCATCACCAAATGTAGCCCATCCACCATCATTCATAACAAGATTCTTAAAGAATTCCTTGTTACCGGTCATATTCCTAGAGCAACCGCTATCTAGGTACCAACAATAGGATGAATTAACTCTTAAAGCATATTGTGCAACCAAACATTGTGTTGTGTTTTTCTTAACCCAAACTTGTTCACAATTCTAACAAAATATAAGTTTCAAATATGTTCACAGTTCCAACAAAATATAAGTTTTAAACATGTTTCAAACATGTTTCAAATATGTTCACAATTCCATCAAAATATAAGTTTCAAACATGTTTACAATATCAAACATGTTCACTCCTCTAGAATTTCCTTCACGAAATCCGGCTTATAAGAGTCATTCAAGTCATTCCAAATGCGCAACTAGTTTGGCTTATTTCCAAAATACATAGCAACCCGTATCACTTGCATACGATCAAGACCCATACCCTCTCAATGCGCTGCTTCTACCAATTTTTGCAAAGAGGAGAGAAAGAATTGGAAAAAGATGTGAGCCTCAAGTACCACAAAGAAATATATGTTGATAATTGAATTGTACAAGGCATAGATACACACTAAATTGGCAAGAAATTCATGGCTATCAAGGTAGGTCATTTTCATGATTTCAATCTCTTTTTACAAATTTGTTCCCATCCAAGTTAGCTCATTAGATGCTTAAGATATTTGGATTGACCAACCAACTAATTGTTCAATTAAAGCAAGAGAAGCGCTTGCATTTGAGTTCAAAAACAGTTGTCATTATAAATTGTCAAACCATCGACACACTCTAATGATCACGTACTTCATTTTTTCTTCCAGATGCTTTTAAAAACTCTAGTTTCAAGCTCTAGCATATTGACAAGCAGGCAACATCCAAAATATTCTTACCAAGCAATAAAATGGACCATCCCCATAGTTATTACTTCTCTTTCAAAGAACTTTTGTTTTCTCATTGAAATGAACAAATAGGACAATAGGTATTATTGAATTCTGGCATTTCCTTTGGTTTATCACTGTAATTGGTATCTTTTTTTTTTGGTCATTTAATATTACTCAAAGAAAATGCATCAAAATCCTTCATCTCTCAAGATGATTGTTATCCCAACTAAAAAACTCAAATAAATAAATAAAAAATGATAGCTTAAAGCCTTAAACTCATTGTTATTATGCACACGGTACTCTAAGCAATCTCAGAACGTTGGCACCATTTCAGGTCCATTTTGGTTCATTTCGTTAGAAACCTTTTGAAATGTTTATCGATCATTTGATCACTACTCTAGGGAAACCTAAACTGACCATTTCATTTCCAAACAACTGAGTTCTCACATGGTAGATTACGTAAAAATCACTGAAAATCATAGGTTTTCAATCCTCTATCTTTGACAACCATGATGCATGAAAATAAAGATATATCATATGACAATGAGAAAAACTATCTCTATGTTACTCATACCACCACACATGCCCAAACTAACACCAAATTGACGTGATACAAGTATACAACTCTTAGAATACTCTATATACAAATGCATTACCAATTCACCGGCATGGATGATTATACAAGCAAAGAATAGAAGATGTTTGGGATTGAAAACTGAAATGAAGAGTACCTCATCCTTCTCGCTTTTACCTCCAGTGAAGAACTTGTAAATTCCAAAGATGAGTAAAAGATACAATCACAAACTGCAACAATTTAAAAATAGTTTATTACCAAAAATGTCAAAAAATGGATTTCACAAATGATAAAACCTCAAAAAATCACCAAAAACGCAATCATTTGGTTAAAATAAGCATGGATTTCATAAACAAAATTCATATTATTAACTGAAAATAATAATGAAATGAGGTGAGAGAGAAACCGAGTTCGGTCGGACCGTTTACAATTGAGAAATGAAGAAGTCAATCGAGTTGTGAGGTGTCACCGACGGCTGTTCTTGTGTAAACAGAGGATGCGTTACCCCGATGACGGCGAGTTCGCTTGACGCCGATGAAGATAGATCTGCAGCCGGCTATTTTTGTTTGAAGAGAGGATGCGTGACCTCGACGACGGTGAGTTCGTGTGACCCCAACGACAGCGAGTTCGCATGACACCAACGAAGATGGATCTGTAGCTGGTGGGTTTGAGAGAGAGACGAGCGGGCAATGATAAGGGTTTGAGAAAGACGAGTGACCGATCAGGGTAAGTTTTTTTTTTATAGTTGATAGTTTTGTAAATTTAAAAAGCTTTGAGGGTAAAAATGTATTTTCCAGACTTGTACCATGCATGGGACAAGTCTGGCCTAGGGTGTGAGGTGGGACAAGTTTTCATGGTTTTTGTCCCATGCTGTCCCGTCCCGTCCCATGTTAATGGCGCAGCAAACGTGGGACAACAAAAAGTTGTCCCGTCCCGTCCCGTGTACCAAACGCACCCTTAAGGTTGTCTAGGGTATGAATGAGAAATATTAACTTATTCTATCTTTATTTAAGAGTGCAATTTTAGTTCTTTAGTGGAATGAACTAAAATTAATAGATCGGACCTAAGTGAATCATTTGTTGATTGTTATTGGGTTGTGTCTATTGGAGCTTAAATTTAGATAGCCCTCCAAGATCCCCAATCCACACGAACTTGCATGGATAACTTGATTTATTCTACCGGACCAATTTAATGGTCCATATAGAATTGTATTGAGGCATGTGGACTTGTATCTTTATGTAAAAATGGGTCTAGTTCACATGTGGACTTTTTTATTAAGGTCCAATAGATTTAATAAAATAAGAAAAGTAACATATTTGGCCCATGTATATGTGTTGGGCGGAAAGACTATATAAAATAGCTTAATATTTTGTTTTGTTTTTTATTTTTTTATTTTATTAAATGGAAATTAATTAATTAGGTGATTAATTAATTATTTAATTAAAAGTCTAAATCTTTTTCTAATAGAAGTAGGTCTCCTAATATTATACTATTATTGGTAGTATAATTAATATTAAAGATTATATTTAATAAGTAGACAAATAAAATGAATTATTTAACTAGTCAAATTAGGAAATCTTTAATATGGTTAAAAATACACTATTGAGTTGGATTAGGAGTCTTGGTGTAGGAAAGAATTCTTGGTCACCAAGTAAATCTACCTAAGGATAGTATTCTTACCCGTCAAGTAAATCCTTCTTAATAAAGGATTTGTGATCCTATATATACCACCTTGAAATTTCGGCCAGCCCTATGATTCTATGAGTGAAATTTCGGCTAAGCTAGGTATTTTTCAAGAGAGAATTCGGCCTAGCAAGAGAAAATTTTAAGGGAGAAAAATTTAGTTTTTGCTCTAGATAAAATTCAATCAACTCGTAGATATAAGGTGTAGAATTCGGCCAAGGAGAAAAGAGGAAAAGAGAAAAAGAGAACTTTTTTTTGTTTTTGATAGTACACTAGTATCCTTTATATCAAAAGGGTTTTGTATACAAAATCAAATCGGGTTCACGTGAGGTTCAATCAATTAGATTGATAATTCACAAGTGACCGGACGCTCTTGGTTTTTTATCTTGGAGGATAATTGTAACTAACAAATTAAAATATTTTGTTTGTTTCCATCCTCGGGTATACAATTTAAAGAAAGGGAGCCCACACTCCTAGGTGATTCACGTTCGTGATTGGATTGGAGGATCTTAGGGATTCAATTCGACGCTAGTTCAATCGTCAAGAGAAAAAGGTACGACACTTTTATATACATCAATTAATCTATGGTTAAGATTTGTTCTTGTTATTATAAAGGAAAAAAATTTATTTATATCGAAACCCTAATTTTATTGTTTTTCACGCTTCCGTTGCACGATTTTTCGTACAGGAACCGTGATACTCAAGACAAGGAGTGAATGGACAACGAATGAGTTTGAGGTTGCTAAATGGCACCATCGTGCTATGAATGCCATCTTTTGAGGAGTTGATGGGCATCAATTCTCCTACATTCAAAATCTTGAATCCGTAAAGGTGGCTTGGGATACTCTCTAAGTTACTAATGAAGGAAGCTTAGCAGTAAAGAAATCAAGTCTTCAAATGTTGGCATCACAATTTGAAGGTTTAAGTATGGGTAAAGAAGAAAAGTTCGAAGACTTCCAATTCCGGTTTCTTAACATTGCTAACCAATGTTCAGCACCTGGAGTACCTATCTCAAAAGAGCGTTTAAATTGGAAAATCCTTAGGTCTCTTCCTAAAAGATTTAAATTAAATGTGACGGCCATTGAGGAAAGCAAGGATATGGATAGCATGAATATCGATGAGTTGCTTGGGTCTCTCCAAACTTATGAGATGTGCTTGAAGCCAAAGATTAAGAGTAAGGGAATCGCTCTCAATGCTATTAAGGAGGAAAGTGATGATGAAAATGAATATATGGTTCTTTTGGTTAGAAAGTTTAAGAAGTTTCTAAAGAAGAATGCCAACCCTAGAGGCAAGTCTTCTAAGGAAAATAAGGTTAAGAAAACATCATCTCCAAGGAATGAGAAGAATAGTCAAGCCATGAACAAGAAAGGTGTTCAATGCTACAATTGTCATGGTTTCGGTCACTTTGCTAGTAAGTTCATCAAGAAGCCATATAAGAAAGACAATAAAGGTAAAGTGTTGGTGGCTACTTAGAGTGATGATGATTCTAATGATGATGAGAGCTCTAGTAGTGAGTCTTCAAGTGATGAAGAGTTGGTGAGCAACTTTATAGCTCTAACAGCTTCTCATCCTCCATTATATGTTGATGGTACAATATCTTTGAATAAGAACTTTGATACAAATCATCATGGAAGCTCTATTTCCATTCCTACCAATCTTGAGTTGTTGACCAAGATAGAGAAGTTTGAAGAAGCTAAAGATAATGCTATAAGAGAGGAAGTTGAGAATGATGATTTGATCAAGAAACAACTAGATGAGTTTGTGATTGGTACTCGTAGACTTCTTGGTGAGAAAGGTGATATTATGAAAAAGTTTAAAGAACTTGAAAAGATAAACCTTGAGAAGGATAATGTGATATATTCTTTGAAGAAGAGTGAACAAGAATTAATGGAAGAGATAGACACGGCTAAGGAGGCCATCAAGGACTTAGTGAATGATTCGGTAAGTGTGTCTAGTTTTAGGAATCTTGTTAACTCTCATAGTGATGAAGACGACTTGGTAGTTGAAGAGGAGCCCTTGGAGGCACGACTTCCTACTCACTTGGATAAAGTCATGATTGATAAGAAACAACACAAGAAGATAATATCAAAAGCCAAGAAGAAGTTGGCAAACAAGGTATCTTTGCAAACTCCTAGTGAAGCTAGCTCAACTCCAAAAGGTACAATTTCATCTTTTATTCCAACTTGCCATTATTACAACACAATAGGTCACATTAAGCCTAGGTGTTATAAATTTATTGAAAAATGCAAATTAGGAAATGAATCTAGAGATAAGGAGATTAAACTTCAACTTGAACATGCTAAGGCTTTGAAAGTTGAAAAACATGATAATATTGATAAGCATGAAAAGGAGTTGTGGAGTAGAAAGAAATCTAATCTTGTTCAACTTGACAAAGCTTGTGTTGAAAATGTTAAGGAAGAGTGTATTAATTATATTCTTGTTAATCAAGTCATTGAAGGACTTTACTCTAGATTTAACATTGTTGTCAAGGATGATATTGGAAATGTTTGTGTAGGTACACCCAAGAACAAGTGGTTCAAGGGTGAGTGCTCTTATCACTAATGTAAGAAGCACATGTGAGGTATCTTTGAGGCAATTTATCAATTGCGTTGAGAATTCTAGCTTGCTAAGCTTTGAATACTCCATGTATTGATATGAACTTGGTTATCTCACATCATGTTTGTTATGATGGTTGAAATTTGTTGGTTAATTGTAGATATATGTGTTGATTGTGTTGAGATATTATGCTTTTTATACTCTTGTTGTGAAACATCGTCAACTTGGTGTCATGAGAACATTCAAGGCAAGAGTGCTCATAAAAAGGGCGGAAGTATGATATTTGGTGAATATAATGTGCAAAAGGTATCTCTATACTCTAATGCATGTTCTCTTAGATATTCATCTTTTGACTCAATTTTTGATATACATCTCATAGCATGTCGTACTAGAGAATTTTGTATAGCATACATATGGTTCTCATTGACATTTGCTATTTTAGGATCTAATAGTGATATTGTTCACATTGATCTTAACTTTGATGATTGTTTATGTATTATATTGAGTGGAATTACTTTTGAAAATATGAGCTTCATATTCTTTGAAAGCTACTCATTAGAGAAGTAATGATCTTGAATAAGTCTCTACTTATTGCTTTTAAATCATGTGCTTATGAGCCATAAAATCTTGGTTTTCTAAAATTGCACTTTGCTTCTCTTATATGTTTTGCTAGTAGGTTGAGTTTGCTAATATGAAAACTTTGGATGTGCTTAAGTACATTTAAAATGACATATGGTCAGTATCCATTTTGTTTCGGTAAATATATAGAACTCAACGAGCACCTTTATAGAAAGCCGCCATGAAGTGAATTTTGTTTATGTTTAAAAAGAAATCAATGAAGTGTTGAAATGGAATCATGAAAAGAAAATTCTTTGATTCAAAGCCTAAAAAGAAAAGGAGGAAGGCTTAAAAAGGAGTCGGGTTGAAAAACAGAAATGAGATGATGAGCCACATGCGCACACACGCTCATATTTTGAAATCTATTCTCTTAAAAGCAAAAAATTTCTGATGATAATCGGTTTGACTTTTTTATGGAAAAAGCTTAAGATGAATAGATGTTGGAAATCGTTTGCATGTTGATTATCAAACTACTTCTTGATATATATTTGAAGCATATCTCTCTCACACACACTTTGTTTATGAGTATGTTGATATTTTAGCAATTGTTGAAGAATTATGAGAGAACTTGAAAATCTTTGTGTATCTCTCTTAGCATATGAAGCTTATTTTGTTTAGATTTCTTCAAATTTCTTGAATATATGATTGTGTGAACATCTTTGTGAACTTTTTGCTATCATTGATTTTAGTTATGGCATTTATCAAGGGGGAGCATTGTATGCTAGGCGTTGTTCTCTTTTATGATGTGTTCACACGCTTCATTTTGTTACATGTTGGCATATTTTGACTTAACGACACTTGTAAGATATTACTCACTATCTTTGTCTTGCATGATGATTCATTCTTAAGTCATATGTCTTTGTTTTTATATTGTTGTGACTAATGTGTTTGTTTTGCTTTCACTCACTACGGTTGTATATGTATAGCATCTTATCACACAAGAAAAATGAGAAGAACTAAGATTACCGGAAGTGGAAATCAATTGAATCCCGTTGTTAAAGCCAAGTCTTCCTCAAAAGGATCCAAAGCTTCAAGGACAAAAGATTTAGGGATCTTTGGAACAAATAAGATATTTCAAAATAGAGGCATTGACTTTGGTAAGTGTAAAGATTCTTATGTTCTTAAGTGCTTAAAGGATAGAATATGGGAATATTTGGTGAGTATGTTAGGACTTGTAAATGATACTCTTGTTAGAGAGTTCTATCATGAATATAAGGAAATTGCCACCTTGTTAGATGCTTTGATGGAAATTAAGGGTATTGTATTTAGAGTTAACCTGAAAAATATTAACAAGTTTATTGGGCTATCTAGTGATACAGATTCTAATTTTCTAGAAGTGGATGTTATTGAGAATCTAAATATCATGGGTAGAACTCTTTATGACAATGCTTCTTTTGAGTGGAAAAATAGAGCATACATTAGTCTACATGAGTTAACTAAGGCTAGTGCATTTTGGCATCTATTCATTTGTCTAACATTATTGGATCTTCGAATTCAACCGAGTTGGATAAGGACAAGATCAAAATAGTGTATGCCTTGGTAACTAATCAACCGATAAACCTTGGAGATCTTCTCATGTATTAAATTGATAGTGCGACTTTCTCTACTTGGGGTGATAAAAAGCTTGTATAACCGGGGTTTATTACTTCATTGTGTTTAGCTCGTGGGATTAAAAGTAGAGAAGATGATGTGTTAGTTCAACCCTTGGAGAAATATTGTGATAAACGTGTGATACTTTTAGACTATTTAGTAGTTCTCAAGTTGATAGTCATGTGATTAACACAAGTATTCTTCTGGATTGGGCTATACAATTGAAAGAGAAGGTTGATGAACTTAGTGCAATAGTTGTTCAACAAGATGCTAGGATAAAAGAGTTGGAGGAGTACATTGCTTCAAGCTCAAGATCACCTCTCAAGCATTATGTTAGATCAACTACTCGCACAACTTTCTTTGATAGAGCAAGTGGCTAGTATTTGAGCTTTGAGGTACATTTCTTAACCTTTTGGAGTCATTTCATGTCTAAAAGGGGGAGAAAGAGTATATGCTAGTTACTTAGTTTCTTTCTATATTGTTTTTGTGAACTTTTGAACTTAATGGCATGTAATAATTAGTTTTAAGATTTAGTTAAGAATTTTTGTTATTTAGCATATATTGAGGGGGAGATACATGTATTTGTGGACTTTATTGTATATTCTTATCCATATTATATGTTGCCACATTTGTTGTTTTTTCTTGTATATGCATTGTGCTTTGAGATTATTTGTAGGTTGCTTCAAGAGAAGATCACGATGAAGTTCAAGAGTTGATGAAGATTAGTTCTAGGAATCTTACTCATTGTAATGTGAAGGAGTGATTTTGTGACCTATCTTCATTTTTATATTTGTAGTAAATGTATAGGCGTTTTGACATGAAATTTTGCCAAATGGGGAAATTGTTAGATTTCAGTTTATGTTGGCATTAATTCCATATCAAAATGATGTTTACTTGTAATGATTTAGTTGTCTAGGATTCATGATGATTCGTCTCAAAGGAGGAATAGCAACTAGTCAAAGCAAGTACAAAGTCTTCAAAGAGAAAGGATGCTATATGGTTCTACAAAGGTATACTAAGACCTTATCTTTCTTTTACAGGACTTAAGGCATACATACACAATTCATACATTTGTATCCCTGCATAGTTGTGCACCATTTAAGGCACACACATACAAATCATACATATGTGTCCTTGCATCGTTGTGCCCATTTATAACACATTCACACACTTGAAGATGAATGCTCATGCATTGGTATGAACATGTTTTGGAAAATACATGATTTGAGATTATTTCTATGTAATTTGCATTCTAATGTGAATTGTGTTTGTATGTGTATATGTTTGTATAACATGGATATTGAACTTGATTTTAGTCTTTAATCATTCTCGACTGAGTTCCGGTCATTTCGGTTACTCATACTATTGATTTCAAGTTCTAAGTCAAAAGATACTAAACTTTAAACTCATGTTGTGTACATTTTCTTTGTATTCGTATATCGAGTCGAATTATTATTTTCTAGGTTTAATATCTTATATTTCCATGTCCATGAGAGAGTTACAGTTAGTAATCCTCAAAGGATTCAAATTCCAAGTTCGGAGGCTAGAGAACAGTCGAAGAACACGAAGGGAGGTCGAGGGAAAAAGAAGACAGCACACAGCTCTTCTTTCCCGAGATGGCGCGTGGCCAACTCTGGCAACAAGCAAGCTTGGCTGCTTCTTGTCCCTTTTGGTCATTTCATACTCTATTATTTCTCTCTCCTTTATATATCCCTTCCCTATCATATTTCATTACAAAAAAAAAGAGATTCAAAATTTGAGTGCAGAATTTTCTCCCAAATTTTCTCACCTTCCAAACACCATAACTTCTTCATTTGAACTCCGATCTGAGTGATTCAAAGTTGAGAGTGTTTTTATATTCATCCTCCATCTTTTCTCAGAAGGTTTGAGTTAGTTTTATAGCTGGTTTTGGAGTCTAACGTCGAAAAAATGGGACTTCACCAGATCAACTAAGGTATAGATTTTCTCTCAAAGTTTCCTTTTAAAACTTGGTCAATTGCCTTGGGTTTTCTTCAATATATATATATATATATATATATATATATATATACATCTTGTGATTCTTTTGAATTGAGTTTTGAACTCATTTAAAACTAGATTGAGTTTCAATTGAAATCTCACATGCTGAGTTAGGTTTTGATTTTGCTTATGTTTTCACATGTGTGGGATTGTATTGTGCTAGCTTTGATTCTAGGTCTATTTGATGATCTTTAATTGATTGATTTTGTCAAAGAATAGTTCCTCACATGTATTAGGCTCTCATTGGCTGAAATCTCACTATGATACATGTGCTTGTGTTCTTATGAGCTATACTTGTGCTTAGTTGATTTCATGAATAAGATAATATGCTCTTGAACTCTTGCTTTAATCTAAATGACTTTGTCACATGATTTTAGCATATTTCTGGTAAATGAGATTTTAAATTGATTATGTTTTAATTGAACATATCTTGTGACACAAGTTTTAGATCTATTCATGTATCTAGGTTATAATTAATGTTAAATATATCTTACATGATCTAGATGGATTAAACATGCATGATTGACTAGACTACATTTGTGTTGTGCATTCATGCTTATGTCTAGTATTTTCCATAGGATGTGTTGATCATAACATTCTATGTTGTGTGCTTATTTGCGTTTTGCATTCATGATCACCTAGATGCCTTGTGAGAAGGAAGTCTTGACAATAGGTGTGAGACCTATGTTGTTGAGCATGGAAGTCTTGACAAGAGACAGGAGACCTCGAAATGTCAAGCAAGGAAGTCTTACCTAGGGTTATGAGGATCCGGAAGGGTGAGCAATGAAGTCTTGCCTAGGATCGTGAGGATCCAGAAGGGTGAGTAAGAAAGTATTGCCTAGGGTTGTGAGGATCCGAAAGGGTGAACGATGAAGTCTTGACAAGAGGTGTGAGGCCTCCGAATATTGAGCAATAGGGTGAACTATTCATGAGTAGGATAAGAGGGTAGTTTCTAGGTGAAGAGGTCACTTGAGAGATTGTACTTGTCTTATCTACATGTGGATTTTTTTTGCCGGTGGTTGCTAACCCGTGGATGTTTCCTCTTCGGAGGTTTACCACGTTATATCTTATGTCAACTTTTCTCTATCCCTATCTCTCTTATATTTGTATTTGTAATTTTAATGCTATGGATAGAACTTTATATGTAAGTTGACTTCCTTACCATAATGTCAATTGTGTATGTGTTATGGTTGCTTTTTTGTATCACACTTTATATGTTTTATATATTGATTAAGTGTCTTTAATTGATATATATATATATATATTGTGATACAAGCAATCTAGAGAGACAAACTTTTTTTTTTCTAAGGGAGTCAAAAAAAGTGTCTAACCTATTCAGCCCCCTCTAGGTTAGCCTTGAACATTTAACCGTATTTGTATTTTCAAACTCCCAGACCTGAGCTAGCTCAGAAAAATCAGAGCAAACCTCCCAATAGGTCGACATACCGCTTCCCCGTTTCTCAACCTAAGCAAGAAAGGTATCCAGTAAGGCAAACCCCTCCGCGAGCTTCGCCTCCTCCCAGGATAGTAGACTCTGTAACGTGAGATGATAGAGGGTATGATCACTACACCCCCTTAAATGCATCCCGTGAAACAATATATCTCACCATTCGGGATAAGGGGCTACTACATAATCCCGCACCCATGAAAGCCCCTGTCGATAGGAGGAATCGATACAAGTACTATGACTTCCATGAACATATAGGTCACAACACTTCAGAGTGCTATAACTTGAGTAATCAGATTGAGGCTTTCATAAGGGGAGGATGTTTAATAGATTTTTTACTGCAGGTCAGGGATAATATTCAGCTTGGAAGGGAAGTACAGACTACTAGCATGCCGAAAAGAGAAAGGAGGAGCAGGCGGATCTGATGCAGTAAATCCAGGTGATACATACCATCAGCGGAGGGCCCACTTTGGCTGGTACCTCCAATAACTCTAGGAAAAACCATGTGAGGAAGATCCTTCATGTAGATGAAGGGCGGTGCATCTTTTAGGTCGACTAGAGCCCGGCTGACCTCTACTAGTTAACACAGATTATTTTCACCAAGAAGGATGTCTACATCACCGTGCAACCTCATGACTATCCCATGGTGATCACAGTACATATTGCCAACTGCATGGTCCACCGAGTGCTTGTTGACACATGCAACAACATCAATATCCTCTTTAAAGATACATTGGAGAAGGTGAATTTGAACAATGGTGTTACTGAAATTTCCCTTTAACTTTATAATGTAAATATACCTAGAGGGGGGGGGGGTGAATAGGTATATGCTCCAATTTTTATCTTCTTTTAAAACAATTCAATTTCAATAATGCTTAATGAAAATTGCAAACAATGACACACAATGTTTATGTGGTAAACCTCTTAGAGGAAACATCCACGGGTTGAAAACACAACCATCGGTATGCAAATCCACTATTTCAAATAAGAGTTACACACTCAAGCAATCAACACATGCTTTCCAAGCTATCACTCTTACACTACCTTTGAACCTAGTGATCTACTATGCCAACTTCCTATCCAAGACCTCCTATCTCTATAAAGATTCCTTGCTCACCTTTCCAGATCCTCTCGACCCTAGGCAAGACTTCTTGCTAAACTGTCAAGTCCTCCCGACTCTAGTTGAGACTTCCTTGCTCAACAATCCGAGGTCGCACACCTCATGTCGAGACTTTCACTTGCTTAGCTACCAAAGTCCTCCCGACTCTAGCTAAGACTTCTAATTGCTCAAATCAAAGAATCACTCTAAGATATGATACTTACTACCTCTTCTCAAGGTATCTAAGTGATCATGAATGCAAAATACAAATAAGCACTCAACATAGAAAATGATGATCAACAAATTCTATGGACATGCAACTAGATAGCTAGATTATGCATTCAAAAAACAATCACAAATGTATCTAGACAACCTAAGCATGTTATAAACTAAGAACCAAATCAATGAAATGAATATACCAAATGATGTAGACCTAGTTCTTAGAAAATGAAATTAAATCTAGAAATAGTCAATCAAGCATAAGAACAAAAGATTTCTAGAAGCAATTTCACTTTCATCATGTTTAGCACAAATCAATCAACTTATCACAAATCTAGCTAAACTTGAAAATCAAATCAATAAACCACAAAATGATATCAAAATCATCCTATTCATGTTTCTTAATCAAATAGCATCAATCAATAAGAAGATCTAAAAGAAAACTAAGAAGAAGATGATTTTACCAACAAGGATGAAAATCACGAACTGAAGATCTGAGCACTACGAAATATCTAGACATAATTTGGTTCGTTAAATTCTTTGGGTTTGTAGAACTCTTCAAGACACTGGAAATAGGTTTTTGAATCAAGTGATTCGGAGTAGAAATGAAGAAGTGCTCACAAAAACAAAAATCAAAATGTGGAGAGAAAAATTATTCACTTGTTCTTCAAATTCAATTTTCTCAACTTGTAATGAATGAAAGAGAATGAGAGGTTTTAAAGAGAGAACGACCAAATGAAAAAATTACCCTTATGCCTTAGTGCCTCCCCAAGATGGCGTGTGGGCATCTCGGGGCAGCAAGGCTTTGGGGCCGAGATGGCCACGCGTCATCTCGGGAAGGTGCCAAGTGATGGCTTATGCCATCGCACCTCTTCTCTTGCGCTCCTCTCGCGTTCTTCGGCCGTTCTTTGGCCTCTGAACTATGAATTTGAATCCATTTGAAGATTACAAACCAGGACTCCCTCATGGACATGGAAATATAAGATACTCAACCCAAAAAATAATAATTCGACTCAATATATGAAGACGAAGATAATGTATAGAAAGTGTAGTATCTTTTGACTTAAAACTCGAAATCAATAGTATGAGTAACCGAAATGACCGGAACTCAATCATGAAAAATATAAGACTAAAATCAAGTTCAAGACCCATGTTATACAAACATATAAACAAATAAACACATTTCACACAAGAATGCAAACTACATAGAGATAGTCTTCAATCATGCATTTTCAAAAAACATGTTACTTTCATACCAATGCATGAGCATTCAACTTCAAGTGTGTGAATGTGTTATACCAATTGATGCGCTATGATGTAGCGGCAAAAATGTATGATATGTATGTATGTGTACATTTAATTGTGCACAACTAAGCAGGGACACATATATATGAATTGTGTGTGTGTGTGCGCATTTAATGGTGCACAACTAAGCAAGGACACATATGTATGAGTTGTGTGTGTGTGTGCGCATTTAATGGTGCACAACTAAGCAGGGACACATATGTATGAATTGTGTGTGTGTGCGCTTACGCCTTGCAAGAGGAAGAAGAAACTCGATACCTCAGCATCCATAGTACCAATCCTTATGAAGATGAACTTTGCATCATGAGAAGTTTCTTTTCTTCCTGGAAGCTCTTATCATCATGAACCACTTAAGCAACTGAGCATTACAAAGAAATGAAGTTTTGTTATGGAATCAAGCCAACACAAATCTAAAAAAGTAAAACCTAACAATCTCTCCCTTTGGCTATTCCATGACAAAACCTCTACCTCACCATACAATGATCATTCATAATCAATGTTGATTGCATTCTCACATCCTCACATTACAAAGAGATATCCCTACACTAAAGTGTCTTCATCAGTCCTCAAGAATATCTTCACATATTCAAATCACCTGTGAGACAAGAACAACCAAAAGCAATCTTCTACAAAGAATATAGGTGAGTTAACAAACAATATATTAAACAAAACAAAAATTCCCTTATTCTTATCTCATGCAAACAATAATTCTTTCTCCCCCTTGAGACAAGATTTCTCCCCCTTAATGAATTGTCTCCCGTTTATCAAAAGTAAGTAACATGGTGAGAAAAAACACTTTCTCCCCCTTTTTGGCAAGGAATAGACAAAAAAACATATTACACAACCTAGAGAGAGAGAAAGGTAAATGCCAATTGATAATACCTACAAGATTATAATGGATGCATGATAAAATCATGAGATAATGAGCAAACAAGTTGTATAGAGAACTAAGTTAAACAAACTAAGCTCCCCCTTAACATATGCTCCACATATTAATGAGCAAGTAAACTTGTTCATAAGAGAATCACATAATCACACATTTCAAGCAATAAAAGAAAGTAAATCATTATTTCTTCAAAATTAATAAGAGAATCATAGATTTTCATTATTCCCTCAAAAATAATCTCCTATTGCTAATGAATCAAGCACATTAAGCAAAAATGTGTGTGTCTGAAAATGCTTCTGGCATATAAAAAAGGAGTGATTGTGATATCAACATGCAAACCACTTTAACACATATCCATCTAAAGCTTTTCCAATCAAGGTCAAACCGATTATCATCCGGATTTTTTCTTTAAAGAGAATAGATTTCAACATATGAGCGTGTGTGTGCATGTGGCTCGTCATCCCATTTCGTTTTTTCAACCCGAGCAATCATAATTTTCAACTATACTCCCTTTTAAGCCTTCCTCCATTTCTTTTTAGGCTTTGTATCAAAGTTTTTTTTAATGATTCTTTTTCAACACTTCTTTGATTTTTCTAACATAAACATATACTCTTCATGACGGCTTTCACTCATCACAATGGTGTAGCCCTTTCCTACATTGAGCAGCTTCACAACTAAGGTGTGTAGCCCTTTTCATGAAGGTGCTCGTTGAGTTCTGTGTAGATGCCGAAGCAAAATGGATACTAACCATAGGTCATCTATCATGTACTAAACAATGAACTTCAAGATGCATCCATAATCTACATGCTTTCAAACTCAATTACTCAAACTTAGACATATAAGAGAAGCATTTGTGCACTTTTGAAAATTTAGATTTATAATGACTTAAGTTCATGATCTAGAAGCAATAAAAGCTATTTTATCAAAACCATTACTTCTCACATGAGTAGCTTTGAAAGAAATAGATATACAATATAGTTTTACTTATCAAGCCACTCACAACCACACACAAGCATTAATCAACACAAATCATGCCAATGGATATTCTAAGATATACAAATCTCTCTTTGTCCAAGGGTTTGTGAACAAGTTTGCAAGTTGATTTTTAGTAGGCATATGCTCAAGAGTTACTATTGAATGTTCAACAAGTTCTCTAATGAAATGATGCCTACTGTCTATATGCTTTGTGTGTGAGTGTTGAACCGGATTGTTAGAGATGTTAATGGCACTCATATTATCACAATAGAGAGTCATTTTACCTTGATCAATCTCATAATCCTTGATAATTTGCTTCATCCATAGAAGTTGTGTGCAAGCACTTCCGGCCGCAATTTACTCGGCTTCGGATGAAGAAAGAGAGACGAAATTTTTCTTCTTGCTTTGCCAAGGAACCAAATTATTCCCCAAGTTAAAGCAACCACCCGATGTGCTCTTACGATAATCAATGTTTCCTGCCCAATCCGCATCACAATAGCCAACATGAATATCATCAGTATCAAAGGAATAGAATAAACCAAGATTATGTGTTCCTTTTATATATCTAATGATTTTTTTAAACGGCTTTCAAGTGAGATTCTTTTGGATTAGCTTTAAACCTAGCACACAAACCAACTCTAAAACAAATATCCATCCAACTAGCCATTAGGTAGAGAAGTCTACCTATCATGCTCCAAAAGAGACTTTGATCAACATTTTTTTCCTTTTTAATCTTTGTCAAGTTTTAAAGTAGTACTCATAGGTGTTTCACTTGCATGCCAAGAAAGTAATTGAGTTCACCTACCATACTCATTTCAAATTCTCTTGACATAACAATCAAAAAATCATCAATATTGGGTTTACATGTAGACCAAAAACAATGTCATCAACATATATTTGTGCAACAAAAATGTCATTATCACAATGCTTGACAAACAAATTTCAATCAATACCACCTCTCCTATATTGGTTATCAATAAGATATTGTGTCAACCTATCATACCAAGCTCTAGGGGCTTGCTTAAAGCCATAAAGAGCCTTTTTCAACTTAAACACATGATTAGGAGAGTATGGGTCTACAAAACCCTTAGGTTGTTCAACATACACTTCTTCTTGAACGTATCCATTGAGAAAAGAACTTTTGACATTCATTTGAAACACTTTGAATTTTTTAAGACATACAATGGACAACAAAAGTCTAATGGACTCAAGACGTGCAACGGGTGCAAAAGTCTCATCAAACTCTACACCTTCAACTTGAGTGTATCCTTCAGCCACTAGTCTTGCTTTATTTCTCACTATTTTACCACATTCATCGGTCTTATTCCTAAACACCCATTTTGTACCAATCACATTGATATCTTTTGGTCTAAGAACTATCGACCATACTTCATTCCTCTCAAACTGATTTAGTTCTTCTTGCATGGCATTAGCCCAATATTCATCAATAATTGCTTCATTAATATTTTTGGGCTCAATTTGAGAAGTGTAGCAAGCATATGAAATTTGGTTAGCTAGTTGCCTTCTAGTTCTAACCCCTTCATTCAAATCACCTATGATGTCTTATTGATAATGCATGTTCCTAAGTCTAGAATTAGAATTTTTAACATCTTGTTGGTCATCATTCAAACCATTTTCTAACTCTTGAATTTCTTCTCTAGCAACACTATCATTATCATCATTATGACAAGACTCACTTTCATCACAACAAGTCACATCAATAGGTGATTTAGTGTCATTCAACAAATGTTCATTATTATCACACAAATCAAGCATGCTAAGATCATCTATTTTCACATTAATAAACTCCATAATAGTCTTAGTTTTCAAATTGTACACTATATGCACGACTATTATTAGCATACCCAAGAAAGAGACCAATATCACTTTTAGCATCAAACTTTCCTAAGTGATCCCTATCAATCAAAATAAAATACTTACTCCCAAAAGTGTGGAAGAAACTCACATTGGGCTTCTTGCCGTTCCAAAGTTCATAGGAGGTTTGTTTTGTGCCGGGCCTTCTAAAAACTCTATTAGTGATATAGCATGCGGTATTGACCGCTTCGGCCCAAAGATTTCTAGGGAATTTCTTGCTATTGAGCAAGACCCTAGCCATCTCTTGCAAGAAACGATTCTTCCTCTCAACAACACCATTTTTTGAGGTGTTCTAGGAGCCGCAAACTCATTTGAAATCCCATAATCATCACAAAACTCACTAAATCTAGCATTTTTAAATTCACTCCTAATGCGACATATTTTATTGATCCCAAGACCTTTATCATTTTGAACTTGTTTACAAAACTTCTTAAAGTAACCAAAAGTTCTGGTCTTGTCTCTAAGAAAATATACCCAAGCAAACCGAGAAAAATCATCAAAACATACAAAAATATATTTCTTACCATTTATGCTTTCGGTTTGGATTGGTCTCATTAGGTCCATATGCACAAGTTCTAAAGGTTTCTTGGTAGAAAAATTAGTGTTCTTTTTATGAGACACTTTGGTTTGTTTACCTAGTTAACATCGTTCACAAACACCATCAAGCATTTTACCAAGACTAGGAAGACCTCTAACAATGTTATATTTCTCAAGCTTCTTTAAATCTTTATAATTCATGTGGCCCAATCTTTCATGGCATAATTCAAGCTTGTTTCACTCATGTGCCATATTACATGTTAGTGGATCAATCTCTAGACAATAGCAATTGTCGTAAGACCTTTTGACTTTCAAAACAATCTTACCCTTTCTATCGATTATTGTGCACACATCCTTGTTAAAGCTAACTTCTTTAATTATTTCACACAAGTGAGTGATGCTTATTATATTCGCTTGTATACCATCTACATACAAGGTGTCACGAAGTTTAGGCAATCCGGGGATACAAATTGTTCCCTTGCCTAGAACTTGCTTTTTGGTGCCATCACCAAATGTAACCTATCCACCATCGTTCATAACAAGATTCTTAAAGAATTCCTTGTTACCGGTCATATTCCTAGAGCAACCGTTACTAGGTACCAACAATATGATGAATTATCTCTTAAAGCATATTGTGCAACCAAACATTGTGTTGTGTTTTTCTTAACCCAAACTTTCTTGACAAGTTTCTCATTCCTACTTTTATTAACATGCTTTGACTTGTTTTTAGGCACATTGACTCCATTAGTCATATTTTCAAACAAATCAGATAAAGAATTATCAACTTTCTTATGTATAGTAAAATGAGACACAACACAAGATTTAACAAACAAATCATCAACACATTTATTCTCAACATGCTTTTCCAAGGTCTTCTTAGGTCTAATTCTATATCCATACATGGATGATTGCCTAGGACCATTCAAAGACATATCATGCAAATCATTGGCAATTCTACATTTACGAATGTATTCAAAACATCTAGGTCTTATGTGTCCTACCATGTTGCAATAATGACAAATATGTATGAATTTGAGAAGTTTACCATTTGCTTGAGCATTCAACTCATTTTTCCTTCTCACATTCAACTCAAGCAATCAACACATGCTCTCTAAGCTATAACTCTTCCTCTACCATTGAACCTAGTGATCTACTATGCCGACTTCCTATCCAAGACCTCATGTCTCTGGGAAGATTCCTTGCCCACCTTTTCGGATCCTCCCGACTCTAGTTGAGACTTCCTTGCTCAACAATCCGAGGTCTCACACCTCTTGTCGAGACTTCCACTTGCTTAGCTATCCAATTCCTCACGACTTTAGCAATGACTTCCAATTGCTCAAATCAAAGAATCACTCTAAGATATGAGTTGTCTTACCTCGTCACAAGGCATCTAAGTGATCATGAATGAAAAACGCAAACAAGCACTCAACATGGAAAATGATGATCAACAAATTCTATGGACATGCAACTAGATAGCTAGATTATGCTTTCAAAGAACAATAACAAATATATCTAGACAGCCTAAGCATGTTATAAACTAAGAACCAAATCAATGAAATGAATATACCAAATGATGTAGACCTAGTTCTTAGAAAATGAAATTAAATCTAGAAATAGTCAATCAAGCATAAGAACAAAAGATTTCTAGAAGCAATTTCACTTTCATCATGTTTAGCACAAATCAATCAACTTATCACAAATCTAGCTAAACTTGAAAATCAAATCAATAAACCACAAAATGATATCAAAATCATCCTATTCATGTTTCTTAATCAAATAGCATCAATCAATAAGAAGATCTAAAAGAAAACTAAGAAGAAGATGATTTTACCAACAAGGATGAAAATCACGAACTGAAGATCTGAGCACTACGAAATATCTAGACATAATTTGGTTCTGAAAATGCTTAGGGTTTTCAGAACTCTTCAAGACACTGGAAATAGGTTTTTGAATCAAGTGATTCGGAGTAGAAATGAAGAAGTTATCACAAAAACAAAAATCAAAATGTTGAGGGAAAAATTCTGCACTTGTTCTTCAAATTCAATTTTCTCAACTTGTAATGAATGAGAGGGAAGGAGAGGTTTTAAAGAGAGAACAACCAAATGAACAAAGTGCCCTCATGCCTTAGTGCCTCCCCGAGATGGCGAGTTGGCATCTTGGGGCAGCAAGGCTTTGGGGCCGAGATGGCCACTTGCCATCTCGGGGAAGGTGCCCAAGTGATGGCTTATGCCATCACACCTCTTCCCTTGCGCTCCTCCCGCGTTCTTCGACCGTTCTTTGGCCTCCAAACTCCGAATTCAAATCTGTTTGAAGATTACAAATCAGAACTCCCTTAATGACAAGTAAATATAAGATACTCAACCCAAAAAATAAGAATTATACTCAATATATGACGACGAAGACAATGTATAGAAAGTGTAGTATCTTTCGACTTAGAACTCGAAATCAATAGTATGAGTAACCGAAATGACTGGAACTCAATCATGAACAATCTAAGACTAAAATCAATTTCAATATCCTTGTTATACAAATATATAAACAAACAAACACATTTCACACAAGAATGCAAACTACATAGAGATAGTCTCCAATCAGGCATTTTCCAAAAACATGTTACTTTCATACCAATGCATGAGCATTCAACTTCAAGTGTGTGAATGTATTATAACAAATGATGCGCTACGATACGGGGACACAAATGTATGATATGTATGTGTGTGCGCATTTAATGGTGCACAACTAAGCAGGGAGATATATGTATGAATTGTGTGTGTGTGCACATTTGATGGTGCACAACTAAGCAGGGAAACATATGTATGAATTGTGTGTGTGTGCGCTTACTCCTTGTAAGAGGAAGAAGAATCTCGATACCTTAGCATCCATTGTACCAATCCTCTTGAAGATGAACTTTGCATCATGAGAAGTTACTTTTATTCCTTGAAGCTCTTATCATCACAAACCACTTAAGCAACTGAGCATTACAATGAAATGAAGTTTTGTTATGGAATCAAGCCAACACAAATCTAAAACCTAACAGATACAATAGCTGCACTACCCCACTCTATGGATTCATCGGGGACTCGATCATACCCATGGGGTCAAAGATCTTCCCAGTAATCATTGGAACAGCTTCTCTCCAGTAAAATATTATAACAGACTTCATGGTGGTAGATACCCCATCGACTTACAATGCGATACTGGGAAGACCTTTCTTGTCATCCTTGAAGGGGGTCCTGCCCATTTACCAAAACATCATAAATTTTCCAGTAGGAGACAAGATAGAAGAGGTACATGGTGACCAGCAAGCAGCTAGGAAGTGCCATGCAATATCTGCCAACTCGATAACTCTAGCAAAACAATTTGCATGGATTACAACGATCCAGGTTAGGGTAACACCTGGGATGACCTTGGAATATATAGATTCCGCAGATCACCCAGAAAATTACTCCGTGATGCCATATGTAGAAGAATAGAGTAGGGAATGGGCCAGCAGGCATCCTGTGGACAAACTAGAAGAGATACCCATCCAGATGGATGATCCTTCGAATGGCATCAAGGTCGGAGCTACCCTAAAACCAGGAGTGAAGAAGGGTCTGATCAGGCTCCTTAAAGAATTCAACGACATCTTTGATTGGAGTCACGATGAGATGCCTGGAATCCCAATGTCATTGGAGGCTCACCGATTGGCAGTGGATCCGACCTTCAAACCTGTCAAGAAGAAAAGGCATCATTTTAATGCCAGAAGAAATAATACGGTTCAGAAGGAAGTAGATAAGTTAGTCAGAGCAGGCTTCATCAGAGAACCGCGCTATCCCGAATGGATCGCCAATGTGGTCATGGTCACGAAGGCAAATGGAAAGTGGCATATGTACATTGACTACACCGACCTCAACCGGGTATGTCTAAAAAATAGTTTTCCTTTATCGAAGATCGATCCAGTTGGTTGACTACACCTTTGGAAACAAGATCCTAAGCTTCATGGATGCATTCTCAGGGTACAACCAGATTAAGATGCATTCAGCCAACCAAGATAAGACCAGTTTCATTACCGGATAAGGTATGTACTGTTACAAAGTGATGTCATTTGGTCTTAAGAACACGGGGGCTACATACCAGCGGCTAGTTAACAGGCTGTTCAGACCCGAGATTGGAAAGTCGATGGAGGTGTTCATCGATGACATGATCACAAAATCACAATCTATAGAAAGACATCAGGACGACCTTTGCAGAATTTTCATGATCCTAAAGGAAAACCATATGAGATTGAACCCCTCCAAATGTGCTTTTGGGGTAACCGCAGGAAAGTTTCTGGACTTCATGGTCTATGAGAGAGGCATAGAGGCTAACCCAGTAAAGATCAAGGCTATCTTGGACCTAGAATCCTCTACATTACTTAATCAAGTACAAGTCTTGACCGGACAGGTAGCAACACTCAACAGGTTCATATCTTGCTCCACCGATAAATGTCTTCCTTTCTTCAAAGCTATTAAGCAGGGAAGAAACATGAAATGGGACCAGGAGAGTGAGCAAACCTTTCAAACCTTGAAGTGGTATATGACGAGCCCTCAATTACTAGTCAAGCCAAGTCCTGGAGAGGAGCTATAAATCTACTTGGTTGTTTCAGAAACTGCAATGGGTGGGGCCTTAGTCAAGGAATGTAAAGATAGGGTCCATCGACCTATCTACTGCGTAAGCCACGCTTTAACAAAGCCAGAGAAAAATTATACTCTTTTGGAGAAGCTCGCCTATGCTCTGGTGACTTCGACAAGAAAGCTCTGTCCCTACTTTCAAGCTCACTCAGTAGCGGTAGTGACAGACCAACCTCTTCGTCAAATTTTACAAAGGCCGAACGTATCTGGAAGACTAGTCTTATGGCCCTGGAACTCACCCAATTTGATTTAAATTATAAACCCAGGACCACAATCAAAGCCCAGGCTTTATCGGACTTTATGACAGAGTTCTCTGTGCCCCCAAGACAAACGACCTTCGCAGTGGCAAATACATCACATGATAAGATTCTAGGGTTCGACAACTGGCCGATAGGGTGCAAGTCTTGGACCCTCTACACAGATGGAGCATCCGGGCAAGCTAGGGGAGGAGTTGGCATGGTGCTATTAGACACAGAGGGGACTGAGTGTTGCCACTGTTTGGCGGAGTATGAAGCCTGAAAATTACCTAAGAAGTGTGTGTCTATATATCTAGAGGGGGGGGGGGGGTGGGGGTGAATAGGTTTTAATCAACTCAATTACCAATTTTTCTTGATTAGTCAATATTAAAAATTCATCCAATAAAACAAACATACAACATCAAGTGTAAAGTGCGGAAATATAAATAACACAAGATGTATACGTGGAAACCCTCCAAATGGGAAAAACCACGGGCTGTTAAGTGAGCCACACTCGATCGTAGAAATCCACTATATAAGAAAAAGGTTAAACCCTCTAGTGATTCTCGGACTCTCACTCTCGACAACCTCAGGCTATGGACATTGCCATTCACCACTATTGGTTCAGTCCCTAGTGATATCCCCTGATACACTACTTTTGGCATGAGCACCTCCTACTCTACCCTTCGAACCTTTTATAGTGGATACCCGACCAATTGCTTGCCAACTTATCCTTGGTTACAAGACTTGACTTGCTTGTGCAACTTCACCTAGAAGCCATAAGACTTTGACTCTATGAAGAGTATACGGTCTAAGTGAAATAATCAATGAATGCTCATTGCAAAATATTTTAGACCAAACATACAATGCTTAACTAGGTGTAAATAATGCAATACAACAACCTAGTTATCAAACAATGTCTACATGCCCATACATAAGGACTCAATTAGATGCAAAAGGATTCTACCAACCTAATTGTCAATAAAAGTCCAACCAACATAAGTTGTCACAATATATAATCAAGGGCAATATTTTGCAATCAATAAATGCAATCAGTGAGGCATAAACAATAATGTTTAAATGTAATGGATAAAGACTTAACTAGATATGGCTATGCAATATTACAATCTAGTTATCAAACAAAGCCACTTCAACATATGTTGTCATTAGGCATGGCATGGTCATTAATGCAATCATCAAATGCAATTAATATGACCTAATTAGCTAGAGGGAAAATATGTCCTAAACGGTAGCTATCAACAAACAAACCCAATCATGTTATAACTCATCAATAAATGCATTCAACACAAGATTTTAACAAATCATATGCATAAAAATGAATTCTTGAACAATAAGAACAATAAGAACAATAAATGAAGATGAGATGTTTGTTCTTACTCACCAAGTCAAGATTGATGAAGACCCATGTGTGATTAATGCAATGGATGCATGGGTTTTGGGTTTGGAGAGTTAAGGAACCACTCTTAGAGCTTCTCTCTCAATGAAAATACTTTCTCACACTAAAAAATGGTTTTGAAGCTCTGAAAAACAAGTGAAAAAGAAGATGGCATCTATATATGAGCCATAGAGCAAAACTATGTCATTTTGAATAATGCCCAAAATTTACTCAGTACGCTGGTCGAAAAGCACCACACCAGCGCACACCTACTGTCTTAGAGGCACTGGTGAGGGCGCTTGTGGACTGGCACAGCCGCAATATCGCAACATCCCGAGATTCAAGCGACCCAAAACATGACCAAATGACATCCAAACCTTTGTATATTATATCGTTGGAAAGGTATGGAAGTCTAATTTCTATTCAAATTTACAAAACATGATTTGAATGTCTGTAGAAAAAGTTATGGTCATTTAGGTGACCAAAGATCAGAAACGAACAACAACAGAGATGCCCTATTTTTGTGGTCACTTTGGAGATTTCAAAACTAATCCAAACGGTCATAAAATATTATGAATAATATACCGTTAGAAAGGTATGGGTGTCTAGTTTGTACATAAATTTTCAAAATTCATTTTGAATCATTTTATAAAAATAAATGGTCACAAGACCATATAAAGGTCAATTTTGAAAAACATTTAAATCATTGAAATACACTCTTTTGAAACTAGACACCTTACTCCATATAACCAAACCAAGGGAAGAATGAGACCTTCTCATATGGTCACTGAATGTGCTAAAACAAGCACACCATCATGCAAGCGCGAACACAACACAATACCACACTTAAATCTATAAATGAAGTGCAAGTGTGATTGTGAAGAGATGCACACATATAAACAATATCAACACAAATGAAAGATCAACAAAGCATGCATGAGGTGGGTGTGTGCACCTAAACTCTTCAGGAGAAAATTCAAGTGAATATACCTTTTGCTTATGAAGTCATGGAAATGCTTGGAAGCTTGACAATGAGGTCCTAAGCTACCCATTATACAATCATCCCCAATGTGGTGTAGTTTGTCATGAAAAAAGTCAATCATAAAATTGATGTCCTTACAAAGCCTTCCTAGCCAAGTTGAAGGCAGTCGTCCTGCTCGGGGTTGATTACTTACAGGTCAAGAGTGACTCATAACTCATAGTCAATCAGGTTTTCAGGGTTTATCATCTAGCAGATGTCCTAGCCAAGATAGTCATGAATGGTGGCCAAGCCTTACCACAGGGAGTTGCCCTCGTAGTGATCTCCCACCCAAGCACAACAGTGGGCATTAAGATTTGTACCTTGGATCGGCAGCCATGCTGGATGGATCCAATAGTGGTTTATCTCTAAGAAGAAAAGCTTTCTAAGGAGCCTGATCAAGCCAGAAGAATTAAGAGGCTCTATGTCCGATATTTCCTGATAGACAGATACCTCTATAGGAGGGGTAGGTCCCTTTCCCTACTTCAGTGCTTACATCCCAACGATGCCAAATAAGCGCTGAGAGAGGTTCCTCTGGGGAATACGGGAACTGCACTGGTGAGGAAGCTCTTGCATATCAGGTACTCCGTATGGGGTATTACTAGCCAACTATTCATCAAGATGCGAAGAACTTTGTACAATCCTGTGAGCCATGCCAGAAGACCTCAAACTTGAGTCATCTCCCACCAGAGCATTTGTCATCTCTCAGCTCGCCTTACTCCTTTGCTATGTGGGGAGTTGATCTGATCGGACCACTTCCTATCGATCCTAGACAAGCCAAGCATGTTATTGTGGCGATCGACTATTTTACAAAGTGGGATGAATCCGAATCGCTCTCTTAGACATTGGAAGAGAATACGACAAGGTTTATCAAAAAATATAGTCTGCAGATTCAGAACCCCTCTTATCATTGTAGCTGACCTAGGCAAGCAGTTTGATAATGACCTATTCAAGGAATTTTACGAAGGCTTGGGAATCGACCTTAGGTTCATTTCAGTAGCCCACCCCCAGACTAATGGCCTGGTAGAACCCACAAATAAGACTATCAAGAAGCTGTTGAAAAAGAAATTACAAAAGGGAAAATGGTAGATTGGCCGAGGAGCTTCCCGAGGTCCTCTGGGCTTACCTGACTATAAAGAGAATAACCACCGGAGAGACACCCTATTCCTTAACCTTCATGGCTTAGGCAGCTCTTCCCATCGAGCACAAACTAACCTCCTTCAGAGTGCAACAATTTGAACATGAAAGCAATGAGGATAAGCTCTGAGCTAATCTAGATCTCTTGGAAGAGAAACAAGATCGAGCAGCCGAGAAAGTAGCGATTTACCAGAGCAAGATTGCTATGTACTTCAATAGGAAGGTTAGAACTTGAAACTTTAAAGAAGGGGATCTAGTTTTTAGGAAAGTGACCTTGAATACAAGAAAAAAGGTCAGATAGGGTCCTAAGACCCAACTAGGAAGGGCCCTACTTGGTAAAGGCAGTGGTCCGCATTGGGGTGTACAAGCTCAAGGATATAGATGGCCAACCCATCGATCATACCTGAAATGCAGATCACCTGAGGAAGTACTACCCCTAAAATAGGGGTCTCTGGAGCAGACTACCTCCATTTAGGCTTTATTAAGATCTCCAACTATAATGTGCTCCCTTTTTTATCAATAAAGCCTGCCTTCTCTATCCTCAATTATATTCTACATTAAATTCTCCGTATCTAATTAGGATCTACACGGATAATTCCATCTCAACCACATAAAGACCAGGGATTAGCCGGGGAAGCCCCCTCGCTATCCTCGATGCCTCGACCGGGCACCACCCCTCGGCAAGAAGGGTCTGAGGGTAAGAACATAGTTACCATCTATATCTCGAGATTAGGAAATAGCTAAATAGCCCTTCTGATGCCTTGGTCCGGCTACCACCCCCAAGAAGGGTCTGAGTGTAAGAGCATAGTTACCATCTAGATCTCGAGACCAAGAAATAGCTAAATAGCCCTTCTGAAGCCTTGGTCGAGTTACCACCCCCAAGAAGGGTCTGAGTGAAAGAGCATGGTTGTCATCCCGATCTCGGCTATCAAGCCTTCCTGATGCCTCGGTTGGGCTATAACCCCCAAGAGGGACCAGGACTTGGAATGTTCCCCTACTTCAACTCTAATTTCCAAGTCATTATTGGTTACTAATCCTCAATGAGCATGTGATTTCTTACTGTGACAGGTACAAACTAGCTTAAACAAATTTAAGATCTTGTTAGTTTTCACCGAATTCGATTAAGTCAAGTTATTTTAGAGGACACATCTAAGTCAAGATCAGGAATGAAGCAAGGAGATGTCAATCAAGTCAAAATCATTAAAGCAAGTATGAATAAAATCTAAAGCTAGTCTTCATTAATGATACGGGAGCCCAAACCACAATTCCTGGCTACAGAAGATAAGAGAATGGTGAAGGAAAAACTAAAAAGATTTAGCATAAGTAAAGCGGGGTGCCCACCCCCATTTTTGAGCAGCAAAATTAAATTGTAAATAGACTGTATTAGGCTCCTCCTGGTTTCCTCCAGTTGTCCCTCCCTCAGGTGGTTGCTCGTCATGGCCGCCTTCGCCTGCTACCCTCTTCTCTAGAGGATCCTCTATTGCCTACTGCTCATCTGGGTTCTCATCCAGAACCTTATTAACTACCGTCATAACCTCAAGAGGGATTGCCGCATCGAGAAGGTTTGCTAGAGACTTTATCCTGTTATGCTCAAACTCTTTTTTAGAGGGATCTTCAGGATGATTGTAGACCTTCTCCTGGGCTTCTGGCAGGTCTCCCTCGGGTTGAGCAGGCCCAACCTCGCCAAAGGTTTCCCTAGAACCTAAGGCTGGTAAGATAGGAGGAGGAAGAGAAGGATCTGTCATGACCGTTTGCTTCCCTACTCTAGCCTCGCTTGAAGGATCAGTTCCATCACCCTCGGGGCTAGACATCTCTGCAGCCCTGGTCATGATTTCCTCCCTATCTCTGCCAGTGATACAGGAGAGGTCAAAAGGAAGAGGGAGGCCTTCGGTGACTTGGAAGGAGGCATAAAAATACCCATCACTGAAGGAGGCATCCACTTCCGTTTGTATGGCCACCTGAGCATGCAAGGCATGGTTCTCGACTTCTAGCATCTTAGCATCATCCTTCTAGGAATCCCACTATCTTGCTCGACGTTTGGACCGGAGGGTTTCTTGATCAAAAGATCGCTTCAACCTCTCATTGTCACAATGAAAATTCAACTAGCTCTACCTCCATTCTCTTCTGGCTAGAGGTCATCTCTTGTACTAGATCTTGAGCCCATGCCAACAACTTCATGGCCGAATCAGCTTCAGCATTGGCTGCCCGATGGCGGAGAGAGGCCATCCGGTGGCCTATAGCCACGTTGAATTTGAAGGCCTGTAAAAGAGTTCAAGTTAGAAAGTGATGAAACAAACCGTTGAAGGAAAAGATAATGATGATGATTACCTCGGCCAAATGGACAGACCCTTTGGTGATCAGGATATCTACGGGAATTAAAGCCATCATAGAAAGACTGCTCCCCGAGGTAGGAAGCGATGAATTTCCTCAAGACTTTATCAAGCATGGCAGAGCTGGACAGATTTTGTGGGCTAACAAGGGGTACCCCATCAATACCAGCATCCAGGTCTTTTGAAGCTCGGGGGGACTAGAAATGTAGATGGAGAGACAAAAATGCCTGGTAAATTAGAAGTGGGGGCGACAGAAGCAGAAATAGAAGGAGTAGGAGTAACTGGAACTTAAGCGGCCATTGCAACATTAATTGCTTGAGAAACAGGGACCCTCTTACCCCGTACCATGGTAGCCTGTGATGCGAGGAGCGCCATCTTGGACCTGTGTTGGGAGGAGGATGGAGCAAGAACAGATGAAGCCCTAGCTAGAACCGTTTCCCCTTTTCCTCTGAGGAATTCAAAATGATCTCCCAACTCGATTTGACAGAGGAGGCAGGGGTGCGAGCTTGTTGGGCTTCGCAAGATGCTGGAGCAGCAATAAAAACAGTTAAAAAAATGAAAAAGAAAAGCCATCAGAATCGAGCTAGTTAACAAAACAAAACATGATGGTTCAGTGTTACTTATAAGGAGTGGCATCAGAAATTCAAAGATAGAGATTTACTCGGTGAGAATCAAAGGGGGTCAACAGTTGAGAATTTCAGATTCAGGTAGTCTTTAGCAAGGATGGCCTTCAACACAGATTCAGACTCAACGAGCAAGGAGTCCCGACCCATGATGGTTTATCGTTGAAAGTCGTGGGAACCATGAACTCATGCCCACCAATAAAGGTCAAGCTTCCCCAATCATTTCGCTCTAGGATCCATTCCTCCTTCCAAGCAGGGTCTTTCCTCGAAGCGCCAGGGATGATAAAATTGTGTTTGTTCTTTGCCTTGGCATAAAACTGACATCGAGGAGCATCGGACAGACTTCCAATCTAAAAGAGGTACGCCAACTCCTCTGCTCTGGGCTCCTTTGGAACCTTGCTTAGCTCGTATTGTTCCCTCCACAATATGAGAAAGTCGATCAGATGCCTCCAAAAGCTGGGAGTCAGCTGGAGGGGAGCTAGCTATAGGGCATTGAGAGCCCGTCGAAGAGTAGGGTAAAGAGGAAGCCTGACCCCATTCTCGAGGGCAGCTACATGAATTAGGAGCATGCCCCTAGAAGGATTAAAGATGTCATAATTCTTTAAGGGACAGAGATAGAAACATTATTAGAAATGCCATACTTCGACCGTAGGCGATCGACTGAGTTTGGGTTAGTGGTAGAGTCTAAGATAACCCTGAAATCGACAATAGATTCGAGGGAATCACTACTAATTTTTGACATGGTAGAAAGAATTTTTACGTTCAAGGAAAAAGAAGATAGAGGCGAGGCGCTGAAGAGAGGCTTTCTCTGAGAAAATTTGAAATCTGAAAAATATGAGGCGTGAGGAAGGCGATAAAGTAGTCGAGTTTAAATAGAGGTAAATGGAGTAGTGACGTCTGCTAAATCTTCGATCGAGATTGACTCGAAACCCGCGAGTAGGTGTAACAGAGCCGGATAATTTTAAGAAACGCACCGTTTTTCTGTTCGCCATGTCATAAACTAATTTAATAAGGAGATTTCTGCTAAGATTCTGGTATCAACGTTAAAGGGGAAATTTCGCAATCAAAATAGGAAATCTCAATCCAACCCTAACTCAATCACTGGTGTTCAAGTCAGAGGGGACTTCTGTTAATAGCCAAATTTGGCTAGGGACCAAAAGGGAAATTCTTCACTTTCCTAGCCCGGATCCATACCCGAGAACCATGGATCCTTGAGTCGAGATGGGGGAACCGACCCGGGGGTGCGAGGAAGGATCGTTGAGCTTTGGGACATTCGAGGTGGAGCCTAAAACAATCGTGTCGAGCTTCTAACACCGAAACCAGAACTCAGAGAAAGCCCGATGTGTAATGGTCTAGGCTCCCCGAAGTCGAAGCTACCTCGTAACCATTCCAGAAGCCATCCATCCTCTCTAAGCACAGAGAAAGACCCATTTAAGCACCCAGCTTGCACTCAAGTATTGTTTCGTCTAACTAAAGGAAGATTCAAACCCATCTAGACTAGTGCGACGAAGCTCGCTAAAGCTCCGTTACTGACAAAGAGCGCTCACACGGCCACCTCAAGTTTCAAGGAACTTGAAAAGGTCTGGCCGAACTACTAGTACCAGGACCAGGGCACAGATCTACCTTATTCTACAAATCAATGAATGCTGACCTCCATGAGAAATCATGCCAAGAAGACACACAAGATCATATCCACACTTTATCGAACGTTGAAACACCGCATACGTCCATGGAAAGTGTTTGAGTCCAAAGAGGAAACAAACTTATCTCCTCCTACAAAGATATTTTCTAATTCCGTCATTAACCCAAAGTCAATGACTTTTAATTAAAAGATTATGCCCGATAAGCAGGAATGGTATTCAGAAAATCATGGCGAGAGAATGACAAACATAACCTATTTGGACTGTGTATAAATATGCTCAAGTAGGCACTAAGAGAAGGGACAGACAACTAAAAAAGAAAAAGAAAAGGAGTGAGTAAGATTCAATTCTTTGCCTAAATTCTATAATCAGAATATGTCCATCATTGTATTCTACTAGTCGACAAACACTGGGTTGCCACCCCATTGTACCTCAACGAGATTGAGAGTGTTTTGAGAGATTTTTGTATGGCATACATGATCTATAATAAAAATTTATATTCCCATCGTCATTGTATTCACGTTTAAACATCTACCTTTGTTCGAACGAGTTAGGTACGGGATACCTACCTCGACCACCACATCCGTGGTAGCGGTCTCGATGGTGTTAGCCAAAATTTCTCACCTCGAGTAAATTTTTCATTAACAGTTACTTCTATATAAGCCTGACTACCTCTCTTCACTTTCCTTACACCTTCAAAAATCCTTTCTTTCAAATTACAAAAAGCCTTAAGCTCTCTGTTCTCTTCGTTTTTCTCTAGTTTTTTTTTCGCATCTTTCTAACTTCAAATCCATTGTTGCTACGTCGAATTCCGATCACGATAGCATCATGAGGTTGGTGGAAGGTGATTCACTAAGGCTTGTTGACAAGAAACGAGCTTGAGAAGAAAATAGCAGGAAAAGCGATGCCTCACCTCTATAAACGCATCGTCGCTCCAACCGAAACATCACCATTGGGGCTGGCTTCACAAACAATCCAAACGCCCGCTTGAAATTGATGGAAGAGACTCAGAGGGGGAGTTGGGTGAGGTTGAGGCTGCAGAGGGTAGGGTCGAGTCAACCGCCGTCACAGTAGGAGAGGCGCTCACCCTCCTATATGATTTTTCAATCATCCCCAATTCCACTACCACCGTCAGATCAATCAACTGTCTGAAGGAGAGGTTCGACATTCCTGATAACATCTCGATTACCGTACCTTACAAGAACTATGAAGTATTCACTCCTCCAACTAGTGTGTGTCCAATCCACACCACGACTTTCATCCCTCTCTTCGTAAGGCTTTTCATGCCTTTCAGCTCGTCCCCCTTCAACTGAAACCCAGGTTCTGGAGACACATGGTGGACTTTCTGGTTCTATGGAAGGAACAGTGCGAGAAGGAGGGTATCGATTAGGAACCAGGACTGGATGAGCTGGGGTCCCTTTTCCATGTTACTGCTAACTCCTCTGGTCCAAGGGGACAGTCTACCTCTAGGCAAAGAACCGTCTTAACCTCATAGTCCCCAACGCTACCATGATGGATATCCTTTAGAAGGAAGAATGTATGGTGTTTTGTAGAGATTGGGGGAGCTCGGTCTTCATCGGGGGCACCAAATACCAGGTCCTAACCTTGTTTAGTGGCAAGCCAACTTGGGAAAAAGTTTTCCTCACCGCTGAGTCTAGGGCGATTTTAAAAGTGATCGTTGGATGGAAATTTGTCAACCTAAGGTATTCCACTTCGGAAGCATACGACCTCAGCCGGGTGAACAGGTATATATGCATTACTGTTGCTTTTCCAGGTGTGTCAAATCTTTTTGCTTTTGCTACATTAGATTCCTCGTATGTCACTTGTTTATTCTAATCCCTTATTGAATTTTACAGTTTCAACTGTTCCATTACCGGCCCAGTAGAAGCCTTAGTTACTGGATGATATTCTTCTTCTTATGGGTCCTACAACACCTAGGTCTCTATCACTCAAGCTAACAGTACTCCTCCTCCTCCTACTACGATGAGGGGTAGTAGGCATATTTCTACTGGGATCCCAGGGTAACTTCTACCAGGACTCCTGGTCCTACCTCTTAGATGGATGTGTCCCCTTCCCGGCTGACCAAGGCAAGGGGTCTAGGCTTCGCTGCTCTGACTACCACTATTTTTTCTACTGCGATTACCTATATCTCTACAGCCACTACTCTCATTCTACCTCTTCCACTTGCTTTATCTCCTTCTCAAGCTGAGGTGGGTCCTGGGACAACTGCTGCTACCATCTTATTGTCTTCTTTACGGTGAAATCAACCTCAACCAAGGGTTACATGCCATAACGAGGTCATAGAGCGGTTTATCCTGTCTTGTCATGGTAGAGGTCTTACTGCGATGACCTCGATGCCTTCTGAGGTTCCGCTCACCGAGGATGATGCCCTTATTACTGAGGTAAGTGTGTTGCCATATCCCATCTCACTTTTATTTTGGCTTTCACATAGCTGGTATCTGAATATCGACTAACCTGGTTACTGTGTATTGCCGACTTTTAACTATAATGTAGCGGTGAGTCACCAGATGGCCACACTGAGGACTCGTATTGAGAAGGCTGAGTCTAATATTGAGGTCGCCAAAGAGGAGCTCAACCAGACCAAGGACGCAGTCAGGAAATAAAGCTTAACCTGGATGAGATCGATAAGGCGTTAAAGGATGCACATTGTGACCTAGAGAGGTTGAAGTGCTCTCTCGATTAAGAAACCAATAGGTTAGAGCGGTGAGGTTTGGAAAGAAACACTTGGAGAAAAATATCTAGGATGTAGTAGGCAGAAAATCACGCGCTACGTGCTTTAGTGGCCATCTTGGAAGCTGAGGTTGTCTCCTCTTTTGGTGAAGGGTACTTTTATGTGGCGTTCCAGGCAGCCTAGGCTCTACCACCGCCCTTCGACATGTCCTTCAATGTTTATTGGAATGAAAAAGAGATTCTAGTGAGGGCAAGGAAGTTATCTAATCCAGTTGGTGATGGGGTAAGTCCCTCTAGAGCTGTCGGTGATGACGAAGGTGCTAATGATAAAAAGCAGCAATCTGCGGTCGTGGAGGTCTTGCCTGCTCTAAGGTTGGTAGAGAAAGAGATAGTCGCTACTCAAGGCATGGTGGAGAATCAGCCAGCCTTTAAGGGAGCAATAGAAGACGAGGCTAATCTAGTCTCAACGGCGGCCGTGACTAGGGTAGAGCCAGTGGAGGAGCAGCTTGAGGTGAGGGCTACTCTAGTTTCTCAGATTGAGATATTTCCTTCTGAGATCTTGGCTAAGGTTGCCTATGTGCTGATCGAAGAACAAGCGGAGGAGTAGGAAGAAGGCGAACAGCCACCAAAGGAGAGAATATGAGAAAGAGACCACTAGGAAAAGACAGACCGGTGATCTTGATCTCGACTACAGTTATGTTGCCCGGAAAGGGTGGTGGGCACCCTACTTTATCATTAACTAGGCTTCACAATCCACATCTTTTTTTTTAAGCTCATAACCAGAGGAAGGGCTCCCTGCTTGATCTGATGTAGCTCAAATGAGAGGATGAGCTCCCTTGACTTTATGAATGATATCTTCTTCCTTCTTTTTATCTGTATCCAATTTACCCTTAATCTGACTAACTCTATGTATATCTGACTGAAATAAAAATTTGGTAATGCTAGGAAGTTGTAAATCCCGCTAAGTGTAAAGGATCAGCATCGATCGAGTTATTGACATCTCTTCTAGGTTCATAGTCAAGCTGTTGACCTTACAGCCCTCATGACCATAAGACCTTCTATTCACTTAACTTCCTTGTCCCTTGAGGATGCTGCATTTACATCTTGAATGGTTCATGTAGCAAGACTTCAACGGGATAACATGTAACAAATGATTATGTTCCAAGGATCCTTTGTTAGTCACGGTGCCCTGGTACCCAGACGACGGTTTTGGTTAAGGGGCTCCCAGTCGCTAATTTGAGTCCCTAGTGTGCGCTTGGCTTAATCGGGACCTAACAACCTAAAACAATTTGAAAGATTTGGTGAAAAGATAGTTAGGAGTAGATAAGTTATTGGTACCAGGTTGCTAAAAAACTTTAATCGATATGGTCCTTGTGGGACCCTTTGTTGCACTGATTTCTCCTTCTAAGAGAGTCTAAGTACGAAGTATCCCTATTTTTTGGGGTTCAGGTACTTTGGCGAAATACTTTGGTCGAACTGATCCAGGTGCCTCTAGTCCTTATGCTAAGGAGGTACCATTCTGTGGTGATCTCGATCTGGTAAGCAACTATACACTTATACCTAGATCGTTCTTGGGGAGGTATCCTAACCAAGGCACCATAGATGGTGGATGGGTCGTAACGATCGAATCCCAGGTCTCAAGGTCTGGCATGCAACTATACCTTGTTAACCAAACCTTTCTTAGCGGGGGGTGGTGTCCGGCCAAGGCTTTAGAGATGGTGATAGAGCTTCCCCGACTCTGGTCTCGCAATCCAACATGTAATTATACCCTTACATTCAGATCCTTCTTGGCAGGGGGTGGTACCTTATCGAGGCATCAAGATGGCTGTAGAGCTTTCCCGGCTCAAGGCGATCATGATGAATTTCAACTGGCGAGAGCATAAATAGAATGGAGATACAGAGAAAACTTGGAGAAAACTAACTGGAAATTTTATTGATGGTAGAAATAGGAGTTCATAAATGTTTAAAGGTAACTAATTCTTACATTGAGGTAGAACCGAACTGCTTGGAGTCTCCCGCTCAAGGGTATAACCTCTTTAGGTGATCCGTGTTCCTTGTATGGTCAATGGTCCATCCGTCCATTACTTCGAGCTTGTAAGCTCCACTATGAACCACTACTTTTACCAGGTAAGGACCTTCCCAGTTTGGTCCCTATACCCCATCTGACCTGACCCGGGTGTTCTGGGTAACCTTTCAGAGTACTAAGTCTCATTCTTTGAATCTACGGGCTTTTACCCTTCTGTTGAAGTACCTAGCAATCTGGCTTTGGTAGACTTCTGCCGCTCTGTCTTGTTTCTTTTCTAGGAGGTCTAGTGTGGCTCTGAGTTTAGCTTTATTACTCTCCAGCTTTAAGTGCTGGACTCGTAACGAGGTCAGTTTATGCTCGATTGGTAAAACCATTTCTACCGTTAAAGCCACAACGTAAGGTGTTTCCCCGGTCATGGACCTTTTGGTGGTCTGGTAGGCCCATAGCACCTCGGGTAACCCATCTGTCCACTTACCCTTTTTCTGCTTGAGCTTCTTCTTCAAAAGCTTCTTGATGGATTTGTTGGTAGCCTCTACCAGGCCATTGGTTTGAGGAGGGGCTACTGAGGCAAAGCAGAGTTAAATTCACAAATCTTCATAAAAATTTCAAAATCGAGCATTGCCAAACTGCTTCCCAAAGTCGGTGATGATGGCGATTAGGGTACCTAACCTGCACACTACATTTTTCTTAAAAAACCTGGTAGTGTTTTCTTCTGTGATCTGGGACATTGACCCGTTTCCACCTAGCGAGTGAAGTAGTCAATTGTAAAAAATTACGTGCTTGACCTGACCTGGAGCGGTAAGGAGAGGTCCGATCAAATTAATCCCCTAAATCATTGGGTACAAGTGGGTATACAAGAGGAAGAGAGGAATTGATGGAAAGGTGGAAACCTTTAAAGCTAGATTGGTAGCTAAAGGTTACACACAGAAGTAAGGTATTGATTATGAGGAAAACTTCTCTCCCGTGGCCATGCTTAAGTCCACTAAGATACTCTTATCCGTTGCAGCATCTCTAGATCTAGAGATTTAGCAAATGGCCGTCAAGACAACTTTCCTTAGCGGAAGTCTTAACGAACGTATCTATATGATGCAACTAAAAGGATTTATTGACAAAGGCCAAGAGGAAAGGGTATGCAAGTTGTAAAGATCCATATATGGATTGAAGAAAGCAACCAAATCTTGGAACATAAGGTTAGATCATGCTGTGAAAAGATTTGATTTATTCGAAACCTTGTCGAACCCTATGTATACAAAAGGATCAAAAATGATAAGTTGGTTTTCCTAGTTCTTTACGTTGATGTTATACTAATCATCAGAAATGATGTAGGTGTATTGACATCAGTAAAAGAATGGTTAGCAAAACAATTTGTTATAAAGGATTTAGGAAAATCCAGTTATATTCTTCGAATCCAAGTAATAAAGGATAGAAAGAATAGAACGATTGCATTATCCCAAGCTTCATACATAGATAAAATCTTGTCTAGGTTCTCCACGCAAGATTCTAAGAAAGGTATGTTACCTTTCAGACATGGAATCAAACTTTTTAAGGAACAAGCTCCTAAGAATAAGCATGAAGAGTAATTAATGAGTAGGGTTCTATATGCCTCAGCAGTTGGAAGTCTCATGTATGCAATGTTCTACACTAGACCAGATATTTGTTTTGTTGTTGGCATAGTTAGTAGGTTTAATCAAAACCTGGTCCAGATCACTAGATGGCAGTCAAGCATATTTTCAAATATCTCAGGAGAACGAGAGATCATATGCTTGTATACTCTGGAGGGGATTTAAATCCTGTTACATATACAGATTCTGATTTCCAGTCGAATTTTGATTCTAGGAGATCTACATCAGGATCTGTGTTTAATCTTGGAAGAGGCATAGTCATATGGAGGAGTATCAAGCAAACTTGCATTGTTGATTCCACCATGGAAGCTGATTATGTTACCGCATGCGAAGCTGCTAAAGAGGTTGTTTATCTCCACCAATTCTTGATTGACTTGGAAGTGGTTCCTTATACGAATAAGCAAATCACTATCTATTGTGACAACAGTGGAGCAGTGGCTAATTCTAGAGAATCAGGAAGTCATAAAAGATGGAAACATATTTAAAGGAAGTATCACCTTTTGAGTGAAATTATGGATATGGTGATGTGATGATTACTAAGATTGCGTCAATAGAAAATCTAGTGGATCCCATCGCAAAGACTCCAACACATAAGAGTTTTGATAGGCATCTAGAGAACATGGGCATGAGATATATGACACACTTGATATAGAGCTAGTGGGAGATTGTTAGGATTATGCTAGATAGCAAGAGTATAATAATATATTTGACAATCTTTTCATATTAATATAGTGATTTCTAGTTTAACAAATCTTATATCATTTATAGTTTAATTATAATAATTGGCAAGAGTAAATAATCATAAGGTCAAAAGACTATGAGAAAAGAAGAATTGTTCGTACATCTGGATATGTATGAGGTAGACACAATTCTTTAGTTAGACTTGAATAATATTCATAACTTAAGCTAACGGTTGGATGCCTTTACCTTGTTAAAGTTGTAGATTCTTTTGCAGGCATTTGAATGGGATCAAATTTGTTATGATGGGTCTAAAATAGTCAAAGTGCACTAGGAGCATTGATTAGAATCACAGTGAAATACTTTATCTAGAACCGTCAAAGGATAAAAGTTTTCACTTGAGATAAATGATGGACTTATGGTTACAAGTGTTATCATTTGAGCTATCAATGAGTATGATTATATAGCATAGTCTATCCTCGATAGTTTGGTGGTATTCATTTGTTCATCGATAGAGGACTTCATTTATTGATATGGACATCGTGGCTCCATTTATTAAATGAGAGTAGAATGTCATCATATGGATGTTTTGAGGTGTTGGATAACTTTAAGTTTTTAATAATGACTATTGAAATATAGCCTCTGGACAAGTCAAAATATCCAAGTTCAAAATGTGGTCATATGAGTACATATGGTAACTTGGAGAGCTATAGGCGGTCTATGAGCTCTTGGTGATTACGAGGATACACTATATCCATTAAGATTGTTTAGGGTACGAATGAGGAATATTAACTTATTCTATCTTTATTTATGAGTTCAATTTTAGTTCTTTAGTAGAATGAACTAAAATTAATATATCGAACCTAAGTGTATCATTTGTTGATTGTGATTAGGTTATGTATATTGGAGCTTAAATTAAGATAGCCCGTCAAGATCTCCAATCTACACGAACTTACATAGATCGCTTGATATTTTCTACAGGACAATTTTCTGGGTGCATTTAGAATTATTTTTTGATTTTGGAATCCAAAAGTTTTGGAGAGGTGCGGTCATGTGTGATCAAGACATGCGGTAACTCTTCAAGTACCTAGAATGGGTGGCCAAGGATGTGGGAATCCTTGGGTAACCATAATGGGGTGTGATTAGCATTCCATTAATACAATAAGAATATAATTTACACATTTTAATTAAATTGGTTGTTTAAATTACTAATGTCTTAATTTAAGACATGTGGACTTGTTTTTTTTTAGTAAGAATGGGTTTAGTTCATATGTGGACTTTTTATTAAAGTTCAATGGATTTATTAAAATGAAAAAAATGATAAATTGCCCATATAGTAGGTTTGGGCGGCAAGGGCTAATATAATAGCCTAATATTTGTTTTTATTTTATTATTTAATTTAATAGAAATTAATTAATTAATTAATTATTTAATTAAAAGTCAAAATCTTTTTCTTAGTAGGAGAAGCTCTCTTAGTGTCATACTATTGTTGGTAGTATGATAAGTATCAAAGACTTTATTTGATAAGTAGATAAATAAAAGGAATTTATTTATCTAGTCAAATTAGAAAGTTTTTGATATTTATCAAAACTCTAATTGATAGTTGTTCAAATTAGGATGTTTTTAATAAAGTCACAATTTAAATGGCATTCAATAACTAGTTATTGAATAATACACTAATAAGTTGGAACAGGATAGAATTCCGAAAGTTGATAGGAGTTGTTGTGGAAAACAAATCCTCATTGTGAGAGGATTTGTGGCCACAACACAAATCCTCCTTGTGTAAGGATTAAGCTACCTATATATATATATATATACCTATTGAGAATTCGGTCGAGCCCTAAGTTTTTGGTGAGAGAAGGTTTTTTTATTTTTCATTCCTTAATAAAAAAAAAACTTCATCCAACTCAGTGTGTGAAGAATTCGGCCAAGCATGGAGAAAAGAGGGAACATTTTTATTTTCGATAGTGCACTTGTATCCTTCACATTAAAGGGTTTTGTGTACAACATCGAATCGGGTTCATGCGAGTTTCAATCAATGGACTGAGAATTCGCAAGCGACCAAACATTCTTCGTTTTTCTCCATGAGGTTTATTGTGACTAACAAAAGAAAAAGTTTTTGTTTGTTTTCCATCCTCAGGTATACAATTCAAAGAAAGGGAATCCACACTCGTAGGTGATTTATGTTCACGATTGGATCAGTGCAACATCAATCATCACGTGAAAAAGATACAACACCTTTATTTATTTGTTAATTAATCAAGGGTTAAGATCCATTCTTTTAAAGGAAAATGTTTTGAAATATACTAATCGATATTTTCGCTTCCGCTGTGCATTTTTTCCTATACTAACACCCATGGAGGCTAGTCATATTGCAATCAGCGTTCTAGTAAACGTTAGGCGCTAGTCGGACGACAACCCAACGCCTAATGCCTCGGTGGCACCTAGACGGCACCTTGGAGGTTAGTAATTTATTTTATTTTTTTATTTATTTTTCCTATAAACAAAACCAACATTCAATCTCTTAAAAAAAAATATTCAAATTTTAAATAGTGTAACTATGATATAAAAACAACATTGACTCTGCTTAAACGATTAATTGGCAAAATCGGCTGACAAATTGGTTAAATTACTCATTTGTTTTATCTGTTACCTAATAGGGTGATTTTTTCCTATCGAGACGACCACCGACCGCCTAACACCTGTGTAGGGCCTAGGTGACCACATAAGCACGTATTTTTGAACACTGTATGTAATAGTTCTTATAATATATATTTTTTTAAAAAAAATTATTAATCATAATATGAAAATATAAATTATTATTGTTTTTATTTAGGGGTATTATCAGTTTTGTCCCTGACTTTCAAGGAAAGATCAATTTCTTAAGCGTGTTTGCTTTCCCGTGGTCCCTCACTTTTCATAAATACATCAATTTGGTCAACAGTCAATCAAACTTAATGGTTGTTGGGGTATTTTTGTCATTAAACAGAGAAGATGCCACATGTCAATAAAAATAGAGAAAACAAAGTTTAATAAAATTAAAATACCCTTAAATTAAAATGAGTAAATTAAACAAAGAAAAATTAAATAAAAATATATGGAATCTAGATTTCTACATTTCAATTCAATTATACTACCTAGATTTCCAATATAATTGTAAAAAAAAAAAAAAAAAAAAAAATCAGTAAATCTCTTCCTCTTTAATTTTTTTTTTTTATGTTCCATTGTCAAACACATATCAATCTTAAAATTCTCCAAATCAAGTATGCCCATAATGGCTCAAACGCTATCTACATTGTCAAACAAAACCAATAGAATCAAACAAATACCACAATAGTCAAACATCACCATCGAGTATTTTTTTGTTGTTGATAAAATTGGACTGACCTAGAGGCAAAAAGCATCACAAGCGATCATAAGCTGAAAAACCCCAAGGCAGTATCCATCAATAATATAAAATGAAGAGTAACAAACACCAGAAAAACACAAAAACCAATGGAAACAATCCTAACAAAAACATTGGTACGCAAGCCATAAAAACAAAAAACATAACGAAAAATGAAAAGACTCTCTACCCATGCAATCATTGTCAACCAATAAAGAGCAGAGTGACGGGGAATTTGCCCACCACAAATTGACCTCTAACCCCAAAGCATGCTTAGAAAGAGCGTCTGCAACCTTGTTAGGTCCTAAGGGAGATTGTTAGGTCCTATATTTGTATTGGCTTGATTCCATAACAAAACTTCATTTCTTTGTATTGCTTAGTTGCTTAAGTGGTTCGTGATGATAAGAGCTTCAAGGAATAAAAACAACTTCTCATGATGCAAAGTTTGTCTTCAAGAGGATTCGTACTATTCTTGGATGCTAAGGTATCAAGATCCTTCTTCCTCTTGCAAGGCGTAGGCACACACACACACAATTCATTCATATGTGTCCCTACTTAGTTGTGCATCATTATATATGCACATACACACAATTCATACATTTGTGTCCCTGCATCATAGCGCATCATTTGGTATAACACATTCACACACTTGAAGTTGAATGCTCATGCATTGGTATGAAAGTAGCATGTTTTGGAAAATGCATGATTGGAGACTATCTCTATGATGTATTTCATTATGATCCAATTCAATGCACCTAGTGCACTAGATTCTTTTGCCCAAAGACACCACACTTTGATGATTGTAGACTCATCATAACATATTTGATCCCACTCAAATGCTAGCAAAAGAATCTACAACTTTGACAAGATAAAGGGGCCTAACTTTTATCTTAAGTTGTGAATAATATTCAAGACTAACTAAAGAATTATGTCTACCTCATACATATCTAGATGTATGAACAATTCTTCTTTTCTTATAGTCTTTTGACCTGATGATTATTTACTTCTAACAATTATACTAATTAAACTATAAATGCTATAAGATTTGTTAAACTATAAATCACTTTATTAATATGAAAATATTGTCAAATACATTATTAAACTCTTGCTATCGAGCATAATCCTAACAATATCTCACTTGCTCTATAGAAAATGTGTCATATCTCTCATCCCCTTGTTCTCTAGATGCCCATCAAAACTCTTTTGTGGAGGAGCCTTTGTAAAGGGATCCGCTAGATTATCTGCTGATGCAATCTTGGTAATCGTCACGTCACCCATATGCACAATTTTCCTTAGAAGGTGATACTTTCTTTCAATGTGTTTCCCTCTTTTATGACTTTCTTGGTTCTCACGAATTAGCCACTGCTCCACTATAGTTATAATAGATAGTGATTTATTTATTCGCATCAGGAACCACTTCAAAGTCAATCAAAAATTGGCATAGCCAGACATCCTATTTAGAAGCCTCGCATGGGGCTACATACTCGGCTTCCATGGTGGAATCAGCAATACAAGATTGCTTGACACTCCTCCATATGACTGCCCCTCCTCCAATAGTAAATAGAGATCTTGATATTGATCACCTAGAGTCAAAATATGACTGAAAATTAGAATTTGTATACCCAACGGGAATTAAATCCCCTCCAGAGTATACAAGTATATAATTTCTCATTCTCCTAAGATACTTGAAAATATGCTTGACTGTCATCCAGTGATCAGGACCATGTTTCGATTGAAACCTGCTAACTATGCCCACAGCAAAACAAATATCTGGTCTAGTGTAGATCATTGCATACATGAGACTTCTAATAGCCGATGCATTTGGAACCCTACTCATGAGTTGCTCTTCATGCTCTTTCTTAGGAACTTGTTCCTTAGAAAGTTTGATTCCATGCCTGAAAGGTAACATACCTTTCTTGGAATCCTACATGGATACCTTAGACAAGAATTTATTTATGTAAGAAGATATGGATAATGCAATCGTTCTATTCTTTCTATCCCTTATGACTTGGATACCAAGAATATAACTTGCTTCACCTAAGTCCTTCATATCAAATTATTTTACTAACCATTCTTTTAATGATGTCAATACACCTACATCGTTTCTGATGAGTAGTATATCATCAACGTAAAGAATTAGGAAAACCAACTTGTCACCTTTAATCCTTTTGTATACACATGGTTCATCAAGGTTTTGAAGAAATCCAAAATATTTCATGACTTGATCGAACCTTATATTCCAAGGTTTGGATGCTTGCTTCAATCCATATATGGATCTTTGCAACTTGCATACCCTTTCCTTTTGGCCTTTTTCAATGAATCCTTCTGGTTGCATCATATACATGCTTTCTTCAAGACTTCCATTAAGGAAAGCTGTCTTGACATCCATTTGCCGAATCTCTAGGTCTAGAGATGCCACAATGTATAAGAGTATCCTAATGGATAAGAGTATCCTAATGGATTTAAGCATGGCCACAAGAGAGAAGGATTCTTCATAATCGATACCTTCATTCTGTGTATAACCTTTAGCTACCAATCTAGCTTTAAAGGTTTCCACCTTTCCATCCATTCCTCTTTTTCCTCTTGTATACCCACTTACACCCAATGGGTTTTATCCCTTTAGGCAAGTCTACAAGAGACCAGACTTTGTTTTTGAACATAGATTCAATTTTGGATTGTATTGCCTTTTGCCAATGGCGACAATCAACATCTTTCATTACTTCCGTGTACGTATAGGGATCATCGTCATCCAGAAGATTCTCTACAGATTCTCCTAAACCGATGTATCTCTCGGGTTTTCTACTAACTTTCCCACTATGATAAGGTATGGTAGATTGTTGATCTTGTGTTGGTACGGAACTTACAATTGGGCTTGGTAGTGAAACCTCTTGTGGAATTGTATCACCTGAAAGCTCATTCAGGACAATTCTACTTTTAGGCACAAAATTATTCATATAGTCCTCTTCTAGAAATTTAATAGTTGTCGAAACAAATAATTTAAGATCTGAAGGACTATAGAAATAATATCCTTTGGTTTCTTCTGGATATCCTACAAATATGCATGATTCTGAACGGGACTTCATCTTTTCTGTCTTTCCTTTTAACACGTGCGCAGGACATCCAAATATCCTTAAGTATTGTAAACTAGGCTTTCGCCCGGTCCACAACTCATGCGGTGTTTTAGGAACCGAGTTAGATGATACATCGTTTAGAATGTACAAGGCGGTTTGTAAAGCATATCCCCAAAAAGAATTAGGGAGCGTTGAATAACTCAACATAGACCTAACCATGTCCAAAAGAGTTTTATTTCTCCTTTCTTCCACCCTATTTTGTTGAGGTGTACTTGGTGCAGAAAACTGAGAAATTATCCCATTGTCAATAAGATATTGCTGAAACTCACCAGAAAGATATTTTCCACCATGATCAGACCTCAAGATTTTTATGCATTTCTCATGCTGATTTTCTACTTCAACTTTAAATGCTTTGAACATGTCAAAAGCATCTGACTTATGTCTCATAAGATACACATAGCCAAATCATGAGTAATCATCCATGAAAGTGATAAAGTACTCATATCCACCTCTAGCTTGAATGCTTATAAGACCACACACATTAGTGTGTATCAGTCCTAAACTTCTGATGGTTCTTGTGCCTTTCGTCATAAACGACCTTTTGGTCATTATACCTTCCAAACCAGATTCACAAGTTGGTAGATCATTAACCTTTAAGTCACTTAGAGGTCTATCACTAACCAATATTTTAATCCTATTAAAGTTAATATGACCTAGGCACAAATGCCATAGGTAGGTTTCATCTTTTGATAATTTTACTCTTTTATGATTAGGTTCCATTGATTCCGTGTCTAACAAGTGAGAGATACTTCTATGCAAGTAGAATAAACCGTTTTCCAATGTACCTTTATAAATAAATTTGTTATTCTTACTAATAATAAAAGCTTTATTAAAAGTAACCGAATAACACCAAATTTATTTAAACAAGAAACTGAAATTAAATTCCTCTTGAATTGAGGTACATAATAAACGTCTATTAAATCTAAATGCCTACTAGAATCTAGATTGACTCTAACATCTCCCACTACACTAGTAGACACTAACGCTCTATTGCCTAAACGCAAGTTGAATTCATTCTCATTCGGTCTTTTCCTTTCTCGAAACCTCTTCTAGTTAGGCCCAAGTTGCTTTTTCTTCTGTTATTACTTGACCTTCTGACAGGTCTTAACAGTAGCAACTTTACCAACCATATGAACTCGTAACCCTTGCCTTTCACAAGAATCTTTTTGGTGCTTTGAACATCTTGCATCAGGCCTTGCAAGGTGTATTCCTTATTGTTTAAGGTGTAGTCCAACTTTGAACAAACCAAAGGAATCCGACAGTGAGTTGACAATCATGTCAAGTTTTCATCTCACCATCTATCTCAGCACCGTTGAGTTCAGCAATAATGAGATGTGCTATGACTTTCTTCATGTGATCTTACACACCCTGTCCAGGTTTCATCCTAAGATTCATAAAAGCAGTCACTGCCTCTCTCTCTTAGTCATCCTAGACCTCATAGGAAACATCTCCTCTAGAGACATCATTATATCGGCAGCAGTCTCCATTCCTTCATGTTGTTGTTGCAACAGGTCGGAGATGGTGGCCATAATGTAACGTACATTTAGCCATCTCTTCTGAAGACTCCCACTGCTGATAATCATCTATTTTCTCCTAAGTAGATTCATTAGTAGGAGTGGGTGATTTAGGAGTATATAGAATGAACTAATACTTTTCAGCTTGCAACAACAACCCAATATTCCTTTTCAATGTGACATAATTATCATCGGTTAAAGTATTATCTTTTAGGATATTGATTAGGGATGGGGTCATGATTTCTTTTTAATAACAAAAATTATATAAATAAACAATCATGATAAAGCACTTTCGAATATTTATCTTGAATTAAATAAAATAATTCAATCGTAACAAATTCAACGGTGATCCAACACCCATAAATGTCACACCTTCTTTAGGAGTTCGCACCACTTACTAGTTGGACTAGGTCCCATCTAATTGTTAACATAACAACCAGCATTTTCAATTTTAGAATTGTAAAATTATTAACAAGAATTCTTGGGAGGATATTAATAAAAGTACATTAAGTGTGTTACCAAGGTACGACCTTCAATATAATCCCTCACGAATATCCTTCCTTTGGGAGTAGATATCGTTTGGGCTAGTTGTCTAGTCTATTCTTGTAAGGAAGTATCTTGCTAAATTCCATTCATGAATACCTCTTGGGAGGTTATTACACGAAACATAAAGCTCAACTAAACTTGGAGGCTCTAGGTGTTCCAAAAACACCTTCTCCCACTCAATTATTTAAGGCATGTGATTGAATTCCAAAGAATGATTTACCAAGTTATCGAGATGCCAATTTAGATACCTTAACCATTCAATGCATGTTCATACAAAAACAGATATATGAGTGACACTCCTATTCTATATGACATGTTATCAAACATTGACAAACATTGCAATATGTTGACGTCGATTTCTGGATTATGCCAGAAAAGCCAACAAGAACTGGATTTTTGCTAATGAATCAAAGAGAAAGAGATGCAAAGAGAGTAACAAAGACAAATTTTACCTGGTAAAACTCTGACGGCCGGAGAAACATCCACGGGTGGTTGAAAGATCAACCAAGCCAAAATCCACTAAGAGAATGAGATATTTTACAAGCTCTCGATCTCTCTTTTTTCTCTCTGTATTTACTGTGATTGTTGTATGCTATATTGCCTATATTTTTCAGGACGAGGTTATGGGTCTATTTATGTGTTTATAGAACCCTAATCTGCCTTGTACAAGTAATACAGGATCTTTGTATTTAATTGTGATTCAGTTACTTTCTTGAGGTCGATTTGCCTTCTTTCCTGTTTCGGAGTCTCATGGAAATCGAGTGGGATCCTAGTAGTGCAGTTCAATTTGGACTTGTTTCCTTATAAGAACGTAGTCTTCGTAAAGAAATCAAGTTATTTCCTGATTGGGGACTCTTCTAATTTAGTACTCTATTTCATTTGGGATTCCTTCCTGATGGATATCGTCACGTATTTAATGACAATCCGTATGAAATAAGCACCAAGTTCTTACTCGGGTCGTATTTATTCCTGAGTAAGAGTAATACCTGATGGTCTCGAGTAGTACCGTTTGAGCCTGAGTGGAAGTGTTATTTAACCAGTCCCGAGTGCTGTTAGCTGATCCCGAGTAGGTTTTATTCAGTATATGCTTACTCGGGCTTTCTTCTCTTTAATGATGCCTTATAGGATATTTCTCGGATGCCCATTTGGGCATCCACCTGGCTATTTTTTCTTTCCTGTCAATGACGTGTATGCTTAGTAAAATTTACATACAACAATACCCCCTTAAAATATTTTTGCCGAGAAGATTTTATTTCGGGCAAGAGTATTTTAATCATCTTGATTTTCTTTCGTCAGAATAGTCGTCTTATCATAATGACGCGTTTTAATGGTGACTCTATAATTTCGATTGGCTTTATCACGCAAGATCTTAAATGATAGCGACGTTTTAAAGTTTTGACGGTTGAAGGCTACTTCCTGTCTTGACACGCATCCCTTGTCTCTTCGTTTTTCAATATCATTTATGAGAAATGATTTTTGAGTTTCCCCAAGCGCCGCCCACGTCATAGAGTTTCGACATAAAAAATTTCCTGCATTGAAATCCTAGGGTTCCGTGCCGTCTCATCTTTAAATTCTTCATTGACAGACATCGTTGGTTTATTCTAAAAAATTCAGCAGAAATCTCTTTAAACTCAGATTTCTTTATCCAGAAGTTCACGATTCTCCGCTTGAAGATCTTGCATCAGTCTCAATTCAAGGTTAGTTTTAATGGGGCCATCTTCCCGCCATCGTCTCTTTAAAATCGCTTTTGATGCATTAAAGCATGGGGATTTCCAGTTAGTATCTTGCATTAAACGATTACTGGGGGATATCCCAATAGATGAACCTCCATTTTTAGAGCTTGATGTTTCTGGGCTTCACCCTGACTTCACTTTCAGCCCTATATCGAGTTCTCCATCTAGTTCTTATTCTGATATTTCTGATCACAGGGTATCTTCTCGAAGGATGGGTAAACATCAGAGCACAAGTAAGGTATACAAGCACGGCTCGAGCAGCGTTCAGACCAGGGAACAGACTGTTAACGAGGGTGACATTGATGAAATATACAGGGCATCTCGTCTTTTGTTTTCTGACACTCGCCCGAGTGGCTTTGATATTGAGCAGAACGTGGTCGGGCCAGCTGAGATAGAAAAATACCGCTCCCGATTCGACTTGCCCAACTCGGTCATTTTGGTTCCTGTGGGGGATAGAGCCGTATGGAATCCTCCTGAGGGCATGGTCGCGATTTACGGATCGATGCTTTGCTGAGGAGTCACACTTCCCCTTCAGCCTTTTATTGCCTGGTTTTTGGATGAGGCAGGGATAGCACCAGCTCAGTTGGCCCTGAATAGTTACAAAGTCTTGATGTGCATGTGGCACATGTTCAGCCGAATGAACCTTTTGCCGCCTTCCCTGAATAAAATCAGGCATTTCTTTACGCTAAGGCAGGTTGGCAAAATGGGGACCTATTTTCTTACGTCTACTTCTTCGGATGGTTGGGTACCCAAAGAAGCACAGGCGAATCGGGAGGTCGATGCTTCTGATGACCAAAAGAAGAAAGGCTTCATATGGGGATTCCCTACATCCAATAATTTTTGGAAGAACAATTGGTTTTTTGCTGGAGGGGCTCTCGGGCTTGATATAACTGTTCTATCTTGGGATTCCCAAACGGTGTTGAGTGTTCCCCGCTTCTTTTGTTCCCCCAAAGCGTGGAACAAGAAAACAATCGACTATAGTGATTCAGAGCTGAAGAGGCTGACTCGGGCAATAGTTCGTACTGGAAAAGAGGAGCAAGAGCTATCTTTTCAAATAGGATGACTTGATAAAGCTCGGTTTTTTCAGATAGATTTCGGGCCATCGCAAGCGATGTAAGTAACCCGGTGCCCATTCTGTTGTATTTCTCTGCTCTTTTTTTTTAAACATAATTAATTCTCTTTTCTAATAATTTTTTGTTTTTTTTTTAGTGTTCGATACGGACGTTGTCAGCGATCTTTAGGCTCGTCAGGTGAAGGCGATTCTACAAGCGAGTAGAAAGGAAGCTTTCCGTCAGGGCGATGAGGGTATTGCTCCACCTGAGCTTGATGAGGAAAATTATATCGCTGAGGAAATTCCCGAGTGCGTTGATCGGGGTGCTCAGCCTTTTACTCAAGATTTCGCTGGTCAAAGTGACCAAGGTGAGTCGACTGACACCCAACTGCCTGAAAATAGGGAGAGGCAGTATAAGGGTCCAGGTGAAGAGCCTATTGGAAGGTTTGAAGCTGGCGATGGTGGTAACGTCTTGACGGATCATGTGCCAGCCGGTGCCAAGTTCTTTGAGTCTTTTCGGGATGATCCGTTAGAAGATCCTACTGCTGATCTTAAGTTCCACCGTTCTAAGGGTGAGAAGCGAAAGGCAGTCAGTTCGCCATCTCGTCCTCTCAAAGTTCCTCTGGTAGTCTCATTCATTGACTCCAGTGACGAAGATGTTACGGATGAGATTGCCCTGAGTGTTGGTATTGGAGAGTAGATGCAGCCACTTCAGAACCGAGTAGGGCTTCTTCTACCCCCCAATGTTGGAGATATAGGGGCTGAACCATTGAGGGTTCTTTCTTCATCCTTGGGGCCGAATAGAGCTTCTCCTGCCTCCGAGTTTGGAAATCTGGGAGCTGAACCCTCGGGGGTTCCTTTATCCCTCTCTCCCCAGGATATGCTACAGGAGATGTCCTCCGGTTGGGCTTATATCAGGGAGGACCGCTGGAGCGGTTTTAGAAATGGTTCACAAACCGAACGTCTCCAAAATGTTTTCAACGGTGCATCTTATGTAAGTTAAATCTGACTCAGTTATTTCTGACTCCTTTATTGTTTTGCTTCTGTCGAATTTCTAAGTATATTCCTTTACAGATGATGGTCGAATTTGTTGAGCTTGTTCAGACGCAGCAATGTCAAGCCGATCAGATAAGGCATCTAGAGGCTCAGCTGAAGGTGACTGAGGAGGGTCGTGCTCGAGCTAAGCAGGCTTTTCAGCGAGAGGTCGGTTCTGTACAGATTTTTGCTGACCACTGCCTGGCGAAGCAGGTTGAAGCTGAGGACAAGGAATCTTTGGCAAAGGAGAAGGTTACATCGCTTCAAAATCTTCTTTCTTCTACTGAAGAATCCATGCTTAAGGTCGAGCAGGAGGCGAAGCGGGCGAAGTCGGCGTATGTCTGAAAAATTAAAGATTTGAAGCGCCAGGTGCTGACAGTTGAATCCATTTCCTGAGAGGCCAGGTTGGAGCTGGAAGTCCAAGGGGTGGATCGTTTTAAAAGATCCCCTGCTTACGATGCCCTACTTCTTCGGGAATTTCAACGTGGGCTAGTTTCGACCGGCGAATTCTTCAAAGTCAAGAATAGGGCGACCGAGAAAGCCCGTGATGTGGACCGGTCCTTGGAATCTCTTCGGATTAAGATGAAGGAATGGAGAGCCTACTGCCGTAGTCAAGGCAAAGAGCCCCATCCTATGCATTTAGAGATTCCGTCTGAGCACTCTCTTTTGACCTTTTACGCAAGTCAAGAGTCGTTGAGGGTGTAGTTCCAGATGTCTGGCCAGTCCCGGGTGAAGATTACAGCCAGTGGAAGGATAATACTGTCGACGATATTACTTGGCCGTCTAATGAGAGCCTGCTTTGTGAATACGAGATGGTGCCAGATCCGAGTATTGGCAAAGGCTCGAAATCCTCGCAACCTTAATTTTGTAGATTTGTAGAAGATTCTGATTCTTTATTTTTTACTTGTAAAGAACCATTCTTTAAACTGTAACCATTCTTTTAAGAGCAATAAAATTCAATTTTCTTCTGAGTTGAATGGTTTTGGTCTATTTTTTGTTGATTGTTGCCGAGTGTTGTATTAAACTGGCTGATGGTCGGGTAACTTAACCGAGTATCTTATTAAACAGGTTGTTACCCGAATAACTTCAATTGCCAAGTATTTTATTTAACTGGCTTCTTTGATGTTCGGGTAACTCAACCGAGTATCTTATTAAACCGGTTGTTACCCGAATAACTTCAATTGCCAAGTATCTTATTAAACTGGCTTCTTCGATGTTCGAGTTACTTAACCGAGTATGTTATTAAATCGGTTGTTACCCGAATAACTTCAATTTCCAAGTATCTTATTAAACTGGCTTCTTCGTTGTTCGGGTAACTTAACCGAGTATCTTATTAAACCGGTTGTTACCCGAATGACTTCAATTGCCAAGTATCTTATTAAACTGGCTTCTTTATTATTAACCGAGTCATCTTGAGACAGAAGTTTTTCACTTGTGTTTCATACCCGGTTGCTACCCGAATGTTACATCAAGGCTCACCATGATCATACGTTCGAGTCCTTAGGCAATACCAAGGACGTCTCCTTAGTTTTTATGCGCAAGGGTTTGCCAAATCGTTGAGCTTTTTTTAAAAAAAAAATTGCTTCAACACAGCTACGCATTTCTCCAGAATTTCTCCCGATAGCGTCCCAAGCATTTTTCCAAAGTCTGGTGCATCGGGTTTGCCTTTTTGCGAAGGTTATTTTGACCTTGCTCGGCTGGCATGCTCCTACGAGCTTCTCCGCCCATTCGGGATTTGATGGTCCCGAGAATTCTATTTGCATGTTCTTATTATCATTCTCTGCTTCCATATGTTCTTATTATCATATGCCCCCCTTTTTTTTTCTGAATTCCCGATCTAGATGCTATCCTTTTGGAAATTCCGAGTGATTTTATTTATTACTGCACAAAATCGACAGATTTAAATTATAGTTTAATATTTATCCTACCAATAAAAGAATAAAATATTCAATATATATATATATATATTTTAAGGATAGAAAATCTTCAGATATTGGGCATTGCATGGTCGGGGTAACACCCCTCCATTGGGTCGAGCAATCCAATAAGCTCCTTGGCCAGCTATCCCCTCAATCTTGTATGGACCTTCCCATTTGTCAGCCAGGGATCCCGCGGCTCTATTTTTTGTGTTCAGTGACACCTTCCTGAGCACTAGGTCTCCTAATTGAAATTTTCCAGATCCGAACACGAGAGTTGTAGTAGCAAGCCACTCTTTGTTGATAGGCTGTATTTCTTATTCGGGACTTTTCCCTTTTTTCTTCTAGCTCATCCAAACTTTGTAGCAGCGTATCAACATTTTGTTCTTCATCGTATAGCCTGACCCGTGGGGATGCATACGATGTTTCTATGGGGATGCCAGCTTCTATTCCGAACCCTAGGGTGAACGGAGTTTCTCCTGTTGAAGCCCTTGCTATCGTCTGATATGCCCATAATACTTCAGGAAGCTTTTCAACCTGGCTTCTTTTTTTGTCATCTAACTTTGCTTTAATGGTGTGCTTGATAATTTTATTTACTGATTCTACTTGCCCGTTTGTTTGAGGGTGAGCCGGTGTCGCATAGTAGTTAGCAATATGATACTTCTCGCACAACTGTCTAAACTTTTGGTTATCAAACTGAGTGCCATTATCGGTGATTATAGTGTCCGGAACTCCAAACCTATAAAGTATGTTTTTCTTTATAAAATTTATGGTGTTGGCTTCCGTGATATGCACCAGTGCTTCAGCTTCTGTCCATTTTGTGAAATAATCGACAGCTACTATGGCATGCTTTGCTCCACTCCCTGTCCCAGCTGGCATTGGACCGATCAGGTCTAGGCCCCACATGGGGAATGGCCATGTAGCAGTGAGGTTTCTGAGTTTTTCTGGGGGTTTTCGGATATCGTTACCAATCCTTTGGCAGGTATTGTAACTTTCTGACCACTGTTGTGCATCTAAGAAAAGTGTAGGCCAGTAATAGCCTTGTCTGAGTACCTTATGCGCCAGGCTTCTACCTCTAGTGTAGTTTCCGCAAACTCCTCCGTGGATCTCTTGAAGTATTCGATGTGCATCTTCCTCCGGTACACATCTCTGGAGAGCTCGGGAGAACCCCCTTCTGTATAATTCTCCTCCGATCATGGTATATCTAGCAGATAGATACCTGATGCGCTTTGCTAATACCAGATCTTCCGGGAGCACGCCTTCTTCCAGGAACCTTCTCAGCTGGACCATCCAACGGTCTTGCGGTGTTCGGATTTCTAAAATTTCCAAATGCTTAGGTTCAGCTGTACTCGGTTTAAGGAGGTGTGCAACTGGAATGGTCTTTAGTCTGATTGAGGTTGTTGCTGACGCTAATTTAGATAAAGCGTCTGCCTTTTCATTTTCTTCTCTAGGGATCTGAGCGATCTTGTATTCTTTAAATTTCTGGAGGAGCTGTTTTGCGATGTCACGGTAGGCAATCATTCCTTCATCTTTGGCCTGGTACTCGATCATAACCTTGTTGACAACTACCTGTGAATCACTGAATATCTCAACTTCATCTGCCCCAAGAGCTATGCAGACTCTGAGTGCAGCTAACAATGCCTCGTATTCGGCTTGATTATTGGTTGCTTTGAAATCAAATCTCATGGCACATTCAACATCATCTCTTTCTGGGGTACGAACTACGATCCCTGCCCCGCTGCCATGAGTGTTTGAAGAACCATCAACATATAGTTTCCATGGGAAACTTTTATCCAACAGTCATTTTGCTTCTAGGTTTGGTTCTGTGAACTAGGCTATGAAGTCTGCCACCGTTTGTCCTTTAAGGGAGGTTCTGGGGACATAATGAATATCGAATTCACTTAACTCGATTTCCCATTTAGTAAGTCTTCCTGATATCTCTTGTTTTTGAAAGATTTGTGTTAATGGGCAATTGGTGAGAACCTAGATCGTATGGGCCTGAAAATATGGTCTCAGCTTTTTTGCAGCTGAAACCAATGCTAAGGCTATCTTCTCTGTCTGTGAGTACATGGTCTCGGCCGGTAGGAGTGCCTTTCTTGTATAATACACTGGTTTCTGCACTCCATCTTCTGTTCTGACTAAGACTGAACTTGCTGCAAGCTCGGTTATTGACAGATACAGCTGAAGAATTTCCCCTTTTTATGGTTTTGAGAGGATGGGAGCTTGCCCCAAGTACTCTTTTATTTTTAAGAATGCCTGCTCACACTCATTATTCCACTCTAGTCCTTTCCCTTTTTTGATTATCTTGAAAAAAGGCGCACACCTGTCTGTAGCCCTTGAGATGAATCTTCCCAATGAGGCTAAACACCCTGTTAAGCGTTGTACCTCTTTCAATGTTTTAGGTGAAGTCATTTGTTGCAAAGCCTGGATCTTTTCGGGATTAATTTCGATTCCTCTTTGATGGACTTGAAAACCCAAGAATCTTCCCTAATGGACTCCGAATAAACATTTGTTTGGGTTTAATTTCATCTGGTATCTTCTCAAAACATCAAATGTCTCTCGGAGGTCGTGGGCATGCTCATTTGCTGAGACACTTTTATTCAACATATCATCAATGTACACTTCCATGTTTCTTTCTATTTGCCGAGTGAATATTTTGTTGACCAACCTTTGGTACGTAGCTCCTGCATTTTTTAAACCGAAGGGCATTACTGTGTAGCAATTTAAACCCTGATCGGTTATGAAGGCTGTTTTTTCTTCATCAGCTTTGTTCATCCGGATCTGATTACATATCCTGAGCAAACGTCCATGAAGCTGAGTAATTCATGACCTGTTGTGGCATCCACCAGCTGATCTATCCTTGGAAGTGGGAAGCTATCCTTTGGACATGCCTTGTTTAGATCCGTGAAATCTACGCACATCCTCCATTGTCCATTTTTCTTCTGGACGAGGACTACATTGGCGACCCACTGGGGGTAGCTGACTTCTCTGATTGATCCAGTCGCTAGTAACTTTTCCACTTCCTTTTTGATCGCTTGACTTCTTTCAGGATTGAACGATCTTCTCTTTTGTATTACTGGTTTTGCAATAGGGCTTACTATGAGATGGTGGGATATTACTCTGGCATCTATCCCGATCATATCTTCGTGACTCCAGGCGAATACATCTTTGTATTCTCTAAGCAGATTGGTCAAGTCTCGCTTGACTTTTCCTTCCAAGTTGGCCCCAATCCTGATTTTTTTGTCCGGTTTGTCTTCTTCAAGTACCACTTCAACCAATTCTGTTTTGTATTCATTCCAGCCCTCCCTTGGATCCAGTTCGAATTACAAGGATTTTTTACACTGATTTGGCTGCATTATGGTGCACACTTGTTCAGCATCATGCTTGTCTCTGTATACCGACAGATTTGCTCTTCGGGCCATCTCTTGGGATCCCTTGACTATCCCAACCCCATGTTCTGTTGGGAACTTGATCATTAATGCATAAGTGGCTATCACGGACCTTGTTTTATTCAGGAATGTCCGGCCCAATAATGCATTATACAGCCAATTATCCAAGTCAACTACCACAAAGCCGAGCAGGACAATCCTCTAGCATGGTGCCGTTCCGATCTTTACAGGTAGTTTTACCGTCCCGAGTGACTTGACCTCTATTCCCTCAAATCCTCTCAATGGAGTATGGAAAGGCTGTAAATCTTTTCGGTCTAGTCTTAGCTGGTTGTGTACGGCCACGCTTAGGATGTCTTCTAAGCTCCCATTATCTATTAAAATTCTCCAGACTTCCCTATGGCTAATCTGGGCACTTATAACCAAAACATCATTTGGTCGAACATCGACGCCATGGGAATCTGTCTCTGTAAAGACTATTGGGTCCCATCCTTCCTTTACCCTTTTCGGGTCTGGTTCAACCGAGTTTATGTCAAAGTTAATCCTTGCTTCTACTGCTTCTCGACTTTCCTGAGTTCGTTCTCGGTTGCTTCTCCCAGTAGAAAGTCCTCCGAAAATTGTATGTATTACTTGATTGGCTTCGGAGCTGGTTCTTTGGTTTTGACCAGGGTTGTGATCAACCTTGAATTTCTTGGTTTCTGGTCTCTCATCTTTTTCCAAGATTACATCCCGCAGGTGCCCTTCTCGAATAAGAGTTTCTATGTAATCTCTGAGCTGAAAACACTTTGAAGTTTCATGCCCGGTTTCTTTATGAAACCTGTATTACTTGGTTGTATCTCTCCGGGCGAACAGTGATTTTCGCCGCGGTTCTTGTACCATATTATTTTATTTCAAGATGGCTAGAATTTCTTCTTGTTTCTTTCAAAGAGGGGTGTAATTGGTATATCTGCCTTGGTATTTCTCTTTGGACCATTCGGCGTTGGGCCCATTACCCCCATCCTTGTTTTTCTCCTTGCCGTTCCCTTTACGTTTTTCCTTTTGATTCTGCCCCTTGGATTCTGTATTCTTCTGTTCGGGCTTTCCTCCATGCATATAGCTTCCTCCTGTAGCTAACTCTTCTTTCTTGGGCAAAGGGTATCCTCCTGCCATATCCATCATGTCGGCATACCTAGTCAGCCGCGCTCTTCTTTAATCGAAGGATAGTCGTCCATTCTGTAAGTTATTGGTGAAGGCAGCAATAATTGCTTCATCATTAGCGCTGCCAATTTCTGATACTGCTTGGCCGAACCGGCCCAAGTATTTTGTTAATGACTCGTCCTTCCCCTATTTTATTTGAGAAAGGTAGGCCACCGACTTCTTTCTGTGAACGTTGCTCAGGAATTGCCTTGAAAAGCTCCTGCTCAACTCGCTGAAATTTCCGATGCTTGCCGGGGGTAGTCTTTCGAACCATCTTGAGCCTGTGTCCCCTAGTGTTTGTGGAAAGTTGAGACACAATAGGGGGTCACTGCGGCATATTGAGCCATGGCACTTTTATAGCGTCTAACGTGCTCCTTTGGATCTGTATCTTTTTTTAATTGCTCCACTTGCGGCATCCTGAATCTTTCTGGGAAAGGGGTTCGTAAAATCTACCTGGTAAATGGACTGTCGGAGTCATCGTCAGATAGATCGTTACAGCCGTAACGTCTGACTAGTGCCTCAATCTGTCGCCTGTTATTCTCTACTTCTCGAGTAAGGCTCTTGATTGTGACATCTCTATCCCCCACCGGGCTTCCTTGACGGTTGAACCGTTGGGTAACTGTCATTCTTTCCTCAGATTCTTCACTCTGATGCCGGAACCCTTGTGTGACTCCATGATGACGTTTACGATGGTGTTGATCATTGTCTTCTGATGATGACCGTTCTCTGCGCCGATCGTATTTACAATGTCTGACTTGTATTGTTTGATTGCAATCCAGCCTCTGGTGATTTTCCTCTTCTAGTGTTTTCTGTCCAGCTAGATTGATTGGGGAAGAGTTCCTTCTGGTTTCTGGCATCGTTATTCCTGGCCCCACCACCATCGAACGGAGCTTTACCGGTGGATGATTGGGAGTATGTGCTCCTACGGCTAGTAGAACAATCCCTTCCCTTGCTGCGTCCATCACCAATTGCTGCAGGGCCTCTTAGAAACGCATCGTAAGATCTCTGCTGGTTGGAGGAACTTGCTGGATTCCAGCCAGGTGCGCAGGATGGTTTTCTGTGTTTGCTTTAGAATTTTGTGACGTATTGTCAATATGGAAATCGCCTAGTGATCTTTGGCCATTCCCTGAACTACTTCTGCTTCCTGCCATTGCTTTTTAACAAGTTCGAAGGTTCAAGCCCCCTCCTTCTAACGCCAATTGTTGACGTCGATTTAAGGCATGTGATTGAATTCCAAAGAATGATTTACCAAGTTATCGAGATGCCAATTTAGATACCTTAACCATTCAATGCATGTTCATACCAAAACAGATATATGAGTGACACTCCTATTCTATATGACATGTTTTCAAACATTGACAAACATTGCAATATGTTGACGTCGCTTTCTGGATTATGCTAGAAAAGCCAACAAGAACTGGATTTTGGCTAATGAATCAAAGAGAAAGAGATACAGAGAGAGTAACAAAGACAAATTTTACGTGGTAAAACTCCGACGGCCGGAGAAACATCCACGGGTGGTTGAAAGATCAACCAAGCTAAAATCCACTAAGAGAATAAGATGTTTTACAAGCTCTCGATCTCTCTTTTTTTCTCTCTGTATTTACTGTGATTGATGTATGCTATATTGCCTATATTTTTCTGGACGAGATTATGGGTCTATTTATATGTTTAAAGAACCCTAATCTTCCTTATACAAGTAATACAGGATCTTTGTATTTAATTGTGATTCGGTTACTTTCTTGATGTTGATTTGTCTTCTTTCCTGTTTCGGAGTCTCATGGAAATCGAGTGGGATCCTAGTAGTGCAGTTCAATTTGGACTTGTTTCCTTATAAGAATGTTGTCTTCGTAAAGAAATCAAGTTATTTCCTGATTGAGGTCTCTTCTAATTTAGTACTCTATTTCATTTGGGATTCCTTCCTGATGGATATCGTCACGTATTTAATGACAATCCGTATGAAATAAGCACCAAGTTCTTACTCGGGTCATATTTATGCCTGAGTAAGAGTAATACCTGATGGTCCCGAGTAGTACCGTTTAAGCCCGAGTGGAAGTGTTATTTAACCAGTCCCGAGTGCTGTTAGCTGATCTCGAGTAGGTTTTATTCAGTATATGCTTACTCGGGCTTTCTTCTCTTTAATGATGCCTTATAAGATATTTCCCGGATGCCCATTAGGCATCCACCTGGCTATTTTTTCCCTCCTGTCAATGACGTGTATGCTTGGTAAAATTTACATACAACACAATATTTACAAAAAAAATATAAATAGCTATAATTTTGGTCCATCCTAGAAAAGCAAGTAAATTACATGTCTTGGAATACAAAAAACTCCTTCCTTGGTGAACAAGCCTTCACGCGACCTTCGTCGTTTGGACTCCCTCAGCTTCCTCCCATGAGCATGCGCACCCTTGGCTCCTACCCATGAGCGTGCGCATGCCACAACCCCATAAAAAGCTGCCATGCACAACAATTGTGGCCCCCTGCTCTTCGCACGCACGTTTGTTGTTATGGCTCGCACGATCCCAAACTTGTTCCGGTTGCTTCCAATTCTTCAAACCTTCGAGTCTTCGATACTTGAATGTATTACCAAAAAATTGAAAATAAAAAAATACTTCAATTTTTATTACAACATAGTGCAGTTTTTTTTATTACAATAACAAAACAAAAAAAAAACTTAGCAACTACCAAGAAGAAAATTATGGCGATGATAGACCACCCTTCTTGTTACAATCCCAAAACAAAATACATCGAAATTCTAGGACCAAAACTGAGCAATAACAAACCACATATAAAACATATATATATCCATACATTCCAATGTAAATATATATATGTGAGTACCTAGAGTGTCATCTCTTTCTAAAACATGCATATATGCAATAAAAAGAAAAAGATTCACGTACATATACATCAATTAATCAAGGGTACAACCAGGCTATGATACCAATTGTAGGGAAAATGGGGTAACGGAAGCATGAAAATTAATTAAATTAGGGTTTCAGTATAAATAAAAATTTCCCCTTTATATTAACAAGAACCAATCTTAATCCTAGATTAATTGATGTATATAATAGTGTCGTACCTTTTTCTAGTGATGATTGAACTAGCATTGAATTGAATCCGTAAGATCTTCCAATCCAATCACGAACGTGAATCACCTAGGAGTGTGGGCTCCCTTTCTTTAAATTGTATACCTGAGGATGGAAACAAACAAAATCTTTTTCTTTGTTTGTTACAATTATCCTCCAAGAGAAAAATCCAAGAACGTTCGGTAACTTGTGAATTATCAATCTAATTAATTGAAACTCGCTTGAACCGGATTTGATTTTGTACACAAAACCATTTTGATATAAAGGATACTAGTGTACTATCAAAAACAAAAACGTTCTCTTTTTTCTCTTTTCTCCATGGCCGAATTCTACACCCTATATCTATGAGCTGATCGAATTTTGTCTAGAGCAAAAACTAAATTTTTCTCCCTCAAAATTCTCTCTTGCTAGACTGAATTCTCTCTTGAAAAATACCTAGCTTGGCCGAAATTTCACTCATAGAATCATAGGGTTGGCAGAAATTTCAAGGTGGTATATATAGGATCATAAATTCTTTCCTAAGAAAGATTTACTTGGTGGGTAAGAATCCTAGGTGGATTTACTTAGTGACCAAGAATCATTTTCCAAAAAGAATTCTTTTCTACACCAAGACTCCTAATCCAATTCAATAGTGTATTTGTAACCATATTAAAGATTACCTAATTTGACTAGACAAATAATTCCTTTTATTTATCTACTTATCAAATATAATCTTTAATATTAATTATACTACCAATAATAGTATAATATTAAGAGACCTACTCCTTTTAGGAAAAGATTTTGATTTTTAATTAAATAATTAATTAATCACTAAATTAATTAATTTCCATTTAATTAAATAATAAAGTAAAAAAAAACAATATATTAAGCTATTTTATATAGCCTTGCCGCCCAACACATATACATGGGTCAATAAATTATTTTTTTTATTTTATTAAATCCATTGGACATTAATAAAAAGTTCACATGTGAACTAGACCCATTATTACAAAAAGATACAAGTCCACATGCCTCAATACAATTCTAGATGTGAACTAGACAAATTATTACAAAAAGATACAAGTCCACATGCCTCAATACAATTCTAGATGGACCCCTAAATTGGTCCGGTAGAATATATCAAGTGATCCGTGCAAGTTCGTGTGGATTGGGGATCTTGGCGGGCTATCTAAATTTAAGCTCCAATAGACTCAACCCAATCACAATCAACAAATGATTCACTTAGGTCCGATCTATTAATTTTAGTTCATTCCACTAAAGAACCAAAATTGCACTCTTAAATAAAGATAGAATAAGTTAATATTTCTCATTCATACCCTAGACAACCTTAATGGAGAAAGTGTATCCTCGTGAAGAATATCAGTAATCGCCAAGAGATCATAGACCGCCTATAGCTCTCCAAGTTACCATATTTACTCATAAGACCACATTTTGAACTTGGATATTTTGACTTGTCCATAAGCCATGTTTCAATAGACTCTATTGAAAACTTAATGTTAAGATTTAATATCCAATACCTCAAAATATCCATATGATGATATTCTACTCTCATTTAATAAATTGAGCCACAATGTCCATATTTATAAATGAAGTCCTCTATCGATTAACAAATGAATACCACCAAACTATTGAGGATAGACTTGCTATATAATCGTACTCATTGATAGCTTAAATGATAACATTTGCAACCATAAGTCCATCATTTATCTCCGGATTGAGATAAACTCTCTGATTGTCTTCAATTGAAAACTTTTATCCATTGACGATTCTAGATAAAGTATTTCACTGTGATCCAATTCAATGCACCTAGTACACTAGATTCTTTTGCCCAAAGAAACCGCACTTTAATGATTTTAGACTCATCATAACACATTTGATCCCACCCAAATGCTAGCAAAAGAATCTACAACTTTGACAAGATAAAGGCGCCCAACCTTTTATCTTAAGTTGTGAATATTATTCAAGAATAACTAAAGAATTGTGTCTACCTTATACATATATAGATGTATGAACAATTCTTATTTTCCCATAGTCTTTTGACCTTATGATTATTTACTTTTGACAATTATACTAATTAAACTATAAATGTTATAAGATTTGTTAAACTGGAAATCACTTTATTAATATGAAAAGATAATCAAATACATTATTTTACTCTTGCAATCGAGCATAATCCCAACAGTTCCATCCTTTTGAACCTTGGTAGGAGGACTGTAACCTTCTTCCACTACCATCCATGCCCTTTCATCAATAGAGTGGATGAAAGCTTTCACCCTCAACTTCCAATACCCATAGTTAGTGCTTCGAAGTAATGGTAGCCTAGTATTTGAGGCTCCTTTCGCCATTACATCATCTTGTAAACCCATGACTTTAAAAGCTTTACATATATCGTGAATGTATCACCTGAATGCTCACTAAGTACAATCTAGTGTCCAACTCTGATACCAATTGAAAATACAAAGACAGTTAAATGCTCATGGCTAACCTAGAGAGGGGGTGAATAGGTTAGACACCTTTTTCGACTCCCTTAGAAACAAACTAAAATTTGTCCCTCTAGATTGTTTGTATCACAATATATATATATATATATATATATATATATATATATATCAATTAAAGACACTTAATCAATATATAAAACATATAAAGTGTGATACAAACAAGCAACCATAATACATATATAACTGACATTATAGTAAGGAAGTAAACTTACATATAAAGTTCTATCCATAGTACTAAAATAACAAATACAAATATAAGAGAGATAGGGATAGAGAAAAGTTGACACAAGATATAACGTGGTAAACCTCCAAAGAGAAAACATCAACGGGTTAGCGACCACCGGTAAACAAAATCCACCAGTAGATAAGACAAGTACAGTCTCTCAAGTGACCTCTTCACCTAGAAACTACCCTCCTATCCTACTCATGAATATGTCACCCTATTGCTCAACATCGAAGCCTCACACGTCTTGTCAAGACTTCCTCGCTCACCCTTTCGGATCCCCACAACCCTAGGCAAGACTTCATTACTCACCCTTCCAGATCCTCACGATTCTAGGAAAGACTTCCTTGCTCACCCTTCTGGATCCTCACGACCCTTGACAAGACTTCCTTTCTTGACATTAGGAGGTCTCCCACATCTTGACAAGACTTTCATGCTCAAAAACATAGGTCTCACATCTATTGTCAAGACTTCCTTCTCACAAGGCATCTAGGTGATCATGAATGCAAAACGCAAACAAGCAAGCAACATAGAATGTTATGATCAACACATCCTATGGAAAATACTAGACATAAGCATGAATGCACAAAACAAATGTAGTCTAGTCAATCATGCATGTTTAATCCATCTAGATAATGTAAGATATATTCCAAATTAATTACAACCTAGATAATTGTATAGATCTAAAACTTGAGTCACAAGATATGTTCAATTAATACATAATCAAGTTTAAATCTCATATACCCAAAATATGCTAAAATCATGTAACAAATTCATTTAGATTAAAGCAAGATTTCTAGAGCATATTATCTTATTCATGAAATCAACTAAGCACAAGAATAGCTCATAAGAACACAAGCAGTGAGATTTCAGCCAAAGAGAGCCTAATAAATGTGAGGAACTATTCTTTCACAAAATCAATTAATTAAAGATCATCAAATAGTCCTAGAATAAAAGCTAACACAATAAAATCCCAAACATGTGAAAACATAGGCAAAATCAAAACCTAACTCAACATATGAGATTTCAATTGAAACTCAATCTAGCTATAAATGGGTTAAAAACTCAAATCAAAACAATCACAAGACACACACACACACATACACACACACACACACACACACATATATATATATATATATATATATATATTGAAGAAGAAAACCCAAGGCAATTGACCAAGTTTTAAAAGAAAACCTTGAGAGAAAATCAATACCTTAGTTAATTTGGTACAGTCCCGTTTTTGTGAGGTTAGACTCCAACAACAATAAAACTAACTCAAAACTATAGAAAAAATATGGAGGATGAATAGACAAACACTCTCAACTTGAATCACTCAGATCAGAGTTCAAATGAAGAAGTTATGGTGTTTGGAAGGTGAGAAAATTTAGGAAAAAATTCTGCACTCAAATTTCGAATCTCTTCTTTTTAATGAAATGTGAGAAGGAAGGGATATATAAAGGAGAGGGAAAGAATAGAGTATGAAATGACCAAAAGGAATAAGAAGCAGCCAAGCTTGCTTGCTGCCCGAGATGACGCATCAGCATCTTGGGGCAGCAAGCCATCTTGCCCGAGATGGCCACGCGCCATCTTGGGAAAGAAGAGCTTTGTGTTGTCTTCTTTTTCCCTCGACCTCCCTTCGCGTTCTTCTACCGTTCTCTGGCCTCCGAACTCGTAATTCGAATTCGTTTGTGAGAGAATTACAAGCTGTAACTCTCTCACAGACATGGACATATAAGATACTCAACCCAGAAAATAAGAATTCTACTTGATTTACAAATACGAAGACAATGTACACAACATGAGTTGAAAGTGTGGTATCTTTTGACTTAGAAATTGAATTCAGTAGTATGAGTAACCGAAATGACCGAAACTCAATCAAGAATGATTTAAGACTAAAATCAAGTTCAATATCCATGTTATACAAATATACACATACAAACATAATTCACACTAGAATGCAAACAACATAGAAATAGTCTCTAATAATGCATTTTCCAAAACATGTTGTTTTTATACCAATGCATGAGCATTCATATTCAAGTGTGTGAATGTGTTATAAATGGGCACAACGATGCAGGGACATAAATGTATGAAATGTGTGTCTGTGCCTTTAATGGTGCACAACTATGCAGGGACACAAATGTATGAATTGTGTGTGTCCCTTAAGCCTTAAAAGAGAAAGATGAGTCTTAATATACCTTTGTAGAACCATATAGCATCTTTTATCTTTAAAGACTTTGTACTTGCTTTGACTAGTTGTTATTCTTTCTTTGAGGCTTGAATCATCATCAATCCTAGACAACTAAATCATTACAAGTAAACATAATTTTGATATGGAATTAATTCCAACATAATCTAAAACCTAATATAGTTTTCCTCTTGTGACGCATCGCTGTTCTCATATCGTCATGCTCCATCTTGACCTTGAGCTTCTCGTCGACTTCGACTTGCTCTAGGGCCCGATCATAGGCCTCTTGGTAGGTCTTTAGAGGTCGCTTGGCAAAGGATCAGAAAAGCTTACCCTCCCACAGATTCTGCCTGAAACTGGCGAAGGTCTCTTTCTTAGTGAAGACTTTCATTTGAATATCCTCCTTGTGGAACTGCTCCAAATAAGCCCGGAGGGTTTCTCCTCTTTCCTGAATCACGTATTATAGATGGATGGGATCCTTTGATCTAGATTTGACACCTTGGAATTATGAGCAGAAATCCATCGATAGCTTCGTGAAGGAGTCCACACTTCCAGCGGGCAACTTTCTGAACCAGGTCTTGGCATAGTCTGTTAGAGTGGTAGAAAACATCTGGCACATTACGGTTCTAGTTGTATTCTGGACCTCCATCTATTGGGCGAAGTTCTCTGAGTGGCTCAAGGGGTCCTCCGTGCCAGAGAACTTGTCTGATGGCATCTTAAACTTTGGTGGAAGCTCCGCCTCCCAAATCTTTCTGGTAAATGGAGCATTCATCTCACTGGAGGGGTCCTTCTTGACCTCCCAACCTTTCCTTCTTTTTAAATGTTGGATCTACTTCTGCATTTTAGCCAGGTGATCCCTTAGGCACTTATTTCTATGCTTCTTATAATCGACCTCGGAGCTCTCATTGTCAGATCCCCCTGATGAGCTGGAAACTTCCACTTTGTTATCTTTAAGGGCGGGTTCTGCTTGTGTAGTTTGACGAATACCATTGGATTAAGCTCGAGGTTCTCTTCTAGAAGTCACCGGTCGATGGGGGCTGTAAGGTGCCCTAGGTGGAGCGTCGGCTACTGACTTGACCTGCGCGGGTTGATAGTAGGTCAGCCTGTCTGGGACTTAGGGCATGTGCCCTAGCCTGTCCCAGATAGAATTTATGGGTCATGTCTAATTATGGGTAGAAATCGGTGGATGGTCCCAACCGATAAAAAGGTAGGTTGCCTGGAAGAGGATCTGCTTGCCTCTCCTCGGGTACCAAGATCTACCAGTTGAGGAACAATTCCTTCTGTAGCTAGATAGAGGAAGATATTCTCCATTATGGCCGCAACATGCTGGTTGATCATAGTTTGGTTCATTGCCTGAAGGGTTAAAGCCCGCTCCATGTCTGGCTGATACAAGACTGGCTTTTGATGCTTTGATTTCCTACACTTCTTCTGCCCTTTCTTGGTCGAGGGGGCAGACTGATATCCCTAGGTTTTGGGCTGTCCTTGGAAGGAGCAAAGCCTCATAATTAATGTAAAACAATAAACTTGTGAATGTAAAAATGGTGGTGTGGGGTTCCCACAGACGGCGTCAGAAAGTGTTAACAAAAAATTTACTCGATGTGAGAAATTTCAGCTAACACCCCCGAGACCGTAACCACGAAGGTGGTGGTCGGGGTAGGTATCCCGTACCTAACTTGTTCGAACAAAGTTTAATGTTTAAATGTGAATACAATGACGATGGGAATACAAATTTTTATTATAGATCATGTATGCCTATACAAAAATCTCTCAAAACACTCTTAATCTCACTGGGGTACAATGGGGTGGTAACCTCATGCCTGTCGAATAGTAGAATACAATGATGGCCATGTTCGAATTACAGAATTTAGGCTAAGAATCGACTCTTACTCACTCATTTTGTTTTCCTCTAATAGTTATCTGTCCATTCTCTTAGTGCCTATTTGGGCGTATTTATACATAGTTAAAATAGCTTATGTTTGTCATTCTCCCGCCGTGATTCTTTGAATCCCATCCCTTCTTATCGGATGGGATATTTTATTTAAAAGTCATTGACTTTGGGTTAATGACGGAATTAGAGAATATCTTTATAGGAGATAAGTTTGTTTCCTCTTTGGACTCAAACACTTGTCATGCACGTATGCGGTGTTTCAATGTTCAATAAAGTGTGGATATGATCCTTTGTGTCTTCATGGTGTGATTTCTCATGGAGGTCATCACTCGTTATTTTGTAGAGTGATGTAGATCATTGCCTTGGTCCTAGTATTAGTAGTTTTGCCAGACATTTCCTAGATCCTCGGAACTTGAGGTGGCCGCACAGACACTTTTTGCCAGTAACGGAGCTTTAGTAAGCTTCGTCCCACTAGTCCAGATGGGTTTGAATCTTTCTTCAGAGAAACAAAACAATACTGTAGTGCAAGCTGGGTGTTTAATTGGTCTCTCTATGTGCTTAGAGAGGATGGATGGCTTCCGGAGAGGTTATGAGGTTTCTTCGACTTCGAGGAGCCTGACCATTGTACATCGGGCTTCCTCTGAGTTCTTGTTTCGGTGTAAGGAGCTCGATACGATCGTGTTGGGCTCCACCTTGAATGTCCTAAAGGCTCGACAATCCTTTCTCACACCTACGGGGTGGTTCCCCCAGCTCGACTCTAGGATCTGTGGTTCTCGGGTTTGGATCCGGGCTAGGAAAGTGGAGAATTTCCCTTTTGGTCCATTGCCAAATTTGGCTATTAACAGTAACATAGTGGCAATCAATAACGATAGCGTTATCGAGGAGATTAGATTTTTACCTCGATACCAGTTTGCCGCCAATAACATCACCTTTTTCAAACAGGAAACCTCACCCTAGCTTGACGTGTGGCCCCTGCATTCATTAAGAAGATTTCTTCCTAGATTCTAGTGACCTATTTGAAAAAGGAAAATTTCCCAAGCGAGATAGGAAATCTAACTACAACCCCTACTCAATCACCGGTGTTCAAGTCAGAGAGGACTTGTGTTAATAGCCAAATTTGGCAAGGGCTCAAAGGGAAATTTTCGACCGAAAACAGCACCTGGTAGAGAGCACCTCCAAGAACTTGGAGACCCCGGGTGCAGTGGTTTACCTTGTAGCGCTAGGTCTAGCATAACCTGGGGATCTTGACATTGTTGTTAGAGCAAGACAAGGTGCATGTACCCTCGTGGACCCCCCAGCTGGTGCTTAAGCACCGTGGTGACTATCTGTACTCACGTCGAGGTACGTACTCTGCCTTTCTGTTAGATAGGAAGATGCTCGCAAAGCTCCGAGAAGATCAAAAGGCTCCAGCAAGATCAACCAAGCACCTCACCACCGGAATGGTACCTCGAAGTATCTCGCCAGAGTGACCAATCAAGCGCCACATCACCAGAATGGTACTCCAAGGTATCCTGCTAGCAGGTTGGTACCCTAAGATACCTCATCTTCGCCATATCAATCAGTCAAACGTCACCTCCTCAGGATGATACATCGGGGCACCCCGTCAACAGACTGGTACCCCGAGGTACTCTACCACGACACCAGATTGATGTTTTGAGGTGCCACATGGCCAACAGATGTCATCAGATTATTCACCAAACATTGTGGATAAACTCCGCGTGTACACCTTAACAATTGAAGAATTTAAAAGGGAAACAAACATTCTTTCCCATCAGGATATTCACTGCCTAATAACCAAGATCATCTCAATAAATAGAAAATAGATCAATCCGTTGACCTCTGACTTGCTCGCCAATGGAAAACCCTAGACTTCATGAATAAATTGTAGGAGAATATCGATAGGAAAGTGGGAGGGACATCGAGAGTAAGATCCACTTATCGACATAAACGTATTCGTCAATTTCCATTCGTTGAAGTAAAATAGAGAAAGAGTGATTGAATGTCATATTTCGTCGTATTAGAATCTGTATTTCAATTTTATTAATAGTAAAAAGAGCCTTGTTTTAGTCTATCATTTCATTCGTCTTCATTTTCCAACTGAACCTACACGTGTAACCTGGTACCGAAGGTACCCAACCCCAACTGCGATCCATCGAGATCGTGGTGCTGAGGGTGTGAACTGAAAATCCTCACCCTGAGTGAATTTTTGGCTAACAAATTGAAATATTAATTTTTGCATTTTTGTTTAATATTATTACAATTATGAACAAATTGATTAAATAATTAACAATATAATTTTTATATTGTAATTTTTAAATTAAAAATAAAAAGTAACACATCACAAATTAATAAAAAAATCAAGTAATCAATTAATCAAAAATTAAATTCTTAAATTATCAATAAGTATTATTTTAATAAATATAAAAAACATTCACACACACACACATATATATATATATATATATATATATATATATAAATTAGAAAATAAGAAAAAGAAAGGAAACCAGATCGGTCAAGAAGAAGAAAAGAAGAAAAGAAGAAAAGAAGAAAAGGAAAAGATGAAGATCGAAGAAGAAGATGAGGAAGAGGATCGAAGAAAGAGAAGGATCGGAGAAGAAGAAGAAGATGATCAGAGAAGGAGAAGAAGAGGATCGAAGAAGAAAGGGATTGGAGAAGAAGAAGAAGAAGAAGAGGATCGAAAAAGAAGAAAAAAGGTTTTAAAAAAAAATAAAAAAGAGAAAAACAAAAAAAAAAACAAAGAAATCATGTATTTTACGTTTTTAAAATTTTTCACTGTTAAATCTAATTTTATTTTTCATTTTGTTTTTTCGGTTTTTGAAAAAAAAATGAAAAACGGTTAATAAATGCAAATTTGAAATCGTTTTTGGAAAACTAAAACGGAAATTGGCTGAAAAACAGTTGCAGGACGGGGCCTTAAATTTAGATAGCCGGCCAAGATCCTCAATTCACACGAACTTGCATGGATCACTTGATATATTCTACCAGACCAATATCTAGGTCCATCATGAATAATTTTTTGACATTTCGGATTCCAAAAGTTTTGGAGAGGTGCGGTCATGTGTGATCAAGACACACAGAAACTCTACAAAATAACTGGAATAGGCGGCCAAGAATGTGGGAATCCTTTGGCGGTCCTAAAGGGGTGCAATTGGCATTCTATCAATACATTAAGAATATAATTTGCATATTTGTATTAAGAGTGGTGCTATTGGCACAACCACTGTTGAACTATTAACACCCCATTTTTAAAATTATTTAGTATTCATTTTTTTTCTTTATCAAATTACTTAAATAGACGCACAATTTTTATTAAAAAGAATACTGTACAAAATAAAACTAATAAAACCCCCACTTTCCTTATTTCAAAACCCTAATAACATGTATTATTTCAAATCATTGAATTTTACCATTTTTTTTTTCAGATCTCAATCTCATATTTTCCATGTTTAGTATCACTTTTCTTATTTCAAAACCCTAATAACATAGATTATTTTAAATCATTGAATGTTTACTATTTATATTTTTATTTTCTTCAGATCCTAACCTCATATTTCCTACGTTTAGTATTTTTTTTCATTTTATTGTTCCACATGTTTGTTTTGTTTTTCTTTTCAAATTTCAGATTCATGTTTGTTATATTTTTTCTCTCAGTTTATTTTCTTTTAGTGTTTTTATGCATTCAATGATCTGTATTCACACCAAAATTCGCAACCAAGAAAACATAATCTTTAACGAAACGAAACCACATCAAAATTCTAATTCAATTGCTAAAAAAAATCATGAAATGATCAATATCACACTCACAATCTACCACCAACAATTCAAACGATTACAGGGAAAAAATAACCTCGTCTAATAAGGATGGCTCACCATGATAATAAGAAAAAAAATGTGGATGTGAGAAAACTGTATATAAATATTAGAAAAGTGTAATTTTTTTTTTAAAGATATGTGGTGTATTAAGTTTGAAAATATGTAAAAGGGTAATTCAGGAAATAAATTTAAAAAAATTAATGAAACCATTTAATTTTATATAATTAAATTAAAATTTTAAAATTTGGGGCATAAATAGTTCAGTAGTTGGGGTGCCAATAGCACCACTCTTTAATTAAATGTGTTGTTTAAATTGTATTAATGTATTAATTTAAATCATATGGATTTGTTTCTCTTTTAGTAAGAATGAGTCTAGTTCATATGTGGACTTTTTTACTAAAGTCTAATTGATTTAAATAAAATGGAAAAACAATAGTTAGCTCATGTAAAGCTTGGGCGGCTAGGGCATATAAAATAGCCTAATATATTGTTTTTATTTTATTATTTAATTAAATGGAAATTAATTAATTATTTATTTATTTAATTAAAAGTCAAAATCTTTTTCCTAGTAAGAGAAGGTCTCCTAGTGTCATACTATTGTTGGTAGTATGATAAGTATCAAATACTTTATTTGATAAGTAGATAAATAAAAGGAATTTATTAATCTAGTCAAATTATGAAGTATTTGATATCTATCAAAACTCTTGAAATTCCCTTGAAAGTGTGTGTGTCTAATAACCTAGGAGGAGGGGGTGAATAGGTTTTTATCAAGTCAATTGCCAATTTTTCTTGATTAGTCAATATTAAAGATTCACTCAACAAACAATCAAATACACAACATCAAGTGTAAAGTGCGGAAATATAAATAACACAATAAGTAAACGTGGAAAACCCTCCAAACGGGAAGAAAACCACGAGTTGTTAAGTGAGCCACACTCGACCGTAGAAATCCACTATATGAGTAAAAAGTTACACCCTCAAGTGATACTCGGACTCTCACTCTCGACAACCTCAGGCTATAGCCACTACCACTCACCACTATTCGTTTAGTCCCTAGTGATATCCCCTAATCCACTACTCTTGGCGTGAGCACCTCCTACTCTACCCCTCGTGTCTTTTACAGTGGACACCTGACCAATTACTTGCCAACCCTCCCTTGGTTGCAAAGCTTCTCTTGCTTGTGCAACTTCACACCGAAGCCACAAGACTTTGACTTAATGAAGAGTATACGGTCTAAGTGTATATATGAAACTATGCTCAAATGCAATATTGTGTAAGACCAAACACAAAATGCTCAATCAGATGTAGTTAATGCAATATAACATCCTAGTTATCAGCAATGCCTATATGCCCATATATAAGGACTCAATTAGATATAGATGAAATCTAACAACCTAACTGCCAAATAAGTCCTATCAACACAAGTTGTCACAACTTATAATCAAGGGCAATATTTTTACAATCAATAAATGCAATCAATGAGGCAAAAACAATAATGTCTAAATGCAATGCATAGAGACTTAGCTAGAAGAGTAAAATCATCCTAAATGCTAGCTATCACTAACCACTACTCTCAACCAACAACCAACAACACAAGCATGTGATACATGCAAACAAACATAAGAACATAAATTTAATTAACAATGAAAGCTAAACATAGGCATACATGTCATAAGAATGAAAAGAGGTAATCTAGAACATATAAAAGTTACCTAGTCAAGAAACATATGAAGACCCATGCTTGGAAGATGAAGAATAATGCTAGATGTGGATGAATGGGAGTTTGGTTGAGTAAAAAAAAGTTCTTAGAGCTCTCTCTCTCTCTCTCTAGGAGTCAAATTCTCTCTCTTGGGGATTCAATTTAAGAGTTCTAGGTCTGATTTGGGAAGAAGATGGTATATATAAGGTGTAAAAACGAGCTGCACAAGAAAAGACGTTTTTGCCCAAATCAAGTTTTTTGCTACATGTTTCACACCAGGAGGGGGCAAAAAGTTATGGAGCAAAAATCACTATCAAAAGTTTCGCTACATGTTTCGCACTAGGAGGGGGCAAAAAGTTGAGTGAAATCCGCTCTCAGCACTCCACCTTAAAATTCAAGCAGATTAAAACATGACCAAATGACTACAAAGCCTTTTGTATAATATACCATTGAAAAGGTATGGAAGTTTACTTTCTAATCCAATTAACAAAATGTGATTTGGATGACTGTAGAAAAATTTATGGTCAAATGAGTGACAAAAAGTCAAAAACAGACAACAATAGAGGTGCCCACTTTTTATGGTCAATTTGGAGATTTCAAAACCAATCCAAACGGTCATGAAATGTTACAAATAATATATTGTTGGAACGGTATGGGTGTCTAGTTTGTACAAAAATTTTCAAAACTCATTTTGAAGCATTACATAAAATGATATGGTTGTACGACCATACAAAGGTCAGTTTTGAAAAATATTTAAATCATTGAAATAAACTCTTTGATACTAGACACCTTACTCCATATAACCAAACAAAGAGAAGAATAAGACCTTCTCAAATGGTCACTCAACACGCTAAAACAAGCACACCATCATGCAAGCATGAATGTACCCGATCAAACAACAGAATACGAATTAAACACACAACAACCACACTTAAGACTAAGAATGAAGTGCAAGTGTGATTGTGAAGAGATGCACATATATAAACAATATAAATACAAATGCAAGATCAACAAAACATACATGAGGTGTGTGTGTGTACCTAAACTCTTCAAGAGACAAAGTCAAGTGAATATACCTTTTGCTCTTGAAGTTATAGAGATGTTTGGAAGTTTGCCAATGAGGACCTAAGCTACCCATTGCACAATCATCCCCAATGTGGTGTAGTTTGTCATGAAATAAGGCAATCATAAAATTGAGGTCCTTACAACTCTAATTGACAATTGGTCAAATTAGGAAGTTTTTGATAAAGTCACAATTTAATTTATATTCAATAATTAGTTATTGGTTAAATACACACATGAGTTGGAATAAAAGTCTTGGTGTGGAAAAAAATTCTTCTTTGAGTGAGGATTTGGCCACCTGTATATATGGCCTTGAATAATTTGTCCAAGGCTAATGAACTCAATATAGAGATTTCGGCCAAGCCTTGTTGGAGTCTTGTGAGAAGATATTTTTTTTTATTTACTTATTATAGTTAAAAAAAAACTTCATCCAACTAACTGTGTATAGAATTAGGCCAAGCATAGAGAAAAGAGGGAACATTTTTGTTTTCGATAGTGTACTAGTATCCTTTACATCAAAACGGTTTTGTTTACAAAAATCGAATCGGTTTCACGCGAGTTTCAATCAAATAGATTGATAATTCACAAATGATCAAATGTTCTTGGGTTTTCTGTAGGGGGGTTATTGTGACTAACAAAAAAAAAATTGTTTGTTTCCGTCCTCAGGTATACAATTCAAAGAAAGGCAGCTCACACTCCTAGTAGATTCACGTTTGTGATTGGATTGGAAGATCATGTGGATTCAATTCGGTGCAACTTCAATCGTCACGAGAAAAAGTTATGATAATTTAATATATGTTAATTAATCAAGGGTTATGGTTCATTCTTTTAAAAGAAACAATTTTTAATATACTAAACCTATTTTTCGCTTCTGCCGCGCGATATTTCCTACAAAAAACAGACAAGTGTAGATAGAGAAAAATGGAGAACTTTTATTGATAACGAATAAGCGATACATGTGCTAGGTGGTATCGATAGGTCTCCACCTAGGACCTCAGCTCTTCTACGGGTAAAATTTCTTCAAGTGGTCTGCATTCCAAGTGTGGTCAATAGGTTGTCCATCCATGTCTTCCAGCTTGTAAGCTCCCCTACAGACCACTACCTTCACTAGGTAGGGACCATACCAATTTGGTGTCAGTACCCCATCCGACCGCTTCTGGGTATTCTGGGTTACTTTTCTAAGCACCAAGTCTCCTTATTTAAAACTATAGGCTCTAAATTTAATGGTTTTGTTGGTAGCCTCTACTAATCCATTAGTCTGAGGATGAGCTACAGATGCAAAGTGGAGGTCGATACCCAGATTGCCATAGAATTCTCTAAACCTCGCATTGTCTAATTATTTATCGAGGTCAGTGAGCATGATCATTGGGGGACAAAACCAGTTAACCACGTTCCACTTGATGAATTTGGTGGTATTTTTCTCCGTTATTTTAGAGAGCGGTTCCGCTTCCACCCATCTGGTGAAGCAATCGATCGCGACTATGGCATTCTTGGCTTGACCAGAGGCGGTATGGAGAGGTCCGATCAAGTCAACCCCTAAAATAGCAAAAGGATAAGGTGATCTGATAGAGGAGAGACGTTTTGGTGGTAAGTGGTTTAGATTAGCTGATTTCTAACATGGCTTGCAAAACCGAACGAACTACCTTGCATCATGATGTAGGGTTAGCCAATAGTATCCCATGCGTAGTATTTGATAAGCCAATGTCTCTTCCCCAATATGGTTGCCACAGTCCCCCCGATTTCACCTCCCTTAGAGCCTATCTAGCATCATCGGGATGGAGGCATCCGAGTAAGAGAAGGGACCTCCCCTTGCGGTAGAGGTACCCATCTATCAAGTAGTAGCGAGTTTACAGGCTTGATCAGGATCTTCAGGGAGCTTATATTCTTAAAGGTAGTCTACTATCGGGTCCATCCAGTATGGAAAGTGATCTACTGGGTTTACCTCATTTCTTTATGTTATGCTTGATTGTAAGATTACCTGAAAAGGTACCCCTTTAGGCAGTGCCTTTCCCCCGCTAGCAGCTATCTTAGCTAGGACATCTGCTCGGGTTCTGTTGGTGAGGTAATTACTCTATCTTGAAACCTTTGAACCGGGTCCTAAGCTTATAGACTCGCTCAAGGTAGGCTGCAATGTTGTCTCCTTTGAACTGAGCCTTGACCATGTTGTCAGCTACTACTCTCATTCCTACCAGGAAAGCTTCATATTCGACTTCCTTGTTGGTGGCATTAAATTCAAACAGAAAATAGTGGTAACACTCCACTTTCTCCAGATCGGTTATGAAGATTCTAGCTCCGCTACCTTCTTTTTCGGATGCTCCGTCTATATATAGGATCCAAAGGTCATGATCAGTTGGCCAATCAGTAGGTTCCTGATTTTTCTAGGGAATCAGGTATGTGCTTGAGGAGGTATCAGGATCAGGATTTACAGTGAACTCTACCATAAAGTCCACTAGCACCAGGGCTTTGATCGTGGTTCTTATTTTATATTTGACATCATACTAGGTGAGCTCGAGGGCCCACAACACCAATCTCTAATACACGTCCAGTCTTTATAGAAATTAACGTAGAGGTTGATCGGTGACCACTACAATTGTGTAAGCCTGGAAGTGAGGGTGGAGCTTCCTTGTTGAGGTTACCAGGGTGAAGATGAGCTTCTCCAAAAGAATATAATTCCTTTTTGGCTTGGTTAAGGTGTGGCTCACATAGTAGATGGGTCGTTGGACCCCATCTCTATTTTCCTAAACTAGGGCCCTACTAACCGCTGTTTCTGACATGGCAAGGTATATTTACAATTCTTCCCAGGTACTCGTTTGATCAAAATTGGGGGTTAGCTAGGTACTCCTTCAAGGACTAGAAAACATGCTCACTATCCTAGTCCTATTTCATGTTTCTCCCTTGTTTGATTGCTCGGAAGAAAGAGAGGCACTTATCAGTGGACCGTGATATAAAACGGTTGAGAGCAGCTATCCGACCAGTTAAAACCCGTAATTGATTGAGAGAGTTGGGAGACTCGAGATCCATGATGGCTCAGATTTTCTCTGGGTTGGCTTCTATTCCCCTTTCGTAGACCATAAATCTAAGAAACTTCTCTGCCGCTAACCCAAAGGCACAATTGCCAGAGATCAACCGTATATAGTTTTCTCTTACTATCTGGAAGGTCCAACAGAGATGGTTCTAGTGTTGCTCAACCACCTGGGACCTGGTAACCATGTCGTCAATGTAGACCTTCATTGTCTTTCCTATCTCTTGCTTGAACAAATAGTTGACCAATGGCTAATGGATGTTGCCTGCATTCATGAGATCGAACGACATTACCTTGTAACAGTAAACTTCTTACCCATTAATGAAACTGGTCTTGTCCTGGTCAGCGGGGTGCATCATGATTTGATTGTACTCCGAGAATATGTCCATGAAGGTGAAAAGCTTGTTCCCTGTCGTTGATTCTACCAGCTGATCAATCTTTGGTAGTGGGAAGCTATCCTTTAAGTAGGCACGGTTGAGATCTGTGTAGTCAACGCACATGCGCCACTTCTGTTAGGTTTTAGTTTGTGTTGGCATGAATTCTATATCAAAATGATGTTTACTTGTAATGACTTAGTTGTTTAGGTTCATGATGATCAAGCTTCAAGGAAGAAGAAAAACAATTCAAAGCAAGTTCTAAGTCTTCAAAGAGAAATGATGCAATTTGTTTCTACAAAGGTATACTAAGACCTTATCTTTCTCTTACAAGGCTTAGGCACACACAAACATATCATACATTTGTGTCCCTACATATTTGTGCACCATTATAGGTACACATATACAATTCATTCATATATGTCACTGCATCATTGTGCACCATGTATAACACAGTCACACACTTGAAGATGAATGCTCATGCATTGGTTTGGAAATAACATGTTTTGGAATATGCATGATTGGAAACTATCTCTATGTAGTTTGCATTCTAGAGTGAATTGTGTTTGTGTGTGTTTAAATTTGTATAACATGTATATTGAACTTGGATTTAGTCTTAAATCATTCTTGATTGATTTCCAGTCATTTCGGTTTCTCATACTATTGATTTCAAGTTCAAAGTAAAAAGATACTACACTTTCAACTCATGTTTCATACATTGTCTTCGTCTTCGTATATCGAGTCGAATTATTATTTTCTGGGTTGAGTATCTTATATTTCTATGTTTGTGTGAGAGTTACGGTTTGTAATCCATAAACGGATTAGAATTCTGAGTTTGGAGGCTGGAGAACGGTCTAAGAATGCGAAGGAAGGTCGAAGGAGAAAGAAGCAAGCATATACTTCTTTCCCGAGATGGCGCGTGGCCATCTCAGGGCAAAAGGCTTGCTGCCCCGAGATGCCCACGTGCCATCTCGGGCAGCAAGCTCGCTTGGCTTCTCTTTTCCCCTCTTGGTCATTTCACTTGTCCAAGTTTCCTACTCCTTTATAAACTCTTTTCCTCTCACATTTCATTCCAAGAAGAAATTCAAATCAAGTGTGCAGAATTTTCTCTCTAAATCTTCTCACCTTCCAAACACCATAACTTCTTCATTTGAACTCCGATTTGAGTGATTCAAAGTTTAGAGTGTTAATATATTCATCCTACATCTTTTCTATGAAGGTTTGAGTTAATTTTTCTTCTGTTTTTGGTGTCTAATCATACAAAAACGGGACTGCACCTAGATCAACTAAGGTATTGATTTTCTCTCTGAATTTTCTTTTAAAACTTGGTCAATTGCCTTGGGTTTTCTTTTTCTACATATATTTGTATTTTGTGAGTGTTTTGATTTATGTTTTGAACACTTTCAAAGCTAGATTGAATTTCAATTGAAATCATTCATGTTGAGTTAGGTTTTGATTTTGCCTACGTTATCACATGTTTGGGATTGTATTATGCTAGCTTTGATTCTAGGACTATTTTGTGATCTTTGATTGATTGATTTTGTGAAAAATAGTCCATCACATGTATTAGGCTCTCTTGGCCGAAATTCTCACATAATACATGTGCTTATGTTCTTTTGAGCTATTCATGTTATTTGTTGAATCTATGATTAGGAATATGCTCTAGAACTTATGCTTAGATCTATTTGACATTGTCATATGATTTTAGCATGTTTTTGATTTTTGTGATTTAAACTTGATCTTGTGATTTGTTGATCATGTCTTGTGATTCAAGTTTAGATATATGCATGAATCTAGTTTGTGATTAATGTTGATCATATCTTACATAATCTAGATTGACTACTCATGCATGACAAACTAGACTATATGTGATTTGTGCATTCATGCTCATGTCTAGTATTTTCTATAGGATGTTTTGATCATAGCATTATATGTTGCGTGCTTATTTGCGTTTTGCATTCATGATCACCTAGATGCCTTGTGAGAAGAAAGTCTTGACAATATGTGTGAGACCTATGGTGTTGAGCAAGAAGTCTTGGCAAGAGGTGTGAAGCCTCGGATTGTCGAGCAAGGAAGTCTTGGCTAGAGTTGTGAAGCCTTGGATAGTCGAGCATGAATTCTTGCCTAGAGTTGGGAGAACTCGGATAGGTAAGCAAGGAAGTCTTGACTAGAGTCGGGAAGACTCGGATAGTTGAGCAAGAAGTCTTGCCTTGGGTTGTGAATATCCGGATAGGGTGAGCAAAGAAGTCCTGACAAGAGGTGTTAAGCCTCGAGATTGTTGAGCTTAGGGCGACAACTTCTAGAGTAGGATAGAAGGGTAGTTTCTAGGTGAAGAGGTCACTTGAGAGAATGTACTTGTCTTATCTACTAGTGGATTTTATTTACCGGTGGCTGCTAGCCCATGGATGTTTCCTCTTCGAAGGTTTACCACGTTATATCTTGTGTCAACTTTTCTCTATTTCTATCTCTCTAATATTTGTAGTGTGGATAGAACTCTTTATATATGTTGACTTCCTCTTTATAATATAGATTGTGTATGTGTTACAATTACTTGTTTTTATCACACTTTACTTGTGTTTATATATTGATTAATTGTCTTTAATTAATAAATATATTGTGATACAAGCAATCTAGAGGGACAAACTTTTGTTTGTTTCTAAGGGAGTCAAAAAAAATGCCTAACCTATTCACCCCCCCTAGGTTAGCCTTGAGCATTTAACCGTGATTGTATTTTCAATTGATATCAGAGCAGGACACTAGATTGCACTTTGTGTGAGTCCGGGGTGATACTTTCACGGTTTTTGTAAGGCGTTTGAAGTCATGGGTTTACAAGATGATGTAATGGCGGAAGAAGCCTCAAATACTAGGCCACCATTACTTCGTGGCACTAACTATGGGTATTGGAAGTTGAGGATGAAAGCCTACATCCGCTCTATTGATGAAAGGGCTTGGATGGTAGTGGAAGAAGGTTATAGTCCTCCTACAAAGGTTTTAGAGGATGGAACCATGATACTCAAGCCAATGAGTGAATAGACAATGAATGAGTTTGAGGTTGCAAAATGGCATCATCGTGCTATGAATGCCATCTTTGGAGGAGTTTATGGGCATCAATTCTCCTACATCCAAAATCTTGAATCCGTAAAGAAAGCTTGGGATACTCTCCAAGTTACTAATGAAAGAACCTTAGCGGTGAAGAAATCGAGGCTTCAAATGTTGGCATCACAATTTGAAGGTTTAAGTGTGGATGAGGAAGAAAAGTTTGAAGACTTCCAATTTCGGCTTCTTAACATAGCTAACCAATGCCAAGCATTTAGAGTACCTATCTCAAAAGAGCGTTTAAATTGGAAAATCCTTAGGTCTCTTCCTAAGAGATTTAAATCAAAGGTGACTACTAACCCGTGGATGTTTCCTCTTCGGAGGTTTACCACGTTATATCTTGTGTCAAATTTTCTCTATCCCCATCTCTTTAATATTTGTATTGTGGATAGAACTCTTTATGTATGTTGACTTCCTCTTTATAATACAGATTGTGAATATGTTACAATTACTTGTTTGTATCACACTTTACTTGTGTTTATATATTGATTAATTGTCTTTAATTAATATATATATATTGTGATACAAGCAATCTAGAGGGACAAACTTGTGTTTGTTTCTAAGGGAGTCGAAAAAGGTGCCTAACCTATTCAACCCCCCCCCCTCTCTCTCTAGGTTAGCCTTGAGCATTTAACCGTGATTGTATTTTCAACTTTCCATTGGTTTTGGTGACCATTACCACATTTGTGATCCATTCATGGTATCAGGATTCTCTATTATACCCAGCCTTCAATAAATTATCGACCTTCTCCTGGATTGCGGCATTCCTTTCATGGTTGAAGTGTCACCGCTTTTTCTTGACTAGCTTGAAGGTAGGGTCGACTGCTAGTCTATGAGTTACAAAGGAGATGGGGATCCCCGGTATCTCATCATGGCTCTAAACAAAAATGATGTTGTATTCGCAGAGAAGTTTGATCAACCATTCCTTCACTCCTGCTTTCAGCATAGCACATACTTTGAGCACCTTAGAAGGATCTTCCTTACTGATGGGTACCTCTTCCAATTCATCGATCAGGTGGCTGCTATCCCACCCTCTATTTTCTTCTTCTTAATCCTCTACAATCGAGACCACTGCCTCGAGCTTCTTTGTTCCTTCTATCTCCTCTATAGTATCCTGAACCAAGAGATTTCTTACTGAATGCACTGCTCCTGCACAACTGCTACTTGTACGCACTACTTGGCTAGTACCGTTGGGTTAGTGGATACCGCGTAACACTTACATGCCGCTTGTTGTTCTCCCCGTACCTCTCCCAATTTATCGCCAACCTAAAATTTTAGGACACTATGTTATATCGACAGGACCCCATTGAGAGATGATAGGAAAGGCCTCCCAAGGATGGCATTGTAGGCCGACGGAGTGTCTACCACCACGAAATCAGTCATGATGTTTTCTTGGAGTGGATCATCTTCTATTATCACCAGTAGGATCTTTGACCCAACTAGCATTAACGAGTCCCCAGTAAAGCCGTATAGCGGCGTGGTACAGTTGTTGTAGAAACACTACTTCAAGTTGAACCTCTCCAAGGTGTCTTTGAAGAGGGTGTCCACTCTGCTGTCAGTGTCTATCAAAACGCGGTGGACCAGATAATTAGCAATTTAAACTGTGATAGCCATAGGATCATCATGGGGTTGCACAGTGTTGTACACATCTTCCTTGGTGAACATGATCTGGGCTGGTTGGGAGGACCCTGCTGATCCTCGGCTATCTTGAGAACGTCATGGCCTCTTTCAATACAAGGTATTTTCCTAGCATTATTCTTCCTTGAGTTATTGGAAGTTCCAGCCAAAGTAGGTCCTCCACTGATGGTATGGGTTACCTAGGTCTGCTGTTTCAGATCCTTACCTTTTGTTTTCCTTCTATGTACATCTTCATTGATTTTGACCTCCACATCTTTTCCTGTGTGGATGATATTCCGCGCCTGCTGTAGGAAGTCTACCATACAACCGCCTCTCACTAGAGCCTTTATCTAGTTGCGCAGGCTATAGCGTTCCAAGGTGTTATGCTCCACATCCTCATGGAAGTCGTAATACTTATAGCGTTTCCTTATATTAGCTGGTGCTTTGATGGGGCTAGGCTTCCTGAGTAGCCCTTTATCACGGATCCCAAGATAAATTGTCTCGCGAGATGCATTGAGTGGGGTATAGTGGTTGTATTCCCTCTCTTTATGGGTTATTCGTGCTACCTCTCTAGGAGGAGGCGAAGCTCGTGGTGAGGTTCTTCTTACTGGGTACCACTCTCAATAGGGTTGGATAGGTTAAGGGGGCGTATGTAGACCGATTGGGAGGTCTGTTCTGAGCCTTATGTATCGGTGCAGGCTAGAGCGCTTCTTTTTTTTGTCGCTTTGCTATCATCAAGTCATCATGCACTATCTAGATCTAAAGTTGCTCATATATCTCCACTTACTCCAGAGCCCCTTCATAGGCCTCCTGATATGTCTCTGGTGGAAGTTTGGTGAACGATCGAAACAGCCTACCAGTTCAGAGGTTCTTCTAAAATTAGCCAGGGCCTCTTTCTTTATAAAGACCCTCATCTGGATCACTTCTTTATGGAATCTCTCCACATAAGATCTGAGTGATTCACCACGCTTCTGGATCACGTGCTGCAGGTGGATACGGTCTTTGAGATGGAGCTTGATTCCCTGGAATTGGGAATAGAAATCACTTGATAGATTAGTAAATGAATTAACATTACCTGCTAGTAGCTTCATAAACCATGCCTTGGCGTAGTCAGCTAGCATGGTTGGGAACATTCTGCACATGGAGACCCTAGTAGCGTTCTAGACCTCCATCTGCTTCTCTTATCCTTTTGGAGAATAGGGCATTCATTTCACCCAAGGGGTCTCTAGTCTTCTCGATGTTTTCCCTACTTCAATTCCTGGATCTCCTTCGCCATCCAGGATACTTGGTCCCACAGGCGCTTGTTTCCTACATTCTTATATTCTACCTCAGAATCCTCATTGTCGGACTCCTCTGACGTTATCCAAGCCTCATCCCGATTTTCCTCTTGAGGTCGATTTTCCAGCTACCTCTCACAACAGATTGAGGTTGCCTCCTAGTTACTACAGGTTAGGCTGGGTGGCGAGGTTCCCGAGGAGGAATATCACAGGTTGATCTCACCTGTCAGGGTTGGTAGCTTGTTGGTCTATCCAAAACTATGGGCATGAGCTATAATCTATCACGAACCGAGGGCAAAGGCCCTAAACTATTGTGAATTGGTACCAGTGGTAGTGGCCCCAAACTGTCGAAGGCAAGTAGTCTGGTGCCTGGTCTACTAGAATCTCCTCTAGCTTCTAGTGCAACGAACTGGAGGGTGATACCTTCTGTAGCAAGTTTGGGGCATATGTTCTCTACAAAAGCCAGGTTCGCTGCTCCCAGATGGCTTGGCCCACTGCCAGAGCTGTTGGGACCTAGGTTGTAACCCTCATGTAACCAGGCGGTGCCGGAGTTGTATGATGCTTTGACTTCTTCCGGGTGGAAGCTATGGACTGGTGTTCTGATGCATCAGGCTGCCATTGGAAAGATCGAAGTCTCATAATGCTAGTATACTGCAAAAACAAACACATGAATTCATTGGCTTTCAAAAAGAGGTGTGGAAACTTCCCACAGACGGTGCCAAAAAAATGTTAGCTGGAAATTTGCTCAAGGTAAAGAATCCCAATTAACACCCTCAAGATTGCTACTTGGTAGGTCGCGGTCAGGGTAGGTACCTCATACTTGGGTAATTGAATGAAAATGGAGATGAGAGGGAGGTATAAGTGAAGGACAATGAGAATGCACATGGGAGGTTATTTTATTAATAATTCAAGTAACTCAAGTACAATGAGGGACAATAATGGAAATGGCGATTCTAAGCTTGTCCCACAACTATATCTCTCGTTCTCTCTACCTCACAGACACAACTAGAGATGACGAGCATGTTGATAAGTGGCTAATTCCTCTCTGGTGAAACAATGGCAAAGCTGGTATACTTTTTATCTCTCAATTTTTCGATTATTCTCCCATTTCTCTGAACAGGGACGTTGTATTTATACCCTCACTTTCTTGCCAACCAAATCTTTATAATTTAGACTAATTGATTAACCGAATTATCAGAATTAATTGACGATGATGAAGGTTATTAAATTACGCGAGAATTGCTCTCGTTGATCACGTCACGTTTCCGTTAAAGTTTAAATGGAAAATATGTTGACCTATTTGGTCTCTTTATGACGCTTTAATGGCTTAAAGGTCAACCCTATGGCTTGGAGGTGAATCATGGCCTCCTTTTTAGTTGCGTGGTACCCTGAAGTACCGGTCTATTGGTGTTGCACTTGCTCTTCCTCGTCGGTGCTTTCCCTGGTAATGTCTTTCTTGCTTGGCAAGCTGGAAGTTTACCTTAGGGGAGGTTGGTTATGAGAATGCACCAAGGTACTTGGGTATCAGTCCGACATCTCAGTGTCAAATTTCCTAGTAGGAGATATACCCCAGAGGGTTACAAGCTGGTGTTGGGATATTTAGACCCTGGACAAGTTCCCTGGTACATAGGTTCTACTTGAAGTGTGGTAGCATTGGTGACTTAGCAATATCCTCTTCCCAGATTGCGGTATCGAGGTACCTACGTAGTAATGGTGTAAAAATGGACTGGCCCGACCCATTAGGCACGGTCGGGTTAGGTCCTTTTTCAAAAAGGGTCAGGCCTGGTCCGGCAAGCACCGTTATACGTGCCAGACCAGGCCTGACCCATTTCTAAAAACTGAGGTCAGGCACGACACGCCGGCCTGCCTCAAGAGGGCCGTGCTAGGGCGGTCCGCGTGCTTGGTCTAGCGGGCCGGTCCAGGGGATGTGAATTTAAAAAAAAAAAAAAACCGACGGGCTGATCTGGCAGACCGGTCCAGGGGCCTGGCACGCCGGACCTTGTATCAGCGGCCCTGCATGGGGCCTGTCATGGATCGTGCCAAGCACGGCCCGTTGGCTTCGTGGACCGGCCGGGCCGGCCTGTCTCTGGCCGGTCCATTTTTACACCATTACTAGGTAGTAAGGGGACCAATCTTGATGCTGACTCTACTGGGCATGTTCTACCAGGCTTCAAGTGGTATATCCTACCGGGTACCGATAAGTGGAAAATTCCACATTGGTCCCTCATCAAAAATATCTATCAACATTATATTTTTATTAAAATAAGATCATTTTATTTTGACAATCAATAACAACATTAGAAATTCCTTATATTTGGTTTGCTACAAACTATTGAAAAGTCTTTCCATTGGAATGGTCTTTCCACCATTTTGTTGGAATGAGCTTTCCTCGCAAAGTCCAATGAAAATCCATTTCCAATTCCTAAGTAAAATTTCTCTTCCAAAAATAACCCTATAATATTAATATTAATGATATATTTTGTTATTATATATATGCTTTTATACTTTATTATTATTATATCTATAATATATCACGTTATTATAAATGTTTTTATAATTAGAGATATTTTGATTAAAATACAGTTAATTCAATTCCATTCGGTTGTTAACCAAATAAAATCATACCGTTTTAGATACAAATTCTAAAGTCTCAATCGGAAAAAAAAAACAGTTTTCCTTTCCTTTCCATTATCATTCTCATTCTCATTCAACATGATAACTAAACATCACTTTAGATAAGGATGGGAAGAGGGGGCACCCAACCCCCGCCCTGGTCCCACCCCCTCCTCAAAAACCCATTTGGGGGAAGTGGGAATAAGGGTGTTTGGGGAAAGGTTCCCCTAGCCCCACCCCAGTCCCTCATTTTCTCCATTTCCCCATTTCTCTATTTTCAATCCTAATATTTTCTATTTTGAAATTCAGGATTCGAAATTCAATCATTCTTATTGTTCTTTATATCCAATCCAATAAATAATCTAAAATATATAATTGACTTAATTTAATACAAATAACTATAATAATACATTATTATACATAATATATGGAGAAATATGTAGAGAGAATGAGCAATAGAGTTAAAGTTTTTTTTTTAAAAAAAATTATAAATAAAATTATATAAATATATATAGAGAAATTGAGCCCTACCACCGTCCTCACCCTTACTAAGAGAAATGGGGGTGAGGGTAGATTCGTCCAACCCACACCCCATTTGACGGTAAAATTTGTCTCCAAACGGGGGTCGGGGCCCATGGGGGTGGGGCCCTGTGGGGGAATTACCATACCTAACTTAAGAGCAGAGTTTTATTAGAGAATAAACTGCTAACCAAGCCCATAAAATTTCACCCGACCCCGGATACCCACAAAAGAAACGATAGTGATTACTTCCTAGTTCAAAACCACCCCAAAAATTCAATTTGCAAATCAATGGCTTCGGTTGTATAATACAACTTTGAAATGTAAACATTTCTCTCAAAAACCCACTTAGGCTCAGTTTGACATTGCTTCCCTAGCTGCTTTTGGGGCCAAAAGTGATTCTGGATCTAAGACAGAGTGTTTGGTAAAATCACGGGCAAGTGCTTTTGGTCATTTTTAGCTTCTCCCAACTGAGTTTTTGAGAAGCTACAAATACATGCTTTTGGATTTTGGTTTCTGCTTTTAGAAAACATGCTACAGTGATATTAAATGAAATTTTACTAACTTTCCAACTTTGTCCTTGCATTTAACGAAATTTAACAAAAAAAATTGGACTTATATTTCTGTAAAAAAAAAATTGTTGCCATAACTGTATAAAAAAATCGGGATAATTAATTCAATAAAGTTGAATAAAAATGAAATAAAAAATAAAGCAGAATAAAATGAGGAAATAAAGAAATAAAGAAATTAGGCTAACTAATTAAATAAAGTAGAATAAAAAATTGGGCTAATTAATTCAATAAAGTACCACAATTATTTAACACTAAACACTAAACACAAATAAACAATAAAAATGTAAAGTATAGCACATTAGTACCATTTAGATGTCTATGTCCTTTTAGTAATTTTACACACTCACAACACTTTTTATTTCAGCTTACCAAACACATTGAAATTGTTTTTAGTTCTCACAGCACTTTTGAAAATCAGTTTACCAAACACTCAGCTAATTCTTTCCACAGCAATTCCAAAAGCAATTCCCCCCACAGCAATTCAAAAAGCAATTCCCCCCACAACAATTTCAAAAACACTTCTCCCCACAACACAGCAATACGAAACTGAGCCTTACTCAAATTTAAACACTCCAATACCGCAAAATTCAGAGTCATTTGACAGATTTCTCAAAGAAAAATGCAGAGCAGGTAACGTCTGTCTGGATGAAGTTCGTTTCTTTTTTGATTGCTTGACTCAGAAGAAAACCACTCCTCACATGTCATCCTTCACTATTTTGTTCACTTCTCTTGCTAAGAATAACCATTATGATATTGTTAATGAAGTTGAACTCTACTGGGTTGTTGCCAGATTTCGTTATTTTCAACGTTTTGTTGAATTGCTTGTGGAATGAAAGAAGTAGAGCTTGTGATGGTTTTGTGGTTCTCGGGAGGATCTTGAAATTGATTTTGAGCCCAGATGATGTGATTTTTACTTCGTTGATTGAGGGTTTGTGTAGGGAGGTAGAATCACGAAGGCCACTTGCTTGTTTAACCATATGAATGCCTTTGGCTGTATGTTTACTGAGATTACAGACGTGACACTGATACATGGTTTATGTCGAACAGGAAATATGAATGTTGCTCTTAAGTTATGAAATGGTGAGGAATGTCACCTTTTTTTTTGTCACTTGCAGTGATATCACCGTTATAATAAGTTAAGTTTAAAAGACACCGATTATGGTGAGATACTGAAATTGCCCTTAAATAATCGATATTTTATTTTTTAAAGGATGTCGTCCAAAAAAGTTGTCTGAAAATCAATCACCTACTCCATTTTTTCATCAGAAAATGAGCTCCGTTCCAGATATTGCAGAAGAAGGTAAATTAAAATTTCTGATCTTCATTTCTATTTTTTATTGTATTTCTATGTGGTATAACATTGTATGAACATTTATGAACATTTATGAACATGTTGTCTCAATTTTTTTTTGTTGATGTCCTTGAGTTGTAAACTTTTTACAAAGAATGAATGAACATGTATGCATATTTTTTTGTATATATATTTGGCCGACTTGAGTTGTAGTGGTGCAAACAAGTTTATAATCTTGGGCATAAAAGCTAGAAAGGTTTTAAAAAAATGTCGAAACATTTGTAAAAAAACTCAGAAATTTGAAAAAAAATCTCGATCAAATTCAAAAAAAGCTTGATCCAAAAAATAGATGTTGGATACGTAAAAAGAAAAGCTCGATCCCTAACACAAATAGCTCGATCCCTGGAAAAAAGGCTCGATCCATTAGAAAAAAAGCTCGATCCTTTCCAAAAAAAGCTCAATCCCTCACACAAATAGCTCGATCCCTCACACAAATGGCTCGATCTCGCACAAAAAAAGCTCGATCCCTCACAAAAAAGCTCGATTCCTGAAAAAAGCTCATCCGTAAAAGTAAAAGGTCAAAGCTCGAGCCATATGAAAAAAAGCTCGAGGCATATATAAAAAAGCTCGATTATGTAGAAAAAGAGCTCGGCCTTGAACAAAAAAAGCTCGATCCCGTTAGAAAGAGCTCGATCATGTATAAAAACGGCTCGATCTTGTACAAAAAAAGCTCGTTCAGTTTAAAAAAATGCTTCATATCTTACACTTTTGATTTTTCTTTAATCATTTATAATTGTAAATTTAATATGAAATATTTTTTCTTTATTAATGGTTTTTTATGTTGGTTTTGACAGGACAATGGATAGGGTGAGAATAGTCATATCTTACAACGGTCGATGAGAGCAATTACCAGATGGAAATCAGAGGTATTTAGGTTCCGATAACCAAGGTTTGTATGTGTCAAAGAATTTGAGTTATGACGAACTGGTGTCGATCGTGCAAACCATTGTGAAGTTTGATGAGAACAAATACAGTGTTAAGCTACAGTCTCTACCAATTGTTCTTGGGACTACATGTCGTACATTTATAAGAAACAATGACGATGTTCAGTTTATGCTAGGGAAAGATAGGGTGATGCCTCAAGTATGTGTTAGTCTAATTGAGAGGCCAGCAGGAGGTGTCATTGGTGAAGATGTCCCTCATCCTGATAACACCCAACAATTTTGATCGTCAGGCGGAAGCAACCAGTTGTTCACAGAAAGAAGTGGGATTGATGGTCGGGAAAACATATGTGTTGTCCCACCGGAAGTAGCCACCCATGATAATAGACCGGGACCTCAATTCGACGATGTATTTGGTTGTCATATTGAGATGAATGGTAGACAGTACAACCACCAATACAATGAGATCTATAATGACATCAACAATGAGGAGAATACAACACTGAATGTTGGGGTAAATAATAAGGTGGATAATGAGGGCAATTTAAATTCTATAGAAAATGTAGAGGACAATCAAGGACAATCAAGATGATGCAAAACCTATCGAAACGAAAATACTTGTAAGACATGTACACATATTTAGTTCCAGTGCACCAGATATAGCTGGGACCTCCGAGGGGAGGGCCAATGTAACTGCAGATGATTGTGATAATGCCACAACATGGGTTATTCCAGGAGTAGAATCATACTCATTTGGTATTGGTAGAAGCAGGAACTTGTTTGAAGATGAACCTACAAGCATGATATATAAAGGCTAGTTTTTTCCAACGAAAAAGGATTTGAAGAGACTAGTAGGCCATTTTGCAATGCGGCAAAACTTCGAGTGGAAGGTGAAAAGGACCAATAAGATAACATTACATCTAGTTTGTTTGATGGGAAATTGTACATGGAAGTTAAGAGAGGTGAGGAGAGATGAAGGCACATACTTTCAAGTAAGAAGTTTTGTCAACGAACACACTTTTCCGTTAGAGGAAATTCACCGACGGCACCGACAAGATAGTGCAGTCATAATTGGAAAAGTTATTGCACCTAGACTTCAACAACAAGATGGTCGACTAATGCGTCCGATGGACATAATCGCCGATATGAAATCAATGTATGGAATCCAAATCATGTACAGTAAGGCACACGCCGCCCTTAATTATGAGTTGTCACTGACATATGGAAAGCATGAGGAAACCTTCCAACTGCTTCCATCTTTTGGTTACGTTTTGGAACAACAAAATCCCAGCACAATCACTGACTTACAGTGCGACGAAGATGGTAAATTTCTATACTTCTTTATGTCGATTGGTGCCTCACTTAGAGGATTCTGGACGTGTATGCGTCCAGTTATTATCGTTCATGGTACCCATTTGAAGGGACGATTATAGGGTACAATGTTTGTTGCAACAACACAAGATGGGAACGAACAGGTGTATCCAATTGCTTTTGGGGTACGGCGACTCAAAAAATAACCTTTCATGGGAATGGTTTTTGGATTGCTTGAAGGGTGCCCTAGTTCATATTGATGAGCTAGTTTTCATTTATGATAGGAATGCAAGCATTGAAGTAAGGATTTCTAAAGTGTTCCCTTATGCCACCCATACCATATGTTGCTGACACCTTGCTGAAAATATCAAAAAGCGATTTCATATGAAGGATGTTGCCGCAATAATGGACAATGCAGCCCGCGCATAAACCGAGTTTGAATATAACCAGCATTTGGAAGAGTTAAGAAACTTGCACCAGAATGCATATGATTATGTAATTGATGCCGGTCCACACAAGTGGTCCCGTGTACACTGCCCGGAAAGAAGGTATAGGGTGATGACGACTAATGTTGCAGAATGCATAAACTCATGCCTAAAATTTACACGTCAACTGCCTATGTTGACTCTGGATGAGTTCATTAGGAATATGCTGCAATGGTGGTTTCATGATAGCTATAGAGTTGCACAAACCATGCGTCATCAATTGACCGACGCAGCACATCTTATGCTCTTAAAACGTGTGGAGAAGTGTGGTTATTTGATACTAAATCCAGTCGACTGGAACATTTTTTCGGTCAAGCGGTCTTGAAAACAGTGGACTGTTGACTTAGCTCGGAAGCCTTGTACTTGCAACAAATTTCAAATGGATCATTTTCCATGTTCTCACGCCCTTACAGCGGCACGGTACATTACTAAAACTTGGACTTCACAACTTTGAAAACCTACTGATCATTTTCTCGGTGAAGCTAATCGTTTTCAATGTTTTTTACTGGGAGTGAAACTTAGACTTCACAAATTTGTGTGCGGACTACTACAAGAGACAGACACTTATTAACACATACTCGGTTCCTATTATACTGGTGGGCCATCCTTCCACTTGGATTGTGTCATCTGACATTGCTCAGAGGATGATTTTTAATCCAAACTCTAGGAGACAAGCAGGAAGCCCAAGGGCAGGTCGCCATGTCTCGTCTTCGGAGAGGACAACTACACAATCCTGTAGAAAATGTGGACAACCAGGGCATAATTCCAGGAGATGTCCTAATCCACCTATGATTAATGAAGGTACAAGAAGAGTTGTTACCGATGAATACCACCGCAAGTGTAGCATCTCTCATTCAATTGGACACAACAAACAAACGTGCCCTAACGTTGACTCTAATAGGGAATGAATGACAAAGTTTCGATCACATTGAAAACTTTTGGATGTGTATCATATTGTAATAATTTGGATTTGCAATAATTACTTATTAATGAATGAATTAATATTAATGAATGAATAATGAATGGATTAATATTCATGAATTAATTACATGTCTGTGTACATATAAAATGGGAATATACAAAAAATCACTTGGCGGGCCTGAGTTAGAAAAAATCTCCACAGCCATTTTCTCCCGAATGATCCCCATGTTGTCCTCTAACAAATCAAAAGGCCTTCGACCCTCCAGTATGTACTCGATAAGTCTCAAAGTATGGGGGCCACGGTTACCTCTGCAATTCGGCACATAAAACACCATTAGAAATCGTTCATAAAGAATATCTAAACACGTGAATGAAATAGAATGTCTTACTAATTCTTTTGTTGGGGGACTATAGAAGTATGCACCAGGCTGACCGAAAAGGGCTTATTTTTCTAAGGGAAAGCCCGACGACCAGCTCGTCGTGCTGTGTGGAACCCCGCATCACTCAACATGGAGGGTAAAAACCACCGTAATGGCCGGACCTGCTGGTGTATGATCTGATAAGGGACTTCCTATCTCCAAGGGTCATAAATGTCAATCTTCCCGCGACAAAGGTCGACGCTCACCACCAGCCAATGTTGGGCCTCAACGTTGTACGGAATCAGCACCTGTAATAGTTTGCATAATGTGTTAGCTGAGGATATTCCAACAGTTTTTTTTAATCATCTTTATCATATAACACTTACCAGGTCAACCTCGTGTCATGGGCGGTTTCCACTCGTGGTTGCTCCACGGACAGTCAGAAGGTCCTCTTCCAACCATCGGGACTGTAACACATTCCATCTTGTCGTGGTCACAGCACCGTACGAATCGTGAGGCATCATCCTCTCCCACATGTACAACATAAGTGGCTGTACAAGCATTGACAATATCGTATTAATAATAAATAACCAGAAAATCCGATTTGCTTCCCGAATGTTATACCTACTTACATAAAATTGTGTATCCAACACGTTGATCCTCTAGTTGTACACATTGTGGAATCCTCACTGACGCTTGCGAAGAATATTGAGGTATGCATCCACATGCTGACAAACAATAAAACCACCGTAATTGTTAACAATTCAATAATACTTACACAAACGTTAATATGAAATTTAATAAGTACGTACCGTGCCCTCCAAGTCCATGAAGTTGGACTGCATACGCATGAACCATCCCATGGTAACTGGTGCCAACACGTCCAAATCACGTCTGTTTAATGATTGAATTACCTTAGCTATACATAAATTTGAATAAACAAGAAATGTACATCCATTTGTATTATAAAAAGTTGGACTCACTGTTCCCCATTGATGTTCTTCTTAAAGGCCTTGTATACCGCAAGGTGGTCAGCATCCACTAGTCCATGGGGGTCAAAAATGTGTTCCACGGACTCGGGCCGTGTCCTTAACCTCTTTGGACGGCATGAATCTGTGTAAGGGCTCACCAACTGCCATCCGCGCTTACCTAAACGCTTCGATGTATTGGTCGGGGGAGGGGACCTCTCCGATGGCATGAACATGCTGGGTGGGGGAAGGGACCGCTCCGAAGGCACAGACGTGCTGGGTGGGGGAGGGGACCGCTCCGAAGGCATAGTCGTGCTGGGTGGGAATGGAGACCGCTCCGACGCCACGGACGTGTTGGGTAGGAGAGGGGACCGCTCCGACGCCACAAACGTGTTGGGTGGGAGAGGGGACCTCTCCGACGCTACGGACGTACTGGGTGGGGGAGGGGACCTCTCCGACGGCACGGAAGTGCTGGGTATGGGAGGGGACCGCTCCCACGCCACATACGTGCTGGGTGGGGGAGGGGACCGTTGTGGCTGAATCGATATGCTAGGAGGTGGGGGGATCGATGTGCTTCGAGGTGGGGGGATCGATGTGCTGGGAGGTGGGGGGCCATCCCGGTGTGTACCCATGGTAGAACCTTAAAGCCCCCGGATCTTATCCAGTAACAATCGGTGTTACTGCTGACGATCTTCATCACTCTTCCGGATCATATCCAACAACTCCAAGTGTTGACGTTGTCGATCCTCGTCACTCTTCCGGAGGCCTTCACGCACATCGTTCAACATTTCTGCCCACGAATCCTGAAATCATGTCTACATTGTTAGTAAAAAACTATCAGCACATGTTAATAAAAAAACACTAAACTATGTTTTCAACTTACCTCTCCATCACGTCCAAGCACCCATGGGAATCCCCTATAGATGTACCATGTCCGGGGGTGGAAAACCGAACCCGCATGTGCCTATGCCTTTCTCGTTGAGGGTCTGTCTCATATCCCTCACTGTCACTAGGCCTAAAACCCCCAGCAGCGGGCTCAGATCCCTCACTGTCAATGGTCCTATCTGTACCACTAATTCCGCCTAAGGTGGTCTAATCAGGGACCTCAGGCAGCATATCATCCATGTCATCTTCTATATACAGGCTCCCCCCCCCCCCCCCCCCCCCTCCTCTCATCTAGCCAGGCATAGTACTATGCTTGTCTCTCAGCTGGTGTCAGCACCAGTTCCTTGATCGTAAACATCTGAAATATTAGTTAGAACAATGTCATTGTACAAATACTAATTAATAAAAACATTAACAAAATATATACATACTCTGGCTTTGAAAATCTTTGCTAGCTTGTTCCCTCTCGGTTGTTTGGTCAACTCCTACTTCAAAATACAGGGAGTCAGATCAGTAACCCTCTGGACACCGACCTCTTTGGCTAAGCAGGGATCACCTCTAAAGCAAATATCTGCATCAAAGATAAGTACGATAAGTATCCATACAATTTTGGGCACCAACAATAAAGTACAATTTATAGTTCGAACTTCTTACCAACAGGGCATGAGATAGACCGTATATGTTGTAGGTCTCCACCCTGTGTACGTCAGCGCCCTTTTCCTGCCAACGTCGCTCGAACCAGTCTCTTTGCCCGTCAAGCGCATGCTTGAATGAGTGAATAGAATGCATGTACATGTGGGCACCCCACGAGAACGCATCGAGCTCCTCAACCAGCCAAAACTGCCAAACTGGAATCTTAAATCTCTCATCCACCCCCATCAGTATCCAGTTCAGCATATATAAGAGGTAGAGCTTGACAGCATCGTACGCCTTTACAAAATCTGTGCCGGTGACAACACCCCTAATCTGCTCCAGCGACACCTCCTCGGCTCCAGGAAAGTACCGCTCATGTATGCCATTCTCCACGGCTACATACTTGGCGGTCTCTGGTACAACTCCAAATCGCAGTCCGGTGATCAGACAAAATTCCACCTTCGAAAACCTCACCGACTGGGTTCTTAACATGAAGTGCATCTCATCTGTGGGGCGGTTATGATGGAGCTCCCTCAAAAGCAACCGATGGATAATACCACCGGAAAACTTTATCTCCCTATGCATCATCAGGAAATGCCCGAAACATGATGCCATAAACCGTCGGCGGTCTTCATCTGCAAATTCTATAGGGACACGGTTCAGCGCGTCGTCTATATAGGCGAGGGCATCAAAATGGTTGTGTCATGTCAATTTTCCCTCGTACCAGTATCCTTCTGGAGTTTTAAGCGAATCCCTCAACCTAATTCTCATCTGCAATGTAATAGAAATACAACATCATTAAATGGAATTTTTTTTTAAAAGCTCGATTTCTTTTCAAAAAGGCTCGATCCCTTTCAAAACAGCTCGATTGCTTTACAAAAAAGCTCGATTCCTTTTCAAAAAGGCTCGATCCCTTTCAAAACAGCTCGATCCCTTTCAAAACAGCTCGATTCCTTTTCAAAAAGGCTCGATCCCTTTCAAAACAGCTTGATCCCTTTTAAAAAAGGCTCGATCCCTTTTCAAAAAAGCTCGATCCCTTTTAAAAAAGACTCGATCTCTTTTCAAAAAAGCTCCATCCCTTTCAAATAGGCTCGATCCAATTCAAATACAGCTCGAACCTATTCAAAAAAGCTCGAAACATATTCAAAAAGGCTCGATCCCTTTCAAAATAGCTTGATTGCTTTACAAAAAAGCTCGATTCCTTTTCAAAAAGGCTCGATCCCTTTCAAAAAAGCTCGATCCCTTTCATAAAAGCTCGATCCCTTTTCAAAAAAGCTCCATCCCTTTTAAAAAAGGCTCGATCTCTTTTCAAAAAAGCTTCATCCCTTTCAAATAGGCTCGATCCAATTCAAATACAGCTTGACCTATTCAAATACAGCTCGAACCTATTCAAAAAAGCTCGAAACATATTCAAAAAAGCTCGATTCCTTTTCAAAATGGCTTGATCCAATTCAAAAAAAGCTCGATTCATTTTCAAAAAAGCTCGATGCCTTTCAAAAAAGCTCTATCCTTTTTCAAAAAGGCTCGATCCCTTTTCAAAAAAGCTAGATCCCTTTCAAATACGCTCGATCTAATTCTAAAACAGCTCGAACCTATTCAAAAAAGCTTGAAACCTATTCAAAAAAGCTTGATTCTTTTTACAAAAATCTCGATTCCTTTTCAAAAAAGCTCGATTCCTTTTCACAAAAGCTCCATTATTTTTTGAAAAAGCTCGATTTCTTTTCGAAAAAGCTCGATTTACCAAAACCTAATTTTCACGAAAAAAAAGCTAGCCTAAACAAATAAGCTCGATTCTCTTCAAAAAGTCTCGAAAATCTAGATTTCATCTTCCTCAACTGATATTCAACCAAATTACAAACCCTGACCTAAACCACAACCATTCTCACATCTCTATTTTAATGGTTTCTACAATTCCTATCAACAAAACTCAATTCAAACATGTAATGCAAGTTAACAACAACAAAAACGAGGAAAAATAACCAATCTTACCTTTGTCAATCGCAGATCTTCCGGTCACTTCACCGTCGATTAGTTTCTCATCGGTTTGACTGTTGCTTCTCTCTGACTTTGAAAACGACAACTTCCTCACTGTTAAAATATTTCGGGGTATTTTTGTCTCAAACACTCTTTTGGTGTCTTTTAAACATACATTAGTAAAGTGGTGATATTTGCACAACACACCTCTCAAATAGTGCCAATAATTTTTTGACCCCTTTGTTGAATTGCTTGTGGAATGTAAGAAGTAGAGCTTGTGATGGTTTTGTGGTTCTTTGGAGGATCTTGAAATTGAGTTTTAGCCTAGATGATGTGATTTTTACTTCGTTGATTGAAGGTTTGTGTAGGGAGGTAGAATCACGAAGGCCACTTGCTTGTTTAACCATATGACTGCCTTTGGTTGTATGCTTACTGAGATTACAGATGTGACACTGATACATAGCTTATGTCGAACAGGAAATATGAATGTTGCTCTTAAGTTATGAAAAAAAAAATGAAAGATTACCGGGATTGATGAAATTGTCGTTATATGTAAGCCCAATATTGTTTGTTAGGGACCGTTTGGTATGGGGGCATCTTTGTTTGGGAATGAGAATCTCAACGCATTCCCTTGTTTGGTAGCAGGTTTGGGTTTTTGATTTCCCGGGAATGTGATTCCCATCAAAATAGGTGGGTTTCAGATTACCTCCATCTGATTCCCACCGTGGGACCCACCATCATTAAAAAATATATTTTTATTTTATTTTCTTCACCATTGTTCTTCAACGATGCTTCAGTCAATCAATACCCAAAAATCCTCAATTTCATTTCAAAACCTACTTTCATCAATCAAACAATACCCAATTTCATCTTCATCTTCATCAAATACAAGATCTGGGTTTGTTCAAACAACATCAAACACCATCACCAATAGTAAAAGAAAAAAAATTGCAGCAAGTAGCAACAACACGAGATCTGTGTTTGCCCGATGATGACGATGACGATGAAGACGACGACGATGAGGAGCTGCGATGATGAAGAAGACGACGACGAGTAGCTGTAATGATGAAGACGACGACTAACCCAGCCAGATAAAGGCGACGACGGCGAGGAGCTGCGATGACGAACCCAACCAGACTAAGGCCACGACGACGACAAACAAGATCCCGACCAGAGTCGATGACGACGACGATGTGAAGGCAAGGAGACGACGGCGACAGCGATGTAGACGACGACGAAGACAAGACCGGCCGGAGGCGGCGACGACGACGACGACGTGGAGATGATTTGGAGAGAAGACAGAGAGAAATGGAAAGAAAGGGATAAACGAATGAATGGGTTGGTGATTTGAGAAATGGATCTGGTTAATCTTTTCACCATTTAAGTTGATTTTTTATTTTTTTTAGTTTTTTAGTTTTTTAGTTTTTAATAATAAAAAAACAAATTCCCATGTACAACCAAACATGGTTACTTGATATTCCCAAGAATCCTACGTAATATTCATATACACAACCAAACACACGTGTACAAGTTTTCCAAGAATCACATTCTTGTGTTTAACTTTCCCAAAAATCATATTATTTTGATTATCCCATACCAAACGGTCTCTTGTAGTACTATGATTGATGGTTTATGTAAAGATGGGGACGGAGAAGGCAAAGGAACCTTTTTCGGAAATGATGGGTAGGGGAATCAGTCCAAATGTAGTTACTTATACTTCTTTACTCACGGTTTGTGCTGTGGGGGTAAATGGGTAAAGATTTGATTGTTGAAATGGTAGATCTGCATGTGACACCAAATGTTGTGACATTTAATGTGATTATAGATGATGATTGTTGTCAGAATGGGAAGATAGACAAAACATATGAATTGTTAGAATTAGTGATGAAGAGAGGTGTGAGACCCACTGCAGTTACTTATTACACTTTGGTATATGGTTTTTGCTTGATGGGTAAAGCTGTTTGTTTCTATGATTAATAAGGGATGTAGACATGATGTTTTTAGTTACAACATTATGATCAAATTGCAAGAATCACAAATTAGAGGAAGCTATGAGTCATTACGGGGACTGATTTCAGAGGGAATTATGCCGGATGCTAAGACATACGGCTAGGAGAAATACAGCGGTAGATTCTTCAACAGATTCTATTGTCACAGACTTGCTTGCAAAGGATGAAAAATATTGTGAATGTTTGGACTGGCTTCCTCCATTTCCCACTCAAGATTGACATGGTGAGTGTCTAGTGACTAGCACTAGGTTGTAACATATAACCTCGACTTGGGGCATTTCAGTTAATATTAGCTCTGTTTGTGGGTGTTTTGCCATTAAGCCAATTGTGAATATGTTTATAGGAAACTTCCAATGATGATGTCAACTAGGGGGATTAGTCTAATTCATTTCACTAAACTTCCAATAGCACTAGGTTCAGTGTTATTTTATACTTTAAATTATTTGTGTAGTCAGTGTGAGATCTAGATTGATTTCACTAACTGGATTTAACTCCATATGTAGGAGCCAGGTGATCTGAAGCTTGGAGTTTGAAATCTGAAAAGGCATTCTGATGTGTTCTAGTTGTTCAGAAGATTCTGGGGAGTGTGCATTTGTCTGGCTTGTATACTTTCTTGTCCCTTTTTTTTTCCACTTTTCCTTTTAGTAGGAGTTGATTGCTTAGATTTTTTTTCTAAGTGTATTTAAATTGTATAGTATAGTCATCGAAATCATTTTTTTTGTGTGAAATTTTGAAGTTAATATGGCACAGAATTACCTAACATGATGGTATCACAGTTTCACTTATTTGTTTATGGGAATTTTGTTTCTCTTCTTTCCTTGCTCTGCTGCATTCGGTAAATTACTGTAGATGATGTGGATTGTGGATGTTTGATCTTTTTTATGGCTTTGGAATGATGGAAGATATTGCTAGACTTTGTGCGGATTAATTACGATAAATATTCCTGGTTGATTAATCTTGACATGCTTGACAGTGACTTTCCCTTGCAAAGCTATTCATCATTGTGAATGACATGCAGTTTCAGTCCAAACATTACTGAAGGTCTGTTGGTAATTTTTATGTTGGAATTTTTGAGAGGGATATTGATGAGGTGGATATGCCTTAAAGTTCTTCAATTATTTCTACTATATTTGTTATCAACATAATTCAGACTTTTAATTCATGTTATTTCTGCGAAGTAAGTTTAGCAAATTTGCTCTGCCAGAACTAATGATTTTCGGATGCTCGTTTCTGCAGGATCATTGCAGTTTTGAGTGCAGGACTGCAGCTAACACAAAGCTCTTGCTTGCAACGTAGCTGTCCAACTCTTAGGAGGAATTGAGAGTTAAAGATATGTACATGATTTTGTTTAATAATTATGCAACAAAATTGGTGGAACTTCTTCACGAGAAAAATAAAATGCTAGATGTTTCAACAACTTCAATTGTCATAGACTTGCCCAGAGTTAATAGAAAATATTGAAATTGTTTGGATTGGGTTCCATCATTTCCTGTACACTTTTGGGCTTCTGGGGCCCAAAAGCCACTTTTATGGCTGTTTGGATGATTATTGAGAATGACTTCCAATATTTGGAAGCTCTTCCATCCAAAGTTGGTCCACTGTGGTTTTTCGAAGAAGAACTTTTATCGTATTTGAATTTTACCAAATATACACGTCATTGACAGGAAGGAGAAAATAGTCAGGTAGACACCCAAATGGACACTCAGGAAATATCCTACGAGGCATCATTAAAGAGAAGAAAGCCCGAGTAAGCATATATTGAATGAAACCTACTCGGTATCAGTTAACAGCACTCGAGACTGGTTAAACAACGCTTCCACTCGGGCTCAAACGGCACTACTAGAGACCATCAGGTAGAGTACTCGGGAATAAATACGACTCGAGTAGGAACTTGGTGCTTTTTTCACACAGATTAAGTCATTAAATACGCGAAGATATTCATCAGGAAGGAATCCCAAATAAATTGGAACATTAAGTTAGAAGAGTCCCCAATCAGGAAATAACTTGATTACTTTACGAAGACTACATTCTTATAAGGATACAAGTCCAAATTGAAAAGCACTACTAGAATCCCACTCGATTTCCATAAGAGACTCCGAAACAGGAAAGAAGACAAATCAACCTCAAACAAGTAACCGAATCACAATTAAATACAAAGATCTCGTATTACTTGTACAAAGCAGATTAGGGTTCTATAAGCATATAAATAGACCCATAATCTGGCTCCAAAAGGGATAGGCAATATAGTATACAGCAATCATAGCAAATACAAAGAGAAAAAAGAGAGATCGAGAGCTTGTAAACATCATATTTTCATAGTGGATTTTGGTTTGGTTGATCCTTCAATCACCCGTGGACGTTTCTCCGGTCATCGGAGTTTTACCACGTAAAACTTGTCTTCGTTACTCTCTCTGAATCTCTTTCTCTTTGAATCAATAGCCGAAATCCAATCCTTGTTGGCTTTTCTGACATAATCCAGAAATTGACGTCAACAAATTTCATACCAAAACACGGAAGAGCCCAATTCTTTTACTGAAAGTTTTATCATTCCTATTTTATCCTTATTGTAATGATCCCTTTCTGGAACTAACAAGAATCAAGAACCTTAAAAATTCTAACATGGAAAAAATATTTCTCCTCCAACTTATTCAAGTAAAGCTGAGAAAATGTATGAAGATGAAAATAAAATGTAAGAGAATAATAATTTTCCGGAACTTATGACTTTCACAACTGTTTGAAAAATCCTCTTCTACTCTTGATTTAAAACTTTGCTTTATATTTTATTGAGAATAAATAAATAAAATTTTGATTTTATCCTACTAATTTTACCCTTTCTCTCTTTCCAGAGCTGCCATTTCAAGTCCTTTTTTTTTTAACAAATTACACCATATTCCCCTAAGGTTTACTTTTTTACGAGCGGAAACAACTTTACCGTTAATTGACACTCACCTCCCCTACCGTTAGGGTTTGACTGTAAAGTGTGAGAGTTGACCGTTGAAAAATAATAAACGACAGAAATACCCTTGATTCACCAAAAATCTAAAAGAACTAATTACACCAAACTCTACTGAGATTTACACTTTTACATATAGAAACAACTTTATTGATAATTGACACTCACATCCCCTGCCGTTAGATAAAGTTGGTCAAATTAACCGTTGACCAATTTTTACTACAAAACTAAGGATAGTTTAGTCATTTGAAGCATTATACACGCACACGCACACACACACACACACACACACACACACACACATATATATATATATAATTGAATAAATATTTTAAAATGAAGATTTTTTTTCAGGTATTTTAAAATGAAGATTAAGTGAAAAATAAAACTGTTTTTAAAATTAAGATTTTTTTTTGAAAGAAAAATAAGACTAATTAAAAATTTGGAATTTAAAAATTTGGAATTAAAAAATATGTATTGAAAAATGGGCCATACAATCTAATTTAAAAGAAATTCAAAATTTTAAAAAAATCTTAATACCTTTAAAAGTTTGCTAGTTCCACCAACAACACAAATCACAATCTCTTCTGTTGACGGCGATTTTTTGATCGTTGAAAAGTCAACCGCCAAACATTAACACATAGGTAGATCGAAGCAGTAATTGGTCTAAGATTGAATAATGAAAGCCTCTTTCTCCACGTGGTGATACGATTTGCTTATATTTGTGAATGATAATGTAGAAAAGTAGGAAATAAAAGAAGACCAAGCATAACACATGTTTCACGTGGTAAAACCTCAAGGGGGGAAAACATCCACGGTTGTCGGTGACGGCAAGAAGAAATCCACTATGAATAGAATGATTACACACTCAATCTCTCCTTCTCTCTTACTGTTGTTATGCTTTTTTTTGTATACATAAACAGATAGATAGATAGATAGATCGATTGATCCTAAGATCTTATGATATCTAGATCTCTTTATAGGTGGATGAGACTGAACCCTTTTACACAATGAGATTATGGATCTATTTATATGTGCATAGAACCCTAATTCTTGTTGTACAAGTAAGGAAAATATGGTGGTTTTTAATTAGGACTTGTTACTTGATGAAGTAGTATTTAACTTTTTTCCTTTTCTGGAGATCTTGTGCATTGAATTAGATTCTTCATAGGATTCTAGTTGAGTAGTCCATTTAGGACTTATTTCCTGATTGGTGTGCAATCTTTTAGAATAGTAGAGTTATTGCTTGATCTGGACTCTTTTATATGTAGAAGGAAATAATAATATTTCCTCATTGGAATTTTGTTATAGATTCCTTGCCTGTGTAAGATGATTCTTCTTCGTATTTGAGTCGTAGTTGAACTTGTGTTACTATCTTGACAGAGCATCTCTTGGCCGACCGTTTCCCAACCTGACTAGGTCCTCTTTCCCCGATCAGGTTTAGACCTATCTTGGTCGAACGATTTAGTTTGACCGCCCCGTCCAGGACTTGGGCAAATGTTGACCGGTTGACTTTCTTGATCGCTCTCTAATCACTAGAGACTGTTATTCTTCTCTAATGACCTGGTCGGCCATATATTTTGGATTATCTGCTATCTTTGCTGACATGTCTAGCTACCAAAAAATCACTACAACAATATCCCCTCAAATCCGCGAGATGAGTTCTTGGTGACTTGACGAAAGGGGTTTGAATAGTTTTTCCTTTGATTTTTTACAATCTAACCACATCATTTTTTTTATTCTCCTGTAATCTGATAATCTTCAAGACAATTATGTAGTTGAGATACATCTTTGGACCTATATATGTAAGTGTCTTTAGAAAACAAATTTGATACTTTATTGTGAGATGAACATGCTCCTGATCTGGACAGTCCATGGCTAATCTCCAAATGATCATAGTCATCTTTTTACATAATCAACTTCTGGTTTCCTTTTTTTTTTCTTTTTTTAGACAGGGTATTTTTGTTGTGAATGGGGCCATGTCCCACTGACCTGTATAGAACGAATAGTTTTTCTATTCAACTAACTTAGACTTCATGCTATTTGACTTAGCTTGACCTTTTTTTTTACTAACGCTTAGATCCTCTAGCTCATTTGGGCGTCTAAGGCCCATTTTTAGCGTTATTCATCTTTACTTGAATACATCTTTGATCGGGTCTTACTAGTGCTCGGATTCTCTTTCATCTTGGTTCGGTTTTGCCTGGATCCATCTTTAAGCGGATCTTACTAACGCTCAGATTCTTTCTAGGCGAGATATCTTAGCCTGATTTTGTCTTCTTTGCATTCTTCACCCGAAACATCTTTTATTTTCATCATACTCTGCCACCTAACGCTTTTATGCCACACACATGGTATCCTTTAAAGGCAAGTTCTAACGATCTTTCAAAGTCTTGGCGCTCAGGATAGCTTGAAAATTTCAAAGTTGAAGACCACAAGAGGAACTGATAAAGGTTTTCCTGAGTATCGTCTTTCCTCACAAGCTAAGAAAAACGTAGTAGATTCCGTTACTCTCAGTAAAGTAAGATGGTGCTTCATCAATATTGTGCTTCTTAGCATCCACCCCTAAGGCTACTATCATATATATACATGTTCATGATGAGTGGGTGACTCTTGTTCTCTGGTCATTCATGTTGCTCAAAATCTACCCCTTAACATCGTCTATAATTTAGGAGTTGATGTCAATGTGCAGAGTAAGAACCATACTTTAGGCACATTAGCTCTTTTTTTTTTGTCCTGGGTAAGTTTTTTTTTTATAAAAAAAATCAGATTCTGTCTTTAGCTGACTAGAAACTCTAACCGACTAGATTCTATCTTTTGTGGACCATAATTTTGGCCAACCAGAATCTTTGGTCGAACAAGCTCTATCTTTTGGTCGAACGGACTCTATCTTTCGCAGACCAGATTCTTCTTTTTGGCCGATCTTTCTTATAGGTCAGTCTTCGTTTTAGTCGATCTTTCTTATGGATTGGTCTCTCTTATTTATTTATTTTAAGACCTTTCGGCTACTATTTCTACAAAATAAAAATATATCTTATATGTATAAATACAAATTAGACTTTTGACATACTTGTATTCAATTTTGATCATTATTATCTCTTCTCATAAATTATTCAAGAGGCTTGCTCGGCGTATCTAAGTTTCTGTCAAGCGTCCGAATTTCTTACTTGATTTTTAGCAAGCCAAGCTAACTTCAAGCCATTTGGCTCAGGTGGCCCAGATCTTGCATTTGAAAGTCTCCTGAATTTTTTTTCTTTTTGTGCTCTTGTCCATTGGAGCCTTGAACCTGCACATATTAAACTTAAAAGAAATATAACTTAAGCATAAAGGTTTTTATCCTGATTACTTTTCAGATGACCAGATCATTGATAGTGCTTTATTTGCATCCAGCCAGTTTCTTTTCCGGTCGATCTTTCCGATTAGTTTTGTATACATGCACACTCATAAACGTGTAAATAATAAAAGTAGTTTATTCTTATCGAGTGTATCATTGGTTTCTTTGTTTAAGTTGAATACCTCATTTAACTTAATTTAGCCAAGTATCTCATCAATTAGCATTAAGTTTGAGTAATCCATTGGCTTAATTGGTCTAATTTTTTTTTTACTTTACTAGTTTTTCACTGAGTGTATGATTACCTCAATCTGATCAAGTATCTCATTAGACTCGATCATCTGACTAGATATCTTATTAAATCTGATTATATGAGACTGATAAGTTATCTTACTAATCTGATCAATTTTGCTTCGATGGATGATCGGTCTTTGAGTTTGTGCTCTCGTGCTTGCTCACAATGAAGACTTGGTCATGTGTTGACTGGTTGTTTGGTTGAATTTTGGCAACATGGCATACTTAGTTAATGGTACTTCAGTAACAATGATGGCATGTCTGCCGATCAATCTTTACCGATAATGATACCTTCTTAAATACTTGAGTTGAGCATCTTGATATACTTTCTCAAAGGATCTGCTCAGCAAGCTATTGAGCATGTTATCGACTTAATTTGTGCAACTAACTTAACTTAATTGGATCAAGTGCTTAAATGGTCTTAAGTCTGAGTAGCCCATTGGCTTAGTCAATTCATACGCTTTACTATACCTGATCGATTTTCCCAAGTATCTCGTTACCTTGTGACAAGCTGATTTTTTAGGGCAGTATTTCTTCAATTAGTCCCCCACTAAGTATTTCATTACTTCAATATGATCAAGTGTCTCAACGGATTTGATCAGTCATTATATTTAAGTTCTTTTTTTTTTGTCGTGCAACGATATGAACTTGGCATTTATATATATATATATATATATATGCTAACGCTTGGATCTTCTAGCCTATTAGGGTGAATCTGAAACCCGTTTTTAGCATTGTTTAGCTTCACTTGGATCCATCATTGAGCAGCTCTTACTAACGCTCGGATCCTTCCTTGGCAGTGTACTGGCATTTAGTTACCTTGTAACAACCAAATTCTGGGCCAAGAATCTCTCCAATTTATTTTATACTGAGTATCTCATTACCCCAGTCTAACTAAGTATCTTTATTGAACTGGTCACTTCTAGATATGATCAGTTACCTTGTTGAGCTAATCACTTTGGATCTAATCAGTTATCTTTATCGAACTGATCACCATGTAGCTGATAAGTTATCTTGTTGGATTGATCACCTTCGGACCGATCATCTATCTCATTATACTGACCACTCTACGACTGATCAGTTATCTCCATTCTGATCGGTGGTTCCAATTGGCTTTTGCATTGATTCACTAGGGTAACTCTCGATCAGTCTCGTCATTTACAAGTAGTGTTTTTTTTTTTACCTAAGCTGGGTATCTCATTTGACTTAATTGAACCAAGTGTCACTTTGACTGGTTTTAAGTCTTAGTAACCCATTGACTTGGTTAACTGGTTTGCTCGAGTACCTGATTACTCGGTAGCAAAAAGTGTTCTTAACCAAGTATTTTTTTTATATTGGTTTTATACTAAGTATCTAATTACCTCAGTCTAATCAAACATTTTATTACATTGATCAGTTTTATGGCCGATCAGTTATCTTGTTAAACTGATCGCCTTGATTCGAGAAGTTATCTTATTGGATGATTGCTTTTATCTGATCAATTATCTTATTAGCTGATCGTTTTTGACCTTAATCAACTATCTTATTAGCTGGCCATCTTTGATCAGATCAATTATCTTATTAATTGATCATTTTTGACCCGATATGTTACCTCAATAATTGACCGAACTTGGTCTGACCTGATCGGTTTTCTTATTAACCGATCATCTCTGATTGGATGTGTGAACAATCTTTGACTTTGTTTGCTTTGTCAACTCATGATCAATCTTGATTTTTACCAAGTAGTGTTCTTCGGGACCATTTTCATGGTATCTAATTTATAGACGATTGTCTTTTATCTGTGAACTAAGTCACTGAGATGTCTCCCATTAGTCTGTTGTTAAAGATTCGTTGCAACAAGGGTAGCTTATATTCTACTAACTTTACAGAAAATGCTGAAGTTTGCATTGGCAACTGTTTCAATTATAAATATTTTATCCCTCATTCAGCTCTTAGCGCATCCCATCAGGTACATGTGACCTGAAGGTGCTCTAACAGTGCTTTTATTGCACCCAGTTAGTTTCGGTGAATAAGTGTTGTCCTTGCGACTTTCGCTTTCGGCCTCCTCACTATGCCTCCAGGAGTACTCTTTGTCTAAGAAAACTCGGGTGTTCGGACATGTCTCTGTGTGGCAGAGACAAATTTTGAATACTTTTACTTAGATTTTAACTAGAGAATTTCTCCTTTAATGATCTTTTGAGCTTTTGGACGTTTAGTCGGACTTGGTCTGGTCTTTAATGCTTCTTTAAGTTTAGATGCCTGTTTGGGCTGGCTCTATTTCTCTGTGTTGAGTATGTTAGTAACATTTGCACAAATAATAAACATTTATAAACAGTGAACATGAATAGTTAGATCCATGTTTCGTACCGTCTACGATTGTTGTTCATGATACAGTACCCATGAATTCTTCACGACGGGTGATTTGTATGAAAAACATACGGTATGCATTTTAAAAAATATGTGTGTTTGTAATATCTATCATGTAATTGATAATCAAACTATGATAGTATATGTATGCATGGTCTAACGTTAGGAGAAATATGCAAAAATACATGTGTTGCATATCATATTAGAAGCATAGTATAGTTAAATAAGAGTGAAGAAAGTGTTTCACAATCTTTTACCTCCTCGTTATTGTTAATCTGTCATGTAGTCTAAAGAATCTTGACTCATCTGTATTTTGGGCATTTCTATCTCTGATGCAGAGTTATGACACCCAAAATATTATTAATCAATCCATAAGGCAATGACCTTTATAACCTTCCACGAATGGCAACGATCCATCTAATTCCTTTTTTTTTTGCAAGGAATGACTGGATTTTTGGCCGCGAGAAATCCTTTGATTAAATCACCGAGATTGAGATGGTCTGCATCTACTCGACTTTTTACATGTGCTTAGAGGTGGTGATTGATCCATATGTTTTTGTCTTATACTCTCACTTCCGTTCTAGTCCATCTTTTTTTTTTTACATATATCAGTTATCTTATTACACTAATTACTTTGCGATTAGTCAGGTATCTTATTACACTGATCAGTTATCTTTGATCTTGATCAGCTATCTTGTTAGCTGATCAACTTTGGCCCGATCAGTTATCTTATTATACTGATCAACTTTAGACTGATCTTGATCAACTATCTTATTAGCTGATCAACTTTGGTCAGATCATATATCTTATTACACTGATCAACTTTGAACCGATTAGTTATATATATATTATCCATCTGTCGAATCACCGGGTTGCAAAAGAGACTTTGCTAAAAGTTGCTTTCCAATTGTAATTTTTTTTACGTAGCATGCTCATTTCCTGTGTTGTGCTACCCCCTAGCCCTTCAACAGTTGTTAAAGTAGGTTTTATTTAAACATAATGTTTTTAACATCGCATCATTTTTTCATCTTTTTTTTTAAAATGCATTACTGAATAGCCGGTTGGGGTATCTGACAGAACGGTGAGTTGAAATATCTACAATGGCTTAATACCTCTAGAGAACTAAGCAGTTCTGATGAGCTAAGTGGTTCCACCAAACGGAACAGCTATGGCAAACCAAATCGGCTAACACTTAAGTTTTACTGCTTTGTTCGCCGGTTGTCTGTGGCAGATTTATTTCTAAATAAACTTAGTGAGGCTGTGGAAGTGAAATACAATCAACTTTTAGTCCTCTTACATATGGTTTTGATCAACTGACCATATTGCCACCCATTTGAGCAACCTAGAGCTAGTGTGAGGTTTTGTGAAGTCATTTTATGCTTCTTAAGATCGATTACTCACCATTTAGTTGATGTTTGTTTTGATGTGATCAGAGTTTGGATTCTTCATCGATATGTTAAGCCCAGAAAGCCTTTGGGGAACTATCCTTTATGAGTAGAATCTGATGAACCTTTCACGACTCCGAAGTCTAGTTGCTTATCCTTTTAATTCTTCAGTTGTTGTTGGTTCAGCTGATAACAGATAGCTTATTTGACTTGATCGACAATTGAATTGTGATGTTTTGTACCATCAGAGTTCGATTTTCAACGCTCATCGAGGTGAACTTTACCTTCTTGCGGCTCTTTTTTTTTATCAAACTTTGTTTGTGAATCCGCTTGTTTGTGTATCTCATGGCAATGATATAATAGATTTTCCACCTACTAACACCATTTTTTTTCGGGCTTGCTAGAGTGTCTCGGTGTTTAGTCTATTTTTGTTGTAGTCGCCGGGATGGTCTATAGATGTGACCCATTGTAATGACTGTATTAAGATCCGACTTATCTTCTCGGTTTATCCTTTTATTTATAGACCAAGCCCCCTTTTTTTTAGACCGGAATCTTTGGTAAGAAAATTTAGCCAACCCGATTCTCTTTCACCGACTGGATTCTATCTTTAGCTGACCAAGAGCTCTAATCAACCATATCTATATTTGGTAGACCATAAATTTGGCTGACCTGAATATTTGGTCAAACAAATTCTATCTTTTGTCGACGTGAATCTTTTACTAGTCTGAACTTCGATCGAACAAGGTCTATCTTTGATAGCCAATAGTATGGTGTTATACAGTAATTGATGCATAAAGCTTTCGGAAAGAAATCTTATCTGAGTCAAACTTGATAAGCCTTTCACTTTAAGAATTCTCGGCAAATTGTTAGTCAAATGATGATATTTAATGACCGCTTTAAGAGAGGACTCCATTTACAGTTATGGAATATAAATAATAAGATATGTTTTCTCAGAGTACAAAAGATAATGGTTAGCCATAAACGAGTTTTATTCGTATAATGCATAACATATCTGATAGAACAAGATCTTTATATTAACAGAAGAGATCAAACCTGGATTAATAAAGGTATTCGTTAGGAATCTGATGCCAATGTTACTCCTGTATTTTTGACCGGGTTACCAAGGTCATATATTATCCCGTTTGTTGAAACCTTTAAGCGCATCGAGAAGAAATTCGATTCCTGCGCACCAAGGCAAGACTTGATTCCTGAGCTAGCATTTTCAACTTGTTTTCTATACCAAGCATGTGAGTAGTGTTCGCACAAGTGATAATAATCGTGTATTTAATAAGACCAAATATTTGGAAGCGATTAACTTATGTATGATACTATTAATAATTATTGTTGACATTCTACACTTATAAATCTATGATACACAACATACGTGTAAGAGCCATAAAATTTATCAAACACACTAATCAAGCATGCATTACATGTTCATTGACTTGTGCATGCATATTATGTATTGTGTATGAGAGAAACATGCATAGATAACATGTAAATCGATAACACACATAATTAAACATATATAAATCAACATATATAAATCAACATATCTTGTCTACTTACCAAACTTGGAGTCTAGTAATTTTATTCTTGGATCCTTCATAGTTGAATTGACATTGGGTATTCTATACCAAGATAGGCTCGGTTTTTGACACATGTCAAGGTAAACTTATCTTCAGACCCCTATTTACGCTGAACCACAACATTCTAGAGATTTTCAAATATTCCTCGGGATGAATTGAATTATGAACCATTCATCCTTGGAAATCTCTGTGTGTCTAGTTTATAGTAAAATTAACAGCTCGTGATTTTGAGCTTTTTAATGAGAGATATCTCTTTTTTAGCATCTGATGGTCGAGATATCAAATCCTCCACGAATCAATTTCAACAATGTTTCAGGGGCCATTAAAGACTTCACAAGTTGAACTAGATTACGAATCATAATTTCTAGAAATTTTTGGGTGTCTAGTTTTCAATGGTTTTTACGGATTGTAATTTTGACTTCTTTAGAGGGAGATGTGTCTGTTTTAGTATTCACTGGTCATATTAGAAATCTGTCCGTAATCTGTTTTCTTCAATATTACTGGAGCACCAAATATTGCTCGGATTAAACTAGGCTACGAACCATATATTCTTGGAAAGCCTTGGATGTCTAGTTTCTAGAAGTTCTAACGATTTGCAAATCCGAGTTCCATGGAGGAAGATATGACTGCTTGAGTGATCATTGATCAGATCAGGAAATCCACCGTGAATTGCTTGCTTCAGTGTTGCGGAAGCCACCAAAACATTGTACAAACCGAAATAGGTTGTGGACCATATATACTTGTAAAGGTCTAGAGGCCTAGTTTCCATTGGTTTCTACAGTTCACAATTATGAGTTCTGTAGAGGGAGTTATACTCACTTTAGTGCCTGAAAGTCAGAAGTTCCGCAACTTATGACGATTTTTGTATTGTAAGGTGTTGAAATGGGGAAGCAATTTCTCGGACAGATTATGGGCACCTTGAAGCTTTGTGAGAACTGCTCTTTCAATATCCTACCTCTGAATTTTGTCACGACCATGCCTATTACTGTTTTTTGGTAAATAACACCATATTTGAACCTCCAATTTCACAACTTTTGAAAGATCCTATTTTATTTCCGATTTATATTTTTTAAGAGAATCTTCTATTTGTGATATTAAAACATTTAATATCCTCTTCTATTTCTGATTGTTCATATTGATTTCATGAATAGTTTGATTTCCAGATCACTTGATGATAATATGTAAAAGAATAATGCTAAACATCCCACCTAAAATCCCACTTTTTTCATCCCATCATATGTCTTATGTGAGGTGTCCAATTGTGAGTGGATATATATTAATGATGTTTTATCTCACGTACAACATAGATCCACTCACCATTTGATATTTCAAATGCTATAGTATTTTGAAGATTGTCTCGTCTTGTTAGGCCATCTCCAACCTAAAAACCCAATCCGGTGCAACTTTTACATTAAAATGGTACAACTTCCACATTATTTAACTTTTCCATCTCCAGTCAATTACATCAAATGTTATACTAAAATGAATATTCTTTTGAATATTCATTTTTTTATTTTTTCTAAATAATTAATATAATAATACAATAAGTTAAAAATTATGAAATTAGTACGATACGAAATTAAATTTAATTAACTAAAATTTTGCATTTTTTATTACATTAACTTAAACATTAAATTTTAAAAAATAAAAAAACATAAAAATAAAAAATAAAAAACATAAAAAATAAAAGTATATATTGATCGTCATTTAATTATCTAAATTGTATTATACGTATGTCTATTTTTTTTAAAAAAAATATTGTATTATATATTTAATTTTAGGTTACTATAAAGGATTCAAAAATTAAATGATATTTTTTAGAGGTGGCTCCTCAACACTGTCACTGTTTTAATAACATATTGTAAGTTCCTCAGTTTTTGATTGGCTCATTTCGTTGACAACCACATTTGGGGATTAATATTAAAGGGTAGTTTAGGCCATCATTGCTCAAGACCCAACTCAAGCTTCAGAAAGTAAATCACTTGCTTAACATTTTCTGAAGAGTTTTTAGTGCACACACACACACACTCTCTCATGCATGTCTTTGATCATCTTGCATGAATGCTTAATTTCCTTAATTGTGTGCCTCTTTGCCATAAATCTTGCTTGGGTGTTTGTTGCATTTAGTTTGGCTTTAGAAAAGTTTTTTCCCCTTGACCACGGCCGGGACCGCTCTCTGTGCATTGCCTCCGCCGCGGTATGCACATCGGTGTTCTCCAGGCGTTGCACGCTGCTGCTACCGCGGCCTGTGCACGTTGCATGCACATCGGTCTCCCAAGCGAAGTTTCCCAGTGATGCACCGCTGGCTCTACCGCGGTCTGTACATTGCTTGTATCGCGGTCCAGACAACTAAGATTCCCAGGCGATGCACCGCTCGTAATACCGCGGTCTGGACACTTGCCTAGACCGTGACACGTACAACGGTCATGATGGGAATCAGTTGCCCTTTGTCCAAAACGATGTCGTTTCGTGTAAGGCTTCTTTATATATGTTCTCTTCTTCTTCCTTGCCTTCTTAGAGCTCAAAGAACACATTTGTTAGAGAGAGAGAACCTCCCCTAGTGAGAAAAAGCACCAAGCTTATTTCTTTAACTCTCCAAACCCAAAACCCATGCATCCATTGCATTAATCACACATGGGTCTTCATCAATCTTGGCTTGGTAAGTAAGAACAAACATCTCATCTTCATTCATTGTTCTTATTGTTCAAGAATTCATTTTTATGCATATGATTTGTTAAAATCTTGTGTTGAATGCATTTATTGATGAGTTATAACATGATTGGGTTTGTTTGTGATAGTTAGGGTTTGTGACCATTTTGCCCTTATAGCTAAATCTCTATGCTTTGCATTTAGATATTATTTAGGACTCATTGATTGCATTTTGTGATTGCATTATAGTCCATGCCATGCTTAATGACAACTTGTGTTGATATGGCTTTTGTGATAGCTAGCATTTAGGTCATTATTGCCTCTAACTAATTAGGTCATATTGATTGCATTTTGATGATTGCATTTTATGACCATGTCATGCTCAATGACAACATATGTTGAAATGGCTTTGTTTGATAACTAGGATATATTATTGTATAACTATATCTAGTTAAGTCTTTATGAACATTCATTTAGACATTGATATCTAGGAATTGTACTTAGTGACATTCTTAAATTCCTAGATAAGCATTTAGTGTTGCCTAGCATTACTTGCATGTTTGAATATTTTATCATATTCACTTAGGTTGTGTTTGACTCTTCATTGAGGTTAATTCTTGTGACTAAGTATGTAGTGCACAAGCAATTCAAGTCTTGCAACCATAGAAAGGGTTGGTAAGCAATTCGTTGGGTGCCACTGTAAAAGGCCCAAGGGGGTAGAGTAGGAGGCGTTCACGCCAAGAGTAGTGTATCAGGGGATATCACTAGGGACTTAACCAAGAGTGGTGAGTGGCGATGTTCATAGCCTGATGTTGTCGAGAGTGAGAGTCCGAGAATCACTTGAGGGTGTAACCTTTTACTTATATAGTGGATTTCTGTGACCGAGTGTGGCGCACTTAACAGCCCTTTGTTTTTTCCCATTTGGAGGGTTTCTACGTATACATCTTGTGTTATTTATATTTCCGCACTTTACACTTGATGTTGAATGCTTGTTTATTTGAGGTAATTTGTGTTAATATTGATTAATCGAAAAATCGGTAATTGATTCGATTAAAACTTATTCACCCCCCTCTAGGTTTAGACACACACGTTTTTAGGGAACTTTCACATATTTTTAAATGGCACATATTATGGTGAACGGACAAAAATATCCCCAATAGTTGTTCCACGTCAGATTTCTTTAATTCAGTTTACAGTGACAGAGTTGTGAAGTAGAGAGAGAAAGTTCCGTTGAATCCCAGACAATCAATCGAATGGTGACGATGTGGCACTACGCTGATGCACTCAGGGGTTGAGGGTGTTAAAGTTGTTAAAGGTTGGGATTTTCGAGTGGGGAAGAGGATGAACAACACTATAAAATATTTTCGCTAATGTCTAAATAAAATGTTAAGAAAAGGCTCGGGAATTGTTTTCAAAAGGCTCGGATTACATTTACAAAGACTCGGGTTACGTGTCAAATGGCTCTGGTTAGTACTTAAAAGGCTTAGAGATACAAAGTTTACAAACCTAAAGTTTATACAAAAGGCGGGGAAACACTTACAAAGGCTCAAAATGTAATTACAAAGGCATAAAAACACTTACAAATGACTCGGACACACTAACTAAGGCTTGAGCACACTTGCAAAAGGCTCGGACACACTTATAAAAGGCTCGGACACTTCTTCAAAAGGCTCGGACATTGCTTTATTGACAAACCTAACGACTATGCAAAAGGCTCGGAAACATCTTCACAAAGGCTCGGTTAGTGCTTAGAAAGACTCGGACACAACTTCATAAAGGCTCGGACAGTGCTTAGAAAGACTTGGACAGAGCTTAGAAATGCTCGAAGATTCAAAATGAAAACAACCAGCTTAAGATGGTGCTAGCGGCCCGTCCTCAAAATTCGCCTATTATTTTTCTTCTCTTCTAGTGATAGTCTCCTTTCCTTTGTCGGCCAGGTACTCTAACAGGCATCCTCACTCTAAGAATTTTGTCACTTCCAGCTTTAGGGCGATGGAATCTTCAGTTCAATAACCGTGATCTCCGCGGAACTCACATTGAAAGTGGGAATCTCGATGTTCTAGCAGGGTGTTCATCTTTCTTGGCCATTTGATTGTTCTTCATATCTCTTTCATCACTACTACAAGGTTGATCGCTTCGATGCTGAGATTGTATTTTGGTATTGGGGCCTGTGATCGACCTGTTCTGGGTGGATCCTGATTGTATGACCTTTTGTCATTTGGTTCGTTGTTAAGGGTGTTGTCGTGTCGATTCCCTGTTGGATAAGGATTGACTCTCCTATCGGTTAATCTACGGTTGACAGGGTTGTTACGCCTGTTGTAGTTGCTAACCTTTTCGACATAATTCATTTCATCTTCTTCCCATTTGATCTGGTCTCATGCTTTTGCCAACACGTCCTCCATTGTCTTGCATGGGTACTTGGTAAGCTCTTTGTAGAGTTCACAGTCGAATCGAAGTCCTTTCCTGAAGGCTGAAATCGTTATCGACTGGTTGTAGTACGGGATCTTCAGACCCCTATTTACATTAAACTTTCTAGGTATCTCAACGAGCGCAATAACGTCGATAAATGGCAAATCTGAGAAGCTGTTTGCCATGTTTTTCTTTATGGGTATTGGCCCTCTTGGGATCGTTTGAATGATGGCTTCCATTTTTGCAAGTCTGTGAGAAAGTTCAAGGTTAACAAATAAATCTAAACCAGCATTTGGCGTTACCAAATTTGATGTCAACTGAAGAGACACTAGGGTCCTTAAAATGTTCTCCTGATGGATCGATAATTGAATTTGATGCCTACAACATTTCCTGTTAGATCTGTGAATCAGACAAGTCTGCTTCAGCATGAGCCGTCTGCATCGTATCTTGGCTTAAATCCTAGTCGACGTTCGTTTCTGGGTTTGAAGGATCCGTTTATAAGGTTGGGGTTGTCATGTCGACTTCCTACATGGGGTCGTTTGATTGAATTGGAGGGGATTATGACAGGTTGCTGGGTGTACTCTTGATTATCCCCATTAATTCAGCGTTCCTAGTTTGAATCGACGCATTCTCTGCTTCAATTTATTGAAGTTTTCGAGTGTTGGCCACCATCTAAGCAGTCAATACGGCGAGCTGCTCTTCGACAATTAGGGCGTTTCCTCTTCTGACATCTTTGGAATTTTTGACTTCATTCAACGGGTTCGTTTAAGCTGCAATGGGCCCCACGGTGGGAACCAAATCGTAGTTGGTTGAACTACAATTGATATGGGTTGGATCAGATTCGGGTTAGGCACAAACAACTTGGTCTAGCCTGTCGAATTGGATGTGTTGTTGAGCCTTATGTGCGCTTGAGCTGAGCATTAATGAAGTGGATGACTGGATAGAAATTAATGATTAGATTCCGATGATCTGAGTTACTATTTTGACAGAGTTTCGGCTAGCAAGAGCGTTAAGTAGTGGGGAGCAAAATCATAATCGTTTCTCCGTGGGAGAAATGTCCTATTTATAAGAACCAAAACCTTTGAACTTAGAAGATGATTAAAGAGTATCCCTGAAATCCCGATCGGATTTCATGAGATCACATAATCATTTACCAATTCAAACCAACGAACACGTTGTTATCAGTTTCAGTGGTGTAGTTGAACTAAATGAGTGACCAAGTCTAATGGTAACTCTGGTAAGGCTATTCGGGTCGACCCGGATTAATTGGACCTAGCCTAGGCCTGACTCGAAATTGCCAATAGGCATTAAAAACTGGGCCTAGAGGCCATTTTTAGCTACCACATATACCATGAAGTGGCCTCCAATTTCTTTTCATTATCATTTGTATTTCTTATCAAGGATATTTTGGACAATTGGTGAGATAAAATGGGTGTAAACGGGTCTAACGGTTCTGGTTTAACATAACATATTGGCTAAACACCGTTAGTTCTAGGGATATTATTGTGGAATAACCAAACCATGCCACGTGAATGTATTATAACCCCAAACCTCATAGGTATAGAAGTAATTTCCACATAAATTTAAAGTGGATAAGAATGGAATTAGAGCAGAAGAAGCCGATACTACTAAGCAACCAAAACTATCTTCCATTAATATAATAGTACAAAAATTAAACGCCCGATACTAGACTACTAGTAGCCATAATTTCAAAAAAAGAAAATACAAAAATTCAAAAAAACGTGAACCGTCCGATTTAATTCTACTCTCAAACTCTTTGAACACTGTTAACGGCCCAGATCTTCCGATTAGAACACCACTTTGGTGTCTTAGTTTTACCAAAATCACACACAAAAACTTCTTTTTTTTTTCGGTTTCTCCAATAGTACAATGGCGTTCTCTGCATTTACAACGAATAGTTCCTCTCTTCTTCTTCGCGTCCCTAACCAATCGCTCTCATTCTCGCTCCCTCCAGTTCAAAACTCAGTCTCTTTCCGGTATTCCAAATCAAATCTCAGCTGTTTAAAATCTCTCTCCGTTCGATCAATCTCCTCTCCAGGTACTCAATTTTTTTTTGAATTTTAGTTATTTTAAAATTTTCAATAAATATAGAACAGTACTCAATCGTTTAATTTTATTCTTATTTATTTTCAAGTTTTTTTTTATCATACAATTGTTGTTTAAATTTGTAATAAGTTAATTTTTGTAATTCAGCGGCGGCGGCAGCTTCGGCGACGGTGGAGCCGGCGATATCGCTGACGGAGGTTGCGTTGGAGCATTTGAACAAAATGAGGTTGGAGCGAAGCGAGGATTTGTGCTTGAGAATCGGCGTGAAACAGGGAGGGTGTTCGGGGATGTCATATACTATGGATTTTGAGAATAGAGCCAATACGAGGCCCGATGACTCCGTCATTGAATACAAAGGTTTCGTGATTGGTATGGAAACCTTATTTGCCTTTTGTTGTTGTTGTTGCTGCTGTAGTTTTTTGCTGACTTTTGCGAAATCGTTATAGTTTATGTATTTGATCATTGAAAGGCGAAATGAATGGACTAATGTAATTTTGTTGTATTGTTAACTAACGATTAGGAAATTTTAGGCAAGTCTTTGCAAATTGTGAAGAAGACTTCGAACATTTAAAGTTTTGTTGTTTAGAATCTGGGAATGGTGGAAAACGTTTGTTTTTTAAGTCATAGCATCCTCTTATTCATTGCTGCTATCCTTTTAATATTCTGAAAGGTTTTCCTGCATGTTTTTTAACCGATATTTTTTTATGACTGGTTCTATAAAAGTACCTAGGAGAGATCCCCTTTTTATTAAAAACAAGACTTTATATTTTTCTGGGAAAAACTCCTTGGTGGTCCTCTGTAAGTTCTGTTGATAGACAGTTGTGGATTTTAAGAGAATTTGAAAATTCGTCCGGAATAGATAAAACCCATGGGATCTTGAAAGGCCCGTTCCGGTCTATGTTCAAAACTTTCTGTTATAATGCAACCTCTCGTTTCTCAATGGTTACATATATAGATGAGATTGGTAAAAAGAGATAATCGAAACTGAATTCTGAGAAATCCTTTTCAATTGCCTTTATAATGATGCTCCTAGATCATTGGTAATAATTGGTTCTAGTTGTGTACAGTGATGTTTTTGAAGGTGGTCATGGTTATTTGTGAAATGATTTGATTTTTTGTTGTTATAGAAGTTACTAAATGATGCATCGGATGGATAGTTGAAATTGTACTATTACAAACTGTTTGAAATTGAGCAGATCTTAATGAAACTTTGAGCAACTTCAATGGTTGACTTGGGAGCACAATTTGCATGTTATTCTTCTATTGATAATTTAATGTCTGCTGTCATATCATCATTATATATTGAGGGTTTGATCTCATCTGTGCATGCATATGTAGGTTAGTTTATATGTGGAACAGATCTGAAATAAACATTGTTTTAGCCTTTGTCTTGTTACTGACAATTGCATTGTGAGCAGGTAGTAGCGGTCTTCCTGTTTACTCCTTTCAATTGTAAATTTAGAGCAGAAGTCCATTGAAAGTAAAACATTGAAGAATAATGCCACTTTTTATTTATTTTTTAACTATGGGAACCGGATAAGTGATTCCCCCTGTTCGGTGTGCTGATATGACACTGGTATTCAGCACCTTAAATTATTCTTGTGATGTAATTTGGGCAACCCACATATTCTTAACTCAAGGGAAAAACTTATGGCCAACTTCACATGTTTCCTCTACCCTTCACTCACCGGAGTTTATTATACTTCTCAGTGTATTAGATTGCATGATAATTCCTCTTATGTATTGTTTTCATTTTCATCTTCGTGGTGCAGTTGCATGAGATATTTATACCACTGTTCTCTTTTTTATTGCAGTATGTGATCCAAAGAGTCTTCTCTTTGTGTTTGGAATGCAATTGGATTACAGTGATGCTCTTATTGGTGGAGGCTTCTCTTTCAAGAACCCAAATGCTACACAAACATGTGGTTGCGGTAAATCTTTTACCGCAGAGATGTGAGATTATTTTACTAGACAATTGAAGATATTGAATAGAACATGTACACAACTAGGAAGCGTTGAGGTTGTTGTGTTGTGTATAATAAAATAATTATAATATTATATATGTGGTTATATCTCATTGAACAATTATATCTTCAAATCTGGATTAATTTCTAAGGTACAGCTTAATCAATAATTAAGAAATCACACTCATGTTCTGATATGCTCATTTATAAGGGTGCAAATTTAGGTTGGTACGGATTGGTTCGATTTGGATGGTTAATAGGTTCTACCCACTTTTCCCCATTCACAGTTTTGTTGGATTGTAGATAAACCTTTATCTAAGAAACAATTAAGAACTGAGAGATTAAGAAAGCAACATTTTCAGAAGCACAAAGATATAGATATATTTGTGAACTTAAAAGAAATTTGAAAAACGTTTATACTAGGTTTTTTGTTCTGAAAGAAAATATTTCATTAAACTGCAGCAACACTCCAACAGTTTACATATATTTGACATGAATTTTACTGTAGGCATACATAATCGTAAAAGATATGTTTGTAGAACCTCATTGTTGATACAAAATCATAAAGAAAGGAAACCTTTGAAAGTGGGAGGAGAAGAGAGCCTAGAGAAATCGTGACGAAGCTAAAACGATAGGTTAGTTGATCCCAATGTTGCAGAAAGCATACAAGACAAGTTGTACTCAAGATCAAAACATGGTATTTGGCAAAGCAAAATAACAAGGGTTTCCAAGAGAAATTCAAACCAATTTCATCCTTTGTCATGGAGTAAGCAAGATATAGATCGTAAAAAATATATTTTAAGAACAATTATATCAAACTTTACGAGCAAAACAAGACATGAGCGACTATTGCACCGTTTTCGATTTTTTCGAGTGAAATGCCCGTATGATAGTAGCCTTGTTTGACAAGTAAAGAGAGAAAGACTTTTAGATTGTAAAATCCTTGAAATGAATACAAGATCCTTATTGATTGAAGTATCATAATTGCTTTCACGCACATTTTTGCATTCATTTTAGAGCATTAAAAAAGATCTCATCATGCATATCAATTTAAAGCATATCATAGAAATAATCAACATGTCATGGAGATCAATTCTAGGTCATTCAAAATGTACTTCCCAATCAATTTTCCAAGTCCAAAAATGCATGTTTGGTAATAAATAAAACATGGATTGCACGTAAAGCAAAGTTGCATACTTATTAAAAAAAATATGTACAACCAATTATCTCAAGCAATTAATAAAGAAGCATAAATATTATCCATGAGCACAATGTATTGCCAATTTGCTCTCTTTGCTTGAGCTCCCCATATGGGGTCAATCAAAAAAAGTTAAGAGGGGATATGAGTCCTTATAGACTTACCAAGTCCATTTGACCTAGTTGAGCCTATGGGTGAAACCTTAGCACAATGGCATGTGGGTTCATCTTTTCTAATCCACTTAGGTGACACATTGTCATTCATAGTGGTCAAGATCATCATATTACTCTTAGGATCATTAATACTAGCTTTCCTAGGCACATGCATATTGGCTCTAGTCTTTTTTCTTTCAGTCATGCTTTTAGTTTTACACATGTTAATGTACTTGAAGCAAATTGGTCTAATATGACCATCAACACCACAAAAATGACATGAAGGAATAAAATAAGGGGTCATACCATTCCTTTGTGAGGACAAAGGTGCTTTCCCATGTCTTTGAACTTTCCTTTGGTGTGGTCTTGATTCTCTTCTCCTTTGTTGTTGAGTTGGAGAAGATTGCTTCCTTGGTTGAGCTTCCTTGGTTGAGATTGCTTGGCTTGCCTCCTTGGTTGAGGAAAGCTTAGAGGTGGAGATCTTGATTGTTGAGGATTAGCTTCATTCTTTATTGGCCCCTTTCACTAGGCCATTCTTGGATGTCTCTCCAAGATCAATCTTCCTCCTAGGATGTTGTGGAGGTAAAGCTTTTTTGTTGCCTTGAGCTTGAGGTTACATGACCTTGGCTTTCTTCAATTCTCCAAGGCACCTCATCTCATTCTCCTTGATGATCTTCAAGGAATTATCTTTGTTGGCAAGTTCATCCTTCATTGCCTTCATCCTTTGATGGCAATCATCAATCTCCTTCTCATACTTGGACACATCAACTATGTCCATCTTCAAGGAGTCATCTAACTTGGTCCTTAGTTGAAGATTTTCTTCCTTTAACTTCTTGATTTCTTCATTTTTCTTCTTCAAAGACCTTTGAAGACTTTTAATGAAGTCTTCGTAACCAAACTCTTCATCACTCAAGTTCTTGGAGCTTGAACTTTCTTCATTGAACCTTCTACCACTTGTACTCTCGTGGCAATCATCATCTAAACTAGCTTCTTCAATGTCGACCTTGAGCGATAGGTGTATTGTGGCCGCTTTAGAGTTGTCATCGTTTAAATCGTACATGGCTATGTGATTCCTTTCACATCCCTTGGAACCCAAAGAGCATTCTTCACTTTTACTAGAAGAGTAGGCATTTGATTTGCCTCTTTGACTCTTGCTCTATGAATATCCACAATCCATGGAAATGTGCCCATAGCCACCACAATCAAAAGAGGTGCCTAATTTTTTGTGTTCTTCTTTCACGGTACCTTCATGGATGACTCTTAAAATCTCCCAAGCTTCTCAAACATCTTGAGTTGTTTGGATGAGTTTTGCATGACTCTCACCAACTGCACAATATAAGGCACAGAGGCCCTTTGAGTTCCATTCGACAGCCTCGAGTTCGTCAACTGTCCACTTGGACTTGGGCTTAGGCATAGAAGCCCCATTCTCTTATGTCTCCGTGGGAGGTGAATACCCTTCTTCTATACACATCCACACATGCTCATCAAGGTCACACAAAAAAACTTCCATCCTCACTTTCCAAGAGTAGTTATCCTTGGTGAGCATTGGTGGTTCAGAGATCAAAGCACTCTCTAGTCTCTCAAAATCACTCATGGTGTTTTGGGTTATATGAATGCAAATGTAATACAATAAACAAATGCAAACAAATTCAAGACACATAAACAATAGGTTGGATCACCTAAGTATGTCTAGGAACCCGCTTTGATACCAATTGAAAGTTCCCTAAAACATGTGTGTCTATAACCTAGGGGGGGGAGGGTGAATAGGTTTTAATCAAGTTAATTACCAATTTTTCTTGATTAGTCAATATTCAAAATTCACCCAATAAAACACGTATACAACATCAAGTATAAAGTGTAGAAATATAAATAACACTTGATGTTTACATGGAAACCCTCCAAATGGGAAAAACCACGGGCTGTTAAGTGCGCCACACTCAGTCACAGAAATCCACTATATGAATAAAATGTTACACCATCAAGTGATTCTCGGACTCTCACTCTCGACAACCTCAGGCTATAGACACCGCCACTCACCACTCTTGGTTCAGTCCCTAGTGATATCCCCTGATACACTACTCTTGGTGTGAAGGCCTCCTACTCTACCCCTTTTGGCCTTTACAGTGGCACCCGACCAATTGCTTGTCAACCCACTCTTGGTTGCAAGACTTCCCTTGCTTGTGCAACTTCACACCGAAGCCACAAAACTTAACCTCAATGAAGAGTCAAACACAACCTAAGTGAATATGATAAAATATTCAAACATGCAAGTAATGCTAGGCAACACTAAATGCTTATCTAGGAATTTAAGAATGTCACTAAGTACAATTCCTATATATAAATGTCAAAACGAATATTCATGAAGACTTAACTAGATATAGTTATGCAACAATATATCATAGTTATCAAACAAAGCCATTTCAACATATGTTGTCATTAAGCATGGTATGATCGTTAATGCAATCATCAAAATGCAATTAATATGACTTAATTAGCTAGAGGCAACAATGACCTAAATGCTAGCTATCACAAAAGTCATATCAACACAAGTTGTCATTAAGCATGGCAAGGACTATAATGCAATCACAAAATGCAACAAATGAGTCCTAAACAATATATAAATGCAAAGCATAGACATTTAGCTAGAAGGGAAAAATGGTCACAAACCCTAGCTATCACAAAATATAAATCTCAACCAACAATCAACAACACAAGCATGTTATAAATGCAATAAAGCTTAAAAGCATACAATTAATGAGTAATTAATGCTTTTTCTAGGTAAACATAGCCTAGTAATGAAACAATTTATTCTAGGTCATGTAGAGATTACCTAGTCAATGAAAACAAGAACAATCCAGGCTTGGAAGATGCAAAAAGAAGCTAGATGCTCATGGATTGGAGTTTGGTTGAGTCAAGATGGGTTCTTGAGAGCTTTCTCTCTCTCTTGGAGTCAATTTTTCTCTCAAGGAAAGCTTGGTGAGTAAAAATGGCTTCTTGGACTCATAAGATTAAAGAGAAGAGAAGAGAACATATATATAATGTGCCCTATACAAAACGACGTCGTTTTGGACAAGGGGCAACTGATTCCCGTCATGACCGATGTACGTGCCGCGGCTTAGGCAAGTGTCCAGACTGCGGTATCACGATCAGTGCATCGCCTGGGAATATCCACTGTCTGGACCACGGTACAGGCAATGTCCAGACCTCGGTAGAGCCAGCGGTGCATCACTGGGAAACTCTGCTTGGGAGACCGCTGTGCATGTAACCTGCACAGGCCGCGGTAGCAGCAGCGTGCAATGCTTGGAGAACACCGCTATGCATACCGCGGCGGAGGCAATGCATAGGGAGTAGCCCCGACCGCGGTCAAGGGGAAAAAACTTTTCTAAGGGCAAACTAAATGCAACAAACACCCAAGCAAGATTTAAGGCAAAAAGGCACACAATTAAGGCAATTAAGCATTCATGCAAGATGATCAAAGACATGCATGAGTGTGTGTGTGTGTGCACTAAAAACTCTTCAGAAAAGGTTAAGCAAGTGATTTACCTTCTGAAGCTTGAGCTGGGTCTTGAGCAATGATGGCCTAAACTACCCTTACACATTAATCCCAAAATGTGGTTGTCAACGAAATGAGCCAATCAAAAACTAAGGAACTTACATCCTTAACTTTTTTTGTGTTTTTGACAATTTTCTAAACAAAAACACCTAGGATCTAACTAAAACAAATTAAAAAGAAGATTGTACTCATCAAGTAGTATTACCTTTTCAAAAGATTTTGTTAAGATTTGAAGAAAGGTATAAGAAGAATAGATTAAAGGGAAAGAAAAAGGAAAATATGATATATGTAGTTACAGTAAATTTTTACTTCTGAATTTTGATGGGAGGCAATAAAATTTTGAGTGCTTTTAAACTAACCCAAATCCAAATTAATACTCTTGACCTACTTATATCTTGAAACTCAATGAAAAAGCCAAATAACTGCGCTGGTTTCATTTTGTTAGACTATTTCTGTTTTCACTTTGACCTAAAATAATAAATCTTGTTGGTAAAAATTAGCTCTAAAAGAAAAAGATTAAGACAATATAGTATATAAAGAAAAAAGCAATCACAGAGCTTTTTGCGGAAAGAAAAGTGCATATAATAAATCCATATTTACTGAGAAAACAAATTTTTGTTTGTATTGATGTATTACTGCTTGAGAATAGCTACATTTTGCTCTCTTTATTAAGACTTACCTTGTCCTAAACTGTTGCTGCTTTTGGTGTCTTGGGAATGGTTGAGATGTTACTGTCTGTCATGTATATTGATGGCTTTTTATTGCTCCTTTGGTAAAACTGATCTGCCTCTTCTCCAAGGCTATTAATGGCCATCTTTGAATTGTTTGACAAACTTAATTTTTGTATTGTCGCATGGGAGAATCCTTTCGCTGCTCTTCTCTACTGGTTATCGTCGTTGAAGGGTTGGGCGGGTTTGTATATTCATGATTAGTTTTGATGCCTTGTTTCCCTATCCGTTTTGGTACACCAGCTTGCTCAGGGCTTCTACTCTCTTTCTTGGTAAGGTACGGCCCTATATCCCCATGGATTCCGCATTTGTATTCTGGCTTGTGAACAACTTTTTGCTGGTCTTCCAATACATTTTTAAGTGTATTTTTTGTAGAATTCCGTGAGTTAGGGTGACTGATTGATTTCCTATTCTTGGAGATTTAGTCAATTGCCAGTTTTTTTGTTTTAGTTTAATGTAAATATTGATTATTTCCTGTTTTGTAGGAATTGTGATTGTACTCAATTAGGAAAGGAAATCGCCTATTAATTATTACTGTAAATAGGTTGTTTACTAATATACATATTTCTTCTTAGGACTATACGAATTAATTCAGAAAAATAAAATATTTCTTCTTCATTGTATCAGAGCATATCTGAACCAGAAACCCTAATTTCTCTGTTGTTCTTTCTGATAGCAATCTCAACCTTCTCTACTGTTTTTTCCGGCAGCAATCTTAGTATTTTTTGCTGTGTTTTTTCCCGGCAGCAATCCTTTTCTTCTCTTCTGTTATTTCCAACAAAAATCTCTACCAAATCATGTCCAAATTATAAACCAATGAAGTCTTAACCAACGGGGCATCTTCTTCTTCCAATGGGGGAAACAATGACCCATCTGCTGACACTCATATGCCTAACACTAGCCATAAACTCACTGGAAATAATTATCTACCCTGGTCCCAATCCGTTTTGATGTTTTTTAAGGAAAAAGGAAAAGCAGACTTTCTTACCTAAGAAGTAGACATTCCTGACCAGAAGGACAAAGCATACAAGATTTGGGAGATAGAAAATAGCAAGGTAATGTCATGGCTTATGAATACAATGACACCTGAAGTAGGAGAGAACTTCCTTCTTTATGAAACAACAAGAGAAATATCGGAAGCTGTGAAGGAAACTTTCTCGAACAAATACAACATCTCAGAGTTATTCAGCCTTGAAGGACACCTACATGACTTACGGCAAGGAGAGTTGACTGTCATAGAATACTATACAAAGTTGTCTCATTATTGGCAGCAGCTTGATATGTTTGAGAAGCCACAGTGAAAGTGCTCCGAGGATGGAGTACTGTTCAAAGACTTTATTGAGCAGAGACGGGTCTTCAAATTTCTACTAGGGTTGAATGAAAAGCTGGACGAGGTGTGTGGCAGAATTTTGGGAACAAAACCACTTCCAAAAATTAGAGAAGTCGTCTCAGAGCTACGTCGTGAAGAAAGCAGAAAGAAAATTATGCTCATGAAATCCGATTCTAGTGGAATCAGTGGAGAAGCTTCTGCACGTGCTACTGCCCGAGGAAATTTCAATAAAGGAGTTGAAAACCAGCAAAGAAAAGGTAGGCCTTGGTGTGACTATTGCCCATACCTGGTCATGTCAAGGATACCTATTGGAAGCTTCATGGAAAGCCACAAGACTGAAAACTTAAGAGCCAAAGAGACAAGGATGCTAAGGGATATACAACCAACTACAGTGAGGGTCCAGGGACATATTCTGCTTTGTTCAGTCCGAGACAGATGGAGCACCTGTAGAGAATGTTCTCGGGTATGAATCCTTTAATTATTGGGGCAAGATCTGTAGCAAAGAAAGGTACATACTCCTCTGCTTTAAATGTTAATCAAGAGGCTCCAGAATCCTGGATTATGGATTCAGGGGCAACTGACCACATGACGGGCGATGCGAGAGTATTTAGTACTTTTGAACCTTGTAAAGGTAATTACATTGTTAAGATTGCAGATGTTTATCTTTCAAAAGTCGTTGGATGTGGTTCTATGGTGGTTTTCGATACTCTAACTTTGCATACAGTGTTGTTTGTTCCTAATTTGGATTGTAGTCTGTTATCAATTTTAAAACTTACCCTTGATGAGAAGTGTATGACTAAGTTTTACCCTACCTATTGTATTTTTCAGGATATGGTCTTAGGGAAGACGATTGGAACTGCTGAGGTGCAGGTAGGTCTCTATCTTCTTACCGCTAAAGCTGCAAAGGGTATATAATGCAACTCTGTTGATTCTGAATTGCATCCTGTTGAGTCTAGCTCTAGGTCAAATAAAAATAAAAATAGTGTCGTTATGTTATGGAACTATAGGTTAGGTCATCTAAATTTCAAGTACCTTGAAAAATTGTTACCTGATTTATTCATCAATAAAAATTACAGAGATTTTCATTGCGACTTTTGTGAACTTTCTAAACATACTCGTGTTGTGTATCCTCATAGTAGCTATAAAGCATCTAAACCGTTCTCATTAATTCATAGTGATGTCTGGGGACCCTCCAGGGTTTCAAGAATCACCGGAGCTAAGTGGTTTGTCACCTTTATAGATTATCATACTAGGGTCACTTGGATGTTTCTTATGAAAGTAAAATCTGAGGTCACTAACATATTTGAAAACTTTAATTCAATGATAAAAACTCATTTCCAAACTCGAATTCAAGTTTTGAGGTTGGATAATGAGAGAGAGTACATAAACAAGAATTAAGGGCTTATTTACTAAGTGAGGGTATAGTTCATCAAACTTCATGTGTTGATACACCTTAACGGAATGGAGTGTCAGAGAGAAAAAATCATCGTTTACTTGAGGTCACCCGTTCTGTGATGTTTTGCATGAAGGTACCAACTAGTTTTTGGGGAGAAGCTGTTTTGGCAGCTGTTTATCTGATTAATAGACAGCCCTCTAGGGTATTTCAATTTAAAACCCCTATTCAAAGTCTTTTTGAAATATATCCTCACACAAAGCTTATTTCCACCATTCCAATTAGAGTTTTTGGTTGTACAACCTTTGTATATGTTCATCTTCACTCCCACGGTAAACTCAATCCGAGAGCAGTGAGGTGTTTATTTGTGGGATATTCTCCTACACAAAAAGGGTATAAATGCTATGATCCAACAAATAGAAAGTGGTAGGTATCACTAGATGTCACCTTCGTTGAAGACCAACATTTTTTCCCTCAAACTAAAATCCAAGGGGGGAGTGAACATGAATTTATGCCGTTTTTTAATGTTGGTAATCATCAAAATCATGCATTTAGTGAAACACATATACCTAGTTGGTCTCCCATTGAGTCTGGATATTTTGAGTCTTCTATTCTACAGTTTGATTCTTTTATACCTGGTCAAAATCAGCCTCAATCTGGTAAAAATCAGTCTCAAAATCATCATGAAAATCCTCTTGTAAAACAGTCTCAACATACTAAAAATCAGTCCAAATATCTTGTTGTTCCCATTGTATATTCTAGGCAGCCTAAAGCAGTAAAACAACAAGATGCAGACCTGACAACAACTCATCAAGATCATGACTCAGATCCGGGATCCTTTGTCTTGTTTCATGCCTCTGAAATCAATTCATTAAGTGAATTTACAAACTGCTCACCAGACTTGACTTTAAATAGTCCCACAGGTCTGAATTTAAGTCCAACATGTCTGAGTGTGAGTAAAGGCAGTGAGGAAAATACTGCAAAAAGTGATAGACCCATTGTCTTGAGAAACTTGTGACAGAGTGTAGATCTAGACCATTGTACCCATTATGTAAGTACTTGTCATATGAAGGCTTGTCACCAAATTATAGGAGGTTTGCTCTCAACATCACCGATGTTTCTGTACCAGCCAACATTGATGAAGCTATGGCAATTCTAGAGTGGAAAAAGGCAGTCAAAGAGGAGTTAAAAGCTCTCCAAAAGAATGGTACTTGGGATGTTATAGATTTACCTTATGGAAAGAAGGCTATAGGATGTAAATAGGTGTTTACAGTGAAATACAAGACTGATGGAAGTGTGGAATGTTACAAAGCAAGGTTAGTTGCTAAAGGTTTCACACAAACATATGGCATTGATTATGGGGAGACGTTTGCTCTAGTTGATAGATTGAACACCATCAGAGTTCTTCTCTCTATAGCAGTGAATTTAGAATGAAAACTTCATCAGATGGATGTGAAAAATGCTTTCCAGAATGGGGAGTTAACAGAAGAGGTCTACATGGAGGGGCCACCTGGTTTGGAAAATATGTTTGAGAATAAGGTGTGTAAATTGAAAAAGTCTTTATATGGCTTGAAGCATCCCTAGAGCTTGGTTTGAGAGGTTCACCAAGTCAGTCAAGAGGTATGGTTATACTCAATGTCATACTGACCATACTCTGTTTGTTAAGCATTCTGCAGATGGCATAATCACTATGCTTATAGTCTATGTATATGACATGATAATAACCAGAAACAGTAAAATGGAGATTCAGAAGTTAAAGTCTTTTCTGGCTAGAGAGTTTAAGATTAAGGATCTTGGAAACTTGAAGTATTTTTTGGGCATGGAGGTTGCTAGATCTAAGGCTGGAATTTTTATCAATCAGAGGAAGTATATACTGGATCTACTCAGAGAAACTGGAATGTTTGATTGCAAGCCAATTGATACCCCTATGGATAGCTCAACTAAGTTGGGGCTGATTGAGGATAGTCCACCGGTGGATAAAGGGAGACATCAACGTTTGGTTGGTAAGTTAATTTACTTATCTCGTACTAGACCTGATATCGCTTTCTCTGTGAGTTCTGTTAGTCAGTTCATGAATAATCCAAATGAAGAACATATAGGAGCTGTGTATCGGATACTCAGATATTTGAAGATGTCATATGAGCAAGGGATTTGTTTCAAGAAAACTGTGAGCCGAAAGATTAGTGTGTTCTCTAATGTGGATTGGGCAGGTTCAGTGGTGGATAGGAGGTCCACTTTCCGATATTGCTCCTATGTATGGGGCAATTTGGTTACTTGGCGTAGCAAGAAGCAAGTAGTTGTGTCAAGAAGTAGTGTTGAGGTAGAGTTTCGAGCTATGGCTCATTGAATTTTTGATGGAATTTGGTTACAACGGTTGCTAGAAGAGCTCAAAGTACCTAGATATACTCCAATGGAATTACTGTGTGATAATCAAGCTACAATTAGTATAGCCAAGAATCTAGTGCATCATGACAGGACAAAGCACGTGGAGATTGATCGACATTTCGTAAAAGAAAAAAATTGATTCAGGAATGGTCAAATTGATGCATATGTCCTTAAACTCTCAAGTAGCAGACATTTTCACCAAGGCACTTCCTAGAGCATCATTTGAGGTGTTGTGCTCCAAGCTGGGCACGATTAACATCTATTGCCCAGCTTGGGGGGGGGGGGGGGGTGTAGAATCCCGTGAGTTAGGGTGACTGATTGATTTCCTATTCTAGGAGATTTAGTCAATTACCAGTTTTTTTTGTTTTAGTTTAATGTAAATATTGATTATTTCTTGTTTTGTAGGAATTGTGATTGTACTCAATTAGGAAAGGAAATCACCTATTAATTATTACTGTAAATAGGTTGTTTACTAATATATATATTTCTTCTTAGGGCTGTACGAATTAATTCAGAAAAATAAAATATTTCTTCTTCATGGTATCAGAGCATATCTGAACCGGAAACCTTAATTATTTATAGGATTGTTCTCTTTCTCCTTCTATGGATCTGCTTACTGCTAAGGGATGTTAAGGTCTAGTCTGTGTCCCTATTGATTCCATGATTGTATTCTGGCTTGTGGACAACATTATGATGGTTTTCTAATATATCTTCTTGTGTTTTTTTGATGTGATCATTCTCAAAAGTGTTGATGCCTTGTTTCCCTCTCATTTTTTGTACACTTGCTTGCTCAGGGCTGCTACTCTCTTTCTTGGTATGGTCTAGCCCTCTGTCCCTATGGATTTCGTGGTTGTATTCTGGCTTGTGGAGAGCTTTAAGATGGCCTTTTAAAATATATTCTTGTGTATTTTTGATGTGATCCTTCTCTTTCTTCTTCCACGAACTTGCTTGTTCAAAAGTGCTGCTCTTGGTAAGAATCGAACCTTGTACCTCCATGATTTCCATTGTTGCTTTTTCCCTTGGTCTTGTTAGAATCTAGCCTTGTACCTCCATAACTTCCATTGTTGTCTTCTTCCTTGGGAATAATATCACTCTTTTCCTATCCAAGGCTGCTATTTTTTTTATTTTGAGGGCTTGGCTTCATGTTTCTAGGGATTCCATCACTGTTTTCTTGATCATGAGTCAACCCATTCTTTTTGAACTCCTGTAAAGCACCATTCTTTGTTGTGTCTATAGGATCATTTTCTGTATACTTATTATTTTTAGGGTTGACTAGTTGATCCCTAGAAACTCCCGGGCTGGGACTAGGTTGTGTTTTATCGGACCATGGTGTATTGTTTCCACCGCTGCATTCTTTCTGGTTAGGTAAGTTTCCCTGCACTTCTTGTTTTAGATCACTTGACTTTGATTTTGGTTTCAACCAAGAGCAACAACAGTTTTTTGTTCTGGAAGGTCCTAGATTTTGATTTTGATCAGGAGGCTGAGCCCTCCACCGTTCCCGGCTAGCCATCTTCTCAGAAATGATTTGTTTTAGTACAAGCACATATAGAACGTTGAGAGTTGAGACTGAGTTAATGAATGAGGAAATCCAAGTTGTAGAGAATCCCAAATATGTATCAATAATCAATCTTTAACTGCATATATCACCACATTTTTTTAACATTATTCCCCTCTGTACAAAGATCATGTCTGTCATTGTCAAATAAAGTGGAAAGACTCCATAAATAAAAAATAAAAATGTTTAAGTGAAGGATACATACGCTATGTTTGAGATTGCTTTGCTTTTGAAATAATATGCTTTTAGTTTAACTTAAAGGAAAAATCAACTTACCATATAAGTTGATAGATGTTTGATAAATTGACTCTATAAATAATCAACCTATAAAAAAACGATGAAAAAGTGTTTGATAAACTTTAATTGATTATGGAAATAATTAAAATAGACATAATTGTTAAAATGTAATACATAATTCAAAAAGTTTTTTATTTTTTATTTGTTTAAATTGAAAATACAAATATAAAGTATAGAAATATAATATATTATTTAAACAGTTTTTATTACTTATTTTTTTGTTTAAATTGAAAATACAAAAATAAAGCATATATATATATATATATATGTTATATGAATATTTCCTTAAATGTACACGTCACTGACAGATCAGACAGCCCCCGAGAAGATTGTCAGTTAAGCATCCAAACTGGCATCAGAAACACCATAAGAGGTATCATCGAAACACAAAAAATCCGAATAAGGCCGAATACGAATACGAATACTTGGCACATTTAGCTGTGCTCGGGACAACATGAGAAGCCCGAGTGAAGAATTCAAATACGTGATCCACCAGAAAATAAGCTCAAGAAGGAATCTAGATCATACTTTAATACGGATACATCCAAATTCCCATTCCCTGTATCAAAGGAGGAAAGACTTTAAAGAGTTTCCAGAAGGGTAAAACGCCAGACAGGAAACGAATCCAGATCAAGCAACAATTACTCTTCTAGAAGACTGCATACTGATTAGGAAATAAGTCCTAAACGAGCCTTCCAACTAGAATCCAATAAAGATTCATATTCGATCCATAAGATCTCAGAAACAGGAAAGAAGACAAATACGACTTCAACAAGTAACAAGTTTTAATTAAACACTATCACCGTTCCTTACTTGTGTAACAAAGATTAGGGTTCTATGCACATATAAATAAACCCATAATCTCTCTGTAGAAAGAGGGAACAATCAATAGAAAAGAAATCACTGTAAAAGAGAGGCAAACGAGATCAAGTGTTGTAATTTAATATTTAATAGTGGATTTGGTTTGGTTGTGTATTCAACCACCCATGGACGTTTCTTCGATCATCGGAGTTTTATCACATATACTCGTGTCATAACAATATTAATTGCATTCACTTTCTCTTCTTTTTTAACAGGTCATAACCAAATCCAACACTGTTGGATTTCTTGACCATCAAGAAATTAACATCAACAATTGACGCTAGGAGGAAGGGTGAACCTTCAATCTGTTGAAACCATGTCTGGTAATGGAAGCAAAGACAGTTCTAGGGATACCCAAAACTCTTTAGATAATGCTCATATGAGGGGAACCACTCAGAATCCCACAACAACCATTGGGAATCAACCGATATCCCTGGCTGGCATTCAGCGAGTCCCTCTGACTAGTGAGGACATATCTCATCGTTTCAGGGATGCATTATAATAGTTATTGGCAGATGCAGCAGAGGAAGGAATAAATCTACTAGCTACAGGAGAGGTGAATCTTCCAAACCCACCATCACCCTCTAGGCTCTGATCGGTTATAGTCGGGCTAGAACTAGATGCGTTAGAGCCTGTTAGGAGTTCAGATCTTGTCAATCCAACTGAAGGCATATCGCTTGACCAGGATCCTAAGTTACCCATAGAAGAACGACCCCCCCCGAAGACTAAGCCATGATCAAACGGGGCACGGTAGACACCGTAAATATGACCCGTGAAGGGATCGAACATCGTCATCAGAAAATAGTGACTGTCATAATTGTAAACATCACTATGGAACCATACACTTATAAGGGTTAACTCATGAGACTAAAAGGTAGGATGAATAGGAGATGATGACAGGTATGACAGTCACACGACGGGTCGACCATCGGGGAGTGCCGATGGGTGATAGAGATATCATAATCAAGAGCCTGACCCGAGAAGTCGAGAATAGCTGGCACTAAATGGACGTGCTGATTAGGAGGTATGGATACAATGAGCTGTCTGAAGATTCTGACAGCTCTTTCACTAGAGACATTCTGTGAACGCCGTTCCCAGAGAGATTAAGGATGCCCCACAATGAACAATTAAAAAAGGATATAGATCTGAAGGATCATGTCAGACGGTATAAAAGTGCTATAGCCCAATATGCCTACAATGATCCTTTGTTGTATCTTAGCTTTCCGTAAACTCTTGGGGATACAGGCTCAAGATGGTTTGAGAGATTTCGTCCAGCAAGTATTGGGAGTTTCGGTGAGTTGAGCAAAAGCTTTTCAAGACAAATCCTGGGGAATGTACATAGGAAAAAATCGATGGTATACCTTTCTCATCTAAAACAAGGAAAAGATGAGTCGCTAAAAAAGTATCTAGGAAGATTTGACCAAGCAGTCCCAGAAATCAGTAGTGCAAATGATGAAGCAATAATCGCTGCACTCATAAACAATCTACAGAATGGGCAGTTGTCTTTCGACTTAAGGAGAACTTGATTAACTAGATATGTAGACATGATGGATATGGCATGAGGATATGCGCTAGCTGAAGAAGAAGAGTTGGCAACATGAGGTTGTTACATGCAAGGAGGGAGACCCGAACAAAAAGATGCCGAGTCAAAGTTATAGAATCATAAAGGGAAACAGAAAGGAAATAGTAAATAAAGAAGCAAAGATGGGGGAAGCGGACATAACACTGACCAAGCCAAGGAAAAGTTCCAAGGAAAATATACAAACTACACCCCCTTTCGAAAAAGACAGGAAGAGATCCTAGCAATACTATAAAAGAAGAATCTGGTGAAGAAGCCACGTTGGCAGTCACAATTTGCCCAACGTGACACGACAAAGTGTTAAAGATTCCATAAAAAAACCCTTCATAAAATCTCTAAATGTTACCAGCTCAGAGACTATATAGAAACCCTCATCCGAGAAGGACTTTTACAAGATATAATTTAAAGAAAGATGAAAATTCAGAAACTCAGAAAGAAACCAAGCCGGGAGATCATAACTCAGGTCGGAATAAAAAGGCTAGTCTAGACACGAGTGGAGCGATACAGACTATCTTCGGTAGACCGTCAACTAGGAGAAGAAACCGTGAGATGACTCAGAAAATCTGAGAAGTAGTGGAAGCAAGACAAATTTTTGACGTTAATTCCATCGAGCCTGATCTAAAGAGAATAAAAGAAGGATGGGACCTGATAATATTCACTGAAGCGGACTCACATAGGGTCGATGTTCGGCCAAATGACTCTCTCTTCAATAGTGCCCGAATTGGCAATAGAGAAGTCAAAAGGATACTAGTGGACAATGGTAGCTCAACAAACATTCTCAGAATGGCAGTTTATGATCAACTGAGATTAGATTGAAAGGACTTGCAACCTTTTCATACCCCGCTCAGAGGATTTATAGGATTTGAGGTCAGGTCTCTTGGAACAATGAAATTGCCCGTGAAGATTGGAGTGGGGCCTTGCTACAAAAAGGTCCTCCTCGACTTTGTAGTGGTGGATATAAGAAACTGGCCTTACAATGTCTTACTGGGTTTACCTTTCCTGTACAAAACAAAGGTAGTAACAACAACCTACGCTCTAATGATCATGTTAGGTTTTAGTTTGTGTTGGCATTAATTCCATATCAAAATGATGTTTACTTGTAATGATTTAGTTGTTTAGATTCATGATGATTCAAGCTTCAAAGAAGAAGGAACAACTAGTCAAATCAAGTTCTAAGTCTTCAAAGAGAAAGGATGCAATATAGTTCTACATAGGTATACTAAGACCTTATCTTTCTCTTACAAGGCTTAGGCACATACATAATTCATACATTTGTGTCCCTGCATCATTGTGCACCATTATAGGCAAACACATACAATTCATTCATAAATATCCCTGCATCATTGTGCACCATGTATAACACATTCACACACTTGAAGATGAATGCTCATGCATTGATAAGAAAATAACATGTTTTGGAAAATGCATGATCGGAGACTATTTCTATGTAGTTTGCATTCTAGTGTGAATTGTGTTTGTAAGTATATATGTTTGTATAACATGGATGTTGAACTTGAATATAGTCTTAAATCGTTCTTGATTGAGTTTCGGTAATTTCGGTTACTCATACTATTGATTTTAAGTTTTAATTCAAAAGATACTACACTTTCAACTCATGTTGCATACATTTTCTTCATCTTCGTATATCGAGTAAAATTATTATTTTATCCATTGAGTATCTTATATTTCCATGTCCATGAGAGAGCTATGGTTTGTAATCCATAAACGGATTCGAATTCCGAGTTTGGAGGCCAAAGAACGGTCGAAGAACGCGAGAGGAGTGCAAGGGAGTTGCACCATCGCCAAAGGCCATCAAATGGTGCAAGCCCGAGAAGGCGCATGGCCATCTCGGACACAACTCCTTGCTGCCACGAGATGCCCACGCGCCATCTTGGGGAAGCATTCTCAAAGGGGGCATTTTGGTCCATTTGCTTCTACTCTTTCCCTCTCCTTTATAATTCCCTTCCCTCTCACATTTCATTCTAAGAAGAAATTTAAAATTTGAGTGCAGAATTTTCTCTCCATATTTTCTCACCTTCCAAATACCATAACTTCTTCATTTGAACTCTGATTTGAGTGATTCAAAGTTGAGAGTGTTTGTCTATTCATCTTCCATCTTTTCTCTGAACGTTTAAGTTAGTTTTATAGCTGTTTTTGGAGTCTAAACTCATAAAAACGGGACTGCACCAAAATCAACTAAGGTATTGATTTTCTCTGAAAGTTTTCTTTTAAAACTTGGTCAACTGCCTTGGGTTTTCTTCTTCAACATATATATGTGTCTTGTGATTTTTTTGATTTAAGTTTTGAACTCATTTAAAGCTAGATTAAGTTTCAATTGAAATCTCACATGTTGAGTTAGGTTTTGATTTTGCCTATGTTTTCACATGTTTGGGATTGTATTGTGCTAGCTTTGATTCTAGGACTATTTGACGATCTTTGATTGATTGATTTTGTGAAAAATAGTTCCTCACATGTATTAGGTTCTCTTTGGCCAAAATCTCACAATGATACATGTGCTTGTGTTCTTTGAGCTGTTCATGTGTTTTATTGAATCTATGAATAAGAATATGCTCTAGAACTTTAGCTTTAATCTAAATGACTTTGTCACATGATTTTAGCATGTTTTTGGTTTATGAGATTTAAACTTGATTATGTGTTAATTGAACATATCTTGTGATTCAAGTTTTAGATCTATGCATGTATCTAGGTTGTAATTAATGTTGAACATATCTTACATGATCTAGATTGGTTAAACATGCATGATTGACTAGACTATATTTGTTTTGTGCATTCATGCTCATGTCTAGTATTTTCCATAGGATGTGTTGATCATAACATTCTATGTTGCGTGCTTGTTTGCATTTTGCATTCATGATCACCTAGATGCCTTGTGTGAAGGAAGTCTTGACAATAGGTGTGAGACCTATGTTGTTGATCAAGAAAGTCTTGGCAAGAGGTGGGAGACCTCGGATTGTAAATTAAGAAAGTCTTGACTAGAGTGGGGAGGACTCGGATAGTTCAGCAAGGAAGTCTTGCCTAGGGTTGTGAGGATCCGGAAGGGTGAGCGAGGAAGTCTTGACTAGAGTCGGGAGGACTCAGATAGTTGAGCAAGAAGTGTTGCCTTGGGTCATGGGGATCTGGGAGGGTGAGCGAGGAAGTCTTGACAAGAGGTGTAAGGCCTCGGATTGTTGAGCAAGAGGGCAACATCTTCATGAGTAGGATATGAGGGTAGTTTCTAGGTGAAGGGGTCACTTGAGAGATTGTACTTGTCTTATCTACTAGTGGATTTTGTTTGCCGGTGGTTGCTAACCCGCGGATGTTTCCTTTTCGGAGGTTTACCACGTTATATATTTTATCAACTTTTCTCTATCCCTATCTCTCTTATATTTGTATTTGTTATTTGAATACTATGGATAGAACTCTATATGTAAGTTGACTTCCTTTTTATAATAGAGATTGTGTATGTGTTATGATTACTTGTTTGTATCACACTTTACTTGTTTATATATTGATTAAAAGTCTTTAATTGATATATATATATATATATATATATATATATATATATATATTGTGATACAAGCAATCTGGAGGGACAAACTTTTGTTTATTTCTAAGGGAGTCGAAAAAGGTGTCTAAACTATTCACCCCCCCTCTAGGTTAGCCTTGAGCATTTAACCGTGTTTGTATTTTCAATTGGTATCAAAGCAGGACAGTAGATTATACTTAGTGAGAGTCGAGGTGATACATTCACTGTTTTTGCAACGCTTTTGAAGTCATGGGTTTGCAAGATACTAGGCCACCATTACTTCGAGGCACTAACTATGGGTATTGGAAGTTGAGGTTGAAAGCCTACATCCGCTCTATTGATGAAAGGGCTTGGATGGTAGTGGAAGAATGTTATAGTCCTCATACCAAGGTTTAAGAGGATGAAACCATGATACTCAAGCCAAGGATTGAATGGACAACGAATGAGTTTGAGGTTGCTAAATGGCATCATCGTGCTATGAATGCCATCTTTGGAGGAGTTGATGGGCATCAATTCTCCTACATTCAAAATCTTGAATCCATAAAGGAGGCTTGGGATACTCTCCAAGTTACTAATGAAGGAACTTTAGCGGTGAAGAAATCAAGGCTTCAAATGTTGGCATCACAATTTGAAGGTTTAAGTATGGGTGAAGAAGAAAAGTTCGAAGACTTCCAATTCCGGCTACTTAACATTGCTAACCAATGTCAAGCACTTGGAGTACCTATCTCAAAAGAGCGTTTAAATTGGAAAATCCTTAGGTCTCTTCGTAAGAGATTTAAATCAAAGGTGACGGCCATTGAGGAAAGCAAGGATGTGGATAACATGAACATTGATGAGTTGCTTGGGTCTCTCCAAACTTATGAGATTAAGAGTAAGGGAATCGCTCTCATTGTTATTGAGGAGGAAAGTTATGATGAAAATTAAGAGATGGCTCTTTTGGTTAGAAAGTTCAAGAAGTTTCTAAAGAAGAATGTCAAGCCTAGAGGCAAGTTTTCTAAGGAAAAGGGAGTTAAAAAAACATCATCTCTAAGGAATGAGAAGAATAGTCAAGCCATGAACAAGAAAGATGTTCAATGCTACAATTGTCATGGTTTTGGTCACTTTACTAGTAAGTGCACCAAGAAGCCATCTAAGAAAGACAAGAACGGCAAAGTATTGGCGGCTACTTAGAGTGATGATAACTCTAGTGATAATGAGAGCTCTAGAAGTGAGTCTTCAAGTGGTGAAGAGTTGGTGAGCAACTTTGTAGCTCTAACAGCTTCTCATTCTCCAATAGATGTTGATGGTACAATATCTTTGAACAAGAACTTTGATGCAAATCATTATGGAAGCTCTAGTTCCATTCCTACTAATATTGAGTTGTTGGACAAGATAGAAAAGCTTAAAGAAGCTAGAGATAATGCTCTAAGAGAGGTAGTTGAGAAGGATGATTTGATCAAGAAACAACTAGATGAGTTTATGATTGTCACTCATAGACTTCTTGGTGAGAAAGGTGATATTATGAAGAAGTTTAAAGAACTTGAAAAGATAAACCTTGAGAAGGATAATGTAATATCTTCTTTGAAGAAATGAGAACAAGAATTAATGGAAGAGATAAACACGGCTAAGGAGGCCATCAAGGACTTAGTGAATGATTCGGTAAGTGTGTCTAGTGTTAGGAATCTTGTTAACTCTCATAGTGGTGAAGACGACTTAGTAGTTGAAGAGGTGCTCTTGGAAGTACCACTTCCTACTCACTTGGATGAAGTCGTGATTAATAAGAACCACACAAAAAGAAAAGATCAAAAGCCAAGAAGAAGTTGGCAAACAAGGTATCTTTGCAAACTCTTAGTGAAGCTAGTTCAACTCCAAAAGGTACAATCTCATCTTTTATTCCAATTTGCCACTATTGCAACACAATAGGTCACATTAAGCCTAGGTGTTACAAATATATTGAAAAATGCAAATTAGGAAATGAATCTAGAGATAAGGAGATTAAACTTCAACTTGAACATGTTAAGGTTTTGAAAGTTGAGAAACATGATAATATTGCTAAGCATGAGAAGAAGTTTTGGAGTAGAAAGAAAACTAATCTTGTTCAACTTGACATAGCTTGTGTTGAAAATGTTAAGGAAGAGTGTATTATTGATATTCTTGCTAATCAAGTCATTGAAGGACTTTACTCTAGATTTAATATTGTTGTCAAGGATGATATTGGAAATGTTTGTGTAGGTACACCCAAGAACAAGTGGTTCAAGGGTGAATGCTCTTATCACTAATATAAGAAGCACATGTGAGGTAGCTTTGAGGCAATAGCTTTGAGGCAATATATCAATTGTGTTGAGAATTCTTGCTTGCTAGCTTTGAATACTCCATGTATTGATATGAACTTGGTTATCTCACATCATATTTGTTATGATGGTCAAAATTTGTAGGTTAACTTTAGAGAAGATCTTTTGATATATATGTTGATTGAGTTGAGATATTATGCTTTTTATACTCTTGTTGTGAAACATCGTCAACTTGGTGTCATGAAGACATTCAAGGCAAGAGTGCTCATAAAAAGGGCTGAAGTATGATATTTGGTGAATATAATGTGCAAAAGGTATCTCTATACTCTAATGCATGTTCTTTTAGATATTCATCTTTTGACTTAATTTTTGATATACATCTCATAGCATGTCATATTAGAGAATTTTATATAGCATACATATGGTTCTCATTGACATTTGCTATTTTAGGATCTAATAGTGATATTGTTCACATTGATCTTAACTTTGATGATTGTTTGTGTATAGTATATTGAGTGGTATTACTTTTGAAAATATGAGCTTCATATTCTTTGAAAGCTACTCATTAAAGAAGTAATGATCTTGAATAAGTCTCTACTTATTGCTCTTAGATAATGTGCTTATGAGCCATAAAATCATGGTTTTCTAAAACTGCACCTTGCTTCTCTTATATGTTTTGCCAGTAGGTTGAGTTTACTAATATGTAAACTTTGGATATACCTTGAAGTTTTTGCGTTTAAGTACATTTAAAATGGCCTATGGTTAGTATCTATTTTGCTTCGGCAAATACATAGAACTCAACGAGCACCTTCATGGAAAGGGCTACACACATTGGTTGTGAAAGCTACCCAATGTTGGGAAGAGCTTCACCATTGTGATAAGTGAAAGCCACCATGAAGTTAATTTTGTATATGTTTAAAAAAATGGAAAAATGAAAGAAGTGTTCAAATGGAATCATAAAAAAAAAATCTTTGATTCAAAGCCTAAAAAGAAAAGGAGGAAGGCTAAAAAAGAAGTATAGTTGAAAATCAAATGAGCCCGGTTGAAAAACAGAAATGGGATGAGGAGCCACATGCACACACACGCTCATATGTTGAAATCTATTCTCTTAAAAACAAAAATTCCGGATGATAATTGGTTTGACTTTTTATGGAAAAAGCTTAAGATGAATAGCTGTTAGAAATTGTTTTTATGTTGATTATCAAACTACTTCTTGATATATATCTGAAGCATATCTCTCACACACACACTTTGTTTATGAGTATGATGATATTTTAGCAATTGTTGAAGAATTATGAGAGAACTTAAAAAATCTTTGTGTATCTCTCTTAGCATATGAAGCTTATTTTATTGATATTTTTTCAAATTGCTTGAATGTGTGATTGTGTAAACATCTTTGTGAACTTTATGCTATCATTGATTTTAGTTATAGCATTTATCAAGGGGGAGCATTGTATGCTAGACATTGTTCTCTTTTATGATTTGTTCACATGCTTCATTTAGTTACATGTTGGCATATTTTGACTTAATGATACTTGTAAGATATTACTCAATATCTTTGTCTTGCATGATGATTCATTCATAAGTCATATGTCTTTGTTCTCTATCTTTGTGACTAATATGCTTGTTTTGTCTTTCACTCACTTTTGTTGTATGTATATAACATCTTATAGCACAAGAAAAATGGGAAGAACTAAGATTACCGGAAGTGGAAATCAATTGAATCCCGTAGTGAAAGCCAAGTCTACCTCAAAAGGATCCAAAGCTTCAAGGACAAAAGATTTAGGGATCTTTGGAACAAAGAAGCTATTTCAAGAGTGAGACATTGACTTTGGTAAGTGTAAAGATTTTTATTCTTAACTACTTAAAGGATAGAAACTAGGAATCTTGGGTGAGCATGTTAGGAGTTGTAAATGATACTCTTGTCAGAGAGTTTTATCTTGAATATAGGGAAAGTGCCACCTTATTAGATGCTTTGATAGAAGTTAGGGGTGTTGTGTTTAGAGTTAACCAGGAAAATATTAACAAGTTTCTTGGGCTATCTAATTATATAGATTCTAGTTTTCTAGATGTGGATGTCATTGAGAATCTAAATATCATGGGTAGAACTCTTTGTGACAATGCTTCTTTTTAGTGGAAAAGTAGAGCATATATTAGTCAACATGAGTTAACTAAGGCTAGTGCATTTTGGCATCTATTCATTTGCACTAACATTATTGGATCTTCGAATTCAACTGAGTTGAATAAGGACAAGATCAAAATAGTGTATGCCTTGGTGACTAATCAACCTATAAACCTTGGAGATCTTCTCATGTATTACATTGATAGTGCGTCTTTCTCTACCAAAGGTGATAAAAAGATTGCATTACCTGGGTTTATTACTTCATTGTGTTTAGCTCGTGGGGTCAAGAGTAGAAAAGATGATGTGTTAGTTCAACCCTTGGAAAGGTATTGTGACAAACGTGTGTCATACATGTCATATAAGAATAAGGGTAAGACTTGTGATACTTTTGGACTATTTAGTAGTTCTCAAATTGATAGTCATGTGATTAGCACAAACATTCTTCTGGATTGGGCTATACAATTGAAGGAGAAGGTTGATGAACTTAGTGCTATAGTTGTTCAATAAGATGCTAGGATAAAAGAGTTGGAGGAGTGCATTACTTCAAGTTCAAGACCACCTCTCAAGCATTATGTTAGATCAACTGCTCGCACGACTTTCTTTGGTGGAACAAGTCGCTAGTATTTGAGTCTTGAGATATATTTCTTTACTTTTGGCATCATTTCATGTCAACAAAGGGGAGAAAGAGATGCTAGTTGCTTAGTTTCTTTTTATGTTGTTTTTGTGAACTTTTGAACTTTCAATAGCATGTAATATTTAGTCTTAAGATTTGGTTAAGAATTCTTGTGTTTTGGCATGTATTGAGGGGGAGATACATGTATTTGTGGACTTTATTGTATATTCTTATCCATATTATATGTTGCCATTTGTTGTTTTTCTCTTGTATATGCATTGTGCGTTGAGATGATTTGTAGGAAGCTTCAAGATAAGATCAAGATGAAGTTCAAGAGTTGATGAACATTAGTTACAGGAATCCTACTTATTGTAATGTGAGGGAGTGATTTTGTGACCTATCTTCATTTTTATATTTGTAGTAAATGTATAAGTGTTTTGACATGGAATTTGCCAAAGGGGGAGATTGTTAGGTTTTAGTTTGTGTTGTCATTAATTCTATATCAAAATGATGTTTACTTGTAATGATTTAGTTGTTTAGATTCATGATGATTCAAGCTTCAAAGAAGAAGGAACAACTAGTCAAAGCAAGTTCAAAGTTTTCAAAGAGAAAGGATGCAATATGGTTCTACAAAGGTATACTAAGACCTTATCTTTCTCTTACAAGGCTTAGGCACACACACACACACACAATTCATACATTTGTGTCCCTGCATCGTTGTGCACCATTATAGGCACACATATACAATTCATTCATATATGTCCCTGCATCATTGTGCACCATGTATAACACATTCACACACTTGAAGATGAATGCTCATGCATTGGTATGAAAATAACATGTTTTGGAAAATGCATGATTGGAGACTATCTCTTTGTAGTTTGCATTCTAGTGTGAATTGTGTTTGTATGTATATATGTTTATCTAACATGGATATTGAACTTGAATTGAGTCTTAAATCATTCTTGATTGAGTTCATTTCGGTTACTCATACTATTGATTTCAAGTTCTAAGTCAAAAGATACTACACTTTCAACTCATGTTGCATATATTGTCTTCGTCTTCATTTATCGAGTTAAATTATTACTTTATGGGTTGAGTATCTTATATGTTCATGTCCGTTAGAGAGTTATGGTTTATAATCCGTAAACATATTTGAATTCCGAAATCGGAGGCCAAAGAACGAGAGAGGAGTGCAAGGGAGTTGCACTATGGCCAAAGGCCATCAAATGGTGCAAGCCCGAGATGGCGCGTGGCCATCTCGGCCACAACTCGTTGCTGCCCCGAGATGCCCATGCACCATCTCGGGGAAGCATTCTCAAAGGGGGCATTTTGGTCCTTTTTCTTCTATTCTTTCCCTCTTCTTTTATATTTCCCTTCCCTCTCACATTTCATTCTAAGATGAAATTTAAAACTTGAGTGCAGAATTTTCTCTCCATATTTTCTCACATTCCAAACACCATAACTTCTTCATTCGAACTCCAATTTGAGTGATTCAAAGTTGAGAGTGTTTGTCTATTCATCCTCCATCTTTTCTCTGAAGGTTTGAGTTAGTTCTATTATTGTTTTTGGAGTCTAAACTCACAAAAATGGGACTGCACCAAAATTAACTAAGGTATTGATTTTCTCTCAAAGTTTTCTTTTAAAACTTGGTCAATTGCCTTGGGTTTTCTTCTTCAACATATATATGTGTCTTGTGATTGTTTTGATTTAAGTTTTGAACTCATTTAATGATAGATTGAGTTTCAATTGAAATCTCACATTTTGAGTTAGGCTTTGATTTTGCCTATATTTTCATATGTTTGGGATTGTATTGTGCTAGCTTTGATCCTAGGACTATTTGATGATCTTTGATTGATTGATTTTGTGAAAAATAGTTCCTCACATGTATTAGGCTCTCTTTGGCCGAAATCTCACAATGATACATGTGCTTGTGTTCTTTTGAGCTATTCATGTGTTTGGTTGCTTTAATCTAAATGACTTTGTCACATGATTTTAGCATGTTTTTGGTTTATGAGATTTAAACTTGATTATGTGTTAATTGAACATATCTTGTGATTCAAGTTTTAGATCTATGTATGTATCTAGGTTGTAATTAATATTGAACTTATCTTACATGATCTAGATGGATTAAACATGCATGATTGACTAGACTACATTTGTTTTGTGCATTCATGCTCATATCTAGTATTTTCCATAGGATGTGTTGATCATAACATTCTATGTTGCATGCTTGTTTGCATTTTGCATTCATGATCATCTAGATGCCTTGTGAGAAGGAAGTGTTGACAATATGTGTGGGACCTTTGTTGTTGTGCAAGAAAGTCTTGGCAAGAGGTGGGAGACCTCGGATTGTCAAGCAAGGAAGTCTAGACTAAAGTTGGGAGGGCTCGGATAGTTGAGCAAGGAAGTCTTGCCTAGGGTTGTGAGGATTCAGAAGGGTGAGGGAGGAAGTCTTGACTAGAGTCGGGAGGACTCGAATAGTTGAGCAAGAAGTGTTGCCTAGGATCATGCGGATCCGGAAGAGTGAGCGACGAAGTCTTGACAAGAGGTGTGAGGCCTCAGATTGTTGAGCTAGAGGGCGACATCTTCATGTGTAGGATAGGAGGGTAGTTTCTAGCTGAAGGGGTCACTTGAGAGATTGTACTTGTCTTATCTAGTAGTAGATTTTGTTTGCCGGTGGCTGCTAACCCGTGGATGTTTCCTCTTCGTAGGTTTACAACGTTATATCTTGTGTCAACTTTTCTCTATCCCTATCTCTCTTATATTTGTATTTTTGATTTGAATACTATGGATAAAATTCTATATGTAAGTTGACTTCCTTTCTATAATAGAGATTGTGTATGTGTTATGATTACTTATTTGTATCACACTTTACTTGTTTTATATATTGATTAAGTGTCTTTAATTGATATATATATATTGTGATACAAGCAATCTAAAGGGACAAACTTTTATTTGTTTCTAAGGTAGTCGAAAAAAGTGTCTAACCTATTCATCCCCCCCCTCTAGGTTAGCCTTAAGCATTTAACCGTGTTTGTATTTTCAGATCAAATTCCCAACAGAATGAGGTGTAGGAACTATCAAGGTTTCCCAGAAAATGGCCAGAAGAGCTAATCTCTCATTTTACAAGGACAGAGATAACAACGAACACCACGTGTGTTCTTTGACCCAATCTAATCAAACTAAGCATGGAGAATCTTTAATGTTTGAGTTCGACCCAAGGGAGGAACTCGAAACATTAGAGGAGCCAACAGAGGAAGTAGTCTTAAGAGAAGATGAACCAACAAAGAAGGTTAAAATCGAAGTTAATCTAAAAGAAAAAGTTAGGACAAATCTCATCAATTTACTCAGAGAATGCAAAGACGTGTCCGCGTGGAGTCACGAAGACATGGTGGGGATAGATGTATGAGTGATATCACATCAGTTGGTGGTGGATCCGAGCGTAAAACCTGTGATACAAAAAAGAAGATCTTTCAACCTTGAAAGGAGTCAGACAATCAAGCAGGAGGAAGAGAAGTTACTCGTTGTAGGATCAATCAGAGAAATCAACTACCCTCAGTGGATAGCAAATGTATTACTAGTCTAGAAGAAAAACGATCAATGGAGAATGTGCGTGGATTTCACAGATTTAATCAAAGTCTGCCTAAAGGATAGTTTTCCACTTTCCAGAATAGACCAGTTAGTCAATGCTACATCAGACCAGGAACTGCACAGTTTTATGGATGCTTGTTCGGGATACAATCAGATCCAGATAAACAAAGTTGATGAAGATAAAACAACATTCACGACTGATCAGGGTTTGTAATGTTATACAGTGATGTCCTTTGGGCTAAAAAACGCTGGGGCCATATATCAAAGATTGGTCAATAGAATTTTCTCCCACCAAATAGGAAGAAGCATGGAAGTTTACATAGAAGACATGCTAACTAAAAGTATCTCAACAGACAAACATGCTTCGGACCTATGTGAAACATTTAATGTCTTTAGAAGGTACCTGATGAAGTTGAATCCGAACAAGTGCCTATTCGGGGTTCCTTCTGGAAAATTCCTCGGTTTCCTAGTATACCAAATGGGGATCAAAGTAAATACCGAGAAGATTGAAGCCCTCCAACAAATGATTTCTCCGAGAACCTTAAATGAGGTACAACATTTGATGGGATGCATAGCTTCCCTTGGCAGGTTCATATCAAAGGCTACAAATAAATGTGCTCCATTTTTCAAAATAATCAGAGAAGGGAAGAGACTTGAATGGAATGCAGAATGTGAGTAGACATTTCAAAAGATAAAAGAGTACTTAGGACATGCACCCATCCTCTCGAAACCAAAGGAAGGAGAAATACTTTCCCTGTACTTGTCACTTACAGAATTAACAGTAAGCTCAGCCTTGGTCCAAACAGAGAATGGAATATAAAAGCCAGTATACTATACCAGCAAGACTCTTCTTTCGGCTGAAACCGGATATTCTCAGGCAGAAAAGATTGCTTTAGCATTAATTTTAACAACAAGGAAGTTAAGGCCGTATTTTCAGGCACATGCAATTAGGGTTTTCACCGATTGCCCGCTTAAGTTAATTCTACAGAAACCCGAGATTTCATGGTGATTAACCAAATAGGCGATCAAGCTGAGTGAATTCGATATTAAATATGTGCCCATAATATCACTCAAGGGCCAAGCAATGGAAAATTTTGTAGCAGAATTCATAAAGCCTGATCTAGAAATGAAAAGAACGTCGGGCAGAAGCTTCTCATGGAATTTATATATTGACTTCTCCTCGAACACTCATGGTAGCGGGGCAGAGATCGTGATATGCACCCCAGAAGAAGATGATGTTGAGTGTGCTATGAAATTTGACTTCAAAGCAACAAATAACCAAGCTGAGTATGAGGCATTACTGGCAGGACTTAGAGTTTGTATTGTAATCGAAGCAGATGAAGTTGAAATTTTTAGTAACTCACAGGTAGTCGTCAACCAAGTTTTAAACAAATATCAGGCCAGGGATGAAAGTATGATGGCTTATTTGGGCATAGCAAAACAGCCCATTCAATAATTCAAGGAATACAGGATCATTCAGATCCCTCGGGAAGAAAATGAAAAAGTAGATGCTTTATCCAAACTAGCATTAGCAACAACCACAATTAGGCTAAAGAATATCCTTGTCTCACATCTTCTCAGGCCAAGTATAGTTGAGCCAAAAGACTTTAAAGTCTTAGAAATCCGAACACCATTAGACGGTTGGATGACTCAGCTAAAAAGGTACTTGGAAGAAGATATACTCCCAAAAGAACCCTCGGAAGCAAAATACGTCAGGTACATGATACACTATGATTGGAGGAGAACTATATAGAAGAGGGTTCTCCCAAGCACTCGAAAGGTGCGTATCATAGGAGGATGCACACCGGATACTATAGGAAGTCCATGGTTGAGTATGCGGGAATCATACAGGAGGTAAAAGTTTAGCACACAAGGTACTCAAACAAGGTTTTTATTAGCCTTCTTTGTTCTCTGATGCACAACGATGTTCAGAAAGTTGCAATGCTTGCCAAAGGATCACCAATGACATTCGGCAACCACCCCCTGAACATATTAGAAGCCTCTCATCCCCATGGCCATTCACCATTTGGGGATTGGACTTAATTCGTCTGATGCAAGCATGAACAGGGGGGAAGCTAAGCATACAATTATGGCTGTTGATTATTTCACAAAGTGGGTGGAAACTGAAGCGCTAGTGCACATCACGGAAGCAAACACCACAACTTTGTGAAGAAAAATGTACTCTACATGTTTGGAGTCCCGAATACTATTATCACTGCCAATGACACCCAATTTGACAATCAAAAGTTCAGGTAGTTGTGCAACGAGTATCAGATTATAAATTATTATGCCATACCTGCCCACCCTCAAAAAATGAACAAGCTGAAGCAGTGAACAAAGTCATCAAGCACACCCTCAAAGTGAAGCTATATGCGAAAAAAGGCAGTTGGGTCAAAAAACTTCCTGAAGTATTATGTGCTTATCGAACAACAACAAGGATTTCTATAGGAGAAACACCATTTTCCTTGGCATTCGGAACAGAGGCTGTCATCCTGACAGAAACATCATATATGTCACCTAGAGTCATGTTATATGATGAAGATCATAATGTTGATATGTTATTACGAGGCCTGGATGAGTTAGAAGAAAAAAGGAAAAGTTTCGAGTGCGAAAAGCGGCATATCAGCAAAGAGCGGCTAGGCACTACAATTCTCATGTCCGGGTTAAGAGGTTCCAAATAGAAGACCTAGTGCTCAGAAAAGTAACGTTGAACATAAAAAATAAGGTCGTGGGCTCATTAGCTGACAAATGGAAAGACCCATACAAGATTGAAGGAAAGGCTAGCCATTGAACATATTGGATTGCCCGATCAAATGGATGGGTCTTACCACAACCATGCAACACCTAATATTTAAAGATTTTCTATCCTTGAAATTCATTTCATCACCTTTTAGTCAGGATATTTTTTAGTGATTTATTCTTAGAAATCCTTAATTTTAATTTTTTCATATTGTTAGTTTTGCAGAATTATGAATAAAAAACCCTGACACGGGATTCCAAGAAATCTGAGCATATGATAATAAGAACATGACAAAAGATTTGAGCATAAGATAATAAGAACATATGAAAAGATTTGAGAATTGACAAGCAATAAAATGCTCAGGGCAATTAATTTGGTGAAAATCCTGAATGGGCGGAGAAGCTCAAAAAGAGCATGCCAGCCAAGCAAGCTCAACCAAGACCTTAGCCAAAAGGAAAACCCGATACACTAGATTCTAGAAAATGGCTCGGGGCACTGTCGGGTAAATCCCGATGAGTTGCGTAGCTGTGTTAATCAATTTAGAGCTTAACGATTCAGCATATCTATGTGCAGAGAAAACTAGGAGACGTCCTCAGTGTCATGCGTAAGGACTCAAACGTATGATCGTGGTGAGCCACGATGTACCATTTGGGTAGCAACCGAGTACGAAATACAAAGTGCAAGTTCATTAGCCAATGTTTCAAGACTACTCGATTAATACTTGGCGTTTCAAGAAGTTACTCAAGCAACGATATTAGCCAGTTAATAAAATACTTGGCATTTCAATTCACAACAAAAAATCACTCAAAATATGGAATTTCATTAATTATACAAATTTTTGCAAGAACTAAGGCTCGACAGAGGATTTAGAACTCTTGCTGTTGCTTGGATCAGGCACCATTTCATATTCGTGGAAAAAGCTCTCGTTAGAAGGCTAGAAAATTGTGTTAACCATATCATCCATCCAAGCACTATAATCCACTCCGGAGACCAGTCGAACATCAGGCTGTTACCCATCCACACCAGTTTCCTAACTAGCATAAAAGGTCGAAAAAAGTGCTCGGATGGGACTTCTTGGTGCATAGGTTGAGGTTCTTTACCTTGGTTTCGACAGTAAGCCCTTCATTCCCTCATTTGTGTCCGAAGAGCCTCCAAGGATCGGTCCACGTAATTTCTGATTGACAATTCCCAATTGTCTTGGGCTTTATCAGTTGCCCGGTTCTTGACCTTGAAGAATTCACCAGCCGAAACCAACCCCCGCTGAAACTCCCTAAGAAGCAAAGAATCATAAGTCGGGGACCTCTTAAAGTGATCAACCCCTTGAACTTCAAGTTCTAGCTTGGCTTCCTTCGAAAGGGATTCAACCGTCAGGGCCTGGCGCTCAAGGTCTTCAATTTTTTACTCATATGATGACTTTGCTCGGTCAGCCTCTTGTTCAGCCCTAAGCTTCTATTCCTGGGCGATGGAGAGCAAGTTTTGAAAAAAATTAGCCTTTTCTTCTGCAGCAGAAGCCCTCTCCTTGGTCTCTATCTGCTTTGCTAAATAACGAGCGGTGAACTCCTGGGTAGAACTCACCTCCTTTTGATAGGCCACCTTAATCCGAGCACAGTTATCCTTACTCTTCTTTAATTGAGCTTCCAGGTGCCTTATCTGATCAGCTTGGTGTTGTTGCGTCTGAACAGCCTCAGCAAACTCAGCAACCACCTACATAGAAGTAGGTTAGATATGTCAAAGTTAAGGCACAATTTTATGAAATGCAGTTCAGGACTTACATAGGTCGTGCTATTGAAAATATTATGAAGATGCTCTGTTGGGGAACCACTCCTGAAGCGACTCAAATGGTCATCACAGATGAAAGCTCTGCCTGACGACATGGTCCTCAATATATCCTGGGGGTGGGATACGTAGGGTTTCCTAAGGATCCCACTCCTGCATCCTCAACTATTGGGGGCACATAATCTTATCTTCACAAAGATGTTTCTGCTTAAGCACTCAGGGAGTCCCTAGTATTAGCATGTTCGTCGTTCGATTCAATGACAACACCACTCGGGGAATTTTTGGAAGAGGTCGTCCAGGAGAAATAACTGCTTTCCTTTTCTCAGCATGAGTGCGGTGGAGGTCGAGGTTAGCTGCAGGGTCTTATTGATCCTCTGTAATATCATGGAAAGGTTTAAAAAGATCAGGATATAGGTTAACCTATTCATCAGAGGGTTTCCTAACTCCACCTCTATCAACAGACTGCTCAGTTGGAAACTCATCAACATGCAAACTAGGATCATCAGAAGTTACACTACTAGGGTGCCAACTCGCCTACCTTTATCCTCAGACCGCTGGTCGTTATCTGGTCCCATAGGGCCAATCTGAGCGCTTGATTCCCCCGTGGTCTGTTGAACGACCTCTTCAGGATCATACTCAGGAACTTGCTAATTTGCTTCCTCGGAATCCTCATCCGACTCATTATTAGGTGGAGCAATCCATTCTTCATTTTAACGATAAGCATCCTTGTGACTTTTCCCAGAATAATCGCCTTTACCTGACGGGCTTGAGCGTCGCAGACGACGTCCATATCATATACTAAATCCAGAAGGGGTAAGGAGTTAGAAGAGTAGATAGTAAAAAACACTCAATAAAAGCAACGGTAAAGTTCACTTACAACGTCTGCGATGAGTAGAAATCTGAGTAAAGAAGCTAAGATCCATCATTTTCCTCTCATAAAAAAGGAAGGACCTCCTTATTTTTTCCAAAGTACGCACAACCGCCAGAGCAAGGTTAGTTAATTCAGCGTCGGTGAAAATGGGAGACGTTTTGTTCCAGCTATCAGGAGAGCAAAAATAGCGAGGAACCTTCAGTACTTCTTGAGCTTTACCGACTGAAAACTCGACCTAGTTTCCCCAGTTCCCTCCTACAAAAAACCAACTATTTTTTCAATATTTGTTTGAACTGAGAAAACACCATTCGGGGATTCAGTTATCCGGATGGTTGAACAAAAAAAAAATCTCAATCTTACAAGAGTATCTAAGGGTATAAAATTGCCTCATTTCACGAGGGGAAGGCGGCGTCAACTTCATCTGGCTCCATATGTGCCATATGCATATCAAAATCCTGTAGCTGTTCGAGGCAAGCTGGGCTCGAGCAATCCCCGCCTCGATAAGGAACCAGACAATGAAAGGTAGAAGGGGAATAGTCACCTTGCAATTGACTCGTCCAAAAGAAGTGTTCATACTCCCAAATATAAGAGTGTCATAGTAATAAATTAAGCGGTAAGAACGGGTCGAACCATAGGGAGATTGTTCACTTGTCCTTGTAGAATTAATTATCTAGATTAATTACTAAGCTTGTTATAAAGTGTAAATCAATTAAAATTAATATTAGGGTTAAGGGATCCACTGTTGGTAATTCGAATATGATTCAATTATTAAAATTTAGTCCAGATTAATGGGATGGTATTCCACTCCACTGACCACTCTCTGATAGATATGGGTATAAGTACTCATTGTGCTAGAAAATATCTGTCTGTCTACAGTAAGTCAAACACTCCACAAAGATCAGAGGGGAAAAAATTATTCTCTAATAAATATGGGTAAAAGTACTCCCTATGCTAGACAATATCTGTCTATCTGCAGTGAGTCAAAAACTCCACAAAGATCAGATGGGAGAAAGCAAAAAATAATAAACTTACCAAAATTGGATCATATTTTCCATATCAACAGTATCACCTTTGGTCCCAGCTATATAAAATTAGCCCGACATAATTTAACTAGAAAATAACTATTTTATTCAAACTGAGAATTTGAGAACAAAAGAGAGAGAATTTCACAAATCTAATATCAAATTTGGATTCATAACCTCAAAATTGAAGGGAAAAAGCCCCCTATTTATACAAAATACGGATGAAAATTGACCATCGGATGAATTTAGAATGGAGTGTCAAGATTTTGCCACATCATCAGTGAACAGTGACAGTGAACAGTAACTCATCCGTGAAGTGAATAGTGAACAGTGCTTCGGCTTCTAGAATATGATTCTCTACAGCCGTGTGTATGGTGCACTCACTGTTTGGGCCAATAGGAATGTGCCACATCATCAGGAACAGTGAAAGTCAACTGTGAACAGTGAAAGTCAGCTGTGAACAGTGAATAGTCAAAATTATAAAAATGCCCTTCGTGGCCTTCCTAAGGTTTTTGACGTTCTAAACTTGAAAGCGATGTTTGTTTTGCCATCTGACTTCTCCATAATTCTGAATTGATCGAATTACCTCTGAAATACAAAGAAAAATACATTGATTACTACACAACACATTTATTTAAGCGAGCGAACGAAATTATGTCTAAATTGGGGAATTAATCATATTGGAAGTATAAAATGATGATAATATCTCTTAGTAAACATACATTTTTCAGTGTTAATCACACCCCTAAACAAACTTTTTGCTAGTCTCTAGCAATTAAAGCGAAAATAGTAAAAACTCAAATTCAAATCTCTAAACTACCAAATAGACAAACTCTCCCATACTTCTTTTCACACCCTTTGACAACCAGTCATCAATTGAGTTATTAATCAAATTTTCTTATTCTCAATAAAGATCAACACGATAACTATGAGATTCAATTGAAATCAAACAACATTTTCATTCCGAAATCTCATCAAGGCTTCTTCCTTAGGCAGCAGTTTTATTCTTTTTTTTTTAATATAACAAAATTGGAAACAAACATTCCATCTTTAATCCATGTAGCGAGCTTTAGGCCAATGACAATCAAACCAGTTGGCTTTAGGGCATTAAGTGTTAAAACACTCCTACGGTCTTAATTAATCAGATTGCAAATGTTTTTTTTTTTTAGTACAATTCCCTTAAGCTTTCATGTAACGAGATTTGGGTCAATGACTCCCAAACCAGTTGGTCTTAGGACATTAGGTGTTGAAGCACCCCTCGGACTTAATTGCTCTAGTTGAAGAGGCTACAAAACTGTACTTTATTTTTATCTAGACTCCACCGTTTTATGCGAACACTCTATGCTTATTGAGGCATGATGCTAGACTACTAAGTAAGAGTTTTGATCACAACAAATAAAATTATTATTATTATTACTATATATATTTTTAAACAAGACCATTGCCTTCGGTTGTTACACTTGAATGATGTTTCGGAACTAAATATTGAAAAATCTCAACTTACTGCACATAATCACTTGTCAATGTGCGTGTGTGTCTAGAATAGTTCAAAAAATTTCTCAAGATGACTTAATGACAAAAGGATTAGTCAATGATATCACAATGGAGAGTTTATAAATTTGAATAGTCAGAAAAGAGGAAAAACAAATGCATCAGAACTATAAAGATGCGTCTCAGAAGTATCTAAAAGATCTCCTTACTTTGGCCATCTTTACAAAAAAAAGGTCAGAAGTTAGTTTTTTTTTTTTTTTGAGAAAACAAAAGTTATTGAATCAACTATCCCCTCCTCCCAAGCAGAACGAGACATTGTCCCTAATGTCTTTAGAAAGAGGTAAGGTTTAGAAGATATCACCTGAACAACTTGAAAGACAACAAAATCTTGCAAAACAACAAAATAAATACAAAATACAGAAAAATAAAATGCATAAAAACCATGAGACAATCACAAACTGAGATTCAGATCAATTATGCATTACTTGTTCTCTTCAAAAAATAAAAAGTAAACAACAATAATTACAAAAGATATTAAACGCAGAAGGAAAAAGATAATAAAAAGGATATTTACTGGTAGTTGTGATTGTGGCTCACATCTTCCTCTGGTTTTACATCCAGAAACGGCTTCAATGTCCTCTATGGGTCGGGGATATGCTTCCCATCCAATTTTCTTATAAATTGGCAAACATGGTCTTTTAAAGTCAGATTCCCAATACTATATTGTGCATGTTCTTTTTGAAATTATGGCCATAATCGGTCAATTGCCATTTGCACATATCCACTAGAATATGCATCAAGAGTCGTTAGGATATTATCCAATGACTCCCTACGCAAACCATGCCTAATGAATAAATTTTATCTTTCCGATTATTAGACACCATTCCTAAAGAACGACAACGTGTGTTGCAAGTTGTACGTGCACATTTATACAAGTAACCCCTAACTTCTTAGCTCTTCATTTTTTTGCAAGGTTACTTCTTCCAAAACCAGGCATGTAAGATATAAATGAATCAGTAGACTCACCTGCTAGACGTACCTTAGCTTCGATCAACCAACGAATTTCAATAGGAATTTTGTTTATCATCAGTAAGCGTAATCTTTCGGAACGTGCTTTGTAAATCTTTTTCAGAGCATTTTGGGGCAACGATGTAAAATGTTTTTGCAGGTTTGTGAAAATTTCGTCCATGCCTTGTTTTGTTGATTGGTTATTTGGGAAACTGAATTAAACCGATTTGAATTGTCATGGAGTACCGTTATACGCCACTTAACCGGGGTTATATATCAAAACACACCAAGCAAAAACTGAACCTAGAAATTAATCCTGTAAAAATCCAAAACGTAAAAGCTAACAAAAACAAAAATAATAATTGCAAACACAAATAAATTCAAAAGCAAAAGATTTGTTTACTCACCTTTGTAACAAGGGTCAAAAAGGACGGCCGAGTCTTTTTGAAAATCTATATTTTCTAAGAAAGGTTTCACACATTGTCCATTTACTTTAAACAAATTACCATTCTTAGGATTCTCAATGTCAAGGGCACCATATGGATACACGTGTTTCACAACAAATGGATCACTCCATTTTGATTTCAATTTACCGGGAAATAAATGAAGTCGAGAATTATAAAGTAAAACCATTTGACCAACTTCAAACGATCTTTTTAAAATTCGTCTGTCATGAAAGGTTTTAGATTTTTCTTTAAGAATTTTTGCATTTTCATATGCATCATTTCTTAATTCTTCAAGTTCATGTATTTGCAACTTGCGCAATTCACCAGCATCATTTATGTTAGAATTGAAAGCTTTAATGACCCAATAGGCTTTTTTCTCAAGTTCAACAGGTAAGTGACAAGGTTTTCCATAAACTAAACGATAAGGAGACATACCCAAAAATGTTTTGAATGCAGTGCGGTAAGCCCAAAGTGCATCATTTAGTCTAAGAGACCAATCTTTTTGATCAGGGTTAACCGTTTTTTGCAAGATATGTTTTATCTCCCTATTTGCTAACTCAACTTGACCACTTGTTTAAGGGTGGTATGGTATGGCAATGTTTTGTGTGATTCCATATTTCTTCATTAAAGACTCAAAAGGTTTGTTATAAAAGTGTTTGCCTCCATCACTGATAATGGCATGAGGGATTCCAAATCGACTCAAAAGATTTTCCTGTACAAACTTAATCACTGTTTTGTGATCATTATTTCGACAAGGAATTGCCTCAACCCATTTTGACACATAATCAACAGCAACTAAAATATACAAAAATCCAAATGATGGTGGAAATGGACCCATAAAATCAATTCCCCAACAATCAAATATTTCAATGACAAGAATGGGGTTTAAGGGCATCAGGTTTCACTTTGAAATGGATCCTAACTTTTGACAATTTCCACAGGTTTTACAAAATGCATGTGCGTCTTTAAACAAAGTGGGCCAATAAAATCCACACTGCAAGATTATTGCAGCCATTTTCTTTGACGAAAAATGACCACCACATGCTTCTGAGTGACAAAATTCAATGACACTACTTACCTCATTGTCTGAAATACACCGACGAACAATTTGATCATGACAGTACTAGAATAAGTACTGGTCATCCCAGTAAAAATGTTTTACCTCGGTCAAAAATATCTTTTTGTCCTGTGCATTCCAATCGAGTGGCATCATTCCTGTTGTAAGATAATTAACAATGTCAGCATACCAAGACAAAGTTGTGATAGAGAATAAAAGATCATCAGGAAAAGAATCATTGATGGGTGGTTTATCAAATGAGGACTCAGCGATAAGTCGTGATAAATGGCCTGCAACGACATTCTCAGCACCTTTTTTGTCCTTGATTGTGAGTTTGAATTCTTGTAGCAACAAAATCCAACGAATCAATCTTGGCTTTGCATCCTGTTTAGACATTAAATACTTCAAAGCAGTGTGATCAGTAAAAACAATGGTTGAAGCACCAATCAAGTATGACCGAAATTTATCCAATGCAAATATCATAGGAAGTAATTCTTTCTCAGTGGTGGTGTAATTCATTTGTGCACTATTCAAAGTTTTACTTGCATAATAAATCACAAAAGGCTTACATTCTCTTCTCTTTTCTAAGACAGCTCCAACAACAAAATCACTCGCATCACACATCAATTCAAAAGGCAATGACCAATCAGGGGATTGCATGATAGAAGCAGATGTTAAAAGGTCAATTATCTTTTTAAAGGACTTTTGACACTCTTGTGTCCATTCAAACTTTGCATCTTTTAATAAGAGGTTACAAAGTGGTTTAGATATGACACTGAAATCTTTAATAAACCTCCTATAAAATCCTGCATGCCCTAAAAATGTCCGCACATCTTTGATTGTTTATGGTAATGGTAACTTTGAAATGACTTCAATTTTTGCCTTATCAACCTCGATTCCTTTAGATGACACAACATGACCCAAAACAATTCCAGATGTGGTCATATAATGACATTTTTCCCAGTTAAGCACAAGTCCTTTTTCTATGCAACGTTTCAAGACTCTTTCCAAATTATTTAGACATTCATCAAAATAATTCCCAAACACAGTTAAATCATCCATAAAGACCTCTAAACAATGTTTAATCATGTCACTAAAAATGTTTAGCATGCATAGTTGAAATGTGGCCGGAGCATTACACAAACCAAATGGCATTCTTCTAAATGCAAAGGTTCCAAAGGGACATGTGAATGTGGTTTTTTCTTGGTCTTCTAATGCAATGGGAATTTGATAGTATCCTGAATACCCATCAAGAAAGCAGTAGTAGAGATGTCCTACTACTCTTTCTAAAATTTTGTCAAGGAATGGAAGGGGAAAATGATCTTTTCTAGTGGCATCATTTAGTTTTCTATAATCAATGCACATGCGCCAACTAGATGGAATATGAGTTGGAATAAAATCACCCTTTTCATTTTTAATAATAGTGATTCCAGATTTTTTTGGCACAACTTGTGTAGGACTCACCCACTTACTATTAGAGATAGGGTAGATAATTCCCACGTCAAGTAATTTAAGGACTTCGGTCTTGACAACTTATTTCATGTGTGGATTAAGTCTTCTTTGGGGTTGTCGATATGTTTTAGCATTTTCCTCTAAATTTATTCGATGTGAACAAATCAATGGGTTAATACCTTTCAAATCTTTCAAAGTCCAACCAATTTCATTCTTATTTTTCTTTAAAACATGTAACAACTTACCTTCTTGCTCTTCTGTGAGGTTAGAAGAGATTACCACTGGGTAGATCTGGTTGTCTGTAAGGTAAGCATATTTAAGTTCTTTTGGTAAGGGCTTCAAATCCAGTTGAGGTGTTTTTTCTTCTGGCATATCATCTGTTTGTTCAAATTCTTCAAAATCTGAAGTGTCTCATTCTTCTTCGACAACTTGTAAAAAATCATCAAGATTTGAATGCATGCTTGACTCAGGTGAATTGAGCAAACAAATTTTAGATGAGTTAAAAGAATCCTTTTGAACATGATCTTCAACAATGGTTTCAATAATGTCTACATCTTTATCTTCATTTTCATCATCAAATGGTTCTTTAGACATGTTGAAAACATCAAGCTTAATTTCCATAATTCCAAAAGACATGCTTATTATTCCATTCCTATAATTAATCAAGGCATTAGTAGTAGCCAAAAATGGTATACCCAATATAACAGGAATTGATTTGTACTCATTAACAACAGGTTGTGTTTCCAAGACAATAAAATCTACTGGGTAGATAAATTTATCGACTTGTACTAAGACATCTTCCACTATTCCTTTTGGTATTTTAGTTGACCTATCAACAAGACAAAGTGCGGTTGAAGTTGGCTTTAACTCACCAAGTTTAAGTCGTTGATAAAAAGAGTATGAGAGCAAATTTACACTAGCACCTAGGTCAAGTAAAGCATGCTCAATTTTACAGTTACCAATTGTGCAGGAAATAGTGGGACAACCAGGATCTTTATATTTCAAAACATTTTTGTTGCAAAGAATGAAACTTACCTGTTCAGCCATAAAGGCTTTCTTTCTTACCTGATGCTTCATTTTCACAGTGCACAGATCCTTAAAAAATTTGGCATAGGTAGGTTCCTGTTTGATTGCATCCACTAAAGGGATATTGATCTTTACCTGTTTAAAAATTTCAAAAATCTTTGGGGGATGCTTCGATTTCCGTGAATTTTCAAGAGCCTGAGGATATGAGAGTGTAGGTGGGGATTCAATTATTTCTTCGTCAACAGTGGTTTGATTGACCTCTTCCTTACCCTTGAAAAATGACTCATCATCATTTTTACCAGATTCAAGAATAGGTTTTTCAATGACCTTACCACTACGAAGAGTGATAATTGATTTGACTTGATCTGGCATTGGTTATTATCATAGGAACTTGACTGACTCTTGGGATTTGATTGTGGTTGAGATGGAAACTTAACTTTTTTCGTGTGTGGTGAGTATAGAAGCAATCTTTGTCAAAGTATCTTTAACATCTGCCAAGGTTTGTGCAGTTTAGCTGTTAATGGATTCTTGCTTCTCAATGAATGAGTGCAAAGTGTCTTCAAGGTTTTTCCTAGATGGTGGGACATAAGGCGCATAACCTTTAGGGTTTTGGAAAATTTGGTGTGTTTGTGGATGTGATGGACCTGGTTGTTGTGAAGATTAGGCTTGATTGTTGTTCCTCCAATTAAAGTTTGGATGATTTCTCCAACCATGATTGTAGGTTTGTGAGTATGGGTTGGAATTTGGCTTGTTGAAAGTGTGCAAAACATTGGCTTGTTTATGAATGCAATCTTTTATGGCTGGTAAAGTTGGACAACTATGAGTGATATGATCATCAGAATCACTTACATGGCATGCGATTTCTTGTATAGATTTTACATGTTCACTCTTTTTAGTTTCTAAAGCTTCAACTTTCCTAGCTAGAGATGTGAATCTAGCTTGAAGGTCATGATCTTCCCTAAGATTGTAAATGCCTCCACTAGATGGAGATGGTTGTGGTTTGCTCATGGACTCATAGGAACCAATGGTGTCCCAATTTTGAGCACTTTCGGCGATATGGTTAAGGTATTCAAGTGCTTCTTCATGATTTTTGTCATTGAACTCCCCATTACACATCATTTTAATGACTTGTCTTCTTTGGGGTGTGAGTCCCTCATAGAAATGTGACACTATCCTCCATGTTTCAAAACCGTGATGTGGACAGACATTTAACAACTCTTTGAACCTATCCCAACATTGGTAAAGTGTTTCCCCAGGTTTTGGGCAAATGAAGTGATTTGCCTCTTAAGAGAGTTTGTTTTATGAGGTGGGAAAAATTTCTTTAAGAACCATTGTTGCATATCATTCCAATTTTGGATTGATCCTGACCTAAGGTTTTGTAACCAAGTTTTATCTTTATCTTTTAAGGAAAAAGGGAAAAACTTAAGCTTGATTATATCCATGCTAACATTTTGGTCATTGCAAGTGTTAAAGACTTCCTCAAACTCCCTAAGATGCAAATATGGATTTTCAGATTCAAGACCGTGAAAATTGGGTAAAATTTGAATGATTCTCGGTTTAAAATTAAAGTGTGTTGCATTTGGTGGGAAAGCTATGCATGAAGGTGCTCCAGTACGTGTGGGATTCATATAGTCTCTAAGAGTTCTAGGTGTATTTAGGTTAATGTGTTGGTCATGGTCAACATAAGGTGGATGGTTGCTGTGTTGAGACACGTTGTCAAGGTTGTCTAAAAGGTTCTCAGCTTGGTTTCCTGTTGGATGTTTATGTGGGTTTTCAGCCATGCTGTAGGTGAATGTGGGTGATTGTGATTTCCTAATTAATCTACCACTAGATGTTCGAGACCAATGTCTCATGCAAATTTAATGAGGGTTCATGAAGGTGAAATACACAAAAATAAAGAAAATAAAAGAAAAAGTGATAAAAATAATAAGATGCAAAATTCTAGGGGTGTAAATGCAAATATGTACAAGTATTGGGGTAAAAGTGCAGATAATTTAAAATATAGGGATTAAATTGGAAGTATGATAATTATAGGGACTTATAGGAAAAAATGAAAAATAAAATGACCTATATGCAAATACAAAATAGATCTAAGCTAAAATGAAAATAAAAAAAGTTGAAGGACTAAAATGCAAAAATATGATTAACGATTACAAGTGTTTTTTTTTCTTTCTAAGTTTATGAAGTTTATGATTGAGATGAGTGATGCAAAACTGAATACAAAATAAGAACAAAGAAGATAGAAAAAAAAAATAGCAAAACTAAAACAAAAAACTAAAAAACTTACTTCTACAAAGAAAAGACAGACTTACCTCCCCGGCAGTGGAGCCAAAAACTTAACACGTCCTAAATAAGTGTTCATACTCTCAAGTATAAGAGTGTCATAATAATAAATTAACCAGTAAAACCGGGTCGAACCATAGGGAGGTTGTTCACTTGTCCTTGTAGAATTAATTATCTAGATTAATTACTAAGCTTGTTATAAAGTGTAAATCAATTAAAATTAATACTGGGGCTAAGGGATCCACTGTTGATAATTCGAATATGATTCAATTATTAATATTTAGTCCAGATTAATGGGATGGTATTCCACTCCACTGACCACTCTCAAAGAGGAGTAACCACTCTCTGATAAATATGGGTAAAAGTACTCACTGTGCTAGAAAATATCTGTCTATCTACAGTGAGTCAAAAATTTCACAAAGATCAGAGGGGAGAAATCAAAAAATAATAAACTTACCAAAATTGGATCATATTTTCCATACCAACAGTATCACCATTGGCCCCAGCTATATAAAATTCCCAGACATAATTTAACTAGAAAATATTTATTTTATTTAAACCTAGAATTTAAGAATAAAAGAGAGAGAATTTAACAAATCTAATATCAAATTTGGATTCAGAACCTCAAAATTATGGGGGGGCTCCCCCCTATTTATACAAAATACGGATGAAAATTGACCATCAGATGAATTTAGAATGGAGCGTCCAGATTTCACCACGTCATTAGTGAACATTGACAATGAATAGTAACTCATTCGTGAAGTGAACAGTGAACAGTGAACAGTGAATAGTAACTTATCCGTGAAGTGAATAGTGAATAGTGAACAGTGCACTGACTTTTAGAATATGATTCTTTGCAGCCGCGTGTATGGTGCACTCGCAGTTAGGGCCAATAGGAATGTGCCACAGCATCAGGAACAGTGAAAGTCAACTGTGAACAGTGAATAGTTAGAATTACAAAAATGCCCTTCTTGGCCTTCCTAAGGTTTTTGATGTTCTAAACTTGAAAACGATGTTTGTTTTGCCATCTGACTTCTCCATAATTATGAATTGATCGAATTACCTCTTAAATACAAAGAAAAATACACTAATTACTACACAACACATTTATTTAAGCGAGCGAACGAGATTATGTCTAAATTGGGGAATTAATCATATAGGACGTGTAAAATGATGATATTATCCCTTAGTAAATATACACTTTTCAGTGTTAATCAGTAGCTAAATACGGATCCATAAATTGTAACCATACCTGGAGGATTCTATTCTGCCTTGTCACCAGCAGCCATCAACGGGATAGAATTATCTCGATCAAACCGAGCATGATATTTCTCGATCTCCATGTCCCCGACCACGTTCGGTTCAGCATCATATTCACTCAGGAGATCAAGAGAAGAGAGAATCCGAGAGGCACAGTGCTCTTCTTCAACATCATTATACTAACCACTTTCCTCCCTATCTAAATATCGCTTGAACCATGTTTGCAAACCGTGCGATTACTTCGATGCTTCCCCATCCTAGATCGTAAAGGAACCCTGTGATGGTCAGAAATGGAAGACTCAGAGCTAGAAAATGATTCAAAGCTGGGGCTAGAAGGAACACCAGGATAAAGGCTAGAAGCGTCAACATTTAAAAAATAAGGTTAATTAGGGGTGACTCCCTTAATAATTTATAAATACACTAGACTAAATATGTATCTCCATGGTCAAGCGCATCAAAGGCCTTAACAAAAAGATGGTGGCATGCAATAGGATTTAAGGAAACAGACCTTAAAAACAGACATAGAGAAATTGGAAAAAGCTTCAGTGAAGAACCAAGATGAATCTGTACGTGAGAAGAGAGGAGAAGCTTGGGTCTTTTGCCTTTTTCCATAAAAATGAACGATAAGAAAGCTCCCGTCAATTTAAATAAGCCACTTAGTGATTATAGCTCGAAACTCTAGGTTTGGAAAGGTTGGAAGATTGAAGGAGGGGGGGGGGGGGGGGTGCGTTCGGTGGTGTAAGAAATGTATCAGATAATCAGTTGGTCGTATCTCATAAATTCCAATAGGTATACCAAACGATAGAAGGACACGAGTCGAAAAGAAAACAGATCAAGTCGTCAGAATTTTAGAACGTCACAATCATTGAGATTTCGCGTGAAGAGACAAATTGCAAGTAATCAAAATACTTCCGTCAAAATGAATTCTACTTGGCAGAAGCATTTTAAGAGGGTTTTGTTATATGAATATTTTATTAAATGTACACGTCACTGACAGATCAGATAGCCCTCGAGAAGATTGTCAGATAAGCATCCAAACTGGCATTAGAAACGCCATCGGAGGTATCACCGAAGCAAGAAAAATCTGAATAAGGCCGAATAAGAATACTCGTCACATTTAGCTGTACTAGGGACAACATAAGAAGCCCGAGTGAAGAAGTCAAATACGTGATCCACCAGAACATAAGCTCAAAAAGGAATCTAGAATCATACTTCAATACGAAAACATCCTAATTCCTATCCTCCGTATCAAAGGAGGAAAGACTTTGAAGCTTTTCCAGAAGGGTAAAACGCTAGAAAGGAAACGAATCTAGATCAAGCAACAAGTACTCTTCTAGAAGACTGCACACCGATTAGGAAATAAGTCCTAAACGAACTGTGCAACTAGAATCCCATAAAGATTCATATTTGATCCACAATATCTCAGAAACAGGAAAGAAGACAAATACGACTCCAACAAGCAACCAGTTTTAATTAAACACTATCACCGTCCTTACTTGTGTAACAAAGATTAGGGTTCTATGCACATATAAATAGACCCATAATCTCTCTTTAGAAAGAGGGGAACAATCAATAGAAAAGAAATCACTGAAAAAGAGAGGCAAGAGAGATCGAGTGGTGTAATTTAATATTTAATAGTGGATTTGGCTTGGTTGTGCATTCAACCACCCGTGGACGTTTCTCCAATCATCGGAGTTTTACCACTTATACTAATATCGTAACAATATTAATTGCATTCTCTTTCTCTTCTCTTTTAACAGGTCATAACCAAATCCAGCACTGTTGACTTTCTTGACCATCAAGAAATTAACGTTAACAATATATATATAATATTTTATTGTGTCCACTCTTTTGTTTAATGATAAATTAACGAGTCAACTCGTTTTTCTCAAAGTTGCTGAGTCAACTCATCTAAGCCAACTAAACACCTGAATCTTCATCAATGAATCTTTGCAAGTCAACTCAATCTTCATCTGAATCTACACTCGCCACCGACATTGAGACATCATCATCCTTCATCCCTCATCCCCGAAAGCGTCGCCATCATTCATCCGTCGCCGTCGACATCGTCAATCGAAAATATCGACATATTTCACGAGATTTCATCCCCGATCCATCGGAAATGGAGCCTCCTTCTCCACCGCCGAAACGACATCTCTGGTGCTACGGAATCACGTCGGAACTGCCACGGAATCAAGATGGAATCGCGATGGAAACGTAGATGAAAATCGACATCGTCGACAATATTCACATTTCAACCATGAAACGGTTTGCCTCTTCCGCTGCCGGAGGAGGACTGGCTTCCTTAGAAGATTTCGACTTCACCGGCTGTCCTCCAGCCTCCCTCATTTGTGTTGGCTACCACCAACGAACATTGGCCACCGGTTCTTAACAATTTGTTTTTAATTTGTTAATTTTTCAGTTTTTTACAATGTTATTAATTAATTTTTTTTTATTACTATTAAACAGGAGGGTATTATTGTCTTTATATTAAAATAGTAGGGATATTATAGAAATTTTAATATGAGAAGCCAACTTCCCCAATAATTAGCTTTGAAAAGCAACCCTCAACCAACTTCTCAAAAGCTACGTACTTATTGGAAAAACAAATTGTAAAAAAAGTTGTTTTTAGAAAGTTTATCAAACACCTATTTACTCAAAACTTAAGAAATAAGTAATTATTTCTCAAGTAAAAGTAATCTCAAACATAGCTATAAACAAGTATAGACCTTGATACCGAGCTTTTGTGTTGGTTTTACATTTTACGTATAGAAATAATAAAGAATAGATTACTTAAATGTGAACTTGTTCCTATTAACTTTACGACCAGGATGGGCACAACCTCGTAGAGCACGCTACTTCACTTCAACATAACTAAGGAATAAAGTAAATTCACCTCACGCTTGTATTGACCGACAATAATATGATTTATGGACAAGACATCTTATTCTTACTGATTTTCCAATAAGTAGACAATTATTGATTTTGTACATTGTATATATAACATATTCCTCCTTTTACATCACACTTTTCATTTCTTAGCGCTCTAGAATCTATATAATTTTTTCTACAAGGACCGTCTTGAATCTTGATGATTTTTGTTCAGATCCGTAACCTAAACGGTTGTTTTGATTACCTAGACAACAAAGCCCGCTAAAATTAAAATCATGATTAGAACAGAACTTTTAATGTTTATATTTATTGACTTTAAAAATGGATGATCCATCGTTTTTATTACAAATGAAGACTTAAAAAATGGTATTCTTCGAGCTGTAAAAAATTATTTATCTTCTACTTTAATAAGATTCTGTCAGCATCTTCATTTGCAATCCTACCTTACTAATCCATATATGAGACATCATTATGTGCTCATGTTTGCCTGATTACTTATATGTAGATATACTGATACATTCTCTCTTTTACTTTAACATAGAAGTAATACAGTATTAATAAGCTTCTAGAATAATTATCCATAGAACAGGAGTTTACTACAGTACAAAGGTTTCTTTAGATTCTTAAGATGAATTTGCAATGTTTATATCCTTCCTGTTAGATTCTAAAAATCTTTAAGACCACTTATAATACTGATCAATAGTCACTTAATAGAATAACAATCCAGAAAGTTATAAAGCAGGCATAATATGGAAAGGAACAAAGTAGTACAAGTGTCATTTTTTATTTAGCTACAATAATGTTAGGAAAAGAAACCATTGCTTGCACCATCCATTGTGACATTGTAAGCAAAGCAACAATAGATGCCCTATCAAAGTTATACGTACATTGGCTTGTTTCATATTATTAAGTATGACAAGAGGTGATCTACGTAATGTTTGCAAGAGTTTTTCCTTATTTTTGTGGTGTGTAGAGGTTGATTTGCTTGCTTAAGAAATGGACTATACAGTTTGATACTAGTTCAAGTATCTTTATGTTTGTGATATTTTGTTATCTCTGGCATCGGTACAAGTCAACCTAGCTCCATTTACTGAGAAAGCAAATTGATGTCTTCTTGCTTGAGAATATCTGCCTATTGCTCCATTTATTGAATTAAGTCTTGTTTGCTGCTTCTTGGTAAAGAATATCAACCTTGTTATTGCTCCTTTGAAAAAAGGTGACCTGCTTAGCAATTTTGTCTCTCTAAGGATTAGTGTTGATTCCTTGTAGCCTTTCCTTTTTGGTACACCTGCTTGCTGCTACTCTCTTTCTTGCTGGTCTTCATATATGTTGACGGTTATTTTTGGATCAATTATAATTCAACACGCATCACACAAGTAGACGTAAATAAAGATGAATAGTAAACTATAAGATAGAGAAAGAAATGCTAGACACAATGTTTTACATGGTAAAACCCCAATGTGAGGAAACATCTATGGTTGCCCACGACGGTAAGTAAAATTCACTATGTTAGAGGTGATTACACACTCAATCTCTCTTATGCTTTTCATAGCCAATTAACCATTTTATGGATATTATCAGGGTCTATTTATACATGTATAGAACACTAATACTTTGTGTACAAGTAAGGAAAGTTATCATTATTTAATAAAACTCTAACTTGTTGGAGTCGTCTTATCCTTCTTCCTTGTTTTGTGTTGATTGTGTTTCGACTATAATAGATCTCTTGCCTAATCTAGACTTTGATATCTATAAGGAAGTTTGTTTCCTTATCAAAGTGCACTTCCAGAAGCCTGGTTCAAGTCAGATTCTTTTTCTATGTATTTGAGTCGTAACTACATAAACCAGAGTGTTGTCCACGTGTCGATCAACGGACCATCTGACATTCCCAACCAGATTTCTTACCCCCGATCGGTGGTTTTATCCCCGAGAGTAGGTTTTATCTCAACCGCCTGGGTAATCCCAAAAATTCCCTTTATCTTTATAGTAAAATATATCTAGAGGGGGGGGTGAATAGGTATATGCTCCAATTTTTATCTTCTTTTAAAAACAATGCTTAATGAAAATTGCAAACAATGACACACAATATTTACGTGGTAAACCTCTAAAGAGGAAACATCCACGGGTTGATACCACAACCACCGGTAAAAACAAATCTACTATTTCAAAAGAGTTACACACTCAAGCAATCACACATGCTCTCCAAGCTATCACTCCCACTCTATCCTTGAACCTAGTGATCTACTAAGCCGACTTTCTATCCAAGACCTCCTGTCTCTAGGAAGATTCCTTGCTCACCTATCTGGATCCTCCCGACCCTATGCAAGACTTCTTGCTCAACTATTCAAGTCCTCTCAACTCTAGTCAAGACTTTCTGGCTCAACAATCTGAGGTCTCACACCTCTTGTCGAGACTTCCACTTACTTAGCTATCCAAGTCCTCCCGACTCTAGCTAAGACTTTCAATTGCTCAAATCAAAGAATCACTCTTAGATATGAGACTTTCTACCTCTTCACAAGGCATCTAAGTGATCATGAATGCAAAACGCAAACAAGCAATCAACATAGAAAATGATGATCAACAAATTCTATGGACATGCAACTAGATAGCTAGATTATGCTTTCAAAGAACAATCATAAATGTACCTAGACAACCTACGCATGTTATCAACTAAGAACATAGATATGAAGATATAGACACCAATTTAAACACAACCTAGTTCTTATAAAATAAAATTAGATCTAAAAACAATCAATCAAGCATAAGAACAAAAGATTTCTAGAAACATTATCAAGTTTAGCACAAATCATTCAATATATCACAAATCTAGCTAAACTTGAAAATCAAATCAACAAACCAAAAAATGATATCAAAATCATCCTAGTCATGCTTCTTAATCAAATGGTATCAATCAATAAGAAGATCTAAGAAAAAACTAAGAAGAAGATGATTTTACCAACAAGGATTAACACCACGAACTGAAGATCAGATTACAACGAAACATATAGACATACTTTGGTTATGGAAATGCTTGGGGTTTGTAGAACTCTTCAAGACACTCGAAATTGGTTTTTTAATCAAGTGATTCGGAGTAGAAATGAAGAAGTTGTCACAAAAACAAAATTAAAAAATGTTGAGAGAAAATTTCTGCACTTGTTCTTCAATTTCAATTTTCTCAACTTGTAAAGAATGAGAGGGAATGAGAAGATTTAAAGAGAGAATAACAAAATGACATTTTTGCCCTCTTTCTTTAGTGTCTCCCAGAGATGGCGCGTGGGCATCTCTGGGCAGAACACATTTGGGGCCGAGATGGCCACGCGCCATCTCGGGATGGTGCATGGTGATGGCTTGAGCCATCGCACCTCACCCCTTGCGCTCCTCTCGCGTTCTTCGACTGTTTTTTGGCCTCCAAACTCCGAATTCTAATCCGTTTGAAGATTACGAACCGGGACTCCCTTACGGACATGGAAATATAAGATACTCAACCCAGAAAATAATAATTTGACTCGATATATGAAGACGAAGACAATGTATGCAACCTGAGTTGAAAGTGTTTTTGACATAGAACTCGAAATCAATAGTATGAGTAACCGAAATGACCGAAACTCAATCGAAAATGATTTAAGACTAAATGCAATTTCAATATCCATGTTATACAAACATATACACAAATAAATACATTTTACACAAGAATGCAAACTACATAGAGATAGTCTCCAATCTTGCATTTTCCAAAACATGTTATTTCCATACCAATGCATGAGCATTCATCTTCAAGTGTGTGAATGTGTTATACCAAATGATGCGCTACGATGCAGGGACACAAATGTATGACTTGTGTGTGTGTGCGTGCATTTAATGATGCACAACTAAGCAGGGACACATATGAATTAATTGTGTCTGTGTGTGTGCGCATTTAATGATGCACAACTAAGTAGGGTCACGTATGAATGAATTGTGTGTGTGTGTGCCTATGCCTTGCAAGAGGAAGAAGGATCTCGATACCTTAGCATCCAAGAATTGTACCAATCCTTTTGAAGACGAACTTTGCATCATGAGAAGTTGCTTTTATTCCTTGAAGCTCTTATCATCACGAACCACTTAAGCAACTAAGCATTACAAAGAAATGAAGTTTTGTTATGGAATCAAGCCAACACAAATCTAGAACCTAACAGTCTCCCCCTTTGGCTATTCCATGACAAAACCTCTACCTCACCATACAACGATCACTCATAATCAATGTTGATTGCATTCTCACATCCTCACATTACAAAGAGATATTCCTAGACTAACATGTCTTCAAGAATCTTTAAGAATATCTACACATATTCAAAGCACCTGTGAGACAAGAACAACCAAAAGAAATCTTCTACAAAGAAGATAGGTGAGATAAACAAACAATATACAAATAAAAACAAAAGATCCCTTAACTGTTCTTATCTCATGCAAACACAAAATCTTTCTCCCCCATACTTTCTCCCTCTTAACTCAAAATTTCTCCCCCTTAATGTATTGTCTCCCCTTTATATCAAAAGTAAGTAACATGGTGAGGAAAAACACTTTCTCCCCCCTTTTGACAAGGAATAGACAAAAACAAATTACACAACCTAGAGAGAGATAAAAGCCAAATGAAAATACCTACAAGGGTATAAGGGATGCATAATAGAATCATGAGATAGTGAGCAAACAAGTTGTATAGAGAACTAAGTTTAAAAAACTAAGCTCCCCCTTAACATATGCTCCACATGTTAATAAGCATGTAAACTTGTTCACAAGGGACTCACACAATCACACATTTCAAGCAATAAAATATAATTAACCATTATTTTTCAAAATTGATAAGAGAATCATAGATTTTCATTATTCTCTCAAAAGTAATCTCTCATTGCTAATGAATCAAGCATATTAGGTAAAAATGTGTGTGTGTGAAAATGCTTCTAGCATATATAAAGGAGCGATTGTGATATCAACATGCAAACCACTTCAACACCTATCCATCTAAAGCTTTTCCAATCAAGGTCAAACCGATTATCATCCGGATTTTTGCTTTAAAGAGAATAGATTTTAACATGTGAGCGTGTGTGTGCATGTGGCTTGTCATTCCATTTCTGTTTTTCAACCCGAGCAATCACAATTTTCGACTATACTCCATTTTTAGCCTTCCTCCATTTTGTTTTAGGCTTTGTATCAAAGATTTTTTTAAAATGGTTCTTTTTTCGATGCTTCTTTGATATTTCTAACATAAACATATACTCTTCATGATGACTTTCACTTATCACAATGGTGTAGCCCTTTCTTACATTGGACGACTTCACAACCAAGGTGTGTAACCCTTTGCTCGTTGAGTTCTATGTAGTTACCGAAGCAAAATGGATACTAACCATATGTCATCTATCATGTACTAAGTAATAAACTTCAAGATGCATCCATAATCTACATGCTTTCAAACTCAATTACTCAAACTTAGACATATAAGAGAAGCATTTGTGAACTTTTAATAACAAGATTTACAAAGACTTAAGTGCATGATCTAGAACCAGAAGAAGCTATTTTATCAAGATCATTACTTCTCACATGAGTAGCTCTCAAAGAAATAGATATACAATATAGTTTTACTTATCAAGTCACTCATAACCACATACAAGCTTTAATCAACACAAATCATGCCAATGGATCTTCTAAGAGATACAAATCTCTCTTTGTCCAAGGGCTTTGTGAACAAGTCCACAAGTTGATTTTTAGTAGGCATATGTTCTAGAGTTACTATTGAATGTTCAACAAGTTCTCTAATGAAATGATGCCTAATGTATATATGCTTTGTGCGTGAGTGTTGAACCAGATTTTTTGAGATGTTAATGGCACTCATATTATCACAATAGAGAGTCATTTTACCTTGATTTATCTCATAATCCTTGAGAATTTGTTTCATCCATAGAAGTTGTGTGCAAGCACTTTTGGCCGCAATGTACTCGGCTTCGGATGATGAAAGAGAGACGGAATTTTGCTTCTTGCTTAGCCAAGCATTCAAATTGTTCCCCAAGTAAAAGCAACCGCCCGATGTGCTTTTACGATTATCAATGTTTCCTGTCCAATCCGTATCACAATAGCAAACAATAATATCATTAGTATCAAAGGAATAGAATAAACCAAGATTATGTGTTCCTTTTATATACCTAATGATTCTTTTAACGGCTTTCAAGTGAGATTCTTTTGGATTAGCTTGAAACCTAGCACACAAACCTACACTAAAACAAATATCTGGCCTACTAGCCGTTTGTTAGAGAAGACTACCTATCATGCTCCTATAGAGACTTTGATCAACATTTTTTCCTTTTTCATCTTTGTCAAGTTTTAAAGTTGTACTCATAGGTGTTTCAAATTCCTTTCCACTTTCAAGGCCAAATTTCTTAACAAGATTTCTAGCATACTTAGATTGAGACAACATAATACCATTGCTAGATTGTTTCACTTGCATGCCAAGAAAGTAATTGAGTTCACCTACCATACTCATTTCAAATTCTCTTGACATAACATTCACAAAATCATCAACCTTGGTTTAACATGTAGACCCAAACACAATATTATCAATATATGTTTGTGCAACAAAAATGTCATTGTTATAATGCTTGACAAATAATGTTCTATCAATACCACCTCTCCTATATTGGTTGTCAATAAGATATTGAGTCAACCTATCATACCAAGCTCTAGGAGCTTGCTTAAGGCCGTAAAGAGCCTTTTTCAACTTAAAAACATGATTAGGATAGTGTGGGTCTACAAAACCCTTAGGTTGTTCAACATACACTTTTTCTTGAAGGTATCCATTGAGAAAAATACTTTTGACATCCATTTGAAACAATTTGAATTTTTTAAAACATGCAATGGACAACAAAAGCCTAATGGACTCAAGACGTGTAACGGGTGCAAAGTCTCATCAAAGTCTACACCCTCAACTTAAGTGTATCCTTGAGCCACTAGTCTTGCTTTATTTCTCACTATTTTGCTACATTCATCGGTCTTATTCCTAAACACCCATTTTGTACCAATCGCATTGATATCTTTTGGTCTAGGAACTAAGGACCATACTTCATTACTCTCAAATTGATTTAGTTCTTCTTGCATGGCATTAACCCATTATTAATCAATAATTGCTTCATTAATATTTTTGGGTTCAATTTGAGATGTGTAGCAAGCATATGAAATTTCGTTAGCTAGTTGCCTTCTAGTTCTAACCCCTTCATTCAAATCACCTATGATGTCATGTTGGTAATGCATGTTCCTAAGTCTAGAATTTGAATTTTCAACATCTTGTTGGTCATCATTTAAACCATTTTCTTACTCTTGACTTTATTCTCTAGTAACACTACCATTATTATCATTATGACTAGATTCACTTTCAGCACAACTAGTCACATCAATAGGTGCTTTAGTGTCATTCAACAAATGTTCTTTAGGTTCATTGACACCATGATTATCACACAAATCAAGCATGCTAAGATCATCTATTTTCACATTAATAAACTCCATAGTAGTCTTAGATTTCAAATTGAACACTCTATATGCACGACTATTATTAGCATACCCAAGAAAGAGACCAATATCACTTTTAGCATCAAACTTTCCTAAGTGATCTCTTTCATTCAAAATAAAACACTTACTTCCAAAAGTGTGGAAGTAACTCACATTAGGATTCTTCCCCTTCCAAAGTTCGTAGGAGGTGTGTTTTGTGTCGGACCTTTAAAAACTCTATTAGTGACATAGCATGCGGTATTGACCGCTTCGGCCCAAAGATTTCTAGGGACTTTCTTGCTATTGAGCATGACCCTAGCCATCTCTTACAAGACACAATTCTTCCTCTCAACAACACCATTTTGTTGAGGAGTTCTAGAAGCCGAGAACTCATGTGAAATCCCATAATCATCACAAAACTCACTAAATCTAGCATTTTCAAATTCACTCCCATGATCACTTCTAATGCGACATATTTTCTTGATTCCAAGACCTTTTTCATTTTGAACTTGATTACAAAACTTGTTAAAGTAACCAAAAGTTTTGGTCTTGTCTCTAAGAAATTATACCCAAGCAAACAGAGAAAAATCATCAACACATACAAAAATGTAGTTCTTGCCATAATTCAAGCTTGTTGCACTCATTGCCATATTACATGTTAGTGGATCAACCTCTAAACAATAGCAATTGTCCGAAAACCTTTTGACCTTCAAAACAATTTTGCCCTTTTTATCAATTATCGTGCACACATCCTTGTTAAAGTTAACTTCATTAAAAATTTCACACAAGTGAGTGATGCTTATTAGATTAGCTTTTAGACCATCTACATACAAGGTGTCACGAAGTTTAGGCAATCCGGGGATACAAATTGTTCCCTTGCCTAGAACTTACTTTTTGGTGCCATCACCAAATGTAACCCATCCACCATCATTCATAACAAGATTCTTAAAGAATTCCTTGTTACCGGTCATATTCCTAGAGCAACCGCTATCTAGGTACAAATAATAAGATGAATTAGCTCTTAAAGTATATTGTGCAACCAAACATTGTGTTGTGTTGTGTTGTGTTTTCTTAACCCAAACTTTCTTGACAAGTTTCTCATTCCTACTTTTATTAACATGCTTTGACTTATTTTTAGGCACATTGACTCCATTAGTCACATTTTCAAACAAATCAAACAAAGCATTATCAACTTTCTTATGCATAGTAGAACGAGGCACAACACAAGATTTAACAAACAAATCATCAACACATTTATTCTCAACATGCTTTTCCAAGGTCTTCTTAGGTCTAATTCTAGATCCATACATGGATGATTGCCTAGGACCATTCAAAGACATATCATGCAAATCATTGGCAATTCTACATTTACGAATGTATTCATAACGTCTAGGTCTTATGTGTCCTACCATGTTGCAATAATGAAAACTAGGTATGAATTTGAGAAGTTTACCATTTGCTTGAGCATTCAACACATTTCGCCTTCTCATATTTTTACCTCTTTGGCATGCAAAACTAGATGTCTTGCCTTTTTGCATTTGATGATGATGTAGCTTGTCTTTGGTGTTGTTAAGTCTTTTCCTTGACTTTCATTATTGATGTAGAGGCACCTCTGGTAGCTTTCATGGCTTTACCGTTAGAGAGTGTACCTACAATTAAATTGCTACAAGCTTTGACAAAAGTAGATTTGTTAGATGAAGGAGTTGATTTTTCATTAACATATCCTAAACCACTTTTGTCGCTTGAAGGCTTTCCAATCTTAATGAGAGCTTTCACTTAGCTAGAGCTAGATAACATCTTGTTAATCATCTCTTTAGCCTCATTAAGTTTTTCATTAAGCATTTTCTCTTGATTCTCATGCTCATTTAGTTTTGCTTTAAGCACATTTTCAATTCTCCTAGCACGATCAAGAGATTCATTTCTTTGCTCAATTTCATGCTTCAAAATACTTAATCTATCATTGCTATCAATCCAGTTTTTCTCAAGATTAAGAATTGTGTCATTAAGATCAATAACAAATTTTGAGCTACAATCATGATTTTCTTACTTCTTAGTGAGAGACTTATTGATCGTAGAGATCCTTTCATTTTCTTGAATAAGATCTTTGATCTTTTGATCATCTAAGTCAATAGACTCACCTTCAACAAGAGAAGCCACAAGAGAATACATTTCTTTAATCTTGAAAAAACAAACGAAGATAAAAAACACTACAAAGAAGATCTATCTAAGTGCGTCTAGACACCAGCTCTGATACCAATTGAAATTCCCTTTATCTTTATAGTAAAAATATACCTAGAGGGAGGGGTGGGGGGTGAATAGGTATATGCTCCAATTTTTATCTTCTTTTAAAAGCAATGCAATTTTAAAAATGCTTAATGAAAATTGCAAACAATGACACACAATATTTACGTGGTAAACCTCCGAAGAGGAAACATCCACGGGTTGATATCACAACCACTGGAAAAAGTGAATCCACTATTTCAAAAGAGTTACACACTCAAGCAATCACACATGCTCTCCAAGCTATCACTCTCACTCTATCCTTGAACCTAGTAATCTACTAAGCCGACTTCCTATCCCAGACCTCCTGTCTCTAGAAAGATTCCTTGCTCACCTATCCGGATCCTCCAGACCATAGGCAAGACTTCTTGCTCAACTATTCGAGTCCTCCCGACTCTAGTCAATACTTCTTCGCTCAACAATCCTAGGTCTCACACCTCTTGTCGAGACTTCAACTTGCTTAGATATCCAAGTCCTCCCGACTCTAGCTAAGACTTCCAATTCTCAAATTAAAGAATTACTCTAAGTTATGAGACTTTCTACCTCTTCACAAGGCATCTAAGTGATCATGAATGCAAAACGCAAACAAGCACTCAACATAGAAAATGATGATCAACAAATTCTATGGACATGCAACTAGATAGCTAGATTATGCTTTCAAAGCACAATCATAAATGTATCTAGAAAATCTAAGCATGTTATCAACTAAGAACATAGATATGAAGATATAGATACCAATTGAAACACAACCTAGTTCTTATAAAATGAAATTAGATCTAGAAACAATCAATCAATCATAAGAACAAAAGATTTCTAGAAACAATTTCATGTTTATCAAGTTTAGCACAAATCAATCAACTTATCACAAATCTAGCTAAAATTGAAAATCAAATCAACAAACAAAAAAATGATATCAAAATCATCCTAGTCATGCTTCTTAATCATATAGCATCAATCAATAAGAAGATCTAAGAAGAAAACTAAGAAGAAGATGATTTTACCAACAAGTATGAACACCACGAACTGAAGATCAGATCAAAACGAAAGATATAGACATAATTTGGTTCTGTAAATGCTTGGGGTTTGTAGAACTCTTCCAGACACTCGAAATCAGTTTTTGAATCAAGTGATTCGGAGTAGAAATGAAGAAGTTATCACAAAAACAAAAATAAAAAATGTTGAGAGAAAATTTCTGCACTTGTTCTTCAATTTCAATTTTCTCAACTTGTAAAGAATGAGAGGGAAGGAGAAGATTTAATGAGAGAATAACAAAATGACATTTTTGCCCTCTTTCTTTAATGTCTCCCCAAGATGGTGTGTGGGCATCTCGGGGAAGAACACATTTGGGGCAGAGATGGCCACATGCCATCTCGGGATGGTGCATGGTGATGGCTTGAGCCATCGCACCTCACCCCTTGCGCTCCTCTCGCGTTCTTCGACTGTTCTTTGGCCTCCAAACTCCGAATTTGAATCCGTTTAAAGATTATGAACTAGGAATCCCTCATGGACATGGAAATATAAGATATATAACCCATAAAATAATAATTCTACTCGATATAAAAAGATAAATACAATGTATGCAACATGAGTTGAAAGTGTAGTATCTTTTGACTTAGAACTCGAAATCAATAGTATGAGTAACCGAAATGACCGGAACTCAATGAAGAATGATTTAATACTAAATTCAAGTTCAATATCCATGTTATACAAATATACACACAAACAAACACATTTCACACAAGAATGCAAACTACATAGAGATAGTCTCCAATAATGCATTTTCCAAAACATGTTATTTCCATACCAATGTATGAGCATTAATCTTCAAGTGTGTGAATGTGTTATACCAAATGATGTGCTACGATGCAGGGACAAAAATGTATGAATTGTGTGTGTGTGCACATTTAATGATGCACAACTAAGCAGGGACACATATGAATTAATTGTGTGTGTGTGCGTCTATATCTTGCAAGAAAAAGAAAGATCTCGATGCCTAACTAAGTAGGGACACATATGAATGAATTGTGTGTGTGTGCGCCTATGCCTTGCAAGAGGAAGAAGGATCTCGATACCTTAGCATCCAAGAATTGTACCAATCCTTTTGAACATGAACTTTGCATCATGAGAAGTTGCTTTTCTTCCTTGAAGCTCTTATCATCACGAACCACTTAAGCAACTAAGCATTACAAAGAAATGAAGTTTTGTTGTGGAATCAAGCCTTTACAAATCTAGAACCTAACAATCCCAATCGGTTATGTTGTTAGGTTTTAAATCCGACCATCTTCATGGGACTATTTATACCCGATCGATCGGGTAACCCCGATCGGGTGTTATGGGGCTATCTTCGATCAACTAGGGTTGGCTTGACTTGGTCGATTTCTTGGTGACGTGGTGCCCCCAACTCTTGTTTATTGTTGATGTGTCACTCTCTCCGCAAATTACACCAACGATAGGTATAATTAACCACGCGTTAAGCAGGTGAGTACAAATAAAGATCCTATCGCAAATCAAAGAGAGTAATAGTAAAGCAAGAGATGATGTTTTACGTGGTAAAACCCCTAAGGTGGAGAAATGTCCACGGTTGCCAGTAACAACGAGAAGAATTCACTATGAAGAAAATAATTACACACTCAACCTCTCTTGCGCTCGTGTAATCTAACTTGCGTTCACCCTTTTAGGGGTGCTATTAAGGCCTATTTATATATGCTGTGAACTCTAATTCTTGATGTACTAGTAAGGAAAGTTTCCGTAATTATACGAAACTCTAATTTATTGGAGTCGTGTTATCCTTCTTCCTTATTTTACGTTGATTATGTTTCAACTGTATTAGATCTCTTGCCTAATCTGGACTTTGATATCTATGAGGAAATTTTCTTCCTTATCAAAATATGCTATGCTTCTAGACACCTTATTCGAGTAAGATTCATTCTCTGCGTGTTTGAGTCGTAATTGCATTAAGTTTATGATTGTCCACATATCTTTCAATTGATCATCCATTACTCTCGAACAAACTCCCTTGCTTCCCGACCAATGGTTTTACCCCGAGCATAGGTGTTATCCCGACCATCTGGGCAATCCAGATCGATTTTTTTATTAAATTTCTTATTCGATCATCTTAATGAGACCATCTCTACCCAGTTGTTAGGTAATCTAGATCAGGTGTTACAAAGTTGTCTTTGGTCAACTTGGTTGTTTCAATCTGGTTAACTTTTGGTGACGTGTCTTCCTCGACTTTTGTTCCTTGCTGACGTGGTACACTCTCCAAATTATACCAATAACAATACCCCATTAAACATACAAAGCCGAGTATCTTGTTCTAAAAGAGGGACTCACTCAGCAAAGTATGTTTAATCTTATGTCGTAGCTCATAAATGCATGTTTAATGCTTAACAACTAAGCATTAGCCTCGACCACATCCATTTTTTCTGTTCGAGTGACATGAGATAACTGATTCAGCCATTAGTGACTTTTTTGAATTTCAAACGGCGAGTGATCTTCTGGGTTTGTGCACCAACCCACACTCTCACACGTTGTACTTGGTCATGTTTTTATGCCTAGATGACATCTTCCACTTATATATATATATACATGTTTTGAAACCTTCTTTCTTCCCCCTCACGGTTTCATACACTTTTTGTTGGATTTTCTCTTCCTCTCTCCAACTCTTTAGTTTTCTCTCGTTCATAATTTTACCAGCCAACAGTTCATGCTCTAATTCTCTCGACAATCTTTCAGGTATGTATCCTATCCTTCGTCATCAATATTTTGAACTTCACATGTGTGGCATTGAGGTGGGCGATATAGAAAATATCACTAGGCTTGAATCCATACTATTGGGACACTTTCACAAATACAATTCTTTATCTCAACCCATTGCCCTAAATGTAGATTATACATGTTGACGACGATTTTTGGATCATTGAAAAGTCAACCGCCAAACATAAATACGTAGGCAGATCAAAGCTTTGACCAGTCAAGGGTTGAATAATCAAAGACTCATTCTGTGTGGATGCGATACGATTTGTTTGTATTTGAGAATAATAATGTAGAAGAGTGGGAAATAAAGAATAAATCAAACAGAACACATGTTTTACGTGGTAAAACCCCAAGACGGGGAAACATCCATGGTGCCGGTGACGACAAGAAGAGATCCACTACGAATAGAATAACTACAACACTCAATACTCACTTTTCTCTCATATGATGGCTCATCTTTTTCATCTAAGCCTCAATTATTGATGATGATCTTGTTCTTTTATAATGAATACATGGCTGTATCTATATGGTTTGATCTAGGGTTGCCCTAATTATTGTCGTACGAATGGTGGATTCATTAATTAGAATCTTTGTAGGCTTCTAGTAATATAGTTTGTTTAAGACTTATTTCCCATTTAATGTTTATATTTTTGGAAGCTATGGGTTTCTTCCTGATTAGAATTCTATGATACTGAAGAGGAAATAGAAATTTTTCCTTATTGGATTATGATTCTTAGATTTAGTATCTGAGTGATTCTTCGTTTGATACGACGTGTCTCAATAAGGTCATATTTACTGTTTTGGATGAGTAGATATCGCTTAGTAGAGATCTTCGCTCATTAAGACTCCTTTTACTGGATGGTTTTACTTGGCGCATACTCTTTTAACTTCCATATTAATTTTCTTGATGACATGTCATTGGGCAATGGCCCTCTCGTTGATTGGTTGACTTTGATGATGTGGAATCACTATATTTCTACATTACCCGCAATCTTCAATGACGTGTCATGCTGACGAAAAGCACATATAACAATACCCCTTCAAATCCGCGAGATGAGTTCTGGACGACTCGTCGAAGGGGATTTGAAAAGTTCTCTAATTTTTTTTTACTCTTGCAAACTGATAATCTTCAAGACAGGTTATGTTGCTGAGATACATTTTTAAATCTCAGTGTCTTTGGAATATAAATCAAGTCACTACGATGCCTTTTGATACTTTACTGTGAGATGAATTTGCACTTGGTCTTGTCGGGCCATGTCTAATCACCAAATGATCAGTCATTTTTTAAGTGATCGACTTCTGATTTTGTTTTGTGTGGCTCTCTTGCAGGAAGTGCCGAAACAAAAGTTAAGATGGGGGACTTAGATATTTTCTTTAACTCTTCCTTTCTTATAAATTTTTCCTTGTCTTTAGTAATGCCCAAGTGTGCACTTCTATTCTATATAGATTTAGTACACGGTATACCTTTCTTCTTTAAGGCCTTCCAACTAGTATTCCTGAAATCAAAAAATCACTTTTGTTTGTATAAACATAATTCAAAATTCTTACTTGCATTTGGTTCTAATCGCGTTCGATGAACGGTTGTCTCCACGAGCTTTGATTTTTGAGAACTTTTTTTTTTTAACTAGCCATGCACTGGGATTAGCATGGCATTTTTTTTTCTTGAAGAGGTAAAAAGCCAAAGAGCCTAATGGAATAGCAACGGCGTGTTAAGTTATTCCCCTAGCTGAATAGATATGGTGAGTTGAACTATCAGAGCGAGCTGAATAGATTGGCACTTAAGATTTGATGCTTGGGTGCTTTTAAGTCGCTTTATTCCGATGAGGTCCCAAATTTTTAATACTTCACTAGCCATTTAAGTGTCATTTTTTTTGCTCACCATGTTTCGACCACCTTTTTGTTTCTTATTGCGTTCCCTTTGCAAGAGCAATTTTCTCTCCACAACCATGTTCTCATCTTTCTCATCTTTCTCACCTTTTCTTTTGACTGCAGTATTCCATAATGCTTTTATCGCTGCTCAGAATATCCTCTAAAGGCATGTTCCGATGATCTTTTGAAGTTTTAAGGCTCAAGACAGCTTGAACTTGCTTAGGGTACCTCTAAGTAACATTTTTCGTCACAAGCTGAGAAAAATGTGGTAGATGTTGTTGCTTTCGGGAAGGTAAGTTGGTGCTCTATGGAGATCGTGCTTCTTAGTATACACCCCCTAGGCCATTTCCATAAATATATATATATATATATATATATATATATTTATGGCGAGTCTGGTACTCTTGTTCTCTAGAGGTTCATGTTGCTCAGAATCTAGCCCCTAACAAAGTTGTCACTTGAATTGATGTCGATGTGCAGAGTATGAACCATGTTTTAGGCATATAAGCTCATTTCTCTTTATTGGTCGGTCCGAGTAGAATTTCTACCTTGTTTTTTGGCCCAAGTAAAGTTTTTTTTAGATGGGACATTCCGAGTGTTCGCCTGTATCTCCTTGATATTTTTCTCACAGGTTAGATTCTTCATTTTGACCGATCTTTCTTATACTCCAGTCTTCTTTTTGGCTGATCTTTCTTATAGATCGATCTTCATTTTGGTTGATCTTTCTTGTAAATACTTTTTATCGATCTTTTTGTATTTGATTTTAACCATTATAGGTTCTTTTTACAATTGCTCTCTGGCTTTTGTACTGCTTGCAAATTGTTCCAGAGGCTCGCTCGGCTAACAGAATGATTTAGGCTCTGGCTCATGGCAACCTGAGTGTTTATTTTGCACCTCGGGGATCCTGACCGTATTTAAGTTTATACCCACCTTCGGGGTTTTTACTTGATTTTCAGAGAACCCAGGGAATCTCAAAGTGTTCGACCCAAGTGGCTCTGATCTAGCATTTGAATGTTTCCTTTCTGCTTCTACATACACTTGCCCATTGGAGCTTTGTACTTGCATATTTTAAACTCAATAGAAAAGTTATTTAAACAGAAAAGTATTTACCCCTCTTATTTTTCTAAAAGGTCAGATCGCAGATAGTGCTTTCTTTGCACACAGTCAGCTCTTGAGCTGACAATGCTTTATTTGCATCCACTCATATTTTCTTTTTGGACGATCTTTCTTATAGATCGATATCTCTTTTTTTTAGGACATCTAATGCATTTAGCCTGAATTGGTTCTTCGTCCTGATTTTGACTTGTACAGGATTTATATATATATATTGTTTGGTCAAACTGTGCTATCTGGCAAATCTTTCTGATCAATGTATACCTTATATAAAGTATTATTATTAAACTGATCAATTTGGCTTCAGAATGATGGCCTTGATAATAATCAAGTATCTCATTAAACTGATCATCCTTAGACTGATCAAGTGTCTTATTAAACTGGTTAGCTTTGCTTCAAGAATGATCAAGTATCTTATTAAACTGATCATCTTTAGACTGATCCAATTGTCTTATTAAACTGATCAGTTTTGCTTTAAGAATGATCAAGTATCTTATTAAACTGATCATTTTTAGACTGATCAAGTATCTTATTTAACCGATCAGTTTTTACCCACGTGTTACATCGAGGCTCACCATGGTCATACACCCAGGTCCCTGCACAAGTCACCAAGGACGTCTCCCGGTTTTGTCTGTTACAGGGGTGCCGAATCGTTGGAGTAGTGTATACCAACCAACACAGCTACGCATCTCGCCAGGGTTTTTTCCAGGTAACATGGTACCTCGGGTTTATCTTTTTTAGCCAATAGGTGTATTTGCACCTAATCGACTCGGTGGGCGTGCTGCTTTAGCTTCTCAGCCCCTTTCAGACACTTTCTATCCGCCCTTCGCGGTTTCATGGCACCCGAGTTATTGACATGTTCTTATTATCATGTCATTATCATATGTTCTTATTATCATATGATTCTTATCATGTCATTATCATATGTTCTTATTATCATATGCTGACCTTTTTTGGAGGCATTTGTTAGTGAAGATTTTGGCCCCTTTGGCTTTTTTGTTGTGTCGTTGTGGACAATCATCTTCGAGTTTGTTGCACTTGTGAAGATTTCTTATCTTTTTGTCTTCCCCCATTTTTGTTTTGTAGTGCTGGTCTCTGATAGACCATTTTTTTTTACTATAGACGCTAAACGCTTTTTAAGGAGCTTCTGTCTATGCACTGAGATAAAACTCTTTTTGTGCGTATTAAGATTAAGCTAAATTTCTGTACTAAAATTTTAATCATCTGTTTAAACATGCGAGTAACATTTGCACCACTATATGCTTTAATAATATCTAACAAAAATAGTTGGATCAATGTATGTTATTAGTGATGACTGTTGTTCGGGATACTGTACTCATGAATCCTTCATGCATGGTGCTTTGTATAAAAACCATATGGTATGCATTGTGTGTAAGATCTATTATGTAATAAATAATCATAATATGACAGCATATGCATGCATGGTCTAATTTTAGGAGAAACATGCAAAAGCTATATGTGTTGCATACTATGTTGAAAGCATAATAAGAAATCTCGATAAATAAGGGTGAAGAAAGTGTTTCACAATCCTTTACCTCATCGTTATCATTATTCAGCTGTGTAGTCTTGAGTATTCTGACGCATCCGCTAGACATCAAATAATTAGACAATAAACTATATTTTACCTTTAACTGTGTTGGTGGGTGTTTCCATCTTTGATCTAGAGATGTGATGCTTCGAATATCGTCAAAATTCCATAAAGACCTTCCGCGAATCGCAATGATCCATCTAATTCCCTTTTTTTTTTACAAGGAGTGATGGCTGCGAGAAATCTTTTAATCAAACCACCTTTTGATCAAACCACCAAGACTTTATTGGTCTGCTGCAATTCGACTTTTTGCATGTGCTGAGATGTTGTGATTGATCCACATGCTTTTGTCTTATACTCCGACTTCCATTATAGTTTCATCTTTTTTTTTTTTGAAATATATCAGTTAATGGAGATACGATTTTGCTACAATTACTTTGCAACTGCGATCTTTTTTTTTATCACATCATTTGCTCATTTGTTATATATGCTACCCCCTAGCCCCCCCAATAGTTAAAGTAGTTTTTTTTCAAACAGAGTGCTTTTAACATCACGTTCTTTCTTCTTTTTAGATGATTTGCTAAGTAGCCGGTTGGGGTATCTAATAGAGCAATGACTTGAAATATCTAGAATAGTTGAAACCTTCTGGTGAACCGAATTGCTGTGATAAGCTGAGTGGTTCCACCAAATTGAGCAGCTACGGCGAGCCAAATAGGATGACACTCAGATTTGACTACTTTATTCGCTAAATGTTTATAGCAGAGTTTTTTTTTGAGTAAACGTAGTGGGGAGGCAGAATTGATATAATCATCTTTTGGTTGCCACATGTGGTTTTGATCGACTGAGTATATTAGCGGTCTGGAGTCTGAGGTTTTTTTTAAAACCATTTAAGCTTTTGATGGTCGAGGGCTCACCGTTTAGTTGATGATTGTATTGATGTGACAATTTGGATTTTTCATTGATATATTAAATCCAAAAAACCTTTAGAAAACACTTTTTCGAGTTGAATCTGATCAATCTTTCATGACTTCAAAGTCTAGTTGCTTAACTTGTAACTTATTTGGTTATCGGTTTATGTAATAACTGAGCTTTTTCGAATTTAGCTGGTGAAAATGCCCATTTGAGGTGAACTTTTGAGGTAAACCTTTTTTTTTAAGTGCATCTCACTTTCTTTTACCAAACTGTGTTTACGAATTCGCTTGCTTGCACATCTTCTAGTGATGATACAACAAAGCCAACGCCTTAGCATCCCTTTCTCCGTTTTTTTTTAGTTCAGGCTTGCTAGAGCGTCTCGGGTGTTTCATATTTTTATGCTGCACTCGACATGAGCGAGGACGTTGAGACTTTTCGAAAAAAAATATGTTTTTTGGCTTAATCCGCCTTTACTAAAGATCAAGGAGTACACTTGTACTCCGGCTAATAAGGAAAAGGTTTTTTTATATGAAATTGCAGTTTGACTCTGATTAGATCCTTAACGCAAGCGCGAGGAGACTATTAAACTACTTCTCGACCATAGCCATAGAAGCAATGGTTGGATCAAATCGTTTAGTTAGAGGTGGAGATTCCTGCACGATCTATCTTAGAAAATGTGTTTGAAGCAAGAAACTGTAATCTGTAATCATAAGCTAAGAATAAGGATAAATGAGATGTGGTCACAATCATAAGTACTCAAGATATTGCGTCTGGAGAGGTGGATAGATAGGACTACTAGTTGCTCGATCAGGACCCTAGCTTTATTGCGAGCCAAAAACGATAAGCGACATTCTCCCTTGACTTTGAATCTCTTTTTTGAATCATGGAACCCTGGATCCTTTTATTCAGGAATCTTTTCCAGTTTATTCTTTTGATTTGAATTGTTATTGTCCTAATAGTTGTACATTTATTTGTGCCGTTATGTATATATATAAATATTATTATTTTGATTTCTGTGAATGTGACCCATTGTAATGAATCCCTTAAGCTAATCTTTGACTTCTCTTCTCGACTGATCTTTTTCATAGACCAAGCCCCCCCTTTTTTTGGTGCATGGATCTTCTCGCCTATTCGGTTGAATCTGAGACCCATTTTAACGTTGTTCAGCTTTGCTCAGATCCTTTTATCTTTGAGTGGTTCATACTAACACTTGAATCCTATCTCTCGGTTGTGATCAGATCCTTTAATCTTTGAGCGGTTCTTACTAGCGCTGGGATCCGAGTTCGGATCCCAGTTTGAGCAGACCTTACTAACGCTCGGATCCTATCTCTCGGCTGTGCTCAGATCTCACTTTGAGCGGATCTTACTAATGGTTAGATCCTTGCTCTCGACTTCGCTTGGATCCTACTTTTAGCAGATGCTCGAATCCTATCTCTTGGCTTTGCTCGGATCCCACTTTGAGTGGATCTCACTAACGCTCAGATATTTGCTCTCGGCTTTGCTTGGATCCTACTATGAGCAAATGCTCGGATCCTATCTCTTGGCTTTGCTTGGATCCCACTTTGAGCGGATCTTACTAACGCTCGGATCCTCGCTCAGTAATTGATTTGGTTTGTGTCCCTACCCTTTACTCGGGTTGATAATCGACCGTTAATTTTGGTTGGAATTTTTGACAAATCAAATCTTTGATTGATTAGGAACTTTAATCGATCAGGTTCTATCTTTGGATGACCATAATTTTGGCTGAACAGGTTCCGTCTTTCTTCGACCAGATTATATCCTTTGCCGACTAGATTCTTTTCGAACAGGTTTTTTGTTGTAGTGTACGTGGTGACACCCGGTAATTGATGAATGTGATTACTGTTTGGAGTTTTCCCGACCTGTCTGATCAAGATGCTTTGGAAAGCAACTCGGATTCTTTTTTTTTAATCCGTATGGCTCCATTTACGATTGTAGAGTATAATAATTAAGATAAGCTTGCTCAGGTAAAATAAGATAAACGAGTTCTATTTGTATAAAGCATAACATATTTGATAGATCAGAATCTTTATATTAGAGAGAGATCAAACCCGGATTGATAAAAGTAGTTTTTAACAATGCATGACCAATGCTATTCTTCCATCTCTGATCAAGTCACCAAGGTTATATGGTTTCTTATTTGTTGAAACCTTTAAACGCGTCGAGATGAAATTCGATTCCAACATACCGAGGCAAGGTTCGATTCCTTTGTGCCCGATCAATTTTGACAACTTTGTTAAGCGCTTTCGGAAGTGCTTTTTATCAAGATCTAAGTCTTGGTTGATTCATTAAATAACACTTATTCGAAAGAAAGAGACTATAATTATTTTCAAAAACATATACATAACAGATCACAACACTGTTAACTATATCGAATTGGTTTTATCTATATTTAAATGATTTAAACGTTTACCCAAAGCAGTTATATGCTAAATATGCTATGTATGTCATGAGCATAGAAATTTTTGTTTTAGACAATAAATATTCAATCATTATAAGCAGATATATATTTTCTATTTGCGTAATAAAATCATAAAATTAAACTTGTATGAATTGGCTTACCTCGACCACTTACCGAGCCCAGTGTCTAGTTTTTTTTTTTTGGATCCTTTGTTATTGGACTAGTCAGTACCAAAGAGCTGAGTGAGCTTTAACTGAGAATTGATTTTGAGTCCTCTTTCCTCTTACTGTTGGATTGCAATGTTCCAGAGGTCGTCAAATATTCCTCGAAATGAACTGTGTTGTGGACCACATATCCTTGGAAAGATATGTGCATCTAGTTTACAAAAACATTCACGTTTTGTGATTTCGACTTTCGTAGAGAGAGATATGCCTGTCTTAGTGTTTGATAGTCATATCAGAAATCTATCCGCGATCTGTCATCTTTAATATTGCGGGAGCCACTAAACCTTGATCAGATTGAAATAGGCTTCGAACCATATATTCTTGGAAAGCTTTAGATGTCTAGTTTCCAAATGTTTTTACGGCTTGTAAATCAGAGTTTTGTGGAGGGATATATGACTGTTTAGGCACCCGATGGTCAGATCAGAAAATCCTCCGCTAGTCGCTCATTGTAGTGTTGCGGGGGCCACCAAAACATGCACGAATCGAACTAGATTTTGTACCATATATGATTGGAAAGGTATGGAGGTCTAGTTTCCATTAGTTTTTATGGTTTACAATTCCAAGTTTTTTAGAAAGAGTTATACTCACTTTAGTACCTAAAGGTCAAATGCTCTGTAACTTGCGACTTCTTTTGCATTGTGAGTTATTGGAATGGGAGAGCAATTCCTCGGATCAATTATGTGCATCTTGAAGCTTCACAAGAATTGCTCTTACAATATCATACCTCTGAATTTTTTCATGACCGTGCCTCCTTCTGCGGGTACTGTTGATGATCCACTCCCTAGAGCTTACAATGGTCGTTTGCTATGATGTTTCAGATGTAGAATCCACATTTAAATTCCTTCTGTAGTCTGTTCATAAGGGTTCCTCGAAGTTGAGTTCACTCCCTCCTTCTTGAACCAATAGTTGATGGTGATTTTTGGATTGTTGAAAAGTCAACCGCCAAACATTAATACGTATGCAGATCAAAGCTTTGACAAGTCAAGGGTTGAATAATCAAAGCCTCATTATGTGTGGATGCGATATGATTTGTCTGTATTTGAGAATAATAATGTAGAAGAGTGGGAAACAAAGAATAAATCAAACACAACACATGTTTTACGTGGTAAAATCCCAAGACGGGGAAACATCCACGGTGCCGGTGACGGTAAGAAGAGATCCACCATGAATAGGATAATTACAACACTCAATACTCACTTTTCTCTTATATGATTGCTCATCTTTTTCATCTAAGCCACAATTGTTGATGATGACCTTGTTCTTTTATAATGAATACATGGCTGTATTTATATGGTTTGATCTAGGGTTGCCCTAGTTATTATCGTACAAGTGGTGGATTCATTAATTAGAATCTTTGTAGGATTCTAGTAATATAGTCTGTTAAGGACTTATTTCCTGTTTGGTGTTTATCTTTCTGGAAGCTATGAGGTTCTTCCTGATTAGAATTCTATGATACTGAAGAGGAAATAGAAATATTCCCTTATTGGATTAAGATTTTAGATTTAGTATCTGAGTGAATCTTTACTTGATACGGCGTGTCTCGATAAGATCATATTTCCTGTTTTGGCTGAGTAGATATCGCTGAGTAGAGATCTTCGCACATTAAGACTCCTTTTACTGGACGATTTTACTTGGCGCATAGGCTTCTAACTTCCATATTAATTTTCTTGATGACATGTCATTGGCCAATGTCCCACTCGTTGACTGGTAGACTTTTGATGATGTGGAATCACTATATTTCTGCATTACCCGTAACCTTCAATGATGTGTCATGCTGACGAAAAACACATATAACAATATAATTGCTCAAATAGAGTTTGTACCTTAACATGCTAATCCTTATTTTTCCACTTCTATTGGTGCTTGTCCAGATATGTTAAAGACAATGATTTCCAGACAAGCGGCCAGATCCTCACCCAGAGAATCCACACGTCTTGCGAGTGACTTAAAGTTCACCTCGCAAAAATTAAAAATAGAAGAGGTTCCTAAAAGATGGCATGCTCATACATTGAAGTATTTTACTGATCACCCATATGCCTTTGACTATAAGATAAATGTGGTCACCGAAAAGGAGCTTGGAAAGTTTAGGATAGGTTTAATATTCCCCACTCAGTGCACCTGATTTCTAGTGGCGAGTGTACTGTGTGGAACCCTCATTCCGATGCTATCGCCATCTATGGGGCCATGCGATCTTCTAGAGTTACTCACCCATCATGTCCTTCATTGCTTGATTTTTAGCTGATGCAGGCATTGCTCATGTACAATTGGCTCCTAACTCCTACCGGGTGCTGATTTGCTTATGGCATATGTGGAGGAAAATCAAGGCTAGGCACCCCTGACTCTTCAAGAGATTCATAACTTCTGTAACCTTTGTCGCATAGATACTGGGGGTACTTTCCACCTACAATCGACCTCACCGAGTCACTGGATCCCTCACAACTAAGAGGAGAAGGCCATCACTCCTACTAGCAAAGATCACAAGGGCTTCATATAGGGCTTTCCCTCATCTAACAAGTATTGGAAGAACAATTGGTTCTTCGTTAGAAGAGACTAAGGGGTGACAGTAGTGGCTGACCTTAACCAATTATTGAACAGAAACAGTGTTCTGAGGCACTTTTATTTCCCTGAGCTACGGAACAGGACTCTGCCCGAGATTAATTGGAGTCAAGCTTCTTTGGTCGTGAGGGTGGCCTAGACTTCTTGGAAGAGAATGGATCGTTGTAATCTGTTTATGGAAAAAGACCTTATCGACTTGAGGCTTTTTTTAGCTATCTCCATAACACTCAATCGCCATAAGTCCCAACTCCTTTATCATGTGACTTTACTTTGTATGTACCCATCCTTAATATTCTTATCAAATTTTCTTTTCAATGTATGAGATAGATGTTATTGCTGGCGACCAAGCCGAAAAGGCTAAGAATATTGATCGGGCTAGTATGAAAGATGCCGCCGATCAAGTGGCTTAGGGAATTGCACCCTCCGAGCATGATTTGGTGCCGATTGTATATGAGCCTAATCCCAACAACACAATCGCCTTCATTGGGCAGACAGAGAGGAGTGAGCGTGACGCCTCTCTAAGGGACAGCAAGAGAGGGTCCTCTAGGGACAAATCTGCTCAGAAAAAGTTATTAGGTTTTTGAGTCTTGTGTTGGCATAATTATATATCAAAAAAATATTTGTTTTGTATTGATTAGTTGTCTAAGATTTATGGATCATCAAGCTTCAAGGAAGATGGAAAACAATTCATGCAAAATGATGGCTATAAGAGGAATAAAGCTTCATTTCATAGCTAAAGGTATATTGAGACCTCTTTCCTCTTGCAAAGCCTAATAACACACACACACACGCACATATCATTCATTTGTGTCCCTACACCATTGTTCAAAATTTGATATAACACATGCACACACTTATTCATGTATGCACATGCATTAGATTAAAAAAGTTGACAAGTTTTTGAATTTGCTTGTTCTAGACTAATTCTAGGAAATTGCATACTTGTATATTCTTGAGTTTATTTTATTGTATTTGTATGATATTGAACTTGAATTTGTGCTTATGATATTCCATATTGAGTTCCGGTCATTTCGGTTACTTATTCTTTAAGTTTCAATTTCAAATTAGGAAGTTAATTTTTTTTTTGTCATTTTATCGTACATGGTTTTCGTATCTGATTTTCAAGATCGAATACCATATTTTTCAAAAAAAATCTTGATGTATTTTGTGCATAAGAGAGTCATGGTTTGTAATCTTAAAACGGATTCAAAATCAGAGTCTGAAGACCGAAGATATGGGCGAAAGACTAAAGGAGTCTCAAGGGGAAAGGAAGGGGATGCCCCATTTCCCTTGGAGGTGCATAAACCTCCATGAGAAAGGAGGTCCTCTACCCCCATGGAGGCCCATGCACCTCCACAGGATTCAAAGTTGTCCTCCTCCCATTGGTCCATCAATTCCCCTCTTTTAATTTCCCTTTAAAAACTCCCTTTCCCTTTCATTCTTTTCCAAGAAGAAAAACTTGAAAAAACTTGTGTAGAAATTTTCCTTCCAACATTCCTAGTTTCCAAACACCATATCTTTTTCATTCAGAGTCTGATTACAGTGATTTTAGTTAGAGATTCTTTGTTTGCCAGTCCTATTTCTTTTCTATAGGAGCCATTTGGTTGAGTTTTCTGGTAGGTTAACACACAAAAACGGGACTGCACAGTTTTCACTTGAGGTATTGATTTCTCTTTTGATTTTTGAGCTTTAAATCTTCAATTACCTTGGATTTTCTCCTTCAATACTTGTATGCATATTGTGTTTACTTTGAATAGAGTTTTGGACTCTATAAAAGCTAGATTGAGCTTTGATTGTATCTTACATGTTGAGTTAGCTTTTCGTAAAACCTACGTTTTCACATGTTTGTGTTTTTGATTGTGCTAGCTTTCTATCTAGGACTATTTTGAGCTTTGATTGATTGATTTTAATTAAAAATAGTCTCTACATGTGCTAGGTTTTTTATTTGATAATTTTCATGATTAGCACAATTTTATTGTATATTTAGAGCTACATTGTGAATACATGCTCTATATTTCTCGCTAGGAATCTATTGATCTTTTGTTATGATTCTAGCATGATTTTTGTTTGATAGTAAATCTTGTTTATGTACTTAAATGACTATCATTGATTCATGGTCTAGTGGCATGAATACATCTAGAAGCTAAATGTGTTTTGGTGTTTTGACATTTTCTAGATTTGTTATTTATGCATGGTAACTAAACATTTTTTATATATGAGATTTCATGCATAAGTCTAGTTCTAATAGAATATATTTGTTCATGGAGTCATAGCTAGGATCGGGATGATCCAGATAGCTAGCTGTGGAAGTCTCATATTGGAAAGGGGATCTTCCATTTGAGCATGGAAGTCGTATTTTGGAGAGGGGATCTTCAACTTACGTATGAGTCTTGACTAGGATCGGGGTGATCCGGATAGTTAAGCAAAATGGCATATCTTTCATTGTGTAGGGTTAAAGGGAAGTGGTCACTTGAGAGATTTCAAGGTGAAGTGGTCACTTGAGAGATTGTATCTTTTTATCTTACTAGTGGAAGTTGTTTTCCGGTGGTTATGGTATCAACATATGGATGTTTCCTCTTCAGAGGTTTTACCATGTAAATATCTTGTGTTGATTCTCACTATCCCTATCTCTTGATTTTTGTATATGTGTTGATATATATATATATATATATATATATATATATATATATATATATATCTTGCTTGATATACTTGTAATTGACATTCATTTATATCAATAATTGAACTTGTTAAAGGCTTTTGGTTAAATAACCTAGTTTTTATCTCATGCAAGTCGTTACCAATATTGGCTTTGTTTGATTAAGGATGTATTTATTAAATTGACTTTGCGTTTGTCTGATTAATAAAATTGTGAAACAAGCTATCTAGAGGGTAAAACATACGCTTGCTTCAATGGAATAAAAAAGGTGTACTAACATATTCACGCCCCTCTAGGTTAGCTTAAGGGAAATTAATCGTGTTTGTATTTTCACTTGATATCAGAGCCAGACACTAGATTGCACTTAGTGCTCATTTGGTTGAGATTTCTACTGGCTCAAAAGGTCTACAAACGTTTATTAAATTTTTTAGAGTTGTTTGGTTGGGCTTTTAAGATTTTCTATTTTTAATTAAGTAGAGGTTAGTAGAGTTTAAACCTCTACTAGACAAAAACTCATGGGGAGGTACTTCTCCAAGTAGACATTTTTTTTAAAAAAGTCTACCAACCAAACAATTATATTTTTTTTTCAAAAACTCTATTTCTAATAAATCTACTACAAGTAGATCTTTTACCAATATATGTTTTTCAAATGCCCAACCAAACAAGTTCTTAGTGAGTATTCAAGGTGATACATTCACGGTGAATTTGTTAATCTTTGGAGCTACGAGACTTCAAGATGATGTTTTTGCTGTAAGAGCCTCAAATACAAGGCCACCATTACATTGGGGTAATAACTATAGGTTTTGGAAATTGAGGATGAAGGTCTATATCCGCTCAATTGATGAAAGAGCATGGATGTTAGTTGAAGAAGGCTATTCTCTTTCTAGCAAGGTTCAAGAAGATGGAATTGAAATTCCCAAACCAGTGAGTGAATGGATGGCTAATGATTTTGAGATTTCTAAATTGCACCATCGTACTATGAATGCCATCTTTGGAGGGGTGGATGAACACCAATTCTCCGATATACAAAATCTTGAATTCGTCAAAGAGGCATGGGATACACTTCAAGTCACAAATGAAGGCACATTAGTGGTGAGAAAGTCTCGACTTCAATTGTTGACATCACAATTCGAAAGCTTGCATATGAATGATGAAGACAAGTTTGAAGACTTCCAATTCCGTCTTCTTAATATTGCTAACCAATGTCAAGCACTTGGAGTGCCAATCTCAATGGAGCGTCTAAATTGGAAGATCATAAGATCTCTTCCTAAGAGATTCAAGGCAATGGTTACAACCACAGAAGAAAGCAAGGATGTAGATTGCTTAAGTATTGATGAATTACTTGGGTCTCTCTAAACCTATGAAATGTGCTTAAAACCAAAGACCTCAAGTCTATTGAAGAAGATAGTGATAATGAGAATGAAGAAATGTCTCTTATGGTTAGGAAATTTAAGATGTTTCTAAGGAAAGGTGCTAAGCCTAAAGGTATCTTTTCCAAGGAAAAGGAAGTCAAGAAGCCGTAATCTCCAAAAGTTGATAAGGATGGTTAAGCCAAGAGCAAGAAGGTTTAGACATTTTACTAATGAATGCACTAATTAGAAGTCTAAGAAATAAAAATATGGTAAAACTATGGCAGCCACTTGGAGTGATAGCGATTCTAGCAAGGTGGAAAGCTCATGTGATGAGTCCTCGAGTGATAAAGAGCTAGTAAGCAATTTTGTTGCCTTCACGGCCTCACACTCTAAGCTAAAAGCTGACAATGATTTTTTATGGACAAGGATAATAATCAAGGTCATCAAGAGGGTGTGAACTTAAAAGCAGTCAATCTTGAACTTATGAATAAGGTTTAGAAACTTGAGGCTCAAAGGGATGAAGTCTTAAGAGAAGTGAAACAAATAGATGACTTGATTAGAAAACAAGTGGATGAGTTTGTGAAAACTTCTAATAGACACTTGAGTGAAAAAAATGATCTTTTGAAGATAATTTATGAAGTAGAGAGGCTTGTCTATGATAAAGAAGTGATTGTCAAGAATATGAGGGTTAAAAAGCAAACTTACATTGAAAAGATCGACATATCCAATCAAGCGATCAAAAACTTGGTAAATAACTCAGTCAAGGTGAATAATGTCACAAAGGTTGCTCAACCTCATGGAGTGTCTAGCCTTGAGAAAGCATCACCTATTTCAAGGATGGCTATGAATAAAAGGGTGAAAAGGTCTCTAGAAGACAAATCTCTCAAAGTCAAAGGTAAAGTGCAAGACAAGTTACCTCCTTAAACTCTTCCTACTTCTTCAAGACAACAAGGTACAATCATATCTTTTATTCCTATTTGCCATTATTGCATTACCGTTAGTCACATTAAACCTAGGTGTTATAAGTATATAGAATTTTGCAAATTAGGAAATGCATCTAGAGAGAAAAAGGTTGACTTTACTTTGAAGCATGCTAAGGATCTAGTTGTTGATAAGCATGATGCTCCTAAAAAGCATGTTAAAAAAATGTTTGAAGAAAATTTTTAATCCTTTTAAAAGTCTTGACAAAGCATGCATTGCTAGTAATGTTGAGGAGATGGGTATCAAAGATATTCTCTTTAATCAAATTATCAATGATCTCCACTCTAGGTTCAAAATTAAAGTCAAGGATGGGCATGACATATGTGTAAGTTCACCCAAGACCACATGGGTCAAGGGTGAGTGCTCTTACCATTAGTGTAAGGTGCACATGTGAGTTGGCTTTAAGTTTGATGTCAAGTTCTTAAGATTTTTAGCTATCTTGCTTTGTTTCTTTCTAACTTGGCATAACTTAGCTCTCTCACATTTATTACTTTGATAGTCGAAATCTATTGGTTAACTTTGTGAGAAGTTCATTTATATTTATATGGTTGACTTGAAATGCTTTGTTTTTATTCTCGTGGGATGACAAACCAATAACTTGTTGTCGTGGAGACAAACAAGTCAAGATCGCTCATAAAAAGGGCAAAGACATTCCATCTTATGAAAATTTATTGCTAAGGTATCTCTATATCCTAATGTTTGCATTCTATTGTTTTTCATCTCTCAACTCATTGTTTGCACTACATCATGTAGCATGTCATATTAGAGAACTTAGTATAATTTGCATATGGTTCTCATTGACATTTGCACACTAAAGATCTTGTAGTGATGTTCACAAAGGTCTTGAACATGGTGTGTAAAATATTTGTATGAATGTTGAGTGGTATGTTTTGAAAGATATGAGCTTCATATTCTTTGAAAGCTTCTCTCTTGAGAAGTAATGATCTTGACCAAATCTGTTGTATTGCTTTTAGATCAAGTGCTTATAAGTTATAAAACTTGGTTTTCAAAAAATGCACTTTACTTCTCTTATATGTTTTGTTGAGTACGTTGATTTTGCAAATATGTAAGTTGTGGATACACCTTGAAGTCTTTTGACTAGTACATTTAAGATGACCTATGGTTGATATCCATTTTGCTTCATCAACTACATAGAACTCAATGAGCATCTTCATGAAAAAGGCTACACATATTAGTTGTAAAGCGGCCCAATATAGGAAAGGGCTACACCATTATGATGAGTAAAATCCATCATGAAGCACATATGTTTATGTTTTAAAAAATCAAAGAATTGTTAAAAATAATCAATAAAAAAAATTCTTTGATTCAAACCTATAAAGAAAAGGAAGAAGGCTTAAAAGAAGTATAGTTAAAAATCATGTATGTTCGGGATGAAAAATAGAAATGGGATGACACGCCACATGCACACACACACACTCATATATTGAATTCTATTCTCTTAAAAGCAAAAATCCGGATGATAATCGGTTTGATCTTTTATGGAAAAGCTTAAGATGAATAAAAGTTGATGTGATTTGCTTGTTGATTATCAAATTACTCCTCTACATATATTTGAAGCAAAACGAACGCACACGCTTTTGCTTATAAAATGTTTGATATTCTAGCAATTAATGATGAATTATGAGAGTGATAAAAAATCTTGTTGTAACTCTCATAGATTGTGGAGCTTAATTTGTTTGATTTCTTCAAAATTGCTGGAATATATGATTGTGTGAATATCATTGTTAGGATTATGCTTAATAGCAAGAGTATAATAATGTATTCGACAATCTTTCATATTAATAAAGTGATTTATGTTAAGATTATGCTCGATAGCAAGAGTGTAATATTGTAATTGACAATCTTTTCTTACTAATAAAGTGATTTCTAGTTTAACAAATCTTATAGCATTTATATTTTAATAATTATAATTGTCAAAAGTAAATAATCATAAGGTCAAAAGACTATGAGAAAGGAAGAATTGTTCATACATCTAGACATGTACGAGGTAGACACAATTCTTTAGTTAGTCTTGAATAACATTCACAACTTAAGAAAAAAGGTTAGACGCCTTTATCTTGTCAAAATTGCAGATTCTTTTGCTAGCATTTGAGTGGGATCAAATGTGTTATGATGAGTCTAAAATCATCAAAGTGTGGTGTCTTTGGGTAAAAGAATATAGTGCACTAGGTGCATTACATAGGATCAAAATGAAAAAAATTATCTAGAACAGTCAATGGATAAAAGTTTTCATTTGAAGACAATCAGAGAGTCTATCTCAATCCTGAGATAAATGATGGACTTATGGTTGCAAGTGTTATCATTTGAGCTATAAATGAGTACGATTATATAGCATAATCTATCCTCGATAGTTTGGCGGTATTCATTTGTTAATCGATAGAGGACTTCATTTATAGATATGGACATTGTGGCTCCATTTATTGAATGAGAGTAGAATACCATCATATGAATGTTTTGAGGTATTGGATATTAAATCTTAACGTTAAGTTTTCAATAGTGTCTATTGAAACATGGCTTCTGGACAAGCCAAAATATCCAAGTTCAAAATGTGGTCATATGAGTAAATATGGTAACTTAGAGAGCTATAGGCGGTCTATGAGTTCTTGGCGATTACTGGTATTCTTCACGAGGATACACTTTCTCCAATAAGGTTGTCTAGGGTATGAATGAGTAACATCAACTTATTCTATCTTTATTTAAGTGTTCATTTTTAGTTCTTTAGTGGAATGAACTAAAATTAAATAGATTGGACCTAAGTGAATCATTTGTTGATTGTGATTGGGTTGTGTCTATTGGAGCTTAAATTTAGATAGCCTACCAAGATCCCCATTCCACACGAACTTGTATGGATCACTTGATATATTTTACCGGACCAATTTAGGGGTCCATCTAGATTTGTATTGAGGCATGTTGACTTGTTTCTTTTTGTAAGAATGGGTCTAGTTCACATGTGGACTTTTTATAAAGGTCAAATGGATTTAATAAAATAAGAAAAAAATATATAGGCCCATATATATGGTTTGGGGGGCAAGTCTATTTAGAATAGCTTAATTATATTATATTATTTTATTATTTAATTAAATGGAAATTAATTACTTTGTTGATTGATTAATTATTTAATTAAAAGTCAAAATCTTTTTCCTTGTAGAAGATGGTCTCCTAAAATTATACTATTGTTAGTAGTATAATCAATATTAAAGAATGTATTTGATAAGTAGATAAGTAGTTAAATAAAAGGTGTTATTTATCTAATCAAATTAGGAAGTCTTTAATATGGTTAGAAATACACTATTGTGTTGGATTAGGAGTCTTGGTGTAGGATAAAATTCCTTTTTGAAAAGGATTCTTAACCACCAAGTAAATCTACCTAGGGAAAGGATTCTTAACCAACAAGTAAATCCTTCTTAGGAGAGGATTTGGTCTCCTATATATACTACTTATAAATTTCGACCAAAATTTCGACCAAGTAAATCCTTCTTAGGTGAGAAGTTGTTTTTTATTTGTTTTTTTATTGTTATAAAAAAAAAACTTCGTCCAACTCATTGTGTTAAGAATTCAGCCAAGCATAGAGAAAAGAGATAACGTTTTTGTTTTCGATAGTACAACAGTATCGTTTGCATCAAAAGGGTTTTGTGTACAACATCGAATCAAGGTTCACTCGAGTTTCAATCAAATTGATTGATAATTCAAAAATGATCGGACGTTCTTGGTTTTTCTCTCGGAAGATTATTGTGACTAACAAAGAAGAAGATTTTGTTTGTTTCCATCCTCAGGTATACAATTTAAAGAAAGGGGGCCCACACTCCCAGGTGATTCACGTTCGTGATTGGATTAGAAGATCTTGCAGATTCAATTCGACGCTAGTTCAATCGTCACGAAAAAAAAGGTACGATACTTTTTATATACATCAATTAATCTAGGGTTAAGGTTATTGTTATTAAAAGGGATTTTTTTTTATAAGCAAACCCTAATTTTTCCAACTTTCTCACGCTTCCGTTGCGTTTTGAACCATTTTTTCCTACAATTGGTATCAGAGCCAGGTTGTACCCTTTGATTAATTGATGTATGTGTACGTGAATCTTTTTCTTTTTATTGTATATATGCATATTTTAGAAAGAGATGACACTCTAGGTATTCACATATATATTTTCATTGGAATGTATGGATATATATATGTTTTATATGTGGTTTGTTATTGCTCAATTTTGGTCCTAGAATTTCAATGTATTTTTTTTTGGGATTGTAACAAGAAGGGTGGTCTATCATCACTATAATTTCCTTCTTGGTAGTTGCTAAGTTTTTTTTATTTTGTTGTTTTAATAATAAAAAAAAACTGCAGTATTTTTTTATTTAAATTCTTCTGTAATACATTCAAGTATCGAAGACTCGAAGGTTTGAAGAATTAGGAGCAATCGGAATAAATTGGGATCGTGCGAGCCATAACAACGAACGTGTGTGCGAAGAGCGCGCAACCACGTTTGTTGTGGCATGGGCTGCGCACGGCAGCCCTTTGGTAGCCATGGGCTGCACATGGCAGCCTTTTATGGGTTTGTGGCATGCGCACTCCCATGGGTAAGGTCAAAGGGTGTGCACGCCCATGGGAGGTAGCCGAGGGAGTACGAACGACGAAGGTCGCGTGAAGACTTGTTTGCCAAGAAAGGAGTTCTTGTATTCCAAGATATATGTAATTTACTTGTTTTTCTAGGATTGACCAAAATTGTAGCTATTTATATTTCTTGTAAATATTGCAATGTTTGTCATTGTTTGATAACATGTCATATAGAATAGGAGTACCACTCATATGTCTCTTTTGGTATGAACATGCATTGAATGGTTTAAGTATCTAAATTGGCATCTAGATAACTTTGTAAATCATTCTTTGGAATTCGATCATACGCCTTAAACAATTGAGTTGGAGAAGGTGTTTTGGAACACCTACGGCCTCCAAGTTTAGTTGACCTTTATGTTTCCTGAATAACCTCCCAAGAGGTATTCATGAATGGAATTTAGCAAGATACTTCCTTACAAAGATAGACTTGACAATTAGACCAAACGATATCTACTCCCAAAGGAGGGATATTCGTGAGGGATTATTTTGAAGGTCGATAACTTGGTAACACACTCGATGTGAGTTTATTAATATCCTTCCAAGAGTTCTTGTTAATAAAAACACAAGGTTAAAATTGAAAACGTTGGTTGTTATGTTAACAATTAGGTGGGACCTAGTCCAACTAGTAAATGGTGCGTACTCTCAAAGGAGGCGTGACATTTATGGGTGTTGGATCACCGTTGAATTTTTACGGTTGAATTATTTTATTTAATTCAAGATAAATATTCAAAAGTGCTATATCATGATTGTTTACTTATATAATTTTTGTTATTAAAAAGAAATCATGACCCCATCCCTAATCAATATCCTAATAGATAATACTTTAACTAATGATAATTATGTCACATGGAAAAGGAATATTGGGTTGTTGTTGCAAGCTGAAAAGTATAAAATCATTTTGTATATTCCTTAACCACCAAACTAATGAATCTAACTCAGGAAGCAAAGAGATGAGTATCAGTAGTGGAAGTCTTCAGATGAGATGGCTAAGTGTATGTTACATTATGGCCATCATCTCCGACGTGTTGCAACAACAACATGAAGGAATGAAGACTGCTACAGATATAATGATGTCTCTAGAGGAGATGTTTCCTATGAGGTTTAGGATGACTAAGAGAGAGAGGTAATGATTGCTTTTATGAATCTTAGGACGAAACCTGGATAGGGTGTGAAAGATCACATGATGAAAGTCATAGCACATCTCAAACATTGCTGAACTGAATAGTGCTAAGATAGATGGTGAGACCAAAATTGACATGATTGTCAACTCACTATCGGATTCCTTTGATCAATTCAAGTTGGACTAGACCTTGAATAATAAGGAATACACCTTGCAAGGCCTGATGCAAGATGTTCAAAGCGCGACAAAAATCCTTGTGAAAGGCAAGGGTCAAGAGATTCGTATGCTTGGTAAGTTGCTATTATTAAAGACCCGTAAGAAGGTCAAAAGACAATAGAAGGAAAAGCAACTTGAGCCTTCTTAGAAAGAGACCAAGAAAGTAACCAAGATCAAAGGAAAGTGTTTCTTTTGTGGTGAAAAGGGTCAAAGGAATATACTTAATAAGAATGAATTCAACTTGCATTTAGGCAATGGAGCGTTGGTGTCTACTAGTAGAGTGGGAGATATTAGAATCAATTTAGATTCTTATAGGCATTTAGTTTTAATAAACATTTAGTATGTACCACAATTCAAGAGGAATTTAATTTCGGCCTCTTGTCTAAATAAATTTGGTTATTCAGTTACTTTTAGTAAAGCTTTTATTATTAGTAAGAATGACAAAATTATTTCCAAAGGTACATTGGAAAACGGTTTATTCTATCTGCATGGAAATATCTCTCACTTGTTAGACACGGAATCAACAGAACCAAATCATAAAAGAGTAAAATTATCAAAAGATGAAACCTACCTATGGTATTTGCGCTTAGGTCATATTAACTTTAATAGGTTTTAAAGATTGGTATGTGACAGACCTTTAAGTGACTTAAATGTTGATGATCTACCAACTTGTGAATCTTGTTTGGAAGGTAAAATGACCAAAAGGTCGTTCATGACCAAAGGCACAAGAGCCATCGAATGTTTAGGATTGATATACACTGATATGTGTAGACCTATGAGCATTCAAGCTAGAGGTGGATATGAGTACTTCATCACTTTCACGGATGATCACTCGAGCTTTAGCTATGTGTATCTCATGAGACATAAGTCGGATGCTATTGACATGTTCAAAGCATTTGAAGCTGAAGTTAAAAATCAGCTTGAGAAACGCATAAAAATCTTGAGGTCTGATTGTGGTGGAGAATATCTATCTGGTGAGTTTCAACAATATCTTAGTAAGTCAGATGATCGTGAGGTCTGATATGTTCCAGCAATATCTTGAGGTCTGATATGTTCAAAGCATTTAAAGTAGAAGTAGAAAATCAGCTTGAGAAATGTATAAAAATCTTGAGGTATGATCGTGGTGGAGAATATCTATCTGGTGAGTTTCAGTAATATCTCATTGATAATGGGATAATTTCTCAGTTTTATACACCAGGCACACCTTAACAAAATGGGGTTGAAGAAAGGAGAAATATAACTATTTTTGATATGGTTAGGCCTATGTTGAGTTATTCAACACTCCCTAATTCTTTTTGAGGATATGTTTTACAAACCGCAATGTACATTCTAAAAGATGTACCATCTAAGTCGGTTCATAAAATACCACATGAGTTGTGGACCTGGAAAAAGCCTAGTTTACAACACTTAAGGATATTTGGATGTCCTGCGCACGTGTCAAAAGGAAAGACAGAAAAGATGGAGTCTCGTTCAGAAATATGCATATTTTTAGGGTGTCCAAAAGGAACAAAAGGATATTTTTTTTATAGTCCTTTAGATCTTAAATTATTTGTTTTGGCAAATACTAAATTTCTAGAAAAAGACTATATGAATAATTTTGTGCCTAAAAGTAGAATTGCCCTGAATGAACTTTTAGGAGATACAATTCCACAAGAGGTTTCACAACCAAGCCTAATTGTAAGTTCCGTACCAACACAAGATCAACAATTTACCATACCTCATCGTAGTATGAGGGTTGTTAGATAACCCGAAAGATACATCAGTTTAGGAGAATCTGTAGAGAATCTTCTGGATGATGATGATCCTTATACGTGTAAGGAAGCAATGGAAGATGTTGATTGTCGTCATTGGCAAAAGGTAATGCAATCCGAAATTGAATCTATGTTCAAAAACAAAGTCTGGTCTCTTATAAACTTGCCTAAAGGGATAAAACGTATCCGGTGCAAGTGGGTATACAAGAGGAAAAGAGGAATGGATGGAAACCTTTAAAGCTTGATTGGTAGCTAAATGTCATACACAGAAGGAAGGTATCGATTATGAAGAAACCATCTCTCTTGTGGACATGCTTGATCCATCAGGATACTCTTATCTATTGCAGCATCTCTAGACCTAGAGATTTGACAAATGGACGTCAAGACAACTTTTCTTAGTGGAAGTCTTGATGAAAGTATCTATATGATGTAGCCAGAATAATTCATTGAAAAGGGCCAAGAGTAAAAGTTATGCAAATTGTAAAGATCCATATATGGATTGAAGCAAGCATTCAGATCATGGAACATAAGGTTCGATCAAGCCGTGAAAAGTTTTTGATTTATTCAAAACCTCGATGAACCTTGTGTATACAAAAGAATTAAAGGCGAAAAGTTGCTTTTCCTAGTACTTTACGTTGATGATATACTACTGATCGGAAACGATGAAGGTGTATTGACATCAAAAAAAGAATGGTTAGCAAAACAATTTGATATGAAGGACTTATAAGCAGCAAGTTATATTCTTGGTATCCAGGTCATAAGGGATAGAAAGAATAGAACGATTGCATTATCCCAAGCTTCATAAATAGATAAAATCTTGTCTAGGTTTTCCATGCAAGATTCTAAGAAAGGTATGTTACCTTTCAGACATGGAATCAAACTTTCTAAGGAACAAGTTCCTAAGAATGAGCATGAAGAGCAATTTATGAGTGGGGTTCCATATGTATCGGTAGGTTAAAGTCACATGTATGCAATGCTCTGTACTAGGCCAAATATTTGTTTTGTTGTGGGCATAGTTAGCAGGTTTCAATCGAAACCTGGTCCTGATCACTTGATGACAGTCAAGCATATTTTCAAGTATCTTAGAAGAACGAGAGATTATATGTTTGTATACTTTAGAAGGGATTTAATTTCCGTTAGGTGTACAGATTCTGATTTTCAATCAGATTTTGACTCCAGGAGATCAACATCTGGATCTTTGTTTACTATTGGAGAAGGGGCAGTCATATGGAAGAGTATCAAGCAATCTTGTATTATCGTTTCCATGGAAGCCGAGTATGTTGCCACATGCGAGGCTGCTAAAGAGACAGTCTGGCTATCTATTATGACAATATTGGAGCAGTGGCTAATTCGAGAGAACCAAGTCATAAGAAATGGATACACATTGAATGAAAGTATCACTTTCTAAGGGAAATTGTGCATAGGGGTGATGTGACGATTACCAAGATTGCCTCAGCAAATAATCTAGTGGATCCCTTTACAAAGACTCTTCCATAAAATAGTTTTGATCGGCATCTAGAGAACATGGGGATAAGAGATATGACTCATTTGCTATAGAGCAAGTGGGAGATTGTTGGGATTATGCTCGATAGCAAGATTGTAATAATGTATTTGACAATCTTTTCATATTAATAAAATGATTTCTAGTTTAACAAATCTTATAGCATTTATAGTTTAATTATTATTATTGTTAAAAGTAAATAATCATAAGGTCAAAAGACTATGAGAAAAGAAGAATTGTTCATACATCTAGATATGTATGAGGTAGACACAATTCTTTAGTTAGTCTTGAATAATATTCAAAACTTAAGATAAAAGGTTGGGCGCCTTTATCTTGTCAAAGTTGTAGATTCTTTTGCTAGCATTTGAGTGGGATCAAATGTGTTATGATGAGTCTAAAATCATTAAAGTGTGGTGTCTTTGGGCAAGAGAATCTAGTGCACTGGGTGCATTGAATATGATCAAAATGAAATACTTTATCTAGAACCATCAATGAATAAAAGTTTTCATTTGAAGACAATCGGAGAGTCTATCTCAATCCTTAGAAAAATGATGGACTTATGGTTGCAAGTGTTATCATTTGAGCTATCAATGAGTACGATTATATAGAATAGTCTATCCTCGATAGTTTGTTGGTATTCATTTAATAATTGCTAGAGGACTTCATATATAGATATGGACATCGTGGCTCCATTTACTGAATGAGAGTAGAATACCATCATATGGATGTTTTGAGGTATTGGATATTTAATCTTAACGTTAAATTTTCAATAGTGTCTATTGAAACATGGCTTCTAGACAAGTCAAAATATCCAAGTTCAAAATGTGGTCATATGAGTAAATATGGTAACTTGGAGAGCAATAGGCGGTCTATGAGCTTTTGGCGATTACTAGTATTCTTCACGAGGATACACTTTCTTCAATAAGGTTGTATAGGGTATGAATGAGTAAAATCAACTTATTCTATCTTTATTTAAGAGTTCAATTTTAGTTCTTTAGTGGAATGAACTAAAATTATATAGATCGGACCTAAGTGAATCATTTGTTTATTGTGATTGGGTTGTGTCTATTGGAGCTTAGATTTAGATAGCCTGCCAAGATCCCCTATCCACACGAACTTGCATGGATCACTTGTTATATTTTACCGGACCAATTTAGGGGTCCATCTAAAATTGTATTGAGGCATGTTGACTTGTTTCTTTTTGTAAGAATGGGTCTAGTTTACATGTGGACTTTTTATAAAGGTCAAATGGATTTAATAAAATAAGAAAATAATATATTGGCCCATATATATGATTTGTGGGGCAAGTCTATTTAGAATAGCTTAATTAAATTATATTATTTTATTATTTAATTAAATGGAAATTAATTACTTTGTTGATTAATTAATTAATTAATTAAAAGTCAAAATCTATTTCCTTGTAGGAGATGGTCTCCTAAAATTATACTATTGTTAGTAGTATAATCAATATTAAAGAATGTATTTGATAAGTAGATAAATAAAAGGTGTTATTTATCTAATCAAATTAGGAAGTCTTTAATATGGTTAGAAATACACTATTGTGTTGGATTAGGAGTCTTGGTGTAGGATAAAATTCCTTTTTGAAAAGGATTCTTAACCACCAAGTAAATCTACCTAAGGAAATGATTCTTAACTACCAAGTAAATCCTTGTTAGGAAAAGAATTAAGTCTCCTAATTATAATCTATGAAGTTTCGGCCAGCTATGTATACATAAGAGGAGGATAGAATTCCTTTTTGATAAGGATTCTTAACTACCAAATAAATCCACCAAGGGAAATGATTCTTGCCAACCAAGTATATCCTTCTTAGGAGAGGATTAATCATCATATATATATATATATATGTGTATGTGTGTGTGTGTGTGTGTGTTTGAAATTCGGCCAGCCCATAATTAATTGCAAGAATTAATTTCGGCCAAGCTTGGGATTTTCTAAAGAGAGAATTCAGCCAAGCAAGAGTGAATTTTGAGGGAGAAAAAATTTGGTTTTTATTCTGGTTAAAACTCGACCAACTCATAGAGATAGTGTGAATTCGGCCAAGAAAAGAATAAGGGGAACGTTTTTGTTTTCGATAGTACACTAGTATCCTTTACATCAAAAGGGTTTTGTGTACAATATTGAATCAAGGTTCAGGCGAGTTTCAATCAAATTGATTGATAATTCACAAGTGGCCGGACGTTCTTGATTTTTCTCTTGGAGGATTATTGTGACTAACAAAGGAACAAGATTTTGTTTGTTTCCATCCTCAGGTATTAAAGATGAAGAAAGGGAGCCACACTCCTAGGTGATTCACGTTTGTGATTGGATTGGAAGATCTTACGGAATCAATTCGGTGCATGTTGAATCGTAACGAGAAAAAGGTACGACACTTTTTATATACATCAATTAATCTAGGGTTAAGGTTCTCGTTGCGTAAAAGGGATTTTTTTTATTCATACGCAAACCCTAGTTTTCTTTTTTATCATGTTTCCGTTGCTTTTTGAACCGTTTTTTCCCTACAATCATTGTGAACAATATGCTATCTAGATCTTAGATGTAGCATCTATCAAGGGGGAGCATTGCATATTAGACTTTGTTCTCTATTATGATATGTTTGTATGATTTTCTTGTTATATGTATTTACATATTGTTGGATAGAATAATCGAATTTTTGAAATGCACGATATCTAACTTGGAATAATAGCATGAATGTACTGGCAATGAATTTATCATAGTTTGAGGTTGATAGTAGTTGATATTGCAATGAATTCCTTCATTCATGTGGTTGATAGTAGTTGTGATTATGACCAATTCCTTATTGCTTGAGGTTGATTAAGTTCCTTCTTGCTTGAAGTTGATAGTAGTTGTTGTTATGACCAATTCCTTCATGTTTTGAGGTTGATAGTAATTGTGATAGATACCAATTCCTTCATTTTTGGGATTGTTTTGTTGTTAAATTCATTTGTTGATTTTGGTAAAATGTACCTATATGCTTAAAAGGAACATTTATGCATTTATCATTCATTATTTTATCATATGTCAATTTTATGTATATATTGTTGTCTAATACTCACTTGATTTCTTTCCACTTATATATTTTTGTTTTGTAGATGTTGACGGTGATTTCTGGATTAACCTCCTGTCACACAAGTAATACAGAATGATAACGGATTGTAGATTAAACTCAATGGAAAATAAATAAGACACCGAGTTTTACGAGGTCAAGCCCTAATGTGGGGAAACGTCCACGGTTGTTGATAATCGGTGAGAAAATTCACTATGTTAATGGCAATTGCACATTTGATCAATCTTACACTCTTGCTAGTCAATTTGCTTTAACCCTTTTATGGGTATTATTAGGGTCTATTTATACATGCATAGAACCCTAATTCTTAATGTACAAGTAAGGATAGTTCCTATAATTAAATGAAACTCTAACTTATTGGAGTCAGGTTTCCCTTATTCTTTATCTCTCGTTGATTGTGTCTTGATTGTATTGGATCTCTTACCTGATTTGGACATTGATATCTATAGAGAAGTTTGTTTCCTTATCAAAGTATACTTCTAGGCATCTTATTTAAGTAGGATTCGTTCTTTACATGCTTTGAGCCATGACTTCGTTAAATCTGAACGATGTCCACGTGTCATGCAACCGACCATCTGCTAAACCCGACCAAACCCGTTTTTCCTCGATCGATGATCTTTCCCGATCACAATCTTTACCCTAACAATCTTGACAACCCCGATCAGGTATTTTAGCCCGATCATTTGCATTGTCTTGGTCGAGGGGTTTGGCGAGTTCTCTTTAGTCAACTTAGTTTAACTCATTCTGATCACCTTTCAGTGACATGGCACCCCTGACCCTTGTCTTTCACTGATGTGTCATGTAGTCTAGGATTTTCCAATAACAACACCCATTTAAACATACAACACCAAGTATCTCATTTCCAAAAGGAATCCACTAGGCGAAATGTGTTTAATTTATTCTTTTTTTGTTGTCATGGCGTTCATTAATGCACGTTTAATGCCTCGTAACATAACATTAATGTCAATCACACTCGTTACGGCTAATGCAATCATCTAGCCACTTTTTCTAATTTCAAACAGTGTGTGTTTTTCGTTCCATGTGCACCTACTCCCACTCGCGTCTGTTGGCATTCACATGTTCTTATGATGTCATCTGCTCTTATATTTAGTCCGAAAATGCTTCATTTTTTCCTTCACATATTCATAGAGATTCTCTAAAAAAAACCCTAGCTTTTTCCTCTTTTTTCGATTCTTACTTTTCTTTGCCTTTAAACTTCTGTGTTTCTGCTACGTTCGCTTATATTCCAGGTATGGACCCAACTCTTCGTTATCGATATTTCAAACTTCTCATGCATGCCATCGAGGTTGGCGATAATAAAAATATTGCTAGGCTTGAATCCAATCTTTGGGGTCGTTTTCACGCTTATACTCATTCATCCCAACTTATCGTTTTGAATGTAGATTATTCTATGTCCCGTCCCGGGTTTATTCCTTCTTCTGCTAACCCTTTTGGTTCCATATCTGTTGGTGTTTATTCAGATATGTTGAAGACAACAATGCAAACTTCAAGGGCTTCTTCCAAAGAAACCACTCGTCTAGCGAATGACTTAAAGATAGTTTCTCAGACATTGAAAATGAAGGATGTCCCGAGGGAACGGCAGGCTTACATGCTAAGATTTGCAGCGGACCATTCTTGCACCTTCTAACTCGAGATAAATGTGGTGCCAGACGAGGAACTTGTGAAGCTTAAGGATCGGTTTGAGCTCCCTCGTTCGTTGCAATTGACTTGCAAAGGCGAGAGCACTGTGTGAAATCCACCTCTTGGTGCGGTTGCGATTTATGGGGCCATACTATCTTTTGAGGTCACTTTCCCCTTACAGCCTTTCATCGCCCGTTTCTTGGCAGATGCGGGTGTTGCCCCTACCCAACTAACCCTCTACTTATATCGGGTGTTGATCAACTTATGGCATTTGTGGAAACAGATTGGAGTAAAATACCCCCGACCCCCAAGGAGATACGTAACTTTTAAATCTAGGTTGGTTTGATACATGAGGGACTTTCTATCTCCAGTCGATGTCACCGAGTAGCTGGATTCCACACGATTATAAGAAAAAGCCTACCCCTCGAATGCATAAAGACCACAAAGGTTTTATCTGAGGGTTTCCCTCTTCCAACAATTTCTGGATGAACAACTGGTTTTTTATCAGTGGAGACTGGGTGAGGTCGTGGTGGCTGATTCTTCCTATTTGTTGAACCAAAGCAGTGTCCCGAGGCATTTCTATAGCCTTGAGCTATGGAACAAGTTTGCACCTGTTATGGCCAAGGAACAAGCTGACACAGTCGTTACGGCGGCTTAGACTCCTTGGGAGGTAAGGGCCCCTACATCTTATACTTAGAGAAGGAGTTGATTGAACTGGGTATCTTTCCCGAGATATCCACCGAACGCAGGTCATAAGTCTTTACCTCTAAACTTCTTGGCGGTTGCTTATATCTTTTGCTCATTATTTCTCGTGATGTCTTTCTTTTCAGTATATAAACTGGACATTGTGCTGGTGAGCAAGCCGAAAAGGCTAAAAATCTTGATCTGGTAAGCAGAAGAGCGGCTGCTGATCAAGAGGCTTAAGGCATTGCTTATCTGAAACATGACTTGGTGAAGCAGGTATACGAGTCTGATTGTGATTTCCCAATGGTTTTTGCAGACCAGGTTGTGGTAAGCACTCGTTATCCCCCTCCCCCACGAAGAAGTATAAGGGTTGTCTAGAGATAGATCTAGTCACGTGCAATTTTTCATATAAGAATCTTACGATGAATGTTCCAGTAGGGAGAGATTGAGCCAAGATAAGTCCACCAGGCATAGAGGAAGTCCGGAGGAGCCGAGAGAGGGAAAATCTCACAGGACTGAGTCATATGACAAGATCCCTAACAATAAGGTAGCCAAGATAGTGGAGGGATTTTCTATCCCCGAGGCTATCTATAGAAGAGCGGGGGCTCCGGATGATACTGATCCATTTCCATCTCGATAGGAGTTTGGCCCTATTATTTTAGATAAAGAAGAGGAGGATGATCCTGATTGAGTTGATTCTGAGGAAGAAACGGTCTAAGAAAAGGGGTGATCATAAGGTTTCGTTATCCTCTTCTGTCACATCTGAATCAACTAAGGTCGTCGATGCAACAATGCCTCTAACTTGTCCCTTGCCTCCTTAGATTAAACCCGATCGATCTCTCATTGAGCTCCCAGCATATCATCCAGGGAAGGCTCCCATAGAGTTTTCTATTAAATGCTAGATAGTCTTCAGTGACTCTGACTCTGATGATAGGGAGCCTAACTTGGAGGAGCAATTTTTTAACGATGATCTACTTGACGTCCCGGAGAAGCAAATGCTTGGATCAATGCTAAAGTCAAGGACTGGTGCTGCAGTTAAGTTAGTTGATGATGTTTAGGCAACCCCAGTTTGGGGATATTCCTTATATTACACTGTTTGGGTCCCTTCTTAAAGATGGTGTCAGTGAAGGTTAAGCTCCCAAAAGGCAGAGTTTTGAAGCTCTTGTAACTGCTTCTCAGACTGGTGAGGGTGTTACGGTCTCAAAGACACCGCTGAACGTTACTGATCTGACTCTTCCAGTGTTGCCTTCGACTACTTCTGCCTCTGGCCACAACCGATGTTCCAGTTATCGGATCCCCCGTCCCTCTTGCTCAAGCAAATCTTGAGCTGATCCCCTATCCATGCTTCGATCAATGTCAACTGGTGAGGGGTATATTAGCGATGGGTATTAGAGGGAAGCTAGGACTGCCGTTGCTTCTGAGCAGATCCGTATGATTTTTAACAACGGTGTTTTTGTAAGTGCATTATGTATAGCCTTTTGCTTGCATATTTTCTAGTTTCTCTAACTCTTACCCTTTCTTTCCAGGTGGTGGAAGAGCTGGCCCATGCTTTGGTAGATCAAAAGGGGTAGGCTGTTGAGATATCTTAGTTGAAGAAGGCTCTTGTTGAAAAAGATGATACCCTTAAGTCTTCATCAGCTAGTGTTTCCAATGCTAAATAGTATGAAGAGGAGCTGAAGGCCCACGCTGCGATTGAGATTGCCTTGAGAAAGACTATAGCCACCGTCTAGAGTTGGGCTTCGGTATCTGAGGCAACCCTTAGACAGCTTACCACAGGGAATGCTGAGCTATATAAGAGGGTCGCCAAAGCGGAATTACAGAATGCTCAACTTGAGTCGAGGGTAATCCTGGCTGAGAAGGTAGCGAAAAAATCCAATGGGGAGACCCGGCTTGCCCAAGACACTCTTACCTCAGCTTAACAGCTCATGCTTGAAACGTAGCAGTCATCTGAGGAGGCTCGGATTCACTATGAACTCCTAGCTCAGGACTTGAAGCAAAAACCAGTTAGTATGGAGGTTCTTTCTTAGAAAGCTAGATCGTCCCTTGAAGTCTAGAATGTGGCCTGCTACAAATGATCCCTAGCTTTTGATAACGTCATGTTGAGGGAGTTTTAGAGGGGGCTAACCACCTCTCGGGCTTTCTTGGGTGGGTAAGGGGAGGTTTTTAGAGAAGGCTCACAGTAAATGGGAAAGAACTATCAAGAGGCACAAAGATGAGTTCCTGGAAGCTATAAGGAATCAGAGGATTCGTTGGAGGTCTTACTGCAGATCCATCGGGAAGGATCCTCATCCCATGCACCTGGAGCTTCCTTGAAAGTCTTCTTTGGTGGATTTTCATGCCAGCAAAGAAAGCGGCATCTTAACCAATGAGGCTGATGTTGGACCTTTGCTGGGTACGAGACTATTCTTCTTTCATGGTTATTGATCCTGGAAATTATATCACTGGGCCAGATTTTGAAGACTTGAGCCAAGACCACGGTGGTGATCTCCCTCCTGCCGGTTCTCGGCCCAGAGGTCCTTTTAGTTCCTCGGATGCTTAAGAAATTCTTGCTTTGTCATCTATGTGACCGCTGCTTTGTAATTGCTCCATTCTATAAATAAAATGAATTTTATTCTTTTTGCTATTTCTGTAAAAACTAGTGAATTGATATGAGTTTGTCATCCCGTTGCACATTAGTGATAATACAGGTCCTATGCTGGTAACAACAATTATCTAAAAACCGAATGATTTATGACAGATTGTAACCGCCTATTAACTTAAACTATACGCGACGAGCCACACCCATGTTAGTTGTTTCAGTTACGATCATATCCTCTCACCTGGTTCAAATCCTTCTAGTTGTTGCTACGAGTTAGCTAAGATTGTGTGTCGGGCTAACTGACCCAACTGTGGCCATGATGTTGCAATTGGTCACGACCATTCATTGGTCTGTTGCCTGTTAGCTTTTGGTTGCGCTAAACTCGAATGCATTATTACTAACCCAGTTCCTCTAATTTGACCAGGATTGTTTAGTAACCCAAACTATACCGAGTCTATTGTTTTGACCTCAGTCGGGGATTTTTGTATGCTAGGGTTTATCATAACCCCTACACAGGCACCTTCGGGGGGAGCCATTTGGGTTAGCCGGTAGATTACTCAAGCCCCCGATCGTCTTACTGCTTTTATGTCAAGAAGTGTTCTTTTATGACCTATTTAAATGGTTTCTAATTTATAGACTTTTGTCTTTTATTTGTCAACTAGGTCAATGGGACGCCTCCCAATAGTTTGTTGATCAAGATTCATTGCAACAGGGCATCTTGTATCTTACTAAATTAGCAGGTGCCTATTAGAGCCCATCATGTGTTTACGATCTGAAGACGTCCTAACAGTGCTTTATAGTATCCAGTTAGTTTCGGTGAGTGTACAATCCCTTTACAACATATGTTTTTATCCTTCTTACTGAGCCTCTCGGGCGCCCCAACCGATGCTGAATGATTTCCAGGTTCCCTGAGATTGCTTTTATATATGAAAGCAAAGTTTTAGAATACTATTCTTGATTTATGAAACTGTTTCCTTAACGGGGCTTTTTTGAATGCTAAAAGGAAACACAAAAAAATCACCTAACAAAGCGAATCAATCTCTAGAGAAATAAAAGCAAACAAAAAAACTGATGGACCCATAGGGGTAGAACATCTTTAGGTATTGAGCATTGCTTGGCCTAGGTAACTCGCTTCCTTCTAGTCGGGTAAGGCAGTATGCTCCATCTCCGGCCAATCCGACCACTTGGTATGGACCTTCCCATTTATCCGTCAAAGCCTTAGTTGACTTATCTCTTGTACTGGAGAGACCTTCCTCAAAACTAGTTCTCCTAGTTGGAATCTCCTGTTTCGGACATACGAGTTATGGTACCTAGTAGACCTTTGCTGATAGGCCATAGTCCTTACCCTTGACATATCTCTTTTTTCTTCCAACTCATCTAAGTTCTGCTTCAGCATACCAACATTCGACTCAGGATGGAAGAGATACACCCTTGGTGAGTTATGAATTACTTCAATCGGGAACATTACCTTTGTCCCGAACGCTAATGAATAAGGGGTTTCCCCCATCGAAGTTCTCTATGTGGTTCGGTATGCCTATAAAAATTCATGCAGTTTGTCTGCCAAGTTCCTTTTCCTGGCGTTTAGCTTTGCCTTCAAGATGTGCTTGATTATCCTCTTTATTGCTTCTGTCTGGCCATTGGTCTGAGGGTGAGCTTGTGTGACATAGTAATTTTTTATGCCAAAATTTCGACACATGTTTCTGAAATTGTCACTATCGAATTGAGTTTCGTTGTCCGTAATTATCGTGTTTGGGATTCCAAACCAGTAGATGATGTTCTTCTTGATGAAACTCATCGTATTGACCTCAGTCATATGTACCAGTGCTTCTGCCTCGACCCATTTTATGAAGTGATCTATGGCCACAATGGCATGTTTTTCCCCACCTTTGGTTACAGCTGGCATCGGGCAGATCAAGTCTAACTCCTATATGGCGAACAACCAAGGTGATGACATGATCTTTAACTGCTCGGGAGGCCTCTTTATGTCATAAGCAATCCTCTGGTAACCCTCGTATTGGTCTGCGACTGCCTGAGCGTCTTGGAATATGGTTGTCCAGTAGAAGCCCTGTCTGAGAGTTTTGTGTGCCAGACTTTTACTTCTTGAGTGATTCCCACATACTCTTCTATGGATGATTTCTAATGTCAGTCTGCCTTCCGCTGGGTAGACACATCTCTACAAGGCCTTTGAGAATCCTCTCTTGTACAATTATCCCCTGACTATCGAGTACCTGGTAGCTCTATACCTGAGATGTTTTGCTTTAGTTACTTCTGTTGGCAGTATTCCACCCTACAAATATTCCCTGATTGGAGTCATCCAATTGGTCTGCTCTCCTTCAATCACTCTTATCTCTAATGTTTCTTCTTGGTCCTTAATGCTTGACCTTTTCAGATGAGCAACTGAGATGGTTTTAAACTGTACACCGTCAATAGTTGATGCCGATTTTTATAAAGTTTTTGCCTTCTCATTCTTCTCCCTCAGGATCTGGGTGATTCTATACGTCTTGAACCTTTCTAGTAGCATTTTGGATACCCCTAAATGTCCAGCCATGTTGTTGTCCTTGGCTTGATACTCTTCCTAAATTTGGATTAGTACCACTTGCAAGTCACAGAATATTTCTAGCTCGTCCACCTCTAAAGCCGTACAAACTTTGAGTCCTACCAAAAGTGCCTCATAGTCGGCCTTGTTGTTAGTGGCTTTGAAATCAAACCGTAGGGCACATTCTACCTGATCACCTTCAAGAGTAGATATGACTATCCCGACCCCACTGCCCGTGCATGGTTGACGACCTATCTATATGCAGCTTCCATGCGAACTCATCATTCTCCTTCAGTATACTGATCACATCGCTGTTTGGATTAATGAACTCTACGATCAAGTCAGCCATAACTTGCCCCTTTATTGCGGCTCTTGATAAATATGCTATCTCAAACTCGCTCAATTCCATAGTCTACTTGGTCAGTCTCCCAGACAATTCAGGTTTCAATAGATTGTGCTTCAACGGACAGTTTGTATAGACCTCGATCCTGTGGGCTTGAAAATATAGCCTTAGCTTCCTTACTGAAGTCACAAAGGGCTAGTGCCATCTGCTCGGCTGGTGAATACCTTTTCTCAATTAGTAACAAAGCCTTGCTTGTGTAATATATTGGCTTTTGTACCCCCTCATCTGACCTGACTAGTACTAAACCCGTCGCTACAGATGTTACTGATAGGTACAAGTAAAACACTTTTCATCTAAAGGGTTTGGATAGGATCAGTGCTTTTCTTAGATATTCCTTGATCTTTCTGAAGGCCTGTTTGCACTCATTGTTCCATTCTACCCCTATAACTTTCTCAATTGCAATATAAAAGGGAAGACACTTTTCAGTCGATTTGCTTATGAATCGATTCAGAGATGCCAAACACCCTGTTAGCCTGTGGATTTCCATTATTGTTTTTGGAGACCTCATTTCCTCCAACGCCTTTATTTTCTATGGGTTAACTTAAATTCTCCTCTGGTGAACTTGGACCCCTAGGAATCTTCCAGAAGGTACTCCAAAGAAACACTTTTTTGGGTTAAGCTTCATGTCGAACCTTCATAGCACTCTGAATGTTTCCATGAGATCTTCTGTATGTTTCGCTGATGTTATGCTTTTTGTCAGCATATCATCCACATATACTTCCATGTTTCTACCAATCTGTTGAGCGAACATCTTATTTACTAGTCTCTAGTAAGTTGTCCCGGTATTTTTGAGACCAAAAGGCATGACTCTGTAACAATATAGCCTCTGGTCTGTGGTAAATGATGTTATGTCTTCGTCAGGATCAAACTTATGGATCTGGTTATATCTCGATTATGCGTCTATGAAGCTCAACATTTCATGACCGACTATTGCATCCACTAATTGGTTAATTCAAGGTAGAGAGAAGCTATCCTTCGGGTATGCTTTGTTAAAGTCAAAGAAATCCACACACATCCTCTATTGGTCATTCTTCTTTTTTACCAGTACCATGTTGGCCACCCATTCAGGGTACTTTACTTTCCTCATAGTTACTGTTGCCAGTAGTTTCTCTACTTTCTATTTGATCAACTTGCTCCTCTCCGGGTTAAACCGTCTTTTTTTTTAATAACCGGCTTATGGCCGGGGCTAACTGTTAAACAATGCGAAATTATCTTCGAATCGATTCTCGACATATCCTCGTGTTTCCATGCAAACATGTCTTTATATTCCTTCAATAGACTGGATATCTCATCCCGCACTTGCTTTGTAAGTTGAGCCCCAAGCTTTACAGAAATTTTGTGACTGTGGTCATCAACTGCAACCTCTTTGGTCGGTTCATCTTCCTGACTTTTCCCATCTTCTAAGGGTGTCTCTCTCTGGTCCAGTTCGAACCGGGTCAGAGTTTCTGATCTAACCTCCACATCATCAATTCTCTAGTCTTCATACTTTCCAAGGTTGTACACTTGCATTACCCCCGACTATGCTTTCTCTCTGTACACGGCCAAATTTGCCTTTCTCGCCCACTCCTGCATGCTTTCATGACTCCCACTCATGCCTCTGTAAGAAAATTCACTGTTAATGCATAGGTGGTAGTCAAGGCCTTCGTCTTATTTAGGAAAGGCAGACCCAGTAAGGCATTTTATGACCAATTCTTTACATTTACAATCACAAAGTCCAGTAATACTGTCTTGGTACACGAAAAGCTTTGAATCTCTACAGACACTTCACTGTCTCTCCTCTAAAGCCTCTAAGTGGGACTTTAAGTAGTTGGAGGTCTTTTTTTACAGCCCGAGTTGGTCAAAAACTTCCACACTTAGGATGTCCGCTGAGCTTCCATTGTCAATTAGAACTCTTCTTACTTCCCTATGCTATATGTGAACCGACCCCACAAACTCGTCGATCGGTTTTACTTCCGATGCATGTGCATCTGCTTTGGTGAACACTATTGGGTCCCAACCTGTTCAGATTTCATTTGATCGGGTCCTAACAGATTCACCTTTTGGTTTCTCTGACCATCTATAGCTTTTCTAACTTCGAACATCCTCTCCAGACTACTGTTCCCGGTGTATGGCCTATCAAAGATGCCAAAGATGGTATTGATTGCTCCATTATCTGAATCTATCCTCGGATCCTACGCCTTCTACCTCGCTCCTCGAGAATAGTATTCTTACACCACTCATCCCCTTTCCTAAGGACCATGTCTTTGAGGTGTCCTTCTCTGATTAGCTTTTCTATGTAGTCCCTCAACCGATAGCACATGCAGGTGTCATAACCGTTCTCTTGATGAAACCAGCAGTATTTTGTGGTGTCTCTTCAGGCAAAACTCGATTGCTTCAGGGGATTCTGGTACAAATTCTTATCTTCTATCACATTCAAGGTTTCTTCCTGCCCTCTGGCCAGTGGAGTATAATTAATGTATTACCACTTGAATTTCTTACCAACTTTGTCGCCATCTTTTCATTCGTCCTTACCCTTTCCTCCACTACCTTTCTATTCCCCTTTGCCGCTATTCTTTGGGTTACAATCCTTGTGCTTTTGGCTACTTTCAAGTCGTCCATGTCAGGATTATGCTCAATAGCTAGAGTGTAATAATATATTTGACAATCTTTTCATATTAATAAAGTGATTTCTAGTTTAACAAATCCTAAAGAATTTACAGTTTAATTATTATAATCGTCAAAAGTAAATAATCATAAGGTCAAAAGACTATGAGAAAAGAAGAATTGTTCATACATCTAGATATGTACAAGGTAGACATAATTCTTTAGTTAGTTTTGCATAATATTCACAACTTAAGAGGAAAGGTTGGGCACCTTTATCTTGTCAAAGTTGTAGATTCTTTTGCTAGCATTTAAGTGGGATCAAATGTGTTAGGATGAGTCTAAAATCATCAAAGTGTGGTGTCTTTAGGCAAAAGAATCTAGTGCACTAGGTGCATTGAATAGGATCACAATGAAATACTTTATCGAGAACTGTCAATAGATAAAACTTTTGCATTTGAAGACAATCGGAGATAAATGATGGACTTATGGTTGCAAGTGTTATCATTTGAGCTATCAATGAGTACGATTATATAGCATAGTCTATCCTCGATAGTTTGGTGGTATTCATTTGTTAATTTATAGAGGACTTCATTTATAGATATGGACATCGTGGCTCCATTTATTAAATGAGAGCAGAATATCATCATATGGATGTTTTGAGGTATTGGATATTAAATCTTAACGTTAAGTTTTCAATAGTGTCTATTGAAACATGGCTTCTGGACAAGTCAAGATATCCAAGTTCAAAATGTGGTCATATGAGTTAATATGGTAACTTGGAGAGCTATAGACGGTCTATGAGCTCTTGGCGATTACTGGTATTCTTCACGAGGATACACTTTCTCCAATAAGGTTGTCAAGGGTATGAATGAGTAACATCAACTTATTCTATGTTTATTTAAGTGTTCAATTTTAGTTCTTTAGTGGAATGAACTAAAATTAAATAGATCGGACCTAAGTGAATCATTTGTTGATTGTGATTGTGTTGTGTCTATTGGAGCTTAAATTTAGATAGCCCGCCAAGAACCTCAATCCACACGAACTTGCATGGATCACTTGATATATTCTACCAGTCCAATTTAGGGGTCCATCTAGAATTGTATTAAGGCATGCGAACTTGTTTCTTTTTGTAAGAATAGGTATAGTTCTCATGTGGACTTTTTATTAAGGTCCTATGTATTTAATAAAATAAGAAAAATAATATATGGCCCATATACATGTGTTAGGCAGCAAGGCTAATTAAGAATAGCTTAATTATTTTATTTTTATTTTATTATTTAATTAAATGAAAATTAATTAATTTGTTGATTAATTAATTATTTAATTAAAAGTCAAAATCTTTTTTCCTTGTAGGAGTTAGTCTCCTAAAATTATACTATTGTTGGTAGTGTTATTAATATTGAAGACTATATTTGATAAGTAGATAAATAAAAGGAATTATTTATCTAATCAAATTAGGAAGTCTTTAATATGGTTACAAATACACTGTAAAGTTGGATTAGGAGTCTTGGTTGAGGATATAATTCCTTTTTGAAAAGGATTCTTAACCACCAAGTAAATCTACCTAAGGAAATGATTCTTAACTACCAAGTAAATCTTTCTTAGGAAAAGAATTAAGTCTCCTAATTATATTCTATGAAATTTCGGCCAGCTATGTATACATAAGAGGAGGATAGAATTCCTTTTAGATAAGGATTCTTAACTACCAAATAAATCCACCTAAGGAAATGATTCTTGCCAACCAAGTAAATCCTTCTTAGGAAAGGATTTATGATCCTCTATATATATGTGTGATTTTCGGCCAGTCCTAAGATTCTTAGAGTACAAATTTCGGTCAACCTAAGTGTTTTCTAAGAGAGAATTTTGCTTGGCAAGCGAGTATTTCGAGAGTGAAAAATTTAGTATTTTACTTAAGACAAAATTCAATCAACTCTAAGATATAGGGTGTGGAATTCGGCCAAGGAGAAAAGAGAAAAAGAGAACGTTTTTGTTTTTGATAGTATTCTAATATCCTTTACATCGATAAAATCAAATTGGGTTCACGTGAGTTTCAATCAAGTAGATTGATAATTCACAAGTGACCGGACGTTCTTGGAATTTTCTCTTGGAGGATATTTGTAACTAACAAAGAAAAGATTTTGTTTGTCTCCATCCTCAGGTATACAATTTAAAGAAAAGGAGCTCACACTTCTAGGTGATTCACTTTCATGATTAGATTGGAAGATCTTACGGAATCAATTCGGCGATTGTTCAATCGTCATGAAAAAAAAGTATGATACTTTTATATACGTCAATTAATATAGAGTTAAGATTCTCGTTGCATAAAAGGGATTTTTTTTTTTATATGCAAACCGTAATTTTGTTACATTTTCTCACGCTTCCACTGCGCGTGTGTTTTTTCCCTACAATTGTTATCAGAGCCTGGTTGTACCCTTGATTAATTGATGTATGTGTACGTGAATCTTTTTCTTTTTATTGTATATATGCATGTTTTAGAAAGAGATGGCACTCTAGGTATTCGCATATATATTTACATTGGAATGTATGGATATATATATATATATATATATATATATATGTTTTATATGTGGATTGTTATTGCTCAATTTTGGTCCTAGAATTTCAATGTATTTTGTTTTGAGATTGTAACAAGAAGGGTGGTCTATCATCGCCATAACTTCCTTCTTGGTAGTTGCTAAGTTTCTTTTTTATTTTTGTTGTTGTAATAAAAAAAACTGCAGAATTTTCATTCATAATTTTCTGTAATACACTCAAGTTTTGAGGACTCGAAGGTTGAAGAATTAGGAGGAACCAGAACAAGTTTGGAATCGTTGGAAGAGCACGCGGCCACATTTGTTGTGGCATGGGCTGCGCACGGCAACCCTATGGAAGCCATGGGCTGCGCATGGCAGCCCTTTATGGGGTTGTGGCATGCACATGCCCATGGGTAGGAGCCAAGGGTGCGCATGTCCATGGGAGGCAGCAGAGAGAGTCCAAATGATGAAGGTCACATGAAGACTTGTTCGTCAAGAAAGGAGTTTTTTGTATTCCAGAACATGAAATTTACTTGCTTTTCTAGTATGGACCAAAATTGAAGCTATTTATATTTGTTGTAAATATTTCAATGTTTGTCATTGTTTGATAACAGGTCATATAGAATAGGAGTGCCACTCATATATCTCTTTTGGTATGAGCATGCATTGAATGGTTTAAGTATCTAAATTGGCATCTAGATAATTTGGTAAATCATTCTTTGAAATTCGATCACATGCCTTAAACAATTGAATGGTAAAAGGTGTTTTGGAAAACATATGGCCTCCAAGTTTGGTTGAGCTTTATGTTTCGTGAATAATCCCCCAAAGGGTATTCATGAATGGAATTTAGCAAGATACTTCCTTATAAGGATAGACTAGACAATTAGCCCAAACGATATCTACTCCCAAAGGAGGGATATTCGTGAGGGATTATATTGAAGGTCGATAACTTGGTATTACACTCAATGTAGTTTTATTAATATCCTCCCAAGAGTACTAGTTAAAAATTACAAGGTTAAAATTGAAAACGTTGGTTGCTATGTTAACAATTATGTGGGACCTAGTCCAACTAGTAAATGTTGTGAACTCCCAAAGAAGGCGTGACATTTATGGGTTTTGGATCACCGTTGAATTTTTACGATTGAATTGTTTTATTTAATTCAAGCTAAATATTCAAAAATGCTATATCATGATTATTTACTTATATAATTTTTGTTAATATAAAGAATCATGACCCCCATCCCTAATTAAATTCCTAAAAGATATTACTTTAACTGATGATAATTATGTCACATGGAAAAGGGAAAATTGGGTTGTTGTAAGAAGAAAAACCATAAGATCATTCTGTCTATTCCTAAACCACCAAAACTAATGAATCTACTCAAGAGCAAAGAGATGAGTATAAGTAGCGGATGTTTTCAGATGAGATGGCTAAATGTACATTACATTAAAGCCATCGTCTTCGACGTGTTGCAACAGCAACATGAAGGAATGGAGACTATTGCCGATATGATGATGTCTCTATAGGAGATATTAGGTATGAGGTCTAGGATGACTAAGAGGAGAGGCAGTGTCTACTTTTATGAATCTTAGGATGAAACCTGGACAAGCTGTGAAATATCACATGTTGAAAGTCATAGCACATCTCAACATTGTTGAACTGAATTGTGCTGAGATAGATGGTGAGACGAAAACTTGACATGATTGTCAACTAAATATCAGATTCTTTTGGTTTGTTCAAAGTTGTACTACACCTTGAACAATAAGGAATACACCTTGCAAGGCTTGATGCAAGATGTGAAAAGTATGGGTCAAGAGATTCATATGGTTGGTAATGTTGCTACTGTTAAGACCTGTCAGAAGGTCAAGTAACAGCAGAAGAAAAAGCAACTTGGGCCTAACTAGAAGGGGTTTTGAGAAAAGAAAAGACATAATGAGAATGAATTCAACTTGCATTTAGGCAATGGAGCGTTGGTGTCTCGAGCGTTGGTGTCTACTAGTGTAGTCGGAGATATTATAATCAATTTAGATTCTTATAGGCATTTAGTTTTAATAAACGTTTATTATGTACAACAATTCAAAAGGAATTCAATTTCAGTCTCTTGTCTAAATAAATATAGATATTCGGTTACTTTTAATAAATGTTTTATTATTAGTCAGAATAGCAAATTTGTTTCTAAAGATACATTGGAAAACGGTTTATTCTATTTGCATAGAAATATCTCTCACTTGTTAGACACAGAATCAACGGAACCTAATCATAAAAGAGTAAAATTATAAAAAGATGAAACCTACCTATCGCATTTGCGCCTAGGTCATATAAACCTTAATAGGATTAAAAGATTGGTAAGTGACGGACCTCTAAGTGACTTAAAGGTTGATGATCTATCAACTTGTGAATCTTGTTTGGAAGGTAAAATGACCGAAAGGTCGTTTACGACCAAAGGCACAAGAGCCATTGAATGTTTAGGTTTGATACACACTGATGTGTGTAGAACTATGAGCATTCAAGCTAGTGGTGGATATGAGTACTTCATCACTTTCACGAATGATCACTCAATATTTGGCTATGTGTATCTCATAAGACATAAGTCGGATGCTTTTGACATGTTCAAAACATTTAAAGCTGAAGTGAAAAATCTGCTTGAGAAGCGTATAAAAATCTTGAGGCCTGATCATGGTAAAGAATATCTATATGGTGAGTTTCAACAATATCTTATTGATAATAGGATAATTTCTCAGTTTTCTCCACCAGGCACACCTCAACAAAATGGAGTGGCAGAAAAAAGAAATAAAACTCTTTTGGAAATGGTAAGGTCTATGTTGAGTTATTCAACGCTCCCTAATTCTTTTTGGGGATATGATTTACAAACCGCAATGTAAATTCTAAACGATGTACCATCTAAGTCGGTTCCTAAAACACCGCATGAGTTGTGGACCTGGTGAAAGCCTAGTTTACAACACTTAAGGATATTTGGATGTCCTAAGCACGTGTTAAAAGGAAAGATAGAAAAGATTGAGTCCCGTTCAGAAACATACATATTTATAGGGTATCCAAAAGGAACAAAAGGATATTATTTTTATAGTCCTTCAGATCTTAAAGTATTTGTTTTGACAAATGCTAAATTTCTAGAAAACCACTATATGAAGAATCTTGTACCTAAAAGTAGAATTGTCCTAAATGAGCTTTTAGGAGATACAATTCCACAAAAGGTTTTGCAACCATGCCCAATTGTATGTTCCGTACCAACACAAAATCAACAATCTACCATACCTCGTCATAGTGGGAGGGTTGTTAGACAGCCCGAGAGATACATCGGTCTACACGAATTTGTAGAGAATCTTCCGGACGATGATAACCCCTATATGTACAAGGAAGCAATGGAAGTTGTTGATTGTCGCCATTGGCAAAAGGCAATGCAATCCGAAATTGAATCTATGTTCAAAAACAAAGTCTGGTCTCTTGTAGACTTGCCTAATGTAGGGAAAAAACCACGCACAGCAGAAGCGTATATTGTTTTTTTATAAAATTAGGGTTTGTGTATAAATAAAAAAAATTCCCTTTTAACTAACAAGAACCTTAAAAGTATCGTCCATTTTTTTTCGTGACGATTGAACTAGAGTCGAATTGAATCCGTAAGATCTTCCAATCCAATCACGAACGTGAATCACCTAGTAGTGTGGGCTCCCTTTTTTGAAATTGTATACCTGAGGATGGAAACAAACAAAATCTTCTTCTTTGTTAGTCACAATAATCCTCCAAGAGAAAAACCAAGAACGTTCGGTCACTTTTGAATTATCAATCAATTTGACTTAAACTCGTGTGAACCTTGATTCGATGTTGTACACAAAACCCTTTTGATGCAAAGGAATCTAGTGTACTATCAAATACAAAAACGTTCCCTCTTTTCTCTATGCTTGACCTAATTCTTCACAACATGAGTTGGACGAATTTTTTTTTTTCATAACAATAAAAAAAACAAATAAAAAAAAACTTCTCATACAAAAAACTAAGGCTTGGTTGAAATTTATAGGTAGTATATATGTGAGGCCAAATCCTCTCCTAAGAAAGATTTACTTGGTTGGCAAGAATCCTTTTCTTAAGAGGATTTACTTAGTGACCAGAATCCTTTTCCAAAATGAATTCTTTCCTACACCAAGACTCCTAATCCAACTCATTAGTGTATTTGTGACCATATTAAAGACTTCCTAATTTGATTAGATAAATAATTTCTTTTATCTATCTACTTATCAAATATTGTCTTTAATATTAATTATACTACTAACAATAGTATAATTTTAGGAGACCATCTCCTAATAGAAAAGAGATTTTGACTATTGATTAAATAATTAATTTATTTATATTTAATTAAATAAAAAAAAAATATAATTCAGTTATTCTAAATAGCCTTACCTCCCAAACCATATATATGTGCCAATATATTATTTTCTTATTTTATTAAATCCATTTGACCTTTATAAAAAGTCCACATGTGAACTAGACCCATTCTTACAAAAAGAAACAAGTCCACATACCTCAATACAATTCTAGATGGACCATTAAATTGGTCCGGCAGAATATATCAAGTGATTCAAGTAAGTTCGTGTGGATTGGGGATCTTGGCGGGCTATCTAGATTTAAACCCCAATAGACACAACCCAATCACAATCAAAAAATGATTCACTTAGGTCTGATCTATTTAATTTTAGTTCATTCCACAAAAGAACTAAAATTGAACTCTATATTAAAGATAGAATAAGTTGATGTTACTCATTCATACCCTAGACAACCTTATTGGAGAAAGTGTAACCTCGTGAAGAATACCAGTAATCGCCAAGAGCTTATAGACCGCCTATAGCTCTCCAAGTTACCATATTTACTCATATGACCACATTTTGAATATGGATAATTTGACTTGTCCAGAAGCCATGTTTCAATAGACACTATTGAAAACTTAACGTTAAGATTTAATATCCAATACCTCAAAACATCCATATGATGGTATTCTACTCATATTTAATAAATGGAGCCACGGTGTCCATATCTATAAATGAAGTCCTCTATCGATTAACAAATGAATACCACCAAACTATCGATGATAGACTATGCTATATAATCGTACTCATTGATAGCTCAAATGATAACACTTGCAACCATAAGTCCACCATTTATCTCATGATTGAGATAGACTCTCCGATTGTCATCAAATGAAAACTTTTATCAATTGACTGTTCTAGATAAAGTATTTCATTGTGATCCTATTCAATGCACCCCTTGTGAACTAGATTCTTTTGCCCAAAGACATTACACTTTAATTATTTTAGACTCGTCATAACACATTTGATCCCACTCAAAAGCTAGCAAAAGAATCTACAACTTTGACAAGATAAAGGCACCCAACCTTTTATCTTAAGTTGTGAATATTATTCAAGACTAACTAAAAAATTGTGTCTACCTCATACATATCTAGATGTACGAACAATTCTTATTTTCTCTTAGTCTTTTGACCTTATGATTATTTACTTTCAATAATTATAATAATAAAACTATAAATGCTATAAGATTTGTTAAACTAGAAATCACTTTATTAATATGAAAAGATTGTAAAATACTTTATTTTACTGTTGCTATCGAGCATAATCCTAACACCTAAAGGGATAAAACCCATTGGCTGCAAGTGGGTATACAAGAGGAAAAGAGGAATGGATGGAAATGTGGAAACCTTTAAAGCTAGATTGGTAGCTAAAGATTATACACAGAAGGAAGGTATCAATTATGAAGAAACCTTCTCTCATGTGGCCATGCTTAAATCCATTAGGATACTCTTATCCATTGCGGCATCTCTAGACCTATAGATTTGGAAAATGGACGTCAAGATAGCTTTCCTTGATGGAAGTCTTGACGAAAGCATCTATATGATGCAACCAGAAGGATTCATTGAAAACGGCCAAGAGGAAAAGGTATGAAAGTTGCAAAGATCCATATATGGATTGAAGCAAGCATCCAGATCCAGGAACATAAGGTTCGATCAAGCCGTAAAAAGTTTTAGATTTATTCAAAACCTTGATAAACCTTACGTATACAAAATGATTAAAGGTGACAAGTTGGGTTTCCTAGTTCTTTACGTTGATTATATTCTACACATTGGAAACGATGTAGGTGTATTGACATCAATAAAAGAATGGTTAACAAAACAATTTGATATGAAGGACTTAGGAGAAACAAGTTATATTCTTGGTATCCAAGTCACAAAGGATAGAAAGAATAGAACGATTGCATTATCCCAAGCTTCATACATAGATAAAATCATGTCTAGGTTTTCTACTTAAAATTCCAAGAAAGGTATGTTACCTTTCAGACATGGAATCAAACTTTCTAAGGAACAAGTTCCTAAGAATGAGCATGAAGAGTAATTCATGAGTGGGGTTCCATATGCATCGGTAGTTGGAAGTCTCATGTATGAAATGCTCTGTACTGGACCATATATTTGTTTTACGGTGGGAATTGTTAGCAGGTTTCAATTGAAGCCTGGTCCTGATCCCTTGACGGCAGTCAAGCATATTTTCAAGTATCTTAGAAGAACGAGAGATTATATGCTTGTATACTCTGGAGGGGATTTAATTCATGTTGGGTATACTGATTTTGATTTTTAGTCAGATTCTGACTTCAGAAGATCAACATCAAGATCTGTGTTTTCTATTGAAGGAGGGGCAGTCATAAAGAGGAGTATCAAGCAATCTCGTATTGCTGATTTCACCATGGAAACAAAGTATGTAGCCGTATGCGAGGCTGCTAAATAGGCTATCTAGGTCCTCTAATTCTTGATTGACTTGAAAATGGTTCTTGATGCGAATAAGCAAATCACTATCTATTTTGACAATAGTAGAGCAGTGGCTAATTCAAGAAGTCATAAAAGAAGGAAACACATTGAAAGAAAGTATCACCTTCTAAGGGAAATTGTGCATAGGGGTGACGTGACGATTACCAAGATCGAGTTAGCAGAAAATCTAGCGGATCCCTTTACAGCGGCTCTTCCACAAAAGAGTTTTGATGGGCATCTAGAGAACATGAGGATGAGAGATATGAAACATTTGCTATAGAGCAAGTGGGAGATTGTTAGGATTATGCTCGATAGCAAGAGTATAATATTGTATTTGACAATCTTTTCATATTAATAAAGTTATTTCTAGTTTAACAAATCTTATAGCATTTATAGTTTAATTATTATAATTGTCAAAAGTAAATAATCTTAAGGTCAAAAGACTATGCGAAAAGAAGAATTGTTCATACATCTAGATATGTATGAGGTAGACACAATTCTTTAGTTATTTTTGAATAATATTCACAACTTAAGATAAAAGGTTGGGCGCCTTTATCTTGTCAAAGTTGTAGATTCTTTTGCTAGAATTTGAGTGGGATCAAATGTGTTATGATGATTCTAAAATCATCAAAGTGTGGTGTCTTTGGGCAAAAGAATCTAGTGCACTGGGTGCATGGAATAGGGTCAATTTTTTTTTTTATCGATAGATAAAAGTTTTTCATTTGAAGATAATCAAAGAGTCTATCTCAATCATGAGTTAAATGATGGACTTATGGTTGCAAGTGTTATCATTTTAGCTATCAATGAGTACGATTATATAGCATAGTCTATCCTCGATAGAGGACTTCATTTATAGATATGGACATCGTGGCTCCATTTTTTTAAATGAGAGTAGAATATCATTAGATGGATGTTTTGAGGTATTAGATATTAAATCCTAATGTTAAGTTTTCAATTGTATCTATTGAAACATGGCTTCTGGACAAGTCAAAATATCCAAGTTCAAAATGTGGTCATATGAGTAAATATGGTAACTTGGAGAGCTATAGACGGTCTATGAGCTCTTGTCGATTACTGGTATTCTTTATGAAGATACACTTTCTCTAATAAGGCTGTTTAGGGTATGAATGAGTAACATCAACTTATTCTATCTATATTTAAGAGTTTAATTTTTGTTATTTAGTGGAATGAACTAAAATTAAATATATCGGTCATAAGTGAATCATTTGTGATTGTGATTAGGTTGTGTCTATTGGAGCTTAAATTTAGATAGCCCGCCAAGATCCCCAATCCAAACGAACTTTAATGGATCACTTGATGTATTCTACCAGACCAATTTAGGGGTCCATCTAGTATTGTATTATGGCATGTGAACTTGTTTGTTTTTGTAAGAATAGGTCTAGTTCACATGTGGACTTTTTATTAAGGTCTAATTGATTTAATAAAATAAGAAAAATAATATATGACCCATATACATATGTTGGGCGGTACGGCTAATTAAGAATAACTTAATTATATTATTTTTATTTTATTATTTAATTAAATGGAATTTAATTAATTTGTTGATTAATTAATTAATTAATTAAAAGTCAAAATCTATTTCTTTGTAGGAGCTGGTCTCCTAAAATTGTACTATTGTTGGTAGTATAATTAATATTAAAGACTATATTTGATAAGTAGATAAATAAAAGGAATTATTTATCTAATCAAATTAGGAAGTCTTTAATTTGGTTACAAATACACTATTTAGTTGGATTAGGCGTCTTGGTTGAGGATAGAATTCCTTTTTGAAAAGAATTCTTAACCATCAATTAAATCTACCTAAGTAAATGATTCTTAACTACCAAGTAAATCCTTCTTAGGAAAGGATTTGTGATCCTAATCTATATCCTATGAAATTCTGCCAGCCCATGTAAATATACAAAAGGATAGAATTCGTTCTAGATAAGGATTCTTAAATACCAAATAAATCCACCTTAGGGAAGGATTCTTGCCAACCAAGTAAATCCTTCTTAGGAAAGGTTTTATGATCCTATATATATGTGTGTGTGATTTTCGGCCAGCTCTAAGATTCATACAGTAAAAATTTTGGGCAACCTAAGTGTTTTCTTAGAGAGAATTTTGCTTGGTAAGAGAGAATTTTGAGAGAGAAAAATTTAGTATTTACTTTAGACAAAATTAAATCTACTCTAAGATATAGGGTGTGGAATTCGGCCAAGGAGAAAGGAGAAAAAGAGAACGTTTTTGTTTTTGCTATTATACTAATATCCTTTACATCAAAAGGGTTTTGTGTACAAAATCAAGTTAGGTTCACACGAGTTTCAATCAAGTAGATTGATAATTCACAAGTGACCGGACGTTCTTGGATTTTTCTCTTGGAGGATATTTGTAACTAACAAAGAAAAGATTTTGTTTGTCTCCATCCTCGGGTATACAATTTAAAGAAAGGAAGCTCACACTCCTAGGTGATTGACGTTCTTTATTGGATTGGAAGATCTTGTGGAATCAATTCGGTGCTTGTTCAATTGTCATGAGAAAAAGGTACGATACTTTTATATACGTCAAATAATCTGGAGTTCAGGTTCTCGTTGCATAAAAGGGAAATTTTTTATTTATACGCAAACCCTACTTTTATTAAATTTTTTCACGCTTCCGCTGCGCCTGTGTTTTTTTCCCTACATTCCCCCTTGTATAAGTTGTCACATGGGCTAGTTGTTCTTACTCTGCCATGGCGTACCCTCCGACATGGTCCACCATGCTTGCATACGATGTCGGCCACCTTTGCCTTAGGCTTAAGGTTAAATGGTTGTACTGTAAACTATTGATGACTGTTGACACTACTGCAACATTATTGGGATCTTGCACTCTAACACCTCTTGTGAGAATCTTGCCAGGTAGTCTTTCAACTTTGTAAGTTCCTTGGTGTTCGATTGGCTTATTTCATTGAAAACCACATTGGGGATCAATATGTAAGGGCAGTTTAGGGCGTCATTGTTCATAACCAAGCTCAAGCATCAAAGGTAAAATCACTTGCATAACTTTCATTAAAGAGGTATTAGTGCACAGACACACACACTCATGCATTTTCCTTTAATTATCTTGCATGCATGCTTATTTTCCCTCTTGTATGCCTTGTGTGTCTTAATTCTTGTTTGAGTGTTGAATGTAATTTTTGTGCCTTAAAAAGAGGATTTTTTCCTCTGGTCCATGATTTAGACCGCTCTCTGGGCAGTACCTACGCCGCGGTCTTCACAGTGGTGTTTACCAAAGGCTGCACGCTGTGGCTACCGTGGCCAATGCTTATTGCATGCACCGCGGTCTCCCAATTGGAGTTTCACAGGCGTTGCATGCTATCCAAACAGTGGTCTGTGTACTTGCATGCATAGAGGCATACAGAGCAGTGTTGTTCAGGCGATGCACCGCTCTTTGTGCCGCTGTCTTGACACTTACCTGTACCGTGGTACAGCTAGCGGTTCTGACGGGATTTGGTTGCATTTCATCCAAAACGATGTTACTTTGTGTAGGGCACCATATATATACACATATATACGTTCTCTTCTCTTCTATTTTGTTTTCAAGAGTCCAAAAAGCCATATTTGTGTGACCTAGCTTTTCTAGAGAGAGAGGGACTCCCATACACTTATTTTTACTCAACCAACATAATCTCATGATCATTTATCCTCATTTTAGGATCATCTAAGTATGGAGCATCATCTTTTTCTTGACAAGGTAACTTCTACATGCTCTAGACTTTATAGTTTCATTACTAAGGCATGTATACCTAGGGTTTTAGTCCTTATTACATATTAAATGCTTGCTTGTATGTTTAATTGCTTTTTTGACATGCTTGTGTATTTATGGTTGCTTGATAGGTATTGATTTGTGATAGCTAGAATTTAGGACGGTTTTTCCCTTCTAGCTAATTCTTCTTGTTTTTGCATTTAGAACATTAATACTAGGATTTGCTTTATTTGTCGTTATTAATCCTAGATAAGCATGAATGTCTAGACCTAGCATTTTTGCATATAGAATATTCTTGCACATTCACTTAGGTTGTCATTATCTCTTCACTGTTGATTAAGCTTGTGGCTATGTGATTAGTGCACAAGGTTGGTGTTCCAAAATCACTATTAAGGTCCGTTGGGTAGAGTGAAAGGGTTAGACGGGAGGTCAACCTAGGTTGTAAACTTTCTCTCAATAGTGGATTTTGATGATCGAGTGTGGCGCACTGAACAGTACGTGGTTTTTACCATTTGGAAGGTTTCCATGTATATATTGCGTGTTTTTATTGTTTTATGTTTAGTGTCTTTTATTTGAACGCTTAGTAAAATATAGTAGAATTGATTATATTGATTAATTAAATAAATTGGTAATCTATCTAATTAAAACCTATTCACCCCTCCTCTAGGTTTATATACACACATTTATTAGGGAATTTCCAATTGGTATCAGAGCCGGTGCCTAGATATACTTAGGTGATCCCTGCTCTGTTTGTGTCTTGCTTGGTGTAGTTTGATTGTTTTTTGTGACATTGCATTTGCATTACATTCATCACCCTCAAACACTATGAGTGGAAACAGTAATAGTCATGAGGGAGCCTCAAGCACAAGACCCCTTTTGCTCAATGGGGTGAATTATGCTTCTTGGAAGAGCAAGATTGAAGCTTATCTTTGCCAAATAGATTACCGTGCTTGGATGGCTATTGAAGATGGGTATACTCCTCCAATAATGACTATTGACGATGGTGTAGAAGCTCTTAATCCCAAGTCTAGTTGGAGTACTTAAGAGTTTGAATCATCCAAATGGAACAACAAGGCTATGCATGTCATCCTTTGCGCCATGGACGATAATCAATACAAGTTGGTCCAAAACACTAGGATTGCAAAGGAGGCTTGGGACATTCTTCAAACGGCACATAAGGGAACTGAGGTAGTCAAGGACTCAAAGCTCCAAGTCCTCCAAATGCAATTTGAGATGATTAGGATGGAGGAGCATGAATGTTTTAATGACTTTCAAGTGAAGTTGATGGATATCGTCAACCATAGCCATCAACTTGGTGACTTTTATTCGGATAGGAGAGTCAAGCAAAAAATTATGAGGTCACTTCCGTCAAGGTTTGAATCAAAGGTGACTTCACTTGATGAGAATAGTGAGTATAAGAATATGAAGCCAAATGAAGTCATTGGAAGACTTCTAGCTTTTGAGTCAAGATGGAGCACCACACCCATACCTCTGAAGAAGCAAAAGAGCATTGCCTTGAACTCTAGGTTTGAGATTGATAAGGAAATGGACTATGTAGACTTCAAGAAGTTTTTTGAAAATTTTAGATTGAAAATGAAGAAGGAGATTTAAGAGTTGAAAAAAGAGAATCTAGAGTTGACTTTCAGGATATCTAACTTGAGTGAGAAAGTAAAGAGTGGAAAAGAGTTAGAAGAGAGCTTGAAATTGGAGCTTGTGATCGCTAAGAAGGGTAAAGAGAACTTGAAGATTGAGCATAGGGAAACGAAAGAATTGGTTGCCAAGATGACATCCGGAACCGAGAAACTTGACAAGATGTTATCATATGGGAAGAGTCTTAGTGATAAAACGGGCTTAGGATATATGAAATGCAAGGATTCCACTTCCTTGAAGAAGACCATCTTTATCAAAAGTCAAGAGGATAAAGAGGTTCAAGATTCACACCAACAAATGATATCGACTGAAGTTGGAGAATCATAAAAGCAAGCTCAAATGTATGCTCAAACAAAGTCTCAAGCTAAAACTCATCCACCAAAAGCTATAACTCATCAAACAAGACATCATTTTCTAAGGAGCTCTCAAAGTCAACAAAGGATTTTTCACCCATAACCAAGAAGGGAAGCTAATTTGGCTCAACCACAAAGGGTGTTTCAAAGAAGAGATTCGGCTCAACACCAAAGGACAACTCAAAGGAAAGGGAAGTCTTCCATGGTTGCACAAGGATATTGTATGAATTCTTACTTTTCTCCTATTTTTTATTATTGTGGTGTTGAAGGTCACATAAGACCGAATTGTTTTAAGTTTATTAAGTTGCGTCATTTTGAAAGCATGATTGAGAAGAATATGCTTAGAAAAGCCGAAATGCATGCACCTAGGAATTTTAGAGAAAATGAACCCATGGCTCCTAGAAATAGTAATATTTCATCTAGGTGGACTACAAGGGATGAATATTATTGTCATGTGGCTCAAGGAGCCTTGAAAGCCAATGCCATCAATACTTGGTACCTTGATAGTGGGTGTTCTAGGCACATGACCGAAAACAAGAGTTTCTTTGAAACTCTTTTGATGAAGGATGGTGGATTTGTCACCTTTGGTAATGGTTCAAGTAAGAAGGTTTTAGGAAAAGGATACATATCCATCCTCGGTTTTCCCTCCTTACCTAATGCTTTTTATGTAGATGGCTTGCAAGCCAATCTTATTAGCATATTACATTTAAGTGATGAAGGGCTTTCGGTTATGTTTGGCAAAGTTGATTGCTCTATTCTAAGAGAAGATGGACAAGTTCTATTGAAAGGCAAGAGATCAAGTGACAATTGTCATTGTCTTGATTCCAATGGCATCTCTTGTAATTTGTCTAGTTGTGATCAGGTTGAATTGTGGCATCAAAGGTTAGGTCATATGAATTTTAAAGACTGGAAAGTTCTTGAGAGGTTGAATGTTGTGAGAGACCTTCCTAAGTTTGGAAATAGGATTGAGGGAGTGTGTGGACCATGTCAACAAGTAAAGCAAACTAAGAGTGTGCATAAAAAGGGTAAGTATCTTGCCACCAAGGAGCCACTAGAGCTTCTTCAAATGGACCTTATAGGTCCCATGTAAATCGAGAGTCTCGGTGGCTAGAGGTACATCTTTGTGTGTGTTGATGATTTTTCTTGATTTACGTGGACCTACTTTCCTAAAGAAAAATCTGAAACTTTTGAAATTTTAAAAAAGCTTTGCACTAAAATTCAAAATGAGAAGGATTCTCACATAAAATGCATTAAGAGAATTAGAAGTGACCACGGGAGAGAATTTGAAAATGTTTGCTTTGAAAATTTTGTGATAGTCTTGGAATCTCCCATGAGTTCTCAGCTCCTCAAACTCCTCAACAAAATAGAGTTGTAGAGAGGAATAATAGGGTCCTCCAAGAGATGGCTTGCGATGTTGCTTAGCAACAATGTTACTAGGAATCTTTGGGCTGAGGCAGTGAATACAACTTGTTATATAGGAAATATAGTGTTTTTAAGGCCGGCACTAGGCAAACATCTTATGAATTGTTGAAGGGAAGGAAGCCAAATGTTAGCTACTTCCACTCAATTGGAAGCAAGTGTTACATTCTAAATGACCGTGATCAACTTGGCAAGTTTGATGCTAAAAGTGATGAGGGGATTTTCATTGGCTATGACCTAAGTAGTAAGGCCTATAAAGTTTTTAATTTGAAGACACAGTGTTATGGAATCATCCAATGTGATCATAGATGATTGTAAGCCTAAGGTTAGTAACCATGATGAGGAGATTAGTATGGTTGATGATTCTCCCTTGGAGAAGATTGATGAGACTTTAAGTGATGAAAAGTCAAATCTTGAGTAAGAGGTCTCTCAATCTCTTGATAGAGATTCTACTTTGGACTCTAAGGAACCTGCTCATTGGGTTAGACATCTTCACAACAAGAGTGACATCATTGGTGATGTGAATGAAGGTGTTAGGACTAGGCATCAATTAGAAAATCAAATTAGTTATACTTGATATACCTCTAAAATTGAACCCCTAAAGGTTGATGAAGCTTTAAGTGAAGAGTATTGGGTTCTTGCTATGCAAGAAGGGCTAAATCAATTTGAAAGGAAAGAGGTTGGGACTCTAGTTCCTAGGCCTAATAACGCTAATGTGATAGGCACCAAGTGGGTCTATAGGAATAAATCCGATGAGGATGGCAACATTGTATAGAATAAGGATAGAGTTGTAGCACAAGGGTACTCACAAATTGAGGGTATCGACTTTGAGGAGACTTTTGCTCCCGTTGCCTGATTAGAGTCCATTAGGCTTCTCTTATCCTTATCTTATGTACACAATTTTAAAGTGAATCACATGGATGTTAAGAGTGCCTTCCTCAATGGCCTCTTGTAAGAGGAAGTGTTTGTTGAGCAACCCAAAGGGCTTGTGGATCCATACCACCCCAATCATGTTTATCGTCTCAAAAAGGCTCTATATGGGTTGAAACAAGCACCAAGGGCTTGGTATGAGCGTCTCACTCTTTATCTTGTTGACAATGGCTACTCTAGAGGAAGTGTTGACAAGACTTTGTTCATCAAGTTTACTAAAGATGAGCTATTCATAGCTCAAATTTATGTTAATGACATTGTTTTTTGTTCCATAAACAACTTGAAAGTTAAACAATTTATTGATGTCATGACTCATGAGTTTGAAATGAGCATGGTTAGTGAACTCAATTACTTCCTAGGCTTGTAAATCAAGCAAATGCACGATGGGATCTTCATATCCCAAGTTAAATATGCCAAGAACCTAGTGAAGAAATTAGCCTTGAGAATGTCAAGCATTGTGACACACCTATGAGTACAACATTGAAACTTAGCAAGGATGCTAGTGGAAAAAGTGTGGATCAAAACCTATATTGAGGCATGATAGAAAGCTTGCTATACTTGACTGCTAGTAGGCCCGATATAGCCTTTAGTGTTGGTGTGTGTGCTAGGTATCAAGCCAATCCTAAGGAATCCCATCTCTCCTCCATGAAGAGAATCATTCAATATGTGAATGGGACATCCAACTATGGGATATGGTACTCTTTTGACACTAAAGCTAGTTTAGTTGGCTTTAGTGATGCAGATTGGGCATGTAATTATGATGTTAGGAAGAATGCATCGGGCAGTTGCTTCTTCCTAGGGAACAATCTTGTGTCAAGGTTCTGGAAAAAGCAAAATTCCATATAATTATCCACAGCCGAGGACGAGTATATAGCCGCTGGGAGTGCTTGCACACAACTCCTATGGATGAAGCAAATGCTTATGGATTATTGCTATGAACAAGGTATTCTAACCCTTTACTGTGATAACATGAGTGCCATTAATATTTCAAAGAATCCTGTCCAACATTCTAGAACCAAGCATATTGACATTAGACATCATTTCATTAGAGAGCTAGTTGAGAGCAAATGCATTGCACTTGAACATGTGGGCACAAATGATCAACTAGACGACTTGTTTACAAAACCATTAGATTTAACTAAGTTTAATTCTCTTATTAGGTCTATTGGGATTTGTCATATGCATTGATGAGTTTGGTGTTTGACTCATATGGGGAGCTCAAGCAAAGAGAGCGAACTTGCATTCTAATAAGCAAATAATTGTTCAATTTTATGCTCTTTAATTAATTGCTTGAGTATCTTGGATGCATATATTATTATATGACTTTTTATTCAATAAGTGTGCCTCTGCATTATTTGAAATGCATGTCTCATTTGTGTTCAAACATGTATTTTTAGACTAGGAAATTTGATTGGGATGTATATTTGATTGACCTAAAGTTTATCTCCATGTTTATGAAAACTTGATCTTGACATGCTTATATTGTTATGCATGATGAATTTATTGAATACTTAAAAATGATTGCAAATTTGTGTGAGAAGGACTTTTGAGACTTCAATCAATAAAGATATTGTATCCATTTTAAGGATTTCACAATCCAATATTCTCTCTCTGTTTACTTGTTGAACAAGGCTACTATCATAAGGGCATTTCACCCAGAAAAATCTAAAAGGGCGTAATAGTTGCTCATGTCTTGTTTAACTTGTAAGGATTGATAGTTGCACTTACTCTTGTTAAACTATATCTTGTGTTCCATTGACAAATTGGTGCAAATTGGTTTGACTTCTCTTGGAACCTCATATGCTATTTTCCTTTGCCAAATACCATGTTTTTTGGAAGTTGATGTTGCATGTGTTTCATTCAAGACAATCTTTTCACACATGTTCCAATAAATAAAACTTCCATGAATTTCTCTCTCTTAATTAAATTGCATAAAGTTGTTGTATATGATTATGCATTTACATTTGCCTATCTTGTGACAAAAAGGGGGAGTAATGTTGGATTTAGGGGGAGTTTGTATTGCTTTTGCATATAAGGGGAGAATGCCGTTTTAGGGGGAGTTGACTTTGTGTTGTTAGCTTATGTGCTTTATTGATTGCATGTTACTTGTTTCTGATTCATGAAAATTGCGCTTGTTTTTATTTATCTTGATCCCTCTCATACACTTATCTTGGAAAGTGTAGTTCTTTGTTTTGTAGGGATGATCATTCTACAAGAGATGGAAGATTTGAAGATTTAGCTTTAGGTATCTCTTGTAATAAATAATGTATTTGTTGACCTCTTGTTGTTTTTGTTGTTGTTGTGAGGATACTTTATGAGTAAGTAGTTTTTTCATGAAATAGCCAAAGGGGGAGATTGTAATTTCCTCGGTGTTTGATTGGTTTTTTTTTTGTTGGAAAAAACATTTGGGGATCAATATATAAGGGTAGTTTAGGGCGTCATTGTTCGTAACCAAGCTCAAGCATCAAAGTTTAAATCACTTGCTTAACTTTCATTGAAGAGGTATTAGTGCACACACACACTCATGCATTTTTCTTTAATTATCTTGCATGCATGCTTATTTCTCTTGTGAGCCTTGTGTGTCTTAATTCTTTTTTTAGTGTTGAATGCATTTTTTTTGCCTTAAAAAGAGGACGTTTCCCTCTGGTCTGCAGTTCAAACTGCTCTATGTGCAGTGTCAACGCCGCGGTCTGCATATTGGTGTTTACTAGAGGCTACAAGTTGTGGCTACCGCGGCCTCTGCTTGTTGCATGCACCGCGGTCTCCCAAGATGAGTTTCACAGGCATTGCATGCTGCCTAGACCGCGGTTTGTGCACATGCATGCACAGAGCCTACAGAGCGGTGTTGTCCAGGCGATGCACCACTCTCTGTGCCGTGGTCTGGACACTTACCTGTACCGCGGTACAGCCAACGGTCCTGACGGGATTTGGTTGCCTTTACTCCAAAACAACGTCACTTTGTGTAGGGAACCATATATATATGTTCTCTTCTCTTCCCTTTGGTTTTCAAGAGTCTAGGAAGCCATCTTTATGTGACCTAGCTTTTTTAGAGAGAGAGAGACTCCCAAACACTTATTTTTACTCAACCAACTTTATCTCATGATCATCTTGAAGGGAAAAACGGTTTAGAAACGCAACGGAAGCATGAGAAAAATAATTAGGGTTTGCGTATAATTTTTTTTTCCCTTTTATGCAACGAGAACTTTAACCCTAGATTAATTGATGTATATAAAAGTATCGTACCTTTTTCGTGTGACGATTGAACAACCGACGAATTGATTCCGCAAGATCTTCCAATCTAATCACGAATGTGAATCACCTAGTAGTGTGGGCTCCCTTTCTTTAAATTGTATTCCTGTGGATGGAGACAAATCAAATATCTTTTCTTTGTTAGTTACAAATATCCTCCAAGAGAAAAATCCAAGAACGTGCGGTGACTTGTGAATTATCATTCAATTTGATTGTAACTCGCGTGAACCTTGATTCGATGTTGTACACAAAACCCTTTTGATGTAATGGATATTAGTATACTATCGAATACAAAAACGTTCCCCTTTTTTCTCTACTTGGCCGAATTCACACACTATTGATTAGAGATGATCGAATTTTGTCTAGAGTAAAAACAAATTTTTCTCCCTCAAAAGTCCTATGATGGCTGAAACTTTTTCTTTGTCAAAAAAGTTTGGCCAAAATTCCTCTCTAATACCTTAGTCATGACCGAAATTATTCACACATATATATAGGTTCATAAATCCTTTCCTAAGAAGGATTCACTTGGTTGGGAAGAATCTTTTCCTTAGGTGAATTTATTTGGTAGTTAGAATCCTTATCTAAAAAGAAAACTAACTACTCCTATAACTATATTGTGTTGGACGAAATTTTGGTCTTTTATATAGGTTAGGAGAGTTCAATCTTTCCTAAGAAGGATTACTTGATAAAACAAGAATCCTATCCTTAGGTTGATTAACTTGGTGGTTATGATTCCTTTTCAAATAAGAATTCTATCACTAAGTAGTTTTACTTGGTGACAAAGAATCCTTTTCCAAAAAGAATTCTTTCCTACACCAAGACTCCTAATCCTACTCAATAGTGTGTTTGTAACCATGTTAAAGACTTCCTAATTTGATTAGATAAATAACTCCTTTTATTTATATACTTATCAAATATAGTCTTTAACATTAACTATACTACCAACAATAGTAGAGTTTTAGGAGACCATCTCCTAATAGGAAAGATTTTGACTTTTAATTAAATAATTAATTAATCAAACAATTAATTAATTGCCATTAAATTAAATAATAAAATAAAATAATATATTAAAGCTATTATCCATAGCCATTGCCGCCCATACATAGTATAAAGGCCATATATTATTTTTCTCATTTTGCTCATTTTATTAAATCCATTAGACCTTAATAAAAAAGTCCACATGTGAACTAGACCTATTCTTACAAAAAGAAACAAGTTCACATGCTTTATTACAATTCTAGACGGACCCCTATTAGTCCGGTAGAATATATCAAGTGATCCTTACAAGTTCGTGTGGATTGGGGATCTTGGTGGGCTATCTAAATTTAAGCTCCAATAGACACAACCTAATCACAATCAACAAATGATTCACTTCGGTCCGATCTATTTAATTTTAGTTCATTCCACTAAAGAACTAAAATTGAACTCTTAAATAAAGATAGAATAAGTTGATGTTACTCATTCGCACCCTAGACAACCTTATTGGAGAAAGTGTATCCTCGTGAAGAATACCAGTAATTGCCGAGAGCTCATAGACCGCCTATAGCTCTCCAAGTTACCATATTTATTCATATGACCACATTTTGAACTTGGATATTTTGACTTGTCCGGAATCCATGTTTAAATAGACACTATTGAAAACTTAACGTTAAGATTTAATATCCAATACCTCAAAACATCCATATGATGGTATTCTACTCTCATTCAGTAAATGGAGCCATGATGTCCATATCTATAAATGAAGTCCTCTATCGATTAACAAATGAATACCACCAAACTATCAAGGATATACTATGCTATATAATCATACTCATTGATAGCTCAAATGATAACACTTGCAACCATAAGTCCATCATTTAACTCATAATTGAGATAGACTCTTTGATTGTCTTCAAATGAAAAACTTTTATCTATTGACGGTTCTAGATAAAAAAAAATTATGATCCTATTCCATGCACCCAGTGCACTAGATTCTTTTGTCCAAAGACACCACACTTTGATTATTTTAGACTCATCATAACACATTTGATCCCACTCAAATGCTAGCAAAAGAATCTATAACTTTGACAAGATAAAGGCGCCCAACCTTTTATCTTAAGTTGTGAATATTATTCAAAAATAACTAAAGAATTGTGTCTACCTCATACATATCTAGATGTATGAACAATTCTTCTTTTCGCATAGTCTTTTGACCTTAAGATTATTTACATTTGACAATTATAATAATTAAACTATAAATGCTATAAGATTTGTTAAACTAGAAATCACTTTATTAATTTGAAAAGATTGTCAAATACAATATTATACTCTTGCTATCGAGCATAATCCTAACAATCTCCCATTTGCTCTATAGAAAATGTGTCATATCTCTCATCCCTATGTTCTCTAGATGCCTATCAAAACTCTTTTGAGGAAGAGCCTTTGTAAAGGGATCCGCTAGATTTTCTGCTGACGCGATCTTGGTCATCGTCACGTCACCTCTATGCACAATTTCCCTTAGAAGATGATACTTTCTTTTAATGTGTTTCCCTCTCTTATGACTTCTTGGTTCTCTAAAATTAGCCACTGCTCCACTATTGTCACAATAGATAGTGATCTGCTTATTCGCATCAGAAACCACTTCCAAGTCAATCAAGAATTGGCAGAGCCTGACAGCCTCTTTAGCAGCCTCGCATGCGGCAACATACCTGGCTTCCATGGTGGAATCAATAATACAAGATTTCTTGATACTCCTTCATATGACTGCCCCTCCTCCAATGGTAAACACAGATCTTGATGTCGATCACCTAGAGTCAGAATCTGACTGAAAATCAGAATCTGTATACCCAACGAGAATTAAATCCCCTCCAGAGTATACAAGCATATAATCTCTCGTTCTCCTTAGATACTTGAAAATATGCTTAACTTCCTTATACGTATAGGGGTCATCGTCGTCCGGAAGATTCTCTATAGATTCTCCTAGATCGATGTATCTCTCGGGTTGTCTGATAACCCTCCTACTACGACAAGGTATGGTAGATTGTTGATCTTGTGTTGATACAGAACTTACAATTGGGCTTGGTTGCGAAACCTCTTGTGGAATTGTATCTCCTAAAAGCTCATTTAGGACAATTCTACTTTTAGGCACAAAATTATTCATATAGTCTTTTTCTAGAAATTTAGCATTTGTCGAAACAAATACTTTAAGATCTGAAGGACTATAAAAATAATATCCTTTTGTTCCTTTTGGATACCCTACAAATATGCATGTTTCTGAATGGGACTCCATCTTATCTGTCTTTCCTTTTAACACGTGCGCAGGACATCCAAATATCCTTAAGTGTTGTAAACTAGGCTTTCGCCCAGTCCACAACTCATGTGGTGTTTTAGGAACCGACTTAGATGGTACATCGTTTAGAATATACATGGCAGTTTGTAAAGCATATCCCCAAAAAGAACTAGGGAGCGTTGAATAACTCAGCATAGACCTAACCATATCCAAAAGAGTTATATTTCTCATTTCTGCCACCCTATTTTGTTGAGGTGTGCCTGGTGCAGAAAACTGAGAAATTATTCCATTATCAATAAGATATTGTTGATACTCACCAGATAGATATTCTCCACCACGATCGGACCTCAAGATTTTTATTCGTTTCTCAAGCTGATTTTCTACTTCAGCTTTTAAATGCTTTGAACATATCAATAGCATCCGACTTATGTCTCATGAGATACACATAGCCAAATCTTGAGTGATCATCCGTGAAAGTGATGAAGTACTCATATCCACCTCTAGCTTGAATGCTCATAGGTCCACACACATGAGTGTGTATCAATCCTAAACATTCAATGGCTCTTGAGCCTTTGGTCGTAAACGACCTTTTGGTCATTTTGCCTTCCAAATAAGATTCACAAGTTGGTAGATCATCAACCTTTAAGTCACTTAGAGGTCTATCACATAGCAATATTTTAATTCTATTAAGGTTAATATGACCTAGGCACAAATGCCATAGGTAGGTTTCATCTTTTGATAATTTTACTCTTTTATGATTGGGTTCCGTTGATTCTGTGTCTAACAAGTGATAGATATTTCCATGCAAATATAATAAACCATTTTCCAATGTACCTTTGAAAACAAATTTGTTATTCTTGCTAATAATAAAACCTTTATTAAAAGTAACCCAATATCCAAATTTATTTAGACAAGAGACCGAAATTAAATTCCTCTTGAATTGTGGTACATAATAAACGTTTATTAAAACTAAATGCCTATAAGAATCAAAATTGATTCTAATATCTCCTACTACACTAGTAGACACCAACATTCCATTGCCTAAATGCAAGTTGAATTCATTCTTATCCAGTCTATTTCTTTGACCCTTTTCTCCACAAAAGAAACACTTTCATTTGATCTTGGTTACTTTCTTGGTCTCCTTCTAAGAAGGCTCAAGTTGCTTTTTCTTTTGTTATCTCTTGACCTTCTAACGGGTCTTAACAGTAGCAACTTTACCAACCATATAAATCCTTGTCTAGAGACATCATAATATCGGCAGCAGTCTCAATTCCTTCTTGTTGCTGTTGCAACACGTTGGAGATGTTGGCCATAATGTAACGTACATTTAGCCATCTCTTCTAAAGACTTCCACTACTGATACTCATCTCTTTACTCCTGAGTAGATTCATTAGTTTGGTGGTTAAGGAATATACAGAATGAACTTATACTTTTCAATTTGTAACAACAACTCAATATTCCTTTTCCATGTGACATGATTATCATCAGTTAAAGTATTATCTTTTAGGATATTGATTAAGGATGGGGTCATGATTTCTTTTTAATAACAAAAATTATATAAGTAAATAATCATGATTAAGCACTTTTGAATATTAATCTTGAATTAAATAAAATAATTCAATTGTAAAAATTCAACGGTGATCCAACACCCATAAATGTCACGCCTCCTTTGGGAGTTCGCAATATTTACTAGTTGGACTAGGTCCCACCTAATTGTTAACATAACAACCAACGTTTTCAATTTTAGCCTTGTGATTTTATTAACAAGAACTCTTGGGAGGATATTAATAAACTCACATGGAGTGTGTTACCAAGTTATCGACCTTCAATAGAATCCCTCACGAATATCCCTCCTTTGGGAGTAGATATCGTTTGGGCTAAGTGTCTAGTCTATCCTTGTAATAAAGTATCTTGCTAAATTCCATTCATGAATACCACTTGGGATGTTATTCACGAAACATAAAGCTCAACTAAACTTGGAGGCCGTAGGTGTTCCAAAACACCTTCTCCCACTCAATTGTTTAAGGCGTGTGATCGAATTCCAAAGAATGATTTACCAAGTTATCTAGATGCCAATTTAGATACAAAAACCATTCAATGCATGTTCATACCAAAAGAGATATATGAGTGGCACTCCTATTTTATATGACATGTTATAAAACAATGACAAACATTGCAATATTTACAAAAATATAAATAGCTACAATTTTGGTGCATCCTAGAAAAACAAGTATATTACATATATCTTGGAATACAAGAACTTCTTTCTTGGCGAACAAGTCTTCACGCGACCTTCGTCGTTCGGGCTCCCTCGGCTACCTCCCATGGGAGTGCGCACCCATTGCCCTTACCAATGGGCGTGTGCATGTCACAAGCCCATAAAGGGCTGCCATGCGCAGCCCATGGCTACCACAAGGGCTGCCGTGCGCAGCCCATGCCACAACAAACGTGGCTGCACGCTCTTCGCACGCACATTCGTTGTTATGGCTCGCACGGTCCCAAACTTGTTCCGGTTACTCCTAATTCTTCAAACCTTCGAGTCTTCGAAACTTGAATGTATTACAGAAGAATTTACATAACAAAATACTGCATTTTTTTTTATTACAACAACAAAATTAAAAAAAAAACTTAGCAACTACCAAGAAGAAAATTATGGTGATAATAGACCACTTTTCTTGTTACAATCCCAAAACAAAATTACATTGAAATTCTAGGACCAAAATTGGGCAATAACAATCCGCATATAAAACATATATATATATATATATATATATATATATATATCAATACATTCCAATGTAAATATATATGTGAATACCTAGAGTGTCATCTCGTTCTAAAACATGCATATATACAATAAAAGAAAAATATTCACGAACACATACATCAATTAATCAAGGGTACAACCTGTTATAATACCAATTGTAGGGAAAAACGGTTTAGAAACGCAACAGAAGCGTGAGAAAAAAATAGAATAGGGTTTACGTATAAAAAAAAATTCCCTTTTATGCAACGAGAACCTTAACCCTAGATTAATTTATGTATATAAAAGTATCGTACCTTTTTCGCGTGACTATTGAACAAGCGCCGAATTGATTCCGCAAAATATTCCAATCCAATCACGAACGTGAATCACCTAGGAGTGTGGGCTCCCTTTCTTTAAATTGTATTCCTGAGGATGGAGACAAAGCAAATATCTTTTCTTTGTTAGTTACAAATATCCTCCAAGAGAAAAATCCAAGAACGTTTGGTCACATGTGAATTATCAATCAATTTGATTGTAACTCGCATGAACCTTGATTCGATGTTGTACACAAAACCCTTTTGATGTAAAGGATATTAGTATACTATCGAATACAAAAACGTTCCCCTTTTTTCTCTACTTGGCCGAATTCACACACTATTGATTAGAGATGATCGAATTTTGTCTAGAGTAAAAACAGATTTTTCTCCCTCAAAATTCCTATGATGGCCGAAACTTTTTCTTTCTCAAATAAAGTTTGGCCGAAATTCCTCTGAAATACCTTAGTCATGACCGAAATTATTCACACATATATATAGGTTCATAAATTCTTTCCTAAGAAGGATTCACTTGGTTGGCAAGAATCTTTTCCTTAGGTGGATTTATTTGGTAGTTAGAATCCTTATCTAAAAAGAAAACTAACTACTCCTAAAACTATATTGTGTTGGACGAAATTTTGGTCTTTCATATAGGTTAGGAGAGTTCAATCTTTCCTAAGAAGGATTACTTGATAAAACAAGAATCCTATCCTTAGGTCGATTAACTTGGTGGTTATGATTCCTTTTCAAATAAGAATTCTACCACTAAGTAGTTTTACTTGGTGACCAAGAATCCTTTTCCAAAAAGAATTCTTTCCTACACCAAGACTCCTAATCCTACTCAATAGTGTGTTTTTTAACCATATTAAAGACTTCCTAAATTGATTAGATAAATAACTCCTTTTATTTATCTAATTATCAAATATAGTCTTTAACATTAAATATACTACCAACAATAGTAGAGTTTTAGGAGACCATCTCCAAATAGGAAAAGATTTTGACTTTTAATTAAATAATTAATTAATCAAACAATTAATTAATTGCCATTTAATTAAATAATAAAATAAAATAATATATTAAAGCTATTATCCATAGCCATTGCCGCCTATACATAGTATTAAGGCCATATATTATTTTTCTCATTTTATTAAATCCATTGGACTTTAATAAAAAAGTCCACATGTGAACTAGACCTATTCTTACAAAAAGAAACAAGTTCACATGCTTTATTACAATTCTAGATGGACCCCTACTAGTCCGGTAGAATATATCAAGTGATCCATGCAAGTTCCTGTGGATCTGGGATCTTGGCAGGCTATCTAAATTTATGCTCCGATAGACACAACCTAATCACAATCAACAAATGATTCACTTAGGTCCGATCTATTTAATTTTAGTTCATTCCACTAAAGAACTAAAATTGAACTCTTAATAAAGATAGAATAAGTTGATGTTACTCATTCGTACCCTAGACAACCTTATTGGAGAAAGTGTATCCTCATGAAGAATACCAGTAATTGCCAAGAGCTCATATACCGCCTATAGCTCTCCAAGTTACCATATTTACTCATGTGACCACATTTTAAACTTGGATATTTTGACTTGTCTAGAAGCCATGTTTCAATAGACACTATTGAAAACTTAACGTTAAGATTTAATATCTAATACCTCAAAACATCCATATGATGGTATTCTACTCTCATTCAATAAATGGAGCCACGATGTCCATATCTATAAATGAAGTCCTCTATCGATTAACAAATGAATACCACCAAACTATCGAGGATAGACTATGCTATATAATCATACTCATTGATAGCTCAAATGATAACACTTGCAACCATAAGTCCATAATTTATCTCAGGATTGAGATAGACTCTCCGATTGTCTTCAAATGGAAAATTTTATCCATTGACGATTCTAGATAAAGTTTTTCATTTTGATCCTATTCAATGCACCCACTGCACTAGATTCTTTTGCCCAAAGACACAACACTTTGATGATTTTAGACTCATCATAACACTTTTGATCCCACGCATATGCTAGCAAAAGAATCTACAACTTTAACAAGATAAATGCGCCCAACCTTCTATCTTAAGTTGTGAATATTACTCAAGACTAACTAAAGAATTGTGTCTACCTCATACATATCTAGATGTATGAACAATTCTTCTTTTCTCATTGTCTTTTGACCTTATGATTATTTACTTTTGACGATTATAATAATGAAACTATAAATGCTATAAGATTTGTTAAACTAAAACTCACTTTATTCATATGAAAAAGATTGTTAATTACACTATTACACTCTTGCTATCGAGCATAATCCTAACACATCTATCCTCATTCTAGGATCATCTAAGCATGGAGAATTATCATTTTCTTGACTAGGTAACATCTACATGCTCTAGACTTTATAGTTTCATTACTAAGGCATGTATACCTAGGGTTTTAGCCCTTATTGCACATTAAGTGCTTGCTTGTATATTTAATTGCTTTTATGACATGCTTGTGTATTGATGGTTGGTTGATAAGTATTGGTTTGTGATAGCTAGAATTTAGGGCGGTTTTACCCTTCTAGCTAATTCTTCTTGCCTTTGCATTTAGAACATTGATATCTTGAATTTGCTTTAATTGTCATTATTAATCCTAGAAAAGCATTAATGTCTTGACCTAGCATTTTTGCATATCGAATATACTTGCATATTCACTTAGGTTACCAGTATCTCTGCATTGTTGATTAAGCTTGTGGCTATGTGATTAGTGCACAAGGTTGGTGATCCAAAATCACTTTTAAGGCCCGTTGGGTAGAGTGAAAGGGTTAGTAACTGGAGGGTTAGACGGGTGGTCAATATAGGTTGTAAACTTTCTCTCAATAGTGGATTTTGACGATCGAGTGTGGCGCACTGAACAACCTGTGGTTTTTCCCATTTGGAGGGTTTCCACGTAAATATTGCGTGTTTTTATTGTTTTATGTTTGTTGTCTTTTATTTGAACACTTAGTAGAATGGAGTAGAATTGATTATATTGATTAATTCGTAAAATTGGTAATCTATCGAATTAAATCCTATTCACCCCCCTCTAGGTTTATAGATAAACACTTATTAGGGAATTTTCAAACTTCTCGTCTCTCTTTTGTTTTAGGGTCGACAATGCGGACATGGATTTCCTTCTTTGAATGTTTCCCATGAACTGTCTGGTAAACGCTTGTACTAATTCTTCAAAATTCCTAACAGAGCCAGCGCAAAACCCTCCAAACCATGTGGAACTCTTATCTCCCAACGTTTGCGGGAACATCCGACACATGAGGGCATCATCATAATCATACTGCACCATCGCACTTTCTTACCTCCTTAAATACTCATGTGGATTAGTATTGGTTCGGAATTGCTCCATCTGTGGCAATCTAAATTTCTCTAGAAAATGAACCTGCCATATGGAATCATCAAACGGGCTCCCAGAGTTCCCAATCAATAGGTTTCCCAGGTTCTGCCATCATTCAAGGGTTTCTATCCTCTTAAGGAGAACCTCTCGCTCCCTTTTAGGCACTCCATGCTTGTCAAACCTCTGATGGATGGTGAGCCCGTATGGGTCCCTAAGGACTTACTCGTTGATCTGGGCACCGAAGGGGTCACGCTTGACTCCAGGGGTTGGAACACTATGCCTTCTAGGGGATATTTCATCATCACTTGAATGTGAGTGGGATCTTTTTCGTTGGACATCATATCTGTGTGCTTGCTCGTGGTAGGTTTTCACTTCATTGTACCTCTCCACGTCTTCCCACGATATAGACTCCCTGTGTTCCTTCGCTTCTTGATCTTCTCGGCCACCTATTTTGTGCGAATGCCCCATTTTTTCATAATTCTCTGCCTTGTCCTTTCTAGATTTTTGGGGCGCTCCTAGAGTGGCCGTTACTATCTTGGAGCGTACCTTGGGATCTTGGGCCATGATTTGGGTAGAAAGTTGATACGGCAAACTTAGGTTAGTTATGGTTGAAATGCTGATCCCCTGCTTAGCGGCATCCTCGATGAGTTTTTATAAGGAATCCTGATCTGCTTGAACGTTTTCGGGGAGATACCGGCAGCTACACATGTTGATGTAACATCGTCAGGTCTAATGGATGGCAGTGTCCTTGAGGATGGGACTTCTCCTATAGTGCTGACATCAATAGGATTAAAGACATTGGCACTACGTGAAGCGTCAACATTGTGCAACGATAGACTTCTGTCTCTACCAGTGTCCATGGTATTGCATTTTGCTAACTTTCTTCAAAAACCGATCACGTGAACTAAATACCTGCCGAGGTTTGCCTCCTCCTTCTAGCGTCAGTTGTTGACGGTGATTTCTGGATTAACCTCCCGTCATACAAGTAATACAAAATGATAACATATTAATGATTAAAGTGAACAAAAAATAAACAAGACACTGAGTTTTACGTGGTAAAGCCCCAATGTGGGGAAACGCCCACAGTTGTTGATAATCGGTGAAAAATTCACTATGTTAATGGCAATTGCACACTTGATCAATCTGTATTATTAGGGTCTATTTATACATGCATAGAACCCTAATTCTCAATGTACAAGTAAGGATAGTTCCCATAATTAAATGAAACTCTTAAGTTATTGGAGTCGTGTTGCCCTTCTTCCTTATCTCTCATCTATTGTTTCTTTATTGTATTGGATTTCTTGTCTAACCTAGACTCTGATATCTATAAAGAATTTTGTTTCCTTATCAAAGTATACTTCTAGGCATCTTATTTAAGTAGGATTCGTTCTTTATGTGCTTTGAGCCATAACTTCATTAAATCTGAACGTTGTCCATGTGTCATGCAACTGACTATCTGTTGAACCTGACCAGACCCATATTTCCTTGATTGATGATCTTTTCCGATCACAATCTTTACCCCAACCATCTTGATAACCTCGATCGAGTATTTCAGCCTGATCATTTGTGTTGTCTTGGTAAGGGGGGTTTGACGAGTGCTCTTTGGTTAACTCGGGTTTACTCATTCTAATCACCTTCCACTGACGTGGCACCCCCAACCCTTGTCTTTTATTGACGTTTCATGTAGTCTAGGATTTTCCAATAACAGTAGAGTTGACAACTTTCAAATCCTATGCAACCATCAAAAGCCAACAACCTCTAGAAAACCCAAACCTAACAAGTCAAAGTCATTGGGAGTTATGGGATCCAAAAAGTTTATTCAAGATAGAGGTGTTGATTTGGTAGAGGGTTCCTACATATATCAAGTTATTCATGACAAACGTTGGAAAGCCTGGGTAAATACAATTAGGGTTGTAAATGAGAGCCTTCTTAGAGAGTTTTACTTTGAATATATGGATATTACAACCATCGAAATGCCCTAATGAATGTGAGGGGAAAGACATTTAGGATCTCCATGGAAATCATCAACAAGTTCCTTGGTCTTTCCAATGAGATTGAGTCAGAACTACTAGATATGGACAACATAGATCACTTAAATTTTATGGGGAGGACTTTGTGTGAAGATGATGGATTTGAGTGGGGAAGAGAGCTTATTTGTATTTTGCTATAGCATCTCCATGTTTGCGTTGGGGTGAAAAAGCTGTACCTTTGGCGAATTATAAATCCCTTCAATCGGGATCACTGCTTCTGTTCTAAACGCCAATAAATAGGGAGTCACTCCTGTTGAAGTTCTTTTTATGGTCCAATAGGCCCACAGTACTTCATCCAGCTTATCAACCAATTTTCCTTTATTAGCATCAAGCTTGGCCTTCAAGGTGTGTTTCATTATTTTGTTCACTGCCTCCGTTTGGCCATTGGACTGACGATGGGTTGGTGTGGCGCAGTAATTCTTGATACAAAAATCCTGACACATTCCTCTGAAGCTGTCACTATCAAAATGGGTACCATTATTTGTGATAATGGTGTCTGGGATGTCAAATCGATAGATTATGTTCTTCCACTTATTTTGTCAAGTAGTGTACGACCACAGTGGCGTGCATTGCTCATCCCTTTGTTGTCATTAGCATTAGTCCGATCAGGTCTAGCCCCAACACGACGAATGACCAAGGTGATGTTAGGTTCTTCAGCTACTCATGTGGCTTTTTTATGTCGTTGGCTATTCTTTGACAAATGCCACACTGCTCCGCGACTATCTGTTCATCCTGAAAAAGGGTTGGTCAAAAGAAACCATGTTTAAGGGCTTTATGTGCCAAACTTTACCCTAGAGTGGTTAACATATACCCCTTTATGGTTGCTTGTTAGTACCAACCCCTCCTTTTGTTGGGCTGACACATCTCTGTAGGGCCTTCAAAAATCCTCTTCTATACAACTCTCCCCCCAACCATTGAGTATCTGGTTGCTCTATTTGGATGGTTTACCTTACTCATATCTGTTGGAAGTATTCCATCTTTCAGGTACTTTCTATTCGATGTCATCCAAGTGGCTTCCCCCTCTTCGATAACCCCATTTGCTAGTACCACTTTTTCTTTTTCTTTTTATTTTTCTTCTTCTTTATCTTCAATACTATGTCCATTGAGGTGAGCTATAGGGATAGTTTAGGACCAAATGCTAATGGTCGTTGTTAACCGAAAACTAGCTTAATGTGAGGAATTATAGCTAACACCCTTGAGACCGCTACCTCGGAGGTCGCAGTCGGGGTAGGTACCTTGTACCTTGCAGAGATCTTGTATGAATGTAAATGATGGAGCAATAGGTAGAAGAGGTGACATCTCACTTGTCGGGCTTCATGGTAGGTAGAAGAGTAGTCATCCCACCTGTCGGGCTTCGTGGTAGGTATAAGACGAGTCATCCCACCCATCGGGCTTCATGGTAGGTAGCAGATTTGGTCTCTGGACTCTGGTCTCTAGTCTCTGGGCTCTGGTCTCTGGGCTCTGGTCTCTAGTCTCTAGTCTCCTCTTTAGACGTCTCTGATCACGATAGCTAGTAAGGTGGGGGGCTCATCTAGCTCCGGTGTTGGAGAGCTCGATTTCTTCCTTAGGGAGGATGCAAGAGAGCTCTTTGACTCCCTTCAAGATGGTCTGGGTGGTTTCTCCTATCTCGATGTTTGACTTGGCGTGTAGATAAAAAGAACAAGGGTGCTAGGTTTAGCAGGGTAGGAGCTAGATCTTGTTCCCTAGATCTTACTTATAGTTTCCCGATCTCATGTACGAAAGAGAGAGCTAGGACCAATGGGGTCAGTACCTAACCCGCATACACGGTACCTAGCCCGCATACACACATGCATAATACAAGAGATAAATAGGAGAAACAGAAGTTTTACATAGTGGGAGGTGGACTGACAAAGGGGGAAAAAGCATCACAAATGATCACAAGCTTAAAAACCCTAAGGCAGTATCAAGAGGAAGGAGAAAGACCCTTTCTTATGTATATATATATAAAAGAATGTTCCTAAGAGCTTACAAAGATGGTGAGTAGTACAACGTATGTGCTCCGGAGAGCTTACAATAGTAATAGAAAGTTAACCAATCCAGGTATATTTTCGGGAGAGGCGATACATGTTATGAAGACGATACAACATTAGTGATCTAAGGTGAACTCGGGCGAAATATGTAAACTTGCCTTGGGTTGGTTGATTCTGGGATTGGAGATAAGATATGAGATCTCAAATATGTCATATGAGCCATGTATCAGAGAATGTATTTTGGCCTTTACAGGAACTGATTGAAGCATGTAATTTGGCGTCTCCCCTTCTTGGAGAAAGCTTTGTCATACTTATAGCTTCTAATAGCTGGTTGCCCACTCCCCAGATTATGGATTGATTCTCTTTCCTTATTTGGCTGGATTTTCTGTTGTAGTTGTTGGAACCCCGTTCACCGGTCACGCAACGGAACTAGGGTTTTAAAATTTTATGTACATATCATAATCTGTATCTGGGACCAGTGGACTTGAGATCGTAATTATTTTTGAAACTAATACATACAATATGTAAACACAGGAAATTGAAATCAATATAAAGAGAAGAAAAACATACCGACATTTGGAGGATCCTTCACTTTATGATATGCTCCTGTTTGAACCAATCTTACCAACGTTTGGAGACTCCTTCACTTTACAATGTGCTTCTGTCTGAACCACTCGATCTTCCTTGCTATCTCCCGGATCTGGTAACTGCGTGTGGACGCATCACGGTCTCAAGAGCTTGAATGGAGGATGTAGAGAAAATTGAAGAAACTCTTTCTTCTATGTGTTTCAAAATACACACAAAGCATGAAAACAAGATACATATATATATATATATATTCGTCAAGTTTCACGCACTCATTTAGTGTATCAGGTATATCCATTTTTTTTTTCTCGTCTTCATATGTATACCTTTTTTTTGTCTTGTTTCATGTGTATTTGCATCATCTCATGATTCTTATACTTGTGCAATTATATATATATATATATATATATATATATATTCTTGTTTGTATCCTATACAAAAACTAATATATGTATACACACCAATTTCCATCCAATGCAATCTCTTGCGTTATAATTGATATATATCTTTTAATTATCCTTTTTAAATATATATAATATATTAAAAAAGATAATGAGTATTTTAAATTTAAACTAAAATTCAAATACTTAGATAAATGATTAAGTAAAGTAAAATAATCCTATTATTTTATCTTCACCTAAATCCATATATCAACTAACACCCTTCAATTAACAGTTAATCAATAATTCATAAATATCAATATAATTAAATAATCTAATTATTTTATTAATTTAACTATTAACATTCATTAATTAAATAATCTCATTATTCAATTAATTCCCGAATATATACGTGTCCCTTTTATAACACAATTAATTGGACAATCCAATTAATTAACCGTGACCCTTGTTACCTAAATCGATCTAGCTAGCAAGGGGACCTAATGGACCCACAATATTTTGAGCTCCAATAATCACCAGAATCATTAATTAAACTCTTTAATTAATATTCCTTGATTATTAACTCTGGTGTTATTCCACTAAAAACCCAAAGCTGCACTCTCTCAACTGTAGACGCTTTTACACAGATCGATACAACTCGGTGTCCATTGATATAGCTATTACACATGGTGTGATCCTCCACAGTAGTTCATAATTAGAGTTGGGTCATAATGTCCGTTATACCCTCTAATTACATATATCCTTTAAGTACCATTGATTCTATAATGAACCATAAATCCTATTTCCTTACAGAATTAGGAGAGCGCTCATATTTTCCAAGACCCGAATCAAACCTTAAGGGAACTACCATCTACTTCTCACAAGGAGTGGATTCCACTATTGTGTACAAACCTTCCCAGCCATAAGCCAAACCGCAATCCTAACATACGGAGCACATTGATCGGGAACTGCATCCGACTTCACCCATGGTATATCAATAACCACGATCTAACCTAAAGGAGTCGGTAAGACACTTAGGATTAAGATCACCCACATATATCCATCATTAGTTGATATAAACGGATCTTGGTGAGAGATTCATATAGATCATGCCCCAATCCTATATGATCACATCATACAAGGTGCCTTCATTCCCATATCTCATACGAATGATTCAGGATAGAATCATCGTACATTACAGAATGAACCGCAGCTATAGATTAACCACAAATAAAGTACCCAACTTTATTTGCTATCTATAGACTCTTTAGATTGCACGTCTCTTACTGTATCCTTCCATTTATGACACTCATATACACAGTTCGAGATTACATTTGGCAATCTTGGATGTTAAATATATGCATAAGTTATAAAATAAACAACACAACAAAAATGAATAGAACTTTTCCTTTTATTTATTTATTAAATCAATTTACAAATTAAATATTTAGGGCATAAACCCCAACAATCTCCCACTTGCACTAAAGCATGTGAGGCAGGCCTCGTAACCCACCCTAGACCATCTAGGTGACCCAAAACACTTTAGTCGATAAGGTCTTCGTAAATGGATCAACATTATTGTCTTGTGAGGCTATCTTTGTGACAATCATAGCTCCTCTCTGCACTATCTCTCTGATGAGATGATAATTTCTCTCTATATGCTTCTCTCTTTTATGGCTTCTTGGTTCTTTAGAATTAGCTACAGCACCACTGTTATCACAATAAAGTGTGATGGGCCTATCCATATCTTGAACAACTTATAGATCACTCAAGAACTTATGGAGTCAAACAGCCTCTTTAGCAGCTTCACAAGCGGCTACATATTCTGCTTCCATGGTGGATTCAGCAATGCAAGATTACTTGATACTTCTCCACACAATGGTTCCACCAAATAGGGTGAATACTAATCCAGATGTGGATTTCCTAGAATCCCTGTCTGACTAAAAATTAGAATCCGTGTATCCTAATGGGATCAAATCCTGCCCGGAATACACTAGCATATAGTCTCTCGTTCCCCGAAGATACTTGAGAATTGTCTTGACAACAACCCTATGATCTAATCATGGGTTGGACTAATATCTACTGACTACTCCCACTACGTAGCAGATGTCCGGTCTCATTTATAACATAGCATACATGAGACTACCTACTACCGATGCATAGGGTACACGTCTCATATCCTCAACTTCTTGAGGTGTCTTAGGACACTGTTCCTTAGATAAGTTAACTCTATGCCTAGAAGGTAAATTACCTTTGTTGGAGTTTTGCATCGAAAATCGCACAAGAATCTTATCGATATATGATACCTGAGACAGTGCTATGAGTTTGTTATTACGATTCCTTATAAGTTGGATCCCTAGAACATAACTCTCCTCTCCCAAATCTTTCATTTGGAATTGGCTAGCCAGCCAGCCCTTTACATCAAACAACACTCCCACATCATTCGCAATGAGTAGGATATCATTTACGTATAGGACTAAGAAAACTACTTTCTTATCAATGATGCGCTTGTAGACACATGGCTCATCGACATTCTGTTCGAAGCCATAGGTTTTGATCACATCATCAAACCTGATGTTTCAAGATCTAGATGCTTGCTTAAACCCATAGATAGACCTTTACAGCTTGCAAACCTTTTTCTCTTAATCTAGAGACACGAATCCCTCTGGTTGCATCATATAGATGCTCTCATCAATATTTCCATTAAAGAATGCAATTTTGACGTCCATTTGCCAAATTTCGTAATCGAAATAGGCAACAATGGATAAGAGAATCCTAATAGACTTAAACATGGCGAGAAGGTCTCTTCATAATCAACCCCCTATTTCTGATTATAACCCTTGGCCACTAGCTTTACCTTGCCTTGAAGGTCTATACCTTCCCGTCTACTCATCTTTTTCTCTTGTAGATCCACTTACATCTTATGAGTTTTACCCCATCCGGTAAGTCTACAAGATCCCAGACTGAGTTAGAGTATACGGATTCCATCTCGAGATTCATGGCTTTAAGCCATTCCTCTATATTAGGATCTTACATTACATTCTTAAATGTCAATGGACTATCAATACCATCAGTAGAGAAAACACTTTGTCCCTCACATATACCTAAATAGCGTTCAGGTTGTCTCACAACCCTCTCACTACGTCTAGGTGGAAGTGTATCCTGATCAGGAACTATCTGACTCTTAGATGTTTGTGGATCAACAACTCTTGTTGATAAAGCACTAGTCTCACCAGGCTCCAACTCATTCAATACAATCTTAGAACGAGGTTTATGGTCACTAATATAACTGTCCTCAAGAAACGTTGCATTTGTCGATACAAATACTTTGTTATCTTTGGGACTATAGAAGTGTCCACCTCTGGTCTCCTTGGAGTATCCTACAAACAGGTAGACAACAAACTGGGAGTTTAGCTTTCCAGTTCTATTCTTCAGCAGGTGTGCTGGACCCTCTCATATGCAAAAATGTCGTAAACTAGCTTTCCGACTATTCCATAACTCTAGGGAAGTGTTCGGAACAGATTTGGATGGAACCACATTCAAAATGTATGCCACTGTTTGTAACGCATATCCCCATAAGGAATTTGGTAATTATGAGAAACTAATCATAGATCTCACCTTTTCCATTAGGGTTCTATTTCTCCTCTCTGCTACACAATTTTGTTGAGTTGTACCGGGAGCTGTGAGTTGGGAAACTATCCCATGCTAGACCATAAAGTCTTTAAACTCTTGGTCAAGGTACTCACCTCCATGAACCGATAGCAGTGACTTGATAGTCCTACCTAATTGATTCTCAACTTCAGCTCGAAATTCTTTGAACATTTCAAATGTTTCTGACTTCCGTTGCATTAGGTAGACATATCTATATCTTGAGTAGTCATCTATAAAGGTGACATAATACTCATAACCACCCCTAGCTTTAACATTCATTGGTCCGCAGACGTCTGTATGTATAAGCTCTAGCAGTTCTTTAGCTCTAAGCCCTTTTCCAATAAAAGGTCTCTTAGTCCATCTTACCTTCCAGACAAGATTCGTAGATAGGTAAGATGTCAACCTTTAACTCACTTAAAGGCTCGCTTTTTACTAGTCTGTCTATCCGGTCAAGGTTGATATGACCAAGCCTTATATGCCAGAGATACATGTCATTATCTGGCGAAATCTTATGTCATTTAGTTTTTTGGTTTTTCAACCTTAAACATTTCGGTGTTGAGCAGTGTAGTATGTATTAACAGTCTTAACACATACAAATTGTTTTCATTTATTCCTGAACAAATATTCAGACCATTCTTTCCAATAATAACAGACTTACTATTAAAAGAAACATAATATTTTTGTTCTAACAACTTAGAAACGAAAATCAAATTCCGTGTAAATCTAGGAATATAAAATACATTGTCCAATAATATATAATTATTACAAAAACGTAATCTAATTACGCCCACTGCTCGTGCCGACACGACATCCCCTTACCCCACATGTATTGAGAAGGCTTGCTCCTCTAGCTATGTTCGAGAATCAATCCATTGTAAAGAAGAACAAACATGGTTAGTGGCCGCTGAATCAACTATCCAGGGTGAAGAATCATCTTCCACTAAACATGACTCAAGAACAAGTAAATCATATTTACCTTTCTTGGACTTCTTCTTGCTTTGGGCTTTCTTAGGTTTGGCCTTACCCTTCGCTTTCCCAGTAGACCTCTTCCACTTCTTATTATTTGAGGAACATGGTTCAGCAACATTTGCCTCACTGGTCTTGCCCTTGTTGTCCTTAGTCAACGACTCAAAGGTAGTGAGCTCACTGAGCAACTGTGTGAGATTGAACCTTAACTAGTTCATCTCGTAGTTACTCTAAAACTGATCGAAATTCTTCGAAAGAGTCGTTGTATGATGCTCACTTGACTGGGTTCTTCAATTGCCCCCCATTGACTTCTACCTTATTGAAGTAGGACATCATGCTCAGGACATGTTCCCGGACTGACGTACATTCCTTCATACGAGCTCACATAGTGGAACGAACAGCTTTGTGTCACTTTTGCCTGGAGGGCTTCTCGAACGTAGCTTGCAATGATTCCAAGATTTTGAATGCTTAAGTCATTGCTTTATGCTTTATAAAAAGCACGTCTGTCATTAAAGCCAATAGATATGTTTGGACCTTCTCATCAGTTGAGACCCATCGCTCCTATGCCTCACGAACAGTTCGTGCGACATTGACAACAGGCACTGGAGGACATTCCTCCGTAAGCACAAACTTGAGGTCTTTGGTGACCAATATTGCATTAATGTTAAGTTTCCACTCAGTGTAGTTATCACCAATTAATTTGTCGTTTGCGAGAATTTGAAGTAATGCAGAAGCCATTATTGCTGAAATAAATAAAACATTCATTCAGTCATTTATTTAAAACAAGTGCGAGTGCTTTGGCATAAATTTAAACATAATGCATGCACATGTTTAACGAACTAGAACTACCCTAAAACTAGTTACTATACCACGACAATCCAACATACCACAAAGAAGTGCCGCCTTAGGATCGGTCAAGTCTTTGCATGTTGGACCGAGACATTCTCAATCAAGTGATAAGCTAAAATAACTCTTATTCCATATCATTCAACCATCGTTCATTTAGTTAGGTTTTTAATTAACAAACTTAATCAAAACCTTCGTGAGTGTAACCCACCAATTCAGATCTCACGAGCTTAACTTGAGAATTGCCGCCTTAGGGTCGGTCAATCCCAAAATACCCTAAAAATCCTATCAGTTAGGAAGTCAACCTTGGACGAAAGCAAAGCCGTCACGAGGCCACGGTGTTGAACTAATGGTGGAGACCACGGGATATATATGTAATATATCCCTCTCCCGCTCACTATTTAAAAATTAGGGTTTTCTTTTAACCGTTAATGCACCTAGACCCTACAGGATTAAATGACTAACTTTAATCAAGTTATCTAGCACATTAACTAATTAGAAACAAATTCTAATTAACTAATAAATTATTAATGATTTTTAACAATTAAAAATCTAATCTATTAGTGAATAATCTAAGTCTTTGTAAACTATTTACTAGGGTCAGATTATTATGTTAGTGTTTACTAAGTTTTAACTATTAAAACCCTAACACTTTATTTGGATCATTTATTATTTGGTAATTAATTATATTAATCCTAATTACAATAAATGACCCTATTAATCTAACTTATTAAACTCTTTAATAACTAGATTAATATTAATGAGAATTACTAAGTTTTCTAACCATTAAAAAACTAATCTCATTATTCATAGCCAATTATGTATATTGCCCATTTTAATCACATTAAAAAAATTACATAAAATATCAGGCTATGATGCATGTATGACATATCAAATATATTTGTGTAGGCACATCTAATCTAAATGACATACGTATGCATGACAATGCTTTTATCATCACATAATATAAAATATACATGAATTGACCGACTACTGTGGATTATTTAACCTAAAAAATTGGAATCTAAAATTACAAAAAAAAAATCCAAGGCATTCCTTGGTCCTCTTGTAATTTCTGAGTCTTCCAGTCTCTTCAAATCACTCCGATTCATCTCATAAATCCTTCTTCGCGATTTTTCCAAGTCTTCAATATAGGTTACATTTTTTTTTACAATACAATAACAGTAAAAAAATATATAAACAAAAATAATAATAATACAACCCATAAACCCTAAATCCACAGTACCATATAATTAAAGATCAATCATGTTTTTTGTAAATTAAAAAAATATTAATATACATACAAAAACAACATACAATCAATTTAAATCGTGCCTACACAATCATACATACAGGAGCATCGAAAACAATTTCTTGTTCCGAAAATAAACTTGGCTCTGATACAAATTATTGGAACCCCGTTCACCGGTCACGCAGCGGAACTATGGTTTTAAAATTTTATATATATATCATAATCTGTATATAAGACCAGTGAACTTGGGATCGTTATTATTTTTCGAAACTAATACATACAATATGTAAACACAGGAAATTGAAATCGATATAAATAGAAGAAAAACATACCAACATTTGGAGGCTCCTTCACTTTATGATATGCTCCTGTCTGAACCAATCTAACCAACTTTTGGAGACTCCTTCACTTTACGATGTGCTTCTATCTAAACCACTAGATCTTTCTCGCTATCTCCCGGATCTAGCAATTGCGTGTGGGCACGTCACGGTCTCAGGAGCTTGAATGGAGGATGTAGAAAAAATTGAAGAAACTTTTTTTTCTATGCATTTCAAAAACACACAAAGCATGAAAACAAGATACACACACACACACACACACACACACACACACACACACATATATATATATATATATTTGTCTTGTTTCACGCACCCACTTGGTGTATCAGGTATATCCACTTTTTTTTTCTCGTCTTCATATGTATACCTTTTTTTTTTGTCTTGTTTCACATATATTTTCATCATCTCATGATTCTTATACTTGTGCATTTATATATATAATATTATATATATATATACATATATATATATATATATATATATATCCTTGTTTGTATCCTATACAAACACTTATATATGTGTACACACCAATTTGCATCAAATGCAATCTCTTGTGTTATAATTGATATTTATCTTTTAATTATCCTTTTTAAATATATCTAATATATTCAAAAAGATAATAAGTATTTTAAATTTAAACTTAAATTCAAATACTTCGATAAATGATTTAGTAAAATAAAATAATCCTATTATTTTATCTTCACCTAAATCCATATATCAACTAGCACCCTCCAATTAATAGTTAATTAATAATTCATAATGATCAATATAATTAATTAATCTAATTATTTAATTAATTTAACTATTAACATTCATTAATTAAATAATCTCATTATTTAATTAATTCCCGAATATATACGTATCACTTTTGTAACACAATTAATTGGACAATCCAATTAATTAACCGTGACCCTTGTTACCTAAATCGATCGGGCTAGCAAAGGGACCTAATGGACCCAAATTATTTTGAGCTCCAATAATCCCCGGAATCATTACTTAAACTCTTTTATTAATATTCCATCATTATTAACTTCGGTGTTATTCCACTAAAAACCCGAAGCTGCACTCTCTCAACTGTAGACGCTTTTACACAGACCGATACAACTCGGTGTCCATTGATATAGCTATTACACATGGTGTGATCCATCCTCCACAGTAGTTCATAATTAGAGTTGGGTCATAATGTCCGCTATACCCCTCTAATTACATATATCCTTTAAGTACCATTGATTCTATAATGAACAATAAATCTTATTTCCTTATAGAATTAGGAGAGCGCTCATATTGTCCAAGCCCTGAATCAACCCTTAAGGGAACTACCATCTACTTCTCAAAATAAGGAGTGGATTCCACTATTGTGTAAAAACCTTCCCAGCCACAAGCCAAACCGCAATCCCAATATACGGAGCACAATGATCGGGAACTGCATCCAACCTCACCCTTGGTATATCAATAACCATGATGTAACCTGAAGGAGTCGATAAGACACTCATGATTAAGATCACCCATATATAGCCATCATTAGTTGATACATATGAATCTCATCAGTAAACGGATCTTGGTAAGAGATTCATATAGATCATGGCCCAGTCCAATATGATCACATCATACAAGTTGCCGTCATTCCCATATCTCATATGAATGATTCAGGATAGAATCATCGTACATTACAGAATGGACCGCAACTATATATTAACCATAAATAAAGTACCCAACTTTATTTGCTATCTGTAGACTCTTTAGATTGCACATCTCTTACTATATCCTTCTGTATATGACACTCATATACACAGTTCGAGATTACATATGGCAATCTTGGATGTTAAATATATGCACAAGTTATAAAATAAACAACATAACAAGAATGAATTGAACTTTTCCTTTTATTTATTTATTAAATCCATTTATAAATTAAATCTTTAGAGCATAAACCCCAGCAGTAGTTGACCCCAAAGAATCGGATGTGCAGGATATCTTGGTGGTAAAGGTATTTGTTTCCTCTTTGGACTTTTTCACAAATGGTGGCCATTAAAGAGTTGAATATTCTCTTACTAATGGCGTTGACCATGTCATTAATAGGGTTGACTAACTCTATTAATATTGTTGACCTCATTAATAGATTTGACTACCTCCATTAATACGGTTGACCTCATTAAATAGGGTTAACTATCTCTATTAACAAGGTTGACCTCATTAATGGCATCATAAACATCATGAAAGTCAACCCTCTCGTCCTACGTTGTTTGAAGGGGAATTCTGGTTTTGTATATCACTATGGCGAGGTAATCTATGGAGGTTACCTGATGTGATGCTAGTATCGAGGTACGCTCAAGTACTGCTCATGTTATTGGACACTTGATTTAACCATGCCATGATCTATAGTGGATCTTGCCTTTCTCGTGTTGGCACTTTTTAGTGATGAAGGGGTTTTGCTTTCTCATTTTCTGCTCAGACAGGTTGAGATTATACCTCGATGAGGCAGAAGGGCCTTTGCAAGACAAGTTCGGCACCCTGAAGGTCTTCTAGTGAAAGTAGAGATAGTAGCAAGCTCTAGGAAAGTGTCGCGAGATACCTCGACTTCGGGGAACCAAAGTCCTCTCACGTCTACCCAGTTTCGGGCTTCTATCCTGGTATAAGGAGCTTGATGCGATCACGTCAGGCTTTATTTGGTGAGCCTAGACACGTACGAGATGCTTAAATGGTATGGGCGACCTCGCCTTGCTCGTATACGATCACATGGCAGCTCGACCTCGGGGACCTTGATACCTCGTTGCATAAGCCTGAATTCGGACCCTTGCATGAAGGCTGGAAGGTGGAAAATTCTTCTTTGGACTTTAGCCAAAAATGATTGTTAACAGAAGTCCCCCCTAACTTAAACACCGATACGTAGTTAGGGTTGGACTCAGGAACTTGTACTATATAAGGAATTTGGCATGTCGCTTCTTACGAAAATCGCTCCCAGCATTCTTAGCTCTGGTGAATCATTGTACCTGTTATATCTGCTTTAGGAATCTCGGTACTTTAGGCGAATAAGATCCTGGTAGGCAACTAAGGCCACTTTAACACCAGGTCATTATACATAGGCGAATCCAGCGTACCTAGAAAATAAATGAACAGTGGCGGACAACAGAAAGGGATATTCTCTTGGTGGAATTTTCGACGCTCTAGTCAGTGTAAAATTTGATAAGCGAGAAAGGTTACAAACTGTACTGCTCGATCATATTGGATGAAGCTTCTGTGGCTGATATGAGAGCTTGATATTCCTTTTCCCGTAATCCTGGTAATTAGGCGAACGCATGTAGGCGAATCCAGGTACCCTACATTTATGTTCTAGAAATCCTGGTAGTTAAGCTAACTTGATCATGGTAGGCAACTATACCCTCCAGACCCTTCTTGGCGGGGTTGGTCCAGCCAAGGCAGCAGGATTGCATTTCGACTGTCTCGATCTCGTGATTAACTCCTGTTAACTGAAAATTCACTCAAGGTGAGGAATTACAGCTAACGCCCTCGAGACCACTACCACGGAGGTGATGGCCGGGGTTGGTACCTTTGATACCTAACCTGCTTAGATAAACACGAGTGTTTGTATAACAATAATAAGTGGAGACTTTGGTATTGATTACTCATGGAATACAAGGTTTTCTCTCATATGCTCACTATCTCTCTAGAACATAGGAAGGTGGCAACTTGGTACTTGTCGAATAGTGGATGTCACGACGGCCGTGTAATGATCACAGAATTTAGGTCCGACATACTTCTCTCTCCCTTTTTCTTTGTCGTGTATCCTTATGTTGCCCCTCTTCCTGTAGGAATGTTTTGGTATATTTATATGCGGTCGAATCACTTTGAACGGATGTATCTCCTATCTTGATTCTCTGAACCTACTCCCTCCTTATCGAGTGGGATCCATTATTTGAAAGTTGTTGACTCCGAGTAAATAGCGGAAACGATGATACTGTTGACGGAGATAAGTTTACTTCCTTTTTGGAATAAAACTCTTGACTTGCGTGTAAAGGCTAGTTGTTACATAGATATATTCCTGTGCATACTTACGACATGGTTTTTCATGGAGGTTGCTGAGCTAGCCATTCGTAGTTTTCGTAGAGCGAGGTAGATTTATGCTTTGGTTTCTTTTTTCGGAAGCTTGGAATGGACACCCTAGAAGTCATTCCTATGAGGTAACATGGATCTGATTTATTTAGAGGTCTTCTTTCTTCTTATATCGTGGATGAGACAGCGGGCTTCTAGAGAGGCTAGTGGACTTCTCGTTCAGGCCATGAATTATGTTTGACCTCTAAAAGCCTTAACCCAGATGAGGCTTGCTTTGCTTGTTGGGCTTCTTTCAAATTTTTCTTGAGCTTTACGACCTCCCCTGGCTTTCACAGGGTGGCTGGGGAGCTAGACCCCAGGAACCGAGGTTCCCAGGTAGGTGGCCTCGAGAAGCCTGAACTCCAGTGTTCATGTGGGGGCTCGACCTGGTAGTGCGTAGCTTCTTCCCTGATAGTTTTGAAGCTCGGCGATCCCTTCGTGCTTCTATGGGGGAGTTTTATGGTACATCCGGGGTTTCATGAATATCAACTTTGTGCTTCGATTTGGGCTGTGAGAGTGGAAAATTTCTCTTTGACCCCTGACCAAATTTTACTATTAACAGAAGTCCCCTCTGACTTTAACACAAGAGGTAGAGTTGGGGTTGGAGTCAGATTCCCTGTTTAATTGGGAAATTTTTCCGTTATGAGATTTATACTAAGAATCTCGATTGAAATCTTCTCATTAATTGCCCAAATGATGTGTCGAACTTGAATTGGTGTGTTCCAAGAGGAAAACCGGCTACGTTACGGCTCTCTCCATGGCTCGAGGTGATCTTTCCGAGGATATCACCAATGTCGTTACACCCCTAACCTATATTTAAATTCAAACTCATTGCCCTTTTCTCAACATTTTCTCTCAATTTCGAACTTGTAGATTTCTTCTCCTTTACTTGTATTCTCCGACCACATCTTTATCTTTCACATACCTTCAAGCTCTTTTAATCCAACAATGTCAAACTCCTCTGACATCATTGAAGCCTTTGTCGAGGGCACTGGAGGCTCTAATCTGGTTCCTCGAAAACGGGTGTGAGGAATTTTGAGCGACGAGGACTCCTTCCTGGTCCGTCAGCATCGTCGCTCTGGTAGGAACGTCTAAGTCGGTTCTGATTGCTCGAATAACCCCGACAACCCTTTAAACTTAGTTGATGAGGATTCCGATGCTGGAGAGAGGTTCGACGCTGCTGGGGAGGTTCAAGTTGCGGTGGCTGGCCTTTCTTCAGCGACGCCTCTTCCTTTAGATCTAGGGTTATTCCCTATTCTACCATTGACCCACAATCGATCAACCACATTCGGGATAAATACGACATTCCTAAGGGTGTTACCCTCACAGTTCCTCATATGAACTATGATGTTAATGATCCTCCCGTGGGAGTGCTTCCTATTCATTTGGCGGCCATTGAGAACGGGGTCAGACTCCCCATTCACCCTACTTTTCGGTAGGCCCTTAACACCCTTCAACTAGCTCCCCTTCAACGGACACCCAGCTTCTGGAGGCATCTGATTGGCTTCCTCATGCTGTGGAGGGAATAGTACGAGTTAAGCAAGGTCACCCTAAAAATAAAACACGGTTAAATTCTCAAGGCTAACCTAGAGTGGGGTGAATAGGTTAGACACTTTTTTTGACTCCCTTAGAAACAAATAAAATTTTGTCCCTCTAGATTGCTTGCATCACAATATATACATCAATTAAAGACACTTAATCAATATATAAAACTACTAAAGTGTGATACAAACAAGTAATTGTAACACATACATAATCTATATTATAGAAATGAAGTCAACTTACATAAAGAGTTCTAGCCGTAATATTCAAATGACAAATACAAACATAAGAGAGATAGGGATAGAGAAAAGTTGACACAAGATATAACGTGGTAAACCTCGGAAGAGGAAATATCCACGGGTTAGCAACCACTGGCAAACAAAATCCACTAGTAGATAAGACAAGTACAATCTCTCAAGTGACCCCTTCACCTAGAAACTACCCTCCTATCCTACTCATGAAGATGTCGCCGTCTTGCTCAGCAATCTGAGGCCTCACACCTCTTGTCAAGAATTCCTCGCTCACCCTTCTGGATCCTCACGACCCTAGGCAAGACTACTTGCTCAACTATTCGAGTCCTCCCGACTCTAGTCAAGACTTCCTCACTCACCCTTCTGGATCCTTACGACCCTATGCAAGACTTCTTGCTCGACTATCCGAGTCCTCACGACTTTAGTCAAGACTTCCTTGCTTGACAATCCAAGGTCTCACACCTCTTGCCAAGACTTTCTTGCTTTAAAACATAGATCGCACACATTTTCTCAAGACTTCCTTCTCACAAGGCATCTAGGTGATCATGAATGCAAAATGCAAACAAGCACGTAACATAGAATGTTATGATCAACACATCCTATGGAAAATACTAGACATGAGCATGAATGCACAAAACAAATATAGTCTAGTCAATCATGCATGTTTAATACATCTGGATCATGTAAGATATATTTAACATTAATTACAACCTAGATACATGCGTAGATCTAAAACTTGAATCACAAGATATGTTCAATTAACACATAATCAAGTTTAAATCTCATAAACCAAAAATATGCTAAAATCATATGACAAAGTCATTTAGATTAAAGCTAAAGTTCTAGAGCATATTCCTATACATAGATTCAACAAAACACATGAACAGCTCAAAATAACATAAGCACATGTATCATTGTGAGAAATCAGCCAAAGAGATCCTAATACATGTGAAGAAATATATTTCACAAAATCAATCAACCAAAGATCATCAAATTGTCTTAGAATCAAAGCTAGCACAATACAATCCCAAACATGTGAAAACATAGGCAAAATCAAAACCTAACTCAACATGTGAGATTTCAATTGAAACTCAATCTAGCTTTAAATGAGTTCAAAACTTAAATCAAAACAATCACAAGACACATATATATGTTGAAGAATAAAACCCAAGGCAATTGACCAAGTTTTAAAAGAAAACTTTGAGAGAAAATCAAAACCTTAGTTGATTTTGGTGCAGTCCCACTTTTGTGAGTTTAGACTACAAAAAAAGTAATAAAACTCACTCAAACCTTCAGAGAAAAGATGGAGGATAAATATAAAAACACTCTCAACTTTGAATCACTCAAATCGAAGTTCAAATGAAGACGTTATGGTGTTTGGAAGGTGAGAAAATGTAGAGAGAAAATTCTGCACTCAAGTTTTTAAATTTCATCTTAAAATGAAATGTGAGAGGGAAGAAAAATATAAAGGAGAGGAAAGAATGAAGCAAAAAGACCAAAATGTCCTTAAGTGCACCAAGCATGCTTGCTGCCCGAGATGGAGCCTGAGCATCTTGGGGCAGCAAGCATTCTATCCCGAGATGGCCATGCGCCATCTCGGGAAAGAGGGCTTGGTTGCACTTCTTTTCCTCCCGCGCTCCCCTTGTATTCTTCAACTGTTCTCCACCCTCCAAACTCGGAATTCGAATCTGTTTGGGATTACGAACCACAACTCTCTCACGGACATGGACATATAAGATACTCAACCCATAAAATAATAATTCGACTCGATATACGAAGTCAAAGACAATGTATGCAACATAAGTTGAAAGTGTAGTATCTTTTGACTTAGAACTTGAAATCAATAGTATGAGTAACCGAAATGACCGAAACTCAATCAAGAATGATTTAAGACTAAATTCAAGTTCAATATCCATGTTATACAAACATATATACATACAAACAAAATTCACACTAGAATGCAAACTACATTGAGATAGTCTTTAATCATGCACTTTCCAAAATATGTTTTTTCCATACCAATGCATAAGCATTCATCTTCTAGTGTGTGAATGTGTTATACATGGTGCACAACGATGCAGGGACACATATGAATGAATTGTATGTATGTGCCTATAATGGTGCACAATGATGCAGGGACACAAATGTATGAATTGTGTATGTGTGCCTAAGCCTTGTAAGAAAAAGATAAGGTCTTAGTATACTTTTGTAGAACCATATTGCATCCTTTCTCTATGAAGACTTAGAACTTGCTTTGACTTGTTGTTCATTCTTCTTTGAAGCATGAATCATCATGAATCTAAACAACTAAATCATTACAAGTAAACATCATTTTGATATGGAATTAATGCCAACACAATCTAAAACCTAACAATCTCCCCTTTTTGAAAACTCCATGTCAAAACACCTATACATTTACTACAAATATAAAAATGAAGATAGGTCACAAAGTCACCCCCTCACATTACAATGAGCAAGATTCCTATAACTAATCATCATCAACGCTTGAACTTCATCTTGATCTTCTCTTGAAGCAACCTACAAATCATCTCAAAGCATAATGTATATACAAGAGAAAAACAACAAATGGCAACATATAATATGGATAAGAATATACAATTAAGTCCACAAATACATGTATCTCCCCCTCAATAAATGCCAAAACACAAGAATTCTTAACCAAATCTTAAGACTAATTATTACATGCCATTTAAAGTTCAAAAGTTCACAAAAATAACATAAAAAGAAACTAAGTAACTAACATTTCTTTCTCCCCCTTTTTGACATGAAATGATGCCAAAAGTTAAGAAATATACCACAAGACTCAAATACTAGCTACTTGTTCCACCAAAGAAAGTTGTGTGAGTAGTTGATCTAACATAATGCTTGAGAGGTGGTCTTGAACTTGAAGCAATGCACTCCTCCAACTCTTTTATCCTAGCATCTTGTTGAACAACTATAACACTAAGTTTATCAACCTTCTCCTTCAATTGTATAGCCCTATCCGAAAGAATGTTTGTACTAATCACATGACTATCAACTTGAGAACTACTAAATAGTCCAAAAGTATCAAAAGTCTTACCCTTAATCTTATATGACATGTATAACACACGTTTATCACAATACTTTTCCAAGGGTTGAACTAACACATCATCTTCTCTACTCTTAACCCCACGAGCTAAACATAATGAAGTGATAAACCCTGGTAATGCAAGCTTTTTGTCACCTCTAGTAGAGAAAGCCACACTATCAATATAATACATGAGAAGATCTCCAAGGTTTATAGGTTGATTAGTCACCAAGGCATACACTTTTTTGATCTTGTCCTTATTCAACTCGGTTGAATTCGAAGATCCAATAATGTTAGTGCAAATGAATAGATGCCAAAATGCACTAGCCTTAGTTAACTCATGTTGACTAATATATGCTCTACCTTTCACTCAAAAGAAGCATTCTCACAAAGAGTTCTACCCATGATATTAAGATTCTCAATGACATCCCTATCTTGAAAACTAGAATCTATATCATTAAATAGCCCAAGAAACTTGTTAATATTTTCCGGGTTAACTCTAAACACAACACCCCTAATCTCCATCAAAGCATCCAATACGGTGGCACTTTCTCTATATTCTAGATAAAACTCTCTGACAATAGTATCATTCACAATTCCTAACATGCTCACCTAAGATTCTCAATTTCTATCCTTTAAGCACTTAAGAACATAAGAATATTTACACTTACCTAAGTCAATGCCTCTCTCTTGAAATTTCTTCTTTGTTCCAAAGATCCTTAAATCTTTTGTCCTTGAAGCTTTGGATCCTTTTGAGGTAGACTTGGCTTTCACAATGGGATTCAATTGATTTCCACTTTCGGTAATCTTAGTTCTTCCCATTTGTTTTTGTGTTATAAGATGCTATATACATACAACAAAAGTGAGTGAAAGACAAAACAAGCATATTAGTCACAAATATATAAAAACAAAGACATATGACTTAAGAATGAATCATCATGCAAGACAAAGATAGCGAGTAATATCTTACAAGTATCATTAAGTCAAAAATATGCCAATATGTAACAAAATGAAGCATGTGAACATATCATAAAAGAGGACAATGTCTAGCATACAATGCTCCCCCTTGATAAATGCTATAACTAAAATCAATGATAGTATAAAGTTCACAAAGATGTTCACATAATCACACATTCAAGAAATTTGAAGAAATATCAACAAAATAAGGTTCATATGCTAAGAGAGATACACAAAGATTTTTCAAGTTCTCACATAATTCTTCAACAATTGCTAAAATATCATCATACTCATAAACCAAATGTGTGTGAGAGAGATATGCTTCAAATATATATCAAGAAATAGTTTGATAATCAATATGTAAACAATTTCCAACAGTTATTCATCTTAAGCTTTTTCCATAAAAAAAGTCAAACCGATTATCATCCGGAATTTTTTACTTTTAAGAGGATAGATTTCAACATATGAGCGTGTGCGTTCATGTGTCTCGTCATCCCATTTCTGTTTTTCAACCCGAGCTCATTTGATTTTCAACTATACTCCTTTTTAAGCCTTTCTCCTTTTCTTTTTAGGCTTTGAATCAAAGTTTTTTTTTTGTGATTCCATTTCAACACTTCTTTGAATTTTCCATTTTTTTAACATAAACAAAATTCACTTCATGGTGGCTTTCACTCATCACAATGGTGTAGCTCTTTCCAACATTGGGTAGCTTTCACAACCAATGTGTGTAGCCCTTTCCATGAAGGTGCTCGTTGAGTTCTATGTATTTGCCGAAGCAAAATGGATACTAACCATAGGTCATTTTAAATGTACTTAAGCACAAAAACTTCAAGGTGTATCCAAAGTTTACATATTAGTAAACTCGGCCTAATAGCAAAACATATAAGAGAAGCAAGGTGCAATTTTAGAAAACCAAAACATTATGGCTCATAAGCACATGATCTAAGTCCAATAAGTAGAGACTTATTCAAGATCATTACTTCTCTAATGAGCAGCTTTCAAAGAATATGAAGCTTATATTTTTCAAAAGTAATGCCACTCAATATACTATACACAAACAATCATCAAATTTAATATCAATGTTAACAATATCACTATTAGATCCTAAAATAACAAATGTCAATGAGAACCATATGTATGCTATACAAAATTCTCTAATATGACATGCTATGAGATGTATATCAAAAATTTAGTCAAAAGATGAATATCTAAGAGAACAGGCATTAGAGTATAGAGATACCTTTTTGCACATTATATTCACCAAATATCATACTTCCGCCCTTTTTATGAGCACTCTTGCCTTGAATGTCCTTATGACACCAAGTTGATGATGTTTCACAACAACAATATAAAAAGCATAATATCTCAACTCAATCAACGCATATATCAAAAGAACTTCTCTAAAGTTAATCAACAAATTTTGACCATCGTAACAAACATGATGTGAGATAACCAAGTTCATATCAATACATGGAGTATTCAAAGCTAGCAAGCAAGAATTCTCAACACAATTGATATATTGCCTTAAAGCTATCTCACATGTGCTTCTTATATTAGTAATAAAAGAGCACTCACCCTTGAACCACACTTGTTCTTGAGTGTACCTATACAAATATTTCCAATATCACCCTTGACAACAACGTTAAATATAGAGTAAAGTCCTTCAATGACTTGATTAACAAAAATATCATTAACACACTCTTCCTTAACATTTTCAACACAAGCTTTGTCAAGTTGGACAAGATTAGTTTTCTTTCTACTCCAAAACTTCTTTTCATGCGTGGCAAAATTATCATGTTTTTCAACTTTCAAATCCTTAGCATGTTCAAGTTGAAGTTTAATCTCCTTATCTTTATATTCATTCCCTAATTTGCATTTTTCAATATATTTATAACACCTAGGCTGTATGTGACCTATTGTGTTACAATAATGGAAAAATTGGAATAAAAGATGAGATTGTACCTTTTGGAGTTGAACTAGCTTCACTAGGAGTTTGCAAAGATACCATATTCGCCAACTTCTTCTTGGCTTTTGATCTTCTCTTCTTGTGTGGTTTATTATCAATCACGACTTCATCCAAGCGAGTAGAAAGTGGTGCTTCCAAGAGCTCCTCTTCAACTACCAAGTCGTCTTCACCACTATGAGAGTTAACAAGATTCCTAACAGTAGACACACTTACCGAATCATTCACTAAGTCCTTGATGGCCTCCTTAGCCGTGTCTATCTCTTCCTTTAATTCTTGTTCTCTTTTCTTCAAAGAAGATATCACATTATCCTTCTCAAGGTTTACCATTTCAAGTTCTCTAAACTTCTTCATAATATCACCTTTCTCACCAAGAAGTCAACGAGTGACAATCGCAAACTCATCTAGTTGTTTCTTGATCAAATCATCCTTCTCAACTACCTCTCTTAGAGCATTATCTCTAACTTCTTCAAGATTTTCTATCTTGTCCAATAACTCAAGATTAGTAGGAATGGAACTAGAGCTTCCATGATGATTTGCATCAAAGTTCTTGTTCAAAGATATTGTACCATCAACATCTAGTGGAGAATGAGAAGCCATTAGAGCTATAAAGTTGCTCACCAACTCTTCATCACTTGAAGACTCACTACTAAAGCTCTCATTATCACTAGAATTATCATCACTCCAACTAGCCGCTAACACTTTGCCTTTCTTATCTTTCTTAGATGGCTTCTTGGTGCACTCACTAGAAAAGTGACCAAAACCATGACAATTATAGCATTGAACATCTTTCTTGTTCATGGCTTGACTATTCTTCTTATTCCTTGGAGATGATGTTTTCTTAACTCCCTTTTCGTTAGAAGACTTGCCTCTAGACTTGACATTCTTCTTTAGAAACTTCTTGAACTTTCTAGCCAAAAGTGCCATCTCTTCATTTTCATCATCACTCTCGTCAATAACATTGAGAGCGATTCCCTTACTTTTAATCCTTGGCTTCAAGCACATCCCATATGTTTGGAGAGACCTAAGCAACTCATCAATATTAATACTATCCACATCCTTGCTTTCCTCAATGGTCGTCACCTTTGATTTAAATCTCTTAGGAATAGACCTAAGGATTTTCCAATTTAAACGCTCTTTTGAGATAGGTACTCTAAGTGTTTGACATTGGTTAGTAATGTTAAGAAGCCGGAATTGGAAGTCTTCGAACTTTTCTTCTTCACCCATACTCAAACCTTCAAATTGTGATGCCAACATTTAAAACCTCGATTTCTTCACCGCTAAGTTTCCTGCATTAGTAACTTGGAGAGTATCCCAAGCTTCCTTTGCGGATTCAAGATTTTCAATGTAGGAGAATTGATGCCCATCAACTCCTCCAAAGATGGCATTCATAGCACGATGGTGCCATTTAGAAACCTTAAACTCATTCGTTTTCCATTCACTCTTTGGCTTGAGTATCATGGTTCTATCCTTTTGAACCATGGTAAGAGGACTATAACCTTCTTCTACTACCATCCAAGCCATTTCATTTATAGAGCTGACGTAGGCTTTCATCCTCAACTTCCAATACCCATAGTTAGTGCCTCGAAGTAATGGTGGCCTAGTATTTGAGGCTTATTCTGCCATTACATCATCTTTTAAACCCATGACTTCAAAAGCTTTGCAAAAACCATGAATGTATCACCTGGACTCTCACTAAACACAATCTAGTGTCCTCCTCTGATACCAATTAAAAATACAAACACGGTTAAAGGGGGGTGAATAGGTTAGACATCTTTTTCGACACCCTTAGAAACAAACAAAAGTTTGTCCCTCTAGATTGCTTGTATCACAATATATATATCAATCAAAGACACTTAATCAATATATAAAACAACTAATGTGTGATACAAACAAGTAATTGTAACACATACATAATCTATATTATAGAAAAGAAGTCAACTTACATAAAGAGTTCTATCCATAGTATTCAAATAACAAATAACAAATACAAATATAAGAGAGATAGGGATAGAGAAAAGTTGACACAAGATATAACGTGGTAAACCTCCGAAGAGGAAACATCCATGGGTTAGCAACCACCAGCAAACAAAATCCACTAGTAGATAAGACAAGTACAATCTCTCAAGCGACCCCTTCACCTAGAAACTACCCTCTTATCCTACTTATGAAGATGTCGCCCTCTTGCTCAACAATTCGAGGCCTCACACCTCTTATCAAGAATTCCTCGCTCACCCTTCCGGATCCTCACGACACTAGGCAAGACTTCTTGCTCAACTATACGAGTCCTCCCGACTCTAGTCAAGACTTCCTTGCTCACCCTTCCGGATCCGCACGACCCTAGGCAAGACTTCTTGCTCGACTATCCGTGTCCTCCGGACTCTAGCCAAGACTTCCTTGCTTGACAATCCAAGGTTTCACACCTCTTGCCAAGAATTTCTTGCTCAACAATATAGGTCTCACACCTATTGTCAAGACTTTCTTTTCACAAGGCATCTAGGTGATCATGAATGCAAAACGCAAACAAGTACACAACATAGAATGTTATGATCAACACATACTATGGAAAATATTTGATTTGAGCTATGAACTTGTGAAAACATATGCAAAATCAAAACCTAACTCAACAAGTGAGATTTCAATTGAAACTCAATCTAACTTTAAATAAGTTCAAAACTTAAATAAAACAAACACAAGACACATATATATGTTGAAGAAGAAAACCCAAGGCAATTGACCAAGTTTTAAAAGAAAACTTTGAGAGAAAATGAATACCTTAATTGATTTTGGTGCAGTCCCATTTTTGTGAGTTTAGACTCCAAAAACAACAATAAAACTCACTCAAACCTTCGGAGAAAAGATGAAGGATAAATAGACAAACATTCTAAACTATAAATCACTCAAATCGAAGTTCAAATGAAGAAGTTTTGGTGTTTGGAAGGTGAGAAAATGTAGAGAGAAAATTCTGCACTCAAGTTTTTAAATTTCTTCTTAGAATTAAATATGAGAGGGAAGGGAAATATAAAGGAGAGGGAAAAAATGAAGAAAAAAGACAAAAATGCCCTTAAGTTAACCAAGCATGCTTTCTACCCGAGATGGCGCGGGGGCATCTCAGGGTAACAAGCATTCTATCCCGAGGTGGCCACGCGCCATCTCGAGAAAGAGTGCTTGGTTGCACTTCTTTTCCTCTCGCGCTCTCCTCGCGTTCTTTGACCGTTCTCTGGCCTGCAAACTCGGAATTCTAATTCGTTAACAGATTACAAACCATAACCATCTCATGGACATGGACATATAAGATACTCAACCCAGAAAATAATAATTCGACTCGATATATGAAGACGAAGACAATGTATACAACATGAGTTGAAAGTGCAATATCTTTTGACTTAGAACTTGAAATATATAGTATAAGTAACCAAAATGACCAGAACTCAATCAAGAATGATTGAAGACTAAATTCAAGTTCAATATCCATGTTATACAAACATATACAAATACAAACACAATTCACACTAGAATGCAAACTACATAGAGATAGTCTCCAATCATGCACTTTCCAAAATATGTTATTTCCATACCAATGCATAAGCATTCATCATCAAGTGTGTGAATGTGTTATACATGGTGCACAACTATGTAGGGACATATATGAATGAATTGTATGTGTGTTCCTATAATGGTGCACAACGACGTAGGGACACAAATGTATGAATTGTGTGTGTGCCAAAGCCTTGTAAGAGAAAGATAAGGTCTTAATATACCTTTGTAGAACCATATTGCATCCTTTCTCTATGAAGACGTAGAACTTGCTTTGACTTGTTGGTCATTCTTCTTTGAAGCTTGAATCATCATGAATCTAAACAATAAAATTATTACAGGTAAACATCATTTTGATATGGAATTAATACCAACACAATCTAAAACCTAACACACCCGGGAACCAGGGGCAGAAGAGTTGGCCTACATTTTTCAGATCAGGAGCTTATCTGGAGGTTCCCAGGGATAGTTCTACGTGAAGGCCAAAAACTATTTTAACTTTATCATCCCCAGCGCTTCGAGAAAAGACCATGCCTAGAAGGAAGAGTGGATATTAGCGGGGGGAGATTGGGGAAACTCCATATTCATCGGCGTTTATGAGTTCTGGGTTCCCACTGCTTTTAGTGACAAACCCTCATGGCATCAGGATTCCCTACCTGCTGAGTCTGAGGCTTTGCTGAAGACTATCCTCAAAAGAAATTATCTGAACTTGAAGTTTCCAACTGCTGACCCCTTCAATCCCCGCAGGGTGAACAAGTATATGCGGATCTCTGATACTTTCCCTCATGAGTAATAAAAAGTTATCATGCTTTGTTTTCATTAGCTGATTTTCCTCTAACATCCTCCATTTCTTCCTTTTTTTTAACAGTTTTTGTGGTTGCTCCAGCTTCTCGTGAAGCCTAGAAAGCTTGGACCCCTCCCCCTTTTTCAAGGTCATCTCCGAGAGCCTTCTTGGCTACCTCAGAAAAGAGGGGCCAATCATTATGGCCGCTGTTTCTCCTGTTCCTGCTTCATCGATTTCCTATATGAGATCTAAGATGACTGTTCTTGCATCTCGGGCAGCAAAGGCTCTAAATCAAGGGGGCCGCTTCCTAAGCCACTGATACGTCCACCTCCGCTTCCTTACCAGTGGCTTCCGCTTCAGCTGCTGCTTCCCCAGTTACATTACCCCCTTCTTCCACTAATGTAACTGCGTCCCGGGTAGTTCAGGCTCTAGGGGATCCCGAGGCTGGTATTCTTGAGATTCCCTCTTCTCGCCCCTACCATCAGTTGGGCTCTGTTGGCTAGGATAAAGTTTTAAAGCAGTTCGTTGCTTCATGCCCGGGTGGCAGGCTCTCTAGGATGGCTTCCATGCCTATGGATTTTCTGGTTATGAAGGTGTCTGCCCTTCTAGCCGAGGTAGTCTTTGTCTTTATTTCCTGTGAGATTTGATTGCTTTCTAACCTTTGTTTCATGATTTGCAGGCTTTCAAGTTCAATATAGCAATGGGCCACAAAGTATCATTTCTCCGAGATCGGGCAACTAGGGTTGAAGCTGAGGCTGAGCGGGCCATGGGATTTCTAGTGTAGGCTCAATCCTTGGTCCGGGAGATGACTTCCAGCCAGAGGAAAATGGAAACACAACTAGCTGAGCTTCAATGCGACCATGAGAGGTTGAAGCGATCTTTTGACCAAGAAACTCTTCGATCTAAGCTTTAAGCCAATCAGAGAGATGACTGGAAGGAATAAGCGAAAGCGTTAAATGCTAAGAATCATGCTCTTCAAGCCCAAGTTGTCAAGCTTCAGGCTGTTGTGGACTCTTCCTTCAGCGATGGATACTTATATGCCTCGTACTAAGTCGCTGAGGCCTTCCCCTCCCCTTCGACCTGTCAATTATTGCTAACTGGGATAAGAAGGAAATAATGGCCAATGTCGCAGAGATGTCTTGCCCCTTAGGTAATAACCTGGATTCCTCTAATGTGGTTGAAGCCGTGAAGCATCAGTTGGGTCAAACCTTCCTCCTTCTCCTTCTCCTTCTCCTCCTGTCTTCCCAATATCAGGTCCCAAAGAATCATCGAAGGGGTTTCTACCCATGGAACCAGAAGGAGATCTTACAGAAGCCTGAGGTCCCCCTAATGTGCCTTCAAGGTAGGAGCCAGTAGAAGGGGAAATTACGCCAGAGTCAATGGCTTACTTGATGCAGCCATACCTTCTAAGGTCAAAACCGTGGTCAATGAGGTCATAGAGGAGGACCCTGCTGAGTATCAGGCAATCGAGGGGCATCCTCAGAAAGAGGTGGTGAAGGTGGCTATCCGGGATGAGCGACCATCTGAGAGAAGAGCAGAAGGCGAGGTTTATCTGGAAGGAGGGGAAGCTGGAGGAGATCGAGAGGATGCAGAAGCTTGAGTACACCTTCTTGTAGCTTACTCTGAATGCCCGGAATGGGGGGTGGGCACCACTTTCTTTACTCATGCTTGATCATTGTCATTTTTCTTGCTTGTAGCTCAGAACAAGAGGTGTTCGATTAATGTAGCCTTACCTGGGGGGCAAACTCCCAAATTCATTAATGAAATTTAGCTTTTAGATTTGGTTCAAATTTTGATTTGCATGTACTTGTTTCATTTTTTATTTTCATCTTGGTTTAGTCCCTATAGCAACCTGATTTAGCTAAGGAAAAGCAACAAGATTAGAAAACTGCTTAAGCGTGAACGTAGATAGCTAGCTTGAGCTTTTAACTCTCAATAGCTTAGTGACTTTAGTTGACAGTCCTCTTGTTTGATCATAGACCTCGAGCTTTTTTAAGGGGTTATAGCTAGAATGAGGTATCAATAAGAACTACCTAACCCTTTCTTAGGCTGGGAGGGCTACCACGATATTAAACTTGAGTCTTTCTTTGGGGATTGTAACCCGACAAAGGCATCAGGAGGGCTATCTAGCTATTTTATTATCTCGAGATCTCGATGGTAACTATGATATTAAACTCAGACCCTTCTTAGGGATGGTAGCCCGACCAAGGCATCAAGAGGGATATCTAGCTATTTCCTGGTCTCGAGTTCTGGATGGGGATTATGCTCATACACTCAGACCCTTCTTGGGTGTGGTAACCCTACCAAGGCATCATGAGGGCTATCTAGCTATTTCCTGGTCTCAAGATCTGGATGGCGATTATGCTCCTACACTTAGACCCTTCTTAGGGATGGTAGCCCGACCAAGGCATCAGGAGGGCTATCTAGCTATTTCCTAGTCTCGAGATCTGGATGACAACTATGCTCTTACACTTAGACCCTTCTTGGTGGGGGGTAGTGCCCGACCGAGGCATAAGGGATAGCGAGGGGGCTTCCCTGGCTAATCCCCTGTCTTGGGATGATAATGTTGCTTTATTAAAAAAAGTAAAAGAGTACATTATTGCTGGAGATTAAGATCTAGGTGGAGGTAGCCTGCTCATAAGTCCCATGTTCAGAGGTAGAATTTTCTTAAGTGATCTGCATTCCAGGTATGATCGATGAGTCGGCCATTCATGTCTTCGAGTTTGTATACCTCCTTGCGGCCCACCACCTTTACCAAGTATGGCCCTTCTTAGTTTGGCCCCAGGACCCCGTCTGACCTTTTCCTGGTATTCAGCGTTACTTTTCTTAGAACTAGGTCCCCCTCCTTAAAGTTTCAGGTTTAAACCTTCCAGTTAAAGTATCTAGCAATCCTGCTCTAGTAAACTGCTACCTTCTCAGCTACTTGATCTTGTTTCTCTTCCAAGAGATCCAAGCAAGCTAGAAGCTTATCCTTATTGGTCCCCGGTTTAAAATGTTGGACTCTAAAGTAGGTCAGTTTGTGTTCAATGGGAAGCACTACCCCGAAGGCTAGTGAGTAGGGCATTTCCCAAGTAGTTGTTCTCCTTGTAGTGTGGTAAGCCTAGAGGACCTCGGGAAGTTCCTCAACCCATCTACCCTTTTTCTGTTGTAGTTTCTTTTTCAACAGCTTTTTTATAGTCTTATTAGTGGATTCCACCAGCCCATTCATTTGGGGGTGGGCTACTGAAGAGAACCTAAGGTTGATTCCCAAGCCCTCGTAAAAGTTTTTAAAGCGATTATTATCAAACTGCTTACCGAGGTTAGCTATAATGGTAAGAGCGGTTCTGAATCTGCAAACCATATTATTTTTTATGAATCTAGATGTATTTTCTTCTGATATCTGAGAGAGTGGTCCAGCTTCAACCCATTGTGTGAAGTAGTTGATAGCCATGATAACATGCTTGGCTTGACCATGCGCAGTTGGGAGCGGTCCGATCAAGTCAGCTCCCTATATGGCAAAGGGGTATGGTGGGCTAAGGGATGATAATCGCTTTGGCTGTAGGTGACTCAAGTTTACAGTCTACTGGCAAGCTTCGCATGATTGTACCAAGATCTTTGCATCTTGATGGATGGTTGGCCAGTAGTACCCCATGCGAAGTACCTAATATGCCAGTGCCTCCCCACCAATATGGTTCCCGCATTCCCCTGAGTGAACCTCTTTCAATACCCATTTGGCATCCTCATGGTGTAAACATCAGAGTAAAGGAAAGGATCTTCCCCTCTTGTATCAGTACCCATCCACCAAGCAATACCAGACCGAGAGCCTCTTGACATTCCTATCTTGGTCAGGCTCCCCGGGAAGTCTCCCTGCTTATAGATAATCCACTATCGGGTCCATCCAGCATGGTTACTGATCCAGGATATAAATCTCTTTACCTGCCACTGTGCTAGGTAGGGGAATCACTTGAAAAGGAACCCCTTAGGGTAAGGTCTGGCCACTATTTGCAGCTATCTTGGCCAGGACGTCACCTCGATGATTCTGTTGTCGAGGTACCTGCTCAATCTTGAAACCTTTGAATTTTCTCCTAAGCTGTTGAACTATCTTCAGGTAGGAAATCATGTTATCCCTTTTTGTCTGATAATCCTCAGAGACTTGGTTGACAATGAGCAACGAGTCACTCCTAACCTGCATGTAATCAACCCAAAGCTCTGCGGCTGCCCTTATTCCGGCTAAAAGGGCTTCATACTCTCCCTCATTGTTAGTGGCTTTAAATTTAAATCAAAAGCAGTGGCAGCACTCAGTTCCTTCTTGATCGATTAGAATTATGCCCACTCCTCCCTCAACTTGCCCGAAAGCTCCATCAGTGTAGAGGATCCACGACTTTCAACCCTCCGACCAGCTGTCTGATTCTGGAATCTTCTTTCGGGCTATGTCTGTTACTACAGAGGTCGATTGGCCTGGGGGCATTGAGATCTCTACTGAAAAGTTTGCTAGAGCCTGGGCTTTAATTGAGGTTCTAGGCTTATACCTTAAATCAAACTAGGTGAGCTCCAGGGCCCATAAAACCAGCCTTCCAGAAACATTTGATTGTTGTAAAAACAGATGGAGGGGTTAATCCGTCACTACTGCTATCGAATGAGCTTGGAAGTAGGGACAGAGCTTTCTTGTCAAGGTTACCAAGGCATAAGTGAGCTTCTCCAAATGGGTATAGTTCTTCTCATGCTTGGTTATAGCACGACTCATGTAGTAGATAGGCCGATGGACCCTATCTCTACATTCCTTGACCAAGGCCACGCTTACCGCAGTTTCTGCAACGGCCAAGTAAATTTGTATCTCTTCTCCAGGGCTTGGTTTAACCAGTAGTGGAGGGCTTGATATGTATTTTTTCAAGGCTTGAAAAGCTTGTTCACTCTCCTTGTCCTATTTCATGTTTCTTCCCTACTTAATTGCTTTGAAGAATGAGAGACACTTGTCAATTGACCAAGAAATGAACCTGTTGAGCGTTGCTACCTGCTCGGTCAAGAATTGAACCTGTTTAAGTTACATGGGGGACTCCATATCCAGGATGGCCTTAATCTTTTTAGGTTAGCCTCTATACCCCTCTCATGAACCATGAAGGCCAAAACCTTCCCCGCAGTTACCCAAAAGGCGCATTTGGAGGGTTCAATCTCATTCGGTTCCCCTTTAAGATCATGAAGGTTCTGTGGAGGTCATCCAGATGCCCTTATGAAGTTGATGACTTGGTGATCATATCGTCGATGTATACCATACAGACCTCTTACAGTGATGAAATTGGTATTTTTCTGGTCGGCAGGGTGCATCATAATTTGATTGTACCCTGAAATCACATCCATAAAGCTCAAGAGCTTGTTTCTGAACGTGGAGTCAACTAACTGATCAATTTTTTGTAGAGGAAAACTATCTTTTGATCATGCCCGATTGAGGTTAGTATAATCGACGCACATGCGCCACTTTCCATTTGCCTTCATGACCATAACACTGTTGGTGATCCATTTAGGGTAACGTGCCTCTCTGATGAAGCCTTATCGGGTTAATTTGTCCACTTCTTCATGGATTGCCGTAATTCTTTCAGCGTTGAAGTGCCGTCTTTTTGTTTGTTGGGTTTGAAGGTCTGATCCACCGCTAGTTGGTGAGCAACCAAAGTTATCGGGATCCCAAGCATCTCGTCGTGACTCTACGTAAAAATGTCATTGAACTCTGTAAGGAGCCGGTTCAAGCCCTCCTTCACTTCCAGCTCAAGGGTTGCTCTGATTCTAACGACCTTTAAAGGATCGTCCATTCAGACAGGAATCTCTTCTTGTTTATCCACTGGATGGCCGCTGGCCCATTCCCTTCTCACCTTCTCCTAGTCAGGCACTACAGGGTCACCCTCGGGGTGATTTGTGGGCCCTACTTTATCTAGGCTCAATACAGGGGTTGCCCCATCTTGGATTGTTGTCATCTGGGCCAGCTGTTTTGCTAGAGCTGTTGGGTTGGCAGACACTACTTAGCATCTCCTGGATGCTTGCTGAATACCCCGAACTTCCCCAACCTTGTCTCCTACTGGAACTTCAGGATGTTGTGGTAAATGGATAGGACCCCTTTCAAGGATTATAAAAACGACCTCCCTAATATTAAAGTGTAGGCCGATTGGATATCCACCACCACGAAGTCTGTCATGATATTCTACTGGAGAGGTGTGGCTCCAATGATCACAGGTAGGATTTTTGATCCCACGGGTATGATTGAGTCCCTAGAAACCAGTATAGCAGGGTAGTGCAACTATTGTAATACCACTGTTTCAAGTTCATTTTTTCCAAAGTGTCTTTAAATAGGACATCGATGCTGTTGCTTGTGTCGACGAGCACACAGTATACCATGCAGTTGAAAATCAATATCATGATCACCATAGGATCATCATGAGGCTGCACGGTGTTGTAGACATCTGCTTTAGTGAAAATGATTTGTGACAACTGGAGATGTTGGTCAGACTCTGGTTGCCCTTGAAGATAACCCGCCTTTCGTCCAAACGAGGGACTTTTCTTGTGTGATTTTTCCTGGAATTATTGGAGGTCTCGGCCAGAGCAGGCCCTCCGCTGATGGTATGTATTATCTGTATTTGTTGCATCAGGTTTGCCTGCTCCCATTTTCTTTTCTCAACGTGCTCACGAATCTCGGCTTGTACTTTCTGTCCAGTCTGAATGTTATCCCTGATTTGCTGTAAGAATTCTACCAAACATCCTCCCCTTATCAAAGCCTCGATCTGATTTCGTAGGTTGTAGCACTCAGAGGTGTTGTGTCCCACGTCTTTATGAAAGTCACAATACTTATAACGGTTCCCCTTATCAACATGGACTTTCATAGGTGCAGGCTTCTGTAGCAACCCTTGGTCCCTAATGGCGAGATAGATTGTCTCACGAGATGCATTTAAGGGGGTGTAACGATCATACCCTCTCTCATCTCGAGCTATTGGAGCCACTGTGCTGGAGGAGGTGAAGCTCGCGGAGGAGTTCATTTTGCAGGATATTTTTCCAATATGGGTTGAGAGATGGGGAAGCGATACGTCGACTTATTGAGGGGTTTGTTCTGGCTTTTCTAACCTTGCTCAGGTTTGAGAGCTTCCTTTTTTTGTCGTTTTACGGCTCTCATGTCGTCGTGTTCCATTTTGACCTTGAGTTGTTCGTCGACCTCAATTTGCTCCAGAGACCGGTCATAGGCTTCTTGGTAGGCCTCTAGAGGTCTCTTGGCAAAAGAACGAAAAAGTTTGCCTGTCCATAAGTTCCTTCTGAAGTTGGTGAGGGTTTCTTTCTCGGTGAAGACCTCTATCTGGATGACTTTTTTATGGAAATGCTCGACATAAGGCCGGAGGGTTTCCCTTCTCTCCTTGATCATGTGCTGTAGATGGATTAGGTCCTTCAATAGGGGCTTAAGTCCTTGGAATTGTGAGCAAAAATCGGTCAACAGCTTCGTGAAGGAATCCACACTGCCAGCAGGTAGCTTTCTAAACCAGGTCTTATCGTAATCCGTGAGCGTAGTTGGGAACATTTGACACATAGCGGCTCTAGTCGTGTTTTGGACCTCCATCTATTGACTGAAGCTCTAATCCTCAGTCTCAGAGAATCTGTAGGTCGGTATTTTAAATTTTAGCGGAAGCTCCGCCTCTCGGATCCTTCTGGTGAAGGGAGCATTCATCTCACTTAGCGGATCCTTCTTCTTCTTCTTGTATCTTCATTTTTTCATCAGTTAAACCTCTTTCTAAAGCTCTGCCAACTGGTCTCTCAAGCATTTGCTATCGGGTTTCCTTGAGTTGATCTTAGTCTCCTCACTATCAGACCTTTCTGATAAACTAGCGACCTCTACCCGGTCCCTTCTTTAGAGGGGGTCTGCCTGAGGGCTTTACTGACTTTCTTCTTCCCTAACTCGGGCTTCTCTCCTTGAAGTCGTTGGGTGGAGAAACTCTCTCAGCTCTCAGAGAAGGATATCTACCACAGACTTGACCTGCCTGGGTTGGTAGCGCGACAGGGCTTCAGAAATAGGGGGCATGGGCCCTAATCTATCACGGATCGAGGGTGAGAATTCTGTTCTGTTACGAGCTGGCTCCTAAAGGGTAGGTCCCAGGCGATCAAAGGTGGGTTGTCTAGACCCGGGCTAGCTTGACTTCTCTCGATTGGAGAGGTTTCCTTGCTGGATAGTAATACCCTAATCGAGCAGTCGAAGACAGACGTTCTCCATGAAGGTTGCCGCTTGCTAGTCAAGCTTAACCTGGTTTCCCATAATGGGATCCAAAGCCTGCACAGTGGTTGGCTGGTCTGGGACCTGGCTATGGAGCCTGGATTTTCTTCCTTTATTCGGGACATTTTCTTCTGCGGGGTAGTTTTATGGTACATCCGGGTTTCATGAATGTCGACTTTGTGCTTCGATTTGAGCTGGGAGAGTGGAAAATTTCTCTTTGAATCTGGCTAAATTTTACTATTAACAGCTCCTAAGCTCAGATCTTTCTTAGGGGTGGTAGCCTGACCAAGGCATCAGGGTAGTGATGGGGTTTCCCCTACCAATCTCTGGTCTCGAGGTGATCATTGTCGAAATATCTTGGTGATCGTGATCTAGCAGGCAATTTTACTTTAGGGTGGTAGCCCGGCCAAGGCATCAGGAATGATAGCTATCCTGGTCTTGAGATCCGGATGGTAACTATGCACTTATACTTGGATTTTTCTTAGGCGTGGTAGCCTGACCAAGGTATCAAGAATTCTAGTGAGCTATCCCTCGGATCCTTCTTAGGGAAGGTCACCAGACCAAGGCATAAGGGATAATGAGTGGGCTTCCCTGATCAATCCCTGGTCTCGAGATCTAGATGGTACCTATGCTCTTACACTCAGACCCTTCTTGGTGGGGGGTAGTACCCGGTCGATAAATCAAGTGTAGTGAGAGGGCCTCCCCTGCTAATCCTTGGTCTCGAGGCGTTCATTGTCGAAATACCATGGTGATCCTCTTAGAAGGATTAATATGGTCTAAAGCATCAGGAATGTGGTGTAACTCTTCTGGTCAAAGTGATCCTCCTGGATGGATTTGATCCAATCCAAGGTATCTTGATCATAGGCCAATGGTGATCACAGGAGAACTATGAGTTCCTCAAATTTTGATTGGCTTATTTCTTTAACAACCACATTTGAGGATAAATGTGTAAGAGTAGTTTAGGCCATCATTGTTCAAGAACGAACTCAAGCTTCAAAAGGTAGATCACTTGCTCAACCTTGTTTGAAGAGTTTACGGTGTACACACACACTGTCATGCTTGTTTTGATCATCTTGCATGCTTTCTTATATGTCAATTTGTGTGTCATTTTGCCATAGCTCTTGCTTCGGGTGTTTTATGCATTTAGTTTTCCCTTAGAAGAGGATTTTCCTCTTGACCTCGGTTGGGACCGCTCCTAGTGCATTGCCTCCACCGCGGTATGCACAACGGGGTTCTCCAGGCATTGCACGCTGCTGCTACCGCGACCTGTGCTTGTTGCATGCACAGCGGTTTCTCAAGCGGAGGTTCCTTTGTGATGTACCGCTCGCTCTACCGCGGTCTGGACAGTGACTGTACCGCGGTCCAGACAGCGAAGATTCCCAGTCGATGAACCGCTAGTTATACCGCGGTCAGGACAATTGCTTAGGCCGCGGCACGTAGAACGGTCATGATGGGAATTAGTTGCCCTTTGTCCAAAACGATGTCGTTTCGTGTAGGGCACATTATATATATGTTCTTTTCTCTTCTCTTTTGTTGTGTGAGTCCAAGAAACCATTTTTAGTGTCCAAGCTTTTCTTTGAGAGAAAAATTGACTCTAATAGAGAGAGGTCCCAAGAAATCATCTTCACTCAACCAAACTTCAATCCATGAGCATCTAGCATCTTCTTGCATCTTCCAAGCATGGATTTTCTTGTTTGTCTTTGACTAGGTAATCTCTATATGCCCTAGAATCTCTTGTTCCATTCTTATGTCATGTATGCCTAGGTTTAGCAATTATTGTTGATTAAATGTATCTCATTGAGGTTAATTATATATATATAACATGCTTAGATTGTTGATTGTTGGTTGAGATTTATGTTTTGTGATAGCTAGGATTTGTGACCATTTTACCATTCTAGCATTACTTGCATGTTTGAATATTTTATCATATTCACTTAGATTGTTTTTGTAGGGAAAATAAAACCCCGCGCAACGGAAGCATGAGAAAATGTAACAAAAAATTAAGGTTTGCATATAAATAAAAACTTTCCCTTTTAATAATAAGAACCTTAACCCTAGATTAATTGATGTATATAAAAAGTATCGTACCTTTTTTTTGTGAAAATTGAACTAGCGTCGAATTTAATCCACAAGATCTTCCAATCAAATCACGAACGAGAATCACCTAGGAGTGTGGGCTCCCTTTCTTTTAATTGTATACCCAAGGATGGAAACAAACAAAATCTTCTTCTTTGTTAGTCACAATAATCCTCCAAGAGAAAAACCAAGAACGTCTGGTCACTTTTCAATTATCAATCAATTTGATTGAAACTTCTGTGAACCTTGATTCAATGTTGTACACAAAACCCTTTGGATGCAAAGGATACTAGTGTACTATCGAAAACAAAAACGTTCCCTCTTTTCTTTATGTTTGGCCGAATTCTTCGCACGATGAGTTGGATGAAGTTTTTTTTTTATAACAATAAAAAACAACTTCTCACACCAAAAATTCATGCTTGGTCGAAATTTACGAGTAGTATATATAGGAGACCAAATCCTCTCCTAAGAAGAATTTACTTGGTGGTTAAGAATCCTTTCCTTAGGTAGATTTACTTGGTGGTTAAGAATCCTTTTCTAAAAAGAATTCTATCCTACAGCAAGACTTCTAATCCAACTCAATAGTGTATTTGTAACCATATTAAAGACTTCCTAATTTGATTAGATAAATAATTCTTTTTATTTATCTACTTATCAAATATAGTCTTTAATATTAATTATACTACTAACAATAATATAATTTTAGGAGACCAACTCCTACTAGGAAAAAGATTTTGACTTTTAATTAAATAATTAATTAATCATAAATTAATTAATTTCAATTTAATTAAATAATAAAATAAAAATAATATAATTAAACTATTCTTAACTAGCCTTGCCGCCCAACACATGTATATGGGCCATATATTATTTTTCTTATTTTATTAAATCCATTGGTCCTTAATAAAAAGTCTACATGTGAACTAGACCTATTCTTACAAAAAATAAACAAGTTCACATGCCTTAATACATTTCTAGATGGACCCCTAAATTGGTCCGGTAAAATATATCAAGTGATCCATACAAGTTCGTGTGGATTGGGGATCTTGGCGGGCTATCTAAATTTAAGCTCCAATAGACACAACCCAATCACAATCAACAAATGATTCACTTAGGTCCGATCTATTTAATTTTAGTTAATTTCACTAAATAACTAAAATTGAACTCTTAAATAAATATAGAATAAGTTGATGTTACTCATTCATATCCTAGACAACCTTATTGGAGAAAGTGTATCCTAGTGAAAAATACCACTAATCACCAAGAGCTCATAGACCGTCTATAGCTCTCCAAGTTACCATATTTACTCATATGACCACATTTTGAACTTGGATATTTTGACATGTCCAGAAGCCATGTTTCAATAAACACTATTGAAAACTTAACGTTAAGATTTAATATCCAATACCTCAAAACATCCATATGATGATATTCTACTGTCATTTAATAAATTGAGCCGTAATGTCCATATCTATAAATGAAGTCCTCTATCGATTAACAAATGAATACCACCAAATTATCGAGGATAGACTATGCTATATAATCGTACTCATTGATAGGTCAAATGATAACACTTGCAACCATAAATCCATGATTTATCTCAGGATTGGTGATTTTAGACACATCATAACACATTTGATCACACTCAAATGCTATCAAAAGAATTTACAACTTTAACAAGATAAAGGCTCCCAACCTTTATCTTAGGTTATGAATATTGTTCAAAACTAACTAAAGAATTGTGTCTACCTCATACATATCCAGATGTACGAACAATTCTTCATTTCTCATAGTCTTTAGACCTTATGACTATTTACTTTTGATAATTATTAAGATTTGTTAAACTATACATCACTTTATTAATATGAAAGGGTTGTCAAGTACATTATTACACTCTTGCTATTGAGCATAATCCTAACAGCGAGTAACTAAATATCTCCAGCTCATCCGCCCCTAACGCTGTGCAAACCCTAAGACTTGCCATGATGTTAGTAGCTCTAATGTCAAATTGAAGGGCACAATCTACCATATCACCTTTCGCAGTGATTACCACTATACCTACCCCACTGCCATGCTTGTTTGTAGGCCCATCAATATGCAGTTTCCAGACGAACTCTTTCTTTTCCTTTTCTTTGAGCAACCTAATTACATTGTTATTTGGTTCAGTGAACTCGGTAATCAAGTCAGCCACAATTTGGCCTTTTATCACGGCTATTGGCAGGTATGAAATATCAAAGTTACTTAGCTCTGCCGCCCACTTGGTTAATCTCCCTAACACCACTAGTTTGGACAAAATCTACTTAAACGGGTAGTCTGTGTAAACTTCAATTTTGTAAGCTTGGAAGTAAGGTCTCAATTTTCTTACTACGGTTACCAGTGCCAATGCCATTTGCTCGGCAACTAAATATCTAGTTTCTATCGGTAACAAAGCCTTAGTGGTGTAGTACATTGGTTTCTATATTCCATTGTTCATCCTGTCCATCACAGATCTCGTTACCACATCCGTGACAGATAATTACAAGCAGAGCATTTCTCCGTCCAAAAGTTTGGATAGGATAGATGCTTTACTAGATACTACTTGATCTTCTTAAAAGCCTGTTCACATTCATCGTTCAGGGTAAGCACTTGTCATTTGATTTTCTAATAGACCGGTGCAGGGATGCTAGGCAGCCCCTTAGCATTTGGATTTCTTTTAACATGATCGTGATCACATCTTCTCCAATGCCTTTATATTTTCCAAATTTACTTCGATTCCCCTTTGGTGGACTTGGAAACCGAGGAACCTACCCGAAGGCACCTAGAACATGCATTTTTTTATATTGAGTTTCAAGATAAAATTCCTCAGTACTCCAAATGTTTCAATGAGATTGGTTACGTTCTTCCCGACTGTTGTACTTTTTGTTAGCATGTCGTCCACATACACCTCCATATTCCTACCGATCTTTTGGGCAAAAATCTTATTCACCAATCTCTACTAAGTTACCCCAGCATTTTTAAGACCAAAGGGCATCAATTTATAAGCTTGGGCATGCTTTGTTAAGATACTGAGTAGGCATCCTAATCTGGTTATAACCTGAGTAGGCATCCATAAAGATTAGCATTTCGTGATCCGTCGTTGCATCTACCAGCTGGGCGATACGGGATAAGGGGAAAATATCCTTTGGGCATGCTTTGTTAAGATCCATGAAGTCTACACACATTCTCTACTGTCCGTTCTTCTTTTTTACTAGCACCACATTGGTGACCTACTTAGGGTATTTCTCTTCTCTTATTGATCCTGCTGCCAACAATTTTTCTATCTTTACTTGAATTGCTTAGCTTCTATTATGATTGAATCATCTTCTTTTCTGGATGACTGATTTTTGGTTGGGATCAACCGCTGGGTAATGGGAGATTACTTTTACATCAATTCCTGGCATGTCCTTATGCTTCCAAGTGAACATGTCCTTGTATTGTCTCAATAGATCAGTCATCTCGCTCTAAACTTGCTCCATCAACCAGGCTCCTAACTTTATTGTCTTCTCGAGATGGTTGTTATCAATTACTACCTTCATAGTTGGTTCATCTTTCTGGTTTTTCCCATCTTCAGGAGATGTCTCCCTTGGGTCCAGGTCCAACCGAGTTGGGGTCTCTGCCCCAACTTCCTCTTTATCCATCTTCAAACTACTCTCACATTCCAGTTGATCTACCTGCATTACTCTTGACTCCGATTTTCCTCTATACACTTCTAGGCTTTCCTTTCTTGCCCATTCTTGAGAACTTTTCATGACCTTACCCCACCTTTCTTCTTAAATATCATGGTTAGGGTGTAAGTTGTTGTCACACCTCTTGATTTTTTAAGAATGGTCTCCCTAATAAAGCATTGTAAGGCCAATTTTCAAAAATTTCAACTATGAAATCCAAGAGTACCATCTTTGTGCAGGGGTAACTTCCGATCTCTATTCGCAGTTTCATTGTTCCAGAAATACCAAACTTTCCCACCTATAAAACCTTTAAGCTGGACCCTGAGCGGCTGTAAGTCCTTTATCTTTAACCCCAGTTGATCGAACACCTCTACGCTCAAGATATCTATTGAGCTTCCATTGTCGATCAACACTCTTCTTACTTCTTTGTGGCCTATGCAAACAGATACGACAATTATATCGTTTGGCCTTACCTTTGACCCATGCATGTCATACTCGGAGAACTCTATTAGGTCCCATCCTGGTTTAAGTTTTTTCTATTATGGACTAAACGAATTCACTTCCAAATACCTTTGACCATATATAGCTTCTCTGATCTCTGTAATTCTTTCCCGTTTAGTGCTCCCTGTATGTGGCCCACCAAAGATGGTATTGATCACTTTGTTATCCAAATTTCTCTTGGGTTTTTCCTTCTATCGTGCTCTCTCTTTTGGGTGTCCTTGTATTGGTCACCTCTGTTTTGTAGGATCATTTCTTTGTGGTGCCCTTTTCTGATCAGTTTTTCAATATAATCCCTTATCTAGTAGCATTTAAAGGTTTTATGGTCGTTTTCTTGGTGAAAATGTCAATTTTGGTAGTGTCTCTTCTCGTGAAGCTGGACTTTCCTAGGGATTTTTTATACAAGTTCTTGTCTTCTATCGCATTTAAGATCTCCTTTTGTCTCCTAGCCAACGGAGTGTAATTGGTGTATTGACTTTTAAAATGTTTACCACCTTTCCGATCATTATCTTTGCGTCCATCCTTGCTCTTTCTCTCATTGCCTTTATAGCCCCTCTTGCCGCTATTCTTTGAGCTGCCATATTTGGGTTTTTGGCTGCTCTTGGGCTGGCCTTCGCGCATGAACTCCCCTATGTCATCTATTTGTTCTTCTTCTGTCATGGCATTTGCACCGACATCGTCTATCATGCTTGCATATATGGTCAACCCCCTCTTCCTTAGGCTTAGCTACAATTGGTTATGTTGGAAAATATTAATGAACATAGATACCACCCCGTCGTCATTAGGGTCTTGTACCTCTGAAACCTTTTGTGAGAACCTGTTAAGGTAATCTTTCAGTTTCTCATATTTCCTTTGTTTTAAGGTTGACAAGACTGATATGGATTTCCTCCACTGGATATTCCCCACGAACTGCCTGGTGAAAGCTTGAACGAGTTCCTCAAAATTTCTGAAGTATCCTCTAGTAAGCCATCTGAACCATATGGATCCCTGATCCCTAAGGTTTGAGGGAAAATCTGGCACATGAGAGCATCGTTGTAATCTTGTTGTGCCATCGCTTTTTGGTATCTTCTGACACGTTTCTACGGGTTAGTGTTAGCCTTAAATTGTTCTATGTTAAGCACCTAAATTTGCTCAAAAAATGGGACTGTGTTATTGAATCAGCACCAGAGTTACCAATTAATAGGTTTACTCCACTTTGCCTTTGTTCTAAGTCTTCTATTCTTCTGAGAAGAACTTCCCGTTCTACTTCTGCTTCTCCAAGCTAATCGAATCTCAATGAATAATGAGTCTATATGAGTCTTAAGGGATTCGTATTGCGATCTGGGCATCGTGTAGATTGTGCCTGGCCGTAGAAGTTGGCTCTTTACACCTCCTAGGTAGAGCTTCATAGTTAATTGAGACTGAGCAAGATCTCATTATTCGACTCTCTCACCTATCTCTATGCTTAAGTGGGGTCTCTCTCTCATCATACCTTCCCGTATCTTCCAGTGAACTAGACTCTCTGTGCTACCTTATTCCGCGGTCTTCTTGGCGGCCATCTCTTTTTTGTTAATGTTCTCTCCTTTCATGATGCTCTACCTTATCTCTCCTAGATTTTTAGTGTGGTTCTGGAGTCGTTGCCATTATTTCAAAACGTATCTTGGGATCCTAAGCCATAACAGCTGTGGAGAGTTGGTACGGTGAACTCAGATTGGCAGTAACTGTTATGTTGATTCCCTATCTAACAGCGTCATCAATGACTCTCCTTAGGGATTTCTAGATCTGTCAGAATACATCTATGGAGATACCGGTTGTTACATCCGTAGATGTCACTTTATCAGGTTTAGTGGATGGTGGAGTCCTTGATGGCAGGCCTTCTCCGATAACATTAGTGTTTGCTGTGCTAGGGATGTTTTCACCGTGGGAAACATCGGTGTTGTGTGGAGATTGGCTTCTATTTCTACTGGTGGCCATGATACTGTCTCTCATGAGTTTTCCTAGAATTAACTGTTCAGGTTTAATGCTAACAGAGGTTCCCCCTCCCTCTATCACCAGGTGTTGACGATGATTTTTGGATTAAGTATAATTAACCACACGCCATGCAGGTGAATACAAATAAAGATCCAATCATAAATCAAAAAGAGTAATAGTAATGCAAGACACGATGTTTTACGTGGTAAAACCCCAAGGTGGGGAAACATCCACAGTTACCGATGATAACGAGAAGAATTCACTATGAAGAAAATAATTACACATTCAACCTCTTGTGTGGTTTTGTAAACTAACTTGCGTTCACCCTTCTAGGGGTGTTATCAAGGCCTAGACATAAGCGCTCTTGGGTGGGCTAAGCCATTCCATCAAATATTTGAGAATAGGCCAAATCTCGTACCTCATAGTTGGGCTGTACCTTCCTCAGGTGTCAAATGTGATGCTGTACCTGGTCGTTTAAATCAGATCTATATTTTGGTAGGCCGACTGCTGAACCCACTCTGGCTCAGCAACAGCACCTGGGGTACGAACCACCCGAGAAGCAAGCTATTACAGCGAGCGGTTGGAGCTGTAGGGAGCCGAGGAGTAAGGCAGTAGATAAGATAGAAGAATGGGCCACTTATCCTATGGTTGGATTTTAGGAAGTACTCTCTCTAGTTCGAAGAGATGCGCTAACCTCGGGATGATTTACTCATAACCCCACAAGGTTCCAAGACCGAGCTTAACCTAGGTCTCAGAAACTACGGGCAACCCTTAGACTTTACGCTCATCCCTCTTGTTAGGAGGGACCGAGTTTGAGCGGAGCTAGAGTAGAGTGCTTCGATTCCCTCTTTCGGGTACGAAGATGTGAATAGAGAAGGCTTCCCAGAGCACTATCATTTTCTGGCCTTCAAAAAATTCATCGGTGGTCGGTGATCCATACAAAATTTTGTATAGTATGTAGTTTAGCACATATGCTACGGTTAGCCAATGTACATCCTTAGATAATTACCTATAGTGTTGGAAGAGTCTTTCCCTCTTTCGGGTACGAAGATGTGAATAGAGAAGGCTTCCCCGAGCACTATCATTTTCTGGTCTTCAAACAATTCATTGGTGGACCTTGATAGTCAGAATCTCTTGACCATCCCATCTATACTCTCCTTTGGAAAGTCTCTCAATCGGTCAAGCTATATCGGTCTCCCTAGCAGCATCTTTTATCCATCTCAGCTTATCACACCCCACGGGGAGGTTGAGAGCGTCGAAGCTTATCCACCTGAAGCACTCACTTCTACTCCTGTCCTGCTGTGGAAGCAGTAGCCGGAAGCTTCATTGTGGAGGTAGGCGGTCCAAGAGCCGCAGAGGCGGGTGGTACGAGGCTGCATTTTGTTTGGTAAGGAAAGAGTGTGCATGATAAAGCAACTTTTAAGCCATTCTTCAAATTCCTCTTGGGTTTTTTCCGATCGTATACATGATTGGGCATGGGACACCCTGAACTAAACCGAACTGTCTCGCCGTAAAATGAGGTGAATACAATTCAACCCCATATGTGTTCTACATGTGTAAAACCCTAATCCTTGATGTACAAGTATGGAAAGTTTCCATAATTAAACAAAGCTCTAACTTGTTAGAGTCGTGTTATCCTTTTTCCTTGTTTTGAATTGATTGTGTTTCGAATGTATTAGATCTCTTGCCTAATTCTGACTTTGATATCTACACAGAAATTTACTTCCTCATCAAAATATGCTTATGCATACCTTATTCAAGTAAGATTCATTCTCTACGTGTTTGAATCGTAATTGCATTAAGTTTATGATTGTCAATGTGTCTTTCAACTGATCATCCACTACTCTAGACCAAACTCCCTTTCTCCTTGACTGATGGTTTTACCCTGAGCATAGGTTTAATCTTGACAATCTACCCCGATCGATTTTATTATTAAATGTCTAGTTTGATCATCTTAACGGGATCATATCTACCTAGTCATTTAGGTAATCCCAATCAGGTGTCACCAAGTTATCTTTGGTCAACTTGGGTTGGCTCGATCTGGTTGACTTTTGGTGACGTTTCTTCCTCGACTTCCGTTCCATGCTGACATGGCACACTCTCTAAATTATGCCAGCAATAGAATTCAGTAGGTTGCACCATATACACGGTGTCCATAAGATGGCCATGTAAAAACGCATTTTTTTACTTCTAATTGCCTTATACCCCAACTTAGAAAGATAGAAAGAGAAATTTCGAAACGAATGGTGGTTGGTTTAACAATTGGGCTAAACTTTTCATCATAATCGGTTCAAAAACTTATGTGAAGCCTTTTACGACTAACCAAGACTTAAACCGATCGATTGATCATTCTTTCTTATGCTTTATATGATAAACCCGCTTGGACCTGATGATATTTGTTTATGTGCTTGGGGAAAAAGCTCCCAAGTAGAGTTATCATAAAGAGCTTGAAGCTCTTCATTCAGGGCAATAGCCTAACATGAGTCTTTGAGTGCTATCTAAAGAGTCTTTGGTTTGCATGTGACTTGATCTTGAGCAGTAGTAAGAGCAACACCTGAAAAAGGCAAATATGAGCAGACAAAAGCATTCAAGTTGTCATGTACACAACGTGTTCTTGTAGGTCGAGGAGAATCCTAAGACATTATCTGATGTTGCATGATCTTGAGAATTTGGATCATTATTTGATGCAGCAAGATCTTAAGAATTTTGATGAGTATCTAATACTGCAACATCTTGTTGTGCTATAATTGTATTTGAAGGAATTGAAAAATCTTCCAATCTTGAGTATCAAAATCCTGAGTGGAATTTGTAGATAACTGCTTTAGATTTTCGAGAATAATTAGAGATTTATTTGGAGAAGTCAGTGCAAAAAAAATCAGGATCACAAAAATTAGTTGAATTCAAATGAAGAAAATCATAATTTTCCTTTTCAATAAAAGGCAATTTTTTGATTTGTGAAGATCATCAATTTGTACAGTTGCCTGTTTTGAAATGTCAAACCACTGATCAGATGAAGGAAATTTAAGTAGCATCAATCATATCAATTCCATAATAGAGTCTTATTTGTCAGAGTTTACCTGCATTATTTGTCATAAACGCGGTAGCTCTTAAATCGATATAGAATGATACATCATTCGCTTCATTAAGAGTGAGAGAAACAAGAGATTGTAGGGATTGTTCAGACTGATACAAATAACCAAACATGTACGAACAATCAATAGCAAGGTGATTTGATCTACCACAAATTTGACAATTAGTTTTGCCATTCGAGTTTTCAATGTAAAGATGCAGAAGTTGCCTCTTATGGTTCCCATCATTTGTTGTAGCATGTCCATGACCATTGTTGTTCAGAAATATTTGATTTCCAGCAATTTGATTGCCACTTTGAACATTATATCTATCGACAGGTGTAAAACCCCTACCTCTTGAGTAAAACTGTCTACGGTCTCCTAGTAAAACCTTTACCATGACCTCTTTGACTGAAAAATGCTAGAGCATGTTCCAAAAACATCTTCTTTTGATCCTTTTTCTCAGTTAGTGATTGCTCATGTCCTTGGAGAGCTAAAACAAATTGAGAAAAAGAAAGATATGGTGGTTTGGTTAGAATACTAATTAAAAGTTTTCATAGTTTGAACCCAAACCTCTAACAAACTGGAACACTTGATCTAAATCTGAGATCGACTTTTTGATGGCAACGAGATTGTCACAGATGGACTTGAAATCTCTCAAGTAATCCTCCAAGAATCCGGTGCCTTTCTTGATGGACATAAGCATATTTTTCAGATGTTCTTCTTTTTCTCTTGTGACGAGGAGAAGCCGCTCCTCTAAAGAGGTTCAAACCTAATGAGTGGTTTCAGAGCCAAAGATCAAGCTTTGTGTGTCTTCTTTCATGGTCCCAAGAAGCCATTAAATGAGCAGACTGTTATTCATCATCTATGACTCATAAAGAGCGTTAGCACCGTTGTTGCCTTTTTCATCAATATGAGATAGTGATAAACACTCAAGCTACTGACTAGAGGTACAATCTAGGAACACCATAATAGGTAATTAACTGTGTTTAGCTTGACAAAGATCAAGCTAGAGCATTGGTGGAATAATTGGACGGTAAGCTGTGGTTCATTTGTGTTTAAGGAGGAGGAATAGGTTAACATGGTTTTTGTTGTACATAAGGCAAGATCAAAATGTTTTTCTAGCTTTCAGGCATTTGCTCTGATACCATGCAAATCTTTGAATAATTTGGTAACTGTAAACAGTGATTTTAAGATTCCAGAAATAGCCACGTGTCCAACAACGTTAATGTAATTAACATTTTAAATGTAAAGTAGAAAGGTATGGTTTAATCATGCAAAACAAAAATTTTTACGTGGAAATCCTAATGGTAAAAAACCACGATTGCTAGAGACGATAAGGGAAACATTTTACTATGTAAAAATGGATTATGCACTCTATCTCGTACATTTTTGCTACTATATGAGTTTTTTATGTCACGTACATAATGATATTTTGGGGGTCTATTTATACATTCATAGAACCCTAATTCTTTAATACACAAGTAATTAAAGTTGGTGAGATTTAGTAAGACTCTAACTTGTTGGAGTCGTCTTTATCCTCTGTCCTGTTTTATATACTTTGTGCTTTTAATGAATTAGATTCCCTGTTTAACTTGGGATCCAATATCATTTAGGAAGTTTGTTTTCTTATGGAGTATACTTCATGGTTCCTTGTTTGGGTAATTCTCTTTCTATACGTATTTGAGTCGTGGTTATTTAGAACTTAACATCTTCCATGTATCACAGGCCAACTAATTATCTAACCCGATCGGGTCTCATTAACCTGATCGGCTAATCAACCCTAACTAGTGTATCTTTTATCCGATCAGCTATCTAACCTAACCCAGTTTATTTACCTGACTGGCTAGCTAAACCCTATTGAGTTATCTCTACCCGATCGATTTGATGAACCCAGTCAGGTTATCTTTACCCAATCTATTAGATAAACCTTATCGAATTTTGTTGAGACTTAAGGTCAATAATTTGCCCAACTAAAACTGATCCTGTCTAGCTGACTTTGGTAACATGGCATATCTGATCACCGCTTTCTCCAACAATGATTGTGACCTCTTTGTCCTTAAGATTTTTCGAATAACAATACCGCTTAAATATTTGATCTTAGTGCATCATTCGGTTTTTGAAGAAGATTTGCTCAGTGAGAAATAATTAATTATATCTTTAAATATTATTTTTATCTCATTGATGATGGTCTGTATTAACAGTTATGCATTCAATTTTAGCCATGACATTTTTTTTGCTAAACTAATTTTACATGATGATGGACTTGTGGCAACTAGTCTTACTCTACGGGCAACATATGTCCATCCTTTATTAGGGACATGGGTGGCGATTTTTGGAAATCGTGCACAAACCCCCACTCACACGTACATCTTTCCAAGACAAGGGATGATGTCAGCCTCATCTATAAGATTTAAAAACTCTTTTTTTTCCTTCAACCTTAAGCTTTTCATGCAATTTTTCCTTTTTGAAATAACAAACCCTGACTTTCACAACTCTTGATCTCTCAAGGTCTTGTTCGAAGTTCTTGCTTTTGTCATTTACCGAAACCCTGACTTTCTATCAAGATCAACGTTTTCTCCTTCATTTCATCTCGAGACAACATGTTAGTTTTTATAGAACCTTACACTTGACATCACTTTGTTGAGTTATTGTATCATGCTATTGAGAATGGTGATAAAGAAACTACTGCTAGGATTGAGTCTATACATTGAAGTCATCCATAAGTTTTATCTCTTAAAACCCAACCCATTGCTTTTAATGTTGACAATACATTTACACAACCTGAGCTTCATTCTGTTCATACTAATTTCATTGTTTATTCTGTTAATCGACTCTTTTTTTTTTATCAACAGGAAGATCCCATCGCAGACCGTTCAGTTATAATTTTTTTATAAAAGGCATCAAACACACTTGTTGAGATTTTCTGCCACTCAACCTTTTTACTCACCGATCGGGAGAACGAAGAGTTTACAAAGAGGTTCTGTTAACGAAAAATTTACTTGAGGTGAGAAATTTTGGTTAACACCCTTAGGACCATTACCACGTAGGTGGTGGCCATGGTTGATACCTTAAGTACCAAACCTAACAGAGTAAAGATGGATGTATGACTATGAGTGCAATGAAGATCGGAATGTAATTGCTTTATTATCAACTATGAATAACGTAAAAAAAGGTCCTTAAACACTTTTAATCTCTTTAGGATACAATAGAGTGTCAACTTCGTGCCTGTCGAATAGTAGATAAAAATGGAGGTCGTTCTCTGATTACAGAATTTAGGTTGAAGACTCAAAAAAACCCTTCTTCGTTTATTTGCCCTATGCCACTCTCTTCACTCTCGGTCTCTCTGTTTTCCTTTTCTCCCTCCTTCTGTCGATCATATTTCGGTATATTTATACATGGTCTGAATGGTTTAAACTTATGGATCTCCCGCCTTGATTCTCTAAATCCATTCCCTCCTTATCGGGCGTGTTCTTTTATTTAAAAGTGTTTGATTTTGAATTAATAACAGATTCGAGAATATCTTTGTTGGAGATAAGTTTGTTTCTTTTTTGTACTCAATCTCTTGTCTTACATGTACGCAGAGTTTTAATGTTCGCTAGAGTGTATATATGATCTTGTGTGTATTCATGGAATGATTCTTCACTGAGGTCGTTGAGTTAGGTGTTTATTTTTTTGTAGAGCAAGGTAAACCCTTACCTTAGTTCTTGTCCCAGAAGCCTTGGCCTAACCCTTTCTAGTTCTTTAAAGCTCGAGACGGCCTTGTGGGGCCTTATTAAGGGTAGAACGGATTAGGTGAGCTCCCTCTTTCTTGTCAAGATAGGTTCAAGATTTCCTTAGCGAATTAGAGCATAGCTATAGCGTGAATCTGATCCCCTTAAAGGCCCCTTTTTTTGTGTCTGAAGAAGATAACGGGCTTTTAGAGAGGTTGGCGGGCTTATAGTTAGGCTACGAGTTAATTTGGACCTCGGGAAGCCTTGATTTGGAAGGATCTCAATTTGTTTATGTCGGGCTTCACCTCAAAAGCTTCTTGAGTTTGGCGACCTTTCCTTGCTTTCACAGGGTGGTTCCGGTGCAAGGCCTCTGAACCCAGGGTTCTAGGATAGGTGATCTTGGGAAGCCTGGATAACCACGCATCAGGGCTTTACCTAAATTCCAGTGTTTGCGTGAAGGACTTGACCTGGTCGTGTCAAGCTCCATTCCTGATAGTTCTGAAGCCCGACATCTCCCAGCTCTATTTAAACCTTACTTCCTCATCACTTTTGTCACGCTTCACTTTTATACTTTAAATTTTAAAAATCCCTCTCTTTTGTAAGCTTCTTTAGTTACGCCTCTGTTCTTTCTCTTTTTCTCAGCCTCCAAACCCTATTCTATCATGTCGAAGATTAGTCATGACTGTTGATTCCCTCATTTATGGTACAAAGGTTTCCAGTCTTTCCTAAGGAAAACGGGTTTGACGAGACCTTGACGGGGACGACTTACCTCAGACCCCGTAACATCATCGATCAAACAGGAACGTGGCTATCGGGACTGGGTTCTCTAATCAGCCAGATAATCCCCTAAGCTTGGTTGATGAGGATTCCGATAAGGAAAATAGGGACAACATTGCTAGAAAAAACCAAGTCAAAGATGTCGGTCCTTCTCTAGAGAGGTATCTCCCCTATGACTTCAAAGTCATTCCAGACTCCACCATTGAACCGCAGTTGATCAGTCGTATGAGGTCCAAATATGACATTCCTGACAGCGTCACCCTCACAGTCCCCCACAGAGACTACGACGTCTTTAATCCACCCAAATTCATGCTTTTTATCCATGTTACGGCCTTCGAGAATGGGGTCAGGCTACCCATTCATCCTACTCTTCGGCGGGCTCTCAATGCCCTATAGCTAGCTCCCCTCCAGTTGACACCTGAATTTTAGAGGCATCTGATCGGCTTCCTCATGTTGTAGAGGGAACAGTGCGAGCTAAGCAAGGTTACCGGGAAGCCAGGAGCTGATGAGCTAGCATACCTCTTTCAGATTGGGAGTTTGTCTAAGGCTCCACGAGGTCAGTTCTATGCCAAGACAAATAGCACTCAATTTCATCATCCCTTGTGCTTTGAGGAAATATCCTGCTTGGAAGAAGGAGTGGATCCTAACGGACAAGGATTGGGGAAGCTTGACCTTCATAGGTGGGCATGAGTTAGTAGTTCCCACCGTTTTAAGTGATAAACCCTCGTGGGGCCGAGATTCCTTACCTGCTGAGTATGAGGTGGTGCTGAAGGCGATCCTTACCAAGAATTATTTGAACCTGAAGTTCCTGACAGCTGACCTTTTTTATTCTCAACGGGTAAACTGCTATCTGTGAATATCTAATGCTACTCCTCGTAAGTACTCTAAACCATCATGCTTTGTGTCATTAGATAGTTCAGTTCTGACGGCTCAACCTTTTTTTTAACAATTTTTGTTGTTGCTCCAGCTTCCCATGAAGCCCACCAAGCTCGCACTCTTCCCCTTTCTGCCAAATTGAATCGGGAAATTCCCCTGGCCTCCTCAGAGAAAAGGGGGCCTACTGTTCTAGTTGGTTCTTCATCGACTCTTGCTCCGTCCTCTTCCCAGCACTGGTCTAAGTTGTCACTCCTTGCATCTTGGGCTGCCAAGGTGCGGGGTGAAGGGGACTCCGTTTCTCAAGCTGCTGACGCAGCAACATCAGTTTCTGCTCTAGTTACCCCTACACCTGCTTCTGCTCTTGTCGTCCTTGCTCCAAGCTTGCTAGAAGCTTCTACCGTTCCATATACATTCCCAGCCTCTCGAGCTTCAAAGGACCCCGAGGCTAGTGTTGAAGGGGTTTCCTCTGTTCACCCGCCAAATCAATCCGACTCTGCCTTTTAAGATAAGGTCATAAGGGAATTCGTTGCTTCCTGCCCCAGGGGCAGTCTTTCTATGATTGCTTTAATACCCATAGATATTCTAATCACCAAGGGGTCTGCCCTCTTGGCCGAGGTAATCATCGCTTTTTATCTTCTCATGGAATAGTTTTCTTCGTCATTTCCTATTTTGAATTCTTTTACAGGCCTTCAAATTTCAAGTAGCCATGGGCCACTAGGTGGCCTCTCTCTGTGATCGAGCAACAAGGGCTAAAAATGAATCTGAGTAGGCCATGGAATTATTGGTGCAAGATCAAGACTTGGTATAAGAGATGGCCTCTAGAAAGAAGGGGATGGTGGCAGAGTTTGCCGAGCTTTGATGTGACCATGAAAGGTAAAGAGATCCCTTGACTTAGAAACCCTTCGGTCTGAATGTCGAGCTGAGCAGAGGGAGTCTTGGAAGGAAGAAGCAAAGGTGATGGACATTGAAAACCAAGGTCTGCAATCCCAAGTAACCAAGCTTCAGGCCGAAGTGGATGCCTCCTTTAGCGATGGATACTTCTATGCTTCCTACCAGGTCGCGGAAGCTCTTCCTCCTTCCTTCGACCTCTTCGTCATGACTGGATGGATTAATAAAGAGGTAATGGCCAAGGTTACGTTGATGTCTCACCCTGAAGGTGATGGAGCAGATCTTTCTAGTTGGATTATAGCCGGGAAGCAACCAGCTATGCTAGACCTTCCTCCTCCTACTGCAACCTTCCTGGCATCAGGTCCCGGGGAGTCCTCGATTGGGGTTAAGCCCGTGGAGCCCGAAGGAAGCCAACCAAAAACCAAGGTCCCCCTAAATAATCTTCTATAGAAGATTCGGGGTCGAAAAAGGCGGGATGAAGTCAATCGCTACCCTTCTTGATGCGTCAATTCCTCCTGAGGTAATGACGGTGGTCAATGAGGTTTTGGAGGAGGACCCCACTGAGCAGCAGGCAGTAGGGGATCCCACAGATGAGTGGGTAGCGGGCGAAGGCAGACATGGAGAGAACCTACCTGAGGGAGAGACAGGAGGAGCATGGGGCGAGGTACACCAGGTAAGGGGTGCAGCAGAAGGAAATGAAAAGGAAACAGGGGTCTGATACATTTTACTCACAACTTGCCTTTGCAGCTCGGAAAAAGGGGGGTTGACTCCCCACTCTATTTATGCCATGTTTAGCTTCTTTATCTTTACTTTTTTAGCTTATATAGCCTGGAACCAAGGGTTGGGCTCTCTGCTTGATAACTGTAGCCTTTCTAGGGTATAGGCTCCCATCTCATTAATGAAAACTGGCATTAGATTCCATTCATGCTTATTTTAATGAATTTTGATTTTACTGACATCCTCTTGCTTCATTCCTGATCTCGACATAGATGCAACCTCTGAGATAACTTGAATTACTCAAATCTTTACGGAGATATGAGATATAAAACTTTGTTTAAATTTGATAGTAAGGAGCTAGATCGAGCTCTCCATTCTCAGCAAAAACTTGTAGCTCGATGACTCTGGTGAATAGTCCCTTTATATGATTAGGGGCTAGTTTGTACCTATCATAACAAGCAATCATATACACATGGAAGATTAGTAGCCAGTAATAACTGGAACCTTAGAGTTTAAGTAGGAGGACTTTCTAACTATTTCCTAGTCATGTGGTCTGGATGGCAACTATGCTCTTACATTCAGAACCTTCTTGGGGTAGAAGCCCGACCAAGGCATCAGGAGTGCCATCTTGCTATTTCCTGGTCTTTGAGTTCTTTATGGCATCTATGCTCTTATACCGAAACCCTTCTTAGGGGTGGTAGCCTGACCAAGACATCAAGATAGCTGTCTAGCTATTTCCTGGTCTTGTGATCTGGATGGCAACTATGCTCTTTTACTCTTATACTCGGACCTTTCTTAGGGGTGGTAGCCCGACCAAGGCATTATGAGGGCTATCTAGCTATTTCTTGGTCTTCGAGGTCTGGATGGCAACTATGCTCTTATACCCAGACCCATCTTGGGGGTGGTAGGCCGACCAAGACATCAGGAGGGCTATCTAGCTATTTCCTGGTCTTGTAATCTAGATGGAAATTATGCTCTTATACTCAGATCTTTCTCGGTATGGGGTGGTGCCCAGGCGAGGCATCAAGGATAGGGAAGGGGCTTCCCCGGCTATTCCTTGTTCTTAAGAAGATTATGTAGGACTTACCCATGTAGACCCTAGTTGGATATGGAGAAATTATTGTAGAGTACAATCGAAGATGGAGAAAGCATACTTTGTTGATAAAAAAATGGCGTACATTGTTGTTGGAAATTCTATTGAAACTTAAATGGACATAGTCTGCTCACGAGTTCCCTATCTAAGGGTAATACTTCCTCAGGTGATTTGCATTCCAGGTGTGATCAATGGACCGACCGTCCATGTCCTGGAGCACATATGCCCTGTTAAGACTACTGTCTTTACCAAATAATGTACTTCCCAGTTTGGCCCCAGAACCCCATCTGACCTCTTCCTAGTATTCAAGGTTACTTTTTGAAGAACTATGTCCCTTTTCTTGAAGTTTTGAGCTTTAACTCTCATGTTAAAGTACCTAGCGATCTTGCTCTGGTAAATCTCTACTTTCTTAGCTGCTAGATCTTGCTTCTCTTCCAATAGATCTAGGCTTGCTCGGAGCTTATCCTCATTGCTTCCAAGCTCAAAATATTGAACTCTGAAGGAGGTTAGTTTGTGCGCGATGGGAAGAACTGCTTCCACCCCGAAGGTTAAAGAGTAGGATTTTTCTCCAGTGGTTGTTCTCCTTGTAGCACAGCGAGCCTAGAGGTCCTCGGGAAGCTCCTCAACCCATCTGCCCTTCTTCAGGTGTAACTTCTTTTCCAACAGCTTCTTGATAGTTTTATTGGTGGATTCCACCAACCCATTAGTCTGCGGGTGGGCTATTGAGGCGAATCTAAGGTCGATTCCCAAGCCTTTGCAAAAGTTCTTGAATCGACCGTTATCAAACTGCTTTCTGAGGTCAGCTATAATGATAAGAGGGATCCCAAACCTGTAAATTACATTGTTTTTTATTAACCTTATCGTATTCTCCTCCAATATCTAGGAGAGTGGTCCGACTTCGACCCATCTTGTGAAATAGTCGATTGCCACAATAGCATGTTTGGCTTTTCTATGAGCGGTTGGAAACGGACCGATCAGGTCAACTCCCTACATAGGAGAGGGGTCAGATGAGCTGAGAGATGACAGATGCTCCGGTGGGAGGTGACTCAAGTTGGAGGTCTTCTGGCATGGTTCACATGATTGAACAAAGCTCTATGAATCTTGATGGATAGTTGGCAAGTAATACCCCATGCGGAGTACCTGTCACCACCAACGTGGTTCTCGTACTCCCCATAATGAACCTCTCTTAATACCCATTTAGCATCATAAGGGTGCAAACATCACAGCAGGGGAAATGATCTGTCTCTCTTGTAGAGGTAGCCATCTACCATGCAATATCTAACTGAGAGCCTCTTAATTCTTCTGGCTTGGTCAGGCTCCTCGGGAATCCTACCTTTTTGGATATAAGCCTTTATCGGGTCCATCCAACATAGTTGTCGATCTAGGGTATATGACTCATTGCCTGTTAATGTGCTTGATATGGAGATTACTTGGAGAGGGACCCTCTGTGGTAAGGCCTGTCCACAATTCACAGCTATCTTGGCTAGAACATCGGCTCCACGATTCTGTTGTCGTGAACCTTTTCGATCTTAAATCCCTTGAATTTATTCTTAAGTAGCTGAACTAGCTTCAAGTAGGCGATCATGTGATCCCCTTTGGCCTGATAGTCCCCAAAAACCTGATTAACCATGAGTAATGAATCACTCTTGACCTGAAGGTAATCAACCCTGAGTTCGGCGGCCACCTTTATCCCGGCTATGAGGGCTTCATACTCTGTTTCATTGTTAGTGGCCTTAAATTCAAATCTGAAGCAATGGCAACACTCTGTCCCTTTTAGGTTTATCAGGATTATGCCCACTCCTCCCCCGACTTGCCCGAATGCTCCATTAGTATAGGAGATCCATGACTTACAGCCTATCGGCTAGTAGACAGACTGTGGAATCTTCTCAAGAGTTGTATTTGTCACTACGGAGGTCACTTGGACTGGGGGCACTGAGATTTCTGCCACAAAGTCCATCAAAGCCTGTGCTTTAATTATGGTCCTGGGTTTATACCTTAAAAACAAATTGGGTAAGTTCCAGGTCCTAAAAAACTAGCCTTTCGGACACTTTCGGCCTTTGGAAGAATTTATAGAGAGGTTGGTCCGTTACTACTGCTATTGAGTGAGCTTGAAAGTAGAGACGGGGCTTCCTTGCCGAGGTCACCAAGGCTTAGGTGAGCTTCTCCAAAATGTTATAATTCTTTTCTGGCTTAGTTAGAGCATGACTTATGTAGTAGATAAGGTGTTGGATCCTATCTCCACATTCCTTGACCAAGGCCTCACTCACTGCAGTTTCCGAAACTGCCAAATATATTTGCAGCTCCTCTCCCTGACTAGGCTTGACTAGTAGTGGAGGGCTTGACAGATACTTCTTCAAATCTTGGAATGCTTCCTCGCTCTCCTAGTCCCATTTCATGTTCCTTCCCTGCTTGATCACTTTGTAGAAAAGGAAACAATTATTTATGGATCGAGAAATGAACCTGTTGAGCGCTGCTGTCTGCCCGGTTAAGACTTGAACCTGTTTAAGTGGTGTAGGGGATTCTAGATCTAGGATGGCCTTGATCTTTTCTAGGTTAGCCTCTATTCCTCTCTCATGAATCATGAAGCCTATAAATTTACATATAGTTACCCCGAATGCACATTTGTAGGGGTCAATCTCATCTGGTTTTCCCTTAGGATCATGAAAGTTTTGCGAAGGTCATCCTTATGTCCTTCTATGGTTGGTGACTTGGTAATCATGTCGTCGATGTACACTTCCATTGATCTTCCAATCTCGGGCTTGAACAGTCGATTGACCAATAGTCGATTGACCAACTGTTGATATGTAGCTCCTGCATTCTTAAGCCCAAATAGCATCACCTTGTAGCAGTACAGACCCTGTCGGTGATGAAGCTGGTATTGTCTTGGTCAGCGGGGTGAATCATAATTTGGTTATAACTCGAAAATGCAACCATGAAGCTTAGGAGCTTGTTTCCAGACATGGAATCAACCAACTAATCGATCTTTGGTAAAGGGAAAATGTCTTTTAGACACACCCGGTAGAGGTCGGTGTAGTTTGTAGGGAAAAAACCACGCGCAGTGGAAGCGTGAGAAAATTTAATAAAATTAGGGTTTGCGTATAAATAAAAAAATTTCCCTTTCATGTAACGAGAACCTTATCCCTAGATTAATTGACATATATAAAAGTATCGTACCTTTTTCTCGTGACGATTGAACAAGTACCGAATTGATTCCGTAAGATCTTCCAATCTAATCACGAACGTGAATCACCTAGGAGTGTGGGCTCCCTTTCTTTAAATTGTATACCTGAGGAAGGAGACAAACAAAATATTTTCTTTGTTAGTTACCAATATCCTCCAAGAGGAAAATCCAAGAACTCCCGGTCACTTGTGAATTATCAATTTACTTGATTGAAACTCACGTGAACTCGATTTGATTTTGTACACAAAACCCTTTTGATGTAAAGGATACTTGTATACTATCAAAAACAAAAACGTTCTCTTTTTCTCTTTTCTCCTTGACCGAATTCCACACCTTTTATCTTAGAGTTGATTGAATTTTGTCTAGAGTAAAATATTAATTTTTTCTCTCTTAAAATCCTCTTTTGCCAAGCAAAATTCTCTCTTAGAAAACACTTAGGTTGGCCAAAAATTTTACTCTAAGAATCATAGGGCTGGCCGAAAATCACACAATTATATATATATATATATATATATATATATATATATAGGATCATAAATCCTCGCCTTAGAAGGATTTACTTGGTTGGCAAGAGTCCTTTTCTTAGGTGGATTTATTTGGTAGTTAAGAATCCTTATCTAAAATGAATTCTATCATTTTGTATATATACATGGGCTGGCTGAATTTCATGGGATATAGATTAGGATCACAAATCCTTTCCTAAGATGGATTTACTTGCTAGTTAAGAATCGTTTCCTTAGGTAGATTTACTTGGTGGTTAAGAATCCTTTTGAAAAAGGAATTATATCCTCAACCAAGACTCCTAATCCAACTCAATAGTATATTTGTAACCATATTAAAGACTTCCTAATTTGATTAGATAAATAATTCCTTTTATTTATCTACTTATCATATATAGTCTATAATATTAATTATACTACTAACAATAGTATAATTTTAGGAGACCAACTCCTACTAGGAAAAAGATTTTGACTTTTAATTAAATAATTAATTAATCAACAAATTAATTGATTTCCATTTAATTAAATAACAAAATAAAGATAATATAATTAAGCTATTCTTAATTAACCTTGTTGCTCAACACATGTATAGGGGCCATATATTAATTTTCTTATTTTATTAAATCCATTGGACCTTAATAAATAGTCCACATGTGAACTAGACCTATTCTTACAAAAAGAAACAAGTTCACATGCCTTAATACAATTCTAGATGGATCCCTAAATTGGTCCGGTAGAATATATCAAGTGATCCATGGAAGTTCTGTGGATTGGGGATCTTAGCAGGCTATCTAAATTTAAGCTCCAATAGACACAACCCAATCACAATCAACAAATGATTCACTTAGGTTCGATCTATTTAATTTTAGTTCTTTCCACTAAAAAACTAAAATTGAACTCTTAAATAAAGATAGAATAAGTTGATGTTACTCATTCATACCCTAGACAACCTTATTGGAGAAAGTGTATCCTCGTGAGGAATACTAGTAATCGCCAAGAGCTTATAGACCGTCTATATCTCTCCAAGTTACCATATTTACTAATATGACCACATTTTGAACTTGGATATTTTGACTTGTCCAGAAGCCATGTTTCAACAGACACTAATGAAAACTTAACGTTACGATTTAATATCCAATACCTCAAAACATTCTTATGATGATATTCTACTCTCATTTAATAAATGGAGCCATGATGTCCATATCTATAAATAAAGTCCTCTATCGATTAACAAATGAATACCACCAAAGTATCGAAGATAGACTATGCTATATAATTGTACTCATTGATAGCTCAAATGATAACACTTGCAACCATAAGTCTATCATTTATCTCAGGATTGAGATAGACTCTCCTATTGTCTTCAAATGAATAACTTTTACATATTGACGATTCTAGATAAAGTATTTCATTGTAATCCTATTTAATACACCCAGTGCACTAGATTATTTTGCCCAAAGACACCACACTTTGATGATTTTGGACTCATCATAACACATTTGATCCCACTCAAATGCTAGCAATTGAATCTACAACTTTGACAAGATAAAGACGCCCAACTTTTTATCTTAAGTTATGAATATTATTCAAGACTAACTAAAGAATTGTGTTTACCTCACACATATCTAGATGTATGAACAATTCTTCTTTTCTCATAGTCTTTTGACCTTATAATTATTTACTTTTGATAATTATAATAATTAAACCATAGATGCTATAAAATTTGTTAAACTAGAAATCACTTTATTAATATGAAAAGATTGTCAAATACAATATTATACTCTTGCTATCGAGCATAATCCTAACATAGTCAACACACATTCATCACTTTCCATTCGCCTTCATGACCGTGACCATGACCATGTTGGCGATCCATTCGGGGTAGCACGCCTCTCTGATGAAGCCTGCTCTTATCAATTTGTCCACTTCTTCCTGAATTGCAGCATTTCTTTTGGCGTTAAAGTGACTCATTTTTTGCTTAATAGACTTGAAGGTTAGGATCCCAGGTATCTCGTCGTGACTCTAAGCAAAAATGTCATTAAATTCTTTAAGGAGCCCGATCAGACCCTTCTTCACTCCCGGTTTGAGGATGGCTCAGACCTTGACGACCTTCGAGGAGTCATTCATCTGGATGGATATCTCTTCTAGATCATCCACTGGATGTCCGCTGGCCCATTCCCTACTCGGCTCCCCTTTGTCTGAAATCTTGGGATCATCCTCCAGGTGATTTGTAAGCTTTTCATCCTCCAAGGTCATCCCGAGGGTTACCCCATCCTGTATCATCGTAACCTGTGTAAACTATTTTGCTAGAGCTGTCGGGTTGGGAGACACTGCATAGCATTTCCTAGCTGCTTGCTAATCACCACTTATTTCTCCCACCTTGTCTCCTACTGGAAACTTTAAGACATTGTGGTAAATTAACAAGACCCCTTTCAAGGATGACAATAAAGGTCTTCCAAATATCGCATTGTAGGCCTATGGGGTATCTACCACCACGAAGTTCGTCATGATATTTCGCTAGAGGGAAGCTATTACGGCGATAACAAGGAGGATCGTTAATCCTACAGGTATGATCGAGTCCTTAGTGAATCCATACAGCGGAGTTGTACAACTATTGTAACAGCTATTGTAACACCACTGTTTCAAATTCAGTTTTTCCAAGGTATCTTTGAACAGAATGTCGATGCTACTGCCTGTGTCAAAAAGCACGCAATGGACCATACAGTTTGCAATTTGTACCGTGACCACCATGGGATCATTATGGGGTTGTACGATGTTGTAGACATCTACCTCGGTAAAAATAATCTGCGCAGACTTGTTGGGTTAGCTGGGCTCTGGTCGACCTTGAAGATACCTCACCCTTCATCTACATGAGGGACATTCCTCGCTGATGGTATGTATCACTTGGATTTGTTCCATCAGATCCGCCTGCTCCCTTTTTCTCTTCTTGGCGTGCTCACGGATCTCAGCTTGTACTTCTCTCCAGTCTAAATGTTGTCCCTAAATTGTTGTAAGAACTCAATCAAGCATCCTCCCCATATCAAAGCCTCAATCTGGTTACGTAGGTTTTAGCACTCTAAAGTGTTGTGACCCACGTCTTCATGAAAGTCACAGTATTTATATCGGTTCCTCCTATCGACGGGGGTCTTCATTGGTGTGGGATTATGTAGTAGCCCCTTATCCCGAATAGCGAGATAGATCATTTCACGTGATGCATTAAGGGGGTGTAGTGATCGTACCCTCTCTTATCTGGTGTTACAGGGGCTACTATCCTGGGAGAAGGCAAAGCACGTAGAGGGGTTTGGCTTATTGGGTACCTCGAAGGTTGACTTGTTAGGAGGTTTGTTCTGATTTTTCTTAATTGGTTCAGGTATGAGAGTTTCCTTCTTCTATCTTTTTGTCGTTCTCATGTTGTCATGCTCCATTTTGACCTTGAGTTGCTCGTCGACTTCAACTTTCTTTAGAGCCTGATCATAGGCATCTTGGTAGGTCTTCGGTGGTCATTTGGCAAAGGATCTAAATAGCTTACCCGCCAATAGGTTTCACCTCAAATTGGCAAGGGTCTCTTTCTCGGTTAAGACCCCCATCTGGATGACTTCCATGTGGAACCGTTCCACGTAAGCCCGAAGGGTTTTCCCCCTCTCCTGGTCACGTACTGTAAGTGGATGGGATCCTTCGTCTGAGGTTTGACTCTCTAGAATTATGAGCAGAAATCAGTTGACAGCTTTGTGTCTTGGCTTAGTCGGTTAGCGTAGTTAGGAACATTAGGCACATAATGGCCCTGGTTGTGTTCTGGACTTCCATCTGTTGGATGAAACTCTCCAAGTGGCTCAAAGGATCCTCCGTACTGGAGAACTTGTCTGATGGCATCTTAAACATTGGTGGGAGCTCCACCTCCTAAATTCTTCTGGTAAGTGGGATGTTCATCTCACTCAGGGTCCTTTTTGACCTTCTTACCCTTCACTATTTTCAATTGTTGGATCTCTTTCCGTATCTTGGCTAGCTGGTTCCTTAGGTTCTTGTTCTCATGCTTCTTTGAGTCGACATCGGAGTTGTCGCTATCAAAATTCCTCTGAAAAGCTGGGGTACTTCCACTTTGTCCTCCTTAGGGATGGGCTCTGTTCGCACCATTTATCGGCTCTCCTTGGCTTCTGCTTGAGGTTCTCTTCTTGAAATTATTGGTCGAGGATGGTTACGATGTAACCTTGGCGGAACGTTGGCTGCCGACTTAACTTGCCTAGGTCAATAGTTGGTCGGCCTGTCCGAAACTGGGGGCATGGGCCCTAGCCTATCCCATATTTATGTTTTAGGCCATGTCCTATGTTAATCAGGGATCGGTGGAGGGTGGGGGGTCCCAGTTGATCGAAGGCTAGTTGCCTGGCCGCAGGTCGCTCTCATCTCCTCAGATTCATAGATTTTCCAACTGAGGATCAATTCATTTTGCAGCTAGATGGAGGTGGACATTTTCCACAATGGCTATTACATGCTGATTGATCACAGCTTGACTCATCGCCAGAGGGGTTGGAGCCCACTCTGGCTGATGAGAGGTTGGCTTATGGTGCTTGGGTTTCTTTCCCTTTTTCTGTCCTTTTTGGGTGGAGGGGGAAGATGGATGTCCAGAGGTTTCAGGATGTCCTGAGGTTTCAGGTTGTCCTTGAGAGGAGTGAAGCCCCATGATTATTGCAAAACTACAAACTCATAAGTGTAAAAATATGGTCGTGGGTTGGTCCCCGCAGACGGCGCCAGAAAGTGTTAACAGAAAATTTACTCGATGTGAGAAATTTTGGTTAACACCCTCAAAACCACTACCACGTAGGTGGTGGCCGGGGTTGATACCTTAGGTACCAAACCTGACAGAGTAAAGATGGATGTATGAATATGAGTGCAATGAAGATGGGAATGTAATTGCTTTATTATCAACTATGAATATCGTACAAAAAGGCTCTTAAACACTCTTAATCTCTTTGGGATACAATAGGGTGGCAACTTTGTGCCTGTCGAATAGTAGATAATAATAGAGGTCGTGCTTTGATGACAGAATTAAGGTCGAAGACTCATAAAGCCCTTCTTCATTTATTTACCCTATGTGGCTCTCTTCACTCTCGATCTCTCCTTTTTCCCTTTCTCCCCCCTTCTGTCGATCATGATTGGGCATATTTATACATGGTCCAAATGGTTTAAACTTGTGGATTTCCCGCCTTGATTCTCTGAATTCATTCCCTCCTTATCGGGCGAATTCGTTTACTTAAAAGTCATTGACTTTGAATTAATAATGGATTCGAGAATATATTTGGTGGAGATAAGTCTGATTCCTTTTTTCACTCAATCTCTTGTCTTACACATATGCAGAGTTTTAATGTTCGTTGGAGTATAGATATGATCATGTGTGTATTCATATCATGATTCTTCATAGAGGTCGTCTAGTTAGGTGTTCATTTTTTTCATAGAGCGAGGTAGACCCTTACCTTAGTTCTGGTCCCAAAAGATTTGGCCTAACCCTCCCTGGTCCTTTAAAACTCGAGACGGCCTTGTGGTCCCTTATTAGGGGTAGCACGGATTAGGTGAGCTTCCTCTTTCTTGTCCAGATAGGTTCAATTTTTCCTTAGCAAATTGAAGCATAGCTATAGAGTGAATCTGATCCCTTTAAAGGCCCCCATTTTTGTGTCTAGAAAGGATTACGGGCTTCTGGGTAGGCTACGAGTTAATTTCGACCTCGGGAAGCCTTGATTTATAAGGAGCTCAATTTTTTGTGTCAGGCTTCACCACAAATGCTTCCTGAGCTCAGTGACCTTTCCTTACTTTCATGAGGTGGTTCCTGAGCCAGACCCCTGAAACCTGGGTTTCAGGATAGGTGGTCTCGGGAAGCCAGATAACCACGCATCGAACTTTGCCTAAATTCCAGTGTTCACGTGAGGGGCTCGACCTGGTCGTGTCGAGCTCCATTCCTGATAGTTCTGAAGCCCGATGACTCTTCCTCGCTTCTGCGGGGTAGATTTATGGTGTTAGGTTTAATATTTGTATTGGCTTGATTCCATAACAAAACTTCATTTCTTTGTAATGCCTAGTTGCTTAAGTGGTTCGTGATGATAAGAGCTTCAAGGAAGAAAAGCAACTTCTCATGATGCAAATTTCATCTTCAAGAGGAATGGTACTATTCTTAGATGCTAAGGTATCGAGATTCTTCTTCCTCTTGCATGGCGTAAGCGTACACACGCACAATTCATTCATATGTGTCCCTGCTTAGTTGTGCATCAGTAAAGGTGCACACACACACACATCATACATTTGTGTCCCTGTATCATAGTTTATAATTTGGTATAACACTTTCACACACTTGAACTTGAATGCTCATGCATTGGTATGAAAGTAACATGTTTTGGAAAATGCATGATTGGAGACTATCTCTATGTAGTTTGCATTCTTCTGTGAAATATGTTTGTTTGTTTATACATTTTTATAACATGGATCTTGAACTTGATTTTAGTCTTAGTTTATTCATGATTGAGTTCCGGTCATTTCGGTTACTCATACTATTGATTTCAAGTTCTCAGTCAAAAGATACTACACTTTCAACTCATGTTGCATACATTGTCTTCGTCTTTACATATTGAGTCGAATTATTATTTTTTGAGTTGAGTATCTTATATTTCCATGTCCTTGAGGTAGTCCCTGTTCGTAATCTTCAAACGGATTCAAATTCGGAGTTCGGAAGCCAAAGAACGGTCGAAGAAAGCGAGAGGAGCGCAAGGAGCGCAATGGCATAAGCCATCACTTTGCACCCTCCTGATATGGCGCGTGGCCATCTAGGCCTTAAAGTCTTGCTGCCCCGAGATGCCCACGCGCCATCTCGAGGGAGGCACTATAACAAAAGGGCAATTTGGTCTTTTGGTTTGTTTCTCTTGAAAACCTCTCATTCCCTCTCATTCTTTAGATGTTGAGAAAAACGAATTTGAAGAACAAGTGCAGAATTTTTCTCTCAACATTTTGATTTTTGTTTTTGTTATAACTTCTTCATTTCTTCTCCGAATAACTTGATTCAAAAACCGATTTCGAGTGTCTTGAAGATTTCTACAAACCCAAATCATTTCTAGAACCAAAGGATATCTAGATCTTTCGTTGTGATCAGATCTTCAGTTCGTGATTTTCATCTTTGTTGGTAAAATCATCTTCTTCTTAGTTTTCTTCTTAGATCTTATTATTGATTGATGCCTTTTGATTAAGAATCATGACTAAGATGATTTTGATATCATTTTGTGTTTTGTTGATATGAGTTTCAATTTTAGCTAGATTTGTGATAATTTGATTGATTTGTGCTAAACTTGATAAACATGAAATTGTTTCTAGAAATCTTTTGTTCTTATTCTTGATTGACTATTTCTAGATTTCATTTCATTTTATAAGAACTAGGTCTACATCAATTGGTATATTCATTTCATTGATCTGGTTCTTAGTTGATAACATGCTTAGGTTGCCTAGATACATTTGTGGTTGTTCTTTAAAAGCATAATCTAGCTATCTAGTTGCATGTCCATAGAATTTGTTGATCATCATTTTCTGTATTGAGTGCTTGTTTGCGTTTTTCATTCATGATCACTTAGATGCCTTGTGAAGAGGTAGGAAGTCTCATATCTTAGACTGATTCTTTGATTTGAGCAATTGGAAGTCTTAGCTAGAGTCGGGAGGACTTGGATAGCTAAGCAAGTGGAAGTCTCGACATGAGGTGTGAGACCTCGGATTGTTGAGCAAGGAAGTCTCAACTAGAGTCAGGAGGACTCGGATAGTTGAGCAAGAAGTCTTGCCTAGGGTCAGGAGGATCCGGATAGGTGAGCAAGGAATCTTTTTAGAGATAGGAGGTCTTGGATAGGAAGTCGGCTTAGTAGATCACTAGGTTCAAGGATACAGTGAGAGTGATAGCTTGGAGAGCATGTGTTGATTGCTTGAGTGTGTAACTCTTATATGAAATAGTGGATTTGCTTTTACTGGTGGTTATGGTATCAACCCGTGGATTTTTCCTCTTTGGAGGTTTACCACGTAAATATTGTGTGTCATTGTTTGCAATTTTCATTAAGCATTGTTAAAATTGCATTTTTTTTAAAAAGACAAAAATTGGAGCATATACCTATTCACCCCCCCCCCCCTTCTATGTATATTTACACTATAGAGATAAAGGGAAATTTCAATTGGTATCAGAGCCGGTGTCTAGACACACTTAGATAGATCTTCTTTGTAGTGTTTGTTACATCCTTTTGTTTCATCATGATTAAAGAAATGTATTCTTTTATAGATTCTCTTGTTGAAGGTGAGTCTATTGACTTAGATGATCAAAATATCAAAGATCTTATTCAAGAAAATGAAAGGATCTCTAAGATCAATAAGTCTCTCACTAAAAAGTTAGAAAATCACTATTGTAGCTCAAAATGTGTTATTGATCTTAGTGACAAAATTATTAATCTTGAGAAAAACTTGATTGATATCAATGATAGATTAAGTATTTTGACGTATGAAATTGAGCAAAGAGATGAACCTCTTGATCGTGCTAGGAGAATTGAAAATGTGCTTAAAGCAAAACTTAATGAGCATGAGAATCAAGAGAAAGTGCTTAATGACAAAATTAATGAGGCTAAAGAGATGATTAACAAGATGTTATCTAGCTCTAACAAAGTGAATTCTCTCATTAAGGTTGGAAAGCCTTCAAGCGACAAAAGAGGTTTATGATATATTAATGAAAAATCAACTCCTTCATCTAACAAATCTACTTTTGTCAAAGCTTGTAGCAATTTAATTATAGGTACACTCTCTAACGGTAAAGCCATGAATGCTACTGAAGGTGCCTCTACATCAATAATGAAAGTCAAGGAAAAGACTCAACAATGCCAAAGACAAGCTACATCATCATCAAATGCAAGAGTTAAGACATCTAGTGTTGCACCCCAAAGAGATAAAAATGTGAGAAGGCAAAATGAGTTGAATGCTTAAGCAAATGGTAAACTTCTCAAATTCATACCTATTTGTCATTATTGCAACATAGTAGGACACATAAGACCTAGATGCTTTGAATACATTCGTAAATGTAGAATTGCCAATGTCTTGCATGATACGTCATTGAATGGTCCTAGGCAATCATCCATGAATGGATCTAGAATTAGACCTAAGAAGACCTTGGAAAAGCATGTTGAGAATAAATGTGTAGATGATTTGTTTGTTAAATCTTGTGTTGTGCCTCTTTCTACTATGCATAAGAAAGTTGATAATGCTTTGTTTGATTTGTTTGAAAAAGTGACTAATGGAGTCAATATACCTAAAAACAAGTCAAAGCATGTTAATAAAAGTAGGAATGAGAAACTTGTCAAAAACATAACACAATGTTTGGTTGCACAATATGCTTTAAGAACTAATTCATCCTATTTTTGGTACCTAGATAGAGGTTGCTCTAGGAATATGACCGGTAACAAGGAATTCTTTAAGAATCTTGTTATGAATGATGGTGGATGGGATACATTTGGTGATGGCACTAAAAAGCAAGTTCTAGGAAATGGAACAATTTGTATCCTTGGATTGCCTAAGCTTCGTGACACCTTGAATGTAGATGGTCTACAAGCTAATCTAAAAAGCATCACTCACTTGTGTGTAATTTTTAAAGAAGTTAGCTTTAACAAGGATGTGTGCACGATAATCGATAAAAATGGCAAAAAAAAATTGAAAGTCAAAAGGTCTTTGGACAATTGGTATTGTTTAGAGGTTGATCCATTAACATGTAATATGGCACATGAGTGCAACAAGCTTGAATTATGGCATGAAAGATTAGGCCACATGAATTACAAAGATTTAAAGAAGCTTGAGAAATATAACATTGTTAGAGGTCTTCCTAGTCTTGGTAAATATCTTGATGGTGTTTGTGAACCATGTCAATTAGGTAAACAAACCAAAGTGTCTCATAAAAAGAACAATAATTTTGCTACCAAGAAGCCCTTAGAACTTGTGCATATGGACCTAATGGGACGAATCCAAACAGAAAGCATAAATGGTAAAAAATACATTTTTGTATGTGTTGATGATTTTTCTTGGTTTGCTTGGGTATATTTTCTTAGAGACAAGACCAAAACTTTTGGTTACTTTAAAAAAAATTGTAATCAAGTTCAAAATAAAAAAGGTCTTGGGATCAAGAAAATATGCCGTATTAGGAGTGATCATGGGAGTGAATTTGAAAATGCAAGATTTAGTGAGTTTTGTGATTATTATGGGATTTCACATGAGTTCTCGACTTCTAGAACTCCTCAACAAAATAGTATTGTTGAGAGGAAGAATCGTGTCTTGCAAGAGATGGCTAGGGTCATGATCAATAGCAAGAAAGTCTCTAGAAATCTTTGGGCCGAAGTGGTCAATATCGCATGCTATGTCATTAATAGAGTTTTTAGAAAGCCTGACACAAAAAAAACCTCCTATGAACTTTGGAAGGGCAAGAAGACCAATGTGAGTTACTTCCACACTTTTGGGAGTAAATGTTTTATTTTGAATGATAGAGATCACTTAGGAAAGTTTGATGCTAAAAGTGATATTGGTCTCTTTCTTGGGTATGTTAATAATAGTCGTGCATATAGAGTGTTCAATTTAAAAACTAAGACTATTATGGAGTCTATTAATGTGAAAATAGATTATCTTAGCATGCTTGATATGTTTGATAATTATGGTGTCAATGAACCTAAAGAACATTTGTTGAATGACACTAAAGCACCTATTGATGTGATTAGTTGTGATGAAAGTGAGTCTAGTCATAATGATGATAATGGTAGTGTGGCTAGAGAAGAAAGTCAAGAGTTAGAAAATGGTTTGAATGATAACCAACAAGATGTTGAAAATTCTAATTCTAGACTTAGGAACATGCATTACCAACAAGACATCATAGGTGATTTGAATGAAGGGGTTAAAACTAGAAGGCAACTAGCTAACCAAATTTCATATGCTTGTTACACTTCCCAAATTGAGCCCAAAAATATTAATGAAGCAATTATTGATGAATATTGGGTTAATGCCAAGCAAGAAGAACTAAATCAATTTGAGAGGAATGAAGTACGGTCCTTAGTTCCTAAACCAAAAGATGTCAATGTGATTGGTACAAAATGGATGTTTAGGAATAATACCGATGAATGTGGCAAGATAGTGAGAAATAAAACAATACTAGTGGCTCAAGGATACACTCAAGTTGGGGGTGTAGACTTTGATGAGACTTTTGCACCCGTTGCACGTCTTGAGTCCATTAGACTTTTTTTGTTCATTGCATGTCTTAAAAAATTCAAATTGTTTCAAATGGATGTCAAAAGTGCTTTTCTCAATGGATACCTTCAAGAAGAAGTGTATGTTGAACAACCTAAGGGTTTGTAGACCCACACTCTCTTAATCATGTGTTTAAGTTGAAAAAGGCTCTTTATGGCCTTAACCAAGCTCCTAGAGCCTGGTATGATAGGTTGACTCAATATCTTATTAACAACCAATACAAGAGAGGTGGTATTGATAGAACTTTGTTTGTCAAGCATTATGATAATTACATTTTTGTTACACAAATATATATTTATGACATTGTTTTTGGGTCTACATGTAAAACAAAGGTTGATGATTTTGTGAATGTTATGTCAAGAGAATTTGAAATGAGTATGGTAGGTGAACTCAATTACTTTCTTGGCATGCAAGTTAAACAATCTAGCAATGGCATCATGTTGCCTCAATCTAAATATGCTAGAAATCTTGTTAAGAAATTTGGCCTTAAAGTGGAAAAGAATTTGAAACACCTATGAGTACTACTTTAAAACTTGACAAAGATGAAAAAGGAAAAAATGTTGATCAAAGTCTCTATAGGATCATGATAGGTAGCCTTCTTTGCCTAACGGCTAGTAGGCCGGATATTTGTTTTAGTGTTGGTTTGTGTGCTAGGTTTCAAGCTAATCTAAAAGAATCTCACTTGAAAGTCGTTAAAAGAATCATTAAATATATAAAAGGAACATATAATCTTGGTTTATTCTATTCCTTTGATACTAATGATATTCTTGTTGGCTATTGTGATGCGGATTGGGCAGGAAACATTGATGATCTTAAAAGCACATCGGGCGGTTGCTTTTACTTGGGGAATAATTTGGTTGCTTGGCAAAGTAAGAAGCAAAATTATGTCTCCCTTTCTTCATCTGAAGCAGAGTATATTACGGCCGGAAGTGCTTGCACATAACTTCTATAGATGAAACAAATTCTCAAGGATTATGAGATTGATCAAGGTAAAATGACACTCTATTGTGATAATATGATTGCCATTAACATCTCTCAAAATCCGGTTCAACACTCACGCTCAAAGCATATAGACATTAGGCATCATTTCATTAGAGAACTTGTTGAAAATTCAGTAGTAACTCTTGAACATATGCCTACTAAAAATTAACTTGCGGACACTAGGATCTAACTTGCTCAACTTATTGCCAACTCATATAGGATCTTGGTTTTTTTATGGAATCTTTGGAAGAAAGTTGGCGTGAAGAATTCACCAACTCTAAGTAAATCTATCATTTCTACACCCTTGGCTGATCGAATGTTGGGGGCACGTTTCAGTCCAACTCCATAAACCACTGGGTCTCAGAGGATATGGAAACTAAACCTACCTCTTCAACTCACAAGGACCAGAAAGGCTTCATTTAGAGATTCCCTTCATCAAATAAGTTCTTAAAGAACAATTTGTTTTTGGTTTCAGGTCATTAGGGCCAAATTGTCGATGGTGATGATTCCTAAGCTTTGATCATAAACCGTGTCCCTATGTATTATATCAATCCAAACATTTGGTCCAAGTCTCCTCCAAAGCTAACCTAAGAGAAAGCTGAGTACGTGGTCATGGCCTCCACTCAATATTGGGATGACAGAGATCGTCACTTGCTAGAGCAAGATTTGTATCAACTATCTCTGCTGGATAAAAGCGTTGTAAGTTTACTTTTCCTTTGATTTGATCTATATCTCACCAATGCCTATAATTGAAGTAACATCTTTTTGACCGGTTCCTAGTTTTTAACTATGATGCGGTTGTTGGCGAGCAAGTCGAATCTACCAAAAGCATGGATAGGGCTAGCCAGAAAGAAGCCGCTGAGTAGATAGCTTAAGGGATTGCTCCTTCCGAACATGATTTTATGGAGCATAATTACATTCTCGATCCTGATGCTTCCCCTACGTCTACTGACCAAGCAAAGATGGAGGAAGTTTACGTGCCTCCCAAATATCCATATAGGAAGCTAACTAAGTAGACCTCCTCCAAGAAGGCTGCTATGAAGAGAGATGGGACCTCTGCTTCTAACGTTCTCCATCTTAGTCCTTTAATGGATGATGCTAGAGAAGAATTGATCGTGGTTGATGACTAGATAAATGAGGCAGATCCAAATGTGCCAATAAGTACCTAGCATGTCCCCATTCTCGAATCTGATGATGATGATCAGGGAACTCTAAGGGACTTTCAAAAGATGGAGAGACATTTGAAGAACCGACATAACCGCCTTTCTCAAGTACATACCCCTCTGCCATCTGATCAAGCTAAAGCTTCTAATCAAACTCTTAGTCCACATGTTTAGGTTCCCCAATCAACGAGTAAATTTTCTCTTCCAACTGTTCAGGTTGCCAAACATGTTGTTCAAGTTCCAGCTGATCATCCTGTAAAACGCCTAGTCAGCCTTAAATGAATGTCACAATGAGTTTCCATACAATCTTCACCAACTCTGATTTAGATGAGAGCCTCCATGATATGGCATAAATTGATAATCCGAGTGTGCAAGTCATGGATCTTGCCAAAAAAATAGTTATACATTTAGGTTAACCATATGGGATTCAGTCGAAGGTAGACGTGAGTGCTCTTATGGATAACGTCGCGGTGAGGCAAACTAGCGTTATTTTTCCAGGAGTTGTTCTTGAGGTGGCTATCTCAACTGGTTGCTTTTCTTGGGTTGTTTTTGTAAATAAAAGGGTTGTTCCCCAAGTGGAGAGCCAGACCGAGGGAGCTACAGGATCTCAGCATGTATCTATGGCACCTTAGGTAAGCTCTTTAGATGTGTTTCAGGTCAGTTCTCTAGACTCTAACCATGCCAACCCCCAACTGAAGAATTAAAATAAATTCTTATCATCGACCATTCGCTGTGTAATGAGAACAATTGACTAGCCACAGAGCCAAACACCATTCCCAAGCATGCCTCGCTCTGAATCCGAAGCTCTTTCAGGCTCCCATGGACTATTACCCTACCCCTGCCACATTTTATGCTACATGTATGCTGATCGAGCATACATTTGAGAGGGATACTGGAAGGATTTCATGGGCACTCCTCATTTTGATCGGGTTTCGCACCGTTTTTTAACAAAGTATATGTGAGTATCCTTATTTCTTCTTCCAGTAACGGTTTCTATTGATCTTGTCAAACCACATTGAGTTCTTTTCTTATAGGTTGTAGAGGAGCTGACCCAGAGATTCATTGCTATAGAGAGGAAGGGCGAGAGGATTTCTTGGTTGAGGAAACAACTCACTGAAAGAGACCAAATGCTCAAAACTGCCTCAACCAACAAATCAAAAATGTTACAGGCTAATGAGAAGAGATTGAAGCAGCATGAAGTTACCGAGGATGCTTTGAAGAGGTCAATAGGGAGCTCTGGAACTAAGGTTTCTTTTACTAGTGAAAATGCTATAAAACTTAACTTAAAGAATGATAAGCTTGTGGTGAACCTAGCCCGTGCCAAATTGCAGTGTACCTCCTTCAAACAGAGACCTATCTTTGTTGTACAGAAGGTTTCCAAGCTTGAAGATTAAGCCCAGATTACTAAGGATACTTTGGCTACTTCTCATCATTCAATTCTTTAGTCCCAACAGAAATATAAGGAAGTTGGACATCATTACGAGAAGTTGGCTGAAGATTTACAATGCAAGCAGATTACTATAGAGGTGCTTTCAAAGAAAGATAAGATCCCCCATGAAGTTCAGGCTATTGAAAGGTACAAGAGATCTCCTATCTTTGATGCCCTCATGCCGAAAGAACTAGAGTGATGGCTTTGTACTGCTCATATGTTTTTCAGTGGTAATGAGCGATCCTCTGAAGATGCTCGCCACCGAAGAAGCAATCCTCTAAAGATGCTCACCACAAAAGGGATGGCAAAATTAAAAGATATAAGGCTGAGTCTTTAAAACCCATCAAGAATTTGAGAATGAGATGGTGAGCCTATTGTAAATCAATCCAAAAAAAGCCTCATGTTATGCATCTGGAACAATCTTACAAGTGTTCCCTCATAACCTTTAATGCCTATAAAAAGACTGATAGCTTGGGTGAAGAAATCGATATTAGACCTCTGTCTGACAAAGACTACTCTTCCTTCATGACCAATGAACCTGAAGATATCAGCTGGCTAGACTACAAAGACCTGACCAAGGGTCATAGGGATGATCCCTTTGCTGGATCATCTGCTGGCCTTCTGTTTGTTCTAGAGCTAGAGGTTTTTTCGGGATCATCAAAGGCTTAACTTGTGGTCCTTCAGTTCTCATCATCATATTTTTTAGTCATTCTTTTGCAAGCATGTATATCCATATATGTAACAAATAAATTCTTTCTGATTATTTTTTCTTGCCATTATTACTTTTTGTTAACTGAAAATTTGCTCAGGGTGAGGAATTACAGCTAACGCCCTCGAGACCACTTCCACGGAGGTGGTGGCCAGGGTCGGTACCTTTGATACCTAACCTGCTTAGATAAAAATGAGTGTTTGTATAACAATAATAAGTGGGGAGTTTAGTATCGATTACTCATGGAATACAAGATTCTCTCTCATATGCTTACTATCTCTCTATAACGTAGGAATGTGGTAGCTTCGTACTTGTCGAATAGTGGACGTCAAGACGGCCGTGTTCTGATCATAGAATTTAGGTCCGACGTATTTCTCTCTCCCTTTTACTATGTGGTCTATATCTTCTTCCCTTTTCCACGTAGGAATGTTTAGGTATATTTATATACGGTCAAATCACTTTGAACGGATGTGTCTCCTGCCTTGATTCTCTGAACCTACTCCCTCATTATCGAGCGGGATCCTTTATTTGAAAGTCGTTGACTTCGAGTAAATAACGGATTTGTCGTTGGTGGAGATAATTTTGTTTCCTCTTTGAAAACAAACTCTTGTCTTACGCGTTTGTAGAATTAATGTTGGTTATTACATAGATATGACCATGTGTGTACTCACGGCATGATTCTTTATGGAGTTCACCGAGTTAGCTACTCATTGTCTCCTAGAGCACGGTAGATCCATGCTTTGGTTCTGTTCTTAGAAGCTTAGGATGGACTTTCCTGTAGTCATTCCTGGGAGGTAGCATGGATCTGATTCACTGAGAGACCCTCTTCCTCCTCGTATCATGGAGAGGACAACGGGCTCCTGGAGAGGTTGGTGCTTCATGTTTAGGCTATGAATTAAGTTTGACCTCTGAAAGCCTTAACCCGGAGGGGGCTTGCTTTACCTATCTGTCGGGCTTCTTTGAGTGCTTTCACATGGTGGTTTTGAAGCCCCACCCCAGGGACTAATGGTCTTGGACAGGTGGCTTCGAGAAGCCCAGATTCCAGTGTTCGCGTGAGGGCTCGACTTGGTCATGCCTAGCTTCATCCCTGATAGTTCTGAAGCCCGGAGATCCCTCATTGCTTATACGGGGCAGTTTTATGGTCTGCCTGGGGTTTCATGGATGTCGAATTTGGGCTTTGAGTGGTGTTAGGAGGGTGGAAAATTTCTTTTTGACCCGTAGTCAAATTTTACTGTTAACAGAAGTCCCCTCTGACTTGAACACTGGAGGTAGAGTTTGGGTTGGATTCAGATTCCATATTTATTTGGGAAATTTTCCGTTACAAAGTAATTACTGGGGATCTTCGAATGAAATCTTCTCATTTATTATTTGGGTGGTGTGTTGTGGGCGGACTGGTACGATCCCCGAAATAGTCCGGCTACGTTACGGTTGTTCCTTGATTCGAGGCGATCTTACTGAAGATTTTACTGATGCCAACGGCTATTCCACCTCTATTTAATCCTGGCCTCATCATCCATTTCTTCATGCTTTCTTTCAATTTCAATTTTTTTTATTTCCTCTCCCTTACTTGTTTTCTCCGACCACATCTTTATCTTTCACACACCTTCAAGCTCTTTTCATCCAACAATGTCGAACTCCTCTGACAGCATTGAAGCCTTGGTCGAGGGCACTGGTTGCTCTAATTTGGTTCCTCGAAAATGGGTACAAGGAGTTTTGAGCGATGAGGACTCCTCCCTTGTCCATCAGCACCGTTGCTTTAGTAGGAATGTCTCTATCAGTTCTGACTTCTCGAATCAACCCGAAAACCCTCTAACTTAGATAACGAGGATTCTGATGTTGGAGAGAGGGTCGACTCTGCTGAAGAGGTTCAAGTTGCGGTGGCTGGGCTTCCTTCAGTGACACCTCTTCCTTCTGAATCTAGGGTTATTCTTGACTCTACTGTTGACCCACAATCGATCAACCGCATTCAGGATAAATACAGCATTCCTAAGAACATCACCCTCACAGTTCCCCACAGGAACTACGATGTTTATAATCCTCCCGCGGGCATGCTCCCCATTCATTTGGTGGAATTTAGAACGGGGTCAGACTCCCCCTTCACTCTACTCTTCGGAGGGCCCTTTACGCCTTTTAACTAGCTCCTCTTTAACTGACACCCGGCTTCTGGAGGCATCTGATTGGCTTCCTCGTGCTGTGGAGGGAAGAGTGCGAGCTGGTCAAGGACACCCAGGAACCTGGGGCAGAAGAGATGGCCTACCTTTTTCAGATCGGGAGCTTGCTTGGAGGTCCCCGGGGACAATTCTATGTGATGGCCAAAAACATGCTCAACTTTATCATCCTCGGCACTTCGAGAAAAGACCCCGCTTGGAAGGAATAGTGTATATTAGCCGGGGAAGATTGGGGAAGCTCCATATTCATCGGCAGGCATGAGTTCACGGTTCCCACCGCTTTCAGTGACAAACACTTATAGGATCGGGATTCCCTACCCTCCGAGTCTGAGGCTGTACTGAAGACTATCCTCTCCAGGAATTATCTGAATTTGAAGTTTCCAACTGCTGATTCCTTCAATCCCCAAAGGGTGAAAAAGTATTTGCGGATCTCCGATGCTTCCCTTCGTGAGTAATATTAAGTTATCATGCTTTGTTTTCATTAGCTGATTTGCCTTTGACATCCTCTGGTTCTTCCCTCTTTTTTTTAATAGTTTTTTTGGTTGCTCCAGCTTCTAGTGAAGCCCAGCAAGTTCAGACCCCTCCCCCTCCTTCCAGGTCATCCCCGGGAATCTTCTTGGCTACGTCAGAGAAAGGGGGGCAAATCCTTATAGCCCCTGCTTCGCCTGCTCCTGCTCCTGCTCTATCGCATTCCCAAATGAGATCTAAGATGGCTATTCTCACATCTCAGGTAGATAAATCTCTAAATCGAGGAGGGCCCACTCACTAGGCAACTGATACGTCCACCTCCGCTACTTCACCAGTGGCCCCCACTACAGTTGTGGCTTCTCAAGTTACATTACCCACTCCTTCCGCTGATCCAGTTGTGTCCCGGGCAGTTCAGGCTCTAAGGGATCCCGAGGCTGGTATTCCTGAGGTTCCCCCTTCTCGCCCCCACTATCAGTTGGGCTCGGTTTGTCAGGGTAAGGTTTTAAAGCAATTCGTTGCTTCTTTCCCATGTGGCGAGCTCTCTAGGATGGCTTCCATGCCTGTGGAAATTCTGGTTACCAAAGGGTCTGCCTTTCCGGTCGAGGTAGTCATCGCCATTATTTTCTGTGATTGTGATCTTTGATTGATTTCTAACCTTTGTTTCATCCTTTTCAGACTCTCAAGTTCAGTGTAGCGATAGGCCATTAGGTATCCTTTCTCCGAGATTGGGTCGATAGAGCTGAAGCTGAGGCTGATCGAGCCATGGGACTATTGGCGCAGGCTTAATCCTTGGTCTAGGAGATGACTTCCAGCTAGAGGGGAATGGAAACACAACTGGCTGAGCTTCAATTCGACCACGAGAGGCTGAAGCGATCTTTTGACCAAGAAACACTTCGATCTAAGCGATGAGCCAGCCAGCGGGATGACTAGAAGGAAGAAGAGAAGGCGTTAGATGTTGAGAATCATGTTCTGCAAGCCTAGGTTGCCAAGCTTCAGGCTGAGGTGGATTCCTCCTTCAGCGAGGGATACTTCTACGCCTTCTACCAAGTCGCTGAGGCTTTACCTTCCCATTTGACCTATCAATTATTGCTAACTGGGATAAAGAGGAGATATTGGCCAAGGTCGCAGAGATGTCTCGCTCCTTTGGTGATGACATGGATTCCTCTAATGTGGCCGAAGCCGGGAAGCAACCAGTCGAGTCAAACCTTCATTCTCCTCCTTCTATCATGCCAACATCAGGTCCTGGAGAATCATTGTGAGGGGTTCTAACCATGGACCAGGAAGGAGATCTTGCAGAGGCCCGAGGTCCCTCTAAGGTGCCTTCAAGGAAGGAGCCAGCAATTGGGGAAATTAGGCTAGAGTCAATGGTTAACCTTCTTGATGTAGCGCATGCCTCCTGAGGTCATGACGGTGGTCAATGAGGTCTTGAAGGAGGATCCTGCTAAGCATAGGCAATCGAGGGGCATCCTCAAAAAGAGGTGGTGGAGACGGTTATTTGAGATAAACGACCACCCGAAAGAGGAGCAAGGAGCGAGGAGAAGAAGGGGAGGCTGGAGGAGATCAGGAAGAGGCAGAAGCTTGAATCCATTTTCTTGTAGTTTGCTCTGAATGCCTGGAAAGGGGAGTAGGCATCCCATATTTACTCATGCTTGATCATCATCGTCGCTGTCTTTTTTTTTAGTACTTTGTATCCCGAAACCAGGGGTTTTGCTCTCTATCTGATTGTTGTAGCCTTACCGGGTGATAGGCTCCCTAACTCATTAATGGAAGTTAACTTTAGGTCTGGTATAAATTTTGATTTGCATGTATTTGTTTCATTTTTTATTTCCATCTAGGTTCAGCTCATATAGCATCCTGATTTATCTTGGGAAAAGTAACAAGATAGGAAAACTGATTAAGTGTGAACATAGATAGCTAGCTCGAGCTTTCGACTCTTAACAGAAACTTGAAGCTCGGTGACTTTAGTCGATAGTCCCCTTGTTTGATCGTAGACCTTGAGCTTCTTTAAGGGGTTATAGCCTGAATGAGGTATCAAGTAGAACTATCTAGCCCTCTCATAGGCTAGGATGGCTACCGCGCTCTTAAACTTGAGTTCTTCTTGGGGGGTTGTAACGCGACCAAGGCATTAGGAGGGCTATCTAGCTATTATCTGGCCTTAAGATCTGGATGGCAGCTATGCTCTTACACTCAGACCCTTCTTGGGGATGGTAGCCCGATCAAGGCATCAGGAGGGCTATATAGCTACTTCATGGTCTCGAGGTCTGGATGACAACTATTCTCTTACACTCAGACCCTTATTGGGGGTGGTAGCCTAACCAAGGCATCAGAAGGGCTATCTAGCTATTTCCTAGTCTCGAGGTCTGGATGGCAACTATGCTCTTACACTCAGACCCATGTTGGGGGTGGTAGCCCGACCAAGGCATTAGGAGGGCTATCTAGCTATTCTTGGTCTCGAGGTCTGGATGGCAATTATGCTCTTACAATCAGACCCTTCTTGAGGGTGGTAGCCAGACCAAGGCACCAGGAGGGTCATCTAGTTATTTTCTGATCTCGAGATCTGGATGGTAACTATGCTCTTACACTCAGACCCTTCTTGGGGGTGGTAGCCCGACCAAGGCATTAGGAGGGGTATCTAGCTATTCCCTGGTCTCGAGGTCTGGATGGCAACTATGCTCTAACACTCAGACCTTTCTTGGGGGTGGTAGCCCGACCAAGGTATCATGAGGGATATCTAGCTATTTCCTGGTCTCGAGATCTGGATGACAACTATGCTTTTACACTCAGACCCTTCTCTGTGAGGGGTAGTGCCCGGTCGAGGCATCAGGGATAGCGAGGGGGCTTCCCCGGCTAATCCCTAGTCTTGAGACAGAAATGTCAAATTTCCCATGTATACCCAAATCTTTGTAGAACATAGTTGAAGATGTAGAGAAAACAAGCTTTATTGATAAAAAGAAAGGAGTACATTATTGCTGGATATTAAGATCTAGATGGAGGTAGCCTGCTCATGAGTCCCTTGTTCAGGGGTATAATTTTCTTAAGTGATCTGCATTCTAGGTATGATCGATGAGTCAGTCATTCATGTATTCGAGTTTGTATACCCCATTGCGGGTGACCATCTTTACTAAGTATGGCCCTTCCCAGTTTATCCCTAGGACCCCGTCTGACCTCTTCCTGGTATTCAGCGTCACTTTTCTGAGAAATAACACTTTTTTGGTAAATTGCTACCTTCTCAGCTACTCGATCTTGTTTTTCTTCCAAAAGATCCAAGCTAGCTCGAAGTTTATCCTTATTGGTCCCTGATTCAAAATGTAAGACTCTAAAAGAGGTCAGTTTGTGCTCAATAGGAAGCACTGCTTCAACCCCGAAGGATAGTGAGTAGGGCGTTTCCCTAGTAGATGTTCTCCTTATAATACGATAAGCCCAGAGGACCTCGGGAAGCTCCTCAGCCCATTTACCCCTTTTTTATTGTAGTTTATATTTCAACAACTTCTTTATAGTCTTATTGATGGATTCCACAAGCCCATTAGTCTGGGGGTGGGCTACCAAAGCGAATCTAAGGTCGATTCCCATGCCCTCGCAAAAGTCTTTGAAGCGGCCATTATCAAACTGCTTGCCGAGGTCAGCTATAATGGCAAGAGGGGTTTCGAACCTGCAAACCACGTTATTTTTTATGAATCTGATTGTATTTTCTTCCGATGTCCGGGAGAGTGGTGCAACTTCAATCCATCTTGTGAAGTAGTCGATTGCCACGATAGCATGCTTGGCTTGACCAGGAGCAGTTCGAATCGGTCCGATCAAGTCGACTCTCCATATAGCAAAGGGGCATGGTGAGCTGAGGGATGATAATCGCTCTGGCGGTAGGTGACTCAGGTTTGTAGTATTTTTGCTGGCTTCGCATGATTGTACCAAGATCCTTACATCTTGATCGATGGTTGTCCAGTAGTACCCCATGCGGAGTACCTGATATGCTAGAGCCTCCCCACCAATATGGTTCCCTCATTCCCCTGAGTGAACCTCTTTCAATGCCCATTTGGCATCTTCAGGGTGTAAACATCGTAGTAAAGGAAGGGATCTGCCTCTCCTATATAAGTACCCATTCACCAAGCAATACCAGACCGAGAGCCTCTTGACTTTTCTATCTTGGTCAAGCTCCCCGGGAAGTCAATCTTTCTGTAGATAATCCACTATCGGGTCCATCCAGCATGGTTGTCGATCCAGGGTATAAATCTCCTTACCTGCCACTGTGCTAGGTAGGGGGGTCACTTGAAAAGGGACCCCTTGGGGTAAGGTCTGGCCACCATTTGCAGCTATCTTGGCCAGAACGTCAGCTCGACGATTCTGTTGTCGAGGTACCTGCTCAATCCTGAAACCATTGAATTTGCTCCTAAGCTATTAAACTAGCTTCAGGTAGGCAATCATGTTATCCCTTTTTCCCTGATAATCCCTAGAGACTTGGTTGACTATGAGCAACGAGTCATTCCTAACCTGCAGGTAATTAACCCCGAGCTATGTGGCTGCTCTTATTCCGGCTAAAAGGGCTTTATACTCTGCCTCATTGTAGTGGCTTTGAATTCAAATCTAAAGTAGTGGCATCACTCAATTCTTTCTGGATCGATTGGAAAAATACCCTCTCCTCTTCCAGCTTTCCAGGAAACTTCATCAGTGTAGAGGATCCACGACTTGCAACCCTCCGGCCAGCTGTCAGATTCTGGATGCTTTTCAGGCGCTATGTAGGTTGTTACAGAGGTCGCTTGGCCTGGGGGCATTGAGAGCTCTCCTACAAAGTCTACTAGAGCCTGGGCTTTAATTACGGTCCTAGGCTTATACCTTAAATCAAACTGGGTGAGTCCGGGCCTATAAAACCAGCCTTCCAAAAACATTCGGCTGTTACAAAAATTGATGGAGGGGTTGATCCGTCACTACTGCTATCAAATGAGCTTGAAGTAGGGATGGAGCTTCCTTATCGAGGTTACCAAGGCATAAGCGAGCTTCTCCAAAAGGGTATAGCTTTTCTCGGGCTTGGTTAAAGAAAGACTCACGTAGTAGATAGGCCGCTGGACCCTATCTCCATATTTCTTGACCAAAGCCCCACTTACTGCAGTTTCTTAAACGGCCAAGTAAATTTGTAGCTCTTCTACAGGGCTTAGTTTAACCAATAGTGGAGGGCTTGACAAGTATTTTTTCAAGGCTTGAAAAGCTTGTTCAGTCTCCTTGTCTCATTTCATGTTTCTTCCCTGCTTAATGGCTTTGAAGAATGGGAGACACTTGTCTGTAGACCAAGAAATGAACCTGTTGAACGCTGCTACCTGCCCAGCCAAGACTTGAACCTGTTTTAGTGATGTGGAGGACTCCAGATCCAGGATGGCCTTAATCTTTTCTGGGTTAGCCTCTATGCCTCTCTCATGGACCATGAAGCCTAGAAACCTCCCCACGGTCACCCTAAATGCGCATTTGGATAGGTTCAATCTGATTTGGTTTTCCCTTAAGATCATAAAGGTTCTGCACAGGTCGTCCAGATGCCCTTTTGAAGTTGATGACTTGGTGATCATACCGTCGATGTACACCTCCATTGATCTTCCAATATCGGGACTTGAACAACCAGTTGACTAACCGTTGGTACGTAGTTCCTATTTTTTTTATGCCCGAAAGGCATCACTTTGTAGCAATACAGACCCCGTCCAGTGATGAAACTGGTCTTTTCCTTGTTGGTGGGGTGCATCATAATTTGATTGTACCCTGAAAATTTATCCATGAAGCTCAGGAGGTTGTTTCCGGAGGTGGAGTCAACTAACTGATCAATTTTTGGTATAGGGAAACTGTCTTTCGGGCATGCCCGGTTAAGGTCAGTATAATCGACGCACGTGAGCCACTTCTCATTTTCCTTCGTGACCATGACCATGTTGGCGATCCATTCGGGGTAACATGCCTCTCTAATGAAGCCCGCTCGGGTCAATTTGTCCACTTCTTCCTGGACTGTCATATTTCTTTCAGCGTTGAAGTGTCGTCTTTTTTGTTTGATGGGTTTTAAGGTCTGATCCACCGCTAGTCAGTAAGCTGCCAAAGTCATCAAGATCCCAGGCATCTCACCTTGACTCCACGTAAAATTGTTAGTGAACTCTGTGAGGAGCTCGATCAAACCCTCCTTCACTCCGGGCTCAAGGGTGGCTCCGATTTTGACGACCATTGAGGGATCGTCCATTCGGATAGGAATCTCTTCTAGCTTACCCACTAGATGGCTGATGGCCTATTTCCTTCTTTTCTCCTCCTCGTCGGGCACCATGGGGTCATCCTTTGGGTGATTTGTGGGCCCTACATCATCTAGGGTCAATACAGGAGTTGCCCCATCTTAGATTGTTGTCACCTGGGCAAGTTGTTTTGCTAGAGCTGTTGGGTTGGCAGACAGTGCGTAGCATCTCCTAGATGCTTACTGATCACCCCATACTTCCCCCACCTTGTCTCCTACTGGGAACTTCAGGACGTTGTGGTAAATGGATAGGACCCCTTTCAAGGATGATAAAAACGGCCTTCCTAAAATAGCATTATAGGCTGATGGGGTATCCACCACCACGAAGTCTGTCATGATATTTTGCTGGAGAGGTGTGGCTCTAATGATCACTGGTAGGATTTTTGATCCCACGGGTATGATTGAGTCCCTAGGGAACCCATATAGCGGGGTACTGCAACTATTGTAACACCACTGTTTCAAGTTCAGTTTTTCCAATGTGTCTTTAAATAGGACGTCGACTCTACTGCCTGTGTCGATGATCACACGGTGTACCATGCAGTTGGCAATCTGTACCGCGATCACCATGGGATCATCATGAGGCTGCAGGTGTTGTACACTTCTTCTTCTGTGAAAATGATCTGTGATAATTGGGAGGGGTTGATCGGGCTCTGGTAGACCTTGAAGATACCTCACCCTTCATCCAAACAAGGAACTTTTTTTACTTGGTTTTTCCTGGAATAGTTGGAGGTCCCGGCCAGAGTAGGCCCTCCTCTAATGGTTTGTATTATCTGGATCTATTGCATCAGATCCGCCTGCTCCCCTTTCTTTTTCTCATCATGCACGCGGATCTTGGCTTATACTTCCCATCTAGTCTGAATGTTATCTGAAAATACAATCACGGTTAAATGCTCAAGGCTAACCTAGAGGGGGGAGGTGAATAGGTTAGACACCTTTTTCGACTCCCTTAGAAACAAACAAAAACTTGTCCCTCTAGATTGCTTGTATCACAATATATATTAATTAAAGACAATTAATCAATATATAAACACAAGTAAAGTGTGATACAAACAAATAATTGTAACACATACACAATCAATTTTATAGAAAGGAAGTCAACATACATAGAGAGTTCTATCCACAATACAAATATTAGAGAGATAGGGATAGAGAAAAGTTGACACAAGATATAACGTGGTAAACCTCTGAAGAGGAAACATCCACGGGCTAGCAGCAACCGGAAAAAAAAATCCACTAATAGATAAAACAAGTACAATCTCTCAAGTGACCTCTTCAGCTAGAAACTACCCTTATATCCTACTCTAGAAGTTATCGCCCTATGCTCAACAATCTGAGGCTTAACACCTCTTATCAAGACTTCCTTGCTCACCTTATTCAGATCCTCACGACCCAAGGCAAGACTTCTTGCTCAACTAAGTCCTGATGACTCTAGTCAAAACTTCCTTGCTCACCTATCCGAGTTCTCCCAACTCTAGGCAAGACTTCTTGTTCGACTATACGGATCCTCTAGACCCTAGCCAAGACTTCATTGCTAGACAATCCAAGGCTTCACACCTCTTGCCAAGACTTCTTGCTCAACACCTTAGGTCTCACACCTATTGTCAAGACTTCCTTCTCACAAGGCATCTAGGTGATCGTGAATGCAAAATGCAAACAAGCACGCAACATATAATGCTATGATCAACAAATCCTATGGAAAATACTAGACATGAGTATGAATGCACAAATCACATATAGTCTAGTTTATCATGCATGTGTAATCAATCTAGATTATGTAAAATATGTTCAATATTAATCACAACCTAGATATATGCATAGATCTAAACTTGAATCACAAGATATGTTCAATAAATCACAAGATATGTTCAATAAATCACAAGATCAATTTTAAATCACACAAACCAAAAACATGCTAAAATCATATGACAAAGTCAAATAGATTTAAGCTAAAGTTCTAGAGCATATTCCTAATCATAGATTCATCAAAACACAAGAATAGCTAAAAAGAACATAAGAACATGTATTATGTGAGAATTTCGGCCAAGAGAGCCTAATACATGTGAGGAACTATTTTTCTCAAAATCAATCAATCAAAGATCATAAAATAGTCCTAAAATCAAAGCTAGCACAATACAATCCCAAACATGTGATAACATAGGCAAAATCAAAACCTAACTCAACATGTATGATTTCAATTGAAACTCAATCTAGCTTTGAAAGTGTTCAAAACACAAATGAAAATACTCACAATATACAAATATATGTAGAAGAAGAAAACCCAAGGCAATTGACCAAGTTTTAAAAGAAAACTTTGAGAGAAAATCAATACCTTAGTTGATTTAGGTTCAGTCCCGTTTTTGTATGATTAGACACCAAAAAAAGGAGCAAAACTTACTCAAACCTTCAGAGAAAAGATGAAGGATGAATATATGAACACTCTAAACTTTGAATCACTCAAATCAGAGTTCAAATGAAGAGGTTATGGTGTTTGGAAGCTGAGACAATTTAGAGAGAAAATTTCTGCACACTTGTTTGAATTTCTTCATAGAATGAAATGTGAGAGGGAAAGAGTTTATAAAGGAGTGGGAAACTTGGACATGTGAAATGACCAAGAGGGGCAAGAAGAAGCCAAGCAAGCTTCCTACCAGAGATGGTGCGTGGGTATCTCAGGGCAGCAAGCCTTCTGCCCCGAGATGGCCACGCGCCATCTCGGGAAAGAAGACATTGCTTGCTTCTTTCTTCTTCGACCTTCCTTCTCATTCTTCGACCGTTCTCTAGCCTCCGAACTTGAAATTCGAATCTGTTTGCGGATTAGAAACCGTAACTCTCATACAGACACGGAAATATAAGATACTTAACCCATAAAATAATAATTCGACTCAATATACGAAGACGAAGACCATGTATGAAACATGAGTTGAAAGTGTAGTATCTTTTGACTTAGAACTTGAAATCAATAGTATGAGTAACCAAAATGACCGGAACTCAATCAAGAATGATTTAAGACTAAATCCAAGTTCAATATCCATGTTATATAAAACATATACACACACAAACACAATTCACACTAGAATGCAAACTACATAGAGATAGTCTCCAATCATGCATTTTCCAAAACATGTTATTTTCATACCAATGCATGAGCATTCATCTTTAAGTGTGTGAATATGTTATACATGGTAAACAACGATGCAGGGACACATATGAATGAATTGTATGTATGTGCCTATAAAGGTGTACAACGATGTAGGGACACAAATGTATGATATGTGTGTGTGCCTATAATGGTGCACAACTATGCAGGGACACAAATGTATGATATGTGTGTGTGTACCTAAGCCTTGTAAGAGAAAGATAAGGTCTTAGTATACCTTTGTAGAACCATATTGCATCCTTTCTCTTGAAGACTTAGAACTTGCTTTGACTTGTTGTTTCTTCTTCCTTGAAGCTTGAATCATCATGAATCTAAACAACTAAATCATTACAAGTAAACATCATTTTGATATTGAATTAATGCCAACACAAACTAAAACCTAACAATCTCCCCCTTTGGAAAATTCTATATCAAAACACCTATACATTTACTACAAATATAAAAATGAAGATAGGTCACAAAATCACTCCCTCACATTACAATGAGTAAGATTCCTATAACTAATCTTCACCAACTCTTGAACTTCATCTTGATCTTCTCTTGAAACAACCTACAAATCATCTCAAAGCACAATACATATACAAGAGAAAAAAAACAAATGGCAACATATAATATGGATAAGAATATACAATTAAGTCCACAAATACATGTATATCCCTCTTAATACATGCCAAATACAAGAGTTCTTACCCAAATCTTAAGACTAATTATTACATGCCTTTGAAAGTTCAAAAGTTCACAAAAATAACATAAAAGGGAAACTAAGTAACTAGCAATTCTTAACAACTCTTTCTCCCCTTTTTTGACATGAAATGATGCCAAAAGGTAAGAAACATACCATGAGACTCAAATACTAGCTACTAGATCAACCAAAGAAAGATGTCCGTGAAGTTGACCTAACATAATGCTTGAGAGATGGTCTTGAACTTGAGGCAATACACTCCTCCAACTCTTTTATTCTAGCATCTTGTTTTTCAACTATAGCACTAAGCTCATCAACCTTCTTCTTCAAATGTACAGCCCAACCCAGAAGAATGTTTATGCTAGTCTCTTAACAATCAACTTGTGAACTACTAAATAGTCCAAAAGTATCACATGTCTTACCCTTATCCTTATATGACATGTATGACACACGTTTATCACTATACTTTTCCAAGGGTTGTACCAACATATCATCTCCACTACTTTGAACACCACGAGTTAAACACAAAGAAGTTATAAACCCCGGTAATCCAAGCTTCTTATCTCCTCTAGTTGAGAAAGCCGCATTGTTTAAGTAAAACATAAGCAAATCCCCAAGGTTTATAGGTTGATTAGTCACCAAGGCATATACTATTTTGATCTTGTCTTTATTCAACTCGGTTTGCATGGGACCCATAAGATCATATTTTCATGTCCGGTTTGTCTTCTTCAAGTACTACTTCAACCAATTCTATTTTGTATTCATTCGAGCCCTCCCTTGGATCCAGTTCGAATGATAAGGATTCTTCACACTGATTTGGCTGCATTATGGTGCACACTTGTTCAGCATCATGCTTGTCTCTGTATACTGACAGGTTTGCTCTTCGGGCCATCTCTTGGGATCCCTTGACTATCCCAACCCCTTGTTCTGTTAGGAACTTGATCATTAATGCATAAGTGGCCGCCACGGCCTTTATTTTATTCAGGAATGGCCGGCCCAATAATGCATTATACGGCCAATTATCCAAGTCAACTACCATGAAGTCGAGCAAGACAGTCCTCTGGCATGGTGCCGTTTCGATCTTCACGGTAGTTTTACCGTCCCGAGTGACCTGACCTCTATCCCTCCAAACCCTCTTAATGGAGTTTGGAAAGGTTGTAAATCTTTTCGGTCTAGTCTTAGCTGGTCGTATGCGGCCATACTTAGAATGTCTGCTGAACTCCCATTATCTATTAAAATTCTCCGGACTTCCCTATGATCAATCCAGGCACTTATAACCAAAGCGTCATTAGGTCGAACATCGACGCCATGGGAATATACCTCTGTAAAGACTATTGGGTCCCACCCTTCCTTTACCCTTTTCGGGTCTGGCTCAACTGAGTTAACGTCGAAGTTATTCCTTGCTTCTATTGCTTCTCTGATTTCCTGAGTTCGTTCTCGGTTGCTTCTCTAGTGGAGGGTCCTCCGAAAATTTTATGTATTATTTGATTGGCTTCGGAGCTGGTTCTTTGATTTTGATCAGGGTTGTGATCAACCTTGACTTCTTTCTTTGTTTCTGATCTCTTATCTTTTTTCAAGATTACATCCTGCAGGTACCCTTCCCGAATAAGAGCATCTATGTAATCTCTGAGCTGAAAAAAATTTAAAGTCTCATGCCCAGTTTCTTTGTGAAACCTGCAATACTTGGTTGTATCTCTCCGGACGAACTGTGATTGTCACCGCGGCTCTTGCATCATATTCTTCTCTTCCAAGATGGCTAAAATTTCTTCTTGTTTTTTTCGAAGGGGGGTGTAATTGGTATATCTGCCTCGGTATTTCTCTGTGGACCTTTCGGCGTTGAGCCCATTACCCTCACCCTTGTTTTTCTCCTTGCCGTTCCCTTTCCATTTTTCCTTTTGATTATGCCCCTTGGATTCGGTATTCTTCTGTTCGGGCTTTCCTCCATGCATATAGCTTCCTCCTGTAGCTAACTCTTCTTCCTCGGCCAGAGCGTATCCTCCTGCCATATCTATCATGTCGGAATACCTAGTCAGCCATGCTCTTCTCAAATCAAAGGATAGTCGTCCATTCTGCAAGTTATTGGTGAAGGCAGCAATAATTGCTTCATCATTAGCACTGCCAATTTCTGATACTGCTTGGCCGAACCGGCCTAAGTACTTTTTTAATGACTCGTCCTTCCCCTGCTTTATTTGATAGAGGTAGGCCACTGACTTCTTCATGTGAACATTGCTCAGGAATTGCCTTGAAAAGCTCCTGGTCAGCTCAGTGAAATTTCTGATACTCGCCGGGGGTAGTCTTCCGAACCATCTTGACCCTGTGTCCCCCAGTGTTTGCGGAAAGTTGAGACACAATAGAGGGTCACTGCGGGCATATTGAGCCATGGAACTTTTATAGCGTCTAACGTGCTCCTTTGGATCTGTATCTTTTTTTAATTGCTCCACATGCGGCATCCTGAATCTCTCTGGGAAAGGGGTCCACAAAATCTCCCCGGTGAATGGACTGTCAGAGTCACCGTCAGATAGATCGTTACAGCCATAACGTCTGACCAGTGCCTCCATCTGTCGCCTATTATTCTCAACTTCTCGAGTTAGGCTCTGGATCGTGACATCTCTGTCCCTCATTGGACTTCCCCGACTGTTAAACCGTTGGGTTATCGTCATTCTTTCCTCAGACTCTTCACTCTGATGCCGGTCCTCTCGTGTGACTCCATGATAACGTTTGCGATGGTGTTTATCACTGTCTTCTGATGATGATCGACCTCTGCGCCGGTCGTATTTACGATGTCTGGCACGTACTGTTTGATTGTGGTCCAGCCTCTGGTGATGTTCCTCTTCAAGTGTTTTCTGTCCAGCCGGGTTAATTGGGGAAAAGTTCCTTCTGGTTTTAGGCATAGTTATTCCTGGCCCAACCACCATCGAACGGAGCCTTACGGGTGGAGGATTGGGAGTATGTACTCCTGCAGCCAATAGATCAATCCCATCCCTTGCTGAGTCCATCACCAATTGCTGCAAGGCCTCTTAGAAACGCAGCATAAGATCTCTGCTGGTTGGAGGTACTTACTGGATCCCCGCCAGGTGCGCAGGCTGGTTTTCTGTTTTTCTGTGTTTTCTGCAGGATCTTGTGACGTATTGCCAACATAGAAATCGCCTGGTGATTTTTGGCCATTCCCTAAACTACTTCTGCTTCCTGCCATCGATTTTAACAAGTTTGGAGGTTCAGCCCTTCTTCTAACGCCAATTGTTGACGTCGATTTCTGGATTATGTCAGAAAAGCCAACAAGGATTGGATTTCGGCTATTGACTCAAAGAGAGAGAGATTCAGAGAGAGTAACAAAGACAAGTTTTACGTGGTAAAACTCCGATGACTGGAGAAACGTCCACGGGTGGTTGAAGGATCAACCAAGCCAAAATCCACTATAAGAATATGATGTTTTACAAGCTCTCGATCTCCCTTTTTTCTCTCTATATTTGCTATGATTGTTGTATGCTATATTGCCTATCTCTTTCAAAGTCAGATTATGGGTCTATTTATATGCTTATAGAACCCTAATCTGCTTTGTACAAGTAATACAAGATCTTTGTATTTAATTGTGATTCGGTTACTTGCTTGAGGTTTATTTGTCTTCTTTGCTGTTTCGGAGTCTCTTATGGAAATCGAGTGGGATTCTAGTAGTGTAGTTCAATTTGGACTTGTTTCCTTATAAGAATGTAGTCTTCGTAAGGAAATCAAGTTATTTCCTGATTGGGGACTCTTCTAACTTAATGTTCCATTTTATTTGGGATTCCTTCCTGATGGATATCTTCGCGTATTTAATGACTTAATCCGTGTGAAATAAGCACCAAGCTCTTACTCGAGTCGTATTTATTCCCGAGTAAGAGTAATACCTGATGGTCCCGAATAGTGTCGTTCGAGCCCGAGTGGAAGCGTTGTTTAACCAGTCCCGAGTGTTGTTAACTGATCCCGAGTAGGTTTCATTCTATATATGCTTACTCGGGCTTTTCTTCTCTTTAATGATGCCTCGTAGGATATTTCCTGAGTGCCCATTTGGGCGTCCACCTGGCTATTTTCCCTTTCCTGTCAATGACATGTATGCTTGGTAAAATTCACATACGACACATGACATAAAACTTTAATTACAAGATGCAAATGAATCAACAAGAGTCATTTAAACCAAAATGCACACAAGTATAAACACATAACATATATGAATAAGAGTTATGCATGAATTTGTGAGTGTGTGCAAATATCTCTTCAAATCAAGTAAGCACAAGAGTTTTACCTTCAGTGCTTCTCCTCTTAAGGTCTTGAGAGCCTAAGCTACCCTTACTTAACACCCCAAAAATGTGATTTGTTCACGAAATAAGCCAATCAATAAATGAGGACTTTACAGGTTAAAACTTACCAAGAATAGAAACGGAAAAAAAAATGAGAAAACAGAATAACTATTGCTTTGGAATTTCATGATTATAAGAATGTGTCTTACGAAATGTAGACTAGGGTTTCTTATTTATAACTGAAATCAAAGAAATTGATTTGGAAATTACTTGATAACTATGTCTAAATGATAAAGGAAATTTAATTAAAGAATAATATTCTAAAAGATTTATTCCTGATTGATCATTGATTCTGATTACTTAGTGATCAAGTAAGCATCAGAATCCAAAACTGATCACTGATTTTGATTACTTAGTGATCAAGTAAGTATCAGAATCCAAAATGGAAATCAACTTTTTTCCTTAATGCAATTAATTTCCTTAATCAAAGTGGAAATTACCATTTTCCCTTGTCTTTCATTTAAAACGTTTGACTTATGGAAAATAAGTAATTCTTTCCTTATCAATAAACTGATTTAGGAAAAATTAAATTCAAAATAGTAGCAAAACTTCGGTTGTACTCCCACGGTCCAACCGAAGCAGCATTCATGTACGCAGAACGTGCCCTCACACATGTTGATAATCTACTATTACACAACTACTTATATACTACATATAAGTGTTTTACCCAACCAATGTGAGATGCATATTTTCCCTACACAATGGGCTCACTTTGAGACTCAATTTCTCATTCACCCGTTAATCAATTTATGAGCATGAGTATACCACTTCAAAGCTCTCACAAAGGAGAATTTGAATATACATTGATCTTTCATTTTTATGAAACCCATCATACCCAAACAACGCTCTCAAGCTGTTTTGTTTATCACTAATTTTCCAATAATCCCCCACATGAATGAAATTAACCTAGGAGACTCGAGAGATAACTTTTGGTAAGTTCAAACAGTCGAAACCTGTATAGGATAGGTATGTTTTACCCTTTAAACTCTCCCTTGTAAAGGCATGCTTACTTTACTGGCTGATCAGTAGATGTGATATCCTTGAACTGTTCTGTCGTTTTATGTAAACGAAATCACACCTCACAGCGGTATCTTCTAGACCCAATTTGGTTCTCATTGTTATGTTTATTTTAGCCATGAATATGCGCCTAGTTCTGTGAGCGTCACTAGAGAATATGGCTCTTCACTATATTATTTTAGAAGCGGCCCCACTTCTCTCTCACATAGGTGATTTCTTAATTAAGAGTAACCTGTATCACTCGGCTCAGATTTTCAATGATTGGAATTTTGAAGTTTAAGAATCATTAAAAACATAGTTTAACATTTTCCCTATGGGCATCACTATTTAATCATATGAATGGACTGGAGGGTAATCCCCACAGTGATCCAACTAAGCCTTACAACTTGGTTGTCCCATTGAACCTAGATCTTGGGATCTCCAGTTAACTAGATTTGGTTTCCATTGTATCGACTTTTTATTTCATGGATTTTAGTCTCATTCCCCTCGATGATGTCTCAAATAACTATCGATTTAACCCTTTGGTTAGCGGATCCGTAACGTTATCTTTTGACTTTACATAGTCAATAGAGATAACTCCATTTGAGAGTAGTTGTCTAATGGTATTATGTTTTCGATGTATATATCTAGACTTCTTATTATACATATTGCTTTGTGCTCTTTCTATAGCTAATTTACTATCACTGTGGATGCAAATCACTGGCACAGGCTTTGGCTATCTTGAAATATCCTTTAGGAATTGGCATAGCCATTTAGCCACCTCACCATATTTATCTAAAGCGATAAACTTATATTCCATGGTGGATCTGCTATGCATGTCTGTTTGGAGGATTTCCAATATACAGTTGCACCTCCTAGTGTGAATACATATTCACTAGTGGATTTTGAATCGTTCATATCAGATATCTAGTTTGCATTAGTGTATCCTTTCTAAGATTGTAGGATATCTGGTATAATGCAGCCTATAATTATGAGTGTGACGCCAGTACTTCAGTACTCTTACTATTCCTTTCCAATGATCAGTTCCTGGATTACTCGTATATCTACTTAATTTGCTGACTACATTAGTTATGTCTGGTCTTGTACAACTTGTTAAGTATATCAGACTTCATATCACTCTGGAATATTCTAGTTGAGAGACACTCTCACCTTTATTCTTAGATAGATGTATATTCGTATCTACTGGGGTTCTGGATATTCCACAATCATTTTTGTTGATTTTTTCAAGAATCATGTCAACATAGTGTGACTGACTTAGAATGAGTCCATTTGATGTCATTGAGATTTTCATTCCTAACATTACATCAGATGGTCCTATATCTTTTATATCAAATCTTGATTTTAACATATCCTTGGTAGACTTGATCATTTCATCATCACTGCCAACAATTAGCATGTCATCAACGTAGAGACACTAAATGACATATCCATTTTTGGTGCCTTTGATATAAACACATTTGTCACATCCGTTGATTTTAAAACCATTTGACATCATAGCATTGTCAAATTTCTCATGCCATTGTTTTGGTGCTTACTTTAGAACATATAAAGACTTCACCAACTTACAGACTTTCTTCCCTTACCTTGGAGTGGAAAAACCCTTTAGTTGTTCTATGTAGATCTCTTCATCTAGTTCTTCATTCAAGAAAGCTGTTTTCACATCCATTTGATGTACTTAGAGATTTCGTATCATCCTAATGGAGGTTAATTCTCGTCATAATAGAAGACGTATCAAAGTAATCTAGGCTTTCTCATTGATTGCAACCTTTAATTACAAGTCTAGCCTTATACTTATCAATTGATCTATTAGCTTTCATTTTCCTCTTGAAAATCCATTTGGACCCTAGCGGTTTTCATCCCAGAGGAAGGTCCACTAATTCCCAAGTATGATTTTAGAGTATGGAATCAATTTTCCTCTTGATAACCTCTTTTCAGAAGAGTCCTTCTGAAGAGCTCACCGCTTCTTTAAAGGTTCGAGGTTCACCATCTAGCAAATATATCAGAAAATTTGGACCAAAAGATGTTTTTGTCCTAGCTCTTTTGCTACGTCTAGGTTCATCCTCAACCTCTTATTCTTGGTGGTTACAACTTTCAGCATGTGTTCGTTTTGACGAACTTGCTTCATCATTGAATTTACATGGAAATACATGTTCAAAGAACGATGCATTTATAGATTCCATTATTGTGTTTTTGAGTAAATCTGGGATGTCGTACTTATACACCAAAATCGGTAAGCATTACTGTTATGTGCATATCTAGTGAAGATGCAATCAACAATTTTAGGACCTATTTTTACCTTCTTAGGTGTAGGTACGATCACTTTAACAAAACACCCCCGCATTCGTAAGAATTTTTTTTTTTGGAAGGCTTTCTTCCTTTCCACAGCTCATATGAGGTCTTGTCTACTTTCATACGGGGTATTTTATTTAAAAGGTAATTGTTAGACATTATAGTTTCACCCCACACGTTCTGAGGCAATCCAGAACTTATCGGCATTGTATTCATCATTTCTTTCAAGGAATGATATTTCCGTTCAAAAACTTTGTTTTGCTGATACGGTGCAGTGGTTTGATGTATGATTCCATGTTGTGCACATAATTCACCAAATAGTGCTTCATACTCACCACTTCAGTTGCTTCTTAGTGATAGCAGCCACCAGAAGGTTTCACTTAGGGTCATCTCTTCAGCATGAATCTTATGCAGAATCACTTGAAGCTCTTGGCCATGACTCATAACTGTCTTGAAGTCCCTCATCTTGTAACCAAGAAACCGGCCTACAGCAGACCTTTTGGATCTAGTATCCTTAGTCTTGTATTTTCGGTCTAACGACTCCAACAGTTCTTTGACTAGTTTTCTTTGAAGAATATACACTATAAAGCAAAATTGACAGCCCGTTCAGTATGTAGTTTTGGCACAGAAAATCCAAATGGTTCCATGCGTCAATATCATTCCACATCTGAACATCTCGCCCTTCACCACTATTGGGTTTAGGAGCTTCATCAGTCAAGAAACTAGCTAGGTTCAATGCGGTCAAATAAAACAGCATCTTTTGCTAGCACCACTAAAAGTTCGTGTGACTTACACACTGGCTCATCACCGGTTCTACCATGTTTCTCACGAATGAGTTGATGGCTGGAGTCGATGTTGCCACACTTGACAACACAATAAGCACTTCGCCCACAAGTAAAGAATTAACACCTAAAGTGTCTAATCCTACACTTGGATTATCATTTGGAGTCTCAAGTGGAATGCTCGAGTTCACGTTTGATTTATCTACCATAATATCATGAAGAGATCAACCGAATTAATATGAAAATTAATTCTCATTAAAATTGACAACATTAAAGTCAAATCAGTTTTGTTGTGAATTCAAAATTTAATATTTCAATTAATCTAGAATTAATAATTGAAATAAATCATCATGAAATTGATAATTACAATTTTGAAGTTCAAAACAATTGATTTTGACAATAATCACCAGTATAAACTTACACATCCAGCTTGTTAACATTGTTGGCTTTAGGAGCCTCATCAATTAAGAATCTCATAAGATTCAATGTGGTCAGTCAGAGCAACATATTTTGTTGCCATCTTTTGAAATTCATTCCACGGAATTTCTTTTGTTACTCCATATGGTTCATCAGATCTTAAACCGAAGACACAATCGAATTTACCGCTTGGGTATTCATTTGACCCCCAAAACGGTTAATCATCGGGTCGGTTAACTGACCTACAATTGGGTTGACCACCGGAGTCTCTTGAGCCTCACTCAGATTCATAGTTGATTCGACAGTCATCTTACACAAGCTAAATATTTTCTTTTTCTTTTTAGAACCACTAATAATTTATCAAATACTAGTATGTTAATATATATCAAATATAATACATAAACATACCAATATAATTTCAGCCTTTGAAATATAAATAATCGATACGTATACTATTATTTATATAACTATAACTAATATATCATTTAGAGATATATCACACACACACCGATGTAACATTGGTTATCAATTATTTGATAATTAATATATCAAACAAAATATGAAGCACCGGTAATTTCTATATATCAAATTAGTATACAACATTATGTCAAATACTGATATATAGTGTATAAAACACTAGTTGAGCACTTTAAATATGATACGTATATCTATAAACAACTGCTGCTCTTGATGTAAGATTATGTAATCTTATAACCAATGTACCAAAGTAAACCCGATTGTATACACAAGCTTTGTGCTATTTAGTTTCACAATGATACTACACCAAATACTGAATTAACAACCGGAACATAGTGTTGATTATGTCAACAATATATCCCATACAAATAAAACAAACCAATATATTTAACAATATATCAATCACAGGTTGTAAACCCACCGATATGAAACTATATTCAACTAATATATATCTTCTTATATATATATATATATATATATATATATATATTGGCTTGTAAAAGATTATATAAACATATAATTTTTTTTCCTGTTTTTCCAGATATAGACTACAATTCTATATCTCGAAAATATCAAATATTGACACAACTCATGTGTACAATCGATATACTCTTAGAATCATAAAAAATATCATATATGTTATATGACAGTACCAATATCAATTAGTTGATATCAAACCGGTGAATCAAAAATTGAATCTAGATTTCAAAATTGAAATCACAATCAGTGTCTGGTATTATGGATCCGATTACCCAATTGAAATCGTAATTGATTTCTAAATTAGTGTATATTAATAGATCCGATTTGTCAAAATATAAATCAAATTATTAAGTAAAATCAGTGTATTGAACTAGGCCCAATTTCCACAGATTAATGTTTTTTTTAATTGAAATCAGTGTCTACAAAACAAACCCAATTTCTACATATCTTTTTAATTTTAAACTGAACCAGTGAAGCTCCAAGTTTGTCATAATCTATACCAGAAACCAAAACCAAAACCAAAAAGTTTAAAAAAAAAACCTTTTTAAAAGTAGAAGAAAATTGTCTTAAGATTGTTGTTTGTAAATAAAAAACAATCTGGTTTGAATCTGTAGAAAGTAACAAACAGATACAAAAGATTTGGGGAATCGAGGTCTGTGTTTCACACAATGTCTTTAAGACAATTTCGTCGTATATAACACCGTATGTGTATAGCGATTGTCTCACAGGATACAACAATTCAACAGTGGAAGTGTGAAGCACAACCACTCTCAGCAAACTCAAATTAGGTTCAAACTTACCAAGCACAAAAAGAAAAAAATGAGAAAAGAGAATAACTGTTGCTTTGGAATTTCTTGATTCTAAGAATGTGTCTTATGAATTGTAGACTAGGGTTTCTTATATATAACCGAAATAAAAGAGATTGATTTGGAAATTATTTGATAACTACATTTTAAATGATAAAAGAAATTTAATTAAAGAATAATCTTCTAAAAGATGTTGGAAACAAATCTCCTAGTCATGCGGCGGGCTGGTGTTTAGTGCCTAGGCCGACTTGTCGCTGCCTAAGTGGTAAAGATTTTTTTTTTTTTTTTACAGTATCTCATAGACAAACCCTCCAGGAATTTTTTTTTCTCTCTAATCGGATTTTGTGTCTGATCTGGGTGGGTGTTTGAGTTAATGTTGTTGCTCTACTTTGCAGGTTAGCTGGGAACTATCTAAGATGAAGAACAGTGAAAAAGATAGAAACAGAATAGAAAAGAGAGATTAAATCAGATCGAGAGAGGAGAGAGATTTGAGTGAGAGAAAATTGTAATTCATTGCTCGGTAATTTGGTTGATGACAGCCTTACAAAGAAAAAAGCAAAATAAAAAACTGATCAGGTGAAACAGGCTCACATTATTTCATCCCATACACTAGACACACATTACATAATAATATAATATAGACTTGCAGACACTCTCAACCCTATCTATAAAAACCCTTCTTTCTTCAGACCAAACCAACACAGCTTTATGTCAACTCCATCTCTATTTCCACAAAAAGCTCTGGCTTCTCTCTAACATCTTTTTTATCAAAAAGACACAAAACCTTTACTCTTTCCTCATTTATAGTGATGGGCAGTGGGACGGGGGAGGATCCCCCACCCCCATCCCTACCCCTATTCTCATTTCCATTTCTCAACACTTCAATTATCACCTCTCCCAAAACCCATTTTGGAGATCGGAGGTGGCGGTATTTTTTCAATTTTTAATTTTCAATTCCTAATTTAAAAATTATAATTCAGAATCTGAAATTCGTTTATTCAAATATCTAGTTTAACCTTGTTAAAATATTAAATCAAAATATTCGATATAAAATATTTAATTGGTTTAAAGAAATCCAAAATAAAAATAAATACTTGTATTATATGATTGAAGTCAAAACAAATCAAATACATTAATATTATAATATATTGGTTTTTTTTAATTATTAAAGCATTAGATATAAATAAAAATTAGATATCTAAATCCATATATATATATATATATATATATATCTATCGGGAGAAAAGGAGGTATGGATTTAGGGTGTCCCACCACCATCTTCCCCATTTATAAAGTGGGGGCCAAGTTTACCCCCACCCCCAAAACTTATTTGGGAGTAAAATTTACCTTTAAAAACCCCATGGTGGCCCCGTGGGGATAGGGCCCATAGGTAATTATCCATCCCTAATTCATTAACCAACTATAAATCCTTCTAAATCTGCAACCTAAAACTAAGTTAGAATATTATTTTGATTTTCACCGATATCTGTTTTGTAAACTATATTTTCATTTTAATCTTTTGGGTTTAAAGAATAAATCTTTGAATCTTTGAATCTTTGAATCTAGGTCTGATTTATTCGGTTAAAAGCTAACAGTAAAGGATGTCACAAACCCATTATCATAGAAAATAAATAATACTTCTTGGACTGTTATGAAAAGGAAAGATTGAGAAAAAACTCAATTTTCTATCTGTAAGCTTCTCCAATCCATTAAACAAAAATATAATCCGAAAGGAACAAAAATAAAGCAGATGCTCATTAGCAAAAATATAGAGCGTCGGTTTGATTTATTGCATGAAGAAGGATTTATGTATTAATTGCTATCTTCTCTTGTATTGATTCTTGAATAGCCAAAACCAAGTGCATTACAGTTGCATCAGATTTCTTTCTATTTGGAACACAAACAACAAACAATTCCTATACAAGGATTTTCTATACAATAAATGTAAGAACTAAATTTTGTTTCCTTCTTTATTAGTATTAATAATAATAATAATATTATTATATACATAAATGTATTCATTTTGTTGTTTTTGTTAAGGTAACTAAATCATCAAGTATTAAACCAGAGTAATTTGGCATTAAACCACACCAGTGATTGATTATCTAGCATTATTACAAGTTTAAGGACCAGTTTGTTATTGTTATAGTTTTTAAAATAATCACTATTAGCTGTTTTGAAGAAATAATATGTTGTAAAGTTAATCAGATAACTGTTTGGTTAATTCTGCTATTGAAACTGTTGCGGATTAAAAAGAAGTATTCACGCGTTTGATAAACTTTAGCTTTAATTGCTGTGATTTTATATAATAACTAAAACAGACATGAAATTAAATTATCAAGCAAAGTAAAAATTTACTTTTCATATCTCTCAATCTTAAACTCTCATGGCAATCGAAAAATTTAAGGTTAGACGACATCAAGTCTAAAATAAATAAATAAATAAATAAAAATTGGATGTTTCTTCCTTTACTCCTTTATTTTCTTTTCACTACAATATTCTTTGATTTTTTTTACTTGATATGTGAATACATGCACTACAACACTTCAATCTTTATCACTTTTTTTTATATAATTTTTATTGGTTGTATTTTTAGATGAGTTTGTAATGGTTAATAAGAAAAATGGTATAGAAGAAGAAATAGATGGCGAAAAAGATAAATTTTAGGGTTTTGTTCTAAATTCTAAGTTTAAATGTGTTCCGGAATTGGGTTGAGAAGATGAACAAATTGTTTTTAGAAATCTTTTAATTAATCTTATATTTAATCAATGATGAACAAATAAAATTAAATCATACGAAATTAAATATAAGATATATTTGTATTTATTTTAAATCAATATTGATATTTTAGTCTTTAAAAAAGATTCATTAAATCAAACATCAGATCCTATCCTAATCACTTTGTAAAAGTAACCCCCACATGCTTCATAAAATTGCTATCAAATCAATCCAGATTCTCAAATAATCACTTTTGAAATTTTACCAAACAAATTTTTTATGTCAAAAATATTAAATAATCAGATTTTAACTTCCCAAAAGCAATACCAAACGGGGCCTGAGACCCGAATTTTGTTTCCTTCATTATTAGTATTATTATTAATAATAATATATATAGAAACGCATTCATTCAATTGTTTTTGGTAAGGCAACTAAATCATCAGGTATTAAATCATAGTATTTTGGCAATAATCAAGACAAGTGATTGATTCTCCAACATTATTACAAGTCAATTCCAAGAGATTTGAAATAAGTCAATTTCCACATTTTAAGTGATTTGAAATAAGTTAATTCCACATTTAAAGAGATTTGAATATTTTAGCAAACTCAGTTGAATTGTATATCTTTATTATTTTTATAATTATTCATATGTGTATATATATTTACATGGTAATATCAACTAAAGGTAATGCTTTCATACAAAAAATTCTCACTTTTCTACACTTCCCTACCAAAAGATCATCAATACAAAATGATGTATTATAGATTGAGTCAGAATATTTTAATGGTATGATTTCTTAAACTTAGTTTTCCTTTTTAAATTTTATTTACAGCATTTTTCCTTTTCAAACTCATTATTTTTAACATCAAAATATCTTATTTACAAAGATTGGGCCTCTTCAATTTAGTTTTCGAATGGAGATGTTTTAAAGCATGGATTTTGAAGTAAATGAAATAGACATATACGTGAAGCTTTGTAATAAATTGCTTGAATTTTAGAGTTCATTAAGGAGATCAAGTTTGAGTATTAGTGTAGGTTGCAATTTCCATTTGTTTTAATATTGGTGAAGAAGACGTTACGGTGTCATTTATTTTTATTATGTTTGTAGCTCATCATCGATTCTAAATTTTATTTTAATTGTCAGTATATTTTGGTATGGTTTGGAGACCCATTATACACTCAAGTGGTCCAAACCCATGCCCATGCCCATGACATATATGCAAAACCCAAGCGACATAATCCAAATCTATTAGATTTGAGAAAACTTCCTTAGCAGTTGCATGTAGAGCAAAAACTGCTCATGCAAGATATATATACACAAATAACATGTATAAAGGGGGCCATTATTAGAAAAAGGAAATGCATGTGTGAAGGCAAGACAACATGATTGTTTGATGTTATCATGTGTGTGTATTATACATGTGTGTAAATACAAAAGAGAACGAAAAGTCTATGCTCTGGTGTAAGCATAAGAGGGTACAATAACGTGATGCAATGCAAGTGTACATGTCTATCAATATTGTGATAAACACAAAAATACAGAGAGAAATACAAGTGAGATCTGGAGAAAATCTGTAGAATTTTCTCCCATCTACAATCAAAGTGTGGGAAACATACATTGTGATCAGAGAGGACTTTTCGATCATGTGATCGTCCTCTGACAGGTGGTACAGTTCCAGGTGTTCGATCCTGCTTCCGTTGGAATTCAGATTTCCATATGGTGAATGGTAATGATCCGAATTCATTTATTTATGTTGAATTTTAATTTTCATTGGTATCAAAGCCAGGTTGAAACTGTATGCTGGTAGAAATGCCATGTTTAGGAATTGTTATTCACGTTTTGAATGCTTCCGAACTCGATAATGGCATAACACCACACACTTGTTATATTTCGTTTTAGATGACATGATTGTATACATATATATATATATATATATATATATATATATATATATATATGATTATATGTTCTGGATTTTCTTGACATGTGTTAACTTCAAAATTGAGAAAATTTTGAAGAACTAAAATTTGAAACCTGTGACTGTTATGGGGTTTGAATTTCATTTATTTCTCTACGATCATGCTACCATTAGATAGACCCTTTTGAGAGCTTTCCAACGATAGGTCATTTGCATAATTTGGATTTGAAACGAGGGAGAAAAACGATTTTGAAATTTTATGTAGAAGATTAAATTCTGGAAACTAGTTTGAGGTTGAATGTGGGTGAAGAACATGAAAAACATGTTCCACGCACCTATTAACGGAGAGTGTGTTTCACCCCCAAAACCAAACGGCGTTATTAAGGGCATAAATGGAATAAACATTAAATTTGGAGTTGGATGGTGGTGATCCCATGATCAGAAAAGTCAGGGAAGATGGTACGTTTACAGCACTCTCCTCCGTTACGAGTGGGTGTTGGGCATACCATGTATAAGTGGTTATGTTTGTGACATGTGTACACGTCAGAAGGTGACAGGTGTCGTTGATGTGTCATTATGACACGTGGCCCAACTACAAGGTGACACATGGCGATGACATGTTTGTCATGAAAAACCGTCAACGGTTTTCGAAGGTTGTCGGTTACCGGTATTTTTTTCGGTTGCCACGTAATCATGCCACCAATCACCGATCGGCCGATTTTCGGTGTCTGGTTCTCCGGCCGACCATTTTTCCGGCAATGATTCTAGCGGTCGGTATTTTCTCCGATGAACTTTTCAGCAACGATTATTTTTCCAGCGATTTTTCGACGGCCGGTTAATTTTTCCAGCGTCCATTAAATGGTTTTCCTGCCATAAAAATCGTTTTAAGGCAACAGGAAGTGGTTTTTCGGCGACCGATAGCGGTTTTCCTGCCACAAAATTCAAAAAAAAAAATTCTCATTTTACATTATTTATTTATTTATTTATTTATTTCATTGATTTGTTTCACTCCAATGAGAGCTGAATTAATGCCCTATAAATTTCGGATTGGATTTTTTTTAATAAGACGGATTCCAGTGACGATTTTTGGTAAGGATTCCAATGACAGTTTCCAGTATGATTTTCGGTTACGGTTTTTGGCACAATTTCCAGTGACAGTCTCCAGTGTGATTTTCAATAATAGTTTCTGATGCGGATTTCAAAGATGATTTTCGGTGGCATATTCGGCCACCGTTGATTTTTCCAGCAGAAATATTAGCACGGTTTTCTAATAGTCATGGAACTTTCCTCCGAAAAATTTGGCCACATAAATTTAACTTCAGTAAGAGCTTTGTATATTGAAAAGCCTTCGTTTAGAATTCTCCGTCTAATGAATTATGCAATTGGGATTAAGAATTTTTATTAGAATATACATTGGAAATGTATAAAGTTATTAAAAGACAAATTTTTCTAAGTGACTTAGAATTTTTTTAGAATAAAGTTGTGTTATCTTATATGTCTTAATGGAGAAGATTTCATGAGTCTTAATAATAACATATAGCCACGGTCAATGACTCTTGTTTTTATGTTTAGAGATGCAGTGAATAGTCTTTCAATAAAATTTCCCGAAGAATTAATAGCTCTATAAGGTTGGAAAAGCTAGAGTAAGGTACCACGATGTATTTTGGTCATATAGCGTGTGAACTAGAAATCGTAGAGGAGCATTACATTCTTTGGAATGTAAGGCAATCTATTACATCCGCAATGAATATTTATAGTGCTAGGCACATGCTTTATTGCACATGCGAAGGAGGACCAAATCTTAGAGAAAACGACAATTAGATGAGTTGTGAAGACTTAGAGAGTCTTTCTCAGTGGTGAGCGATATAAATATGAAATGTATAGAATGAATAACATTCAAAGTACCATGTTTTAAAAAATATTGATGTTTTAATAAACCGTTTTATAGTAAATAATTTTGGTTAATTTACTTTGTAGTAAAAACGGTTTGACCCTTAAAATATTTTGTTGGGACTTGTGAATTGTATTCTTATGTTATTTATATGTTCACTTGTTTTGGGAATTCTAAATTGTTGAGTACAATATAAGAATTAGAATTTTGCTCAAAGTACTGAACTTATGATTATTAATTTTTTGGAAACAGATGGTAATTAGACGCTTTGACGACTTTTTCGATTATGTTCCTTAAATTGTTTCATCATTTGTTCGGTCTGCGTTTACATCAAAATTAAATGTATGTACTTTTGGAAGTTAATATGCTTGCATAGTAGATTGTATGTCTCTACATATATTAGGATAAAATATAGATTATATATCTATAATATTGTGGCCAATTTGATAGCAATAAACTAAATCGTATAATCTAGGGAATAGATATACAATAAGGTTTAGTGTATTTTAAGAGTAAGAGGCTTTTGAGACTATAACAACTAATCATGATTGAACCTCAGCATTGTACTTATTTGCTCGACATATAAGATGTGAAGGCTTATCAAGCTAGAAGTTAAACTGCTCGCATCTTGTTACTGAGTAAGTTAAATAGTAATTTCACTTGTATATTTTATAAGTACAATAGGATTTAAGTAAATTGGTTTACCTTGATTTGTTGGCTTGAAGGGAAAATTTTAGTAGTATTTTGAGTACTAAAATTTAGTATATACGGTATTAAGTTTTAGAGTACTTATTAGAAGCGCCAAAATTAGTGGCAGCCTCCAATAAGGATATAAAACATGATACATTGACATCTGATCTATTCTGGTAGTTGGAATATATAAAATTAATATGACACCTTTCGATCGCATCATTTTGGTAGTAGAAGATGAGCGCTTAGAGGCGGCTTAGGCTTCTAGCCAATTTTATATGAAAGATTACTACTTGTACAAAACTTTTAGTTTTGAGCATATTAGTGGAAATAGTTATTTCCAAAAGGAGAAGAGAAACTAGTCATAACCACTCAATCTTATATCGGAATATACAAGAAGTTGAGAGATAACGAATTGAGGAATGACAAAACTAAAATATCTTGTTGTCGTTGTGACAAGCTGGGTCATTTTCACTCATAAATACATTGAGTCGAAAAGAGTAAAACCCAAAATTAAGAATTTGTTAAGTTATGCTTAAGTTTCTGGTTAGGTATTTTCTTTTTGAATCTCGTCTTTTATGGACAGTAGATAAACAAAGATATACCATCCAACAAAAAACTGTAAAGCACACTTTAAGTAAAGTTAGATTATTAGAGACAAGATATATATGTGTGTTAGAACAGTTTTTAGAGTTTAGTACCTACAAATTGGGTTTGCATGGTAGCCTAATTTTAGACTCCATAATGTTCTAATATACACTTGAGATCTAACTGGGTTTTAGTGTTTGTGGTTATCCTCGTTGATTCAGGTTATCATTAATGATCATGATTGTTGTATGAATATTATTATAGCAAATAATATTCATATGGTACTTGATAGTTTAATGGTTTTATAAAATTATACGTTAGTAGAGACTGTTATAATTTGATTTGATTTTCAATCATTACAATTGTAATGGCGTTGATGTTTTGGATTACTAGATTAAGTCAAGTTGGACTAGATAGAATGAGTATATCGATCAAAGAAGACTAATTTGACTCATTTATCTTAAAGGTCATGCAAATTATCTAGTAAGAAAAACAACTAGAAAACCATTTAATAAGGAACTAGATCCAGAATTCCATTGCAACTAATTCATTATTACATTCGTGATTAAATGAATATAAAAACTAAATTGAAATTTCAAATCTAGTTACATTCATTAATATCTTTAGACGTCTCGGTCATATCTAATTGATCTCTCATAAATTGAAAGCATTGGATTGCATTCAGATTATTTGGTTGAGGATCATATTAGATGATAAACTTTTTGATTCTTAAAAAATAAACCGAGTATGTAAATATCTTTCTGAACGGTTCAAGGAATTGCTTAGTAAGAAGATATAAAAAAATATTTATTTATTCATAGGACTCCGCAACAAAATAGTGTAGCGGAAAGAAGGAATTAAATAATGTTGGAAATGGTTAAGTCTATGATGGCACTTGTGAATTATTTAGTATCTTACTTAAAGATATATTAATTGCTGCCAACTTACTTAATCGTGTTCCATTTGATCAAACACTTTTATATCATATGAATTCTAGATAGGTTGGTAGCCTGGTCTGACTAATCTACAACCTGGGGGTATGCAGATTATATTTATAATCCATCTCATAGAAACGAGAAATTGAATGCAAGAAGTGAAGTTGTATCTTTGTTTGATACTCTGTGCATTCCAAAGGATTAAATAAATAATGGTGTATAATTAGCTAGAAGTGTGACTGAATTTGAATCACATGATATCATTATTACAGAATGAATTTCTTAGTAGAAGTGAATTTAATATAGATATCTAATTTTTAGAATTAGATGATCTGTGTTAATATACGAGTGGGAGTAAATTAAAATTTAACTTGATCCTTCATCCCTAGTGGGAGTGGAATTCTACATGGATCTTCCATTCCTAGTGGGAGCGGAAGTGGAAATCTACACCCTAGTGGGAGTAGAAATCCACATGGATCTTTCATTCCTAGTGAAACAGTTGTTGAATCAGCCATCGTAATAATTTACCAACTCGTGAAAATATTCACAAAATAATCCCATATCATCTTTCTGAGATTGAAAGGGAAGTTTTGATGATTACTTCGCTTGACAATGATGAGCCAAAGATTTTAGAATTGAGCTATCAGTACTGTCTATTAAGTGAATATATGAATGAAAGTAATGGAATGGGAGATGGAGTCTAGAAAAGTGATAATGTCAGGGACTTGGTTCACTTACCGTCTGGTCATTAGACCATTATAAACGTATGGTTCCACATATGTCATACGTAAGGCAAAAAGTACTAATGAGAGGTATGCTATTAATCGCAAATGAAGAAACTTTTTATTTGGAAGTAAAGTGTTCTTCTATATGCCTTATTCTAGCACTAGTCACATATTTAAACCTGAAATTACATCAGATGGATGTAATGATTGTACTTCTCGATAGAGAACTAGAGGAAGAGATTTATATGGAATAGCCTGTAAATTTTTGTTTCAAAAGAACAAGAGCGCATAAGTGTGCTTACTTAGTGTATGTTTTGAAACAATCCTCTAGAAAGAGGTATATTTTATTTCATCAAGCTGTAATATCTTACAGATTAATGATGACTAAAGATAGCCATGGTAAGTACACTAAATAGGTTAAGGATAATTTTTATATTTTCTATATATGTGGACTATATTTCTTGGCTAGAAATAATGAAGAGTTTGTAAAACCATAATGAAATGGTAATTTTTAAGTTTCTTTGAGATTTTATATGAGTAATGTGGCTTATATAGACTATGAGTGAGAGTTGATTCAGAATGAGCAATTATAAGCTCTTAAATACTCGTATTGTGAAACTACAAACTCTTAGCTTCAATGTATACCTTGAAACTCCATAAGATCAAGTTATTAATTACAAGTTCTTTATGTTAGTGCCATATAGAGTCTCATATACATTGTTATATGTACAAAGTCTATCATTAGTTATGTCGTAAGATTGGTGAGTGAACACCAATATAATCCTTGATTATAGCATTGAGAAGTTATCAAAAGGATTATGACATACTTTGAAAGTATGACTAACGAATTAGTGTACATTGTGATATGTACAAGGCCCAATAGAAATTATACTACAAGATTGGTAAATGTATACCAACATAATCCTAGATTGAGAGGATTATAACTTTAATAGTAAGGAAATTTTCTGTTAATGCTAGCATAATTACACACATAATGTAATAGAAATATGTTGTCAGGTTGAGACTAGCATTCTTACATGTGCAGTCACCTCAGTTGATGAGATAGCAAGCTGAGATGAGACACATATATATTAGAGAATATGTAGGATATATTGTTGCGGAGCTAGTATGTATGAATATGTCGCCTTGACTTTGTCAAGATAAGGTTCACAATAAATATACTAATGTATTTTAGAACCGATCATGATAGACCCCACTATTATTGATACCAGATTCAAGACAGATGTGAGATCTTAATGTGGCGCCAGAGAGAGGCAAGCTTTTAAGAACTCAGGTTACTCACGAGAGTTTTGACTAGACTAAGATCTGTACAGTGAATAATATAAAGACATATGCATTCTTATTTAGAATGAAATTCACTGTAACACGTGTTTCATACCACGTGTGCTATTTGTGACCGATGTGGAAAATGAGAGATTGAATCTCTGCTTCCTCATTGCTGTAGGGAAAATCGCGCAACGGAAGTGTGAAAAATAAAATTAGGGTTTGATATATTTTAAAAAAAATCCCTTTATAATAACAATAATCTTAACCCTAGATTAATTGATGTATATAAAACTATCGTACATTTTTCTCATGATGATTGAACTAGCACGGAATTGAATCCGCAAGATCTTCCAATCCAATCACAAACATGAATCACCTAGGAGTATGGACTCTCTTTCTTTAAATTGTATACCTAAGGGTGGAAACGAACAAAATCTTTTTCTATGTTAGTCACAATAATCCTCCAAGAGAAAAATCCAAGAACGTCCGGTCACTTGTGAATTATCAATCTACTTGATTGAAACTCGCGTGAACCCGATTTGATTTCGTACACAAAACTCTTTTGATGTAAAGAATACTAGTGTATTATCAAAAACAAAAACGTTCCTTTTTTTTTCTTCTTTGCCGAATTCTACACCCTATATTTATTTGTTGTCTAGAGCAAAAAACTATTTTTTCTCCCTAAAAATTCTCTCTTGCTTGGCTGAATTTTCTCTTAGAAAATAACCTTGCTTTGCCGAAATTTTACTCATAAAAAACTTGGGATGGCCGAAATTCAAGAGGTGGTATATATAGGATCTCAAATCCTTTCCTAAGAAGAATTTACTTGGTTGACAAGAATCATTTCCTTAGGTGGATTTACTTGGTGAAAAAGAATCCTATTTCAAAGATGAATTCTACTCTACACCAAGACTCCTAATCCAACTCATTAGAGTATATATGACCATATTAAAGATTTCCTAATTTGGCTAGATAAATAATTCATTATATTTATCGACTTATCAAATATAATCTTTAAAATTATACTACCAACAATAGTATAATAATAGGATACCTACTCCTATTAGAAAAAAGATTTTGAATTTTAATTAAATAATTAATTATTCAACAAATTAATTAATTTCTATTTAATCAAATAATAAAATAAAATAAAATAAAAAATAATATATTTAGGCTTTTATATTTTAGCATTGCTGCCCATCACATATATATGGGCCAATATATTATTTCTCTTATTTTATTAAATCCATTGGACCTTAATAAAAAGTCCACATGTGAACTAGACACAATCTTAAAAAAAGAAACAAGTCCACATGCCTTAATACAATTCTAGATGAACCTCTAAATTGGTTCGGTAGAATATATCAAGTGATCCATGCAAGTTTGTGTGGATTGGGGATCTTGGTAGGTTATCTAAATTTAAGCTTCAATAGACACAACCCAATCACAGTCAACAAATGATTCACTTATGACCGATCTATTTAATTTTAGTTCATTCCACTAAAGAACTAAAATTGAACTCTTAAATAAAGATATAATAAGTTGATGTTACTCATTCATACCCTAGACAACCTTATTGGAGAAAGTGTATCCCCGTGAAGAATACCAGTAATCGCCAAGAGCTCATAGACCGCCTATAGCTCTCCAAGTTACCATATTTACTCATATGACCACATTTTGAACTTGGATATTTTGACTTGTCCAGAAGCCATGTTTCAATAGACACTATTGAAAACTTAACATTAAGATTTTATATCAAATACCTCAAAACATCCATATGATAATATTCTACTCTCATTTAATAAATAGAGCCACGATGTCCATATCACAAATGAAGTCCTCTATCGATTAACAAATGAATACCACCAAAATATCGAGGATAGACTATGCTATGTAATCGTACTCACTGATAGCTCAAATGATAACACTTGCAACCATATGTCCATCATTTATCTCAGGATTGAGATAGACTCTTCGATTTTCTTCAAGTGAAAACTTTTATCTATTGACGGTTCTAGATAAAGTATTTCACTGTGATCCAATTCAAAGCACCCAGTGCATTAGATTCTTTTACCCAAAGACACCACACTTTGATGATTTTAGACTCATCATAACACATTTGATCCCACTCAAATTCTAGCCAAAGAATATACAACTTTGACAAGGTAAAGGCGCCCAACCTTTATCTTCAGTTGTAAATATTATTCAAGACTAACTAAAGAACTGTGTCTACCTCATAAATATCTAGATGTATGAACAATTCTTCTTTTCTATATGATTATTTACTTTTGATAATTATAATTATTAAACTATAATGGCTATAAGATTTGTTAACTTATAAATCACTTTATTAATACGAAAAGATTTTCAAATACATTATTATACTCTTGCTATCGAGCATAATCTCAACAATCTCCCACTTGCTCTATAGAAAATGTGCCATATCTCTCATCCCCATGTTCTCTAGATGCCCATCAAAAATCTTTTATGGAAGAGTCTTTGTAAAGGGATCCACTAGATTATCTGGTGACACGATCATGGTAATCGTCATGTCACCCTTATACACAATTTCCCTTAAAAGGTGATACTTTGTTTCACTTTGTTTCAATTTTTTTCTCTCTCTTATGACTTCTTGGTTCTCTCGAATTAGCCACTGCTCCACTATTGTCAAAATAGATAGTGATCTATTTATTTGCATCAGGAACCACTTCCAAGTCAATCAAAAATCGGCAGAGCCAGATAGCCTCTTTAGTAGCCTCGCATGTGGCAACATTCTCGACTTCCATGGTGGAATCAATAATACAAGATTGTTTGATACTCCTCCATATGGCTGCCCCTCCTCCAATAGTAAACATGGATCCTGATGTTGATCTCCTGGAGTTAGAATCTGACTGAAAATCTGAATCTATATACCCAACAGGAATTAAATCCCCTCCAGAGTATACAAGCATATAATCTCTCGTTCTCCTAAAATACTTGAAAATATGCTTGACTACCGTCCAGTGATCAGGACCAAGCTTCGATTGAAACCTGCTAACTATGCCCACATCAAAACAAATATCTGGTCTAGTACAGAGCATTGCATACATGAGACTTCCAACTGTCGATGCATATGGAGCCACCCTACTCATGAATTGCTCTTCATGCTCATTCTTAGGAACTTTGTCCTTAGAAAGTTTGATTCCATGTCTGAAAGTTGGAATCTTGCATGGAAAACCTAGACAAGATTTTATCTATGTATGAAGCTTGGGATAATGCAATCATTCTATTCTTTCTATCCCTTATGATTTGGATACCAAGAATATAACTTGCTTCTCCTAAGTCCTTTATATCAAATTGTTTTGTTAACCATTCTTTTACTGATGTCAATACACCTACATCATTTCTGATGAGTAGTATATCATCAACGTAAAGAACAAGGAAAACCAACTTGTTACCTTTAATCCTTTTGTATACACATGGTTCATCAAGGTTTTGAATAAATCCAAAACTTTTCACGGCTTGATCGAACCTTATGTTCCAGGATCTGGATGCTTGCTTCCATCCATATATGGATCTTTGTAACTTGTATACCCTTTCTTCTTATCCTTTTTCAATGAATCCTTCTGGTTGCATCATATAGATGCTTTCGTCAAGACTTCCATTAATGAAAGTTGTCATGACTTCCTTTTTCCAAATCTCTAGGTCTAGAGATGCCTTAATGGATAAGAGTATCCTAATGGATTTAAGCATGTACACAGGAGATAAGGTTTTCTCATAATCGATACCTTCCTTTTTTGTATAACCTTTAGCTACCAATCTAGCTTTAAAGGTCTCCATCTTTCCATCCATTCCTCTTTTCCTCTTGTATACCCACTTGCACCCGATGGGTTTTATCCTTTTAGACAAGTCTACAAGAGACCAGGCTTTGTTTTTGAACATAGATTCAATTTCAGATTGCATTGCCTTTTACCAATGGCGACAATTAACATCTTCCATTGATTTATTGTACATGTTGGGATTGTGCTCGATAACAAGAGTGTAATAATGTATTTGACAATCTTTTCATATTAATAAAGTGATTTATAGTTTAAGAAATCTTATAGCATTTATAGTTTAATTATTATAATTGTCAAAAGTAAATCGTTATAAGGTCAAAAGACTATGAGAAAAGAAGAATTGTTTATACATCTAGATATGTATGAGGTAGACACAATTTTTTAGTTAGTATTGAATAATATTCACAACTTAAGATAAAAGGTTGGGTACCTTTATCTTGTCAAAGTTGTAGATTCTTTTGCTAGCATTTGAATGTGATCAAATGTGTTATGATGAGTCTAAAATCATAAAAGTGTGGTGTCTTTGAGCAAAAAAAATCGAGTGCACTGGGTGCATTGAATTTGATCACAATGAAATACTTTATCTAGAACCGTCAATGGATAAAAGTTTTCATTTGAAGACAATCGAAGAGTCTATCTCAATCCTGAGATAAATGATTGACATATGGTTGTGTTAGGTTTTAGATTTGTGTTGGCTTGATTCTATAACAAAATGCTCTTTGTTTGTATTGCTTAGTTGCTTAGGTTGTTCGTGTATAAATCGGGCTTCAAGGAAGGAAAGCAACTTCACATGCAAAGTTCGTCTTCAAGAGGATATGTGCTTACTTGGTTGCTAAGGTATCAAGATTCTTCTTCCTCTTGCAAGGCGTAGGCGCACACACACATAATTCATACATATGTGTCCCTGCATAGTAGTGCACCATTAAATGCGCGCACACACACACATATCATACATTTGTGTCCCTGCATCGTAGCGCATTATTTGGTACAACGCATTCACACACTTGATGTTGAATGCTCATGCATTGGTATGAAAGTAACATGTTTTGGAAAAATGCATGATTGGAGACTATCTCTATATAGTTTGCATTCTTGTGTGAAATTTGTTTGTATGTTTATATGTTTATATAACATTGATATTGGACTTGAATTTGATGTTATATTGTTCCTTATTGAGTTCCGGTTATTTCGGTTACTCATAAATTTGATTTCGAGTTCCGACTCAAGAGATATGAAACTTTTCAGTCATGTTGCATGCATTGTCTTCGTATTCGTATTACTATATATATTTTTAAACAAGACCACTGCCTTTGGTTGTTACCATTGAATGATGTTTCAGAACTCAATATCTCACAATCTCAACTTACTGCACATAATCACGTGTTAATGGTCGTGTGTGTCTAGAATAGTTCAAAAAATTTCTCAAGATGACTTAATGAACAAAAGGATTAGTCAATGATATCAAAATGGAGAGTTTATAAATTTGAATAGTCAGAAGCGAGGAAAAATGCATCAGAACTACAAAGATGCATCTCAGAAGTATATAAAAGATCTCCTTACTCGGTCATCTTTACAAAAAAATTGGTCAGAAGTTAGTTTTTTTTTTTTTTGAAAAAAAAAAGTTATTGAATCAACTATCCCCTCTCCCCAACTAGAACGAGACATTACCCACAATGTCTTTAGAAAGAGGTAAGGTTTAGAAGATATCATCTGAACAACTTGAAAGACAACAAAATCCTGCAAAACAACAAAAGAAATATAAAATAAAGGAAAATAAAATGCATAAAAACCATGGGACAATCACAAACTGAGATTCAGATCAATTCTGCGTTTCTTGTTCTCTTCATCAATGGACCAATCAATTTTGGAGGTTGAAGGATCTGACACATAATTGAAAGCTTGTAACTGGTCAATCAGCTCATGAGGACTTGAAGTAGATATAAAGATTTTTCTGTTGAAGGTGGAATGTAATAATTTTTTTGAGCATGATCAAGAAATGAAAGCAAGCCATCATAAAATTTATTAATATTCAACAAACCGATGGGTTTCTCATGGATTTATAGTTGCGCCCAGGATGCCATTGTAAAGATTTCTTTTAAGGTTCCAAAACCACCTGGCAAAGCTATAAAAGCATCACCATGATGTAACATAGCAGTGAATCTTTCAGGCATACCTGAAACAACTAGCTCTTCGTCGTTTGTCTTTCCGATGATGTCTGCTGTGGCCATAGGTTTTGGGAGAATACCCAGAACTTTACTACCTCCGTCTCGTGCAACTAGTAAAACAAACCCCATTAATCCTAAGTTACCTCCTCCATATACTAGGTGTATTTTTTGCTCTGCCAAAACCTTACCAAGATGAGTTGCAGCATCAAAAAACTCTTTGTATTTCCCATAATTGGTGCCACAAAACACACATATGTTTGTGAATCGTTTAGTTGAAGGTGACGCCATTAATGCACTCTCTGAATTTTTCTTTTGAATGTTTATGGGTGCTTGAAGCAAAAAGGAAAACAAATGCTTGTATTTATAGATCCTAAAAAGGTAACACAATGATACACCTATATGTATAGGGCGGCGTATTTGTCAATGATATTAGATCCAAATGGTTCAAAAATCAAAAGTAAACAACAATAATTACAAAAGACATTAAATGCTGAAGGAAAAAGATAATAAAAACAGAAAGGATATTTACTGGTAGTTGTGATAGTGGCTCACATCTTCCTTTTGTTTTACGTTCAGAAACGGCTTCAGCGCCCTCTATGGATCGGGGATATGCTTCCCATCCAATTTTCTTATAAATTGGCAAACAGAGTCTTTTAAAGTTAGATTCCCAAGACTATATTGTGCATATTCTTTTTGAAATTGTGGCCATAATCGGTCAATTTCCATTTGCATATATCCTCTAGGACGTGCATCAAGAGTCGTTAGAATATTATCCAATGACTCCCTACGCACACCATGCCTAATAAATAAAATTTTATCTTTCCGATTATTAGACACCATTCCTAAAGAACGACAACGTGTGTTACAAGTTGTACGTACACATTTGTGACAAGTAACCCCTAACTTCTTTGCTCTTCATTTATTTGCAAGGTTACTTCTTCCAAAACCAGGCATGTAAGATATAAATAAATCAGCAGACTCACCTGCTAGACGTACCTTAGCTTAGATTAACCAGCGAATTTCAACAGGAATGTTGTTTATCATCAGTAAGCGTAATCTTTCGTAACGTGCTTTGTAAATCTTTTTCAGAGCATTTTTGGGCAACGATGGAAAATATTTTCGCAGGTTTGTGAAAATTTAGTCCATGCCTTGTTTTGGGGATCAGTTATTTGGGAAACTGAATTAAACCGACTAGAGTTGTCACGGAGTACCGTTATCTGCCACTTAACCGGGGTTATATAGCAAAACACACCAAGCAAAAATTGAACCTAGAAATTAATCATGTAAAATTTCAAAACGTAAAAGCGAAAAAAAACAAAAATAATAATTGCAAACACAAATAAAGGCAAAAGCAAAAGATTGTTTACTCACCTTTGTAACAAGGGTCAGAAAGGACGGTAGAGTCTTTTTTAAAATCTGTATTTTCTAAGAATGGTTTCACACGTTGTCCATTTACTTTAAACACATTACCATTCCTAGGATTCTCAATGTCAAGGGCACCATATGGATACACGTGTTTCACAACAAATGGACCACTCCATTTTGATTTCAATTTACCAGGAAATAAATGAAGTCAAGAATTATAAAGCAAAACCTTTAGACCAACTTCAAATGATCTTCTTAAAATTCGTATGTCATGAAAGGTTTTAGATTTTTTTTTAAGAATTTTTGCATTTTCATATGCATCATTTCTTAATTCTTCAAGTTCATTTAATTGCAACTTTCGCAATTCACCAGCATCATTTAGGTTAGAATTGAAAGCTTTAATGGCCCAATATACTTTTTTTCTCATGCTCAACAGGTAAGTGGAAAGGTTTTCCATAAACTAAACGATAAGGAGACATATCCAAAGATGTTTTGAATGCAGTGCGGTAAGCCCAAAGTGCATCGTTTAGTCTAATAGACCAATCTTTTCGATCAGGGTTAACCATTTTCTGCAAGATATGTTTTATCTCCCTATTTGCTAACTCAACTTGACCACTTGTTTGAGGGTGGTATGGTGTAGCAAATTTTCTGTATGACTCCATATTTCTTCATTAAAGACTCAAAAGATTTGTTACAAAAGTGTTTACCTCCATCACTGATAATGGCTCGAGGGATTCCAAATCGACTCAAAAGATTTTCCTTTTAAAAACTTGATCACTGTTTTGTGATCATTATTTCGACAAGGAATTGCCTCGACCTATTTTAACACATAATCAACGGCAACCAGAATGTACAAAAATCCAAATGACAGTCGAAATGAACCCATAAAATCAATTCCCCAAAAACAAATATTTCAATGCAAGAATGGGGTTTAAAGGAATCATGTTTTGCTTGGAAATGGATCCTAACTTTTGAAAATTTTCACATGTTTTACAGAATACGTGTGCGTCTTTAAACAAGGTGGGCTAATAAAATCCACACTGCAAGATTTTTGCAGCCGTTTTATTTGACGAAAATTGACCACCACATGCTTCAGAATGACAAGATTCAATGACACTACTTACCTCATTGTTTGGAATACACCCTCGAACAATTTGATCAGGACAATAATTGAATAAGTACGGGTCATCCCAGTAAAAACGTTTTACCTCGGTCAAAAATTTCTTTTTGTCCCGTGCATTCCAATCGAGTGGCATAATTCCTGTTGCAAGATAATTAACAATGTTAGCATACTAAGGCAAAGTTGTGATAAAGAATAAAAGATCATTAGGAAAAGAATCATTGATGGGTGCTTTATCAAATGACGACTCGGTGGTGAGTCATGATAAATGGTCTGCAACGACATTCTCACCACCTTTTTTGTCCTTGATTATGAGTTTGAATTCTTGTAGCAACAAAATCCAACGAATCAATCTTGGCTTTGCATCCTGTTTAGACATTAAATACTTCAAAGCAGCGTGATCAGTAAAAACAATGGTTGAAGCGCCAATCAAGTATGACCGAAATTTATCCAATGCAAATATCACAGCAAGTAATTCTTTCTTAGTGGTGGTGTAATTCATTTGTGCACTATTCAAAGTTTTACTTGGTAATAAATCACAAACGGCTTACCTTCTCTTCTCTGTCCTAAGACAGCTCCAACAACAAAATCACTTGCATCACACATCAATTCAAAAGGCAATGACCAATTAGGGGATTGCATGATAGGAGCAGATGTTAAAAGGTCAATTATCTTTTTAAAGGAATCTTGATACTCTTGTGTCCATTCAAACTTTGCATCTCTTAATAAGAGGTTACAAAGTGGTTTAGATATAACACTGAAATCTTTAATAAACTTCCTATAAAATCCTGTATGCCCTAAAAATGACCACACATCTTTGACTGTTTATGGTGATGGTAACTTTGAAATGACTTCAAATTTTGCCTTTTTAACCTCGATTCCTTTAGATGACACAACATGACCCAAAACAATTCCAGATGTGGTCATATAATGACATTTTTCCCAGTTAAGCACAAGTCCTTTTTCTATGCAACGTTTCAAGACTCTTTCCAAATTATTTAGACATTCATCAAAAGAATTCCCAAACACATTTAAATCATCCATAAAGACCTATAAACAATGTTCAATCATGTCACTAAAAATGCTTAGCATGCATCGTTGAAATGTGGCCGGGGCATTACACAAACCAAATGGCATTCTTCTAAATGCAAAGGTTCTAAAGGGACATGTGAATGTGGTTTTTTCTTGGTCTTCTAATGCAATGGGAATTTGATAGTATCCTGAATACCCATCAAGAAAGCAGTAGTAGGGATGTCCTGCAACTCTTTCTAAAATTTGGTCAAAGAATGGAAGAAGGAAATGATCTTTTCTAGTGACATCATTTAATTTTCTATAATCAATGCACATGCGCCAACTAGATGGATTACGAGTTGGAATTAAATCACCATTTTCATTTTTAATAACAGTGATTCCAGATATTTTTGGCATAACTTGTGTAGGACTCACCAACTTACTATCAGAGATAAGGTAGATAATTCCCACGTCAAGTAATTTAAGGACTTCGGTCTTGACAACTTCTTTCATGTGTGGGTTAAGTCTTCTTTGGGGTTGTCAATATGTTTTAGCATTTTCCTCTAAATTTATTCGATGTGAACAAATCAATGGGTTAATACCTTTCAAATATTTCAAAGTCCAACCAGTTGCATTCTTATTTTTCTTTAAAACATGTATCAACTTACCTTCTTGCTTTTCTGTGAGGTTAGAAGAGATTACCACTGGGTAGGTCTGGTTGTCTCTAAGGTAAGCATATTTAAGTCCTTCAGGTAAGGGCTTCAAATCCAGTTGAGGTGCTTTTTCTTCTGACACATCATCTGTTTGTTCCAATTCTTCAAAATCTAAAGTTTCTCCTTCTTCTTCGACAACCTGCAAACAATCATCAAGATGTGAATGCATGTTTGACTCAGGTGAATTGATCAAACAAATTTCAGATGAGTTAAAAGAATCCTTTTGAACATGATCTTCAATAATGGTTTCAATTATATCTACATCTTCATCTTCATTTTCATCATCAAATGGTTCTTTAGACATGTTGAAAACATTAAGCTTAATTTCCATATTACCAAAAGACATGCTCATTATTCCATTCCTGCAATTAATCAAGGCATTAGCAGTAGCCAAAAATGGTCAGCCCAATATAACAGGAATTGATTTGTGCTCATTAATAACAGGTTGTTTTTCCAAGACAATAAAATCTACTGGGTAGATAAATTTATCGACTTGTACTATCACATCTTCCACTATTTTTTTTGGTATTTTAATTGACCTATCAGCAAGACAAAGTGTGGTTGAAGTCGGCTTTAACTCACCAAGTTTAAGTAGCTGATAAACTGAGTATGGGAGCAAATTTACACTAGCACCTAGGTCAAGTAAATCATGCTCAATTTTACAGTTACCGATTATGCAGGAAATAGTAGGACAACCAGGATCTTTATATTTCAAAACATTTTTGTTGCAAAGAACGGAATTTACATGTTCAGCCATAAAGGCTTTCTTTCTTACCTGATGCTTCCTTTTCAAAGTACACAGATCCTTCAAAAATTTGGCATAGGAAGGTACATGTTTAATTGCGTCCAACAAAGAGATATTGATTTTTAACTGTTTGAATATTTCAAAAATTTCTAGGGGATGCTTCGATTTCTGTGAAATTTTAAGAGTCTGAGGATATGGGAGTGTAGGTGGGGATTCAATTATTTCTTCGTCAACAGTGGTTTCATTAACCCCTTCATTACCCTTGGAAAATGACTCATCATCATTTTTACCAGATTCAAGAATAGGTTTTTTGATGACCTTACCACTACGAAGAGTGTTAATTGATTTGACTTGATCTAGGCGTTTGTTATTGTCATAGGAACTTGACTGACTCTTGGGATTTGGTTGGTTGAGGTGGAATCTTACCTTTTTTGTGTGTGGTGAGTGAAGAAGCAATCTTTGCCAAAGTATCCTTAACATCTATCAAAGTTTGTACAGTTTGGCTGTTAATGGATTCTTGCTTCTCAATGAATGAGGGTAAAGTGTCTTCAAGATTTTTCCTAGATGGTGGGACATAAGGTGCATAACCTTGAGGGTTTTAGAAATTCTGGTGTGTTTGTGGATGTGATGGACCTGGTAGTTGTGAAGACTGTGCTTGATTGTTGTTCCTCCAATTAAAGTTTGGATGATTTCTCCAACCAGGATTGTAAGTTTGTGAGTATGGGTTGGAATTTGGCTTGTTGAAAGTGTGCAAAACATTGGCATGTTCATGAAGAAAATCTTTTATGGATGGCAAAGTTGGACAACTATGAGTGATATGATCATCAGAATCACATACATGGCATGCAATTTCTTGTACAAACTTTACATGTTCACTCTTTTTAGTTTCAAAAGCTTCAACTTTCCTAGCTAGGGATACGAATCTAGATTGAAGTTCATGTTCTTCCCTAAGATTATAAATGCCTCCACTAGATAGAGATGGTTGTGGTTTTCTCATGGACTCATAGGAACCAATGATGTCCTAATTTTGAGCACTTTCAGCGATGTGGTCAAGATAGTAAAGTGCTTCTTCAGGATTTTTGTCACTGAACTTCCCATTACACATCATTTCAATGACTTGTCTACTTTGGGGTGTGAGTCCCTCATAAAAATGTTACATTATCCTCCATGTTTCAAAACCGTGATATGGACAGACATTTAACTACTCTTTGAACCTATCCCAACATTGGTAAAGTGTTTCCCCAGGTTTTTGGGCAAATGAAGTGATTTGCCTCCTAAGAGAGTTTGTTCTATGAGGTGAGAAAAATTTCTTTAAGAACCGTTGTTGCATATCATTCCAAGTTTGGATTGATCCTGACCCAAGGTTTTGTAACCAAGTTTTAGCTTTATCTTTTAAGGAAAAGGGGAAAAAGGGAAAAACTTAAGCTTGATTATATCCATGCTAACATTTTGGTCAGTGCAAGTGTTACAGACTTCCTCAAACTCCCTAAGATGCAAATATGGATTTTCAGATTCAAGACCGTGAAAATTGGGTAAAAGTTGAATGATTCCCGGTTTAAAATTAAAGTGTGTTGCATTTGGTGGGAAAGCTATGCATGAAGGTGCTCCAGTACGTGTGGGATTCATGTAGTCTCTAAAAGTTCTAGGCGGATTTGGGTAATGTGTTGGTCATGGTCAACATAAGGCGGATGGTTGCTGTGTTGAGATACGTTGTCAAGGTTGTCTAAAAGGTTCTCGGCTTGGTTTTCTGCTGGATGTCTAAGTGGGTTTTCAACCATGTTGTTAGTGAATGTGGGTGATTGTGATCTCCTAATTAATATACCACTAGATGTTCGAGACCAATGTCTCATGAAAATTTAATGAGGGTTCATGGAGATGAAACACACAAAAATGAAGAAAATAAAATAAAAAGTGATAAAAATAACAAGATACAAAATTCTAGGGGTGTAAATGAAAATATACTCAAGTATTGGGGCAAAAGTGTAAATAATTATAAATATAGGGACTAAAGTGAAAATATGATAATTACAGGGACTGATATGTAAAAATGAAAAAAAAATGACCTATATGCAAATGCATACAAGATCTAAGCTAAAATGCAAATAAAAAGTACAAGGACTAAAATGCAAAAATATGATTAATGAATACAAGTGTTTTTTTTTTTAAGCGGATAAAGTTTATGATTGAGATAACTGATGCAAAATTAAATGCAAAATAAGAATAAAGAAGATAGAAAAAAAAAATAGCAAAACTAAAATAAAATTAAAAAGAAATAACTTCTACAAAGAAAACGCAGACTTACCTCCCCGGCAGCGGTACCAAAAACTTGACACGTCCTAAAGAAGTGTTCATACTCTCAAGTATAAGAGTGTCAAAGTAATAAATTAACCAGTAAGACCGGGTCAAACCACAGGGAGGTTGTTCACTTGTCATTGTAGAATTAATTATTTAGATTAATTACTAATCTTGTTATAAATTGTAAATCAATTAAAATTAAAACTGGGGCTAAGGGATCTACTGTTGGTAATTCGAATATGATCCAATTATTAATATTTAGTCCAAATTAATGGGATGGTATTCCTATCCACTGACCACTCTCTGATAGATGTGGGTAAAAGTACTCACTGTGTAAGACAACATCTGTCTGTCTATAGTGAGTCAAAACTCCACAAATATTAGAGGGGATAAACCACTCTTTGATAGATATGGGTAAAAGTACTCACTGTGCTAGACAATATCTGTCTGTCTACAGTGAGTCAAAAACTCCACAAAGATCAGAGGGGAGAAACCACTCTCTGATAAATATGGGTAAAAGGACCCACTGTACTAGACAATATATGTCTATCTACAGTGAGTCAAAAAATCCACAAAGTTCAGAGGGGAGAAAGCATAAAAATAATAAACTTACCATAATTGGATCATATTTTCCATACCAACAATATCACCTTTGGCCCCAGCTATGTAAAATTAGCCAGACAAAATCTAATTAGAAAACAACTATTTTATTTAAACTGAGAATTTGAGAACAAAAGAGAGAATTTTACAAATCTAATATCAGATTTGGATTCAGAACATGAAAATTAGGGGGGATATGCCTCCTATTTATACAAAATACAGATGAAAATTGAACATCGGATGAATTTGGAATGGAGTGTCCAGATTTAGCCACGTCATCAGTGAACAGTGACAGTGAACAGTAACCATCCGTGAAGTGAATAGTGAACAGTAACAGTGAACAGTAACGCATCTGTGAGTGAACAGTGAAGGTCAACTGTGAACAGTGAATAGTTAAAATTATGAAAATGCCCTTCATTGTCTTCCTAAAGTTTTTTGACGTTCTAAACTTGGAAACGATGTTTGTTTTGCCATCTGACATCTCCATGATTCTGAATCGATCGAATTACCTCTGAAATACAAAGAAAAATACACTGGTTACTACACAACACATTTATTTAAGGGAACGAACGAAATTATGTCTAAATTGGGGAATTAATCATATTGGAGGTGTAAAATGATGATAATATCCCTTATTAAACATACACTTTTCAGTGTTAATCAGGCATCTCCACAACAAGAGTGACATTCTTGGAAATATGAATGAGGGTGTGAGGACTAGACATTAATTAACAAATCAAATTAGTTACACTTGCTATATCTCTCAAATTGAACCCAAAAAGGTAGATGAAGCTTTAAGCGATGAGTTTTGGGTTCTTGCTATATAAGAAGAGCTAAACTAATTTGAAAGAAATGAGGTTTGGACTCTAGTTCCTAGGCCTAAGAACACTAATGTAATAGGCACCAAGTAGGTGTATAGGAATAAATCAGATGAAGATGGCAACATTGTGCGGAACAAAGCTAGACTTGTTGCATAAAGATACTCTCAATTTGAGGGTATCGACTTTGAGGAGACTTTTGCTCCCATTACCCGTTTAGAGTCCATTAGGCTTCTCTTATCCATTTCTTGTGTGCACAAGTTTAAATTACATCAAATGGATGTTAAGAGTGCCTTCCTCAATGGCTTCTTGCAAGAGGAAGTGTTTGTTGAGCAACCTAAGGGGTTTGTGGATCCACACCACCCCAATCATGTTTATCGCCTAAAGAAGGCGCTATATGGGTTGAAACAAGCACTGAGGGCTTGATATGAGCGCCTCACTCTTTATCTTGTTAACAATGGCTATTCTAGAGGTAGTGTTGACAAGAATTTGTTCATCAAGTGCACTAAAGATGAGCTATTGATAGCTCAAATTTATGTTGATGACATCATTTTTGGTTCCAACAAAAACTTGAAAGTTCAACAGTTTATTGATGTCATGACTCATGAGTTTGAAATGAGCATGGTTGGTGAACTCAATTACTTCCTAGGCTTGCAAATGAAGCAAATGCATGATGGCATCTTCATATCCCAAGCTAAGTATGCCAAAAACCTAGTGAAGAAGTTTGGCCTTGAGAATGCCAAGCATTGTGACACACCAATGAGTACCACTTCGAAACTTAGTAAGGATGCTAGTGAAAAAGGTGTGGATCAAAGTCTATATCGTGGCATGATAAGAAGCTTGCTATACTTGACTGCTAGTAGGCCCGATATAGCTTTTAGTGTTGGTGTGTGTGCTAGGTACCAAGCCAATCCCAAGGAATCTCATCTCTCCTCTGTGAAGAGAATCATTCGATATATGAATGGGACATCCAACTATGGGATATGGTACTCTTTTAACACTAATGCTAGTTTAGTTGGCTTTAGTGATGCAGATTGGGCAGGTAATTGTGATGATAGGAAGAGTACATCGGGCAATTGCTTCTTCTTAGGGAACAATCTTGTGTCTTTTTTTTGCAAGAAGCAAAATTCCATCTCATTATCCACAGCCGAGGCAAAGTATATAACAGCTGGGAGTGCTTGCACACAACTCCTTTGGATGAAGCAAATGTTTGTGGATTGTGGCTTTGAGCAAGGTACTCTAACCCTTTATTGTGATAACATGAGTGCCATCAATATTTCAAAAAATCTTGTCCAATATTCTAGAACCAAGCATATTGGCATTAGACATCATTTCATTAGGGAGCTTGTTGAGAGCAAATGCATTGCACTTGAACATGTGGGCATAAATGATCAACTAGCGGATTTATTTACTAAACCATTAGATTCAACTAAGTTTAAATCTCTTAGTAGGTCTATTGGGATTTGTCATATGCATTGATGGGTTTTGGTGGTTGACCCCATATGGGGAACTCAAGCACAGAGAGCGACCTTGCATTGCAATAAGCAAAAAAAAAATTCAATTTTATGCTCTTTAATTAATTGCTTGAGTATCTTGGATGCATATATTATTATATGTCTTTTTATTCAATAAGTGTGTTTTTGCCTTATTTGAAAAGCATTTATCATTTGTGTTCAAACATGTATTTTCGGACTAGGAAATTTGATTAGGAAGTACATTTGATTGACTAAAAGTTTATCTCCATGTTTATGAAAACTTGATCTTGACATGCTTGAAGTGTTATGCATGATGAATCTATTGTATGCTTACAAAATGATTGCAAATATGTGTGCAAGTGACTTTTGAGACTTCATTCAATAAGGATATTGTATCCATTTCAAGGATTTTCACATTCCTATAGTCTATCTCTCTCTCTTTACTTATTGAACAAGGCTATTATCATATGGGCATCCTATCCGAAAAAATTTAATAGGGCGCCATAGTCGCTCATGTCTTGTTCAACTTGTAAAGTTTGATAGTTGCTCTTATTTTTCTTTGGTTAAACTACATCTTGTTTTCCATTGACAATTTGGTGCAAATTGGTTTGACTTCTCTTGGAACCTCATGTGTTTTTTCCTTTACCAAATACCATGCTTTTGGAAGTTGATGTTGCATGTATTTCATTCAAGGCATTCTTTCACACGTATTCAAATCAATAAACTTCCATGAATTTTTCTCTCTCTTTTAATTAACCTGCATAAAGTTGTTGTATATGATTATGCATTTACATTGCAAATATCTCTCTTTGCTACTACGTCCCGGTTGGGGAATACTCTTTTGCCTATCTTGTGACAAAAATAGGGAGTAATATTGGATTTAGGGGGAGATTGACCTATTGAGAGAGAGTGGGTCTATTTAGGGGGAGCGTTTGCTATGTGCATTGTTGATTGCATTTTACTTGTTTCTAATTTATGCAAATTGTGTTAGTTTTTATTTATCTTGATCCCTCTCATACACTTGTCTTGGAAAGTGTAGTACTTTGTTTTGTAGGGATGATCATTCTTCAAGAGATGAAAGATTTGAAGATTTAGCTTTAGGTATCTCTTGAAATATAGAATGTTTTGTTGTTGACCTCTTGTTGTTTCTTGTTGTTTGTTGTGAGGATATTTTGTGAGTGAGTGGTTTTGTCACGAAATAGTCAAAGGGGGAGATTGTAAGTTCCTCGGTTTTTGATTGGCTCATTTCGTTGACAACCACATTTTGGGATCAATATGTAAGGGTAGTTTAGGTCATCATTGCTCAAGTCCTCTTTCAAGCATCAAAGGTAAAATCACTTACTTAACTTCATTGAAGAGATTTAGTGCACACACTCACACTCATGCATTTTATTTTAATTATCGTGCTTGCATGCTTATTTACCAATTTGAGTGCCTTGTGTGTCTTATTTTTATTTGAGTGTTGAATGTATGTTTGTGCCTTAAAAAAAGGATTTTTTCCTCTTTACCGCGGTCTAGACCGCTCTCTGTGCAGTGCCCCCGCCGCGGCCTGCACAACGGTGTTTGACAGAGGATGCAAGCTGTGGCTACCGCGGTCTGTGCTTGTTGCATACGCCGCGGTCTCCAAAGCGGAGTTTCACAGAGGATGCATGTTATCCAGACTGCGGTCTGTGCACGCTACATGCACAGCGAACTATAGAGCAGCATTGTCCAGGCAATACACAGTTCTCTGTACCGTGGTCTGGACCGCGGTACAGTCAGCGGTTCTGACAAGTTTTGCTTGCCTAGCGCCCAAAATGATGTAGTTTCACTCTAGGCTTCAGATAAATGTTCCATCTTCTTCCCAACTCGTTTTTAGAGCTTTCTAACCTATTTTTGAGAGAGTTATAAGGTTTTTTAGAGAGAGAAGCTCCAAGAAGCCATTTTTACTCAACCATCCTTAAAGTCCAAATCATCAAGCATCTTTCAAGCATGGGTTTCTTGTTTGTTCATAACTAGGTATTCTCTACATGTTCCAAACTTTATGTTTTCATTACTAAGACATGTATACCTAGGGTTTCAGTCTTTATCGCATATTAATTGCTTGCTTGTGTGATTAATTGCTTTTATGACATGCTTGTGTATTGATTGTTGGTTGAGATGCATTAATTTGTGATAGCTAGCATTTATGACGTTTTTACCCTTCTAGCTAATTCTTCTTGCCTTTGCATTTAGAACATTGATATCTAGGCTTTGCTTTAATTGTCATTATTAATCCTAGATAAGCATGAATGTCCTGACCTAGCATTTTTGCATATTGAATATTCTTGCATATTCACTTAGGTTGCCATTATCTTTTCATTGTTGAGTTAGCTTGTGGGTAAGTGGTTAGTGCACAAGGCTAGTGATCCAAAATTGCTATTAAGGCCCGTTGGGTAGAGTGAAAGGGTTAGTAACTGGAGGGTCAGACGGGGAGGTCAACCTAGGTTGTAAACTTTTACTCAATAGTGGATTTTGAGGATCAAGGGTGGCGCTCTAAATAGCCCATGGTTTTTCCCATTTGGTGGGTTTCCACGTATATTTTCATTGTTGTTATTGTTTTATGTTTGTTGTCATTTATTTAAACATTTAAGTAGAATGGGGTAGAATTGTTAATATTGATTAATTCGTAAAATTGGTAATCAATCGAATTAAAACCTATTCACCCCCCTCTAGGTTATAGACACACTCTTTCTAGAGAATTTCAACTTGTCTCAAAGCCATGTTTCAATAGACACTATTGAAAACTTAACGTTAAGATTTAATATCCAATACCTCAAAACATCCATATGATGGTATTCTACTCTCATTCAATAAATAGAGCCACGATGTCTCTATCTATAAATGAAGTCCTCTAACGATTAACAAATGAATACCACCAAACTATCGAGGATAGTCTATGTTATATAATCGTACTCATTGATAGCTCAAATGATAACACTTGCAACCATAAGTCCATCATTTATCTCAGGATTGAGATAGACTCCTCGATTGTCTTCAAATGAAAACTTTTATCCGTTGACGGTTCTATATAAAGTATTTCATTTTGATCCTATTTAATGCACCTAGTATACTAGATTCTTTTACCCAAAGACACCACACTTTGATGATTTTAGACTCATCATAACACAATTGATACCACTCAAATGCTAGCAAAAGAATCTACAACTTTGACAAGATAAAGGCGCCCAACCTTTTATCTTAAGTTGTGAATATTATTCAAGACTAACTAAAGAATTGTATCTACCTCATACATATCTAGATGTATGAACAATTTTTCTTTTCTCATAGTCTTTTGACCTTATGATTATTTACTATTGACAATTATAATAATTAAACTATAAATGCTATAAGATTTGTTAAACTAGAAATCACTTTATTAATATGAAAAGATTGTCAATTACAATAATACACTCTTGCTATCGAGCATAATCCTAACAGACCTAACGTTTTTTATTTTCTTCTTGGAGGATTATTGTAACTATCAAAGAAGAAGATTTTGTTTGTTTCCATCCTCAAGTATATGATTCAAAGAAAGGGAGCCTACACTCTTAGGTGATTCATGTTCGTGATTGGATTGGAAGCTCTTGCGAAATCAATTCGGCGCTTGTTCAATCGTCACGAGAAAAAGGTACAACACTTTTTATATACATCAATTAATCTAGGGTTAAGGTTCTTGATAGTCAAAGGGAAAAAAAAATTATACGCAAACCCTAATTTTTATTAAATTTTCACACGCTTCCGCTGCGTGTGCTTTTTCCCTAAAGTACGTATAGAGATCATTGTCATCCGGAAGATTCTCTACAGATTCTCCACAAATTCTCCTAGACTGATGTATCTCTCGGGTTGTCCATTAACCCTCCCACTACGATGAGGTATGGTAGATTGTTGATCTTGTGTTGGTACAGAATTTACAATTGGGCTTGGTTGCAAAACATCTTGTGGAATTGTATCTCCTGAAAACTCATTCATGACAATTCTACTTTTAGGCACAAAATTATTCATATAGTCCTCTTCCAGAAATTTAGGATTTGTCGAAAAAAATACATTAAGATCTGAAGGACTATAAAATAATATCCTTTTGTTTCTTTTGGATACCCTACAAATGTGCATGTTTCTGAATGAGACTCCATCTTTTCTATCTTTCCTTTTAACACATGCGCAGGACATCCAAATATCCTTAAGTGTTGTAAACTAGGCTTTCGCCCAGTCCATAACTCATGTGGTGTTTTATGAACAGACTTAGATGGTACATCGTATAGAATGTACATTGCAGTTTGTAAAGCATATCCCTAAAAAGAATTAGGAAGCATTGAATAACTCAACGTAGACCTAACCATGTCCAGAAGAGTTATATTTCTCCTTTCTACCACCCCATTTTGTTAAGGTGTACCTGGTACAAAAAACTGAGAAATTATCCCATTATCAATAAGATATTGTTGAAACTCACCAGATAGATATTCTCCACCACGATCAGACCTTAAGATTTTTATGTGTTTCTCAAGTTGATTTAATACTTCGGCTTTAAATGCTTTGAACATGTCAAAAGCATCCGACTTATGTCTCATAAGAAACACATATCCAAATCTTGATTGATCATCCGTGAAAGTGATGAAGTACTCATATCCACCTCTAGCTTGAATGCTCGTAGGTCTACACACATCATTGTGTATCAATCCTAAACATTCGATGGCTCTTATGCTTTTGGTCGTAAACGACCTTTTGGTCATTTTAACTTCCAAACAAGATTCACAAGTTTGTAGATCATCAACCTTTAAGTAAAGGTCATTCACTAACCAATCTTTTAATCCTATTAAGGTTAATATGACCTAGGCGCAAATGACATAGGTAGGTTTCATCTTTTGATAATTTTACTGTTTTATGATTAGGTTCCGTTGATTCCGTGTCTAACAAGTGAGAGGTATTTTCATGCAAATAGAATAAACCGTTTTCCAATGTACCTTTGCAAATAATTTTGTCATTCTTACTAATAATAAAAGCTTTATTAAAAGTAACCAAATAACCAAATTAATTTAAACAAGAAGCTAAAATTAAATTTCTCTTGAATTGAGGTACATAATAAACGTCTATTAAATCTAAATGCCCATAAGAATCTAAACTGATTCTAATATCTCCCACTGAACTAGCAGACACCAACGCTCCATTGCCTAAACGCAAGTTGAATTCGTTCTCATTAAGCTTTCTCCTTTCCTTGAACCCATGTAAGGAAAAACAAACATGATTAATGGCTCTGGAGTCTATGATCCTAGAATCTGCCAAAAAAACATGTTTCAAGATAATTAATATTTCCTTCTTCCTTCATTTCTTGAGACTTTGGGCAATTTCTTTTCCAATGTCCCTTTTCACCCAAAGGAAACACTTCCCTTTGATCTTGGTTACTTTCTTCATCTCCTATTTGGTAGGTCCTAGTTGCTTTTTATTCTATTGTTTCTTGACCTTCTTAGGGTATTAACAGTAGCAACTTAACCTACGGTATGAATCTCTTGACCCTTGCCATTCACAAGGATTTTCTCGGCGCTTTGAACATCATGTATTCCTTATTATTCAAGGTGTAGTCCAACTTGAATTGATCAAAGGAATCTGATAGTGAGTTGACAATCATGTCAATTTTGGTCTCACCATCTATCTCAACACCATTCAGTTCAACAATGTTGAGATGTGATATGACTTTCATCATGTGATCTTTCGCACCCTGTCTAGGTTTCATCCTAAGATTCATAAAAGCAGTTATTGCCACTCTCTTTGTCGTCCTAGACCTAATAGCAAACATCTCCTCTAGGGACATCATTATATCGGCAACAATCTCAATTCCTTCATGTTGCAGTTGCAACACGTCGGAGATGGTGGCCATAATGTAACATTTAGCCATCTCATCTGAAGACTCCCACTCTTGATACTCATCTCTTTGCTCCTGAGTAGATTCATTAATAGGAGTAGATGGTTTAGAAGTGCACAGAATGAACTTATGCTTTTCGGATTGCAATAAAAGCCCAATTTTCCTTTTCCAAGTGACATATTTATCACCAGTTAAAGTATTGTCTTTTAGGATGTTGATTAGGGATAGGGTCATGATTTCTGAATAATAACAAAAATTATATAAGTAAATAATCATGATAAAGCACTTTCGAATATTTATCTTGAATTATAAATAAAATTATTCAATTGTAAAATTCAACAGTGATCCAACACCCATAAATGACACACCTCATTTGGGAGTTCGCACCATTTACTAGTAGGACTAGGTCCCACCTAATTGTTAACATAACAACTAACATTTTCAATTTTTAACTTGCAATTTTATTAACAAGAACTCTTGGGAGGATATTAATAAAATTTTATTGAGTGTGTTACCAAGTTATCGACCTTCAATATAATCGTTCACGAATATCCCTCCTTTGGGAGTAGATATCGTTTGGGCTAATTGTCTAGTCTGTCCTTGTAAGGAAGTATCTTGCTAAATTCCATTCATGAATACCTCTTGGGAGGTTATTACATGAAACATAAAGCTCAACTAAACTTGGAGGCCGTAGGTGTTCCAAAACACCTTCTCCCACTCAATTGTTTAAGGCGTGGTATCAAATTCCATAGAATGATTTACCAAGTTATCTAGATGCCAATTAGATACCTAAATCATTCAATGCATGTTCATACCAAAAGAGATATATGAGTGGCATTCCTATTCTATATGACATGTTATCAAACAATGACAAACATTGCAATATTTACAAAAATATAAATAGCTACAATTTTGGTCGATCCTAGAAGGGCAAGTAAATTACATGTCTTCGAATACAAAAAACTCCTTCCTTAGTGAACAAGTCTTCACGCGACCTTCGTCGTTTGGACTCCCTCGGCTGCCTCCCATGGGCGTGCGCACCCTTGGCTTCCTTCCCATGGGCATGCACATGCCACAACCCCATAAAGGGCTGCCATGCGCATCCCACACCACAACAATCGTGGCCGCGTGTTCTTCGCACGCACGTTTGTTTTTTTAGCTAGCACGGTTCAAAACTTGTTCTGGTTGCTTCCAATTCTTCAAATCTTCGAGTCTTCGATACTTGAATGCATTTCAGAAGAATTTTAAATAATAAAAAAATACTGCAGTTTTTATTTATTTATTTATTACAATATAGTGCAGTATTTTTATTACTATTGCAAAATAAATAAAAATTTAGCAACTGCCAAGAAGAAAATTATGGCGATGATAGGCCACCTTTCTTGTTACAATCCCAATACAAAATACATTGAAATTCTAGGACCAAAATTGAGCAATAACAATCCACATATAAAACATATATATCCTCCATACATTCCAATGTTAATATATATGTGAATATTTAGAATGTCATCTCTTTCTAAAACATGCATATATACAATAAAAAGAAAAAGATTCACGAACACATACATCAATTAATCAAGGGTACAACCAGACTCTGACACCAATTTTAGGGAAAATCACAAAACGGAAGCGTGAAAAATAAAATTAGGGTTTGATATATTTTTTAAGAAAATCCCTTTATAATAACAAGAACCTTGACCCTAGATTAATTGATGTTTATAAAAGTATTGTACCTTTTTCTCGTGACGAATGAACTATCGCCAAATTGAATTCGCAAGATCTTCGAATCCAATCACTAACGTGAATCACCTAGGAATGTGGGTTACCTTTCTTTAAATTGTATACCTAATGATAGAAACAAACAAAATCTTTTTCTTTGTTAGTCACAATAATCCTCCATGAGAAAAATCCAAGAACATCCAGTCACTTGTGAATTATCAATCTACTTGATTGAAAATCACTTGAACCCGATTTGATTTTGTACACTTTTGATTTAAATGATACTAGTGTATTATCAAAAACAAAAACGTTCCCTTTTTTTCTCTCCTTGGCCGAATTCCACACCCTATATTTATGAGTTGACCGAATTTTGTCTAGAGCAAAAAACTAAAATTTTCTCCCTCAAAATTCTCTCTTGCTTGGCTGAATTTTCTCTTACAAAATAACCTTGCTTGGCCGAAAATTTACTCATAAAAAGCTTGGGCTGGCCGACACTCTAGAGGTGGTATATATAGGATCACAAATCATTTTCTAAGAAGGATTTACTTGGTTGGCAAGAATCCTTTCCATAGGTGGATTTACTTCGTGAAAAAAAAATCTTTTTTAAAGAAGAATTCTACTCTACACCAAGACTCCTAATCTAACTCATTAGAGTATTTGTGACCATATTAAAGATTTCCTAATTTGACTAGATAAATAATTCCTTTTATTTATCTACTTATCAAATATAATCTTTAATATTATACTGCCAACAATAGTATAATATTAGGAGACCTACTCCTATTAGGAAAATTATTTTGACTTAATTAAATAATTAATTAATCAACAAATAATTAATTTCCATTTAATTAAATAATAAAATAAAATAAAATAAAAAATATTATATTTAGGCTTTTTTATTTTAGCCTTGCTGCCCATCACATATACATGGGTCAATATATTATTTTTCTTATATTATTAAATCCATTGGACCTTAATAAAAAGTCCACACGTGAACTAGACACATTCTTACAAAAACAAACAAGTCCACATGCCTTAATACAATTCTAGATGGACCCTTAAAATGGTCCGGTATAATATATCAAGTGATCCACGCAAGTTTGGGTGGATTGGGGATCTTGGCGGGCTATCTAAATTTAAGCTCCAATAGACACAACCCAATCACAATCAACATATGATTCACTTAGGTCCGATCTATTAATTTTAGTTCATTCCACTAAAGAACTAAAATTGAACTCTTAAATAAAGATAAAATAAGTTAATATTTTTCATTCATACCCTAGACAACCTTATTGGAGAAAGTGTATCCTCGTGAAGAATATCAGTAATCGCCAAGATTTCATAGACCGCCTATAGCTCTCCCAATTACCATATTTACTCATAAGACCACATTTTGAACTTGGATATTTTGATTTGTCTAGAACCCATGTTTCTATAGACACTATTGAAAACTTAACGTTAAGATTTAATATCCAATACCTCATAACATTCATATGGTGATATTATACTCTTATTTAATAAATGGAGTCATGATGTCCATATCTATAAATAAAGTCCTCTATCTATTAACAAATGAATACCACCAAAATATTGAGGATAGACTATGCTATATAATCATACTCATTGATAGCTCAAATGATAACACTTGCAACCATAAGTCAGTCGTTTATCTCAGGATTGAGATAGACTCTCCGATTGTCTTCAAGTGAAAACTTTTATCTATTGACGGTTCTAGATAAAGTATTTTACTGTGATCCAATTCAATACACCTAGTGCACTAGATTCTTTTACCCAAAGACACCACACTTTTGTGATTTTAGACTCATCATAATACATTTGATCCCACTCAAATGCTAGCAAAAGAATCTACAACTTTGACAAGGTAAATGCTCCTAACCTTTATCTTAATTTGTGAATATTATTCAAGGCTAACTAAAGAATTGTGTCTACCTCATACATATCTAGATGTATGGACAATTCTTCTTTTCTCATAGTCTTTTGACCTTATGATTATTTACTTTTGACAATTATAATAATTAAACTATAAATGCAACAAGATTTGTTAAACTAGAAATCACTTTATTAATATGAAAAGATTGTCAAATACATTATTATACTCTTGCTATCGAGCATAATCCCAACAATTGTGTAAGTTCCATTGAAGTTTTACGTTAACTTCAAACAGTGTCCTTATGATCGTTCACTCTATCTTGAAGTGACAGGATAATGTTAGCACTTTTAGGCCATGTTTGGCACTTAGAATTGGATAGGAAAAGGACTAATTTTAAACCCTTTCCCATGTTTGGCTCAACAGTGGGATTGGATAAATTAATCCCATCACCATATTTTATCCCACTGCAATGGGATAAAATAATGTTGTCCTTCTGTATGAGGTAGACACAATTCTTTAGTTAGCCTTGAATAATATTCACAAATTAAGATAAAGGTTGGGAGCCTTTACCTTGTCAAAGTTGTAGATTCTTCAACTGATTAGCTAATTAAAAAAAAACACAATAAAAAAAAATCAAAACCTTCCATCATACAATCACAAAAGCAAAACCTTCTTCAGATCGATTACTTCTTCATCTGCTTTGATACCAATTTGTAACACCCCTAAATCCGGGACCCAACGGATCGGGATGCTACGTGATCCAAACCTTACAAAAAAACTTAATTTACAATAGTCACAACTTATATCATCAATAATGTATCCACAAATTACAACATGTATATCTGATACCATTCATTTAACTAAAATCTATAGAGTCTAACTTAATTACAATATTAACTAATACTGGACACTTACAATACATACACACAAAGAATCTAATTCTTCCGGCGATACATATCTTCAATATGCTAATGTAATCTCCATTACTTCTATGACTGAAAACTCAATCTGCAAAATGGTGGTGACGAGGCTCTGGTTTTTGTTGAGTAAAAAACATTTCCATTTCAAAAAAAAATATTCAAAACCCACAATTAGAAAATCAAAACCTTTGATCGTAAAATCAAGCATGAATACGAATAAAAAAAAACAAAAACAAAATCAAAACCCAATAGATCTATCATCTACTCAGAGAAGAACAAAGCTTTCAGGAACAAGAAGAAATTCGAAGAAGAAGTTGAGAGAAAATGAGAGGTAAGCTTGATGGAGACCGAATATAGGGAGGTGGAGATCTGGATGTCGACATTTTATATATATATATATACAACCAATGAACCAGAACAAGAAAGCAAACAGAAAGTCAAATACGAAAAAAAAATAAAAATAAAGAAAAAGTAAGGATTCGCAAACCAAACTTTAATCAGTGGGAGGTTTAAAATAAAATATTAAAATATTGATAAAAATGATTAAAAAATCCTTCATTTTATAAAGTTTAACTAACTTGGACTAATTTAGGGGAGGTGTGTGTAATTATTCTTTTACTTTTACTCCTATCCTATATTGAACCAAACGTATGATTACTCTATTTTTAATCATATCCTATATACACACCAAACACATGATAACATTAAAATTCATCCCATCATATCCAATCCAATCCTATCTTATCCTATCCCATAAAAATAATCTTATCCTATCCCACGTACCAAACGGGGCCTGTTATTTCTATGGCTATGATAATTCAGCCTATGGGGCACGTCTAGGGTAGCAGTTGTTCTGGAGACGGAGAGATAGATATGAAATGGGAAGATTTAATGAATTTTTATCTAACTAATGTATTCACCGGTCGACCAATTGTATTTTTTACAACTGTGAATACATGTAATGTGATAAAGTCAAGCACAGTTTTTGAGGGATTAAGTATGATTTAAACCGATAAAAATTATAAATTAAATCTTGGTTAAAATAATGAACAATATTATCTCTTGTGAATAGAGAATTTACATTTGAGATTGTTAGCTTTCTATTATATATATTATTGATTTTTCATATGTTACACGATGCATTTACCCATATGAACACTTTTAATAATGATGATAATACTTGTGTTTGAATGTTTAAAGGCACAAATATTACTCTACGTCATTTAGGGGAGTGGTAGATGTTGATTAATGTTGCACCCATGACGGGCTTGTGGTAATTTAACTATGTTGACCCCAATTGTGCGAGTGGAAGATGTTAGTATATTTGGGTATGGGATGGAGACCTATTATACACCCAAGTGGGCCAAACCCAAACCCAAGATATATATACAAAACCCAAGCCACCTAATCCAAATCTATTAGATTTGAGAAAACTGCCTTAGCAGTTGCATGTAGAGCAAAAACTGCTCACGCAAGATATATATACACAAACAACGTGTATCAAGGGGGGCCATTATTAGAAAAAGAAAATGCATGTGTGGAGGCAAGACAACATGGTTGTCTTATGTTATCATGTGTGTGTATTATACATGTGTAAATACAAAAGAGAACGAAAAGTCTATGCTCTGGTGTAAGCATAAGAGGGTGCAATAACGTGATACAACGCAAGTGTGCAAGTGTATCAATATTGTGATAAACACAAAAATACAGAGAGAAATACAAGTGAGATGTGGAGAAAATCTATAGAATTTTCTCCCATTTACAATCAAAGTATGGGTAACATGCATTGTTATCAGAGAGGACTTTCCGATCGTGTGATCGTCCTCCGACCGGTGGTACACTTCCAGGTGTTCGATCCCGCTTCCGATGGAATTTGGATTTCCGTATGGTGAACGGTAATGATCCGAATTCGTTTGTTTATATCGAATTTTAATTTTCAATAGTAGTAGTAAACTTATATATCAAAGCATATTATAATTTTCGTAATTTTTGGTGGTGTTTATCTTAGGGAGATTTTATTTCTAAATCGGTTATATATGCATATTTTCTGAATCGTTAAACCGACCTTATTGTCTTGGAGTAATTTTAAATTAAAATTGGGAATGTATTTAGATCTGATTTTTGGTAATATAGTTTTCAAGATATATTTTAAATAGGATATAAAATTTTGTGAATTTTAGTGACATAAAAGTATTTTAATTATTTGGGTATATTTGATGTTTAAGCAATAATGTTTAGGCTGATAGAAATGAGCTCTTGGTGTTGTAGTAATTTTAATTCTCAAAAGAAGATAGTTAAAATTCTGATTTTTGGCATACGGATAACTTTCTGATATTATATTCTGTAAATAAAGTTTTGGAATTTTTGTGGTTTGTAAGATTGTTAATCATATATATGAAGTCTGATTGAAGGATAAAAATTTACACTGTTAGGATTGACCATTGAGTGTTTAGAAAATTATAGAAATTTATATGTGCTTGATAAAATCATAATATTTTGATGGAAGTTAGTAATCTGAATTTTTGATTTATTGACTAAGTTTCATAATTTTTTAAGGCCTTTAAGATTTTCGAATCACTAACAATTGAGAACTAAAATATTTATTTCTGAATTTTTTTGATGATAATGAATAAAAATGCATTATAAAGAAGTTTAGTTAGATTTATTTTCTTTTTTTGGCTGGTTTTATTGAGGGATTATAAATTCTATATGTTTAGGTTCCTCTCGTAACTTTCCAATATCGTTAGTGAAACCTTAAATTTGATATCATCGGAGGTAAGTAGATTTTCCTTTTTGCATAGTAAGTAATTGCACAAATGTTTTCTTAGAAACCAAATTTATTTATCATATTGTTATTTTTTGAAATATTTTATTATATATGTTTATATATATACTTATAAACTCATTTTCCTACTTAGTCTTTACTTACATATTTGTTACCTAATTCTTTTAAATGAGTTTTACCTTTACTAGAATTATTTATTTAAAAGCTTAAATGTTTGGTCCTTTTATGATTTAGTAATGCAAACATATTGTTATACATATTTTTTTGAAAGTAACGTTTTAGCTCAACGTCAGTAGTAAATGAAATGTGAAATGAAATGAAATGTTGATCACCTATGATAATGTAAATGCTGCTCGTGCGACAAATGAAATATGATTTTGATCTTGTACCAATTTCTAAAATATAAATAGCCGGGTCACCAGGGGTATTGGTGACACTACTTGACTTGAGCTTATGTTTATGAAATGTTATTAATCGTTATCGTATATTGAAAATGTTAGTTTTGTAAGTTTTACTTGTATTTAAAAATGTTACTTTTACAAGTTTACAAGTATCTAAAAATGTTACTTTTGTAAATTTTAATTGTATCTGAATATTTGAAAATTTAAATACTCTTTAAATGTTATTTAAAATTTTACAAATGTTTTCGATTACATATTATGCAATACATATTGAGCTGACAGCTCACCCCTTATAATTTAACATTTTGTAGACTAAGTATCTTAGAAACTGACTGCTAAGGTGATAAACTTTCAGGTGTTGGAAGTTATTGAGATTGTATTTAATGTTTTCCTTTGTTTTGTTGCTTAGAATTTATGTTTAGGTGCTCAGTATTGTTTTAATTTCCTTTAGGGTGTATTGAACCTTATTGTTGGAATTATTTGGAGATATATTTACATTTTAGAATGGGTTGATGATTATTAGTTCCTTTTGGGTGAAGTATTTAATGGTTTATGTATTATTATTCCATATCAAAGTGTTTAATTACTTTTTGATTTTTGGGGTGTTACAATAAAGAATTGCATTTATTGAAAATCCTGCATTTCATGGCAGAAGTAAACATGATGATATTATAGTGCATTACATTCATGATTTATTGAAAGATAAAGAAATCTTGATCAAGTTTATCCTTTGAAAAACCACTGACATTTATATTCAGTCACTCGAATTTGCACCTACGTCGAACTTTAGAGAATGATAGACATGGTTAGATTTTGTAGATCTCCATTTAAAGGAATGAACAACAACAAAAATGGAAACAAATACTTGATACTTATCTTGTGTCTTTATTTCGTCTTCCCTTTGAACGAAATTTGTGCTGGTCCAGGTCCACTAATGGTAATGAGTTGCTGTAAGATTTAGCTTTGTCTAAGTATCTTTATGGCTTTGTGGTTGTCGCCTGTCATCTTGTTTCTGAGTCCTTTTTGTTGCAAGTTTAGTGTCGTTGTTAGTTTTATCCTCTTTAGGGTTTGTTGAAAATTTTAAAGATACGCTTGAAACACGTAATGTGTATGCTTTCTAAAAAGCGATATTACACCTTCACTAATTGCTTGCGGGTTTCTCTATAAATAGCCTTCGGGATATGGCAAGCCTTTAAGTGAATTTGCTTCAAGCAAGAAAGAAAATTCACTGACAGAAATATGGAATGTGGGATTCTGACAATTGAGAGAATTTTGTTTTGTTAACAAATAAGTTTTAAACAATTTTCTATACACTCTTTTACAGAGTTTTTAAAGAAAGTTGTATCTTTTTAAAAAGACATTAACAGAGAGTCATGTCTTTTAAAAATACAACAATTATTAAAGTTGTCTTGATTCCTACATAGCTTTGAGGGACCATCCTAAATTCAAGGCTAAGTGACTTCAAATGATGCGAATCGATGAGGTATTTTCAAGTCACAGCCTTTGGCGGTGAGGCATGTCATTTTTAGGCCAAATTCCATCAATTAGGCCCCGAAATTACGGTTTTTCCATTTATTGAAAGTTTTTTTTTAGTCATAAGTTGACTTTGATAAGTCTGAATCGTCTACCGTTAATTCTTGCTTGTTTAAGGTCGCTAGTATCTTTTATTTCCGCAACTATTGTAATTTCACTATTTTTTGTATCTTTTGCTATTTTTGGTAACTTTTGCTATGTAATCTCGTTTCTTGTCCAACAAGGATTCGGGTTAGGGTTTAATCGCTTTAAATAGCCTTGTAAGCCGAGAGGCTCATTAAATTTTGATTCAACAAAATTTAAGAGTATTCTCTTTAATTTCTGGTGGATTCCAGTTTTCATAGAATATAGTCGTCGGTCTATTTCTTTTGTGTTTCCACTGCGTCAATTGGTATTGGAGGACGGATTTACCGATCTCGATGTCAACTAACAGAGTAGGAGACAGAAACCCTACTGACAGTGATCGTGGGGTGGAGTCCTTATGGGCGGAGCTGGAGGAACAACGACAATAGATGAGGGAGATTTGTGAACTACTTGTCGGAATGATCCTCAACGCTAACAACAGACAGCCGCAACCGAATAACAGAGTATGTGCTGAGGGATTTGCCTAAGGCCAACCTGTTAACAGAGGGCATCCTCTTCATCATCAACCTGATAGCGAGGATGATTTTAAAGATGAAGGAAATGGAGGGTATGGTGTACTTAAACCAGTGAGACAAACCAGAGTGCATGATGACTATCAGTTGAAGGCAGATCTTCCAAGCTTTAATGGGAATCAGCGTATAAAGGATTTTCTTGATTGGACCATAGAAGTAGAACGTTTCTTTCAGATGATAAAGACTCTGAAAGAGAAAATGGTAAGGTTTGTCAAGTTAGACTAAAAGGAGGGGCTGCAGTCTGGTGGGGTCAGTTGCAGACGAACCGTCAGCGACAAGGAAAGACGTATGTGAGGACCTGGCATAGAATGAAGCATTTTATGATGGGTAGGTTTCTGCCACCAGACTATGAGCAATATTCATTCCATTTGCTCCAGAATTGTTCACAAGGGACCAAGTTAGTGTTAGATTACACGGCAAAAAATTTCTAGGCTCTCGGAGCAAAATAGTTTGAGTGAAACAGATGGGCAGCCTGTAGCCAGATATCTCAATGAATTGAAGTTGTCACTTCGAGATAAGATTGGATTGCAAATTTTGTAGACTGTGGACAAAGCTCATAACATGGCGTTAAAGGCTGATGACACGTCATAAAGAAGTATTTTTACTCCTAAGTATAGAAGTGTCTTAAGACCGGATCAAACCACAGAGAGGTTGTTCACTTATCCTTATAGAATTAATTATCCAGATTAATTATTAAGCTTGTTATAAAATGTAAATTAATTAAAATTAAAATTGGGCTAAGGGATCCATTGATGGTAATTCGAATATTATTCAATTATTAATATTTAGTCCAAATTTATGGGAGGGTATTCCATTCCACTGACCACTCTCTGATAAATATGGGTAAATTACTCACTGTGTTAAACAACATCGATCTGTCTACAGTGAGTCAAAAACTCCATAAAAATTAGAGGGGAGAAAGCAAAAAAATAATAAACTTACCAAAATTGGATTATATTTTCCATACCAACAGTATCACCTTTGACCCTAGCTATATTAAATTAGCCAGACATAATTTAACTAGAAAATATTTATTTTATTTAAACTGAGAATTTGATAACATTAAAGAGAGAATTTCACAAATCTAAGGTCTGATTTGGATTCACGATTTCCAAATTAGGGGTGAAGGTCCTCTATTTATACAAAATACAGATGAAAATTGACCATCGGATTAATTTAGAATGGGACGTCTAGATTTCATCATGTCATTAGTGAATAGTGAATAGTAACCACATCAGTGAAAGTCAACAGTAAACAGTGTAGCAGCTCTTAGAATCTGATTCCCTACAGTCGTGTGTACGGTGCACTTAAAATTCAATCCAATAGAAATGTGTTACGTCATTAGTCAACAGACAAAGTCAATAGTCTTTTAGAATGTGATTCCCCACAGTCGCGTGTACGGTGCACTCGTAATTCGGTCCAATAGGAATGTGCCACATCATTAGTGAACATTGAAAGTCAATTGTGAACAGTGAAAGTCAACTGTAAATAGTGAATAGTTAAAATTATAAAAAATACCCTTCATGGCCTTCCTAGGGTTATTGACATTTTAAACTTGAAAATGATGTTTGTTTCACCATCTGACTTCTCCATAATTCTTAATTGATCATATTACCTCTATAATACAAAGAAAAATACATTGATTGATATACAACACATTTATTTAAGCGAGCGAACGAAATTATGTTTAAATTAGGGAATTAATCATATTGGCAGTGCAAAATGATGATATTATCCATTAGTAAACATACACTTTTCAGTGTTAATCAGCCGAGTTACTGGAATGTAGGGGTGGAAATGCTAGATCATGGAGGAACATTCCTAAGTCATCGTTCCCTAATAGGGATAAGGGTGTTTAATCATCGGTTCCGTCAAGCCAACCTAAAGGAGTTAATGGAGAAGAGGGTAGCAGTAGTAACCAAATAGCAGCTCCAGGCAGCAGGAACGTACCTAGAAATCTGAATCCAAACCCTGATGCTAGACCTACACTAGGGATTTGTTGCAGATGCAAGAAACCTGGTCATCATTCAAATGCATTTCCTGATCACTCTAGGCCAGTAAATTGGGTGGAAGAAGTCGAAGAAGGCCCAGATGCTCTTAAGAATGAAGAAAGATAAGGTGACTTGTATGAGGGCACAAAATTCGCTAAAGAATAGGGAGAGCGGTTAATTGTTTGGTGCAACGTGTGGTGTACGCACCAAAACAAGAGGACCTCAGTTGGCATAATAATATATTTCGGTCTTGCTGTACAATCAGTGAGAAAGTCTGTGACCTGATCTTCGATAGTGGGAGTTGTGAGAAATTTGTTGTAAAAAAGTTGGTGGAACATCTGAAATTGTCAACTGAGAAACATCTGAATCCGTATACTATTGGCTGGATCACGGTAACTGAAATTTGTCGTGTTCCTATTTCTATTGGTAAAATTTATAAGGAAGAGGTAGTTTATGATGTGACTGATATAAATGCTAGCCATGTGTTGTTTGGTTGGCTATGGCAGTATGATGTTGATATTACTTATAGGGGTCGGGATAACACTTATTTATTTACCTAGGGGTCCCGTAAAATTGCTATGGCTCCTTCAAGCGTTAGAAAGTGCCTAACAAGCCTTATGAAGTGGAGAAGCAGTCCTTTCTAACCATGGCCGAATCCGACACATAATTTGTGATAGATGTTAAGGGTGCATAGGAGGTCTATACTTTAATGGTTAAAGCTCTTGTGGTAGAGGGAAAAGAAATACCAGTAGTAACTGTTCCTGAGAAAATACAACCGTTGCAAGAACAATACAGAGACATTACTTCAAAGGATTTGCCCAACAACTTACCTCCATTAAGAAATATTCAGCTCCATATAGACCTTATACCTGGGGCGAGTTTGCCCAATCTGCCACATTACCGGATAAGTCAAAAGGAGAATGAAATTTTGTGGGAGAAAATAGAAGAATTACTGCAGAAGGGTTTCATATGTAAGAGCATGAGCCCGTGTGAATTTCATACGTTGCTAACACCAAAGAAGGATGAGAGTTGGCGTATATGTGTGGACAGTCGAGCTATCAATAAGATTTCTGATTCCTTGTTTAGATGACATGTTGGATCCATTAGAGGGTTCGAAGCTGTTTCTGAAGATTGATCTACACAGTGGGTATCACCACATTTAGGTCAGGCCTGGAGATGAGTGGAAAACGGTGTTTAAGAGGAATGATGGTTTGTATGAGTGGTTGGTCATGTTGTTCGGTCTATTAAATGCACCAAGTACTTTTATGCGTGTGATGAATCAGGTATTGAGGTCTTTATGGGAAATTTTGTTGTTGTTGTTTATTTTGACGACGTTCTTATCTACAGTAAGACTGAAGCATGTGGAGCAGTTGTGAGAGGTGTTAAAAGTTTTGCAAGAAAGTCAATTGTTTCTTAATCTCAAGAAGTACAATTTTATGACCAGCTGCTTGCTATTTTTGGGTTATATGGTGAGTTTTAAGGGAATTTAGATGGATGAAGAGAAGGTCCAAGCAGTTCAAGAATGGCCTGTACCGAAAACCGTGAGTGAAGTTCGTTGCTTTCATGGTTTAGCCACTTTCTATTGTCGATTTATTTGGAATTTTAGCACTGTCATGGCACCGATAAAAGAATGCATGAAGAAAGGTCGGTTTCAGTGGGAAGAAGAGGTAGAGACGAGTTTTACATTAATCAAGGTGAAATTGTGTACTGCACCGGTACTGGCTCTACCTAGTTTTAAGAAGATATCTGAAATGGAGTGTGATGCTACTGGTGTAGGAATTGGAGCTGTGTTGTCTCAAGAAAATTGACCGGTAACTTTTTTTAGTGAGAGATTAAGTGAATCTCACCAGAAATGGAGTACTTATGATCAAGAGTTCTACGCAGTAGTTTGAGCCTTGAAGAACTGAGAACACTACCTAGTACAGAGGGAGTTTTTCTTGTACACCGATCATCAGGCTTTGAAGTTTATCAACAGTTAGAAGAACTTGGACAACATGCATGTCAGGTGGGCCACTTTCCTTCAGAAATTTCCTTTTGTTATTAAGCACAAATCAGGGATTTTGAACTGAGTTGCTGATGCATTGAGCTGTCATGCCACCCTTCTCGTGACCCTTGCTCATGAGATTGTGGGGTTTGACTACATGAAGGAATTGTATGGGGAGGGTAAATACTTTAAGGAAATTTGGTTAAAGTGTATTGAGAAGCAGCCTGTCAGTGATTTCCATGAGAGTGATGGGTATCTGTTTCGTGGAAATCATTTTTGTATTCCTAGGACGTCTCTACGGAAGAAGTTAATCCATGACTTGCACGAAGATGGATTAAGTGGACACCAAAGATGAGATAAAACGGTGGTTAGCTTGGAGAAACGTTATTTCAGGCCATAACTGAAATGAGATGTTGGAAATTTTATGCAGAGATGTTATACTTGTGAGGTGTCTAAAGGTCAGTCACAAAATACTGGTTTTTTTATGCCATTGCATATTCCTAAAAATATTTGGGAGGATTTGTCTATGGATTTTATGTTTGGCTACCTCGTACACAGCGATGAGTAGATTTGGTTTTTGTGGTGGTTGACAGATTTTAAAAAATGGTTCATTTTATCCCTTGCTGGAAGACCTCCGATGCTTCACATATAGCATGACTATTCTTTAGAGAAGTTGTCCGACTACATGAAGTGCCACAGTCAATTACTTCTGATCATGACATAAAATTCCTTAGCCATTTTTGGGTGACCATGTGGAAGATGTTTAATACCTCTCCAAAACGTTGTACTACTGCACACCCACAAATTGATGGAAAAACAGAAGTGACGAACAGGGCCTTAGGAAATTTGGTTCATTGTGTTTGCCGAGATAAGCTGAAACAGTGGGATCATGCATTACCTCATGTTGAGTTTGCCTACAACAGTGTTGTACATAGTGCCAAGGGAAAATTCCTCTTTTGTTGTGACAAATGTTTTGCCACCAAAGCATACTGTGGATTTAATTTGTTTAACAAAGGGTCCGGGAGTTAGTGTTGCTGTAGAAAACATCGTTACTCTGGCTCAAGCGGTACAAACAGAGTTGAGACAAAATGGAAGAAACCAATACGAAATACAAGGCAGTTGCAGGCAAGCATAGGCGTATGAAGGTGTTTGAGGAGGACAATTCAGTGATGGTTTTCTTTCGCAAAGAGAGGTTCCCAATTGGGACTTATAACAAATTGAAGCCCAATAAGTACGGCTCGTACCAGATTCTGAAGAAGATCAATGATAACGCTTATGTGATCGACCTACCTGAGACCATGGGGATTTCAAATACTTTCATTGTTGCAGACTTGTTCCAGTATGATACGGAAGAGTCTCTTTATCCTGATCCTAACTCGAGGTCGAGTTCTTTCCAAGTAGAGGGGACTGATGTAGAATAGGTAGCTGACTCCTACATGGCTTATAGGGACCATCCTAAATTCAAGGCTAAATGACTTCATGTGATGCAAATCAACAAGGTCTTTTCAAGTCACAGCCTTCGGTGGTGAGGCACGTCATTTTTCAGCCAAACTCCATCATTTTGGCCCTAAAATTGCAGTTTTTCCATTTTAGAAAAGTTTCCTTTTTAGTCATAAGTTGACTTTAACAAGTCAGAATCTCCTACTGTCAATTCTGGCTTGTTTAGGGTTGTTAGTATCTTTTATTTCCGCAACTATTTTAATTTAGCTATTTTTGGTATCTTTTGCTATTTTTGGTAACTTTTGCTATGTAATCTCGTTTCCTGTCCAACAAGGATTCGGGTTAGGGTTTAATCAATTTAAATAGCCTTGTAAGCCGAGAGGCTCATTAGCTTTTGATTCAATAAAATTTCAGAGTATTCTCTTTACTTTCTAGAGGATTCCAGTTTTCATAGAATATAGACGTTGGTCTATTTCTTTTGAGTTTCCACTGCGTCATGTCTATTCATTGATATTTGTCTTTAAAAAAAAAAAGAAATAATAATATATAAAGACATCTAATCTGAATACTTGTGTTTGTCTGTAATCTGTCAACTAATTTAATATTTGACTAATATTGAATTCTAACAATCCCCCACTTGGTCAAATATTAAATATAGAAATAATTGCCAAAAAATAATATAGTGTTTATGCATGAATAAAGGTATATTTCGATTTGAATCTTACCTTAGTTAAAGTATCACAAGGTGTTTGTTGAAATCCCTGGTAGCATAATGCTTTCAACCATTTATTCCTTTATAACAAAACCACTGAAACCACACACATTTACATTAGTCATCCATATATTCCTCATAAATCTCGCTTAGCACTGTTATGGCCATGTGTTTATCCTTATTCACAAACTTTCTTGAGAGAAACTCCAACTCTCATGTGAGGCGGCACCACCTCTAAGTTCATATAGGTGAATTTCTTCCAATATCTTTGTTACATTTTAAGATACTTGTTAAACATAGACTGAACTTCATTAAGAATTTTAAATGCTCGACCCATAAACTGTAACAAACAACAATACTTATCCTAGATGAGGTTATATAGATTTAGTGTTGAATACTATCCACGTATCAATGACTTGTTTGTGCCCTTTGAACTTAAAAACTAGTCATTTCCTACTGTTAAGTTGGGTTGCCATCATTGGTGGATCTTTTAGTTAAGGAGTTTCCACCCCATCTTTCTAGATGTTGACTTTACTAATTATCTAGTTAGAGGCTTGGTAAGTGGATGAGCCAAGCTTTTACTTGATCTCATATATGTAATGGCAATAATTCCACTTTGAATTAATTGTTTTACATAATCATGTCTAAAACTGATGTGTCTTGACTTCCCATTATAGACTCCATTATATACATGAGCTAAAGTGGCATGGCTATCACAATGTATAGAGATAGACGATAAGTTCCTCGAGGTAAAAGAGATTTCTTAAAGAAGATCCTTTAGCCACTCAGCCTCTTTCCCTATTGCTGCTAAGGAATTGAACTCAAACTCCATAGTCGAGTGCGTGATGCAAGTTTGTTTCTTTGATCCCTAAGAAATTGCACCACCTCCAAGAGTAAATACCCATCCTGTAGTTGATTTATTATCTCATACATTAGATATCCAGCTAGCATCAGTATATCCTTCGAGTACAACAACAAATTTTGAATATTGGAGTCTTAGTTCTTTGGTTTGCATAAGATAACCGAAAACTCTACAAATAGCCTTACTATGTTCCATACTAGGGTTGCTAGTAAATCAGCTAAGTTTACTAACAACAAATGATATGTCTACCCTTGTACATTATGCAACATACATTAAACTCCCAATTGCACTTGGGTACTTCAGTTGAGTCACCGCTCTTCCCTTATTCTCAACATTTTTAACACTTGAATCAAATGTGGTATTTACCTCTTTAATTTTTAGATGACTAAATTTTTTAAGTACCTTATCAATGTAATGAGATTGACATAATGCAAAACCCCACTAGTTTGCCTTACTTTGATACCCAAAATAGTACCAACATGTCCAAGATCTTTCATTTTAAATGTGTATGACAGAAACCTCTTCGTTTCTATTACACATTTCATGTCATTACTCCATATCAGCATATCATCAACATAAAGGCAAACGATAATGGTATAGTCGTCAAAAGTTTTAGTGTATAAACACTTATCGACAATATTATGACTAAAACCATAGGAGATAATATCATAATCAAATTTTTATGCCATTGTTTGGGTGCTTGCTTCAAGCCATATAATGACTTCACAAGTTTGATCACTTTATATTCATTTTCAGGTACAACAAAACCCTCAAGTTGTTCCATGTAGACTTATTCATTGAGATCTCCATTTAATAATGATGTTTTATCATCCATTTGATGAATATAAAGGTTAAGGATTGAAGCCAAAACAAACAATATCCGTATTGACGCTAATCTTGCCACAGGTTCATAAGTGTCAAAATAATCAATTCCTTCTTTTTGTTCAAAACCTTTGGCTACTAATCTAGCCTTGAAAGTTTGAAGGGTACCATCAGTATGATATTTCCTTCTAAATACCCATTTGCAACCAATTGGTTTTGAACTAGGTGGCAAATCAACAATTTCCCAAGTGTGGTTTGCCATAATTGAATCCATTACATTGTTTATAGCCTCTTTCCAAAAGGCAGAATCTCTCGAAGACATGGCTTCTTTGTATGTTTTAGGATCAACCTCTATTTGAAGAATTATAGGAATTTTCCTCATAATTTCTTCTCTGTTTTCTTCTACTAAGCAGATGGAAATACGTTGACAATCTATTTCATCTAATCCCAATTTTTTTGTTTTCTAACACTTTGGCTTTTACGAGGCTCACTTGGTTGTTGTTCAACCTTAGGAGTTGTCTCCACTTCAGATTCTCTAAGTTGAGTAGGAGTTTGAGTTATTGTCACAAGACAGTAAGTTCTCAAAAAAACTCTATTTCTCTAGATTGAATTATCATATTAGACTCCAAATCTAATAATCTATAAGCTTTTCTATTTGTTACATATCCAACAAAAGCACACTTTATAGCTCTTGATCCCAATTTTGCTATCCTAGGATCCGTGCTCTTGCAACAAGCAAGACACCGCCACACTTTGAAATATCCGATATTGGGTTTTCTCCCTTTCTATATTTCATATGAAGAAATCATGTTCTTTTTCAAATGAATTCTATTAAGTATATGACAAGCAACTATAATGGTTTCTTCCCACAAAATAAAAGGTAATTTAGCATTTAATAACATGACATTTATCATCTTAAAAAAATTCCTATTATTTCTTTCTGATAAACCATTTTGTTGAGTTGTGAAACATGCTGAACATTGATGAATTATTCCATGTTCTTTGCAAAAACCAGAAAATTCATTTGAAAAATATTCTCCACGCCTATCACTTCTAAGCATTTTAATCTTTCTCCCTATTTGGTTTTCAAATTCGACCTTATAAATTTTAAATGCATTAAAAGCCTCATATTTACGCTTTAGCAAATAAATGTATGTATATCTAGAACAATCATCTATAAAGGTTATAAAGTATCGTTTACCACCCCTTGTTAGCATGCCATTTAATTCACATAAATCACTATGCACTATATCAAGTAATTGGGAAGATCTTTCAACAACACCATGAAAAGGTTTCTTTACCATTTTTTCTTTAGTGCATATTTCACATTTTTCGAAGTTGCTAACATCACAGGATAGTAAACCACACTATATGATTCTTTTAATTGTACTAATACCTATATGTGTAAGTCTACTATACCGTAAAGTAATAGAATTTGAAGCAAGCAAATAAGCAGAACTTGAAACATTTTTATTGATATCATTGTGAATAATACAAAGCTTAACCATCCCATCACATAAATAACCTTTTCCAATAAAATTCCTAGACTTGGTAAGGATTAGTTTCTCATATTCATACACAGATTTTATTCTAGGTTTGCCTAACAAATCACCACTAACTAAGTTCCTCTTCATATTAGGAACATACAATACGTTGGCCAGAGTGATTTTTCTTCTTGAAGTGAATGAGAGTTCGATGCTTCCTTTGCCAAGGACCTTAGAGTGACCTTCGTTTCCCATTTGAACCTTTTGTCTATTACTGACTTCTTCAAATGTCTTGAAGAGAGATTTGTCATAAGAAAGATGGACTATTGAACAAGTATCGTACCACCATCCCTACACTTTTCCTTGGACAACACAAATCTTACTCACAACAACAATGATTTCTTCTTTTGTGGCATTAACCTCGGCCTCTTCACTTTGTTTCATTTTGAATTTACAATCATGAGCATAATGCCCAGATTTGCCACAAACAAAGCAGACCCCTTTTTTTTGTTAGTCTTGAAGTTTCCTTGATCCTGCCTTGGACCAAGAGAATTTCCATAATTTCCTTTTTCTGGTTGTTTCCAGAATTTCCTTTCTGGCTGTTTCCTCTAGGATTGGTGGGTTTGTTTACATCATTTGCCTTGCCAGTGTTGAACTCTTCAATATTTTTGTCTCTTGAACGTGATTCTACCTCAATGCGAAGATGCTTTCGAATCTCTTCCAAAGAGTAATCTCTTTTCTTGTGAATAATCGTCTTTCTGTACCCTTCCCAACTTCGTGGCAATTTATCAATAATTGCACCAACTTAAAACGGTTCAAGAAGTTCAATTTTGATAGCCCTCAGATTGTTGACTATGATTTGTAGTTCATGAATTTGAGGCAAAAGAGGTTTTTCATCAAAATATTTGATAACGAAATATTTTGAGATCAGAAAATTTTTGGTACCTTCCTCATTAGCCTTATATTTGTAGTGCAGTGCATTCCATATCTCCTTGGTAGATTATGTGTTGGTGTAGAGATCGTAAAGTCTGTCAGATAATACAATCATGATGTGTCCACGACAGATGAACTCATTCTCCTCACATTTCTTTCCGACGGTCATTACTTCATAAGAATCTTTATCAATAGGTTTTGGCAGTGGCTACAAGTCAAGATCCAGGATGTAGAAAATTTTCAAAGTAGTTAACATAAACTTCAATTTGTCCTACCAGCGAGTGTAGTTCGAGCCATCAAAACGATTGAGTAGAATAAGGTATTGATTTATCAGTTTGATTATGGATATAGTTGTCTCGGTCTCCATTGGTATATATCGTTTTTTGATAATTGGAAATTTTGGAGATAGGCTTGAAACATGTAATGTGTACGCTTTCCAAAAAGTGATATCCGCACGCTCTCTAATTTCTTGTGGGTTTCTCGCAAATAGCCTTCGGGATATGACAAGCCTTCAAGTGAATTTGTTTCAAGAAAGAAAGAAAATCCACTGATGGAAATATGGAATGTGGGATTCTGACAATTGAAAGATGTTGATGGTGATTTTTGGATGGGTCACACGTCGAAAAGAATGTATATAATATCATACAATTGCTAACTATAAATAGTTAAGAAAGCAAAAGAAACACGAGGTTTTACGTGCTAAAACCCCAAGATCGGGGAAAAGTCCACGGTTGTCAGAAACCGGCGAGGAAAGAAATTCACTATAAATAATTGATTACACACTTAGTCTCTCGTGCTCTATAGAGTTTTGATTTGTCTTTAACCATTTTATGGGTGTTATTAGGGTCTATTTTTACATGCATAGAACCCTAATTAGTGCTATACAAGTAAATGAAGTCAATGTGTTTGAGTCGTTTTCTTCTTCTTTCCTTTTTCATGTTCTTCACGCATTAGGTCTCTTGCCTAATTTGGACTCTAGCATGGATAGGGAAACTCGCTTCCTTATCAAAGTGTGATTCGAGACACCTTATTGGAGTATGACTAATTCTGCATGTGTTTGATAGTATCCTCGTGTCAATCTGCCGATCGTCTTCCAAAACCCAACCAAGCCTTATTCTCCCCGACCAATGATTCAATCCAGACCAGAGGTTTTGACCTGACCATCTCGATAGCCCCGACCAGGTATTATGAAACCGTCTTTGGTCAGCTTAGGAAGGTTGACTCTTGGTGATGTGGCATCTCTAATTCCCATATCCTTGGATAGTTACACTGACTCATCATTCTTTAGATTTTACCAATAACAACGCTGCCTTAAACATACGAGGTCGGATAAACAACTGTTGCAAGTAGGATACGTCTGGCTGCATGTGTTTAATTCATTATATCCTTTTTTTCTTGTAGTCCATTAAAGCCATTTAATGTGATACAGTTATCAACCACGCATATTTTGGCTGATGAAATCATTGCGCATCTATTTCAAAATTTAAATGGCGCGTGGTTTTCGGTTCTCCCACACCTTTCCCCACTTCCAACTAATGTCACATGTTTACCTAGAGACATCACTTGCTTGTATATATTGTCTTGAGGTGTTTTACTTCTCTTTTTACGATTCGACATCTTTCTTTGGCGAAAACAATCCCTATCTTTCTTTTCCTTCGAGCCTCTTGATCTTCTCAGATCTTTCATCTTTTCAATAGTTTTTCAAGGTATGGATCATATTCTTCATCATCAATATTTTGAGCTTCTTCTTCATGCCATTGAGGCTGGTGATAATTAGAATATTGCTAGACTCGAGTCCATTCTCTGGGGTCACTTTCCTGTTTCTTACCAACCTAATGCATTAAACATGGATTATTCTATGGTTCAACCAGAGTTTGCTCCCTTCCCCTCTAACCTTTCTGACTCTGATTCGGTTGATGTTTATGTAGATATATCGAAACAAAGCGGTTACAAGCGGACCATCAGGGACTCTCCCAAGGAATCTGCACGCACAACGATCAACTTGACGATATCTTCACAACTACTCAAGATGAAAGACATGCCACTGGAGCGACAAGCTTGGATGCTAAAATTCAGCACTGACCATCCCTGTTCTTTCGACTCGAAGGTAAACGTTATAACTGAGATCGAGCTAGCAAAGTTTGAGGATCGATTTGATCTGACCAGTACGTAAAAATTGTACTGTAGTGGCGATCAGGTTGTGTGGAATCCTACCCCAATGCGGTCGTTATATACGGGGCTATGCTATCCTCAGGGTTACTCTTCTCCTTCAACCTTTTATCGCTCAGTTTATGGCGAACGCTGGCATTGCCCCCACCAAACTGACCCCTAATTCCTACTGAGTGCTGATCATTTAGGGGCATCTATGGAAACAACTTGGGGTGAAACAGCCCCTGACCCTACAAGAGATCCGTAATTTTTATACGTTAAACCGATCTGACAATAGGGGAACTTTTTACCCTCAATCCATATCTTAGAGCTTGTGGATTCCTGATGGGTATAAGGAAAAACCTGTACTCCCTTCGGACAAAGATCATAAGGGTTTTATCTGGGGGTTCCCCTCCTCAAATAAATACTGGAAGAACATTTGGTTCTTCGTTGGGGGTGATTGGGGTAAAGTAGTCGTTGCTGACCCTGTACAAGGGCTGATACGAAACAGGTTCCCAAGGCACTTCTATAGTCCTGAGCATTGGAACAAGACTTCTCCCTCACTGATAAAGAGTCAGGCTGATATGGTGGTTAAGGCAGCTGAGACTTCTTGGGAAGAGAGGAATCGTCGTGCCCTTTATGTTGAAGTAGATTTGATTAGGGCAGGGCTTTTTCCCTCGATCTCTATCCATCGTAGACGATGTAAGTCACCCTTGCTTTGTTATTAATGTAACTTGACATGCGTACCTTTCGTTAACACTGATTGTTGATTACCGTGTGGCACTTTTTCTTTTCAGTATATGACGTGGATATCGTTGCAGGTGATCAGACTTAGAAAGCCAAAAAGGTCGATCGGGTCAGTAGGAAGGCTGCAGCCGATCATGTTGCTCAGGGAATTGCTCCACCTTAATATGATCTGGTGGAACATACGTATGAATCTGACCATCATTCCTCAGATGTTCTCACTGAATAGGTTAGGATGAGTGATCGCCATCCTCCCCATGCTCGAGGTGATCACCAGGGTCACTCTAAGGAAAGGGTCGGTCGGGTGCGATCCAGCTCTGAGGCATCTGACCATGAGAAGCGTGGTCGAGATAGGTCTGAACATGAGCATCGGGAAACATTATCCAACTAGTGAAGCAATTTATCATGGTTGTGGATTCAACCTGTAGATATTTTCCTCTTAGAGGTTTTATCATGTAAATAATAACGTTTGCCAATCTCTCTTACTCTAATCTCATTTATATTACTTTTAATATCATTTGTAGTATTGATGATTAAATGAAAATTGAGAAAATGTATGTGACATAAACTTGTAACTGTTTAAATTTTGTTTTTCATATATTTCAATATTCTTTATGCAATTAACAATTGTTTATTTATATTTTTAAGAAAAAAATCTGGATTTTGTTGAGTTTTTTTAGATGCGGTGACGTTTAAAAAAAAAGGACTTTGTTGTTGATCTTATAAATTTTCTATTGTTAATTAATTAATTGAAATTATTTAAAGCGTAATATTATAACATTTAGTTTAATTAATTGAAAAAAGGGCAATTTGGTTATTTCATCATTGAGAGTGGTCAATAGTTAGTCAAGTGTTAGTCAATGGATAGTCAAGGATATTTTCTTGTAATTAAAGAAAAAGTTTAATATAGCAGTGATAACCAAACTTTTAACCCTGAAATCAACCACAAACTTTACATACTTAATAATTTTGGACATTTTATATTACAATATATGAAACAATAATGCTACTTTACTTAAATGTAGTATCTAAATCTGATGTCCAAATGATATGACAATACTCTAATCTATTTGATTAAATTGTATTATATTTACATGATTTAAAGAAAGGAATTAGAGTGTTATCATATATCATTTAAACATAAGATTTGTACACCAAATTTAGATATTTAGATAGAGTAGTATTACCCTATGTGAAATTATAAACCCTTCAACATTACTAGCTAAAATTATCATTTAATTGAGCCTGGTCCAATTTTTATTGGGCTTCAAATGTAAGACCCAATGTTATATTTTAGTATAGAATTTCAAGCCAAGTACAGTTAAAATGAAAAAGTAAGTCTTTTTCAATTTCAATGTGATTTTGTTAAAAAGAGGAAGAAGATTGCGCTTTTTGAAAAGCCCAATTGGCAGAAGCAGAAGCTGGTGAAGAGGAGGGGAGCATGAGAGGCAAGTGCGTGTTGTAATAGACAACACAAGGACTTTCATGGCTGTGAATTCCATCGTACGTAGTTATCACATAGCTTCGGTCTTCCCGGTCCCTTTCAACTCTCTTCTTGACACTGCATCCTCCACTTGAACATTTATAATAATTCCTGCAATTTTATCATAGTCATTAGAAATTTATAATTCATTGAGTAGATCACTAAAATTGTAACACAAAACTAGCTAGCTATTTCAACGTTTTCACCACAACTTAATGTACCGATGAAGTTACTACATCACACAGCCCCGGCTGGACTTCTAGGCTACTGAGCTAGTTGTCTAAGGCCCCACCTAAAATCAATGGCCCATATTTTCTTTATCAATATACATATATAATAGTGGTTTTTCTATCAGTGCGATACATGTGGACAATTAATTATAGAGAAACTTTGATAAGTCCATACACTTAGAGTCAAAGTATATAAATCTAATGATCCACATTTAATGTACTGACGAATTTATATCAGTACGCACTAATCTAAAAATTTATATATATATATATATATATATATATATATATATATGTTAACAGCCTTTTTTAGCTAGGGTCCAAAGAAGAATTTTTCACCTTCCAACCATCATGCCAAGGCCCATGTCCGGGCCTATGTAGCAAGTTACCAAGGTCCCCGAGGTCGAGCAACCATGCAACCCTACAGGAGCAAGAGGAGGTCACCTATACCTTCTAAACATCTTGCATGCATTTAGGCTCATCAATTAAAGCCCGACGTGACCACATCAAGCTCTCAGTATCGAGAAAGGAGCCCTAAGCTAGATTGACGAGGTAAAAAGGTTATCCACCTCGAGGTACCGAGATTCCCAAGGTCGATATACTTGGCGATCCCTCCAGAAGTGAGTCGAGGTCATCCATCTCCCTTGAGTGCTTTCACCTGGTAGAAAACACTACCTAGCACCAGGTCGACGTGACGGGCTACCATCTACCTCGAAGTACCAGGATTCACATGATCAAGGTATCTTGTGACCATCTCGGAAGCAGGCATGGAGTATCCACCTCCATAGAATGTCCTACTCATACCCGGACTCATCGACATTGTCGTACTATCCCTTCGAGGTATGTTTCTGATCTCTCCAATATGAAAAAAGAAGCTTGTAAAAGCTCATATGTGTTTATGAAGCTCCATTGCGGTCGAATCAAGCTCCATACAACAAATATGGTACCTTAAGGTGCCTTGCCCTCAGATTGGTACCTAGGAGTATCTCGTCATCGAGGCTATCAAAGCTTACATTAGGTAACCTGCATGAAGTACCTCGCCAAAGTGACATATAGAACTAGAGTTCTCCTCTAAGAGAGAGAGTTGACTTTCATGATTACCATTAAGGAGGTCAACTGTATTAATTGAGGTAGTCAATCCAATTAATGAGGTCAACTATATTAATGGAGGTAGTCAATGCTATTAATGAGGTTAACTGTATTAATAGAGGTAGTCAACCCTATTAATAGAGACGATCAACGCCATTAATGAGAGAATATTCAACTCTTTAATGGCCACCAATAGTAAAAGAGCCCAAAGAGGGAACAAATACATTTACCTTCAAGATATCCTCCATAACCGATTATTGGGGGTCAGCTACAACAGAAAATTCTTCCTATCAAAGAAGGAAGAGTCTGAAGAGGCAACATACACATCTTCTCCAAGATATTAGCTACAAGTCGATCAACTATATTAAAGGAAGAATCGTATTCAATATGGAAAAGAAGACCAATTCAAGAGTCCTGGACTTGCACACCAAGGTAGTCACCATGTATAAATACACTTGTAAAAGGACATTAAAAGGGATGGGAGACTCGATATTCGACTCGAGAACTCAACACCTGACTACATATGGGATCTCTAATCCTAAAATCAACCAGCCCGAGGCAAGTCTATACACTTCGTTTAAGTTCTCTCTACATGATTGCTACATGTATTACCTCTCCCAGAAATATATCGGGATTGGTTCACATTATGTTACCATTGTAAGCTCTTCAGAGCGACTACGTTGTATTATTTCACCAATCTTGTAAGCTCCCCAGAGCATTCTTGGATATATATATATATATATATATATATATATATATATATAAGGAAGGGTATTTCCTCTTCCTCTGGATACTGCCCTGGGGTTTTCAGCATGTGATCATTCGTGATGCTTTTTTTCCCCTTGGTCAGTCCACCTCCCTCTACGAAAGACTTGTGTTTTTCCTAATTTCTACTGTATTATGCATGTGTGTATGCGGGTTAGGTACCGACCCCATTGGTTCTAGCTCTCTTATCCTTCTTATACGAGATTGGGAAACTAAACGAAGATCTAGGGAACCGGATATAGCTCTTACCCCGTTAGACCTAGCACCCTTGTTCTTTATATCTGTCTGCTGGGTCGTATGTCGAGATAGGGAGAAACCACCCTGACCTGTTTGAAGGAAGTCAAGGAGCTCTCTTGCGATTTCTCTATGGAAGCGGACATGGATTCGGCACAGAAGCCAGACAATGCCCCCTTCTTGATCACCGTATAGGTCGGGGAACAACAGAAAGAAATCAAGGTCCAGAACCAGGCTCCGGGTACCAGGACGGGGTCTGACCCCATTCGAGGGCCAGTACCAGAGAACAAGGACCAGGATCATCCCTTCACACCAGCAAGAGAACCTCGAGCTCCCCATATCCCTTCCTTAAGCATGAAGCCCGACGGGCGGGATGACTCGTCTCCTACCTACCATGAAGCCCGATGGATGGGTTGACTCATCTCCTACCTACCACAAAGCCAGGCAGGTGAGATGACTCCTCTCCTACTTACTGTGAAGCCTGACGAGCAGGATGACTCATCTTCTACCTACTGCTTCATACTCCATATTCATACAAGATCTCATCAAGGTACGAGGTACCAACCCCCGCCACCACCTTCGTGGTAGTGGTCTCGAAGGTGTTAGCTGTAATTCCACACCCTGAGCGAATTTTCCGTTAACAATATATATATATATTAACAATTAATATCCAATCTCTTTAAATTTATAAATTATCTTTCATTCCTATTTTCAAGTCAAAGATTCATATTTTCAAGTTCACATTTAAGTTAACTTAAATACTCACTAACATTTTCTTAAAAAACAATTATACATTAATATTATTCTTTTTCTTCTAATGATTATCTTATGTTTAGTTATATGTTCACACTAAAATCAGTTATTTTATATCTTATTCTATATTCAACCAAACCATTCTACTTAAAATCAAACTCTCAAACTCATTGTTTCTCGGCGGACTATTTCGTAAACATTCGAGGTTCAATTGTTCCAAACTCTATTACTTTAACTGATTTTTTTTTTGTTTTTTTGTTTTTATTTTTGATAACTTATAAATGGATAGACATGTCTAGTAGGAAATAAGAATTTAGATAAGAAAAACAATATATATATATATATATATATGACTAGTAAATGGGGCTCCTTATAAATTTGTAACCTGAAGAAAAAAAAAAGTTATGGACTCGCAAAGCCGTATTTTAAATTTTCGCCTAAGACCTCGATTACCCTTGAACCGCCCCTGACATCACATCACTTATGTACTCAGCTAACTCAGATCAAAATATTATATACAACTACGATTGAGATAGAGAAGATTTTAGGTTTATTTACAAAATGATCAATCACTTTATGACATACACTCTGTTTAACTTCTTCATTTTATTATACAAAATGCCTACAAATGGTAATTTTGTGATATAGACACACGGGGTGTATCGAACATTGCTCCACTCTAAGTTTATCAATTAAGAATAGTTATGTGTTAGTTTTTAACTCTTACGATTAATCTGAGATTATAGGGAGAGAAAAATAATTTGAACCTAAAATTGTAATAGTATAGGCATAAGAAGTTTGTCATTGGAATAATTAACCTCATATTATCTTATAATAGTTAATTATGTTTGATTTTTATCATTATAGACATTTATATATCATATATATACATATATATATATATATATATATATATATATATATATTTATATATATATTATAATTTGTGAAGCAATACAGTTACATAATGCAAGTATGGAATAATTGTCGAAATATTTGTGATAAACAAGCGGTTTGAGAACATTATTTGAGTATGATTGATTTCATGAAAATGAAAGATCAATGTATATTCGAATTCACCTTCGTGAGAGCTTCGAAGTAATATACTCAAATTCACAAATCGATTAATGGGTGAATGGGAAATTGAGTCTCAAATTCAGTCCATTGTGTATAGAAATTTGCACATCCAACAGTGGTTAGGGAAATCATTTAAATATGTTATATAAGTGAGTTTTTGATAGTGGCTGATCAAAATGTGTAGCATTAGGTCTCTCTCTCACGAATGCAGTGGGGGTGCAAATCAAGGACCTCGAACCTTGGCTTGCACAACTTATGTGTGGGCACAACCTACTGTTAAGTTTTAGATTATGTTGGCATTAATTCCATATCAAAATGATGTTTAATTGTAATGATTTAGTTGTTTAGGTTCAAGATGATTCAAGCTTCAAAGAAGAAATAACAACTAGTCAAAGCAAGTTCAAAGTCTTCAAAGAGAAAGGATGTCATATGGTTCTATAAAAGTATATTAAGACCTTATCTTTCTCTAACAAGGCATAGGCAAGCACACAAAAATCATACATGTGTCCCTACATCGTTGTGCATCATTATAGGCACACACACATAAATAATACATATGTGTCCCTATATCGTTGGCACCATTATAGGCACACACACACACACAAATCATACATATGTGTCTCTGCATCGTTGTGCACCATTATAGGCACACACACATATCATACATTTTTACTTGCATCGTTGTATCTTATAACATGCATGCATTGGTATGAAAATAACATGCTTTGGAAAAATGCATGATTGGAGACTATCTATATGCAGTTGCATTCTAGTGTGAAATGTGTTTGTATGTGTATATGTTTGTAAAACATGAATATTGAACTTGATTTTAGTCTTAAATCATTCTTGATTGAGTTCTGGTCATTTCGGTTACTCATACTATTGATTTCAAGTTATAAGTCAAAAGTACTACACTTTCAACTCATGTTACATACATTGTCTTCGTCTTCATATATCGAGTCGAATTATTATTTTCTAGGTTGCGTATCTTATATGTCCATATCTGTGAAAGAGTTACAGTTCGTAATATGCAAACGGATTCGAATTCCTAGTTTAGAGGCAAGAGAACGGTCAAAAAACGTGAAGGGAACGCTCGAGGAAAAGAAATGCAACCAAGCACTCTTTCCCGAGATGGCTTGTGGCCATCTCGGGCTAGAATGCTTGCTGCCCCGAGATCTCGACGCGCCTTCTCGGGCAGCAAGTGTGCTTGGTGCACTTAATCCCCTTTTGGTCATTTTTGCTTGTATTCTTTCCCTTTCCTTTATAAATCACTTCCCTCTCTTATTTCATTCTAAGAAGAGATTCAAAAATTGAGTGCAAAATTTTCTCCCAAATTGTTTCACCTTCCAAACACCATAACTTCTTCATTTGAACTCCGATCTGAGTGATTCGAAATTGAGAGTGTTTGTCTATTCAATCTCCATCTTTTCTTTGAAGGTTTGAGTTGTTTTATTGCTGCTTTTGGAGTCTAATCTCACAAAAACGGGACTACACCAAATCAAATAAGATATTGATTTTCTCTCAAAGTTTTCTTTTAAAACTTGGTCAATTGCCTTGAGTTTTCTTCTTCAACATATATATGTGTCTTGCAATTGTTTTGATTTGAGTTTTGAACTCATTTAAAGCTAGATTGAGTTTCAATTGAAATCTCACATGTTGACTTAGGTTTTGATTTTGCTTATCTTTGCACATGTTTGGGATTGGATTGACTAGCTTTAATTCTAGGACTATTTGATGATCTTTAAATGATTAATTTTGTGAAAAATAGCTCCTCACATGTATTAGGCTCTCTTTAGACAAAATCTCACTATAATACATGTGCTTGTGTTCTTTTGAGCTATTCATGTGCTTTGTTGAATATATGTATAAGAAATATTGTCCAGAACTCTTGCTTTAATCTAAATGACTTTGTACCACGATTTTAACATGTTTTTAGTATATGAGATTTAAACTTAATTATGTATTAATTGAACATATCTTGTAGATCTATGCATGTATCTAGGTTGTAAGTAATGTTGAATATATCTTACATGATTGACTAGACAACATTTGTTTTGTGCATTCATGCTTATGTCTAGTATTTTCCATAGGATGTGTTGATCATAACAATCTATGTTGTGTGCTTGCTTGCATTTTGCATTCATGATCACTTAGATGCTTTGTGAGAAGGAAGTCTTGACAATAGGTGTGAGACCTATGTTGTTGAGCAAGGAAGTCTTGGCAAGTTGTGGGAGACCTTGGAATGTCAAGCAAGGAAGTCTTGCCTAGGGTCGTGAGGATCCGGAAGGGTAATCAAGGAAGTCTTGCTTAGGGTCGTGAGGATCTAGAAGGGTGAGCAAGGAAGTCTTTCCTAGGGTCATGAGGATCCGGAAGGGTGAGCGAGGAAGTCTTGACAAGAGGTGTGAGGCATCGAAATGTTGAGCAAGAGGGTGACATATTCATGAGTAGGATATGAGGGTAGTTTCTAGGTGAAGGGGTCACTTGAGAGATTGTACTTGTCTTATCTACTAGTGGATTTTGTTTGCCGGTGGTTGCTAACCCGTGGATGTTTCCTCTTTGGAGGTTTACCACGTTATATCTTGTGTCAACTTTTCTTCATCCCTATCTCTCTCATATTTATATTTGTTTTTTGAATACTATGGATAGAACTTTATATGTAAGTTGGCTTCCTTACTATAATATCAATTGTGTATGTACTATGGTTGCTTGTTTGTATCATACTTTACAAGTTTTATATATTGATTAAGTGTCTTTAATTAATATATATTGTGTTACGAGCAATCTAGAGGGACAAATATTTGTTTGTTTCTAAGGGAGTCGAAAAAGGTCTAACCTATTCACCCACCCCCCCTTTAGGTTAGCCTTGAGCATTTAACCATGTTTGTATTTTCAATTGGTATCAGAGCCAGGACACTAGATTGTACTTAGTGAGAATCTAGGTGATAAATTCACGGTTAAGCTTTTGAAGTTGAGTTTGAGGGTGCTAAATGGCACCATCGTGCTATGAATGCCATCTTTAGAGGAGTTGATGGGCATCAATTCTCCAACATTCAAAATCTTGAATCCGCAAAGGAGGCCTGAGATACTCTCCAAGTTACTAATGAAGGAACCTTAGCGGTGAAGAAATCAAGGCTTCAAATATTGGCATCACAATTTGAAGGTTTAAGTATGGGTGAAGAAGAAAAGTTCGAAGACTTCTAATTTCGGCTTCTTAACATTGCTAACCAATGTCAAACACTTGGAGTACCTATCTCAAGAGAGTGTTTAAATTGGAAAATCCTTAGATCTCTTCCTAAGAGATTTAAATCAAAGATGATGGCCATTGAGGAAAGCAATGATATGGATAGCATGAACATCGATGAGTTGCTTGGGTCTCTCCAAACTTATGATATATGCTTGAAGCCAAAGATTAAGAGTAAGGGAATCGCTCTCAATGCTATTGAGAAGGAGAGTGATGATGGAAATGAAGAGATGGCTCTTTTGGTTAGAAAGTTTAAGAAGTTTCTAAAGATGAATGTCAAGCCTAGCGGCAAGACTTATAAGGAAAAGGAAGTTAAGAAAACATCACATCCAAGGAATGAAAAGAATAGTCAAGCCATGAACAAGAAAGGTGTTCAATGCTACAACTGTCATGGTTTCGGTCACTTTGCTAGTGAGAGCACCAAGAATCCATCTAAGAAAGACAAGAAAGGCAAAGTGTTGGTGGCTACTTGGAGTGATGATAACACTATTGATGATGAGAGCTCTAGTAGTGAGTCTTCAAGTGCTGAAGAGTTGGTGAGCAATTTTGTAGCTTTAACGGCTTCTCATTTACCACTAAATGTTGATAGTACAATATCTTTGAACAAGAACTTTGATGCAAATCATCACTGAAGTACTAGTTCCTTTCCTACCAATCTTGAGTTGTTGGCCAAGATAGAGAAGCTTGAAAAAGCTAGAGATAATGCCCTAAAAGAGACAGTTGAGAATGATGATTTGATCAAGAAACAACTAGATGAGTTTGTGATTGTTACTCATAGACTTTTTTGTGAGAAAGGTGATTTTATGAAGAAGTTTAGAGAACTAGAAAAGATAAACTTTGAGAAGGATAATGTGATATCTTCTTTGAGGAAGAGAGAAGAAGAATTAATGGAAGAGATAGACACGGCTAAAGAGGTCATTAAGGACTTAGTAAATGATTCGGTAAGTGTGTCTAGTGTTAGTAATCTTGTTAACTCTCATAGTGGTGAAGACGACTTGGTAGTTGAAGAGGAGCCCTTTGAAGCACCACTTCCTACTCTCTTGGATGAAGTCGTGATTGACATGAAACCATACAAGAAGAGAAGATCAAAAGCCAAGAAGAAGTTGACAAACAATGTATTTTTGCAAACTCCTAGTGAAGCTAGTTCACCTCCAAAAGGTACAATCTCATATTTTATTCCAATTTGCCATTATTGCAACACAATAGGTCACATTAAGATTAGGTGTTATAAATTTATTGAAAAATGAAAATTAGGAAATGAATTTAGAGGTAAGGAGATTAAACTTCAATTTGAACATGCTAAGGCTTTGAAAGTTGAAAAACATGATAGTATTGCTAAGCATGAAAATAAATTATAGTAGAAAGAAAGCTAATCTTGTTCAACTTGACAAAGCTTGTGTTCAAAATGTTAAGAAAGAGTGTATTAATGATATTCTTGTTAATCAAGTCATTGAAGGACTTTACTCTAGATTTAACATTGTTGTCAAGGATGATATTGAAAATGTTTTTGTAGGTACACCCAATAACAAGTGGTTCAAGGGTGAGTGCTCTTATCACTAATGTAAGAAGCACATGTGAGGTAGGTTTGAGGCAATATATCAATTGTGTTGAGAATTCTTGCTTGCTAGCTTTGAATACTCCATGTATTGATATGAACTTGGTTATCTCACTTCATGTTTGTTATGATGGTCAAAATTTATTAGTTAACTTTTGAGAAGTTCTTTTGATATATGTGTTGATTGAGTTGAGATATTATGCTTTTTATCCTCTTATTGTGAAACAACGTCAACTTGGTGTCATGAGGACATTCAAGGCAAGAGTGCTCATAAAAAGGGCGGAAGTATGATATTTGGTGAATATAATGTGCAAAAAGTATCTCTAGACTATAATGCATGTTCTCTTAGATATTCATCTTTTGACTCAATTTTTGATATACATCTCATAGCATGTCATATTAGAGAATTTTATATAGCATACATATGATTCTCATGACATTTGCTATTTTAGGATCTAATAGTGATATTTTTCACATTGATATTAACTTTGATGATTGTTTTTGTATAATATATTGAGTGTCATTACTTTGATAAACGTGTGTCTTACATATCCTATAAGAATAAGGGTAAGACTTGTGATACTTTTGGACTATTTAGTAGTTCTCAAGTTGATAGTCATGTGATTAGCACAAAAATTCTTCCGGATTTGGCTATACAATTGAAGGAGAATATTGATGAACTTAGTGCTATAGTTGTTCAATAAGATGCTAGGATTAAAAATTTGGAGGAGTACATTGCTTCAAGCTCAAGACTACCTTTCAAGCATTATGTTAGATCGACTACTCGCACAACTTTCTTTGGTGGAACAAGTGTGTAAAGTCCTCAATTGTTGATTGGCTTATTTCGTGAACAAATCACATTTTGGGGTATTATGTAAGGGTAGCTTAGGCTCTCAAGACCTCAAGAGGAGAAGCACTGAAGGTAAAATTCTTGTGCTTACTTTGAAGAGATAGTTGCACACACTCATATATTCATGCATTTTGATTTAATTCTTATATGTTGAGTATTCTCTTGTGTGCATTTTGATGACTCTTATTGATTTATTTGCATCTTGTGATTAAATGTTTTATGTCATGTTTTGCATTAGAATAGGATGCATGTTTCATCACTCTTGAACTTGTTAAAATTGTATGTTTGAGTGTTTGAAAATAGGCTTTGCGCTGGTGGTGCGCTACTCGACCAACGCACCTCACCAGAACAACATTCCAGTGGAACACCGCTAATCATGCGCCACTGAGCTGCGCTGATGCACCTGCACACAGTTGAAAATTGTGGGGGTGCGCTGGTGGTACGCTACTCGTCTAGCGTAGCCTCACTAGCACAAACATCCCAGAGAATCTGCGCTTGTGTTGCGCAACTGGGATGTGCCACTCATCCAGCGCCTTTTATAAAAATAGGTTATGCGCTGGTGGTACGCTACTCGACCAACGTACGTCACCAGAGCACACAGAGGAAGCTGGATTTTTTTTTCCAAAACGACCTCACTTTGTTTGGATCTTATATATATATATATATATATATATATATAACTTAGTACTTTAAGGTCGTGCAAGAGTTCAGAACATCAAATATTTTCCTTATAACACATTTCAAAGGAAAAACACTTTCAAGAACTCATTTTTAATCACTCAAAGCATTCCCATGTGCATCAAAACTTCATCTTGTATCATCTAAGTTCATTTAGAGTGCATCTATGGATAGGGTTGCTTCATCACATCTTGTTTGGTAAGTTCTTTACTATCTTCTTACAAGTTAAGTGTTTTACTTGCTAAACCTTCTCTTTAATATTTTGTATGCTCTTAGGAGATTTTCTAGATACAAATTAGAGATTGTTGTGATGCCATGATTGAGTGTTGTATTGTGATAGCTTCATAGGATTTGTTTATCTATGTTTAGCTAAGCTTCTTGAACATGTCATTTAGCTATTGATATCTATGATTGCATTAATTGTCATCTCATTATCCTAGATAAGCATATAGGGTTTCCTAGCCTTGTTTGTTCATTGAATATCATCATATATTCACTTAGGACACTTTATCTCTTCATTGAGAAGTAAGTCTTGTGTTGCTTCCGGGAGTACGTAGCTTAAAGCACAAGCAAGATGAACTAAGTTCACTTATATCGGGATTAGGTAGTGGTGGAGGATTAAACCGGGATTATGTTGTAATTTCTTTATCATTAGTGGATTTGGGGTTCTAGTGTGGTGCACTCATCAGCCCGTGGTTTTTCCCATTTGGAGGGTTTTCACGTATATCTCAAGTGTTTTTACTATTTCCGCATTTATTACACTTGTGGTATCTTTGTAACTAGATAGGGGTATTTTCGTCAACTTGACTCTTCACGAAAATTGGATAAAATTTAATTAAAATCTATTCATCCACCCCCCCTCTAGATTAATATTTCACACCATAATATTTGTTTCAAAATGGCTAGTATTTGAGCTTTGAGGTACATTTCTTAACCCTTTGGCTTCATTTCGTGTTAAAAAGGGGGAGAAAGAGTATATGCTAGTATGCTAGTATACTAGTTGGTTAGTTTCTTTCAATGTTGAACTTTTGAACTTAATGGCATGTAATAATTAGTCTTAAGATTTTGTTAAGAATTTTTTTTGTGATTTGGCATGTATTGAGGGGGAGATACATGTATTTGTTGACTTTATTGTATATTCTTATCCATATTATATGTTGCCACATTTGTTGTTTTCTCTTGTATATGCATTGTGCTTTGAGATGATTTGTAGGTTGCTTCAAGAGAAGATCAAGATGAAGTTCAAGTGTTGATGAAGATTAGTTCTAGGAATCTTACTCATTGTAATGTGAGGGAGTGATTTTGTGACCTATCTTCATTTTTATATTTTTAGTAAATGTATAGATGTTTTGACATGGAATTTGCCAAAGGGGGAGATTGTTAGGTTTTAGATTACGTTGGCATTAATTCCATATCAAAATGATGTTTACTTGTAATGATTTAGTTGTCTAGGTTCATGATGATTCAAGCTTCAAAGAAGAAATAACAACTTTTCAAAGCAAGTTCAAAGTCTTCAAAGAGAAAGGATGTCATATGGTTCTACAAAGGTATATTAAGACATTATCTTTCACTTACAAGGCATAAGCGCACACACACAAATCATACATATGTGTCCCTACATCGTTGTGCACCATTATAGGCACACACACATATCATACATTTGTATCCCTGCATCGTTGTGCACCATTTATAACACATTCATACACCTGAAGAAGAATGCTCATGCAATGGTATGAAAATAACATGCTTTGGAAAAATGCATGATTGGAGACTATCTCTATGTAGTTTGCATTCTAGTGTGAAATGTGTTTTTATGTGTATGTGTTTGTAAAACAAGGATATTGTACTTGATTTTAGTCTTAAATCCTTATTGATTGAGTTCCGATCATTTCGGTTACTCATACTATTGATTTCAAGTTCTAAGTCAAAAGATACTACATTTTCAACTCATGTTGCATACACTGTCTTCATCTTTATATATCGAGTCGAATTATTATTTTTTGGGTTCCGTATCTTATATGTCCATATCCGTGAGAGAGTTATGGTTTGTAATCCGTAAATGGATCAAATTCAGAGTTTGGAGGCTGGAGAATGGTCGAAGAACGCGAAGGGAGCGCGCGAGGAAAAGAAGTGCAATCAAGCACTCTTTCCCGAGATGGCACGTGGCCATCTCGGGCCAGAATGCTTGCTGCCCCGAGATGTCCCTGCGCCATCTTGGGCAGCAAGTGTGCTTGGTGCACTTAATCCCCTTTTGGTCATTTTGCTTGTATTCTTTCCCTCTCCTTTATATATTCTTTCCCTCTCACATTTCATTCTAAGAAGAGATTCAAAATTTGAGTGCATAATTTTCTCCCAAATTTTCTTACCTTCCAACACCATAACTTCTTCTTTTGAACTCCGATCTGAGTTATTCAATTTGGTGTTTTTCTATTCATCCTCCATCTTTTTTCTGAAGGTTAGAGTTAGTTTTATTGCTATTTTGGAGTCTAATCTCACAAAAACGGGACTGCACCAAATCAACTAAGGTATTGATTTTCTCTCAAAGTTTTCTTTTAAAACTTGGTCAATTGCCTTGAGTTTTCTTCTTCAACATATACATATATATAGATATATATATATATGTGTGTGTGTATGTGTGTGTGTGTGTGTGTGTGTGTGTGTGTGTCTTGTGATTGTTTTGATTTGAATTTTGAACTCATTTAAAGCTAGATTAAGTTTCAATTGAAATCTCACATGTTGAGTTAGGTTTTGATTTTGCCTATGTTTTCATATGTTTGAGATTGTATTGTGCTAGCTTTGATTCTAGGACAATTTGATGATCTTTAATTGATTGATTTTGTAAAAAATAGTTCCTCACATGTATTAGGCTCTCTTTGGCTGAAATCTCACTATAATACATGTGCTTGTGTTCTTTTGAGCTATTCACGTGCTTTGTTGAATCTATGAATAGGAAATATGTTCTAGAACTCTTGCTTTAATCTAAATGACTTTGTCACATGATTTTAGCATGTTTTTAGTATATAAGATTTAAACTTGATTATGTATTAATTGAACATATCTTGTGATTCAAATTTTCGATCTATGCATGTATCTAGGTTGTAATTAATGTTGAATATATCTCACATGATCTAGATGGATTAAACATGCATGATTGGCTAGACAACATTTGTTTTGTTCATTCATGCTTATGTCTAGTATTTTTTGTAAGGTGTGTTGATCAAAACATTCCATGTTGCGTGCTTGCTTGCATTTTGTATTCATTATCACTTAGATGCCTTGTGAGAATGAAGTCTTGACAATAGGTGTGAGACTTATGTTATTGAGCAAGGAAGTCTTGGCAAGAGGTGGGAGACCTCGGAATATCAAACAAGGAAGTCTTGCCTAGGGTTGTGAGGATTCGGAAGGGTGAGCAAGGAAGTCTTGCCTAGGGTCGTGAACATCCAGAAAGGTGAGCGAAAAAGTCTAGACAAGAGGTGTGAGGCCCCGAAATGTTGAGCAAGAGGGCGACCTATTAATGAGTAGGATATGAGGGTAGTTTCTAGGTGAAGGGGTCACTTGAGAGATTCTACTTGTCTTATCTACTAGTGGATTTTGTTTGCCGGTGGTTGCTAACCCGTGGATGTTTCCTCTTCGGAGGTTTACCACGTTAGATCTTTTGTTAGCTTTTCTCTATCCCTATCTCTCTTATATTTGTATTTGTTTTTTGAATACTATGGATAGAACTTTTTATATGTAAGTTGACTTCCTTACTAGAATATCAATTGTTTATATACTATGGTTGCTTGTTTGTATCACACTTTATATGTTTTATATATTGATTAAGTCTCTTTAATTGATATATATATATATATATATATATATATATATATATATATATATATTGTGGTAGGAGCAATCTAGAGGGATAAACTTTTATTTGTTTTTAAGGGAGTCGAAAAAGGTGTCTAACCTATTCACCCCCCTAGGTTAGCCTTGAGCATTTAACAGTATTTCTATTTTCACCTACATACACGAATGCCGCACCAGTTGGACCGTGAGAGTACAACTGAATTTCACTATTATTGAACTTCATTGTTCTCATTCTTTTCTTCTGTGCTTGGCAAGTTTGAACTTAATTTGATTTCGTTCAGAGTGGTTTGTGCTTCGCACTTCCACTATTAAATTGTTGTATCCTGGGAGACAATCGCTATACACATACGGTGTTATATACAATGAAATTGTCTTAAGGACATCATGTGAAACGCGGGCCTCGATTCCCCTAACCTTTTGTTTTTATTTGTTAATTTCTACAAATTTGAACCAGATTGATTTTGATCTACAAACAACAATCTTATGACAATTATTCTTTTTTCTATTGAAAAAGAAAACGTTCTCTTCTATTTAATAAGAATTGTGAAAATTGGCTCTATTTGCCAGACATTGGTTTCAAATAAATAACCTTGATCTGTGGAAATCGGGCCTATTTCAAAACATTAGTATAGATTGTGACATAATTGAAACTTCACTGGTTCTGTTTTAATTTAATAAGAACTGTGGAAATTGGGTCTATTTACTAGACATTTATTTCAAATAAATAACCTTGATCTGTGGAAATCAGGTCTATTTCAAGACACTGGTTTCAATCAATTATTTGATATATTTGGCAAATCGGGTCTATTTAAAGACACTTATTTGGAAATCAATTGTGATTTCAACTGGGTAATTGCGTCTGTAAAATCAGACACCGATTGTGTTTACTATTATGAAATCTGGTATATATTATTGATTCATTGGTTTGATATCAACCAATTGATATCGGTGCTATTATTTCCGTGATACTAAAACAATTGTGTTTTTGTTTCAGATATTATGATGGATAAATCTAACATGAACTCGAGTGTTCCACTAGAGACTCCAAATGCTAATCCAAGTGTGAGATTAGACAATTCGGTTGTGAATTCTTTGATTGTAGGCGAAGTGCCTATTGTGTTTCCAACTGTGGGCACAACGACTCCGGTCAGTAGCTCATTCGTGAGAAACATGCTAGATCCGGTGATAGACCAATATGTGAGTCAAGGGAATGTGCCAATGGTAAATCCCTATATGATTCAGTTCCATTACCGATGAATCATATGAAGAAGCCTAATAAGTTCAGTAGATCAAACTTTAAGTTTTGGCAGCAAAAGATGTTGTTTTATTTGACCACACTGAACCTTGCTACGTTCTCTACTGATGAACCTCCTAAACCCAATAGTGGTGAAGAGCGAGATATTCATGTATGAAAACTATAGATGCATGGAAACACTCATATTTTTTGTGCCAAACATACTTACTGAATGGGCTGTCAGATTCACTATGTAGCATATATTCTTCAAAGATAACAACCAAAGAACTATGGGAGTGGTTAGACCGGAAATACAAGAATAAGGATGCTGGATCCAAAAAGCTTGTTGTGGGTCGGTTTCTTGATTACAAGATGGGGTACTCCAAACTAGTTATGAGTCAAGTCTAAGACCTTTAGGTGATTCTGCATGAGTTTCATGTCGAAGGGATAACCCTGACTGAAACCTTCCAGGTGGCTACAATTATTGAGAAGCTACCTCCTTCATGGAAGGAGTTCAAGAACTATCTCAAACACAAGCGAAAGGAGATGAAGATCGAGGATCTCATCCTCAAGCTTCGTATTGAAGAAGATCATATGAAGTATGAGAAAAAGAATGTTAGTTTGGTTGAAGCAAAGACTAATGTCATGGAACATAGACAAAGTTCTAAATCTAAAAAGAACAAGCCAAGGAAAGGATCCAAATTGAGTCCAAAGGGAGGAGTCTCCAAGAAGCCAAAATTCAAAGGGAAGTACTTCAACTGTGACAGGCTGGGTCACAAATCTTCTGAATGCAGCTTGCCAAAAAAGAAGCGAAACCTCGAGGAAAACATGGTTGCCTGGATTTCAAATGAGGTCACAAAAATCAATCTTTCTACAATTGTGACAAAAGTAAACCTGGCCAGGTCAAACCCGAGGGAGTGATGGTTCGATACTGGCGTCACACGCCATATATGCTCTGATAGGGAGATGTTCAATACGTTTGAAGAAGTGGAGAATAATGAAAAGTTGTATAACTCAACCACATCTGATGTGAATGGATGGTCAAGTCATTCTCAAGATGACCTCTGGTATAACCATGAGCTTGAATAATGTGTTGTATAGACCTGATATTCGTAAGAACTTGGTGTCCGCTCCGTTGCTCAATCAACATGGGTTCAAGATGGTGGTTTGAATCAAACAAAGTAGTTTCAACTAAGTAGGGAACTTATGTGGGTAAGGGATATGTAATTGAAGGGCTTTTTAAGCTTAATGTATCCATTGTTAAAAGAACAATCAATAAAGATAATTCTTCAATTTATTTGCTTGAGTCTTCCAATTTATGACATGGTAGACTAGGACACATTAATTATGACACTCTACGTAGACTAATTAACTTGAATCATATTCTCACTTTCAAAATTGATCCCAAACATAAGTGTAAAGTTTGCGTTGATGCAAAACTAACAAGGTCATCTTTTCAAACTATTGAAAAAATCTTGACCCCTTGATTTAATTCATATTGTTATATGTTATTTAAATTTTTTCTAACAAGAGGTGACAATAAATATTTCATATATTTATAGATGATAACACAAAATACAGCTATGTATATTTGTTGAAAGCAAAGATGAATCTATAGAGAAGTTTAATCTCTACAAAGTTGAAGTTAAGAATCAACTTAATAAGAAAATCAAGGTACTAAGATGGTGAGTATAAAGCACCATTTGGTGAATTCTGTGCACAATTATACATCAAACCACTGCACCATATTACCCTTAGCAAAACGAAAAAATCGTACCTTGAAAGAAATGATGAATGCAATGCTGATAAGTTCTTGATTGGCTCAGAATATATGGGGTGAAGATATACTGTCTAGCAATTACCTTTTAAATAAGGTACCTTGTAAGAAAGCAGACAAGACGTCATATGAGCTATGGAAAGAAGGAAAGTCTTCCCACAAATTTTATGAGTGTGGGGGTGTCTTGTCAAAATGGCCGTACCTAGACCTATAAATGTGAAAATAGGTTCGAAAAATGTTGATTGTATTTTCATTGGATATGCACATAACAGTAGTACTTATCGATTTTTGGTGTATAAATCTGACATTCTAGATATAAGTAAAAACTTGATAATGGAATCTAGAAATGCATCATTTTTTTAATATGTATTTCCAAGTAAATCCAATGACGAAGCAAGTTCGTCAAATGAACACATGCTGAAAGTTGTGAGGACCAAGAACAAGAAGTTAAGGATGAACCTAGACGTTGCAAAAGAGCTATGACAGAAACATCTTTTGGTTTAGATTTTTTAACTTTTTTGCTAGAAAGTGAACCTCGAACCTTCAAAGAAACGATGAGCTTTTCAAAAGGACTATTGTGGAAAGAGACAATCAAGAGCGAAATTGATTCAACACTCTAAATTCATACTTGGGAATTAGTAGACCTTTATCTAGGATGTAAACTTCTAGGGTCTAAATGGATTGTCATGAGGAAAATGGAATTGGATGGATCAATTGATAAGTATAAGGCTAGCCTTGTACTTAAAGGTTACAATTAATGAGAATGCCTAAATTACATTCATACGTATTCTCCTATGACGAGAATAACCTCCATTACGATTATACTTGCAATTGCAACTTTGTGAAATCTTGAAGTACATTAAATGGATGTGAAAACAGCTTTCTTGAATGGATGTGAAAACAGATTTCTTGAATGGAGAACTAGATGAAGATATTTACATGAAACAACCTAACAATTTTTCTTCTCCAGGGCAATGAAAGAAAGTCTGAAAGTTGGTGAAATCTTTATGTGGTCTAAAGTAAGCACCAAAACAGTGGCATGAGAAATTTGATAATGTTATGATGTCAAATGGTTTTAAGATCAACGAATGTGACAAATATGTTTATGTCAAAGACATGGGAAATGGGTATGTCATTTTGTGTCTTTACATTGATGAAATGCTAATTGTTGGTAGTGGTGATAAACTGATCAAATCTACTAAGGATATGTTGAAATTAAGATTTGATATGAAAGATATGAAACAAACTGAAGTAATGTTAGGAATGACAATCTCAAGGACATCGAACAGACTGATTCTAAGTCAGTCACACTATGTTGACATGATTATTGAGAAATTCAACAAAAATGATTATGAAATATCCAAATCACAAGTAGATACAAATGTGCACATATCCAAGAATAAATGCGAGAGTGTCTCTCAACTAGAATATTCTAAAGTGATTGGAAGTCTGATATACTTAACGTGTTGTATAAGACCAGACAAAACTAATGAAGATAGCAAAGTAAGTAGGTACACGAGTAATCCATGAACTGATCAATGGAATGGATTAGAAAGAATACTGAAGTACTTGCGATTCACTCGTAATTATGGGATGCAATATACCAGATATCATGCAGTTCTAGAAGGATAAACAAATGCAAACTGAATATCTGATATGAAAAATTCAAAATCTTTTAGTGGGTATGTGTTCACAGTAGGAGGTGTAGTTGTGTCTTGAAAATCCCTTAAACAGACATGTATAGCCAGATTCACTTTATAATATGAGTTAATTGCTTAAGATAAATATGGAGAGGAGTCTGAACGGCTACGACAATTTTTAGAGGATATTCCAAGACGGCCAAAACCTATGCCAGTGATTTGAATCCACTGTGATGGTCTATCAACAATTGGAAGAGCATAGAGCAATATGTATAATGGGAAGTCTAGACACATACGTCAAAGACATAATACCATTAGACAACTTCTCTCAACTAGAGTTATCTCCATTGACTATATAAAATCAAAAGATAACATTGCAGATCCACTACACAAAGGGTTAAATAATGAGTTAGTTGAGACGTCATGGAGAGAAATGGGACTAAAGCCCATGAAATAAAAAGTTGATATAATGGAAACCCAACCTAGTTGACTAGAGATCCCAAGATCTAGGTTTAATAGGATAGCCAAGTTGTAAGATTTAGTTGAATTACTATGGGGGCATATAGTCCATTCCTATAATGAAGTAGCGATACTCTTAGGGATAAGGTTAAACTATGTTTTTAATGATTCTTATGCACCAGAATTCCATGCAACATAAATTCGTGTAAAGTAATGCGGGTTACTCTTAATTAAGAGAATAATGAAGGGCTATATTCACTAGTGACTCTCACAGAATCAGGCTTATGTTAATGGCCAAAACGAACATAATAATGAGAACCAAATTAGGCCTGGAAGAGGCCTGTGTGAGGTGTGCTATCGTTTACATAAAACAGCAAAACAGTTCAAGGATATTACATCTACTGATCAACCAGTAAAGTAAGCATGCCTTTATAAGGAAATGTTCAAAGGGTAACACCTACCTATCCTATGCAGGTTTCGACCATTTGAACTTACCAAAAGTCATCTCTTGTGTCTCCTAAGTCAATTTCATTCATATAGGGGATTTTTGGAAAATTTGTGATAAACAAGCGATTTGAGAGAGTTATTTGAGTATAATCGGTTTCATAAAAATGAAATATCAATGTATATTCGAATTCTCTTTCATGAGAGCTTTGAAGTAGTATACTTAAACTCACAAATCGATTAATAGATGAATGAGAAATTGAGTCTTAAAGTGAGTCCTGTGGGAGGGAGGGGGGATGCAAATCAAGGACCTTGAACCTTCGATTGCACGACTTGTGTGTGGGTGCGACCTGCGTACACGAATGCCACACCGGTGGACCGCTAGAATACAACCGAATTTTTGCTACTATTTTAAATTTAATTTTTTCTAAATTAGATTATTGATAAGGAAAGAATTAATTATTTTCTTTAAGTCATACGGTTTTAAATGAATGATAAGGAAAAGGTAATTTCCATTTTAGTTAAGGAAATTAATTAAATTAAGGAAATAGTTTATTTCCGTGTCGGATTCTGATACTTGATCACTTAGTAATTAGAATCAATGATTAATTAGGAATAGAACTTTTAGAAGATTATTCCTTAATTAAATTTCTTTTATCATTTCAAACGTAGTTATTAAGTAATTTCCAAATCAATCTCATTTATACACATTCTAAGATTCTTGAAAAATATAGAACTTCTTTCTTCTCATTCTTTTCTTCTGTACTTGGTAAGTTTGAACTTAATTTGAGTTCGCGGAGAGATGTTTGTACTTCGCACTTCTACTATTAAATCGTTGTATCCTGGGAGACAATTGTTATACACATACGGTGTTATAAATGATGAAATTATCTTAAGGACGCCGTGTAAAACACGGGCCTCGATTCTCCTAATATTTTGTTTTTGCTTGTTACTTTATACCATTTCGAACCGGGTTGTTTTTGATCCGCAAACAACAATATTCACATATACTCATTAATTTATGGAAGCTTTATATTGGTGGTTAGAGCAGACAAGAACTAAGAAATAGATACTATAAATTACAAGAAACAAAAAAGACAATAATTATATATCTAGTTGACTAGTTTTGAAAAGCCACATAATCTAATAAATCTTATATGCACACATTCAGATCTTATATTTATATTTGTAGATGTAACAAATTAATTGAATATTGTTTGTCTATTTTGCATTATAAATGCACAAATATGTTTGTGTGGTTGGTGATGCTTCGTGACTCTCGTTCAGTAACCAAGGCAGATGTTAATTTGCTAATTAAAGCTATATGGTATAAATTGATAGGGCATGCAGCATGCTGCCCATTTGCCCTAATATTTGACGTGAGTTGTTGCCCCCTCTTCAACCCATTTCACTGTCCAAAGGACATACTCTCTCTCTCTCTCTCTCTCTCTCTCTCTCTATATATATATATATATATATATATATATATATATATATATATATATATATATATATCAGAGGGCAGCCGAATATTATGTATAGGCGTATAGCCAACTCTCTCTCTCTTTCTCTGGAGCAAAAGCACAGAAGAAAAGTTGGACATATATGGCTATAAACAACAAGTACTACTTGATCCAAAACGAAAGTTTGTAGTTTATCCAATTGAAATACACGCATATTCATCTGATAGAATCATGTTATATATAAATATAAAAATGCACACATAGTATAGTATCATTCTATTGAATCACCAAACAAACCAAGTACAAGAGATTGACAGAAAGAGAGTGATGGGATGAAAGGAATATATGCGTGGACTAGTCCATGAAGGCAACTAAGAAATAGTACTATAACATGTTGCTGCCATTAATTATATTATATAAAAAAATATATTATAATCCATGAACAACTTATATTTTATAATTATCTAAATGGCCCAAGACATTGGTTCTTTTGAAGCTTATATTAAACTAGTATATCCCTATATGATCATTAGTCTAACACTAAAGTAGTTGATTATGATGATCAATCACTTATCATTGGAGAGAAGATTTGTTTATCTACATCAAAGTGGATCATAAATCAGAACACCCACCTCATTTTTGAGGTTCAAATTAACTTCATGATCTTTTAATAACCATGATACGGTATATTTATTAAACTGACAACCTGATGATCATCATCATCATTCATTAAGTTGGGGTCCATTAAAATCATTAGTTCCAATCACCCGTGGTAGCACAGACGATTCATATAAACATATATATATATATATATTTAAGAAAAATTTCACAAAATCAAAATGAGAATAACAAAGATTATTTAATTAAAAATAACTTCTTGCTAATTATAATATATTAGAAAGTTGTAAATTAATAATTTACCTTGGATTTGGGCTGTTTTTGACAGACTTCTTTCCATATTTCCTCCACTTGAATCCATCATCCATGACCTCCAGCTCTGATTTTGTTCGAAATGCCACCCTGCTATGCTCCACTTGATCCTCCTTCGTTTTCTTCATCATCCCATTTCTGCATTTTCTAAAATTATTAATCAAAACAAAACAAACGCATTATTATGGATATTAAATAAATAAATAAATAAATAAGTATATTTATATATATAAATATTTTTTTCTCAAATGCAGACTATCTTAGATCACAACCTATTTGATACTGCTAGATCTATCTATCGGCTAACAGTTGAGGTTATGGAGTTTGAAAGAGGGCATGAGAGGAGGACTCTATAATTTTCCATAAGGAAGCAAAAGAGAAACCAAGTGGTTATGTATATATAAAAGAGAATCACTTGCATGTCACTGTTTCTTGATGTTGCACCATTGGATCCACTTGATGAATCGCCCACACAGTACTTCTCTGATGAAACCATGCTTTGAGAAGCAGATGAATCCTCCTGATTAAACCCATCATCAAATACCAAGTAATCCGATACCTCGATCTCCGGATTCGCCGGGTCGATGTTATCATAAAAGTAGGAGAAATTAGGGCTAGGGTTTTCAGGGTAGTTCATTTTTTCTTCAAAGCTACTGGAGATGGTGAAGAAAATAGTAGTAGTAGTTGATCTAGCTTAGTTACTGTAAAGAGAGGGCATGCTTGTCTGGCAAGGCTTCAATATATATATATATGTGAATCAAAATCATATAAAATTATTATTCTTTTTCTTTTTCTCAAAAAAAAGTTTTCTAAAATATTATCTTTCTTTTCTAGCTGCTCCTTCATGGATACTTTCCTGAAGGGACACAAGGAAGATGCTTCTCGTTGCCACGTGGAAAGATTTGATTAGGTTAGGTGACGTCACTGAAATGACGTCATGTCCCTCATAGTTGTGTTCCTATTTGGGACCACCTGCAATAATACTTTGATTGTTCGATTTTTGATAGGCTGGACTAGATTTTAGTGGGATTTAAATACTGTCTACAATACCATCTTAGGAGAAAAGTTTCCATGCCACGCCAATACAATATCAACCCTATCCCTTTGTTAATTTTCTATTTATATAAACATCTTTTTTAAGACAAAATTAATATAATACAGTTTATTTAAATCTAATTCATTCACGTGTAATGTGTAAATGTGACAAAATACTATCATATATATATATATATATATATATATATATATATATATATATATATATATATATATACTATTGGTATGATGTATCTCTATTAAATTTAGATTGTAATTATATATTGACATTTAAACATATAACTGAATTGGAATATCTGTTATAGAAAGAAAAAAATTATACAACACCATCTCTAATGCGCCCATCCACTTCAAGCAGTCATGGGTCGAAATATTCAATAAGTTTGAGGAAAGGAATAATTAGGTTTTAACAAATTTCGTCCTTTAATCCAACTAATCCCATAAGATATGATATAAATGCGAGTGTGCATCTGCCTCACCCAACCATTTCTCTTGCTAGAGGCAAGTAGGCCATATTCGCATACCCTACTAGGGTATAGGGTAAAACATACAAATGAAGAATAAGATGGAGCAAATAACTGTGTACATAATTTATATTCTACTTCTAGTTAATGAAATTGTACAATAAAATCAATATTATTATGGGAAATAATCATTTTCTAAGCCCTATTAAATATATAAGGATACAGTTTACTCATATTGACTGATCTTCCTCACAAAATGAAACTAATATATAAAAGATACCTTATGTTTCTATTTCTGTCCACTTTTGAGTTGATCGTCGATCCTCATGGTCAAATGACCTTTTTAACTTTTAGTTTGCTTTATATAATTATCATTTAACCCTTAAGATATTTAATGAAATAAATAATACATTAAAAAAACATAATTAAAAAATGGATATCCATCATCCATCTCTGAAGATGGATGGTCGAGATCTCTCTTTTTTATTTTTTAGTTAAACTTATTTATTTATTTTTTAAACTAAATTTATTGATTCAATGTGTAGAAACACTATATTAATCTTAAAATATAGATTCAATGTAATGAAAAAGAAAAGTATAGATTAAATGTGTAGAAATTTCAGTTGCTACAACTTAAAAACCATGGATTTTGATGTGATCCTTCTACACAATCCCACAATCCCAGCCTATCCATCCAAACAAAATCAAATCAAAATTCATCTCATATCTTTATCAAAAACTAGATCTTATCTTCATCCTTCTTCACCAGCACCAGCCGAGAAACTGGTGCACCGTACCAGCGCTAACAACAGAAACCTAGAAACAGGTGTACTAACATCAACAACAGAAACCCAGAATATTCATCCACCAAAACCACCAAACATAGTATCACTGCAATCTCTTACACACCAAACCACCATTTTATCACTTTCTCACAACTAGGGTATCGGGTAATACATACAAATAAAGAATAAGATGGAGCAAATAACTTTGTGTACTTAATTTATATTCTATTTCTGGTTAATGAAATTGTATAATAAAATCAATATTATTATGGGAAATAAACATTTCCCAAGCCCTATACAAATGTGAGGACAAAGTTTACTCATATTGACCGATCTTCCACATAAAATGAAACTAATATATAAAAGATCTCTTATGTTTCTATTTCCATCCATTTTTGAGTTGACAGGCAATCCTCATGGTCAAATGATCGTTTTATCTTTTAGTTTGCTCTATAAAATTATCACTTAACCCTTAAGATATTTAATTAAATAAAAAATATATTAAAAAACATAATTAAAAAATAGATATCCACAATCCATCTCAAAAGATGGACGGTGGATATCTCTTTTTTTATTTTTTAGTTAAACTTATTTTTTTTAAAACTAAATTTATTGATTCAATGTGTAGAAACACCATATTAATCTTAAAATATAGATTCAATGTAATGCAAAAGAAAAATATAGACTAAATGTGTAGAAATTTCAATTGCTGCAACTTAAAAACCATGGATTTTGATGTGATCCTTCTACACAATCCCATAATCCCAACCTATCCATCCAAACAAAATCAAATCAAAATTCATCTCATACCTTTATCAAAAACTAGATCTTATCTTTATCCTTCTTCTCTAGCACCAGCCGAGAAACTAGTGCACCGTACCAACACTAACAATAGAAACCTAGAAACAAGTGTACCAACACCAACAACAGAAATCCAGAATATTCATCCACCAAAACCACCAAACATAGCATCACTACAATCTCTCACACACCAAACCACCATCTTTATCACTATCTCACAACTAGGTTATAGGGTAATACATACAAATGAAGAATAAGATGGAGCAAATAACTTTGTGTACTTAATTTATATTCTATTTCTAGTTAATGAAATTGTATAACGAAATCTATATTATTTTGGGAAAGAATCATTTTCCTAAGCCCTATTAAAAATGTGAGGACACAGTTTACTCATATTTACCGATCTTCCTCATAAAATGAAACTAATATATAAAAGATCCCTTATGTTTCTATTTCCGTCCATTTTTGAGTTGACCGTCAATCCTCATCACTACAAAATAAAAATGCATATTAGTGACGAACTATTTCCGACGGCACTAGTTACCGTAAAAAATACTACCTTTTTCGACACCCATATTAGAGCCGTCGGAAATGAGTGAAAATAAAATACCACATTTCCGACGGCCGAGTAACTGTCGGAAATTGTTTTTATGGCGTTGGAAATATGGAAAATGTAATACGAAATTTCCGACAGCAAATAGGCCATCGAACATAATCCATATTTTCAACAGTATTTTTCGTGCCGTCGTCGGAAATAGTCCATATTTCTGAAGGTATTTTTTGTACCGTCGGAAATATTGAAAAAAACAATTAATATTATACACATTTCTTATGGCATAAAGAGTGTCGTCGAAAATGATAAAATTTAATTCAAATTAATGTTAATGGAAATTACGCTATTGAAAATGTAGTACTATTTTCTACATTATTTGTTATGGCATTGTCATGGAAAAAAATAATTAATTTATTATTATAATATTAATTAATAAATTATATTGGAATGTATTTGACAATTTATACACTACAAAAAAAATGTAACTTGTAGGTCAATATTTTAAATGTATCACTATATATGTTTTTTTTATCACTATTTTTTTGATGAAATATCTCTGTCACATTTTTCACAAAATATTTTGATTTAATTTTGAATATTTCAAAAAAATATATCATAGATAATGTAAAAAAAAAAATTAAAATAATGACGATCACTGTAAGAAAATTATACAATAGGGACCAGACTTTAAGGACAAAACAATGGTACTAATAAGTAGTCTACTTTATGTGTACATCTAACTAAATTATATAAATATAAAATATAGCAAAATTATTAGTAATTACATTCTTGTAATTACTTAGTTATTTATAAATGTGTTTAATGACGTTACTATATCAGATTTTTTTTAAAAAAAAATTCTAATGATATTTTTTAATATCTATTTGTTTATCAGAAAAAATAATTATAAATTTTACTGAAATAAGTATAAATTATTAAATTTTTAGTAAAATGTTGATTATGAAAAATAAAATCAACAAGGGTATAATATACATATCCTATTTCAAGTTAAAGTTGTAAAATGTAATTTCCTATCATATGCGGAAAATATTTTAATAAAAATGATATTTTAAAAAACAATATCAATAGTTATATTTAAATATTATACAAAAAAATTTATTTAATTAGATAGTATTCAAACATATAAATAGCTTATATATAAATAGTATACAAAAGCTATCAAATATAAAGTTATAGTAAAGTGGTAAAAGCAACATTCACTATCTATCACTGAGGTCACGGGTTCGAGCCACATAAACGCATGGAATTAGCTTGGGTGATAGAGTGATGCTGTGCGTGTCATTTATTTATATGATTAAACTTTTTCCAACGGTAATTTACCGTCGAAATTAAAGGTAAGCCATCGAAAATACTAGTAATTTTGACTATCTTTAATTACTATTACCGATGATATTTTTGCTTTTTTCGACGGCCCTAACCGTCAGAAATGGTCGTATTTGTGACAGCTCACCGGTAAATGGTTATTTGCAACAAGTGTAATTGTGACGGCCTCCAACGGTTTTTTCCCATCGAAAAAACGTATTTTCGACAGGAAATAGCCTTTTCAGACTACATTTAGCCGTCAGAAATGACCTTTTTTTTGTAGTACATGGTCAAATGACCGTTTTATCTTTTAGTTTGCTCTATATAATTATCATTTAATCATCAAGATATTTAATTCAATAAAAAATATATTAAAAAAAACATAATTAAAAAATGGATATCCACCATCCATCTCAAAAGATCGATGATGGAGATATTTTTTTTTTATTTTTTAGTTAAACTTATTTATTTATTTTTTAAACTAAATTTATTGATTCAATGTGTAGAAACACCATATTAATCTTAAAATATAGAATCAATGTAATGAAAAAGAAAAGTATAGATTAAATGTGTAGAAATTTCAATTGCTACAACTTAAAAACCATGGATTTTGATGTGATCCTTCTACACAATCCCATAATCCCAGCCTATCCATCCAAGCAAAATCAAATCAAAATTCATCTCATATCTTTATCAAAAACTAGATCTTATCTTCATCCTTCTTCACCAGCACCAGCCGAGAAACTGGTGCACCGTACCAGCGCTAACAACAGAAACCTAGAAACAGGTGTACTAACACCAACAACAGAAACCCAGAATATTCATCCACCAAAACCACCAAACATAGTATCACTGCAATCTCTCACACAACAAACCACCATCTTTATCACTTTCTCACAAATAGGGTATAGGGTAATACATACAAATGAGGAATAAGATGGAGCAAATAACTTTGTGTACTTAATTTATATTCTATTTCTAGTTAATGAAATTTGTTGATGTCGATTTCTGGATGTATGAGAAAAGCCAATAAGGATTGAATTTTAGCTGTGATTTCAAAGAGAAAGAGAATGAGAAAGTAATCGGACGTAAGTTTTTTACGTCGTAAAACTCCGATGACAGGAGAAACGTCTACGGGTGGTTGAATGATCAACCAAGCCAAAATCCACTATGAAATAATATAATTACAATTCTCGATCTCTCTTTATTCTCTCTGTATTTTTCTATGGTTGCTGTATATCTTCGTCTATATTTTTTGACGAGATAATGAGTCTATTTATATGTCCATAGAACCCCAATCCTCATTGTACAAGTAATAAAAGATCTTTGTATTTAATTATGATTGTTTGCTTGTTCGAAGCAGTTTGTCTTCTTTCCTATTTCGGAGACTTGTATTGAGATCCAATAGGACTCTAACAATGCAGTCCAGTTAGGACTTATTTCCTTATAATAGCGCAATCTTCTTGAAGAAATAAAATTGTTGTCTGATAAGGAACCCTTTCTGCTTGATAATCTGTTCTTCTTGGAATTCCTCTTTGATATAGATATCTTCGCATATTTTAGTGGCTCGATTCATGTGAGCTACGCGTTGGGCTTTTTATTCAGTTTTCTTCATGTTTGTCCCGAGTAGAACATGATATCAGCTGGTCCCGAGTGACGTCATCTGATCCCGAGTAGAAAATGTCATCAACTAGCCCCGAGTATCTTTAACTGACCTCGAGTAGGTTTTATTCAATACTTGTTTACTCGGGCTTCTCTTCTTTGGTGATGTCTTGCAGGATATTTTCTGAACGCCTATTTGGACATCCACCTGACAATTTTATCCTCTTTGTCGATGACGTGTACGTCTGATAAAATTTACAAACGACGTCTGATAAAATTTGCCACCTCCTGCGAGATCTTTTATGTTGGCATTGTTTAAGAATTCTGACGGCGAAAGCCAATTCTCTTCTTGAAACGTGTCCTTTGCCACTTCATTTTTTGATACCGTTTATGAGAAACGACTTTCACGTCTCCCCGTACACCGTCTACATCATCAAGTCTCATCACAGATTTTTCCCGCCTTGAGAACCTAGGGTTTCGTGCTATCACCCCTTTAAATTCTTAACTGAAGGGTTACACTGGTTCATTCTAAAAACTTGAAAACCAGAAATTCTTGCCAGCCCAGATTTCTTTACGCAGCAAATCGTCATTCTCCATTCAAGGTTTTGCACCAGATTTCTTCAAGGTTAGTTTTAGTGGAACCAACATCCCGTCTTTGTATCTGTACTATAGCTCTTGAAGCGTTAGATCATGGGGATTTCCAGTTGGTTTCATGTGTTAAAGATTACTGAGGGAAATCCCCCCCGATGAACCTCCATTTTTAGAAGTTGACATTTCTGGGCTTCACCCTGATGTTTATTTTTATGTATCCAGTTCTGATTCTTCATCTAGTTTTGAATCTGACGTTTCTAATCATAGGGCACCTCTACGAAGGATGTGAAAACATCAAAGCAGAAGTGAAGTCCACAAGCACAACTCGGACAATGTTCGGATCAGGGAGCAGACTGTTAATGAGAACGATGTTGAAGAGGCGTTTAGAGTATCTAGTCTCACTTTCTTTGCTGATTTCCCGAGTGGGTTTGACACCGAGCCAAATGTTGTCGGGCCAGATGAGATAGAGAAATATCGTTCCCGATTCGATTTGGACAATTAGGTTACTCTGATTCCTGAGGGTGATAGAGCTGTATGGAATCCTCCCCCGGGCATGGTGGCAATCTATGGATCCATGCTATGTTTCGGCGTCACTCTTCCTATTCAGCCATTTATTGTCTGGTTTCTGGCTGAAGCAGGGATCGCTCTCGCTCAACTGGCCCCGAATAGCTACAAAATCTTGATGTGCATGTGGCATATGTACTGCCGGATGAACTTGTCGCTGCCCTCCCCGAGTGAAATTAGGCACTTTTTCATGCTGAGGCAGTCTGGTAAGACAGGGACTTACTTCCTCATGTCTAATCTACCAGACTGTTGGGTCCCCGATAGGACAAAAATGAACATGGGAGTTGATACTTCTGATAGCCCCAAAAAGAGGGGGTTTGTATAGGGATTCCCTTCATCCAACACGTTCCTAAAGAACATTAGATTTTTCACATGAGGGAATCTGGGTCTTGAAGTCACCCTCTCGACTGGGGAAACTCAGAGGGTGCTGAAAGTTCTCCGCTTCTTCTGTTCTCCCAAGGTTTGGAACACGAAGAAGCTTGAATTTAGTTACGCTGAGCTGACCAGACTTGATCGGTCAGCAGTTCGCACGCTGGAGAAGAGGACCAGGTCTTATCTTTTCAACGAGACAAAAATGATAGAGCTCGGCTTCTTCAGCCAGATTTTGGATTACCGCAGGCGATGTAAGTGATCTTTGTAACCCTCTTCTTTTTTTATAGTTATTTTTTACTTTTCGTATTCTAACTCGGTCCCTTTTTTTCTAAGTGTATGACACAGACATCGTCTGCGACCTTCAAGCTCGCCAACTGAAGTCGATTCTTTAGGCGAGCCGAAAAAAGCTTCTCGTCAGAGCAATAATGGTATTGCCCTGCCTGAGTCTGAAGAGAAAACCGATGTGGCCAAGGAGAAAATCCCTGAATATATCCCCGAGGACGTTGTTCAATCGACCGCTGAGGAGACTAAAGTTTCCGAGTTGCCCGATAGATACTCAACTGCCTGATGACGGGGAGAGACAGAGTGAGGGTCTTGGTGAAGGACATGTGCGGTCAGACGCCGGTAATGGATGTAATACCTCCGCGGGACAAGTATCTTAAGGTCCTGAATTTTTTAAATCTTTTCGGGATGATGCTCAGGAAGATCCTGCAGCTGACCTCAACTTTCATCGTTCTTGGGCTGAGAATTGGAAGGCAGTCGGTTCTTCTACTCACCCTCTCAAGGTCCCTCAGATAGACTCATTCATTGACTCCAGTGATGAAGATACCGGGGCTGAGAATCCTCTGAGCGTTGATGTTGGAGCATTGGTGGATGCAGAGACTTTGAAGTCTAATAGGGGTTCCCCTCCCCCTGAGGTTAAAGATCAAGGGGCTGAACCCTCGGAGGTTCCTTCATATCCTTCTCTCCGGATATGCTACGGGAGATGTCATCTGGTCGGGCTTTTATCGGGGAAGACCGCTGGAGTTGTTTTCGGGATGACTCCCTAACAGACCGTTTTCAGAATGTTTTTAACGGTGCATTTTATGTAAGTTATCCTTAATTTCTTCAATTGTTTTACTTGTTCACAAGATTTTTAATTATAATCCTTTACAGATTGTGGCCTGGTTTACTGAGCTGGTTCAGACACAACAACATCAAGCTGATAGAATAAGACATCTCGAGGCTCAGCCGAAGGAAAGTGAGGATAGCCGTGCTCGGGTCGAATCAGCTTATCAACAAGAGGTTGGCTTTGCCCTAGTATTTGCCGACCACTGCTTGGCAAAACAGGTGGAGGCCGAGGAAAGGGCTTCTTTGGCAGAAGAGAAAGCTGAGTCATTTCAAATTTATTATTTTCTGCCCAAGAATCAATGCTTAGGGTTGAGCAAGAAGCGAAGCAGTCTAAGTCGGCGATTGAGCAGAAGATCGAAGACTTGGAACGCCAGGCTCTGACGGTTGAGTCCCTATCCAAGGAGGCCAGGCTGGAACTCGAAGTACAAGGGGTAGATCGTTTCAAGAGATCCAGTGCCTACGATGCCCTTCTCCTTTAGGAGTTTCAACGTGGGTTGGTTTCAGCTGGCGAGTTCGTCAAGGTTAAGAATTGGGCAACTAAGAAAGCCCGAACAAACTGGGAGCTATCAATCAAGAATCATGTGGATCGGTCCTTGAAATCTCTTCGAACTCAGATGAAGGAGTGGAGAGCTTACTACCGTAGCCGAGGTAAAGAGCCCCATCCTATGCATTTGAAGGTTCCATCTGAGCACTCCCTCTCGACTTTTTACACCAGTTAGGAGTCGGTCGTGAAGGTGTGGTCCCAGATGTCGGACCGATCCTAGGAGAAGATTACAGCCAGTGGATGGATGATTCGGTCGACACGATTGCTTGGTCTGCCAATGAAAGTCTGTTCCGTGAGTACGAGATGGTGCCCGACCCGAGTATTGGCAAGAGTTCAAAATCCTCACAACCTTTATTTTTGTAGAATTTTCATAAGATTTTGTAGAAATTCTTTGTAACAATTCTTTATAATTCTTTGTAACAATTTTTTTTTTGTATCGATTCTTTGGAGAGATTAATGAAATCTCGAGTTTAGCTTTTCTGAACCGAGTGGTCTTGATCTGATTTATTGCTTCAAGGAATTTCACCTTCAACTTGACTCTATTGTTGCCGAGTATCTTATTAAACAAGCTATTTTTGATGTTCGGGTAACTTAACCGAGTATCTTATTAAACCGGTTTCGTTCCTCGAATAATTTATAACGCCAAGTATCTAATTAAACTGGTTGTCGCAATCTTCATGCCAAGTATCTTATTAAGCTGGCTAATTCTGATGTTCGGGTAACTTTACCGAGTATCTTATTAAATCGGTTGTCACCTGAATAATTTTAATACCAAGTATCTTATTAAACCGGCTCTTGCAATCTTTATGCCAAGTATCTTATTAAACTTGCTAGTATTATTAACCGAGTCATCTTAAAACAAACAAGTAGGTTTATACTTGTGTTTCATACACGGTTGCTACCCGAACATTACATCAAGGCTCACCATTATCATATGTTCGAGTCCTTATGCATTTCCAAGGATGTCTCCCTAGTTTTTATGCACAAGGGTTTGCCGAATCGTTATGCTTTTTGAATCCCTTAACACAGCTACGTATTTCACCAGAATTTTCTGATAGCGTCCTGAGCCTTTCTCCAGAATCTGGCGCATCAGGTTTGGCTTTTTGCTAAGATCAATTGACCTTGCTTGGCTGGCATGCTCCTTTGAGCTTCTCCGCCCATTCGGGAATCAATGGTCTCGAGTATTCTATATGCATGTTCTTATTATCATGCTCGTCTTCCATATGTTCTTATTATCATATGCTTTATCTTTTGAAAATCCAGAGTTTGATTTTTATTTATAACTGTAAAATCAACAAAGATTTAAATTTCACAGCTAATATCTGACCTAACTAAAATTGTCCTGACTAGAAAAAAGAAAAAAAATTAAGGATAGAAAATATTTAAATATTGGGCATTGCATGGTCGGGGTAAAACCCCTCCATTGAGTCGTGCAATCTAATATGCTCCATGGCCAGTTATTTCTTCGATTTTGTACGGGCCTTCCCATTTATCAGTCAGGGAACCTGCAACTCTATTTTTTGTGTTCAATGACACCTTCCTCAGTACCAGGTCTCATAGTTGGAATTTCCTAACCCGAACATGAGAGTTGTAGTGGCGGGCTACTCTTTACTGATATGCCATTTTTCGTATTAGAGACTTCTCCCTTTTCTCTTCTAGCTCATCTAGACTTTGTAATAGCATATCAACATTCTATTTTTCATCATATAGCCTGACCTGGGGTTATGCATATGATGTTTCTATGAGGATAACAGCTTCTGTTTCAAAAGCTAAAGTGAATGGAGTCTCTCCTGTTGATGTTCTTGCTATTGTTCGATATGCCCATAATACTTCGGGAAGCTTTTCAACCCAGCTTCCTTTCTTGGCATCTAGCTTTGCTTTGATTGTGTGTTTCATGATTTTATTCACTGCTTCAACCTGCCCATTTGTTTGAGGGTGGGCAAGTGTGGCATAATAATTGGCAATCCGGTACTCTTTGCACAGCTGTCTGAATTTCAGGTTATCGAACTGGGTGCCGTTGTCAGTGATTATAGTGTTTGGGACTCCAAACCTATAAAGAATATTCTTTTTCACAAAATTTATGGTGTTTGCTTCTGTGATATGCACCAATGCTTCTGCTTCTACCCACTTCATGAAATAGTCAACAACTGTTATAGCATACTTCACTCCACCTCCTGTCCCAGCTGGCATTGGACCGATTAAATCCAACCCCCACATGGCAAATGGCCATGGGGATGTGAGGTTTCTAAGCTGTTTAGGGGGTTGTCGGATATCATTAGCAATCCTTTGGCAAGTATTGCAACTCTCCGAACATTGATGTGCATATGAGAATAGAGTAGGCCAATGGTAACCTTGCTTGAGTACCGTGTGTGCTAAAATTTTACCTCCAGTGTGGTTTCCGCAAACTCCTCCATGGATTTTCTGTAATATCTGATATGCATCCTCCTCTGACACACATCTTTGGAGTGTTCGGGAATACCCCCTTCTATATAGTTCTCCTCCAAACAATGTGTACCTTGCTGATCTAAACCTTATACGTTTTGCTTGTAAGGGATCTTTCGGGAGCATGCCTTCTTCTAGGAACCTTTTTAGCTGAGTCATCCAACCGTCTGGCGGTGTTCAGATTTCTAAAATTTCTATGTTTCTCGGTTCAGCTGTGCTCAGTTTGAGGAGATGTGCAACCGGAATAGTCTTTGAACTGATTGTGGTTGTTGCTGATGCTAGTTTGGACAATACGTCTTCCTTTTCATTCTCTTCCCTAGGGATCTTGGCAATCTTATATTCTTTGAATTTCTGGAGGAGCTGATTTGCAATGTTACGGTAGGATATCATGCCTTCATCCTTGGCTTGGTACTCGTCCAGGACTTGGTTGACAACTACCCGTGAATTGCTGAATATCTCAACTTTTTCTGACCCGAGAGCTATGCAAACTCTGAGTCCAGCTAGTAGCGCCTCGTACTCGGCTTGATTGTTGGTTGCTTTGAAATCAAAACTCATGGCACATTTGATATCATCTCCTTCTAGAGTGCATACTAAGATCCCTGCCCCGCTGCCATGAGTTTTTGAAGAGCTATCAACATACAATTTCCATGGGAAATTTTTTCCCAACATCCTTTTTGCTTCCAGGTTTGGCTCTGTGAACTCTATTATAAAATCTGCTACTACTTGCCCTTTGAGGGATGTCCTGGGGATGTAGTGGATATCGAATTCACTTAGCTCAATAGCCCATTTGGTCAGTCTTCCTGAAAATTCTGGCTTCTGTAGAATTTTCTTTAATGAGCAGTCGGTGAGAACCTGGATTGTATGAGCCTAAAAATATGGTCTTAGCTTCCTTGCTGCTGAAACCAATGCTAGGGCCATTTTCTTTGCCTATGAATACCTGGTCTCGGCTGGTAGAAGTGCCTTGCTGGTATAGTATACTGGCTTCTGTACTCCATTCTCTGTTCTAACTAGGACCGAGCTTGCTGCTAGTTCTGTAATCGATAAATACAAATGGAGTATCTCTCCCAGTTGTGGCTTTAAAAGGATGGGAGCCTGCCTTAGGTATTCTTTGATTTTTAAGAATGCTTGCTCTCACTATTCGTTCCATTCGAGCCCTTTCCCTTTTTTGATTACTTTGAAAAAGGGTACGCATCTGTCCGTGGCCTTTGAGATGAATCTTCCCAATGAAGCTAAACATTCTGTTAATCATTGTACTTCTTTTAATGTCCTTGGTGAGGTCATTCTCTGCAGGGCTTGGATCTTTTCAGGATTGAATTTAATTCCCCTTTGGTGAACTTGAAAACCCAGGAATCTCCCTGAAGGTACTCTAAATAAACATTTGTTAGGATTTAGCTTTATTTGGTATCTTCTCAAAACATCAAATGTCTTTCGCAGGTCTGAGGTATGCTTGTCTGCCGAGATGCTCTTGGTCAGCATGTCATAAATGTACACTTCCATGTTCCTTCCTATTTGCTGTGCAAAAATTCTATTGACCAACCTTTGATAGACTGCCCCTGCATTTTTTAATCCGAAGGGCATCACTGTGTAACAGTACAAACCCTGATCAGTTGTGAATGCTATTTTTTCTTCGTCAGCCTTACTGATCCGAATTTGGCTATATCCCGAATATGCATCCATAAAACTGAGCAACTCATGGCCTGACGTAGCGTCCACCAACTGATCTATCCTCGGAAGTGGAAAAATGTCTTTTGGGCTTGCCTTGTTCAAATCTGTGAAATCTACTCACATTCTCCATTGTCCATTCTACTTTTGGACGAGGACTACATTAGCTACCCATTGAGGGTAGTTGACTTCTCTAATCGACCCTATAGCGAGTAGCTTCTCTATTTCCTGTTTGATTGCCTGACTTCTCTCAAAATTGAATGATCTTCTCTTTTGTATCACCGGTTTTGCATTCGGGTCTACTGTGAGATGGTGAGATATTATTCGGGCATCTATCCCAACCGTGTCTTCATAACTCCAAGTGAACACATCCCTGCATTCTTTGAGCAGATCAGTGAGGCTTTGTTTGACTTTTCCTTCCAGGTTGGCCCCAATCTTGATCCTCTTATCTGGTTCATCTTCTTTCAAGATAATTTCTTCGACCGGTTCAGTTTTGGAATAATTCAACTCTTCCATTGGATCAAATTCGAATGGCCGTGGCTCTTTGTTCTGACTCGGCTGTGTTATAGTGCAAACCTGTTCATCATTTTTGTCTTTGTATACTGACAGGTTAGCTCTTCGGGCCATCTCTTGGGATCCCTTGACTGCACCGACCCCTGTTCAGTCTGGAATTTGATCATTACGACCTTAGTTTTATTTAAGAATGGCCGACCCAACAACGCATTATATGGCCATTAGTTCTAAGTCTACCACCACGAAGTCAAGCAATACAGTTCTCTGGCAAAGTGCCACTTCGATCTTCACATGTAGCTTTACCGTCCAGAGTGACCTAACCTAAATTCCTTTGAATCCTCTTAGTGGGGTATGGAAAGGCTGTAGATCTTTTCGGTCCAACCTGAGTTGATCGTAGACGGCTACATTACGAATGTCTGTTGAACTTCCATTATCTATCAAGATTCTCCTGACTTCCTGGTGACCAATCCAGGCACTTATGACCATAGTGTCATTTGGCCGAACATCGACGCCATGTGAGTCTGCTTCTGTGAATATTATTGGGTCTCATCCTTTCTTTACCCTTTTCGGGTCTGGCTCCACCGAGTTCAGGTCCAAGTTATGTCTTGCTTCTATTGTTTATCTGATTTCCTGTGTTCGCTCTCGGTTACTTCTCCAAGTGGATGGTCCTCCAAAGATCGTATGTAGTACTTGATTGGCCTCTGGACTGGCCCTTTGATTTCGACCAGAGCTGTGATCAGCCCTGATCTTTTTCTTTGTTTCTGATTTCTCATCCCTTTTCAAGATTACATGAAGATGTCCTTCCCGAATGAGTGTTTCTATATAATCTCTGAGTTGGTAACACTTGGAAGTCTCATGACCGGTTTCCTTAAGAAATTTGTAGTATTTGGTCGTATCTCACCGGGCGAACTGAGACTGTCGTCGTGGCTCTTGTACCATATTTTTTGCTTCCAGAATGGCCAGGATTTCCTCTTACTTTTTCTGAAGAGGGACATAGTTGGTGTATCTACCTTGGTATTTCTCTGTGGTCTATTCGGCATTACGCCTGTTTCCCCCATCCTTGCTCTTTTCTTTGCTGTTTTCTTTCTGTTTTCCCTTTCAGTTCTGCACCTTGGACTCAGCGTCCTTTTCGGGTTTTCCTCCATACATGTAGCATCCTCTCGTGGCTAACTCTTCTTCTTTTGCTAGTGCATATGCTCCTGCCATGTCTATCATATCTGCATACCTGGTCAGACGGGCTCTTCTTAGGTCAAAAGACAATCACTCATTCTGTAGGTTATTGATTAATGCAGCAATTATCGCTTCATCTTTTGCACTGCCAATTTCTGATACCGCTTGGCCGAATTTCCCCAGGTAATTCTTCAGCGACTCATCTTTCCCTTGTTTTATTTGAGAAAGGTAAGCCACTGATTTTTTCCTATGAACATTGCTCAGAAATTGCTTGAGAAACTCTTGCTCAGTTCACTGAAACTTTCGATGGTTGCTAGGGGCAATCTCCAGAACCATCTTGAGCCCATGTCTCCTAGGGTTTGTGGAAAGTTGAGGCATAGTAAGGGATCGCTATAGGTATACTTGGCCATAGCACTTTTATAGTTTCTGACACGTTCTTTTGGGTCTATATTCTTCTTGAACTGCTCCACGTGTGGCATCCTGAATCTTTCTGGGAATGAAGTCAGCAGGATGTCCCTAGTGAATGGGCTGTCAGAATCATCGTCGGATAAATCGTTGTACCCATAGCATCTGACCAGTGCATCCATTTGACGCATAATGTTCTCGACTTCTCTAGTTAAGCTCTGGATTACGACATCTCTTTCTCCCACCGGACTTCCCTGATGGTTGAACCACTGGGTGATTGTCATTCCTCTTTCTGGCTCTTCACTTTGATACCGAGTTTCATGTATGATTCCGTGATGAAGCTTGCGATGGTGTCGATCACTATCTTCTGATGACGATTGATCCCTATACCGGTCATGTTTACGGTGTCTAGCACGGGATGTCTGATCCTGGTTCTGCTTCTAGAGTGATCCTTCCTCTTTAGGTGTTTCACGTCCAACCTGATTGATTGGAGCAAAGTTCCTTCCGGCTTTCGGTGCATGTAGTTCTGGCCCTATAACAACCGAACGAAGCCTCGTAGGTGGGTGGTTAGGAGGTTGTGTTTCTTCTGCAGCCAGTATATCAACTCCTTCCTTTGCTGCGTCTGCCACTAATTGTTGCAATGCCTCTTAGAAGCGTTGTGTTAGGTCTCCGCTGGTCGGAGGAACTTGCTGGATACCCGCCAGGAATGTAGGTTGGTTCTCTGTAGTTGCAGCTGGATCTCACGAGCTACTGCTAACATGGAAGTTATCTAGAGATTTTTGAACAAACCCAGAACTGTTTCTGCTTCCTGCCATTACCTTTAATTAAATCGGAGGTTCAGCCCCTCCTTTTAGCGCCAATTGTTGACGTTGATTTCTGGATGTATGAGAAAAGCCAACAAGGATTGGATTTTAGCTGTGATTTCAAAGAGAAAGAGAAGGAGAAAGTAATCGGACGTAAGTTTTTTACGTTGTAAAACTCCAATGAATGGAGAAACGTCCACGGGTGGTTGAATGATCAACCAAGCCAAAATCCACTATGAAATAATATAATTACAGTTCTCGATCTCTATTTCTTCTCTCTGTATTTTTCTATGATTGCTGTATATCTCTGTTTATATTTTTTGACAAGATTATAGGTCTATTTATATGTTTATAGAACCCAAATCTTCTTTGTACAATTAATAAAAGATCTTTGTATTTAATTATGATTGTTTGCTTGTTCGAAGTAGTTTGTCTTCTTTCCTGTTTAAGAGACTTGTATTGAGATCCAATGAGACTCTAGCAATGTAGTCCAGTTAGGACTTATTTCCTTATAATAGGCAGTCTTTTTGAAGAAATAAAATTGTTGCATGATAAGGAACCCTTTCTGCTTGATATTCTGTTCTTCTTAGAATTCCTCTTTGATAAAGATATCTTCGCATATTTTAGTGGCTCGATTCGTGTGAGCTACGCGCTGGGCTTTTTATTCAGTTTTCTTCATGTTTGTCCCGAGTAGAACACGATATTAGCTGGTCCCGAGTGACATCATCTGATCCTGAGTAGAAAATGTCATCAACTAGCTCTGAGTATCTTTAACTGACCCCGAGTAGTATATGATGTCAGTTGACTCCGAGTAGGTTTTGTTCAATACTTGTTTACTCGAGCTGCTCATCTTTGGTGATGTCTTGCAGGATATTTTCTGAACGCCTATTTGGACGTCCACTTGGCAATTTTATCCTCTTTGTCGATGACGTGTACGTCTGATAAAATTTACATACGACAAAATTGTATATTGAAATCTGTATTATTATGGGAAAGAATCGTTTTCCTAAGCCCTATTAAAATTGTGAGGACACAGTTTACTCATATTGACCGATCTTCCTCATAAAATGAAACTAATATATAAAAGATCCCTTATATTTCTATTTCCGTCCATTTTCGAGTTGACCGTCAATCCTCATGGTCAAATGACTGTTTCATCTTTTAGTTTACTCTATATATTTCTCATTTAATCCTCAAGATATTTAATTAAATAAAAATTATATTAAAAAAACATAATTAGAAAATGGATACCCACCATCCATCTCAAAATTTGGATGGTGGAGATCTTTTTATTTTATTTTTTAGTTAAACTTATTTATTTATTTTTTAAACTAAATTTAGTGATTCAATTTGTAGAAACACCATATTAATCTTAAAATATAGATTCAATGTAATGCAAAAGAAAAATATAGATTAAATGTGTAGAAATTTCAATTGTTGCTACTTAAAAACCATGGATTTTGATGTGATCCTTCTACACAATCCCACAATCCCAGCCTATCCATCCAAACAAAATCAAATCAAAATTCATCTCATATCTTTATCAAAAACTAGATCTAATCTTTATCCTTCTTTACCAGCACCAGCCGAGAAACTGGTGCACCTTACCAACACTAACAACAGAAACCTAGAAACAAGTGTACCAACACCAACAATAGAAACCCAGAATATTCATCCACCAAAACCACCAAACATAGTATCACTGCAATCTCTTACACACCAAACCACCATTTTATCACTTTCTCACAACTAGGGTATCGGGTAATACATACAAATGAAGAATAAGATGGAGCAAATAACTTTGTGTACTTAATTTATATTCTATTTATGGTTAATGAAATTGTATAATAAAATCATTATTATTATGGGAAATAATCATTTTCCCAAGCCCTATTAAAAATGAGAGGACACAGGTTTACTCATATTGACCGATCTTTCTCATAAAATGAAACTAATATATAATAGATCCCTTATGTTTCAATTTCCATCCATTTTTGAGTTGACCGTCAATCCTCATGGTCAAGTGACCGTTTTATCTATTAGTTTGCTTATATAATTATCATTTAACCCACAAGATATTTAATGAAATAAAAAATATATTAAAAAAACATAATTAAAAAATCGATATCCATCATCCATCTCTGAAGATGGATGGTGGAGATCTCTCTTTTTTATTTTTTAGTTAAACTTATTTATTTATTTTTTAAACTAAATTTATTGATTCAATGTGTAGAAACACCATATTAATCTTAAAATATAGATTCAATCTAATGAAAAAGAAAAATATAGATTAAAACCAATCATGTGTTGGTGTGAGTGGTTCGGTGCTCTCATCCCTTAAGCACGGTCGTGGGTTCAACCCCCTTTATGAACGGAGCTACACATATTGGTAGCACTTTACTCCTTAGTGGGTCGACCCGGTGCTAATCCTGATTAGTCGGGGTGTGGACAAGACCGATTGCACCGTATGGTGGATCCGCCCCACCCGGAAACCGGATGGTGTAAACCAAAAAAAAAAAAAAGATTAAATGTGTAGAAATTTCAATTGCTGCAATTTATAAACCATGGATTTTGATGTGATCCTTCTACACAAACCCACAATCCCAGCCTATCTATTCAAACAATATCAAATCAAAATTCATCTCATATCTTTATCAAAAACTAGATCTTATCTTTATCCCTTTTCACCAGCACCAGCTGAGAAACTGGTGCACCTTACCAACACTAACAACAGAAACCTAGAAACAAGTGCACCAACACCAACAATAGAAACCCAGAATATTCATCCACCAAAACCACCAAACATAGTATCACTGCAATCTCTTACACACCAAACCACCATTTTATCACTTTCTCACAACTAGGGTATCGGGTAATACATACAAATGAAGAATAAGATGGAGGAAATAGCTTTGTGTACTTAATTTATATTCTATTTCTGGTTAATGAAATTGTATAATACAATCAATATTATTATGGGAAATAAACATTTTCCCAAGCCCTATAAAAATGTGAGGACAAATTTTACTCATATTGACCGATCTTCCTCATAAAATGAAACTAATATATAAAAGATCCCTTATGTTTCTATTTCCATCCATTTTTAAGTTGACAATCAATCCTTATGGTCAAATGACCGTTTTATCTTCTAGACTGATTGGTGAAAATTGTCAAAGGAATAGACTGAATAAGAATGAATTCAACTTGCATTTATAGAATGGAGCATTGGTGTCTTCTAGTGTAGTGAGAGATATTAGAGTCAATCTAGATTCTAGTTTTCATTTAGATTTAAGAAACGTTTATTATGTACCTGAATTCAAGAGAAATTTAATTTCGGTCTCTTGTCTAAATAAATTTGGATATTCAGTTACTTTTAATAAAAAAATTTATTATTAGTAAGATTAACAAAGTTATTTGCAAAGGTACATTGGAAAACAGTTTATTCTATTTGCATAGAAATATCTATCACTTGTTAGACACGGAATCAACAGAATCTAATCATAAAAGAGTAAAATTATCAAAAGATGAAACGTACCTATGGCATTTGCGCCAAGGTCATATTAACCTTAATAAGATTAAAAGTTTGGTAAGTGACGGACCTCTAAGAATCTTAAAGTTCGATGATCTACCAACTTATGAATCTTGTTTGTAAGGTAAAATGACCAAAAGGTCGTTTATGACCAAAGACACAATATCAATCGAATGTTTAGGATTGATACACATTGTTGTGTGTGGACCTATGAGCATTCAAGCTAGAGGTGGATATGATTACTTCATCACTTTCACGGATGATCACTCAAGATTTGGCTATGTGTATCTCAAGAGACATAAGTCTAATGCTTTTGACATGTTTAAAGCAATTAAAGCTGAAGTTGAAAATCAACTTGAGAAACGTATAAAAATCTTAAGGTCTGATCGTAGTGGAGAATATCTATCTGGTGAGTTTCAGCAATATCTTATTGATAGTGGGATAATTTCTCAATTTTCTGCACCAGGCATAACTCAACAAAATGGGGTGGCAGAAAGAAGAAATAGAACTCTTTTGGACATGGTTAGGTCTACGTTGAGTTATGCAACACTCCCTAATTCTTTTTGGGGATATGCTTTAAAAACCGCAATGTACATTCTAAACGATGTACCATCTAAGTCGGTTCCTAAAACACGACATGAGTTGTGGACTGGGTGAAAGCCTAGTTTACAACATTTAAAGATATTTGGATGTCCAGCAAACGTGTTAAAAGGAAAGACAGAAAAGATGGAGTCCCATTCAGAAACATGCATATTTGTAGTGTATCCAAAAGGAACAAACATATATTATTTTTATAGTACTTCAGATCTAAAAGTATTTGTTTCGACAAATGCTAAATTTCTGGAATAGGACTATAAGAATAATTTTGTGCCTAAAAACAGAATTGTCCTAAATGAGCTTTTCGGATATACAATTCCACAAGAAGTTTTCACAACCAAGCCCAATTGTTTGTTCCGTACCAACACAAGATCAACTATCTACCGTAGCTTGTCATAGTGGGAGGGTTAGTAAACAACCCGTAAGATACATCGGTCTAGAAGAATCGGTAGAGAATCTCCCGGACGATGATCATCTGTATACGTACAAGGAAACAATGGAAGATGTTGATTGTCGCCATTGGCAAAAGGCAATGCAATCCAAAATTGAATCTATGTTCAAAAACAAAGTCTGGACTCTTATAGGCTTGCCTAAAGGGATAAAACCCATTGGGTGCAAGTGGGTATACAAGAGGAAAAGAGGAATGGATGGAAAGGTGGAAACCTTTAAAGCTAGATTGATAGCTAAAGGTTATACACAGAAAGAAGGTATCGATTATGAGGAAACCTTCTCTCATGTGGCCATGCTTAAATCCATTAGGATGCTCTTATCCATTGCGGCATCTCTAGACCTAGAGATTTGGCAAATGGACGTCAATACAGCTTTCCTTAATGGAAGACTCGATAAAAGCATCTATATGATGCAGCCAGATGGATTCATTGAAAAATGCCAAGAGGAAAGGGTATGCAAGTTGCAAAGATCAATATATGGATTGAAGCAAGCATCCATATCCTGGAACATAAGGTTCGATCAAGCCGTGAAAAGTTTTGGATTTATTCAAAAACTTGATGAACCTTGTGTATACAAAAGGATTAAAGGTGACAAGTTGGTTTTCATAGTTCTTTATGTTAATGATATTCTACTCATCCAAAACGATGTAGGTGTATTGTCATCAATAAAAGAATGGTTAGCAAAACAATTTGATATGAAGAACTTAGGAGAAGCAAGTTATATTCTTGGTATCCAAGCCGTAAGGGATAGAAAGAATAGAACGATTGCATTATCCCAAGCTTCATACAAAGGTAAAATCTTGTCTAGGTTTTCCATGCAAGATTCCAAGAAAGTTATGTTACCTTTCAGACATGGAATCAAACTTTCTAAGGAACAAGTTCCTAAGAACGAGCATGAAGAGCAATTTACGAGTAGGGTTCCATATGCATCGGCAGTTGGAAGTCTCATGTATGCAATGCTCTGTACTAGACTAGATATTTGTTTTGCTATGGCATAGTTAGCAAGTTTCAATCGAAGTCTGGTCCTGATTACTGGACGACAGTTAAGCATATTTTCAAGTATCTCAAGAGAATGAGATATTATATGCTTGTATACATTGGAGGGGATTTAATTCCTATTGGGTATACAGAATAGATAGGAGCTAAGAGAATCATTTGTTGATTGTGATTGGGTTGTGTCTATTGGAGCTTAATTATATATAGCCCGCCAAGATCCCCAATCCACACGAACTTGCATGGATCACTTGATATATTCACCAAACAAATTTAAGGGTTCATCTAGAATTGTATTGAGGCATGTGTACTTGTTTCGCTTTTTAAGATAGAGTTTTGTTCATATGTGAACCTTTTATTAAGGTCTAATGGATTTAATAAAATAGAAAAAATAATATAATGGCCCATATACGGTGTTAGACGACAAAGCTATATAGTTTAGCTTAATTATATTAATTTTTTTTTTAAATTATTTAAATGGAATTTTTTAATTAAAAATCAAAATCTTTTTTCTAGTAGGAGATGGTCTCCTAACATTATACTATTGTTGGTAGTATAATTAATATTAAAGATTATATTTGATAAGTAGATAAATAATAGGAATTATTTATCTAGTCAAATTAGGAAATCTTTAATATGGTTACAAATAAACTATTGAGTTGGATTAGGAGTCTTGGTGTAGGGAAGAATTCTTTTTGGAAAAGGATTCTTGGTTTGCAAGTAAATCTACCTAAGGGTAGAATTCTTCTTTGAAAAGGATTCTTAACCACCAAGTAAATCCACCTAAGGAAAATATTCTTAACACCCAAATAAATTCTTCTTAGGAAAGGATTTGTGATCCTATAAATACCACCTTGATAAATTCGGCCAGCCCTATGTTTCTATGAGTGAAATTTTGGTCAAGCTATGTATTTTTCAAGAGAGAATTCGGCCCAGGAAGAGAGAAAAATGAGGGAGAAAAAAATTAGTTTTTGCTCTAGACAAAATTTGATCAACTCATAGATATAGGGTGTAGAATTCGGCCAAGGAGAAAAGAGAAAAAGAGAATGTTATTTTTTTTAGTACACTAGTATCTCTTACATCAAAAGGGTTTTGTGTACAAAATCAAATCTGGTTCACGCGAGTTTCAATCAATTAGATTGATAATTCACAAGTGACTGGACATTCTTGGATTTTTCTCTTGGAGGATAATTGTAACTAACAAAGAAAAAGATTTTGTTTGTTTCCATCCTCAGGTATACAATTTAAAGTAAGAGAGCCCACACTCCTAGGTGATTCACGTTCGTGATTGGATGGAAAGATCTTACGGATTCAATTCGGCGCTTGTTCAATCGTCACGAGAAAAAGGTATGACACTTTATCTATACATCAATTAATCTTGGGTTAAGGTTCTTGTTATTAAAAAGGGAATTGTTTTTATTTAGACCGAAACCCTAATTTTAATTTTCACGCTTCCGCTGTGCGATTTTTCCTACAAGGCAAGGGTCACGAGATTCATACCTTAGGTAAAGTTGCTACTGTTAAGACCGATAAGAATGTCAAGAAACAACAGAAGAAAATGCAACTAGGACCTACTAAGAAGGAAACAAAGAAAGTAACCAAGATCAAAGAGAAGTGTTTCCTTTTGTGGTGAAATTGCCCAAAGTCTCGGGAAAAGAAGGATGAAGGTAATATTAATTATCTTGAAACATGTTTTTTGGCGGATTCTATGGATACTTGGATCATAGACTCCGGAGCCACTAATCATGTGTGTTTTTACTTACATGGGTTCAAGGAAAGGAGAAGGCTTAATGAGAACGAATTCCACTTGCGTTTAGCAATGGAGCGTTGTTGTCTGCTAGTTCAGTGGGAGATATTAGAATTAGTTTAGATTCTTATAGGCATTTAGATTTAACAGATATTTATTATATACCTCAATTCAAGAGGAATTTAATTTCAGTTTCTTGTTTAAATAAATTTGGTTATTCGGTTACTTTTAATAAAGCATTTATTATTAGTACGAACAACAAAATTATTTGCACTGGTACATTGGAAAATGGTTTATTCTAATTGCATAGAAATATCTCTCATTTGTTAGACACAAAATCAATGGAACCTAATCATAAAAGAGTAAAATTATCAAAAGATAAAACCTACCTATGGAATTAGCGCCTAGGTCATATTAACCTTAATAGGATTAAAAGATTGGTTAGTTACAGACCTCTAAGTGACTAAAAGTTTGATGATCTACCAACTTGTGAATCTTGTTTGGAAGGTAAAATGACCAAAAGATCGTTTAAGACCAAAGGCACAAAAGCCATCGAATGTTTAGGATTGATACACACTGATGTGTGTGGACCTATGAGCATTCAAGCTAGAGGTGGATATGAGTACTTCATCAATTTCACGGATGATCACTCAAGATTTGGCTATGTGTGTCTCATGAGACATAAGTCAGACGTTTTTGACATGTTCAAAATCTTTAAAGCTGAAGTTGAAAATCACCTTGAGAAACACATAAAAATCTTGAGGTCTGATCATGGTGGAGAATATCTATCTGGTGAGTTTCAGCAATATCTTATTGATAATGGGGTAATTTCTCAGTTTTCTACTCCAGATACACCTCAAACAATTGGAGTGACAGAAAGGAGAAATAGAACTCTTTTGGACATGGTTAGGTCTATGTTGAGTTATTCAACGCTCTCTAATTTTTTTTGGGGATATGCTTTACAAACCGCTATGTACATTCTAAACGATGTACCATCTAAGTCGATTCCTAAAACACGACATTAGTTATGGATTGGGTGAAAGCCTAGTTTACAACACTTAAGGATATTTGGATGTCTTGCAAACGTGTTAAAAGGGAAGACATAAAAGATGGAGTCCCGTTAAAATCATGCATATTTGTAGGGTATCCAAAAGGAACAAAAGGATATTATTTCTATAATCCTTCAGATCTTAAAGTATTTGTTTCGAAAAATGCTAAATTTTTGAAAGAAGACTATATGAATAATTTTGTGCCTAAAAGTAGAATTGTCCTGAATGAGCTTTCAGGAGACACAATTCCACAAGAGGTTTCACGACCAAACCCAATTTTAAGTTTCGTACCAACACAAGATCAACAATCTACCGTACCTCATCGTAGTGGGAGGGCTAGTAGACAACCCGAGAGATACATCGGTCTAGGAGAATCTATAGAGAATCTTCTGGACGATGATGACCTCTATACGTACAAGGAAGTAATGGAAGATGTAGATTGTAGCCACTAGAAAAAGGCAATGCAATCCGAAATTGAATCTATGTTCAATAACAAAGTCTGGTCTCTTGTAGACTTGCCTAAATGGATAAAATTCATTGGGTGCAAATGGGTATACAAGAGGAAAAGAGGAATTGATGGAAAGGTGGAAACCTTTAAAGCTAGATTGGTAGCTAAAGTTTATACACAGAAGGAAGGTATCGATTATGAAGAAGCATTCTCTCATGTGGCCATGCTTAAATCCATTAGGATACTCTTATCCATTACGGCATCTCTAGACTTAGATATTTGGCAAATGGACGTCATGACAACTTTCCGTAATGAAAGTCTTGACGAAAGCATCTATATGATGCAACCAGAAGGATTCATTGAAAAAGGCCCGAAGGAAAGGGTATGCAAGTTGCAAAGATCCATATATGGATTGAGGCAAGCATCCAGATCCTGGAACGTATGGTTCATTTAAGCCGTGAAATTTTTTGGATTTATTTAAAACCTTGATGAACCTTATGTATACAAAAGGATTAAAGGTGACAAGTTGGTTTTCCCTATTCTTTACGAAGATGATATACTACTTATCAGAAATGATGTAGATGTATTGACATCAGTAAAAGAATGGTTAGCAAAACAATTTGATATGAAAGACTTAGGAGAAGCAAGTTATATTCTTTGTATTCAAGTCATAAGGGATAGAAAAATAGAACGATTGCATTATCTCAAGTTTCATACAAAGGTAAAATCTTGTCTAGTTTTTCCATGCAAGATTCCAAGAAAGTTACGTTACCTTTCAGACATAGAATCAAACTTTATTAGGAACAAGTTCCAAAGAACGAGCATGAAGAGCAATTCATGAGTAGGGTTTCATATGGATCGGCAGTTGGAAGTCTTATTTATGCAATGCTCTGTACTAGACCAGATAATTGTTTGGTTGTGGGCATAGTTATCAAGTTTCAATCGAAGCCTGGTCCTGATCACTGGACGGCAGTTAAACATATTTTCAAGTATCTCAGGAGAATGAGAGATTATATGCTTGTTTACATTGGAGGGGATTTAATTCCCGTTGGGTATAGAGAATCTGATTTTCAGTTAGATTTTGTCTCTAGGAGATCAACATTAGGATATGTGTTTACTATTGAAGGAGGGGCAGTCATACGGAGGAGTATCAAGCAATCTTGTATTGTTGATTTCACCATGGAAGCCGAGTATATTGCCGCATACGAGGCTACTAAAGAGGCTGTCTAGCCCTACCAATTCTTGATTAACTTGGAAGTGGTTCCTGATGCGAATAAGTAGATCACTATCTATTGTGACAATAGTGGACCAGTGACTAATTCGGGAGAACCAAGATGTCATATGAGAGGGAAACACATTGAAAGAAAGTATCACCTTCTGAGGGAAATTATGCTTAGGGGTAACGTGATGATTACCAAGATCGTATCAGCAGATAATTTAGCGGATCCCTTTACAAAGGTTCTTCCACAAGGAGTTTTGATGGGCATCTAGAGAACATGGGGATGAAAGATATGACACATTTGCTATAGAGCAAATGGGAGATTGTTGGGATTATGCTCGATAGCAAGAGTATAACAATGTATTTGATAATCTTTTCATCTTAATAAAGTGATTTCTAGTTTAACAAATCTTACAGCATTTATAGTTTAATTATTATAATTATCAAAAGTAAATAATCATAAGGTCAAAAGACTATGAGAATAGAACAATTGTTCATACATCTAGATATGTATGAGGTAGACATAATTCTTTAGTTAGTCTTGAATAATATTCACAACTTAATATAAAGGTTGAGCGCCTTAATCTTGTCAAATTTGTAGATTTTTTTGCTAGCATTTGAGTGAGAACAAATGTGTTATAATGAGTCTAAAAATAATTAAAGTGTGGTGTCTTTGGGCAAAAGAATCTAGTGCAATGAGTGTATTGAATTGGATCATAGTGAAATACTTTATCTAGAACCGTCAATCGGAGAGTCTATCTCAATCCTGAGATAAATGATGGACTTATGGTTGCAAGTGTTAACATTTGAGCTATTAATGAGTACGATTATATAGCATAGTCTATCCTCGATAGTTTGGTGGTATTCATTTGTTAATCGATATAGGACTTCATTTATAGATATGGACATCGCGGCTCAATTCATGAAATGAGACTATAATATCATCATATGGATGTTTTGAGGTATTAGATGTTAAATTTAACATTAAGTTTTCAATAGTTTCTATTGAAATATGGCTTCTGGACAAGTCAAAATATTCAAGTTCAAAATGTGGTCATATGAGTAAATATGGTAACTTGGAGAGCTATAGACGGTGTATGAGCTCTTGGCGATTGCCGGTATTCTTCAAGAGGATACACTTTCTCCATTAAGTTTGTCTAAGGTATGAATCATGAATAACTTATTCTATCTCTATTTAAGAGTTCAATTTTAGTTCTTTAGTGGAATGAACTCAAATTAATAGATCTGACCTAATTAAATAATTTGTTTATTGTGATTGGGTTGTGTCTATTGGAGCTTAAATTTAGATAGCCCGCCAAGATCCCCAATCCACACGAACTTACATGGATCACTTGATATATTCTACTGGACCAATTTAGGGGTCCATCTAGAATTGTATTGAAGCATGTGGACTTGTTTCTTTTTGTAAGAATGTGTCTAGTTCACATGTGAACTTTTTTTGAAGGTCCATTGGATTTAATAAAATAGAAAAAATAATATAATGGCCCATATATGGTGTTGGGTGGCAAAGCTATATAGTTTAGCTTAATTATATTATTGTTATTTAATTATTTAATTAAATGAAAATTAATTAATTTGGTAATTAATTAACTGTTTATTTAAAAGTCAAAATCTTATTATAGTAGGAGAAGGTCTTCTAATATTATACTATTGTTGGTAGTATAATTAATATTAAAGATTATATTTGATAAGTAAATAAATATTTATCTATTCAAGTTAGGAAATCTTTAATATGGTTACAAATACACTATTGAGTTGGATTAGGAGTCTTGTTGTAGGAAATAATTCTTTTTAGAAAAGGATTCTTGGTCACCAAGTAAATCCACCTAAGGATAAGATTCTTGCCCATCAAGTAAATCCTTCTTAGGAACGAATTAAGGCTCCTATATATTTTAGGGCTAGGTATTCGGCCATGATATATATATATATATATATATATATATATATATATATATATATATATGGCTTACATAATTTCGGCCAAGGTTAAAGATTGTTTAGAGAATTTGACTATCATAGAATTTTGAGAAGCAAAATTTGTTTTTGCTCTAGAACAAAATTCGATCAACTTATAGAAATAGTGTGAGATTCGACAAAGATGAAAAGGAAGAGAGAACATTTTTTTTTATAGTACACTAGTAGCCTTTACATTAAAAGGTTTTGTGTACAATATTGAATCAAGGTTCAAGCGAGTTTCAATCAAATTGATTGATAATTCACAATTGACCTAACGTTTTTTGTTTTCTTCTTGGAGGACTATTGTGAATAACAAAAAAGAAGATTTTGTTTTTTTCCGTCCTCAGGTATACAATTAAAGAAAGGGAGCCCACACTCATAGGTGATTCACGTTCGTGATTGGATTGGAAGATCTTGCGGATTCAATTCGATGCTTGTTCAATCGTCACGAGAAAAATGGTACAACATTTTTATATACATCAATTAATCTAGGGTTAAGGTTCTTGTTATTATAAAGGGAAATTTTTTATTTTTACCGAAACCTTAATTTTAAATTCAATAAATTTTCACGCTTGCGTTGCATGATTTTCCTTTCATCTCGATACTCGGAGTGGATCGTTAAAGTGGTCATGATAATCAAAGCTAATAGAAAGTGGCATATGTGTGTTATCTACACTGACCTCAACCTCACCTATCCAAAAGATAGCATCCAGCTACCGAAGATCGATCAACTGGTAGACTCAACGGCAGGGAACAAGCTCTTAAGCTTCATGGAGGCATTCTCGGGGTATAATCAGATCATGATACAACCTGTAGACCAAAACAAGACCAGCTTCATCACCGGGTATGGCCTTTACTACTACAAGGTCATGCTCTTTGGTCTTAAGAATGTAGGAGCCACATACCAGCGACTGGTTAATCGGTTGTTCAAGCAGGAGATAGGGAAGACAATGGTGGTTTACATATATTACATGATGACTAAGTCGTAGGTGGCCGACCAACATCAGGACCACCTCCGTCGAACTTTCCAAATCATAGAGGGAATCAAATAAGGTTGAACCCTTCCAAGTGCACCTTTGGAGTAACCGTGGGGAAATTCATTGGATTTATGGTCCACGAGAGGGGAACTAAAGCGAACCAAGAGAAGATAAGAGCCATCTTGGACCTAACATCCCTCAGCTTTCTAAAACAGGTACAGGTACAAGTATTGACCGATCGAGTAGCAACATTCAATCATTTCATATCACGATCTACCGATAAGTGCCTGAAGTGGGAATAACCTGAAGTGGGACCAAGACAGTGAACAAGTCTTCCAATCATTAAAAAGGTACCTAGCCAGCCAACCACTGCTAGTCAAACTGGTACCCAGGAAGGAGTTATAGATCCACCTAACATCTGAGACAACAGTGAGTGGGGCCTTGGTTAAAGAATGTGGAGATGGGGATTAGCGGCCTATCTACTATATGAGCCATGCCTTGACCAAACTAGAGAAGAATTTCACTCATTTAGGGAAGCTCATTTTCGACTTGATGACCTCGGCGAGGAGGCTTCGTCCTTTTTTCTAGGCTCATACAATTGTGGTGGAAACTGATCAACCTCTCCACCAGTTTTATAAACCCCTGACATATCTGGAAGGTTAGTACTCTAGGCTCTCGAACTCACTCAGTTTGACATTAGGTAATTGGAATAAATACCGTCAATGCCCAAGCATCAGCAGAATTTTCAGTAGAATTCTTAGCTCTTCTTGATCCTGGTACCCCCACAAACTCGGACACGCTTCCCTAGAAAGATCAAGAGCTCGGGGATTGGCCAACTAACCAAGAGGTCTAGATCCTCTACACCGGTGGAGCATCTAGCCAAGCAGGCAATAGAGCAGGCATTGTCCTAATTGATCCGAAAATAACAAAGTGCTGTCTTTGCTTCAGGTTTGAGCATAAGGCCACCAATAACGAAGCAGAGTATGAAGCCCTTCTAGTTGGGATTAGAGTAGCTATTGAATTAGGGTCTCGTTACCACCACATGAAGAGTGATTCCCAGCTCGTCGTCAACCAGGTCACTAGGTTGTACCAAGCAAAGGGTGACAATATGACAACTTACCTCAGATTGGTCTAGCAGCTTAAGGCCGGGTTTAGAGGATTTAAGATAGAGCAAATTCATTACCAAGAGAATCATCAAGCAGACATCCTGGCTAAGATAGCTACTAATGGGGGACATAACCTACCAAAAGGTGTACCTCTCCAGATAATTTCCTATTCCAGTATAGTAGCAGGTAAATAAGTCATCCCGATTGATCCTCACCCCTACAGGATGGACCCGATAGTTGATTAGCTCAAAGAAGAGAAGCTCTTAGAGGTCTTAGATCAAGCTCAAAAACTTAAAAAACCACGGCCTGCTACTGTCTTAATGATGGACACCCCAACCGTAGAGAGAGATCTTTACCCCTATTGTGATGCTTACATCCTGATGCCTCTAGTTGGGTGTTCAAGGATGTTCATTCGAGGGAATCTGGTAACCATACCGTAGGAAAAGCACTGGCCAACCAAGTATTTCGTATGGGCTATTACTAGCCAACCAAGCACCACGATACGAGGCAATTCGTACAGTCATATGGACCTTAAAAAAGGACATCTAATTTGAACCATCTACCTCCGGAACGTGTCCCCTCAATCAGCTCACCCTATTCCTTTATTGTTTGGGGGTTGTTTTGATCAGACCGCTCCTTAATTTTCATGGCTAGACTAAGCTTGATATAGTTACGATCAACTACTTCACCAGATGGGTAGAAGCAGGACAATTCTCTAAGTTAATAGAGGAAAACACCACCAACTTTATTAAGAAAAATGTTGTTTACAGATTTGGTACCCCGATGGCCATTGTTGACCTTCGCAAGTAGTTTGATAACGCGCGATTCAAGGATTTTTGTAAAGATATAAGAATTAATCTCCTCTTTGCATTGATAGCTCATCCCCAAACCATTGGCCTAGTAGAAGCTACCTTCAAGTCAATCAATAAGTTTCTGAAGAAGAAACTATAGCATAAAAGGGGTAAATGAGATGAGCAGCTCCCCGATGTACTCTGGGTATACTGTACCACTAAATGAATCATGAACGGAGAAACTCCTTACTCTTTGGCTTTTAGGGTAGAGGCAGTTCTAACGATAAGGCATAAGCTAACTTCGTTCATGGTTCAACATTTTGAGCCTGAGAGCAACGAGGTCAAGCTAAGGGCCAAGCTAGACCTGTTGAAGGAAATACAAGAAAGGGTAGCAGAGAAGGTTGTGACCTACCAGAGCTAGATCATAAGGTACTTCAACAAGAAATTCAAAGCCCACGGTTTCTAGGAAGGGGACCTAGTGCTCTGAAAGCTAACCCAGAACACTAGGACCCGTCAGATGGGGTACTGGCCCCAAACTGAAAAGGTCTCTACCTGGTTAAAGTAGTCATCCAAAATGGGCCTACATGTTCAAAGACATGGATAGGTGATCTAATGACCACACCTGGAATGCAGACCACCTTAAGAGGTTCTACCCGTACAAGGATGAAGGTTCTTAATCAAACTAGGATAAGTACAAGTATAGGTATTGTTAATCAAAAATTCGCTTGAGGTGAGGAGTTCAGATTAACATCCTCAACCTACTACCCAGTAGGCAGCGGGAGGTAGGTTCCTCGTACCACGTACCTCGTACCTCAGTGATCTTGTTTAAGTATGAAGTACAGTGTGATAGATAGAAGAGAAATCACCTCACTTATTGGAACTTCGTGCATGTGGGGAAATATGGCATTTTAAGGTTCCCTTACTGGTGCGAGGTGCTGGTCCTGGTCCTGGTCCTGGTCCCTTGTTCTGGTACCCTGGTCCTAGTACTCGGTCTCCTCTCTAGGTGACTTTGATCCAAATAGCATGCAAAAAGGTAGGATCGATACTCCTCGGTAATTATCCGACCCATATAGCATGCAAGAATGAATGATTGGTGCACCTGATTGATATGTTTGCAGTTCTTAAATATAGGACCACTCGTTAGCGACTCTTCATCTCTAGGTACTTTTGGTCGAGGCCGAGACCTGTATTGGTTCTCTGAACTTCTTTAGAGTGGTGACTCGACATGCAGATAGGTGGCTAGGACCAACGTGGTCAGAGACTAACTCACATGCATAATACAAGAGATAAATAGGAGAAAGACAAGTCTTACATAGAGGTGGACTGACCAAGGGGGAAAAAGCCTAAGACAGTATCCAAAAGAAGAAGAAAGACCCCTTCCTTGTATATATATATATATCGAGTTGTGCTTCTGGGAGATCACAATAATGGAGAAATTGTAAAACCATGGTGATCCAGAGAGCTTACAATAATAATCAAGTGATAACCAATACCAGAATGTTTCTGGTAAAGGTAAATACATGTAAGTGAGATGATAATCTAACGATGGTGTAGAAAGAATCATGCAGGATGCCTTTTACACTATTGGCGAGACATTTCTGGTGAAAAGTGTTATGTGTAGTAGATGATCTCATTTCGGATCTCTCATTAGGCAATTTCTTGTCAGATAAGTGATGGGTATCAGATGTCGAATCCTCTCTACTGTGTTTTTACCAGTGTATTTATACACGTTGTAAATAGGGTTAATTCTTAGCCTGCATGCCAAAGATTATTCAATTAGTCTCCCTTTCCTATTCAATGTGATTCTCTCTTTAATGTAGTGGACCCTGAATAACCAGTTTGTGGAGGATATCTTGGAGAAGATGTGTTTGTTTCCTCTTTGGACTCTTTCTTATTGCCCACTCCATTAATTTTGCCAATTAATTCATAATCACTGGAACACTTATTTGGTATTGATTGTGTTGATTCATTTATGGTGTTTTGAATGGCCATTAAAGAGTTGACTGATCTTCCATTAATGGGGTTGATTGTCCCCATTAATTAGGGTTGGCTTTCTCTATTAATGGCATTGTTAATGGCCAGAGAAGTAAACTTTCTCTTCTTCGTTGTTGGAAGAGATACGATGGTTATAGCTATGTATTCTTGTAGCAAGGTACCTTACTGTACCGGCTTGCTTTTGTTAGCCTTGTTCTGATAAGCTGGTACCTCCCTAATACGACTCTTCTTACTAGATAGGAAGTATACATATCCCGAATGGGTTCCAAAGTGGTATCGTGGTACATAGGCATCGGGCTGGTGTCCTGGTACTTAGATTTCAGGCATAAGGTACTGTGGTTCCTATGTACCAGGTATGAGGTACCTTGATATTAGTTCTGCTTGATAACTAGTAGTATGTGGGAGGTTGTGCTGAGTTCTTATCGGTCCATGGTATCGAGTATCCCTGGTATCTAGGTACCGGGTAGGCTCTACCAAGTACCACGTAGATGGAAAATTCTTATTTGGACCCCTGCTAAAAAAGGCTGTTAATAGGTACCTTACAAGCATTGTACTCCTAATTCGATCATCAATAAAGTCTCCATTTGTTTCTCTATCTCCATTTACTTATGTTCTCGACAATGGTAATTCAACTTAATTGCCATGAACCGGGGAAAACCATATGGATACCACAACGCCTTAGCTAGGCACCACCCCCACTGAGAAGGGTCTGAACGTAAGTGCATAGTTGCCAGCCAAATCTTGAGACCATAACAGCTATATAGCACTCTTAATGCCCATCGTAAGGCAACCCCCCCTCCCTCAAGAAGGGTCTGAGCGTAAATGCATAGTTGCTAGCCAGTTCACAGGACCAGGATAGCCAAAATAGTTTTCCTGAAGTCTTGCTCAGGCTACCACCCTTAAGAAGGATCTAAGCATAAGTGCATAGTTGCCCGCTAGGTTAAGATCGTCGTGATATGGTACCTCCCTAATCCAACCAGAAGGGTACCTAGATTAGTTTGACCAAATATTTCACCTAAGTACCGAAATTCCTAAAAGTATGGATACTTGGTACCTCAATTTTCCTATAAAGGAAAATCACTATGGTAGAAGGGCTAATGAGGACCTCTTCGACCGAGTACCTCGGTAACCTGGTACCGGTCATTTACTTTCCCTAGTTTTCTCTTAAGTCATTTTGTGCGGCCAAGGTCCATTTAAACCAGGTATGCACTGGGGAATTAATGTAATGAACATATTAGTCAAGTTATCTGAGTACCAAGGTACCACAACAAAGGGATATCCCTAGTACCCTAGCACTTTCTACACGCCATTTCGCTTAAGTCCTGATACGGGATGGTTCATGCCATGGATGCAGCATCCTAAAATGGCCAGAAGACCACTCAAACAGAGAATGCTACATATCATAAAGTTGGCTAAGGGCCAATGACTGGTACCAATTACCTGGTCTATTTTGATTTTCTACATTTAGCAATTTTTTTAAGTTTTTCTTGTACTACTAGATTTTGTATAAGTTAGGTATGTTTGAAAGATTGGATTCTGGATCAAATAAGAAGATGAAGAAAGATAGATTTAACCAAACTTGAGATCAACCATACTCAAGCAAAAAGGGGAAAAAGGAAAACCACTGTCATTCATTTGAAATAGGGAGCCTATCCCTTTTTATCGGGTTACATCCTAAAATTAAAATAAAAATGAGAGAGAGAAAATAACAGTAGGAAAATAACATGAATGTTCATCTATTCTCTTAATCTAGCAGGGTGCACAACACCAATTTCGGACAACATAGAAAATTAATCATAATGTTGGATCACGTATCGACTCCTCCTTGGTGGCTTCTTTCACCAGCCTTATATCTTGGCATATGTTTCTCTGAACCCTTTGTGGATTCATCAACAGCCTACTCATCCACCACTAGCTGCGCTACCTTAGTTGAAACCTTAACCTAAGCTTGACCAGACTAGACCCCTACCGTAACATCTTGGGATGCAGCTTAAACTCCAGCTTGCTCAGTTACCTCTTTAGAAACGGGATAATCCTCTAATGCCCAACAGTTTTGGATAGGGAAACAAGTAAGATTGAAGCTTCTTCCTTAGCTTAGGTTGTAACTTTATCTGAGATCTTCGAGGGAGGATCCTTACTGCTAGCTCCCTTGCTTGGTAGAAGAGAAGTGGTGAGCTGTTGATTTTCATCATCACTGGTACCTTCATTGGTTCTAGCATTTTGCAAAGGTCCTCCTCTATGAGTAGTCGGGGCTGACATATTCCTAGCTTTATCTAGGATCTCCTCCCTATTCCAATTCACAATTACAGTCAGATCAAAAGAAGGAGGTAGAGCCTGAGCCGTATAAAACACAACATAGAAATAACTATCCCCAAGAGAAGAGTCAACCTCTGCTTCTAAGCTCGCCACCTTGTCATGCAGAGCTTGGATCTCTCCTTCTAGCTCCCAGACCTTGTCTCACGTGAGGTCCCGATCCAAGGCACGATGTTTTGACTAGAGGACCTCGGTATCAAATGTGTGTTTGTTTTGTACTGTGATATCTTTGGCGTTCTCGAGGGACTTTATGGTCTGGTCCAGGGACAGGCTCAAACCCTGGTTATCAGTCACCAACTGAGCGAGCTCACCCTGGGTCTTTTTGAGCTGGGCCTCAGCATTCTCATCATGTCTCCTCAATGAAGTAATCTGATGGCTTACTGCAACGTTGTATTTGAAAGTCTACAAGTCACAACAACCAATTTAGCCATTACCTCAAGTACCAATCATGAATGTACTAGAGTAGTAATAAAGTAGAATGTGTCTTTGCTTACCTCAACTTTGAAGACAAAATCCTTGGTGATCAGAATATCAAAAGGCATTGAGGTCAATGCAGTTAGACTTTCGCTAGAATAGGAAATAATAAACCAATCCACGACTTCATTGTGACCAGTAACCCTTGGTCGGGATCAGGTTCACTCATGAGGAACTGTAGCAATGATGGTAGGGGTAGTTTCTGGACTGCCCTCTGTTTGAGGAGGTACTAAAGGTGATGGAGGAGGAGGAATAGTAGCAGTTGCAGTGGTAGAGGCGGTAGTACCAATAGTAGCAGTACTAGTAGCAACAGTGGTAGAAGTAGTAGAGGAAGCGGTTACATTATGGCCATTATCTCCGACGTGTTGCAACAGCAACATGAAGGAATGGAGACTGCTCCCGATATAATGATTTCTCTATAAAAGATATAAGCTATGAGGTCTAGGATGACTAAGATGAGAGGCAGTGTCTGCTTTCATGAATCTTAGGATGAAACCTGGACAGGCTGTGAAAGATCACATGTTGAAAGTCATAGCACATCTCAACATTGCTGAACTAAATGGTGCTAAGGTAGATGGTGAGACGAAAACTTGACATGATTGTCAACTCACTATCGAATTCCTTTGGTTTGTTCAAAGTTGTACCACACCTTGAACAATAAGGAATACAATTTGCAAGGCCTAATGCAAGATGTTCAAAGTGCCAAAATGATTCTTGTGAAAGGCAAGGGTCAAGAGATTCATATGGTTGGTAAAGTTGCTGTTGTTAAGACATGTCAGAAGGTCAAGTAACAACAAAAGAAAAAGCAATTTAGGCCTAACTAGAAGGGGTTTTGGAAGAGGAAAAGACTGAATGAGAACGAATTCAACTTGCATTTAGGTAATGAAGCATTGGTGTCTACTAGTGTAGTGGGAGATATTAGAATCAATTTAGATTCTTATAGGCATTTAGTTTTAAATAAACGTTTATTATGTACTACAATTCAAGAAGAATTTAATGTCGGTCTCTTGTTTAAATAAATTTGAGTATGCGGTTACTTTTAATAAAGTTTTTATTATTAGTAAGATTAACAAATTTGTTTGTAAAGGTACATTGGAAAACGGTATATTCTACTTGCGTAGAAATATCTCTCACTTGTTAGACATAGAATCAACGAAACCTAATCATAAAAGAGTAAAATTATGAAAAGATGAAACCTACCTATGGCATTTGCGCTTAGGTCATATTAACCTTAATAGGATTAAAAGATTGGTAAGTGACTGACCTCTAAGTGACTTAAAGGTCGATGATCTACCAACTTGTGAATCTTATTTGGAAGGTAAAATGATCAAAAGGTCATTTATGACCAAAGGCACAAGAGCCATCGAATGTTTAGGATTGATACACACTGATGTGTGTAGACCTACGAGCATTCAAGCTAGAGGTGGATATGAGTACTTCATCACTTTCATGGACGATCGCTCAAGATTTGGCAGTGTGTATCTCATGAGACATAAGTCGGATGCTTTTGACATGTTCAAAATATTTAAAGCTGAAGTTGATAATCAGCTTGAGAAACGCATAAAAATCTTGAGGTCTGATCATGGTAGAGAATATCTATCTGGTGATTTTCAACAATATCTTATTGATAATGAGATAATTTCTCATTTTTCTGCACCAGGCACACCTTAACAAAATGGGGTGGCAGAAAGAAGAAATAGAACTCTTTTGGATATGGTTAGGTCTATGTTGAGTTATTCAACGCTCCCTGATTCTTTTTGGGGATATTCTTTACAAAATGCAATGTACATTATAAACGATGTACCATATAAGTCGGTTCCTAAAACATCGCATGAGTTGTGGACCGGGTGAAAACCTCGTGTACAACACTTAAGGATATTTGGATGTCCTGCGCACGTGTAAAGAAGGAAAGAAAGAAAAGATGGAGTCCCATTCAGAAACATGTATATTTGTAGGGAATCCAAAAGGAACAAAAGGATATTATTTTTATAGTCCTTCAGATCTTAAAGTATTTGTTTCGACAAATGCTGAATTTCTGGAAGAGGACTTTAAGAATAATTTTGTGCCTAACAGTATAATTGTCCTGAATGAGCTTTTAAGAGAAACAATTCCATAAGAGGTTTCGCAACCAAGCCCATTTGTAAGTTCCTTACCAACACAAGATCAACAATCTACCATACCTCGTTGTAGTGGGAGAGTTGTTAGACAACCCAAGAGATACATCGGTCTAGGAGAATCTGTAGAGAATCTTCCGGACGACGGTGATCCCTATACGTACAAGGAAGCAATGGAAGATGTTGTTAGTCGCCATTGGCAAAAGGCAATGCAATCCAAATTAAATCTATGTTTAAAAACAAAGTCTGGTCTCTTGTAGACTTGCCTAAAGGGATAAAACCCATCGGGTGCGTATACAAGAGGAAAAGGAGGAATGGATGGAAAGGTGGAAACCTTTAAAGTTAGATTGGATGCTGAAGGTTATACATAGAAGGAAGGTATCGATTATGAAGAAAACTTCTCTCTTGTGGCCATGCTTAAATCCATTAGGATACTCTTATCCATTGCAGCATATCTAGACCTAGAGATTTGGCAAATGGACGTCAAGATAGCTTTCCTCAACGAAAGTCTTGATGAAAGCATCTACATGATGCAACCAGAAGGATTCATTGAAAAAAGCCAAGAGGAAAGGGTATGCAAGTTGTAAAGATCCATATATGGATTGAAGCAAGCATCCAGATCCTGGAACATAAGGTTCGATCAAGCCGTGAAAAGTTTTGGATTTATTCAAAACCTAGTGTATGCAAAAGGATTAAAGGCAACAAGTTGGTTTTCCTAGAACAATTTGATATAAATGACTTAGGAGAAGCAAGTTATATTCTTGGTGTCCAAGTCATAAGGGATAGAAAGAATAGAACGATTGCATTATCCCAAGCTTCATACATTGATAAGATCTTGTCTAGGTTTTCCATGCAAGATTCTAAGAGAGGTATGTTACCTTTCAGACATGGAATCAAACTTTCTAAGGAACAAGTTCCTGAGAATGAGCATGAAGCGCAATTCATGAGTAGGGTTCCATATGCATCGGCAGATGGAAGTCTCATGTATGCAATGCTCATCAATAGACTAGATAATTGTTTTACTATAGGCATACTTAGCAGGTTTCAATTGAAACCTGATCCTGATCATTGGATGGCAATCAAACATATTTTGAAGTATCTTAGGAGAACGAGAGATTATATGCTTGTATACTTTTGAGGGGATTTAATTCCAGTTGGGTATTTAGATTCTGATTTTCAGTCAGATTCTGACTCCAGGAGATCAACATCAGGATCTGTGTTTACTATTGGAAGAGGGGTAGTTATATGGAGGAGTATCAAGCAATCGTGTGTTATCGCATGTGAGGCTGCTAAAGAGGCTGTCTGGCTTCGCCAATTCTTGATTGACTTGGAATTGGTTCCTGATACGAATAAGCAGATCACTATCTATTATGACAGTAGTGGAGCAGTGGCTAATTCGAGAGAACTAAAAAGTCATAATAGAGGGAAACACATTGAAAGAAAGTATCACCTTCTAAGGGAAATTGTGCATAGAGGTGACGTGACGATTATCAAGATCGCATCAGCATAAAATCTAACGGATCCCTTTACAAAGGCTTTTTCACAAAAGAGTTTTGATGGACATCTAAAGAATATGGGGATGAGATATATGACACATTTGCTATAGAGCAAGTGGAGATTGTTAGGATTATGCTCGATAGCAAGAATATAATAATGTATTTGACAATCTTTTCATATTAATAAAGTGATTTCTAGTTTAACAAATCTTATAGCGTTTATAGTTTAATTTCTATAATTGTCAAAAGTAAAAAATCATAAGGTCAAAAGACTATGAGAAAAGAAGAACTGTTCATACATCTAGATATGTATGAGGTAGACACAATTCTTTAGTTAGTCTTGAATAATATTCACAACTAAAGATAAAGGTTGGGTGCCTTTATCTTGTCAAAGTTGTAGATTCTTTTGCTAGCATTTGAGTGGGATCAAATGTGTTATGATGAGTCTAAAATCATCAAAGTGTAGTGTTTTTGGGCAAAAGAATCTAGTGCACTAGATACATTGAATTGGATCATAATGAAATACTTTATCTAGAACCGTCAATAGATAAAAGTTTTTCATTTGAAGACAATCGGAGAGTCTATCTCAATCCTAAGATAAATGATGGACTTATGGTTGCAAGTGTTATCATTTGAGCTATCAATGAGTACGATTATATAGCATAGTCTATCCTTGGTAGTGTGGTGGCATTCATTTGTTAATCGATAGAGGACTTCATTTGTAGCTATAGACATCGTGGCTCAATTTATTAAATGAGAATAGAATATCATCATATGGATGTTTTAAGGTATTGGATATTAAATCTTAACATTAAGTTTTCAATAGTGTCTATTGAAATATGGCTTCTGGACAAGTCAAAATATCCAAGTTCAAAATGTGGTCATATGAGTAAATATGGTAACTTGAAGAGCTCTAGGCTGTCTATGAGCTCTTGGCGATTATTGGTATTCTTCATGAGGATACACTTTCTCCATTAAGGTTGTCTAGAGTCTGAATGAGTAACATCAACTTATTCTATCTTTATTTAAGAGTTCAATTTTAGTTCTTTAGTGGAATGAACTAAAATTAAATAGATCGGACCTAAGTGAATCATTTGTTGATTGTGATTGGGTTGTGTCTATTGTAGCTTAAATTTAGATAGCCCGCCAAGATCCCTAATCAACACGAACTTGCATGGATCACTTAATATATTCTACCGGACCAATTTAGGGGTCCATCTAGAATTGTATTAAGGTACGTGAATTTGTTTCTTTTTACAAGAATTGGTCTAGTTCACATGTGGATTTTTTTATCAAGGTCCAATGGATTTAATAAAATAAAAAAAATAATATATGGCCTATATATATGGTATTGGCGGAAAGACTATTTAGAATTGCTTTATTATATTTATTTAATTAATTAATTATTTGATTAAAAGTCAAAATCTTTTTCCTAGTAGGAGATGGTCTCCTAAAATTATACTGTTGTTGGTAGTATAATTAATATTAAATACTATATTTGACATGTAGATAAATAAAAGGAATTATTTATCTAATCAAATTAGGAAGTCTTTAATATGGGTACAAATACACTATTGAGTTGGATTACGAGTCTTGGTGTAGGATAGAATTCATTTAGAAAAAGGATTCTTAACTACCAAGTAAATCCATCTAAGGAAAGGATTCTAAACAACCAAGTAAATCTTTCTTCGGAAAGGATTAGTGATCCTAATATATATTCTTGTGAATTTCGGCCAGCTCATATATATATATATATATATATAAGAGGATAGAATTCCTTTAGAAAAGGATTCTTAACTACCAAATAAATCCACCTAAGAAAAGGATTCTTGCCAACCAAGTAAATCTTTCTTAGGAAAGGATTTGTGATCATATATATATACCCTTGTGAATTTTGGCCAGCCCAATGATTTCTTTGAGTAAAATTTCGGCCAACTAAGGTTTTTCTAAGAGAGAATTTTGCTTGGCAAGAGAGAATTTTGAGAGCGAAAAATTTAGTATTTTACTCTAGACAAAATTCAATCAACTTTAAGTTATAGGGTGTGGAATTCGACAATGAGAAAAGAGAAAAAAAGAACATTTTTGTTTTCGATAGTACTCTGGTATCTTTTACATCAAAAGGGTTTTGTGTACAACAGCGAATCAAGGTTCAAGCGAGTTTCAATCAAATTGATTGATAATTCACAAGTGACCAGACGTTCTTGATTTTTCTCTTGCAGGATATTTGTAACTAACAAAGAAATAGATTTTGTTTGTTTCCATCCTCAGGTATACAATTTGAAGAAAGGGAGCCCACACTCCTAGGTGATTCATGTTCGTGATTGGATTGGAAGATCTTACGGAATCAATTCGGCGCTTGTTCAATCGTCACGAGAAAAAGGTATGACACTTTTATATACATCAATCAATATATGGTTAAGGTTCTTGTTATTTAAAAGGAAAAATATTTAATTATACGCAAACCATAATTTTTATTAAAATTTCTCACGCTTCCGATGCGTGTGGTTTTTTTCCTTCATAGAATTCGGCCAAGAACAAGAGAAAAAGGGAATGTTTTTGTTTTTGGTATTACACTAGTATATTTTACATCAAAAGGCTTTTATTTACAAAATCAAATTCGGTTCACACGAATTTCAATTAAGTAGATTGATAGTTCACAAGTGACCGGACGTTCTTTGATTTTTCTCTTGGAGGATTATTGTGACTAACAAAGAAAAAGATTTTGTTTGTTTCCATCCTCAGGTAAGCAGTTTAAAGAAAAGGAGCCCACACTCCTAGGTGATTCACATTCTTGATTGGATTGGAGATCTTACAGATTCAATTCGGCTCTAGTTCAATCATTACGAGAAAAATGTACGATACTTTTATATACATCAATTAATCTAGAGTTAAGGTTCTTGTTATTATAAAGGGATTTTTTTTTAATTATATCAAACCCTAATCCTAATTTTTCACGCTTCCGTTGCGCGATTTTCTCTACAGAGATAATAGTGTCCGAAAAGGGGGCCGAAGAACTGAAGAAGCTATCAATTAATTCTGCAGTTAGCATTAAGCCTAGTTGTTGCCACTATTTCTTTGTCCACTTATTGACATGTACGAATTTGCAACCTCCGATTGATTAGAGAGAAAAGAGAGACTGAGAGTTATTTCAGACACTTGTACACTCTGAATTATTGAATAAAATAATATCATTCACTTCACTAATGTCTTCTTAATGCATTTCATCCATCCTTCCACGTGAAATTGGTACCGAAGGTACCTACCCCGACCTCGATCTACCTAGGTTGCGGGCCAGAGGGTGTTAGCTAAGATTCCTGACTCGGAGTGAATTTTCTGCCAAATGTCACAAATTTGAGGAGGGGATTGAAAGTAGTCCCATACACATGAAAAAAATAAGCAACCACAACCTATCTCATTCCACTGAGGCCTCACCATTGACCCTAAGTATCGATGAGCTATAGAGATGTTCAAGCAGGAGCATGGGAAACAGCTTCGACCAGAGCGAGACCCGAAAGGGAAGGGGCCAATGGGTGAAGAATATATGGAGTCATCGGATGATGAGTGACATGGAGGCCACTTTACCATTACTTGCCATTTCCTTTAGATTGTTGAACAATTTCTAGTTATTTTATTTTTCATCACTTTATTTTGCATTTATTTACATTGTTTTAAGAACTTTTAGTAATATTGTTTAGTTTGGGTGTTTTTGAGAGTGGAGAGAATGATTTATCTTGTTAGATATTTGATTTGAGATATATATTTGTGTGGTTGTTAACTTTTTTTTTGTCAGATTTTGTGCTTTAAGGATCGGTTCCTTATCTCTTAGAATTGATACACTGGTGACTTACAAGTAGTCTTTGAGGGACGAGCAAGCCAAGAGTGCTTATAAAAAGTATGGGAACCTAATGATATTTAAGAAACAACCACCTTGGTTTCATCTCTTCATTTAAACATTTATCTCTCTAATTTTGTTCATAGACATTTTGGTGAGTTGTGAATGTGAATATGCCTATTGAACATATTTTTGGGCTTTGTGTGTGGATAATCACTGATGAATGGAAACGTTTGTGATTGCAATACAATTTTGGTTTCCATGTTTTTGCATGGATTGATTAATTACTTCATTTTTTTGTATGATGTGCCGAAGGGTCCTTAGGATATAGGTATGAGTGTACATGCACTTTAATTGCAATATAGTGCCCCATTCGGTTTGTGGGTTGACATATTTATAGCTACTTGTACCCGGATGAACTTATAGTGTTAATCGGCTTGGTGGTTGTTCCCTATTCCATCAAATTTAGAGATATGATTATGCTTGATGTGGTTACTTTGAACTTAATTGTCATATTGCATCTTGATTGCCTTTTTGATGATGAGCCTTTTTTGATTCTTTTGTTTCGTTGGGCATTGACTGTGAATAATTAGTGCCTAGGTTGTTTGTTTTGAGTCATGTTAGGTGCGCATCACTAGACTCTGAAGTCTTCAACATTGAAGACAATGTTGGGTTTTGGTTTAGGGGTGTATACACCTTGTTAAGTCATCTTTTTATTTGTCCAGTCATGTATTCAGTTATTTTTGGTCCAAAATTTTCAATTTTATCGCATTGGCCAATTTTTTGAGCATATACTAGCTTGAATGTGATGCCTTGAACGTGTGCTTTTGGTAAGTTTATACATGCATTGTGAGCTTGTGTAACAGATCTTTGTCACTCGTGGGTTTTATTTGCATTGTCATGGGTTAGTCCCATCCTTTCTGTGCTTAATTTGAGGGGACTCGGTGCTCTTGCACCGTTTTGTAATAGTTGAGACACCCGTTAGTTCACAAACACAAACCAAATAAAAGCGTATCGAGTGTTAAATTCTTTCTATTCTTAAAACACTTTTCTTATCAATATGTGTCAAATGCCATAAGACATACATTGCATATATATTATGGATTGCTTGATGGATGCATTCATTCCCTTGAAATACTAGTTATGGAAATGATTATAGGCAGTGTGTGTGCATTAACTGCTTAAAAAGCCCAAGAACATTCTTATGTTCTTTTGTGTGCTCCAAAACCAATTTGAGGCCAAACATTTACCTTTTCATTTGGAACCACAATTGACCATATAACCGTAAGCCGAACACAAGCCAACCCTTTTTAATTGCCAATCATGTAATGGTGTGTGTTTTGTGTGGTTGATAGGTAAGTAGCTCTCAGTTGTAAGGAAGTGTGTACTTAGGCAATCTTGTGATGTCCAAGTATAGGCTCAAAATATAAAAGTGCCAAATTGTAAGAGTTCATGTGTGTTTGTGTGCAAAATGAAAAGAAAAAGAAAAGAAAAATCAATACAAAGAAGATGGCAAAAGAAACATTAAAAAAAAAGACAAAAAGGAAAGGAAAAAGTAGCCTTGAAATTAAGTGTAAAAGTAATCTCAATGAGGAGTACTATTGTGTAAGCATGAAAAGTGAATTCTAAGTGTGATGCCTAGACCAAATTGTAAATGATTGGTTAAGTAGAACTTGTGTCGAGTGTGTGAGTATATTAATCATGATTGCTGATCTTTAAACTCAAAAGTTTCCAATTTTCTTTGTTTATCACATATAACCCCATGACCCCATTACAATCAAAGGGAAGTCCTATTTGATCCATAGTATGTCTTGATTGGGAATGCTTGTAGAAGCTTGATCTTCCACGTTAAAGGCATAGTGAATCATTCATACGCTAGTTCACAAACATTAGCGGTTTTTGAAGGTACGTTGTATGCAATGCAATTTCCTTCTTTGCATAATTTCCTTCTTTGCATACCTTGAATGAGTTTGAACTTTGGACTACAAGTGGAAAAAGAGGAGCTAAACCGTGTGAGGATTAGAGTCAAAGCAAATTATGCTCAAGGTGTGAGAGTGAGTAGCTACCGATATGAGAGCACTCTTAGGCGTGGGATTCATGATAGCACGAATTTTCCTCAAGTGCCTTTGAGTTGTTTTAGATGACTTTGCATATGTTTACTTCTATCTATCACACATCATTGTATCATATCACCGGTTGGACATGCGATTTACTAAACTATTTGTTTTGAGTCTAGAAGAGTTTTAGATCGAGTCATTTTCATTTCTTTCTTTTGTTAAGTTTTATTGTTTGCTCGAGGATGAGCAAAGCTTTGGTTTAGGGGTATTTGATCGAACAAGAAATGCCATACATTTTGGCCTTTGAATCCAGTTCCTATGTCTTGTTTTTGTGTATTTTTTGTTATCTTATGGCTTGTTATATATGTTTGTAGGCAATTACATACAAATTGGAAGAAAGGAAGGAAAAGCATGGAATTACATGGAATTACATGGAATAGGGCAAATTCGATGAACCAAGGAAGCTTCTGTGTGCTGGTAACTTCATGGGTCCCTACCCACATAACTACCCCCGTACTGGGTGAAGAATTAAAAGAATTGTCAGTGCACAGGTGCCACCAGCGCTATGGTCATGCATGTACGAGCGTACTGAAGGTGGGGAATTTGTTCTAGGTTTGCGTGGGTCCTTACACGCACACTAACCATGCATTTGGCACGTCAGGACTGCCACATCAGCATTATCAGACCTAATCTTGGGACCCTATAAATATATTCTTTCATGAATCGAAAAAAGAGATCTCCCCATCATCTCTTACACCTATCTTCCTCTCTCTTACACTTTCTATCATATTTAATTACTAACCTGAATTTAGTAAATATCCCTCAACAAATCTAACCATCCTCCATCATCATTTACTCAAGGACACTTGGAGAATGGATCAAGCTTCAGGAAGGGAGGAATTCTTTATGTGTATTCTCTTATCTCCTTGTTATTCTATTGTATTTGTCTTGAGTAGCTAAACATCCCACAAGGGGATTGATATGAAACACTTGTGGATATTGGGCTTCGTAATGAACTATATTTTATTTTATTAAATCTATCAGTTATGTTTCATTATTTGATTTAATTGCTTCCCTAGATTGGTTGGTATTTGATTGTACAATCCTCTCTTTGCTAATTGATTTAGGGAATGATTTGATTAGTTTATTGGATATACATCTATTTAATCCTCTTAAGCTCAATTAAATGAAATGGTCAAATAAGATTACATCCTCAAGTGAGACCCGAACTTAATAATCTAAATTTCTATCTAATCTCTAATAGATGGCCAATTCTATACATCTAGGTTGGTTGTTTACGAGAGGTTAAGCACCAACACTATACATCTAGGATGGTGAATTTATAATGAGATTAGTCCCTTAATTTAATAGATGTGCATTCATGAACTATCACTTGTGAGTGGCCAATAAAATACATCTAGATTGGAAACTCAAGAGGGAATACAACCAATACTATACATCAAGATTGGTTACAATCGATTAATGTGCATTCATTTCTTGAGAGTTCATACATGTCCACAATTCATTTGTTGTATCCATCAATTCCTAAGTCTTAACCATCATATTTCAACACCCATTTCGTATTAACACTAATTGCATTTTAGACTAATTAGCCTAATTGTAGTCGTAACAATTAACCCTTCAAAATCCCAACCGTTTACATTTACTTTTCGTGCATAGTTTTAGTTTAATGTTAGTTAACTAGTTTTAGCCATTTGATTTCCCTTTCCCTATGGACGACACCCGACTGGCCATTTTACTAGTTTTATAATCTGTTAACCAAAAATTCGCTCTAAGAGAGGAATTTCAACAAACACCCTCAGGACCACAACCTTGGTAAATCACGGTAGGGGTAAGTATCTTCTGTACCGGTTACACATGTGTGAAATGGGATGAATGAATGATGGAAAAATGGTGGATTAAGTAAGATTATTCTTATTGAACACTGCAATAAGTACAATGAAATGGTGATTAATACATTAATATGAAACACTCAATACCTATTATTAACTGAAAATACTCTTAAGGTGAGGAATATCAATTAACACCCTCAAGACCACAACCTCGGAAGTCGCGGTTAGGATAGGTACCCTCGGTACAAGGGTTAAGTGTTAAGATGGAGATAAGATGATAACGAAACACTAAAAGAGATGTATGATGGAAATGGCACTGTTTTATTGTGTAAATCTATTTCATTACAAAGAGTGTAAATCGCTCAATTTCTCTGTCTCTCTCTCTTTCTAAATGGACTGGAAGTGGCAATCCTCGTGCGTGTCAAAAAGTGGATAAAATTTCCTATTGTTGGCCATGTTATACTGATAGAATTTAGGCGACAATGGAGCTTTGATCATTGGTGGTGAATTTTCTTCTTAATTTCTATCTCTTCATGAATGTCAATGCGTATTTTAATGTAGATTTTTTATTTAGTTGGTTATTCTCCCACCTTAAATCACTGAATTAAATCCCCATGGCGGGATGTTACATTTAAATGACGTTGACTTCGGCTGATCAACGAATTCAAGGATATCTTGGTGAGATAAAATTGTTTCCTCTTTGGCTTCAATGACTTGGCCTGCATGCTTGTAATGGTTTAATGTACGTTGGAGTGTAATTCTGATCTTGTACGTTTCCCTGGCAAGGTATCTCATAGAGGTCATCAGTTATGGTGCTTACTACCTCGAATGGCGAGGTACACTTCGGCATCGACATTATTTCTAGGAGCTTGATCCGACCACTCCAGGCCTTCTTTGGAGCTTGACCTAATCATGCTGGTGCTTTTTGGTGATGACGGGGCTTTGCGGGCTTCTTTCTTTTCTGCTTGGATAGGTTAAAATTATGCCTCGGTGAAGCCGGGTGTTACTGTAAAGTAAGTTCAATACCTCGGGAGATACCTTCCCCTTGGGGAACCTAGGTCCTCCCACGTCGACCTAGATTAGGGATTCTATCCTGGTAAAGGGAGCTTGACGTGATCACGTCGGGCTTTAATTGGTGAGCTTGGATGTGTACAAGATGCTTAAATGGTTTGGGCGACCTTTTTTTTCTCCTTTAGGATCGCTTGGTAGCTCGACCTGGGGGACCTTGATACCTCATTACATAAGCCCAAATTTGGACCCCTGCATGGAGGCTGGGAAGTGGAAAATTTTCCTTTGGTCCCTAGCCAAATTTGGCTATTAACACCTATCTCTTTTTCTTTACTAATTTGAAGTGGCGAACTCGAATTTATCGATAAGTGGATACAAAATCAATGGAGATGGCTTTGCTTCATTCTAAATGTAGAACAAAAGAGTCCATAGATAGCAAATAAAGCTGGATACTTTATTTGTGGTTAATCTATAGTTGTGTCCATTTTGTAATGTACGGTGACTCTATCATGAATCATTCATATGAGATATGGGAATGAAGGCACCTTGTATGATGCGATCATATAAGACGTGGCCATGATCTATATGAACATCTCACTAAGATCCGTTTACTGATGAGATTCATATATATCAATTATTGATGGCTATATATGGGTGATCTTAATCTTGAGTGTCTTATCGACTCCTTCAGGTTAGATCATGGTCTTTGATATACCATGGGTAAGGTCAGATGCATTTCCTTATCAATATACTCCAGATGTTGGGATTACGGTTTGGCTTGTGGCTGGGAAGTTTGTACACAATAGTGGAATTCACTCCTTCTTGTGACAAATAGATGGTAGTTCCCTTAAGGGTTGATTCGGGGCTTGGACAATATGAGCGATCTCCTAATTCTGTGAGGAAATAAGATTTATTGTTTATTATAAAATAAATGGTACTTAAAGGATTTATGTAATTAGAGGGATATAACGGACATTATGACCCAGCTCTAATTATGAAGTACTGTGGAGGATCACACCATGTGTAATAGTTATATCGATGGATACCGAGTTGTATCGGTCTGTGTAAAAGCGTCTACAGTTGAGAGAGTGCAGCTTCAGGTTTTTAGTGGAAAAACACCAGAGTTAATAATCAAGAAATATTAATTAAAGAGTTTAATTAATGATTTTGAGGATTATTGGAGCACGAAATACTGTGGGTCTATTAGGTCCCTTTGCTAGCCCGATCGATTTAGTTAACAAGGATCACAGTTAATTAATTGGATTGTCCAATTAATTGCGTTACGAAAGTGACATATTTATTTGGAAATTAATTGAATAATGAGATTATTTAATTAATTAATGATATGATTATGTTAATTAAATAATTAGGTTATTTAATTGTGTAATTAATCGTTAGTTGGAGGGTGTTGATTGACATTTAATATTTAAAGATAAGATAATTTGACTATTTTTTTTATTAAATTAGATATATTTTTTTAATTTAAAGAGCTTGAATTCAAAATAAATTGATTAAAATCTTTAAAGATATGAGATATCTTAAAAGATTTAAATTGATTGGTTATATCAAAATTTATATATATATATATATATATATATATATGATATATATGTTTTAAAATTTTAAAAGATAAGAACAATACACATATATAAGTGTTTGTATAGGATACAAACAAGGGTGTGCGTGAATCTGTAAGCATCAGTGTACAACACATAATAGTTTTCTCTGAAGTGTTCAGGTAAGTGTGTGTAAGAGAGATTAAAGAGAGAAAAATATTTTGTGTGCAAGAGTTGTGCACTGATATCAAAATAAAGTGCTTCTTATTTTCTCTACATCCTCCAATTCACGTTTCTGAGATCGTGTCGCACCCATACACAATTACCAGTCCCGGGAGATAGCGAGGAAGATCGAGTCGTTCAGACTATAGCATATCATAAAGTGAATGAGCCTCTAAACGTTGGTAAGGTTCTAGATTTTATTATTCTTTATATTGATTTCAATTTTCTGTATATACATATATTTTATTATTGTAATAATTTTATATGTATTAGTTCCGAAAATAATTACGATCCCAAGTTCACTGGTTCCAGATCAATTATGATATGTATAGAAATTTTAAAGCTCATTTCCGCTGCGTTACCGGTGAACGGAGTTCCAACAATTGTTATCAGAGGAAATTTTGTTTTCGGAACAAGAAATTGTGTTCGATGCTCCTGTATGTATGATTGTGTAGGCACGATTTAAATTGATTGTATAATGTTTTTGTATGTATATTAGTTTTTTTAATTTATAAAAACATGATTGATCGTTAATTATATGGTAATGTGGATTTAGTGTTTATGGGTTGTATAATTTTATTTTAAATTTTTTACTATTATTGTATTGTAAATAAAAAAAATATAACATATATTGAAGACCTGGAAAAATCGCGAAGAAGGATTCATGAGATGAATCGGAGTGACCTGAAGAGATTGGAAGACTCAAAAATTACAAGAAGACCAAGGAATGCCTTGGAGGTATTTTTGTAATTTTAGATTCCATCTTTTTATGTTAAATAGTCAACAGTACTCAGTCCATTCATATATACTTTATATTATGTGATGATAAAAGCATTGCTATGCATACGTATGTCAATTAGATTAGATGTGCCTATACAAATATATTTGATATGTCATACATGCATCATAGCCTGGTAATTTATGTTTTTTTTAATGTGATTAAAATAGGTAAATACGTAGTTGGCTACGAAAATGAGATTAGTTTTTTAATAGTTAAAAAACATGGTAATTCTTATTAAATATTAATCTAGTTATTAAAGAGTTTAATAAGTTAGGTTAATGGGGTCATTTATTATTATTATGATTAATATGATTAATTACCTAATAATAAATTAATCGAATAAAGTGTTAGAGTTATAATAGTTAAAACTTGGTAAACACTATCATCATAATTTGACCTTAGTAAATAGTTTACAAAGGCTCAGATTATTCACTAATGGATTAGATTTTTAATTGTTAAAAATCATTAGTAATTTATTAGTTAATTAGATGATGATTCTGATAATGGATTAGTTAATGCACTAGATAACTTGATTAAAGTTAGCCTTTTGATCTTGTAGAGTCTAGGTGTATTAACGGATAATAGAAAACCTTAATTTTAAAATAGTTAGTGGGAGAGAGATATATGATGTATATATCCCGCGGTCTCCATCATTAGTTCAACACCGTGAGATCCGAGTGGGGCCTCGTGACGATTTTGCTTTCATCCTCCCTAAGGAGGGTTTCCATAAAGGTCAATACCAAGGTTGACTTCCTAACGGATAGGATTTTTGAGGGTATTTCGGGATTGACTGACCCTAATGTGGCGATACTCGAGTTAAGCTCGTGAGATTTGAAATGGTGGGGTACACTCACGATGGTTTTGATTAAGTTTGTTAATTAAAAACCTGACTGAATAAACAACGGTTGAATGATATGGAATAAGAATTATTCTAGAATATCATTAGATTGAAAATGTCTCGGTCCAACATGCAAAGACTTGACCTTCCCTAAGGCGGCACTTCCCTATGTTTGTTGGTTTGTTGGTTTGTCGTGGTATAGTAACTAGTTTTAGGGTAGTTCTAGTTCGTTAAACATGTTCATGCAACATGTTTAAATTTATACCAAAGCCCTTGTACTTGTTTTAATTAAACGACTGAATGAATGTTTTATTTATTTCAGCAATAATGTATTACTTCAAATGCTCGCAAATGACAAATTAACAGGTGATAACTACACTAAGTGGAAACTTAACATTAATGCAATATTGGTCACCAAAGAACTCGAGTTTGTACTTACGGAGGATTTTCCTCCAGTGCCTACTGCCAATGCCACACAAACTATTTGTGAGGCATACCAGCGATGGGTCTCATCTGATGAGAAAGCCGAACATATCTGTTGACTTCTATGACATACGTGCTTGTGACAAAACATAAAGCAATGACTTCAGCATTCAAAATCGTGGAGTCATTGCAAACTATGTTTAGGCAGCACTCCGAGCAAAAGTGAGACGATGCTATTCATTCAGCTATGCTCGCTTGCATGAAGGAAGGTACGTTAGTTTGGGAACATGTCCTGAGCATGATGGCCTACTTCAACATGGTAAAAGTCAATGGCGGGGCCATTGATGAACCTAGTCAAGTGAGCATCATATCGACGACTCTTTCGAATAGTTTCAATCAATTTAAAAGCAACTATGGGATGAACAAGTTAAAGTTCAGTCTTGCACAATTGCTCAATGAGCTTGCTATCTTTGAGTCCTTGATTAAGGACAACAAGGGTAAGACTGGTGATGCAAATGTTGTTGAACCATCTTCTTCCTCTAATAATAAAAAAAGGTTGGAGAGGTCTCTAGAAGGCAAAGGGTAAGCCCAAACCTAAGATAGCCCAAAGCAAAAAGAAGAGCGCCTCCACCGACCAAGGCAAGGGAAAATGTTTCCATTGAGACAAGGTCTGGCACTGGAAGAGGAATTGTCCTCAATATCTGGAGGAGGCAGCTAAGAAGAAGAAAAAGAAAGGTAAATATGATTTACTTGTTCTTGAATCTTGTTTAGTGGAAGATGATTCTTCACCCTAGATAGTTAATTCGGGGGTCACTAACCATGTTTGTTTTTCTTTGCAGTGGACTGATTCTTGGACACAGCTAGATAAAGGAGCCGTCTCATTGTGTGTGGGGTCAGGGGATGTCGTATCGGCCAAAGCAGAGGGTGCAATAAGATTGCAATTTTGTAATAATAATAGTTTTTTATCATTGAACAATGTTTTTTATATTCTTGGATTTACACGGAAATTGATTTATGTTTCTAAGTTGTCATAATACAAATATTCTATTTCTTTTAATAATAAGTTTGTTATTATTGGAAAGAATGGTCTGAATATTTGTTCAGGAATTAATGAAAATAATTTTTATGTGTTAAGACCGTTAATACATACAACTCTGCTTATCAATGAAATGTTTAAGGTTGAAAAACAAAAAACTAAATGACTTAAGATTTCTCCAGATAATGACACGTATCTCTAGCATCTAAGGCTTGGTCATATAAACCTTGACCGGATAGATGGACTAGTAAAAAGTGGACCCTAAAATGACTTAAAGGTTGGCACGTTACCTGTCTGTGAATCTTGTTTAAAAGGTAAGATGACTAAGAGACCTTTACTGGAAAAGGGTTTAGAGCTAAAGAACCGCTAGAGCTAATACTTATAGACGTCTATGGACCGATGAATGTTAGAGCTATGGGCGGCTATGAGTGTTATGTCATCTTTACAGATGACTACTCGAGATACGGATATGTCTACCTGGCGCAACGAAAGTCGGAAACATTTGAAAAGTTCAAAAATTCTGAGATGAAGTTGATAATCAATTAGGTAGGACTATCAAGTCACTACGATCAGATCGTGGAGGTGAGTACCTTGACCAAGAGTTTGAAGACTTCATGGTCGAGCATGGGATAGTTTCCCAACTCACAGCTCCTAGTACACATTAGCAAAATGGTGTAGCCAAGAGGAGAAATAGAACCCTGATGGAAATGGTGATATCTAAGATTAGTTTCTTATCATTACCAAATTCCTTCTAAGGATATGCATCACAAATAGCGGCTACATTTTGAATGTAATGCCATTCTAATCTATTTCTAAGACTCCTCTGGAGTTATGGAATGGTCGTAAAGTTAGTTTGCGACATTTCCGTATATGGAAGTGTCCAACCCACGTGCTGAAGAACAGAAGTAGAAACCTAGACTCCAAGTCTATGGTCTGCCTGTTGTAGGATACTCCAAGGAGACCAGAGGTGGACACTTCTATAGTCTCGAAGATAATAAAGTATTTGTATCAACAAATGCATTGTTTCTTGAGGACAATTATATTAGTGACCAAAAACCTCGTTCTAAGATTATATTGAATGAGTAGGAGACTAGTATGACTAGTGTTTCATCAGTAAGAGTTGTTGATCCATAAACATATAAGAGTCCGATGGTTCCTAATCAAGATACAATACCACCTAGATGTAGTGAGAGGGCTGTGAGACAACCTGAATGCTATGTAGGTATAGGTGAGGGATAAAGTGTTGTCTCTGCTGATAGAATTAATGATCCATTGACATTTAAGAATGCAATGGAAGATCCTGATAAAGAGGAATGTCTTAAAGCCTTGAATCTCGAGATGGAGTCCATGTACTCTAACTCAGTCTGGGATCTTATAGACTTGATGAATGGGCTAAATCCCATACGGTGTAAGTGAATCTACAAGAGAAAGAGAGGAGTAGACCGGAAGGTAGAGACCTTCAAAGCAAGGCAAGTGTCTAAGGGTTATATCTAGAAAGATGGGGTCGATTATGAAAAGACCTTCTCACCAGTAGCCAAGTTTAAGTCTATTAGGATTCTCTTATCCATTGATGCCTATTTCGATTACAAAATTTGGCAAATGGACATCAAAACTGCATTCTTGAACATCAATCTTGACGAGAGCATCTATATGATACAACCAGAAGGATTCGTGTCTCTAGATCAATTACAAAAGGTTTTCAAGCTGCAAAGATCCATTTATGGATTTAACCAAGCATCTAAATCTTGGAACATTAGGTTTGATGATGTGATCAAAACCTATGGCTTCAAGCAGAACATCAATAAGCCTTGCGTCTACAAGTGCATCATTGACAAGAAAGTAGTTATCTTGATCCTATACGTAGATGATATCTTACTCATTGGGAATGATGTGGGAATGTTGTCTAATGTAAAGGGTTGGCTGGCTAGCTAATTCCAAATGAAAAATTTAGGAGAGGAGAGTTATTTTATTGGGATCCAACTTATAAGGGATCATAAGAACAAACTCTTAACACTGTTTTAGGCATCATATATCGATAAGATTCTTATACAATTTTTCGATGTTGAACTCTAAGAAAGGTAATTTACCTTCCAGGCATGGAGTTCACTTGTCTAAGGAACAGTTTCCTAAGACACCTCAAGAAGTTGAGGATATGAGACATGTACCCTATGCATCAGCGATAGGTAGTCTCGTGTATGCTATGTTATGCACGTGACCAGACATCTGCTATACAGTGGAAGTAGTCAGCAGATACCAGTCCAACCCAAGATTGGATCATTGGGTTACTGTTAAAAATATTCTCAAGTAACTTTAGAGAACGAGAAACTATATGCTAGTTTATTTCGGATAGAATTTAATCCTGTTAGGATACACGTATTTTGATTTTCAATAAGACAAGGATTCTATGAAATCCACGTCTTGATCAGATTTTACCCTGGGTGGTAGAGCCATTATGTGGAGAAGTATCAAGCAATCTTGCATTGTTTACTCCACCATGGAAGCCTAATATGTAGCCGCTTGCGAAGCTGATAAAGAGGCTGTTTGACTTCGTAAGTTCTTGAATGATCTGGAAGTTGTTCTAGATCTGGATAAGCCTATCACACTTTACTGTAATAACACTAGTGTTGTGGCTAATTCCAAAGAACCAATAAGCCATAAAAGAGGGAAGCATATATAGAGAAAGTATCATCTCATTAGAGAGATAGTTTAGAGAGGAGATGTGATCGTCACAAAGATAGCCTCACAAGACAATCAAGCTGATCCATTTACGAAGAACTTACCGACTAAAGTGTTTTTGGGTCACATAGATGGTCTACAGTTTTAGTGTATATGGGAGATTGTAGGGGTTTATGCCCTAAAAATGTAATTTGTAAATGGATTTATGAAATAAATAAAAGAAAAGTTCAAGATTCGCAGATGTAATCTCTAATAGTGTATATGATTGTCATATACGGATGAATATAGTATGAGATGTGCAATCTAAAGAGTCCATAGATAGCAAATAAAGCGGGGTACTTTATTTGTGGTTAATCTATAGCTACGGTTTATTCCGTAATGTATGTTGATTCTATCCTGAATCATTCATAAGAGATATAGGAATGGAGGCACCTTGTATGATGTGATCATATAGGACTGAGACATGATCTATATAAATCTCTCACCAAGATCCATTTATCGATGAGATTCAAAAATATCAACTAACGATTGCTATATATGGGTGATCTTAATCCTGAATGTCTTATTGACTCCTTCTGGTTAGATAGTGGTCTTTGATATACCATGGGTAAGGTCAGATGCATTTCCTGGTCAACATACTTCGTATGCTGGGATTGCAGTTTGGCTTGTGGCTGGGAAGGTTTCTATACAATAGTGGAATCCACTCCTTCTACTAAGAAGTAGATGGTAGTTCCCTTAAGGGTTGGTTTGGGGCTTGGACAATATGAGCTATCTCCTAATTTCAGGAGGAAATAGGATTTCTTGTCCATTAGAAATCAATAGTACTTAAAGGATATATGTAATTAGAGGGGTATAACGAACATTATGACCCATATCTAATTATGAACTAGTGTGAAGGATCACACCATGTGTAATATCTATATCGATGGATACCGAGTTGTATCTGTCTATGTAAAAGCATCTACAATTGAGAGAGTAAAGCTTCGAGTTTTTAGTGGAATAACACCGGCGTTGATAATCAAGGAATATTAGTTAACGAGATTAATTAATGATTCCGAGGATTGTTGGAGCTCAAAATACTGTGGGTCCATTAGGTCCATTTGCTAGCCCGATCGATTTAGGTAACAAAGGTACAATTAATTAATTGGATTGTCCAATTAGTTGTGTTACGAAAGTGACACGTATTTATTCGGTAGTTAATTGAATAATGAGATTATTTAAATAATGAATGATAATGATTATATTATTTAAATAATTAGATTATTTAATTGTGTAATTAATCATTAGTTAGAGGGTATTGATTGATGTTTAATTTTCAAAGATAAGATAATTTGATTATTTTATTTTTATTAAATTAGATATTTAATTTTGAATTTAAAGAGTTTGAATTCAAAATAAATTGATTAAAATCTTTAAAGATATGAGGTATCTTAAAAGATTTAAATTGATTAGTTTTATCAATATATATAGATATATATATGATATATATCTTTTAAATAGTTAAAGGATAAAAACAATACACATATATATAAGTGTTTGTATAGGATACAATCAAGGGTGTGGGTGAATCAGTAAGCATCAGTGTGTGTGAGAGATAAAGATTAAAAAGAGAAAGATATTTTGTGTGCAAGAGTTGTGCACTGATATCAAAAGAAACTGTTTCTTGTTTTCTCTACATCCTCCATTCAAATTTCTGAGAACATGACACGCCCACAAGCAATTACTTGTTCCGGGAGATAGCGAGGAAGATTGAGTGGTTCAGACATGAGCATATCATAAAGTGAAAAAGCCTCAAAACGTTGGCAAGGTTCTAGATTTTATTCTTCTTTATGTTGATTTTAATTTCCTTTATATACATATATTTTATTACTGTAATAATTTTATATGTATTTGTTTCGAAAAAAATTACGATCCCAAGTTTGCTGGTTCCAGATCAATTATGATCTATATAAAAATTTTAAAACCCATTTCCGTTGCGTTATCAGGGAACAGGGTTACATCATATTTATAGTATGAGTCTTTAGGGTTGATTCGTGGTGAAGAAGCGGTGAATCGTTGAGCTGATCTTCCCCTATTTTTTGACGAGATTCTACGCTTAATGTCGTTGACTCTAGAGAATCAGTTATTTTGAAGATATCTCAGAGGGAGACATATTTGTTTCCTTCTTGGACTCTTTGACTCAGTTTGTATGCACGTGGAAGTTTAATATGTGTTGGAGAATAATTCTGATTCTGCTCGTCGTTTAATGAGATATTGTATAGAGGCTACCTAGCGGGGTGATGGCGAGATACCTATTGGTACCTATATGGTGGTGAGGTACCTTCAGGGATAAATCTAGTTGTATGAAGCTTTGTTATTCTAAATGCAAGATACTGGTCCGCTAGCAGGGGGTCCTAGGGACCCCTCTATTAACGTGGTGCTTGAGCGATCTTGTTTTGGCTTTACGATCATCCTTCATCCTCATAGGGAGTTAGGATAGGTACCCTGATGGATTGGCTAGATTTTCTTACATGCCTAGGTCTCAGCTAGGTACCTTACAGAGGAGGCGAGGTCTTACCCTACCTCGATGATTGTGCTGGGGTGCCTTGTTCATATTGATTCAGATGGATCTAGGCACTTTCGAGGTTGGTTGTCGCATGCTTTTAGCAGGTATCGAGAGGTACCTTCTACCAGGTATTTAACTAGGTAGAAAATTCTCCTTTGGACCCTTGTCAAATTAGGCTATTAACAAAAGTCATCTCTAACTTGAACATCGGTGATTGAGTTGGGGTTGGAGTCAGATTTCCTATCCCCGTTTAGGAAATTTTCTATTCACAACATGGTTACCAGAATCTGGGAAGAAATCTTCTCATTAAATGTAGAGCCTACTTGTCGAGTGAGGGATGGGTTCTTATTTAAAACAATGAGATGTTTTCAGCAGTATGTGAGTTTCTAGGCGTATCTAGCCAAAAATCTTACGGATTATTGTTCCATCTCTCCTATTTTAACACGGTAGCCCTATCATTCTTCTTCAAGCTTTCAAATCCTTCTACTTTCAAAATTCAAAAAGTCCCTAGGCTTTCTCTATTTTTTTCACCTCTTTACCTTCTTCCAGCCGGCTTTCTATTGTTACCATGTCTCATTCTGATTGCGACAGCATAGACCGTCTTGTGGAAGCTGACTCTCTAACTCTCGATCATAGGAAAAGAGCTTGCGAAGAGGATAACAGTGAGAGTGATGCCCCTCATTTGCAACACCACCACTCTAACCAAAACCTTACCATTGGGTCTGGTTTTTTGCTCAACCCAGATACCCCGCTCGAGATAATCGATAGAGATTCTGAAGGGAACTCAGCCGAGGTCAAAGTTGCAAAAGGTCAGGCCATGACCACCACTATTGTAGCAGGAGGGTTACTCACCCTCCCATATGATTTTAGGATCATCCCTGATTCCACCGCCATAGTCAAGTCCATTAATCATTTAAGGGAGAGATTTGGGATTGCTGGTAGCATCACCATCACTGTCCCCAAAAGAATTACGACATGTTCACCCCTTTATCTGACTTGCTTCCTATCCATATCGCTACCCATGAAAGCGGGGTTAGGTTGGCTCTCTCTATCCCTCTCTCCATAGAGCTCTTCATGCCACACAACTTGCCCCTCTTCAAATGACACCCGTGTTTTAAAGGCACCTGATGGATTTTCTCGTGTTATAAAAGGAACAATGCGAGAAGGATGGTGTTGACAGGGAACTGGGACCAGACAAGTTGGGGTTCCTTTTCCAGGTTACTGCCAATTTCCCTGGTCTAAGGGGACAATTTTACCTCTGAGCAAAAAACAACCTGAATTTCAAAGTCCTCAGCGCCACCGAGAAAGATAATCCTTGGAAGGAAGAGTGGGTTGTGATAAGTAGAAAATGGGGGAGCTCGGTCTTCAATGGGGGCACTGAATACCAGGTTCTCACCCGGGTCAGCGGTAAGACAACTTGGTGGAAAGTTTCCCTCGTTGATGAGTCTAGGGAAATTTTGGAAGCGATTGTCTAGCAAAATTTTGCCTATTTGAAGCATCTTACTTTGGATGCTTACGATCCCAGCCGGGTGAACCGGTATCTATGTATCTCCACTACTTTCCTAGGTGTGTTGGATCTTTCTACCTCTGTTGACTTGGATTTCCTACTTGCCATTTGTTTTACTCTAATTCTTTGTTTATTTGTGATGTTACAACTGTTCCATTACCTATTCAGTAGGGGTCAGGCCCGTTTGATATCCAGACCCTTCCAAGATCTCCTTCTCTATTTGGTTCCCTATTGCTCAAACTGCTGTCGCTGCGAGGGGCGGTGGGAAGATACCCGTTGGGATTCCCCTGGCACCTCTCACCTCTAGGCCCACATCTCAAATGGATGTATTCATAGTCTGGCTGGCAAGGGTGAGGGGTCAAGATTTTGTTACTCCTACTGCTACTACTGTTGCTGCTTCTTCTACTACTACTACTAGCTCCACTGTTGTCACCTCTACTTCTACTGTTGTTGCTACCATTCCACCCTCTCTGCCTGCTTTAGTGCCTCCCTGGGTAGTGGAGGGACTTTTGATGCCATTACGTAGTCTGCTCCTCAAAAGCTTAATAGACCCCGACCAAGGATCATTGGTTAGGGCGAAGCCTTAGATAGGTTCATCCTCTTCTATCCTAGTGGAGGTTTAGTTCCAGTGTCCTCACTGCCTTTTAAGGTTTTACTAACCAAGGGTTCTACCCTTATTTCTGAAGTAAACAGGGAACCATATCACATTTCATTATCGTTCTGGTATTTACATAATTGGTTCTTAGGTGTTGACTAACTTGATTGTTTGTGATTTGTAGACTTTCATGTATAATGTTATTGTGACTCATCAGATGACTTCACTGAGGAATTATAAAGAAAAGGCTGAGTCTGAAGCTGAGGTAGCTAGAAAGAAGGTTGCTCAAACACAAACGGTGGTGTAGGTGTTGAACCTCAACCTGAACGCGATCGAGAACTTGATCAGGAATCCCTTAGGTCGGAGTGACAACCTGTGAAAAGAAATTCCTAGAGGAAGAAAGCCATGTTGCAGGTGGAGTAGAATCAAACTCTGCACATTCCAGTGACTAGTTTAGAGGTGAAAGTTGACTCATCCTTTGGCGATGGTTACTTCTATGCAACATTCCAAGCGGCCCAGGCGTTACCTTCTTCTTTTTAACATATCAATCATCACAGACTAGAACCGGGAGGAAATCCTAGAAAGGGAAAAGAAACTGTCTACCTTAGCAGGTGATGGTGCAGGTCCCTCTAGAACTGCTGGTGCTGATGAAGGATTCAACGTTGAAGATCAGTAGCTTGAGATTCTACAGGTATTGCCTACTTCCAAGAAGGTATAAGAAGGCCTACCCGTTACTTAGGTAGTGGTGGAAGACCGATCTGCCTCTAAGGAGGTGGTGGAAGGCCAAACTGGTCCAACTCGAGTACAGGAAGTAGTTGACGCAAGGATAACAGAGGAGAAAGGTTGGGGTGGGGGTCACTACTACTCCCCAGATTGAGCTCGTCACTCCCGAAGTCCTAGCCAAGGTCGCTCAAGTGCTAATTGAAGAGCAGGCCAGTGGGCAGCCCCTATAAGATTAAGTTGTAGGAGGGGACACTAGGAGGATGTTGATGCATGACCTTACAGCTGGATGCTTGTTTCTATTACCCCAAACTTAGGGATGGACTCCTTGCTCACTCTGATGTAGCCCAACAAGGGGATGGGCTCTCTGAATTCTATGGATGGAAACTTCTTCCTTTTTTATCTGTATGTAACTCTTAACTTTACCGAATGTGTTTTGCCTTGTCTCTAAACTTGATTTGAAAGCCAGTCCCCTATGTATACTTGACTTAACAAAAAATTGGGTAATACAAGAAAATTTAAATCTCTACTAAGTGTAAGTGATCAACATAGGTTGAGTGATTGGCATCCATACTTGGCACTTAGTCAATATTTTGGTCGTGAAGCCTCTAGATCATAGGCTTTCCTATTTCCTTAGTTACTCAGTGTTCACCGAAAATTCCCACTGGATAAAAAAAATATTGATTAACACCCCTAAACCCGCTACCAGTTGGCAGCGGGGAGTAGGTACCTTGTACCTTAGTGATCTTGTATGAATATGAAGGATGGTACACTAGGTAGGAGACAAGTCATTCCGTATGTCAGGCTTCGTGCATATGAAGGAGATATGGAGGGCTTGAGGTTCCCTCACTGGTGCAAAAGGATTGATCTTAGCCCCCGGTCTTTGTCCTGGTCCTGGTTGTGGTCCTGATCCTCGGTCTTGGTCGTGGTCCTGATCCTCGGTCCTGGTCGTGGTCCTGATCCTTGGTTCTGGTACCCCATCTAGGTATCTGGTCCCCTCTCTAGGTGTCCTCGGCCCAAATAGCGAACAAGGAGGTAGGATTGATGCTCATCAATGATGTAGATGTTTTTGTAAAAGATTGGACCACCTGATAGCGATCCTTCACCTATAAATACTTTCGTTCAGGGTGAACCTGTCCTGGTACCTAGAGCCTAGTCCTAGACCCCGATTTCTTCCTGTAGTTCCCCGGCCTAAATAACGAGTAAGGATAGGGGCTCATCTAGCTTCGGCATTGGATCCTTGTCTGATTCCGCAGAGAGGGTGCAAGAGAGCTCATTGATTCCCTTCAAATGGGTCTGGGTGGTTTCTCTCTATCTTGGCATGCGACTTGGCAAGCAGATAATGCTAGGTCCAGTGGGGTAGGGATCTAGCTCACACACAAACATACATGTATAATATATGAGATCAATGGGAGAAAGAAAAGTCTTATTTAGATATGGACTGACCAAGTGGGGAAAAGCATCACTAATGATCATGAGCTGAAAAACCCCAAGGCATTGTCCACAAGAAGGAGATAGACCCTTCCTTGTATATATATATATATCAAGCGGTGCACCTAGGCTCTTATAAAAATGGCAAATTTGTACAGTGGGGATGCTCCGGAGAGCTTACCATAGTAATTGAGTGTTAACCGATACCGGTACTCTCTTGGTAAATGTACACATACAATGATCTTGTAGGGAGAATTTGGATGAAGTATGTAGGCTTCTCTTGGGTTGGTCGATTTCTAGATATGAGATGAGATATGAGATGAGGATCAGAGTCCAAATCCAGCGTGTTCGGGGATCGATTGAAGATTGTCCTTCTTGGAGAAAGCTTTGTCATATTTATAGGTTCCAATTGCTTATTGCCCACTTCGAAGATTATTGGATTGACCTTCCTTCCTTATTAGGTGGGATTTACTAATTTAGTGTAGTGGACCCAAAATAATCGGTTGTGGAGGATATCTTGGAGGCAAAGGTGTTTGTTTCCTTTTTGGACTCTTTCCTATTACCCATTCTATTAATGTAGCCAATCATGATTGAGTTGACTCATTAATGGCGTTATGAATGGCCATTAAGGAGTTGACTGATATTCCATTAATGGCATTGATTATCTACATTAATAAGGTTGAATACCTCAATTAATACGGTTGACCCCATTAATGGCATTTTAAATGTCATGGAAGTCAACCCTTTCTTCCTATGTTGTTAGGAGGAGAGCTCTGGTTATGAATTTGGGTGGCACGGTTCCTTACTATACCGGTATGCTCTTGTTGGCCATGTTTTAGCATACTGGCACATTCTTGGTACCGTTATATCTAGGCACGTAAGATACGTATCCCGATTGAGTCTTGAACTGGTATCGTGGTATTCAGGTATCTAGTATCCAATAAGTGTCGTGGATCCTAGGTTCCAAGCAAGAGGTACTGCGGTACCGGTTCTGCTTGATAACTGGTAGTATATGGTAATTTGATATGTTTTAGAGACCAACTCTGATTCTGCTTATCGTTTGGCAAGATACCGCATGACGGATACCTAATGGGGGCTAGGTACCTTAAGGTACCTGTCTAGTTGTATGGAGCATGATTCGGCCGCGTTGGAGCCATACAAACACATAGGAGCTTTACGAGATTCTTCCTTCATGCTGGAAAGGTTACAAAAGTTCTTCGACGGGATAGTGCGGCAATTCGACTAGTCCGGGAATGAATAGATTCTTTTATTGAGGTGGATACTCTGTCTGCTTCCAAGATGGTAAAAAGGTACCTTGATCATGTGAATCCCGATATCTCAAGGTAGATGGTAGCCAGTCACGTCGATCTGGTGCTAAGTAGTTTTTTCTACCGGGTAGGCCCTACCAGGTACCAGGCTGATGGAAAATTTTTAACTGGACCCCTACCAAAAAAGGCTGTTAACAAAAGTCCCCCTTGACTTTAACACCGGTACATAGTTGGGGTTGGAGTCAAGATATGTAATGCTTGAAGAATTTTCCTATCTCTTCTTATAGGTAAGCCATTACTTGAAATGAAAACCATTCTTAGTGTATATGGCTTAGGTGAATCAAGGTACTTGGCATTCCTGCAAAAAAAATGAGAGGTGGCAAGCCACTGATACGGATATTCTCTTGGGTGGAATTTTCAACGCTTTAGTTTGTATAAAACCTGATAAGTAAGAGAGGTAAGATATGACAAACCTTAGTTCTTGATCATTTAGGATGAGGCTCCTAAGGCCAATATGGGTACTTGGCGTTCCTTTTCCAAGAATCACGGTACTTAGACGAAAGCATGTTGGTGAATCTGGGTACTTGACATTCCTGTTGTCAGAACCCTAGTACTTAGGTGAACTGGTGAAATCATCTAGGTAGGTAACTATGCCTTCCAGGTCCTTCTTGGTGAGGGGTGGCCCGACCAAGGCAGCAGGATGGCCATTTGGTTGTTCTGGTCTTATAGTCTGGCTGGTAACTATGCACTTACGTTCAGACCTTTCTTGGGGGTGGTAGCCCAACCAAAGCATGAGGGGCAGTAAGAGGGTTTCCCCAACCAATCCCTGGTCTCGTAATCTGGCAAGCAACTATACCTGATGAACTAAACCCTTCCTAGTCTCAAGGCGATCAATGTCGAAATTCCATGGCGATCTTTCTAGAGGGATTAATTCGATCCATGGCATCAAGAGTGTTGTGTAGCTCTCCTAGTCAAGGCGATCCTCTTGGAGGGATTAATCCGGTCTAAGGAATTAGGAGTGTTGTGAAGCTCTTCTAGTCTGGGCGACCCTCTTGGGGGGATTAATCTGGTCCAGGGCATCAGGAGTGATGTATAGCTCTTCTGGTCAAGGCAATCCTCTTTGAGGGATTAATCCGGTCAAGGCATCAGGATTGCTAAGTAGCTTTTATTGTCAGGATGACCCTCCAAGAGGGATTAATCTAGTCCAGGGCATCAGGAGTGATGTATAGCTCTCCTGGTCAAGGCGATCCTCCTGGATGGATTAATCCGATCCAAGGCATCAGGAGTGCAGTGTAACTCTCCTGGTTAAGGTGATCCTCCTAGAGGGATTAATTCAATCTAGGGCATCAAGAGTGCTATGTAGCTCTCCTGGTCATGGTGATCCTCCTAGAGGGATTAATCTAGTCTAGGGAAGTAGGAGAGCTTGTAGCTCTTTTGGTTAAGGCGATCCTCTTGAAGGGATTAATCTGGTCCAATGCATCAAGAGTGCTATGTTGCTCTTGTTGGAACCCCGTTCAACGGGTCAGTGCTTTGTGCTATGTAGTATGTGAGGCACGTCTCGTAACCCTAGACCATCTAGGTAACCCAAAAACACTTTAGTCGGTAAGATCTTCGTAAATGGATCAATATGATTGTCTTGTGAGGCTATCTTGGTGACGATTACATTTCCTCTCTACATTATTTCTCCAATAAGTTGACACTTTCTTTCTATATGCTTCCCTCTCTTGTGGCTTCTTGGTTCTTTGGAACTAGCCATAACACCACTGTTATCATAATAAAGTGTGATCGGTCTATCCAGATCTGGAACAACTTCCAGATCACTCAAGAACTTACAGAGCCAAATAGCCTCTTTAGTAGCTTCACAAGCGGTTACATATTCGGCTTCCGTGGTAGAGTCAGCAAGGCAAGATTGCTTGATACTTCTCCACACAATGGCTTCACCACCTAGGGTGAATATTGATTCAGACGTGGATTTTCTTGAATCCCTGTCTGGCTGAAAATCAGAATCCGTGTATCCTAACAGAATCAAATCCTATCCGGAATACATTAGCATATAACTTCTCATTCTCCGAAGATACTTGAGAATATTTTTGACAGCAACCCAATGATCCAATCCTGGGTTGAATGGTATCTGCTGACTACTGCCACTGCATAACATAGCATACATGAGACTGCCCACTGTCGATGCATAAGGTACACATCTCATATCCTTAACTTCTTTAGGTGTCTTAGGACACTGTTCCTTAGACAAGTGAACTCCATGCCTGGAAGGTAAATGACATTTCATGGAGTTCTTCATCAAAAATCACATAAGAATCTTATCGATATATGATGACTGAGACAGTTTTATAAGTTTGTTTTTACGATCCCTTATAAGTTGGATCCCTAGAACATAACTTACCTCTCCTAAATCTTATATTTGGAATTGGCTAGCCAGCCATCCCTTTACATCAGACAACACTCCCACATCATTCCCAATGATTAGGATATCATCTACGTATAGGACCAAGAAAACTACTTTCTTGTCAATGATGCGCTTGTAGACACAAGGCTCATCGACATTATGCTCGAAGCCATAGGTTTTGATCACATCATCAAACCTAATATTCTAAGATCTGGATACTTGCTTAAGTCCACAGTTGGACCTTTGCAGTTTAAAATCCTTTTGCTCTAAATCTGGAGACACGAATTCCTCTAGTTGCATTATATAAATGCTCTCGTAAAGATTGTCATTCAAGAATGCAGTCTTGACGTCCATTTATCAAATTTTATAATCGAAATAGGCATCAATGGATAAGAGAATCCTAATAGACTTTGTCATATGAGAATTTTATCGCATGTACACGTCATCAACAAAGAGGATAAATTGCCAGGTGGACATCCGAATAGGCATTCAGAAAATATCCTACAAGACATCGCCGAAGAAGAGAAAACCCGAGTAAGCAGATGTTGAATAAAACCTACTCAGGGCCAATCAACGTTATATACTACTCGGGATCAGTTAACGACACTCGGGACTGGTTAAATGACGCTTCTACTAGGGATCAAATGTTGTTACTCGGGACCAGTGGGTAATATCCTTGCTCGGGATAAATATGAAGAAAACTAAATAAAAAACCTAGCGCTTAGTTCACATGGATTAGGTCATTAAATACACGAAGATATCCATATCAAGAAGGAATCCTAAAGAGAACAGAATACTGAGCTGGAAAGGTTCCCAATTAGACAACAAGTTTATTTCTTTAAAAACACTATGCTCTTATATAAGGAAACAAGAATTGGACTACATTACTAGAATCTCATTCGATTTCAATACAAGAATCCGAAACAGGAAAGAAGACAATCAGCTACAAACAAGTAAATAATTGTAATTAAATACAAAGATCTATTACTTATACAAAGCAGATTAGGGTTCTATAAACATATAAATAGACCCATAATCTCGCCAAAAAGATATAGACAGTGAACATAGAAAAATACAGAGAGAAGAAAGAGAGATCGAGAGCTTGTAACATTATAAATTCTTAGTGGATTTTGGCTCAGTTGATCATTCAACCACCCGTGGATGTTTCTCCGGTCTTCAGAGTTTTACCACGTAAAAAACTCGTGTTTTGGTTACTTTCTCCTTCTCTTTCTCTTTAAAAATCACAGCCAAAATCCAATCCTTGATGGCTTTTCTGATATAATCCAGAAATCAACGTCAACAATTGGCCCTAGAAGGAGGGGTTGAACCTCCGATTTGATTAAAAACAATGGCAGTTTGTAGAAGCAGTTCCGGGGATATCCAAAAATCTCAGGAAAACTTCCATGTTGGCAGTACCTCGCGGAATCTCACTGCAACAATAGAAAACCAACCTACATTCCTGGAGGGATCCAGCAAGTTCCTCCGACTAGCGAAGACCTTACACAACGCTTCTGAGAGGCGTTGCCGCAACTGGTGGCAGATGCAGCAAAAGAAGGAGTTGATCTACTGGCTACAGAAGCACAAACTCCTAACCTCCCACCTCTAAGGCTTCATTCGGTGGTAGTAGGGCCAGAAATAAATACACCAGAAGTCGGAAGGAACCCTACCCTAATCAATCAGGCTGGACATGAAACACCTGAAGAGGAACGACCATGCCAGAAGCAGAACCAGGATCAAACAGTCCGTACTAGACACCGCAAACATGACCGGCACATGGATCGGTCGTCATCAGAAGATAGCGATCAGCACCATCGCAAGCGTCATCATGGAAGCATACGTGAAACTCGACATCAAAGTGAAGAACCCGAAAGAGGAATGACAATCACCCAGCGGTTCAACCATCAGGGAAGTCCAGTGGGAAATAGGAATGTCGTAATCCAAAGCCTAACTCGAGAAGTCGAGAACAATAGGCAACAGATGGACAAACTGGTCAGACATTATGGGTGTAACGATTTATCTGATGACGATTCTGACAGTCCATTCACATGGGAAATCTTGCGAACCCCATTCCCAGAAAGGTTCAGGATGCCGCACGTAGAGCAGTTCAAGAAGAAAACATACACAAATAAGCACGTCAGACGTTACAAAAGTGTTATGGCCCAGTATGCCCATAGTGATCCCTTACTGTGTCTCAACTTTCCACAAACTTTAGGAGACACGGGCTCATGATGGTTTGGAAGATTGCCCCTAGCAAGCATTTGAAGTTTTGGTGAATTAAGCAGGAGTTGCTCAAGGAAATTTTTGAGCAATGTTCACAGGAAAAAGTCAGTGGCTTACCTTTCTCAAATAAAGCAAGGGAAAGATGAGTCGCTGAAGAAATATATGGGGAGATTTGGCCAAGCAGTATTGAAAATACAATCATGGTTAAATGATCAAGGCTAACCTAGAGGGGGGGGGGGGGTGAATAGGTTAGACACCTTTTTCGACTCCCTTAGAAACAAACAAAAGTTTATCCCTCTAGATTGCTTGTATCACAATATATATATTAATTAAATTGTGATACAAACAAGTAAAGTGTGATAAAAACAAGTAATTGTATCACATACACAATCTATATTATAAAGAGGAAGTCAACATACATAAAGAGTTCTATCCACAATAAAAATATTAGAGAGATAGGGATAGAGAAAAGTTGACACAAGATATAACGTGGTAAACCTCCGAAGAGGAAACATCCACGGGCTAGCAGCCTCCGGCAAACAAAATCCACTAGTAGATAAGACAAGTACAATCTCTCAAGTGACCTCTTTACCTAGAAACTACCCTCATATCCTACTATAGATGTTGCCGCCTTATGCTCAACAATCCGAGGCTTCACACCTCTTGTCAAGACTTCTTTGCTCACCTTATCCGGATCTTCACAACCCAAGGCAAGACTTCTTGCTCAACTATCTAAGTCTACCCGACTCTAGTCAAGACTTATTTGCTCACCTATCCGATTTCTCCCAACTCTAGGCAAGACTTCTTGCTCGACTGTCCAAGGCTTCACACCTCTAGCCAAGACTTTCTTGTTCGAAAATCCGAGGCTTCACACCTCTTGCCAAGACTTATTGCTCAACACCATAGGTCTCACACCTATTGTCAAGACTTCCTTCTCACAAGGCATCTAGGTGATCATGAATGCAAAATGCAAACAAGCACACAATATAGAATTCTATGATCAAAACATCCTATGAAAAATACTAGACATGAGCATGAATGCACAAATCACATATAGTCTAGTTAATCATGCATGAGTAGTCAATCTAGATTATGTAAGATATGATCAACATTAATCACAAACTAGATTCATGCATATATCTAAACTTGAATCATAAGATATGATCAACAAATCACAAGATCAAGTTTAAATCACAAAAAACCTAAAACATATTAAAATCATATGACAAATTCAAATAGATCATATGAGTTCTAGAGCATATTCCTAATCATAGATTCAACAAATCACATGAATAGCTCAAAAGAACATAAACACATGTACTATGTGAGAATTTCGGCCAAGAGAGCCTAATACATGTGAGGAACTTTTTTTATAAAAATCAATCAATCAAAGATCATCAAGTAGTCCTAGAAACAAAGCTAGCACAATACAATCCCAAACATGTGATAACATAGGCAAAATCAAAACCTAACTCAACATGAATGATTTTAATTGAAACTCAACCTAGATTTGAAAGTGTTCAAAACACAAATCAAAACACTCACAATAAACAATTATATGTAGAAGAAGAAAACCCAAGGCAATTGACCAAGTTTTAAAAGAAAACTTAGAGAGAAAATCAATACCTTAGTTGATCTAGGTGCAGTCCCGTTTTTGTATGATTAGACACCAAAAACAATAGCAAAATAAACTCAAACCTTCAGAGAAAAGATGGAGAATGAATAGATGAACACTCTCAACTTCAAATCACTCAAATCAGAGTTCAAATGAAGAAGTTATGGTTTTTGGAAGGTGAAAAAATTTAGAGAGAAAATTCTGCACACTTGATTTGAATTTCTTCTTAGGATGAAATGTGATAGGGAAAGAGTTTATAAAGGAGTGGGAGACTTGGACATGTGAAATGACCAAGAGGGGAAAAATGAAGCCAAGCAAGCTTGCTGCCTGAGATGGCACATGGGCATCTCGGGACAGCAAGCCTTCTGCCCCGAGATGGCCATGCGCCATCTCCGGAAAGAAGACAATGCTTGCATCTTTCTCCTTCGATCCTCCTTCACGTTCTTCGATCGTTCTCCTGCCTCAGAACTCGGAATTTGAATCCGTTTGCAGATTACATACCATAACTCTCACACGGACATGGACATATAAGATACTCAATCCATAAAATAATAATTTGACTCGATATACGAAGACGAAGACAATGTATGAAACATGAGTTGAAAGTGTAGTATCTTTTGACTTAGAACTAGAAATCAATAGTATGAGTAACCGAAATGACCGGAACTCAATCAAGAATGATTTAAGACTAAATCCAAGTTCAATATCCATGTTATACAAACATATACACACACAAACACAATTCACACTAGAATGCAAACTACATAGAGATAGTTTCCAATCATGCATATTCCAAAACATGTTATTTCCAAACCAATGCATGAGCATTCATCTCCAAGTGTGTGAATGTGTTATACATGGTGCACAATGATACAGGGACATATATGAATTAATTGTATGTATGTGCATATAAAGGTTCACAACGATACAGGGACACAAATGTATGATATATGTGTGTGTGCCTATAAAGGTGCACAACGATGTAGGGACACAGATGTATGATATGTGTGTGTGTGCCTAAGCCTTGTAAGAGAAAGATAAGGTCTTAGTATACTTTATAGAACCAAATTGCATCCTTTATCTTTGAAGACTTAGAACTTGCTTTGACTTGTTGTTTCTTCTTCCTTGAAGCTTGAATCATCATGAACCTAAACAACTAAGTCATTACAAGGTAAACATCATTTTGATATGAAATTAATGCCAACACAAACTAAAACCTAACAATCTCTCCCTTTGGCAAATTCCATGTCAAAACACCTATACATTTACTACAAATATAAAAATGAAGATAGGTCACAAAATCACTCCCTCACATTACAATGAGTAGGATTCCTATAACTAATCTTCACCAACTCTTGAACTTCATCTTGATCTTCTATTGAAGCAACCAACAAATTCATCTCAAAGCACAATGCATGTACAAGAGAAAGACAACAAATGGTAACATATATTATGGATAAGAATATTCAATTAAGTTCATAAATACATGTATCTCCCCTTCAATACATGCCAAATACAAGAATTCTTAACCAACTCCTAAGACTGATTATTACAAGCCATTGAAAGTTTAAAAGTTCACAAAAACAACATAAAAAGGAAACTAAGTAACTAGCAATTCATAACAACTCTTTCTCCCCCTTTTTGACATGAAATGATGCCAAAAGGTAAGAAACATACCATGAGACTTAATTACTAGCTACTAGATCCACCAGGAAATATGTGCGTGTAGTTGACCTAACATAATGCTTGAGAGGTGGTCTTGAACTTTATGATATACACTCCTCCAACTCTTTTATTCTAGTATCTTGTTTTTCAACTATAACACTAAGCTCATCAACCTTATTCTTCAAATGCAAAGCCCAATCCGGAAGAATGTTTATGCTAGTCTCTTGACAATCAACTTGTGAACTAAAAAGTCCAAAAGTATCACATATCTGACCCTTATCCTTATATGACATGTATGACACACGTTTATCACTATACTTTTCCAAGGGTTGTACCAACATATCATCTCCACTACTTTGAACACCACGAGCTAAACACAAAGAAGTTATAAACCCCCGTAATGCAAGCTTCTTATCTCCTCTAGTTGAGAAAGCCGCATTATCAAAATAAAACATAAGCAAATCCCCAAGGTTTATAAGTTGATTAGTCACTAAGGCATATACTATTTTGATATTGTCTTTATTCAACTAGGTTGAATTCGAAGATCAAATAATATTTGTGCAAATGAAAAGATGCCAAAATACACTTGCCTTAGTTAACTCATGTTGACTAATATATGCCCTACCTTTCCACTAAAAAGAAGCATTGTCACATAGAGTTCTACCCATGATATTAAGATCCTCAATGATATCAACATCTAGAAAGTTTGAATCAATATCACTAGATAGCTCAAGAAACTTGTTAATGTTTACCGGGTTAACTTTAAACACAACACCCTTAACATCCATCAAAGCATCCAATAAGGTGGCACTCTCTCTATATTCATTATAAAATTCTCTAACAATAGTGTCATTCACTATTCCTAGCATGCTCACCCAAGATTCCCAATTTCTATCCTTAATGCATTTAAGAACATAAGAATCTTTACATTTACCTAAGTCAATGCCTCTCTATTGAAATATCTTCTTAGTTGCAAAGATCCCTAAATCCTTTGACCTTGAAGCTTTGGATCTCTTTGAGGTTGACTTGGCTTTCACAATGGGATTCGATTGATTTTCACTTCCGGTAACTTTAGTTCTTCCCATTTGTTCTTGTGAAATAAGATGCTATAAACATACAAAAGCGAGTGAAAGACAAAACAAGCTTATTAGTCACAAATATATAAACCAATGACATATGACTTAAGAATGAATCATCATGCAAAACAAAGATAATGAGTAATATCTTACAAGTATCATTAAGTCAAAATATGCCAACATGTAACAAAATGAAGCATGTGAACATATCATAAAAGAGAACAATGTCTAGCAAACAATGCTCCCCCTTGATAAATGCTATAACTAAGATTCATAATAGCATAAGGTTCACAAGGAAGTTCACACAATCACACACTCAAGCAATTTGAAGAAATATCAACAAAATAAGCTTCATATGCTAAGAGAGATATACAAAGATTTTTCAAGTTCTCTCATAATTCTTCAAAAATTGCAAAGATATCATCATACTCACAAACAAAGTGTTTGTGTGAGAGATATGCTTCAAAAAAATATTAAGAAGTAGTTTGATATTCAACATGCAAACAATTTTCAACAACTATTCATCTTAAGCTTTTTCCATAAAAAGTCAAACCGATTATCATCCGAAATTTTTGCTTTTAAGAGAATAGATTTCAACACATGAGCGTGTGTGTGCATGTGGCTCGTCATCCCATTTCAGTTTTTCAACCCGAGCTCATTTGATTTTCAACTAAACTTCTTTTTAAGCCTTCCTCATTTTCTTTTTAGGCTTTAAATCAAAGATTTTTTTTATGATTTCATTTCAACACTTCTTTGATTTTTTTCCATTTTATTTTTTTACATAAACAAAAATTCACTTCATGACGGCTTTCACTCATCACAATGGTGTAGCTGTTTCCAACATTAATGCCAACACAAACTAAAACCTAACAAGTATTAGATACTGGCAGTGCAAATGATGAAGCAATAATTGTTGCATTCATTAACAACTTGTAGAATGGACGGCTATCATTCGATTTAAGAAGAGCCCGTCTAACCAGGTATGCAGATATGATAGACATGGCAGGAGGGTATGCATTAGCTGAAGAAGAAGAGTTAGCCACTGGAGGAAGCTTCATGCATAGAGAAAAACCTGAGAAGGACGCCGAGTCCAAGGTGCAGAACCAAAAGGGAAAACAGAAAGGAAGAAGCAAAGAAAAGAGCAATGACAGGGGAAAAGGGCATAGTACCGAACAAACCACAGAAAAATACCGAGGCAGATATACCAACTACACCCCTCTTCTGAAATAACAGGAGGAAATTCTGGCCATTCTGGAAACAAAGAATATGGTACAAGAGCCACGCCGTCAATCTCAGTTTGCTCGGCGAGATACAACCAAATACTGCAGGTTCCATAAGGAAACCGGTCATGAGACTTCCAAGTGCTACTAGCTCTGAGATTACATAGAAACCCTCATTCGGAAAGGACATCTACAGGATGTGATCTTAAAAAGGGATGAAAAATCAGAAGCAAAGAAAAAGATCAGAGCCGATCACAGCTCTGGTCGAAATCAGAGGGCCAGTCCAGAGACCAATCAAGTAATGCATACGATCTTTGGAGAACCATCCACTGGAAGAAGTAACCGAGAACGAACTCAGGAAATAAGAGAAGTAGTAGAAGCAAGAAATAACTTTGATGTAAACTCGGTCGATCCAGACCCGAAGAGGATTAAGGAAGGATGTGACCCAATAACATTCACAGAAGCAAACTCACATGGCGTCGATGTTAGGCCAAATGATGCCTTGGTCATAAGTGCCCAGATTGGTCACCGGGAAGTAAGGAGAATCTTGATAGATAATGGAAGCTCAACAGAAATTCTCAATGTAGCCATCTACGATAAACTCAGGTTAGACCGAAAGGACCTACAGCCCTTCCATACCCCACTCAGAGGATTCAGGAGAGCTGAGGTCAAGTCACTCGAGACGGTAAAACTACCTGTGAAGATTAGAGTATAACCTTGCCAGAGAACTGTATTGCTCGAATTCGTGGTGGTAGACTTGGACAATTGGCCATATAATGCACTATTGGGATGACCATTCCTAAATAAAACTAAAGCTGTAACAGCCACTTATGCCTTAATGATAAAATTCCCGACCAAACAAGGGATCGGGGTAGTCAGGGGATCCCAAGAGATGGCCCGACGAGCTAACCTGTCAGTATACAAGGACAAGAATGAACATGTTTGCACTATAACACAACCGAGCTATCATTCGAATTAGATCCAAGGGAAGAGCCGAATGAATCCAAAACTGAACCGATAAAAAAATCACCTTGAAAGAAGATGAACCAGACAAAAAGGTCAAGATCGGGGCCAACCTGGAAGAAAGAATCAAATAAAGCCTCATTGATTTACTTAAAGAATACAGGGTTGTGTTCGCTTGGAGTCATGAAGGCATGGTCGGGATAGATGCCTGAATAATATCTCACCATCTCACAGTATATCCGAATGCAAAACCGGTGATACAAAAGAGAATATCATTCAATCTCTAAAGGAGTCAGGCAATCAAACAAGAAGTAGAGAAGCTACTCGTTGTAGGATCGATTAGAGAGGTCAATTACCCTCAATGGGTGGCTAATGTAGTCCTCGTCCAAAAGAAGAATGGACAGCGGAGGATGTGTGTAGATTTCACAGATCTGAACAAGGCATGCCCGAAAGATAATTTCCCACTTCCTAGGATAGATCAGCTAGTGGACGCTATATCAGGCCATAAGTTGCTCAGTTTCATGGGCGCCTACTCGGGATATAACCAAATCCGGATTAACAAGACCGACGAAGAAAAAAACAACGTTCACAACTGATCAGGGTTTGTACACAGTAATACCCTTCGGATTAAAAAATACAGGAAGAACATATCAAAAGCTGGTAAACACAATCTTCACACGACAGATTGGAAGGAACATGGAAGTATACATTGATGACATGCTGACCAAGAGCATCACAGCAGATAAACACAGTTCAGAACTGCGAGAAGCATTTGATGTCTTGAGGAGATACCAAATGAAGCTAAATCCAAACAAGTGTTTATTTGGGGTTCCTTCAAGAAGATTCTTGGGTTTTCAAGTTCATCAAAGAGGAATCGAAGTCAACCCCTAGAAGATCCAGGCCTTGCAGAAAATGATTTCACCGAGGACACTCAAAGAAGTACAGCGCCTAACAGGGTGCTTGGCTTCCTTAGAAAGATTTATCTTAAAAGCCACAGACTGATAGGCACCCTTTTTCAAAGTAATTAGAAAAGGGAAAGGACTTGAATGGAATTAAGAGTGCGATCACGCATTCCTAAAAATGAAAGAATACTTAGGACAGTCTCCCTTCCTTTCAAAACCTCAAATGGGAGAGACACTCCAACTGTACTTATCAATTACAGAACTGGAAGCAAGCTCAGTCATAGTCAGAACAGAAGATAGAGTACAAAAGCCAGTGTACTACACCAGCAAGGCACTTTTACCAGCTGAGACCAGATATTCATAGGAAGAAAAGATGGCCATGGCATTGGTTTCAGCAGCAAGGAAGCTAAGGCCATACTTTCAGGCTCATACAATCCAGGTTCTCACTAATTGCCCATTAAAGCGGATTTTACATAAACCAGAGATTTCAGGGAGATTAACCAAATGGGCAATCGAGCTGAGTGAATTTGATGTCCACTACATCACCAGGACATCTCTTAAAGGGCAAGCAGTGGCATATTTTATAGCAGAGTTCACAGAACCGAACCTGGAAGCAAAAAAGATGTTGGGTAAAAGTTTCACATGGAAACTGTATGTTGATGGCTCTTCAAACACTTATGGCAGTGGGGCAGGGATTGTAGTATGCACTCTGGAAGGAGATAATGTTGAATGTGCCATGAGGTTTGACTTCAATGCAACCAACAATCAAGCTTAGTACGAGACGCTACTAGCTGGACTTAGAGTCTGCATAGCTCTCGGGGCAGATGAGGTCGAGATATTCAGCGATTCACATGTAGTTGTCAACCAAGTTATGGACAAGTACCAAGCCAAGGATGAAGGCATGATAGCCTACCGAGACATTGCAAAACAACTCTTCCAGAGATTTAAAAAATATAAGATTGCCCAGATCCCTAGGGAGGAGAACAAAAAGGTAGACGCATTGTCCAAACTAGCGTCAGCAACAACAACAATCAGACCAAAGATTATTTTGGTGGCACATCTCCTAAAACCGAGCACAGTTGAACCAAGAAACTTAGAAATTTTAGAAATTTAAACACCGTCAGACGGTTGGATGACTCAACTGAAAAGGTTCCTGGAAGAAGGCGTGCTCCCAAAAGATCCCTTACAAGCAAAACGTATCAGGTAGAGATCAGTAAGGTACACATTGATTGGAGTAGAATTATACAGAAGGGGGTATTCCCGAACACTCCAAAGATGTGTGTCAGAGGAAGATGCATATCGAATATTACAGGAAATCAATGGAGGAGTTTACAGAAACCACACTGGAGATAAAATTTTGGCACATAAGGTACTCAGTCAAGGCTATTATTGGCCTACTCTATTCTCAGATGCACAACAGTGTTCAGAAAGTTACAATACTTGCCAAAGGGTTGCTAATGACATCCGACAACCCTCTTAGCAGCTCAGAAACCTCAGGTCCCCATGGCCATTTGCTATGTGGGGTTTGGATCTAATCAGCCTAATGTCAGCCGGGACAGGGGTGGAGCGAAGCATGCCATAGTAGCCGTTGACTATTTCACTAAATGGGTAGAAGTTGAAGCATTAGTGCATATCACAGAAGCAAACACCACAAATTTCTTGAAAAATAATATACTTAATAGGATCGGAGTCCCAAATACTATAATCACTGACAATGGCACTCAGTTCGACAACTTGAAATTCAGACAGCTGTGCAAAGAGTACCAGATTGCCAATTACTATACCACACCTGCCCACCCTCAAACAAATGGGCAGGTGGAAGCAGTGAAAAAAATCATCAAGCACACAATCAAAGCAACGCTAGATGCCAAGAAAGGAAACTGGGTTGAAAAGCTTCCCGAAGTATTATGGGTACATCGGACAACAACAAGAACATCAACAGGAGAAACTCCATTCACTTTAGCGTTTGAATCAGAAGCTGTTATCCCTATAGAAACATCGTATACGTCACCTCAGGTCAGGCTATATGATGAAGATCAGAACGTTGATATGATATTACAAAGTCTAGATGAGCTAGAAGAGAAAAGGGAGAAATCCCGAATACGAAATATATCATATCAGCAAAGAGTAGCTCGCCACTACAACTATCTTGTTCGGGTCAGGAAATTCCAGCTAGGAGACCTGGTACTCAGGAAGGTGTCGTTGAACACAAAAAATAAAGCCGCAGGTTCCCTGGCTGATAAATGGGAAGGCCCGTACAAAATCAAAGGAGTAGATGACCATGGAGCGTATTCGATTGCACGACCCAATGGAGGGGTTTTACCCTGACCATGCAATGCCCAATACTTGAAGATTTTATATCCCTAAATCATTTTTGTTCTTTTTTCTAGTCAGGATAATTTTTGTTAGGATAAATATTAGTTGTGGAATTTAAAACTTCATTGATTTTGCAGTTATGAATAAAAAATCAAACTCGGGATTTCCAAACAAAAGCATATGATAATAAGAACATATTGAAGACAAGCATGATAATAAGAACATGCAAATAGAATACTCGGGACCATTAAATCCCGAATGGGTGGAGAAGCTCGAAGGAGCATGCCAGCCGAGCAAGGTCAAATGACCTTTGCAAAAAAGCAAACCTGATGCACCAGCTCGGGACGTTATCGGGAAAAATTCCGGTGAAATGCGTAGCTATGTTAAGCAATTCAAAAAGCTAAACGATTCGGCAAACCCTTGCACATAAAAATTGGGGAGACGTCCTCGGTAATACGTAAGGACTCGAACGTATGATTATGGTGAGCCATGATGTAATGTTCGGGTAGCAACCGTGTATGAAACACAAGTATAAACCTACTTCTGTTTTAAAATGACACGGTTAATAATACTAGCCAGTTTAATAAGATACTTGGCATAAAGATTATGAGAACCAGTTTCATAAGATACTTGGCATTAAAATTATTTGGGTGACAACCGGTTTAATAAGATACTCGGTGAAGTTACCCGAACATCAGAGTTAGCCAGTTTAATAAGATACTTGCCATGAAGATTATAAGAGCCAGTTTAATAAAAAACTTGGTATTATTCGAGTGACAACCGGTTTAATAAGATACTCGATTAAGTACGTGAAAGTCAGAAATAGTTGGTTTAATAAGATACTCAGCAACCATAGTCAAGTCAAAAAATTTCATGAGCAATAAAATCAAACCACCAGTTTCAGAAAAGCTACTCGGAGTTTTATTCATCTTTCAAAAGGATTATTACAAAGTATTCTTTACAAAGAATTGAAGTCTACAAAAAAAAATCCTATCTACAAAAATCAGGATTGTAAGGATTTGGAGCCCTTGCCGATACTCGAGTCTGGCACCATTTCGTATTCACGGAGCAGGCTTTCATTAGATGGCCACTTAATGGTGTTAGCCGAATCGTCCATCCATTGGCTGTAATCCTCTCCTAGGATTGGCCCAACATCAGGTACCACACCCTCTACGACTGACTCTCCACTGGCGTAAAAAGTCAAGAGGGAATGCTCAGATGGAACCTCCAAATGCATAGGATGGGGCTTCTTGCCTCGGCTGCAGTAGTAAGACCTCCATTCCTTCATCTGAGTTTGGAGAGATTCCAAGGACCGATCCACATGATGTTTGATTGATAGCTCCCAGTTAGTTCGAGCCTTCTCAGTCACCCTATTCTTAACTTTGAAGAATTCGCCAGCCGAATCTAGCCCCCGCTGAAACTCCTGAAGAAGAAGGGAATCATAGGCAGAGGATCTTTTGAAATGATCCACCCTTTGGACTTCAAGTTTGAGCTTGGCATCTTGGGATAAGGATTCGACTGTCAGAGCCTAGCGTTCCAAATCTTTGATTTTCTGCTCATACGCCGACTTGGACCGCTCCGCTTCCTACTCGGCCTTAAGCATGGATTCTTGAGCAGAGGATAACAAATCTTGAAGTGATGCTTTCTCCTCGGCTTCAACCAGCTTTGCCAAGCAGTGGTCGGCAAAAATTTAGACAGAAACAACCTCTTGTTGATAAGCCGTTTCGACCCAAGCACGTTAATCCTCATTTTCCTTCAGCTGAGCTTCAAGACACCTTATTCTATCGGCTTGATGTTGCTGCGTCTAAACAAGCTCAGCGAACTCAGCCACCATCTATAAAGAATTTTGATTAAAAATATGCCAAACAAACAAACAAAGCAACTAAAGGAAGTTAAAGATAACTTACATAAGATGCACCGTTAAAAACGTTTTCAAGACGTTCAACAAGGGAGCCGTCCCAAAAATAGCTCCAGTGGTCCTCCCCGATAAAAGCCCGACCAGATGACCTCCCGCAGTATATCCTTGGGAGAAGAATATAAGGGAACCCCCGAGGGTTCTGCTCCTAGATCTTCAACCTCGAGATGAGGGGAACCCCTATTCGGCTTCGAGGCCTCCCATCCACCGATGCTCCAACAACAACATTAGGGTGAGTCTCAGCCATGATATCTTTATCGCTGGAGTCGATGAAAGAGACCACCCGAGGAACCTTGAGAGGACGAGTTAGAGAGCTGATTGCCTTCCGTTTCTCACCCCGAGAGCAGTGGAAACTGAGATCAGCTACGGGAACTTCCTAAGCATCAACCTGGAAGGCTTCAAAAAGTTCGGGACCTATGGGTACCTGTCCAGCAGAGGTATTACCTCCATCACTGGTGTCAAACCATTAGGCAGGCTCCTTACCAAGACCTTCACTCTGCCCTTGCCCATCGCCTGGCAGCTGAGTATAAGTCAGGCCACTTGGACCACTAGTTTCCCCAGTTGTCGGTTGAACAATGTCCTTAGAGATATCTTCGGGAACTTGCTCTTCAATAGCATCAGTATCCTCGTCGGACTTAGACGGGGCGATACCTTCATTGCCATGAAGAGAAGCATCTTTCTGACTCACCTGAATAATTTACTTCACTTGGCGAGCCTGAAGATCGCAGACAACGTCTGTATCACACACTTAGAAGGAAAAAGGAATTTGCGTCAGAATGCAAAACAATATTTTACAATGAAAAGAAAGGTTGCAAAAATAACTTACATCGCCTACGGTAGCCCAAAATTTGTTTGAAAAAGATGAACTCTATCATCTTCGTCTCAACAAAAAGATAAGTCTTGCTCCTCTTTTCCAAAGTGCGAACTGCTGCCCGAGTAAGTCTGGTCAGCTCAGTATCGTTGTAATCAATCTTCTTCTTGTTCCACATCTCAGGGGAACAAAAGAAACGGAGAACTCTCAAGACTGCCAGAGCATCCTCTTACCTGTGGGTAACTTCAAGACCAAGGCTCCTTCCAGTGAAGAACCAACTGTTTTTCCAAAATTTATTGGAAGTAGGGAACCCCCATACAAAACCAGTCTTTTTAGGGTCCTCGGAGATATCAGCTCCCCGATTCATCTTTGTCCCCTTAGGGACCCAATAGTCTGGCAAATTAGAAATAAGGAAATAGGTTCCTGTCTTGCCAGACTAACTCAGCGTTAAGAAATGCCTGATTTCATTCGGGGAGGGCGGCGACAGGTTCATCCGACTGTACATGTTCCACATGCACATCAAGATCTTGTAGCAATTCGGAGCCAGTTAGGCCAGAGCGATCCCTGCTTCAGCCAAAAACAAATCAATAAATAGCTGAAAAGGGAGAGTGATGCCACAGTAAAGCATGGATCCGTAGACCGCCACCACACCCGGGGGAGGATTCAACGTGACCCTATCACCCGCTCTAATCAGAGTGACCGAATTGGGCAGATTAAATCGGGTATGATACTTCATTATCTCATCAGACCTGACCACATTCTACTCTGTGTCAAACCCACTCGGGCATTCAGACGAAAAAGTAAGACGAGATGCCCTAAACGCCTCTTCAACATCATTCTCATTGACAATCTGCTTCCTGATCAAAATATCACCCGAGTTATGCTTACGGACTTCACTTCTGCTTTAATGTTTTCCCATCCTTTTAAGAGGTGCCCTGTGATCATAAATATCAGAATCAGAACTAGATGAAGAACTGGATACATGGCTAAAAGTGAAGTCAGGGTGAAGCCTAGAAACATCAACTTCTAAAAATGGAGGTTCATCAGCAGGGATTTCCCCTAGTAATCTTCAAATGCAAGAAACCAATTGAAAATCCCCAAGTTCTAATGCATCAAGAGCGACATTAAAAAGACGATGATGTGAAGATGGGTCCATTAAAAATTAACCATGAGTAAAGTTTGATGCAAGATCTTCAATGAAAAGTCACAACCTTCTGCGTAAAGAAATTTGGGTTTAAGAATTTTTTTCTGCTGAGAAATCATTAAGAATGAACCAACTGTCTCAATGAAGAATTTAAAGAAATAAAAGCACGAAACCCTAGATCTCAAGGCGGGAAAGAACAATGATAAGGATTGATGATGTAGGTTGTGCACGGGGAAGCGTATGAGTCATTTCTCATAAATGATATCGAAAAATGAAGAGGCAAGAGACACTATCAGAAAGAGAATTGGCTTTCGCCGTTAGAACTCCAAAACGTCGCCATCATTAAAGATCTCGCGTAAGGAGACAAATCGAATATGCAGGGTCATCATTAAGACATGTCATTATGACAAGATATTTACTCGGGTACTGAAAAGATATTGAAAACTAATTAAAATACTTTTGCCCGAAGAAACCTTGTTCAACAAAAATATTTTAAGGGGGTATTGTCATATGTGAATTTTATCGCATGTACATGTCATCAACAAAGAGGATAAATTGCCAGGTGGACATCCGAATAGGCATTCAAAAAATATCCTACAAGACATCACCAAAGAAGAGAAAACCCGAGTAAGCAGATGTTGAATAAAACCTACTCAGGGCCAATCAACGTTATATACTACTCGGGATCAGTTAACAACACTCGGGACTGGTTAAATGATGCTTTTACTCTGGATCAAATGATGTTGCGCTGGATAAAATGATGTTACTCGAGGACCAGGGGGTATTATCCTTGCTCGGGATAAATATGAAGAAAACTAAATAAAAAGCCTAGCGCTTAGTTCACATGGATTAGGTCATTAAAAACACGAAGATATCCATATCAAGAAGGAATCATAAAGAGATCAGAATACTGAGCTGGAAGGGTTCCCAATCAGGTAACAACTTTATTTCTTTAAAAAGTCTACGCTCTTATATAAGGAAACAAGTCGAAATTGGACTACATTACTAGAATCCCATTATATTTCAATACAAGACTCCGAAACAGGAAAGAAGACAATCAGCTTCAAACAAGTAAATAATTGTAATTAAATACAAAGATCTATTAATTTTACAAAGTGGATTATGGTTCTATAAACATATAAATAGACCCATAATCTCGCCAAAAAGATATAGACAGCGATCATAGAAAAATGCAGAGAGAAGAAAGAGAGATCGAAAGCTTGTAACATTATAAATTCATAGTGGATTTTGGATTGGTTAATCATTCAACCACCAGTGAACATTTCTCCAGTCATTAGAGTTTTACCATGTAAAACACACATGTCTTGGTTACTTTCTCCTTCTCTTTCTCTTTAAAAATCACAGCCAAAATCCAATCCTTGTTGGCTTTTCTGATATAATCCAGAAATCAACATCAACAGACTTAAACATGGTTACTGGCGAGAAGGTCTCTTCATAATTGACCCCCTCTTTCTGGTAAAACCCTTGGCCACTAGCCTAGCCCTGAAGGTCACTACTTTTCCATCTACTCCTGTCTTTCTCTTGTAGATCTACTTACACCCTATAAGTTTTACCCCATCCGGTTAGTCTATAAGATCTTAGACTGAGTTAGAGTACGTGGACTCCATCTCAAGATTCATGGCTTTAAGCCATTCCTCTTTATCAAGATCTTCCATTGCATTATTAAATGTCAATGGATCATCCACACTATCAGCAGAGACAACACCTTGTCCCTCACCTATACCTAAATAGCGTCCAGGTTGTCTCACAACCCTCTCACTTCTTCTAGGTGGTAGTGTATCCTGATAAGAAACCATCTGACTCTCAGATATTTATGGATCAACAACTCTTGTTGATGAAGCACTAGTCTCACCAATCTCCAACTCATTCAATACAATCTTAGATTGACCTTTATGGTCACTAATATAATTGTCCTCAAGAAATGTTGCATTTTTTGATATAAATACTTTGCTATCTTCATAATTATAGAAGTATCCACATCTGGTGTCCTTGAAGTATCCTACAAAGAGGCAAACCACAGACTTAGAGTCTAGATTTCCACTTTTGTTCTTCAGCACGTGTACTGGACACCCCTATATGCGGAAATATGGTAAACTAGCTTTACGACCATTCCACAACTCTATGGGAGTCTTAGAAATATATTTGGATGGCACTACATTCAAAATGTATGTTGTTTGTAACACATATCCCTAAAAGGAATTTGGTAATGATGAGAAATTATTCATAGATCTCACCATTTCCATAGGGGTTCTATTTCTCCTCTCCGCTGCACCATTTTATTGAGGTGTATCGGCAGTTGTGAGTTGGGAAACTATCCCATGCCCGACTATGAAGTCTTCAAACTCTTGGTCAAGGTACTCACCTCCATGATCCGATCGTAGTGACTTGATAGTCCTACCTAATTGATTCTCAACTTCAGCTCAGAATTCTTTGAATATTTCAAATATTTATGACTTTTGTTACATTAGGTAGACGTATATGTATCTTGAGTAGTCATCTATAAAGGTGATGTAATACTTATAACCACCCATAGCTTTAACATTCATCGATTCGCAGACGTTTGTATGTATATGCTCTAGCGGTTCTCTAGCTCTAAGCCCTTTTTCTGTAATGGTCTCTCAGTCATCTTGCCTTCCAGACAAGATTCACAGACAAGAAATGTGCCAAACTTTAACTCTCTTAAAGGTCCTTTTTTTGTTGTTGTCTATCCGGTCAAGGTTGATATGACCAATCCTTAGAAGCCAGAGATACGTGTCATTATCTGGAGAAATCTTATGTCGTTTATTTTTTGGTTATTCAACCTTAAACATTTCGGTGTTGAGCAGTGTAGTATGTATTAACGGTATTAATACATACAAATTGTTTGCATTAATTCCTGAATAAATATTCAGTCCATTCTTTCCAATAATAACAGACTTATTAAAAGAAACAAAATATTTTTATTCTAATAACTTAGAAACTGAAATCAAATTCTGTGTAAATCTAGGAACATAAAATTATTACAAAAATGTAATCTAGTTATGCCCACTACTCGTACTGACACGACATCCTCTAACCACACACGTATTGAGAAGGCTCCCTTCTCTAGCTGTGTCCAATAATCAGTCCCTTGCAAATAAGAACAAACATAGCTAGTGGCCTCCGAATCAACTATCCATGGTGAAGAATCATCTTCCACTAAACATGACTTAAGAACAAGTAAATCATATTTACCTTTCTTGGACTTCTTCTTGTTTTGGGCTTTCTTGGGTTTGGGCTTACCCTTCGCATTCCCAGCATACCTCTTCATTTTATTATTATTAGAGGAAGATTGTTTGGCAACATTTGCCTCACCGATCTTGCCTTTGCAGTCCTTAGTCAAGGACTCAAAGTTAGTGAGCTCATTAAGCAACTGTGTGAGACTAAACCATAATTTGTTCATCTCGTAGTTACTCTTAAACTGATCAAAACTTTTTGGAAGAGTCGTTAATATGATGCCCACTTGACTAGGTTCATCAATGGCCCCACCATTGACTTCTACCATGCTGAAGTAGGACATCATGCTCAAGACATGCTCCCGAGCTGATGTACCTTCCTTCATGTGAGCGAGCATAGCGAAACGAATGGCTTTGTGTCACTTTTGCTCGTAGGGCTGCCCTAACATAGCTACTGAGGCCATTGGTTTAGGGGTGGGCTACTGAGGTAAAATGTAGGTCGATTCCCAAGTCCTCATAGAAATCCTTGAATTGAACATTATCAAACTGCTTACTGTGGTCGATGATGATGATGATTGGGGTACCGAATCTACACATCATGTTAGTCTTGATATACCTGGTGGTGTTCTCTTCCATTGTCTGGGACAATGGTCATGTTTCCATCTACCGAGTGAAGTAATCTATTGACTAAAAATTCTCACGGAGCAAGGAATATCAAATAACACCCTCGGGACCATAACCTCGGAGGTCGCGGTCAGGGTAGGTACCCTCGGTACCAAGGCCAGGTGTTATGAATGGTAATGGGACGATTACAAGATACTACAAATGTGATATACGATGGAAATATCACTGTTTCATTGACTGAAATTATCTGATTACAAAAGGTATGTATCACTCAATCTATCCTAGCTGGGTTGATGGTGGAAACCTCGTGTCTGTCGATAAGTGTACTAGATTTACTGTTGGTGGCCATGTTCTATTGACAGAACTTAGGCGACAATGGAGCTTTGTTAATCGGTGGCGAATCTAGGTCTTGATTTAAGCCTTTCTATTCCATGCATATCAAGGTGTATTTATATTGTAGATTTTAGGTTTAGCTGGTTATTCTATCGTTTTAAATTACTAAATCAAATCCCACCTTATTAGGCGAGATGTTATATTCAAATGTCGTTGACTTTGGCTAATCAACGGATTCGATGATATCTTGGAGGGAGATAAGTTTGTTTCCTCTTTTGTTTCATTGACTTGGCCTGCGTGCAAGTAATGGTTTAATGCACATTGAATTGTAGTTCTGATTCTGTTTGTTGCCTTCATAATATGCCTCATAGAGGTCACCGAATATGGCTCTTGCTACCTCAAATGGTGAGGTACATATAAGTACTGATATTATTACTGAGAGCAAGATCCGACTAATCTGTACTTCATTTGGAGCTTGACATAATCGTGTTTGCACTTTTTGGTGACAACGAAGCTTTTAGAGCTTTCTCTTTTCCTATTTGGATAGGTTAAGATTATACATTGGTGAAGCGGGAAGGCATTACAAGACAAGTTCGACACTATAAAGGTCTCTTGGTGAAAGTAGGGATGGTAGCATACTCCAAGGGAGGTCACGAGATGCCTTGTCCTCAAGGAACTCGGGTCTTCCCATGTCGGCCTAGCTTTGGGTTCCCATCCTTATACGGGGATCTCGATGTGGTTATGTCGGGCTTTAGTTGGTGAGCTTGGATGCATACAAGATGTTCATAAGGTATCGGTGTCCTCGCATTACTTCTGCAAGGTCGCATGGTAGCTCGACCTCGGGGACCTTGATACCATGATGCATAAAACCGGATTCAGACCCTTGCATGAAGGCTGAAGGGTGGATTTTTTTTTGTCCCTAGCCAAATTTGGCTATTAATAGAAGTCCCCTCTAACTTGAACGTCGGTGGTTGAGTCGGGGTTGGAGTCAGATATCCTGTTTTATTCAGGAAATTTTCCCTCTATTGTAGTTGCTCGAATCATGGAGGAAATCCCTCATTAATGCAGATTACAAGTGGTGAGCTAGAAAGTCAAGCTTCTTTTCAAAATGTTGCCGGGTTTGACGGCATGCTGGAACCGAGGAAATCTCAAAAGATCATGCTTCTGTCATTGACGCCATCTGTTATCGTTACATCATCTAAAACACAGTCGTTTTCTCATCTTTCTCACACTTCCCTTTCAAATTTCAAATACACTTTAAGAAACCCTTTTTTTCTTCTTAGTCTCTGTATGAATCTTCACTGTCTTTCTTTCCCTTTTCGAACCAAACCTTCTTGTTGTCATGTCAACTTCCACTTCTGATAAATCGATTGTAAGGTGGAGGGCGACAGGGCCTTTATTCTCGCACACGGGAAATGAGATCGTAAAGATAATAGGGACAACCTTTCTCCTCATTTACGTTGTCGCTAGGGCCGGAATATTTCCATTGGGTCCGGATTTTTGAACCTACACCGAGGACTCGTTAGAGCTTGTCGATGAGGAGTCGAGTGGTGATTCTAGTGGTAAAGTGGTTGGCAAAGGTACAGCCCGGTTTTTGATGCCCTTCTGGGAGAACTCGCTCTACCTTATGATTTTTGGGTCATCCCTGACTCTATCATCAAAGAAAAGTCGATTAGTCGGTTGAGGAGCAAGTTTGGCTTCCTTGAGAGCATTGCCGTCACTATACCTTCCAAGATCCCTGACCACGAGGACCTTGATACCTTAATGCGTAGACCCAGATTCAGATCCTTGTATGAGGGCTGGAGGGTGGAAAAATTTCCTTTGGTTCCTAGCAACAATTGTGTGCTTGGCGTAACCTAGAGAGGTAGAAAGTGCCCGATCAAATCAACTCCCTAGATAGCAAAGGGGTATGATGAGCAGATTAAATATAAACGTTTCGCTGGCTGATGGTTGAGGTTCGAGGTCCTTTGGCAAGGTTCACATGATTGTACAAACATTCTTGCATTCTGGTGTAAGGTCGGCTAATAGTAACCCATAAGGAGCACTTGATATGCCAATGCTTCTCCTTCTATACAGTTCCCGCATTCCCCCGAGTGGACTTCTTTCAGTGCCCAACTAGCATCGTCTGTACGCAATCACCAGAGTGAGAGGAGGGACTTTTCCATGCAAGCACCAGAGGTACTTGTCAGTCAATAAGTATCAGACTGAAGTCCTTATGAGCTTCCTAGCTTTCTCCGGATCCTTTGGAAGTTTTCCCTCCTGGAGATAGGCAACTATTGGGTCCATCCAATATGAGAGGTGATTAACGGGTCTGACTTCTTTACCTGGTGTTATTCTGGATTGAGAGATTACCTGGAGGGGTACTCCTTTAGGTAGAGTTTTCCCCCAATTGGCAGCTATCTTGGCGAGGGTATCTGCTCGATGATTTTCCTGACGAAAGATCTGTTCAATCTTGAACCCTCTAAATCAGGCTTTAAGTTGTTGGACCAACCTGAGGTAAGAAACCATGTTGTCACCATTTGCTTTGTACAAATCGGTGACCTAGTTAATGACAAGTTGAGAGTTACTCTTGACATGTAGGTGTTCGGCCCCAGGCTTGATGGCTAACCTTATTCTTACTAAGAAGGCTTCTTACTCCGCCTCATTGTTTGTAGCCTTTAACTCGAACCTTAAGTTATGGAAGCATTCTGATTTTCTTGGGTCTGTAAAAACCATGCCAACACCTCTCATTGTTTTTCTGGATGCTCTATAAATGTAAAGGATCCAAGGATTGCAGTCGTCTGGCTAGTTATCAATCTTCAGATCCTTCTAGGGACCGGTTCCTGCTCTGTTGAAGTATCAGGATTGGGGAGAGCGGAGAATTCAACCATAAAATATGTTAGTGTCTGGGTTTTGATGGTCATCCATGTCTTGTATTTTATGTCAAACTGGATAAGTTCAATGGCCCTAACAACTAACCTTTCTGATACATCTGGTATCTGTAAAAACTGTCAGAGCGACTGGTTTATCACCACAGCGACTGCATGAGCTTGGAAGTAAGAGCAGAGCTTTCTTGTCGAGGTCACCAAGGTGAAGGCGAGCTTCTCTAGGAGGACGCAATTCTTTTTGAGCTTGGTTAACGCATGGCTCACATAGTAAACCGTTCACTGAACCCTGTCTCCACACTCTTGACCAAGGCCCTACTGACCGCTGTTTCAGACACAACTAGGTAAATTTTTAGTTCCTTTCCGAGGTCTGGCTTCACCAACAACAGTGGGCTGGCTATATATTTCTTCAGAGTCTAGAAAGCCTGCTCGTTGTCCTGGCCCCACTTCATATTCCTTCCCTGTTTGGTCACTTTCAAAAAGGAAGGCGTTTGTCATTCGACCGTGAGATGAAACAATTGAGCACTGCCACTCGACTAGTTAACACCTGTACTTGTTTCAGTGAGGTAAGAGATTCTAGGTCCAGTTTAGCATAGATCTTCTCCGGGCTGGCTATATACCTCACTCATGAACCATAAACCAAATAAATTTTTCCACAGTCACCCCGAATGCATATTCGATAGGATTCAACCATATTTGGTTCTTTCTTACAATCTGGAAGGTTCGACGAAGATGGTCCTGATGCTCATCCACTACACGGGATATGGTGATCATGTCATCGATGTACACCTCCATCGTCCTTTCTATTTATGGATTGAACAACCTGTTTACCAGACGTTGATATGTAGCACCTATATTTTTTAGGTCGAATGGCATCACCTTGTAGCTGTAGAGACCCTGTCCGGTGATGAAGCTTGTTTTATCTTGGTCAGGGTGCATCATGATCTGGTTTCACCCCGTAAATGCATCTATAAAGCTCAAGAGCTTGTTTCTTATGGTGGAGTCCACTAGTTGATAAATTTTGGGCAGGGGAAAACTATCATTTGGGCAGACACGATTGATATCTGTGTAGTCAACGCACATGCACCACTTCCTGGTTGCTTTGGTGACCATGACCACATTTATGATCCGATCGGGGCATTGAGATTCCCTGATGAATCCAGCCTTTATAACTTTGTCGATCTCTTCCTGTATGGCAGCGTTCCTTTTGACATTAAAGTATCGGATCTTCTGCTTGATCAATTTGAAAATCGACTGCCAACCTTTGAGCGGCCATGGGGATAAGAACCCCGGGCATCTCGTCATGCCTAAAGGTGAATATATCACTATATTCCCGAACAAGTTTGATCAAGTCTTCTTTCACTTCTGGTTATAAAGTCTTCCCAACCTTGACTAACTTGGATGGGTTGTCTCCTCCGATCGGGGTTTCTTCTAACTCATCAACAGGATGGACACTAGCCTCACCCCCTGTATTCTTCTTCCTTGTCCTTAACTTGGATGTCGCTTTCAGGATTCTACGAGCTCATTTATAACACATGGGACCTCAGTATCCATCTCTAGCGATTTTTGTCCCCGTACCACAACTATTTATGCATACTGTGCATCACTTATGGGCAACCTGCTGATCTTCACATACCTCACCTACCTCATTCCCCACTGAGAACTTTAGGACGTTATGGCAGATGGATAACACCCTTTGAGTGTTGATAATAAAGGCCTCCCTAAAATAGCATTGTAGGCCGACAAGGTGTCAACCATAATGAAGTCTGTCATGATGTTCTGTCGTACAGGCATAGACCTAATGATAACCGGTAGAATTTTTTATCCCAGTGGTATAATCGGGTCTCCGTGAAACCATACAAGGGGGTGGTGCAATTGTTGTAACACCACTTCTTCAAGTTGAGCTTTTCCAAAGTGTCCTTGAAAATGATGTACACGCTGCTACCTGTGTCAATCATGACTCTATGGACCAAACAATTAGCGATCTGTACCATTACCACCATGGGGTCATCGTGCGGTTATACGATATTGTACACATCTGCTTCATTAAAAATGATCTGGGCTGATTGGGAGGTTCATGCTAAACCTTGATCTACTTTGAAGATACTTTATCACTCTTCAATCTGGGGAATCTTCCTTTCGTGGTTATTTCTGGAATTTTTGGAAGTACTTACTAGGGTGGGTGATCCGATAATAGTGTGTATGACCTAGGTCTGCTACATCAGGTCTTTCTATTCCCCTTTTCTCTTCTCTGTATGATCTTAGATCTTGGCTTGAACCTCCTTCCCTGTACGGATCCTATCTCGGACCTGCTGTAAAAATTCTATCAGACAGCCACTTCTCACCAAGGCTTCGATATGGTTACAGAGGTTATAACACTCTGATATTTTATATCCCACATCCTCATGGAAGTCGCAGTACTTGTACCAGTTTCTTGCATCTATTGGGCTTTTATGGGACCTGACTTTCTTAGCAGCTCCTTATCCCGATTGGTGAGGTAGATAGTCTCACAGGATGTGTTTAGAGGAGTTTAATGGTCATATCCCCTCTCATCCCGGGCTATGAAGGCAACCACCCTTGGAGGAGGTAAGGCTCGAGGAGGGGTTTGCCTAGCCGGATACCGGTCCCGCTGAGGTTGGTAAGGTGGATGGCCATATTTGGATCGATTATGGGGTCTATGATGAATCGTAAGGGTTGGTGCGGGCTTGGAAGCTTTCTTCTTCTGGCGCTTGCAGCCCTCATGTCATCATGCTCGATCTTGACTCGAATTCTTATTTTTTGGGTTAAGTATCTTATATTTCTATGTCCGTGAGGGAGTTCCAATTCGTAATCTTCAAACGGATTTGAATTCGGAGTTCGTAGGCCAAAGAACGGTCGAAGAACGAGAGAGGAGCGCAAGGGAAGTGGTGCGATGGCATAAGCCATCACTTGGCACCATCCCGAGATGGCACGTGGCCATCTCGGCCCCAAAGCCTTGCTGCCCCGAGATGCCCACGCGCCATCTCGGGGAGGCACTAAGGCATGAGGGCAAAATGGTCATTTGGTTTGTTTCTCTTTAAAACCTCGCATTCCCTCTCATTCTTTACAAGTTGAGAAAAACGAATTTGAAGAACAAGTGCAGAATTTTTCTCTCAACATTTTAATTTTTGTTTTTGTGATAACTTCTTCATTTCAACTCTGAATCACTTGATTCAAAAACCGATTTCGAGTGTCTTGAAGATTTCTACAAACCCCAAGAATTTCCAGAACCAAATAATGTCTAGATCTTTCGTTGTGACCAGATCTTCAGATCGTGATTTTCATCCTTGTTGGTAAAATCATCTTCTTCTTAGTTTTCTTCTTATATCTTCTTATTGATTGATGTTATTTGATTAAGAAGAATGACTAGGATGATTTTGATATCATTTTTTGGTTTGTTGAATTGATTTTTAAGTTTAGCTAGATTTGTAATAAGTTGATTGATTTGTGCTAAACTTGATAGACATGAAATTGTTTCTAGAAATCTTTTGTTCTTATGCTTGATTGACTATTTCTAGATCTAATTTCATTTTCTAAGAACTCACTTGTGTTTCAATTGGTGTTTATATCCTCATATATATGTTCTTAGTAGATAACATGCTTATGTTGCCTAGATACATTTGTGATTGTTCTTTGAATGCATAATCTAGCTATCTAGTTGCATGTCCATAGAATTTGTTGATCATTATTTTCTATGTTGAGTGCTTGTTTGCATTTTAAATTCATGATCACTTAGATGCCTTGTGAAGAGGTAGAAAGTCTAATATCTTAGAGTGATTCTTTGATTTGAGCAATTGGAAGTCTTAGCTAGAGTCGGGAGGACTTGGATAGCTAAGCAAGTGGAAGTCTCGACAAGAGATGTGAGACCTTAGATTGTTGAGCAAGGAAGTCTTGACTAGAGTCTGTAGGACTCGGATAGTTGAGCAAAAAGTCTTGCCTAGGGTCGGGAGGATCCAGATAGGTGAGCAAGGAATCTTTCTAGAGACAGGAGGTCTTTGATAGGAAGTCGGCTTAGTAGATCACTAGGTTGAAGGATAGAGTGAGAGTGATAGCTTGGAGAGCATGTGTTGATTGCTTGAGTGTGTAACTCTTATTTGAAATAGTGGATTTGCTTTTGCCGGTAGTTGTGGTATCAACCCCATGGATGTTTCCTCTTTGGAGGTTTACCACATAAATATTGTGTGTCATTGTTTGCAATTTTCATTAAGCATTGTTAAAATTGCATTGTTTTAAAAGAAGACAAAAATTGGAGCATATACCTATTCACCCCCCCTCTAGGTATATTTACACTAAAAAGATAAAGGAAAATTTCATCTCACCCAACGGATCCTTCCTACTTTCCCAGCATTTGCCTTTGTTCAACTCCTAGATCTCTTTCTGCATCCGAGCCGGCTGATCTCGTAAGCACTTGTTCCCGACATTCTTAGACTCAATTATAGAGTCTTCATTGTCAAAGCCTTTAGTAAAGATAGAGATCTCGCCCTTGCAACCTTCAGGAGAAGGATCTTACCTGGCGCTTCTCTAGCTACCTCATGCCTCAGGTCTGGGCTCTCTTTTGGTACCCGTAAGTCTAACTAAGCAGCGAGGTCTCTCTGGCAGGACATCCGCAGCTGATTTTACCTGTCTGGGTTGATAACAGATCGACCTAAAAAGATCTGGGGGCATGGACCCTAATCTGTCTTTAACCAAGGGGAGAGGTCCCAACCCGTGGTGGATTGGTATAGGTGGTGGTGGTCCCAACCAATCGAAGGCGGTCTGCCTGGTCCCTGATTTATGGGGATCTTCTCAGGTACCAAGTTCAACGCCTGGGGAGTGATTCCCTCTGCCACAAGTCGGAGGTGGATGCTCTCAATGAAAGCTATAGCCTATTGCACAAGCATAGCCTGATCTGTTACTGGGGCAACCGAGGCTCACACAGTAGTAAACGATATTGGGGTAGGATGGTGATATCTCGACTTCTTCCCTTTCTTTTGTGCTTACTTTATTAAAGTAACAGACAGATGCCCTAAAGCCTCGGGCTGCCCTTGGGATGATTGAAGCCTCACGATCTTGGAAAAATGATAAACACGTGACTTTATAAATTGAGTGGAATCGTCTCATAGACAATGCCAAAAAGTGTTAACCGAAAATTCGATCTAGGTGAGGAATTTCAGCTAACACCCTTAGGACTACAACCTTGGTAGATCGCGGTCGGGGTAAGTATCTTCTGTACCAGTTACACTTTTGTGAAATGGGCTAAAAGAATGAAAGGAAAAATGGTGGATTGAGTAAGATTATTCTTATTGAACAATGCAATTGAGTACGATGACATGGTGAATAATATAGTAATATGAAACACTCAATACCTATAACTGGAAGTGGCGAACTCGTATCTATCGTTAAGTGGAAATAAAATAATGGAGGTGGCTTTGCTTCGTTCTAAGTGTAGAACTAAGGAACAACCTTCTAAAACTTGTTTTTACTGGAAGATGAGGTATTTGGATCACTCAATCCCCGCTTCTTACGTTCCATTACAGATATATTTATAGCTGAGCCTTTAGGGTTGATTTATAGTGAATAAGCCGTGAATCGCTGAGCTGATCTCCCCCCCCCCCCCCCCCCCCCCTTAATGCCATTGGCTCTAGAGAATCAATTTTCTTAAAGATATATCGAAAGGGAGACATATTTGTTTCCTTATTGGACTCTTCGAATCGGTTTGTATGCACGTGGAAGTTTGACACGTACTGGAGAATAATTTTGATTCTGCTCGCCGTTTAATGAGATATTGCACGTAGGCTACTTGGCAGGGTGATGGTGAGATACCTCTTGGTACCAATATGGTGGCGAGGTACCTTGAGGGATAAATCAGGTTGTCTGGAACTTGATAATTCTAATGGCGAGGTACTTGAGAAATCTTGATATTCAGCTAGCGGGGTGTCCTGAGGACCCCTCTGTTGACGTAGCACTTAAGAAATCTTGTTGTAGTTTTATGATCCTCCTCCATCCTCCTAGGGAGTTAGGACAGGCACCTTGATGGATACGCGAGAATGTTCTGAGGTGTCTGGGTCTTAACTTGGTACCTTATAGAGGAGGTGAGGTCTTACCCTACCCCGATGATGGTAATAAGGTTCCTCGATCATATGGGATTAGGCACTTTCGAGGTAGGTTATAGTATGCTTTTAACAGGTATCGAGAGGTACCTTCTACCAGGTATTTAACTAGGTAGAAAATTTCCCTTTAAGTCTTTGCTAAATTTAGCTATTAACATAAACTTTTATGCATTGTTGTGGTTCTTTATAAATTTTATTTTGACGTACAATTTCTAACGACAAAAACATACTTGTCACCTCTCTGTCCCACTTCACACTGGTACTCAGATTAAATAAAGGTAAAGCTTATGCTACTTGGAAGGCTACAAAAAAGTAGCCATCCCTAAAGGAGGCATCCACATTGGTTTCTAGGCTGGCTACACTAGCGTGCAAAGACCGTTTCTATTCTTCTCAGTTTTGACCATCTTCTTCTTACCATCCCTTTCAAGGGCGTGGCGCTCTGACTTGAGGACATCCCAATCATAAGAATGCTTCATCCGCTATAGATCACACTGGGACTCATCAGGTTTTTTCTCAATCTCGTTCAGAGTCCCGGCTCAGAGCAAGCATAATATTTTAAGCCTCGGTGAGCTCCGGCCTAGTTGCCTCGAGCCCGGTCTCAGAAGTTTTGACATGCCCTCGGAGAGATTCAACCTGGTGGCTCATGGCCACATTGAACTTGAAGGCCAATAAGATATAGGACAAGTGTTAGCATCCACCCTTGTACCAGGCATATACACATGAAAGAAGTTTTGAACAAGGCAATTTACCTCAGCCAAGAGAGTAGAACCCTTGGAGATCAGAATGTCCACCGATATAGAGATCATGGCACCTAGGCCTACATCTGGGCAAGAAGCAACAAATCGGTCCAAGACCTCACATTGGCCACTGCTCTTAAACCGGGGTCAAGATCTTTCTCATGAAACAATGGTCGCGGTAGTAACAATAGGATGAATACCTCCTCTACTCTGGTAGGTATTTCAGCAACTGCAACAAAAGAAAAAGGAGGTATTGGTATAACAACCTAGGTAGCAGTAGAAGCAGTAGCAACAGGAGTATCAGAGTCCTGATTCCTAACCCTGGCAAGTCTGGTTTGGAATTCTGTCAGTTGGGATCTAGAAGTAGGGGGTGAATGAAGAGGTAGAGCAAGCACCCCGAGCAGGACTGACACACCCTCTTGCCTTGCCTTCCCAAGGTAGAAGAAGCTTTGGGAGGAGGATGAGTTTTGGTGGAAGTGGAAGTTCTGGTGGGAGGATGGGGAGTTCATGAAATTATAATAGTAGAAAATGGTCCTGGAGACAGGAGACCCAAGAGGAAAAGCCTGTAGAGAAAAGGTTAAATCCTCAAACCAATCAGTTTCATCTTGGATAGGTAAGGGGACTGTAGAAACTGTAAGAGACAAGAGGGGTTAGTATCTACGAAATCCATAAAGCAATACTACAATTGGATACAAACTGAACTCTACCTGGGGAAGTAAAGGAGATGTGGAGGTAGCGATCTACCATTTCAGCATCAAAGGCATCCAATGTGGGGTACTTGAGATTAACATAGGTTTAGTTGATGAAAACTTTCAAAATTGACTCCGATTTCGGAGAAAGAGTGCTCTTCTCCCACACGAGCTTGTCACAGAACCGAGTGAGGACCTCGAAATTATTCCCCTTAATATGGATTGAGCTACCATAGTCGCCACCAACCATGACCCACTCCTCATTCCATGAGGCAACTTTCTTCGTGGCCCCTAGTACATGAACTTCAGGTTGTTCTTCGCCTGATAAAAAAATTGCCCCCTTGGACTATGAGACATGCTGGCAACCTGGAAGACGTACCTCAGCTCGTCCAGCCCCAATTTTCTTATGAGGTTATCCTTCACGAATTGCTCTTTCCACAATACGAGTAAGCCAACTAGGTGTCTCCAAACCCCTGGCGTCTGTTAAAAGGGGGCGAGCTACAAGGCATGAAATGCCATACGAAGAGTGGGGTGGAGAGGGAGCCTAGCCCGCCTTTAAAAAGAAGCAGTGTGTATTGGGAGCTCACTAGGAAGAGGGGTGTACACATCATACCCCCGATGTGGTATGGTGATGGCAATGCTATCGGAGATCAAGAAATTTGCCCTTAAGCACAAAATAGAGTTGGCTATTGCGGTAAAGTCCGGAATACACTGAAAAACATAGGGAAGAGAGAGCACCCCTCCTTGTAAGCTAGCAGTAACCCCCTACCTAGTCTCCATCGCCTCTAGCTATTCTAGATTCCTTGAAAGACCCCTCGTCGACATCGACCGGGGTGTCGGGGTCGTTTGAGAATCCTGTTCCAATGGAAACACTTCAGTTAGAACAGTGACGCTGGAAAGTATGGACATCGCTTCCGCCATTGTCGCCTTTACGGGCACTCTTTTCATGAGCAAAACTCATAGAGTCACCATCACAGATCTTCTCCAGAATATCAAAGAAGGACATGGTAGTAGCTTAGAGTATTTCTTGAAGGACCAAGGGTTGAAGAAGAAGGAAAAAAAGACAGAGATTCAAGCAAGTTAGGGTTTCTTTTTTTTTCAAGGAGGATAAGCAAGCTTGAAGAATATGGAAAGGCTAAGGGTTTAAATAGGAAAGAAGAGTCTGTTACCAATAACGGAAACATGATCTAGAAGGCGAGATACTCGAGTAGTGAGTAAGGAAAATTTAGATAAACGCGTGACACCGAAATCCCTTTAGTTTTCAAATAAGTATCGTCTCCCAACTCGACACGTGGACCAAACATTTAATGTGAGATCTCTTCATAGATTCTGGTAACCAGTTGAAAATGGAGAATTCTTCAAACATTTCAAAGAAATTAAATCCAACCCTAACTAATCTTTGGTGTTCAAGTTAAGGGGCACTTCTGTTAATAACTATTTTTGACGAAGGACCAAAGAAAACTTTTCCACCTACCTATTACATGGTAGAACCTATCTGGTAGGATTGTACCAGGACTGGTTTCCACAAAACCTAGGAAATCGATGCCACTATCGGGGAAAAGGCCAGCACCACCTCTACAAGGCTACTAGAAATCAGTCAGAGCTAGTATCACGGTACCTGCTACATGGTAACAAGGTACAAAGACATCTATCTGGTACCTGAGCACCTAGACACCGGTTCGTTACCCATCTAGGGTATATAACCAGTCTGTCTAACAGGAAGAACACCATCACGTAAGCTCCAGCAAGGTAGAACAAGTGTCACACTAGCAAACCATTATAAATGGGTACCAGAACACTAGAAAAGCACCAGAATTCTCCAACAAGTAACACATAATTAAAGTGTTTACCCCTTCACCATTAAAGTGCCAAAATTATACCAAATAGGTCAACAGCTTCGCCATTTATTTGTATTCAGACTCAAACGAAAACGTTACATAATCAACGGGAGCAATTCCCACATAACTTGACACCCTTCATTAACGCCAATCAATTTCGATAACATGGACAATCAATTGGTCTAAATTATGGGGATACAATCGGCAAGAAAGAGAGGGTATAAGTACAACATCCAAGTCTAGAGAAAAGGCGTCGAAAAATCAAAAGCAACAACAGAGTATTTTTGCCATTACAGAGAATTTTCACCATAGAGGAAATAACCACTTATTGACTTGCTTGAGTTCGCCAACTCCATAAAGTGAGAAAGAGGGATTGAGAGGATTACATTATTGTCATTATCTTGTAGCTAGTTATTCAATCAAATATTATCTAATTCAATTCAGGGCTTCTTCCTATTGATTTCTCCATCTGAATTGTCATTCTTCCATCTCCCATTTCTTTTAATCACCTAGGTACGATGTTTCTACCCTGAATGTGACTTACCATATAACGGTCTTGAGGTTGTTAACTGAGATTCCTCACCATGAGTGAATTTTCGGTCAACAATATGCTAGAGTTAATTAATTAAAACTTCTGATATGAGTAGTTCTATAAACTCATATAAATTTTGTGGCCGGTAATTAATAAGAAAGAAAAGTTTTATATTTCTAATTATGCGATTGAATAAGATGAATTACCACTAATTTATGTACAAAATGGTGAGTCATATTGTGTTAAGAAGAAGACCGTGACTTCTAGAAAGACAAAAACTTTAATATTAACGTTAACATATATAAATGATAATGAAGTTCTCTATTTTAGTCAGAATATTGAATTTTTTAACCATGACAGATTTAACTTTTCCCAACTACCGTAAACTTTTGGATATATATTATCTTGAATATTGATAATTTGTTATATATATAATGAATTAATTTAGTCTACTTTTAGAATTTAAAGTAGTCAAGTGAAGCCAGACTTTAATGAAAATATAGAAAGAAAGAAAAATGTGAAAACCACGTTGAGCATAATCAGTCTGAAATAATAATATATAAATATATCAAAAGAAGACATTTGGTATTTTCGGTTCTTTTTTTTTCATCTTTTACTGTTTTGTTGATGGTTTCTACTGTTTGTGTGGGGTTTTAGCTCCTCTCTTCTTTTGTGGGTTTCACCAATCGCCTCTTTTCAATAACAAATGTGATAGGGAATAATTCAGGATTTACCTGAGTTAGATATCAAATTGTTTAACCATACATGTTGTAGGAGTAAAGAATAGTCCATAAGTGCCTTCTGGACCTCTAGCAGATATAGATAAAATAAGGTTAGCTCATTATAAGATTCTTATACATATAATCAAGAGATTATGAGTTCGAGTTATACTCATTTCCAATCTCAAAATATCATTAGTTCAAAAGAAACGATGGACTTGTATCAATCGATGATGATATTCTTCAACCTTTGGGTGTGTATATCCATCCCATTTAATTATGTCACGTGATATATATTAATTATAATAAGTTTTATGACAAACTCAAACCAAATAATGACATAATATAAGTGTATTTGTCCAAGGGCGTGGAAGCTTTTCTCTAATTTAGGTTTAATACAAGTACATGAAGATAATTGTCAACGTTTGCAGTGATCATGTCTTGCTGCAAGGTTTGAAACTTTGAAAAAACTTCCGGTAGAGAATTTTGGTTAGATCAGATGATGTTAACAGTAAACTTCAATATTAACAATAACAAAAGCAGTATTTGTTTTTTCCATAAATATAAAGTAAAGTATTTATTTTGACTTGAAGGTGGGGATTTTGTTGTGAATCTTGGTCTATATACGACTCACAGACTCAACATCAATTCTAATCCCTACAAGAAATACTTGCAACAAGAACAGATCAAACAATTCCAAAGAAACGGTACCAACAATTTCTCTGATCAGTCACAGGAAATCAGAGAAATAAAGAACAAGTAACAACAGAGTTTTATCGTGGTTCGACTCAAAAAACGAGTCTACATCCACATTGAACTCTTCACAGGAACCCTTTTCATTATATGAGTGTCTTACAACAGAGATTACAACCCAAGAAATAGCTCAAATCAACCAGATCACAAAATCAGAAATTACAAAGAATCCTATGTTAGGGTTTATGCCCTAAACATGTAATTTGTAAATGGATTTATGATGTAAATAAAAAGAAATGTTCAATTCATTCTTGTTATGTTATTTATTTTATAAACTTGTGCACATATTAACATCCTAGATTACCGAATGTAATCTCGAACTATGTATATGAGTGTCATATGCGGATGGATACAGTAAGAGACGTGCAATCTAAAGATTCTATAAATAACAAATAAAGTTGGCTACTTTATTTGTGGTTAATCTGTAGCTGCGGTCCATTCCGTAATGTACAATGGTTCTATCCTGAATTATTCGTATGAGATATGAGAATGGAGACATCTTGTATGATTTGATCATATAGGACTAGGTCATGATCAATATGAATCTCACACCAAGATCCGTTTACCGATGAGATTCATATATATCAACTAATGATTGCTATATGTGGGTGATCTTAATCCTGAGTGTCTTATCGGCTCCTTCAAGTTAGATCGTGGTCTTTGATATACCATGGGTGAGGTCAGATACATTTCCTGATCAATATACTCTGTATGTTGGGATTGTGGTTTGGCTTGTGGCTGGGAAGGTTTGTACACAATAGTGGAATCCACTCCTTGTGAGAAGTATATGGTAGTTCTCTTAAGGGTTGATTCGGGGCTTGGACAATATGAGCGCTCTCCTAATTCCGTGAGGAAATAGGATTTATTATCCATTAGAGAATCAATGGTACTTAAAGGATATATATAATTAGATGGGTATAACGGACATTATGACCCAGCTCTATGAACTACTATAGAGGATCACTGAAAATACAAACACTGTTAAATGCTCAAGGCTAACTTAGAGGGGGGGAGGTGAATAGGTTAGACACCTTTTTTGACTCCCTTAGAAACAAACAAAAGTTTGTCCCTCTAGATTGCTTGTATCACAATATATATATATATCAATTAAAGACACTTAATCAATATATAAAACAAGTAAAATGTGATACAAACAAGTAATTATAACACATACACAATCTATATTATAGAAAGGAAGTCAACTTACATAGAGAGTTCTATCCATAGTATTCAAATAACAAATACAAATATAAAAGAGATAGGGATAGGGAAAAGTTGACACAAGATATAACGTGGTAAACCTACGAAAAGGAAACATCCACGGGTTAGCAACCCTGGGCAAACAAAATCGACTAGTAGATAAGACAAGTACAATCTCTCAAGTGACCCCTTCACCTAGAAACTACCCTCCTATCCTACTCATGAAGATGTCGCCCTCTTGCTCAACAATCCGAGGCCTCACACCTCTTGTCAAGACTTCCTCGATCACCCTTTCGGATCCTCACGACCCTAGGCAAGACTTCTTGCTCAACTATCCGATTCCTCCCGACTCTAGTCAAGACTTCCTAGCTCACCCTTCTGGATCCTCACGACCCAAGGCAAGACTTCTTGCTCAACTATTCGAGTCTTCCCGACTCTAGTCAAGACTTCCTTGCTTGACAATCCGAGGTTTCACACCTCTTGCCAAGACTTTCTTGCTCAACAACATAGGTCTCATACCTATTGTCAAGACTTCTTTCTCATAAGGCATCTAGGTGATCATGAATGCAAAACACAAATAAGCACGCAACATCGAATGTTATGATCAACATATTCTATGGAAAATACTAGACATGAGCATGAATGCACAGAACAAATGTAGTCTAGTCAATCATGCATATTTAATCCATCTAGATCATGTAAGATATGTTCAACATTAATTACAACCTAGATACATGCACAGATCTAAAACTTGAATCACAAGATATGTTCAATTAATCACATAATCAAGTTTAAATCTCATAAACCAAAAACATGCTAAAATCATATGATAAAGTCATTTAGATTAAAGCTAAAGTTCTAGAGCATATTCGTAATCGTAGATTCAATAAAACACATGAACAGCTCAAAAGAACACAAGCACATGTATCATTGTGAGATTTCGGCCAAAGAGAGCCTAATACATGTGAGGAACTATTTTTCACAAAATCAATCAATCAAAGATAATCAAATAGTCCTATAATCAAAGCTAGCACAATACAATCCCAAACATGTGAAAACATAGGCAAAATCAAAACCTAACTCAACATGTGAGATTTCAATTGAAACCCAATCTAGCTTTAAATTAGTTCAAAACTTAAATCAAAACAATCAAAAGACACATATATATGTTTAAGAAGAAAACCCAAGGCAATTGACCTTGTTTTAAAAGAAAACTTTGAGAGAAAATCAATACCTTAGTTGATTTTGGTTGATTTTGGTGCAGTCCCGTTTTTATTAGTTTAGACTCTAATAACAGCAATAAAACTAACTAAAACCTTCAAAGAAAAGATGGAGGATGAATAGACAAACACTTCAACTTTGAATCACTCAAATCGGAGTTCAAATGAAGAAGTTATGGTGTTTGGAAGGTGAAAAAATGTAGAGAGAAAATTCTTCACTCAAGTTTTTAAATTTCTTCTTTTTAGAATGAAATGTGAGAGGGAAGGGAAATATAAAGGACAGAGAAAGAATAGAAGCAAAAAGACCAAAATGACCTTAAGTGCACCAAGCCTGCTTGCTTCCCGAGATGGTGCATGGGCATCTCGGGGCAGCAAGCATTCTGTCCTGAGATGGCCACGCGCCATCTTGGAAAAGAGTGCTTGGTTGCACTTCTTTTCCTCGCGCGCTCCCATCGCGTTCTTTAACCGTTCTCCGACCTCCGAACTCGGAATTCGAATCCATTTGTAGATTACAAACCATAAATCTCTCACGGACATGGAAATATAAGATACTCAACCCAAAAAATAATAATTCAACTCGATATACGAAAACGAAGACAATATATGCAACATGAGTTGAAAGTGTAGTATCTTTTGACTTAGAACTTGAAATCAATAGTATGAGTAACCGAAATGACCGGAACTCAATCAAGAATGATTTAAGACAAAAATCAAGTTCGATATCCATGTTATACAAACATATACACAGACAAACACAATTCACACTAGAATGCAAACTACATAGAGATAGTCTACAATCATGCATTTTCCAAAATATGTTATTTTCATACCAATGCATGAGCATTCATCTTCAAGTGTGTGAATATGTTATACATGGTGCACAACGATGAAGGGACACATATGAATGAATTGTATGTGTGTGCCTATAATGGTGCACAACGATGCAGGGACAAAAATGTATGAATTGTGTGTGTGTGTGCCTATAATGGTGCACAATGATACAGGGACACAAATGTATGAATTGTGTGTGTATGCCTAAGCCTTGTAAGAGAAAAATAAGGTCTTAGTATACCTTTGTAGAACCATATTGCATCATTTCTCTTTGAAGACTTTGAACTTGCTTTGACTAGTTATTCCTTCTTCTTTGAATCTTGAATCATCATGAATCTAAGCAACTAAATCATTACGAGTAAACATCATTTTGATATGCAATTAATGCCAACACAATCTAAAACCTAACAATCACATCATATTAATAGTTATATCGATTGACACCGAGTTGTATCGGTCTGTGTAAAAGCGTCTGCAGTTGAGAGAGTGCAGTCTTGGGTTTTTAGTGGAATAACACCGGAGTTAATAATCAAAGAATATTAATTAAAGAGTTTAATTAATGATTCTAAGGAATATAAGAGCTCAAAATATTGTGGGTCCATCAGGTCTCATTGCTAGCCCGATCGATTTAGGTAACAAGGGTCACGGTTAATTAATTGGATTGTCCAATTAATTGTGTTATGAAAGTGACATGTATTTATTCGTGAATTAATTAAATAACAAGATTATTTAATTAATGAATAATGGTGATTAAATAAATTAAATAATCTTATTATTTAATTATGTTATTAATCACTAAATTGAGTGTGTATGTTGATATTTATTTTTGAATAAAATAAGATAATATGATTATTTTATTTTATTAAATTAAATTTTTAATTTTTGAATTTAAATAGTTCAAATTCAAATAAAATTAAATAAAAGATATGAGATATTTTTTATTTGAAAGTTTTTAAAAATCAAATATAGATTTGCTCAAAAAAATTTAATATTTTATATATATATATATATGATATATATTATAAAAAGAAAAAAATACTTATATATATATAGATATTAAACAAAAGACAAAAGGTTTGTTTTTTTGTTTTAAAGAGGTGTGCATTTGTATTAAAAAAAAAAGAGTTTTGATATTAAACAAAAGACAAAAAGGTTTGTTTTTTGTTTTGAAGAGGTGTGCGTTTGTATTAATAAAACAAAAGAGTTTTGATATTAAACAAAAGATAAAACGGTTTTTGTTTTTTTTTTGTTTTGAAAGGTGTGTGTGATATTAAAAAGAAAAAAAAGGGTCAAAAGAGTTTTGGCTAGTTTTTTTGGTATTGTGTGCAAGTGTGTGCATGAAATAACATTAAGAAGAGAGAAAAGGTTTTACGTGCAAGTGTTGTGCACTAATATAAAGAAAGAGTTTCTTATTCTTTTCTTTTCAATATCCTCTTAAATTTCTGAGTGCATGACACGCCCACACACAGTTATCAGTCCCAGGATATAGTAAGGAAGATCGGTGGTACGGATCAGGAGTATTACAAAAAGTGAAGGAGTCTCTAAATGTTGGTATGGTTATTTTAGTCTTCCTTTTTATTAATGGTTACAATTTCCTGTATTCACATATATATTTTATGAGTGTAATAATTAGTATATGTATTTGTTCCGAAAATAAATATGATCCCAAGTTCACTGGTCCCTGATACAGATTACGATCTGTATAAAAAAAATTAAACTCATTTCCGTTGCGTGACCGGTGAACGGGGTTCCAACAATTGGTATCTGAGCCAATTTAATTTTCGGAACATGAAATTGTTTTCGATGCTCATGTATATATGATTGTGTAGGCACGATTAAAATTGACTGTATGATGTTTTTGCATGTATATTAAATTTTTTTAATTTACAAAAACATGGTTGATTGTTAATTATATGGTACTGTGGATTTACGATTTAGGATTTATAGGTTGAATTACTTTTTTTTTTTACTGTTACTGTATTGTAAAAAAAAATATGTAACTTATATTGAAGACCTGAAAAAATTGTGAAGAATGATTCATGAGATGAATCGAAGTGACCTGAAGAGACTGGAAGACTAGAAAATTACAAGAAGACTCGGAAATTACAAGAAGACCAAGGAATTCCTTGGGGGGGGGGGGGGGTTTGTAATATTATATTCGATTTTTTTTTAGGTTAAATAATCCACAGTACTCGGTCAATTCATGTATGCATTATATTATGTGATGATAAAAACATTGTCATGCATACGTATGTCATTTAGATTAGAAGTACCTACACAAATATATTTGATATGTTATACATGCATCATAGTATGATATTTTATATATTTTTTTAATGTGATTAAAACGGGTAAATACATAATTGGCTATGAAAATGAGATCAGTTTTTAATAGTTAAAAACTTGGTAATTCTCATTAATTATTAATCTAGTTATTAAAGTGTTTAATAAGTTAGATTAATAGACTCATTTATTAGGATTAATTTGATTAATACCCTATTAATAAATTAACCGAATAAAGTGTTAGAGTTTTAATAGTTAAGACTTGGTAAACACTATTATAATAATCTGACCTTAGTAAAAAGTTTACAAAGGTTTAGATTATTAACTAATAGATTAGATTTTTAATTGTTAAAAATCATTAATAATTTATTAGTTAATTAGAATTTGGTTGTAATTAGTTAATTCACTAAATAACTTGATTAAAGTTAGCCGTTTGATCCAATAGAGTCTAGGTGCATTAACGGATAATAGAAAACCCTAGTTTTAAATTGTGAGTGGGAGAGGGATATATGATATATATATCCCACGGTCTCCATCATTAGTTTAACACCGTGAAATCCGAGTAGGGCTTCGTGATGGCTTTGCTTTCATGCTCCTTAAGGAGGGTTTTCACAAAGGTCAATACCAAGGTTGACTTCTTAACGGATAGGATTTCTGAGGGTATTGACCGACCCTAAGGCGGTAATTTTCGAGTTAAGCTCGTGAGATCTGAAATGGTGGGTTACACTCACGAAGGTTTTGATTAAGTTTGTTAATTAAAAACCTGACTGAATAAACGATGGTTGAATGATATGGAATAAGAATTATTCTAGAATATCATTTGATTGAGAATGTCTCAGTCCAACATGCAAAGATTTGACCGACCCAAAGGCGGCACTTCTTTGTGGTATGTTGGATTGTCGTGGTATAGTAACTATTTTTAGGGTACTTCTAGTTCGTTAAACATGTTCTTGCATCATGTTTAAATTTATACCAAAGCACTCGCACTTTTTTAAATAAATGACTGAATAAATGTTTTATTTATTTCAGCAATGTCTTCTGCATTACTTCAAATTCTTGCAAAAGACAAATTAACTGGTGATAATTATACTAAGTGGAAACTTAATATAATGCAATTTTGGTCACCAAAGACCTCAAGTTTGTGCTTACGGAGGAATATCCTCCAGCGCCTACTGTCTAGGCCATACGATTTTTTCGTGAGGTATACCAGCGATGGGTCTTCTGATGAGAAGGCCTGAACATATCTGTTGGTTTCAATGAAAGACGTGATTGTCACAAAGCACGAAGCAATGACTTCAACATTCGAAATCATGGAGTCATTGCAAGCTATGTTCGGGTAGCCCTTCGAGCAAAAATGACACGATGTTGTTCGTTCCACTATGTTCGCTTGTATGAAGGAACGTACACCAATTCAGAAACATGTCCTGAGTATGATGCCGTACTTTAACACGGTAGAAGTCAATGGTGGGGCCATTAACAAACCCAGTCAAGTGAGCATCATACTGACGACTCTTTCGAAGAGTTTTGATCAGTTTAAAAGCAACTACGGGATGAACAAGTTAAAGTTCAGTCTTACACAGTTGCTCAATGAGCTTGCTACCTTTGAGTCCTTGATTAAGGACAACAAGGGTAAGACCGGTGAGGCAAATGTTGTCGAACCATCTTCCTCTAATAATAAGAAGAAAGAGTTTTGGCTAGTTTTCTTGGTATTGTGTGCAAGTGTGTGCAAGTGTGTGCATGAAATAACACTAAAAACGAGAAAATGTTTTATGTGTAAGTGTTGTGCACTACAATAAAGAAAGAGTTTCTTATTCTTTTCTCTTCAACATCCTCCTAAATTCCTGAGTCCGTGACGCGCCCACACGCAGTTATCAGTCTCGAGATATAGTAAGGAAGATCGGTGGTACATATCAGGAGCATTAAAAGAAGTGAAGGAGCCTTAAAACGCTTGTATGGTTCTCTTAATCTTCCTTTTTATTAATGGTTACAATTTCCCGTATTTACATATATATTTGATTAGTGCAATAATTAGTTTATGTATTTAATTCGAAAATAAATACAATCCAAAGTTCACTTGTCTTAGATACAGATTACGATTTGTATAAAAAAAATTAAAACTCATTTTCGCTGCGTGACCGGTAAAAGGGGTTCCAACATCCTAGACTAGTCACCACTAAAGCAATCAGATCTATAAAAGACCTGGTAGATGACAATACAAGAGTGATCTTACTAATCTCTTCACCATATTACACAAGTCACACACAACTCTCTTATTACAAAACAAAGTCTCTCCAAAATTTAAAAGAACCTTACAGAGATAACTCAAGAACACAAATGGTCACCAAGAAACTTAGAGAGAAAACTATCAGCTAAGAAGAAGAGAAACCCTAATGTAATCGCCAAAATGATTTTTTCTGAATGAGTTTCTCTTCCCTGATCTCTTATATATCCTCATCTGTTGAGTCACTAGAGTAATCTAGCTTGCCAATCACTGCATGCCACCTTGTAGGATAATTTCTGAATGCCTATTCTGATGTCCACCTAGCAATTTATCCTCTTTTTTAATGACGTGTTCATGCGATAAAATTCACATATGACAATACCCCCTTAAAATATTTTTGCTAAACAAGGTTTCTTCGGGCAAAAGTATTTTAATTAGTTCTCAATATCTTTTCAGCACCCGAGTAGATATCTTGTCATAACGACGTGTCTTAATGATGACCCTGTAAATTCGATCTGTCTCTTTACGCGAGATCTTTAATGACGGTGATGTTTTGAAGTTCTGACGGCGAAAGCTAGTCCTCTCTTTGACACGTGTCCTTTGCCTCTTCATTTTTCGATATCATTTATGAGAAACGACTTACGCTTTTCCCCGTGCGCCACCTACATCATCAATCCTCATCATTGTTTCTTTCCCGCCTTGAGATCTAGGGTTTCGTGCTTTGCTTTCTTTTAATTATTCACTCAGCAGAAACATCTCTTAAACTCAGATTTCTCAGTAGAAAAAATTTCTTAACCCAAATTTCTTTACGCCAAAGGTTGTGACTTTCCATTGAAGATCTTTCATCAAACTTTATTCAAGGTTAGTTTTTAATGTCACTCTTGATGCATTAGAACGTGGGGATTTCCAATTGGTTTCTTGTATTTGAAGATTACTGGGGGAAATCCCTGTTGATGAACCTCCATTCTTAGAAGTTGATGTTTCTGGGCTTCACCCTGAAATCACTTTTAGCCCTGTATCGAGTTCTTCATCTAGTTACGATTCTGATATTTCTGGTCACAGGGTACCTCTTTGAAGGATGGGAAAACATCAAAGCAGAAGTGAAGTTCGTAAGCACAACTCGGGCGATATTTTGATAAGGGAGCAGATTGTCAATGAAAATGATGTTGAAGAGGCGTTTAGGGAGTCTCAGCTTACTTTTTCAGCTGAACGCCCGAGTGGGTTTGACACTGAGCCGAATGTGGTTGGGTCAGATGAGATAATAAAGTATCGTGCCCGATTTGATCTGCCTTGAAAATACAATCACGGTTAAATGCTCAAGGCTAACCTAGAAGGGGGGTGAATAGGTTAGGCACCTTTTTCGACTCCCTTAGAAACAAACAAAAGTTTGTCCCTCTAGATTGCTTGTATCACAATATATATATTAATTAAAGATAATTAATCAATATATAAACACAAGTAAAGTGTGATACAAACAAATAATTGCAACACATACACAATCTATATTATAAAGAGGAAGTCAACATACATAAAGTGTTCTATCCACAATACAAATATTAGAGAGATAGGGATAGAGAAAAGTTGACACAAGATATAACGTGGTAAACCTCATAAGAGGAAATATCCACGGGCTAGAAGCCACCGGCAAACAAAATCCACTAGTAGATAAGACAAGTGCAATCTCTCAAGTGACCTCTTCACCTAGAAACTACCCTCCTATCATACTCTAGAAGTTGTACAACAACCCGTGGCTTCACACCTCTTGTCAAGACTTCCTTGCTGACCTTATCCGGATCTTCAAAACCCAAGGTAAGACTTATTGCTTAACTATCCGAGTCTTCCCGACTCTAGTCAAGACTTCCTTGCTCACCTATCCGAGTTCTCCCAACTCTAGGCATGACTTCTTGCTCGACTATCCAAGGCTTCACACCTATAGCCAAGACTTTATTGCTCTACAATCTGAGGCTTCACACCTGTTGCCAAGACTTCTTGCTCAACACCATAGGTCTCACACCTATTGTCAAGACTTCCTTCTCACAAGGCATCTAGGTGATCATGAATGCAAAACGCAAACAAGCACGCAACATAGAATGCTATGATTAAAACATCCTATGGAAAATACTGTACATGAGCATGAATGCACAAATCACATATAGTCTAGTTCATCATGCATGAGTAGTCAATCTAGATTATGTAAGATATGATCAACATTAATCACAAACTAGATTCATGCATATATCTAAACCTGAATCACAAGTTATGATCAACAAATCTGAAGATCAAGTTTAAATCACAATAACCTAAAACATGCTAAAATCATATGACAATATCAAATAGCTCTAAGCATAAGTTCTAGAGCATATTCCTAATCATAGATTTAACAAATCACATGAATAGCTCAAAAGAACATAAGCACATGTATTATGTGAGAATTTTGGCCAAGAGAGCCTAATACATGTGAGGAACTATTTTTCTAAAAATCAATCAATCAAAGATCACAAAATAGTTCTAGAATCAAAGCTAGCACAATACAATTCCAAACATGTGATAACATAGGCAAAATAAAAACCTAACTCAACATGAATGATTTCAATTGAAATTCAACCTAGGTTTGAAAGTGTTCAAAACACAAATCAAAACACTCACAATATACAAATATATGTAGAAGAAGAAAACCCAAGGCAATTGACCAAGTTTTAAAAGAAAACTTAGATAGAAAATCAATACCTTAGTTGATCTAGATGCAATCCAGTTTTTGTATGATTACACACCAAAAACAGCAGCAAAATAAACTCAAACCTTCAGAGAAAAGATGGAGGATGAATAGATGAACACTCTCAACTTCGAATCACTGAAATCAGAGTTCAAATGTAGAGATTATGGTGATTGGAATGTGTGAAAATTTAGAGAGAAAAATTCTGCACACTTGATTTGAATTTCTTCTTAGAATGAAATGTGAGAGGGAAAGAGATTATAAAGGAGAGGGATAAGAATGAATTTTCAAAAGTCCAAAACACCCTTAAGAGCCCCAGAATGCATGCTGCCCAAGATGGTGCATGGGCATCTCGGGGCAGCAAGCATTCTGTCCAGAGATGGCCACGCGCCATCTCGGGAAAGATTGCTTGGATGCAATCTTTTCATCTCGCACTCCCTTTGCGTTCTTCGACTGTTCTCCAGCCTTTGAACTCAGAATTTGAATCCGTTTATGGATTACGAACCATGACTCTCAAACAGACATGGAAATATAAGATACTAAACCTAGAAAATAATAATTCGACTCAATATATGAAGACAAAAACAATGTATGAAACATGAGTTGAAAGTGTAGTATCTTTTGACTTAGAACTTGAAATCAATAGTATGAGCAACCGAAATGACCGGAACTCAATCAAGAATGATTTAAGACTAAATTCACATTCAATATCCATGTTATACAAACATATACATACACAAACACAATTCACACTAGAATGCAAACTACATAGAGATAGTTTCCAATCATGCATATTCCAAAACATGTTATTTCCAAACCAATGCATGAGCATTCATCTCCAAGTGTGTGAATGTGTTATACATGGTGCACAATGATGCAGGGACACATATGAATGAATTGTATGTGTGTGCCTATAAAGGTGTACAATGATGCAGGGATACAAATGTATGATATGTGTGTGTGTACCTAAGCCTTGTAAGAGAAAGATAAGGTCTTAGTATACCTTTGTAGAAACAAATTGCATCCTTTCTTTTTGAAGACTTAACACTTTCTTTGACTTGTTATTTCTTCTTCCTTGAAGCTTGAATCATCATGAACCTAAAAAACTAAGTCATTACAAGTAAACATCATTTCGATATAGAATTCATGCCAACACAAACTAAAACCTAACAATCTCCCCCTTTGGAAAATTCCATGTCAAAACACCTATACATTTACTATAAAAATAAAAATGAAGATAGGTCACAAAATCACTCCCTCACATTACAATGAGTAAGATTCCTATAAATAATCTTCACCTACTCTTGAACTTCATCTTGATCTTCTCTTAAATCAACCTACAAATCATCTCAAAGCATAATGCATATACAAGAGAAAAACAACAAATGGCAACATATAATATGGATAAGAATATACAATTAAGTTCATAAATACATGTATCTCCCCTTCAATACATGCCAAATACAAGAATTCTTAACCAACTCCTAAGACTGATTATTACAAGCCATTGAAAGTTTAAAAGTTCACAAAAACAACATAAAAAGGAAACTAAGTAACTAGCAATTCATAACTCTAGGCAAGACTTCTTACTCGACTATCCGAGTTATCCAAACTCTAGGCAAGACTTCTTACTCGACTATCCAAGGCTTCACACCTCTAGCCAAGACTTCTTTGCTCGACAATCCGAGGCTTCACACCTCTTGCCAAGACTTCTTGCTCAACACCATTGGTCTCAAAACTATTGTCAAGACTTCCTTCTCACAAGGCATCTAGGTGATCATGAATACAAAATGAAAACAAGCATGCAACATAAAATGCTATGATCAAAACATCCTATTGAAAATACTAGACATGAGCTTGAATGCACAAATCACATATAGTCTAGTTCATCATGCATGAGTAGTCAATCTAGATTATGTAAGATATGATCAACATTAATCACAAACTAGATTCATGTATATATCTAAATCTGAATCACAAGATATGATCAACAAATCACAAGATCAAGTTTAAATCACAAAAACCTAAAATATGCTAAAATCTTATGACAATGTCAAATAGATCTAAGCATAAGTTCTAGAGCATATTCCTAATCATAGATTCAACAAATCACATCAATAGCTCAAAAGAACATAAGCACATGTATTACATGAGAATTTTGGCAAGAGAGCCTTATATATGTGAGGAACCTTTTTTTATCAAAATCAATCAATCAAAGATCACAAAATAGTCCTAGAATCAAAGCTTGCACAATACAATCCCGAACAAGTGATAACATAGGCAAAATAAAAACCTAACTCAACATGAATGATTTCAATTGAAATTCAACCTAGCTTTGAAAGTGATCAAAACACAAATCAAAACACTCACAATATACAAATATATGTAGAAGAAGACAACCCAAGGCAATTGACCAAGTTTTAAAAGAAAACTTAGAGAGAAAATCAATACCTTAGTTGATCTAGGTGCAGTCCCATTTTTTTATTATTAGACACCAAAAGCAGCAGAAAAATAAACTCAAACCTTCAAAGAAAAGATGGAGGATGAATAGATGAACACACTCAACTTTAAATCACTCAAATCGGAGTTCAAATGAAGAAGTTATGGTGTTTGGAATGTAAGAAAATTTAGAGAGAAAAATTCTGCACACTTGATTTGAATTTCTACTTAGAATGTAATGTGAGTGGGAAAGAGATTATAAAGGAGAGGGATAAGAATGATTTATGAAAAGACCAAAACACCTTTAAGAGCCCAAGAATGCATGCTGCCCGAGATGGTACGTGGGCATCTCGGGTCAGCAAGCATCCTGTCCCGAGATGGCCACGCGCCATCTCGGGATAGATTGCTTGGATGCAATCTTTTCATCTCGCACTCCCTTCGCGTTCTTCGACCGTTCTCCGGCCTCCAAACTCGGAATTTGAATCTGTTTATGGATAACAAACCATAACTATCACACGGACATGGAAATATAAGATACTGAACCCAGAAAATAATAATTCCACTCGATATAAGAAAACGAAGACAATGTATGAAACATGAGTTGAAAGTGTAGTATCTTTTGACTTAGAACTTGAAATCAATAGTATGAGTAACCGAAATGACCGGAACTCAATCAAGAATGATTTAAGACTAAATTCAAGTTCAATATCCATGTTATACAAACATATACACACACAAACACAATTCATACTAGAATGCAAACTACATAGAGATAGTTTCCAATCTTGCATATTCCAAAACATGTTATTTCCAAACCAATGCATGAGCATTCATCTTAAAGTGTGTGAATGTTTTATACATGGTGCACAACGATGCAGGGACACATATGAATGAATTGTATGTGTGTATCTATAAAGGTGCACAATGATGCAGGGACACAAATGTATGATATATGTGTGTGTGCGTAAGCTTTGTTAGAGAAAGATATGGTCTTACTATACCTTTGTAGAAACAAATTGCATCCTTTCTCTTTAAAGACTTAGAGCTTGCTTTGACTTGTTGTTTATTCTTCCTTGAAGCTTGAATCATCATGAACCTAAACAACTAAGTCATTATAAGTAAACATCATTTTGATATGGAATTCATGCTAACACAAACTAAAACCTAACTTGCCTAATTCGGTCACTCTGACTCCAGTGGGTGATAGAGCTGCATGGATTCCTCCCCCGGGTATGGTGGCGATCTACGGATCCATGCTCTGCTGCGGCGTCACTCTTCCCTACCATTCATTACCTAGTTTTTGGCTGAAGAATGGATTGCTCCAGCTCAGCTGTCCCCGAACAGCTACAAAATTTTGAGGTACATGTGGAACATATTCAGCCGGATGAACTTATCGCCGCCATCTCTGAATGAAATAAGGCACTTCTTTACGCTGAGGCGATCGAGCAAGTAGGGGACATTCTTCCTCATGTCTAACTCGCCAGATTACTGGATCCCTAAGGGTGTGTTTGGCACGGAGATGAGACAGGACAATATGGGACTGGACGGGACTGGACTGGACATGACATATTGTTCTATATTGTGTTTGGATGGCCGAGACAGAACTATAACTGTATTGTTATGCATTTGATATGGCTGGGACAGAACGGAACAAGAGATTCAAATGACCAGAGTACCCCTCTTATATATATAACAAATACTATAATATTATATATTAATATATAATAATATTAAATAATATTATATATAATGATCTATAACATATTATTACATTATATATATATATTATTTGATATTATTATATATTAATATAGAATATTACATGTATTATATATAATATTAAATATCATTATATATAGAAAATATGATATTTATATATATTATATAATGTATAATGTATAATATATATATATATATATTATATTATGTGTTATATATATATATTACATATTATATATATATATATATATATTAATAATACATATTAATATAAATATATATATATATATTATATTTATATTATATATATTATTATAATACATATATATATATTATAATAATATAATATATAGATATATAAATTAATATGTATTATTAATATATATATATATATATATTATAATATATATATATATTATATAAAATATATTTGCAATATAAATAATATATATATATATATGTATATAATATATAATATATTCTATATTATATTTTATTATTATATATTTATAATAATATATTAAATATTATTATATATATAAATAAAGTATAATATAGAATATATTACATAATATATATATTAATAATGCATAATAATTTATATATATATTTTATATTATGTATTAATATATGTATATAAATATATATATATAAATATATATATATATATATATTATAATTATATTAAATATATATTATATTATACATATTATTATAATATATACTAATATATATATATATATATAAATAATATATATTATGTGTTGTAATATATATATATATATATATATATATATATATATATATGTTGACGGGAAATTTGCTCGAGATGAGAAATTTCTGTTAACATCCTCGAGACCACTACCACGAAAGCGGTGGCCGGGGTCGGTACCGTTGGTTCCCTACCTATTTAAAAGAGAGACGAGTGGTAATAAAAGTAAATGGGAGCTCTATTATTAATATATCGCTTTAAGATACAAATAACTCTCTTGTTTGCTCACAATCTCTCGGAGGTGTAGGGTGGTGGCAACTCGATTCCTGTCGAATAGTGGAGATAAAGGTGACTGTGTTCTGAAATCAGAATTTAGGCCCTTCTTCTATGTGTATATCTGTTGTTTATGATTTTCTGTCTCTGTCGTTCCCTTTTTTCTTTTCTCTTACCATGCTTGGCTTCACATTTATATATCGTCCAAGTAGGTTTTTAGTTTGCAAATACTCTATTGTAAGCTCTTGAATCCATTCCCTCCTTATCGGGCGGGATTTGTTACTTAAATTTGAATTGTTTCCGGATTCGATGATATCGTTGACGAAGATAAGTTTCTTCCCTTATTTGAATTTAAACTCTTGACGTGCATGTAGATATCATGTGGAGATGATCCTGTGTGCACTAGTTCCATCGATCTTCATGGAGGTCTACCTGCCAACTGCCCGTTGCCCCTTAGAGTGAGGTGGATCCATGCTCTGGCTCTGTTCTTTGAAGCTTAAGATTGATTTTCCCTGACCTGTGGGGGCTTGAGATGCTCTTGTAGACTTCTCCGGGAGGTAGCAAGGGTAGTGTGGATCCAGGCGTGATTCTTCCCTTATGCCCAGCAAGGACAACGGGCTTCTTTCGAATGTCAATTGAGCTTGGAGACTTCCCCTAGCATTTACGGGGTGGTTGTGGAGCTCGACCTTTGAGCCGAGGTTCCCGATAGATGGCCTGGAGAAGCCTGGGCTCAATTATTCCTATGGGGGCACGTCCCGATCGCGTCTGGCTTATCTTCTGGTAACTTTGAAACCGAACCGGCCTTTCATGCTCTTGCGGGGTGGCTGTACGGTCTTACTGGGCTTTATAATTGTCGATTAAGGGTGGAAAATTTCTATTTGACCCCTAGACAAATTTTCCTATTAACAGAAGTCCCCTCTAACTTGAACACCAGTGGAAGAGTTGGGGTTGGAGTCAAATTCCTTGTTTAATTGAGAAAGTTTTTCACCATAAAGATAATTAATGAGAGCAAAATTTTCTCATTAATTACCCAACATTTTGAATTTAAAAATGAGTGTTATTCGAAAAAAAACGGTTGTAATACGGTGGTGATCTTCCCGAGGATATTGCCCATAGACCTTTATTAAAGCCTGATCCGACCGTCACCTTCTTCATACTTCCTCAAATCTCAAACTTTCAAATTTATTCTTCCCCGTTTTCTCTGCCGAAATCTTCCACTTGCTTTCTCACCTCTCTTTCCCATAAATGTCGACTTCCACAGATAGTGTTGATGCCTTGGTGGAGGGCTCCGGGGGCCCTAACCTAGCTCCTCTTAAGTGGGTACGAGGGATTTCAAGCGACGAGGAATCGTTCAAACAGGAATGCTTCTATGGGCTCTGATTTTTCAAACCGGCCTGACAACCCTATGAACTTAGTCGATGAAGACTCTGACGTTGGGGAGAGATTAGATGCGGTCGGGAGTGCTCAAGTCACGGTGGTGGAGCTTCCTCCAGTGATAACCTTTCCTTTTGAACCCAGGGTCATCCCTGACTCTACTGTCGACCCTTAGTCGATCGGCCGTCTACGAGACAAGTATGGTATTCCTGATACCTTTTCTCTAACCGTTCCCCATTGGAACTACGATGCTTTTAGCCTGCCCAAAGGCATGCTTCCTATCCATTTCACAGCTTTTGAGAGTGTGGTGAGGCTCCTTATTCACCCCACCCTGAGGCGGGCTCTCAATGCCCTTCAGCTGGCTCTGCTTCAACTGATGCCTGGCTTTTGGAGGCATCTAATCCGCTTCCTGGTATTGTAGTGGGAGCAATGCGAGCTAAGCGGTGTCTCTAGGGAGCCCGGGGCTAAGGAGCTCGCCTTCCTTTTCTTGATCGGTAACCTGGCAAGAGTCCAGGAGGCCAATTCTATGCCAAGGCTAAGAATAGCCTCAATTTTATCATCCCCGGGGCTTCAAAGAAGGATGCCGCTTGGAAAGAAGAATAGGTATTGGCGGGGGGAGACTGGGGGAGCTCTGTCTTCATCGGCAGGCATGAGCTCAAGGTTCCCACCGCCTTAAGTGACAAACCCACCTGGGGTCGGGATTCCTTGCCCGATGAGTCTAAAACCGTGTTGAAGACCATCCTAGCTCAGAACTATTTGAATCTGAAGTTTTCGACCGCTGACCCCTTCGATCTCAGCAGGGTAAATAGGTACCTGCGGATATCCGGTGCTACCCCTCGTGAGTATCTCGATCTATCTTGCTTTTTTTATTGGAGGGTTTTGTTCTGATGATCTTGATTCTTTTCTCTAACAGTGTTTGTTGTTGATCCAGCTTCTCGTGAAACCCGACAAGCTATGATACCTCCTCCTTCTTCCAGATCATCCCCGGGGGCTCTCTCGACTGTTCCGAAGAAGGGGGGTCAACAACTAAGGTAGCTACCTCGTTCGTTCCTTCTCTTTCTCTTTCCCAAGTGAAGTCCAAGATGGCTCTTCTGGCATCTTGGGCTGCGAAGGCTCTAAACTATGGAGGGTCTGCTTCTCAAGTCATCAATAAGTCCGTTCCTGTCCCTCATCTATAAGTAACTGCTCCAAACGATGCCCCCCGAGTCCCTCTACCCCCTTCTGTAAGTCCGGTTGTATCCCGGGTAGTCGAGGTTCCTAGGGAGCCCGATGCCAGATTTTCTAAGGTAGCCCCTTCTCGCCCCCACAAGAAATAGATCTCGGTGGGTCAGGACAAGGTCCCGAAGCAATTTGTAGCATCTTGTCCAGGCGGCGGGCTTTCTAGGATGACCGCGATACTAGTGGACATCTTGATAACCAAAGGGTCCGCTCCTTTAGCCGAGGTAGTTGTCGCTTTTACTTCTCCATTGAGCTACTTGACTTGTCATTTTCTAACATGACTTTCCTTTGCAGGCTTTCAAGTTTCAGGTGGCCATAGGGCATCAGGTAGCCTTCATCAGTGATCGGGCAGCAAAGGCTGAGGCTGAAGCTAAGCGAGCCATGGGGTTGCTTGAGCGGGCTCAGACCCTGGTCTAGGAGATGACCTCCAGCCAACAAGGAATGGAGATGCAGCTAATTGAGCTTCATTGTGATCATGAGAGGCTGAAGCGGGCTTTTGATCAAGAGACTCTCCAATTGAAGCGGCAGGCTAGCCAGCTGGATGACTGGAGGGGAGAGGCAAGGGCCCTAGATGTTGAAAAACAAAACTTGCAGGCTCGAATTACCCAGCTCCAAACCGAAGTGGAAGCCTCTTTTAGCGAGGGGTATTTCTATGCTTCCTATCAGGTTATAGAGGCTTTCCCTCCTCTATTCGATCTCTTCAGGATTGCGGGCTTGGATAGAGCAGAGGTCATGTTACGGGCTGCGGAGATGTCTTTCCCCAAAACTGATGGAGCAAGCCCTTCTGGGAGAGAGATGGGAAGAATTTAGAGGTGCCAGATCTGCCTTCTCCTGTTCCAGCCTTTCCAGTATCTGGTCCCGGTGAATCCTAGAAGGGGGTTCACAACGAGGAGCTAGAAGGAGGCCTTACCAAAGCCTGAGATCCCCCCGCAGTGCTCTCAGGAATGGAGTCAACAGAAGGCGGGAACATGCCTTAGTCTGTGACCAGCCTTCTTGATGTAGCTATACCGCCTGAAATTATGGCGGTGATCGATGATATCGTGGAAGAAGATCCTGTTGACCCCGAGGCAACCGGGGCTGATCCCTAGGATTAAGTGGCGAGAGCGGTAGATGTAGCTTATCAGGATGAGGCGCATTTGGAAAGGGGAGCAGGGCGAGGTCCATTCTGTGGAGGAGGAAGCTGAAAGCCATCAAGAAGATGAAGGAGCTTGAGTTCTCTTCCATGTGAATTATTTTGAATGCCCGGAAAAGGGGGTAGGCATCCCATCTTCAACTGAGTTTGATCTTTATTATTTTTCTTTTCTAGCCCGGAACAAGGAATTGCCCCCCCCCCTCACTTGCTTGTTGTAGCCTTGTTGGGGATAGGCTTCCTTGCTTGATAATAAAATTTTAATCTCGGATCTAACTCTGGCTTCCATGCACTTGCTTAATCGTCCAGCTTTATATCGAAGCGAGCTATCTTTGGAAAAGTATAAGATAAGAGAAAAGAATATTGCCATCGAGCCCCCATACTAATGAAACTCCTAGCTCAACTTTTTCAGCTGACAGTCCCCTTGTTGGATTGTGGGTCTGCTGTAGTAAGTAAACCTGTATCAAGGAGAGCTAGTGACATAACAGGAGCATTTAGAGTTTAAGTAAATCGAGTCCTCCATCCCCGAGACCCTTTGGAAGGTTGTAGCCCGAGTAGAACATTAAGTAGAGAATTGTTTAGTTCCTTCTTAGGGTGGTAGCCCGACCAAGGCATTAGGAGCGCTATCTAGTTATTTCTTGGTCTGGATGGCAACTATGCTCTTACACTCAGATCCTTCTTGGGGGCGGTAGCCCGACCAAGGCTTTAGGAGCTCTATCTAGCTATTTCCTGGTCTCAAGATCTAGATGGCAACTATGCTCTTACACTCAGATCCTTCTTGGGGGTGGTAGTCCAACCAAGGTATCAAGAGCGCTATCTAGCTATTTTCTGGTCTCGAGATCTGGATGGCAACTATGCTCTTACACTCAGACCGTTCTTGGGGGTGGTAGCCCGACCAAGGCATCAGGAGCACTATCTAGCTATTTCATGGTCTCGAGATCTGGATGGCAACTATGCTCTTACACTCAGATTCTTCTTGGGGTGGTATCTCGACCAAGGCATCAGGAGCGCTATCTAGCTATTTTCTGGTCTCGAGATCTGGATGGCAACTATGCTCTTGCACTCAGATTCTTCTAGGGGTGATAGCCCGACCAAGGCATCAAGAGCGCTATCTAGCTATTTTCTGGTCTCTAGATATTGATGGTAACTATGCTCTTACACTCAGACCCTTCTTAGCGAGGGGTGGTGCCCAGCCGAGGCATCAGGAGTAGCAAGGGAGCTTCCCCGGATTACCCTTTGTCTTAAGGCGATAATGTCGAAACTTTCCATGTAGACCCAAATAGTTGAAGAAAGAGTAAATAGGAAAAGGCAAGCTTTATTGATATGGAAGATGGAGTACAATGCTATCAGAAGAAAAAATAAAAGAAGCTAGTCGGAGGTTGCCTGCTCTTAAGTCCCCTGTTCAAGGGTAGAATTTCCTTAGGTGATCCGCATTCCAAGTATGGTCGATGAGTCGGCCATCCATATCCTCAACCTTGCACACCCTATTACGGATCACCATATTTATTAGGTAGGGTCCTTCCTAGTTGGGCCTTTCCTAGTTGGGCCCTTGGACCCGGTCTGACCTCTTTTTGATGTTCAACGTCACTTTTCGGAGGACCAGATCCCCTTCTTTGAAGCTTCGGGTTTTAACCCTCTTGTTGAAGTACCTGGCAATCCTGCCTTGGTAGATTGCTACCTTTTCAGCTATTCGATCTTGCATTTCCTCCAGGAGATCCAAACTAGCTCGGAGCTTGCTTTCATTGATTCCTGGTTCAAACCGTTGGATTCTAAAAGAGGTCAAATTGTGCTCTATAGGTAAGACTGCTTCAACCCCGAAGGCCAGTGAGTAGGGCGTTTTCCCGATAGCTGTTCTCCTTATAATGCAGTAAGCTCAGAGGACCTCAGAAAGCTTCTCTACCCATCTGCCTTTCTTTTCTTGTACCATAGTCTTTGTTTCCAGAATGGCTAGGATTTCCTCCTATTTTTTCCGAAGAAGGGTGTAATTGGTGTATCTGCCTCGGTATTTTTTCGTGGTTTGTTCGGCATTACGCCCATTACCCCGGTCCTTGCTCTTTTCTTTACCGTTTTTTTTCTTTTTTCCCTTCTGGTTATGCACCTTGGACTCGGTGTCTTTTTGTTCGGGTTTTCCCCCATGCATGTAGCATCCTCTCGTGGCTAACTCTTCTTCCTAGGCCAATGCATATCCTCCTGCCATATTCATCATGTCTGCATATCTAGTCTATCGGGCTCTTCTTAAATCAAAAGATAGCCGTCCATTCTGCAGGTTGTTGATGAATGTAGTGATTATTGCTTTATCATTTGCACTACAAATTTCTGATACTGCTTGGCCAAATCTCTCCAGGTATTTCTTCAACGACTCATATTTCCTTTGCTTTATTTGAGAAAGGTATGCCACTGACTTTTTCCTGTGAACATTGCTCAGGAATTGGCTTGAGAAGCTCCTGCTCAGTTCAGTGAAACTTCTCATGCTTGCTGGGGACAATCTCCCGAACCACCTTGAACCCATATCTCCCAGAGTTTGTGGAAAGTTGAGACACAGTAAGGGATTACTATGGGCATATTGGGCCATAGCACTTTTATAGCGTCTGACTTGCTCATTTGGGTCTGTGTCCTTCTTGAATTGCTCATTGTGCGGCATCCTGAACCTTTATGGGAATGGGGTCTGCAGGATTTCCCTAGTGAATGGACTGTCAGAATCGTCATCAGATAAATAGTTATGCCCATAACGTCTAACCAGTGCATCCATTTGACATCTGTTGTTTTCGACCTCTCGAGTTAGGCTCTGGATTACGACATATCTGCCTCCCACCGGACTTCCCTGATGGTCTAACCACTGGGTAATTATCATCCCTCTTTCTGGCTCTTCACTATGATGCCGGGTTTCACGTATGATTCCATGATGACGCTTGCGATAGTGCCGATCGCTGTCTTCTGATGACGACCGATCCCTGTACCTGTCATGTTTGCAGTGTCTAGTACGGACTGTCTGATCCTGGTTCTGCTTTTGGCGTGGTCATTCCTCTTCAGGTGTTTCACATCCAGCCTGTTTGATTGGAGTAAGATTCCTTCTGACTTTTGGTTTATTAATTTATGGCCCTACTACCACAGAACGGAGCCTTGTAGGTGGGAGGTTAGGAGTTTTTGCTTCTCTAGCCAGTAGATCCACTCCTTCATTTGCTGCCTCTACCACCAGTTGTTGCAACGCTTCTCAAAAATGTTGTGTCAGATCTCCACTGGTTGGAGGAACTTGTTGGATCCCCGCCATGAATGTAGGTTGGTTTTCTGTTGTTGCAGTGAGATCCCGTGAGGTAATGCCAACATGGAAGTTATCTGAAGATTTTTGAACATCCCCAGAATTGCTTCTGCTTCCTACCATCGCTTTTGATCAAGTCGGAGGTTCAACTCCCGCCCCTCCTTTTAGCACCAATTATTGACGTTGATTTCTGGATTGTATCAGAAAAGCAAACAAGGATTGGATTTCGGCTGTGATTTCAAAGAGAGAGAGAAAGAGAAAGTAAACAAGACACGAGTTTTTTTTACATGGTAAAACTCCGATGACCGGAGAAACGTCCACGCGTGGTTGAATAATCAACCCAACCAAAATCCACTATGAATTTAGAATGTTACAAGCTCTCGATCTCTCTTTCGTCTCTCTATATTTTGCTCTGTTTTCTATCTATCTTTTTTTTGGTTAGATTATGGGTATTTATATGTTTATAGAGCCCTAATCCGCTTTGTACAAGTAATAGATCTTTGTATTTAATTACAATTATTTGCTTGCTTGAAGCTGATTGTCTTCTTTCCTGTTTCGGAGACTTGTATTGAAATCGAATGGGATTCTAGTGGTGCAATCCAATTAGGTCTTATTTCTTTATAGGAGCAGTCTTTTTGAAGAAATAAAGTTGCTGCCTGATTGGTAACTTTTCCTGTTTAATATTCTTTTTTTATTGGGACTCCTTTTTGATATGGATATCTCTGTGTATCCTTATGACTTGCTCCACGTGAGCTACACACTGGGGCCTTTATTAAATTTTCATCATGTTTGTTCCGAGTAAGAGCAATACCTGTTGGTCCCAAGTAACGCTATTTGATCTCGAGTAACATCATTTGAACCCGAGTAGAAGCGTTATTTAACCAGTCCCGAGTGTCGTTAGTTGATCCCGAGAGAATATATGATGTCGATTGACCCTGAGTAGGTTTTGTTCAATATCTGCTTACTCGGGATCTCTTATTCGGTGATGCCTTGTAGGATAATTTCTGAATGCCTATTCGGATGTCCACCGGGCAATTTATTCTCTTTGTTAATGACGTGTTCATGCGATAAAATTCACATATGACAACTTTATTGTTGCTCCACAAGAAGTCTTGATGATTCCTCCAATCCAAGTTGTAGGTATTGTCATATGGTTCATAACTTGACCACTGACTATGAGAATTTCCATATGATTCATTGATAGGCCACTAATTGTAGGAGTTTTCAAATGGTTCATGCATAGGCCTCATGCTGTAGGAATTCAACGCTCGAGTCTGTTTTTCAACATATTTTGGAAATTCTCCTCTCAAATGGCAGCACGATAGATCATGACCAACCATTCCACATATCTTGCAAACCCCTTTTTTTTACCTCGGAGTCATAGAAATCAGTCCCTCTATCTGTCGACTTAAATCAGCTAGTTGCATAGTAAATCAATAAAGTGTTTCTCTTTCCTCATCATAAGCGTGTTGCCTGTAGAAGTCCATTGTACCTGAAAAGAAAACAAGAAAAAGAAAAAAAAAACAAAAAAAATAAATAAAAACTATTAACTCATGACTCTACTACAAAAAAAATAATTTAAACTAAAACTAAAACTAGAAATAACCAATAAATTCAACTAATCCCCGGCAGCGGCGTAAAAACTTGATGTGTGTAGATCGTGTTATAAAAACAATACTTGCAAGTGCACGAATCGTGAAGATATCGTACAACGGCAAGTATGGATCGTTCCCACAAGGACTAGAGATTTATCAATTAAAACTAATTCTAATTAAAGATAAATTAAAGTAACAAGAAGATTGTTGAGTTGATTTAAAGCTAAAACTAAATTAAATTGAAAGTAAGAAAACAATTAAAAATTTTGGTTGTGATCAAAGGTGAGAAAGTACTAGGTCATCAATGCTCCCCTACTATGTTTACTTAATGTTTCGAATTGACTGTGAAATATATTAATCAAGTTAAGGGTTCGTTCTTATCTTAAGTATGATTGTTACCGTATGATCCTGGGATGAATCAAGTGTTCTCATTTACCATTTATCTATAGATCCATGGCGCAAACTACAATCGACAACTCATTAAGTGCAAGAACAATGAACCAAAACCTACTTGCATAGATCAATGCTAAGATCAGTTTTATCCATTCAATTGAATATTAATTAAGATTACGTATAGATCAATACTCCAACCTCAATCATTAAATTACCAAAACCCTAAATTCATGACAACGTATGATCATGCATTAACAAGAATAAAGAATTAAGACATAAGATGAATTTAATGAATCAAAAATTAATTTAATTAAATATAGTCAATTCTAACAAAGAGCGTTCATAGAGGTTCACATTGATTCCCTAGTATGGATTTAGTTACACATGGCGAAAATAGAAAGAGAAGAGAAAGAAACAATAAAACACATTGAGGCCTCAAACGCATTCTTCAATTCTTCAATGATGAATTCTTCTTCGTCTTCAATGTTCGATGTACAAAGATAAATGTAAATTCTATGGTGATGGAGTGGTTGGGGTCGGCTGGAAAAACTGCTTTTGGTGACTTGGGACCTCTCTTGGCTTCTCTCTTCCTTTGAATTGCAAATAATAGGAAGTATTTATAGGTGATTTTTCCTTGTGAACCATCTTCTTTGGTTTAGGAAATCCATCAAGTGGGAAAGTAGAATGAAACAAAGAATAAGAATCCTTTCCTAAATTGAATTATATTTTTTGATGTTTGACTCATAATTTGAGTTTTTGAAGTTTCCCAAACATGTTTTGGTTTTCTAAAACTATTAGAATTTGATTTTGAAAGTTTTAGAACAATTCTGGACCAATTCGAAGTTGTTTTTCACCAAAAATTCGTCATACCGCGGCCTGGGTCACTCCGGAGATCACTGCGGTCCAGACTGCGGGATTCCTCTGCCAAGTACCGCTCCGTAGACCGCTGGCTAGGTCTTGTGTCTGGACGGCGGTCTAGGCCGCGATTGACTATCCAGAACTGACATTCGGTTACTAAATTGTGCATAACCTCTTCTAGGAATATCAGAATTGAGATCCGTAAAGTGCACCCAAAACTAGACTTCTGGGGCTTTCAATCCATAGGTTGTAGGACACACAATTTGATCTGAGCTGAGACATATTGGCCTTGCAAAATGACTGTTCTGCACTGGTCCGAAAATTGATCTTTTTGCTCCTTTTCTCCAAAATAACATCCAATACCTCTTGAATGGAATGTGGCCTATACATGCTCAACAAACACATAAAATACCTAATAGCACCCAAGATCAAAGCACAAATAATAGGAATTGGGGACCTAAAACATGTATAGAAATAGACCGATCATATATAAAGGACCAGACTTTGTTTTTGAACGTAGATTCAATTTCGGATTGCATTACCTTATGCCAATGGCGACAATCAACATCTTTCGTTGCTTCCTTGTACGTATAGGGATCATCGTCGTCCGAAAGATTCTCTACGGATTCTCCTAGACCGATGTGTCTCTCGGGTTATCTACTAACCCTCCCACTAAGACTAGGTATGGTAGATTGTTGATCTTGTGCTGGTACGAAACTTACAATTGTGCTCGGTTACGAAACCTCTTGTGGAATTGTATCTCCTAAAAGCTCATTCATGACAATTCTACTTTTTAGCATTAAATTATTCATATAGTCCTGTTCTAGAAATTTAGCATTTGTCGAAACAAATACTTTAAGATCTGAAGGACTATAAAAATAATATCCTTTTGTTCCTTTTGGATACACTACAAATATGCATGTTTCTGACTGGGACTCCATCTTTTTCGTCTTTCCTTTTAACACGTGCGAATGACATCCAAATGTTGGCCGGTTCACAACTCAAGCGGTGTTTTAGGAATCGATTTAGATGGCACATCATTTAGAATTTACATTGTGGTTTGTAAAGCATATCCCCAAAAAGAATTAGGGAGCGTTGAATAACTCAACATAGACCTAAACATGTCCAAAAGAGTTCTATTTCTCCTTTCTGCCACCTCATTCTGTTGAGGTATGCCTGGTGCAGAAAACTGAGAAATTATCCCATTATTAATAAGATATTGCTGAAACTCACCAGATAGATATTCTCCACCACGATCAAACCTCAAGATTTTTATGCGTTTCTCAAGCTGATTTTCAACTTCAGCTTTAAATGCTTTGAACATGTCAAAAGCATCCAACTTATGTCGCATGAGATACACATAGCCAAATCTTGAGTGATCATCCGTGAAAGTGTTGAATTACTCATATCCACCTCTAGCTTGAATGCTCATAGGTCCACACACTTCGGTGTGTATCAATCCTAAACATTCGATGGCTCTTGTGCCTTTGGTCGTAAACGATATTTTGATCATTTTACCTTCCAAACAAGATTCACAAGTTGGTAGATCATCAACCTTTAAGTCACTTAGAGGTCCGTCACTTACCAATCTTTTAATCCTATTAGGGTTAATATGACCTAGGCGCAAGTGCCATAGGTAGGTTTCATCTTTTGATAATTTTACTCTTTTAGAATTAGGTTCCGTTGATTCCGTGTCTAACAAGTGAGAGATATTTCCATGCAAATAGAACAAACCATTTTCCAATTTACCTTTACAAATAATTTTGTCATCCTTAGTAATAATAAAGGTTTTATTAAAAGTAACCGAATAACCAAATTTATTTAAACAAGAAACTGAAATTAAATTTCTCTTGAATTGAGGTACATAATAAACTTCTATTAAATCTAAATGCCTATAGAATCTAAACTAATTCTAATATCTCCCACTGAACTAGCAGACACCAACGCTCTATTGCCTAAACGCAAGTTGAATTCGTTCTTTTTTAGCCTTCTTCTTTCCTTGAACCTCTATAAGGAAAATCAAACCTGATTAGTGGCTCTAGAGTGTATGACCAATAATCCATAGAATCCGCCAAAAAACATGTTTCAAGATAATTAATATTACCTTCTTCCTTCTTGTCTTGAGACTTTGGGAAATTTCTTTTCCAATGTCCATTTTCACCACAAAGGAAACACTTTCCTTTTATTTTGGTTATTTTCTTTGTCTCCTTCTTAGTAGGTCCTAGTTGTTTTTTCTTCTGTTGTTTCTTGACCTTCTTACGGGTCTTAATATAAGCAACTTTACCTACGGTATGAATCTCTTGTCCCTAGACTTTCACAAGGATTTTTTCCGTGCTTTAAATATCTTGCATCAAGCCTTGCAAGGTTTGTTCCTTATTATTCAAGGTGTAGTCCAACTTGAATTGATCAAAGGAATCCGACAGTGAGTTGACAATCATGTCAATTTTAGTCTCACCATCAATCTCAATACCATTAAGTTTAGTAATGTTGAGATGTGTTATGACTTTCATCATGTGATCTTTCATAGCCTGTCCAGGTTTCATCCTAAGATTCATGAAAGCAGTCACTGCCTCTATCTTAGTTGTCCTAGACCTCATAGCAAACATCTCCTCTGGAGACATTAATATATCGGCAGCAGTTTCCATTCCTTCATGTTGCTGTTGCAACATATCAGAGTGGTGGCCAAAATGTAACATTTAGCCATCTCATTAGAAGACACCCACTGCTGATACTCTTCTCTTTGCTCCTGGGTAGATTCATTAGTAGGAGTAGGTGGTTTAGGAGTGCACATAATGAATTTATGCTTTTCAGATTACAATAAGAACTCAATTTTCCTTTTCCACGTGACATAATTATCACCTGTAAAGTATTGTCCTTAAAGATGTTGATTAGGGATGGAGTCATGATTTCTAAACAATAACAAAAATTATATAAGTAAATAACCATGAAGCACTTTCTAATATTTATCTTGAATTAAATAAAATAATTCGATCGTAAAAATTAGACGGTGATCCAACACCCATAAATGTCATGTCTCCTTTAGGAGTTCCCAACATTTACGAGTTGGACTAGGTCCCACCTAATTGTTAACATAACAACCAATGTTTTCAATTTTAGCCCTGCAATTTTATTAACAAGAACTCTTTGGAGGATATTAACAAAATTATATTGAGTGTGGTACCAAGTTATCAACCTACAATATAATCCCTCACGAATATCCCTCCTTTGAGAGTAGATATCGTTTGGGCTAATTGTCTAGTCTATCCTTGTAAGGAAGTATCTTGCTAAATTCTATTCATGAATACCTCTTGGGAGGTTCATTACATGAAGCATAAAGCTCAACTGTCCTAGGAGGTCATAGGTGTTCCAAAACACCTTCTCCCACTCAATTGTTTAAGGCATGTGATCGAATTCCAAAGAATGATTTACCAAGTTATCTAGATACGTAAACCATTCTATGCATGTTCATACTAAAAGAGATATATGAGTGGCACTACTATTCTATATGACATGTTATCAAACAATGACAAACATTGCAATATTTACAAAAAAATATAAATAGTTACAATTTTGGTCCATCCTAGAAAAGCAAGTAAATTACATGTCTTGGAATAGAAAAAAAAAATCCTTTTTTGGCGAACAAATCTTCAAGCGACCTTCGTCGTTTGGACTCTCTTGGTTACCTCCCATGGGCATGCACACCATTGGCTCCTACTCATGAGCATGCGCATGCCACAACCCCATAAAAGGCTGCCATGCGCAGCCCAAGGCTTCCTTAGGGCTGCCGAGCGCAGCCCATGTCACAACAAACGTGGTTGCGTGCTCTTCGCATGCATGTTTGAAAATACAATCACGGTTAAATGCTCAAGGCTAACCTAGAGGGGGGGTGAGAGGTTAGACACCTTTTTCGACTCCCTTAGAAACAAACAAAAGTTTGTCCCTCTAGATTACTTGTATCACAATATATATATTGATTATAATTAAAGACAATTAATCAATATATAAACACAAGTAAAGTGTGATACAAACAAATAATTGTAACACAAACACAATCAATTTTATAGAAAGGAAGTAAACATACATAGAGTTCTATCCACAATACAAATATTAGAGAGATAGGGATAGAGAAAAGTTGACACAAGATATAACGTGGTAAACCTCCGAAGATGAAACATCCACGGGCTAGTAGCCACCGGCAAACAAAATCCACTAGTAGATAAGACAAGTGCAATCTATCAAGTGACCTCTTCAACTAGAAACTACCCTCCTATCCTACTATAGAAGTTGCCGCCCTATGCTCAACAATCCGAGGCTTCACACCTCGTGTCAAGACTTCCTTGTTTACCTTATCCGGATCCTCACGACCCAAGACAAGACTTCTTGCTCAACAAAGTCCTCGCGACTCTAGTCAAGACTTTCTTGCTCACCTATCCGTGTTCTCCCAACTCTAGGCAAGACTTCTTGCTCGACTATCCGGATCCTCCCGACCCTAGCCAAGACTTCCTTGCTCGACAATCCAAGGCTTCACACCTGTTGCCAAGACTACTTGCTCAACACCATAGGTCTCACACCTATTGTCAAGACTTCCTTCTCACAAGGCATCTAGGTGATCATGAATGCAAAACGTAAACAAGCACGCAACATAGAATGCTATGATTAACACATCCTATGGAAAATACTAGACATGAGCATGAAAGCACAAATCACTTATAGTCTAGTTTATCATGCATGTGTAATCAATCTAGATTATGTAAGATATGTTCAATATTAATCACAACCTAGATACATGCATAGATCTAAACTTAAATCAAAAGGCATGTTCAATAAATCACAACATCAAGTTTAAATCACACAAACCAAAAACATGCTAAAATCATATGACAAAGCAATTAGATTTAAGCTAAAGTTCTAGAGCATATTCCTAATCATAGATTCATCAAAAAACAAGAATAGCTCAAAATAACATAAACACATGTATTATGTGAGAATTTCGGCCAAGAAAGCCTAATACATGTGAGGAACTATTTTTCTCAAAATCAATCAATTAAAGATTATAAAATAGTCCTAGAATCAAAGCTAGCACAATACAATCCCAAACATGTGATAACATAGGCAAAATCAAAACCTAACTCAACATGTGAGATTTCAATTGAAACCCAATCTAGCTTTAAATTAGTTCAAAACTTAAATCAAAACAATCACAAGACACATATATATATTCAAGAAGAAAACCCAAGGCAATTGACCAAGTTTTAAAAGAAAACTTTGAGAGAAAATCAATACCTTAGTTGATTTAGGTGCAGTCCCGTTTTTGTATGATTAGATACCAAAAACAGCAGCGAAACTTACTCAAACCTTCAGAGAAAAGATGGAGGATGAATAGATGAACACTATAAACTTTGAATCACTCAAATCGGAGTTCTAATGAAGAGGTTATGGTATTTGGAAGGTTAGAAAATTTAGAGAGAAAATTTTTGCACACTTGTTTCAATTTCTTCTTAGAATGAAATGTGAGAGGGAAAGAGTTTATAAAGGAGTGGGAAACTTGGAAATGTGAAATGACCAAGAGGGGCAAGATGAAGCCAAGAAATCTTGCTTCCCGAGATAGCACGTGGGCATCTCGGGGCAGCAAGCCTTCTGCCCCGAGATGGCCACGCGCAATCTCGGGAAAGAATACATTGCTTGCTTCTTTCTCCTTAGACCTTCCTTAGCGTTCTTCGACCGTTCTCCGGCCTTCAAACTCGGAATTCAAATCAGTTTGCAAATTACTAACCGTAACTCTCACATGGACATGGACATATAAGATACTCAACCCAGAAAATAATAATTTGACTCGATATACGAAGACAAGTACAGTGTATGAAACATGAGTTGAAAGTGTAGTATCTTTTTACTTAGAACTTGAAATCAATAGTATGAGTAACCGAAATGACCAGAACTCAATCAATAATGATTTAAGACTAAATCCAAGTTCAATATCCATGTTATACAAGACATATACACACAAAAACACAATTCACACTAGAATGCAAACTATATAGAGATAGTCTCCAATCATGCATTTTCCAAAACATGTTATTTTCATACCAATGCATGAGCATTCATCTTTTAGTGTGTGAATGTGTTATACATGGTGCACAACGATGCAGGGACACATATGAATGAATTGTACGTGTGTGCCTATAAAGGTGTACAACGATGCAAGGACACAAATGTATGATATGTGTGTGTGCCTATAATGGTGCACAACGATGCAGGGACACAAATGTATGATATGTGTGTGTGCTTAAGCCTTGTAAGAGAAAGATAAGGTATTAGTATACCTTTGTAGAACAATATTGCATCCTTTCTCTTGAAGACTTAGAACTTGCTTTGATTTGTTGTTTCTTCTTCCTTGAAGCTTGAATCATCATGAATCTAAACAACTAAATCATTACAAGTAAACATCATTTTGATATGGAATTAATGCCAACACAAACTAAAACCTAACAACGTTTGTTGCTACGGCTCACACGGTCCCAAACTTGTTCCGATTGCTCCCAATTCTTTAAACTTTCGAGTCTTCAAAACTTGAGTGTATTACAAAAGAATTATAAATAAAAATACTTCAGTTTTTTTATTATTATTACAACAACAACAAAAAAAAAACTTATCAACTACCAAGATGGAAATTATGGCGATGATAGACCACCCTTCTTGTTACAATCCCAAATCAAAATACGTTGAAATTCTAGGACCAAAATTGAGCAACCAATGTAAATATATATGCGAATACCTCGACTGCCATCTCTTTTTAAAACATGCATATATACAATAAAAAGAAAAAGATTCACGAACACATACATCAATTAATCAAGGGTACAACCAGGCTCTGATACCAATTCAAGGGAAAAATACGCGCAGCGGAAGTGTAGAAAAATTCAAAATCCAAAAATTAGAGTTTCGGTATAAATAAAAAAATTTCCCTTTTAAAAATCAAGAACCTTAACCCTGGATTAATTGATGTAGATAAAAAGTGTCTTACCTTTTTCTCATGACCATTGAACAAGCGTCGAATTAAATCCGCAAATTCTTCCAATCCAATCACGAACGTGAATCACCTAGGAGTGTGGGCTCCCTTTCTTTAAATTGTATACCTCAGGATGGAAACAAACAAAATCTTTCTCTTTGTTAGTTACAATATCCTCCAAGAAGAAAACAAACAACGTTAGGTCACTCGTGAATTATAAATCTATTTGATTGAAACTCGCGTGAACCTTGATTCGATGTTGTACACAAAACCTTTTAATGTAAAGGCTACTAGTGTACTATCGAAAACTAAACGTTCTTTCTTCCTTTTCTTCTTTGTCGAATCTCACATTATTTTCTAGAGTTGATCGAATTTTGTCTATAGTAAAATCAGATTTTTCTCCCTCAAAATTTCTATGGTAGCCGAAATCTTCTCTCTAAAAGATTAGGGTTGGCCGAAATTAATTCTATGAAATCACCTTTTGCTGGCCGAAAATAACAAACATATATATATATATATATATATATATATATATAGGATCATAAATCCTCTCCTAAGAAGGATTTGCTTGGTTGACAAGAATCCTTTCCTTAGGTGGATTTAATTGGTAGTTAAGAATCCTTATCTAAAAGGAATTCTATCCTCTTACATATATATATGGGCTGGCCGAAATCTTCATAGAATATATATTAGGATCACAAATCCTTTCCTAAGAAGGATTTACTTGGTTATTAAGAATCCTTTCCTTAGGTGGATTTACTTGGTGGTTAAGAATCCTTTTCTGAAAGGAATTCTATCCTACACCAAGACTCCTAATCCAACTCAATAGTGTATTTGTAACCATATTAAAGACTTCCTAATTTGATTAAATAAATAATTCTTTTTATTTATCTACTTATCAAATATAGTCTTTAATATTGATTATACTACCAACAATAGTATAATATTAGGAGACTATCTCCTACAAGAAAAAAAGATTTTGACTTTTAATTAAATAATTAATTAATAACAAAATTATTTAATTTCAATTTAATTAAATAATAATATAATATAATTAGGCTATCCTAAAGAGCTTTTCCACCCAACACACACACACACACACATATATATATATATATATATATATATATATATATGGGCCAAATATTATTTTCTTATTTTATTAAATCCATTTGACCTAATAAAAAGTCCACAAGTGAACTAGACCCATTCTTACAAAAAGAAACAAGTCCATTTGTCTCAATACAATTCTAGATGGACCCCTAAATTGGTCCGGTAGAATATATCAAGTGATCCATGCAAGTTCGTGTGGATTGGGGATCTTGACGGGCTATATAAATTTAAGCTTCAATAGACACAACCCAATCACAATCAACAAATGATTCACTTAGGTACGATCTATTAATTTTAGTTCATTCCACTAAAGAACTAAAATTGAACTCTTAAATAAAGATAGAATAAGTTGATGTTACTTATTCATACCCTAGATAACATTATTGGAGAAAGTGTATCCTCATGAAGAATATCAGTAATCATCAAGAGCTCATAGGCCTCATATAGCTCTCAATGTAACCATATTTACTCATAGGACCACATTTTGAACTTGGATATTTTGACTTGTCTAAAAGCCATGTTTCAATAGACACTTTTGAAAACTTAACGTTAAGATTTAATATCCAATACCTCAAAACATCCATAAGATGATATTCTACTCTCATTTAATAAATGGAGCCACGATGTCCATATCTATAAATGAAGTCCTCTATTGATTAACAAATGAAAACTACCAAACTATCAAGGATAGACTATGTTATATAATCGTACTCATTCAAAGCTCAAATGATAACACTTGCAACCATAAGTCCATCATTTATCTCAGGATTGAGATAGACTCTCCGATTGTCTTCAAATGAAAACTTTTATCCATTGACGGTTCTAGATTAAGTATTTCATTGTGATCCAATTCAATGCACCCAGTGCACTAGATTGTTTTGCCCAAAGACACAATACTTTGATGACTTTAGACTCATCATAACACATTTAATCCCACTCAAATGCTAGCAAAAGAATCTACAACTTTGACAAGATAAAGGCGCCCAACCTCTTATCTTAAGTTGTGAATATTATTCAAGACTAACTAAAGAATTGTGTCTACCTCATACATATCTAGATGTATGAACAATTCTTCTTTTCTCATAGTCTTTTGACCTTATGATTATTTACTTTTAACAATTACAATAATTTAACTATAAATGCTATAAGATTTGTTAAACTAGAATCACTTTATTAATATGAAAAGATTGTCAAATACATTATTACACTCTTGCTATCTAGCATAATCCCAACACAATCAATCTTAAGCTTATGGCTAAGGTTGAGAAGCTTAAAACTCAAAGAGATGACTTTATTAGAAAACAAGTGGATGAGTTTGCGAAACTTCTCATAGACTCTTGGGTTAAAATAATGATATTTTCAAAAGGATTTATTAAGTATAGAGGCTTGTTTATGATAAAGAAGAGATTGTCAAGAATATGAGGATTAGAGAGCAATCTTATACAGAAGAGATCGACATAGCCAAGCAAGCTGTTAAAGACTTGGTAAATTGCTCGGTCAAGCTGAATAATGTCACAAAACTTGCTTAACCTCATGAAGAATCTAGTAACTTGTAAGGAAAGGAGAAGCTTGAGAAAGCATCACCTATTTCAAGGAAGGCTAAGAATAAAAAGGTGAAAAAGTCTCTAAAAGACAAATCTCTCAAAGTCAAAAGTAATGTGCAAGACAAGGTACCTCCTCAAACTCATCGTACTTCTTCAAGACGAAAAGATACAATCACATCTTTTATTCATGTTTGCAGTTATTGCAACACCGTTGGTCACATTAAACCTAGGTGTTATAAGTATATAGAATTTTGCAAATTAGGAAATGCATCTGGAGAGAAAAAGGTTTACCTTACTATGAAGCATGCTAGAGCTCTAGTTAATGATAAGCATGATGCTCCCAAAAAACATGTTAAAAGGTTTTTGAAGAAGAAGTTTAATCCTTATGAAAGTCTTGACAAAGCATGTATTGCTAGTAATGTTGAAAAGATAAGTATTAAAGATAATCTCTTAAATCAAATTATCAATGATCTCCACTCTAGGTTCAACATTAAAGTCAATGATGGGCATGATATATGTGTAAGTTCACCCAAGACAGCATGGGTCAAGGTTCAGTACTTTTACCATTAGTGTAAGGTGCACATATGAGTTAGCTTTAAGTTTGGTGTCAAGTAATGAAGATTTTTAGCTATCTGGCTTTGTTCTTTCTAACTTGGTGTGGGGAAAAATACACGAAGCGGAAGCGTGAAACATTTATGAAATAGGGTTTCGGTATAAATAAAAAATTTTCCCTTTTAAATAACAAGAACCTTAACCTTAGATTAATTGATGTATATAAAAAAATGTCGTACCTTTTTCTAGTGACGATTGAAGAAGAGCCGAATTGAATCCGCAAGATCTTCCAATCCAATCACGAACGTGAATCACCTAGGAGTGTGGGCTCCCTTTTTTTAAATTGTATATCTGAGGACGGAAACAAACAAAATCTTTTTCTTTTGTTAGTCACAATAATCCTCCAAGAAGAAAACAAAGAATGTTAGGTCACTTGTGAATTATCAATCAATTTGATTGAAACTCGCGTGAACCTTGATTCGATGTTGTACACAAAACCTTTTAATTTAAAGGCTGCTAGTGTACTATCGAAAACTAAACGTTCTTACTTCCTTTTCTTCTTTTCCGAATCTCACACTATTTCTTAGAGTTGATCGAATTTTGTGTAGAGCAAAAAAAAAAATTTCTCCTTCAAAACTCTATGGTCGCAAAATTTTCTCTCCAAAAAGAACTAGGGCTGGCCAATTTCTTCTCTCTTGGAACAACCATGTGGCTGGCCGAAATTCTGCTCTTATATATATAGGGCTGGCCGAATTCTTCTCCTAAAATTTATTAGGATTATAAATCCTTTCCTGAGAAAGATTTACTTGGTTGACAATAATCCTTTCCTTAAGTGAATTTATTTGGTGGTTAAGAATCCTTTTCAAAGAAGAATTCTATCCTTAGGTAGATTTACTTGGTGACCAAGAATTCTTTTCCAAAAAGAATTCTTTCCTACTCCAAGACTCCTAAGCCAATTCAATATTGTATTTGTAACCATATTAAAGACTTCCTAATTTGATTAGATAAATAACTCCTTTTATTTATCTACATATCAAATATAGTCTTTAATATTAATTATACTACCAACAACAGTATAATATTAGGAGACCAACTCCTACTAGGAAAAAGATTTTGAATTTTAATTAAATAATTAATTAATCAACAAATTAATTGATTTCCATTTAATTAAATAATAAACTTAAAAACAATATATTATGCTATTTTATATAGCCTTGCCGCCCAACACATATATATGGGCCAATATATTATTTTTCTTATTTTATTAAATCCATTGGACCTTAACAAAAAGTCCACATGTGAACTAGACCCATTCTTACAAAATGAAACAAGTCCACATGCCTTAATACAATTCTAGATGGACCCTAAATTGGTCCGGTAGAATATATCAAGTGACCCATGCAAGTTCGTGTCGAATGTGAATCTTGGCGGGCTATCTAAATTTATTCTCCAATAGACACAACCCAATCACAATCAATAAATGATTCACTTAGGTCCGATCTATTAATTTTAGTTCATTCCACTAAAGAACTAAAATTGCACTCTTAAATAAAGATAGAATAAGTTAATATTTCTTACTCATACCCTAGAAAACCTTATAGGAGAAAGTGTATCCTCGTGAAGAATATCAGTAATCGCCAAGAGCTCATAGACCGCTTATAGCTCTCAAAATAACCATATTTACTCATATGACCACATTTTGAACTTGGATATTCTGACTTGTCCAGAAACCATGTTTCAATAGACACTATTGAAAACTTAACGTTAAGATTTAATATCCAATACCTCAAAACATCCATATGATGATATTCTGTTTTCATTTAATAAATGGAGCCACGATGTCCATATCTATAAATGAAGTCCTCTATTGATTAACAAATGAAAACCACCAAACTATCAAGGATAGACTATGCTATATAATCGTACTCATTGATAGCTCAAATGATAACCCTTGCAACCATAAGTCCATCATTTATCCTAGGATTGAGATAGACTTTCCGATTGTCTTCAAATGAAAAACTTTTATCCATTGACTGTTCTAGATAAAGTATTTCATTGTGATCTAATTCAATGCACCCACTGCACTAGATTCTTTTGCCCAAAGACACCACACTTTGATGATTTTAGACTCATCATAACACATTTGATCTACAACTTTGACAAGATATAGGCGCCCAACATTTTATCTTAAGTTGTGAATATTATTCAAGACTAACTAAAGAATTGTGTCTACCTCATACATATCTAGATGTATGAACAATTCTTATTTTCTCGTAGTCCTTTGACCTTATAATTATTTACATTTGACAATTATAATAATTAAACTATAAATGCTATAAGATTTGTTAAACTAGAAATAACTTTATTAATATGAAAAGATTGTCAAATAAATTATTACACTCTTGCTATCGAGCATAATCCCAACACTTGGCATAAACTTAGCTCTCTCACATTTATTGCTATGATAGTCGATATTTATTGATTAACTTTGTGAGAAGTTCATTTTTGTATGTATTTGAGTTGAAATGCATAGTTTTTATTCTCTTGTGATGACACACCAATTACTTGTTGTCGTGGGGACAAACAAGCCAAAAGAGCTTATAAAAAGGGCGAAGACTTTGCATTTGATGAAAATTACTTGCTAAGGTATCTCTATATCCTAATGCTTGCATTCTAAGTTTTTCATCTCTCAACTCATTGTTTGCACTACATCTTGTAGCATGTTATGTTGGAGAACTTAGTATAAATTCATATGGTTCTCATTGACATTTGCCCTATAAAGATTTTATAGTGATGCTATTCACAAAGGTCTTACGCATGATGTGTGAAATATTTGTATGAATGTTGAGTTCAATGTTTTAAAAAATATGAGCTTCATATTCTTGGAAAGCTACTCTCATGAAAAGTAATGATCTTGAGTAAATCTCTTGTATTGCTTTTAGATTAAGTGTTTGTAAGCCATAAAAAACTTGGTTTTCAAAAACGCACTTTGCTTTTCTTGTATGTCTTGTTGAGTAAGTTTAGTTTGCTAATATGTTAGTTGTGGATACACTTTAAAGTCTTTTGATTAGTACATTTAAGATGACCTATGGTTAGTATCCATTTTGCTTTGGGAACTGTATAGAACTCAACGAGCACCTTCATAAAGGGCTACACATATTGGTTATAAGGCTGCCCATTGTAGGAAACGGCTACGCCATTATGATGTGGGAAAGCTGTCATGAAACGTATATGTTTATGTTTTAAAAAAAAATCAAAGAAGTATTGAAAAGAATCAATAAAAATCATTTTTTGATTCAAGCCTATAAAGAAAAGGAAGAAGGCTTAAAAAAAGTATAGTTGAAAATCTTGAATGCTCGAGCTGAGAAACAGAAATGGGATGACGAGCCACATGTACACACGCGCTCATATGTTGAATTCTATTCTTTTTAAAGGCAAAAATCCGAATGATAATCGGTTTGACTTTTTTTTGGAAAAGCTTAAGATTAATAGATGTTGATGTGATTTGCATGTTGAATTATCAAATTACTCCTTCACATATATTTGAAGCAAAATTCACACACATTTTTGCTTATAAAGTTTTTTTATAATCTAGCAATTGAAGATGAATTATGAGAGTGATTGAAAATCTTAGTGTAACTCTCAAATGTTATGTTTTTGACATGACATTATATATGGTTTTAGTGTAGATTGATTTATGTTGAATTGAAAGAGAATGAAATGTTGGAAAATTTTATCATATGGGGCCACACATGTGAACATTAAATATGTTGTGCTATCTTTTGGTTAAGCCTAAATTAAAGTGATATAATTAAGATTTAAAGTATTAAGGCTTAAGGGTATAATTGTCATGGAATTAATGTGCAGATACCAGAGTGCTATTTCTAATTTGTTGAGGGGCCGAATTAGAAATAACCAACATATAATAATTTGATTATTGTATATATTTAGGGTTATGGTCCCCAAATCACACAATACTTTTGTTTTCTCCGTATCCCCATCAAAAGAGCAAAATAGAATACAGTAGGGTTCATAAAGGTCGTGATAATTTGGAAGATCACAACATGTTCACAAATCTCCAACAATAGATTCAGGTACGCTTCCGCTTATCGATTCTTTTCCACTTTTCTCTTGAATTGACATTGGTCAATATTGTATGTTTAGGGTTTGATTAAGTATGTATAGAAACATGTTTAGGTTAACTTTTTCGGATTAATTATGTACCTATACATGTTATTTTTTTTGTTTTTTTTTGTTAATCGAAATCCTTTACAAGTGGTTTTAGAGCTACCCATAGTTGATTCTAGGGTCAATTTATAATTTCAAAAACTTATAGGGCCTTTTTACAATCATAAAAAGTTTTAGGGCAGATTTTTAATTATTGAAAAATTACAGGGTCAATTTATAAATTTTTAAAATGTTTTGGGACAACTTTTAATTATGAAAACTTGAGGGGCCTTTCTATAATTTTACAAAATAAGGAGCACTTTTGTAATTTTGATAAAATAAAATATATATATATATATTTTTTATTTTAAGGATCAACTCAAATTTAAATATTTGCTGGTATACGTTTTATGATTAAATAAAGTAGTCCATCATTCTAAATAAGCTAATTAAAACAAGATGTCACCAAAGTGACCTCCCTTGTGTAGATTGTTCATGAGGGATGTTGGATGTTCGTGTGTGTGTAAATTCATGCGAGTATTTACCGGCCTAAAGAAGGTTAATACTTGGCCGAATTGTACACACATCTGTGGTGGTAAACATATGACGATTATAAGGTTTTACATATGAATAATAAGTCGATCCAAAGATAGATTTATTATTTAACATAAATTATTATCAATGTTTGATCACTACTAAAGGAGTACCAGGTGTCTGTATATAAATTCATGCGGGTATTAGCCGACCCAAATGAAGGTTAATACTTGGCCGAATTGTACACACACATCTGTGGTGGTAAACATGTGATGATTATAAGGTTTTAAATGTGAATAATAAGTCGATCCAAAGATAGATTTATTATTTAACATAAATTATTGTCAATGTTTGATCACTACAACAGGAATACCACTTAAAATTAATATTATTGTCTAAAGACTTGATATTAATGTTGTACTGGGTATCTTAAGATGGGACCGGCCATTATTTGGTATATCTTTTTTGGTTAAATAAATTGGTCTATCATTCTAAATGGGCTAATTGAATCAAGATGTCGCCAAAGTGACATCTCTTGTGTAGATTATTCATGAGGGATGTTGGATGTTTGTGTGTATGTAAATTCATGCGAGTATCAGTCGGCCCAAAGGAAGGTTAATACTTGGCCGAATTGCACACACACCTGTGGTGATAAATATGTGACGATTATAAGGTTTTACATGTGAATAATAAGTCGATCCAAAGATAGATTTATTATTTGACATTAATTATTGTCAATATTTTATCACTACAACAAGAGTACCACTTACAATTAATATTACAGTCCAAAGACTTGATATTAATGTTATGCTAGGTATCTTGAGATGAGACTTACCATTATTTGAATCTGTTGATCATTGTATTTGGTTATTAATGTGAGCATGTTTGTATGTTTGTTTGATCTCTTTCAAGCTAATGTTTTACTATATCTACTAATACCAACTCTATACCTATGCTTAATGAGATCAACTTTAAGGATTTGGAAGGAGAACATACTCATTGTTCTCGGCTGCATGGATCTAGACCTTGCACTTCTGGTTGAGCAACCTGCTTCTCTTACGGATGCAAGTTGTCCTAATGATAGGAAGAACTTTAAGAAGTGGGATCGCTCAAATTGCATGAGTCTTATGATCATGAAGCGCGGCATTCCAGAGGCATTTAGGGGCGCGGTATATGAAAATATAACTAAAGCCAAAGAGTTCTTAGCCAAAATTGAAAAGCGTTTTATGAAAAACGATAAGTCAGAAACAAGCACGCTTTTGCAAAGCTTGATTCTATGAAGTACAAGGGCAAATGGAACATAAAGGAGTACGTTATGGAAATGTCTCATATTGCTTCTAAGCTTAAGGCATTGAAGCTAGAGTTGTCTAACGACTCGCTCGTGCATTTGGTATTAATATCACTTCCTGAATAATACATTTAGTTTAAGGTCATTTACAACTGTCAAAAGGAGAAATGGACTCTTAATGAGCCCATTTCTTACTGTGTGTAAGAGGAAGAGATACTGAAGCGAGACATGACTGAAAGTGCTCATTTGGCTAGCACCTCTAAGGATAAGGGCAAATAGAGGAAGAATAATGAAGCTGCTAAACACCTTATGAGATTTGGACAAGCATAAAGCCTAGTCTAAAGCATTTTCACATTTTGGGATGTCCAGCTGAGGCAAGGTCTTACAGGCCACGTGAAAGGGAATTGGACTCCAAAATTTTGAGCAGCTACTTTATTTGCTACTATGAGTGATCTAAGGGTTATAAGTTTTATGATACCACACTTTGATCAATTTTTGAAACGGGAGCTGCAACATTTTTTGAGGATGTTGAGTTTGGGGGGAGAAATAAGGTTAGAGATATTGTCTTTGAGGAAGAATCGGTTTCGATTCTTACTATTTCTTTTGACAATGTACAGGTTTCTATACCTGTCATTGATCAATAAGCAAATCTGGATCCTCAACCAGACAATGTTGAACAACCCCCCATTTATGATGAGGTAATTGTTCCTGAGCAACAAACTCAACAACCTCAAGAACCAGTGTCATTAAGGCGATCCACTAGAGAAAGGAGAAATGCTATTCCAGACAATTTTTTCGTATTTCTCCAGGAACATGAGGAAGACATTGGAATGATGGAAAATGATCTAAGCAACTTCCATCAAGCCATGCAGAGTTCCAACTCTCAAAAGTGGATTGATGCCATGAATGACGAATATAAGTCTATGCAAGACAATAAGGTTTGGGAACTTGTCCCATTACCAGAAGATTCGAAGCCCATTGGTTGTAAATGAATATTTAAAACCAAAAGGGATTTGAAAGGTAATATGAAGAGGTATAAGGCTTGTCTTGTAGCTAAAGGCTTTACCCAAAAGGAAGGGATTGACTATAAAGAGACTTTCTCTCCAGTTTCAACGAAAGACTCTTTTAGGACAATCATGGCACTTGTTGCACATTTTAATCTTGAGCTTCATCAGATGGATGTCAAGACGGCGTTTCTCAATGATGTCATTGATGAAACAATTCATATGGTGCAACCAGAAAACTTTGTGTTGGGAGACCCAAAGAATATGGTTTGCAAATTGACAAAATCCATTTATGGACTCAAGCAAGCTTCCCGTCAGTGGTACCATAAGTTTCATCAAGTGATTATCTCGTTTGGTTTTGAGATAAACAATGTTGATAATTGTGTGCATCACAAATTCAGTGGGAGTAAGCAAATATTTTTGGTTTTATATGTCGATGACATACTGCTTGCCACAAATGATATAGGCATGTTGCATGAAACCAAGAGATTTCTATCAATGAATTTTGAGATGAAAGATCTTGGTGACGTCTCCTTTGTATTAGGGATCTAGATACAACGAGATCGCTCTTGGGGTATTCTTGGATTATCACAAAGGAGGTATATCGATACAGTGCTAAAAATGGTTTGGCATGCATGACAACAAACCAGGTGACACCCCTATCGCTAAGGGAGACAAGTTCAGTCTCAATCAGTGCCCTAAAAGTAACCTTGAAGCTAAGGAAATGCAGAAGATTCCCTATGCATCAGTTGTAGGGAGTCTGATGTATGCTCAGGTATGTATACGTCTGGATATTACGTACATTGTTGGTATGTTAAGCAGATATTTAAGTAACTTTATGATGGATCATTGGAAATGAGCCAATCGGGTTATAAGGTATTTAAAGAGAACAAAATATTACATTCTCACATATAGGAGATCGGATCAGTGTGAGATCATAGAGTATTTCGACTCTTATTATGCTGGATGCCAAGACATTAGGAGATCCACATCAGGCTACAAATACTTGTTGGCTAGTGAAGCTATATCTTGGATGAGTGCTAAATAGACACTCATAGTTTCTTCCACCATGGCAACAGAGTTTGTATCATGTTATGAGGCATCCAACCATTGAATATGGCTTTGGAATTTTGTCATTGGGCTGTACATTCTAGAGGGTGTTGAAAGACCATTCAAACTATATTGTGACAATAAGTCAGCTGTGATATATTCTAATAACAATAGGAACTCATCTAGGTCAAAGCATATTGACATTAGGTTCCTAGTTGTGAAGGAAAGAGTTCAGAGTGGACATATATCCATAGAGCACATTTAGGACAAACTCCATGATAGCGGATCCGCTTACAAAAGGATTACCACCCAAGGTCTTTCATGAGCACACTGCTCATATGGGTGTTATTTTGTGTGAGGATATCACATTATAGTGGGAGTTTGTATGATTTTTATTGTATTGCTCTATATTTTTATTTTGGATATATTTATGCATTTATGTATTTTTATATTTTTCTGATCAGAAATAAAGTATTCGGTTAATTACACTCTGTTACATTGTGTTCAGTTTTGATCTCACTAAGGAATAAAGTAGGACTAGTTGGAATAGACATGTATAGATCACATTGCATGTAATTTCCATGCTACGCATCCATGATTGATCTATGTCATTTGGTTATGTTGGTATACGTGACCATTTATGGGTTTAGTCACGCTAAATGTGACGAAAGCCGCTTTGATCCTATGTTGGCATAATTAATGGACGAGATTGTTCGGATATACCCTAAAATTGTGATAGCAAAATTTTGAAGCTCATAAAGTCGTACACATTTGTAAAGTTACATATGTGGCCCAGTGGGAGATTGTTGGAAAATTCCATCATATAAGGCCACACATGTGAACATTAAATGTGTTGTGCTATCTTTTGGTTAGGCTTAAATTAAAGTGATCTAATTAAGATTTAAAGTATTAAGGCTTAAGGGTATAATTGTCATGGAATTAATGTGTAGATACCAGAGTGCTATTTCTAATTTGTTGAGGGGCCGAATTAGAAATAGGCAACATATAATAATTTGATTATTATATATATTTAGGGTTATGGTCCCCAAATTATACGATACTTTTTTTTTCTCTGTATCCCTATCAACAGAGCAAAATAGAACACAGTAAGGTTCATAAAGGTCGTGATAATTTGGAAGATCACAACCCGTTCACAAATCTCCAACAATGGATTCAGGTGCGCTTCTGCTTATCGATTCTTTTCCACTTTTCTCTTGAATTGATATGGGTCAATATTGTATGTTTAGGGTTTGATTAAGTATGTATAGAAACATGTTTATATTAAGTTTTTCGGATTAATTATGTACCTATACATGTTGTTTTTTTTTTTTTTTTTGTTAATCGAAATCCTTTACATGAAATGGATGGCCAAATTGGATTCATCAATCCTGCAAGTGTATCCTATTCTGGTGGACTAGCAGATGCAAAAAGAAGTATTGAAAAATCACGCTTGGTCGCAAAAGGCTTGGAAAACGCATCTCAATCTCATTATCTTTTTATTCCATACAACCCTAGGTAATGCTTTTGCTATTTATATTTATTTTTTCCTTTTTAATAAGGTATCATAATCATATATAAATCTTTTGAACCAGATATCATTGGATATTGGTTGTTATCGACATGTTGAACATGCAAATCTGTTTTTTGGATTCCTTGAATGGTGAAGCTGATCAATAGTTGATTAATATTGTGTATACGTAAGTGTGAAATTCTATTTTATCTTGAAAATTATTTTCAGTGTTGTGCTTTTATATTAAATAATATTAAAAAAAAAAATTTAACATAGAGTGGAATAACAATTTACATTGCACAAAAGAGCACCACTTCCAAGAGAGTTAATTTACAATGGAGATCAGTTACGGTGATATATATGCACGATAAAAGTACTTCAATATTATTGTCATTTATTTCTATAACTCATGTGAGTATAGGTACCACTGCAACCCGGTTATGTGGATTGCGGTTATTATGTCATGAGATACATGAAGGACATCATTGTGATCCAAGTTTACTAAAAGTAAATGTGAAATACTTCTATTTTTTCTCGTTTGCTAAATTATAATATTATTTATTTAGGTTACATTTTATTAATATTGTTTTATTTTTTTGAATATTTATAGTTTCATGGGAAATGTACATATACTCAAAAAGAGATTGATGAGATACTTTGTGACTGGCTGCATTTATCTCTCAATTCTTTTGAAAGGTTGGTACATATACTACCTTTTATTGACATGTATCAATTTGTCATTAACATTAATAAAAGTGGTTGTGTATCTTGATCATGATTAATTGATTGTTACACAGATGATCAATTGAAAGACTTAGACTTTTCCTAGAAGAATCTACACTTTGCTAGAGGAAGCCACACCTAAAATGTGGTGAAGTACTTTGTCGATATTTGAAGTTTATATGATATTGTATGTAAAGTAAATTTGAGAATTATGTTTAGATGATCAACTAAAACTCTTGTTTTATGGTTATATTAGATGCTTATATTGTAGGGAGCTTGACTATGTTGATGATATTTTATGAAGATTTAAATGTTTTTATATTGAGTCCATTTTAATACGTTTGGCTAGCTAAATATACTCTTATATATAAGTTATACTTAATAGGTAATTATATTTTATAAAATAATAATAAGGTACCAATTTTTATAAAATTTCGATAAAAAATGGGGGTCAAAAATTAAATAGCACTTTTTGAAGGTAGCATTTCAATATTGTCACTGCTTCAATAACTTATGTTTAAAAGACACCTATTATGGTGAACATACAAAAATACCCTCAATAGTTGTTCCACATCAGATTTTTTTCATTCATTTTTACAGTGATAGTTTTGAAGTAGAGAGAGAAAATCTCGTTGAAACTCAGACAATCACTCGAAAGACGATGGAGTGGCGTTACGCAGACGCATTCGGGAGTTTTTTTTTACTTGATCTGTTGAGTATTGACGAAGATGAATATCTTGGTTTTTGAGACTTTTGAAACATTTCCGAGTTGTTTTTGTTAAAGGGATCGAGCTTTTATTGTGAGGGATCGAGCTTTTTAGTATATGATCGAGTTTTTTTTGTCCATGACCGAGTTTTTTTTGTAAGGGATAGAGCTTTTTTTGTTAAGGATCGAGTTTTTTTTTTCAGGATCGAGTTTTTTTTTTATATATAATCGAGCTTTTTTTGTAAGTGATCGAGTTTTTTTATGATGGATCGAGCTTTTTTTTTTAAGGGGGTCAAGCTTTATTGTATATGATCGAGTTTTTTTTGTACATGACCGAGCTTTTTTGTAAGGGATTTAGCTTTTTTTGTTAAGGATCGAGCTTGTTTTTTCAGGATCGAGCTTTTTTTTTACATAATCGAGTTTTTTTTGTACATGATCGAGCTTTTTTGTAAGGGGTCGAGCTTTTTTTTACATGATCGAGCTTTTTTTTGTAAAGGATCGAGTTTTTTTTGTGAGGAATCGAGCTTTTTTGAAAGGGATCGAGCTTTTTTGTACATGATCGAGTTTTTTTATATACACGATAGAGCTTTTTTTGTAAAGGATCGAGCTTTTTTTGTTAAGGATCGAGATTTTTTTTACGGGATCGAGCTTTTTTGTAAGAGATCGAGCTTTTTTGTACATAATCGAGCTTTTTTTGTAAGGGATCGAGCTTTTTTTATTACAAATCGAGCTTTTTTTAATATGATCGAGCTTTTTTTTAAGGGATCAAACTTTTTTTGTTAATGATCGAGATTTTTTTACATGATCGAGCTTTTTTGTAAGAAATCGAGCTTTTTTGTACATAATCGAGTTTTTTTTTAACATGATCCAGCTTGTTTTTAAGGGATCAAACTTTTTTTGCTAAAGATCGAGTCTTTTTTTTTTACATGATCGAGCTTTTTTTAAAGGGGTCAAGTTTTTTATTAAAGGGATTGAGTTTTTTTATTAAGGGCTCAAGCTTTATTCTCAGAAGTTTGAGTTTTTTTTCTCAAGATTATAACTTGTTTGCAGCAGTTTAAAAATGCTTGTACCAGTGTAAAAAAGCTTAGATAAATTAAAAACAAATACTCAGACCAATTACAAAATAGCTCGTAACCATATAAAAAAAAACTCGAACCAATGTAACACAAATATACAATAGCTCGTAAGCTTATCAAAAAAACTGGATTATGTTCAAACAATTTATAGATCGATTTTTAGACAAGTTTTTGAGAGAGAAAGAAGTTATTACTTTCAGTGATCAAAGTGTGGAGATGGAAGTACAAAAAGAATTAAAAATTGATTATTTAAGGGCAATATGGGTAGTTCACCATAATATGTGTCTTTAAACTTAACTTATTAAACCGGTGACATCACTACAACTCATAAAAAAAAAGGTGACATTTCTCACCATTTCCACAAAAAAATATATAAATATAAAAAATGCTAATGATGTGTGGACAGTTTTTTAAATTAAACATCACCAAGTTATTTGACAGTTAAAAACTGTCATAAATCCTTAACAGTTAAAAACTGTCAAGACTTTTGACAGTTACAATCTGTCAACACATGTTGACATTTTTAAATTGTCAAGATTTTCCTTGACATAGGCATTTTTGACAATCAAAAAACTGTCAACTACAATGCCTCTTGACAAGTTTTAACTATCAATAAATATAATATTTTCTTGTAGTGATATTGGGTAATACACTCATGAGTTGGGTTAGGGTTAAACTCTTAAGTTGATAGGAGTTTTGGTGAAACAAAAATCCTCCTTATGTGAGGTTTTTCAGCCAGTTATATATTCCTATCAAGGGAATTCGGCCAAGGCTAATGGTTTTGTGAGAGAGTTTTTTTTTTATTTGCTTTTTTTAACCGAAAATTCATTTGAGGTGAGAAATTTCAGCTAGCACCCTCGAGACTACTATCTCGGAGGTCGTGGTCGGGATTGGTACCTTTGGTACTTGGTTTATAGGTGAGATGGTGGATATGAAAACATGTGGTAATGAGATACACGTACGATATATAAGAGGAGTTATAATGTTTTTTATTAATGTAAATGGATCTAGTTACGATATATACAAAAAAATCATTCAAAATCTGTTAATCTCTCTTGGATATGATGGGTGTGGCGAATAGGTGCCTGTCGAGAAGTATATCACAATGGTAGCCATGTTATGTCAATATAATTTAGGCCAAGGTAAAACTTTCTTCTCTCTCTCCCTTCTCCCCTTTCTTTGTTCTTGCTTGGGCGTATTTATACACAGTTCAACTAGGTTAAACTCATGATTCTCCCGCCATGAATCTCTGAATCAAATCCTTCCTTATAGGGCGAGATATTTTGTTTAAATGTAATTGACTTTAGTTTAATGATGGACTCGGGAATATCTTGGATGGAGATAAATTTGTTTTCTCTTTGGATTCAATCACTTGCCATGCACGTACACAGTGTTTCAATGCAAGTTGGAGAGTGAAAGTGATCCTATGTACTGCCCAGTGAGATGCATCATAGTGGTCATGAAATATGGCTTTCGCTATGGTAAGGTACCTCTGTGTTCCAGTCTTGGTACTAGGAGCTTGATCTTACCTTTCCATGTCTCTCTTAGAGCTTGAATTGACCACGTTGGTGCTCCTTAGTGATGATGGAGCTTTTACAAGCTTCCTCCTACCTATCTAGGCAGTCTAGGTTTGTCCCTTGGTGAAATAGAATGATACTGTTGGGTGATCCTGTCATTTTGAAAGTCTTTTGTGCAACTGGAGAAGGTAACATGCTTCTGAACAGGTTGCATGATATTTCAACCTCAGAGAGCTTAGGTCCTCCTCTACCGGCCTTGCTTCGTGCTCGTGTTTTGGTGTAAGAAGCTCGATTCGATCACATCGGGATTTACCTTGTTACTCTGAATGCTTGATGGGTGTTCTAAGGGTGTGGGCGACCTCACCTTGTTTTTGTGGGGTCACTTGGTAGCTCGACCCCATGAACTTAGTATCCTGTTGAATCTGGGCTCCTACTTTGGAAATGGAAAATTTACCTTTGATCCTTTGCCAAATTTTGCTATTAACACAAGTCTCATCATACTTGAACACCAGTGATTGAGTTGGGGTTGGAGTAAGACTTCCTGTTTTAATTGGGAAATTTTCCCTCTTCTTTTTGTTACCAGAATCTTGGGGGGAATCCTCTCATTAAATGCAAGTGAGACATGGCGACCAAGGAACGATGTGTTTTTCAAAATAATCCATCTATATTATGCTAGTCCCCGAGATTCGTGGCAATCTTCACCGAAGATCTTGCTTCTACATCTGCTTTCGTAACAGATGCCATGGGTTACTGCATCATTCACCTCTATTTAAACCCGGCAGCTTGGCCTTTCTCCTCACACCTATCACTAATTTAAATTTCAAATACTTCAAAATTATTTTCTTTTTTTGCCTTTTCGAGCAACACCTCTATCTCTCTTTTGTCAAACTCGTAATCTTTCTCCACCATGTTAAAATCCAGTCGTGATACTGTAGATTTCCTGGGAGAGGGCGGAGAGGTCTCTAGTCTCGCTCATGGGAAATGAGCATGAATGGAATTTGATAGCGATGACTCCTCTCCTAACCCACAACATCGCTGATCCAATTGAAACATGTCTATTGGGACGGGTTCTCGAACAAACCTCGATGACCCTTTGAACTTGGTCGACGAAGATTAGGAAAAAGATCCCATGAATGTTATGGCTAGAAGGGGTCAAGTCGTGGCTACTGGTACCCTTCAAAAGGAGGTTCTTCCCTATGAATTCACGGTTATCTTGGATTATATCATTAACCCAAGGTCAATTGATCATTTGAAGGCTAGGTATGACATTCCATACAGTGTTTCCGTCTCCGTTCCTCCCAAGAATTATAGTGTCTTTTCTCCTCCAAAAAGTGTGCTCTTGATCCATGTTGTAGCTCTTGAGAACAGGGTCAGGCTTCCACTTCACCCCACCCTCCGTCGGGATCTCAACGCCTTGTAACTAGCTTATTATCAGTTAACACTTTGCTTCTGGAGGCATTTAATCGACTTCCTCATGCTGTGGAGGGAAAAGTATGAGCTGAGCAAGATCGCTAGGGAACTCGGAGTGGAGGAATTTGCCTACGTCTTTCAGATTGGCATCCTAGCCGGTGGACCAAAAGGTTAGTTCTACATTAAAGCAAAGAACAAGCTCAACTTCATCATTCCTGGTGCTTCCAAGAAAGACCCTGTCTGAAAAGAGGAATGGATCCTTGTGGGGGGTTATTGGGGAAGCTCGATATATATTGGCGGGCATGAATTCGAGGTCCATATCACTTTTAATGACAAAACTTTGTGGGATAGGGACTCTTTGCCTAATGAGTCTTAGAAAATCTTGAAGGCCATCATCTCTCGCAATTATTTGAACATGAAGTTTCCAACCACTAATTCCTTTGACCCCCACGTGATGAATCCATACCTACGAATCTTTGCTGCCTCTTCCTGTAAGTAGAAGAAAGTTGAACCATCCTATTCTTTTTACGCTAGTTAACTTGGTTCTAACACTTTTCTCTTTTTTTTAACAGTTTTTATTATCGCTCCAGCTTCTCGTGAAGTCCAGCAAGCTCGTACCCCTCCCCTTTCTATCAGACCATCCAGAGGAATCTCATCGGCTGCTTCAGAAAAAGGGGGACCAACTATCCTAACTGTGATTTCACCTGTTCTTGTTTCATCCCAGTCCTAGCTTAGGTCCAAGATGGCGATCCTCGCATCGTGGCTTCTAAGGTGCGAGGTATTGGAACCTTTTTTTCTCCTGCCGTTGTTGTAACCCTCATGTTTCTTCATCGGTTGTCCCTTCTACTATTGTTGCTACTTTTACCACTCCCGCGGTTAGCTTCCCCGATGTATATGTTCTTTCATCCTCATCCCCTATTCCTCGAGCTTTGGGGAACCTTGAAGCAGACATTACGGAGGTTCCTTCTATTTACTCTCAATATTGGGTGAGCTCGGCTGGGCAAGATGAAGTCCTAGAACAAGTTTTTACGTCTTGTCTGGGGGTGGCCTCTCTAGGATGGCTTCAATACTCATCGACATTCTACTTACCAAGGGATCCGCTCTCTTGGTTGAGGTAATTATCTTCTTATACCTTTACTTGTGGTTGCTAGCTTGATCGGTTTTTAACTTGAGTTTCTCATCCTGCAGGCTTTAAAATTCAACGTGACTATAGGCCACCAAGTGGCTTCTTTCCGCGACCGTATGGTAAAGACTGTGGCTGAAGCTGCTAGGGCTATGGGATTACTTGCCCAAGCCCAAACTTTGGTATAGAAAATTGACCTCCTGCAAGAAGAAGATGGAGACTGATTTGGCCAAGCTTCAGTGTGACCATGAGAGGTTGAAATGGTTATTTGACCAAGAGACCCTCCGATCCGAACTTCGAGATAAGCAGAGAGATTCCTGTAACGTTGGGGCCAAGATGTTAGATATTGAGAATCAGAACCTATACGCTTAAGTGGCTAAGCTACAAACCGAGGTGGATGCCTCCTTCAGTGATGGGTACTTTTATACTTCCTACCATGTCGCAGAAGCCCTCCCTCTTTCCTTTGACCTCTCAGTTATTGCCAACTAGGATAGAGAGGAGATTATGGTCAAGGTCACGGAGATGTATCATCTTGTCGGTGATGAAGTGGGTCTTTCAAGTGTTGTTGGAGTCAGGAAACAAGCAATGGAAGCAGATCTTCCTCTCCATCCTTTAGTCCTCCTAAGCTCAAGACCAAGAGAGTCTTTTAGCAGGGTCCAGCCCGTACAGACTGAAAGAGATCCACCTGCCTTCACCAGTTTGAGGACTTAGTTTGTCCACCCTGAGGAAGGTGCTCAAGCCATTATAGAGTTAGAAAGGGGTCTATCCAAGGTCTAGGAAAGAGCCGAAGATCGCCTTAAAGAGCTTGTTAGAGTAGGGTCTAGTGGTGAGTAGATGGAGACGGGGGAAAATGCTACCCCTTAGGATACGGTCATTCCCCCTGAAGTTATGGTTCTGGTCAATACAGTCTTGGAGGAGGACCAGATTAGATAACCAGTAAGCGTGCAACCCTAGAAAGGAGTTGTAGGAGAGGACAACCAGAACGAGCAACCACCAGAAGGAGGGAAAACGGACAGAAATCAGTAAGGAGGATGAGCAGCAGAAGGAAACCAAGAGGACGCCAGAGCTTGATATAATCTACTTATGACCTGTCTTGATTGAATGGAAAGGGGAGAGGGAACCCCGCTTTATTCATGGCCAATTTTTATCAATTATTTTTTGTTATTCTTTACAAATGTTGCCCAAAATTAGTGGTTGGTCTCCCTGATTGATGAATGTAGCCTTGCAAGGGGATAGGCTCCCATAAAATTATTGAAAATTTGTTATGATTTCCTTTATGCTTGCTTTGATTGATCCCTGATCATGAACTCAAAATTTGGTTGAAAAGTTTTTCTTCACTCCTAACCTCGACAAAGATTCGGCCTCTGTTGTAATCTTGACTTAAGTAAATCTGGTAAAGAAAAAAATTCCGAATCCGTTAAGTATAAGCCTACTAGCTGGGTAGAAGTCTAGCTTTGACTTTCAGCACTAGTAGAAAATCATATCTTATGGAGGAGTCCCCTTGCATTGTGTCTCGCACCTTCGATGATTCTGTTAGGATTATGCTTGATAGCAAGAGTATATTAATGTATTTGACAATCTTTTCATATTAATAAAGTGATTTCTAGTTTAACAAATCTTATAGCATTTATAGTTTGATTATTATAATTGTCAAAAGTAAATAATCATAAGGTCAAAAGACTATGAGAAAATAAGAATTGTTCATACATCTAGATATGTATGAGGTAGACACAATTCTTTAGTTAGTCTTGAATAATATTCACAACTTAAGATAAAGGTTGGGAGCCTTTATCTTGTCAAAGTTGTAGATTCTTTTACTTGCATTTGAGTGGGATCAAATGTGTTATGATGATTCTCTCATCAAAGTGTGGTGTCTTTGGGCAAAAGAATCTATTGCAGTGGGTGCATTGAATTGGATCACAGTGAAATACTTTGTCTAGAACCGTCAATGGATAAAAGATTTCACTTGAAGACAATCGGAGAGTCTATTTCAATCTTGAGATAAATGAAGGACTTATGGTTGCAAGTGTTATCATTTGAGCTATCAATGAGTATGATTATATAGCATAGTCTATCATCGATAGTTTGGTGGTATTTGTTTGTTAATCGATAGAGGACTTCATTTATATATATGGACACCGTGGCTCCATTTATTAAATAAGAGTAGAATATCATCATGTGGATGTTTTGAGGTACTGGATATTAAATCTTAACGTTAAGTTTTCAATAGTGTCTATTGAAACATGGCTTCTGGACAATTCAAAATATCCAAGTTCAAAATGTGGTCATATGAGTAAATATGGTAACTTGGAGAGTTATATGCGGTCTATGAGCTCTTGGAAATTACTAGTATTCTTCACGAGGATACACTTTCTCCAATAAGATTGTCTAGGGTATGAATGAGGATTATTAACTTATTCTATCTTTATTTAAGAGTGCAATTTTAGTTCTTTATGCAGGGAAAATACACGCAGCGGAAGCGTGAAAAAATGATATTAGGGTTTGCGTATAAATAAATAAAATTCCTTTTTAAACAATAAGAACCATAACCCTAGATTAATTGATGTATATAAAAAGTGTCTTACCTTTTTCTCATGACGACTGAACAAGCACCGAATTGAATCCGCAAGATCTTCAAATTAAATCATGAACGTGAATCACCTAGGAGTGTGGGCTCTCTTTCTTTAAATTGTATACCTGAGGATGGAAACAAATAAAATCTTTTTTTTTGTTAGTCACAATAATCCTCCAAGAAGAAAACAAAGAACGTTAGGTCACTTGTGAATTATCAATCAGTTTGATTGAAACTCGCGTGAAGCTTTATTCGATGTTGTACACAAACCCTTTTGATATAAAGGATACTTGTGTACTATAAAAAAAAAACGTTCACTTTTTTTCTTTTCTGCTTGGCCAAATTCTACGCCTTATATCTATGAGTAGATCGAATTTTTTCTAGAGCAACAACTAAATTTTTCTCCCTCAAAATTCTCTCCTGCTAGGCCAAATTCTCTTCATGAAAATTGCTTAACTTGGCCGAAATTCCTCTCATAGAAAACCTTAGGGTGGCCGAATTTCCTAACATATATATATAGGATCATAAATCCTCTCCCAGGAAAGATTTACTTGGTTGGCAAGAATCCTTTCCCTAGGTGGATTTACATGGTAGTTAAGAATCCTTATCTAAAATGAATTCTATCCTCTTATATATATATATATATATATATATATATATATGGGATGGCCGAAATTTTTATAGAATTCAATTAGGAGACTTAATCTTTTCCAAAAAAGGATTTACTTGGTAGTTAAGATTCCTTTCCTTAGGTGGATTTACTTGGTGGTTAAGAATTCTTTTCAAAAAGAAATTCTATCCTACACCAAGACTCCAAATCCAACTCAATAGTGTATTTGTAACCATAATAAAGACTTCCTAATTTGATTAGATAAGTAATTCCTTTTATTTATCTACCTATCAAATATAGTCTTTAATATTAATTATACTACCAACAATAGTATAATTTTAGGATACCATATCCTACTAGGAAAAAAAATTTAACTTTTAATTAATCACCAAATTAATTAATTTTCATTTAATTAAATAGTAAAATAATATAATATAATTAAGCTATTCTAAATAGCCTTGCCTCCCAACTCATATATATGGGCCAATATGTAATTTTTTTATTTTATTAAATCCATTTGACTATTATAAAAAAGTTCACACCTGAACTAGACCCATTCTAATAAAAAGAAACATATCCACATGCCTCAATACAATTCTAGATGGACCCCTAAATTGGTTCGGTAGAATATATCGAGTGATCTATGCAAGTTCGTGTGGATTGGGGATCTTGGGGGGGTATCTAGATTTAAGCTCCAATAGACACAACCCAATCACAGTCAACAAATGATTCACTTAGGTCCGATCTATTCAATTTTAGTTCATTCCACTAAAGAACTAAAATTGAACTCTTAAATAAAGATAAAATAAGTTGATGTTACTCATTCATAACCTAGACAACCTTATTGGAGAAAGTGTATCCTCGTGAAGAATACCAGTAATCGCCAAGAGCTCATAGACCGCCTATAGCTCTCCAAGTTACCATATTTAGTCATATGACCATATTTTGAACTTGAATATTTTAACTTGTCCAGAAGCCGTGTTTCAATAGACACTATTGAAAACATAACGTTAAGATTTAATATTCAGTACCTCAAAACATCCATATGATGGTATTATACTCTCATTTAATAAATGGAGCCACGATGTCCATATCTATAAATGAATTCCTCTATCGATTAACAAATGAATACCACCAAACTATCGAGGATAGACTATGCTATATAACTGTACTCATTAATAGCTCAAATAATAACACTTGTAACCATAAGTCCATCATTTATCTCAGGATTGAGATAGACTCTCTGATTGTTTTCAAATGAAAACTTTTATCCATTGACGGTTCGAGAGAAAGTATTTCATTGTGATCCTTTTCAATGCACCCAGTGCACTAGATTCTTTTGCCCAAGACACCACACTTTGATGATTTTAGACTCATCATAACACATTTGATCCCGCTTAAATGCTAGCAAAAGAATCTATAACTTTAACAAGATAAAGGTGCTCAACCTTTTATCTTAAATTGTGAATATTATTCAAGACTAACTAAAGAATTGTATCTACCTCATACATATATAGATGTATGAAAAATTCTTCTTTTCTCATAGTCTTTTGACCTTATGATAATTACTTTTGACAATTATAATATTTAAACTATAAATGCTATAAGATTTATTAAACTAGAAATCACTTTATTAATATAAAAAGATTGTCAAATACATTATTACACTCTTGCTATCGAGCATAATCCGAACAACCTCCCATTTGCTCTATAGCAAACGTGTCATATCTCTCATCCCCATTGTCACTAAATGCCCATTGAAACTCTTTTGTGGAAGAGCCTTTGTAAAGGGATCTGCTAGATTATCTACTGACGAATCTTAGTAATCGTCTAGTCACCCATATGAAAATTTCCCTCTAAAGGTGATACTTTCTTTCAATGTGTTTCCCACTCTTATGACTTTTTGGTTCTCTCGAATTAGTCATTGCTCCACCATTGTCACAATAAATAATGATCTGCTTATTCACATCAGGAAATACTTCCAAGTCAACCAAGACTTGGCGGAGCTAGACAACCTCTTTAGCGGCCTTACATGTGGCAACATACTCAGCTTCCATTGTGGAATCGTCAATACAAGATTGCTTGATACTTCTCCATATGATTGTCTCTCCTCCAATAGTAAATACAGATCCTGATGTTGATCTCTTGAAGTCAGAATCTGACTAAAAATCAAAATTTGTATACCCAACGGGGAATTAAATCCCCTCTGGAGTATATAAGCATATAATCTCTCGTTCTCCTAAGATACTTGAAAATATACTTGACAGCCGTCCAGTGATCAGGACCAGGTTTCGATTGAAACCTGCTAGCTATGCCCACAACCAAACAAATATCTGGTATAGTACAGAGGATTGCATACATGAGACTTTCAACTGTCGATGCATATGGAACCCTACTCATGAATTGCTCTTCATGCTCATTCTTAGGAACTTGTTCCTTAGAAAGTTTGATTCCATGTTTGAAAGTTAACATAACTTTCTTGGAATCTTGCATATAAAACCTAGAAAATATTTTATCTATGTATGAAGCTTGGGATAATGCAATCGTTCTATTCTTTCTATCCCTTAGGACTTGGATGCCAAGAATATAACTTCCTTCTCCTAAGGCCTTCATATGAAATTGTTTTGCTAACCATTCTTTTATTGATGTCAACACACCTACATCATTTCCGATTAGTAGTATATCATCAACATAAGAAACTAGGAAAAACAAACTTGTCGCATTTAATCCTTTTGTATACACAAGGTTCGCCAAGGTTTTGAATAAATCCAAAACTTTTCACTGCTTGATCGAACCTTATGTTCCAGGATCTTGATGCTTGCTTCAATCCATATATGGATCTTTGCAACTTGCATACCTTTTTCTCTTGGCCTTTTTCAATGAATCCTTCCGGTTGCATCATATAGATGCTTTCGTCAAGACTTCCATTAAGAAAAGCTGTTTTGACATCCACTTTCCAAATCTCTAGGTCTAGAGATGTCGTAATGGATAAAAGTATCCTAATGGATTTAAGCATGGCCAAAAGAGAAAAAGTTTCTTCATAATTGATTCCTTCCTTCTCTATATAACCTTTAGTTACCAATCTAGATTTAATGGTTTCCACCTTTCCATCCATTCCTCTTTTCCTCTTGTATGCCCACTTGCACCAGATGGGTTTTATCCCTTTAGACAAGTCTACAAGAGACCAGACTTTGTTTTTTAACATAGATTCAATTTCGGATTACATTTCCTTTTGCCAATGGCGACAATCAAAATCTTCCATTGTTTTCTTGTACGTATAGGGATCATCGTCGTCCAGAAGAATCTCTATAGATTCTCCTAGACCGATGTATCTCTCGGGTTGTCTTCTAACCCTCCCACTATGACGAGGTATGGTAGATTGTTGATCTTGTGTTGGTACGGAACTTACAATTAGGCTTGGTTGTGAAATCTTTTACGGAATTGTATCTCCTGAAAGCTCATTCAGAACAATTCTTATTTTAGGTACAAAATTATTCATATAGTCCTCTTCTAGTTTAACGTTTGTCGAAAGAAATACTTTAAGATCTGAAGGACTATAGAAGTAATATCCTTTTTTTCCTATTAGATACCCTACAAATATGCATGTTTCTGAACGGGACTCCATCTTTTCTATCTTTCCTTTTAACACGTGCGCAGGATATCCAAATATCCTTAAGTGTTGTAAATTAGGCTTTCGCCCGATCCATAACTCATGCGGTGTTTTAGGAACCGACTTAGATGATACATCATTTAGAATGTACATAGTGGTTTGTAAAGCATTTCCCCAAAAAGAATTAAGGAGCGTTGAATAACTCAATATAAACCTAACCATGTCCAATAGAGTTCTATTTCTCCTTTCTGCCATCCCATTTTGTTGAGGTGTACCTGGTGCAAAAAACTAAGAAATTATCCCATTATAAATAAGATATTGCTGAAACTCACCAGATAAATATTATCCACCACGATCAAGCCTCAAGATTTTTATGCGTTTCTCAGGCTGATTTTCTACTTCACTTTAAATGCTTTGAACATGTCAAAAGCATCATACTTTTGTCTCATGATATACACATAGCCAAATCTTGAGTGATCATCCGTGAAAGTGATGAAGTACTCATATCCACCTCTAGCTTGAATGCTCATAGGTCCGCACACATTAGTGTGTATCAATCCTAAACATTCGATGGCTCTTGTGCCTTTGGTCGTAGACGACCTTTTGGTCATTTTACCTTCCAAAAGAGATTCACAAGTTGGTAGATTATCAACCTTTAAGTCACTTAGAGGTCCGTTACTAACCAATCTTTTAATCCTATTTAGGTTAATAAGACTTAGGTGCAAATGCCATAGGTAGGTTTCATCTTTTGATAATTTTATTTCATTTAGGGAAGGACGATTGTAATTCTATCAGGAACACTAAACCTCTCCTTTCGACGAACGATCAACTCCGCAGTAGAGGTTGAATATGAAATGATCCTAAAATATTGAGGGAGGGAGAATACCCCTCCTAGTGCAATGGAGGTGACCTCAATCTGTTCCCCACCGACCCTGATGCCGTTGAATTTTTCTCTTGAATTCCCCTCAACTATCTCCAACGGGGTATCAGGGTTATTTGAAAAAATGGTTCTTATGGTAGTCTTTTGACCATTACATGTTAGAAGTTACATGTTAGAAGTTACATGCTAGTTGGAAATGAAGTTACATGCTAGTGCAAAATGAAGTTACATGCTAGTGCAAAATGAAGTTACATGCTAGTGCATAACTTTGTATCAGAATAGAACTCCAGTAATGTTGCATTTTAGAAGTTACATGACAGTGCAAAATGAAGTTACATCCTTGTTCATAAATAATTTCATTTCATAAAACTCCATTAATGTTACATGTTAGAAGTTATATGCTAGTTGGAAATGAAGTCACATGCTAATGAAAAATGAAGTTACATTTTAGTGCATAATTTTGTATAAGAATAGAACTCCAGTATTGTTGCATTTAAGAAGTTACATGACAGTGCAAAATGAAGTTACATGGTATTTTAAACATAATTTAATTTCATAATACAACTCCCGTAATGTTACATGTTGGAAGTTACATGCCAGTTGGAAATGAAGTTACTTGCCAGTTGGAAATGAAGTTACTTGCCCGTTGGAAATGAAGTTACATGCCAGTTGGAAATGAAGTTACATGCCAGTGCAAAAAGAAGTTACATCCTTGTTCATTAACAAATTCATTTCAGAATGGGACTCTAGTACAAATCATGTAAGAAGTTACATCCCAGTTAATAAAAAAAAAACAATGTTAGCATAAATTTCTAGTGCCATTTCTTCCCTAAACTCGGGGATGTTTTTGGTTCCCCACCCATAAAAACATTTATCAAGCATCAACATGTTTACGTATCGGCATGTAAAGACACAACAACTATCGTTGTCTAGTTGTGTTGGTAGCTTTTTTGGAATTGATTGTTCAACAACAAACATCATCTCATCAGGCGCTATGCCTCTTTTGTCAAAATATCAGGATGCTTGCAAAATTGCTAGAATTAAACGCAAGAGTGGGGTGATCTGCTTTACACATTTCTCAATATTGGTTGTCGTGTGAAGTGGATCATAAATACAGACATAACATTTTTCCAAATCAATATCACACAATATTTAATGTCCTGTTGGATCACCAACAACACATGGAACCAACAACTGTAAAAAAGAAGTAACAAATTACGATTAACAAGTTACATGATAGAAAGTTCAAGTTACATGCTAGCATGAAACAATGTTACATGCTTGTACAAAACTAAGTTACATGCTAGTTCAAAACATAGTTACATTCTAGAACAAAACCAAATATGGTTTTCAAAGATGAGTAACCTTACATGTTTAACAGTGGAACATGCAGTTCCTCACCAAGGTTTATCTCCAGCAGCATACAATATCCAATCTGTTGGACATTTATATTTTAGTGCATCAAATTCACAACTCAATGGTGCATCCTCTGATGGTTGAAATTTTTTCCATTCCTCTGATAACTTTGCCTACAAAGTATAAGTTTATATGTACGTCTTTACGTCAACCAAACAATTAAAAAGAAAGAAGGCTTTCTTACAAAGAAGTCTGAACATAGCACCGCAACATCTGATTTGTAATCTTCCGGTTTCAGTTGTCATTGCTTACATAGTAGACTCATGTATGCGTCAATATGCTAGTTCAAAATGTAGTAAAATTAAATTGAGAAATTTTCAATATGCTACATCAATATTTATATAAATATGCAATTGTAACCAACCTCATTGGATAACCAACAGGTTGTAGATTCCAACTAGATAAAGAATTCCGTAGTTGCGAAGTAGTCAGATTCGACGTTCAACCTGTAAGTAGGAATATTTCACTTACAAGTATTAATAACAATATATTTTATGAAAACAAGGAACAACAAACATGTTACAAAATCTTACGATGTCACTGTGTTGCTTCTTAAAACATGCATACTTTTTTCAATTTTTTTTTTCTCTCGCAGCCGCTTGGAATGGGTCATTATAGGATGAAGTCATATAGCAAGATTAAATCTTCGATCGCTGCTCCTGCTCATTTTGCATAGCCAGGTACTCTCATGTAGTTGCATCATCTACTGTTTTGTCAAATACCAACGGGGAAGAGGCCTAGTGTTTTTGACCAAAAGTTTAAGGCCCTCACCATTGGTTTTATCATCCCCAACAATCCCCTTTTCTCGGGCATGATCCGACCCAAAAACCTCCTTTCCAATGGCTGCATCACCCCTCCTCCCCCCCACCAAGCATCTCTTTCATCATTCCCCTTACCAGAAGTAACCTCGCCCCCACCATGGCTACCATTACCCTCAGTATTAGGACTGCCCACATTTTCCCTTTGCACTTCGTGAGAATTCTCTGGTCTACATGATTCAAAATGTTGATGAACTAGCATTGAGTAGTAAGGGTCAAACCGATGTGGCTCAGAATGAGGCGTCCTATCAGGGGTAGTCTGTGTTTTTTTTAATATAAAAAAAGAGCACAAATTAAAGTTGCATGTCAGTAAGTTCAAGTTACATGCCAGTACAAAACCAAGTTACAAGCCATTACAAAACAAAGTTACATGCCAGTACAAAACCAAGTTACATGTTAGTATAAAACCAAGTTACATGCTAGTACAAAACCAAGATACATGCTAGAACAATACCAAGTTACATGCTAGTACAAAACCAAGTTACATGCTAGTACAAAACTAAGTAACATGGTACTACAATACTAAGTTACATGCTAGTACAAATGCAAGTTTCATGCTAGAATAAAACCAAGTTACATGCTAGTACAAATGCAAGTTTCATGCTAGAATAAAACCAAGTTACATGCTAGTACAAAACTAAGCAAAATGGTACTACAATACGTATTAAGTTACATGCTAGTACAAAACCAAGTTAAATGCTAGAACAAAACCAAGTTACATGCTAGTGCAAAACCAAATTTCATGCTAGTACAAAACCAAGTAACATGCTAGTACAAAACCAAGGTAGGGAATTGAAAACCAAGTTACATGCTAGCAAGTTGAAGTTACCTGATGACGTGGCTGAAAAAGATCATCACACCTTTTCTCCACCCGGTCAAGCCATTTGTTTAGGCGCCTCTCCATTGTCGAAACCTCTTTCTGTATCTCCTTTTTCACAATGTCTTCAAAGCGCTTTGACATTGCATTCATTAGTTCCCTTATTGTTCTCGAAGAGTCTGTCGAGTCATCACCCACCTAAAGTGTACAAAAAAAAGCTTGAGTATCGGTTTCTAGTTTACTTAAAGAAATGATTTTATCGGCTAGTAATCAAATTACCGATGACATGACAGGAGATGTACGCGTCCTTTTTGTCCTTTCTCCCTTTTTTTCTTTATGAGGAGACATCTTCCTATTCATTTGTTTAGGTCGTGATTGACCTCCATCATTAGCATCATCATCATCAGCATCATCATCATCAGCATCATCAGCATCATTACCATCAACATTAGCATCATCATTAGGCTGTTGCTCACAATCATCATAATTGAGTGGAACAAATTGTGTAGATTCAGACAAATTTGTGTCCACACCAACCAAGTAAGTCTGTATCTTCTCATCGTTAGTTGGATTTAATACCTCCAACACAACATGTTGTATAGTTAATAGAAGTGTCATAATTTTTTTTATGTACTAATATAAAGAAAACTGAATTTTAGGTTAGGAAAGAAAAAAACATATCTTTCCCTCCACTTCGTGTTCATACTTTGCAAATTTGGCAAAGAAATTGTGAGGCCTCTTAAAAATACTCCAGTTCTTCAAACGGGGATGGCTGTGACATAAGTTGTTCCCCACCAATTCAACTAATGAGCTGCAAGCTTCCATCGCCCAGAACTGGCATTTCACAAATTTTTAACAATTTAACTACATAGAGTTCCAGTAATGTTATATGATACAAGTTACATTCCAGTTCAGAATGAAGTTACATGCTAGTTGAAAAAGAAGTTACATGCTAGTTCATTTAATCACAAAATATAAAGACTAATCTAATGCATAATTCCAGTAATGTTAAATGCTACAAGTTACATGCCAGTGCAAAATGAAGTTACATGTTAGTTAATAATGAAGTTACATGATAGTCCATATCTACAATTTGAACAAAATTATTAACAATTGAACTTCAAAAAATAAAATTATGGACAAATGCTTAAAATTAAGATTTGAAAGCTCACCAATACTGCCCAAAGGAAGCCGTATAAGTTATAGTGTACGACGACCTTCCTTGACGCATTTACAAACTGGAAACCTTAGCGTAGGTAGTGTATTGTCATCATATACACATAACTTCCCCATGGAAAAGAATTGAAGGATTCTAGATCCTCTACCAATGCAAACAGCCATATTGACACTTTCCTCTTCAAATCTTGTCCAAACAAAACATTACTGGCAATCAATACCAGGGCCATCTTCAAACCATCCTTTGGTTGTTCAAATTGACTACCCATAAACTTTTCTCATACATGTTTCAGTTGCACATCCTCATCCCCCCCCACCCCAAAATATCTATCGTGGATCTCACTAGAAATGACATGATAAGTTTTCAAAAAAATGTCAGACATCACCCCAAATTTTAGGCCTTAGAGCAAACAAAATTCTGTTTTCGTGAATTTGGCAACTTAACCACCTACTAAGAAGTGGAATTCATCCTTATGGGTCACTCCAGGTATACATATCTACCTCAACAACAAGTTATGTATAACGCCCGTCGAAAAAGTCACCTCTTTCGGGATGGCAAGTAGGTGCCCGAAACATGTGTTCCGTAACGTACCCAACTGTTTTACTTGCTTAAGAACCTTAGCAATCTCCGGCATCCAATTCAAACCGCTGTACAAATTTATGGTGGACTTTTTTAACCATAAATTCCTCGGTTTGATCAGAAAATCCTCTAAATTCATATTCTCCATCTATAAAATCACAAAAATAAAAAATTGCATTATAATTTATTATATAATTATGAATTCCTCGGTTTTTGTTTTTGTATTATTCTAATCATAATAGTAATCTATGTATTGGAAAAAAATGACATACAAATTTGACACACAATTTCTGGTCAAACGACACCAAGCATTGTAACTGACATAAAATTCAAAATTTCTTTGTTCAAAATCAATATCAAAATCACCCCAAAGACACATGGAAATTATAGTTTCAAAACTATAAGTATCAATCATCATCAACTCTCCATTAATTTATTTTAATTTATAAGTACCAAAATTTCAAACGAACAAATTCCAGAAATTGGAATCGATAAAAATTGAAGAAGAAAACACACAGAAATTACCTCAGTCGAGAACTTGCCCGGATGAAGAAGAAGATTGCGATGACGAATAAAAACAAGATTCGAGTATCAGATTTCAAGAAACTGGTCAGATGATGAAAAAGCTTGTGACGACGATGGGAGGGAGCCACAACGACGAGGAGCGGCACCGACAGTGACACTCGAAGGTGACTGGGACCGGCAGCGACGACAATGACAGAGAACGACAATAAGAGCGACGGCGACAGTTCCTTTCTCTCTCTTTCTCTCTCTTTCATTTTTTTACTTCATGTAACCCTAATGATTTTTACTTGATGTAAGAAAATTTAAACTTTTGGAATTGTATTTTTCACCCCATTTGAAATCTAAGGGTAATAATGTCCAAAAGTGGTCAATATTGATAAAAACAATGAAAAATATAATGGTGGCTAAAAAAAATAACTCAATAAATTTTTAGGTTACTTATGAATTCACACCTTTTTTTATATATTTAAAAAATGTTTTCCTGTCCAACAAAATTTGAAATTGATTTTATTTTTCTCGAATGCCAACCACGTTCAATCATCACTATCACAAGAATATATATATATATATATATATATATATATATATATATATATATAAATTCCTTTTTCCGAAAAAATATATTTAGAATTATTTTTTTACTCTATAAATTATTTAATAAACTTATAATCCAAAAGGAAATCAAATATTGTTTTTCCTATTTTCACAATTTGATCTCAAAAACAGTTTCGATCTCTTTAGTTTTGTTCAGTTTTATTTTTATTTGATTATTTTGTATTTCTTTTCCATTTCTTGTTTCAACTTTTCTAATGAGAGATATTCAAAATGGGTAATATAAAAATAAAAACGGATTGTCTATATAAATTTCTTTTTTTTTTTAAAATGGAATGTCTTTAGAATAGGAGTGTCAAAAGATAAAGGGGATAATTTTGAAAAAAACTATATCTTTCGAGGTTTTTTTTTTTTAAACTTAAATTTTTAGAATTGAGTATCTTTTAAGGGAATCTCTCCACTTTATTTACTGAAAATAAATAATATGTGTCTAAACTAAACTAATCTAGAGGGGGAAGGGGGGGGGGATTAGGGTTTTAGTCACCGTATTACCTAGCAATCATTTCACAATAAAATGTTGGAAAACAATAATCAACACACATATTGATTTACGTGAGAAACCCTCAGACTAGGAAAAATTCACTGGTTATCCTTCTAGCCACACACGGTCCTCAAATCCACTATATGTAAAAATGTTTACAACCTATGTTGACCTCAAGTCACACCATTCTAGGAACGTAACACACCTCTACTACCCTGCGAGCCTTTTGTAGCGATCTTAGACCAACTAGCTTATGCACTAAAATGGGGAGGAGGGGGGTGGACATTAGGTTTTAGTCACCCCATATTACCAAGCAATCATTCTACAAAAAAATGTGGGAAAACAATAAACAACACACATATTGATTTACGTGAGAAACCCTTAGACTAGGAAAAACTTACTGACTATCCTTCTAGCCACACACGGTCCTCAAGTCCACTATATGTAAAAATGTTTACAACCTATGTTGACCTCAAGTCACACCATTCTAGGAATGTAACACACCTCTACTACTCTACGAGCCTTTTATAGCGATCTTAGACCAACTAGCTTGTGCACTAATTCACTTAGCAACAAAGCTTAACACAAAATGAAGAGATTGACAACTTATGTTGAAAATAACCCTTAAAGCGTGTGTCTATTAACCTAGGGGGGGTGATTAGGTTTTAATCAAGTTAATTACTAATTTTTCTTGATTAGTCAATATTCAAAATTCACCCAATAAAACAAACATACAACATCAAGTGTAAGGAGCAGAAATATAAATAACACAAGATGTATACGTGGAAACCCTCCAAATGGGAAAAACCACGGGCTGTTAAGTGTGCAACACTCGGTCACAGAAATCCACTATATGAGTAAAGGATACACCCTTAAGTGATTCTCAGACTCTCACTCTAGACAACCTCAGGCTCTGGCCACCGCCACTCACCACTCTTGGCTCAATCCCTAGTGATATCCCCTGATACACTACTCTTAGAGTGAATGCTGCCTACTCTACCCCCTTGGGCCTTTTATAGTGGCACCCGACCAATTGCTTGCCAACCCTTCCTTTGGTTGCAAGACTTGAATTGCTTGTGCACTAAACACCGGTAGCCACAAGACTTAATTCACAAAGAAGAGATCCACAACCTATGTGAATATGTAAAAATATTCTAAATGCAAATAATGTTAGGCAACACTAAATGCTTATCTAGGAATTAAAGAATGTCACTAAGTACAATTCCTAGATATCAATGTCTAAATGAATGCTCATTAAGACTTAACTAGATATAGTTATGCAATATTATATCCTTGTTATCAAACAAAGCCATTTCAACATATGTTGTCATTTAAGCATGGCATGATCATTAATGCAATCATCAAAATGCAATTAATATGATTTAATTAGCTAGAGGCAAATATGACCTATATGCTAGCTATCACAATACAACAACCTAAACATCAAAAACAATCTCTACTTGTAATATAACTCCTAATCTAGAGGCATATAAGTCATAAAAGAGATATCTTGTTAAGCTAGAACACAAGAGTAATGAAAATGGTGTTCTACTTACCAAGTTACATGTGTTGATGAAGATCCACGGAAAGACACATCCTAAATGAAGCTAGATGATGTTTGTTTCATGAAAGAATGATGGTTATTTGGGTTTTAGAGAGTTATGAAGTAGACAAGCTTTCTCTCATATGACTCTCTTTTTCTCTCTCTAGGGTTTCTTTAGGTTCAAGAGAAGTAAATAAGATGAGGAGAAAGAGAAGTTCTTATAGTGGGTGTCACGAGCTATGTAAAAAGACAAAAATACCCATGAAAAATGCACAGTGTGTGGATCCATACCCGTAAATTCACTAGTGCACAAGACCCACGCAGACACACAAACCCGCGCATGAACCGTACAAGTGTCTGTATAAAGACTTAATATCGAGACTTGAAAATCACCCACCAAGCTGTTAGGATTATGCTCGATAACAAGAGTGTAATATTGAAAATTAACAATTGTTTCATATGAATAAAGTGATTTGTAGTTTAACAAATCTTATATCATTTATAGTTTAATTATTATAATTGTCAAAAGCAAATAATCATAAGGTCAAAAGACTATGAGAAAAGAATAATTGTTCATACATCTAGATATGTACGAAGTAGATACAATTATTTAGTTAGTCTTGAATAATGTTCACAACTTAAGATAGAAGGTTGGGCGCCTTTATTTTGTCAAAGTTGTAGATTCTTTTGCTAGCATTTGAGTGAGATCAAATGTGTTATGATGAGTCTAAAATCATCAAAGTGTGGTGTCTTTGGGCAAAAGAATCTAGTGCACTGGGTGTATTGAATAGGATCAAAATGAAATACTTTATCTAGAACCGTCAATGGATAAAAGTTTTCATTTGAATACAATCGGAGAGTCTATCTCAATCCTGAGATAAATGATGGACTTATGGTTGCAAGTGTTATCATTTGAGCAATCAATGAGTACGATTATATAGCATAGTCTATCCTCGATAGTTTGATGGTATTCATTTGTTAATTGATAGAGGGCTTCATTTATAGATATGGACATCGTGGCTCCATTTATTGAATGAGAGTAGAATACCATCATATGGATGTTTTGAGGTATTGGATATTAAATCTTAACGTTAAGTTTTCAATAGTGTCTATTGAAACATTGTTTCTTGACAAGTCAAAATATCCAAGTTCAAAATGTGGTCATATGAGTAAATATGGTAACTTGGAGAGCTATAGGCGGTCTATGAGCTCTTGGCGATTACTGGTATTCTTCACGAAGATACATTTTCTCCAATAAGTTTGTCTAGAGTATAAGTGAGTGACATCAACTTATTCTATCTTTGTTTAAGAGTTCAATTTTAGTTCTTTAGTGGAATGAACTAAAATTAAATAGATCAGACCTAAGTGAATCATTTGTTGATTGTGATTGAGTTGTGTCTATTGGAGCTTAAATTTAGATAGCCCGCCAAGATCCTTAATCCACACGAACTTGCATGGATCACTTGATAAATTATGCGGGGGGTCCATCTAGAATTGTAATAAGGCATGCGAACTTTTTTCTTTTTGTAAGAATAGGTCTAGTTAACATGAGGAGTTTTTTTTAAGGTCCAATGGATTTAATAAAATAAGAAAAATAATATATGGTCCTTATATTTGGTATGGGTGGCAAAGGCTATTAAAATAGCTTATATATATATTATTTTATTATTTAACTGAATAGAAATTAATTAATTTGTTGATTAATTAATTATTTAATTAAAAGTCAAAATATTTTTCCTAGTAGAAGATGGTCTGCTAAAACTGTACTATTAGTGGTAGTATAGTTAATGTTAAAGACTATATTTGATAAGTAGATAAATAAAACGAATTATTTATCTAATCAAATTAGGAAGTCTTTAATATGGTTGCAAATACACTATTGAGTTGGATTAGGAGTCTTGGTGTAAGAAAGAATTCTTTTTGGAAAAGGATTCTTGGTCACCAAGTAAAACTACTTAGTGGTAGAATTCTTCTTTAAAAATGATTCTTAACCACCAAGTTAATCTATCTAAGGATAGGATTCTTGTCCATCATGTAATCCTTCTTAGGAAAGAATAAACTCTCTTATTCTACATCAAAGAGAAGAATTCGGCCAACACATATGAATATAGGAGAAGTTAGATTTCCTTTTAGATAAGGATTCTTAACTACAAAATAAATCCATCTAAGGAAAGGATTATTGTCAACCAAGTAAATCCTTCTTAGGAAAGGATTTATGATCCTATATATATATATATATATATATATATATATATATATATATATATGAGTATGAGAAATTCGGCCAGCCAAAAAAAAAAGGCAATTAGAGGTGAATTTCAGTCAACCTTATTATTCTAAGAGAAGAATTCGGCTATCATAGGAATTTTGAGGGAAAAAAATCTGATTTTACTCTAGACAAAATTCGTTCATCTCTAAGCAATAGTGTGTGAATTCGGCCAATTAGAGAAAAAAGGGGAACGTTTTTGTTTTTGATAGTATACTAATATTTTGTGTACAACTTCGAATCAAGGTTCACGCGAGTTTCAATCAAATTGATTGATAATTCACAAGTGGCCGGACGTTCTTGGATTTTTCTCTTGGAGGATATTTGTAACTAACAAAGAAAAGATTTTTCTTTGTCTTCATCCTCAGGTATACAATTTAAAGAAAGGGAGCCCACACTACAAGGTGATTCACGTTCGTTATTGGATTGGAAGATCTTACGGAATCAATTCGGCACTTGTTCAATCGTCACGAGAAAAATGTACGATACTTTTATATACATCAATTAATCTAGGGTTAAGGTTCTCGTTGCATAAAGGGAAATTTTTTATTTATACGCAAACCCTAATTTTTTTTTTAACACGTTTCTGTTGCGTTTTGAACCCGTTTTTCCCTACAATTGGTATCAGATCCTGGTTGTACCCTTGATTAGTTGATGTATGTGTTTGTGAATCTTTTTCTTTTTATTGTATATATGCATGTTTTAGAAAGAGATGACACTCTAGGTATTCGCATATATATTTACATTGGAATGTATGGATATATATATGTTTTATATGTGGTTTGATATTGCTCAATTTTGGTTCTAGAATTTCAATGTAATTTTGTTTTGGGATTGTAACAAAAAGGGTGGTCTATTATCGCAATAATTTCCTTCTTGGAAGTTGCTAAGTTTTTTTAATTTTTTTATCTTGTTGTTGTAATAATAAAAGAAAACTCCAATATTTTATTATTTAAATTCTTCTGTAATACATTCAAGTTTCAAAGACTTGAAGGTTTGAAGAATTAGAAGCAACCGGAACAAGTTTGGGACCGTGCGAGCCGTAACAACGAACGTACGTATAATAATGTATTTAAAAATCTTTTTATATTAATAAAGTGATTTCTAGTTTAACAAATATTATAGCATTTATAGTTTAATTATTATAATTGTCAAAAGTAAATAATCATAAGGTCAAAAGATTATTAGAAAAGAAGAATTGTTCATATATCTAGATATGTATGAGGTAGACACAATTCTTTAGTTAGTCTTGAATAATATTCACAACTTAAGATAAAGGTTAGGTACCTTCATCTTGTTAAAGTTGTAGATTCTTTTGTTACCATTTGAGTGGGATCAAATGTGTTATGATGAGTCTAAAATCATCAAAGTGTGGTGTCTTTGGGCAAAAGAATCTAGCGCACTGGGTGCATTGAATTGGATCACAATGAAATACTTTATCTAGAACCGTCAATGGATAAAAGTTTAAATTTGAAGACAATCGTAGAGTCTATCTCAATCCTGAGATAAATGATGGACTTATGGTTGCAAGTGTTATCATTTGAGCTATCAATGAGTACGATTATATAGCATAGTCTATCCTCGATAGTTTGGTGGTTTTCATTTGTTAATCGATAAAGGACTTCATTTATAAATATGGACATCGTGGCTCCATTTATTAAATGAGAGTAGAATATCATTATATGGATGTTTTGAGGTATTGGATATCAAATCTTAACGTTAAGTTTTGAATAATGTCTATTGAAACATGACTTCTGGACAAGTCAAATTATCCTAGTTCAAAATATGGTCATATGAGTAAATATGGTAACTTGGAGAGCTATAGGTGGTCTATGAGCCCTTGGCGATTACTGATATTCTTCACGAGGATACACTTTCTCTAATAAGGTTGTCTAGGGTACGAATGAGTAACATCAACTTATTATATCTTTATTTAAGAGTTCAATTTTAGTTCTTTAGTGGAATGAACTAAAATTAATAGAACGGACTTAAGTGAATCATTTATTGATTGTGATTGGGTTGTATCTATTGGAGCTTAAATTTAGATAGCCAGCCAAGATCTCCAATCCACATGAACCTGCATGGATCACTTGATATATTCTACCGCATCAATTTAGGGGTTCATCTAGAATTGTATTCAAGCATGTGGACTTGTTTCTTTTTGTAAGAATGAGTCTAGTTCACATGTGGACTTTTTATCAAGATCAAATGGATTTAATAAAATAAGAAAAATAACATATATACCTATATGTTGTTATAGGCGGCAAGGCTAATGTATAAAAGCCTAAATATATTATTTTTTATTTTATTAATTAATTAAATGAAAATTAATTAATTCGTTGATTAATTAATTATTTAATTAGAATTTAAAATCTTTTTTCTAGCAGGAGATGATCTCCAAAAATTATACTATTGTTGGTAGTATAATTAATATTAAAAACTATATTTGATAAGTAGATAAATAAAAGGAATTATTTATCTAATCAAATTAGGAAATCTTTAATATTGTTACAAATACTCTAATGAGTTGGATTAGGAGTCTTGGTGTAAAATAGAATTCTTCATTGAAAAGGATTCTTAACTACCAAGTAAATCTACCTAAGGAAAGGATTCTTGCCAACCAAGTAATCCTTCTTAGGAGAGGATTTATGATCATATATATATATCCTCTTGATGAATTCGGCCAGACTTATGGTTCTTAGAGTGAAAATTTTGGCCAACCTAAGTATTTTCTTAGAGAGAATTTTGCTTAGCAAGAGAGAATTTTGAGAGAGAGAAATTTAGTATTTTACTCTAGATAAAATTCAATCAACTCTACGATATAGGGTGTGAATTCGGCCAAGAAGATTGATAATTCACAAGTGACCGGGCGTTCTTGGATTTTCTCTTGGAGGATAATTGTAACTAACAAAGAAAAAGATTTTGTTTGTTTCAATCATTAGGTATACAATTTAAAGAAAGGGAGCCCACACTCCTTGGTGATTCACGTTCGTGATTGGATTGGAAGATCTTGTGGATTCAATTCGATGATAGTTCAATCGTCACGAAAAAAAAGGTACGATACTTTTCATATATATCAATTAATCTAGGGTTAAGATTCTTGTTATTAAAAAAGATTTTTTATTTATTTATACCGAAACCCTAATTTTGATTTTTTTATGCTTCCGTTGCGCGTATTTGCTAGGATTATGCTCGATAGCATTAGTGTAATAGTGTAATTAACAATCTTTTTCATATGAATAAAGTGATTTCTAGTTTAACAAATCTTATAGCATTTATAGTTTCATTATTATAATTGTCAAAAGTAAATAATCATAAGGTCAAAAGTCTATGAGATAAGAAGAATTGTTCATACATCTAGATATGTATGAGGTAGACACAATTCTTTAGTTAGTCTTGAATAATATTCACAACTTAAAATAGAAGGTTGGGCGCCTTTATCTTGTTGAAGTTGTAGATTCTTTTGCTAGCATTTGAGTGGGATCAAATGTATTATGACGAGTCTAAAATCATTAAAGTGTGGTGTCTTTGGGCAAAATAATCTAGTGCACTGGGTGCATTGAATAGGATCAAAATGAAATACTTTATCTAGAACATTCAATGGATAAAAGTTTTCATTTGAAGACAATCGGAGAGTCAATCTCAATCCTGAGATAAATGATGGACTTATGGTTGCAAGTGTTTTCATTTGAGCTATCAATGAGTACGATTATATAGCATAGTCTATCCTCGATACTTTGGTGGTATTCATTTGTTAATCGATAGAGGACTTCATTTATAGATATGGACATCGTGGCTCCATTTATTGAACGAGAGTAGAATACCATCATATGGATGTTTTGAGGTATTGAATATTAAATCTTAACGTTAAGTTTTCAATAGTGTCTGTTGAAATATGGCTTCTGGACAAGTCAAAATATCCAAGTTTAAAATGTGGTCATATGAGTAAATATAGTAACTTGGAGAGCTATAGGCGGTCTATGAGTTCTTGGCGATTACTGATATTCTTCACGAGGATACACTTTCTCCAATAAGGTTGTCTAGGGTATGAATGAGTATCATAAACTTATTCTATCTTTATTTAAGAGTTCAATTTTAGTTCTTTAGTGGAATGAACTAAAATTAAATAGATTGGACCTAAGTGAATCATTTGTTGATTGTGATTGGGTTGTGTCTATTGGAACTTAAATTTAGATAGCCTGCCAAGATCCTCAATCCACACGAACTTCCATGGATCACTTGATATATTCTACCGGACCAATAGGGGTCCATCTAGAATTGTAATAAGGCAAGTGAACTTGTTTCTTTTTGTAAGAATAGGTCTAGTTCACATGTGGACTTTTTATTTAGGTTCAATAAATTTAATAAAATGAGAAAAATAATATATGGCCTTTATACTAGGTATGGGCGGCAATGGCTATGGATAATTTCTTTAATATTTTTTTTATTATTATTATTTAATTAAATGGAAATTATTTAATTTGTTGATTAATTAATTATTAATTAAATGTAAAAATCTTTTCCTATTAGGAGATGGTCTCCTAAAACTATACTATTGTTGGTAGTATAGTTAATGTTAAAGACTATATTTGATAAGTAGATAAATAAAATGAGTTATTTATCTAATCAAATTAAGAAGTCTTTAATATGGTTACAAACACACTATTTAGTAGGATTAGGAGTCTTGGTGTAGGAAAGAATTACTTTTGGAAAAGGATTCTTGGTCACCAAGTAAAACTACTTAGTGGTAGAATTCTTATTTGAAAAGGATTCATAACCACCAAGTTAATCTATCTAAGGATAGGATTCTTGTCCATCAAGTAATCTTTATTAGGAGAGATTAAACACTCCTAATCTACTTAATACAAGGGAATTTCGTTCATCACATGTATAATATAGGATAGGATAGATTTCTTTCTAGATTAGGATTCTAACTACCAAATAAATCCACATGTGGAAAGGATTCTTGCCAACCAAGTGAATCCTTCTTAGGAAAGGATTTATGAACCTATATATATGTGGATGATAAATTCAACCAGCCCTATGGCAATTAGAGGTAATTTCGGCCAAGCTTTATTTTACAAAGAAAAAGTTTCGGCCATCATAGGAATTTTGAGGGAAAAAAATCTGATTTTACTCTAGACAAAATTCGATCATCTCTAATCAATAGTGTGTGAATTCGGCCAAGTAGAGAAAAAAGGGGAAAGTTTTTGTATTCGATAGTATACTAATATCCTTTACATCAAAAGGGTTTTGTGTATAATATCGAATCAAGGTTCACGCGAGTTACAATAATATTGATTGATAATTCACAAGTGACCGGACATTCTTGGATTTTTCTCTTGGAGGATATTTGTAACTAACAAAGAAAAAATATTTGCTTTGTCTCCATCCTCTGAAATACAATTTAAAGAAAGGGAGCCCACACTCCTAGGTGATTCACGTTCGTGATTGGATTGGAAGATCTTGCAGAATCAATCTGGCGCTTGTTCAATCGTCACGCGAAAAATGTACGATACTTTTATATACATCAATTGATCTAGGGTTAAGGTTCTCGTTGCATAAAAGGGAATTTTTTTTATTTATACGCAAACCCTAATCTCGTTTTCTCACACTTCCACTGTGTTTCTAAACCGTTTTTTCCCTACAATTGGTATCAGAGGCTGGTTGTACCCTTGATTAATTGATGTATGTGTTCGTGAATCTTTTTCTTTTATTGTACATATGCATGTTTTATAAAAAGATGGCACTCTAGGTATCTCTTATATATTTTCATTGGAATGTATGGATATATATGTTTTATATGTGGATTGTTATTGCTCAATTTTGGTCCTAGAATTTCAATGCAATTTTGTTTTGGGATTGTAACAAGAAGGGTGGTCTATTATCGCCATAATTTCCTTCTTGGTAGTTGCTAAGTTTTTTTTTTATTTTGTTGTCGTTATAATAATAAAAATAAAAACAAATTGCAGTATTTTGTTATGTAAACTCTTCAGTAATACATTCAAGTTTCGAAGACTCGAAGGTTTGAAGAATTAGGAGTAACCGGAACAAGTTTGGGACCGTGCGAGCCGTAACAACGAACGTGCGTGCGAATAGCACGCAGCCACGTTTGTTGTGGCATGGGCTGCGCACGGCAGCCCTTATGGTAACCATGGGCTGCGTATGGCAGCCCTTTATGGGCTTGTGACATGCGCATGCCCATTGGTAAGGGCAATGGGTGCGAACGCCCATGGGAGGTAGCCGAGGGAGTCCGAAAAACGAAGGTCACGTGAAGACTTGTTCGCCAAGAAAGAGTTCTTGTATTCCAACATAAATGTAATTTACCTTTTTTTCTAGGATGGACCAAAATTGTAGCTATTTATATTTTTATAAATATTGCAATGTTTGTCATTGTTTGATAACATGTCATACAGAATAGGAGTGCCACTAATATATCTCTTTTGGTATGAACATGCATTAAATGGTTTAAGTATCTAAATTGGCATCTAGATAACTTGGTAAATCATTCTTTGGAATTCGATCACACGCCTTAAACAATTGAGTGGGAGAAGGTGTTTTGGAACACCTACGGCCTCCAAGTTTAGTTGAACTTTATGTTTTGTGAAAAACCTCCCAAGAGGTATTCATGAATGGAATTTAGCAAGATACTTCCTTACAAGGATAGACTAGACAATTCGCCCAAGCGATATCTACTTCCAAAGGAGGGATATTCGTGAGGGATTCTATTGAAGGTCGATAACTTGGTAACACACTCAATGTGAGTTTATTAATATGCTCCCAAGAGTTCTTGTTAATAAAATCATAAGGCTAAAAATAAAACGTTGGTTGTTATGTTAACAATTAGGTGGGACCTAGTCCAACTAGTAAATGGTGCGTACTCCCAAAGAAAGCGTAACATTTATGGGTGTTGGATCACCGTTGAATTTTTACGATTGAATTATTTCATTTAATTCAAGATAAATATTCAAAAGTGCTATATCATGATTGTTTACTTATATAATTTTTGTTATTAAAAAGAAATCATGACCCCATCCCTAATCAATATCCTAAAAGATAATAGTTTAACTGGTGAAAATTATGTCACATGGAAAAGGAATATTGGGTTGTTGTTGCAAGCTGAAAAGTATAAGTTCATTATGTATATTCCTTAACCACCAGAGTATCAGTAGTGGAAGTCTTCAGATAAGATGGCTAAATGTACGTTACATTATAGCCATCATCTCCAACGTGTTGCAACAGCAACATGAAGGAATGGAGACTGCTACCGATATTATGATGTCTCTAGACATGGATTCATATGGTTGGTAAAGTTGCTACTGTTAAGACCCGTTAGAAGGTTAAGAGATAACAGAAGAAAAAGGAACTTGAGCCTTCTTAGAAGGATACCAAGAAAGTAACCAAGATCAAAGGAAAGTAAAAGGGTCAAAGGAATAAACTGGATTAGAATCAATTCAACTTGCATTTAGGCAGTAGAGAGTTGGTGTCTACTAGTGTAGTGGGAGATATTAGAATCAATTTTGATTCTTATATGCAGTGAGATTTAATAAACGTTTATTCTGTACCAATATTCAAGAGGAATTTAATTTCGGTCTCTTGTCTAAATAAAATTGGATATTCTATTACTTTTAATAAATGTTTTATTATTAGTAAGAATAACAATTTTATTTGCAAAAGTACACTGGAAAATGGTTTATTTTATTTGTATGGAAATATCTCTCAATTGTTAGACACGAATCAACGTAACCCAATCATAAAAGAGTAAAATTATCAAAATATGAAACCTACCTGTGGCATTTGTGCCTAGGTCATATTAACCTTAATAGGATTAAAAGATTGGTATGTGACGGACCTCTAAGTGACATAAAGGTTGATGATCTACCAATTTGTGAATCTGGTTTGGAAGGTAAAATGACCAAAAGGTCATTTACGACCAAAGGCGTAAGAGCCATCAAATGTTTAGGATTGATACACACTGATGTGTGTGGACCTATGAGCATTCAAGCTAGCGGTGGATATGAGTACTTCATCACTTTCACGGATGGTCACTCAAGATTTGGCTATCTGTATCTCATGAGACATAAGTCGGATGCTTTTGATATGTTCAAAGCATTTAAAGCTGTAGTGGAAAATCAGCTTGAGAAACGTATAAAAATTTTGAGGTCTGATCGTGGTGGAGAATATCTATCTGGTGAGTTTCAGCAATATCTTAGCGATAATGAAATAATTTCTTCATTTTCTGCACCAGGCACACCTCAACAAAATAGGGTGGCAGAAAGGAGAAATAGAACTCTTTTGGATATGGTTAGGTCTATGTTGAGTTATTCAATGCTCCATAGTTCTTTTTGGGGATATGCTTTACAAACTGCCATGTATATTCTAAACGATGTACCATCTAAGCCAGTTCCTAAAACACCGCATGAGTTGAGGACTGTGCGAAAGCCTAGTTTACAACACTTAAGGATATTTGGATGTCATGTGCACGTGTTAAAAGGAAAGACAGATAAGATGGAGTCCCGTTCAGAAACATGCATATTTTTAGGGTATCCAAAAGGAACAAAAGGATATTATTTTTATAGTCCTTCAGATTTTAAAGTATTTGTTTCAACAAATGCCAAATTTCTAGAACAGGACTATATGAATAATATTGTGCCTAAAAGTAGAATTGTCCTAAATAAGCTTTTAGGAGATACAATTCCACAAGAGGTTTCGCAACCAAGCCCAATTGTAAATTCCGTACCAACACAAGATCAACAATCTACCATACCTCGTTGTAGTGGGAGGGTTGTTAGACAACCTGAAAGATACATCGGTCTAGGAGAATCTGTAGAGACGATGATGATCCCTATATGTACAAGGAAACAATGGAAGATGTTGATTGTCTCCATTGGCAAAAGGCAATGCAATCCGAAATTGAATCTATGTTCAAAAATAAAGTCTGGTCTCTTGTAGACTTGCCTAAAGGGATAAAACCCATCGGGTGCAAGTGGGTATACAAGAGGAAAAAAGGAATGAATTGAAAACCTATAAAGCTAGATTGGTAGCTAAAGGTTTTGCATAGAAGGAAGGTATTGATTATGAAGAAAGCTTCTCTCCTGTGGCCATGCTTCAACCCGTTAGGATACTCGTATCCATTACGGCATCTCTAGACCTAGAGATTTGGCAAATGGACGTCAAGACATCTTTTCTTAATGGAAGTCTTAATGAAAACATCTATATGATGCAACTAGAAGGATTCATTGAAAAGGGCCAAGAGGAAAGGGTATGCAAGTTGCAAAGATCCATATATGGATTGAAGCAAGCATCTAGATCCTGGAACATAAGGTTCGATCAAGCTGTAAAAGGTTTTGTATTTATTCAAAACCTTGATGAACCTTGTGTATACAAATGGATTAAAGGTGACAAGTTGGTTTTCCTAATTCTTTACGTTGATGATATACTACTCATCAGAAACGATGTAGGTGTATTGACATCAACAAAAGAATGGTTAGCAAAACAATTTGATATGAAGGACTTAGGAGAAGCAAGTTATATTCTAGGTATCCAAGTCATAAGGGATAGAAAGAATAGAATAATTGCATTATCCCAAGCTTCATACATAGATAAAATCTTGTCTAGGTTTTCCATGTAAAATTCCAAGAAAGGTACGTTACCTTTCAGGCATGGAATCAAACATTCGAAGGAACAAGTTCTTAAGAATGAGCATGAAGAGCAATTCATGAGTAGGATTCCGTTTGCTTCGGCAGTTGGAAATCTCATGTATGCAATGCTCTATACTAGACCAGATATTTGTTTTGTTGTGGGCATAGTTAGTAGGTTTCAATCGAAACCTGGTCCTGATCACTAGATAGTAGTCAAGCATATTTTCAAGTATCTAAAAAAACGAGAGATTATATGCTTGTATACTCTGGAGGGGATTTAATTCTCGTTGGGTATACAGATTCTGATTTTCAATCAGATTCTGACTCTAGGAGATCGACATCAAGATTTGTGTTTACCATTGGAGGAGGGGCAACCATATGGAGGAGTATCAAGCAATCTTGTATTGCTGATTCCACCATGGAAGCTGAGTATGTTGCAGCATACGAGGCTGTTAAAGGGGCTGTCTGGCTCCTCCAATTCTTAAATGACTTGGAAGTGGTTCCTGATGTGAATAAGAAGATCAATATCTATTGTGACAATAGTGGAGCAGTGGCTAATTCGAGAGAACCAAGAAGTCATAATATAGGGAAACACATTGAAAGAAAGTATCATATTCTAAGGGAAATTATGCATAGGGGTGACGTGACGAGTGCCAAGATCGCGGCAGCAGAAAATTTAGCGGATCCTTTTATAAAGGCTCTTCCTCAAAAGAGTTTTGATGGGCATCTAGAGAACATGAGGATGAGAGATATGACACATTTGCTATAGAGCAAGTGAGAGATTGTTAGGATTATGCTCGATAGCAAGAGTGTAATAGTGTAATTAACAATCTTTTTCATATGAATAAAGTGATTTCTAGTTTAACAAATCTTATAGCATTTATAGTTTCATTATTATAATTGTCAAAAGTAAATAATCATAAGGTCAAAAGTCTATGAGATAAGAAGAATTGTTCATACATCTAGATATGTATGAGGTAGACACAATTCTTTAGTTAGTCTTGAATAATATTCACAACTTAAAATAGAAGGTTGGGCGCCTTTATCTTGTTGCAGTTGTAGATTCTTTTGCTAGCATTTGAGTGGGATCAAATGTATTACGACGAGTCTAAAATCATTAAAGTGTGGTGTCTTTGGGCAAAATAATCTAGTGCATTGAATAGGATCAACATGAAATACTTTATCTAAAACCGTTAATGGATAAAAGTTTTCATTTAAAGACAATCGGAAAGTCTATCTCAATCCTGAGATAATTGATGGACTTATGGTTGCAAGTGTTGTCATTTGAGCTATCAATGAGTACGATTATATAGCATAGTCTATCCTCGATACTTTGGTGGTATTAATTTGTTAATCGATAGAGGACTTCATTTACAGATATTGACATCATGGCTCCATTTATTGAATGAGAGTAGAATACCATCATATGGATGTTTTGAGGTATTGGATATTAAATCTTAACTTTAAGTTTTCAATAGTGTCTATTGAAACATGGCTTCTGGACAAGTCAAAATATCCAAGTTCAAAATATGGTCATATGAGTAAATATGGTAACTTGGAGAGCTATAGGCGGTCTATGAGTTCTTGGCGATAACTGGTATTCTTCATGAGGATACACTTACTCCAACAAGGTTGGCTAGGGTATGAATGAGTAACATCAACATATTCTATCATTATTTAAGAGTTCAATTTTAGTTCTTTTGTGGAATGAACTAAAATTAAATATATTTGACCTAAGTGAATCATTTGTTGATTGTAATTGGGTTGTGTCTATTGGAGCTTAAATTTAGATAGCCCGCCAAGATACCTAATCCACACGAACTTCCATGGATCGCTTGATATATTCTACCAGACCAATAGGGGTCCATCTAGAATTGTAATAAGACATGTGAACTTGTTTCTTTTTGTAAGAATAGGTCTAGTTCACATGTGGACTTTTTATGTAGGTCCAATGGATTTAATAAAATGAGAAAAATAATATATGGCCTTTATACTATGTATGGGCGGCAATGGCTATGGATAATAGCATTAATATATTATTATTATTTTATTATTATTTAATTAAAAGGAAATTAATTAATTTGTTGATTAATTAATTATTTAATTAAAAGTCAAAATCTTTTTCTATTAGGAGATGGTCTCCTAAAACTATACTATTGTTGGTAGTATAGTTAATGTTAAAGACTATATTTGATAAGTAGATAAATAAAAGGAGTTATTTATCTAATCAAATTTGGAAGTCTTTAATATGGTTACAAACACACTATTGAGTAGGATTTGGCGTCTTGGTGTAGTAAATAATTCTTTTTGAAAAAGGATTCTTGGTCACCAAGTAAAACTACTTAGTGGTAGAATTCTTATTTGAAAAGGATTCATAACCACCAAGTTAATCTACCTAAGGATAGGATTCTTGTCCATCAAGTAATCTTTATTAGGAGAGATTAAACACTCCTAATCTACTTCAAACAAGGGAATTTCGTTCATCACATGTATAATATAGGATAGGATAGATTTCTTTCTAGATTAGGATTCTAACTACCAAATAAATCCACCTATGGAAAGGATTCTTGCCAACCAAGTGAATCCTTCTTAGGAAAGGATTTATGAACCTATATATATGTGGATGATAAATTTAACCAGCCCTAAGGCAATTTGAAGTAATTTCGGCCAAGCTTTATTTGAGAAAGAAAAAGTTTCGGCCATCATAGGAATTTTGAGGGAGGAAAATATGATTTTACTCTAGGCAAAATTCAATCATCTCTAATCAATAGTGTGCGAATTCGGCCAAGTAGAGAAAAAAGGGGAACGTTTTTGTATTCGATAGTATACTAATATCCTTTACATCAAAAGGGTTTTGTGTACAATATCGAATCAAGGTTCACGCGAGTTACAATCAAATTGATTAATAATTCACAAGTGACCGGACGTTCTTGGATTTTTCTCTTGGAGGATATTTGTAACTAACAAAAAAAAGATATTTGCTTTGTCTCCATTCTCATGAATACAATTTAAAGAAAGGGAGCCCACACTCCTAGGTGATTCACGTTCATGATTGGATTGGAAGATCTTGCAGAATCAATTCGGCGCTTGTTCAATCGTCACGCGAAAAAGATATGATACTTTTATATACATCAATTAATCTAGGGTTAAGGTTCTCATTGCATAAAAGTGAATTTTTTTTATTTATACGCAAACCCTAATCTCGTTTTTCTCACGCTTCCGCTGCGTTTCTAAACCGTTTTTTCCTGACAATATTTTCCCTACAATTGGTATCATAGCCTGATTGTACCCTTGATTAATTGATGTATGTGTTCGTGAATCTTTTTCTTTTTATTGTATATATGCATGTTTTAGAAAGAGATGGCACTCTAGGTATTCACATATATATTTACATTGGAATATATGGATATATATATGTTTTATATGTGGTTTGTTATTGCTCAATTTTGGTCCTAGAATTTCAATGTATTTTTGTTTTGGGATTGTAACATGAAGGGTGACCTATTATCGCCATAATTTCCTTCTTGGTAGTAGCTATGTTTTTTACTTTTATTTTGTTATTGTAATAATAAATAAATAAAACTGCACTATATTGTAATAATGATAAAAAAAAACTGCTCTATATTGTAATAATATAAAAAAAAATCTGCAGTATTTTTATTTATTTAAAATTCTTCTGTAATACATTCAAGTATCGAAGATTCGAAGGTTTGAAGAATTGGAAGCAATCGGAACAAGTTTGGGACCGTGCGAGCCATAGCAACAAACGTGCATGCGAAGAGCACGCGGCAACGATTGTTGTGGCTTGGGCTGCACACGGCAGCCCTATGGAAGCCATGGGCTGCGCATAGCAGCCCTTTATGGGGTTGTGGCATGTGCACGCCCATGGGAAGGGGCCAAGGGTACGCACGCCTGTGGGAGGCAGTCAAGAGAGTCCAAACGACGAAGGTCGAGTGAAGACTTGTTCGCCAAGAAAAGAGTTTTTGTATTCCAAGACATATATAATTTACTTGCTTTTCTAGGATGGACCAAAATTGAAACTATTTATATTTTTGTAAATATTGCAATATTTGTCATTGTTTGATAACATGTCATATAAAATAAGAGTGCCACTCATATATCTCTTTTGGTATGAACATGCATTGAATGGTATAGGTATCTAATTGGCATCTAGATAACTTAGTAAATCATTCTTTGGAATTCGATCACATGCCTTAAATAATTGAGTGGGATAAGGTGTTTTGGAACACCTACGGTCTCCAAGTTTAGTTGAGCTTTACGTTTCGTATAATAACCTCCCAAGAGGTATTCATGAATGGAATTTAGCAAGATAGTTCCTTACAAGGATAGACTAGACAATTAACCCAAACGATATCTACTCCCAAAGGAGGGATATTTCTGAGAGAATATATTGAAGGTCGATAACTTGGTAACACACTCAATGTGAGTTTATTAATATCCTCCCAAGTGTTCTTGCTAATAAAATTGCAAGGCTAAAATTGAAAACGTTGGTTGTTATGTTAACAATTAGGTGGGACCTAGCCCAACTAGTAAATGGTGCTAACTCCCAAATGAGGCATGACATTTATGTGTGTTGGATCACCGTTGAATTGTATAATTGAATTATTTTATTTAATTCAAGACATATATTCAAAAGTGCTTTATCATGATTATTTACTTATATAATTTTGTTATTAAAAAGAAATTATGACCTCATCCCTAATCAACATCCTAAAAGATAATACTTTAACTGGTGATAATTATGTCACAAGGAAAAGGAAAATTGGGTTGTTATTGCAAGTTGAAAAACATAAAATCCGTTATGTCTATTCCTTAACAACCAAACTAATGAATCTACTCAGGAGCAAAAAGATGCGTAACAGTAGTGGAAGTCTTAAGATGAGATCGCTAAATGTACGTTACATTATAGCCACCATCTCCGACATGTTGCAACAACAACATGAAGGAATGAAGACTGCTATTGATATAATGATGTCTCTAGAGGAGATGTTTGCTATGAGGTATAGGACGACTGAGAGAGAGGCAGTGACTGCATTCATGAATCTTGGGATGACACTTGAACATGCTATGAAAGATCACATGATAAAAGTCAAAGCATATCTCAACATTGCTGAACTGAATGGTGTTGAGATAGATGGTGAGACGAAAATTGACATGATTGTCAACTCACTATCAGATTCTTTTGATCAATTCAAGTTGGACTAGACCTTGAATAATAAGGAATGCACATTACATGGCCTGATGTAAGATGATCAAAGCACCGAGAAAATCCTTATGTAAGGCAAGGGTTATGAGATTCATATGGTTAGTAAAGTTGCTACTGTTAAGACCCGTATGAAGGCCAAGAAACAACAGAAGAAAAAGCAACTTGGGGCTAACTGGAAGAGGTTCCGGGAAAGGAAAAGACTGAATGAGAATGAATTCAACTTGTGTTTAGGCAACAGAGCATTAGCGTCTACTAGTGTAGTGGGAGATATTAGAGTCAATCTAGATTCTAGTAGGCATTTAGATTTAATAAACGTTTATTATGTACTTGAATTCAAGAGGAATTTAATTTCAGTTTCTTGTTTTAATAAATTTAGTTATTCGGTTACTTTTAATAAAGCCTTTATTATTAGTAAGAATAACAAATTTGTTTGTAAAGGTACATTGGAAAACGGTTTATTCTATTTGCATAGATATATCTCTCACTTGTTAGACACGGAATCAACGGAACCTAATCATAAAAGAGTAAAATTATCAAAAGATGAAACCTACCTATGGCATTTGCGCCTAGGTCATATTAACCTTGATAGGATTAAAAGATTGGTTAGTGTCGGAACTCTAAGTGACTTAAAGGTTGATGATATACCAACTTGTGAATCTTATTTGGAAGGTTAAATGATCAAAAGGTCATTTACGACCAAAGGCACAAGAGCCAATAAATGTTTAGGATTGATACACACTGATATGTGTGGACCTATGACCATTCAAGCTAGAGGTGGATATGAGTACTTCATCACTTTCACGGATGATCACTCAAGATTTGGCTATGTGTATCTCATGAGGCATAAGGCGGATGCTTTTGTCATGTTCAAAGCATTTAAAGCTGAACTAGAAAATCAGCTTGAGAAACGTATAAAAATCTTGAGGTTTGATCATGGTGGAGAATATCTATCTGGTGAGTTTCAGCAATATATTATTGATAATGGGATAATTTCTAAATTTTCTGAACTAGGTATGTCTCAACAAAATGGGGTGACAGAAAGGAGAAATAGAACTCTTTTAGACATTGTTAGGTCTATGTTAAGTAATTCAATGCTCCCTAATTCTCTTTAGGGATATGCTTTACAAACCACAATGTACATTCTAAATGATGTACCATCTAAGTCCGTTCCCAAAACACTGCATGAGTTGTGGACTGGGTGAAAGCCTAGTTTAAAACACTTAAGGATATTTGGATGTCCTGCACATGTGTTAAAAGGATAGACAGAAAAGATGGAGTCCCGTTCAAAAACATGCAAATTTGTAGAGTATCCAAAAGGAACAAAAGGATATTATTTTTATAGTCCTTCAGATCTTAAAGTATATGTTTCGATAAATGCTATATTTATGGAAGAGGACTATATGAATATTTTTGTGCCTAAAAGTTGAATTGTCCTGAATGAACTTTCAGGAGATACAATTCCATAAGAGGTTTTACTACCAAGACCAATTGTAAGTTCCATACCAACACAAGATCAACAATCTACCATACCTCATCGTAGTGGGAGGGTTAGTAAACAACCCGAAAGATACATCGGTCTAGGAGAATCTGTAGAGAATCTCCCAGACGATGATGATCCCTATACGTATAAGGAAGCAATGGAAGATGATGATTGTCACCGTTGAAAAAAGGTAATGCTATCCGAAATTGAATCTATGTTTAAAAACAAAGTCCGGTCTCTTGTAGACTTGCCTAAAGGGATAAAACCCATTGGGTGTTAGCGGGTTTACAAGAGGAAAAGAGGAATGGATGGAAAGGTGAAAACCTTTAAAGCTAGATTGGTAGCTAAAGGTTATAAACAAAGGGAAGGTATTAATTATGAAGAAACCTTCTCTCCTGTGGCCATGCTTAACTCCATTAGGATACTCTTGTCCATTGCGGCATCTTTAGACCTAGAGATTTGGCAAATGGACATCAAGACAACTTTCCTTAATGAAAGTCTTGACGAAAGCATCTACATGATGCAACTAGAAGGATTCATTGGAAAAGGCTAAGAGGAAAAGGTAGGCAAGTTGCAAAGATCCATATATGGATTGAAGCAAGCATCCAGATCCTGGAACATAAGGTTCGATCAAGCCGTGAAAAGTTTTGGATTAATTCAAAACCTTGACGAACCTTGTGTATACAAAAGGATTAAAGGCGACAAGTTGGTTTTCCTAGTTTTTTACGTTGATGATATACTACTCATCGAAAACGATGTAGGTGTATTGACATCAATAAAAGAATGGTTTGCAAAATAATTTGATATGAAGGACTTAGGAGAAGAAGTTTATATTCTTTGTATCCAAGTCATAAGGGATAGAAAGAATGATTGCATTATCCCAAGCTTCATACATGGATAAAATCTTGTCTAGGTTTTCCATGCAAGATTCCAAGAAAGGTATGTTACCTTTCAGACATGGAAGCAAACTTTCTAAGGAACAAGTTCCTAAGAATGAGCATGAAGAGAAATTCGTGAGTAGGGTTCCATATGTATCGATAGTTGGAAGTCTCATATATGCAATGCTCTATACTAGACCAGATATTTGTTTTGCTGTTGGCATAGTTAGCAGGTTTCAATTGAAACCTGGTCCTGAATACTGGACGGCAGTCAAACATATTTTCAAGTATCTCAAGAGATTGAGAGATTATATGCTTGTATACTCTGGAGGGGATTTAATTCCCATTGGGTATATAGATTCTGATTTTCAGTCAGATTCTGACTCCAGGAGATCAACATCAGGATCTATGTTTACTATTGGAGAAGGGGCAGTCATATGGAGGAGTATTAAATAATCTTGTATTGATGATTCCACCATGGAAGTCGAGTATGCCGAAGCATGCGAGGCTGCTAAAGAGGTTGTCTGGCTTCACCAATTCCTAATCGACTTGGAGGTGGTTCCTGATGTGAATAAGAAGATCACTATCTATTGTGACAATAGTGGATCAGTGGCTAATTCGAGAGAACCAAGAAGTCATAAGAGAGGGAAACATATTGAAAGAAAGTATCACCTTCAAAGGGAAACTGTGCATAGGGGTAATGCGACGATTACCAAGATCGCGACAATAGATAATCTAGCGGATCCCTTTACAAATGCTCTTTCACAAAAGAGTTTTCATGGGCATTTAGAGAATATGGGGATGAGAGATATAACACAATTGCTATAGAGCAAGTGGGAGATTGTTGGGATTATGCTCGATAGTAAGAGTATAATAATGTATTTGACAATCTTTTCATATTAATAAAGTGATTTGTAGTTTAACAAATCTTATAGAATTTATAGTTAAATTATTATAATTGTCAATAGTAAATAATCATAAGATCAAAAGACTATGAGAAAAGAAGAATTGTTCATACATCTGGATATGTATGAGGTAGACACAATTCTTTAGTTAGTCTTGAATAATATTCACAACTTAAGATAAAGGTTGGGCACCTTTTTCTTGTTAAAGTTGTAGATTCTTTTTCTAGCATTTGAGTGGGATCAAATGTGCTATGATGAGTCTAAAATCATCGAAGTGTGGTGTCTGTCGGCAAAAAAATCTATTGCACTGAGTGGAATGAATTGGATCACAATGAAATACTTTATCTAGAACCTTCAATGGATAAAAGTTTTCATTTGAAGACAATCGGAAAGTCTATATCAATCCTGAGATAAATGATGGATTTATTGTTGGAAGTGTTATCATTTGAGCTATCAATGTGTACTATTATATAGCATGGTATATCCTCGATATTTTGGTGGTTTTCATTTGTTAATCGATAAAGGACTTCATATATAGATATGGACATCATGGCTCCTTTTATTAAATGAGAGTAGAATATCATCATATGGATGTTTTGAGGTATTGGATATTAAATCTTAGAGGTATTGGATATTAAATATTAACGTTAAGTTTTCAATAGTGTCTATTGAACAAGGCTTCTGGACAAGTCAAAATATCCAAGATCAAAATGTGGTCATATGAGTAAAAATGGTAACTTGGATAGCTATAAGCGGTCTATGAGCTCTTGGCGATTACTGATATTCTTCACGAGGATACACTTTCTCCAATAAGGTTGTCTAGGGCATGAATGAGTAACATCAACTTATTCTATCTTTATTTACGAGTTTAATTTTAGTTCTTTAGTGGAATAAACTAAAATTAATAGATCGGACATAAGTGAATCATTTGTTGATTGTGATTGGGTTTTGTCTATTGGAGTTTAAATTTAGATAGCCCGCCAAGATCCCCAATCCACACGAACTTGCATGGATCACTTGATATATTCTACCAGACCAATTTAGGGTTCCATCTAGAATTGTATTAAGGCATGTGGACTTGTTTCTTTTTGTAAGAATGAGTCTATTTCACATATGGACTTTTTATAAAAGTCCAATGGATTTAATAAAATAATAAAAATAATATATATGCCTATATATTGTCATGGGCGGCAATGCTAATATATAAAAACCTAAATATATTATTTTTTATTTTATTATTTAATTAAATGGAAATTAATTAATTTTTTGATTAATTAATTATGTAATTAAAAGTCAAAACCTTTCCCGAATAGGAGAAGATCTTATAATATTATACTATTGTTGGTAGTATAATTAATATTAAAGACTATATTTGATAAGTAGATAAATAACATAATTAATTATCTAATCAAATTAGGAAGTCTTTAATATGGTCACAAATACACTATTTAGTTGGATTAGGAGTATTGGTGTAAAGTAGAATTCTTCTTTGAAAAGGATTTTTAACTACCAAGTAAATTCACCTAAGGAAATGATTCTTGCCAACCAAATAAATCCTTCTTATGAGAGGATTTGTGATACTATATATATATATATATATATATATATATCCCCTTTATGAATTCAGCTAGCCCTATGGTTCTTAGAGTTAAAATTTCGGCCAACCTAAGTATTTTCTAAGAGAGAATTTTAAGAGAGAAAAATTTAGTATTTTACTCTAGACCAAAGTCAATCAACTTTAAGATATAGGGTGTGAATTCGGCCAATAAGAGAAAAAAGGGGAACGTTTTTGTTTTTGATAGTACACTAATATACTTTACATAAAAAGTGTTTTGTGTACAAAATCAAATCGGGTTCACGCGAGTTTCAATCGAGTAGATTGAAAATTCACAAGTGACCGGACGTTCTTGAATTTTCTCTTGGAGGATAATTGTAGCTAACAAAGAAAAAGATTTTGTTTGTTTCCATCCCCATGTATACAATTTAAAGAAAGGGAGCCCACACTCCTAGGTGATTCACGTTCGTGATTGGATTGGACGATCTTGCGGATTCAATTCGACTTTAGTTCAATCGTCACAAAAAAAAGGTACGATACTTTTTATATACATCAATTAATCTAGGGTTAAGGTTCTTGTTATGAAAAAAGAATTTTTTGTATTTATACCAAAACCCTACTTTTGATTTTTCACGCTTGCGTTACCGTATTTTCCCTATAGACTTGATATAGTTAACACAATTTGGTCGAATATGACCAATCATTCCACAATAATGACAAGTAGGTATAAAAGAAGAATTCATACCATTGCATTTAGCTCTCATTGAGGCATGGCCATGTTGATAAGGTTGTCTTTGAAGCACCAGTTGACTTTTCTTGAAAGCATTAGTCAGATGTTGGTGCATTCGCGGTTGAGCATGAGTAACTTGCCTCAAAGGTTGATTAAGCTTTGATTGAGGCATCTCAAGGGTTGAGGCATCTCAAGGGTTGAGGTTGAGCTTATTTCCTTGGATGCATCTTCAAGGTTGAGCTCTTAGAGGATTCACCCACAATAAGAATATTATTGGGGTGTTGAGACCTAGGTGGACAAATAGGAGCAATCTCCTACACAAATGTAGTTTTATCTAAGGATGATGTGGTCTCATCATGTACAAGAACAAGCCCTTGCTTGTCATTTGGCTTTAATTCAATGCCTATCATTTCCGTACCCGAAGTGATCATAGCAATTGTACTTCTTGCATTTTTAAGTTCCATCTTCAACTTACTTTCACTTTATTTTACACTTCTCACTTCTTCATCCAAGTGAGTCAACTTGGCTTGTAGTTGAAGATTATCCTTTTCCAATCTAAGGATATCATTATCTTTCTCTTTCAAGGACTTTTGAAGAGAATCAACTAACTCTTTATAATCAACCACATTATCACAAGAGTTCCCAGAGCAATTGTCTTTGCTATCAAGGCTTCTCCCACTTGTGCTTGTGAGAGTCATATCATAAAGGCTTGCTTCACTCAAGCATGCTCCACTTCAATTTCCAAAATCCAAGTCACCGATTTTGAACCTTTCAAGTGACACACATTTGGTGGTGGCTTGTGTTTCTTCATGATAGGAAACTGGAAATGCAAGGTAGTTATTCACACACTCATCCGAGCTTGTGGAACAACTTTCAATAGCTTCTTCTTCGCTAACACATCAAGTCACTATTCCTTGACATTTTCTTTTCTTTCTTCACTTTGGAGGTCATACCCTTCTTTTGAGATTTTGTGAATCTCTTAAATCTCTCAACCATGAGAGTCATCTCCTCATAGGAGTCATAATCCGTCCTCTAAACAGTAGAGGTCAATCTAGCAATAGCTGCTCTAAGTGTTTCACTCTCACACATGGTGTTTAGTGAATGAATGAATGCAAATGAAATGCAAAGATCAAGATGCACACAAATGCAAGACATACAGAATAAGTATGTCTAGGAACCCGCTCTGATACCAATTGAAAATAACACTTAAAGCGTGTGTCTATTAACCTAGGATGAAGGGGGGTAAATAGGTTTTAATCAAGTTAATTACAAATTTTTCTTGATTAGTTAATATTCCAAATTCACCCAATAAAACAAACATACAACATCAAGTGTAAGGTGCAAAAATATAAATAACAAAAGATATATATGTGAAAACCCTCCAAATGGGAAAAACCATGGGTTGTTAGGTGCGCCACACTCGGTCATAGAAATTCACTATATGAGTAAAGGTTACACCCTCAAGTGATTCTCGGACTCTCACTCTCGAAAACCTCAGGCTCTGGCCACCGCCACTCACCACTCTTGGTTCAATCCCTAGTGATATCCCCTAATACACTACTCTTGGCGTGAATGCCGCCTACTCTACCCCCTTAGGCCTTTTACAGTGGCACCTGGCCAATTTCTTGCCAACCCTTCCTTTGGTTGCAAGACTTGAATTGCTTGTGCATTACACATCGGTAGCCACAAGACTTAATTCCCAATGAAGAGATCAACAACCTATGTGAATATGTAAAAATATTCTAAATGCAAATAAAGCTAGGCAACACTAAATGCTTATCTAGAAATTAAAGAATGTCACTAAGTACAATTCCTAGATATCAATGTCTAAATGAATGCTCTTAAAGACTTAACTAGATATAGTTACACAACATTATATCCTTGTTATCAAACAAAGCCATTTCAACATATGTTGTCATTTAAGCATGCATGGTCATTAATGCAATCATCAAAATGCAATTAATATGACCTAATTAGCTAGAGGCAAATATGACCTATATACTAGCTATCACAATACAACAACCTAAACATCAACAACAATCCTAATCTAGAGGCATATAAGTCATAAAAAAGATATCTTGTTAAGCTAGAACACAAGTGTAATGAAAATGGTGTTCTACTTACCAAGTTACATGTGTTGATGAAGACTCATGCAAAGAAACATCCTAGATGAAGCTAGATGATGTTTGTTTCATGAAATAATGATGGGTATTTGGGTTTTGGAGAGTTAATGAGGCTAAGACAAGCTTTCTCTCACAAGACTCTCTCTTTGTCTCTCTAGAGTTTCTTTAGGTTCAGGAGAGGTAATGAAGAAGAGGAGAAAAAGGGGTTCTTATAGTGGGTTTCATGAGCTTCGTGAAAGAAAAAAATACCCATGAAAAATACGCAGTGCGCTGGTCTATACCCGCACATTCACCGTCGTACATGACCCGTACAGTTACACAGACTAGCTCATGAACCGTACAAGTGTCTGAGTAAAGACCTGATACCAAGACTTGAAAGTCACCCACCAAACAAGTGCGTGGGTGCTGCACGAGTACCCTACCCGCACACTGACCCGTGCAGTAGAGACTACAAATGCCTCTCTTCACACTACAAAGAGCACACCATCGTGTACGTGTGGACCAATCCGATCAAGCAACGGAATACAAATTAAATACACATTAAACACATTTAAAACTAAAAATGAAATCTCAAATACCTGTAAGTGTGTGTGTGTGTTTAATAACAAATACGTGTTAATGTTAATGCAAATATATGAAATGTGAGTGTGTGCAACTAAATCTCTTCATTAAGAAATAAGCATAAGTAAACTACCTCTTGAAGCTCATCGATATCTTGGACGTTTGCCATCAAAAGCCTAAGCTACCTATTACACATTGAATCCCCAATGTGATTTGTCATGAAATAAGCCAATCATAAAATTGAGGTTCTTACATATGTAAATATATACAAATATTCCACCATGCAATTAATGCTAGGCTACAGTAAATGCTTATCTAGAAATTCATAATGGCAACTAAAAACAATCCTAGATTTCAATATCTAAATGCAAAGCTAGAAGATTTAGCTAGAAGGTTAAATATGTCCTAAATGCAAGCTTTTAATGAGTAAACAATCGCAACCAAAAATTAAGACTTAACCATATTTAAAACACCATTAATCAAAGAGACATGCATTTAATCAACAATTAAATGCTAAACCTAGGCAAATAAGAACACACAAAAAAAAAAGCAAAGAGTTCTAAGACATGTTCAAATTACCTAGTCAATGAAAGCATGAAGAACCCACAATGGGATGATGTTAGAAGGATGCTAGATGCTCATGGATTGGTGTTTGGTTGAGTAAGAGTGAGTTCTTGAGAGTCTTTATTTCATGAAGAACAACAGATCTCTCAAAGATAGAATTTTGGACTCTCGAAAAGAGTAAGAGAGAAGACAATACATATTATGAGGTCAAGATGAAACTATGTCGTTATGGAAAGTTTGCACTCAATAGGACAAAAATGACACAGTGTCCTAGTTTACTGCGTAGGTAGGAACCCATGCATTACCCACGCACTGGAAGCATGAAACCTCTGGAGAGACTTGCTCTAGTGACTGAGTGGGTAGGGACCCGTGCTTTGAAAGAAGGAAACCTCTGGATAGATTTATGGTGGTGACTATATTGTTAGGGACTCGTGCACTGATTGAAAGAAGCCTCTAGAGAGATTTGTATGGGTAAATGTGGGAGTAGGGACCCGTGCATTGGGACCATTTCAAGAGGTCACTTATTGTGCTAAGACAATCACATCATCGTGCATGCATGGACATTTCTAATCAAAACCTAAAAAATGAATTACAATACACAAAACAACACTTAACTTACTGGAAACTCATTGTTGTGATAATACATAATACACCAACAACAGTGCCACAACGGTGACCTATTAGAAAAGCACCGCTATGATTACTCACAGCGCACAAACGATGGTGCGACAATGGTAAGCATGCAAAGAAAAAAAGATACAAGGACTTCTACCATGTATGTGTGTGTAACTAGATCTCTTCAAAGAGTTAAGCACAATTGTTTTACCAATTAAGTGTTCTTGAGCTTAGGGATGCATCGAAGCTTGATAACGAACAATGAGGCCTACTCTACCCTTACAAGAAAATCCCTAATGTAGTTTGTCAATGAAATGAGTCAATCAAAATCTAAGGAACTAACACTGGTTGAAGAGTTGATGTTGGAGATGGAGTTGTTGAAGAAAAAAAATGATGCATTTCAAATGAAAGTAAAGGAAGCTTCTAGAGAGAAAAATGAGTTGTGGGAAGAACTCGAAAAGAATGTGTAACTCTTGAAGAAGGATTTAGAAAGCAAGGAAGCCTTGAAAAAGCTGAAAAATGATGAGCTACAAGTGCAAAACAAGAAGCTCATACTTGAGGGGCCAAACCAGAGAATGGCATACTCCGAAAAAAGATTAAAGACATTTCTGACAAAAACAAAGAATTAGAAATGCAAAAGAAGAGCTTTGAGGCCGAAAATAGTATACCTTTGAATGAGATAGAAGAGATCAATAAGGATTTTGCAAATGAATACGGCCAATGCAAGTAGAAGTTGAAACAAGAGACAAGGCATTAGAGATAATGAAGAAGAAGAAACTAGACCACCTTGCGGAGCTTTCAAAAGCTAAGCAAGAAATTGAGGCAATGATAAAGGAAATGATTCGACTTCCAAATGAATATTGGCTTGAGGTAAGTCAAGGAAGTTCAAAAATCAAAGTAAAAAAGTCAAATCCTAGCAAAACAAAGAAGAAGAAAGCTAACAAGAAGGGTAAACAAATTCCAACTACACCTTCAGTAATGACCCACTTGTAAGGTAACAATCTTAACCTGACCCTTGTGTACCACCATTGCCATAAAAGAGATCACATCAGACCACTATGCCATTAATATGCAAGGTAACACACACGAGGGAATTTAAAGCAAAGTAAGAACTGTATGTAGGTCTAGAAGGTATGGTTTGAGAAATCCAAGCTTAAGGAGAGTCCACATAGTGGAACAATATTGGTAAAGAAGAAAGGTGGAGAATATAGTGTAATGTGCATGAAAGTTGAAAAAAGAAAAGTTTGGGTAAGAAAATATGAGATTAATCAAGCTAAGGACCCTTGCAATAGTGATAAGAAATGCATGATTGATAAAATGGATCGGATGCCTAAACTTGATAAACCTTATGTTCAAATTAAGGAACATTTAGGTTCTTGAGATGTTCATGCTTGTTGTGTTCTTTATTGTATTTTTCATTCTTTGCATGAACTTTCTAATATGCTTTGTGAGTGTGTAGATCATCTAGAGCTTCTAGAGGAAGTGGTTTTTTAGCTTGTGCTATAATGCTACGCTCTTATTCTCTTAGGAAGAAACAATAACAGCTTACGGGTCTTTCAGGGACAAGCAAGCCAATAGTGCTTATAAAAAGAGCGAGAGCCTTGTTTTCATCAAGAAAAGCAACAATTAGGTATTCGAAGAGCCGTAGCGCTAAACCACATCTTGCCTAGATGTTAAATCGTTGGCTTGGTGGGAGGCAACCCACCTAGGTACATTTGCATTTATGTTTTTAATTTGGCATTTATGTTGATTCTAGTGTTTGTGTGGCTCCAAAATTATTTTGAATACGGTTCAATTTTTATCGAACACACTTTTGTGAACTTGGTTCAATCTAGGTTTGGTGATTTTTTGGTGTGTTTGATGTTTTTAGTTTTAGTTGTGTAGTTTTGAGCAGCCCTGGAAAGTTGGCAAGGAAGAGCAAAAGTAGAAGTCTAGACCAATTCATCGGTTGTTTCGGTAGTTCCCAACCGCCAAATCACCGAGCATTGAAACCTCTGTCATATATCGGTAGTTGATTCGGTGGTTCCTAGCCACCAAATCATCAAGTGCAAAATCCTCTGCCATAAATCGATGGTTTAAACGACATGTGCCATATGCAAAAATCCCAGCCGCATGTCAGGTACTAAAGTAAAACGTAATGTTTTGGCTTAGGAAAAATTCAGCGGTCAATATTCGGTGATTTCTAACCACCAAATCAACTGTCGAATCACGTGATATTGGTATAAAAGTGGATGTCACTCGCCAAAAAAATTAAAGTAAGAAAAAACAAGAAACCTAATCGTATCTAGGAAAGTTTCTCCCCTTTTCTTTCAAGTTCTTACTCTTCTAAGGCGTCAACAAGGTTGTTATAATCTCTTCCCCTCTCTCTCATTTCTTTAATTTGAATCAAAAGCATGGTTAGGGTTAGAGAAATTTTGGGATAGTGATTTTTTGTTGTTTACATGGTAAAAAATCCTTATGGGTTTTACTTAATAGTGCATTTATAGTTTTTGTTACATGTCTAATTTCGTTTTTATTGATCTCATTGTTGTGTTAGTTGATTTTTATTTTGTTCATGATTGTTGCTTTTCGTATGATAAATGCTTAGTTTTAATGTGGTATGCTTCCATGATATCTTTGTTCTTGTTTTTGTTTTTAATTTTATTAGGTTGTTTAGTGTGATTATTTTTGAAAATTCCCATAAAGCATGTCTCTAATAACCTTGGGGGAGGGAGAAGCGGGGGGGGGGGGGGGGAATAGGTTTTAATCAAGTCAATTACCAATTTTTATTGATTAGTTAATATTAAAGATTCACCCAACAAACAACCAAACAAAATCAAGTGTTAAGTGCTGAAATGTAAAGAACACTTGATATATACGTGGAAACCCACCAACTGGGAAAAACCACGGGCTATTCTGCTAGCCATACACGATCACAGAAATCCACTATATGAATAAAAGGTTGCACCCTCAAATGACACTCGGACTCTCGCTCTCGACAACCTTAGGCTATGGACACTACCACTCGCCACTCTTGGTTCAGGTCCTAGTGATATCCCCTGATACACTACTCTTGACGTGAAAACCTCCTACTCTACCCCCTTGGGCCTTTTACAGTGGCACATGACCAATTACTTACCAACCTACCCTTGGTTGCAAGACTTGAATTGCTTGTACATTACACCAGAAGTCACAAGGCTTAACTCTCAAGAGGAGATCAACAACCTATATGAATATATGGAATATTCTAAATACAAATAATGCTAGGCAAAACACTAAATGCTTATCTAGGAATTTATGAATGTCTGTAAGTACAATTCCTTAATGTCAAAGTCTAAATGAACGCTCATAAAGACTTAACTAGATACAAATATACAATATAATATCTTAGTTATCAAACAAAGCCATTTCAACATAATTTGTCATTAAGAATGGCATGGTCATTAAATGCAATATCAAAATGCAATCAATATGACCTAATTAGCTAGTGGGCAAATATGACCTATATGCTAGCTATCACAATAAAACAACCCAAACATCAACAACAATGTCTACTTGTAATAAAAATCCTAATCTAGAGGCATACAAGTCATACAAGAGATATCTTGTTAAGCTAGAACACAAGAATGATGAAGATGGTGTTCTACTTACCAAGTTACATGTGTTGATGAAGACCCATACTTGGAAACATCCTAGATGAAGCTAGATGATGTTTGTTTCATGAAAGAGTGATAGGTGTTTGGGTTTTGAGAATTAAGGAAGCAAGCTTGGCACTTTCTCTCACTAGGGGAACTCTTTCTCTCACTTGTAGGGAAAATAATAACACGCGTAGCAAAAGCATGAGAAAAAATTAATAAAATTAGGGTTTACGTATAAATAATTTTTTTTCCCTTTTACGAAACGAGAACCTTAACCCTAGATTAATTTGTGTATATAAAAAGTGTCGTACCTTTTTCTCGTGACGGTTGAACAAGCGCTGAATTGATTTTGCAAGATCTTCAAATCCAATCATGAACGTGAATCGCCTAGGAGTGTGGGCTCCCTTTCTTTAAATTGTATACCTGATGATGGAGACAAACAAAATCTTATCTTTGTTAGTTACAAATATTCTCCAAGAGAAAAATTTAAGAACGTCCGGTCAATTGTGAATTATCAATCTTCTTGATTGAAACTCGCGTGAACCCGATTTTATTTTGTACATAAAACCCTTTTGATTTAAAGGATACTAGTATACTATCAAAAACAAAACCAAAAACGTTCTCTTTTTCTCTTTTCTCCTTGGCCGAATTCCACACCCTATATCTTAGAGTTGATTGAATTTTGTCTAGAGTAAAATACTAGATTTGTCTCTCTCAAAATTTTCTCTTGCCAAGCAAAATTCTATCTAAGAAAACACTTAGGTTGCCCTAAATATTTACTCTAAAAATCATAGGGCTGGCCGAAATTCACAAGGGTATATATATAGGATCACAAATCCTTTCCCATGAAGGATTTACTTGGTTGGCAAGAATCCTTTCTTTAGGTGGATTTATTTGGTAGTTAAGAATCCTATAGGCTATGCTATATAATCATACTCATTGATATCTCAAATGATAACACTTGCAACCATAAGTCCATCATTTATCATAGGATTGAGGTAGACTCTCCGATTGTCTTTAAAAGAAAACTTTTATCCATTGACGGTTCTAGATAAAGTATTTCATTGTGATCCAATTCAATACACCCAGTGCACTAGATTCTTTTGCTCAAAGACACCACACTTTGAAGATTTTAGACTCATCATAACATATTTGATCCCACTCAAATGCTAGCAAAAGAATCTATAACTTTGAGAAGATAATGGTGCCCTACATTTTATCTTAAGTTGTGAATATTATTCAAGACTAAATAAAGAATTGTGTCTACCTCATACATATCTAGATGTATGAACAATTCTTCTTTTCTCATAGTCTTTTGACCTTATGATTATTTACTTTTAACAATTATAATAATTAAACTATAAATGCTATAAGATTTATTAAACTAAAAATCACTTTATTAATATAAAAAGATTGTTAAATACAATATTATGCTCTTGCTATCGAGCATAATCCTAACATCAATAAGGTCTAGAATTTCAGAGTTCTAGGTTAAATGGGCAAGAAGATAACATATATATAGGCTCAAACGAAATTGCATCATTTTGATAAATTTCTACCCAGAACCACGTAGTGTGTGGGTCTGTGCACGGGTTTATACCTATACAGTGACCCACACGTAGCCGTACTATACCGTGTAAATGTCCGTATAATGACCTAAAACCAAGAGATGGAAAGTCCCTCACCAAGCCAGTGCGTGGGTACTGTGCAGGTTGGCCAGTGCACGGGTACTGTGTGGGTAGCCTACCTGTGCAGTAGAGACATCAAAGGTCTCTCATCACGCTAAAAAGAGCACACCATCGTGCACACGCGGACGTATCTGATCAAGCAACATAATACAAATTAAACACATAACAAACACACTTAACACTAAGAATGAAATGCATGATGACACATGTAACAACCAAATACACGTAAGTGTGTGTGTGTGTGTGTATAATAACAAATGCATGTCAATGTAAATGCATATATATGAAATGTGAATGTGTGCAACTAAATCTCTTCAATAAGAAATAAGCACAAATGAGATACGTCTTGAATCTTACTGGGATCTTGGATGCTTTCTATCAAATGTCTAAGCTTTCTATCAAATGCCTAAGCTACCCATTACACATTGAATCCGTAATGTGATTTTTCATGAAATAAGCCAATCATAAAATTAAGGTTCTTATAATTTTAGGTTTTAATTTTCCTATTTTTTTTTATGTTTCTTTTTGTGTATTTTGCTTTAATTGCTATTAGACTCTAAGGGTGGTGTTGTTTGTGCAGATTGTTGCGTATATTCTATTTTTCTTTATAGGAAATTAGGTTTTTGCCTTCGGTTATTTATGGCCCCCATGAAAAATCAAGATAAAGGCATGAAATGGTTGCTAGTGGTAGTAGCTCGACTGAGAGGACTCTTGATTATGTGAACTGACAGTTTGGGCTATTGAGAAGGACAATTCACAGTGAAAAGACAATTCACCTAGATGATATGAGAGGGTTATGCATTTAGAATCAAGTAGATGCAATTGGGTGGCGTCAATGTGTTACCACATGACACCATATCAATGAGCGTTGGTACTGGAGTTCTACGCATCAATGATAGTAGAAGACTTTTTGGATGACAAGCCAGTTAATGTCCGACGGGTCGATGTGTTGATCACTCCAGATCTAATTTACAGACATTATGGGACATCTCTCATAGAAACTTGAAGAACGGGGTACCTGACTTGGACATTATGGCTCGATACAATACTGAATTTCTAAGGGAGCTCCGCATGAACAAAGACCTCAATCAAGTGTGAAACAAGAATAACCAAATTTATCAGTTTGACTTGATGCGGGATTCAGCATTCCGGGCCATATTTATCTCTGCCTCTCTACGACCATCGACACAAATCACTATCACTATTTACGGGCTGGCTCAATTCCTCTCTTGCATCAAACATCAACAATAGTTGGATGTAGGGCAATTGGTGAGATTAGGGATGTCTATAGCTGGAGATAGAAAGAACTCAATCATTCCCTTTTCGTGCTTAATCGCATACTTCTATGTGGAGATAGGCATGGAGACGTACCTAGAGGATCCAATCTGAGGGCAATACCTACCATGTAACTCCCATACCTTTAATGAGATCTCTCTTCAAAAAACCAAGATCGTCTTCCAATATCAATTAAGACATGGAAGCGGCAGAGTAGACAACAGAGATGGATGAGGAGGATCATAGAGCAGTTCTAGTGCCTGTGCAGAGTCTATCCTGGGTAGATAAGCTACTTAATTCACAGAGAAAGTTGGGGGATAAGCAAGATGCAGTGGAGAAATGGTTAGGGAAGTTACAGATTGCCTTACAACAAAGCTTACAAAGTGGCACTAAGTGACATCACTGAGTGGGGTCGAGTGGAGATCCAACCATGATGCCTAAGCATCACTTTGGTGCAGCCTATGAGCGTCCCTAGCATGTAACCCGCTAGAGCCAAAACATGGATGTGGATATTCAATATGACACTCATGATCAGGAGGATGACAATAATGCCCCATGAGATTCTTTTTTAGTGATTTATTGTTTTGTGGTTATTGTAAATTTCAGAACTTTTATTTTCATGTTTGTAGATTTCAGATTCATTTAACTTGAGTACTTTAATTTGTTGCGTTCTAGAATTAGTGTGGGAGTTGTATTGTGCTTTAACTGCTTATTATGGATGACTATTTTAAGGGTGTTTGTTCTTGATTTAGATAAATGTGGTTTAAGGATGAACTCGCTCGAGACTCTTTTGTGCATGATTAAATGTTTATGATATGTAATAGGCTTGATTGAATTGCACAGGGCTAGTAATTTACATAGTTTGATTCGATTCCTCCATTCCGTTAATTTTGAGATTTTAAAGATTATGTGTGCCTTGTGCTAAAATGAATTATATTGCATTGTGTGCCCTTTTATGATAAGCCAATTTGTTTTTATTTTTTATTTTTTATCATTCGTTGTGCATGACTAGTACCTAAGTTTGTTTTGTTTTGTGTTTTATTAGGTGTGCGCTGCTAGGCCTGTTAGGATTATGCTCGATAGAAAGAGTATAATATTGTATTTGACAATCTTTTCATATTAATAAAGTGATTTCTAGTTTAATAAATCTTATAGCATTTATAGTTTAATTATTATAATTGTCAAAAGTAAATAATCATAAGGTCAAAAGACTATGAGAAATGAAGAATTGTTCATACATCTAGATATGTAAGAGGTAAACACAATTTTTTAGTTAGTCTTGAATAATATTCACAACTTAAGATAGAAGGTTGGGCGCCTTTATCTTGTCAAAGTTGTAGATTTTTTTGCTAGCATTTGAGTGGGATCAAATGCGTTATGATGAGTCTAAAATCATCAAAGTGTGGTGTCTTTGGGCAAAAGAACGTAGTGCACTGGGTGCATTGAATAGGATCAAAATGAAATACTTTATCTAAAACCGTCAATGGATAAAAGTTTTCATTTGAAGACAATCGGAGAGTCTATCTCAATCCTGAGATAAATGATGGACTTATGGTTGCAAGTGTTATCATTTGAGCTATCAATGAGTACGATTATATAGCATAGTCTATCCTCGATAGTTTGATGGTATTCATTTGTTAATCGATAGAGGACTTCATTTATAGATATGGACATCGTGGCTCCATTTATTGAATGAGAGTAGAATGCCATCATATGGATGTTTTGTGGTATTAGATATTAAATCTTAATGTTAAGTTTTCAATAGTGTCTATTGAAACATGGCTTCTGACAAGTCAAAATATCCAAGTTCAAAATGTGGTCATATGAGTAAATATGGTAACTTGGAGAGCTATAAGCGGTCTATGAGCTCTTGGGGATTACAGGTATTCTTCACGAAGATACATTTTCTCCAATAAGGTTGTCTAGGGTATGAATGAGTAACATCAACTTATTCTCTCTTTATTTTAGAGTTCAATTTTAGTTCTTTAGCGGAATGAACTAAAATTAAATAGATCAGACCTAAGTGAATCATTTGTTGATTGTGATTGAGTTGTATCTGTTGGAGCTTAAATTTTGATAGTTCGCTAGATCCCCAATCCACACGAACTTGCATGGATCACTTGATATATTCTACCGGACCAATTTAGGGGTACATCTAGAATCGTAATAAGGCATGAGAACTTGTTTCTTTTCGTAAGATTAGGTCTAGTTCACATGTGGACTTTTTATTAAGGTCCAATGGATTTAATAAAATAAGAAAAATAATATATGGCCCTTATATATGGTATGGACGACAAGGCTATTAAGAATAGCTTAAATATATTATTTTATTTTATTATTTAATTAAATTGAAATTAATTAATTTGTTGATTAATTAATTATTTAATTAAAAGTCAAAATATTTTTCCTAGTAGGAGATGGTCTTCTAAAACTATACTTTAGTTGGTAGTATAGTTAATGTTAAGGACTATATTTGATAAGTAGAAAAAGAAAAGGAATTATTTACCTAATCAAATTAGGAAGTTTTTAATATGGTTACAAATACACTTTTGAGTTGGATTATGAGTCTTGGTGTTAGGATAGAATTCTCTTTTGAAAAGGGTTCTTAACCACCAAGTAAATCTACCTAAGGAAAGGATTATTAACTACCAAGTAATCCTTCTTAGGAAAAGAATAAACTCTCCTAATCTATATCAATGAGAAATTCGGCCAGCTCATATGGATATAGGAGAAGTTTGATTTCCTTTTAGATAAGGATTCTTAACTACCAAATAAATCCACCTAAGGAAAGGATTCTTGCCAACCAAGTAAATCCTTCTTAGGAAAGGAAAGGATTTATGATCCTATATATATGTGTGTGTGATTTTCGGCATAGCAAGAAAGAATTCTATGATGAAAATTTCGGCCAAGCTAGGTAATTTTCAAGAGAGAATTTGGCATAGCAAAAGAGAATTTTGAGGGAGAAAATTTTAGTTTTTGCTCTAGATAAAATTCGACCAGCTCATAGATAATGGGTGTGGAATTCGACCAAGAAGAAAAGAGAAAAAGTGAACATTTTTGTTTTTGACAGTACACTAGTATCATTTACATCAAAAGGGTTTTGTGTACAACATCGAATCAAGGTTCACGCGAGTTTCAATCAAATTGATTGATAATTCACAAGTGACCGGACGTTCTTGGATTTTTCTATTGGAGGATATTTGTAACTAACAATGAAATTTGTTTGTCTCCATCCACAGGTATACAATTTAAAGAAAGGGAGCCCACACTCCTATGTGATTCACGTTCGTGATTGGATTGGAAGATCTTGCGAATTCAATTCGACGTTAGTTCAATCATCACGAAAAAAAAAGGTACGATACTTTTATATATGTCAATTAATCTAGGGTTAAGGTTCTCGTTGCATAAAAGGAAATATTTTTATTTATACGCAAACCCTAATTTCGTTTTTATCATGCTTCCGTTGCGTTTTGAACCATTTTTTTCCCTACAATTGGTATCAGAGCCTGGTTATACCCTTGATTAACTGATTTATGTGCTCGTGAATATTTTTCTTTTTTTGTTTATATGCATGTTTTAGAAAGAGATGGCACTCTAGGTATTCACATATATATTTACATTGGAATGTATGGATATATATATGTTTTATATGTGGTTTGTTATTGGTCAATTTTGATCATAGAATTTCAATGTATTTGGTTTGGGATTGTAACAAGATAGGTGGTCTATCATTGCCATAATTTCTTTCTTGGTAGTTGCTAAGTTTTTTTTTTTTTATTTTGTTGTTGTAATAATATAATAAAAACTGCACTATTGTAATAAAATTAAAAAAAACTGCATTATTTTTTTATTTATTTAAATGCTTCTAGAATACATTCAAGTATCGAAGACTCGAAGGTTTGAAGAATTAGGAGCAACCGGAACAAGTTTAGGACCGTGCGAGCCGTAACAACTAAAGTGCTTGTGAAGAGCGCGCAACCACGTTTGTTATGGCATGGGATGCGCACGGCAGCCCTTTATGGGTTTGTGGCATGCGCATGCCCATGGGTAAGGGCAAGGGGTGCGCACGCCCATGGGAGCTAGCTGAGGGAGTCCGAATGACGAAGGTCGCGTGAAGACTTGTTCGCCAAGAAAGGAGTTCTTGTATTCCAAGATATATGTAATTTACTTGTTTTTCTAGGATGGACCAAAATTGTAGCTATTTATATTTTTGTATATATTGCAATGTTAGTCATTGTTTGATAACATGTCATAAAGAATAGGATTGCCACTCATATATCTCTTTTGGTATGAACATGCATTGAATGGTTTAAGTATCTAAATTGGCATTTAGATAACTTGGTAAATCATTATTTGGAATTCGATCTCACGCCTTAAACAATTGAGTGGGAGAAGGTGTTTTGGAACACCTACGGCCTCCAAGTTTTGTTGAGCTTTATGTTTCGTGAATAACCTCCCAAGAGGTATTCATGAATGGAATTTAGCAAGATACTTCCTTACAAGGATAGACTAGACAATTAGCCCAAAAGATATCTACTCCCAAAGGAGGGATATTCGTGAGGGATTATATTGAAGGTCGATAACTTGGTAACACACTTAATGTAATTTATTAATATCCTCCCAAGAGTTCATGTTAATAAAATTGCAAGGCTAAAATAGAAAACGTTGGTTGTTATGTTAACAATTTGGTGGGACCTAATCCAACTAGTAAATGGTGCGTACTCCCAAAGGAGGCGTGACATTTATGGGTGTTGGATCACCGTTGAATTTTTACGATTGAACTATTTTATTTAATTCAAGATAAATATTCAAAAGTGCTTTATCATGATTATTTACTTATATATTTTTTGTTAATATAAAGAAATCATGACCCAATCCCTAATCAAATTCCTAAAAGATAATACTTTAACTAATGATAATTATGTCACTTGGAAAAAGGAATATTGGGTTGTTGTTGCAAACTGAAAAGTATAAGTTCATTCTATATATTCCTTAACCACCAAACTAATGAATCTAACTCAGGAAGCACGGAGATGAGTATCAGTAGTGGAAGTCTTCAGATAAGATGGCTAAATGTACGTTACATTATGGTTATTATCTCCGATGTGTTGCAACAGCAACATTAAGGAATGGAGACTGCTACCGATATAATGATGTCTCTAGAGGAGATGTTTGCTATGAGGTCTAGGATGACTAAGAGAGAGAGGCAGTGATTGCTTTTATGAATCTTAGGACGAAACCTGGATAGGGTGTTACAGATCACATGATAAAAGTCATAGCACATCTCAACATTGCTGAACTAAATGGTGCTAAGATAGATGGTGAGACCAAAATTGACATGTCTGTCAACTCACTATCGGATTCCTTTGATCAATTCAAGTTGGACTACACTTTGAATAATAAGGAATACACCTTGCAAGGCCTGATGCAAGATATTCAAAGCACCAAGATAATCCTTGTGAAAGGCAAGGGTAAAGAGATTCATATGCTTGGTAAGTTGCTACTGTTAAAGACCCCAAAGAAGGTCAAGAGACAACAGAAGAAAAAACAAGTTGAACCTTCTTAGAAGGAGACCTAGAAAGTAACCAAGATCAAAGGAAAGTGTTTCTTTTGTGGTGAAAAGGGTCAAAGGAATAGACTGAATAAGAATGAATTCAACTTGCATTTAGGCAATAGAGCGTTGGCGTCTGCTAGTGTAGTGGGAGATATTAGAATCAATTTTGATTCTTATCGGCATTTAGTTTTGATAAACGTTTATTATGTACGATAATTCAATAGGAATTTCATTTTGGTCTCTTGTCAAAATAAATTTGGATATTCGGTTACTTTTAATAAAGGTTTTATTATTAGTAAGAATAACAAATTTGTTTGCAAAGGTACATTGGAAAATGGTTTATTCTATTTGAATGGAAATATCTCTTACTTGTTAGACATGGAATCAACGGAACTTAATCATAAAAGAGTAAAATTATCAAAAGATGAAACCTACCTATGGCATTTGTGCTTAGGTCATATTAACCTTAATAGGATTAAAAAGATTGGTAAGTGACGGACCTCTAAGTGACTTAAAGGTTGATGAACTACAAACTTGTGAATCTTGTTTGGAAGGTAAAATGACCAAAAGGTCGTTTACGACCAAAGGCGCAAGAGCCATCGAATGTTTAGAATTGATACACACTGATGTGTGTGGACCTATGAGCATTCAAGCTAGAGATGGATATGAGTACTTCATCACTTTCACGGATGATCACTCAAGATTTGGCTATGTGTATCTCATGAGACATAAGTCGGATGCTTTTGAGATGTTCAAAGTATTTAAAAGCTGAAGCAGAAAATCAGCTTGAGAAACACATAAAAATCTTGAGGTTAGATCGTGGTGGAGAATATCTATCTGGTGAGTTTCAGCAATATCTTATTGATAATGGAATAATTTCACAGTTTTCTGCACCAGGCACACCTCAAAAAAATGGGGTGGCAGAAAGAAAAAATAGAACTCTTTTGGATATGGTTAGGTCTATGTTGAGTTTTTCAACGCTCCCTAGTTCTTTTTGGGGATATGCTTTACAAACTGCCATGTATATTCTAAACAGCGTAGCATCTAAGTCGGTTCATAAAACACCGTATGAGTTATAGACCAGGCGAAAGCGTAGTTTACAACACTTAAGGATATTTGGATGTCTTGCGCACTGTTAAAAGGAAAGACAGAAACGATGGAGTCCCATTCAGAAACATGCTTATTTGTAGGGTATCCAAAAAGAACAAAAGGATATTATTTTTATAGTCCTTCAGATCTTAAAGTATTTATTTCGACAAATGCAAAATTTATAGAAGAGGACTATATGAATAATTTTGTGCCTAAAAGTAGAATTGTCCTAAATGAGCTTTTAGGAGATACAATTCCATAAGAGGTTTAGCAACCAAGCCCAATTGTAAGTTCTGTACCAACACAAGATCAACAATCTACTGTACCTCATCGTAGTGGGAGGGTTTTTAGACAAACATAGAGATACATCGGTCTAGGAGAATCTGTAGAGAATCTGTAGAATGACGATGATCCCTATACGTACAAGGAAGCAATGGAAGATGTTGATTGTCGCCATTGGCAAAAGGCAATGCAATCCGAAATTGAATCTATGTTCAAAAATAAAGTCTGGTCTCTTGTAGACTTGCCTAAAGGGATAAAACCCATCGGGTGCAAGTGGGTATACAAGAGGAAAAGAGGAATGAATGGAAATGTGGAAACCTTTAAAGCTAGATTTGAAGCTAAAGGTTATACACAGAAAAAAGGTATCGATTATGTAGAAACCTTCTCTCATGTGGCCATGCTTAAATCTATTAGGATACTCTTATCCATTGCGACATCTCTAGACCTAGAGATTTGGCAAATGGATGTCAAGACAGCTTTCCTTAATGGAAGTCTTGACAAAAGCATCTATATGATGCAACTAGAAGGATTCATTGAAAAGGGCCAAGAGGAAAGGGTATTCAAGTTGCAAAGATCCATATATAGATTGAAGCAAGCATCCAGATCCTGGAACATAAGGTTCTATTAAGCTGTGAAAAGTTTTGGATTTATTCAAAACCTTGATGAACCTTTTGTATACAAAAGGATTAAAGGCGACAAGTTGGTTTTCCTAGTTCTTTACATTGATGATATACTACTCATCGGAAACAATGTAGATGTATTGACATCAATAAAAGAATGGTTAGGAAAACAATTTGACATGAAGCACTTAGGAGAAGCAAGTTATATTCCTGGTATCCAAGTCATAAGGGATAGAAAGAATAGATCGATTGCATATCCCAAGCTTCATACATAGATAAAATCTTATCTAGGTTTTCCAAGCAAGATTCCAAGAAAAATCAAACTTTCTAAGGAACAAGTTGCTAAGAATGAGCATGAAGAGCAATTCATGAGAAGGATTCCATATGTTCGGCAGTAGGAAGTCTCATGTATGCAATGCTCTGTACTAGACCAGATATTTGTTTTGCTGTGGGCATAGTTAGCAGGTTTCAATCGAAGCCTGGTCGTGATCACTGGACGACAGTCAAGCATATTTTCAAGTATCTTAGGAGAACGAGAGATTATATGCTTGTATACTCTGGAGGGGATTTAATTCCCGTTGGGTATACAGATTTTGATTTTCAATCAGATTCTAACCCCAGAAGATCAACATCAGGATCTGTGTTTACTATTGGATGAGGGGTAGTCATATGGAAGAGTATCAAGCAATCTTGTATTGTTGATTCCACCTTGAAAGCCGAGTATGTAGCCGCATGCAGGGCTACTAAAGAGGCTGTCTGGCTCCGCCAATTCTTGATTGACTTAGAAGTGGTTCATGATGCGAATAAGCAGATCACTATCTATTGGGACAATAGTGGAACAGTGGCTAATTCGAGAGAACCAAGAAGTCATAAGAGAGGGAAACACATTGAATAAAAGTATCACCTTATAAGGGAAATTGTGCATATGGGTAACGTGACGATTACCAAGATTGCATCACCAAAAAATCTAGCGGATCGCCTTACAAAGGCTCTTCCATAAAAGAGTTTTGATTGGCATCTAGAGAACATAGGGATGAGAGATATGACACGTTTGCTATATAGCAAGTGGGAGATTGTTAGGATTATGCTCGATAGCAAGAGTATAATATTGTATTTGACAATCTTTTCATATTAATAAAGTGATTTCTAGTTTAACAAATCTTATATCCTTTATAGTTTAATTATTATAATTGTCAAAAGTAAATAATCATAAGGTCAAAAGACTATGAGAAATTAAGAATTGTTCATACATCTAGATATATATGAGGTACACACAATTCTTTAGTTAGTCTTGAATAATATTCACAATTTAAGATAGAAGGTTGGGCGCATTTATCTTATCAAAGTTGCCAATTCTTTTGCTAGCATTTGAGTGGGATCAAATGTGTTATGATGAGTCTAAAATCATCAATGTGTGGTATCTTTGGGCAAAATAATCTAGTGCACAGGGTGCATTGAATAGGATCAAAATAAAATACTTTATCTAAAACCGTCGATGGATAAAAGTTTTCATTTGGAGACAATCGGAGTGTCTTTATCAATCCTGAGATAAATGATGGACTTATGGTTGCAAGTGTTATCATTTAAGCTATCAATGAGTATGATTATATGGCATAGTCTATCCTTGATATTTTGGTGGTATTCATTTGTTAATCGATAGAGGACTTCATTTATAGATATGGACATCGTGGCTCCATTTATTGAATGAGAGTAGAATACCATCATATGGATGTTTTGAGGTATTGAATATTAAATATTAACGTTATGTTTTTAATATTGTCTATTGAAACATGGCTTCTGACAAGTCAAAATATCCGAGTTCAAAATGTGGTCATATGAGTAAATATGGTAACTTGGAGGGCTATAGGCGATCTATGAGCTCTTGGCGATTACTGGTATTCTTCACGAAGATACATTTTCTCCAATAAGGTTGTCTAGGGTATGAATGAGTAACATCAACTTATTCTCTCTTTACTTTAGAGTTAAATTTTAGTTCTTTAGTGGAATAAACTAAAATTATATAGATCGAACCTTAGTGAATCATTTGTTGATTGTGATTGGGTTGTGTCTATTGGAGCTTAAATTTAGATAGCCAACCAAGATCCCCAATCCACACGAACTTGCATAGATCACTTGATATATTCTACTGGACCAATTTTGGGGTCTATCTAGAATCGTAATAAGGCATGAGAACTTGTTTCTTTTTGTAAGAATAGGTCTAGTTCAAATGCAGACTTTTTATTAAGGTCCAATGAATTTAATAAAATAAGAAAAATAATATATGGCCCTTATATATGGTATGGACGGCAAGGCTATTAAGAATAGCTTAAATATATTATTTTATTTTATTATTTAATTAAATGGAAATTAATTAATTTGTTGATTAATTAATTATTTAATTAAAAGTCACAATCTTTTTTCCAGTAAGAGATGGTCACCTAAAACTATACTATTGTTTGTAGTATAGTTAATGTTAAAGACTATATTTGATAAGTAGATAAATAAAAGGATTTATTTATCTAATCAAATTAGAAAGTCTTTAATATGGTTACAAATACACTTTTGAGTTGGATTAGGAGTCTTGGTGTTAGAATAGAATCCCTTTTGAAAAGGATTCTTAACCACCAAGTAAATCTACCTAAGGAAAGGATTCTTAACTACCAAGTAATCCTTCTTAGGAAAAGAATAAACTCTCTTAATCTATATCAATGAGAAATTCGGCCAGCCCATATGGATATAGGAGAAGTTAGATTTCCTTTTAGATAAGGATTCTTAACTACAAAATAAATCCACCTAAGGAAAGGATTCTTGCCAACCAAGTAAATCCTTCTTAGGAAAGGATTTATGATCCTATATATATGTGTGTGTGATTTTTGGCATAGCAAGAAAGAATTCTATGATGAAAATTTCGGCCATGCTAGGTAATTTTCAAGAGAGAATTTGGCATAGCAAGAGAGAATTTTGAGGGAGAAAATTTTAGTTTTTGCTCTAAACAAAATTCAATCAACTCATGGATAAAGGGTGCGGAATTCGGCCAAGGAGAATAGAGAAAAAGAGAACGTTTTTGTTTTCGATAGTACATTAGTATCCTTTACATTGAAAGGTTTTTGTGTACAACATCGAATCAAGGTTCACGCGAGTTTCAATCAAATTGATTGATAATTCACAAGTGACCGGACGTTCTTAGATTTTTCTCTCGAAGGATATTTGTAACTAACAATGAAATATTTTGTTTGTCTCCATCCTCATGTATACAATTTAAAGAAAGGGAGCCCACACTCCTAGGTGATTCACATTCGTGATTGGATTGGAAGATCTTGCGGATTCAATTCGACGCTAGTTCAATCGTCACGAAAAAAAGGTACGATACTTTTATATATGTCAATTAATCTAGGGTTAAGGTTCTCGGTGCATAAAAAGGAAAATTTTTATTTATACTCAAACCCTAATTTCGTTTTTATCATTCTTCTGTTGCGTTTAGAACCGTTTTTTTCTCTACAAGGCCGGGCTCTATTGACCAAACATTGAGGACAATGTTGATTTTTTGTTTTGGGGTGTATATGTCTTTGTTTGAGTCGTCTTTAGCGTCTTGTGTTGTTTTAGAGTCAGAATTTTTCAAATTTGCTATTTAGCCAAATCTTTGAGCTTAATTAGCTTGGTGAGATACCTTAAGCAAAGTGTTCATGGCGAATGTGTGTATGCTTAGTGTGCTTGTTCAATAGCTCTTAGTCACTTTAGGGGTCTCACTTGCACTCCATATGATAGTCTCATCTTTTAGTGTCTAAGTTGTGGGGACTCGGTGCACACGCACCTTGTTCTAATAGTGGAGATTTCCCTTGTGAGTTTACAAACACAAGCCAAAAAAGCGTGCCAATTAAGGGAAAACATTTTTCGAATCTTTAATCACTTTTCAACCACTATACATAGTCGCATTGCATCAACAATCATCATGTGTCATAGAACATGCATCATATAGTGGACTACTTGAAAAAACCTTTTATTCCCTCAGTAGATAGAATCTTTGAAGCGATAATAGACAATGTGTGTTGTTAGCCACTTGAAAATTCCAAACACTTCCCATCCCATATTGTGTGTGCTCCAAAACCAATTTTGAAGCCAAACACATTTAGACTTGTTCATTCTACCACACCATTATCCATAACCCAAATAGCCTAAACACTAAGCCAACACTCACTCAATTGATCTTGTTGAGGTTTAGGATTGAATGTAAAGATGTGCTATAATTTGATAAATGGTGTGTACCTAGGTAAATAGTGATGAATTGTAAAAAAAGTGTGTGCAAAAGTCAAAGTGCAAATTTAAAAAAAAAGAACAATAGGAAAAGAAGCAAAATGAACAAAAAGAAAAAAAATATACTTTGATTACCTCGTTTAAATTGTAAACACTACTCGAAGGGGTAACAAAAGTAGTTAGAGATTGCACTTTGAGTTGGTGTATGACTGGATGCCTTATTGTGTTTTGATGTAGTGTTGCATGTGAAATCAAATGCTTAAGTGTAAAATGTATTGCCTTAACTTGGTTGATTAGTGTTTCATGCCTAAATTTCAATTCCTTTTAATTACCAATCACCTTGCCCCATTACAACCAATTGGAAAAGACCTAATTAATCTTAGAGGAAGCCTAACTTGAGAATATTGGTTGATAGATGTTATTTTCAACACTTGATTCTTTCATGAGACTCATCCACTAAAAATAGCATTTTTCTATACAAAATATATGCAACTATTTTGATTTCGTTACATAAACTCATTTGCACACATCTTACATGAGTGTGAACCTAAGTTCGAAGAAGAAAAATAAGAGTGAACCCATGTGAGAACCTAGAGTCAAATGGAATTATACTCGGGGCGTGAGAGTGAGTAGTCCCCAAGACAAGGGTGCTTCTTAGTGTGGGATTTGTATTGTGCGAATTTTCCTTAGAGTGCCTTGGAGTTATTTCAGAATATTCTGCATGTGCCTGTTCCCCACTCCCGCTTTCTTTTGATTATCACCCTGCTAGTTAGCTTTGCGGCTTGTTTTCTGAGGCTAAGAAATTTTAGATTGTTTTCGTTGTGTCGAGTCTGACTTTTGTTTATTGTTATAAGTTTACTCAAGGTGTTAGATTATGCTGGATAGCAAGAGTGTAATAATGTATCTAACATTCTTTTCATAAGTGATTTCTAGTTTAACAAATCTTATAGCATTTACAGTTTAATTATTATAATTGTCAAAAGTGAAAAATCATAAGGTCAAAAAACTATAAGAAAAGAAGAATTGTTCGTACATTTGGATATGTATGAGGTAGACACAATTCTTTAGTTAGTCTTGAATAATATTCACAACTTCAGATAAAGGTTGGGAGCCTTTATCTTGTCAAAGTTATAGATTCTTTTGCTAGCATTTGAGTGGTATCAAATGTGTTATGATGAGTCTAAAATCATCAAAGTGTGGTGTCTTTGGGCAAAAGAATCTACGGCATTGGATGCATTGAATAAGATCATAGTGAAATACTTTATCCAAAACCGTCAATGGATAAAAGTTTTCACTTGAAGACAATCAAAGAGTCTATCTTAATCCTGAGATAAATGATGGACTTATGGTTGCAAGTGTTATCATTTGAGCTATCAGTGAGTACGATTATATAGCATAGTCTATCCTCGATAGTTTGGTGGTATTCATTTGTTAATCGATAGAGGACTTCATTTATAAATATGGACATCATCGCTCCATTTATTAAATGAGGATAGAATATCATCATATGAATGTTTCGAGGTATTGGATATTTAATCTTAACGTTAAGTTTTCAACAGTGTCTATTGAAATATAGCTTCTGGACAAGTCAAAATATCTAAGTTCAAAATGTGGTCTTATGAGTAAATATGGTAACTTGGAGAGCTATAGGCGGACTATAAGCTCTTGTTGATTACTGATATTATTCAGGAGGATACATTATCTCCATTAAGATTGTCTAGGTTATTAATGAGAAGTATTAACTTATTCTATCTTTATTTAAGAGTTCAATTTTAGTTCTTCAGTGGAATGAACTAAAATTAATAGATCAGACCTAAGTGAATCATTTGTTGATTGTGATTAGGTTATGTCTGTTGGAGCTTAAATTTAGATAGCCCTCCAAGATCACCAATCCACACAAACTTGCATGGATCACTTGATATATTCTACTGGACCTATTTATAGGTCCATCTAGAATTGTATTAAGGCATGTAGACTTGTTTCTTTTTAGTAAGAATGGGTCTAGTTCACATGTGGACTTTTTATTACAGTACAATGGATTTAATAAAATATAAAAAACAATATATTGACCCATGTATAGGCTTGGGCGGCTCAGGCGGCTCGGGCTTGTAAAATAGCTGAATATATTGTTTTTTATTTTATTATTTAATTAAATGGAAATTAATTAATTAATTAATTAATTAATTGTTTAATTGTTTAATTTAAAGTCAAAATCTTTTTCCTAGTTGGAGAAGGTCTCCTAGAGTCATATTATTATTCGTAATATGATAAGTATCAAATACTATATTTGATAAGTAGAAAAATAAAAGGAATTTATTTATCTAGTCAAATTAGGAAGTATTTGATTTCTATTAAAACTCTAGTTGCCAATTGGTCAAATTAGGAAGTTTTATTATAGTAACAATTTAATTATATTCAATAATTGGTGATTGAATAAATACACTATTTAAGTTGGATTAGGAGTCTTGGTGTGGAAAAGAAATCTTTATTGAAAATGATTCTTTGTCACCAAGTAAATCCACCTAGAGATACGATTCTGGCATACTAAGTAAATCCTCCTTATGAGAGAATTTGAGAAACCTATATATACATCTCTAGGTTAAATTCGGCCAAGGTATTACTTTTACTAGAAAAAATTTGGCCAAGGCAAGTTTTCTAAGAGTAAATTCGGCCAAGAGAGAATTTTGAGTGTAGAGAATCCGGTTCTTGCTCAAGATAAATTCTTCCAACTCTAAAGATAGGTGTGTGAGAATTTGGCAAAGAGAAAAAGGAAGAAAGAACGTAGTAGCCTTTACATCAGAAGGTTTTGTGTGCAGCATCGAATCAAGGTTCACGTGACTTTCAATCAAATTGATTGATAATTAACAACTGACCTAACGTTCTTTGTTTTTTGCTCTTGGAGGATTATTGTCACTAACAAAAGTAAAGGATTTTGTTTGTTTCCATCCCCAGGCATACAATTTAAAGAATGGGAGCTTACACCCCTAGGTGATTCACGTTCGTGATTGGATTGAAAGATCTTGTGGATTCAATTCGACGTTAGTTCAATAGTCACGATAAAAAGATACAATACTTTTAATATACGTTGATTAATCTAGGGTTAAGGTTCTTTCTTTTCAAAGGGAAATTTTTTAAAATATACCAAACCCTAATTTTACGCTTCCGTCGTGTTTTAAATTGTTTTTACCTACACAAGGGCGAGCAAATGTTTGGTTTGAGAGTATGTGATTGTTCCAAAATTGTGTTATAATTTGGCCATCAATTCCATATCCTTAGCATGTTTCGAGTGTGTTTTTATGTCTAATGGCTCTGTGTTTAGTCCTTTGTATGCGTACAATGTATTTCAGGTGTTAGATGTTCAAACTTGAAATTTCCTTAAAGTATGTTTCTATTGAACCTAGATGGGGGGGGGGGGGGGGGGTGAATAAGTTTTTATTCAAATCAATTACTAATTTTTTGATTAATCAATGCTAATGAAACTGCCCCATATTATCAACCATTCACTTAAACACAATTTAGCACAAAACAATAAAAACACTCACAGGCTAATCCGCTTAGCCACATACGGTCCACAAAATCCAATATTTAGATAAAAGTTTACAACTTAAGTTGACATTTTGTCACACCATCCAGTTACTAACCCTTTCACTATACCCAACGGATATATAATAGTGATCTTGGACTAACAAGCTTGTGCACTAAACACTCAGTCACAAAGCTTAATAATAACCATAAAGAGAATATGCAATCTATGTGAATATATGGAAATATTCAATATGTAAAAATGCTAGGTTAACACATTTAAGTTTATCTAGGATTTAAGGATGATAATAAATGCAAAATCCCAGATATCAATTTATCTAAATGCAAAAGCAAATAAATTTAGCTAAAGGGGCAAAATGGTCCTAATCCCTAGCTATCACAAAATATAAATCTCAACCAACAATCAGCAACCCAAGCATGTCATAAATGCAATTAAACTCAAAAACATGCACTCTTTCAACAATAATTCTATTCCTAGGTAAACATGGAGTCGGGATGAAAACAAGAAATTCTAGAGCATAAAGATGTTACCGAGTCAAGTAAATGATGAAGTCCTATGCTTGGATGGTGCAAAAAAGATGCTAGATGATAAATGTGTATGGTTGAGTAAGTGTGAGTGTTTGGGAGTTTTTCTCTCTCTAATAAACCTTAGCCTCTCAAAAATGGCTTCTTGGACTCCACACACACACACATGTTCGAACCCCGTTTCACCGGTCATGCAGCGTAACTAGGTTTTAAAATTTTATATACAGATCATGTCTATTTCTGGGACCAGTGAAGTTTGGAATATAATTATTTTCGGAACTAATACATACAATATGTAAACACAGGAAATTAAACTCTATATAATTAAGAAGAAAATCTTACCAACGTTTGGAGGCTCCTTCACTTTTCGATATGCTCCTGTCTGAACCACCCGATCTTCCTCGCTATCTCCCAGGACTAGTAATTACCTGTGGGCGCGTCACGGTCTCAGGAACTTGAATGAAGGATGTAGAGAAATACTTGAAGAAACTCTTTCTTCTCAATTTGGTGTAATGATTTCATGCACACATGAATTGCATCTCATGCAAAAATTATATTGACTTTTTTTTTTCTCTTTTCTTGTGTATCAGGTACACAACAAAAACCAAAACAACTTTTGTTAAAAAAAAAAACAAAATCACGCCTAATCAATTTGCATCTCATGCAAAATACTAATGTGTGTTGATCTCACACCTATCTCAATTGCATCTCATGCCTCTGCAGCTCTGCTCACAAATATATATCGCGCCTTTGCTCTTTTTTACAAAAAAAATATTTATCTCACGCCTCTGCAGCTCTGCTCGCAAATATATATCAATCTAACTTTTGCTGCGTTTGATTTTTTTTGATAAAAGTCAACATCTTTTTTTTCTTATATATATATATCATTGTTTGTATCCTATACAAACACTTATATATGTGCACACACCAATTTATATCCTATACAATCTCTTATGTTATAATTCATATATATCTTTTAATTATCCTTTTTAAATATATCTAATATATTAAAAATGATAATAAGTATTTTAAATTTTAACTTAAATTCAAATACTTAGATAAATGATTTAGTAAATAAATTCACTTAAATCCATATATCAACTAGCACCCTCCAATTAATAGTTAATTAATAATTCATAATTATTAATATAATTAAAAAATCTAATTATTTAATTAATTTAACTATTAACATTCATTAATTAAATAATCTCATTATTCAATTAATTCTCGAATATATACGTGTCACTTTTGTAACACAATTAATTGGACAATTCAATTAATTTGCCATGACCCTTGTTACCTAAATCGATCGGGTTAGCAAGGGGACCTAATGAACCCATAGTATTTTGAGCTCCAATAATCATTAGAATCATTAATTAAACTCTTTAATTAATATTCCTTGATTATTAACTCTGGTGTTATTCCACTAAAAACCTGAAGCTGCACTCTCTCAACTGTAGACGCTTTTACACAGACCGATATAACTCGGTGTCCATCGATATAGCTATTACACATGATGTGATCCTCCACAATAGTTCGTAATTAGAGCTGGGTCATAACATCTGTTATACCCTTCTAATTACATATATCCTTTAAGTACCGTTGATTCTCTAATGGACAATAAATCTTATTTCCTCACGGAATTAGGAGAGCGCTCATATTGTCCAAGCCCCGAATCAACCCTTAAGGGAACTACCATCTACTTCTCACAAGAATGAGTGGATTCCACTATTGTGTACAAACCTTCCCAACCACAAGCCAAATCACAATCCCAACATACGAAGCATATTGATCGGGAACAGCATCCGACCGCACCCATGTTATATCAAAGACCATGATCTAACCTGAAGGAGTCGATTAGACACTCAGAATTAAGATCACCCACATATAGCCATCATTAGTTGATATATATGAATCTCATCGATAAACGGATCTTGGTGAGAGATTCATATAGATCATGGCCCAGTCCTATATGATCACATCATACAAGGTGCCTCCATTCCCATATCTCATATGAATGATTCATGATAGAATCATTGTACATTACTGAATGGACCACAACTATAGATTAACCACAAATAAAGTACCCAACTTTATTTTCTATCTATGGACTCTTTAGATTGCACGTCTCTTACTGTATCCATCCGTATATGACACTCATATACACAGTTAGAGATTACATCTGGCAATCTTGGATGTTAAATATATGTACAAGTTATAAAATAAACAACACAACATGAATGAATTGAACTTTTCCTTTTATTTACCTCATAAATCCATTTACAAATTACATCTTTAGGGCATAAACCCCAACAATCTCCCACTTTCACTAAAGCATGTGAGGCATGTCTCGTAACCCTAGACCATCTAGGTGACCCGAAAACACTTTAGCCGGTAAGGTCTTTATAAATGAATCAGCATGATTGTCTTGTGAGGCTATCTTTGTGACGATCACATCTCCTCTTTACATTATCTCTCTAATGAGATAATACTTTCTCTCTATATTCTTCCCTCTCTTGTGGCTTCTAGGTTCTTTGGAATTAGCCACATCACTACTGTTATCTCAATAAAGTGTGATGGGCATATCCAAATCTGAAACAACTTCTAGATCACTCAAGAACTTACGGAGCCAAACGGCCTCTTTAGCAGCTTCACAAGCGGCTACATATTCGGCTTCCATGGTGGAGACAGCAATGCAATATTGCTTGATACTTCTCCACACAATGGCTCCACTACCCATGGTGAATACTGATCCAGACGTAGATTTCCTAGAATCCCTATCTGACTGAAAATCAGAATCTGTATATCCTAAAGGGATAAAATCCTGCCTGGAATACACTAGCATATAGTCTCTCGTTCTCTGAAGATACCTGAGAATTGTCTTGACAGCAACCCAATTATCCAATACTGGGTTGGACTAGTATCTACTGACTACTCCTACTGTGTAGCAGATGTCCGGTCTTATGCATAACATAGCATACATGAGACTACCTACTGCCGATGCATAAGGTACACGTCTCATATCCTTAACTTCTTTAGGTGTCTTAGGACATTGTTCCTTAGACAAGTTAACTCCATGTCTAGAAGGTAAATTACCTTTCTTAGAGTTTTGCATCGAAAATCGCACAAGAATCTTGACAATATATGATGCCTGAGACAGTGCTATGAGTATGTTCTTACGATCCCTTATAAGCTAGAACCCAAGAACATAACTCGCCTCTTCCAAATCTTTCATTTGGAATTAGCTATCCAGCCATCCCTTTACATCAGACAACACTTCCACATCATTCCCAATGAGTAGAATATCATCTACGTATAGGACCAAGAAAACTACTTTGTTATCAATGATGTGCTTGTAGTCACAAGGCTTATCGACATTCTACTTGAAGCCATAGGTTTTGATCACATCATCAAACCTGATGTTCCAAGATCTAGATGCTTGCTTAAATCCATAGATGGACCTTTGCAGCTTGCAAACCTTTTACTTTTTAACTGGATACACGAATCTCTCTGGTTGCATCATATAGATGCTCTCATCAAGATTGCCATTCAAGAATGCAGTATTGACGTCCATTTGCCAAATTTTGTAATCGAAATAGGCAGCAATGGATAAGAGAATCCTAATAGACTTAAACATGGCTACTGGCGAGAAGGTCTCTTCATAATCGACCCCTCTTTCTGGGTATAACACTTGGCTACTAGCCTTGCCTTGAAGGTCTCTACATTCCCATCTACTCCTCTCTTTCTCTTGTAGATCAACTTACACCCTATGGGTTTTACCCCATCCGGTAAGTCTACAAGATCCCATACTGAGTTAGAGTACATGGACTCCATCTCGAGATTCATGGCTTTAAGCCATTCCTCTTTATCAGGATCTTCCATTGCATTCTTAAATGTCAATGGATCATCAACACTATCAGCAAAAACAACACCTTGTCCCTCACCTATACCTAAATAGCGTTTTGGTTGTCTCACAACCCTCTCACTACTTCTATTTGGTAGTGTATCCTGATCAGGAACCATCTGACTCTCAAATGTTTATGGATCAACAACTCTTGTTGATGAAGCACTAGTCTTACTAGGCTCCAACTCATTCAATACAATCTTAGAATGAGGTCTATGGTCACTAATATAATTGTCCTCAAGAAACGTTGCATTTGTCGATACAAATACTTTGTTATCTTTGGGAATGTCAAAGTGTCCACCTCTGATCTCCTTGGAGTATCCTACAAACATGCAGACCACAGACTTAGAGTCTAGCTTTCCAGTTATGTTCTTCAGCACGTGTGCTGGACACCCCCATATGTGGAAATTTCTCAAACTAGCTTTACGACCATTAAACAACAATAGAGGAGTCTTAGGAACAGATTTGGATGGCACCACATTCAAAATATATACCACTTTTTGTAACGCATATCCCCCGAAGGAATTTGGTAATGATGAGAAACTAATCATAGATCTCACTATTTCCATCAGGGTTCTATTTCTCCTCTCCACTACACCATTTTGTTGTGGTGTACCGGGAGCTGTGAGTAGGGAAAGTATCCCAAGCTTGACCATAAAGTCTTCAAACTCTTGGTCAAGGTACTCACATCCACGTTCCAATCGTAGTGACTTGATAGTCCTACCTAATTGATTCTCAACTTCAGCTCGAAATTCTTTGAACTTTTCAAATGTTTCCGACTTTCGTTGCATCAGGTAGACGTATCCGTATCTTGAGTAGTCATCTATAAAGGTGACATAATACTCATAACCACCTTTCACTTTAACATTCATCGGTCCCCAGACGTCTGTATGTATAAGCTCTAGCGGTTCTTTAGATCTAAGCCATTTTCCAGTAAAATGTCTCTTAGTCATCGTACCTTCCAAATAAGATTCGTAGACAGGTAAGATGCCAACCTTTAACTCACTTAAAGGTCCACTTTTTACTAGTCTGTCTATCCGGTCAAGGTTGATATGATCATGTCTTAGATGCTAGAGATACGTGTCATTATCTGGAAATCTTATGTCGTTTAGTTTTTGGTTTTTCAACCTTAAACATTTCAGTATTGAGCAGTATAGTATGTATTAACGGTCTTAACACTTGCAAATTGTTTTCATTAATTCCTAAACAAATATTCAGACCATTCTTTCTAATAATATCAGACTTATTATTAAAAGAAACATAATACTTTTGTTCTAACAACTTAGAAACGGAAATCAAATTTCGTGTAAATCCAGGAATATAAAATACATTGTCCAACAATATATAATTATTACAAAAAAAGTAATTTAATTACCCCCACTGCTCGTGCCGACACGACATCCCTTGACCCCACAAGCATTAAGAAGGCTTGTTCCCCTAGCTGTGTCAAAGAATTAGTCCATTGTAAAGAAGAACAAACATGGTTAGTGGCCCCCGAATCAACTATCCAGGGTGAAGAATCATCTTTCATGACAAAACCACCACACACAAATCATCATTACAAGAATACAAAAAAAATAAAGACGAGGTCAACAAAAGTTTTTCTACATTATAATGAGATTCGTAAACACTAAATCTTTAAGATTTCCATTTCTTGTAGAATAACCATCCCTACTGTAAAGTCATAATTTATAGATTGGCATATTTCGTGAACAAATCACATTTTTTAGGTTTTATGTAAGGGTAGCTTAGGCTTTCAAGACATCAAGAGGAGAAGCACCAAAGGTAAAATTCTTGTGCTTACTTGGTTTGAAGAGTTAGTTTCACACACTCACAAATTCATGCATATCTTTTATTCATATATGTTGTGTGTTTATACTTATGTGCATTTTGGTTTAAATGACTCTTGTTGATATATTTGCATATTGTAATTAAAGTTTTATGTCATGTTAGGCATTAGTATAGGATGCACCTTCATCACTCTTGGACTTGTTGAAAATGTGTGTTTGAGTGTTGAAAAAATGGGCAGTGCGCCGGTGGTGCGCTACTCGACTAGCGCAGCCTTACCAACGCAACATTCCAGTGGATCGCCACTTGTCATAAGCCACCGAGCTGCAACACTGTACCTGCGCAATGTTGAAAAAGTGGGCAGTGCGATGGTGGTGCGCTGCTCGACTAGCGCAGCCTCACCAGCGTAACATTCCAGTGGATTGTCACATGTCATGCACCACTGAGCTGCGCCACTCGACCAGCTCCTATTGAAAATATTAGGCTGTGCACTACTCGACCAGCACACCTCACCAGCGCACGTAGCAGAAGCTGGAACATTTTTTTCAAAGAGACCTCACTTTGGTTAAATCTCATATATATATATAACTCTTTGTATTCAGGTCGTGTAAAAGTTCAGAACATCACATCTTTTCCTTAGAACACATTTCAAAAGGAAAAATCTTCCAAGAACTCATCTTTAAACACTCAAAGCATTCCCATGTGCATAAAAACTTCATCTTGCATCATCTAAAGTCATTTAGAGTGCATATATGGATAGTTTTGCTTCATCACATCTTGTTTGGTAAGTTCTTCCCTATCTTTTTACAAGTTAAGTGGTTTGCTTGCTAAGCAATCTCTTTAATTGTTTGTATGCTCTTAGAACATATTCTAGATACAAATTAGAGATTGTTGTGATGACATGATTGAGTGTTGTATTGTGATAGCTTCATAGGATTGTTTGATCAATGTTTAGCTAAGCTTTTTGAACATGTCATTTAGCTCTTTATATCTAGGATTGCATGAATTGTCATTTCATTATCCTAGATTAGCATATAAAGTTTCCTAGCCTTGTTTGTTCTTTAAATATCATCATATATTCACATAGGGCAATTTATCTCTTCATTGAGAAGTAATACTTGTGTTGCTTCCGGGAGTAGGTAGCTTAAATCGCAAGAAAGATGGACTAGGTTCACTTATACAAGGATTAGGTAGTGGTGGTGGATTTTTAACCGGGATTAGGTTGTAATTCCTTTGCCATTAGTGGATTCGAGGTTCTAGTGTGGCACACTCATCAACCCGTGGTTTTTCCCATTTGGAGGGTTTCCACTTAAATCTCAAGTGTCTTTAATATTTCCGCACTTTTTACACTTGTGATTTTATTGTAACTAGCTAGGGGTATTTTCATCAATTTGTCCATTAACGAAAATTTGGTAAAATTATTTTAAAATATATTCACCCCCCATCTAGATTAGTATTAAACACACCATAATATTTGTTTCAATTGGTATCAGAGCAGGTTCCTAGACATAGATAGGTGATCCTTGCTCATTTTGGTGTTTGTTGCATTTTGTGTGTGTGTATTGATCATTCATGCACTTGCATTCATATCATTTATTTATTAAACACAATGAGTGGAAACAGTGGCAAAGAGGGAGCTTCTAGCACTAGACCTCCACTTCTCACCGGATTGAATTATACCTCTTGGAAAGGCAAGATGGAGTCGTATTTTTGCCAAATTTCTGACAGGGCATGGATGGCGGTTGAAGATGGCTACACTTCACCCATGATGAATCCTACAGATGGAGGAGATGATGTACTCAAGCCATAGGCACAGTGGAACGCACAAGAGTTTGAGGCATCAAAGTGGAATAGGAAGGCAATGCATGCCATCCTATGTGCAATGGATGAGAACCAGTAAAAATTGGTTCAAAATACTAGGATATCTAAGGAGGCATGGGATATCCTAAAACTTGCACATGAGGGAACCGATGTGGTTAAGGAATCGAATGTTCAAGTTCTCCAAACACAATTTGAATTGTTCAAGATGGATGAGAACGAGTGTTTTGATGACTTTGAAGTGAGGTTGATGGACATTATGAACCAAAGTCATCAACTTGGTGATCCTTATTCGGATAGGAAGATCAAACAGAAGATTATGAGATCTCTACCCAATATATTTGAATCTAAGGTGACGGCTTTAGAAGAGAATAGTGGTTACAAGAATATGAAGCCAAGTGAAGTGATTAGGAGGCTTCTAGCTTATGAATCTAGGAAATGTCCTAACCCCACACCATTAAAAGAGCAAAAGGATATTGCTTTGAAAGCCTCCGAAGTTGAGAAGGAGGAGAGTGATGACTCGGATGAAGAAATGGCCTTGCTAATGAGGAAGTTCAAGAAATTCTACATGTCCGAGAGGAAAGGTTTCGGATCCAAGGGTCAAGACTTGAAGAAAAAGGCTCTCTTCAAAAAGTTTGAGCCTAGGCAAGAAAAGATCGAGAAGAAAGAAGTCCAATGCTATGAATGTGGTGGGATAGGTCACTTTGCCCAGAATGTACAAATCACAAGGTCAAGAAAAAGGGAAAAGCGATGGCTGCCACATGGAGTGAAAGTGATAACTCCAATGAAGGAGATAAGTCTTCGGATGATGAAGAACTCATGGCTAACTTCATAGCCTTTATATCCTCTCACAGGAGCAAAGATGCTAGTGAAGAAGAAAATGAGAGTCAAGAGGAAAACTACTCAAGTGATGATGGATCTTCATCACAATCCACAAATGGAAATGTGGAAAGGATGGATCTCAAGGATTATATGACTAGGTTTGAGAGTTCAATGTTAAAAAATAAGAATGAAATTAAGAGATTAAAAGAAGAAAACCTAGACCTTTCAACTCAAGTTGACCAACTAAATGAAGAGTTAGTTAGATCTAAGAGGAGTGAAGAATGGTTAAAGAAAGAGCTTGAAGATGCTAGAAAGTTGTTGGCCAAGATGAACTCTAGCACAAAAAAACTTGATCACATGCTAGATGTTGAAAATAGGCCAAGTGACAAGAAGGGGTTTGGGTTTTAATATGACAAGATGTCCTCCACTCCAAGCAAAACCATTTTTGTAAGAAGCATGAACTTCAATGGGTCCTCTTCTCATCAATCGCCTAGGAAGAAACTTAACCTAGGAGAGTGCTCAAGTAGTGCTCAATTGAAGGTGGCACCAAGAAGCCTACCTCAAGCCCATCCTACAAGGGCTCCTCAAGTTAACTTCCCTAAATCAAAAGCTCATAAAGGGAAGATACCTATCATGCAAGCTCAACTAAGGAAGCAATCAAGTCTTGCTCAACAACAAAGAAAGAAAGCTCCTCAACAACAATCAAGACAACCACAAAGACATGGGAAGGCTCCAATGCATCCTTAAGGATATGGTATGATTCCTATTTTTATTCTTACATGTCATTTTTTGTGGTATTGATGGTCATATTACACCAAATTGCTTCAGATATATTAAATTGTGTAGAATTGAAAGCATGATAGAGAAGAAAAAGGCTAAAGCCATGATGCATGTCACTAGGAAAAATGGAACACCTTTGCATGATCCTAGGACACTTAGATCCCATGTACCATTGACCACTTGGAAGGAAAATATTGCACCTAGGTGGATTAGAAAGGATGAACACTTTTGCCATGTTGCACAAATTGCCTTGAAAGCTCATTCTTGTGATTTTTAGTATTTGGATAGTGGGTGCTCTAGGCATATGACTGGAAATAAGAGTTTCTTTGAGACTCTTGTGATGGAGGAGGGAGGAAATGTCACCTTTGGTGATGGATCCAAAAAAAAGGTTAAAGGAAAGGGAACTATTTCCATTCCCAGATTACCCTCCTTGTCCAATGCTTTGTATGTTGATGGTTTAAAAGCTAATTTGATAAGCATTTCACATCTTAGTGATGAAGGACTTTCTGTCTTGTTTAAGAAAAATGATTGTTCTATCCTATTGCCAAATGGACAAACCTTGTTAAAAGGTATGAGATATAGCGACAATTGATATTGTCTTGAGGTTAGAGGTTTCTCTTGCAATGTGTCAAAGGATGAACAAATTGAGTTGTGGCACGAAAGACTTGGTCACATGAACTATAGGGATTTATGAATCTAAGATAAGTTCAATGTTGTGCGAGGCCTTCTCAAACTTGGGAAAAGGGTAAATGGTGTTTGTTGACCTTGTCAACAAGTAAAGCAAACCAAAAGTATGCACAAAAAGGGTAAGTATTTATCCACCAAGGAACCTAGAGCTTCTCCATATGGATCTTATGGGTCCCATGCAAACCGAGAGTTTAGGTGGAAAGAGATACATTTTTGTGTGTGTAGATGACTTCTCTAGGTACACTTGGACTTATTTTCTTAGAGAAAAATCTGAAACCTTTGACAAGTTTAAAGTGCTTTGTTTCAAAATTCAAAATGAAATAAACTCCAAGATTAAAAGCATTAAAAATATTATGAGTGACCATGGGAAGGAGTTTAAGAATGCCCATTTTGAAAACTACTGCAATAGTCTAGGCATTTCTCATAAGTTTTCAGCTCCTAGGACACCTCAACAAAATAAAGTTGTTGAGAGGAAAAATAGGGTTCTTCAAGAAATGGCCCATGTGATGTTGCTTAGCCACAATGTCCTTAGGAATATTTGGGCCGAAGCTGTCAATACGGCATGCTACATAGGAAATAGAGTCTTTCTAAGGCCTCACACTAGGAAAACCTCCTATGAGTTAAGGACAGGTAGAAAGCCAAATGTTAGTTATTTCCACACTTTTGGAAGCAAATGCTACATTTTGAATGACTGTGATCAACTTGGCAAATTTGATGCTACGAGTGATGAGGGTATCTTCATTGGCTATGTCTTGAATAGTAGAACCTATAGAGTTTTCAATCTAAAAACTAGGACCTTAATGGAATCATCTAATGTTGTCATTGATGATACTAGGCTCAATTCTAATGACCATGAGGATGAGGTAGATCTAGTTGATGACTCCCCTTTGGAGAAGGTTGTTGATATTTCTAATGTTGAAAAGACTAATCTTGATGATGACATAACGCAACCTATTGATAGGATTCCTCACTTGGACTCAAAAGAACATGCTCCATGGGTTAGGAAACTCCATGACAAGGATGACATCATTAGGGAGGTTAGTGAGGGTGTTAGGACTAGACGTCAAATGGCTAATCTAATTAGCTACACTTACTACACCTCTCAAATAGAACCCAAGAAGGTTGATGAAGCCTTAAAGGATGAATTTTGGGTTCTTGCTATGCAAGAAGAGCTTAACCAATTTGAAAGGAATGAGGTTTGGACTTTAGTTCCTAGGCCCAAGAACAACAATGTGATAGGCACCAAGTGGGTATATTGGAACAAATCCGATGAGGATGGCAACATTATACGAAACAAGGCTAGGTTTGTTGCACAAGAGTACTCTCAAATTAAGGGTATTGACTTTGAGGAGACATTTTCTCCCGTTGGTAGGATTGAGTCTATTAGGCTTATTTTACCATCTCTTGTTTGTACAAGTTCAAATTATATCAAATAGATGTTAAGAGTGCCTTCCATAATGGTTTCTTGCAAAAGGAAGTGTTTGTTGAGCAACCCAATGGGTTTATGGATCCTCGCCACCCTAATCATGTCTATCATCTCAAGAAAGCTCTATGTCGGTTGAAACAAGCACCAAGAGCTTGGTATGAGCGCCTCACTCAATTTCTTATAGATAATGGCTACACTAGGGGTAGTGTTGACAAGAATTTATTCATTAGAAAAGACAAAGATGAGCCTTTTATAGCTCAAATCTATATTGATGATATAGTTTTTGGCTCCACAAATAACACCAAAGTCCAACAATTTGTTGATGTCATGTCTCATGAGTTTGAAATGAGTCTTGTTGGTGAGCTAAGTTACTTTCTAGGTTTACAAATTAAGCAAATGGATGATGGAATTTTCTTATCCCAAGCTAAGTATGCCAAAATCCTAGTGAAGAAATTTGGTCTTAAAAGTGCCAAACATTATGATACACCCATGAGCACCACTTTGAAGCTAAGCAAGGATGCTAGTGGTAAAAGTGGGGACCAAACTTTGTATCGTGGCATGATTGGTAGCTTGCTCTATTTAACCGCAAGTAGGCCCGATATCATTTTTAGTATGGGTGTGTGTGCTAGGTACCAATCGGATCCTAAGGAGTCCCATCTCTCTTCTGTTTAGAGAATCATTCGTTATGTGAATGGGACATCTAACTATGGAATTTGGTACTCTTTTGACACTAATGCTAGTCTTGTAGGCTTTAGTGATATGGACTGGGCAAGAAATTATGTTGATAGGAAAAGTACATCGGGCGGTTGCTTTTTCCTTAGGAACAACCTTGTCTCTTGGTTTTGCAAGAAGCAAAATTCGATTTCTTTGTCCACGGCTGAGGCCGAATACATAGTTGTTGGGAGTGGATGCATACAACTCCTTTGGATGAAGCAAATGCTAGTCGACTATGGATTCAATCAAGGTACTCTTACTCTCTTTTGTGATAACATGAGTGCAATTAACATTTCCAAGAATCCGGTTTAACAATCTAGAACTAAGCATATTGACATCTGCCATTATTTCATTAGAGAACTAGTTGAGAGCAAATGCATAGTACTTGAGTATGTAGGTACTAATGATCAACTAACGGACCTATTCACTAAACCCTTATATGCTACTCGATTCAAAACTCTTAGTAGATCTATTAGGATTTGTCTCATGGAGTGATGACTTTTGGTCTTTGACCCCATAAGGGGAACTCAAGCGAAGAGAGCTATTGCATACTTGTTGCATCCAAATTTTTTGAAAATGTTTATGCTCCTTTATTGATTGCTTTAGTAGCTTGGTTGCACTTATACTATAGTATATTTTATTTTTCTTCAATAAGTGTGAACTTTGCTTTGATTACAATCCATGTCATATTTATGTTCAAACATGCATTTTTGGACTAGGAGATCTACATAGGAAGTATATATTGAATGACCTATAATTATCTCCATGACATGATGATTCTTTAATGACATGATAATGAAAAATGATAAAGCATGAATTGATGATTGCAATTGTTGAATGCAAAATATTATGTGAAAAAAAAAAGCTAGTGAGACTAAAATGTTTCATCAACGTCTCTCTTTCTTTATTAGTTGAACATGGCTACTGTCATACGGGTATCCTACCCGGAAAAATCAAATAGGGTGCAAAGTTGCTCATGCCATGTTTAGCTTATAAAGTTGGATATAGTGCCATTAAAACTTGATATCTATAAAAACTCTATATCCTTGCTTCTCTCATGACAAATGGTGAAATTAGTTTGAATTATATTGAAAACCTTTGTGATTTGCTTTGCCAAATACCATTTTTTTCTTACTTGAATGCAACATGTCTTGTATGCAAAGCATTTTTTATTCACACATTTTCTTCAAATAAATCTCCTTGTTTCTCTCCTATTAATTGAGTTGCATAAATGTGGCTTTTATAATTATGCAAATATCTTGTATGCTTCTTTCTTTCTTTGCCTTGAGTGACCCGGTTGAGGACTTCTCCTTTACCTATATCATGACAAAAAGGGGGAGTAGCATTGTGGTGTTAAGGGAGTAGCATGTGTTGGCTTTAAAAGGAGTAGTACTTGTTGTTGGGGAGATTACATTTAGGGGGAGTAACCCTTTGAGGGGGAGCATTGCATAATGTGGTGCATTACTCATATTTTTATATGCAAATGCTTTTGTTTTCTATCCACTTGATCATCTCACATGCACTTGGTTTGGAAAGTGTACTTGTTGTTTGTTTTGTGTGTAGGGTTGATAATTCTACAAGAGATTGAAGATTTGAAGTTTTTTTTTATGTATATATCTTTGTAATGTAGAATATCTTCCCGGTGTTTTATTTAGTTTTGTGAGAATCAATGTAAGTGTTGGTTTTGTCACGAAATAGCCAAAGGGGGAGATTGTAAAGTCATCATTTATTGATTGGCTTATTTCGTGAACAAATCACATTTTTGGGGTGTTATGTAAGGGTAGCTTAGGCTCTCAAGACCTTAAGAGGAGAAGCACCAAAGGTAAACTTCTTATGCTTACTTGGTTTGAAGAGATAGTTGCACACTCTCACTAATTCATGCATAACTTTTATTCATATATGTTGTGTGTTTATACTTGTGTGCATTTTGGTTTAAATGACTCTTGTTGATATATTTGCATCTTGTAATTAAAGTTTTATGTCATGTTAGGCATTAGTATAGGATGCATCTTCATCACTCTTGGACTTGTTGAAAATGTGTGTTTGAGTGTTGAAAAAGTGGGAAGTGCGCTGGTGGTACACTGCTCGACTAGCGCAGCCTCACCAGCGCAACATTCCAGTGGATCGCTGCTTGTCATGCGCCACTGAGCTGCGCCACTAAACCAGCGCCTATTGAAAATATTAGGTTGTGCGCTACTCAACCAGCGCACCTCACCAATGCACATAGTGGAAGCTGGAACGTTTTTTCCAAAATGACCTCACTTTGGTTGAATCTCATATATATATATATATAACTCTTTGTATTCAGGTCATGTAAGAGTTCAGAACATCATATCTTTTCCTTAGAACACATTTCAAAAGGAAAACTCTCCCAAGAACTCATCTTTAAACACTCAAAGCATTCCCATGTGCATAAAAACTTCATCTTGCATCATCTAAAGTCATTTAGAGTGCATCTATGGATAGTTTTTCTTCATCACATCTTGTTTGGTAAGTTCTTCACTAACTTCTGACAAGTTAAGTGTTTTGCTTGCTAAGCTATCTCTTTAATTATTTGTATGCTCTTAGAACATATTCTAGATACAAATTAGAGATTGTTGTGATAACATGATTGAGTGTTGTATCGTGATAGCTTCATAGAATTGTTTGATCTATGTTTAGCTAAGCTTTTTGAACATATCATTTAGCTCTTGATATCTAGGATTGCATTAATTGTCATCTCATTATCCTAGATAAGCATATAAGGTTTCCTGGCCTTGTTTTTTCTTTGAATATCATCATATATTCACATAGAGCATTCTATCTCTTCATTGAGAAGTAAGACTTGTGTTGCTTCCGGGAGTAGAAGGCTTAAATCGCAAGCAAGATGGACTAGGTTCACTTATATCGAGATTAGGTAGTGGTGGTGGATTTTTAACCGGGATTAGGTTGTAATTCTTTTGCCGTTAGTGGATTCGAGGTTCTAGTGTGGCGCACTCATCAGCCCGTGGTTTTTCCCATTTGGAGGGTTTCCACGTAAATCTCAAGTGTCTTTAATATTTCCGCACTTTTTACACTTGTGATTTTATTGTAACTAGCTAGGAGTATTTTCATCAACTTGTCCATTAACGAAAATTTGGTAAAACTATTTTAAAATCTATTCACCTCACCCCCCCGCCCGTCTAGATTCGTATTAAACACACCATAATATTTGTTTCACCTACAAAACAAGATAACTACATTTCCCAAGACAAGTGTATGCAAGGTGATCAAGAGAATTAAAAATAAGAGCAATTTGCATAGAATAAAAATAAGCAACATGCAACAACAATGCAAATGCAAATGCTTCCCCTAAATAGTTTTCTCCCTCTCACCGAGTTAATCTCCCCTCATATGCAACTCACAACTCCCCCTAAATCTACACTACTCCCCTTTTTTGTCACAAGATAGACAAAGGGGTTACTCCCCAAATTGGTCACTTTAGCAAAGAGAGTTGTTAGCATCAAAGATAAGTTCATAATCATATACAACAACTTTATGCAACTTAATTGGGTGAGAAAAGAGTAAGGAGATTTGATTTTGAAGAATATGTGTGAGAAAATTTCCATGAATAGAAGACATACAACATTAACTTTCAAAACATTGTATTTGGCAAAGCAAATATCAAAAGAGTTTCCAAAAGAAGTCAAACCAATTTGTACCCTTTTGTCAAAAATGAACAACATATAGCATTGAAAATTTTCAACACACACATATGCAACATTTTCAATCCTTAATGACCAACCAAGACATGGATATAAAATCCTTGTTAATTGAATAGATATGAAATCCTTATTGGTTGTTGTCTTGTTCAACTATTAAGAAGAGAGACAAGACTAAATTTGGATGAGACATCCTTATTTATAGAATATACACAAGGTCCTTATTGAGATAGCCTTGTTAGAAGCTTTCATACACAAATTCACACACATAAACCATGCATAATATTTAAGCATGTCAACATCAAGTTCTCATAACATGGAGATAAATTATAGGTCAATCAAATGTACTCCCAAATCAATTTTTCGAGTCCAAAACTGCATGTTTGAACATAAATGAAAAATGGATTGCAAACAGGGTAAAGCCACACTTATTGAATAAAAAGCCATAAAGTTGATCAATTTTCTACTTTATTTCAACAATGCGAGGTTGATCTCTTTCAATCACAAATATCTTCAGGGCATGTGACAAATCCCTATAGACCTACTAACTGACTTAAACCTAGTTGAGTCTAAGGGCTTTGTGAAGAGATCTGCTAGCTAATCATTTTACCTACATGTTCAAGTGTTATGCATTTGTTTTCAACTAGCTCTCTAATGAAATGATGCATAATGTCTATATGCCTAGTCATAAAATGCTGAACAGGATTCTTTGAAATATTAATAGCATTCAAGTTATCACAATAAAGGGTAAGAGTACCTTGATCAAAGCCATAATCCACAAACATTTGCAAGCATTCCTGATGGCTATGTATTCTACTTTAGTTGTGGATAGGAAGATTGAATTTTGCTTCTAACGAAATCAAGATAGTAAGTTGTTTCCTAGAAAGAAGCAACCTTCTGAAGTACTCTACCTAACATCATAATTACCAGCACAGTCTGCATAACTATAACCAACTAGACTAGCATTAGTATCAAAATAGTACAATATCCCATAGTTGGAAGTCTCATTCACATATCTAATGATTCTCTACATAGCAGAGAGATCTAATTGCATGGGATCTGCTTGGTACCTAGCACAAAAACCCACACTAAATGCTATATCGGGCATATTAGCTATCAAGTAGAGCAAGCTACTATTCATGCCACGATATAGACTTTGATCCACACTTTTCCCACTAGCATCCGTACTAAGTTTTAAAGTGGTACTCATGGGTGTGTCACAATGTTTGGCATTCTTAAGGCCAAACTTCTTCACTTGTTTCTTGGCATACTTAGCTTGGGATATGAAGATTCCATCATATAATTGCTTGATTTGCAAACCTAGGAAGTAAGTGAACTCTCCAACAAGACTCATCTCAAATTCATAAGGCATAACATCAACAAATATTTGGACTTTGACTTTATTGGTAGAGCAAAAAACTATTTCATCAATATAGATTTAATTTATGAAAAACTCATCTTTGTTGCCCTTGATGAATAAGAAATTGTCAACAAGATAAAGGGTGAGACGCTCATACCAAGCTCTCGGTGTTTGTTTCAACCCATATAAGGCCTTCTTGAGGTGATAGACATGATTGAGGTGGTATGGATCCATAAACCCCTTGGGTTGCTTAACAAACACTTCCTCATGCAAGAAACCATTGGCGAAGGCACTCTTAACATCCATTTGATACAATTTGAACTTATGCACATGTGATATGGACAAGAGAAGCCTAATAGACTCAAGGCGGGCAGCATGATCAAAAGTCTCCTCAAAGTCAATACCCTCAATTTGAGAGTATCATTGTGCTACAAGTCTAGCCTTGTTTCACACAATGTTGCCATCTTCATCCGACTTATTCCTAAAAACTTATTTTGTGCCTATGACATTGAAGTCCTTATGTCTAAGAACTAGAGTCCAAACCGTATTTCTTTTAAATTGGTTTAGATCTTATTGCATGACAAGAACCCAAAATTCATCACTTAAGGCTTCATCAACCTTTTAGGGTTCAATTTGAGAGGTGTAACAAGTATAGCTAATTTGATTAGCCATTTGTTGTCTAGTCCGAACACCCTCATTAACATCTCCAATGATATCACTTTTATCATGGATTCACCTAACCTAAGGAGCGTGTTCATTGGAGTCCAAATATGGATCCTTATCAAGAGGTTTATCATCCTTCCCACTATGATTTGACTTCACATCACTAAGAGTCTCACCACACTCCTTCAAAGATAAGTCATAAGACACATCAACCTCCTCATCATGGTTACTAGACTTAGGCCTACAATCATCTACGACAATGTTAGATGATTCCATGACACTTCGAGTCTTTAAATTGAAAACTCTATAGGCCTTACTATTTAGGTTATAGCCAATAAAAATCCCCTCATCACTCATAGCATCAAATTTACCTAGTTGATCTCAATCATTAAGAATGTAGCATTTGCTTCTAAAAGAGTAGAAGTAGCTAATATTTGGCTTTCTACACTCCACCATTCATAGGAGGCTTGCCTAGTGTCGAGCCTTAGAAAGACTTTATTTCCTATGTTGCAAGCTGTATTGTCGGCCTCAACCAAAAGATTCCTAGGCACATTATTGCTAAACAACATCGCTCAGGCCATCACTTGGAGGACCCTATTCTTCTCTCTATAACCCCATTTTGTTGAGAAGATCGAGAAGCCGAAAACCCATGAGAAATGCCAACACTAATGTAAAAAATTTCAAAACATGCATTTTCAAATTCCTTACCGTGATCACTCCTAATTCTCTTAATGTTTTTAATGTAAGAACTCATCTCATCTTGCCTCTGAGATTTTCGGTTTGCATCGGACCTTTAAGGTCCATATGAAAAACTCTAATGGATCCTTAGTGGTAAGATACTCACCCTTTTTATGCACACTCTTAGTTTGCTTCCCTAGTTTGCAAGGTCCACAAACTCCCTCAATCCTCTTCCCAAACATAAGAAGGCATCTCATAACATTCAACCTTTCAAGAACTTTCAAGTTCTTAAAATTTATTTGGGCAAGCCTTTGATGCCACAATTCAAATTGATCACAACTAGACACGTTGTATAAGATATCATTGGAATCAAAACAATAACAATTATCACTTGATCTCTTGCCTTTCAATAAGACTTTCCTTTCTTCTTTAAAAATAGAGCAATCAACTTTACCAACATAACCGAAAGCCCTTCATCACTTATATGTGATATACTAATAAGATTGGCTTGTATGCCATCCATATAAAGAGCATTGGGCAATGAGGGCAAACCGGGATTGGATATGTTTTTTTTCCCTATAACCTTTTTTCATGACCCAAAATCAAAGGTGACAAATCAACCATCCTGTAGGGTTTTATGCCCTAAATTTGTAATTTGAAAATGGATTTGTGAAATAAATAAAAGAAAAGTTCAATTCATTCCTGTTGTGTTGTTTATTTTATAACTTGTGCATATTAACAGCCTAGATTACCGAATGTAATCTCAATATTTGTATATGAGTATCATATACAGAAGGATACAGTGAGAGACGTGTAATCTAAAGAGTCCATAGATAGAAAATAAAGTTGGGTACTTTATTTGTGGTTAATCTATAGTTGCTGTCCATTCTGTAATGTACAGTGATTCTATCCTGAATCATTTATATGAGATATGGGAATGGATGCACCTTGTTTGATGTGATCTTATAAGACTGAGCCACGATCTATATGAATCTCTCACCAAGATCCATTTACCAATATATCAACTAATGATGGCTATATGTGGGTGATTTTAATCCTGAGTGTCTTATCGAATCCTTTAGGTTAGATCGTGGTCTTTGATATATCATGGGTGAGGACATATACTGTTCCTGATCAATATGCTTCGTATTGGTATTACAGTTTGGCTTATGATTGGGAAGGTTTGTACACATTAGTGGAATCCACTCCTTCTTGTGAGAAGTAGAAAGTAGTTCCCTTAAGGGTTGATTCAGGGCTTGGACAATATGAGCGCTCTCCTAATTCCATGAGGAAATAGGATTTATTGTTCTTTAGAGAATCAACGGTCCTTAAAGGATAAATGTAATTAGAGGGGTATAATGGACATTATGACCCAACTCTAATTATGAACTACTGTGGAGGATCACACCAATAGCTATATCGATGGAAACCGAGTTGTATCGGTCTGTGTAAAAAGCGTATGCAGTTGAGAGAGTGGAGCTTCAACTTTTTAGTGGAATAACACTGGAGTTAATAATAAAGGAATATTAATTAAAGAGTTTAATTAATGATTTCGATGATTATTGGAGCTCAAAATATTGTAGGTCCATTAGGTCTCCTTACTAGCCCGATCAATTTAGGTAACAAGGGTCACAGTTAATTAATTGGATTGTCCAATTAATTGTGTTACGAAATTGACACGTATTTATTTGGGAATTAATTGAATAATGATATTATTTTGATTAATGAATAATAGTGATTAAATAATATAAACAATAAGATTATTTAATTATGTTATTAATCACTAAATGAAGGATATTTGTTGATATTGATTTTGAATGGAATATGATAAAATAATTTTTTTATTAAATTATATATTTGAAATTGAATTTAAAATGTTTAAATTCAAAAATAAATATTTATTTATTTTTTAAAATAAAAGATATGTGATATTTTTTTTAAAATACAAGGTCTTAAAATCATATATATATATATCATTGGTTTTTAAAGATAAATAATAGATATATGAGAGATATGTAATGTTTTTAAAATACCGATCAACATATTTCAGTTGAAAAAGAACAACACATATTGATACACGTAACAATGAATTTATCTTTTTGAAAAAGTGCTTGATCTGGATAGTGTATCAGTGTTTGTATTGGATGCAAATCAGTGGTACGTGTGTCAATAGATATCACACTAGTTCTCTCCAATTGCATGTGATGCAAGTAGGTGTGAAAAACCATAAAGAAGAAAAGTAAAGAAGTGTGTGGCCAGGTAAAGAGAAAAGAAAATAAATAAATTTGTTTTTGTCTTTTACTCTTGTGGCCAAATTCCACACACAGAAAATAAGAGTTGTTTTCATAAGTTCCTGAGTACGTGATGCGCCCACACGGCGTTACCAATCCCGAGAGATAGTGAGGAAGATCATTGGTACAGACCAGGAGCATAATCATAAAGTGCATGAGTCTCCAAACATTGGTATGGTTTTATTTTCTTCTTCTTTATATTGATTACAATTTCCCTATATATATATATTTATTTATTATTGTAATAATTGATAGGTACGAGTTTAGAAAAATTACGATCTCAAGTTCACTGGCTCTAGATACAGAATATGATCTATATAAAAAATTTAAAACCTACTTCCACAGTGTTACTAGTGAACGGGGTTCCAACAATTGGTATCAAAGTCAATTTATTTTTCGGAACAAGAAATTGTTTCAATGCTCCTGTATGTATGATTGTGTAGGCATTGTTTAAATTGATTGTATGATGTTTTTGTATGTATATTAAACTTTTTTTAATTTGCAAAAACATGTTTGATTGTTAATAATATGGTACTGTGGATTTAGGGTTTATGGGTTGTATAATATTTTTATTTTTTTCATTTTTACAGTTATTGTTTTGTAAAAAAAATTGTAACCTGTAAATGAAGACCTAGAAAAACATGAAGAATAGTTCCGTACGAATTTTCTGGTTTGGATTCATGAGATGGATCGGAGTAACCAAAAGAGACTGGAAGACTCTGAAATTACAAGAAGGCCAAGGAATGCCTTGGGGGAATTTTTATAATTTTATATTCCTATTTTTTTAGGTTAAATAATCCACAGTACTCGGTCAATTCATGTATGTTTTTTATTATGTGATAATAAAAGTACTGTCATGCATACGTATGTCATTTAGATTAGATGTGCCTACACAAATATATATGATATGTCATACATGCATCTAGCCTGATATTTTATGCATTTTTTTAAAAATTTGATTAAAATGGGTAAATACATAATTGGCTATGAAAATGAGTATTTTAATGGTTAAAAAACTTGGTAATTCTCATTATTAATCTAGTTAATAAAGAGTTTAGTAAGTTAGATTAATATGGTCATTTATTGTAATTTGGAATAATATGAATAATAACCTAATAATAAATTGATCGAATAAAGTGTTAGAGTTTTAATAGTTGTTATGAACATAGGTAAATTTTCCACCTTCCAAACAGGGTCCAAATCTCGGATTACGAAGCAAGGTACTAGGGTCCCGGGGTCGAGCTACAATGTGACCCAGCAGAAAGCAAGACGAGGTCGCGCACACCTTTGGAACACCTTGCAAGCATTCAGAGTCACCAGGTAAAAGCTCGATGTGATCAAATCAAGCTCCTTACATCGAAATGGGAGCCCCAAGCTCCCTAAGGTTGAGATATCTTGCGACCTTCCCAGAAGCATGCTACTATCCCCACTTGTAAAAGGAGACCTTTAGGGCATCGAGTTTGTCCTATAGTATCGCCCTGTTTCACCAAGGGGTGGACCTAATCTATCCAAAGTAGGAATAAGGAAGCTCGTAAAGCTCCGTTACCACCGAAGAGCGCCAACGCACATATGTCAAGCGTCCAAAAAAGACCTGGAAAGGTCAGATCAAGCTCCTAGTATCAAGATAGGTATAGAGATGTACCTCGCCATTTAAAGACAGCAAGTGCTATAGTTAATGACCTCTATGATGCATCTCACCAAGGCAACATACATGATCACACTTACTCTCTAACAAGCATTAAACCACTACATACGTGCAGGTCAAGTGATTGAATCCAAAGTGGAAACAAACTTATCTCCTACAAATATATCTTCGAATCAGTTAAAGCTGAAGTCAATGACATTTAAACGTAACATTCTATTGGGGTTTATACCCTAAAGATATAATTTGTAAATGGATTTATGAAATAAATAAAATGAAAATTTCAATTCATTCATGTTGTGTTGTTTATTTTATAACTTGTGCATATATATAACATCAAAAATTTCAATGTTGTGTTGTCATATACAGATGGATAGTGTAAGAGACGTGCAATCTAAGGATGTAATCTATAGCTACGGTCCATTCCGTAATGTACGATGATTTTATCCTGAATCATTCATATGAGATATGGGAATGGAGGCACCTTGTATGATGTGATCATATATGACTGATGAGATACATATATACCAATTAATGATGACTATATATGGGTGATCTTAATCCTGAGTGTCTTATCGACTCCTTCAGGTTAGATCATGGTCTTTGATATACCATGGGTGAGGTCGGATGCTGTTCCGACCAATATGCTCCGTATATTGGGAATACAGTTTGGCTTGTGGCTGGGAAGGTTTGTACACAATAGTGGAATCCATTCCTTCTTGTGAGAAGTAGACGATAGTTCCCTTAAGGGTTGATTCGGAGCTTGGACAATATGAGCGCTCCGTAAGGAAATAGGATTTATTGCTCATTATAAAATCAATGGTACTTATAGGATATATGTAATTAGAGGGGTATAACGGATATTATGACCCAACTCTAATTATGAACTACTTTGGAGGATCACACCATGTGTAATAGCTATATCGATGGACACCGAGTTGTATCGGTCTGTGTAAAAGCGTCTACAGTTGAGAGAGTGTTAGGTTTGTGAGTTATGTTGGCATTATTCTATATCAAAACAACATTTCCTTTGTAATGTTTAGTTGTCTAGGATTCATAATGATTAAAGCTTCAAAGAAGAAATGACAACTATTCAAGCAAGTTCAAGTCTTCAAAGGGAACAGTGCTTCATGATTCTACAAAGGTGTATTAAGACCTTTCTTTTCTCTTTCATGGCTTAGGCACACACACAAATCATACATATGTGTCCCTACATGGTTGTGCACCTTGTATAACACATTCACACACTTGAAGATGAAAGCTCATGCATTGGTATGAAAATAACATGTTTTGGAAAATGCATGATTGGAGACTATCTCTATGTAGTTTGCATTCTAGTGTGAATTGTGTTTGTTTGTGTATATGTTTGTATAACATGGATATTGAACTTCATTTTAGTCTTAAAACATTATTGACTGAGTTCCGGTCATTTCGGTTACTCATACTATTGATTTCAAGTTTCGAGTCAAAAGTTATGACACTTTCCAGTCATGTTGCGTACATTGTCTTCGTCTTTGTATATCAAGTCGAATTCTTATTTTATGGGTTGAGTATCTTATATGTCCATGTCCGTGAGAGAGTTACAGTTCGTAATCCACAAACGGATTTGAATTCCGAGTTTGGAGGCTAGAGAACGGTCAAAGAACGCGAGAGGAGTGCAAGGGAGTTGCACCATGGTCAAAGGCTATCTAATGGTGTAAGCCCGAGATGGCGCGTGGCCATCTCGGCCACAACTCCTTGCTGCCCCGAGATGCCCATGTGCCATCTCAGGGAAGCATTCTCAAAGGGGTTATTTTGGTCCTTTCATGCTCTTTTGTTCCCTCTCCTTTATATATCTCTTCTCTCTCTCATTTGAATCTAAGGAAGAAGAAAATGTAGTGCAGAAAATTTTCAGGTTTTTTCTCCCAACTTTGAATCACCATATCTCTCTCATTTCTTATCCGATTTGAGTTATTCAAATTGGAGAAGTTTCGTAATAAAGTCCTATATCATCTCCAAGCAACCTTGAAGTCATTTGTTCAAGTTTTTCTTGTGGATCGTACCATTTTCATGACTGTACTTGAAATTGTCAAGGTATCTGTTTATCTTTTGATTTCCTTGATTCTAATGTTCAAATACCTTGGGTATTCTTCCTACTTGTGTGTATTTGACTTGAACATATGTTGATGAGTGATAGATCTTCAACTAAATGCTAGTTGTGCTTAATTAGAAACTTGATTGTGAGTTAGGTTTGAATCAAACCTATGTTTTCACATGATTGTGAGTTGTAATGTGCTAGCATCTTATCTAGGACTATTTGTGCTTTGATTGACTTTATTTTCATGATTAATAGTCTTATCATGTGCTAGAACTCATTTGTTGAATAAATTTAGGATTAGCACATTTGATTATATATTTAGAGTCTATTAGAGTTTAATTGACTATTTTGTGAATATATGCTCTAAATGATTGCTAGAGATTTGATTGATCATATCTTGTGTTTCTAGCATTTTTGTGTTAGTACTAAAGTCTTGAATATGTACTTCATGAACATGTTTATTTAAAGCTTTAGTAACATGAATAAAATCTAGGTTTAAAGTGTGTTTGGAATTTCGGCATGCTCTAGATTTTTATTCATGCATAAGATCTAGACAATCTTGTTTTGTGAACTTTATTGTCTATGTCTAGATCTTCATGGAGTGTACCTAAGCCATACATTTCATATGCTCATGAATCATCTTGTGTGGTGTCACTTTTGGATTATAAACTAGAAAATATACTTTGTGCGCTCATTGATTAATTCTAGTTTCCATAGAATTTGTTGATCATCTTATTCTATGTTGCGTGCTTGTTTACGTTTTGCATTCATGATCACCTAGATACCTTGTGAGAAGGAATTCTTGACAATAGGTGTGAGACCTATGTTGTTGAGCAAGGAAGTCTTGGCAAGAGGTGGGAGACCTCGGATTGTCAAGCAAGGAAGTCTTGCCTAGGGTCGTGAGGATCCGAAAGGGTGAGCGAGGAAGTCTTGACAAGAGGTGAGGCCTCAGATTGTTGAGCATGAGGGCAACATCTTCATGAGTAGGATAGGAGGGTAGTTTCTAGGTGAAGGGTCACTTGAGAGATTGTACTTTTATATCTACTAGTGGATTTTGTTTGCCGGTGGTTGCTATCCCGTGGATGTTTCCTCTTCAGAGGTTTACCACGTTATATCTTGTGTCAACATTTCTCTATCCCTATCTCTCTTATATTTGTAATTGTTATTTGAATAATGTGGATAGAACTTTATATGTAAGTTGAATTCCTTACAGAGTATTGTTTGTGTATGTTAGATAACTTTGTATCTTGTGATATTCCATTCAAGTTGTAAAGTATCACATTGTAATACTCTAAGTACAACTTATGGAATTCTGTCTACATTGAATATATTTGTTCATAAGATACATTGATTCTTGTTGAATGTTTGTAGACTAAGAGTGGAGATTTGAGCATACATGAATATATTTTTTTCACATAACAATCATGTTAAATGTTAATTTGTATGTTTATCAGTCTCGAAAGATTTGTTAAAAGTGAGTGACAACCTATTCACCCCCCCCCCCCCCCCCCCCCCCCTCTCAAGGTTGTTTAGAATAACCTTGTACATATTATTTTCAGAGAGTAGAACTTCAGGTTTTTAGTGAAATAACACGGAGTTAATAATCAAGGAATATTAATTAAAGAGTTTAATCGAGAATTATTGAAGCTCAAAATACTATGGGCCATTAGGTCCCCTTGCTATCCCGATCGATTTAGGTAACAAGGGTCACAGTTAATTAATTGGATTGTCCAATAATTATGTTACAAAAGTGACACGTATATATTCGGGAATTAATTGAATAATGAGATTATTTAATTAATGAATGTTATAAATTAATTAAATAATTAGATTATTTAATTATATTGATAATTATGAATTATTAATTAACTATTAATTGGAGGGTGTTAGTTGATATATGGATTTAGGTGAAGATAAAAAAATAGGATTATTTTATTTTAATAAATCATTTATCTAAGTATTTGAATTTAAGTTTAAATTTAAAATACTTATTATCACTTAAAATATATTAGATATATTTTAAAAGGATAATTAAAAGATATATATATCAATTATAGCACAAGAGATTGCATTGGATGCAAATTGGTGTGTGCACATATATATAAGTATTTGTATAGGATACAACAAGGATGTATATATGATATATATGCTTTATATATTAAGAGATATAGATAAAATGTATGTGAAGGCATGAAATAGAGATGTAGTTTTGTGAAAAAGAAAAAAAGCATGCATTAGGTGAAAGAAAAAGTAAGGCGTGATATTCATATATATATATATATATATATATATATATATATATTTATGAAAAAGCAAGAGCAGGCTAGGGCATGATATATATATATATATATATATATATATATATATATATATATATATATATATATATATATATATATGTATGATATATATTGTTTTTTGAGATGCGGAACCACATCTGTCAATATATTTTTTGCATGAGATGCAATTCATGTGTGCATGAAATCAATACACCAAATTGAGAAGAAAGAGTTTCTTCAAGTATTTCTGTACATCATCCATTCAAGTTCCTGAGACCGTGACGTGCCCACACGCAGTTACCAGATCCGGGAGATAGCGAGGAAGATCGAGTAGTTCAGACTGGAGCATATCGTAAAGTGAAAGAGTCTCCAAATGCTGGTAAGATTGGTTCAGACAGGAGCATATCGGAAAGTGAAGGAGCCTCCAAACGTTGGTAAGATTTTGTTCTTCTGATTATGTCGTTTACAATTTCCTGTGTTTACATATTGTATGTATTAGTTTCGAAAAATAATTACGATCCCAAGTTCACTGGTCCCATATAAAAATTATGATATGTATTAAAAATTTAAAAACCTAATTCCACTGAGTAACCGGTGAACGGCGTTCCAACAATTGGTATCAGAGCCAATTTTATTTTTCGGAACATGAATGATTGTGTAGGCACGATTTAAATTGACTGTATGTTGTTTTTGTATGTATATTAATTTTTTTTAATTACAAAAACATGATTGATCTTTAATTATATGGTACTGCGGATTAAGGGTTTATGGGTTGTATTATTATTATTATTTTTTTATATATTTCTTTTTTACTATTATTGTATCGTTAAAAAAATTTAACCTATATTGAAGACCTGAAAAAATCCTGAGAAGGATTCATGAGATGAATCGGAGTGACCAGAAGAGACTGTAAGATTTCTGAAGTTACAAGAAGACCGAGGAATGCCTTGGGAAGTTTTTCTAATTTTAGATTCAAATTTTTTTAGGTTAAATAATCTACAGTACTCGGTCAATTCATGTATACTTTATATTATTTGATGATAAAAGTATTGTCATGTATACGTATGTCATTTAGATTAGATGTGCCTAAACAAATATATTTGATATGTCATACATGCTTCATAGCCTGATATTTTATGTATTTTTTTAATGTGATTAAAATGGGGAATATACATAATCGGCTATGAATAATGAGATTAGTTTTTTAATGGTTAGAAAACTTGGTAATTTTCATTAATATTAATCTAGTTATTAAAGAGTTTAATAAATTAGATTAATAGACTCATTTATTGTAATTAGGATTAATATGATCAATTACCTAATAATAAATGAACCGAATAAAGTGTTAGTTTTTTAATTGTTAAAACTTGGTAAACACTATCATAATAATCTGACATTAGTAAATAGTTTACTGAATCTTAGATTGTTCACAAATAGATTAGATTTTAAATTATTAAAAATCATTAACAATTTATTAGTTAAAATTAGAATTTGTTTCTAATTGGTTAATGCGCTAGAAAAATTGATTAAAGTTAGTCGTTTAATCTTGTAGAGTCTAGGTTCATTAACGGTTAATAGAAAACCATAATTTTAAAATAGTGAGTGGGCGAGGGATACATGACATATATATCCCGCGGTCTTCATCATTAGTTCAACACCGTGAGATCCGAGTGGGGTCTCGTGACGACTTTGCTTTCGTCCTCTCTAAGGAGGGTTTCCATAAAGGTCAATACCAAGGTTGACTTCCTAACAGATAGGATTTCTGAGGGTTTTTTGGGATTGACCAACACTAAGGCGGCAATTCTTGAGTTAAGCTCGTGAGATCTGAAATGGTGGGTTACACTCACGAAGGTTTTGATTAAGTTTGTTAATTAAAAACCTAACTAAATGAACGATGGTTGAATGATATGGAATAAGAGTTATTCTAGAATATCATTTGATTGAGAATGTCTCGGTCCAACATGCAAGGACTTGACCGACCCTAAGACGGCACTCATTTGTGGTATGTTGGATTGTCGTGGTATAGTAACTAGTTTTAGGGTAGTTCTAGTTCATTAAACATGTGCATGCATCATGTTTAAATTTATGCCAAAGCACTCGCACTTGTTTTAAATAAATTAATGAATGAATGTTTTATTTATTTCATCAATAATGTCTTATGAGTTACTACAAATTCTCGCAAACGACATATTAATTGGTGATAACTACACTAAGTAGAAACTTAACATAATGCAATTTTGGTCGCCAAAGGCCTCAAGTTTGTGCTTACGGAGGAATGTCCTCTAGTGCCTGCTGCTAATGCCATACAAACTATTCGTAAGGCATACCTACGATGGGTCTCATCGGATGAGAAAGCCCGATCATATCTGTCGGCTTCAATGATAGACGTCTTGTCACAAAACATGTAGCAATGTCTTCAGCATTTGAAATCATGGAGTCATTGCAAGCTATGTTCGGACAGCCCTTAGAGCAAAAGTGATATGAAGTTGTTCGTTCCGCTATGCTCGCTCGTATGAAGGAAGGTACGTCAGTTCGGAACATGTCCTGAGCATGATGTGTTGGGGTTTATGCCCTAAGCATGTAATTTGTAAATGGATTTACGAAGTAAATAAAAGGAAAGGTTCAATTCATTCTGTTATGTTATTTATTTTATAAACTTGTGTATATATTAACATCCTGGATTACCGGATGTAATCTCGAACTGTGTATATGAGTGTCATAAATAGATGGATACAGTAAGAGACGTGCAATCTAAAGAGTCCATAGATATCAAATAAAGATGGGTACTTTATTTGTGGTTAATCTATAGCTGTGGTCCATTCTGTAATTTATAGTGATTTGGGAATAGAGGCACCTTGTATGATGTGATCATATAGGACTGGGCCATGATCTATATGAATCTCACACAAAGATCCGTTTACCGATGAGATTCATATATATCAACTAATGATGGCTATATATGGGTGATCTTAATCCTGAGTGTCTTATCGACTCCTTCAGGTTAGATCGTGGTCTTTGATATACCGTGGGTGAGGTCAGATGTATTTCCTGATCAATATACTCTGTATGTTGGGATTACGGTTTGGCTTGTGGCTGGGAAGGTTTGTACACAATAGTGGAATCCACTTCTTCTTGTGAGAAGTGGATGGTAGTTCCCTTAAGGGTTGATTCGGGACTTGGATAATATGAGCACTCTCCTAATTCCGTGAGGAAGTAGGATTCATTGTCCATTAGAGAATCAATGGTACTTAAAGGATATATGTAATTAGAGAGGTATAACGGACATTATGACCCAGCTCTAATTATGAACTATTGTGGAGGATCACACCATATATAATAGCTATATCGATGGACACCGGGTTGTATCGGTCTGTGTAAAAACGTCTGCAGTTGAGAGAGTACATCTTCGGGTTTTTAGTGGAATAACACCGGAGTTAATAATCAAAGAATATTAATTAAAGAGTTTAATTAATGATTCTGAGGATTATTAGAGCTCAAAATACTGTGGGTCCATTAGGTCCCCTTGCTAGCCCGATCGATTTAGGTAACAAGGGTCACGGTTAATTAATTGGATTGTCCAGTTAATTGTGTTACGAAAGTGACACGTATTTATTCGTGAATTAATTGAATAATGAGATTATTTAATTAATAGATAATGGTGATTAAATAACTTAAATAATGAGATTATTTAATTATGTTATTAATCACTAAATGGAGGGTGTATGTTGATATTTATTTTTGAATAAAATAAGATAATGTGATTATTTTATTTTATTAAATTAAATAATTTATTTTTGAATTTAAATAGTTTGAATTCAAAATTAAAATCAAATTAAAGATATGAGATATTTTTTATTTGAAAGTTTTTAAAAATCAAATATGGATTTGATCAATTTTTTAAATTTTATATATAAGATATATTTGATTTAATAAATAAAAAAAGAAAAAGAAAAAAGATTTGTTATGCGTGAAATATATATTTTTAACAAAAGACAAAGAAAGGGTTTTTTGCCCTGTGGTTCAAAAAATAAAAAAAAGGCCGGTGAGTGTTTTTTTGTCAGTTATTTTGTGCAAGTGTGTGCATGAACAAACACCATAAAGAGAAAAAAGGTTTTATGTACAAGTGTTGTTCATTAATATAAAGAAAGAGTTTTTTTTTATTCTTTTCTCTTCTACACCCTCCATCCTAAGTTCCTGAAAATCGTGACGCGCCCACACGCAGTTACCAATCACGGGAATAGCTAGGAAGATCAGTGGTACTGACCAGGAGCAAATCGAAAAGTGAAGGAGCCGCCAAACGTTGGTATGGTTCTATTTTTTTTTTTATTGTTATTTACAATTCCCCTTATTTACATATATATTTTATTAGTGTAATAATTTTTGCATGTATTTGTTCCGAAAATAATAACGATCAAAAGTTCACCGGTCCCAGATACAGATTACGATCTGTATAAAAAAATTTAAAAACCCGTTTCCGCTGCGTGATCGGTGAATTTGGTTCCAACAATTGGTATCAGAGCCAATTTTAATTTCGGAACAGGAAATTGTTTTCGATGCTCCTGTATGTATGATTGTGTAGGTACGATTTAAATTGACTGTATGATGTTTTTGTATGTATATTAATTTTTAATTTATTTACAAAAACATGATTGATCGTTAATTATATGGTACTGTGGATTTAGTGTTTATGAGTTGTATAAAAAATTTTTATTTTTTTTATTATATATTTTTTTAACTATTATTGGATTGTAAAAAAAAAAAATTAAAAAAATTTGTGACCTATGTTGAAGACCAGGAAAAATCGCGAAGAAAAATTCATGAGATGAATCGAGGTGACCTGAAGAGAATGGAAGACTTGGAAATTACAATCAGACCAATGAATGCCTTGGGGGTATTTTTGTAATTTTAGATTCCAATTTTGTTTAGGTTAAATAATCCACAGTACTCGGTCAATTCATGTATGCTTTATATTATGTGATGATAAAAAGCATTGTCATGCATACGTATGTCATTTAGATTAGAAGTGCCAACACAAATATATTTGATATGTCATACATGCATCATAGCCTATATTTTGTGTATTTTTTTAATATGATTAAAATAGATAAATACATAAATTGGCCATGAAAATGGGATTAGTTTTTTTTTATTGTTAAAAAACTTGGTAATTCTCATTAATATTAATCTAGTTGTTAAAGAGTTTAATAAATTAGATTAATATGGTCATTTATAGTAATTAGGATTAATTTGATTAATTGTCTAATTATAAATGAACCGAAAATTGTGTTAGAGTTTTAATAGTTCAAACTTGGTAAACATTTTCATAATAATTTGAGCTTAGTAAATAGTTTACAAAGACTTAGACTATTTACTAATAGATTATATTTTTAATTGTTAAAAATCATTAATAATTTATTAGTTAATTAGAAATTGTTTCTAATAATGAATTAGTTAATGCACTAGATAACTTGATTAAAGTTAGCCGTTTGATCCTGTAGAGTCTAGGTGCATTAACAGATAATAGAAAACCCTAGGTTTAAAATAGTGAGTGGGAGAGGGATATATGACATATATATCCCACGGTCTCCATCATTAGTTCAACATCGTGAGATCCGAGTGGGGCCTCGTGACGGCTTTGCTTTCGTCCTCCCTAAGGAGGGTTTTCACAAAGGTCAATACCAAGGTTGACTTCCTAACGGATGGTTGAGTGAACCTAAGACGGCAATTCTCGAGTTAAGTTCATGAGATCTGAAATGGTGGGTTACACTCACGAAGATTTTGATTAAGTTTGTTAATTAAAAACCTGACTGAATAAACGATGGTTGAGTGATATGGAATAAGAGTTATTCTAGAATATCATTTGATTGAGAATGTCTCGGTCCAACATACAAAGATTTGATCGACCCTAAGGCGGAACTTTTTTGAGGTATGTTGGATTGTCGTGGTATAGTAACTATTTTTAGGGTAGTTCTAGTTCGTTTAACATGTTCATGCATCATGTTTAAATTTATACCAAAGCACCCGCACTTGTTTTAAATAAATGACTGAATGAATGTTTTATTTATTTCAGCAATGTCTTCTGCATTACTTCAAATTCTCGCAAAAAGACAAATTAACTGGTGATAACTACACAAAGTGGAAACTTAATATTAATGCAATTTTGGTCACCAAAGACCTTAAGTTTGTGCTTACGGAGGAATGTCCTCCAGCGCCTACTGCCAATGCCACACGAACTTTTCGTGAGGCATACCAGCAATGGGTCTCATCTGATGAGAAGGTCCGAACATATCTATTGGCATCTATGACAGACGTGCTTGTCACAAAGCACGACGCAATGACTTCAGCATTCGAAATCATGGAGTCATTGCAAGCTATGTTCGGGCAGCCCTCCGAGCAAAAGCGACATGAAGTTGTTTGTTCCGCTATGCTCGCTCGTATGAAGGAAGGAACGTCAGTTCGGGAACATGTCCTGAGTATGACGTCCTACTTCAACACGGCAGAAGTCAATGGTGAGGCCATTGACGAACCCAGTCAGGTGAGCATCATACTGACGACTCTTCCGAAGAGTTTCGATCAGTTTAAAAACAACTACGGGATAAACAAGTTAAAGTTCAGTCTTACACAGTTGCTCAATGAGCTCGCTACCTTTGAGTCCTTGATTAAGGACAACAAAGGCAAGACCGGTAAGGCAAATGTTGCCAAACAATCTTCCTCTAATAATAAGAAGAGGAAAAGGTCCGCTGGGAAGGCAAAAGGAAAGCCCAAGCCCAAAAAAGCCCAAAGCAAAATGAAGGGCACCTCCACTGACCAAGACAAAGGAAAATGTTTCCATTGTAACAAGGTCGGGCACTGGAAGAGGAACTGTCCTCAGTATCTTGAGGAGGTAGCCAAGAAGAAAAAGATGAAAGGTAAATATGATTGACTTGTTCTTGAATCTTGTTTAGTGGAAGATGATTCTTCACCCTAGATAGTTGATTCGGGGGCCACTAACCATGTTTGTTCTTCTTTGCAGTGGACTGATTCTTGGACACAGCTAGAGAAGGGAGCCTTCTCAATGCCTGTGGGGTCGGGGGATGTCGTATCGGCCAAAGCAGTGGGAGCAATAAGATTGCAATTTTGTAATAATAATAGTTTTTTATTATTAAACAATGTTTTTTATATTCCTGGATTTACACGGAATTTGATTTCCGTTTCTAAGTTGTTAGAACAAAAATATTCTGTTTCTTTTAGTAATAAGTATGTTATTATAGGAAAGAATGGTCTGAATATTTGTTCAGGAATTAATGAAAACAATTTGTATGTGTTAAGACCGTTAATAAATACTACACTGCTCAACACCGAAATGTTTAAGGTTGAAAAACCAAAAACTAAACGACATAAGATTTCTCCAGAAAATGACACGTATCTCTGGCATCTAAGGCTTGGTCATATCAACCTTGACTGGATAGACAGATTAGTAAAAACCGGACCTTTAAGTGAGTTAAAGGTTGGCACCTTACCTGTCTGTAAATCTTGTCTGGTAGGTAAGATGACTAAAAGACCTTTTACTGGAAAAGGGCTAAGAGCTAAAGAACCGCTAGAGCTTATACATACAGATGTCTGCGGACCGATGAATGTTAAAGCTAGGGGTGGTTATGAGTATTATGTCACCTTTATAAATGACTACTCAAGATACAGATACGTCTACCTGATGCAACGAAAGTCGAAAACATTTGAAAAGTTTAAAGAATTTCGAGCTGAAGTTGAGAATCAATAAGGAAAGAAAATCAAGTCACTACGATCGAATCGTGGATGTGAGTACCTTGACCAAGAGTTTGAAGACTTCATGGTCGAGCATGGGATAGTTTCTCAACTCACAGCTCCCGGTACACCTCAGCAAAATGGTGTAGCGGAGAGGAGAAATAGAACCCTAATGGAAATGGTGAGATCTATGATTAATTTCTCATCATTACCAAATTCCTTCAGGGGATATGCATTACAAACAGCGGCATACATTTTGAATGTAGTGCAATCTAAATCTGTTCCTAAGACTCCCCTAGAGTTGTGGAATGGTCGTAAAGCTAGTTTACGACATTTCTGCATATGGGGGTGTCCAGCACAAGTGCTGAAGAACAGAACTGGAAAGCTAGACTCCAAGTCTGTTGTCTGCCTGTTTGGGCATCCACCTGGCTATTTTCTCCTTCCTGTCAATGACGTGTATGCTTTATAAAATTCACATACGACAGATTTAGGTGAAGATAAAATAATAGGATTATTTTATTTTATTAAATCATTTATCTAAGTATTTGATTTTAAGTTTAAATTTAAAATACTTATTATCACTTTTAATATATTAGATATATTTAGATATATTTGAAAGGATAATTAAAATGTATATAGCAATCATAACACAAGAGATTGTATTGGATGCAAATTGATGTGTGCACATATATATAAGTGTTTGTATATGATACAAACAAGGATGTATATATATGATATATATGTTTTATATACTAAAAGATATAGATAAAACACATGTGGAGGCGTGAAATAGAGATATAGTTTTGTGAAAAGAAAAAAAGCATGGATCAGGTGAAAGAAAAAGTAGGGTGTGATATTCATATATATATATATATATATATATATATATATATATATCTATACATATGATATATATTGTTTTTGGAGATACGAAACCGTATCTGTCAATATATTTTTTGCATGAGATGCAATTCATGTGTGCATGAAATCAATACACCAAATTGAGAAGAAAGAGTTTCTTCAAGTATTTCTCTACATCCTCTATTTAAGTTCCTGATATCGTGACGTGCCCACACACAGTTACCAGTACTCGGAGATAGCAAGGTGTTAGGTTTTAGTTTGTGTTGGCATTAATTCCATATCAAAATGATGTTTACTTGTAATTATTTAGTTGTTTAGATTCATGATGATTCAAGCTTCATGGAAGAAGAAACAACAAGTCAAAGCAAGTTCTAAGTCTTCAAAGAGAAAGGATGCAATTTGATTCTACAAAGGTATACTAAGACCTTATCTTTCTCTTACAAGGCTTAGGCACACACACACATATCATACATTTGTGTCCCTATATTGTTGTGCACCATTATAGGCACACACATACAATTCAAACATATGTGTCCCTGCATCGTTGTGCACCATGTATAACATATTTACACACTTGAAGATGAATGCTCATGCATCTCTATGTAGTTTGCATTCTAGTGTGAATTGTGTTTGTGTGTGTATATGTTTGTATAATATGGATATTGAACTTAGATTTATTCTTAAATCATTCTTGATTGAGTTCCGGTCATTTCGATTACTCATACTATTGATTTCAAGTTCTAAGTCAAAAGATACTACACTTTCAACTCATGTTTCATACATTGTCTTCGTCTTCATATATCGAGTCAAATTATTATTTTTTGGGTTGAGTATCTTATACGTCCATGTCTATGTGAGAGTTAAGGTTTGTAATCCACAAACAGATTCAAATTCTGAGTTTGGAGGCCAGAGAACGGTCGAAGAACGCGAAGGAAGGTCGAAGGAGAAAGAAGCAAGCAATGTCTTCTTTCTTGAGATGGCGCGTGGCCATCTCGGGGCAGAAGGCTTGCTGCCCCGAGATGCCCACCCCCCATCTTGGGCAGAAAGCTTGCTTGGATTCATCTTGCCTCTCTTGGTAATTTAACATGTCCAAGTTTCCCACTCCTTTATAAACTCTTTCCCTCTCACATTTCATTCTAAGAAGAAATTTAAAACAAGTGTGCAGAAATTCTCTCTAAATTTTCTCACTTTCCAAACACCATAACTTCTTCATTTGAACTCTGATTTCAGTGATTCGAAGTTGAGAGTGTTCATCTATTCATCCTCCATCATTTCTCTGATGGTTTTAGTAAGTTTTACTGCTGTTTTTGATGTCTAATCATACAAAAACGGGACTGCACCTAAATCAACTAAGGTATTGATTTTCTCTCAAAGTTTTCTTTTAAAACTTGGTCAATTGCCTTGGGTTTTCTTCTTCAACTTATATTTGTATATTGTGAGTGTTTTTATTTGAGTTTTGAACTCTTTCAAAGCTAGGTTGAGTTTCAATTGAAATCATTCATGTTGAGTTAGGTTTTGATTTTGCCTATGTTATCACATGTTTGGGATTGTATTGTGCTAGCTTTGATTCTAGGACTATTTGATGATCTTAGATTGATTGATTGATTTTGAGAAAAATAGTTCCTCACATGTGTTAGGCTCTCTTGGCCAAAATTCTCACATAATACATGTGCTTATGTTCTTTTGAGCTATTCTTGTGTTTTGATGAATCTATGATTAGGAATATGCTCTAGAACTTTATCTTAAATCTAATTGACTTTGTCATATGATTTTTGCATGTTTTTGGTTTGTGTGATTTAAACTTGCTCTTGTGATTTATTGAGCATATCTTGTGATTCAAGTTTAGATCTATGCATGTATCTAGGTTGTGATTAATATTGAACATATCTTACATGATCTAGATTGTTTATACATGCATGATAGACTAGACTATATGTGATTTGTGCATTCATGCTCATGTCTAGTATTTTCCATAGGATGTGTTGATCATAACATTCTATGTTACGTGCTTGTTTGCGTTTTGCATTCACGATCACCTAGATGCCTTGCGAGAAGGAAGTCTTGACAATAGGTGTGAGACATATGGTGTTGAGCAAGAAGTCTTGGCAAGAGGCGTGAGGCATTGGATTGTCGAGCAAGGAAGTCTTGGCTAGGGTCATGAGGATCCTGATAGTCGAGCTAGAAGTCTTGCCTAGAGTTGGGAGAACTCGGATAGTTGAGCGAGGAAGTCTTGACTAGAGTCATGATGACTTAGTTGAGTAAGAAGTCTTGCCTTGGGTCGTGAGGATCCGGATAAGGTGAGTGAGGAAGTCTTGATAAGAGGTGTGAGGCCTCGGATTGTTGAGCATAGGGCGACAACTTCTAGAGTAGGATATGAGGGTAGTTTCTAGGTGAAGAGGTCACTTGATAGATTGTACTTGTCTCATCTACTAGTGGATTTTGTTTGCCGGTGACTGCTAGCCCGTGGATGTTTCCTCTTCGGAGGTTTACCACGTTATATCTTGAGTCAACTTTACTCTATCCTTATCTCTCTAATATTTTGTATTGTGGATAGAACTCTCTATATATGTTGACTTCCTTTCTATAATATTGATTGTGCATGTGTTACAATTACTTGTTTGTATCACACTTTACTGGTGTTTATATAATGATTAATTGTCTTTAATTAATATATATATTGTGATACAAGCAATTTAGAGGGACAAACTTTTGTTTGTTTCTAAGGGAGTCGAAAAAGGTGTCTAACCTATTCACCCCCCTCCCCCTCTAGGTTAGCTTTGAGCATTTAACCGTGATTGTATTTTCAATTGGTATCAGAGCAGGACACTAGATTGCCTTTAGTATGAGTATGGGGTGATACTTTCACGGTTTTTGCAAGGCGTTTGAAGTCATGGGATTACAAGATGATGTAATGGCAAAAGAAGCCTCAAATACTAGGCCATCATTAATTCGTGGCACTAACTATGGGTATTGGACGTTGAGGATGAAAGCCTACATCCGCTCTATTGATGAAAGGGCTTGGATGGTAGTGGAAGAAGGTTATAGTTCTCCTACCAAGGTTTTAGAGGATGGAACCATGATACTCAAGCCAATGAGTGAATGGACAACAAATGAGTTTGAGGTTGCTAAAGGGCACCATTGTGCTATGAATGCCATCTTTGGAGGAGTTGATGGGCATCAATTCTTCTACATTCAAAATCTTGAATCTGCAAAGGAAGCTTGGGATACTCTCCAAGTTACTAATGAAGGAACCTTGGCGGTGAAGAAATCGAGGCTTCAAATGTTGGCATAACAATTTGAAGGTTTAAGTCAGGTTTAAGAATGATCTCCTAATAATGGATGAGGTAGAGCAAAGCAGGGAATGAGCCAGCTGGTACCCAGTAGATGAGTTAGAGGAAATACCAATCAAAGATGATAACCTTTTGAATATAGTCACGGTTGGAGCTACCTTAAAACCAAGAATGAAGGAAGGCTTGATCAAGCTTATTCAAGAATTTAATGACATCTTCATTTGGAACCACGACTAGATGCCAGGGATCCCGATATCTTTGGCAGCTTATCGTTTGGCAGTAGATCTTACCTTCAATCCCATCAAACAAAAGAGGCGTCACTTTAATACAGAGACTAACGTTACGGTTCATGAAGAAGTTGACAAGTTGATCAAAGCTAGCTTCATCAGAGATGCCCGGTATCCTGAGTGGATTGCCAACATAGTCATGGTTACAAAGGCAAATGAGAAGTGGCACATGTGCATCGACTACACCGACCTCAACCGGGCATGCCCGAAAGATAAGTTTCCTCTAACAAAGATCGACCAACTGGAAGACACCATGGCTGGAAACAATCTCCTAAGCTTCATGGACGTGTTGGGGTGCAATCAGATCATGATGCACCCCACCGATTAAGACAAGACCAGCTTCATCACGGGCCACCTACCAGCGATTTATCAATCGGCTATCCAAGTTGGAAACAGGAAAGACAATGGAAGTATACGTAGACAATATGATCACCAAATCCCAGGAAGTAGAGAAACACCAGGACCACCTATGTAGAACCTTCCAGATAGTGAGAGAAAACCAAATGCTCCTTTAGAGTGACTGCGGGGAAGTTATTGGGTTTTATAGTGAACGAGAGAGGAATAGAGGCAAACCCATAAAAGATCCGAGCTAACTTAGACCTGGATTCCCTAACCACTTTTAAGAAAGTTCAAGTGTTAGCAGGGCGTATAGTAGCACTTAACCAGTTTAGTTCACGCTTCACTTATAAATGCCTCCCCTTCTTCAAGGCCATCGAGTAGGGGAAAAACATGGAATTGGACCAAAATAGCGAGCGAGCCTTCCAAGATTTAAAGAATTACCTCTCTAGGCCACCACTTCTAGTTAAGCCCATTCCGGGAGAGGAGTTACAGATCTACTTAGCTATGTCAGAAACAGCTGTAAGTCTATACCATAGTTGATTTTTGAGAGAAAATCAATACCATGGTTGATTTGGTGCAGTCTAGTTTTTGTGAGGTTAGACTCTAAAAATAGAAATTACACTAACGCAAACCTTCAGGGAAAAATTGGAGGACGAATAGAAAAACAATCTCAACTTTGAATCACTAAGATCGGAGTTCAAATGAAGAAGTTATGGTGTTTGGAAGGTGAGAAAATTTGGGAGAAAATTCTGCACTCAAATTTTGAATCTCTTCTTCTTATTGAAATTTGACAGGTAAGGGATATATAAAGGAGAAGGAAAGAATAGAGTATGAAATGACCAAAAAGGACAAGAAGCAGCCAAGCTTGCATGCTGCCTGAGATGGCACGTGGGCATCTCAGGGCAGCAAGCCTTCTTGCCCGAGAGGAACTACCTCTTCTTTGAGAAGCTCTCATTCACCCTGGTTACCTCAGTAAGGAAGCTTCACCCCTACTTTTAAGCCTATATAGTGGCGGTGGTGACAGAACAACCTCTCTGCCAATTTATGCAAAGGGTAGATGTATCCGGAAAGGTAGTCTTGTGGGCTTTGGAACTCACCCAGTTTGACCTGACATACAAGTCTTGAACAACAATTAAGGATCAGGCCCTGACAGACTTTGTGTCTAAATTTTTTTACCCTCTCAAGTGAGAAAACCACGGTGACACTAAATCCGGCTCTTGAGAAGCTTCAGAAGAACATCAATTGGCAAAAGGCTGTAATGCTTGGATCCTATACACCGATGTAGAATTTGAACAAGCAAGGTTTCGAGTCGGCGTAGTCCTGACAGACCCAGAAAGGAAAGAATGCTGCCACTGTTTTAGATTTGAGTTCAAAGTAACCAATAATGAGGCAAACTATGAGGCACTCCTAGCAGGAATGAAGGCATCATCGAGCTTGGGGCAGATTACTTGCACGCCAAGAGTGACTCGTTACTCATTGTTAACCAAGTTACAGTGCTTTACCAAGGCAAGGGTGACAACATAACTGCCAACCTGAAACTGTGTCTAGCAACTCAGGGAAAGGTTTAAGGGTTCAAGATTGAATAGATACCTCGACAACAAAATCATCGGACGGATGACTTATTAAAGATGGCTACAAATAAGGGTCAAGCCCTACCAAAAGGAGTGCCCCTTAAGGTGATCTCCAAACCAAGCATAACTACGAGCAAGAAAATCTGCCCAGATGACCGACTACCATGTTTGATGGACCCGATTGTTGCCTACCTCCGAGAAGGAAGGCTTTAGAAGACCCAGATTGAGCTCAAAAAATCAAGAGGGTATTCGTTCGGTATTACCGAGTAGATGGGTACCTCTGTAGGAGGGGTAAGTTACTTCGATGTCTACATCTTGACGATGCAAGCTGGACAATAAGAGAGGTCCACTGTAGGGACTGCGGGAATCAAATTGGTGGGGAGACTTTATCAAGTAATTGACATAGGGTACTACTAGCCAACTATTCACCAAGATGTGAAGATGTTTGTTCAATCCTGTGAACTGTGCCATAAGACCTCGAACTTGAGCCACCTTCCTTCAGAAAATCTATCATCAATCAGTTAGTTCTACTCTTTTACCGTGTAAGGGGTTGACCTGACTAGTCCACTGCCATCGCTCTTAGACGGGCTAAGCACGCTATCATTGCAATTGATTATTTTACTAGATGGGTCAAAGAAGGACCCCTCTCCTAGATTTCAGAAGAGAATATGACCAAGTTCATCAAAACCAATGAGGTTTATAGGTTCAACACTCCACTCATCATAATCACTGATCATAATCACTGACCTCGGTAAACAGTTCGATAATGTCCGATTCAGAAACTTTTGCAAAGTTTTGGGGATGGACCTCTGGCTTGCTTCAGTAGCTTACCCTCAAACTAATGGGATGGTCGAGTCTACCAACAAGACCATCGAGAAGTTGTTGAAAAATAAATTATAGCAAGAGAAAGGCAAGTGGGTCGAGGAGCTCAACGAGGTCCTTTGAGCATACCAGACTAAGAAAAGAACAACCACTGGGGAAACACACAACTCGCTGACTTTTGGGGTTGAGACAGTCATTCCCATTGAGCATAAACTGACCACGTTCAGGGTACACCATTTCAAACTGGAGAGCAACGAGGTTAAGCTCTGAGCCAAGCTAGAACACTTGGAGGAAAAACAAGATCAAATAGCCGAGAGGGCAACGATTTAACAGAGCAAGATTATGAGGTATTTCAATAAAATAATGAAGGCCAGGAGCTTAAAAAAAGGAGATTGGTACACAAGAAGGTGACCCAGAACAACTGGATAGGATCGAATGAAGTCTTAGGACCAAACTATGAAGGGCCATTCTTGGTGAAGGTAGTGATTCGCAGCGGTGCTTACAAGCTAGAGGATATGGATGGTCGACCTATTGACCACACCTGGAATGCTGATCACTTGAAGAAATTTTACCCCTAGACAGGGGACTCCTTATCAGACTATCTCCATTTAGGTATCAATAAGTTTTAAAAGTATTAATGTACTCCATCTTGATCATCAATAAAGTCTGTCATTAGTTTCTCCATCTACAGTTGCATTCTATATAAATGAATTCGCCATGATTGCCATGAACTAAGGAAAGGTAGATAACTTCCTTGAAGCCTTGGTCGGGCACCACCCCTAGCTAAAAAGGGTCTGAGTGTAAATGTATAGTTGCCATTCAGATCTCACGACCAGGATAGCAAGATAGTCTTCCTGATGCATTGGTCAGGCTACCACCCCAAGAAAGGTCTAAGTATAAGTGCATATTTGCTATCCAGATCTCGAAACCATGATAGCTAGATAGCCTCCTAACACCTTGGTCAGGCTACCACCATCAAGAAGGATCTGAGTGTAAATGCATAGTTTCCATCCAGATCTCGAGACCAGAATTGCTAGCTAGCGTTCTTGATGCCTTGGTCAGGCCACTACCCCTAAGAATGATCTAAGCATAAGTGTATATTTAATAGCTAGGTTGAGGTCGTCATAGTGGCTTATTATGTTATCGAAATTCAAGTGTGTAAATACTCGTTGGGGACTTAGAGTGATCTCTACAAGTACCCAGGTCCAAATATCAACAAATTGGCAAGACCTCATTCCAAGAGGCCCTATGTCCAAGCTAGCAAGGCAAGATATTTTGCTAAATGTTAAAAAGTGTACACATCCTGCTCGTTGCATTTCACTAAGGACGCTTTTAGTTAAGTATTAGGGGCCAATCTTCTATCTATCTTACTAGCTAACTTATATTTTACTTGGAAAAATTGAATGAAATAATAAGCAGGGATCAATCAAAGAAACAATGGAGGAAGTTAGAAAAAATTTCCATTAGTAATGATAAGGAATCTTATCTCCTCATAAGGCTACAAGCATCCACCAAGGAGCCAATCCCTTAGTTCTGGGCAACATCAATAAAGAAGAACAAAAAAAAATTGAAAAAAAGAAACTGGTCATGAATAGAGTGGTTACCCACCCTCTTTTCCGGGCAATTAAGATAGATTATAAATGGATCAAGTCACGCATCAACATCCCCTTGTTGGTCTCATCACTCTGCTCCTCCATCTGCTCCTACTTTCGCTGGGTGTTCGTCTCCTTGTTGCTCAGCCTGGACATTCACTCCTACTGCTCCTTCCATATGGGGCTGCTCACCTGCTTGCTGCCCAGCCTAGCCATATGTCAGGACCTCATCAACAACAACCATGACTTCAGGGGGAATGGTTTCATCCTAAGAAGTAGGAGTCACCCCTGGCACCATATGCTCACTCCTGACTCTGCTCCAGCAAGCTCTTTAAGGTAATCTCCAACTTCGCCCTAAACCTCAAGTAGACATTCAGTCTGCACGGATTGGACCCCACTAGAAGCCTTCCTAGGTCTCGAGCGTAGAAGATGTTGGGATTATGCTCAATAGCAAGAGTATAATAATGTATGTGACAATCTTTTCATATTAATAAGGTGATTTCTAGTTTAACAAATCTTATAACATTTATAGTTTAATTATTATAATTGTCAAAAGTAAATAATCATATGGTCAAAAGACAATGACAAAAGAAGAATTGTTCATACATCTAGATAGGTATGAGGTAGAAACAATTCTTTAGTTAGTCCTGAATAATATTCACAACTTAAGATAAAGGTTGGGCGCCTTTGTCTTATTAAAGTTGCAGATTATTTTGCTAGCATTTGAGTGGGATCAAATGTGTTATATTGAGTCTAAAATCATCAAAGTGTGGTGTCTTTGGGCAAAAGATTCTAGTGCACTGGGTGCATTGAATTGGATCACATGGAAAAACTTTATCTAAAACCGTCAATGGATAAAATTTTTCACTTGAAGACAATCGAAGAGTCTATCTCAATCCTGAGATAAATGATGGACTTATGGTTGCAAGTGTCATCATTTGAGCTATCAATGAATACGATTATATAGCATAGTCTATCCTCGATAGTTTGGTGGTATTCATTTGTTAATCGATAGAGGACTTCATTTATAGATATGGACATCGTGGCTCCATTTATTAAATATGAGTAGAATACCATCATATGGATATTTTTAGGTATTGGATATTAAATCTTAACGTTAAGTGTTCAATAGTGTCTATTGAAACATGGTTTCTGGACAAGTCAAAATATCCAAGTTCAAAATGTGGTAATATGAGTAAATATGGCAACTTAGAGAGCTATAAGCAGTTTATAAGGCATTGACGATTACTGGTATTCTTCACGAGGATACCCTATCTCCAATAAAGTTGTCTAGGGTATGAATGAGAAACATTAACTTATTCTATCGTTATTTAAGAGTTCAATTTTGGTTCTTTAGTGGAATGAACTAAAATTAATAGATCGGACCTAAGTGAATCATTTGTTGAATGTGATTGGGTTGTGTCTATTGGAGCTTAAATTTAGATAGCCCGCCAAGATCCCCAATCCACATGAACTTGCATGGGTTACTTGATATATTCTACTGGACCAATTTAGGGGTCCATCTCGAATTGTATTGAGGCAGGTGGACTTGTTTCTTTTTGTAAAACTGGGTCTAGTTCACATGTGGACTTTTTATTAAGGTCCAATAGATTTAATAAAATAAGAAAAATGATATATTGGCCCATGTATATGTGTTGGGCGGCAAAGCTATATAAAGTAGCTTAATTTATTGTTTTTTATTTTATCATTTAATTAAATGGAAATTAATAATTGTTTAATTAAAAATCAAAATCTTTTTTCTAGTAGGAGAAGGTCTCCTAATATTATACTATTGTTGGTAGTATAAATAATATTAAAGATTATATTTGATAAAAAGAATTATTTATCTAGTCAAATTAGGAAATCTTTAATATGGTTACAAAAACACTATTTGAGTTGGATTAGGAGTCTTGGTGTAGGAAAGAATTCATTTTGGAAAAGGATTCTTGGTCACCAAGTAAATCCTCCAAAGGATAGGATTCTTGCCCACCAAGTAAATCCTTCTTAGGAGAGGATTATGTCTCCTAAACAAAATACAAGTAAACCCTCTTTAGGAGAAGATTTGTGAACCTATAAATATAGGTTGTATATTTAGGCCAACCTAATGAAATTTCTTCTTGAAAATTTCGGCCAAGCTAAGGTTGTTTTCAAAAGAGAAAAATTTGGCCAAGCCAGAATTCTAAGAGTAGAATTCGGCAAAGGTATTTTTGATAGAGAAAATTTCGGCCAAAGGGAAATTTTGAGTGTAGAGAATTTGGTTCTTGCTCTAGACAAATTCTTCAAACTCAAAAGATTGATGTGTGAGAAATTCGACAAAGAAGATATGAAAGAAAGAACGCTTTGTATTCAATAGTGCACTAGTAGCCTTCACATTAAAAGGTTTTGTGTACAACATCGAATCTAGGTTCACGCGAGTTTCAATCAAATTGATTGATACCTAACGTTCTTTGTTTTCTTCTTGGAGGATTATTGTGACTAACAAAGATTTTTTTTTGTTTGTTTCCATCCTTAGGTATACAATTTAAAGAAAGGGAGCCCACACTCCTACATGATTCACATTCGTGATTGGATTGGAAGATCTTGCGGATTCAATTCATCACTAGTTCAATCGTCACGAGAAAAATGTACGATACTTTTTATATACATCAATTAATCTTGGGTTAAGGTTCTTGTTATTAAAAAGGGAAACTATTTATTTATACCAAACCCTAATTTTTAATTTTTCTCACTTCCGTTGTACGATTTTCCCTACAATTGGTATCAGAGGCAGGTTGTACCCTTGATTAATTGATGTATGTATACTTGAATCTTTTTCTTTTATTGTATAAATGCATGTTTTAGAAAGAGATGAGACTATGTATTCGCATATATATTTACATTGGAATGTATGGATATATATGTTTTATATGTGGATTGTTATTGCTCAATTTTGGTCCTCGAATTTTGATGTATTTTGTTTTGGGATTGTATCAAGAAGGGTGGTCTATCATCGCCATAATTTCCTTCTTAGTTGTTGCTAAATTTTTATTTATTTTGCTATTGTAATAAAAATACTGCACTATATTGTAATTAAAAAAAACTGCAGTATTATTTTATTTAACTTATTTCTATAATAAATTCAAGTATCAATGACTCGAAGGTTTGAATAATTGGAAGCAACCAGAACAAGTTTGGGACCGTGCGAGCCATAACAACAAACGTGCATGCGAAGAGCACGTGGCCACAATTGTTGTGGCATGGGCTGCGTACGGCAACCCTATGGAAACCATGTTCTGCGCATGGCAGCCCCTTATGGGGTTGTGGGCTGTGCACATCCATGGGAGGGAGCCAAGGGTGTGCACGCCCATAGGAGGCAGCCGAGGGATTCCAAACGATGAAGGTCAAGTGAAGACTTGTTCGCTAAGAAAGGAGTATTTTGTATTCCAAGACATATGTCATTTACTTGCTTTTCAAGGATGGACCAAAATTGTAGCTATTTATATTTTTGTAAATATTGCAATGTTTGTCATTGTTTGATAACATGTCATATAGAATAGGAGTGCCACCCATATATCTCTTTTGGTATGAACATGCATTGAATGGTTTAGGTATCTAATTGGCATCTAAATGACTTGGTAAATCATTCTATTGAATTCGATCACATGCCATAAATAATTGAGTGGAAGAATGTGTTTTGGAACACCCATGGCCTCCAAGTTTAGTTGAGCATTATGTTTTGTGTAATAACCTCCCAAGAGGTATTCATGAATGGAATTTAGCAAGATACTTCCATACAAGGATAGACTAGACAATTAACCCAAACGATATCTACTCCCAAAGGAGGGATATTCGTGAGAGAATATATTGAAGGTTTATAACATGGTAATACACTCAATGTGATTTTATTAATATCCTCTAAGATTTCTTGTTAATAAAATTGCAAGGCTAAAATTGAAAAGGTTGGTTGTTATGTTAACAATTAGGTAGGACCCAGTTCGACTAGTAAATGGTCCGAACTCCCAAAATGGGAGTTGGATCACCGTTGAATTTTATGATTGAATTATCTTATTTATAATTAAAGATAAATATTCAAAAGTGCTAAATCATGATTGTTTACTTATATAATTTTTGTTATTAAAAAGATATCATGACCCCATCCCTAATCAACATCCTAAAAGATAATACTTTAACTAATGATAATTATGTCACATGGAAAAGGAATATTGGGTTGTTGTTGCAAGCTGAAAAGCATAAGTTCATTCTGTATACTCCTAAACCACCTACTCCTACTAATGAATTTACTCAGGAGCAAAGAGATGAGTATCAACTGTGGGAGTCTTCAGATGAGAGGGCTAAATGTATGTTACATTATGGCCACCATCTCTAACGTGTTGCAACATCAACTTGAAGGAATGGAGACTGCTGCCGATATAATGATGTCTCTAGAGAAGATGTTTGTTGTGAGGTCTAGGATGACTAAGAGACAGGCAGTGACTGCCTTCAAGAATCTTAGGATGAAACCTAGACAGGCTATGAAAGATCACATGTTGAAAGTCATAGCACATCTCAACATTGCTGAACTGAATGATGCTGAGATAGATGGTGAGATGAAAATTGACATGATTGTCAACTCACTATTAGATTCCTTTGTTCACTTTAAGTTGGACTACACCTTGAACAATAAGGAATGCGCCTTGCATGGCCTGATGCAAGATGATAAAAGTACCAAGAAAATCCTTGTGCAATGTAAGGGTTAAGAGATTTATATGGTTAGTAAAGTTGCTACTGTTAAGACCCGTAAGAAGGTCAAGAAATAACAGAAGAAAAAATAACTTCGGCCTAACTAGAAGGGGTTCCAGGAAAAGAAGGGACTAAATGAGAATGAATTCAACTTGCGTTTAGGCAACGGAGCGTTGGTGTCTACTAGTTTAGTGGGAGTCAAAAGAATCAATATAGATTCTTATAGGCATTTAGATTTAATAGACGTTTATTATGTACCTCAATTCAAGAGGAATTTGATTTCAGTTTCCTATATAAATAAATTTGATTATTCGGTTACTTTTAATAAAGCTATTATTATTAGTAAGAATGATAAAATTATTTGCAAAGGTACATTGGAAAATGGTTTATTCTACTTGCATAGAAATATCTTTGACTTGATAGACACGGAATCAACGAAACGTCAACCTAAAAGAGTAAAATTATCAAAAGATGAAACATACCTATGACATTTGCGCCTAAGTCATATTAACCTTGATAGGATCAAAAGATTGGTTAGTGATGGAAACTTAAGTGACTTAAAGGTTGATGATCTACCAACTTGTGAATCTTGTCTGGAAGGTAAGATGACCAAAAGATCTTTCACGACCAAAGGCACATGAGCCATTGAATGTTTAGAATTGATACACACTGATGTGTTTGGACCTATGAGCATTCAAGCTTGAGGTGAATATGAGTACTTCATCACTTTCATGAATAATTACTCAAGATTTGGATATGTGTATCTCATGAGACATAAGTCGGATGCTTTTGACATGTTCAAAGCATTTAAAGTTAAATTAGAAAAGCTTGAGAAATGCATAAAAATCTTGAGGTCTGATCGTTGTGGAGAATATTTATCTGGTGAGTTTCAGCAATATCTTATTGATAATGGGATAATTTCTCATTTTTCTGCACCAGGTACACCTCAACAAAATGGGGTGGCAGAAAGGAGAAATAGAACTCTTTTGGACATGGTTAGGTCTATGTTGTGTTAGTCAACCCTTCCTAATTCTTTTTTAAGAGATGCTTTGCAAACTGCTATGTACATTCTAAACGATGTACCAGCTAAGTTGGTTACTAAAACACCGCATGAGTTTTGGACTGAGCGAGAGCCTAGTTTACAACACTTAAGAATATTTGGATGTCCTACGCACGTGTTAAAAGGAAAGATAGAAAAGATGGAGTCTCGTTCAAAAGCATGCATATTTGTAGGTTATCCAAAAGGAATAAAATGATATTATTTCTATAGTCCTTCAGATCTTAAAGTATTTGTTTTGAAAAATGCAAAATTTCTAGAAGAGGACTGTATGAATAATTTTTTCCCTAAAAGTAGAATTGTTCTGAATGAGCTTTCAGGAGATACAATTCCATAAGAGGTTTCACAACCTAGCCCAATTGAAAGTTCCACACAAACACAAGATCAACTATCTACCATACCTCGTCATAGTGGGAGGGTTAGAAGACAACCCGAGAGATACATCGGTCTAGGAGAATCTGTGGAGAATCTATAGAGAATCTCCTGGATGACAATGATCCCTATACATGCAAGGAAGTAATGGAAGATGTTGATTGTCGCCACTGGCACAAGGCAATGCAATCCGAAATTGAATCTATGTTCAAAATCAAAGTCTAGTCTCTTATAGACTTGCCTAAAGGGATAAAACCCATCAGGTGTAAGTGGGTATACAAGAGGAAAAGAGTAATGGATGGAAAGGTGGAAACCTTTAAAGCTAGACTGGTAGCTAAAGGTTATACACAAAAGAAAGGTATTGATTATGAAGAAACCTTATTTCATATGGCCATGCTTAAATCCATTAGGATACTCTTATCCATTACGGTATCTCTAGACTTAGAGATTTGACAAATGGACGTTAAGACAACTTTCCTTAATGAACGTCTTGACAAAAGCATCTATATGATGCAACTAGAAGGATTCATTGAAAAAGGCCAAGAGGAAAGGGTATGCAAGTTGATAAGATCCATATATGGATTGATGAAAGCATCCAGATCCTGGAACATAAGGTTTGATCAAGCAATGAAAAGTTTGGATTTATTCAAAATCTTGACGAACCCTATGTATACAAAAGGATTAAAGGTGACAAGTTGGTTTCCCTAGTTCTTTACATTGTTGATATACTACTCATCAGAAACGATGTAGGTGTATTGACATCAGTAAAAGAATGGTTAGCAAAACAATTTGATATGAAGGACTTATGTGAAACAAGTTATATTCTTGGTATCCAAGTCATAAGGGATAGAAAGAATAGAATGATTACATTATCCTATGCTTCATACATAGATAAAATCTTGTCTAGGTTTTCCATGCAAGATTCCAAGAAAGGTATGTTACCTTTTAGACGTGGAATCAAACTTTCTAAGGAACAAGTTCCTAAGAATGAGCATGAAGAGCAATTCATGAGTAGGGTTCCATATGCATCGGTTGTTGGAAGTCTCATGTATGTAAAACTCTGTATTAGACTAGATATTTGTTTTACTGTGGGCATAGTTAGCAGGTTTCAATTGAAACCTGGTCTTGATCACTGGACAACAGTCAAGCTTATTTTCAAGTATCTCAGGAGAACGAGAGATTATATACTTGTATATTCTAAAGGGGATTTAATTCCCAATGGGTATATAGATTCTGAATTTCAGTCAGGTTCTGACTCTAGGAGATCAACATCAGGATCTGTGTTTACTATTGGAGGAAGGGCAGTCATATGGAGGAGTATCAAGCAATCTTGTATTGTTGATTCCACCATGGAAGAAGAGTATGTTACCACATGCGAGGCTGCTAAAGAGGTCGTCTGGCTCCGCCAATATTTGATTGACTTGGAAGTGGTTCCTGATACGAATAAGCAGATCACTATTTATTATGACATTAGTGGAGTTGTGGCTAATTCGAGAGAACCAAGAAGTCATAAGAGAGAGAAAAACATTGAAAGAAAGTATCACCTTCTGAAATAAATTGTGCATAGGGGTGACGTGATGATTACTAAGATTGCGTCAGCAGATAATCTAACGGATCCCTTTACAAAGGCTCTTTCACAAACGAGTTTTGATGGGCATCTAGAGAACATGGGTATGAAAGATATGACACATATTCAATAGAGCAAGTGGATAGCAAGAGTATAATAATGTATTTGACAATTTTTCATATTAATAAACTAATTTCTAGTTTAACAAATCTTATAGCATTTATAGTTTAATTATTATAATTGTTAAAAGTAAATAATCATAAGGTTAAAAGACTATGAGAAAAGAAGAATTGTTCATACATATAGATATGTATGAGGTAGACACAATTCTTTAGTTAGTCTTGAATAATATTCACAACTTAAATTTTATTTTATTCATAAAACTAAAATTGTTTTTGAAAGAAAATGAAAAGGTTAAAGCTGCACATAAACCTCTTACCAAACCCGATTGGGGCTACTTAAAAATACCTACCCGTTTAATTGGCCCATAAGACTCAAACTCCATTTTGATTCTACTCACAGTTGTCTCATAACTCTGCAATAGAAAATATATAAGTAATTAGTCATTGAGAGAAAAAAATAGTGTAAGAATGAAGACAGATTACACGTGGCCACGTGGGACACTGCCACTTACAAGTCTAGCAATAAACAATGTCTTGTAAGGATCTCCTACAATACTTTGGTCATTTTTGGGATCATCTGCATATAGAGAACATATTAATCAAAGAAATTAATGATTTTGAGATTATGAAAAGATTAGGCCCACCTCGTTCAACAATTTATCAGAAGAGTTTACATTTCTTAAATTCTTCAGCTGTTTTTTCTACACCCTTCTCTAGTCATAACTTTTGAATCCTAGCCCTTATTTGAACCTGAATACACAAAAAAGTCTTATTCAACGAAATGAGCACTCATGGGATGATTTTTTATAAATTTAGTATGTTTTAACAGCATTTTGTTCTTCCATGCACTCAATATGTAGATTCTAGAATAATATTCACAACATAAGATAAAGGTTGAGCACCTTTGTCTTGTTAAAGTGTTTGCTAGCATTTGAAAAGGATCAAATGTGTTATGATGAGTCTAAAATCATCAAAGTGTGGTGTCTTTGGGCAAAAGAATCTAGTGCACTGGGTGCATTGAATTGGATCACAGTTAAATACTTTATCTAGAATCGCTAATGGATAAAAGTTTTCACTTGAAGACAATCAAAGAGTCTATCTCAATCCTAAGATAAATGATGGACTTATGGTTGCAAGTGTTATAATTTGAGCTATCAATGAATACAATTATATAGCATAGTCTATCCTCGATATTTTGGTGGTATTTATTTGTTAATCAATAGAGGACTTCATTTATAGATATGGACATCGTGGCTCTGTTTATTAAATGTGAGTAGAATACCATCATATGGATATTTTGAGGTATTGGATATTAAATCTTAACGTTAAGTTTTCAATAGTGTCTATTAAAACATGGCTTCTGGACAAGTCAAAAATATCCAAGTTCAAAATGTGGTCATATGAGTAAATATGGTAACTTGGAGAGCTATATGTGGTCTATGAGCTCTTGGCGAATACTGGTATTCTTCACGAGGATACACTATCTCCAATAAAGTTGTCTAGGGTACGAATGAGAAATATTAACTTATTCTATCTTTATGGAAGAGTTCAATTTTGGTTCTTTAGTAAAATGAACTTGTTAGGTTTTGGATTGTGTTGGCATTAATTCCATATCAAAATGATGTTTACTTGTAATGATTTAGTTGTTTAGATTCATGATGATTCAAGCTTCAACGAAAAAGGAACAACTAGTCAAAGCAAGTTCAAAGTCTTCAAAGAGAAAGGATGCAATATGGCTCTAAAAAGGTATACTAAGAATTTATTTTTCTCTTACAAGGCTTAGGAACACACACACAATTCATACATTTGTGTTCCTGCATCGTTGTGCACCATTATAGGCACACACACACAATTCGTACATTTGTGTCCCTGTATCGTTATGCACCATTACAGGTATACATATACAATTCATTCATATGTGTCCCTGCATTGTTGTGCACCATGTATAATACATTCACACACTTGAAGGTGAATGCTCATGCATTGGTATGAAAATAACATGTTTTGGAAAATTCATGATTGGAGACTATCTCTATGTAGTTTGCAATCTAGTGTGAATTGTGTTTGTATGTGTATATATTTGTATAACAAGGATATTGAACTTGAATTTTAGTCTTAAATCATTCTTGATTGAGTTTTGGTAACTTTGATTACTCATTCTATTGATTTCAAGTTCTAAGTCAAAAGATACTACACTTTCAACTCATGTTGCGTTCATTGTCTTTGTCATCATATATCGAGTCAAATTATTATTTTTTTGGGTTGAGTATCTTATATTTCCATGTCCATGACAGAGTTATGGTTCGTAATCCACAAACGGATTTGAATTCCGAGTTCGGAGGTAGGAGAACGGTCGATGAATGCGAAGAGAGGTCGAGGGAAAAAGAAGACAGCAAAGCTCATCTGCCCCAAGATGGCCATGTGCCATCTAGGGCAGCAAGCAAGCTTGGCTGCTTCTTGTCCCTTTAGGTCATTTTATATGTCCATTTTCCCTCTACTTTATATATCCATTTCCTCTCACATTTTATTCTAAGAAGAAATTCAAAATTTGAGTGCAGAATTTTCTCCCAAATTTTCTCACCTTCCAAACAGGATAACCTCTTCATTTGAACTCCGATTTGAGTGATTGAAAGTTGAGGGTGTTTGTCTATACACCCTTAATATTTTATCTGAAGGTTTGAGTTAGTTTTATTGCTGTGTTTGGAGTCTATTCTCATAAAAACTGGACTGCACCAAATCAACTAAGTTACTGATTTTCTCTCTAAGTTTTCTTTTAAAACTTGGTCAATTGCCTTGGGTTTTCTTCTTCAACATATATATTTGTCTTGTGATTGTTTTTATTTGAGTTTTGAACTCATTTAAAGCTAGATTAAGTTTCAATTGAAATCTCACATGTTGAGTTAGGTTTTGATTTTGCCTATGTTTTCACATGTTTGGGATTGTATTGTGCTAGCTTTGATTCTAGGACTATTTGATGATCTTTGATTGATTGATTTTGTGAAAAATAGTTACTCGCATGTATTAGGCTTTCTTTGGCCGAAATCTCACTATAATACATGTGCTTGTTTTTATTTGAGCTATTCATGTGCCTTGTTGAATCTATGAATAGGAAATATGCTCTAGAACTCTTGCTTTAATCTAAATGACTTTGTCACATGATTTTAGCATGTTTTTTGGTTTAGGAGATTTAAACTTGATTAAGTGTTAGTTGAACATATCTTATTATTCAAGTTTTAGATCTATGAATGTATCTAGGTTGTATTTAATGTTGAACATATCTTACATTATCTAGATGAATTAAACATGCATGATTGACTATACTACATTTGTTTTGTGCATTCATGCTCATGTCTAGTATTTTCCATAGGATGTGTTGATCATAGCATTCTATGTTGCATGCTTGTTTGCATTTTGCATTCATGATCACCTAGATGCCTTGTGAGGAGGAAGTCTTGACAATAGGTGTGAGATCTATGTTGTTGAGCAAGGAAGTCTTGGCAAGAGGTGGGAGACCTTAGATTGTCAAACGAGGAAGTATTGACTAGAGTTGGGAGGAATCGGATAGTTGAGCAGGAAGTCTTGCCTAGGGTCGTGAGGATCCGGAAGGGTGAGCGAGGAAGTCTTGACTAGATTCGTGAGGACTCGGATAGTTGTGCAAGAAGTCTTGCCTAGGGTCGTGAGGATCTGAAAGAGTGAGCTAGAAAGTCTTGATAAGAGGTGTGAGGCCACGGATTGTTGAGCAAGAGGGCGACATCTTCTTGAGTAGGATAAGAGGGTAGTTTCTAGATGAAGGGGTCACTTGAGAGATTGTACTTGTATTATCTAGTAGTGGATTTTGTTTGCCGGTAGTTGCTAACCCGTGGATGTTTCCTCTTCAAAGGTTTACCACGTTATATCTTGTGTCAACTTTTCTCTATCCTTATCTCTCTTATATTTGTATTTGTTATTTGAATACTATGGATAGAACTCTATATGTAAGTTGACTTCCTTTCTATAATATAGATTGTGTATGTGTTATGATTACTTGTTTGTATCACATTTTGCTTGTTTTATATATTGATTAAGCGTCTTTAATTGATATATATATATATATATATATATATATATATTGTGATACAAGCAATTTAGAGGGACAAACTTTTGTTTGTTTCTAAGGGAGTCAAAAAAGGTGCCAAACCTGTTCACTACCCTCTAGGTTAGCCTTGAGCATTTAACTGTGTTTGTATTTTCAATTGGTATAATAGATTGTACTTAGTGAGAGTCCAGGTTATACATTCACGGTTTTTGCAAAGCTTTTAAAGTCATGGGATTACAAGATGATGTAATGTCGGAAAGAGCCTCAAATACTAGTACACCATTACTTCGAGGCACTAACTATGGGTATTGGAAGTTGAGGATGAAAGCCTACATTTACTCTATTGATGAAAGGGCTTGGATGTTAGTGGAAGAAGGTTATAGTCCTCCTACCAAGGTTCAAGAGGATGGAACCTTGATACTTACCCAAGGAGTGAATGGACAATGAATGAGTTTGAGGTTGCTAAGTGGCACCATCGTGCTATGAATGCCTTCTTTGGAGGAGTTGATAGGCATCAATTCTCCTACATTCAAAATCTTGAATCCAGAAAGGAAGCTTGGGATACTCTCTAAGTTACTAATGAAGGAACCTTAGCGGTGAAGAAATCAAGGCTTCAAATGTTGGCATCACAATTTGAAGGTTTAAGTATGGGTGAAGAAGAAAAGTTTGAAGACTTCTACTTCCGACTTCTTAACATTGTTAACCAATGTCAAACACTTGGAGTACTTATCTCAAAAGAGCGTTTAAATTGGAAAATTCTTAGGTCTTTTCCTATGAGATTTAAACCAAAGGTGATGGCCATTGAGGAAAGCAAGGATGTGGATAGCATGAGCATTGATGAGTTGCTTGGGTCTATCCAAACTTAAGAGATGTGCTTGAAACCAAAGATTAAGAGTAAGTGAATCGCTCTCAATGTTATTGAGGAGGAGAGTGATGATGAAAATGAAGAGATAGCTTTTTTGGTTAGAAAGTTCAAGAAGTTTCTAAAGAAGAATGCCAAGCCTAAAGGCAAGTCTTCTAAGGAAAAGGGAGTTAAGAAAACATCATCTCCAAGGAATGAGAAGAATAGTCAAGCCATGAACATAAAAGATGTTCAATGATACAATTGTCATAGTTTCGGTCACTCTAGTGAGTGCACCAAGAAGCCATCTAAGAAAGATATGAAAGGCAAAGTGATTACGGCTACTTGGAGTGATGATAACTCTAGTGATAATGAGAGCTCTAGTAGTAAGTCTTTAAGTGATGAAGAGTTGGTAAGCAACTTTGTAGCTCTAACGGCTTCTCATTCTCCACTAGATATTGATGGTACAATATCTTTGAACAAGAACTTTGATACAAACCATCATGGAAGCTCTAGTTCCATTTCTACTAATCTTGAGTTGTTGGACAATATAGAAAAGTTTGAAGAAGCTAGAGATAATGCTCTAAGAGAGGTAGTCGAGAAGGATGATTTGATCAAGCAATAACTAGATGAGTTTGTGATTGTCACTCGTAGACTTCTTGGTGAGAAAGGTGATATTATGAAGAAGTTTAGAGAACATGAAAATATAAACCTTGAGAAGGATAATGTGATTTCTTTGAAGAAGAGAGAACAAGAATTAATGGAAGAGATAGACACAGCTAAGGAGGCCATTAAGGACTTAGTGAATGATTCGGTAAGTGTGTCTAGTGTTAGGAATCTTGTTAACTCTCATAGTGGTGAAGACGACTTGGTAGTTAAAGAGGAGCTCTTAAAATTATTAATTCCTACTCACTTGGATGAAGTCGTGATTAATAAGAAACCATACAAAAAGAGAAGATCAAAAGCCAAGAAGAAGTTGGCGAACAAGGTATCTTTGCAAACTCCTAGTGAAGTTAGTTCAACTCCAAAAGGTACAATCTCATCTTTTATTCCAATTTGCCACTATTGCAACACAATAGGTCACATTAAGCCTATGTGTTATAATTATATTGAAAAATGCAATTTAGGAAATGAATTTGGAGATAAGAAGATTAAACTTGAACTTGAACATGCTAAGGACTTGAAAGTTGAAAAACATGATAATATTGCTAAGCTTGAAAAGAACTTTTGGAGTAGAAAGAAAACTAATCTTGTTCAACTTGACAAAGCTTGTGTTGAAAATGTTAAGGAATGGTGTATTAATGATATTCTTGTTAATCAAGTCATTGAAAAACTTTACTCTAGATTTAACATTGTTAGATTTAACATTGTTGTCAAGGATGATATTGGAAATGTTTGTGTAGGTATACCCAAGAACAAGTGGTTCAAGGGTGAGTGCTCTTATCACTAATATAAGAAGCACATGTGAGGTAGCTTTGAGGCAATATATCAATTATGCTGAGAATTCTTGCTTGCTAGCTTTGAATACTCCATGTATTGATATGAACTCGGTTATCTCACATCATAGTTGTTATGTTTGTCAAAATTTATTGGTTAACTTTTGAGAAGTTATTTTGATATATGTGTTGATTGAGTTGAGATATTATGCTTTTTATACTCTTGTTGTGAAACATCATCAACTTGGTGTCATGAGAACATTCAAGGCAAGAGTGCTCATAAAAAAGGCGGAAGTATGATATTTGATGAATATAATGTGCAAAAGGTAACTCTATACTCTAATGCATGTTCTCTTAGGTATTCATCTTTTGACTCGATTTTTGATATACATCTCATAGCATGTCATAATAGAGAATTTTGTATAGCATACATATGGTTCTCATTGATATTTGATATTTTAGGATCTAATAGTGATATTGTTCACATTGATCTTAACTTTGATGATTGTTTGTGTATAGTATATTGAGTGGCATTACTTTTGAAAATATGAGCTTCATATTCTTTGAAAGCTACTCATTAGAGAAGTAATGATCTTGAATAAGTCTCAACTTATTTCTTTTAGATCAATTTCTTATGAGCCATAAAATCTTGGTTTTGTAAAATTGCACATTGCTTCTCTTATATTTTTGCTAGTAGGTTGAGCTTACTAATATGTAAACTTTGGATACACCTTGAAGTTTTTGTGCTTAAGTACATTTAAAATGACCTATGGTTAGTAACCATTTTGCTTCGGCAAATACATAGAACTCAACGAGCACCTTCATGGAAAGGGCTACACACATTGGTTATGAAAGTTACCCAATGTTGGAAAGAGCCACACCATTGTGATGAGTGAAAGCCGCCATGAAGTGAATTTTGTTTATGTTTTTTAAAAAAAAAGAAACAAATCAAAGAAGTGTGGAAATGGAATCATGAAGAGAAAAATTCTTTGATTCAAAGACTAAAAAGAAAAGGAGGAAGGCTTAAAAAACAGTATAGTTGAAAATCAAATAAGCTCAGGTTGAAAAACAGAAATGGGATGACAATCCACATGCTTACACATGCTCATATGTTGAAATCTATTATCTTAAAAGCAAAAATTCCGGATGATAATCGATTTGACTTTTTATGGAAAAACCTTAAGATGAATAGTTATTGGAAATCGTTTGCATGTTGATTATCAAACTACTTCTTGTATATATTTGAAGCATATCTCTCACACACACACTATGTTTATGAGTATGATGATATTTTAGCAATTGTTGGAGAATTATGAGAGAACTTGAAAAAACTGTATATCTCTCTTAGCATGTGAAGCTTATTTTGTTGATATTTCTTCAAATTGCTTGAATGTGTGATTGTGTGAACATCTTTGTGAACTTTATGCTATCATTGATTTTAGTTATAGCATTTATCAAGGGGGAGCATTGTATGCTAGACATTGTTCTCCTTTATGATATGTTCACTAGCTTCATTTTGTTACATGTGGCATTTTTTTGTCTTAATGATACTTGTAAGATATTACTTACTATCTTTGTCTTGCATGATGATTTATTCTTAAGTCTTATGTCTTTGTTTTTATATTTTTGTGACTAATATGCTTGTTTTTGTCTTTCACTCACTTTTGTTATATGTATATAGCATCTTATAACATAAGAAAAATGAGAAGAACTAAGATTAGTTGAAGTGGAAATCAATTGAATCCCATTGTGAAAGCCAAGTCTACCTCAAAAGGATCCAAAGCTTTAAGGACAAAAGATTTAGGGATCTTTTGAACAAATAAGATATTTCAAGAGAGAGGCATTGATTTTGGTAAGTGTAAAGATTCTTATGTTCTTAAGTGCTTAAAGGATAGAAAATGGGAATCTTGGGTGAGCATGTTAGGAGTTGTAAATGATACTCTTGTTAGAGAGTTGTATCTTGAATATAGGGAAAGTGCCACCTTGTTAGATGCTTTGATGGAAATTAGGGGTGTTGTGTTTAGAGTTAACCCGGAAAACATTAACAAGTTTCTTGGGCTATCTAATGATATAGATTCTAATTTTCTAGATGTGGATTTCATTGAGAATCTAAATATCATGGGTAGAACTTTTTGTGACAATGCTTCTTTTGAGTAAAAACGTAGAGCATATATTAGTCAATATGAGTTAACTAAGGCTAGTGCATTTTGGCATCTATTCATTTGCACTAACATTATTGGATCTTCGAATTCAACCGAGTTGAATAAAGACAATATCAAAATAGTGTATGCCTTGGTAACTAATCAACCTATAAACCTTGGAGATCTTCTCATGTATTACATTGATAGTGCAGCTTTCTCTACTATAGGTGATAAAAAGCTTGCATTACCAGGGTTTATTACTTCATTGTGTTTAGCTCGTTGGATTAAGAGTAGAGAAGATGATGTGTTAGTTCAACCCTTGGAAAAATATTATGATAAACTTGTGTCATACATGTCCTATAAGAATAAGGGTAAGACTTGTGATACTTTTGGACTATTTAGTAGTTCTCAAGTTGATAGTCATGTGATTAGCATAAATATTCTTCTAGATTGGGCTATACAATTGAAGGAGAAGGTTGATGAACTTAGTGTTATAGTTGTTCAACAAGATGCTAGGATAAAAGAGTTGTAGGAGTGCAATGCTTCAAGTTCAAGACCACCTCTCAAGCATTATGTTAGATCAACTACTTGAACAACTTTCTTTGGTGGAACAAGTAGCTAGAATTTGAGTCTTGAGGTTTATTTCTTAACTTTTGGCATCATTTCATGTCAAAAAGGGGGAGAAAGAGATGCTAGTTACTTAGTTTCTTTTTATGTTGTTTTTGTGAACTTTTGAACTTTCAATGGCATGTAATAATTAGTCTTAAGATTTGGTTAAGAATTCTTGTGTTTTGGCATGTATTGAGGGGGAGATACATGTATTTGTGGACTTAATTGTATATTCTTATCCATATTATATGTTGTCATTTGTTGTTTTTCTCTTGTATATGCATTGCGCTTTGAGATGATTTGTAGGTTGCTTCAAGAGAAGATCAAGATGAAGTTCAAAAGTTGATGAAGAATAGTTATTAGAATCTTACTCATTGTAATGTGAGGGAGTGACTTTGTGACCTATCTTCATTTTTATATTTCTAGTAAATGTATAGGTGTTTTGACATGGAATTTGCCAAAGGGGGAGATTGTTAGGTTTTAGATTGTGTTGGCATTAATTCCATATCAAAATGATGTTTACTTGTAATGATTTAGTTGTTTAGATTCATGATGATTCAAGTTTCAAAGAAGAAGGAACAACTAGTCAAAGCAAGTTCAAAGTCTTCAAAGAGAAAGGATGCAATATGGCTCTACAAAGGTATACTAAGACCTTATCTTTCTCTTACAAGGCTTAGACACACAAACACAATTCATACATTTGTGTCCATGCATCGTTGTGCACCATTATAGGCACAGACACACAATTCATACATTTGTGTCCCTGCACCATTGTGCACCATTATAGGCATACACATACAATTCATTCATATGTGTCCTTGCATCGTTGTGCATCATGTATAACACATTCACACACTTGAAGATGAATGCTCATGCATTGGTATGAAAATAACATGTTTTGGAAAATGCATGATTGGAGACTATCTCTATGTAGTTTGCATTCTAGTGTGAATTGTGTTTGTATGTTTATATGTTTGTATAACATGGATATTGAACTTGAATTTAGTCTTAAATCATTATTGATTGAGTTCCGGTAATTTCGGTTACTCATACTATTGATTTCAAGTTCTAAGTCAAAAGATAGTACACTTTCAACTCATGTTGTATACATTGTCTTCATCTTCATAAATAGGGTCGAATTATTATTTTCTGGGTTGAGTATCTTATATTTCCATGTCTGTGAGAGAGTTATGGTTTTTAATCCGCAAACGGATTCAAATTCCGAGTTCGGAGGCAGGAGAACGGTCGAAGAAAGCGAAGGGAGGTCGAGGGAAAAAGAAGACAGCAAAGCTCTTCTTTCCCTAGATGGCGCGTGGCCATCTAGGGGCAGAAGGCTTGCTGCCCCGAGATGCCCACGTGCCATCTTGGGCAGCAAGCAAGCTTGGTTTCTTCTTGTCCATTTTGGCCATTTCATATGTCCATTTCCCTCTCCTTTAAATATCCCTTCTCTCTCACATTTCATTCTAAAAAGAGATTCAAAATTTGAGTGCAGATTTTTCTCCCAAATTTTCTCATCTTCCAAAAACCATAACTTCTTCATTTGAACTCTAATTTGAGTAATTCAAAGTTGAGAGTGTTTTTCTATACATCCTCCAACTTTTCTCTGAAGGTTTGAGTTAGTTTTAACGCTGTTTATGGAGTCTATTCTAACAAAAACGGGACTGCACCAAATCAACTAAGGTATTGATTTTCTCTCAAAGTTTTCTTTTAAAACTTGGTCAATTGCCTTCGTTTTTCTTCTTCAACATATATATGTGTCTTGTGATTGTTTTTATTTGTGTTTTGATCTCATTTAAAGCTAGATTGAGTTTCAATTGAACTCTCACATGTTGAGTTAGGTTTTGATTTTGCCTATATTTTCACATGTTTGGGATTGTATTGTGTTATCTTTGATTCTAGGACTATTTGATGATCGATGATTGATTGATTTTGTGAAAAATAGTTCCTCACATATATTAGGCTTTCTTTGGCCAAAATCTCACTATAGTACATGTGCTTGTGTTCTTTTGAGCTATTCACGTGCTTTGTTGAATCTATGAATAGGAAATATGCTCTAGAACTCTTGCTTTAATCAAAATGACTTTGTCACATGATTTTAGCATGTTTTTTGGTTTAGGGGATTTAAACTTGGTTCTGTGTTAATTGAACATATCTTGTATTCAAGTTTTAGATCTATGCATGTATCTAGGTTGTAATTAATGTTGAACATATCTTACATAATCTTGATGAATTAAACATGCATGATTGACTAGACTATATTTGTTTTGTGCATTCATGCTCATGTCTACTATTTTCCATAGGATGTGTTGATCATAACATTCTATGTTGCGTGCTTGTTTGTGTTTTACATTCATGATCACGTAGATGCATTGTGAGAAGAAAGTCTTGACAATAGGCGTGAGACCTATGTTGTTGAGCAAAGAAATTTTGGCAAGTGGTGGGAGACCTCGGATTATCAACCGAGGAAGTCTTGACTAGAGTCGGGAGAACTCGGATAGTTGAGCAAGAAGTCTTGCCTAGGGTCGTGAGGATCCAGAATGGTGAGCGAGGAAGTCTTGACAAGAGGTGTGAGGCCTTCGATTGTTGAGCTAGAGGGCGACATCTTCATCAGTAGGATAAGAGGGTAGTTTCTAGGTGAAGGGGTCACTTGAGAGATTGTACTTGTCTTATCTACTAGTGGATTTTGTTTGCCGGTGGTTGCTAACCCATGGATGTTTCTGCTTCGGAGGCTTACCACGTTATATCTTGTGTCAACTTTTCTCTATCCTTATCTCTCTTTTATTTGTATTTGTTATTTGAACACTATGGATAGAACTCTATATGTAAGTTGACTTCCTTTCTATAATATAGATTGTGTATGTGTTATGATTACTTGTTTGTGTCACACTTTACTTGTTTTATATATTGACTAAGTGTCTTTAATTGATATATATATATATATATATATATATATTGTGATACAAGCAATCTAGTGGGTCAAACTTTTGTTTGTTTCTAAGGGAGTCGAAAAAGGTGCCTAACCTATTCACCCCCCTCCCCCCGGTTAGCCTTGAGCATTTAACTGTGTTTGTATTTTCAGAACTAAAATTAATAGATCGGACCTAAGTGAATCATTTGTTGATTGGGATTGGGTTGTGTCTAATGGAGCTTAAATTTAGATAGCCTGCCAAGAACTCCAATCCACGCGAACTTGCATGGATCACTTTATATATTCTCCCGGACCAATTTAGGGGTCCATCTAGAAATGAATTGAGGCATGTGGACTTGTTTCCTTTTATAAGAATGGGTCTAGTTCACATGTGGACTTTTTATTAAGGTCCAATGAATTTAATAAAATAAGAAAAATAATATTATACTATTGTTGGTAGTATAAATAATATTAAACAACAATATATTTGATAAGTAAATAAATATAAAGAATTATTTATCTACTTAAATTAAGAAATCTTTAATATGGTTACAAATACACTATTTGAGTTGGATTAGGAGTCTTGGTGTAGAAAAGAATTCTTTTTTTAAAAGGATTCTTAGTCACCAAGTAAATCCAACTAAGGATAGGATTCTTACCCTCCAAGTAAATCATTCTTACGAGAGGATTAGGTCTCCTAATCAAAATACAAGTAAACCCTCTTTAGGATAGGATTTGTGAACTTATAAATATAGGTTGAATATTTCGGTCAACCTAATGAAATTTCTTCTTGAAAATTTTGGCAATGCTAAGGTTGTTTACAAAAGAGAAAAATTCGGCCAAGCAAGAATTCTAAGAGTAGAATTCGGCCAATGTATTTTTCTTAGAGAAACTTTCGGCCAAAGGGGAATTTTGAGTGTAGAGAATTTGGTTCTTGCTCTACATAAATTCTTCCAACTGAAAAGATTGGTGTGTGAAAATTTTCCAAAGAAGAAAAGAAAGAAAGAAAGTTTTGTATTCGATAATGCACCAGTAGCCATCACATTAAAAGGTTTTGTGTACAACATCGAATCTAGGTTCATGCGAGCTTCAATCAAATTGAATGATAATTCACAAGTGACCTAATGTTCTTTGTTTTCTTCTTAGAGGATTATTGTGACTAACAAAGAAAGATATTTTGTTTGTTTCCATCCTCAGGTATACAATTTAAAGAAAGGGAGCTCACACTCCTAGGTGATTCACGTTCGTGATTGGATTGAAAGATCTTATGGATTCATTTCATCGCCAGTTCAATCGTCTCGAGAAAAAGGTACGATAAATTTTATATACATCAATTAATCTAGGGTTAATGTTCTTGTTTTTAAAAAGGGAAATTTTTTATTTATACCAATCCCTAATTTTTAATTTTTCAGGGTTCCGTTGCACGATTTTTCGTATAGGAATTTGTTTGCCAGCTCTAGCAGCGCTCGAGGTACCGGCTGCATCACCAACGAGAGGGACATCTCATCGACCTTGGCCATGATCTCGTCTCTATCCTAGCCATCGATGACAGAGAGGTCGAAGGGTGGAGGCAGCGCTTCAGCAATCTAGTAGGAGGCATATAAGTTTCCATTCTCGAATGAGGCTTCCACTTCTGCCTGTAATTTAGCAATCTACGTTTGCAAGTCCAGTTTCTCCGCTTCTTGCCTAATGGCCTCCACCTTCCAATCATTCCTTCCCACTTACGCCTCACTGACTTCAAGGCATTCTGATCGAAAGACTGCCTCAGCCTCTGATAATCATATTGAAACTCAGCTAGCTCTTTCTCGATCTTATCCTTGTTGGCTGTCATCTCCTGTATCAGGTCCCGAGCTTGATCAAGCAACCTCGAGGCATTTTCAGCTTCTATCTCGGCTTTGGTAGCACGGTCACAAAGATAGCCCAACTGATGGCTCACAACGATATTGCATTTGAAGGCCAACGGTTGAAAAAATTCAAGTTAGAATCGAACCAGCTAACTTCCTAAGTTACAAGTAAAGAAAAGTTGAACCGGATAATTACCTCGGCCAAGAGAGCGGATCCCTTTGTAATCAGGTGGTTGGTAGGCATTGAAGCCAACAAGGAAAGGCTACCGCCCTGACAAAAGGTAATGAACCGGTTCACGACCTCGCCCTTAGGGCAGGGGACGATCTCCGGGACCCTCTACACTAGCAATTTATAGACACCTCCTTACTGGAATGAAGGCAAGAGAAGGAATTAAGGTGGAAGGAACACCAACTGGAGAGGTAGTAGTGATAACTACCTTAGCTGCTGAGGGGGTAGCAGATGTAGTTGCAGCGGTAGGCACAATAGAGGGACTGGAAGCCCCCTTGTCACGCACCCTGAATGCCCAGGATGCGAATACTTCTAACATGGACCTTGTTCGTTCAGTAGGAGGGGTAGAGGCAGGCTGGATTACAGGGGTGCGAGGGGATGCCCACCCTCCTGGATCAAGGTTACAAGAAGGTTTTCCTGATCCAGACTATCAGGAGGGGAAAGAGGAGGAGGATCTTGAACAATCGGAGCAATAACAAAAACTAAAAAAGAAAAAAAAAGGTTAGTGTAAGTGTAAGCAATAGCGGTGTAAGCCAATTCATAAGTTCATTCTCACCGTGAAAGGTGGCTGAGTTACGGATTCACCCTATGGACATTGAAGGAGTCAGATGTGGGATACTTAGTGTTCATGTAGTTCCAGGCGATGGTTGCTTTCAGGATTACCTCCGACTCAACTGGTAAAGAGTTTATATCTTAGGAGGGCATATCGTTGAAGGCGGTGGGAATGTAGAACTCATGCCCATTAATATACTCTGAGCTCAACCACTCACCACCAATTAGCATCCACCCATCCTTCTAAGAAGGGTTATTCTTGGCCTTCATGTAAAACTGCCCCTTTAGGCTAGGAGATAGGCATCCAATCTGGAAAACAAGCACCAAATTCTTCAGCCCCAAGCTCTCTTGTAAGATTGCCCCTGTCACACTGCTCTCTCAACATCACAAAAAAAAAACCAAGTGTCTCCAAAAGTCGAGGATCATCTGGAGAGGAGCTAGCTACAGAGCATGGAAAGCCAGCTGGAGAGTAGGGTAGAGAGGAAGCCTTGCTCCATTCTCAAAAGTCGTGGAGTGAAAGCACACCTTTTGGATGTGTAAAGATGTCAAAATTCTTCAGAGGGATGTTGACTGAGATGTTCTCTGGGTTGCTAAATTTGTTCCTTAGCCAGCTAATTGATCCCTCATTGACGATGGTTTTAGGGATGACTCCGAAGTTGTAGGGAAAAGCGAGCTCTCCTAGAGGGGCACCAAAAGGCTTAACTGAACCTTTGCCAACCACCTTATCACCAGAGTCGCCACTAGAATCTTTGTTGGCCAGTTCTAGCGGATTCCCAGGTCTGTTCAAAAAATCAGTCCCTATAGAAACATTTTGACCTGAGCGACTGCGTAGAAGAAAATGAAGATCATCCCCGCTATCTTCATGGCCTTATTTCCCATGTGCGAGACTAGAGGCCTTGTCACCTTCCACCATGAGTTCGACTATATCACGATTGGAGTTCGATCTGGTGACAAGAAAATTTGAATTTGATGAGAGAAAGAAAGATAGAGAAGTTACTCGCAAATGCAAACAAAAGAGAAAGATTTTTGAAATTTTGAAATTTGAAAGAATGATAAGCGTGAGAAGGAAGACGATGTGATGGGGTTTAAATAGGGCAAATGGAATAGTAAATGGTGACGTTCGTGATGGAAGCATGCTGGAAATTGAGATCCTTGATAAAGATTGCCTTGATCCCGTGGACTGATGTGACGTAGCCATTTTTTGAGAAATGTATCAGTTCTTTGTTCACCACGTGGAACACGCATTTAAAGAAAGGATTACCTCCCAGATTTTGGTAACTAAAGAATGGGAAAAAATTCCCAAATAAAACAGGAAGTATGACTCCAATCCAACTTAATCACCAATGTTCAAGTCAGACGGGACTTCCATTTATAGCCAACTTTACCTAGGGACCAAAGGCAAATTTTTCACCTTCCAAGCAAAGGTCAAAATCCTGGATTACGTAGCAAGGTACCAAGTTCTCGGGGTTGAACTACAGTGCTACGCCGCAGAAAGCAAGGGGAGGTTGGCCACACCCTTTGAACACCTTGTAAGCATTCTGAATTACCTGGTAAAAGCTCGATGTGATCAAATCAAGCTCCTTACATTGAAATGGGAGCTCGAAGTAAGGTCTACATAGGAAGACCTAAGCTCTCTGAGGTCGAGTTATCTCGCGACCTCCCTAGAAGCATGCTACCATCTTTACTTGTACAAAGAGACCATTAGGGCATCGAGTTCATCCTACAACATCACTCTGTTTCGTTAAGGAGTGAACCTAATCTATCCAAAACAGGAAGAAGAAAGCTCGCAAAGCTCCGTTACCACAGAAGAGTGCCAACACAGATATGTCAAGTGCCCAAAAGGAACTTGAAAAGGTCAGATCAAGCTCCTAGTATCAAGAATGGCATAGAGATGACCTCACCATTCAAAGATAGTAAACACCATAGTTGATGGCCTCTATGAGGCATTTCACCAAGGCAACATACAGGATCACGCTTACTCTCCAACACGTATTAAACCACCATATAAGTGCAGGTCAAGTGATTTAATCCAATGAGGAAACAAACTTATCTCCTACTAAGATATCCGAATCATTTGAAGCCAAAGTCAATGACATTTAAACGTAACATCCCACACGATAAGGAGGGATTTTATTCAAATATTCATGGCGATGGAATAATGAGTAAAACCTAGTTGTGCATGATAAATAGACTGATAATAGCACATAAAAAAGGGGGACAAATAGAGACCTAATTTTGCTACCAGTTAACAAAGCTCACCGGTCGCCTAAATTCTATTGGAGAGAACATGGCCATCGTTAGAGACTTTTATCCACTTATCCACTGAAATATATTCGCCATCTCCAGTACTTTACCTAAGAGAGAGAGAAAGAGGGATCGTGAGATACATTAATGGCTATAACATTTCAATATCATTCAATAAAAAAGCTTTATTTCCCTATCACATCCCGCATCACCTTTCTTAATATCACCACACCTCCATTATTACACCTAACCTTGGTATCAAGGGTACTTACCCCGACCGCAGCCTCCGAGAGAGTGCTCTTGAGGGCATTAATTAATATTCCTCACCTTAAAAAAATTATCCCACAGTCTCCATCATTAGAACGACACTGTGAGATTCGAGTGGGGCCCTGTGATGGCATTGCTTTCATCCTCCCTCATAAGGGTTTCCAAAAATATAAATACCAATGTTGACTTCCTAACGAATAGGATTTTCGAGGGTATTTCGGGATTAACTGACCCTAAGGCTATAATTCTCGAGTTAAGCTCGTGAGATTTGAAATGTTGGGTTACACTCATGAAGGTTTAGATTAAGTTTGTTAATTAAAAACTTGATTGAATAAATGATGGTTGAATGATGTGGAATAAGAGTTATTCTCGAATATCATTTGATTGAGAATGACTCGGTTCAATATGCAAAGACTTGACTAACCCTATGGCAACCCTTCTTTGTGGTATGTTGGATTTTTGTGGTATAGTAACTAGTTTTAGGGTAGTTCTAGTTTGTTAAACATGTTCATGCGTCATGTTTAAATTTATACCAATGCACTTGCACTTGTTTTAAGTAAATGACGGAATGAATGTTTTATTTATTTCAGCAACAATGTCTTCTGCATTACTTCATATTCTTGTAAAGGAAAAATTAACTGGTGATAACTACACTAAGTAGAAACTTAATATTAATGCAATATTGGTCACAAAAGACCTCAAGTTTGTGCTTACAGAGGAATGTCCTACAATGCTTGTTGCAAATGCCATATGAACTGTTCGTGAGGCATACGAGTGATGGGTCTCATCTGATGAGAAAACTCGAACATATTGGTTGGCTTCTATGACAGATGTGATTATAATAAAGCACAAAGCAATGACTTCAGCATTTGAAATCATGGAGTCATTGCAAGATATGTTTGGGAAGACCTTCGAGCAAAAGTGACACAAAGCTATTCTTTCTGCTATGCTCGCTCACATGAAGGATGGTCCATCAATTCGGGAACATGTCTTGAGCATGATGTCCTACTTCAACATGGCAGAATCAATAGCGAGGCCATTGACAAACCCAGTCAAGTGAGCATCATACTGACGACTCTTCCGAAGAGTTTTGATCAATTTAAGAGCAACTACATGATGAAAAAGTTAAGGTTTCGTCTAACATAGTTGCTCAATGAGCTTACTACCTCTGAGTCCTTGACTAAGGACTGCAAGGGCAAGACCGGTTAGGTAAATATTGTTGATCCATCTTCCTCCAACAATGATAAGAGGAAGATGTCTGCTGGGAAGGCGAAGGGTAATCCCAAACCCAAGAAAGCCTAAGGCAAGAAGAAGTCCAAGAAAGGTAAATATGATTTACTTGTTCTTAAGTCATGTTTAGTGGAAGATGATTCTTCACCTTGGATAGTTGATTCAGGAGCCACTAACCATGTTTGTTCTTCTTTGTAATGGACTGATTCTTGGGCAGAGCTAGAGGAGGGAGCCTCCTTAATGCGTGTGGGGTCAGGGGATGTCATGTCGGCATGAGCAGTAGGTGTAATCAGACTACGTTTTTGTAATAATTATATACTGTTGGACAATGTATTTTATATTCCTGGATTTACATGAAATATTATTTCCGTTTATAAGTTGTTAGAACAAAAATATTCTATTTCTTTTATTAATAAGCCTGTTACTATTGGAAAGAATGGTCTTAATAATTGTTCATGAATTAATGAGAACAATTTGTATATGTTAAAGCTGTTAATACATACTACACTGCTCAACACTGAAATGTTTAAGGTTGAAAAAACAAAAACTAAACGACATAATATTTATCCAGATAATGACATGTATCTCTAGCATCTAAGGCTTGGTCATATTAACCTTGATCGGATAGACAGACTAGTAAAAAATGGACCTTAAAGTGAGTTAAAGGTTGGCACCTTACCTGTCTGTGAATCTTGTGTAAGAGGTAAGATGACTAAGAGACCTTTTACTGGAAAATGGCTTAGAGGTAAAGAATCACTAGAGCTTATACATGCATGCGTCTGCGGACCAATGAATGTTAAAGCTAGAGGAGGTTATGAGTATTATGTCATCTTTATAGATGACTACTCAAGATATGTATAAGTCTACCTAATGCAATGGAAGTCGAAAAAATTTGAAAAGTTCAAAGAATTCCGAGCAAAAGTTGAGAATCATTTAGTTAGGAGTATCAAGTTACTAAGATCGGATCATGAAGGTGAGACCTTGACCAAGTGTTTGAAGACATTTTGGTTGAGCATGGGATAGTTTCCCAACTCACAGCTCCTGGTGCACCTTAGAAAATTGGTGTAGCGGAGAGGAGAAATAGAACCATAATGGAAATGGTGAGATCTATGATTAATGTCTCATCATTATCAAATTCCTTCTAGGGATATGCATTACAAATAGCGGCATACATTTTGAATGTAGTGCCATCCAAATCTGTTCTTAAGACTCCCTTAGAGTTACAGAATGATCGTAAAACTAGTTTGTGACATTTCTGCATATGGGGGTCTCCAGCACATGTTCTGAAGAACAGAAGTGGAAAGCAAGACTCTAAGTCTATGGTCTGCCTGTTTATAGGTTATTCCAAGAAGACCAGAGGTGGACACTTCTATAGTCCTGAAGTTAAGTATTTGTATCGACAAATGCAACGTTTCTTGAGGACAATTATATTAGTGACCATAAACCTCATTCTAAGATTGTATTGAATAAGTTGGAGCCTGGTGAGACTAGTGCTTCATCAACAAGAGTTGTTATTCCACAGACATCTGAGAGTCAGATGGGTCCTGATCAGGATACACTACCACCTAGATATAGTGAGAGTGTTGTGAGACAACCTGAACGCTATTTAGGTATAGGTTAGGGATATAGTGTTGTCTCTGCTTATAGTGTGGATGACCCATTGACATTTAAGAATGCAATGGAAGATCTTGATAAAGAGGAATGGCTTAAAGCCATTAATCTCGAGACGGAGTCTATGAGCTCTAACTCAGTTGGGGATCTTATAGACTTACCGGATGGGGTAAAACTCATAGGGTGTAAGTGGATCTACAAGGGATTGAGAGGAGTAGACGGGAAGGTAGAGACCTTCAAGGCAAGGCTAGTGGTCAAGAGTTATACCTAGAAAGAGGTGGTCGATTATGAAGAGACCTTCTCGCCAGTTGCCATGTTTAAGTCTATTAGGATTCTCTTATCCATTGCTGCCTATTTTGATTATGAAATTTGGCAGATTGAAGTCAAGCCTGCATTCTTGTATGGCCATCTTGACGAGAGCACCTATATAATGCAACTGAGGGATTAGTGTCTCCAGATCAAGAGCAAAAGGATTGCAAACTTTAAGGGTCCATTTATGGACCTAAGCAAACATCTAGATGTTGGAACATTAGGTTTGATGATGTGATCAAAACCAATGACTTCAAATAGAATACAGATGAGCCTTGTTTCTACAAGCGCATCATTGATAAGAAAACAGTTTTCTTGGTCCTATACGTAGATGATATCCTACTCATTGGGAATGATGTGAGAGTGTGGTCTGATGTAAAGGGCTGATTGGTTAGCCAATTCCAAATGAAAGAATTGGGAGAGGCAAGTTATGTTCTAGGGATCTAACTTTTAAGGGATCGTAAGAACAAACTCATATCACTGTCTTAAGCAACATATATCAACAAGATTCTTATACGATTTTTGATACAGAACTCTAAGAAAGGTAATTTACCTTTTAGGCATGAAGTTCACTTGTCTAAGGAACAGTGTCCTAAGACACCTCAAGAAGTTGAGGATATGAGACGTGTACCATATGCATTGACTGTAGGTAGTCTCATATATGTTATGTTATGCACGAGACTAGACATTTGCTATGTAGTGAGAGTATTTGGCAGATACCAGCCCAACCTAGGATGGGATCATTGGGTTGCGGTCATGACTATTTTCAAGTATCTTTGAAGAATGAAAAACTATATGCTAGTGTATTCCGGACATGATTTGATCCTGTTAGGATACAGGGATCCTGATTTTCAGTTAGACAAGGATTCTAAGAAATCCACATCTGGATTAGTATTCACCCTGGGTGGTGGAGCCATTGTGTTAAGAAGTATCAAGCAATATTGCATTGCTGACTCCACCATGGAAGCCGAGTAAATAGCCACTTGTAAGGCTGCTAAAGAGGATGTCTGGCTTTATAAGTTCTTGAGTGATCTGAAAGTTGTTCCGGGTCTGGATAAGCCAATCATATTTTATTACGATAACAGTGATACTTTGGCTAATTCCAAACAACCAAAAAGCCATAAGAGAGGGAAGCATTAGAGAGATAGTGCAGAGAGGAGATGTGATCGTCACCAAGGTTGCCTCACAAGACAATCATGTTGATCCATTTATGATGACCTTACCGGCTAAAATGTTTTTGGGTCACCAAGATGGTCTAGGGTTACTAAACATGCCTATCAAGCTTTAGTGCAAGTGGGAGATTATAAGGGTTTATGCTCTAAAGATGTAATTTGTAAATGGATTTGTGAAGGAAATAAAAGAAAAGTTCAATTCATTCTTGTTGTGTTGTTTATTTTATAACTTATGCATATTAGCATCCTAGATTGCCAGATGTAATCTTGAACTACGTATATGAGTGTCATATATAGATGGATACAGTGAGAGACGTGCAATCTAAAGAATCCATATATAGCAAATAAATGTTGGTAATTTATTTGTGGTTAATCTATAGTTGTGGTCCATTCCGTAATGTACGATGATTCTATCCTGAATCATTTATATGAGATAAGGGAATGGAGGCACCTTGTATGATGTGATCATATAGGACTGGGCCATGATCTATATGAATCTCTCACCAAGATCTGTTTACCAATGAGATTCATATATATGAACTAATGATGGCTATATATGTGTGTTCTTAATCCTGAGTGTCTTATTGACTTCTTCAAATTTGATCGTGACCTTTGATATACACTAGTAGAATCCACTCCTTCTTGTGAGAAGTAGATAGTAGTTCCCTTAAGGGTTGATTCAAGGCTTGGACAATATGAGCGCTCTCCTAATTCCATGAGGAAATAAGATTTATTGTTCATTAGAAAATCAACGGTACTTAAAAGATATATGTAATTAGAGGGGTATAACGGACATTATGACCCAACTCTAATTATGATCTACTGTAGAGGAACACACCATATGTAATAGATATATTGATAGACACCGTGTTGTATCGGATTGTCCAATTAATTGTGTTACGAATGTGACACGTATTTGTTCAGGAATTAATTTAATAATGAGATTATTTGATTAATCAATAATAGTGATTAAATAAATTAAATAATAAGATTATTTAATTATGTTATTAAACACTAATTGGAGGGTGTTTATTGATATTGATTTTGAATGGAATAAGATAATATGATTATTTTATTTTATTAAATTTAATACTTGAAATTGAATTTAAAATGTTTGAATTCAAAAATAAATATTTAATTATTTTTTTAAGATAAAAGATATGTGATATTTTTTAAAAAAAGTTTTAAAATCATATATATATATATATATATTGTTTTTAAAATGCCGAGCGACGTATATCAATTGAAAAACAACAACACATAATGATACACGTAATAGTGAATTTTATTTTTAAAAAAGTAGTGCTCGCTCTAGATAGTGTATCCGTGTTTGTATTGGATGCAAATCAGTGGTACGTGTGTCAAAAGATATCACACTAAGGGAGAATAAGTTCTCTTTAATTGCTAGTGATGCAAGTAGGTGTGAAAAACCACAAAGAAGAAAAGAAAAGAAGTGTACGGCCATGTATAGAGAAAATAAAACAAAAATAAATAAATTTGTTTTTGTCTTTTACTCTTGTGGCCAAATTCCACACATAGAAAACAAGAGTTATTTTGTAAGTTTTCTTCTACCTCCATTCAAGTTCCTGAGTACGTGACGCACCCACACACTATTACCAATCCTGGGAGATAGTGAGGAAGATCATTGGTACAAACCAGGAACATATCGTAAAGTGAAGGAACCTCTAAATGTTCGCATGGTTTTATTTTCTTCTTCGTTATATTGATTACAATTTCTGTGTATACATATTTATTTATTATTGTAATAATTGATATGTATGAGTTCCGAAAAATCACGAACTCATGTTCACTGGTCTCAAATACAGATTATGATTTGTATAAAAAATTTAAAACCTACTTCCGCGACATTACCAATGGACGGGGTTCCAACACATCCTTAATCATAAGTGTCAAAAACTCTTATTTCCAGTCATGTGCCTAGAACACCCACTATTAAGATACCATGTGCAAGAGGCTTTGGCCTTCAAGGCTACTTGTGCCATGTAGCAAAAATATTCATCTTTTCTAGTCCACCTAGTAGTAACATTTTCATTCCTAAGAGCCTTGGGTTCAATGGCTTTGAAGTTCCTAAGTGCATGCTTTTTGGCTCTTCTAATAATATTTTTCTCAATCACGCTTTATATTCTACACAAACTAATATACTTAAAACAATTTGGCCTTATGTGGCCTTCAACACCACAATAATGATAAATAGGAGTAAAGTAAGAATTCACACCATAGCATTGCACATGTGAGGCTTCCTTCTTCTTTGATTTGTCCTTTGATGTTGAGTCGTTTCTCTTCTTTATGGCTGAGCAAAGATTGCATCTCTTCATGATTGAGTATGAAAGGTCCTTTGTTGAGATTAAGAGATCCTTGGAAGTTGAGGTCTTGTTTGATGTACTTTAACTTACTATGGTTGAGATTTGGCTTGAACTTTTGTTTGAGCCTTGACTTGAGCTTGTTTTTAAGATTCTCCAACTTTAACCCTTTTTGATGTTTGTTGTGAGCTTTGGGTTTTCTTTAACTCTTCACTCTTGATAAATGTAGTCTTCTTCAAGGATATGGTTTCCATGTCTTCCACATATCCTAAGCCCCTTTTATTACTAGGGCTTTTCCCACTCAAGAGCATCTTGTCAAGCTTCTCGGTTCCAGAGGTCATCTTGGCAATTAATTATTTAGCCTCTCTAAGCTCCTCCTTCAAGCTTTCTTCATTCTTCTTGATAATAACAAGCTCTAACATCAAGCTTTCTTCCAACTCTCTTCCACTCTTCACTTTCTCACTTAAGTTTGTAACCTTGAAAGTCAACTCGAGATTCTCCATTTTCAACTTTTGAATCTCCTTATTCTTCTTCAATCTAAAACTCTCAAAGAACTTCATGACTCTACATAGTCCATCTCCTCATTAATTTTGAACTTGGACTTAGATAAAGTGCTTTCATCACACGAGTCACTTTCTTCTTCCTTTTCACTCTCAACTTTCTTGCCATTATGAGACGATGTGAAGGCAATAAATTTTACAACTCGATCTTCATCATTCGAAGACTTTTCTTCCTCTTCTAGGTCTTCACTCTCACTCCAAGTGGCAACCATAACCTTTCCTTTCTTTTTATTCTTCTTTAAATTGGCACATTCCGGAGAAATGTGTCCAAAGCGAATACATTCATAGTATTGAATGCTCTTCTTGGTGCCATTCTCTTGTGATTTCCCCACCTTTTTGAAAGGAGTCTTATTTTTCACTTCCTTTCCCTTGGACCCAAAGTCTTTATTCTCAAATTTCATGAACTACTTAAACCTTGTTACCATGAGGGCCATCTCCTTATCTGAGTCATCCTTCTCCTTCTTTTAGACTTTGGAGGTCTTCAATGCAATACTCTTTTTCTTTTTTGGAGGTGTTGGTGTAGAAGTCCACCAAGACTTATAAGCTAGAAGTCTTCCAATGAACTTACTAGGCTTCATATTTTTTATAGTCACGGTTCTCCTCATGTGCCATCACCTTTGACTTGAATCTTGATGGAAGCAACCTCATAATATTTTGCTTGATTCTTCTATCCGAATAGAGGTCACCAAGTTCATGACTTTGATTGACTATGTCCATCAACTTCAGTTGAAAGTCGTTGATGCATTCATGCTCTTCCATCCTAATAGTTTCAAATTGCATTTGAAGGACTTTTAGCTTGGAGTCCTTGACTACTTCGGTTGACTACTTCAGTTGACTACTTTGGAGCCTTCATGGGCAATTTATGGAATCTCCCAAGCCACTTTTGTATTCCTAGTGGTTTGGATCAACTTGCATTGATTGTCGTCCATGGTACAAAGGATGACCTTGTTGTTCCACTTGGAAGCCTTAAATTCTTGCGTACTCCATTGAGATTTGGGCTTGAGAACTTTATCTCCCTCTTCGGTGGTCATTGTTGGAGGAGTGTACCCACCTTCAATAGCCATCCAAGCATAGTCATCGATCTGGCAGAGATAGGGCTCCATTTTGTCTTTCCAAGAGGCATAGTCCACTTCCGTGAGTAAGGGAGGACTTGTGCTTGAAGCTCTATTGGTTCCTTCACCGTTCCCACTCATTATGTTTTAGGATTATGAATGAGATGAGTGAAAATGCAAAGCAACAAAAGAAATACAAGAAAGGAAGCAAACAAATTGCAAAAAGCAAGACACACACAAAACACAGATCACCTAAGTATGTCTAGGCACCAGCTCTGATACCAATTGAAATTCCCTTAAAATGTGTCTATTAAACCTAGAGTGAATAGGTTTTAAATCGAATCAATTACCAATTTTTTGATTAATGAATGTTAATGAAAATACCCCATATTATCACGTATTCACTTAAACATAATTTAGCATAAAACAATAAAAACACAAGAATTTGATTTAAGTGAGAAAACTCATAGGCTAATCCACTTGCCACACACGGAACACAAAATCCACTATTTGAATGAAAGTTCACAACCTAGGTTTACCTCCTGTCACACCATCCAATTACTAACCCTTTCACTCTACCCGACAGGTCTGTAATAGCTATCTTGGACCAACAAGCTTGTGCACTAAACACTTAGTCACAAAGCTTAACAACAACCAAAAGAGAAAATGCAACCTATATGAATATATGGAAATATTCAATATGCAAAAATGATAGGTTAACACATTTAACCTTATCGAGGATTTAAGAATGATAATGAATGCAAAATCCTTGATATCAATTTATCTAAATGCAAAAGCAAATAGATTTAGTTGAAGGGGCAAAATGGTCATAAACCCTAGCTATCACAAAATACAAATTTCAACCAACAATCAATAACCCCAACATGTTATAAATTCAATTAAACTCAAAGACATGCATTCAATGATCAATAAATGCTATTCCTTGGTAAACATGGCGTAAGTATAAAAACAAGAAATTCTAGAGCATGAAGATGTTACCTAGTCTAGGAAAAGAAGAAGTCCTATGCTTGGATGATGTAATAAGGATGCTAGATGATAATGCAAATGTGTACGGTTGAGAAATGTGTACGATTGAGTAAATGGAAATGTTTATGAGTCTTTCTCTCTCTAGAAAACCTTGGCCTCTCAAAAATGGCTTATTGGACCTTAAACCAGAAAAGAGAAGATAACAAATGTATATATATATGGTGCCCTAAACAAAATGACATCATTTTGGAAAAAGGCAGCCAAACCTTTCATTACCGCTGGTTGGACTGTGGTACGAGCAAGATGTCCAGACCTCGGTGCATGCAACGGTGTATCGTATGGACAACACCGATGCATAGACCGTTGTGCATGCATATGCACAGGCCACGGTATAGTCAACAGGCAATGCCTGAACAACACGACCATGGGTATTGGTGTGCATGCATGTGCACAGGCCGCAGTGTGGACAACATGCAATACCGGATCAACACCGCTGTGAAGACTGAGGTAGCGACAAGTGCATAGCTAGCGACCTAATCCATAACCAAGAGAAAAATCCTCTTATCAAAGCAAACACAACATACAATCCAAGAAACCAAGAGATAGAAAAAAATAAGGCACACAAAAGAGCAAATAGACACTAATGCAAGATGATCAAAACATGCATGTTAGTGAGTGTGGGCACTAAATCTCTTCAACGAAGGTTAAGCAAAGTACTAAAAGATATACCTTTGGAAAGCCCTTGAGCTTGGTCACGAACAAGGTTAACCTAATCTATCCTTACACATTTATACCCCAAATTGTGATTTATCAACGAAATAAGCCAATCAACAACTGAGGAACTTACAAAACTTGAGATTTTTGGTGTGAAACCAACTAAAGTTCAAGGAAAGTACACTATGTGCGGGTCTGTAACCGTGCATTACCTGCGATCCAAGAGATTTTATTATGCTTGACAGAGATCGGTGGTTCCCAACCGTAGTTTCAACTGTCAAATGCTTCTAGAAGAATCGGTGCCCAGATATCGGTTGTTCCTAACAGCCATTTCAACTGTTGATTTGCTCTAGTGGTTTCGGCACCTATGGTGAACGATGGTTCCTAACTGCGGTTTTCAACTGTCGAATTCAGCCACATCAGCTTCAGACGAGTTTCATCCCTATGTTTGGAAACACATATAAATGTCACATTTTTTTATGTCAATAACTCTTTTCCACTCCCCAAAAATTCCCACACATATTTTTATCATCATTTGTCTCTCTAGATCTAGGAATATCCTCACATACAATCCAAACCCATTTCCTATCAGTTCCTTCACCAAATCACTTATTCCACCACCCATTCTATCTCCATTTCATCGAAACCAAATTACCCACTCAGGGAACTTCGATTTTGCAAACAATGGAGAAAAAGAGGACTTGAAGATAGAGGAATCTCAACACTCTAATGGGTTCACTCTTCACTCTCATTTCCTTTATTTTCCATTGTATTAATACTATAAGTACCTAAACCCATATCGAGAGTTAATGTAATAATTCATAAATTGTGGGCTTTCCATCATTTTTTTGATTTGATTTATATAGTTTAATTCATTGTGTTTAATTTTGTTTGATTTTCCTCTTGAGCTAAGTAGGCACTCCAACTCTTGATTCTTGTTGGCAATTGAACTTATTTGAGTAACTAATTGTTAATTGAATTTCTTTATGGATTAAGTAGGCAATCCAACAATTGATTTATTGGATTTGGTAGGCACTCTAACTCATTTGGTATTCTTCTTGGATTGGGTAGGCACTCTAGGTCTCAATTCAGTTTAGATATCGAATTTTGATGTCTTTGCGGGTTGCAAAAGCACTCAAACTCTTAGCTCACTTTATATGTCAATGAATGATTTTAACCATCGACAGTAAATGTGTTTTTAACTAGCTTACTTGAATGGAATGGATGGATTGTGAGCACTTCAATCCAAGCCATCTCGACAAATCAATCTACCTAGGCTTAGTGAGACTCCTCTCCACTCTTAATTCAACACTTTAATGGTTGATTTGTGGATGAGGATAGATTGGTTCCATAATCACACTCAAAGGTAAACTGACCATATAAAAATCGAATCGGATCCTAAGAGATCGGATTGCCCACTATTCGTGTTTAAATCCCATACTTCTTATCACATCTTATCATCTCATCTCCTCACTATCTTAGTTTAGTCTTAATTTAGCTTAACTGTAGCTGCATTTTAGATTTGCATGTTAGATTTTAGTTAATAATTATGAACCAATAATTTCATTTACTTTTGATTGAAATTCTAGAGCAAAGTTTGATCATAGCTAACTATCGAGCCTTGTGGATGATACCTCATTTGCTATTATACTTATTTTGAGAGCATTGTGATGAACATTTGAGGTCATTTATAAATTTCTTTTGACAAACAATTTTACAAACAAAACGATATTTGTCAAAGTTTGAAGAAAGCACCCATGTAAGAATGAAGTATAAATGCAAGGTGAGCAAGGCATGCTTGAAGTAGTGTGTGTGTGTGTGTGTGTGCAACTATTTCTTTTCAAAGAGTTAACCACAAATGAAATATCTTTGAAGTCTTTCTTGAGCTTGATGTCTTGTGAGAGCCTTTAGAGATTTGACCATGCATAAGAAGACTTGGACTATCCCTACAATTTAACCCCCAATGTAGTTTGCCAACAACATAAATCAATCACAAAATGAGGAACATACAGTAACTATTGTTTAAATGGCAATAAAGATGAGATTTGGACAAAAATACCCATACTCTTTTACGATTTTATCTTAAAGATCCTTTTCTTAAAAAAATTTGCCACCGTCGACATACATTATCACTAGTGAGTTGATCAGAAAAACCATCGGAAAAAGGTTTGTTGAGTGCCAGCCATTGTAACCGAAGTGTCTGTTTTTAGTTTCGAGTTGTGTAGAGAGAGAAACGAAGCAAAACCTGAATCATCGTCGAACCTTCATCGTTAGCTCTACAATATTTGATGTTATTCCAATAAAACCAATGGCACCAATGAACTTAGCATCGTTCCATCTTACAAACCTGGCTATTTCTTGAGTCAACTGATGCCATTGTCAAATCGTCACTTCCACTATTGATTCGACCTTCATCGCGATAAAGAAGAAGACAAAAAATAAAAATAAAAATAAAAACTTTTCCGCCCTAGAAAGTCTTGAATTTGCATAAAAAACCTCATAAGTCTCGAATTTTCCCCAATAAGTCTCGAATTGTCCTTAAAAAGTCCTGAAGTTTAAAAATGCTAATTGGCATTGATGCCCCCTGAACTATGCCCAAATTTACATATTACCCCCTATACTTTTTTTTTGCCGTTAAATTGGCTATAGCTGACGGAATTGTAACGCTATTGATTTTTCTGCCATGGCAAATTTCTCTAAGTTCCAGTTACAATGTACATAATTGCATCAAACTGGAAAAAAAATGATAATATGACCAAAATACCAATCTGACCAGATTTTAAAATTTAAAATTTAAAATTGAAATAATAGTTGAATAATAATAAAATTTTGAACTTTCTGATAAATAAATAGAGAAATGAATGTAAAACCATAATGAATATTTAAACTATTTAAGGGAAATTATCAATTATCTTTTTTATTTTAATGTCCCTAAATATCACTTGTTCATTTACAATAACAAGTGTATTAACAATATCAAAGCAAAAATAAAAAAATTAATGATAATAATATTAATAATATAATAATAATAGTAGTAGTAGTAGTAGTAGTAGTAGAATTAGTAGTCGTAATGATGATGATGATGATGACGATAACAATAATAATAATAATAATAACAACAACAATAATAATAATAAAAATAAAAATAATATTAAATATTATAAATGTAATACTATATTTGATTCAATAATAATAATAATAATAATAATAATAATAATAATAATAATATAAAAGATTATAAATGTAATACTATATTTGATTCCAAAATCCATTACCCACCCTTAACTGACGGCTTAGAGGTTTTTACCGTGTCTAGTGTAGATCTAGATTGGATGGTGAATCAAAATCCGCTCATTATACCGTCCTTTGAGATGGATGGTGGAGATCTGGATCTCCACACCCATCAATTTTTTTAATTTGTTTTTTCAATTTTTTTGTAATTTGTTTCTTAGTAATATTATTAATATATTGTACTTTTATTAACACCTTGAATATTTGAGATGGATAGTGTAGAACAATTTATTACTATTAGTATATATTACTATTATTATTTTTTATATTATTTATAATATTATCATTATTATTATTTTATTATTTGAATACTATTATTATACTATTTTACTATCATCATCATCATCATCATTTTTTTTTTATTATTATTTAATTTTTATTTTTGTTTTTGACCCCTTGTTATTGTAAACGAGCAAGTGATATTTTGGAATATTTAAGTAAAAAATGATAATTTAAAAGATAATTCCCCTTAAATAATTTAATTTTTCATCTGGGTTTTATATTTAGGTTAGATATATTATAATAAAAAAAAAAATAATTATTGTTAAATCAATTTAATTTTCATTTCTCTATTTATTTAATTTTCTTTACCAAAAAGTTCAGAATATTATTATCATTTAACAATTATTTCATTTTTAAATTTGAAATATTTATTTTTAAAATTTAGCCAGAGCAGTATTTAGGTCATATTATTATATTTGTTTTCTGATTTGGTGCAATTAAGTTTATAGTGAGGGAAACTTAGTGTAATTTACCATGACAGAAAAATTGACGGTGTTATAATTCCGTTAGCTATTGCCAATTTCTGAAAGTTTAGGTGGTTTAATGGTGAAACAAAAATAGAAGGTGTAAGTTACAAATTCGGGCATAGTTCAGGGAGCATCAGTGCTAATTAGCCTTTAACAAAATAGCTCTCGAAAATGATAAAATTAAGTCTCGAAAACAGAAAATAAGTCTTCAATACATCAAATAAGTCTTCGATAAACAAAAAAGTTATTCAGAAAACCATATCAAAATTGAGAATAAGCATTTTAGTTCAACATAAACATTTGACAAATTGGAAATGCAAGTTTTCGTACCACAATTGAAATAAATGACACTGAAGGAATTTCTCAACTAGTTTGTGGAGGAAATTACCTTATAAATGTTGGATTTTGTAAAGCTTAAAAAAAGTCTGAGGATTGAATTTCGACAGGATGCGCGGCACAGACCGCGATGTGGGCAATGAGTGCAGCCATTACATACACAACGCTGGATTCTAGAGGGTTGATGTTGTTTAAACCGCTGGGCAGACATGGCATACATATCGTGGTGCAAGGGGTTGTGGTTTTCAGAGAGTTGTTGGCGGTGTAGACCGCAACTTAGACATGATTTTCTAAAAAGGAGAAAATAAAAGAAAGAACGCGGATTGAGCGCTGGATGCATACCGTGTCCTAGACAGTAGTGATGAAAATCTTTGGTGGAACAAGAAAAATTATACAGGTAGACAAGTCTTATATTATGTTTTGGCTTGCCTTAGTGCTCCCATATAAATACTGTTGTTTTCCATTGTGATGGGGTTTGTAGAAAATAGCAAGAGTGGCTGAGAGCAATTGTATGAGTGGATGAAAGAGAGAGGCAAAGAGTTTGTAATCCAACTCTGATAGTGGATTGAGTGCAGGTGCGCTCTGTGGATGTAGACAAATTACTGAACCCCGTAAAATCTTTCATGTCATTTATTTTTTTATTGTCCTTTATTTCTGTGTGTGTGTGTTTATGATTTATGTAACCTGTGATTACGAATTTTCTACAACAACTGGTATCAGAGCTTATGTTAGGAGGATCTAGGGTTGTACTCAAATCTAGGGTTTCTTGAGTCCAATTTTTTTTTCTCTTCGAGTGAAGACCGGATCAGAAAAAAAATATTACAAGATTGAGAAGTTAGATGGTACGAATTTTTGTTTCAGGAGGATACAGATAGAAGATTATCTATAGTAGAAAGACCTACATTGGCCGATAAAGTAGTGGCAGTAGAGTGTATCTAACATAGATTGGATGGTCAAGCGGATGCTTACGGGCATGAACAACGAGGAGTGAAAACTCCTCGACTGTAAACCACTGAGAGTGATTTGTCGTAGTTTGACAAAATCGATTGCATTTTACGTCAAAGGTTAGGAAACAATAGTAGATCTTATGAAGACCTTATCATATCTATACGTCTAGACTTCTACAGCAAGGAAGGTCCATCTAACCAAGAGGCAGGCAAATCTGAAGATTTTAGAATATTAGAGTTTCAAGGATCATTTAAACAAGTTCACTGAAGTCAAGGCTGGGTTAAGTTTTATATCTATGGTATTTGACGAGGAGTTCTTAGGTAGCATTCTACTCACCAGATGCTAGATAGTTGGGCAACAACATGGTGGAAAAGGGAAAATAAACTTCCAACAGGTTGTGAACATCATCACTATCAAAGAAATCAGAGTGCGTAGAACTGGATCAGGGGCATCTTCTTCAACAGTGAATATATATGGTAGAGAAGGCAGACAAAGAAATTGGAACAAATATAATTAGGGTAGATCAAAGTCAGAAGGTAAATCCAAGTCTTACGGCCTTTAGGGAAATAATTGGATAATCATCTACAAAGCATGAAATACATTGAGTGCTGGAATTTCGGCAAGATATGTCTTTACTCGAATGAGTGTCAAACACCTGTCTTTTTTACTTGTTGGAAAGCAAGATGGAATCTTGGGTATTGGACTCAAGGGCATCATTCCATGCCACCTCAAACAGGGATTTATCGAGAACTATGTCTCCGAAAATTTGGGTATGGTGTATCTTTGTGACGATCAAGCATACAATATTACCGGGAAAGGTGATGTGAATATTTAGTTTAATGTGTCAACATGAACGCTCGACAATATGAGGCACATATAAACTTGAGGAAGAGTTTGATCTCCATAGGGTAGTTGGCGCCTGATGGTTATGTGACGACTTTCACATAAGATAAGTGGACGATCTCAAAAAGTACTATGACAGTCACCCGAGGGAAGAAAAATAGATCAATTTACATGACTACCGATGGGTATGGATTTACTATAGTGGTGGAGGGTGTAGAGGATCTGAATATTGGCACTAGAGATTTGGACACATGAGTGGTTAATGGTAAAAGTGTCTGCATTCGAGAGGTAAATTGCCTGTTTTGAAGTCATATGAGGTTGATTTTTGTGAGAGTTGTATTCTTGGAAAGCAGAAGCGAGTGAGCTTTAAAAAGACCAAAAGAGTGTAGGTAAATGAGAGGCTGGAACTAGTACACACTGACTTATGATGTCAAGCTTTAGTCTCATCAACCGAAGGTAAACAATATTTTGTCATATTCGTTGGCGACCACTCGAGAACAGTGTGGGTTTACTTTCTAAAGCACAAGTCTGAGGTGTTTGAAGTTTTCAAAAGGTTGAAGCTAGGGTTAAGAATGAGATAAGGTTAAAGATCAAGAGGCTGAGATCAAACAATGGTAGAGAGTACAACAACGAGTTCAAGAAGTTTTGCTAACTGAAATATATAAACATGGTTAAATTGCCAAAAGCTAACCAAGAGGGGTGAGGGGAATAGGTTTAAACCTCTTTTAATTCCCTTAGAAGAAACAAAATTTTGTCCCTCTAGATAACTTGAATCACCACACTTTAAAGATATGTAAGCATATAGACTTTATTGAAAAACATATTCAATTAAACATGTCAATTAAAGTCTACTATTTGGAAGTGAAGGAATCACATTAAAACTAAAATCAACTATCACTTGTGTTAATATATATGTTCAATATACACAAGTAGAAATCAAAGAATTACTATATACAAAGGTAAATGATATATACAACCTTGATCAAATAAGTGCTTGCATCGCGAACTTTACAAAGATCTTGATTCAAAAGATATGGAAAAATGATGATCTAAACAAGATATAACCAAACACACATACAAATATAAAAGAGATAGGGATATAGACATTTGATATATTATTTTTTACATGGTAAAACCTCCGAAGAGGAAACATCCAAGGGTTGATTCCACAACCACCGGCAACACCACCTTTCACTATTTGGATAAAAGTACACCTTAAAAATTGACCAATCCACATGATACACTCTCTATTGGATATCCCTTCTATCCTACCCATGGGCCTTTTACTAATGATAGACTTGCCTACTTTCTATCCAAGGCACTTCACATGCCTTTAGGATATTTCCTTGCTCCACTATTTGAATCATCCCAATCCTATCTAAGAATTCCTTGCTCAACTATCCGGGTTATCTCGATCCTAGTCAAGACTTTATGCCTTTTACATGGACTTCCTAAATGTGATCAAATGTATGCAGATGCAAACATATGCAATATGGAATATGTGATCAAGATATCTTATGGAAACTAGAATTGATTAATGTGCACACAATGTATATTTTTCTAGCTTATAATCCAAAAAATATTACATCACACAAATGAGGCATATAACATAAGAAATATATGGATTAAGTACGAAGATAAATAATGTGACTTAACTAACCTAGGGGGGTGAATAGTTTTTAATCAAGTTAATTACAAACTTTCTTTGATTAGTCAATAATAAAAATTACCTAAATATAATAATCAATCAATCGACAATTTAAAGTGCGGAAAACAATAAATAACACATCGATTGTTTTACGTGGGAAACCCTCCGACTGGGCAAAACTCTTGAGCAATCAATCTAGCCATATACGGTCCTCAAATCCAGTATATGTAATGATGTTTACAACCTAGGTTGACCTCTAGTCATACAATTCTTGGTCACTAACCAACCACTACTACCCAACGGGGCATTTTATAGTGATTCTTGATCATTTCAAGTGTGCACCACACACCCATAGTCACAAGACTTAACTCTCAAAGAAGAGATCAACAACCAGTGTGAATATATGAATGAATTTTAAATGCAATTGATGCTAGGCAACACTAAATACTTATCTAGAGATTAAATGAAGGCAACAAAAGCAATCTTAGATATCAATGTATATATGAATGCTTATAAAGACCTAACTAGATAAAGATATGCAAGTCTAAAATCTAGTCATCAAACAAAATCCAATCAATAAGAATTGACATTAAACATGGAAAGGACTATGAATGCAATCAACAAGTGCAAGCAATAAGTCCTAATCAACAATGTCAAAATGCATAGAATAGAGACTTAGCTAGAGGGCAAAATGGTCCTAAATGCTAGCTATCATAATACAAACAGCCTCAACCAACACAAAGTGACTTAGACATGTTAGAAACTATATTAAACAAGGAGTCATGCATTTAATCAAGAAAATAAATGTTAATCCTAAGCAAGATGAACATATAAATGAAACCAAAAGTTGTAGAGCATGTTCAAGTTGTAGGGAAAAATCAATTCAAAATGCGTCGGAAGTGTAAAATTAGGGTTTGGTATATTTTAAAATTTTCCCCTTTAAAAGAAAGAACCTTAACCCCAGATTAATTAACGTATATTAAAAGTATCGTGCCTTTTTCTCGTGACGATTGAACTAGCAACAAATTGAATCTGCAAGATCTTTGAATCCAATCATGAACGTGAATCACCTAGGAGTGTGGGCTCCCTTTCTTTAAATTTTATACCTGAGGACGGAAACAAACAAAATCTCTTTCTTTTTTTACTCACAATAATCCACCAAGAAGAAAAACAAAGAATGTTAGGTCACTTTTTAATTATCAATAAATTTGATTGAAACTCGCGTGAACCTTTATTCAATGTTGTACACAAAAATCTTTTGATGTAAAGGCTACTCGTGCACTATTGAAAACAAAATGTCCTTTCTTCCTTTTCCTCTTTGCCGAATTTTTGCACACCAAATCTATGAGTTGGCCGAATTTTATCTCGAGTAAAAACTGAATTTTTTCTCTCTAGGCTGAAATCTCTCTTTTAAAAAAAACTAGGGTTGGTTGAAATCTCACTTAGAGAAAGCATCAAGCTCAACTGAATTCTTTAGTCCATATATATAGGAGACCAAATCCTCTTCTAAGAAAAATTTACTTGGTGGGCAAGAATCCTTTCCCTAGGAGGATTTACTTGATGACCATGAATCCTTTTGAAAGAAAAATTCTTTTCGACACCAAAACTCTTAACCCAGCTCAATAGTATATTTATTCAATAACCAATTACTGAATATAAATTAAATTGTGACTATACTCAAACTTTATAATTAGACCAATTGTCAATTCAAATTTTAATAGAAATCAAATACTTCATAATTTGGCTAGATAAATAAATTCCTTTTATTTATCAACTTATCAAATATAGTATTTGATACTTATCATATTACACACAGTAAAATGACTCTAGAAGACCTTCTCCAACTATGAAAATGATTTTGACTTTTAATTAAACAATTAATTAATTAATTAATTAATTAATTCCTTTTAAATAAATAATAAAAAAATATTAAGCTAGTTTATAAGCCCTAGCCGCCCAAGCCTATACATGGGCCAATATATTGTTTTTATAATTTTATTAAATCCATTAAACTTTAATAAAAAGTCCACAGGTGAACTAGACTCACTCTTACTAAAAACGAAACAAGTCCACATGCCTTAATACAATTCTAGATGGACCAATAAATTGGTTCGGTAGAACATATCAAGTGATCCATGCAAGTTCGTACGGATTGAGAATCTTGGCGGGCTATCTAAATTTAAGCTCCAATAGACATAACCTAATCACAATCAACAAATGATTCACTTAGGTCTGATCTATTAGTTTTAGTTCATTCCACTAAAGAACTAAAATTGAACTCTTAAATAAAGATAAAATAAATTAATATTTCTCATTTATACCCTAGATAATCTTAACAGAGATAGTGTATCATCGTGAAAAATATCAGTAATTGCCAAGAGCTCATAGACCGTTTATAGCTCTCCAAGTTACCATATATACTCATATGACCACATTTTGAACATGGATATTTTGACTTGTCTAGAAGCCATATTTCAATAGACAGTAATGAAAACTTAGCGTTAAGATTTAATATCCAATACCTCAAAATATCCATATGACGATGTCCATATCTATAAATGAAGTCTTCAATCGATTAACAAATGAATACCACCAAACTATCAAGGATAGACTATGCTCTATAATCGTACTCATTGGTAGCTCAAATGATAACACTCGCAACCATAAGTCCGTCATTTATCTCATGATTGAGATAGACTCTCCGATTGTCTTCAAGTGAAAACTTTTATTCATTGACAGTTCTGAATAAAGTATTCACCGTGATCCTATTCAATGCACCTAGTGCAGTAGATTCTTTTGCCTAAAGGCACCACACTTTTATGATTTTAGACTCATCAAAACACATTTGATCCCACTCAAATGCTAGCAAGAGAATCTACAACTTTGAAAAGATAAAGGCACCCAACCTCTATCTTAAGTTGTGAATATTATTCAAGACTAACTAAAGAGTTGTGTCTACCTCATACATGTCCAAATGTACAAACAGTTCTTCTTTTCTCATAGTCTTTTGACCTTATGATTATTTACTTTTGACAATTATAGTAATTAAACTATCAATGATATAAGGTTTGTTAAACTAGAAATCACTTTATTAATATGAAAAGATTGTCAAATTCAATATTATACTCTTGATATTGAGCATAATCCCAACACAAGTTACCTACTTATGAAACCAATAAAGACCCATGGTTAGATGATGCTTGAATGATGCTAGATGCTCATAGGAATGTGTTTGGTTGAGTAAAGATTAAGTCTTGAAGCTCTTTCTTACATGGAGTCAATTTTTCTCACTAAAGATATGATTTTCAGAGCTCTAGGTCTAAATGGGGAAGAAGATGATATATTTATAGGGAAAACATGAGTTGTTGGTGAAAAGACAAATTTGCCCTTAAATGGCCAATTGATTGTCAGGTTCGACGGTTAGGTAGACTGTCGTTTGATCATAGAGCATCAAGTGTGATTCGGTGGTTAGGCTAACCGTCGATTCAACCTAGAAAGACAACAGAATCACTAGGTATAATTCGACGGTCATAACATTGGTTAGACATGTCGTCAATTCAACCGTAAAATGAGGACATAATCTCTGTCTTCAAGAAACAATCCCATTTGGCAGTTAGGTTGACCACCAATTCTCAATATTGGAATCCTTACTAGTTAATCAACGCGCCAAAACAAAGCACTCCATCATGCATGTATGGACATTTCTAATCAACAAACGGAAAAAGAAATGCATAGAACACAACCACACTTAGAACTAACACCAAGGTGCATGTGTCATAAGTGTGAAGAAGAACACACATATAAAAGATTGAATTACAAATGCAAGATTTGTAAGGCACATGAGAGAGTGTGTGTAGCTAGTCTCTTCAAAGAATGTTAAGTAAGTGATATACCTTTGAAGTGCTCTTGAGGTCACAGACATGCTTGGAAGTTTGCCATCAAAAGCCTAAGCTACTAATTACAAAAACATTCCCAAATGTGGTTTGTCGTGAAATAATCAATCATAAAAATGAGGTTCTTACAAAGTACACTTCATGAATAACTAGACATAGGCATCAAAGTTTACAAACAAAGTTGCCTAGTTCTTATACATGAAAAAAACCTAGAATACACAATTCTAATTTATACACAAATAAATCCTAGGTATTTTTCATGCAAACTAATGCTTTATTCATAACATATTCATTAAGCATATATTCAAGACTTAGTTAGGTTTTTGGAGTTGTGTTGACATTAATTCCATATCAAAACACTGTTTCATTTGTATTGATTAGTTGTCTTAGACTGATACTGAATCAAGCTTCAAAGAAGGTATGGCAACTTATCAAGCAATATCAATTCTTTAAGGAGAAATGTGTTTCATTGATCTACAAATATACATTTAGACCACATTTCTCTTACAAGGCATAGGCACACACATACATTGCATCCATATGTGTCCCTACGTCATTGTACTCATTTCGTATAACACATTCACACACTTGATATGAATGCTCATGCATTAGTGCTAAATTGACTAGTTTTGGAATTGGCATGTTTTTGGTCTATGTATAAGAAATAGCATTCTTGTGTGTTATATGTTTGTATATTATCGTTTGATGGACCTTGGACTTTAATCTGGTCAATTCGTTTACCATACATTTAATTTCAAGTTCCGAGTCAAGAGTTACGAAACTTTCTGGTCACTTTACATGAATTGTCTTTGTCTTCATGTATATAGTCAAATTCATAATTTCTAGTCAAAGTTTCATAGTCATTTAAGTGCGTGAGAGAGTCCTGGTTTGTAATCCATAAATGGATTCAAATTTGGAGTTTGGAGGCCAAAGAACGGTCGAAGAACGCAACGGTGCATGAAGGAGGAAGCAGTGGCCAAAAGGCCACCATTCCTTTCCCTCCAAAGATGGCACGTGGCCATCTCGGGGAGGAACCCTTCCTACCCTCGAGATGTCCACATGCCATCTCAGGGTTGGGAAGGGCATGGGGGCACTTTTTACTTTACTCTCTTTCTTTCCCTCTCGTTTAAATACCTCTTCCCTCTCTAATTTTTATGAAGAAGAAAATTTGAAAAAAACCTTTTGTGCAGAAATTTTCTTTCAACTTTCTCATCTCCCCAGCTCTATATCTTTTTTGTTTGAACTCCAGTTTAATAGATTCAAGTTGGAGATTGTTTCTATCTCAATTCTCTATGATTTTTAAGAGGTTGAGGTCAATTATTCAAGTATTTATGGTGGGTTTTCATCAAAAACGTGACTGCACTTTTTCTTCTAAGGTATTGAAATTTCTTATGTTTTGATTTTCAAAGTTTTTCAAGCACCCGGGTTTTCTTCTTCTATATATGTATGTTTAATGTGTATACTTTGATTAGAGTTTTAGACTCTAGAAAAGCTATACTGAGCATGATTAGAATCTCATATGTTGAGTAAGGTTTTTGATTAAGCCTATGTTTTCACATATTTGTGTTTTGTATTGGGCTAACTTTCTATCTAGGACTATTTTGGACTTTGATTGATTGATTTTGATAAGAAATAGTCTCTACATGTGTTCAGTTTCTCTAATTGAATATATTTTGGAATAACACACTTGATTGAGTTCTTAGAGCTATTTTGGCTTTTAATCAAACTTTGTGATAAAAATATGCTCTAGGATTTGGCTAGAACATTGATCAGTAATATCTCATGACTCTAGCATGTTTAAGTGTATGGTACTAAAACCTTGAATATGTGCTTAGTGTGTATACTTTTGATTCAAGTTTTAGTCACATGAATAAGTCTAGGATTTCAATGTGTTTGTGGTGTTTCACATGATTCTAGAATATTATTCATGTTTAGTAACTAGACAACATTTGTTTTATGATTTCACATGCATATGTCTAGTTCCTATAGGATATGTTTGATCATCATATTCTATATTGAGTGCTTGTTTGCATTCATTGATCACATATACGAAGTCCTTGTAAAAGGAATGGAGTCTTGGCCAGGACATGTGGTCCAGATAGCTAAGCAAGAAGTCTTGGTTAGGACATGTGGTCCGAATAATCAAGCATGGGAGACTTTCTAGAGGCAAGGGTGCCTTGGATAGAAAGTAGACTTTTTTATTGGTAGACCCCGGGATATTAAGATGCTATGGAGTCCATTAGAGGATGAGTCATTTGTTGATCTCTCCTGAGAAATTTCCAACTTCTTAATGCTGTTGGTTATAGTAGATTCCAATAGAAAGTGAGCCATTTATTGATCACTTTTGAGGAATTTTCAAACAACCAATAAGGAGTGGGTAGACGTTGAGTCCAATATAGAGTGTGTCATTTGTTGATCATTTTTGATGAATGTCTTGTCCTCTCTCCAATCATAAAAGTACCCGCTGGTTGTATTCAACTCGTGGATGTTTCCTCTACAGAGGTTTTACCATGTTAAAATATCATGTGTCAATTCTTTCTATCTTTCTCCTATACTTGTATGTGTATGTTGTAATCTTGTTTCACATTGTTCATTTCTAGATATTCTTGAAAACAAGATTTTTGTAATATGTGATATACAAGCATTTCATATTGATCAAAGTTGTAAATATCTTTGTATGTATATTTGAATATATTTGTATATAATCATCTTTGTTTGAATACATGTATATATTGAATGATCTTGAGAATACAAGTACGGTTTGTTTTAATTTTATTTGTTAACCTTTCCACTAGCAATATGTAAGCTTGTTTAGCAATACTTGGTTTGATAATACATATTACTTACTTACATATGCTTTATTATCTTAAGTATTGATATCCAAGCTAGGTAAAGGGACAAACCTAAGTTTGTTTTCAAGGGATTGAAAAAAGGTGTAATAACCTATTCAACGCCCCCCCCCCCCCCCCCCCCCCCCCCCCCCCCCTCCCATCTAGGTTAGCCTAAGGCAATTTAACCATGTTTGTACAATTTCCGAATTTAGAACTAAAAACAAAAGTGCTTGAATCACAAAATATGACCAATAAAATTCTTTAGCAATCATTTAGAGCACATATTCACAAAATAATCAATTAAATCTCAATAGGCCCTAAATATAAAATTAAATGTGATAATCCTAAGTATATTCAACTAAAGAATTATAGCACATATAAAGGCTATCAATCATTCAAATAAAATCAATTAACACACAAATAGCCCTAGATTATAAGCTAGTTACAATACAAATCCCAAACAGGTGAAATTTTTTATTTAAGAAAACCTAAATCACATTTAAGTCTCTAATTAGACAAATCTAGCTTATAATTGAAGCTATATCTTCGAACAATATTTGTTCAAGTCACTTACACTAAAATAGGAAGAAAACCTAAGGTAATTGAGAATTTAAAAGCTTAAAACATAAAATATATATAAATACATTATCAAATTGAGTGCAGTGATAAAATTGATGTAGATCACTAAAAACAATTATTTAAAAGATTCGATAATGCATACAGAAGATAGAAGACATCAAAACGAATTCTCTCCTTTTTTAATCACTCAATTTCGTTAAGTGATAAGTGTGATATGAGGTTTTCAAGTTGAGAAAAAAATAATGAAAAATTTCTGCACACGTCTTCTTGAAATGAAACATGAGAGGGATAGAGAATTTAAAAGAGAGAAAGGATGGAATCCTAGGTGGCATAGGAGGTGGCCACAGTTAAAAGGGTGTGGTACACAACATCTACATCCCGTGGAGGTGCTAGGCCTCTATGGGGTAGAGGGCATCCCTTCATATGGAGGCCATGTGCCTCTACAGGAGAGGGGTGTTTGTGGCACTTTGCCACTCCTCTCTCCCTTGTGCACCTCTCGTGTTCTTCGACCATATTTCAGCCTCCGAATTCCAATTTTGAATCATTTTTTGGATTATAAACTAGGACTCTAGCACAAACATGGACGTCTACAACACTTCAAAAAAAATAGAAATCGACTCGATACACATGGACGAAAACCATGTATGATAAACACACAAAAAGTTTCATAACTTCCATCTAGGAACTTGAAAACTCAAGAATGAGTGACCAAAATGTTCGAAACTCAATAAGGAATAGTAAGAGAAAATTTTCAAGTCCAACATTAAGAAAACACAAACAAATAAATACAAGAATGCACAAGTATGCCATTTCCTAGAGATTATCCTACAACATGCAATTTTACAAAAGTTGTCAATTTAAATTTAATGCATGTGCTTACAATAATATGTACTTGAATATATAATATCAATTGAGCACAATGATGTAGGGATACCTATAAATGCAATGTGTGTGTGGTGTTTGCAAGAGGAATAAGGTCTGAATATATCTTTGATGTGCTACAAAGCTTGCTCCTCATGAAGACTTCTCTTTGCTTCATGAGTTGCCAAGCTTCTATGAATATTGAATATCCATGAACCTATACAAAGGACATAACATTTTGATATGGAATTATACCAATTGTAGGGAAAAATTGCTTCAAAATATGGTGGAAGTGTAAATTAGGGTTTGGTATATTTTAAAAAAATTCCTTTTAAAAGAAAGTACCTTTACCATAGATTAGTTGAAGTATATTAAACGTATCGAACCTTTTTTTTCCGTTAAGATTGAACTAGCATCAAATTGAATCCGTAATATCTTCTATTCCAATTATGAACGTGAATCACCTAGGAGTGTGGGCTCCCTTTCTTTAAATTGTATATATGAGGATGGAAACAAACAAAATCTCTTTCTTTTGTTAGTCACAACAATCCTCCAAGAAGAAAAACAAAGAACGTTAGGTCACTTGTGAATTATCAATCAATTTGATTGAAACTCACGTGAACCTTGATTTGATGTTGTACTCAAAACCATTAATGTAAAGGCTACTAGTGCAGTATCGAAGCAAAATGTTCTTTCTTCCTTTTCTTATTTACTGAATTTTCACACACCAATCTTTAGAGTTGGATGAATTTTGTCTAGAGTGAAAAACTAATTTTTCTCTCTCAAAATTCTCTCTCGGCCGAATTTTACTCTTGTATAAACCCTAGCCTCGGCCGAATGTTCTTCTTGTATAAAACCTAGCCTTGCTTAATTTCTCTAGTAAAATTATATGATTTGGCCGAATTCACCTAGATGTATATATAGGCTTCTCAAATCCTCTCCTAAGACGGATTTACTTGGTACGCAAGAATCCTATCTCCAGGTGGATTTACTTGGGGACAAATAATCCTTTTTCAAAAAAGATTTCTTTCCACACCAAAACTCCTAATCCAACTCAAAGAGTGTATTTATTCAATAACCAATTATTGAATATAATTAAATTGTGACTTTATTAAAACTTCATAATTTGACTAATTGTCAACTATAGGTTTAATAGAAATCAAATACTTTCTAATTTGACTTGATAAATAAATTCCTATTATTTATCTACTTATCAAATATAGTATTAGATACTTATCATATTACCAACAATAATATGACTCTAGGAGACCATCTTCTACTAGGAAAAAGATTTTAACCATCTCTGTAGCAAATGTGTTATATCTCTTATCCCCATATTTTCCAGGTGTCCATCAAAACTCTTTAGTGGAAGAGCCTTTTTGAAGGGATCCACTAGATTTTATGCTGACGCGATCTTGGTTATCGTCACGTATCCCCTATGTAAAATTTCCCTTAAAAGGTGATAGTTTCTTTCAATGTGTTTCCCTATCTTATGACTTCTCGGTTCTCTCGAACTAGCCACTGCTCCATTATTTTCACAAAAGATAGTGAACTGCTTAGTCGCATAAGGAACCACTGTTAGGGTTTATGCCCTAAAGATGTAATTTGTAAATGGATTTATGAAATAAATAAAAGGAAAAGTTTAATTCATTCTTGTTGTGTTGTTTATTTTATAACTTGTGCATATATTTAACATCCAAGATTGCCGGATGTAATCTCGAACTGTGTATATGAGTGTCATATACGGATGGATACAGTAAGAGACGTGCAATCTAAAGAGTCCAAAGATAGCAAATAAAGCTGGGTACATTATTTGTGGTTAATCTATGGTTGCAATCCATTCCGTAATGTACGGTGATTCTATCCTGAATTATTCATATATAGATATGAGAATGGAGGCACCTTGTATGATGTGATCATATAGGACTGGGCCATGATCTATATGAATCTCTCACCAAGATCCGTTTACCGATGAGATTCATATATATCAACTAATGATGGCTATATGTGGGTGATCTTAATCCTGAGTGTCTTATCGACTCCTTTAGGTTTGATCGTGGTTTTTTGATATACCATGGGTGAGGTCGGATACAGTTCTTGATCAATATGCTTCGTATGTTGGGATTGAGGTTTGGCTTGTGGTTTGGAAGGTTTGTACACAATAGTGGAATCCACTCCTTCTTGTGAGAAGTAGACGGTAGTTCCTTTAAGGGTTGATTCGGGGCTTGGACAATATGAGCGCTCTCCTAATTCCGTAAGGAAATAGGATTTATTGTTCATTAGAGAATCAATGGTACTTAAAGGACATATGTAATTAGAGGGGTATAACGGACACTATGACCCAGCTCTAATTATGAACTATTGTGGAGGATCACACCATGTGTAATAGCTATATCGATGGACACCGAGTTGTATTGGTCTGTATAAAAGCGTCTGCAGTTGAGAGAGTGCAGCTTCGGGTTTTTAGTGGAATAACACTGAAGTTAATAATCAAGGAATAATAATTAAGAGTTTAATTAATGATTCTGAGAATTATTGGAGCTCAAAATACTGTGGGTCCAATAGGTCCCCTTAGGTAACAAGGGTCACGGTAAATTAATTGGATTGTTCAATTAATTGTGTTGCAAAAGTGACACGTATATATACGAAAATTAATTGAATAATGATATTATTTAATTAATGAATGTTAATAGTTAAATTAATTAAATAATTAGATTATTTAATTATATTGATAATTATGAATTATTAATTAACTATTAATTGGAGGGTGTTAGTTGATATATGGATTTAGGTGAAGATAAAATAATAGGATTATTTTGTTTTACTAAATCATTTATCTAATTATTTGAATTTAAGTTTAAATTTAAAATACTTCTTATCACTTTTAATATATTAGATATATTTGAAAAGGATAATTAAAAAATATATAACAATTATAACACAAGAGATTGCATAGGATGCAAATTGGTGTGTGCACATAAATAAGTGCTTGTATAGGATACAAACAATGATATATATATATATATATATATAAAAGAAAAAGAAAAAAGAAAGTTGGTTGACTTTCAAACAATATATATATATATTGTTTGAAATTAAAAGGGACACGATTTTAAAATTGTCATTCACTGTTAACACAAAAGATAAAAAAATATATTAACGCATGATCACGTCGAGGAGAGGCATATTTTTATTAAAAAAAAATTCAAGTGCTTGGTCTATTTTCAAAAGTGTGCATGAGACGCACAGCTGCACAATATCAAAGCAAGTGTTCCATATTGATTAAGAAGAAAGAGTTTCTTCAAGTGTTTATTTTTCTCTACATCCTCCATTCAAGTTCCTGAGACCGTGACACGTCCACATGCAGTTACCAGTCCGGAAGATAGAGAGGAAGATCGAGTGGTTCAAACAGGAGCACATCGAAAAGTGAAGGAGCTTTCAAACGTTGGTAAGATTGGTTCAGACAAGAGCATATTAAAAAGTGAAAGAGCCTCCAAACGTTGGTATGATTTTCTTCTTCTGATTATATCGATTTTAATTTCCTATGTATACATATTGTATGTAATGGTTCCGAAAAATAATTACGATCCCAAGTTCACTGGAAATAAATACTGATTATGATCTGTATTAAAAATTTTAAAACCTAGTTTCACTGCGTAACTGGTGAACTGGGTTCCAACAACCACTTCCAAGTCAATCAAGAATTGGCAGAGGTAGACAACCTCTTTAGCAGCCTCGCATGCGGCAACATACTCAGCTTCCATTCAACAATGCAAGATTGCTTGATACTTCTCCATATGACTGCCCTTCCTCTGAGTTTAAACATGGATCCTGATGTTGGTCTTCTGGAGTTAGAATCCGATTGGAAATCAAAATCGGTATACCCAATGGGAGTTAAATCACCTCCGGAGTATATGAACATATAATCTTTTGTTTTCATGAGATACTTGAAAATATGCTTGATTGTCGTCCAGTGATCAAGATCAAATCTTTATTGAAACCTGCTAACTATGCCAACAACAAAACAAATTTCTGGTCTAATGCAGAGCATTGCATACATGAGACTCCCAACCGTCGAGGCATGTGGAACCCTACTCATGAATTGCTCTTCATGATCATTCTTAGGAACTTGTTCCTTAGAAAGTTTGATTCCATGTCTGAAAGGTAACATAGCTTTCTTGGAATCTTGCATGGAAAATATAGACAAGATTTTATCTATGTACGAAGCTTGGGATAATGCAATCATTCTATCCTTTCTATCCCTTGGATACCAAGAATATAACATGCTTCTCCTACATCCTTCATAACAAATTATTTTGCCAACCATTTTTTTGTTGATGTCAATACACCTACATCGTTTTCGATGAGTAGTATATCATCAACGTAAAGAACTAGGAAAACAACTTGTCACTTTTAATCCTTTAGTACACACAAGGTTTGATACGGTTTTGAATAAATCCAAAACTTTTCATAGCTTGATCAAACTTATGTTCCAGGATCTGGATGCTTGCTTCAATCCATATATAGATCTTCGCATCAAGACTTCCATTAAGGAAAGATGTCTTGACGTCCTCTTGGTCTTTTTCAATGAATCTTTCTGGTTACATCATATAGATGTTTTCATCAGGACTTTCATTAAGGAAAGTTGTCTTGACGTTCATTTACCAAATCTCTAGGTCTAGAGATGCCGTAATGGATAAGAGTATCCTAATAGATTTAAGCATGGCCATAGGAGAGAAGGTTTCCATAAAATTGATACCTTTCTTCTGTGTGTAATCCTCCTCTTGTATACCCACTTGTACCCCAATGGGTTTTATCCTTTTAGGCAAGTCCACAGGAGACCAGACTTTATTTTTTAACATAGGTTAAATTTTGGATTGCATTGCCTTTTGCCAATGGTGACAATCAACATCTTCCATTGCTTCCTTGTACGTGTAGGGATCATCATCGTCCGGGAGATTCTCTGTTGATTCTCCTAGACCGATGTATCTCTCGGGTTGTTGACTAACCCTCCCACTATGACGAGGAATGGTAGATTATTGATCTTGTGTTTGTATGGAACTTGCAATTGGGCTAGGTTGTGAAACCTCTTGTGGAATTGTATCTCTTGAAAACTCATTAGGGAAAATTCTACTTTTAATCATAAAATTAATCATATAGTCCTTTTCCAGAAATTTAGCATATGTCGAAACAAATACTTTAAGATCTGAAGGACTATACAAATAATATCCTTTGGTTCCTTTTTGATACCCTACAAATATGTTTGTTTTTGAACGGGACTCCATTTTTTCTATCTTTCCTTTTAACACTTGCGCAGGGTATCCAAATATCCTTAAGTGTTGTAAACTAGGCTTTAACCCAGTCCATAACTCATGCAGCGTTTTAGGAACCAACTTAGATGGTACATCATTTGGAATGTACATAGTTGTTTGTAAATCATATCCCAAAAAAAAAATAGGGAGCGTTGAATAACTCACTCCAATCTTTTGATCCTATCAAGATTAATATGACCTAGGCGCAAATGCCATAGATAGGTTTCATCTGTTGATAACTTTACTCTTTTATGATTAGATTGCATTGATTCCGTGTTTAACAAACGAGAGATATTGCTATGCAAATAGAATAAACCGTTTTCCAATGTACCTTTGCAAACAAATTTGTTATTCTTACTATTAATAAAAGCTTTTGTAAAAGTAACCAAATATCCAAATTTATTTAAACAATAAACTGAAATTAAATTCCTTTTGAATTAAGGTACATAATAAATGTCTATTAAATCTAAATGCCATTAAGAATCTAATCTAATTATAGTATCTCTCACTGTACTAGCAGACACCAATGCTCCGTTGCCTAAACGCAAGTTGAATTCATTCGCATTAAGCGTTCTCATTTCCTGTCCTGAGACTTTAGGAAATTTCTTTTCCATTGTCCCTTTTCACTACAAAGGAAACACTTCCCTTTGATCTTGGTTACTTTCTTTGTCTTCTTCTTAGTAGGTCCTAGTTTCTTTTTCTTCTGTTGTTTCTTAACCTTCTTACGGGTATTAACAATAGCAACTTTACTAACCGTATGAATCCTTTAACCCTTGCCTTAAACAAGGATTTTCTCGGTGCTTTGATCATCTTACATCAGGCCCTACAAGGTGGATTCCTTATTGTGCAAGGTGTAGTCCAACTTGAATTGATCTAGAATCTGATAGTGAGTTGACAATCATGTCAATTTTCGTCTCACCATTTATCTCAGTACCGTTGAGTTCAACAATGTTAAGATGAGCTATGACTTTCATCATGTGATCTTTCACATCCTATCCTGGTTTCACCCAAAGATTTATGAAAGCAGTCACTGCCTCTCTCTTAGTCATCCTGAACTTCATAGCAAACATCTCTTCCAGAGATATCATTATATCGGTAGCAGTCTCCATTCCTTCATGTTTGATGCAACACGTCGGAGATGGTGGCCATAATGTAACATTTAGCCATCTCATCTGAAGACTTCCACTTCTAATACTCATCTCTTTGCTCATGAGTAGATTCGTTAGTTTGGTGGTTAAGGAGTAGATATAACAAATTTATATTTTTCAGCTTGCAACAGGAACCCAAATTTCCTTTTCCATGTGACATAATTATCATTAGTTAAAGTATTATCTTTTAGGATGTTGATTAGGGATGGGGTCAACATTTCTTTTCAATAACAAAAATTATATAACTAAACAATCTTGATAAAGCACTTTCAAATATTTATCTTGAATTAAATAAAATAATTCAATCATAAAATTCAATAGTGATCTAACACCCATAAATGTCACGCCTTTTTTGGATGTTCGCACCATTTACTTGTGTGACTAGGTCCCACGTAATTGTTAACATAACAACTAGCATTTTTTATTTTAGCCTTGCGATTTTATTAAAAAGAATTCTTGGGAGGATATTAATAAAATCAAATTGAGTGTGCTACCAAATTATCGACCTTCAATATATTCCCTTATGAATATCCCTCCTTTGGGAGTAGATATAGTTTGGGCCAATTGTCTAGTTTATTCTTGTAAAGAAGTATCTTGCTAAATTCCATTCATGAATACCCCTTGGGGGGTTATTACACAAAACATAAAGCTCAACTAAACTAGGAGGCCATAGGTGTTCTTAAACACCTTCTTCCACTTAATTTTTGAAGGCATGTGACCGAATTCCATAGAATGATTTACCAAGTTATTGTACGGAAAAAACACACACAGAGGAAGCGTGAGAAAAAATAAAATCCAAAAATTAAGGTTTGCAAATAAATAAAAAATTTCCCTTTGACTAACAAGAACCTTAACCCTAGATTAATTGCTGTATATAAAAAGTATTGTATCTTTTTTTTCGTGACGATTGAACTAGCGTCGAATTGAATCCTTAAGATCTTCCAATCCAATCACAAACGTGAATCACCTAGGAATGTGGGCTCCCTTTCTTTAAATTGTATACCTGAGGATGGAAACAAACAAAATCTTCTTCTTTGTTAGTCACAGTAATCCTCCAAGAGAAAAACCAAGAACGTCCGGTCACTTTTGAATTATCAATCAATTTGATTGAAACACGTGTGAACCTTGATTCGATGTTGTACATAAAACCCTTTTGATGCAAAGGATACTAGTGTACTACCGAAAACAAAAATGTTCCCTCTTTTCTCTATGCTTGGCCAAATTCTTCACATAATGAGTTGGACGAAGTTTTTTTTTATAACATTGAAAAACAACTTCTCACACCAAAAACTAAGGCTTGGTCAAAATTTATAGGTAGTATATATAGGAGGCCAAATACAAACCAAGAATCCTTTTCCAAAAAAGAATTCTTTCCTACACCAAGACTCCTAATCAAACTCATTAGTGTATTTGTGACCATATTAAAGGCTTCCTAATTTGACCAGATAAATAATTCCTTTTACTTATCTACTTATCAAATATAGTCTTTAATATTAATTATACTACCAACAATAGTATAATATTAGGAGACCTTCTCCTAATATAAAAAAGATTTTGACTTTTAATTAAATAATTAATTGATTACCAATTTAATTAATTTCCATTTAATTAAATAACAAAATAATAAATAATAATTTTAGGCTTTTATATATTATCCTTACCGCCCATCACAATATATAGGCAAATATATTATTTTTCTTATTTTATTAAATCTATTGGACTTTTATAAAATGTTCACGTGTGAACTAGACCCATTCTTACAACAAGAAACAAGTCCACATGCCTTAATACAATTCTAGATGGATCCCTAAATTGGTCTAATAGAATATATCAAGTGATCCACGCAAGTTCGTGTGGATTGGGAATCTTTGCGAGCTATCTAAATTTAAGCTCTAATAGACACAACCCAATCACAATCAACAAATGATTCACTTAGGTCCGATCTATTAATTTTAGTTCATTCCACTAAAGAACTAAAAATGAACTCTTAAATTAAGATAGAATAAGTTGATGTTACTCATTCATACCCTAGACAACCTTATTGGAGAAAGTGTATCCTCGTGAAGAATATCAATAATCGCCAAGAGCTCATAGACCGTCTATAGCTCTCCAAGTTACCAAATTTACTCATATGACCACATTTTGAACTTGGATATTTTGTCTTGTCTAGAAGCCATGTTTCAATAGACACTATTGAAAACTTAACGTTAAGATTTAATATCTAATACCTCAAAACATCCATATGATGATATTCTACACTCAATCAATAAATGGAGCCACGATGTCCATATCTATAAATGAAGTCCTCTATCGATTAACAAATGAATACCACCAAACTATCGAGGATAGACTATGCTATATAATTGTACTCATTGATAGCTCAAATGATAACACTTGCAACCATAATTCCATCATTTATCTCAGGATTGAGATAGACTCTCCGATTGTCTTCAAATGAAAACTTTTATCCACTGACGGTTCTAGATAAAGTATTTCATTTTGATCCAATTCAATGCACCCAGTGCGCTAGATTCTTTTGCCCAAAGACACCACACTTTGATGATTTTAGACTCATCATAACATAGTTGATCCCACTCAAATGCTAGCAAAAGAATCTACAACTTTGACAAGATAAAGACGCCCAACCTTTTATCTTAAGTTGTGAATATTATTCAAGACTAACTAAAGAATTGTGTCTACCTCATACATATCTAGATGTATGAACAATTCTTCTTTTCTCATAGTCTTTTGACCTTATGATTATTTACTTTTGACAATTATAGTAATTAAACTATAAATGCTATAAGATTTGTTAAACTAAAAATCACTTTATTAATTTGAAAAGATTGTCAAATACATTATTATACTCTTGCTATCGAGCATAATCCCAACAATCTCCCACTTACTCTATAGCAAATGTGTCATATCTCTCATTCGTATGTCCTCTAGATGCCCATCAAAACTCTTTTGTGGAAGAGCCTTTGTAAAGGGATCCACTAGATTATCTTCTGACGTGATCTTGGTAATTGTCATGTCACCCCTATACACAATTTCCGTCAGAAGGTGATACTTTCTTTCGATGTGTTTCTCTCTCTTATGACTTTTTGGTTCTCTTGAATTAGCCACTACTCCACTATTGCCATAATAGATAGTGATCTGCTTATTTGGATCAGGAACCACATCCAAGTGAATCAAGAATTGGTGGAGCCAGACGGCCTCACATGCTGTAACATACTCGGCTTCCATGGTGGAATCGGTAATACAAGATTGCTTGATACTCCTCCATTTGATTGCCCCTCCTCCAATCGTAAACACAGATCCTGATGTTGATCTTGTAGAGTCAAAATCTGACTGAAAAATTAGAATTTGTATAGCCAACGGGAATCAAATTCCCTCTAGAGTATACAAACATATAATCTCTCGTTCTCCTTAGATACTTGATAATATGTTTGACTGACATCCAGTGATCACGAGTAGGTTTTGATTGAATCCTACTAACTTTGCCCATAGCAAAATAAATATCTGGTCTAGTACAGAGCATTACATACATGAGACTTCCAACTGCCGATGCATATGAAACCTTACTCATGAATTTCTCTTCGTGCTCCTTCTAAGGAACTTGTTCCTTAGAAATTTTGATTCCATGTATGAAAGGTAACATACCTTTCTTGGAATCTTGCACGGAAAACCTAGACAAGATTTTATCTATGTATGAAGCTTCGGATAATGCAATCGTTCTTTTCTTTCTATCCCTTATTACTTGGATACCAAGAATATAACATGCTTCTCTTAAGTCCTTCATATCAAATTTTTTTGCTAACCATTCTTTTATTGATGTAAATACACCTACATTGTTTCCGATGAGTAGTATATCATCAACGTAAAGAACTAGGAAAATCAACTTGTCATCTTTAATCCTTTTGTATACACAAGGTTCATCAAGGTTTTGAATAAATCCAAAACTTTTCACGGCTTGATCGAACCTTATGTTCCAGGATCTGGATGTTTGCTTCAGTTCATATATGGATCTTTGCAACTTGCATACCCTTTCCTTTTGGCCTTTTTCAATGAGTCCTTCAAGTTGCATCATATAGATGCTTTCGTAAAGACTTCCATTAAAGAAAGTTATCTTGACGTCCATTTGCCAAATCTCTAGGTCTAGAGATGCCGCAATGGATAAGAGTATCCTAATGGATTTAAGCATGGCCACAGGAGAGAAGGTTTCTTCATAATCGATACCTTCCTTCTGTGTATAACCTTTAGCTACCAATCTAGCTTTAAAAGTTTCCACATTTCCATCCATTCCTTTTTTCCTCTTGTATACCCACTTACACCCAATGGGTTTTATCCTTTCAGGCAAGTCTGCAAGATACCAGACTTTGTTTTTGAACATAGATTTAATTTCAGATTGCATTGCCTTTTACCAATGGTGACAATCAACATCTTCCATTGCTTTCTTGTACTTATAGGGATCATCTTCATTTGGGAGATTCTCTACAGATTCTCCTAGACCAATGTATCTCTCGGGTTGTCTACTAACCCTCCCACTACGACGAGGTATGGTAGATTGTTGATCTTGTGTTGGTAGGGAACTTACAATTGGGCTTGGTTGTGAAACCTCTTGTGGAATTGTATCTCCTGAAATTTCATTCAGGACAATTCTACTTTTAGGCACAAAATTATTCATATAGTCCTTATCCAAAAATTTTGCATTTGTCGAAACAAATACTTTAAGATCTGAAGGACTATAAAAATAATATCCTTTTGTTCCTTTTGGATACCCTACAAATATGCATGTTTCTGAATGGGACTCCATCTTTTGTCTTTCCTTTTAACACGTGCGTAGGACATCCAAATATCCTTAAGTTTTGTAAACTAGGCTTTCGCCTGTCCACAATTCATACGGTGTTTTAGGAACCGACTAAGACGGTACATCGTTTAGAATATACATTGCGGTTTGTAAAGCATATCCCCGAAAAGAATTAGGAAGCGTTGAATAACTCAACATAGACCTAACCATGTCCAAAAGTGTTCTATTTCTCTTTTCTGCCACCCCATTTTGCTGAGGTGTGCCTTGTGCAGAAAACTGAGAAATTATTCCATTATCAATAAGATATTGTTGAAAATCAGTAGATAGATATTCTCCACCACGATCAGACCTCAAGATTTTTATGCGTTTCTCAAGCTGATTTTCTACTTCAGTTTTAAATGCTTTGAACATATCAAAAGCATCCGACTTATGTCTCATGAGATACACATTGCCAAATCTTGAGTGATCATCCGTGAAAGTTATGAAGTACTCATATCCACCTCTAGCTTGAATGCTTATAGGTCCACACACATCAGTGTGTATCAATCCTAAACATTCGATGGCTCTTGTGCCTTTTGTCGTAAATGACCTTTTGGTCATTTTACCTTCCAAACAAGATTCACAAGTTGGTAGATCATCAACCTTTAATTCACTTAGAGGTTCGTCACTTACCAATCTTTTAATCCTATTAAGGTTAATATGACTTAGGCGCAAATTCCATAGGTAGGTTTCATCTTTTGGTAATTTTACTCTTATATGATTAGGTTCCGTTGATTCCGTTACTAACAAGTGAGAGATATTTCCATGCAAATAGAATAAACCGTTTTACAATGTACCTTTGCCAATAATTCTATCGTTCTTACTAACAATAAAAGCTTTATTAAATGTAACCGAATAACCAAATTTATTTAGACAAGAGACCGAAATTAAATTCCTCTTGAATTGTGGTACATAATAAACATTTATCAAAACTAAATTCCTATAAGAATCTAAATTGATTCTATTATCTTCCACTGCACTAGTAGACAACAACACTCTATTGCCTAAATGCAAGTTGAATTCATTCTTATTCAGTATATTTCTTTGACCCATTTCACCACAGAGGAAACACTTCCCTTTGATCTTGGTTACTTTCTTGTTCTCCTTCTAAGAAGGCCCAAGTTGCTTTTCCTTCTATTGTTTCTAGACCTTCTTACGAGTCTTAGCAGTGGCAACTTTACCTGCGGTATGAATCTCTTGGCCCTTGCCTTTCACAAGGATTTTTTCCGCTTTGAACATCTTGCATCAAGCCTTGCAAGGTGTATTCCTTATTATTCAAGGTGTAGTCCAACTTGAATTGATTAGAGGAATCCGACAGTGAGTTGACAATCATATTAATTTTAGTCTCATTATCAATCTCAGTACCATTCAGTTTAGCAATGTTGAGATGTGCTATGACTTTCATCATGTGATCTTTCACAGCCTGTCCAGGTTTCATCCTAAGATTAATAAAAGCAGTCACTGCCTCTCTCTTAGTCGTCCTATACCTCATAGCAAACATCTCCTCTAGAGACATCATTATATCGACAACAGTCTCTATTCCTTCATGTTGCTGTTGTAACACGTCGGAGATGGTGGCCATAATGTAATGTACATTTAGCCATCTCATCTGAAGACTTCCACTGCTGATACTCATCTCTTTGCTTCTGAGTAGATTCATTAGTTTGGTTATTAAGGAATAGACATAAAGAATTTTGTGTTTTTCAATTTGCATTAACAAGCCAATTTTCCTTTTCCAAGTGACATATTTATCATCACTTAAAGTATTACCTTTTAGGATTTTGATTAGGGATGGGGTCATGATTTCTTTATATTAACAAATTATATAAGTATATAATCATGACATAGCACTTTTGAATATTTATCTTGAATTATAAATAAAACAATTCAATCGTAAACTTCAACGGTGATCCAACACCCATAAATGTCACGTCTCTTTTGGGAGTTCGCAACATTTACTAGTTGGATTAGGTCCCACCTAATTGTTAACATAACAACCAACGTTTTCAATTTTAGCCTTGCAATTTTATCAACAAGAACTTTTTGGAGGGTATTAATAAAATTACATTGAGTGTGTTACCAAGTTATCGACCTTCAATATAATCCCTCACGAATATCCCTCATTTGGGAGTAGATATTGTTTGGGCTAATTGCCTAGTCTATCCTTGTAAGTAAGTATCTTGCTGAATTCCTTTCATGAATACCTCTTGGGAGGTTGAGGCAGACTTGTCACCAGTTCCGATTCGGTACCTTTTAATTTTCTCCCATCAGTTTATTACTTCATCTTGAAGTTGCAAGTGTCACATTTCCTCTAAATCTAAGAGGTTGGTCTGTGCATTTTCACATATTCATGATTTTGCTTTGACGTTAAAGCACTTCTGAATTTTAGTTTGCATTAGTTGCTTTACATTTTTATATTTGTGAGTTGGAGGCATTTCTAATGCTCCATAATCCTTTATTCTTTTCCTGACAGTGTGTTGCATCTAATCCAGACACAAAGATGCCATTTCTCAATGGTAATATTTCGGATCTTGTTTACATACTTGTATCTGTTTGTAACTATGTTTTTGGCCTGACTACTTAAATTATGGAGGGATAATATTTTTTTTATTTTAGATAGTAGGGAATGTTTTGAAAATATATGAATGACTGCTGAGTGAGTTGATTATTATAAATGTTTCTGGCTTTTATTTATTTATTTTATCTTTTTTGCATCTCAAATACCATCATATCTGTACCCTTTCCTGAAGACAACAAGGAAGTCAGGGCCATATGAGTACTTAAGGCTTACTAGCTTAGGTGTCATTGGCACCCTAGTGAAGGTACTTCAATCCCAATCGATATATTTCTGTCTTTGTTTTTCTTAATTTTAAAGGTTGTTTTTCTTTTTATTAATTTTGTAGGCCTTAGATGTTCCAAAACACTTTCTTCCACTAAATTGTTTAAGGCGTGTGATCGAATTCCAAAGAATTATTTACCAAGTTATCTAGATGTCAATTTAGATACCTAAATCAATCTATGTATGTTCATACCAAAAGAGATATATGAGTGGCACTTCTATTGTATATGACATGCTATCAAACAATGACAAACATTGCAATGTTTACAAAAATATAAATAGCTACAATTTTGCAATATTTACTTTTATCCATTGACGATTCTAGATAATGTATTTCACTGTGATCCTATTCAATGCACCCAGTGCACTAGATTCTTATACCCAAAGACACCACACTTTGATGATTTTAGACTCATCATAACACATTTGATCCCACTCAAATGCTAGTAAAACGATCTACAACATTGACAAGATTAAGGTGCCCAACCTTTTATCTTAAGTTGTGAATATTATTCAAGACTAACTAAAGAATTGTGTCTGCCTCATACATATCTAGATGTATAAACAATTCTTTTTTTCTCAGAGTCTTTTGACCTTATGATTATTTACTTTTGACAATTATAATAAATAAACTATAAATGCTATAAGATTTGTTAAACTAGAAATCACTTTATTAATATGAAAAAATTGTCAAATACATTATTATACTCTTGCCATCTAGCATAGTCCCAACAGTTATCTAGTTGCTAATTATATACCTAAACCATTCAATGCATATTAATACCAAAATAGACATATGAGTGGCACTCCTATTCTACATGACATGTTATCATACAATAACAAATACTGTAATATTTACAAAAATATAAATAGCTACAATTTTGGTCAATCCTAAAAAAACAAGTGTTAGCCGAAAATTCACCCAGGGTGAGGAATATCAGATAACACGCTCGAGATAGCTACCACGGAGGTGGCGGCCGAGGTAGGTACCTCGTACCTTGGTGATCTCGTATGAATATAGAGAATGAAGAGGTAAAGAAAGATGATGCAGTAGGTAAGTGATGAGGTATCCCGCCCATCGGGCTTTATGCTTAAGAAAGAGATACGGAGAGCTCGAGGTTCCCTTGCTGATGTGAAGGGGTTAATCCTGATCCTTGTTCCCTAGTCCTGGTCCTCGCTAGGGGTCGGAGCCCGTCCTAGAACCTGGAGCCCGGTTCTAGACCCTGATTTCTTTCTATAGTTCTCTGACCTATACGGTGATTAAGAAGAGGGCTTGAGTGGCTTATGTGCCTGATCCATGCCCGCTTACACAAAGAATCGCAGGAGAGCTCCTTGACTTCCTTCAAACGAGTCAGGGTTGTTTCTCCCTACCTCGACATGTGACTTGGCATGTAGATAAAAAGAAAAAGGATGCTAGGTCCAACGGGGTAGGAGTTAGAGAGCTAGGACCAATAGGGTCGGTACCTAGCCCGCATACACACATGCATAATACAGTAGATAATAGGAAAAACACAAATCTTTTGTAGAGGGAGGTGGACTGACCAAGGGGGAAAAAGCATCACGAATGATATCATGCTGAAAAACCCCAAGGCTGTATCCAAAGGAAGGGGGAATACCCTTCCTTAGGTATATATCAAAGAATGCTCCGGGGAGCTTACTATATTGGTGAAATAATACAACGTTGTCGCTCCGAAGAGCTTACAATGGTTACATAATGTGAACCAATCTCGATATTTTTCTGGGAGAGGTCATACATGTAGCAATCATGTAGAGAGAACTTATATGAAGTGTATAGACTTGCCTCGGGCTAGTCAATTTTAGGATTAGAGATCCCATATGAATTTAGGTGTTGAATTATGCTTCGAATGTCAAATTTCTAGTCCCTTTTAATGTCCGTTTACAGGTGTATTTATACATGGAGACTACCTTGGCGTACAAGTCCAAGACTCTTGAATTGGTCTTCTCTTCTATATTAAATACGATTCTTCCTTTAATGTAGTTGATCGACTTGTAGCTAATATATTGGAAAAGAAGTGTTTGTTTACCCTTTGGACTCTTCGTTCGTTGAAAGGAGGGATTTTCAATTGTAGTTGACCCGCAATAATCGGTTGTGGAGGATATATTGGAGGCAAAGATGTTTGTTTCCTTTTTGGACTCTCTCATTAATGGTGGCCAAAAGGGTTGACTAATCTTTCATTAATAGGGTTGATTACCTCCATTAATATGGTTGGACCTCATTAATGGTATCGTAAGTGTCATGAAGGTCAACCCTCTCTTCCTATGATGTTTAGAGGAGAGCTATGGTTTTGTATGTCACCTTGGAGAGGTACTTCATAGAGGTTACCTGAGGTGACGCTTGATATTTCTTGAGGGCGAGGTACCCCATGTTCCAGTACATTGGCGGGGTCCCCATGGGACCTCTCGATTGTCATGAAGCTAGATCGATCTAGTTGGTCTTCCTATGGAGCTTGTGCTAACCATTCTTGGAGTAAAATATCCTATTGGGTTCCAACTTTATAGTTGGGAGCTTGGTTTAGCTACGCCGAGCTTTATCATGGAGCTAAACCTAATTATGTAGGATTCCTAGTGGGGTAGCGGGCTTCAATTGGAGAGCCCGTATGAATGCAAGATGTTGATAAGGTGTTGATTACCTCACCTTGCTTCTATGTGGTCGTAAGGTACCTCAACCTTGAGGACCTCGATACCTCGTTACGTAGACCCGGATTTAGACCCCTGCTTGAAGGGTAGAAGGTGGAAAATTCTTCTTTGGTCTCTAGCCAAATTTTACTATTAACAAAAGTCCCCTCTAACTTGAACACCGGTACGTAGTTGGGGTTGGAGTCAGAATCATATACTACATGAAGAATTTTGCTTATCGCTTCTTACTGGTAACCAAAATCGCTCTCAGTACTTAGCTTAATGAACCGCGGTGCTAGTCATTCATGTTTTAGGAATCATGGTACATTAGGCGACGTAGATCTTGGTAGGCAACTAATGCCTCTTTCGCACCAGGTCTTTATACATAGGCGAAACATAGGTGAATTCAGCATACCTGTAAAATGAAAGATCGTGGAGAACCACAGAAGGGGATATTCCCTTTGTGGAATTTCAGATGCTCTAGTCAGTGTAAAATTTGGTAAGCAAGAAAGGTCACAAACAGTATTGCTCAGTCATGTCAGATGAAGTGTCAGTGGCTAATCTAAGAGCCTGAAATTTCTATTCCTGGAATTGGTAAGCAACTATGCCACCCAGACCTTTCCTGGCGGGGTTGGCCCTGAAAGTTCCCTAAAACGTGTGTGTCAATACCTAGAGGGGGGGTGAATAGGTTTTAATCAAGTCAATTACCAAATTTTCTTGATTAGTCAATATTCAAAATTCACCCAATAAAATAAACATACAACATCAAGTGTAAGGTGAGGAAATATAAATCACACAAGATGTATACGTGGAAACCCTCCAAATGGGAAAAACCACAGTCTGTTAAGTGCACCACACTCGATCGCAGAAATCCACTATATGAGTAAAAAGTTACACCCTCAAGTGATACTCGTACTCTCACTGTCGACGACCTCAGGCTATGGCCACTACCACTTACCACTCTTGGTTCAATCCCTAGTGATATCCCCTAATCTACTACTCTTGGCGTGAGCACCTCTTACTCTACCCCTCGGGCCTTTTTATAGTGGATACCCGACCAATTGCTTGCCAACTTACCCTTGGTTGCAATGCTTCTCTTGCTTGTGCAACTTCACACCGAAGCCAGAAGAATTTGACTCAATGGAGAGTATATGGTCTAAGTGTATATATGACACTATGCTCAAATGCCATTATGTGTAAGACCAAACACAAAATGCTTAACTAGATGTAGATAATGCAATTAAACATCTTAGTTATCAAACAATGCCTACATGCCCATACCAAGGACTCAATTCGATGTGTAGATAAAATCTAACAACCTAATTGTCAATAAAAGTCCAACAAACACAAGTTGTCACAACAAATAATCAAGGGAAATTTTGCAATCAAGAAATGCAATCAATGAGGCATGCACATAAATGTTCATAAACTAGACTAGATGCACAAAGTCAACCTAATCATTAATTATGTATACATGAACATTCATGGATTAGCTATTTGGCCACAAAATCATACCCTCACATTATAATGAGTTAATTTCTTAAGACTAATCTTCAACAAGTCTCGAACTTCTTCTTGATCTTCTCTTGTAGCCACCTAAAATCAACTTAAAGCACAAAGCATATCCAAGAGAAAGACACATATGGTAATATACAATTATGGCAAGAATTAAACATTTAAATCCAAAATGAATCATGTATCTCCCCTTAATACATGCTATCTCAAAGATATTCTTATGTCCAAAATGAATCATATATCTCCCCCTTAATGCATGTTATCTCAAAGATATTATTAACCAAATGAAATCACAATAATACATGCCATAAGAAGTTCAATACTTGAGAAATATTCAAAGAAGATATGCTAAAACAATATCATATTTCTCCCCCTTTTTGACATAAAATTATGCCAAAGAAAAAAATGATATCTTGAGATCAAATAGTGAAACAATTGGTGATCTCACATAATGTTCGGAGATGGATGCCTTACTTGAAGAATCCATTTATTTCAAGCATCTAGCTCCCATATATTCTCCCTGGATTCTAGTTTGCTTTTCCATGTTAACCTATCAATGGTTATTCAAATCTATACACCACAACAAACTCATCAAGGTATAGTGAATCACAAATGCATAAATTTTACTCTTAAGCATATAGGTCTTTTCTACCAAGTTCAACAATTGCATAAACAATCATATTAACCCCAAATATGAAGGAATTGGTATCAACGACAATCATATCAACCTCAAACAAGAAAAGATCTGATTACAACCACAACTACTATCATTCAAAGTAAGGAGGAATTTTCTGCAATTACAATCAATTAAATTGATTAAAACCACAATTACTATCACCATATGCAATGAGGAATTTTCTATAACTATAACCAATAGAATTAATTACAATTACAATTACTATCGACTCCAAAACAAAGAAGAATTCATTGCAACTATTCTCATTTCAATTTCAAGAATGAGGGAATTGATTGCAATCTCAACTACTATATAACCCTAAATAAAGAGAAGTTGACTGCAAATACAATCATACAATTATTACAAAAATGTTTCATGCATTATTTGTGATCAACAATACAAAGGCATATGGTAATACAAAGAACCATCATGCAAATCAAGAAATATGAAATAGCATCTAAAAGATTCATTATATCAACCAATGACTATGCCAACAAATATCAACTTGAAACATGTGAACATATCATAAAAGAAAACAATGTCTAGCATACTATGCTCCCCCTTGATAAGTGCTCTATCTAAGATCAAGATAGAATAATGTTCACAATAAATCCACAAAATCACACATTCAAGCAATTTTAAAGAAATTCAACAATATAAGCTCCACAAACTATGAGAGATACACCAAGATTTTCAATCTCTTTCATAATTCTTCTAAAAATTGCTAGAATATCAAAATACTCTATAAGCAAAAAGCGTGTGTGCGAATTTTGCTTCAAGCATATATAAAAGGAGTGATTATGATATCAACATGCAAACCATTTCAAAATCTATCCATCTAAATCTTTTCCAATCAAGGTCAAACCGATTATCATCCGGATTTTTTTCTTTAAAGATAATAGATTTTAACATGTGAGCGTGTTTGTACATGTGGCTCGTCATTCCATTTCTGTTTTTCAACCCGAGCAATCACAATTTTTCAACTATACTCCATTTTAAGCCTTCCTTCATTTCTTTTTAGGCTTTGAATCAAAGATTTTTCTTTTATTGATTCGTTTTCAACACTTTTTTGATTTTGCATACATAAACATAAATTCTTCATGACGACTTTCACTCATCACAATGGTGTAGCTCTTTCCTACATTGGGTGGCTTCACAACCAAAGTGTGTAGCCCTTTCCATAAAGGTGCTTGTTGAGTTCTATGTAGTTGCCGAAGCAAAATGGATATTAACCATAGGTCATCTATCATGTACTAAGCAATAAACTTTTAGATGCATCCATAATCTACACATTTTCAAACTCAACTACTCAAACTTAAACATATAAGAGAAGTAAAGTGCAATTTTTGAAAATCAAGTTTTTATGACTCAAAAGCACATGATCTAAGAGCAACAAGTAAAGACTTATTCAAGATCATTACTTCTCTAATGGGTAGATCTCAAAGAATATGAAGCTCATATTTTCAAAAAGTATGCCACTCATCATTCAAGCAAGCATTTCAAGCATCATGAGTAAGATCTTTGTGAACACATCACAAAAAGATCTTTAGAGAGCAAATGTCAATAAGGACCATATGAATGCTATACTAGTTCTCTAATATGACATGCTATATGATGCAATGCACGCATAGAAATGACTTCCTCCAAAAGTCTTAACAAGATAACCACCGAATAGATTTCATAAGAGTAACTTCTCAAAAGTTAATCAATGGATTTTGACTATCAAACCAAAGTTAAGTGAGATAGCTAAGTTCTTGTCTAGACGTGGAGTATTCCAAGGTATTTAGCTAGAATTCTCAACACGGTTGACATTTGGCCTTAAAGCTAACTCACATGTGCTACATACACTAGAGGTAAAAGCACTCACCCTTGAACCATTTGTTCTTAGGTGAAATTTCACACAAAAATCATGATCATTTCTCATGGCAAAAATATATCTAGAAGATAAATCATCAACTATCTTCTCTATAAAGATATTACTCATGTAAAACACATCATTATTGCCATCAACAAAGATATCATCAAGACTACACATATGATCATGTGAAACACTCATTTTCACCCAAATCTTCTCAATTATTTTTTTCACACGATTATCATTATCAAACACAAGATTCAAAGAATTATCATGCAAGAAACTTTCATAGAAGATTTTCACATCTGGTTAGCATGCACCACATTCCCTAGTTTGCATCATCTAATATACTCACGGCAAAATAGCAAAATTAGCAAACCGGAATAAATTTCTAGATGTTACTATTTAGGTGAGAGTGTACCGATGGTGAAGACTCCTTAAGTTCATTGATTTTGCACTTGACCTTAAAAGACATGGCCTTTGAAATCCTCTTGTTCCTTAGTGACTTGCCTTTTAGTTATATGAGACTCCACTTGCTCATCTACAATGCTCAAGTCACTTGAATCTCTATGAAGATTACCAAAACTCTTTGGCCTTCATGATTTCAAATTCCTCTTCCTTGCATTTGATCATTACCTTTAAGAAACAAAACCAAATTATTAGCAAAATCATGTGTTAATATATCAACCATACGAGCCTCTTCAACCATCTTCTTTTCCAGGCGTTTGATCACTTCACTCTTCACTTCAACTTTCTTTAACGCTTCATCTCTTTTCTTGTCAAGAGTTTAAACTCTTTCCATCAAGTAAAAGTTGGTGGTCTTTGATATGCAATTCTCCTCATTGAGTTGAAAACACAAGTAATCATGTCTAGATTGATCATACTCCGAAAAAAGCTTCTTCATCTTTGCTTTTGTCACTAGCTTTCTTTTCAAGCTTATCAACAAAATTGTTAGTAGACAAATGAAATATAAAACAAGAAGAACCATTTTCACAACCAACGAAGGAGGACAACAAAAAATAAACAATTGTAGACTAGAGGTTGATATCCATGATTAGTAAATAACCTTGTAGATCCCGAATCACACTAACTACTTTAAGTGACCCGCTCTGATACCAATTGAAAGAATGTGTACAAGGTTATACTAAACAACCTAAAGGGGGTGAATAGGTTGTCTCTCAATTTTGACAAATCTTTTGAGACTAGTGACAAAACCTTGATAAGCATACAAATTAACAGTCAACATGATTGTTATGAGAAAACAATATAATCATGTATGCTCAAATCTCCACTCTTAGTCTACAAAACATACAACAAGAATCAATGTATCTTATGAACAAACATATTCAATGTAGATAACATTCCATAAGTTGTACTTAGAGTATTACAATGTGATACTTTACAACTTGAATGAAATATCAAAAGATACAAAGTTATCTAACATACACAAACAATATTGTATAAGGAAGTCAACTTACATATAAAGTTCTATCCACATTATTCAAATAACAATTAGCAATATAAGAGAGATAGGGATAGAGAAAAGTTGACACAAGATATAATGTGGTAAACCTCCGAAGAGGAAACATCCACGGGCTATCAGCCACCGGTAAACAAAATCCACTAGTAGATAAGACAGGTACAATCTCTCAAGTGACCCCTTTACCTAGAAACTACCCTCCTATCCTATTGTAGAAGTTGTCACCCTATGCTCAACAATTCGAGGCTTCACACCTCTTGTAAAGACTTCTTTGCTCACCTTATCCGGATAATCATAACCCAAGGCAAGACTTTTTGCTCAACTATCCGAGTCTTCGTGGCTCTAGTCAAGACTTCCTTGCTCACCTATCCGGATCTTCAAGACCCTAGGCAAGACTTCTTGCTCGTTTATCTAAGGCCTCACGCCTCTAGCCAAGACTTCCTTGCTCGACAATCCAATGCTTCACACCTCTTGCCAAGACTTCTTGGTCAACACCGTAGGTTTCACACCTATTGTCAAGACTTCCTTCTCACAAGGCATCTATGTGATCATGAATGCAAAACACAAACAAGCATGCAACATAGAATAAGATGATCAACAAATTCTATGGAAACTAGAATTAATCAATGAGCACACAAAGTATATTTTTCTAGTTTATAATCCAAAAGTGACACCACACAAGATGATGCATGAGCATATTAAATGTATGGATTAGGTACAATCCATGAAGATCTAGACTTAGACAATAAAGTTCACAAAACAAGATTGTCTAGATCTTATACATGAACAAAAATCTAGAGCATGCCAAATTTCCAAACACACACTTTAAACCTAGATTTTATTCATGTTGCTAAATCTTGAAAAAAAACATGTTCATGAAGTACATATTCATGACTTTAGTACTAACACAAAAATGCTAGAAACACAAGATATGATCAATCAAATCTCTAGCAATCATTTAAAGCATATATTCACAAAAATAGTCAATTAAACTCAATAAACTCTAAATATAAAATCAAATGTGCTAATCCTAGATCTATTCAACAAATGAGTTCTTAGAACATGATAAGACTATTAATCATGAAAATAAAGTCAATCAAAGCACAAATAGTCTTAGATTCAAAGCTAGCACAATACAATCCCAAACATGTGAAAATATAGGTAAAATCAAAACCTAACTCAACATGTGAGATTTCAATTGAAACTCAATCTAGCTTATAAATGAAGATCTATCACTCATAAAAAAAATTCATGTCAAATACACAACAATAGAAAGAAGACCCAAGGTAATTTAACATTAGAATCAAGGAATCAAAAGATAAACAACTACCTTGACAATTTTGAGTGCAGTCACGAAACCGGTGCGATCCACCAGAAAACTTGAACAAATGACTTCAATGTTGCTTGGAGATGATAGAGGAATTCAATACAAAATTTCTCCAACTTGAATCACTCAAATCAGATAAGAGATGAGAGAGATATGGTCAGTCAAAGTTGTGAGAAAAAACCTTGAAATTTTCTGCACTACATTTTCTTCTTCCTTAGAATGAAATGCGAGAGGGAGGGAGTTTATAAAGGAGAGGGAAAGAAAGGAGCTAAAAGACCAATTTGCCCTCCTTTGGAAGTGCTCCCCCAAGATGGCAGGTGGGCATCTCGGGGCAGCAAGGTTGTGCAGCCGAGATGGCCACGCGCCATCTCGGGCATGCATATCTCCATGGCCTTTTGGCCATGGTGCATTCCCCTCGCGTTCTTCGACCATTCTCCTGCCTCTGAACTCGGAATTAGAATCCGTTTGTGGATTACAAACTGTAACTCTCACATGGACATGGACATATAAGATACTCAACCCAGAATATAATAATTCGACTCGATATATGAAGACGAAGACAATGTATGAAACATGAGTTGAAAGTGTAGTATCTTTTTACTTAGAACTTGAAATCAATAGTATGAGTAACCGAAATGACCGGAACTCAATCAAGAATGATTTAAGACTAAATCCAAGTTCAATATCCATGTTATACAAACATATACACACAAAAACACAATTCACACTATAATGCAAACTACATAGAGATAGTTTCCAATCATGCATATTAAAAAACATGTTATTTCAAAACCAATGGATGATTCATCTTCAAGTGTGTGAATGTGTTATACATGGTGCACAACAATACAGGGACACATATTAATGAATTATATGTGTGTGCCTATAATGGTGCACAACGATGCAGGGACACAAATGTATGATATGTGTGTGTGCCTATAATGGTGCACAACTATGCAGGGATACAAATGTATGATATGTGTGTGTGTGCCTAAGCCTTTAAAGAGAAAAGAAAGGTCTTAATATGCCTTTGTAAAATCATGAAGTATTTTTCCCTTTGAAGACTTGAACTTGCTTGAATAGTTTTCATTTCTTCTTTGAAGCTTGAATCATCATGAATCCTAGATAACTAAACAATACAAAGGAAATGTTGTTTTGATATAGAATAATGCCAACAAAACTCACAGACCTAACAAAACGGATTAGGAGTGACCATGGGACGGAATTTGAGAATGAGCACTTTGAAAAATACTGCAATAGTCTAGGCATTTCTCATGAGTTTTCGGCCCTTAGGACACCTTAAAAAAATGGAGTTGTTGAGAGGAAAAATAAGGTTCTTCAAGAAATGGCCCGTGCGATATTGCTTAGCAACAATGTCCCTAGGAATCTATGGGCCGAAGCCATCAATACGGCGTGCTGTATAGGAAATAGAGTCTTTCTAAGACCCCACACTAGGCAAACCTCCTATGATTTATGGAACGGTAGAAAGCCAAATGTTAGCTATTTCCACACTGTTGGAAGCAAATGCTACATTTTGAATTACCGTGATAAACTTGGCAAATTTGGTGCTAAGAGTGATGAGGGTAACTTTATTGGCTATGCCTTGAATAATAGAGCCTATAGAGTTTTCAATTTAAAAACTATGACCGTCATGGAATCATCTAATGTTGTCATTGATGATACTAGGCTCAAATCTAATGACCATGAGGAGGAGGTAGATTTAGTTGATGACTCTCCTTTGGAAAAGGTTGTTGATATTCCTAATGTTGAAAAGACTAATCTTGATGATGATATTACACAACTTATTGATAGGTTTCCTCTCTTGAACTCAAAAGAACCTACTCCATGCGTTAGGAAACTCCATGACAAAGATGACATCATCGGAGAGGTTAATGAGGGTGTTAGGACTAGGCGTCAAATGGCTAATCTAATTAGCTACACTTGGTACACTTCTCAAATAGAACCCAATAAGGTTGATGAAGCCTTAAAGGATGAATTTTGGGTTCTTGCCATGCAAGAAGAGCTTAACCAATTTGAAAGGAATGAGGTTTGGACTCTAGTTCCTAGGCCTAAGAACACCAATATGATAGGCAGCAAATGGTTATATAAGAAAAAATCCGATGAGGATGGCAACAATGTGCAAAACAAGGCTAGGCTTGTAGTACAAGGGCACTCTCAAATTGAAGGTATTGACTTTGAGGAGACATTTGCTCTTGTTGCTAGGATTGAGTCCTTTAGGCTTCTTTTATCCATTTCTTATTTGCACAAGTTCAAATTATATCAAATAGATGTTAAGAGTGCCTTTCTCAATGGTTTCTTGCAAGAGGAAGTGTTTGTTAAGCAACCCAAAGGGTTTGTGGATCCTTACCACCCTAATCATGTTTATCATCTCAAGAAGGCTTTATATGGGTTGAAACAAGCACCAAGGGCTTGGTATATGCATCTCACTCAATTTCTTATAGACAATGGCTATACTAGGGGTAGTGTTGACAAGACTCTATTCATCAAGAAAGACAAAAATGAGCTCTTCATAGCTCAAATCTATGTTAATGATGTAGTATTTGGCTCCATAAATGACACCAAAGTCCAACAATTTGTTGATGTTATGTCTCATAAGTTTGAAATTTGTCTTGTTAATGAGCTAATTTACTTTCTAGGTTTACAAATTAAGTAAATGGATGATGGGATTTTCATATCCCAAACTAAGTATGCCAAAAACCTAGTGAAAAAATTTGGCCTTGAAAGTGCCAAACATTGTGATACACCCATGAGCACCACTTTGAAGCTAAGCAAGGATGCTAGTGGTAAAAGTGTGGACCAAACTTTGTATCGTGGCATGATTGGTAGCTTGCTCTATTTGACCGCAAGTGGGCATGATATCTCTTTTAGTGCGGGTGTGTGTGCTAGGTACCAATCGGATCCTAAGGAGTCCTATCTATCTTTCATTAAGAGAATCATTCACTGTGTGAATGGGACATCTAACTATGGAATTTGGTACTCTTTTGACACTAATGCTAGTCTTGTAGGCTTAAGTGATGCAGATTGGGCAGGAAATTATGATGACAGGAAAAGCACATCGGGCGGTTGCTTTTTCCTTGGGAACAACCTTGTCTCTTGGTTTTGCAAGAAGTAAAATTCAATTTCTTTGTCCACGGGCTGAGGCCGAATACATAGCTGCTGGGAGTGGATGCACATAACTCCTTTGGATGAAGCAAATGCTAGTCGACTATGGATTCAATCAAGGTACTCTTACTCATTTTTGTGATAACATGAGTGCTATTAATATTTCCAAGAATCTGGTTTAACATTCTAGAACTACGCAAATTGACATCCGTCATCATTTCATTGGAGAACTAGTTGAGAGCAAATGAACAGTACTTAAGCATGTAGGTACTAATGATCAACTGACGGATCTATTTACTAAACCCTTAGATGCTACTCGATTCAAAACTCTAAGTAGGTCTATTGGGGTTTGTTCATGGAGTGATGAGTTTTGGTCTTTGACCTCATAAGGGGAACTCAAGCAATGGGAGCTATTATATACTTGTTGCATGCAAAATTTTGGAAATGTTTATGCTCCTTTATTGATTGCTTGAGTAGCTTGGTTGCACTTATACTGTAGTATATTATATTTTCTTCATTAAGTGTGAACTTTTCTTTGATTACAATCCATGTCATATTTATGTTCAAACATGCATTTTTGGACTAGGAAATCTACACAGAAGTACATATTGAATGACCTATAATTATCTCCATGACATGATGATTCTTTAATGACATGTTAATGAAAAATGATAAAGCATGAATTGATAATTGTAATTGTTGAATGCAAAACATTGTGTGAAAAAACTCGTGAGACTAAAATATTTCATAAATGTCTCTCTTTCTTTATTAGTTGAACATGGCTACTATCATACGGGTATCCTAGCCGAAATAATCAAATAGGGTGCAAAGTCGCTCATGCCATGTTTCGCTTATAAAGTTGGATATAGTGCTACTAAAACTTGATATCTATAAAAACTCTATATCCTAGCCTCTCTCATGACAAATGGTGAAATTGGTTTGAATTCTATTGCAAACCTTTGTCATTTGCTTTGCCAAATACCATTGTTTTGGACTTGAATGCAACATGTCTTGTATGCAAAGCATTTTTGATTCACACATTTTCTTCCAATAAATCTCCTTGTTTCTCTCCTATTAATTGAGTTGCATAATTGTGGCTTATATGATTATGCAAATGTCTTGTATGCTCCTTTCATTCTTTGCCTTGAGTGACCCAGTTGGGGACTTCTCCTTCGCCTATATCATGACAAAAAGGGGGAGTAGCATTGTGGTGTTCGGGGAGCAGCATGTGTTGGTTTTAAGGGGAGTAGTACTTGTTGGGGAGATTACATTTAGGGAGAGTAACCCTTTGAGGGGTAACATTGCATGATGTGGAGCATTACACATTGTCATACTCATATTCTTAAATGCAAATGCTTTTGTTTTATATTCACTTGATCATCTCACATGCACTTGTTTTAGAAAGTGTATTTGTGTTTTTTTTTGTGTATAGGTTTGATAGTTCTACAAGAAATTGAAGATTTGATGTTTTTTTGTAAATCTCTTTGTAATGTAGAATATAATCCCGGTGTTTTAATTTGTTTTGTGAGGATCAATGTGAGTGGTGGTTTTGTCACGAAATAGCAAAAGAGGGAGATTGTAAAGTCCTCATTTATTGATTGGCTTATTTCGTGAACAAATCACATTTTTGGGGTGTTATGTAATAATAGCTTAGGCTCTCAATACCTCAAGAGGAGAAGCACCAACGCTAAAATTCTTGTGCTTACTTGCTTTGAAAAGATAGTTGTACACACTCACAAATTCATGCATAACTCTTATTCATATATGTTGTTTGTTTATACTTATGTGCATTTTGGTTTAAATGACTCTGGTTGATTCATTTGCATCTTGTAATTAAAGTTTTATATCATGTTTGGCATTAGTATAAGATGCATTTTCATCACTCTAGGACTTGTTGACTTTGTGTGTTTGAGTGTTGAAAAAATGGGCAGTGCGCTGGTGGTGCGTTACTCGACTAGCGCAGCCTCACCAGCGTAACATTCCAGTGGATCGCTGATTGTCATGTGCCACTGAGCTGCGCCACTGCACCCGTGCAATGTTGAAAAAATAGGCAGTGCGCTGGTGGTGTGCTACTAGACTAGCGCAACCTCACCAGCGCAACATTCTAGTGGATCGTTGCTTGTCATGAGCCACTGAGCTGCACCACTCGACCAGCGCCTATTGAAAATATTAGGTTGTGCGCTACTCGTCCAGCGCACTTCGCCAGCGCACATAGCGAAAGATGAAACATTTTTTCCAAAATGACCTTACTTTGGTTGAAACTCATATATATATAACTCTTTGTATTCATGTCGAAATAGAGTTTAGAACATCATATCTTTTCCTTTGAACACATTTCAAAAGGAAATATCTTCCAAGAACTCATCTTTAAACACTCAAAGCATTCCTATGTGTATAAAAACTTCATCTTGCATCTTCTAAAGTCATTTAGAAAGCATCTTCACATCTTGCTTTGTAAGTTTCTCACTATCTTCTTACAGGTTAAGTGTTTTTCTTGCTAAGCCATCTCTTTAATCATTTGTATGCTCTTAGAATACATTCAAGTTACAAATTTGAGATTGTTGTGATGACATGATTGAGTGTTGTATTGTGATAGCTTCATAGGATTCTTTGATCTATGTTTAGCTAAGCTTTTTGAACATGTCATTTAGCTTTTGATATCTAGGATTGCATTAATTTTCATTTCATTATCCTAGATAAGCATATAAGGTTTCCTAGCCCTGTTTGTTCTTTGAATATCATCATATATTCACATAGGCCATTTTATCTCTTCATTGAGAAGTAAGACTTGTGTTGCTTCCGGAAGTAGGTAGCTTAAATCGCAAGTAAGATAGACTAGGTTCACTTATATAGGGATTAGGTAGTGATGGTGGATTTTAAATAGGGATTAGGTTGTAATTCCTTTGCCATTAGTGGATTCGAGGTTCGTGTGTGGCGCACTTATCAGCCCGTGGTTTTTCCCATTTTGAGGGTTTCCACGTATATCTCAAGTGTCTTTACTATTTCCGCACTTATTATACTTGTGATATTATTGTAACTAGGTAGGGGTATTTTCATCAACTTGACCATTAACGAAAATTTGGTAAAATTGTTTTATAATCTATTCACCCCCCCCCCCCCCCCCCCCTTCTAGATTAATTAAACACAACATATTATTTGTTTCAACTACAACGTTATATATATATTCTATCTTTATCAAAGTGAGCCCTACCACGAAATTAAACAAAAAAAATTCCTCTTACTTTCCCTCTCTATATCCTTCCAAAGGTAAACTTGCTCTCTACGTGTTCAATTCAAGATCACAAGGTATGAATCCTAACCTTCTATCTTGTTTTATTTGATTTTATCTTGAACTCTCTAAATCTCAATACCTAAAAAAAAACATATGTCATGCATGAACTCACAAATCTGTTCCTCTTATTTTGTTTAATCCTTGATGAAAGATTGTGAGGGTTTGATCACATAATTTCTATACATATTTTAGGTCCCCATTTCATATTATTTGTACTTTGTTCTTGGGTGAAATTAGGCATTTTATTTGTTTTTTGCGTATGTGTAGGTCACATTCCTTAGATGAAGTGTTTGATGTTACTTTCAAGGGAAAGATCTTAAACCAGAAGAAAAAGGACAAAACTGTCAACAACTGCGACATAGGTCGCTATCCTTGCATAGCACCAACCACAACGTAGCTAGCATTACATTCTAGATCGATTTCTATTCTTTTCCACGGTCTATACCGCTTCTTGGGCATCAACCTCAACTGCGGTCTATGCCACGCAACATACCGTAAAAGACAATTTTCTGCCAGTACAGAATAGTCATATTGCGATGCCCATAAGTCTAGTTTCCGGTGCACGTTTTTGGATCTCAATTCCGATATTACTAGAAGAAGTTATGCCTATTTTAGTACCCGATGGTCAGATCATTCATAATTCCATGAATAATGACAAGATTTATTTTACAAGTTGTCGGAATGGGAAATATTTCCTTCTTGGAATTGTGTGGGTGTCTTGTGCAAACAAGTTGACACCTAATCCTAATCTTCCTTCAATAAGTAGTCTATTTTATTGTATTATGAATGAAATAAAATCCAAAAAAGGTATAGTTCTAAAAGGAAACTGATTTCCTTGTTGTTTAAGGACATGACCTAGCATCGACACATATTTTAACCCCTTATGAACCCTAATTTCGTGATATACAAGCCAAGGGAGGTCCCAAGCCACAATGGTGCCCCCCATCACTCCATAACCATACATTACCTCACAACTTTTATTCATCTTTACACATCGAAGATTCAAAAACAAAGAAGAATTCATCACTTAATACTTAAAGAACTCATTGAATGCTAAGATGGATTTTATCTTTTCTTTCTCTTTTCTTTCTATTTTCATGATGTGTAACTAATTCCATAACAGGGGAATCAATGTAAACCTTTTGTGAATGCTCATAATTGGATTATTATTATTATTTTTTCAATTTCATTCTTGATTTATTCATTGTTCTTAACTTCTTGATCCTCATTAGTTGTAATTCTTATTCACACCTAGACCAAAGGGTGAATGATTATTTGGCATGATTTTAGGATTAAGACTATCTAAGAATTAGGGTTAGAGTTGACAAAACTTAATCTTAATTGATGATCTTTTGAATGAATAAATTTTATCTTTAGCTTGACCAAGGCAAAGTAATAGAATTTAATTCTTATTTCTTGAGTGTAATGGGTTTACAATCACTGTTCACACCTTGACCATAGGGTGAATAGAGGTTGAGAACACGTGACTCAACCCGCCACCAAATGGTAATAGTCATATTGAAGACAGAATGAACCCTAGAATTGATTGAATCTTGTTTACAAATTAATTCCATACATTGAGTGTTCATAATTGGGGATCATTGATGTCCTAATGCTTTCTCACCTTTGACCACAACCCAATCTTTTCAATTGCTTTCATTATTTTAATTTTATTTAGTTTTTATTTTAAATCAATCATCATCAATTTCTGGCTACTTTAATTTAGTTATAATTAGAACTAGTTTCAACCATTAAATCTATAGTCCTCGTGGTAACGATCCTTACTTGTCGATGTGCTTATCTTCACGATTCTTGAACTTGCGAGTATTATTTTTATAACTACGGTTTTATTGGGATTATGCTCGATAGCAAGAGTGTAATGATGTATTTGACAATCTTTTCATAATAATAAAGTGATTTCTTGTTTAACAAATATTATAGCATTTATAGTTTAACTATTATAATTGTCAAAATTAAATAATCATAAAATCAAAAAACTATGAGAGAAGAAGAATTGTTTGTACATCTAGTTATGTAGAAGGTAGACACAATTCTTTAATTAGTCTTGAATAATAGTCACAAATTAAGATAAAGGTTGGGCACCTTTATCTTGTCAAAGTTGTAGATTCTTTTGCTAGCATTTGAGTGGGATCAAATGTGTTATGATGTTTCTATTTAATTAAATGGAAATTAATTAATTAATTAATTAATGTATTTATTATTTAATTAAAAGTCAAAATATTTTTTCTAACAGGTGATGGTCTCCTAGAGTCATATTATTGTTGGTAATACGATAAGTATCAAATACTATATTTGATATGTAGATAAATAATAGGAATTTATTTATCTAGTCCAATTTGGAATCATTTGATTTCTATTAAGACTTTAATTGACAATCGGTCAAATTAGGAAGTTTTTGATTTAGTCACAATTTAATTATATTCAATAATTGGTTATTGAATAAATACACCATTTGAGTTGGATTAGGAGTCTTGGTGTGGAAAACAAATCTTTCTTTGAAAAGGATTCATTGTCACCAAGTAAATCCACCTGGAGATAGGATTCTTGTCCACCAAGTAAATCCTCTTTAAAAGAGGAATTAAGAAACCTATATATATATATATATATATATATATATATATATATATATATATAACTGTAGGTGAATTCGGCCAAGGCATATTTTTACTAGAGAAATTCAGCCAGGGCAAAGTTTTATACAAGAAAAAATTTTGGCAAAAGCTAGGGTTTATACAAGAGTAAAATTCGGCCTAAAGAGAATTTTGAGAGAGAAAATTTTAGTTTTTTGCTCTAGACAAAATTCATCCAACTCTAAAGATTGGTGTATGAAAAATCGGCAAATAAGAAAATGAAGAAAGAACGCTTTGTTTTCGATAGTGCACTAGTAGCCTTTATATTAAAATGTTTTGTGTACAATATCGAATCAAGGTTCACACGAGTTTCAATCAAATTGATTGATAATTCACAAGTGACTTAACATTCTTTATTTTTCTTCTTGGAGGATTATTGTGACTAACAAACGGAAGAGATTTTGTTTGTTTCCATCCTCAGGTCTATAATTTAAAGAAAGGGAGCCCACACTCCTTGGTGATTCATGTTCATGATTGGATTGGAAGATCTTGCGTATTCAATTCGACGCTAGTTCAATTGTCACAAGAAAAATGTACCGATACTTTTATTATACATTAATTAATCTAGAGTTAAGGTTCTTTAGATTAGAGGGAAAATTTTTAAATATACTAAACCTTAATTTTATGCTTCTGCCACGTTTTTGAATCGATTTTTCCTATAGGTTTTGCACATCAAGTTTTTTGACACCGCTACCGGGGATCAGTTGAATTTATAGGTTATTTCTAGTTTTAGTTTGTTTATTTTTTTAGTTTAGTCATTAGTTAATAGTTTTTTTTTATTTTTTTAAGAATTTGTTTTCTTTTTATTTCCTTTTTCTTGTTTCTTTCAGGTATAGTGGACTTCTACGGGAAATATGATTATGATGAGGAAAGAGAAACAATTCATGGATTTGCTATGCAAATGGTTGCTTTAGTGCAACAAATGAAGAGATTGATTTCGATGACTTCAGGGAGAGAACAAGCAAGAGTTGTGGTTTGCACGTTCTATGGAGAAGTTGGTCATGCGATAGAGAATTACACTTCTGTGGCAAATTTTTCAGAATATGTACAACATAATTCCTATAGGATGAATTCCTACAACACGAGGCCTATGTATGAACCATTTGAAAATTCCAACAATCCGTGGCATATCAATGAACCATATGGAAATTCCCACAGTCAGTGGTCGAGTTATGAACTGTATGACAATACTTACAATTCGGATTGGAGAAATCATCAAGATTTATCGCGCAGCCGAGCTCACCGTCACTTGAAGAGACTTTGACCAATTATAGGCATTTTTTTCTAGACATGCAATCAAGTAATCGAGCCTTCTCGCCATCACTGAAAGACACACTGAATAGTTTCATGCAATTTACTCAATAAAATCTCAAGGATAATGACGTTAGGTTTCAAAACATTGAGGCTTCAATGAGGAAGACGGAGGTGAAAATTGGAGAATTGGCTAAAGCTTTAGAATTCCAAAGCCAAATAAAGCAAGAAGAGGCTATCACCATCCCTTCTAATTGTAAAATTGTTGATACAATAGTGACCCAAGAATTTTATAATGATTTTTCTAGTGTAGCATGTGAAGAAGTAGAAAAGGAGGAGACATAAGAAAAAGCAAAGGAAGTGGAAGATGTCCGTGTCAATGAGTCGCTCTTATACATGGAACTCAAGCCTTATGTCCCTCCCATTACTTTTTCGAGCAGCCTACACAAAAGCAAATGGAATAAGTGGTTTTTTGAAATTATTTCATCATACTTTATAGTAAACATGTACTTGCTTTTGGTTAGTGTGTGTAGGAATAAACCGGTGCGGGAATGATTTATTCCATGACTTGATTGTACTTAACGTGAATTTGAGACATTGGAATTTGGTTGAGTTTTCCAAGCACCCGTCTTGAGATGTTAAATTAAACGATTGCCGGGAGGTAACCCACCTAGATAATTTCTGGGTTCTTATTTCTTACACATAATGGGTTTACAATCACTGTTCACACCTTGGCCATAGGGTGAATAATGGTTGGGAACACATGACTCAACCCGTGACCAAACGATAATAGTCACATTAAAGACAAAGAATGAACCCTAGAAATGATTGAATCTTGTTTACAAATTAATTCCATACACTGTGTGTTCATAATTGGGAATCATTGATGCCCTAATGCTTTCTCACCTTTGACCACCACCCAATCTTTTCAATTGCTTCCGTTAGTTTAATTTAGTTTAGTTTTTAGCTTAAATCAATCATCATCAATTTCTGGTTACTTTAATTTAGTTTTAATTAGAACTAGTTTTCAACCATTAAATCTCTAGTCCTCGTGGGAATAATCCTTACTTGTGGCCGTGATTATCGTCACGATTCGTGCACTTGCGAGTATTGTCTTATAAATACGGCTTTTACAAAATCAGCATGTTTTTGCCATTGGAATTGAATCAAAGTAGAAATTACCATGATTATGCTCAAATTCAAAATTCTAGGGTTAAGGAGTTATGATTGAATTATTTGATGAATTGAATGGTGAATCATGGTGTAATTGAGGTAAGAATAGGTTAAGGAGTGAATGTAAGTGATATTCTTCATGGATGTATGCTTGAGCCAAAGTCTTGGCATGTTGTGTGAAATCTGTGCATGATAATTCATGCAAATAAACAGATACAACCTAAGTGCACTTTCATATACACTTCCTACACACTACATGCATTTGCTCTGATTTCTTACCTTATTCACTTACTCTTTGCATTTTCACTTGCTTAAATCTGGAATGAAATCATCATTGTTATATTATTCTTTCTTGCAAATGACAAGAAGATCTAAGTCCTTGGCAAAGAAGTTGGGATTGGGATCGGGACATGAAAAAAGAAGTCCAGTGAGCCACCAATACCACCATGCACTCTGAATAAAGACTTCGAGAGTCGGTTGGAAAGATTTATAGAGTGAACGATAATAGAAATGAAGGGAATAGTAATAGACGAGCTGGAAAATACAGATATCCCTCAAATGATAGAAAGGATGGGATAGGAGACATACACAACCTCCCCTCCTATATACGTCAGATGTGTGGTTGAGGAGTTCTTTACTTAGATGGTGCCAAATGACTTCATGAGAAATACACCAGTGATGGTCAAATGGAGAGAAATTAGCTTGAACCTGGATGATATCAATAGATACTTCAGGATTGAGAAGCCAACTGCTAGAGGAGATATCAGAGCGGGTGTCACTTGGAGCAAGAAACATCAAAGGTAAAACATAGATCTGGTTAATGCTCAAGTGATACAGCTTATGGATTTTTGGCTTACTCTAGTATACCTTCTCAAACACACGAACCTGAAAAGTGAACTAGGGCTCTAGCACATCTTTGTCCCTCACTCTCTAGGACCTCGTGACCACAGGGAGTCTGTTGCTTTTGAGGTCGCTATTATTCTCCATTGCATCTAGAGCGACGATTGGATTGATGTCAGGTTTCTGGCAAAGACAAACATTCTCTGAGTAGGTCACACGGGTAAGAATAATCATCCACTCTTGCTCTCGGGCCTGATCATAGAGTTATGTAAGCAAGCAGAAGTTGATTATAGAGACAATCCATTTGAGTCACTTCAGAGAGACATTGGGAGTCTCACTTGGGACACTTTACAAATAGAGAGGGATTTCACCAGTCGAAAAAGATAAAACGGAAAGAAGAAAGATAAAGTAGAGGCTAGTAGAAGTAGATAGTACTAGGAGGACTTAGAGTATATGGAACATGAGCAAGAGTACATGGGCTATGAGCAGGAGCAGATAGACTATGATCAGGGAGTTTCAGCTCCAGATATTCCTATGGAGGTTATAATCCTTTGGCAGGCTTTGATTTCAATGATACAGGATCTCAAGACCCAAGTACTAATAAACAGAGAAAGGATCGAGGAGATTAGGGCAAAAACCAGAGGAAACTTTGAGGAGGTGTGGGATAACATCACAAATTTAAGGAAGGAATTGAAGTTAGTCCCCTAAAGTCATTGAAAGAAGTAGCCGATACCTACATCATTCTAAGAGGTCGTACCATTAATCCTAACTACCAGAGAGTTATAGAGATATCTAAAAAAAGCTTTAGAATAGACTCAGAGCAGAGCATGACCCGAAAGAGAAGGGGCCGACGAGAGAAGAGCAAATTGAGTCATCAGATTAGGAGTGATACAGAGGATATTTCACCTTCACTTGACATTTCAATTTAGTGTACTGAACTATTTTAGTTTATTTTATTTTTTTGCACTTTAATCTACTTTTATTTTCATTGCTTTACGAATTTTTAGTGATAGTATTTAGGTTGGATGCTTTTGAGATTTGTGGAGAGTGATTTATTTAGAGGTTATTCTTTTGAGATGTATTTGTGTGGTTGATATATTTTTGTTAGAATTTGTGTTTTAATGCTAGGTTCTTTGTCTCTTGGAAAGAAACAACAACTTGAAATTCGTGGAGGGACAAGCAAGCTAAGAGTGCTCATAAAATGGGCCAGAACCTAATAAAATTTGGGACTATAAAAAATCAACCACCTTGGTTTCATCTCTTCAACTCAATCTCAACCGCATGAACTATATCTCTCTATTTTTGTTTTATAAGCATTGATGTTAGGTTTTAGATTTGTGTTGGCTTGATTCCATAACAAAACTTTCTTTCTTTGTAATGGGTAGTTACTTAAGTGGTTCATGATTTATATGAGATTCAAAGGAGGAAAATAACTTTTCATGTAAAGTTCATCTTCAAGAGAAAAGGTGATTACTTGGATGATAAAGTATCGAGATTCTTCTTCCTCAGGCAAGGGATTAGTGCACAAACACACATTGGGTTCACATGTGTCCCTGCATCATTGAACCAAATTTGTATTACACATACACACTCTTATTAAAGTATGAACATGCATTAGATTTAATTTGACAATTTTTGAGAAATTACATGTTTTAGGACTATATCTAAGAAATGGCATAATTGTATTTTATTGTATTTATTTGTTAGTGTTTGTATTGTATTGGACTTGAATTTATGCTTATTTGATTTCCCATTGAATTCTGGTCGTTTCGGTTACTCATTGATTAAGTTTCAAGTTCTGATTACGAAGTTATGAAACTTTTTGTGTCTTTAATATACATGGTTTTCATCCTTGTGTTTCGAGTTGATTTCCATATTTTGTATAAAGGTTTTCTTAACATGCTTTTGCATGAGAGGCTCCTGATTCATAATCCGAAGACATATTGGTATTCAGATTTCAGAGGCCAGAGAATGGTTGAAGGAAGCAAGGAGGACTCAAAGGAAGAAAGAAGGGGCCAAACACCATTTCCCGTGGAGGCGTGTGGGCCTCACGGGAAAGGATGAATTCTGCCCCCATGGAGGCCACACGCCTCCACAAGAAGGTAGAGGTGGCACCTTCCCATTTTTTGGCTGATTTTCTCTCTCTCCTTTCCCTTTAAATACCTCTTTTCCCTCTCATTTTTCCAAGTGTGTTTTTGAAGAAGAAAAGTGTAGAAATTTTGAAGAAAATTTTATCATCTTCTAAACACCATAACACTCTCAAATCAACTTTGATTTTAGATTTTCAAATGTCTAAATTGTTGGCCTTGAAGAGAGGAAAAATTTTCAAGTAATTTCAGAGTCAAATGATGTCCAAATTTTGGTGATGATCTGATTTTTACATGTGAGTCATCATTTATAAGTGAATTGTTTTCTTTCTTTTCTCTTTTGTGATTAACTTGAATATTCTTCTCATTTGATTTGAGAAGAACGATTAAAATGATTTTGATTTCACTTTTAGACTTGTTTGACTAATTTTTGAGATTTACTCATGTGTATTTTATTGAATATCGTCTTAGCAAATCTTGAAAAATATGAACTTGAGTTTAGAATCTCTTTGTGTAATTGATCTGGATAGTTGATTTCTACATTTTGTTTTGGCATGTGTATGACCTATAATATCATGCTTGTGATTTCTAATTTCTAAGTCTAGTTCTTAGTTCTATTTTTTTTTGGTGAATATGTAGATATATTCAAGTGTTAACTTGTTCATATGACTTCAAAGTAAGATTTGTGATTTTCATTGAAAACACTTATTGTTCTAAAGTTGATTGACATGTTTAGGTTTCTAGATATTTTTATGAATGACCTTGAAGTCTATTTTAGATTTCCTATCACATGTTTATCAGAATTAGTTACATTTACTTGAGAGCTTGATTTGTGCAATACAAATTCTTCATAGAGTTTGTTTGATCAACTTGCTCTATTTGTTTGTGTTTGCTTCATGTTTGAATGTTTGCACTATTCTTAGATCATTTGCCTTGCAAAAGGTTAGAAGACCCATATTGGAGATTGTATCTTTGAATTTAAGCATGGAAGTCTTGGTCAGGATAGAGATGATCAGGATAGCTAAGTAAGGGAGTCATATCTAAAGTCAGGAGGACTTGGATAGATAAGCATGATATCTCCCTAGAGACAGGAGGTCTTGGATAGGAAGTAGGCATAATAAGTTCACTAGGCCCGAGGGTAAAAAGGAGTTAATAACTTGAGGAGTGAATCTTTTGTTGATTGCTTTTTGAGTGTGTATCTCTTATTTGTCATAGTGATTAACTATTTAACGGTGATTGTGGTATCAACCCGTGGATGTTTCCTCATTTTTGAGAATTTACCACGAAAAAATCCTTGTGTTGATTTTTGTTTTTTTTTCCTTATTTTTCTTTGAATTGTATTGATTCAACTATTGTTTAATTGATATCATATTCGCTTGTTGAATCAACCTATTTGTTAAAGTTTCTTTGTGTAATTGAATTTATTATGGAGAACGAGTTATCGCAAGAATTTTGAGATTCTACCTATTCACCCCCCCCCCTCTAGGTATATTATGAAGAGGTTATTCTTAACTACACGGCTTTTGGAGCCTCCTTTGTGGAAGATGTAGAAAAAGGAAACAAAGCCTTAAGTAGTAACCTTGAAAAGGGAGTAGATGAAAAAGTAGCTAAGAGAGTGATAAGTGAAGCTACTTATGTTGATGATGCCATCATGGCTACAAGTGACACTAGTGATGACTCTAGTGATAAGAGTTCCTCGTCTCACTCTACAAATGGAAATGTAGAAAGTATGAACCTTGAAGGGTTCATTGAGCATTTTCAAAGCTCAAGGTTAAATATGAAGAAAGAGGTTCGAAAGATAAAGGAAGAGAACCTCAAGCTATCAGCTGAAGTGACTCACTTGAGTGAGAAAGTAAAAAATGGAGGAAAGGTGGAAGGAAGCTTGAAGAAGGAGCTTAGAGAAGCTAGAGAGTTGATTTCTAAGATGACTTCGAGTACGGAGAAGCTTGACCATATGTTTGGAGTTGGTAAGAAGCTAAGTGACAATAGAGGTCTAGGGTTTGAAGTTGATAAGGAGATCATAACTCCTAGCAAGACGGTATTTGTCAAGAGCATGAACTTCAAAGAACCTCTTCCTCCACTTCATCCTAAGAAGAAAATTGAACTAGAAGATTGTTCTAGAAATGTCCAAGTCAAGATGGCACTAAGAAGTCAAGCTCAAGCTCAACCAATGAGAGCATTTCAAGCAACTATTCCTCAAACTAAAAGCCATCAAGCCAAGAAGCATTTCCTGCATGTTCAACAAAGGAAGCAATCTTCTCCAACTCAACAACAAGGGAGAATAGAATCAATACCACACCAAAGGAAAGCTCAAAGACATGGGAAAGCGCCTTTATCCTCACAAAGGAATGGCATAACCCCTTATTTTAATCCTTCATGTCATTTTTATGGTGTTGATGGTCATTTCAGACCAAATTGCTTCAAGTACATTATCATGTGTAGAACTAAGAGCATGAGTGAAAGAAAAAGGGGTAGAGCCAATATGCATGTGCCTAGGAAAGCTAGTGTTAATGATCCTAGGATTAATATGTTGATCTTGACCACTAGGAATGACAATGTGTCTCCTAAGTGGATTAGAAAAGATGGACCCACATGCCATCGTGCTAAGGTTTCACCCATAGGCTCAACTAGGTCAAATAGACTTGGTAAGTCTATAGGGACTCATATCCCCTCTTGAATTGTTTTGATTGACCCCATATGGGGAGCTCAAGCAAAGAGAGCAAATTGGCAATGCATTGTGCTCATTGATAATATTTATGCTTCTTTATTAATTGCTTGAGATGATTGGTTGTACATATTTTTTTAATAAGTGTGCAACTTTGCTTTACATGCAATCCATGTCTTATTTGTGACCAAACATGCATTTTTGGAATAGGAGAATTGATTGGGAAGTACATTTTGAATGACCTAGAATTGATCTCCATGACATGTTGATTCTTTATATGACATGCTTTTAAGTAATATGCATGATGAAATTGTTGAATGCTCTAAAATGAATGCAAATATGTGTGTGTGAAAGCAATTATGAGACTTCAATCAATAAGGATCTTGTATCCATTTCAAGGATTTTACAATCCAAAAGTCTCTCTCTCTTTACTTGTTGAACAAGGCTACTATCGTACGGGTATTCCACCCGGAAAAATAAAAAAGGGTGCAATAGTCGCTCATGTCTTGTTTTGCTCATAAAGTTTGATATAGTTGTTCTTAAAATGAATTTATTTTACAATCTATATCTTGCTTACTCCATGACAAAGGGTGAAATTAGTTTGAATTCTCTTGGAAACCTTTGTCATTTTGCTTTGCCAAATACCGTGTTTAGATCTTGAATACAAATTGTCTTGTATGCAAAGCATTCGTTCACACATTTGTTTTTAACAATACTCCTTATTTCTCTCATCTTAATTAAGTTGCATAAATTTGGCTATATGATTATGCATGTCTTGTGCCATAAGCTCTCCTTGCTAATGACTTCTTAAGGGGATTCACCTTTGTCTATCTCATGACAAAAAGGGGGAGTAGTGTGGATTTATGGGGAGTTGAGTTTGACTCATTAAGGGGGAGTTGCATATGAGGGGCGTTTGACTCATTGAGGAGGAGTTAACCTATTTAGGGGGACCATTTGCATTTGCATTGTTGATGAATGTTGCTTATTTATATTGTTTGCAAATTGCTCTTGTTTTTATGTCTTTGATCACCTCACATGCACTTGTCTTGGAAAGTGTAGTTATTTTGTTTTGTAGGTATGTTGATTCTACATGAGATGGATGACTTGAAGATCTAGTTATTAGGCATCACTTTGTAATGTAGAAAAACTTTGTTGATCCCTGTCTTTTGTTTGTTTATTGGTGTGGATGAATTGTGAATGGTGGTTTTGTCATGAAATAGCCAATGGGGGAGATTGTAAGTTCCTCAGTTTTTGATTGGCTCATTTCGTTGACAACCACATTTGGGGATTATTGTGTAAGGATAGTTTAGGCCATCATTGCTCAAGACCCTGCTCAAGCTTCAGAAGGTAAATCACTTGCTTAACCTTTTCTGAAGTGTTTTTAGTGCACACACTCTCATGCATGTCTTTGATTATCTTGAATGAATGCTTATTTGCCTTAATTGTGTGTCTCTTTGCCATAAATCTTGCTTGGGTGTTGGTTGCATTTAGTTTGCCCTTAGAAGAGTTTTTTCCCCTTGACTGCGGTCGGGACCTCTCCCTGTGCATTGCCTCTGCCACGGTATGCACAGCGGTGTTCTCCAGAAGTTGCACGCTGCTGCTACCGCAGCCTGTGCACGTTGCATGCACAGCGGTCTCCAAAGCAAAGTTTCCTAGCGATGCACCGCTGGCTCTACTGCGGTCTGGACATTGCCAGTACCGCGGTTCAGACAGCGGAGATTTCCAGGCGATGCAATACTCGCGATACCGCGGTCTGGACACTTGCCTAGGCCGTGGCATGCACATCGGTCACTATGGGAATCAGTTGCCCTTTGTTCAAAACGACGCTATTTCGTGTAGGGCATAATATATATATGATCTCTTCTCTTCTCTTTGGGTGTGTGAGTCCAAGAAGCCATTTTTACTCACCAAGACTTTTCTTTGAAAGAGAATTTGACTCCAAGAGAGAGAGAGCTCCAAAGAATCCATTTTTACTCAACCAATATTCAATCCATGAGCATCTAGCATCTTCTAAGCATGAATTCCTCTTGTTTTAATTGACTAGGTAATCTCTACATCCCCTGGAACTTGTTGTTTCATTACTAGGCCATGTTTACCTAGGAATAGCATTTATTGCTTAATGATTGTATGCTTTTATGTTTGATTCCATTTATAACATGCTTGGGTTGTTGATTGTTGGTTGAGATTTATATTTTGTGATAGCTAGGGTTTGTGACCATTTTGCCCTTCTAGCTAAATCTTTATGCTTTCCATTTAGATATTGTATAGGACTCATTGATTGCATTTTGTGATTGCATTATAGTCCTTGCCATGTTTTATGACAACATGTGTTGATTGGCTCTTTGTTTGATAACTAGGATTTATTGTTGTATAATTATATCTAGTTAAGTCTTAATGAACATTTATTTAGACATTGATATCTAGGAATTGTACTTAGTGACATTCTTAAATTCCTAGAAAAACATTTAGTGTTGCCTAGCATTACTTGCATGTTTGAATATTTTATCATATTCACTTAGATTGTGTTTGACTCTTCATTGAGGTTAAGTCTTGTGACTAAGTGGTTAGGGCACAAGCAAATAAATCAAGAATCTTTATTAAGGCCGTTGGGTAGAGTGAAAGAGTTAGTAACTGGAGGGTGTGGAGGGAGTTCAACCTAGGTTGTAAACTTTCATTTAATAGTGGATTTGAGGATCTAGTGTGGCGCACATATCAGCCCGTGGTTTTTCCCATTCGGAGAGTTTCCACGTAAATATTTTGCGTTGTTATTGTTTTAAGCATAATTGATTTTATTGAATGCTTGTTTACTCGGGGTAATTGTGTTAATATTGATTAATCGAAAAATCGGTAATTGATTTGATTAAAAAATATTCACCCCCCCCCCCCCATCTAGGTTATAGACACACACGTTTTTAGGAAACTTTCAAATAAGCCAATCAATAAATGAGGACTTAACAATCTCCCCATTTGGCTATTTCGTGACAAAACCACCACTCACATTGATCCTCACAAAACAAAATAAAACATCGGGAAGATATTCTACATTACAAAGAGATATACATGAAAAAGAAACTTCAAATCTTCAATCTCTTGTAGAATCATCAACCCTACACACAAAACAAACAACAAGTACACTTTCCAAACCAAGTGCATGTCAGATGATCAAGTGGATAAAACAAAATGCATTTGCATATAAGAATATGAGTAATGCACCACATCATGCAATGCTCCCCCTCAAAGGGTTACTCCACCTAAATGTAATCTCCCCAAAAACAAGTACTACTCCCCTTAAAGCCAACACATGCTACCACATGCTAGGTCAATGCTACTCCACCTTTTTGTCATGATATAGGCAAACGAGTAGTCCCCAACCGGGTCACTCAAGGCAAAGAAAGAAAGAAGTATACAAGATTGTTGCATAATAATATAAGCCACATTTATGTAACTCAATTAATAGGAGAGAAACAAGGAGATTTATTTGAAGAAAATGTGTGAATCAAAAATGCTTTGCATACAAGACATGTTGCATTCAAGTCCAAAAACAATGGTATTTGGTAAAGCAAATGACAAAGGGTTCCAATATAATTCAAACCAATTTCACCATTTGTCATGAGAGAAGCAAGGATAAAGAGTTTTTATAGATATCAAATTTTAACGGCACTATATCCAACTTTATAAGCTAAACATGGCATGAGCAACTTTGCACCCTATTTGATTTTTCTGGGTAGGGTACCCGTATGATAGTAGCCATGTTCAACCAATAAAGAAAGAGAGACATTGATGAAACGTTTTAGTCTCACTAGCTTTTTCACACAATATTTTGCTTTCAACAATTGCAATCATCAATTCATGCTTTATCATTTTTCATTGGCATGTCATTAAAGAATCATCATGTCATGGAGATAATTATAGGTCATTCAATATGTACTTCCTATGTAGATCTACTAGTCCAAAAATGCATGCTTGAACATAAATATGACATGGATTGTAATCAAAGCAAAGTTCACACTTATTGAAGAAAATACAATTTACTATAGTATAAGTACAACCAAGCTACTCAAGCAATCAATAAAAGAGCATAAACATTATAAAAAAATTGCATGCAACAAGTATACAATAGCTCTATTTGCTTGAGTTCCCCTTATGGGGTCAAAGACAACAACTCATCACTCCATTAAACAAATCCCAATAGATCTACTAAGAGTTTTGAATTGAGTTGCATCTAAGAGTTTAGTAAATAGATCCGATAGTTGATCATTAGTACCTACATGCTCAACTAGTTCTCTAATGAAATGATGACGAATGTCAATATGCTTAGTTCTAGAATGCTGAACCGGATTCTTGGAAATATTAATTGCACTCATGTTATCACAAGAGAGAGTAAGAGTACCTTTATTGAATCCATAGTCGACTAGCATTTGCTTCATCCAAAAGAGTTGTGTGCATCCAATCCCAGCAGCTATGTATTCGGCCTCAGCCGTGGACAAAGAAATCGAATTTTGCTTCTTGCAAAATCAAGAGACAAGGTTGTTCCTAAGGAAAAAGCAACCGCCCGATGTACTTTTCCTATCATCACAATTTCCTGCCCAATCTAAATCACTAAAGTCTACAAGACTAGCATTAGTGTCAAAAGAGTACCAAATTCCATAGTTAGATGTCCCATTCACATAACGAATGATTCTCTTAACGGAAGAGAGATGGGACTCCTTAGGATCCAATTGGTACCTAGCACACACACCCACACTAAAAGAGATATCGGGCCTACTTGCGGTCAAATAGAGCAAGCTATCAATCATCCCACGATATAAAGTTTGGTCCACACTTTTACCACTAGCATCCTTGCTTAGCTTCAATGTGGTACCCATGGCTGTATCACAATGTTTGGCACTTTCAAGGCCAAATTTCTTCACTAGGTTTTTGGCATACTTAGCTTGTGATATGAAAATCCCATCATCCATTTGCTTAATTTGTAAACCTAGAAAGTAACTTAGCTCACCAATAAGACAAATCTCAAACTCATGAGACATGACATAAACAAATTGTTGGACTTTGGTGTTATTAGTGAAGCCAAAAACTATATCATCAACATAGATTTGAGCTATGAAAAGCGCATCTTTATCTTTCTTGATGAATAAAGTCTTGTCAACACTACCCCTAGTGTAGCCATTGTCTATAACAAAATTGGGTGAGACGCTCATACCAAGCCTTTGGTGCTTGTTTCAACCCATATAAAGATTTGTTAAGGTGATAGACATGATTAAGGTGGTAAGGATCCATAAACCCTTTGGGTTGCTCAACAAACACTTCCTCTTACAAGAAACCATTGAGGAAGACACTTTTAACATCCATTTGATATAATTTGAGCTTCTTCAAACAAGAAATGGATAAAAGAAGCCTAATAGACTCAATCCTAGCAACGGGAGCAAATATCTCCTCAAGGTCAATACCCTCAATTTGAGAGTACCCTTGTGCTACAAACCTAGCCTTGTTTCGTACAATGTTGCCATCCTCATCGGATTTATTCCTATATACCCACTTGGTGCCTATCACATTAGTGTTCTTGGGCATAGGAACTAGAGTCCAAACCTCATTTCTTTCAAATTGATTAAGCTTTCCTTGCATGGCAAGAACCCAAAATTCATCCTTTAAGGCTTCATCAACCTTCTTGGGTTCTATTTGAGAGGTGTAGCAAGTGTAGCTAATTATATTAGCCATTTGATGCCTAGTCCTAACACCTTCACTAACCTCTCCAATGATGTCATCTTTGTCATGGAGTTTCCTAACCCACGGAGCGAGTTCAAGAGAGGAATTATATCAATAGGTTATGTTATGTCATCATCAAGGTTAGTCTTTTCAACATTAGAAACATCAACTACCTTCTCCAAAGGGGAGTCATCAACTAGATCTACCTCCTCCTCATGGTCATTAGATTTGAGCCTAGTATCATCAATGACAACATTAGATGATTCCATTACGGTCCTAGTTTTTTGATTGAAAACTCTATAGGCTCTACTATTCAAGGCATAGCCAATAAAGATACCCTCATCACTCTTAGCATCAAATTTGCCGAGTTGATCACGGTTATTCAAAATGTAGCATTTGCTTTCAAAGGTTTGGAAATAGCTAACATTTGGCTTTCTACCTTTCCATAACTCATAGGAGGTTTCCTAGTGTGGGGCCTTAGAAAGACTCTATTTCCTATATAGCACGCCGTATTGACGGCTTCGGACCAAAGATTCCTAGGGACTTTGTTGCTAAGCAACATCACACGGGCCATTTCTTGAAGAATCCTATTTTTCCCTCAACAACTCCATTTTGTTGAGTTGTCCTAGGAGCCGAAAACTCATGAGAGATGCCTAGACTATTGAAATAGTTTTCAAAGTGGGCATTCTCAAATTCCTTCCCATTGTCACTCCTAATCCTTTTAATGCTTTTAATCTTAGTGTTCATTTCATTTTGAATTTTGGAACAAAGCATATTAAACTTGTCAAAGGTTTCAGATTTTTCTCTAAGAAAATAAGTCCAAGTGTACCTAGAGAAGTCATCTACACAAACAAAAATGTATCTCTTTCCACCTTAACTCTAGGTTTGCATGGGACCCATAAGATCCATGTGGAGAAGCTCTAGAGGTTCCTTGGTGGATAAATACTTGCCCTTTTTGTGCATACTTTTGGTTTGCTTTCCTTGTTGGCAAGGTCCACAAACACCATTTACCTTTTTCCCAAGCTTGGGAAGGCCACACACAACATTGAACTTATATAAGATTTGTAAATCCCTATAGTTCATGTGACCAAGTCTTTCGTGCCACAGCTTAATTTGTTCATCCTTGGACACATTGCAAAAGACACCTCAAGCCTCAAGACAATAGCAATTGTCGCTAGATCTCATACCTTTTAACAAGGTTTGCCTATTTGGCAATAGGATAGAACAATCATTTTTCCTAAACAAGACGGAAAGCCTTCATCACTAAGATGTGAAATGCTAATCAAATTAGCTTTTAAACCATCAACATACAAAGCATTCGACAATGAGGGTAATCCGGGAATGGAAATGGTTCCTTTTCCTTTAACTTTCTTTTTGGATCCATCACCAAAGGTGACATTTCCTTCCTCCTCCATCACAAGAGTCTCGAAGAAACTCTTATTTCCAGTCGTGTGCCTAGAGCACCCATTATCCAAATACCAAAAAAACACAAGAATGAGCTTTCAAGGCAATTTGTGCAACGTGGCAAGAGTGTTCATCCTTTCTAATCCACCTAAGTGCGATATTTTTCTTCCTAGTGGGCAATGGTACATGGGCTCTAAGAGTCCTAGGATCATGCAAAGTTGTTCCATTTTTCCTAGTGACATGCATCATGGCTTTAGTCTTTTTCTTCTCTATCGTGCTTTCAATTCTACTCAATTTAATATATCTAAAGCAAATTGGTCTAATGTGACCATAAATACCATAAAAATGACATGTAGGAATGAAGTTAGGAATCATACCGTAACCTTGAGGATGCATTGGAGCCTTCCGATGTCTTTGTGGTTATCTTGATTGTTGTTTAGGAGCTTTCCTTTTTTGTTGTTGAGCAAGACTTGATTGCTTCCTTGGTTGAGCTTGCATGATAGGTATCTTCCCTTTATGAGCTTTCGGTTGAGGGAAGTTAACTTGAGGAGCCCTTGTAAGATGGGCTTGAGGTAGGCTTCTTGGTGCCACCTTCACTTGAGCACTACTTGAACACTCTCCTATGTCAAGTTTCTTCCTAGGCAATTGATGAGAAGAGGACCCACTGAAATTCATGCTTCTTATAAAAATGGTCTTGCTTAGAGTAGAGGACATCTTGTCATCTTCAAATCCAAGCCCCTTCTTGTCACTTGGCCTCTTTCCAACATCTAGGATGTGGTTAAGTTTTTTGGTGCTAAAGTTCATCTTGGCCAACAACTCTCTAGAATCTTCAAGCTCTTTCTTCGACCCTTCTTCACTCCTCTTAGATCTCACCAACTCTTCATTTAGTTGATCAACATGTGTTAAGAGGTTTAGGTTTTCTTTTTTTAATCTCTTAATTTCATTCTTGTTTTTTAACCTTGAACTCTCAAACTTAGTCATATAGTCCTTGAGATCCATCCTATCCACACTTTCATTTGTGGATTGTGATGAAGATCCATAAACACTTGAGTAGTTTTCCTCTTGACTCTAATTTTCTTCTTCACTAGCATCTTTGCTCCTAAGAGAAGATGTAAAGGCTATAAAGTTAGCCATGAGTTCTTCATCATCCAAAGACTCAACTCCTTCATTGGAGTTATCACTTTCACTCCATGTGGCAGCCATCACTTTTCCCTTTTTCTTGACCTTGTGATTTGTATATTCCAGGGCAAAGTGACCTATCCCACCGCATTCATAACATTTGACTCATTTCTTCTCGGCCTTTTCTTGCCTAGGCTCAATCTTTTTGAAGGGAGCCTTTTTCTTCAAGTCTTGATCCTTGGATCCGAAACGCTTCCTCTCGGACTTGTAGAATTTCTTGAACTTCCTCATTAGCAAGACCATTTCTTCATCTGAGTCATCACTTTCCTCCGTCTCAACTTTTGAGGCTTTCAAAGTGACATCCTTTTGATTTTTCGATGGTGCGGGGTTAGGACATTTCCTAGATTCATAAGCTAGAAGCCTCCCAATCACTTCACTTGGCTTCATATCCTTATAACCACTATTCTCTTCTAAAGCCATCACCTTAGACTCAAATCTATCGGGTAGAGATCTCATAATCTTCTACTTGATCTTCCTATCTGAATAAGTATCACCAAGTTGATGACTTTGGTTCACAATGTCCATCAACCTTACTTCAAAGTCATTGAAGCACTTGTTCTCACCCATCTTGAGCAATTCTAATTGAGTTTGGAGAACCTGAAGCTTCGATTCCTTAACCCCATCGTTCCCTCATGTGCAACTTTTAGGATATCCCATGCCTCCTTAGCTATCCTAGTATTTTTAACCAACTTGTACTGGTTCTTATCCATTGCATATAGGATGGCATGCATTGCCTTCCTATTCCACTTCGATGCCTCAAACTCTTGTGCGTTCCACTGTGCCTTTGGCTTGAGTACATCATCTCCTCCATCTGTTGAGTCATCATGGGTGGAGTGTAGCCATCTTCAACCGCCATACATGCTCTATCATGAATTTGGCAAATATACGACTCTATCTTGTCTTTTCAAGAGGCATAATTCAGTCCGGTTAGAAATGGAGGTCTAGTGCTATAAGCTTCCTCGTTGCCACCGTTTTCACTCATTGTGTTTAATGAATGAAAGATATGAATGCAAATGAATTAATGATCAATACACACACAAAATCCAACACACACCAAAATGAGCAAGGATCGCCTATGTATGTCTAGGAACCTGCCATGATACCAATTGAAACAAATATTATGGTGTGTATAATATTAATCTAGAGGGGGGGTGAATAGAATTTAAACAATTTTACCCAATTTTCGTTAAAGGTAAAGTTGACAAAAATGCCTTTAGCTAGTTACAAAAATATCACAAGTGAAAAAAGTGCGGAATTAATAAAGACACTTGAGATATACGTGGAAACCCTCCAAATGGGAAAAACCACGGGCTGTTATGTGCGCCACACACGAACCTCAAATCCACTAATGGCAAAGAAATTACAACCTAATCCCAGTTTAAATTCACCACCACTACCTAATCCCGGTATAAGTGAACCTAGTCCATCTTGCTTGTGATTTAAGCTACCTACTCCCAGAAGCAACAGAAGTATTACTTCTCAATGAAGAGATAAAATGTCCAATGTGAATATATGAGGATATTCAAAGAACAAACAAGGCTAGGAAACCTTATATGCTTATCTAGGATAATAAGATGACAATTAATGCAATCCTAGATGTCATGAGCTAAATGACATGTTCAAAAAGCTTAGCAAAACATGGATTAAACAAACCTATGAAGCTATCACAATACAACACTCAATCATGTCATCACAACAATCTCTAATTTGTATCCAGAATATGTTCTAAGAGCATAAAAATAATTAAAGAGATGGCTTAGCAAGCAAAACACTTAACTTGTAAGAAGATAGTGAAGAACTTACTAAACAAGATGTGATGAAGCAAACTTATCCTTAGATGCACTCTAAATGACTTTAGATGATGCAAGATGAAGTTTTTATACATATAGGAATGCTTTGAGTGTTTAAAGATGAGTTCTTGAAAGAGTTTTTCCTTTGGAATGTGTTCTATGGAAAGATATGATGTTCTGAACTCTTGCACTACCTTAAAGCAAAGAGTTATATATATATATATATGAGATCCTAACAAAGTGAGGTCCTTTTGGAAAAAACGTTCCAGCTTCCTCTATGTGCACTGGTGACGTGCACTGGTCGAGTAGCGTACCACCAGCGCACAATCTAATTTTTCAATAGGCATTGTGGCGCAGCTCAGTGGTGCATCACATGCGACAGTCCACTGTAATGATACGCTGGTGAGGCTGAGCTAGTGGAGTAGAGCACCACCAGCGCACTGCCCACTTTTTCAACTTTGCGCGGGTACAGTGGTGCAGGTCAGTGGTGCATGAGAAGCGGCGTTCCATTGGAATGTTGTGCTGGTGAGGATATGCTAGTCGAGTAGCGCAACACCAGCCCAATGCCCACTTTTTCAACACTCAAACACACAAAATCAACAAGTCTTAGAGTGATAAAATGCATCCTATTCTAATGCCTAATATGATATAAAACTTTAATTACAATATTCAAAAAAATCAACAAGAGCCATTTAAAACAAAACGCACACAAGTAAACACACAACATAAATGAATCAAGAGTTATGCATGAATTTGTGAGTGTGTGCAACTATCTCTTCAAAGCAAGTAAGCACAAGAATTTTACCTACGGTGCTTCTCCTCTTGAGGTCTTGAGAGCCTAAGCTACCCTTACATAAAACCCCAAAAATGTGATTTGTTAACGAAATAAGCCAATCAATAAATGAGGACTTAACACACCTCTAGCTTGAATGCTCATAGGTCCACACACATCAGTGTGTATCAATCCTAAACATTCGATGGCTCTTGCGCCTTTGGTCGTAAACGACCTTTTGGTCATTTTACCTTCCAAACAAAATTTACAAGTTGGTAGATCATCAACCTTTAAGTCAGTTAGAGGTCCGTCACTTACCAATCTTTTAATCCTATTAAGGTTAATATGACCTAAGCACAAATGCCATTGGTAGGTTTCATCTTTTGATAATATTACTCTTTTATGATTAGGTTCCATTGATTTTGTGTCTAACAAGTGAGAGATATTTCCATGCAAATAGAATAAACCGTTTTCCAATGTACCTTTGCAAATAATTTTGTCATTCTTACTAATAATAAAAGATTATTAAAAGTAACCGAATAACCAAATTTATTTAAACAAGAAATTGAAAATAAATTTCTCTTGAGTTGAGGTACATAATAAATGTTTATTAAATCTAAATGCCTACTAGAATCTAAAATGATTCTAATATCTCCCACTACACTAGTAGACACCAAAGCTCCATTGCCAAAATGCAAGTTGAATTCATTCTTATTCAGTTTATTCCTTTAACCCATTTCACCATAAAGGAAACACTTCCCTTTGATCTTAGTTACTTTCTTGGTCTCCTTCTAAGAAGGCCCAAGTTGTTTTTTCCTCTGTTGTTTCTTGACTTTCTAATGGGTCTTAACAATAGCAACTTTACCGACCATATGAATTCCTGTCTAGAGACATCATAATATCGGCAGCAGTCTCCATTTCTTCATGTTGCTGTTGCAACACGTTGGAGATGATGGTCATAGTGTAACGTACATTTATCCATCTCATCTAAAGGCTTCCACTACTGATACTTATCTCTTTGTTCCTGAGTAGATTCATTAGTTTGGTAGTTAAGGAATATACAGAATGAACTTATAATTTTCAACTTGCAACAACAACCCAATATTCCTTTTCCATGTGGTATAATTATTATCAGTTAAAGTATTATCTTTTAGGATATTGATTAGGGGTGGGGTCATGATTTCTTTTTAAAAACAAAAATTGTATAAGTAAAGAATCTTGATATAGCACTTTTGAATATTTATCTTGAATTAAATAAAATAATTCAATCGTAAAAATTCAACAATGATCCAACACCCATAAATGTCACGCCTCCTTTGGGAGTACGCACTATTTACTAGTTGGACTAGGTCCCACCTAATTGTTAACATAACAACTAACGTTTTCAATTTAGCCTTGCAATTTTATTAACAAGAACTCTTGGGAGGATATTAATAAAATTACATCGAGTGTGTTACAAAGTTATCGAATTTCAATATAATCCCTCACGAATATCCCTCCTTTGGGAGTAGATATCGTTTGGGCTAATTGTCTAGTCTATCCTTGTAAAGAAGTATCTTGTTAAATTCCATTCATGAATACCTCTTGGGAGGTTATTCACGAAACATAAAGCTCAACAAAACTTGGAGGTCGTAGGTGTTCCAAAACACCTTCTCCCACTCAATTGTTTAAGGCGAGTGATCGAATTCCAACGAATGATTTACCAAGTTATCTAGATGCCAATTTAGATACTTAAACCATTCAATGCATGTTCATACCAAAAGAGATATATGAGTGGCACTCCTACTCTATATGACATGTTATCAAACAATGACAAACATTGCAATATTTACAAAAATATAAATAGCTACAATTTTGGTCCATCCTAGAAAAACAAGTAAATTAAATATGTCTTGGAATACAAAAACTCCTTTCTTGGCGAACAAGTCTTCACGTGACCTTCGTCGTCCGGACTCTCTCGGCTACCTCCCATGGGCGTGCGCACCCTTAGCCCCTACCCATGAGCGTGCACATGCCATAAACCCATAAAAGGCTGCCATGCGCAGCCCATGGCTTTCATAGGTCTGCTGTGCGCAGCCCATGCCACAACAAAACGTGGCTGCGTGCTCTTCGCACGCACGTTCGTTGTTACGGATCGCAGGGTCCTATACTTGTTCCAGTTGCTCCTAATTCTTCAAACCTTCGAGTCTTCGATACTTGAATTTATTACAGAATAATTTGTATGATAAAATACATCAGTTTTTTTTTATTACAGCAACAATAACAAAACTTAGCAACTACCAAGAAGGAAATTATGGCGATGATAAACCACCCTTCTTGTTACAATCCCAAAACAAAATACATTGAAATTCTAGGACCAAAATTGAGCAATAACAATCCACATATAAAACATATAAATATCCATACATTCCAATGTAAATATATATGCGAATACTTAGAGTCACATCTCTTTCTAAAACATGCATATATACAATAAAAAGAAAAAGATTCACGTACATATACATCAATTAATCTAGGGAACAACCAGGCTCTGATACCAATTGTAGGGGAAAACGGGTTCAAAACGCAACGGAAGCGTGAGAAAATTAGAAAATTAGGGTTTGCGTATATAAAAATAAAATTCCCTTTTAATAACAAGAACCTTAACCCTAGATTAATTGATGCGTATAAAAAGTATCGTACCTTTTTTTTTCGTGACAATTAAACTAGCGTCAAATTGAATCCGCAAGATCTTCTGATCCAATCACGAACGTGAATCACCTAGGAGTGTGGTCTCCCTTTCTTTAAATTGTATACCTGATGATGGAAACAAACAAAATCTTCTTCTTTGTTAGTCACAATAATCCTCCCAGAGAAAAACCAAGAACATCTGGTCACTTTTGAATTATCAATCAATTTGAAAGAAACTCGTGTGAACCTTGATTCGATGTTGTACACAAAACCCTTTTGATGCAAAGGATACTAGTGTACTATCGAATACAAAAACGTTCCCTCTTTTCTCTATGCTTGGCCGAATTCTTCACACAATGAGTTGGACGAAGTTTTTTTTTATAACAATAAAAAAATAAATAAAAAACAACTTCTCACACCAAAAACTAAGGCTTGGTCGAAATTTACAAGTAGTATATATAGGAGACCAAATCCTCTCCTAAGAAGGATTTACTTGGTGGTTAAGAATCCTTTTCTAAAAAGAACTCTATCCTACACCAAGACTCCTAATCCAACTCAATAGTGTATTTGTAAGCATATTAAAGACTTCCTAATTTGATTAGTTTAATAATTCCTTTTATTTATCTACTTATCAAATATAGTCTTTAATATTAATTATACTACCAATAATAGTATAATATAAGGAGACCATCTCCTAAAAGAAAATTTTTTAGACTTTTAATTAAATAATTAATTAATCACCAAATTAATTAATTTTCATTTAATTAAATAATAAAATAAAAATAATATAATTAAGCTATTCTAAATAGCCTTGCCGCCCAACACATATATATGGGTCAATATATTATTTTCTTATTTTCTTAAATCCATTTGACCTTTATAAAAAGTCCACATGTGAACAAGACTCATTCTTACAAAAAGAAACAAGTCCACATACCTCAATACAATTCTAGATGGACCCCTAAATTGGTCCGGTAGAATATATCAAGTGATCCATACAAGTTCGTGTGGATTGGGGATCTTGGCGGGCTATCTAAATTTAAGCTCCAATAGACACAACCTAATCACAATCAACAAATGATTCACTTAGGTCCGATCTATTTAATTTTAGTTCATTCCACTAAAGAACTAAAATTGAACTCTCAAATAAAGATAGATTAAGTTGTTGTTACTCATTCGTACCCTAGTCAACCATATTGGATAAAATGTATCCTCGTGAAGAATACCAGTAATCACCAAGAGCTCATAGACCGCCTATAGCTCTCCAAGTTACCATATTTACTCATATGACCACATTTTGAACTTGGATATTTTGACTTGTCTAGAAGAAATGTTTCAATAGACACTATTGAAAACTTAACGTTAAGATTTAATATCCAATACCTCAAAACATCCATATGATGATATTCTACTCTCATTTAATAAATGGAGCCACTATGTCCATATCTAAAAATGAAGTCCTCTATCGATTAACAAATAAATACCACCAAACTATCAAAGATAGACTATGCTATATAATCGTACTTACTGATAGCTAAAATGATAACACTTGCAACCATAAGTCCATCATTTATCTCAGGATTGAGATAGACTCTCCGATTGTCTTCAAATGAATTTTTTTTATCTATTGACGGTTCTAGATAAAGTATTTCATTGTGATCCTATTCAATGCACCCAGTGCACTAGATTCTTTTGCCCAAATACACCACACTTTGATGATTTTATACTCATCATAACACATTTGATCCCACTCAAATGCTAGTAAAAGAATCTACAACTTTGACAAGATAAAGGCGCCCAACCTTTTATCTTAAGTTGTGAATATTATTCAAGACTGACTAAAGAATTGTGTCTACCTCATACATATCTAGATGTATGAACAATTCTTCTTTTCTCATAGTCTTTTGACCTTATGATAATTTACTTTTAAAAATTATAATAATTATACTATAAATGCTATAAGATTTGTTAAACTTGAAATCACTTTATTAATATGAAAAGATTGTCAAATACAATATTATACTCTTGCTATTGAGCATAATCCTAACATTTACCGTTAGAGAGAGTACCTATATAAACTTCACCACTAGCATTGACAAAAGTAGATTTGTTAGAAGAAGATGTAACTTTTTCATCTACATAGCCTAAACCTCTTTTGTCACTAGGATGTTTTCCACTCTTGATGAGATTTCCAACTTTATGAGCACTAAAGTACATCTTACTCATTATCCTATTGAACTCATCAAGCTTGTTACTGACTAACTTCCACTAACTAACTTCTATTGACTTTCATGTTTGCTAATTTTGACTCAAAGTTCATTTTCAAGTCTATTAGCACTATCAAGATAGTCATCTCTTAGCTCAATTTCATATTTCAAAATTCTTAGTCTTTCATTACTATCAATCAAATTATTTTCTAGAATAAGGATTTTACCTTTAAGCTCTTTGTTTTCTTTCAAGCAAACTTCATGAATTTCTTCAAGTTTCTTTTTAAGAGACCTATTCAACCTAGAGATTCTTTCATTCTCTTGAACAAGGTCTTTCATCTTTCGTTCTTCTAGAAAAATAGGCTCATTCTCAACACTAGAAGCGATGAAAGAGAAAACTTCATTTATCATGATTAATCCATAAACAAACAAAAACACTATAAAGTGATTGTAAGGACCTCTGGTTTTGATTGGCTTATTTAATGACAAACCACTTCATATTGAGGATGATTGTGTAATGGGTAGCTTAGGTCTTCATTGGAAGATTCCAAGCATCTCCATGACTTCAAGTGCAAAAGGTATATTAACTTGACATTGCCTCTTGAAGAGTTTAGGTGCACACACACACCTCATGCATGTTTTGTTGATCTTGCATTTGTATTGATATTGCTTGTATATGTGCATCTCTTCACAACCACACTTGCACTTCATTCTTAGTCTTAAGTGTGGTTGTTGTGTGTTTAAATTTGTTATCCGTTGTTTGATCGGAAACATCCACGCTTGCACGATGGTGTGCTTGTCCTAGCGTGTTAAGTTATCATTTGAGGAGGTTTCATTCTTCTCTTGGTTTGGTTATATGGAGTAACGTATAGTTCTAGAATAATAAATATGAATTAGGGAATAAACTACTCGATAAGAATCCTACAAGGATTCTAACCATGAATCCATTAGTTACACCATAAGGATTTGGGCAACACCCTACTAACCCATATAAATACCAGTGAAATCAATGTATTATGACATGAACAATTATTCGAGAGAAGGAAGAGTATTTGGGTGTGTAATCTTTTGAAAGCATAGTAATATTTTCCTCGTCTTCTCCACCAACTGTGGTTTTTTCCATGTAAAAACTTGTTTTTACTTTATCGCTTCTCTCTATATTATTCTACCAACCACCATTCCTATCGTTGTAGCCACTCATAGCATGCTATTCGGCGACTGCACCACATCCACATAGAAGATAGGGGTTTCAACTGTCTTATTTTGACCTGTCAAGCCTTCGATTTGCATACGTGTTATTGATGGCGGATTGACTTTTCAACAATCCAAAAATACTAAACACATTGCAAGTTTGCCACTTACATGATAAGAGTTTTGTATTAAAAAGAAAACAAATAAAGTATAAAGCTCTACTTGAATAAACGGTACCAAATGAAACTCAAATAGACGAAGAAACACATTATAAAAGAACAAAAAAAGATGAAGAAACCATCTTTTTGCTAAAAAAATAAAATTGAAATAAGATATTAGTTCACATATATAGGTATCCATAGTTTTGTTAAACCGTTCAAAAATGAATGAAAACCGTCCATGAAAAACTATAACCGAATCATAACCGAAACCAGCGGTTACGAAACCGATTGGAAACAGATTGCGAGCCGGTTGGTTACAGTTTAGGCTCCCCAAAAACCGACCAAAACCGTCATTTAAACCACCAAATTTATATTAAAATAAAAACAAACACACCAAAACCATCCAAAACTGACCAAAACCGTCCAAAACCAACCAAACTGCCGGTTGCAAAACTGAACCCAAATCATGTATGGTGGTTTCGGTTATGGTTTTCTCTCTCCATGGAATCGAAACTGACGATTTCAAACCGAAACTGAACCAAAACTGAACCATGGACACCTCTATTCACATATGACATGGATGTCAATATCTATTTCACCTACTTTTGAAAACCCAACTAGTGTGTTGAAAGTCACCTAACACATATTAATAACATTTATTGACCAAGGTGAATAGGTGATGAATTTTTATGTATACAAAATTTGCCACCAAATAAATCAGAACAAAGAGGTTTGCTGCGAGCTTAGAACCATGGAAATTAAACACTATATAGTATATATAGTCCGAATATACGGTATATATATATATATATATGTTATATGTATATTTTATTGAATGTACACGTCACTGACAGATAGGACAATCCCTTAAAAGATTGCTATATGGGTATCCGAGTCGGCATCTAGAGGATACCATTCAAAGATATCACAAAGGAATAAGAAGCCGAGTAAGTCTTAACAAAGGTATTCGGTGCATTGTGTGCTACTTGGGACAGAGTACTTAGCACATTATGTTCTACTCTGGACAATACAGGAAACCCGAATAAAGAAATCCAGCAAATGATTCACACACGTGGGTAAACAAAGAATCATACTCTAATACGCAAGACATCCGTATCGAAAGATAATTTCTAGAAGGATAAAACGCCAAACAGGAGACAGATTCCAAATCAAGCAACAACTCATTTATTAAACAAGATTACACGTTGACAAGGAAATAAGTCCTAAAGAGATTATGCCTCGGGAATCACACCAAGATTCAAACTCGATCTTCACAAGGCCTCTGAAACAGGAAGGAAGATAAAGATGACTTCAATAAGTAACTAGTCTTAAGTAAAATACAATTCCTTTTTCTTACTTGTACAACAAAGATTATGGTTCTATGCACATATAAATAGGCCCATGATCTCATTGTAAAAGGCAGAGGAAAAAAAATAAAGAGAAATTCAAAAGAGAGGAAAGAGAGATCGAGTGGTGTAATTATTTGTTTAAATAATGGATTTGGCTTGGTTATGCATTCAACCACCCGTGGACATTTCTACGATCACCGGAGTTTTACCGCATAAACTCTTTTCACTATTGCTACAATTACATTCTCTTTCTCTTTCTCTTTCGACATGTCATAACAAAATCTAATGTTGTTGACTTTCTCATCCATAGAGAAATCGACGTCAATAATTGGTGCTAGAAGAAGAGGTTGAACCTTCAATCTGTTTAAGCAATGGCTGGTAGCGGAAGCAAAGACAGTTCCATGGATATCCGAAAATCTCCAGATAATGTTCATATAGGCTAGACCACACGAGATCCCAATACAACCATCGGGAACCAACCAGCACCCTGGCTATTATCCAACAAATCCCTCATACCAGTGAGGACATAGAACATCATTTCCGTGATGCACTGCAGCAACTACTAATGGACGTGGTAAGAGAATGAGTATACCTATTGGCTACAGGACAGGCACACCTGCCAAGTCCTCCACCACTTTCTAGGCTCCGATTGGTTGTAGTTGGTCCATGACCAGATGCACTAGTAGTTGTTGGGGATTTAAGTCTAATCAACCAAACTGAGGGTACAACACACAATCAGGGCAAAGATCATCAAATGCCCACAGAAGAATGGCCACACTGAAGGTGAAGCCACAGTCATGCGGACAATGATAAGCATTATAAATATGACTGGCGTAGAGATCGGTCACCATCATCAGAGGATAGTGATCGATACAATTATAAATGTCGGTGCAGGACCATACACTTACAGAGGTTAGATAATGAGGCTCGGAGGTAAGATGAAGAGGAGATTGTGACAGGTATGATAGTCATGCAACGGGTTGACCATCGAGGAGAAGCGGTGGGCGATAGAGATATCGTAATAAGAAGCCTAACCCTTGAAATCGATAACAACAGACGCTAGATGAATACGCTGATCAGGAGATATGGATACAATGAATTGTTCGACAATGATTCTGACAGTCCTTTTACCATGGACATCCTCGAAACTCCTTCTCGGAGAGATTCAAGATGCCACACGTGAAAAAGTTTAAGAAGGATACAGACCCTAAAGAACACGACAGACGATATAAAAGCGCAATGGCTCAGTATACCCATAACGACCCTTTGTTATGTCATAATTTTCCACAAACTCTTGGAGACACATGCTCAAGATGGTTTGGGATAATTTTTACAGCAAGTATTGGGAGTTTCAACGAGTTGAGCAAGCTTTTCAAGACAATTCTTAGGTAATATCCACAAGAAGAAATCAGTGGCTTACCTTTCTCAGCTGAAGCAAGGGAAAGACGAGTCACTAAAAATGTACTTGGGGAGATTTGGCTAGGCAGTCTCAGAAATCGGCAGAGCAAATGACGAAGCAATAATTGCTACATTCACAAATAACTTACAGAACAGGGCGACTGTTCTTCGATTTAAGGAGAGCTTGATTAATGAGATATACAGATATGATGGATATGGCTGGAGGATATACATTAGCTGAGAAAGAGGAGTCAGTAATAGGAGGTTGCTACATGCATGGAGGGAGACCCAAACAAAAAGATGCCGAGTCAATGTCATAAAAACATAAAGGGAAACAAAAAGGAAATAACAAAGATGTGAGCAAGGACGAAGGAAGTGGGTGTAATATTGACCAAACCACGGAAAAGTTCCGAGGAAAGTATATGAACTATGCCCCACTTCGAAAAAAGTAAGAAGAAATCCTGACAATACTAGAAGAAAAGAATCTGGTGAAGGAACCATGTCGGTAGTCCCAATTTGCTCGGCGAGACAGAATGAAATTTTACATGTTCCATAAGAAAATTGGACAAACAACTTCCAAGTGTTACCAGCTCAGGGACTATATAGAGACCCTTATTCGTGAAGGACATCTGCAAGATATAATCCTAAAGAAAGATGAGAAGTAATAAATTCAGAAAGGAACCAAAACGGGAGGTCATAATTCTGGTCGGAACAAAAGGGCCAGTCCCGAGGCAAATGAGGTGATACAGACTATCTTCAGAGGACCATCAACTGAGAGAAGTAACCGAGAGCTGACTTAGGAAATTCGAGAGGCGGTGGAGGCAAGACAAAATTTTGATATGAACTCCATCAAGCCTGACCCAAAGAGAATAAAGGAAGGACGGGACCCAATAATATTCACTGAAGCTGACTCACATGGGGTCGACATCCGACCAAACGATGCTCTCATTATTAGTGCCCGAATTGGCCATAGAAAATATAGGAGAATTTTAGTAGACAATGGTAGCTCGACAGACATCCTCAACATGGCAGTTTATGATTAGCTCAGATTGGATCGAAAGGATTTGCAACCTTTCAATACACCATTCAAAGGATTTAGAGGAGTCGAGGTTAGGTCTCTTAGGACAGTTAAACTACCTGTTAAGATCGGAATAGCACCCTGTCAAAAAATGGTGCTACTCGAATTTGTAGTGGTAGATCTGGATAACTAGCCTTACATTGAGTTGTTAGGTCGACCTTTCCTGAACAAAACAAAGGCAGTAACGACTACCTATGCATTGATGATTAAGTTCCCAGCTAAATGGGGAGTAAGAACAATTAAAGGGTTATAGGAGATGGCCAGAAGAGCTAATCTCTCGATTTACAAAGACAGAGACAATAGTGAACAAGTATGCACCATAGCACAATCAGATCAGATCAAGCAAGAATCACTATTATTCCAGTTCAATCCAAGGGAAGAACCGGAGGTATCTAAAAGTGAACCAATAGAGGAGGTGGTTTTAAAGGAATATGAACCAAATAAGAATATCAAAATTGGGGCCAACTTAGAAGAAAAGGTTAAGCTGGACCTTATTTATTTGCTTAGAGAATACAAAGATGTGTTCGCTTGAAGTCATGAAGACATGGTGGGGATAGATGCCCGAGTAATATCACATTATTTGGCGGTGGATCCAAATGTGAAACCAATAAGACAAAAGAGAAGGTCTTTTAACCTCGAAAGAAGTCGGGCAATTAAGCAGGAAGTGGAGAAGTCACTCGCTGTAGGATCGACTAGAGAAATCAACTACCCTAAGTGGGTAGCAAATGTTGTTTTAATCCAGAAGAAAAATGGCCAGTGGAGAATGTGCATGGACTTCACGGATCTGAACAAGGCCTGGTCGATGCTACTGAAATTCCCTTTATCTTTATAGTGTGAATATACCTAGAGGGGGGTGAATAGGCATATGCTTCAATTTTTATCTTCTTTTAAAACCAATGCAATACTAACAATGCTTAATGAAAATTGCAAACAAAGACACACAATATTTACGTGGTAAAACCTCTAAAGAGGAAACATCCACGGGTTGATACCATAACCACCGGCAAAAGCAAATCCACTATTTCAAATAGAGTTACACACTCAAGCAATCACACATGCTCTACAAGCTCTCACTCTCACTCTATCTTGAACCTAGTGATCTACTAAGCCGAATTCCTATCCAAGACCCCATATCTCTAGGAAGATTCCTTGCTCACCAATCTGGATCCTTCCGACCCTAGGCAAGACTTCTTGCTCGACTATCTGAGTCCTCCTGACTCTAGTCAAGACTTCCTTGCTCAACAATCCGAGGTCTCACACCTCTTGTCAAGACTTCCTCTTGCTTAGCTATCCAAACCCTCCTGACTCTAGCTAAGACTTACAATTGCTCAAATCAAAGAATCACTCAAAGATATGAGTCTTTCAACCTCTTCACAAGGCATCTAAGTGATCATGAATGCAAAATGCAAACAAACACTCAACATAGAAAATGATGATCAACAAATTCTATGGACATGCAACTAGATGGCTAGATTATGCTTTCAAAGATTATCAAGTTTAGAACAAATCATTCAATTTATCACAAATCTAGCTAAACTTGAAAATCAAAACAATAAACCACAAAATGATATAAAAATCATCCTATTCATGCTTCTTAATCAAAAAACATCAATCAATAAGAAGATCTAAGAAGAAAACTACGAATAAGATGATTTTACCAACAAGGATGCAATCACGAACTGAAGATCAGATCACAACAACAAATGTAGACATATTTTTGTTCTGGAAATGCTTGGGGTTTTTAGAACTCTTCAATACACTCGAAATCGGTTTTTGAATCAAGTGATTCGGAGTAGAAATGAAGAAGTTATCACAAAAACAAAAATCAAAATGTTGAGAGAAAAATTCTGCACTTGTTCTTCAATTTCTCAACTTGTTCTTATCTTATGAAATGAGAGGGAATGAGAGCTTTTAAAGAGTGAAAAGCCGAAAGGACCATTTTTCCCTTCATCCTTTGTGTCTCCCTGAGATGGCACATGGGTATCTCGGGGCAGAGCACTCTTGTGGCCGAGATGGCCAAGCTCCATCTCGGGATGGTGCTTGGTGATGGCTTAAGCCATCGCACCGTACCCCTTGCGCTCTCCTTGCGTTCTTCGATCGTTCTTTGGCCTCCGAACTCCGAATTTGAATCCGTTTGAAGATTACAAACTGAGACTCCCTCACAGACATGGAAATACAAGATAATCAATCCAGAAAACAATAATTTGACTCGATATATAAAGACGAAGACAATGTATGCAACATGAGTTAAAAGTGTAGTATCTTTTGACTTAAAACTTGAAGTCAATAGAATGAGTAACCGAAATGACCGGAACTCAATCATGAACAATCTAAGACTAAAATCAAGTTCAAGATCCACGTTATACAAGCATATAAAAAACAAACACATTTAACACAAGAATGCAAACTACATAGAGATAGTCTTCAATCATGCATTTTCCAAAACATGCTACTTTCATACCAATGCATGAGCATTCAACTTCAAGTGTGTGAATGTGTTATACCAAATGATGTGCTACGATGCAGGGACACAAATATATGAATTGTGTGTTTGTGCACATATAATGATGCACAACTAAGCAGGGACACTTATGAATGAATTGTGTGTGTGTACGCCTACGCCTTGAAAGAGGAAGAAGGATCTCGATACCTTAGCGTCCAAGAATAGTACCAATCCTCTTGAAGACGAACTCTACATCATGAGAAGTTGCTTTTCTTCTTTGAAGCTTTTATCATCATGAACCACTTAAGCAACTAAGCATTACAAAGAAATGAAGTTTTGTTATGGAATCAAGCCAATACAAATCTAGAACCTAACAGCTACATCATGCCATGAATTATTCAGTTTCATGAACGCTTACTCGAGAAACAATCAGATCCGGATAAGTAAGGCCGATGAAGAAAAACAGCATTCACGACTGATCAAGTCTTGTACTGTTATACAATAATGCCTTTTGGGTTAAAAAATGCTAAGGCAACATGCAAAAGATTGGTCGATAGGATCTTTGCTCATCAAATAGGAAAAACAAGGAAGTTTACATAGACAACATGTCGACTAAAAGTGTCTCGGCAAACGAACATGCTTCGGACCTGCGGGAAACATTCGATATCTTGAGAAGATATCAAATGAAGTTAAATCCAGACAAGTGCCTATTCAGGGTTCATTAAGGAAGGTTCCTTGGTTTCCAAGTTCACCAGAGGGGAATCGAAGTGAACCTTGAGAAAATCCAAGCCCTTCAAAAAATGACTTCACCAAGAACGCTAAAAGAATTGCAACGCTTAACAGGGTGATTAGCTTCCTTAGGAAGATTTATCTCAAAGGGTACAGATAGATGTGCTCCTATTTTCAAAGTGATCAAAATGGGGAAAGGACTCGAATGGAATGAAGAGTGCGAGTAGGCATTCCTGAAAATCAAAGAATACTTAGAGCAGGCTCCTATCATTTCAAAACCTAAAATGGGAGAAATACTCCACTTATACTTATCCCTTCCAGAGTTAGCAGCAAGCTCGGTTCTAGTCAAGACAGAAGACGGAATACAGAAGCCAGTGTACTACACCATTAAAGCTCTTCTTCCAGCTGAAACCAGGAATTCACAGGCATAAAAAATGGCTCTAGCTTTGGTTTTGGTAGAAAGGAAGTTGAGGCCGTACTTTCAGGCAAACGTAATCCAGGTTTTCACCGATTACCCGCCTAAAAAAATTCTATAGAAGCCAGAAACTTTGGGGAGATCATCTAAATGGTGATCGAGTTGAGTGAATTTGATATTCAGTACATCCCAAGGACATCACTCAAAGGCCAAACAATGGTAAATTTTATAGCAGAGTTCATAGAACCAAATCTGGAAGCAAAAAGAATGTTGGGCAAGAGTTTCTTATAGAAATTATATGTCGATGGTTCCTCGAACACTCATGGCAGCGGGGAAGGGATCGTGGTATGCACTATAGAAGGAGATGATGTTGAATTTGCCATGAGATTTGATTTCAAAGCAACAAATAGCCAAGCCGAATATAAGGCATTGCTGACCGGACTTAGAGTTTGCATAGCTCTTGAAGCAGACGAGGTCTAGATATTCAGTAACTGATATATAGTTGTCAACCAAGTTTCAGACGAGTATCAGGCCAGAGATGAAGGTATGATGGTTTATTTGGGCATATTAAAACAGCTTCTCTAAAAATTCAAGGAATACAGGATTGTCTAGATCTTTAGAGAAGAAAGTGAGAAGGCAAACACTTTGTCCAAACTAGCATCAGCAACAACCACAATTAGGCCAAAAAATATTTCGATCGTACATCTTTTCAGACCAAGTATAGTTGAGCCGAAAAGCTTTGAAGTTTTAGAAATCCAAACACCGTTAGACGGTTTGATGACTCAGCAAAAAAGATACCTGGAAGAAGGTATACTCCTGGAAGATCCCTTAGAAGCCAAGCGCATCAGGTACCGGTCAACAAGATACACACTGATTGAAGGAGAATTGTACAGAATAGGGTTTTCTCGAACACTCCAAAGATGTGTATCAGAGGAAGATGCATATCGGATACTACAGGAAATCCACAGCGGAGAATGTTAAAACCATACTGGGGGTAGTAGTATAGCACACAAGGTACTCAAGCAAGGTTATTATTGGCCTTCTTTGTTCTCAGATACACAGTGATGCTCAGAAAGTTGCAATGCTTGCCAAAGGATCGCTAATGATATTCGATAGCCCCCTAAAAAACTTAGTGTTAGAACCTTCGTATACCGGTTACGCAGTGGAAGTAGGCTTTAAATTTTTTTAATACAGATCATAATCTATATCTATAACCAGTGAACTTGGGATCATAATTAATTTTTTGGAACTAATACATACAATATGTAATCACAGGAAATTGTAATCAATAAAATCAGAAGAACATACCAACGTTTGGAGGCTCATTCACTATACGATGTGCTCCTGTCTGAACCACTCGATCTTCCTCGCTATCTCCCGGGACTGGTAATTGCGTGTGGGCGTGTCACGATCTCAGAAACTTGAATGGAGGATGTAGAGAAATACTTGAAGAAACTCTTTCTTCTCAATTTGGTGTATTGATTTTACGCACACATTAATTGCATTTCATGCAAAACATATATTGACGATGTGGTTCCATATCTCTAAAAACAATATATATCAAATATATATATATATATATATATATATATAATGCCTGCACACAAAAACATATTATATCTCCTGCACCAATATATATGTATATCTCGCCTGCACCAATGTATATGTATATCTCGCCTGCAACCTTTATCAGAAATCCATATCTTTTATGTATTCTGTATATTATATATAAAAAGTCAACCTCTTTGTTTGTATCCTATACAAACACTTATATATGTGCACAGACCAAGTTGCATCCTATGTAATCTCTTGTGTTATAATTTATATATATCTTTTAATTCTCTTTTTCAAATATATCTAATATATTAAAAGTGATGATAAGTATTTTAAATTTAAACTTAAATTCAAATACTTAGATAAATGACCTCACCCATGGTATATCAAAGACCACGATCTAACCTGAAGGAGTCGATAATACACTCAGGATTAAGATCACCCATATATAGCCATCATTAGTTGATATATATGAATCTCATCGGTAAACGGATCTTGGTGTGAGATTCATATAGATCATGGCCCAGTCCTATATGATCACATCATACAAGGTGCCTCCATTCCCATATCTCATATGAATGATTCAGGATAGAATCACTGTAAATTACGGAATGAACCACAGCTATAGATTAACCACAAATAAAGTACCCAACTTTATTTGCTATCTATGGAATCTTTAGATTGCACGTCTCTTATTGTATCCATCCGTATATGACACTCATATACACAGTTCGAGATTACATTCAGCAATCCAGGATGTTAATATGTACATAAGTTTATAAAATAAATAACATAACAAAAATGAATTGAACCTTTCTTTTTATTTACTTCATAAATCTATTTACAAATTACATGCTTAGAGCATAAACCCCAACAATCTCCCACTTGCACTAATGCATACGAGGCATGTCTCGTAACCCTAGACCATCTATGTGACCCGAAAACACTTTAGCCGGTAAGGTCTTCGTAAATGGATTAGAATGATTGTCTTATGAGGCTATCTTGGTGACGATCACATCTCCTCTCTGCACTATCTCTCTAATGAGATTATACTTTCTCTCTATATGCTTCCCTCTCTTGTTGCTTCTTGGTTCTTTGGAATTTACCACAGCACCACTGTTATCACAATAAAGTGTGATGGACTTATCCAGGTCTGGAACAACTTCCAGATCACTCAAGAACTTACGGATCCAAACAGCCTCTTTAGCAGTTTCACAAACAGCTACATATTCGACTTCCATAGTGGAGTCAACAATGCAAGATTGCTTGATACTTCTCCATACAATGGCTCCACCACCTAGGGTGAATACTGATCCAGACATGGATTTTCTAGAATCCCTGTGTTACTGAAAATTAGAATCCGTGCATCCTAACGGGATCAAATCCTGCTCAGAATACACTAGCATATAGTCTCTCGTTCTCCAAAGATACTTGAGAATTGTCTTGACAACAACCCAATGATCCAATCCTGGGTTGGATTGGTATCTATTGACTACTCCCACTGCATAGTAGATGTCCAGTCTCGTGCATAATATAACATTCATGAGACTACCTACTGCCGATGCATAGGGTACACGTCTCATATCCTCAACTTCTTGAGGTGTCTTAAGACACTGTTCCTTAGACAAGTGAACTCCATGTTTAGAAGGTAAATTACCTTTCTTGGAGTTTTGCATCGAAAAACGCACAAGAATCGTATCGATATATGATGCTTAAGATAGTGCTATGGGTTTTTTCTTACGATCCCTTATAAGTTGAATCCCTAAAACATAACTCGCCTCTCCTAAGACTTTAATTTGGAATTGGCTAGCCATCCAGCCCTTTACATCAGACAACACTCCTACATCATTCCCAATAAGTAGGATATCATCTACGTATAGGACCAAGAAAACTACCTCCTTATCAATGAAACGCTTGTAGACATAAGGCTCATCGACGTTTTGCTCGAAGCCATAGGTTTTGATCACATCATCAAACCTAATGTTCCAAGATCTAGATGTTTGCTTAAGTCCATAGATGGACCTTTGCAGCTTTCAAACCTTTTGCTATTGATCTAGAGACACGAATCTCTCTAGTTGCATCATATAGATGCTCTCATCAAGATTGTCATTCAAGAATGCAGTCTTGACGTCCATTTGCCAAATTTTGTAATTGAAATAGGCAGCAATTGATAAGAGAATCCTAATAGACTTAAACATGGCTACTGTCAAGAAGGTCTCTTCATAATCGACCCCCACTTTCTGGTTATAACCCTTAAACACTAGCCTTGCCTTGAAGGTCTCTACCTTCCCATCTACTCCTCTATTTCTCTTGTAGATCCACTTACACCCTATGGGTTTTACCCCATCCGGTAAGTCTACAAGATCCCTGACTGAGTTAGAGTACATGGACTCCATCTCGAGATTTATGGCTTTAAGCCATTCTTCTTTATTAGGATCTTCCGTTGAATTCTTAAATGTCAATGGATCATCAACACTATCAGTAGAGACAACACCTTGTCCCTCACCTATAGCTAAATATCGTTCAGGTTGTCTCACAATCCTCTCACTACGTCTAGGTGGTAGTGTATCTTGATCAGGAACCATCTGACTCTCAGATGTTTGTGGAACAACAACTCTTATTTATGAAACACTATTCTCACCAGGCGATAGCTCATTTAATACAATCTTGGAACGAGGTTTATGGTCACTAATGTAATTATCCTCAAGAAGTGTTGCATTTGTCGATATAAATACTTTGTTATCTTCAGGACTATAGAAGTGTCCACCTCTGGTCTCGTTGGAGTATCCTACAAACAGGCAGACAACAAATTTGGAGTCTAGCTTTCCAATTCTATTCTTCAGCACGTGTGATGGACACCCCCATATGCGGAAATGTTACAAACTAGCTTTACGACCATTCTACAACTCTAGGGGAGTCTTGGGAATAGATTTGGATGGCACTAAATTCAAAATGTATGCCGCTGTTTGTAACGCATATCCCTAGAAGGAATTTGGTAATGATGAGAAACTAATCATAGATCTCACCATTTCCATTAGGGTTCTATTTCTCCTATCTGCTACACCATTTTACTGAGGTGTACCGGGAGAGTGAGTTGGGAAACTATCCCATGCTCAACCATGAAATCTTCAAACTTTTGGTCAAGGTACTCATCTCCACGATCCGATCGTAGTGACTTAATAGTCCTACCTAATTGATTCTCAACTTCAGCTCGGAATTCTTTGAAATTTTCAAATGTTTCAGACTTTCGTTGCATTAGGTAGACGTATCCGTATCTTGAGTAGTCATCTATAAAGGTGACATACTACTCATAACCACCCCTCACTTAAACATACATCGGTCCACAGATGTCTGTATGTATAAGCTCTAGCAGTTCTTTAGCTCTAAGCTCTTTTCCAGTAAAAGGTCTCTTAGTCATCTTACCTTCCAGACAAGATTCGCAGACTGGTAAGGTGTCAACCTTTAACTCACTTAAAGGTCCGCTTTTTACTAATCTGTCTATCCGGTTAAGGTTGATATGACCAAGCCTTAGATGCCAGAGATAAGTGTCATTATCTGAAGAAATCTTATGTCATTTAGTTTTTTGTTTTTCAACCGTAAACATTTCAGTGTTGAGCAGTGTAGTATGTATTAACGGTCTTAACACATACAAATTGTTTTCATTAATTCCTGAATAAATATTCAGACCATTCTTTCCAATAATAACAGACTTATTATTAAAAGAAATAGAATATTTTTGTTCTAACAACTTAGAAACAGAAATCAAATTCCGTGTAAATTCAGGAATATAAAATACATTGTCCAACAATATATAATTATTAAAAAACTATAATCTAATTACGCCCACTGCTCGTGCTGACACGACCCCACACGTACTTTGGTGTGAGATTCACATAGATCATGGCCCAGTCCTATATGATTACATAGTACAAGGTGCCTCCATTCCCATATCTCATATGAATGATTCAGGATAGAATCACTGTACATTACGGAATGGACCACAACCATAGATTAACCACAAATAAAGTATCCAGCTTTATTTGCTATCTATGGACTCTTTAGATTGCACGTCTCTTACTATATCCATCAGTATATGACACTCATATACACAGTTCGAGATTACATCCGGCAATCCAGGATGTTAATATGTACACAAGTCTATAAAATAAATAACATAACAAAAATGAATTGAACCTATCTTTTTATTTACTTCATAAATCCATTTACAAATTACATGCTTAGGGCATAAACCCTAAAACTTAGAAGCCTCACATGCCCATAACCATTTGCCATGTGGGGACTAGACTTAATTGGTCCAAGGTCAGCAGGAACAGGAGGTGGAGCTAAGCATGCAATTGTGGCCGTTGATTATTTCACTAAGTGGGTAGAAACTGAAGCGTTAGTACATATCACAGAAGTAAATACCACAAAATTTGTGAAGAAAAATATAATCTATAGATTTGGAGTCTCAAATACCATTATCACTGACAATGGCACCCAGTTCGACAATAAAAAATTTAGGCAGTTGTGCAACGAGTATCAAATTGCAAATTATTTATGCCACACCTACCCACCCTTAAACAAATGGACAAGTTGAAGCAGTAAATAAAATCATCAAGCAGACACTCAAAGCAAAGTTAGATGCCAAGAAAGCCAGTTGGGTTGAAAAACTTCCTGAAGTATTATGGGCATATCGAACGACAGCAAGAACTTCTACAGGAGAAACTCTGTTCTCTCTGGCATTCAAAACAGAAGCTGTCATCCCTGTAGAAACATCGTATATGTCACCTAGAGTCAGGCTATATGATAAAGATCGGAATGTTGGTATGTTGTTACAAAGCCTATATGAGTTGGAAGAGAAAATGGAGAAATATCGAGTGCAAAATGCGGCATATCAGCAAAGAGTGGCCTAACACTATAACTTTCATGTTCGGATTAGGAAGTTCCAGCTAGGAGACCTGGTGCTCAGAAAAGTATCACTGAACACGAAGAAAAAAGTTATGGGATCATTGGCTGACAAATGGGAAGGCCCATACAAGACTGAAGGAATAGCTGGTCACGGGCATACTGAATTACCCAACCAGATTAAGGGGTTTTACCCTGACCGTGCAACGCCCAATATTTAAAGATTTTTTATTCTTGAAATTTTTTTCCTTTTTTCTAGTCAGGATAATTTTTTTAGTTAGAATATTTCTTAGCTTGAGATTTATCATATTGTTAGTTTTACAGTTATGAATAAAAGCCGAAAAGAGGATTTCAGAAATCTGAGCACAAGATAGTAAGAACATGTGAAAGTACACATGATATTAAGAACATGTGAAAGATGAGTGTATGTTAATGAGAACATAAAGAAATAAAATGCTCGGTGCCATTAATTTGGCAAAAATCCTGAATGGGTGGAAAAGCTCAAAGGAGTATGCCAGCTGAGCAAGGTCAGCCAAGACATTAGCCAAAAGGCAAACCCGATGCACCAGATTCTAGAAAACGGCTCAGGGCACCGTCGGAAAAATCCCGGTAAGATGCACAGCTGTGTTGAACAATTTAAAGCTTAACGATTTGGAAAACTCTTGCGTAGATAAAACTAGGAGACGTCCTTAATGACTTGCTTAAGGACTCGAACGTACGATCGTGGTGAGCCTCGATGTAATGTTCGGGTAGCAACCGAGTATGAGACAAATATAAATCTACTTGATCTTGTCTCAAGATGATTCGGTTAATAATATTAGCCAAGTTTAATAAGATACTCGACGCATGAAATCATGTTAGCCAGTTTAATAAGATACTTGGCATTCCAAACAAGGCAGTTGGCAAAAATATGGAACTTTTATTGATCATAAATTTTACAAAATACACTTTTTACACCCTATGGAGCTGAGGATTTCGAGCTCTTACCGATGCTCGGATCAGGCACCATTTCATACTCCCGGAGAAGACTTTCATTAGAAGTCCAAGCAATCTAGTCGACCGAGTTATCCATCCATTCACTGTAATCTGTTCTAGGGACCGGTCCAACATCAGGCTTTGACCCATCCTTACCAATCTCCTTACTAGTATAAAAGGTCGAAAGAGAGTGCTCAGATGGAACTTCCAAATGCATAGGATGAGGTTCTTTGCTTTGACTGCGACAGTAAGCTCTCCACTCCCTCATCTAACTCGGAAGAGACTCTAAAGATTGGTCCATATGGTTCTTGATGGATAATTCCCAATTAGCCCGAGCTCTATCAGTTGCCCGGTTCTTAACTTTGAAAAATTTACCAACTGAAACCAACCCCCGTTGGAACTCCCTAAGGAGTAGGGCATCATAGGCTAGAACCTTTTGAAATGGTCAACCCATTGGACTTCAGGTTCCAGCCTAGCCTCTTTTGAAAGGGATTCAACGGTCAGGGTCTGGAGCTCAAGGTCTTCAATTTTTTTCTTGTAAGACGATTTGGCTTGCTCAGCCTCTTGTTCAGCCTTGAGCATTGACTCTTGGTCGGTAGAGAGTAAATTTTGGAAGGACATAGCCTTCTCTTCTGCAGCAGAAGCTCTTTCCTTAGCCTCCATTTGTATAGCCAAATAGTGATCAACAAACGCTTAAGCAGAACTTGCCTCCCTTTGATATATCGCTTCAATTTGAGCACGGCTATCCTCACTCTCCTTTAACTGAGCTTCAAGACACCTTATCTGATCCACTTGATGTTGTTACATCTAAACAAACTCAACAAACTCAGCAACCACCTGTAAGGAAGAATAAGTTAAAAATTATAGTCAATGAGCACTAAGGCAAGGGTCAGGATAAAAAACTTAAGTAGCTCGCGCTGTTGAAAATATTTTGAAGACAATCAGTCAGGGAACCATCCCTGAAACGGCTCCAATGGTCATCCTGGATAAAAGCCCGACCAGTGGACATTGTCCTCAACATATCATGGGGGTGGAATATGTAAGATTACCCAAGGATCCTACTCCTGCATCCTAAACTTCAGGAGGTAAAGAATCTCTATTCAAATTGTCCGAAGATTCTACTCCTCCCAAAGGCGCCTCAGTCTGGGCACTCAGGGAAACTCTAACATCGGCGTCATCGTCACTCGATTCATCAAATGACACCACCCGAGGAACTTTTTGAGGATGAGCGGAAGAATCAGTTATCTTCCTTTTCTCAACCCGGGAACGGTGGAAGTCGAGGTCAGCCGTGGGATCTTTTTTATCCTTAGTAATATCTTGGAAGGATTCAAAAAGACCAGGATGAAGGTTAACCTACTCGTCTGGGGGTACCCTGACCCCTTCATTATTCCCAACAGTGAACTGCTCAGCAGACACTTCATCGACCGGGGAACTAGGCTCGCTAGACACTGCACCATTGGGATACCCACCCTGTCTGCCTTCATCCTAGGACACCCTTAGGGCATTATCAGTTCCAAGAGGACCGCTCAGACAACTTGACTCCCCCGCGGTCGGTTGAATGACTTCAAGAATATACTCAGGAATTTGTTCATTAGCCTTATCGAAATCCTCATCCGACTCGTCATCAGGTGGAGCATCCCCTTTCTTATTTTGGCGAGAAGCTTCCTTACGACTCGTTTGAACAATCGATTTCACCTGGCGGCCCTGGACATCACAGACGATGTCTACAACATACACTAAATACAAACGAGTTAGGAAAGAGAACAAGATGAGTAAAATAAAGAACGAGAAAATTCTACTTACGTCGTCTGTGATAATCTGAAATCTGGGTGAAAAAACCGAGTTCTATCATTTTCTTCTCATTAAAAAGATAGGACCTGCTTCTCTTTTCCAGGGTACGCATAACCGCCCCGAGCATGTCTAGTCAACTCGATATCAATGAAAGCAGGATGTGACTTAATCCAGCTATCAGAAGAACAAAAGAAACGGGGAACCCTAAGTACTTCTCGGTTTTCCCAATCCCGAGTTCTCTCCAGCAAAAAACCAGCTATTTTTTCTATTCTTGTTGGAGGTAGGGAAACCCTACACAAAGCCTTTTTTCTTAGCATCCGAGGAAATGTCGACTCCCTGGTTCACCTTTGTCCCCACAGGAATCCAGCTATATTGTTAGCTGGATAGAAGAAAGTAAGTTCCAGTCCGACCAGACTACCTTAAAATATAAAAGTGCCTAATTTCACGAGGAGAAGTCGGTGGCAAGTTCATCCGGCTCCACATGTGCCACATACACATCAAGATCCTATAGTTGTTCGGGGTAAGTTGGGCCGGAGAAATCCCCGCCTCTATAAGGAACCAAGCAATAAAAGGTTGAAGGGGAAGAGTCACACCACAGCAGAGTATGGATCCATAAATTGCTACCATGCCCGGGGGAAGGTTCCATGCGCCTCTATCACTAGCAAGAGCCAGTAAAATAGAGTCCTCCAAATCAAATCGAGCGTGATATTTTTTTATTTCTTCTTTCCCGACCATATTCGGCTCGATATCATACGCACTCAGAAAATCAAGAGAAAATGGGACCCGAGAAGCCCGATACCCTTCATTGACGTCATTCTCATTAATTATTTGCCTTCCAACCTAAATCCACCTGAACCATGTTTGTGAACTGTACGACTACTCTGATGTTTTCCCATCCTAGATCTTAAAGGAACCATGTGGTCAAAAACAAATGACTCAGAGCTGGAAGAAGATTCTGAGCTAGAACTGAAACGAACATTAGGATAAAGCCCGGAAACATTAACATCTAGAAAATCAGACTCATCAGCAAGGGTTTCCCTCAATAACCTACGAACATAAGAAACCAGTTAAAAATCTCCAGGCTCAAACGCTTCGAAAGCAATAACAAAAAGGCGTCGTCATAAAACTGTTAGGTTTTAGTTTGTGTTATCATGAATTCCATATCAAAATGATGTTTAATTGTAATGACTTAGTTGTTTAGGTTCATGATGATTCAAGCTTCAAGGAAGAAGAAACAACAAGTCAAAGAAAGTTTTAAGTCCTCAAAGAGAAATGATGCAATTTGTTTCTACAAAGGTATACTAAGACCTTATCTTTCTCTTACATGGCTTAGGCACACACACACATATCATACATTTGTGTCCCTGCATAGTTGTGCACCATTTTAGGCACACACACACATATCATACATTTGTGTCCCTGCATCGTTGTGCACCTTTATAGGCCCACATATACAATTCATTCATATGTGTCCCTACATCATTGTGCACCATGTATAACACATTCACACATTTTAAGATGAATACTCATGCATTGGTTTGGAAATAACATGTTTTGGAATATGCATGATTGGAAACTATCTCTATGTAGTTTGCATTCTAGTGTGAATTGTGTTTGTGTGTGTATATGTTTGTATAACATGGATATTGAACTTGGATTTCATCTTAAATCATTCTTGATTGAGTTCTTGTATTTTGGTTACTCATACTACTGATTTCAATTTCTAAGTCAAAAGATACTACACTTTCAACTCATGTTTCATACATTGTTATTGTCTTCATATATCGAGTCAAATTATTATATTATGGGTTGGGTATATTTTATGTTCATGTCCGTGTGAGAGGTATGGTTTGTAATCCACAAACGGATTCAAATTCCAAGTTCAGACGCCGGAGAACAGTCGAAGAACTCCAAGGGAGCGCGAGAGGAAAAGATTGCATCCAAGCAATCTTTCCCGAGATGGCGCAAGGCCATCTCGAGACAGAATGCTTGCTTCCCCGAGATGCCCACTTGCCATCTTGAGCAGCATGCATTCTTGGGATCTTAAGGGTGTTTTGGTCTTTTCATAATTCATTATTATCGCACTCCTTTATAATCTCTTTCCCTATCACATTTCATTCTAAGAAGAAATTCAAATCAAGTGTGCAGAATTCTTATCTCTAAAATTTCTCACCTTCCAAACACCATAACTTCTTTATTTAAACTCCAAGTTGAGTGATTCGAAGTTGAGAGTGTTCATCTTTTCATCCTACATCTTTTCTTTGAAGGTTTTAGTTTATTTTGCTGCTTTGTTTTTTGTATAATCATACAAAAACATAACTGCACCTAGATCAACTAAGGTATTGATTTTCGCTCTAAGATTTCATTTAAAACTTGGTCAATTTCCTTGGGTTTTCTTCTTCTACATATATTTGTATATTTTGAGTGTTTTGATTTCTGTTTTGAACACTTTAAAAGCTAGGTTGCATTTCAATTGAAATCATTCATGTTGAGTTAGGTTTTGATTTTGCCTATGTTATCACATGTTTGGGATTGTATTATGCTAGCTTTGATTCTAGGAATATTTTGTGATCTTTGATTGATTGATTTTGAGAAAAATAGTTCCTCACATGTATTAGGCTCTCTTGGCCTAAATTCTCACATAATACATGTGCTTATGTTCTTTTGAGCAATTAATGTGATTTGTTGAATCTATGATTAAGAATATGCTTTGGAACTTATGCTTAGATTTATTTGACATTGTCATAAGATTTTAGCATGTATTAGGTTTTTGTGATTTAAACTTGATCTTGTGATTTGTTGATCATATCTTGTGATTCAAGTTTAGATATATGCATGAATCTAGTTTGCGATTAATGTTGATCATATCTTACATAATCTAGATTGACTACTCATGCATGTTAAACTAGACTATATGTGAATTGAGCATTCATTCTCATGTCTAGTATTTTCCATAGGATGTTTTGATCATAGCATTCTATGTTGCATGCTTGTTTGCATTTTGCATTCATGATCACCTAGATGCCTTGTGAGAAGGAAGTCTTGACAATAGGTGTGAGACCTATGGTGTTGAGCAAGAAGTCTTGGCAAGAGGTGTGAAGCCTCGGATTGTTGAGCAAGGAAGTCTTTGCTAGAGGTGTGAAGCCTTGGATAGTCGAGCAAGAAGTCTTGCCTAAAGTTGGGAGAACTCTGATAGGTGAGCAAGAAAGTCTTGACTAGAGTTGGGAAGACTCGGATAGTTAAGCAAGATGTCTTACCTTGGGTTGTGAAGATCCGGATAAGGTGAGCAAGGAAGTCTTGACAAGAGGTGTGAAGCCTCGGATTGTTGAGCATAGGGCGACAACATCTAGAGTAGGATAAGAGGGTAGTTTCTAGGTGAAGAGGTCACTTGAGAGATTGTACTTGTCTTATCTACTAGTGGATTTTGTTTACAGGTGGCTGCTAGCCCGTGGATGTTTCCTCTTCGGAGGTTTACCACGTTATATCTTGTGTCAACTTTTCTCTATCCCTATCTCTCTAATATTTGTATTATGGATAGAACTCTTTATGTATGTTGACTTCCTCTTTATAATATAGATTATGTATGTGTTACAATTATTTGTTTGTATCACATTTCACTTGTGTTTATATATTGATTAATTGTCTTTAATTAATATATATATATATATATATATATATATATATTGTGATACAAGCAATCTAGCGGGACAAACTTTTATTTGTTTCTAAGGGAGTCGAAAAATGTGCCTAACCTATTCACCCCCCCTCTAGGTTAGCCTTGAGCATTTAACCGTGATTGTATTTTTAATTGGTATCAAAACAGGACATTAGATTGCACTTAGTGTGAGTCCGGGGTGATACTTTCACTGTTTTTGTATGGCGTTTGAAGTCATGGGTTTACAAGATGATGTAATGGCGGAAGGAGCCTCAAATACCAGGTTAACATTACTTCATAGCACTAACTATGGGTATTGGAAGTTGAAGATGAAAGCCTACATTCGCTCTATTGATGAAAGGGCTTGGATGGTAGTGGAAGAAGGTTACAATCCTCTTACCAAGGTTTTTGAGGATGGAACCATGATACTCAAGCCAAGGAGTGAATGGACAACAAATGAGTTTGAGGTTGCAAAATGGCACCATCGTGCTATGAATGCCATCTTTGGAGGAGTTGATGGGCATCAATTCTCCTACATCCAAAATCTTGAATCCGTAAAGGAAGCTTGGGATACTCTCCAAGTTACTAATGAAGAAACCTTAGCGGTGAAGAAATCGAGTCTTCAAATATTGGCATCACAATTTTAAGGTTTAAGTATGGGTGAGGAAGAAAAGTTCGAAGACTTCCAATTCCGGCTTTTTAATATTACTAACCAATGTCAAGCACTTTGAGTACCTATCTCAAAAGAGCATTTAAATTGGAAAATCCTTAGGTCTCTTTCTAGGAGATTTAAATCAAAGGTGACGGCCATTGAGGAAATCAAGGATATGGAGAGTATGAACATCGATGAGTTGCTTAGGTCTCTCCAAACTTATGAGATGTGCTTGAAGCCAAAGATCAAGAGTAAGGGAATTGCTCTCAATGCTTTTGAGGAGGAGAGTGATGATGAAAATGATGAAATGGCACTCTTGGTTAGAAGGTTCAAGAAGTTTCTAAAGAAGAATGCCAACCCTAAAGGCAAGTCTTCTAAGGAAAAAGGAGTCAAGAGAACATTATCTCCAAGGATTGTGAAGATTAGTCAAGCCATGAACAAGAAATAGGTTCAATGCTATAATTGTCAAGGTTTTGGTCACTTTGCTAGTGAGTGCACCAAGAAGCCATCTAAGAAAGACAAGAAAGGCAAAGTGTTAGAGGCTACATGGAGTGATGATAATTCTAGTGATAATGCGAGCTCTAGTAGTGAGTCTTCAAGTGATGAAGAGTTGGTGAGCAACTTTGTAGCTCTAACGGCTTCTCATTCTTCACTAGATGTTAGTAGTACAATATATTTGAACAAAAACCTTGATGCAAATCATGATAGATGCTCTAGTTCCATTCCTACTAATCTTGAGTTGTTGAAAAAGATATAAAAGCTTGAAGAAGCTAGAGACAATGCTTAAAGAGAAGTAGTTGAGAATGATTATTTGATCAAGAAGCAACTAGATGAGTTTGTGGTTGTTATTCGTAGACTTATTGGTGAAAAAGAAGATATTATGAAGAAGTTTAGAGAACTTGAAATGATTAACCTTGAGAAGGATAATGTGATATCTTCTTTGAAGAAGAGAGAACAAGAATTGATGGAAGAGATAGACACGGCTAAGGAGGCTATCAAGGATTTAGTGAATGATTCGGTTAGTGTGTCTAGTGTTACGAATCTTGTTAACTCTCATAGTGGTAAAGACGACTTGGTAGTTGAAGAGGAGCTCTTGGAAGCACCACTTCCTATACACTTTGATGAAGTCGTGATTGATAAGAAACCATACAAGAAGAGAATATCAAAAGACTAGAAGAAGTTGGCAAACAAGGTATCTTTGAAAACTCCTAGTGAAGCTAGTTCAACTCCAAAAGGTACAATCTCATCTTTTATTCCAATTTGCCATTATTGCAACACAATAGGTCACATTAAGCCTAGATGTTGTAAATATATTGAAAAATGCAAATTAGGAAATGAATCTAGGGATAAGGAGATTAAACTTCAACTTGAACATGCTAAGGCCTTGAAGGTTGAGAAACATAATAATTTTGTTAAGCATGAGAAAAAGTTATGGAGTAGAAAGAATTCTTATCTTGTTCAACTTGACAAAGCTTGTGTTGAAAATGTTAAGAAAGAGTGTGTTAATGATATTCTTGTTAATCAAGTCATTGAAGGACTTTACTCTAGATTTAACATTGTTGTCAAGGATGATATTGGAAATTTTTGTGTAGGTACACCCAAGAACAAGTGGTTCAAGGGTGAGTGCTCTTATCACTAATATAAGAAGCACATGTGAGATAGCTTTGAGGCTTTATATCAAATGTGTTGAGAATTCTTTGTTGCTAGCTTTATATACTCCATGTATTGATATGAACTTGGTTATCTCACATCATGATTGTTATGATGGTCAAAATTTATTGATTAACTTTGAAGAAGTTCTCTTGTTATATGTGTTGATTGAGTTGAGATATTATGCTTTTTATACTCTCTCTTGTGAAACATAGTCAACTTGGTGTCATAAGGACATTCAATGTAAATGTGCTCATAAAAAGGGCGGAAGTATGATATTTGGTGAATATAATGTGCAAAAAGGTATCTCTATACCCTAATATATATTCTTTTAGATATTCATCTTTTGACTCAATTTTTTACATACATCTCATAGCATGTCATATTAGAGAATTTTGTATAGCATACATATGGTTCTCATTGACATTTGCTATTTTAGGATCTAATAGTGATATTGTTCACATTGATCTTAACTTTGATGATTGTTTGTGTTTAGTATATTTAGTGGCATTACTTTTGAAAATATGAGCTTCATATTCTTTGAAAGCTACTAATTAGAGAAGTAATGATCTTGAATAAGTCTCTACTTATTGCTCTTAGATCATGTGCTTATGAGCCATAAAATCTTGGTTTTCTAAAAATTGCACCTTGCTTCTCTTATATGTTTTGCTAGTAGGTTGAGTTTACTAATATGTAAACATTAGATACACCTTGAAGTTTTTGTGCTTAAGTACATTTAAAATGACCTATGGTTGGTATCCATTTTGCTTCAGCAATTATATAAAACTCAATGAGCACCTTCATGAAAAGAGCTACACACCTTGGTTGTGAAAGCTACCCAATGTTGGAAAGAGCTACACCATTGTGATGAGTGAAAGCCGTCATGAAGTGAATTTTTGTTTATGTAAAAAAAATATTTGAAAAAATCAAAGAAGTGTTGAAATGAAATCAATAAAAAAATCTTTGATTCAAAGCCTAAAAAGAAAAGGAGGAAGGCTTAAAAAAAAGTTTAGTTGAAAATCAAATGAGCTTGGGTTGAAAAACAGAAATGGGACGACGAGCCACATGCACACACACGCTTATATGTTCAAAATCTATTCTCTTAAAAGCAAAAAATTCCGGATGGAAAAAGCTTAAGATGAATAGTTATTGGAAATTGTTTGCATGTTGATTATCAAACTACTTCTTGATATATATTTGAAGCATATCTCTCACACTCACGCTTTATCTATGAGTATGATGATAACTTTGCAATTGTTGAAGAATTATGAGGGAACTTGAAAAATCTTCATGTACCTCTCTTAGCATATGAAGCTTATTTTGTTGATATTTCTTCAAATTGCTTGAATGTGTGATTGTGTGAACTTTCTTGTGAACCTTATGCTATCATTAATCTTAGTCATGGAATTTATCAAGGGGGAGCATTGTATGCTAGACATTATTCTCTTTTATGATATGTTCACATGCTTCATTTTGTTACATATTGGCATATTTTGACTTAATGATACTTGTAAGATATTACTCACTATCTTTGTCTTGCATGATGATTCATTCTTAAGTCATATGTCATTGTTTTATATATTTGTGACTAATAAGCTTGTTTTGTCTTTCACTCACTTTTGTATGTTTATAGCATCTTATTTCACAAGAACAAATGGGAAGAACTAAAGTTACTGAAAGTGGAAATCAATTTAATCCCATTTTGAAAGCCAAGTCAACCTCAAAGAGATCCAAAGCTTCAAGGTCAGATTTAGGGATCTTTGCAACTAATAAGATATTTCAAGAGAGAGGCATTGACTTAGGTAAATGTAAAGATTCTTATGTTCTTAAATGCATTAAGGATAAAAATTGGGAATCTTTGGTGAGCATGCTAGAAATAGTGAATGACACTATTGTTAGAGAATTTTATCATGAATATAGAGAGAGTGCCACATTATTAGATGCTTTGATGGATGTTAGAGGTGTTGTGTTTAGAGTTAACCCGGTAAACATTAACAAGTTTCTTAGGCTATCTAGTGATATTGATTCAAACTTTCTAGATGTTGGTATCATTGAGAATCTTAATATCATGGGTAGAACTCTATGTGACAATACTTCTTTTGAGTGGAAAGGTAGAGCATATATTAGTCAACATGAGTTAACTAAGGCAAGTGCATTTTGACATCTTTTCATTTGCATAAATATTATTGGATCTTCGAATTCAACCGAGTTGAATAAAGACAAGATCAAAATAGTATATGCCTTAGTGACTAATCAACCTATAAACCTTGGGGATTTGCTTATGTTTTATTTGGATAATGCTGCTTTCTCAACTAGAGGAGATAAGAAGCTTGCATTACCAGGTTATAACTTCTTTGTGTTTAGCTCGTGGTGTTCAAAGTAGTGTAGATGATATGTTAGTACAACCCTTGGAAACGTATAGTGATAAACGTGTGTCATACATTTCATATAAGGATAAGGGTAAGACATGTTATACTTTTAGACTTTTTAGTTCACAAGTTGATTGTCAAGAGACTAGCATAAACATTCTTCCGGATTGGGGTTTGTATTTGAAGAAGAAGGTTGATGAGCTTAGTGCTATAGTTGAAAAACAATATGCTAGAATAAAATAGTTGAAGGAGTGTATTGCACCAAGTTCAATACCACCTCTCAAGCATTATGTTAGGTCAACTACACGCACATCTTTCTTTGGTAGATCTAGTAGCTAGTATTTGAGTCTCATGGTATGTTTCTTACCTTTTGGCATCATTTCATGTCAAAAAGGGGGAGAAAGAGTTGTTATGAATTGCTAGTTACTTAGTTTCCTTTTTATGCTATTTTTGTGAACCTTTGGACTTTCAATGCCTTGTAATAATTAGTCTTAAGATTTGGTTAAGAATTCTTGTATTTGGCATGTATTGAGGGGGAGATACATGTATTTGTGGACTTAATTGTATATTCTTATCCATATTATATATTGTCATTTGTTGTTTTTCTCTTGTATATGCATTGTGCTTTGAGAAGATTTGTAGGTTGCTTCAAGAGAAGATCAAGGTGAAGTTCAATAGTTGGTGAAGATTAGTTATAGGAATCTTACTCATTGTAATGTGAGGGAGTGATTTGTGACCTATCTTTATTTTTATATTTGTAGTAAATGTATAGGTGGTTTGACATGGAATTTGCCAAAAGAGGGAGATTGTTAGGTTTTAGTTTGTGTTGGCATGAATTTCATATCAAAATGATGTTTACTTGTAATGACTTAGTTGTTCAGGTTCATGATGATTCAAGCTTCAAGGAAGAAGAAACAACAAGTCAAAGCATGTTTTAAGTCTTCAAAGAGAAAGGATGCAATTTGTTTCTACAAAGGTATACTAAGACCTTATCTTTCTCTTACAAGGCTTAGGCACACACACACATATCATACATTTGTTTCCCTGCATAGTTGTGCACCATTATAGGCACACATACACATATCATACATTTGTGTCCCGATATCATTATGCACCTTTATAGGCACACACATACAATTCATTCATATGTGTCCCTGCATCGTTGTGCACATGCATTGGTTTGGAAATAACATGCTTTGGAATATGCATGATTGGAAACTATCTCTATGTAGTTTGCATTCTAGTGTGAATTGTGTTTGTGTGTGTATATGTTTGTATAACATGGATATTGAACTTGGATTTAGTCTTAAATCATAATTGATTGAGTTCCGGTCATTTCGGTTACTCATACTATTGATTTCAAGTTCTAAGTCAAAAGATACTACACTTTCAACTCATGTTTTATACATTGTCTTTGTCTTCGTATTTCGAGTCGAATTATTATATTCTGGGTTGAGTATCTTATATTTCCATGTCCGTGGAAACGGATTCGAATTTCAAGTTCGGACGCCGGAGAACGGTCGAAGAACGCGAAGGGAGCGCGAGAGGAAAAGATTGCATCCAAGCAATCTTTCCCGAGTTGGCGCGTGGCCATCTCGGGACAGAATGCTTGCTGCCCCGAGATGCCCATGTGCGATCTTGGGCAGCATGTTTTGGTCTTTTCATAATTCATTCTTATCCTCTCCTTTATAATCTCTTTCCCTCTCACATTTCATTCTAAGAAGAAATTCAAATCAAGTGTGCAAAATTTTTCTCTCTAAATTTTCTTACCTTCCAAACACCATAACTTCTTCATTTGAACTCCGGTTTGAGTGATTTGAAGTTAAGAGAGTTCATCTATTAATCCTCCATCTTTTCTCTGAAGAATTGAGTTTATTTTGCTGCTGTTTTTTGTGTCTAATCATACAAAAACGGGACTGCACCAAGATCAACTAAGGTATTGATTTTCTCTCTAAGTTTTCTTTTAAAACTTGGTCAATTGCCTTGGGTTTTCTTCTTCTACATATATTTGTATATTGTGAGTTTTTTGATTTGTGTTTTGATCACTTTCAAAGCTAGGTTGAATTTCAATTGAAATCATTCATGTTGAGTTAGGTTTTGATTTTGCCTATGTTATCACATGTTTGGGATTGTATTGTGCTAGCTTTGATTCTAGGACTATTTTGTGATCTTTAATTGATTGATTTTGAGAAAAATAGTTCCTCACATGTATTAGGCTCTCTTGGCCGAAATTCTCAAATAATACATGTGCTTATGTTCTTTTGAGCTATTCATGTGATTTGTTGAATCTATGATTAGGAATATGCTCTAGAACTTATTCTTAGATCTATTTGACATTGTCATATGATATTAGCATGTTTTAGGTTTTTGTGATTTAAACTTGATCTTGTGATTTGTTAATCATATCTTGTGATTCAAGTTTAGATATATGCATGAATCTAGTTTGTGATTAATGTTGATCATATCTTACATAATCTAGATTAACTACTCATGCATGATAAACGAGACTATATGTGATTTGAGCATTCATGCTCATGTCTAGTATTTTCCATAGGATGTTTTGATCATAGCATTATATATTGCGTGATTGTTTGTGTTTTGCATTCATGATCACCTAGATGCCTTGTGAGAAGGAAGTCTTGACAATAGGTATGAGACCTATGGTATTGAGAAAGAAGTCTTGGCAAGATGTGTGAAGCCTCGAATTGTCGAGCAAGGAAGTCTTGGCTAGAGGTGTGAAGCCTTGGATAGTCGAGCAAGAAGTCTTGCCTAGAGTTGGGAGAACTCGGATAGGCGAGCAAGAAAGTCTTGACTAGAGTCGGGAAGACTCAGATAGTTGAGTAAGAAGTCTTGCCTTGGGTTGTGAAGATCCGGATAAGGTGAGCAAGGAAGTCTTGATAAGAGGTGTGAAGCCTCGGATTGTTGAGCATAAGGTGACAACTTCTAGAGTAGGATAGGAGGGTAGTTTCTAGGTGAAGAGGTCACTTGTGAGATTGTACTTGTCTTATCTATTAGTGGATTTTGTTTGCCGCTGGCTGCTATCCCGTGGATGTTTCCTCTTCGGAGGTTTACCACGTTATATCTTGTGTCAACTTTTCTCTATCCCTGTCTCTCTAATAATTGTATTGTGGATAGAACTCTTTTTGTATGTTGACTTCCTCTTTATAATATAGATTGTGTATGTTTTACAATTACTTGTTTGTATCACACTTTACTTGTGTTTATATATTGATTAATTGTCTTTAATTAATATATATATTGTGATACAAGCAATCTAGAGGGACAAACTTTTGTTTGTTTCTAAGGGAGTCGAAAAAGGTGCCTAACCTATTCACCCCCCTCTAGGTTAGCCTTGAGCATTTAACCGTGATCGTATTTTCAGAAATAGGATCCATCTGAATTGACCTTTAAAACAGACACGAAGCAACTGGGAAAAGCCTCAGTAAAGAGCCAAGACGAATCTCTGCTTGAAAACCTGGGTTTTTTGCATCTGCAAAAATGAACAAAACAAAACTGGGTCTTTGCTTCTGATGAACACTAAAAACTACCTCCTTCAGTTTAAATAAACTATTTAAAACCCTAAGGTCTCAAAAAGTGAGAAAAGTCAAAATAAGGATTAGGTGACATAGCCGGCGTATCTGATAGACGACGAGTCGCCTCTCATAAATGATATCTGAAACCAAACGTTTAGAGGACACGTGTCGTGGAAAGAATAGATCAGGCAGACAAGATTTTAAAACGTCACAATCATTAGATTTCGCGTGAAGAGACAAACTGTACATACATGGTTGCCATAAAAACATGTCATAAATGCAGGGAATTGTTTAAAGATTATTATTCCTACATTAATGAGAAATTAGGAAGGGAAAGACAAGTCTAGTCGGAAGCTCGATTAAAATACTTATGCCAAAACAAAACTCTACTCGGAAAAAGTAATTTAAGGGCTATTGTTATATGTATATTTTATTGAATGTACACGTCACTGACATGTAAGACAATCCCTTAAAAGATTGTCAGATGGGAATCCGAGTTGGCATCTAGAGGATACCATTCAAAGACATCACAAAGGAATAAGAACCCGAGTAAGTCTGAACACAGGTATTTGGTGCGTTATGTCCTACTCGGGACAGAGTACTTAGCACATTATGTTCTACTCGGGACAATACAGAAAACGATTCACACACGTGGGTGAACCAAGAATCATAGTCCAATACGCAAGACATCCGTATCGAAGAGAATTTCTAGAAGGATAAAACTCCAAATAGGAAACAGATCCCAAATCAAGCAACAACTCAGTTATTCAAGAAGACTGCACGCTGGTAAGGAAATAAGTCCTATTGAGATTTTGCCACCGGAATCACACCAAGATTCAAACTCGATCTTCACAAGGCCTCCGAAACAGGAAGGAAGATAAAGACGACTTCAATAAGTAACCAGTCTTAAGTAAAATACAATTCCTTTTTCTTATTTGTACAACAAAGATTAGGGTTCTATGCACATATAAATAGGCCCAAAATCTCATTGTAAAAGGCAAAGGAAAAAAAAATAGAGAGAAATTCTGTTGAGAGGAAAGAGATATCGAATGGTGTAATTCTTTATTTAAATAGTGGATTTGGATTGGTTGTGCATTCAACCACCTGTGGACATTTCTCCGATCACCGGATTTTTACCATGTAAACTTTTGTCATTATTGCTCCAATTACATTCTCTTTCTCTTTCTCTTTTGACAGGTCATAACAAAATCCAACGTTGTTGACTTTCTCATCCATAGAGAAATCGACATCAACAATATATATATAGTCCGACACAGTATTGGATAAGAAAAATCAATTTAAAAATTATTATAAAGTATACATGGTAAGATTCGATAACAGAACCGTTAACGTGAATGAAGGTGCGTACGACATACCGCCTTAGCTAAGAAGGAATGTTCGGACAAAGCTTGATATTCAATACATTCCTCTTTATCAATTTCTTGTCTGGTCAAAAAGAAATTATGTAAATGATGTCGATGTCAATGTGAATGTGAATTGCATACCAAATTCCTATATCTTGAGAACGGATCACATTTGACCTTGTGTCCTAAATTGTTTTAGGGATATTCAACAAGAAAATGTTTATATTTTGAGTTTTGGATAGACATATTCTTATGGTTTCAAAAAATATTAGATATTTGAATTTTAAAAAATTCTAGAGATTTCTAAGAAATTTTATAAATGATTTTATTAATTTTGAATATTAAAAAAAAATCAGAAATTTAAAAATTATTTAAATCTATCTGTATTTAAACCAAACTATAAAGGAAGTCGTTGATATTTAATTAGGGATGGACATGAGTGCTCAATGGGTCGGAGGAGGGTCCCTTCATCCCCCACCACTTCCTCCAAAATCCATTTAGGGGGATTTGGGTTGGGCGTTTTGGGAGAAGGTTCCTTGTCCCCCACCCTCAAACCACATTCCCCCTCCCACATTCCCAAACTCTACTTCCCCAATTTCTTTTAATTTCCAATTTCGAATTTTCAATTATCAACCTGAAAAGAAAAATTCAAAATTTGGAATCTGGCTATTCCAATATCTAATTTGATCCTGTTAAAATATTCAATCCAAAATATGATCAAAATATTCATTTTAAAATGTATAATTGGTTTAGAGAAATTTAAATACTTATAATAGAGTATTACACAATAAAAGTAAAAACAACTCAAATTTTAAGTTTACATCTTCAGTCAATACTCATGTACTAAGTACCAACAAGTAACTACTAATTCAGATTAATAATTCAATATTTTAGATTTTTTTAATTGTTAAAACTTTAGATATAAATTAAAATTATATATATATATATATATATATATATATATCGGGGGAATGGGTCTCGGGGAGGTCCCCCCACCACCTCCCTCATTTATAAAATGGGGACTAAGTTAGCCCCCACCCCCACCCACACCCCCAAAATCCATTTGGGGAAAAAGTTTGCCCCTAAAACCTCATGGTGGGCCGTGGGGGATGTGGCCCGATGGGAAAACGTTCATTCCTAAATTTAATCGTAGGTAGAACTTAATGGGTCTAAATTTAAATTGAATTTATTATGTTTTCTTTTTTAAGGATAATTACCCCAATTGCCACTCAGTTGTTCCCACTGTCAAAATGACCACTAGATTGAGATTTCATTTTAAAATGGTCATTTTTGGTAAAAAGTGTGACACTAATGGTCATTCCATCCAATTACGTTAACTGAGTGGAATTTTAGTAAATAAGGGACTGACATTAATTTATCGTAGATTTTTTTAGAAATCAATTTTTCTTTTGTTTTTTTAAACAAATAATTATATTTAGTATACGTATAGTATATCTCAAATAGAATATTACATATTAATGTACTCCAATTTTAAACCAATTTATATTTTGATTGATAATAATGTTGGACATTAACTTTTGGATAATAAAGTCTTTTTTTTTAACTTTCATCTTGACTGTTTTCTTTTTCTACTATAAATTATTTTTCTTAAATAACTAAATATTATTAAAAAATAACTTTGACGTTGCTTATCATAATGATCTTTTAATATATGTATCCAAAGAAAATATTTTGAATAAAAGTTCATTATGATAAACAAGGTCTAAAATATTTTTAAATAATATTTAGTTATTTAAGTAAAATAATTTATAATAGAAAAAAGGAAACAGTGATTGTGAAAGATAAAAAAAGACTTTATTTTCTTGGGATACATATATTAAAAGTTCATTATGATAAATAATATCAAATTTATTTTTGAATACTATTTAGTTGTTTAAGAAAAATAATTTTATAATAGAAAATGAAAACAGTAAAGATGAAAGGTAAAAAAAATAAAATAAAGACTTTGTCAACAAAAAAAAGTCAATGGCTGGCATTATTATCGGTCAACACATATAATTTGTTTAAAAATTGAGGTATACTAATATATAATATTCTGTTTGAGATATGCTATATGTATATACACATATTAAATATAATTTTTTTATTTTAAAAAACGAAAGTAAAAATTGATTTTACAAATATTTAAAATAAATTAATTTCACCTTCTTATTTATCAAAATGTTATTCATTTAACGGAATTTGATAGAATAATCATTAATGTCATACTTTTCACCAAAAACGATCATTTTGAAACGAATCCCCTTCTAATAGCCATTTTGATAGTGTGAGAACAACTAAGTGGCCACTTAGATAATTATCGTTTTTTTTTTAATCCTGACTTTTAAATTACTGATTGCATTTAATATGTTTTCTTCCAAGATCATCCACCTAAACTTAATATATTTCCCAATCTATCATAATTTTATATTATACAAATTTGTTTATTTTAACCTATTACTTATGATAAGCTTACCAAATAAAAAAATATTAATCACATTGTCACTTTCAAACCATTGTTGAATCTCCAATTCTATTTTTATTTTTATTTTTATAAAATCAAAATCATTTCTAAATCATTATTTATCATTTTTTAAGATAATTATTATTTATCCTATCTTAATCATTAATAATATCTTATTATTATTACATAAAAATGGTTTATGATTTGTTAAATTATTTTTATTTAGTTGTTTGTATCATATAGAATAAAAATACTTAATAACTAATAGTAATAAAGGTATAAATGTCAAGTTACTAATTTTCAAACCATTTTATCTTTATAAAAAATAAACAAGTTGACATTCTATTCAGATGAGATAAAAAAGAACATATCATTTAATTTCAGGTTTTAATCACTATTCAGTTTTCAATAAAATTCTGAACTGTTCAAACTTAGACAAAAAAACAAACGAGCGCTAATAAGTCTGATATGAAACTTTTAAATAGTTTTGTTTTTTTTTTTTTTTTTGATTTGGCCAAACAACTTAAAAATACTCAAAAAGAAATAAAATAAAAAGTAAGAATCCAGACTTTTCACTTGATTCTAAATTACTATATTTCATTTAAAATATTGTCTTCTAAGATCATCCTCCCAAAAATAACTTATTTCCATTGTTACCATGATTTAATATTATACAAATTCCTTTATTTTGATATATTACTGATGATAAATAACTATTAACAAAATAAAACAATGTAAACCTTAATCATATTTTCACTTTCAACTCTATTATTAAATCTTCAAATTTCATTTTTATTTTATTTTGTAAAAAACGAAATCATTTCAATATCATTATTTATTATATCATAAATTCATAACCATGAATATTATCTTATCAATTTTTAAATAAAAAAGTTTAGAATTGTTAAATTGTTTTTATTTTGTTGTTTGTAATTGTATCACATCAGATTAAAATACATAACAAGTAAAAGCAATAAGGGTTTAAATATCAAATTATTTGTTTTCAAACAATTTTATATTTAGAACCAAACAAGTTGACAATATGTTTACATATGAGAAAAATAAAAAACAAACATGTCATTCAGTTTCAGATTTCGATCTCTATTCAGTTTCAGTAAATTTAGTCTTCAAATAAAAAACAAACGACCTCTAAGAATTTATGATATCAACTTATATATTTTTTAAATAGGACATCGATTGAGTCATGGTCTACCAAATATTACAAGTACGACATGAAATTACAACTCCATTTACAGGATTGGGTCCACACATCTTGAGATATAATGGGTAAATATAAAAATCTAACAACTATCACAAATAGACGAGATGAGGTTGGTATGCTGATAAACCTCTTACACTTGCACCACAAGGTTGCGAATTTGAGTCCATCCCCCTCTAAAAAAACCCAAAATTTATGTATTACGTAATATTAAAAAAAAATCAACTATCGCAAATATGAATAAGAAATGCAAGATCACTTTTCTAAGAAAGTTACGTCCTGTCATGCAGCTGTTTTTCAGTCCGTTTTCGTTTTTGTTTTCCATACAAAATTTCGAATTCACGTTTGTTAACAATGTTTCATTTTATTTTCAAAAAATCAAAATCAAAATGGAAAACAAAATCAATGTTAACAGTGAAATATTTGAAAAACATAAAAAATACTTGTTTTTGTTTTTCAATTTTTTTTTTTAAGAAAAAAACTTTTTACTTTTCTTGTTCTTCTTGGATGATGTTCTCATCATTATTCTTCTTCTACTTCTCTTCTTCTTTTGCTACTTCTTATTCCAGATTTCTTCTTCTTCTTGAAGCACCTGATGCGGGAGGACCACTGATCTGCCATTCTCCTCCTCCTCCTCCTCCTCCTCCTCCTCCTTCTTCTCCTCATCCTCCTCTTATTTTTTGTTATGATATTTTACTATTATTTATATTTATTAAAATAAATTATTATTTATAATTTAAGAGTTTAGTTTTGAATAATTGATTTTTTTGATTTTTTTGATTTTTTTATGAGTAATTTGTGAAGTGTTACTTTTGTTTAATTTATAAATTACAATACAAAAATCATATTGGTTAATTATTTAATCAATCAATTTATAATTGTAATAAAATTAAATAAAATATAAAAATTGATATTTAAATTTTAGATAGTTTTTGGATAGCTTACCAGACGTGTTTTTCCATTTTTATTTTCAAAATATAGATTTTAGTATATACTACCAGACTTATTTTCAGATTTCGAAACTGAAACCGAAGACACCGTTTTTATTTTCATTTTTCTATTCGAAAAGCGGTAAACGAAAAACGCTTGCAGAATGACCGCTTAGAATTAAGTTACAAGTTTAATCATTATTCATTACACCAATATCATTAATTTAAAATTTAAATTATATTATATAATAAAGTGAGCTGACTTCTTATATCTAATAATAAAAGTAAGTTAAATCATATATAATTAACAGTTAAAGTTTCACATGTAAATCAACTATTCAAAAGTTTGTTGAGATCATTAGAGATATAAAAATAAAAACATTACTTCTCTAATTACTTTGAATCATGAAAACCACTTAAAATTGGAATGGCAAGAATCACATGTAATCTACTTTTTTATACCATTATTTTAAGACTGTGTTAGCTTATTGCCTATCAACAACAACAACAACAACAACAATAATAATAATAATAATGTTGTATGTAAATTTTACAAAGCATACACGTCATTGACAGAAAGGAAAAAATAGCCAGGTGGACACCCAGATGTGCATTCGGGAAATATCCTATGAGGCATCATTAAAGAGAAGAAAAGCCCGAGTAAACATATACTGAATAAAACCTACTCGGGATCAGCTAACAACACTCGGGACTGGTTAAATAACACTTCTACTCGGGCTCAAACGGTACTACTCAGGACCATCAGGTATTACTCTTACTCGGGAATAAATACGACCCGAGTAAGAACTTGGTGCTTATTTCATATAGATTGTCATTAAATACGTGACGATGTCCATCAGGAAGGAATCCCAAATGAAATAGAGTATTAAATTAGAAGAGTCCCCAATCAGGAAATAACTTGATTTCTTTACGAAGACTACATTCTTATAAGGAAACAAGTCCAAATTGAACTGCATTACTAGGATCCCACTCGATTTCCATGAGACTCCGAAACAGGAAAGAAGACAAATCAACCTCAACCAAGTAACCGAATCACAATTAAATACAAAGATCTTGTATTACTTGTACAAAGCAGATTAGGGTTCTATAAGCATATAAATAGACCCATAATCTGACTCAAAAAGACATAGGCAATATAGCATACAGCAATCAAGTAAATACAGAGAGAAAAAGAGAGATCGAGAGCTTGTAAACATCTTATTCTCTTAGTGGATTTTGGCTTGGTTGATCCTTCAACCACCCGTGGATGTTTCTCCGGCCATCGGAGTTTTACCACGTAAACCTTGTCTTTATTACTCTCTATGCATCTCTTTCTCTTTAAATCAATAGCCGAAATCCAATCCTTGTTGGCTTTTTTGGCATAATCCAAAAATCGACGTCAACAATTGGCTCTAGAAGGAGGGGGCTTGAACCTTTAAACTTGTTAAAAAGCAATGGCAGGAAGCAGAAGTAGTTCAGGGAATGGCCAAAGATCACCAGGCGATTTCCATATTGGCAATACGTCACAAAATCCTACAGCAAACACAGAAAACCAGCCTGCCCACCTGGCAGGGATCCAGCAAGTTCCTCCAACCAGCAGAGATCTTACACTGCATTTCCAAGAGGCCCTACAGTAATTGGTAACCGATGCATCGGAAGAACAAGAAGAAATTCTGGCCATCTTGGAAGAAAAGAATATGGTGCAAGAACCGCGGCGACAATCACAGTTCGCCCGGAGAGATACAACCAAGTATTGCAGGTTTCATAAAGAAACCGGGCATGAAACTTCAAAGTGTTTTCAGCTCAGAGATTACATAGAAACTCTTATTCGGGAAGGGCACCTGCGGGATGTAATCTTGAAAAAAGACGAGAGACCAGAAACCAAGAAAGTCAAGGTTGATCACAACCCTGGTCAAAACCAAAAAACCAGCCCCGAAGCCAATCAAGTAATACATATAATTTTCTGAGGACCTTCAACTGGGAGAAGCAACCGAGAACGAACTCAGGAAATTCGAGAAGCAGTAGAAGCAAGGAATAACTCCTACGTAAACTCGGTTGAACCAGACCCGAAAAGGGTAAAGGAAGGATGGGACCCAATAGTCTTTACAGAGGCAGATTCCCATGGCATCGATGTTCGACCTAATGACGCATTGGTTATAAGTGCCCGGATTGGCCATAGGGAAGTCCGGAGAATTTTAATAGATAATGGGAGCTCAGCAGACATCCTAAGCATGGCCGTATACGACCAGCTAAGACTAGACCGAAAAGATTTACAGTCTTTCCATAGTCCATTAAGAGGATTAGGGGGAATAGAGGTCAGGTCACTTGGGACGGTAAAACTACCTGTGAAGATCGGAACGACACCATGCCAGAGGACTGTCCTGTTCGACTTCGTGGTAGATGACTTGGATAATTGGCCATATAATGCATTATTGGGCCGGCTATTCCTGAATAAAACAAGGGCCGTGACGGCCACTTATGCATTAATGATCAAGTTTCCAACAGAACAAGGGGTTGGGATAGTAAAGGGATCCCAAGAGATGGCCCGAAGAGCAAATCTATCAGTATACAGAGACAAGCATGATGCTGAACAAGTATGCACCATAATGCAGCCAAATCAGTGTAAAGAATCCTTATCATTTGAACAGGATCCAAGGGAGGGCTCGAATGAATACAAGACAGAATTGGTTGAAATACTACTCGAAAAAGACAAACCGGACAAGAAAATCAGGATTGAGGCCAACTTGGATGGAAAAGTCAAGCAAGACTTAACCAATCTACTTAGAGAATACAAAGATGTATTCGCCTGGAGTCATGAAGATATGATCGGGATAGATGCCCGAGTAATATCCCACTACCTCGTAGTAAGCCCGAATGCAAAACCGGTGATACAAAAGAGAAGATCGTTCAATCCTGAAAGAAGTCAAGCAATCAAAAAAGAGGTGGAAAAGCTACTAGCAACTGGATCAATCAGAGAAGTCAGCTACCCTCAGTGGGTTGCCAACGTAGTCCTCATCCTGAAGAAAAATGGACAATGGAGGATATGCGTAGATTTCATGGATCTAAATAAGGCATGTCCAAAGGATAGCTTCCCACTTCCAAGGATAGATCAGTTGGTAGATGCCACAGCAGGTCATGAATTACTCAGCTTTATGAACGCTTACTCAGGATATAATCAGATCCGGATGAACAAAGCTGATGAAGAAAACAAAGCCTTCACAACGGATCAGGGTTTATATTGCTACACAGTAATGCCCTTCGGTTTAAAAAATGCAGAAGCTACGTTCCAAAGGTTGGTCAACAAAATCTTCACTCGGTAAATAGGAAGGAACATGGAAGTGTACATTGATGATTTGTTGACTAAAAGCGTCTCAGCAGATGAGCATGCCCACGACCTCCGAGAGACATTTGATGTTTTGAGAAGATACCGGATGAAATTAAACCAAAACAAATGTTTATTCGGAGTCCATTCGGGAAGATTCTTGGGTTTTCAAGTCCATCAAAGAGGAATGAAGATCCAGGCTTTGCAAGAAATGACTTCACTTAAAACATTGAAAGAGGTACAGCGCTTAATAGAGTGTTTAGCCTCCTTGGGAAGATTCATCTCAAGGGCTACAGACAGGTGCACGCCTTTCTTCAAAATAATCAAAAAAGGGAAAGGCCTGGAGTGGAATAAAGAGTGTGAGCAGGCATTCTTAAAAATAAAAGAGTACTTGGGTCAAGCTCTCATCCTCTCAAAACCATAAAAAGGGGAAATACTTTAGCTGTATCTGTCAATAACCGAGCTTACAACAAGTTCAGTCTTAGTAAGAACAGAAGATGGAGTGCAGAAACCAGTGTATTATACAATCAAGGCACTCCTACCGGTCGAGACCAGGTACTCACAGGCAGAGAAGATAGCCTTAGCATTGGTTTCAGCAGTAAAAAAGCAGAGACCATACTTTCAGGCTCATACGATCCAGGTTCTCACAAATTGCCCATTAAGGTAAATCTTACAAAAACCAGAGATAACAGGAAGACTTACTAAATGGGCAATCGAGTTAAGTGAATTCGATATTCATTATATCCCCAGACTTCATAGCCGAGTTCACAGAACCAAACCTGGAAGCAAAAAGACTGTTGGATAAGAGTTTCCCATGGAAACTATATGTTTATGGTTCTTCAAACACTCATGGCAGCGGGGCAGGGATCGTAGTTCGCACCCCAGAAGGAGATGATGTTGAATGTGCCATGAGATTTGATTTCAAAGCAACCAATAATCAAGCCGAATACGAGGCATTGTTAGCTGGACTCAGAGTCTGCATAGCTCTTGGGGCAGATGAAGTTGAGATATTTAGCGATTCACAGGTAGTTGTCAACCAGGTTCTGGATGAGTACCAGGCCAAAGATGAAGGAATGATTGCCTACCGTGACATCGCAAAACAGCTCCTCCAAAAATTTAAAGAATACAAGATCGCTCAGATCCCCTGAGAAGAAAATGAAAAGGCAGACGCTTTATCTAAATTAGCGTCAGCAACAACCTCAATCAGACCAAAAACCATTCCAGTTGCACACCTCCTTAAACCGAGTACACCTGAACCTAAGCATTTCAAAATTTCAGAAATCCAAACACCGCAAGACGGTTGGACGGTCCAGCTGAGAAGGTTCTTGGAAGAAGGCGTGCTCCCGGAAGATCTGATATTAGCAAATCGCATCAGGTATCGATCGGCTAGATATACCATGATCGGAGAAGAATTATATAGAAGGGGGTTCTCCCGAGCTCTCCAGAGATGTGTACCGGAGGAAAATGCACATCGAATACTTCAAGAGATCCACGGAGGGGTTTGCGGAAACCACACCGGAGGTAGAAGCCTGGCGCATAAGGTACTCAGACAACGCTATTACTGGCCTACGCTTTTCTCAGATGTATAGCAGTGGTCGAAAAGTTGCAATACCTGTCAAAGGATTGCAAACGATATCCGACAACCCCCAGAAAAACTCAGAAACCTCATTGCTCCATGGCCATTCTCCATGTGGGGCATAGACCTGATCGGTCCAATGCCAGCTAGGACAAGGGGTGGAGCAAAGCATGCCATAGTAGCTGTCGATTATTTCACAAAATAGGCAGAAGCTGAAGCGCTGGTGCATATCACGGAAGCCAACACCATAAATTTTGTAAAGAAAAACATACTTTATAGGTTTGGAGTTCCGAAAACTATAATCACCGACAATGGCACTCAGTTTGATAACCAAAAGTTTAGACAGTTGTGCGAGAAGTGTCATATTGCTAACTACTATGCGACACCAGCTCACCCTCAAACAAACGGGCAAGTAGAAGCAGTAAATAAAATTATCAAGAACACCATTAAAGCAAAGTTAGATGACAAAAAAGGAAGCTAGGTTGAAAAGCTTCCTGAAGTATTATGGGCATATCGGACGACATCAAGGACTTCAACAGGAGAAACTCCGTTCACCCTAGCGTTCGGAACAGAAGCTGTCATCCCCATAGAAACATCGTATGCATCCCCACGGGTCAGGCTATACGATGAAGAACGGAATGTTGATACGCTACTACAAAGTTTTGATGAGCTAGAAGAAAAAAGGGAAAAGTCTCGAATAAGAAATACAACATATCAACAAAGAGTGGCTCGCCACTACAATTCTCGTGTTCGAATCAGGAAATTCCAGCTAGGAGAATCCAAGGTAGAGGAAGGTGTCGTTGAACACAAAAAGCAGGGCCGCAGGATCCCTGGCTGACATATGGGAAGGTCCATACAAGATCGAGGGGATAGCTGGCCATGGAGCTTATTGGATTACTCGACCCAATGGAGGGGTGTTACCCCGACCATGCAATGCCCAATATCTAAAGATTTTCTATCCTTAAAAAATATATATATTTATATTGAATATTTTATTCTTTTATTGGTAGGATAAATATTAAACTGTAATTTAAATCTGTCGATTTTTACAGTAATAAATAAAATTACTCAGAATTTCCAAAAGGAAAGCATCTAGTTCGGGATTTCCAAAAAAGGGATATGATAATAAGATCATACGGAAGCAGAGCATGATAATAAGAACATCCAAATAGAATTCTCGGGACTACCTCTCAACCTCTCTTAAAGCCTGCCGTCCTCTCCAAGCATGAAGAGAGATTCATTAAGCACCAAGCTTACATTACGGAAATGTACCCTCTCACTGAGGGAAGTTTTTGACCTATCAGGGCGGGTAGAAGAAAGCTCGCCAAAACTCCATCGCCACCGAAGTAATCCCCTAAGGCCATCCCAAGCTTCAAGGGACCTGGAAAGGTCATACAAAGCTCATAATATCAAGAACAGGGCATGCACCTACCTTGCCCTACGAAGTAGTGGACACCATACTCGACGACCTTGATGAGGGATCATGCCTTGAAGTTATACAGAATCATATCCACACTCTAATAATATCAAATTACAGCATACGTGAAAGGCAAGAGATTGAGTCCAAAAAGGAAACAAACTTATCTCCACCAGAGATGATTTCAACTCCGTCATTAATCCAAAGTCAATGGCTCTTAAAGTAAGAGATCCCGCCGGATACAGAGTGAACGGATTCAGATAATCACGGGAGGAGATACACCGGTTTAAACTACTTAGACCATATATAAATACGCCAAACGTGAACAAACGAAGGAAAAAATGGAGGGCGGTGAGTGAATGAGAGCGGTATATGGAAAATAAATAGAGAGATTTAACTTCAGCCTAAATTCTACAATCAGTTCACGGCCCGTATCGAATTCTACTATTCAACAGGCACGAGGTTGCCACTATTGTACTCCAGCGAGATTGAGTGTGTTTGAGAGATTTTTGCATTTCATATGTGTTCTATAATAAACATTTATACTCTCTTTTTCATTATATTCGCATTCAAACATTCATTTCTTTCCTAACATGCCAGGTACTTAAGGTATTGACCCCGGGCACCACCTCCGTGGTAGTGGTCTCGATGGTGTTAGCTGGAATTTCTCAATTCGAGTAAATTTTCCGTTAACACTTTCTAGCGCCGTCTGTGGGAAATAACCCACACCATAACTTTTACAATTACAATTTTATTTTTTTACAGTAATCATGAGGCTTCACTCCTCTCAAGAACAGCCCGAAACCTCGGGACATCCATCTGCCCCATCAACTCAAAAAGGGCAGAAAAAGGGAAAGAAATCCAAGCATCATAAGCCAGCCTCGCATTAGCCAGGCGCAGAGCGGGCTCTAACCTCTCTGGCGGTGAACCAAGTTGTGATCAATTAGCATGCAGCAGCCATTGTGGAAAATTTCCACCTTTATCTAGCTACAAAAGGGATTGATCCTTAATTGAAAAATCTAGGAATCCGAGGAGAGGCGAGTAGACCGGCTGCTATGTAGCCTGCCTTCGATCGGTTGGGACCCCGAACCCCCCCCCCCCCCCACCCCCACCGATCCCTGCTTACCACAGGATAGGGCCTACAACTTCTATCAAGGATAGGCTAGGGCTCGTGGCCCCATTTCAAGATAGGCCGACCAACTATCGACCTAGGCATGTCAAGTTAGCAGCAGACGCCAAGGGCACCTCATAGCCCCCCTCGATCGGCGACTTCAAGGAGTGAACCTCGAGCTAAAGCTAGGGGGAGCCGGTAAATTGAATAGGCAGAGCCTGCCCATGAAGATGATAAAGCAGAGGAATCCAGCTTATCGGGGGATCTGATAGTGAGGAGTTCGAGGTCAACTTAAAAAACCCAGGAACAAACGGTTGAGAGACCAGCTGGCAAAGCTACAAAGGGAGATCCAGCTGATAAAGAAGAGAAAGTACAAGGAGGACAACAAAGATCCATTGAGCGAGATGAATGCTCATTTCACCCAAAGGATCGGAACTTCGGCCAAAATTCAAGATACCGACTAAAAAGTTCTCCTAGACAGAATACCCCTTGAGCCCCCTAAAGAGCTTCGTCCAGCAAATGGAAGTCCAAAATACCACAAGGGCTGCCATGTGTAGGATGTTCCCTACCACCCTAACCGACTACGTTAAAACCTAGTTCAGGAAGTTGCCTACTGGCAGCGTGGATTCCTTTACAAAACTATCAGTAAATTTCTATATATCGGCTCATTTGTGACGTGAAACACTCTGGTCATACGTTGAACACTTCCACAAGGAAATAATCCAGATGGGGGTCTTCACTGAGAAAAAAACCCTTGCCAATTTCAGACAGAACCTGTGGGCGGGTAAGCTTTTCGGATCAAAGGCCAATCGACCTCCGAAGACCTACCGGGAGGCCTATGACCGGGCTCTAGAGCAAGTCAAAATCGATGAACAACTCAAGGTCACGACGGAACATGACGATATGAGAACGGAAAAACAACAGAAGAAGGAATCTCCCAAACTAGAGCCAGCTCAAAAAAAACAGAATAAACCTCCCAATAGGTCGACGTACTGCTTCCCAACCTCTCAACCCATACAAGAAAGGTTTCCAGCAAGGTGAAATTCTTTTGTGGGTTTTGCCTCCTCATAGAACAGTAGCCCTTGTAACGGGAAATGAGAGAGGGTACGATCACTATACTCCCTTAAATGCATCCCAAGAAACAATATATCGACCTATACTGGATGAGGGGCTACTACAGAAGCCCACACCTATGAAAGCTCCATTCGATAGAAGAAACCGATACCATTACTGTTACTTCCATGAAGACGTAGGGCACAACACATCGAAGTGCTATAACCTGTGCAATCAAATCGAGGCTCTGATAAAGAGAGGATGTCTGATAGAGTTCTTGCAGCAGGTTAAGGATAATATTCAAATTGGAAGGGAAGAGCAAGCTGAAATCTGTGAGCACGTTGAGAAGAGAAAATGGGAACAAACGGATCTGATGCAACAAATCCAGGTGATACATACCATCAGCAAAGGGCCCACTCTGATTGGCACCTCCAATAATTCCAGGAAAAACTACGTGAGGATGATCCCTTGTGTGGATGATGGGTGAGGTATCCTCAAGGTCCACCAGAGTTTGATCAACCCCTCCCAGTTATCACAGATCATTTTCACTGAGGCGGATGTCTACAACACCGTGTAGCCTCATGATCATCCCATAGTGGTCACCTTACAGATTGCTAACTGAATGGTCCATCATGTACTTGTTGACACAGGCAGTAGCATTGACATCCTCTTCAAAGATACCTTGAAAAAATTGAATTTGAAACAACGGTGTTTCAATAGCTGCCCCACCCCATTGTATGGATTCACTGAGGACTCGATCATATCTGTAGGATCAAAGATCCTCCCAGTAATCACCGAAACATTCCTCCTACAATAAAATGCTATTATGGACTTCGTGGTGGTAGATACCTCATCGGCCTATAATGTGATACTATGAAGACCTTTCTTGTCTGTTTACCACAACATCCTAAAGTTTCCAGTAGGAGTAAAGGTACGGGAAATACGTAGTGACCAGCAAGCAGCCAAGAAGTGTTATGTAGTATCTGTGAAACCCGACAGCTTTAGCAAAACAGTTTGCACACGTTACAACTATATAGGTAACACTCGGGTTGACCTTGGAGGATGTAGAACCTGTAAATCACCCAGAGGATAACCTCGTGATGCCAGATGAAAAGGAGCAGAGCAGAACAGAGCAGAGAATGGGCCAACAGGCCCCAAGTGGATAAGCTATAGAAGATACCCATCCGGATGAACGATCCCTCAAAGGTCGTCAAGGTTAGAGCCACCCTTGCACCGGGAGTAAAGAAGGGTCTGATCGGGCTCCTTAAAGAATTCAATGACATCTTCTCTTGGAGTCACGATGAGATGCCCGAGATCCCGATGTTGTTGGTTGGTCATTGATTAACAATGGGTCTGACCTTCAAGCCTGTCAAACAAAAAAGGTGTCACTTTAAAGCTAAAAGAAATGTTACGGTTCTGGGAGAAGTGGCCAAACTGATTAGAGCAGGCTTCATCAGAGAGGCGCGTTACCCCGAATAGATCGCCAACGTGGTTATGGTCACGAAGGCAAATAGAAAGTGGCGTATATGCATCGATTACACCAACCTCAACCGGGCATGTCCGAAAGATAGTTTCCCTTTTCTAAAGATCTATCAGTTTGCTGACTCCACATCTGAAAAAAAGCTCCTAAGCTTCATGGATGCATTCTCGGGTTAAAACCAGATCATGTTGCATCCTGTCGACCAAGACAAGACCAACTTCATCAACAGGTAGGGTCTGTACTGCTACAAGGTGATACCGTTCCGGCTTAAGAACGCGGGAGCTACATATCAACGATTGGTCGATCGACTATTCAAACCCGAGATTGGAAGATCAATAGAGGTGTACATCAACGACATGATTACCAAGTCCCAACCGTAGAAGAACATCAGGATGACCTTCACAGAACTTTCATGATCCTAAGGGAAAACAATAAGAGATTGAACCCCTCTGAAAGAATTTTTGGGGTAACTGCGGGGAAGTTTTTGGGCTTCATGAATCATCAGAGAGGCATAGAGGCTAACCCAAAAAAGATCAAGGCTATCTTGGACATAAAGTCCCCCATATCATTTAAACAGGTTCAAGTCTTGACCGGGCATATAACAATGCTCAATAAGTTCATTTCTTTGTCTACTGATAAATATCTCCCTTTCTTCAAAGCTATCAAGCAGGGAAGGAACATGAAATGGGACCAGAAGAGCGAGCAAGCTTTTCAAGCCTTAAAGAAGTATCTGTCAAGCCCTCCATTACTAGTCAAGGGAAGTCTTGGAGAGTAGTTACAAATCTACTTGGTCATTTTGGAAACTACGGTGAGTGGGGCCTTGGTCAAGGAATGTGGATATAGGGTCCAGTGGCTTATCTACTATATGAGTCACGCCCTAACCATGCCGAAAAAGAATTATACCCTTCTGGATAAGCTCTCCTATGCCCTGGTGACCTCAACAAGAAAGCTTCATCCCTATTTTCTAGCTTACTAAATAGCAGTAGTGACGAACCAACCTCTCCGTCAATTCTTACAAAGGCCAGGTGTGTCCGGAAGATTGGTTTTATGGGCCGTGGAGCTCACCTAGTTTGATTTAAGGTATAAACCTTGGACCGTAATTAAAGCCCAGGCTTTGGCAGACTTTGTGACAGAGCTTTAAGTGCCCCCAGGCCAAGCAACCTCTGCAATGACAAATATAGCTCCTAAGAATATTCCAGAGTCTGACAACAGGACGGTAGTTGCAAGTCATGGATCCTCTACATAGATGGAGCGTCCGGGCAAGTCAGGGGATGAGCGGGCATAGTTCAAATAGACCTAAAGAGGACTGAGTGCTGCCACTGTTTCATATTCGAATTTCAGGCCATTAACAATGAGGCAGAGTATGAAGCCCTCCTTGCCGGGACAAAGGCGGCCGCCAAGCTCGGGGTCGATTACCTGCAAGTCAAGAGTGACTTATTACTCATAGTCAATCAGGTTTTAGGGGATTATCAGGTAAAAGGGGATAACATGATTGCCTACTTGAAGTGTTGGGATTATGCTCGATAGCAAGAGTGTAATAATGTATTTGACAATCTTTTCATATTAATAAAGTGATTTCTAGTTTAACAAATCATTTAGCATTTACAATTTAATTATTATAATTGTCAAAAGTAAATAATCGTAAGGTCAATAGACAATGAGAAAAGAATAATTGTTCATACATCTATATATGTATGAGGTAGATACAATTCTTTAGTTAGTCTTGAATAATATTCAAAATTAAGATAAAATGTTGGGCGCCTTTATCTTGTCAAAGTGGTAGATTCTTTTGCTAGCATTTGAGTGGGATCAAATGTGTTATGATAATTCTAAAATAATCAAAGTGTGGTGTCTTTAGGCAAAATAATCTAGTGCACTGGGTGCATTGAATTGGACCTAATGAAATACTTTATCTAGAACCGTCAATGGATAAAAGTTTTTATTTGAAAACAATCGGAGAGTCTATCTTTGTCCTGAGATAAATGATTGACTTATGGTTGCAAGTGTTATCATTTGAGCTATCAATGAGTACGATTATATAGCATAGTCTATCCTCGATAGTTTGGTGGTATTCATTTGTTAATCGATAGCGGACTTCATTTATAGATATGGACATCGTGGCTCCATTTATTAAATGAGAGTAGAATATCATCATATGGTTGTTTTGAGGTATTGGATATTAAATCTTAACGTTAAGTTTTCAATAGTGTCTATTGAAACATGGCTTCTGGACAAGTCAAAATAACCAAGTTCAAAATGTGGTCATTTGAGTAAATATGGTAACTTGGATAGCTATAGGCGGTCTATGAGCTCTTGACGATTACTGATATTCTTCACGAGGATACACTTCCTCCAATAAGGTTGTCTAGGGTATGAATGAGTAACATCAACTTATTATATCTTTATTTAAGAGTTTAATTTTAGTTCTTTAGTGGAATGAACTAAAATTAAATAGATCGGACCTAAGTGAATTATTTGTCGATTGTGATCGGGTTGTGTCTATTGGAGCATAAATTTAGAAAGCTCGCCAAGATTTCCAATCCACACGAACTTGCATGGATCACTTGATATATTCTACCGGACCAATTTAGGGGGCCAAAATTAACATAAATACATACATACATTTATATATATATATATAGGATCATAAATCACTTGATATATTCCTTTTAGATAAGGATTCTTAACTACCAAATAAATCCACCTAAAGAAAGGATTCTTTGCAACCAAGTAAATCCTTCTTAGGAGAGGATTTATGTATATATGTATGTATGTATGTATGTTAATTTTGGCCAGCCTAAGGAAATTTCATAGAGAATTTCGGCCAGCCTTATTTTTCTAAGAGAAGAATTTGGCCATCATAGGAATTTTGAGGGATAAAAATCTGATTTTACTCTAGACAAAATTCAATCAACTCTAAGAAATAGTGTGTGAATGGAGAAAGAAGAAATAGGAAGAAAGAACGTTTAGTTTTCGATAGAACACCAGTAGCCTTTATATCAAAAGGTTTTGTGTACAACATCGAATCAAGGTTCACACGAGTTTCTATCAAATTGATTGATAATTCACAAGTGACCTAACGTTCTTTGTTTTATTCTTGGAGGATTATTGTAACTAACAAATAAGAAGATTTTGTTTGTTTCCATCCTCAGGTATACGATTAAAAGAAAGGGAGCCCACACTCCTAGGTGATTCACGTTCGTGATTGGATTGAAAGACCATACAGAATCAATTCGGCGCTTGTTCAATCGTCACGAGAAAAAGGTACGACACTTTTATATACATCAATTAATCTAGGGTTAAGGTTCTTGTTAGTCAAGGGGAAAATTTTTATTTATACCGAAACCCTAATTTTCTAATTTTCTCACGCTTCCGTTGCGTTTTGAACCGATTTTCCCTACAATTGGTATCAGAGCCTGGTTGTACCCTTGATTAATTGATGTATGTGTTCATGAATCTTTTTCTTTTTATTGTATATATGCATGTTTTAGAAAGAGATGGCACTCTAGGTATTCACATATATATTTACATTGGAATGTATGGATATATATATATATATATATATATATATATATATTATGTGGTTTGTTATTGCTCAATTTTGGTTCTAGAATTTCAATGTATTTTTGTTTTGGGATTGTAACAAGAAAGGTGGTCCATAATTACCTTCTTGGTAGTTGCTAAGATTTTTTTTATTTTGTTGTTGCAATTAAAAAAAAAAGTCCACTTGTTGTAATAAAAAAAACTGCACTTGTTGTAATAAAAAAAAAATTGCAGTATTTTTTATTTATTTAAAATTCTTCTGTAATACATTCAAGTATCGAAGACTTGAAGGTTTGAAGAATTGGGAGCAGCCGGAACAAGTTTGGGATTTTGTGAGCCATAGCAACAAACGTGCGTGCGAAGAGCACGTGGCCACATTTGTTGTGGAATGGGCTGCGCACGGCAGCCCTATGGAAGCCATGGGCTGCACATGGCAGCCACTTATGGGGTTGTGGCATGCGCACACCCATGGGAAGGAGCCAAGGGTGCGCATGCCCATGGGAGGCAGCCGAGAGAGTCCAAACGACGAAGGTCACGTGAAGACTTGTTCGCCAAGAAAGGAGTTTTTTGTATTCCAAGACATGTAATTTGCTTACTTTTCTAGGATGGACCAAAATTGTAGCTATATATATTTTTTGTAAATATTGCAATGTTTGTCATTGTTTGATAACATGTCGTATAGAATAGAAGTGCCACTCATATATCTCTTTTGGTATGAACATGCATAGAATGGTTTAGGTATCTAAATTGGCATCTAGATAACTTCGTAAATCATTCTTTGGAATTCGATCACACACCTTAAATAATTGAGTGGGAGAAGGTGTTTTGGAACACCTACGGCCTCCAAGTTTAGTTGAGCTTTATGTTTCATGTAATAACCTCCCAAGAGGTACTCATGAATGGAATTTAGCAAGATACTTCCTTACAAGGATAGACTAGACAATTAGCCCAAACGATATCTACTCCCAAAGGAGGGATATTCGTGAGGGATTATATTGAAGGTCGATAACTTGGTAACACACTCAATGTGAGTTTATTAATATCCTCCCAAGAGTTCTTATTAATAAAATCACAAGGCTAAATTTGAAAACGTTGGTTGTTATGTTAACAATTAGGTGGGACCTAGTCCAACTAGTAAATGTTGCGAACTTCCAAAGAAGGCTTGACATTTATGAGTGTTGGATCACCTTTGAATTTTTTTGATTGAATTATTTTATTTAATTGAAGATAAATTTCGAAAGTGTTTTATCATGATTATTTACTTATATAATTTTTGTTATTATAAAGAAATCATGACCCCATCCCTAATCAACATCCCAAAAGATAATACTTTAACTGATAATAATTATATCACAAGGAAAAGGAAAATTGGGTTGTTATTGCAAACTGAAAAACATAAATTTGTTATGTCTATTCCTAAACCACCAAACTAATGAATCTACTCAGGAGTAAAGAGATGAGTATCAGTAGTGGAAGTCTTCAGATGAGATGGCTACATGTAGGTTACGTTATGGCCACCATCTCCGACTTGTTGCCACAACAACATGAAGGAATGGAGACTGCTGTCGATATAATGAAATCTCTAGAAAGGTGTTTGCTATGAGGTCTAGGATGACTAAGAGAGAGAGAGGCAGTGACTGCTTTTGTGAATCTTATGATGAATCCTGGACAGGGTGTGAAAGATCACATGATGAAAGTCATAGCACATCTCAACATTGCTGAACTAAATGGTGCTGAGATAGATGGTGAGACCAAAATTGACATGATTATCAACTCACTATCAGATTCCTTTGATCAATTCAAGTTGGAATACACCTTGAATAATAAGGAATACACCTTGCAAGGCCTGATGCAAGATGTTCAAAGGGTCTAGAAAATCCATGTGAAAGGCAATGGTCAAGAGATTCATACTGTAGGTAAAGTTGCTACTGTTAAGACCCGTACGAAGGTCAAGGGACAAAAGAAAAAGCAACTTGGGCCTTCTTAGAAAGAGACCAAGAAAGTAACCAAGATCAAACAGATGTGTTTCCATTGTGGTGAAAAGGGTCAAAGGAATAGACTGAATAAGAATGAATTCAACTTGCATTTAGGCAATGAAGCGTTGGTATCTACTAGTGTAGTGGAAGATATTAGAATCAATTTAGATTCTTATAGGCATTTAGATTTAATAGACTTTTAATATGTACCTCAATTCAAGAGGAATTTAATTTCAGTTTCTTGTTTAAATAAATTTGGTTATTCGGTTACTTTTAATAAAACTTTTATTATTTGTAAGATTGACAAAATTATTTGCAAAGGTACATTGGAAAATGGTTTATTCTATTTTGCATGGAAATATCTCTTGTAAGAAACTCAATTTTATGATTGGCTTATTTCATGACAAATCACATTGGGGATTCAATGTGTAATGGGTAGCTTAGGCTTTTGATGGCAAGGGTCCAAGATCCCGGTGAGCTTCAAGAGGTAGTTCACTTGTGCCTAATTCTTAGTCAAGAGATTTAGCTGCACACACTCACATTTCATAAATATGCATTTATATTGACATGCATTTGTTTTTGCACACACACGCACACAATTCATGTTTTTGAGTTGTTGCATGTATTTTCATGCATTTCATTCTTAGTCTTAAGTGAGGTGATTGTTGTGTGCTTTATTCGTATTCCGTTGCTTGACTGGATACGTCCACACTTGTACGATGGTGTGCTTGTTTTAGCATGTTGAGTGAGCTTTTGAGAAGGTCCCACTTATCTCTTAGTTTGGTCGTTGGTCACATGGTTTTATTCCATGAGTTTGGGAATTCTTATTAAAGTCCAAATCTGATGATTGGTCATTCAATTAACCATAACTATTTCTACAGACATCTAAATCATGTTTGTAAATTGGAGTAGAAAGGAGACTTCCATAGCTTTTCAACGGTATACTATATGAAAGGTTTGGATGTCGTTTGATCATGTTTTGGGTTGCTTGAAGCTCAAGCTGTTGTGCTGTCGTGTTTTTCCCGAGAGCATAGCGACCTCAAGGCAACCTCACTACCATATCGCCCTAAGGTCGCTTCTGGCACCCGAAAATCAGTTTTTTCTCTCCTGAAACATCTTAGTTTGATTTGGATCATATATATACTTCATCCTCTTCCCCATTTCGACCTAGAACTCTAAATTTCCAGATCTTAGTAAGAGAAAGGGTTCACCTAGTGAGAGAAAGCTCCAAGTTTGCTTCTTTGATTCTCCAAACCCAAAAAGCATCTTCATCTTACATCATTCTTCATTGTATGAGCATGGGTGTTCTTGGTTTCATGACTAGGTAAGTAAGAACTTCATTGAACATCTTTTATTGTTCTTCTTACACTAGATTAGGCGTTTTTTGCATTATTAAATACCTAGACTCTAGTTTATTACATATATTTATGAGTCTTGATAACATGATTGGGTTTGTTTGTTGATAGCTTGAATTTAGGACATATTTTCCTTTCTTGCTAAGTCTCCATGCATTACATTTAGACGTTATTAATTAGGACTCATTGATTGTATTTTGTGATTTTATTATAGTCCTTGCCATGCTTAATAACAACTTGTGTTAATATAACCATTGTGATAGCTAGCATATAGGTCATATTTGCCTCTAGCTAATTAGGTCATATTGATTGCATTTTGATGATTTCATTTATTGACCAAGCCATGCTTAATGACAACATTTGTTGAAATGGCTTTGTTTGATAACTAGATTGTAATATTGCATATCCACATCTAGTTAAGTCTTTATGAGCATTCATTTAGACATTGATATCTATAAATTTCACTTAGTGACATTCTTTAATTCCTAGATAAGCATTTAGTGTTTTGCCTAGCATTATTTGCATTTAGAATATTTTTACATATTCACATAGGTTGTTGATCTCTTCATTCAGAATTAAGTCTTGTGGCTACCGGTGTGTAGTGCACAAGCAATTCAAGTCTTGCAACCAACGGAAGGGTTGGTAAGCAATTGATCGGGTGCCACTGTAAAAGGCCCAAGGGGGTAGAGTAGGTGGCGTTCACGCCAAGAGTAGTGTATCAAGGGATATCACTAGGGACTGAACCAAGAGTGGTGAGTGGTGGTGTCCATAGCCTGAGGTTGTCGAGAGTTAGAGTCCGAGAATCACTTGAGGGTGTAACCTCCCCCCCCCCCTACGTATTTAGAAACATGCTTATTAGGGAATTTTCATCTCTCACTTGTTACACACGGAATTAACGGAACCTAATCATAAAAGAGTAAAATTATCAAAAGATGAAACCTACCGATGACATTTGCGCCTAGGTCATATTAGCCTATTAAAAGATTTGTAAGTGACAGACCTCTAAGTGACTTAAAGGTTGATGATCTACCAACATGTGAATCTTGTTTGGAAGGTTAAATGACCAAAAGGTCATTTACGACCAAAGGCATAAAAGCCATCGAATGTTTAGGATTGATACACACTGATGTGTGTAGACCTATGAGCATTCAAGCTAGAGGTGGATATGAGTACTTCATCACTTTCACGGACGATCACTCAAGATTTGGCTCTATGTATCTCATGAGACATAAGTCAAATGCTTTTGACATGTTCAAAGCATTTAAAACTGAAGTAGAAAATCAGCTTGAGAAACCCATAAAAATCTTGAGGTTTGATCGTGGTAGAGAATATCTATCTGGTGAGTTTCAGCAATATCTTAATGATAATGGGATAATTTCTCAGTTTCTTCACCAGGCACACCTCAACAAAATGAGGTGGTAGAAATGAGAAATAGAACTCTTTTGGACATGGCTAGATCTATGTTGAGTTATTCAACGCTCCCTAATTTTTTTGGGGATATGCTTTACAAACTGCCATGTACATTATAAACGATATACCATCTAAGTCGGTTCCTAAAACACCGCATGAGTTATGGACCCGGCAAAAGCCTTGTTTACAACACCTAAAGATATTTGGATGTTCGGCGCACGTGTTAAAAGGAAAGATAGAAAAGATGGAGTCCCATTCAGAAACATGCATATTTGTAGGGTATCCAAAAGAAGCAAAAGGATATTATTTTTATATTCGTTCAGATCTTAAAGTATTTGTTTTGACAAATGCAAAATTTCTGGAAAAGAACTATATGAATAATTTTGAGCCTAAAAGTAGAATTGTCCTGAATGAACTTTTAGGAGATACAATTCCACAAGAGGTTTCGTAACCAAGCTCAATTGTAAGTTCCGTACCAACAAAAGATAAACAATCTACCATACCTGATCGTAGTGGTGGGGGGGGGGGGGGGGGGGGGTTAGTAAACAACTCGAGAGATATATCGGTCCAGGAGGATCTGTAGAGAATCTTTCGAACGACAATGATCCCTATACGTACAAGAAAGCAATGGAAGATGTTGATAGTCGCAATTGGAAAAAGGCAATGCAATCCGAAATTGAATCTATATTCAAAAACAAAGTCTAGTCTCTTGTAAACTTGCCTAAAGGGATAAAACCCATCGGGTGCAAGTGGGTATAAAAAAGGAAAAGAGGAATGGATGGAAAGGTGGAAACATTTAATGCTAGATTGGTAGATAAAGTTATACACCCTTTTCTCCTGTGGTCATGCATAAATTAATTAGAATACTCTTATCCATTGCAGCATCTCTAGACCTAGAGATTTGGCAAAAGGACGTGAAGACAGCTTTCCTTAATGGAAGTCTTGACGAAAGAATCTACATGATGTAACCAGAAGGATTTATTGAAATAGGCCAAGAGGAATGGGTATGGAAGTTGCAAAGATTCATATATGGATTGAAGCAAGCGTCCAGATCCTGGAACATAAGGTTTGATCAAGCCGTGAAAAGTTTTGGATTTATTCAAAACCTTGACGAACCTTGTGTATACAAAAGGATTAAAGGCAACAAGTTGGTTTTTCTAGTTCTTTACGTTGATGATATACTACTAATCGAAAACAAAGTAGGTGCATTGACATCAATAAAAGAATGGTTAGCAAAACAATTTGATATGAAGGACTTAGGAGAAGCAAGTTAAATTATTAGTATCCAAGTCATAAGGGATAGAAAGAATAGAACGATTGCATTATCCCAAGCTTCATACATAGGTAAAATCTTGTCTAGGTTTCCCATGCAAGATTCCAAGAAAGGTATGTTACCTTTCAGACATGGAATCAAACTTTATAAGAGAACCAAGAAGTCAAAAGAGAGGGAAATACATTGAAAGAAAGTATCACCTTTTGAGGGTAACTGTGCATAAGGGTGACGTGACGATTACCAAGATCATATTAGCAGATAATCTAGTGGATCCCTTTACAAAGGCTCTTCCATAAAAGAGTTTCTATGGGCATCTAGAGGACATGGGGATGAGAGATATGACACATTTGCTAAAGAGCAAGTGGGAGATTGTTGGGATTATGCTCGATAGCAAGAGTGTAATAGTGTATTTGACAATCTTTTCATATTAATCAAGTGATTTTCAGTTTAACAAATCTTATAGCATTTATAGTTTAATTATTATAATTGTCAAAAGTAAATAATCATAAGGTCAAAAGAATACGAGAAAAGAAGAATTGTTCATACAACTAGATATGTATGAGGTAGACACAATTCTTTAGTTAGTCTTGAATTATATTCACAACTTAAAATAAGGTTGGTCACCTTTATCTTGTTAAAGTTATAGATTCTTTTGCTAGCATTTGAGTGGGATAATATGTGTTATGATGAGTCTAAAATCATCAAAGTGTGGTGTCTTTGGGCAAAAGAATCTAGTGCACTAGGTGCATTGAATTGGATTACAATGAAATACATTATCTAGAACTGTCAATGTATAAAAGTTTTCATTTGTAGACAATCGGAGAGTCTATCCTAATCCTAAGATAAATGATTGACTTATGGTTGCAAGTGTTATCATTTGAGCTATCAATTAGTACGATTATATAGCATAGTCTATACTCGATAGTTTGGTGGTATTCATTTGTTAATCGATAGAGGACTTCATTTATAGATATGGACATCGTGGCTCCATTAATTAAATGAGAGTAGAATACCATCATATGGATGTTTTAAGGTATTGGATATTAAATCTTAAAGTTAAGTTTTCAATAATGTCTATTGAAACATGGCTTCTGGACAAGTCAAAATATCCAAGTTTAAAATGAGGTCATATGAGTAAATATGGTAACTTGGAGAGCTATAGGCGGTCTATGAGCTCTTAACGATTACTGGTATTCTTCACGAGGATACACTTCCACCAATAAGGTTGTCTAGGGTATGAATGAGTAACATCAACTTATTCTATATTTATTTAAGAGTTCAATTTTGGTTCTTTAGTGGAATGAACTAAAATTAAATAGATCGGACCTACGTGAATCATTTGTTGATTGTGACCGGGTTGTGTCTATTGGAGCTTAAATTTAGATAGCCCGCCAAGATCCCTAATCCACACGAACTTGAATGGATTACTTGATATATTATACCGGACCAATTTAGGGGTCCATCTAGAATTGTGTTGAGGCATGTGGACTTGTTTCTTTTTGTAAGAATGGGTCTAGTTCACATGTGGACTTTTTATAAATGTTAAATGGATTTAATAAAATAAGAAAATAATATATTGGTCCATATATTTGGTTTGGACGGTAAGGCTATTTAGAATAACTTAGTTGTATTATTTTATTTTATTATTTAATTAAATGGAAATTAATTAATTTGTTGATTAATTAATTATTTAATTAAAAGTCAAAATCTTTTTCTTAGTAGGAGACGGTCTCCTAAAATTATACTATTGTTGGTAGTATTATTAATATTAAAGACTATGTTTGATAAGTAGATAAATAAAAGGAATTATTTATCTAATCAAATTAGGAAGTCTTTAATATGGTTACAAATACACTATTGATTTGGATTAGGAGTCTTGGTGTAAGATAGAATTCCTTTTAGAAAATGATTCTTAACCTCCAAGTAAATCTACCTAAGAAAAGAATTCTTAACAACCATGTAAATCCTTCTTAGGAAAGGATTTGTGATCCTAATATATATCCAATGAAATTTCGGCCAGCCCGTATATATATATATATATATATATATATATATATATATATATATATATATGTGTGTGTGTGTGTGTGTGTGTGTGTGTGTGTGTGTGTGTGTGTGTGTGTGTGCATGCGTGTGTATGTGTGTATGTTAATTTCGGCCAGCCCTATTTTTCTAAGAGAAGAATTCGGCCATCATGGCATTTTTGAAGGAGAAAAATTGTATTTTACTCTAGACAAAATTCGATCAACTCTAAGAAATTGTGTGTGATTTAGGAAAGAAGAAATATGAAGAAAGAACGTTTAGTTTTTGATAGTACACTAGTAGCCTTTACATCAAAAGGTTTTGTGTACAACAACAAATCATGGTTTATGCGAGTTTCAATCAAATTGATTGATAATTCACAAGTGACCTAACGTTCTTTGTTTTCTTCTTGGAGGATTATTGTAACTAACAAAGAAGAAGATTTTGTTTGTTTCCATCCACAGGTAGACAATTTAAAGAAAGGGAGCAAACACTCCTAGGTGATTCATGTTCGTGATTGGATTGGAAGATCTCGCGGAATCAAATTGGCGCTTGTTCAATAATCACGAGAAAAAAGTACGACACTTTTTATATACATCAATTAATCTAGGGTTAAGGTTACTGTTAGTCAAAGGGAAAAAAATTATTTATACGTAAACCCTAATTTTTATTAGATTTTCTAACGCTTCCCTTGCGTGTGTTTTTTCCCTACAATTGGTATCAGAGCCAGGTTGTACCCTTGATTAATTGATGTATGTGTACGTGAATCGTTTTCTTTTTATTGTATATATGCATGTTTTAGAAAGAGATGGCTCTGTAGGTATTCACATATATATTTACATTGGAATGTATGGATATATATATGTTTTATATGTGGTTTGTTATTGCTCAATTTTTGTTCTAGAATTTCAATGTAATTTTGTTTTGGGTTTGTAACAAGGAGGGTGGTCTATCATTGCCATAATTTCCTTCTTGGTAGTTGCTAAGTTTTTTTTTATTTTGTTGTTGTAATAAAAAAAAGTGTAGTATTTTTGTTTATAATTCTTTTGTAATACACTCAAGTATCGAAGACTCGAAGTTATGAAGAATTGGGAGCAACCGGAACAAGTTTGGGACCGTGAGAGCCATAGCAACAAACGTGCATGCGAAGAACACACAACCACGTTTGTTGTGGCATGGCTGTGCACGGCAGCCCTATGGAAGCCATGAACTGTGCATGACAGCCTTTTATGAGGTCGTGGCACATGCCTGTGGGTACGGGCCAAGGGTGCGCACGCCTATGGGAGGCAGCCGAGGGAGTCCAAACGACGAAGGTCGCGTGAAGACTTGTTCGCCAGGAAAGGAGTTTTTTGTAATCCAAGACATGTAATTTACTTGTTTTTCTAGGATGGACCAAAATTATAGCTATTTATATTTTTGTAAATATTGCAATGTTTGTCATTGTTTGATAACATGTCATATAGAATAGGAGTGTCACTCATATATCTCTTTTGGTATGAACATGCATTGAATGGTTTAAGTATCTAAATCGGCATCTAGATAACTTGGTAAGTCATTCTTTGGAATTCGATCACACACCTTAAACAATTGAGTGGGAGAAGGTGTTTTGGAACACCTACGGCCTCCAAGTTTAGTTGAGCTTTATGTTTCGTGTAATAACCTTCCAAGAGGTATACATGAATGGAATTTAGCAAAATACTTCATTGCAATGATAGACTAGACAATTTGCCCAAACGATATCTACTCCTAAAGGAGGGATTATATTGAAGGTCAATAACTTGGTAACACACTCAATGTAATTTTATTAATATCCTCCCAAGAGTTCTTGTTAATAAAATTGCAAACTAATGAATCTACTGAAGAGCAAAGATATGAAGATGGCTAAATGTACGTTACATTATAGCCACCATCTCAAATCTGTTGCAACAACAACATGAAGGAATGGAGACTGTTGACGATATAATGATGTCTCTAGAAAAGATGTTTGCTATGAGGTCTAGGACGACTAAAGAGAGAGACAGTGACTACTTTTATGAATCTTAGGATGAAACCTGGACAAGGTGTGAAAGCTCACATGATGAAAGTCATAGCACATCTCAATATTGCTGAATTGAATGGTGCTGAGATAGATGGTGAGACGAAAATTGACATGATTGTCAACTCACTATCAGATTCCTTTGATCAGTTCAAGTTGGACTACACCTTGAACAATAAGGAAAACATCTTGCAAGGCCTGATACAAGATGATCAAAGCATCGAGAAGATCCTTACGAAAGGCAAGGTTCAAGAGATTCATATGGTTAGTAAAGTTGCTACTGTTAAGACCCGTTAGAAGGTCAAGAAACAATAGGAAAATCAACTTAGGCCTTCTTAGAAAGAGACCAAGAAAGTAACCAAGATCAAAGGGAAGTGTTTCCTTTGTGGTGAAAAGGGTCAAAGGAATAAACTGAATAAGAATTCAACTTGCATTTAGGCAATGGAGCGTTGGTGACTACTAGTGTAGTGGGAGATATTAAAATCAATTTAGATTCTAATACGCATTTAGTTTTAATAAACGTTTATTATGTACCACAATTTAAGAGGAATTTAATTTTAGTCTCTTGTCTAAATAAATTTGGATATTCAGTTACTTTTAATAAAGGTTTTATTATTAGTAAGAATAACAAATTTGTTTGTATAGGTATATTGGAAAATGGTTTATTCTACTTGCATAGAAATATCTCTCACTTGTTAGACATGGAATCAACAAAACCTAATCATAAAAGAGTAAAATTATCAAAAGATGAAACCTACATATGGCATTTACGCCTAGGTCATATTAACCTAAATATGATTAAAAGATTGGTTAGTGACGAACCTCTAAGTGACTTAAAGGTTGATGACCTACCAACTTGTGGTCGGGAAGGTAAAATGATCAAAAGGTCGTTCACAACCAAAGGCACAAGAGCCATCGAATGTTTAGGATTGATACACACTGATGTGTGAGGACCTATGAGCATTCAAGCTAGAGGTGGATATGAGTACTTCATCACTTTAACGGATGATCACTCAAGATTTGACTATGTATATCTCGTGAGACATAAGTCGGATGCTTTTGACATGTTCAAAACATTTAAAGCTGAAGTAGAAAATCAGCTTGAGAAACGCATAAAAATCTTGAGGTTTGATCATGGTGGAGAATATCTATCTTGTGAGTTTCAGCAATATCTTATTGATAATGGGATAATTTCTCAGTTTTCTGCACCAGGCACACCTCAACAAAATAGGGTGGCAGAAAGGGGAAATAGGACTCTTTTGGACATGGTTAGGTCTATGTTGAGTTATTCAACGCTCCCTAATTCTTTTTGGGGATATGTTTTACAAACGGCCATGTACATTCTAAACGATGTACCATCTAAGTCGGTTCCTAAAACACCGCATGAGTTATGGACCGGGCGAAAACCTAGTTTACAACACTTAAGGATAATTGGAAGTTCTGCGCACGTGTTAAAAGGAAAGACAAAAGATAGAGTCTCGTTCAGAAACATGCATATTTTTAGGGTATCCAAAAGGAACAAAAGGATATTATTTTTATAGTCCTTCAGATCTTAAAGTATTTGTTTCGACAAATGCAAAATTTCTGGAAAATGACTATATGAATAATTTTGTGCCTAAAAGTAGAATTGTCTTGAATGAGCTTTTAGGAGATACAATTCCACAAGAGGTTTCACAACCAAGCCCAACTGTATGTTCCGTACCAACACAAGATCAACAATCTACCATACCTTATCATAGTGGGAGGGTTTGTAGACAACCCAAGAGATACATCGGTCTAGAAGAATCTGTAGAGAATCTTTCAGACGGCTATGATCCCTATACGTACAAGGAAGCAATAGAAGATGTTGATAGTCGCCAATAGCAAAAGGCAATGCAATCCGAAATTGAATCTATGTTCAGAAACAAATTCTGGTCTCTTGTAGACTTGCCTAAAAGGATAAAACTCATTGGATGCAAGTGGGTATACAAGAGGAAAAGAGGAATGGATGGAAATGTGGTAACCTTTAAAGCTAGATTGGTAGCTAAAGGTAATACAAAGAAAGAAGGTATCGATTATGAAGAAACCTTCTCTCCTGTGGCCATGCTTAAATCCATTAGGATACTCTTATCCATTGTGGCATATCTAGACCTAGAGATTTGGCAAATGGACATCAAGACAGCTTTCCTTAATGGAAGTCTTGGCTAAAGCATCTATATGATGCAACCAGAAGGATTCATTGAAAAGGGCCAAGATGAAAGGGTATGCAAGTTGCAAAGATCTATATACGGATTGAAGCAAGCATCCAGATCCTAGAACATAAGGTTTGATCAAGCCGTAAAAAGTTTTGGATTTATTCAAAACCTTGACGAACCTTGTGTATACAAAAGGATTAAAGGCGACAAGTTTGTTTTCCTAGTTCTTTATGTTGATGATATACTACTCATCAGAAACAATGTAGGTGTATTGACATCAATAAAAGAATGGTTAGCAAAATAATTTGATGTGAAGGACTTAGGAGAAACAAGTTATATTCTTGGTATCCAAGTCATAAGGGATAGAAAGAATAGAACGATTGCATTATCCCAAGCTTCATACATAGAAAAAATCTTGTCTAGGTTTTCCATGCAAGATTCCAAGAAAGGTATGTTACCTTTCAGACATGGAATCAAACTTTCTAAGGAACAACTTCCTAAGAATGAGCATAAAGAGAAATTAATGAATATGGTTCCATATGCATCGGCAGTTGGAAGTCTCATTGAAACAAATAATATGGTGTGTTTTATATTAATCTAGAGGGAGGGTGAATAGATTTTAATCAAATTTTACCCAATTTTCGTTAACGGTCAATTAGACGAAAATACCCCTAACTAGTCACAATAATATTACAAGTGTAATAACTGCGGAAATAATAAAGACACCTGAGATATACGTGGAAACCCTCCAAATGGAAAAAACCACGGGCTGTTAAGTGCGCCACACTTGAACCATGAATCCACTAATGACAAAGGAATTACAACCTAATCCCGGTATAAAATCCACCACCACTACCTAATCCCGGTATAAGTGAACCTAATCAATCTTGCTTGCGATTTAAGCTACCTAATCCCGGAAGCAACACAAGTCTTACTTCTCAATGAAGAGATAAAATGACCTATGTGAATATATGATGATATTCAAAGAACAAACAAGGCTAGGAAACCTTATATGCTTATCTAGGATAATGAGATGGCAATTAATGCAATCCTAGATATCAAGAGAGCTAAATGACATGTTCAAAAAGATTAGCTAAACATAGATCAAACAACCCTATGAAGCTATCACAATACAACACTCAATCATGTCATCACAACAATCTCTAATTTTTATCTAGAATATGTTCTAAGAGCATACAAATGACAAAAGAGATAGCTTAGCAAGGAAAACACTTAACTTGTAAGAAGATGGTGAAGAACTTACCAAACAAGATATGATGATGCAAAACTATCTGTTGATGCACTCTAAATGATCTTAGATGATGAAAGATGAAGTTTTTATGCACATGGGAATGCTTTGAGTGTTTAAAGATGAGTTCTTGGAAGAGTTTTCCTTTTGAAATGTGTTATAAGGAAAAGATATGATGTTCTAAACTCTATTTCGACCTGAATACAAAGAAATATATATATATATATATATATATATATATATATATATATAAATGAGTTTCAACCAAAGTGAGGTCGTTTTGGAAAAAACGTTCTAGCTCCCGCTATGTGCTGGTGAGGTGCGCTTGTCGAGTAGCGCACCACCAGCGTACAGCCTAAATTTTCATTAGGCGTTGGTGGAGTGGCGCATGACAAGCGACAATCCGTTGAAATGTTATGCTGGTGAGGCTACGCTAGTCGAGTAGCGCACTGCACACTTTTTCAATGTTGCGCGGGTGGAATGGCCCAACTTAGTGGCGCATGATAAGCGGCGATCCACTGGAATGTTGTGCTGGTGAGGCTGCACTAGTCGAGTAGCGTACCACCAACGGACTGCCCACTTTTTCAACACTGAAACACACATTTTCAACAAGTCCTAAAGTGATGAAGATGCATCCTATACTTATGCCTAAAATGACATGGTAATTTAATTACAAGATGCAAATAAATCAAAAAGATTCATTTAAACAAAAATGCACACAAGTATAAACACACAACATATATAAATAAGAGTTATGCATGAATTTGCGAGTGTGTTCAACTATCTCTTAAAAGCAAGTAAGTATAAGAATTTTACCTTTGGTGCTTCTTCGCTTGAGGTCTTGAGAGCCTAAACTACCCTTACATAACACCCCTGAAATGTGATTTTTCACGAAATAAGAAAATCAATAAATGAGGACTTTACAATCTCCCTCTTTGGCTATTTCGTGACAAAACCACCACTCACATTGATCCTCACAAAACAAAATAAAACACCGGGAAGATATTCTACATTACAAAGATATATACATAAAAAAAACTTCAAATCTTCAATCTCTTGTAGAACTATCAAACATACACACAAAACAAACACAAATACACTTTCCAAACCAAGTGCTGTGAAATGATCAAGTCAATATAAAACACAAGTGTTTGCATTTAAGAATATGAGTACGATATCGTGTAATGCTCCACATCATGCAATGCAATGCTCCCGCTCAAATGGTTACTCCCCCTAAATGTAATCTCCCCAACAAGTACTACTCCCCTTAAAACCAACACACACATGTTACTCCACCTAACACCACAATGCTACTCCCGCTTTTTGTCATGATATAGGCAAAGAAGAAGTCTCCAATCGGGTCACTCAAGGCAAAGAGAGAAAGAAGCATACAAGATATTTGCATAATCATATAAGACACATTTATGCAACTCAATAAATCAGAGAGAAACAAGGAGATTTATTTAGAGAAAATGTGTGAATCAAAAATGCTTTGCATACAAGACATGTTGCATTCAAGTCCAAAACAATGGTATTTGGCAAAGCAAATGACAAAGGTTTCCAATAGAATTCAAACCAATTTCACCATTAGTCATGAGACAAGCAAGGATATAGAGTTTTTATAGATATCAAGTTTTAATAGCACTATATCCAACTTTATAAGCAAAACAAGACATGAGCGACTTTGCACCCTATTTGATTTTTCCAGGTAAGATACCCGTATGATAGTAGCCATGTTCAACTAATAAAGAAAGAGAGACATTGATGAAACATTTAGTCTCACTAGTTTTTTCACACAATGTTTTGCATTCAACAATTGCAATCATCAATTCATGCTTTATCATTTTTCATTAGCATGTCATTAAAGAATCATCATGTCATGGAGATAATTATAGGTCATTCAATATGTACTTCCTATATAGATCTCCTAGTCCAAAAATGCATGATTGAACATAAATATGACATGGATTGTAATCAAAGCAAAGTTCACACTTATTGAAGAAAATACAATATAATATAGTACAAGTGCAACCAAGATACTCAAGCAATCAATAAAGAAGCATAAACATTTCCAAAACTTTGCATGCAACAAGTATACAATAGCTCTCTTTGCTTAAGTTCCCCTTATAGAGTCAAAGACCAAAACTCATCACTCCATGAAACAGATCCCAATAGATTTACTAAGAGTTTTGAATCGAGTAGCATCTAAGGATTTAGTAAATGCTAGTTGATCATTAGTACCTACATGCTCAAGTACTATGCATTTGCTCTCAACTAATTCTCTAATGAAATGATGACGGATGCCAATATGCTTAGTTCTAGAATGTTGAACCGGATTCTTGGAAATATTAATAGCACTCATGTTATCACAAAATAGAGTAAGAGTACCTTGATTGAATCCAAAGTCGACTAGCATTTGTTTCATCCAAAGAATTTGTGTGCATCCACTCCCAGCAGCTATGTATTCGGCCTCAGCCGTGGACAAAGAAATTGAATTTTTCTTCTTGCAAAAACAAGAGACAAGGTTGTTCCCAAGGAAAAAGCAACAGTCCGATGTACTTTTCCTATCATCACAATTTCCTGCCCAATCTGCAACACTAAAGCCTACAAGACTAGCATTAGTGTCAAAAGAGTACCAAATCCCATAGTTAGATGTCCCATTCACATAGCAAATGATTCTCTTAATGGAAGAGAGATGGGACTCCTTAGGATCCGATTGGTACCTGGCACACACACCCACACTAAAGAGATATCGGCCCTACTTACGGTCAAATAAAGCAAGCTATCAATCATGCCACGATACAAAGTTTGGTCCACACTTTTACCACTAGCATCCTTGCTTAGCTTCAAAGTTGTACTAATGGGTGTATCACAATGTTTGGCATTTTCAAAGCCAAATTTCTTTCCTAGGTTTTTGGCATATTTAGCTTGAAATATGAAAATCCCATCATCCATTTGCTTAATTTGTAAATCAGGAAAGTAACTTAGCTCACCAACAAGGCTCATTTCAAACTCATGAGACATGAAATCAATAAATTGTTGGACTTTGGCGTTATTTGTAGAGCCAAAAACTATATCATCAACATAAATTTGAGCTATAAAGAGCTCATCTTTGTCTTTCTTAATGAATAGAATCTTGTCAACACTACCCCTAGTGTAGCGATTGTCTATAATAAATTGAGTGAGGCGCTCATACCAAACCCTTGGTGCTTGTTTCAACCCATATAAAGCCTTCTTAAGATGATAGACATGATTAGGGTGGTGAGGATCCACAAACCCTTTGGGTTGCTCAACAAACACTTGCTCTTGCAAGAAACCATTGAGGAATGCACTCTTAACATCTATTTGATACAATTTGAACTTTTGCAAACAAGAAATGGATAAAAGAAGCCTAATCGACTCAATCCTAGCAATGGGAGCAAATGTCTCCTCAAATTCAATGCCCTCAATTTGAGAGTACCCTTGTGCTACAAGCCTAGCCTTATTTCACACAATGTTGCCATCCTCATCGGATTTGTTCCTATATACCCACTTGGTGCCTATCACATTGGTGTTCTTGGACCTAGGAACTAGATTCCAAACCTCATTCCTTTCAAATTGGTTAAGCTCCTCTTGCATGGCAAGAATCCAAAATTCATCCTTTAAGGCTTCATCAACCTTCTTGGGTTCTATTTAAGAAGTGTAGCAAATGTAGCTAATTAGATTAGCCATTTGACGCCTAGTCTTAACACCTTCATTAACCTCTCCAATAATGCCATCTTTGTCATGGAGTTTTCTAACCCTTGGAGCAGGTTCTTTTGAGTTCAAGAGAGGAATTCTATCAATAGGTTGTGTTATATCATCATCAAGATTAGTCTTTTCAACATTAGGAATATCAACAACCTTTTCCAAGGGAGAGTCATCAACTAGATCTACCTCCTCCTCATGGTCATTAGATTTGAGCCTAGTATCATCAATGACAACATTAGATGATTCCATGACGGATCTAGTTTTTAAATTGAAAACTCTATAGGCTCTACTATTCAAGGCATAGCCAATGAAGATACCCTCATCACTATTGGCATCAAATTTGCCCAGTTGATCACGGTCACTCAAAATGTAGCATTTGCTTCCAAAAGTGTGGAAATAGCTAACATTTGGCTTTCTACCTTTCCACAACTCATAGGAGGTTTGCCTAGTGTGGGGCCTTAGAAAGACTCTATTTCCTATATAGCACGCCGTATTGACGGCTTTGGCCCATAGGTTCCTAGGGACATTGTTGCTAAGCAACATCACACGGGCCATCTCTTGAAGAACCCTATTTTCCTCTCAACAACTCCATTTTGTTGAGGTGCCATAGGAGCCGAAAACTCATGAGAAATGCCTAGACTATTGCAGTAGTTTTCAAAGTGTGCATTCTCAAATTCCTTCCTATGGTCACTCCTAATCCGTTTAATGCTTTTAATCTTAGAGTTCATTTCATTTTGAATTTTGATACAAAGAATCTAAAACTTGTCAAAGGTTTCAGATTTTTCTCTAAAAAAATAAGTCCAAGTGTACGTAGAGAAGTCATGTACACACACAAAAATGTACCTCTTTCCACCTAAACTCTCGGTTTTCATGGGACCCATAAGATCCATGTGGAGAAGCTCTAGAGGTTCCTTGGTGGATAAATACTTGCCCTTTTTGTGCATACTTTTGGTTTGCTTCCCTTCTTGGTAAGGTCCACAAACACCATTTACCTTTTTCCCAAGCTTGGGAAATCCTCGCACAACATTGAACTTACCTAAGATTCATAAATCTTGATAGTTCATGCGACCAAGTCTTTCATGCCACAACTCAATTTGTTCATACTTGGACACATTGCAAGAGACACCTCTAGCTTCAAGACAATAACAATTATCGTTATATCTCATACCTTTTAACAAGGTTTGTCCATTTGGCAATAGGATAGAACAATCATTTTTCCTAAACAAGACGGAAAGTTCTTCATCACTAAGATGTGAAATGCTTATCAAATTAGCTTTTAGACCATCAACATACAAAGCATTGGACAAAGAGGGTAATCCGGGAATGGAAATAGTTCCCTTTCCTTTAACTTTCTTTTTGGATCCATCATCAAAGGTGACATTTCCTCCCTCCTCCATCACAAGAGTCTCAGAGAAACTCTTATTTCTAGTCATGTGCCTAGAGCACCCACTATCCAAATACCAAAAATCAGAAGAATGAGCTTTCAAGGCAATTTGTGCAACATGGCAAAAGTGTTCATCCTTTCTAATCCACCTAGGTGAAATATTTTCCTTCCTAGTGGTCAATGGTACATGGGCTCTAAATGTCATAGGATCATGCAAAGGTGTTCCATTTTTCCTAGTGACATGCATCATGGCTTTAGCCTTTTTCTTCTCTATCATGCTTTCAATTCTACATAATTTAATATATCTAAAACAATTTGGTCTAATATGACCATTAATACCATAAAAATGACATGTAGGAATGAAGTTAGGAATCATACCATAGCCTTGAGGATGCATTTGAGCCTTCTCATGTCTTTGTTGTTGTCTTGATTGTTGTTGAGGAACTTTCCTACTTTTGTTGTTGAGCAAGACTTGATTGCTTCCATGATTGAGCTTGCATGATAGGTATCTTCCCTTTCTGAGCTTTCGATTGAGGGAAGTTAACTTGAGGAGCCCTTGTAGGATGAGCTTGAGGTAGGTTTCTTGGTGCCACCTTCACTTGAGCACTACTTGAACACTCTCCTAGGTCAATTTTCTTCCTAGGCGATTGATGAGAAGAGGACCCGTTGCGATTCATGCTTATTACAAAAATGGTCTTGTTTGGAGTGGAGGACATCTTGTCATCTTCAAACCCAAGCCCCTTTTTGTCACTTGGCCTCTTTACAACATCTAACATGTGATCAAGTTTTTTATTGCTAGAGTTCATCTTGGCCATCAATTCTCTAGCATCTTCAAGCTTTTTCTTCAGCTCTTCTTTACTCCTCTTAGATAAGTCTAATTCCTTTCTTAGCTGATCTTCAATATTCAAGGTTCTCACCAACTCTTTATTTAGTTGATCCACTTGAGTTGAGAGCTCTAGGTTTTATTTTTTAGTCTCTTAATTTCATTCTTGTTCTTTAACCTTGAACTCTCAAACCTAGCCATACAGTCCTTGAGATCCATCCTATCCACATTTCCATTTATGGATTATGATGAAGATCCATCATCACTTGAGCAGTTTTTCGCTTGACTCTCATTTTCTTCTTCAATAGCATCTTTGCTCCTATGAGAGGACTTAAAGGCTATGAAGTTTGCCATGAGTTCTTCATCATCCGAAGACTCATCTCCTTCATTGGATTTATCACTTTTAATCCATGTGGTGGCCATAACTTTTCCCTTTTCTTGACCTTATGATTTGCACATTCAGGGGTAAAGTGACCTATCCCACCACATTTATAGCATTGGACTCCTTTCTTTTCGGTATTTTCTTGCCTAGGCTCAACCTTTTTGAAGGGAGCCTTTTTCTTCAAATCTTGACCCTTGGATCCAAAACCTTTTTTCTCGGACTTGTAGAATTTCTTGAACTTTCTCATTAGCAAAGCCATTTCCTCATCTGAGTTATCACTATCCTCCTTCTCAACTTTGGAGGTTATCAAAGCAATATCTTTTTGCTTTTATGGTGTAGGGTTAGGACATTTCCTAGATTCATAAGCTAGAAGCCTCCCAATCACTTCACTCAGCTTCATATCCTTGTAACCACTATTCTCTTCTAAAGCCATTACCTTAGACTCAAATCTATCAAGAAGAGATCTCATAATCTTTTGCTTGATCTTCCTATCAGAATAAGGATCACCAAGTTGATGACTTTGGTTCACAATGTCCATCAACCTCACTTCAAAGTCATTGAAGCACTCGTTCTCATCCATCTTGAGCAATTCAAATTACTTTTGGAGAACCTGAAGCTTCGATTACTTAACCACATCGGTTCTCTCATGTGTAACTTCTTGGATATCCCATGCCTCCTTAGCTATCCTAGTATTTTTAACCAACTTGTACTAGTTCTCATCCATTGCACATAAAATGGCATGCATTGCCTTCCTATTCCACTTTGATGCCTCAAACTCTTGTGCATTCCCCTGTGCCTTTGGCTTGAGTACATCATCACCTTCATCGGTAGTAGTCATCGTGGGTGGAGTGTAGCCATCTTCAACCGTCATCCATGCCCTGCCATGAATTTGGCAAATATACGACTCCATTTTTCCTTTCTAAGAGGCATAATTAAACCCGGTGAGAAGTGGAGGTCTAGTGCTAGAAGCTCCCTCGTTGCCACCGTTTCCACTCATTGTGATTATGAATGAGTGATATGAATGCAAGTGTATGAATGATCAACACAAACACAAAAAATGCAACACACACCAAAGTGAGCAAAGATCACCTATGTATGTCTAGAAACCTGCTCTGATACAAATTCAAACAAATATTATGGAGTGTTTAATATTAATCTAGAGGAGGGGTGAATAGATTTTAATCAAATTTTACCCAATTTTCGTTAACGGTCAATTAGATGAAAATACCCCTAACTAGTCACAATAATATCACAAGTGTAATAAGTGCAAAAATAATAAAGACACTTGAGATATATGTGGAAACCCTCCAAATGGGAAAAACCACGGGCTGTTAAGTGCGCCACATTCGAACCTCGAATCCACTAATGGCAAAGGAATTACAACCTAATCCCGATATAAAATCCACCACAACTATATAATCCCGGTATAAGTGAACCTAGTCCATCTTGCTTGCGATTTAAGCTACCTAATCTCGGAAGCAACACAAGTATTACTTCTCAATGAAGAGATAAAATGGCCTATGTGAATATATAATGATATTCAAAGAACAAACAAGGCTAGGAAACCTTATATGCTTATCTAGGATAATGAGATGGCAATCAATGCAATCATAGATATCAAGAGAGCTAAATGATATGTTCAAAAAGCTTAGCTAAACATAGATCAAACAACCCTATGAAGCAATCACAATACAACACTCAATCATGTCATCACAACAATCTCTAATTTGTATCTAGAATATGTTCTAAGAGCATACAAATGATTAAAGAGATGGATTAGCAAGGAAAACACTTAACTTGTAAGAAGATAGTAAAGAACTTACCAAACAAGATGTAATGATGCAAAACTATCCATTGATGCACTTTAAATGATCTTAGATGATGCAAGATGAAGTTTTTATGCACATGGGAATGCTTTGAGTATTTAAAGATGAGTTCTTGGAAGATTTTTCCTTTTGAAATGTGTTCTAAGGAAAAGATATGATGTTCTGAACTCTATTTCGACCTGAATACAAAGAGTTATATATATATGAGTTTCAACCAAAGTGAGGTCGTTTTGGAAAAAACGTTCCATCTCCCGTTACGTGCGTTGGTGAGGTGTCTGGTCGAGTAGCGCACCACCAACGCACAGCCAAAATTTTCAATAGGCGCTGGTGGAGTGGTGCATGACAAGCTACGATCCACTGGAATGTTACGCTAGTGAGGTTACGCTAGTCGAGTAGCGCACCACCAATGCACTGTACACTTTTTCAATGTTGCGCAGGTGGAGTGGCACAGCTCAGTGGCGTATGACAAGAGGCGATCCATTGGAATGTTATGTTGGTGAGTTGCGCTAGTCGAGTAGCGCATCACCAGCGCACTGCCCACTTTTTCAACACTCAAACGCACATTTTAAACAAGTCCTAGAGTGATGAAGTTGCATCCTATACTAATGCCTAAAATGACATGGTACTTTAATTACAAGATGCAAATAAATCAAGAAGAGTCATTTAAACAAAAATGCACACAAGTATAAACACACAACATATATAAATAAGATTTATGCATGAATTTGTGAGTGTATGCAACTATCTCTTCAAAGCAAGTAAGCACAAGAATTTTACCTTTGGTGCTTCTTCGCTTGAGGTCTTGAGAGCCTAAGCTACCCTTACATAACACCCCATAAATGTGATTTTTTCACAAAATAAGTCAATCAATAAATGTGGACTTTACACTCATGTATGCAATGCTCTGTACTAGACCATATATTTGTTTTGTTATGGGCATAGTTAGCAGGTTTCAATCGAAACCTGGTCCTGATCACCGGACGGCTGTCAAGCATATTTTCCAGTATGTTAGGAGAACGAGAGATTATATGCTTGTATACTCTTAAGGGAACTTAATTCCCGTTGGGTATATAGATTCTGATTTTAATTCAGATTTTAACTCCAGGAGCTCAACATCAGGATCTGTGTTTACTATTAGATGAGGGGCGGTCATGTAGAGGAGTATCAAGCAATCTTGTATTACCGATTCCACCATGGAAGCCGAGTATGTTACCGCATGCGAGGCTACTAAAAAAGTTGTCAAGCTCCGTTAATTCTTGATTGACTTGGAAATGGTTCCTGATGCTAATAAGCAGATCACTATCTATTGTGACAATAATGGAGTAGTGGCTAATTTGAGAGAACCAAGAAGTCACAAGAGAGGGAAACACATTGAAAGAAATATCACCTTTTAAGGGAAATTTTGTATAGGGGTGACGTGACAATTACCAAGATCGCGTCAGTGGATAATCTAGCGGATCCCTTTACAAATTTTCTTCCACAAATGAGTTTGGATGGGCATCTAGATAACTTGGGGATGAGTGATATGACACATTTGATGTAGAGCAAGTGGGAATTGTTGGGATTATACTCAATAGCAAGAGTGTAATAACATATTTGACAATCATTTCATATCATTAAAGTGATTTCTAGTTTAACAAATCTTATAGCATTTATAGTTTAATTATTATAATTGTCAAAACTAAATAATCATAAGGTCAAAAGACTATGGGAAAAGAAGAATTGTTCATACATCTAGATATGTATGAGGTAGACACAATTCTTTAGTTAGTCTTGAATAATATTCACAACTTAAGATAAAAGGTTGGGCGCCTTTATCTTGTCAAAGTTATAGATTCTTTTGCTAGCATTTGAGTGGGATCAAATGTGTTATGATGAGTCTAAAATCATCAAAGTGTGGTGTCTTTGGGAAAAAGAATCTAGTGCACTGGGTGCATTGGATAGGATTATAATGAAACAATTTATCTAGAACTGTCAATGGATAAAAGTTTTCATTTGAAGACAATTGAAGTACGATTATATAGCATTTGAGCTATCAATGAGTACGATTATATAGCCTAGTCTATCCTCGATAGTTTGGTGGTATTCATTTGTTAATCAACAGAGGACTTCATTTATAGATATGGATATCGTGGCTCCATTTATTAAATAAGAGTAGAATATCATCATATGGATGTTTTTAGGTATTGGATATTAAATCTTAACGTTAAGCTTTCAATAGTGTCTATTGAAACATGGCTTCTGGACAAGTCAAAATATACAAGTTCAAAATGTGGTCATATGAGTTAATATGGTAACTTTGAGAGCTATAGGTGGTCTACGAGCTCTTGGCGATTACTGGTATTCTTCATAAGGATACACTTTCTCCAATAAGGTTAAATAGGGTGTGAATAAGTAACAACTTATTCTATCTTTATTTAAGAGTTCAATTTTAGTTCTTTAGTGGAATGAACTAAAATTAAATAAATCGGACCTAAGTGAATTATTTGTTGATTGTGATTGGGTTGTATCTATTGGAGCTTAAATTTAGATAGCCCGCCAAGATCCCCAATCCGCACGAACTTGCATGGATCACTTGATATATTCTATTGGTCCTATTTAGGGGTCCATCTAGAATTGTATTGAGGCATGTGGACTTATTTCTTTTTGTAAGAATGGGTCTAGTTCACATGTGGACTTTTTATAAAGGTCAAATGGATTTAATAAAATGAGAAAATAATATATTGGCCCATATATATGGTTTGGGCGGCAAGGCTATTTAAAATAGCTTAATTATATTATTTTATGTTATTATTTAATTAAATAAAAATTAATTAATTTGTTGATTAATTAATTTTTTAATTAAAAGTCAAAATCTTTTTCCTAGTATGAGATGGTCTCCTAAGATTATACTATTGTTGGTAGTATAATTAATATTAAAGACTATATTTGATAAGTGGATAAATAAATTGACTTATTTATCTATTCAAATTAGGAAGTCTTTAATATGGTTACAAATACACTATTGAGTTGGATTAGGAGTCTTGGTGAAGGATAGAATTCCTTTTAGAATATGATTCTTAACCACCAAGCAAATCCACCTAAGGAAATGATTCTTAGCAATCAAGTAAATCCTTCTTAGGAAATGATTTATGATCCTAATATATATCCAATGAAATTTTGGCCAACCAGTATATATATATATATATATATATATATATATAGGATATAATTCCTTTGAGGAAAGGATTCTTAACTACCAAATAAATCCACCTAAGGAAATGATTCTTGCCAACCAAGTAAATCCTTCTTAAGAGAGGATTTATGATCATATATACACATACATATATATATATATATATATATATATGTATGCTAATTTCGGCCATCCTAAGATTTCATATAGAGAGATTTCAGCCAACCAAATTTTTCTAAGAGAAGAATTCGGCCATCATAGGTATTTTGAGGGAGAAAATTTTGATTTTACTCTAGATAAAATTCGGTCAACTCTAAGAAATAGTGTGTGATTCGGGAAAGAAGAAATAGGAAGAAAGAACGTTTAGTTTTCGATAGTACACTAGTAGCCTTTACATCAAAAGGTTTTGTGTACAACATCGAATCAAGGTTTACGCGAGTTTCAATCAAATTGGTTGATAATTCACAAGTGACCTAACGCTCTTTGTTTTCTTCTAGGAGGATTATTGTAACTAACAAAGAAGAATATTTTTTTTGTTTCCATCCTTAGGTATACAATTTATAGAAAGGGAGCCCACAATCCTAGGTGATTCACGTTCGTGATTTGATTGGAAGATCTTGCAGAATCAATCCAGCGCTTGTTCAATCGTCACGAGAAAAAAGTTTTATACTTTTTATATACATCAATTAATCTAGGGTTAAGGTTATTGTTAGTCAAAAGGAAAATTTTTATTTATACACAAACCCTAATTTTTATTAGATTTTCTCACGTCTCCTATGCGTGTGTTTTTTCCCTACAATATGTCATATATTCCTCTCTCACTCATAATTTTAAAAATAGGGTTTTCTATAAACCGTTAATGCACCTAGACTCTACAGGATTAAACAACTAACTTTAATCAATTATCTAGCGCATTAACTAATTAGCAACAATTTCAAATTAACTAATAAATTATTAATGATTTTTAACAATTAAAAATCTAATCTATTAGTGATTAATCTAAGCCTTTATACACTTTTTACTAAGGTCAGATTATTATGATATTGTTTACCATCATTTTACTATTAAAACTCTAACAGTTTATTCTGTTCATTTAATATTAGGTTATTAATCATATTAATCCTAATTACAATAAATGACCCTATTAATCTAACTTATTAAACTCTTTAATAACTAATATTAATGAGAATTACCATGTTTTCTAACCATTAAAAAACTAATCTCATTATCCATAGTCATTTATGTATATTGCTCATTTTAATCACATTAAAAAAAACACATAAAATATCAGGCTATGATGCATGTATGATATATCAAATATATTTGTGTAGGAACTAATCTAAATGACATATATTTGCATGTCAATACTTTTATCGTCATATAATATAAAGCATACATGGATTGACCGAGTATTGTGGATTATTTAACTTAAAAAAATTGGAATCTAAAATTACAAAAATACAACCAAGACATTCCTTGGTCTTCTAGAAACTTCAGATATCTTCCAATCCCTTCAGGTCACTCTGATTCATCTCATGAATCTGAAATGGGAAATCTGCACATAATGCACTAGGCAACACTTGCCAACAAAAACGTGCAAGACAATGTGAACGATGCAGTAAACTGAGCCCGGGTGAACAGTGTTCGGTCAACAGTACCGTGAACAATACCGGTGAACAGTACAACATGAATATTGTCCGATGAATAGTACCGTCGTCGCGCGAGTTTCTAATTCTTCGTTTACAGGTTACAATTTTTTTATTATTATTATATTTACATTACAATAACAGTAAAATTAAAAGTAAAAATTTACAACACATAAACCCTAAATCCACAGTACCATAAAAATTACGATCAACAATGTTTAAATTAAACAATTTAATTATAAACATCCATACAATCGTAAAGATGATGCATACACATTCATACATACAGAAGAATCGAAAACAATTTTCTGTTCCGAAAAATAAACCTACCTCTGATACCAATTGTTGGAACCCCGTTCACCGATCACGCAACGGAATTAGGTTTTAAAATCTTTAATACATATCGTAAACGATCTGGGACCAGTGAACTTGAGATCGTAATTTTTTTTGAAACTCATACATAAAATATGTAAACACAGAAAATTGTAATCAATATAATTAGAAGAAGAAAATCTTACCAACGTTTGGAGAATCTTTCACTTTACGATATGCTTCTGTCTGAACCAATCTTACTAACGTTTGGAGGCGCCTTCACTTTACGATGTGCTTCTGTCTAAACCACTCGATCTTCCTCGCTATCTCCCAGGACAGTTAACTGCGTGTGGGCGCGTCACGATCTCAAAAACTTGAATAAATGATATAGAAAGAATTGAAAAAACTCTTTCTTCTATGTTCAAAAACTTTTATCAAAGCACTTTTGGCTTCTCTCTAATACAAACGCACACACAACACGTCGCAAAAAAAACAAAATTTAATTGATGTGTAGATATTAATGCTTTTTCAACGTTTCACCCAATTTGCATCACATGCATATTGAGAGATTTAATTATCTCTTTTTGTCTTGTTTCATGGGGTATCCAATTTTGCATCTAAAGCAAAAAACTTACATTACCTGTTTTGTGTGTTTCTTTTTCATATGAATTCATGCAACACCCTGTATGTATCCTATACAAACTGATGTGCATTATTTTTCCTTTTAAACATTAAAATATATATATAAATTAATCAATTTAAATCTTTTAAGATATCTCGTATCTTTAAATAAATTAATCAATTTGTTTTGAATTCAAACTCTGTAAATTCAAAATAAAATATTTAATTTAATAAAAATAAAATAATCAAATTATTTTATCTTTAAAAATTAAATATCAATCAACACCCTCCAACTAATGATTAATTACACAATTAAATAATTTAATTATTTAATTAAAATTTCATTAATTAAAAATCTCATTATTCAATTAATTTTCGAATAAATACGTGTCACTTTCGTAACACAGTTAATTGGACAATCCAAGTAATTAATCGTGACCCTTGTTACCTAAATCGATTGGGCTAGCAAGGGGACCTAATGGACCCACAGTATTTTGAGCTCAAATAATCATCGAAATCATTAATTAAACTCTTTAAATAATATTCCTTGATTATTAACTCCGGTGTTATTCCACTAAAAACCCGAAGCAGCACTCTCTCATTTGCAGATGCTTGTACGCAGACTGACACAACTGTGTGTACATCGATTAGTTATTACATAAGGTGTGATTCTCCACAGTAGTTTATAATTAGAGTTGAGTCATAATAATCGTTATACCCTTTTAATTACATATATCCTTTAAGTACCGATGATTCTCTAATGGACAATAAATCATATTTCCTCATAGAATTAAGAGAGCGCTCATATTGTCCAAGCCTCGATTCAACCCTTAAGGGAACTGCCATCTACTTCTCTCAAGAATGAGTGGATTCCACTGTTGTGTACAAACCCTCTCAGCCACAAGCCAAACCGTAATCCCAACATACAGAGCATATTGATCAGGAACTGCATCCGACCTCACCCATGGTATATCAATGACGACAATCTAATCTGAAGGAGTCGATAAGACATTCAGGATTAAGTTCACCCATATATAACCATCATTAGTTGATATATATGAATCTCTTCAGTAAACGGATCTTGGTGAGAGATTCATATAGATCATGGCCTAGTCCTATATGATCATATCATACAAGGTGTCTATATTCCTATATCTCATATGAATGATTCATGATAGAATCACAGTACATTACAGAATGTACCGCAGCTATAGATTAACCAAAAATAAAGTACCCAGCTTTATTTGCTATTTATGGACTCTTTAGATTGCACGTCTCTTACTGTATCCATCTGTGTATGGAACTCATATACATAGTTCGAGATTACATATTTGCAATGTAGGATGTTTATATATGCACAAGTTATAAAATAAATAACACAAGAAAAATGAATTGAACTTTACTTTTATTTATTTTATAAATCCATTTACAAGTTACATCTTTAGGGCATAAACCCCAACAATCTCCCACTTGCACTAAAGCATGTGAGACATGTTTCGTAACCCTAGACCCTCTAAGTGACCCGAAAATACTTTAGCCGGTAAGATCTTCGTAAATGGATTAGCTTGATTGTCTTGTGAGGCTATCTTTGTGACGATCACATTTCCTCTCTACACTATCTCTCTGATGAGATGATACTTTCTCTCTATATGCTTCCCTCTCTTGTGGCGTCTTGGTTCTTTAGAATTAGCCACAACAGCACTATTATCACAATAAAGAGTGATGGGCATATCTAGATCTGGAATAACTTCCAGATCACTCAAGAATTTACAGAGCCAAACAACCTCTTTAGCAGCTTTACAAATGGCTACATATTCGACTTCCATGGTGAAGTCAGCAATGCAAGATTGGTTAATACTTCCCCGCACAATGGCTCCATAACCTAATATGAAAACTGATCCAGACGTGAATTTCCTAGAATCCCTGTCTGACTGAAAATTAGAATCCATGTATCCTAATGTGATCAAATCATGTTCGGGATATACTAGCAAATAATTTCTCGTTCTCCGAAGATACTTGAGAATTGTCTTAACAGCAACCTAATGATCCAATCCTGGGTTGGACTGGTATCTGCTAACTACTCCTACTGTATAGCAAATGTCCGGTCTCAAGCATAACATAGCATACATGAAACTACCAACTGCTGATGCATAGGGTACATGTCTCATATCCTCAACTTCTTAAAGTATCTTAGGACATTGTTCCTTAAACAAGTGAACTCCATGCTTGGAAGGTAAATTACCTTTCTTGGAGTTTTGTATCGAAAATCGCACAAGAATCTTATCGATATATGATGCTTAAGACAGTTATATGAGTTTGCTCTTACGATCCCTTATAAGTTGGATCCCTAGAACATAACTCGTCTTTCCCAAATCTTTCATTTGGAATTGGCTAGCTAGTCCCAATGAGTAGGATATCATCTATGTATAGGACTAAGAAAACTACTTTCTTGTCAATGATACGCTTGTAGACACAAGGCTCATTGACATTCTGCTCAAAGCCACAGGTTTTGATCACATCATCAAACCTAATGTTCTAAGATATAGATGTTTGCGTAAGTCCATAGATGGACCTTTACAGCTTGAAAACCTTTTGCTCTGATTTGGAGACACGAATCCCTCTGGTTGCATCATATAAATGCTCTCGTTAAGATTGGCATTCAAGAATGCAGTATTGACATCCATTTACCAAATTTCATAATCGAAATAGGCAACAATGGATAAGAGAATCCTAATAGACTTAAACATAGCTACTGACGAGAATGTCTTTTCATAATCGACCCCCTCTTTCTGGGTATAACCCTTGGCCACTAGCCTTACCTTGAAGGTCTTTACCTTCCTGTCTATTCCTCTTTTTCTCTTGTAGATCCACTTACACCTTATGGGTTTTACCCCACCCACTAAGTCTACAAGATCCCGACTGAGTTAGAGTACATAGACTTCATCTCGAGATTCATGGCTTTAAGCCATTCTTCTTTATCAGGATCTTCCATTGCATTCTTAAATATCAATGGATCATCCACACTATCAGCAGAGACAACACCTTGTCCCTCACCTATACCTATATAGCGTTTAGGTTGTCTCACAACCCTCTCACTACGTCTAGATGGTAGTGTTTCCTGATCAGAAACCATTTAACTCTCAGATGTTTTTGGATCAACAACTCTTGTTGATGAAGCACTTGTCTCACCAGGCTCCAACTCATTCAATACAATCTAAGAACGAGTTTTATGATCACTAATATAATTGTCCTCAAGAAACGTTACATTTGTCAATACAAATACTTTGTTGTCTTTGGGACTACAGAAGTGTCCACCTCTGGTCCCCTAGGAGTATCCTACAAAAAAATAGACAACTAACTTGGAGTCTAACTTTCCACTTATGTTCTTCAGCACATGTGCTAGATACCCCCAAATGCAAAAATGTCACAAACTAGCTTTATGACCATTCCACAACTCTAGGGGAGTCTTAGGAGCAGATTTGGATGACACTACATTCAAAATGTATACCGTTGTTTGTAACATATATCCCTAGAAGGAATTTGGTAATTATGAGAAACTAATCATAGATCTCACCATTTCCATCAAGGTTCTATTTCTCCTCTCCGCTACACCATTTTGTTGAGGTGTACCAGGAGCTGTGAGTTGGGAAACTATCCCATGCTCGACCATGAAGTCTTCAAACTCTTGGTCAAGGTACTTACCTCCATGATCTTATCGCAGTGACTTAATAGTCTTACCTTATTGATTCTCAACTTCAGCTCGAAATTCTTTTAACTTTTCAAATGTTTCCGACTTTTGTTTTATTAGGTAGATGTATCTGTATCTTGAGTAGTCATCTATAAAGGTGACATAATACTCATAACCACCCAAAGCGTTAACATTCATTGGTCCGTAGACATCTGTATGTATAAGCCTCCAGCGGTTATTTAGCACTAAGTCTTTTTCTAGAAAAAAGTCTCTTAGTCATGTTACCTTCCAGACAAGATTCGCAGATAGGTAAGGTGCCAACCATTAACTTACTTAAAGATCCTTTTTTTATTAGTCTGTCTATCCGGTCAAGGTTAATATGACCAAGCCTTAGATGCTAGAGATACATGTCATTTTCTGGAGAAATCCTATGTCGTATATTTTTTGGTTTTTCAATCTTAAACATTTCGGTGTTGAGCAGTGTAGTATGTATTAACGGTCTTACCATGTACAATTTGTTTTCATTAATTTTTGAACAAATATTCAGACCATTCTTTCCAATAATAATAGACTTATTACTACAAGAAATAGAATATTTTTGTTCTAACAACTTAGAAACGGAAATTAAATTTCGTGTAAATCCATGAATATAAAATACAATGTCCAACAATATATAATAATTACAAAAACGTAATCTAAATACGCCTACTGCTCTTGCCGACACGACATCCCCTGACCCCACATGCATTGAGGAGGCTCCCTCCTCTAGCTGTGTTCAAGAATTAGTCCATTGTAAAGAAGAACAAACATGGTTAGTGGCCTCTAAATCAACTATCCAGGGTCAAGAATCATCTTCCACTAAACATGACTCAAGAACAAGTAAATCATATTTACCTTTCTTGGACTTCTTTTTTTTTTTAGGCTTTCTAAGGTTTGGACTTACCCTTCGCCTTCCTAGCAGACCTCTTCCTCTTCTTATTTTTGGAGGAAAATGGTTCGGCAAGATTTGCCTCACAGGTCTTGCCCTTGCAGCCTTTAGTCAAGGACTTAAAGGTAGTGAGCTCATTGAGCAACTGTGTGAGACTGAACCTTAACTTGTTCATCTTGTAGTTACTCTTAAACTGATTAAAACTCTTCGGAAGAGTCTTCAGTATGATGCTAACTTAGTTAGGTTTGTCAATGGCTCCGCCATTGACTTCTACTGTGTTGAAGGAAGACATCATACTTAGGACATGTTCCCAAACCGACGTACCTTCCTTCATACGAGCGAGCATAGCGGAACGAACAGCTTCATGTTGCTTTTGCTTGAAGGGCTATCCGAACATAGCTTGGAATGACTCCATGATTTCAAATGCTGAAGTCATTGTTTCGTGCCTTGTGACTAACACGTCTATCATTAAAACCAATAGGTATGTTTGGGCATTCTCATCAGATGAGACCCATCGCTGGTATGCCTCATAAACAGTTCATGCTGCATTGGCAGCAGGAGATGGAGGACATTCCTCCGTAAGCACAAACTTGAGGTCTTTGGTGACCAATATTGCATTAATGTTAAGTTTTCAATTAGTGTAGTTATCACTAGTTAATTTGTCATTTACGAAAATTTGAAGTAACGCAGAAGACATTATTGCTGAAATAAATAAAACATTCATTTAGTCACTTATTTAAAACAAGTGTGAGTGCATTGGTATATATTTAAACATGATGCATGCACATGTTTAATGAACCATAACTATCCTTAAACTAGTTACTATACCACGACAATCCAACATACCACAAAGAAGTGCCGATTTTGGGTTGGTCAAGTCTTTGCATGTTGGACCGAGACATTCTCAATCAAATTATATTCTAGAATAACTCTTATTCCATATCATTCAACCATCATTTCTTCAGTCAGGTTTTTAATTAACAAACTTAATCAAAACCTTCTTGAGTGTAACCCACCATTTCAAATCTTATGAGCTTAACTCAAGAATTACCGCCTTAGGGTGGTCAATCCCGAAATACCCTCAGAAATCCTTTCCGTTAGGAAGTCAACCTTAGTATTGACCTTTGTGGAAACCCTCCTTAGGGAGGATGAAAGGAAAGCCGTCACGAGGCCCCATTCGGATCTCACGGTGTTGAACTAATGATGGAGACCGTGAGATATATATTTCATATATACCTCTCCCATTCACTATTTTAAAACCGTTAATGCACCTAGACTCTATAGGATTAAACGACTAACTTTAATCAAGTTATCTAGCGCATTAACTAATTAGAAACAAATTCTAATTAACTAATAAATTATTACTCATTTTTAACAATTAAAAATCTAATATAATAGTGAATAATCTAAGCCTTATAAACTTTTTCCTAAGGTCAGATTATTATGATAGTGTTTACCATGTTTAAACTATTAAAACACTAACACTTTATTCGGTTAATTTATTATTAGGTTATTAATCATATTAGTCCTAATTACAATAAATAACCTTATTAATCTAACTTATTAAACTCTTTAATAACTAGATTAATATTAATGAGGATTATCAAGTTTTCTAACCATTAAGAAACTAATCTCATTAATCATAGCCATCTAGGTATATTGCTCATTTTAATCACATTAAAAAAATACATAAAATATCAGACTACGATGCATGTATGACATATCAAACATATTTGTGTAGGCATATCTAATCTAAATGACATATGTATGCATGACAATGCTTTTATTATCACATAATATAAAGCATACATGAATTGACCGAGTACTGTAGATTGTTTAAACTAAAAAAAAATGGAATATAAAATTATTAAAATATCCCCAAGGCATTCCTTGGTCTTCTAGAAACTTTAGATATCTTCCAGTCTCTTTAGGTCACTCCGATTCATCTCATGAATCCGAAAAGGGAAATCTGCACGGAACGTACTAGGCAACACTTGCCAACGGAACCGTGCAAGACAATGTGAACGGTGCAGTGTTCGGTCAACAGTACCATGAACAATACCCGTGAACAATACCGTGTGAACAATGTCCGGTCAACAGTACCACCGTCACATGCGTTTCCAGTTCTTTGTTTATAGGTTACAATTTTTTTTATTTATTTATTTACAATACAATAATAGTAAAAATAATAATAAAAAGTATACAACCCAAAGACCCTAAATCCACAGTACCATAAAAAATTACGATCAACCATGTTTAAATTAAACAATTTAATTATAAACATCCATACAATCATAAAGATGGTACCTACACATTCATACATACAGGAGCATCGAAAACAATTTCTTGTTCCGAAAAGTAAACCTGCCTCTGATACCAATTGTTGACCCCGTTCACCAGCCATGTAACGGAATTAGGTTTTAAAATTTATAATATAGATCGTAAACGATTTGGGACTAGTGAACTTGATATCGTAATTCTTTTTCCGAACTCATACATACAATATGTAAATACAATAAATTGTAATCAATGTAATCAGAAGAAGAAAATCTTACCAACGTTTGGAGGCTCATTCACTTTACGATGTGCTCCTGTCTGAACCACTCGATCTTCCTCGCTATCTCCCAGAACTGGTAACTGCGTGTGAACGTGTCACAGTCTCAAGAACTTGAATGGAAAATGTAGAGAGAATTGAAGAAACTCTTACTTTTATGTTCACAAACTTTTATCAAAACACTTTTGACTTCTCTCAATACAAACACACAGCACACCGCAAAAAACAAAACTTAATTGATGCGTGGATATTAATGCTTTTTCAACGTTTCATGCAATTTACATCACATGCATATTGAGAGATTTAATTATCTCTTTTTGTCTTGTTTCACACAGTATCCAATTTTGCATCTGATGCAAAAAAAACGTACGTTGCCTGTTTTGTGTGTTTCTTTTTCACATGAATTCATGCACCACCCCTGTTTGGTTCCTATGCAAACTGATGTGCATTTTGTTTTCTTTTTAATATAAAATATATATATATATATATCGATAAAACTAATCAATTTAAATCTTTTAAGATATTAATTAATTTTTTTTAATTCAAACTCTTTAAATTCAAAATTAAATATCTAATTTCAAAAGAAAAATCAAATTATTTTATCTTTAAAAATTAAATATCAATCAACACCTCCAACTAATAATTAATTACATAATTAAATAATTTAATTATTTAATTAAAATAATCATTATCTTTCATTAATTAAATACTCTCATTATTCAATTAATTCCAGAATAAATTCGTGTCACTTTCCTAACACAATTAATTGGACAATCCAATTAATTAACCGTGACCCTCGTTACCTAAATCGATTGGGTTTACAAGGGGACAAAATAGACCCACAGTATTTTGAGCTCCAATAATCATTGGAATCATTAATTAAACTCTTTAATTAATACTCATTGATTATTAACTCCGGTGTTATTCCACTAAAAACCCGAAACTGCACTCTCTCAACAGCAGACGCTTTTACACAGACCGATACAACTTGGTGTCCATCGATATAGTCATTACATATGGTGTGATCCTCCATAGTAGTTCATAATTAGAGTTGGGTCATAATATCCGTTATAGCCCTCTAATTAGATATATCCTTTAAGTACCGTTAATTCTCTAATGAACAATAAATCCTATTTTCTCACAAAATTAGGAGAACACTCATATTGTCCAAGCCCCGAATCAACCCTTAAGAGAACTATCATCTACTTCTATATCTCTGAAATATCAAGTGTTTACACAATTTGTGTGTACAACCGATATACTCTTAGAATCATAAAAATATCATATATATTATATGACAGTACCGATATCAATTAGTTGATATCGAAACTGTTAATCAACAATAGATTCTAGATTTCACAATAGAAATCATAATTAGTGTCTGATTTTACAAACCCGATTACCCAGTTGAAATCGCAATTGATCTCCAAATCAGTGTTTGTTTGCCAATAAATAAATCAGATTATTAAGTGAAATCAGTGTCTAGAATTACACCCGATTTTCACTTTTTTTTTCTCTTTTTGAAATTTGTGTCAGGAAGCAGACCCAATTTCCACTTTTTTCTCTCTTTTCGAAATCAGTGCCAAGAAAACATACCCAATTTCCACAATGCCATTTAGTTTGAAAACCGAACCATCAAAATTCCAAGTTTGTCACGATCTGAACCAGAAACCAAAACCAGAAAGTTTTTTTTTTTGTAGAAAACGTTTTTAGAAGGAGATGGATTAAAAACCAATTGTCTTAAGATTGCTGTTTGTAATACTAAAAAACAATCTGGTTCGAATCTGCAGAAGTAACAAACAAAAAACAAAGGTTAGGGAATCGAGGCCCGTGTTTCACACGGTGTCCTTAAGACAATTTCGTCGTATATAACACCATATGTGTATAGCGATTGTCTCCCATGATACAACGAATTAACAGTTGAAGTGCGAAGCACAACCACTTTCAGCGAACTCAAACCAGGTTCGAACTTACGAAGTACAGAAGTAGAAGAAAACCGAAAAGAAAAAAAAAATATTCTCCAAATTTTGTGATTGCAGGAAATATGTATTTCTAGAAGTGTAGACAAAGGTTTCTTATGTAACCGAAATCAAAGAGATTGATTTGGAAATTACTTAATTACTACGCTTTAAACGATAAGGAAAGTTAATTAAAGAATAATCTTCTAAAAGATTTATTCTTGATTGATCAATGATTCTGATCACTTAGTGATCAAGTAAGTATCAGAATCCAAAACGGAAATCAACTATTTCCTTAATAAAAAACGTTTGACTCTTTCCTTATCAACAAACTGATTTAGGAACAATTAAATTCAAAATTTCAGTTGTACTCTCACGGTCCAACCGGAGTGGCATTCGTGTATGCAGGTCACGCCCACACACGAGTCGTGCAATCGAAGGTTCGAGGTCCTTGAGGTCGCGCCCACACACGAGTAGTGCAATCGAAGGTTCGAGGTCCTTGATTCGTACCCCCCATTTTCTCACGGAATTAGGAGAGTGCTCATATTGTCCAAGCCCCGAATCAACCCTTAAGGGAACTACCATCTACTTCTATATCTCCGTAATATCAAGTGTTTATACAATTTGTGTGTACTACCGATATACTCTTAGAATCACAAACATATCATATATATTATATGACAGTACCGATATCAATCAGTTGATATCAAAACAGTTAATCAACAATAGATTCTAGAATTCACAATAGAAATCATAATTAGTGTGATTTTACAAACCCGATTACCCAGTTGAAATCACAATTGATCTCCAAATCAGTGTTTGTTTGCCAATAAATAAATCAGATTATTAAGTGAAATCAATGCCTAGAATTAGACCCGATTTCCGCTTTTTTTCTTTTTTTTTTCTCTTTTCGAAATCTGTGTCTGGAAGCAGACCCAATTTCCACTTTTTTTTCTCTCTTTTCGAAATCAGTGCCTGGAAAACATACCCAATTTCCACAATGCCTTTAAGTTTGAAAACCGAACCATCAAAATTCCAAGTTTGTCACGATCTGAACCAAAAACCAAAACCAGATTTTTTTTGTAGAAAACGTTTTTAGAAGTAGATGGATTAAAAAAAATGTCTTAAGATTGTTGTTTGTAATACTAAAAAAAAATCTGATTCGAATCTGCAGAAATAACAAACAAAAAACAAAGGTTAGGGAATCGAGGCACGTGTTTCACACGGTGTCCTTAAGCCAATTTCGTCGTATATAACACCATATGTGTATAGCGATTGTCTCCCAGGATACAACGATTCAAGAGTTGAAGTGCGAAGCACAACCACTTTCAGTGAACTCAAACCAAGTTCGAATTTACGAAGTACAGAAGTAGAAGAAAACCGAAGAGAAAAAAAGGATTATTCTCCAAATTTTGTGATTGCAGGAAATATGTATTTCTAGAAGTGTAGACTAAGGTTTCTTATGTAACCGAAGCCAAAGAGATTGATTTGGAAATTGCTTAATTACTACGCTTTAAATGATAAGGAAAGTTAATTAAAGAATAATCTTCTAAAAGATTTATTTTGATTGATCAATGATTCTGATCACTTAGTGATCAAGTAAGTATCAGAATCCAAAACGGAAATCAACTATTTCCTTAATAAAAAAGGTTTGACTCTTTCCTTATCAATAAACTGATTTAGGAACAACTAAATTCAAAATTTCAGTTGTACTCTCACGGTCCAACCGGAGTGGCATTCGTGTACGCAGGTCGCGCCCACACATGAGTCGTGCAATCGAAAGTTCGAGGTTCTTGAGGTCGCGCCCACACACGAATCGTGCAATCGAAGGTTCAAGGTCCTTGGTATCAGAATCCAAAACGTAAATCAACTATTTCCTTAATAAAAAAGGTTTGACTCTTTCCTTATCAATAAACTGATTTAGGAACAATTAAATTCAAAATTTCAGTTGTACTCTCACGGTCCAACCGGAGTGGCATTCGTGTACGCAGGTCGCGCCCACACACGAGTCGTGCAATCGAAGGTTCGAGGTCCTTGAATCGAATATACATTGATATTTCATTTTCATGAAATCGATCATACTCAAATATCGCTTTCAAACCGTAAGTTTGTCACAAATTTTCCAACGGAAGTTATGCTTAATGTTACTGTATTCTCAGCTAAACCTTCCTACCCACGTCTAGGGGGAGAAGTTAGAATTTTTTATTTAGGGATCAATTTAGAAAATTTAACAATAAATATGTAATTTTTAATATTGTTTTTAGGCAGCGAACTAGCGGACATCGTGATTTCAATTTATCGAACTTAAGCGTTAAGAGTTAAGACATTGAAAACCCTCGCTATCAAAAACAATATTAAGTCGAGCAAAGATGAACGAACTACCAACAAACATATTCACTTGAAACCCAACCAATTATATTATACGACCATAATCCCACTTATTCCCACACCATGGAATTTGGTTGCTATGTCGCTACCAACCAATCCGTTGGCTGTTGGCCAGTTGCCTATTGGCTTTTAGGGGTGGGAAATGACATGCCATATCACACACACCCCACAACTTGTCAGAATTCGTTCTTATCATTCCATCCATATTTTAATTTCTCTCTTTTTGTTTTGGATAAGCCCAACCCTACCTATCCAAACACCTAGAAAATCTTAACAATACTACTGTGTACACGTTTCATTCAGGGGTATTATTATATTCATCCCTCTAGTTTGAGCTATTCTCCATTTTGGTGCCTTTAGTTTGACTATTGGCTCTTTTGATCCAAATTGTCAATGTTATTCGTTGTTTTTGTCCATATTGTCCCTTTCCGTTAGGGTTTCCAATGTGGCTGTCAAACGGATGGAAGCTCTTATTTAAGATATGTAACAAACGGAAGCTATTGATTTGTGGGTGTAAACTTTGAACTAAATTTCAAATTTCTTTGTTTATCTTATTATATCTTACTTTATTTTCCATTTTTTTTCTTGTTTATGTTAAGAATTGTAAACATAGGAAGATCAAGTGATGGAAACCGAAGCTTAGAAGGTGGAAGATGATGGTCAGGTCGAAGCCAGTAAGGTTCAAGCTCTGGTCGATGAAGAAGATGAATCTGAACCAGATCCAGTGGCCCAGAATGCTCAGATCGAAGCTTTGAACGACGAAGAAGATAAAGCTGAACAAGATCTAGAGGTCCAAAATGCCCAGGTCCAACTGGTTGACAGAGATGATGAAGCTTAACAGGATTCGGCGGTCCAGAATGCTTAGGTCCAAGCTTCGGTCGTTGAAAGATCCAATACGCAAACCAATTCTAAAATAATGAACAAATATGCACAAAGAATCTATAACCAATCAATGATAATTTATCACAACCAATAACAAAAGAGATACATAATCCAAGGACAATTTACTTTATATCAAACGTTGTCATACATGTGCGAAAGAATTAAAACTAAATTCAAAGTAAATTAAACTAAATAAAAAATAATCTAAGTATGTATACTTGAGATAACAATTTGTAATTCAGATGCATGTTCGATATGGCTCGTATTCCTAATGGTTATCAAAAGAGATTCAACCAATGCAGAGACTTCCTGGAGACTTAGAAAACATTTGAAAGTAGAAAATCGTGTTTGAGGGAGGCTTAAAGTCTAAATAAGAACAGAATAATCAGATTCTGGAATAAACCATGACGTGGACAACGGTACGGACAGAAGTGCACAGACAACGGTAGGAACTGCGACACATTTCAGTGAGATCACAGGGCATAGTCAAAATTGCACAAGTTGTGGTATTTTGAGCAGTGGATTCTAGAGATCTTCCGTGGTGTAGGGCACGGGTTACAAACCACGACCCAAACTATGGTAATAGCTGATTTTTTTCAAATCATGAATGCTGCGTGGAAATAGGAAATGTTTTCTTCTGAAAGTTCATGTGGTTATCAGAAAAGGAAAAAGAATGTATCTTTATGCGGAACAGTAAAATCTTGTGCTTGAAGAAAAATGATTTCTCCTTACAAAAAGACTTGTCATAAAAGGAAATTGTATTTATATGAAACAAGTAGTTCTTGTACATATAGGAGTAGGATTTCCTTTTATTTTTAACTCCTTATTACTCATATAAATAGGTCATATTATCTATGTTATAAGATTGTATGAGTGGAGCAAAATAGCAAATACAAGAGAGATCTCAAAATGGGCATTGGGTGTAATCGAGTTTGGGGTATTTTAGAGAGAGAATCATGAGTATGTGGTTGTAAGAATTTACTACATAGTGGAATTTTCTCTTATCGTCCTAACGGCCGCGATTTTTTCCCTATTATAGGGTTTCTACGTAAAATTATTTTGTTGTGTGTGATTGGATTTGATTAATTTTCGTTATCTTATCTTTCTTTATTATTGTGTTTATTTGTGGACTATTCGGCAATGCTTCCGCGTAGAGATTTGTTCGCTAACAATGTCAAACAAATTACTCAAGTCTTACAACCAAATAGAAAACGCAATAAAAAATTTAGTATATGATTAAACTCAAACATTACCTTCAATGATCCTGGCCAACATGGATTCAATGGTCATTTTGGCTATGGAATCGAAGGTAACAATGCCCACAGCATTTATCGAATTTGGGATGCAGACCACAGTAGTCAGAGGCAATCGGTCTGGCATCAAGGAAGCTGTGATTGCAACCATTACACAAAAATGCAAGGATAAAATCATTTTGGCTTGTTGGATCCTATTCAGCTTCATCTTCTTCATCGACTAGAGCTTGAACCTAAGCATTTTAGACAATCGGATCCTATTCAGCTTTATCTTCTTCGGCGATTGTAGCTTGGACCTAAACAATGGTGTCAATATGGGTCGGGCCTGGCACGACCTACATGCCTAACAAGTGTTGGGTCTTAGATCGGGGCATGCCATACCGATCCGGCACGGCAAGCCGGATTGGCTTGCCAACCGTAGGGCCCGCCAATTTATTTTAAAAAAAAATAAAAAATATTAACGCTTTATTTATAAAAATAAAATATTTAAAAGAGAAATAACATTGTAGAGTATTAAACCATGATCCATAACCCTTGTTTAGGTAAGTATATTTCATTTGCCTTTTCCTCCTTTTTATATTGGTTAGACCTCTCTTCAATGCTCTTATTTATCCGATGTGGGATGTGAGATTGAATCCAACTATGGTTATAAGCAATTATTGTGACCAAGATTAAGGAAGCTTAATATGTGAATGAGATTTGATGATTTATTAGTATGTATGTATATATATATATATATATATATATATATATATATACATACATACATTAATATATAAATTTTCTATTGTTAGTACGAACTGATATAAGATATATCAGTTCCTTGCATATGGGCCATTGGATTCAAATGCTTTGATTTGGTTGCATGCACTTGCCAAAGCATCTTTTAAATCTAATGACTCACATGTAAGGAACTGATATATTTTATATCAGTTCGAACTGACAATAGAAAGACTATATATATATATACGATTTTTTTTCATTGGTGGAAAAGATGGAAATTATTGCATCATATCAATAGATGGCTTATTTGATGATTTTTTTTAACAAAACCATTATTTAATTTTAATAGACATCCCAACCCTCTCCATGTTTTCCATAGTTGAAGAAAAAATTGAGACTCAACAGAATATCATTATGTTATATCAATGAATGGAAATGAAAATCCAATACACATCCCACATCGAATAAATAAAAGAAATAAAAAGAGGTCCAACATAAATAAAATTGAGGAAAAACAAAGGAAAACATACTTACTATATGATGTCAATAATCCACAATGTCATTTCTAACAAATTTAATTTTCTTAAATTTAAAAAAAAGGTGGGTCGACCCGTTTGGCTCGCCTAAGCTGGCACGTCAGCACGGCCCACCAAGGGGCTCAGGCCCCAATTTCCCTTAACGGGTTGTAGTGTTGTGCTAGGCCTAACTCGTTTAGTAAAATGAGCCTGGCGGACCGTGCCAATCTAGGCTATGTCAGCCTATTTTGACACCTTTAGACTTGACTGGCTTCGACCTAACCATCAATTTCCACCATATGAGCTTCGGTTTCCACCACTTGATATTCCTCTATTTTAACTGTTCCTCACATAAACAAGAAAAAATGGAAGAGAAAGTAAGATATAATTAAGAAAAAGGAATAAATTTAAAATTTAGTGCAACGTTTACATTCACTAATCACGAGCTTCCATGTGTTACTTATCTAAGAATAGTCAAACGTATGGAGCATTCGTTACTGGTTTAGGTTTGCGTATAACCACTTCATCATTTGTGACCATGTCACCAACAATATAACTGAGGCATTTAATAGCATGTTAGGTATAAATAGATCTTCTACTTACTTAGAATTGCTTGAGTTCATTGGAAAGATGGTTATGAGAAAGTTTTAGGAGAGAAATGAAAAGTGTGGTGCATGGAATTCTATCATACCACTAAGGGTTAATGCAAAAATACTGAATAACAGTAAAGAAAGTAGGTTGTTGACAATAATAGGAGCTGGAGACATGGAATACAAGATGTTGGGTCTAGATAGAGGGTATGTTGTTAAAGATTGACATTATACTTGTGGATGTGGTAGTTGGTAGATAATTGGCATGCCATGTAATCATGCAATGGCTACCATAAGCCACAGTTTTTATAGAGATATAGTGAAGGATAGGGTGGCTGACTTTGTCCACCAAAGTCTGGCCAAAAGTGCATACTTCCAGACTTACTGAGGTATAATCCATCCAATTTCTGACCAAAAAATATGGCCATAAGTAGAAACAGAGCATCTACTTCTGCCACATCTTCATACCTATCCAGAACGATCTAAATTTTTGAGAACGAGAGAACCAAATGAAAAAGCTAAAGAATGAAGGTTAAGCATTGTTGTATGCAAAGGACTTGTAAAAGTAGGAATTCTTCAAGGAAAAAAAACAAGGCATTCCATTACTAAAATATTTTGTGATATTATGTTTTGTAACTTGTTAATATAATTCAATTGCATTTTCTTTTAACATAATACATATTCAATAGTTGGAGCTTTATCTTCACAGCCACTAACCTAGCCTCATTCAAGAGTTGGAGCCTTATCTTCACAGCCACCAACCCACATTCAACCTCAATTGATGCACAACACTTGGACTGATGAAAGGCTGAGGTTGACAACAAGCTTTTTTTAGGTTTGATTAAGTACTTTTTGTCACAACACTTTTTGTTTCATTGTATATGCTTATTGCTATCAAGTTTTATATGTGGTGATAAACCAATCATTACATATGATTATTATGTTTTTGAAAGTGCTGTCACAAAGAACATGTTGAATATTGGTACCTATTTTTTGAGAATGTTGGTTATGTATTTCTGAAAAATGTTGAATGATTGCTTGACTAATTATGTTTCATTTATGAAGAAGTTTAACTAATTATCACATTCAGTGAATGCTTGTAATACTAAGTAGAAGAACATCCATTATTACACCAAACAAAACCAGATTAACTACCATCATTAGCTTTGACCCACCTTGTAAAGTCTCTAGGTGATGCATTCTCCCACGAATGTTTGTTTCCAGTTTATACATTCTTGTATGGAAGTGACACATCCTAAATAAGTGTTCCTACTCCTAAGTATGAGAATGTCAAAGTAATAAATTAACCGGTAAGACCAGGTCGAACCACAGGGAGGTTGTTCACTTGTCCTTGTAAAATTAATTATCTAGATTAATTATTAATCTTGTTATAAAATGTAAATCAATTAAAATTAAAATCGGGGCTAAGGGATCCACTGTTGGTAATTCGAAAATGATCCAATTATTAATATTTAGTCCATATTCATGGGAGGGTATTCCACTCCACTGACAACTCTCTGATAAATATGGGTAAAGTACCGACTGTCCCAAACAACATTGGTCTGTCTATAGTGAGTCAAAAACTTCGTAAAAATTAGAGGTGAGAAAGCAAAAAAATAATAAATTTACAAAAATTGGATCATATTTTCCATACCAACAGTCCCCAGCTATATTAAATTACCCAAACATAATTTAACTAAAAATAGTTATTTTATTTAAACTAAGAATTTGAGAACATTAGAGAGAGAATTTCACAAATCTAAGGTCAGGTTTGGATTTAGAGTTTCCAAATTGGGGGGAAAGGTCCCCTATTTATATAAAATACGGATGAAAATTGACTATCAGATGAATTAAGAATGGAGCGTCCAGATTTCTCCACGTTATCAGTGAATAGTGAATAGTAACCACATAAGTGAAAGTCAACAGTAAACAGTGCACTGAATTCTAGAATATGATTCCCTATAGCACGTGTACGGTGCACTCACAATTCCGGTCAATAGAAATGTGACACATCATCAGTCAATAGACAAAGTCAATAGTCTTCTAGAATGTGATTCCCCGCAGTCACGTGTACTGTGAACTCGCAGTTTGGATGAATAGGAATGTGTCACGTCATCCATGTAGCGAGCTTTAGGCCAATGGCTCCCAAACCAATTGGCTTTAGAGCATTAAGTGTTGAAACACTCCTACGGGCATAATTACTCGGATTGCAGATGTTTTTTTTAGTAAAATTCCCTTAAGCTTTCAATAAAACCCGTGTAACGAGCTTTAAGTCAATGACTCTTGTTGACGGCGATTTTTGGATCGTTGAAAAGTCAACCGCCAAACATTAATACGTAGACAGGTCAAAGCTTTGACTAGTCAAGGGTAGAATAATCAAAGCCTCTTTCTCCACGTGGATGCGATACGATTTGTTTGTATTTGAGAATAATAATGTAGAAGAGTGGGAAATAAAGAATAAATCAAACACAACACATGTTTTATGTGGTAAAACCCCAAGACGGGGAAACATCAACGGTGCCGGTGACGGTGAGAAGAGATCCACAATGAACAGAATAATAACAACACTCAATACTCTCTTTTCTCTCATATGATTGCTCATCCTTTTCATCTAAGCGTAAATTGTTGATAATGACCTCTTCTTCTGTTATAATGAATACATGGTTGTATTTATATTGTTCGATCTAGGGTTGCCCTAGTTATTGTCCTACGAGTGGTGGATTCATTAATTAGAATCTTTGTAGGATTCGAGTAATATAGTTTGTTTAGAACTTATTTCCCGTTTGGTGTTTATCCTCTTAGAAGCTATGAGTTTCTTCCTGATTAGAATTCTCTGATATTGGAGAGGAAATAGGGATATTTCCTTATTGGAGTATAATTCCAAGATTCAGTATCTGAGTGAATCTTTACTTGATACGACGTGTCCCGATAAGGTTATATTTCCTGTTTTGGCCGAGTAGACCTCACTGAGTACAGATTCTTGGCGAGCAGGATCATCGTTCATTAAGGCTTCTTTTATTTGACAACTTTACTTGGCGCATACGCTTATAACTTCCATATCAGTTTTCTCGATGACATGTCATTGACTAATATCTCTCTTATTGACTAGTTGACTTTTGATGACATGTCATGTTGACAAAAATTACATAAAACAATACCCCCTCAAATCTGCGAGATGAGTTCTTGACTACTCGATGAAGAGGATTTGAATAGTTTTGATTTTTTTATTCTTCCGAACTTATCACTTAAACCCGACCAAGTATCTTATTAAACTGGTTGCCTCTTCTTTTTCAAACTGATCATCTTATTAAACTAGTTAGTCTCAGACTCCTTGACTTTTTGCTCCCTTATAGTTGAACCAATCGGTGTCCTGACTCTCTGCTCAGGATATTTTCTGACCATATTTTTTTTCAACTAGTCGATGTCCTGCCTTGATAATCTTCAAGACAAGTTATATTGGTGAGATACATTTTTAAACCTTAGTGTCTTCGGGATATAGATAAAGTCATTAAGATGCCTTTTGATACTTTACTGTGAGATGAACTTCACTTGGTCTGGTCGGGCCATGTCTAATCACCAAATGATCAGTCATTTTTTAAGTGATCGGCTTCTAATTTTTTTTTATGGCTCTCTTGAGGAAAGTGCTTTCTTCTTTAAAGCTTACTTTTTCTACATGCACTCTCCCATTCAGCTTTGTACCTTTGATCAAGTATATTATTAAACTGATCAATTTGGCTTCATGAATGATGGCCTTAAGAATGATCTAGTATCTCATTAAACTGATCATCTTTAGACTGATCCAAGTGTTATTAAACTGGTCAGTTTTTCCTCAAGAATGATCAAGTATCTTATTAAACTGATCATCTTTAGATTTTGCTTCAAGAATGATCAAGTATCTTATTAAACTGATCATCTTTAGACTGATCTAGTATCTTATTAAACTGATCAGTTTTACTTTAAGATTGATCAAGTATCTTATTAAACTGATCATCTTTAGGCTAATCTAAGTGTCTTATTAAACTGGCTAGCTTTTACCCAAGTGTTACATCGAGGCTCACCACAACCATACACCCAGGTCTTGTGGGAAGTGCTTTCTTCTTTAAGGCCTTCTAACTAGTATTCTTACAATCAAAAAAACACTTTGTTTGTATAAACATAATTGAAAATTCTTACTTGCATTTGGTTCTAATTGCGTTTGATGAGCTTTGATATTTGAGATCTTTTTTTTTAATTAGTCGTGCACTTGGATGAGCTTGGCATTTTTTTTTTTGAAGAGGTAAAGATCCAACGAGCCGAATGGAATACCAACAGCGTGTAAAGTTATTCCCCGAGCTAAATAGATATGGTGAGTTGAACTACTAGAGCGAGCTGAATAGATTGACACTTAAAATTTAATGATCGGGTGATTTTAAGTCTCTTTATTCCGAGGAGGTCCCTAACTTTTTAATACTTCACTAGTCATTTAAGCATTTTTTTTTTGCTCGCCACGTTTTGACCACCTCTATTTTTTATTGTGTTCTCTTTGCACGAGCACTTTTCTCTCCACCATCATGTTCTCATCTTTCTCGCCTTTTCTTCTTACTGCAGTATAATTATTTTATAGCCGCTCAAAATATCCTCTAAAGGCATGTTCCGACAATCTTTTAAAGTTTTTAAGGATCAAGACAGCCTGAACTTGCTTAGGGTACCTCTAAGTAACATTTTTCATCACAAGCTGAGAAAAATTTGGTAAATGTTGTTGCTCTCGGGAAGGTAAATTGACGCTCTATGGAGATCGTGCTTCTTAGTATCCACCCCCTGGGCCATTGCCATATACACATATTTATGATTAGTCGGGTGCTCTTGTTCTCTAGGGTTTATGTTGCTCAGAATCTACCCCCTAACATAGTTGTCATTTGAATTGATGTTGACGTGCAGAGTATGAGCCATGTTTTGGGCACATGTTCGCTTTTCTCTTAATTGGCCCGAGTAGACTTTCTACTCTGTTTATTGTCCCGATTAAAATTTGTTTTTTTTTTAGTCTGGACATTCTGGGTGCTCGTCCTCGATCTCCCTAATCTTTTTCTCGTATGTTAGATTCTTCTTTTTGGTCGTCCTTTCTTTTGTACTGCTTACAAATTGTTCCAAAGGCTCGCCCGACTAACAGAATGATTTAGGCTCTGGCTCAAGTCAACCGGAGTGTTTATTTTGCACCTCAGGGATGTGACCGTATTTAAGTTTATACCCAACTTCGGGGTTAGTTGATTTTTAGTGAACCAAGCCAATCTCAAAGTTTTCGGCCAAAGTGGCTCTAATCTAGCATTTGAAAGTTTCCTTACTGCTTCTACAAGCACTTGCCTATTGAAGCTTTGTACCTTTGATCAAGTATATTATTAAACTGATCGATTTGGCTTCAAGAATGGTGGCCTTGAGAATGATCAATTACCTCATTAAACTAATCATCTTTAGACTTATCCAACTGTTATTAAACTGATCAGCTTTGCTTCAAGAATGATCAAGTATCTTATTAAACTGATCATCTTTAGATTTTTCTTCAAGAATGATCAAGTATCTTATTAAACTGATCATCTTTAGACTGATCCAGTATCTTATTAAACTAATCAGTTTTGCTTTAAGAATGATCAAGTATCTTATTAAACTGATCATCTTTAGACTGATCCAAGTGTCTTATTAAACTTGTCAGCTTTTACCCAAGTGTTACATCGAGGCTCACCATGATCATACACTAAGGTCCCTGCACAAGTCACCAAGGACGTCTCCCGTTTTTGTCTGTTACAGGGGTTTGCCAATTCGTTGGGGTAGTGTATACCAACCAACACAGCTGCGCATCTCGCTAGGGTTTTTCCCTGACGGTGCTCTGATGCCTTTTTTAGCCAATCGGTGTATTTACACCTAATCGACTCGGCAAGCATGCTACTTTAGCTTTTTAGCCCCTTTCGGACACTTTCCATCCGCTCTTCGCCATTTCACAGCGCCCGAGTTATTGACATGTTCTTCTTATCATGTCATTATCATATGTTCTTATTATCATATGCTGACCTTTTTTGGAGGCCTTTGTTGGTGAAGATTTTGGCCCCTTTGACTTTTTTGTTATGTCGTTGTGGACAGTCATCTTCGAGTTTATTGCACTTGCGAAGATTTCTTCTTCTTTTGTCTTCCCCCATTTTTTTTGTAGTGTTGGTCTCTCATAGACCATTTTTTTTACTATAGACGCTAAACGCTTGTTAAGGAGCTTCTGTCTATGCACCGAGATAAAACTCTTTTTGTGCGTATTAAGACTAAGCTCGATTTCTCATCATTATCATTATTCGGCCGTGTAGTCTCGAGTATTCTGACGCATTTGCTAGACATCAAATAATTAGACAATAAACTAGATTTTACCTTTAACTGTGTTGGTGGGTGTTTCCATCTTTGATCTCGAATTGTGATGCTTCAAATATCGTCAAACATTCCATAAAGACCTTCCACAAATTGCAACGATCTATCTAATTCTTTTTTTTTTCTTTTTTTTTTTACAAGGAGAGATGGCTGCAAGAAATCTTTTAATCAAACCACGAAGACTTTATTGGTCTGTTGCTATTCGACATTTTGCATGTGCTGAGAGGTTGTGATTGATCCACATGCTTTTGTCTTGTACTCCGACTTCCATTATAGTTCCATCTTTTTTTTTGGTGCCAAGATCTTCTCCCCTATTCGGGTGAATCTGAGACCCATTTTAAAGTTTGTTTAGCTTTGCTTGGATCCTTTTATCTTTGAACGGTTCATACTAACACTCGAATCCTATCTATCGGTTGTGATCGAATCCTTTAATCTTTTAGCAGTTCTTACTGACGCTGGTATCCGAGCTTGGATCCCAGTTTGAGTGAACCTTACTAACGATCAGATCCTATCTCTTGGCTTTGCTCGGATCTCACTTTGAGCGGATCTTACTAACGCTCGAATCCTTGCTCTCAGCTTTACTTGGATCCTACTTTGAGAGGATCTTACTAACACTTGGATCCTCGCTTTATAATTAACTTGGTTGGTGTCCCGACCCTTTACTCGGGTTGATAATCGACCGTTAATTTTGGTTGGATTTTTTAACAAATCAAATCTTTAATTGATTAGGAACTTTAATTGACCAGGTTCAGTCTTTGGATGACCATAATTTTGGCCAAACAAGTTCTGTCTTTCTTCGACCAAATTTTATCCTTTGCCGACTAAATTCTTTTCGAACAGGTTCTTTGCCTCAGTGTACGTGGTGTCACCCGGTAATTGATGAATGTGATTACTGTTTGGAGTTTTCCCGACCTGTCTGATCAAGATGTCGGTTTTTTTTTAACTATAGATGCTTGGATATTCTCTCGGCTATGCTTGGATCCCACTTTGGATGGATCTTTCTAAAGCTCGGATCCTTGCTCGGCTTCGCTTGGATCCCACTTTTGGTGGATCTTACTAACGCTCGGATCCTTGCTCGGCTTCGCTTGGATCCCACTTTTAGCAGTTCTTACTAACGCTCAGATCCTTGCTTGACTTCACTTGGATCCCATTTTGGACGGATCTTTCTAACGCTCAGATCCTGGCTCGGCTTCGCTTTGGATCTTAGTTTGAGCGGATCTTACTAACGCTCGGATCCTTACTCAGCTTTGCTTGGATCCCACTTTGGGTGGATCTTACCAATGCTCGTATCCTTGCTCGGCTTTACTTGGATCCCACTTTGAGCGGTTCTTACTAACGCTCAGATCCTTTGTTGTTGGACTTGTTGGTAACGAAGAGCCGAGTAAGCTTTAGCCAAGAATCGATTTAGGTTCTTTTTCCTCTTTTGATGGATTACAATGTTCCGGAAGTCATCAAATATTCCTCGGAATGAATTGTGTTATGGATCACATATCCTATGAAAGATACGTGCATCTAGTTTGCAGCAAGATTCACGGTTTGTGATTTCGACATTCGTAGAGAGAGATATGTATGTTTTAGTACTTGATAGTCAGATCAGAAACCTGTACTCGATCTATCTTCTTCAATATTGCGGGAGCCACTAAATATTGCTCAGATTTAACTGGACTGCTAACAATATATTCTTGGAAAACTTTAGATGTCTAGTTTCAAGAAGTTTTTATGGCTCATGAATCCGATATTTGTGGAGGGAGATATGACTGTTTAGGCATTTGATGGTCAGATCAAAAAATCCTCCACGAGGTTCTCGTTGCAATGTTACGGGGGCCACCAAAATATGCACGAATCGCAGTAGGTTTTGGACCATATATGCTTGGAAAGGTATGGAGGTCTAGTTTCCCTTAGTTTATATGGTTTATGATTCTGAGTTCTATAGAGAGCGTTATACTCACTTTAGTACTTGATAGTCAGATCAGAAACCTGTACTCGATCTATCTTCTTCAATATTGCGAGAGCCACTAAATATTGGTCAGATTGAAATGAGCTCCGAACCATATATTCTTGGAAAGCTTTAGATGTCTAGTTTCTAGAAACATTTACGGTTCATGAATCCAATTTTTTTGGAGGGAGATATGACTGTTTAGGCGTTAGATGGTCAGATCTGAAAATCCTCCGTGTTGCTCACTGCAATGTTGAGGGGGGCATCAAAAAATGCACGAATCGAACTAGGTTTTGGAACATATATGCTTGGAAAGGTCTGGAGGTCTAGTTTCCCATAGGTTTTATGGTTTACGATTCCTAGTTCTATAGAGAGCGTTATACTCACTTTAGTAGCTGAAGGTCAGATGCTCTGCGACTTGCGACGTCTTTTGCATTGTTAGTTGTCAAAATGGGAGAGCAATTCCTTGGATCGATTATGGGTACCTTTAAGCTTTTTAAGAATTGCTCTTTCATTATCATACCTCTGATTTTTTTTGTTACTGTGCCTCCTACTGCAGGTATTGTTGACAATCCACCCCCTAGCACTTCCAATGGTCGTTTGTTATGGTGTTTCAGATGTAGAATCCACATTGAAATTTCTTTTGTAGTCTGTTCATAAGGGTTCCTCGAAGTTGAGTTCACAGCCCCTCTTTCTAGTGCCAATTGTTAACGATGATTTTTGGATCGTTGAAAAGTCAACCACCAAACATTAATACGTAGACAGATCAAAGATTTGACCAGTCAAGGGTTGAATAATCAAAGCCTCTTTCTCCACGTGGATGTGATACGATTTGTTTGTATTTGAGAATAATAATGTAGAAGAGTGGGAAATAAAGAATAAATCAAACACAACACATATTTTACGTGGTAAAACCCCAAGACTGGGAAACATCCACGGTACCGGTGACGGCGAGAAGAGATCCACTATGAACAGAATAATTACAACACTCAATACTCGCTTTTCTCTCATATGATTGTTCATCCTTTTCATCTAAGTGTAAATTGTTGATAATGAGCTCTTCTTCTGTTATAATGAATACATGGTTGTATTTATATGGTTCGATCTAGGGTTTCCCTAGTTATTGTCGTACGAGTGGTGGATTCATTAATTAGAATCTTTGTAGGATTCTAGTAATATAGTCCGTTTAGAACTTATTTCCCGTTTGGTGTTTATCCTCCTGGAAGCTATGAGTTTCTTCGTGATTAGAATTCTCTGATATTGCAGAGGAAATAGGGATATTTCCTTATTGAAGTATGATTCCAAGATTCAGTATCTGAGTGAATCTTTGCTTGATACGGCGTGTCCCGATAAGGTTATATTTCCTGTTTTGGCCTAGTAGACCTCGCTAAGTAGAGATTCTTGGCGAGCAGGATCTTCGTTCATTAAGGCTTCATTTATTTGATAACTTTACTTGGCACATACGCTTATAACTTCCATATCAATTTCTCGATGACATGTCATTGGCCAATATCTCTCTCGTTGACTGGTTGACTTTTGATGATGTGTCATGCTGACAAAAAATACATATAACAACTCCCAAACTAGTTGGTCTTAGGGCATTAGGTGTTGAAGCACCCCTCGGACTTAATTGCTCGAGTTAAAGGGGTTACGAAACTGCACTTTATTCTTATCAAGACTCCACCATTTTACCTGAACACTCTATGCTTACTGAGGTATAAGGCCTGGCTGCTAAGTAAGAGTTTTGGTCAAAACACACAAAATTATTATTATTATTATTACTACTATTATTATTATTATTACTATTTATAGTATATATAATTTTAAACAAGACCATTGCCTTCGGTTGTTACCCTTGAATGATGTTTCAGAACTAAATATCGTAAAATCTCAACTTACTGCACATAATCACGTGTCAATGTGCGTGTGTCCAGAATAGTTCAAAACATTTCTCAAGATGACTGAATGAACAAAAGGATTAGTCAATGATATCACAACGGAGAGTTCATAAATTAGAATAGTCTGAAGAGAGGAAAAAATTTCATAACTACAAATATGCGTCTCAGAAGCATCTAAAAGATCTCCTTACTCATCCATCTTTACAAAAAAAAAAATGGTTAGAAGTTAGTTTTTTTTTTCTTTTTTTTTGAAAAAATTGAGTTATTAAATCAACTATCCCCTCCCCCAACCAGAATGAGATATTGTCCCCAATGTCTTTGGAAAGAGTTAAAGTTTATAAGATATCACCTGAACAACTTGAAAAACAACAAAATCCTGCAAAACAACAAAAGTAATACAAAATAAAGAAAAATAAAATGCATAAAAACCATTGGATAATTACAAACTGAGAACCAAATCAATTCTGCGTTTCTTACTGTCTTCATCCATGGACCAATCTATTTTGGAGGTTGGGAGATCTGGCTCATAATTAAAAGCTTGTAACAGGTCAATCATCTCATGAGGACTTGAAGCAGAGATAATGATTTTTCGGATTGAAGGTGGAATGTAATAATTTTTCTGAGCATGATCAAGAAATGAAAGCAAACCATCATAAAATTTATTAACATTCAACAAACATAGGGTTTCTCATGGATATGTAATTGCACCTAGAATTCCATTGTAAAGATTTCTTCTAAGGTTCCAAAACCACCTGGCAAAGCTATAAACGCATCAGGATGATGTAACATAGCAGTCAATCTTTCCTGCATACCTAAAACAACTAGTTCCTTGGCGTTTGTCTTTCCGATGATGTCTGCTGCTGCCATTGGTTTTGTGACAATACCCAGAACTTGACTACCCCCGTCTCGTGTAGCTCGTGAACTACACCCCATTAACCCCAAGTTACCTCCTTTATACACTAGGTGTATTTTCCGTTCAGCCAAAACCTTACCAGGATGAGTTGCAGCCTCAACAAACTCTCCGTATTTCCCATAATTAAAGCCACCAAACACACAAATGTTTGTTAATCGTCTAGTTGAAGGTGACACCATTAATACACTATATGAATTTTTCTTTTGAATTTTTATGAGTGCTTTGAAGTAAAAAAGGAAAAAAAATGCTTGTATTTATAGATCCCGAAAAGGTAACACAATGATACACCTATATGTATAGTGCGGTGCATTTGTCTATAATATTAGATCCAAATGGTTCAAAAATCAAAAGTAAACAACAATAATTGCAAAAGATATTAAATACAGAAGGAAAAATATAATAAAAGAAAAAGGATATTTACTGGTAATTGTGATTGTGGCTCATATCTTCCTCTATTTTTACGTCCAGTAACGGCTTCAACGCACTCTATAGGTCGGGGATATGCTTCCCATCCAATTTTCTTATGAATTGGCAAACGGGGTCTTTTAAAGTCAGATTCCCAAGACTATATTGTGCATGATCTTTTTGGAATTGTGGCCATAATTGATCAATTTCCATTTGCACATATCCACTAGGATGTGCATCAAGAGTTGTTAGGATATTATCCAATGACTCCCTATACAAACCATGCCTAATGAATAAAATTTTATCTTCCCGATTATTAGACACCATTCCTAAAGAACGACAACGTGTTTTGCAAGTTGTACGTGCACATTTGTTACAAGTAACTCCTAACTTCTTAGCTCTTTGTTTTCTTGCAAGGTTACTTCTTCCAAAACCAGGCATGTAAAATATAAATGAATCAGCAGACTCACCTACTAGAAGTACCTTAGCTTCGATCAACCAATGAATATCAGCAATAATGTTATACATCATCAGTAATCTTAATATTTCAGGCCGTGCTTTGTAAATATTTTTCAGAGCATTTTGTGGCAACGATGGAAAATGTTTTCATAGGTTTGTGAAAATTTCGTCCATGCCTTATTTTGGGGAATCATTTATTTGGGAAATTGAATTAAACCGACTTGAATTGTCACGGAGTACTGTTATCTGCCATTTAACCAGTGTTATATAGCCACTTAACCAGGGTTATATAGCAAAACAAACCAAGCAAAAATTATACCAATAAATTAATCCTGCAAAAATTCGAAACATAAAAGCAAAATAATAATAATAATAATAATTGCAAACACAAATAAAGTCAAAAACAAGAGATTTGTTTACGCATTGTTGTAAGAAGGGTCAGAAAAGGTGGCAGAGTCTTTTTAAAAATCTGTAGTTTCTAGGAATGGTTTCACACGTTGTCCTTATACTTTAAACACATTACCATTCCTAGGATTCTCAATGTCAAGGGCACCGTATGGATACACGTGTTTCACAACAAATGGACCACCCCACTTTGATTTCAATTTGCCAGGAAATAAATGAAATCTAGAATTACAAAGCAAAACTTTTTGACCAACTTCAAATGATCTTCTTAAAATTAGTTTGTCATGAAAGGTTTTAGATTTTTCTTTAAGAATTTTTGCATTTTCATATGCATCATTTCTTAATTCTTGAAGTTCATTTATTTGCAACTTGTGCAATTCACCAGCATCATTTAGGTTATAATTGAAAGCTTTAATGGCCCAATATATTTTTTTCTCAAGTTCAATAGGTAAGTGGCAGGGTTTTCGGTAAACTAAACGATAAGGAGACATACCAAAGATGTTTTGAATGTAGTGCAATAAGCACAAAGTGCATCACTTAGTCTAAGAGACCGATATTTTCGATTACGGTTAACCATTTTTTGTAAGATCTATTTTATCTCCCTATTTGTTAACTCAACTTGACTACTTGTTTGAGGGTGGTATGGTATGAAAATTTTGTGTGTGACTCCATATTTCTTCATTAAAGACTCAAAGGGTCTGTTACAAAAGTGTTTACCTCCATGACTGATAATGGCTCGAGGGATACCAAATCGACTCAAAAGATTTTCCCTTAAAAACTTAATCACTCTTTTGTGATCATTATTTCGACAAGGAATTGCCTCATTCCATTTTGACACATAATCAACGGCAACCAAAATCTACGAAAATCCAAATGACAGTGGAAATGGACCCATAAAATCAATTCCCCAATAATCAAATATTCCATTGACAAGAATGGGGTTTAAAGGCATCATGTTTCGCTTGGAAATAGCTCCTGATTTTTTACAAGTTTCACAGGTTTTACAAAATGCATGTGCATCTTTAAATACGGTGGGCCAATAAAATCCACACTGCTAGATTTTTATAGCCATTTTCTTTGACGAAAATGACCACAACATTCTTCAGAGTGACAAAATTCATTGACACTACTTACCTCATTGCCTGGAATACATCGTTGAACTATTTGATCTGGATAATACTTGAATAAGTATGGGTCATCCCAGTAAAATTGTTTTACCTCGGTAAAAAATTTCATTTTATCCTGTGCATTCCAATCGAGTGGCATCATTCATGTTGCAAGATAATTAACAATGTCAGCATACCAATGCATAGTTGTGATAAAGATTAAAAGATCATCAAGAAAAGAATCATTGATAGGTGCTTTATCAAAAGATAACTCAGTGGTGAGTCGAGATAAATGGTCTGCAACGACATTTTCAGCACCCTTTTTATCCTTGGTTGTGAGATTGAATTCTTGTAGCAACAAAATCCAGCGAATCAGTCTTGGCCTTACATCCTGTTTAGATGTTAACTACTTCAAAGCAGCGTGATCAGTAAAAACAATGGTTGAAGCGCCAACCAAGTATGACCAAAATTTATCTAATGCAAATATAACAACAAGTAATTCTTTCTCAGTGATGGTGTAATTGATTTGTGCACAATTCAAAGTTTTACTTGCGTAATAAATCACAAAAGGCTTAACTTCTTTTCTCTGTCCTAAGACAACTCCAACAGTAAAATCACTCGTATCACACATCAATTCAAAAGGCAATGACCAATCAGGGGATTGCATGGTAGGAGCAGATGTTAACATGTCAATTATCTTTTTAAAAGATTCTCGACACTCTTATGTCCATTCAAATTTTGCATCTTTTAATGAGTTTACAAAGTCATTTAGATATGACACTGAAATCTTTAATAAACCTCCCAAAAATCCTGCATTCCCTGAAAATGACCGCACATCTTTGACTGTGGTGGTGGTGGTGGTAACTTCGAAATGACTTCAATTTTTATCTTATCAACCTCAATTCCTTTTGATGACACAACATGACCCAAAAAAATTCCAGATGTGGTCATATAATGACACTTTTCCCAGTTAAGCACAAGTCCTTTTTCTATGCAATGTTTCAAGACTCTTTCCAAGTTATTCAGACAACCATCAAAAGAATTACCAAACACAGTTAAATCATCCATAAAGACCTTTAAACAATGTTCAATCATGTAACTAAAAATGCTTAGCATGGATCTTGAAATGTGGTTGGACCATTACACAAACCAAATGGCATTCTTCTAAGTGCAAGGGTTCTAAAAGGACATGTTAATGTGGTCTTTTCTTGGTCTTCTAATGCAATGGGAATTTGATAGTATCCAGAATACCCATTAAGAAAGCAGTAGTAGGGATGTCCTGCTACTCTTTCTAAAATCTGTTCAATGAATGGAAGGGGAAAATGATCTTTTCTAGTGGCATCATTTAATTTTCTATAATCAATGCACATGCTCCAGCTAGATGGAACAGAGTTGGAATTAACTCACCCTTTTCATTTTTAACAACAGTGATTCCATATTTTTTTGTCACAACTTGTGTAGAACTCACCCACTTACTATCAGAGATAGGGTAGATAATTACCACGTCAAGTAATTTAAGGACTTCTGTCTTGAAAACTTCTTTCATGTGTAGGTTAAGTCTTCATTGGGGTTGTCAATATGTTTTAGCATTTTCCTCTAAATTTATTCTATGTGAACAAATCAATGGGTTAATACCTTTCATATATTTCAAATTCCAACCACTTGCATTCTTATTTTTCTTTAAAACATGTAGCAACTTACCTTCTTGCTCTTCTGTGAGGTTAGAAGAGATTACCACTGGGTAGGTCTGCTCGTCTCTAAGGTAAGCATACTTGAGTCCCTCTAGTAAGGGTTTCAAATTGAGGTGTTTTTTCTTCTGGCTCATCATCTTTCTATTCCAATTCTTCAAAATTTGAAGTGCCTCTTTCTTCTTTGGCAACCTGTAAACAAATATCAAGATGTGAATGCATGCATGACTCAGGTGAATTGATCAAACAAACTTTAGATAAGTTAAAAGAATCCTTCGGAACATGATCTTCAACAATGGTTTCAATAATGTCTACATTTTCATCTTCATTTTCATCATCAATTGCTTTCTTAGACATGTTGAAAACATTAAGCTTAATTTCCATATTTCCAAAAGACATGTTCATTATTCCATTCCTGCAATTAAGCAAGGCATTAGCAGTAGTTAAAAATGGATGGCCCAATATAATAGGAATTGATTTGTGCTCATTAACAATAGGTTGTGTTTCCAAGACAATAAAATCTACTGGGTAGATAAATTTATCGACTTGTACTAACACATCTTCCAGTTTTAATTTTGATATTTTAATTGACCTTTTAGCCAGACAAAGTTTTGTTGAAGTCGGTTTTAACTCACCAAGTTGAAGTCGTTGATAAACTGAGTATTGGAGCAAATTTACACTTGCACCTAGGTCAAGTAAAGCATGCTCAATTTTACAGTTGCCAATTATGTATGAAAAAGTAGGACAACCATGATCTTTATATTTCAAAACATTTTTGTTGGAAAGAATGGAACTTACATGTTCAGCCATAAAGACTTTCTTACTTACCTGATGCTTCCTTTTAACATTGCACAGATCCTTTAAAAAATTAGCACAGGAAGGTATCTGTTTGATCCCATGTAACAAGGGGATATTGATCTTTACCTGTTCAAAAATTTCAAAAATCACTGGGGGATGCTTCGATTTCTTTAAATTTTAAAAGCTTGAGGAAATTAGAGTATAGGTGGGGATTCAATTATTTCTTCATCAACAGTGGTTTCCTCAACCCCTTTCTTACCCTTGGAAAGTGACTCATCATCATTTTTACCAGATTCAAGAATAGGTTTTTCGATGACCTTACCACTACGAAAAGTGATAATTGATTTGACTTGTTCTGGGCATTGGTTATTATCATAGGAACTTGACTGACTCTTGGGATTTGGTTGTGGTTGAGATGGAAACTTACCTTTTTCATTTGTGGTGAGTGTAGAAGCAATCTTTACCAAAGTATCTTTAACATCTGTCAAGGTTTGTGCAGTTTGGCTGTTAATGGCTTATTGCTTCTCAATGAATGAGTGCAAAGTGTCTTCAATGTTTTTCTTAGATGGTAGGAGATAAGGCATATAACCTTAAGGGTTTTTGAAATTCTGGTGTGTTTGTGGATGTGATGGACCTGGTGGTTGTGAAGATTGGGCTTGATTGTTGTTTCTCCATCTAAAGTTTTGGTGATTTTTCCAAACAGGATTGTAGGTTTGTGAGTATGGGTTAGAATTTGGCTTGTTGAAAGTGTGCAAAACATTGGCATCTTCATGAAGGCAATCTTTTAAGGCTGGTAAAATTGGGCAACTATGAGTGATATGATCAACAGAATCACATACATGGCATGCATTTTCTTGTACATATTTTACATGTTCACTATTTTTAGTTTCTAAAGCTTTAACTTTCCTAGCTAGGGATGCAAATCTAGCTTGAAGGTCATGGTCTTCCCTAAGATTGTAAATATCTCCACTAGATGGTGATGGTTGTGGTTTGCTCATGGACTCATAGGAACCAATGGTGTCCCAATTTTGAGCATTTTTAGCCATGTGGTCAAGATAGTCAAGTGTTTCTTCGAGATTTTTATCCCTGAACACCCCATTACACATCATCTCAATGACTTGTCTACTTTAGGGTGTGAGTCCCTCATAGAAATATGACACTTTCCTCCATGTTTCAAAACCGTGATGTGGACAGACATTTAACAACTCTTTGAGACTACCCCAATATTGGTAAATTGTTTCCCTAGGTTTTTGGGTAAATGAAGTGGTTTGCCTCTTAAGAGAGAATGTTCTATGAGGTGAGAAAATTTTCTTTAAGAACTGATGTTGCATGTCATTCCAAGTTCGGATTGATCCTGACCTAAGGTTTTGTAACCAAGTTTTAGATTTATCTTTTAAGGAAAAAGGGAAAAGGAAAAACTTAAGCCTTATTATATCCATGCTAACATTTTGGTTAGTGCAAGTGTTACAGACTTCCTCAAACTCCTTAAGATGCAAATATGGGTCTTCAGATTAAAGACCGTGAAAATTGGGTAAAATTTGAATGATTCCCGGTTTAAAATTAAAGTGTGCTGTATTTGGTGGGAAAGCTATGCATGAAGGTGCTCTAGTGCGTATGGGGTTCATGTAGTCTCTAAAAGTTCTAGGTGGATTTGGGTTAATGTGTTGCTCATGGTCAACATAAGGCAGATGGTTGATGTGTTGAGACATGTTGTCAAGGTTGTCTAAAAGGTTCTCTGCTTGGTTTCCTGGTGGACGTCTAAGTGGGATTTCAGCCATGTTATTGGTGAATGTGGGTGATCGTGATCTCCTAATTAATCTACCGTTAGATGTTTGAGACCAACGTCTCATGCAAATTTAATAAGGGTTCATGGAGGATAAATACACAAAAATGAAGAAAATAAAAGAAAAAGTGATGAAAATAACTAAGATGCAAAATTTTAAGGGTGTAAATGCAAATATACACAAGTGTTAGGGTGAAAGTGCAAATACCTATAAATTTAGGGACTAAAGTGAAAATATGAGTGATAAGGGACTGATCTGCAAAAGTGAAACGCAAAATGACCTATATATAAATACAAATTAGATCTAGGCTAAAATGCAAAACTGAATACAAAATAAGAACGAGGAAGATTAGAGAGAAAAAAGTAGCAAAACCAAAATAAAATTAAAAAGAAATTACCTCTACAAACAAAAGGCAGACTTACCTCCCCAACAGCGGTGCAAAAAACTTGACATGTCCTAAAGAACTGTTCCTACTCCCAAGTATAAGAGTGTCAAAGTAATAAATTAATCGGTAAGACCGGGTCTAAAATCCCCAAGAAAGTGTATGCCTACAACCTAGAGAGCGGGTGAATAGGTTTTAATTCGATAAATTACCAATTTTGCGAATTAATCAATATTAACAATTCTACCCCATTCTACTAAATGTTCAAATAAAAGACAATAAACATAAAACAACAACAACACGCAATATATATATATATGGAAACCCTCAAAATGGGAAAAACCACGGGCTGTTTAGAGCGCCACCCTTGATCCTCAAAATCCACTACTGAGTAAAAGTTTACAACCTAGGTTGACCTCCCGTCTAACCCTCCAGTTACTAACCCTTTCACTCTACCCAACGGGCCTTAATAGTGATTTTGGATCACAAACCTTGTGCACTAATCACATAGCCACAAGATTAACCAACAATGAAGAGATAATGGCAACCTAAGTGAATATGCAAGAATATTCTATATGCAAAAATGCTAGGTCAAGACATTCATGCTTGTCTAGGATTAATAATGACAATTAAAGCAAATCCTAGATATCAATGTTCTAAATGCAAAGGCAAGAAGAATTAGCTAGAATGGTAAAACCGTCTTAAATACTAGCTATCACAAATTAATGCATCTCAACCAACAATCAATACACAAGCATGTCATGAAAGCAATTAAACATTCAAACAAGCATTTAATATGCAATAAAGACTAAAACCCTAGGCATACATGTCTTTCCAATGAACCTATGAGGTCTAGAGCATGTAGAAGTTACCTAGTCAAGAAGAAGATGATGCTCCATGCTTGAATGATCCTAGAATGAAGCTAGATGTTCATGAGATGAAGTTGGGTTGAGTAAAGATGAGTGTTTGGGAGTCCCTCTCTCTAGAAAAACTAAGAACACATAAAAATGGCTTCTTGGACTCTTGAGAACAAGGAGAAGAGAACAAATATATATGGTGCCCTACACCAAATGGCATCGTTTTGGGCGAAAAGCAACCAAAGCCCGTCAGGACCGCTGGCTGTACCGCGGTCCGGGTAAGTGTCCAGACCGCGGCACAGAGAGCGGTGTATCGCTTGGACAACGCCGCTTTATAGGCCGTTGTGCATGCAATGTGCATAAACCGCAATCTGGACAGCATGCAACGTCTGTGAAACTCTGCTTGGGAGACTGCGACGTATGCAACAAGCACAGACCGCGGTAGCCACATCGTGCATCCTCTGCTAAACACCGTTGTGCAGGCCACAGCGAGGGCACTGCACAAAGATCTGTCTAAACTGCGGTATAGAGGAAAAAATCCTTTTTTAAGGCACAAACATACTTTCAACACTCAAATAAAAATAAGACACACAAGGCACACAAAATGGCAAATAAGCATGCTAGCAAGATAATTAAAAGAAAATGCATGAGTGTGTTTGTGCACTAATACCTCTTCAATAAAAGTTAAGCAAGTGATTTTACCTTTGATGCTTGAGCTTGGTTACGAACAATGAAGCCCTAAACTACCCTTACATATTGATCCCAAAATATGGTTGTCAACGAAATAAGCCAATCAAACACCGAGGAACTTACAATCTCCCCGTGTTGGCTAATTTGTGACAAAACCACTCACTCACAAAGTATCCTCACAGCAAACAACAAGAAACCACAAGAGGTCAACAAAAAAACATTCTATATTACAAGAGATACCTAAAGCTAAATCTTCAAATCTTTCATCTCTTGTAGAATGATCATCCCTACAAAACAAAGAACTACACTTTCCAAGACAAATGTATGAGAGGGATCAAGATAAATAAAAACAATCGCAATTTGCATGAATTAAAAACAAGTAACATGCAATCAAAAATGCACATAGCAAACGCTCCCCCTAAATAGATCCACTCACTCTCAATAGGTCAATCTCCCCTTAAATCATGTCAATATCAACTCCCCTTAAATCCAATACTACTCCCCCTTTTTGTCACAAGATATGCAAAGGAGTATTCCCCAACCGGGATGTTTTAGCAAAGAGAGATATTTGCAATGTAAATGCATAATCATATATAACAACTTTATGTAGGTTAATTAAGACAGAGAAAAATTCATGAAAGTTTTATTGATTGGAATATGTGCGAAAGGTTGCCTTGAATGAAATACATGCAACATCAACTTCCAAAAGCATGGTATTTGGCAAAGGAAAATAACACATGAGGTTCTAAGAGAAGTCAAACCAATTTGCACCAAATCGTCAATGGAAAACAAGATATAGTTTAATAAAAAAAAACAACTATCAAACTTTACAAGTTGAACAAGACATGAGCGGCTATTGCCCCCTTTTAGATTTTTCCGGGCAAGATACCCGTATGATAGTAGCCATGTTCAATAAATAAAGAGAGAGAGAGAGACCATTTGATTGTGAAATCCTTGAAATGGATACAATATCATTATTGAATGAAGTCCCAAAAGTCACTTGCACACATATTTGCAATCATTTTGTAAGCATTCAATAAATTCATCATGCATAACACTTTAAGCATGTCAAGATCAAGTTTTAAAAAACATGGAGATAAACTTTGGGTCAATCAAATGTACTTCCCAATCAAATTTCCTAGTCCAAAAATACATTTTGAACACAAATAAGACATGCTTTTCAAATAAGGTAAAAACACACTTATTGAATAAAAAGACATATAATAATATATGCATCCAAGATACTCAAGTAATTAATTAAAGATCATGAAATTGAACAATTATTTGCTTATTAGAATGCAAGTTCGATCTCTTTGCTTGAGCTCCCCATATGGGGTCAACCACCAAAAACTCATCAATACATATGACAAATCCCAATAGACCTACTAAGAGATTTAAACTTAGTTGAATCCAATGGTTTAGTAAATAAGTTCGCTAGTTGATCATTTATGCCCACATGCTCAAGTGAAATGCATTTGCTCTCAACTAGCTCTCTAATGAAATGATGTCTAATGTCAATATGCTTAGTTCTAGAATGTTGGACAAGATTTTTTCAAATGTTAATGGCACTCATGTTATCACAATAAAGGGTTAGAGTACCTTGCTCAAAGCCATAATCTTTAAGCATTTGCTTCATCCAAAAAAGTTGTGTGCAAGCACTCCCATCGGCTATATACTCGGCCTCGGCTGTGGATAATGAGATGGAATTTTACTATTTGCAAAACCAAGACATAAGATTGTTAACTAGGAAGAAGCAACCGCCCGATGTACTCTTCCTATCATCACAATTACCTGCCCAATCTGCATCACTAAAGCCAACTAAACTAGCATTAGTGTCAAAAGAGTACCATATCCCATAGTTGGATCACATATCGAATGATTCTCTTCACAGATGAGAGATAGGATTTCTTGGGATTGGCTTGATACCTAGCACACACACCAACACTAAAGGCTATATCGGACATACTAACAGTCAAGTATAGCAAGCTCCCTATCATGCCCCGATATAGACTTTGATCAACATTTTTTCCATTGGCATCCTTGCTAAGTTTCAATGTGGTACTCATAGGTGTGTCAAAATGCTTAGCATTCTCAAGACCAAATTTCTTCACTAGGTTCTTGGCATATTTAGCTTGGGATATGAAGATACCATCATGCATTTGCTTGATTTGCAAGCCTAGGAAGTTATTGAGTTCACCAACCATGCTCATTTCAAAGTCATGAGTCATGACATCAACAAATTGTTAAACTTTCAAGTTGTTGGTGGAACTAAAAACGATGTCATCAAGTCTTTAGTGCACTTGATGAACAAAGTCTTGTCAACACTACCTCAAGAATATCCATTGTCAACAAGAAAAAGAGTGAGGCGTTCATACCAAGCCCTCGGTGCTTGTTTCAACCCATATAGTGCCTTCTTGAGGCGATAAACATGATTGGGGTGGTATGGATCCACAAACCCCTTAGGTTGCTCAACAAACACTTCCTCTTGTAAGAAGTCATTGAGGAATGCACTCTTAACATCCATTTGATACAATTTAAACTTGTGAACTCATGATATGGATAATAGAAGCCTAATGGACTCTAATTGGGCGACGGGAGCAAACGTTTCCTCAAAGTCGATACCCTCTATTTGATTGTATCCTTGTGCAACAAGTCTAACCTTGTTCCGCACAATGTTACCATCTTCATCTGATTTGTTCCTATAGACCCACTTGGTGCCTATCACATTAGTGTTCTTAGGCCTAGGAACTAAAGTCCAAACCTCATTCCTTTCAAATTGATTTAGCTCTTCTTGCATAGCAAGAACCCAAAACTCATCACTTAAAGCTTCATCAACCTTTTTGGGTTTAATTTGAGAGGTGTAGCAAGTATAACTAATTTGATTTGCTAATTGATGCCTAGTCCTCACACCCTCATTCACATCTCCAAGAATGTCACTCTTGTTGTGGAGATGTCTAACCCAAGAAGCGGGTTCCTTAAATTCCAAGGTAAGATCTCTATCAAGAGATTGAGAGACATCTTTTTCAAGATTTGATTTTTCATCACTTGAAATCTCATCAATCTTCACCAAGAGAGTATCATCAACCATACTAATCTCTTCATCATGGTTACTAACCTTATGCCTATAATCATCTATGACCATATTAGATGATTCCATTACACTTCGTGTCTTCAAATTAAAAACTCTATAGGCCTTACTATTTAAGGCATAGCCAATGAAAATCCCCTTATCACTCTTAGCATCAAACTTGCCAAGTTGATCACGGTCATTTGGAATGTAGCACTTGCTTCCAAATGAGTGGAAGTAGCTAACATTTGGCTTCCTACCCTTCCACAATTCATAGGAGGTTTGCCTAGTCCCGGTCCTAAGAAAAACCCTATTGCCTATATAACAAGCCGTATTGACAGCTTCAGCCCAAAGATTCCTAGGCACATTGTTGCTATGCAACATCACACGGGCCATTTCTTGGAGGACTCCATTCTTCCTCTCTACCACCCCATTTTGTTGAGGAGTTCGATGAGCTGAGAAATCACGAGAGATGCCAAGATTATCACAAACGTTTTCGAAGCTAGCATTTTCAAATTCTCTCCCATGATCACTCCTAATTCTCTTAATGCATTTTATGTGAGAATCCTTCTCATTTTGAATTTTAGTGCAAACCATTTTAAAAATTTCAAGCATTTTAGATTTTTCTCAAAGAAAGTAGGTCCATGTAAATCTAGAAAAAATCATCAACACACACAAAGATGTACCTCTTGCCATCGAGACTCTCGGTTTGCATGGGACCCATAAGGTCCATATGAAGAAGCTCTAGTTGCTCCTTTGTGGCAAGATACTTACCATTTTTATGCACACTCTTAGTTTTCTTTCCTTGTTGGCAAGGTCCACAAACTCCCTCAATCCTATTTCCAAACTTAGGAAGACCTCTCACAACATTCTACCTCTCAAGAACTTTCAAGTCTTTGAAATTCATATGACCTGACCTTTGATGCCACAATTCAAGTTGATCACAACTAGAAAAATTACACGAGATTTCATTAGAATCAAGACAATAACAGCTGCCAATTGATCTCTTGCCTTTCAATATAACTTGTCCATCTTCTCTTAGAATAGAGCAATCAACTTTCCCAAACAAAACCGAAAGCCCTTCATCATTCAAATGTGATATGCTAATAAGATTAGCTTGCAAGCCATCTACATACTGAGCATTAGGTAAGGAGGGCAAACCTGGGATCGATATGTTTCCTTTTCCTAAAACCTTCTTACGTGAACCATCACCAAAGGTGACAGATCCACCATCTTCCATAACAAGAGTCTCAAAGAAACTTTTATTTTCGGTAATGTGCCTAGAACACCCACTATCAAGATACCAAATGTTAGAGGCTTTCGTCTTCAAGGCCACTTAGGTCACATGACAAGCATACTCATTTGTTCTAGTCCACCTAATAGCAACATTGTCATTTTTTAAGGGTCTAGGGTTCATTGGCTCTAAAATTCCTAGGTGCATGCATTTTGACTCTTCTAAGCATATTCTTCTCAATCATGCTTTCAAAATGACAAAACTTAATAAATTTAAAACAATTCAGCCTTATGTGACCTTCAACACCACAATAATGACAAATTGGAGTAAAGTAAGAATTCATACCATATCCTTGTACAAGCATGGAAGACTTCCCTCTCCTTTGAGTTGTCCTTTAGTGTTGACCTGAATCTCTTCTTTGAAACACCCTTTGTGATTGAGCCAAATTAGCTTCTCTTCTTGGTTATGGGTTAAAACTCCTTTGTTGACTTTGAGAGCTCCTTGGAAGTTGAGGTCTTGTTTGATGAGTTCTAGCTTTTGGTGGATGAGCTTTAACTTGAGAATTTGTTTAAGCCTTCGTTTGAGCTTGCTTTGATGATTCTCTAACTTCATTCGATCTCATTTGTTGGTGTGAACCTTGAGTCTCTTTATCCTCTTGACTCTTGACAAAGATGGTCTTCTTCAAGGAAGTGGCATCCTTGCCTTCCATATATCCTAGGCTCGTTTTATCACTAGGACTCTTCCCACATGATAGCATCTTGTCAAGTCTCTCGGTTCTGGATGTTATCTTGGCAACTAATTCTTTTGCCTCCCTAAGCTCATCCTTTAAGTTCTCTTCACTCTTCTTAGTGATCACAAGCTCCAACTTCAAACTCTCGTCTAACTCTTTTCCACTCTTTACTTTCTCACTCAAGTGAGTAATCTTGAAAGTCAACTCTAGGTTCTTCTTTTTCAATTCTTAAATCCCTTTCTTCTTTTTCAATCTAGACTTTTCAAAAAACTTCATAAAGCCTACATAGTCCATTTCCTCATCAATATCAAATCTAGAGTTGGAAGAGGTACTCTCATCACTAGAGTCACTTATTTCTTCCTTATCATTCACAACTTCCTTGCCATTATGAGATGTTGTAAAGGTAATGAAGTTGGCAACTCTATCTTCATCATCCGAAGATTTTTCTTCCTCTTATAAGTCTTCACTATCACTCCAAGTAGCCGTCATTGCCCTCCCTTTCTTCTTCTTCTTCAAATTTGCACATTCTGGATCGATGTGACAAAAACCACTGCATTCATAGCATTGAATGCCCTTCTTGGAGTCACTTTCTTAAGACTTTTCCATCTTCTTGAAAGGAGTTTTCTTTTTCACTTCCTTTCCCTTGGACCCAAATCCTTTCCCTTGGACCCAAATCCTTTCCTCTCAAACTTCATAAATTTCTTGAATCTTTTAACCATGAGGGCCATTTCTTCATCTGAGTCCTCTTCTTCTTCTTCAACCTTAGTGGTCTTCAAGGCAATGCTCTTTTGCTTCTTCAGAGGTGTGGGTGAGGTGTTTCATCTTGACTCATAGGCTAGAAGTCTTCCAATGACTTCACTTGGCTTCATATTCTTGTACTCACTATTCTTTTCAAGTGCTGTCACCTTTGATTCGAACCTTGACGGAAGTGACCTCATAATTTTTTGCTTGACTCTCCTACCCGAATAGGGATCACCAAGTTGATGGCTTTGGTTGACAATATCCATCAACTTCACTTGGAAGTCATTGAAGCATTCATGCTCCTCCATCCTAATCATCTCAAATTGTATCTTGAGGACTTGGAGCTTTGAGTTCTTGACTACCTCAGTTCCCTCATGTGCCGTTTGAAGAATGTCCCAAGCCTCATTTACAATCTTAGTGTTTTGGACCAGCTTGTACTGATTATCGTCCACGGTATAAAGGATGGCATGCATAGCCTTGTTGTTCCACTTGGATGCTTCAAACACTTGAGTACTGCAACTAGACTTGGGCTTTAGAGCTTCTACACCATCGTCAGTGGTCATTGTTGGAGGAGTATACCCGTATTTAATAGCCATCTAAGCACGATCATCTATTTGGCAAAAATAGGCTTCCATCTTGCCCTTCCAAGAAGCGTAATTCACCCCATAGAGGAAAAAGGTTTTTGTGCTTGAGGCTCCCTCATGACTATTTCCGTTTCCACTCATTATGTTTGAGGGTAATAAATGATATGAAGATGCAAATGTAATGCAACACACAAAATGTAAACAACAAAAATGCACAAGGTAAGACACACACAATGCACAGATCACCTACGTATATCTAGGCACTGGCTTTGATACCAATTGAAATTCCCTAGGAAGTGTATGTCTATAACCTAGAGGGGGGTGAATAGGTTTTAATTCGATAGATTACCAATTTTGCGAACTAATCAACATTAATAATTCTACCCCATTCTACTAAATGTTCAAATAAAAGACAACAAACATAAAACAATAACAACACGCAATATATATGTGGAAACCCTCAAAATGGGAAAAACCACGGGCCGTTTAGAGCGCCACCCTTGATCCTCACAATCCACTATTGAGTAAAAGTTTACAACTTAGGTTGACCTCCCGTCTAACCCTCTAGTTACTAACCCTTTTCACTCTACCCAACGGGCCTTAATAGTGATTTTCGATCACAAACCTTGTGCACTAATCACATAGCCACAAACTTAACCAACAATGAAGAGATAATGGCAACCTTAGTGAATATGTAAGAATATTCTATATGCAAAAATGCTAGGTCAAGACATTCATGCTTATCTAGGATTAATAATGACAAATAAAGCAAATCCTAGATATCAATGTTCCAAATGCAAAGGCAAGAAGAATTAGCTAGAAGGGTAAAACCGTCCTAAATTCTAGCTATCATAAATTAATGCATCTCAACCAAAAATCAATACACAAGCATGTCATGAAAGCAATTAAACATTCAAACAAGCATTTAATATGCAATAAAGACTAAAACCCTAAGCATACATGTCTTTGCAATGAACCTATGAGGTCTAGAGCATGTAGAAGTTACCTAGTCAAGAAGAAGATGATGATCCATGCTTGAATGATCCTAGAATGAAGCTAGATGATCATGAGATGAAGTTGGGTTGAGTAAAGATGAGTGTTTGGGAGTCCCTCTCTCTCTAGAAAAACTAAGAACACATAAAAATGGCTTCTTGGACTCTTGAGAACAAGGAGAAAAGAGGAGAACAAATATATATGGTGCCCTACACCAAATGGCTTCGTTTTGGGTGAAAAGCAACTAAAGCCCGTCAGGACCGCTGGCTGTACCGCGGTCCAGGTAAGTGTCAAGACCGTGGCACAGAGAGCTGTGTATCGCCTGGACAACGCCGCTCTGTAGGCCGTTGTGCATGCAGTGTGCACAGACTGCGGTCTGGACAACATGCAACGTCTGTGAAACTCCGCTTGGGAGACCGTGACGTATGCAACAAGCACAGACCACGGTAGCCACAACGTGTATCCTCTGGTAAACACCGTTGTGCAGGCCGCGGCGAGGGCATTGCACAGAGAGCCGTCTAAACCTCGGTGTAGAGGAAAAAATCCTCTTTTTAAGGCACAAACATACATTCAACAGTCAAATAAAAATAAGACACACAAGGTACACAAAATGGCAAATAAGCATGCAAGCAAGATAATTAAAAGAAAATGCATGAGTGTGTGTGTGCACTAATACCCCTTCAATAAAAGTTAAGCAAGTGATTTTACCTTTAATGCTTGAGCTTGGTTACGAACAATGAAGCCCTAAACTACCCTTACATATTGATCCCAAAATGTGGTTGTCAACGAAATAAGTCAATCAAACACCGAGGAACTTACAGAGTCGACCCACATAGAGGTTGTTCACTTGTCCTTTTAGAATTAATTATTTAGATTAATTATTAAGCTTATTATAAAATGTAAATCAATTAAAATTAAAACTGTGACTAAGGGATCTACTGTTGGTAATTCGAATATGATCTAATTATTAATATTTAGTCCAGTTTATAGGAGGGTATTTCACTCCATTGACCACTCTCTGATAAATATGGGTAAAGTACCGACTGTGCCAAACAACATTGGTCTGTCTACATTGAGTCAAAAACTCCACAAAAATCAGAGGGGAGAAAGTAAAAAAATAATAAACTTACCAAAGTTGGATTATATTTTTCATACCAACAGTATCACCTTTTACCCCAGCTATATTAAACTAGCCAGACATAATTTAACTAGAAAATAGTTATTTTATTTAAACTGAGAATTTGAGAACATTAGAGAGAGAATTTCACAAATCTTATGTCAGATTTGGATTCAGGATGTCAAGTTAGAGAGAGAAGTCCCCTATTTATATAAAATACAGATGAAAATTGACAATCGGATGAATTTAGAATGGAGCGTCCAGATTCGTCACGTCATCAATGAATAGTGAATAGTAACTGCATCAGTGAAAGTCAACAGTAAACAGTGCACTGGCTTCTAGAATATGATTCCCTGCAGCACGTGTACGGTGCACTCACAATTCAGGCCAATAGAAATATGTCACGTCATCAGTAAACAGACAAAGTCAACAGTCTTCTAGAATGTGATTCCCCACAGTCGCGTGTACGGTGCACTCGTAATTTGGTCCAATAGGAATGTGCCATGTCATCAGTGAATATTGAAAGTCAACTATGAACAGTGAAAGTCAATTGTGAACAGTGAATAGTTAAAATTATAAAAATGTCCTTCATGGCCTTCCTAGGGTTTTTGACGTTCTGAACTTGAAAATGATGTTTGTTTTACCATTTGACTTCTCCATAATTCTAAATTGACCATATTACCTCTGAAATACAAAGAAAAATACACTGATTAATACACAACACATTTATTTAAGCGAGCTAATGAAATTATATCTAAATTGGGGAATTAATCATATTGGAAGTGTAAAATTATGATATTATCCCTTAGTAAACATATACTTTTCAGTGTTAATCAGGAAGCTTTTTAGGTGCTGCACCTTTTCCCATACTATTTCCAACTTTTGCAACCTTGCATTTACATTTGTCATTTCGAGGTTGCATTTATAATTGCCATTTCTTGTTCAAGCAAGAAATTATCTCAACCATCATACCGTTGTGATATGCTTTCATTGTATTCTGTTAGGTTGAATTCCACATTATCAGGGTCCCAAAATTTAAAGAATTTTCATTTTCCTCTCTCACAAAAATAATAATAATTTATTTGGGTTGTTTTGAGATTCATATATCTTAACACCTGTTTTATTTCCACGTTAGCAGTTTTAGTTTTTGAATTTAGGTGTTGAAAATATCGATAGGCCCTAGTCGAGCAGCAACCCCTTGCCTAGCGCCTAGCCCACCTAGCTGGAGACTAGGCGGCCAACCGGAAGTCAATGGTCATAATTTTTTTATATATTTTTTATAGTATATATTTTTGTTGTACTTGGGTTGTTAACACTACCTTTCAAAAATTCTGATTTAAAATAAACATTCTAACAAACATTAAACATTAAACCACAGTCTTTCATATAATTAGCTTAAAAATTTCTAACATTCAAACTAATCAAACAGCAAAACATTCGTAAATCTCCAAACAAAAAAAAAAAGAAAACCATTTATCAATTAAACTTTAAAAGTAATAAACCTTAAATTTAGTAAAATTGATATCCTAAATTAGAATAATTTATTGATTGAAGAAGAAGAAGTGAAGAAGGAACTGATGGCCAACAACGACAGGCAGTCAATTGACGAGTAAACGACAAGAGAAGATGCAAGATTGCGAGAAAGCCAATAATGATGTTTGAAGAAGTTTTGGTTGATGAAAGTGTTTTGGTCGATAAAGTTGTTTCATTGATCAAACCCACCCTTTTTAATGAAACCTCCAAAACGACGTCATTTTGGGGGTTTTATTTTTTTAAGAAAAAAAATTCTAACAAAGAGATCAACAACGACTAGAGCCGTCAGTGACCGCCGTGCTCGACTTGACCTGACTAGGTCCAACAAGACCCGACTAGGATGGAAACCTCTTATTCATGGGGATTTTTATCAAATTGGGGCAGTAGGCCACCACCGAGCTCCTAGTCGCTAACTAGTCGACGCTGGTCGGAGACTTTTACAGCATTGAATTTTATTAACCCTCCGTTGATGGTGATTGTTGAGCTTGATGTAGCCTCTATAATTGTGTTTGATGTTGATTGTTGATTTTTCAACTCTGCAACACCTGTGAAAAAAATATTACACCAATTTTATTGTTTGCTTGATATTGTTGTGTATTTTAGAGAAGATGTATAAGGTTCACTGTATGATGGGAGAAATGAGAGAATTTTGTGTATGTTGAATACGAAATGTGATAGTGTTTTGTGTATGGGAGAAGAAATGAGAGAATTTTGTATATGTTGAATACGAAATGTGATAGTGTTTTATGTATGGGAGAAGAAATGAGAGAATTTTATGTATGCATTATGAAATGTGATAATGTTATGTGTATGAGAGAAGAAATAGGCATGCATGGCTTCCCTTATGAGTAAAAGAAAGAACCGTTCCAAACTCAATAGTCTCATTGGAAGGCAAAACAAACATTCTCCAATGTCAGCCAAATTCATGGGTATCAGGGTCATTTTGCCCTCTACCCATGTCAAAAAGTGTATTTTTAACAGAAACCTAACGACAAACACTAAAAGAAACAATTCTCAAACTAAACACACAAAAATGGGGAATACTTCAAACCAAAGAGACGTTTTTAATAATATCCCTTTCATTAATGCCACACCTCAGATTTGAGATATTGTTACAACCCATCTACATTGGACAGTGGTCATATTTATGCTAATCAAACACCGGCCCTTTTATTAAGTTATGGTTTGAAAATATACTAGGATAAATTGTTTGAAATTGTGTGAAAATATAAGTTTGAAAGGTGTAAAAAATAAAGTTTTTAAAAATTAAAAATAAAAACATTTTGATGTTGTTTCTATATAGTTGTTAAATCAATAATTCACTCAAAAATTGATATCTAAAATGTTGAGTATGTGGGTATACCGTATACCATACACTTGTACCTTGAGTTACTTCTCTTATCAAAATTTTAAATTAAATATAATAATTAAAAAAAGGGAGACAAATTCATTATTTTGTTACAATTATTATTTGAAACTTCAGTCTTCATATAAAAGAGTAAGTTGAAAATTTCAAAACACAAAAAAATATTATTTTAGTTTTCTCTTTTGCCCACCTCTCGAACTCTAAATAGATTGAGAGACAAAAGTTTGCCCACAAATTAAAGTAGTGAGTGGGGGTTATGTTTGTTGTGTTGCATTATATTGCATCAGAGAATTAAAATGTCCAGATAATCCAACATAACTATATTGTATATTATAAGTATGTCTAAGGAGTGTTCTTTCGATTTTTAGGAGTAGTTATCCAGACCGCACATATATTGTTTGATATTATCAGATCTCGACAGCTCAATTGTAATAGTTATAATACTTCAAAAATACAACAAGCATGACAATATTTAATACTTAGAAAATGGGTTAGGTTTACACTGTATTAACTTGTAAGTTTTTTTTTTTTTTACCAATGAAGTTATATAAATATTAATACAAATATATAGAATATTAAAAATATTAATATAGTTAATATTAAAAACTTAATTAAATAAAAATTATAATATTAATTATATTGCAAATTAAAAATTATATATAATATATTTTAAAAATGTTATACGTAAATCTTGTCGAAAGTACACATCATCGCAAAACCACGTAAGCAAGACACTTCATCAGAAAGAATTGTCAGGTCAGTATCCTGGATGGTGTCTAAGACCCCATCATAGGAATATTCAGTGGAAGTCTGAGCAAGTCCGAGAAAGGATGAGCCAAGTGTTACCGCTTACTCAGTTATACAAGGGACAACAAAAAAGATCCCATAAAGTTGTCTTTCTAGTTTAAGCCACGAGACTCCCAAGATGGTAACAACACTACATACTTACTCAAACACAAGGAGGAATTTCAGAAGGAAAAATATATATTCTCCTCAAGATATACGTCGTCATAAAGGATCTGTACAATAAATGCCATTAAGTAGACAAACCCAAATAGGAAAGATCTCTCTTTTGTCAATCTTTGGCTTGCACGCCAAGAAACAAAACCCTAACTAAACATGTATAAATACGTCTGTAAATCATGTTGTAAATACATATAATAATGACAGGAGAGGCAAGAGAGATTGAATGCTGTAATTAAAAGAGTACCAATCTGCATCACTAAAGCCTACAAGACTAGCATTAGTGTCAAAAGAGTACCAAATCCCATAGTTGGATGTCCCATTCACATATCGAATGATTCTTTTAACAGAAGAGAGATGGGACTCCTTAGGATCCGATTGGTACCTAGCACATACACTCACACTAAAAGAGATATCGGGCCTACTTGCGGTCAAATAGAGCAAGCTACCAATCATGCCACGATATAAAGTTTGGTCCACACTTTTACCACTAGCATCCTTGCTTAGCTTCAAAGTGGTACTCATGGGTGTATCACAATGTTTGGCACTTTCAAGGTAAAATTTCTTCACTAGGTTTTTGGCATACTTATCTTGAGATATGAAAATCCCTTCATTCATTTGCTTAATTTGTAAACCTAGAAAGTAACTTAGCTCAACAACAAGACTCATCTTAAATTCATGAGATATGACATCAAGAAATTGTTGGACTTTGGTGTCATTGGTGGAGCCAAAGACTATATCATCAACATAGATTTGAGCTATAAAGAGCTCATCTTTGTCTTTCTTGATGAATAGAGTCTTGTCAACACTACCCCTAGTGTAGCCATTGTCTATGAGATATTGGGTGAGACACTCATACCAAGCCCTTGGTGTTTGTTTCAACCCATATAAAGCTTTGTTGAGGTGATAAACATGATTAAGGTGGTGAGGATTCACAAACCCTTTGGCTTGCTCAACAAACACTTCCTCTTGCAAGAAGCCATTGAGGAAGGCACTCTTAAGATCGAATTGATATAATTTGAACTTGTGCAAACAAGAAATGGATAAAAGAGGCCTAATGGACTCAATCCTAGCAACGGGAGCAAATGTCTCCTCAAAATTAATACCCTTAATTTGAGAGTACCTTTGTGGTACAAGCCTAGCCTTGTTTCGCACAATGTTGCCATCCTTATCGGATTTGTTCTTATATACCCACTTGGTGCCTATCACATTGGTGTTCTTGGGCCTAGGAACTAGAGTCCAAACCTCATTCATTTCAAATTGGTTAAGCTCTTCTTGCATGGAAAGAACCCAAAATTCATCTTTTAAAGCTTCATCAATTTTCTTGGGTTCTATTTGAAAGGTGTAACAAGTGTAGCTAATTAGATTAGCCATTTGATGCCTAGTTCTAACACCCTCACTAACCTCTCCAATAATGTCACATTTGTTGGAGCAGGTTCTTTTGAGTTCAAGGGAGGAAGCATATCAATAGGTTGTGTTATGTCATCATCAAGGTTAGTCTTTTCAACATTAGAGACATCAATAACCTTCTCCAAAGGGGAGTCATCAACTAAATCTACCTCTCCTCATGGTCATTAGATTTGAGCCTAGTACCATCAATGACAACATTAGATGATTCCATTACGGTTCTAGTTCTTAGATTAAAACTTTATAGGCTCTATTATTCAAGGCATAGCCAATGAAGATACCCTCATCACTCTTAGCATCAAATTTACCTAGTTGATCACGGTCATTCAAAATGTAGCGTTTGCTTCCAAAGGTGTGGAAGTAGCTAACATTTGGCTTCCTACCTTTCCATAACTCATAGAAGGTTTGCCTACTATGGGGCCTAAAGAAGACTCTATTTCCTATGTAGCAAGCAATATTGACGGCCTCGGCCCAAAGATTCCAAAGGACATTGTTGCTAAGCAATATCACACGGGCCATTTCTTGAAGAACCCTATTTTTCCTCTCAACAACTCAATTTTATTGAGGTGTCCTAGGAGCAAAAAACTCATGAGAAATGCCTAGACTATTGCAAACGTTTTCAAAATGGGCATTCTCAAATTCCTTCCCATGGTCACTCCTAATTCTCTTAATGCTTTTAATCTTAGAGTTAATTTCATTTTGAATTTTAGAACAAAGCATTTTAAACTTGTCAAAAGTTTAAGATTTTTCTCTAAGGAAATAAGTCCAAGTGTACCTAGAGAAGTCATCTACACACACACAAATGTATCTCTTTCCACCTAAACTCTCGATTTGCATAGGACCCATAAGATCCATGTGGAGAAGCTCTAAAGGTTCCTTGGTGGTTACATACTTGCCTTTTTTGTGCATACTCTTAGTTTGCTTCCCTTGTTGGCAATGTCCACAAACACCATTAACCTTTTTCCCAAGCTTGGGAAGGCCTCACACAACATTGAACTTATCTAAGATTCTTAAATCCCTAAAGTTCATGTGACCAAGTCTTTCATGCCACAACTCAATTTGTTCATCCTTAGACACATTGCAAGAGATACCTCTACCCTCAAGACAATAGCAATTGTCACCAGATATCGTACCTTTTAACAAGGTTTGTCCAATTGGCAATAGGATAGAACAGTCATTTTTCCTAAACAAGACGGAAAGTCCTTCATCACTAAGATGTGAAATGCTTATCAAATTGGCTTTTAAACCATCAACATACAAAGCATTAGACAATGAGGGTAATCCGGGAATGGAAATGGTTCCCTTGTGTTGACGGGAAATTTGCTCAAGATGAGAAATTCCAGTTAGCACCCTCGAGACCACTACCATGAAAACGGTGGCCGGGGTCTATACCGTTGGTTCCCGACCTGTTTAAGAGAAAGACGAGTGGTAATAACGGTAAATGGGAGCTGTATTATTGATATATTGCTTTAAGATACAAATAGCTCTCTTGTTTGCTCACAATCTCTAGGAGGAGTAGGGTGGTGGTAGCTCGGTGCCTGTCGAAGAGTGGAGATGAAGGTGACCATGTTCTGTACTTCTATAAGTATATCTGTTGTTTATGATTTTCTGTATGTCGCTCGATCTAAATCTACCGTTCTCTTTCTTTTCTCTCTTCCTTTTCTACCATGCTTGGCTTCACATATATACATCGTCCAAGTCAGTTTCAATTGGCGAATACTCTAACGTAATCTCATGAATCCGTTCCCTCCTTATCTGGCAAGATTTGCTATTTGAATTTAAACTCTTTACGTGCATGTAGATATTATGTGGAGATGATCCTCTGTGCACTCGTGTCATGGATCTTCATGGAGGTTGCCCTGCCAGCTGCCTATCTACCCCGTTGAGCGAGGTGGATCCCTGCTCTGGCTTTGTTCTTAGAAGCTTGAGATCCCTGACCCTTATGGGTTTGAAAAGCACTTGTAGACCCTCCTAGGAGGTAGCTGGGAAAGCGTAGATTTAAGTATGGTTCTTCATTTATGTCCAGCAAGGACAGCGGGCTTCTGTAGAGGTTGGCGGGCTCCTTTCGAAGCTCTCTCGAGCTTGGAGACCTCCTCTGGCATTTACGGAGCAGTTATGAAGCTCGACCTAGGAGCCAAAGTTCCCCGTTAGATGGCCCGGAGAAGCCCGAGATCCAATACACCTGTAGGGGCTCATCTCGATCTTGTCTGGCTTGTCTTCTGGTAATCATGAAGCCGAACCGACCTTTTCTGTTCTTGCGGGGTGGCTTTACGGTCTTTCCGGACTTCATGATTGTCGATTGAGGGTGGAAATTTTCTCTTTGAACCCTGGTCAAATTTCCCTATTAACATCTTTCCTTTAACCTTCTTTTTGGATCCATCACCAAATGTGACATTTCCTCCCTCCTCCATCACAAGAGTCTCAAAGAAACTCTTATTTCCAGTCATGTGCCTAAAGCACCCATGATCCAAATAACAAAAATCACAAGAATGAGCATTCGAGGCAATTTATGCAACATGGCAAAGGTGTTCATCATTTCTAATCCACCTAGGTGCAATATTTTTCTTCCTAGTGGTCAATGGCACATAGGCTCTAAGTGTCATAGGATCATGCAAAGTTGTTCCATTTTTCCTAGTGACATGCATCATGACTTTAGTCTTTTTCTTCTCTATCATGCTTTCAATCCTACACAATTTAATATATCTAAAGCAATTTGGTCTAATGTGACCATCAATACCACAAAAATGATATGTAGGAATTAAGTTAGGAATCATACCATAACCTTGAGGATGCATTGGAGCCTTCCCATTTCTATGTGGTTGTCTTGATTGTTGTTGAGAACCTTTCCTTCTTTGTTGTTGAGCAAGACTTGATTGCTTCCTTGGTTGAGCTTGCATGATAGGTATCTTCCCTTGATGAGCTTTCAGTTGAGGGAAGTTAGCTTGAGGAACCCTTGTAAGATGGGCTTGAGGTAGGCTTCTTGGTGCCACCTTCACTTGAGCACTACTTGAACACTCTCCTAGGTCAAGTTTCTTCCTAGGTGATTGATGAGAAGAGGACCCATTGAAGTTCATGCTTCTTACAAAGATGGTCTTGCTTGGAGTGGAGGACACTTTGTCATCTTCAAACCCAAGCCCCTTCTTGTCATTTGGCCTCTTTCCAACATCTAGCATATGGTCAAGTTTTTTGGTGCTAGAGTTCATCTTGGCTAACAACTCTCTAGCATCTTCAAGCTCTTTCTTTAACCATTCTTCACTCCTCTTAGATCTTACCAACTCTTTATTTAGTTGGTCAACTTGAGTTGAGAGGTCTAGGTTTTCTTCTTTTAATTTCTTGATCTCATTCTTGTTCTTTAACCTAGAGCTCTCAAACTTAGCCATGTAGTCCTTGAGATCCATCCTATCCACAATTCCATTTGTGGATTGTGATTAAGATCCATCATCACTTGAGTAGTCTTCCTCTTGACTTTCATTCTCTTCTTCACTAGCATCTTTGCTCATAAAAGAGGATGTAAATGATATGAGCTTAGCCATGAGTTCTTCATCATCCGAAAACTCATCTCCTTCATTAGAGTTATCACTTTCACTCCATGTGGCAACCATCACTTTTCCCTTCTTCTTGACCATGTGATTTGCACATTCCAGGGTAAAGTGACCTATTCCACCACATTCATAACATTGGACTCCTTTCTTCTCGGTCTTTTCTTGCCTAGGCTTAAACCTTTTGAAGGGAGTCTTTTTCTTCAAGTCTTGACCCTTGGATCCAAAACCTTTCTTCTCGGACTTGTAGAATTTCTTGAACTTCCTCATTAGCAAGGCCATTTCTTCATCCGAGTCATCACTTTCCTCCTTCTCAACTTTGGAGGCTTTCAAAGCAATGTCTTTTTGCTTTTTCGATGGTGTGGGGTAAGGACATTTCCTAGATTCATAAGCTAGAAGCCTCCCAATCACTTCACTCGGCTACATGTCTTTGTAACCACTATTCTCTTCCAAAGCCGTCACCTAAGACTCAAATCTATTGGATAGAGATCTCATAATCTTCTGCTTGATCTTCCTATCCAAATAAGGATCACCAAGTTGATGACTTTGGTTCACAATGTCCATCAACCTTACTTCAAAGTCATTGAAGCACTCGTTATCATCCATCATGAGCAATTCAAATTGCATTTGGAGAAATTGAAGCTTCGACTCGTTAACCACATCGGTTTCCTCACGTGCAACTTCTAGGATATCCCATGCTTCCTTAGCTATCCTAGTATTTTGAACCAACTTGTACTGGTTATCATCCATTGCACAAAGGATGGCATGCATTGCCTTCTTATTCCACTTTAAAGCCTCAAACTGTTCTGCATTCCACTGTGCCTTTGGTTTGAGTACATCATCTCCTCCATCTACAGGAGTCATCATGGGTGGAGTGTAGCCATCTTCAACTATCATCCATGCCCTGTCATGAATTTGGCAAATGTACGACTCCATCTTGCATTTCCAAGAGGCATAATTAAACCCGGTGAGAAGTGGAGGTCTAGTGCTAGAAGCTCCCTCGTTGCCACTGTTTCCACTCATTGTGATTAATGAATGAATGATATGAATGCAAATGTATGAATGATCAATACACACACAAAATGCAACACGCACCAAAATGAGCAAGGGTCTAAGAACCTGCTCTAATACCAATTGAAACAAATATTATGGTGTGTATAATATTAATCTAGAGGAGGGGTGAATAGATTTTAACAATTTTTACCTAATTTTCGTTAAAGGTCAAGTTGACAAAAAATGCCCCTAGCTAGTTACAATAAAATCACAAGTGTAAAAATACGGAAATAATAAAGACACTTGAGATATACGTGGAAACCCTCCAAATGGGAAAAACCACGGGATGATGAGTACGCTCACTAGAACCTCGAATCCACTAATGGAAAATGAATTACAACCTTATCCCGGTTTAATCCACCACCACTACCTAATCCCGGTATAAGTGAACCTAGTCCATCTTGCTTGCGATTTAAACTACCTACTCCCGGAATCAACACAAGTCTTACATCTACATGAAGAGATAAAATGTCCTAAGTGAATATATGATGATATTCAATGAACAAACAAGGCTAGGAAACCTTATATGCTTATCTAGGATAATGAGATGACAATTAATGCAATCCTAGATATCATGAGCTAAATGACATGTTCAATAAGCTTAGTTAAACGTAGATCAAACAATCCTATGAAGCTATCACAATACAACACTCAATCATGGCCTCACAACAATCTCTAATTTGTATCTAGAAAATGTTCTAAGAGCATACAAATAATTAAAGAGAAGGTTTAGCAAGTAAAACACTTAACTTGTAAGAAGATAGTGAAGAACTTACCAAACAAGATGTGATGAAGCAACCATATCCATTGATGCACTCTAAATGAACTTAGATGATACAAGATGAAGTTTTGATGCACATGGGAATGCTTTGAGTGATTAAAAATGAGTTATTGGAAGAGTTTTTCCTTTGAAATGTGTTCTAAGGAAAATATGTGATATTCTGAACTCATGCACGACCTTAAACCAAAGAGTTATATATATATATGAGATCCAAACAAAGTGAGGTCGTTTATGAAAAAACGTTTCAGCTTCCTCTGTGTGCGCTGGTAACGTGCATTGGTCGAGTAGCGCACCACCAGCACATAACCTAATTTTTCAATAGGCGCTGGACGAGTGGCGCATCCAGTGGCGCAACACTTACGCAAATCCTCGTGAATGTTTGCACTAGTGAGGCTGCGCTAGTCAAGTAGCGCATCACCAGCGCACGCCCACTTTTTTCAACTGTACGTGGGTGCAACAACGCATGACTAGTGGCGTTCCACTGGAATGTTGCGCTAGTGAGGTGCGATGGTCGAGTAGCGCACAACCTGATTTTTCAACACTTAAACACACATTTACAACAAGTTCAAGAGTGATGAAAGTGCATCCTATTCTAATGCCTAGCATGACATAAAACTCTAATTACAAGATGCAAATAAATCAATAAGAGTCATTTAAATCAAAATGCACACAAGTATAAACACTCAACATATATGAATAAGATTTATGCATGAATAAGTGAGTGTGTGCAACTGTCTCTTCAAAGCAAGTAAGCACAAGAATTTTACCTTCGGTGCTTCTCCTCTCGAGGTCTTAAGAGCCTAAGCAACCCTTACATAATACCCCAAAAATGTGATTTGTTCACGAAATAAGCCAATCAACAAATGAGGACTTTACAATCTCCCCACTGAAATACAAACTGAAAGGCAAAGATATATCCAATAATGTGCAACAAAGATGAATACATATGTAGGCAGCACTTTTAAAAAAGTTTTGAAGGTGCACGAATGCAGTCCCATTCATGAAATGGCTCTAACGGTCATCATCGATGTAAGCACAACCCGAAGACATGGCTTTCAGCATGTCTTGGGGGGAGGATCTATATATCGACCTGATGACCTTGCATCGACATCATTAGAAATATGAATGCGGGGACCTTCGATGTTTGAGTCACCGAGCGAATGTCCCCAAGTGAACGAACTAGATAAATTTACCGTAGTTTTCTCAGCCTGGACACCCGTAGAATCCCTTGCACCAATATCTTTGTCACTGGAAGATTCAATAAATGCCATATAAAAAAAATTATGGTGTGTTTAATATTAATCTAGATGGGGGGTGAATAGATTTAATCAAGTTTTATCCAATTTTCGTTAATGGCCAATTAAACAAAAATACCCCTAACTAGTTACAATGATAAAACAAGTGTAATAATATATGGAATTAAAATGACACTTGAGATTTACGTGGAAACCGTCCAAATGGTAAAAATCACGGTTTATAATCCACCACTACTACCTAATCTCAGTATGAGTAAACCTAGTCCATCTTGCTTGCGATTTAAGCTATCTAATCCCAGAAGCAACACAAGTCTTACACCTAGATAAAGAGATAAAATGGCATATGTGAATATATGATGATATTCAAAGAACAAACAAAGCTAGGGAACCTTATATGCTTATCTAGGATAATGAGATGACATTAAAATAATCCTAGATATCAAGAGCTAAATGACATGTTCATAAAGCTTAGCTAAACATAGATCAAACAATCCTATGAAGTTATCACAATACAACACTCAATCATGTCATCAAAAACAATCTCTATTTTCTATCTAGAATATATTCTAAGAGCATACAAATGATGAAAGAGGTGTCTTGGTAAGAAAAACACGTAACTTATATGAAGATAGTGAGGAACTTACCAAACAAGATGTGATGATACAAAACCATCGTGGATGCACTCTATATGACTATAGATGATGCATGATGATGTTTTTATGCACAAGAAGATGCTTTGAGTGTATAAAGGTGATTTTTGTGAGATTTTTCCTTTTAAAATATGTTCTAAGGAAAAGATGTGATATTTGGAACTCTTAGACGATAAGAATACAAGGAGACATATATATATATATAAGTCCTAACCAAAATGAGGTCGTTTTGAAAAAAATTCTCCAACTTTCGCTATGTACGTTGGTGAGTGGCCCTAGTTGAGTAGTGCACTGCCTAAATTTTCAATAGGCGCTGGTGGAGTTGCGCAGCTTAGTGGCGCATAACTAGCAATAGACTACTGGAAAGTTGCACTAGTGAGGCTGCGATAGTCTTATGGCGCATGACCAGCGACACCCTACTATCAAGATACGTTGGTGTTGGCACTGGTCGAGTGGCGTAACATCAGTAGCGCACAACCCATTTTTTTCACACTTACACATACATTGTGAAAAAGTAATAAAGTGAAGAGGATGCATCCTAATGCCTAACATGACATGGCATTTTGTTCACAAGATGCAATCAATCAAGAAGAGTTATTAAAACATGAATGCACACAGTTATAAAAACAAAACATATACAAATAAGAATTATGCATGAGTTAGTGAGTGTTTGCAACTATCTCTTCAAAACAAGCAAGCACTTGAAAATTTACCTTTGGTGATTCTTCTCTTCAGGTCTTGAAAGCCTAAGCTACCCTTACATAAAACCACAACATGTGGTTTGTTCATGAAATAAGCCATTCAATAAACGAGGACTTTACAATCTCCCTATTTGGCTATTTCGTGATAAAACCGCCACTCACATTGATCCTCACAAAAAAATAAAGCACCGAGAATATATTCTACATTACAAAGAGAAATAAAAAAAACTTCAACTCTTCAATCCCCAATCTCTCCCTACACAACAAAACAAAGACAAATACGCTTTCCAAACCAAGTGTATGTGAGATGATTAAGTGAATATAAAATAAAAACACTTGCATTTAAAAATATGAGTATGAGTACAACAACATGCAATGTATGTGAATGCAATGCTCCCCCTCAAAGGGTTACTTCCCTTTTTTGTCATGATATAGACAAAGGAGTAGCCCCCAACCGGGTCACTCAAGGCAAAGAGAGGAAGGAGCATACAAGATACTTGCATAATCATATAAGCCACATTTATGTAACTCAATTAATAGGAGAGAAACAAGGAGATTTATTTTAAGAAAATATGTGAATCAAAGATGGTTTGCATACAAGACATGTTGCATTCAAATCCAAAACAATGGTATTTGGCAAGGCGAATGACAAAGGTTTCTAACAGAATTCAAACCAATTCCACCATTTGTCATGAGAGAAGCGAGGATATAGAGTTTTCATAGATGTCAAGTTTAAGAGTGCTATATCCAACTTTATAAGCGAAACATGGCATGAGAAACTATGCACCCTATTTAATTTTTCTAGGTAAGATACCCGTATGATAGTAGCCATGTTCAACTAAAAAAGAAAGAGAGACATTGATTAAACACTAACATTTTCACACATTGTTTTGCATTTAACAATTGCAATCATCAATTCATGCTTTATCATTTTTCATTAGCAAGTCCTTAAAGAATCATCATGTTATGGAGATAACTATAGGTCATTTGACATGTACTTCCTATGTAGATCTCCTAGTCCAAAACTTCATTTTTAAACATAAAGATGATATGGATTGTAATCAGAGTAAAGTTCACACTTATTGAAGAAAATATAATATAATATAATATAAGTGCAACCAAGCTAATCAATCAATCAAAAGAAAGAGCATAAAAATTTCCAAATTTTTGCATTCAACAAGTATGCAATAGCTCTCTTTGCTTGAGTTCCCCATATGGGGTCAAAATTCAACCAAGTTATTAGGAGACACGAGCTCCTATAGACTTACCAAGTCCAAAGGACCTATTTGCATTTTTGGGTATCTCATAGGCACTAAGGCAAACGGGTTCCTTTTTTCTAACCCACCTAGGTTCCATTTTCTCTTTTCTAGTGGTCAAACATATATTACAATAAAACCTAGGTTCATGCATACTTTCCCTCTTTTTCAACCATTTTTCTTTTATGCTCTCTAATCTACACCTCTTAATGTACTTAAAGCAATTTGGTCTTAAATGACCAATCATACCACAAAAATGACAAGTAGGTATAAAACGAGAAATTATACCATTGCTTGTGATCTCACCGAGGTATTTCCATATCGATGAGGTTATCTTTGGAGATGCACCGGTTGGCTTCTCTTTGGAGCTTGAGCTGATTGATAGCACCTTTATGGTCTAGCTTATTGAGGTGGATGAGCCAGTTGAACATGCCTTCTTAGTAGAGGAAGGCTTGGAAGTAGAGCTCTTGATTGTTAAGGTTTAGCTCCATTCTTCATTGGCCCCTTCTCTTGGACATTCTTGGATGTCTCTCCAAGATCAATCTTCCTCCTAGGATGATGTAGAGGTAAAGCTCTTTTCTTGCCTTGAGCTTGAGGTTGCATGATCTTGGCTTTCTTTAATTCCAAGGTGCCTCATCTCATTCTCCATGATGATCTTCAATGAATTGTCTTTGTTGGCAAGTTCATCCTTTATTGCCTTCATCCTTTGATGGCAATCATCAGTCTCCTTCTCATACTTGGACACATCAACTATGTCCATCTTCAAGGAGTCATCTAACTTGGTTCTTAGTTGAAGATTTTCTTCCTTCAACTTCTTGATTTCTTTGTTTTTCTTCTTCAAGGACCTTTGAAGACTTTCAATGAAGTCTTTGTAAACAAACTCTTCATCACTCAAGTTCTTGGAGTTTGAACTTTCTTCATCGAAGCTTCTACCACTTGTTCTCTCGTGGCAATCATCATCTAAACTAGCTTCTTCACTGTCGACCTTAAGTGATGGGTGTATTGTGGCCGCTTTAGAGTTGTCATCGTGTAAAACATACACGGCTATATGGTTCATTTCATATCCTTCAGAACCCGAAGAGCATTCTTCACTTTTGCTAGAAGAGTAGGCCTTTGATTTGCCTCTTTGACTCTTGCTCTCCAAATTTCCATAATCCGTGGAAATGTGCTCATTGCCCCCATAATCTAAACATCGAAGCTTGTTCTTTGAGGTACCCAAATTCTTGTCTTATTCTTTCGTGGTACCTTCTTGGGTGATTCGCAGAATCTCCCAAGCTTCTCGAACATCTCGAGTGGATTGGATGAGCTTTGCTTGACTCTCACCCATTGTACGATATAAGGCACGAAGGCCCTTTGAATTCCATTCGGCAGCCTCAAGTTCGTCAATAGTCCACTTGGACTTGGGCTTAGGCATAGAAACCCCATTCTCTTGTGTCTCTGTAGGAGGTGAGAATCCTTCTTCCACACACATCCACACATGCTCATCAAGGTCACACAAAAAGAACTCCATCCTCACTTTTGCAAATGAATGCAAATGTATGAATGATCACAATCACACAAGAAGTAAAACATACCTATGTATGTCTAGAAACCCGTTCTGATACCAATTGAAACAAATTATGGTATGTTAAATATTAACTAGAGAGGGGGTTAATAGATTTTAATCAAGTTTTATCAAATTTTTGTTAATGGCCAATTAGACGAAAATACCCCTAACTAGTTACAATGATAAAACAAGTGTAATAAATGCAGAATTAAAATGACACTTGAGATATACGTGGAAACCCTCCAAATGGAAAAAACCATGGGCTGTTAAGTGCACCACACTTGAACCTCGAATCCACTAATGGTAAAGGAATTACAACCTGATCCCAGTTTATAATCCACCACCACTACCTAATCCCGGTATGAGTGAACCTAGTTCATCTTGCTTGCTATTTAAGCTACCTAAACCCGGAAGCAACACAAGTCTTACTTCTAAATGAAGAGATAAAATGACCTATGTGAATATATGATGATATTCAAAGAACAAACAAGGCTAAGGAACCTTATATGCTTATCTAGGATAATAAGATGACATTAAAACAATCATAGATATCAAGAGCTAAATGACATGTTCATAAAGCTTAGCTAAACATAAATCAAAAAAATCCTATGAAGCTATCACAATACAACACTCAATCATGTTATCATAAACAATCTTTATTTTGCATATAGAATATATATATATATATATATATAACTCCTAACCAAAGTGAGGTCATTTTGAAAAAAAGGCTCCAGCTTCTGCTATGTGCATTGCCTAAATTTTCAATAGGCGTTGGTGGAGCTGCGCAGCTCAGTAGCGTATGACTAACGACAACCCATTGGGAATTTACGCTGGTGAGGCTGCGCTAGTCGAATGGCGCATGGCCAGCGACACCCCACTGTTAAGATGCACTGGTGTTGGCACAGGTCGAGTGGCGTAACATCAGTAGCGTACAACCCACTTTCTTCACACACACACACACACACACACATTGTGCAAAAGTAATAAAGTAAAGAGGATGCATCCTAATGCCTAACATTACATGGCATTTTAATCACAAGACGCAATCAATCAAGAAGAGTTATTAAAACATGAATGCACACAAATATAAACACACAACATATACAAATAAGAATTATGCATGAGTTAGTGAGTGTGTGCAACTATCTCTTCAAAGCAAGCAAGCACTTAGAAATTTACCTTTGGTGCTTCTTCTCTTGAGGTCTTGAAATCCTAAGCTACCCTTACATAAAACCCCAACATTTGGTTTGTTCACGAAATAAGCCAATCAATAAACGAGGAATTTACACCACGACCCTAGTAATTTTTAGGAGAGGTTGGATTGGTAAAAATGATGCTTTCTTCTTCCTAATCTGCCTGAAGCGAGTGTCAAGATCGGCAGCAGGATCTTCATAACCAACCTCCTCAACCACAGTTGGGAAAGATTCAAAAATAATAGGACATGAGGGATCAATTGGCTCGACGAGAGATTCCCTGATATTTTGCTTTCCCTTTATAAAAGATTGCTCTGCAGCTGGCTCGGTAGCCTGACCCCTGTTCCGTAGATGCCTCATTGGCATGACTGAACCTCATTACTGCCTCACATGCAGCACGACTCCTCTATATATCCAAATCATCATGCATTATTTGCTCACTGCCAGAACCATTCGGGCTCTCTGGCCCATTCAATTCACCTGCGGCCTATCGGGGGAATTCCTCATAAATATACTCGGGTGCCTGCTCGTCGACTTCAACACCAAAGAATCTTTATCTGACTCATCGTTAGGCAGAGAAATTCCCACCGCTTTCTGGCGAGCTACTTCTTTACGACTCGTTCGAATAATGGATTTTACCTAGCGAGCCTGAGCATGGCAGACAATATCCGAGTCATACACTGAAAATTTGAGATTAGTCAATTAAAAAAAAATGAAATATAAAATGTCAATTTACAGCGTTTGCGGTAGGCAAAAATCTGAGCAAAAAGGTCGGCTTTGATCATCTTCTTCTCATTAAAAAGATATGAACTACTTCGCTTTTCTAGAGGTCGCAAGGCAGCTCTGGCCAGGCTGGCCAACTCCCCAGTTGTAAAAATAGGGGGTGTGTGGTTCCAAGCATCGGGTGAGCAAAAGTAGCAAGGGACCTTCCGAGTCACCCGAACACCGTCTAGATCAAAGTCAGCCGAACGTCCCTAATCCCCTCCAACAAAAAACCAACTGTTCTTCTTGTATTTGTTAGAAGTGGGAAAACCTCAGATGAAGCCCTTTTTTATTGTTTTCAGTAGATGCTTCGACCGTCTCATTCATACCCTAGACAACCTTATTGGAGAAAGTGTATCCCTTGAAGATTATCAGTAATCGTCAAGAGCTCATAGATCGCTTATAGCTCTCCAAGTTACCATATTTACTCATATAACCACATTTTGAACTTGGATATTTTGATTTTGTAGAAGACATATTTCAATAGACACTATTGAAAACTTAACGTTAAGATTTAGTATCCAATACCTAAAAAACATCCATATGATGATATTCTACTCTCATTTAATAAATGGAGCCACGATATCCATATCTATAAATGAAGTCCTCTATCGAATAACAAATGAATACCACCAAACTATCGAGGATAAACTATGCTATATAATCGTACTCATTGATAGCTCAAATGATAACACTTGCAACCATAAGTCCATCATTTATCTCAGGATTGAGATAAACTCTCTGATTGTCTTCAAGTGAAAACTTTTATCAATTGACGGTTCTGGATAAAGTATTTCACTGTGATCCTATTCAATGCACCCAGTGCACTAGATTCTTTTGCCCAAAAAAATCACACTTTGATGATTTTAGACTCATCATAACACATTTGATCCCACTAAAATGCTAGCAAAAGAATCTACAACTTTGACAAGATAAAGGCACCCATCCTTTATCTTAAGTTGTGAATATTATTCAAGACTAACTAATGAATTGTGTCTACCTCATACATATCCAGATGTACGAACAATTATTCTTTCTCATAGTCTTTTGACCTTATGATTATTTACTTTTGACAATTATAATAATTAAACTATAAATGCTATAATATTTATTAAACTAGAAATCACTTTATTTATATGAATGATTGTCAAATAAATTATTACACTCTTGCTATCGGGCATAATCCCAACAACGAGATGCTCGATGCTCCTCATTTACATCATTTTTGTTCAACACCTGAAGCCCAACTCGAGTATCGCGACGTTGGCTTGTATGCTTTACCATTCTCTTTCAAGGATGAAAATTGCCGCGAGCAGAAACAGATGGGTCAGATTGGGCTTGAGTGTGAGAAGCTTCAGAATCAGGGGTAGGGAAAACTTAACGATAAAGCCCCGAAACATCAGCGTTTGAGAAATAAGGTTGGTCAAGGGGTGTATACCCCATCAACCTATAAATACGGGAAGCCGTAAAAGTATCGTCTTTCTCAAGAGCCTTCATTACAACAACAAAATGATGATGTCTAGCAACAGGATCCATGAAAACTAACCTTAAGTTGTCTATTGAGCGAATAGGTGAATCCAGGAAAATCTTCAAAGTAAGACGAATATAGAGAGAAAAATCTACAAAATAAAACTGAAGAAGAAAGCGAAAAAAAAAAGAGCAACCAGAAATCTTCTAAGGGTTTTCTCTCTTAAACAAAAAAGGAGATAAATGACCCAAAAAATTGTTTTGTGCTGGTTTAAATAGCAAAATTAGTGGTTTCAAAATTCAAAACCATGGGTTAAAGTCGTGGATAAGCAGGAAATGAAAGGGCGTAAGAAGTGAAGTGGGTGAAACATCAGATAATCAGAAGGTTGTGTTCCATTAATGCCATCAGGAACACCAAATTGAAAGAGGACAAGTGGCATAAGGAAGGGGTTTCAGGCCACTAGAACATCTAAATATCACAATCAGTGAGATTTTGTGTGAAAGACAAATCATGTGTACATGGATGCCATTATGACACGTCATTAACACTTCGAAGTAACGAAGAATAATAATAATTTACTGATTTATGAAGTATTTATGAAGGAAAAGGCAACAAACGAAGCCATCATAGTCGGGGAAACCTGTGTTAAAAACTTGTCGAAAGTACTTTAACGGGGTACTATTATACATAAATCTTGTCGAAAGTACACTTCATCGGAAAACCACGTAAGCAGGACACTTCATCAGAAAGAATTGCCAGATCAGTATCCTGGATGGTGTCTAAGTCCCCATCGTAGAAATATTCATTGGAAGTCCGAGTAGGTTCGAGAAAGGATGAGCTAAGTGTTACAGCGTACTCGGTTCTACTTGGGACAACAAAGATGATCATATAAAGTTCTGCCTTTCTAGTTTAAGCTACGAGACTCCCAAGATGGTAACAACATTACATACTTACACAAACACAAGGAGGAATTTCAGAAGGAAACAAATATAATCTCGTCAAGATATACGTCGTCATAAAGGATCTATACAATTAATGCCAATAAGTAGACAAATCCAAATTTGAAAGATCTCTCTTTTGTCAATCTTTGGCTTGCACACCAAGAAACGAAACCCCAGCTAAATATGTATAAATACGTCTGAAAAATCATGTTGTAAATACACAGAATAACGACAGGAGAGGCAAGAGAGATCGAGTGTTGTAATTCAAATATTTCTTTACTGGATTTGACTAGGTTGCATACGCAACCGTCCATGGACGTTTCTTCGGTCATCGGAGTTTTACCACGTATTTTTGGATTGCGTTACAGTTATTTTTTATGATTTTTTACTATTACATATTACAGAAGTTCATACTGTTGACTTTCTTGACCATCAAGAAATTGTTGTCAACAAAGATTAATTAATTAAATAAAATATAATTACACATTAATTTTTGTGTTAACATAATACAATTAATACTATATCACCAAACTCAACAAAGTAATACAATAAATTATAAACGTGGCGTGAATGTTTTACTTTTTTTGTATAAAAAAAAAACCATGGCGTGAATTCAAATTGTATAACTATCCCCACATGGACGGTGACACAAGGCATATCCAAAAGAACTAATTACACCAACCTTCCCTGATGTTTGCTCTATTACATATGGAAATAACTTTATCGTTAACTATCACCCACCTCCCCTATCGTCAGTCAACGGCCATCAGACTTAACCTTTAATCTTACTAGACCATGTAAAATTCCAAAATACCCCTAACTTACTTTTATAACCCTAGACAAAAACAAAAATATAAAAATATCTCCAAATTAAAAAGTTAAAAATTAAATTCGAACCAACAATGGAAATCATCTTCAACTAGTTATGGGTTCCCACCACCATTACACCATATCGACCATCGCCATCACCATCATCATCAACCATTATCATCACCATCTTCATCATTATCCAATAACCATCATCATCAATAACCCAGGTCAAACTTTCTTCAACCATCATCATCAACAACCTAGAAACTCAAACCCAGATCAAACCCTTTTTTTTCACCACCACCAGATCTCTCTTTCAATTTTTGATATTCATCAACATCAGAAACAGATCTCTTTATCAATCTCCCTCCAATCCAACCCCAATAAAAATCCCAAAATCAAATCAAGAACAACAACAGATATCTCTCTCTCGTTCATCATCGAATCCCTCTCTCTCTCTATCTCAAACCCAGATTCAATCAAACATAAAAATTTATCAACACCAAACCAAAATGAAACACTTGAAAACCTAGAAATCCTCTAAGGATCTCCATGGTCGCAACACCCAAGACTTAGATGAAACCTGGAAATTCATCAACACCAAACCAAAATCGAAAAACAAATCGAACTGAAAAACAACGAATCAAACCCAGAACCTAGAAACGTTTTTGATCATCATCAAACCCAGAAGCCCACCACCGACTCAAAATCGAACCCATAAATCTCTATCAACATCATCAAGGGTTGTGGGGTTTGATTTGGTGATGAGAGGGGTGACTAGGGTTCGCCGGTTTCGCAGCGGCCAGCGGGAGATGGATTCGAGTAGCTTCTGGGATTTCATGGAGGTTAGAGAGAGACTGAGAAAAGAGAGGAGAGAGATCGAGAAAGAGGGAGATGGTTTCTGGTGTTGAGAGTGATGATGACCGAGTGAGAGAGAGAAAAATTTAGTTTTTTATATATTTTAATTTTAAATTTAATTTGTTTTGTTTTGTTTTTTTAATTATTTGTCATTAATTTTTTAAATTTTTTTTAAAAAAGTTTCTAAATTTTGTTTGTTTTTTTTAAATTAGTTTTTATCTTTTTCTAGGGTTATAATAGTAAATAGACGTATTTAGGGGTATTTTGGATTTTTACATAGTCTGATAAGATCAAAGGTTAAGTCTGATGGCTGTTGACTAACAACATAAAATATATGTATCAATTAACAATAAAGTTGTTTACGTATATAACAGAATAAACCTCAGAAAATATATGTATCAATTAACAATAAAGTTGTTTACGTATATAACAGAATAAACCTCAGTAGTCGGTGTAATTAGTCCTATCCAAATTGAAAAATCCGAAAAATGCAGCTAAATATTTCCTCCAAACAAACACCGCACAACACACGTTACACACCATTGCGCGCACCAACCCACCGCCACTAGTCTCCAGTCCCCAGTCCCCAGTCGCCATTCAACTCACCAACCAAAGGTAGTTAAAACGTACCGTATTTTTATACGTATATTTTTTCTCCAATCACCAACTCTATTAAACGTTGTAATAAATTATAAATTTATACACGTCTCTCTCTCTCTCAAAACTCTTATGAGAATTGAGATCGCTCTGCTTTCCAAGGTACATGTTTTGCTCCCACCAAAACGATGTCGTTTCTTATCACTGAATCATCTCTTTCTTACCAAACTCACTTCTAATAAAATATATAAAACTTACCAGCAACATTCGAATATTTCCTGTTTGGCTGCCCAGAAAACGGACCTTTTTTTTGTATTTTATCAGCATCCAAACAGACCAAACTTTCAAGTTTGTTATCAATTTTTTTTTTAAATTCTCTGTTTTAATAATTTAAATCTTACGAAGAGGATTAAAATATTTCTTGTTTGGCTGGCGAGAAAACGGAGCAGTGTAATTTCTATTCATTTTCCTGCATTTTCTCAGCATCCAAACGGAGCATATTCCTTTTTAATTTGATTAAATGTTTTCCATATTGTTGTGTGAGTTAGTTTTAATCGGATCTGGAATTCGTTTTTGAAAGTTTTTTTTTTTATTTCCGTTAATTTGAATATTCGATGCTTTTTTTTTCTTTTTTTTTTCCTGTGCAGTGAAAACAAATTCGAAGATTGATTGAATTATCGGTGCAGAAGAGGTGTTTTCAGGTGAATAATGGAGGCGAGAGTCTTGCAGCAGCTGCAGCATCCAACATGGATTGACTCGGACAAGTTCGCGAGGAACCCGACTGGTACCGGTTCTGTTTCCGGCTCAGTACGGTATTCTCGAAGAATGAAGGAAGAACAGAGGCTCCAAGTGATGATTTCAGCTCAATTTCAACTGAATAAAGCTTCTAATCGGCGTAATTCCGTCTCGGTCGAGGTTACTTGCTTTTACAAGAACTTTTCAGGTAGTTAGTTAGTGATGTTAGATTTTAGTTTCTTTTTTTTTTCTGCTTAGATTTTGAAATGATATATTTGTTTTTCTAGTTTACAATTGCACTTTGTAGTAGCTTATCTTGGATATTTACGGGTACTACAAAAGATTCTTGTGAAAAGTTTATTGATCATCGTAAATGAAGAAATGTTAAAGCTGGTGTATTTGATAATAATACAGATAGACTTACTTGGGTTTTGTATCTTTGTGAATCTGTTGTTGATTTATTATATTGCTTTTGCCGAAGTTGTGGCGGGTTTTGGAATCTCTTAGCTGGTGGATGTCATGTGCTACTTTTGATTCTACCTCTTGCATATCAACGCATTGAACATGTGTCGGGAGACAGTAAGTTTGCACATAAACAATTGTATTTGCTAAGAAGGTGCAAGAAATGGACCTTATAACCCCAGTTGACAAACTCTTATTATTGGGTCCGTACTTTGTAGCATATTAGATCAAATGTGTGTAAGTAGCTTGATACTACTTTGATTGCATCCACATAATTTTCAAAATCATATGTATTCTTACTATGAACTAATTGTATAAACCAAGCCTTGATGAGTAACAGCACCACTTTTACTAGAAACAGGCGAGCTAGGTAACGATATAAATTGACATGGTTGTATCAGTTGCATTGCATCTTGAGCTTAGAGTAGCATTTGTTCTCTCTCTGTCTCTCACAGTTGGTGAATGTTTTTGTGTGTGATCCAGTATGGTAGTAACTTTTACGTGTTTTCACTTTTGTAGCTTCAATAATGGAATCTGGAAGTTTTTACGCTCCTTTTGATGAAGCTGTAATGTTGAAGGTATGGAACAATGTTCTTTTGTTTCATTGAATTTGGGCTAAACAAATTTAGCAATTTGATGTACTTCGATTGTTAAGAATCTTATTTTTTTATTTTTTGTCAAATAGCTATGGGAGTTAAGTTGAGGACTAAAAAATTGAGTGCCAAAGGTTGCTTATCTAAGACAGCTGTGTGCAAGTAACTTACATGTTTAATAAAATTTGCAGAATAAGTCGCAAGAGATTGAGCCATATTTAAGTGGACGCTGTATATATCTTGTTGGTCAGTTTCTTTGTTCAAGTCCTTTGAATTTAGATCGTAAATGATTGATTACTCTAGTAGTTAAAATATATTAATGTGACATGCAGGAATGATGGGCTCTGGAAAAACAACTGTAGGCAAGGTTTTATCGGGAGTACTGGGTTATTCATTTGTTGACAGGTTTGTTTTATGATTGCTTATCGGTTGTTGATTTTCTAGGCAAAATAGTATTGCTCCTAAACATATCTGGATTGAATGATGAAAGCACTAAAGAACATGTTTTAGAAGAAAAAAATTACTTTGCTTTGTATGGTTGAATTCCTTATTTTCAAATTTTGGGGAATACAATATCTCAGTCATTTGGAGCAATCTCAGAGAAGTACTGAATAATAATTGTAAAACTGTAATTATTTCTATGGGGTTTCACCATCTGAAGGGATCTGACCTAATTTAGGATATTGGACTATGCTGGAAATTTGGAATGTTGACCATTGATATGGTCACTGCATCTTGTATGTCTGTCTCTTTACTTGCTAATGGTTGACTTGATAGGCTCATTTGTTTATGGCCAAATAGTAACTGCATTTTACAAATTTTACGGTTGCTCCAGTGACACCTTGGTGGAGCAGGATATGGATGGAGCTACTGTGGCTGAAATCTTCAAGCTTTATGGAGAAGGTTACTTCAGAAATAAGGAGGTAGGTTAGGAAGATGAAGCTCTCCCTCTTTGATTATATATATTTATTTATCTTTTTACTTATGCTTAAGTTGTTCGAGGTTTGTCATCGTATAGTCTTACTTTATCACTTTTGGGTTAGTTTTGCATATTTTTTGTTTGCTTAAAATTGGAAATGGTAAACCATTGGATCCCTGAACATCCATCAGCAAGGCTTAAGCAGCTCTTGTTCCTTTCTTTTGTTGTAGTATCAATGAGCACAATTATTTTCTGATTCTGACTAGATCATATGAGGTTAAAATTTATCCAACAAGATCATCCACAGTGACAACGATTAAGTACTGGATGTATGCACATTTCTGCCTTGACCTTAAGAAATGGTTGCATTAAGTGGCTGCTTGAGGGTAGCCTCATGTTCTGGTATTTGGCAGTCTGGATAAGCATGGAGCTTTTCCCATTTAAAAATTGTGTTATATATTTCTGGAAAATAGCTATAATTCACAAAATGATGAATGTGCTTTTAGCGTTCCATTGAATTTTCTAGTAGATTTGGCTGATCAGTGGACTGGCAGATGCAGTTTATGCAGAAAATCTTTTTTTTTTTTTTTTTTTTTTTTTTTTTTTGGTTGCAGTTTCTTTAATCCTGTTGTGCTCTCTGACCCCATTTTGATCAATCAATATCAATATAGTTCTGTATCATTTAAATTACTGAATTTGTAGCTAGTTCTCATTTTTACAAAGCTTAGTGAAATTTGTGACAATACATTGAAAACAACATAATAATTACTTACAGTGCTTATTTAAAAATATCAGTCCGTTACCATTATTCATTTATATATTTTTACATGATTGTGTGGGTTTTAATGATTGAAAGGGAGCTGTGATACAGCTACATAGCAAAATGTAAAAAATTACTTAGAAGACCTAATAATGATCGTAAACATTAAGCAAAAACACAACAAATTCTCTCTTGAATTTTCTAGAGAACATTAAGCAAAAACACAACAAATTCTATTTGTTGAATTTTCTAGACATTTATAGTTATCTATTATTGCTAGTTAATTTAAGTTATATTTTATCTTTGCTCTTGACTAAAGTCTTTTATGATTATTCTTCTTCCTGCAAGACTGAGGTACTGCAGAAGCTGTCTTTTATGCATCGTCTTGTTGTCTCTACTGGTGGAGGTGTTGTTACACAGCCCATCAACTGGTATGAGTGAACATTCTTCAATCTTCACATTGTGAAATTGAATTTGTTGTCTTTTAGATGAAGCTAAATTGTGTTTTTATATCGTTCATCAGGAAATATATGCACAAAGGAATTAGTGTCTGGTTAGATGTACCTTTAGAAGCCTTAGCAGAAAGAATTGCTGCTGTAGGAACTGGTTCTCGCCCCCTTTTGCATCATGAATCTGGTGATACATACACAAAGGTAGGTCTTGCGAACGTGCGATTTCTTTCACTTTCCACGTTTGAATTTGGTATTAAGAGCTACGAATTTAAATCTTAATCATAATTCCTCATAAGATCACTACCCTGTTGCTTTACCTGTAGGCTTTGAGACGATTGTCTACTATTCTGGAAGAGAGAGGTGAAGCATATGCAAATGCCAATGCTAGGGTTTCCTTAGAAAGTATGCATGCTTCAACTATCTTGTTTAATTCTGTGATTTAACCATTGTGTTGTTAACTTCGTCGCACGCTCTTGTAGTTTATTCATGAGTTCATTCCCGTTAACAATTTGCTATAGAAAATTCTGAATATGCATATTTTCTTTTTTAAGATATTGCAGCCAAACTAGGTCATAGTGACGTGTCCAGTCTCACACCAGCAACTATAGCACTTCAGGTCTCTCTCTCTCTCACACACAAATATAGTTGCTTTAGTCATTAATTTACCGATATTTTCTAGTTAGTTAATATATAGTTGATCTAACTGGAATCTGCATACTTCCAGGCACTTGAAGAGATTGAGGGATATTTAAAGGAAGAGGATAGCACGGCTATTGCCGGATTTTGATATTAATAAAGCTCCAATTCAGGCGCTTCAATTTTTTCTGTCATGATTTGGGCATAATCCGTTCCTTGTTTTAATAGTGGAACGATGCTCATTGTATGTGCTTTCATTCACAGTAACGGGAGTTGGGCACAGTTATGTATCATACCCATAAAAGATGCATTTTGTATATATCTGTCGGTATGCTCCTGTGTAATCTTATTAATAACAGAATGTCACCTGTTTTGGCATATATTCACTATTGGGAGGGTTGGATGTGAAGTCGCTCACTGCAAGTTTACGCTTCCGGGAGCATGAGAAGGATTTTTGGTTCGTTTGAGTTCAAATTGTTTATGCTTTGGTGAAAAGTTATCACTAAATGAGTATGTTTTTTCAGGAGTAATGTGTAATGTACAGTCGACTTGAAATTTACTTTTATTATTAGAATTTAAAGGGTGAATGAACGATCTACGTCTTTTGTTTGTTTATTTATTTATTTTGCTTGACGGATGGTTGAATTTAAAGGGCGGATGTAAGAATCTTTATACATCAGATGTAGATAGTAGATACTATTTTGTTTAATTCATTGAATTTTAAATTATTTATTAATATTTCATCTACAACTTCTATTATGGATGGCCGGGTGACGTCGGATCTGGTTTGAGAGTGATTTTTCATATATGGATCGATTGCTCTTTTCTCCCAAGTTCTTTGAAGGGTTCATCAGGCGTTGAATCTTCTAGAATTCATAGTTGGATTTTCAAGTGTTCTATATTTTCAGAGAGGGGAATCGTGATACGGATGCTCTTTTTAAACATTCTTTGAAACTATAGGTGGAGAAGGTTTTTTTTCTTCTTTAGTTGGCGATTGCATAGGTTGGGAATATTTTCATTTTTCTTGATGCTTTCTGTTTTTTTTGGTGGTCTACATGCTATTTTTTGTTCTGGCTGTTTTACCCATGGTTTTTGGTGCTTTTTTGGTTGATGTCCTTATTAACTTTTTTCTTTTATCATTTATATACATGGATCCTCCTATAGGTTTTTTGAACGATGTTCTTTTTTTCTTTGGTTAGTACAATTTTATATATAAAAAAAAACAAACAAAAAAAAACAAAATATGGACACCGTAAAGTTGTTTGAATTTATATATGGGTTCAAAAAATAAATAGCACTTTTTAGAGGTGACGTTTCAACTGCTTTTATGACTTATGTTTAAAAGACACCTATTATGGTGAACGGACAAAAATGCCCCCAATAGTTGTTTCATCAGAATATTTGATTCATTTTTTTACAATGAGAGATATGAAATAGAGAGAGAGTTTCATTGAAACTCAGACGCTACGCAGACGCATTCGGGGGTCGAGCTCGGGCACTTTGTCATCGATTCGAGCTTTTTTAACAAGTGTCCGAGCTTTTTTGCACTTGATTCGAGACTTTTTGTCAAGTTAAAAAAAAGTTCGGACAATTGGCAAAAAGTCTCGAATCGAGCTTTTTTGCCAAGTGTCCAAGCTTTTTTTTACTTGATTCTAGACTTTTTGCCAAGTTAAAAAAAAGTTCGAGCACTTGGCAAAAAGTCTCGAATCGAGCTTTTTTACCAAGTGCCCGAGCTTTTTTGCACTTGCTTTCGAGACTTTTTGCCAAGTTAAAAAAAAACTCGGGCACTTGGCAAAAAGTTTCTAATTGAGTTTTTTTGCCAAGTGTCCGAGCTTTTTTGCACTTGATTCGAGACTTTTTGCCAAGTTAAAAAAAAACTCAGGCACTTGGCAAAAAGTCTCGAATCGAGCTTTTTTTGTCAAGTGCCCGAGCTTTTTAGCACTTGATTCGAGACTTTTTGGCCAAGTTAAAAAAAAGCCCTGGCATTTGGCAAAAAGTCTCGAATCAAGTGCAAAAAAGCTTGGGCACTTGGTAAAAAGGCTCGAATCGAGCTTTTGTTTACTTGATTCAAGCTTTTCTGACAAAAAAACTCGAAGACAAATCAAAAAAACTTGAAACAGTATAAAAAACTCAGAATCATATCAAAACAGCTCGGACACTAATAAAAAAGGCTTGAAGTATTTAAAAAAAATCTCGAACAGAATTTGGAGACTAAATGTTCATACATGTTCATACAAAGATTGGGACAACAAATTATAACGAATGGATACATTGTTAAACCACACAGAAATATATGATAATGTATAAAAGAAGATCACAAACATATGCTATTTTTTTTAACAGAATCTGGAGAGAGACAAGTTTTTTGGAGAGAGATGAGTTGTAGATCGATTTTCAGACAACAATTTTGGAGAGAGAGGAGTTATCGTTTTCAAAGTGTAGATAGAAGCACAATGAGAATAAAAATAAATTATTTAAGGGTAATTTGGATAGTTCACCATAACAGATGCCTTTTAAACTTAAGTTATTAAAACGGTGACATCATTACAACACACACATAAAAAGGTGACATATCTCACCATTTCCACATTTATATATTCTACCTAAAAGACAAAAAAATAACATTATGACAGGTTTTCAAAAAAAAAAAAAAAAATCTTCTAACTAGGTTTCACGATTTTCAAATATTATATTTATTATATTATCTCTATTTCTTGCAAAGTTTTTTTTTTATCATTATTAACATAATAAACAATATTTATTTCATTTCTTCTAATTCTTCTTAATTTATCCCTAAAGGATCTTGTTGCTAAATTTTTTGTGTAGCTTTATTATTTTTCTACATAAATTTTACTGCTTTCCGGAATATTCGTAGATTTGTGTAGCTTTATTATTTTTGTCCATATAAATTTTACTGCTTTCTGAAATGTCTGTATTTTTATTTTTCTCTAAAATAGGTAACTTCCATTCTAATCATGACGCTTGCATTTTAACATATCTGCTTGAAAAATATTCAACTACCTTTTTATTTATAAATCTAAACTTATAACATCTTCCTAAAAAAAAATTAGTCTGAAATTTTTGTATTCAACATTCATTCTAAAGCCTTTTGTTTGTATATCCAATTAAAACTTACTTGAACCATTAAGAGCATCTCTAATTTGAAAATAGCTTGCGTATGAATTATTGTTGACATGACAACAATGTCAAGAAACTTACTGTCTATGTGTCATAAATATGGACTTAAAAGACAATCAATTTATTTTATTTTATTTCCTTACAAAAAAATAGATGAAAAAATAATATTAATTTTAAATGTTTACTGAGTCAGCATTTTTATTTTCTTTTTTATTTTATTTTCTTACAAAAAATAGATAAAAAATTAATGTCAATTTTAAATGTTTGCAGAGTCATCCTAAAAAAGGCATGTGCAACAGGCCATCTAAATGTGAACGGTCGTGTTGACAATGTCTAAAAACATTTTTACATCGTCAGCTTGAGGTTGATTATGTACGGCTGCATTGGAGAAAGATTTTTTAAAAGAATGTCTATTAATCCTACGTGACATCTTTTTTTTTTCCGCAAGCCACACTTGCATTGGAGGTGCTCTTAGTTGTTTTGTTTGTTTGTTTCTTTAAGTGGTCAAACAACTTAAAAAATAAAGTAAGAAATTCTAACTTTTAACTTAATTCCAAATTACTAACAATTAAAATATTTCTTTCCAAGTCCATCATCTCAAAGAAGATATATTTCCAATTTTATATAATTTGATATGATGTAGAATTCTTTATTTTAGTATATTTATTATTTTAAACTGCTTTTAGGAAAAAAAAAATTCTTCCTAAAAATGAACAATTGAATTTCGCTCCTACCTAATCTTGACAAAAACTATTTATTTTTTTCATTTAACTATTTTGTGGCTTGAAGATGTTATAGAATAGTTGTTATATATATATATATATATATATATATAAAACCGGTGTATATAATTCAGAAACCTATTTACTTTTTTTTTCTTTGGTTTCCGTTGCATATGATCTAGGAAACCAAAAAAACAAAAATAGTTTCTTGCATTATATATATCTACAATCTGGACAATGTACAAAATTGAACTTGAAATTTGTTCGCAGAATATGCAAAATTCTATTCTTTGATGATTTGTTTTTTTTGCTTTGTTAAATTGAACTTTGTTTGCAGAACAACATACAAATCTTATAAAGAATGATGTATAATAAATTACTTATTTTCAGACAATTTTATTTTTAAAAAACAATATTGACAGTACATTCATATGTGAAGGAAAAAAAGCAAATATATCATTTAGGTTCAGATTTTAGTCCCTATTCAGTATTCAGAAAAATTCATGACTGTTCAGTTTTCAAACTGTAAATTCCTCATATTTTGATTGGTTTAATTCGTTGACAAACCACATTGGGGATTTACTTGTATGGGTAGATTATGCCTCTTTATTCGTGATCAAGCTTCAATGGTATCGTCAAACTCAAGAGCACTTCAAAGGTATATCTCTTTGCTTAACTTTTTAAAGAGATTTAGTTGCACACACTCATTAACTCTCATGCATGTTTTATTCATCTTGCATTAGTGCTTAATTGCTTACATGTGTGCTTTACTATCCTATCTCTTCCATACATGTTTGGTATGTCATTTGGCCTTTAAAATCCCTTGGTATTTCTTGAGAGTGCACGGGTAGGTGACCGCGCACTGCACTAGTGGGTTCCGTAGGAGTCTCCCACTAAGTCACCCGCTAAGTCACCAGTGTAAGGCCTTCCAGGCTTTTACGCGGGACATGTATCCGCGGGAGCCTCCCATGGAAAATGTATTTTTAGGCTGTGTTGTATTGGGTGAGCGAGTGAGTGTGATGGTCTCCCACTCGCTCACTTCACTGTGTTTGGGGTATTTTTATCTTTTCACATGGTGTTGTTTGTCCCCAAATAAATTCATCATCTTCTTCCCCAATTTTCTATTTGAGTTCAAAAAACATACATAGTGAGAGAAAATTATTTTTTTAGAGAGAGAGACTCCCAAGAACTCACCTTTACTCCTCCAAACTCATTTTTATGAGCATCTAGCATCTTCTAGCATCTTCTAGATTGTGTTCTTACATGGGTCTTCATCAACACACATGACTTGGTAAGTAGAACACCATTTTTATTTATTTTAGTGTTCGTACTTAGTAAGAAATATCTTGTATGTCTTGTCTGCATGTAGATTAGGTTTTTATCTACAAGTTGAGATTTTTTGTGTTGATTTTTGGGTTTTGTATTGCGATAGCTATTGCATTTAGGTGTGCATTTATTTCATATAACTAAGTTATATGTATATCCTATAGCAACATGATATCTAGGATTGTTTGAATCATTCATCCATGATTAGATAAATATTAAATGTGTTGACCTAGCATTTATGCATTTAGAATATTCTCATATTCACATTAGGTTGCATATCTCTCCTCTCTTATGAGTTAAGTATAGTATGTACCGTTAGCACTATACAAGCAAGAGCCTAAAATCACTATTAAAGACATGCAGGTAGCAAAAGTGGATTAGTAACCATATCAGTATGATGTGGTCAACCTAAATTGTAATCTTTTTGTAAATAATGGATTTGAGGGCTCGATTGGCTAGCATTAGCTAATCCCGTGGTTTTTACTTTGTTGAAAATGTTCAACGTAAAATCAAGTGTTATTTACATTCCATATTTTACTTGATTTTGTTGTATGTTTATTTTGGGGTAATTATTTAAAATTAATGATATGATTAATTGAAAGGTTGGCAATTAATTTGTTTAAACCTATTCACCCCTTAGGTTATTTAGACACATACTTTAATTTAATTTCACAGACAAAAAAACAAACGACCCCTAATTTTTATTTTTTAACAAAATTCTTTTATAATATCTTTATTAAGTATGCATCATTCTATTGCTATTTTATTTCTTAAGTCTACCTTTGCACTAGCCATCTGTGCTTGTTCATGGTCTATAAATCTACCGACAGATAAAAATAAATGTTTTATAGTATCTACTCCTTTTCTAGTTTGACTCATAATTCCAATAACTACTCCTTCTAAATGTATATCGGTTTTTTTTTTTACTTTTTAAGTAATTTAGCACTTTTGAGGGCTTATTAAAGTAATTTTTTCTCGATTATTCACTAACAGTAATGCTACTTTACCCAAATTTGGTATCCAAATGATGTAATAACACTATAATCCATTAATATAAATTGGATTAGATTTTGCATGATTTCAACGAATGGATTGTAGTGTTGCTAAATCATTTAAGCGCCAGATTTGGACACCAAATTTAGACAAAATAACACTACTCATTATCTAATGCTAATTTAAATTCATCTCTATAAACATATAAATTACTTTTAAAAGTATCTAAGTGCTTTTTTGGTTGAATTTTCTATTAGCTCAAAAGGTATACGAACATCTACTTGAGTTTTTCAGAGTTGTTTGGTTGGGCTTTTGAGATTGTCAATTTTATATTCAGTAGAGACCGGTAGAGTTTAAATCTCTATTAGACAAAAGCTCCTCTCTATGAGCTTCTATAAATAGACATTTTTTTTCTTCAAAAAAAGAAGTATTTGACCTATATATCCCTATTTTTTTTATTATTGACATGGAATACCCTTTGTAAAATAAACCCAGGAACCTTTTTATATTCTTTATTCTTTACTTTCCACATATAGGCTATTTTCTGTATTCTACACATACTGATGTATGTATAATATTTCTTCATTATTATTTTTATTTTTTATCTGTTTATCTTTATGTTTGTTTCTATTGGCTTTGATTTAATTTTTTATTTCTTTATAATGCTTTTGATTACATTATTTTTTGTCAAAAATTTTGAAATACTGTCACGTTTTTTATCTTCATCACCAAGTTGTTTGATTATTGTCCAATTATGTTTTGAGCTTGAATTTCCTTTTCAATTTTTCTTTTGGATTGTTTCATGTGGAAATGGTGAGAAATGTCACCTTTTTTTTGGTGAGTTGCAATGATGTCACCAGTTTAATAAGTTAACTTTAAAAAACACATATTATGGTGAACTACCGAAATTGCCCTTAAATAATCGATTCTTTATTCTTTAAAAGTTTCTCTCCAAAAAAGTTGTCTGAAAAAAAATTTGTTTAAATATCAATCAACTACTCCATGTATCTCTTCAAAAAAGGAGCTCGATTCCAGATATTGCACAAGAAGGTAAACAAATATTTCTGATCTTCATTTTCATTTTTCATGCATTTCAGTGTGGTTTAACTATGTATGAACATGTTGCCTCCATTTTTGTTTTTGACGTCTACGAGTTGTAAACTTTTTAAAAATAATGTATGAACAAGTATGCATTTCTTTTTGTATTTATATTTGGCCGAGTTGATTTGAAGTGGTGCAAACAAGTTTAAAATCTTGGGCATAAAAGCTCGAAAGCATTTTAAAAAAGCTCGAAACATTAGTAAAAAAGCTCGAGCAAATTTTAAAAAAGCTCGATCTATAAAATAAATGCTCGATCCCTCACTAAAAATGCTCGATTTCTCATAAAAAATGCTCGAGCCCTCACAACAAAAACTCGATTATGTACAAAAAACGCTCGATCCCTAAAATAAAAAGCTCCAGCCATATTTGAAAAAAGCTCGAGCAATATTAAAAAAAGCTAGATCATGTACAAAAAGAGGTCGGTCCCGATCAAAAAAAGCTCGATCAAGTTCAAAAAAGCTCGATCATGTACAAAAAGAGCTCGATCAGTAACAAAAAAAGCTTGATCGCTTACGCTTTTGATTTTTGTTTAATCCTTTATAATTGTAAATTTAATATTAAATATTATTTTCTTAATAATGGTTTTTGATGATGATTTTGACAGGATAATGGATAGGGTGAGAATAGTCATATCTTACAACGGTCGATGAGAGTAATTATCCGACGGAAATCAGAGGTATTTAGGTTCCGATAACCAAGGTTTGTATGTGTCAAAGAATTTGACTTACGACGAACTGGTGTCGATCGTGTAAACCATTGTGAAGTTTGATGAGAACAAATACATTATTGATCTACAGTCTATATCAATTGTTCCTGGGACTACATGTCGTACATTTATAAGAAACAATGATGATGTTCAGTTTATGTTAGGGGAAGATAGGGTGATCCCTCAAGTATTTGTTAGTCTAATTGAGAGGCCAGCAGGAGGTGTCATTGGTGAAGATATCCCTTATCGTGATAACACCCAACAATTTCAATTGTTAGACGGAAGCAACCAGTTGTTCACAGAAAGAAGTGGGATTGATGGTCGGAAAAATATATGTGCTGTCCCAACCTAAGTAGCTGGCCATGCTGATATACTGGGACCTCAATTCAACGATATCTTTCGTTGTCAAATTGAGATGAATGGTAGTCAGTACAACCACCAATACAATGAGATATACAATGACATCAATAATGAGCAGAATACATCACAGAATGTTGGGCCGATTCATGAGGTGGATAATGAGGGAAATTTTAATCCGGTAGATAATGTAGAAAACAATGAGGATGATGAAGAACCTGTCTAAACGGAAATACATGTAAGACATGTACGCATATTTAGTTCTAGTGCACCAGATATAGCTGGGACATTCGAGGTCTGAGCTAATGTAACTCTAGATAATTCTGATAATGCCACAACATGGGTTATTCCAGGAGCAGAATCATACTCGTTTGGTATGGGTGGAGGCAGGAACTTGGTTGAAGATGAACCTACAAGCATGTATAAAGAGTAATTTTTTTCAACGAAAAAGGATTTGAAGAGACAAGTAGGCCATTTTGCAATGCAGCAGAACTTCGAGTGGAAGGTGAAAAGGTCCAATAAGACAACATTACATCTAGTTTGTTTGATGAAAAATTGTACGTGAAAGTTAAGAGCGGTGAGGAGAGATGATAGGACATATTTTCAAGTAAGAAGTTTTGTCAAGGAGCACACTTATCCATTAGAGGAAATTCACTGCTGCCACCGACAAGCTAGTGCAGTCATAATTGAGAAGTGATTGCACCTAGACTTCAACAACAAGAAGGTCGACTAATGCATCCGAAAGATATAATCGCTGACATGAAATCAATGTATGGAATCCAAATCATGTACAGTAAGGCACACGCCGCCCTCAATTATGAATTGTCACTGACCTATGAAACGCAAGAGGAAACCCTCCAACTGCTTTCATTATTTGGTTACGTTTTGGAATAAAAAATTCCAGTACAATCACTAACTTACAGTGTGACAAAGATTGTAGATTTCTGTACTTTTTGATGTCGATTGGTGCCTCACTCAGAGGATTTCGGGCATGTATGCGTCCAGTAATTGCCGTTGATGGTACCCATTTGAAGGGACGATTCGGGGGTATAATGTTTGTTGTAACAACACAAGATGAGAATGAACAAGTGTATTCAATTGCTTTTAGGTACGACGACTCAAAAAATAACCTTTCATGGGAATGGTTTTTGGATTGCTTGAATGGTGACCTAGGTCATATTGATGAGTTGGTTTTCATTTGAGATAGACTTGCATGCATTGAAGCAGGGATTTCTAAAGTGTTCCCTTATGTCACCCATGCTATATGTTATTGGCACTTTGCTGAAAATATTAAGAAGCGATTTCATAGGAAAGATGTTACCACAATAATAGACAAAGCAACCCATACGTACACCGAGTTTGAATATAACCGGTATATGGAAGAGTTAAGAAACTTACACCAGAATGCATATGATTATGTAATTGATGCCGGTCCACACAAGTGGTCTTGTGTACACTGCTCAGAAAGAAGGTACAAGGTGATGACAACAAATGCTGCAGAATACATAAACTCATGCCTAAAATTTGCATGACAACTGCCTATGTTGACTCTGTCTGAGTTCATTAGGAATATGCTACGACGGTGGTTTCACAATCGCTATAGAGCTGCACAATCCATGCGTCATCAGTTGACTGACACAACACATCTTGTGATCTTAAAATGTGTGGAGAAGTGTGGTTTTGTGACCATAAATCCAGTAGACTGTAATATTTTCTTGGTCAAACAGTCTGGAAAAAAATGGACTGTTGACTTAGCCAGGAAGACCTGTACTTGTAACAAATTCCAAATGGATCATTTTTCATGTTCTCACGCACTTGCGTTCGCACTGTACATTACTTTCAAGTTTTACTGTGAGGTAATTATTGCTGAAACGTAAAGCTCATCGTTTTCAATGTTTTTTACAGGGAGAGAAACTTGGATTTGACAACTTTGTGTTCGAACTACTACAAGGGACATACAGTTATTGACGCGTACTCGATTTCTATTATGCCAGTTGGACATCCTTCCACTTGGGTTGTGCCATCTGACATTGCTCAGAGGGTGATTTTGAATCCAATCTCCAGGAGACAAGTAGGATGCCTGAGGGCGGGTCTCCATGTCACGTCATCGGAGAGGACAACTACACAATCGTGTAGAAGATATGGACAACCAGGGCATAATTCCAGGAGATGTTCTAACCCACCTTTGATTAATGAAGGTCCAAGCAGAGGTGTTCCTGATGAATACCGCCGCAAGTGTAGCATCTGTCATTCAATTGGACATAACAAACAGACGTGCCATAACATGGATTCTAATAGGGAATGAATGACAAAGTTTTGATCACATTGTAAACATTTGGAATTGTATCAGATTCTAATAATTTGAAATTGCAATAATGTTCGTTAACTTATTTTGTATGTGTTCGTTAAATTATCGTATCACATTGTCAATGTTTGGTATGTGTTTCGTACATGTGATGGCAGACATTGGAAACAGAAACATTAAAAGAAATTGAAATAATATTAATGAATTACAATGTCTTTGTACATAAAAAATGGTAGGAAATATTAAAAATATACAACATTAAATATACAACCAATCACTAGGCGGGCCAGGAGTTACAAAAAATCTCCATAGTCATTTTCTCCTGAATGATCCCCATGTCGTCCTCTGACCAATCAAAAGGCCTTCGACCCGCTAGTAAGTACTCCATAAGTCTCAAAGTATGGGGATCACAGTTACCTCTTCAATTGGGCACATTAAAATGCGTTACAAATCTTTTTAAAATAATATCTGAGCACATGAATGAAATAGAATGTCTTACGATTTTTTTGTTGGGGGACTGTAAAAGTGGAGACAACGCTGACCGAGAATGGCTTATCTTCCCTGGGGAACGGCTGATGACCACCTCGTCGTGCAGTGTGGAACCCCGCGTCATTCAACATAGACGACAAAAACTACCGTAATGGTCGGACTTGCTGATTCCTGATATAATGTGGAACTTCTTGTCTCTAGGGGTCAAATATGTCAAGCTTCCCAAGAATAAGGTCGACAGTCACCACCAGTCAATGTTGGCTCCCAATGTTGCACGGTATTAGGACCTATAATAGTATGCAGAAGGTGTTAGGTCAGGATATAAGAACAATTTATATTTTAAAACGGTATTTTTGATTTAGTCCCTATGTTGTTTTTGAATTGTTTTTTTTACTCACTTATCCAATTTTCACAGGATTGGTCCCTTTGTTTTAAAAAACCACTCAATTTGATCATTTTAACCAGATTTCTAACGGTCAACTGAAACAGAAAAAGTAAATTGACTATTTTACCCTTAATTTAAAGTAAATGACCATTTCACCATCTAATTTTCTTATTTAAAAGTATTAAAATATTAAATAATAACTATTTACAAAAATTAAAAATTTACCTTTCATATTAATAAAAATTAAATGTAAAAACAAAACAACAAAAAAGAAAAAAAAGAAAAAAGAAAATAAAATCTAGGTTTTTTTGAATCTGGAAATAAAACCCAAATCACCTAAACACTCTCTCCAAACCTATTCATCTCTTCACCAATATCACCATCGACATATCACAACACAAATAACTCAAAAATCCAAACCCAATCAAGTCACCCTTTCCAAACACCCAACAACCAAAACCACTAAAAACCCCTCCATGAAATCAATCAATCTCAGTCGTCCCTCTAACCACTGATTGGCATTCCAACTCGAACAACTTCAGAACAAAAGCAGCGATGATGACAATGTCGATAAGAAGTCGACGTGTTTGATCTGGGTTTGGCTGTCGGGTTGGATCTGGGTTTGGTTACCGATCTAGGTTTGATCGTGTTCCTTTCTCTCTCTCTCTCATCAACCTTTTTGTTTAATGATGATTCAATTTGATTGGTGGGTTTGGTTTCGATCTGGGTTTCAATTTGTGGTAGTGATGGTTTGATCGATTTGGGTTCTGGTGGTGGTGGTGGTGTTTTAGTTTCTGATTTGGGTTTCAGTTGGTGGTAGTGGTCGATTTGAGATTCAGTTCATTTAGGTTTCTGATTTGTGATGGTGGTCTAGTGGTGATATGAACTATAGATCTGGTGGTGATAGTGGACTAGAGATGGTGTGGGTATCAAGTTGGGGCATACACTGATTGTTGATGATCCAAATGGGGAATTCAAGGTTTCGGTTTCCTGGGTTTCTTATTGATGTTCTGATTTTCTGGTTTTGATGATCGGGTAGTGGAGTGATTTTCTGGGTGTGAGAGAGTGGTAATGTTGCAAGGATTTTGGTTTTGTGTTGATTTGGTGGTGATAAATCTAGGTTAGGGTTTGTGTTGATGAATTATCTTGGTTTGAATGATATGAATTGATTTATGATCTATGATAAGATTTTTTAATTTCGTTTTTTCAATTGATTTGATCTCTAACGTTTTCTTTTAAAAAAATTTATTTATTGTAAGCAAATTATTTTTTTAATTATATTATTTTAAAAAAAAAATTATTTTTCTTTTTCATAAATATATTTTTAGTTGTTTTTTTTACACGTGGCCGCAACATATTAGACAACCGTTAAATAACCAAAATACCCTGCTTTCAGTTAACTCAGACTAACGTCCAACTCACAGAAGGACCAAAATGAACGGTTTTGAAAAATATAGGGCCCAATCCTGTGAAAATTGGATAAGTGAATAAAAAAAACATTTGAAAAAAAATGTAAGGACTAAATCAACAATACCCCATAAATCATTTCCACCGTCTAACACTTACCAAGTCAACCTCGTGCCATGGGCGGTTTCCACTCGTGGTTACTCCACGGACCGTCTGAAGGTCCTCTTCCAACCATCGGGACTGTAACACATTCCACCTTGCTGTGGTCACAGCCCCGTGCAAATCACGAGGCATCATTCTCTCCCACTGTAATAACATAAGTGGCTGTTTATATAATCATTGAAAAAATCGTGTCAATAATAAAAAACCATAAAACGCGATGCAATTTCAATATTTTATAACCACTTACATAGAATTGTGTATCCAATACGTTGATCCTCTGGTTGTACACAGTGGAGAATCCTCCCTAATGCTTCCGAAGAATATGGAGGTATGAGTCCATATGCTGACAGAAAATAAAACTAATGAATTGTTAAAAATACAACATTTTTTAAATAAATGTTAATATGAAAATCACGTAAGTACATACCGTGTCTTCCAAATCCATGAAGTTGGACTGCATACGCATGAACCATCCGGCGTCCATTGGTGCCAGCACGTCCACATCACGTCTGTTTAATGGTTGGATTAGCTTTAGGTAAATTTGAATAAACATTAAAACACTGCCATTTTTATTAGATGAAGTTGGACTCACAGTTCCCTGTTGATGTTCTTCTTGAAGGCTTTGTATGTCGCAAGTTGGTCGGCGTCTACAAGTTCGTGGGGTTCAAATATATGTTCCACAGACTCAAGCCGTGTCCTCAACCTTTTCGGCCAACATGGAACTGTGTAAGGGCTCATCAACAACATCCGTATTTAAGTATACGCTTCTTGTGCAGTACTCTATCCTCCGATGAGCTCTGAAGCTCGATCGATGTGTTGGGTGGGGGAGGGGACCGTTGAGCCTGGGTCAATATGCTGGGTAGGGGAGGGGACCGCTGTGGTTGAATTGATGTTCTGGGTGGTAGAGGGGACCGCAGACCCTGGGTCAACATTCTAGGTAGGGGAGGGGACCACTCAGCCTGGGTAGACGTACTGCGTAAGAGAGGGGACAACTGAGCCTGGGTCGATGTGCTGGGTGGGGAAGGGGACCGCTGTGACTGAATCTATATGCTAGGTGGTGAAGGGGACCGCTGGGGCTGGGTGGACCCAGATAGTACAGTTGGGACCCCCCCCCCCGTATACCTACCAGTCCTGTCTCCAGGACTAAAGTCTAGATCAGGAGGTGGGGGGTCATCCCTGTGTGTAAGAATGGTTGACCCCTAAAGCCCCCGGATCATATTCAGTAACACTCATTGTTGTTGCTGACGAACCTCGTCACTCTTCCGGATCATATCCACCAACTCCAAGTGTTGACGCTCTCGATCTTCCTCACTCTTCTAGAGGGCTTCACACATATCGTTCAACATATATGCCCATGAGGCCTGGAATCATGACTATATTGTTAGTACAAAACTATCAATATCACGTGTTATTAAAAAAACTAAACTTTGTTTTCAACTTACCTCTCCATCACGTCCAACGCCCCCACGGGAATCCCCTTAGATGTACCATGTTTGGGGGTGGTAAACTGAACCCGCCTACACCTATGCCTTTCTCTTTGAGGGTCTGTCTGATATCTCTCACTGTCACTGGGCCTTAAACCCCCAGTATCTGGCTCAGATCCCTCATTGTCACTGGTCCTGTCTGTCAAACCCCCACCCCTTGTCCCACTATTCCAGCCAAAGGTAGTCTGATCAGGGACCGGAGGCGGAATATGAATCTTGTCCTCCTCTACATACAGGCTTCCCCCTCGTTTAGCCCCGTATAGTATGGTGCATGTCTCTCAGCTAGTGTGGGCACCAGTTCCTTTCTCGTAAACATCTAAAATATTAGTTAGAACAATGTAATTATACACATACTAACTAATATAAACATTAACAAATTAAATACATACCCTGGCTTTGAAAATCTTGGCCAGCTTCTTCCCTCTCGGTTGTTTGGTCAACTCCTACTTCAAAATACGGGGAGACAGACCCGTATCCCTTCGGGCACTGAACTCTTGGCCCAAATCAGGGATTACCTCGAAAGCAAATATCTGCATCAAAGATAAGTACGATAAGTATCCATAAAATTGAGGACAGCACCAATAAAGTACAACTTGTAATTTGAAGTTCTTACTAATAAGGAGTGAGATAGACCATATATGCTGTAGGTCTCCACCGTATGTACGTCAACACCCTTTTCCTATTGGAGTCCCTAGAACCCGTCTCATCGCCCATCAATCGCATGCTTGAATGAGTAAATAGAATGCCTGTACGTGTGGGCACCCCACAGGAGTGCATCGAACGCATCGAGATCCTCAACCAGCCGTAACTGCCAAACTGAATCTTGAATCTCTTATCCACCCCCATTAGTATACAGTTCAACATATATATGAGGCAAAGCTTTACAGCATTGTATGCCTCTCCAAACTTTACGACAGTGACAACACCTCTTATCTCCTCCAATGAGACCTCATTGGCTGTAGGAAAGTACCGCTGATGTATGCCATTCTCCACTGGTGCATACTTGGTCGTTTCCGGTACAACTCCAAACTGTAATCTGATGATTAGGAAAAATTCTACCTTTAAAAACCTCACCGAATGGTTCCCTAACATGAACTACATCTCATTTGTTGGGCCATTATGATGTAGCTCCCTCAAAAGCAATCGATGGATAACACCACCCGAAAACTTCATCTCCCGATGCATCGTCAGAAAATGCCTGAAAAATGAAGCCATGAACCGACATTGAACTTCATCTGCAAATTCTACAGGGACCCGGTTCAGCGCGTCGTCTATATGGGCAAGAGTGTCAAATTGGTCGTGCCGAGTCAATTTTCCCTCGTACCAGTCTCCTTGTGGAGTTTTAAGCAAATCCCTCAACCTATTTCTCATCTTCAATGTAACAGAAATACAACATCACTAAACAGAAAAAATCTCAGAACCAAAATTATAAGTCTTGATCCAATGTAAAAACAGCTCGGTCCTAAAACCAATATGCTCGATCCCAGGACAAATACACTCGACCCTTTAAAAAAAAGCTTGATCCTATGACAAAAATGCTAGATCACATAACAAAAAAGCTCGATCAAATTATAAAAAAGCTGGAATCTATAAAAAATAAGCTCGATCCAAGGACAAAAAAGCTCGACACTTTGAAAAAAAGCTCGATCCTATGAAAAACAAATATGCTTGATCCCATAACAAAAAATCTCGATCCTATGTAAAAAAAACTCGATCTTATTTAAAAAAAACTCGATCCCATGATGAAAAAGCTCGATCCAATGTAAAAAAAAGCTCGAGCCTATGGAAAAAAGCTCGATCCCTTAAAAAAAAAAGCTCTACTTACTAAAACCTAATTTTCACGAAAATAAAGCTCGACTCATCTACAAAAAAGCTCGACCCTTTAGAAAAAAACTCTATTCTATGAAAAAAAATGCTCGATCCCATAACAAAAAAGCTCGATCATATGTAAAAAAAGCTTGATCTTATTTAAAAAAAGCTTGATCTCATGATGAAAACGCTCGATTCAATGTAAAAAAAAACTCGAGCCTATTGAAAAAGCTCGATCCCATTCAAAAAAAGCTCGAAACCTTACAAAAAAAGCTCGACTTACCAAAACCTAATTTTCATGAAAATAAAAGCTCGACTCAACTACAAATAAGCTCGATTCTCCTGCAAAAAGTATCGATAACCCAGAATTTTATCTTCCGCAACAGATATTCAATCAAATTACAAACCATAACCTAAACCACAACCATTGTCAGATCTCTATTATTACTGGTTTCTACAATTTCAATCAACAAAACTCAATTCTAACATGTAATGCAAGTTATCAACAACAGAAACGAGGAAAAAAAAACTAATCTTACCTGTGTCAATCGCAGCTGTTCTCGTGTACTCTCGTTCCCGTCACTTTACCGTCGATTAGTTTTCCTTCGGTTTGACTGTTGCTTTTCTGACTTAGAAAAAAATAAATTTCTCAATGTTTTAATATTTCGGGGTATTTTCGTCTGAACACGTTAAATTGTGTCTTTTAAACATACATTAGTAAAGTGGTGATATTTACACAACACCCCCTTCAAATAGTGCCAATAATTTTTGAGCCCTTATTTCGTTAGGGTTTATCACATACTGGCTTGAGTATTTGAGACTTGTGTTTTCTTCTCTCATCTTGTTTTGGAATTGATTACTCCAGGCCAGACATGGTGGTTTGATGTTAATTTCTATATAATAATTGAAAGAGAGAGAGAGAGAGAGAGATAGAAATCAAATTTCCATCATGTGTTCTATATTATTCCATTTGTAAATTATAGATATTGGGAATTTTAAAGTAAGATATAGGGAATCATACAACAATAGAATAGTGAGCAATTTAGGATGTAAATCATACGATCAACTTAATAAGAGCACAAAAACTTTATATTTCATTTGTAAAATAGGACATGCATATTCTTGATGTTGGGACCCCTAGAAACAAGACTTTTAAAAGGGAGTGTGAAATAATTGCGCTAATATTGTAGCATCATTGTAGTTTGTCCCATCAATATTTTACTTGTTTCCTCAATTTGTTAAGCAGAATAATTCCAATCTTTTATTACCTAAGATAATTCCAATCTTTTATTTTATTTTAAGGAGCCGTTTGACTTCGGCCATAATCAGTTGCTTGTCTCTTTTATAGTTTAAGGTGTCTTATGGTTGTGTGCAGTTAATTTATATAATATTCTATGGATTTTTTTTGGGTTGCTTGTTGATTTTAATATTCATGAAGTAGTTATTTTTTTTATATAGAGTGGAACCTAATATGGAGGAAGACCAAAAAAGAAATAAGGCATAATGGAGTGATTTATATGTTAACACATTTGTTAAGATTTGTGTTTACGAAGGTGTAGCTGGTAATCGATCAAATGGTCACTTCAACAAAGAGGGTTGGAAAAATATTGCGACCAAGTTGGCACAAACAATTAAACAAAAACATTTGAAAAATAAATGAGATAATCTTAAGAGAGAGTGGCAGCCCTGGACAAATCTAGTTGGAAAAGAAACTGGCATTGGTTGGGATCACGTTAAGCAAACAATTTCCTAATCTAGTATTGTAATATTAATTGAAAATTAATTATTTTTTAGGAATAAATTTTAATATAATATATATACATGTTGAAATTAATGTAGAAAAGTCCGGATGCATTTAAATTTTGAACAAAGACTTGAGGAATACTGGCCATTTAGATATTTGTTCAGAGATGTTGTTATTGGGGAAGGATTTGAATTGGGCACCATCTATTGGGTTTATACCTACTGATGGTGAATATATAAAAGAAATCGATAGGATGAATGGAATATAAGCAAATATTAATTAAAATTCAGATAATACTAATGAGGATGGCACACCTGAGACTACTCCAAAATATACATTACAAGGAGATTTAAAGAAAAGAAAAAAAATATTTTCAGCTAAAGAAGGATCTGCTGCCATATTATCCAAACAATTAGATCGATTATGTGATTCAGTGGATGGTAAGAATGAGGAATCTAGCCTTGCAAAGGTGATCGAAATGTTACGTGGCATTCCAGAAAATTACGAGTGGAAGTGAGCTTTTTATAAAGGTGTTGACGTTGATTTCTGGATTGTATCAGAAAAGCCAATAAGGATTGGATTTCAGTTGTGATTTCAAAGAGAGAGAGGAGGAGAAAGTAAACAAGACACAAGTTTTTTACGTGGTAAAACTCCGATGACCGGAGAAACATCCACGGGTGGTTGAATGATCAACCAAGCCAAAATCCACTATGAATTTATGATGTTACAAGCTCTCGATCTCTCTGTATTTTTCTATGATTGTTGTCTATATATTTTATTTTTTGAGATTATGGTCCATTTATATGTTTATAGAACCCTGATATACTTTGTACAAGTAATAGATCTTTGTATTTAATTATAATTATGTACTTGCTTGAAGCTGATTGTCTTCTTTCCTGTTTTGGAGTTTTGTATTGAAAGTGAATGGGGTTCTAGCAACGTAGTCCAATTAGGACTTATTTCTTTATGAGTGCAGTCTTTTTGAAGAAGTAAAGTTACTGCCAGATTGTGAACCTTTCCTGTTTAATATCATATTTTTATTAGGATTCCCTTTCTTGATATGGATATCTCCGTGCATCCTAATGACTTGATCCACGTGAGCTTTGCACTGGGGCCTTTATTTGATTTTCATCACGTTTGTCCCGAGTAAGAGCAATACTTACTGATCCCGAGTAGCGCCAGTTGTTCCCAAGCAGAAATGTCACTTAATCAGCCCTGAGTGTCATTAGCTGATCCCGAGTAGTATATGATGTCGATTGACCCTGAGTAGGTTTTGGTCAATATTTGCTTACTCAGGTTCTCTTCTTCGGTGATGTCTTGTAGGATATTTTCTGAATGCCTATTCGGATGTCCACCTGACAATTTATCCTCTTCGTTGATGACATGTAAGTACGATAAAATTCACATATGACAAAAGGCAGTTAGACTTTTTGTTAAGGAGAACATAGAGAGGTTTGTTGCACTTAAAGATCATACACATTATGTTTCTAGAGCAAGCTTAAAATAAAATTTTAGATTTGGTCTTGTTTTTTATTTATTTAATGAATTGATTTGAGATTATGTTTATCTATTGGATAATTACTATTTGATTTATGCAATACACTTGAAGTTTTATTTTTTTTCAAATGAAATTCGATTGATTTTATTATTATTATTTTCATTAAAATTATGTTATTATTTTATTTGTTTGATAATGTTTATAATTTTTATAATATATTCATATTTTTCAGATATGGATGACGATTATGAAGCTTTCGATAATCAAGGTGATGACATTATAAAAAAAATGGTTTTTTCCGATGGCTAAATAAAGTCGGAAAAGACGATTTCCCGTAAAAAAAAATATGCCATCGGTAATAGTAATTAGAGGTGGTCAAAATTACAAGTATTTTCGACGGCTTATCTTTATTTCTGACGAGGATTGGTCGTCAGAAAAAGTTTAATGAAAAAAAAAAATGTCACGCACCACATCATTTCATCGCCCAGATAATTCTATGCATTTCATATGGCTTGAAGCCGTGACCTCAATGATAGATAGTAAATATTACTTTTAACGTTTTGTTATAAATTTATATCTGATATTTTTTGCATATAATTTATATATTTATATCTGATATTTTTTGCATATAATTTATATATAAGCTATTGATATGTTAATTAATTTTTTTTTATACAATATTTAAATATAACTATTTATATTGTTTTAGAAAATAATATTTTTAATAAAGTGTTTCTCTTATCTGATAGGAAATTACATTTTCCTACTTTATCTTGAAATGAGATATGTATATTATATCCTTGTTGATTTTATTTTTTATAATCAGTATTTTACTAAAAAAATTTATAATTTAAACTTATTTCAGTAAAATTTATAATTTCTTTGTATGATAAACAAATAGATATTAAATAAAATTATTAGAGTTTTTTTTTCAAAAAATATGATAGAGTAGTGTAATTAAACATAATTATAAATAACTAAATATTGTTGTAATTACTAATAATTTTGCTTTATTTTATATTTATTTAATTTAGTTAGATATATGCATAAAGTAATCTTCTTATTAGTCTTATTGTTTTGTTTCTAAAGTCTAGTCCCTACCGTCTAATTTTCTTACAGTGATCACCATAAATTTTAATATATATTTTTTACATTTCTATGACATATTATTTGAAAAAATCAAAATCAAATCAAAATATTTGGCGAAAATTTGACAGAGTGATTTCGCTAAAAGATATAGTGATATAAACAAAATAACATATATAGTGATACATTTAAAATATTGATATACAAGTCACGTTTTTTTGTTGTAGTGGATAAATTATCAAAAACATTCCATTATAATTTTTTAATTAATATTATAACAACAAATTAATTATTATTTTCAATGACAATACCATAACAAATAATATAGAAAATAGTACTACATTTTCGAGCGTAATTTTCATTAAAATATTGTCGAATATGTGGACTATTTCTGATGGCACAAAAATACCGTAAAAAATGTAGACTATATCCGAAGGCATAAAAAATACCATCGGAAATGTAGGTTATTTCCGACGGCCTCATGGCCGTCAGAAATATTGTATTACTTTTTCAATAATTCCGACGACATAAAGACTATTTCCGATGGTTATTCGACCGTCAGAACCGTGGTATTATATTTTGACTCATTTCCGATGGCTCTAATATGGTTGTCGGAAAATGTACTATTTCCGACGACAGTTAGTGCCGTCGGAAATCGTTCGTCACCAATAAACAATTTTTTTTTGTAGTGTGATGACAAAAAATGTTTACAAATGATAAAAATTGGAGTTGGTTTATATGTTTACCATTTTATTAAATACAATTTAAAGGAAAAGTGTTGAACATCATCTTTATTAGGATACAAATAGGTAATGGAGGTTTTACATGGCAATCATATCGTATGTCATGAGCAATTTAGGATGGAAACATTGTTATTCATAAAACTATGTGATACTTTACATCAATCTTATGGCTTAGAAAAAGGTGAGGACGTTTCAATACATGAGTCAATGGCTATTTTTTGGTTGGTGTTAGTGTTGGTTTTTATGCCTTAAATATTGTAATATGTAAATGTTACAAAAAATGAATAGAAGAAGTTAGTTTTTCATTCTATAAATATTTATTTAATTAACATCTATACACTTATAGCATGTGTGTAAAACATCCAAGATTACAGAATGTAATCTCAAGCTGAGTATATAAGTACCATATATAGAAGGGTTCAGTTTGAGACATGCAATCTAAAGAGTCTGTAAATAGAAAATAAAGATAGGTACTTTGTTTGTTGTTAATCTACAGTTACGGTTCATTCCGTAATGTAAGATTATCTTATCCTAGACTAATCATGTATGACGTGGGAATGGAGGTACCTTATATGATGAAATAATATAGGATAGGACCATGATCTATATGAATCTCTCACCAAGATCCGTTAAATGAAGAGATTCATGTATATTAGTAAATGATGGCTGTATATGGGTGATCTTAATCCTGAGTTTCTTACTGACTCCTTAAGTTGGATTATGGCTTTTGACATACCATAGGTGAGATCAGATTAATATTCATGATCAATAACTCCATATCTTGGTGTCATAGTTTAGCTTGTAGCTGGGAAGGTTCACACTCAATAGAGAAATCCACTCCTTCTTGCGAGAAGTAGAGGAGTAGTTTCATTAAGGGTTGATTCTGGGTTTGAACAGTTAAGAGCGCTCTTCTTCTTTCGTAATGGAAGACAAGATATAATTGTTCATTAGAGAATCAATGGTACTTAAAGGAAAATATATAATTAGAGAGGTATAACGGACTTTATAACCTGGCTTTAATTATGAACTACTCGGGGAGGATCATACCATATGAAATAGCTATATCGATAAATAATGAGATTTCAGTCTGTGTAATACATCTGCAATTATGAGAGTGTAACATCGGGTTTTTAGTGGAGTAACTCCGAGGTTAACGGAATATTAATTGAAGAGTTTAATATATATTTCTAAATATTATTGGAGCTCAAAACATGGGTCCATTAGGTCCTTCAGCTAGCCCTTTATGATTATTGATAACAAGGATCACGATTAAATTAATTGGATAGTCTAATTAATTATGTTACAAAAGTGACACGAATAAATTCAAAGAACTAATTAAATAATAAGATTATTTGATTAGTATATTAATAATTAAATTAAATTAATAGTTAATAATTATTAATTACTTAATTGTTAATAGGAGGTTATGTTGGGATTATGCTCAATATTAAGAGTGTAATAATGTATTTGACAATCTTTACATATTAATAAAAGTGATTTCTAGTTTAACAAATCTTATAGCATTTATAGTTTAATTATTATAATTGTTTAAAGTAAATAATCATAAGGTCAAAAGACTATAAGAAAAGAAGAATTGTTCGTACATCTAAATATGTCTGAGATAGACACAATTCTTTAGTTAGTCTTGAATAATATTCACAACTTAAGCTAATGGTTGGGTACCTTTATCTTGTTAAAGTTGTAGATTCTTTTGCTAGCATTTGAGTGGGATCAAATGTGTTATGATGAGTCTAAAATCATCAAAGTGTGGTGTCTTTGGGCAAAAGAATTTAGTGCACTACGTGCATTGAATAGAATCATAGTGAAATACTTTATCCAGAACCGTCAATGGATAAATGATGGACTTATGGTTGCAAGTGTTATCATTTGAGCTATCAATAAGTACGATTATATAACATAGTCTTTCCTCGATAGTTTGGTGGTATTCATTTGTTAATCGATAGAGAACTTCATTTATAGATATGGACATAGTGACTCAATTTATTAAATGATAGTAGAATATCATCATATGGATGTTTTAAGGTATTAGATATTAAATCTTAACGTTAAGTTTTCAATAATGTCTATTGACATATGGCTTCTAGACAAATCAAAATATCCAAGTTCAAAATGTGGTCATATGAGTAAATATGGTAACTTGGAGAGCTATAGGTGGTCTATGAGCTTTTGGCGATTACTGATATTCTTCACGAGGATACACTTTCTCCATTAAGATTGTCTAGGGTATGAATGAGCAATATTAACTTATTATATCTATATTTATGAGTTCAATTTTAGTTTTTTAGTGGAATGAACTAAAATTAATAGATCGGACCTAAGTGAATCATTTGTTGATTGTGATTAGGTTATGTTTATTTGAGTTTAAATTTAGGTAGCACGCCAAGATCCCCAATTCACACGAACTTGCAAGGATCACTTGATATATTCTACCGACCAATTTATGGGTCCATTTAGAATTGTATTAAGGCATGCGGACTTGTTTCTTTTTGTAAGAATGAGTCTAGTTCACATGTGGACCTTTTATTAAGGACCAATGGATTTAATAAAATAAGAAAAATAATATATGTGCCCATGTGTGGTCTTAGGGGGCAAGGCTATATATGTTAGTTTAATATATATATTTTTTAATTATTTAGTTAAATGGAAATTAATTAATTAATTATTTAATTAAAAGTCAAAATCTTTTTTCTAGTAGGAGATGGTCTCCTAGAGTCATATTATTGTTGGTAATATGATAAGTATAGAAACAAATATTATGGTGTGTTTAATATTTAACCTAGAGGGGGGTGAATAGATTTTAATCAAATTTTACCGAATTTTCGTTAATGGTCAATTAGATGAAAATACCCCTAACTAGTCACAACAATATCACAAGTGTAATAAGTGCGAAAATAATAAAGACACTTAAGATATACGTGGAAACCCTCCAAATGAAAAAAACCACGGGCTGTTAAGTGCGCCACATTCGAACAACGAATCCACTATTGGTAGAGGCTTTACAACCTACTCCCGGTATAACCCACTACCACTACCTAATCCCAGTATTAAATGGACCTAGTCCAATTTTATTACACTTGAAGCAACCTACTCCCGGATGCAACACAAGACTTACTTCTCTTGAATGAAGAGATAAACACCCTATGTGAATATATGATGATATTCAAACAACAAACAAGGCTAGGGGTACCTTATATGCTTATCTAGGATTATGAGATGACAATAAATGCAATCGTAGATATCAAGAGCTAAATGACATGTTATAAAGCTTAGCTAAACATAGAACAAGCAATCCTATGAAGCTATCATAAAAGCCAAATCAACACATGTTGTCATTAAGCATGACAAGGACTATAATGCAATCACTAAATGCAATTAATGAGTCCTAATCAACAATGTCTAAATGCAATGTATGAAGACTTAGCAAGAAGGGCAAAAATATCCTAAATTCAAGCTATCAACAAAAAAACTCAATCATGCATAGGAACTCATAAATAGATGCAATGAATGAAGTCCTAGCCTTTAATCAACTAATAAATGCAATAAAAACATCATCTTGGAAAACATGAACAAATGACAAAGATGAGATTTTTGTTCAACTTACCAAGTCAATCAAAGATGAAGACCCATGCCTAAAGATGCACAATAATGCATGAAGGATATTGGGTTTTGAGTTTGGAGAGTTAAAGAATAACTCTTGGAGTTCTCTCTCAAAGGAAATACATTCTCAATCTAAAAAATGGTTTGGAAGCTCTGAAAAACGAGTGAGGAAAAAGATGGCACATAAATATGAGCCCTAGAACAAAACTACATCATTTAAAAAATGCCTGAAATTTACACAGTGCGCTGGTGAGCTTCGCTGGTCGACAAGCGCCACACCAGCGTACACCTACTATCCAAGGGGCGCTGGTGAGGGCGCTTGTGATTTGGTGCAACCGTAACAATGCAACAACCTGATATTCAAGCGACCCAAAACATGACCAAATGACATCCAAAACTTTCACATAATATACCGTTGGAAAGGTATGGAAGTCTAATTTCTAATCCAATTAACGAAATGTGATTTGGATTTCAGTAGAAAATGTTATGGCTATTTAAGTGACCAAAGGTCAGAAACATACAACAACAGAGATGCCCTATTTTTGTGGTCAATTTGGAGATTTCAAAACCAATACAAACATTCATGAAATGTTACAAATAATATACCGTTGGAAATGTATGGGTGTCTAGTTTGTACAGAATTTTTCAAAACAAATTTTGAAGCATTTTATAAAAAGTTATGGTCACAAGACCATGCAAAGGTCAGTTTTGAAAAACATTTAAATCTTTGAAATCCATATTTTGAAACTAGATACCTTACTCCACATAACCAAACCAAGAGAAGAATACGACCTTCTCAAATGGTCACTCAATGTGTTAAGACAAGCACGAACAACACACAAAACCACACTATGAATGCACATAGACAACAATGAAGCACACATGCATAACAAATCAAATGCAAGTAAGTGTGTGTGTGAGCAACACATAATGCATGTCAATACAAATGCAAAGATGTGATCAATATAAACATGCAAGAAGAGTTATCAAAACATGAATGCACACTCATATAAACACACAACATATACGAATAAGAAATATGCATGAGTTGTGAGTGTGTGCAACTATATCTCTTCAAAGCAAGTAAGCATAAGAAATATACCTTTTGTGCTTCTTCTCTTGAGGTCTTGAGAGCCTAAGCTACCCTTACATAAAACCCCAATATGTAGTTTGTTCACGAAATAAGCCAATCAATAAATGAGGACTTTACAAGTATCAAATACTATATTTGATAAGTAGATAAATAATAAGAATTTATTTATCTAGTCAAATTAGGAAGTATTTGATTTCTATTAAAATTATAGTTGACATTTGGTCAAGTTAGAAAGTTTTAATTTAGTCACAATTTAATTATATTCAATAATTGGTTATTGAATACACTATTTGAGTTGGATTAGGATTCTTGGTGTGGGAAAGAAATCTTTCTTTGAAAATGATTCTTTGTCACCAATTAAATCCACCTAAGAAGAGGATTCTTGCCCATCAAGTAAATCCTCCTTAGGAGAGGATTTGGACACCTATATATATATTCCAATAGAGGAATTTGGCCAAGCTAATAATTCTATGCTAAAGAATTCGGCCAAGGCTTGTTGGTATCTTGAGAGAGTTTTTTTATTTTTATTTTGCTTATATAGTTAAAAAAAAACTTCATTCAACTATTGTGTGTAGAATTCGACCAAGGAGAAGATAAAAGGGGAACGTTTTTGTTTTCGATAGTGCACTAGTATCCTTTATATCAAAAGGGTTTTGTGTACAAAAATCAAATCGTGTTCACACGAGTTTCAATCAAATAGATTGATAATTCACAAGTGACCGGACGTTCTTGGGTTTTCTCTTGGAGGATTATTATGACTAACAAAGAAGAAGATTTTGTTTGTTTCCTTCCTCAGTTATAAAATTAAAAGAAAGGGAGCCCACACTCCTAGGTAATTCACATTTGTGATTGGATTGGAAGATCTTGTGGATTCAATTCGGCGTTAGTTCAATCGTCACGAGAAAAAATGTACGATACTTTTAATATACATCAATTAATCTAGGGTTAAGGTTCTATTTATTAAAGGGAAAATTTTTAAATATATCAAACCCTAATTTTATGTTTCCACCACACTTTGAACCGATTTGTCCCTACAGGTTATAGGTTCGAACCTTAACTAATACAAAAGGATTTAAAAATAATATCGATTATTTTTATTCTAGAGGTCATAGGTTTTAGGTCTAGTGGTGACCAAATTAAAATAAGATTTAGAATCCTATTTTGATTTGGACTACTAAACCCTAGGATCTTGATATATATAAATAGATACATATCAGGAAACTGAAATTCCACCTAGAGGGGGGTGAATATGTTTTTAATCAATTTTTTAGCCAATTTTCCTTAATGACCAATTAGACGAACATACCCCTAACTAGTCATAATAATATCACAAGTGTAGTAAGTGCGGAAATATTAAAGGCACCTGAGATATATATGGAAACCCTCCAACTGGGAAAAACCACGGGCTGTTAAGTGCGCCGCACTCGAACAACGAATCCACTGATGATAGAGGCGTTACAACCTACTCCCGGTATATAACCCACTACCACTACCCAATTCTGGTATTAAGTGGACCTAGTCCAATTTGCTTACGCTTGTAGCAACCTACTCTTGGAAGCAACACAAGACTTACTTCTCCTTAATAAAGAGATAATACACCCTATGTGAATATATAATGATATTCAAACAACAAACAAGGCTAGGGTACCTTATATGCTTGCCTAGGATTATGAGATGACAATTAATGAAATCCTAAATATCAAGAGCTAAATGACATATCATAAAGCGTAGCTAAACATAGAATAAGCAATCCTATGAAGCTATCATAAAAGCCATATCAACACAAGTTGTCATTAAGCATGGAAAGGACTATAATGCAATCACTAAATGCAATTAATGAGTCTTAATCAACAATGTCTAAATGCAATGCATAGAGACTTAGCAAAAAGGGAACATATGTCCAAAATTCAAGCTATCAACAAACAAACCCAATCATGTTATCAAGACTCATAAATATATGAAAAAACTAGAGTCTAGGCATTTAATCATGCAATAAACACCTAATCTAGAGTAAGAAGAAAAGATGTTCAATGAAGTTCTTACTTACCTAGTCATGAAAACAAGAACACCCATGCTCATATGATGAAGAGTGATGCAAGATGGAGATGGGTTTTGGGTTTGGAGAGTTAAAGAAGCAAGCTTGGTGCTTTCTCTCTCAAAGGGAACTCTTTCTCTCACTAAGATATGGAAATTTGGAGTTATAGTTCTAAATCGACGAGAAGATAACATATATATAGGCACAAGCAAAACAACATCATTTTGATAAAAAACTGCCCAGATTGGCGTAGTGTGCGGGTCCAGACCCGCATAGTAACCCATACATACTCGCATAATTGTTCATGAACCGGGACTCAAAAGCACCTGTCAGGTGATTGCATGGGAAGAACCCGCGCATAACCAGTGCACTGGGAATTAAACATCCCAACCTCATTTGCAGGAGGCTCAAAACATGATCAAACGACATCCAAACCTTTTGTATAATATACCGTTGAAAAGGTATGGAAGTCTACTTTCTACTCCAATTAATAAAATAAGATTTGATGACTATAGGAAATGCTATGGAAAAATGAGTGACCAAACGTCAGATTTGGACAATAACAAGAGTGCCAAAACTCATGGAAACAACCATGTGACCAAAGACCGAAACCAAGACAAGATTGAGACCTTCTCAATTGGTCACTTAATGAGCTAATACAACACACCATCGTGCAAGTGCGAACAACACACAAAAACCACACTATGAATGCATATAGACAACAATGAAGCACACGTGCATAACAAATCAAATGCAAGAGTGTGCATGTGTGTGAGAGCAACACATAATGCATATCAATACAAATGTAAAGATGTGATCAATATAAACATGCAAGAAGAGTTATCAAAACATGAATGCACACTCATATAGACACACAACATATACGAATAAGCAATATGTATGAGTTGTGAGTGTGTGGAACTATATCTCTTCAAAGCAAGTAAGCACATAGAAATTTACCTTTGGTGCTTCTACTCTTGAGGTCTTGAGAGCATAAGTTGCCCTTACATCAAACCCCAAAATATGGATTGTTCATGAAATAAGCCAATCAATAAATGAGGACTTTACAATCTCCTCATTTGGTTATTTCATGATAAAACCACCACTCACATTGATCCTCACAAAAATAGAAAATTGAAGAATCAGGAAGATATTCCGTATTACAACGATATATATATATATATATATATATATATATATATAACTTTTGATCTTTAATCTCCAATCTCTTGTAGAACTATTAGTCCTTCAAAACAAAAACAACTACACTTTCCAAAACAAGTGTATTTGAGATGATCAAATGAAAATAAAAAGCATTTGTATTTAAGAAACTAAGAAAAACATCATGCAATGTAAGTAAATGTAATGCTCCCCCTCAAAGGGTTACTCCCTCTCAATATGTAATCTCCCCAACATGCCAACTCCCCAACTTCCACTTACCATATTCTACTCCCCGTTTTTGTCATGATATAGGCAAAAGAGTAGTCACCAACTGGGTCACTCAAGGCAAAGAGAGAAAGAAGCATAAAAGATATTTACATAATCATATAAGCAACATTTATGCAACTCAATTAATAGGAGAGAAATAAGGAGATTTATTTTAAGAAAATGTGTGAATCAAAAATGCTTTGCATACAAGGCATGTTGCATTCAAGTCCAAAAACATTGGTACTTGGCAAAGCAAATGACAAAGGTTTCTAATAGAATTCAAACCAATTTCACCATTTGTCATGAGAGAAGCAAGGATATAGAGTTTTCATAGATGCCAAGTTTTAAGAGCTGTATATCCAACTTTATAAGCGAAATATGGCATGAGCGACTTTGCACCCTATTTGACTTTTTCGGGTAAGATACCCGTATGATAGTAGCCAAGTTCAACTAATAAAGAAAGAGAGTCATTGATTAAAAATTTGAGTCTCACTAGCATTTTCACACATTCTTTTGCATTTAACATTGCAATCATCAATTCATGCTTTTTCATTTTTCATTAGCATGTCATTAAAGAATCATCATGTCATGGAGATAACTATAGGTCATTCAATATGTACTTCTTATATAGATCTCCTAGTTTAAAAATGCATGTTTGAACATAAATATGACATGGATTGTAATCAAAGAAAAGTTCACACTTACTGAAGAAAATACAATATAATATAAGTGCAACCAAGTTACTCAAGCAATCAATAAAGAAGCATACAAATTTCCAAAATTTTGCATTCAACAAGTATGCAATAGCTCTCTTTGCTTGAGTTCCTCATACTGGATCAAAATTCAGCCAAGCCATTGGGAGACATGAGCTCTTATAGACTTACCAAGTCTAAAAGACATAGTTGCATCTACGGGTATCTCATAGGCACTAAGGCAAGCAAGTTCATTTTTTCTAACCCACCTAGGTTCCACTTTCTCTTTTCTACTGGTCAAACATATATTTCTATAAAACCTAGGTACAAGCATACTTGCCCTCTTTTTCAACCGTTTTTCTTTTATGCTCTCTAATCTACGCCTCTTAATGTACTTGAAGCAATTAGGTCTTAAATGACCAATCATACCACAAAAATGACAAGTAGGTATACAATGAGAAATTATACCATTTCATTGTGATCTCATTGAGGCATCACCATGTCGATAAGGTTGTCTCTGGTGATGCACCGATTGGCTTCTTCTTGGAGCTTTGAAATTTTCCTTTATCTTTATAGTGTAAATATACCTGGGGGGGGGGGGGGTGAATAGGCATATGCTCCAATTTTTGTCTTCTTTTAAAACAATGCAATTTTAACAATGCTTAATAAAAATTGCAAACAATGACACACAGTATTTACATGGTAAACCTTCAAAGAGGAAACATCCATGGGTTGATACCATAACCACCGGTAAAAGTAAATCCACTATTTCAAATAAGTGTTACACACTCAAGAAATCAACACATTCTCTCCAAGCTATCACTCTCACTCTATCCTTGAACCTAGTGATCTACTAAGCCGACTTCCTATCCAAGACCTCCTGTCTCTAGGAAGATTCCTTGCTCACCTATCTGGATCCTTCTGACCCTAGGCAAGACTTCTTGCTCAACTATCCGAGTCCTCCCGACTCTAGTCAAGACTTCCTTGCTCAACAATCCGAGGTCTCACACCTCTTGTCGAGACTTCCACTTGCTTAGCTATCCAAGTCCTCCCGACTCTAGCTAAGACTTCCAATTGCTCAAATCAAAGAATCACTCTAAGATATGAGACTTCCTACCTCTTCACAAGGCATCTAAGTGATCATGAATGCAAAATACAAACAAGCACTCAACATAGAAAATTATTATCAACAAATTCTATAGACATCCAACTAGATAGCAAGATTATGCTTTCAAAGAACAATCACAAATATATCTAGGCAACCTAAGCATGTTATCAACTAAGAACATAGATATGAGGATATTGACACCAATTGAAACACAACCTAGTTCTTAGAAAATGAAATTAGATCTAGAAATAGTCAATCAAGCATAAGAACAAAAGATTTCTAGAAACAATTTCATGTTTATCAAGTTTAGCACAAATCAACCAACTTATCACAAATCTAGGTAAACTGTAAAATCAATTCAACAAACCAAAAAATGATATCAAAATCATCCTAGTCATGCTTCTTAATCAAATAAAATCAATCAATAACAAGATCTAAGAAGAAAACTAAGAAGAAGGTGTTCTTAACAACAAGGATGAAAATCACGAACTGAAGATCTGATCACAACGAAACATCTAGACATCCTTTGGTTATGAAAATGCTTGGGGTTTGTAGAAATCTTCAGGACACTTGAAATCTGTTTTTGAATAAAGTGATTCGGAGTTGAAATGAAGAAGTTATCAAAAAAACAAAAATCAAAATGTTGAGAGAAAAATTCTGCACTTGTTCTTCAAATTCGTTTTTCTCAACATGTAATGAATGAGAGGGAAGGAGAGGTTTTAAAGAGAAACAAACCAAAAGAACAAATTGCCCTCATGCCTTAGTGCCCCTTCGAGATGGCACGTGGGCATCTCGGGGCAGAGCAACTTTGGGGCCGAGATGGCCACGCACCATCTCGGGTTGTTGCCAAGTGATGGCTTATGCCATCGCACCTCTTCCCTTGCGCTCCTCTCGCGTTCTTTGGCCTCCGAACTCCGAATTCCAATCAGTTTGAAGATTACAAACCGATACTCCCTCACGAACATGGAAATATAAGATAATCAACCCAACAAATAAGAATTCCACTCAATATATGAAGACGAAGACAATGTATGCAACATGAGTTGAAAGAGTAGTATCTTTTGACTTAGAACTCGAAATCAATAGTATGAGTAACCGAAATGACTGGAACTCAATCATGAAAAATCTAAGACTAAAATCAAGTTCAAGATCCATGTTATACAAACATATAAACAAACAAACACATTTCACACAAGAATGCAAACTACATAGAGATAGTCTTCTATCATACATTTTCCAAAACATGTTACTTTCATACCAAATGCATGAGCATTCAACTTCAAGTGTGTGAATATGTTATACCAAATGATGCGCTACGATGCAGGGACAAAAATGTATGAATTGTGTGTATGTGCACATTTAAAGATGCACAACTAAGTAGGGACACATATGAATGAATTGTGTGTGTGTGTGCTAACGCCTTGCAAGAGGAAGAAGAATCTCGATACCTTAGCATCCAAGAATAGTACCAATCCTCTTGAAGATGAACTTTGCATCATGAGAAGTTTCTTTTCTTCCTTGAAGTTCTTATCATCACGAACCACTTAAGCAACTAAGCATTACAAAGAAATTAAGTTTTGTTATGGAATTAAGCCAACACAAATCTAAAACCTAACAATCTCCCCCTTTGGATATTCCATGACAAACCCTCTACCTCACCATACAAAGATCACTCATAATCAATGTTGATTGCATTCTCACATCCTCACATTACAGAGAAATATTCCTAGACTAAAGTGTCTTCAAGAATCTTCAAGAATATCTTCACACATTCAAAGCACCTGTGAGACAAGAACAACCAAAAGAAATCTTCTACAAAGAAGATAGGTGAGATAAACAAACAATATACAAAAACAAAACAAAAAATTTCCTTATCTCTTCTTATCTCATGTAAACAAGAATTCTTTCTCCCCATTAAGACAAAATTTATCCCCCTTAATGGATTGTCTCCCCTTTATATCAAAAGCAAGTAACATGGTGAGGAAAACACTTTCTCCCCCTTTTTGGCAAGGAATAGACAAACATATTACACAACCTTGAGAGAGAGATAAATGCCAATTGAAAATACCTACAAGGCAATAAGGGATGCATAATGAAATCATGAGATAGTGAGCAAACAAGTTGTATAGAGAACTAAGTTTAACAAACTAAGCTCCCCCTTAACATATGCTCCACATATTAATAAGCAAGATAACTTGTTCACAAGGGAATTACACAATCACACATTTCAAGCAATAAAATATAGTTGACCATTATTTTTCAAAATTAATAATAGAATCATAGATTTTCATTATTCTCACAAAAATAATCTCTCATTGCTAATGAATCAAGCACATTAAGCAAAAATGTGTGTGTGTGTGAAAATGCTTCTAGTATATATAAAAGGAGTGATTGTGATATCAACATGCAAACCACTTCAACACCTATCCATCTAAAGCTTTTCCAATCAAGGTCAAACCGATTATCATCCGGATTTTGCTTTAAAGAGAATAGATTTCAACATATGAGCCTGTGTGTACATGTTGTTCGTCATTCCATTTCTGTTTTTCGACCTGAGCAACCACAATTTTCAACTATACTCCATTTTAAGCCTTCCTCCATTTCTTTTTAGGCTTTGTATCAAAGATTTTTTTTTAAATGATTTTTTTTAACACTTCTTTGATTTTTCTTACATAAACATATACTCTTCATGACGGCTTTCACTCATCACAATGGTGTAGCCCTTTATCTTATTTTATTAAATCCATTGGATCTTAATAAAATGCCCACATGTGAACTAGGCCCATTCTTACAAGGAGAAACAAGTCCAGATGCCTTAATGCAATTCTAGATGGAAGCTAAATTGGTCCGGTAGAATATATCAACTGATCCATACAAGTTCATGTGGATTGTGGATCTTGGCGAGCTATCTAAATTTAAGCTCCCAACCCAATCACAATCAAAAAATGATTCACTTAGGCCCGATCTATTAATTTTAGTTCATTCCACTAAAAAACTAAAATTGAACTCTTAAATGAAGATAAAATACATTAATATTTCTCATTCATACCCTAGACAATCTTAATAGAGAAAGTTTATCCTCGTGAAGAATATCAGTATTTGCCAAGAGCTCATAGACCGCCTATAGCTCTCCAAGTTACCATGTTTACTCATATGACCACATTTTTGAACTTCGATATTTTGACTTGTGAATAAGTCATGTTTCAGTAGACACTATTGAAAACTTATTATTAAGATTTAATATCCAGTACCTTAAAATATCCATATGATGGTATTCTACTCTGCATTTAATAAATGGAGTCACGATGTCCATATCTATAAATGACGTCCTCTATCGATTGACAAATGAATACCGCCAAACTATCGAGGATAGACTATGTTATATAATCGTACTCACTGATAGCTCAAATGATAACACTTGCAACCATATGTCCATCATTTATCTTAGGATTGAGATAGACTCTCTAATTGTCTTCAAATGAAAACTTGTATCCATTAACGGTTCTAGATAATGACACCAGACTTTAATGATTTTAGACTCATCATAACACATTTGATCCCATTTAAATGCTAGCAAAAGAATATACAACTTTGACAAGATAAAGGCACCTAACATTTATCTTAAGTTGTGAATATTATTCAAGACTAACTAAAGAATTGTGTCTACCTCATACATATGTAAATGTATGAACAATTCTTCTTTTCTTATAGTATTTTGACCTTACGATTATTTACTTTTGACAAATATAATAATTAAACTATAAATGCTATAAGATTTGTTAAACTAGAAATCACTTTATTAATATGAAAAGATTGTCAAATACATTATTATACTCTTGCTATCGAGCATAATCCCAACAATTTCCCATTTGCTTTATAGCAAATGTTTTATATGTCTCATCCCCATGTTCTCTAGATGCCCATTAAACACTTTTGTAGAAGACCCTTTGTAAAGGGATCCACTAGATTATATGCTGACGCGATCTTGGTAATCTTCATGTCACCCCTATGCACAATTTCCCTTAGAAGGTGATACTTTCTTTCAATGTGTTTCTCTCTCTTATGACTTCTTGGTTCTCTCGAATTAGCCACTGATCCATTATTGTCACAATAGACAGTGATATGCTTATTCGCATAAGGAACCACTTCCGAGTAAATCAAAAATTGGCGGAGCCAGACAACCTCTTTAGCAACATAGCATACGGCATCATACTCAGCTTCCGTGGTGGAATCAGCAATACAAGTGTAGGGAAAAAAAACGGTTCAGAATGCAACAGAAGCATGATAAAACGAAAATTAGGGTTTGCGTATAAATAATTTTTTTTTTCCTTTTATGAAACGAGAACCTTAACCCTAGATTAATTGATGTATATAAAAAGTATCGTACCTTTTTTATGTGACAATTCAACTAACGTCGAATTGAATCCGTAAGATCTTCCAATCCATCACCAACGTGAATCACCTTGGAGTGTGGGCTCCCTTTCTTTAAATTGTATACCTGAGGATGGAAACAAACAAAATCTTCTTATTTGTTGGTTACAAATATCCTCCAAGAGAAAAATCAAGAACGTCCGACCACTTGTGAATAATCAATCATTTTGATTGAAACTCCCGTGAACCTTGATTTGATGCAGTACACAAAACCCTTTTGATGTAAAGGATACTAGTGTACAATCTAAAACAAAAACGTTCTCTTTTTCTCTTTTCTCCTTGGCCGAATTCCACACCCTATGTCTTAGAGTTGATTGAATTTTGTCAAGAGTAAAATACCAAATTTTCTCTCCCAAAATTCTCTCTTGCCAAGCAAAATTCTCTCTTTGAAAACTCTTAGGTTGGCCGAAATTTTCTCTCTAAAAATCATAGGGCTGTCTGAAATTCACAAGGATGTATATATAGGATCACAAATCCTTTCCTAAAAAGGATTTACTTGGTTGGCAAGCATCCTTTCCTTATGTGGATTTGTTTGGTAGTTAAGAATCCTTTTCTAAAAGGAATTCTATCCTCTTATATATATTTATGAGCTGGCCGGAATTCACAAGAATATAATTAGGAGATTTATTTCTTTTCCTAAGAAGGATTACTTGGTAGTTAAGAATCCTTTCTTTAGGTAGATCTACTTGATGGTTAAGAATCCTTTTCAAAAAGGAATTCTATCCTAACATCAAGACTCCTAATCCAACTCAATAGTGTATTTGTAACCATATTAAAGACTTCCTAATTTGATTAAATAAATAACTTCTTTTATTTATCTACTTATCAAATATAGTCTTTAATATTAATTATACTACTAACAATAGTATAATTTTAGGAGACCATCTCCTATTAGGAAAAAGATTTTGACTTTTAATTAAATAATTAATTAATCAACAAATTAATTAATTTCCATTTAATTAAAAAATAAAATAAAAATAACATAATTTAAGCTATTCTTAATAGCCTTGCCGCCTAACACATGTATATGGGCCATATATTATATTTTCTTATTTTATTAAATCCATTGGACCTTAATAAAAAGTCCACATGTGAACTAGACCTATTCTTATAAAAAGAAACAAGTTCACATGCTTTAATACAATTCTAGATGGACCCCTAAATTGGTCCGGTAGAATATACCAAGTGATCCATGCAAGTTTGTATGGATTGGGGATCATGCGGGCTATCTAAATTTAAGCTCCAATAGACACAATCCAATCACAATCAACAAATGATTCACTTAGGTCCGATCTATTTAATTTTAGTTCATTCCACTAATGAACTAAAATTGAACACTTAAATAAAGATAGAATAAGTTGATGTTACTCATCTATACCCTAGACAACCTTATTGGAGAAAGTGTATCCTCGTGAAGAATACCAGTAATCGCCAAGAGCTCATAGACCGCCTATAGCTCTCCAAGTTACCATATTTACTCATATGACTACATTTTGAACTTGAATATTTTGACTTGTCAAGAAGCCATGTTTCAATAGACACTATTAAAAACTTAATGTTAAGATTTAATATCCAATACCTCAAAACATCTATATGATGGTATTCTACTCTCATTCAATAAATGGAGCCACGATATCCATATATGTAAATGAAGTCCTCTATCGATTAACAAATGAATACCACAAAACTATCGAGGATAGGCCATGCTATATAATCGTACTCATTGATAGCTCAAATGATAATACTTGCAACCATAAGTCCATCATTTATCTCAGGATTGAGATAGACTCTCCGATTGTCTTCAAACAAAAACTTTTATCCATTGACGGTTCTAGATAAAGTATTTCATTTTTATCCTATTCAATGCACCCAGTACACTAGATTCTTTTGCCCAAAGACACCACACTTTGATGATTTTAGACTCATCATAACACATTTGATCCCACTTAAATGATAGCAAAAGAATCTACAACTTTGACAAGATAAAGGCGCCCAACCTTTTATCTTAAGTTATGAATATTTAAAATAAAATCACGGGTAAATGCTCAAGGCTAACCTATAGGGGGGTGAATAGGTTAGACACCTTTTTCCACTCCCTTAGAAACAAACAAAAGTTTGTCCATCTAGATTGCTTGTATCACAATATATATATTAATTAAAGACAATTAATCAATATATAAACACAAGTAAAGTGTGATACAAACAAGTAATTGTAGCACATACACTATCTATTCTATAGAAAGGAAGTCAACATATATAGAGAGTTCTATCCACAAAACAAATATTAGAGAGATAGAGATAGAGAAAAGTTGACACAAGATATAACGTGGTACACCTCCGAAGAGGAACATCCACGGGCTAGCAGCCAGCGGCAAATAAAATCCACTAGTAGATAAGAAAAGTACAATCTCTCAAGTGACCTCTTCACCTAGAAACTACCCTCCTATCCTACTCTAGAAGTTGCCGCCCTATGCTCAACAATCTGAGGCTTCACACCTCTTGTCAAGACTTCCTTGCTCACCTTATTCGGATCCTCACGACCCAAGGCAAGACTTCTTTCTCAATTATCCGAGTCTTCCCGACTCTAGTCAAGACTTCCTTGCTCACCTATCCGAGTTCTCCCAACTCTAGGCAAGACTTCTTGCTCGACTATCCAAGGCTTCACACCTCTAGCCAAGACTTCCTTGCTCGACAATCCGAGGCTTCACACCTTTTGCCAAGACTTCTTGTTCAACACCATAGGTCTCACACCTATTGTCAAGACTTCCTTCTCACAAGGCATCTAAGTGATCATGAATGCAAAACGCAAACAAGCACGCAACATAGAATGCTATGATCAACACATCCTATGGAAAATACTAGACAAGAGCATGAATGCACAAATCACATATAGTCTAGTTAATCATGCATGTGTAATCAATCTAGATTATGTAAGATATGATCAACATTAATCATAACCTAGATACATGCATATATCTAAACTTGAATCACAAGATATGATCAACAAATCACAAGATCAAGTTTAAATTACACAAACAAAAAACATGCTAAAATCATATGACAAAGTCAGATAGATCTAAGCAAAAGTTCTAGAGCATATTCCTAATCATAGATTCAACAAATCACATGAATAGCTCAAAAGAACATAAACACATGTATTATGTGAGAATTTCGGCCAAGAGAGCCTAATACATGTGAGGAACTATTTTTCTCAAAATAAATCAATCAAAGAACATCAAATAGTCCTAGAATCAAAGCTAGCACAATACAATCCCAAACATGTGATAACATATGCAAAATCAAAACCTTACTCAACATGAATGATTTCAATTGAAAATCATCCTAGCTTTGAAAGTGTTCAAAACACAAATCAAAACACTTACAATATGAAAATATATGTAGAAGAAGAAAACCCAAGGCAATTGACCAAGTTTTAAATGAAAACTTTGAGAGAAAATCAATACCTTAGTTGATTTAGGTGCAGTCCCTTTTTTGTATGATTAGACACCAAAAACAGCAGCAAAATTAACTCAAACTTTCAGAGAAAAGATGTAGAATGAATAGATGAACACTCTCAACTTTGAATCACTCAAATCTGAGTTCAAATGAAGAAGTTATGGTGCTTGGAAGGTGAGAAAATTTAGAGAGAAAACTTTAAACACTTGAATTGAATTTCTTCTTAGAATGAAATGTGAGAGGGAAAGAGATTATAAAAGAGAAGGATAAAAATGAATTATGAAAAGACCAAAACACCCTTAAAAGCCCAAGAATGCATGCTACCCGAGATGGTGTGTGTTCATCTCGGGGGAGCAAGCATTCTGTCCCGAGATGGCCACTCTCCATCTCGGGAAAGATTGCTTGGATGCAATCTTTTCCTCTCGCGCACCCTTCACGTTCTTCGACCATTCTCCAGTCTTCGAACTTGGAATTCGAATCCGTTTGCGGATTACGAACTGTAACTCTCACAGGGATATGGAAATATAAGATACTCAACCCAAAAAATAATAATTCCACTCGATATACGAATACAAAGACAATGTATGAAACATGAGTTGAAAGTGTAGTATCTTTTGACTTAGAACTTGAAATCAATAGTATGAGTAACCGAAATGACCATAACTCAATCAAGAATGATTTAGGACTAAATCCAAGTTCAATATCCATGTTATACAAACATATACACACACAAACACAATTCACACTAGAATGCAAACTACATAGAGATAGTTTCCAATCATGCATATTCCAAAACATGTTATTTCCAAATCAATGCATGAGCATTCATCTTAAAGTATGTGAATGTGTTATACATGATGCAAAACGATGCAGAGACACATATGAATGAATTGTATGTGTGTGCCTATAAAGGTGCACAATGATACAGGGACATAAATGTATGATATGTGTGTGTGTGCCTATAAAGGTGCACAACGATGCAGGGACACAAATGGATGATATGTGTGTGTGTGCCTAAGCCTTGTAAGAGAAACATAAGATCTTAGTATACCTTTGTAGAACCAAATTGCACCCTTTCTCTTTGAAGACTTAGAACTTGTTTTGACTTGTTGTTTCTTCTTCCATGAAGCTTGAATCATCATGAACCTAAACAACTAAGTCATTACAAGTAAACATCATTTTGATATGGAATTCATGCCAACATAAACTAAAACCTAACAAATATTATTCAAGACTAACTAAAGAATTGTGTCTACTTCATACATATCTAGCTGTATAAACAATTCTTCTTTTTTCATAGTCTTTTGACCTTATGACTATTTACTTTTGACAATTATAATAATTAAAATATACATGCTATAAGATTTGTTAAACTAGAAATCACTTTATTAATATGAAAAGATTGTCAATTACAATATTACACTTTTGCTATCGAGCATAATCCTAACAATCTCCCACTTGATCTATAGCAAATGTGCCATATCTCTCATCCCCATTCTCTAGATGCCCATCAAAAGTCTTTTATGGAAGAGCCTTTGTAAAGGGATCCGTTAGATTTTCTGTTGACGCGATCTTGGTAATCGTCACTTCACCCCTATGCACAATTTCCCTTAGAAGGTGATACTTTCTTTCAATATGTTTCCCTCTCTTATGACTTCTTGATTCTCTCAAATTCGCCACTAATCCACTATTGTCACAATAGATAGTGATCCGCTTTTTCACATCAGGAACCACTTCCAAGTCAATCAGGAATTGGTGGAGCCAGACAACCTTTTTAGCAGCCTCGCATGCGGCAACATACTCAGCTTCCATGGTGGAATTGGCAATACAAGATTGCTTGATACTCTTTCATATGACTGCCCCTCCACCAATAGTAAACAAAGATCCTTATGTTGATCTCCTGGAGTAAGAATCTAACTGAAAATCGGAATCTGTATACCTAGCGAGAATTAAATCCCTTACAGAGTATACAAGCATATAATCTTTCGTTCTGCTAAGATACTCAAAAATATGCTTAACTTCCATCCAGTGATCAGGACCAGGTTTCGACTGAAACCTGCTAACTATGCCCATAACAAAACAAATATCTGGTATAGTGCGGAGCATTGCATACATGAGACTTCCAACTGCCGATGTGTATGTAGCCCTAATCATGAATTGCTCTTTATGCTCAATCTTAGAAACTTGTTCCTTAGAAAGTTTGATTCCATGTCTGAAAGGTAACATACCTTTCTTGGAATCTCGTATGGAAAACCTAGATAAGAATTTATCTATGTATGAAGCTTGGGATAATGCAATCGTTCTATTCTTTCTATCTTTTATGACTTGGATACCAAGAATATAACTTGCTTCTCCTAAGTCTTTCAAATCAAATTGTTTTGCTAACCATTCTTTTATTGATGTCAATACACCTACATCGTTTACGGTGAGTAGTATAACGTCAACGTAAAGAACTAGGAAAACCAACTTGTCACCTTTAATCCTTTTGTATACACAAGGTTCATCAAGGTTTTGAATAAATCCAAAACTTTTCACGGCTTGATCAAATCTTATGTTCCAGGATCTGGATGCTTGCTTCAATCCATATATCGATCTTTGCAACTTGCACACCCTTTCCTCTTGGCCCTTTTCAATGAATCCTTCTGGTTGCATCATGTAGATACTTTCGTCAAGACTTTCATTAAGGAAAGTTGTCTTGACATCCATTTGCCAAATCTCTAGGTCTAGAGATGCCACAATGGATAAGAGTATACTAATGGATTTAAGCATGGCCACAAGAGAGAAGGTTTCTTCATAATTGATACCTTCCTTCTGTGTATAACCTTTAGCTACCAATCTAGCTTTAAAGGTTTTCACCTTTCCATCAATTCCTCTTTTCCTCTTGTATACCCACTTGCACCCGATAGGTTTTATCCCTTTAGGCAAGTCTACAAAAGACCAGACTTTGTTTTTTAATATAGATTCAATTTCGGATTGCATTGCCTTTTGCCAATGGCGACAATCAACATCTTCCATTGCTTCCTTGTATGTACAGGGATCATCATCGTCTGGAAGATTCTCTACAGATTCTCTACAGATTCTCTACAGATTCTCCTAGACCTATGTATCTATCGGGTTGTCTAACAACCCTCCCACTATGACGAGGTATGGTAGATTGTTGATCTTGTGTTGGTACGGAACTTACAATTGGGCTTAGTTGCGAAACCTCTTGTGGAATTGTATCTCCTAAAAGTTCATTCATGACAATTCTACTTTTAGGCACAAAATTATTCATATAGTCATTTTTCAGAAATTTAGCATTTGTCGAAACAAATACTTTAAGATCTGAAGGATTATAAAAATAATATCCTTTTGTTTCTTTTTGATACCCTACAAATATGCATGTTTCTGAACGGGACTCCATCTTTTATGTCTTTCCTTTTAACATGTGCGCAGGGCATCCAAATATCTTTCAGTGTTGTAAACTAGGCTTTCACCCGGTCCACAACTAGAATAACAAGTGAGAGATAATTTTACTCTTTTATGATTAGGTTCCGTTGATTCCGTGTCTAACAAGTGAGAGATATTTCCATACAAATAGAATAAAACGTTTTCCAATGTACCTTTACAAACAAATTTGTTATTCTTACTAATAATAAAACTTTTATTACAAGTAACCGAATATCCAAATTTATTTAGACAAGAGACCGAAATTAAATTCCTCTTGAACTGTGGTACATAATAAACATTTATTAAAACTAAATGCCTATAAAAATCAAAATTGATTCTAATATCTCCCACTACACTAGTAGACACCAACGCTCAATTGCCAAAATGCAAGTTGAATTCATTCTTATTCAGTCTATTCCTTTAACCTTTTTCACCACAAAGGAAACACTTCCCTTTGATCTTGGTTACTTTCTTGGTCTCCTTCTAAGAAGGTCCAAGTTGCCTTTTTCCTCTGTTGTTTCTTGACCTTCTAACGGGTCTTCACAGTAGCAACTTTACCAACCATATGAATCCCTGTCTAGAGACATCATAATATCGGTAACAGTCTCCATTCCTTCATGTTGTTGTTGCAACACATTGGAGATTATGTCCATAATGTAACGTACATTTAGCCATCTCATCTAAAGACTTCCACTACTGATACTCATCTCTTTGCTTGTGAGTAGATTCCTTAGTTCGGTTGTTAAGGAATATACAGAATGAACTTATACTTTTCAGCTTGCAACAACAACCCAATATTTCTTTTCCATGTGACATAATTATCATAAGTTAAAGTATTATCTTTTAGGATATTGATTAGGGATGGGGTCATGATTTCTTTTTAATAACAAAAATTATATAAGTAAACAATCATGATATAGAACTTTTAAATATTTATCTTGAATAAAATAAAATAATTCAATCGTAAAAATTCAACGGTGATCCAACACCCATAAATGTCACGCCTCCTTTCAGAGTATGCACCATTGTCTAGTTGAACTAGGTCCCACCTAATTGTTAACATAACAACCAACGTTTTCTATTTTAGCCTTGCAAATTTATTAACAAGAACTCTTGGGATGATATTAATAAAATTCCATTGAGTTTGTTACCAAGTTATCGACCTTCAATATAATCCCTCACGAATATCCCTCTTTTGGGAGTAGATATCGTTTGAGTTAATTGTCTAGTCTATCCTTGTAAGGAAGTATCTTGCTAAATTCCATTCATGAAAACCCCTTTAGGGGTTATTCACGAAACATAAAGCTCAACTAAACTTGGAGGCCGTAGGTGTTCCAAAACACCTTCTCCCACTCAATTGTTTAAGGCATATGACCGAATTCCAAAGAATGATTTACCGAGTTATCTAGTTGCCAATTTAGATACTTAAACCATTCAATGCATGATACCAAAAGAGATATATGAGTGGCACTCCTATTCTATATGACATGTTATCAAACAATGACAAACATTGCAATATTTACAAAAATATAAATAGCTACAATTTTGGTCCATCCTAGAAAAACAAGTAAATTATATATGTCTTGAAATACAAAACACATCCTTTCTTGGCGAACAAGTTTTCATGCGACCTTCATCTTCCGGACTCTCTCGGCTGCCTCCCATGGGCGTGCGTACCCCTGGCCCCTACCCATGGGCATGCGCATGCCACAAAACCATAAAGGGCTGCCATGCGCAACCCATGGCTACCAAAGGGCTGCCATGTGCAACCCATGCCACAACAAACATGGCTACACGCTCTTTGCATATTCGTTGTTACGGCTTGCACGATCCCAAACTTGTTCCGGTTGCTCCTAATTCTTCAAACCTTCGAGTCTTCAAAAGTTGAATGTATTACAGAAGAATTTAAATAATAAAATACTGCAGTTTTTTTTTATTACAACAACAAAAATAAAAAAAAACTTAGCAACTACCAAGAAGGAAATTATGACGATGAATGACCACCCTTCTTGTTACAGTCCCAAAACAAAATTACATTGGAATTCAAGGACCAAAATTGATCAATAAAAAACCATATATAAAACATATATATATATATATATATATATATATATATATATATATATCCATACAGTCCAATGTATATATATGCGAATACCTAGAGTGCCATCCCTTTCTAAAACATGCTTATATACAATAAAAAGAAAAAGATTCACGAACACATACATCAATTAATCAAGGGTACAACCTGGTTCTGATACCAATTGTAGGGAAAAAAATGGTTCAAAATGTAACGAAAGCGTGATAAAATGAAAATTAGGGTTTGCGTATAAATATTTTTTTTCCCTTTTATGCAACGAGAACCTAAACCCTAGATTAATTGATGTTTATGAAAAGTATCGTACCTTTTTTTTTGATGATTGAACTAGCGTCGAATTGAATCCATAAGATCTTCCAATCCAATCACGAACGTGAATCACCTTGGAGTGTTGGCTCCCTTTCTTTAAATTGTATACCTGAGGATGGAAACAAACAAAATCTTCTTCTTTGTTAGTTACAAATATCCTCCAAGAGAAAAATCAAGAACGTCCGACCACTTGTGAATTATCAATCAATTTGATTGAAACTCGCGTAAACTTTGATTCGATGTTGTACACAAAACCCTTTTGATGTAAAGAATACTAGTGTACTATCGAAAACAAAAACGTTCTCTTTTTCTCTTTTCTTCTTGGCCGAATTCCACACCTTATGTCTTAGAGTTGATTGAATTTTGTGTAGAGAAAAATACCAACATTTCTCTCTCTGAATTCTCTCTTGCCAAGCAAAATTCTTTCTTAGAAAACTCTTAGGTTGGCCGATATTTTCACTCTAAAAATCATAGGGCTGGCTGAAATTCACAAGGATGTATATATAGGATCACAAATCCTTTCCTAAGAAGGATTTACTTGGTTGGCAAGCATCCTTTCCTTAGGTGGATTTATTTGGTAGTTAAGAATCCTTTTCTAAAAGGAATTCTATCCTCTTATATATATTTATGAGCTGGCGGAATTTCACAAGAATATAATTAGGAGATTTAATTCTTTTCCTAAGAAGGATTACTTGGTAGTTAAGAATCCTTTTCAGAAAGGAATTCTATCCTAACACCAAGACTCCTAATCCAGCTCAATAGTGTATTTGTAACCATATTAAAGACTTTCTAATTTGATTAGATAAATAACTCCTTTTATTTATCTAATTATCAAATATAGTCTTTAATATTAATTATACTACTAACAATAGTATAATATTAGGAGACCTTCTCCAATTAAGAAAGCGATTTTGACTTTCAATTAAATAATTAATTAATCAACAAATTAATTAATTTCTATTTAATAAAATAATAAAATAAAAATAATATATTAGGCTTTTATATATAAGCCTTGCTGCCCATGACATTATATAGGCATATATATTGTTTTTCTTATTTTATTAAATCCATTAGCCCTTAATAAAATGTCCACATGTGAACTAGACCCATTCTTACAAAAATAAACAAGTCCACAAGCCCTAATACAATCCCAGATGGACCTCTAAATTGGTCAGGTAGAATATATCAAGTGATCCATGCAAGTTCATATGGATTGAGGATCTTGGCGGGCTATCTAAATTTAAGCTTTAATAGGCATAACCTACTCACAATCAACAAATGATTCACATATGTCCAATCTATTAATTTTAGTTTATTCCACTAAAGAACTAAAATTGAACCCTTAAATAAAGATAGAATAAGTTAATATTTCTCATTCATACCCTAGACAATCTTAATGGAGAAGGTGTTTCCTCATGAAGAATATTAGTAATCGCCAAGAGCTCATAAACCGCCTATAGTTCTCCAAGTTACCACATTTACTCATATGACCACATTTTAAATTTGGATATTTTGACTTGTCCAGAAGCCATGTTTCAGTAGACACTATTGAAAACTTAATGTTAAGATTTAATATCCAATACCTCAAAATATCCAGATGATGGTATTCTACTCTACATTTAATAAATGGAGCCACGATATCTATATCTATAAATGAATTCCTCTATCGATTAACAAATGAATACCACCAAACTATCGAGGATAGACTATGTTATATAATCATACTCATTGAAAGCTCAAATGATAACACTTGCAACCATAAGTCTATCATTTATCTCAGGATTGATATAGACTCTCTGATTGTCTTCAAATGAAAACTTTTATCCATTGACGGTTCTAGATAAAATATTTCATTGTGATCCAATTCAATGCACCCAGTGCTCTAGATTCTTTTGCCTAAAGACACCACACTTTGATGATTTTAGACTCATTATAACACATTTGATCCCACTCAAATGCTAGCAAAAGAATCTACAACTTTGACAAGATAAAGGCGCCCAACTATTATCTTAAATTGTGAATATTATTCAAGACTAACTAAAGAATTGTGTCTACCTCATACATATCTAGATGTATGAATAATACTTCTTTTTTTTCATAGTCTTTTAACCTTATGATTATTTACTTTTGACAATTATAATAATTAAACTATAAATGCTATAAGTTTTGTTAAACTAGAAATCACTTTATTTATATGAAAAGTCTGTCAAGTACATTATTATACTCTTGTTATCGAGCATAATCCCAACTGGAAGGTCTAGGGAAATCATGGATACGATGAACTTGAACATGGAAGATATATGGTCCAATATTACGAGCTTAAGGAAGGAATTTAAGTTTATTCCCTATGAGAGACGTAACAAGAGATCCATTACTTCAGCCTTCCCTACTAGAGGACCTGTCATCTTATGATGCAAAGCTAAGAGCGACACAGGAGATCTCCTGATAGGAGTCTAAAGAGAGAGCTAAAGCAGGGAGATATCTGAATGGAAAGGGTATACAGAGAGAAGATGGGGCAGAGTCCTCGGATGATGAGTGATTTCCAGCTACACATTGTCTTTGCATTATTACGCGCTTTTATTTGTTTATTACTTTTTTTTTTTGAACTTATTGCTAATTAGAATACTTAATGCTATTATTATTTTGATTTCATATAATGTTAGAATGGTACCATTTGGATGTTTTAGTCATAATTGTGTGAGAGAGTCGTGTGGTTTGAGATATTATTTTATTTTATTTGATAACCTTTGTGATTAAGTTATGCTTTAAGGCTAGGTTCTTCATCTCTTGGTTTGACACACTAGCCACTTGCAAGTCTTTGAGGGACAAGCAAGCCAAGAGTGCCCATAAGAAGGGCGGGAAACCTACTCAATTTGTAGACAATTGAACAATCACATCGGTTCTATCTTTTTAACTCAATTCCAATTTTGCACATTATCTCTTGAGTTTTGTTTAAAAAATAAATGTGTGCATATGAATGGTTGCGATTAGTTCATTGAATATCATTTTTTGGTAAATTCTTTTGATTGAAACTTGCTTATAAGTATTTTGCTTATCTTGTGTTTCCGTAAATTTTGAGCTTATTGATTATTTCATCTTTGTTTGGATGAGCCGAAAGTTGTTGTGGATATGTATAGTATTTACAGGTTAATTTTTGATATAGCCCAACTCGGTTTGGGGGTTTGGGATTAGTGCATATATCATGTACAGGTTTTGGTGCCTATAATAGGAAACTAGTTTGGGGGTTGTTTTACCTTCAGGCCACCAATTTTGAATGAAATATGGATGAAATTTCTTGTTGTGGAAATGGTTGTTGATTTTGGATGCTTGCACTTACATGTTAATATTGTATCTAATTGCTGTATTTTAGGTATGAGCCATTTTGAGTCTTTATTTCGTTTTGAGTCATGTTAGGTGCTCGCCGCTAGGTCGGACTTTTTAGTCTTCAACATTGAGGACAATGTTGGGTTTTGGTTTAGGGGTGTCGATGCCTTATTAAGTCGTCTTGAGTCTTTTGTCTGTCATGTTTGGTCTAAATTTTTCAATTTTATCGCATTGGCCAAATTTTTTAGCTTTAACTAGTGTGGATGTGATGCCTTGAACGTGTGCTTTTGGCCAGTCTATAGATGGATTGTACACTTGTGTGCAAATCTTTGTCACTCATGGGTTATATTTGCATTGTCATGGGCTAGTCCCATCTTTTGTGTGCTTGAATTGAGGGGACTCGATGCTCTTGCACCTTATTCTAATAGTGGAGACACCGATGAGTTCACAAACATAAGCCTATAAAAAGTGCATTGAGTGTTAAATTCTTTCTATTCTTTAAGCACTCTTCTAGTCATAAGTTGCACATGCCATAGGCATACATTGCTTAAATAGTGTGGATTGTTTGTTGGATGCATTCATTCCTTTGACAGACTAGCTATGGAAATTTGTATAGGCCATGTGTGTAAATAACTACTAAAATGCCTAAACACATTCTTTATTCCTTTTATGTGTGCTTCATAGCCAAATTTCCAGCCAAACACTTACCTTTCTTTTGGAACAAAAAATGTAACCATATAACCATAGCATATGCAAGCCTACCCTTATTGGCAATCATGTGGGGTGTGTGTGTGCTATGTGTTGTGTTTAAAGCTATGAGCTCTAAGTTTAGATAGCATGTATAAAGGCAATAATGAAATTGTGTACAAAATGGCTCAACTTGTAAAAGTGCAAAATTTGCACTGATGAGCTTGATTGTCAAAATGTAATGTGTAAGTGTTCTAAAAAAAAGGAGAAGAAAAGGCAAAGAGGAAAAGAAAATAGCCTTGGAAGTAAGTGTAAGTACTCACAATGTAGAGTACAAAATTTTGAAACACAATGTGTGTATATTAATAAATGCCTAGTTGTTAGAGTGTCGATGTGTAATAGAGCTTTGTATGGGGTGTGTGAGTATTTAAGCACGATTGGTGATCTTTGAGCTTACATTTCCTATTTCTTTATGAGTATTTAACACCATGGCCCCATCACAAACAAAAGGAAAAGTCCTAATTGATCCATAGTATGTCTTGATTGGGAATGTTTGTTGATAGCTTGATATTCCCCGATCATGGCATAGTGAATCGTTCCTAGGATAGCTCACATACACTTATCGATTTTGAATGTATGCAATGCATTAGATTTCTATGAATAAATTCCATAATTGCATACCTTGTATGAGTGTGAACTTAGAACACTAAGTGAAAAAAATAAGAGCGAAACCGAGCGAGGATTAGAGTCAAAGCAAATTATGCTCAAGGTGTGGGAGTGAGTAGGTCCCAATATGAGAGCGCCATTTATTAAATGAGAGTAGAATATCATCATATGGATGTTTTGAGGTATTGGATATTAAATCTTAACGTTAAGTTTTCAGTAGTGTCTATTGAAACATGGCTTCTGGACAAGTAAAAATATCCAAGTTCAAAATGTGGTCATATGAGTAAATATGGTAACTTGGAGAGCTATAGGCGGTCTATGAGCTCTTGACGATTACTGATATTCTTCACAAGGATAAACTTTCTCCAATAAGGTTGTCTAAGGTATGAGTAAGAAATATTAACTTATTTTATCTTTATTTAAGAGTTCAATTTTAGTTCTTTAGTGGAATGAACTAAAATTAATAGATTGGACCAAAGTGAATCATTTGTTGATTGTGATTGGGTTGTGTCTATTGGAGCTTAAATTTAGATAGCCCGTCAAGATCCCCAATCCACACGAACTTGCATGGATCACTTGATATATTTTACCGGGCCAATTTAGGGGTCCATCTAGAAATATATTAAGGCATATGGACTTGTTTATTTTGTAAGAATGGGTCTAGTTCACATGTGGACATTTTGTTAAGGTCCAATGAATATAATAAAATAAGAATAACAATATATATGCCTATATAATGGTGTTTGGTGGCAAAACTATATAGTTTAGCTTAATTATATTATTTTTATTTTATTATTTAATTAAATGGAAATTAATTAATTTGGTAATTAATTTATTATTTAATTAAAAAAAAAATCCTAGTAGGAGATGGTCTCCTAATATTATACTATTGTTGGTAGTATAATTAATATTAAAGATTATATTTGATAAGTAGATAAATAATAGGAATTATTTATCTAGTTAAATTAGGAAATATTTAATATGGTTACATATATTCTAATGAGTTGGATTAGGAGTCTTGGTGTAGAATATAATTCTTCTTTGAAAAGGATTTTTAACTACCAAATAAATCCATCTAAGGAAAGGATTCTTGCCAAACAAGTAAATCCTTCTTAGGAGAGGATTTATGAACATGTATATACCACCTCATAAATTTCGCTAGCCCTATGATTTTATGAGCAAAATTTTGGCCAAGCAAGGTGATTTTCTAAGAGAGAATTCGACCAAGCAAGAGAGAATTTTGAGGGAGAAAAACTTAGGTTTTTGCTCTAGACAAAATTTGGTCACCAAAGTGAAGAGGAAAAATGAACGTTTTTGTTTTTAATAGTACACTAAAATCCTTTACATCAAAAGGGTTTTGTGTACAAAATCAAATCGGGTTCATGCGAGTTTCAATCAATTAGATTGATAATTCACAAGTGACTGGATGTTCTTAGATTTTTCTCCTAGAGGATTATTGTAACTAACAAAGAAAAAGATTTTGTTTGTTTCTATCCTCAGGTATACAAGTTAAAGAAAGGGAACCCACACTCCTAGGTGATTCACGTTCGTGATTGGATTGGAAAATCTTGCGGATTCAATTTGACGCTTAATCAATCGTCACGAGCAAAAGGTACGACACTTTTTATATACATCAATTAATCTAGAGTTAAGGTTCTTGTTATTAAAAAGGGAAATTTTTATTTATACCGAAACCCTAATCCTAATTTTTCACGCTTCCGTTGCACGGATTTTCCCTTACCTGGTACCCTAATCCTTGTACCCTGTTTCTTCTTTAGGTCACCCCTATATTTCTCTGATCTAAATATCATGAATGGCGGAAGGATTAGAGAGCTAGGACTAGTGGGGTCGGTAGCTAGTTCACATACATAGTAAAAGAGATAAATGGGAGAAAGACAAGCCTTTTGGTAGAGGAATGGACTAACCTAGGGAAAAAAGCATCATGAATGATCATATGCTGAAAAACCCTCAGACAGTATCAAGTGGAAGGAGAGAGAATCACTTCCTTATGTTTATATATATCAAGGAGTGTTCCAAGAAGATTACATAGATTATAGAGAAATACAATAAGGATGTTCCGGGGAGCTTACACTAGTAATCATTTGCTAATATTTTCTATTTATAATAGTCAAATCTCAGATCGACTCCGGGGCTCTTATCTTGGCTTGTATTTTAGCTTTCAGGGTCAAAAATGAGATGTGTAGTCAGGCGTTGAATCAAGCATATCCTTCTTGAAGAAAGCTTTGTCATATTTATAGGTTCCAATTGCTTGTTTCCCACTCCATCAATTCACAAGCATATGAATATTGATTTGGGCATTTGAGGAGTTAACTGATCATTAACGACGCTGTGAAAGGCCATTAAGGAGCTGACTAGTCTTTTTATTTTTGAATGGCACAAATTTATTGAAGGGGCTCAATGAGCCAAGAACAAACAAGCAACCAGAAGCCGAATTGGACAAAACACAACCTAAAGACCACTAAAATGAAGCCAAAACAAAGAAGAAAGAACAGAGCATCCAACAAAGCTTCAACAACCCAAAGAAAAGAGCAGAACAAACCTCAAACCTACCCCAACCAAGTTGACCAAAAACAACCCCAAGCAAACCAAACAAAAAGCAGAGCAAAGGAACACAATCACATTGACATACCCAGCCAAAGCAACCTTACTGACCATTCACCATTTTTAACTTCACTCGCCTCAACTTCGAATACGATTTCGTAACGATATCAACAAACCTCACTTTCTTATTGCTAAAATCTACACCCAAAGTAATGCAACTGTCTATAAACTTAGAAATCTCTTCCTCAAGGTACCAAGGCATTTTACAATTAACATTGGAGCTCCTAGTCTTCATTCCATGACCCTTGACAAAAAGACAAGAGTCCCTATAACTTCCCTTCTTCGAGAAAATATCGATTTCATCATATCCTCCCTATTCCACCATAATTGTGATTAGGCATGCTGAAGAACAGGTCTCCAAGAAATCCTCATATGGCTTCTCTACCTTTGAGACCTCCCTAGAACTGTTGTTCAGCACCTAACATCTGATCCTCTCAAATGGGCTTCTGGATTGCCATGTTACATTGTTTGTGTCAAGGCCCATTCCCCTACTTTTATCTCAGAATTTGGACTTATAACCTTCCCTGTGGATTGAATATCTGACCCACAATAACCTTTCCTCATGACACTATCACTATCAACGGCGTCAATATCAGTAGAAACTTCTCTTTTATCAATTGACATCCTGTCAAAGCAACTTGTGATTGCCAACCCCATGCCTTTGTTTGAAAAGGATCAAGTACAAGCTTTACTTCCCATGTGCCTAGCTATCTCATCTATCTTAGGCTTTAAACTCTCAATAGCCTTTTGATTGTTAGGGGTACACCTATCTAGAAACCTCTCTCCCACATTTTCATCGATTAACTCATAAAGGCTATGGTTGACAGACTGTCCACTGGACTCTAACCTTCTCATTTCATTTTCTTCTTGGTTCACACAAAGAGAATAGGCAACCTCTTCATGCCTTACCTGTTCTGGTAATGAAACCATAACTGGGACAGTTTTCACCACCGTGTGCAGCTCTAAGAAACTTGCCGGCCATAAAGAATCCACTGGAGCTATTTCATCAAAAATGTTGACACAAAAAGAGCCATTGCCAACAGAAACCTTTATCATACAAGTACAAACCTGGTTTAGAGAAATTGAAACTTGCATTCTACCTTTATCAAATCTCTTTTAATTCAAGGTTTCCTTATCAAGCATTAAAGGTTCTCCTACTTGCCAATCAATCTTAAGGAAGAAATCTTCATTCCAAAATCTCAAGGGAACTCCAACACAATCTATCCATATTAACCAAGCTTGAGAGTTAGAAGATTCGGACCATTTCGACATAGATATGAATCTATCATCCCATAAAAACCTGTTATTGACGAAACTATCTCTTTCCTGTTAACATTCAAAGACCCAAAGAACACTTTTATCACCTAAAAAAGTTGAATAAAATGAGAGGCCCCTTGACCTCACCGAAATATTCACACTTGAGACATTGATAAACTCCTTGAGAACACCCATAACACACCTTGAGAGCCACTCGTCCTCATTGTTATAGTTGTTCCATGACATATCTAAGACCTTCTTAACCCCCTTAGCATCGACATCAACACTGCTTTTCTGTTTACCTAACAACACCTCAACAAAAGATCGGATTTAGTCAATACCGACCTTGAGAGCTCTGGCCACTCCATGCTTTTCATCATTCTTTAACACCGGTTTTCTTCTATTGCTCCACCCAATTGAGGCCACCTTTGCACTTATAAGCCAGTCATAAACATACATACCATTCACCAACGAAACCACTTTAATCGCTTCCTCCATTGACTCAAATCGAACGAAACCAAATCAACTCCTTTGTGTACTCTTTTTTTATGCTAGAAACACATCTCTAACCTTCCCAAAGGGCTTAAAGATCTCCCACAAACTCATCAAATCCGTACAAGGATTCAAATTATCTATGAAGATTGGTTAGCCATCCCAAAAATCCTTTCTCTGAAACTGGTCGTTGAAATCTATCCAACTGCCTTCACGGCCAAGAGAGTCAGTCTCAATCTCTCTAGATTTCTCTCTCCACACTTTTCATTTACTTTTTTGTATAAAATAAAATACTTACTAATCATTAATGGCATTGTGAATGGTCATTAAAGTGTTGAATGATCATTAATGGCGTTATGAACGGCCATGAATGAGTTGACCGATCTTCATTAATGAAGTTGATTATCTCCATTAATAGGACTGACTATCTCTGTTGTTGACTGATCTTCATTGATGAGGTTGATTGTCCCCATTAATTACGGTTGAGTTTCTCCACTAATGGCGTTGTAAATGTTGGAACCCTGTTCACCGGTAACGCAACGGAAATAAATTTTTAAATTTTTTAATATAGATCGTAAACGATCTGGGACCAGTGAACTTTGGATCATAATTTTTCTGAACTAATAAATATAATTATTACACTAACAAAATATATGTATATAAGGAATCTAAAATCGATAATAATCTGAAGAAGATATTAAGAAGCTAGAACCTTACCAACGTTTGGAGGCTCCTTCACTTTACGATATGCTTCTGGTCTGTACCACTGATCTTCCTCGCTATATCTCGGGACAAGTAATTGCCTGTGGGGACGTTACGTACTCAGGAACATAGGAGGATGTATGAGAAGAAAAGAAGAAGAAACTATTTCGTCTAAGTGATTTACGGCACTGTGCAACACTTGCACTAATGTACTCACTAAAAAAATTCTTCTATATCTTTTTTCACTTGACTTTTTGTTTTTTTTTAAACCACATGCACAAAAGAGTTGCCTAAGTGTTGTGTTGCTTTTCAAACACCTATATAGCATATCTTTAATTTTTAAAACTAAAAAAAAAACAATGACTTCGGATATATATCATATATATATAACTTTTTTTAAAAAAAACTTAATCAAAATTAATTTGATTTTTAAAAACTTTCAAATAAAAATATCCCATATCTTTTATTTGATTTTATTTTTGAATTCAAAATATTTAAATTCAAAAATAAAATATTTAATTTAATAAAATAAAATAATCATATTATCTTATTTAATTCAAAAACAAATATCAACATACATCCTCCATTTAGTGATTAATAACGTAATTAAATAATCTTATTATTCAATTATTTTAATCACCATTATTCATTAATTAAATAATCTCATTATCTAATTAATTCCCGAATAAATACGTGTAACTTTCGTAACACAATTAATTGGACAGTCCGATTAATTAACCTTGACCCTTGTTACCTAAATCGATCGGGCTAGCAAGGGGACCTAATGGACCCACAGTATTCTGAGCTCTAATAATCCTCAGAATTATTAATTAAACTCTTTAATTAATATTCCTTCATTATTAACTCCGGTGTTATTCCACTAAAAACCCGAAGCTGCACTCTCTCAACTGCAAACACTTTTACACAGACCGATACAACTCGGTGTCCATCGATATAGCTATTACATGTGGTGTGATCCTCCACAGTAGTTCATAATTAGAGTTGGTCATAATGTTCGTTATTCTCTAATGGACAATAAATCTTATTTCCTCAGAGAATTAGGAGAGCGCTCATATTGTCCAAGCCCCGAATAACCCCTTAAGGGAACTACCATCTACTTCTCACAAGAATGAGTGGATTCCACTATTGTGTACAAACCTTTCCAACCACAAGCCAAACTGCAATCCCAATATACAGAGTATATTGATTAGAAAATGCATCTGACCTCACCCATGGTATATCAAAGACCACGATCTAACCTGAAGGAGTCGATAAGACACTTAGGATTAAGATCACCCACATATAGCCATCATTAGTTGATATATATGAATCCCATCAGTAATCGGATCTTGGTGTGAGATTTATATAGATCATAGCCCAGTCCTATATGATCACATCATACAAGGTGCCTTCATTCCCATATCTCATATGAATGATTCAGGATAGAATCACTGTACATTACGAAATGGACTGCAGCTATAGATTAACCATAAATAAAGTACCTAGCTTTATTTGCTATCTATTGAATCTTTAGATTGCATGTGTCTTACTGTATCTATCTGTATATGACACTCACATACACAGTTCGAGATTACATTAGACAATCCAGGATGTTAATATGAGCACAAGTTTATAAAATAAATAACATAACAAGAATGAACTGAAACTTTCCTTTCATTTACTTCATAAATCCATTTACAAATTACATGCTTAGGGCATAAACCCCAAAAATCTCCCACTTGCACTAAAGCATGTGAGGCATGTCTCGTAACCCTAGACCATCTAGGTGACCCGAAAACACTTTAGCCGGTAAGGTCTTCGTAAATGGATCAACATGATTGTCTTGTGAGGCTATCTTGGTGACGATCACATCTCCTCTCTACACTATCTCTCTGATGAGATGATACTTTCTCTCTATATGCTTCCCTCTCTTGTGGCTTCTTGATTCTTTGGAATTAGCCACATCACCACTGTTATCACAATAAAGTGTTATGGACTTATCTAGGTCTGGAACAACTTATAGATCACTCAAGAACTTACAGAGCCAAACAGCCACTTTAGTAGCTTTACAAGTGGCTACATAGTAGGTTTTCATGGTGGAGTCAGCAATGCAAGATTGTTTGATACTTCTCCACATAATGACTCCACCACCCATAGTGAATACTGATCCAGACGTGGATTTTTCTAGAATCCCTGTCTGACTAAAAATCAGAATTCGTGTATCCTGACGGGATCAAATCCTGTCTAGAATACACTATTATATAATTTCTCATTCTCTTAAGATATTTGAGAATAGTCTTAACAACAACCCAATAATCCAATCCTGGGTTGGATTTGTATCTACTAACTACTCCCACTACATAGCAGATGCTTGGTCTCGTGCATAACACAACATACATGAGGCTACTTACTGCTAATGCATAAGGTACACGTCTCATATCCTCAACTTCTTGAGGTGACATAGGACACTGATCCTTAGACAAGTGAACTCCATGCTTGGAAGGTAAATTACCTTTCTTGGAGTTCTGCATCGAAAATTGCATAAGAATCTTGTCAATATATGATGTCTGAGACAATGCTATGAGTTTATTCTTACGATCCTTTATAAGTTGGATCCCTAGAACATAACTTGCCTCTCCCAAATCTTTCATTTGGAATTGGCAAGCCAGCCAGCCCTTTACATCAGACAACACTCCCACATCATTCCCAATGAGTAGGATATCATCTATGTATAGGACCAAGAAAACTAATCAATGATGCGCTTGTAGACACAAGGCTTTTAGGTTTTAGATTTGTGTTGGCTTGATTCGATAACAAAACCCTCTTTGTTTGTATTTCCTAGTTACTTAGGTTGTTTGTGATTAAATCGGGCTTCAAAGATGGAAAGTGACTTCGCATGCAAAGTTCGTCTTCAAGAGGATATGTGCTTACTTGGATGCTAAGGTATCTAGATTCTTTTTCCTCTTGCAAGGCATAGGCACACACACCCATATTTCAAACATATGTGTCCCTGCATAGTTTTACACCATTAAATGTGCACGCACACACAATTCATACATTTGTGCCACTGTATCATAGTGCATCATTTGGCATAACACATTCACACACTTGAAGTTGAATGCTCATGCATTGGTATGAAAGTAACATGTTTTGGAAAATGCATGATTGGAGACTATCTCTATGTAGTTTGCATTCTTGCATGAAATGTGTTTGTTTATTTATATATTTGTATAACATGGATCTTGAACTTTATTTTAGCCTTATATTGTTCATGATTGAGTTCCGGTCATTTTGTTTACTCATACTATTGATTTTGAGTTCTAGGTCAAAAGATACTACACTTTCAACTCATATTGCATACATTGTCTTCGTCTTCATATATCGAGTCAAATTCTTATTTTATGGGTTGAGTATCTTATATTTCCATGTCTGTGAGGGATTCCCGGTTTGTAATCTTCAAACGGATTAAAATTCGGACTTTGGAGGCCAAAGAATGGTCGAAGAACGTGAGAGGAGCGCAAGGGAAGAGGTGCGATGGCATAAGCCATCACTTGGCACCTTCCCGAGATGGCGCGTGGCCATCTCGGCCCCAAAGCCTTGCTGCCCAGAGATGCCCACGTGCCATCTCAGGGAGTCCCTATGGAATGAAGGCAAAATGGTCTTTTAGTTTGTTTCTCTTTAAAACCTCTCCTTCCCTCTCATTCATTACAAGTTGAGAAAAACGAATTTGAAGAACAAGTGCAGAATTTTTCTCTCAACATTTCGAATTTTTGTTTTTGTGATAACTTCTTCAGTTCAACTCCGAATCACTTGATTCAAAAACCGATTTCGAGTGTCTTGAAGAGTTCTACAGACCCCAAGAATTTCCAGAACCTAAGGATTTGTAGATCGTTCGTTGTGATCAGATCTTCAGTTCGTGATTTTCATCCTTGTTGGTAAAATTATCTTCTTCTTAGTTTTCTTCTTTGATCTTTTCATTGATGCATATTATATGATTAAGAAGCATGACTATGATGATTTTGATTGCATGTTGTTATTTGTTCAATTGATTTTCAAGTTTTGCTAGATTTGGTTGATATTGAATAATTTGTGTTAAACTTGATAGTCATGAAGTTGGCTCTAGAAATCTTTGTTCTTGTGCTTGATTGTTTATTTATAGACTCGATTTTGTAAGATCCTCAGTTTTTGATTGGCTCATTTCGTTGACAACCACATTTAGGGATTATGGTGAAGGGGTAGTTTAGGACATCCTTGCTCAAGACCTAGCTCAAGCTTCAAAAGGTAAATCACTTGCTTAACCTTGTTTGAAGATTTTTAGTGCACACACACACACACTCATATGCATGTTTTTGATCATCTTGCATGAATGCTTAATTGTCATAATTGTGTGCCTTTTTGCCATAACTCTTGCTTGGGTGTTTGATGCATTTTGTTTGCCCTTAGAAGAGGATTTTCCCCCTGACCATGGTCGGAACCGTTCCCTGTGCATTACCTCCGCCGCGGTATGCACATCAGTGTTCTCCAGGCGTTGCACGCTGCTGCTAACGCGGCCTATGCACGTTGCATGCACAGCGGTCTCCCAAGCGGAGTTTCCCAGTGATGCGCCGCTTGCTCTACCATGGTCTGGACATTGCCTGTACCACGGTCCAGACAGCGGAGATTCCCAAGTGATGCACCGCTCGCTATACCGCGGTCTAGACACTTGCCTAGGACGCGGCACGCACATCGGTCATGGCGAGAATCAGTTGCCCTTTGTCAAAAACGATGTCGTTTCATGTATGGCACATTATTTATATGTTCTCTTCTCTTCTCTTTGTGAGTCCAAGAAGCCATTTTTACTCACCAAGCTTTTCTTAAGAGAGAAATTGACTCCAAGAGAGAGAGAGAGCTCCCAAGAACTCATTTTTACTTAACCATACTTCAATCCATGAGCATCTAGCATCTTCTTGCATCTTCTAAGCATGGATTCCTTTTGTTTTAATTGACAAGGTAATCTCTACATGCCTTAGAACTTGTTGTTTCATTACTAGGCCATGTTTACCTAGGAATAGCATTCATTGCTTATTGATTTTATGCATTTATATTGAATTGCATTTATAACATGCTTGGGTTGTTGATTGTTGGTTGAGATTTATATTTTTTGATAGCTAGGGTTTGTGACCATTTTGCCCTTATAGCTAAATCTCTATGCTTTGCATTTAGATATTGTTTAGGACTCATTGATTGCATTTTGTGATCGCATTATAGTCCTTGCCATGTTTTATTACAACTTGTGTTGATTGGCCATTTGTTTGATAACTAGGATATATTGTTGCATAACTATATCTAGTTAAGTCTTTATGAACATTCATTTAGACATTGATACCTAGGAATTGTACTTAGTGACATTCTTAAATTCCTAGATAAGCATTTAGTGTTGCCTAGCATTACTTGCATGTTTGAATATTTTATCATATTCACTTTGGTTGTGTTTGACTCTTCATTGAGGTTAAGTCTTGTGGCTTTGGTGTGAAGTTGCACAAGCAAGGGAAGTCGTACAACCAATGGTGGGTTGAAAACCAATTGGTCGGGTGCCACTATAAAAGGCCCAAGGGGGTAGAGTAGGAGGCGTTCACGCCAAGAGTAGTGTATCAGGGGATATCATTAGGGACTGAACCAAGAGTGGTGAGTGGCGGTGTCTATAGCCTGAGGTTGTCTAGAGTGAGAGTCCGAGAATCACTTGAGGGTGTAACCTTTTATTCATATAGTGGATTTTTATGACTGAGTGTGGCGCACTTAACAGCCTGTGGTTTTTCCCATTTGGAGGGTTTCCACGTATACATCTTGTGTTATTTATATTTCTGCACCGTACACTTGATGTTGTATGTTTGTTTTATTGGATGAATTTTGAATATTGACTAATCAATAAAAATTGGTAATTGACTTGATTAAAACTTATTCACCCCTCGTCTAGGTTATAGACACACACGTTTTTAGGGAACTTTCAATTGGTATCAGAGCAGGTGCCTAGATATATTTAGGTGATCCGTGCTCTGTTTGTCTTGCTTGTGCATTTTTGTTGTTTGCATCTTGTGTGGTGCATTACATTTGCATCTCATTCATTTAACCCAAACACTATGAGTGAGCTTGGGATGAGCAAAGAGGAAGCATCAAGTATAAGACGACTTTTGCTTAAAGGTGATAATTATGCCTCATGGATAAGCAAGATGGAGTCTTATATTTGTCAAATAGATGATCGTGCATGGATGGCGGTTGAACATGGGTACATTCTTCCAAAGATGACCAATGGTGATGGAGTTAAAGTTCTCAAGCCTAAGTCTTATTGGAGCACACAAGAATTTAAAGCTTCCAAGTGGAACAACAAGGCTATTGCAATCTTGTGTGCCATGGATGACAATCAATAAAAGTTGGTTCAAAATACTAGGCATGCAAAGGAGGCTTGGGAGATTCTACAAATGGCTCATGAAGGAACCGAAGTGGTCAAGGACTCCAAGCTTCAAGTCCTTCAAATGCAATTTGAGACAGTTCGGATGGAAGAAGACGAGTGCTTTAATTACTTCCAAGTGAAGTTGATGGACATCGTAAATCAAAGCCATCAACTAGGTGACCCATATTCAGATAGAAGGATCAAGCAAAAGATCATGAGGTCACTCCCCAAGAGATTTGAGTCCAAAGTGATGGCACTGGAAGAAAATAGCAACTACAAGACTATGAAGCCGAGTGAAGTGATTGGAAGGCTTCTAGCCTATGAGTCTAGGTGGACTTCTACACCTACATCTTCTAAGATGAAAAAGAACATAGCTTTGAAGACATCCAAAGTAAAGATGGAGGAGGATGACTCAGATGAGAAGATGGCTCTTATGGTGAAGAAATTCAAGAAGTTTATGAAACTTCACGAGAATGACTCAAAGAAGAAGATTGAGCCAAGGCAATAGAAGCCTACAAGAAAAGGCTTTCAATGCTATGAATGTAGTGGGTTTGGTCATATAGCCACCGAGTGTACTAATTCAAAGAAGAAGAAGAAAGGAAAAGTGGTGGCTGCCTTATCAAGTGAGAGTGGAAGTGAAGAAGATTCCTCAAGTGATGAGGAGGTTATTCTTAACTACACAGCTTTTGGATCCTCCTTTGTGGAAGATGTAGAAAAAGGCAACAAAGCCTTAAGTAGTGACCTTGAAAAAGGAGTAGATGAAAAAGTAGCTAAGAGAGTGATAAGTGAAGCTACTTATGCTGATGATGCCATCATGGCAACAAGTGACACTAGTGATGACTCTAGTGATAAGGGTTCTTCATCTCACTCTACAAATGGAAATGTGGAGAGTATGAACCTTGAAGGGTTCATTGAGCATTTTCAAAACTCAAGGTTGAATATGAAGAAAGAGGTTCTAAAGCTAAAGAAAAAGAACCTCAAGCTATCAACCGAAGTGACTCACTTAAGTGAGAACGTGAATAATGAAAGAAAAGTGGAAGAAAGTTTGAATGAGGAGCTTAGAGAAGCTTGAGAGTTGATTGCTAAGATGACTTCGAGTACGGAGAAGCTTGACCACATGTTGGGAGTTGGCAAGAAGCCAAGTGACAAGAGAGGTCTAGGATTTGAAGATAACAAGGAGACCTCAACTCCTAGCAAGACGATATTTGTCAAGAGCTTGGACTTTAAAGAACCTCTTCCGCCACTTCATTCTAAGAAAAAAATTGAACTAGGAGATTGTTCTAGAAATGTCCAAGTCAAGATGGCATCAAGAAGTCAAGCTCAAGCTCAACCAATGTGAGCACTTCAAGCAACTATCCCTTAAACTAAAAGCCATCAAGCCAAGAAGCATATCCTGAATGCTCAATAAAGGAAGCAATCTTCTCCAACTCAACAACAAGGGAGAAAAGAATCAATACCACTCCAAAGGAAAGCTTAAAGACATGGGAAAGCACCTTTGTCCTCACAAAGGAATGGTATGACCCCTCATTTTATTCCTTCATGTCATTTTTATGGTGTTGATGGTCATATTAGACCAAATTTCTTTAAGTACATTAACATGTGTAGAACTAAGAGCATGATTCAAAGAAAAAGGGGTAGAGCCAATATGCATATGCCTAGGAATGCTAGTGTTAATGATCCTAGGAGTAATATGATGATCTTGACCACTAAGAATGACAATGTGTCACCTAAGTGGATTAGAAAAGATGAACCCACATGCCATTGTGCTAAGGTTTCACCCATAGGCTAAACTAGGTCAAATGGACTTGGTAAGTCTATAGGGACTCATATCCTCTCTTGACTAGTTTTTGATTGACCCCATATGGGGAGCTCAAGCAAAGAGAGCAAATTGGCATTGCATTGTGCTCATTGATAATATTTATGCTTCTTTATTAATTGCTTGAGTTGATTGGTTGTACATTTTTTTTAATAAGTGTGCAACTTTTCTTTACATGCAATCCATGTCTTATTTATGACCAAACATGCTTTTTTAGAATAGGAGAATTGATTGGGAAGTACATTTTGAATGACCTAGGATTGATCTCCATGACATGTTGATTCTTTATATGACATGCTTTAAAGTAATATGCATGATGAAATTGTTGAATGCTCTAAAATGAATGCAAAAAAATTTGTGTATGAAAGCAATTATGAGACTTCAATCAATAAGGATCTTGTATCAATTTCAAGGACTTTACAATCCAAAAGTCTCTCTCTCTTTACCAGTCGAACAAGGTTACTATCATACAGGCATTCCACCCGGAAAAATCAAAAAGGGCACAATAGTCACTCATGTCTTGTTTTGCTTGTAAAGATTGATATAGTTGTTCTTAAAATGAATTTATTTTACAATCTATATCTTGCTTATTCCATGACAAAGGGTGAAATTGGTTTGAATTCTCTTGAAAACCTTTGTTATTTTGCATTGCCAAATACCATGTTTTGATCTTGAATACAACTTGTTTTATATACAAAGCATTCGTTCACACATTTGTTTATGTAATAAAACTCCTTATCCTCTCTTCTTATTTGAGTTGCATAAATTTGGTTATATGATTGTGCATATGTCTAGTGATCTACTATGCCAACTTTCTATCCAAGACCTCCTGTCTCTAGGAAGATTCCTCGCTCACCTATCCGGATCCTCCTGACCCAAGGCAAGACTTCTTGCATAACTATCCGAGTCCTCCCGACTCTAGTTGAGACTCCTTACTTAGTTATCCGGATCTCCCCGATCCTCTTATGTTGATTTTTAGCATCTTTAATTTCTTCACTTAGTTGATTTGTGTTGCTTGAACATTTGCTTTGTCATATATCATTTTGGATATTATACTAAGTGTTGTATAAGATTGCTTATGTTTTTAAAGAAGATTAAAATTTGAGCATATACCTATTCACCCACCCTCTAGGTATATTTAACACTATAATTGGTTAAGGAAATTTACAATTGGTATCAAAGCTGGTGTCTAAAAGTAATTAGATAGGTTCATATTATTGTGTTTGTTTTTGTTTTTGTGCTATGGGTGATTTGTTGCAGGAAGGTTCTTCTAGTGCTAGGTTTCCACTCTTAAATAGTGGTAACTACTCATTTTGGAAAAGTATGTTGAAAGCCTACATTAGATCCGTGAGTGATGTAGAAGGGGAAAATGAGTCCTCGGATATTCTTGAACATTCTAGCAGTTGCGTTGCTCATGTGGCCATATATGAAGGAGGATTTGAGGATAGTAGTGAAGAATCCTCAAGTAGTGAGGAAAGTGAATACTCTTCAAGTAATGAAGATAGTGAATTCTCCTCAAATCATGATGAAACAAGCTTAAATGACAAGATCCTTCAACTAACTAGTGAAAATGTCAAGAAGAATGATGAGAATAATAAGTTCAAGTTGATCAATGCTAATTTAGTGGTGATAATCAAAGCTCTTGAAAATTAGAAGAATATGTCGTTGGAGAAGATAAGCAAGCAAAGTGAAGTCATTAAGGAGCATAAAGAGACCATTGAAAAATATTTTTCGAAGATAGAAGAAAGTGCTCAAGAGCTAGATGATTTAAAAGAAGACTTTACTATGAGGTTGTTTATCAAGGAAGGAGAGAATAAGCAAATAGAGAATAGAGAGCTTAAAGACAAAATTCTTAGTCTATAGAATAATTTGAAAGATAGTAATGAAAGACTAGAATTTTGAAACAAGAAGTTGAGCAAAGAGATGATTCTCTTGATCCTGCTAAAATACTTGAAAATGTGCTTAGAGTCAAATTAGTAAGCATGAGTGTCAAGGGAAGATGCTTAGTGATAAGCTTGATGAGGCTAACAAGATGATAGGTAAGATGTCATGTAGTGCTAGTAAAGTAGAAACTCTCATCAAGATTGGTAAGCATCCTAGTGACAAAATAGGATTAGGTTATGTGAATGAAAAGGTTACACCTTTATCTAACAATTTTACTTTTGTAAAAGCAAGTGGTAAAGTGAATGTAGGTACTCTCTCTAACGGTGACGCCATGGATGCAACCGGAGGTGCCTGAACATCAACACGAAGCAACAAAGGAAAATATCAACAAGGTCAAAGACAAAAATCATCATTTTCTCATGCAAAATACAAAGCATCAAGGAATGAACATCAAAGAGGTAACAATGTGAGAAGGTATACTACTTCAAATCCTCAAGCTAAAGGTAACCCCCTTAAATTTGTACCTATTTGCCATTTTTGTAACATGGTAGGACATATAAGACCTAGATGCTATGAATACATTCGTAAATGCAAATATGAGAAAGATTTGTATGATATGTCTTTGATGAATGATCCTAGGCAATCATCCATGTATGGATCTAGATCTAGACCTATGAAGACCTTGGAAAAGCAAGTTGAGAAAAATATTGTTGATGACTTGCTTGTGAAAACACTTGTTGTGCCTCAAACTACTATGCATAAAAAGTTTGATAATGCTTTGTTTGACTTGTTTGAAAATGTGACTAATAAGTCCATTTGCATGATAGTAAGCCAAAGAATAAGTCAAAGCATGTTGTTAGTAGTAATGAGAAGCATGGTGTTAAGAAAATTTGGATTAGAAAAGGCTCAACTACTATTTCTTCCAAAACCAAAGATAAAGACAATAAGAGCTATGGAATTTCTCAACCAACTTCTCAACCAAAGCATGCACACTCAAAAGGTAGTTTTTCTAAATTTATTCCAGTTTGTCATTATTGTAATGTAATTGGTCACATTAGACCTAGATGTTATGAATATATTAGGCAATGCAAACCAGGAAATAATATCCATGCTAGTGAGCTGAACAAATCTTCTTTGAAAGATTCTAAACATGAAAATATTTTTGATACTTTGAAAAATGTCCATATTGATCATGGTCATGTGAAGAAACTTACTAGGAAAGTTTGGATGAAGAAGCATGATGTGAAAAAGGTTCCTAGTCATTCTTCTAAACATGTTAATAGTGATAAAACATTAAATGTTGTGCATTATAATGGAAAACATGTGAAGGAGAATGTCAAGAAGATTTGTATGGATGAGAATGTGAAAAAGCATGATGGTCATATATCTTGTATTGATGAAATATTTGTGCATGGCAATAACAATGAGTTTAAAATAAGTGATGTTTTCATGAAGAAGATAGTTGATGATTTATCTTCTAGATTTTATATTGCCATGAGTAATGATCATGATGTTATTTGTGTTGGTTCACCTAAGACCAATATGGTCAAAGGTGAGTGCTCTCATACTTGATTGAGTAGCACATATGAGAATATAATTTTGTTCTTGTTTGATAAGAGTTCTAAGTTGGATGCTTTACTAAGTCATTTATAATATGATCTATTTACTATTCAAACTTGGTATCCCTAGTCAATACATGAACTTAATATTCTCGTACTTTCACTATGATGGTCAAAATTTGTTGGTTGACTTTAGGGAAGTCCAATTTTGAAATCTATTTGGTGTAATTTGTTAAGACTTTTGGAGAAAGTCAGTTTATATGTTTGTTTGAGTTGAGGTATTTAGTCTTTATTCTCATGGGAAGACACACCAACACTTGTTGTCATGAGGACAAAAAATCCAAAAGAGATCATAAAAAAGGCGAAGACTTTACGTTGATGAAAAAGCTTACGAAGGTATATCTCTACTCTAAAGCTTGCTTTCTTGATTCATCTTTTCAACTCTATATGTGCATTACATCATGTAGCATGTCATATTAGAGAACTAGTATAGCTTTCATATGGTTCTTGGTGACATTTGCTCTCTAAAGATCATTTAATGATTTGTTAACAATGATCTTATATATGATGTGTGAAATGCTTGTTTGATTGATGAGTGGCATACTTTTGAAAAATATGAGCTTCATATTCAATGAAAGCTACTCTATTGAGAAGTAAAGATCTTAAGTAAGTCTTTTTGTATTGCTTTTAGATCATGTGCTTTTAAGCCTTAAAAAAATTTTGGTTTTCAACAGTACACACTTTGCTTCTCTCATATGTTTAGTTTGAGTAAGTTAAGTTTGAAGATATGTGAGTTATGGATGCACCTTGAAGTCTTTTGACTAGTACATTTAACATGACCTATGGTTAGTATCCATTTTGCTTCGGCAACTACATAGAACTCAACGAGCACCTTCATGAAAAGGGCTACACACTTTGTTTGTGAAGCCACCCAATGTAGGAAAGGGCTACACCAATGTGATGAGTGAAAGCGGTCATGAAGTGTATATTTTTATGTTTTAAAAAAAATCAAAGAAGTGTTGCAAAGAATTAATAAAAAAAAAATCTATGATTCAAAGCCTAAAAAGAAATGGAGGAAGGATTAAAGGAGTTTAATTGAAAATCAAAAAGTGCTCGGGTTGAAAAACATAAATGGGATGACGAGCCACATGCACACACACACGCTTATATGTTGAATTCTATTCTCTTTAAAAGTAAAAAATCCGGATGATAATCGGTTTGACCTTTTATGGAAAAGCTTAGGATGAATCGATGTTGATATGGTTTGCATGTTGATGATCCAATTACTCCTTTATATATGTTTGAAGCAAATCCACAAACACACTTATTTTGCTTACAAGTGAATTTGATTTGCTAGCAATTTTAGAAGAATTATGAGAGATTGAAAATCTTGGTGTATCTCTCATAGTTTGAGGAGCTTATTTTGTTGAATTTCATTAAAATTGCTTGATTGTGTGATTGTGTGAATATCATTGTGAACAATATCCTATCTTAATCTTAGATAGAACACTTATCAAAGGGGAGCATAGTATGCTAGACTTTATTCTCTTTTATGATAAGTTCACATGATTTTTTTTATAAAAACATGACATAATTGAACATTGAGAATGCATGTTACTTATCTAATATATTTGCTTCATTCCCTTATTAATCCCTTGTTTGTCTCTTTGACTATTCCTTGACAAAAAGGGGGAGAAATGTTTACTTCACCATGTATGGGAGAAATGTACCTCTTTATGGAATATTGACATTTATTGACATTCTAGTATTAAAGGGGAGTGCTTTAAAGTGAACTTTTATATGAGATAAATGATTTCTTGTTTGTTTTTTTACATATATATATATCTCACCAATCTTCTTTGCAGAAGATTTCTTATTTGTTTGGTTGTGTGTTTCTCATAGGTGACTTGATGATTAAAGAGGAGAATCTTGAAGGCTCATGAAGACTTGAAGATATGTTAGTTTAGGGTTCACTTTGTAATGTGAGGATGTGAGAATGTGAAAATAATATGTACAAGGTTATACTTAATAACCTAGAGTGGGGGGGGGGGGGATGAATAGGTTGTCTCTCACTTTTAACAAATCTTTCGAGACTAGTGGCAAAACCTTGATAAGCATACAAATTAACATTTAACATGATTGTTGTGAGAAAACAATATATTCATGTATGATCAAATCTCCACTCTTAGTCTACAAAGCATACAACAAGAATCAATGTATCTTATGAACAAATATATTCAATGTAGACAAAATTCCATAAGTTATACTTAGAGTATTACAATGTGATACTTTACAACTTGAATGGAATATCACAAGATACAAAGTTATTGTGTAAGGAAGTCAACTTACATATAAAGTTCTATCCACATTATTCAAATAACAATTACCAATATAAGAGTGATAGGGATAGAGAAAAGTTGACACAAGATATAACGTGGTAAACCACCAAATAGGAAACATCCACGGGCTAGCAACCACCGGCAAACAAAATCCACTAGTAGATCAGAAACGTACAATCTCTCAAGTGACCCCTTCATCTAGAAACTACCCTCATATTATACTCATGAAGATGTCGCCCTCATGTTCAACAATCCGATGCCTCACACCTCTTGTTAAGACTTCCTCGCTCACCCTTCCGGATCCTCACGACCCTAGGCAAGACTTCTTGCTCAACTATTCGAGTCCTCCGGACTCTAGTCAAGACTTCCACTCTCACCCTTTCGGATCCTCATGACCCTAGGCAAGACTTCCTTGCTTGACAATCCGAGGTCTCCCACCTCTTGCCAAGACTTCCATGCTCAACAACATAGGTCTCACACCTATTGTCAAGACTTACTTCTCACAAGGCATTTAAGTAATCATGAATGCAAAACGCAAACAAGTATGCAACATAAAATAAGATGATCAACAAATTCTATGGAAACTAGAATTAATTAATGAGCACACAAAGTATATTTTCTAGTTTATAATCCAAAAGTGACACCACAAAAGATGATGCATGAGCAGATGAAATGTATGGATTAGGTACACTCCATGAAGATCTAGACATAGACAATAAAGTTCACAAAACAAGATTGTCTAGATCTTATGCATGAATAAAAATCTAGAGCATGTCAAATTTCCAAACACACACTTTAAACCTAGATTTTATTCAAGCTGCTAAAGCTTGAAATAAACATGTTAATGAAGTACGTATTCAAGACTTTAGTACTAACACAAAAATGCTAGAAACACAAGATATGATCAATCAAATCTCTAGCAATCATTTAGAGCATATATTCAAAAAATAGTCAATTAAACTCTAATAGACTCTAAATATAAAATCCAATGTGCTAATCCTAAATTTATTCAACAAATGAGTTCTAGCACATGATAAGACTATTAATCATGAAAATAAAGTCAATCAAAGCACAAATAGTCCTAGATTCAAAGCTAGCACAATACAATCCCAAACATGTGAAAACATAGGTAAAATCAAAACTTAACTCAACATGTGAGATTTCAATTGAAACTCAATCTAGCTTTTAATTGAAGATCTATCACTTATCAACATTTGTTCAAGTCAAATACTCAACAATAGAAAGAAGACCCAAGGTAATTGAAGATCATAAAGCATAAAACATAAGAAATGAATCAAATACCTTGACACAAGTGAAACCACGAAATTTGATGTAGAACACTAAATAAACTTGAACAAAAGACTCCAAATATCTTAGAGATGATAGAGAACATCAGTAGAAAGATTCTTCAACTTGAATCACTCAAATCGGATAAGAAATGAGAGAGATATGGTGATTCTAAGTTGTGAGAAAATTTTTTAAAAACATTCTGCACATAAAATGGTCTTCTTCAATTTGATTTACAGTGAGAGAGGGAAATATAAAGAGGGAGAGAGTTATTCGGTGTAGTAAGCTTACACACATAAACTCTCATAAGACCAATAGGAGAACATGCCAAGTCAACACATGGATTTAATTGATTATGCAAACAAAACATTATGCGCATGCGTTGCATGCAACAAAATCCTATTCAAAGCATGAAATGAATTGCTGGCGAGATGCTCACGTGAACAAAGGTGTTATTTGGGCGAGATGTTCACGCACATACTCGGCCTAGGGGGGACAAATCGCAATTTGCCATTATTTTTTTCTTCTTTGCTCCCTTTTACATACCTCTCGTATTCTTCTACCGTTCTTCGGTCTCCGAACTCCGAATTGGAATCCGTTTGAAGATTACGAATCGGGACTCTCTCGCGAACATGGACATATAAGATACTCAACCCAGAAATTAAAAATTCGACTCGATATACAAAAACTAACACAATGTACGTAACATGACTGGAAAGTATCATAACTTTTGACTCGGAACTTGAAATCAATAGTATGAGTAACCGAAATGATCAGAACTCAACCATGAATAATCTAAGACTAAAATCAAGTTCAAGATCTATGTTATACAAACATATAAACAAACAAACACATTTCACACAAGAATGCAAACTACATAGAGATAGTCTCCAATCATACATTTTCCAAAATATATTACTTTCATACCAATGCATGAGCATTCAACTTCAAGTTTGTGAATGTATTATACCAAATGATGTGCTACGATGCAGGGACACAAATGTATGAATTGTGTGTGTGTGCACCTTAGTCTTGAAAGAAAAAAGAAAGGTCTTAATATACCTTTGTAGAATCATGAAGCACTTTTCCTTTTGAAGACATGAACTTGCTTGAATAGTTGTCATTTCTTCTTTGAAGCTTGAATCATCATGAATCCTAGAAAACTAAACAATACAAAGAAAATATTGTTTTGATATAGGATAATGCCAACATAACTCATAAACCTAACAATCTCCCCCTTTGGCAAATTCTATGTCAAAGCACCTATACAAAATACTAAAACATACAAAATGAAGATTAGTCACAAAATCACACCCTCACATTACAATGAGTTAGTTCCTTAAGACTAATCTTCAACAAGTCTTGAACTTCTTCTTGATCTTCTCTTGTAGCCACCTAAAATCAACTCAAAGCACAAAGCATGTCCAAGAGAAAGACACATATGGCAATATACAATTATGGCAGGAATTAAACATTTAAATCCAAAATGAATCATGTATCTCCCTCTTAATACATGCTATCTCAAAGATATTCTTAACCAAATGAAATCACAATATTACATGCCATAAGAAGTTCAATACTTGACAAATATTCAAAGAAGATATGCTAAAACAATATCATATTTCTCCCCCTTTTTGACATAAAATTATGCCAAAGGAAAAACAAATGATATCTTGAGGTCAAATAGTGAAACAATTGGTGATCTCAAATAAAGTTCCGAGATGGATGCCTTACTTGAAGAATTGATTTATTTCAAGCATCTAGCTCCCATATCTTCTCCCTTGATTCTAGTTTGCTTTTCCATGTTAACTTATCAAAGGTTATTCAAATCTATACACCACAACAAACTCATCAAGGTATATTGAATCACAAATGCATAAATTTTACTCTTAAGCATATAGGTCATTTCTACCAAGTTCAACAATTGCATTAACAATCATATTAACCCCAAATATGAAGGAATTGGTATCAACGACAATCATATCAACCTCAAACAAGAAAAGATTTTATTACAACCACAACTACTATCATTCAAAGTAAGGAGGAATTTTCTGCAATTACAATCAATCAAATTTACTAAAGCTACAATTACTATCACCCTATGCAAGGAGGAATTATCTGCAACTATAACCAATTGGATTTATTACAACTACAATTACTATCGACCCCAAACAAGGAGGAATTTTCTGCAATTACAATCAATTAAATTGATTAAACCTACAATTACTATCACCCTATGCAAGGAGGAATTTTCTACAACTATAACCAATTGGATTGATTACAACTACAATTACTATCGACCCTAAACAAAGAGGAATTCACTGTAACTACAATCAATAAAATTAATTACAATTACAATTACTATCGAATCCAAAACAAAGAAGAATTCATTGAACTATTCTCATTTCAATTTCAAGAATGAGGGAATTGATTGCATCTCAACTACTATACAACCCCAAATAAGGAGAAGTTGACTGCAAATACAATCATACAATTATTACAAAAATGTTTCATGCATTATTTGTGATCACACATACAAAGGCATAAGTTAATACAAAGAATCATCATGCTAATCAAGAAACATGAAATAGCATCTACAAGATTCATTATATCAACCAAAGAATATGCCAACAAATATCAACTTGAAACATGTGAATAAATCATAAAAGAGAACAAAGTCTAGTATACTATGCTCCCCCTTGATAAGTGCTCTATCTAATATCAAGATAGAATAATGTTCGTAATAAATCAACACAATCACACATTCAAGCAATTTTAAAGAAATCCAACAAAATAAGCTCCATAAAGTATGAGAGATACACCAAGATTTTTTTTCAATCTCTCTCATAGTCCTTCTAAAAATTGCTAGAATATCACAATACTCTATAAGCAAAAGTGTGTGTGTGAATTTTGCTTCAAGCATATATAAATGGAGTGATTGTGATATCAACATGCAAACCACTTCATCACCTATCCATCTAAAGCTTTTCCAATCAAGGTCAAACCGATTATCATCCGGATTTTTTGCTTTAAAGAGAATAGATTTCAACATATGAGCGTGTGTGTGCATGTGGATCGTCATCCCATTTCTGTATTTCAATTCGAGCAATCACATTTTCAACTGTACTCCATTTTAAGCCTTCCTCCATTTCTTTTTAGGCTTTGAATCAAAGATTTTTCTTTTCTTGATTCTTTTTCAATACTTCTTTGATTTTGCATACATAAACATAAATTCTTCATGACGGCTTTCACTTATCACAATGGTGTAGCCCTTTCCTACATTTGGCGGCTTCACAACCAAAGTGTGTAGCCATTTCCATGAAGGTGCTCGTTGAGTTATATGTAGTTGCCGAAGCAAAATAGATACTAACCGTAGGTCATCTATCATGTACTAAGCAATAAAATTTTAGATGCATCCATAATCTACACATTTTCAAACTCAACTACTCAAACTTAAACATATAAGAGAAGTAAAGTGCAATTTTTGAAAATCAAGTTTTTATGGCTCATAAGCACATGATCTAAGAGCAATAAGTAAAGACTTATTCAAGATCATTACTTCTCTAATGAGTAGCTTTCAAAGAATATGAAGCTCATATTTTTAAAAAGTATGCCACTCATCATTCAAGCAAGCATTTCAAGCATCATGAGTAAGATCTTTGTGAACACATCACTAAAATATCTTTAGAGAGCAAATGTCAACAAGGACCATGTGAATGCTATACTAGTTCTCTAATATAACATGCTATATGATGCAATGCAAGAGTAGAAATGACTTTCTCCAAAAGTCTTAACAAGATAATCACCGAATAGATTTCATAAGAGTAACTTCTCAAAAGTTAATCAATGGATTTTGACTATCAAAACAAAGTTAAGTGAGATAGCTAAGTTCGTGTCTAGACGTGGAGTATTCCAAGCTAGCTAGCTAGAATTCTCAACACGCTTGACACTTAGCCTTAAAGCTAACTCATATGTGCTACTTACACTAGAGGTAAAAGCACTCACCCTTGAACCATTTGTTCTTGGATGAAATTTCACACAAAAATCATGATCATTTCTCATGGGAAAAATATATCTAGAAGATAAATCATCAACTATCTTCTTTATAAAGATATTACTTATATAAAACACATCATTATTGCCATAAACAAAGATATCATCAAGACTATACATATGATCATGTGAAACACTCATTCTTACCCAAATCTTCTCTATTATTTTCTTCACACAATTATCATTATCACACACAAGATTCAAAGTATTATCATGCAAGAAACATTCATAGAAGATTTTCACATCTCATTAGCATGCATCATATTCCCTAGTTTGCATCATCTAATATACTCACGGCAATATAGCAAAATTAGCAAACAAGAATAAATTTTGAGATGTTACTATTTAGGTGAGAGTGTACCGATGGTGAAGACTCCTTAATTTCCTTGATTTTGCACTTGGCCTTGGAAGACATGGCCTTTGAAATCCTCTTGTTCCTTAGTAACTTGCCTTTAGTTGTAGGAGACTCCACTTGCTCATCTACAATGCTTAAGTCACTTGAATCTCCATGAAGATTACAAAAACTCTTTGGCCTTCATGATTGCCAACTCCTCTTCCTTGCCTTTGATCATTACCTTCAAGAAATAAAAGCAAATTATAAGCAAAATCATTTGTTAATCTATCTAACATACGAGCCTCTTCAACCATCTTCTTTTCTAGACTTTTAAAATATAAAACAAGAAGAACCATTTTCACAACCAACGAAGGAGCACAACAAAAAATAAACAATTGTAGACTAGAGGTTGATATCCATGATTACTAAATAACCTTGTAGATCCCGAATCACACCAACTACTTTAAGTGACCCGCTCTGATACCAATTGAAAATAATATGTACAAGGTTATACTAAACAACCTAGAGGGTGGGGGGGGGGGGGTGGTGAATAGGTTGTCTCTCACTTTTAATAAATCTTTCAGGACTAGTGACAAAACCTTGATAAGCATACAAATTAACATTTAACATGATTGTTATGAGAAAACAATATATTCATGTATGCCCAAATCTCCACTCTTAGTCTACAAAACATACAACAAGAATCAATGTATCTTATGAACAGATATATTCAAAGTAGACAAAATTTCATAAGTTGTACTTAGAGTATTACAATGTGATACTTTACAACTTGAATGGAATATCACAAGATACAAAGTTATCTAACAGACAAACAATGTTGTGTAAGGAAGTCAACTTACATATAAAGTTCTATCCACATTATTCAAATAACAATTACCAATATAAGAGAGATAGGGATAGAGAAAAGTTGACACAAGATATAATGTGGTAAACCTCCGAAGAGGAAACATCCACGGCTTAATAACCACCGGTAAACAAAATCCATTAGTAGATAAGAAAAGTACAATCTCTCAAATGAGCACTTCACCAAGAAACTACCCTCATATCCTACTCATGAAGATGTCGCCTTCATGCTCAACAATCTGAGGCCTCACACCTCTTGTCAAGACTTTCTCGCTCACCCTTCTGGATCCTTACGACCATAGGAAAGACTTCTTGCTCAACTATCTGAGTCCTCCCGACTCTAGTCAAGACTTCCTCGCTCACCCTTTCAGATCCGGATGACCCTATACAAGACTTCGTTGCTTGACAATCCGAGGTCTCCCACCTCTTGCCAAGACTTCCATGCTTAACAACATAGGTCTCACACCTATTGTAAAGACTTCCTTCTCATAAGGCATCTAAGTGGTCATGAATGCAAAACGCAAACAATCACACAACATAGAATAAGATGATCAACAAATTCTATGGAAACTAGAATTAATCAATGAGCACACAAAGTATATTTTCTAGTTTATAATCCAAAAGTGACACCACACAAGATGATGCATGAACATATGAAATGTATGGATTAGGTACACTCCATGAAGATCTAGACATAGACAATAAAGTTCACAAAACAAGATTGTCTAGATCTTATGCATGAATAAAAATTTACAGCATGCCAAATTTTCAAACACACACTTTAAACCTAGATTTTATTCATGTTGCTAAAGCTTGAAATAAACATGTTCATGAAGTACATACGCAAGACTTTAGTACTAACACAAAAATGCTAGAAACACAAGATATGATCAATCAAATCTCTAGCAATCATTTAGAGCATATATTCACAAAATAGTCAATTAAACTCTTATAGACTCTAAATATAAAATCAAATGTGCTAATCCTAAATTTATTCAACAAATGAATTCTAGCACATGATAAGACTATTAATCATGAAAATAAAGTCAATCAAAGCACAAATAGTCCTAGATTCAAAGCTAGCACAATACAACCCCAAACATGTGAAAACATAGGTAAAATCAAAACCTAACTTAACATGTGATATTTCAATTGAAACTCAATCTAGCTTTTAATTGAAGATCTATCACTCATCAATATTTGTTCAAGTCAAATAGACAACAATAGGAAGAAGACCCAAGGTAATTGGAGATCATAAAGCATAAAACATAAGAAATTAATCAAATACCTTGACACAAGTGCAACCACGAAATTTGATGTAGAACACCAAATAAACTTGAACAAAAGACTCCAAATATTCTTAGAGATGATAGAGAACTTCAATAGAAAGATTCTCCAACTTGAATCACTTAAATCAGATAAGAAATGAGAGAGATATGGTGATTCTAAGTTGGGATAAATTTTTTAAAAACAATTCTGCACACAAAATGGTCCTTCAATTTGATTTAATGTGAGAGAGGGAAATATAAAGAGGGAGAGAGTTCTTCGGTTTAGCAAGCTTACACACACAAACTCTCATAAGACCAATAGGAGAACATGCCAAGTCAACACATGGATTTAATTAATTATGCACACAAAACATTATGTGCATGCATTACATGCAACAAAATCCTATTCAATTCATAAAATGAATTGCTGGCGAGATGCTCACATGATCAGAGGTATTATTTGGGCGAGATGTTCACGCGCCTACTCAGCTCAGGAGGCAAATGGCAATTTGCCATTATATTTTTCTCATTTGCTCCCTTTGACATTCCTCTCGTATTCTTCGACCGTTCTTCGGTCTCCAAACTTTGAATTTGAATCCGCTTGAAGATTACGAACCGGGACTCCCTCACGAACATGGACATATAAGATAATTAACCCATAAAATAAGAATTCGACTCGATATACAAAGATAAAGACAATGTACGCAACATGACTGGAAAGTATCATAACTTTTGACTCGGAACATGAAATCAATAGTATGCGTAACCGAAATGACCGGAACTCAATCGTTAATTATCTAAGACTAAAATCAAGTTCAAGATCCATGTTATACAAACATATAAACAAACAAACACATTTCATACAAGAATGTAAACTACATAGAGATAGTCTCCAATCTTGCATTTTCCAAAACCTGTTACTTTCATACCAATGCATGAGCATTCAACTTCAAGTGTGTGAATGTGTTATACCAAATGATACGCTACGATCCAGGGACACAAATGTACGAATTGTGTGTGTGTGTGCCTTAGGCTTGAAAGAGAAAAGAAAGGTCTTAATATACCTTTGTAGAATCATGAAGTACTCTTCCCTTTGAAGACTTGAACTTACTTGAATAGTTTTCATTTCTTCTTTGAAGCTTGAATCATCATGAATCCTAGACAATTAAACAATACAAAGGAAATATTGCTTTGATATAGAATAATGCAAACATAACTCATAAACCTAACAGATTGCAATCAACTTTGAGTGATTATTGTATGTTGAGGTTGAGGTTTTGGCATGGAACAGCCAAAGGGATAGATTGTTAGGTTTTATATTTGTGTTGGCTTGATTCCATAACAAAACGCTCTTTGTTTGTATTACTTAGTTGCTTAGGCTGTTCGTGATTAAATCATGCTTCAAAGATGGAAAGCGACTTCGCATGCAAAGTTCGTCTTCTAGAGGATATGTGCTTAATTGGATGCTAAGGTATCAAGATTCTTCTTCCACTTGCAAGGCGTAGGCGCACACACACACAATTCGTACATACGTTTCCATGCATAGTTATGCACCATTAAAAGCGCACACACACACAATTCATACATTTGTGTCCCTGCATCATAGTGCATCATTTGGTATAACACATTCACACACTTGAAGTTGAATGCTCATGCATTGGTATGAAAGTAACATGTTTTGGAAAACGCATGATTGGAGACTATCTCTATGTAGTTTGCATTATTGTGTGAAATATGTTTGTTTATTTATATGTTTGTATAACATAGATCTTGAACTTTATTTTAGCCTTAGATTGTTCATGATTTAGTTCCGGTCATTTTGGTTACTCATACTATTGATTTTGAGTTCTAAGTCAAAAGATAATACACTTTCAACTCATGTTGAATACATTGTCTTTGTCTTCGTATATCGAGTCGAATTATTATTTTCTGGGTTGACTATCTTATATTTTCCATGTCCGTGAAGGAGTCCCGTCTTGTAATCTTCAAATGGATTCAAATTCGAAGTTCGGAGGGCAAAGAACGGTTGAAGAACGCTAGAGGAGAGCAAGGGAAGAGGTGCAATGGCATAAGCCATCACTTGGCACCTTCCCGAGATGGCGCGTGGCCATCTCGGCCCCAAAGCCTTGCTTCCCCGAGACACCCATGCGCCATCTCAGGGAGGAACTAAGGCATGAGGGCAAAATGGTCTTTTAGTTTGTTTTTCTTTAAAACCTCTCCTTCCCTCTCATTCATTACAAGTTGAGAAAAAACGAATTTGGAGAACAAGTGCAGAATTTTTCTCTCAACATTTTGATATTTGTTTTTGTGATAACTTCTTCATTTCAACTCCGAATCACTTGATTCAAAAATGGATTTCGAGTGTCTTGAAGAGTTACACAAACCCCAATAATTTCCAGAACCAAAGGATGTCTAGATCATTCGTTGTGATCTGATCATCAGTTCATGATTTTCATCCTTGTTGGTAAAACCATCTTCTTCTTAGTTTTCTTCTTTGATCTTTTTATTGATGAATATTATATGATTAAGAAGCATGACTATGATGATTTTGATTGCATGTTGTGATTAGTTCAATTGATTTTCATGTTTAGCTAGATTTGGTTGATATTGAATAATTTGTGTTAAACTTGATAATCATGAATTTGACTCTAGAAATCTTTTGTTCTTGTGCTTGATTGTTTATTTATAGACTTGATTTCATTTTCTAAGAACTTGGTCATTTACAATTGGTGTCTCTATTTTTCTGTACTAGTTTTTTAGTTTATAACATGCTTAGGTTTTCTAGATATATTTGTTATTGATCTTTGAAAGCTTTTTCTAGTTATCTAGTTGCATGCTCATAGAGTGTGTTTGATCTACTTGCTCTATTTGTTTATGTTTGCATCATTTGCATCCACTTAATCATTGCCTTGCAAAAGGTTGAAGTCTCTTGTTAAAGTAAGTGAAGCTTTGACTTGAGCAAGAAGACTTGGCTAGGATCAGGGTGATCCGGATAGTCAAGCAAGGAAGTCTTAGTTAGGATCGGGGAGATCCGGATAACTAAACAAGGAGTCTCAACTAGAGTCGCGAGGACTCGAATAGTTGAGCAAAAAGTCTTGCCTTTGGTCAGGAGGATCCAGATAGGTGAGCGAGGAATCTTTCTAGTGACAGGAGGTCTTGGATAGGAAGTCGGCATAGTAGGTCACTAGGTTCAAGGGTAGAGTAAGGGTGATAGCTTAGGGAGAATATGTTGATTGCTTGAGTGTGTAACTCTTATTTGAAATAGTGGATTTTCTTTTGCCGGTGGTTGTTGTATCAACCCGTGGATGTTCCCTCTTAGAAGGTTTTACCATATAAATATCTTGTGTTGATTTTTAGCATCTTTAATTTCTTCACTTAGTTGATTTGTTTTGCTTGAACATTTGCTTTGTCATATATCATTTTGGATATTATACTAAGTGTTGTATAAGATTGCTTTTGTTTTTAAAGAAGATTAAAATTTGAGCATATACCTATTCACCCCCCATCTAGGTATATTTTACACTATAATTAGTTAAGGAATTTACAAAGGCTCATCGACATTCTGCTCGAAGCCATAGGTTTTGATCACATCATCAAACCTAATGTTCCAAGATCTAGATGCTTGCTTAAGTCCATAGATGGACCTTTGCAGCTTACAAACCTTTTGCTCTTGATTTGGCGACATGAATCCCTCTTGTTGCATCATATAAATGCTCTCGTCAAGATGCCATTCAAGAATGCAGTCTTGATGTCCATTTGCCAAATTTCATAATCGAAATAGGCAGCAATGGATAAGAGAATCCTAATAGACTTAAACATGACTATTGGCGAGAAGGTCTCTTCATAATCGACCCTCTCTTTCTAGGTATAACCCTTGGCCACTAGCCTTGCCTTGAAGGTCTCTACCTTCCCGTCTACTCCTATCTTTCTCTTGTAGATCCACTTACACACTATGGGTTTTACCCCATCTGGTAAGTCTACAAGATCCCAGACTAAGTTAGAGTATATGGACATCTCGAGATTCATGGCTTTAAGCCATTCCTCTTTATCAAGATCTTCCATTGCATTCTTATATGTCAATGGATCATTCACACTATCAGCATAGACAACACCTTGTCCCTTACCTATACCTAAATAATGTTCAGATTGTGTCACAACCCTCTCACTACATCTAGGTGGTAGTGTATCCTGATCAGGAACCATCTGACTCTCAGATGTTTGTGGATCAACAACTCTTGTTGATGAAGCACTAGTCTCACCAGGCTCCAACTCATTCAATAAAATCTTAGAACGAGTTTTATGTTCACTAATATAATTATCCTCAAGAAAAGTTATATTTGTCTATACAAATACTTTGTTGTCTTCGGGACTATAAAAGTGTCCACCTCTAGTCTCCTTGGAGTATCCTACAAATAGGCAGACAACAAACTTGGAGTCTAGCTTTCCAGTTCTGTTCTTCAGCACGTGTGCTTGACACCCCATATGTGAAAATGTCGCAAACTAGCTTTACGACAATTCCACAACTCTAGAGGAGTCTTAGGAACAGATTTGGATGGCACTACATTTAAAATGTATGTTGCTGTTTGTATCGCATATCCCCAAAAGGAATTTGGTAACGATAAGAAACTAATCATAGATCTCACCATTTCAATCAGGGTTTTATTTCTCCTCTCTGCTACGCCATTTTGCTGAGGTGTACCGGGAGCTGTGAGTTAGGAAACTATCTCATGCTCAACCATGAAGTCTTCAAACACTTGGTCAAGGTACTCACCTCCACGATCCGATCGCAGTGACTTGATAGTCCTACCTAATTGATTCTCAACTTCAGCTCGGAATTCTTTGAACTTTTCAATTGTTTTTGAATTTCATTGCATCAAGTAGACGTATCCGTATCTTGAGTAGTCATTTATAAAGGTGACATAATACTCAAAACAACCCATAGCTTTAACATTCATCGGTCCGCATACGTCTGTATGTATAAGCTCTAACGGTTCTTTAGCTCTAAGCCCTTTTCCAGTAAAAGGTCTCTTAGACATCTTACCTTTCAGACAAGATTCACAGAAAGGTAAGGTGCCAACCTTTAACTCACTTAAAGGTTCGCTTTTTACTAGTATGTCTATCCGATCAAGGTTGATACGACCAAGCCTTAGATGCAAGAGATACGTGTCATTATCTGGAGAAATCTTTTGTCATTTAGTTTTTGGTTTTTCAACCTTAAACATTTTGGTGTTGAGCAGTGAAGTATGTATTAAAGGTCTTAACATATACAAATTGTTTTCATTAATTCCTGAACAAATATTCAGACCATTCTTTACAATAATAACATACTTATTATTAAAAGAAACATAATATTTTTGTTCTAATAACTTTGAAACGGAAATCAAATTTTGTATAAATCCAGGAATATAAAATACATTGTCGAACAATATATAATTATTACAAAAACTTAATCTAATTATGCCCACTGCTCGTGCTGACACGATATCACCTGACCCCACACGCATTGAGAAGGCTCCATCCTTTAGCGGTGTCAAAGTATCAGTCCATTGCAAAGAAGAACAGACATGATTAGTGGCCCCCGAATCAACTATCCAAGGTTAAGAATCATCTTCTACTAAACAAGATTCAAGGACAAGTAAATCATATTTACCTTTTGTTTTCTTCTTCTTGGCTGCCTCCTCCGGATATTGAGGACAGTTCCTCTTCTAGTGTCCGACCTTGTTGCAATGAAAACATTTTCCCTTGCCTTGGTCAGTGAAGGCGCCCTTCTTTTTGCTATGGGCTTTCTTGGGTTTAGGCTTACCACTCGCCTTCCCATCAGACCTCTTCCTCTTTTTATTATTAGAGGAAGATGGTTCGGTAACATTTGCCTCACCAGTCTTGCCTTTATTGTCCTTAATCAAGGACTCAAAGGTAGCGAGCTTATTGAGCAACTTTGTAAGACTGAACTTTAACTTGTTCATCCCTTAGTTGCTTTTAAACTGATCAAAACTCTTCGGGAGAGTCATCAGTATGATGCTCACTTGACTGGGTTAGTCAATGGCCCCACCATTGAACTCTACCGTGTTGAAGTATGACATCATGCTCAGGACATGTTCTTGAACTGATGTACCTTCCTTCATGCGAGCGAGCATAGTGGAACGAACAGCTTTGTATCGCTTTTGCTCGAAAGTGCTGCCCGAACATAGCTTGCAATGACTCCATGATTTCGAATGCTGAAGTGATTGCTTCATGCTTTGTGACAAGCACGTCTGTCACTGAAGCCAACATATATGTTCGGGCCTTCTCATTAGATGAGACCCATAGCGGGTATGCCTCACGAATAGTTCGTGTGGCATTGGCAGCATGCGCTGGAGGACATTCCTCTGTAAGCACAAACTTGAGGTCTTTGGTGACCGAAATTGCATTAATATTAAGTTTCCACTTAGTATAGCTATCACCATCTAATTTGTCATTTGTGACAATTTGAAGTAATGCATAAGAAATTGCTGAAATAAATAAAACATTCATTCGGTCATTTATTTAAAACAAGTGTGAGTGCTTTCGTATAAATTTAAACATGATGCATGAACATGTTTAATGAACTAGAACTACCCTAAAAATAGTTACTATACCACGACAATCCAACATACCAAAAAGAAGTGTCGCCTTAGGGTCGGTCAAATCTTTACATGTTGGACCGAGACATTCTCAATCAAATGATATTCTAGAATAACTCTTATTCCATATCATTCAACCATCGTTCATTCAGTCAGGTTTTTAATTAACAAACTTGATAAAAACCTTCGTGAGTGTAACCAACCATTTCAGATTTCACAAGCTTAACTCGAGAATTGCCGCCTTAGGGTCGGTCAATCCCGAAATACCCTTAGAAATCCTATCCGTTAGGAAGTCAACCTTGGTATTGACCTTTGTGGAAACCCTCCTTAGGGATGACGAAAGCAAAGCTGTCACGAGACCCCACTCGTATCTCACAGTGTTGAACTAATGATTGAGACCACATGATATATATGTCATATATCCCTTTCCCACTCATTATTTTAAAACTAGGGACCTAGACTATTCAGGATCAAACGGCTAACTTTAATCAAGTTATCTAGCGCATTAACTAATTAGAAACAAATTCTAATTAACTAATAAATGATTTTTAACAATTAAAAATCTAATATATTAGTGAATAATCTAAGCATTTGTAAACTATTTACTAAGCTCAGATTATTAAGTTTGTGTATACCAAGTTTTAACTATTAAAACTCTAACACGTTATTCGGTTCATTTATTGTTAGGAAATTAATCATATTAATCCTAATTACAAAAATGACCACGTTAATCTAACTTATTAATCTCTTTAATAACTAGATTAATATTAATGAGAATTACCAAGTTTTTTAACCATAAAAAACTAATCTCATTTTCATAGTCAATTTATGTATTTACCCATTTTAATCACATAAAAAAATACATAAAATATCATGCTATGGGCATATATGACATATTAAATATATTTGTGTAGGCACATCTAATCTAAATGGCATACGTATGCATGACAATGCTTTTATCATCAAAAATATAAAGCATACATGAATTGACCGAGTACTGTGAATTATTTAACCTAAAAAAATTAGAATCTAAAATTACAAAAATATCCCCAAGGCATTCCTTGATCTTATTGTAATTTTCGAGTCTTCTAGTATTTTCAGGTCACTCCGATTCATCTCATGAATCATGCGTCGTGATTTTTCCAGTTCATCAATATAGGCAACATCATTTTTTTTTACAATACAATAACAGTAAAAAAAAAAATATTAAGTTATAGAACCCATAAACCCATATAATTAACGATCAATCATGTTTTTGTAAATTTTAAAAAAATTAATATATACAAAAATATCATACAATCAATTTAAATCGTGCCTACTCAATCATACATACAGAAGCATCGAAAACAATTTCTTGTTCCAAAAATAAAATTGGCTCTGATACCAATTGTTGGAACCCCGTTAACAGGTCACGCAGCGGAAATCAAATTTAAAATTTTTAATACAGATCGTAAACGATATGGGACCAGTGAACTTTGGATCGTAATTTTTTGGAACTAATACATATAATATTATTACACTAACAAAATGTCTGTATATAAGGAAACTGAAATCGATAATAATCTGAAGAAGATATTAAGAAGCTAGAAACCTTACCAATGTTTGGAGGCTCCTTCACTTTACGATATACTTCTAGTCTGTACCACTGATCTTCCTCACTATATCCAAGACTGGTAATTACGTGTGAGAGAGTCACGTACTCAGGAACTTAGGAGGATTTATGAGAAGAAAAGAAGAAGAAACTATTTCTTCTAAGTGATTTACACCACTGTGCAACACTTGCACTAATGTACTCGCTAAAATAAAAAAGAATTACTTTTCTTTTCTTCACTTTGATATCATGCACACATATACTAGAATATATCAAAACAATTGTATATATGTCTAAACACTGCATTGCTCTCATTTTTCAATTCAATGAATGCATAGATATCTATATCTTTTTTCGCTTGACTTTTTGTTTTTTTAACCGCACGCATAAAAGAGTTGCCTAAGTGTTGTGTTGCTTTTCAAACACTTATATAGCATATCTTTAATTTTTAAAAATAAAAAAATAACGATGACTTCGGATATATATATATATATATATATATATATATATAACTTTCAAAAAAAACTTAATCAAAACTTTATTTGATTTTTCAAAACTTTCAAATAAAAATATCCCATATCTTTTGTTTGATTTTATTTTTGAATTCAAACTATTTAAATTCAAAAATAAAATATTTAATTTAATAAAATAAAAAAATCATATTATCTTATTTAATTCAAAAATAAATATCAACATACATTTGTCCAATTAATTAACTGTGACCCTTATTACCAAAATCGATCGGGCTAGCAAGGGGACCTAATGGACCCACAGTATTTTGAATAATCCTCGGAATCATTAATTAAACTCTTTAATTAATATTCCTTGATCATTAACTCTAGTGTTATTCCACTAAAAACACGAAGTTGCACTCTTTTAACTGCATATGCTTTTACACAGACTAATACAACTCGGTGTCCATCGATATAGCTATTACATATGGTGTGATCCTCCACAGTAGTTCATAATTAGATCTGGGTAATAATGTCCGTTATACCCCTCTAATTACATATATCCTTTAAGTACCATTGATTCTCTAATGGACAATAAATCATATTTCCTCACAGAATTAGGAGAGCACTCATATTGTCCAAGCCCCGAATCAACCCTTAAGGGAACTACCATCTACTTCTCACAAGAAGGAGTAGATTCCATTATTGTGTACAAACCTTCCCAGCCACAAGCCAAACCGAAATCCCAACATATGGAGTATATTGATCAGGAAATCCATATGACCTCACCCATGGTATATCAAAGTCCACGATCTAACCTGAAGGAGTGGATAAGACACTCAGGATTAGGATCACCCACATATAGCCATCATTAGTTGATATATATGAATCCCATCGGTAAACAGATCTTGGTGTGAGATTCATATAGATCATGGCCCAGTTCTATATGATCACATCATACAAGGTGCCTCTATTCCCATATATCATATGAATGATTCAGGATAGAATCACTGTACATTACAGAATGGACCGCAACTATAGATTAACCATAAATAAAGTGCCCAACTTTATTTGCTATCTATGGACTCTTTAGATTGCACGTTTCTTATTGTATCCATCCGTATATGACATTCATATACACAGTTCGAGATTACATCTGACAATCCAGGAGGTTAATATGTGCACAAGTTTATAAAATAAATAACATAACAATAATGAACTGAACCTTTCTTTTTATTTACTTCATAAATTCATTTACAAATTGCATGCTTAGTGCATAAACCCCAACAGTAAATGGCTGGAGAATTCAAATTTCTCTTATTTGTTGTTGTAGGAGAAACGATGGTTCTGACTATGTACTTTGGTAGCGAGGTATCTTATTATACTAGTCAGCTTTTGTTGACCATGTTTTTATAGGCTGGTACCTTCTTGATACCATTCTTCTTACTAGGCAGGTAGGATACGTACCCTGGATGGGTCCTAAAATGGTATCGCGGTACTCGGGTACCAGGCTGGTGTTGGGATACTTAGGTTCTAGAAATATGGTACCGTGGTATCTAGGTACCAGGGAGAAGGTATTGTGGTACCTGTTCTGCTTAATAACTTGTAGTATGTGGACAGTAGTGTTGACTTCTTATCGGTCCATGGTATCGAGTATCCTCGGCATCTAGGTATCGGTCTGAATCTAGATTCTACCGGGTAGACCCTACCAGGTACTAGGTAGATGAAAAATTCTTCTTTGGATCCTAGCAAAAAAATAGGTATTAACAAAAGTCCCCCTGACTTGAACACAGGTACATAGTTGAGGTAGGAGTTAGGATTTATAATGCTCAAGGAATTTTGCTTATCGCTTCTTATTAGAAATCATTGCTTGAAATAAAACCAATTTCTAGCATGCTTGGCTTAGGCAAATCAGGGTACTAGACATTCCAATATCATGAGTTCTAGTACTTAGGCAAAAAGATCCTAGTAGACAACCAATGCCATTTTTACACCAAGTCTTTATATAGGCAAAACATGGGCGAATCTAGGTACTTGACATTCCTGTAAAACAAAATAAGTGGTGGTAGACCACAAATGGGTATATTCCCTTGGGTGGAACTCTCAATGCTCTTGTCAGTATAAATTTTGATAAAATAGAAAGGTAAGATATGACAAACAGTACTGCTTAATTATATAGGATGAGGCTCATATGGCCAATCTGGGTATCTGACATTACTATTCCAGGAATCTTGGTATATAGGCGAAAACATGTAGGTGAATCAAGTTAGCTGGCATTCTTGCTTTAGAGATCCTGGTACCTAGGCAAACTGGCGAAATGATCCTAGTAGGCCATTGTGCCATTCGGATCCTTCTTGGCAGGGGGTGGCTTGGCCAAGGCAGTAGGATGTCCATTTAGCAGTGCTGGTCTTAAGGAAGCTATGGGCAACTAGGGCCATAACTTCACAACCTTGGTCTGGTACATAACTACGCACGTACAACCAGACCCTTCTTAGGGGTTTCACCCGACCAAAAGCATCAGGGTGGTGAAGGCACTTCCCCGATCAGTCCCTAGTCTCAAGATCAAGCAAGTAGCCATACCTGATGAACCAGTCCCTTCCTAGTTAGGAGTGGTGCTCGCCAGGGCAGCAGGTAGGCAATTTAGTTATCCCAGTCTTGAGGTAATTATTATCGAAATACCACGGTGATCCTCTCAGAGGGTTTAATCTTGTCCAGGGCATTAGGAGTTCTGTGTAGCTCTCCTGGTCAAGGCGATCCTCTTGAAGGGATTAATCTGGTCTATGGCATTAGGAACGCTGTGTAGCTCTCCTGGTCAAGGTTATCATCCTGGAGGGATTAATCTAGTCCAGGGCGTCAAGAGTGCTGTGTAGCTCCCTTAGTCAAGGCAATCCTCTTGGTGGGATTAACTTAGTCAAGGGAATCAGAAGATCAGTGTAGTTCTCCTTTCCAAAGCGATCCTCCTAGAGGGATTAATCTCATCCAGAGCATCAGAAGTGTTGTGTAGCTCTCCTGGTCAAGGTGATCCTCCTAGAGGGATTAACCCAGTCCAGGGCAATAGAATTATTATGTAGCTCTTCTAGTCAAGGCGATCCTCCTGGAGGGATTAACCCGGTCCAGGGCGTTAGAAGTGCTGTTTAGCTCTCCTGGTCAAGGCGATCCTCCTAGAGGGATTAACACAGTCCAGGGCATCATGAGCATTGTGTACCTCTTTTGGTCATTGCGATCCTTCTAGAGGGATTAACCCGGTTCAGAGCATCAAGAGTGTTGTGTAGCTAACATGGGTCAAGGCGATCCTCCTAGAGGGATTAACCCAATCCAGGGCATTAGGAGTGCTGTGTAGCTCTCCTAGTCAAGGTGATCCTTCTAGAGGGATTAATCTGGTCCAGGGCATCAAGAGTGTTGTGTAGCTCTCCTGTTTTCGATCATAGCTAATAGTGATCATAGGAGAACTATCATGGAGATTGAAATCAAAGAAGATACAAACTAATGGCGTTACAACTCTAGGCGATACTGGTTAATGCTCAGCCTGCTACTGTGGACTTTAAGGGTAACACCTTTTGCGGTGATCCATGTTCTAGGTAACATAGTGACTTTCCGCTAAGGCGCTTGTTATTGTGGACCGGTCGCTCAGAGAAATCTTCTCAAGTTAGGTCTCACTTGAGTACTAAAGAAATGTGACTAGTGATTTAACCAGTTTAGGAACCTGCTCAGTGTAAATGAAATTTTTTTACAATCACAAAGGAACTCGAGACTCCAGTTGATTGAACTAGGACCTCAGTAGCTTGCTGGGCGTTGATTGTTCCACCAGTGAACCAACCTAGATGTCTTTAAAAGTGGGAAGCCTCTAGGCTCTCCTCAAATGAATCAGGACTCCGGTGTCTTGCTAGAGTGTTGAATTACCTAGTACAAATAGAGAGTAGCCACCAGTATGGTACTGGTACTGGTCCAGAGGTATGCTAGGGTTCCTAGAAGTTCCCTACTACTGAAATGAGGAGCTGGACCTTCCTAAAATGAATCAGGAACGTAGTGGTTCACTCGGGCGTTGAATAGCCCTGTACACTAAGTGAGGAACTACTAACTCTCTACCGGTCATGCTGCTCTAGATGCTTGTTTGGGCATGTAGGAAGCCTCGATAAATGTAGAAAGCCTTTAGCCTCTTTCTGAATGGATCGGGCATTGATGGCTCGTTAGGGCATTGCGTGGCCCGACATAAATGAAAAGGATCTACCAGCCTGGTACTAGTCTAGTGGCATACTCGGGATCTTAGAAGTCCCCAGCAATTGAAACAAAGCTCTGGAACATCCTTGAATGAATCGGGGGCTTAATGGCTCACTTGGGTATTGACAAGCTCCGGTACATGAAATGTGGAGCCACTAAGCCTCGACCTATAACCACATAGCTGAGTTGGCTTCTCAGATTCATGAGTTAACTTGCTTTCCAGGGGCTTTTAAAGATTACTTCCGGTGATATGGGGGGATCCGTATGAGCAGGTTCAAGTTTAGTGGATCTACAGGATATGAGATATACCAATAGCAGAGAAAATCTTCTAGAAGGAAACAAGAGAGGTACAACTCTACTACATAGGAGATCTAGATATACTAGAGCTGATCTACGATGGAGAAGCAGAATAGGTGTTGCTCTACTATGTAAGTGGTCTAGATATATTGGAGCATAACTACTATAAAGAAGTAGGAGAAGCAAAACTCTACTACATAGAAGCTCTCGATGCACCGGAGCAGATCTGCTATGGAGGAGCCTCCATGCGTGGAGGTGATGTAGTAAAGATCTATAAGTATATCAATAGGTTTGCTTCATAGGAGCTTCATAGTAGATCGGTTCCACTAGGAGTCCCACGTACCATACGTAGGGAAAATTGCACAACGAAAGTGTGAAAATTAGGGTTTGATATATTTAAAAATATTCCCTTTAATAGAAAGAACCTTAACCTTAGATTAATTGATGTATATTAAACGTATTGTACCCTTTTCTCGTGACGATTGAACTAGAATCGAATTGAATCTGTAATATCTTCCAATCCAATCACGAACGTGAATCACTTAGGAGTGTGGGCTCCCTTTCTTAAAATAGTATACCTGAGGATGGGAACAAAAAAAATCTCTTCCTCTGTTAGTCACAATAATCCTCCAAGAAGAGAAACAAAGAACGTTTGGTCACTTGTGAATTATCAATTAATTTGATTGAAACTCGCGTTAACCTAGATTTGATGTTGAAAACAAAACCTTTTAATGTAAAGGTTACTAGTATATTATCAAAAACTAAACGTTCTTTCTTCCTTTTCTTCTTTGTCAAATTTCACACTATTTCATAGAGTTGATTGAATTTTGTCTAGTGCAAAAACAATTTTTTCTCTCAAAATTCTTATGGTGGCCGAATTCTCTCCAAGTAGAATTTCTTTTAATTGGCTGAATTATATAAGCCATATATATATAATGGCCGAATTCCTTACCCTAACCTATTTAGGTTTGGCCGAATTCAACTTATATTTTGTTTAGGAGACTTAATCCTCTCCTAAAAAGGATTACCTTGATGGGCAAGAATCTTATCCATTGGTGGATTTACTTGGTGACCAAGAATCCTTTTCCAAAAAGAATTCTTTCCTACACCAAGACTCCTAATCCAACTCAAATAGTGTATTTGTGACCATATTAAAGATTCCCTAATTTGACTAGATAAATAATTCCTTTTATTTATCTACTTATCAAATATAATATTTAATATTAATTAAAATACCAACAATAGTATAATATTAGGAGACATTCTCCTACTAGAAAAAAGATTTTGACTTTTAATTAAATAATTAATTAATTTCTATTTAATTAAATAATAAAATAAAAACAATATGATTAAGCTAAAAGATTTTGCATTGCCGCCCACGACATTATATAGAATATATATTATTTTTCTTATTTTATTAAATCCATTAGACCTTAATAAAAAGTCCACATGTGAACTAGATTCATTCTTACTAAAAGAAACAAGTCCACATGCCGTAATACAATTCTAGATGGACCCTTAAATTGGTCTGGTAGAATATATCAAGTGATCCATGCAAGTTCGTGTGGAATTGGGATCTTGACGGGCTATCTAAATTTAAGCTTCAATAGACATAACCTAATCACAATCAAATAATTATCTTAGGTACTATATATTAATTTTAGTTCATTCCACTAAAGACCTAAAATTTAACTATTAAATAACGATAGAATAAGTTAATATTTCTCATTCATACACTAGACAATCTTTCTGGAGATAGTGTATTATCGTGAAGAATTTCAGTAATCGCCAAGAGCTCATAGACCACCTATAGCTCTCCAAGTTACCATATTTACTCATATGACCAAGTTTTAAACTTGGATATTTTTATTTGTCCAGAATCCATGTTTCAATAGACACTATTGAAAACTTAACGTTAATATTTAATATCCAATACCTCAAAATATCCAAATGATGGTATTCTACTCTCATTTAATCAATGGAGCCACGATGTCCATATCTATAAATAATGCCCTCTATCGATTAACAAATGAATACCGCTAAACTATCGAGGATAGACTACGCTATATAATCATACTCATTGATAGCTCAAATGACAACACTTGTAACCATAAGTCCATAAATTATCTTAGTGAAAGTTCCCTAAAAACGTGTGTGTCGAAACCTAGAGGGGGGGGGGGGGGGGGGGTGGGGGAATAGGTTTTAATCAAGTCAATTACAGAATTTTTGATTAATCAATATTTACACAAATTACCCTAAATAAAAAAAACATACAACATCAAGTGTTCGGTGCGGAAATATAAATAACACAAGATGTATACGTGGAAACCTTCCAAATGGGAAAAAACGAAGGGCTGTTAAGTGCGCCACACTCGGTCACAAAAATCCACTATATAAGTAAAAGGTTACACCCTCAAGTGATTCTCGGGCTCTCACTCTTGACAACCTCAGGGTATGGACACCGCCACTCACCACTCCTGGTTCAGTCCCTAGTGATATTTCCCTATACACTACTCTTAGCGTGAACACCTCCTACTCTACCTCCTTGGGCCTTTTACAGTGGCACCCGACCAATTGCTTGCCAACCCTTCCTCTGGTTGCAAGACTTGAATTGCTTGTGCACTACACACTTGGTCACAAGACTTAACCTCAATGAAGAGTCAAACACAACCTAAGTGAATATGATAAAATATTCAAACATGCAAGTAATGCTAGGCAACACTAAATGCTTATATAGGAATTTAAAAATGTCACTAAGTACAATTCCTAGATATCAATGTCTAAATGAATGTTCATAAAGACTTAACTAGATATAGTTATACAACAAAATATCCTAGTTATCAAACAAAGCCATTTCAACATATGTTGTCATTGAGCATGGCATGGTCATAAAATGCAATCATCAAAATGCAATCAATATGACCTTACTAGCTAGAGGTAACAATGACCTAAATGCTAGCTATCACAGAAGCCATATCAACACAAGTTGTCATTAAGCATGACATGGACTATAATGCAATCACAAAATGCAATCAATGAGTCCTAAATAATATCTAAATGCAAAGCATAGAGATTTAGCTATAAGGGCAAAATGATCACAAACCCTAGCTATAACAAACAAACCCAATCATGTTATAACTCAACAATAAATGCATTCAACACAAGATTTTAACAAATCATATGCATAAAAATGAATTCTTGAACAATAAGAATAATGAATGAAGATGAGATGTTTGTTCTTACTTACCAAGTCAAGATTGATGAAGACCCATGTGTGATTAATGCAATGGATGCATAAGTTTTGGGTTTGAAGAGTCAAAGAAATAAGCTAGGTGCTTTCTCTCACTAGGGGAGGTTCTCTCTCTCTAACAAATGTGTTCTTTGAGCTCTAAGAAGGCAAGAAAGAAGAAAAGAACATATATAAAGAAGCCCTACATGAAACGACATCGTTTTGAACAAAGGGCAACTGATTCCCGTCATGACCATTGTGCGTGCCATGGCCTAGGCAAGTGTCCAGACCGTGGTATCTTAAGCGGTTCAACGCCTGGGTATCTCTGCTGTCTGGACCGCGGTACAGGCAATGTCCAGACCATGGTAGAGCCAGCGGTGCATCACTGGGAAACTCCGCTTGGGAGACCGATGTGCATGCAACGTGCACAGGCCGCGGTAGCAGGAGCATGCAACGCTTGGAGAACACCGCTGTGCATACCGCGGCGAAAGACAATGCATAGGGAGCGGTCCCGACCGTGGTCAAGAGAAAAAAACTCTTTTAAGGGCAACATAAATTCAACAAACACCTAATCAAGATTTATGGCAAAGAGACACACAATTAAGAAAATTAAGCAAACATGCAAGATGATCAAAGACATGCATGAGAGTGTGTGTGTGCACTAAAAACTCTTTAGAAAAGGTTAAGCAAGTGATTTACCTTCTGAAGCTTGAGTTGGGTCTTGAACAATGATGGTCTAAACTACCCTTACACATTAATTCCCAAATGTGGTTGTCAACGAAATGAGCCAATAAAAAACTGAGGAACTTACACTTAGGATTGAGATAGGCTCTACGATTGTCCTCAAGTGAAAACTTTTATCCACTAACGATTGTGGATAAATTAATTCACTATGATCCTATTCAACACACCTACTGCACTAGATTCTTTTACCTAAAGACACTACACTTTGATGATTTTAGACTCATCATAACACATTTGATCCCACTCAAATGCTAGCAAAAGAATCTATAACTTAAACAAGATAAAGGCGACCAAAATATTGTACAAGACTAACTAAAATATTGTGTCTACCTCATACATATCTAGATACATGAACAATTATTCTTTTCTCATAGTCTTTTGACCTTATGATTATATACTTTTGACAATTATAATAATTAAACTATATAAGCTATAAGTTTGTTAAACTAGAAATCACTTTATTAATATAAAACAATTGTCAAAAACATTATTACACTCTTGCTATTGAGCATAATCCTAACAATCACCCACTTGCACTATAGCAAGTGTGTCATATCTCTCATCCTTATGTTCTCTAGATGCCCATCAAAACTCTTTTACGAAAGAGCCTTTGTAAAGGGATCCATTAGATTTTCTGATGACACGATCTTGGTAATCGTCACATCACCCCTATGCATAATTTCCCTCAGAAGATGATACTTTCTTTCAATGTGTTTCCCTCTTTTATGACTTCTTGGTCCTCTCTAATTAGCCACTGGTCCACTATTGTCATAATAGATAGTGATATGGTTATTCACATCAGGAACCACTTCCAAGTCAATCAAGAAAAGATGAAGCCAGATAGCCTCTTTAGCATCTTCGCATGCGGCAACATACCCAGCTTCCATGGTGGAATCAGCAATAGTAAACATAGATGTTGATGTTGATCTCCTGGAGTCAGATTCTGACTAAAAATCAAAATCCATATACCCAACGAGATTTAAATCCCCTCCAGAGTATACAAGCATATAATCTCTAGTTCTCATGAGATACTTGAAAATATGTTTGACTACCGTCCAATGATCAGGACCAGGTTTCGATTGAAACCTGCTAACTATGCCGATAACAAAACAAATATCTGGTCTAGTACAGAGCTTTGCATACATGAGACTTCCAACTGCCGATGCATATGGAACCCTACTCATGAATTGCTCTTCATGCTCATTCTTAGAAACTTGTTCCTTAGAAAGTTTGATTCCATGTCTGAAAGATAACATACCGTTCTTAGAATTTTGCATGGAAAACCTAGACAAGATTTTATCTATGTATGAAGCTTGGGATAATGCAATCGTTCTATTCTTTCTGTCCCTTATGACTTGGATACCAAGAATATAACTTGCTTCTCATAAGTTCTTCATAACAAAATGTTTTGCTAACCATTCTTTTATTGATGTCAATACACCTACATCGTTTCCGTTGAGTAGTATATCATCAACGTAAAGAACTAGGAAAACCAATTTGTCGCCTTTGATCCTTTTGTATACACAAGATTCATCAAGGTTTTGAGTAAATCCAAAACTCTTTATAGCTTGATAGAACCTTTTGTTCCAGGATCTGGATGCTTGCTTCAATCCATATATGGATCTTTGCAACTTGCATACCTTTTCCTCTTGGCCTTTTTCATTGAATCCTTATGGTTGTATCATGTAAATGCTTTTGTCAAGACTTCCATTAAGGAAAGTTGTCTTGACATCCATTTGCCAAATCTCTAGGTCTAGAGATGCTACAATGGATAAGAGTATCCGAATGGATTGAGGCATCACCATCAGAGAGGAGGTTTCTTCATATTCAATACCTTCATTCTGTGTGCAATGTTTATCTACCAATCTAGCTTTAAAGGTTTCCACCTTTCCATCCATTCCTCATTTCCTCTTATATATCCACTTTCACCCTATGGGCCATATCCCTTTAGACAAGTCTACAGGAGACCAGACTTTATTTTTTAACTAAATTCAATTTCGGATTGCACTACCGTTTGCTAATGGCGATAATCAACATCTTTCATGGCTTCCTTGTATGTATAAGGATTATCATCGTCCATGAGATTCTCTATAGATTTTATTAGACTTATGTATCTCTCGGGTTGTATACTAACCCTCCCACTACGACGAGGTATGGTAGATTATTGATTTTGTGTTGGTACGGAACTTACAATTGGGCTAGGTTATGAAACCTCTTATGGACTTGTATCTCCTGAAAGCTCATTCAGGACAATTCTGCTTTTAGGCACAAAATGATTCATATAGTCCTCTTCCAGAAATTTAGCATTTGTAGAAACAAACACTTTAAGATCTAAAGGACTAGAGAAATAATATCCTTTTAGTTCTTTTTAGATACCCTACAAATATGCATGTTTCTTAACAGGACTCCATATTTTCTGTCTTTCTTTTTAACACGTGCGCAGGACATCCAAATATCCTTAAGTGTTGTAAACAAGGATTTCACCTCGGTCCATAAATCATACAGTTTTTTAGGGACCGACTTAGTTGGTACATCGTTTAGAATGTACATGGCAGTTTGTAAAGCATATCCCCAAAAAGAATTAGGAAGGGTTGAATAAATCAACATATGAATCTCTTGACCCTTGCCTTTCACAAGAATCATATCGATGCTTTGAAAATCTTGCATCAGGCCTTGCAGGATATATTCCTTGTTATTCAAGGTGTAGTCTAACTTTAATTAATCAAAAGAATCTGATAGTGAGTTAACAATCATGTCAATTTTCATCTCACCATCTATCTCAGCACCATCAGTTCAACAATGTTGAGTTGTGCTATATGTTAGGATTATGCTCGATAGCAAGAGTATAATAATGTATTTGACAATCTTTTCATATTAATAAAGTGATTTCTAGTTTAATAAATCTTATAGCATTTATAGTTTAATTATTATAATTGTCAAAAGTAAAAAATCATAAGGTCAAAAAGACTATGAGAAAAGAAGAACTGTTCATAAATCTAGATATGTATGAGGCAGACACAATTATTTAGTTAGTTTTGAATAATATTCACAACTTAAGATAAAGATTGGGTGCCATTATCTTGTCAAAGTTGTAGATTCTTTTGCTAGCATTTGAGTGAGATCAAATGTGTTATGATGAGTCTAAAATCATCAAAGTGTGGTGTCTTTGGATAAAAGAATCTAGTGCACTGGGGGCATTGAATTGGATCACAGTGAAATACTTTATCAAGAACCGTCAATGGATAAAATTTTCAATTGAAGTTAATCGGAGAGTCAATCTCAATCCTGAGATAAATGATGGACTTATGGTTGCAAGTGTTATCATTTGAGCCATCAATGTGTATGGTTATATAGCATAGTCTATCCTCAATAGTTTGTTAAAAGATGAAACCTACCTATGGCATTTAAACCTACGTCATATTAACCTTAATAGGATTAAAAGATTGGTCAATGATGAACCTCTAAGTGACTTAAAGGTTGATGATCTACCAACTTGTGAATCTTGTTTGGAAGGTAAAATGAACAAAATGTCGTTTACGACCAAAGGCATAAGAGCCATCGAATGTTTAGGGTTGATACACACTGATGTGTGTGGACCTATGAACATGGATATGAGTACTTCATCACTTTCATGGATGATCACTCAAGATTTGGCTATGTGTATCTCATGAGACATAAGTCGGATGCTTTTAACATGTTCAAAGCATTTAAAGCTGAAGTAGAAAATCAGTTTGAGAAACGCATAAAAATCTTGAGGTGTGATCATGGTGGAGAATATCTATCTGGTGAGTTTCAACCAATATCTTATTGATAATGGGATAATTTCTCAGTTTTCTCCACCAAGTATGCCTCAGCAAAGTGGGGTGGCAGAAAGGAGAAATGGAACTCGTTTGGATATGGTTAGGTCTATGTTATGTTATTCACCGCTTCCTAATTCTTTTTGGGGATATGCTTTAAAAACTGCTATGTACATTCAAAATGATATACTATCTAAGTCGGTTCCTAAAACACCGCATGAGTTATGGACCGGACAAAAGCGTAGTTTACAACACTTAAGGCTATTTGGATGTCTTGCGCACTTGTTAAAAGGAAAGACAGAAAAGATGGAGTCCCATTCTGAAACATGCATATTTGTAGGGTATCCAAAAGTAACAAAAGGATATTATTTCTATAGTCCTTAGATCTTTAAGTATGTGTTTCGACAAATGCTAAATTTCTGGAAGAGGACTATATGACTAATTTTGTGCTTAAAAGTATAATTGTTCTGAATGAGCTTTTAGGAGATAAAATTATATAAGAGATTTCATAACCTAGCCCAATTGAAAGTTCCGCACCAACACAAGATCAACTATCTACCATACCTCGTCATAGTGGGAGGATTAGTAGCCAAACCGAGAGATATATCGGTCAAAAAGATTCTGTAGAGAATCTCTCGGACGACGATGATCCCTATATGCACAAGGAAGCAATGGAAGATGTTGATTGTCGACATTGGCAAAAGGAAATGCAATCCGAAATTAAATCTATGTTCAAAAAAGTATGGTCTCTTGTAGACTTGCCTAAAGGGATAAAACCCACTGGGTTCAAATGGGTATACAAGAGGAAAACAGGAATGGTTGGAAAGGTGGAAACCTTTAAAGCTAGATTGGTAGCTAAAGGTTACATACAGAAAGAAGGTATCGATTATGAAGAAACCTTCTCTCCTGTTGCCATGCTTAAATCCATTATGTTACGCTTATCCATTTCGGCATCTCTAGACCTAGAGATTTGGCAAATGGATGTCAAGACAATTCCTTAATGGAAGTCTTGATGAAAGCATCTATATGATGCAACCATAAGGATTAGTTGAAAAAGTACAATATGAAAGGGTATGCAAGTTGCAAAGACCCATATATGGATTGAAACAAGCATCCAGATCCAGGAACATAAGGTTCGATCCAACCGTGAAAAGTTTTAGATTTATTCAAAACTTTGATGAACCATGTGTATACAAAATGATTAAAGGTGACAAGTTGGTTTTCCTAGTTCTTTACGTTGATGATATACTACTCATCGGAAATGATGTACGTGTATTGACATCAGTAAAAGAATGGATGGCAAAACAATTTGATATGAAGGACTTAGGAAAAGCAAGTTATATTCTTGGTATCCAAGTCTTAAGGGATAGAAATAATAGAACGATTGCATTATCCCAAGCTTCATACATAGATAAAATCTTGTCTAGGTTTTCCTTGCAAGATTCCAAGAAAGGTATGTTAACTTACAGAATGGAATCAAACTTTCTAAGGAACAAGTTCCTAAGAATAAGCATAAAGAGCAATTCATGAGTAGGTAGGTAGTTGGAAGTCTCATGTATGCAATGCTCTGTACTAGTTCGATATTTATTTTGATGTGGGCATAGTTATGAGGTTTCAATCAAAGCCAGGCCCTGATCACTGGACGACAGTGAAGCATATTTTCAAGTATCTCAGGAGAACGAGAGATTATATGCTTGTATACCCTTGAGGGGATTTAATTTCGGTTGGGTATACAGATTCTGATTTTCAGTAAGATTTTGATTCCAGAAGATCAACATTAGGATTTATGTTTACTATTGGAGGAGGGGCAGACATATGGAGGAGTATCAAGCAATCTTGTATTGCTATTTCCACCATGGAAACGGAGTATGTTGCCACATGCAAGGCTGTTAAAGAAGATATCTGGCTCCGCCAATTCTTGATTGACATGAAGTGGTTCCTGATGCAAATAAGCATATCGCTATCTATTGTGACAATAGTGGAGCAGTGACTAATTCAAGAGAACCAAGAAATCATAAGAGAGGGAAGCACATTGAAAGAAAGTATCACCTTCTGAGGGAAATTATACATGGGGGTGACGTGACGATTATCAAGATCGCGTCAGCAAATAATCTAACTATCCAAAAGAGTTTTAATGGGCATCTAGAGAACATAGGGATAAGAGATATGACACATTTGCTATAGAGCAAGTGGGAGATTGTTGGGATTATGCTCGATAGCAATATTATAATAATGTATTTGACAATATTTTCATATTAGTAAAGTGATTTCTGGTTTACGAAATCTTATAGCATTTATGGTTTAATTATTATATTTGTCAAAAGTAAATAACCTAAGGTCAAAAGACTATGAAGAATTGTTCATATATCTTGATATGTATGAGGTAGACACAATTCTTTAGATATTCTTGAATAATATTCACAACTTAAGATAAAGGTTGGGCGCCTTTATCTTGTCAAAGTTGTAGATTCTTTTCCTAGCATTTGAGTGGGATCAAATGTGTTATGATGAGTCTAAAACCATCAAAGTGTGGTGTCTTTGGGTAAAAGAATCTAGTGCACTAGGTGCATTGAATTGGATCACAATGAAATACTTTATCTAGAACCGTCAATGGATAAAAGTTTTCACTTGAAGATAATCGGAGAGTTTATCTCAATCTTGAGATAAACGATGGAATTATGGTTGCAAGTGTTATCATTTGAGCTATCAATGAGTGCGATTATATAGCACTGTCTATCCTCGATAGTTTAGTGGTATTCATTTGTTAATCGATAGAGGACTTCATTTATAGATATGGACATCGTGGCTCCATTTATTAAATGAGAGTGTGGATGTTTTGAGGTATTGGATATTAAATCTTAATGTTAAGTTTTCAATAGTGTCGATTGAAACATGGCTTCCGGACAAAACAAATTGTCCAAGTTCAAAATGTGGTTATATGAGTAAATATGGTAACTTGGAGAGCTATAGGCGGTCTGTGAGATCTTGGATTACTGATATTCTTCACGAGGATACACTATCTCCAATAAGGTTGTCTAGGGTATGAATGAGAAATATTAACTTATTCTATCTTTATTTAAGAGTTCAATTTTAGTTCTTTAGTGGAATGAACTAAAATAAATAGATCGGTCCTAAGTGAATTATTTGTTAATTGTGATTGGGTTGTGTCTATTGGAGCTTAAATTTAGATAACCCGCTAAGATCCTCAATCCACACAAACTTGCATGGATCATTTGATATATTCTACCGGAACAATTTAGGGGTCCATCTAGAATTGTATTTAAGGCATGTGGACTTGTTTCTTTTTGTAAGAATGGGTCTAGTTCACATGTGGACTTTTAGTAAGGTCCAATGGATTTAATAAAATAAGAAAAATAATATACTGGCCCTTGTATATGTGTTGGGCGGCAAGGCTATATAAATTAGCTTAATATATTATTTATTTATTTATTTTTATTTAATTAATTGGAAATTAATTAATTATGTGATTAATTAATTAAAAGTAAAAAAAAATTCCTGGTAGGAGATGGTCTCCTAAAATTATACTATTGTTGGTAGTATAATTAATATTAAAGACTATATTTGATAAGTAGATAAATAAAAGTAATTATTTATCTAGTCAAATTAGGAAATCTTGAATATGGTTACAAATACACTAATGAGTTGGATTAGGTGTCTTGGTGTAGGAAATGATTCTTTGTCACTAAGTAAACCCACCAAGTAAATCCTTCTTAGGAAAGGATTTGTATTTCTTTTTACACTACATCTAAATTTTGGTCAAGGAGAGATTTGAAGCTCCAAATTTCGTGCAAGCCAAAGAAAATTTAGAGAGAGGAAAAATTCGGTCATCAGATAATTCTAAGAAGAAAAATTCAGCCAAGCCCTAATTTTTCTAAAAGAGTTTTCGGCCACCATAGAATTTTGAGTATATAGAATTCGGTTCTTGCTCTAGATAAATTCATCCAATTCTAAAGATTGGTGTGTCAAAATTCGGCAAAGAGGAAAATGAAGAAAGAACGTTTTGTATTCGATTGTACACTAGTAGCCTTTACACTAAAAGGTTTTGTGTACAACATCGAATCTCGGCTCACACGAGTTTTAATCAAATTGATTGATAATTAACAAGTGGCATAACGTTCTTTGTTTTTCTCTTGGAGGATTATCATGACTAACAAAGAGAAAGAAATTGTTTGTTTCAATCCTCAGGTATACAATTTAAAGAAAAGGAGCCCACACTTCTAGGTGATTCACGTTCGTGATTGGATTGGAAGATCTTATGGATTCAATTCGATGCTAGTTCAATCATCACGAGAAAAAGGTACGACACTTTTTATATACATCAATTAATCTAGGGGTTAAGGTTCTTGTTATTATAAAGGGAAAATTTTTGTTTATACCAAACCATAATTTTAATTTTATTCACGCCCCTGTTGAGCGATTTTCCCTACGCTATGACTTTCATCATGTGATCTTTCATAGATTGTCAAGGTTTCATCCTATGATTCATGAAAGTAGTCACTGCCTCTCTCTTAGTCATCCTATACCTCATAGCAAATATCTTAACATGAATAGAAAGAACATTAACCCTAGAAGAATAAACGTATATTAAAATTATCATACCTTTTTCTCGTGAAGATTGAACAAGCGTCGAATTGAATCCGTAAGATTTTCTAATCCAATCATGAACGTGAATCACCTAGGAGTGCGGGCTCCCTTTCTTTAAATTGTATACCCGAGGATGGAAACAAATAAATCCTCTTTCTTTGTTAGTCACAATAATCCTCCAAGAAGAAAAACAAAGAACGTTAGGTCACTTGTGAATTATCAATCAATTTGATTGAAACTCATGTGAACCTAGATTCTATGTTGTACACAAAACCATTTAATGTAAATGCTACTAGTGCACTATCGAATACAAAATGTTCTTTTTTCCTTTTCCACTTTGCCAAATTTTCACACACCAATCTTTAGAGTTGGATGAATTTATCTATAGCAAGATCAAAATTCTCTACACTCAAAATTCCCCTTTGGACGAAATTTACTCTAAGAAAATTTGCCTTGGCCAAAATTTTCATTTTGTAAATTATAAGCTTGGCCGAAATTCCTCTTCTAATTTCTTATGCTTGGATGAATTTTAGAGCTTCAATTCACGCCTTGGCCAAATTTTAGAGGTAGTATATATAGGATCACAAATCCTCTCCTAAGAAGGATTTACCTGGTGGCCAAGAATCCTATCCTTAGGTGGATTTACTTAGTGTCCAATAATCCTTATCCAAAAAGAATTCTTTTCTACACCAAGACTCCTAATCCAACTCAAATAGTGTATTTTTGACCATATTAAAGACTTCCTAATTTGAATAGAAAAATAATTCCTTTTATTTATCTAATCATCAAATATAGTCTTTAATATTAATTATACTACCGACAATAGTATAATATAAGGAGACCTTCTCCTGTTAGGAAAACGATTTTGACTTTTAATTAAATAATCAATTAATTACCAAACTTATTAATTTCCATTTAAATTTTTTGGACATAGTTAGGTCAATGTTGAGTTATTAAACACTTCCTTATTCATTTTGGGGTATGCTTTGCAAACTGCTATGTACATTCTAAATGATACACCATCTAAGTCGGCTCCTAAAACACCGCATGAGTTATAGACTGGGCAAAAGCCTAGTTTACAACACTTAGAGGTATTTGGATGACCTTCTCACGTGTTAATAAGAAAGATAAAAATGATGGATTCCTGTTCAAAAACATTCATATTTGTATGGTATCCAAAAGGAACCAAAAGATATTATTTCTATAATCCTTCAGATCTTAAAGTATTTGTTTCGAAAAATGCTAAATTTATGGAAAAAGACTATATGAATGGTTTTGTGCCTAAAAGTAGAATTATCCTAAATGAGCTTTCAGGAGACACAATTCCACAAGAGGTTTCACATCCTATCACAATTCTAAGTTCCGTACCAATACAAGATCAACAAACTGCCATTACTCATCGTAGTGGGAGGGTTTGTAGACAACCCGAGAGATACATCGGTCTAGGAGAATCAATAGAGAAATACCCAGAAAATGATAATCCCTACATGTAGAAGAAAGCCATGGATGTTAATTGTTACCATTGCAAAGGGCAACACAATCTGAAATTAAATCTATGTTCAAAAACAAAGTTTGATCTCTTGTGGACTTGCCTAAAGAGATAAAACCCATTGGATGCAAGAGGATAAGAGGAGTGGATGGAACAACGGAAACCTTTAAAGCTAGATTGGTAGCTAAAGGTTACATACAGAAGGAATGTATCGATTATGCAGAAACCATCTCTCCTGTGGCCATGCTTAAATTCATTAGGATACTTTTATCCAATTCGGCATCTGTAGACCTAGAGATTTGGCAAATGGACTTCAAGACATCTATCCTTAACGGAAGTCTTGACGAAAGCATCGATATGATGCAACCAGAAGGATTTATTGAAAAGGGCCAATAGGAGATGGTATGCATGTTGCAAAGATCCATATATGGATTGAAGCAAGCATCCAGATCCTAGAACATAAGGTTCGTTCAAGCTATGAAAAGTTTTGGATTTATTTAAAGCCTTGACGAACCCTGTGTATATAAAAGGATCAAAGGCGACAAGTTGGTTTTCCTAGTTCTTTAAGTTTTTGATATACTACACATCGAAAACGATGTATGTGTATTGACATCAGTAAAACAACGGTTAGCAAAACATTTTGATATGAAGAACTGAGGAGAAGTAAGTTATATTGTATGTATCCAAGTAATAATGGATAGAAAGAGTAGAACCATTGCCTTATCCAAAGCTTAATACAAATCTTTTCTAGGTTCTCCATGCAATATTCCAAGAAAGGTATGTTACCTTTCAAACATGGAATCAAACTTTCTAAGGAACAAGCTCCTAAGAATGACCGGAAGAGCATTTCATGAGTACGGTTCCATATTCCTCGATAGTTGGAAGTCTCATGTATGCAATGCTCTACACTAGACCAGAAATTTGTTTTGTTGCTGGTATAGTTAGGAGATTTCAATTGAAACTTGGTCCTGATCACTAGATGGTAGTTGAGCATATCTTTAAGTTTCTCAGAAGAACGAGAGATTATATGCTTGTATAATCTGGTAGATATTTAATTTCCATTGGGTATATAAATTCTGACTCCAAGAGATCAACATTAGGATCTGTGTTTACTCTTAGAGGAGGCATAGTCATATAGAAGAGTATCAAACAATCTTGTATTGCTAATTCCACCATGGAAGCTGAGTATATTACCGCATGCGAGCCTAATAAAGAGGCTGTCTGGCTCCACCAATTCTTGATTGACTTGGAATTGGTTCCTGATATGAATAAGCATATCACTATCTACTGTGACAAAAGTAGAGCAGTGGCTAATACGAGAGAGCCAAGAAGTTGTTAGGGAGGAAAACATATTGAAAGAAACTATCATCTTTGAGGTAAATTATGCATAGGGGAGATGTGACAATAACTGTGATCGCGTGAAAAAAAAATCTAGCGAATGAAATTTCCGTTTATCTTTATAGTGTAAATAAACATAGAGGGGGGGTGAATAGGTATATGCTCCAATTTTTGTCTTCTTTTAAAACAATGCAATTTTTATAATGCTTAATGAAAATTGCAAACAATGACACACAATATTTAAGTGGTAAACCTCCGAAGAGGAAACATCCACGGGTTGATACCACAACCACCGGCAAAAGCAAATCCACTATTTCAAATAAAATTTACACACTCAAGCAATCAACACATGCTCTCAAAACTATCACTCTTACTCTACCCTTCAACCTAGTGATCTACTAAGCCAACTTTCTATCCAAGACCTTCTTCTCTTTGAAGATTCCTTAATCACCTTATCGGATCCTCCGGACAAGACTTCTTGCTCAACTATCCGAGTCCTCTCGACTCTAGTTGAGACTTCCTTGCTCAACAATCTGAGGTCTCACACCTCTTGTCGAGACTTCCACTTGCTTAGCTACCCAAGTCCTACCGACTCTAGCAAAGACTTCCAATTGCTCAAATCAAAGAATCACTCCAAGATATGAGACTTTCTACCTCTTCACAAGGCATCTAAGTGATCATGATTACAAAATGCAAACAAGCACTGAACAAAGAAAATGATGATCAACAAATTCCATGGACATGCAAAGATAACTAGATTATACTTTCAAAGAGCAATCACAAATGTATCTAGACAACCTAAGCATGTTATCAACTAAGAACATAGATATGAAGATATAGACACCAATTGAAACACAACCTAGTTCTTAGAAAATGAAATTAAATCTAGAAATAGTCAATCAAGCATAAGATCAAAAGATTTCTAGAAACAATTTCATGTTTATCAAGTTTAGCACAAATCATTCAATTTATCACAAATCTAGCTAACCCTGAAAATCAAATCAACAAACCACAAAATGATATCAAAATCATCCTATTCATACTTCTTAATCAAATAGCATCAATCAATAAGAAGATCTAAGAAGAAAACTAAGAAGAAGATGATTTTACCAACAATGATGAAAATCACGAATTGATGATCTGATCACAACGAATAATATAGAAATCCTTTGGTTCTGTAAATGCTTGGGGTTTGTAGAACTCTTCAAGACACGTGAAATCAGTTTTTGAATCAAGGGATTCAGAGTAGAAATGAAGAAGTTATCACAAAAAAAAAATCAAATGTTGAGAGAAAAATTCTGCGCTTGTTCTTCAAATTCGTTTTTCTCAACTTATTCAACTTGTAATGAATGAGGGGGAAGGAGTGATTTTAAAGAGAAACAAACCAAAAGAACAAATTACCCTCATGCCTTAGTGCCTCTCAAAGATGACGAGTGGGCATCTCGGGGCCGCAAGGCTTTGGGGCCGAGATGGCCACTTGCCATCTCGGGAAGATGCCAAGTGATGGCTTATGCCATCGCACCTCTTCCCTTGCGCTCCTCTCGTGTTCTTCGACCGTTCTTTGGCCTCCGAACTCCGAATTCAAATCCATTTGAAGATTACAAACTGGGAATCCTTCACAGACATGGAAATATAAGATACTCAAGAAAATAAGAATTCGACTCGGTATAAGAAGATGAAGACAATGTATGCAACTTGAGTTGAAAGTGTAGTATCTTATGACTTAGAACTCGAAATCAATAGTATGATTGACCGAATTGACCGGAACTCAATCATGAACAATCTAAGACTAAAATCAATTTCAAGATCCATGTTATACAAACATAAAAACAAACAAACATATTTCACATAAGAATGCAAACTACATAGAGATAGTCTCCAATCATGCATTTTCCAAAACATGTTACTTTCATACCAATGCATGAGCATTCAAATTCAGGTGTGTGAATGTGTTATACCAAATGATGTGCTATGATGTAGGGACACAAAGGTATGAATTGTATGTGTGTGCGCATTTAATAATGCACAACTAAGTAGGGACACATATGAATGAATTGTGTGTGTGTGCGCTTACGCCTTGCAAGAAGAAGAAGAATCTCGATACCTTAGCATCCAAGAATAATACCAATCCTCTTGAAAACAAACTTTGCATCATGAGAAGTTTCTTTTCTTCCTTGAAGCTCTTATCATCACGAACTACTTAAGCAACTAAGTATTACAAAGAAATGAAGTTTTGTTATGGAATCAAGCCAACACAAATCTAAAACCTAACAATCTCCCCCTTTGGCTATTCCATGACAAAACCTCTACCTCACCATACAATGATCACTTATAATCAATGTTGATTGCATTCTCACATCCTCACATTACAAATAGATATTCCTAGACTAAAATCTCTTCATGAGTCTTCAAGAATATCTTCACACATTCAAAGCACCTGTGAGACAAGAACAACCAAAAGAAATCTTCTACAAAGAAGATAAATGAGATAAACAAACAACATACGAAACAAAACAAAAATTCCCTTATCAATTCTTATCTCATGTAAACATGAATTATTTCTCCCCCTTAAGACAAGATTTATTCCCCTTAATGAATTGTCTCCCCTTTATATCAAAATTAAGTAACATGGTGAGGAAAACACTTTCTCCCCCTTTTTGGCTAGGAATAGACAAAAATATATTACACAACCTAGAGAGAGAAGTAAATGCCAATTGAAAATGCCTACAAGGTTATAAGAGATGCATAATAAAATCATGAGATAATGAGCAAACAAGTTGTATAGACAGCTAAATTAAACAAACTAAGCTCCCCCTTAACATATGCTCCATATATTAATAAGCAAGTAAACTTGTTCATAAGGGAATCACACAATCACACATTTCAAGCAATAAAAGATAGTAAACCATTATTTTTTTCAAAATGAATAAGAGAATCATAGATTTTCATTATTCTCTCAAAAATAATCTCTCATTGCTAATGAATCAAGCATATTAAGAAAAAATGTGTGTGTGTGTGTGTGTGAAAATGCTTCTAGCATATATAAAAGGAGTGATTGTGATATCAACATGGAAACCACTTCAACACCTAACCATCTAAAGCTTTTCCAATCAAGGTCAAACCGATTATCATCCGGATTTTTGCTTAAAGAGAATAGATTTCAACATATGAGCATGTGTGCATGTGGCTCATCCTCCCATTTCTATTTTTCAACCCGAACAATCACAATTTTCAACTATACTCCATTTTAAGCCTTCCTCCATTTCTTTTTAGGCTTTGTATCAAAGTTTTTTTTAAATGATTCTTTTTCAACACTTCTTTGATTTTTCTAACATAAACATATACTCTTCATGACAGCTTTCACTCAACACAATGGTGTAGCCCTTTTCTACATTGGGCAGCTTCACAACCAAGGTGTGTAGCCTTTTCCAAGAAGGTGCTCGTTGAGTTCTATGTAGGTGCTGAAGCAAAATGGATACTAACCATAGGTCATTTATCATGTACTAAACAATGAACTTCAAGATGCATCCATAATCTACATGCTTTCAAACTCAATTACTCAAACTTAGACATATAAGAGAAACATTTGAGCAATTTAAAAAAAAATAAGATTTACAAAGACTTAAGTGCATGATCTAGAAGCAATAAAAACTATTTTATCAAGATCATTACTTCTCACATGAGTAGCTCTTAAAGAAATAGATATACAATATAGTTTTGCTTATCAAGCCACTCACAACCACACACACGCATTAATCAACACAAATCATGCCAATGGATCTTCTAAGAGATACAAATCTTTCTTTGTACAAGGGCTTTGTGAACAAGTCCGCAAGTTGATTTTTAGTAGGCATATGCTCAAGAGTTACTATTGAATGTTCAACAAGTTCTCTAATGAAATGATGCCTAATGTCTATATGCTTTGTGCGTGAGTGTTGAACCGGATTTATAGAGATGTTAATGGCACTCATATTATCACAACAGAGAGTCATTTTACCTTGATCAATCTCATAATCCTTGAGAATTTGCTTCATCCATAGAAGTTGTGTGCAAGCACTTCCGGCCGCAATATACTTAGCTTCGGATGAAAAAAAAGAGACGGAATTTTGCTTCTTACTTTGCCAAGCCACAAAATTATTCCCCAAGTAAAAGAAACCGCCCGATGTGATTTTACGATCATCAATGTTTCCTGCCCAATCTGTATCACAATAGCCAACAAGAATATCATTAGTATCAAAGGAATAGAATAAACCAAGATTATGTGTTCCTTTTATATATCTAATGATTCTTTTAACGGCTTTCAAGTGAGATTATTTTGGATTAGCTTGAAGCCTAGAACACAAACCAACACTAAAACAAATATCTGGCCTACTAGCCATAAGGTAGAGAAGGCTACCTATCATGCTCCTATAGAGACTTTGATCAACATTTTTTCCTTTTTCACCTTTGTCAAGTTTTAAAGTAGTACTCATAGGTTTTTCAAATTCTTTTCCACTTTCAAGGCCAAATTTCTTAACAATATTTCTATAATATTTTAATTGAGACAACATGATACCATTGCTAGATTGTTTCACTTGCATGCCAAGAAAGTAATTGAGTTCACCTACCATACTCATTTCAAATTCTCTTGACATAACATTCACAAAATCATCAACCTTGGTTTTACATGTAGACCTAAAAAATATGTCATCGACATATATTTGTGCAACAAAAATGTCATTATCATAATGCTTGACAAACAAAGTTCTATCAATACCACCTCTCCTATATTGGTTGTCAATAAGATATTGAGTCAACCTATCATACCAAGCTCTAGGAGCATGCTTAAGGCCATAAAGAGCCTTTTTTAACTTAAACTCATGATTAGGAGAGTGTGGGTCTACAAAACTGCTAGGTTGTTCAACATAAACTTCATCTTGAAGGTATCCATTGAGAAAAGCACTTTTGAAATCCATTTGAAACAATTTGAATTTCTTAAGACATGCAATGGACATCAAAAGCCTAATAAACTCAAGACCTGCAACGGGTACAAAAGTCTCATCAAAGTCTACACCCTCAACTTGAGTGTATCCTTGAGCCATTAGTCTTGCTTTATTTCTCACTATATTGCCACATTCATCGATCTTATTCCTAAACACCCATTTTGTACCAATCACATTGATATCTTTTGGTCTAGAAACTAAGGACCATACTTCATTCCTCTCAAATTGATTTAGTTCTTCTTGCATGGTATTAACCCAATATTCATCAATAATTGCTTTATTAATATTTTTGGGCTCAATTTGAGAAGTGTAGCAAGTATATGAAATTTGGTTAGCTAATTGCCTTCTAGTTCTAACCCCTCCATTCAAATCACCTATGATGTCTTGTTTATAATGCATGTTCCTAAGTCTAGAATTATAATTTTCAACATCTTGTTGGTTATAATTCAAACCATTTTCTAACGCTAGACTTTCTTCTCTAGCAACACTACCATTATCATCATTATGACTAGACTCACTTTCATCACAACTAGTCACATCAGTAGATGCTTTAATGTCATTTAACAAACGTTCTTTAGGTTCATTGACACCATTATCATCACACATATCAAGCATGCTAAGATCATCTATTTTCACATTAATAGACTTCATAATAGTCTTAGTTTCAAATTGAACACTCTATATGCACGACTATTATTAGCATACCCAAGAAAGAGACCAATATCACTTTTAGCATCAAACTTTCCTAAGTGATATCTATCATTCAAAATTAAACACTTACTTTCAAAAGTGTGGAAGTAACACACATTGGGCTTCTTGCCCTTCCAAAGTTCATAGGAGGTTTGTTTTGTGCCGAGCCTTCTAAAAACTCTATTAGTGACATAACATGCGGTATTGACCGCTTCGACCCAAAGATTTCTGGGGACTTTCTTGCTATTGATCATGACCCTAGCAATCTCTTGCAAGACACGATTCTTCCTCTCAACAATACCATTTTGTTGAGGAGTTCTAGAAGCCGAGAACTCATGTGAAATCCCATAATCATCATAAAACTCACTAAATCTAGCATTTTCAAATTCACTCCCATGATCACTCCTAATGCGACATATCTTCTTGATCCTAAGACCTTTTTCATTTTGAACTTGATTACAAAACTTCTTAAAGTAACAAAAAGTTTCGGTCTTGTCTCTAAGAAAATATACCCAAGCAAACCGAGAAAAATCATCAACACATACAAAAATGTATTTCATACCATTTATGCTTTCGGCTTGGATTGATCCCGTTAGGTCCATATGCATAAGTTCTAAAGGCTTCGTGGTAGCAAAATTAGTGTTCTTTTTATGAGACACTTTGATTTGTTTACCAAATTGACATGGTTCATAAACACCATCAAGCTTTTTACCAAGACTAGGAAGACCTCTAACAATGTTATATTTCTCAAGCTTCTTTAAATCTTTATAATTCATCTAACCCAATCTTTCATGCCATAATTCAAGCTTGTTGCACTCATGTGCCATATTACATGTTAGTGGATCAACCTCTAGACAATAGCAATTGTCCGAAGACCTTTAGACTTTCAAAACAATCTTACCCTTTTTATCGATTATTGTGCACACATCATTGTTAAAGCTAACTTCTTTAAAAATTTCACACAAGTGAGTGATGCTTATTAGATTAGCTTGTAGACCATCTACATACAAGGTGTCACGAAGTTTAGGCAATCCGGGGGTACAAATTGTTCCCTTGCCTAGAACTTTCTTTTTGGTGCCATCACCAAATGTAACCCATCCACCATTGTTCATAACAAGATTCTTAAAGAATTCCTTGTTATCGGTCATATTCCTAGAGCAACTGCTATCTGGGTACCAACAATAGGATAAATTAGCTCTTAAAGCATATTGTGAAACTAAATATTGTGTTGTGTTTTTCTTAACATGTTTTAGCTTGTTTTTATGCACATTGACACCATTAGTCACATTTTCAAACAAATCAAACAAAGCATTATCAAATTTCCTATGCATAGTAGAACGAGGCACAATACATGATTTAACAAACAAATCATCCACACATTTATTCTCAACATGCTTTTCCAAGGTCTTCTTAGGTTTAATTCTAGATCCATACATGAATGATTGCCTAGGTCTATTCAAAGACATATCATGCAAATCATTGACAATTCTATATTTACGAATGTATTCATAACATCTAGGTCTTATGTGTCCAACCATGTTGCAATAATGACAAATAGGTATGAATTTGAGAAGTTTACCATTTGCTTGAGCATTCAACTCATTTTGCCATCTCACATTTTTACCTCTTTGGCGTGCAACACTAGATGTCTTGCCTTTTGCATTTGATGATGATGTAGCTTGTCTTCGGCATTGTTGAGTCTTTTCCTTGACCTTCATTGTTGATGTTGAGGCACCTCCGGTAGCATTCATGGCTTTACCATTAGAGAGTGTACCTACATTTAAATTGCTATAAGTTTTGACAAAAGTAGATTTGTTAGATTAAGGAGTTGATTTTTCATTAACATATCCTAAACCTCTTTTGTCGCTTGAAGGCTTTCCAACCTTAATGAGAGCTTTCACTTTGTTAGAGCTATATAAAATCTTGTTAATCATCTATTTAGCCTCATTAAGTTTGTCATTAAGCACTTTCTCTTGATTCTCATGCTCATTAAGTTTTGCTCTAAGCACATTTTAAATTCTCCTAGCACGATCAAGAGATTCATCTCTTTGCTTAATTTCATGCTTTAAAATACTTAATCTATCATTGCTATCAATCAAGTTTTTCTCAAGATTAAGAATTTTGTCATTAAGATCAATCACACATTTTGAGCTACAATCATGATTTTCTAACTTCTTAGTGAGAGACTTATTGATCTTAGAGATCCCTTCATTTTCTTGAATAAGATCTTTGATATTTTGATCATCTAAGTCAATAGACTCACCTTCAACAAGAGAAGCCACAAAAGAATACATTTCTTTAATCAAGATGAAACAAAAGAAGATAACAAACAATACAAGGAAGATCTATCTAAGTGCGTCTAGACACCGGTTCTGATACCAATTGAAATTTCCATTTATCTTTATAGTGTAAATAAACATAGAGGGGGGGGGGGGGGGGTGAATAGGTATATGCTCCAATTTTTGTCTTCTTTTAAAACAATGCAATTTTAATAATGCTTAATGAAAATTGCAAACAATGACACACAATATTTAAGTGGTAAACCTCAGAAGAGGAAACATCCATGGGTTGATAACACAACCACCGACAAAAGCAAATCCACTATTTCAAATAAGAGTTACACACTCAAGCAATCAACACATGCTCTCCGAGCTATCACTATTACTCTACCCTTGAACCTAGTGATCTACTAAGCCAACTTCCTATCCAAGACCTCCTTTCTCTGGAAAGATTCCTTGCTCAACTTTCCAGATCCTCTCGACCCTAGACAAGACTTCTTTCTCAACTATCCGAGTCCTTTCGACTCTAGTTGAGACTTCATTGCTCAACAATCCGAGGTCTCACACCTCTTATCGAGACTTCCACTTGCTTAGCTATCCAAGTCCTCCCGACTCTAGCTAAGACTTCCAATTGCTCAAATCAAAGAATCACTCTAAGATATGATACTTTCTACCTCATCACAAGTCATCTAAGTGATCATGAATGCAAAATGCAAACAAGCACCGAACATAGAAAATGATGATCAACAAATTCTATGGACATGCAACTAGATAGCTAGATTATACTTTAAAAGAACAATCACAAATGTATCTAGACAACCTAAGCATGTTATCAACTAAGAACATAGATATGAAGATATAGACACCAATTGAACCACAACCTAGTTCTTAGAAAATGAAATTAAATCTCAAAATAGTCAATCAAGCATAAGATCAAAAGATTTCTAGAAACAATTTCATGTTTATCAAGTTTAGCACAAATCATTCAATTTATCACAAATATAGTTAACCTTGAAAATCAAATCAACAAACCACATAATGATATCAAAATCATCCTAGTCATACTTCTGAATCAAATAGCATCAATCAATAAGAAGATCTAAGAAGAAAACTAAGAAGAAGATGATTTTACCAACAAGGATGAAAATCAGAAACTGAAGATCTGATAAAAATGAAACATATAGACATAATTTGGTTTTTTAAATGCTTGGGATTTGTAGAACTCTTCAAGACACTCGAAATCGGTTTTTGAATCAAGTGATTAGGAGTAGAAATGAAGAAGTTATCACAAAAATAAAAATCAAATGTTTAGAGAAAAATTCTGCACTTGTTCTTCATATTCGTTTTTCTCAACTTATTCAACTTGTAATGAGTGAGAGGGAATGAGAGATTTTAAAGGAAAACAAACCAAAAGACCAAAATGCCCTCATGCCTTAGTGCCTCCCCGAGATGGCGTGTAGGCATCTCGGGGCAGCAAGGCTTTGGGGCCGAGATGGCCACGTGCCATCTCGGGAAGATGCCAAGTGATGGCTTATGCCATCGTACCTCTACTGTTGCGCTCCTCTCGCGTTCTTCGACCGTTCTTGACCTCCGAACTCTGAATTCAAATCCATTTGAATATTACGAACCAGGACTCTCTCATGGACATGTAAATAGAAGATACTCAACCTAGAAAAAAAGAATTCGACTCGATATATAAAGATGAAGACAATGTATGCAACATGAGTTGAAAGTGTAGTATCTTATGACTTATAACTCGAAATCTGTAGTATGAGTAACCGAAATGACCAGAACTCAATCATGAACAATCTAAGACTAAAATCAAGTTCAAGATCCATATTATACAAACATATAAACAAACAAACATATTTCACACAAGAATGAAAACTACATAGAGATAGTCTCCAATCATACATTTTCCCAAATATGTTACTTTCATACCAATGCATGAGCATTCAACTTCAAGTGTGTGAATGTGTTATACCAAATGATGCGCTATGATGTAGGGACAAATATGTATGAATTTTGTGTGTATACGCATTTAATGATGCACAACTAGGCAGGGACACATATGAATGAATTGTGTGCATATGCTCTTACGCCTTGCAAGAGGAAGAAGAATTTCAATTCCTTAGCATCCAAGAATAGTACCAATCCTCTTGAAGACGAACTTTGCATCATGAGAAGTTCCTTTTCTTCCTCGAAGCTCTTATCATCACGAACCACTTAAGCAACTAAACATTACAAAGAAATGAAGTTTTTTTTATGCAATCAAGCCAACACAAATCTAAAACCTAACAGCGGATCCCTTCACAAAGGCTCTACCACAATAGAGTTTTAGTAGGCACCTAGAGAACATGGGGATAAAAGATATGGCACATTTGCTATAGAGCAAGTGGAAAATTGTTGGGATTATGCTCAATAGCAAGAGTGTAATAATGTATTTGAAAATATTTTCATATTAATATAACTATTTCTAGAATAACAAATCTTATAGCTGAAAATAACCCTAAAAGTGTGTGTCTAATAACCTAGAGAGCGGGTGAATATGTTTTCATCAAGTCGGTCACCATTTTTTCTTGATTAATCAATATTCAAAATTCACCCAATAAAACAAACATACAACATCAAGTGTAAAGTGCACAAATATAAATAACACAAGATGTATAAGCCACACTCGATCGTAGAAATCCACTATATGAGTAAAAAGTTACACCCTCAAGTGATACTCTGACTCTTACTCTGACTCTTACTCTCAACAAGCTTAGGCTATGGCCACTACCACTCACCACTCTTGGTTCAATTCCTAGTGATATCCCTGACCCATTACTCTTGGCGTGAGCACCTACTACTCTATCCCTTGGGCCTTTTACAGTGAATAACCGAAAAATTGCTTGCCAACCCACCCTTGGTTTCAAGGCTTCTCTTGCTTGTGCAACTTCACACCAAAGCCACAAGACTTTGACTTAATGAAGAGTATACGGTCTAAATGTACATATGACACTATGCTTAGATGAATTATGTGTAAGACCAAACATAACATGCTTAACTAGATGTAGATAATGCAATATATCATCTTAGTTATCAACAATGCCTAAATGCCCACAAATAAGGACCCAATAAGATGTAGATAAAATCTAACAACCTAATTGTCAATAAAAGTCCAACCAACACAAGTTGTCACAATAAATAATCAAGGGCAATTTTGAAATCAATAAATGCAATCAATAAAGACTTAACTAGATATGGATATGAAATATTACAATCTAGTTATCAAAAATAGCCACTTCAACACAAGTAGTCAATAAACATGGCATGGTCAATAAATGCAATCATCAAATGCAATCAACATGATCTAATTAGCTAGAGGGTAAATATGACCTAAATGCTAGCTGTCACAAAACAAACCCTAAACATGTCATAACTTCAACGAATATACAGTTAATATGAAGAAATGCTAATCTAAGTAATAAATGACATGTCTTGGTAAGGTAGAAAAATATATGAACTTTAACGGAGGTTCTAATTACCAATCAAAGAAAACTCATGCTTTAAAAGATGCTTGAAATGCAAGATAAAGATGAGTGTGGGGTTTGGAGATTCAAACACAAAGCTTGAAGCTTTCTCTCTCTAATGGAAGTTCTCTCACTCTAAAAATGTGTTCTTTAGTCTCTTAAGAGGCAAGGAAGAAGAAGACAACATATATATAAAAGGCCTAGACCAAACGGTGTCGTTTTGGACTTGGGAAATGAAGTCCCGTCATGAACGATGGGCATACCGTTGGCCAAGCAAGTGTCTAGGCAGCTGTTCAGGCAGCATGGTACGACTGGAAAAGACTTCTGCCTAGACCGTTGGCTAGGCATGTGCACCAAAAGCGGTCTAGACCACGGTACATGCTTGACAGCTCAACAACTTGAGCTTCGAGTGACCCAAAACATGACCAAACGACATTAAAACCTTTCGTACAGTATACCATTGAAAATGTATAAAAGTCTTCTTTCTACTTCAATTTAAAAAATATGATTTAAATGTCTGTAGAAAAGGTTATGATCATTTGAGTGATCAAAGGTCATAAACGGACAACAACACAGTTGCCATGTTTTTGTGGTCACTTTGGAGATTTCAAAACCAATCCAAACAGTCATGAAATATTATGAATAGTATACAATTTGAAAGGTATGGATGTTTTTGTATAGAAATTTTTAAAACTCATTTTGAAGCATTGCATAAAAGTATATGGTCACAAGACCATACAAATGTCAGTTTTGAAAAACATTTAAATCTTTGAAATACACTCTTTTGAAACTGGCAACCTTAATCCATATAACCAAACCAAGAGAAGGATGAGACCTTTTCAAATGGTCACTCAACAGGCTAGGACAAGCACACTATCGTGCAAAAGTGGTTGTTTTCGATCAAACAACGAATAACAAATTTAAACACACAACAACCACACTTAAGACTAAGAATGAAGTGCAAGTGTGATTGTGAAGAGATGCACATATATAAACAATATCTATACAAATGCAAGTTCAACAAAACATGCATGAGGTGTGTGTGCACCTAAACTCTCCAAGAGGCAAAGTCAAGTGAATATACCTATTCCTCCTGAAGTCATGGAGATGCATAGAAGTTTGTCTATGAGGACCTAAGCTACCCATTACACAATCATCTCCAATGTGATGTGGTTTGTCATGAGATAAGCCAATCATAAAATCAAGGTCCTTACAATCTCTCTCTTTCGCTATTTCATGACAAAACAACCACTCATAAATAAATCCTCATAAAACAAAAAGTAATGCTATTGGTCAACAAGTAATTCTATGTTACAGTAAGAGATACCTAAGAATCTAAGTCTTCAAGGTCTTCAATCTCTTCGTAGATCATCATAACTACACGCAATAGCAAGAAAGCACTTTCTAAAAACAAGTGCAAAAGAGGTGAACAAATATAAAAATCAATTGCACTTAATAAATCAATAAAAACAAATGCCTGTGCAATGCTCCCCCTAAATGGGTTACTCTCTCTCATGATCTCTCCATAAAGCAAAACCAATGCTCCCCCTATATTTTTCAAGACTTCTCCCCCTTTTTGTCATGTGTTAGGCAAAGGAGCTCTCCTTATCAGGTTGCTTAAGTAAAGAGAGCTATTAGCACAATTATGATGCATAATCATATAAACAAACTTTATGCAACACAAGTAATTGAGAGAGATTCAAGGAGTTTTATTTAAAGAAAAATGTGTGACAATGATGCTTTGTAAGCAAGACATGTTGCATTAAAATCCAAAACAAATGGTATTTGGCAAAGCAAACATCAAAAGGGTTTCCAAAAGAAGTAACCTTTTTTCATAGGCAAACAAGATATAGTTTCAAAATTTTGAAAATAAAGCAACTATATCAATCTTTAAAGGCAAATCAAGACATTGGACCAAGAGATCCTATTAGATTTTTTTGGATAATTATCCATATGATAGTAGTCTTGTTTAACCATTAAGAAAAGCGAGAAGACTAATTTGGATATATAATCCTTATTAATTGCACTCACATACATTTGCATTAAAGCAATCAAACTCAATTCATGCATATCAATTTAAGCATGTCATAATAGGCAAGTTCACATGTCATGGAGATAAATTATAGGTCATTCAAATGTGCTTTCCCAATTATATCTCCTAGTCCAAAAATGCACGTTTGAACATAAATATGACATGGATTGCAAGTAAAGCAATGTTGCACACTTATTAGGAAAAAAACATATAAGCATATATGTGCAACCAATACTCTCAAGCAATTAATTAAAGAGCATAAAATTAATCAACTTTTTGCACATAGCAAATCATGCAAGCTTGCTCTCTTTACTTGAGCTCCCCAAATGGGGTCAAATCCAACCAAGTCAAAGGGAGGCATGAGCCCCTATAAACTCACCAAGTCCAAAGGACCTAGTTGCATCTACGACTAACATATGGGCAATAAGGAAAGCGAGTTCATTCTTTCTAACCCACCTAGGATCCACTTTATCATTTTTAGTGGTCAAAGACATTTTTCTAAGTTCCTTAGGTTCATGCAAGCTAGCCTTCTTTTTCAACCGCTTATCTTTTATGCTCTCTAACCTATACCTCTCAATATATTTAATGCACTTTAGTCTTAAGTGACCAATCATACTAGAAAAATGACAAGTAGGTGCAAAGTAAGAATTTATACAATTGCATTGTGATCTCATCCGGGCATTGCCATGTTGATGAGGTTGTCTTTGATGGTGCATCGGTTTGCTTCTCCTTAGAGCTTCAGCCGATTGGTGGCACCTATGTGGTTTTTCTTGTCGAGGTGGTTGAGTCGGTTGAACTTGCCTCCTTGGTTGGTCTTTCTTTTTGTGATCACCTTCTTTCCTCATAGTTGGCTTGTTGGAGAAGGTGATTGACTTCTCGAGGGATTGTCCTTTCCTTCTTGGATTGTCTAGGTTTTGATGGAGTTGTCAAGGCTTATGTGGACTTTTCATGAGTTGAGGATTTCTTGGATGAAGCTTTGCTCTTACCTTGAGCTTGAGGTTTTTTGACCTTGGCCTTCTTTAATTCTTCAAGGCACCTCATCTCTCTTTCCTTGACAATTTTCAAGGACTTTTCTTTATTGGCAAGCTCTTCTTTCATTGCCTTCATCCATTGGTGGCAATCTTCATTCTCCTTCTCATACTTGGACACATCAAACATGTCCGACTTCAAGGAGATATTAAGGGAGGTCTCCTTCTCTATAGTCTTCAATTTGGATATATGAATAGAGATATCTTCCATTTGCTCATCCATGATATGTTTGTAGTTGAAATTCACATATTTGCTTGCTATCTTCAAGAATACGGATCTTATCCACCAAAGAAATCTTCCACATTCTCAAAGTTTCGTTCTCCATGGAGAGCTCTTCATTTAGATTCAAAATTTTGAGAAGAGTCACTTGACACTCATTAATTGGGTCAATTTCCTCATCACAGCATTTGCCTTGGTCACTTGTTGCCACACCAACTCTTTCCTCCATATTAGAGTCAAGATTCAAGACCATGTTGCCTTTACCAAAGTCTTCCACATAAGAAGTGCCATAGGCCATGAAGTTAGGCACATGCTCTTCACCTTCGGAAGAGTCATCTTCACTCTTATGTTGGAACCTCGTTCACTGCTCACGCAGCAAAAGTAAGGTTTTAAAGTTTTTATACAGATCATAATCTATATCAGGGACCAGTGAACTTTGGATCGTAATTATTTTTCGGAACTAATACATACAATATGAAAACATAGGAAATTGTAATCAATATAATCAGAAGAAGAAAATCTTACCAACGTTTGGAGGCTCGTTCACTTTATGATATGCTCCTGTCCGAACCACTCTTACCAACGTTTGAAGACTCCATCACTTTACGATGTGCTTCTGTCTGAACCACTCGATCTTCCTCGCTATCACCCGGAACTAATAACTGCGTATGGGCACGTCACGGTCTAAAGAGCTTGAATGGAGTATGTAGAGAAATACTTGAAGAAACTCTTTGTTCTAAATTTGGTGAATTGATCTCATGCAAACATAAATTGCATCTCATGCAGAACTTAAATTGACTTATGTTGTTCCATTCTTAAAATCATAATATATATATCTAATATATATAAATTATTTCTGACGCACTTTTATTTTTATAACAAAGCAATAACCTGATAAAAAAAACAAAAAAACAAAACCCCTTCACTTTTTTTTTACCTTGTTTCACGCACCAAGAAAATTGCATCTCATGCTAATTCTTTTTTTTTTTTGCAAGTTTTTTTTAAGGAATATCATATATATATTTCCTTTTTAATATATATATATATCCTTGTTTGTATCCTATACAAACACTTATATATGTGTACACACCAATTTACATCTAATGCAATCTCTTGTGTTTTAATTGATATATATCTTTTAATTATCATTTTCAAATATATGTAATATATTAAAAGTGATAATAAAAATTTTAAATTTACACTTAAATTCAAATACTTAGATAAATAATTTATTAAAATAAAATAATCCAATTATTTTATCTTCACCTAATTTCATATATCAACTAAATAATAATTCATAATTATCAATAAAATTAAATAATATAATTATTTAATTAATTTAACTATTAACATTCATTAATTAAATAATCTCATTATTCAATTAATTTCTGAATAAACACGTGTTACTTTCGTAACACAATTAATTGGACAATCCAATTAATTAACCGTGACCCTTGTTACCCGAATCGATAGGGCTAGCAAGGGGACATAATGGACCCACAATATTTTGAGCTCCAATAATCCTCAGAATCATTAACTAAACTCTTTAATTAATATTCCTTGATCATTAACTTCGGTGTTATTCCACTAAAAACCCGAAGTTGCACTCTCTCAACTGTAGACGCTTTTACACAGACCAAAACAACTCGGTGTCCATCGATACAACTATTACACATGGTGTGATCCTTCACAGTATTTCATAATTAGAGCTGGGTCAAAATATCCGTTATACCCCTCTAATTATATATATCCTTTAAGTACCATTGATTCTCTAATGGACAATAAATCCTTTTTCCTCACGAAATTATGAGAGCGCTTAAATTGTCAAAGCCCGAATCAACCGTTAAGGGAACTACCATCTACTTCTCACAAGAAGGAGTGGATTTCACTATTGTGTACAAACCTTCCCAACCACAAGCCAAACCGTAATCCCAACATACAAAGCATATTGATAGGGAACTGCATCCGACCTCACCCATGGTATATCAAAGACCACGATCTAACCTGAAGGAGTCAATAAGACACTCAGGATTAAGATCACCCACATATATCCATCATTAGTTGATATATATGAATCTCATCGGTAAACGGATCTTGGTGAGAGATTCATATAGATCATGGCCAGTCCTATATGATCACATCATACAAGGTGCCTTCATTCCCATATCTCATATGAATGATTCAGGATAGAATCATCGTACATTACGGAATGGACCGCAGCTTTAGATTAACCACAAATAAAGTACCCAGCTTTATTCGCTATCTATGGACTCTTAAGATTGCACATCTCTTACTATATCCATTTGTATATGACACTCATATACATAGTTCGAGATTACATCTGGCAATTTTGGATGTTAAATATATACCCATAAGTTATAAAATAAAAAACACAACAAGAATGAATTAAAAATTTACTTTTATTTATTTCATAAATCCATTTACAAATTACATCTTTAAGGCATAAACCCCAATAATCTCCCACTTGCACTAAAGCATGTGAGGCATGTCTCGTAACCCTAGACCATCTAGGTGACCCAAAAACACTTTAGTCGGTAAGGTCTTTGTAAATGGATCATCATGATTCTCTTGTAAGGCTATCTTTGTGACGATCACATCTCCTCTTACATTATCCCTCTAATGAGAGGACACTTTCACTCTATATGCTTCCATATTTTCTGGCTTCTTGATTCTTTTGAATTAGCCACAACACCACTGTTATCACAATATATTTTAATAGGCCTATCCAGATCTGGAACAACTTCCAGATCACTCAAGAACTTACGGAGCCAAACAACCTCTTTAGCAGCTTCACAAGCAGCTACATATTCGACTTCTGTGCTGGAGTCAACAATGCAAGATTGCTTGATACTTCTCCACACAATGGCTCCACCACCTAGGGTAAATACTGATCCAGACGTGGATTTCCTAGAATCCCTGTTTGACTGAAAATCAGAATCTGTGTATCCTAAAGGGATCAAATCCTGTCTGGAATACACTAGCATATAGTCTCTCATTCTCTGAAGATACTTGAGAATTGTCTTGACAGTAACCCAGTGTTCTAATCCTGGGTTGAACTGGTGTCTGATGACTACTCCCACTGCGTAACAGATGTCCGGTCTTGTGCATAACATAGCATACAGAAGACTACCTACTTCCTATGCATAGGGTACATATCTCATATCCTCAACTTCTTGAGGTGTCTTAGGCCACTGTTCCTTAGACAAGTGAACTTCATGCCTAGAAGGTAAATTACCTTTCTTGGAGTTTTGCATCAAAAATCGTACAAGAATCTTGTCAATATATGATGCCTGAGACAGTGCTATGAGTTTGTTCTTACGATTCCTTATAAGTTGGATCCCTCGAACATAACTCACATCTCCCAAATCTTTCATTTGGAATTGGCTAGCCAATAAGCCCTTTACATCAGACAACACTCCCACATCATTCCCAATGAGTAGGATATCATATATTTATAGGACCAAGACAACTACTTTCTTATCAATGATGCACTTGAAGACACAAGGCTTATCGACGTTCTGCTCGAAGCCATAGGTTTTTATCACATCATCAAACCTAATGTTCCAAGATCTAGATGCTTGCTTAAGTCCATAAATGGACCTTTGCAGCTTGCAAACATTTTGCTCTTGATCCGGAGACACAAATTCCTCTGGTTGTATCATATAGATGCTCTCATCAAGATTGCCAATCAAGAATCTAGTCTAGACGTCCATTTACAAAATTTCGTAATCGAAATAGGCAGCAATGGATATGAGAATCCTAATAGACTTAAACATGGCTACTGGCGAGAAGGTCTCTTTATAATCGACCCTCTCTTTCCTGGTATAACCCTTGGCCATTAGCCTTGCCTTGAAGGTCTCTACTTTCCCGTCTACTCTTCTCTTTCTCTTGTAGATCCACTTACACTCTATGGGTAGTCTACAAGATCCCAGACTAAGTTAGAGTACATGGACTCCATCTCGAGATTCATGGCTTTAAGCCAATCCTCTTTATCAGGATCTTCCATTGTATTCTTAAATGTCAATGGATCATCCACACTATCAGCAGAGACAACACCTTATCCCTCACCTATACCTAAATAGCGTTTATGTTGCCTCACAACCCTCTCACTACGTCTAGGTGGTAGTGTATCCTAATCAGGAACCATCTGAATCTCAGATGTTTGTGGATCAACAACTCTTGTTGATGAAACACTAGTCTCACCAGGCTCCAACTCATTCAACACAATCTTAGAACAAGGTTTATGGTCACAAATATAATTTTCCTCAAGAAACATTGCATTTGTCGATACAAATACTTTTTTATCTCCGGGACTATAGAAGTGTCCACCTCTGGTCTCCTTGGAGTATCCTACAAAAAGACAGACAACAGACTTGGAGTCTAGCTTTCCAGTTATGTTCTTCAACACAAGTGCTAGACACCCCCATATGCGGAAATGTCACAAACTAGCTTTATGACCATTCCACAACTCTAGGGGAGTCTTAGGAACAGATTTGGATGGCACTACATTTAAAATGTATGTTGTTGTTTGTAATGCATATCCCCAAAACGAATTTGGTAATGATGAGAAACTAATCATAGATCTCACCATTTTCATCAGGGTTCTATTTCTCCTCTCCGCTACACCATTTTGCTGAGGTGTACCGGGAGTTGTGAGTTGGGAAACTATCCCATGCTCGACCATGAAGTCTTTAAACTCTTGGTCTAGGTACTCATCTCTACGATCTGATCGTACTGAATTGGTAGTCCTACCTAATTGATTCTCAACTTCAGCTCAGAATTTTTTGAACATTTCAAATGTTTCCGACTCCGTTGCATTAGGTAACTTATCCGTATCTTGAGAAGTCATCTATAAAGGTGACATAATACTCATAACCACCCCTAGCTTTAACATTCATCGGTCTGCAGATGTCTGTATGTATAAGCTCTAGCGGTTCTTTAGCTGTAAGCCTTTTTCCAGTAATAGGTCTCTTAGTCATCTTACCTTCCAGACAAGATTCGCAGAAAAGTAAGGTGCCAACCTTTAACTCACTTAAAGGTCCACTTTTTACTAGTCTATCTATCTGGTCAAGGTTGATATGACCAAGCCTTAGATACCAGAGATACTTGTCATTATCTGGAGAAATTATATGTCATTTAGTTTTTGGTTTTGCAACCTTAAACATTTCGGTGTTGAGCAATGTAATATGTATTAACGGTCTTAACACATACAAATTGTTTTCACTAATTCCTGAACAAATATTCAGACCATTCTTTCCAATAAGAACAGATTTATTATTAAAAGAAACAGAATATTTTTTGTTCTAACAACTTAGAAACGGAAATCAAATTTCGTGTAAATCCAGGAATATAAAATACATTATCCAACAGTATATAATTTGTACAAAAACGTAATCTAATTACGCCCACTACTTGTGCCGACATGACAGCCCCTGACCCCATACGCATTGAGAAGGCTTACTTCTCCAGCTATGTCCAGGAATCAGTCTATTGTAAAGAAGAACAAAAATTGTTAGTGGCCCCAGAATCAACTATCCAGGGTGAAGAATCATCTTCCACTAAACACGACTCAAGAACAATTAAATCATATTTACTTTTCTTAGACTTCTTCTTGCTTTGGGCTTTCTTGGATTTGGGCTTACCCTTCGCTTTCCTAGTAGACCTTTTTCTCTTCTTATTATCAAAGTAGGAAGATGGTTCGGTAACATTTTCCTCACCGGTCTTACCCTTGTTGTCCTTAGTCAAGGACTCAAAGGTAGTGAGCTTGAACCTTAACTTGTTCATCCCGTAGTTGCTCTTAAACTGATTGAAACTCTTCGGAAGAGTCGTTAGTATGATGTTCACTTGACTGCGTTTGTCAATGGCCCCGCCATTGACTTCTGCGGTGTTGAAGTAGGACATCATGCTCACAAAATGTTCCTGAACTGACGTACATTCCTTCAAGTGGAATGAACAACTTCGTGTTGCTTTTGATCGGAGGGCTTCCCGAACATAGCTTGCAATGACTCCATGATTTCGAATGCTGAAGTCATTGCTTCATGCTTTGTGACAAGCACATGATGAGACCCATCGCTCGTATGCCTCACGAACAGTTCATGTGGCATTGGCAGCATACGCTGGAGAACATTCCTCCGTATGCACAAACTTGAGGTCTTTGGTAACCAATATTACATTAATGTTAAGTTTCCACTTAGTATAGTTGTCACCAGTTAATTTGTCATTTGCGAGAATTTGAAGTAATGCATAAGACATAATTGCTAAAATAAAATAAAACAAAACATTCATTCAGTCAATTATTTAAGACAAGTGTGAGTGCTTTGGTATAAATTTAAACATGATGCATTAACATGTTTAACGAACTAGAACTACCCTAAAACTATTTGCTATACCACGACAATCCAACATACCACAAAGAAGTGCCGCCTTAGGGTCGGTCAAGTCCTTGCACGTTGGACCGAGACATTCTCAATTAAATGATATTCTAGAATAACTTTTATTCCATATCATTCAACCATCGTTCATTCAGTCAAGTTTTTAATTAACAAACTTAATCAAAACCTTCGTGAGTGTAACCCACCATTTCAGATCTCACGAGCTTAACTCGAGAATTGCCTCATTAGGGTCGGTCAATCCCAAAATACCCTCAGAAATCCTATCCGCTAGGAAGTCAACCTTGGTATTGACCTTTGAGGAAACCCTACTTAGGGAGGACGAAAGCAAAGTCGTCACGAGGCCCCACTCAAATCTCACAGTGTTGAACTAACGATGGTGACCGCGGGATATATATGTCATATATCCCTCTCCTACTCACTATTTTAAAATTAGGGCTTTCTATTAACTGTTAATGCACCTAGACTCTACAGGATTAGATGACTAACTTTAATCAAGTTATCTAGCGCATTAACTAATTAGAAATAAATTCTAATTAACTAATAAATTATTAATGATTTTTAACAATTAAAAATCTAATCTATTAGTGAATAATCAAAGCCTTTGTAAACTATTTACTAGGGTCAGATTATTATGTTAGTGTTTACTAAGTTTTAACTATTAAAACCCTAACACTTTATGTGGATCATTTATTATTAGGTAATTAATCATATTAATCCTAATTACCATAAATGACCCTATTAATCTAACTTATTAAATTGTTTAATAACTAGATTAATATTAATAAGAATTACCAAGTTTTCTAACCATTAAAAAACTAATCTCATTATTCATAGCCAATTATGTATATTGCCCATTTTAATCATATTAAAAAATACATAAAATTTCAAGCTATGATGCATGTATGACATATCAAATATATTTGTGTAGGCACATCTTATCTAAATGACATACGTTTGCATGGCAATGCTTTTATCATTACATAATATAAAGCATACATGAATTGACCGAGTATTGTGGATTATTTAACCTCTAAAATTACAAAAATACTCCCAAGGCATTCCTTGGTCTTCTTGTAATTTCCGAGTTCTTCCAGTCTCTTCAGGTCACTCCGATTCATCTCATGAATCCTTCTTCGCGATTTTTCCAAGTCTTCAATATAGGTTACATTTTTTTTAACAATACAATAACAGTAAAAAAAATATAAACAAAAAAAATAACTCAACTCATAAACCCTAAATCCACAGTACCATATAATTAATGATCAATCATGTTTTTGTAAATTTAAAAAAAAATATATACATACAAAAACAACATACAGTCAATTATAATCGTGCCTACACAATCATACATACAGGAGCATCGAAAACAATTGTCTGTTACGAAAATAAAATTGGCTCTGATATCAATTGTTGGAACCCCGTTCACCGGTTACGCATCGGAACTAGGTTTTAAAATTTTTATATAGATCATAATCTGTATCTGGGACCAGTTAACTTTGGATCGTAATTATTTTTCGGAACTAATACATACAATATGTAAACATAGGAAATTGTAATCAATATAATCAAAAGAAGAAAATCTTACCAACGTTTGGAGGCACCTTCACTTTATGATATGCTCATGTCTAAACCACTCTTACCAATGTTTGGAGACTCTTTCACTTTACGATGTGCTCTTGTCTGAACCACTCGATCTTCATCGATATCACCCCAAACTAGTACCTGCATGTGGATGCGTCGCGATCTCGAGAACTTGAATGGAGGATGTAGAGAAATACTTGAAGCAACTCTTTCTTCTCAATTTGGTGAATTAATCTCATGCACACATAAATTACAACTCATGCAACACTTAAATTGACTTATGTTGTTCTGTTCTTAAATCATAATATATATATCTAATATATAAAAATTTATTTCTCACGCACTTTTATTTTTCTAACAAAGCAAGAACCTGATCAAAACAAAAAAAAGAAAAACAAAACCCCATCACTTCCCTTTTTTTGTCTTGTTTCACGCACTAAGAAAATTGCATCTCATGCTAATTTTTTTTTTTTGCACGTTTTTTTTAAAGAATATCATATATATATTTCCTTTTTAATATATATATATATCATTGTTTGTATCCTATACAAACACTTATATATGTGTACACATCAATTTACATCAAATGCAATCTCTTGTGTTATAATTGATATATATCTTTTAATTATCCTTTTCAAATTTATGTAATTTATTAAAAGTGATAATAAGTATTTTAAACTTAAAATTAAATTCAAATACTTAGATAAATGATTTAGTAAAATAAAATAATCCTATTATTTTATCTTCACCTAAATCCATATATCAACTAACACCCTCCAATTAATAGTTAATTAATAATTCATAATTATCAATAAAATTAAATAATCTAATTATTTAATTAATTTAACTTTTAACATTCATTAATTAAATAATCTCATTATTCAATTAATTTCTGAATAATTACATGTCACTTTCATAACACAATTAATTGGACAATCCAAACCCTTGTTACCTAAATTGATCGGGCTAGCAAGGGGACCTAATGGTCCCATAGTATTTTGAGCTCCAATAATCCTCGGAATCATTAACTAAACTCTTTATTTAATATTCCTTGATTATTAACTCCGGTGTTATTCCACTAAAAACCCGAAGCTGAACTCTCTCAACTGTATAAGCCTTTACACAGACCGATACAACTCGGTGTCCATCGATATAGCTATTACACATGGTGTGGTCCTCCACAGTAGTTCATAATTAGAGCTGTGTCAAAATTTCAGTTATACCCCTTTAATTACATATATCCTTTAAGTACCATTGATTCTCTAGTGGACAATAAATCCTATTTCCTCACGGAATTAGGAGAGCGCTTATATTGTCCAAGCCCCGAATCTACCATTAAGGGAACTGCCATCTACTTCTCACAAGAAGGAGTGAATTCCACCATTGTGTACAAACCTTTCCAGCCACAAGCCAAACCGTAATCCCAACATACGAAGCATATTGATCGGGAACTTCATTCGACCTCACCCATAGTATGTCAAAGACCACGATCTAACCTAAAGGAGTCGATAAGACACTCAGGATTAAGATCTCCCATATATAGCCATCATTAGTTGATATATATGAATCTCATCAGTAAACGGATCTTGGTGAGAGATTCATATAGATCATGGCCCAGTCCTATATGATCACATCATACAAGGTTACTCCATTCCCATATATCATATGAATTATTCGGGATAGAATCATCGTACATTACGTAATGGACCGCAGCTTTAGATTAACCACAAATAAAGTACCCAGCTTCATTCGCTATCTACGGACTTTTTAGATTGCACGTCTCTTATTATATCCATCTGTATATAATACTCATATACATAGTTTGATTTTATCTGGCAATCTTGGATGTTATATATATATATATATAGATATGCATAAGTTATAAAATAAATAACACAACAAGAATGAATTGAACTTTTCCTTTTATTTATTTTATAAATCCATTTACAAATTATATAGTTAGGGCATAAACCCCAACATCTTCTTGAACAAGGTCTTCTTCTTTACCACATTTTCTTTGGAGTTCAAATTTTTCTTGTGAGATTTTGTGAATCTCCTAAATCTCTCAACCATGGGAGTCGTCTCCTCATCGGAGTCATATCTCTACCTCTAATCTTTGTAGATCACCACAATAATACCCACTCTAAGTGTTTCACTCTTAAACATGGTGTTTACGTGAAATGAATGAATGAATGCAAATGTAATGCAACAAACATAAATGCAAACAAATGTAATACACGTAAAAGAAACACAGACCACCTAAGTATGTCTAGGCATCTTCTCTGATACCAATAGAAAATAACCCTAAAAGCATGTATCAAATAACCTAAAGGGGGGTGAACATGTTTTAATCAAGTCAATTGCCAAATTTTCTTGATTAATCAATATTAGAAATTCACCAAATAAAACAAACATGCAACATCAAGTGTAAAGTGAGGAAATATAAATAACACAAGATGTATACATGGAAAACCCTCCAAACGGGAAAAAACCACAGACTGTTAAGTGAGCCAAACTTGATCTCAAAAATCAACTATATGAGTAAAAATTTACACCCTCAAGGGATACTCGGACTCTTACACTCAACAACCTCAGGCTATAGCCATTACCACTCACCAATCCTTGTTTAATCCCTAGTGATATCACCTGATCCACTACTCTTGGTGTGAGCACCTCCTACTCTACCCCTCAAGCCATTTATAGTGGATACCCGACCAATTGCTTGCCAACCCACCCTTCGTTGCAAGGCTTCTCTTGCTTGTGCAACTTCACACCGAAGCCAAAAGAATTTGACTCAATGAAGAGTATATTGTCTAGGTGTATATATGACACAATGCTCAAATGCAATTACGTGTAAGACCAAACACAAAATGCTTAACTAGAAGTAGATAAGGCAATATATCATCCTAGTTATCAACAATGCCTATATGCCCAAAAATAAGAACTCAATAAGATGTAGATTAAATCTAACAACCTAATTGTCAATAAAAGTCCAACCAACACAAGTTGTCACAATAAATAATCAAGGGTAATTTTGTAATCAATAAACACAATCAATAAGGCATAAACAATAATGTATAAATGCAATGCATAAATGCTTAACTAGATATGGATATGCAATATTACAATCTAGTTATAAAAAAAAACCCAATTGGTCGAATTCACACACTACTGTTTAGAGAAGATGGAATTTTGTATAGAGTAAAATCAGATTTTTCTCCCTCAAAATTCCTATGATGGCCGAATTCTTCACTAAGAAAAATAGGGCTGGCCAAAATTCTTCTATAATTGCCTCAAGATTGGCTGAAATTCTCATGCACATATATATAGGATCATAAATCCTCTCCTACGAAGGATTTACTTGATTTGCAAGAATCCTTTCCTTAGGTGGATTTATTTGTTAGTTAGAATCCTTATCAAAAAGGAAATCTATCCTCTCCCATATTACATATGTGTTGGCCGAATTTTACCTCTTTGATGTAGATTAGGAGAGTTTATTCTTTCCTAAGAAGGATTACTTGATGGACAAGAATCCTATCCTTAGGTAGACTAACTTGGTGGTTAAGAATCATTTTCAAAAAAGAATTCTACCACTAAGTAGTTTTATTTGGTGACCAAGAATCCTTTTCCAAAAGAATTATTTCCTACACCAAGAATCCTAATCCAACTCAATAGTATATTTGTAACCATATTAAAGATTTCCTAATTTGATTAGATAAATAATTCCTTATATTTATCTACTTATCAAATATAGTCTTTAACATTAACTATACTACCAACAATAGTATAGTTTTAGGAGACCATCTCCTACTAGGAAAAAGATTTTGACTTTCAATTAAATAATTAATTAATCAACAATTAATTAATTCCTATTTAATTAAATAATAAAATAAAATAATATATTTAAGCTATTTCTTAATAGCCTTTGCCGCCCATACCATATATAAAGGCCATATATCATTTTTCTTATTTTATTAAATCCATTGGACCTTAATAAAATGTCCACATGTGAACTAGAACTATTCTTATAAAAAGAACAAGTTCTCATGCCTTATTACAATTCTCGATGGATCCCTAAATTGGTCTGGTAGAATATATCAAGTGATCCATGCAAGTTCGTGTGGATTGGGGATCTTGGCGGGCTATCTAAATTTAAGCTCCAATAGACACAACCCAATCACAATCAATAAATGATTCACTTAGGTCCGATCTATTTAATTTTCGTTCATTACACTAAAGAACTAAAATTGAACTTTTAAATAAAGATAGAATAAGTTGATGTTACTCATTCATACCCTAGAAACCCTTTTTGGAGAAAGTGTATCCTTGTGAAGAATACCAGCTATCGCCAAGAGCTCATAGACCGCCTATAGCTCTCCAAGTTACCATATTTACTCATATGACCACATTTGAACTTGGATATTTTGACTTTTCCAGAAGCCATGATTCAATAGACACTATTGAAACTTAACGTTAAGATTTAATATCCAATACCTCAAAACATCCATATGATGGTATTATACTCTCATTCAATAAATGGAGCCACGATGTCCATATCTATAAAAGAAGTCCTCTATCGATTTACAAATGAATATCACCAAACTATCGAGGATAGACTATGCTATATAATTGTACTCATTGATAGCTCAAATGATAACACTTGCAACCATAATTCCATCATTTATCTCAGGATTGAAATAGACTCTCTGATTGTCTTCAAATGAAAACTTTTATCCATTGACGATTCTAGATAAAGTATTTCATTTTGATCTTATTCAATGCACCCAGTGCACTAGATTCTTTTGCCGAAAGACACCACACTTTGATGATTTTAGACTCATCATAACACATTTGATCCCACTTAAATGCTAGCAAGAGAATCTACAATTTTGACAAGATAAAGGCGCCAAACCTTCTATCTTAAGTTGTGAATATTATTCAAGACTAACTAGAGAATTGTGTCTACCTCATACATATCTAGATGTATGAACAATTATTCTTTTCTCATAGTCTTTTGACCTTATGATTATTTACTTTTGATAATTATAATAATTAAACTATAAATGCTACAAGATTTGTTAAAGTAGAAATCACTTTATTCATATGAAAATATTGTTAATTACAATATTACACTCTTGCTATAGAGCATAATCCTAACAATCTCCCACTTGCCTTATAGCAAATGTGTCATATCTCTCATACCCATGTTCTCTAGATGCCCATCAAAACTCTTTTGAGGAAGAGCCTTTGTAAAGGAATCCGCTATATTTTCTTCTGACGCGATCTTGGTAATCGTCATGTCACTCCTATGCATAATTTCCCTTAATGGGTGATCCTTTCTTTCAATGTGTTTTTCTCTCATATGACTTCCTGGTTCTCTCGAATTAGCCACTGCTCCACAATTGTCACAATAGATAGTGATCTGCTTATTTGCATCAGGAACCACTTCCAAGTCAATCAGGAATTGGCGGAGCCAGACAGCTTTTTTAGCAGCCTCGCTTGCGGCAACATACTCGGCTTCCAAGGGGGAATCGGTAATACAAGATTGCTTGATACTCCTCCATATGACTGCCCCTCCTCTAATAGTAAACACAGATCCTAATGTTGATCTCCTGGAGTCAGAATCTGGCTGAAAATTAAAATCTGTATACCCAATGGGAATTAAATCCCCTCCAGAGCATACAAGTATATAATCTCTCGTTCTCCTAAGATACTTGAAAATATGCTTGACTGCCGTCCAGTGATCAGGACCAGGCTTCGATTGAAACCTACTAACTATGCCCACATCAAAACAAATATCTTGTCTAGTACAGAGCATTGCATACATGAGACTTCCTACTGCCGAAGCATATGGAATCCTTCTCATGAATTGCTCTTCATGCACATTCTTAGGAACTTGTTCCTTAAAAAATTTGATTCCATGTCTGAAAGGTAACATACCTTTCTTGAAATCTTGCATGGAAAACCTAGACAAGATTTTATCTATGTATGAAGCTTGGGATAATGCAATCGTTCTATTCTTTCTATCCCTTATGACTTTGATACCAAGAATATAACTTGTTTCTCCTAAGTCCTCCATATCAAATTGTTTTGCTAACAATTCTATTATTGATGTCAATACACCTATATCGTTTCCGATGAGTGTATATCATCAACGTAAAGAACTAGGAAAACCAACTTGTCACCTTTAATCCTTTTGTATACACAAGGTTCATCAAGGTTTTAAATGAATCCAAAACCTTTTACAGCTTGATCGAACCTTATGTTCCAGGATCTGGATGCTTGCTTCAATCCATATATAGATCTTTGCAATTTGCATACCATTTCCTCTTGGCTCTTTTCAATGAATCCTTCTGGTTGCATCATATATATTTTTTCGTCAAGACTTCTATTAAGGAAAGCTGTCTTGACATCCATTTACCAAATCTCTAGGTCTAGAGATGCCACAATGGATAAAAGTATCCTAATGGATTTAAGCATGGCCACATGAGAGAAGGTTTCTTCATAATCGATACCTTCCTTCTGTGTATAACCTTTAGCTACCAATCTAGCTTTAAAGGTTTCCACCTTACCATCCATTCCTTTTTTCCTCTTGTATACCCACTTGCACCCGATGGGTTATATCCCTTTAGGCAAATCTACAAGAGACCAGACTTTGTTTTTGAACATAGATTCAATTTCGGATTGCTTTGCTTTTGCCAATGGCGACAATCAACATCTTCTATTGCTTTCTTGTAAGTATAATGATCATCGTCGTCCGGAAGATTCTCTACAGATTCTCCTAAAAGGATGTATCTCTCAGGTTGTCTAACAACCCTCCCACTACGACAAGGTATGGTAGATTATTGATCTTGTGATGGTACGGAACTTATAATTGGGCTTGGTTACGAAACCTCTTGTGGAATTGTATCTCCTAAAAGCTCATTTAGGACAATTCTACTTTTAGTCACAAAATTATTCATATAGTCCATATAGTCCACTTCTAGAAATTTGGCATTTGTCGAAACAAATTGTTAACGGGAAATTTGTTTAGGATGAGAAATCCCCAATACGCCATCGAGACCACTACTACGAAAGTGGTGACCGGGGTCAGTACAGTAGATACCTAACCTGATCTTGTATGAATATGGAGTATAGAGTATGGAGTGATAGGTAGGAGATGAGTCATCCCACTCGTCAGGCTTCACGATAGGTAGGCGAGGAGTCATCCCACCTTTCGGGCTTCGTAGTAGGTAGGATACTAGTCATCCCTTCCGTCAGGATTTATGGTAGGTAGGAGAGGAGTCTTCCCACCTGCCGGGCTTTGTAGTAGGTAGGAGATGAGTCATCCTTTCCGAAAGGGCTTCGTGCTAATGAAGTAGATCTGGGGAGCTTGAGGTTCTCTTACTGGTATGAAGGGGTTGATCTTGGTCTTGGTCCTGGTCTTGGTCTTCGGTCGGGTTGGAAGCCCGTCCTGATCCTCGATCGGGGTTAGAGCCCGTCCTGGTAAATGAAGCCTGGTTCTGGAGCCTGATTCCTTCCTGTAATTCCCCGACTAAGATAGCAAAAAAGGAGGGGGCTTATCTAGCTCTAATGTCGGAGAGCTCGATTTCTGCCATAGAGATGATGCAGGAGAGCCCATCAACTTCTTTCAAGCTGGTCTGGGTGGTTTCTCCTCATCTTGATATACGACTTTAGCATGTAGATGGGAAGATAAGATCGCTAGGTCCAGCGAGGTAGGAATCTAGCTCGCAATCATATACGCATGCATTATGCAAGACACAAATAAGAGAAACACAAATATTCTGTAGAAGGAGGTGGAATGACCTAGGGGGAAAAAGCATAACGAATGATCATATGCTTAAAAACCCCAAGGCAGTATTCGAAGGAAAGGGGAATACCCTTCCTTATGTATATATAAAAGAATGCTTCGGGGAGCTTACAAGAATGGTAAAGTAAAACAACGTAGTTGCTCCAAAGAGCTTACAATGGTGGTCGAATGTAGATCGATACTAGTATATTCTAGGTAAAGGTAACACATACATCAATGATGTCGAGAGATCTCTAAACGAAGCATGTATCTTCTGTCATTAATCAAGGATCAATTTTATGCCTTTTACAGACATATTTATAAATGGTGACTACCTTGGCGTGCCAGTCCAAGATTCTTCAATCTACCTCTCCTTATTGAGTACGATTTTAATGTAGTTGATCGGATCGTGGCTAATATCTCGGAGGGGATGTGATTGTTTCCTCTTTGGACTCTTCCTTCCTTGACAGGTGGGATTTTCTATTGTAGTTGACCCCAAAAATCGGATATGGAGGATATCTTGGAGGTAAAGGCATTTGTTTCCTTTTAGGATTCTTTCACTGATGGTGGCCATTAAAGAGTTGAATATTCTCTTATTAATAGTGTTGATCATGTCATTAACTGGGTTGACTGCCTCCATTTATGCGGTTGACCTCATTAACGGTACTTTAAATGTCATGGAAGCCAATCCTTTCTTTCTACATTGCCGAGATGAGAGCTTTAGTTCTGCATGTCACTTTGGAGAGGTACTTCATGGAGGTTACCTGAGGTGACATTTGATATTCCTTGAGGGCGAGGTACCCTAAGATCCAGTACACTGGCGGAGTTCCTTGGGACCTCTCGATTGTCACGTAGCTAGATGCTGGTCTTCCCATGGAGCTTGTGCTAACCATTTTAGGGGCGAAATATCTCTTGGGGTTTCAACCTTGTAGCTGGGAGCTTGGTTTAGCTACACCAAGCTTTATTATGGAGCTTGACCTAATTGTACAGACTTCCTAGCGGGGTTGCGGGCTTGTCTAGCAGGCTCTGGTAAAGTGTTTACCATAAACAGGCGACCTTGGCTCGCTTCTAGAAGGGTGAAGAGGTACGCTCGAGTACTGCTCTTGCTACTTGATTTAACCATGCCAAGATCTACAGTGGATCTTGGCGCTTTTGGTGAGGATGGGGCTTTACGGGCTTCTTCCTTTTCTGTTAGGACAGGTCGAGATTATACCTCGACGAGGTATTAGTGCCTCTTGATATCGGGGGACCCAGGTCCCTTCACGTCGACCTAGCTTCGGGCTTTATCTTGGTATAATGAGTTTAACGTGGTCTCGTCGGGCTTTATTTGGTAAGCCTGGACACGTACGAGATGCCCGGATTTTATGGGCAGCCTCGCCTTGCTCCTGTAGGATAGTGTCGTAGCTTGACCTCGGGGACCTTGATACCTCTGTCATACAAGCCCGAATTTGGACCCTTGTGAAAAGGCTGGGAAGTGGAAAATTCTTCTTTGGTCACTCGCCAAATTTTACTATTAAAAGAAGTCCCCTCTTACTTGAACACCGGTAAGTATTTAGGGTTGGATTCTGAATCTTGTACTACATGAAGAATTTTTGCTTGTCATTTCTTACTTGTAGCTAGAATTGCTCCCAGGCTTAGAGAACCGGGGTACTATTCATTCGTGCAAAATAAATAAGCGTATTGCTTGATCATGTCGGATGAAGCTCCTGTGGTTAACATGAGTACCTAGAATTCCTTTTCCAGGAATAGCGGTACTTAAACGAGCTGGCGAAATAATCCCGGTAGGCATCTGTGCCATCTAGATCCTTCCTAGCAGGGTTAGCCCGACCAAGGTAGCAGGATGACCTTTTTGGTTGTTCTGGTTTCGTGATCTAACAGGCAACTATGCTCTTACGCTCAGATCATTTTTAGGGGAGGTCACCTGACCAAGACATCATGAATGCTAGCTACCCTAGTCTTGGGATCCGGATGGAAACTATGCACTTATAATCAGATCCCTCTTAAACGTGGTAGCCCGACTAAGGCATCAGGAATGCTAGTGAGCTATCTTGGTCTCGAGGTTACCATTGTCAAAATACCATGGCATTCCTTTTGAAGGGATTAATCCGGTCCAAGGCATCAGGAGGGCTATCTAGCTATATCCTGGTGTTTTGATCCGGATGGTAACTATGCACTTATACTCGGATCCTTCTTTGGGGAGGTCACCCGACCAAGGCATCCGGAGTAATGAGGGGGCTTCCCCGATAAATCCCTGGCCTCTAGATCATTATGGCAACTATGCTCTTACACTCAGACCCTTCTTGACAGGGGGGTGGTGCCCAGCCGAGGTATTAGGAGCGCTATCTAGCTATTTCAAGGTATTTTGATCCGGATGGCAACTATGCACTTATACTCGGATCCTTCTTGGGGAAGGTCACCCGACCAAGGCATCAGGAGCGCTATCTAGCTATATCCTGGTATTTTGATCAGGATGGTAACTATGCTCTTACACTCATACCCTTCTTGGGGGTCGTAGCCCGACCAAGGCATTAGGAGCGTTATCTAGCTATATCCTGGTATTTCGATATGGATGGCAAATATGCTCTTACACTCAGACCCTTATTTGGGGTCGTAGCCTGACCAAGGCATCATGAGCGCTATCTAGCTATATCCTGGTATTTTGATCCAGATAGCAACTATGCTCTTACACTCAGATCCTTCTTGGGGGTTGTAGCCCGACCAAGGCATCAGGAGCGCTATCTAGCTATATCCTGGTATTTCAATCCGGATGCCAACTATGCTCTTACACTAGGATCCTTCTCGGGGGTTGTAGCCCGACCAAGGCATCAGGAGCGCTATCTAGCTATATCCTGGTATTTCGATCTGGTTGGCAACTATGCTCTTACATTCAGACCCTTCTTGGGGGTCGTAGTCCGACCAAGGCATCATGAGCGCTATCTAGCTATATCCTGGTATTTCGATCTGGATGGAAACTATACTCTTACACTCGGATCCTTCTTTGGGGTCGTAGCCCGACCAAGGCATCATGAGCGCTATCTAGCTATTTTCTGGTCTTTTCATCCGGATGGTAACTATGCTCTTACACTCGGACCCTTCTTGGGGGTTGCAGCCCTGACCAAGGAATCAGGTGCGCTATCTAGCTATATCCTGGTATTTCGATCTGGATGGCAACTATGCTCTTACACTTAAATCCTTCTTGGGGGAGGTCACCCGACCAAGGCATCATGGGTTATGAGGGGGCTTCCCCGATCAATCACTGGTCTCGAGATCTAGATGGCAACTATGCTCTTACACAAAGACCTTTCTTGGCGGGGGGTGGTGCCCGACCGAGGCATCAGGAGCGCTATCTAGCTATTTCCTGGTCTCGAGGCGATCATTTTCAAAATACCATAGAGTTCCTTCTGGAGGGATTTATCCAGTCCAGGGCATTAGGAGTGCAATATAGCTCTCCTAGTGATGGTGATTACATGAAATCTACTATGGATACCGAAATCGAAAAAGATGCAAACTCAATGCGAGCTAATACGAAGTTGTATCCATGCATGGTGGTGTCGGTTGATAACCAGTCTGGCTCTAAGAGTTTTTTAACGAGTAGAATCTCTTGAGATGATACTGGAATACTGATAAAATATTGAGCTTCTAGTCCCCAAGTGATATAACCAGTTTGGAAGTCCGCTTGGGGTAGATGAGAGCCTTCAACAATCGTAATCGATCTCAAGACCCCACTGTGAAAGAATCAGGACCTTTGGTTGCTCCCCGAATGGATCGAGACCTCGATGGCTCACTAGGGCATTGGAAGGCCCTGTACAAATAGAGATGAGCCATCTGTATGATAATCTCTGAGAGCAAGCTGGTGTTTGCTAAGGTCGAGCTCATGCCAGCCGAGGAGGATGGTTACTTCTTCAACCCAAGACTACATGGTGGGAGTGGTTTAAACTCTGCATGGCAGCGTGGCTACCTTGGGAGCCAATGTGGGTGCTTCATTTGCTGAAGGACAACCCTTTGTTGCTTGCTAGGCAGCTCGAGCTCTTGTTCCCTCTGACCTGATCATCATTGGAGGATGGATACCTTGAATAGATCACGGAGAAAGTTGAGAGTTACCTGGGTCCTCTCTCACTAAAGCCGAAAATTATTGAGATAATGGATGCGCAGATGATGAGAAGGACTTTGTTCCTATTTCTGCTTTCATGTCTAGTCGTGTTGAGGTAGGAACTACCTTGAAGTCCTTTGCTGTTATTGATGCATGGGGGGCTTCAAGTTTGTCTACCTTTGAATTAGAGAGGTAGATCTGGACCAAGGTAGCTTGCTAGAGTGATGAATGGCCCCATATAAGGGGAGAGGAGACATCGGCCTAGTAACTGTCTGGAGACATGCTCGGGATTCTTAGAAGTTTCCCGGGATGGAGAGAAGACTTTGGACCCCTCCGAGATGAGTGGTGACTTACTTGAGCATTGGATAACCCTATATGAATAGAGATAGGCTACCTATCTGGTACCGGTTCAGAGGCATACTTGGGATTTCAACGAGCCACCAACAACTGAGAAAAAGCTCTGAACCCTCCAAGAATGGGAAACCTCTGGGCTCTCCTCTATCATATCGGGCTTCGGTGACTTGCTAGGGCAATGAATGACCCGGCAAACATGGAGCGAAGCCACTTGTCTTATAACGGTGCTACAGGTCTAGAAACATACTTAGGCACGTAGGTGGCCCTACCAAATGTGGGAAGCTTCTGAGACCTCTTCGATCTGATCGGGCTTTGGTGGTTTGCTAGAGCGGTGAATGGCCCGGTAAACATAGAGCCAAGCCACCGGAGGTACTGGTCCAGATGCATGCTTGGGATCCTAGAAGTTCCCAACAACTAAGAGAGGGCTATGGACCCTGCTGGAATAAATCAGGAGCTCAGTAGCTCAATTGGGCGTTGACAGGCCCTGTATAAGAAGTGAGGAGCCACTTGGCCTTTCAGTGAGGCTGCTAGTCCAGAGGTTTACTTAGGCATGTAGGAGGCCTTACCAAGAGTGGGAAACCTCTGGGCTCTCCTCGATCAGATCGAGCTTCGGTGGCTTGCTAGGGTGATGAATGACCCTGTACGTATAGAGCGAAGCCACCGGTCTTGTAGCGATGCTACCACTCTAGAAACTTGCTTAGGCATATAGGTGGCCTTACCAAATGTGGAAAGCTTCTGCGAGCTCCTCGATCAGATCGGGCTTCGGTGGCTTCCAAGGGCGGTGAATGGCCTGATAAACATAGAGCGAAGCCACCGGAGGTACTGATCCAGATGCATGCTCAGGATTCTAGAAGTCCCCAGCAACTAAGAGAGGGTTCTGGACCCTACTAGAATGAATCAGGAGCTAAGTGGCTCACTTGGGCGTTGACAGGCCCTGTATAAGAAGTGAGGAGCCACTGGCCTTACAGTGAGGCTGCTAGTCCAGAGGTTTACTTAGGCATGTAGGAAGCCTTACCAAGAGTGGGAAACCTCTGGCCTCTCCTCTATCAGATAAGGCTTAGGTGGCTTGAGAGGGCGATGAATGACCCGGTACGTATTGAGGTAAGCCACCGGTCTTGTAGCGATGCTACCGCTCTAGAAGCTTGCTTAGGCACATAGGTGGCCTTACCAAATATGGGAAGCTTCTGCGAGCTCCTCGATCTGATCGGGTTTCGGTGGCTTGCTAAGGCTGTGAATGGCCTGGTAAACATGGAGCGAAGCCACCAGAGGTACTGATCCAGATGCATGCTCGGGATCCTAGAAGTCCCCAGCAACTGAGAGAGGGCTCTGGACCCTACTGGAATGAATCAGGAGCACAGTGGCTCACTTGGGTGTTGACAGGCCCTGTATAAGAAGTGAGGAGCCACTTGGCTCTACAGTGAGGCTGCTAGTCTAGAGGTTTACTTAGGCATTTAGGAGGCTTTACCAAGAGTGGGAAACCTCTGGGCTTTCCTCGATCAGATCGGGCTTTGGTGGCTTGCTAGGGCGATGAATGACCCGATACGTATAGAGCAAAGCCACCGGTCTTGTAGCGATGCTACCGCTCTAGAAGCTTGCTTAGGCACGTACGTGGCCTTACAAAATATGGGAAGCTACTGTATTAGAGCTCCATGATTATCTGAGCAGGTTCACTTCATTGGAGTAGCATAATGAACTGGTTCCACCAGGAATCCCACGTACCATATTTGCTCCACAATGAACGAAACTCGTTAAATGATAAAATAAGCACCATAAGCGATGATAGGCGATGTAGACAAGTATGGAGAAAAGACATCGTATATAGTAAATGATATTCATAAATAATGAATCTGTTACCTCGATAGTATAATGATACTCGTGTAGAGACATAGAAGCTTTTAAAAGGGGTGTGGAAATTTCCCACAGACGATGCCAGAAAGTGTTAACGGGAAATTTGTTTAGGATGAGAAATCCCCATTAACGCCCTCGAGACCACTACCGCGAAAGTGGTGGCCAGGGTCGGTACCGTAGATGCCTAACCTGATCTTGTATGAATATGGAGTATGGAGTGGTAGGTAGGAGAGGAGTCATCCCACTCGCGGGCTTCACGATAGGTAGGCGATGAGTCATCCTACCTGTCGGGGCTTTGTAGTAGGTAGGAGACGAGTCATCTTTTCCGTCAGGCTTTGTGGTAGGTAGGAGATGAGTCTTCCCACCTGCCGGGCTTTGTAGTAGGTAGGAGATGAGTCATCCTTTCCATCAGACTTCATGATTATGAAGTATATCTAGGGAGCTTGAGGTTCTCTTGCTGGTATGAAGGGGGATCTTGGTCTTGTTCTTGGTCCCGGTCCCGGTCCCGGTCCCGGTCCCGGTCCTGATCCCGGTCCTCAGTTGGGGTCGGAGCCCGTCCTGGTACCTGGAGCCCGGTTCTGAAGCATGATTCCTTCCTGTAAATCCCCGACTTAAATAGCAAAATAAAGAGGGGGCTTATCTAGCTACAGTGTCTGAGAGCTCGATTTCTGCTATAGAGATGAAGCAGGAGAGCCTATCGACTTCCTTCAAGCTGGTCTGGGTGGTTTCTCCTCATCTTGATATACGACTTTAGCATGTAGATGGGAAGATAAGATCGCTAGGTCCAGCGAGGTAGGAATCTAGCTCGTAATCATATACGCATGCATTATGCAAGACACAAATAAGAGAAACACAAATATTCTGTAAAGGGAGGAGGACTGACCAAGGGGGAAAAAGCATCACGAATGATCATATGCTGAAAACCCCAAGGCAAAATCCAGAGGAAGGGGGAATACCCTTCCTTACGTATATATCAAAGAATGCTCTGGGGAGCTTACAAGAATGGTGAAGTAAAACAACGTAGTTGCTCCGGAGAGCTTACAATGGTGGTCGAATGTAGATCGATACCGGTATATTCTACGTAAAGGTAACACATACATCAATGATGTCAAGAGATCTCTAAACGAAGCATGTATCTTCTGTCATTAATCGGGGATCAATTCTATGCCTTTTACAGACATATTTATAAATGGTGACTACCTTGGCGTGCCAATCCAAGATTCTTAAATCTTCATCTCCTTATTGAGTACGATTTTAATGTTGTTGATCGGATCGTGTCTAATATCTCGGAGGGGATGTGATTGTTTCCTCTTTGGACTCTTCCTTCCTTGACAGGTGGGATTTTCTGTTGTTGTTGACCCCAAAGAATCGGATATGGAGGATATCTTGGAGGTAAAGGCATTTGTTTCCTTTTAGGATTATTTCACTGATGGTGGCCATTAAAGAGTTGAATATTCTCTTATTAATAGTGTTGATCATGTCATTAACTGGGTTGACTGCCTCCATTAATGCGGTTGACCTCATTAATGGTACTTTAAATGTCATGGAAGCTAATCCTTTTTTTCTACGTTGCCGAGAGGAGAGCTCTAGTTCTGCATGTCACTTTGGAGAGGTACTTCATGGAGGTTACCTGAGGTGACATTTGATATTCCTTGAGGGCGAGGTACCCTAGGATCTAGTACACTGGCGGGGTTCCGTGGGGACCTCTCGATTGTCACGTAGCTAGATGCAGGTCTTCCCATGGAGCTTGTGCTAACCATTTTAGGGGAGAAATATCCCGTAGGGTTTAAACCTTGTAGCTGGGAGCTTGGTTTAGCTACATCGAGCTTTATCATGGAGCTTGACCTAATTGTGCAGGCTTCCTAGCGTGGTAGTAGGCTTCCTGGCAGGCCTTGGTAAGGTTTTTGCCATAATCAGACGACATTGGCTCGCTTCTGGAAGAGTGGAGAGGTACGCTCGATTACTGCTCTTGCTACTTGATTTAACCATGCCAAGATCTGCAATGGATCTTGGCACTTTTGGTGAGGATAGGGCTTTACAGGCTTCTTCCTTTTATGCTTGGAAAGGTCAATATTATACCTTGACGAGGTAGGAGTGCCTCTTGATGTCGGGGGACCCAGGTTCTTTCACTTCGACCTAGCTTTGGGCTTTATCCTGGTATAAGGAGCTTAACGCGGTCTCGTCAGGCTTTATTTGGTAAGCTTGGACACGTGAGAGATGCCCGGATGGTATGGGCAGTCTCGTCTTGCTCCTGTAGGATCGTGTGGTAGCTCGACCTCGGGGACCTTGATACCTCTGTCATACGAGCCCGAATTTGGACCCTTGTGGGAAGGCTGGGAAGTGGAAAATTCTTTTTTGGTCCCTAGCCAAATTTTGCTATTAACACAAATACTTTAAGATCTGAAGGACTATATAAATAATATCTTTTTGTTCTTTTGGATACACTACAAATATGCATGTTTCTGAACGGGACTCCATCTTTTTTGTCTTTCCTTTTAACACATGCGCAGGACATCCAAATATTCTTAAGAGTTGTAAACTAAGCTTTCGCCCGGTCCACAACTCATGCGGTGTTTTAAGAACCGACTTAGATGGTATATCGTTTAGAATATACATGGCAGTTTGTAAAGCATATCCCCAAAAAGAACTAGGGAGCGTTGAATAACTCAACATAGACCTAACTATATCCAAAAGAGTTCTATTTCTCCTTTCTGCCACCCAATTTTGTTGAGGTGTGTCTGGTGCAGAAAACTGAGAAATTATTCAATTATCAATAAGATATCACTGAAACACACCAGATAGATATTCTCCACCATGATCAGACCTCAAGATTTTTATGCGTTTCTCAAGCTGATTTTATGCGTTTCTCAAGCTGATTTTCTACTTCAGCTTTAAATCCTTTGAACATATCAAAAGCATCTGACTTATGTCTTATGAGATACACATAGCCAAATCTTGAGTGATCATCCTTGAAAGTGATGAAGTACTCACATCCACCTCTAGCTTGAATGCTCATAAGTCCACACACATCAGTGTGTATCAATCCTAAACATTTGATGGCTCTTGCGCTTTTGGTCATAAACAACCTTTTGGTCATTTTACCTTCTATACAAGATTCACAAGTTGGTAGATCATCAACTTTTAAGTTACTTAGAGGTCCGTCACATACCAATCTTTTAATGCTATTAAGGCTGAAATGACTTAAGCGCAAATGCCATAGGTAGGTTTCATCTTTTAATAATTTTACTTTTTTATGATTAGGTTCCGTTGATTCCGTGTCTAACAAGTGAGAGATATTTCCATGCAAATAGAATAAACCGTTTTCGAATGTACCTTTGCAAATAATTTTGTCATTCTTACTAATAATAAAATATTTATTAAAAGTAACCGAATAACCAATTTTATTTAAACAAGAAACTGAAATTAAATTCCTCTTGAATTGAGGTACATAGTAAACGTCTATTAAATCTAAATGCCTATAAGAATCTAAACTAATTCTAATATCTCCCACTGAACTAGCAGACACCAACGCTCTATTTCCTAAATGCAAGTTGAATTCGTTCTCATTAAGCCTTCTCCTTTCCTTGAACCTCTGTAAAGAAAAGCAAACATGATTAGTGGCTCCGGAGTCTATGATCCAAGAATCCATAGAATTCGCCAAAAAACATGTTTCAATATTATTAATATTACCTTCTTCTTTTTTGTCTTGAGACTTTGGGCAATTTCTTTTCCAATGTCCCTTTTCACCACAAAGGAAACACTTTCCTTTGATCTTGGTTACTTTCTTTGTCTCCTTCTTTGTAGGTCCTAGTTGCTTTTTCTTCTGTTGTTTCTTGACCTTTTTACGGGTTTTAACTGCAGCAACTTTACCTATGGTATGAATCTCTTGACCCTTGCCATTCACAAGGATCTTTTTCGCTCTTTGAACATCTTGTATCAGGCCTTGCAAGGTGTATTCCTTATTATTCAAGGTGTAGTCCAACTTGAATTGATCAAAGGAATCCGACAGTGAGTTGACAATCATGTCAATTTTGGTCTCACCATCTATCTCATCACCATTCAGTTCAGCAATGTTGAGATGTGCTATGACTTTCATCATGTGATCTTTCACAGCCTGTCCAGATTTCATCCTAAGATTCATAAAAATAGTCATTGCGTCTCTCTTAGTCATCCTATACCTCATAGTAAACATCTCTTCTAGAGACATCATTATATCGGCAGCAGTCTCCATTCCTTCATGTTGTTGTTGCAACACGTCGGAGACGGTGACCATAATGTAACATTTAGCCATCTCATTAGAAGACTCCCACTACTGATACTCATCTCTTTGCTTCTGAGTAGATTCATTAGTAGGAGTAGGTGGTTTAGGAGTGCACAGAACGAACTTATGCTTTTCGGATTGCAATAGAAGCCCAATTTTCCTTTTCCATGTGACATAATTATCACCAGTTAAAGTTTTGTTTTTAAGGATGTCGATTAGGGATGGGGTCATGATTTCTGAAAATAACAAAAATTATATAAGTGAATAATCATGAGAAAGTACTTTTGAATATTTATCTTAAATTAAATGAAATAATTCAATCGTAAAAATTCAACGGTGATCCAATACCCATAAATGTCATGCCTTCTTTGGGAGTTCGCAATATTTACTACTTGGACTAGGTCCCACCTGATTGTTAACATAAAAACCAACATTTTCAGTTTTAGCCTTGTGATTTTATTAACAAGAACTCTTGGGAGGATATTAATAAACTCACATTGAGTGTGTTACCAAGCTATCGACCTTCAATATAGTCCCTCACGAATATCCCTCCTTTAGGAGTAGATATCGTTTGGGATAATTGTCTAGTTTATCCTTATAGGGAAGTATCTTGCTGAATTCCATTCATGAATACCTCTTGGGAGGTTATTCACGAAACATAAAGCTCAACTAAACTTGGAGGCCGTAGGTGTTCAAAAACACCTTCTCCCACTCAATTGTTTAAGGAGTGTGATCGAATTCCAAAGAATGATTTACCAAGTTATCTAGATGCCAATTTAGATACTTAAACCATTCAATGCATGTTCATACCAAAAGAGATATATGAGTGGCACTCCTATTCTATATGACATGTTATCAAACAATGACAAACATTGCAATATTTACAAAAAATATAAATAGCTACAATTTTGGTCCATCCTAGAAAAACAAGTAAATTACATATATCTTGGAATACAAGAACTCCTTTCTTGGCGAACAAGTCTTCACGCGACCTTCGTCGTTCGGACTCCCTCGGCTACCTCCCATGGGCGTGCACACCCCTCGCCCTTACCCATGGGTGTGCGCATGCCACAAACCCATTAAGGGTTGCCATGCGCAGCCCGTGGCTACCAAAAGGGCTGCCGTGCGCAGCCCATGCCACAACAAACGTGGTTGTGCGCTCTTCGCACGCGCGTTTGTTGTTATGGCTCGCACGGTCCCAAACTTGTTCCGGTTGCTCCTAATTCTTTAAACCTTCGAGTCTTCGAAACTTAAATGTATTACAGAAGAATTTAAATAATAAAGTACTGCAGTTTTTTTTTATTACAACAACAAAATAAAAAAAAAACTTAGTAACTACCAAGAAGGAAATTATGGCGATAATAGACCACCCTTCTTGTTACAATCCCAAAAAAAAAATGTATTGAAATTCTATGACCAAAATTGAGCAATAGCAAACCACATATAAAACATATATATATATATATATATATATATATATATATATATCCACACATTCCAATGTAAATATATATGCGAATACCTAGAGTGCCATCTCTTTATAAAAATGCATATATACAAAAAAAGTAAAAGATTCACGAACACAAACATCAATTAATCAAGGGTATAACCAGGATCTGATACCAATTGTAGGGAAAAATGGGTTCAAAACGCAATGGAAGCGTGATAAAATGAAATTAGGGTTTGCGTATAAATAAATAAAATTCCCTTTATGCAACGAGAACCTTAACCCTAGATTAATTGATGTATATAAAAGTATCGTACCTTTTATTCTTGACGATTGAACAAGTGCCGAATTGATTCCGCAAGATCTTCCAATCCAATCACGAACGTGAATCACCTTGGAGTGTGGGATCCCTTACTTTATATTGTATACCTGAGGATGGAGACAAAGCAAAATCTTTTCTTTGTTAGTTACAAATATCCTCCAAGAGAAAAATCCAAGAACGTCCGGTCACTTGTGAATTATCAATCAATTTGATTGAAACTCAAGTGAACCTTGATTCGATGCTGTACACAAAACCCTTTTGATGTAAAGATTATTAGTATACTATCGAAAACAAAAAATTTCCCATTTTTTCTCCACTTGGCCGAATTCACACACTATTGTTTAGAGATGATGGAATTTTGTCTAGAGTAAAATCAGATTTTTCTCCCTCAAGCCGAATTCTTTACTAAGAAAAATAGGGTTGGCCAAAATTCTCCTCTAACTTCCTTAAGGCTGGCCAAAATTCTCATGCACATATATACAAGATCATAAATCCTCTCCTAAGAAGGATTTACTTGATTTGCAAGAATCCTTTTCTTAGGTGGATTTTTTGTTAGTTAGAATCCTTATCTAAAAGGAAATCTATCCTCTCCCATATTACATATGTGTTGGCCGAATTTTCCCTCTTTGATGTAGATTAGGAGAGTTTATTCTTTCCTAAGAAGGATTACTTGATGGACGAGAATCATATCCTTAGGTAGATTAACTTGGTGGTTAAGAATCATTTTCAAAGAAGAATTCTATCACTAAGTAGTTTTACTTGGTGACCAAGAATCCTTTTCCAAAAAGAAATCTTTTCTACACCAAAAATCCTAATCCAACTCAATAGTATATTTGTAACCATATTAAAAACTTCCTAATTTGATTAGATAAATAATTCCTTTTATTTATCTACTTATCAAATATAGACTTTAACATTAACTATACTACCAACAATAGTATAGTTTTAGGAGACCATCTCCTACTAGGAAAAAGATTTTGACTTTTAATTAAAAATTAATTAATCATTAATTAATTAATTTCTATTTAGTTAAATAATAAAATAAAATAATATATTTAAGCTATTTCTTAATAGCCTTTGCCGCCCATACCATATATAAGGGCCATATATTATTTTTTTTTATTAAATCCATTGGACCTTAATTAAAAGTCTACATGTAAACTAGACATATTCTTACAAAAAGAAACAAGTTCTCATGCCTTATTACAATTCTAGATGGACCCCTAAATTGGTCCGGTAGAATATATCAAGTAATCCATGCAAGTTCGTGTGGATTGAGATCTGGGTGGGCTATCTAAATTTAAGCTCCAATAGACACAACCCAATCACAATCAATAAATGATTCACTTTGGTCCGATCTATTTAATTTTAGTTCATTCCACTAACGAACTAAAATTGAACTCTAAAATAAAGATAGAATAAGTTGATGTTACTCATTCAAACCCTAGACAACCTTATTGGAGAAAGTGTATCCTCGTGAAAAATACCAGTAATCTCAAAGAGCTCATAGACCGCCTATAGCTCTCCAAGTTACCATATTTACCCATATGACCACATTTTGAACTTGGATATTTTGACTTGTCTAGAAGCCATGTTTCAATAGACACTATTGAAAACTTAACGTTAAGATTTAATATCCAATACCTCAAAACATCCATATGATGGTATTCTACTCTTATTCAATAAATGGAGCCACGATGTCCATATCTATAAAAGAAGTCCTCTATCGATTAACAAATGAATACCACCAAACTATCGAGGATAGACTATTCTATATAATCGTACTCATTGATAGCTCAAATGATAACACTTGCAACCATAAGTCCATCATTTATCTAAGGATTGAGATAGACTCTCCGATTGTCTTCAAGTGAAAACTTTTATCCATTGACGGTTCTAGATAAAGTATTTCATTTTGATCTTATTCAATGCACTCAGTGCACTAGATTATTTTGCCCAAAGACACCATACTTTGATGATTTTAGAATCATCATAACACATTTGATCCCACTTAAATACTAGCAAAAGAATCTACAACTTTGACAAGATAAAGGCGCCCAACCTTCTATCTTAGGTTGTGAATATTGTTCAAGACTAACTAAAGAATTGTGTCTACCACATACATATTTAGATGTATGAACAATTCTTCTTTTCTCATAGTCTTTTGACCTTATGATTATTTACTTTTGACAATTATAATAATTAAACTATAAATGCTATAAGATTTGTTAAACTAGAAATCACTTTATTAATATGAAAAGATTGTTAATTACAATATTACACTCTTGCTATCAAGCATAATCCTAACACAATCAACATGACCTAATTAGATAGAGGGCAAATATGACAAAAATGCTAGCTGAGCATGTCTTAACTTTAATTAATATACAATTAACATGAAGAAATGCTAATATAAGCAATAAATGACTTGTCTTGGTAAGGTAGAACAATAAATGAACTTTAATAAAGGTTCTACTTACCGGTCAAAGAAAACTCATGCTTTAAAAGATGCTTGAAATGCAAGATGAATATGAGTTTGGGGTTGGGAGAGTCAAACACAAAGCTTGAAGCTTTCTCTTTCTAATGAAGGTTCTCTCACTCTAAAAATGTGTTCTTTAGGCTCTTGAGAGGCAAGGAAGAAGAAGAGAACATAAATATAAAAGCCATAGACAAAACGACGTCGTTTTGGACTTAGGAAACAAAGTCCCGTCATGACCGCAGGGAATACCAATAGCCAAGCAAGTGTCTAGGCAACTATCCAGGTAGCATGGTATGGCTGGAAAAGACCACTGCCTAGACTGTTGGCTAGTCATGTGCTTCTAAAGCGGTCTAGATCGCAGTACAGGCTGACAGCTTAATAGCTTGAGCTATGAATGACCCAAAACTTGACCAAACAACATCAAAACCTTTTGTATAATATACCGTTGGAAAGGTATGGAAGTATAATACATACCCTAATTTACAAAACATGATTTGGATATCTGTAGAAAACGTTATGGTCATTTGAGTGACCAAATGTCAAAAAAGGACAACAACATAGTTGTACTGTTTTTGTGGTCACTTTGGAGATTTCAACACCAATCCAAACGGTCATGAAATATTATGAATAATAAACCATTCGAAAGGTGTGGATGTCTAGTTTGTATAGACATTTTCAAAACTCTTTTTGAGGCATTACGTAAAAGTATATGGTCACAAGACCATACAATGGTCAGATTTGAAAACCATTTAAATTATTGAAATACACTCTTTTGAAACTAGACACCTTACTCCATGTAACCAAACCAAGAGAAGAATGAGACCTTCTCAAATTGTCACTCAACATGCTAGGACAAGCATACCATTGTGCAAGCATGGATGTTTCCGATCAAACAATGAATAACAAATTTAAACACACAACGACCACACTTAATACTAAGAATGAAGTGCAAGTGTGATTATGAAGAAATGCAAATATATAAAAAAATATCAATACAAATACAAGATAACAAAACATGCATGAGGTGTGTGTGTGCACCTAAAATCTTCAAGAGGCAAAGTCAGGTGAATATACGTTTTGCTCTTTAAGTCATAGAGATGCTTGGAAGCTTGCCCATGAGGACCTAAGCTACCCATTACACAATGATCCCCAATGTGATGTGGCTTGTCATGAATTAAGTCAATCATAAAATCAAGGTCCATACAGTAGCATTTATAGTTTAATTATTATAATTGTCAAAAGTAAATAATCATAAGGTCAAAAGACTATGAGAAAAGTAGAATTGTTCGTACATCTGGATATGTATGAGGCAGACATAATTCTTTAGTTAGTCTTGAACAATATTCACTACTTAAGATAAAGTTCGGGCGCTTTTACCTTGTTAAGTTGTAGATTTTTTTGCTTGCATTTTTTTTAAAACGGCGCACTTTATTAACAACCACAAAGAATAGCCAAAAACAAGCATCAAGGAGAGCCACAACAACAACAGCACCAAAACAAACGAAACAAAAACCGATAGAAAAAGAAGAGAAAAACAAGAAGCTGCCCCAACCACTAACACCTAACAACCACTGCACTAAACACAACAAAAGCCCAAAAGAAACCAGCAGAGAAGAAGAAAACTGCCCTAAAAAACAAAGAACAACAAGAACACATCAACCATATCAGCACCAGCCAAAAAGAAGCAACTGCCACTGAACCGTAAAAACAGAGAGAACCAATAAGAAGAAAGAAAGGAGACAACCCGATCACCCCCTACTATTAATGCAAAAAACTCCCCATTCAAGCTTATCACCACACAAGATAGAACCCGTTTTTACCAAACTGTCCGCTAAAGAATTTGAAGACCTCGGCTTGAATTTGATGTCCAAACCTCTCCTATCCTACAGAAAATGTCTGATATCATACACCATCCTTACAAGCTCAAAGTTACCAAAATCCTTTCCTTTGATCCAAGACACCACTGATAATGAATCACTAATGATAATAATATTGCGATTTATTAAAAACTGATTAGAAGAAATCAGCTGACAAGCTCTGAGAATGGCATTAATCTTAGCAGTTCTAGCATCCTTAATGCCCAAAAAATAAGAAAACAGACACAAAATCCTTCCTGAAGCATTTCTTAAAATGCCTACTATGTCCGTCTCCCCGTGGCTACCACTTGTTTAACCGTCCACATTGAAGAATAGTTCATTTTCAGATGGAGGAGATCAACCTTTGCTAGTTACAGCCTTAGCAGAAACCTTGTCGACACATCTCTCTTTAATATCAAGCAGGAGCAAGGTTAGGTCTACATTAGATCCACCACCATGGTTCTTGAACCACAAAGCCACTCTAAATTTAATTAAGTCAGAAGCCATGTCTAAATTAGCTTAAGTCCCTCGAAACACCACATTGTTTCGAAACTCCCAAATAGTCCAGATGACAGCGAAAAACAATGAATCCCACACTCTTCCCCGATTGGAGAAGGACACAAACCTTCCTAGCCATTCACCCACTCAATCACAGAGAAATTTGAACACCAGCTCAGCCTCTACCAACTCATACAAATCACCCATAACTCCCACGACCAAGCACACAGGAGGAAAAGATGATCCACTGTTTTAGTCCCTAAACCACACAATGGGCACCCAACAATAACCACCTGACCAACTCTCAAAACCTACAAGACATCTCTAACAAGAATACGACCTTTAAGCAATTGCCAAGAAAAAATCTCAACTTTAGGAGGACAAAAACCCTTCAAGAGAAAAGAGAATGAAGAGCACTCGGTGTCTTTGCCCTCCTCAAGACAACGGTGAAAAGAGCTAACTGAGAATAGCCCATTTGGACAAAAAGACCAAGCTAAGGCGTCTTGAATTTTTGGCCGAACCGATATGCTATTCAAGGCCAACAAAAAATAGTTCCACTGATCAGTTTCCTAACCGAAAAGAGGTCTTCTCAACTTGACATCCCAAACCCACTTAGACCTCTCACACCTCCCAAACTCCTTCACATTACCCTCTTTATTCGAAGCCAAAGCAAAAATTCTCGGGAAGGCTAGCTTCAAAGAAACGAGGAAAAAGAATTCTCGAAATCCCTCTTTTTGCTTGCATTTGAGTGGGATCAAATGTATTATGATGAGTCTAAAATCACCTATGTATGGTGTCTTTGGGGAAAATAATCTAATGCACTAGGTGCATTAAATATGATCAAAGTGAGATACTTTATCAATAACCGTCAATGGATAAAAGTTTCTACTTGAAGACAATCGGAGAGTCTATCTCAATCCTGAGATAAATGATGGACTTATGGTAACAAGTGTTATCATTTGAGCTATCATGAGTACAAATATATAGCATAGTCAATCCTCGATAGTTTGATGGTATTCATTTGTTAATCGATAGATGACTTCATTTATAGGTATGGACATCATGGCTCTAGTTATTAAATGTGAGTAGAATACCATCATATGGATATTTTGAGGTATTAGATATTAAATCTTAACGTTAAGTTTTCAATAGTGTCTATTGAAATATGGCTTCTGACAAGTCAAAATATCCAAGTTCGAAATGTGGTCACATGAGTAAATATGGTAACTAGGAGAGCTACAGGCGGTCTATGAGCTATTGCCGATTACTATTATTCTTCATGAGGATACATTATCTCCATTAAGATTGTCTAGGGTACGAATGAGGAACATCAACTTATTCTATCTTTATTTTAGAGTTCAATTATAGTTCTTTAGTAGAATGAGTTAAAATTAATAGATTGAATCTAAGTGAATCATTTGTTGACTGTGATTAGGCTATGTCTACTGGAGTAAATTTCGATAGCCCGCCAAGATCCCTAATCCAAATGAATTTGCATGGATCACTTGATATATTCTACCGAACCAGTTTTTGGGTCAATCTAGAATTGTTTTTGAATTTCGAAATCCAAAAGTTTTGGAGAGGTGCGGTCATATATGATTAAGACATGCAGGAACTCTTCAAAATACCTGGAATAAGCGACCAATTATTTGGGAATCCTTGGGCTACCCTTTTGGGGTGCGACTAGGATTCTATTATTGCATTAAGAATATAATTTGCACATTTTAATTGAATCGGATTCACGCGAGTTTCAATCAATTAGATTGATAATTCACAAGTGACCTAGCGTATTTGGGTTTTCTCTTGGAGGGTTATTGTCACTAGCAAAAGAAAAAGGTTTTGTTTGTTTCCATCCTCAGTCATACTATTAAAAAAAACGGGCCCACACTCCTAGGTGATTCACAATCGTGATTTTATTGGAAGATCCTGCGGAGTCAATTCAACGCAACTTCAATCGTTAGGAAAAAAGGTACGATACTTTTATTATATGTTAATAAATCAAGGTTTAAGGTTCTTTCTTTAAATGGAATATTTTTTAAAATATACCAATCAATTTTTTCGCTTTCGTCGTGCCGTTTTTCCTACAATTGGTATCAGAACTAGGTTGTACCCTTGATTAGTTCATAGAAGCCTTGTAAAAACTAGTATTTTGATGTACTTTTCTCGTTCTTGAATATTATATAATATATTTATATTTTTAATAACTTTTAAGTACGTGAATCTATTTCTTGTTATTGTAAACATACATGTTTTAGAAAGAGATGACACTTGTTAGTTCGATAAAAGTTGATATTTGAGACCCCTAATTCCTATGTTTTATGTTATGTTATTGAGTAAAATTGAATATTTTAATGTGTTTGTTGATATTGTAGGAAAAATATCACGGTGGAAGCAGAAAAAGTATCATACCATTTCTCATGACGATTGAAGTTGCAACGAATTGAATCCACAAGATCTTCCAATCAAATCAAGAACATGAATCACCTAGGAGTGTGGGCTCCATTTCTTTGAATTGTATACATGAGGATGGAAACAAACAAAATCTTTTTGTTTTGTTAGTCACAGTAATCCTCTAAGAGAAAACACAAGAACGTTTGGTCGCTTGTGAATTATCAATCTATTTGATTGAAACTCGCTTACACAAAACCCTTTTGATGTAAAGGATACTAGTGCACTATCGAAAACAAAAACGTTCCCTCTTTTCTCAATGCTTGGCCGAATTCTTCATATACCTATCTTAGAGTTGGACGGATTTATCTAGAGCAAGAACCGAATTTTCTTCACTTTAATTCTAAGGTTCCAAAACCTCTCTTGGCCGAAATATCTCTTCGAAATCTTATGGCACCGAATTCTACATAGCCATATATATAGGTGTCCAAATTGTAGGGAAAATCATACAATGAAAGTGTGAAATTAGGGTTTTGATATATTTAAAAAAAATCCCTTTAGCCTTAACCCTAGATTAATTGATGTATAATAAAAGGATCGTACCTTTTTTTTATGACGATTGAACTAATGTCGAATTGAATCCACAAGATCTTCAAATCGAATCACAAATGTGAATCACCTAGGAATGTGGGCTCCCTTTCTTTAAATTGTATACTTGAGGATGGAAACAAACAAAATCTTCTTCTTTGTTAGTCACAATAATCCTCCAAGAGAAAAACCAGGAACGTCCGGTCACTTGTAAATTATTAATCAATTTGATTGAAACTAGTGTGAACCTTGATTCGATATTGTATACAAAACCCTTTTGATGCAAAGGATACTAGTGTGCTGTCGAAAACAAAAAAGTTCCCTCTTTTCTTTATGCTTGGCCAAATTCTTCACACAATGAGTTGGTAGAAGTTTTTTTTTATAACAATAAAAAAACAACTTCTCACACCAAAAATTAAGGCTTGGTCAAAATTATATATAGGAGTATATATAGGTGGCCAAAAACCTCCTAGAAAGAGGATTTCTACTTCACAAAGACTCCTATCAAAATTTGGATTCAATCCTCTTAAATAGAGGATTTCTTTTATACACCAAGACTCCTAATGTATTTAGTTTAGGAGACCTAATCTTCTCCTAAGAAGGATTTACTTGGTGGGCAAGAATCCTATCCTTAGATGGATATACTTGGTGACCAAGAATCCTTTTCCAAAAAAAATTATTTTATACACCAAGACTCCTAATTCAACTCAAATAGTGTATTTATTCAATAACCAATTATTGAATATAATTAACTTGTGACTAAATTAAAACTTCCTAATTTGACCAATTGTAAATTAGAGTTTTAATAGCAATCAAATACTTCCTAATTTGACTAGATAAATAAATTCATATTATTTATCTACTTACCAAATATAGTATTTGATACTTATCATATTACCAACAATAATATGACAATAGGAGACCTACTCCTACTAGGAAAAAGATTTTGACTTTTAATTAAACAATTAATCAATAAACTAATTAATTAATTCCCATTTCGTTAAATAATAAAATAAAAAACAATATATTAAGCTAATATATTTAGCCTTGCCACCCAAGACCACACATGGGCATATATATTATTTTTCTTATTTTATTAACTCAATTGGACCTGAATAAAAAGTCAACATGTGAACTAGACTCATTCTTACAAAAAGAAACAAGTCTACATGCCTGAATACAATTCTCAATGGACCTATAAATTGGTCTGGTAGAATATATCAATTGATACATGCAAGTTCGTGTGGATTTGGGATCTTGGCGGGCTATCTAAATTTAAGCTCCAATTGATACAACCCAATCACAACAAATAAATGATTCACTTAGGTCCGATATATTAATTTTAGTTCATTCCATTAAAAAACTAAAATTGAACTCTTAAATAAGGAAAGAATAAGTTAATATTGTTCATTCATACCATAGACAATCTTTATGGAGTTAGTGTATCCTCGTGAAGAATATCAGTAATCGCCAAGAGCTCATAGACCGCCTATAGCTCTCCAAGTTACCATATTTACTCATATGACCACATTTTTAACTTGGATATTTTGACTTGTCCAAAAGCCACGTTTCAAAAGACACTATTGAAACTTAACGTTAATATTTAATATCCAATACCTCAAAACATCCATATGATGATATTCTACACTGATTTAATTAATGGAGCCATGATGTCCATATCTATAAATAAAGTCCTCTATCGATTAACAAATGAATACCACCAAATTATCGAGGATAGACTATGCTATATAATTGTACTCATTGATAGATCAAATGATGACACTTGCATTCATAAGTCCATCATTTATCTCAGGATTTAGATAGACTCTCGGATTGTCTTCAAGTGAAAACTCTTGTCCACAAACGGTTGTGGGTAAATAGATTCAATGTGATCCTATTCAATGTACCTAGTGCAATAGATTCTTTTGCTCAAAGACACCATACTTTGATGATTTTAGACTCATCATAACACATTAGATACCACTTAAATGCTAGCAAAAGAATCTACAACTTTGACAAGATAAAGGCGCCCAACCTTTATCTTTTGTTGTGAATATTATTCAAAACTAACTAAAGAATTATGTCTACCTCATACATATCTAGATGTATGAACAATTCTTATTTTCTCATAGTCTTTTGACCTTAAGATTATTTACTTTTGACAATTATAATATTTAAACTAAAAATGCAATAATATTTGTTAAGCTAGAAATCACTTTATTAATGAAAAGATTGTCAAATACATTATTATACTCTTGCTATCGAGCATAATCCCAACAATATCCCACTGGCTCTTTAGAAAATTTGTCATATCTCTCATCCCCATGTTCTCTATATGCCCTTCAAAACTCTTTTGAGAAAGAGCCTTTGTAAAGGGATCGGCTAGATTATTTGCTGATGCGATCTTGGAAATTGTCACGTCACCCCTATGCAAAATTTCCCTCATAAGGTGATACTTTCTTTCTGTAAGGAAAATCCACGCAACGGAAGCATGAAAATCTAAAATTTGGTATAAATTTAAAAAATTCCTATTTTTTTAATAACAAGAACCTTAAACCTAGATTAATTGATGTATATAAAAAGTATCGTAACCTTTTCGCGTGGCGATTGAACTAGCGATGAATTGAATCTGTAAGATCTTCCAATCCAATCACGAACGTGAATCACCTAGGAGTGTGAGTGTGTGCTCCCTTTCATTAAATTGTATACCTTAGAATGGAAACAAACAAAATCTCTTTCTTTGTTAGTCACAATAATCCTCCAAGAAGAAAACAAAGAACGTTAGATCACTTGTGAGTTATCAATCAATTTGATTGAAACTCGCGTGAACCTAGATTTGATGTTGTACATAAAATCTTTTAATATGAAGGCTACTAGTGCACTATCGAATACAAAACGTTCTTTCTTTCTTTTCTTCTTTGCCAAATTTCTCACACACCAATCTTTTGAGTTGGAAGAATTTTTCTAGAGCAAGAACCAAATTCTCTACACTCAAAAATCCCCTTTGGCCGAAATTTTCTCTAAGAAAAATACCTTGGCCAAATTCTACTCTTAGAATTCTTGCTTGGCCAAATTTTTCTCTTTTGAAAACAACCTTAGCTTTACCAAAATTTTCAAGAAGAAATTTCATTAGGTTGGTTGAAATATACAACCTATATTTATAGGTTCACAAATCCTCTCCTAAAGAGGATTTACATGTATTTTGTATAGAATACCTAATCCTCTCCTAAGAAGGATTTACTTGGTGGGGCAAGAATCCTATCCTTATATGGATTTATTTGGTGACCAAGAATCCTTTTCTAAAAAGAATTATTTCCTACACCGAGACTCCTAATCCAACTCAAATGGTGTATTTGTAACCATATTAAAGATTTCTAATTTGACTAGATAAATAATTTTTTTTTTATCGACTTATCAAATATAGTCTTTAATTATACTACAAACAATAGTATAATATTAGGAGACCATCTCCTACTAGGAAAAAGTTTTTGACTTCTAACTAACTAATTAATTAATTTCCATTGAATTAAATAATAAAATAAAAAACAATAAATTAAGCTATTTTATATAGCCTTGCCGCCCAACACATATACATGGGAAAATTTATTATTTTTCTTATTCTATTAAATCCATTGGACCTTAATAAAAAGTCCACATGTGAACTAGACCCATTCTTACAAAAAGAAACAAATCCACGTGCCTTAATAGCATTCTAGATGGACCCTTAAATTGGTCCGTTAGAACATATCAAGTGATCCATGCAAGTATGTGTGGATTGGGGATCTTGGCGGGATATCTAAATTTAAACTCCAATAGACACAACCCAATCACAATCAAAAAATGATTCGCTTAGATCCGATCTATTTATTTTAGTTCATTCCATTAAAGAACTAAAATTGAACTCTTAAATAAAGATAGAATATCTTAATATTTCTCATTCATACCCTAGACAACCTTATTGGAGAAAGTGTGTCCTCATGAAGAATATTAGTAACCACCAAGAGCTCATAGACCGCCTATATCTCCCCAAGTTACCATATTTACTCATATGACCACATTTTGAACTTGGATATTTTGACTTGTCCAAAAGCCATGTTTCAATAGACAATATTGAAAACTTAACGTTAAGATTTAATATCCAATACCTCAAAACATCCATATGATGATATCCTACTCTCTTTTTTTAAAATGGATCAACGATGTCAATATCTATAAATGAAGTCCTCTATTGATTAATAAATGAATACCACCAAACTATCGAGGATAGACTATGATATATAATCGTACTCATTGATAGCTCAAATGAGAACACTTGCAACCATAAGTCCATCTTTTATCTCAGGATTGAGATAGACTCTCCGATTGTCTTCAAGTGAAAACTTTTATCCATTTACGGTTCTAGATAAAGTATTTAATTGTGATCCAATTCAATACACCCAGTGCACTAGAATTTTTTACCTAAAAACACCACACTTTGATGATTTTGGACTAATCAAAACATATTTGATCCCACTCAAATGCTAGCAAAAGAATCTACAACTTTAACAAGATAAAGGCGCCCAACATTTATCTTAAGTTGTGAATATTTTTCAAGACTAACTAAAGAATTGTGTCTACCTCATACATATCTAAATGTATGAACAATTCTTCTTTTCTCATAGTCTTTTGACCTTATGATTATTTACTTTTGACAATTATAATAATTAAACTATAAATGCTATAAGATTTTGTTAGGTTTATGCTGGATAGCAAGAGTATAATAATGTATTTGACAATCTTTTTATATTAATAAAGTGATTTCTAGTTTAAGAAATCTTATAGCATTTATAGTTTAATTATTATAATTGTCAAAAGTAAATAATCATATTGTAAAAGACTATGAGAAAAGAAGAATAGTTCGTACATCTAGACATGTATGAGTTAGACACAATTCTTTAGTTAGTCTTGAATAATATTCACAACTTAAGATAAAGGTTGGGTTCCTTTATCTTGAGAAAGTTGTAAATTCTTTTGCTAGCATTTGACTGGGATCAAGTGTGTTATGATGAGTCTAAAATCATCAAAGTGTGGTGTCTTTGGGTAAAAGAATCTAGTGCACTGGGTACATTGAATTGAATCACAGTGAAATACTTTATCTAAAACCGTCAATGGATAAAAGTTTTCGCTTGAAGAATCAGAGAGTCTATCTCTATCCTGAGGTAAATGATGGAGTTATGGTTGCAAGTGTTATCATTTGAGCTATCGATTGGTACGATTATATATCATAGTCTATCCTCGATAGTTTGGTGGTATTCTTTTGTTAATCGATAGAGGACTTCATTTATAGATATGGACATCGTGGCTCCATTTATTAAATGAAAGAAGAATATCATCATATAGATGTTTTGAGGTATTGGATATTAAATCTTAACGTGAAGTTTTCAATAGTGTCTATTTAAACATGGCTTCTGGACAAGTCAAAATATCCAAGTTCAAATGTGGTCATATGAGTAAATATGGTAACTTGGAGAGCTATAGGCGGTCTATGAGCTCTTGGGAATTATTGGTATTCTTCACAAGGATACATTATCTCCATTATGATTGTCTAGGGTATGAGTGAGAAATATTAACTTATTCTATATGTATTTAAGAGTTCAATTGTAGTTCTTTAGTGGAATGAATTAAAATTAATAGATCGAACCTAAGTGAATCATTTGTTGTTTGTGATTGGGTTGTGTCTATTGGAGCTTAATTTTAGATAGCCCACTAAGATCCCCAATCCACACGAACTTGCATGGATCACTTGACATATTCTACCAGACCAATTTAGGGGTCCGTCTAGAATTTTATTAAGGCATGTGAACTTGTTTCATTTTTTAAGAATGGGTCTGGTTCATATGTGGACTTTTTACTAATGTCCAATGGATTTTATAAAATAAGAAAAATAATATATATGCCTATATAATGTCATGGGCAGTAAGGCTAATATATATTTTTTTTATTTTTTTATTAAATGGAAATTGATTAATTTGTTGATTAATTAATTATTTAATTAATTGTCAAAATCTTTTTCCTAATAGGAGAAGGTCTCCCAATATTATACTATTGTTGGTAGTATAATTAATATTAAAGACTATATTTGATAAGTAGATAAATAAAAGGAATTATTTATCTAGTCAAATTAGGAAGTCTTTAATATGGTCACAAATACACTAATGAGTTGGATTAGGAGTTTTGGTGTAGGAAAGAATTCATTTTGGAAAAGGATTCTTGGTCACTAAGTATTTCCACCTAAGAATAGGATTCTTGCCTACCAAGTGAATCCTCTTTAAGAGAGGATTTGTGAACCTATAAATATAGGTTGTAAATTTCGACCAGGCCTTACTTTTTGGTCTGCGAAGTTGTTTTTTATTTGTTTTTTACTGTTATGAAAAAAATTTCATCCAACTCATTGTATGAAGAATTCAGCCAAGCATAGAGAAAAGAGGGAACATTTTTGTTTTCGATAGTACACTAGTATCCTTTGCATCAAAAGGGTTTTGTGTACAACATTGAATCAAGGTTCACACGAGTTTCATTCAAATTGGTTGATAATTCACAAGTGACCGGACGTTCTTGGTTTTTCTTTTGGAGGATTATTGTGACTAACAAAGAAGAAGATTTTGATTGTTTCCATCCTCGGGTATACAATTTAAAGAAATGGAGCCCACACTCCTAAGTGATTCACGTTCGTGATTGGATTGGAAGATGTTGCAGATTCAATTCGACGCTAGTTCAATCGTCACGAAAAAAATTGGTACGACACTTTTTATATATACATCAATTAATATAGGGTTAAGAATCTTGTTATTATAAAGGGAAATTTTTTTATTTATACCAAACACTAACTTTCACGCTTCCGTTGCGCGATTTTCCCTTCAATTGGTATCAGAGTCTAGTTGTTCCCTTGATTAGTTGATGTATGTCTACGTGAATCCTTTTTATTATTATTGTATATATGCATGTTTTAGAAAGATATGGCACTCCAGGTATTCGTATATACATTTACATTGGAATGTATGGTTTTTGTGTGTGTGTGTTATATGTTGTTTGTTATTGCTCAATTTTGGTCCTAGAATTTCAATGTATTTTTGTTTTGGGATTGTAACAAGAAGGGTGGCCTATCATTGCCATAATTTCCTTCTTGGTAGTTGCTATTTTTTTTTTGTTGTTGTAATGAAAAAACTGCAGTATTTTTTTTATTTCAAATTCATCTGTAATACATTCAAGTATCGAAAACTCAAAGGTTTAAAGAATTGGAAGCAACCAGAACAAGTTTGGGACCGTGCAAGCCATAACGACAAACTTGCATGCAAAGAGCACGCGGCCACGATTGTTTTGGCATGGGTATCGAAGACTCGAAGGTTTAAAGAATTGGAAGCAACCGGAACAATTTTGGGACCGTGCAAGCCATAATGACAAACGTGCTTGCGAAGAGCACGCGGCCAAGATTGTTGTGGCATGGGCTGCGCACGGCAGCCCTATGGAAGCCATGGGCTGTGCATGGCAGCCCTTTATGGGGTTGTGGCATGCGCACGCCCATAGGAAGGGGCCAAGGGTGCGTACGCCCATGGGAGGCAGCCGAGGGAGTCCAAACAATGAAGGTCGTGTGAAGACTTGTTCGCCAAGAAATGAGTTTTTGTATTCCAAAATTGTAGGACCAAAATTGCTTTTCTAGGATGGACCAGAATTGTAGCTATTTATATTTTTGTAAATATTGCAATGTTTGTCGTTGTTTGATAAAATGTCATACATAATAAGAGTGTCACTCATATATCTCTTTTGGTATGAACATGGATTGAATGATTTAGGTATCTAATTGGCATCTAGATAACTTGGTAAATCATTCTATGGAATTCGATCACACGCCTTAAATAATTGAGTGAGAGAAGTGTTTTGGAACACCTACGGCCTCCAAGTTTAGTTGAGCTTTTTGTTTCGTGTTAAAACCTCCAAAGAGGTATTCATGAATGGAATTTAGTAAGATACTTCCTTACAAGGATAGAGTAGACAATTAACCCAAACGATATTTACTCCCAAATGAGGAATATTCATGAGGGAATATATTAAATGTCGATAACTTGGTAACACACTCAATGTAATTTTATTAATATCCTTCCAAGAGTTCTTGTTAATAAAATTGTAAGGCTAAAATTGAAAACGTTGGTTTTTATGTTAACAATTAGGTCGGACTTAGTCCAACTCGTAAATTATTCGAACTCCCAAAGGAGGCGTGCCATTTATGGGTGTTGGATCATCGTTGAATTTTACGATTGAATTATTTTATATATAATTCAAGATAAATATTTGAAAGTGCTTTATCATGATTAATTACTTATATAATTTTTGTTATTGTTCAGAAATCATGACCCCATCCCTAATCAACATCCTAAAAGACAATACTTTAACTGGTGATAATTATGTCAAATGGAAAAGGAAAATTGGGTTGTTTTTGCAAGTTGAAAAAACCATAAGTTCGTTTTGTCTATTCCTAAAACACCTACTCTTATTAATGAATCTAATGAGGAGCAAAGAGATGAGTATCAATGGTGGAAGTCTTTAGATGAGATGCCTAAATTTACATTACATTATGGCCACCATCTCCGATGTATTGTAACAACAACATGAAAGAATTGAGACTGCTGTCGATATAATGATGTCTCTGGAAGAGATGTTTGTTATGAAGTTTAGGATGACTAAGAGAGAGGCAGTGACTGCTTTTATAAATCTTAGTATGAAACCTGGATAGGCTGTGAAAGATCACATGATGAAAGTCATAGCACATCTCAACATTGTTGAACTGAATGGTGATGAGATAGATGGTGAGACCAAAATTGACATGGTTTTCAACTCACTATCGGATTCCTTTGATCAATTCAAGTTGGACTACACCTTGAATAACAAGGAATACACCTTGCAAGGCCAGATGCAAGATGTTCAAAGCACGAAAAAAATCCTTGTAAGAGGCAAGGGTCAAGAGATTCATTGTGTAGGTAAAGTTGCTACTGTTAAGACCCATAAGAAGGTCAAGAAACAACAGAAGAAAAAACAACTAGGACCTACTAAGAAGGAGACAAGGAAAGTAACCAAGATCAAATGGAAGTGTTTCCTTTTTGGTGAAAATGGACATTAGAAAAGAAATTGCCCAAAGTCTCATGACAAAAAGGAAGAAGGTAATATTAATTATCTTGAAACATGTTTTTTGGTGGATTCTAAGGATTCTTGGATCATAGACTCTGGAGCCACTAATCATGTTTGTTTTTCCTTACATGAGTCAAAGGAAAATAAGAAGGCTTAATAAGAATTGTAAAGTCCTCATTCATTGATTGGCTTATTTTGTGAATAAACCACATTTTTGTGGTTTTATGTAAGGGTAGCTTAGGCTCTAAAGACTTCAAGAGAAGAAGCACCAAAGGTATATTTCTTTTGCTTACTTGCTTTGAAGAGATATAGTTGCACACACTCACAACTCATGCATATTTCTTATTCGTATATGTTGTGTGTTTATATGAGTGTGCATTCATGTTTTGATAACTCTTCTCGCATGTTTATATTGATCACATCTTTGCATTTGTATTGACATGCATTATGTGTTGTTCACACACACACTTACTTGCATTTGATTTGTTATGCATGTGTGCTTCATTGTTGTCTATGTGCATTCATAGTGTGGTTTTGTGTGTTGTTCGCACATGCACGGTGGTGTGCTTGTCTTAGCGCATTAAGTGACCATTTGAAAAGGTCGTATTCTTCTCTTGGTTTGGTTATGTGGAGTAAGGTGTCTAGTTTCAAAAAGTGGATTTCAATGATTTAAATGTTTTTCAAAACTGACCTTTGTATGGTCTTATGGCAATATCTTTTTATAAAATGATTCAAAATGAGTTTTAAATTTTGTTTTATAAACTAGACACCCATACCTTTCCAACGGTATATTATTCGTAATATTTCATGACCGTTTGGATTGATTTTGAAATCTCCAAAGTGACCATAAAAATAGGGCATCTCTGTTGTTATCCGTTTCTGAACTTTGGTCACTTAAATGAAAAATAATGTTTTCTACAGACATCCAAATCAAGTTTTATAAATTGTAGTAGAAAGTAGACTTCAATACCTTTCTAATGGTATATTATACGAAATGTTTGGATTTTGTTTGGTCATGTTTTGGGTCGCTCGAATCTTTAGCTTTTGTGCTGTCACTGTTGCGCCGGTCCACAACTGCTCCATTCTGGTGCCCTAGAGAGTAGGTGTGTGCTGGTGTGGCACTTGTCGACCAGCGCAGCTTACCTGTGCACTGAGTAAAATTCTAGGCATTTTCGAAACGATGTAGTTTTGTTCTAGGGATCATATTTATGTGCCATTTTCTTAGAGCTTAAAAACCATTTCTTAGTGAGAGAAAATATTTCCCTTGAGAGAGAAGCTCTAAGAGTGGTTCCTTAACTCTCCAAACCCAAAACCCAGAACCCATCATCCTTCATGCATTATTGATCATCTTTAGACATAGGTCTTCATCATTCATGACTTGGTAAGTAAGAACAAACTTTTATCTTTGATTATTGTTCTTAAACTCAAAGAGTTCATTTTTATTGCATAGGATTTATAGAAATCATTTTTGAATGCATTTTTATGTTGAATGATAACATGATTGGGTTTGTATTTTGATAGCTTAATTGATTAGGTCATTTTTGCCTAAAAGCTAGGTCATAAACATTCTTGTGTGATTCATTGTTGACTAGGTTGATAGATTGTTCATTAATCAACTTGTTAAGCTTTTGAATGTTTATGTGATGTTTTTGTGACAATTAGTTTGTTAGAAAATCTCTACACAACTAATTGAGTTTGTTATTGATAAATATTGGTCTAAGACTTGCACTTATTGTGTGGCTAAATGCTTTGTCTCAATCATATGAATATATACTATGTATATGTTGACTAAATTATAAGCATATTTGTTGATTCATTATGATTGTTTGTGATAGCTAGGATTGTTGTTATTGATAACTTCTAGCTAAATCTCTATGCTTTGCATTTAGATATTGTTAAGGACTCATTGATTGCATTTTGTGAGTGCATTATAGTCATTGCCATTCTTGATGACAACATGTGTTGATATGGCTTTTATGATAGCTTCATAGGATTGCTTGTTCTATGTTTAGCTAAGCTTTATGACATGTCATTTAGCTCTTGATATCTAGGATTACATTTATTGCCATCTCATAATCCTAGATAAGCATATAAGGTACCCTAGCCTTGTTTGTTGTTTGAATGTCATCTTATATTCACTTAGGGTGTTTATCTCTTAATTGAAGAGAAGTAAGTCTTGCGTTGCATCCTGGAGTAGGTTGCTTCAAGCGTAAGCAAATTGGACTAGGTCCACTTAATATTGGGATTAGGTAGTAGTGGGTTATATACCGGGAGTAGGTTGTAACGCCTCTATCATCAGTGGATTCGTTGTTCGAGTGTGGCACACTTAACAGCCTGTAGTTTTTCCCATTTTGAGGGTTTTCTCGTATATGTCAAGTGTCTTTATTATTTCCGCACTTACTACACTTGTGATATTATTGTGAGTAGTTAGGGGTATTTTCGTCTAATTGACCATCAACAAAAATTTTGTAAAATTTGATTAAAATCTATTCACCCCCCTCTAGATTAATATTTAACACACCATAATATTTGTTTTAATTGGTATCAGAGCGGGTTCTTAGACATTCATAGGTGATCCTTGCTCATTTTTGGTGTGTTTTGCATTTTGTGTGATTTTGATCATTCATACATTTGCATTCATTTGCACTCATTTTACCCAAAACACTATGTGTGATTTTGAGAGACTTGAGGGTGCGTTAATCTCTGAACCACCTACGCTCACCAAGGATAACTACCCCTCTTGGAAAGTGAGGATGAATTTCTTTTTGTGTGACCTTGATGAGCATGTGTGTATGTGTGTGGAAGAAGGATACTCACCTACCACAAAGACACAAGAGAATGGGGCTTCTATGCCTAAACCTAAGTCCAAGTGGACTAATAACGAACTCGAGGCTGTCGAATGGAATTTAAAGGGCCTTCGTGCCTTATATCGTGCAGTGGGTGAGAGTCAAGCAAAGCTCATCCAATCCACCCGAGATGTTTGAGAAGCTTGGGAGATTCTACGAATCACCCACGAAGGTACCACGAAAGAAAAAGACAAGAATTTGGGTACATCAAAGAACAAGCTTCAATGTTTTTATTATGGCGGCTATGGGCACATTTCCACAGATTGTGGAAATTCAAAGAGCAAGAGTCAAAAAGGCAAATCAAAGGCCTACTCTTCTATTAAAAGTGAAGAATGCTCTTCGGGTTCCAAGGGATGTGAAAGGAATCACATAGCTGTGTACGCTTTACACGATGACAACTCTAAAGTGGCCACAATACATCCATCGCTCAAGGTTGACATTGAAGAAGCTAGTTTAGATGATGATTGCCATGAGAGTACAAATGGTAGAAGATTCGATGAAGAAAGCTCAAACTCTAAAAACTTGAGTGATAAAGAGTTTGGTTACGAAGACTTCATTAAAAGTCTTCAAAGGTCTTTGAAGAAGAAAAATGAAGAAATCAAGAAGTTGAAGGAAGAAAATCTTCAACTAAGGACCAAGTTAGATGACTCCTTGAAGATAGACATAGATGATGTGTCCAAGTATGAGAAGGAGATTGATGATTGCCATCAAAGGATGAAGACAGTGAAGGATGAACTTGCCAACAAAGACAATTCCTTAAAGATCATCAAGGAGAATGAGATGAGGTGCCTTGGATAATTGAAGAAAGCTAAGGTCATGCAACCTCAAGCTCCAGTCAAGAAAAGAGCTTTACCTCCACAACATCCTAGGAGGAAGATTGATCTTGGAGAGACATCCAAGAATGGCCAAGTGAAGGGGCCAATAAAGAATGGAGCTAAACCTCAACAATCAAGAGCTCCACTTCCAAGCCTTCCTCAACCAAGAAGGCATGTTCAACCGGCTCATCCATCTTAACAAGCTAGACCACAAAGGTGCCATCAATTGGCTCAAGCTCTAAGAAAAAGCCAACCGGTGCATCACCAAAGACAACCTCATGGCGATGCATCGATGAGATCACAATGCAAAGGTATAAATTCTCATTTTCTACCTACTTGTCATTTTTGTGGTATGTTTGGTCACTTAAGACCAAATTGCTTTAAGTACATTAAGTGGTGTAGAATAGAGAGCATGAAAGAATATTGGTAGAAAAAATGGGCAAGTATGCATGAACCTAGGGTTGTTAGAAATATATGTTTAACCACTAGAAATGAGAAAGTGGAACCTAGGTGGGTTAGAAAGAATGAACCCGCTTGCCTTAGTGCCTATGAGATAACCGTAGATGCAACTAGGTCCTTTGGACTTGGTAAGTCTATAGGAGAACATGTTTCCCAATGACTTGGTTAAATTTTGACCCCATAAGGGGAACTCAAGCAAAGATAGCTTTTGTATACTTGTAGCATGCAAAAATTTGGAAATGTTTATGCTCCTTTATTGATTGCTTGAGTAGCTTGGTTGCACTTATATTATATTATATTGTATTATATTATATTTTCTTCAATAAGTGTGAACTTTGCTTTGATTACAATCCATGTCATATTTATGTTCAAACTTGCATTTTTGGACTAGGAGATCTACATAGGAAGTACATGTTGAATGATCTATAGTTATCTCCATGACATGATGAATCTTTAATATCATGCTAATAAAAAATGATAAAGCATGAATTGATGATTGCACTTGTTAAATGCAAAACATGGTGTGAAAATGCTAGTGAGACTAAAATGTTTAATGAATGTCTCTCTTTCTTTATTAAGTTGAACATGGCTACTATCATACGGGGTATCTTACCCGAAAAAATCAAATAGAGTGCAAAGTTGCTCATGCCATGTTTCGCTTATGAAGTTGGATATAGTGCTCTTAAAATTTTACTTCTATGAAAACTCTATATCCTTGCTTCTCTCATGAAGAATGGTGAAATTGGTTTGAATTCTATTGGAAACCTTTGTCATTCGCTTTGCCAAATACCATTGTTTTTGGACTTGAATGCAACATGTCTTGTATGCAAAGCATTTTTGATTCACACATTTTCTTCAAATAAATCCCCTTATTTCTCTCCCATTAATTGAGTTGCATAAATGTGGCTTATATAATTATGCAAATATCTTGTATGCTCCTTTCTTTCTTTGCCTTGAGTGACCCGGTTGGGGACTTCTTCTTTGCCTATATCTTGACAAAAAGGGGGAGTAGCCTTGTGGTGTTAGGGGAGTAGCAATGTGTTGGTTTTAAGGGGAGTAGTACTTGTTGGGGAGATTACATTTAGGGGGAGTAACCCTTTAAGGGGGAGCATTGCATGATGTGGAGCATTACACGATGTCGTACTCATATTCTTAAATTCAAATGCTTTTGTTTTATATTCACTTGATCATCTCACATGCACTTGGTTTGGAAAGTGTATTTACGTTTTTTTTGTAGGTTTGATGGTTCTACAAGAGATTGAAGATTTGAAGTTTTTTTTTTCATGTATATCTCTTTGTAATGTAGAATATCTTCCCGGTGTTTTATTTTGTTTTGTGAGGATCAATGTGAGTGGTGGTTTTGTCATGAAATAGCCAAAGGGGGAGATTGTAAAGTCCTCATTCATTGATTGGCTTATTTCGTGAACAAACCACATTTTTGGGGTTTTATGTAAGGGTAGCTTAGGCACTCAAGACCTCAAGAGAAGAAGCCCCAAAGGTATATTTCTTGTGCTTACTTGCTTTGAAGAGATATAGTTGCACACACTCACAACTCATGCATATTTCTTATTCGTATATGTTGTGTGTTAATATGAGTGTGCATTCATGTTTTGATAACTCTTTTGGCATGTTTATATTGATCACATCTTTGCATTTGTATTGACATGCATTATGTGTTGCTCAAACACACACTTACTTGCATTTGATTTGTTACGCATGTGTGCTTCATTGTTGTCTATGTGCATTCATAGTGTGGCTTTGTGTGTTGTTCGCACTTGCACGATGTTGTGCTTGTCTTAGCGCATTGAGTGACAATTTGAGAAGGTCGTATTCTTCTCTTGGTTTGGTTATGTGGAGTAAGGTATCTAGTTTCAAAAAGTGGATTTCAATGATTTAAATGTTTTTCAAAACTGACCTTTGTATGATCTTGTGAAAATATCTTTTTATAAAATGATTTTTTTTGCATGTGTGCTTCATTGTTGTCTATGTGCATTCATAGTGTGGTTTTGTGTGTTGTTCGCACTTGCACGATGGTGTGCTTGTCTTAGCGCATTGAGTGACCATTTGAGAAGGTCGTATTCTTCTCTAGGTTTGGTTATGTGGAGTAAGGTGTCTAGTTTAAAAAAGTGGATTTCAATGATTTAAATGTTTTTCAAAACTGACCTTTCTTTGGTCTTGTGAACATATCTTTTTATAAAATGATTCAAAATGAGTTTTAAAAATTTCTGTATAAACTAGACACCCATACCTTTCCAACGGTATATTATTCGTAATATTTCATGACCGTTTTGATTGGTTTTGAAATCGCCAAAGTGACCACAAAAATAGGGCATCTCTGTTGTTGTCCGTTTGTGACCTTTGATCACTTAAATGAGCATAACGTCTTCTATAGACATCCAAATCAAGTCTATAAATTGGAGTAGAAAGTAGGCTTCCATACCTTTCCAATGGTATATTATACAAAAGGTTTGGATTTCGTTTGGTCATGTTTTGGGTCGCTCGAATCTCGAGCTTTTGTGTTGTCACTGCTGCACCGGTCCATAAGCGCACCTCACCAGCGCCCCTGGACAGTAGGTGTGCGCTGGTGTGGCGCTTGTCAACTAGTGCAGCTCACCAGCACACTGAGTAAAATTCTGGGCATTTTCAAAACGATGTAGTTTTGTTCTAGGGATCATATTTATGTGCCATCTTCTTCCTCACTCGTTTTTTAGAGCTTAAAAACCATTTCTTATTGAGAGAAAATATTTTCCTTGATAGAGAATCTCCAAGAGTTGTTCATTAACTCTCCAAACCCAAAACCCATCATTCTTCATGCATTACTTATCATCTTTAGACATGGGTCTTCATCATTCATGACATGGTAAGTAAGAACAAACTTTTATCTTTGATTATTGTTCTTAAACTCCAAGAGTTCATTTTTATTGCATAGGATTTATAGAAATCATTTTTGAATGCATATTTTGGTTGAATGATGACATGATTGGGTTTGTACTTTGATAGCTTAATTGATTAGGTCATTTTTGCCTAAAAGCTAGGTCATAAACATTCTTATGTGATTCATTGTTGACTAGGTTGATAGATTGTTCATTAATCAACTTGTTAAGCTTTTGAATGTTTATGTGATGTTTTTGTGACAATTAGTTTGTTAGAAAATCTCTACACAACTAATTGAGTTTGTTATTGATAGACATTGGTCTAAGACTTGCATTTATTGTGTGGCTAAATGCTTTGTCTCAATCACATGAATATATACTAAGTATATGTTGAATACATTGTAAGCATATTTGTTGATTCATTGTGATTGTTTGTGATAGCTAGGATTGTTGTTATTGATAACATCTAGCTAAATCTCTATGCTTTGCATTTAGATATTGTTTATGACTCATTGATTGCATTTTGTGAGTGCATTATAGTCCTTGCCATGCTTGATGACAACATGTGTTGATATGGCTTTTATGATAGCTTTATAGGATTGCTTGTTCTATGTTTAGCTAAGCTTTATGACATGTCATTTAGCTCTTGATATCTAGGATTGCATTTATTGCCATCTCATAATCCTATATAAGCATATAAGGTACCCTAGCCTTGTTTGTTGTTTGAATATCATCATATATTCACATAGGGTGTTTATCTCTTCATTGAAGAGAAGTAAGTCTTGCGTTGCATCCAGGAGTAGGTTGCTTCAAGCATAAGCAAATTGGACTAGTTCCACTTAATACCGGGATTAGGTAGTGGTAGTGGATTATATACCGGGAGTAGGTTGTAACGCCTCTATCATCAATGAATTCGTTGTTCGAGTGTGGCGCACTTAACATCCCGTAGTTTTTCCCATTTGAAGGGTTTCCACGTATATCTCAAGTGTCTTTATTATTTCCGCACATATTACACTTGTGATATTATTGTGACTAGTTAGGGGTATTTTCGTCCAATTGACCATCAACGAAAATTGGATAAATTTTGATTAAAATCTGTTCACCCACCTCTAGATTAATATTAAACGCACCATAATATTTGTTTCAATAACGAATTCAACTTACGTTTAGGCAATGGAGCTTTGGTGTCTGCTAGTTCAGTGGGAGAAATTAGAATTAGTTTAGATTCTTATAGGCATTTAGATTTAATGGACGTTTATTATGTACCTCAATTCAAGAGGAATTTAATTTTAGTTTCTTGTTTAAATAAATTTTGTTATTCAGTTACTTTTAATAAAAGTTTTATTATTAGTAAGAATGAAATTTTTTTTTGCAAAGGTATATTGGAAAACGGTTTATTCTATTTGCATGGAAATATCTCTCACTTGTTAGACAGGGAATCAAAGGAACCTAATCATAAAAGAGAAAAACTATCAAAAGATGAAACCAACCTATGGCATTTGCGCCTAGGTCATATTAACCTTAATAGGATTAAAAGATTGGTATGTGACGGACCTCTAAGTGACTTAAAGGTTGATGATCTACCAACTTATGAATCTTGTTTGGAAGGTAAAATGAACAAAAGGTCGTTTACGACCAAAGGCATAAGAGCCATTGAATGTTTAGGTTTGATACACGCTGATGTGTGTGGACCTATGAGCATTCAAGCTATAGGTGGATATGAGTGCTTTATCACTTTCACGGATGATCACTCAAGATTTGGCTATGTGTATCTCACGAGACATAAGTTTGATGATTTTGACATGTTCAAAGCATTTAAAGCTGAAGTGGAAAATCAGCTTGAGAAATGCATAAAAATCTTGAGGTCTGATCGTGGTGGAAAATATCTATCTGATGAGTTTCAGCAATATCTTATTGATAATGGGTTAATTTCTCAGTTTTCTACACCAGGCACACCTCAACAAAATGGGGTGGCAGAAAGTAGAAATATAACTCTTTTTGATATGGTTAGGTCTATGTTGAGTTATTTAACACTCCCTAATTCTTTTTGGGGATATGCTTTACAAACTACAATGTACATTATAAACGATGTACCATCTAAGTCGGTTCCTAAAACACCGCATGAGTTGTGGATAGGGCGAAAGCCTGGTTTACAACACTAAAGGATATTTGGATGTCCTGTGCACGTGTTAAAAGGAAATACAAAAAAGATGGAGTCCCGTTTAGAAACTTGCATATTCGTAGGGTATCCAAAACAAACAAAAAGATATTATTTTTATAGTCCTTCAGATCTTAAAGTACTTATTTTGACAAATGCTAAATTTCTGGATGAGGACTATATGAATAATTTTATGCCTAAAAGTAGAATTGTCTTGAATGAGCTTTCAAGAGATACAAGTCCACAAGAGGTTTCACAACCTAACCCAATTGAAAGTTCTGCACCAACACAAGATCAACAATCTACTATACCTCATCATAGAGGGAAGGTTAGTAGACAACCCAAGAGATACATCGGTCTAGGAGAATCTGTAGAGAATCTCCTGGATGATGATAATCCCTATACATACAAGGAAGTAATGGAAAATGTTGATTGTCACCATTGGCAAAAGGCAATATAATCCGAAATTGAATCTATGTTCAAAAACAAAGTCTGGTCTTGTAGACTTGCCTAAAGGGATAAAACCCATCGGGTGCAAGTGGGTATACAAGAGGAAAAGAGGAATGGATGGAAAGGTGGAAACCTTTAAAGCTAGATTGGTAGCTAAAGGTTATACACATAAGGAAGGTATCGATTATAAAGAAACCTTCTCTCTTGTGGCCATGCTTAAATCCATTAGGATAAACTTATCCATTGCGGTATCTCTAGACCTAAATATTTGGAAAATGGATGTCAATACAGCTTTCCTTAATGGAAGTCTTGACGAAAGCATCTATATGATGTAACTAGAAGGATTCATTGAAACAGGCCAAGAGGAAAGGGTATGCAAGTTGCAAAGATCCATATATGGATTGAAGTAAGCATCAAGATCCTGGAACATAAGGTTCGATCAAGCCGTGAAAAGTTTTTGATTTATTCAAAACCTTGATGAACCATATGTATACAAAAGGATTAAAGGCGACAAGCTTGTTTTCCTAGTTCTTTACGTTGATGATATACTACGAATCGGAAACGATGTAGATGTATTGACATCAGTAAAACAATGGTTAGCAAAACAATTTGATATGAAGGACTTAGGAAAAACAAGTAATATTCTTGGTATCCAAGTCATAATGGGTAGAAAAAATAGAACGATTGCCTGATCCAAAGCTTCATACCTAGATAAAATATTGTCTAGGTTTTCCATGCAAGATTCCAAGAAAGGTATGCTACCTTTCAGACATGGAATCAAACTTTCTAAGGAACAAGTTCCTAAGAATGAGCATGAAGAGCAATTCATGAGTAGGGTTCCAAACACATCGGCAGTTGGAAGTCTCATGTATGCAATGCTTTGTACTAGACCAGATATAGGTTTTGTTGTCGGCATAGTTAACAGGTTTCAATCGAAGCCTGGTCCTAATCACTGGACGACAGTCAAGCATATTTTTAAGTATCTCAGGAGAAAGAGAGATTATATGCTTTTATACTCTGGAGGATATTTAATTCCTATTAGGTATACAAATTTTGATTTTCAGTCAAAATCTGACTCCAAGAGATCAACATCAGGATTTGTGTTAACTATTGGAGGAGGGGCAGTCATATGGAGGAGTATCAAGCAATCTTGTATTGTTGATTCCACCATGGAAGCCGAGTATGTTGCCACATGTAAGGCTGCTAAAGAAACTGTCTGGCTCCACCAATTTTTGATTGACTTGGAAGTGAATCCTGATGCGAATATACAGATCACTATATATTGTGACAATAATTGAACGGTGACTAATTCGAAAGAACCAAGAAGTCATAAGAGAGGGAAACACATTGAAAGAAAGTATCATCTTCTGAGGGAAATTGTTTTTAATAAGGGTGACGTGACGATTACCAAGATCGCGTCAACAGATTATCTAACGATCCCTTTACAAAGCTCGTCCATAAAAACGTTTTGATGGCATCTATAGAACATGTGGATGAGAGATATGACACATTTGCTATAGAGAAAATGGGAGATTGTTGGGATTATGCTCGATAGCAAGAGTATAATTTTGTATTTGACAATCTTTTTATATTAATAAACTGATTTCTAGTTTAACAAATCTTATAGCATTTATAGTTTAATTATTATAATTGTCAAAAGTAAATAATCATAAGATTAAAAGACTATGAGAAAATAAGAATTGTTCATACATCTAGATATGTATGAGGTAGACATAATTCTTTAGTTAGTCTTGAATAATATTCACAACTTAAGATAAAGGTTGGGCGTCATTATCTTGTCAAAATTGAAGATTCTTTTGCTAACATTTAAGTGGGATCAAATGAGTTATGATGAGTCTAAAATCATCAAAGTGTGGTGTCTTTGGGTAAAAGAATCTAGTGCACTAGGTGCATTGAATTGGATCACAATGAAACTTTATCTAGAACTGTCAATGGATAAAAGTTTTCACTTGAAGACAAACGGAGAGTCTATCTCAATCTTATGATAAATGATGGACTTATGGTTGCAAGTGAGTCTATTTGAATCATGAGATAAATGATGGACTTATGGTTGCAAGTGTTATCATTTGAGCTAACAATGAGTACGATTATATAGCATATGTCTATCCTCGATAGTTTGGTGGTATTCATTTGTTAATCGATAGAGGACTTCATTTATAGATATGGACATCGTGGCTCCATTTATTAAATGAGAGTAGAATATCATCATATGGATGTTTTGAGGTATTGGATATTAAATCTTAACGTTAAGTTTTCAATAGTGTCTATTGAAACACGACTTCTGGACAAGTCAAAATATCCAAGTTCAAATTGTGGTAATATGAGTAAATATGGTAACTTGAAGAGCTATAGGCGGTCTATGAGCTCTTGGCAATTACTGGTATTCTTCACGAGGATACACTTTCTCCATTAAGATTGCCTAGGGTATGAATGAGAAAAATTAACTTATTCTATTTTTATTTAAGAGTTCAATTTTGGTTCTTTAGTGGAATGAACTAAAATAAATAGATCGGACTTAAGTGAATCTTTTGTTGATTGTAATTGGGTTGTGCCTATTGGAGCTTAAATTTAGATAACCCTCCAAGATCCCTAATTCATATGAACTTCCAAGGATCATTTGATATATTCTACCGGACCAATTTAGGGGCCCATCTAGAATTGTATTAAGGCATGTCGATTTATTTCTTTTTGTAAGAATGGGTATAGTTCACATGTGAACTTTTTATTAAGGTCCAATGGATTTAATAAAATAAGAAAAATAATATATATGCCTATACAAGGTCATGGGCAGCAAGGCTTATGTATAAAAGCGTAATATATTATTTTTTATTTTTAATTTTTTAATTAAATGGAAATTAATTAATTATTTAATTAAAAGTCAAAATCTTTTTCGTAATAGGAGAAGGTCTCCTAGTATTATACTATTGTTGGTAGTATAATTAATATTAAAGACTATATTTGATAAGTAGATAAATAAAATGACTTATTTATCTAGTCAAATTAGGAAGTCTTTAATATGGTCACAAATACACTAATGGATTGGATTAGGAGTCTTGGTATAGGAAAGAATTCGTTTGGGAAAAGGATTCTTGGTCACTAAGTAAATCCACCTAAGAATAGGATTCTTGCCTACCAAGTAAATCCTGTTTAGGAAAGGATTTGTGAACCTATAATTATAGGTTGTAAATTTCGACCAAGCCTTAGTTTTTAGTGTGAGAAGTTGTTTTTTATTGTTATAAAAAAAACTTCGTCCAACTCATTGTGTGAAGAATTCAGCCAAGCAAAGAGAAAAGAGGAAACGTTTTTGTTTTCGATAGTACACTAGTATACTTTGCATTAAAAGGGTTTTGTGTATAACATTGAATCAGGGTTCATACGAGTTTCATTCAAATTCATTGATAATTCACAAGTGACCTGACGTTCTTGGTTTTTCTCTTGGAGAATTATTGTGACTAACAAAGAATAAGATTTTGTTTGTTTCCATCCTCATGTATACAATTTAAATAAAGGGAGCCCACACTCCTACGTGATTCATGTTCGTGATTGGATTGAAAGATCTTACAGATTCAATTCGACGCTAGTTCAATCGTCACGAAAAAAAGGTACGACACTTTTTATATATACATCAATTAATCTAGGGTTAAGATTCTTGTTATTATAAAGGGAATTTTTTTTAATAATACCAAACCCTAATTATCACGTATCCGTTGTGCGATTTTCCCTTCAGATTTGTTAAACTATAAATCACTTTATTAATATGAAAAGATTGTCAAATACATTATTATACTCTTGATATCGAGAATAATCCCAACAATTTCAATGTTTTTCCCTCTCTTATGACTTATTGGTTCTCTTGAATTAGCGACAACTCCACTATTGTCACAATAGATAATGATCTGCTTATTCTTATCAGGAACCACTTCTAAGTCAATCAAGAATTGGCGGAGCCATACAACCTCTTTAGTAGCTTCGCATGCAGCAACATACTCAGCTTCCATGGTGGCGTCAACAATGCAAGATTGCTTGATACTCCACCATATGAATGCCCTCATCCAAGTGTAAACACAGATCTTGAAGCTGATTGTCAAGCTGATTGTCTACTTCAGCTTTAAATGCTTTGAACATATCAAAAGCATCCAACTTATGTCTTATTAGATACATATAGCCAAATCTTGAGTAATCATCAGTGAAAGTGATGAAATACTCATATCCACCTCTAGCTTGAATGCTCATAGATCCACACACATCAGTGTGTATCAATCTTAAACGTTCAGTGGCACTTGTTCCTTTGGTCGTGAAAGACCTTTTGGTCATCTTACCTTCCAGACAAGATTCACAAGTTTTTTGATCATCAACCTTTAAGTGACTTAAAGGTCCATCACTAACCAATCTTTTGATCCAATCAAGGTTAATAAGTCCTAGGCATAAATGTCATAGGTAGGTTTCATCTTTTGATAATTTTACTCTTTTATGAGTAGGTTGCGTTGATTCTGTATCTAACAAGTGAGAGATATTTTTATGCAAAAAGACCAAACCATTTTCCAATGTACCTTTGCAAATAATTTTGTCATTCTTACTAATAATAAAAGCTTTATTAAAAGTTACCGAATAACCAAATTAATTTTAACAAGAAACTGAAATTAAATTCCTCTTGAATTATGGTACATAATAAACGTCTATTAAATCTAAATGCCTAAAAGAATCTAAACTGATTCTAATATCTACCATAGAACTAGCGGACATCAATGCTTCATTGCCTAAATACAAGTTGAATTCGTTCTCATTAAGCATTCTCATTTCCTTGAACCCTTTCTTCCTCCTTAATTTGATACATTAGGCAATTTCTTTTCCAATGTCCCTTTTCACCACAAAAGGAAACACTTCCCTTTGATCTTGGTTACTCTCTTTGTCTCCTTCTTAGTAGGTCCTAGCTGCTTTTTTCTTCTTTTGTTTCATGACCTTCTTATGGGTCTTAACAGTAGCAACTTTTCCTACTGTATGAATCTCTTAACCCTTGCCATTCATAAGGATTTTTTTGGCACTTTGAACATCTTGCATCAGGCCCTGCAAGGTTTATTCCTTATTACTCAAGGTGTAGTCCAACTTGAATTGATCAAAAGAATCTGATAATGAGTTGACAATCATGTCAATTTTTGTCTCATTATCTATCTCAACACCATTCAGTTCAGCAATGTTGAGATGTGCTATGATTTTCATCATGTAATCTTTCACAGACTGTCCAGGTTTCATCCTAAGATTCATGAAAGAAGTCACTGCCTCTCTCTTAGTCGTCCTAGGCCTCATAGCAAACATCTCCTCTAAAGACATCATTACATCCGCAACAGTCTCCATTCCTTCATGTTGTTGTTGCAGCACGTCAGAGATAGTGGCCAAAATGTAACATTTAGCCATCTCATCTGAAGACACCCACTGCTAATACTCATCTCTTTGCTCCTGAGAAGATTCATTAGTAAGAGTAGGTGGTTTAGGAGTGCACAAAACAAACTTACACTTTTCGGATTGCCACAAAAGCTCAATTTTTCTTTTCCATGTGACATAATTATCACCAGTTAAAGTATTATCTTTTATGATGTTGATTAGGGATGGGGTCATGATTTATTTTTAATAATAAAAATTATATAAGTAAACAATGATGATATAGCACTTTTAAATATTTTTCTTAAAAAAATAATGATAATTCAATCGTAAAATTCAACAGTGATCCAACACCCGTAAATGTCACACCTCTTTTGGGTGTTCACACCATTTACTAGTTGGACTAGGTCCCACCTAATTGTTAACATAACAACCAACGTTTTCAACTTTAGCCTTGCAATTATATTAACAAGAACTCTTGGGAGGATATTAATAAACTCGCAATGAGTGTGTTACCAAGTTATCAACCTTCAATATACTACCTCAAGAATATCCCTCATTTGGGAGTAGATATCGTTTGGGTTAATTGTCTACTCTATCCATGTAAGGAAGTATCTTGCTAAATTCCATTCATGAATACCCCTTGGGAGGTTATTACACAAAACAAAAAACTCAACTAAACTTGGAGGCCGTAGGTGTTCCAAAACACCTTCTCCCACTCAATTATTTAAGGCGTGTGATCGAATTCCAAAGAATGATTTACCAAGTTATCTTGATGCCATTTAGATACCTAAACCATTCAATGCTTGTTCATACCAAACGAGATATATGACTGGCACTTCTATTCTATATGACATGTTATCGAACAATGACAAACATTGCAATATTAACAAAAATATAAATGCTACAATTTTGGTCCATCCTAGAAAAGCAAGTAAATTACATGTCATGGAATACAAAAAACTCCTTTCTTGGTGAACAAGTCTTCACGAAACCTTCGTCGTTTGGACTCCTCGACTGGCTCGCATGGGCGTGCGCACCCTTGGAACCCTCCCATGGGCATGCACAGCCCACAACCCCATAAAGGGCTGCCATGCACAGCCCATGGTTTCCATAGGGCTGCCGTGAGCAGCCCATGTCATAACAATCGTGCCCACATGCTCTTCGCACGCACGTTTGTTGCTATGGCTCGCACTATCGTAAACTTGTTCCGGATGCTTCCAATTCTCCAAACCTTCGAGTTTTCGATACTTGAATGTATTACAGAAGAATTTTAAATAAAAAAATACTGTAGTTTTTTTTATTACAATATAGTGCAGTTTTTTTTTTATTATTACAATAGAAAAAAAAAACAAAAAACTTAGCAACTACCAAGAAGGAAATTATGGTGATGATAGGTCACCCTTCCTGTTACAATCCCAAAACAAAATTACAATGAAATTCTAGGACCAAAATTGAGCAATAACAAACCACATATAAAACATATATATTTTTATATATATCCATACATTCCAATGTAAATATATATATGAATACCTAAAGTGTCATCTCTTTCTAAAACATGTATATATACAATAAAAAGAAAAAGATTCACGTACACATGCATCAATTAATCAAGGGTACAACCAGACTTTGATATCAATTATAGGGAAATTCGGACAACGGAAGTGTGAAATTAGGGTTTTAATATATTTTAAAAAAAACCCTTTAAAAGAAAGAACCTTAACCCTAGATTAATTGATGTATATTAAAAGTGTCGTACCTTTTTTTTCGTGACGATTGAACTAGCATCAAATGGAATTCATAAGATCTTCCAATACAATCACGAACTTGAATCACCTAGGAGTGTGGGCTCCCTTTCTTTAAATTGTATACTTATGGATGGAAACAAACAAAATCTTCTTCTTTGTTAGTCACAATAATCCTCCAAGAGAAAAACCAAGAACGTTCGGTCACTTGTGAATTATCAATCAATTTGATTGAAACTTGCATGAACCATGATTTGATGTCGTACAAAAAACCCTTTTGAATCAAAGGATACTAGTGTACTATCGAAAATAAAAACGTTCCCTCTTTTCTCTATGCTTGGCCGATTTCTTCACACAATGAGTTAAAAGAAGTTTTTTTTTATAAAAATAAAAAACAACTAAAAAACAACTTCTCACACCAAAAATTAAGGCTTGGTCGAAATTATATATAGGAGTATATATAGGTGGCCAAAAATCCTCCAATAAAGAGGATTTCTACGTCACCAAGACTCCTATCAAAATTTTTATTCAATCCTCTTAGAAAGAGGATTTCTTTTACACACCAAGACTCCTAATGTATTTAGTTTAGGAGACCTAATCCTCTCCTCAGAAGGATTTACATGGTGGGCAAGAATCCTATCCTTATGTGGATTTACTTGGTGACCAAGAATCATTTTCCAAAAAGAATTCTTTTCTACACCAAGACTCCTTATCCAACTCAAATAGTGTGTTTATTCAATAACCAATTATCGAATATAATTAAATTGTGACAAAATTAAAACTTCTTTATTTGACCAATTCTCAATTCGAGTTTTAATAGCAATCAAATACTTCATAATTTGACTAGATAAATATATTCATATTATTTATCTACTTATCAAATATAGTATTTGATACTTATCATATTACCAAGATTTGGCTATGTGTATCTCATGAGACATAAGTCGGATGCTTTTGACAAGTTCAAAGTATTTAAATCTGAAGTAGAAAATCAGCTTGAGAAACGCATAAAAATCTTAAGGTATGATCATGGTGGAGAATATCTATCTGGTGAGTTTCAGCAATATCTTATTGATAATGGGATAATTTCTCAGTTTTCTGCACCAGGTACACCTCAACAAAATGGGGTGGCAGAAAGGAGAAATAGAACTCTTTTGGACATGGTTATGTCTATATTGAGTTATTCAACGCTTCCTAATTCTTTTTGGGGATATGCTTTACAAACTGTCATGTACATTCTAAACGATGTACCATTTAAGACGGTTCCTAAAATGCCACATGAGTTGTGGACCGGGTAAAAGCCTAGTTTACAACACTTAAAGATATTTGGATGTCCTGCACACGTGTTAAAAGAAAAGACAGAAAAGATGGAGTCCTGTTCAAAAATATGCATATTTGTATTGTATCCAAAAGGAACAAAAGGATATTATTTCTATATTCCTTCAAATCTTAAAGTATTTGTTTCAACAAATACTAAATTTCTGGAAGAGGATTATATGAGTAATTTTATGCCTAAAAGTATAATTGTCTTGAATGAGCTTTCAGGAGATACAATTCAACAAGAGGTTTAACAACATAGCCCAATTGAAAGTTCCACACCAACACAATATCAACAATCTACCGTACCTCATCGTAGTGGGAGAGTTAGTAGACAACCCGAGAGATACATCAGTGTAGGAGAATTTGTAGAGAATCTCCTGGATGATGATGATCCCTATACGTACAAGGAAGCAATGGAAGATGTTGATTGTCGCCATTGGTAAAAGGCAATGCAATCAAAAAATGAATCTATGTTCAAAAATAAAGTCCAATCTCTTGTAGACTTGCCTAAAGGGATAAAACCCATCGGGTGCAAGTGGGTATACAAGAGGAAAAGTGGAATGGATGGAAAGATGGAAAATTTTAAAGCTAGATTGGTAGTTAAATGTTATACACAGAAGAAAGGTATCAATTATGAAGAAACCTTCTCTCATGTGGCCATGCTTAAATCCATTAGGATACTCTTATTCGTTGTGGCATCTCTAGACATAGAGATTTGGCAAATGGACGTCAAGACAGCTTTCCTTAACGGAAGTCTCGATTGACTTGGAAGTGGTTCTCGATGCGAATAAACAGATCACTATCAATTGTGACAATAGTAGAGCAGTGGCTAATTTGAGAGAACCAAGAAGTCATAAAGAAGGGAAACATATTGAAAGAAAGTTTCACTTTCTGAGGGAAATTAAGTATAGGGGTGATGTGATGATTACCAAGATCGTGTCAGCAGATAATCTAGCAGATACCTTTACAAAGGCTCTTCCATAAAAGAGTTTTGATAGGCATGTAGAGAACATGGGGATGAGAGATATAACACATTTGCTATAGAGCTAGTGGAAGATTGTTGGGATTATGCTCGATGGCAAGAGTATAATAATGTATTTTACAATCTTTTCATATTAATAAAGTGATTTCTAGTTTAACAAATCTTATAGCATTTATAGGTTAATTATTATAATTGTCAAAAGTAAATAATCATAAGGTCAAAAGACTATGAGAAAGAAGAATTGTTCATATATCTAGATATGTATGAGGTAGACACAAATCTTTAGTTAGTCTTAAATAATATTCACAACTTAAGATTAAGGTTGGGCACCTTTATCTAGTCATAGTTGTAGATTCTTTTGCTAGCATTTGAGTGGGATCAAATGTGTTATGATGAGTCTAAAATCATTAAAGTGTGGTGCCTTTAGGCAAAAGAATCTAGTGCACAGGGTGCATTGAATTGGATCACAGTGAAATACTTTATCTGGAAACGTCAACGGATAAAAGTTTTAACTTGAAGACAATCGTAGAGTCTATCTCAATCCTAAGATAAATTATGGACATATGGTTGCAAGTCTTATCATTTGAGCTATCAATGAGTACAATTATATAGAATAGTCTGTTCTTGATAGTTTGATGGTATTCATTTGTTAATCGATAGAGGACTTCATTTATAGATATGGACATCGTGACTTCATTTATTAAATGTGGGTAGAATACCATCATATGGATATTTTGAGGTATTGAATATTAAATTTTAACTTTAAGTTTTCAATAGTGTCTATTGAAACATGGCTTATGGACAAGTCAAAATATCCAAGTTTAAAATGTGGTCATATGAGTAAATATGGTAACTTGGAGAGCTATGAACGGTCTATAAGCTTTTGGTGATTACAGGTATTTTTCACGAGGATAAACTATCTCTAATAAAGTTATCTAGGGTATGAATGAGCAATATTAACTTATTCTATCTTTATTTAAGAGTTCATTATAGTTCTTCAGTAGAATGAACTAAAATTAATATATCAGACCTAAGTAAATTACTTGTTGATTATGATTAGGTTATGTCTAGTGGAGCTTAAATTTAGATGGCCTGTCAAGATTCCCAATCCACACGAATTTTTATGGATCACTTTATATATTCTACCGGACCAATATATGGGTCGATCTAGAATTGTATTAAGCCTTGTGGACTTGTTTCTTTTAGTAAGAATGGGTCCAGTTCACATGTGGACTTTTTATTTTGGTCCAATGGATTTAATAAAATAAGAAAAAATAATATATATGCCCATGTGTGGTCTTGGACGGCAAGGCTTTATAAAATAGCTTATTATAATGTTTTTTATTTTATTATTTAATTAAATGGAAATTAATTATTTAATTAAAATTCGAAACCTTTTTCCTATTAGGAAAAGATCTCCTAATATTATACTATTGTTGGTAGTATAATTAATATTAAAGACTTTATTTGATAAGTAGATAAATAAAAGGAATTATTAATAGTCAAATTAGAAAGTCTTTATTATGGTCACAAATACTCTAAAGAGTTGGATTAGAAGTCTTGATGTAGGAAATAATTCTTTTTGGAAAAGGATTCTTGGTCACTAAGTAAATCCACCTAAGGAAAGGATTCTTGCCCACCAAGTAAATCCTTCTTAGGAGAGGATTTGGTCTCCTATATATGCTACCAATTAATTTCGACAAAGACATAACTTATGGTGTGAGAAGTTGTTTTTTTATTGTTTAAAAAAAAACTTCGTCCAACTCATTGTGTGAAGAATTCGGCCAAGCATAGAGAAAAGATGAAATGTTTTTGTTTTCGATAGTACACTAGTATCCTTTGCATCAAAAGGGTTTTGTGTACAACATCGAATCAAGGTTCATGTGAGTTTCAATCAAATTGATTGATAATTCAAAAGTGACCGGACATTCTCGGTTTTTCTCTTGGAGGATTATTGTGACTAACAAAGAAGAAGATTTCGTTTGTTTCAATACTCAGGCATAAAATTTAAAGAAAGAGAGCCCACACTAATAGGTGATTCACGTTTGTGATAGGATTGGAAGATCTTGCGGATTCAATTCGACTCTATTTCAATCATCACGAATAAAAAAATGTACGACAATTTTAATATACATCAATTAATCTTGGGTTAAGGTATTGGAACCCCATCCACCGGTCACGCAGAACTAGGTTTTAAAAGTTTTAATACATATCACATTCTGTATCTAGGACCAGTGAACTTGTGATCGTAATTATTTTCGGAACTAATACATATAATATGTAAACACAGGAAATTGTAATCAATATAATCAAAAGAACATACCAACGTTTGGAGGCTCCTTCACTATACAATGTGCTCTTGTCTGAACCACTTGATCTTCCTCGCTATCTCCCGGGACTGGTAACTGAGTGTGGGCGCGTCATGATCTCAGGAACTTTAATGGAGGATGTAGATAAATAATTGTAGAAACTCTTTCTTCTCAATTTGATGTATTGATTTTATACACATATGAATTACATCTCATGCAAAAAATATATTGACAGACGTGGTTCGTTTCTTTATAAATAATATATATCAAATATATATAAAACGCCTGCACATCAATATATATAACGCCTGCACCAACATATATATATCGCCTGTCCCTTGCGTATATTGTATATATATATTTTATAAGCCAACTATTTTCTTGACTTTTTATTCATCTGATGTGTCTTCTTCTTTTACCAAAAACCAAATCTTGCCATCCTGCACTTTTTGATTTATATCTATATATACTGCTCACGAATCAACTTGTTTTTTTTTTCTTTTATATATCTCAATTAATATATAAAACATATATATCCTATATATATCCTTGTTTGTATCCTATACAAACACTTATATATATATATATATATATATATGTATATACCCATTTACATCCAATGCAATCTCTTGTGTTATAGTTGATATATATCTTTTAATTACCCTTTTCAAATATATCTAATATATTAAAAATGATAATTATAAGTATTTTAAGTTTAAACTTAAATTCAAATACTTAGATAAATGATAGAGTAAGATAAAAATAATCCTATTATTTTATCTTCATCTAAATCCATATTCAACTAACACCCTCCAATTAATTGTTAATTAATAATTCATAATTATATATTATAATTAAATAATTTAATTATTTAATTAATTTAACTATTAACATTCATTAATTAAATAATATCATTATTCAATTAATTCCCGAATATACACGTGTCACTCTTGTAACACAATTAATTGGACAATCCAATTAATTAACCATGACCCTTGTTACCTGAATCAATCGGGCGAGAAAGGGAACATAATGGACCCACAGTATTTTGAGCTACAATAATCCTCAGAATCATTAATTAAACTCTTTAATTAATATTCCTTGGTTATTAACTCTGGTGTTATTCCACTAAAAACCCGAAACTGTACTCTCTCAACTGTAGACACTTTTACACAAACCGATACAATTCGGTGTCCGTCAATATAGCTATTACATATGGTGTGATCATCCACAGTAGTTCATAATTAGAGCTGGGTCATAATGTCTGTTATACCCCTCTAATCACATATATCCTTTAAGTACCATTAATTCTCTAATGGACAATAAATCCTATTTCCTCACGGAATTAGGAGAGTGCTCATATTGTCCAAGCCCCGAATCAACCCTTAAGGGAACTACCATCTACTTCTTACAAGAAGGAGTGGATTCCACTATTGTGTACAAACCTTCCCAGCCACAAGCCAAACCGCAATCCCAACATAAGGAGTATATTGATCAGAAAATACATCTGATCTCACGCATGGTATATCAAAGACTACGATTTAACCTGAAGGAGTCGATAAGACACTCAGGATTAAGATCACCCACATATAGCCATCATTAGTTGATATATATGAATCTCATCAATAAATAGATCTTGGTGAGAGATTCATATAGATCATGTCCCAGTCATATATGATCACATCATACAAGGTGCCTCCATTCCCATATCTCATATGAATGATTCAGGATAGAATCATCGTACATTATGGAATGAACCACAGCTATAGATTAACCACAAATAAAGTACCTAACTTTATTTGCTATCTGTGGACTCTTCAGATTGCACGTCTCTTACTGTATCCATCTGTATAAGACACTCATATACACAGTTCGAGATTACATCTGGCAATCTTGGATGTTTAAATATATACACAAGTTTATAAAATAAATAACATAACAAGAATGAATTGAAATTTTTCATTTTTATTTATTTAATAAATCCATTTACAAATTATATCTTTAGGGCATAAACCCCAACAATCTCCCACTTGCACTAAAGCATGTGAGGCATGTCTCGTAACCCTAGGTGACCCAAAAACACTTTAGCCGGTAAGGTCTTCGTAAATGGATCTGCATGATTGTCTTGTGAGACTATCTTGGTGATGATCACATCTCCTCTCTTCACTATCTCTCTAATGAGATGATACTTTCTCTCTATATGCTTCCCTCTTTTGTGGCTTCTTGGTTCTTTAGAATTTTCCACAGCACCACTGTTATCACAATAAAGTGTGATGGGCCTATCCAGATCTGGAACAACTTCCAGATCACTCAAGAACTTACTGAGCCAAACAGCCTCTTTAGCAGCTTCACAAGCGGTTACATATTCAGCTTCCATGGTGGAGTCAGCAATTAAAGATTGCTTGATACTTCTCCACACAATGGCTCCACCATCAAGGGTGAATAGTGATCCAGACGTGGATTTCCTAGAATTCCTGTCTGGCTGAAAATCAGAATCTGTGTAACCTAACGGGATCAAATCCTACCCAGAATACACTAGCATATAGTCTCTCGTTCTCCGAAGATACTTGACAATTGTCTTGACAGCAACCCAGTGATCCAATCCTGGGTTAGACTGGTATCTATTGACTACTCTCAATGCATAGCAGAAGTCCGGTCTCGTGTATAACATAGCATACATGAGACTACCTACTGTCGATGCATAGGGTACATGTCTCATATCCTCAACTTCTTGAGGTGTCTTAGGACACTGTTCCTTAGACAAATTAACTCCATGCCTAGAAGGTAAATTACCTTTCTTGGAGTTTTGCATCGAAAATCGCACAAGAATCTTATCGATATATGATGCCTGAGAAAGTGCTATGAGTTTGTTCTTATGATCCCTTATAAGTTGGATCTCAAGAACATAACTCACCTCTCCCAAATCTATCATTTGGAATTGGCTTGCCAGCAAGCCCTTCTCATCAATGATGCGCGTGTAGACACAAGGCTTATCGACATTCTGCACGAAGCCATAGGTTTTGATCATATCATCAAATCTGGTGTTTCAAGATATAGATGTTTGCTTAAGCCCAAAGATGGACCTTTGCAGCTTGCAAACCTTTTGCTCTTGATCTGGAGACACGAATCCTTCTGGTTGCATCATATAAATGATCTCATCAAGATTTTCATTCAAGAATGCAGTCTTGACGTCCATTTGCCAAATTTCATAATCAAAATTGGCAGCAATGGATAAGAGAATCCTAATAAACTTAAACATGGCTACTGGCGAGAAGGTCTCTTCATAATCGACCCCCTCTTTCTAGGTATAACCCTTGGCCACTAGCCTTACCTTGAAGGTCTCTACCTTCCCGTCTACTCCTCTCTTTCTCTTGTAGATCCACTTACACCCTATGGGTTTTACCTCATCCGGTAAGTCTACAAGATACCAGACTGAGTTAGAGTACATGGACTCCATCTCAAGATTCATGGCTTTAAGCCATTCCTCTTTATCAGGATCTTCCATTGCATTCTTAAATGTCAATGGATAATCCACATTATCAATAGAGACAACACCTTGTCCCTCACCTATAGCTAAATAGCATTCAGGTTGTCTCACAACCCTCTCGCTATATCTAGATAGTAGTGTATCCTGATCAGGAACCATCTGACTCTCAGATGTTTGTGGAACAACAACTCTTGCTGATGAAGCACTAGTCTCACCAGGCTCTAACTTATTTAATACATTCTTGGAACGAGGTTTATGGTCACTAATGTAATTGTCCTCAAGAAACGTTTCATTTGTCGATACAAATACTTTGTTTTCTTCAGGACTATAAAAGTGTCCACCTCTGTTCTCGTTAGAGTATCCTACAAACAGGCAGACAATAGATTTGGAATCTAGCTTTCCAGTTCTATTCTTCAACACGTGTGCTGGACACCCCCATATGCGAAAATGTCACAAACTAGTTTTACGACCATTCCACAACTTTAGAGGAGTCTTAGGAATAGATTTGGATGGCATTACATTCAAAATGTATACCGCTATTTGTAACGCATATCCCATAAGGAATTTGTTAATGATGACAAACTAATCATAGATCTCACCATTTCCATTAGGGTTCTATTTCTCCTCTCTGCTACAAAATTTTGCTGAGGAGTACCAGGAGCTGTGAGTTGGGAAACTATCCCATGCTCGACCATGAAGCCTTCAAACTCTTGGTCAAGGTACTCACCTCCATGATCCGATCGTAGTGACTTGATAGTCCTACCTAATTAATTCTCAACTTTAGCTCGAAATTCTTTAAACTTTACAAATGTTTTCGACTTTCGTTGCATCAGGTAGTCGTATCTGTATCTTGAGTAGTCATCTATGAAGGTGACATAATACTCATAACCACCTCTAGCTTTAACATTCATCGGTCCGCGGACGTCTGTATGTATAAGCTCTAGTGGTTCTTTAGCTCTAAGCCCTTTTCCAGTAAAAGGTCTCTTAGTCATCTTACCTTCCAAACAAGAATCGCAGACAGGTAAGGTGTCAACCTTTAACTCACTTAAACGTCCACTTTTTACTAATCTGTCTATCCGGTCAAGGTTGATATGACCAAGCCTTAGATGCCAGAGATACGTGTCATTATTTGGAGAAATCTTATGTCGTTTAGTTTTTGGCTTTTCAACCTTAAACATTTTGGTGTTGAGTAGTGTAGTATGTATTAACGGTCTTAACACATACAAATTGTTTTCATTAATTCCTGAACAAATATTCAGACCATTCTTTCCAATAATAACAGACTTATTATTAAAAGAAATAGAATATTTTTGTTCTAACAACTTAGAAACGGAAATCAAATTCCATGTAAATTCAGGAATATAAAATACATTGTCCAACAATATATAATTATTACATGAAAAATGTAATCTAATTACGTCCACTGCTCGTGCCGACACAACATCCCCCTACCCCAAACGCATTGAGCAGGCTTGCTCCTCTATCTGTGTCCAAGAATCAGTCCATTTTGCAAAGAATAACAAACATGGTTAGTGGCCCCCGAATTAACTATCCAGGGTGAAGAATCATCTTCTACTAAACACGACTCAAGAACAAGTAAATCATGTTTACTTTTCTTAAACTTCTTCTTGCTTTGGGCTTTCTTAGGTTTGGGCTTACCCTTCGCTTTCCCAGTAGACCTCTTTCTCTTTTTATTATTAGAGTAGGATGATGGTTCGGCAACATTTTCCTCACTGCTCTTGCCCTTGTTGTCCTTAGTCAAAGACTCAAAGGTAGTGAGCTCATTAAGCAACTATGTGAGATTTAGCCTAAACTTGTTCATCCCGTAGTTGTTCGTAAACTGATTGAAACTCTTCGAAAGGTTCGTCAGTATGATGCTCACTTGACTGGGTTCGTCAATGGATACGCCATTGACTTCTACCTTGTTGAAGTAGGACATCATGCTCAGGACATGTTCCCAAACTAACGTACCTTTCTTCATACGAGTGAGCATAGCGGAACGAACAACTTCATGTCGCTTTTGCTCGAAGGGCTGCCTGAACATAGCTTGCAATGACTCCATGATTTCGAATGCTGAAGTCATTGCTTCATGCTTTGTGACAAGCACGTCTGTTATAGAAGCCAACAGATATGTTCGGGCCTTCTTATCAGATGAGACCCATCGCTCGTATGCCTCACGAACAGTTAGTGTGGCATTGGTAGCAGGCGCTGAAGGACATTCCTCCGTAAGCACAAACTTGAGGTCTTTGGTGACCAATATTGCATTAATGTTAAGTTTCCACTTAGTGTAGTTATCACCAGTTAATTTGTCGTTTGCGAGAATATGAAGTAATGCAGAAGACATTATTGCTGAAATAAATAAAACATTCATTCAGTCATTTATTTAAAACAAGTGCCAGTGCTTTGGCATAAATTTAAACATGATGCATGAACATGTTTAACGAACTAGAACTACCCTAAAACTGGTTACTATACCACGACAATCCAACATACCACAAAGAAGTGCCGCCTTAGGGTTAGTCAAGTCTTTGCATGTTGGATCGAGACATTCTCAATCAAATGATATTCTAGAATAACTCTTATTCCATATCATTCAACCATCATTCATTCAGTCAATTTTTTAATTAACAAACTTAATCCAAACCTTCGTGAGTGTAACCCACCATTTCAGATCTCACGAGCTTAACTAGATAATTGCCGCCTTAGGGTCGGTCAATCCCGAAATACCCTCAGAAATCCTATCCGTTAGGAAGTCAACCTTTGTATTGACCTTTGTGGAAACCCTCCTTAGGGAGGACGAAAGCAAAACCGTCACGAGGCTCCACTTGGATCTCACGGTGTTGAACTAATGATTGAGACCGCGGGATATATATGTCATATATCCCTCTCCCACTCACTATTTTAAAATTAGGGTTTTCTATTAACCGTTAATGCACCTAGATTCTACATGATTAAACGACTAACTTTAATCAAGTTATCTAGCGCATTAACTTATTAGAAATAAATTCTAATTAACTAATAAATTATTAATGATTTTTAACAATTAAAAATCTAATCTATTAGTGAATAATCTAAGTTTTTGTAAACTATTTTCTAAGGTCAGATTATTATGTTAGTGTTTACCAAATTTAACTATTACAACTCTAACACTTTATTCGGTTCATTTATTATTAGGTAATTGATCATATTAATCCTTATAACAATAAATGACCCTATTAATCTAACTTATTAAACACTTTAATAACTAGATTAATATTAATGAGAATTAACAAGTTTTATAACCATTAAAAACTAATCTCATTATTCATAGCCAATTATGTATATTGCCCATTTTAATCACATTAAAAAAATACATAAAATATCAGGCTATGATGCATGTATGACATATCAAATATATTTGTGTAGGCACATCTAATCTAAATGATATATGTATGCATGACAATGCTTTTATCATCACATAATATAAAGCATACATGAATTGACCGAGTACTGTGGATTATTTAACCTAAAAAAAATTGGATTCTAAAATTACAAAAAATTTCCCAAGGCATTCCTTGGTCTTCTTTTAACTTCAGATATACTCCAGTCTCTTCAGGTCACTCCGATTCATCTCATGAATCTATCTTTGTGATTTTTCCAAGTCTTCAATATAGGTTACATTTTTTTTTATAATACAATAACAGTAAAAAAAATATAAACAAAAAAAATAATACAATCCATAAACCTTAAATCCACAATACCATATAATTAACGATCAATCATGTTTTTGTAAATTAAAAAAAATATTATACATACAAAAACAACATACAGTCAATTTAAATCGTGCATACAAAATCATACATACAAGAGCATCGAAAACAATTTCCTGTTTTGAAAATAAAATAGGCTCTGATACCAATTGTTAGAACCCCGTCCACCGGTCACGCAGCGAAATTAGGTTTTAAATTTTTTAATACAGATCACAATCTGTATCTGTGACCAGTGAACTTGTGATCGTAATTATTTTTCGGAACTAATACATATAATATGTAAACACAGGAAATTATAATCGATATAATCAAAAGAACATACCAACGTTTGAAGGCTACTTTACTTTACAATGTGCTCCTGTCTGAACCACTTGATCTTCCTCGCTATCTCCCAGGACTGATAACTGTTTGTGGGCGTGTCACGATCTCAGAAACTTTAATGGAAGATGTAGTGAAATAATTGAAGAAACTCTTTCTTCTCAATTTACTGTATTGATTTCATACACATGAATTGCATCTCATGAAAAAAAAATATTGACAGGCGTGGTTCATTTCTCTAAATATAATATATATCAAATATATATAAAACGCCTGAACATCTATATATATAACGCCTGCACCAACATATATATATATCGCATGTCCCTTGCGTATATTGTATATATATATTTTATAAGCCTACTATTTTCTTGACTTTTTGTTCACCTGATGTGTCTTCTTCTTTTACCAAAACCCAAATCTCACCGTCATGCACTTTTTGATTTATATCTATATATATTGCTCACGAATCAACTTGTTTTTTTTTTCTTTTATATATCTCAATTAATATATAAAACACATATATATATCTTTTAATTACCCTTTTCAAATATATCTAATACATTAAAAGTGATAATTATAAGTATTTTAAATTTAAACTTAAATTCAAATACTTAGATAAATGATTTAGTAAGATAAAAATAATCGAATTATTTTATCTTCATCTAAATCCATATATCAACTAACACCCTCCAATTAATAGTTAATTCATAATTCATAATTATCAATTATAATTAAATAATCTAATTATTTAATTAATTTAAACATTAACATTCATTAATTAAATAATCCCATAATTCAATTAATTCCTGAATATATACGTGTCACTTTTGTAACACAATTAATTGGACAATCCAATTAATTAACCGTGACCCTTGTTACCTAAATCAATCGGGCTAGCAAGAGGACCTAACGGACCCACAGTATTTTGAGCTCCAATAATCCTCAGAATCATTAATTAAACTCTTTAATTAATATTCCTTGGTTATTAACTCTGGTGTTATTCCACTAAAAACCCGAAGTTGTACTCTCTCAACTGTAGACGCTTTTACACAGACCGATACAACGCCGTGTCCATCGATATAGCTATTACATATGGTGTGATCCTCCACAGTAGTTCATAATTAGAGCTGGGTCATAATGTCTGTTATACCCCTCTAATCACAAATATCCTTTAAGTACCATTGATTCTCTAATGGACAATAAATCCTATTTCCTCACGGAATTAGGAGAGTGCTCATATTGTCTAAGCCCCGAATCAACCCTTAAGGGAACTACCATCTACTTCTCATAAGAATGAGTGGATTCCTATATTATGTACAAACTTTCCCAGCCACAAGCCAAACCGCAATCCCAACATACGGAGTATATTGATCAGGAAGTGCATCTGACCTCACCTATGGTATATCAAAAGACTACGATTTAACCTGAAGGAGTCGATAAGACACTCAGGATTAAGATCACCCACATATAGCCATCATTAGTTGATATATATGAATCTCATCGGTAAACGGATCTTGGTGAGAGATTCATATTGATCATGAACCAGTCCTATATGATCACATCATATAAGGTGCCTCCATTCCCATATCTCATATGAATGATTCAGGAAAGAATCATCGTACATTACGGAATGGACCGCAGCTATAGATTAACCACAAATAAAGTACCCAACTTTATTTGCCATCTATGGACTCTTTAGATTGCACGTCTCTTACTGTATCCATCCGTATAAGACACTCATATACACAGTTCGAGATTATATCTGGCAAACTTGGATGTTTAAATATATGCACAAGTTTATAAAATAAATAACATAACAAGAATGAATTGAAATTTTTCCTTTTTATTTATTTAATAAATTCATTTACAAATTACATCTTTAGGGCATAAACCCCAACATAAGGTTCTTTCTTTTAAAGGGATTTTTTTTAAATATACTAACCCTAATTTTTTACGCTTCCATTGTGTGATTTTCCCTACAAATATATCATGTGATCCATGCAAGTTCGTGTGAATTAGGGAGCTTGAGGGGCTATCTAAATTTATGCTCCTTTGGAAATAACCTAATCACAATCAATAAATGATTCACCTAGATTTGATCTATTAATTTTAGTTCATTCCACTAAAGAACTAAAATTGAACTCACAAATAAAGATGGAATAAGTTAATGTTCCTCATTCATGCCCTAGACAATCTTAATGGAGATAGTGTATACTCATGAAGAATACCAGTAATCGTCAAGAGCTCTTATACCACCTATAGCTCTCCTAGTTATCATATTTACTCGTATGACCACGGTTTGAATTTGGATATTTTGAATTGTCTAGAAGCCATATTTCAGTGGACACTATTGAAAACTTAATATTAAGATTTAATATCCAATACCTCAAAATATCTATATGATGATATTATACTCATATTTAATAAATGGGGCCACGATTTCCATATCTATAAATGAAGTCCTCTTTCGATTAACAAATGAATACCACCAAATTATCGAGGTTATAATACGCTATTTAACCGTACTCATTGATAGCTCATATGATAACACTTGCAATCATAAGTCCATCATTTATCTCAGGATTGAGATAGACTCTCTGATTGTCTTCAAGTGAAAACTTTTATCCATTGATGATTCTAAAGAAAGTATTTTTATGTGATCCTATAAACCACACTTTGATGATTTTAGACTCATCATAACACATTTGATACCACTCAAATGCTAGCAAATGAATCTACAACTTTAACAAGGTAAAGACGCCCAACCTTTATCTTAAGTTGTGAATATTATTCAAGACTAAGTAATGAATTGTGTCTACCTCATACAAATCTAGATGTACAAACAATCCTTCTTTTCTCTTAGTCTTTTGACCTTATGATTATTTACTTTTGACAATTATAATATTTAAATTATAAATCACTTTATTAATATGAAAAGATTGTCAAATACATTATTACACACTTGCTATTGAGCATAATCCCAATATATATTGTGTAGAAGATAGCTCTTGGAGTATATTTGAAGAGAAAGATGATTTTAAGAGATTGAAGAGAGTAAAGTGTAACTGTTGTAAGAAGGAGTCGACCCGTAATTAGCCAAATAATCTTCAACAAAAGTTGATGACGTTGTGCCTTTTACACAATGCCTGTCACGACAATATAACAGCGGCCTTTGTTAATTGTCAAGCACTGTCAATTGTGCTGTATAATTGATGGCGTGTTTCACAGTGTCTTTGATTATGTCTCGTCCGCTGTCACAACACTGTAGGACCGTCGTGCCTTCCCACAACGGTCATTGCTTATTTATGGTGGCTTTCTATTCCGAATTGGTCGAGAGTTGTCCCAGAACATCTCAAATCAAATCCCAAAAGACTCTACAAAATCAATACATGCTTTGGAAATTTCCTAAACTCAGTTTAGGAATTAATCATCAATGATGAACTCCAAATTAGGAAAGAATTTTATTCCTTAATTAATTCTATTTTGCTACTTGGTGTGTTTCCTACAACAAAGCAAGTTGGGAACCTACAAGGAGTACCTATAAATACCGAGAGTTTTTTTTTCATGAAAGAGGGAGATTCATTGTTGAGGATTGAAGAACTTTCATAGTTTTTATTTTCTCTGTTCTTCTACGTTTCTTTAATTTCAATATATTTATTTGCTTTTATAGTTATGATATGTAGCTAAAATTTTCATAGCTAGGGCTAACTTGAAGCCCTAGACATGACTCCAATTCAATAGACAAGTGTGTTTCAATGAAGTATTATTTTCCTTACATGATGATTTCAATTTCTCCAAAATAATTGTTTTTCTATTATTGTGTTTCTTTGATTGATCACCTTAGAAGCATGGTTTTAGGATCTATATTGTAGGATAGAGTTCGAATACCATACAATCATAGTCTTGCATGCAACAATTAATTGGAATTAGACCTAATTAAGGGAAATTGATTCATGAATAATCTGGAATAAATACCATTTTTTAGGGTTCATGTGATATTCATATTCTCTTCATTTTTAATGGATTTAAATTATTAAATCTAGTAAATACCCATGCAAGGCTGTAATTTAGGATACAAGTATTTATGCAAATACCATTCAATCTACATATTAACTAAGAGAGAATCAATACAACTTGTGTGGAATACCCACCGCCTTGTTGTGAATATCTTCATCATGTTTGATTACTTATTAACTTCATTATTGTCTATAGATTGGATGAATGTTTAGTGGTGGATAGGAAGCTCTAATTAGCTTTTCTTTATTGATATTTTTCCAAATAATTTTTCTACTGCGTTTCTTTAATTTAGTTTAATTTGAATTCTTAGTTTTGAACAATCAATTCAAAACCCCCAATTGCTTGTGTGACTTGTGCTTATTTAAGTTATCTTAGAGTTGTAAAGTGTCTTAATTTAGTTCTTTTAAATTCTTAACTGTTGTAGATAATTCGTTCCTCGTGGGAATGACCGTTGCTTACCCATTATACTATCGTTTATGATTTGTGCACTTACAAAGTTTTATAACATTTTTGTTTACTATTTTACAACCAACAAGTTTTTGGGGCTGTTGTAGGGGAATAAATTGCTTATTTTAGTTTTGAGTTAGTTTTTGTTTTTTGAATCTCTTAGGTTTATTTAGTAATTTTTTTCGTTTACACTTTTTTTTTTCTTTTGTAGGTTTCTGAACGGTCGTCGTTATGTGGATACTCATCCTTTAGAACAACATCCTGAGATCGAAAGAACTCTCCATCAACTAAGGCAAAATCAAGAGAGAAACATGGCAGACGATCCTCCATAAAATCAAGTGGTTGTCCAAGTGGCGTTGAACAATCTGAATATACCTTTCAAGGAGTTCACGATCCTTAAGGCTTTGGACCAACCATCATGCATCATTCTTCCACCCAACATCAATTTCAAGATCAAGAGTGGTACAATCCATCTTCTTCCAACATTCTATGGAAAATCTGTAGAAGACCGTCACATCCATATCAAAGAATTTTTTGCAGTATGCACCACTATCACTAGTGGAGGCGAGAATGATGAAGGAATTTGTTTGAGACTTTTTCCTTTCACATTCAAGGTAAAGCCAATGAGAGGCTCTACTCGCTACCAAGTAGATCCATCACAACATGGGTCGATCATGCGGCTAAGTTCCTTTCAAAATTCTTTCTAGCTCAACATACAAGTAAAATTCAAAAAATAATTATAGGGATATAGTAGGTCAATGGTGAACCGTTCCATGAATATTGGGAGCGTTTTCATCGGTTACTCAACTCATGCCCACATCATGGGATAGAAGAATATTACCTTATTCAATACTTTTATGAATGGTTGCTTGACTCTAAGATGATCATGGTTTATGCTACAAGTGGAGGGGGATTGATGAACAAGAATGCATTGGAGGCTAATGAGATAATTGAGAGGCTTTCAGAGAATGCTCAACAATTCAACTATCGAAGAACCCTTCAAAGAAAGCTAGAATTTATGAAGTAAACACTAATGATTATGGACCCCAAATCGCCCATTTGACAAAGTTAGTTCAACAATTGGTCCCGAATTCTCAAGTGTGGTATGCACAAATCCGAGACACTCTTTAGAGACATGTCCGAGTCTAGGCGACAATGGGGAAGAGATGGCAAATTATGTGTAACAACAATGTCAAAGGAATGATCCGTTCTCCAACACATATAAGTCGGGTTGGCGACAACATCCAAACTTTGGGTGGAAGAATACACAAAATGCATTAATGGCATTAATGCCACCATCGGTTCAAAATCAATTTGCACCTCAACAACCTCCAAGACAAGGTAAGTCCCTCGATGAACTCATGGAATATTTAGCACTAAGTACCCAATCTTTTATGTAGGAAACAAGAAAATCTATCAAGAACATAGAGAACCAAATTAGGCAAATAGCATCCTCATTGAGTCAAAGAGACCAAGGTAGACTTTCAAGCCAAGTGATCCAAAACTTGAAGGGAAATCAAGAATCTCAAAGGCGATCACTCTTCAAAGTGGCAAGGAAGTGAGACAAGGAAAGAAAAAGAATGAAGTTGAAAAGGAAGCCGAAGAAAAAGAATAAGAACTACCTCGAAAGAAATGACAACAAAAGAAGAAGGATTCGGTGGTCGAGGAACCAAGTGCTGAAATTTTAGCAAAAGTACCATATCCAGGGAGACTTGTAAAGGGAAAGAGAAAGCAAATTATGAAAGACAACCTTGATACCTTTCAGAAGGTACAAATCAACATTCTTCTGCTGGAAGGTATTCAACAAATTCCAAGGTATGCAAAATTTCTCAAGGAATTGTGTACAAACAAGAGAACATTTAAGGAAAGAGAGACATTGACTCTAAATGAGGAGGTCTCTACTGTACTGTTACACAAACTACCTCCAAAACACAAAGACCCAAGAAGTTTCACAAATCCTAGCATCATCGGAACCCAAAGGTTTGAACTAGCTTGACTTGATTTCGGTTCTTCTATTAATTTAATGGCTTTCTGTGTGTTTGAATCTTTAAAGATAGGTTAACTCAAGGAGACCTCTGTAAGTATACAACTTACGGATCGATCCATTCGATACCTAAGAGGAGTACTAGAAGGAGTACTAGAAGATGTACTAGTCAAGGTCAATGAGTTGATTTTTCTAGCCGATTTTCTAGTACTCAAGATGGAGGATGACCCCACTCTCGAAAAAGATCTTCATTTGATCCTTCGAAGACCATTCATAAGGATGACAAAGACAATGATCAATGTTTATGAAGGCACACTTACAATGTCAACGAATGAGGAGATGGTAAAATTCAATGTTTTATTACGCTTTTAAGTTTCATAACGATGAGGGTGCATGTTTTTTCTCAGATATTATGGATGAATTGGTCCAAGAGGAAATTGAAACATCATAAGGGGAAACTTTATTGGAAAAGGTGTTAATTCATAGTTTACAAACAAGGGAAGACGCGTTAAATCTCATGCGGGACTTATGGCATGATCCGTGGTCATGTTCGTCATCAAGAAAAGAGGAAAATTAAGATAAAAGTGTAAGCCCCACCAAGTTCTATGAAATTGATGTCCTTCAATCTATAAAGCAATAGGTCGGCACCCTTGACTGCTTTGTAATGGAAGTGCACGAATATGAGAATCTATCGAACTTATCTAATAAAGATTTGGATGCACTCATGGAAAGTTTAGACAATGAGTCAAATAAGGTGGTTGACATGGTAAAAAAATCCAAGAGTCACTTCTTCTTATTTAGATTTGCTGGCAAGAATTAAAGCCATTGAAAAATAGAGGGAATCTTTTGTGAAGAAATTTGAGGAGTTTGCTCGAGAGTGAGTAGAACTCAAAGATGAGTTTGGCCAACGAATACGGCTTATAAAGGCCGAGATTGAATAGAGAGATAGAGCCTTAGAGATTATAAAGAATAAAAACTCAAAAACATTGCATAACTTGCAAAGGCTGATAAAGAGATCAAGTCATTGACAACCGAGGTAATGAAACAACCGGTAGGAGTTCAGCTTTACAAAGCAAGTAAAAATAGGTCAAGTAAGTCGATCAACAAGAGGAGAAGGAGGAGAAGTAATAGACAGAAAGGGAGAGCTTCACCACCTGATGATAGCCACTAAGAAAGTAACTTTCCTAGATTTGTCCCCGTTTGCCATTATTGCAATATGAAGGGTCACATTCGACCAATGTGTTATAAATATATTAGATAACACAAATGGATGAACGAGAGTTGAAATCATGGAAGTAACAAGGCATAACAAGTATGGATGATAAAGGATGATCTCAAGAAAGTTTCACTCAATTTCCACATGCCAAACTGTGTGGTGGATGGATGAGGTGATGAGCTGAATACGCAAAGCCGCGAGGTTAAATCAATTTCTAGGTGGGAGGCAACCCATCCAAGTTTTTCTTTTTCTTTTGTTTTTCTTTGTGTCACTCCTTGCTCCCTAATTCTTTCATTCTTTTTCTTTTTCAAACATTTAGGACAATGTTTAGATTAGGTTTGGGAGTGTGGTTTAATTTTCATTTCTTTTTGTGTATTTTTGAGTCTTTGGGTTTTCATGTTCTGCTGGAGATATTTTTATGCAAATATTTTTGTTCAAACTGTTCCTTTTAGCAAGGAAATAATTTTTTTTGTCCATGTTAGGTTCTTTGATTTTTCGATACGAATCCAACGGTATAAAGAACAAAAAATTATGGGTAGTATTTTTAAAGTTATGATCAATTCTTTGACCAAGTGTCATAAATGATACTCTGTTTCGAAATCAGAATTTCACATTTTTCGAAACGATTTTTGATATATGTTCTCAATGAAAGGTGTTTTTTTTTTCATGTTTATCTTCTTTTGTTAAAATTTGAGTAAATTATTTTGAGTATTTTGAGAGATATGCATCAGTTAACAGACATAGGTAAATTTTGAAACATCAATTTCACTCAAGAACATAACATAAAACATAGGAATTAGGGGTCTTAAATATCAACTTTTATCGAACTAACAATTACCCCCAAACCTAGCTTTTGCTAGTCCTTGAGAAAACTCGAAATAAAAATAAAAACTAAAAATAAACTAATCTAAACTAGGTCATTTTCGTAGGAAATACGATAGCATTGAACGTATGCTACAAGCCTTTAAACCTCTAGGTGTCCCTAGTGGGAGGAGTTATAGTCTCTTGAGGGTTTACAACAATTATACCCACAAACATAAATAAGCGAAGAATCAAATAATCAAGATGCAACTCAAATGTATCTTTGAAAGCCAATGCATGCTAAAACCACTGAGTAAAGACAAAAATTATGCCACAAATTTGAATGCACTGAAGGTTCCATTAAGGGGTTTTGGAGGAACCGAGGTCAGGGTGTTGGGAACCGTTAAACTACCGGTAGAAGCTAGAAGCTTTCCTTGTACGAAGACAATATTATTGGATTTTATGGTCGTAAATGTCGAGAATTGACCATATAACGCTCTGCTAGGGCGGCCCATCATGAACAAAATAAAAACTGAAACTTTAACCTACATGCTTATGGTAAAATTTCTGACCAAAGCCGGTGTAGGGATCATGAAAAGCTCACAGGAGTGGGCCAGGAAAGTGAATCTTGCCGTATACAGTGAAAAGGCAGAGTCAGGGGTAATGCAAGTGCATGCTGTCAAAAAAGATAAAGACCTAAAAGTATACTCAACAGAGGCAAAAACCGAAACTCCGAATAGGTTTGATTTAGACCCGAGAGAGGCATCGCTAGAAAGTGACAAAGGCTTAGACGAACAGACCATGGAAGTTTCCATGAGCAACGATTATCCCAAGAAGACCGTTAGGCTTGGGTCCAAACTGACAAAGCACGATCAAAGTAAGATGGTTGAACTCCTAAAGAAATACAAAGATGTATTCGCTTAGGAGCACGTGGACCTGCCAGGGATCGGTCCAAGGACAATTTCACATTACTTAGCAGTGAATCCCGATCAGAAACCAGTTATCCAGAAGAGGAGACCCTTCAACCCTGAAAGAAGCAAGGCGATCAAGGAAGTGGTGGACAAACTATTGGTCGTAGGATCCATTCGGAGGTGAAATACTCCGACTAGGTTGCCAACGTGGTCCTGGTGAAAAAGAAAAATGGCCAATGAAGGATGTGTGTGTATTTCACCGACCTTAACAAAGCATGTTTGAATGACAGCTTCTCTTTGCCTCGGATTGACTAGCTGGTAGATGCAACTGCCATTCATGAACTGTTAAGTTTTATGGACGCCTATTCAGGTTACGACCAGATCAGAACGTTCGAACCAAATGAGGAAAAAACCTCATTCATAACTGACATGGGATTGTATTGCTATAAGGTCATGCCATCTGGGTTAAAAAACGTCGTGGCAACTTACCAAAGGCTAGTAAATAAATTGTTTGTTCGACAGATTAGCAGGAATATGGACGTATACATGGACGATATGCTAACCAAAAGTGTAACGTCCGAAGATCATCCGACCGACCTAAGTGAGACGTTCGAAGTGCTACGAAAATATAGGAAGAAGCTAAACCAAAGGAAGTGCATATTTGGGGTACCATCAGACTTGTTCCTGGGATTTCAGGTTCACCAAAGAGGGGCGAAAGTAAACCCGAAGAGAATAAGAGCCTTGGAAGAAATTAGGTCTCCTAAGACATTAAAGGAAATCCAAAGATTGACGGGTTACCTGGTGTCACTGAGTCGGTACATAAGTAAATCAATGGACAAAAGCCTACCCTCTTTCAAAGCAATTAAGCGGGGTAAGGGGGTAGAATGGAATGATGAGTGCGAGCAAGAATTCAGAAAAATAAAAAAATACTTGGGAAAATGTCTGATATTATCTACATCACTTGAAAGGGAAGTGCTCTGCCTCTACATTTCCGTACCAAACTTAGTGACAGGGTAAGTACTGGTCAGATTGGTAGAGGGAACGCTGAAACCTATATACTACACCAGCAGAGCTTTGTTACCTGCGGAAACAAGATGCCCTCCAGTAGAACAAATGGCTTTGGTCTTGGTAGCAGTAGAGAGAAAGCTAATACCATATTTTCAAGCTCACAAAGTTGTAGTATATGCCGACTGTCCATTGAAACACATTTTATCAAAACCCGAGGTGTCGGGAAGGCTGACTAAATGGGCAGTGGAACTAAGCTAGTTTGATATAGTCTACTCGCCAAGAGCGGCGATCAAGGGGCAAGTTGTAGCAAATCTGGTTGCAGAATTCCAGTAGCCAAACAGCGAAGTAATCAGGATGTTAAGAGAAAAGGATTTGTTTGCTTGGAAACTACATGTAGATGTAGATGGATCGTCAAACACGCACGGTAGTGGGGTAGGCATAGTTATATCCACGCCAAAAGGTGACCAGGTGGAATGTGCCTTACGATTTGACTTCAAAGCCACTAACAACATGGCAGAATATGAGGCGCTTCTGGAAGGCTTTACAGTGTGTACGACACTGGGAGCAGATGAGTTGGAAATATTCAGTGACCAACAGGTGATGGTCAATCAAGTTCTGAATGAATACCAACCCAAGGACAACAACATGGCTGTGTATTTAACTATAATCAAGATAATCCTCGAAAGGTTCAAAGCATAAAGAATCACCCAGATTCTGAGGGAGAAAAATGAGAAAGCAAACTCTTTGTCAAAATTGGCATCAGCCACCGGTGCATGGTCAAAAATAGTCCCGATCGCCCACCTCCAAAAGCCAAGTATCGAGACCGAAAATCAAACAAAATCGTCGGAGGTAGAATTGATTGAAGGTGAACAAGCTACATGGATGACCCCGATCAGAGAATACTTAGAGAATGGAGTGCTCCCAAAGGAGATAGTTGAGGCGATACGTCTCATATATAAAGCCATAAGATATTCGATAGTAAAAGGAGATCTATACAGAAAAGGGCTCCAAAACCCTTCAGTAATGTGTGGACCTAATCAGAGGTAGGCAAATATTAGAAAGTATTCACAAAGGAGTCTGTGAGAATTACTCATGTGGCAAAAGCTTGGCACATAAAACTCTCAGGCAGGGATTTTATTGGCCGACTCTGTTTAAAGATGAACAAGATGTTGCAAGTCAGTGCAGAGGTTGTCAAAAAGTAGCTAATGACATCCGAAAGCCACTCGAGCAATTAAAGAGTTTGACATCACCATGGTTGTTCGCCATATGGGGAATATTTCTAATTGGCCTGATGCTTACTACAACTAAAGTAAGAGCGAAGCATGCCATAGTAGCCGTTGACTACTTTATAAAGATGGTTGAAGCGGAAGCAATGGTACATATCATCGATCTAATAACATAAATTTTATAAAGAAAAATATCATCTATCTGTTTGGAATCCCCAAAATTATAATCACAGATAACGGGACTCAATTCGATAGTGATAATTTCAGAAATATATGTCAAGACTTTGGGATAAAGAACTATTATGCCACACCAGCTCACCTCCAAACCAATGGCCAAACAGAGGCGGTGAATAAAATAATCAAGCAAACTCTAAAGGGAAACTTGGCAGATAATTTGCACGAAGTCTTATGGGCTTATAGAACCACAGAAAGGACTTCGACAGGCAAAACACCTTACTCGTTGGCATTTGGGATGGAAGCGGTGATTCCAATTGAGATAATTCACAAGTCCTCTAGGGTACAGCTCTTCGAACCCGAAGGAAATGTTGAGGTGATAAAACAAGACTTTGATAAGTTGGAAGAAAGAAGAGACATGTTCAGAGTAAGAAATGCCGCATACCAACGGAGAGTAAGGTATTACAATTCGCATGTCAAGGTTAGAAGATTTCAGCTCAGAGACCTAGTCTTAAGAAGGGTGACACTTAATACAAAAGACAAGTACGCAGGATCATTAGCTGACAAATGGGAAGGACCGTGCCAGGTGGTCGGGATAGCAAGACATGGAGCATATCGTCTTTCCCGACCCAAGGGGACCGAGCTGCCTAGGCCATACAATGAGCAGTATTTAAAGATCTTCTACCCATGAGGAGTTTCTTACTTTTGTTTTCTTTTATTTCCATAACTTAAGCTTTGAACTGTTATTAGCTAACTGTCTTTTATTTTTTTGAGAAATCAATAAAAAACCCCAGGGGAAGCTGTTATAAATAATCCAGCACAGTGTTCAAAACCAAGTGTTTTCTCATAAGATCATTCACAGGTTACCTTAAGATATCGGTCTAAGCTGATAAGGGATCTCGAGTAGGCCAGTGATGGGGCCAAAAACATAAGTCGCCATGATAATGCACACTAGCCAAAACTAACTGGATGCGTACAAAGCACTGTTAGGGTGCCTTCAGGCATACAAACCCGATGGGATGCACCAAAAGTTGGGTAAGACGCAAATCCTACCTATTTGATAAGGCAAATACGACCATAGATGTTTATAATGTTGGTAGGACAAGTTACACCTTATCGCAACGGATCTTGACCAACAAACTGTTGAGAGACATCCCAATGACCTAGTTGGTAGATAAAATACAAGAGTATATAAATAAAAACCGCACAATTGGTTTAAAAGTGAACACTGGCCAATATAAAGATAGACAAGAAGACAATCGGGAAAAACAACCTGAACAAAAAAACACAAAGAGCTTACCAGAGGTGGACCCAAGATCATTATAGAGTATGATCCAATCTTCCAAAGGCATTTAACCACCAAAGTGAGGCAACGAGGCAATAATTATATGGCGATACGGCCTTAGACGAGTGGTTTAACCAGCCCATACGATCGGGATACAAATGGCTTTACTTAGCCTAACTCAAAATGAGCAACCTAGCATAGGTCACCATGCATAGCTCAGGTTGCAGTAAAAACATAAGGAAACGCAAGTATAAGAAACCACACATAGAAAACCAAACGTGTCCTAAAAACAAGTAATAAGGGGAAGATATGCATTGACTGTCATAAAGTTAGGATTATGCTCGATAGCAAGAGTATAATATTGTATTTGACAATCTTTTCATATTAATAAAGTAATTTCTAGTTTAACAAATCTTATAGCATTTATAGTTTAATTATTATAATTGTCAAAAGTAAATAATCATAAGGTCAAAAGACTATGAGAAAAGAAGAATTGTTCTTACATCTAGATAGGTATGAGGTAGACACAATTCTTTAGTTATTCTTGAATAATATTCATAACTTAAGATAAAAGATTGGGCGCCTTTATCTTGTCAAAGTTGTAGATACTTTTGCTAGCATTTGAGTGGGATCAAATGTGTTATGATGAGTCTAAAATCATCAAAGTGTGGTGTCTTTAGGCAAAAGAATCTAGTGCACTGGGTGTATTGAATAGGATCACAACAAAATGCTTGATCTAGAACCGTCAATAGATAAAAGTTTTTCATTTGAAGACAATCGGAGAGTATATCTCAATCCTATGATAAATGATGGACTTACGGTTGCAAGTGTCATCATTTGAGCTATCGATGAGTATGATTATATAGCATAGTCTATACTCGATTGTTCGGTGGTATTCATTTGTTAATTGGTAGAGGACTTCATTTATAGATATGGACATCGTGGCTCCATTTATTAAATGAGAGTAGAATATAACTATATGGATGTTTTGAGGTGTAAAGTTCTCATTTATTGATTGGATTATTTCGTGAACACATTTTTGGGGTATTATGTAAGGGTAGCTGTTAATAGAAAAATTTGGCTAGGGACCAAAGAAGAATTTTCCACTTGCCAGCCTTCCTGCATGGGTCCGAATTCGGGCTTATATGACGGGGTGCCAAGGTCCCCGAAGTCGAGCTACCACGCGATCCTACAGGAGCAAGGCGAGGCCGTCCATACCATCTGGGCATCTTGCACATGTCTAGGCTTAAAGCTCGACGAGACCGCGTCAAGCTCCTTATACAAGGATAAAGCCCGAAGCTAGGTCGACGTGAAAGAACCTGGGATCCCCAACATCAAGGTATCTCGTGACACTCTCCTATAACTTGCTACTATCTCTACTTTCACTAGGAGACCTTCAAGGTGCCGAACTTGTCTTACAAAGGCACTCCTGCCTCGTCAAGGTATAATCTCGACCTGTCCAAACATAAAATGAAAAAGCCCGTAAAACCCCGTCGTCACCAAAAGCGCCAAGATCTACTGTAGATCCTGGTATGATTAAATCAAACAGCAAGAGTAGTACTCGAGCATACCTCTCCACCCTTCCAGAAGCGAGCCAATGTCGCTTGTTTATGACAAACACCTTACCAGGGCCTGCTAGCCAAGCCCACAACCCCGCCAGAAAGCCAGCATAATTAGGTCAATCCCCATGATAAAGTTTGGCGTAGCTAAACCAAGCTCCCAACTATAAGGTTGGAACCCAATGGGATATTTTGCCTCTTAAATAATTAGCACAAGCTCCATAGGAAGACCAGCATCTAGCTCCGTGACAATCGAGAGGTCCTGGGGGGCCCCGCCAGTGTGCTGGATCCTATGGTACCCCGCCCTCAAGGAATATCAAATGTCACCTCAGGTAACCTCCATGAAGTACCCCTCCAAAGTGACATGTAGAACTAGAGCTCTCATCTCGGCAACGTAGGAAGAGAGGATTGACTTCCATGACATTTAAAGTATCATTAAAAAGGTCAACTATTAATGGAGGCAGCCAACCCAATTAATGACATGATCAACACCATTAATAAGAGAATATTCAACTCTTTAATGGCCATCATTAGTGAAAGAGTCCAACGAGGAAACAAATACCTTTTCCTCCAAGATATCCTCCACAACCTATTCTTTGGGGTCAACTATAACAGAAAATCCCGCTATCGAGGAAGGAAGAGTCCGAAGAGGAAACAATCACATCCCCTCTGAGATATTAGCCACGATCTGATCAACTACATTAAAGGAAGAATCGTACTCAAGAAGGAGATGAAGATTGAAGAATCCTAGACTTGCACGCCAAGGTAGTCACCATTTGTGAATATGCCTATAAAAGGCATAGAAGATAGATCCAATCAATGACAGAAGATACATGCTTCGTTTAGAGATCTCTCGACATCGTCAATGTATATGTTACCTTTACCTATAATATAATGGTATCGGTCTACATTCGACCACCATTGTAAGCTCTCCGGAACGAGTACTTTGTATTATATTCACCATTCTTGTAAGCTCCCCGGAGCATTCTTTGATATATACATAAGGAAGGGTATTCCCCCTTCCTCCAGATACTGCCTTGGGGTTTTTCAGCATGTGATCATTCGTGATGCTTTTTCCCCCTTGGTCAATCCACCTCCCTCTACAAAGATTTGTGTTTCTCTTACTGATGTCCTGTGTATTGCATGCGTATATGAGTGCTAGCTAGATTCCTACCTCGCTGGACCTAGCGCTCTTATCTTCCCATCTACATGCTAAAGTCGCATATCAAGATGAGGAGAAATCACCCAGACCAGCTTGAAGGAAGTCGATGGACTTTCATGCATCATCTCTATGGCGGAAATCGAGCTCTCCGACATTTGAGCTAGATAAGCCCCTTCCTCACTTGCTATCTAGGTCGGGGAATTATGGGAAGGAATCGGGCTCCAAAACCGAGCTCTAGGTACCATGACGGGCTCTGACCTAAACCGAGGACCAGAACCAGGACCAAGATCAACCCCTTCACACCAACAAGAGAACCTCAAGCTCCCAAGATTTATTTCATAAACACAAAGCCCGATCAGCGGGATGGCTTGTCTCCTCGAGCTCCCCAGATCTATTACATAAGCACGAAGCTCGACTGGCGAGATGGCTTGTCTCCTACCTCCGATTTTATCCTCCTTCATATTCATACAAGATTAGGTCAGGTATCAATGGTACCGACCCCGGCCACCACTTTCGAGGTAGTGTTCTCGAGGGAGTAATGGGGATTTCTCATCCTAAACAAATTTCCCTTTAACACTTTTTGGCGCCATCTGTGGGAAGTTTCCACACCCTTTTTGAAATCCTCTATGTCTCTACATGGGTATCATTATACTATCGAGTAGAACTGCACCTCTCCCACTCTTCTACAGCAGATTTGCTCCGCCACCAGTGTATCACTTGTCCAGCAGATCCTCTAGGCTTCGACCTGTTCATACGGATCCCCTCATGCCTCCAAGTCCGCGTTTCGTAAGCTTCTAGGTAGAGGTAGCAGGTCGACTAATGAATCCGAGAAGCCAACTCAGTTGTGTAGCCTTTAGAGCAACATCACCAGTAGAGGCTTAGTGGCTCCTCACTTCGTGTACTGGGTCGGTCAATGCCCAAGTGAGCCACTGAGCTCCTAATTCATTCTAGCAGGGTCCGGAGCTCTATCTCAGTTGTTGGGTACTTCTAGGATCCCAAACATGCATCTGGACTAGTACTTTTGGTGGCTTCACTCTATGTTTACAGGGCCATTCACCGCCCTAGCAAGCCACTGAAGCCAGATCCGATCGAGAATGTCTCAGAAACTTCCCACATTTGATAAGGCCACCTACGTTCCTAAGCAAGCTTCTTGTGTATCTGGCCATTCACCGCCTTAGGAAACCACTGAAGCTCGATCTGATCGAGGATAGCCCAGAGGTTTCCCACTCTTGGTAAGGCCTCCTACATGCCTAAGCTAACCTCTGTAGTGGCAACCTCACTGAAAGGCTAAGTGGCTCCTCACTTCTTATACAGGGCCTGTCAACGCCCAAGTGAGCCACTGAGCTCCTGATTCATTCCAGCAGGGTCCAGAGACCTTTCTCAATTGCTGGGGACTTCTAGGATCCCAAGCATGCATCTGGATCAGTACCTCCGGTGGCTTCACTCCATGTTTACCGGGCCATTCACCGCCTTAGCAAGCCACCAAAGCCTGATCCGATCGAGGAGGTCTCAGAAGCTTTCCACATTTGGTAAGGCCATCTACATGCCTAAGCAAGCTTCTAGAGCAGTAGCACTACAACAAGACCAGTGGCTTCACTCCATGTGTATCGGGCCATTCACCGCCCTAGCAAGCCACCGAAGCTCGATCTGATCGAGGAGAGCCTAGAGGTTTCCCACTCTTGGTAAGGTCTTCTACATGCCTAAGCTAACCTCTGGAGCAGCAGCCTCATTGTGAGGCCAAGTGGCTAATCACTTCTAATACAGGGCTTGTTAGCGCCCAAGTGAGCCACTGAACTCTCGATTCATTCCAACAGGGTCCAGAGCCCTCTCTCAGTTGCTAGGGACTTCTAAGATCCTGCGCATGCATCTGGACCAGTACCTCATGTGGCTTCGCTCCATGTTTATCTGGCCATTCACAGCCCAAGCAAGCCACCGAAGCCCGATCCGATCGAGGAGCTCTCAGAAGCATCCCACATTTTGTAAGGCCATCTACGTGCCTAAGCAAGCTTATAGAGCGGTAGCTTCGCTACAAGTCCGGTGGCTTTGCTCTATACGTACCGGGTCATCCATCGCCCTAGCAAGCCACCGAAGCCTGTTCTGATCGAGGAGAGCCCAGAGGTTTCCAACTCTTGGTAAGGCCTCCTACATGCCTAAGCTAACCTCAGTAGCGGCAGCCTCACTGAAAGGCTAAGTGGCTCCTCACTTCTTATACAGGGCCTGTCAGCGCCTAAGTGAGCTACTGAGCTCCTGATTCATTCCAGCAGGGTCCAGAGCCCTCTCTCAGTTGCTGGTGACTTCTAGGATCCCAAGCATGCATCTGGATCAGTACCTCCGGTGGCTTCACTCCATGTTTACCGGGCCATTAACCGCCCTAGCGAGCCACCATTGCCCGATCCTATCGAGGAGGTCTCAAAAGCTTTTCATATTTGGTAAGGCCACCTACGTGCCTAAGCAAGCTTATAGAGTGGTAGCACTGCAACAAGACCGGTGGCTTTGATCCATATGTATCGGGCCATTAACCGCCCTAGCAAGCCACCGAACTCGATCTAATCAAGGAGAGCCCAGAGGTTTTACACTCTTGGTAAGGCAACCTTCATGCCTAAGCTAACCTCTGGAGCAGCAGCCTCACTGTGAGGCCAAGTGGCTCCTCACTTCTTATACAAGACCTGTCAGCGCCCAAGTGAGCCACTGATCTCTCGATTCATTCCAGCAGGGTCTAGAGCCCTCTTTCAGTTGCTGGGGACTTCTAGGATCCCGAGCATGCATCTGGACCAGTACCTCATATGGTTTCGCTCCATGTTTATCTTGCCATTCACCGCCCTAGCAAACCACCGAAGCCCGATCCGATCGAGGAGCTCTCAGAAGCTTTCCACATTTGGTAAGGCCATCTACGTGCCTAAGCAAACTTCTAGAGCGGTAGCTTCGCTACAAGACCGGTGGCTTTGCTCTATATGTACAGGGTCATTCATTTCCCTCTCTTGGTAAGGCCTCCTACATGCCTAAGCTAACCTCTAGAGCAGCAGCCTCACTAAAAGGCTGAGTGGCTCATCGCTTATTTTAAGGGCCTGTCAACGCCCAAGTGAGCCACTAAGCTCCTGATTCATTCCAGCAGGGACCAGAGCTCTCTCTTAGTTGCTAGGGACTTCTAGGATCTTAGGCATGCATCTTGACCAGTACCTCCGGTGGCTTTACTCCATGTTTACCGGGCCATTTACCGCCCTAGCAAGCCACTGAAGTCTGATCTGATCTAGGAGGTCTCAGATGCTTCCCATATTTGGTAAGGCCACCTACATGCCTAAGCAAGCTTCTAGAGCAGTAGAACCACTACAAGACCGGTGGCTTTACTTCATGTTTACCGGGTCATTCATCTCCCTAGCAGGCCACCGAAGCCTGATCTGATCGAGGAGAGCCCAGAGGTTTCCCTCTCTTGGTAAGGCCTCCTACATGCCTAAGTAAACCTCTTGACTAACAGCCTCACTAAAAAGGCCAAGTGGCTCCTCACTTCTTATACTGGGCCGGTCAGCGCCCAATTAAGCCATCCAGCTCCTATTTCGTTCCAGCATGGTCCAGAGCCTCATTTCAATTGCAGGGGACTCCAAAGATCCCAAGCATGCTTATTGAACAGTACCAGACCGGTGGCTTCGCTCCATGTTTACCAGGTCATTCATCGTCGTAGCAAGCCACCGGAGCACGATATGATCGATGAGAGCCCAAAGGTTTCCCACTCTTGGAGGGTTCAGAGCTTTCTCTCTGTTGATGGGGAATCCTTGAAATCCCAAAAATGCCTCTGAACCGGTACAAAAAAGGTAGCCCATCTCCATTCGTATAGGGTCATCCAATGCTCAAGTAAGTCACCACTCTTCCCGGATGGGTTCAAAGTGTTTTCTCAGTCGTGGGAAACTTCTAGAATCCCGAGCATGTCTACAAACAGTTGCTAGGCCGGTGTCTCCTCTCCACTTGTTTGGGGCCATTCATTGCCCTAGCGAGCTACCTTGGTCCTGATCTACCTCTCCTACCTTTGTAACACCAATCTAGACCTCTACTTTGACAGATTCAGATAGAGAGATAGGTAGACTTGAAGCCCCCCACACATTTACAACAACGGAGGACTTCAAGGTAGTTTCTATCCCAACACGACTAGACATGAAAGTAGAAATAGGAACCAAGTCCTCCTCATGATCTGCGCATCCATCATCTCAATAAGGTCCGGCTTCAGTCTGAACGGACCCAGGAAACTCTCAACTTTCTTTGTGATCTACTCAAGGTATCCATCATCCAATGATGACCAGATAAGAGGGAAGAAGAGCTCGAGCTGACTAGCAAGCAACACAGAAGCGTGTTTCAGCAAATGAAGCACCCACATTGGCTCACAAGGTAGCCACACTGCCATGCAGAGTTTAAACCACTCCCTTAAGAGTTTACCTCTTCCTTTGGAGCAATCCTCGCATGACACGGTGCATGGACCTGAGTCTCTCCACATCATATGCATGTTGGATCCACTCCCGGGTTCCCTGCTTATTAGCCATGGTTGCCTTAATTCTGGTCATTCAGAACAACTGCGCCCTTCACTACCGTGGTCAACTCCTCCACCTCTTGGTTTGACGTCACCTAATAGAGTAGTTTTCTCCATCTGAAACATGTACTTCTGGATCAACCGGGGGAGAAGCTCCCTCATCGGATTGATAATCTACTGAATCATGGATTTCAAGCCCGGGTCTGCTTCAGCAACCCAAGACTTGCCAGCTATGATGGGAACATACACAACCATCTAAGCAGCTTTCTTTTTAATCCCCTCCCTTTTCTGTCCATCAATGACTCTTAAGTCAAATGGGAGAAGTAGAGCCAGCTCTACCTGGAAGGTTGTGAAGAAGTAACCATCCTCCTTGGATGGCACGAGCTTGACCTTAGCAAACACAAACTTGCTCTCGAAGATTATCATACCGATGGGTCCTTTCCATTTGTACTGGGCCTTCCAATGCCTTAATGAGCCATCAAGGTCTCGATCCATTCTGGGAGTAACCAAAGGTCCCGATTAGTTCAAAATGGAGTCCCAAGCTCCATTATGATTGTTGAAAGCTCTCATCTACCCCAAACGGGCTTCCAAAACAATTACATCACTTGGAGACTTGAAGCTCGTTATTCTCTCCAGTAACCATGTGGAAGGGGGCAGTGACCCCAACGTGGGGCTATCTCTCCTAGTGATTGGTTTATAATAAAAAGTATCTTTTACGGAAAGTCAGTCTACAATCTGTACCCATAACGCAGTCATCTCAAGAAATTCTACTCATGAAAAGGCTCTTAGAGTGAGACTGGTTATCAACCGATACCACCTTGCATTGATACAACTCTGTATCGGCTCACCATGAGTTTACATCTCCTTCGATTTCGGTCTCCGTCATAGTTCTCCTATGATCACCATTCGCTCACGATAGAGATACCCTAGACCGGATCAAATACCTCCAGGAGGATCGCCATCACCAGGAGAGCTCCATAGCCTTCCTGATGCCTTGGACTGGATAAATCCCTCCAGGAGGAACGCCGTGGTATTTTGACAATGATCGCCTCGAGACTAGGAAATAGCTAGATAGTACTCCTGATGCCTCGGACAGGCATCACCCCCCGCCAAGAAGGGTCTGAGTGTAAGAGCATAGTTGCCATCCAGATCTCGAGACCAGGGATTTATCGGGGAAGCCCCCTCATCACCCTGATGCCTTGGTCGGGTGACCTCCCCCAAGAAGGATCCGAGAGTAAGTGCATAGTTGCCATCCAGATCAAAACACTAGGATATAGCTAGATTGCCCTCCTGATGACTTGGACCGGATTAATCCCTCCAAAAGGAACGCCATGGTATTTCAATAATGATAACCTCGAGACCAAGACAGTTCGCTAGCATTCCTGATGCCTTAGTCAGGCTACCACACCCAAGAGGGATCTAGGTATAAGTGCATAGTTACCATCCGGATCCCAAGAACAGGGTAGCTAGCATTCATGATACCTTGGTCGGGTGACCTCTCCTAAAAAGGATCTGAGCATAAGAGCATAGTTGCCTGCTAGATCACGAGATCAGAACAACCAAAAAGGTCATCCTGCTACCTTGACCGAGCCAACCCCGTAAGGAAGGATTTAGATGGCACATATGCCTACCGGGATCATTTCGCCAGCTCGTCTAAGTGTCGCGATTCCTGGAAAAGGAATTCTAGGTACCCATGTTAACCACAGAAGCTTCATCCGACATGACCAAGTACAAGTAAGAAGCGACAAGCAAAATTCTTCATGTAGTACAAGATTCAGACTCCAACCTCAAATACTTACCTGTGTTGAAGTCAGAGGGGACTTCTGTTAATAGCAAAATTTGGCTAGGGACTAAAGAAGAATTTTCCACTTCCCAGCCTTTCTGCAAGGGTCTGAATTCGGGCTTACAAGACGGGGTGCCAAGGTCCCCAAGGTCGAGCTTCCACGCGTTCCTACAGGAGCAAGGCGAGGCCGTCCATACCATCTAAGCATCTCACACGTGTCCAGACTTACCAAACAAATCCCAACGAGACCGCGTCAAGCTCCTTATAACAAGGATAAAGCCCGAAGCTAGGTCAACGTGAAAGGATCTGGGATCCCCGACATCAATGTATCTCGTGACACTCTCCTATAACTTGCTACTATCTCTACTTTCACTATGAGACCTTCAAGGTGCCGAGCTTGTCTTACAAAGGCACTCTTGCCTCATCGAGGTATAATCTCGACCAGTCTAAACATAAAAGGAATAAGCCCGTAAAGCCCGATCGTCACCAAAAGCGCCAAGATCCACTATAGATTCTGGTATGATTAAATCAAATAGCAAGAGCAGTACTCGAGCATACCTCTCCACCCTTCCAGAAGGGAGCTAAGGTCGCTTGTTTATGACAAACACCATACCGGGGCCTGCTAGCCAAGCCTGCTACCCCGCTAGAAAGCCTGTATAATTATGTCAAGCCCCATGATAAAGCTCGGCGTAACTTAACCAAGCTCCCAACTATAAGGTTGGAACTCAATTTGATATTTTGCCTCTAAAATGGTTAGCACAAGCTCCAAGGGAAAACCAGTATCTAGCTCCGTGACAATCGAGAGGTCCATGGAAGACCCCGCCAGTGTGCTGGATCCTAGGGTACCTCACCCTCAAGGAATATCAAATGTCACCTCAGGTAACCTCCATGAAGTACCCCTCCAAAGTGACATGTAGAACTAGAGCTCTCATCTCAGGCAACGTAGGAGGAGAGGATTGACTTCCATGACATTGAAAGTACCATTAATAAGGTCAACCATATTAATGGAGGTAGCCAACCCAATTAATGACATGATCAACACCATTAATAAGAGAATGTTCAACTCTTTAATGGCCGTCATTAGTGAAAGAGTCCAAAGAGGAAACAAATACCTTTTCCTTCAAGATATCATCCACAACCTATTTTTTGGGGTCAACTATAATAGAAAATCCCGTCCATCAAGGAAAAAAGACTCCGAAGAGGAAACAATAACATCCCCTCGGAGATATTAGCCACGATCTGATCAACTACATTAAAGGAAGAATCGTACTCAAGAAGGAGAGAAAGATTGAAGAATCCTGGACTTGCACGCCAAAGTAGTCACCATTTATAAATATGCCTGTAAAAGGCATAGAAGATAGATCCAATCAATGACAGAAGATACATGCTTTGTTTAGAGATCTCTTGACATCGTCAATGTATATGTTACCTTTACCTAGAATATACTGGTATCGGTCTACATTTGACTACCATTGTAAGCTCTCTGGAGTGACTGCTTTGTATTATATTCATCATTCTTGTTAGCTCCCCGGAGCATTATTTGATATATACATAAGGAAGGGTATTCCCTCTTCCTCCGGATACTGCCTTAGGGTTTTTCAGCATGTGCTCATTCGTGATGCTTTTTCCCCCTGAGCCAGTCCACCTCCCTCTACAAAGATTTGTGTTTCTCTTACTTATGTCCTGTGTAATGCATGTGTATATGAGTGCGAGCTAGATTCCTACCTCGCTGGACCTAGCGCTCTTATCTTCCCATCTAAATGCTAAAGTCACATATCAATATGAGGAGAAATCATTCATACCGGCTTGAAGGAAGTCGATGGGCTTTTATGCATCATCTCTATGGCAGAAATTGAGCTCTCTAACACTGAAGCTAGATAAGCCCCCTTCTTACTTGCTATCTAGGTTGGGGAATTACGGGAAGGAACCGAGCTCCAGAACCGAGCTCTAGGTACCATGACGGGCTCCGACCCTGACTGAGGACCAGGACCATAATCAAGATCAACCCCTTCACACCAACAAGAGAACCTCAAGCTCCCCTGATTTATTTCATAAGCATGAAGCCCACTACATAAGCACGAAGCCCGACTGGCGAGATGGCTTGTCTCCTACCTCCGATTTCATCCTACCTTTATATTCATACAAGATTAGGTCAAGTATCAACGGTACCGACCCCGGCCACCACTTTCACGGTAGTGGTCTCGAGGGCGTTAATGGGGATTTCTCATCCTAAACAAATTTCTCGTTAACATTAGGCTCTCAAGACCTCAAGAGAAGAAGCACCGAAGGTAAAATTCTTGTGCTTACTTGCTTTGAAGAGATAATCTCACTCACTCACAAATTCATACATAATTCTTATATATATGTTGAGCGTTTATACTTGTGTGCTTTTTGATTTAAATGACTCTTGTTGATTTATTTGCATCTTGTAATTAAAGTTTTATGTCATGCTAGGCATTTGAATAGGATTCACTTTCATCACTCTTGAACTTATTGATTTTGTGTGTTTGAGTGTTGAAAGAATAGGTTGTACGCTGGTGGTGCGCTACTCGACCAGCGAACCTCACCAGTGCAACATTCCTGTGGAACGCTGCTTGTCATGCACCATTGAGCTGTGCTGTTGTACCCGTACATAGTTGAAAAAGTGGGCAGTGCGTTGGTGGTGCGCTACTCGACTAGCGCAGCCTCACCAGAGTAACATTCCAATGGATTGTCGCATGTGTTGTGCCACTGGGCTGTGCCACTGGGCTGTGCCACTTGACCAGCGCCTATTGAAAAATTAGGCTGTGCGCTGGTAATGCGTTACTCGACCAGCGCATGTCACCAGCGCACATAGAGGAAGATGGATTATTTTTTTCCAAAATGACCTAACTTTGTTTGGATCTCATATATATATAACTCTTTGCTCTAAGGTCGTGTAAGAGTTCAGAACATCATATATTTTCCTTAGAACACATTACAAAGGAAAAACTCTTCCAAGAATTCATCTTTAAACACTCAAAGCATTCCCATGTGCATAAAAACTTCATTTTGAATCATCTAAGTTCATTTGGAGTGCATCAATGTTAGGTTTGCTTTATCACATCTTGTTTGGTAAGTTCTTCACTATCTTCTTACAAGTTAAGTGTTTTGCTTGCTAAGTCATCTCTTTAATTATTTGTATGCTCTTAGAAAATTTTCTAGATACAAATTAGAGATTGTTGTGATGACATGATTGAGTGTTGTATAGTGATAGCTTCTTAGGATTGTTTGATCTATGTTTAGCTCAGCTTCTTGAACATGTCATTTAGCTCTTGATATCTAGGATTGCATTAATTGTCATCTCATTATTCTAGATAAGCATATAGGGTTCCCTAGCCTTATTTGTTCTTTGAATAACAATATATATTACATAAGACTCTTTATCTCTTCACTGAGAAGTAAGACTTGTGTTGTTTCTGGGAGTAGGTAACTTAAATCGCAAGCAAGATGGACTAGGTTCACTTATATCGGGATTAGGTAGTGATGGTGGATTAAACCAGGATTAGGTTGTAATTCCTTTTCCATTAGTGGATTCGAGGTTCTAGTGTGGTGCACTTATCAGCCCGTGGTTTTTCCCATTTGGAGTGTTTACACGTATATCTTAAGTGTCTTTACTATTTCCGTATTTATTACACTTGTGGTATTTCTGTAACTAGATAGGGGCATTTTTGTCAACTTGACCTTTAATGAAAATTGGGTAAATTTGTTTAAAATCTATTCACCCCCCTCTAGATTGATATTATGCACACCATACTATTTGTTTCAATTGGTATTAGAGGAGGTTCCTAGACATACATAGGTGATCCTTGCTCATTTTGGTGTATGTTGCATTTTGTGTGTGTATTGATCATTCATACATTTGCATTCATATCACTCATTCATTAAACACATTGAGTGGAAATGGTGGCAACAAGGGAGCTTTTAGCACTAGACCTCCACTTCTCACCGGATTGAATTATGCCTCTTGGAAAGGCAAGATGGAGTCGTATATTTGCCAAATTCATGACAGGGCATGAATGGTGGTTGAAGATGGCTACACTCCACCCATGATGACTCCTACAGATGGAGGAGATGATGTACTCAAGCCAAAGGCACAGTGGAACGCATAAGTGTTTGAGGCATCGAAATGGAATAGGAAGGCAATGCATGCCATCCTATGTGCAATGGATGAGAACCAGTACAAGTTGGTTCAAAATACTAGGATAGCTAAGGAGGCATGGAATATCCTAGAAGTTGCACATGAGGCAACCGATGTGGTTAAGGAGTCGAAGGTTCAAGTTCTCCAAACACAATTTGAATTGCTCAAGATGGATGAGAACGAGTGCTTTAAAGACTTTGAAGTGAGGTTGATGGACATTGTGAACCAAAGTCATCAACTTGGTGATCCTTATTCGGATAGGAAAATCAAGCAAAAGATTATGAGATCTCTATCTGATAGATTTGAGTCTAAGGTGACGGCTTTAGAAGAGAATAGTGGTTATAAGGATATAAAGCCAAGTGAAGTTATTGGGAGGCTTTTAGCTTATGAATCTAGGAAATGTTCTAACCCTACACCACCAAAAAAGTAAAAGGATATTGCTTTGAAAGCCTCCAAAATTGAGAAGGAGGAGAGTGATGACTCGGATGAAAAAATGGCCTTGCTAATGAGGAAGTTCAAGAAATTCTACAAGTCCGAGAGTAAAGGTTTTGGATCCAAGTGTCAAGACATGAAGAAAAAGGCTCTCTTCAAAAAGTTTCAGCCTAAGCAAGAAAAGACCGAGAAGAAAGGAGTCCAATGCTATGAATATTGTGGGATAGGTCACTTTACCCTGAAATGTGTAAATCAAAATGTCAATAGAAAGGGAAAAGTGATGGTTGCCACATGGAGTGAAAGTGATAACTCCAATGAAGAAGATGAGTCTTCGGATAATGAATAACTCATGGCTAACTTCATAGCCTTTACATCCTCTCTTAGGAGCAAAGATGCTAGTGCAGAAGAGAATGAAAGTCAAGAGGAAAACTACTCAAGTGATGATGGATCTTCATCATAATCCACAAATGGAAGTGTGGATAGGATGGATCTCAATGACTACATGGCTAAGTTTGAGAGTTCAAGGTTAAAGAACAAGAATGAAATCAAGAGATTAAAAGACGAAAACCTAGACCTCTCAACTCAAATTGACTAACTAAACGAAGAGTTGGTGAGATCTAAGAGGAGTGAAGAAGGGTTGAAGAAAGAGCTTGAAGCTGCTAGAGAGTTGTTGGCTAAGATGAACTCTAGCACCAAAAAACTTGACCACATGCTAGATGTTGGAAAGAGGCCAAGTGACAAGAAGGGGCTAGGGTTTGAAGATGACAAGATGTTCTCCACTCCAAGCAAGACCATTTTTGTAAGAAGCGTAAACTTCAATGGGTCCTCTTCTCATCAATCACCTAGGAAGAAACTTGATCTATGAGAGTGTTCAAGTAGTGCTCAAGTGAAGGTGGCACCAAGAAGCAAACTTCAAGTTCATCATACAAGGGCTCCTCAAGTTTACTTCTCAAAACCAAAAGCTCGTAAAAAGAAGATACCTATCATGCAAGTTCAACAAAGGAAGCAATCAAGTCTTGCTCAATAACAAAGAAGGAAAGCTCCTCAACAACAATCAAGACAACCACAAAGACATGGGAAGGCTCCAATGCATCCTCAAGGTTATGTATAATTCCTAACTTCTTTCCTACATGTCATTTTTATGGTATTGATGGTCACATTAGACCAAATTGCTTTAGATATAATAAATTGTGTAGAATTGAAAGCATGATAGAGAAGAAAAAGACTAAAGCCATGATGTATGTCACTAGGAAAAATGGAACACATTTGCATGATCCTAGGACACTTAAAGCCCATGTACCATTGACCACTAGGAAGAAAAATATTGCACCTAGGTGGATTAGAAAGGATGAACACTTTTGCCATGTTGCACAAATTGCCTTGAAAGCTTATTCTTGTGATTTTTGGTATTTGGATAGTGGGTGCTCTAGGCACATGACTGGAAATAAGAGTTTCTTTGAGACTCTTGTGATGGAGGAGGGAGGAAATGTTACATTTGGTGATGGATCCAAAAAGAAGGTTAAAGAAAAGGGAACCATTTCCATTCCCGGATTACCCTCCTTGTTAAATGCTTTGTATGTTGATGGTTTTAAGGCTAATTTGATAAGCATTTCACATCTTAGTGATAAAAGACTTTCCGTCCTGTTTAGGAAAGATGATTGTTCTATCCTATTGCCAAATGGACAAACCTTGTTAAAAGGTATGAGATGCGACAATTGCTATTGTCTTGAGGCTAGAGGTGTCTCTTGCAATGTGTCCAAGGATGAACAAATTGAGTTGTGGCACGAGAGACTTGGTCACATGAACTATAGGGATTTACATACCTTAGATAAGTTCAATGTTGTGCGAGGCCTTCCCAATCTTGGGAAAAAGGTGAATGGTGTTTGTGGACCTTGCCAACAAGGGAAGAAAACCAAAAGTATACACAAAAAGGGAAAGTATTTGTCCACCAAGGAACCTCTAGAGCTTCTCTATATGGATCTTATAGGTCCCATTCAAACCGAGAGTTTAGGTGGAAAGAGATACATTTTTGTGTGTGTAGATGACTTCTCTAGGTGCACTTGGACTTATTTTCTTAGAGAAAAATCCGAAACCTTTGACAAGTTTAAAATACTTTGTTCCAAAATTCAAAAAGAAATGAACTCCAAGATTAAAAGCATTAAAAGGATTAGGAGTGACCATGGGAAGGAATTTGAGAATGCCCATTTTTAAAACTATTGTAGTAGTCTAGGCATTTCTCATGAATTTTTGGCTCCTAGGACACCTCAACAAAATAGAGTTGTTGAGAGGAAAAATAGGGTTTATCAAGAAATGGCCCGTGTGATGTTGCTTAGCAACAAAGTCCTTAGGAATCTTTGGGCGGAAGCCGTCAATACGGCATGCTACATAGGAAATAGAGTCTTCCTAAGGCCCCATACTAGGCAAACCTCTTATGAGTTATTGAAAGGTAGAAAGTCAAATGTTAGCCATTTCCATACCTTTGGAAGAAAATGCTACATTTTGAATGACCGTGATCAACTTGGAAAATTTAATGCTAAGAGTGATGAGGATATCTTCATTGGCTATGCCTTGAATAATAGAACCTATAGAGTTTTTAATCTAAAAACTAGGACCGTAATGTAATAATCTAATGTTGTCATTGATGATTCTAGGCTCAAGTCTAATGACCATGAGAAGGAGGTAGATCTAGTTTATGACTCCCCTCTGGAGAAGGTTGTTGATGTTTCTAATGTTGAAAAGACTAACCTTGATGATGACATAACATAACCTATTGATAGTATTCCTCCCTTGAACTCAAAAGAACCTGCTTAATGGGTTAAGAAACTCCATGACAAAGATGACATCATTAGAGAGGTTAGTGAGGGTGTTAGGACTAGGCATCAAATGGCTAATCTAATTAGCTACACTTGCTACACCTCTCAAATACAACCCAAGAAGGTTGATGAAGCCTTAAAGGTTGAATTTTGGGTTCTTGCCATGCAAGAAGAGCTTAATCAATTTGAGAGGAATAAGGTTTGGACTCTAGTTCCTAGGCCCAAGAACACCAATGTGATAGGCACCAAGTGGGTATATAGGAACAAATCCGATGAGGATGGCAACATTATGCGAAACAAGGCTAGGCATGTAGCATAAGGGTACTCTCAAATTGAGGGTATTGACTTTGAGGAGACATTTGCTCCCGTTGCTAGGATTGAGTCAATTAGGCTTATTTTATCCATTTCTTGTTTGCACAAGTTCAAATTATATCAAATGGATGTTAAGAGTGCCTTTCTCAATGTTTTCTTGCAAGAGTAAGTGTTTGTTGAGCAACCCAAAGGGTTTTTGGATCCTCACTACCCTAATCATGTCTATCACCTCAACAAGGCTTTATATGGGTTGAAACAAGCACCTAGGGCTTGGTATGAGCGTCTCACCCAATTTCTTATAGACAATGGCTACACTAGGGGTAGTGTTGACAAGACTCTATTCATTAAGAAAGACAAAGATGAGCTCTTTATAGCTTAAATCTATGTTGATGATATAGTCTTTGGCTCTACAAATGACACCAAAGTCCAACAATTTGTTGATGTCATGTCTCATGAGCTTGAGATGAGTCTTGTTGGTGAGCTAAGTTACTTTATAGGTTTACAAATTAAGCAAATGAATGATGGGATTTCCATATCTCAAGCTAAATATGCCAAAAACCTAGTGAAGAAATTTGGCCTTGAAAGTGCCAAACATTGTGATACACCCATGAGCATCACTTTGAAGCTAAGCAAGGATGCTAGTGGTAAAAGTGTGGACCAAACTTTATATCGTGGCATGATTGGAAGCTTGCTCTATTTGATCGTAAATAGGCCCGATGTCTCTTTTAGTGCGGGTGTGTGTGCTAGGTACCAATCGGATCCTAAGGAATCCCATCTCTCTTTAGTTAAGAGAATCATTCGATATGTAAATGGGACATCTAACTATGGAATTTGGTACTCTTTTGATACTAATGCTAGTCTTGTAGGCTTTAGTGATGCAGATTGGGCAGGAAATTGTGATGATAGGAAAAGTACATCGGACGGTTACTATTTCCTTGGGAACAACCTTGTCTCTTTGTTTTGCAAGAAGCAAAATTTGATTTCCTTGTCCACGGCTGAGGCCGAATACATAGCTGCTGGGAGTGGATGCACACAACTTCTTTGGATGAAGCAAATGCTAGTCGACTATGGATTCAATCAAGGTACTCTTACTTTCTTTTGAGATAACATGAGTGCAATTAATATTTCCAAGAATCCGGTTCAACATTCTAGAACTAAGCATATTGACATCCGTCATCATTTCATTAGAGAACTAGTTGAGAACAAATGCATAGTACTTGATCATGTAGGTACTAATGATCAACTAGCGGATCTATTTACTAAACCCTTAGATGCTACTCGATGCAAAACTCTTAGTAGATCTATTGGGATTTGTTTAATGGAGTGATGAGTTGTGGTTTTTGACCCCATAAGGGGAACTCAAGCAAAGAGAGCTATTGTATACTTGTTGCATGCAATTATTTTTAAAAAAATATTTATGCTCCTTTATTGATTGCTTGAGTAGCTTGGTTGCACTTACACTATAGTATATTGTATTTTCTTCAATAAGTGTGAACTTTGCTTTGTTTACAACCCTTGTCATATTTATGTTCAAACATGCATTTTTGGACTAGGAGATCTACATAGGAAGTACATATTGAATGACCTATAATTATCTCCATTACATGATGATTCTTTAATGACATGCTAATGAAAATGATAAAGCATGAATTGACGATTGCAATTGTTGAATGCAAAATATTGTGTGAAAAAGCTAGTGAGACTAAAATGTTGCATCATTGTCTCTCTTTCTTTATTACTTGAACATGGCTACTATCATACGGGTATCCTCCTGGGAAAATCAAATAGAGTGCAAAGTTGCTCATGCCATGTTTAGCTTATAAAGTTGGATATAGTGCCATTAAAATTTGATATCTATAAAAACTCTATATCCTTGCTTCTCTCATGACAAATGGTGAAATTGATTTGAATTATATTGGAAACCTTTGTCATTTGCTTTGCCAAATACCATTGTTTTTGGACTTGAAGGCAATGTTAGGATTATGCTCGATAGCAAGAGTGTAATATTGTAATTAACAATCTTTTCATATGAATAAAGTGATTTCTAGTTTAACAAATCTTATAGCATTTATAGTTTAATTATTATAATTGTCAAAACTAAATAATCATAAGGTCAAAAGACTATGAGAAAAGAAGAATTGTTCATACATATAGATATGTATGAGGTAGACACAATTCTTTAGTTAGTCTTGAATAATATTCACAACTTAAGATAGAAGGTTGGGCGTCTTTATCTTGTGAAAGTTGTAGATTCTTTTGCTAGCATTTGAGTGGGATCAAATGTGTTATGATGAGTCTAAAATCATCAAAGTGTGGTGACTTTGGGCAAAAGAATCTAGTGCACTAGGTGCATTGAATAGGATCAAAATGAAATACTTTATCTAGAATTGTCAATGGATGAAAGTTTTCATTTTAAGACAATCGGAGAGTCTATGTCAATCCTGAGATAAATGATGGACTTATGGTTGCAAGTGTTATCATTTGAGCTATCAATGAGTACGATTATATAGCATAGTCTATCCTCGATAGTTTGGTGGTATTCATTTGTTAATCGATATAGGACTTCATTTATAGATATGGAAATCGTGGCTCCATTTATTGAATGAGAGTAGAATACCATCATATGGATGTTTTGAGGTATTGGATATTAAATCTTAACGTTAATTTTTCGATAGTGTCTATTGAAACATGGCTTCTGGACAAGTCAAAATATCCAAGTTCAAAATGTGGTTGTATGAGTAAATATGGTAACTTGGAGAGCTATAGGCGGTCTACGAGCTCTTGGCGATTACTGGTATTCTTCACGAGGATACATTTTCTCCAATAAGGTTGTCTAGGGTACGAATGAGTAACATCAACTTATTTTATCTTTATTTAAGAGTTCAATTTTAGTTCTTTAGTGGAATGAACTAAAATTAAATAGATCGGACCTAAGTGAATCATTTGTTGATTGTGATTGGGTTGTGTCTATTGGAGCTTAAATTTAGATAGCCCGCCAAGATTCCCAATCCACACGACCTTTCATGGATCACTTGATATATTCTACCGGACCAATTTAGGGGTCCTTCTAGAATTGTAATAAGGCATGTGAACTTGTTTTTTTTTTGTAAGAATAGGTCTAGTTCACATGTGGACTTTTTATTAAGGTCCAATGGATTTAATAAAATAAGAAAAGTAATATATGACCTTTCTATTAAGGTATGGGCGGCAAAGGCTATTAATAATAGCTTTAATATATTATTTTTTATTTTATTATTTAATTAAATGGTAATTAATTAATTTGTTGATTAATTAATTATTTAATTAAAAGTAAAAATCTTTTCATAGTAGGAGATGGTCTCCTAAAACTATACTATTGTTGGTAGTTTAGTTAATGTTAAAGACTATATTTGATAAGTAGATAAATAAAAGGAGTTATTTTTCTAATCAAATTAGGAAGTCTTTAATATGGTTACAAATACACTATTGAGTTGGATTAGGATTCTTGGTGTAGGAATGAATTCTTTTTGGAAAAGGATTCTTGGTCACCAAGTAAAACTACTTAGTGGTAGAATTCTTATTTGAAAAGGATTCATAACCACCAAGTTAATCTACCTAAGGATAGGATTCTTGTCCATCAAGTAATCCTTCTTAGGAAAGATTGAACTCTCCTAATCTATAACAAAGGCATAAAATTCGGCCAACAACATATGGTTATAGGAGAAGTTAGATTTCCTTTTAGATAAGGACTCTTAACTACCAAATAAATTCACCTAAGGAAAGGATACTTGACAACCAAGTAAATCCTTCTTAGGAAAGGATTTATGATCCTATATATATGTGCATGGTGAATTTTGGTCATCACTAAGGTGATTTAGAGGTGAATTCGGCCAAGCTCTATATTTCTTAGTGAAGAATTCGGCCACCATAGGAATTTTGAGGGAGAAAAATCTGATTTTACTCTAGACAAAATTCAATCATCTCTAAGCAATAATGTGCAAATTAGACCAAGTTGAGAAAAAAGGGGAACATTTTTGTTTTCAATTGTATACTAATATCCTTTACATCAAAAGGGTTTTGTGTACAACATCGAATCAAGGTTCACACGAGTTTCAATCAAATTGATTGATAATTCACAAGTGACCGGACTTTCTTGGATTTTTCTTGGAGGATATTTGTAACTAACAAAGAAAAGATTTTTGTTTTGTCTCCAACCTCAGGAATACAATTTAAAGAAAGGGAGCCCACACTCCTAGGTGATTCATGTTCGTAATTGGATTGGAAGATCTTGCAGAATCAATTCGGTGCTTGTTCAATCGTCACGCAAAAAAGGTACGATACTTTTATATACATCAATTAATCTAGGGTTAAGGTTCTTGTTGCATAAAAGGAAATTTTTTTTATTTATACACAAACCCTAAATTCATTTTTATCACGCTTCCGTTGCGTTTTTAAACTGTTTTTCCCTAATTGCAACATGTCTTGTATGCAAAGAATTTTTTATTCACACATTTTTTTCAAATAAATCTCCTTGTTTCACTCCTATTAAATGAGTTGCATAAATGTGGCTTATATAATTATGCAACAATCTTGTATGTTCCTTTCTTTCTTTGCCTTTAGTGACCCGGTTGGGGACTTCTCATTTGCCTATATCATGACAAAAAGGGGGAGTAGCATTGACCTAGAAATGTGGTATTAGGGGAGTAGCATGTGTTGGCTTTAAAGAAAGTAGTACTTGTGTTAGGGGGAGATTACATTTAGGGGGAGTAACCCTTTGAGGGGGAGCATTGCATGATGTGGTGCATTACTCATATTCTTATATGCAAATGCTTTTGTTTTCTATCCACTTGATCATCTCACATGCACTTGGTTTGGAAAGTGTACTTGATGTTTGCTTTGTGTGTAGGGTTGATGATTCAACAAGAGATTGAAGATTTGAAGTTTTGAAGTTTTTTTATGCATATCTCTTTGTAATTTAGGATATCTTCCCGGTGTTTTATTTTCTTTTGTGAGGATCAATATGAGTGGTGGTTTTGTCATGAAATAGCCAAAAGGGGAGATTGTAAAGTTCTCATTTATTGAATGGCATATTTCATGAACAAATCACATTTTGGGGGTATTATGTAAGGGTAGCTTAGGCTCTCAAGACCTTATGAGGAGAAGCACCGAAGGTAAAATTCTTGTGCTTACTTGCTATAAAGAGATAGTTGCACACACTCACAAGTTCATGCATAATTCTTATTCATATATGTTGAGTGTTTATACTTGTGTGCATTTTCATTTAAATGACTCTTGTTGATTTATTTGCATCTTGCAATTAAAGTTTTATGTCATGCTAGGCATTAGAATATGATGCACTTTCATCACTCTTGAACTTGTTGATTTTATGTGTTTGAGTGTTGAAAGAATAGGTTGTGGGGAGGTGGTGCCCTACTCGACCAGCGCACCTCACCAGCCTAACATTCCAATGGAACGCCGCTTGTCATGCGCCACTGAGCTGTGCAATTGCACTCGTGCATAATTGAAAAAGTGGGCAGTGCGCTGGTGGTGCGCTACTCGACTAGCGCAGCCTCACTAGCGCAACATTCCAGTGGATTGTTGCATGTGTTGTGCCACTGGGCTATGCCACTCGACCAGCGTCTATTGAAAAATTAGGTTATGCGCTGGTGGTGCGCTACTCGACCAGCGCACGTCACCAGTGTACATAGAGGAAGCTGGAACATTTTTTTCCAAAAAGACCTCACTTTGTTTGGATCTCATATGTATATATAACTCTTTGCTCTAAGGTCGTGTAAGAGTTCAGAACATCATATATTTTCCTTAGAACACATTTCAAAGGAAAAACTCTTCCAAGAACTCAACTTTAAACACTCAAAGCATTCCCATGTGCATGAAAACTTCATCTTGCATCATCTAAGTTCATTTAGAGTGCATCAATGGATAGGTTTGCTTCATCACATCTTGTTTGGTAAGTTCTTCACTATCTTCTTACAAGTTAAGTGTTTTGCTTGATAAGCCATCTCTTTAATTAATTGTATGCCCTTAGAACATTTTCTGGATACAAATTAGAGATTGTTGTGATGACATGATTGAGTGTTGTATTATGATAGCTTCATAGGATTGTTTGATCTATGTTTAGCTAAGCTTCTTGAACATGTCATTTAGCTCTTGATATCTAGGATTGCACTAATTGTCGTCTCATTATCCTAGATAAGCATATAGGATTCCCTAGCCTTGTTTGTTCTTTGAATATCATCATATATTCACATAGGACTCTTTATCTCTTCATTGAAAAGTAAGACTTCTGTTGCTTCCAGGAGTAGGTAGCTTAAATCGTAAGCAAGATGGACTAGGTTCACTTATACCGGGATTAGGCAGTAGTGGTGGATTAAACCGAGATTAGGTTGTAATTCCTTTGCCATTAGTGGATTCGAGGTTCTAGTGTGGCGCACTCATCAGCCTGTGGTTTTTTCCATTTAGAGGGTTTCCACGTATATCTCAAGTGTCTTTACTATTTCCGCATTTATTACACTTGTGGCATTTCTGTAACTAGATAGGTGCATTTTCGTCAACTTGACCTTTAACGAAAATTGGGTAAATTTGTTTAAAATCTATTCACCCCCCTCTAGATTAATATTATACACACCATAATATTTGTTTCATGAGGTATTGGATATTAAATCTTAACGTTAAGTTTTCAATAGTGTTTATTGAAACATGGCTTCTGGACAAGTCAAAAATAATATATGGCCCATATACATGTGCTGGGCGGCAAGGCTAATTAAGAATAGCCTAATTATATTATTTTTATTTTATTATTAATTAAATGGAAATTAAGTAGTTTGTTGATTAATTAATTATTTAATTAAAAGTCAAAATCTTTTTCCTTGTAGGAGTTGGCCTCCTAAAATTATACTATTGTTGGTAGTATAATTAATATTAAAGACTATATTTGATAAGTAGATAAATAAAAGGAATTATTTATCTAATCAAATTAGGAAGTCTTTAATATGGTTACAAATACAATATTGAGTTGGATTAGGAGTCTTGGTTGAGGATAGAATTCCTTTTTGAAAAGGATTCTTGGTCACTAAGTAAATCTACCTAAGGAAAAGATTCTTAACTACCAAGTAAATCCTTCTTAGGAAAGGATTTGTGATCCAAATCTATATCCTATGAAATTCGGTTAACCCATGTATATATACAAAAGGATAGAATTTCTTTTAGATAAGGATTCTTAACTACCAAATAAATCCACCTAAGGAAAGGATTCTTGCCAACCAAGTAAATCCTTCTTAGGAAAGGATTTATGATCCTATATATATGTGTGTGATTTTCGACCAACCCTAAGATTCTTAGTGTAAAACTTTTGGCCAACCTAAGTGTTTTCTAAGAGAGAATTTTGCTTAGCAAGAGAGAATTTTGAGAGAGAAAAATTTAGTATTTTACTCTGGACAAAATTCAATCAACTCTAAGATATAGGGTGTGGAATTCGGCCAAGGAGGAAGGAGAAAAAGAGAACGTTTTGTTTTTGATAGTATACTAGTATCCTTTACATCAAAAGGGTTTTGTGTACAAAATCAAATCGGGTTCACGCTAGTTTCAATAAAAAAGATTTATAATTCACAAGTGACCGGACATTCTTGGATTTTTCTCTTGGAGGATATTTGTAACTAACAAAGAAAAGATTTTGTTTGTCTCCATCCTCAGGTATACAATTTAAAGAAAGGGATCCTACACTCTTAGGTGATTCACGTTCGTGATTGGATTGGAAGATCTTACTGAATTAATTCGGTGCTTGTTCAATCGTCACGAAAAAAAATGTACGATACTTTTTATATACATCAATTAATCTAGGGTTAAGGTTCTTGTTATTAAAATGTAAAATTTTTATTTATACGCAAACCCTAGTTTTATAAATTTTCTCAAGCTTCCTCTGCGTGTGGTTTTTTCCCTATAATTGGTATCAGAGCATGGTTGTACCCTTGATTAATTGATGTATATGTACGTGAATCTTTTTCTTTTTATTGTATATATGCATGTTTTAGAAAGAGGTGACACATTAGGTATTCACATATATATTTACATTGGAATGTATGGATATATATATATATATATACGTTTTATATGTGGACTGTTATTGCTCAATTTTGGTCCTAGAATTTCAATGTATTTTGTTTTGTTATTGTAACAAGAAGGGTGGTCTATCATCGCCATAATTTCCTTCTTGGTAGTTGCTAAGTTTTTTTTTTTTTTTTGTAATAAAAAAACTGCAGTATTTTTATTTAAAATTCTTCTGTAATACACTCAAGTTTCGAAGACTCGAAGGATTGAAGAATTAGGAGCAACCAGAACAAGTTTGGGACCGTGTGAATCGTAGTAACGAACGTGCATGCGTAGAGCACGTAGCCACATTTGTTGTGGCATGGGCTGCGCACGATAGCCCTACGGTAGCCATGGGCTGCGCATGGCAGCCTGTTATGAGGTTGTGGCTATTGGAACCCAATTCACCGGTCAGCAGCGGAAATGGGTTTTAAATTTTTTTATCTAGATCGTAATTTGTATCTGGGACCAGTGAACTTGTGATCGTATTTATTTTCGGAACAAATACATATACTAATTATTACACTAATAAAATATATATGTAAATACATGAAATTGTAATCAATAATAAAAAGGAATATTAAAAGAATCATACCAACGTTTGGAGACTCCTTCACTTTTTCGATATGCTCCTGGTCTGTACCACTGATCTTCCTCGCTATATCCCGGGACTAATAACTGCGTGTGGGCGCGTCACGAACTCAGGAACTAGAATGGAGGATGTAAAAAAGAGAAGAAGAAGAAACTCTTTCTTTTGATATAAGTATACAACACTTGCACACTTTTCTCTCTTTTTGGTGTATTTTTATTCACACAAGCACACTTTTCTTTCTTAAAAAAAAAACTCACACCTACCTTATGTGTTTTACCAAAAACCAACCTTTTTCGTTTGTCAATATATATATATATAAGTGTGTTGTGCGTGACAAGCACAACACCCATTTTTATTATTATTATTTTATTTTAAATAATATATATCACATATATATTATTTAAATATTAGATCAAATATATATTTGATTTTTAAAAACTTTCAAATAAAAAATATCCCATATCTTTTATTTGATTTTAAATTTGAATTCAAAAAAAAAAATTAATAAAATAAAATAATCATATTATCTTATTTTATTCAAAAATAAATATTAACATACACCCTCCATTTAGTCATAATGTCCGTTATACCCCTCTAATTATATATATATATCCTTTAAGTACCATTGATTATCTAAAGGACAATAAATCCTATTTCCTCACAGAATTAGGAGAGCGCTCATATTGTCCAAGCCCCGAATCAACCCTTAAGGGAACTACCATCTACTTCTCACAAGAAGGAGTGGATTCCACTATTGTGTACAAACCTTCTCAGACACAAGCCAAACCGCAATCCTAGCATATGGAGTATATTGATCAGGAAATGCATCTGACCTCACCCATGGTATATCAAAGACCACGATCTAACCTGAAGAAGTCGATAAGACACTCAGGATTAAGATCACCCATATATAACCAAAATTAGTTGATATATATGAATCTCATCGGTAAATGGATCATGGTGTGAGATTCATATAGATCATGGCCCAGTCCTATATGATCACATCATACAAGGTGCCTCCATTCCCATATCTCATATGAATGATTCAGGATAGAATCACAGAACATTACGGAATGGACCGCAGCTATAGATTAACCACAAATAAAGTACCCAACTTTATTTGCTATCTATGGACTCTTTAGATTGCACGTCTCTTACTGTATCCATCCATATATGACACTCATATACACAGTTCGAGATTACATCTGGTAATCTAGGATGTTAATATGTACACAAGTTTATCAAATAAATAACATAACATAATTTATTGAACTTTTCCTTTTATTTACTTCAAAAATCCATTTACAAATTACATGCTTAGGGCATAAACCCCAACAATCTCCCACTTGCACTAAAGCATGTGAGGCATGTCTCGTAACCTTAGACCATCTAGGTGACCCGAAAACACTTTAGCCGGTAAGGTCTTCGTAAATTGATCAACATGATTGTCTTGTGAGGCTATCTATGTGACGATCACATCTTCTCTCTGCACTATCTCTCTAATGAGATGATACTTTTTCTCTATATGCTTCCCTCTCTTGTGGCTTCTTGGTTCTTTTGAATTATCCACAGCACTACTGTTATCACAATAAAATGTGATGGGCTTATCCAGGTCTGGAACAACTTCTAGATCACTCAAGAACTTACGGAGCCAAACAGCCTCTTTAGCAGCTACATATTCGGCTTCCATGGTGAAGTCAGCAATGCAAGATTGCTTGATACTTCTCCAAGCAATGGCTCCACCACCCAGGGTGGATATTGATCCAGACGTGGATTTTCTAGAATCCCTGTCTGACTGAAATTTGGAATCCTTGTTTCCTTACGGGATCAAATCCCGTCTGGAATACACTAGCTTATAATTTCTCGTTCTTCAAAGATACTTGAGAATAGTCTTGGCAGTAACCCAATGATCCAATCCTGGGTTGGACTGGTATCTCCTGACTACTCCTACTGCATAGTAGATGTCCGGTCTCGTGCATAACATAGCATACACGAGACTACCTACTGATGATGCATATGGTACACCTCTCATATTCTCAACTTCTTGAGGTGTCTTAGGACACTGTTCCTTAGACAAGTGAACTCCATGCCTAGAAGGTAAATTACCTTTCTTGAAGTTTTGCATCGAAAATCGCATAAGAATCTTGTCGATATATGATGCCTGAGATAGTGCTATAAGTTTGTTATTTCGATCCCTTATAAGTTGGATCCCTAGAACATAACTTGCCTCTCCCAAATCTTTCATTTGGAATTGGCTAGCCAGCCAGCCCTTTATATTAGACAACACTCCCACATGATTCCCTATGAGTAGGATATCATCTACGTATAGAATACAAAAACTACTTTCTTATCAATGATGCGCTTATAGACACAAGGCTCATTGACGTTCTGGTCGAAGCCATAGGTTTTGATCACATCATCAAACCTAATGTTCCAAGATCTAGATGCTTGCTTAAATCCATAGATGGACCTTTGCAGCTTGCAAACCTTTTGCTCTTGATCTAGAGACACGAATCCCTCTGGTTGCATCATATAGATGATCTCATCAAGATTTCCATTCAAGAAAGCAATCTTGATGTTCATTTGCCAAATTTCATAATCGAAATAAGCAGAAATGGATAAGAGAATCCTAATAGACTTAAACATGGCTACTGGCGAGAAGGTCTCTTCATAATCGACCCCCTCTTTCTTGGTATAACCCTTGGCCACTAGCCTTGCCTTGAAGGTCTTTACCTTCCCGTCTACTTCTTTTTTTCTCTTGTAAATCCACTTACACCCTATGGGTTTTACCCCATCTGGTAAGTCTACAAAATCCCAGACTGAGTTAGAGTACATGGACTCCATCTCGAGATTCATGGCTTTAAGCCATTCCTCTTTATCAGGATCTTCCATTGCATCCTTAAATGTCAATAGATCATCCACACTATCAGTAGAGACAACACCTTATCCCTCACCTATAGCTAAATAGCGTTCAGGTTGTCTCACAACCCTCTCACTACGTCTAGGTGGTAGTGTATCCTGATCAGGAACCATCTGACTCTCAGATGCTTATGGATCAACAACTCTTGTTGATGAATCACTAGTCTCACCAGGCTCTATCTCATTTAATACAATCTTGAAACGAGGTTTATGGTCACTAATGTAATTGTTCTCAAGAAACAGTGCATTTGTCAATACAAATACTTTGTTGTCTTCGGGATTGTAGAAGTGTCAACCTCTGGTATCCTTGGAGTATCCTACAAACAGGCAGACAACAGACTTGGAGTCTAGCTTTCCGGTTCTGTTCTTCAGCACTTGTGTTAGACACCCTCATATATGGAAATGTCACAAACTAGTTTTACGAACATTCTATAACTCTAGGGGAGTCTTAGGAACAGATTTGGATGGCACTACATTCAAAATGTATGCCGCTGTTTGTAATGCATATCCCAGAAGGAATTTGGTAATGATGAGAAACTAATATTAGATCTCACCATTTCCATAAGGGTTCTATTTCTCCTCTTCGCTACACAATTTTGTTGAGGTGTACCTGGAGCTATGAATTGGGAAACTATCCCATGCTCGACCATAAAGTCTTTAAACTCTTGGTCAAGGTACTGACCTACACGATCCGATTGTAGTGACTTGATAGTTCTACATAATTGATTCTCAACTTTAGGTCAGAATTCTTTAAACTTTTCAAATGTTTCCGACTTTTGTTGCATCAGGTAGACGTATCTGTATCTTGAGTAGTCATCTATAAAGGTGACATAATACTCATAACCACCTCTAGCTTTAACATTCATCGGTCCGTAGACGTCTGTATGTATAAGCTATAGAGGTTCTTTAGCTCTAAGCCATTTTCCAGTAAAAGGTCTCTTAGTCATCTTACCTTCTAGACAAGTTTCGCAGACAGGTAAGGTTCCAACCTTTAACTCACTTAAAGGTCCGCTTGACTAGTCTGTCTATCCGGTCAAGGTTGATATAACCAAGCCTTAGATGCCAGAGATACCGTGTCATTATCTGGAGAAATCTTAAGTCGTTTAGTTTTTGATTTTTCAACCTTAAACATTTCAGTGTTGAGCAGTGTAGTATGTATTAACGGTCATAAAACATACAAATTGTTTTCATTAATTCCTGAACAAATATTCAGACCATTCTTTCCAATATTAACAAACTTATTAATAAAAGAAACATAATATTTTTGTTCTAACAACTTAGAAACGGAAATCAAATTCCGAGTAAATCCAGGAATATAAAAATCATTGTTTAATAATAAAAAACTATTATTATTACAAAATCGCAATCTTATTGCTCCTATTTATTTGGCCCATACGACATCCCCCGACCCTACACGCATTGAAAAGGCTCTCTCCTCTAGCTGTATCCAAGAATCAGTCCACTGCAAAGAAGAACAAACATGATTTGTGGCCACCGAATCAACTAACCAGGGTGAAGAATCGTCTTCCACTAAACAAGATTCAAGAACAAGTAAATCATATTTACCTTTCATCTTTTTCTACTTGGCGACCTCCTCTAGGTACTGAGGATAGTTCCTCTTCCAGTGCCCGACCTTGTTACAATGGAAACATTTTCCTTTGTCTTGGTCAGTGGAGGTGCCCTTCTTTTTGCTTTGGGCTTTCTTGGGTTTGGGCTTACCTTATGCCTTCCCAGCAGACCTCTTCCTCTTCTTATTATTAGAGAAACATGGTTCGGTAACATTTTCCTCACCGGTGTTGCCTTTGTTGTCCTTAATCAAGGACTCAAAGGTAGGGAGCTCATTGAGCAACTGTGTAAGACTGAACTTTAACTTGTTCATCCCGTAATTGCTTTTAAACTGATCGAAACTCTTTGGAAGAGTCATCAGTATGATGCTCACTTGAATGGGTTCATCAATGGCCCCACCATTGACTTCTGCCTTGTTGAAGTAAGACATCATGCTCAGAACATGTTCCCGAACTGACGTTTCTTTCTTCATGCGAGGGAGCATAGCGGAACGAACAGCTTCGTGTCACTTTTGCTTAGAGGGCTGCCCGAACATTGCTTGCGATGACTCCATGATTTCGAATGCTGAAGTCATTGCTTCGTGCTTTGTGACAAGTACGTCTGTCATAGATGCCAACAGATATGTTCGGGTCTTCTCAACAGATGAGACCTATCGTTGGTATGCCTCACGAACAGTTCATGTGGCATTGGCAGTAGGCTATGGAGGACATTCCTCCGTAAGCACAAACTGGAGGTCTTTGGTGACCAAAATTGCTTTAATATTAAGTTTCCACTTAGTGTAATTATCACCAGTTAATTTGTCATTTACGAGAATTTGAAGTAATGCAAAAGACATTGCTGAAAAAAATAAAACATTCATTCAGTTATTTATTTAAAACAAGTGCAAGTGATTTGGTATAAATTTAAACATGATGCATGAACATGTTTAACGAACTAGAACTACCATAAAAATAGTTACTATACCACGACAATCCAACATACAACAAAAAAGTGCCGCCTTAGGGTCGATCAAATCTTTGCATGTTGGATCGAGACATTCTAAATCAAATGATATTCTAGAATAACTCTTATTCCATATCATTCAACCATCATTTATTCAGTCAGGTTTTTAATTAACAAACTTAATCAAAACCTTCGTGAGTGTAACCCACCATTTCAGATCTCACGAGCTTTACTCGAGAATTGCCGCCTTAGGGTCGGTCAATCCCGAAATAGCCTCAGAAATCTTATCCGTTAGGAAGTCAACCTTGGTATTGACCTTTGTGGAAACCCACCTTAGGGAGGACGAAAGCAAAGTCGTTACGAGGCCCCACTCGGATCTCACGGTGTTGAACTAATGATGAAGACCGCGGGATATATATGTCATGTATCCCTCTCCCACTCACTATTTTAAAACTAGGGTTTTCTATTATCCGTTAATGCACCTAGACTCTACAGGATCAAACGGATAACTTTAATCAAGTTATCTAGTGCATTAACTAATTCATTGTTGGAAACAAGTTCTAATTAACTAATAAATTATTAATGATTTTTAACAATTAAAAATCTAATCTATTAGTGAATAATCAAAGTCTTTGTAAACTATTTACTAAGCTCAAATTATTATGAAAGTGTTTATCAAGTTTTAACTATTAAAACTCTATCACAATTTTCGGTTCATTTATAATTAGGCAATTAATCAAATTAATCCTAATTACTATAAATGACCCTATTAATCTAACTTATTAAACTCTTTAATAACTAGATTAATATTAATGAGAATTACCAAGTTTTCTAACCATTAAAAACTAATCTCATTATTCATAGCCAATTATGTATATTGCCCATTATAATCACATTAAAAAAATACATAAAATATCAGGCTATGATACATGTATGACATAACAAATATATTTGTGTAGGCACTTCTAATCTAAATGACATACGTATGCATGACAATGCTTTTATCATCATATAATATTAAGCATACATGAATTGACCGAATACTGTGGATTATTTTACCTATAAAAATAGAATCTAAAATTACAAAAATACCCCCAAGGCATTCCTTGGTCTTCTTGTAATTTCCGAGTCTTCCAGTCTCTTTAGGTCACTCTGATTCATCTCATGAATCCTTCATCGTGATTTTTCCAGGTCTTCAATATAGGTTACATTTTTTTTACAATACAATTACAGTAAAAATAAAAAATAAAAAATTATACAACCTATAAACCCTAAATCCACAGTACCATATAATTAACGATCAATCATGTTTTTGTAAACTAAAAAAAAAATACATACAAAAACATCATACAGTCAATTTAAATTGTGCCTACACAATCATACATACTGGAGCATCGAAAACAATTTCCTGTTCACCTGTCACGCAGCGGAAATGAGTTTTAAATTTTTTTATACAGATCGTAATCTATATCTGGGACCAATGAACTTGTGATCGTATTTATTTTCAGAAAATTACACTAATAAAATATATATGTAAATACAGGAAATTGTAATCAATAATAAAAAGGAATATTAAAAGAACCATACCAACGTTTGGAGACTCCTTTACTTTTTCGATATGCTCTTGGTTTGTACCACTGATCTTCCTCACTATATCCCGGAACTAGTAACTGCGTGTGGGCGCGTCACGAACTCATGAACTAGAATGGAGGATGTAAAAAAGAGAAGAAGAAGAAACTCTTTCTTTTGATATAAGTATACAACACTTGCACACTTTTTTCTCTTTTTGGTGTATTTTTATGCACACAAGCACACTTTTCTTTCTTAAAAAAAAACTCACACCTACCTTATCCGTTTTACCAAAAACCAACCTTTTTCTTTTGTCAATATATATATATTTGGATGTCATGTGCACGTGTTAAAAGGAAATAAAGAACAAATGGGGTACCGTTCAGAAACATGCATATTTGTAGGGTATCCAAAAGGAACAAAAGAATATTATTTTATAGTCCTTTAGATCTTAGGTGGTGTTTGGTTGGGTGGAATGGAATGGAAAGAAATTCATTCCATTTGTTTTGTTTGTAAAATTCCAATGGAATGAGCATTCCATTGGAATGGGGATTCTACCATTTTGGTGGAATGAGCATTCCATCCAAAAACCAATGGAATGCCCATTCCATTCCAATAACATATTTTCTTTCCAAAAATAACCTTCTATCCCACAACTCAATTCCACAAATACCCTTATTTCCAAAAATAATATATATATATATATATATATATATATATATATATTATAAATATCATACTATTACATAATATTTATTATTATTATTGCATATAATATATTATTACATATATTATATACATTCATATATTATAATATATATATATATATATTATATTATATTATTTATATTTTTATACAAAATATATTATATAATTTATAATTTTATATTTTATTATTATTATCCAAAAAATATATATATATATATTATATTATAATGTATATATATATAAAAACATTATATAATAATATTTAATATTTTTATATATAATAATATTAATATTAATAATATCAATATTTTTAATATATAATATATAATATATATAATATTTAAAATATATATTATTATATAATTTATACTTTTATATTTTATTATTATTATCCAAAATGAACATTATATTTTCTATTTATATATATTATTATTATATATATATACACATTATATAATTATATATAATATTTATATATTTAATAATATTAATATTAATAATATCAATATTTATAATATATAATATATAATATTTCTAATATATAATATATAATAATATATATTAATATATATATATAATATTTATAATATATATTATTATATAATTTATACTTTTATATTTTATTATTATTATCCAAAATGAACATTATATTTTCTAATTATATATATTATTATTATATATATACACATTATATAATTATATATAATATTTATATATTTAATAATATTAATATTAATAATATCAATATTTCTAATATATAATATATAATATATAATATTTCTAATATATAATATATAATAATTTATATTAATATATATATATAATAATATTTATAATATATATTATCATGTAATATATGTATATGATATATTTTATTTAATATATATATAATATATATATATAATATTTATATTATATATATTATTATGTAATATATTATATAATATATAATAGTATTAATATTACTAACATATAATATAGAAATATATAACATATATTGTAATAATATATATTTTATATTATAATAATATATATATTATATATACTTTCATATATATATATATTTTATCCATAATATATAATGTTATTATAAATGTTTTGTAACTAAGGGTATTTTAGTCAAAATACAGTTGATTCCATTCCATTCAGTTGTTAACCAAACAAAATATTACTGATTCAGTTATTGATTATAAAGTCCCAACCAAACAAAGAAATCAGTTTTCCATTCCTTTCTATTCCAATTCTCATTCTCATTACCATTCCACCATGGTAACCAAACGTCACCTTAAAGTATTTGTTTCGACAAATACTAAATTTTAGAAAAGGACTATTTGAATAATTTTGTGCCTAAAATTACAATTGTCCTAAATGAGCTTTTAGGAGATACAATTCCACAAAAGGTTTTCCAACCAAGCCCAATTGTAAGTTCCGTACCAACACAAGATCAACAATCTACCATACCTCGTCGTAGTGGGAGGATTGTTAGACAACCCGAGAGATACATTGGTTTAGGAGAATCTGTAGAGATTCTTTCAGACAATGATGATCCCTATACATACAAGGAAGTAATGAAAGATATTGATTGTCGCTATTAGCAAAAGGCAATGCAATCCGAAATTGAATGTATGTTCAAAAACAAAGTCTGGTCACTTGTAGACTAGCCTAAAGGGATAAAATCCATTGGGTGCAAGTGGAAACCTTTAGAGCTAGATTGGTAGCTAAAGGTTATACATAGAAGTTTGGTATCGATTATGAAAAAACCTTTTCTCCTGTGGCCACGCTTAAATCCATTAGGATACTCTTATCCATTGTGGCATCTCTAGACCTAGAGATTTAGCAAATAGACGTCAAGACAACTTTCCTTAATGGAATTCTTGATGAAAGCATCTATATGATGTAACCAGAAGGACTCATTGAAAAGGGACAAGAGGAAAGGGTATGCAAGTTGCAAAGATCCATATATAGATTGAAGCAAGCATCCAGATCGTGGAACATAAGGTTCGATCAAGCCGTAAATTTTTTTGGATTTATTCTAAACCTTGATGACCCTTGTGTATGCAAAAAGATTAAAGGTGACAAGTTGGTTTTCATAAGTCTTTACTTTGATGATATACTACACATCGGAAACGATGTAGGTGTATTGACATCAATAAAAGAATGGTTAGCAAAACGATTTGATATGAAGGACTTGGGAGAAGCAAGTTATATTCTTGGTATCCAAGTCATAAGGGATAGAAAGAATAGAACTATTGCTTTATCCCAAGCTTCATACAAAGATAAAATACTGTCTAGGTTTCCCATGCCAGATTCCAAGAAAGGTATGTTACCTTTTAGACATGAAATCAAACTTTCTAAGGAACAAGTTTCTAAGAATGAGCATGAAGATCAATTCATGAGTAGGGTTCCATATGCATCGGCAGTTGGAAGTCTCATGTATGCAATGCTCTGTACTAGACCAGATATTTGTTTTGTTAAGGGCATAGTTAGCGGGTTTGAATCGAAGCCTGGTCCTGATCACTGAACGGTAGTCAAGCATATTTTCAAGTAACTTAGGAGAACTAGAGATTATATGCTTGTATACTCAGGAGGGGATTTAATTCTCGTTTGGTATATTGATTCTGATTTTCAGTCATATTCTAACTCCAGGAGATCAATATCAGGATTTGTGTTTACTATTGTAGGAGGGGCAGTCATATGGAGGAGTATCAAGCAATCTTGTATTGCTGATTCCACCATGGAAGCCGAGTATGTAGCCGCATGTGAGGCTACTAAAGAAGCTGTCTGGCTCCGCCAATTCATGATTGACTTGGAAGTGGTTCCTGATGCAAACAAGTAGATCACTATCTATTGTGACAATAGTGGAGCAGTGACTAATTTGAGAAAACCAAGAAGTCATAAGAGAGGGAAACACATTGAAAAAATGTATCACCTTCTAAAGGGAAATTGTGCATAGGGGTGACGTGACGATTACCAAGATCGCGTCAGTAGAAAATCTAACGAATCCTTTTACAAAGGCTCTTCCACAAGTTTTGATGGGCATCTAGAGAACATGAGAATGAGAGATATGACAAATTTTCTATAGAGCAAGTGGGAGATTGTTAGGAATATGCTCGATGGCAAGAGTATAATATTGTATTTGACAATCTTTTCATATTAATAAAGTGATTTCTAGTTTAACAAATCTTATAGCATTTATAGTTTAATTATTATAATTGTCAAAAGTAAATAATTATAAGGTCAAAAGACTACGAGAAAAAAAGAATGGTTCATACATCTAGGTATGTATGAGGTAGACAAGATTCTTTAGTCAGTCTTGAATAATATTCACAACTTAAGATAAAAGGTGGGGCGTATTTATCTTGTCAAAGTTGTAGATTCTTTTGCTAGCATTTGAGTGGGATCAAATGTGTTATAATGAGTCTTAACTCGTCAAAGTATGGTGTCTTTGGGCAAAAACATCTAGTGCACTGGGTGCATTGAATAGGATCACAATGAAATACTTTTTCTAGAATCGTCAATAGATAAAATTTTTTCATTTGAAGACAATCGGAGAGTCTATCTCAATCCTGAGATAAATGACGGACTTATGGTTGCAAGTTTTATCAATTGAGCTATCAATGAGTACGATTATATAGCATAGTCTATCCTCGATAGTTTAGTTGTATTCATTTGTTAATCGATAGAGGACTTCATTTATAGATATGGACATCGTGGCTCCATCTATTAATTGAGAGTATAATATCATCGTATGAATGTTTTGAGGTATTGGATATTAAATCTTAACGTTAAGTTTTCAATAGTGTCTATTGAAACATGGCTTCTGGACAAGTCAAAATATCCAAGTTCAAAATGTGGTCATATGAGTAAGTATGGTAACTTGGAGAGCTACAGGCGGTGTATGAGCTCTTGGTGATTACTGGTATTCTTCAAGAGGATACACTTTCTCCAATAAGGTTTTCTAGGGTATGAATGAGTAACATCAACTTATTCTATCTTTATTTAAGAGTTCAATTTTAGTTCTTTAGTGAATGAACTAAAATTAAATAGATTAGACCTAAGTGAATCATTTGTTGATTATGATTGGGTTGTGTCTATTGGAGCTTAAATTTAGATAGCCCGCCAAGATCCCTAATCCACACGAACTTGTATGGATCACTTGATATATTCTACCGGACCAATTTAGGGGTCCATCTAGAATTGTATTAAGGCATGTGAACTTGTTTCTTTTTGTAAGCATAGTTCTAGTTCACATGTGGATTTTTTATTAAGGTCCAATGGATTTAATAAAATAAGAAAAATAATATATGGCCCATATACATGTGTTGGGCGGAAAGGCTAATTAAGAATAGCCTAATTATATTATTTATATTTTATTATTTAATTAAATAGAAATTAATTAATTTGTTTATTTACTAATTATTTAATTAAAAGTCAAAATCATTTTCCGAGTAGGAGTTGGTCTTCTAAAATTATACTATTGTTGGTAGTCTAATTATTATCAAAGACTATGTTTGATAAGTAGATAAATAAAAGGAATTATTTATCTAATAAAAGTAAGAAGTCTTTAATTAAGGTTACAAATACACTGTTGAGTTGAATTAGGAGTTTTGGTTGAGGATAGAATTCCTTTTTGAAAAGGATTCTTAACCACCAAGTAAATCTACCTATGAAGGATTTTTAACTACCAAGTAAATCCTTCTTAGAAAAGGATATGCGATCCTAATCTATATCCTATGAATTCAGCCAGCCCATGTATATATACAAAAGGATAAAATTCCTTTTAGATAAGGATTCTTAACTACCAAATAAATCCACCTAAGGAAAGGATTCTTGCCAACCAAGTAAATCATTCTTAGGAAAGGATTTATGATCCTATATATATATGTGTGTGTGTGTGTGTGTGTGTGTGTGTGTATGTGTGTGTGTGTTTGTGTGTGTGTGTGTGATTTTTGGCCAGCCCTAAGATTCTTAGAGTAAAAATTTCGGCCAACCTAAATATTCTCTAAGAGCGAATTTTGCTTGGCAACAGAGAATTTTGAGATAGAAAAATTTAGAATTTTACTCTAGACAAAATTTAATCAACTTTAAGATATAGGGTGTGGAATTCGACCTAGGAGAAAAGTGAAAAAGAGGACGTTTTTGTTTTTGATAGTATACTAGTATCCTTTACATCAAAAGGGTTTTGTGTACAAAATCAAATCGAGTTTACGCGAGATTCAATCAAGTAGATTGATAATTCACAAGTGGCCAGACGTTCTTAGATTTTTCTCTTGGAGGATATTTGTAACTAACAAAGAAAAGATTTTGTTTGTCTCCATCCTTAGGTATACAATTTAAAGAAAGGGAGCCCACACTCATATGTGATTCACATTCATGATTAGATTGGAAGATCTTATGGAACCAATTCGGCGCTTGTTCAATCGTCACGAATAAAAAAAATGTACTATACTTTTTATATACATCAGTTAATCTAGGGTTAAGGTTCTTGTTATTAAAAGGGAAAATTTTTATTTATACACAAACCCTAATTTTATAAATTTTCTCACGCTTTCACTGCACGTGGTTTTTTCCCTACACATAGTATGTCAAAATTTACAGTATTAAATACATATTAAATAGCTATAAAAGCATAGATGCATCAATTGTTCCCAACAGCTAGGGAGCCTTCAGGGCCGAAATGAGGGACATCAATGTCTTGACCTTCACCAAAGTCTCCAAATTCTGGCCAAGAGATATCGTCATTAGGATCAATAGACACATAGAGAGAGTAATCTACATCGATTGAAGGACCAACGTCGGCCCCTTTGGTCAGAGCGCCACTGTCCTGACCAGCATGAAAGGACACAAGACATACCTTTAAAGGAAGTTTGAGATGCATAGGGTGGGGATCCTTTCCAATGGATTTACAATAGGCCTTCCACCTATTCCGCTGGTTCTTGATGGCTTATTAGGACTCTTTCAGATGCTTAGATATTGTCTAATCCCACTTCAAGCAAGCCTCTTTGGAAGAAATATCCTTCGCGCTAAAGAATATTCTAACAGTTGCCAGGCCCCTCTCAAACCCCCTCAACAGTGTAACATAGAAAGCAGGGGACCTCTTGTACCGATCAGCATTTTGAATCTTGAGGTCTGACATGGCCTTAGAAGAAAGAACTCTCATACTGATCTGTTGTTGCTCCAAGTCTTTAGTATGGTACTCATAGTGAAGTCGAGCCTCTTCAGACACTTGTTTTGCCTCCAGCGTCTTTTGTTGAGCTGAGGCAAGTGAGTACTGGGCAATTCGAGCTTCTTTTCGAGTCTTTTTTACTGCTGTTTCAGCCAAGATGGCCCTTGATTCAAGTTCAGTATCCCATAGCTCGGTCTTGGCAACTCTTTTCTCCAGCTCAATGTTTCTTGCAATGATCTCCCTGAGAGCCTGAACAGATGTTGTGACTCTACTCTGAATGTTCACAAGCTTTTTTCTCAAGGCCATCTCACTTGTTGTATGTGCCTTCAGCTTCTCTGCATATTAACTAGCCTTGAAAGCTTTTAAATCCTTATCCTTCTCGGCTAGAGCCAGTTTCAACTAAGAAATCTCAGTAGCTTGTTTATTCTTCTCAAAGAGAGCCCGAGTTAACGCCTCCACCGCCTGTAAATGATCAACGAAAGGCAAATTAGATAGATAGAAGGATCGGAAAAAAAACAACAAAAATGGTGGAAAGACTTATAAAAACACAATTGTTAAATATCATACAGACCCGTTCAAACCTATAACATCTTTGGCATCCTTCCAGTACCTTTTGCCAATGTATCCAACCCCTAATGACATTGAGTGGAGCATGGAAAGGGGGTCAGTCTAAGAACTAATGGATGAAGAGAGATGAGAAAGCTTAGAGGCAGAAATAGCAGGAGCAGATTATTCCTAAAAGGAGGAGGGGAAAGCACGGTCAGTAGTGGTTGGAGTCTTTAAAATCCCAACATCTTCCTCAAGAAGATTAGCAGATGCAAGAACCCGATGGCCTTCATTCTTAAAAATCTTACCTTGGATAGCACCTTTATGAGGAAGAGACCCAACAAGTATAGTGGAAGGAGCACCAATAGGCCCACTAACCCTCATATCCCCCTCCAACTGTATAGCTGCTTCTTCCTCTGATTCCAAAACAGATTGAAAAACCTGTTCCTCCATCAAATCTGTGAAATCTTCATTAGCTACCTTCTCCTCCTCGTCGGAACCAACATCATCACCTTTAGAGTTAAAAAAACGATCTGACGCCTACCGGTAAACTGTATAGAAGCCTTATCTGAACATTGAGAGTGTGGTACAGCCTAAACCTGGGAAGACTCATTGGAAGGAAGCGCCTGGTCCACGATCTTGATTTGTTCAGGATGGATGGAAGACAAGTTTGATGCACCCCGATCGCTCCTTCTCTTGGACCACAATTCTTATGAGATAAGGTCAAAGACCGTCTACTGATCCTCCTCCTCTTATTTTAAAATGATGGGATCAACCACTGAAACAGACTTAGCTGAGTCAACCATAGATGATAGACTTGTCTTTTTACGAAGAGCATCGAGAGTAGACGACTCTTCAATAGTCTTAGCTACTTTATGTCTTGGGGCTCTACCTACCATATTTGCCTCATTCGATTTCCTCATTTACGATTTATCTCTTCCTGACGCTCCTGTTCAGACCTATCTCGGCAACGCTTCTCACGGTTAGATGCCTCAGAGCTGGCCCGTACCCGACCGACTCTTTCCTTATAGTGGCCCTAGTGATTGCCTCGAGCTCGAAGAGGATGACGATCACTCATCCCAACCTATTCAGCGGGAACATCTAAGGAATAACAGTCAGATTCATATGTATGTTCCACCAGATCATGTTCGGGTGGAGCAATTCTCTAAGCAACCTGATCGGTTGCAGCCTTCCTGCTAACCTGATCGACATGCTTGGCTTTCTCAGCCTGATTACTAGTAACAATGTCCACTTCATATACTGAAAAGAAAAAATGCCACACGATAATCAGCAATCAGTATAGAGGAAAGGTACGCATGTCAGGTTACATTAAAAAAAAATCAATGATGACTTACAACGTCTATGACGGGTAGAGATCGCGGAAAAAACCCTGTCTTGATCAAATCTGCCTCAACATAAAGGACGCGGCAATCCTTTTCTTCCCAAGAAGTCTCAGCCACGTTGACCACTATATTAGCCTGGCTTTTTGTCAGTGAGAGAGAAGTCTTGTTTGAATGCTCAGAACTACAGAAGTTCTTTAGGACTCTGTTCCGTATCAGCCCTTGTACAGGGTCAGCAACGACTACTTCACCCCAATCACTGCAAACGAAGAACCAACTGTTCTTCCAATATTTATTTGGGGAGAGGAACCCCTAGATAAATCCTTTATGATCTTTGTCAGAAAGGGTTACAGGTTTCCCCTTATACCCATCAAGAATCCACAAGCTCTGAGATATGGATTAAAGATAAAAAGTTCCCCTACTATCAGATCAGTTCAACGTAGAAAAATTACGGATCTCTTATGGGGTCGGTGGCTGTTTTGCCCAAAATTTTATCCATAGGTGCCCTAAACTGATCAACACCCGGTAAGAATTGGGGGTCAGTTGGCGGGGGCAACGTCTGCGTCCGCCAGGAACCGAGCGATAAAAGGTTGAAAGGGGAGAGTAAGCCCTGAATACAGCATAGCACCGTATATAGCGACCGCATCAGAGGGATGATTCCACACAACCTGATCACCACTACAGTACAATATTTGCACACTGGTAATATTAAATTAGTCCTCGAATTTTGCTAGCTTCTTCTCAGTCACAACCTTTATCTCCGAGTCGAAAGAATAAGGATGGTCGGTACTGAACTTCAGCATCCAAGCTTACCGCTCCCGTGGTACGCCTTTCATCCTGAGATGTTGTGAAGATATTTTCAAGTCGATTGATACGCGAGCAGAATAATGGGATAGGCCGTGGTGGTCAGAAAGATCAGAGGGGAGAGGAGCAAACTCTGGGTGAACCATAGAATAATCCACGTTTATTGCAGTAGGTTGGTAAAAAGCAGGAAAGTGACCCTAGAGAATGGACTCAAGCCTAGCAATATTGTCATTATTAGCAGCCTCAATGGCATGAAGAAGAAGCTAAATTTTGATGACGAATAATAGGATCCATACCTTGAAAAATGCTTGAAAGGATGAAAGAACCGAAAACTACGCACTTTTTTAATTTTGAAAAATATGCGCAATGATTTCATCAGTCGAAATATGCATGGTTTATAACTGTAGCACATTAAAAGGCATTAATGGACTACAAGACTAAAAAAGGATATGGTGAATTAAACACAAGCAGTTGGACGCATCATACTTCCGACAGTTGTTTATCTGACCTCGTATGTTTAAGGGGGTGTTGTTATTGGTAAAATATAAGGAATGATGAGTTAGCATAACTACCCAAAGATGTGGAATTAGAGATGCCACATCACCAAGAGTCAACCTTCCTAAGCTGACCAAAAATGGTTTCATAACACCCGATCAGGGCTATCGAGATGGTCGAGTCAAATCCTCTGGTCGGAATTAAGTCATTGGTCTGGAAGAATAAGGCTTGGTCAGGTTTTGGTAGACGATCGGCAGATCGATAATTGGATACTGTCGAATACAAGCAGAATGAGTCATACTCCAATGAGGTGTCTCGAAGCACACTTTGAGAAGGAAGCGAGTCCAAATTAGGCAAGAAACCTAATGCGTGAGGAAAGCGAAACAGGAAAGAAGAATAAAATGACTCAAACACGTCAACTTTTTTTACTTGTATAGAATGAATTAGGGTTCTATGCTTGTATAAATAGACTCTAATAATGCCCATGAAAGGGTGGAAGAAAAATAAGGATTCTAAAGAGCACGAGAGACTAAGTGTGTAATCAATAATTCATAGTGAATTTCTTTCCTTGCCGGTTTCCGGCAACTGTGGACGTTTCCCAGTTCTTGGGGTTTTACCATGTAAAATCTTTGTGTTTCTTTTGCTTTCTAAACTATTCATAATTAGCAATTGTGTGATTTTATTTACATTCTGTTAGAAGTGTGATCCATCAAAAAATAACAGTCAACATATATCCTCAATAGTTTGGTAGTATTCAATTGTTAATCGATAGAGGACTTCAATTATAGATATGGACTATTAGGATTATGCTCGATAGCAAGAGTATAATATTGTATTTGACAATCTTTTCATATTAATAAAGTGATTTCTAGTTTAACAAATCTTATAGCATTTATAGTTCAATTATTATAATTGTCAAAAGTAAATAATCATAAGGTCCAAAGACTATGAGAAAAGAAGAATTGTTCATACATCTAGATATGTAGGAGGTAGACACAATTCTTTAGTTAGTCTTGAATAATGTTTACAACTTAAGATAAAAGGTTAGGAGCCTTTATCTTGTCAAAGTTGTAGATTCTTTTTCTAGCATTTGAGTGGGATCAAATGTGTTATGATGAGTCTAAAATCATCAAAGTGTGGTGTCTTTGGGCAAAAGAATCTAGTGCACTGGGTGCATTGAATAGGATCACAATGAAATACTTTATCTAGAATCGTCAATAGATAAAAGTTTTTCATTTGAAGACAATCGAAGAGTCTATCTCAATCATAAGATAAATTATGGACTTATGGTTGCAAGTGTTATCATTTGAGTACGATTATATAGCATAGTCTATCCTCGATAGTTTGGTGGTATTCATTTGTTAATCGATAGCGGACTTCATTTATAGATATGGACATCGTGGCTCCCTTTATTAAATGAGAGTAGAATATCATCATATGGATGTTTTGAGGTATTGGATATTAAATCTTAACGTTAAGTTTTCAGTAGTGTCTATTGAAACATGACTTCTGCACAAGTAAAAATATCAAAGTTCAAAATGTGGTCATATTAGTAAATATGGTAACTTAGAGGGCTATAGACGGTCTATGAGCTCTTGGCGATTACTGGTATTCTTCACGAGGATACACTTTCTTTAATAAGGTTGTCTAGGGTATGAATGAGTAACATCAACTTATTCTATCTTTATTTAAGAGTTCAATTTTAGTTTTTTAGCGGAATGAACTAAAATTAATAGATCGGGCCTAAGTGAATCATTTGTTGATTGCGATTAGGTTGTGTCTATTGGAGCTTAAATTTAGATAGCCCGCCAAGATCCCCAACCCACACGAACTTGCATGAATAACTTGATATATTCTATCGGACCAATTTAGGGGTCCATCTAGAATTGTATTAAGGCATGTGGACTTGTTTCTTTTTGTAAGAATGGGTCTAGTTCACATGTGGACTTTTTGTAAAAGTCCAAATGATTTAATAAAATAAGAAAAGTAATATATATGCCTATTTATTGTCATGGGCGGCAAGGCTAATATATAAAAGCCTAAATATATTATTTTTTATTTAATTATTTAACTGAATGGAAATTCATTAAATTGGTATTTAATTAGTTATTTAATTAAAAGTCAAAATCTTTTTTCTATTAGGAGAATGTCTCCTAATATTATACTATTGTTGGTAGTGTAATTAATATTAAAGACTATATTTGATAAGTAGATAAATAAAAGGAATTATTTATCTAGTCAAATTATTAAGTCTTTAATATGGTCGCAAATACACTAATGAGTTTGATTAGGAGTCTTGGTGTAGAAAAGAATTCTTTTTGGAAAAGGATTCTTGGTCACCGAGTAAATCCACCTAAGGAAAGGATTCTTGCCCACCAAGTAAATCCTTCTTATGAGAGGATTTGGCCTTCTATATATATACTACCTATAAATTTCAGCCAAGCCTTAGTTTTCGGTGTGAGAATTTGTTTTTTTTTTTCATTGTTATAAAAAAAAAACTTCATCCAACTCATTGTGTGAAGAATTTGGCCAAGCATAGAGAAAAGAGGGAATGCTTTTGTTTTCGATAGTACACAAGTATCCTTTGCATCAAAAAGGTTTTGTGTACAACATCGAATCAAGGTTCACGCGCGTTTCAATCAAATTGATTGATAATTCAAAAGTGATCGGAGGTTCTTGGTTTTTCTCTTTGAGGATTTTTGTGCCTAACAAAGATGAATATTTTGTTTGTTTCCATCCTCAGGTATACAATTTAAAGAAAGAGAGCCCACACTCCTAGGTGATTCATGTTCGTGATTGGATTGGAAGATCTTGCGGATTCAATTCGACGTTAGTTCAATCGTAAAAAAAAAAGGTATGATACTTTTTATAGACATCAATTAACCCTAGGATTAAGGTTCTTGTTATTAAAAGGTAATTTTTTTTATTTATACACAAACCCTAATTTTTTCTAATTTTCTCAAGCTTCCGTTGCGTTTTGATCCGATTTTCCCTACAATGAACATCATGGCTCCATTTGTTAAATGTGAGTAGAATATCATCATATGGATATTTTGAGGTATTGGATATTAAATCTTAACGTTCAGTTTTCAATATTATCTACTGAAATAAGGCTTCTGGACAAGTCAAAATATTCAAGTTCAAAATGTGGTCATATGAGTAAATATGGTAACTAGGAAAGCTATAGGCGGTCTATGCATTCTTCGCGATTACTGGTATTCTTCACGAGGATACACTATCTCCATTAAGATTGTCTAGGGTACGAATGAGGAATATTAACTTATTCTATCTTTATTTAAGAGTTCAATTTTAGTTCTTTAGTGGAATGATCTAAAGTTAATAGATCGAACCTAAGTTAATCATTTGTTGATTGTCACTAGGTTATGCTATTGGAGATTGAATTTAGATAGCCCGCCAAGATCTTTAATTCACACGAACTTGCATGGATTAGTTGATATATTCTACAGAACCAATTTATGGGTCCATATAGAATTGTATTAAGACATGTGGACTTGTTTCTTTTAGAAAGAATGGGTCTAGTTCAGATGTGGACCTTTCAGTGAGGTCCAATGAATTTTATAAAATAGGAAAAACAATATATATGCCTATGTATGGACTTGGGCGGGAAGGACAAATATTTATATTGTTTTTATTTTATTATTTAATTAAATGAAAATTAATTAATTTGTTAATTAATTAATTATTTAATTAAAGTCAAAATATTTTTCCTAGTAGGAGAAGGTCTCCTATTGTCATACTATTGTTGGTAGTATGATAAATATCAAATACTATATTTGATAAGTAGATAAATAAAAGGAATTTATTTATCAAGTCAAATTATGAATTATTTAATTTCTATCAAAACTCTAATTGACAATTGATAAAATTAGGAAGTTTCGATATAGTCACTATTTAATTTATATTCAATAATTGGTTATTGAATAAATACACTATTGAGTTGGATTATGAGTATTGGTGTGGAAAAGAAATCTTCTTTGGGAGAGGATTCTTGGTTACTAAGTAAATCCTCTTGGAAAGAGAATTCCTGTCCACCAAGTAAATCCTCATTAGGAGAATATTTGGATACCTATATATACTCCTATGTAAAATTTCATCAACCTAGTTTTTCATGAAGAGAAATTTCAACCAAGCCCTAATCTAAGGAAGAAAGATTTCAGCCAAGCTATTTTCCTAAGAGAGACTTCGGCCAAGAGAGAAATTTGGGAGAGAGAAATTTAGTTTTTGCTCTACATAAAATCCGGCCAACTCATAGGAATAGTTTGTAGAATTCGGCCATGGATAGAGAAAAAAAGGGAACGTTTTTGTGTTCGATAGTACACTAGTATCCTTTACATCAAAAAGATTTTGTGTACAAAAATCGAATTGGGTTCACACGAGTTGCAATCAAATAGGTTGATAATTCACAAGTGAACAAACGTTTTTGGGTTTTCTCTAGGAGGAATACTGTGACTAACAAAAGAAAAAGATTTTTTGTTTCCATCCTCAGGTATACAATTCAAAAAAAGGGATATCACACTCCTAGGTGATTCACGTTCGTGATTGGATTGGAAGATCTTAATGATTCAATTCGGCATAACTTTAACCGTCAGGAGAAAAAGGTACGATACTTTATTATACGTTAATTAATCAAGGGTTTAGGTTTTTTCTTTTAAAGATTTTTTTTTATATATACTAATCAAAATTTTCATTTCCGCCGCGTGTTAATTTCCTTCATGTATCTCATGAGACATAAGTCGGATGCCTTTAAAATGGTCAAAGCATTTAAAGCTAAAGTAGAAAATCAGCTTGAGAAACACATAAAAATCTTAAGGTCTGATCGTGGTGGAGAATATCTATCTGGTGAGTTTCAACAATATCTTATTGATAATGGGATAATTTCTCAGTTTTCTGTGCCATGAACACCTAGTGGCAGAAAGGAGAAGTATGACACTTTTGGAAATGGTTAGGTCTATGTTGAGTTATTCAACGCTTCCTAATTCCTTTTGGGGATATGTTTTACAAATTGCTATGTACATTCTAAATGTTGTGCCATCTAAGTCATTTCCTCAAATACCGCATGAGTTGTGGAATGGGCGAAAGCCTAGTTTACAACACTTAAGGTTATTTGGATGTCTTGGAAACGTGTTAAAAGAAAAGACAGAAAAGTTCATAAACATGCATAATTGTGGGGTGTCCAAAAGGAACTAAAGGATATTATTTATATAGTTCTTCAGATCTTAAAGTATTTGCTTCAACAAATGCTAAATTTTTTGAACAGGACTATATGAATGATTTTTTGCCTATGAGTAGAATTGTCCTGAATGAGCTTTCAGGTGATACAATTCTGCAAAAGGTTTCACAGCCTATCCCGGTTGTAAGTTAGCACCTTTACAAGATCAACAACCTACCATTCCTCATAGTAGTAGGAGGGTTAGTAGACAACCCAAGAGAGACATCGGTCTAGAAGAATTAGTGGAGAATCTCCTAGACAATGATTATCCCTACACGTATAAGGAAGCTATGGAGGATGTTTATTATCGTTATTGGCAAAAGGCAATGCAATCTGAAATTCACTCTACGTTAAAAAACAAAACCTGGTCTCTTGTAGACTTGCTTGAGGGAATAAAACCCATTAGGTGCAAGTGAGTAAAAGATGGAGAGGTTAAAACATTTAAAGCTAGACCGGTGATTAAAGGTTACACCCAGAAGGAAGGTATCGATTATGAGGAAACCTTCTCTCCTATGACCATGCTTAAATCCGTTAGGATACTCACACTTAAATCCATTAGGATACTCACACTTAAATCCATTAGGATACTCTTATCCATTGCAACATCTCTAGACCAAGATATTTGGCAAATGGAGGTCAAGACAGCTTTCCTTAACGGAAGTCTTGACGAAAGCATCTATATGATGAAACCAGAAGGATTCATTGAAAAAGGCCAAGAGGAAATGGTATGCAAGTTGGAAAGATCCATATATGGACTGAATAAAGCATTCATATCCTGGAACATAAGGTTCAATCAAGTAGTGAAAGGTTTTGGATTTATTCAAACCCTTGACAAACCCTGTGTATATAAAAGGATTAAAGATGACAAGTTAGTTTTCTTAGTTCTTTACATTTATGATATACTACTCAACGGAAACGATGTAGATGTGTTGAAATTAGTAAAAGAATGGTCAGTAAAACAAAGGACTTTGGAGAAACAAGTCATATTCTTGGTATCCAAGGGATAGAAAGAATACAATTGTATTATCCTAAACTTCATAGATAAAATCTTTTCTAGGCTCTGCATGCAAGATTCTAAGAAAGGTATGTTACCTTTCAGACAAGGAATCAAACTTTCTAAGGAGCAAGCTCCTAAGAATGAGAATGAAGAGCAATTCATGTGTTAGGGTGCCTCGGTAGTTGGAAGTATCATGTATGCAATGCTCTACACTATACCAGATATTTGTTTTGTTGTTGGCATAGTTAGCAGATTTCAATCGCAACCTGGTCCTGATCATAGGACATCAGTCAAGCATATTTTCAAGTATCTTAAAAGAATGAGAGATCGTATGCTTGTATACTTGGGATGGGATTCAATTCCCTTTGGGTATGCAGATTCTGATTTCCAATCGAATTCTGACTCCAGGAGATCCAAATCAGGATCTGTATTTACTATTAGAGGAGGTACAGTCATATGAAGAAGTATCAAGCAATCCTGCATTGTTGATTGTGTTATTGAAGCTGAGTATATTACCGCATGTGATGATGCTAAAGAGGTTGTTTTGCTCCGCCAAATCTTGATTGACTTGGAAGTGGTTCCTAATGTGAATAAATAGATAACTATCTACTGTGACAACAATGGAGCAGTGGCAAAACCAAAAGGACCAATAAGCCATTAGAGAGGGAAACACACTGAAAGAAAGTATCACCTTCTAAGGAAAATTATGTATAGGGGTGACATGACGATTACCAAGATTGCGTCACTAGAAAATATAGTGGATCCCATCATAAAGGCTCCACCACATAAGAGTTTTGATAGGCACCTACAGAATATGGGAATGAGAGATATGACACATTTGCTATAACGCAAGTGGGAGATTGTTAGGATTATTCTAAATAGCAAGAGTGTAATAATGTATTAGAAAATCTTTTCATATTAAATAAAGTGATTTCTAGTTTAACAAATCTTATAGCATTTATAGATTAATTATTATAAATGTCAAAAGTAAATAATCATAAGGAAAAAAGACTATGAGAAAAGAAGAATTGTTAGTACATATGGATATGTACGAGGTAGACACAACTCTTTAGTTAGTCTTTAACAATATTCACAACTTAAGATAAAGTTGGTGCATTTCCCTTGTTAAAATTGTAGATTCTTTTGCAAGTAGTTGGTGGGATCAAATGTTTTATGATGAGTCTAAAATCATCAAAGTGTAGTGTCTTTGGGCAAAATAATCTAGTGCACTAGGTGCATTGAATAGGATCATAGTGAAATAATTTATCCAGAGCCGTCATTTGTTAAAAGTTTTCACTTAAGGACAATCAGAGAGCCTATCTCAATCCTGAGATAAATGATGGACTTATACAAGTTTTATCATTTGAATCGTCAAGCAGTACGAATATATAGCAAAGTCTATCATTTATAGTTTGGTTGTATTCGTTTGTTAATCGATAGAGGACTTCATTTATGGTTATGGATATCATGGGTCCATTTATTAAATATGAGTAGAATATCATCGCAATTATATTTAGAGGTATTGGATATGAAATCTTAACATTAAGTTTTCGATAGTGTCTATTGAAACATGGCTTCTGGATAAAGCAAAATATCCAAGTTTGTAATGTGGTAATATGAGTAAATATGGTAACTAGTAGAGCTATAGGTGGTCTATGAAATCTTGGATATTACTGGCATTTTTTACGAGGATACACTATCTTCAATATGGTTGTCTAGGGTATGAATGAGAAACATTAACTTATTCTATCTTTATTTAAGAGATCAATTTTAGTTCTTTAGTGGAATAAGCTAAAATTAATTGATTGAACCTGAGTGAATCATTTGTTGATTATAATTAGGTTATGTCTATTGAAGCTTAAATTAAGATAGCCCGCCAAGATTCCCAATCCAAACAAACTTGCATGGATCACTTGATATATTCTACCAGATTAATTTCTAGGTTCATCTAGAATTGTTTTCGATTTCGGAATCTAAAAGTTTTGGATAGGTGAGGTCATGTGTGATTTAGATATGCGGTAACTCTTTAATTACCTGGAATTGGCGGCCAAGGATGTGGGAATCCTTGGGCAGCCGTAATGGGGTGCGATTAACATTCCATTAATACATTAAGAATATAATTTGCACATTATAATTAAATGAACTGTTAAATTATATTAATGTATTTATTTAAGGCATGTGGACTTGTTTTTTTTTTTATAGTTAGAATGGGTATAGTTCACATCTTGACATTTAATTATAGTCCAATGGATTTAATAAAATGGAAAAATAATAACTTGTCCATGATATAGGCTTTGGCGGCAATGGCTGAAATAATTAGCCTAGTATATTATTTTATTATTTAATTAAATGGAAGTTAATTAATTCATTCATTAATTGATTGATTGATCAAAAGTCAAAAAAAAATTCTAACTAGGAGAAGGCCTCTAAGTGTCATACTATTGTTGGTTGTATAATAAGTATCAAAAAATCTATTTTATAAGTAGATAAATAGAAGGAATTTGTTCATCTAGTCAAATTATGAAGTTTTGATATCTATAAAAATTATAATTGACAATTGGTCAAATTAGAAAGTTTTTGATAAAGTCACAATTTAATTGACATTCGATAACTTATTATTGGATAATACACTTATGAGTTGGGATAAGGTTGAATTCGAAGGTTGTTGGAAAAAATCGATTCAAAACACGGCGGAAGCATAAAAAAGAGTTTAAGTATATTTTTTTTTAAATTCCTTTAAAAGAAAGAACCTTAACCCTAGATTAATTGACGTACATTAAAAGTCTCAAACCTTTTTCTCGTGACGATTGAACTAGCATTAAATTGAATCTACAAGATATTCTAATTCATCATGAACGTGAATCACCTATGAGTGTGGGCTCTCTTTTCTTTGAATTGTATATCTGAGGATGAAAACAAATAAAATCTTTTTCTTTCGTTAGTCACAATAATCCTCCTATAGAAAACCTAGGAATGTTAGGTCACTTGTGAATTATCAATCAATTTGATTGAAACTCGTGTGAACCTTGAGTCGATGTTGTAAACAAAACCTTTTGATGTAAAGGCAACTAGGGCACTACTGAAAAGAAAACGTTCTTTGTTCTTACTTCTCTTAGTCAAATTTTCATACACCAATCTTTAGAGTTGGACGAATTTATCTAGAGCAAGAAATGGATTTTCTTTTCTCAAAATTCTCTTTTGGCCAAAATTTTTCTCTTAGAAAAATATATTGGCCGAAATCTCTCTCGAAAATTAGCTTGGCCGAATTTCACACTATGTTATATATATAGTGGTCGAAATCCTTGCCCTAAATTACTTAGAGTTGGCCGAACTCCTCTTGCTTTTAATTAAGGAGACCAAATCCTCTCCTAAAGAGGACTTAATTGGTGGGCAAGAATCCTCTGTCCAGAAGGATTTACTTGGTAACCAATAATCCTCTTTCAAAGAAGATTTCTTTTCCACACCAAGACTCTTGATCCAACTCAGTAGTATATTTATTCAATAACCAATTATTGAATATAAATTAAATTGTGATTATATCAAAAACTTCTTAATTTGACCAATTGTCAATTAGAGTTTTGATAGAAATCAAATACTTCCTAATTTGACTAGATAAATAAATTTCTTTATTTATCTTCTAATAAAATATAGTTTTTGATTCTTATCATATTACCATCAATAATATGACACTTGGAGACCTTCTCCAATTAGGAAAAAAGATTTTGACTTTTAATTAATTAATTAATTAATTAATTAATTTCTATTAAATTAAAAAATAAAATAAAAAACAATATATAAGGCTATTATATATGCCCTTGCCGCCCAAGCTATATAAGTATGGGCAAAATGTTGTTTTTCCATTTTATTAAATTCATTGGACTTTTATAAATGGTCCACATGTGAACTAGACCCATTCTTACTAAAAGTAACAAGTCCACATGCCTTAACACAATTCTTAATGGACCCATAAATTGGTCCGATAGAATATATCAAGTGATCCAAGCAAGTTTGTATGGATTGGGGATCTTGGCAGTCTATCTAAATTTAATCTCCAATAGACATAACCTAATCACAATCAACAAATGATTCACTTAGGTCTGATCTATTAATTTTAGTTAATTCCACTAAAGAACTAAAATTGAACTCTTAAATAAAGATAGAATAAGTTAATATTCCTCATTCACATATTAGGCAATATTAATGGAGATAGTGTATCATCATAATGAATACCAGTAATCGCCAAGAGCTCATAGACCGCCAATAGCTCTCCTAGTAACCATATTTACTCATTTGACCACATTTTTAACTTGGATATTTTGACTTGTCCAGAAGCCATATTTCAATAGACACTATTGAAAACGTAACGTTAAGATTTTATATCCGATACCTCAAAACATCAATATGATGATATTCCACTCATATTTAATAAATGGAGCCACGATGTCCATATCTATAAATGAATTCCTCTATCGATTAACAAATGAATACCATCAAACAATCGAGGATAGACTATGCTATATAATCTTACTTATTGATAGCTCAGATGATAACATTTGCAACCATAAGTCCATCATTTATCTAGGGATTGAGATAGACACTCTGATTGTCTTCAAGTGAAAACTTTTATACATTGTTGGTTTTGGATAAATTATCTCACTGTTATCCTATTCAATGCACCTAGTGCACTAGATTCCTTTGCTCAAAGACACCACACTTTGATGATTTTAGACTCATCATAACAAATTTGATCCCACTCACATGCTAGCAAAAGACTCTACAACTTTAACAAGGTACAAGTGTCTAACCTTTATCTTAAGTTGTGGATATTGATCAAGGCTTACTAAAGAATTGTGTCTACCTCATACATATCTATATGTAGGAACAATTCTTCTTTTCTCAAAGTCTTTTGACTTTATGATTATTTACTTTTGACAATTTTAATAATTAAACTATAAATGCTACGAGAATTATTAAAGTAGAAATCACTTTATTAATATGAAAAGATTGTCAAATACATTATTACACTCTTGCTATTGAGCATAGTTCTAACAAAGGTTGATAGGAGTTTTGGTGAAACATAACTCTTCTTTGTGTGAGGATTCGGCCACCAAACATAATTCCTATTTGTGTGAAGATTCGGCCACCAATATATCCCTATCAGGAGATTTCGGCCAACCCTAGTTTTTGAGGGAGAATATTTTATTTTGCTCAAAATAAAAAATTCGTCCAACTCATAGAAACATAGTGTGAGAATTTGGCCAAGAAAAAAAAAAGAAATGGAGCATTCTTGTTTTCGATAGTGCACTATTAACTTTTATATCAAAAGGCTTTGTGTAAAACATTGAATTGTGTTCACGCGAGTTTTGATCAAAAGATTGAGAATTCACAAGTGACTAAATGTTCTTTATTTTTCTCTAAGAGAGTTCTTGTGACTAAAAAAGGAAAAAAGTTTTTGTTTTTCCATCATTAAGTACACAATTCAAAGAAAAAGAGCCCACACTCTTAAGTCACGTTTATGATTGGATTGGAAGATTTTATGGTTTCGATTCGATGCAACATCAATCGTCACTTGAAAAAAGGTACGATACCTTTTAATTATATGTTAATTAATCAAGGGTTAAGGTTCTCCCTTTAAAGTAAATTTTTTGAAATCTACCAATCAATTTTTTTTCGCTTCCGCCGCGTGTTTTTTTTCCTACACTCTTAAGTGTTATTTTTGATATTACTTTAACCATTGTTATTTGGATTTCATTTTAGTATGTCGATTTAGTCTGTATTTCAATTGTTCTCCATTTCATTTTGCTACATTTTATTTCTTATTTTCATCTTTCATGTTTAGAATAAGGGTGTGAATTGTATTATGGTAGATCAAAGATATGGATTGAAGGATTTTTTTTTATTTGTGAATATCTAGTTGAATGGATTAGATATATTGTTGCACACATTTGAATTTTCCTTATGATTAGAGTATGGACTTTTCATGGATATATTTTGCTAATTGAATTCAAGTTTTGCTGTAATCAATGATAATGGACATATTGGTCACATTTTCTTTATTTTAGACTTTATGCTAGTAATGGCGTGTTTGCACAACTCATGCCAATTTTTTGCCTCCCAAACAAATGAGGACAAAATCAATTATAGGTTTGGGGGTATGGCGTACCACTTTTGAGTCTTGCATGAGATTTCACTTTTGTTTTTGTGTGTTTTTTAGTCAAAACATTTTACGATAATACCATGTTCAAAATTGTGTGAAATGACAAGTGTCGTTTTGTATATGTAAAATAGCTTGTCAAACAAAATTTATAAAACCCTATTTGCACTCAGATTTGACAACAATATAGTAGCAAGTATGGGTATCGTCCACAGAGATCGTGTTATGCCTTAAATGATCAAATTACACTCTAAGCTAATATGCAAGAAGAATAATTGAAATGAAATTTTGGATCAAATGTGATGAAAACAAAAACAAGTTTAACTAACTAGAAATGCAACAAATAGTAAATGAATATGTATGATAAGGGGACTAAGGGAATGATGGATTCAACATGCAACATTGGGTAAGTATGAATTCTCATTAATGCTCATTAATCCAATGTAACCAATATAGAGGGTATAGCTTGGTTGTATATTTCTTATGAGTATTCAATCTAGAGGGTATATTATTGATTAACCATAAGAGATTGCTCAATGAAATACATATCAATCAAATAAGGACTAATCTTTTAATAAATTCACCAACCTGTTAGGTTTTAGATTTGTGTTGGCTTGATTCCATAAAAAAAAGCTCTTTGTTTGTATTGCTTAGTTGCTTATGTGGTTCATGATTATATCGGGCTTCAAAGATGGAAAACGATTTCGCATGCAAAGTTCGCCTTCAAAAGGATATATGCTTACTTGAATGCTAAGGTATCAAGATTCTTCTTCCTCTTGCAAGGCGTAAGCGCACACACACAAAATTCATACATTTGTGTCCCTACACCATAGCGCATCATTTGATATAACACTTTCACACACTTAAGGTTGAATGCTCATGCATTGGTATGAAAGTAACATGTTTTGGAAAATGCGTGATTGAAGACTATCTTTATGTAGTTTGTATTCTTGTGTGAAATGTTTTTGTTTGTTTATATGTTTGTATAACATGGATCTTGAACTTGGTTTTAGTCTTATATTTTTCATGATTGAGTTCCGGTCATTTTGGTTACTCATACTATTGATTTCGAGTTCGAAGTCCAAAGATACTACACTTTCAACTCATGTTGCATACATTGTCTTCGTCTTTATATATTGAGTCGAATTATTATTTTATGGGTTGAGTATCTTATATGTCCATGTTTTTGAGGGAGTCCCAGTTTGTATTCTTCAAACAGATTTGAATTCAGAGTTCGGAGGCCAAAGAACGGTAGAAGAACGCGAGAGGAGCGCAAGGGAAGAGGTGTAATGGCGTAAGCCATCACTTGGCACCTTCCTGAGATGGTGCGTGACCATCTCGGCCCCAAAGCCTTGCTGCCCCGAGATGCCCAAGCGCCATCTCGGGGAGGCACTAAGGCATAAGGGCAATTTGGTCTTTTGGTTTGTTTCTCTTTAAAACCTCTCCTTCCCTCTTATTCATTACAAGTTGAGAAAAACGAATTTGAAGAACAAGTGCAGAATTTTTCTCTCAACATTTTGATTTTTGTTTTTGTGATAACTTCTTCATTTCAACTCTGAATCACTTGATTCAAAAACCGATTTGGAGTGTCTTAAATATTTCTACAAACCCCAATCATTTCTAGAATCAAAGGATGTCTAGATCTTTCGTTGTGATCAGATCTTCAGTTCGTGATTTTCATCCTTGTTGGTAAAATCATCTTCTTCTTAGTTTTCTTCTTAGATCTTCTTATTGATTGATGCCTTTTGATTAAGAAGCATGACTAAGATGATTTTGATATCATCTTGTGGTTTGTTGATTTGATTTTCAAGTTTAACTAGATTTGTGATATATCGAATGATTTGTGCTAAACTTGATAAACATGAAATTGTTTCTAGAAATCTTTTGTTCTTATGCTTGATTGACTATTTCTAGATTTAATTTCATTTTATAAAAACTAGGTCTACATCAATTGGTATATTCATTCCATTGATTTGGTTCTTAGTTGATAACATGCCTAGGTTTTCTGGATACATTTATGATTGTTCCTTGAAAGCATAATCTAGCTATCTAGTTGCATGTCCATAGAATTTGTTGATCATCATTTTCTATGTTGAGTGCTTGTTTGTGTTTTGCATTCATGATCACTTAGAAGCCTTGTGAAGAGATAGGAAGTCTCATATCTTAGAGTGATTCTTTGATTTGAGCAATTGGAAGTCTTAGCTAGAGTCAGGAGGACTTGGATAGCTAAGCAAGTGGAAGTCTCGACAAGAGGTGTGAGACCTCGGATTATTGAGCAAGGAAGTCTCAACTAGAGTTGGGAGGACTCGGATAGTTGACCAAGAAGTCTTGTCTAGGGTCGGGAGGATCCAGAAAGGTGAGCAAGGAATCTTCTTAGAGACAGGAGGTCTTGGAGAGAAAGTCGGCTTAGTAGATCACTAGGTTCAAGGGTAGAGTAAGAGTGATAGCTTGGAGAGCATGTGTTTATTGCTTGAGTGTGTAACTCTTATTTGAAATAGTGGATTTGCTTTTGCCGGTGGTTGTGGTATCAACCCGTGGATGTTTCCTCTTAGTAGGTATTACCACGTAAATATCTTGTGTTGATTTTTGGCATTTTTAATTTCTTCACTTAGTTGATTTGTGTCATTTGCTTTGTCATATATCATTTTGGATATTATTCTACGTGTTGTATAAGATTGCTTGTGTTTTTAAATAAGATTAAAATTTGAGCATATACCTATTCACCCCCCCTTAGGTATATTTTACACTATAATTGGTTAAGGGAATTTACACAACCTATATGGTATAAAGCTGGTGCTTAATCTCTCTCAAGCAACCAATCTAGAGGGTAAAGCTTGGTCACTCAATTGAGATTAGATAAGGATAAAGATTAATAAGTCCGGATTTCACTAGAGGAGGGTACTCTAATTCAATCCTTCCATTCAAAAGATCTAATCAGAATTAAATAAAGGGTATACTCAATTCTCTACTCTAATTATTTTTAGATAACATGCAAGGGAATGCGGGTACAATCAAATGCAAATCATCTTTGAAATCAATAACAACCAATGAATGGAATAAACTTGATAGATTAATTGATAAGTAAAGAATTCAATTACAAACCCATGATAACAAATGAATCACATCAGTCCTCTAGTGGGATGTTTAGCTTCTCATGTCTATTACAAGAATGAAACAAGGAGAAAAGGATAGAAGTAAACCCATAGATGACTCCTCCTGCTTGAAGCTCCAAAATGATCTCCTTGATTCCTTTTATTGAGTAGATGATATAGATGATGTGAGAATTGAGTGGGTTTTAGAGAGGAAAGAATTCCTAGATCTAGAGAGAGAAAATGGTTATGAATGGGTGTGTGGGTGTATGTATGGATCCTAACATAACGGATCCAATTTATAGGTGCCTTTAAAATGGCTGAAAACTGCTGATGTGGCAAGCTGTCCCAAGAAATGTACGAGTTGTGCAATGGTGTGGACCCATGTAAGACCCACACAAACACCCGGTGCTCTGATTTTCTTCTCCTAGTTTAAGTGCATTGAGCGGACACTTGCACGATGGTGCGTGGGTGTTGACCAGCGCAATGCCCTGATGCTTCAATTCCAGCTCCTAGTTTAAAAGCATTGTGTGGACACTTGCACGATGGTACGCTGGTGTAGACCAGCGCAATGCCTTGGCCTATACTTCCTTCATAGTGCAAGGGTAATGCGTTGGCTGGAACCCGCGTAAGACAAGCGCAAAGCCCTGATGCCGCTTCTACAACTTTTGACTCTTTTCTGTACAAAAATTCATCTTTTATCCTATTAACCGGAATGTACCTAATCATCTGAAAACATAAATAAAGAGCCATAAGAGACACGTAAAAACACCCGAAAATGAGACAATGGCTAATGAAATGAGGGCCAAAATATATAAAATTGTTGCCACGATCATGCAATTTTGAGGAGTTGTTCATGTTTAAGTTGCTTAGTCTAGAATAGTATTGTGCCATTTTAGGTTGTATTCTGCTAAATGCGCTAGTCCTTTTCTCTATATGCTTTAGTGAATAGGAATTTTGCTTGAAGGCTAGGAATTAATAGTGGTGACTTTCCTTGAGTTTCACGAACACGGCCAAAAAGCTTATTTTTTAGGGAATGAATATTCATTCTTTAAACACTCATTCAAACACACATGTTAAGCACGATTTAAAGTCTCATTTGCACTAAAACATTGTTTGCCATAGAATATTATGGATTGCTTGTAAATGCCTAGATTTCCCTTGTAGACAAACCTTTAGAGATGATCTTAGGCAATGCATGCTATTAACCACTTAAATATGGTAAAAACACTTATGGTCTTTAATGTGTGTACTCCCAAACCAATTTTGAAGCCAAACACATATGAGCCATTCGTGACCCACATCATCACAAATAAAAAAAAATTTGCACATTAGACCTACCCTTCATCAATTGGTTTGCTAATGCTTAGGAATTTAATGTAATCTGAGCTTATAATTTGGTTGATACGTGTACCTAAGCAAGTGTGCTTCAAAGTGAAAGGAATTAAAAAGAAGTGCAAAGAATTGCAAGGAAATAAAATATGAAAAAATGACAAGATTAAAATCTTACGGGAAAAAATGAAATGAAGAAGCACAAATAGCTTCATTGTTTTGCATAATGATTGAAAGGGCCACTCAATGCAAAATGTTAAGAGTAGTATTAGCACAAGTTAAATTGTAAGCTTGGATGCCTAAGTGTGAATGTAAATGTTGTTTGATAAGAGCCAGTTAAATGAAAATATAGAATGTACGCCTTAGCTAGACCCTTTGTGTGTTTTGGTTATCCATGTCCATCCATTCATTGACCCAACACCTTAGGCCCCATTGCAACCAAAAGAAAAGCCCTTTTTGATCTTTTAGAATGACTATTTAGGATATTTGGTTGATGCATGATCTTTCTAAATTTCAGAAATAATGTGTTTTTAAATGATCATAGGCAAATTCAATTTGATATCCATTATATGAATTCATATTGCATGTTAACGATGGATGAAACCTAAGACTCTGCAAAATTGAGAGATATCATGTGACGATTGGAGTCTGGGCAAATTGCATTCTTGACTTGATGACACTTTACTTTTGAGGCTTATGCATTTTGAATGTGGGATCGTACTAAGTGCAATACTTTAATGGAGTGACAAGGTCTTAATCTTCATATTTAGAACCTCTTACAAGCATGATTTCACATAAGCACTACTTCAATTTAATATCTTCCTTATTGGTTTTGAAAGTTTGAAGTTAACATGTTATTGAGTCTCTTGCAAGAGTCATGTGTATGATTTAATTAATAATTTTAAGTCTAATGTTTGTCCTTGATTTTTTTTTATTTTTTTATCTCGAGGACTAGCAAAAGATAGGTTTAGGGATATTTGATCGAGCAATAAATGTATATGATTTTGGCCAATATTTCAGACTCTTTATGTGCATTCTCAGGTAAACCCGATCATTTAACATCTTAAATTGAGCTTTGTAGGTAATATCGCATCATAAGGGCATATGAGCTTCACTTGGAGAATTATGGGTCAAAAGTGCAAGTTTCTAAAGCAGAGTATCAAGTCGTTGTTATGATCACTAGGTGAAGACCTCAAATCCTGAACTAGAGGACATCACTAGCAATGCGTCGCTAGATGACAACCGTAATGTTTGAAGAAGCAAACCAGCGAAGCTAAGTCCAGTAATTGTCACCCACTTTGTGTCGCTATTGGAAGACCGCTACAATAGGAAATGCAAACAGCGAAGCCAATTCCAAGAAAAATCACCCTATTTGCATAAATGGATGACAACCATAACACTAGAGAAATCTCAAATCTAGATGTCACCCCTTTAGTCGCTAGTTCCATAACCGCAAAAGCTAGATCAGAAGGCCGTATAACCATCTGTTGCTGCTAGTGTCGTTGGGTCTAAACCGTGAATATTGGGTCGCGACACATGCCACATCAGTGAATCTAGTGGTTGTAATCTTGTTTCTTTGATCGATATAAAAGCTCCTCTTAGATTCACTTGCAAAAATGAATCCATAGATACCGTATTCGAATACATCACCCATTTTTTGATCATAAACTTATCTTTTCCATCCAAAACTCAACAAATTAAATTCTAGATTACTTCACCCAAATCATTCCTCTATGCCAATCTTTAACACCTCTCTCCTTTGTCACTTTACATTTACTCCATCCTCACTACACATCAAGCTTTCAAAGCAATGAGAATCAAGGAGGGAACGAGCTTACAAGAGAGACTTATGGGTTATTTCACTACATTTTAGCTATTTTATTTATTTGTAATCATGTGTTACTAAATCCCATGCTAAGGGATTGATAAGAGAAATTGTTGAATAATGTGTTTTGTTAGCTTTCAATAATATATCTGCACAATTATAGTTTTATTCACTTGCTTAATTAGATCGTATTATTTATGTGATTGAATTGAATGTCACTCTTTAATTGCATTATTAGTGAGATGATTTGTGATAAAATTTGTTGACATTTGACACCCTTATTTTATTAGAGCTTTGAATCACTAAAAACAGAGTTCGAATGAAAAAGATATAGTGTTTGGATGGTGAAAAAAGTTGAGAGAAAATTTTCTGCACACTAACTTCCTTAACTTCTTCAAATGAAAATATGAGAAGGAAGAGATATTTATATGAGAGGGAAAACAAAGAAGAAAAAAGACCAAAATAGCCCATGCCTACTACTTCCCTAATATCACACGTGGGAATCTCAGGGGCAGCAAGGTTTCTTGCCCGAGATGGTCACGCCCCATCTCGAGAAGATGGGACTTGATGGCCTTCGGCCATCGCCTCACTCCCTTGCGCTCCTCCTGCATTCTTCGACCTTCTCTGGTCTCTGAACTCTAAATTTGAATCCATTTTCAGGTTACAAATTGGGACTCTCTCACACACATGGACGTCTATAAAACTTTAACCAAAAATTATGAATTCGACTCAATATACGAAGACGCAGACAATGCATGTGAAATGACCTGAAAGTTTCATAACTCTTGACTCGGAACTCGAAATTGAATGTATGAGTAATCTAAATGACCAAAACTCAATAGGGAACAATAAAATACCAAATTGAAGGCCAAGGTCTATGTTAAACAAATATAAATATACAAACACATATAACACAAGAATGCTATTTTCATAGACATAGTCTAAACACATGCAATTTGCAAAACTAGTTAATTTAGCACCAATGTATGAACATTCAATATCAAGTGTTTAAATGTGTTATATAAAATGTGTACAACAATACTGAGACAAATATGAAAGCAATGTATGTGTGCCTAATCGTTGTAAGAGAAATGAGGTCTTAATATACTGTTGTAGAATATTGAAGTACACTTCTCTTTAAAGACTTGAACTTGCTTGATAGGCTGTCATATCTTCTTTGAAGCTTGAATCATCATCAATATAAGACAACTAATCGTACAAGTGAAACATTGTTTTGGTATGGAATTAATACCAACATAAACCAATAACATAACAATATTCTCCAAGCACATTCTAAAGATAATTCCTCTTACATTCATAAAGGCATTCTCATGGGTTAGACTATTCTTATACTTATAATAAAACTCTCTAATCATACTATCTTTGACAACACCAATCGTAACTACAATCAGATCGTGGAGGTGAGTATTTTAACCAAAAGTTTGAAGATCACTTGGCTGAACATGGGATTGTATCCCAACTCACAGATCCAGGAACACCACAACAGAACGGTGTTACAAAGAGGAGAAACTGTACCCTGATGGAAATGGTGAGATCTATGATTAGTTTCTCATCATTATGGAATTCCTTTTAGGGATATGCACTACAAATGGTGGCCCATATTTTGAATGTAGTCCCATCCAAATATGTTCCTAAGACTCTCCTAGATTTGTGGAATGGTAGTAAAGCTAGTTTGTAACATTTTTGCATATGGGAGTGTCCAGTACATGTACTGAAGAACAAAATTGGAAAGCTGGACCTTTATGATATTCTAAAGAAACTAGAGGTGGATGCTTCTAAAGTCCTTAGGAGAACAGAATATTTGTATCAAAAAATGCAACGTTTATTAAGGATAGCTATATGAGTGATCATAAAACTATAAGCAAAATTGTATTAAATGAGATAGAGCCTGATCGTCAAAAATTGTTATATATTTTGGCCCTCAATTCAATATCCTTTAGATTATTTTTGAGCTTATTTGGTGTCCAATGACACTATTCTAGTCAATGCAGCCATTTTCAAGCAAAAAGGAGTTTGGGAGGTAAAAATTAGAAAAAAATGGGATTTGAAAGAAAAATGGGTTGAAATTACAAAAGGCTTGTGCAAGAAGTCCAACTTTGGAGGATCATATATCTCTCCTAAAACTAAACCATGTTTTGAATTATGTACATTTGGAAAGCACCAGAAATCTAGTTTCCAACGGCTTTTACAGATTGCGATTTTGAGTCTTCCGGAAAGAGTTATGCCAATTTTAGTGACTACTGCACGATAGTGCATGGGTACTGCACGAGTTCCTTACCATGCACAACCAATGCACTACCCATGCACCACAACCTTTAGCACAACAAATGACAGGTTTTAGGCAATTTTTATAGGGGCAATGATGTCTTTTCATTCTCAGACCATGCCTTAGCCTCCCAAGCATATAAATACACCACTTTCTTATTGAAAACACTCTCTTCTACTACTCTCTCTACCAAGCTCAAAATTTCTCCCATTTTATGTCTTTAATTACTAACCTAAATCTAGGAATGATTTCTCACAAAATCTAACTATCATTTACTCAACAAAGGACACTTGGGGATTGGATTGAAGCTCGAAGGAAGGAGAATCTCTAAATAGGTCTTCTCTATCTCTCTTTTACTTGTTATTTGTTTGTATTTTTCCTGAGTAGCTAAAACATTTTGTGGGATTTGATGTAATAATTCATGGATTGTGGGTTTTCCACCATACTATTAGTAATTGATTATTTAGCTTCATTCAATGGTTTTAAATGCAATTGATTACTTCTTGAATTATATAGATATGCCTTCTCTTAGTTCATGATGAGTATCAATCTATTTTAAGTTCTTAAATTGAAACATATATCTTCTTGGATTGGGTAGATATGCCCTCTCTCAAGCCAAGTTAGATACACACTTTTTAGTGATTAAAACTAGCTAAATTGAATGGAATGGATGTGTAGTGAATATGCCCTTCCAAGCCATCCTTAACCATTAGAACCTATCTATGCTCAAAGAGAGGTTCACTCATAAACCACACACGTAATTTAGTTTTATTTTTAAGAAAAAATATGTAACAAAAAAAATGATATTTTAAAGGAGGAAGAAAAAAAAATCTTCGAAATTGTTGACATCGATTTTTGGACAAACTTAGTCAACAACACGCTGGTTGATCGATATCTAGGTCAACCAACAAAGTGTGATCTCGACTGTGATTTTGTTATTTGAGCTGGCTTATTAGAAGAATAATAAATATAAAGAACTGATAAAAAAATAATAGTGACACAAAGAGTTTTACATGGAAAATCCTAAGTCGGGAAAAGTCACATTCACTTTGGCGATGGAGAAAGAGAAATCTTTACGATTAAAGAAAGAGTATAGTTTTACAAGTGATATACTGCTCATTCTCCCCTTATTTCCTTGATATATATGTGTTTATATAAGGGTTAGGGTGATGTTCTAGCCCTTAGCATGCAAGCAAAGACTAATAGTAGGCGAGATCCTAAGAGGACCGTATCTAGGCGAGATTCTTGGTTAACAGTGTGTCTAATCATTGATGGTGTTAAGATCTTTATTCCTTGTGGGAGTATTCTTCAGAGTCTTCACATTTATCGCATGATTCATCAACTGCTATATTATTTAGGATTATCTGGCTTAATCTACGGTCGGATTTTATGGAAGATACGTTGAAATCTTGCATTATTAATGATACCTTGTACTTGTTGTGCGTGTAGTGAGTTCATGTCAATTCATTGGTTTTGAGGGCTCCTGGTGAGCAGGTTTCATTTATGGGTGACTTGCTCTTTGCTTGTTAATTTATTGTGGTCGTGCATGTCTTGTTAAGTTGACATGGCCTGATGGTGTGGATATTTGGTTCTGTATATTCCGAGCTCTGTCCCGATGTATCAGACCAAATAAAATTATCCAAAATAATACCCCTTAAATCTGTGAAGAGGGTTGGTGGTAGGATGCTTCTTTCAGTGAGTCAGCTCCAAAGTGGATTTATTGAGACCCTTGTATTAAAAGCTATATTTATAGGTCATCTGGCTATTGTTTGTCTTGATAACCGTGCTTTTAATATTAACCATTCAAAACATTCGAAAAGCTCAATGATGGGATATAAATGAGGGGTTATTTCACTTCAATTTGTCTCTCGTCAGGACACGTGCTATGCTATGATTGGTGGGGAAGTCACCGACAGTGCCATTTTACATTGTCAAAAGGATATAATAAACTTGGTTTTGAAAACTGATTTTCAACCACTTGCAACAACACTTAAGCACAAAACTTAATAAAATGGTAAGCAAGTGATCGTCCTTAGAGATCGGGATGGATAATTGAAATGCTTTCAAAACTGTGTTAGACTAACTAAATGCACAGAAAGACAAATTACAGTTTGTAGAGATAGATGTTTTATAACAAGATAAGTAAATTTCAAGTAAAGTAAATTAAAAAGGAATGGAAAATAGAAGCTTAACCGTCTAGATAAGAAGTTGATGTAAGCAAATTAAGAGAAGACTAAAGAGTTGATGGAGTCATAATTGAACCATGGATAATGGTTATTTAGCTTCATTAATGCTCGACTTACACAACTAAGGATCGATCTCTATTGAAGGTGTGCTTGGCCTTGGATACTAAACCAAACCATTTCTCACCAAATCGTGAGAATAGTTAGTGACGATCTAATTGTCTAGGTTATTGAGGGTGATATTCCCACCAAGATCCCCTCTCTAAAATGAGACTTCCACGCTTAAATTGAAGAACCACACTCCAATATGACACTTCCATGCTTAGCTATCCGGACCACCCCTATCCTAGCTAAGACTCCATGCATAAATTGAAGATCCCCTCTCCAAAATGCAACTTCCAATGCACAAACCAAATAATCACTCTAAGGAATGTGACTTCAAACTTTTTCACTAGGGCTCCTATGTGATCATGAATGCAAAATGCAAACAAGCACGCAACATAGAATATGTTGATCAACACATTATATGGGAACTAGACTTATGCATGAAAGTTCATACATCGAATGTGTCTAGTTACTATGCATGAATAACAATTCAAGAAAATGTGAAAACACCAAAACACATTTAGTTTATAGATGTATTCATGTCACTAAACCTTGAATCAACCATATACACTTAAGCACATAATCAAGATTTAGTGTCAACAACAAAAAATAATGCTAGAATCATACCACATGATCAATAAAGTTCACAAAGTGTTCAATAGAAACATAACAAGCTCTAAAAATACAATACCATTGTGCTAATAATGGAAACGGTCAAGTAAGAAAACCTATAACAAGTAGAGACAATTTCCAATTAAAATCAATCAATCAAAGCTCAAAATAGTCCTAGAAAGAAAGCATGCACAATATAAACACTATATGAAAATTGAATTTTCTTAGCAGTTGAAAACTATCAATAAGCACTCTTGTTGACAGTTTTCAAACTGTCAAGGAAGGTCGTGTCAAGAAAGATCTTGACGGTGAAAATATAGTCAAGTAGTTTTTGACATTTTTTAACTGTCAAGACTTCTTCATAGCTAAAAACTATCATTAACTGCCAATACAGTTTTCAACTGTCAACAATAAAAAATAAATTTTGTCTAGAATCTTACTAAAATTTTCTTTAGATAATTAATATCTTACAAAAAAAAACAAAAAAATAAAATATGTAATATAAATCATATACACACCATCAAAAGCTTTATTCAAAATCCAACACTTCAACATTTCTTCACATAAAGCAATAATCCAACACCAAACTACAACATAGAATGAGTAGTAAAAATTCACGAAACCAGGTACGATAAAATCATGAAAAGTTTCTTGACTACCTAATTTGAACTCGAAACTTAATGAATGAGTAACCGAAATGACCGGAACTCAACATAGAATATTATAAGCACAAATTAAAGTTCAATATCATGCAAATACCATAAAATAAACTAAAGAACATGTAATTTCCTCGGTTTTTGGTTGGCTCATTTCGTTGACAACCACATTTGGGATTAATGTGTAAAGGTAGTTTAGGTCATCATTGCTAAAGACCTAGCTCAAGCTTCAAAGGTAAAATCACTAGCTTAACCTTCATTGAAGAGGTATTAGTGCACACACACACTCTTATGCATGTTTTGATCATCTCGCATGCTTGCTCATTTTGCCTTCTTCTATGCCTTTTGTGTCTTAACTATTGCTTGGGTGTTTGATGCATCTTGTGTGCCTTAAAAGAGGATTTTTTTTCCTCTATACCATGGTTCAGACTGCTTCCTAGGCATTACCTCTACCGCGGTCTGCACAACGGTGTTCTCCAGTGGTTGCACGCTACTGCTACCGCGGCCTGTGCAACTTGCTTCCAGGCATAGCATGTTGTCCAAACCGAGGTCGGTGCACTTGCATGCACATTAGTCTATAGAGCAATGTTGTCTAGGCGATCCACCGCTCTATGTACCGCGGTTTAGACACTTACTTGTACCACGGTCATGATGGGATTTAGTTGCCCTTCGTCCAAAACAATTTCTTTTTGTGTAGGGCACCATATATATATGTTCTCTTCTCTTCTCTTTGCTTTGGTGGAGTCCAAGAAGTAATTTTTAAGTATCCTATCTTTTCTAGAGAGAGAAAGAATCCCAAACACTCATTGTTACTCAACCTAACTTCATCTCATGGTCATCTAGTCTCTTTCTAGGATCATCTAAGCATGAAGCATCATCTTCTTCTTGACTAGGTAATTTCTACATGCTTTAGACTTTATAGTTTCATTACTAAGACATGTATACCTAGGTTTTAGTCTTTATTACAAATTAAATGCATGCTTGTATGTTTAATAGCTTTTGTGACATGTTTGTGTATTGGTTGTTGGTTTAGAAGTACTGATTTGTGATAGCTAGGATTTAGGACAGTTATACTCTTCTAGCTAATTCTTCTTGCTTTTGCATTTAGAACATTGATATCTAGGAATTGCTTTAATTGTCATCTTTAATCCTAGATAAGCATGTATGTCTTGACCTAGCCTTTTTGCATATAGAATTCTTGCATATTAACTTAGGTTGCCATTATCTCTTCATTATTGATTAAGCTTGCGGCTATATGGTTAGTGCGCAAGGTTGGTGATCCAAAATCACTATTAAGTGGTTAGTAACTGGAGGGTTTGACGGGAGGTCAACCTAGGATGTAAACTTTCACTCAATAGTGGATTTTAAGGATCGAATGTGACGCATTGAACATCCCATGATGTTTCCCATTTGGACGGTTTCCACGTATATATTGTGTATTGTTATTGCTTTTTGTTTATTGTCAACTATTTGAACACTTGTTAGAATGGGGTAGATTTGATAATATTGATTAATTCGCAAAATTGGTAATCAATTGGACTAAAAACCTATTCACCCCCACTAGGTTTATAAACACACACTTTCAAGGGAATTTCAATTGGTATCAGAGCGGGTGCCTAGATATACTTAGGTGATCCGTGCTCTATGTGTGTCTTGCTTGGTGAAGTTTGATTGTTTTTTTTATGTGACATTGCATTTGCATTACATTCATTATGCTCAAACACTATGAGTGGAAACGGTAGTAGTCATGAGGGAGCCTCAAGCACAAGACCCCTTTTGTTTAATATGGTGAATTATGCTTTTTGTAAGGGCAAGATGGAAGCCTATCTTTGCCAAATAGATGATTGTGCTTGGATGGCTATTGAAAATGGGTATACTCCTCCAATAATGACCACTGACCATGGTGTAGAAGCTCTTAAGCCCAAGTCTAGTTGGAGTACTCAAGAGTTTGAAGCATCCAAGTGGAACAACAAGGCTATGCATGCCATCCTTTACGCCATGGACGATAATCAATAAAAAGTTGGTCCAAAACACTAAGATTGCAAAGGAGGCTTATGACATTCTTCAAACGGCACATGAGGGAACCGAAGTAGTCAAGGACACAAAGCTCCAATTCCTCCAAATGCAATTTCAGATGATTAGGATGGAGAAGCATGAATGCTTCAATGAATTTCAAGTGAAGTTGATGGATATCGTCAACCAAAGCCATCAGCTTGGTGACCTCTATTCAGATTGGAGAATCAAGCAAAAAATTATGAGGTCACTTTTGTCAAGGTTCGAATCAAAGGTGACGGCATTTGATTATGAAGCCAAGTGAAGTCATTGGAAGACTTTTAGCTTTTGAGTCAAGACGGAACACCACACCCACGCCTCCGAAGAAGCAAAAGAGTATTGCCTTGAAGACCACCAAGGTTGAAGAAAAGGAGGAGGACTCAGATGAAGAAATGGCCCTCAAAGTTAAAAGATTCAAGAAATTCATGAAGTTTGAGAGGAAAGGATTTAGGTCCAAGGGAAAGGAATTGAAATTCCCTTGATCTTTATAGTGTGAATATACCTAGATGGGGGGTGAATAGGCATATTCTCCAATTTTTATCTTCTTTTAAAATAATGCAATTCTAACAATGCTTAATGAAAATTGCAAATAAAGAAACACAATATTTACGTGGTAAAACCTCCAAAGATGAAACATCCACGGGTTGATACCACAACCACCGGCAAAAGCAAATCCATTATTTCAAATAGAGTTACACACTCAAGCAATCACATATGTTCTACTCACTCTCACTCTCACTCTCACTCTATCTTGAACCTAGTGATCTACTAAGCTGGCTTCCTATCCAAGACCCCCTAGCTCAAGGAAGATTTCTTGCTTACCTATCCGGATCCTCCCGATCCTAGGTAAGACTTCTTGATTGACTATCCAAGTGTTAGGTTTTAGTTTGTGTTGGCATGATTCCATATCAAAATGATGTTTACTTGTAATGACTTAGTTGTTTAGGTTCATGATGATTCAAGCTTCAAGGAAGAAGAAACAACAAGTCAAAGCAAGTTCTAAGTCTTCAAAGAGAAAGGATGCAATTTGGTTCTACAAAGGTATACTAAGACCTTATCTTTCTCTTACAAGGCTTAGGCACACACACACATATCATACATTTGTGTCCCTGCATCGTTGTGCACCTTTATAGGCACACACACACATATCATACATGTGTGTCCCTGTATCATTGTGCACCTTTATAGGCACACACATACAATTCATTCATATGTGTCCCTGCATCATTGTGCACCATGAATAATACATTCACACACTTGAAGATGAATGCTCATGCATTGGTTTGGAAATAACATGTTTTGGAATATGCATAATTGGAAACTATCTCTATGTAGTTTGCATTCTAGTGTGAATTGTTTTTGTGTGTATATGTTTGTATAACATGGATATTGAATGTGGATTTAGTCTTAAATCATTCTTGATTGAGTTCCGGTCATTTCGGTTACTCATACTATTGATTTCAAGTTCAAAGTCAAAAGATATTACACTTTCAACTCATGTTTCATACATTGTCTTGGTGTTCATATATCGAGTTGAATTATTATGTTCTAGGTTGAGTATCTTATATGTCCATGTTTTTGTGAGAGTTATGGTTCGTAATCTGCAAACGGATTAGAATTCCGAGTTCGGAGGCCGGAGAACGATCGAAGAACGCGAAGGAAGGTCGAAGGAGAAAGAAGCAAGCAAACACTTCTTTCCCGAGATGGCGCGTGGCTATCTCGGGCAACAAGCTTGCTTGGCTTCATTTTGCACCTCTTGGTCATTTCACAATCTAAGTCTCCCACTCCTTTATAAACTATTTCCCTCTCACATTTTATTCTAAGAAGAAATTCAAATCAAGTGTGCAGAATTTTCTCTCTAAATTTTCTCACCTTCCAAACAACATAACTTCTTCATTTGAACTCCGATTTGAGTGATTCAAAGTTGAGAGTGTTAATATATTCATCCTCCATATTTTCTCTGAAGGTTTTAGTTTATTTTACTGCTTTTTTGGTGTCTAATCATACAAAAACGGGACTGTACCTAGATCAACTAAGGTATTGATTTTCTCTCTACGTTTTCTTTTAAAACTTGGTCAATTGCCTTGGGTTTTCTTCTTCTACATATATTTGTATATTGTGAGTGTTTTGATTTGTGTTTTAAACACTTTCAATGCTATATTGAATTTCAATTGAAATCATTCATGTTGAGTTAGGTTTTGATTTTGCCTATGTCATCACATGTTTGGGATTGTATTGTGCTAGCTTTGATTCTAGGACTATTTTGTGATCTTTGATTGATTGATTTTGTGAAAAATAATTCATCACATGTATTAGGCTCTCTTGGCCAAAATTCTCATATAATACATGTGCTTATGTTCTTTTGTGCTATTCATGTGATTTGTTGAATCTATGATTAGGAATATGCTCTAGAACTTATGCTTAGATCTATTTGACTTTGTCATATGATTTTAGCATGTTTTAGGTTTTTGTGATTTAAACTTGATCTTGTGATTTGTTGATCATATCTTGTGATTCAAGTTTAGATATATGCATGAATCTAGTTTGTGATTAATGTTGATCATATCTTACATAATCTAGATTGACTACTCATGCATGATGAACTAGACTATTTGTGATTTGTTCATTCATGCTCATGTCTAGTATTTTCCATAGGATGTTTTGATCATAGCATTCTATGTTGCATGTTTGTTTGCATTTTGCATTCATGATCACCTAGATGCCTTATGAGAAGGAAGTCTTGACAATAGTTGTGAGACCTATGGTGTTGAGCAAGAAGTCTTGGCAAGAGGTGTGAAGCCTCGGATTGTCGAGCAAGAAGTCTTGGCTAGAGGTGTGAATCCTTGGATAGTCGAGCAAGAAGTCTTGACTAGAGTTGGGAGAACTCGGATAGGTGAGCAAGAAAGTCTTGACTAGATTTGGGAAGACTCGAATAGTTGAGCAAGAAGTCTTGCCTTGGGTTTTTAAGATCCGGATAAGGTGAGCAAGGAAGTCTTGACAAGAGGTGTGAAGCTTCGGATTGTTAAGCATAGGGCGGCAACTTCTAGAGTAGGATAGGAGGGTAGTTTCTAGGTGAAGAGGTCACTTGAAAGATTGTACTTGTCTTATCTACTAGTGGATTTTGTTTGCCGGTGGCTGCTATCCCGTGGATGTTTCCTCTTCGGAGGTTTACCACATTATATCTTGTGTCAACTTTTCTCTATCCCTATCTCTCTAATATTTGTATTGTGGATAGAACTCTTTATGTATGTTGACTTCCTCTTTATAATATAGATTGTGTATGTATTACAATTACTTGTTTGTATCGCACTTTACTTGTGTTTATATATTGATTAATTGTCTTTAATTAATATATATATTGTGATACAAGCAATCTAGAGGGACAAACTTTTGTTTGTTTCTAAGGGAGTCGAAAAAGGTGCCTAACCTATTCACCCCCTCTCTAGGTTAGCCTTGAGCATTTAACCGTGATTGTATTTTCAATTGGTATCAGAGCAGGACACTAGATTGCACTTAGTGTGAGTCCGGGATGATACTTTCACGGTTTTTGTAAGGCGTTTGATGTCATGGGTTTACAAGATGATGTAATGGCGGAAGGAGCCTCAAATACTAGGACACCATTACTTCGTGGCACTAACTATGGGTATTAGAAATTGAGGATGAAAGCCTACATCCACTCTATTAATGAAAGGGCTTGGATGGTAGTGGAAGAAGGTTATAGTCCTCCTACCAAGGTTTTAGAGGATGAAACCATGATACTCAAGCCAAGGAGTGAATAGACAACAATTGAGTTCGAGGTTGCAAAATGGCACCATCGTGCTATGAATGCCATCTTTGGAGGAGTTGATGGGCATCAATTCTTCTACATCCAAAATCTTGAATCCATAAAGGAAGCTTGGGATACTCTCCAAGTTACTAATGAAGGAACCTTAGCGGTGAAGAAATCGAGGCTTCAAATGTTTGCATCACAATTTGAAAGTTTAAGTATGGGTGAGGAAGAAAAGTTCGAAGACTTCCAATTCTGGCTTTTTAACATAGCTAACCAATGTCAAGCACTTAGAGTACCTATCTCAAAAGAGCGTTTAAATTGGAAAATCCTTAGGTCTCTTCCTAAGAGATTTAAATCAAAGGTGACGACCATTGAGGAAAGCAAGGATGTGGATAGTATGAACATCGATGAGTTGCTTAGGTCTCTCCAAACTTATGAGATGTGCTTGAAGCCAAAGATCAAGAGTAAGGGAATTGCTCACAAAGCTATTGAGGAGGAGAGTGATGGTGAAAATGAAAAAATGGCACTCTTGGTTAGAAGGTTCAAGAAGTTTCTAAAGAAGAATGCCAAACCTAAAGGCAAGTCTTCTAAGGAAAAAGGAGTCAAGAGAACATCATCTCCAAGGATTGTGAAGAATAGTCAAGCCATGAACAAGAAAGAGGTTCAATTCTATAATTGTCTGGGTTTTGCTCACTTTGCTAGTGAGTGCACAAATAAGCCATCTAAGAAAGACAAGAAAGGCAAAGTGTTGGCGGCTACTTGGAGTGATGATAATTCTAGTGACAATGAGAGCTCTAGTAGTGAGTCTTCAAGTGATGAAGAGTTTGTGAGCAACTTCGTAGCTCTAACGGCTTCTCATTCTTCACTAGATGTTGGTAGTACAATATCTTTGAACAAGAACCTTGATACAAATCATGATGGATGCTCTAGTTCCATTCCTACTAATCTTGAGCTGTTGAAAATGATAGAAAAGCTTGAAGAAGCTAGAGACAATGCTCAAAGAGAAGTAGTTGAAAAGGATGATTTGATCAAGAAACAACTAGATGAGTTTGTGGTTGTTACTCGTAGACTTCTTGGTGAAAAAGGTGATATTATGAAGAAGTTTAGAGAACTTGAAATGATTAACCTTGAGAAGAATAATGTGATATCTTATTTAAAGAATAGAGAACAAGAATTGATGGAAGAGATAGACACGGCTAAGGAAGCTATCAAGGATTTAGTGAATGATTCGGTTAGTGTGTCTAGTGTTAGGAATCTTGTTAACTCTCATAGTGGTGAAGACGACTTGGTAGTTGAAGAGGAGCTCTTGGAAGCACCACTTCCTACACACTTTGATGAAGTCGTGATTGATAAGAAACCACACAAGAAGAAGTTAGCGAACAAGGTATCTTTGCAAACTCCTACTGAAGCTAGTTCAAATGAAGAAGTTATCACAAAAACAAAAATCAAAATGTTGAGAGAAAAATTCTGTAATTGTTCTTCAATTTCTCAACTTGTTCTTATCTTTATAAATGAGAGGGAATGAGAGGTTTTAAAGAGTGAAAAGACCAAATGACAAAAACACCCTTCTTCCTTAGTGTCTCCCCGAGATGGCGCGTTGGCATCTTGGAGCAGAACACTCTTGGGGCCGAGATGGTCATGCGTCATCTCAGGTTGGTGCATGGTGATGGCTTAAGCCATCGCACCTCACCCCTTGCGCTCTCCTCACGTTCTTCGACTGTTCTTTGGCCTCCAAACTCCGAATTTGAATCCGTTTGAAGATTACAAATCAGGACTCCCTCACGGACATGTAAATATAAGATACTCAACCCATAAAATAATAATTCGACTCGATATCTAAACACAAAGACAATGTATGCAACATGAGTTGAAAATGTAGTATCTTTTGACTTAGAACTCGAAATCAATGGTATGAGTAACCAAAATGACCGGAACTCAATCAAAAATGATTTAAGTCAAAATTCAAGTTTAAGATCCATGTAAAACAAACATATTAACAAACAAACACATTTCACACAAGAATGCAAACTACATAGAGATAGTCTCCAATCATGCATTTTCCAGAACATGTTTCTTTCATACCGATGCATGAGCATTCAATTTCAAGTGTGTGAATGTGTTATACCAAATGATGTGCTACGATGCAGAGACACAAATGTATCAATTGTGTGTGTGCGCGCAATTAAAGATACACAACTAAGCAGAGACACATATGAATGAATTGTGTGTGTGTGTGCGCCTATGCCTTGCAAGAGGATGAAGGATCTCGATACCTTAGCATCCAAGAATAGTACCAATCCTCTTGAAGACGAACTTTGCATCATGAGAAGTTTCTTTTCTTCCTTGAAGCTCTTAGCATCACGAACCACTTAAGCAACTAATCAATACAAAGAAATGAAGTTTTGTTATGGAATCAAGCCAACACAAATCTAGGACCTAACAATCTCCCCTAGGACCTAACCGGAAGTGAAAAAGAAAAATTATTCAAGAAGATGAAAAGGGCTCAAGAAAGTGACTTCAAGAAGGGCATTCAATGCTATGAATGCAGTGGCTTTGGTCACATTGCTCTAGAATGTGCAAATTTTAAGAAAAAAAATAAGGGGAAGGCGATGACGGCTTGTTGGAGCGATAGTGAAAACTTAGAAGAGGAAGAAAAATCTTCAGATGATGAAGATAAAGTTGCAAAATTCATTGCCTTCACAACATCTCATAATGGCAAGGAAGTTGTGAAAGATAAGGAAGAAACAGATGACTCTAGTGATGAGAGTACCTCTTCTAACTCTAGATTTGAGATTGATGAGGAAATGGACTATGCAGACTTTATGAAGTTTTTTGAAAAGTCTAGATTGAAAACGAAGAAGAAGATTAAAGATTTGAAAAAGGTGAATCTAGAGTTGACTTCAAAGATAACTCACTTGAGTGAGAAAGTAAAGAGTGGAAAAGAGTTAGAAGAGAGCTTGAAATTGGAGCTTGTGATCTCTAAGAAGAGTGAAGAGAACTTGAAGATTGAGCTAAGGTAAGCGAAAGAATTGGTTGCCAATATGACATCCGGAACTAAGAAACTTGACAAGATGCTGTCATGTGGGAAAAGTCCTAGTGATAAAACGGGCTTAGGATATGTGGAAGGCAAGGATGCCACTTTCTCGAAGAATACCATCTTTGTCAAGAGTCAAGAGGTTAGAGAGGTTCAAGGTTCACACCAACAAATAAGATCAAACGAAGTTAGAGAATCATCAAAGCAAGCTCAAATGAAGGCTCAAACAAAGTCTGAAGCTAAAGCTCATCCACCAAAGCTAGAGCTCATCAAACAAGACCTCAACTTCCAAGGAGCTCTCAAAGTCAACAAAGGATTTTTCACCCACAACTAAGAAGGGATGCCAATTTGGCTCAACCACAAAGGGTGTTTCAAAGAAGAGATTCGGCTCAACACCAAAGGACAACTCAAAGGAGAGGGAAGTCTTCCATGCTTGCACAAGGACATGGTGTGAATTCTTACTTTACTCCCATTTGTCATTATTGTGGTGTTGAAGGTCACATAAGGCCGAATTGTTGCAAATTTAATTAGTATTTCACATTTAAGTGATGAAGGGCTTTCGGTTATGATTGGCAAGGTTGGTTGCTCTATTCTTAAATAAGATGGGCCAATCCTTTTGAAAAGCAAGATATATAGTGACAATTGTTATTGTCTTGATTCTAATGATATCTCGTGTAACTTGTCTAATTGTAATCAAGTCGAATTGTGGCATCACAGGCTAGGCCATATAAATTTCAAATACTTGAAAGTGCTTAAAAAAGATTGAATGTTGTGAAAGGCCTTCCCAAGTTTGGGAAGAGAATTGAGGGAGTTTATGGACCTTGTCAACAAGGAAAGCAAACTAAGAGTGTGCTTAAGAAGGGTAAGTATCTTGCAACTAAGGAGCCATTAGAGCTTCTTCATATGGACTTTATAGGTCCTATGCAAACCGAGAGTCTCGATGGCAAGAGATACATTTTTTTTTTGTTGATGATTTTTCTAGATTTACTTGGACTTACTTTCTTAGAGAAAAATCTAAAACTTTTGAAATCTTCACAATGGTTTGCACTAAAATTCAAAATGAGAAGGATTCTCACATAAAATGCATTAAGAGAATTAGGAGTGATCATGGGAGAGAATTTGAAAATGTTAGCTTTGAAATTTTTTGTAATAGTCTTGGCATCTCCCATGAGTTCTCGGCTCCTCGAACTCCTCAACAAAATGGGGTTGTATAGAGGAAGAATAGGGTCCTCCAAGAGATGGCCCATGTGATGTTGCTTAGCAACAGTGTGCCTATGAATCTTTGGGCCAAGGCTGTCAATACAGCTTGTTATATAGGCAATAGAGTTTTTCTTAGGCCCGAAACTAGGCAAACCTCCTATGAATTATGGAATGGTAGGAAGCCAAATGTTAGCTACTCTCACTCATTTGGAAGTAAGTGCTACATTCTAAATGTCCGTGATCAACTAGGCAAGTTTGATGCTAAGAGTGATGAGGGGATTTTCATTGGATATGCTCTAAATAGTAAGGCCTATGGAGTTTTTAATTTGAAGACACGAAGTGTCATGGAATCATCCAATGTGATCATAGACAATTGTAGGCCTAAGGTTAGTAACCATGATGAGGAGATTAGTATGGTTGATGATTCTCCCTTGGAGAAGATTGGTGAGACTTCAAGTGATGAAAAGTAAGATCTTGAAATCCTTGCTTTCTTCTGTGGTTATAACCTGGGCCTTGAATATCTTAGGGAGAGACCTTACAATCTTTCAATTAAGACGCTCTCTAGAGATTAGTACTCCAAGTGCTTGACATTGATTAACAATATTAAGAAGTCGAAATTGGAAGTCCTCAAACTTGTCTTCATCATTCATTTGCAAGCTTTCAAATTGTGATGTCAACAATTCCCAAGCCTCTTTGACGGATTCACGATTTTGAAAGTGGGAGAATCGGTGCCCATCCACTCTTCCAATGATGGGGTTCATAGCATGATGATACCATTTAGAAATCTCAAAATCATTAGCTGTCCATTCACTCCTAGATTTGGAAATTTCGGTTCCATCTTCTAGGACCTTACTAGGAGGTGTTTAGCCTTCTTGTACAACCATCCACACCCTTTAATCAATGGAGAAAATGTAGACCTTCATGATTAATTTCCAAAACCCATAGTTGTTACCCTAAAGTATTTGTGGCCTTGTATTTGAGGCTCCTTCAGCCATAACATCATCTTGAAGTCCCATTGCTCCAGAACTCTACAAATTAACCATGAATGTATCTCCCAGGATACTTACTAAGTGCAATCTAGTGTCCAGCTCTGATACCAAATGAAAATACAAACATAGTTAATTTGCCTTAAGCAAACCTAAAGGAGGGGGGGTGAATAGGTTAGTACACATTTTCCATTCCCTTAAAACAAACCTATGTTTGTCCCTCTAGATAGCTTGTATAACAATTTTATAAACCAAAAACAAGCAAAATCATTTCAATAAAGATATGATTGATTAATCAAATTCAACATAGAAAACAACTTACATGTGATATGAACTCAAAATTTATATAGGCTATTAAACATAAGCTTTTAACAAGTTCAGATTTGATATACAATGAATATCAATTACAAGTGTATTGAACATTATACATATATCAACACATATACAAATATCAAGAGATAGGGATAGAGAAAAGCAACATAAGGATTTTTACGTGGTAAAACCTCCAAGGAGAAAACATCCATGGGTTGATTCCACAACCACCGGTAAACACCTTTCACTAGTAAGATAAAAAGATACAATCTCTCAAGTGACCAACTTCACCTAGAAATCTACCCTTCGACCCTACACTATGAAAGAGATGCCACCTTGCACAAATTGAAGAATCACTCCCCAAAGTTTGACTTTCAATGCTTAACTTGAAAAATCACTCTCTAAACGAGACTTCTAGTGCAGTGTCAAAGAATCACTCTAAGACATGTGACTTCCAATGCACAAACCAAAGAATCACTCTAAGGACTGTGACTTCCAATACACAACTTGAAGAATCACTCTCCAAATGTGACTTTCAATGCAACTTGAAGAATCACTCTCCAAATGCGACTTCCAATGCTCAATCCAAAGAATCATTCTAAGAAATTAGACTTCCAACCTTTTCACAATCTATGTGATCATGAATGCAAAACGCAAACAACCATGCAACATAGAATATGATGATCAACACATCCTATAAGAACTAGACTCAAGCATGAAAGTTAATATATTAAATGTGTTTAGTTGTTATGCATGAATAGCAATTCTAGAAGATGTGAAAACACCAAAACACATATGTCTTCTGGATGTACTCATGTCACTAAACCTTGAATCGATCATATACCCTTAAGCACATAATCAAGATTTAGTATTAACAAAAATATACTAGAATTATAACATGTGATCAATAAAAGTTCTAGCAAGAAATATAAAGCATGCCTTCACAAACTATTCAATAGAAACCCACAAGCTCTAAATATACAATAAAATTGTGCTAATCAAGAAAATGGTCAATTAAGAAGACCTAGCACAGGTAAAGACTATTGTTCATCAAAAGCAATCAATCAAAGTTCAAAATAGTCCTAGAGAAAAAGCTAGCACAATACAAAACACAAACATCTAAAAACATAGGATTTGATAAAAACTTAACCTTACATGTAAGATTCAATAAGGCTCAATCAAGCTTTAATAGAATCTAAAACTCTAATCAAACTATACACAATATATATACATGTATTGAAGAATAAAACCCAAGGTGATTGAAGATTTAAAGCTCAAAAATCAAAAGACAAATCAATACCTCAAGTTAAAACTGTTTAGTCCCGTTTGTGTGTGTGAAGCTACAAGAAAACTCAATCAAATGACTCCAAACTCTTATGGAAAAGATACAAGAATGGTAGATAAGAAATCTCCAACTTGAATCACTCAAATTTGACTCTGAATGAAAAAGATATGGTAGTTAGGAGATAAGAAAGTTGGAGAGAAAATTCTGCACCTAAGTTTTCAAGTTTTTCTTCTTTGAAAATAGTGAAAGGGAAATGAGATATTCAAAGGGAATTTCAAATAGTGAAAAGACCAACCAATAGGAGGAGGACACCTCTACATCCTGTTGAGACACATGGCCATCCATGGGGCAGAAGGCCTCCTATTCTGTGAAGCTTCATGTGCCTCCACGGGAAAGGGGGTTGTCCCCTTCCTTTTCCCTTGTGGCTCCTTCAGTTCTTTGACCATATCTTTGGCCTCCGAACTCCGAATCCATTTTCAGATTACAAACTGGGACTCTCTCATGAACAAAAGTCATCAAGAAACCTTTTTCATAAAAAGATGGAATTCAACTTGAAAATTAAAGATGAAAATCTTACAAGATAAAATCACAAACAGTTTCTTAATGTCCTAATTTGAACTCGAAACGTAATGAATGAGTAAACGAAATGACTAGAACTCAGTATGGAATATTATAAGAACAAATTCAAGTTTAATTTCATACAAATATAATAAAATGAATACAAGAACACATAAGCATGTAATTCCCTAGATATAACTCTAGAACATGCAATTTACTAAATTGTCAACTTTTTAATCTAATGCATGCGCATGCGCATACATGAATAAGTGTGTGAATGTGTTATGCCAAATTTTGCACAACGATGCAGGGACACAAATGTATGATATGTGTGTGTGTTCCTAGGCCTTGCAAGAGGAAAAAAGTCTCTATATAACTTTAGTTATGCAATAAAGCTTTGTTTCTAATGTGGACTTCACGTTGCTTGAAATGTTGTCCAATCTTCCTTGAAACTTGATGATTCTCAAATCCTAGATAACTAATCAATACAAAGCAAATGTCATTTTGATATAGAATTATATCAACACAAAACTCAAAAACCTAACAAGTACACTCCATGAAGAACTAGACTTAGGCATTAAAGTGCAAAAAATAAGATTGCCTAGTTCTTAAACATGAACATAAACCTATAGTATGTAAAACACCAAAAACATGTCAAATCTGAGATTTTATTCATGTTAATAAAGTTTGAAAGAACATATCATATTCACAAAGCACATATTCAAGAATTTATAACTAAAACAAAAAGTACTAGAATCATATTATATGATCAATAAGAATCTCCTGCAATCATTTAGAGCACATATTCAAGAAATAATCAATTAAATCCTAATAGGCTCTAAATTTACAATTAGTTATGCTAATCCTAAATATGTTCAAGTAATGTGTATGAGCACATGTAAACGCTATCAATCATCAAAATACAATCATTTAAAGCACAAATATCCCTAGATAATAAGTTAGTCACAATTCAACTCACAAGCATGTGAAAACACAAATTTTAAGAAAACCTAACTCACATACATGTCTCTAATTAAGCACAACTAGCTTATAAATGAAGCTCTATCTCTTAATAGCATTTGTTCATGTATCATCACAAAACTCAAAAGATAAATCAATTACCTTGCAAAGTTGTGCAGCCATAAAATTTGGTGTAAAACCACCACAAAACTTGAACAAAAGACTTCAAAGTTGCTTAGAGATAGGATTCTCCAACTTGAATAAACTAAATCAAATAAGGAATGAGTGAGATATGGTGTTTGGAAGTTGAGAAAATTTGATGAAAATTTTCTGCACAATTTTCATCTTGGAAGTGAAATGAGTGGGAAAAGGTTTTAAATGAATGAAAGAGAGGGAAGTAAGGTTGAAAGATGTGGTCCACGTGTGGCCACTGGTACCTTGCCACCTCAACCTTTTATGGAGACACGTGGCCTCCGAGGGGAAGGGGTGCAAATGGAAATTTTCCATATCCTCTTCTCTTGTGCACCACTCGCGTTCTTCGATCGTATTTTGGCCAACGAACTATGATTTCGAATCCATTTTTGGACTACAAACCGGAACTCTCTCATGGATATGAACATCAACATAACTTTCAAATACAAGAACAAAAACTAATGAATGAGTAGCAGAAACGTTAAACACATGGAAAGTTTTGTAACTCCTAACTCGGAGCTCAAAAACTAATGAATGAGTAGCTGAACCATTCAGAACTAAGTAAGGAATAATATAAGAGCATATTTAAGCTCGATATCATAAAAACACAAACAATCAAATACAAGAACATGCAATTTCATACAATTTGTCAATTCAAGTCTAATGCATGTATATACATTAATATATGTGTGTATGTGTTATACCAATTGAGCACAACGATATAGGGACACATATGGATACAATATGTGTTTGTGTGTACCTTAAAGCCTTACAAGAGGAATGAGCTCTTAATATACCTTTTGATATGCAAAGAAGCTTGCTCATTTTCTTGATAAGTTGCCAAATCTTTCTTGATGCTTGAATCATAATATACCAGGACAATTAATCAAACGCAAAGGAAATATCTTTTTGATACATAATTATGCCAACATAACTCAAAAACCTAACAATGTCCAATATACACAAGTACAGATGAATGAATATAAACAACTTTAATAAAAAGAATGGTTGCATATCTTTCTTTACAAATATCTTGTTTGTAAAGATATGGAGAAATGATGATCTCAACAAGATATAAAAAATTACATATACAAATTTAAGAGAGAAAGAGATATTTGACACCTTATTTTTATGTGGTAAGCCTCTGAAGAGGAAAAATCCCCAACCATTGACAACACTACCTTTCACTAGTTGAATAAAAGTTAAGTGACCAATCCTCATGATTGTCGGCTTCCTATTAGATATCCCTTTTACCTTACCCACGGGGACTTTTACTAATGAATGACATGCCAGTTTCTATCCTAGACACTTCACATGCCTATAGTAAGTTTCCTTGCTCAACTATCTGGATCACCTCAATCCTAGTCAAGACTTCCTTGCTCAACGTTCTGGATCTTCCCGATCCAAGTCACTCTTCTCATGCCCTCTCTCGCATACCTCTCACATTCTTCGACTATTCTCCGGCCTCTAAAACTCCAGTTTCAAATTCATTTCTAAATTATAAATCGGGACTCTCTCTAGGGCATGGACTTCTATGAAACTTTAACCAAAATTAAGGAAATTGACTCAATACCCAAGGATAAAAACCATATATGATAAACACATGGAAAGTTTTGTAACTTCCAACTCAGAACCTGAAAACTTATGAGTGAGTAACCGAAACAATAAGAACTCAATAAGGAACAATATGAGAACATATTCAAGTTTGATATCAATAGAATACAAACAAACAAACAAACAAATGAAAGAACACTTAAGTATGTCATTTCCTAGATATAGTCCTAGAACATGCAATTTTACAAAATTTGTCAATTTAAATCTAATTCATGTGCATATAATAATATGTGTGTGTATGTGTTATACCAAATAAGCACAATGATATAGAGACACAAATGTTATGCAACGCATGTGTGTGTGCCTAAGTACCTTGCAAAAGGAATGAGGTCTAGATATACCTTTGATATGCAACAAAGCTTGTTCCTCTTGAGGACTTCTCTTTGCTTGATGGTTACCAATCTTCTTTGAAGCTTGAATAGCAATGAACATAGAAAACTATTTAATGCAATATATGAAATTATGTCAACATGACTCAAAAACCTAACAATCTTAGCAACAGATCCTTTAGCTTTCACAAGCTCCCTTTTCAAATTTTCTTCACTCTCTATTGTCATCCTTAATTCTTCTTCCTTAGATTCTACTTGCATCTTGAGGTCATCAAGCCTATCCAACCATTCATACAAAGTAATAGTCTGATGGTGCATATTTCTCATAAGCCTATTTGCAAAATGGTTAAGAGTTTTGTTCTCCTCAATTGTCATATTCAAGGCATCATAGAGACTCGAGTTTTCTTATTTGAGCTTGGCAACTTTACGGGTAACTCTCTTTAGAAATACTTTGAACTTTATTCAAAAGACATCATTCTGATTTTAATTCTCGAAAATGTTAAGGTCCAAGTCATCTTGATTACTTACCTCTCTATTTGAAATTTCCAAATTTGAGTAATCATCATCACCATCATCATTAGAATAGGATAAAATACTACCATCACTTAACAATTCTTCATTTGAGTAGATCTCATCATCAAGACCATCACCTTTGTTGATCACTCCTAGCATCATCTACTATCTTCTCTCTCTCAAGCTCAAGATCAAAAGCTTTTTTTTTTTGCTAATCCTCATACATATGAGAGGTGGAAAAGGTTATAAAATTATCAACATTCTCCTCATCATCCAAAGTTTCTTCCTTATCTCCATGATCATCACTATCACTCCAAGTAGCGGCCATAGCTTTCCTTTTCTACTTTTCCTTTAAACTTCCTTAATTCGGAGCTATGTCACATATGCCTCATATTTAAAGCATTGGATTTCCTTTCTTGACGGCTTGTCTTGACTTGCTTCTCCTTTCTTAAAGGTAGTCTTCTTCTTGTAGTCTTTTCCTTTTGACCCGAAGTTTTTCTTATCTTTTTTTAAGAACTAGAACTTCTTGACTAGAAGAACCATGTATTCATATGATTCACTATCTTCCTTATTTTGATTAAAGGCTTTCAAGGTAATCCCTTTTTGCTTATTAGGTTGAGAGATGAGCTTATTTGACTCATAAGCGAGCAACTTCCTAACGATTTGGCTTGACTTCATAGACTTGTACTCGTTATTTTCTTATATGGCCATCACCATGGCTTCAAACCTATTTCGGAAAGACCTTAAAATCTTTTGGTAGATTCTTGAGTCGGAGCAGGGAACTCCAAGTTGGTGGCTTTAATTGATCATATCCATAAGCTTGATTTGAAAGTCATTAACTGACTCACGATCCTCCATCTTGATGGTTTCAAATTTAGCTTAAAGGGTTTGAAGCTTTGACTCATTCACAGTTTGAGTGCCTTTATGTGCTATCTTTACGACCTCCCAAGCTTCATGTGAATTCTTGGTGACTTGGATGAGTTTATATTGGTTCTTATACATTGCACAAAACAAAACATTCACTGCATTGTTGTCTCACTTCAAAGTCACGAACTCTTGGGCACTCCATTATGATTTAGGCTTTGGCACTATATTTCCATCTCCGGCAATCATAGTAAGAGGGGTGTACCGATCTTCAATCTCCACACACACTTTATCATCAATGGCCGACAAATAAGATTCCATCTTTCATTTTCATGATGAACAATTCACATTGGTAAGCAACAACTGTATAGTGCAAGAAACCTCTTGACCTATTCCAGTCATTGTGGTTGGTTAACTGAATGAAATGAATGCAAGAATCAAAATGTACACAAATGTAAGACACACAAAAATAACAAAGATCTCCTAAGTATGTCTGGAACCCGCTCTAATACCAATTGAAAATGTAAGAAATCTGTCTAAACAACCTAGAGGGGGTGAATGGGTTGTTAACTGATTAATTACCAATTTTTTATTAGAAAAGATCAACAATTAAAAGCCTAAAATAAACAAATAATAAAAATCAAGAAAAATGTGAAATTAAAAATAAACTTTATTTTTTTACGTAGGAAACACTCAACAGAGAAAAACCCACTGGACTAGCCTTGCTAGCCATTTTGATCCTCAAACCCACTACTTGAATACTTGTTTACAACCTAGTCACACTATTCTCGAAAGCAACAAAAGTTATTCTACCCATAAACATTTAATAGTGATTCTCGAGCAATTGCTTGCACCCATTGATTGTAAGACTTGCTTTCTATGCAACTTCACCTAGAAGCCATAAAACTTTGACTCTAAGAAGATATTAACACTAAGTGAATATGTAGAAATTTTTGATATGTAATATAGTGCAAAACCACACTAAATATTCTTAATTGAGGATCGCCTATGGTTCCAATTGGCTTCTTCTTGTCGTATTTGTTGGGTTAGTAGTGAATCAGTAAATCATATTTTTCTTTATTATCCCTAGTGATTGCTCTTTGAGAGGCTGTTTTCTCAACTCTCCAGCGACGTGTATTTGCTGAAACTTTACAATCCTTATTCTTTGTAGGCCATATCAGTTTTCTTTAATAAGTAGATTAGAATTTTATGGAAGGCGGTTATCGATACAATGAGTTCAGGGTATGGGTAGCCCGTAATCAGTGGATCTTTAAAACAAAGTTGGCTGACTTTATATCCGTCATCTCTTTGGTTTGGCGTGCAGTTTCAGAGGCTAATCACCTTGGGATTGGTTGTGTGCATAGTTTTATCGATAGCTTTTTTATTCTTTTTCAATTTGGTCTTCGAGGTCGCTCTTCTAAATCCCCAATGATTAACAATTTAGTGGCCTCTGGCTTCTGGATAGATCTAAGTGAATACAGATGATGCTGCTATGAGCTCTCTAGAGGTTTGTGGGTGTAGAGGTATCTTTCAGAACTATAAAGCCTTTATGAAAGGTTGCTTTGCTAATCCTCGTGGTCAAGTTTTTGCATTTAAGATAGAGTTTCTGGCAGCCTCGTTGGCCATTAATTTTGCATAGCAGTATGGGTAGCATCGGATCTAGCTTGAGAGTGACTCTTCTTATTTGGTTCAGTGTCTTTCTTTTCATTTTGAGATAGTTCCTTGGAGAATTCATCTTGTGTGGCAACACTGCATTTTCCAAAATTCGCAGATGGATTTTTAGATTTCCCATATTTTCAAGGAGGGCAATCAAGTTACAGATGCGCTTTCTAAGCATGCTTAGGAGCCTCAGGCCAGTTCTAGGTAGTTCATTGCTCTACCATTCTGTTCTTCTTTAGTTTGCAATGACTCTTGAGCCTAGAGTCTTTTTGTTTATCATGATGTTTTTTTTTTGGTGTGGCATGTGTGCCTCTTTTTTTTTGCGTCGTTTTCCCCCTAATTCTTTATGCTTTCTTCCATCTTGTCAATCTTTACTTTTCTTTTATCCTTTATATATACATAATGGTTGCTGCCTCTTTTAAGATATGATAGCTTTTGATTCTTTTCCCCTTAGATCAGTCTAGTTTTAATTAAAAGTAAAATTTAAGACGTTCATTCTGGCAAATGTCATTCCTCTTAATGAAAACAGTAACACAAGCAATGTCAAAGTTGTCTTGGTCCTTAGTCAACCCCAAAAGCTCGCTTGTAGGATAAGGGTTTCCCTCACACTTATATTTTGTACTTTCCCCTAAATGCCTAAGCGGTGTGGGACAATGATTCACACCCTCCCTCATGCACAATGTGCTCACTCGGTAGCACATTCAAACTTGACGAGCAGGGACTTACAGAGCCTAACCCATCTGTGGACATATCCAACTCTGATACCATGTTAGTAACCAGCATACCCAAAAGCTTAGGGTGAAAAGAAATGGCCCAATAATTGTATTTAAACCTTTTAACACAACCCCTAATGTCCAAGAGCATATGGCTTATCACGTGGCCCAAGCCCAAACACTTATTCAAATAACAAATAACAAACACAATCACGTGGGGAGGTTGTGTAGGGAAAAATTGATTCAAAACGCGGCAGAAGCGTAAAATAGGGTTTGATATATTTTAAAATTTTCCCTTTAAAAAAAAGAACATTAACCTTTCCAAGTGACATAATTATCATCAGTTAAAGTATTATCTTTTAGGATTTTGATTAGAGATGGGTCATGATTTCTTTATAATAACAAAAATTATATAAGCAAACAATCACGATAAAGCAATTTCCAATATTTATCTTGAATTAAGTAAAAATAATTCAATCATAAAATTCAACGGTGATCCAACACCTCCTTGGGAGTTCGCACCATTTACTAGTTGCTCTAGGTCCCACCTAATTATTAACATAACAACCAGCATTTTCAATTTTAGCTTTGCGATTTTATTAACAAGAACTCTTGGGAGGAAAATAATATAATTACATTTAGTGTGTTACCAAGTTCTCTGCCTTCAATATAATCCCTCACGAATATCCCTCATTTGGGAGTAGATATCGTTTGGGTTAATTGTCTAGTCTATCCTTGTAAGGAAGAATCTTGCTAAATTCCATTCATGAATACCCATTGGGGGGTTATTACATGAAACATAAAGCTCAACTAAACTTGGAGGCCGTAGGTGTTCCAAAACACCTTCTCCCACTCAATTGTTTAAGGCATGTGATCCAATTCCATAGAATGATTTACCAAGTTATCTATATGCCAATTAGATACCTAAACCATTCAATGCATGTTCATACCAAAAGATATATATAAGTGGCACTTCTATTCTATATGACAGGTTATCAAACAATGACAAACATTCTAACATTTACAACAATATAAATAGCTACGATTTTGGTATATCCTAAAAAAGCAAGTAAATTACATGTCTTGGAATACAAAAACTCCTTCCTTGGTAAACAAGTCTTCACGCGGCCATAGTCTGCTTGGACATCCCTCGACTGTTTCCCACTGGTGTGCACACCTTTGGCTCCATAAAGGGATGACGTGTGCAGCACATGGGATCTATAGGGCTACCGTATGCAGCCCTTGGCATCCATGGGGTTGCCGTGCGCAGCCCATGCCACAACAATCGCGACTCATGCTCATTCGCATGCACGATTGTTGCTATGGCACGCAGAGTCCCAAACTTGTTCTGGTTGCTCCCAACTCTCCAAACCTTCGAGTCTTCGATACTTTAGTGTATTATAGAAGAATTTCAAATAATAAACTACTACAGTTTTTTTTAATACAATATTTTTCTGCAGTATTTTTATTACAATAGCAAAATAAATAAAAAACTTAGCAACTACCAAGAAAAAAATTATGGTGATGATTGGCCACCCTTCTTTTTATAATCCCAAAACAAATTTACATTGAAATGTTAGGACCAAAATTTAGCAATAACAAATCACATAAGAACATATATATATATATATATATATCCATACAATCCAATGTAAATATATATAAGAATACCTAGAGTGTCATCTCTTTCTAAAACATGTATATTTACAATAAAAGAAATAGATTCATGTATATATACATCAATTAATCAAGGGTACAACCTAGCTCAGATACCAATTGCAGGAAAAAATCGGTTCAAAACGCAGCGGAAGCGTAGAATGAGGGTTTGATATATTTTAAAAATTCCCCTTTAAAAGAAATAACCTTAACCCTAGATTAATTGACATATATTAAAAGTATCGTACCTTTTTCTCATGATGATTGAACTAGCGTCGAATTGAATCTGTAAGATCTTCCAATCCAATCATGAATGTGAATCACCTTAGAGTGTGGGCTCCCTTTCTTTCAATTATATAGGTGGCCGAAAATCCTACTAGAAAGAGGATTTCTACTTCACCAAGACTCCTAACAAAATTTGGAATCAATCCCCTTAAAAAAAGATTCCTTTTACACATCAAGACTCCTAATCCAACTCAAATAGTGTATTTATTCAATAACCAATAATTGAATATAAATTAAAATGTGACTAAATCAAAAACTTCCTAATTTGACCAATTGTCAATTAGAGTCCTAATAGAAATCAAATACTTCCTAATTTGACTAGATAAATAAATTTCTTTTATTTATCTACTTATCAAATATAGTATTTGATACTTATCATATTACCAACAATAATATGACACTAGGAGACCTACTTCTATTATGAAAAAGATTTTGATTTTTAATTAATAATTAATTAATTTCTATTTAATTAAATAATAAAATAAAAAAACAATATAATAAACTAATATATATAGCCTTAACCGCCCAAACCAATATATATGGGCCAAAATTGTTTTTTTTTTCTATTTTATTAAATCCATTAGACCTTAATAGAAAGTCCACATATGAACTAGACCCGTTCTTACTAAAAGAAACAAGTTTGCATGCCTCAAAAAAATTCTAAATAGACCCTAAAATTGGTCCGGTAGAATATATCAAGTGATCCATGTAAGTTTGTGTGGATTGGGGATCTTGGTGGGCTATCTAAATTTAAGCCCTATTAGACATAACCTAATCACAATCAATAAATGATTCACTTATGTCTGATCTATTAATTTTAGTTCATTCCACTAAAGAACTAAATTGAACTCTTAAATAAACAAAGAATAAGTTAATATTGCTCATTCATACCGTAGACAATCTTAACGGAGAAAGTGTATCCTCGTAAAGATTACCGGTAATCGTCAAGAGCTCGTAGACCACCTATAGCTCTCCAATCTACCACATTTACTCATATGACCACATTTTGAACTTGGTTATTTTGACTTGTCCAGAAGCCATATTTCAGTATACACTATTGAATACTTAACATTAAGATTAAATATCCAATATCTAAAAACATTCATATGATGATATCCTACTCTCATTTAATAAATGGAGCCATGATTTCCATATTTGTAAATGAAATCCTCTATCAGTTAACAAATGAATACCACTAAACTATCAAGGATAGACTATGCTATATAATTGTACTCATTGATAGCTCAAATGATAACACTTGCAACCATAAGTCCATCATTTATCTCGGGATTGAGATAGACTCTCCTATTATCTTCAAGTAAAAACTTTTATCCACTGACAGTTCTAGATAAAGCATTTCACTGTGATCCTATTCAATGAACCCAGTGCACTAGATTTTTTTGCCCAAAGACACCACACTTTGATGATTTTAGACTCATCATAACACATTTGATCTCACTCAAATACTAGGAAAAGAATCTACAACTTTGACAAGATAAAGGCGCCCAACCTTTATCTTTGGTTGTGAATATTATTCAAGACTAACAAAAGACTTGTGTCTACCTCATACATATCTAGATGTACGAACAGTTCTTCTATTCTCATAGTCTTTTGACCTTATGATTATTTACTTTTGACAATTATAATAATTCAACTATAAATGATATAAGATTTGTTAAACTAGAAAATAATTTTATTAATATAAAAAGATTGTCAAATACATTGTTACACTCTTACTATCGAGCATAATCCCAACAAGTTGAACCCGTGAATCATAGGACAACCAAGGATTTGTTACCATGTTAGTAACCAACATACCTAAATGCTTAGGCTGATAGGAAAGAGCCTAACAATAGTATTTAAACTCAATAAACACACCCCTTCACATCCAAGACCAAATGGTTTGGCACGTGTCTCAAACCCAAACACATATTCAAACAAATTCAAATGCAAAACCAATCACCGGGACTGAGTGGAGTTGAACCCAAGACTCCTGGAACAATTAAGGCTTTGGTACCATACTAAAGTCCTCTTACGCCTAACTCAACCCAAAAGCTAGCTTGTAAGGGTGAGGGTTGCCCTCGCACTTATATATTACTATTCCATAAATGTCCAAGCGATGTGTGACTATGATGCACACCCTCCCTCGCGTGCTCACTTAGCAATACCTTTACCTATGACTGGCCAGGGACACACAAGGTTGGACCTGTATAACCCTAGGCATGTCCATCTCTAATACTATATCAAAATGGCCATGGGCCTAACTCAACCCTAAAAACTAGCTTGTAAAGTAAGGGTTACCTTGATATTAATATATTGCAATTCCCCTTAATTGCCAAGCGATGTGGGACTATGATTTACAAAATAAAATAGCACAAGCATCAGAGCTCCGATATACCACAGACAACAACACAAGTATCAGGAATTGGATCCTTGGAGAATGCCCACACCCCGCTTGGTGATTTTGTGATTGATTGATATGTTACAGATATTTTCATTTTTGGTTTACATAGACGTGGTCCTAAAGTGTTTAAAATGTACATCAATTTGATTTCTCAATCAATCAAACATTAATCAAAATTAACAGAGCTGGGTTATTTTGATCATTTGCATCAATAAGTTTATGAAGATGACATGTGGCAAGAAATTATAAAAAAAAAGACTTTAAAAAGGAAAAAAAGAATAATGGATCTCTATATTGGTAGTGACGATCCAGACCAATGAGAACAACTCCAATGCCAAATTAGTTTGTGAAAAAAAATGATGCCAAATGGGATAAATAGACAGCCTATTAAAAAATTGTATCTCTAATGCAGATATGCATATTCAAACTCATGTTGATGTGGTAAAAAAAAATATTAGTCACTGTAAGCATGACCATCTACTGTTGCACGGTTTGTTACATAACTAATTTTTTGGTTGACTCAGCAAGTATTTAAAATTGACATTATTTGTTTTATTATTTTTGTTATTGAAATAAAATAAAAACAAAAAAAAGGAAAAAAAATTGGACAAGTCATTAAAAATAAATGTGTTTTAAACATAAGCATTGGAGACCAAATTTTGAGTTTATTGTCTATGAAGTCTATTTTTATACCACATAGAAGCAAGTCTCTTGATATTGTTGTCATGTCAACTATTTTTCGTAGGCAAACTACTTTTAAATTGGAGATGCTCTGATGCACACGAATTTCTATGGATCTCTATCAATTTATTTATTTATTTTCTAAATTTTATTTAATATAATTATATTAAATTTTTATTTTATCAATTTTTTTAAAATATGCTCTAAATGTTTCTAAACAACCTAGAAGTAGGGTGAATGAATTGTTAATCGATTAATTGTTAATCGATTAATTACCCACTTTTTCGATTAATCAATATTAAACTTTCAAAACAAACACAAACTACAAAAATCAAGTAAATTGTGGAATATAAATGAACACTTGATTTTTTTCTTGGAAACCCTCCAACTGTAAAAAAACCATAGGACTAGCCTCACTAGCCATTTAGTCATAAAAACTCCACTATTTGAATATTTGATTATATCCTAAGTTGACATCACTTGTCACTCTTCTCAAAGATCGTAACTCAACCTATTCTTCCCGTAAACCTTAGCAGTGGGTCTTGACAATGCTCGCAAACCAACACTTTGTTTACTAGACTTCAACTTGCTTGTGCAACTACCATATCTTGCCACAAGAATTGAACTCCATGAAAAGAATTAAAGTCTAAAGTGAAATTAATGAGTGATAAATGCATATAAGTTTAGGACTAACACTAAATGTTTAACTAGGTATGAAGATGCAAACCCAACAACCCTAGTAATTAGCTAACCCCTTTAATCACCAAAGCCTTAATGAAAAAGCACTAAAGATGATGTCATTGTAATTAAAAAGAACAATAATTGATATGGGATTTTTTTCTTACCTATAAAGTGATTATGCACAAGAAATCCATGCTTGATGAAATCCTAGATGCAATGAATATGGATTGGGAGAATCACAAATGGTTGCAACAACCTTCATCTCTCTAAGAACTCAATATGCTCACTCAATCTTAGAATTTTGGAGTTCTTTTTATCGAAAAAATGTCTTGTGAAATATATAGGGATCTTGCAAAAATAAATCATTTTGGAAAATTTGGTTTGTTACGGTCCCATTTAGGCGGTTGACTATGACGGTATACTGCTACGATAGTGGAAACTCAAACATCACCGAAAAGTCGCAGTCCCATGACGAAACTGCAACAGTGAAATTCACTGAAGAAAACTTTGCACTATTTTTTTACGGTTCTCCATGACAACACAAAGATAGTAAAAACCTTAGGAAGATTTTTCATGGCCAATTTTTGCGATCATCCAATATGACACTTGAATCGTGAAATCCCTTAGAATTATTGTTGTACCCAGTTATCGTGGTGGCCTAAGACAACATTTGGATCACAAAATATGCTGGAATGGTATTCACGGTTCACCATGATGATATCAAGACTGCGACAATGAGAAGAGGAGGCATTCTCAAGTGATGTTACTCACTAACATATATGGACAAACTGCAGGTGTGTGAATTATGAAATGCATACTTAAATGATAGCAAACACACATGTTATATGTATTATCTTATCGAATGTACACATCATTAACAGGTAAGTCAATCCCTTAAAAAGATTGCCAAATGGGCATCCGAGCTGGCAATTAGAAGACACCATCCAAGACATCACTAAGGAATAAGAACCCGAGTAAGTCCGAACACGAGTACTCGGCACATTTTGTTCTATTTGGGACAGCATAAGAAACCCGAGTAAAGAAGTTCAACAAATGATATACATACGTGGGTAAGCCCGAGAATCATACTCCAATACGTAAAACCTCCGTGTCAAAAAGAGTTTCTAGAAGGATAAAACACCAAACAGAAAACAAATCCCAAATTAGGCAACAAATCTACTATTCTAGAAGACTACACGCTGATAAGGAAAAAAGTCCTAAACTGGCTATGCCACCAGAATCCGAAATAAGAAAGGCGATAAAGATGACTTCAACAAGCAACCAGTCTTCATTAAAATACAATTCCTTTTTCTTACTTGTATGACAAGGATTAGGGTTCTATGTAAATATAAATAGGCCCATAACTCATTGTATGAAAAAAAAAGGATATAGAGAGACGGACTCAAAAAAAGTAATCATTGCAAGAGAGAGACAAGAGAGATCTAGTGGTGTAATTCTTTGTTTAAAACGTGGATTTGGCATGGTTGTGCATTCAACCACCCGTGGATGTTTCTCTGATCATCGAAGTTTTACCACGTAAATGTAGGGAAAATCGCACAGCAGAAGCGTGAAAATTTATAAATTAGGATTTTGGTAGAAAAAAAAATTATCTCCTTTAATAACAAGAACCTTAACCCTAGATTAATTGATATATATATAATTGTTGTACCTTTTTCTCGTGTCGATTGAACTAGCACCGAATTGAATCCACAAGATCTTCCAATCCAATCACAATCGTGAATCACCTAGGAGTGAGGGCTCCCTTTCTTTAAATTGTATACCTGAGGATGGAAACAAATAAAATCTTTTTCTTTGTTAGTTACAATAATCCTCCAAGAGAAAAATCCAAGAACGTCCGGTCACTTGTTAATTACCAATCTACTTGATTGAAACTCGCGTGAACCCGATTTGATTTTGTACACAAAGCCCTTTTGATGTAAAGGATACTAGTGTACTATCAAAAACAAAAACGTTCCTTTTTTCTCTTCTCATTGGCCGAATTCTACACTCTTTATTTATGAGTTGATCGAATTTTGTCAAGAGCAAAAAACTAATTTTTTCTCCCTCAAAATGCTCTCTTGCTAGGCCGACTTCTCTATTAGAAAATCGCCATGCTTGGCCGAAATTTTGCTCATAAAATCATAGTGCTGGCTGAAAATTATGAGGTGATATATATAGGATCATAAATCATCTCCTAAGAAGGATTTACTTGGTTGGCAAGAATCCTTTCCTTAGGTGGATTTACTTGGTAGTTAAGAATCCTTTTCAAAGAAGAATTCTACCAAGACTCCTAATTCAACTCATTAGAGTATTTGTAACCATATTAAAGATTTCCTAATTTGACTAGATAAATAATTCCTATTATTTATCTACTTATCAAATATAATCTTTGATATTAATTTTACTACTAACAATAGTATAATATTAGGAGGCCATCTCCTATTAGGAAAAAGATTTTGACTTTTAATTAAATAATTAATTAATTACCAAATTAATTAATTTTCATTTAATTAAATAATAAAATAAAAAATACTATAATTAGGCTTTTATACATTAGCCTTACCGCCTATAACAATATATAGATATATATAATATTTTTCTTATTTTATTAAATCCATTGGACCTTAATAAAAAGTCCACATGTGAACTAGACTCATCCTTAAAAAAAGAAACAAGTCCACATGCCTCAATACAATTCTAAATTGGTCCGGTAGAATATATCAAGTGATCCATGTAAGTTCGTGTGGATTGGGGATCTTGGCGGGCTATCTAAATTTAAGCTCCAATAGACACAACCCAATCACAATCAACAAATAATTCACTTAGGTCCGATCTATTAATTTTAGTTCAATCCACTAAAGAACAAAAATTGAACTCTTAAATAAAGATAGAATAAGTTAATATTTCCCATTCGTACCCTAGACAATCTTAATGGAGAAAGTGTATCGTTAATCACCATGAGCTCATAGACCGTCTACAGCTCTCCAAGTTACCATATTTACTCATATGACCACATTTTGAGCTTGGATATTTTGACTTGTCCAGAAGCCATGTTTCAATAGACACTATTGAAAACTTAACGTTAAGATTTAATATCCAATACCTCAAAACATCCATATGATGATATTCTACTTTCATTTAACAAATGGAGCCACGATGTCCATATCTATAAATGAAGTCCTCTAACGATTAACAAATGAAAACCACCAAACTATCAATGATAGACTATGATATATAATTGTACTCATCGATAGCTCAAATGATAACACTTGCAACCATAAGTATATCATTTATCTCAGGATTGAGATAGACTTTTCGATTGTCTTCAAATGAAAAACTTTTATCCATTGACGGTTCTAGATAAAGTATTAAATTGTGATCCAATTCAATGCACCTAGTGCACTAGTTTCTTTTGCCCAAAGACACCACACTTTGATGATTTTAGACTCAACATAACACATTTGATCTCACTCAAATGCTAGCAAAAGAATCTACAACTTTAACAAGATAAAGGCACTCAACCTTTATCTTAAGTTGTGAATATTGTTTAAGACTAACTAAAGAATTGTGTTTACCTCATACATATCTAGATGTATGAACAATTCTTCTTTTCTCATAGTCTTTTGACCTTATGATTATTTACTTTTGACAATTATAATAATTAAACTATAAATGCTATAAGATTTGTTAAACTAGAAATCAATTTATTATTATGAAAAGATTGTCAAATACATTATTACACACTTTCTATCGAACATAATCCCAACATTAAACTCGTGTCATTAGTACTTCAATTGCATTCCCTTTCTCTTTCTCTTTTGACAGGTCAAAACCAAATCCAACGTTGTTGACTTTCTCATCCATCGATAAATTGATGTAAACAATTGGGACTAGAAGGAGGTGTGAAAAACCTTCGATCTGTTTAAGCGATGGCTGGTAGAGGAGGCAAAGACAGTTCGAGGGACATCCTGAAATCTCCAGATAATACTCTTATAGACGGGACCACTCAAGATCCCACTATAACCAGCGGGAACCAACCGATATCCTTGGCTGATATCTAGTAAGTCTCTCCTACCAGCGAGGATATAGCGTGTTGTTTCCGTGATGCACTACAACAGTTACTAATGGATGTAACGCAAGAAGGTATAGATCTATTGGTCGTGCGAGAGGCGCACCTACCAAATCCTCTATCACCTCCTAGACTCCAATCGTTTGTAGTTAGGCCGGAACCAGATGCACCAGTAGCCGTTAGGAACTCATGACCAACAAACAAGATTGAGGGTATGACACGTAACCAGGATAAGGATCACAAAACGCCTGTAAAAGAATGGCCCCACCAAAGTTGAAACCACGGTCAAACGGGTCATGACAAGCACCGAAAATACCATCGATGAAGAGATCGGTCATCGTCATCAATAGATAGTGACCGACATCATCGTAAACATTGTCATGGAACCATACGCCTGTAAGGGTTAGCCCATGAGATTCGGAGGCAAGATGAAGAAGAGATGACTGTTATGACAATCACACAACGGGTCAACCATCGGGGAGACCCGGTGGGTGATAGATATGTCTTGATTCAGAGCCTGACCCTTGAATTTGAGAACAACATGCATCAAATGAATGTATTGATTAGGCGATACAGATATAATGAGTTGTCTGATGATGATTCTGATAGCCCTTTTACTAAAAACATTATACGGACACCGTTCTCGAAGAGATTCAGGATGCCACACTTGAAACAGTTTAAAAATGATCAGGTCCTAGAGAGCATGTCAGATGATATAAGAGCGCCATGGCCCAGTATGCCCACAACGATCCTTTGTTATGCCTTAACTTCCCACAAACCTTCGGGGATACGTGTTCAAGATGGTCCGGGAGATTACCTCTGGTGAGTATTGGGAGTTTCAACGAGTTGAGCAGAAGATTCTCAAGACAATTTCTAGGGAATGTGCACAGGAAAAATTGGTGGCTTACCTTATTCAACTGAAGCAAGGGAAAGACAAGTCGTTAAAGAAGTATCTCGGAAGATTCGGTCAGGCAGTCTCAGAAATTGGCAGTGCGAATGATGAATCAATAATCACTGTATTCATAAATAACTTACAAAAAGGGTGGTTGTCTTTTGACCTAAGAATGGCTCGTCTAACTAGATACACATATATGATGGATATGGTAGGCGGATACGCTCTGGCGAAAGAAGATGAGTTGGCAACAGGAGGCAGTTACATGCATGGGGGGAGACTCTAACAAAAGGACGCTGAGTCAAAGTCACAAAACCATAAAGGGAAACAAAAAAGAAATAGCAAAGAAAATAGCAAAGACAGGGGAAGTGGACATAATACTGAACAAACCAGGGAAATATTTCAAGGAAAATATATGAACTATACTCCGCTTAGAAAGAGACAGGAAGAGATTCTTACAATATTAGAAGAGAAGAATCTGGTGAAAGAGCCACGTCGACATTCCCAATTTTCTCGGTGAGACACAATGAAATATTGCAAGCTCCATAAGAAAACCGGACACGAGACCTCCAAATGTTACTAGCTCAGAGACTATATAGAGACCCTCATTCAGGAAGGACATCTGCAAGATATAATCCTAAAGAAAGATGAGAAGTCAGAAATTCAGAAAGAGATGAATACGGGAGATAATAATTCAGGTCGGAACATAAAGGCCAAACTCGAGGTGAATGGAGTGATACAGACCATCTTTAAATGACCATCAATTGGGAGAAGTAACCAAGAGTGGACTCAGGGAATTTGAGAAGCGGTGGAGGCAAGATATAATTTTAACATCAATTCCGTAGAGCCCGATCCGAAAAGAATAAAAGATGGATGGGACCCAAAAATATTCACTGAGGCTGACTCACATGGGGTCAACTTCTGACCGAATCACGCTCTCGTTATCAGTGCCCAAATTTGCCATTGAGAAGTCAGGAGAATTTTAATGGACAATGGTAGCTCGGCAGACATCCTTAATTTGGTTGTCTATGATCAACTTAGATTGGATCGAAAGGACTTGCAACCTTTCCATACCCCACTCAGAGGATTCAGGGGAGTCGAGGTTAGGTCTATCAGAACAGCGAAGCTACCCATGAAGATCGGAGTAGCTCCTTGCCAGAAAACAGTGTTACTCGACTTTGTGGTGGTAGATCTGGACAACTGGCCTTATAATGTGTTACTAGGTCGACCTTTCCTGAACAAAACAAAGGCGGTAATAGCTACCTATGCTCTGATGATAAAGTTCCTAACTAAATGGGGGTAGGAATAATCAAGGGGTCGCAGAAGATGGCCAGAAGAGCTAATCTATTGATTTATAAAGACAGAGATAATAGTGAACACCAAGTATGCACCTTAACACAACGAGATCAGATCAAATAAGAAGAATCATTATTGTTCGAGTTTGATCCAAGGGAAGAACCGGAGACATCAAAGAGTGAACCAGTTGAGGAGGTGGTCTTAAAGGAAGATAAACTGGATAAGAAGGTCAAAATTGGGGCCAACTTAGAAGAAAAGGTTAATCTAGATCTTATTGATTTGCTTAGAGAATATAAAGATGTGTTTGCATGGAGTCATGAAGACATGGTGGGGATAGTTGCACGAGTAATATCACATCATTTGGCGGTGGATCCAAATGTGAAACCTTTAATACAAAAGAGAAGATCTTTCAACCTCGAGAGAAGTCGAAGAATCAAGCAGGAGGTGGAGAAATTACTCGCTGTGGGGTCGATCAGAGAAATCAACTACCCTTAGTGGGTAGCAAATGTGGTTTTAGTCAAAAAGAATAATGGTCAATGAAGAATGTGCATGGACTTCACGGATCTGAACAAAGCCTGCCCAAAAGACAGTTTTCCACTTTCGAGAAAAGACCTACTGGCCGATGCTTCATCAGGTAATGAATTATTCAGTTTTATGGATTATTATTAGGGATACAATCAGATCCGGATGAATAAGGCTGATAAAGAAAAAATAGCATTCACGACCGATCAGGGCTTGTACTATTATACAGTAATGCCTTTTGGGCTAAAAAATACTGGGGCAACATATCAAAGATTGGTCAATAGGATCTACGCTCGTCAAATAGGAAGAAATATGGAAGTTTACATAAATAACATGTTAACCAAAAGTATCTCAGCAGAAAAGCACGCTTCAGACCTGTGCGAAACATTCGATGTCCTGAGAAGGTATCAGATGAAGTTAAATCTAAACAAGTGCCTATTTAGGGTTCCTTCAGAAAGGTTCTGTAGGGAAAAAAATGGTTCAAAACGCAATGGAAGCCTGATAAAAATGAAAATTAGAGTTTGCGTATAAATAAAAAATTTCTATTTTATGCAACGAGAACTTTAACCCTAGATTAATTGACATATATAAATGTATCGTACCTTTTTCTCGTGACAATTGAACAAGCGCTTAAATTGATTCCGTAAGATCTTCCAATCCAATCACGAACGTGAATCACCTAGGAGTGTAGGCTCCCTTTCTTTAAATTGTATACGTGAGGATGGAGATAAACAAAATCTTTTCTTTGTCAGTTACAAATATCCTCCAAGAAAAAAATCCAAGAACGTTCAGTCACTTGTGAATTATCAATCAATTTGATTGAAACTCACGTGAACCTTGATTCGATGTTGTACATAAAACCCTTATGATGTAAAGGATACTAGTATACTATCGAAAACAAAATTGTTTCCCTTTTTTCTCTAATTGGCAGAATTCACACACTATTGCTTAGAGTTGGTCGAATTTCTCCCTCAAAATTCTTTCTTGCTTGGACGAAATCTCTCTTTAGAAAATCCCAAGCTTGGTCGAAATTTATCTTGCAATTTCTTATCGGTTGGCCGAATTTCAAACACTTATATATAGGATGATTAATCCTCTCCTAAGAAGGATTTACTTGGTTGGCAAGAATCATTTCCTTAGGTGGATTTATTTGGTAGTTAAGGATATTTGTCTAAAAGGAATTCTATCATCACCTTATATATACATAGATGGCCGAAATTCGCAGGATAAGCATTAGGAAACTTAATTATTTTCCTAAGAAGGATTTATTTGGTTGTTAAGAATCATTTCCTTAAGTAGAATTACTTGGTGGTTAAGAATCCTTTTCAAAAAAGAATTCTATCCTACACCAAGACTCCTAATCCAACTCAATGGTGTGTTTATAACCATATTAATGACTTCCTAATTTGATTAGATAAATAATTTCTTTTGTTTATCTACTTATCAAATATAGTCGATAATATTAATTATACTACCACTAATAGTATAATTTTAGGAGACCATCTCCTACTAAAAAAAGATTTTAACTTTTAATTAAATAATTAATTAATCAACAAATTAGTTAATTTCCATTTAATTAAATAATAAAATAAAAATAATATATTTATGCTATTCTCAATAGCCTTACCGCCCATACCATATATATAGGCCACATATTATTTTTCTTATTTTATTAAATCCATTGGACCTTAAAAAAAAGTCCACATGTGAACTAGACATATTCTTACAAAAAGAAACAAGTTCTCATGGTTTATTAGAATTCTACATGGACCCCTAAATTAGTCTGGTAGAATATATCAAGTGATCCAAGCAAGTTCGTGTGGATTGGGGATCTTAGCGGCCTATCTAAATTTAAGCTCCAATAGACACAACCCAATCACATTCAACAAATGATTCACTTAGGTCCGATCTATTTAATTTTAGTTCATTCTACTAAAAAACTAAAACTGAACTCTTAAATAAAGATAAAATATGTTGATGTTACCCATTCATACCCTAGAATAAGTCCTTCATATCAAATTGTTTTGCTAACCATTCTTTTATTGATGTCAATACACCTACATCGTTTCCGATGAGTAGTATATCATCAACGTAAAGAACTAGGAAAACCAACTTGTCACCTTTAATCCTTTTGTATACACAAGGTTCATCAAGGTTTTGAATAAATCCAAAACTTTTCACGGCTTGATCGAACCTTATGTTCCAGGATATGGATGCTTGCTTCAATCCATATATGGATCTTTGCAACTTGCATACCCTTTCCTCTTTGTCCTTTTCAATGAATCCTTCTGGTTGCATCATGTAGATGCTTTCATCAAGACTTTCATTAAGGAAAGCTGTCTTGATGTCTATATGCCAAATCTCTAGGTCTAGAGATGTCGCAACAGATAAGAGTATCCTAATGGATTTAAGCATGGCCACAGGAGAGAAGGTTTCTTCATAATCGATACCTTTCTTCTATGTATAACCTTTAGCTACCAATCTAGCTTTAAAGGTTTCCACCTTTCCATCCATTACTCTTTTCCACTTGTAGACCCACTTTCACCCGATGGGTTTTATCCCTTTAGGGAAGTCTACAAGAGACCAGACTTTGTTTTTAAACATAGATTCAATTTCGGATTGCATTGCCTTTTGCCAATGGTGACAATCAACATCTTCCATTGCTTCCTTGTACGTATAGTGATCATCGTCATTCGGAAGATTCTCTACAGATTCTCCTAGACCGATGTATCTCTCGGGTTGTCTAACAACCCTCCCACTACAATGAGGTATTGTAGATTGTTGATCTTGTGTTGGTACGGAACTTACAATTGCGCTTAGTTGCAAAACATCTTGTGGAATTGCATCTTCTAAAAGCTCATTTAGGACAATTCTACTTTTAGGCATAAAATTATTCATATAGTCCTCTTCTAGAAATTTAGCATTTATCGAAACAAATACTTTAAGATCTGAAGGACTAGAAAAAAAATATCTTTTTGTTCCTTTTGGATACCTTACAAATATGCATGTTTCAGAACGGGACTCCATCTTTTCTATCTTTCCTTTAAACACGTGCGCAGGGCATCCAAATATCCTTAAGTATTGTAAACTAGGCTTTTGCCCGGTCCACAACTCATGTGGTGTTTTAGGAACAGACTTAGATGGTACATCGTTTAGAATATACATGGCAGTTCGTAAAACATATCCCCAAAAAGAACTATGGAGCATTGAATAACTTAACATAGACCTAACCATATCCAAAAGAGTTCTATTTCTCCTTTCTGCCACCTCATTTTGTTGAGGTGTGCCAGGTGCAAAAAACTGAAAATTTATTCCATTATCAATAAGATATTGTTGAAAATCATTAGACAGATATTCTCCATCACAATCGGACCTCAAGATTTTTATGCGTTTCTCGAGCTGATTTTCTACTTCATCTTTAAATGCTTTGAACATATCAAAAGCATCCGACTTATGTCTTATGAGATACACATAGCCAAATCTTGAGTGATCATCCGTGAAGGTGATGAAGTACTCATATCCACCTCTAGCTTGAATGCTCATAAGTCCACACACATCTGTGTGTATCAATCCTAAACATTCGATGGCTCTTGCACCTTTGGTCGTAAATGACCTTTTGGTCATTTTACCTTTCAAACAAGATTCACAAGTTGGTAGATCATCAAACTTTAAGTCACTTAGAGGTCCGTCACTTACTAATCTTTTAATCCTATTAAGGTTAATATGACCTAAGCACAAATGCCTTAGGTAGGTTTCATCTTTTGATAATTTTACTCTTTTATGATTAGGTTCCGTTGATATCGTGTCTAACAAGTGAGAGATATTTCCATGCAAATAGAATAAACCATTTTCCAATGTACCTTTGCAAATAATTTTGTCATTCTTACTAATAATAAAAGATTTATTAAAAGTAACCGAATAACCAAATTTATTTAAACAAGAAACTGAAATTAAATTCCTCTTGAATTGAGGTACATATTAAACGTCTATTAAATCTAAATACCTATAAGAATCTAAACTAATTCTAATATCTAGCATTGAACTAGCAGACACCAACGCTCCATTGCCTAAACTCAAGTTGAATTCGTTCTCATTAAGCCTTCTCCTTTCCTTGAACCCCTGTAAGGAAAAACAAACATGATTAGTGACTCTGGAGTCTATGATCCAATAATCTATAGAATCCGCCAAATAACATGTTTCAAGATAATTAATATTACCTTCTTACATTTTGTCTTGAGACTTTGGGCAATTTCTTTTCCAATGCCCCCTTTCACCACAAAGGAAACACTTCCCTTTGACCTTGGTTACTTTCTTTGTCTCCTTCTTTGTAGGTCCTAGTTTCTTTTTCTTCTGTTGTTTCTTGACCTTCTTACCGGTCTTAACAACAGCAACTTTACCTAAGGTATGAATCTCTTGACCCTTGCCTTTCACAAGGATTTTTTTCTACGCTTTGAACATCTTGCATCAGGCCTTGCAAGGTGTATTCCATATTATTCAAGGTGTAATCCAACTTGAATTGATCAAAGGAATCAGACAGTGACTTGACAATCATGTCAATTTTTGTCTCACCATTTATCTCAGCACCATTCAGTTCAGCAATGTTGAGATGTGCTATGACTTTAATCATGTGATCTTTCACAGCCTGTCCAGGTTTCATCCTAAGATTCATAAAAGCAGTCACTGCCTCTCTCTTAGTCATCCTAAACCTCATAGCAAACATCTTCTATAGAGACATCATTATATTGGTAGCAGTCTCCAATCCTTCATGTTGTTGTTGCAACACGTCGGAGATGGTGGCCATAATGTAACATTTAGCCATCTCATCAGAAGACTCTCACTGCTGATACTCATCTCTTTGCTCCTGAGTAGATTCATTAGTAGGAGTAGGTGGTTTAGGAGTGCACAGAACAAACTTATGCCTTTCGGATTGCAATAAAAGCCCAATTTTCCATTTCCATGTGATAAAATTATCACCAGTTAAAGTATTGTCTTTAAGGATGTTGGTTAGGGATGGGGTCATGCTTTCCGAACAATAACAAAAAATATATAAGTAAATAATCATTATAAAGCACTTTTGAATATTTATCTTGAATTAAATGAAATAATTTAATCGTAAAAATTCAACGGTGATCCATCACCCATAAATGTCACGCCTCCTTTGGGAGTTCTCAACATTAACTAGTTGGACTAGGTCCTACCTAATTGTTAACATAACAACCAACGTTTTCAATTTTAGCCTTGTGATTTTATTAACAAGAACTCTTGGGAGGATATTAATAAACTCACATCAAGTGTGATACCAAGCTATCGACCTTCAATATAATCCCTCACGAATATCCCTCCTTTGGGAGCAGATATCGTTTGGGCTAATTGTCTAGTCTATCCTTGTAAGGAAGTATCTTGCTAAATTCCATTCATGAAATTCTCTTGGGAGGTTATTCACGAAACATAAAGCTCAACTAAACTTGAGGCCGTAGGTGTTCCAAATCACCTTCTCCCACTCAATTGTTTAAGGTGTGTGATCGAATTCCAAAGAATGATTTACCAAGTTATCTAGATGTCAATTTAGATACTTAAACCATTCAATGCATGTTCATACCAAAAGAGATATATGAGTGGCACTCCTATTCTATATGACATGTTATCAAACAATGACAAACATTGCAATATTTACAAAAATATAAATAGCTTCAACTTTGGTCCATCCTAGAAAAACAAGTAAATTACATATATCTTGAAATACAAGAACTCCTTTCTTGGTGAACAAGTCTTCATACGACCTTCATCGTTCGGACTCCCTCGGCTACCTCCCATGGGCATGCGCACCTTTCGCCCTTACCCATGGGCATGCGCATGCCACAAACCCATAAAGGTCTGCCATGCGCAGCCCATGGCTACCAAAGGGCTGCCGTGCGCAGCCCATGCCACAACAAACCTGGTTGCGCGCTCTTTGCACGCACTTTCGTTGTTACGGCTCGTACGGTCCCAAACTTGTTCTGGTTGCTCCTAATTCTTCAAACCTTCGAGTTTTCGATACTTGAATGTATTACAGAAGAATTTAAATAAAAAAATACTGCAGTTTTTTATTATTACAATAGTGCAGTTTTTTTTTATTACAACAACAAAGAAAAAAAAAACTTAGCAACTACCAAGAAGGAAATTATGGCGCTGATAGACCACCCTTCTTGTTACAATCCCAAAACAAAATACATTGAAATTCTAGGACCAAAATTGAGCAATAACAAACCATATATAAAACATATATATAAATATATCCATACATTCCAATGTAAATATATATGAGAAAACCTAGAGTGCCATCTCTTTCTAAAAAATGCATATATAGAAAAAAAAAAGATTCACGAACACATACATCAATTAATCAAGGGTACAACCAGGCTCTGATACCAATTGTAGGGAAAAAATGGTTCAAAACGCAACAGAAGCGTGATAAAAATGAAAATTAAGGTTTGCGTATAAATAAAAAAATTTCCTTTTATGCAACGAGAACCTTAACCCTATATTAATTGACATATATAAAAGTATGGTACCTTTTTCTCGTGACAATTGAACAAGCGACAAATTGATTCCGCTAGATCTTCCAATCCAATCACGAACGTGAATCACCTAGGAGTGTGGGCTCCCTTTCTTTAAATTGTATACCTGAGGATGGAGATAAACAAAATATTTTCTTTGTTAGTTTCAAATATCCTCCAAGAGTAAAATCGAAGAACGTCTGGTCACATGTGAATTATCAATCAATTTGATTGAAACTCGCGTGAACCTTGATTCGATGTTGTACACAAAACCCTTTTGATGTAAAGGATACTAGTATACTATCAAAAACAAAAATGTTCCCCTTTTCTCTCTACTTGGTCGAATTCACACACTACTGCTTAGAGTTGGTCGAATTTTGTCCAGAGTAAAAACTAAATCTTCTCCCTCAAAATTCTATCTTGCATGGACGAAATCTCTCTTTCGAAATTCCCAAGCTCGGCCGAAATTTCTCTTGCAATTTCTTATGGTCTGGCCGAATTTCAAACACTTATATATAGGATGATTAATCCTCTACAAAGAAGGATTTACTTAGTTGGCAGAATCATTTCCTTTGATATATTTATTTGGTAGTTAAGAATCATTATCTAAAAGGAATTATATCATCACCTTATATATACATAGTTGGCCGAAATTCATAGGATAAGTATTAGGAAACTTAATTCTTTTCCTAAGAAGGATTTACTTGGTTGTTAAGAATCCTTTTCTTAAGTAGAATTACTTGGTGGTTAAGAATCATTTTCAAAAAATAATTATATCCTATAGCAAGACTCATAATCCAACTTAACAGTGTGTTTGTAACCATATTAAAGACATCCTAATTTGATTAGATAAATAATTCCATTTATTTATCTACTTATCAAATATAGTCTTTAATATTAATTATATTACCAACAATAGTATAATTTTAGGAGACCATCTCATACTAGAAAAAGATTTTGACTTTTAATTAAATAATTAATTAATCAACAAATTAATTAATTTCCATTTAATTAAATAAAATATATATATATATATATTTAAGCTATTCTCAATAGCCTTACCGCCAATACCATATATATAGGCCATATATTATTTTTCTTATTTTATTAAATCTATTGGACCTTAATAAAAAGTCCACATGTGAACTAGACCTATTCTTACAAAAAGAAACAAGTTCTCATGCCTTATTACAATTCTAGATAGACCCCTAAATTGGTTCGGTAGAATAAGTTGATGTTACTCATTCATACCCTAGACAACCTTATTAGAGAAAATGTATCCACGTGAAGAATACCAGTAATCGCCAAGAGCTCATAGACCGTCTATAGCTCTCCAAGTTACCATATTTACTCATATGACCATATTTTGAACTTGGATATTTTGACTTGTCCAGAAGCCATGTTTCAATAGACACTATTGAAAACTTAACGTTAAGATTTAATATCCAATACCTCAAAACATCCATATGATGACATTCTACTCTCATTTAAAAAATGGAGCTATGATGTCCATATCTATAAATGAAGGCCTCTATCGATTCACAAATGAATACCACCAAACTATCGAGGATAGACTATGCTATATAATCGTACTCATTGATAGCTCAAATGATAACACTTGCAACCATAAGTAAATCATTTATCTCAGGATTGAGATAGACTCTTCGATTGTCTTCAAATGAAAAAATTTTATCTATTGACCGTTCTAGATAAAGTATTTCATTGTGATCCGATTCAATGCACCCAGTGCACTAGATTCTTTTGCCCAAAGACACCACACTTTGATTATTTAGACTCATCATAACACATTTGATCCCACTCAAATGCTAGCAAAAGAATCTACAACTTTGACAAGATAAAGGCGCCCAACCTTTTATCTTAAGTTGTGAATATTATTCAAGACTAACTAAAGAATTGTGTCTACCTCATACATATCTAGATGTATGAACAATTCTTCTTTTCTCATAGTCTTTTGACCTTATCATTATTTACTTTTAATAATTATAAATATTAAACTATAAATTGTAGGGGAAAATGGTTTAGAAACGCAACGTAAGCGTGTGTAAAAAAAATTAGGGTTTGCGTATAAATAAAAAAATTTCCCTTTTATGCAACGAGAACCTTAACCCTAGATTAATTGATGTATATAAAAGTATCGTACCTTTTTCGCGTGACGATTGAACAAGCGCCGAATTAATTCCGTAAGATCTTCCAATCCAATAACGAACGTGAATCACCTAGGAGTGTGGGCTCCCTTTCTTTAAATTGTATTCCTGAGGATGGAGACAAACCAAATATCTTTCTTTGTTAGTTACAAATATCCTCCAAAAGAAAAATTCCAAGAACGTCCGGTCACTTGTGAATTACCAATCAATTTGATTGTAACTCGCGTGAACCCTTATTCGATGTTGTACACAAAACCCTTTTGATGTAAAGGATATTAGTATACTATCGAATACAAAAATGTTCCCCTTTTTTTCTCTACTTGGCCGAATTCACACACTATTGATTAGAGATGATCGAATTTCGTCTAGAGTAAGATCAGATTTTTCTCCCTCAAAATTCCTATGATGGCCGAAACTTTTTCTTTCTCAAATAAAGCTTGGCCAAAATTACCTCTAATTGCCTTAGGGCTGGCCGAATTCATCATCCACATATATATAGGTTCATAAATCCTTTCCTAAGAAGGATTCACTTGGTTGACAAGAATCCTTTCCTTATGTGGGTTTATTTGGTAGTTAGAATCCTTATCTAAAAAAAATCTATCCTATCCTATATAATACATGTGATGAACGAAATTACCTTCTTTGATGTAGTTTAGGAGAGTTTAATCTTACCTAAGAAAGATTACTTGATGGATAAGAATCCTATCTTTAGGTAGATTAACTTGGTGGTTATGAATCCTTTTCAAATAATAATTCTACCACTAAGTAGTTTTACTTGGTGACCAAGAATCCTTTTCCAAAAAGAATCCTTTTCCAAAAAGAATTCTTTCCTACACCAAGACTCCTAATCCTACTCAATAGTGTGTTTGTAACCATATTAAAGACTTCCTAATTTGATTAGATAAATAACTCCTTTTATTTATCTACTTATCAAATATAGTCTTTAACATTAACTATACTACCAACAATAGTATAGTTTTAGGAGACCATCTCCTAACAGGAAAAGATTTTGACTTTTAATTAAATAATTAATTAACCAACAAATTAATTAATTTCCATTTAATTAAATAATAATAAAATAAAAATAATATATTAAAGCTATTATCCATAGCCATTGCCGCCCATGCCTAGTATAAAGGCCATATATTATTTTTCTCATTTTATCAAATCCATCGGACCTTAATAAAAAGTCCACATATGAACTATACCTATTCTTACAAAAAGAAACAAGTTCACATGCCTTATTACAATTCTAGATGGACCCCTAAATTGGTTCGGTAGAATATATCAAGTGATCCATGCAAGTTCGCATGGATTGGGGATCTTGGCGGGCTATCTAAATTTAAGATCCAATAGACACAACCCAATCACAATCAATAAATGATTCACTTAGGTCCAATCTATTTAATTTTAGTTCATTCCACTAAAGAACTAAAATTGAACTCTTAAATAATGATAGAATAAGTTGATGTTACTCATTCATACCCTAGACAACCTTATTGGAGAAAGTGTATCCTCGTGAAGAATACCAGTAATCGCCAAGAGCTCATAGACCGCCTATAGCTCTCCAAGTTACCATATTTACTCATATGACCACATTTTAAACTTGGACATTTTGACTTGTCCAGAAGGCATGTTTCAATAGACACTATTGAAAACTTAATGTTAAGATTTAATATCCAATACCTCAAAACATCCATATGATGGTATTTTACTCTCATTCAATAAATGGAGCCACGATGTCATCATTTATCTCAGAATTAAGATAGACTCTCCGATTGTCTTCAAATGAAAACTTTTATCCATTGACGGTTCTAGATAAAGTATTTCATTTTGATCATATTCAATGCACCCAGTGCACTAGATTCTTTTGCCCAAAGACACCACACTTTGATGATTTTAGACTCATCATAACACATTTGATCCCACTCAAATGCTAGCAAAAGAATCTACAACTTTGACAAGATAAAGGCGCCCAACCTTCTATCTGAAGTTGTGAATATTATTCAAGATTAACTAAAGAATTCTGTCTACCTCATACATATCTAGATGTATGAACAATTCTTCTTTTGTCATAGTCTTTTGACCTTATGATTATTTACTTTTGACAATTATAATAATTAAACTATAAATGCTATAAGATTTGTTAAACTAGAATATAAAAAAATTGTTAATTACAATATTACACTCTTGCTATCGAGCATAATCCTAACAATCTCCCACTTGCTCTATAGCAAATGTGTCATATCTCTCATCCCCATGTTTTCTAGATGCCCATCAAAACTCTTTTGAGGAAGAGCCTTTGTAAAGGGATCCACTAGATTTTCTACTGACGCGGTCTTGGTAATCTTCACGTCACCCTATGCACAATTTTCCTTAGAAGGTGATACTTTCTTTCAATGTGTTTCCCTCTCTTATGACTTCTTGGTTCTCTCGAATTAGCCACTGATCCACTATTTTCACAATAGATAGTGATCTGCTTATTCGTATCAGGAACCACTTCCAAGTCAATCAAGAATTGGCAAAGCCAGACATCCTCTTTAGAAGCCTCGCATGCGGAAACATACTTGGCTTCTATGGTGGAATCGACAATACAAGATTGCATGATACTCCTCCTTATGAATGCCCATCTCTAATAGTAAACATAGATCCTGATGTTGATCTTCTAGAGTCAGAATCTGACTGAAAAACAAAATCTGTATACCTAACGGGAATTTAATCCCCTCTAGAGTATACAAGCATATAATCTCTCGTTCTCCTAAGATACATGAAAATATGTTTGATTGTCGTCCAGTGATCAGGACCATGTTTCGATTGAAACCTGCTAACTATGCCCACAACAAAACAAATATCTAGTCTAGTGCCCGATTAACACCCTCGAGACCACTACCACGTAGGTGGTGCCCGGTGTTGGTGCCTTAGGTACCTAACCTGATTGAATAAAGATGGATGCGTAGATATAAGTGTAATGAAGATGGGATGTAATAGCTTTATTATCAACTGTGAATATCGTACAAAAAGACTCTTAAAGGGATCTGCTAGATTTTTTGCTAACGCGATCTTGGTAATCATCACATCACCCCTATGCACAATTTCCCTTAGAAGGTGATACTTTCTTTCAATGTGTTTCCCTCTCTTATGACTTCTTGGTTCTCTCGAATTAGCCACTGCTCCACTATTGTCACAATAGATAGTGATCTGCTTATTCGTATCAGAAACCATTTCCAAGTCAATCAAGAATTGACGAAGCCAGACAGCCTCACATGCGGAAACATACCCGGCTTCCATGGTGGAATCAGCAGTATAAGATTGCTTGATACTCCTCCATATGACTGCCCCTCCTCCAATAGTAAACACAGATCCTAATGTTGATCTCCTGGAGTCAGAATCAGACTGAAAATCAGAATTTGTATACCCAACGGGAATTAAATCCCCTCCAGAGTATACAAGCATATAATCTCTCATTCTCCTAAGATACTTGAAAATATGCTTGACTGCCGTCCAGTGATCTGGACCAGGTTTCGATTGAAACCTGCTAACTATGCCTACCACAAAACAAATATCTGGTCTAGTGCAGAGCATTGCATACATGAGACTTCCAACCGCTGAGGCGTATGGAACCCTACTCATGAATTGCTCTTCATGCTCATTCTAAGAAACTTGTTCCTTATAAAGTTTGATTCCATGCCTGAAAGGTAACATACCTTTCTTGGAATCTTGCATGGAAAACCTAGACAAGATTTTATCTATGTATGAAGCTTGGGATAATGCAATCGTTTTATTCTTTCTATCCCTTATGACTTTGATACCAAGAATATAACTTGCTTCTCCCAAGTCCTTCATATCAAATTATTTTGCTAACCATTCTTTTATTGATGTCAGTATACCTACATCATTTCCGTTGAGTAGTTTATCATCAACGTAAAGAACTAGGAAAACCAACTTGTCGTCTTTAATCCTTTCGTATACACAAGGTTCATCAAGGTTTTGAATAAATCCAAAACCTTTAACGGCTTGATCGAACCTTATGTTCCAGGATCTGGATGCTTGCTTCAATCCATATATGGATCTTTGCAACTTGCATACCCTTTTCTCTTGGCCCTATACAATGAATCCTTCTGGTTGCATCATATAGATGCTTTCGTCAAGACTTCCATTAAGGAAAGTTGTCTTGACGTCCATTTTCCAAATCTCTAGGTCTAGAGATGCCGCAATGGATAAGAGTATTCTAATGGATTTAAGCATGGCCACAGGAGAGAAAGTTTCTTCATAATCGATACCTTCCTTCTGTGTATAACCTTTAGCTACCAATCTAGATTTATAGGTTTTCACCTTTCCATCCATTCCACTTTTCCTCTTGTATACCCACTTGCACCCAATGGGTTTTATCCCTTTAGGCAAGTCTACAAGAGACCAGACTTTATTTTTGAACATAGATTCAATTTCGGATTGCATTGCCTTTTGCCAATGGCGACAATCAACATCTTCCATTGCTTCCTTGTACGTATAGGGATCATCGTCGTCCGAAAGATTCTCTACAGATTCTCCTATACCGATGTATCTTTCAGGTTGTCTAACAACCCTCCCAATACGATGAGGTATGGTGGATTGTTGATCTTGTGTCGGTACGGAATTTACAATTGTGCTTGGTTGCGAAACCTCTTGTGGGATTGTATCTTCTATAAGCTCATTTAGGACAATTCTACTTTTGACAAAAATTATTTATATAGTCCTCTTCTAGAAATTTAGCATTTGTCGAAACAAATACTTTAAGATCTGAAGGACTTTAAAAATAATGTCCTTTTGTTCCTTTTGGATACCCTACTAATATGTATGTTTCTGAACGGGACTCCATCTTCTCTGTCTTTTCTTTTAACACGTGCGCAGGATATCCAAATATCCTTAAGTGTTGTAAACTACGCTTTCGCCCAGTCCACAACTCATACGGTGTTTTAGGAACCGACTTATATGGTACATCGTTTAGAATATACATGGCAGTTTGTAAAGCATATCCCCAAAAAGAACTAGGGAGCATTGAATAACTCAACATAGACCTAACCATATCCAAAAGAATTTTATTTCTCCTTTCTGCCACCCCATTTTGTTGCGGTGTGCCTGATGTAGAAAACTGAGAAATTATTCCATTATCAATAAGATATTGCTGAAACTCACCAGATAGATATTCTCCACCATGATCAGACCTCAAGATTTTGATACGTTTCTCAAGCTGATTTTCCACTTCAGCTTTAAATGCTTTGAACATATCAAAAGCATCCGACTTATGTCTCATGAGATACACATTGCCAAATCTTAAGTGATCATCCATGAAAGTGATGAAGTACTCATATGCACCTCTAGCTTGAATGCTCATAGGTCCACACACATCAGTGTGTATCAATCCTAAACATTCAATGGCTCTTGTGCCTTTGGTCGTAAACGACCTTTTGGTCATTTTACCTTCCAAACAAGATTCATAAGTTGGTAGATCATCAACCTTTAAATCACTTAGAGGTCCGTCACATACCAATATTTTAATCCTATTAAGGTTAATATGACCTAAGCGTAAATGCCATAGGTAGGTTTCATCTTTTTATAATTTTACTCTTTTATGATTGGGTTCCGTTGATTCCGTGTCTAACAAGTGAGAGATATTTCCATGCAAATAGAATAAACCATTTTCCAGTATACCTTTGCAAATAATTTTGTCATTCTTACAAATATTAAAGGTTTTATTAAAAGTAACCAGACAACCAAATTTATTTAAACAAGAAAAAGAAATTAAATTCCTCTTGAATTGAGGTACATAATAAATGTCTATTAAATCTAAATGCCTTAAAGAATCTAAACTAATTCTAATATCTCCCACTGCACTAGCAGGCACCAACGCTCCATTGCCTTAATGCAATTTGAATTCATTCTTATCCATTCTATCACCACAAATGAAACACTTTCCTTTGATCTTGGTTACTTTCTTGGTCTCTTTCTAAGAAGGCTCAAGTTGCTTTTTCTTCTGTTATCTCTTGACCTTCTAACGGGTCTTAATAGTAGCAACTTTACCAACTATATGAATCCTTTTCTAGAGACATCATTATATCGGTAGTAGTCTCAATTCCTTCATGTTGCTGTTGCAACACATTGGAGATGATGGCCATAATGTAACGTACATTTAGCCATCTCTTCTAAAGACTTCCACTACTGATACTCATCTCTTTGCTCCTAAGTAGATTCATTAGTTTGGTGGTTAAGGAATATACAGAATGAACTTATACTTTTCAGCTTGCAACAACAACCAATTTTCCTTTTCCATGTGACATAATTATCACCAGTTTAAGTATTATCTTTTAGGATATTAATTAGGGATGGGGTCATGATTTCTTTTTAATAACAAAAATTATATAAGTAAACAATCATGATATAGCACTTTTGAATATTTATCTTAAGTTAAATAAAATAATTCAATCATAAAAAATCAACGGTGATCCAACACCCATAAATGTCACGCCTCCTTTGGGAGTACGCACCATTTACTAGTTGGACTAGATCCCACCTAATTGTTAACATAACAACCAACGTTTTATTTTTAGCCTTGTGATTTTATTAACAAGAACTCTTGGGAGGATATTAATAAACTCACAATGAGTGTGTTACCAAGTTATCGACCTTCAATATAATCCCTTACGAATATCCCTCCTTTGGGAGTAGATATCGTTTGGGCTAATTGTCTAGTCTATCCTTGTAAGGAAGTATCTTGCTAAATTCCATTCATGAATACCTCTTGGGAGGTTATTCATGAAACATAAAGCTCAGCTAAACGTGGAGGCCGTACGTGTTCCAAAACACCTTCTCCCACTCAATTGTTTAAGGCGTGTGATCGAATTCCAAAGAATGATTTACCAAGTTATCTAGATGCCAATTTAGATACTTAAACCATTCAATGCATGTTCATACCAAAAGAGATATATGAGTGGCACTCCTATTCTATATGACATGTTATCAAACAATGACAAACATTGCAATATTTACAAAAATATAAATAGCTACAATTTTGGTCCATCCTAGAAAAACAAGTAAATTACATAAATCTTGGAATACAATAACTTTTTTTTTGGCTAACGAGTCTTCACGCGACCTTCGTCGTTCGGACTCCCTCGGCTACCTCCCATGGGCGTGCGCACCCCTTGCTCTTACCAATGGGCGTGCGCATGTCACAAGCCCATTAAGGGCTGCCATGCGCAGCCCATGGCTACCACAACAAACGTGGTTGCGCGCTCTTCGCACGCACGTTCGTTGTTACGGCTCGCACGGTCCTAAACTTGTTCCGGTTACTCCTAATTCTTCAAACATTCGAGTCTTCGAAACTTGAATGTATTACAAAAGAATTTACATAACAAAATACTGCAGTTTTTTTTTTATTACAACAACAAAAAAAAAAAAAACTTAGCAACTACCAAGAAGGAAATTATGGCGATAATAGACCACCCTTCTTGTTACAATCCCAAAACAAAATTACATTGAAATTTTAGGACCAAAATTGAGCAATAACAATCCACATATAAAACTTATATATATATATATATATATCCATACATTCCAATGTAAATATATATATATATATATATATATATATATGCGAATACCTAGAGTGTCATCTCTTTCTAAAACATGCAAATATACAATAAAAGAAAAAGATTCACGAACACATACATCAATTAATCAAGGGTACAACCTGGCTCTGATACCAATTGTAGGGAAAAATGGTTTCAAAATGCAACGGAAGCGTGATAAAAAAAATGAAATTAGGGTTTGCGTATAAATAAAAATTTTCCCTTTTATGCAATGAGAACCTTAACCCTAGATTAATTGATGCATATAAAAGTATCGTACCTTTTTCGCGTGACGATTGAACAAGCGCCGAATTAATTCCGTAAGATCTTCCAATCCAATAACGAACATGAATCACCTAGAAGTGTGGGCTCCCTTTCTATGAATTGTATTCCTGAGGATGGAGACAAAGGAAATATCTTTTCTTTGTTAGTTACAAATATCCTCCAAGAGAAAAAATCCAAGAACGTCCGGTCACTTGTGAATTATCAATCAATTTGATTGTAATTCGCGTGAACCTTGATTCGATGTTGTACACAAAACCCTTTTGATGTAAAGGATATTAGTATACTATCGAATACAATAATGTTCCCCTTTTTTTCTCTACTTGGCCGAATTCACACACTATTGATTAGAGATGATCAAATTTTGTCTAGAGTAAAATCAATTTTTTCTCCCTCAAAATTCCTATGATGGCCGAAACTTTTTCTTTCTCAAATAAAGCTTGGCCGAAATTACCTCTAATTGCCTTAGGGCTGGCCGAATTCATCATCCACATATATATAGGTTCATAAATCCTTTCCTAAGAAGGATTCACTTGGTTGACAAGAATCCTTTCCTTATGTGGGTTTATTTGGTAGTTAGAATCCTTATCTAAAAAGAAATCTATCCTATCCTATATAATACTTGTGATGAACGAAATTACCTTCTTTGATGTAGTTTAGGAGAGTTTAATCTTACCTAAGAAAGATTACTTGATGGACAAGAATCCTATCTTTAGGTAGATTAACTTGGTGGTTATGAATCCTTTTCAAATAAGAATTCTACCACTAAGTAGTTTTACTTGGTGACCAAGAATCCTTTTCCAAAAAGAATTATTTCCTACACCAAGACTCCTAATCCTACTCAATAGTGTGTTTGTAACCATATTAAAGACTTCCTAATTTGATTAGATAAATAACTCCTTTTATTTATCTACTTATCAAATATAGTCTTTAACATTAACTATACTACCAACAATAGTATAGTTTTAGGAGACCATCTCCTAACAGGAAAAGATTTTGACTTTTAATTAAATAATTAATTAATCAACAAATTAATTAATTTCCATTTAATTAAATAATAATAAAATAAAAATAATATATTAATGCTATTATACATAGCCATTGCCGCCCATACCTAGTATAAAGGCCACATATTATTTTTCTCATTTTATTAAATCCATTGGACCTTAATAAAAAGTCCACATATGAACTAGACCTATTCTTACAAAAAGAAACAAGTTCACATGCCTTATTACAATTCTAGATGGACCCCTAAATTGGTCCGGTAGAATATATCAAGTGATCCATGCAAGTTCGTGTGGATTGGGGATCTTGGCGGGCTATCTAAATTTAAGCTCCAATAAACACAACCCAATCACAATAAAAAAATGATTCACTTAGGTCCAATCTATTTAATTTTAGTTCATTCCACTAAAGAACTAAATGAACTAAAATTGAACTCTTAAATAAAGATAGAATAAGTTGATGTTACTCATTCATAGCCTAGACAACCTTATTGGAGAAAGTGTATCCTCGTGAAGAATACCAGTAATCGCCAAGAGCTCATAGGCCGCCTATAGCTCTCCAAATTACCATATTACTCATATGACCACATTTTGAACTTGGATATTTTGACTTGTCCAAAAGCCATGTTTCAATAGACACTATTGAAAACTTAACGTTAAGATTTAATATCCAATACCTCAAAACATCCATATGATGGTATTCTACTCTCATTCAATAAATGGAGCCACGATGTCCATATCTATAAATGAAGTCCTCTATCGATTAACAAATGAATACCACCAAACTATCGAGGATAGACTATGCTATATAATCGTACTCATTTATAGCTCAAATAATAACATTTGCAACCATAAGTCCATCATTTATCTCAGGATTAAGATATACTCTCCGATTGTCTTCAAATGAAAACTTTTATCCATTGACGGTTCTAGATAAAGTATTTCATTTTGATCCTATTTAATGCACCCAGTGCACTAGATTCTTTTGCCCAAAGACACCACACTTTGATGATTTTAGACTCATCATAACACATTTGATCCCACTCAAATGCTGGCAAAAGAATCTACAACTTTGAAAAGATAAAGGCGCCCAACCTTCTTTCTGAAGTTGTGAATATTATTCAAGACTAACTAAAGAATTGTGTCTACCTCATACCTATCTAGATGTATGAACAATTCTTCTTTTCTCATAGTCTTTTGACCTTATGATTATTTACTTTTGACAATTATAATAATTAAACTATAAATGCTATAAGATTAGTTAAACTAGAAATCACTTTATTAATATTAAAAGATTGTTAATTACAATATTACACTCTTGCTATAGAGCATAATCCTAACAGGTTCCTCGGGTTCCAAGTTCACAGAAGGGGATTGAATAAAAATGACCTCACCAAGAACGCTAAAAGAGGTACAACGTCTGAGAGGATGTTTAGCTTCCCTGGGCAGATTTATCTCAAATGCCACAAATAGATATGCTCTCTTTTTCAAGGTGATCAAAAAGAGGAAGGGACTTGAATGGAATGAAGAGTGTGAACAGACATTCCTAAGGATCAAAGAATACTTCGATCAGGCTCTTATCCTTTCAAAACCTAAAATGGGAGAAATAGTCCACTTGTAGTTATCCCTTACAGAGTTAGCAATAAGCTCAGTTCTAGTCAGGACAGAAGACAGGATACAGAGGCCAATATACTATACCAGCAAGGCTCTTTTTCCAACTGAAACTAGGTATTCACAAGCAGAAAAAATGGCTCTAGCATTGGTTTCGGCAATAAGGAAACTGAGGCCATACTTTCAAGCACATACAAACCAGGTTTTCATCGACTACCTGCTTAAGCAAATTCTACAGAAGCCAGAAATTTAGGGAGATTAACTAAACGGCCGATTGAGTTGAGTGAATTCGACATTTAATACTGTACTGAAAATCGCACAACGGAAGCGTGAAAAATAAAATTAGGGTTTGATAAAAATGAAAATTTTCCCTTTTAACAACAAGAACCTTAACCCTTGATTAATTGATGTACATAAAAAGTATTGTACCTTTTTTTTTCTTGTGACGATTGAACTAGTGCCGAATTGAATCCGCAAGATCTTCCAATCCAATCACGAACATGAATCACCTAGGAGTGTAGGCTCCCTATCTTTAAATTGTATACCTGAGGATGGAAACAAACAAAATCTTCTTCTTTGTTACTCACAATAATCCTTCAAGAGAAAATCCAAGAACGTCTGGTCGCTTGCGAATTATCAATCTACTTGATTGAAACTCGTGTGAACCCGATTCGATTCTGTACACAAAACCCTTTTGATGTAAAGGATACTAGTGTACTATCGAAAACAAGAACATTCCCCTTTTTCTCTTCTCCTTGGCCGAATTCTACACACTATAGTAGGATGAAGTTTTTTATTTTTTAACTATAAAAGAAAAATAAATAAAAACTTTTAAGTCTCCACCTATGCCTTGACCGAATTCTAGAGCATGAATTCTTATGCATGGCCAAACTTTACAACCTATATTTATAGGTTCATAAATCCTCTCCTAAAGAGGATTTACTTGGTAGGCATGAATCATAATCTTAGGTGGATTTACTTAGTGATCAAGAATCCTTTTCCAAAAAGAATTCTTTCTTACACCATGACTCCTAATCCAACTCATTAGTGTATTTGCGACCATATTAAAGATTTCCTAATTTGACAAGATAAATAATTCCTTTTATTTATCTACTTATCAAGTATAGTCTTTAATATTAATTATACTACCAACAATAGTATAATATTAGGAGACCATCTCCTACTAGGAAAAAGATTTTGACATTTAATTAAATAATTAATTAATTACCAAATTTATTTATTTCCATTTAATTAAATAATAAAATATATATATATATATATATAAAGTTATTTTATGTAGCCTTACCGCGCAACAGATATACATAGGCCAACATATTATTTTTCTTATTTTATTAAATCCATTGGACCTTAATAAAAAGTCAACATGTGAACTAGACCCATTCTTACAAAAGAAACAAGTCCACATGCCTTAATACAATTCTAGATGGACCCCTAAATTAGTTCAGTAGAATATATCAAGTAATCCATGCAAATTCGTGTGGATTAGGGATCTTGGCAGACTATCTAAACTTAAACTCCAATAGACACAACCCAATCACAATCAACAAATGATTCACTTAGGTCTGATTTATTAATTTTAGTTCAATCCACTAAAGAACAAAAAATGAACTCTTAAATAAAGATAGAATAAATTAATATTTCTCATTCATACCCTAGACAATCTTATTGGAGAAAGTGTATCGTTGTAAAAAATACCAGTAATCGCCATGAACTCATAGACCGCCTATAGCTCTCCAAGTTACCATATTTACTCATATAACCACATTTTGAGCTTGGATATTTTGATTTGTCCAGAAGCCATGTTTCAATACACACTATTGAAAACTTAACATTAAGATTTAATATTCAATACCTCAAAACATCCATATTATAATATTCTACTCTCATGTTATAAATAGAGCCACGATGTCCATATTTATAAATAAAGCCCTCTATCGATTAACAAATGAATACCACCAAACTATCGATAATAGACTATGCTATATAATCGTACTCTTTGGTAGCTCAAGTGAAAACACTTGCAACCATAAGTCCATCATTTATCTCAGGATTGAAATAGACTCTCTGATTGTCTTCAAGTGAAAACTTTTATCCATTGACGGTTCTAGATAAAGTATTTCACTATGATCCAATTCAATGCACCCAGTGCACTAGATTCTTTTGCTTAAAGACACCACACTTTGATAATTTTACACTCATCATAACACATTTGATCCCACTCAAATGCTAGCAAAAGAATCTACAACTTTGACAAGATAAAGGCGCCCAACCTTTATCTAAAGTTGTGAATATTATTCAAGACTACCTAAAGAAATGTGTCTACCTCTTACATATCTAGATGTATGAACAATTCTTCTTTTCTCATAGTCTTTTGACCTTATGATTATTTACTTTTGACAATTATAATAATTAAAATATAAATGCTATAAGATTTGTTAAACTAGAATTCACATTATTAATATGAAAAGATTATCAAATACATTATTATACTCTTGCTATCAAGCATAATCCCAACAATCTCTCATTTGCTCTATAGCAAACGTTTCATATCTTTCATCCCCATGTTCTCTAGATGCCCATCAAACTCTTTTGAGGAAGAGCCTTTGTAAAGGGATCAGCTATATTATCTGCTGGCGTGATCTTGGTAATCGTCACGTCACCTCTATGCACTATTTCCCTCTGAAGGTGATACTTTCTTTTAATGTGTTTCCCTCTCTCACGACTTCTTGGTTCTCTCGAATTAATCACTGCACCACAATTGTCACAATAGATAGTGATCTGCTTATTCGCATCAAGAACCACTTCCATGTCAGTCAAGAATTGGCGGAGCCCGACAGACTCTTTAACAGCCTCGTATGCGGCAACATACTCAGCTTCCATGGTAGAATCATCAATATAAGATTGCTTGATACTCCTCCATACGACTGCTCTTCCTACAATAGTAAACACAGATCCTGATCTTGATCTCCTAGAGTCAAAATCTGACTGAAAATCAGAATCTGTATTCCCAACAGGAATTAAATCTCTTCAAGAGTATATAAGCATATAATCTCTTGTTCTCTAGAGATACTTGAAAATATGCTTGACTGCCGTCCAGTGATCAGGACCAGGCTTCGATTGAAACCTGTTAACTATGCCAACAACAAAACAAATATCTTGTCTAGTAAAGAGCATTGCATACATGAGACTTCCAACTTCCGATGCATATGGAACCCTACTCATGAATTTCTTTTCATGTTTATTCTTAGGAACTTGTTTCTTATAAAGTTTGATTCCATGTCTGAAAGGTAACATACCTTTCTTGGAATCTTGCATGGAAAACCTAGACAAGATTTTATCTATGTATGAAGCTTAGGATTATGCAATCATTCTATTCTTTCTATTCCTTAAGACTTGGATACCAAGAATATAACTTGCTTCTCCTAAGTCTTTCATATTAATTTGTTTTGCTAACTATTCTTTTACTGATGTCAATACACCTACATTGTTTCCGATGAGTAGTATATCATCAACGTAAAGAACTATAAAAAACAACTTGTCACCTTTAATCCTTTTGTATACACATGGTTTATCAAGGTTTTGAATAATTCTAAAACTTTTCACGGCTTGATCGAACCTTATGTTCCAGGATCTGGATGCTTGCTTCAATTCATATATGGATCTTTGCAACTTGCATACCCTTTCTTCCTGGCCTTTTTCAATGAATCCTTCTACTTGTATCATATAGATGCTTTCATCTAGACTTCCATTAAGGAAAGATGTCTTGATGTCCATTTGCTAAATCTCTAGGTTTAGAGATGCCGCGATGGATAAGAGTATCCTAAAGGATTTAAGCACGGCCACATGAGAAAGGTTTCTTCATAATCAATATATTCCTTCTGTGTATAACCTTTAGCTACCAATCTAGCTTTAATGTTTTTTTCACCTTTCCATCCATTCCTCTTTTCCTCTTGTATACCCACTTGCACCAGATGGGTTTTATCCCTTTAGGCAGGTCCACAAGACACCAGACTTTGTTTTTTATCATAGATTAAATTTCAGATTGCATTGCCTTTTGCCAATGGCGATAATCAACATATTCCATTGCTTCCTTGTACGTATAAGGATCATCGTCATCCGGAAGATTCTCTACAGATTCTCCTATACCAATGTATCTCTTGGGTTTTCTACTAACCCTCCCACTGCGATGAGGTATGATAGATTGTAGATCTTGTGTTGGTATGGAACTTACAGTTGGGATTGGTTGTGAAACCTCTTATGGAATTATATCTCCTGAAGGCTTATTCAGGACAATTCTACTTTAGGCACAAAATTATTCATATAGTTCTCTTCCAGAAATTTAGCATTTGTCGAAAAAATACTTTAAGATCTGAAGGACTATAGAAATAATATCCTTTTGTTTCTTTTGGATACCCTACAAATATGCATGTTTCTGAACAGGACTCCATCTTTTCTGTCTTTCTTTTTAATACATGCGCAGGACATACAAATATCCTTAAGTGTTGTAAAATAGGCTTTCGCTTGGTCCATAACTCATGCGGTGTTTTAGGAACCAATTTAGATGGTCTATCGTTTAGAATGTACATAGCAGTTTGTAATGCATATCCCCAAAAAGAATTAGAAAGCGTTGAATAACTCAACATAGACCTAACCATGTCCAAAAGAATTTTAATTCTCTTTTCTGCTACCCTATTTTGTTGAGGTGTACCTGGTGCAGAAAACTAAGAAATTATCCCATTGTCAATAAGATATTGCTGAAACTCACCAGATATATATTCTCCACCACGATCAGACCTCAAAATTTTTATGGGTTTCTCAAGCTGATTTTCTACTTCAGCTTCAAATGCTTTGAACATGTCAAAAGCATCCGACATATGTTTCATGAGATACACATAGCCAAATCTTGAGTGATCATCCATGAAGGTGATGAAGACTCATAACCTCTAGCTTAAATGTTCATAGGTCCACACACATCAGTGTGTATCAATCTTAAACATTCAATAGCTCTTGTGCCTTTGGTCGTAAACGACCTTTCGATCATTTTACCTTCCAAACAAGATTCACAAGTTGGTAAATCATTAACCTTTAAGTCACTTAGAGGTTCGTCACTAAATTAATCTTTTAATCCTATTAAGGTTAATATAACCTAGGCGTAAATGCCATAGGTAGGTTTTATCTTTTGATAATTTTACTCTTTTATGATTAGGTTCCGTTTAATCTGTTTCTAACAAGTGAGAGATATTTCTATGCAAATAGAATAAACCGTTTTCCAATGTACCTTTACAAATAATTTTGTCATTCTTACTAATAATAAAAGCTTTATTTAAAGTAACCGAATAACCAAATTTATTTAAACAAGAAACTGAAATTAATTTCCTCTTGAATTGGGGTACATAATAAATTTCTATTAAATCTAAATGCCTATAAGAATCTAAACTAATTCTAATATCTCCCACTGAACTAGAAGACACCAACACTTCATTGCCTAAATGCAAGTCGAATTCGCTATCATTAAGCCTTCTCCTTTCCTTGAACCCCTGTATGAAAAAACAAACATCATTAGTGGCTCTGAAGTCTATGATCCAAGAATCCGTAAAATCCGCCAAAAAACATGTTTCAAGATAATTAATATTACCTTCTTCCTTCTTTTCCCGAGACTTTGGGCAATTTCTTTTTCAATGTCCCTTTTCACCATAAAGAAAACACTTCCCTTTGATGTTGGTTACTTTCTTTGTCTTCTTTTTGGTAGGTCCTAGTTGCTTTTTCTTCTATTGTTTCTTGACCTTCTTACTGGTCTTAACAGTAGTAACTTTACCTACGGTATGAATCTCTTGACCCTTGTCTGTCACAAGGATTTTATCGGTGCTTTGAACATCTTGCATCAGGTCTTATAAGGTGTATTCCTTATTATTCAAGGTGTAGTCCAACTTGAATTTATCAAAGGAATCTGATAGTGAGTTGACAATCATGTCAATTTTGGTCTCACCATCTATCTTAGAACCATTCAGTCCATCAGTGTTGATATGTGCTATGACTTTCATCATGTGAACTTTCACACCCTATCCAGGTTTCATCCTAAGATTCATAAAAGTAGTAACTGCCTCTCTATTAGTCGTCCTATACCTCATAGCAAACATCTCCTCTAAAGACATCATTATATCGGCAGCAGTCTCCATTCATTCATGTTGTTGTTGCAACACGTCGGGGATGGTAGCCATAATGTAACATCTAGCCATCTCATCTGAAGACTCCCACTGTTGATACTCATCTCTTTGCTCCTGAGTAGATTCATTAGTAGGAATAGGTGGTTTAGGACTGCACAGAACGAACCTATGCTTTTTGGATTGCAATAAAAGCCCAATTTTCCTTTTCCATGTGACATAATTATCACCAGTTAAAGTATTGTCTTTATGGATGTTGATTAGGGATGGGGTCATAATTTATGAACAATAAAAAAAATTATAAGTAAATAATCACGATAAATCACTTTCGAATATTAACTTGAATTATAAATAAAATAATTCAATCATAAAATTCAACGGTGATCCAACATCCATAAATGTCATGCCTCCTTTGGGAGTTCGCACCATTTACTAGTTGGACTAGGTCCCACCTAATTGTTAACATAACAAGAAATTTTAGGAGGATATTAATAAAATTACAATGAGTGTGTTACCAAGTTATCAACCTTCAATATAATACCTCACGAATATCTTTCCTTTAGGAGTAGATATCGTTTGGGCTAATTGTCTAGTCTATCCTTGTAATGAAGTATCTTGCTAAATTCCATTCATGAATACCTCTTGGGAGGTTATTACACGAAACATAAATTCAACTAAACTTGGAGACCGTAGGTGTTCCAAAACACTTTCTCCCACTCAATTGTTTAAAGCGTGTGATCGAATTCCATAGAATGATTTACCAAGTTATCTAGATGCCAATTAGATACCTAAATCATTCAATGCATGTTCATACCAAAAGAGATATATGACTGGGCACTCCTATTCTATATGACATGTTATCAAACAATGACAAATATTGCAATATTTACAAAAATATAAATAGCTACAATTTTGGTTCATCCTGGAAAAGCTAGTAAATTACATGTCTTGGAATACAAAAAACTTCTTTCTTGGTGAACAAGTCTTTACGCGACCTTCGTCGTTTGGACTCCCTCGGCTGCCTCCCATAGGTGTGCGCACCCTTGGCTTCCTCATACTGGCGTGTATTAAAGGGTTGCCATAAGCAGCCCATGGATTTCATGGGGCTGCAGTGCGCATCCCAAGCCACAACCAATGTGGTCGCGTGCTCTTCGCACGCACATTTGTTGCTATGTCTCGCACGGTCCCAAACTTGTTCCGGTTGCTCCCAATTCTTCAAACCTTCGAGTCTTTGAGACTTCAATGTATTTCAGAAGAATTTTAAATAAAAAAATACTGCAGTTTTTATTTATTTATTACAATATAGTGCAGTATTTTTATTACAAAAGCAAAATAAATAAATATTTAGCAACTACCAAGAAGGAAATTATGGCGATGATAGACCACCCTTCTTGTTACAATCCCAAAACAAATTACATTGAAATTCTAGAGCCAAAATTGAGCAATAACAATGCACATATAAAACATATATATATATATATATATATATATATATATATATATATATCCATACATTCCAATGTAAATATATATGTGAATATCTAGAGTGTCATCTCTTTCTAAAACATGCATATATACAATAAAAAGAAAAAAAATTCACGAACAAATACATCAATTAATCAAGGGTACAACCAGACTTTTATACCAATTGCAGGAAAAATCACACAACGGATGCGTGAAAAATAAAATTAGAGTTCTGTATAAAAGAAAAATTTTCCCTTTTAATAGCAAGAACCTTAACCCTAGATTAATTGATGTATATAAAAAGTATCGTACCTTTTTTTTTCTCGTGACGATTGAACTAGCGCCGAATTGAATCCATAAGATCTTTCAATCCAATCACGAATGTGAATAACCTAGGAGTGTGGGCTCCCTTTCTTTAAATTGTATACCTGAAGATGGAAACAAACAAAATCTTCTTCTTTGTTAGTCACAATAATCCTCCACGAGAAAATCCAAGAACGTCCGGTCACTTGTGAATTATCAATCTACTTGATTAAAACTCGCGTGAACCCGATTCGATTATGGACACAAAACACTTTTGATGTAAATGATACTAGTGTACTATCGAAAACAAGAACGATCCCCCGAATTCTACACACTATAGTTGGATAAAGTTTTTTTTAAACTATAAAAGCAAAATAAATAAAAACTTTTAAGTCTCCACCTATGCCTTGACCGAATTCTAGAGCATGAGTTCTTATGCATGGCCGAACTTTACAACCTATATTTATAGGTTCATAAATCCTCTCCTAAAGAGGATTTACTTAGTGACCAAGAATTCTTTTCCAAAAAGAATTCTTTCTTACACCAAGACTCCTAATCCAACTAATTAGTGTGTTTGTGACCATATTAAAGATTTCCTAATTTGACAAAATAAATAATTCCTTTTATTTATCTACTTATCAAGTATAGTTTTTAATATTAATTATACTACCAACAATAGTATAATATTAGGAGACCATCTCCTCCTAGGAAAAAGATTTTGACTTTTAATTAAATAGTAAATTAATTTTCAAATTAATTTATTTCCATTTAATTAAATAAAAAAATAAAAATACATATATTAAGTTATTTTATGTAGCCTTGCCGCTCAACAGATATACATGGGCCAACATATTATTTTTCTTATTTTATTAAATCCATTGGACCTTAATAAAAAGACAACATGTGAACTAGACTCATTCTTACAAAAGAAACAAGTCCACATGCCTTAATATAATTCTAGATCGACCCCTAAATTGGTCTGGTAGAATATATCAAGTAATACATGCAAGTTCGTGTGGATTGGGGATCTTTACAGGCTATCTAAATTTAAGCTCCAATAAACACAACCCAATCACAATCAACAAATGATTCACTTAGGTCTGATCTATTAATTTTAGTTCATTCCACTAAAGAACTAAAATTGAACTTTAAATAAAGATAGAATAAGTTAATATTTCTCATTCATACCCTAGACAATCTTAATGGAGAAAGTGTATCCTTGTGAAGAATACCAGTAATTGCTAAGAGCTCATAGACCGCCTATAGCTCTCCAAGTTACCATATTTACTCATATGACCACATTTTGAACTTGGATATTTTGACTTGTCCAGAAGCCATGTTTCAATAGACATTATTGAAAACTTAACGTTAAGATTTAAAATCCAATACCTCAAAACATCCATACGATAATATTCTACTCACAGTTAATAAATAGAGCCACGATGTTCATATCTATAAATGAAGTCCTCTATCGATTAACAAATGAATACCACCAAATAATCGATGATAGACTATGCTATATAATCGTACTCATTGATAGCTCAAATGATAACACTTGCAACCATAAGTCCATCATTTATCTCGTGATTGAGATAGACTCTCCGATTTTCTTCAAGTGAAAACTTTCATCCATTGACAGTTCTAGATAAAGTATTTCACTTTGATCCAATTCCATGCACCTAGTGCACTATATTCTTTTGCTTAAAGACACCACACTTTGTTGATTTTAGACTCATCATAATACATTTGATCCCAGTCAAATACTAGCAAAAAAATCTACAACTTTGACATGATAAAGGTGCCCAACCTTTATCTTAAGTTGTGAATATTATTCAAGACTAACTAAATAATTGTGTCTACCTCGTACATATCTAGATGTATGAACAATTTTTCATTTCTCATGGTCTTTTGACCTGATGATTATTTACTTTTAACAATTATAATAATTAAACTATAAATGCTATAAGATTTGTTAAACTAGAAATCACGTTATTAATATGAAAAGATTGTCAAATACATTATTATACTCTTGATATCGAGCATAATCCCAACAAGTACATTCCCAAGACATCAATCAAAGGCCAAGTAGTGGCAGATTTTGTAGCAGAATTCACATAGCCAAATCTGGATGTAAAAAGAATGTTGGGCAAGAGTTTTTCATAGAGATTGTATGTCGATGGTTCCTCGAATACTCATAGCAGCAGGCGGGGATCGTGGTATGTACCCCAGAAGGAGATGATGTTGAATGTGCCATGAGATTCAATTTCAAAGCAAGAAATAACAAAGTCGAATATGAGGTGTTGCTAGCAGGACTTACAATTTGTATAGCTCTCGGAGCAGAAGAGGTTGAGATATTCAGCTACTTACAGGCAGTCGTCAACCAAGTCTTAGACAAGTATCAGGCCAGAGATGAAGGTATGATGGCTCAGTTGAAAATAGCAAAACAACTCCCCCAAAAATTCAAGGAATACATGATTGTCCTGATCCCTAGAGAAGAAAATGAAAAGGCAGACCCTTTGTCCAAACTAGCATCAGCAACAACCATAATTAGGCCAAAAAAAATTACTGTCGCACATCTTCTCATACCAAGTATAATTGAGCCAAAATATATTAAAGTCTCAGAAATCCGAACACCGTTAGATGGTTGGATGACTCTGCTAAAAAGGTATCTGGAAGAAGATATACTCCCGGAAGATCCCTAAGAAGAAAAACGCATCTGGTACCGATCAGCAAGATACACACTGATTGGAGAACTGTATAGAAGAGGGTTTTCTCGAACACTCCAAAGATGTGTATCAGAGGAAGATGCATACCGGATACTACAGGAAATCCATGACAGAGTATGTGGGAACCATATTGGAGGTAGAAGTCTTGCACACAAGGTACTCAAGCAAGGTTTTTACTTGCCCACTTTGTTCTCGAATGCACATCGATGTTCAGAAAGTTGCAATGCTTGCCAAAGGATCGCCAATGACATTCGACAGCCCCTTGAACAACTTAGAAGTCTTACATCCCCATGGCCATTCGCCATGTGGGGCCTGGATTTAATTAGTCCAATGCCAGTGGGGACAGGGGGTAGAGCGAAGCATGCAATCGCGGCTGTTGATTATTTTACTAAATGGGTGAAAGCTGAAGCACTAGTTCACATCACGGAAGCAAACACCACAAAATTTCTAAAGAAAAACATACTCTACATGTTTGGAATCCTGAGCATTATTATCACTAACAATGGCACCAAATTTGATAATCAATAGTTCAGAGTTATGCAACGAGTATAGGATTGCAAATTTTTATGCCACACCTACCCACCCTCAAACAAAAGGACAAGCTGAAGCAGTAAACAAAATCCTCAAGCATACGCTCAAAGCAAAGCTAGATGCCAAAAAGGGCAGTTGGGTCAAAAAACTTCCTGAAGTATTGTGGGATTATCGAACAACAGTAAGGACTTCTACGGGAGAAGCTTTGTTTTCCCTAGCATTCGGAACAGAGGTTGTCATCCCGGTAGAAACGTCATAAATGTCGCCTAGATTCAGGCTATATGATGTAAATCGGAATGTTGATATGTTGTTACAAATCCTAGATGAGTTGGAAGAGAAAAGGGAGAAATCCAGAGTACGAAATGTGGCATATCAGCAAATAGTGGCATGTCACTATAACTCTCATGTTCGGATTAGGAAATTCCAGTTAGGAGACCTGGTGCTTAGAAAGGTATCGTTGAACACGAAGAACAAAGTTGCGGGCTCATTGGCTGACAAATGGGAAGGCCCATACAAAATTGAAGAAATAGCTGGTCACGGAGCATATTGGTTTGCCAGACCTGATGAAGGGGTTTAACCCAGACCATGCAATGCCCAATATTTAAAGATCTTCTACCCTTAAAATTTGTTTTATATTTTAGTCATAATATCTTTATTCTTAGCAATTCTTTTAAATTTTCATATTGTTAGTTTTGCAGTTATGAATATAAACCCGACATAGGATTCCAGAAATCTGAGCATATGATAATAAGAACATATGAAAAAAGATAGAGCATGATAATAATAACATGCGGGAAAAAATGAGCATGATAATAAGAACATGCAGGAAAAAATGTACATATGATAATAAGAAAATATGAAGAAATTGATTGCATAACAAAATAAAATGCCTTGAGCCATTAATTTTGTAAAAATCCAGAGTGGGCAAAGAAGCTCAAAGGAGCATGCCAGCCGAGTAAGGTCAGCCAAGACCTTCGCCAAAAGGCAAACCTGATGCACCAGATTCTGGAAAACGGCTCGGGGTGCCATCGGGAAAATCCCGGTGAGTTGTGCAGCTGTGTTAAGAAATTCAAAGCTTAACGATTCAGCAAACCCTTGCGCAGGAAAAACTATGAGGTGTCCTCAATGACTTGCATAAGGACTCGAATGTATGATCGTGGTGAGCCGAGTATGAAACACTTACAAACCTACTTGCCTGTTTCGAGATGACTTGGTTAATAATATTAGCCAGTTAAAAAGATACTTGGCACTTAAAAATCGTGTTAGCCAGTTTAATAAGATACTTGGCACTTAAAATTATGTTTGCCAGTTCATAAGATACTCGGTGAAGTTACTCGGGCAATGGAGTTAGCAGTTAAATAAGATACTGGCGTTAAAAAAAGGTTATTCGGATATTGACAATAGCCAGTTAATAAGATACTTGGCCTTTCAAATTCACGAAAGTAGTCGTGCAAAATATGGAACTTTATTAATCAAACAAATCTTTACAAATACATCTATGATGGGCCTGAGGACTTAAAACTCTTGCCAATGCTCGGATCGGGCACCATATTGTATTCACGAATAAGACTTTCATTTGAAGGCCAGGTGATTGTGTCAATCGAATCATCCATCCATTCACTGTAATCCATCCCAGAAACCGGTCCAACGTTAGGCTATGACCCATCCACACCAATTTCTTGGTCGGTATAAAAAGTCAAAAGGGAATGTTCTGACGGGACCTCTAGGTGCATTGAATGGGGATCTTTACCTTAACTACAACAATAGGCCCCCTACTCCTTTATTTGAATCTGAAGAGCCTCCAAGGAACGATCCACAAGATTTTTAATTGACAATTCCCAATTATCCCGAGCCTTGTCAGTTGCCTGATTTTTGACCTTGAAGAATTCGCTAGCGGAAACCAACCCCTGTTGGAACTCCCTGAGAAATAATGCATCATAAGCTGAGGACCTCTTGAAGCGATCAACCCCTTGAACTTCAAGTTCCAGCTTGGCCTCCTTCGAAAGGAATTCAACAGTCAGGGATCTTGTTCTGCCTTAAGCAACGATTCTTGGGCGAGTGAAAGCAAGTCTTGAAAAGATTTAGCTTTTTCTTCTGCGGCAGAGATCCTCTCCTCGGTCTCCATCTGTCTCGCTGAACAACGGTCAGCAAACCCTGGGCAGAGCTCACCTCTTTTTGATAAGCCACCTCAATCTGAGCACGGCTATCCTCACTCTCTTTCAAATGAGCTTCAAGACTCCTAATCGGATCAACTTGATTTTGTTATGTCTGAATCAGCTCAGCAAACTTAGCAACCACCTGTAGGGAAATAAGTTAAAAAGATTTGAATCAAGGCGTACTAAGGCAAAGTTTGAAATAAAAAACTTATGTAGCTCACGTTGTTGAAAATATTCTGAAGACGATCTATCGGGGAACCACTCTTGAAGCAGCTCCAGTTGTCGTCCCCCCGACCGAATGACATGATTCTCAGCATATCCTGGGGGGTGAGGCCCATAGGCATTTCCGAAGATCCCGAAGCTCCCTCACCTCAACCATGGAGGAAGGAAAAATTTCTTTATTTAAGTCCTCGTGAAGATCCTTGCCTCCCAAAGATTCCTCCACTTGAGCACTCGGGGAATCTCCAATGTCGGTATCCTCTTCACTCGACTCAACAAATGACACCACTCGAGGAACTTTTTCAGGAGGTTGAACGGGAGAATCAACCAATTTCCTTTTCTCAACTCGAGTACAATGAAAACCGAGGTCAGCCTCAGGATCCTCTTGATCTTCTACGATATCTCAAAATGGCTCAAAAAGATCAGGATGAAGATTAACATGCTCATCAGGGGATCCCCCAATTTATTTCTCATTCCCAACAGAAAACCGCTCAGCAGGTACTTCATCGACCAAGGAACTAGGCTCATCAGACACTGCACCATTAGGGTGCCATCCCTGCCTGCCTTTATCCTTAGATACCCTCTGGACACTATCAGTTCCAAAAGGGCCACGATCAGCTAAATAATTTCTTTTGGAATATACTCAGAAACTTGCTCACCCGTCCCATTGGAATCCTCATCCGACTCATCATCAGGTGAAGCAACCCCTTCCTTACTTTGGCAAGAAGCTTCCTTATGGCTCACTTGAGTAATCGATTTCACCTGACGAGCCTGAAAGTTACAGATGTTGTCCGAGTCATACATTGAATACAAAGAGTTAGAAAGAAAATATAACAAAATTAGTAAAATAAAATTGAGAAAAGATTCTACTTACGAAGTCTGCGATAATCCAAAATCTCAGTAAAGAAGCAGAGAGCTATCATTTTCTTCTCATCAAAAAGATAGGACCTGCTCCTTTTCTCCAGAGTACGTGCGGCCGCTCGAGCAAGTTTAGTCAACTCGACATCAGTGAAAGTAGGTCGTGATTTGTTCCAGCGAGCAAGAGAGCAAAAGAAATAGGGAACCTTTAATACTTCCCGATCTTCCCTAGTCTAGAGCTCGATCTTGAGTCCCAAGTTCCCTCCGACAAAAAACAAGCTATTTTTCTAGTACTTGTTTGAGGAAGGAAAACCCCACACCAAACCTTTATGCTTGATGTCTGAGGAGATATCGACTCCCCGGTTCACCTTCGTCCCCTCAGGAATCTAGTTATCTAGTTTGCTGGAGAGAAGAAAGTAAGTCCCAGTCTGACCGGACTACCTTAGAGTATAAAAATGTCTAATTTCGCGAGGAAAAGGCGGTGGAAAGTTCATCTGGCTCCATATGTGCCACATACACTTTAAAATCCTATAGATGTTCGGGGCAAGCTGGGCTGGAGTGATCCCCGCCTCAGCAAAGGATGGATCCATAAATTGCTACAATGCATGAAAGAGGGTTCCACGTGACTCTATTTCCAGTAGAAACCATTAAAACTGGATCGTCCAGATCAAATCAAGCGCGATACTTTTCGATTTCTGCTTCCCCGACGAAGTTCAGCTCGGTATCATATACACTAGGAAAATAAAGAGAAAAGGGAATTCAAAATACACTGTGCTCTTCTTCAACATCAATCACATCAATTACTTGTCTTCCAATCAGAATATCGCTTGAACAATGTTTGTGAATCATAAGGTTACTCTGATGCTTTCCCATCCTAGATCGTAAAGGAACTCTATGATTAGAAATGAAAGACTCAGACCTGGAAGAAGATTCAGAGCTAGAACTAAAATGAACATCCGGATAAAGCCCGAAAACATCAACATTTAGAAAATAAGACTCATCAGAAGGAGTTTCCCCTAATAATCTACGAACACAATAAACCAATTGAAAATCTCCACGCTCAAGCGCATCAAAAGCTATAACAAAAAGGCATTGTCGTGAAACATGATCCATCTGAACTGACCTTTAAAGCAAATGCGAAGAAACCAGGAAAAGCCTCGATAAAGAATCAAGACGAATCTGTGAGTAAGAAAATCTGAGTTTTTTGTTTTTTTTTTCTCAAAAAATGAACAGGAACAACCCCCTTTCAGTTTGAATAAAGTACTTAAATGGTCAAAGACACGAAACCCTAGGGTTTCAAGAAGTGGGAAAAATCAAAAGAAAGAAAGAGACATTTTGTGACGTAGGCAATGTATCTGATAGTCGACGAGTCACGTCTCATAAATGTTATCTGAGAAACCAAACGATTAAAGGACATGTGTTGTGGAAAGAACAGATCAGGCCGTTAGGATTTCAAAACGTCACAATCATTGGGATTTCACGAGAAGAGACAAACCGCACACAGATGGTTGCCATTATGACACGTCATTAATGCAGTGAGTTGTTTGAAGATTATTATTTCTGCATTAATGAGAAATTAAGAAGGAAAAGACAAAAGGCTAGTCGGAACTCAAAGCAATTGAAATATTTCTGCCAAAATGAATTCTACTTGGTAAAAATATTTTAAGGGGGTATTGTTATATGTATTATTTTATCGAATGTACACATCACCAACAAGTAAGACAATCCCTTAAAAAGATTGCCAAATGGGCATCGAAGCTGGCAATTAGATGACACCATCCAAGACATCACTAAGGAATAAGAACCCGAGTAAGTCCAAACATGAGTACTCAGCACATTATGTTCTACTCGGGATAGCATAAGAAACCCGAGTAAAGAAGTTCAATATATGATTCACTTACGAGGGTAAGCCCAAGAATCATACTCCAATACGTAAAACCTCCGTGTCAAAAAGAGTTTCTAGAAGGATAAAACACCAAACTGGAAACAAATCCCAAATTAGGCAACAACTCTACTATTCTAGAAGACTACATTCTGATAAGGAAATAAGTCATAAACGGACTATGCCACCAGAATCCCGTTAAGATTCAAACTCGATCTTCACAAGGTCTTCTAAATGAGAAAGGAGATAAAGATGACTTCAACAAGCAACCAGTCTTAATTAAAATACAATTCTTTTTTCTTACTTGTATGACAAGGATTAGGGTTCTATGTACATATAAATAAGCCCATAATCTCATTGTAGGAAAAAAAAAGGATATAGAGAGAAAGACTCAAAAAAAGTAATCATTGCAAGAGAGAGGCAAGAGAGATCGAATGGTGTAATTCTTTGTTTAAATAATGGATTTGGCTAGGTTGTGCATTCAACCACCCGTGGATGTTTCTCCGATCATAGGAGTTTTACAATGTAAACTCGTGTCATTATTACTTCAATTACATTCTCTTTCTCTTTCTCATTTGACAGGTCATAACCAAATCCAACGTTGTTGACTTTCTCATCCATCAAGAAATCAATATCAATAACGCAAATGAATGATTTTTGTGTGTGTGCACCTAATCTCTTCAGGATTACAAGTCAAGTGATATATCTTCGAGACTCTTAATCTTGAAGCACTTGGGATGTCGGGAAGCTTTCTAGAGCACGATCACGAACTTTGATCATCATATGAAGAACCTAAGCTACCCTTACTAAATATCCCATTGTGGTTTGTCATAGAAGTAAGTCAATCACAAATGAGAGGACTTATAATCTCCCCCTTTGAATATTTCATGACAAAACCATACCTCACAAAAACAACACACAAAAGGAAAAGAAGCTATTGTTATTAATTAATCTCACTACATTACAAAAAGATACCTAAAGATCTAAATCTTCAATGTCTTCAATCTCTTGAGCGCACCCATGAGAAATAATTGCAAGCAACCTTCCAAAACAACAAGTACAAGTGAGGTTATCAAAAATGAATACAATGTATGGTATACATTCTCTCCTGAAATGGGTTACTCTCTCTCTGTCTCTCAAAATGTAGCTAACCCTTTTAAATGCATAAGTGCTTCAAATAAAAATTACGACCACTAAATCCCAAACTAATCCCCCTTTTTGTGATCAGATAGGCAAAGGAGCTCCCCAATCTGGATTACCTTGGTAAATAAAGCATCTTGCAAGCCAAGATGCATAATCATATAAACACATTTTATGCGACTCAAGTTATTAAGAGAGATTTAAGGAGATTTAATTTAGAAAAGGGTGTGTGTGTGTGTGTGTGTGTGTGTGTGTGTGTGTGTGTGTGTGTGTGTGCTTGTAAAAGTTGCTCAGCATGTAATACAAGCTCTATCAAGCTCATGCATGAGAATAAATCAAAGTTACGATTAGAAGATATATGTCCAAGCATTTGTGAGCAAAATTAACTACTCACATCAAATATATAATGAACGTTACCTAGAAAACGTTTGTGTCTAAACCTAGAGAGGGGTGAACAGGATTTAATCGAATCAATTACTGATTTTTTGATTAATCAATATTAACACAAATTACCCCGAATAAACAAACATTCAATAAAACCAATTATGCTTAAAACAGTAACAAAACACAATATTTACGTGGAAACCCTCCAGATGGGAAAAACCACGGGCTGATATGTGAGCCACACTCGATCCTCAAATCAACTATTGAATGGAAGTTTACAACCTAGGTTGACCTCCTGTCACGCCTTCCAGTTACTAACCCTTTCACCCTACCCAACGGGACTTAATAATGATTCTTGATCTATTTGCTTATGCACTAACCACTTAGTCACAAGACTTAACCTCAATGAAGAGTCAAAACAACCTAAGTAAATATGATAAAATATTCAAACATGCAAGTAATGCTAGGCAATACTAAATGCTTATCTAGGAATTCAAGGATGTCAATAAAAGCAATTCCTAGATATTAATGTCTATATGAATGCTCATAAGGCCTAACTAAATATAGATATGAAAGTCTAATATCTAGTCATCAACAAAAAACCAATCAACCCAAGTTGTCATAAAAACATGGAAAAGAACAATCAATGCAATTAACAAATGCAGACAATTAGACCTAAACAATATCTAAATGCAAAGCATAGAGATTTAGCTAGAAGGGCAAATTGGTCACAAATCCTAGCTATCACAAAATATTAATCTCAACCAACAATCAATAATCCAAGCATGTTATATATGCAATTAAACTCAATGACATGCATTTAATCAACAATGATTGCTAAACCTAGGCATACATGTCATAAGAATGAAACAAGAGATTCTAGGGCATGTAAAGATTACCTATTCAAGGACAAACAAGAGAATCCATGCTTGGAAGAGGCAAGAAGATGCTAGATGCTCATGGATTGGAGTTTGGTTGAGTCAAAATGGGTTCTTGGGAGATCTCTCTCTATTATAGTCAATTTCTCTCTCAAAGAAAAGCTTGGACAATAAAAATAGCTTCTTGGACTCCCTTGAACAAAAGAGAAGAGAAGGGAACATATATATATATTACCCTATACGAAATTGCATTGTTTTGGAGTAAGGGCAACTAATTCCCGTCATGACTGTTGTGAGTGTCACTGCCTAAGCAAGTGTCCAGACCGCGGTCCATGCAGCATGGCACGGCTGGATATTACCACTGCCTAGGTCACTGGCTAGGCATATGCACCAAAAGCGGTCAAGACCGCGGTACACGCCTGGGAACCTCCGCTAGGGAGGCTGCTATGCATACAACGTGCACAGGCCGCGGTAGAACCAGCGTGCAACGTCTAGAGAACACCAATGTTCATACCGCCGTGGAGGCAATGCACCGAGAGTGGTCCCAACCGCGGTCAAGAGAAAAAATCCTCTTCTAAGGGCAAACTAAATGCATCAAACACCCAAGCAAGAGTTATGGCAAAAAGACACACAAATTGACATATAAGCAAGCATACAAGATGATCAAAACATGCATGAGAGTGTGTGTGTGCACTAAAAACTCTTCAAACAAGGTTAAGCAAGTGATTTGCCTTTTGAAGCTTGAGCTAGGTATTGAGCAATGATGGCCTAAACTACCCTTACACATTTATCCCCAAATGTGGTTGTCAACGAAATGAGCCAATCAAAAACTGAGGAACTTAAAATCTCCCCGCTTTGGCTATTTCTTTACGAAACCACCACTCACAATTCATCCTCACAAATAAACAAAACAAAAGACAGGGGTCAACCAAGTTTTTCTATATTACAATGAGTTGCCTAATAAACTAGATCTTCAAATCATCCATCTCTTGTAGAATCAGCATCCCTATAAAACAAAATAACTACACTTTCCAAGAAAAGTGTATGTGAGATGATCAAATAAATAAAAACAAGAGCAGTTTGCATACAATATAAACAAGCAACATGCATCAAAATGAAAATGCAAATGCTCCCCTTGAATAGGTTAACTCCCCCTTAAGTCATGCCACTCTCAACTCCCCCTAAATCCACACTACTCCCCATTTTTCTCATGAGATAGACAAAAGAGTGTCCCCTTAAGAAGGCATTAGCAAGGAGAGCTTATGGCACAAGAAATATGCATAATCATATAAACAAATTTATGCAACTCAATTAAGAAAAGAGAATCAAGGAGTTTTATTACAAAAAAAATGTGTGAACGAATGATTTGTATATAATACAAGTTGTATTCAAGATCAAAACATGGTATTTGGCAAAGAAAAATAACAAGGGTTTCCAAGAGAATTCAAACCAATTTCACCCTTTATCATGGAATAAGCAAGATATAGATTGTAAAATAAATTCATTTTAAGAACAACTATCAAACTTTACAAGCAAAACAAGACATGAGTGACTATTGCACCCTTTTTGATTTTTTGGGGTGGAATGCCCGTATGATAGTAGCCTTGTTCAACAAGTAAAGAGAGAGAGACTTTTGGATTGTAAAATCCTTGAATTGGATACAAGATCTTTATTGATTGAAGTCTCATATTACTTTCACACATAAATTTTTGCATTCATTTTAGAGCATTCAAAAAATCTCATCATGCATATCAATTTAAAGCATGTCATAGAAATAATCAACATGTCATGGAGAACAATTCTAGGTCATTCAAAATGTACTTCCCAATCAATTCTCCTAGTTCAAAAATGCATGTTTGGTCATAAATAAGACATGGAATGCATGTTAAGCAAAGTTGCACACTTATTAAAAAATATATGTACAACCAACCATCTCAAGTAATTAATAAAGGAGCATAAATATTATCATGGGCACAATGCAATGCCAATTTGCTCTCTTTGCTTGAGCTCCCCATATGGGGTCAATCAAAACAAGTCAAGAAGAGATATGAGTCCCTATAGACTTATCAAGTCCATTGGACCTAGTTGAGCTTATGGGTGAACCCTTAGCACAATGGCATGTGAGTTCATATTTCCTAATCCACTAAGGTGTCACATTGACATTCCTAGTGGTCAAGATCTTCATATTACTCCTAGGATCATTAACACTAGCTTTCCTAGGCACACGCATATTGGCTCTAGCCCTTTTCCTTTCAATCATGTTCTTAGTTCTACACATGTTAATGTACTTGAAGCAATTTGGTCTAATATGACCATCAACACCACAAAAATGACATAAAGGAATAAAATGAGGGGTCATACCATTCCTTTGTAAGGAAAAAGGTGTTTTCCCGTGTCTTTAAGCTTTCCTTTTGTGTGGTGTTGGTTCTCTTCTCCCTTTTTGTTGAGTTGGAGAAGATTGCTTCCTTTGATGAACATGTAGGAAATGCTTCTTGGTTTGATGGCATTTAGGTTAAGGGACGGTTGCTTGAAGTGCTCTCTTTGGTTGAGCTTGAGCTTAACTACTTGGTGCCATATTGACTTGAGCATTTTAGAGCACTCTCCTAGTTCAATTTTCTTCCTAGGATGTTGTGAATAAAGAGACTCTTTGATGTTCATGCTCTTGACAAACACTGTCTAGCTAAGAGTTGAGGTCTCCTTGTCATCTTCAAACCCTAGACCTCTCTTGTCACTTGGCTTCTTGCCAACTCCCAACATATGGTCAAGTTTCTCCATGCTTGAAGTCATTTTAGCAATAGTTTATTTTGCTTCTTCAAGCTCCTTTTCCATCAAGGATTCATTTCTCTTAGCTATCTTCACTTCTCCACTCAAGTGAGTCACCTCGGTTGATAGCTTAAGGTTCTCTTCCTTTAATCTTTGAACCTATTTCTTCATCTTCAAAATGAACCCTTTCAAGAGCGAAGCTCTCTACACTTCCATTTGTAGAGTAAGATAAAGAACTCTCAACACTAAAGTTATCATTAGTTTCACTTATTGCCATAATGGCATCATCAACATAAATAGCTTTACTAATCACTCTTTTAGCTACTTTTTCATCACATCCTTCTTTAAGGTCACAAGCTAAGGCCTTGTTGCCTTTTTCTACATCTTCTACTTGGGAGGCTTCAAAGGTCAAGTAGTTACTTGTAAGCTCCTCATCACTTGAAGAATCTTCTTTTCTCCCACTTTCACTTGATGAGGCGGCCAACACCTTTTATTTCTTCCTCTTTAAATTAGTGCACTTGGAAGCAATATGATCAATCTCGCTACACACATAGCATTGAATGCCTTTTCTTATAGGCTTCTCTTGCCTTTGCTCAATCTTATTCTTCAAGTCATTCTTGTGAAGATTCATAAATTTCTTGAATCTCTTCACCATTAGAGCCATGTCTTCATCCGAGTCATCATCCTCCTTCTCAACCTTGGAGGTCTTCAATGTTATGCCTTTTTGCTTCTTCAGCAATACGGATGTACTACTCCATCTAGATTCATAGACCAATAGCCTTCCAATCACTTTGGTTCCCTCATGTGCCTTCTCCAGGATATTCCAAGATTCTTGTGCATTTTTGGTGACTTGGATGAGCTTGTAGTAGTTCTCATCCATTGCACTAAGAAAAGCACTCAATGCCTTATCGTTCCACTTTGATGCTTCAAGCTCTTGGGAACTCCATTGAGACTTAGGCTTAGGCACACTACTTCCATCTTCCATGGTCATGATTGGTGGTGTGTATCCATCTTCAACCACCATCCAAACTCTATCATCTAATGCCAAATGGAAGGACTCCATCATTCTCTTCCACAAAGAGTAATTATCCCACTTGAGCAATGGTGGTCTCACATCCGACGCACCCTCTTTACTCAAAACAAAGTCACTCATAGTGTTTGGGTTATAAATGAGATGCAAATGAAATGCAATAATTAAAGCAAACAAAATGCACAAGGCAAGACACACACAAAGCATGGATCACCTAAGTATATCTAGGCACCGGCTTTGATACAAATTGAAAGTTCTCTAGAAAAAAGTGTGTCTAAACCTAGAGAGGGGGGTGAATAGGTTTTAATCGAATCAATTACCGATTTTTCGATTAATCAATATTAACACTAATTACCCCGAATAAACAAGCATTCAATAAAACCAATTATGCTTAAAACAATAACAACACACAATATTTACGTGGAAACCCTCCAAATGGGAAAAACCACGGGCTGATATGTGTGCCACACTCAATCCTCAAATCCACTATTGAATGAAAGTTTATAACCTAGGTTGACCTCCTGTCACGCCTTCCAGTTACTAACCCTTTCACCCTACCCAACGGGACTTAATAATGATTCTTGATCTATTTGCTTATGCACTAACCACTTAGTCACAAGACTTAACCTCAATGAAGAGTCAAAACAACCTAAGTAAATATGATAAAATATTCAAACATGCAAGTAATGCTAGGCAATACTAAATGCTTATCTAGGAATTCAAGGATGTCAATAAAAGCAATTCCTAGATATTAATGTCTATATGAATGCTCATAAGGCCTAACTAAATATAGATATGAAAGTCTAATATCTAGTCATCAACAAAAAACCAATCAACCCAAGTTGTCATAAAAACATGGAAAAGAACAATCAATGCAATTAACAAATGCAGACAATTAGACCTAAACAATATCTAAATGCAAAGCATAGAGATTTAGCTAGAAGGGCAAAATGGTCACAAATCCTAGCTATCACAAAATATTAATCTCAACCAACAATCAACAATCCAAGCATGTTATATATGCAATTAAACTCAATGACATTCATTTAATCAGCAATGATTGCTAAACCTAGGCATACATGTCATAAAAATGGAACAAGAGATTCTAGGGCATGTAGAGATTACCTAGTCAAGGACAAACAAGAGAATCCATGCTTGGAAGATGCAAGAAGATGCTAGATGCTCATGGATTGGAGTTTGGTTGAGTCAAAATGGGTTCTTGGGAGCTCTCTCTCTATTAGAGTCAATTTCTCTCTCAAAGAAAAGCTTGGACAATAAAAATGGCTTTTTGGACTCCCTTGAGCCAAAGAAAAGAGAAGAGAACATATATATATTATACCCTAAATGAAATTGCATCATTTTGAACTAAGGGCAACTAATTCCCGTCATGACTGATGTGCGTGGCGTGGCCTGGGCAAGTGTTCAGACCGTGGTCCATGCAGCATGGCACGGCTGGACATTACCGTTGCCTAGGTTTCTGGCTAGGCATGTGGACCAAATGTTGTCTAGACCGTAGTACACGCTTGGGAACCTACGCTTGGGAGACAGTTGTGCATACAACGTGCACAGGCCGCGGTAGAAGCTGTGTGCAACACCTGGAGAACACTGTTAGGCATACCGCAAAGGAGGCAATGCACCGGGAGTGGTCCCAACCGCGGTTAAGAGGAAAATCCTTTTCTAAGGGCAAACTAAATGCATCAAACACCCAAGCAAGATTTATGGTAAAAAGACACACAAATCGACATATAAGCAAGCATGCAAGATGATCAAAACATGCATGAGATTGTGTGTGTGCACTAAAAACTCTTCAAACAAGGTTAAGCAAGTGATTTACCTTTTGAAGCTTGAGCTAGGTCTTGAGCAATGATGGCCTAAACTACCCTTACACATTTATCCTCAAATGTGGTTGTCAACAAAATGAGCCAATCAAAAACTGGGGAACTTACATATATATATCAACATCACTTTTTCCAACCGATTCTGTTTTTCTTTTTTATAAAACTAGAATGCTTGTATTTATGTTTTTCATGGATAAGTAACTTTATTGACTGCTTACACTCGGTTTCACATAGCTAGTTTTTTTCCTACATTAGGCAGATGCATTCCAAGTCCCAGTAGACCATTTCAAGAGAGAGCTAAAGAATGCACATCATAAAAGTCATGATCGTGGAGAAAAATTTGAGGTCAATCAAATGTACTACCAAAAAGAACATTCTTCAAAATGATAAGCATACTTAAACAAACATAGAGATCAAGCATTTACATACTAAGCAACCGTGCATGAAGTCATAAAACATTGTACAATTATCATTCAATGTTATTCAACATTCAATCTCAGGTAAAATAAAAGGAATAAAATTTATTAAATTTGTGCTTATAAGAGTCATGCAAGCTTGCTCTCTTTGCTTGATTTCCCAATATGGGGTCAATCCCTACCACATCAAGGCATGTGACAAATCCCTATAGACCTACTTTTTCAGTTTTTTGGTTTGTGTTGGCATTAGTTTCATGTCAAAATAATGTTTCACTTCTATTAATTGTTTGTCTTAGATTAATGAAGATTCAAGCTTCAAAGAAGATATGGCAACCTATCAAGCGAGTTCAAGTCTTTAAAGAGAAATATGCTTCATTTCTCTATAAAGGAATATTAAGACCTCAATTCTCATACAAGGCTTAGGCATACACACACAAAGCATTCATATGTGTCACTACATTGTTGTGCTCATTTTGTATAACACTTTCACACACTAGATTTAGAATGCTCATACATTAGTGCTAAATTGACTAGTTTTGGAAAATGCTTGTATTTAGACTATGTCTTTAAAATAAGTATTCTTGTGTGATAAGTGTTTGTATATTTATATATGTGTATAACATAGACCTTGGACTTGAATTTGGTATTATATTGTTCCTTACAAAAGTTCTAGTCATTTTGGCTACTCATACATTTGATTTTGAGTTTCGAGTCAAGAGTTACGAAACATTCCGGTTATGTTACATGCATTGTCTTCGTCTTCTTACATCGAGTCAAATTCATAATTTCTGGTCTAAAAGTCATAGATGTTCATGTGAATGAGAGAGTCTTGGTTTGTAATCTAAAAATGGATTCGAATTCAGAGTTTTGAGACCGGAGAACGGTCAAAGAAAGTGGAGGTGCGTGAAGGAGGGGACAAGTTGTCAAAATGACCACCATGCTATTCCTCCCGAGATGATGCATGGCCATCTCGGGAAGAATACCTTACAGGCCCCGAGATGGCTATACACCATCTCGGGAAGAATAGGTGCATGGTCAGCATTTTGGCCTTTTTACTCTGTTAAACAAAAATTTACTTGGGGTAAGGAATTCCAGTTAGCACCCACGAGACAACTACCACGGAGGTGGCAGCAAGGGTTGGTACCTTCGATACTTGGCTCATATATTTGATGGTGAAAATGATGACAGCATAAAATACTAAAATATGCAAGGGAAAATGACACTAATTTATTATTGAATCATATGGTGTATACAGTAGTCGTTCAAATTCTCCTAGTCATTCATGGGTACAATGTGAGCGGTGGTTTCTTGCCTGTCGAGAATGTTTAGGTTTGTGAGTTATGTTGGCATTATTCTATATCAAAATAACATTTCCTTTGTATTGTTTAGTTGTCTAGGATTCATGATGATTCAAGCTTCGAAGATGAAATGAAAACTATTCAAGCAAGTTCGAGTCTTCAAAGGGAGAAGCGCTTCATGATTCTACAAAGGTATATTAAGACCTTTCTTTTCTCTTTCAAGGCTAAGGCACACACACACAATTCATACATTTGTGTCCCTGCATAGTTGTGTACCATTAAAGGCACACACACAAATCATACATATGTGTCACTGCATCGTTGTGCCCACTTATAACACATTCACAAGCTTGAAGATGAATGCTCATCCATTGGTATGAAAATAACATGTTTTGGAAAATGCATGATTGAAGACTATTTCTATGTAGTTTGCATTCTAGTGTGAATTGTGTTTGTATGTGTATATGTTTGTATAAAATGGATATTGAACTTGATTTTAGTCCTAAATCATTCTTGATTGAGTTCCGGTCATTTTTGTTACTCATACTATTCATTTCAAGTTCTAAGTTAAAAGATGTTACACTTTCAACTCATGGTACGTATATTGTCTTTGTCTTCATATATCGAGTTGAATTCTTATTTTTTGGGTTGAGTATCTTATTTTTCCATGTTCGTGAGAGAGTTACGGTTTGTAATCCATAAACAGATTCGAATTATGAGTTCAGAGGCCGGAGAAAGGTTGAAGAACGCGAAAGAAGCTCATAGAAAAGAAGAAAGCATCAAGTGCTTCTTTCCCGAGATAGCGCGTGGACATCTCGGGCAAGAAGGCTTGCTGCCCCGAGATGCCCATGCACCGTCTCGGGCAGCAAAGTCACTTGATGTGCTTCATGGTCTTTTGGTCATTTCACTTATATTCTTTCCTTCTTCTTTATATATCTCTTCCCTCTCACATTTCATTCTAAGAAGAGATTCAAAATTTGAGTGCATAATTTTCTCCCAAATTTTTACACCTTCCAAACACTATAACTTCTTCATTTTAAATCCGATCTGAGTGATTCAAAGTTAAGTGTTTGTCTATTCATCCTCCATCATTTCTCTGAAGGTTTGAGTTAGTTTTATTGCTGTTTTTGGAGTCTAATCTCACAAAAATGGGATTGCACCAAATCAACTAAGGTATTGATTTTCTCTCAAAGTTTTCTTTTAAAACTTGGTCAATTGCCTTGGGTTTTCTTCTTCAATATATATATTTGTCTTGTGATTGTTTTTATTTGAGTTTTGAACTCATTTAAAGCTAGATTGAGTTTCAACTGAAACCTCACATGTTGAGTTAGGTTTTGATTTTGCCTATGTTTTCACGTGTTTGGGATTGTATTGTGCTAGCTTTGATTTTAGGACTATTTGATGATCATTAATTGATTGATTTTGTAAAAAATAGTTCCTCACATGTATTAGGCTCTTTTTGGCTGAAATATCACTATGAAACATGTGCTTGTGTTCTTATGAGCTATTCTTATGCTTAGTAGATTTCATGAATTGATAATATGCTCTAGAACTCTTGCTTTAATCTAAATGACTTTGTCACACGATTTTAGCATATTTTTGGTATATGAGATTTAATTGACTTCCTTACACAATATTGTTTGTATATGTTAGATAACATTGCATCTTGTGATATTCCATTTAAGTAGTAAAGTACCACATTGTAATACTCTAAGTACAACTTATGGAATTTTGTTCTACATTGAATATATTTGTTCATAAGATACATTGCCCCCCATCTAGATTGTTTAGTATAACCTTGTATGTATTTTTCAATTGGTATCAAAGCGGGTCACTTAAAGTAGTTAGTGTGATTCGGGATCTACAAGATTATTTACTAATCATGGATATCAACCTTTAGTCCATAATTGTTTATTTTTGGTTGTCCTCCTTTGTTAGTTGTGAAAAAGGTTCTTCTTGTTTTATATTTCATTTGTCTACTAATAATTTTGTTGATAAAATTGAAAAGAATGTTAGTGACAAAAGCAAAGATTAAGATGTTTTTCCGAAGGATGATCGATCTAGACATGATTACTTGTCTTTGCATCTCACTGAAGAGAATTGCATGTCAAAGACCACCAACTTCAACTTGATGGCAAGAGTTCAAACTCTTGACAAGGAAAGAGATGAAGCGTTAAAAAAAGTTGAAGTGAAGAATGAAGTAATCAAATGACTAGAAAAGAAGATGGTCGATGAGGCTCGTGTGTGAGATAGTTTAACAAATGATTTTGCTAATAATTTGCTTCTATTTCTTGAAGGTAATTATTAAAGGCAAGGAAGAAGAGTTGGCATTCATGAAGGCCAAAGAGTTTGGTAATCGTCATGGAGATTTAAGTGACTTAAGCATTATAGATGAGCAAGTGTAGTCTCTTACAACTAAAGGCAAGTCACTAAGAAACAAGAGGATTTTCAAGGCCAATTCTTCCAAGGTCAAGTGAAAAATCAAGGAAATTAAAGAGTCTTCACCATCGGTACACTCTCACCTAAATAGTAACATCTCTAAATTTATTCCGGTTTGCTATTTTTTTTGTTATATTGTCGTGAGTATATTAGACGATGCAAACTAGGGAATGTGATGCATGCTAATGAGATGTGAGAATCTTCTATGAATGATTCTTGCACTATAACACTTTGAATTTTATATGTGAAAATGATAATCGTGTGAAGAAAATAGTTGAGAAGATTTGGGTGAAAATGAGTGTTTCACATGATCATATGTATAGTCTTGATAATATCTTTATTGATGGCGATAATGATGTTTTTGACATGAGTAATATCTTTATAGAGAAGCTAGTTAATGATTTATCTTCAAGATATATTTTTACCATGAGAAATGATCATGATTTTTATGTGAAAGTTCACCCAAGAACAAATGGTTCAAGGGTGAGTGCTCTTACCTCTAGTGTAAGTAGCACATGTGAGTTAGCTTTAAGGCTAAGTGTCAAGTGTGTTAAGAATTCCAGCTAGCTAGCTTGGAATACTCCATATCTAGACACGGACTTAGCTATCTCACTTAACTTTATTTTGATAGTCAAAATCCATTGATTAACTTTTGAGAAGTTGCTCTTATGAAATCTATTCGGTGATTATCCGTTAAGACTTTTGGAGAAAGCCATTTCTATGCTTGCATTGCATCATATAGCATGTCATATTAGAGAACTAGTATTGCATTCATATGGTTCTTGTTGACATTTGCTCTCTAAAGATCTTTTAGTGATGTGTTCATAATGATCTTACTCATGATGCTTGAAATGCCTGTTTGAATGATGAGTGGCATACTTTTTGAAAATATGAGCTTCATATTCTTTGAAAGCTACTCATTAGAGAAGTAATGATCTTGAATAAATCTCTACTTATTGCATTTAGATCATGTGCTTATGAGCCATAAAAAAACTTGATTTTTTTAAAAAATTGCACTTTGATTCTCTTATATGTTTGAGTTTGAGTAGTTGAGTTTGAAAATGTGTAGATTATGGATGCATCTAAAAGTTTATTGCTTAGTACATGATAGATGGCATATGGTTAGTATCCATTTTTCTTCGGCAACTATATAGAACTCAACGAGCACCTTCATGGAAAGAGCTACACACATTGGTTGTGAAGCCGCCAAATGTAGGAAAGGGCTACACCATTATGATGAGTGAAAGCAGTCATGAAGAATTTATGTTTATGTATGCAAAATCAAAGAAGTGTTGAAATAGAATCAATAAAAGAAAAATCTTATATTCAAAGCATAAAAAGAAATGGAGGAAGGCTCAAAATGGAGTATAGTTGAAAAATCTTGTGAATGCTCGGGTTAAAAAACATAAATGAGATGACGAGCCACATGCACACACAACACTCATATGTTGAAATCTATTCTCTTCAAAGCAAAAAAAATTCGGATGATAATCGGTTTGACCTTGATTGGAAATGCTTTAGATGGATAGGTGTTGATGTGGTTTACATGTTGATGTCACAATTGCTCCTTTTATATGTACTTGAAGCAAAATTCACACACACACTTTTGCTTATAGAGTATTTTGATATTCTAGCAATTTTTAGAAGAATTATGAGAGAGATTGAAAATCTTGGTGTATCTCTCATAGTTTGTAGAGCTTATTTTGTTGGATTTCTTTAAAATTGGTTGAATGTGTGATTGTGTGGATTTATTGTGAACATTATTCTATATTGACCTTAGATAGAGCATTTATCAAGGGGGAGCGTAGTATGCTAGACTTTGTTCTCTTTTATGATTTGTTCACATGTTTCAAGTTGATATTTGTTGGCATATTCTTTGGTTGATATAATGAATCTTGTAGATGCTATTTCATATTTCTTGATTTGCATGATGATTCTTTATATTACCATATGCCTTTGTATTTTTGATCACAAATAATGCAAGAAACATTTTGTAATAATTGTATGATTGTATTTGCAATCAACTTCTCCTTATTTAGGGTTGTATAGTAGTTGAGATTGCAATCAATTCCTTCATTCTTGAAATTGAAATGAGAATAGTTACAATGAATTCTTCTTTGTTTTGGAGTCGATAGTAATTGTAATTGTAATTGATTCTATTGATTGTAGTTACAATGAATTCCTCTTGGTTTGGGGTCGATAGTAATTGTAGTTGTAATCAATCCAATTGGTTATAGTTGTAGAAAAATCCTCCTTGCATAGGGTGATAGTAATTGTAGTTTTAATCAATTTAATTGATTGTAATTGTAGAAAAGTACTCCTTACTTTGAATGATAGTAGTTGTGGTTGTAATCAAATCTTTTCTTGTTTGAGGTTGATATGATTGTCGTTGATGCCAATTCCTTCATATTTGGGGTTAATATGATTGTTAATTCGATTGTTGAACTTGGTAGAAATGACCTATATGCATATGAGTAAAATTTATGCATTTGTGATTCACTATACCTTGATGAGTTTGTTATGGTGTATAGATTTGAATAACCTTTGCTAGGTTAACATGGAAAAGCAAACTAGAATCCAGGGAGAAGATATGGGAGCTAGATTCTTGAAATAAACCAATCCTTCTAGTAAGGCATCCATCTCCAAACATTATGTGAGATCGCCAATTGTTTCACTATTTGATCTCAAGATATCATTTTTTTTCTTTGGTATCATTTTATGTCAAAAAAGGGGAGATACATGATTCATTTGGATTTAAACATTTAATTCTTGCCATAATTATATATTGACATATGTGTCTTTCTCTTGGATATGCTTTGTGCTTTAAGTTGATTTTAGGTGGCTACAAGAGAAGATCAAGAGGAAGTTCAAGACTTGTTGAAGATTTGTCTTAAGGAACTAACTCATTGTAATGTGAGGGTGTGATTTTGTGACCAATCTTCGTGTTGTATGTTTTAGTATTTTGTATAGGTGTTTTGACAAAGAATTTGCCAAAGTGGGAGATTGTTAAGTTTGTGAGTTATGTTGGCATTATTCTATATCAAAACAACATTTCCTTTGTATTGTTTAGTTTTCTAGGATTCATGATGATTCAAGCTTCGAAGATGAAATGATAACTATTTAAGCAAGTTTGAGTCTTCAAAGGGAAAAGCGCTTCATGATTCTACAAAGTCATATTAAGACCTTTCTTTTCTCTTTCAAGGCTAAGGCACACACACACAATTCATACATTTGGGTCCCTGCATAGTAGTGCACCATTAAAGGCATGCACTTACAAATCATACATGTGTCCCGGCATCGTTGTGCCCATTTATAACACATTCACACATTTGAAGATGAATGCTCATGCATTGGTATGAAAATAACATGTTTTGGAAAATGCATGATTGGAGACTTTCTATGTAGTTTGCATTCTAGTGTGAATTATATTTGTATGTGTATATGTTTTTATAACATGAATATTGAACTTGATTTTAGTCTTAAATCATTCTTGATTGAGTTCTGGTCATTTCGGTTACTCATACTATTGATTTCAAGTTCTATGCCAAAAGATGCTAAACTTTCAACTCATGGTACGTACATTGTCTTCATCTTCATATATCAAGTCGAATTCTTATTTTCTGGGTTAAGTATCTTATATTTCCATGTTTGTGAGAGAATTACGATTCGTAATCAGCAAACAGATTCAAATTCTGAGTTTGGAGGCCGGAGAATGGTCGAATAACGCAAAGGGAGCTCGTGGAAAAGAAGCAAGCATCAAATGCTTCTTTCCCAAGATGGCGTGTGGCCATCTCGGGCAAGAAGGCTTGCTGCCCCGAGATGCCCGTGCGCCATCTCGGGCAGCAAGGTCACTTGATGTGGTTCATGCCCTTTTGGTCATTTCACTTATATTCTTTCCCCCTCTTTAATATATCTCTTCCCTCTCACATTTCATTTTAAAAAGATATTCAAAATTTGAGTGCAGAATTTTCTCCCAAATTATCTTACCTTCCAAACACCATAACTTCTTCATTTGAACTCTGATCTGAGTGATTCAAAGTTGAAAGTGTTCGTCTATTCATCTTGCGTCTTTTCTATACAGGTTTGAGTTAGTTTTACTGCTGTTTTTGGAGTCAAATCAACTAAGGTATTGATTTTCTCTTTTAAAACTTGGTCAATTGCCTTGGGTTTTTTCTTCAATATATATATATATATATATGTGTGTGTGTGTGTGTGTGTGTGTGTGTGTGTGTGTGTGTGTGTGTGTGTGTGTGTGTGTGTGTGTGTGTGCGCACGTGTGTGTCTTGTGATTGTTTTTATTTGAGTTTTGAACTTATTTAAAGCTAGATTGAGTTTCAATTGAAATCTCACATTTTGAGTTAGGTTTTGATTTTGCCTATGTTTTTACATGTTTGAGATTGTATTGTGCTAACTTTGATTCTAGGACTGTTCGATGATCTTTAATTGATTGATTTTGTTAAAAATAGTTCCTCACATGTATTAGGCTCTCTTTGGCCGAAATCTTACTATGATACATGTGCTTATGTTCTTATGAGCTATTCTTGTGCTTAGTTGATTTCATGAATAGATAATATGCTCTAGAACTCTTGCATTAATCTAAATGACTTTGTAACACGATTTTAGCATATTTTTTGTATATGAGATTTAAACTTGATTATGTATTAATTTAACATATCTTGTGACTCAAGTTTTAGATCTATGCATGTATCTTGGTTGTAGTTAATGTTGAACATATCTTACATGATCTAGATGAATTAACATGTATGATTGACTATACTTTTGTTTTGTGCATTTATGCTTATGTCTAGTATTTTCCATATGATGTGTTGATCTTAACATACTATATTGTGTGCTTGTTTGCGTTTCGCATTCATGATCACCTAGATGCCTTATGAGAAAGAAGTCTCGACATTAGGTGTGAGACCTATGTTGTTGAGCAAGGAAGTCTTGGCAAGAGGTGGGAGACCTTGGAATGTCAAGCAAGGAAGTCTTTCCTAGGGTCGTGAGGATCCGAAAAGGTGAGCATGGAAGTCTTGCCTAGGTCATGAGGATCTGGAAAGGTGAGGAAAGAAGTCTTGCCTAGGGTCGTAAGGATCCGGAAGGGTAAGCGAGGAAGTCTTAACAAGAGGTGTGAGGCCACAGAATGTTGAGCAAGAGGGTGACATATTCATGAGTAGGATAGGAGGGTAGTTTTTAGGTGAAGGGGTCACTTGAGAGATTGTACTTTTCTTATCTATTAGTGGATTTTGTTTGCCGACAGTTGCTAACCCATGGATGTTTCCTCTTCGGAGGTTTACCACGTTATATCTTGTGTCAATTTTTCTCTATCCCTATCTCTCATATCTTTATATGTGTAATTGATAATTTTTATATTGTCATATTTGTAATTGACTTCCTTACACAATATTGTTTGTATATGTTAGATAACTTTGTATCTTGTGATATTCCATTCAATTTGTAAAAAAGGTTCGTCGGTTGTGAAAAAGGTTCTTCTTGTTTTATATTTCATTTGTCTAACAATGATTTTGTTGATTAGATTGAAAAGAATGTTAGTGACAAAAACAAGGATGAAGAAGCTTTTCTAAAGGATGATCGATCTAGACATGATTACTTGTCTTTGCAACTCAATGAAGCGAATTGCAAGTCAAAGACCACCAACTTCAACTTGATGGCAAAAGTTCAAACTCTTGACAAGGAAATAGATGAAGCGTTAAAGGAAGTTGAAGTGAAGAATAAAGTGATCAATGTCTAGAAAAGAAGATGGTTGCAGAGGCTCGTGTGTCGGATAGTTTAACAATTGATTTTGCTAACAATTTGTTTATATTTCTTGAAGGTAATGATCAAAGGCAAGGAAGAGAAGTTGGCAATCATGAAGGCCAAAGAGTTTGGTAATCTTCATGGAGATTCAAGTGACTTAAGCATTGTAGATGAGCGAGTGGAGTCTCCTACAACTAAAGGCAAGTCAATAAAGAACAAGAGGATTTCATGTTGGAACCCCGTTCACCGGTCAAGCAGCGGAAGTAGGTTTTAAAAAAATTTATACATATCATAATCTGTATCTGGCATCAGTGAACTTTGGATCGTAATTATTTTTTGAAACTAATACATACAATTTGTAAACACAGGAAATTGTAATCAATAAAATCAGAAGAACATACCAACGTTTGGAGGCTCCTTCACTTTACGTTATGCTCCTGTCATAATCAATCTTACCAACATTTGGAAGCTCCTGTCTGAACCACTCGATCTTCCTTGCTATCTCCCGGGACTGGTAACTGGGTGTGGGCGCGTCATGGTCTCAGAAACTTGAATGGAGGATGTAGAGAAATACTTGAAGAAACTCTTTCTTCTTAATTTGGTGTATTGATTTTACGCACACATGAATTGCATCTCATGCAAAAAATTAAGTTTTTTTTTCTTTTTGCGTGTGTATCAGATACACACCAAAAAAAACTTTTTCTTAAAAAAAATCACGCCTGCACACACACACACACACACATATATATATATATATATAACTCCTGCCCTTCTTTTTTTTCACAAATATATATATATGCCTGCTCTTTTCACAAATATATATATAAATCGCCTCCACTGCTGCACATGTGCTTATATATATAAATTCTTGTGCTTACTTACTTTGAAGAGATAGTTGCACACACTCACAAATTCATGCATAACTTGAATTCATATATGTTGTGTGTTTACTTGTGTGCATTTTGGTTTAAATGACTCTTGTTGATTTATTTGCATCTTGGAATTAAATGTTTTATGTCATGTTTGGCATTAGAATAGGATGTATTTTTCATCACTCTTGAACATATTGATTGTGTGTGTTTTAGTGTTGAAAATAGGCATTACGATGGTGGTGCGCCACTCGACCAGAGCAACATTTCAATGGATTGTCGCATGTGTTACGCCACTGAGTTGTGATGCTGCACCCGTGTAAAAATGCAAAATGGGCAGTGCGCTGGTGGTGCGCTACTCGACTAGCGCAGCCTCACCAGCGCAACATTCTAGTGGATCGTCGTATGTGTTGCACCACTGAGTTGCGCCAGTCGTCCAGCGTCTATTGTAAAAATAGGTTATGCGCTACTTGACCAATGCACATTACCATCGCACATAGAGGAAAATGGAACGTTTTTTTCCAAAACGACTTCACTTTGTTTGGATCTCATATATATATATATATATAAGTCTTTGGTTTAAGGTCGTGTATGAGTTCAGATTATCACATATTTTCCTTAGAACACATTTCAAAAGGAAAACTCTTCCATGAACTCACTTTTAATAACTCAAAGCATTCCCATGTGCATAAAAACTTCATCTTGCATCATCTAAGTTCATTTAGAGTGCATCAATGGATAGGGTTGCTTTATCACATCTTGTTTGGTAAGTTCTTCACTATCTTCTTACAAGTTAAGTGTTTTGCTTGCTAAGCCATCTCTTTAATTATTTGTATGCTCTTAGAACATTTTCTAGATACAAATTAGAGATTGTTGTGATGTCATGATTGAGTGTTGTATTGTGATAGCTTCATAGGATTGTTTGATCTATGTTTAGCTAAGCTTCTTGAACATGTCATTTAGCTCTTGATATCTAGGATTGCATTAATTGTCATCTCATTATCCTAGATAAGCATATAGGGGTCCCTAGCCTTGTTTGTTCTTTGAATATCATCATATATTCACATAGGACTCTTTATCTCTTCATTGAGAAGTAAGACTTGTGTTGCTTTCGGAAGTAGGTAGCTTAAATCGCAAGCAAGATGGATTAGGTTCACTTATACCGGGATGGTAGTGGTGGTGGATTAAACCGGGATTAAGTTGTAATTCCTTTGCCATTAGTGGATTCGAGGTTCTAGTGTGGCGCACTCATCAGCCCGTGGTTTTTCCCATTTGGAGGGTTTCCACGTATATCTCAATTGTCTTTACTATTTCCGCATTTATTACACTTGTGGTATTTTTGTAACTAGATAGGGGCATTTTCATCAACTTGACCTTTAACGAAAATTGGGTAAAATTTATTTAAAATCTATTCACCCCCATCTATATTAATATTACACACCATAATATCTGTTTCAGAGCAGGTTCCTAGACATACATAGGTGATCCTTGCTCATTTTGGTGTGTGTTGCATCTTGTGTGTGTATTGATCATTCATACATTTGCATTCATATCATTCATTCATTAAACACAATGAGTGGAAACGGTGGCAACGAGGGAGCTTCTAGCACTAGACCTCCACTTCTCACCGGATTGAATTATGCCTCTTGGAAAGGCAAGATGGAGTCGTATATTTGCCAAATTCATGACAGGGCATGGATGACGGTTGAAGATAGCTACACTCGACCCATGATGACTCCTACAGATGGAGGAGAAGATGTACTCAAGCTGAAGGCACAATGGAACGCACAAGAGTTTGAGGTATCAAAGTGGAATATGAAGGCAATGCATGCCATCCTATGGGCAATGGATGAGAACCAGTACAAGTTGGTTCAAAATACTAGGATAGCTAAGAAGGCATGGGATATCCTAGAAGTTGCACATGAAGGAACCGATGTGGTTAAGGAGTCGAAGCTTCAAGCTCTCTAAACACAATTTGAATTGCTCAAGATGGATGAGAATAAGTGCTTCAATGACTTTGAAGTGAGATTGATGGACATTGTGAACCAAAGTCATCAACTTGGTGATCCTTATTCGGATAGGAAGATCAAGCAGAAGATTATGAGATCTCTACCCTATAGATTTGAGTCTAAGGTGACGGCTTTAGAATAGAATAGTGGCTACAAGGATATGAAGCCAAGTGAAGTAATTGGGAGGCTTCTAGCTTATGAATCTAGGAAATGTCCTAACCCCACACCACCGAAAAAGCAAAAGGATATTGCTTTGAAAGCCTCCAAAGTTGAGAAGGAGGAGAGTGATGACTCGGATGAAGAAATGGCCTTACTAATGAGGAAGTTCAAGAAATTCTACAAGTCCAAAAGGAAAGGTTTTGGATCCAAGGGCCAAGACTTGAAGAAAAAGGCTCTCTTCAAAAAGTTTGAGCCTAGGCAAGAAAAGACCGAGAAAAAAGGAGTCAAATGCTATGAATGTGGTGGGATAGCTCACTTTGCCTCGGAATGTGCAAATCACAAGTTCAAGAGATAGGGAAAAGTGATTGTTGCCACATGGAGTGGAAGTGATAACTCTAATGAAGAAGATGAGTCTTCGGATGATGAAGAACTCATGGCTAACTTCATAGCATTTACATCCTCTCTTAGGAGCAAAGATGCTAGTGAATAAGAGAATGAAAGTCAAGAGGAAAACTACTCAAGTGATGATGGATCTTCATCACAATCCATAAATGGAAGTGTGGATAGGATGGATCTCAAGGACTACATGGCTAAGTTTGAGAGTTCAAGGTTGAAGAACAAGAATGAAATCAAGAGATTAAAAGAAGAAAACCTAGACCTCTCAACTCAAGTTGACCAACTAAATGAAGAGTTTGTGAGATCTAAGAGGAGTGAAGAAGGGTTGAAGAAAGAGCTTGAAGATGTTAGAGAGTTGTTGGCCAATATGAACTCTAGCACCAAAAAACTTGACCATATGCTAGATGTTAGAAAGAGGCCAAGTGACAATAAGGGGCTTGGGTTTGAAGATGATAAAGTGTCTTCCACTCCAAGCAAGACCATTTTTGTAAGAAGCCTGAACTTCAATGCGTCCTCTTCTCATCAATCACCTAGGAAGAAACTTGACCTAGGAGAGTGTTCAAGTAGTGCTCAATTGAAGGTGGCACCAAAAAGCCTACCTCAAGCCCATCCTTCAAAGGCTCCTCAAGTTAACTTCCCTCAACCGAAAGCTCATAAAGGGAAGATATCTATCATGGAAGCTCAACCAAAGAAGCAATCAAGTCTTGCTCAACAACAAAGAAGGAAAGCTCCTCATCAACAATCAAAACAATCACAAAGACATGGGAAGGCTCAAATGCATCCTCAAGGATACGGTATGATTCCTAACTTTATTCCCACATGTCATTTTTATGGTATTGATGGTCATATTAGACCAAATTGCTTTAGATATATCAAATTATGTAGAATTGAAAGCATGATAGAGAAGAAAAAGGCTAGAGCCATGATGCATGTCACTAGGAAAAATGGAACATGTTTGCATGATCCTAGGACATCTAGAGCCATGATGCATGTCACTAGGAAAAATGAAACAACTTGGCATGAGCCTAGGACACTTAGAGCCAATGTACCATTGACCACTAGAAAGAAAAATATTGCACCTAGGTGGATTAGAAGGGATGAACACTTTTGCCATGTTGCACAAATTGCCTTGAAAGCTCATTCTTGTGATTTTTGGTATTTGGATAGTGGGTGCTCTAGGCACATGACTGGAAATAAGAGTTTCTTTGAGACTCTTGGGATGAATGAGGGAGGAAATGTCACTTTTGGTGATGGATCCAAAAAGAAGGTTAAAGAAAAGGGAACCATTTTCATTCCTGGATTACCCTCCTTGTCCAATGCTTTGTATGTTGAGAGTTTAAAAGCTAATTTGATAAGCATTTCACATCTTAGTGATGAAGGACTTTCTGTCCTGTTTAGGAAAGATGATTGTTCTATCTTATTGCTTAATGGACAAACCTTGTTAAAAGGTATGAGATCTAGTGAAAATTGCTATTGTCTTGAGGCTAGAGGTGTGTCTTGCAATGTGTCCAAGGATGAACAAATTGAGTTGTGGCACGAAAGACTTGGTCACATGAACTATAGGGATTTAAGAATCTTAGATAAGCTCAATGTTGTGCAAGGCATTCCCAAGCTTGGGGAAAAGGTAAATGGTGTTTGTGGACCTTGCCAACAAGGGAAGCAAACCAAAAGTATGCATAAAAAGGGCAAGTATTTATCCACCGAGGAACCTCCAGAGCTTCTCCATATGGATCTTATGGGTCTTATACAAACCGAGAGTTTAGGTGGAAAGAGGTACATTTTTGTGTGTGTAGATGACTTCTCTAGGTACACTTGGACTTATTTTCTTAGAGAAAAATCTGAAACCTTTGACAAGTTTAGAATGCTTTGTTCCAAAATTCAAAATGAAATGAACTCCAAGATTAAAAGCATTAAAATAATTAGGAGTGACCATGGGAAGGAATTTGAGAATGCCCATTTTGAAAACTATTGCAATAGTCTAGGCATCTCTCATGAGTTTTCGACTCCTAGGACACCTCAACAAAATGGAGTTGTTGAGAGGAAAAATAGGGTTCTTCAAGAAATGGTCCATGTGATGTTGCTTAGCAATAATGTCCTTAGGAATATTTAGGCCGAAGCCGTCAATACGGCTTGCTATATAGGAAATAGAGTCTTCCTTAGGCCCCACACTAGGCAAACCTCCTATGAGTTATGGAAAGGTAAAAAGCCAAATGTTAGCAGCTTCCACACCTTTGGAAGCAAATTCTACATTTTGAATGACCATGATCAACTTGGAAAATTTGATGCTAAGAGTGATGAGGGTATCTTCATTGGTTTTGCCTTGAATAATAAAACCTATAGAGTTTTCAATCTAAAAACTAAGACCGTAATGGAATCATCAAATGTTTTCATTAATGATACTAGGCTCAAGTCTAATGACCATGAGGAAGAGGTAGAACTAGTTGATGACTCCCCTTTGGAGAAGGTTGTTGATGTTTCTAGTGTTGAAAAGACTAACCTTGATGATGACATAACACAACCTATTGATAGGATTCCTCCCTTGAACTCAAAAAAACCTGCTCCAAGGGTTAGGAAACTCCATGACAAAGATGACATCATTGGAGAGGTTAGTGAGAGTGTTAGGACTAGGCATCAAATGGCTAATCTAATTAGCTACACTTGCTACACCTCTCAAATAGAACCCAAGAAGGTTGATGAAGCCTTAAAGGATGAATTTTGGGTTCTTACCATGCAAGAAGAGCTTAATCAATTTGAAAGGAATAAGGTTTGGACTTTAGTTCCTAGGCCCAAAAACACCAATGTGATAGGCACCAAGTGGGTATATAGGAATAAATCCGATGAGGATGGAAACATTGTGCGAAACAAGGCTAGGCTTGTAGCACAAGGGTACTCTCAAATTGAGGGTATTGACTTTGAGGAGACATTTGCTCCCGTTGCTAGGATTGAGTCCATTAGGCTTCTTTTATTCATTTCTTGTTTGCACAAGTTCAAATTATATCAAATGGATGTTAAGAGTGCCTTTCTCAATGGTTTCTTTCAAGAGGAAGTGTTTGTTGAGCAACCCAAAGAGTTTGTAGATCCTCACCACCCTAATCATGTCTATCATCTCAAGAAAGCTTTATATGGGTTGAAACAAGCACCAAGGGCTTGGTATGAGCGTCTCTCCCAATATCTCATAGACAATGGCTACACTAGGGGTAGTGTTGACAAGACTCTATTCATCAAGAAAGACAAAGATGAGCTCTTTATAGCTCAAATCTATGTTGATGATATAGTCTTTGGCACCACAAATGACACCAAAGTCCAATAATTTGTTGATGTCATGTCTCATGAGTTTGAGATGAGTCTTGTTGGTGAGCTAAGTTACTTTCTAGGTTTACAAATTAAGCATTTGGATGATGAGATTTTCATATCCCAAGCTAAGTATGCCAAAAACCTAGTGAAGAAATTTGGCCTTGAAAGTGCCAAAAATTGTGATACTCCCATGAGCACTACTTTGAAGCTAAGCAAGGATGCTAGTGGTAAAAGTGTGGACCAAACTTTATATCGTGGCATGATTGGTAGCTTGCTCTATTTGACCGCAAGTAGGCTCGATATATCTTTTAGTGTGGGTGTGTGTGCTAGGTACCAATCGGATCCTAAGGAGTCCCATCTCTCTTCCGTTCAAAGAATCATTCGATATGTGAATGGGATATCTAACTATGGAATTTGGTACTCTTTTGACACTAATGCTAGTCTTGTAGGCTTTAGTGATGTAGATTAGGCAGGAAATTATGATGATAGGAAAAGTACATCGGGCGGTTGCTTTTTCCTTAGGAACAACCTTGTCTCTTGGTTTTGCAAGAAGCAAAATTCAATTTCCTTGTCCACGGCTAAGGTCGAATACATAGCTGCTGGGAGTGGATGCACACAACTCCTTTGGATGAAGCAAATGCTAGTCGACTATGGATTCAATCAAGGTACTCTTACTCTTTTTTGTGATAACATGAGTGCAATTAATCTTTTCAAGAATCCGATTCAGCATTCTAGAACTAAGCATATTGACATCCGTCATCATTTCATTAGAAAACTTAGTTAAGAACAAATGAATAGTACTTGAGCATGTAGGTACTAATGATCAACTAGCGGATCTATTTACTAAACCCTTAGATGCTACTCGATTCAAGATTCTTAGTAGATCTATTGGGATTTGTTTAATGGAGTGATGTGTTGTGGTCTTTGACCCCATAAGGGGAACTCAAGCAAAGAGAGCTATTGTATACTTGTTGCATCCCATTTTTTTTAAATGTTTATGCTCCTTTATTGATTGCTTGAGTAGCTTGGTTGCACTTATTATAGTATATTGTATTTTCTTCAATAATTGTGAACTTTGCTTTGATTACAATCCATGTCATATTTATGTTCAAACATGCATTTTTGGACTAGGAGATCTACATAGGAAGCACATATTGAATGAGCTATAATTATCTCCATGACATGATGATTCTTTAATGACATGCTAATGAAAAATGATAAAGCATGAATTGATGATTGCAATTGTTGAATGCAAAATATTGTGTGAAAAAGCTAGTGAGACTAAAATGTTGCATCAATGTCTCTCTTTCTTTATTAGTTGAACATGGCTACTATCATACTGGTCTCCTCCCGGAAAAATCAAATAGGGTGCAAAGTTGCTCATGCCCTGTTTAGCTTATAAAGTTGGATATAGTGCCATTAAAATTTGATATCTATAAAATCTCTATATCCTTGCTTCTCTCATGACAAATGGTGAAATTGGTTTGAATTATATTGGAAACCTTTGTCATTTGCTTTGCCAAATACCATTGTTTTTGGACTTGAATGCAACATGTCTTGTATGCAAAGCATTTTTGATTCACACATTTTCTTCAAATAAATCTCCTTGTTTATCTCCTATTAATAGAGTTGTATAAATATGGCTTATATAATTATGCAACAATCTTGTATGCTCCTTGCTTTCTTTGCCTTAAGTGACCCTGTTGAGGACTTCTCCTTTGCCTATATCATGTCAAAAAGGGGGAGTAGAATTGAGCTAGCTTTGTGGTGTTAAGGGGAGTAGTTCATGTGTTGGCTTTAAGGGGAGTAGTACTTGTTTGAGGGGGAGATTACAAGCAGGGGGAGTAACCCGTTGAGGGGGAGCATTGCATGAGCATTTCACGATGTCATACTCATATTATTGAATGCAATTGCTTTTGTTTTATATTCACTTGATCATCTCACATGCACTTGGTTGGAAATTGTATTTGTGCTTGCTTTGTGTGTAGGGTTGATAGTTCTACAAGAGATTGAAGATTTGAAGTTTTTTTTTATGATTATCTCTTTGTAATGTATAATATCTTCCCGGTGTTTTATTTTGTTTTGTGAGGCTCAATGTGAGTGGTGGTTTTGTCACGAAATAGCCAAATGAGGATATTGTAAAGTCCACATTTATTGATTGGCTTATTTCGTGAACATATCACATTTTTTGGGAATTATGTAAGGGTAGCTTAGGCTCTCAAGACCTCAAGAGGAGAAGCACAGAAGGTAAAATTCTTGTGCTTACTTACTTTGAAGAGATAGTTGTACACACTCACAAATTCATGCATAACTTGAATTCTTATATGTTGTGTGTTTACTTGTGTGCATTTTGGTTTAAATGACTCTTGTTGATTTATTTGCATCTTGGAATTAAATGTTTTATGTCATGTTTGGCATTAGAATAGGATGTATTTTTCATCACTCTTGAACTTATTGATTGTGTGTGTTTGAGTGTAGAAAATAGGCATTGCGCTGGTGGTGCACCACTCGACCAGCGCACCTCATCAGCGCACCATTCCAGTGGATTGTTGCTTGTGTTGCGCCATTGAGTTACGCTGCTGCACCCGCGCAAAGATGCAAAAATAAGCAATGCACTGGTGGTGCGCTACTCGACCAGCGCAGCCTCAACAGGGCAACATTCCAGTGGATCGTCGCATGTGTTGAGCCACTGAACTGCGCCAAGTGTCCAGCGCCTATTGTAAAAATAGGTTGTGCGCTACTCGATCAGCGCACATAGAGGAAGATGGAACTTTTTTTCCAAAACGACCTCACTTTGTTTGGATCTCATATATATATATATATATATATAAGTCTTTGGTTTAAGGTCGTGTATGAGTTCAGAATATCACATATTTTCCTTAGAACACATTTCAAAAGGAAAAATCTTCCAAGAACTCATTTTTAATCACTCAAAGCATTCCCATGTGCAAAAAAACTTCATCTTGCATCATCTAAGTTCATTTAGAGTGCATCAATGGATAGGGTTGCTTTATCACATCTTGTTTGGTAAGTTTTTCACTATCTTCTTACAAGTTAAGTGTTTTGCTTGCTAAGCCATCTTTTTAATTATTTGTATGCTCTTAGAACATTTTCTAGATACAAATTAGAGATTGTTGTGATGACATGATTGAGTGTTATATTGTGATAGCTTCATAGGATTGTTTGATCTATGTTTAGCTAAGCTTCTTGAACATGTCATTTAGCTCTTGATATCTAGGATTGCATTAATTGTCATCTCATTATCCTAGATAAGCATATAGGGTTCCCTAGCCTTGTTTGTTCTTTGAATATCATCATATGTTCACATAGGACTCTTTATCTCTTCATTGAGAAGTAAGACTTGTGTTGCTTCCGGGAGTAGGTAGCTTAAATCGCAAGCAAGATGGATGAGGTTCACTTATACCGGGATTAGGTTGTGGTGGTGGATTAAAGCGGGATTAGGTTATAATTCCTTTGCCATTAGTGGATTCGAGGTTCTAGTGTAGCGCACTCATCAGCCCGTGGTTTTTACCATTTGGAGGGTTTCCACGTATATCTCAAGTGTCTTTACTATTTTCCGTATTTATTACACTTGTGGTATTTTTGTAACTAGATAGGGACATTTTCGTCATCTTGACCTTTAACGAAAATTGGGTAAAATTTATTTAAAATCCATTCAGCCTCCTCTAGATTAATATTACACACCATAATATTTGTTTCAGACCCACAGTATTTTGAGCTCCTATAATCCTCGGAATCATTAATTAAACTCTTTAATTAATATTCCTTGATTATTAACTCCGGTGTTATTCCACTAAAATCCCGAAGCTGCACTCTCTCAACTGTAGACGCTTTTACACAGACCGATACAACTCGATGTCCATCGATATAGCTAAAGCATGTAGGGCATGTCTCGTAACCCTAGACCATCTAGGTGACCTAAAAACACTTTAGCCGGTAAGGTCTTTGTAAATGGGTCAGTATGATTGTCTTGTGAGGCTATTTTTATGACGATCACATCTCCTCTCTACATTATCTCTCTAATGAGATGATACTTTCTCTCTATATGCTTCCTTCTTTTGTGGCTTCTTGGTTCTTTGGAATTAGCCATAGAACCACTGTTATCACAATAAAGTGTGATGGGCATATCCAAATCTGGAACAACTTCCAGATCACACAAGAACTTACAGAGCCAAAGAGCCTCTTTATTAGCTTCACAAGCGGGTACATATTCGGCTTCCATGGTGTAGTCAGCAATGCAAGATTGCTAGACATTTTTCCACACAATGGCTCCACCACCCAGGGTGAATACTCATCCAGACGTGGATTTCCTATAATCCCTGTCTGAATGAAAATCAGAATTCGTGTATCCTAACGGGATCAAATCCTGCCAGGAATACACTAGCATATAGTCTCTCATTCTCCGAAGATACTTGAGAATTGTCTTGACAGCAACCCAATGATCCAATCCTGGGTTGGACTGGTATCTATTGACTACTCCCACTGCATAGCAGATGTCCGGTCTCGTGCATAACATAACATACATGAGACTACCTACTGTCGATGCATGGGGTACACATCTCATATCCTCAAATTCTTGAGGTGTCTTAGGACATTGTTCCTTAGACAAGTGAACTCCATGCCTAGAAGGTAAATTACCTTTCTCGGAGTTTTGCATCGAAAATCTCATAAGAATCTTGTTGATATATGATGCCTGAGACAGTGCTATGAGTTTGTTCTTACCATCCCTTATAAGTTGGATCCCTAGAACATAACTTGCCTCTCCCAAATCTTTCATTTGGAATTGGCTAGCCAGCCAGCCCATTACATCAGACAACACTCCCACATCATTCCCAATGAGTAGGATATCATCTACGTATAGGACCAAGAAAACTACTTTCTTATCAATGATGCGCTTGTAGACACAAGGCTCATCGACGTTCTGCTCGAAGCCATAGGCTTTGATCACATCATCAAACCTTATGTTCCAAGATCTAGATGCTTGCTTAAGTCCATAGATGGACCTTTGCAGCTTGCAACCTTTTGCTCTTTATCTAGATACACGAATCCCTCTGGTTGCATCATATAAATGCTCTCATCAAGATTGTCATTCAAGAATTCAGTCTTGACGTCCATTTGCCAAATTTCGTAATCGAAATAGGTTGCAACGGATAAGAGAATCCTAATAGACTTAAACATGGCTACTGGCGAGAAGGAATCTTCATAATCGACCCCCTCTTTCTAGGTATAACCCTTGGCCACTAGTCTTGCCTTGAAGGTCTCTACCTTACCGTCTACTTCTCTCTTTCTCTTGTAGATCCACTTACACCCTATGGGTTTTACCCCATCCGGTAAGTCTACAAGATCCCATACTGAGTTAGAGTACATAGATTCCATCTCGAGATTCATGGCTTTAAGTCATTCCTTTTTATCAGGATCTTCCATTGTATTCTTAAATGTCAATGGATCATCCACACTATCAACAGAGACAACACCTTGTCCCTCACCTATACCTAAATAGCGTTCAGGTTGTCTCACAACACTCTCACTACGTCTAGGTGGTAGTGTATCCTGATCAGGAACCATCTGACTCTCAGATGTATGTGGATCAACAACTTTTGTTGATGAAGCACTAGTCTCACTAGGCTCCAACTCATTTAATACAATCTTGGAACGAGGTTTATGGTCATTAATGTAATTGTCCTCAAGAAACATTGGATTTGTTGATACAAATACTTTGTTGTCTTCAGGACTATAGAAGTGTCCACCTCTGGTCTCCTTGGAATATCCTACAAACAGGCAGACAACAGACTTGGAGTCTAGCTTACCAGTTATGTTCTTCAGCACGTGTGCTGGACACCCCCATATACGGAAATGTCGCAAACTAGCTTTACGACCATTCCACAACTCTAGGGGAATCTTAGGAACAGATTTGGATGGCACTACATTCAAAATGTATGCCGTTGTTTGTAACACATATCCCTAGAAGGAATTTGGTAATGATAAGAAATTAATCATAGATCTCACCATTTCCATTAGGGTCTATTTATCCTCTCCGCTACACCATTTTGTTGAGGTGTACCGGGAGCTGTGAGTTGGGAACTATCCCATGCTCGACCATGAAGTCTTCAAACTCTTGGTCAAGATACTCACCTCCACGATCCAATCATAGTGACTTGATAGTCCTACCTAATTGGATCTCAACTTTAGCTCGAAATTCTTTAAACATTTCAAATGTTTCCGACTTCTGTTGCATTAGGTAGACGTATCTGTATCTTGAGTAGCCATCTATAAAGGTGACATAATACTCATAACCACCTCTAGCTTTAACATTCATCAATCCGCAGATGTCTGTATGTATAAGCTCTAGCGGTTCGTTAGCTCTAAGCCCTTTTCCAGTAAAAGGTCTCTTAGTCATCTTACCTTTTAGACAAGATTCGTAGACAGGTAAGGTGCCAACCTTTAACTTACTTAAAGGTCTGTTTTTTACCAATCTGTCTATCCGGTCAAGGTTGATATGACCAAGCCTTAGATGCCAGAGATACGTGTCATTATCTGGAGAAATCTTATGTCGTTTAGTTTTTGGTTTTTCAACCTTAAACATTTCGGTGTTGAGCAGTGTAGTATGTATTAACAGTCTTAAAACATACAAATTGTTTTCATTAATTCCTGAACAAATATTCAGACCATTCTTTCCAATAATAACATACTTATTATTAAAAGAAACATAATACGATTGTTTTAACCATTTAGAAACGGAAATCAAATTCCGTGTAAATCCAGGAATATAAAAAAACATTGTTCAATAATAAAAAACTATTATTATTACAAAATTGTAATCTTATTTCTCCCACTGCTTTTGTCGATACGACATCCCCCGGCCCCACACGGATTGAGAAGGCTCTCTCCTCTAGCTATGTCCAAGAATCAGTCCACTGCAAAGAAGAACAAACATGGTTAGTGGCCCCCGAATCAATTATCCAAGATGAAGAATCATCTTCCACTAAACAAGATTCAAGAACAAGTAAATCATATTTACCTTTCATCTTTTTCTTCTTGGCTACCTCATCCAGGTATTGAAGATAGTTTCTCTTCCAGTGCCCGACCTTATCGCAATGGAAACATTTTCCTTTGCCTTGGTCGGTGGAGGCGCCCTTCTTTTTGCTTTGGGTTTGGGCTTACCCTTCGCCTTCCTAGCAGATCTCTTCCTCTTTTTATTATTTAAGGAGGAAAATGTTTCGGTAACATTTGCCTCACCGGTCTTACCTTTATTGTCCTTAATTAAAGACTCAAAGGTAGCAAGCTGATTGCGCAACTGTGTGAGATTGAACCTTAACTTGTTCATCCCGTGGTTGTTCTTAAACCGATCGAAACTCTTCGAAAGAGTCGTCAGTATGATGCTCACTTGACTGGGTTCGTCAATGGCCATGCCATTGACTTCTACCTTGTTGAAATAGTACATTATGCTCAGGACATGTTCCCGAACTGACGTACCTTCCTTCATACGAGCGAGCAAAGAAGAACGAACAACATCATATTGTTTTTGCTCGAAGGGCTGCCCGAACATAACTTGCAATAACTCCATGATTTTGAATTCTGAAGTCATTGCTTCATGCTTTGTAACAAGCACTTCTGTTATATAGGCCAATAGATATGTTTGGGCATTCTCATCAGATGAGACCCATCGCTCGTATGCCTCACGAACAGTTCGTGTGGCATTGGTAGAAGGCGTTGGAGGACATTCCTCCGTAAGCACAAACTTGAGGTCTTTAGTGACCAATATTGCATTAATGTTAAGTTTCCACTTAGTGTAGTTATCTCCAGTTAATTTGTTGTTTGCGAGAATTTGAAGTAATGCAGAAGACATTATTGTTGAAATAAAGAAAACATTCATTCAGTCATTTATTTAAAACAAGTGCGAGTGCTATGACATAAATTTAAACATGATGCATGCACATGTTTAACGAACTAGAACTACCCTAAAACTAGTTACTATATCACGACAATCCAACATACCACAAAGAAGTGCCGCCTTAGGGTCGGTCAAGTCTTTGCATGTTGGACCGAGACATTCTCAATCACATGATATTCTAGAATAACTCTTATTCCATATCATTCAACCACAGTTCATTCAGTCAGGTTTTTAATTAACAAACTTAGTCCCAGTTTGGCATTGCTTCCCCAGCTGCTTTTGGGGCCAAAAGTGATTATGGACCTAAGGCAGGGTGTTTGGTAAAATCGCTGGGAAGTGCTTTTGGTCACTTTTAGCTTCTCCCAACTGAGTTTTTGAGAAGCTACAAATACGTGCTTTTGGATTTTGGCTTCTGCTTTTAGAAAACGCGCTACAGTTATATTAAATGAAATTTTACTAACTTTCCAACTTTGTCCTTACCTTTAATGAAATTTAACAAAAAAAATTGGACATATATTTTTGTACAAAAAAAAGTGTTACTATAACTGTATAAAAAAATTAAGATAATTAATTCAATAAAGTAGAATAAAAATGAAATTAAAAAATAAAGTAGAATAAAATAAAGAAATAAAGAAATAAAGAAATTGGACTAATTAATTAAATAAAGTAGAATAAAAAATGGGGCTAATTAATTCAATAATGTACCATAATTATATAACACTTAACACTTAACACATATAAACAAGAAAAATGTAAAGTATAACACATTAGTACCATTTAGATGTCCATGTCTTTTTAGTAATTTTACACACTCACAACACTTTTTATTTCAGTTTACTAAACATATTGAAATTACTTTTAGTTCTCACAGCACTTTTGAAAATCAGTTTATCAAACACTCAGCTGATTCTTCCCACAGCAATTACAAAAGCAATTCCCCCCACAGCAATTTCAAAAGCACTTCTCCCCACAACACAACAATGTCAAACTGGGCCTTAATCAAAACCTTCATGAGTGTAACCCACCATTTCAAATCTCACGAGCTTAACTCGAGAATTGCCACCTTAGGGTCGGTCAAACCCAAAATACCCTCAGAAATCCTTTCCGTTAGGAAGTCAACCTTGGTATTGACCTTTGTGGAAACCCTCCTTAGGGAGGACGAAAGCAAAGCCGTCACGAGGCCCCACTCGGATCTCACGGTGTTGAACTAATGATGGAGACCGCGGGATATATATGTCATATATCCCTCTCTCACTCACTATTTTAAAATCAGGATTTTATATTAACTGTTAATGCACCTAGATTCTACAGGATTAAACGACTAACTTAATCAAGTTATCTAGCGCATTAACTAATTAGAAACAAATTCTAATTAACTAATAAATTATTAATGATTTTTAACAATTAAAAATCTAATCTATTAGTGAATAATCTAAGCTTTTGTAAGCTATTTACTAAGGTCAGATTATTATGTTAGTGTTTACCAAGTTTTAACTATTAAAACTCTAACACTTTTTTCGGTTAATTTATTATTAGGTAATTAATCATAATAATCCTAATTACAATAAATGACCCTATTAATCTAACTTATTAAACTCTTTAATAATTAGATTAATTTTAATGAGAATTACAAAGTTTTCTAACCATTAAAAACTAATCTCATTATTCATAGCCAATTATGTATATACTGCCCATTTTAATCACATTAAAAAAATACATAAAATATCAGGCTATGATGCATGCATGACATATCAAATATATTTTTGTAGGCACATCTAATCTAAATGACATACGTATGCATGGCAATACTTTTATCATCACATAATATAAAGCATACATGAATTGACCGAGTACTGTGGATTATTTAACCTAAAAAAATTGGAATCTAAAATTACAAAAAAATTCCCAAGGCATTCATTGGTCTTCTTGTAATTTTCGAGTCTTCCAGTTTCTTCAGGTCACTCCGATTCATCTCATGAATCCTTCTTCGCGATTTTTCCAGGTCTTAAATATAGGTTACAATTTTATTTTTTTTAAAATACAATAATAGTAAAAAATAATAAAAATATATATATATATATACAAAAAAAAAATACAATCCATAAACCCTAAATCCACAGTACCATACAATTAACGATCAATCATGTTTTTGTAAATTAGAAAAAAAATATACATACAAAAAACAACATACAGTCAATTTAAATCGTGCCTACACAATCATACATACAGGAGCAACGAAAACAATTTCCTGTTCCAAAAATAAAATTGGCTCTGATACCAATTGTTGGAACCCCGTTCACCGGTCACGCATCAGAAGTAGGTTTTAAAATTTTTTATACAGATCATAATCTGTATCTGGGACCAGTGAACTTTGGATCGTAATTATTTTTTGGAACTAATACATACAATATGTAAACACAGAAAATTATAATCAATAAAATCAGAAGAACATACCAACGTTTTGAGGCTCCTTCACTTTACGTTATGCTCCTGTCTGAACCAATCTTATCAACGTTTTGGAAGCTCCTATCTGAACCACTCGATCTTCCTTGCTATCTCTCGGGACTGGTAACTGCGTATGGGCGCGTCATGGTCTCAGGAACTTGAATGGAGGATGTAGAGAAATACTTGAAGAAACTCTTTCTTCTTAATTTGGTGTATTGATTTTACGCGCACACATAAATTGCATCTCATGCAAAAATTTCTGTTTTTTTTCTTTTTGCGTGTAAATCAGATACACACCAAAAAAAAACTTTTTCTTAAAAAAAATCACGTCTGTACACACACACACACACACACACATATATATATATATATATATATTATATGTTTATTTGTTTCAAATATTTGCATCCTATGCAAATTCTTCTTTTTTATTAATGTTTTATGTGCACATACCAATTTGCATCCAATGCAATCTCTTGTGTTATAATTGATATATATCTTTTACACAGACCGATACAACTCGGTGTCCATCGATATAGTTATTACATATGGTGTGATCCTCCACAGTAGTTCATAATTAGAGTTGGGTCATAATATCTGTTATACCCTTTTAGTTACATATATCCTTTAAGTACCATTGATTCTCTAATGGAAAATAAATCTTATTTCCTTACGGAACTAGGAGAGCGCTCATATTGTCCAAGCCCTGAATCAACCCTTAAGGGAACTACCGTTTACTTCTCACAAGAAGGAGTTGATTCCACTATTGTGTGCAAACCTTTCCAGCCACAAGTCAAACCGTAATCCCAACATACGGAGAATATTGATCGGGAACTGCATCCCACCTCACCCTTTGTATATCAAAGACCACGATCTAACCTGAAGGAGTCGATAAGACACTCAGGATTAAGATCACCCACATATAGCCATCATTAGTTGATATATATGAATATCATCGATAAACGGATCTTGGTGAGAGATTCATATAGATCATGGCCCAGTCCTATATGATCACATCATACAAGGTGCCTCAATTCTCATATCTCATATGAATGATACAGGATAAAATCATCGTACATTACGGAATGGACCGCAGCTATAGATTAACCACAAATAAAGTACCTAGCTTTATTTGCTATCTATGGACTCTTTAGATTGCACGTCTCTTACTGTATCCATCCATATATGACACTCATATACACAGTTCGAGATTACATCCCGCAATCTTGGATGTTAAATATATGCACAAGTTATAAAATAAACAACACAACATGAATGAATTGAACTTTTCCTTTCATTTATTTTATAAATCCATATACAAATTACATCTTTAGGGCATAAACCCCAACATTTCAAAGGCCAAGTCTTCCAAGGTCAAGTGCAAAAGCAAGGAAATTAAGTAGTCTTCACCATCGGTACACTCTCACCTAAATAGTAACATCTCTAAATTTATTCCGGTTTGCTATTTTATCGTGAGTATATTAGACGATGCAAACTAGGGAATGTGATGCATGCTAATGAGATGTGAGAATCTTTTATGAATGTTTCTTGCATGATAACACTTTGAATTTTATGTATGATAATGATAATCGTGTGAAGAAAATAGTTGAGAAGATTTGGGTGAAAATGAGTGTTTCACATGATCATATGTATAGTCTTGATAATATCTTTATTGATGGCGATAATGATGTGTTTGACTTGAGTAATATGTTTATAGAGAAGATAGTTGATGATTTATCTTCTAGATATAATTTTTCCATGAGAAATGATAATGATTTTTGTGTGAAAGTTCACCTAAGAACAAATGGTTCAAGGGTGAGTGCTCTTACCTCTAGTGTATGTAGCACATGTGAGTTAGCTTTAAGGCTAAGTGTCAAGTGTGTTGAGAATTCTATCTAGCTAGCTTGGAATACTCCACGTCTGGACATGGACTTAGCTATCTCACTTAACTTTGTTTTGATATTCAAAATTCATTGATTAACTTTTGAGAAGTTGCTCTGATGAAATCTATTCGGTGATTATCTTGTTAAGACTTTTGGAGAAAGTCATTTCATGCTTGCATTGCATCATATAGCATGTCATATTAGAGAACTAGTATAGCATTCATATGGTTCTTGTTGACATTTGCTCTCTAAAGATCTTTTAGTGATGTGTTCACAATGATCTTACTCATGATGCTTGAAATGCTTGTTTGAACGATGAGTGGCATACTTTTTGAAAATATGAGCTTCATATTCTTTGAAAGCTACTCATTAGAAAAGTAATGATCTTGAATAAGTCTCTACTTATTGCTTTTAGATCATGTGCTTACGAGCCATAAAAAAAACTTGATTTTTAAAAAAATTGCACTTTGGTTCTCTTATATGTTTAAGTTTGAGTAGTTGAGTTTGAAAATTGTAAATTATGGATGCATCTAAAAGTTTATTGCTTAGTATCCATTTTGGTTTGACAACTACATAGAACTTAACGAGCACCGTCACGGAAAGGGCTACACACATTGGTTGTGAAGCTGCCAAATGTAGGAAAGGGCTACACCATTGTGATGAGTGAAAGTCGTCATGAAGAATTTATGTTTATGTATGCAAAATCAAAGAAGTGTTGATATAGAATCAATAAAAGAAAAATCTTTGATTCAAAGCCTAAAAAGAAATAGAGGAAGGCTTAAAATGGAGAATAGTTGAAAAATCTTGTGAATGCTCAGGTTGAAAAACAGAAATGGGATGACGAGCCACATGCACACACAACACTCATATGTTGAAATCTATTCTCTTTAAAGCAAAAATTTCCGGATGATAATCGGTTTGACCTGATTGGAAATGCTTTAGATGGATAGGTGTGATGTAGTTTACATGTTGATATCACAATTGCTCCTTTTATATATACTTGAAGCAAAATTCACACACACGTTTTTGCTTATAGAGTATTTTGATATTCTAGCAATTTTTAGAAGAATTATGAGAGATATTGAAAATCTTGGTGTATCTCTCATAGTTTGTGGAGCTTATTTTGTTGGATTTCTTTAAAATTGGTTGAATGTGTGATTGTGTGGATTTATTGTGAACATTATTCTATCTTGACCTTAGATAGAGCATTTATCAAGGGGGAGCATAGTATGCTAGACTTTGTTCTCTTTTATGATTTGTTCACATGTTTCAAGTTGATATTTGTTGGCATATTCTTTTGTTGATATAATGAATCTTGTAGATGCTATTTAATATTTCTTGATTTGCATGATGATTATTTGTATTACCATATGCCTTTGTATTGTTGATCACAAATAATGCATGAAACATTTTGTAATAATTGTATGATTGTATTACCAATCAACTTCTCCTTATTTGGGGTTGTATAGTAGTTGAGATTGCAATCAATTCCTTCATTCTTGAAATTGAAATAAGAATAGTTGCAATGAATTCTTCTTTGTTTTGGAGTCGATAGTAATTGTAATTATAATTAATTCTATTGATTGTAGTTACAGTGAATTCCTCTTGGTTTGGGGTCGATAGTAATTGTAGTTGTAATCAATCCAATTGGTTATAGTTGTAGAAAATTCCTCCTTGGATAGGGTGATAGTAATTGTAGTTTTAATCAATTTAACTGATTGAAATTGCAGAAAAGTCCTCCTTACATTGAATGATAGTAGTTGTGGTTGTAATCAAATCTTTTCTTGTTTGAGGTTGATATGATTGTCGTTGATGCCAATTCCTTCATATTTGGGGTTAATATGATTGTTAATGCAATTGTTAAAATAGGTAGAAATGACCTATATGCTTAAGAGTAAAATTTATGCATTTATGATTCACTATACCTTGATGAGTTTGTTGTGGTGTACAGATTTGAATAACCTTTGCTAGGTTAACATGGAAAAGCAAACTAGAACCAAGGGAGAAGATATGGGAGCTAGAGGCTTGAAATAAACGAATCCTTCAAGTAAGGCATCCATCTCCAAACATTATGTGAGATCACCACTTGTTTCACTATTTGATCTCAATATATCATTTTTTTTTCTTTGGCATCATTTTATGTCAAAAAAGGGGAAAATATGATATTGTTTTAGCATATCTTCTTTGAATATTTGTCAAGTATTGAACTTCATATGGCATGTAATATTGTGATTTCAGTTGGTTAAGTATATCTTTGAGATAGCATGTATTAATGGGGAGATACATGATTCATTTGGATTTAAACGTTTAATTCTTGTCATAATTATATATTGTCATATGTGTCTTTCTCTTGGATATGCTTTGTGCTTTAAGTTGATTTTAAGTGGCTACAAGAGAAGATCAGGAAGAAGTTCAAAACTTGTTGAAGATTAGTCTTAAGGAACTAACTCATTGTAAAGTGAGGGTGAGATTTTGTGACCAATCTTCATGTTGTGTGTTTTAGTATTTTGTATAGGTGTTTATACATAGAATTTGCCAAAGGGGGAGATTGTTAGGTTTGTGAGTTATGTTGGCATTATTCTATATCAAAACAACATTTCCTTTGTATCATTTAGTTGCCTAGGATTCATAATGATTCAAGATTCGAAGATGAAATGACAATTATTCAAGCAAGTTCGAGTCTTCAAAGGGCAAAGTGCTTTATGATTCTACAAAGGTATATTAAGACCATTCTTTTCTCTTTCAAGACTAAGGCACACACACACAATTCATACATTTGTGTCCTTGTATAGTTGTGCACCATTAAAGGTACACACACACAAATCTTACATATGTGTCTCTGCATCGTCGTGCCCATTTATAACACATTCACACACTTGAAGATGAATGCTCATGCATTGGTATGAAAATAACATGTTTTGAAAAATGCATGATTGGAGACTATTTCTATGTAATTTGTATTCTAGTGTGAATTGTGTTTCTATGTGTATATGTTTGTATCACATGGATATTGAACTTGATTTTAGTCTTAAATCATTCTTGAATGAGTTTCGGTCATTTCGGTTACTCATACTATTGAGTCGAATTCTTATTTTCTACTTTGATTATCTTATATTTCCATGTTTGTGAGAGAGTTATGGTTCGTAATCCAAAATCATATTCGAATTCCGAGTTTGGAGGCCCAAGAATGGTCGAAGAACGCGAAGGGAACTCATGGAAAAGAAGCAAGCATCAAGTGCTTCTTTCCTGAGATGGTGCGTGACCATCTCGGGCAAGAGGGCTTGCTGCCCCAAGATTCCCATGCGCCATCTCGAGCAGCAAGGTCACTTATTGTGCTTGATGCCCTTTTGGTCATTTACTTATATTCTTTCCCTCTCCTTTATATATCCATTCCCTCTCACATTTCATTATAAGAAGATATTCAAAATTTGAGTGCAGAATTTTCTCCCAAATTTTCTCACCTTGCAAACACCATAACTTCTTCATTTGAACGTCGTTCTGAGTGATTCAAAGTTGAGAGTGTTTGTTTATTCATCCTCCATCTTTTCTCTGAAGGTTTGAGTTAGTGTTATTGCTGTTTTTGGAGTCTAATCTCACAAAAACGGGACTGCACCAAATCAACTAAGGTATTGATTTTCTCTCAAAGTTTTCTTTTAAAACTTGGTCAATTGCCTTGGGTTGTCTTCTTCAATATATATGTATATGTGTGTGTGTGTGTGTGTGTGTGTGTGTGTGTGTCTTGTGATTATTTTGATTTGAGTTTTGAATTCATTTAAAGCTAGATTGAGTTTTAATTGAAATCTCACATGTTGAGTTAGGATTTGATTTTGCTTATGTTTTCACATGTTTGAGATTGTATTGTGCTAGCTTTGATTCTAGGACTATATGATGATCTTTAATTGACTAATTTTGTGAAAAATAGTTCCTCACATGTATTAGGCTCTCTTTGGCCGAAATCTCACTATGATACATGTGCTTGTGTTCTTATGAGCTATTCTTGTGCTTAGTTGATTTCATGAATAGATAATATGCTCCAGAACTCTTGCTTTAATCTAAATGACTTTGTCACATGATTTCAGCATATTTTTGGTATATGAGATTTAAACTTGATTATGTATTAATTGAACATATCTTGTGACTCAAGTTTTAGATCTATGCATGTATCTAGGTTGTAGTTAATGTTGAACATATCTTATATAATCTAGATGAATTAAACAAGCATGATTGACTAGACTACAGTTGTTTTGTGCATTCATGCTTATGTCTAGTATTTTCCATAGGATGTGTTGATCATAGCATTCTATGTTGCGTGCTTGTTTACGTTTTGCATTCATGATCACCTAGATATCTATTAAGAAGGAAGTCTTGACAATAGGTGTGAGACCTATGTTGTTGAGCATGGAAGTCTTGGCAAGTGGTGGGAGACCTCGGAATGTCAAGCAAGAAAGTCTTGCCTAGGGTCACGCGGATCCGAAATGGTGAGCAAGAAAGTCTTATCTAGAGTCGTGAGGATCCGGAAGGGTGAGCAAGGAAGTCATGTCTAGGGTCGTGAGGATCCGGAAGAGTGAGCAAGGAAGTCTTTACAAGAGGTGTGAGGCCTCGAAATGTTGAGCAAGAGGGTGACATATTCATGAGTAGGATAGTATGGTAGTTTCTAGGTGATTATGAGCTATTCTTGTTCTATTCTTGTGCTTAGTTGATTTCATGAATAGATAATATGCTCTGGAACTCTTGCTTTAATCTAAATGACTTTGTCACATGATTTCAGTATATTTTTGGTATATGAGATTTAAACTTGATTATGTATTAATTGAACATATCTTGTGACTCAAATTTAGATATATGCATGTATCTAGGTTGTAGTTAACGTTGAACATATCTTATATAATCTAGATGAATTAAACAAGCATGATTGATTAGACTACAGTTGTTTTGTGCATTCATGCTTATGTCTAGTATTTTCCATAGGATGTGTTGATCATAGCATTCTATGTTGCGTGCTTGTTTACGTTTTGCATTCATGATCACCTAGATATCTATTAAGAAGGAAGTCTTGACAATAGGTGTGAGACCTATGGTGTTGAGCATGAAAGTCTTGGCAAGTGGTGGGAGACCTCGGGATGTCAAGCAAAGAAGTCTTGCCTAGGGTCACGAAGATCCGGAAGGGTGAGCAAGAAAGTTTTGCCTAGGGTTGTGAGGATCCGGAAGGGTGAGCAAAGAAGTCATGCCTAGGGTCGTGAGGATCCGGAAGGGTGAGCGAGGAAGTCTTGACAAGAGGTATGAGGACTCGGAATGTTGAGCAAGAGGGTGACATATTCATGAGTAGGATAGTAGGGTAGTTTCTAGGTGAAGGGGTCACTTGAGAGATTGTACTTTTCGTATCTACCAGTGGATTTTGTTTGCCGGTGGTTGTTAACCAGTGGATGTTTCCTCTTCGGAGGTTTACCATATTATATCTTGTGTCAATTTTTCTCTATCCCTATCTCTTATATCTATATACGTGTAAATATATTTTGTATATTGTCATATTTGTAATTGACTTCCTTACACAATATTGTTTGTGTATGTTAGATAACTTTGTATCTTGTGATATTCCATTCAAGTTGTAAAGTTTCACATTGTAATACTCTAAGTACAACTTATGGAATTTTGTTCTACATTGAATATATTTGTTCATAAGATAAATTGATTCTTGTTGTATGTTTTGTAGACTAAGAGTGGAGATTTGAGCATACTTGAATATATTATTTTCTCATAACAATCATGTTGAATGTTAACTTGTATGCTTATCAAGGTTTTGTCACTAGTCTCGAAAGATTTGTTAAAAGTGAGAGGCAACCTATTAACCCCCCTAGATTGTTTAGTATAACCATGTACGTATTTTTCAGAGAAGTAGATAGCTACGATGGCCATGTTCTGATCACAGAATTTAGGCCGAGATCTCTCTTATTGTCTGTCCTCCATTCAATCCTTTTTCTCGTGCATCCTTAGGCGTATTTATGCATAGTCCAACTATGTTAAACTCGTGATCCTCCCGCCATTATTTTCTGAATAGAATCACTCCTTATCGGGCGAGATTTTCTGTTTGAATGTTATTAACTTTGGCTTAATGACAGAATCGAGAATATCTGGGATAAAGATATGTTTGTTTCATCTTTGGACTCAATCACTTGCCCTACACTTACACAGTGTTTCAATGCAATTTGGAGAGTGAAGGCCATCATGTATATTACCTTGGTGGGATGTGTCATGGAGGTCACCGAATATGGCGTTCACTATTTCAAAGGGCAAGGTATATCCATGCTCTTATCTTGATATTAGGAGCTTGATCTGACCTTTCAATGTCTCTTTTAGAGCTTGAAATGACCATGTTAGTACCTTCTAGTGATGATTGAGCTTATGCGAGCTTCCTCCTACCTACTTAGATAGATTTGCTTCTTCCCTCGGTGAGATGGAGGGACACTATAGTACGAGCTTGATGCCTTATAGGTCTCTTCCTGTGTTTAGAAATGATGGCGGGCTTCTGGGAAGGTTGTGAGGTAATAACGACCTTGTGGAGCCTGAGTCGTCTTGTATTGGTCTTGCCTTGGGTTCTTATTTTGATGTAAGGAGCTCTATCTGATCATGTCGAGCTTCACCTGGGGTGTTCCCAGGGCGCAACGACGTTTCCTTGCTTCTGCAGGGTCCCTCCAAAGCTCGATCCGGGGAACCTCGGTACCATGCTAAGTAATCTCGGATTTGGACCTTGGCTAAGAAATTGAAAAATTTTCTTTTGATCCTTAGCCAAATTTAGCTATTAACAGAAATCCCCTTTAATTTGACTACCGGTAATTGAGTTGGGGTTAGAGTTAGACTTTCCGTATTAATTGGGAAATTAATCTTGGTGGAAATCCTCTCATTAAATGTACGAGGGATGTGGCGAGCAAAGGAATGGTCCGTTTTTCTTGATAATAATAATTAAAAAAAAAAAAAAAGGTCATTTCATAATTCTCCACTCAGTTATTCAGGCAAACTACTTCATGAAGACCCCAAGACTACCATTTTTAGGGCTTGAGCTGCTCTGAAGAGTAACAAAGTAGACTCCAAAAATCAGGTGACCATTCATTTTCATCTCCAAAATCAACTATTATTTATCACGCATTTGAATTCAATGATCAACCGTGCCAACAAATTGTGCCCGAGAGCTCTCTATTTTACAGTCACTAAAAACCCTATTCCCATGTCTCCCTTTCACACTCTTAATTCGCAAAACCCTAATTCCACCACCAATGTTGTCAGTAATAGCTTCAATAGCTTCACTTTCTGCGGCTCTCAGATGGGTGTCAATTCGATTTCTTCAATTCATTTCTTTTCAGAAACCCTCCATTCGTTGAAAAACCCTAATCTTAGCGCTGATTGTACCAAAAATCGTAAATTTATCAGAAATCTGGATTGTGTTGAGGATTTTAATTTTGTTAGAAACCCAAATTTTATCAGACGTCCTAAACTTGCCAGTAACTTGAGTCTTGTTAAAAGCCCTAGTTTTGTGAGAAGCTACTGTACTGGGAAGAGTAGTGATGGTGATAAGTTCAATGAGTGGACTGAAGAGATAGAGTATTTAGATGAGTCAGGGAGTGTTATATACAGTGGTAAAGGTGTCAGGTCTGTTGAGCCAGGGCTTGATGACCATGTAATGGTTGGTGAGCTAAAGAAACCGTTATTGAATGCCTCAGCTGTTGCGAAGATTGTTGAAGTTGTGAATAGGTGGACATGGGGACCAGAATTGGAGATGCAATTGGATAAACTCCAGTTTGTGCCTAAAATGGTTCATATAACCCAAGCTTTGAAAGTAATCAAAGAAAGCGATGCATCATTGAGTTTGTTTAGATGGGCTAAGAGGCAATCTTGGTATGTGCCAAATGATGAGTGTTATATTATGTTGTTTGATGGGCTGAACCAGCGTAGAGATTTTGATGGGATTCAGTCTTTGTTTGATGAGATGGTTCATGATTCTAGTAAGGATGGGATTTCCTCATTTGGTGCATATAATAGAGTGATTCAGTATTTGGCTAAAGCTGAAAAATTGGAGGTGTCTTATTGTTGTTTCAAGAAGGTTCAGGATTCAGGTTGTAACATTGATACTGCAACATACAATGTGCTTATGACCTTGTTCCTTAATAAGGGATTGCCTTACAAGGCTTTTGAGATGTACGAGAGCATGGAAAAGGCAGAGTGTTCATTGGATGGTTCGACCTATGAACTGATGATACCAAGCCTAGCAAAATCAGGCCGTCTTGATGCAGCTTTTAAGCTTTTCCAAGAGATGAAGGAAAGGAAGTTCCAGCCAAGCTTTAACATCTTTGTATCACTTGTTGATTCAATGGGGAAAGCTGGGAGGCTGGACACTTCAATGAAAGTGTACATGGAGATGCAGTTTTTTGGGCTTAGGCCATCTGCTAGTATGTATGTTTCTTTAATTGAGTCATATGCAAAAGCTGGTAAGTTAGATTTTGCTCTTAAGCTTTGGGATGAGATGAAGAAAGCAGGATTTCGGCCCAACTTCGGATTGTACACTATGATCATTGAGTCTCATGCAAAATCAGGGAAGCTTGAAATTGCAATGTCCATTTTTACAAATATGGAGAAGGCTGGATTCCTGCCGACTCCATCTACCTATTCATGTCTTTTGGAAATGCATGCAGGCTCTGGACAAGTAGATTCTGCCATGAAGCTGTATAACTCAATGACCAATGCAGGGTTGAGACCAGGCCTAAGTACTTATACTTCCCTCTTGACACTCCTGGCTAATAAGAAGCTAGTGGCTGTTGCTGCCAAAATTTTGCTTGAAATGAAGGCGATGGGATTTTCCGTTGATGTTAGTGCTAGTGATGTTCTAATGGTATATATTAAGGATGGTTCTGTTGATCTTGCTTTGAGGTGGCTACGTTTTATGGGTTCATCTGGGATCAGAACAAATAATTTCATAATTAGACAGTTGTTTGAGTCTTGTATGAAGAATGGTTTGTATGAGTCAGCCAAGCACCTTCTTGAGACCTATGTCAATTCTGCTGGTAAAGTGGATCTTGTACTTTATACTTCAACTCTGGCTCATCTTGTGAGATGCCAGGATGAGATGAATGAAAAGCAGTTGATGTCCATCCTTAGTGCTACGAAACATAAAGCTCATGCTTTTATGTGTGGACTCTTCACCGGTCCAGAACAGAGGAGACAGCCTGTGTTATCTTTTGTTAGAGAATTCTTTCAGAGTATTGATTATGAGTTGGAAGAAGGGGCTGCAAGGTATTTTGTTAACGTCCTCCTTAATTACCTTGTTCTTATGGGCCAGATAAATCGAGCACGGTGTGTATGGAAAGTTGCCTACGAGAACAAACTTTTCCCGAAGGCCATAGTTTTCGATCAGCATATTGCTTGGTCGCTTGATGTCAGAAACTTATCTGTAGGAGCTACTCTTATAGCTGTTGTGCACACCCTCCATAGGTTCAGAAAGCGCATGTTGTATTATGGCGTTGTCCCAAGACGCATAAAACTGGTCACAGGACCTACTCTGAAGATTGTGGTTGCTCAGATGTTGAGCTCAGTAGAATCTCCTTTTGAAGTCAGTAAGGTTGTTTTGAGGGCTCCAGGTGATTCTATCATGGAATGGTTTAAGAAACCTGTTGTTCAGCAGTTTCTTTTAAATGAGATTCCATCAAGGGCCGATATCCTCATGCACAAGTTGAACATACTTTTTCCTAGTTCTGCTCCAGAAATCAGATCACTGGCCCCTCCCAAACCGCTGATGTGAGGAAAGGCAATGTTGCCAACGATGATACTTGAGAGTACTTGAGGCTATATACTTGTGAAATGGAATTGTAGGTATCCTCGATTTTCCTTTCAAATTTAGAAAGAATGTTCAAGATAAGACTATGAATTGTTATTCAGTTTTATTCTTAGCAATAAAGAAGAATTACATTCTTAAATACGATGAATGTTTAACTTCTAAACAGTTAAAAAGTAACTTGCAAATTGTTATCATCAGGTAATTCCAAATTGTTAAGGTTATTCTTTCAAGTATGATCATATCTTTGCGGAATTTTCGAATTCTCCCTTTCTAGATTATATAGTTACATAGATTTAAACAATTGACATGCAAAATTGAAACAATTAAACATTTGTGTCACGTTTACCAATATGATTCCTTAAATAGGAGGGAAGGAATAAAGTTCTATCATAAGAGAACTTAATTCATGATTTATGTATAAGATATAATTTAATTCTTAATTGATTCTCGATATGATTCTAGATTAGTAAACGTGGCTTTTTAAACTTTATCAAACCTTTGATTCAAAACTTAAAAACAGGAGCAGACAGCATTAGATACAGTAAAAGGGAAAGTAAGGCGCTGAATGTAGACTTCATAGCACCAAGCATAAACAGTGACAACAGGTTTCCGGTGCTCACTCACATCACATGGCAACATAATAATAAATACAAAGAAACAAAATACCCATTCGAATGGTCCCTTATTATTAAAGCAAGGTCATATCTGGTCGGTGTCCATTATCTCCCATCAACAGTTCAACCTCATTTTTAAATCCGAAAAAAAAAAAAGGAAATTTCAGATTTCAGAGGAAGTTTCGGATGTCCAATGACTTTACATCCACCATTTGCTCATCCTTGAATTCCTCCCTGCAATTCCGGAATAATGGAAGGGTATGCTTAACTGAGTACCATCTGTAAGATAGTAACAAGTAAACATAATACGAAAGAGGAGCGATAAAAGAAAAATATGTCCGCAGTCTGCCAATCTAAATTTAAAGCCAGTACCTCTACATCAGTCACTCATTTGTCATCTAAACTAGCATATAAGAGTAGGGGTGGGCACGGTTCATTGAACCGAACCGAATTGACCCGAATCGAGTTGAAAAATAGTGTTCGGTTCGGTTTTAAGGTTGAATTCGGTTCGAACCGAATGAACCGTATAGAATATGGGTCGGTTTCGGTTTTGGACCTTTAAAAACCGAACCGAACCGACCCGACGAACCAAATATAAATACATAAAAAAAAACCTAATTTTTCTTTCTCATCCAGACCCCATCTCTCTTGTCTCTTCCGCTGCATCTCAATCCCCCTTTCTCTCTGTTTTCTTATACTCAGATCCATGTCACTCTCTCTCACACACACATCGCAACATCTCTCACATGGTTCCGCTGCACTCATCTCTCTTCCGCGGCTCCGCCTGGACTCATCTATCGTCAAGGTTTTTTTTTTCTTCTTCTTTCCGCGACATCTTTGTCTCTATGTTTTCTTATTCTATTTTGCTTTCTTTGTTTTATCTTTAATGGGAGTTTTATGTTGCTTTCTTTCATGGGTGTTTGAGATGACAATTCTTTCCAGATCTAGCTCTTGAACCTCACCTCGACTTTGATCTGCTCAAAGGAACAAAAATGGTTGAGAAAGGTAGCAAAGGTAGGAAGGAGGAGGCCAACACTTATGAGAACACCATCAACCTACACAAGAGACTTCATGGATGATAAGATTTACCATCTCTTTGCATGCGTAGATAGACACGTAGATGAATATATGTATGTATAACTGTATATGTATATTCATGTGCGTTTTTGTGTTTGTGATTCACTGATTTGTCTAGATCTAATTCTCTTAAGGTTTTATTTGAGTTTTCGTATTATTTGTCATTTATGTTGAATATATTATTTTCCTAGATCTGATTTGTTTGTAACCGAGTGTAGTATTATTTTTTGTCTTTATAACTAATTGTTCTGGACATTTTTTTATGGGTTCTTTTAAGTGATGCAGATGAAGATGATTGAGAAGAAATAAAGGTAAGAATTTAATTTGGTATTTGCTTGTTTAGTTAATTATATTTTCATTATTTACAGGTGAAGATTTTGTTTTCCATTTCAATTAATTTTGCAGGTCGACAGGTCTAGTGGCTTTTGATTGTGGTAATTATAATGGAAGGTCCAGTAGTTTCTAATCTACAGCAGACCTATGAGTTTCTAAGAAAGGTATCAGTACCAAGATAAAAAAAACAAACATCAATTTCACGGTTCAATCAAATTTATTGTTAATAGTTTGTAAATTGTTGTTATGCAGTGGTTAATAGAGCACCCTCACTTCTTAAATAATCAACTCTTCATTGGTGGGGACTCTTACTCCAATGTTTTTGTTCCTAGATTGTTCAACATGTTCTTGATGGCAACCAAATTGCATTGTATTCGTACTATGTACCTAATTTGTACTCTTGTTTTGTTTTTAAATGTTTCATAATTGATTGATTACTTGATTATGTAAAGATTAATTTAGTTTTTTTATTTTTTACATTAATATGTTATAATATATTGGATTGATAAAAAAAACAGCCCAAAATGGGTTCCCTAGAGACCCAAATATAAAAATAGTTGTTAAAGGGTGCAAAAATGATAAAATATAAATAAAAAACTCAAAGCCGAATATGCCCAATAGGTTCAAAACCGAATTGAACTAAACCGATCCGAACCGGGATAAAGGTGTTCGGTTCAATTCGGTTTCACAATCTAATTCAGTTTAAACCGATTCAAAATTTCAAAAATCGAATATATGTCGGTTCAATTCGGTTTTGGTTAAAACCGAACCGACTCATGTCCAACCCTATCTAAGAGTTTCTTCAATCCAGCACCAACCACCACGTCAATCTCTAAATTCACCAAATTCGACCTACAACCCACGTCATTCGGTGCGCAAATAGTTGCGCGACACTGTTATTCTGCGCAATCCATCTTCTTTTTTTAAACCCTCAACTTTTAAATATCACACTTTAACCTTATTTTTTAATATATATTATAATTATATCATTTATTTCAAGGTTTTATTTAATCACAGTTTTACCCTAATAAATTAAATTTATTACAATTTGATCCTTTTTAATATTTAATGATTTTGTTGTGATTTAATTATTATTGGTATTAACATTTATATAAAACTAAAATTGAAGTGTATAATTAAAGAAAAGTTAAATACAAAATTTGGAGGAATAAATAACTTCATTCAACTAAGTGGAAATTAAAGCAAAATACATTAAAAATGAAATACAAACTTCATAGTGAAAAAATAAATTACCACAGATTGGAATACACTAAAATATGAATTACAAGAACCCATTAGTAGTCTGGAAGACCATTTACAGGTCTTTGGAGATTATCGAAAAAATTACCAAAGACCCAGAAGACCCAGATGGATTTTGAGATCCCTGGTCTTGTTGTCGAGCTTGTTTTGCCATAATTTTAAATTGTTGTCTGCTCATAAACTCCCGTTTCATTGGATCAGTTATGGTATTCAAATCAATCATCATAATTTCGACGTCACGACACTCCACATTTCTCTCCAAACACCCTAATTTTCTCTCCAAAATATCATTAAGTCTTCCCCTATGCATAGCGCCCCTATGCATAGCGTTTCTGCTATAAACTTCTAAAAAAAAATCTTGTCCTTCTTTCAAAGTGTTGAAGTCGGTTGAATTCAGTTCCTCAACCCTCTTTTTTTATTTAGCTTTCTTCACGTCAATGGGTCGTTGAGATGAACTACCCCATCGTCATCACTACTCATATTTAAAGAAAATGGAGATACTCTAGGAGATGCCGTGGTGGGAGACTCTAGAGTTGGAGAGCCTTCTTGTGATGCAACGAAATGACCAGTTTCCCTTTGAAAGGGTGATGTTGCTGTCTCGTTGTCTATGAATTTTTGCATGTCTTTTAGGATGGGGCACACATGGTCAAACTTGAATCCATGATTATATTTGGCATCTTGGGATAATAACATTTTTGCCTGGTTCATCTGGAAAATGATACAAATATATGGTTAAAATCAAATTTGAAAAATAATTTTTCTACAAATTGAATTTTAACAAATACTCACAATATCAACTTCCGAGGCACCATTAGGTTTCAAACTTTCAATATGTCGTATGCATCCTTGCATTTTCCCTATCGTAGTAAGGATAGTATGTATGCGATACTGTAAACTTCGTTTGTTACGGAGTTCAGTGATAAAATATGGTTTGTTGTTGTTATAATCGGTCTCCACTCGTGTCCAGAACATATCCCTTGACTGATAAATACCTATGATCGGATTTTGTAAAACATCAAGATATATGTGACAAAGATATGTGTCTTCTGCATTTGTGTATGAAGAACTTCTTTTTGTAGACATTTTATGGAAAAAGTGATTTGAAGGGAAAAGTAAGTTGAAGAGAAAAGTGCTTTGAATGTATAAAAGATTTGAAGAGATATGTTTAATTTAGTGTGGGTTGATATTTATAGAAACCAAGTGATATTATTTTAGAGATTGAATCCAATGGTTCAGATGGTGATACAATCCATTCGATGGTTGGCATTTAACAACTCATATATCTGATCTTCCTATTTTGGAAAAAGTGAAGATCATATTTCTTGAATGAAATAATTAATAGATATTTTTTTGTTCATGTATACTTTTTCCATATGGGCTTACAATTATTGTCGGGCACATGGATCAAGAAGTGATATTATTTTAGAGCTTGAATCATAAGGTTCAAATGGTGATGCAATTCATCCAATGGTTGGCATTTAACAACTCAGATATCTTATCTTCCTATTTTGGGAAAAGTGAAGATCAAATTTCTTGAATGAAATAATTGATAGATATTTTTTTGTCCGTATATACTTTTTCCATGTGGGCTTACAATTATTGTTTGGCACATGGATCAAGAAGTGATATTATTTTAGAGCTTGAATTCTACGGTTCAGATGATGATACAATTCATCTAATGGTTGACATTTAACAACTCAGATATCTTATTTTCCTATGTTGAGAAAAGTGAAGATCAGAATTCTTGAATGAAATAATTGATAGATTTTTTTTTTGTCCGTATATACTATTTCCATGTGGGCTTACAACTATTGTCGGGCACATGGATCAATAAGTGATATTATTTTAGAGCTTGAATCCTACGGTTCAGATGGTGATGCAATCCACCCAATGGTTAGCATTTAACAACTCAGATATCTTATCTTCCTATTTTGGGAAAAGTGAAGATCAGATTTCTTGAATGAAATAATTTATAGATATTTTTTTGTTCGTATATACTTTTTCCATATGGGCTTACAATTATTGTCGGCCATATGGATCAAGAAGTGATATTATTTTAGAGATTGAATCCTACGGTCCAGATGGTGATGCAATCCATCCAATGGTTGACAATTAGAATAACTGATATTTCTTATCTAGAATAATAAAATTTAACAAATATAAATTGCCTACACCATCTCCGCTAAAACTCATTCAATCAAACTTCAAGAAAAAATGAATTTCAATATTGGAGGTCTATCTAATCTCTTAGGTTCATCTTCATCTTCCGATGAAGAGGAAAAGGAAATTTTGGTAGATCTTGATGCGATGGATGCAGAAGAAGAAGAGATGCTTGCCCAACATGTACAATTCCAACAGGTCAGGGCTCAGTATCTCAATCAACAAAACAACCCAATGACTCGTAGATGCTCAATTCCTGGTCATATAGTGATCAATCGAGACCGGGAAAGTGTTAATCGTCGTTTGTTCTACGACTATTTTGCTGAGAACCCACGATACAGTGATCAAATGTTTCGTCAACGCTTTCAAATGGGTAAGAGTTTATTCCTTTGTATTGTTGAAAAAGTTGAAGCTCGTGACAACTACTTTGTGCAACGAAGAGATAGTGTAGGTAGACTGGGTTTATCCGCTCTTCAGAAAATAACAACAGTATTTCTGATGTTGGCATATGGTATTTAAAGGCAGTACCTCTGCATCAGTCACTCATTTGTCATCTAAACTAGCATCTAAGAGCCCTTTCAAAACTTGTCCAAAAAAAAACTAGCATCTAAGAGCAATGTATGTGTCCTATCCTTGATACAAAACCATGTCATGTCCTATGGTATTTGAAACCTTCCATAAATTTATGGATTTTGGGATATCAGAAATGCAGCACCATAGCCTCTGAAAGTATTTGAATTTGCAATGAACTTCCATTCCAACCTCATATTCTAGCCTACGGGATTGTAAATGTCTAATTTGCTGTTGGTCATTGATAGCATCCAACAGCCCTTTCAAAACTTGGGCACGACATGACCCACCGACGTGCCGTGTCTGGCATAAGGTGGGCTTTAACGGGCTAGGCACCAGGCCAACCCAAATTGACGGCATTAACTCCTATGATACATGAGTGGTAAGTCCACTCAGAAAATGCTTTTAACTTTTGAATTTAAAAAAATACTTTTTTTATTAAAAAATTAACATAAATTTATTGTTTTAAATATGAAAAGTTACATTATCCACTTACTTTATTTTTGGAATGTTAGAAATTAGATCGGTTAATTTGAGACTAACGGAAATAAAATAAGAACAGGATGTTGTTGATGTGCAACAAATACCAATAAATAGTTTAAAAGCAATCAAAAAACCACAACAATCGATATGGCTTTAGTACCAAAAATGATACAGGATGATGGGTTATCAAACTGAAATATCAAAACTATGAACATATTACTATTAAATATCAAGAAAGCTAACAAATAAATTTAATAACTACATTTTATTCTTCAATTCCAGGCCAACGGAAAAAGGACTTTTAATTGTATAGAAATTAGAATCAAAATTACGTAAAAGTCATAAAATAAAATAGAAAAATATTACAAAAATGATCCAACATCCTTCTTTGATAAATGATAACAATCAGTTCGACCCTGACACTTTCCGGTACTAACAATCTCTAATTCAAACACTTCCGAACCGTCGATGTCAAATACCGATAATACAATCTAACGGTTCATATTAAAAGAAAACCAACGCTCGAGCTGTACAGTTTCTCTCACACACAAGTCTCTCGTCATCGTCCTCAAAAACCAAACACTGAACAGAACCAAACCCTAAACAAAAAAAAAAAACAGCTCCAAGTGACTGTGAAAATCACTGAGAGAAAGGTCGGATCATGGCATTCTCTTCTCGTCTCTTGTCCAAATCCAAACAGGTAAGCCTCTCTCGCTATTCCAGATCGGAACAAGAATATCCCTATTCTCGTTCAATTTCTTCGCTGTCCTCCATCTCAGGAGTTCGATTCCTCCGCCCTCATTTCGATTCTTTTGATTTTATTAAATCAAAAATGAAGATATTATTTTGTTTTATTGGATCTGCAATACGATTTAATCTGATTTTCATTTATTAATATTATTGTCATTTTTATTTTTTGATGGGTATACTGATGTTGTAGAGACAAGTCAATATCTGATTTATTCCGTGACTAATTTGAAAACTAAAAAAAATCTGATTTGTTCAATTATTTGTGTATGATTTTTTTTTTTTTTTTGAAGTTTTTGATTTTTGGTAGAAATTGTACAGTTGTGTGGGAATCCGATCATATTGCTGCAGCAGAATGCTATTCCTGTTCGTTACTTCGCGAAGGAAGCCACCCCTCAGGCACTTAAGGGAGATGGTTAGTGATTATGTAGTTGTCTCGTTGTTTGTGCAAACGACTGTTAGTGTTTTTTTTCGTTGTACGTTACTTTCGTTTGCAATGTTGCATCAATGTCAAGCATTTTGGCATAATAAATATGGAGAATTGTAGAAATAGATAGTTTTACTGGAAGAAAAATTATGGTGGGTGGATTGTGATAAATTTCTAGGAGATTATGTGTAATTTACTAATCTTGTAAAAAGGAAGATGCTTTTATGGGTTAGCCTTACTTTTGCTTATATTTTCCGTGCCGTTCACAAATGAACATATTTATGGGTGTAATGTGATTGCATAGAGTTCTTTTACTTTTGATAGATTCATTTTGAATTTTGATGAATGTTTAACTCAATCATTTGATAATTTATTAAAATATTGCGTCTGTTTGGCCAAAAGAGATGTTGAAGAATGTCTTTTTGGATGTAAAAAAGAAATTTGAGACAGCTTTGGGAATTCTTCGCAAGGAGAAAATCACCATTGCTCCAGAAGATCCAGCAGCTGTAACTCAGTATGCCAAGGTCATGAAAACTATCAGAGAGAAGTAAGTTTTTTCTTTGCTTTAATGTTTCATTCTTTCCATGATTGCTTTGCTTTGAACATGCATGTGCATTTTAGTCAAATGTTTGACACGGAATAGTACGTCTATCTGTTTGTGTCTGCAATCTATGTGAAATACGACAGGCTTCTGTTTGTCAAATATCACTTCATTTGTTAGCATCTTAGGAACTTTATTTGTGGCACAATGTTACTGTGGACTTGTATTAAACATGTTAGATTTTATTGTGTCTCAGGTCCTTCTACTATTTCTAGAAAATATGTATGGGTGAATGTTGAATTGAGAGCAGAACTGCTTGTGTTGCTATATTTTTCTGCTATATTTTTGTCACCCGGTTTAGTTAATTGTCAACTTACATATTGTGCTCTGTGCCCTTGCAGGGCAGACTTGTTCTCAGAATCCCAACGAATTGAGCATACTATCAAAACCCGAACAGAGGGAATTGCTGATGCTCGGACGTATTTGTTGACGTTAAAGGAAATACGGATCAAGTATGTATTTTCCTTCCTTATAACTTGTTTCCTTTATTGTTTAAGGGTGTGTTTCAAGTAGAGCTTCTATAGTAGATCTTTTTGCATTAGAGCTTCTAACAAAAAGCTGAATGTTGTTTGGTATTCAATTAAGAAAGTGCTTTTACGTTAGTTGATTGTTTGGTAGTGTATCTTTAAAAGAGTTTTTGGTTGTGAAATGAATTACAAATAAGGGCATAAACAAAGTATTTGTAAATTATAACTTCAAGGAAATAAATAAGATTAGGCAAATTAATTCCAGAATAATTTCTTTGATATTCAAAATGAGTTTAAAAAAATCATAGATACATGAGTTTAAAAACAAAATCACAGGTGTCTGAGTTTTAAAAAAAGAGTTTAAAAAAAAATCACTAATAGATGGGTTTAAAAATAAATTCACAGATACATAACTAATCAACCAAATATATAAACTTCATAACAGTAAACATAAGAAGCATTATTAAAAAACAAAAAACATATATATTATTGTTTGTGATTATAAAAAATTAAATTAAAAGTGATGATTTGAACTTACAGGTGAAAGATGAAAACTTTAATTGTTTGAATGTCAATGAAAATGAGGAGGCAAAAATAATGTCCGATTAAGTATTCAAATAAAATAGGTTTTGTAATGGAAGAGATATATGATGGAATATTTAAAATTTATAGAGGGTAGTATTGACATCTTTATTAAAAAAGCTCAAAAAGAGATTCTTGGGAGAACCTTCTCCCAATGGACACAAAATAGCTTTATTAAGATTTAAGATATAAAAAGCTCTTTTTCAAATTTACCAAACAACAACAATAAAACATAAAAACAGCTTCTAACATTAAAAAGGCACTTTTGGCCCCTACAAAAGCCATACCAAACACGCACTTAGATGTAATTGTTGCAGATCAGACAATCTTTCGTGTGATTTTATTTATTGTGACCGCCCTCTATTACTAGGGTAAATGGAATGTGGGCTGAGATATTTTATCCCGACCTAGTCTCTTTATAGAAAAAATAAAAGTTTCTTTGGCAAATTTATCCTTTGAGAATCTTCTTGAATTTACATGATAAAGTCCAAATAATTTAAAACTTTCAATTGAATTCCATCTTTATATATAACTAAATATCATGGTTTTTCGTTTTTCAGGAGAGGTCTCGATGATGAGCTCGGTGCAGAGGCCATGATGATGGATGCATTAGAGAAAGTTGAAAAAGAACTTAAAAAGCGTCTAATGAGGGATGACAAGAAAGGAATGGCTCTCCTTATGGCTGAGTTTGATAAAGTTAATCAAAAGTAAGTATCATCTAGTTTGCTTCCTTATTATTATTATTTAATGTGTCTTTGTTTGTGATGGTGATTATGCCTGCTGGAGTGTAGTGAGCTTGTTTAGTCTTCCTTGTAAGATTGTTGCATGTTGTGAGATTATTTCATTTGAGGCTGGTGCTTTTTTTGGTTATCTTTCCTACCTATATTATATGAGCTTTAGCTTGTCTAATATCAAGTGCTCATATATGGAGAACATTTTCTTTCTGCTATCATATGACTCTTATGCTTGTAAATGCTTCAGATATTGAGGTTTATTTTATTAATTAAGAAAGTGCATTATATCTGATCTAGTCAGTTTAGTCTGCGTTGAGTGTGAAAACCAACAGAAAATATTATGGTAATAAATTTAAACTTTCCTTGCTTGCACATGTGCATGTCAGTGCCTTAAAATCTTAAATTGTTGGTCCTAGTAGGCTAGTATACATGCAGCAAGCTAACCTCGGTTTTTGGGCTTACACACTCGTCAAAAGATATGAAGATAAATAATGAAAATGCTCTAATGTTCAACCTACCCAGTTGGTGTCTTTGTGTGTGTGCATTCTTTCATCTAGGCCAACCTTTTATGTGTTTGTTGACCTGTGCAAAGGTTCTTAGAGCGTGTTTACTGACCTAGGCATTGTCTTTGGGTGTGCTTTTGTGAACTTAGTTGTTAAGTAGGGCACATTTGGTGCCTTCTGTACTGAACTCCACATTGTACTATATTAAGAGATTTTGTTTTATCTTATGCAATATACTTGTTTGGCTAGTTGTTAGTTAGGACCCGTTAGGCACCGTTTGTATTGCACCCTGCATTGTACTAAGTTAGGAAGTATTTTACTATCAAATACAATTCACTTGTTCGGCTAGTGCTTTGTATTGTACTAATCCGAAATGTGCTTAGGAGTCATGTTGTTATCCATTGCTGTTCTGATATAAAGGTGATATTGTTTTGTTTTTTTTATTAATTTTTTTCTTGGCTCAGTCTGAGTTGCATCATTATAAATATGGGGTGTAATTATTGGTAGTTTGATAGGTATTAAAAAAATAAAATAATAAATTTCAGATAATCGAATGGAATTAAGGATTGAGAGTTGTTATTTATGAACCAAGTGCAGTACAGAATTCTTCCAAGCATTCAAGAGGCTTGTTCTCTCCTAAGAGCTAGGCTCAATTACAAAACATTCTTCGATGCCCCACACAGCACACAAGCACAGAAAAATACTCTCAGTAATCCCTAGTCCCCACAGAATTCCTAATGGAATTTTACCACCCACACAGCTCACATAACCGATTGTTTACCTACACAGCTACCTACACAACTCAGCACACAATCCAGCTCACACACATGCCAGCACCTAATTGGTATTTCCTGTTTTACCCTTCCTCCTAGAGTTAGTGAAACGTACCTGTGGCCTAACATTACCCCCTGCCCAAACATTCACCTTGTCCTCAAGGTGGAAATCCGGAAATTGATTCAAAATCATGTGGTGGTCCTCCCAAGTTGCTTCAAACACAGGCAGAGACTTCCATTTGAGGAGCACCTCAAGATTTCCAGACGATTCTATTGATTTTGGGTGCACACCAAGCAGCAGCTCTGGTTCTACAATGAGTTCTAATTCGAAAGTGAGTTGAGGGGGTAAAACAGGAGAAGAAACAACCACACCTTGAGCTGGGCGAAGTTGGGACACATGAAAAACAGGGTGAATAGCAGCAGACGATGGCAACTCCAACCTGTAAGCAACCTTTCCAATCGGAGTGAGCACCTTAAAAGGGCCATAAAACCGGGCAACAAGCTTTTCATAGCAGCGTTGAGCTAAGGACTTTTGACGGTAAGGCTGCAGCTTCAAGAAAACAAGGTCCCCAATAGCAAATTCCTGATGATGCCTCTTAGCATCCGCAAAGGATTTCATCTTCTGCTGTGCACGTAAAAGTTGCATACGAAGTTCATCCAAAATAGCATCACGATCCTCTAATAAGGTATCCATTGCGGATACCGGAGACGAGCCACACTCATAACGGATGAGGGAAGGTGGATCACGTCCGTATAGTGCTTGAAAAGGAGTACACCGAGTAGCTGAATGGAAACAGGTGTTGTACCAATGCTCCGCCCACGACAACCATCGAAACCAACTGCGGGGTTTTGTCGATATAAAGCATCAGAGATATGTCTCTAAACAACGATTAACCACCTCCGTCTGGCCATCGGTTTGAGGGTGGTAGGCGGTGCGTTTCTTAAGAGTGGCACCCTGCAACTTGAAAAGCTCATTCCAACAATGGCTTAGAAAAATGCGGTCACGATTGGAGATAATTGGTTGTGGGATCCCGTGCAATCGAACCACTTCCCTCACAAAAGTAGCCGCAACTGTAGCAGCCGTAAAAGGATGTTTCAAGGCAATGAAATGATCATACTTGCTGACTTTGTCAACCACCACACAGACTGTATCCCAACCATCTGAGAGAGGCAAACCCTCGATGAAATCCATAGAGATTTCATCCCAAACTTGAGCAGGAAGGGCAATGGGTTGAAGGAGACCCGTTGGTGTAGTAGCCAAGTACTTGTGCTGTTGGCACATGGTACAATTTTGTACAAACTGAATCACATCCTTCCTCATTCCTACCCAAAATAGTTCTGCTACCAACCGTTTATAGGTTTTAGTCTAACTCGAATGCCCACCAATTGGAGAATTATGGAACTCTGCAATAATCTGGGAAATTAGTTTTGAGCCCTTAAATGACCAAACGATCTTTGCAGTACAGATTACCATGCACAACTGTATATCCGAGATGTTGTTGTCTCCCAAAAATGATATCATCCCGCAAACCCTTCATAAAAGCATCCGTAACCAACTCATACTTCAGCTGATCCCAGTATTGCCATTGAGGAATAGAAATGGAAGCACATTCAACACGGTCCAGAATCCGAGACAAGGCGTCAGCTACTCGGTTGCTAGCAACACAGCGATATTGGATGTCAAAATCAGATCCCATAAGCTTAGCAACCTACTTTTGATATTCAGTACCCACTAAACGTTGTTCCAACAGAAATTTCAGACTTTGCTGGTCAGTTCGAACCACAAATCTCCTTCCCAAGAGGTATGGTCACTACTTCATGACTGTGAAGACAATGGCCATAAGCTCCTTTTTGTAAGTGGGTTTAAGGCGAGCTTGGGGACCCAGAGTATGACTGTAAAATGCTATAGGGCGTTGCCCTTGTAACAAAACAGCCCCAATACCATAACCCGAAACATCCGTTTCAATGATGAAGGGTTGGGAGAAATCTGGCATAGCTAACACAGGTACCGTAGACATGGCATGTTTCAGCTCACTAAAAGCCCTCTCGGCCTCGGCATTCCATCCATATTTCTCTCTTGAGCAGCTTCGTCAGAGGTAAGGCAATCCATGCATAACCTGCCACAAACTTACGATAATAACCGGTTAGTCCCAAGAATCCCCTACGTTCTCTAAGCGTGGAAGGAGTTGGCCAAGAAATCATGGCCCGAACTTTACTTGGATCGGCTTCCACGCCTGCCCTTGATATAATATGGCCAAGATAAGCGATTTGTAACTGCCCAAACTCACACTTTTTAAGGTTGGCATATAAACTGTGTTTCTGCAGCATCTCTAAAATAGTAGCCAAGTGATCCTGGTGAGACTTTTCATCATGGTTGTAGATGAGAATAAACCAACACAAACTTCCTCAGAAATGGCCAAAAAACATCATTTGTCAATGACTGAAAAGTGGCTGGTGCGTTCGTAAGTTCGAAAGGCATGATAAGGAACTCATAGTGCCCATCATGAGTCCTAAATGCTGTCTTAGGAACATCAGCAGTGTCGAGGCGGATTTGGTGATAACCTAACTTAAGGTCGACCTTAGAAAATATCTGCGCACCATGGAGCTCGTCAAGAAGTTCATCAATAACCGGAATTGGGTATTTATCAGGAATCGTGGCCTTGTTTAAAGCCCTATAATCAACACAAAACCTCTATGACCCATCTTTTTTCTTAACTAGCAGCACATGACTGGAGAAGGGACTACTACTGACTTGAATTATACTTGCAGCCAGTGTTCTAAAACACGTTTTCAGTATTGAGGCGATTTCCTCTACTGAGGCGAGGCGTAAGCCTCATTAGGAAGAGATAAAAACTTAAAATACATAAAACAATCAATAAGTTTATAATTCATCATTCATAAAACAAGTAAACAACCAATAAGATCATAATTTCATATTATATAAAACAACAATTAAGGCAATAAGTTCATAATTCAAATGGTAACCAACTAACCATATAAAATAACAAGTTCATAACGTTTTTTGGGATTTCGTTATTGAGGCAGGCTTATGAGGCGTATCGAGGCGTAAATTGAGGCGTAAGCCTCATTGACCAGTTTTGAGGCGTAAGCCTCATAACGTTTTTTTGAACAATGCTTGCAGCAAGCATTTCTCGAATCAAACGTTTCAGCCTTCTGAAATTGAGGATACCGGTATGGGCGGACACTAATAGGTGATGTGCCCTCCTTGAGCACAATTGAATGTTCATAGCCTTGGATAGGAGGTAATCCAATGGGCATTTGAAAAACCCCTTCATATTTTGCTACCACCTTATGCAAGAATTCAGGAATAATTGAAGACTCGGTGATATTACCGATACCTGATTAAGCTCTACCAACAGACCCTACCCTTCGTGCTTACAAGTCCGCATCATAGCCTTAAGAGACACCAACGTTTTACCAAGCCAAGGGTCTCCTCACAGCGTAACAATTTCGTTGCCGAATTGAAACTTCATCACTTTCAGATTCCAATTTGTGTGAGTCATGCCTAAGGTTGCCAACCATTGTATTCCCAAGATGATATCAGAACTTCCCAACCCTAAATGCAAGAAATCTTCAACAATATCAATCCCCTGAAGGTAAAGAGTAATGCCCTTACATATGCCCTTTCCTTTGATCGAGTCTCCAGTACCTATGGTAATTCCATAAGACTCTGTTTTAGTGATAAGGAGCTTTAGTTTCTGCACTAAGTTTGTTGAGATGAAATTGTGTGTAGCTTCAGGATCGATTAATGTCACCATCTGCTGATCACCAACAATACCATTCATCTTCATGGTTTTCGGTGTTGTCAAGCCCACCACTGAATTGAGAGACACCTCCACCGTCTCTGAAATTTCTGCCGTCTCCAACCTCGGCTTGACCTCCAGCTCCGGAGCAGATTCCGGTTCATCTTCATCTTCATCTTCCCTGTCGTGGGTTATCAATACGTTCATCTCTTTTTTCTTACATCGGTGACCTAGTGCCCATTTCTCATCACATCTGTAACATAATTCTCTTTCACGCTTGATTGTATCTCGGAATCAGTCATCCGCCGTACTTCTCCATAGGGTTTTGCAGAAGGGAAAGTTCCACCAACAACCGGTCGTGGGCATCCAAAATATGACGTAGAAGGTCGAATGAGCCCTCCAGTTCGTGTAGCCGAGAAGCCCATCGTCGACTTAGGTAAGTTCATGGCCAGCAGTTTCCCTTCAATCTTCTGGGCCAAGTCCATAGCCCGGCCCAAGTTACTCGGTTCCAAAACTCCAAGTTCATTTCGAATTTCCTTCTGACGGGGCAAATAACTCAATGAATTTTCTCCTGTATTCCTTCACTGTCCCTTCTTGTTGTAGAGCCAGAAATTGCTCATGTAATGACCCTTCTTGAGTGGATCGGAATTGTTTCGGTATCAATAATTTCATCTCATCCCACAAGACCATGGGTCTCTTCTTATGCTCCCACTGGTACCACAACAACGCGTCCCCTTCGAACCCGATGACCGTCGCCTCCGGTTTATCTTCGTTCATGAATCGTTGCATAGAAAAGTACCGTTCCACTTTCAGGATCCATCCATCTAGGTTCGTTCCGTCAAACACAGGCATCTCAAGCTTACGTAAACGAAAATCTTGTCGATACTCAAAGAAATTTGGAGTACCCTCAGATCCTGGTATACCTCCCACCGTTGGGCCGTGAGCCATCGTCGCCTTCCCCTTCCCCGATGACGACGCAGCAACCCGAGCAGCATCTTCTTGAATCTTGAGGAGTTGATCAAATTGTTTATTCATGGATAGTACTTTGTCTTTAATGGATCTGACTTCTCGATGGAGCTCTTCCCTCACTGTTCCGATCACCTCTTCCATGATGTCCATTCGAGCTTGCACATTCTTACCCGCCATCTTCACAGGAAAGTGCTCTGATACCAATTTTATAGGTATTTAAAAAAAATAAAAATAATAAATTTCAGATAATCGAATGGAATTATGGATTGAGTTGTTATTTATGAACTAAGTGCAGTACAGAATTCTTCCAAGCATTCGAGAGGCTTGTTCTCTCCATAAGAGCTATAGGCTCAATTAGAAAACATTCTTCGATGCCCCACACAGCACACAAGCACAGAAAAATATACTCTCAGTAATCCCTAGTCCCCACAGAATTCCTAATGGAATTTTACCACCCACACAGCTCACATAACCGACTGCTTACCTACACAGCTCAGCACACAATCCAGCTCACACACATGCAGCACCTAATTGGTATTTCCTGTTTTACCCTTCCTAGAGTAAGTGAAACGTACCTGTGGCCTAACATAGTTGCTTTTGCTGGCATACACTGATATGCTTTTGAGTGGTGGGCCTTTATGATGAGAGATTTTGAATATGAAAAAGACGAAATACATTTTTCACAAGTCATTTTATGGAGAGGCTAAATAACAAAAATGTTTCTTTAGATAATCCTTTTTGGGCAAACCCAATTCCTATGTTCTCTGTCCATGCTTTTTAAGTTATGGGTGTAAGAAGGAAGATTATTTACCTAACCTAGTTTTTGTATGATTCCACTATGTCTCTTCTTAAGATTCTGAGCATATCATGGCATTCTTTATACAGAAAACGGTTAACATTTAGCCTGTTTTTATTGTAGTTTTTTAATAATCTGTATAATTTGAGATTATTGTATTTGTGCTTTTAAGTGTGCCTTTTCCTAATACTTTTAACTTACCAGGCTTGGAATTCGGAAAGTGGATCTACCAAAGTATGAAGAACAGTTGGAACTCAAAATTGCCAAAGGTCAGTTGGAGGAGCTGAAGAAGGATGCTCTTGAGGCCATGGAAACTCAAAAGAAGCGGTATATTATTCATGCCCTGCTCACTCTTGCTATTGTAGACTTTTTCATTTCTCTGCACTTTTATTTCTCTAGGTGTGGCCCTTTGTCAGGTGGTGAAGGATAGAGTTGAATGGGTAATGGGTTCAAGAATCTCATCTAGGAAAAAAGAATATCATCCATATATAACTTTCATGTATAGGGTCATTAGGACAAGGCTCAAGTTTGTTCTTTCAACTCTTGATCATCTCTTGTTACGTTGATTAATTTATTATAAACCGGTAAGAAACGTGCTCATGTGCAAAGCATGAATATTTATGTCTCTAGTAGATATTTTTGTCTTGAATCAGCCATCTAGGAAGGAAAATTAGGATAATACATTGTAAAGATCATTACTATCAATGACTAAGAGCAAATTATTAGACATTTACAATCCCGTAGGCTAGAATATGAGGTTGGAATGGAAGTTCATTGCTAATTCAAATACGTTCTGAGGCTACGGTGCTGCATATGTGATATACCAAAATGCATATGTGGTATCCCAAAATCCATAAATTTATAGAAGGTTTCAAATACCGTAGGACATGACATAGTTTTGTATCAAGGATAGGAGACATACATTGCTCTTAGATGCTAGTTTTTTTTTTGACTAGTTTTGAAAGGGCTCTTAGATGCTAGTTTAGATGACAAATGAGTGACTGATGCAGAGGTACTGCCTTTAAATTTATTAGATGACTGCAGACATTTTTCTTTTATCTCTCCACTTTCGTACTATGTTTACTATCTTACTAATGATACTCAGTTAAGCTTATCCTTCCATTATTCCGGAATTGCAGGGAGGAATTTAAGGATGAGCAAATGGTGGATGTGAAGTCATTGGACATCCGAAACTTCCTCTGAAATCTGAAATTTCCTTCTTTTTTTTTTCGGATTTAAAAATGAGGTTGAACTGTTGATGGGAGATAATGGACACCGACCAGATATTGCCTTGCTTTAATAATAAGGGACCATCCGAATGGGTATTTTGTTTCTTTGTATTTATAATTCTGTTACCATGTGATGTGAGTGAGAACCGGAAACCTGTTGTCACTGTTTTTGCATGGTGCTATGAAGTTTACATTCAGCGCCTTACTTTCCCTTTTACGGTATCTAAGGCCTCGTCCTGTAGTTATTTCAGTCCGTTTTCGTTTTTATTTTTTAAAAACAATTTCGAAAACGCGTTCGTTAACTGTTTTTCATTTTATTTTCGGTAAAAAAAAAACAAAAACAAAACCAGTTGTTAAAAGTGAAAGTTTTGAAAAACATAAAATATTTGTTTTTCATTTTATTTTTCACTTTTTTTTATATTTTAAAAAAACTTAAACTATTAATTGTACTGTTATACGTTTGATATAACTAGTACAAGATGAAACAAGATTTTTAAATTATCAAAGTGCCTTATATATATATATATATATTCTAGAATAATTCATTTCCAATTAGAACTAAAAGTATTCATACAATAATATATATATATATATATTAGTACTTATGTTTTTTTGATTTTTTTTTTTTACTCACTTATTCGATTTTCACTGGATTGGACCTATAATTTTAAAAATCACTCAATTTCATCCTTCTGACCAGAATTTTACAAGTCAACCGTTAAAAACTTGACAATGACATTTTTGCCCTTAACTTTAAAATCAAAATTTAATAAAAAGAAAAACATGCCACTTATCAAATTTTTATTTATTAATATATGAAATTCTAAATTAAATTTATACGCATCTCCTTTTTAATTTTAATTTTTATGTTTTAAAAAAATAATTCAACAAAAGCTTTTAAATGTTATCTTTCCAGAAATCCAGATCTCTTTAAAAACAAATCATTATCATCTCTCAATCTCATTTCTCTCGATCCATATCACCTTCATCTCCATCAATCTCATCTCTCTCGATTCACCATCACAACCAAATCACCATTATCATCTCTCCCGATCTTATCACTATTTCAATCTCGTCGCTGAGACCACCGTGAAAACAATCTCAACCACTGCATCCTCGCGAATCAGCTGTCACCCTGTTAACGGGAAATTTGTTTAAGATGAGAAATTCCTATTAACGCCCTCGAGACCACTACCGCGAAAGTGGTGGCCGGGGTCGGTACCGTTGATACCTGACCTGATCTTGTATGAATATGATGGAGGATGAAATCGTAGGTAGGAGACAAAACGTCCTGCCCGTCGGGCTTCGTGCTTATGTAGTAGATCTAGAGAGCTTGAGGAGACAAGCCATCCCGCCCGTCGAGCTTCGTGGTAGGTAGGAGATGAGTTATCCTTTCCGTCGAGCTTTGTGGTAGGTAGGAAACGAGGGAGCTTGAAGTTTCTTTACTGGTATGAAGGGGTTGATCTTCGTTGTTGTTTCCCGATCTCATGTAAGACAAATTAGAGAGCTAAGACCAATGAGGTCGGTTCCTAGCCCGTATACACACATGCGTAACACAGTAGATAATAGGAAATACACAAGTATTTTGTAGAGGGAGGTGGACTGAACAAGGGGGAAAAACCATCACGAACGATCACATGCTTAAAAACCCCTAAGGCAGTATCCAGAGAAAGGGGGAATACCCTTCCTTATGTATATATCAAAGAATGCTCCGGGGAGCTTACAAGAATGGTGAAGTAATACAACGTAGTTGCTCCAGAGAGCTTACAATGGTGGTCGAATGTAGACCGATATCGGTATATTCTAGGTAAAGGTAACACATATATTGATGATGTCGAGAGATCTTTTTAGCGAAGCATGTCTGTCTTCTGTCATTTTTTGGGGATCCCTTTTTATGCCTTTTACAGGCATATTTATAAATGGTGACTACCTTGGCGTGCAAGTCCCAGGATTCTTCAACCTTCCTCTCCTTATTGAGTACGATTCTTCCTTTAATGTAGCTGATCGGATCGTGGCTAATATCTCGGAGGGGATGTGATTGTTTCCTCTTCGGACTCTTCCTTTCTTGATAGGCGGGATTTTCTATATAGTTAACCCCAAAGAATAGGTTGTGGAGGATATCTTGGAGGAAAAGGTATTTGTTTCCTCTTTGGACTCTTTCACTAATGATGGCCATTAAAGAGTTGAATATTCTCTTATTAATGGTGTTGATCATGTCATTAATTGGGTTAACTGCCTCCATTAATACGATTGACCTTATTAATGGTACTTTAAATGTCATGGAAGCCAATCCTTTCTTCCTACGTTGCCGAGAGGAGAGCTCTAGTTCTGCATGTCACTTTGAAGAGGTACTTCATGGAGGTTACCTGAGGTGAAATTTGATATTCCTTGAGGGCGAGGTACCCTAGGATCCAGTATACTGGCAGGGTTCCCCGGGGACCTCTCGATTGTCACGTAGCTGGATGCTGGTCATCCCATGGAGCTTGTGCTAACCATTTTAAGGGCGAAATATCCCATAGGGTTCCAACCTTGTAGCTGGGAGCTTGGTTTAGTTACGCTGAGCTTTGTCATGAAGCTTGACCTAGTTGTGCAGGCTTCTTAGCGGGGTAGAGGGCTTGGCTAGCAGGCCCTGGCAAGGTGTTTGCCATAAACAGGCGACCTTGGATCGCTTCTGGAAGGGTGGAGAGGTACGCTCGAGTACTGCTCTTGCTACTTGATTTAACCATGCCAAGATCTATAGTGGATCTTGGCGCTTTTGGTGAGGACGGGGCTTTACTAGCTTCTTCCTTTTATGCTCGGACAGGACGAGATTATACCTCGACGAGGTAGGAGTGCCTCTTGATGTCGGGGGACCCAGGTCCTTTCACATCGACTTAGCTTCGGGCTTTATCCTGGTATAAGGAGCTTAACGAGGTCTCATCAGGCTTTATTTGGTAAGCCTGGACATGTGCGAGATGCCCATATGGTATGGGCGGCCTCGCCTTGCTCCTGTAGGATTGTGTGGAAGCTCGACCTCGGGGACCTTGATACCTCTGTCATACAAGCCCAAATTTAGACTCTTGTGGGAAGGCTGGGAAGTGGAAAATTCTTCTTTGGTCCTTATCCAAATTTTGCTACTAACGGAAGTCCCCTCTTACTTGAACACCGGTAAGTATTTGGGGTTGGAGTCTGAATCTTGTACTATATGAAGAATTTTGTTTGTCGCTTCTTACTTGTAGCCAGAAATGCTTCCAGACTTAGAGAACCGGGGTACTATTCATTCCTGCAAAATAAATGAGCGTATTGCTCGATCATGTCGGATGAAGCTTCTGTGGTTAACATGGGTACCAACAATTCCTTTTCCAGGAATCACGGTACTTAGACGAGCTGGTGAAATGATCCCGGTAGGCATCTATGGCATCTAGATCCTTCCTAGCAGGGTTGGCTCGGCCAAGGTAGTAGGATGACCTTTTTGGTTGTTCCGATTTCGTGATTTAGCAGGCAACTATGCTCTTACACTCAGATCCTTTTTAGGGGAGGTCACCTGACCAAGACATCATGAATACTAGCTACCTTGGTCTTGGGATCCGGATGGCAACTATGCACTTATACTCAGATCCCTCTTGGGCGTGGTAGCCCGACTAAGGCATCAAGAATGCTAGCGAGCTATCTTGGTATCGAGGTTACCATTGTCGAAATACCATGGCGTTCCTCTTGGAGGGATTAATCTGGTCCAAGGCATCAGGAGGGCTATCTAGCTATATCCTGGTATTTTGATCTTGATGGCAACTATGCCTTTACACTCAGACCCTTCTTCGCCCGACCAAGGCGTCAGGAGTGCTATCTAGCTATTTCCTGGTTTTTTGATCCAGATGGCAATTATGCTCTTACACTCGGATCCTTCTTGGGGGAGGTTATTCGACCATGGCATCAGGGGTGATGAGGGGGCTTCCCCGATCAATCCCTGGTCTCGAGATCTGGATGGCAACTATGCTCTTACACTCAGACCCTTCTTAGCGGGGGGTGGTGCCCGACCGAGGCATCAGGAGTGCTATCTAGCTATTTTCTGGTCTCGAGGCGATCATTGTCGAAATACCATGGCATTCTTTCTGGAGGGATTTATCCAGTCCATGGCATCAGGAGGGCTATGGAGCTCTCCTGGTGATGGCGATCCTCTTGAAGGGATTTTATCCGGTCTAGGGCATTAGGAGTGCGGTGTAGCTCTCCTAGTGATGGTGATCACATGAGATCTACTACGGATACCAAAATCGAAAGAGATGCAAACTCATGGCGAGCTAATATAAAGTTGTATCAATGCATGGTGGTATTGGTTGATAACCAGTCTCGCTCTAGGAGTTCTTTAACGAGTAGAATCTCTTGAGATGGTGCTAGGGCCATCGCCCCTCACACTGGAGTACAGGGAAAATATTGAGCTTCAAGTCCCCAAGTGATGTAACCGGTTTGGAAGTATGCTTAGGGTAGATGAGAGCCTTCAACAATTGTAATGGAGTTCGGGACTCCATTTTGAACTAATCGGGTCCTCTGGGTGCTCCCCGAATGGATCGGGACCTCGATGGCTTACTAGGGCATTAGAATTCCCATTACAAATTGAGAGGAGCCATCGGTATGATAATCTTCAAGAGCAAGCTGGTGTTTGCTAAGGTCGAGCTCGTGCCAACCAAGGAGGATGGTTACTTCTTCACAACCTTCCAGGTAGAGTTGGCTCTACTTCCCCCATTTGACTTAAGAGTCATTGATGGACGGAAAAGGGAGGGGATTAAGAAGAAAGCCGCTGAGATGGTTGTGTATGTTCCCCTCTTAGTTGGCAAGTCTTGGGTTGTTGAAGCAGACCCGGGCTCGAAATCATATGATCAACCCGATAAGGGAGCTTCTCCCTTAAATAAAGACCACAGCTGAGGTGGTTGTTTATATGGCAGGTGAGCCCTGGTTGATCTAGAAGTAGATGTTTCGGATGGAGAAAACTGCTCACTTAGGTGACGTCAAACCAAGAGGTTGAGGAGCTGACCACGGTAGTGAAGGGCACAGTTGTTTTGAATGACCAGAATTGAGGTAACCATGGCTAATAAGCAGGGAACTCGATAGTGGATCCAACATGCATATGATGTGGAGAGACTCAGGTCCATGCATCGTGTCACGCGAGGATTGCTCTGAAGGAAGAGGTAAACTCTTGAGGGAGTGGTTTAAACTCTGCATGGCAGCGCGGCTACCTTGGGAGCCAATGTGGGTGTGTCATTTGCTGAAGGACCCTTCTGTGTTGCTTGCTAGGCAGCTCGAGATCTTCTTCCGTCTGACCTGATCATCATTGGAGGTTGGATACCTTGAGTAGATCACAGAGAAAATTGAGAGTTACCTGGTTCCGCTCCAACTGAAGCCAGACCTTATTGAGATGATGGATGCGCAGCTGATTAGGAGGACTTGGTTCTCATTTTTGCTTTCATGTCTAGTCGCGTTGGGGTAGGAACTACCTTGAAGTCCTCTGCTGTTGTAGATGCATGGGGGGCTTCAAGTCTGCCTACCTCTCTATCTGAATCTGTCAAAGTAGAGGTCCATATTGGTGTTACCAAGGTGTTGGCTCAGAGAGGTAGACCGGGACCAAGGTAGCTCGCTAGGGCGATGAATGGCCCCAAACAAGTGGAGAGGAGACATCGGCCTAGTAACTGCCAGGAGACACGCTCGGGATTCTAGAAGTTTCCCGCGACTGAGAGAACACTTTGGACCCCTCCGTGATGAGTGGTGACTTACTTGAGCATTGGATGACCCTATATGAATGGAGAAGAACTACCTGTCTGGTACCGGTTCAGAGGAGTACTTGGCCCAACAATTGAGAAAAAGCTTTGAACCCTCCAAGAGTGGGAAACCTATGGGATCTCCTCGATCATAGTGGGCTTCGGTAGCTTGCCAGGGCGATGAATGGCCCGGTAAACATGGAGTGAAGCCACCAGTCTTGTAACGGTGCTACCGGTCCAGAAGCATGCTTGGGATCTCTGGAGTCCCCTGCAATTGAGAGAAAGCTCTGGAGCCTCCTGAAGTGAATCGAGAGTTCAGTGGCTCACCTGGGCGTTGACAGGCCCTGTATAAGAAGTGAGGAGCCACTTGGCCTTACAGTGAGGCTGGTAGTCCAGAGGTTTACTTAGGCATGTAGGAGGCCTTACAAAGAATGGGAAACCTCTGGGCTCTCCTCGATCAGATCGGGCTTCGGTGGCTTACTAGGGCGATGAATGGCCCGGTAAACATGGAGCGAAGTTGCTAGTCTTGTAGCTGTGCTACCGGTCTAGAAGCAATGAATCAGAAGCTCAATGGCTCACTTGGGCGTTGACAGGCCCTGTATAAGAAGTAAGGAGCCACTTGGCCTTACAGTGAAGCTGCTAGTCCAGAGGTTTATTTAGGCATGTAGGAGGCCTTACCAAGAGTGGGAAACCTCTGGGCTCTCATTGATCAGATCGGGCTTCGGTGGCTTGCTAGGGCGATGAATGGCCAGGTAAACATGGAGCGAAGCCACCGGTCTTGTAGCGGTGCTACCGGTCTAGAAGCTTACCTTACCAAAGGTGGAAAGCTTCTGAGACCTCCTCGATCGGATCGGGCTTCGATGGCTTGCTAGGGCGGTGAATGGCCCAGTAAACATGAAGCGAAGTCAACGGAGGTACTGGTCCAGATGCATGCTTGGGATCCTAGAAGTCCCCAGCAACTGAGAGAGGGCTCTGGACCCTGCTTGAATGAATGAGGAGCTCAGTGGCTCACTTGGGCGTTGAAAGTCCCTGTATAAGAAGTGAGGAGCCACTTGGCCCTACAGTGGGGCTGCTAGTCCAGAGGTTTACTTAGGCATGTAGGAGGCCTTACCAAGAGTGGGAAACCTCTGGGCTCTCCTTGATCAGATCGAGTTTCGGTGGCTTGCTAGGGCGATGAATGACCCAGTAAACATGGAGTGAAGCCACCGGTCTTGTAGCGGTGCTACCGGTCTAGAAGCTTGCTTAGGCACGTATGTGGCCTTACCAAAGGTGGGGAGCTTCTGAGACCTCCTCGATCGGATCGAGTATCCGTGGCTTGCTAGGCCGATGAATGGCCCGGTAAACATGGACCAAAGCCACCGATCTAGTAGCGGTTCTACCGGTCTAGAAGCTTGCTTAGGCACGTAGGTGGCCTTACTAAAGGTAGGAAGCTTCTGAGACCTCATCGATCAGATCGGGCTTCGACCGCTTGCTAGGGCGGTGAGTGGCCCGGTACACACGGAGCAAAGCCACCAGTTATGTACTGGTATAAGAGCATGCTTGGGATCTTTGGAGTCCCCAGCAATTTAAAAGGTGGCTCTGGACCATGCTGGGATGGATCGGGGTTGTAGTGGCTCACTTGGGCGTTGACCGACCCTGTACAAGAAGTGATGAGCCACTTGGCCTTACAGTGAGGCTGCTAGTCCAGAGGTTTGCTTAGGCATGTAGGAGGCATTACCAAGATTGGGAAACCTCTGGGCTCTCCTCGATCAGATCGGGCTTCGGTGGCTAGCTAGGGCCATGAATGGCTCGGTAAACATGGAGCGAAGTCACCGATCTTGTAGCGGTGCTACCGGTCTAGAAGCTTGCTTAGGCACGTAGGTAGCCTTACCAAAGGTGGGAAACTTATAAGACCTCCTCGATTCGAGCGGGTTTCGGTGGCTTGCTAGGAGGGTGAATGACCCTGTAAACATAGAGCGAAGCCACCGGAAGTACTGGTCCAGATGCATGCTCAGGATCCTAGAAGTCCCCAACAACTATGAGAGGGCTCTGGACCCTGTTGGGATGGATCGGGGTTATAGTGGCTCACTTGGGAGTTGACCAACCCTGTACAAGAAGTGAGGAGCCACTTGGCCTTACAGTGAGGCTGCTAGTCCAGAGGTTTGCTTAGGCATGTAAGAGGCCTTACCAAGAGTGGGAAACCTTTGGGCTCTCCTCGATCAGATCGGGCTTCGGTTGCTAGCTAGGGCGATAAATGGCCCAGTAAATATGGAGCGAAGCCACCGGTCTTGTAGCGGTGCTACCGGTCTAGAAGCTTGCTTAGGCACGTAAGTGGCCTTACCAAAGGTGGGAAGTTTCTGAGACCTCCTCGATCCGATCGGGTTTCTGTTGCTTGCTAGGGAGGTGAATAACCCGGTAAACATGGAGCGAAGCCACCGGATGTACTGGTCCAGATGCATGCTCGGGATCCTAGAAGTCCCCAACAACTATGAGAGGGCTCTGGACCCTGCTGGGATGGATCGGGGTTGTAGTGGCTCACTTGGGCGCTGACCAACCCTGTACAAAAAGTGATGAGCCACTTGGCCTTACAGTGAGGCTGCTAGTCCAGAGGTTTGCTTAGGCATGTAGGTGGCCTTACCAAGAGTGGGAAACCTCTGGGCTCTCCTCGATCAGATCGGGCTTCGGTTGCTAGCTAGGGCGATGAATGGCCCGGTAAACATGGAGCGAAGCCACCGGTCTTATAGCGATGCTACCGGTCTAGAAGCTTGCTTAGGCATGTAGGTGGCCTTACCAAAGGTGGGAAGCTTCTGAGACCTCCTCGATCGGATCGAGCTTCGGTGGCTTGCTAGGGCGGTGAATGGCCCAGTAAACGTGGAGCAAAGCCACCGGAGGTACTGGTCCAGATGCATGTTCAGGATCCTAGAAGTCCCCAGCAACTATGAGAGGGCTCTAGACCCTGCTGGAATAAATCGAGAGTTCAGTGGTTCTCTTGGGCGTTGACAGGCCCTGTATAAGAAGTGGGGAGCCACTTAGCCTTACAGTGAGGCTGCTGGTCAAGAGGTTTACTTAGGCATGTAGGAGGCCTTACCAAGAGTGGGAAACCTCTGGGCTCTCCTCGATCAGATCGGGCTTCGGTGGCTTGTTAGGGAGATGAATGGCCTGGTACATATAGACCGAAGCCACCGGACTTGTAGTGATACTACCGCTCTAGAAGCTTGCTTAGGCACGCAGGTGGCATTACCAAATGTGGGAAACTTCCGAGAGATCCTCGATCGGATCGAGCTTCGGTGGCTTGCTAGGGCGGTGAAAGGCCCTGTAAACATGGAGCGAAGCCACCAGAGGTACTGGTCCAGATGCATGCTCGGGATCCTAGAAGTCCCCAACAACTGAGCGAGGGCAATGGACCCTGCTGGAATGAATCGAGAGTTCAGTGGCTCACTTAGGCGCTGATAGGCCCGGTACACGAAGCGAGGAGCCACTAAGCCTCTACTGGTGATGTTGCTCTAAAGGCTACACAGCTGAGTTGGCTTCTCGTATTCATGAATTGACCTACTACAGCTACCTATGAGCTTACGAAGAGTGGACCCGAAGGCATGAGGGGATCCGTATGAACAGATCGAAGCCCAGTGGATCTGCTGGATAAGTGATACACTGGTGGCGGAGCGAATCTGTTGTAGAAGAGCAGGAGAGGTGCAGTTCTACTGTATATGAGGTCTCGATGTATCAAAATGGTTTAGCTATATAGGAGATCTTCAATCGGGGAGCTACTGTATTGGAGCTCCACGATTATCTGAGCAAGTTCACTTCATAGGAGTAGCATAATGAACTGGTTCCACCAGGAATCCCACGTACCATATTTGCTCCACAATGAACGAAACTCATTAAATGATAAAATGAGCACTACAGGCGATGCATAGGCGATGTAGACAAGTATGGAGAAAAGTCATCGTATATAGTAAATGATATTCATGAATAATGAATCTGTTACCTCGATAGTATAATGATACTTATGTAGAGACATAGAGGCTTTCAAAAGGGGTGTGGAAACTTCCCACAGACGGCGCCAGAAAGTGTTAACAGGAAATTTGTTTAGGATGAGAAATCCCTATTAACGCCCTCGAGACCACTACCGCGAAAGTGGTGGCCGGGGTTGGTACCGTTGATACCTGACCTGATCTTGTATGAATATGATGGAGGATAAAATCGTAGGTAGGAGACAAAACGTCCCGCCCGTCTGGTTTCGTGCTTATGTAGTAGATCTAGGGAGCTTGAGGAGACAAGCCATCCCTCCCATCGGGCTTTGTGGTAGGTAGGAGATGAGTTATCATTTCCTTCGAGCTTTGTGGTAGGTAGGAAACGAGGGAGCTCGAGGTTTTTTTACTGGTATGAAGAGGTTGATCTTGGTCCTGGTCCTGGTCCTCGGTCGGATCCCGTCATGGTACCCTGAGCCCGGTTCTGAAGCCCGATTCCTTCTTGTAATTCCCCGATCTAGATAGCAAGTAAGAAGGGGGGGGGCTTATCTAGCTCCAGCGTCAGAGAGCTTGATTTCTGCCACAGAGATGATGCGGGAGAGCTCATCGACTTCCTTCAAGCTAGTCTGGGTGGTTTCTCCTCATCTTGACGTGCGACTTTGGCGTATAGATGAGAGGATAAGAGTGCTAGGTCCAGCGTGGTAGGAATCTAGCTTCGTTTCCTTAGGTCTTCGTTGTTGTTTCCCGATCTCATGTAAGAAAGATTAGAGAGCTAGGACCAATGAGGTCGGTTCCTAGCCCGCATACGCACATGCGTATCACAGTAGATAATAGGAAATACACAAGTCTTTTGTAGAGGGAGATGGACTGACCAAGGGGGAAAAAGCATCACGAATGATCACATGCTGAAAAACCCCAAGGCAGTATCCGGAGGAAGGTGGAATACCCTTCCTTATGTATATATCAGAGAATGCTCTGGGGAGCTTACAAGAATGGTGAAGTAATACAATGCAATTGCTCTAGAGAGCTTACAATGGTGGTCGATTGTAGACCGATACCAGTATATTCTAGGTAAAGGTAACACATATATTGATGATGTCGAGAGATCTTTAAACGAAGCATGTATGTCTTCTGTCATTGATCGGGGATCCCTTTCTATGCCTTTTACAGGCATATTTATAAATGGTGACTACCTTGGCGTGCAAGTCCAGGATTCTTCAATCTTCCTCTCCTTATTGAGTATGATTCTTCCTTTAATGTAGTTGATCAGATCGTGGCTAATATCTCGGAGGGGTTGTGATTGTTTCCTCTTCAGACTCTTCCTTCCTTGATAGGCGGGATTTTCTGTTATAGTTGACCCCAAAGAATAGGTTGTGGAGGATATCTTGGAGGAAAAGGTATTTGTTTCCTCTTTGGACTCTTTCACTAATGATGGACATTAAAGAGTTGAATATTCTCTTATTAATGGTGTTGATCATGTCGTTAATTGGGCTGACTGCCTCCATTAATACGGTTGACCTTATTAATGGTACTTTAAATGTCATGGAAGCCAATCCTTTCTACATACGTTGCCGAGAGGAGAGCTCTAGTTCTGCATGTCACTTTGGAGAGGTATTTCATGGAGGTTACCTAAGGTGACATTTGATATTCCTTGAGGGCGAGGTACCCTAGGATCCAATATACTGGTGGGGTTCCCCGGGGACCTCTCGATTGTCACGTAGCTAGATGTTGGTCTTCACATGGAGCTTGTGCTAACCATTTTAGGGGTGAAATATCCCATAGGGTTCCAACCTTGTAGCTGAGAGCTTGGTTTAGCTACGCCAAGCTTTATCATGGAGCTTGACCTAATTGTGCAGGCTTCCTAGCGGGGTAGCGGGCTTGGCTAGCAGGCCCTGGCAAGGTGTTTGCCATAAATAGGCGACCTTGGCTCGCTTCTAGAAGGGTGGAGAGGTACGCTCGAGTACTGCTCTTGCTACTTGATTTAACCATGCCAAGATCTATAGTGGATCTTGGCGCTTTTAGTGAGGACGAGGCTTTACGGGCTTCTTCCTTTTATGCTCGGACAAGTATAGATTATACCTCGACGAGGTAGGAGTGCCTCTTGATGTCGGGGGACCCAGGTCCTTTCACGTCGCCTAGCTTCGGGCTTTATCCTGGTATAAGGAGCTTAACGCGGTCTCGTTAGGCTTTATTTGGTAAGCCTGGACACGTACGAGATGCCCAGATGGTATGGGCGGCCTCACCTTGCTCCTGTAGGATCGTGTGGTAGCTCGACCTCGGGGACCTTGATACCTCCGTCATACAAGCCCGAATTTGGACCCTTGTGGGAAGGCTGGGAAGTGGAAAATTCTTCTTTGGTCCCTATCCAAAGTTTGCTATTAACACACCCTAACCAAGCTTCTCTCCACCATTATCTCCATCTTCGATCTACTCTTCCATGGGTTTTTGGTTTTTTCGATCTATTCTGATGTTGCTCCATTTGTACCAATTGAACTTCTTTCTTTAATTTCTCTTTTACAAAAATTGATGTTGTTTTGATTGAAGGAGAATACTTGGATTATTGCAATTGAGTTGGAATACCGTAAATTATTTGGGTTTTTGGAATTAATTTTTGGTTTTTGTTCCTGGAATTTGGTTGAAGAAATTTGGATTGTGTTTGGGTGGTGAGAAAATGTAAGAAAGAAAAATGGGTTTTTGGGTTTCTTTGATCTATTCTGGTGTTGCTCTGTTTGTACCGATTGAATTTCTTTCTTTAATTTTTTTTTTCAAAAATAGATGAGGTTTTGATTGAAGGAAAAGACTTGAATTATTGTAATTGAGTTGGAATGCCGTAGATTATTTGGGTTTTGGAATATTTTTTTTGTTTTTGTTCCTGGAATTTGGTTGAAGAAATTTGGATTGTGTTTGGGTGGTGAGAAAATGTAAGAAAGAAAAATATTGAATTGATGATTGAATTTGTGTTCTTATTTGTTAAAATTTTGTAACTTTATTTTGTCATGTTGATGAATTGTTTTTTGTTGGCGACTTAAAAAATAAACATAAAAGGTTTTTAGAGAGAACTTCAGGATGGAGGTGGATTCTCTCATGGAGTTGAAACTTGAAATATGGATTTGGTTTTATAGGAAAGGTTGACGAAATAAGGAGAGCAGAAATTTGAGTTTGGTTGGATTAGGGAATTGTTCCTTGAATAAGAAATGGAGTGGAGATTTTCTAGTTCAATTGAATAAGAAAGAGATTTTTTTTATATATTTTTATATTTTTATAATTGTTTTTTTTTAATAATTTTTACTTATATTTTAAATTAATTTTTATTATATGTAATTTCTATTTATTTATGTGTTGACACGTGGCATGTAATTGTTTAAAGACAAAAATACCCTTAAAACCGTTTATTTTGACTAACGGTTGACCTACAAAAGGGCAAAATTGAGCGGTTTTTAAAAACGTAGGGACCAATTCAGGGAAAAATGAATAAGTGAGTAAAAAATAGACAACTCAAAAAAACATAGGGACTAAATCAATAATACCCCATATATAATATTATAATATAGTTTACTATAGAATATTAATATATAATATATATTATAAAACATATATTACTATATAAAAATATTATATAAAATAGTATATATTATAATATTTACATTAATATATATTATATATCATATAATATTAATGTATCAATGTATTTTATATATATTATAATATATAATATTAATATATAATATATATTAGGGATTTTAGCAAAACTACCATATTTGAAGGACTGAATAGCAAATCTGCCCTAATACCTAAAACAATTGCAAAAATGCCCTAAAATTTCCTAAATACCCTCACTTATAACTTCACTCAATTTATTACATAATTTATTAGATTTACCTAACTTCAACTAACAATTCACCAACCATCAACTAAAATTTACTAACAAACTCATAAAACCAATAACTAAACATCTAACAATTAGATTTTCTCTTCATTTTAATATTTTAGGTTTCAAAAACATTAGGGAAATAAGGTTATTTGAAAGGTAAGTATTACATTATTAATTTTTTCCAACCATATAATCATTATTTTGATAATGGCATTGACATATGATTAGAGTTTTAATTTTTTTTCATAAAATCGAAAGGGTGAAAGCAATGAAAAGAACTGTCGGGTCATGGTGACCCGATATCGGGTCACCACGACCCGATGGAAAAAAGCATCGGGTCGGTGTGACCCGATATCGGGTCATGCGGACCCGATACTTTTTTCCATCTGGTCGTGGTGACCCGTTATCGGGTCACCATGACCCGACATTCCTTTTCATTGCTTTAATTGGTTGTGAAAAATGTCGGGTCATGGTGACCCGACATCGGGTCAGCATGACCCGATGTAAAAAAGCATCGGGTTTGAATGACCGGACATCGGGTCACCATGACCCGACATTTTTTACATCAGGTCATGCAGACCCGATGTCGGGTCAGCATGACCCGATGGAAAAAAGCATCGGGTGACCCGATACTTTTTTCCATCGGGTCATGGTGACCCGACAAAAGCATCGGGTCACCATGACCCGACCGTATTTTTCATTTATTTCAAACTTTCTTAAAAATATCTGGTCATGGTGACACGATGGAAAAAAGTATCTGGTCAGTATGACCCGAGAGGTTTTTACATCGGGTCATGGTGACCCGATGGGAAAAACTATCGGGTCGATTTGACCCGAGAAGTTTTTCCATCCGGTCATGGTGACCCGATATTTTTTAGAAAGGTTGAAACCAGTGAAAAATACTGTCAGGTCATGGTGACTCGATGGAAAAAAGTATCGGGTCGGTGTGACCCGATAAACGTTTTCAGCGGGTCATGTTGACCTGATGTCGGGTCAGCCTGACCCGACAGGAATTTTTGTCGGGTCATAATGACCCGCTATCGGGTCACCACGACCCGATTGTATTTTTCCTCAGGTTGTGGTGACCCGATGTCGGGTCACCACGACCTGAAACAAAATTATTGTCGGGTCATCCTGACCCGACATCGGGTCACCACGACCCGATGAAAACACTTATCAGGTCACACCGAGTTATGCTCTTTGAAATAAGTATTATTATTATGGTTTTAAATCTTTGTTGTATTATTTTTCAGGATTGACAATGAAAAACGTACATCTGGTTTTGAATTAGGGTGGAGAATGGAAAAATCATCATGGTAAGTATTGGTATGAAGGTCAAAGAGCGAAGGCGTTTAATTTTCCAATAGTAGTATTAAAGGCCAAAAGCCATAAACCAAAAACAAGCTTACAAAAATGCAATTGGAAACCACCAAGCATTCACCATTTTACAAGCCATAAACCAAAAACAAACCATTTACTATGTTTTTATCAGAATACAGACCTTAACACAACAGTAGCATGACAAGACGAAACAGAGTGAATTAAATCCAGTTAGGTGTTCTAGTTGAAACAAATATAGGGAGTTCAAGTTTCCAGGTTCATCATCATGTGTTATAGACAGTTTCCACAATTTTATGTTTATATTTAAATTCAATTCTTAAATATTCTCTCTAACTCTAAATCAAAACTATTGGAAACTATTCCGGCAGGTGTAGGTGAAGACCAGAGACTCGTTTTCGAGCAATCCCATTTAATATCAAACTATTGGAAAACCACCAAATCAAAGCTAGAAACAACAAACGACCTAATTTTAATCAAAATAAAATCAATCCCATATAATTCAACAGTTTTTCGAATCTTTTGTTAGGATTCGAAAATTGAAAACCAAATAACTTGTATTTAAAAACAAAAAAAAAATCCTAAATCAATCCACTAAATCAAATCAATCAAACTAGAAAATTGAAAACCCAAATCACAATTTCAACTCAAAATCAGATTAGGGTTCGAAAATAAAATTACCTCGAAATCGACGGTGGCTGGAATGAAGACGGTGGCTGGAATGAAGACGGTGGCTGTAATGGCGATGATGACTGGAATGGGATAGAGATCGACGATGGCTCGAAGGCGATGGCGGCTAGAATGGAGATGGTGGCTGGAATGGTGACGATTGGGATAGACGACGATGGCTCGAACGCGACGGCAGCTGGAATGGAGACGGTGGCTGGAATGGCGACGATTGGGATCGACGACGATGGCTCGAAGACGACGGTGCTTACAATGGAAACGGTGGCTGGAATGGCGACGACTGGGATCGACGATGATGGCTCGATGACGACTGGATTGGAGACACTGGCTGGAAAGAGATGGAGTGGGATCGACGACGCTGGCTTGAAGAAGACGGTGGCGACGATGACTTGAACGACGACGTGATAGGGTGGGCAGATCGAGACAGAGCGACCAGATGATTTAAGTGGCCTGATGATTTGGATGTTAGAGCATAAAGCCAATCTTTTTCATTTAAGACAAGGGTAAGAGCGTCATTTTAGGCCATTTTTGCAATTGAAATACGTTTTAGGGCAGATTTGCAAATGGTTCCTTAAAACCAGGCATTTTTGCTAAAATCCCTATATATTATTTATATAATATTAATATATTATATTATAATATAGAAAATAATATATAATAATATAGAATATATATTATAATATATAATATATAATATATGTAAATATTACAAAAAAATATTCTATATATTATTATTAATATAATAATATATTATATATTATGATATATAATAATAAAATATGGTATATATAATATTTAATATTATTATGTATATATATTAAAACTATATTTATTTATTTATTTATAAATATATAATAATATATTATATAATATTATATATATATATATATATAATATCAAATATTATATATTTATATAGGATATAATGTGATATATTATTATATATAAAAATATAATATAAAAAATATAATAATTTTTAATAAATAAAATAATATATATATATATATATATTATAATATAAATTATAATATATGTAATAATATTTATTAATTATATTTATAATATAAATTATAATATATGTAATAATATTTAATATATTATTATAATACGTATATATATATTTTTATTATATAATATATATATATATATATATATATTATAATTATTTATTTATAATTTAAGAGTTTAGTTTTGATTAATTCATTTTTTTGATATGTTTTTTTTGAATTAATTTTTGATGTGTTACTTTTGTTTAATATAAAAATTACAATACAAAAATTATTTTGGTTAATTATTTAATTAATTTATTTATAGTGTTAATAATATTAAACCAAATACTAAAATTGATATTTCAATTTTTGATAGTTTCCGGTTAACCTACCAGACGCGTTTTTTCCGTTTTCATTTTCAAAATACAGCTTTCAGTATTTGCTACCATACGCGTTTTTAGAATTCGAAAATGAAACCAAAAATATTGTTTTTATTTTTATTTTTATTTTTATTTTCGAAAAACAGCAACTGAAAACCGCTTATAATACGGGCCCTAATGCTCTATGCTCCTGTTCTTAAGTTTCAAATCAAAGGTTTGCTGAAGTTTAAAAGTCACATTTGCTTATTAGGAATCGTAACGAGGAATCAGTTGAAAAATAGATTATGTCTTACATACAAATCACGAATTAAGTTATTCTCCGATGGAACTTGATTCCTCCCCTTCTATTTAAGGAATCATTTGAGTAAGCGTGACACAAATGTTTGATTGTTTCAACTTTGCCTGTCAATTGTTTGACATCTATATAGGGAGAATTCAAAAATCCCGTAAGGATTTGATTAGAATTGAAAGAAAAGGAATAGTTTCGAATTAACTGATGATAACAATTTATAAAAACTTGTTTTGTTCTCTCCATTAGTCAAAATCTTTGTTAGGAATTTTCTTTTTACTTAATATTGAAATTAAGCAACATTAACCATCTTTCGAATTTGATCAAATCTTGATGCTCAGATGATTCATGTGTGGAAAATAAACTCAATTACAAAATTTCCAAACGAAACCCAACTGAGAATGAAAAGCCGGGACTAACAGAAATAATTTTGGTCGAGTAATCACTTAACTGGAAGGAAAATGCGAGACATTTACTCGTCTGATTCTGTCTGATTCTTTCTCAACCCGTAAGATCACAATAACAGGTGAATTTTAAACACAACCAGCCAACCAGGGTTATATTCTATGTTGACATAAAACTTTGTTCGGCAATAGTCACATTGACCACGTGATCTAGCATTCATTAACAAAATGATGTAGTCAATTTGCTTCATTGTAAGCTGACTAAACCAACTAGCAGTGAAAACTGTAAAAAAATCCAAGAAAAATAATGATAAATTTTTAAAACAAAACACCACCGTGGGCTCATATTTACATTGCTTAAAGAAAATAAAAACAATGAAATCAAGGGCCTATCTCAAAACTGCATATTCTAATATGTTGTGTTGATAAATAATACAATAACAATAGTTGATCAATAATACAATAACAATAACCAAGTGATACTCATCTATAATTTATTCGTTCTTGCCGTATTCTACAACATAATTGAACATCTAAGTGTCTTTATCCGTGAGATTTATGTTTTTTCTTTGATTTGGACCCATGATCATCTTTACCTCGCTTTTTCCCACTTTTCTCACAATCTTTCTGTTTTCCAGGCTTGTCGGTTTTAGTTTTGCTGGATTTCACACTAATATGACCGCCAGAGGGTATCTTTCCACCACCACTTAGCAAAGCTTGATCAAAATCGGCATCTTTGTCTACAATTGCATACCGCTGAAGGAAATCCTCATTCATCAGTCCCTCAATCTTGGCTTTCATCCCCTCCTGCAATGACCAGGTCAATGGACTCTGATTCTAGATGGACAAACTGCAGGCTAAAACAGAATTGAATGAAGAAAATAACACAAAGGCCAAGGTAAGAAGCACACCTCAACTTGCTTTGCTGCATTATTTAGATCCTCATCCACAGAGATATTGTGAGGTTCCAACACTCTCTGAACACAATTTCAACAAGTCACAATAAGATTAGCATCAATACTAATAAAGCTGTTCTAATAGACGAAAAACAATAAAAGCATTCAGCTAAATATATGAGAACCAAAGAATCGAACAGTACAAGAATCTATTGCAGCTAAGGAATGATTAAATCCATTAACAGGCCCACAAACAGGGTCGGAACACTCAATTGACTTGATGTTATACCCAAAAGTTTTTTTTTTCAGCTGTTGCAATATGATGCATAAGAACCCGGAGAATTTACATTTTATAGTAACCTTAACAATGATAAAAGTGTTATAGCTGTAAGAGTTATTGTAATAGTCTAACAATCATATTTTACTTTTTAAGGTGTGAGTTACAAGGTTGATCTTCAACTTACTTCTTTTATTCGAGATGGAGCTAATTCAAACTCTTCGGATGCAATGTCAGATAAATATTTGTACAGCTTCTTCATAACCTTTCTTAAGAGTGTAAGTATCTGTGGCCTTTCTAACTTCATTTGCCCCTGTAATACGAGAGAGATCAATTGAACATTAGACATCTATATGGTTAACAGGAATAAACTAAAACAAAAGCAACCAGCAGGACCACATTGAAAGTAGTAAAATTAGGAGATTAAGATGATCTGCAGATTCTCACTCGAAACGTAAAATGCTACATGCAAACAGTAGTGTATGTGATATTGTTCAAAGAGTAACGCTGAGAAGCAAACCTCAATGTATGAGATATCTCGCCTCTGCACACCAATGCAAAACAGTACAGAAGCCTGAACATATGACAATGAAATTGGAAGCTTCTCTTGAAAATATAGGTCTGCCAGCTTCGATATGCGTGCCAAATTCTGAAAAAGAAAAATGAAATGAAATAAAGAACACTACACGAGACATAATTCAGAGCTTAAATTTTAAAGCCAACAATTTCCAATGAACACCTCAGTAATAAACCTTATTGCACAAGTATTACTTGTTACCTATTGATAATTATTTTTATTTTAGTGAATGACACCAAACATTGTACATAGATCAACATCTTGCATGACCACTCTTTAGTTTCAATCAATTTCACTAGAAACATACAAATTATAATATCAAACTTGTCTCCAAATGGATAACCTGTTGGTTAGATCTCTTGAAATGGAAGAAAGAGGTCTACGGATCGATCCCTCCAAATAAACCTTAAAAGTAGATATAATTTAATTTGTGTTTGTGCATGGGGTTGGTTGGGGTGGGGTGTGTGCTGAAACCAAAAATAAAATAAAATAAACAGCAAACTTAAAACTGTTTTTTGAATATACAATCTGAAGGGAAATAAAAGCTATATCATCAATAGGCGATGAGCCCTACAAGTAATGATGCTATAATCTGAAGATTGTAAAATGCCACTCAGAAGGGAAAACTATTCAAGATTGAAGGCTTGTGGTATTTATTCCATTGAAGTAGTTTTCAGGAAATGGTTTTATGTCCATGATTTAAGGACAGAAGCCTTTTTACCAATCATGTACATTATTTTACATAAATAATCGTGCATAAATATTAAATTTGGAAGATTTATGAACACACCCAAAAAATGCAGAGCGTTTGCTACTGTATTAGAGATCTTACCGGAGAATACTCTTCGAGACCATCTGCATAAGCTCTCACATGATCCATATCATATGGTGATAAAATATCGGTATGTAACTTCAAAAATGAATCGGAGGTGGATTGTGTAGGTTCTAGCTCCATAAAGTTGATCTTAGGGTCCATAATGCTGATAAATATAAGAGTAGAATGAGAATATTTTACAACCAACGAGTTCAAAGAGGATAAAAAATCAGTACTAACCTCATAATAAGCTTATAGTCCATTGATCGGAAATTATCATGCTGGACCAGTCCAAAAAAGTTTCGCTTGAATTCTAGGGATCATCCACAAAATTCAATCTAGGAATTAAGAATACGAATAATACAGAAATTATATATATATATATATATTTATAAATGAATCCGCCTCCTTATTAAAAGAAGGGAAAAAAAATAGTGAGAAGACTCACCTCTGTAAAATGGACTAAAGAAGCCCCATTCATCTGATTCATTGACTTCAATATCCTCACTATGCAATGGTTTCAGAACCATACATGTATGCTCACCAGTCACAGCATTCTTTCCAATTAAAAAAAAAAAAAAAATCAAATTACCAACTAATCAACCAAGCACATTACACTCTACAGCATTATTCAAGAAAAGAGACAGAAATGGGAATAGGAGTGAGTGAGTGAGTGAGTGAGTGAGTGAGTGAGTGAGTGAGAGAGAGAGAGAGTAAGAGGCATCTTAACTGAATTCGGGGCAATGTAGAAAGGAGCAAATTTATGTTTTCTCCAAAAGCGGAAAAGTTCCAAGGTAAGACCAAAGGAGACACCAATGTAATTGAGTTTCTCAGACCGCCGTTCACGAAGATGTACTAGCAAAGGAGGAAGATCTGTTCTGGGTTTTATATTTTCTTCAAGCAAGGAAACCTGCAGACATGGTGTTTGCAAGGCCAGTTAGCATTTAATATATACTGAAAACATAGGTTTTCAACAACATATACACCAAATGAACATTCCTATTAAAAAAATATACCAAAATATGCATGAAAAGCTACTGCTAATAGCATAAACCACTTAAGATTATAAATATTAATTGTTATTTCTATTTCAAATTTAAGAGAGATGATGAGTAAAGTCAGTCCATGTATATCTTTAGATGCAAGTTACGATATTGATCACATCACTCTATTCAAAACAACTGAATATTATCTACATAACACATAAATATCAAAGAAAGTCGCAAACTAAAAATAGTCGAATGTCTTTTTTATTTTTTGGGAAAAAAAGGATTAGAATCTTGATACGGAAGTTTTGAGCAAAGCATCAACTCAAAAATTTTGAAAACAATAACATAGTCAAAGAGAGTATGAACTTGTGCTAGTTCTCTATGTACCTTTTCCGCAGCTTCTGTGACTCTGACTTGTGGAGCCTCCACAGCTTCTTCAGCATCTATCTCAGAAACAGGAGTCAACTGTCCTTCATAATATCTGCATAGAGTCTAGTTGTAAATGATGGATCCTTCAAAATATATTGAATATTAAAATGTGTGGCATAATGATCTAAAAAAATGAGTAGTTCATCGAATATTTAACAAGTTTCACTAAAATAATATAGATGAACACCCAAATAAGATTTTTTCAAACATCTTATGCATCCATCAAGTAACATAATAAAACAAAACAAAGTAAAAATAATGCATGCACCTTATTAAGAGTTCCACAGCAGCAGAGCCATATCCAAGCTGCAATGATCCAACATTAAAGAAGAAAATATATAATACCATGTCTGGCAAGAACCTTGCAAACAAAATCAACAGATATGCATAAATCAGAAGATTACCCTCATCGCACTTGGATGGGTGGCAATGCGAACAATGCGAGCACCTGAAAGACTTGGAAAATCTGCTTCCCTGAATGCCTGAGAGAATTTCCATGGTATTTGGTCTCCAAAGGGTTGATGGCCACCACTTAAACTTCTAACTGCTGATTTACGAGAAATCTGCCCTTCAAGAGCGACCTGTAGATACACACACACAAGCAGAATCATAGATAAAAATTCTTTGACATGAGAATAGAAGTATAGCTGAAAGGCTTTGTTAGAAGCTGTCCAAGTACAAAACTTCTTCAATATATACAAACAAGCAATACAAAACTTTTGTGATGGATATAATACAAGTTATAAAAAGAAGTATGTTAATATGGTCAACCACAGCTACTTTGGTTTTAAATACAAATGAGTAGCATGACCTTTTACAATCAAAGATTAATTTGGATGCCACCACACAGAAAAATGGGAATACTGGAGAGTAGTGTTATTCAGCACAACTATTCTATTCCACAGAAAGTAAAAACCACCACCAAAAAATAAATGATTGGATCCTATCCATATGTGATGCTTAATACAATTTACTTTTCATTCTTTTAGGTTTTCTGCCTTTCTCATGCTTATACATGAAGCCAATTTTCTCAAAGCATGCAACCATTGAATCAAAAGATCACTACATGATACAGTGAAACAGTTACGAATGCTTGTAATTGGGTTTTACATGATAAGGTCACAAACCTGGATGACGCATAGGATATCAGGAAGTTGATTTTTTGACTCATCAACAGGGCCTGCATATAGGAAGTCAGTGAGTATTTCAAGCTTCATAGGTTAATAAAAAAAACATACTTGAGGGAAATTTAATATACCAAGTAAAACAAACAAATGGTGGGCCGGAGCATCAGCCATTAATTGTAGATCATTGGGAGAATTTTTGTAGTGAGAAGAAACATACAGTGCCATCATCCGCTGCAAGTAGCAAGGCATATAAGCTCCAAGTTTATGTTAGAATAAATTAAACAAACAAAAATCGGATCACAAAGAAATTACCTGCAAAAATAACTCACTATCTTTGTGGTAGGAGAAAAGTGTATCCCGATTCACATAGTAGAGATCACATTCACTGGGTGGAGGTAACCTGTTCAAATACGACGATAAAGGTAATCAAGATGGTTTTATAAGTGAGAGCATCTATAAAAGCTAACTTCTGCAATCATGAACACTTAAATCCAAACCTGCTGACATTAGGTACGGAATTCATAACATCCAGGCAGAGTAAAGCATTAAGCCAGGACTCTAATGGATCTCCAGAAGCATATCGAATGGATTCACTGAGTTCTATTTTTTTGAAAAGACGGCCTGCATTCAAGGACAACTAACTCAGCACGTATATACATAATGCATACATGATTGAAATAATAAATATATTGTGTGCCAACAAGACCCGATCAGAAAAGGATAATTCAGCAACTACTTAGTGTAGAAAGCTTCCTTTAGATCTTTTGAAGCTCCTCCATATAACAATCAGTATAACCGTTAAAGATATTACATTTACACTAAAATAGCAGCAGTAACAGGACTACATGCATCATATTAATTCATAGAGCTAATAAAGCGGACTGAATCTTAAATATACCTTGAGTAGAGCCCTCCGCGCCCTTAGCAAGCCCCTGGCTTTGCTCTTCCAATTGGTGCAGAAGTTTCAATGACAAAGATCTACCAGTTCCTTCGTAGCTTTGATTGCAAGATTAAAAGAAAAAAGAATAAAAAGTCTATCAAGTTAATGAAACAAAAAATTGCTTATTGAACAATAAGACAGGAGTGAGCAAGCTCATGGAAAACTGACAAGAATTAACATCACATGAAAATCAAGGTTAAGTTAATACTTCATTTGCCTATGAATGGTAATGTCCTATGAAATATATCACAAACGTATCATACCCATTCACAGTAGATGAAAGGAAGACAAGGTAAGGACCGAGCAAGGATTTCACAACTGGCAATGGAATAGCTGCAGCTTCATCAACCACCAGCAGTTCAACTTGGGTAAGCTTTTCATGTTCCTGTGGCTGTATATACTTCAAAACATGAAGTAAAATGAATAACTATGAGCAACTAAGAACATAACATAGAATTACTCTAACACCCCAATTTATGACACTCATGCATTATGACAATGTCATCTAATACCAAACATAAAAATCTATCAGTGTCTATTTACCTGAATTGTTTGTCTATGCTGCTTGAAAATATTGATCCGCACGATTGCTTTCTTGTACTCAGGATTCGAACTTCTCACCACATCGTAATCAATGTGTTCCTAGAAATGGAGGTTAAAGTAGCAGATTAAAATTAAGGGGTTAAGAGAGACACCAAAATAGTACGAGAATGACAATTGTACAGTTACTTATCTAATTGCAATTCAACTATAAAAAATAAATCACTTAATGCACAATTATATGGAACCTAAGGGTCTGTCCGGTATTGGTTTTCAAATCACATTTTCTATTTCATTTATATAATGGGTTAAAAACTTAAAAATGTGTTTGGCATCTATTTTCATAAAACAATCCAGATTATACAAAAAATTATTTTCTTGTTTGAAGCATTGTTTAAGCACAAAGATGGGAATCGTCAAATTGGCAGTTTCCTTGTTTTTCGCATTAGGTTTTCACCGTCAGTGGAAAGGCTTAAGCATCTCATAGATGAGTGGGACCAATGCATTAAATTTGCCTACATTTGAGGGAATTGTAAATAAATCTACTTGTTTTTAACTATTATTTAAGAAAATGAAATATATATATATATATATATATTTATATTTATATATATATATATATAGAACCTGAATTTGTCACTTAATTAAGAAATATTGATCCTACTTTTTTGGACGTCACTTAATTTTCAATAAGAACATTGAAACCTGAATGTGTCCTAGGATAATCTAATGCTCACTGTGGAGGGGGAAAAGAAATTGTATCTTATTCAGTGACGGATTGGAATTCAGGTGACCAAAATGCAAGTGAGATGCTCCAAAAATTATTTACAACAATTTAGGAAAGAAATATTATCTCCCTCGTCATCCATGCATTGGAAGAGAGTACAACTGTACCTTATATTCAATTGCATTGAAACCCTTGCAAACAAATTCAAATAAAGTTTTTAAGTTTTCCGGACTAGGCGCAGTCACGAAAACATTTGAATACCTATCAAAATCGATTTCTTCCATCAGAATCTATCACAATTCAATTTGGAAATGAGAAGATTATTGAATTGAAAAATAATTTATTATTCATAACTCAAGATTACCCTGCAGCAATAGCTCCAGCAATTGCTAAACCGAGCGCAGCCGATTTCCCTCGGCCACGAGCAGCGAGCAAAGCCACTGTGCTACGTAGATTTCTATCCAGAATTGAATCAAGAAATGTAATGACTGCTTTTCCCTAAATAATAGAGAAGTTTGATCTCAGCAACAGAACACTATGTATTAGCAATATCAGTACGCCATGCAACAAGAATCAAGTATACCGATAAATATCAATCATTCAAACCTGATCCAATGTACAGCATCTGTTAATCAAAGGACCAACAGGAAAATCTTCATGTAGTTGTTCTTTCAAATTCTTCAGGTCCCGTTCTGCTTCTGAAAGCCCTTCAGAGTCCTATACCCACCATACAAGAAATAAGAAAAACAGTTTTATAAAGCATATGCACTCTCAAAGTCACCCAATAGTCGCATCAGCTCATGATAATACCTCCCTCTTAACAAATGCAATAGTGAAACCTCATTTAACATTTTCACTGTAGTAAAGACAATGGCGCAAAAATAAAAGATAAAAAATTACCTCATATTAACTGAGAATAATTACCAACAGAACAAAATTAAATCACTAACAACTTCTTTTTACATATTTTATTATTTTAAACATGCATTATGATAACTACTAAAACATTGGAGTCTCAGTTGAATGTATGCTAGATTTGTTTAAGTAATGTAGCTCAATAAGCTCATGAACAATTTGAAAATTTAGCTCACAAAAATTGGATTCAAATTTGAGCTAAATCTTAAACCTAGTATAAAGCATGATTTCAATGAAAAAAACAAAACATGAGCAACTCAGCCACTTAACTAAGATCAGCTCTTTTACAGCCACACAGTAGAAAACGCTTGGAAATATTTGACACTATAAAAGTTTTGCCAAGGTCAACAACAAAAGAATAGGAGCCAGAAAAAGTACCTCTTTCACTGGAACAGGGTTGATTGACCTGATATGAGATGAAATTGGTAAAATATTCAGCTCATCATCCATTACCACACATGCTTTGCATGATGCAAATGATAACAGAAAACGTTCATTAAAACGACCAGCAGCTTCAGAATGGGATTCGGTACGAAACCTCTCGTGAACGTCCTGATACCAACAAGCCTATCTATAAGTTTATATATAAATGGATGTGCACATCAAAGTATAATATCTCTAATAAGTAAAACATAGTAGGGATAATAATTATAATAAGAGCAGAAAATCAATGAAGCGAACAGCATAAAGCACTTAAAAGCCAGGTATCACGTTTCCTTAAATTTCCATTTGAGTAAGTTTCAATAATTGTAAATATAGTTCGCCCATACCATGACCATGGTGCACAAACTGGTCAGTGAGGAGAGAGAACGAAGCATCAATACAATTATTCCACCACCCTCCACTGTTTCTATAGTTCTTGCCAAGAGATTCGGTGTCAATGCCTCGAAATCCTAAAAACAAGACACGTAGCAAACCCATTAAGAATTTCATGAAAATAAAAATAATAACAACGATAACAATAACTACAGAACCAACAATCTTTTAAACGCTACCTGTAGAATGCACATCCCGTATGTATTTCCAAGAATCCGTTCGCTATCCTTGTACAAACAATAGGTCAATCCTCCAGTTTCGAGAAAAAGCTGAAAAGGATCAACTTTCTCAGCATCCAGCAGTCCTCTCTGCATCAACTTCTTTACCTGCTTGGCACGCTTTTTCTTGTGACTGCATAATCAAAAACCAATCCAATCCAATCCAATCCAATCATATAATGTCAAACAATTACATATGCTTCGAATTTAAAAACAGACTAATTCAAATAATGTCAAACAATTACAGATGCTTCGAATTTAAAAATACTGACTAATTCAAATAATGTCAAACAATTACAGATGCTTCGAATTTAAAATACCAATTTATTCAACAAATAAATAAAAAAAAAAACCTGCTAAGTTCAAGTTTGTCTTTGTAGCACCACAAAACATTCGGTCTAGTCTTGACCACAGCTTTGCTGAGCATGTAGTGAAGATTCACAATCTGCAAAACAAACAACACAATGAACTTGATTTTTTTTTCCGAAGCATTTGAGAAAAACCATAAAAAATAAAAAATAAAAATCGAAAAAATTTGTATGCCTGGTCGCGGGACTTGTCACCAACGATGACGAACAAGGAACGGTGTCGTTGCTTGACGCCATTTTCGATGAGAGTTCTGATGCGCTCGTCCACCTTCTTCCTCATTCTCTTTTTTTTTTTTATTACGATATTCGAAAAAGAAAAACAGGGAAATAAATGTTCTCTGTTGATAAAATTAGTTATTATTAATGTGGAGGTAAAAAAAAAAAAAAGTGAAGCCTTTGAATTTGCAGTAGAAGAGTGAATCTCTTCTGCAAATATTTGCTAGGGTTTTAGGGTTTTACTAATCTTGCAAATGTAATGGTCACCGGTCAGTGGAAATCGGTGGAAATAGCCTTTCCTAACATTCCTAACATTCACTTTTATTAACTTTTTAGGAAATAACTTACCGGGGAAATTTTTTACATATATAGCCGTTTTGCCAACCCATTTACTAGTATACCCTTAAGGCCTCGTTGTTGAAATCCTTAAATACCCTCTTTAAATTTTAGAACAAATAAAACCTGATCAAGTGGACTAAATTACCCTCCCGAATTTGATTTCCCATAAAATGATTAAATTGCCCTTCTATTTCAAACAAAACTTCAATTAATAACACCAAAACCAAAAGTATTTTAATTTAAATGGTCTCATGCTCTGCTTTGTGCATACAACAAGAACAACCATAACCGAAAGTGAGAGAAAGGAGAAATCAGAAGGTCATCGTTGTCGTCGTCGTCATTATTGTCATCGTCGCCATCGTCGTTGTCATCTGCATAGAACCAAGCAACCAAAGCCCAAACAATACGCAAGCCCAAACAACAACAAACGAGAAATTGAAAGAGGAAGGAGAAGCAGAAGCTCGTCGTTGTTCATCTCATCATTATCATCATCGTCGTCGTCCCCATTGCCATTTAACGAAGCACCCAAACCCTAGAAAGAACGCAAACCAATTTGAAGGTACTAATTTCTTCAAATTTCTATATTTTATTGGAGTTTGTTATAATTTGTGTTTTGGGATGATATTTGGGTTCGTTACTGTTTGTGTTTTGAGATGAATATTTGATTGATTACTGTGAACTACACTAGAGATTTATAGTGGGAGGGAAGAGAGAAAAACGTTTGCAGAGCAAATGACTGATGTTGAATGTAATGGTGAATGCATATGTTTAGGTTATGAACGATTCTCATAACTATAGGGCCAAGGGATGGATGATGCATGTAAGACTGATATTTCACTGAATGTTTTTTATAAGCCTAGTATTGATTTTGAGTCTAAGATTGATGATACAATCATAACTTTCAGCATGAGACTGATGTTTTTGCTATGAATGCCTAGTACTGATATTGAGCCTGTGAATGATGTAACATTTTTAATTTTAAGCCTAGAACTTATTTTCATAATCTTGAGACTGATGCATTCATGACCTATGAGTATATGAATGTTTTCATAAGCCTAGTATTGTTGTTGAGCCCAAGAGTGATGATACATTCATAAATTTGAGACTAAGAGATATTTTTGTAAGCCTGGGACTGATGTTTTATTTTTGTTTTCATTGTTTAGATGCCGAAAAATACGAATGCAGACTTTTGACGGTTCCTAGACCATAAGAGTTGGGTTCCCGTCAGAGTTAATAGCGGAAGCAAAAAGTGTATGATTACAGAGTTGAAGTCAATGCTAAACAAATTTGGGTAGGAGGAAAAATTCAAGGAGGGCCCCTTCGGCATATATTTGGAGTTGAAAGAACCATTGACATTGTATGGGTAGCTGATACACAATATTTTTAAAAGAGAAATCACTCACCCAAAAGGACAGAGAGAAGATGAGATGTGGTTTGGGTTTGGGAAGTCGAAAGCCTGGTTTGGCCAAGAAGAATTTTGTTTATGTAGCGGCTTGAAAATAAGACAGTTGCCTGAAGGTTTTGCTAACAACAACGAAGTTCCAAAGGATTCGATGCTTAGCAAAATTTTCAAAGGGAAAAGACCAACTGCAGAGGTATTGTATGCCACATTGAGCAAAATGACGTCCGAACAGAGTCAAGATGCATAGAAGATATTGAGTATATATATGGAGAGCCAATTCTTTGGCACTGATGACGGACGGACCACAGCCATCTCTGGGTGGCTGTTCTCTTTAGTTAAAAATGAAGAAGAATTCAAAAAGTTTCCATGGGGTTCATACATCTTCAGCTTTACACTACATTTTTTGAAGGGTGTACTGAACAAAAGGCTATCCCAACTGAGAGGTGAAGCAAAGAAGAAAGAGAAAGAGAAAGAAAGAGAAGAGAATAAGGAAAATAAATCAAAGTATTACACCTGCAATTTATTTGGATGCCCTCTAGTACTTCGGGTAAGTTTTAGAACAATTGCGCATGTTATCAAACTTTGTTTTAGTGTTTCTGGTTTCATAATTTGTTGGATTGAAAAACATTGATTGATATTTGTTAGTTTAAATTGTATAGGTATGGGCCCTAGAGAGGATAATTCGTCTTGATAATAACGTTGGAAAGAGAATTGGTACGGGTTATCCTCGATTCAATAGATGGGAATTTACTGTAAGAATTTTAGATATTGAATCCAAATTCAATGCATCGGTGTATACTTAATGACTCTTTGTTTTTAGTTAATTATTTGTAGAAATTCGCTAACAATTGTTTGTTCTTGATATGCAGATGAATTTATTCACTTGAAAAATTTAAACCTATGAAAATGGAACGAATTACTTCAAATCATTAAACCTCAAATACGTTTGTGAGCCATTAACTGAAAATAAGAGGGAGAAATTGGCTCTTGGTCTACATTTTTGTGAAGAGGAACAAGAGCTCGGTTATGAGGATGTAGTTGATGATTATCAGACGAGTAATGACAGTGATGAGATAGGTGCTTTTGATATGAAAGAGATAGGCGCTTCTGATATGAAAGAGATAGGATGCTCAGTGGGGAGAAATAGAAGCACATTTTCGAGAGAATATCCCCCCCTCCTTCTAAGAAGCATCTATTCTCCGATGGAAAATCTAAGGTATGGTTGCATATACACTATTTGGTTTTAGACTTGTAGTATGTTATTCTTGTATGCATTGTATAATTAATTATTGCATAATTCATATGCCATCCACAATCCCAAAACTATATGTTGTTATGCTTGCATCCGAGAAACGTATCATTGCCTTATGTATATAAGAATTTACAAAAATTAGAAAGGACATGAAGGTTAGATATAAAGTTGTCGAAAATTATATTATTAATACTTTTATATTATAATAGTTTTTCACTTATTTATTGATGACAATGTGTAGAATGGTGGTCAGCAAGATGATGAGGCTGACCAAGATGATGAGGTTATTGGTGATAGGGGTATTGGTGAAGAGGTTGTTAGTGAACAAGATGATAATGGTATTGCTAAAGAGGCTAATGATGAGAAAGATAATAAGGATGTTGGTGATGATGTTGTTTGTTATAAGGCTGACGGTGATGAGGTTGTTGGTTATAAGAATGTTGGTGAAGATGATTTTGTTGGTAAGGAGGATGTCGGTGAAAATGAGGTTATTGGTGAGGATGAGATTGTTAGTAATGAGGATGTGGTTGTTGGTAAGGGTGGTGAGGAAGATGAGGCCGGTGGTAAGGGTGTTAAGGGTGTTAGGTCTACTGCAATCGAGGGTGATCGGATGGATGAGGTACATTCTATAAATAATACTGATTTTGTCATGTATATCTATAAGTGGGTTATGTCATGTATATAGTTGAGGCTTAGGAACAAATATGATTTGCCTAGGAACAATGTGTTAGGCCTGGAAAGAATATTGTATGCCTGGGAACAATTCTCTTAGGTATGGAAATAATTCCCTTAGGCCTGGGATCAATTTAGTAGGCCTGAGAACAATTCACTTAGGCTTGGGAACAATTCCCATAGGCCCTAGAACAATTTGATAGGCATGGGAATAATTCTCTTAGCCATGGAAACAAAACAATAATAGTGTTTTTGTGATGCATATGTTTTCTTATCAATGGTTTGTACCTTAGTACGTATTTTTTTTGTATATAGGGCTCGGGGGAAAAATATGTCTTCGGTGAGGAACAATATCATTCCCCATCCGTGTGTTTTATTGGCCAGAAATTACCCAATAGTGTGATAGCACTTACTGAGGCCGACCCCAATGTCGAATACAAAGATGTCGACAAACAAAGGGGTCGAAAGCGGTCAAGGTGGCTTGAAAGCCCCTACACAAATTCGACGTCGAAGAAGTCAAAGAAGACAAAGTCAAACGAGGAAATGTAGAGTTAGTTGAGTTCACATCTTTCCTCAAGAACGATGACCAAGTAAGGTAATATTCCATCCCCGTAAGCTGTTTTATTGCCATGATATTCAATGTATTCAATTTTGTTTATTTATTATAATGAAATGTATTCATTTTTTATTAGTTTTTATACGGGTCAAATCCGACCCATGACACGTCAACAATTTCAAGACTTGGTTAACGTCGAAAAGTGGATCTCATAGATGATAACATAATTAACTATCTATTTCTCCCTGCTAATTAAGGTTTTATGTAACTTATTTTGTAACACACATCACTGCATTTACACACCACATTCATAGTTACTTTGATATCCTGTGGAGGAGGTGTTCGAGCCTTGAGCTTAGTTACGCAAAATATTGGATTTGTCAACACGTCTTTCTTCGTAAGTATTACTCTAGTTATATGATATGGTATATGAAAATTTGATTATGCATGTATTTGAAACCGTGTTATAACGCATGTGTATTTCAGCCTTTGATTGATTGATATAAGTGTAGGATTTGTTGCCATCAATCTAGAAATTCTGTTAAATGATTGTGTTTTTTAAGACAAACAAGCATAAACACTAAGTGGGCAACATAAATAAAATTGCTGGATAGCTTGAGGGAAATAGTACATTTTGAGAAGGATGAAGAGGAAAGAAGTCAGCCGAAAAATGCTAGTTCTCCTCCTTCTCCTCAACAGAATAGAGATAGGAAAAAAATGATCAACAACAAGATCAATGTCTGGGAAGACTACCCAGAGTTCGTCCCTTTAGATTACCAACCAAGTCCAAACATCCTTAGACATGTAACAAGGCATGAACTGTTATACCCTCAAGCTTGGTAACAAATGGATTCAGTAAGTTATTGGTAATGACTCTGCATTGTCATTATCTATTTCCTTCAATGATTTTTATCTATTGTATATACAGGTGCTCATTCTGTGCCACCTTCTCGGCCATTGGGTGTTGTGTCATATACTTCTGACGGAAGGAAAAGTTCTGCTCTTTGACTCATTGAACGAACAGAGGAGCGAACTTAGTCGACGACTGAAGGACATTTGTGGCCTGTTTTACCTGTTGTCATCAATGTTGAAGCATGTTGATTATTACCAAGAAATGAAAATGGAACCTCATGCAACCCCATTTACAGCTGAAAGCATGCACTCTGATATATTAAGGCACAATGGTTCATTTCAAATGTAAATGTTACAATTGTTCAATTTTGGGAGTTATTGTTCATCCCCTTATTGGTTCCACTATAAAACCATATATGGGTTACTTAGTGGTCACAAAAGTCTTGAGTCCAGTCATTTGTTTGATTACTTCATTCTAACAAATGGAGATGGAATCAAACGGTCACAGGAGCAGTCACATGAGAATGGCCATTTTTGAAGTGATGCATGAAAGGGTTGCAATCGCAGAGGAGACCATCATCAAGGTGCGTGAAAATGCAAAATGACTACATGATGATTATACTGTTTTGATGGGGAGATTTTATAATCTGGAAGCTGATATCATCAACTTAAACGTTGAGATTGAAGCGAGGGACAACGAACTCAGTGGACTCTACCAACTTGTTAAAAACATGCAGAATAAGTTGATGGAATTCAACATTCCAACATCACCCTGAACAAAAACACACCGAATATGCCAACTACACAAGAACATATTTCAATCTAACGTTTTGTTTTGTTTATTTTTTCACATGATGTACCGTCTAACAAGTTAATGAAATTTATTGGTTTTGCTTTCACATGCTTCACACAATTTAGATGTTGCCATTATATTCTTTCATTAATCATACCAGCATAGCATAAAACATAAAATAAAAATAACATTTACAATCAACGCATACAAAACATAATAAATAAATACATTACTTAATTACCCATACCAGCAGAACATAACAAACAAAATCTTTCAAACAATCGTACCTACTATAACTCCAAAAATAAATACCAATAAAAATAAAAACAACATCACACCACTGCTTTCACCCTGCTCAGATACCTTCTCAGCAACATTCATAAAAGATTGAGGCCAAGAATGGCTTGGATATCCGGAAGGGCTACTTATCGTCTTATATGCTTTCAGCTAAGTTAAACTTCTCGTAAAATGCCTCTAGAAAACCATCTACTTGTTCATGACATTCAGGCCAAGAACTGAACGCACTTGTTTTCCTTCCTTTGAAAACCACATAAACAGAATTCTTCCCCAATGTTGTTCTCACAGTTTATAGATCTCTGTAAATCGAAGAGAAGTGAGGAAGGAAATCAGGTTCCGAAAAAAATAGGTTTATATCGTTGCTTTAATGTATGGAACCTTATGAAGGATGCTGTCAACCAGTATGCATAGTGAAAAATATTAAAGAACCTTAAGTTATCTTCTTTTAGAACACGTGAAGAAGAATCAATGAAGAAGAAGATGTGTTTACGTGTTTGACCAAAAAAGAAGATGAAAGATTTGTGGCAATGGGATCCAGTCCGTAGTCCATCTGTATTCCACTACCAACTAATGACGTGGCCAATAAACATGTTGGATCCTGTGTGACACGTGTACATGAGCCTATGAAAGATTATACAGGCCTATGAACAAATTATTTTGGGCCTAGGAACTGTTCCTAAACCTTACAATTTTCCACCAAAGACGGAAATGTGGGGGCCAGACACTATTCTCAACGATCGGCACCGTCCAACGATGAAGGGGAATCAGTGGAAATATATATGTTAATTTTCAAGATCATCTGACGGTGGAATAAGTACGTCCCTACACACTACACTAGATATAGCAAAATACCTTTTCAACTGTGAACCCCTAAATGCCTAAGAGTTGTCTCAAAACTTGTCAATTGTACTTGTTGAGACTAAATCGATCTCCCGTATCGATTTACATATCCAAACTCAATTTCGGTAGGTGCACACTGCCTTTTAATAACACCTCGTGCAACCGGAACAAAATTATAAAACTTCAAAAAAATATAATTAAATCCAACATGGGCCTAGGAACAATTCTTAGACTTAAAATCTCGATTCCTAGGCTTTAAACTTCATAGGCTTAGTCCTTTCTTATCAGCCTCAATACTAATGACGTGGCACCTAAATGCACCTAAGCGTAGGAAAGATTTTACAGGCATATGAGCAATTAGTTTGGGCTTATAATATTCTCCCAGGCCTAAAACTAGGACCAATTAGTTTGGGTCTAGAATATTCTCTCAGGCCTAAAACATTACTCATGGGCTTAACTCATCCTCTGTTTTCAAGATCAGTAACAGCACCCATACCTAATAACAACAATATCAACAACCAATAATCTGTATCCTGTTTTTGTTCAGCAGTCATGAACACAAACACAAACAAATATATATACACCATAAACCATCACAAAAAGACATACAAAATAACATTTCCAATGAACACGAATGATATATAAACCTGTTGAGGTTGGTTCAACAGTGTTTAACACAAACAAATATACACACATCATAAACTTAAGGTTTACAAGTTCTCTAAAATGGGATCCAATGTTCACAGCTCCAGGTCATCGCCAAGACACTTAGATGACTGTAAGTCCACCGGTATTTTCTTCGTCCATGTCAATCAAGATAGGTTCAGGTGGCTTGTCCGGGCACTTCAGCCTATTGTGTCCTTCTTTCTTACAAATGCTACATGATCAAGCTTTTTTGGCTGGTTTGTTTATGCTAGATGATGGTTCCGGGCAAGTTGTTCTCTTGTGCCCTTTTTTTCCACACTTTGAACAAGAATATAACTTTCTTTTCTCCCCAGCAGACGGTATCCTCAATTTCTTTGGTCTTCCCGGTAGACTTTTTTTATCCCATGGCAATACAATACGGCTTTGGATTGCATCAGGAATGTCCCAAAATTCGGGATCCAGAATAAGGTTGACACCCTTTTCAGAAGCATGTTTAAGAAATCATGTTGTGTAAATGCCATAAACAAGTGAGTTGATTGACACTTCTTTGAAGTTAGGCCATAACACACCAACAAACAGAAATTTAAGTATGTAAAATCAACCACAATAGATAAATGTACATAGTTAAAAGATTGGAAGCATACCTAGCAACCGTCATTGCATGAGAATACGACAAGTCATCTAAATCCCGTTCACGACATGAGCAAGAACGTTCGTCAATGTCGACGGTTGTTTCCTTCCATTTGTCGTCTACCTTAAATTTATTAAAGTGAATGGGGTGAATCTCACACCATTGTGTTGTATCTGTTCTATCTTTGATGTGTTCATATGCAAACGTTGCCAAGTATGTAGACATTTCACGTGCATTTGTCCGACGATCGTAAAACCACCATTGTAACAAATCTCTGATACATTCCGCCATTGTTGTGATAGGCAATTTTCGGATTGCAAGTAGACAAGAATTCATTGATTCAACAATATTGGTGGTCATAAAAAAGTATCTCTTTCTAGGACTATGTGCACGTGAAAACTTCTTTATCCCAACGCTATGCAACTCATCGTAAACCTTACGGTAGGTTTCTTTCAACTTAGACATTAAACGGTCAAAATCTTTGATACGGTACGCATACATAGCATGGTAGTAAAGCGAAATGACATCATCCTTCTGCTTGCAAAATCTTTTGAGATTTTGTGCCAAGTGGTATGCACAAATCCCATGTGCTGTATCTGGGAATATGACTTCCATTTGCATTGAATATACCATTGTACCGATCCGAAACTAACATCAAACGGTCGGGATATTGGATCAATTTACGGAGTTTCTTCAAAAACCAAGTCCACGATTTTGTGAATTCAGAGTTTGCAAACCCAAATGCCAAAGGGTATATCATCTCATTTTCGTCTTTACGCACCACAACTAACAAAACACCTCTAGTCTTAGCCTTCAAATGGGTAGCATCGATACAGATGACCGGCCTAATAACATAATTGAACTCCTCTATAGAGGCTCAAATTGCCATGAATCCATATTTAAACTGGTGTTACGAGTCGGTCTTGATCTTTGTCACAGTTCCGAGCTCGCTTATTCCAAGACATAAAAATAAGACAACAACCTCTAAAAGGATTCCTACGGACCGTTGAATACTTGATTCAAATCGTGCTCCTTTGACCCATAGGTTTTGTTGTATGAGAGGTGTGTGTCATGTTGCTCCCTCATCTTAGAAACAATATCTTTAGGACTGATGATGCGCCCGGGATCGTGATATTTACTTGCAAACAAATCCCTTATCACGGTAGCGCTTACACATTTAAATTCAACGTTGTAGTTGTCATTTCTTTAAAATGTGTGCTCATTAACAAATGCTTTCACATGCCAATAAGTCTCCATATTCGATTTCCATGCCTGAAGAACCCATCCGTAACTTCTCTGACTACATTGTGCAGTGAATTGTGTATTTGAAGATCGTGAAACCCTGTACTCAAAACTCTCTCCAAAAGCATACGACCCTACAACTTGTTTCAATGTAGGCTTGTCCTTGAACATCTGTCCTTTGTATAATGGACCTTGATTTACTAAATTGTCAAACACATCCACTGATCGAACGACTTTAATTGAGTAAAGCTCTGACCCTGATACTGTCCACTGTGTGTTCATGGAAGGTGAAGAACTGTTAAGTGTTCCACTCACCCCTCGTTCTTCTGTTCCAAGAACTGTTTCCGCCCACCACCATCATCACCACCACTCTCATCTTCTGTATCACTAATTTTTAAACTATCGAACCTTTTAGAAGTATCGATGCTTTCAAAACTGTCATTGTCACCCATTATTGCATGCTTGGTAGTATATGCTGGCGTCGTTTGGTCATTGCATGCTGACGTAAATCCGGGTGAAACATGAGATGCAAGCGAATTATTGCTACCATTAATTGATTTATAGTTTGGAGTACCTGTCGGAGACCGTGGAATACCGGTGGGTTTAACAGGAGAGACCGTACATGCTGATTGGATTGGATTTGGTGGAGGTCAAAATTCAAATTTGTCGACAAATTCAACATCAATTGCAGCCTAACCTTTTTCCTTATGAATAATCACAAACTCTACATCGTCGTCACTTATAACAGACAATGTAACTTTATCTACCCTCGTTTCTACATGTGAGGTTAGCTTTAGCTCAATTTGGTCTCTACTAACCCTATCCGCTGGTATATGATTTCCACCAATTCATTGTACACTTAATTGTCTATTTTTGTTAGTCATACTGAAAACGAAATAGGACCGGTAAATGCGTTACCCTTCCAATGCTCACCACACTCAACTAACAGTCAAGACATGGTATCCTTAGACCCAAAAAATAAAAAAATTCAGTCAATAATAGTATAACAATTACTGTAATTCAGTTTAGTTCAGAGCCTAGAAAAAAATCAAATTTGAGCCTAAGAATGGTTCCCAGGCTTACAACATTCCTCCCGGGCTTATCCCATCTTCTGATTTCAAAATTAATAATACCTAGCTAATAACAAAAGCAAAATCAATCAACAACAACGCCGCTTTTGGTTCAACCAACCAACACAACCAACACCTTAATCCTAAACTGTAATTCATTTTAGGTGAGTGCTTATGAACAATTGTTTTAGGCCTATAAATGAATGGTTTCTAGCCTACAACATTCCTCTCGAGCTTAGCCCATCTTCTATTTTCAAAATCAACAGCAGCCAAGGTTCCCTAACAATAGCAAAATCAATAGCACTTGTTTTGGTTCAACCATCCCTCAACACAACCAACAACGATCAACACAAACAAGTATACATATACCATCAACAAATATATACACCATCAACACAAACAAATATACATACACCATTAATCAACAACAATAGTAAAATCATAAACCTGTTTTGGTTCAGCAGGTATACATACACCATCAACCCTTACAAAATCACATACAACCCAAATTCCCTATTCCTTTTCCCCACCAAACCGTACAACAAAATAAATTTGCAAACATACCATACAACATTATTCACCAGGATGCATTTCTAGTTATTTATGTCATACTGAGGACGACGTGTTTGCACCCAACAATACTACATACACCTCTTAATGACATTTCATCAACACCTTAACTAAACCCAACAATACTACATACACAAACCCTAATTCATGGGAAACAAATCCAAAACCCTCAATCCCTAATTATATCAAAGACGTCTCAAACTTGAACAACAATAAAAGACCGAGAGATTCAATGACATTGGAAACTTAAGTGTCATTATGGGACTTACATTGACTGTGTATGCTCGATTTCAAACTTGACAATGAAGCTCGATTGAAGGAGGTGGTGGCACTGTCAAGATTCCGGTCGGTAGCAAGATACCAGCGGAGAAGATGATGGGATTTGAACAGTAGTAGATTCCGGTCGATAGTGAGGACGATAGAATTTGAAATGGGAAGAATGAGTGACCCAACTTCGATGGAGTGGATTCCGGTCCATAGGAAAATGATGGAGAAGATGACCCAATGTATGAAATTTTTGGTTTTCTTCAGTCAACTAAAGGAGAAGAAGAGAAAGGCAATTTCATCCTTACACAATGTAAGAGGGTAATTTAGTCATTTTACACGGTTTAACTGTGAAGGACATTGTTGTCTTAGAAATGCTATTTCTTAGAAAGTAAATATCAGGAAAAGCTAGATATACACTTTTTTTCCCAATAAACTATTTCCTAAAAATGATTGTTGAGAAAGACTATATTTGCAAGACCCCCTTAACTTAATAAGGGCTATGAGCCCTATTTGGTGGTACGGTACAAGGGATGATTGAACTAATTTTTATCCTCCCTTGGTCTCTTGGTCTCTTAGTCTTGTAGACTTGTACCCATTCAAGTAGAGGATCATATGGCCATGTCAAAATTAATATATTTTTCTAAAGCCCAAGTTAATATTTTTATTGTTATTCGTAAAAGATAATATACATGTATATAAAATTTTAAAAATATTTTGTTACATATTTTTTTTATAAATAATTCAAGATGAATTATGTCAAATACATTTTTTATTCTATAAAATTCAAATTGAAAAATTATTATAATTTTTTGAAATTTTGATAATGTGTCTATTGGTTAGATATATTATTGTCTTTATTTGATATTATACATATAAAATTAAAGGGAAAATATTATTTTGTCCCTAACCTTTATCCTATTAAAAAGGTAAGGACATGGTTTGTTCATAATGATCGATCTTCCTCCTAAAATGAAAATATTGTAAATCTCCTTCCTTCTATTAGAATTTCCATATAAAAATGTGTTGATCGCCGGTCTTAAAGGTCATATATTATATGTATTAATATATATATATATATATATTATATTATATATATAATAAATATATACTATTATGTGATATATGTATATTACATATATTATATAATATATAATAATATTAATATTAATAATATTTATATATTATATATAAATATATAATAAAATATATATAATAATATTTATATTATATATATATATTATATATGTATATTATATTATATATTATGTATACTTTCATATTTTATTTTTATTATCCATAATATATCATGTTATTATAACTGTTTTGTAATTAAGGGTATTTTGGTCAAAATACAGTTAATTGCATTTCATTCAATTGTTAACCAAACAAAATAATACCGATTCTAAAACCCCAACCAAACAAAGAAATCAATTTTCCATTTCTTTCCATATCAATTCTCATTCCTATTACAATTCCAATTACCATTCCAATTACCATTCCAATTATCATTTCAATTATCATTTCAATTACCATTCCACCACAGTAACCAAATGCATTGTTAGTGTTCATTTCCATTTCATTCTCGTTCACATTACCATTCCGATTACCATTTCACCATAGTAACCAAACGTGACCTATTAGAAAGGTAAGGATATGGTTTGTCCATAATGGCCGGTCTTCCACCTAAAACGAAAATATTGTAAATCTCCCCTATTTTGTTGGAATTTCAGTCCAAAAATATGTTCACCGTCAATACTTCAGGTCAAATGACCGTTTTATCCTTCAATATAATCATAAAATGACCATTTAATCCATAAATATTTATTAAATAAAAAATATATTTAAAAACAGACAACAAAAAATATTAAAAAAAAACATAATTGAAAAAAAAGATGGATCTCCACCGTCCATCTCTAAGATTAATGGTGGAGATATCTACTTTTATTTTTTTTATTTAATTTTTTAAAAATAAATTTTTTAAAAATTGTATTTTTTTTAGATGTGGAGATACCAGATCTCTTTAGTAAAAGAAAACAAGAAAACAAAAATAAACCTAATTTTGTGGATCTAATTAGATCAATACCAGATCTATATCTTTATAAGAACAAAAGCATAAAAAAAAATCAAAACTGAATTGGGTTCGACCGTATCTGTCACACACTAACCAAATCAAAACAAAATCAAATGACCATATCTCTCACAAACCAAACCACCATCTCTACCATTTTCTCACACATAGTTGGGTTCAACCTAGAATTGAAATCGAACCAAAACTGAGTTCCTCACCACCATCCGTCTGTTAGGATTATGCTCGATAGTAAGAGTATAATAATGTATTTGACAATCTTTTCATATTTATAAAGTGATTTCTATTTTAACAAATCTTATAGCATATAGTTTAATTATTATAATTGTTAAAAGTAAATACTCATAAGGTCAAAAGACTATAAGAAAAGAAGAATTGTTCATACATCTAGATATGTATGAGGTAGACACAATTCTTTAGTTAGTCTTGAATAACATTCACAACTTAAGATAAAAGGTTGGACGCCTTTATCTTGTCAAAGTTGTAGATTCTTTTGCTAGCATTTGAGTGAGATCAAATGTGTTATGATGAGTCTAAAATCATCAAAGTGTGGTGTCTTTAGGCAAAAGAATCTAGTGCACTGGGTGCATTGAATATGATCAAAATGAAATACTTTATCTAGAACCGTAAATGGATAAAAGTTTTCATTTGAAGACAATCAGAGAGTCTATCTCAATCCGGAGATAAATGATGGATTTATGGTTGCAAGTGTTATCATTTGAGCTATTAATGAGTACGATTATATAGCATAGTCTATCCTCGATAGTTTGGTGGTATTCATTTGTTAATCGATAGAGGACTTCATTTATAGATATGGACATCGTAGCTATATTTATTGAATGAGAGTAGAATACCATCATATGGATGTTTTGAGGTATTGGATATTAAATCTTAACATTAAGTTTTCAATAGTGTCTATTGAAACATGACTTCTGGATAAATCAAAATATCCAAGTTCAAAATGTGGTCATATGAGTAAATATGGTAACTTGGAGAGCTATAGGCGATCTATGAGCTCTTGGCGATTACTGGTATTCTTCACGAGGATACACTTTTTCCAATAAGGTTGTCTAGGGTATGAATGAGTAACATCAACTTATTCTATCTTTATTTAAGAGTTCAATTTTAGTTCTTTAGTGGAATGAACTAAAATTAAATAGATTGGACCTAAGTGAATCATTTGTTGATTGTGATTGAGTTGTGTCTATTGGAGCTTAAATTTAGATAGCCCGCCAAGATCCCCAATCCACACGAACTTGTCTGGATCACTTGATATATTCTACCGGATAAATTTAGGAGTCCATTTAAAATTGTATTATATAAAAAAATATAAAAAAAATATAAAAAAAACTTTGTCCAACTCATTGTCTGAAGAATTCGTCCAAGCATAGAGAAAAGAGGGAACGTTTTTTGTGTTCGATAGTACACTAGTATCCTTTTCATCAAAAGGGTTTTGTGTACAACATCAAATCAAGGTTCATGCGAGTTTTAATCAAATTGATTGATAATTCAAAAATGACCGGACGTTCTTGGTTTTTCTCTTGGAGGATTATTGTGACTAACAGAAGAAAATTTTGTTTGTTTCCATCCTCAGGTATACAATTTAAAGAAAGGGAGCCCACACTCCTTGGTGATTCACGTTCGTAATTGGATTGGAAGATCTTGTGGATTCAATTCGAAGCTAGTTCAATCGTCATGAAAAAAAAGGTACGATACTTTTTATATACATCAATTAATCTAGGGTTAAGGCTCTTGTTATTAAAAGGGAAATTTTTTATTTATACGCAAACCCTAATTTTTTTTTCTCACACTTCTGTTGCATTTTTGAACCATTTTTTTCCCTACAATTGGTATCAGAGCCAAGTTTTACCCTTGATTAATTGATGTATGTGTTCGTGACTATTTTTCTTTTTATAGTATATATGCATATTTTAGAAAGAGATGTCACTGTAGGTATTCGCATATATATTTACATTGGAATGTATGGATATATATATGTTTTATATGTGATTTGTTATTACTCAATTTTGGTCCTAGAATTTCAATGTATTTTGTTTTGGGATTGTAACAAGAAAGGTGGCCTATCGTCGCCATAATTTCCTTCTTGGTAGTTGCTAAGTTTGTTTTTTTTTGTAGTAATAAAAAAAACTGCACTATTGTAATAATAAAAAAAACTGCAGTATTATATTATTTAAATTCATTTGTAATACATTCAAGTTTCCAAGATTCGAAGGTTTGAAGAATTAGGAGCAACCGGAACAAGTTTGGGACCGTGCGAGCCGTAACAACGAACGTGCGTACGAAGAGCGCGCAACCACGTTTGTTATGGCATGGGCTGCGTATGGCAGCCCTTTATGGTTTTGTAGCATGTGCACACCCATGGGTAGGGCCAAGGATGCGCAAGCCCATGGGAGGTAGCCGAGAGAGTCCGGACGACGAAGGCCGCATGAAGACTTGTTCGCCAAGAAAGGAGTTTTTGTATTCCAAGACATATGTAATTTACTTGTTTTTCTAGGATGTACCAAAATTGTAGCTATTTGTATTTTCGTAAATATTGCAATGTTTCTCATTGTTTTGATAGCATGTCATATAGAATAGGAGTACCACTCATATATCTCTTTTGGTATGAACATGCATTGAATGGTTTAAGTATCTAAATTGTCATCTAGATAACTAGGTAAATCATTCTTTAGAATTCGATCACACACCTTAAACAATTGAGTGGGAGAAGGTGTTTTGGAACACCTACGGCCTCCAAGTTTAGTTGAGCTTTATGTTTTGTGAATAACCCCCCAAGAGGTATTCATGAATGGAATTTAGCAAGATACTTCCGTATAAGGATAGACTAGACAATTAGCCCAAATGATCCCAAACGATATCTACTCCCAAAGGAGGGATATTCGTGAGGGATTATATTGAAGGTCGATAACTTGGTATTACACTCAATGTAATTTTATTAATATCCTCCCAAGAGTTCTTGTTAATTAAAATTACAAGGCTAAAATTGAAAACGTTGGTTGTTATGTTAACAATTAGGTGGGATCTAGTCCAACTAGTAAATGTGTGTACTCCCAAAGGAGGCGTGACATTTATGGGTGTTGGATCACCGTTGAATTTTTACGATTGAATTATTTTATTTAATTCAAGATAAATATTCAAAAGTGTTATATCATGATTGTTTACTTATATAATTTTTGTTATTAAAAAGAAATCATGACCCATCCCTAATCAATATCCTAAAAGATAATACTTTAATTGATGATAATTATGTCACATGGAAAAGGAATATTGGGTTGTTGTTGCAAGTTGAAAAGTATAAGTTAATTCTGTATATTCCTTAACCACCAAACTAATGAATCTACTCAGGAGCAAAGAGATGAGTATCAGTAGTGGAAGTCTTTAGGTGAGATGGCTAAATGTACGTTACATTATGACCATCATCTCCAACGTGTTGCAACAGCAACATAAAGGAATGGAGACTGCTGCCGATATTATGTTGTCTCTAGACAGGAATTCATATGGTTGGTAAAGTTGCTACTGTTAAGACCCGTTAGAAGGTCAAGAAACAACAGAGGATAGAGCAACTTAGGCCTTATTAGAAGGAGACCAAGAAAGTAACCAGGATCAAAGGGAAGTGTTTCTTTTGTGGTGAAAAGGGTTAAAGGAATAGACTGAATAAGAATGAATTCAACTTGCATTTTGGCAATGAAGCGTTGGTGTCCACTAGTGTAATGGGAGATATTAGAATCAATTTAGATTCTAGTAGGCATTTAGATTTAATAAACGTTTATTATGTACCTCAATTCAAGAGGAATTTAATTTCAGTTTCTTATTTAAATAATTTTGGTTATTCGGTTACTTTTAATAAAGCTTTTATTATTAGTAAGAATGGCAAAATTATTTGCAAAGGTACATTGGAAAATGGTTTATTCTATTTGCATGGAAATATCTCTCACTTGTTAGACATGGAATCAACGGAACCTAATCATAAAAGAGTAAAATTATCAAAAGATGAAACCTACCTATGACATTTATGCCTAGGTCATATTAACATTAATAGGATTAAAAGATTGGTAAGTGACGGACCTCTAAGTGACTTAAAGGTTGATGATCTACCAACTTGTGAATCTTGTTTGGAAGTTAAAATGACCAAAAGGTCATTTACGACCAAAGGCACAAGAGCCATTAAATTTTTAGGAGTGATACACACTGATGTGTGTGGACCTATGAGCATTAAAGCTAGAGATGGATATGAGTACTTCATCACTTTCATAGATGATCACTCAAGATTTGGCTATGTGTTTCTCATGAGACTTAAGTCGGAAGCTTTTGATATGTTCAAAGCATTTAAAGCTGAAGTAGAAAATCAGCTCGAGAAACGCGTAAAAATCTTGAGGTCTGATCGTGGTGGAGAATATCTATCTGGTGAGTTTCAGCAATATCTTATTGATAATGGGATAATTTCTCAGTTTTCTGCACCAAGCACACCTCAACAAAATGGGGTGGCAGAAAGGAGAAATAGAACTCTTTTGGATATGGTTAGGTCTATGTTGAGTTATTCAACGCTTCCTAATTCTTTTTGGGGATATGCTTTACAAACCACAATGTATATTCTAAACGAAGTACCATCTAATTCGATTCCTAAAACACCGCATGAGTTGTGGACGGGGCAAAAGCCTAGTTTACAACACTTAGGATATTTGGATGTCCTACGGACGTGTTAAAAGGAAAGACAGAAAAGATAGAGTCCTTTTCAGAAATATGCATATTTGTAGGGTATCCAAAAGGAACAAAAGGATATTATTTTTATAGTCCTTCAGATCTTAAAGTATTTGTTTTGACAAATGTAAAATTTCTGGAAAAGGACTATATGAATAATGTTGTGCCTAAAAGTAGAATTGTCCTAAATGAGCTTTTAGGAGATACAATTCCACATGAGGTTTCGTAACAAACCCTAATTGTAAGTTCTGTACCAACACAAGATCAATAATCTACCATACCTCATCGTAGTGGTCGGGTTGTTAGACAACCAGAGGGATACATCGATCTAGGAGAATCTGTAGAGAATCTTCCGGACGACGATGATCCCTATACGTACAAGGAAGCAATGAAAGATGTTGATTGTCGCCATTGGCAAAAGGCAATGCAATCCGAAATTGAATCTATGTTCAAAAACAAAGTCTGGTCTATTATAGACTTGCTTAAAGGGATAAAACCCATCGGGTGCAAGAGGGTATACAAGAGGAAAAGAGGAATGGATAGAAAGGTGGAAACCTTTAGAGTTAGATTGGTAGCTAAAGGTTATACACAGAAGGAATGTATCATTTATTAAGAAACCTTCTCTCTTGCGGCCATGCTTAAATCCATTAGGATACTCTTATCCATTGTGGCTTCTCTAGACCTAGAGATTTGGCAAATGGAAGTCCAAACAGCTTTCCTTAATGGAAGTCTTGACGAAAGCATATATAATACAACCAGAAGGATTCATTGAAAAGGGCCAAGAGGAAAGGGTATGCAAGTTGTAAAGATCTATATATGGATTGAAGCAAGCATCCAGATCCTGGAACATAAGGTTCGATCAAGCCGTGAAAAGTTTTGAATTTATTCAAAACCTTGATGAACCTTGTGTATACAAAAGGATTAAAGGCGACAAGTTGGTTTTCCTAGTTCTTTACGTTGATGATAAACTACTCATCGGAAATGATGTAGGTGTATTGACATCAATAAAAGAATGGTTAGCAAAACAATTTGATATGAAGAACTTAGAAGAAGCAAGTTATATTCTTGGTATCCAAGTCATAAGGGATAGAAAGAATAGAATGATTCCATTATCCCAAGCTTCATACATAGATAAAATCTTGTCTAGGTTTTCCATGCAAGATTCCAATAAAGGTATGTTACCTTTCAGACATGGAATCAAACTTTCTAAGGAACAAGTTCCTAAGAATGAGCATGAAGAGCAATTCATGAGTAGGGTTCTATATGCATCGACAGTTGGAAGTCTCATGTATGCAATGCTCTGTACTAGACCAAATATTTTTTTTGTTATAGGCATAGTTAGCAGGTTTCAATCGAAGCATAGTCCTGATCACTGGACGACAGTCAAGCATATTTTCAAGTATCTTAGGAGAACGAGAGATTATATGCTTTTGTACTCTGAAGGGGATTTAATTCCCGTTGGGTATACTGATTCTAATTTTCAGTCAGATTCTGACTCCAGGAGATCAACATCAGAATCTGTGTTTATTATTGGAGGAAGGGCAGTCATATGCAGGAGTATCAAGCAATCTTGTATTGCTGATTCCGCCATGGAAGCCGAGTATGTAGTCTTATGCGAGGCTGCAAAAGAGGATGTCTGGCTCCGCCAATTCTTGATTGACTTGGAAGTGGTTCATGATGTGAATAAGCAGATCACTATATATTGTGACAATAGTAGAGCAGTGGCTAATTCGAGAGAACTAAGAAGTCATAAGAAAGGGAAACATGATCGGTCATTATTTGTATATGTTTTTAATCCCCTTTCTACTTATCAATTGCTTGTTTCTTGAGCATTTTTAGGTATCTAATTTGTGTGATTGAGCATGTTTCAGAACATTGGACTTTAATGTTGTGTTAGGAAGATTTGAAGCAAAAATGAGCAATTTTATCCATTACCGATGTGAAGGTCACTGCCCAAGCAGTGCCTTCACCGCGGTCTAAAGAGCGGAAGATCACAGCCGTATCATATTAAACAACCGCGGTCTGTACTGCTGTCAAGGTCGTGCCTCCAGAGCGGTCTTCACCGCGAAACTTCACAGAGAGCACACCGCTTGATCCACCGCGGTCTGGGCAAGCTGTCTGTGCCGCGACTTAGGGAGCGGTCGTGCGAATCCTTAGTGTCTTGGGAATTCTGAACCCTATTTTAAAAAGAGAATCTATATATATATATATAGATGTTTTTCGATGGTTGGAACAGACGAGCCGTCCCCCACCACTCCATCACCATACCTCACATAACAATTCTTTCATTCATCGTTACGCATTCGAAGATTCGAAGACGAAGAATAATTCATCATTGAAGATTTGAAGAATCCGTTTGAGGCCTCAATGGATTTTATCTTTTCTTTCTCTTTTCCTTCTATTTTCATAATGTGTAACTAAATCCATAACTAGGGAATCAATGTGAACCTTTTGTGAATGCTCATGTTTGGATTAATAATATTATTTCATCAACTCAATTCAGACTATCTGAGAATTAAGGTTAGAGTATAGACCAAACCTAACCTTGATTAATGCTCTTTTGAACGAATGAATTTTATCTTTAGCATAGACCAAGCAAAGTATAGAATTTGGTTCTTATTTCTTACGCTTAACGGGTTTCCGATCATTGTTCACACCATAGACCAAGGGTGAATAGTGGTTGGGAATACTTGACTCATCCCGCGATCATACGGTAATAGTCATATTTAAGATAAAGAATGAACCCTTGAATTGATTGAATCTTTTTACAAATTAATCCATGCATTGAGTGTTTATAATTGGGGATCATTGATGACCTAGTATTTTCTCACCCTTGACCACAACCCAATCTTTTAAATTGCTTTCGTAGTTTTAATTTAATTTAGTTTTAGTCTTAAATCAATCATCATCAATCTTTTGGTTACTTTCAGTTTAACTTTAATTAGAATTAGATTTAACCGAATAAATCACTTTTCCTCATGGAAACGATCCTTACTTGCCACTGTACTTATCTTCACGATTCGTGCACTTGCGAGTATTGTTTTTATTATAACACGATTTACATCAATCAAAACACATTGAAAGAAAGTATCACCTTTAAGGGAAATTGTGCATAGGGGTGACGTGACGATTTCCAAGATCGCGTCAGCAGAAAATCTAGCGGATCCCTTTACAAAGGCTCTTCCACAAAAGAGTTTTGATGGGCATCTAGAGAACATGGGGATGAGAGATATGACACATTTGCTATAGAGCAAGTGCGAGATTGTTAGGATTATGCTCGATAGCATGAATATAATAATGTATTTGACAATCTTTTCATATTAATAAAGTGATTTCTATTTTAACAAATCTTATAGCATTTATAGTTTAATTATTATAATTGTCAAAAGTAAATAATCATACGGTCAAAAGACTTTGAGAAAAGAAGAATTGTTCATACATCTAGATATGTATGAGGTAGACATAATTGTTTAGTTAGTCTTGAATAGCATTCATAACTTAAGATTAAAGGTTGGACGCCTTTATCTTGTCAAAGTTGTAGATTCTTTTGCTAGCATTTAAGTGGGACCAAATGTGATATGATGAGTCTAAAATCATCAAAGTGTGGTGTCTTTGGACAAAAAAATCTAGTGCACTGGGTGCATTGAATAGGATCAAAATGAAATACTTTATCTAGAACCGTCAATGGATAAAAGTTTTCATTTGAAGACAATCGGAGAGTCTATCTCAATCCTGAGATAAATGATGGACTTATTGTTGCAAGTGTTATCATTTGAGCTATCAATGAGTACGATTATATAGCATAGTCTATCCTCGATAGTTTGGTGGTATTCATTTGTTAATCGATAGAGGACTTCATTTATAGATATGGACATCGTGGCTCCATTTATTGAATGAGAGTAGAATACCAACATATGGATGTTTTGAGGTATTGGATATTAAATCTTAACGTTAAGTTTTCAATAGTGTCTATTGAAACATGACTTCTGGATAAGTCAAAATATCCAAGTTCAAAATGTGGTCATATGTGTAAATATGGTAACTTGGAAAGCTATAGGCGGTCTATGAGCTTTTGGAGATTACTGGTATTTTTCACGAGGATACACTTTCTCCAATAAGGTTGTCTAGGGTATGAATGAGTAACATCAACTTATTCTATCTTTATTTAAGAGTTCAATTTTAGTTATTTAGTTGAATGAACTAAAATTAAATAGATTGGACCTAAGTGAATCATTTGTTGAATATGATTGGGTTGTGTCTATTGGAGCCTAAATTTAGATAGCCCGCCAAGATCCCCAATCCACTCGAACTTGCCTGGATCACTTGATATATTCTACCGGACAAATTTAGGGTCCATTTAAAATTGTATTAAGGCATGTGAACTTGTTTCTTTTTGTAAGAATAGATCTAGTTCACATGTGGACTTTTTATTAAGGTCCAATGGATTTAATAAAATAAGAAAAATTATATATGGCCCATATATATGTGTTGGGCGGCAAGGCTATTTAGAATAGCTTAATTAAATTAATTTTATTTTATTATTTAATTTAATGGAAATTCATTAATTATTTAATTAAAAGTAAAAAAAAAAATTTATTAGGAGATGGTATCCTAATATTATACTATTGTTGGTAGTATAATTAATATTAAAGACTATATTTGATAATTTGATAAATAAAAGGAATTATTTATGTAATCAAATTAGGAAGTCTTTAATATGGTAACAAATACACTATTGAGTTGGATTAGGAGTCTTGGTGTAGGATAGAATTCCTTTTAGAAAAGAATTTTTAACCACCAAATAAATCCACATAAGGAAAGGATTCTTGCCTAACAAGTAAATCCTTTTTGGGAGAGGATTTGGTCTCCTATATATATATATACTTGTGAATTTCGACCAAGCATGAATTTTTTTGGTGTGAGAAGTTATTTTTTTATTTGTTTTTTATTGTTTTTTATTGTTTTATATATAAAAAAAAAACTTTGTCCAACTCATTGTGTGAAGAATTCATCCAAGCATAGAGAAAAGAGGGAACATTTTTTTTGTGTTCGATAGTGCACTAGTATCCTTAGCATCAAAAGGGTTTTGTGTACAACATCAAATCAAGGTTCACGCGAGTTTCAATCAAATTGATTGATAATTCAAAAGTGACAGGATGTTCTTGGTTTTTCTCTTGGAGTATTATTGTGACTAACAACGAAGAAGATTTTGTTTGTTTCCATCCTCAGGTATACAATTTAAAGAAAGAGACCTCACACTCCTAGGTGATTCACGTCTGTGATTGGATTGGAAGATCTTGTGAATTCAATTCAACGCTAGTTCAATCGTCACGAAAAAAAACGTATGATACTTTTTATATACATCAATTAATCTAGGGTTAAGGTTCTTGTTATTAAAAGGGAAAATTTTTATTTATACGCAAACCATAATTTTTTTTTCTCACGCTTCTATTTCGTTTTTGAACCGTTTTTTTCCCTACATCGTCACCAAGCCGATTGGCGCTCGAACTCACCGTCACGGATAAGCATGGTTATGACTATGATCACCCACGCCTTCTCACACACACACACACACTCTCTCTCTATCTATCTATCGATCGATCGATCTCTCTTCGTTCCGTATCTTGGGTTTCGGTTGTTAGTGCTGGTGCACTTGTTTCTGGGTTTGTGTAGGTGTTCTTGTTTCTATGTTTGAATTAGTATTCTTGGGTTTGTGTTCGTATTCTTAGGTTTGTGTTCGTATTCTTGTTCTTGTTTACTGGATGGACAATGGAGAACATCTCAAATCCATTTTTCAATTAGTTTTAGTTTTGATTTCGGTTAGGTTTTGGTCATTTAGTGGTGGTGGCTATTAGGGTTTTGTGTTTGATGTATAGTGGTGGCTAGAGTTTGGTGTTTGGGTTGTGATGGATTAGGTTAGGATTAGATGAACCGATGATGGGTAATGAACTGATTTCTTTGGACGGTGTGTGCTTGATTTCTGGGCTGGAGATAGATTCTAGAGATTGAGATTAGGAGAGAGAGAGAGAGAGAGAGAGAGAGAGAGAGAGAGAGAGATTAGAGTTGGAGATTTGGATCCAGATTTCTTTATCTTTTTTTCTTTAATATATTATATATTATAAATATCAATTTACTTTTTTAATCTTCTACCCTTATTACCCATACTGTCCTCACTGATGAGATTATGAAATTGTCCTCCTTCATTAATGGTCAACTCTACTTTTGGACGGAATTCCTAACAGTAGGGGTTCAGTTTCCATTAATTCTATTTGGGTGGGGGGGATTAAAGGCCAATATGGGTAAACCTTATCCTCACCTTTCTAATGGGGTAATGGTTATGTGGTAAATGATAAGGGTTCAAAAATTAAATGGCTCTTTTTAGAGGTGGCATTTCAACACTGTCACTGCATTAATAACTTATGTTGGTGACCGGATAAAAATACCCCGATAGTTTTTCCACATCAGATATCTTTCATTCATTTAAGTGATAAATTTGTGAAGTAGAGAGAGAAAGACCCGTTGAAACCCATGCAATCACTCGAATGGTGATGGAGAGACGCTACGCAGACGCATTCGGGGGTCGAGTTCCCCACCGAGCTCGCGACACTGGAGCTTTTTTTTCTTGTCAGTACTTAAAGGCTCGAAATGTAATTACAAAAGGTTCGAAGCCTTTAGTAAAAGTCTCGTATCCAAGCAGGTAGGTTCATGTTTTAAAAAGCACGAACCTTTGAAAAAAAGTATCAGACACAGTTTTAAAAAGCTCGGCGCTTTTAAAAGAAAAAGGCTCAAAGCTTTGTAAAAAAAGCTCGGTACTTTTATAAAAAAGCTTTGACCTTTCACAAAAATGCTCAAACACTACAAAGTTTAACCAAACAAATTTTCCTAAAGAAAAAGCTCGGACGTGTTTCAAAAAGTCTCGGATTTGGTTCAAAAAAGCTCGGATTTGTTTCAAAAGGTCTCGGAGCTTCAAAGTTAACCAAACTAATTTTCCTAAATAAAAAGCTCGGACGTGTTTCAAAAAAAGCTCGGATTAGGTTCAAAAAAGCTCGAAAATGTTTCAAAAAGTCTCGAAAACCAAGAAATTTATCTTCGTAAAAAAATCATCTTCGTTTTCGGGTTGGATAGGCAGAAGAAATGGATAAATTGTTACAAGGCTCGGAATACCTTGTTGTGCTGTAACACGTTGACTTTCAGACAGGTTGTAGATCGATTTTCAAACAAGTTTGTTGGAGAGAGTGAGAGAGAAGAGTTACTGGTTTCTATGAAAATTGAAAATTGATTTTTTAAGGGCAATTTGTGTAGTTCGCCATAATATTTGTGTTTTAAACTTAATTTATTAAAGCAGTGACATCAGTGCAACGCACCAAGAAAAATGAGACATTTCTCACAATTTCCACGAAATGATAATATCCCAAAATTAAATTGATTTTTTTTTATAAAAAATATAATGTAAAAGAAAAAAAAAAGTTAGTGGGACCATGCAACAAACTACGACAATGTCCCGTTTTTTTTTTTTTTTGATTTCAACGTAGTCCAAGGCTTGAAGCTTGCACAGAGTTACAAGTTGTAAATCAAGTTTGGCAGTGGCATGTATCCATAGCCCGGACTGAATAGTATTGTATGAGCCGGACAAAATCCACTTAAAAAAAATTACCAAACACTAGATAGTCTAATTTAGTACTGTCCAGTCTACTTGTCATGTCCAATATGATGTACCAAACAAGTCCTAGAAACCCACCCTAATACCGTATAGGCCAAACTAGAGGGAAATTCGTGGTTCACCATGACAACACCTAGACCGTGAAATCCACTAGAAGGATTTTCACTGTTAACCACAACAACACTAAGACCACAAAAATGAGAAGAATGAGCATTCTCAAGCGATCTAACACGCTAACCTATTTGTATGATGTGCAAGTGTGAAATTGGTGTGATACACAATAATATGACAAGAAAAAAACAAATGAATGAAATGTGTGCGTGTGTGCGCGCACACACACACCTAATATCCTTAAGAGAACAAGTCAAGTGAAATACTTTTTATGCTTCTGTTCCTGAAGCTTTGAGATGCCAAGAAGATTATCGATCACGATCACGATAACATTGTTGGGCACATGAAAATCCTAATCCACCCATTACACAAACATCCTAATGTAGTTTGTCACAGAAACAAGCTATTATTCATAAAATTTCATAAACCAACAGGTTAACATCATTACTGAAAAAGGCAGTGATCAAGTATGCAATGTCACCAAAATCAGCCAGAGGAAACCATATGCAGTTGACCAAGTCTTAACCTTTGGCTCCAGTAAGATTCGATCAGGTTCAACAAACCAATTGCATAGAAAAAACCTGATCGAGTAAAACAATTGATCGGATAAAAGAGACACCGGCCAGGTTGAGTAATTGATCGGGTAAAGAAGATCTGGTCGGGTTAGAGAACCGATCGGCATGTGTAAATGACAGTAATACCAAGTTTACCATGACTCAAATATGAAGAGGAAGAATCTTACTAACAAGGGACCGTGAAGTGCACTATAATAAGGAAACAAAATTTCTTATTGATATTGGAGTCCAAATTCAATAGTGGATTTAATTCATTTACAACGCATGATATGCAAAACATGAAAGAAGATAAAAACGATTCCATATCAGAGTCTTACTAAATCTTGTCAACTTTCCTTACTTGTACACAAAGAATTAGGGTTTTATGCATGTATTAATAGACCCTTATACCATGTTTGGTTGAGTGGAATGGAATGAAATTGAATGGAAAGAAAGTCATTCCTAATGTTTGGTTAGCTAAAATGTAATGGAATGGAGATTCCTTCGGAATGTTGATTCCATCATTTGGTAGAATGAGCTTTCCATCCAAAAACCAATGAAATGACTATTCCAATTCCAAAGTAAAATTGGTATTCCATAAATACCCCCATACACCTCAATTCTAGTCCACAAATACCCCCATTTCCAAAAAATAATATATAATTATATATATATATATATATTAATTATTAAAAAAAAGATATATGTATTATGTATTATATATTATATATATAATATCATATTATATGTTATATATTATATATTATATATTATTATTATATAATATTTTTTATTATTAAGATCCAAAATATATATTATATTTTATTATTATATTATATTATATATATATTAGTGGAAATTGTGAGATATGCCACCTTTTTTATTGTCTTTTGTAATGATGTCACCAGTTTAATAACTTAAGTTTAAAAGACACCTATTATGGTGAACTACCAAAGTTGCCCCTAAACTTTTATTTGTAAAAGGAAAATTTCTGAACTCCTCTGTATCTCCCAAAAAAAGTTGTCTAACAACTTGTATCTCTCTCCAAAAAAGTTGTCTCATTCCAGAATCTGCGCAAGAATGTAACTAATATTTATGATCTCGTGTATTATCTTTTCTGTTTTCATGCATTTCTGATTTTTTGCATGCATTTCTATGTTGTACGAACATGTATGAACATTTAATAGATCTGGGTATTTTTCATGTGTGACCGATAATATTTAAAGAAGAATCGAGCATATTTGTTATTGGACCGAGGTTTGTATAAATTTTTAAAAAAGCTCGATTATGTGGAAAAAAAGCTCAATAATTTAAAGAATATTCTCGATCCATTGAAAAAGTTCTCGATCCCTTGAAAAATTCTCGATCTCTTGAAAAAGGTCTCGATCCCTTGAAAAAGTTCTCGATCGATTATGTGGGAAAAATGCTCGATAATTTGAAGAATATTCTGGATCCATTGAAAAGGTCTCGATCTCTTGAAAAAGTTCTCGATCCCTTGAAAATGTTCTCGATCCCTCGAAAAAGGTCTCGATCCATTTGGAAAAAGCTCGATCCGTTACAATAAGTTCTCGATCCGTTTCCAAAAAGCTTGATCCCTTTGATAATGTTCTCGACCCCTTACACTTAATAAATATTTTTAATTCTTAATAATTGTAAACTTAATTTAATTTTTTAATCTGTTAATATTGGTTTGTAATGATTATTTTCACAGGACAATGGATCGGGTGAGAATAGTCATATCTTACAACGGTCGATGGGAGCAATTACCTTATGGAAGTTAGAGGTTTTTCGGTTCCGATAACAAAGGAATGTATGTGTCAAAGAATATGACTTACGAAGAGCTGGTGTCGATTGTACAAAACGTTGTGAAGTACAATGTGAACAAATACATTGTTGATCTACAATCTATATCAATCGTTCCCGGGAAAACATGTCGCACATTTATAAGAAACGACGATGATGTTTTGTTTATGCTAGGGGAAGATAGAGTGATCCCTCAAGTATGTGTTAGTCTAATTGAGAGGGCAACAACAAATATGATAGCTGAAGATATCCCTGGTCATGGAAACACCTAACAATTTCGATCGTCAGGCAGAAGCAACCAATTGTTCACAGAAATAAGTAGGAACGAAGAGCAACAAAACATGTGTGGTGTCCCACCTGAAGTAGCCGACCGTGGTTATATAGCTAGACCTCAATTGGACGAGTTCTTTGGTTGTCAAATTGAAATGCATGCTGGGCAGTACGACCACCAATACAATAAGATGTACAATGACATGAATAATGAGCAGAACAATGAACCGAATTTTTGGGCCAATTCATGAAATGGCTAATGAGGCAAATTTGCATCTGGTAAATAATGTAGCGAACAATGAGGAAGATGAAGAATCTATCCAAACAGAAAGACGTGCAAGAAGTGTACACATATGTAGTTCTAGTGCAGTAGATATAGTTGGGACCTCTGAGGTCCGGCCTAATGTAACTGAAGCTGATTTTGACAATGCCATAACGTGGATAATTCCAGGAGAAGAATTGTACTCTTTTGGTTTGGGTGGAAGCAGGAACTTGGTAGAAGATGAACCTACAAGCATGGTATATAAAAGGCAATTTTTTCCTAGTAAAAAGGATTTAAAAAGATTGGTTGGACATTTTGAAATGTGGCACAACTTCGAGTAGAAGGTGAAAAGGTCAAACAAGATAACTTTACATCTGGTTTGTTTGATGGACAACTGTACGTGGAAGTTAAGATCGGTGAGGAGAGATGAAACGACATACTTTAAAGTAAGAAGTTTTGTCAACGAACACACTTCCATTAGAGGAGATTCACCACCGCCATCGATAAGCCAGTGCAGTCATAATTGGAGAAGTGGTTGCACATAGATTGCAACAATAGGATAGTCGACTAATGTGTCTGAAGAACATAATCACCGACATGAAAACAATGTATGGCATTCAAATCATGTACAATAAGGCATATCAAGCTCTCGATTATGCATTGTCACTGACCTATAGAACACATAAGGAAACCTTCCAACTACTGCCATTATTCGGTTACGTGTTAAAAGAAAAAAATCCTGGAACAATGATTGACTTACAGTGCGACGAAGAACGTAAATTCCTCTACTTTTTCATGTAGTTGGGTGCCTCACTTAGAGGATTCCGGAGGTGTCTAGGTCCAGTTATTGCCGTTGATGGTACCCATTTAAAGGGAAGATTTTAGGGTACAATATTTGTTGCAACTGCACAAGATGGGAATGAACAGGTGTATCCCATTGCTTTAGGGTACGGTGGCTCAGAGAACAACCTATCATGGGAGTGGTTTTGGATGGCTTGAAAGGTGCCCTTGGCCATATAGATGATTTGGTATTCATTTATGATCGACATGCAAGCATTGAAGCAGAGATTTCTAAAGTGTTTCCTTATGCCACTCATACCATATGTTGCTGGCACTTTTCTAAAAATATTAAAAAGCGATATCATAGAAAGGATGTTTCCGTAATAATGGACAAAGCAGCCTGAGCGTACACCGAGTTGGAATATAACTGGCACATGGAAGAGTTACGAAACTTGCACCCGAATGCATATGATTATGTAATTGATGTCGGTCCACACAAGTGGTCCCGTGTACACTGCCCCAATATGAGGTACAGGGTGATGACAACAAATGCTGCAGAATGCATAAACTCATGCCTAAAATTTGCACGGCAACTACCTATGTTGACTATGGCAGAGTTCATTAGAAATATGCTACAATGTTGGTTTCACGATCGTCATAGCGCTGCACAGTCCATGCGTCATCAGTTGACCGATGCATCACATCTTGTGATCCTAAAATGCGTGAGAAGTGCAATTTTATGACCATAAATCCAGTTGACTGGAACATATTCTCTGTGAAGCGGTCTGGAAAACAGTGGACCATTGACTTAGCCCGAAAGATCTGCACATGTAACAAATTTCAAATGGATCAGCTTCTATGTTCTCACGCGCTCGCTGCTGCAAGGTACATCATACATTTTAGTATACGGTTAATATTACTGTAACGTGAATCTCCTTGTTTTCATTGTTTTTACAGAGACCGAAACATGGATTTCACATCCCTGTGTGCAGACTTCTGCAAGAGACATACACTTATTAACTCGTACTCGGTTCCTATTTTACCGGTTGGACATCCTTCCACTTGGGTTGTGCCATCTGACATAGTTGAGAGGGTGGTTTTGAATCCAATCTCCAAGAGACAAGCAGGCTGCCCGAGGGCGGGTCGACGTATATCGTATTCGGAGAGGACAACTACACAAAACTGTAGAAGATGTGGACAACATGGGTATAATTCCAGGAGATGTTCTAACCCAGCTTTGATTAGTGAAGGTCCGAGCAGAGTTGTTCTTAAGGACTACAGATGCAAGTGTAGCATCTGCCATACAGTTGGCCACAACAGACAGACGTGCCCTACCAGAGACTCCACCGTGAAATGATTTTAGGCGTTATGATGATAACATTGTGAAATTTTGTACTCATATGACTTGTTCAATAATTGAATTTTAATTTTAATTAAATAGGATTTCCAATTAGTGTTACACTTGTGATTTATGATAGTTGAAAAGGAAACAAAAATTAAATTAAAATTTTATTTCAATGTAAACATTTTTATACAAAAAATGGTACATATACACAAGAATTACTATATAAAACTAAATGGGTCGGGAGTTTGAAAAAATCTCAACTGCCATCTTCTCCCGAATGATCTCCATATCGTCTTTCGACCAATCGAAATCCTTCCTGTCCGCCAGAATGTACTCGATCAATCTCAACGTGTGAGGACCACAGTTACCCCTATAGTTGGACATATTAACATGCGTTAATAAAACAATAATCTTTTAATAACTCAATCTCAAAGTAAATGAAAACAAAATGTCTTACGATTTCTTCAGCTCGGGGACACTGGTTACGGATACCACGCTGACTGAGAATGGCTTATTCTTCTTGGGGAATATCTCAAGGTCAGGCGATCGCGCAGTATGAAAACAGACCTAATGCAACAGCGAGGGAAAAAACCAACACAAGGGGGCTACCTGCTGCTTCCGGATATTCACCGTGACATCCTATCTCCAGGGGTCAACAATGAACATTGTCTCGCGGGTGAGGTTGACAGTCACCAATAGCTAATGTTGGCACCTAATGTTTCACGGTATCAAGACCTGTAAATGTAGAAAGAAGGTGTTAGGATGTACAAATCCATTTATAACAAAAAAATTACAAAACAAGTAACACTTACTGTGTCAATCTCGTGCCATAGACGGCTTCCAATTGGGGCACCACCACGCACCATCGTAAGGTCCTCATTGGTCCACCAGGACCTCAGCACATTCCACCGCACCGTGGTGGTCTCCCCGCGAGCATCACAAGGCATCATTCTCCTGTATTGGACCTCCAGATATGACTGTACAAACATTTCATCGACAAAAAAATAGTATTGTCTTACAAACTAATTTAAAAGCAAACGTAATCATGACTTTTGTGGAATACTTACAAAAAATTACGTATCCAATATATTGATCATCTGGTTGTACGCAATCAGGAATGCTCGCTGATGCTTTCAAAGAATATGGAGGTATGTATCCATATGCTGGGAGTATATACACGTAAGAAAGTGTTAAGAGTGTATCATATCTAAAATAAACATTATATATAAAATGTCCGGCTCATCGTACCTCGTTCTCTAACTCCATGAAGTTGGTCTGCATCCGATGGAACCATGCAGTATCAACTGGCTCCAGCACATCCAAATCACGTCTGCATTAATTTCCCTTTAGCAACACAAATATTTAATTGAACAAAAGAAAACTTGCCACCTCAATAGAAAAAAAATTACTTACCTTTCCTCGTTTATGTTCTTCTTGATGGCTTGGCAAACCTTCAACTGGTCACCATTCACCAGTCTGTGGGGATCGAAAACATGGTCCAAAGACTGAAGTATTACCCTAGCACTCTTTGGTCAGCAGGGATCTGTGTATGGGCTGAGCAACTGCCAACCGCGCTTCAAAACGTGCCTCTCCAGTCAAACTCCTCCTGCTAGGGTATGGTGTGGTGTGATGAGAAGGTCTGTCCCCCCTGAGGCTGGCTGAATGGATTTAGGGCGTGAAGGGGACAACTGTCGATCGATCAATGGGGGTGGTGGAGGGAGAGGTAGAGGGGGAGGTTGTTGCTCGACAGATGAGGGTGTTGGAGGGGGAGGTTGCTGCTCTATCGATGGGGGAGGTAGAGGTGGAGGGGGAGTCTGCTGCTCGATCGTAGGTGCTGGCTGTCGCTCGACCAATGAGCTTGCTGCTGTATGTGTAACAGACCCTGTATCTTTGGTACACTGGTAAGCCTTACTCTTCAGAACTGCCCCTCAGGTATGTGGATCCTCCCGATGACAACCAGTGCTGCCTGTCCCCCGGGTAAATCCATATGTCCTGTCTTCGGGAGTAAAGTCAGGTTCATGACCAGGTGGACTATCCCGGTGCGTATATGTGCTGATGGCCTGAAGCCTCTCGATCAATGCGAGTAACTCCCGATATTACTCCTGTCGATCCTCCTCACTTTTTCATATCATATCTAGCAACTCTCGATGCTGCATCTGTTGATCATCCTCACTCTTTCTGAGGGCTTCACGTAACTCTTTGAAATGATGTTCCCATGGGCGTGAATTCATATCAACATTGTTAGTACTAAAATATTCTACAGGTTACTTTAATAAAAATGAAACTATCATCTCAACTTACCTCCACATCACGTCCAACGCCTGCACGGGAATCCCGTCTAGATGCACCAGGTTCGGGGTTGGTAAACCGAACCTTTCTATGCCTCACTCGTCTAGGAGACGGCTCAGATCCGTCAGTGTCCATGGCACTAAAACTTGGGCCCGATGGGTCAGAAGCCTCCGCATCACTGCGCCTCCCTCTCGCACCCTCCTCCTCCAAACCATCTCCATGGCTCTAGTCAGCAGTAGTCTGATCAGGGATAGATGGAAGGTGAACCCTACCCTCCTCTACATACAGGCTCCTCCCTTCTCTTAGGCCTGTGAAGTACGGTGCTCCCTCCTCAGCTGCTGTGGGAACGATTTCCTTCATCACAAACATCTGAAAACTTAGTTAGAGGAATGTTATTGTAAAAATGGTAACTAATATAACGATTAACAAATTAAATACATACCCTAGCACTGAAAATCTTGGTCAACTTCTTCCCTCTAGGTTGTTTTGTCAACTCCCACTTCAACATATGAGGAGAAAGCTCTGTAACCCTTCGGGTGCCGAAATTGGCGCCCAGTTGGGGGATCACCTAGAAAGCAAATATCTACATCAACGATAAATACAGTTAGAATCCAAAAAATTTAGACAACGAAATATAAAGTCTATTTTGTAATTCAAAGTTCTTACCAAGAGGGCATGCGACAGATCGTAAATGTTGTACCACTCAACGGTATGTACAACATCGCCCTATGACTATTGGCCTCTTTCCTCACGTTGCCAGGGTAACGCATGCTTGAATGATAAAATAGAATGCCTATATATGTTGGCACCCCATGAGAAAGCATTGAAAGCAGTGAGGTCCTCCACCAATCGAAATTGCCAAACTGGAATCTTGAATCTCTTGTCCACCCCCATCAATATCCAGTTCAACATGTATATGAGGCACAACTTCACAGCATCATATGCCTCATCCAACGATAAGAACAACCCTCAACTTCTCCAACAATACCTCATCGGCTCTAGGAAAGTACCGCTGATGTATGCCATTCTCCACTGCAGCATACAGACGAGTATCTGGTACAACTCCAAAATATAATCCGGTGATGAGGCAAAATTTCACCTTCGAAAACCTCACCACATGGTTCCCTATCAGGAACCGTATCTCAACTATTGGCCCGTCATGGTCCAACTCCCGCAACAACAGTTGATGGATAACACCACTAGAAAACTTCAACTCCCGGTGCATCGACATGAAATGCCCGAAACAGGACGATCCTCAACCGTAAAATCTTCTGGGACCCGATTCAATGCATCATCTATACGGGAGAGAGCTTCAAAATGGTCATGTCGAGTCAATTTTCCCTTGAACCAATCTCCCTCCGAAGTTTTAAGGAAATCTTTCAACTTGCTCCTCATTTGCAATGTCACAGAAACAATACATAAGTAAATTAGAAAAACTTGGTTCTATGAAATATATTCTCGATCCTTTGAAAATAATCTCGATTGTTTGAAAAATATTCTCAATCTTTTGAAAAATAATCTCGATCGTTTGAAAAATATTCTCGATCTTTTAAAAAATAATCTCGATCGTTTGAAAAATATTCTCGATCTTTTGAAAATAATCTCGATCGTTTGGAAAATTATTCTCGATCGTTTGAAAATTATTCTCGATCGTTTGAAAATTATTCTCGATCGTTTGAAAAATAATCTCGATCGTCTGAAAAATATTCTCGATCTTTTAAAAAATAATTTCGATCATTTTGAAAAATATTCTCGATCTTCTGAAAAATATTCTCAATCGTTTGAAAAATATTCTTGATCGTTTGAAAAATATTCTCGATCTTTTGAAAATAATCTCGATGGTTTGAAAAATATTCTCGATCGTTTGAAAAATATTCTCGATTTTTTGAAAATGATCTCGATCATTTGAAAATATTCTCGATCTTTTAAAAAATAATCTCGATCGTTTGAAAATATTCTTGATCTTTTGAAAATAATCTCGATCGTATGAAAAATATTCTCGATCTGTAAAAAATAATCTCGTTCGTTTGAAAAATATGCTCGATTCTTTAAAAATCTTCTCGATTCTTACTTAAAAATCCTCGATCTAGTTCCAAAAAACCTCGATTTCGCTAAAAAAAATCTCGATTTCAAAATTTCTCAAAATTACAATGCATCGATACTAGAACTTCATCTTCCTCATCACATATTCAACCTAATTTCAAGCCCTAACCTAAACCACAACCATTCTCAGATCTCATTTTCAACCCCAATCTACGAATTCAATCAACAAAACACAAGTCTAAATGCAATGTCAAGTTATCAACTATAAAATCCATAAATAAAACAAACAGAAATTACCTATGTCAATCACAACAATTCTGGTGTATTCTCGTGCACGTTCCGGTCACTTCACCATCGATTCTGTTGCCGTCGGTCTCTTTCTCACTCTAGCTATTTTCACACTAACAAAACGACAACTTTCTATCTTTTTCAACAGTTCGGGGTATTTTTGTCTGATCACACTAAATGGTGCCTTTTAAATATACATTAGTAAAATTGTGATATTTACACAACACACCCCCCAAATGGTGCCAATAATTTATCGACCCCTATATATTCTTACGTATATTATATTATATATATATATATTATATTATATTATAACATATATGTATATATATTATATAATAATATATAATATTTATATATATGTTATATATTATATTATATACAAATATATATTAAAAAATATATATTAAAAAATATATGTAATATATTATATTATATTATAATTATATTATAATTTATATATATATATTATATTATTATAATACATGCTATATATATAATATGATATATTATATAATATTATATATACTTTTATATATTTTTTTTATTATCCTTAATATATCATGCTATTATAAATGTTTTGTAATTAGGGGTATTTGGTCAAAATACAGTTAATTTCATTCCATGCATTTGTTAACCAAACAAAATAATAATGATTAATATTCTAACTCTAAACTCTCAACCAAACAAAGAAATCAGCTTTCCATTCCTTTGTATTCCAATTCTCTTTCCACCATGGTAACCAAATGCCACTTTAATGTCATTATGTATGCATTTGCAAAAAGGATATAACTGCAAGAGTGAGAGAGAGATTGAGTGTGTAATTCCTTGTTACATAGTGAAACCTTATGCTCGGCATCTCCGGCAATCGTGGATGTTTTCCTGTATTGGGGTTTTACCACGTAAACTTGTTTTCTTACCATTCTTGCATTTATTTTTCTTATAATTATGAACTAAAGCTCTATGTTACGAGAGTTTACTGTTGACTTTTCTCTATCGAAAAATAATCATCAACATAAGTCAATCATAAAATGGAAGACCATGCAATCTCCATTTTTGGGTATTTCGTGACAAACCACTCCTCACAAATAAAAATGAAAAGAAGCTATTGTTAACAATTGTTTATAATCTCTCTACATTACAAAGAGATGATAGTTAGGGATCTAAACCTTCAATGTCTTCAATCTCTTGTAATATAGCACTTATGTGAGACATAAAACAAGCAACTTTCCAAGACAGCATGTACATGTGAGATGATCAAAAACAAACAAAAGCAATACAAAATGTGCATGCTCCCCTTAAATAGGTTACTCAAAAACAAATAAAGACAATACAAAATATGCATGCTCCTCATTTTTGTCATGAGATAGACAAAGGTGCTCTGCATATGGGGTTGTCTCGACAAAGAAAGCTACTCACAAGTCAAAATACATAATCATATAGACAAACTTTATGCAGCCCAAGTTATTGATAGAGATTCAATGAGATTTTATTCAAACAAATGTGTGTGCGGGTGGAAGTATTGCTCGGTATGTAATACAAGCACTATCAAGCTCATGCATGAGAATCAACCAAAACAACAATTAAAAGGATTTCTAAATGAAATCAAACCAATTTAAACCCTTTTGTCATGATTATAAGATATATATATCCAAGCATTTATGTGTGAAGTGATCTATTTGTATCAACTTTATTCATTGCAAGACATATCATCATTTATTAAAATTTGAGGTCTTATTTAGCAATTCACCAGACCACATCATCAACAACAATTTTCCAACCGATTATATTTTTCTCCTTTATAAACCTAGAATGCATGTATTTCTGTTTTTCATGCAAACGTAACTCTCTTTATGGCTTTGTTAGGTCGATAAATGTTGATATTTGAGACTCCTAATTACTATGTTTTATGTTATGTTCTTGAGGAAAATTGAATATTTTAATATGTTTGTTGAGATTGTGTAGAAGATAGCTCTTGGAGTGACTTTGAAGACAAAATGGTGTTTTTTTTAGTGAAGTTTGGAGAATTGCATGTGCAGCAAATTTAAATTGTGGAAACGATATCTCCCTCTTCAGATTGAACCAGGCTACGATCTACGTGTTTTCAGAAACCTTTTGAAGTCTAGTTTCTGACACACTTTATGGTTTGTCAATCCACATTTTTATAGAGGAAGTTATGACTGTTTTAGTGACTGAAGGTCAGAGCTGAAAAGTCTTCCACGGGTCATGACAATGAAGCAATTCGAATTGGACCTGAATTAAGAAGAAAACTTCCCAAATCAAATCCTAGTGACTCTAGAAGATCAAGACATATTTGGAAAACTTCCTAAACTCAAATTAGGAATTAATCATCGAAAAAAGAAATCCAAGTCATGAAAGGATTCTCATTCCTTATTTCATTTCTCTTTCCTACTTGGTGTGTTCCCTACAACAAAGAAAATTTGGAATCTACAAGGAGAAGTCACCTATAAATACTAAGAGTTTTCTACAAGAGAGGTTGGAGATTGAAGATTGAAGATTGAAGTCTGAAGACTCCATCAACATTCTTTTCTTCTACCTTTCTTTAGAGTAGATGTTTTTATTTATTTTTCTAGTCTTTATTTCTAGCTAATTTTCTTATTAGTTAGGGCTAACTTGAAACCCTAGACATGATTCCAATTTAATAGTCCAGTTTTATGTATTAATGAAGTATTATTTTTCTTATATGATGATTTCGATTTCTACATAAGAATTATTTTTCTATTATCTTTGTTTCTTTGATTGGCCATCTTAGGAGCATGATTTAGGATCTATGTTGTAGGACAGAGTTCGAATACCTGACGAACATATTCTTGCATGCAACAATTAATTAGAATAAGACCTAATTAAGGGAAATTGATTCATGAATAGCCTAGAATAAATACCATATTTTAGGGTTCATGTGATACTCATATTCTTTTGATACTTAATGGGTTCCGATTATTAAATCTTGTAAATACCCATGCTAGGTTTTAATTTGGAATACAATAATATTTATGCAAATACCATGCAATCTACATACTAACTAAGAGAGAGTCGATACAACTTTTGTGGAATACCCACCGCCTTGTTGTGAATATCTTCATCACATTTGATATCTTTAACTTCATTATTGTCTATGGATTGGATAATTATTTAGTGGTGGATAGGAGGTCCTAACTAATGTTTTTCTATATATTTTTCCTCATTAGATTTTATGCTGCATTTTATTTATTGTTATTTAATTTTCTTTTGTTTTAATAATCAATTCAAAAACCCCTATTCGTGTGTGTGCATTAAGTGATTCTATTTTCTTATTTTTAGTTAGATTAGATTTCGATAGTGTCATAGATAAACTCATTATTTTAGTAGGTAATTAATTCTCTGTGGGAACGATCCTTGTTTCTACTGTGCTTTCGTTTACGATTTGTGCACTTGTAAAGTTTTTATTATTTTATTTTGCTTATTTTGTAATCAACAAGTTTTTAGAGCTGCTGTCGGGGAATTAAATTGCTTGTTTTTATTTTGAGTTTATTTTCTTTTGTTTTATTTTTTTTCTTTGGCTTATTTTTTTTAGGTCTTTAATTTTTCTTTTCTTTTAGTTTTATTTTATTTTGTAGGTGTGAATTATTATGGGCCCCAAATTACTCATCTAACTAGTCTGGTTCGACAATTGACTCCATTAGCTCAATTATGCGCGGTTTGCGCAAATTATAGACATTCGTCGGAATCGTGCCCAAGTCTAGGAGTCTATTGGGGGAATATAGCTTGAGTGAACTACATGCAACAAAGGAATGACCTATTCTCCAATACTTACAATCAAGGAAGGTGTTAATATCAATCACCTCTAGTGTAATACCAATTTGTGCCTCAACAATTTGCACAACAACCCCTCAATAAGGTAAGTCTCTCGAAGAGTTACTTGAATCTCTTACTCTTAGTACTCATTCTTTTGTGTAGGAAACGAGACAATCTATAAGGAATATTGAGAACCAAATTGGACACATAGCAACCTCGTTGAGCCAAAGAGATCAAGGATGCTTCTAAGTCAAGTGATTCAAAACCCAAGATACATCATGGATTCATGCAAAGAAATTACAATCCAAAGTGGAAAAGAGTTGAGGAAGGAAGGAGAGGAGAATAATGAGGTAAAAGAAGAAGAGGAAGGTCACGAGAAAATTTGAATAAATTTCTTGAGTTTCCCCGTGACCCAAACCGTGACCCAAGGTCATACCGACACTTTGTTGACCGAACCTAACCCTAAAAATTTTCCAAGTCATGATGAGATCTCCTCGAACACTATTGAAACCATGCATACGGTTGAAGAAATTCCTCCATTTAGAGATAAGACAGATGAGGATGAAAAGAGCAACAATGAGAAGAAAACTTTCATTGACGAGATTCGCAATGAAAAGATAGGGGATACATTTGAGGTGAATGATGTGAGCAAGGTTCCTAAGCCGGATTGAAGAGATGAGCTAAATGCATCAAGCCGAGACGTTAAACCAAGCGCTAGGTGGGAGGCAACTCATCCAGGTTTTTCTTTCCTTTTTCTTTTTGTTTTTATGTTTGTTTGTGTGTTGACCCTCCTTTCCTATTTCTTTCACTCAATTTCTTATTCACACATTGAGGACAATGTTTAGATTAGGTTTGGGGGTATGGTTTAATTTTTTGTTTTTATTTTTGTGTGTTTTTGAGTCTTTGAGTTTTCATGTTCTGTAGGAGATATTTTTGAGCAAACTTTTTCTTTAAAACTGTTCCTTTTGGCAAGGAAATAATTTTTTTCGTCCATGATGGGTTCTTCTATTTTTTGATAAAAATCCAACGGTATAAAGAACGTAATTTTCTGGATAGTATTTTTAAAGTTATAATCAATTCTTTGACCAAATGTCAGAAGCGATGCTTTGTTTCGAGAATCCGCGAGTGAGCTGTTTTCATCACTTGTTTTCAAACTTTTCCAAATCGATTTTTTGAAATGTTTTCTGAATGAAAAGTGTTTTTTTGCATGTATATTTCGTTGTGTTAAAATTTGAGAAAATTATTTAAGGTATTTTGAGAGATATGCATCAGTTAATAGACATAGGTCAATTTTGAAAGTCATCAGTTTTTTATAAAATTTTTGCTCTCCATATTTTATTTTGTAGATACTTCTTTTGTGTGCTTTAAAAGCCGTAATATATGCTTTATTCACTGAGTTTAGAATAACGTCTTGCCACTTAGAGTAGTGCATTGCATTTTTCAAAACTTATGACATGCGCTTGATGTGATAATGGATAGGATACTTAGTTGGATTGCCATGATTAATAGTGGAGACTACCCTTGTGAGTTCACTAAGCCAAAAAACGTAGAATAAATGACATTATATGAGGGTTTACACCTATTAGGTTCTTAGTATTAGAATTGATCTCAATATGTTATGCATTGGATATTAAAGAACATTCATCATAAAAGATATCACATGTGGACTTTGCTATTGTTTTGGTTGAACCATTAGAAGTGACATAGGCAATGTGTGTTTAACCTACATAAAAGGCCTTAAATTTCCCTACCCATGTGTGTGCTCCATTAGCCCTTTTAAAGCCAAACACTTATAAGTCTTTTTCTTTCATCACCCATATAATTCCTATCCCTTATAACCAATGTATATTGGTCGTACCCTATAGCTTGGGATCATGTCAAATTGAAGAAGTTCAAGAAGAAGATGAGGTTCAAGTTTGATGAAGATGAAGAAAAGAAGCACAAAACCATGGGTAAGTTCTATGGAATGCATGAGGTATAGAAAGGAATAAAAAATGCTCTTCTAAAAAAAAGTAAAGAAAAGAAAAAAAAGAAAAAAAAGATTTAAAAAAAGGAGCAAAATTTGAAGAAGAGCAGGGTAATGAAAAGAAAAAAAAGTAGAATGATAGAAAAAGAAGATGAACTCAAGTAGAATATTTACTTGAAAAAAAAAAGTTGAATAAATTGATGAAGAAGCTTGGATGCAATTACAAAGAAGACTCAAAGGAGAGATGTCCATGTATCAACATATCACGATACATCTCTTGACATGATCTTAAGCTCTTTGAATTTCCTTTTTTCGTTCTTTCTATTAACCTATCACCTAATGGCCCCGTTACAACAAAAGAAAAGACCTAATTGATCTTTGGGAATGCTAGCTCAAGAGGAAAGATAAACATGTGCTTTATCTTGTTCTTAATGTCTGATTTCGTTCATGAGATTCTTTACATTAAATTAAGCGTTCTTTCAATGATATATTCATATGCGATTATAATTTGAAATTTCTTGTGCATAAACTTCATTCACATATGCTTGATGAGTGTATTTGCATAGGTTCGGTGTGAAAATATGAGCGACATCTTGTGAGAATTAGAGTCGGGGTGAATTATATCTATGGCATTTGACGATGTGTTTTTGAAGCTAGAGTGTCTTGAGTATGGGCTTTTCATTCAAACAAAGCAATGCATTCAAATTTGTGGTATAATTATGGTCTTTATTCAGTGGCTTTAGCATGCATTGGCTTTGAATGGTACATTTGAGTTGCATCTTGATTATTTAGTATTTTTCATAGAAATTTATGTTTGTGGGTAGCATTGTTGTAAACCTTCAAGAGACAACATTTCGCCTACTAGGGACACCTAGAGGTTTAAAGACTTATAGCATATGCTCAATGCTATCGTGTTTTTCTATAAAAATGGCCTAGTTTAGATTAGTTTATTTTTAGTTTTTGTTTTTATTTCAATTTTGCTTGAGGACTAGCAAAAGCTAGGTTTGGGGGTATTTGTTAGGTCGATAAATGTTTATATTTGAGACTCCTAATTTCTATATTTTATGTTATGTTCTTGGGTGAAATTGAATATTTTAACATGTTTGTTGATATTGTGTAGAAAATAGCTCTTGGAGTGACTTTGAAGACAAAACGGTGTTTTTTAGTGACGTTTGGAGAATTGTCTCTACAGTAAATTCAACTTGTGAAGACCATATCTCAATCCACAGATTGAACCAGATTGTGATCTACATGTTTTTGGAAAGACCCAGAAGTCTAGTTTTTGCCACACTTTACAGTTTGTCAATCCAAATTTTTTAGAGGAAGTTATGGTCGTTTTAATGATTGAAGGTCAAAGCTGAAAAGTCTTCCGTGGGTCCTGACAGGGAAACAATCCGAATTGGACCAGAATTAAGAAGAGAACTTTCCAAATCAAATCCTAATGACTCTAGAAGATCAAGACATTTTTGGGAAACTTCCTAAACTCAAATTAGGAATTAATCATCAAAGGAAGAAATTCAAGTTAGGAAAGGATTCTCATTCCTTATTTCATTCTTCTTTCCTACTTGGTGTGTTTCCTACAACAAAACAAATTGGGAATCTATAAGGAGAAGTCATATATAAATGCAAAGAGTTTTCTACATGAGAGATTAATTGGTGGAGAGTTGAAGATTGAAGATTGAAGACTCCATCAACATTCTTTTCTTCTACCTTTCTTTAGAGTAGATGTTTTTATTTATTTTTCTAGTCTTTATTTCTAGCTAATTTTCTTATTAGTTAGGGCTAACTTGAAACCCTAGACATGATTCCAATTTAATAGACCAATTTTATGTTTTAATGAAGTATTATTTTTCTTATATGATGATTTCGATTTCTACATAAGAATTATTTTTCTATTATCTTTGTTTCTTTGATTGGCCATCTTAGGAGCATGATTTAGGATCTATGTTGTAGGACAGAGTTCGAATACCTGACGAACATATTCTTGCATGCAACAATTAATTAGAATAAGACCTAATTAAGGGAAATTGATTCATGAATAGCCTAGAATAAATACCATATTTTAGGGTTCATGTGATACTCATATTCTTTTGATACTTAATGGGTTCCGATTATTAAATCTTGTAAATACCCATGCTAGGTTTTAATTTGGAATACAATAATATTTATGCAAATACCATGCAATCTACATACTAACTAAGAGAGAGTCGATACAACTTTTGTGGAATACCCACCGCCTTGTTGTGAATATCTTCATCACATTTGATATCTTTAACTTCATTATTGTCTATGGATTGGATAATTATTTAGTGGTGGATAGGAGGTCCTAACTAATGTTTTTCTATATATTTTTCCTCATTAGATTTTATGCTGCATTTTATTTATTGTTATTTAATTTTCTTTTGTTTTAATAATCAATTCAAAAACCCCTATTCGTGTGTGTGCATTAAGTGATTCTATTTTCTTATTTTTAGTTAGATTAGATTTCGATAGTGTCATAGATAAACTCATTATTTTAGTAGGTAATTAATTCTCTGTGGGAACGATCCTTGTTTCTACTGTGCTTTCGTTTACGATTTGTGCACTTGTAAAGTTTTTATTATTTTATTTTGCTTATTTTGTAACCAATAGGCTTACACTGGATTTTACATAGGTAGCCTTTTCCTACATTGGGCGGCTGCAATCCATACGTCAATATCCTTTTTCAAGAGAGAGCTTAAGAATGCATATCATAAGAATCATCGACATTGAGAAAAATTGGAGGTCAATCAAATGTACTATCAAAAGGACCATTCTGTAAAAATATAGGCATACTTGAGCTAACATAGAAAACATGCATTAACATACTAGGAGACTGTGCACGGTTTCATAAAAAGCATTATTCAATGTTATCCGCCATGCTCCTCAATCAATCACATTAGAGCATAGAATTAGATAACTTTTTGTAATCAAGAATCATGCAAACTTACTCTATTTGCTTGAGCTCCTCCTACGGGTTCAATCCTACCTCATCAAGGCAAGTGACAAGTCCTTATAGACCTACTAAGTACTTTAGACCTATTTGCATATAAGGGTATCTTATAAGCCCTATAGCATGAGTGTTCCTCTTTCTTAGTAAACCTAGGTTCCATATTTTCATTTCTAGTGGTCACTACCTTTATGTTTCTAGGTTCTCCCCCTAACGCTTCAACCTTTTCTCTTACATACTCTATATCCTACACCTCTTAATATAATTAAAGCAATTTAGTCTTATGTGACCAATCATACCATAAAAATGACATATAGGTACAAAATGAGAGATCATACCATTTTCTTGAGTTCTCATTGGGGCTTTACTATTCTGATAAGGTTGCCTTTGGTGATGCACTGGTTGGCTTATTCTTTAAGCTCGAGCAGATGGTTGGTACCCTTTTATGGTTTAACTTGTTGAGGTGGTTGAGCAAGTTGATCATGCCTCATATGATGGTGGAACTTTGGTTGATTCATCTTTAAAGGTTGAGCTTTATAAGGCGTCCTACACTACAAGAAAAATGGACATCCACCACAGGCAATGCCCGTGGATTATGTGTATCTACCACAAGCACCATGACCATAATTGGTAGAGCAGTGATGGAAAAGCGGGATTTCGACCACAGGCATTGCCCGTTTTAGCTAACACATCTACACCCGTAATCGTTGCGTTAAGTACAACAGGCAATACGTGTGGTCGATGCATTTGGTACAACAGGCATTGCCCATGGTTGTTATGTTATCCACTATGGGCAATGTCCATAGTAGATATTCGTTGTACAATAGACATGGCCCGTGGTGGATGTTGGATTTTTTTATATAGAAAAAAATACAAAATTATTTTATTGAATTTATACTACTCTGTTATTGGAAATTAATGGAAAATTAAGCAGGTTCCAAGGCATTCAGTATCATATATATATATATTAAGAATTAAAAATTTAAAATCCATAAACATTTGATTAAAAATCCTCAAGTTCCAACATTGAACTAACTAAAAAGTCCACAAGTCCTAACATTAAGTTAACCTATTAATATTCACTAAAATCCTAACAGTTGTATTTTGATGGCCAAGCAATGTAAGTGCCTCTAGCATCTTCAAGAATTTATAGTTCACTAGTAGGCCATATCAAAGGAACCTTACTCACCAATATCTTTTCACAAAAACTCTCTAGAAATATGGTTTAAGAATCATGTGATGAACTGATGCTTTTAGATCGGTGCAATCAATTCCGGCTTCTGCCACAACTTTTCCATTACCAATCCAATGCAATAACTTGCATTTATTACTATTTTGTTGTGAATTGTTTATTTGACTTGAAGAAACCCTAGTTTGTGACTGACATATACACACAAAACAAAAGTATTAAGACAAAATATATATCATAATGTATCTACAAAATATATATTACCTTCGAGGAAGATTCAACCATTTTCACTTTTTAACTATTTCCTTCTTGATTTGAAGCAATTGAATATTGTGGTTAAACAATAGCTTTTAGAACTGTTAAAAATTCAAAATCAAAACACGAATACAAAAATTTGGTTTTATATTATTTACTTGATGACGCATATTAGAAGAATGTGTTATTCCTTCTATTGTAGCTTCTTTAACATTAGCCTGAAATTGAGATGTACTTGATAAGAAATAAAATAAAAAATATCATATGCATATATCAAAATTTAGGTGTACTAAAAAAATTTAATATGTCATTACTTGTATATTTATAAATGCAGTTTGTAATTTCGTGACTAGTTTTTTAAGATCATTTACTTCTTCTTGAAGTTGCATCATAGTTTTTTTTTACCAATCACAGTTGCCTATACTTTTATTGGTGTTACACCAAAACCAATTTCCTAGATCGAACATGGGCTACATCATCATCTCTAATTGTTTTTGGACCATATATAGCAATCACCTTCATTTTTTTTCTACATGTCAAGCAAGATAACAATTATATGACATTACTAAATAAATATAATAAATTTACATTACATTACACAATATAAAAAATAACTTATCAAACAATCATTTCACCAATATTCTCGTGTACTGGTATTTCATCTTTGTGCTTATGTGCTATTATCCAAGTTTCCACCGTATCCACTTCGTCATGAGCTTCATTGTTGGCCAAATTTGCAGTCCTCTATAAAAATTCATAACATTCTTTGTGTAAGTAAAAGAAAATTTTAGCTTAAACAAGTATGGATATTAAAAAATTAGCATAAACAATGTTACAAATTCTTCAAGTAATCGTGCAAATCGTTTACGGCCGGTTGTTTAAGAGGTGTCATATTTCTTTGCGAACTCAGTATAGCGTCGACTTATTTCCTACAATCATAAAAAAATTAAAGCAAATGTCTTATATGGTACTATTTGTGTTTAAGGTTAAGTTTAATACTGTTAACTAGAAATTTACTCAAGATGAGAAATTCCAACTAACACCCTCGAGACCACTACCACGGAGGTGGTGGCCAGGGTTGGTACCTTGTACCTTGGAGAGATCTTGTATGAATATGGAGTATGGAGCTGTAGGTAGGAGAGGAGTCATCCCACTCATCGGGCTTCGCTGTAGGTAGGAGTGGAGTCATCCCACCTGCTGGGCTTCGTGGTAGGTAGGAGACGAGTCATCCTATCCGTCGGGCTTCATGGTTGGTAAGAGATGAAGGGAGCTCGAGGTTCCCTTGATGGTATGAAGGAGTTGATCTTAGTCCTGGTTCTGGTTCTCGGTCGGGGTCGGAGCCTGTTCTGGTACCCAGAGCCCGGTTCTGGAACCCGATTCCGGAGCCCGATTTCGAAGCCCGATTCTTTCTTGTAGTTCCCTGACCTAGATAGCAAGTAAGAAGGGGGGCTTATCTAGCTCTAGTGTCGAAGAACTCGATTTCTTCCATAAAGAGGATGCAAGAGAGCTCATTGACTCCCTTTAAGCTAGTTTGGGTGGTTTATCCCCATCTTGATGTGGGACTTTGGCATGTAGATGGGAGTATAAGAGCGCTAGGTCCAGCGAAGTAGGAATCTAGCTTACACTCTTATACGCATGCATAATACAGGAGACAAATAATAGAAAGACAAGTCTTATGTTAAGGGAGGTGGACTGACCAAAGGGGAAAAAGCATCACGAATGATCACATGCTGAGCAGTATCTAGTGGAAGGAGGAATACCCTTCCTTATGTATATATCAAAGAATGCTCTGGGGAGCTTACAACAATAGAGAAATAATACAACTATGGTGCTCGAAAGAGCTTACAACAATGATCGAGTGTTAACCGATACCGGTATAATCCTGGTAAAGGTACACATATAATGACGATATATAGAGAACTTTAAACGAAACATGTAGACTAGCCTAGGGCCGGTCATTTTTGGGATTAGAGATGATATGTCTATTCCCAGATGACCTCTGTAATCGATGATATTGCAAGTGTATTTATACATGGTGTAACTACCTTGGCGTGCAAGTCCAGGACTCTTGAATTGTTCTTATTTCCTTATTGAACACGATTCTTCATTTAATGCAGTTTATCATATTGTAGCTAATATCTCGGAGAAGATGTGTTTGTTTCCTCTTTGGACTCTTCCACTAATGGTGGCCATTAAAGAGTTGAATATTCTCTAATCAATGGCATTGATCATATCATTAATAGGGTTGACTTACTCTAATAATATAGTTGACCTCATTAATAGGGTTGATTACCTCCATTAATTCAGTTTGACCTCATTAATATGGTTGACTATCTCCATTAATACGGTTTGACCTCGTTAATAGGGTTTACTATCTCCATTAATACAGTTTGACCTTATAAATAGAGTTGATTACTTCCATTAATACGGTTGACCCCATTAATGGTACTTTAAATGTCATAAAAGTCAACCCTCTCTTCCTCGTTACCAGGAGGAGAGCTCTAGTTCTACATTCAAGTGGCATGGTACTTCATGGATGTTACCTGATGTAACGCTTGATATTTCTTGAGGGCGAGGAACCCCAGGTTCCAGTACACTGGTGGGGTCCCTAGAGAACCTCTCGATTGTTAGGGAGCTAGATCGATTATGTTGGTCTTCCCATGAAGCTTATGCTAACCATTTTAGGGGCTAAATATCCCATAGGGTTCCAACCTTGTAGCTTGGAGCTTGGTTTAGCTATGCCGAGCTTTATCATGGAGCTCGACCTAATTATGCAGGATTCTTGGCGGGGTAGCGGGCTTTAATTGGAGAGCCTGAATGCATGGAAGATGTTGATTACCTCACCCTGCTTCTGTGGGGTCATAAGGTACCTCGACCTAGAGGACCTCGATACCTCACTACGTAGACCCGGATTTGGACCCTTGCTTGAAGACTGAAGGTGGAAAATTCTTCTTTGGTTCCTAGCCAAATTTTGCTATTAACAGAAGTCCCCTCTGACTTGAACACCGGTACGTAGTTTAGGTTGGAGTCAGAATCTTGTACTACATGAAGAATTTTGCACGTTGCTTCTTACTGGTAACTGGAATCGCTTCCAGTGCTTGGCTTAGCGAACCGGGGTACTAGTCATTCCTGCTTTAGGAATCTTGGTACGTTAGGCGAAGAAGATCCTGATAGGCAACTAAGGCCACTTTCTCACCGTGTCTTTAAACAAAGGCAAAACATAGGCGAGTTCGGCGTTCCTGTAAAATAAATGAGTGATGGCGGACCACAGAAGGGCATATTCCCTTTGTAGAATTTCCGACGCTCTAGTCAATGTAAAATTTGGTAAGCGAGAAAGGTTACAAACCGTATTGCTCGATCATGTTGGATGAAGCTCCAGTGGCTAATCTGAGAGCCTAAAATTTCTGTTCCTAGAATTGGTAGGCAACTATGCCACCCAGACCTTTCCCGGCGGGGCTTGCCCGGTCATGGCAACAAGATGACCTTTTGGTTGTTCCGGTCTCGTGATCTAGCAGGCAACTATGCTCTTACGCTCAGATCCTTCTTTGGGGGAGGTCAACCGACCAAGGCATCGAGAACGCTAACCACCCTAGTCTTGGGATCCAGATGGCAACTAAGCACTTATACTCAGATCCCTCTTGGGCGTGGTCACCCGACCAAGGCTTCATGAGCGTTATCTAGCTAATTCTTGGTTTCGAGGCGATCATTGTCGAAATACCATGGCGATCCTCCTAGAGGGATTAATCTAGCCTAAGGCATCATGAGGGCTATCTAGCTATATCCTGGTATTTTGATCCGGATGACAACTATGTATTTACACTCGGATCCTTCTTAGGGGAGGTCACCTGACCAAGGAATCAGAGGTGATGAGGGGCTTTCCTGATCAATCCCTGGTCTCGAGATCTGGATGACAACTATGCTCTTACACTTATACCCTTCTTGGAGGGGGGTGGTGCCCGGCTGAGGCATCAGAGGTAGTGAGGGGGCTTCCCCGACCAGTCTCTAGTCTCGATACAATCATTGTCGAAATACCATGGCGATCCTCTTAGAGGAATTTAATCTGGTCCAGGGCATCATGAGTGCGGTGTAGCTTTCCTGGTCAAAGCGATCCTCCTGGATGGATTTGATCCAATCTAGGGTATCTCGATCATAGGCAAATTATGATCACATGAGAACTATTACGGAGATCGAAATCAATGGTGATATAAAACTCATGGTGTTACCAATACGAGGTTGTATCAACGTGAGGAGGTACTGGTTGGTGACCAGCCCCGCTCTAGGAGTTTTTTCACGAGTAGAATCTTTTGAAACGATCTGAGTTATGGGTGTAGATGATAGAATGACCTTCCATAAAAGGCATTTTTCATTGTAAACTGGTCACTAGGAGAAATCGTCTCACGCCGGTCACCACCTCTTTTACAGGGGTACTAGAGAGAATAGTGAGCTTCTAGTCCCCAAGTGATGTGATTGTTTTTTGAGGCCTTTTCGAGGTAGATGAGAGTCTTCAACAATCGTAATGGAGCTCGAGACCCTACTGTGAATGAATCAGGACCTCTGGGTGTTCCCTGAACGGATCGGGATATCGATGGTCATTAGGGCATTGAAAGACCCAATACAAATGGAGATGAGCCATCAGTGTGATAATATTTAGTAGCAAGTTGATATTATCGATGTCGAGCTCGGGCAGGTCGAGGAGGATGTCTGTTTTTTCACAGCCTGCCAGGTAGAGCTGGATCGACCTCCCTATCTCTCTACCTCCGCTAAGAGGATCTATCCTACCTCTCTACCTCGGGCAGTAGAGGATCTATCCAAAGAAGAATCTTTAGACCATCCTACCTCTCTACCTCCGCTAAGGATGTACTGCAAACTGAAACTACTAATGAGGGGGAAGTTCAGACTGGTCTGGTTGATGTAGGAGATACCTGGGTTAATCCAACCCTAAAGAGGGTGGTGGTCCAGGCTGACATAGTCGAGGTAGAAGACATTTTTATTGGTCCCACTCAAATAAAGGCCACAGTTGAGGCGGTTGCGTAAGTGGCAGGTGAGCCCCTAACTGATCTAGAGGTAGATGTTTCAGATAGGGAAGATGCCCTTTCAAAGAAGGTCAAACAAGAAGTAGGAGGAATTGATCAAGGTAGCAAAGGGTGCAATCATTCTGAACAAAGCCCTGACCAAAGCTGGGGTAAATACGGCTGTGGTGCAGGTTGATAGAGAGCTGATGCATATGATACGGAGAGACTTAAGTCCATATGCCATGCCTCACAAGGATTGCTCTGAAGGATGAAACAAAATTTGGAGGAAGAGGGCCAAACTCTGTGAAACAACGTGGTTACCTTGGAAGTCAAAACGGATGCTTCCTTTGCTGAAGGATGCCTTGCCAGATGTCTCAAGCTCTTCTTCCCCCCTCTGACCTGAGTGTCATTTGCTAGGTTTATGAGTTATGTTGGCATTATTCTATATCAAAACAACATTTCCTTTGTATTGTTTAGTTGTCTAGGATTCATGATGATTCAAGCTTCAAAGAAGAAATGACAACTATTCAAGCAAGTTCAAGTCTTCAAAGGGAAAAGTGCTTCATGATTCTACAAAGGTATATTAAGACCTTTCTTTTCTCTTTCAAGGCTAAGGCGCGCACACACACAATTCATTCATATGTGTCCCTATTTAGTTGTGCATCATTAAATGCACGCACACACAATTCATATATTTGTGTCCCTGTATCGTAGCGCATCATTTGGTATAACACTTTCACACACTTGAAGTTGAATGCTCATGCATTGGTATGAAAGTAACATGTTTTGGAAAATGCATGATTGAAGACTATCTCTATGTAGTTTGCATTCTTGTGTGAAATGTGTTTGTTTGTTTATATGTTTGTATAACATAGATATTAAACTTGATTTTAGTCTTAAAACATTCTTGATTGAGTTCTGGTCATTTTGGTTACTCATACTATTGATTTCAAGTTCCGAGTCAAAAGTTATGATACTTTCCAGTCATGTTGCGTACATTGTCTTCGTCTTTGTATATCGAGTCGAATTCTTATTTTCTGGGTTAAGTATCTTATATGTCCATGTCCATGAGAGAGTTATAGTTTGTAATCCACAAACGGATTCAAATTCCGAGTTTGGAAGCTGGAGAACGGTCGAAGAACGCGAAGGAAGGTTGAGGGAAAAAGAAGACAGCAAAGCTCTTCTTTCCCGAGATGGCGCGTGGCCATCTCGGGGCAGAAGGCTTGCTGCCCCGAGATGCCCACATGACATCTCGGGAAGCAAGCATGCTTGGCTGATTCATGTCCCTTTTGGTCATTTCATATGCCCAATTTTCCCTCTCCTTTATATATTCCTTCCCTCTCACATTTCATTCCAAGGAAGAAGAAAATGTAGTGCAGAAAATTTCCAGGTTTTTTCTCTCAACTTTGAATCACCATATCTCTCTCATTTCTTATCCGATTTGATTCATTCAAGTTGGAGAGGTTTTGTATTGAAGTCCTCTATCATTTACAAGCAACCTTGAAGTCATTGTTTCAAGTTTTCTGGTGGATCGCACCATTTTCGTGACTGTACTAGAAATTGTCAAGGTATTTGTTTATCTTTTGATTTCCTTGATTCTAATGTTCAAATACCTTGGGTCTTCTTCCTACTTGTGTGTATTTGACTTGAACATATGTTGATGAGTGATAGATCTTCAATTAAATGCTAGTTGTGCTTAATTAGAAACTTGATTGCGAGTTAGGTTTCAATCAAACCTATGTTTTCACACGATTGTGAGTTGTATTGTGCTAGCATCTTATCTAGGACTATTTGTGCTTTGATTGACTTTGTTTTCATGATTAATAGTCTCATCATGTGCTAGAACTCATTTGTTGAACAGATCTAGAATGATTACCTTTGATTTTATATTTAGAGTCTATTAGAGTTTAATTGACTATTTTGTGAGTATATGCTCTAAATGATTGCTAGAGATTTGATTGATCATATCTTGTGTTTCTAGCATTTTTGTGTTAGTACTAAAGTCTTGAATATGTACTTAATGAACATGTTTATTTCAAGCTTTAGTAACATGAATAAAATCTAGGTTTAAAGTGTGTGTTTGGAAATTTGGCATGCTCTAGATTTTTATTCATGCATAAGATCTAGACAATCTTGTTTTATGAACTTTATTGTCTCTGTCTAGGTCTTCATGGAGTGTACCTAATCCATACATTTCATATGCTCATGCATCATCTTGTGTGGTGTCACTTTTGGATTATAAACTAGAAAATATACTTTGTGTGCTCATTGATTAATTCTAGTTTCCATAGAATTTATTGATCATCTTATTCTATGTTGCGTGCTTGTTTGCGTTTTGCATTTATGATCACCTAGATGCCTTGTGAGAAGGAAGTCTTGACAGTAGGTGTGAGACCTATGTTGTTGAGCAAGAAAGTCTTGGCAAGAGGTGTGAGACCTTGGATTGTCAAGCAAGGAAGTCTTGGCTAAAGTTGGGAGGACTCGGATAGTCAAGCAAGAAGTCTTGCATAGGGTCGTGAAGATCCGGAAGGGTGAGCGATGACTTCTTGACAAGAGTCGGGAGGACTCGAATAGTTGTGCAAGAAGTCTTGCCTAGGATCGTGAGGATCTGGAAAGGTGAGCGAGAAAGTCTTGAAAAGAGGTGTGAGGCCTCGGATTGTTGAGCATAAGGGCGACATCTTCATGAGTAGGATATGAGGGTAGTTTCTAGGTGAAGGGGTCACTTGAGTGATTGTACTTGTCTTATTTACTAGTGGATTTTGTTTGCCGGTGGATGTTAACCCCTGGATGTTTCCTCTTTGGAGGTTTACCGCGTTAAATCTTGTGTCAACTTTTCTCTATCCCTATCTCTCTTATATTGGTAATTGTTATTTGAATAATATGGATAGAACTTTATATGTAAGTTGACTTCCTTACACAATATTGTTTGTGTATGTTAGATAACTTTGTATCTCGTGATATTCCATTCAAGTTGTAAAATATCACATTGAAATACTCTAAGTACAACTTATGGAATTTTGTTTACATTGATTATTGTTGTATGTTTGGTAGACTAAGAGCAGAGATTTGAGCATACATGAATATATTGTTTTCTTATAACAATTATGTTAAATGTTAATTTGTATGCTTATCAAGGTTTTGTCACTAGTCTCGAAAGATTTGTTAAAAGTGAGAGACAACCTATTCACCCCCCTCTAGGTTGTTTAGTATAACCTTGTAAAATTATTTTCATCATTAAAGGATGGAGTCGGGAGGTGACCATGGTACAAGCTGTAGAGTTAGCTCGGTCTGCCCCTACTGAAATCGATCCTTCTTGAGTTGTTAGGTTCGCAAGTGATAGGGAGGACTTGGCGCTCATCTCTGCTTTCATATCTAGTCGTGCTGTGGTATGAATTACCTCGAAGTACCCAGCTAATTCAGAAGCTTAGTGATGTAAGATGAGCTTTAAACCCGCCTACCTCTCTATCTGATCCCGGTCAAAGAGTTAGAGGTTCAGATCGATCTTATCAAGGAAGATGAGGCTTGAACTGATATGACAGATGCATGCTACTGTAGAAGTTTGGGATGCAGGTAGAGCTTCAAACATGTGTATCTGTCCATCTAAATCTGTCAAGGAGGTAAAGATCTAGACCGACCTTACTAAGGAAGGGGAGGTCCATGCTGAAGCTATAGTGATATAAGAGATCTCGATCAATTCAGCTGAAGAGACAGTGGACCGCACCGAATCAGGCTGACACAACCAATGTGGTGAAGCTGGATCCGAGGTTGCAGTGCTATGGGATGGTGGTTCTTCCTCTACCTAATTAGCAGAACCAAGAAGGAAGGAGCTGCCATTATCGATGAAACTAACCAGGGAGGTGGATCGGGACCACGATGGCTTGCTAGGGCATTGAATGGACTAGTATAAATGGAGAGAAGCCACCGGCCTGGTACTATATAAGAAGAGGCTTCAGGACTCGCAGCGGTGTTGTTGTTGCTCTAGAGGTTTACTTAGGCACATAGGAGGCCTCACTGAATATGGGAAACGTCTAGGCTCATCTCGAATAAACTGGGACTCCGGTGGCTTGTTAAGGTGTTGGATGACCCGGTATGAATAGAGCAGGGCCACCGGTATAATGCACTTTAGGAGAAGGTTATTGCTGCTAAAGTCTAGCTTGAGCAGACCAAGGAAGAGATGATCAAGATAATAAGGGGAGCGATAATCCTGAGCAAAGCAATGACTTGAGCTGAGGCAACCGCAGCTGAGATGCAGTGTGCATATGATATAGAGAGACTCAAATCCATGCTTCATGCCTTGTAAGGGTCGCTCTAAAAGAGATCATAGAGAAAGCTGGGAGTTTGTTAGGTTCGCTCTCACCGAAATCGATCCTTCTCCATCCGCTAGGTGCACTGATGATGAGGAGGACATGATTCCCCTCTCCACCTTCATACCAAACCGCATTATGGTAGAACTTATCTCGAAGTCCCCTACTGCAACGTAAGGGATGCACGAGGGGCTTCAAGCCTACCTACCTACCTCTCTATTTGAATCTGTCAAAGTAGAGATCCAGATTGGTGTTCCCAATGTAGGAATGGTAGAAGAGGTCCCGATCGATCTAACTAAAGAGATGGTAGTCCAGGCTGATTGAAGCTGATCCAACCAAGGTGGTGGAAACTGGCTCCGAAGTGGCGGCCTTAGGGGATGATGACCCGTCCTTCAATCAAGTAATGGGAAAAGGGAGGAAGGAACAGCTATTGTAGAGGAGACTAACCAGAGAGATGGGTTGGGACTATGGTAGCTCGCTAGGGCGATACAAATTAAGTGGTAGCTACTTGCCTGGTACTGATCCAGAAGCATGCTTGGGATCTAAGGAGTCTCCAACATCTGAGAGAAGGATCTAGACACCTCCAGAATGAGTGGGAACCATGGTGACTTACTTGGGAGCTAGATGGCCCGACACAAATAGAGAGGAGCCATCTATCTGGTACCGATCCAGAAGCCTGCTTGGGATCTAGGGAGTCCCCAAGCTGGGAGAAGACTCTGGACCCCTCCGAAATGAGCAGGGAGCTCAGTGGCTCACTTGGGCATTGACCGGCCCGGTATTAGAAGTGAGGAGCCACTGAGTCTTGCAACAGTGCTACTGCGTCAGAGGCTTGCTTAGGCATGTAAGAGGCCTTACCAAAATATGGGAAGCCTCTAGGCTCTTCTCGATTAGATTGGGCTTTGATGGCTTCATAGAGCCATGAATGGCCCGATATATATGAAATGAAGCCACCGGTCTGGTACTGGTTTAGAAGCACGCTTGGGATGTTTGAAGCCCCAAACAATTGAAATGAGGCTCTGGACCATACTGGAATGGATCGGGGCTGTAGTGGTTCTCTTGGGCGTTGACCGACCCGGTACAGTGAGGAGCCACTTGGCCTTGCAGCTGGGCTGCTACTCTAGAGGCTTACTTAGGCATGTAGGATGTCTTACCAAAATGTGGAAAGCCTCTAGGCTGTCCTCGACCAGATTAGACTTCGGTGGCTTGCTAGGGCGATGAATGAGCCGGTATACATTGAGCAAAGACACCGATCTTGTAGCATTGCTATTGCCCTAGAAGTTTGCTTAGGCACGTAGAAGGCCTTACCAAGAGTGGAGAGGTTCTGGGAACTCGATCGGATCGGGCTTCGGTGGCTTGCTAGAGAGATGAATGACCAGGTACATATGGAGCGAATCCACCTGTCTGGTATTGGTCCAGAAGCACGCTTGGGATCCTAGAAGTCCCTAGCAACTTAGAGAGGGATCTGGACCCTGCTGAAACGAACTGGGAACTCAGTGGCTCACTTGGGCGTTGACCGGCCCAATATAAGAAGTGAGGAGCCATTGGGCCTTACAGCGGGTCTGCTACTCAAAAGGCTTTCTTAGGCATATAGGAGGCCTTACCAAAATGAGGGAAGCCTCTGGGTCTCCTCATATCAGATCGAGCTTCGGTGGCTTGCTAGGGCGATGAATGGCCCGGTACATATGGAGCGAAGCCACTGCTCTGGTACTGGTCCAGAAGCATGCTTGGGATTCTAGAAGTCCCCAACAACTGAGAGAAAGCTCTGGACCCTCTTGGAATGAACCCTAGAGTTTAGTGGCTCACTTTGGCGTTGACCGGCCCAGTGCACGAGGTGTGGAGCCACTAATCTTCTACTGGTCATGCTGCTCTAGAAGCTACACAACTGAGTTGGCTTCTAAGATTCATGAGTCGACCTGCTACTGCCACCTAAGAGCTTCTGAAGGGCGGATACAGTGATATAAAGGGTCCTGTATGACCAGGTTCAAGTCCAATGGATCTGCTGGATAAGAGGTCTACCAGTAGCAGATCAAATCTTCTGTAAGGAAGTAAGAGAGGTGCAATACTACTGTATAAGAGCTCTCGATGTATCAAAATGGTTCAACTATGTAGGAGATCTATAAACGGGGAGCTGCTGTATTGGAGCTCCACGATTATCTGAGTAGGTTCGCTTCATAGGAGTAACTTAATGAACCGGTTCCACCAAGAATCCCACGTACCATATTTGCTCCACAATGAACGAAACTAGTTAAATGACAAAATGAGCACCATAAGCGATGCATAGGCGATATAGACAAGAATGGAGAAAGGATATCGAAAATAGTAAATGATATTCCATGAATAACGAATCTGTTACATCGATAGTATAATGAAACTCATGTAGAGACATGGAGGCTTTCAAAAGTGGTGTGGAAATTTCCCACAGACTGTGCCAGAAAGTGTTAGCGGAAAATTTAATCAAGATGAGAAATTCCAACTAACACCCTCGAGACCACTACCACGGAGGTGGTGCCCGAGGTTGGTACCTTGTACCTTTGAGAGATCTTGTATGAATATGGAGTATGGAACGGTAGGTAGGAGAGGAGTCATCCCACTCATCGGGCTTCACGGTAGGTAGGAGTGGAGTCATCCCACCTGCTGGGCTTCGTGGTAGGGAGGAGACAAGTCATCCTATCCGTTAGGCTTCATGGTTGGTAAGAGATGAAAGGAGCTCGAGGTTCCCTTGCTGGTATGAAAGGGTTGATCTTGGTCCTAGTCCTGGTCCTGGTCCCTGTCCTCGGTCGGGGTTGGAGCTTGTCCTGGTATCCAGAGCCCTGTTCTGGAGCCCGATTCCTTCTTGTAGTTCCCCGACCTAGATAACAAGTAAGAAGGGGGGCTTATCTAGCTCCAGTGTTGAAGAGCTCAATTTCTTCCATAGAGAGGATGTTGGAGGGCTCATCGACTCCCTTCAAGCTGGTATGAGTGGTTTCTCCTCATCTTGATGTGCGACTTTGGCATGTCGATAGGAGGATAAGAGTGCTAGGTCCAGCGAGGTAAGAATCTAGCTTAAACTCATATACGCATGCATAATATAGGAGACAAATAAGAGAAAGACAAGTCTTATGTAGAGGGAGGTGGACTAACCAAGGGGGAAAAAGCATCACGAATGATCACATGCTGAAAAACCCCGAGGCAGTATCCAGTGGAAGGAGGAATACTCTTCCTTATGTATATATCAAAGAATGCTCTGGGGAGCTTACAACAATGAAGAAATAATACAACCATTGTGCTCCGAAGAGCTTACAACAATGACCGAGTGTTAACCGATATCGGTATAATCCTGGTAAAGGTACACATATAATGACGATGTAGAGAGAACTTTAAACGAAGCATGTAGATTAGCCTAGGGCTGGTCATTTTTGGGATTAGAGATGATATGTCTGTTCCCAGATGACCTCAGTAATCGATGTTATTGTAGGTGTATTTATACATGGTGTAACTACCTTGGCGTGCAAGTCCGGGACTCTTGAATTGTTCGTCTTTCCTTACTGAACACGATTCTTCATTTAATGCAGTTGATCGAATTGTAGCTAATATCTCGGAGAAGATGTGTTTGTTTCCTCTTAGGACTCTTCCACTAATGGTGGCCATTAAAGAGTTGAATATTCTCTTATTAATGGCATTGATCATATCATTAATAGGGTTGAATTCCTCTAATAATATAGTTGACCTCATTAATAGAGTTGACTACCTCCATTAATTCAGTTTGACCTCATTAATATGGTTGACTATCTCTATTAATACAGTTTAACCTAATTAATGGGGTTGACTATCTCCATTAATTCTGCTTGACCTCATTAATGGGGTTGACTATCTACATTAATACGGTTTGACCTCATTAATAGGGTTGATTACCTCCATTAATGGTACTTTAAATGTCATAAAAGTCAACCCTCTCTTCCTATGTTGCCAGGAGGAGAGCTCTAGTTCTACATTCGAGTGGCATGGTACTTCATGGATGTTACCTGATGTAACGCTTGATATTTCTTGAGGGCAAGGAACCCCAGGTTCCAGTACACTGGCGGGGTCCCCAGAGGACCTCTCGATTGTTAGGGAGCTAGATCGATCATGCTGGTCTTCCCATGTATCTTGTGCTAACCATTTTAAGGGCGAAATATCCTATAGGGTTCCAACCTTTTAGCTTGGATCTTGGTTTAGCTATGCCGAGCTTTATCATGGAGCTCGACCTAATTATGCAGGATTCCTGGTGGGGTAGCGGACTTTTATTGGAGAGCCTGAATGCATGCAAGGTGTTGATTACCTCGCCTTGCTTCTGCGGGATCGTAAGGTACCTCGACCTAGAGGACCTAGATACCTCGCTACGTAGACCCGGATTTGGACCCCTGCTTGAAGGCTGGAAGGGGGAAAATTCTTCTTTGGTCCTTAACCAAATTTTGCTATTAACAAATACATTTACATCAAATTCTAGAGACAATCAAATTTTGACAAATTTATTCCATTCTTTATCATCAAAATGTTATCCGGTCTTAGCTGTTGGAATTGTCTGATTGCCTCAAGACCAGGAGGAACACTTCTAATTTGTTTTGCTATCTTATTCTTATATTGCCACCAACAAGACCCTATTGAAGATAGCACGTAACTCTTACCAATTTTGTATGTTCAAAAAAGAATTAAGATTGATCCACATTAGAAATATTATTTCAATAGAAGGAAAAAAAAAATTGGTGTGCATACCATTGTAGTCTCCCACATACTGTTTTTCAATACTTTTTGAACCTTTGGCCAACTTTGTTTCTTCATGTGGTTGTCCATAGTTATTAAAATGAATATCAGTTTCCTTAGCCTTTGCAATTTTAATTAAATCCACCTTGTTTGTGCCTCTTCCCTTTTTTTTTATTCTTTCTCGTTGACACTTGTGTTAGGGTTTATGCCTTAAAGATGCAATTTGTAAATGGTTTTGTAAAATAAGTAAAAAATAAAAAAACTTCAATTCAATCTTGCTGTATTGTTTATTTTATAAGTTGTGCATATTAACATCCTAGATTATCAGATGTAATCTCGAACTGTGTATATGAGTGTCATATACAGATGGATTCAGTAAGAGACGTGCAATCTAAAGAGTCCATAGATAACAAATAAAGCAGGGTACTTTATTTATGGTGAATCTATAGATGCGGTCCATTCCGTAATGTATGGTGATTCTATCCTAAATCATTCATATGAGATATGGGAATGGAGGTACCTTGTATGATGTGATCATATAGAACTGAGCCATGATCTATATGAATCTCTTACCAAGATCCGTTTACCGATGAGATTCATATAAATCAACTACTGATGGCTATATGTGGGTGATCTTAATCCCGAGTGTCTTATCTCCTTTAGGTTAGATCGTGGTCTTTGATATACCATGGGTGAGGTCAGATGCAGTTCCTGATCAATATGCTCCGTATGTTGCGACTGCAGTTTGGCTAGTGGTTGGGAAGGTTTGTACACAATAATGGAATCCACTTTTTCTTGTGAGAAGTAGATGGTAGTTTTCTTAAGGGTTAATTCAGGGTTTGGACAATATGAACGCTTTTCTAATTCCGTGAGGAAATAGGATTTATTGTCCATTAGAGAATCAATGTTACTTAAAGGATATATGTAATGAGAGGGGTATAACAGACATTATGGCCCAGCTCTAATTATGAACTACTGTGGAGGATCACACCATATGTAATAGCTATATCGATGGACACTGAGTTGTATCGGTATGTGTAAAAGCGTCTGCAGTTGAGAGAGTGCAGCTTCGGGTTTTTAGTGGAATAACATCAGAGTTAATAATCAAGGAATATTAATTAAAGAGTTTAATTAATGATTCTGATGATTATTAGAGATCAAAATACTGTGGGTCCATTAGGTCCCCTTGCTAGCGCCGATTTAGGTAACAAGGGTCACAATTAATTAATTTGATTATTTAATTAATTATGTTATGAAAGTGACACGTATTTATTTGGGATCTAATTAAATAATGAGATTATTTAATTAATAAATAATAGTGATTAAATAAATTAAATAATAAGATTATTTAATTATGTTATTAATCACTAAATGGAGGGTGTTAGTCGATATTTGATAGAATAAGATAATAATATTATTTTATTTTATTAAATATTTGAAATTGAATTTAAAATGTTTAAATTCAAAATTAATTTTAAATAATTTTAAATAAAAGATGTGAAATATTTTTTATTTAGAAGTTTTTAAAAATCAAATAAATATTTGATCAGTTTTTTTTTTGTTAAATAGAATATATGCGATATATTTTATTTTGAAAAAACCGATATGATAAGTTTTTGAATTTTAAAATAGCATATGTGATATATATTGAAAATATGAGATAACTGATGACAACATTTAAAAAAGAAATGCACAAGTGTGCATGAAAAAACAACACATTTGGTTTTAACACAAAAAGACAAAAAATGTTTGTTTGTTTTTTTTTTTTTTTAAATTGCATGTGATGCAAGTAGGCGTTAAAAACCACAAAGAAGAAAAGAAAAGAAGTGTGCGGCCAGGTAAAGAGAAAAGAAATGTAAAATAAATAATTTTTGTTTCGTCTTTTACTCTTGTGGCCAAATTCCACACATGGAAAATAAGAGTTGTTTTCGTGAGTTGTTTTCGTAAGTTTTCTTCTACCTCCATTCAAGTTCCTGAGTAAGTGACGTATCCACACGTCGTACCAGTCCCGGGAGATAGAGAGGAAGATCATTGGTACAGACCAAGAGCATATCGTAAAGTGAATGAGCCTCCAAACGTTAATATGGTTAACTAATATATTTTGATTATATTGATTTTAATTTCCTGTATATAAGTATATTTTATTATAATAATAATTTTATATGTATTAGTTTCGAAAAAATTATGATCCCAAGTTCACTGGTCCAGATCGTTTACTATATGTATAAAAAAATTTAAAACCTATTTCCACTGCACTACCAATGAACGAGGTTCCAACAATTGGTATTAGAGCTAATTTTATTTTCGAAAAATGAAATTGGTTTCGAAGCTCCTATATGTATGATTGTGTACGCACGATTAAATTGACTGTATGATGTTTTTGTATATATATATATATATATATATTTAATTATCAAAAACATGATTGATCGTTAATTATATGGTACTGTGGATTTAGGGTTTATGGGTGTATAATTTTTTTTTTTTTTTTTTTTTTTTACTTTTTTACTTTTATTGTATTGTAAAAAAAAATGTAACCTATATTGAAGAACTGGAAAGATCGCGAGGAAGGATTCATGAGATGAATCGGAGTGACCTGAAGAGACTGGAAGACTCCAAAATTACAAGAAGACCAATGTATACCTTGGGGGTATTTTTGTATTTTTAGATTATATTTTTTTTTAGGTTAAATAATCTACGGTACTCGGTCAATTCATGTATGCTTTATATTATGTGACGATAAAAGTATTGTCATGCATACGTATGTCATCTAGATTAGATGTGTCAACACAAATATATTTGATATGTCATACATTCATCATAGCCTAATAATTTATGTACTTTTTTTAATGTGATTAAAATGGGTAAATACATAATTGGCTATGAAAATGAGATTAGTTTTTTAATAGTTAAAAACTTGATAATTCTCATTAAATATTAGTCTAGTTATTAAGGAGTTTGATAAGTTAGATTAATAGGGTCATTTATTATAATTATGAGTAATATGATTAATTACCTAATAATAAATGAACCGAATAAAGTGTTAGAATTTTAATAGTTAAAACTTGGTAAACACTATCATAATAATCTGACCTTAGTAAATAGTTTACAAAGGCTTAAATTATTCACTAACAGATTAGATTTTAATTGTTAAAAATCATTAATAATTTATTAGTTAATTAGATTATGATTCTAATAATGAATTAGTTAATGCACTAGATTACTTTATTAAAGTTAGCTGTTTGATCTGGTAGAGTCTAGGTGCATTAATAGATAATAGAAAACCCTATTTATAAAATAGTGAGTGGGAGAGGGATATATGACATATATATCCTGCAGTCTCCATCATTAGTTCAACACCATGAGATCCGAGTGGGGCCTCGTGACGACTTTGCTTTCGTCCTCCCTAAGGCGGGTTTCCACAAAGATCAATACCAAGGTTGACTTCCTAACGGATAGGATTTATGAGGGTATTTCAGGATTGACCGACCCTAAGGCGGTAATTCTCGAGTTAAGCTCATGAGATCTGAAATTGTGGTTACACTCACGAAGTTTTTGATTAAGTTTGTTAATTAAAAACCTGACTGAATAAATGATGGTTGAATGATATGGGATAAGAACTATTCTAGAATATCATTTGATTGAGAATGTCTCGGTCCAACATGCAAAGACTTGACCGACCCTAAGGCGGCACTTCTTTGTGGTATGTTGGATTGCGTGGTATAGTAACTAGTTTTATGGCAGTTCTAGTTTGTTAAACATGTTCATGCATCATGTTTAAATTTATACCAAAGCACTCACACTTGTTTTAAATAAATGACTGAATGAATGTTATTTTTATTTCAGCAATAGTGTTTTCTGCATTACTTCAAATTCTCGCAAACGATAAATTAACTGGTGATAACTACACTAAGTGAAAACTTAACATTAATACAATATTGGTCACCAGAGACCTCAAGTTTGTGCTTACAGAGGAATATCCTCCAGCGCCTGCTGCCAATGCCACACGAACTGTTCATGAGGCATACCAACGATGGGTCTCTTCTGAAGAGAAGACCCGAACATATTTGTTGGCTTTAATGACAGACGTGCTTGTAACAAAGCACGGAGCAATGACTTCAGCATTCGAAATCATGGAGTCATTACAAGCTATGTTCGAGAAATCCTCCGATCTAAAGCGACACGAAACTGTTAAGTGAGCATCATACTGACGACTCTTCCAAAGAGTTTTGATTAGTTTAAAAGAAACTACGAGATTTAAGGTTTAGTTTCACACATTTACTCAATGAGCTCGCTACTTTTAAGTTCTTGACTAAGGACAACAAGGGTAAGACCGGTAGGCAAATGTTGCAGAGCCATCTTCCACCTCTAATAATAAGAAGAGAAAGAGGTATGCTGAGACGATAAAGGGTAAGCTCAAACCCAAGAAAGCCCAAAATAAGATGAAGTCCAAGAAAGGCAAATATTGTTTACTTGTTTTTGAATCATGTTTAGTGGAAGATGATTATTCATCCTGGATAGTTGATTCGAGTGCCACTAACCATGCTTATTCTTCTTTACAATGAATTGATTCTTGGACACAACTAGGGGAGGGAGCTTTTTTAATGCGTGTGGGGTCAAGGGATGTCGTTTCCGCAAGAGCAGTGGGCGTATTAGATTACGTTTTTGTAATAATTATATATTGTTGGACAATGTATTTTATATTCATGGATTTACACAGAATTTGATCTCCGTTTCTAAGTTATTAGAACAAAAATATTATGTTTCTTTTAATAATAAGTCTGTTATTATTGGAAAGAATGATCTGAATATTTGTTCAGGAACTAATGAAAACAAATTGTCTGTGTTAAGACCGTTAATACATACTACACTTCTCAACACCGAAATGTTTAAGGTTGAAAAACCAAAAACTAAACGGTATAAGATTCTCCACATAATGACACGTATTTCTGGCATCTAAGGCTTGAAATATCAACCTTGACAGGATAGACAGACTAGTAAAACGCAGACCTTTAAGTGAGTTAAAGGTTGACACCTTACCTTTCTATGAATCTTGTCTGAAAGGTAAGATGACTAAGAGACCTTTTACTGGAAAAGGGCTTAGAGTTAAAGAAACGCTAGAGCTTATACATATAGACGTCTACGGACTGATGAATGTTGAAGCTAAGGGTGGTTATGAGTTTTGTGTCACTTTTATAGATGACTACTCAAGATATGGATAAATCTACCTAATGCAACGGAAGTCGAAAACATTTGAAAAGTTCAAAGAATTCCGAGCTGAAGTTGAAAATCAATTAGGTAGGACTAGCAAGTAATTACGATCGGATCGTGAAGGTGAGTACCTTAACCAAGAGTTGAAGACTTCATTGTCAAGCATGTGATAGTTTTCCAACTCACATCTCCTGGTACACCTCAACAAAATGGTGTAATGGAAAGGAGAAATAGAACCCTGATGGAAATAATAAGATCTATGATTAGTTTCTCATCATTACCAAATTCCTTCTAGGAATATGCGTTACAAATAGCGGTATACATTTTGAATGTAGTGCCATCCAAATCTGTTCCTAAGACTGCCCTAGAGTTGTGGAATGGACGTAAAACTAGTTTACGATATTTCCGCATATGGAGGTGTTCAGCACACGTGCTGAAGAACAGAAGTAGAAAGTTAAACCTCAAGTATTTGGTCTGCCTATTTGTAGGATACTCTAAGGAGACCAAATGTGGACACTTCTATAGTTCCGAAGATAACAAAGTATTTGTATCGATAAATGAAACTTTTCTTGAGGAAAATTATATTAGTGACTATAAACCTTGTTCTAAGACTATATTGATGGAGTTGGAGTCTGGTGACACTAGTGCTTTATCAATAAGAGTTGTTGATCCACAAACATTTGAGAGTTAGATGGTTTCTAATCAGGATACACTACCACCTACACGTTGTGAGTGTTGGAATTATGCTTGATACCAAGAGTGTAATAATGTATTTGACAATCTTTTCATATTAATAAAAGTGATTTCTAGTTTAACAAATCTTATAGCATTTATAGTATAATTATTATAATTGTCAAAAGTAAATAATCATAAGGTCAAAAGATTATGAGAAAGAATAATTGTTCGTTCATCTAGATATGTATGAGGTAGACACAATTCTTTAGTTAGTCTTGAATAATATCCACAACTTCAGATAAAGGTTCCCAACCTTTATCTTGTTAAAGTTGTAGATTCTTTTACTAGCATTTGAGTGGGATCAAATGTGTTATGATGAATTTAAAATCATCAAAGTGTGGTGTCTTTGTGCAAAAGAATCTAGTGCACTGGGTGTATTCAATTTGATCACAGTGAAATACTTTATCTAGAACCGTTAATAGATAAAAGTTTTCACTTGAAGAAAATCAGAGAGTCTATCTCAATCCTGAGATAAATTATGGACTTATGGTTGCAAGTGTTATCATTTGAGCTATTAATGAGTATGATTATATAGCATAGTCTATCATCGATAGTTTGGTGGTATTCATTTGTTAATTGATAGAAGACTTCATTTATAGATATAGACATTATGGCTCCATTTATTTAATGAGAGTAGAATTTCATCATATGGATGTTATTGGATATTAAATCTTAACGTTAAGTTTTCAATAATGTCTATTGAAATATGGCTTCTGGACAAGTTAAAATATCCAAGTTCAAAATGTGGTCATATGAGTAAATATGATAACTTGGAGAGCTATAGATGGTTTATGAGCTCTTGGCGATTAATAGTATTCTTCACGAGGATACACTTTCTCCATTAAGATTGTCTAGGGTATGAATGCACAGTATTAACTTATTCTATTTTTATTTAAGAGTTCAATTTTAGTTCTTTAGTGGAATGAACTAAAATTAATAGATCAGACCTAAGTGAATCTTTTATTGATTGTGATTAGGTTGTGTCTATTGGAGCTTAACTTTATATAGCCGCCAAGATCCCCAATCCACACGAACTTGCATGGTTCACTTGATATATTCTACCGGACCAATTTATAGGTCCATCTAGAATTGTATTAAGGCATGTTGACTTGTTTCTTTTAGTAAGAATGGGTCTAGTTCACATGTGAACTTTTTAGTTATGTCCAATAAATTTAATAAAATAGGAAAAAACAATATTTGGCCCATATATATTGGCTTGGGCAGCTAAGGCTATATATAATAACTTATTATATTATTTTTATTTGATTATTTAATTAAATGGAAATTAATTAATTTGTTAATTAATTAATTATTTAATTAAAAGTCAAAATCTTTTTCCTAGTAGGAGAAGGTCTCCTATAGTCATATTATTATTGGTAATATGATAAGTATCAAATACTATATTTGATAAGTAGATAAATAAAAGGAATTTATTTATCTAGTTAAATTAGGAAGTATTTGATTTCTATTATGACTCTAATTGACAATTGGTCAAATTATGAAGTTTTTGATTTAGTTATAATTTAATTTATATTTAATTATTGGTTATTGAATAAATATACTCTTTGAGTTGGATTAAGAGTCTTGGTATGTAAAAGAAATCCTATTTTTAAGAGGACTGAATCCAAATTTTAATAGGAGTCTTGGTGAAGTAGAAATCCTCTTTCTAGGAGGATTTTCAGCTACCTATATATACTCTTATATAGAATTTCGACAAAGACCTAATTTTTGGTGTGAGAAGTTATTTTTCATTTGTTTTTTTATAGTTATAAGAAAAAACTGTGTCCAACTCATAGATATTGTGTATTGAATTCGGCTAAGGAGAAGAGGAAAGAATAACGTTTTGTTTTCAATAGTGCACTAGTAGCCTTTACATCAATAGGTTTTGTGTACAACATTGAATCATGGTTCACGCGAGTTTCAATCAAATAGATTGATAATTCACAAGTGACCGGACGTTATTGAGTTTTCTCTTGGAGGATTATTGTGACTAACAAAAAAGAAGATTTTGTTTGTTTCCATCATTAGGTATACAATTAAAAGGAATGGAGCCCACACTTTTAGGTGATTCACGTTTTTGATTGGATTGGAAGATCTTGCAGATTCAATTCGACGCTAGTTCAATCGTTACGAAAAAAAAGGTACGATACTTTTAATATACGTCAATTAATCTAAGGTTAAAGTTCTTTCTATTAAAGGGGAATTTTTTAAAATATACCAAACCCTAATTTTACGCTTCCGCTGAGTTTTGAACCGATTTTTCCCTACAGTGAGAGGGTTGTGAGACAACCTGAACGCTATTTAGGTATAGGTGAGGGACAAAGTGTTATCTCTACTGATAGTGTTGATGATCCATTGACATTTAAGAATGCAATGAAAGATCCTGATAAAGAGGAATGACTTAAAGCCATGAATCTCAAGATAGAGTCCATGTACTCTAACTCAGTATGGGATCTTGTAAACTTAATGGATGGGAAAAAACACATAGGGTATAAGTGAATCTATAAGAGAAAGAGATAAGTAGAAATGAAGGTAGAGACTTTCAAAGCAAGGCTAGTGGTTAAGGGTTATACCTAGAAAGAGGGGGTCGATTATGAAGAGATCTTCTCGCCAATAGCCATGTTTAAGTCTATTATGATTCTCTTATCCATTGCTACCTATTTCTATTATGAAAATTTTCAAATGGACGTTAAGATTGCATTCTTGAATGGTAATCTCGACGAGAGCATCTATATGATACAACTAGAGGGATTCGTGTCTACAGATCAAGAGCAAAAGGTTTACAAGCTGCAAAGGTCAATCTATAAACCTATCTTGGAACATTAGGTTTGATGATGTGATCAAAACCTATCGCTTCGAGCTGAACGTCAATGAGCCTTGTGTCTACAAACGCATCATTGATAATAAAGTAGGTTTTTTGGTCCTATACGTAGATGATATCCTACTCATTAGGAACGATGTAAGAGTGTTGTATGATGTAAAGGGCTGGCTGGCTAGCCAATTCCAAATGAAAGATTTAGGAGAGGTGAGTTATATTCTTGGGGTCCAACTTATAAGGGATCATAAGAACAAACTCTTAGCACTATCTCAGGTATCATATATCGATAAGATTCTTGTGCTATTTTTGATACAGAACTCTAAGAAAGGTAATTTACCTTCTAGGCATGGAGTTCACTAGTCTAAGGAACAGTTTCCTAAGACACCTCAAGAAGTTGAGGATATGAGACGTGTACCCTATGCATCATTAGTGGGTAGTCTCATGTATGCTATATTATGTACGAAACCGAACATCTACTACGAGTGGGAGTAGTCACCCAATACCAGTCCAACCCAAGATTAGATCATCGGGTTGCTGTCAAGACTATTTTCAAGTATCTTCAGAGAACGAGAAATTATATGTTAATGTATTCTGGACAGGATTTGATTCCATTAGGATACATAGATTCTGATTTTCAATCAGATAGGGATTCTAGGAAATCCACGTCTGGATTAGTATTCACCCTGGGTGGTAAAGCCATTGTGTGGAGAAGTATCAAGCAATCTTGTATTGCTGACTCCACCATGGAAGCCGAATATGAAACCGCTTGTGAAGCTGCTAAAGAGGCTGTTTGGCTCCATAAGTTCTTGAGTGATCTAGAAGTTGTTCCAGATCTGGATAAGCCCATCAAACTTTATTATGATAACAGTGGTGCTGTGGCTAATTCCAAAGAACCAAGAAGCCACAAAAGAGGGAAGCATATAGAGAGAAAGTATCATCTCATTAGAGAGATAGTGTAGAGAGGAGATGTGATCATCACCAAGATAGCCTCACAAGACAATCATGTTGATCCATTTGCAAAGACTTTACCAGATAAAGTGTTCTCGGGTCACCTAGATGGTCTAGGGTTACGAGACATGCCTCACATGCTTTAGTGCAAGTGGGAGATTGTTAGGGTTTATGCCCTAAAGATGTAATTTGTAAATGGATTTGTGAAATAAATAAAAGAAAACTTCAATTCATTCTTGTTGTGTTGTTTATTTTATAACTTGTGCATATTAACATCTTAGATTGCTGGATGTAATCTCGAACTGTGTATATGAGTGTCATATACAGATGGATACAGTAAGAGACGTGCAATTTAAAGAGTCCATAGATAGCAAATAGAGCTGGGCACTTTATTTACGGTTAATCTATAGCTGCGGTCCATTCCATAATGTACGGTGATTCTATCCTGAATCATTCATATGAGATATAGGAATAGAGGCACCTTGTATGATGTGATCATATAGGACTGGGTCATGATCTATATGAATCTCTCACCAAGATCCGTTTACCGATGAGATTCATATATATCAACTAATGCTGGCTATAATCCTGAGTGTCTTATCGACTCCTTCATGTTATATCATGGTCTTGATATACCATGGGTGAGATCGGATACAGTTTCCGATCAATATGCTCCATATGTTAGGATTATGGTTTGTCTTGTGGCTGGGAAGGTTTGTACACAATAGTGGAATCCACTCCTTCTTGTGAGAAGTGGATGGTAGTTCCCTTAAGGGTTGATTCAAGGCTTAGACAATATGAGCACTCTTCTAATTCCATGAGGAAATATGATTTATTGTCCATTAGAGAATCAATACACCCAGTGCACTAGATTATTTTACCCAAAGACACCACACTTTGATGATTTTAGACTCATCATAACATATTTGATCCCACTCAAATGCTAGCAAAAGAATCTACAACTTTGACAAGATAAAGGTTCAAAGGCACCTAACCTTTATCTTAAATTGTGAATATTATTCAAGACTAACTAAAGAATTGTGTCTATTGTAAAGTCCTCATTTATTGATTGGCTTATTTCATAAACAAATCACATTTTTGGGGTATTATGTAAGGGTAACTTAGGCTCTCAAGACCTCAAGAGTAGAAGCACTAAAGGTAAATTCTTGTGCTTACTTCCTTTGAAGAGATAGTTGCACACACTCACAAATTCAGGCATAATTCTTATTCATATATATTAAGTGTTTATACTTGTGTACATTTTTGTTTAAATGACTCTTGATTGATATATTTGCATCTTGTAGTTAAAGTTTCATGTCATGTTAGGCATTAGCATAAGATGCATCTTCATCACTCTTGGTCTTGTTGAAAATATGTGTTTAAGTGTTGAAAAATTAGGTTATGCGCTCGTGGTGCGCTACTCGACCTGCGTACCTCACCAGCACAACATTCCAGTGGAAAGTTGCTTGTCATGCTCCACTGAGCTGCGCCACTGCACCCGCATAAAGTTGAAAAAGTGGGCAGTGCGCTGGTGGTGTGCTACTCAATTAGTGCAGCCTCACCAGTGCAACTTTTCAGTGGATTGTCGCATGTGTTACGCCACTGGGCTGTGCCACTCATCAAGCACCTATTGATAAATTAGGTTGTGCGCTAGTGGTGCGCTACTCGACCAGCGCATGTCACCAGCGCATATAGAGGAAGCTGGAACGTTTTTTCCAAAACGACCTCACTTTGTTTGGATCTCATATATATATATATAACTCTTTGCTTTAAGGTTGTGTAAGAGTTCTGAATATCATATATTTTCCTTAGAACACATTTCAAAGGATAAACTCTTCCAAGAACTCATCTTTAAACACTCAAAGAATACCCATGTGCATAAAAAATTCATCTTGCATCATCTAAAGTCATTTATAGTGCATCTATGGATAGGTTTGCTTTATCACATCTTGTTTGGTAAGTTCTTCACTATCTTCTTACAAGTTAAGTGTTTTGCTTGCTAAGCTATCTCTTTAATTATTTGTATGCTCTTAGAACATATTCTAGATACAAATTAGAGATTGTTGTGATGACATGATTGAGTGTTGTATTGTGATAGCTTCATAGGATTGTTTGATCTATGTTTTGCTAAGCTTTTTGGACATGTCATTTAGCTTATGATATCTAGGATTGCATTAATCGTCATCTCATTATCCTAGATAAGCATATAGCCTTGTTTGTTCTTTGAATATAATCATATATTCACATAGGACATTTTATCTCTTCATTGAGAAGTAAGACTTGTGTTGCTTCCGGGAGTAGGTAGCTTAAATCGCAAGCAAGATGGACTAGATTCACTTATACCGGGATTAGGTAACGGTGGTGGATTTAAACCGGGATTAGGTTGTAATTCCTTTGCCATTAGTGGATTCGAGATTCTAGTGTGGTGCACTCATCAGCCCGAGGTTTTTCCCATTTGGAGGGTTTCCACGTATATCTCAAGTGTCTTTAATATTTCCGCAATCTTTACACTTGTGATTTTGTTGTAACTAGCTAGGGGCATTTTTGTCAACTTGACCTTTAACGAAAATTGGGTAAATTTGTTTAAAATCTATTCACCCCCGCTAGATTAATATTATACACACCATAAGGGATGCATGGGATATCCTAGAAGTTGCACATGAGGGAACCGATGTGGTTAATGAGTCGAAGCTTCAAGTTCTCTAAACACAATTTGAATTGCTCAAGATGGATGAGAACGAGTGCTTCAATGACTTTGAAATGAGGTTGATGGACATTGTGAACCAAAGTCATCAACTTGGTGATCCTTATTCGGATAAGAAGATCAAGCAGAAGATTATGAGATCTCTACCCGATAGATTTGAGTCTAAGGTGATGGCTTTAGAAGAGAATAATTGTTATAAGGATATGAAGCCAAGTGAAGTGATTGGGAGGCTTCTAGCTTATGAATCTAGGAAATGTTCTAACCCCACACCACCGAAAAAGCAAAAGGATATTGCTTTGAAAGCCTCCAAAGTTGAGAAGGAGGAGAGTGATAACTCGGAGGAAGAAATGGCCTTGCTAATGAGGAAGTTCAAGAAATTCTACAAGTCCGAGAGGAAAGGTTTTGGATCCAAGGGTCAAGACTTGAAGAAAAAGGCTCCCTTCAAAAAGTTTGAGCCTAGGCAAGAAAAGACCGAGAAGAAAGGAGTCCAATACTATGAATGTGGTGGGATAGGTCACTTTGCCCAGAATGTGCAAATCACAAGGTCAAGAAAAAGGGAAAAGTGATGGCTGCCACATGGAGTGAAAGTGATAACTCTAATAAAGGAGATGAGTCTTCGGATGATGAAGAACTCATGGCTAACTTCATAGCATTTACATCCTCTCTTAGGAGCAAAGATGCTAGTGAAGAAGAGAATGAAAGTCAAGAGGAAAACTACTCAAGTGATGATGGATCTTCATCACAATCCACAAATGGAAGTGTGGATAGGATGGATCTCAAGGACTACATGGCTAAGTTTGAGAGTTCAAGGTTAAAGAACAAGAATGAAATCAAGAGATTAAAAGAAGAAAACCTAGACCTCTCAACTCAAGTTGGCCAACTAAATAAAGAGTTGGTGAGATCTAAGAGGAGTGAAGAAGAGTTGAAGAGAGTGCTTGAAGATACTAGAGAGTTGTTGGCCAAGATGAACTCTAGCACCAAAAAAAGTGACCATATACTGGATGTTGGAAAGAGGCCAAGTGACAAGAAGTGGCTTGGGTTTGAAGATGACAATATGTCCTCCACTCCAAGCAAGACCATTTTTGTAAGAAGCATGAACTTCAATGGGTCCTCTTCTCATCAATCACCTAGGAAGAAACTTGACCTAGGAGAGTGTTCAAGTAGTGCTCAAGTGAAGGTGGCATCAAGAAGCCTACCTCAAGCCTATCCTACAAGGGCTTCTCAAGTTAACTTCCCTCAACCGAAAGCTCATAAAGGGAAGATACCTATCATGCAAGCTCAATCAAGGAGGCAATCAAGTCTTGCTCAACAACAAATAAGGAAAGCTCCTCAACAACAAAGAAGGAAAGCTCCTCAACAACAATCAAGATAACCATAAAGACATAGGAAGGCTCCAATGCATCCTCAAGGTTTTGGTATGATTCCTAACTTTATTCCTACATGTCATTTTTGTGGTATTGATGGTCACATTAGACCAAATTGCTTTAGATACATTAAATTGTGTAGAATTGAAAGCATGGTAGAGAATAAAAAGACTAAAGCCATGATGCATGATCCTTGGACACTTAGAGCCCATGTACCATTGACCACTAGGAAGAAAAATATTACACCTAGGTGGATTAGAATGGATGAACACTTTTGCCATGTTGCACAAATTGCCTTGAAAGCTCATTCTTGTGATTTTTGGTATTTGGATAGTGGGTGCTCTAGGTACATGACTGGAAATAAGAGTTTCTTTGAGACTCTTGTGATAGAGGAGGGAGGAAATGTCACCTTTGGTGATGGATCCAAAAAGAAGGTTAAAGGAAAAGGAACCATTTCCATTGCCGGATTACCCTCATTGTCCAATTTTTTGTATGTTAATGGTTTAAAAGCTAATTTGATAAGCATTTCACATCGTAGCGATGAAGGACTTTCCGTGTTGTTTAGGAAAGATGATTGTTCTATCCTATTGCCAAATGGACAAACCTTGTTAAAAGGTATGAGATTTAGCGGCAATTGCTATTATCTTGAAGCTAGAGGTGTCTCTTGCAATGTGTCAAAAGAATGAACAAATTGAGTTGTGGCACGAAAGACTTGGTCACATGAACTATAGGGATTTACAAATCTTAGATAAGTTCAATGTTGTACGAGGCCTTCCCAAGCTTGGAAAAAAGGAAAATGGTGTTTGTGGACCTTGCCAACAAGGGAAACAAACCAAATGTATGCACAAAAAGGGCAAGTATTTATCCACCAAGGAACCTCTAGAGCTTTTCCAAAGGGATCTTATGGGTCCCATGCAAACCGAGAGTTTAGGTGGAAAGAGATACATTTTTGTGTGTGTAGATGACTTCTCTAGGTACACTTGGACTTATTTTCCTAGAGAAAAATCTGAAACCTTTGACAAATTTAAAATGCTTTGTTCCAAAATTCAAAATGAAATGAACTCTAAGATTAAAAGCATTAAAAGGATTAGGAGTGACCATGAGAAGGAATTTGAGAATGCTCATTTTGAAAACTATTGCAGTAGTCTAGGCATCTCTAATGAGTTTTCGGCTCTTAGGACAGATCAACAAAATGGAGTTGTTGAGAGCAAAAATAGGGTTCTTCAAGAAATGGCCCGTGTGATGTTGCTTAGCAACAAAGTCCCTAGAAATCTTTGGGCTGAAGCCGTCAATATGGAGTGCTACATAGGAAATAGAGTCTTTCTAAGGCCCCATACTAGGCAAACCTCCTATGAGTTATGGAAAGGTAGAAAGCCAAATGTTAGCTATTTCCACACCTTTGGAAGCAAATGCTACATTTTGAATGACCGTGATCAACTTGGCAAATTTGATGCTAAGAGTGATGAGGGTATCTTCATTGGCTATGCCTTGAATAGTAGAGCCTATAGAGTTTTCAATCTAAAAACTAGGACCGTAATGGAATCATCTAATGTTGTCATTGATGATACTAGGCTCAAGTCTAATGACTATGATGAAGAGGTAGATCTAATTGATGACTCCCCTTTGGAGAAGGTTGTTGATATTTCTAATGTTGAAAAGACTAATCTTGATGATGACACAACACAACCTATTGATAGGATTCCTCTCTTGAACTCAAAAGAACCTGCTCCATGGGTTAGGAAACTCCATGACAAAGATAACATCATTTGAGAGGTTAGTGAGGGTGTTAGGACTAGGCATCAAATGACTAATCTAATTATCTACACTTGCTACACCTCTCAAATAGAACCCAAGAAAGTTGATGAAGCCTTAAAAGATGAATTTTAGGTTCTTGCCATACAAGAAGAGCTTAACCAATTTGAAAGGAATGAGGTTTGGACTCTAGTTCCTAGGCCTAAGAACACCAATGTGATAGGCACCAAGTGGATATATAGAAACAAATCCGTTGAGGATGGCAACATTGTGCGAAACAAGGCTAGGCTTGTAGCACAAGGGTACTCTTAAATTGAGGGTTTTGACTTTGAGGAGACATTTGCTCCTGTTGCTAGGATTGAGTCCATTAGGCTTTTTTTATCCATTTCTTGTTTGCACAAGTTCAAATTATATCAAATGGATGTTAAAAGTGCCTTCCTCAATGGTTTCTTGCATGAGAAAGTGTTTGTTAAGCAACCCAAACGGTTTGTGGATCCTCACCACCCTAATCATGTCTATTACCTCAACAAAGCTTTATATGGGTTGAAACAAGCACCAAGGGTTTGGTATGAGCGTCTCACCCAATTTCTTATAGACAATGGCTACACTAGGGGTAGTGTTGACAAGACTCTATTCATCAAGAAAGACAAAGATGAGCTCTTTATAGCTCAAATCTATGTTGATGATATAGTCTTTGGCTCCACAAATGACACCAAAGTCCAACAATTTGTTGATGTCATGTCTCATGAATTTTAGATGAGTCTTGTTGGTGAGCTAAGTTACTTTCTAGGTTTGCAAATTAAGCAAATGGATGATGGGATTTTCACGTCTCAAGCTAAGTATGCCAAAAACCTAGTGAAGAAATTTGGCCTTGAAAGTGACAAACATTGTGATACACCCATGAGTACCACTTTGAAGCTAAGCAAGGATGCTAGTGGTAAAAGTGTGGACAAAACTTTATATCGTGGCATGATTGGTAGCTTGCTCTATTTGACCGCAAGTAGGCCGGATATCTCTTTTAGTATGGGTGTGTGTGCTAGGTACCAATCGGATCCTAAGGAGTCCCATCTCTCTTCTGTTAAGAGAATCATTCGTTATGTGAATGAGACATCTAACTATGGAATTTGGTACTCTTTTGATACTAATGCTAGTCTTGTAGGCTTTAGTGATGTAGATTGGGCAGGAAATTGTGATGATAGGAAAAGTACATAGGATGGTTGCTTTTTTCTTGGGAACAACCTTGTCTCTTGGTTTTGCAAGAAGTAAAATTTGATTTCTTTGTCCACGGCTGAGGCCGAATACATAGCTGCTGGGAGTGGATGCACACAACTCCTTTAGATGAAGCAAATGCTAGTCGACTATGGATTCAATCAAGGTACTCTTACTCTCTTTTGTGATAATATGAGTGCAATTAATATTTTCAAGAATCCAGTTCAACATTCTAGAACTAAACATATTGACATCCGTCATCATTTCATTAGAGAACTAGTTGAGAACAAATGCATAATACTTGAGCATGTAGGTACTAATGATCAACTAGCTGATCTATTTATTAAACCCTTAGATGCTACTCGATTCAAGATTCTTAGTAGATCTATTGGGATTTGTTTAATGAAGTGATGAGTTATGGTTTTTGACCCCATAAGGGGAACTCAAGCAAAGATAGCTATTGTATACTTGTTGCATGCAACTTTTCTTTGAAAATATTTACGCTCCTTTATTGATTGCTTGAGTATCTTGGTTGCACTTATACTATAGTATATTGTATTTTCTTCAATAAGTGTGAACTTTGCTTTGATTACAATCCATGTCATATTTATGTTCAAACATTCATTTTTGGACTAGGAGATCTAAATAGGAAGTACATATTGAATAACCTATAATTATCTCCATGGCATGGTGATTCTTTAATGACATGCTAATGAAAAATGATAAAGCATGAATTGATGATTGTAATTGTTGAATGCAAAATATTATGTGAAAAAGCTAGTAAGATTAAAATGTTGCATCGATGTCTCTCTTTCTTTATTAGTTGAACATGGCTACTATCATACGGGTATCCTCCCGGAAAAATCAAATAGGGTGCAAATTTGCTCATACCATGTTTAGCTTATAAAGTTGGTTATAATGCCATATATCTATAAAAACTCTGTATCCTTGCTTCTATCATGACAAATGGTGAAATTTGTTTGAATTATATTGGAAACCTTTGTCATTTGCTTTGCCAAATACCATTATTTTTGGACTTGAATGCAACATGTCTTGTATGCAAAGCATTTTTGATTCACACATTTTCTTCAAATAAATCTCCTTGTTTCTCTCCTATTAATTGAGTTGCATAAATGTGGCTTATATAATTATGCAACAATCTTGTATGCTCCTTTCTTTCTTTGCCTTGAGTGACCCGGTTGGGGATCTCTCCTTTGCCTATATCATGACAAAAAGGGGGAGTAGCATTGACCTAGCATTGTGGTGTTAGGGGAGTAGCATGTTGCTAGCATGTGTTGACTTAAAGGGGAGTAGTACTTGTTTTTGGGGAGATTACATTTAGGGGGAGTAACCCTTTGAGGGGGAGCATTGCATGATGTGGTGCATTACTCATATTCTTTTATGCAAATGCTTTTGTTTTCTATCCACTTGATCATCTCACATGCACTTGGTTTGGAAAGTGTACTTGTTGTTTGCTTTGTGTGTAGGGTTGATGATTCTACAAGAGATTAAAGATTTGAAGTTTTTTTTATATATATCTCTTTGTAATGTAGAATATCTTCCGGTGTTTTATTTTGTTTTGTGAGGATCAATGTGAGTGGTGGTTTTGTCACGAAATATCCAAATGGGGAGATTGTAAAGCCCTCATTTATTGATTGGCTTATTTCGTGAACAAATCACATTTTTAGGGTATTATGTAAGGGTAGCTTAGTGTCACGGGCTACAAGCTGTCAAGCCCAGGAGCCCAACAAAGGCCACAACTATACCAAGCTCTTGGAAGATTCTAGAGACTTCTCCACAATTCCAGCATTGGTCAAGCTTCTGGAAGTCTCTAGCAACCCAACCCTCTCTACACCATTCTTGTATTTAGCTAGATAGTTGTAGAATAATCTAGAACCTTGTAAAGGCATGTAAATACATGTAGAGTATTCTAGCTAGGTGTAGAATATTCTGGAGACTTAATCTCCTCTATTAAACTAGATTAATCTAGAACATTCCTTAAGGAGGTGGCTCACCTATAAATAGCTAACCCCCCTTCATTTGTAAATCATCCTAGAAACTCAAGCATTCTAGTATCCAAAGCATTGTAAGCTTCCTTCATAGCAATACAATCTTTGTTTCCATTCAAGCTCTTCTACTCTTTTCTCTCAAATCTCTCTTGTAAGGCTTACTTAGCAACATTCTCATAGAATTTGCCTAAGTGCCGCACGGGTGTGCTGCTCAAACTCTAAGCCCGTGACAGTTGGTATCAGAGCCTGGTTAAGCAACCACAGCTAGCACGAGTCATGGCCTCCGATAGCGAAGTTGCTGCTATAGTGGAAGAGCAAGCGCATGGTCGTGACGAGCAACGCACCCACACCAAGCGTAGCAAGTCCAAGGGTCCATCCATGGACGCTTTGGAATCTCGCGTTGATGTCCACGATGAATCCCTCTCCGAAATGCAAACCACCTTGAGCACCATGGTCGACCATCTCGATGGCCTAGAAACCAATTACGCCATAATAGCTTAGGCGACCAAGGCAATGCTACAAGAGTTCCAGAAGGGCATTCGGGAGGAAATCTGCCAATTTACTAAAGAAATCCGCAACACTCGCACCTTCGTCGAGCAAGAGTTACGGGCCATTCGAGCCGAGATGGATGAAGTTCGCACCGAATGGACTTCGTTCAAAAACAACCCAACTTATGGCAATGGTGCCTTCGCTAGCACGAGCACATAGGGCGCCATCCAAATCCCTAAGCCATCCACATTCAACGACAATCGTAACGCCATGGAAGTGGAAAACTTCTCTTCGGCCTAGAACAATACTTTGAGGCCAAGGGAGTTAGGGATGACGCTACACGGATCACCAATGCTCCCACCTTCCTTCGGGATTCTGCTCAACTATGGTGGCGACGCAAGCATGGTGATACTATCTACCCCATCCGTACATGGGAAGACTTCAAACGAGAACTCAAGAGGCAGTTCTCTCCAACCAACGCCGATAAGGAGGCCCGTAGCCGCCTTCGTCGCCTCAAGCAGTCTGGATCCATCCATGACTACATCAAGGAGTTCTCTACCTTAATCCTCGAGATCCGAAGATATGTCCGATAAAGACAAATTATTCCTCTTCATAGACGGTCTCAAGGAATGGGCGAGCTAGAAAGGCGGAACGTGCAAGACATTGATGCAGCCATCGCCGCCGTAAAATCCCTTGCCGACCTCACCAAGACAAAGGAAATGACCGACAACCATGAAAAAGGTGGGGGAGACGAGTCTAAAGACCACAATCGCAAGAGCGAAGGACCAAACAGAACTCCCAATGGCGATAACCGGCGTGACAACGCCAATAGAGGCAAACCCGTTTTGATCAAGCCAAAGAATCCATGCTTCATTTGTGATGGGCCACATTGGGTACGTGACTGCCCAAAGCGAAAGATGCTCAATGCCATGGTTACCCAACTAGAAGAAACTAAGGCAATTGAGCCCCAAGCAAGCATGAGTTCTCTCCAACAGCTTTATGCACTCAAAGGGCAACCCGTGCCTCCTACACTTACCAAAGGCCTCATGTTCGTGAACGCCACCATTAAAGGCAAACAAGTTCGTGCAATGCTAGACACCGGGGCAACGCACAACTTTATCTCAACAGACGAAGCCAAATGACTTGGTCTTCGCATCACCAATGGTGAATACGCCGTCATTAAAGCTGCCAACTCTCCGGCCAAGCAAGTTGATGGCACAACAAAAGACGTCATTGTCCACCTAGGCCCATGGAGTGGAAAGCTCGACTTCTCGGTGGTTCCTTTAGATGACTACCAAGTTGTGCTAGGTATGGCGTTCTTTGAGCAAGCCAACGCTTTCCCCCTACCCGCTGTGAACGCACTTAGCATTCTTAACGGGGGCAAGGCACTCACCATCCCAGTGGGACGCATCCCCTAGCCATGTAGGATGCTATCCACCGTACGGCTCGAGGAGACACCAATTTCTCCCACTTCTCCACAGAACCAGCCGATTGTAGGCATTCGAAGGAGTAAGAAGCGCACAAGCCATGGGAAGCGATCGAAGGCACCGAGAGAAGGCACCAAGATGCTGGATCACCTTCGAAACCTAGCCAGCCCACTTGTGTCGAGCTAAGGATGCGAGACTCGAATTCGGTCTCTCAAGGGAGGCTTCCCAAGCTGAAGACCTTCCGCATGAATGAACCAACTTGTGGCCAACTCCAACATACTCAGCGCCCACGCAACGAGGACGTTGCGAACTTAGGTGGGGGAGGATGTCACGGGCCGTAAGCTTTCAAGCCCAGGAGCCCAACAAAGGCCACAACTATACCAAGTTCTTGGAAGATTCTAGAGACTTCTCCACAATTCCAGCATTGGTCAAGCTTCTGGAAGTCTCTAGCAACCCAACCCTCTCTACACCATTCTTGTATTTAGCTAGATAGTTGTAGAATAATCTAGAACCTTGTAAAGGCATGTAAATACATGTAGAGTATTCTAGCTAGGTGTAGAATATTCTGGAGACTTAATCTCCTCTATTAGACTAGATTAATCTAGAACATTCCTTAAGGAGGTGGCTCACCTATAAATAGCCAACCCCCCTTCATTTGTAAATCATCCTAGAAACTCAAGCATTCTAGTATCCAAAGCATTGTAAGCTTCCTTCATAGCAATACAATCTTTGTTTCCATTCAAGCTCTTCTACTCTTTTCTCTCAAATCTCTCTTGTAAGGCTTACTTAGCAACATTCTCATAGAATTTGCCTAAGTGCTGCACGGGTGTGCTGCGCAAACTCTAAGCCCGTGACATTAGGCTCTCAAGACCTCAAGAGGAGAAGCACCAAAGGTAAAATTCTTGTGCTTACTTGCTATGAAGAGATAGTTGCACACACTCACAAATTCATGTATAATTCTTATTCATATATGCTGAGTGTTTATACTTGTGTGCATTTTGGTTTAAATGACTCTTGATTGATATATTTGCATCTTGTAGTTAAAGTTTCATGTCATGTTAGGCATTAGTATATGATGCATCTTCATCACTCTTGGACTTGTTGAAAATGTGTGTTTGAGTGTTGAAAAATTAGGTTGTGCGCTGGTGGTGCGCTACTCGATCAGCGCACCTCACCAGCGTAACATTCTAGTGGAACGCCGTTTGTCATGCGCCATTGAGCTGCGCCATTGAGCTACGCCATTGCACCTGTGCAAAGTTGAAAAAGTGGGCAGTGCGCTAGTGGTACGCTGCTCTACTAGTGCAGCAGTGGATTGTCGCATGTGTTGCGCCACTGGGCTGCGCCATTCATCCAGCGCCTATTGATAAATAAGGTTGTGCGCTACTCGATTAGCGCACATCACCAGCGCACATAGAGGAAGCTGGAACATTTTTTCCAAAACGACCTCACTTTGTTTGGATCTCATATATATATAACTCTTTGCTTTAAGGTCGTGTAAGAGTTCAGAATATCATATATTTTCCTTAGAACACATTTCAAAGGAAAAACTCTTCCAAGAACTCATCTTTAAACACTGAAAGCATTCCCATGTGCTTAAAAACTTCATCTTGCATCATCTAAAGTCATTTAGAGTGCACCTATGGATATGTTTGATTCATCACATCTTGTTTGGTAAGTTCTTCACTATCTTCTTACAAGTTAAGTGTTTTGCTTGCTAAGTCATCTCTTTAATTATTTGTATGCTCTTAGAACATATTCTAGATACAAATTAGAGATTGTTGTGATGACATGATTGAGTGTTGTATTGTGATAGCTTCATAGGATTGTTTGATCTATGTTTTGCTAAGATTTTTGAACATGTCATTTAACTCATGATATCTAGGATTGCATTAATTGTCATCTCATTATCCTAGATAAGCATATAAGGTTTCCTAGCCTTGTTTGTTATTTGAATATCATCATATATTCACATAGGACATTTTATCTCTTCATTGAGAAGTAAGACTTGTGTTATTTCTCAGATTAGGTAGCTTAAATCGCATGCAAGATGGACTAAGTTCACTTATACCGAGATTAGGTAGTGGTGGTGGATTTAAACCGGAATTAGGTTGTAATTCCTTTGCCATTAGTGGATTCGAGGTTCTAATGTGGCGCACTCATCAGCCCGTGGTTTTTCCCATTTGGAGGGTTTCCATGTATATATGAAGTGTCTTTAATATTTCCACAATCTTTACACTTATGATTTTGTTGTAACTAGCTAGGGGCATTTTTGTCAACTTGACCTTTAACGAAAATTGGGTAAATTTGTTTAAAATCTATTCACCCCCCTCTATATTAATATTATACACACCATAATATTTGTTTCATCTACCTTATACATATCTAGATGTATGAACAATTCTTCTTTTCTCATAGTCTTTTGACTTTATGATTATTTACTTTTGACAATTATAATAATTAAACTATAAATGCTATAAGATTTGTTAAACTATAAATCACTATATTAATATGAAAAGAATGTCAAATACATTTTTATACTCTTGTTATCGAGCATAATCCCGACAATAAATTCTACTTGGCAAAAGTATTTTAAGGGGGTATTGTTATATGTATATCATATTGAATGTACACGTCACCAACAGGTGAGACAATCCCTTAAAAGGATTGCCATATGAACATCCGAGATGGCATCTGGAAGACATCATCAATGAGCATCCGAGTTGGCATCTGGAAGACATCATCGATGACATCACTAAGGAAAAAGAACCTGAGTATATCTGAATATAGGTACTCGACACGTTCAGTATTACTCGGGAGAATATAAAAGCTCGAGTAAAGATGTTCAAAAGCACGATCTACACAAGTGAATAAACCCAAGAGGAAATCAGTACCATACTCCGACATGCAAACATCAGTATTCCATCCCCCGTATCAAAGGAGGAAAGAATTTAGAGAGCTTCTAGAAGGATAAAACACCAAACAGGAAGCGAGTCCAAATCAAGCAGCAACTCTATTCTCCTAGAAGACTGCATACCGATAAGGAAATGAGTCCTTAACGGACTATGCCACCAGAGTCCCATGTAGATTCATATTCGATCCATAAGATATCAGAAACAGGAAAGAAGATAAAGACGACTTCAACAAGTTACCAGTCTAATTAAATACAATTCTTTTTTCTTACTTGTACAACAAGGATTAGGATTCTATGCATGTACAAATAGACCCATAATCTTACTGTGAAAGAGAGAGACATATTCAAAAAAGTATTCACTGCAAGAGAGAGGCAAGAGAGATCGATTGGTGTAATTTTTTTTTAAATAGTAGATTTGACTTGGTTGTACATTCAATCACCCGTGGATATTTCTCCGATCATCGGAGTTTTACCACGTAAACTCGATTCATAATAACTTCGATTGCATTCTCTTTCTCTTTCTCTTTCTCTTTCTCTTTTGACAGGTCATAACCAAATCCAACATTGTTGACTTTCTCATCTATCGAGAAATTAACGTCAACAAGATTAAATCCATCTGCAGCCAAACCAAGCCTTAAATTGTACGGATTTGATTAAAAACATGGCCAAGTATCATCTATAGTCTCCTATGCAGATGAGTCAATAGGCTGACATATCTTTCCATCTTGATTTGTATGGGTAAAATGCCATGTCAAGTCTTTGGCAGTTTTAGGTGATCTAAACATTCTCTTAAATCTTGGTCTTATAGGAAAGTATCCAAGTACTTTCGCATGCACTATATTGTAGATATGTTTTGTTTTTTCATTTACTTTCCATCAGGATTCACCACATGTTAGACATTCCTCATGATTTTCCAATTCTTTTCCAAAGAGACAACAAATACATGTGTTAGCCAAAAATTCACTTAGGGTGAGGAATTCCAGTTAACACCCTCAGGACTGCTTCCTCAAGGATTCGCGGTTGGGGTTAGGTACCTTCGATAACAGTTACACATGTAAGTTTAATAAGAAGATGTAAACGAATGAAATGGAGGACTAAGCAATGCTCTTTTTACTGTTAATGAATCGAAATACAGTTTCTAGTACAACAAAATAGGATACTCAGTCACTCTCTCTGTGTCACACTCCAACGAATGGAAATGGCAAACACATTTTTATTGATAAGTGGATATTACTCACAATGGTGATGGTCTTCGAGGCCCTATTTTCTTTCCTCTGATTCTTCAAATTCCCCCATTCAATCGATATTATCTCTGTATTTATACCCGAAGCTGTTAGGGTTTTTCCTTGGTAAGCAAATTGGAGGTCAACGGATTGATCATGTTTCCCCGTTTTATAGGATTTTCTATTTAATGCTATAATCCTGGAGATTAGGTGGAGAATATCTTGACGGGAAAAAGTGTTTGTTTCCCTTTAAAATTCTTCAATTGTAACGGTGTACATGTGGAGTTCACCCACGGTGTTTGGTGAATAATCTGATGTCATCTGTTGGTGGTGTATTACCTTAGAGCCTTAATCTGGGGGCGTGGCAAGGTACCTCGGGGTTCCAGTCTATTGACGGGGTACCTTGAGGCATCATCCTAGTGAGGTGACGCTTGACCAATGGAGATGGCGACGTACCTCGGGGTACCATTATGGTGACAAGGTGCTTGGTTGATCACGTTGAAGCTTTACGACTTCCCATGAGCTTTGTGGGCATCTTTCTTTTAGCCAGAAAGGTAGAATATATACCTCGACAGGAGTGTAGATTGTTACTGCAGTGCCTAGGTACCTTTGGGGGCCTCGTGAGGGTGCAGGTACTTTGTCCTGCTCTTACAATGATGTCGAGATTCTCGGGTCGTGCTGGTCCTGGTGATGTGAGGTATACCATTACACTTGGGGTCTACCTAGTGCATGGAGGTGCTCTCTACCAGGTGTAGTTTTTGGTAAAAAAAAATCTCTTTGAGCCCTTGCCAAATTTGGCTATTAACAACATGCATGAATGTTCTCATATCCTAAATCAAAGACTTTAAGTAACGTTTTAGTGGAGCACAGTGAATCAGGAAGCATATTATTTTTTGGTAACATATCTCTTATGATCCTAACATGTTCATCAAAACCCTTATCTGGGAGACCGTGTGTAGCTTTATGTTTGTATAAAACTACAATAACTAATAGTTTGGTATATTTTTCACAACCATCATGCAAAAGAGTGTTAGGTTTTAGATTTATGTTGGCTTGATTCCATAACAAAACTCTCTTTATTTGTAATGACTAGTTGCTTAGGTGGTTCGTGTTTGAAATGAGCTTCAAAGAATGAAAGCAACTTCTCATGCAAAGTTTGTCTTCAACAGGAAAGATGCTTACTTGGATGCTAAAGTATCGAGATTCTTTCTCCTCGTGCATGATGTAAGCACGCACACACACATTACATACATTTGTGTCCACGTATCATTATGCGTAATTGGTATAACACATTCATACACATATTGTTGTATGCACATGCATCAGATTTAAATTGACAACTTTTGTAAAATTGCATGCTCGAGGACTATATCTAGGAAATGATATACTTGTGTGTTCTTGTGTTTATTTGTTTGTGTTTTACTTATTGGACTTGAATGTGTTCTTATAGTTTTCCTTATTGAGTTCTGAATGTTTCGATTACTCATTCATAAGTTTTTGACTTTCGAGTTGGATTTTATCAAACTTTTTGTGTGTTTATCGATCATGGTTTTTGTCTTTATGTATCGAGTCAAATTCCAAGTTTAATAAAATTTCTATAAATGTTCATGTATGTGAGTGATTTAGGGTTTGTAATCTGAAAACGGATTGAATTTCGAGTTTCAAGATAGAAGAACGGTCAAAGAACACGAGCGTAGTGCAAAAGGGAAGAAAAGGGAAGAGGGGTGGCAAATTGCTAAAGCATCCCCTTTGCCGTAGAGGCACGTGGCCTCCACTGGAAATGCACTCTTCTGCCCCCCATCAAGGCCACGTGCCTCAAGGGGAGTTGAGGTGGCATGTCCTCTGAAGGCGCGTGGCCTCAATCCCCTTCTGTGGTCCTTCAAACGCCACATCATTTCCCTCTCTTATATATTCAAAGCTAAAGAAAGTCCATAGTTTCAAATTCACTACAATCTTCATTAAATGTTCATCATTTTACAAGTAAATCGTATTCTCTACACTTTTCTTATGATTAATTTCTTGAATCCCTTGATTTGAATATGAAATGTGTTTACAATGATTTGGATTCTATTTTGGGACTTGTATGAGCGATTTTCAAAATTAGTTTTTGTGATTTTTAATTGAATATCTTTCTAACAAATTTTGATGAACATGAACTTGAATCTATAAAAACTTTATGTTTGTTCTTGATTGTTGATTTCTAGGTCTTAGTATCTTGAACAAGAATATTTTGTTGTGATTTCTTTTGTTCAAATCTAGTTCTTATTTGAATGAATATTTTGTGGATTTCAAGTTTTGATTTGTCCACTTGATTTCAAAGATAGTTTTATGTATTTTGTTGCAAATTTATTATTCTAGCTTTGATTTACATGTTTAGATTTCTAGGTATTTTTGTGAGTGATTTTGAATGCCTAATCTAGATTTCTAATCACATGTTCTTAAGGATTAGTTACATTTGTTTTTGAGCTTGATTTGTGCAATACTAATTCTTCGTAGAGTGTATTTGATCCAAATACTTTATTTTCTTGTGTTTGCATCAAGTTTGCATGTTTGCATTTCACTTAGATTGTTGCCTTGTAAAAAGAGGAAGTCTATTATTGGAATTTGAAGTTCTAACTTGAGCAAGGAAGTCTTGACTTGGACAAGGAAGATCCGGACAGTTGACAAGAGGAACAAGCTTGGTTGCACATTAAAGGTATATCTAAACCTCATTCCTCTTGCAAGGCATTTATGCACACACACACATTGCATAACATTTATGTCCATCCATCATTATGCTCAATTGGTATACCGCATACACATACATATTATTGTATTTATATGCATTAGATTTAAATTGACAACTTTTGTAAAAATGCATGTTCTAGGACTATCTCTAAGAAATGGAATACTTGTATATTGTTGTGTTTGTTTGTTTGTGTTTAATTGAGATCGGACTTGAATATGCTCTCATAATGTTGCTTATTGAGTTCTGAGCATTTCGGTTACTCATTCTTAAGTTTTCGAGTTCCGAGTTGGAAGTTACGAAACTCTCTCTACTATTTATCGTGCATGGTTTTCGTATGTATCAAATCGATTTCCATATTTTTTTTTGAAGTTTTATATACTTCCATGTCCGTGAGAGAGCCCCGATTCGTAATTCAAAAACGAATTCGAAATCAAAGTTCAGAGGCTGGAGAACGGCCGAAGAACGTGAGAGGTGCACTAAAGGGAGCCAATGGAAGAGGGAGTGGCAAAGTGCCAGAAAGACCCTCTCCTGTGGAGGCGCATGTCCTCTACAGGAAGGGAACCTCTATGCCCCCTTGGAGGCCACACATCTCCACGGGGATCCAAGGTTACGTGCCCTCCTTGGCTACTTATGGTCCCCTCCACGCCATATCATCTTCCCTCACATTCTGTCTTTAAATATCCTTTTCCTCTCATTTTTTTTAAAACTAAGAAGACTTGTGCATAATTTTTATTATTTTTTATTTGAACTTCAAATCTTCATATCTCACTTATTTCTTATCAAAATTTAGTGATTCAAAATAAAATGAGAGATTCGTTTTGCAGTCTTCTATCTTCTTCACGTATTTTTGAAATCTTTTGTTCAAGTATTTTGGTGTTCTACATCAATTTCGTAGCTGCATTCAAATTGATAAGGTATTTGTTTATATTTTGATTTCTAAGCTTTTAAATGTTCAAATACCTTGGGTCTTCTTATTATTTTAGTGTATGTTACTTGAACAAATGTTGTTAGAAGATAGAGTTTCGATTATAAGCTAGATTGGTCTAATTAGAGACTTAAATGTGATTTAGGTTTTCTTAAATCTAAAATTTCACATGTTTGAGAGTTGTATTATGACTAACTTATATTCTAGGGCTATTTGTGTGTTAGTTGATTTTATTTTGACGATTGATAACCTTTATATGTGCTAGGACTCTTTAGTTGAATATATTTAGGATTATTTTGTAAATATATGCTCTAAATATTCGCTAGAGAATTTCAATGAACATATTTTGATTCTAGTATTTTTTGTTTTAGTTTTAAAGTCTTGAATATGTGCTTAATGAATATGTTATGTTTTCAAGCTTTAGTTTGCATGAACAATATCTAGGATTTATGTGTGAATTGATTATTGTATAATCTAGGTTTTTGTTCATGCATAAGAACTAGGCAACATTGTTTGTGAACTTTCATGCCTATGTTTAGTTCTTCATGAAGTGTACCTAATCCATACATTTCATATGTTATATGTCACTTGTTTAGATTATAAACTAGAAAAATACACATTGTGTGCTCATTGACCATTTTTTGTTTCCATAGGATATCTTGATCATATATTCTATGTTGCATATGTTTGCATCTGTATACATTTGATCATGTTTAGGAAGTCTTTGTAAAAGACATGAAGTCTAGATTATGATAGAGAAGATCCAGATAGTTGAGCCGGGAAGTCTTGACTAGAAGCGGGGTGATCCAGATAGTTTAGAAAAGAAACTTTCTGGAGGCATGTGAAGTGTCTTGGATAGAAAGTGACAAGTCTTTCATTCGTAAAAGGCTTATGGGTAGGGTAAAAGGGATTTCCAATAGGAAGTAGTCAATCGGGAGGATTGGTTAGTTTTAGGGGTGAACTTTTTTCCAACTAGTGAAAAGTGGTGTTGCCGGTGGTTATAGAATCAACTCGTGAATGTTTTCTCTTCGGAGGTTTTACCACGTAAAAAATAACGTGTCAAATGCCTTTATCTCTCTCTCTCTTTTATATTTGTATATGTGATTGATTGTATCATGTTTAGGTCATCATTTCTTCATTGTATACAAGATCTTTGTAAAGAATGAGATGCAAACATTTTATTGATTAAAGTTGTATATATCACATTGTTGGGATTATGCTCAATAACAAGAGTATAATAATGTATTTGACAATCTTTTCATATTAATAAAGTGATTTCTTGTTTAACAAATCTTATAGCATTTATAGTTTAATTATTATAATTATCAAAAGTAAATAATCATAAGGTCAAAAGACTATGAGAAAAGAAGAATTGTTCATACATCTAGATATGTATCAGGTAGACACAATTCTTTAGTTAGTCTAGAAAAATATTCACAACTTAAGATAAAGGTTGGGTGCCTTTATCTTGTCAAAGTTGTAGATTCTTTTGCTAGCATTTGAGTGGATCAAATGTGTTATGATAAGTCTAAAATCATCAAAGTGTGGTGCCATTGGGTAAAAGAATCTAGTGCACTGGGTGCATTGAATTGGATCACATTGAAATACTTTATCTAGAATCGTCAATGGATAAAAGTTTTCACTTGAAGACAATCGGAGAGTCTATCTCAATCCTGAGATAAATGATGGACTTATGGTTGCAAGTGTTATCATTTGAGCTATCAATAAGTACGATTATATAGCATAGTCTATCCTCGATAGTTTTATGTATTCATTTGTTAATCGACAGAGGACTTCATTTATAGATATGGACATCGAGACTTCATTTATTAAATGAGAGTAGAATATCATCATATGGATGTTTTGAGGTATTGGATATTAAATCTTAACGTTAAGTTTTCAATAGTGTCTATTGAAACATGGTCTCTGGACAAGTCAAAATATCCAAGTTCAAAATGTGCTCATATGAGTAAATATGGTAACTTGGAGAGCTATAGACGTTCTATGAGCTCTTGGCGATTACTGATATTCTTCACGAGGATACACTTTCTCCAATAAGGTTGTCTAGGGTATGAATGAAAAATATTAACTTATTCTATCTTTATTTAAGAGTTCAATTTTAGTTCTTTAGTGGAATGAACTAAAATTAATAGATCGGATCTAAGTGAATCATTTGTTGATTGTGATTGGGTTGTGTCTATTGGAGATTAAATTTAGATAGCCCGCCAAGATCCCCAATCTACACGAACTTGCACGGATCACTTGATATATTCTACCGGACCAATTTAAAGGTCCATCTAGAATTATATTAAGGCATATGGACTTGTTTCTTTTTGTAAGAATGACTCTAGTTCATATGTGGACTTTTTATTAAGGTCCAATGGATTTAATAATATAAGAAAAATAAAATATTGGCCCATGTATATGTGATGGGGGCAAGGCTAAAATATAAAAGCCTAGATATATTATTTTTTATTTTATTATTTAATTAAATGAAAATTAATTAATTTGTTGATTAATTAATTATTTAATTAAAGGTCAAAATCTTTTTCCTAATAGGAGTAGGTCTCCTTATATTATACTGTTGTTGGTAGTATAATTTTAAAGATTATATTTGATAAGTAGATAAATAAAAGGAATTATTTATCTAGTCAAATTAGGAAATCTTTAATATGGTAAAAAATACTCTAATGAGTTGGATTACCAGTCTTGGTGTAGAGTAGAATACTTATTTGAAAAATGATTCTTTTTCACGAAGTAAATCCACCAAAGGAAAGGATTCTTGCCAACCAAGTAAATCCTTTTTAGGAAAGGATTTGTGATCCTATATATACCACCTCTTGAATTTCAGACAACCCAAGTTTTTCATGAGTAAAATTTCGGCCAAGCAAGGTTATTTTCTAAGAGAAAATTTGGCCAAGCAAGAGAGAATTTTGAGGGAGAAAAATTTAGTTTTTTTGCTTTAGACAAAATTCGGTCAACTCATAAATATAAGGTGTAGAATTCGACCAAGGAGAAGAGAAAAAAGGGAACATTTTTGTTTTTGATAGTACACTAGTATCCTTTACATCAAAAGGGTTTTGTGTATAAAATCAAATCGGGTTCACGCGAGTTTCAATCAAGTAGATTGATAATTCACAAGTGACCGGGCGTTCTTGGATTTTTCTCTTGGAGGATTATTGTGACTAATAAAGAAAAAGATTTTGTTTGTTTCCATCCTCAGGTGTGCAATTTAAAGAAAAGGAGCCCACACTCCTAGGTGATTCATGTTCGTTATTGGATTGGATGATCTTGCGGATTCAATTTGGCGCTAGTTCAATCGTCACGAGAAAAAGGTACAATAATTTTATATACATCAATTGATCTAGGGTTAAGGTTATTGTTATTATAAAGGGATTTTTTAAAAAAATATATCAAACCCTAATTTTATTTTTCAAGCTTCCGTTGCGCGATTTTCCCTACAATTGGTATCAGAGCCTGGTTGTACCCTTGATTAATTGATGTATGTGTTCGTGAATCTTTTTATATTTATTGTATTCATGTATGTCTTAGAAAGAGATGACACTCTAGGTATTCACATATATATTTACAATGGAATGTATGGATATATATATGTTTTATATATGGATTGTTATTGTTCAATTTTGGTCTTAAAATTTCAATGTATTTTGTTTTGGGATTGTAACAAGAAGGGCGACCTATAATCGCTATAATTTCCTTCTTGATAGTTGCTAAATTTTTATTTATTTTTCTATTGTAATAAAAATACTGCACTTTATTGTAATAAATAAATAAAAACTGTAGTATTTTTTTTAATTTAAAATTATTCTGAAATACATTCAAGTATCGAAGACTCGAAGGTTTGAAGAATTGGAAGCAACCAGAACAAGTTTGGGACCGTGCGAGCCATAGCAACAAACGTTTGTGCGAAGAGCACGCGGCCATGTTTGTTGTGGCATGGGCTGCACACGACAGCCTCATGAAATCCATGGGTTGCGCATGGCAGCCCTTTATGGGGTTGTGGCATACACACGCCCATAGAAGAAAGCCAAGCTTGCGCACGCCCATAGGAGGCAACCGAGGGAGTCCAAATGACGAAGGTCGCGTGAAGACTTGTTTGCCAAGAAAGGATTTTTTTTTTGTATTCCAAGATATGTAATTTACTTGCTTTTCCAAGATGGACCAAAATTGTAGCTATTTATATTTTTGTAAATATTGCAATGTTTGTCATTGTTTAATAACATGTCATATAGAAAAGGAGTACCACTCATATATCTCTTTTGGTATGAACATGCATTGAATGATTTAGGTATCTAATTGACATCTAGATAACTTGGTAAATCATTCTATGGAATTCGATCACACACCTTAAACAATTGAGTGGGAGAAGGTGTTTTGGAACACCTACGGCCTCCAAGTTTAGTTGAGCTTTATGTTTTGTGTAATAACCTCCCAAGAGGTATTCATGAATGGAATTTAGCAAGATACTTTCTTACAATGATAGACTAGACAATTAGCCCAAACGATATCTACTCCAAAAGGAGGGATATTCGTGAGGGATTCTATTGAAGGTCGATAACTTGGTAACACACTCAATGTAATTTTATTAATATCCTCCCAAGAGTTCTTGTTAATAAAATTGCAAGGCTAAAATTGAAAACGTTGGTGGTTATGTTAACAATTAGGTGGGACCTAGTCCAACTAGTAAATTGTGTGGACTCCCAAATGAGGCGTGACATTTATGGGTGTTGGATCACCGTTGAATTTTAAGATAGAATTATTTTATTTATAATTCAAGATAAATATTCGAAAGTGCTTTATCATGATTATTTACTTATATAATTTTTGTTATTGTTTAGAAATAATGACCCCATCCCTAATCAACATCCTAAAAGACAATACTTTAACTTGTGATAATTATGTCACATGGAAAAGGAAAATTGGGCTTTTATTGCAATCTGAAAAGCATAAGTTCGTTCTGCGCACTCCTAAACCACCTACTCCTACTAATGAATCTACCCAGGAGCAAAGAGATAAGTATCAGCAGTGGGAGTTTTCAGATGAGATGGCTAAATGTTACATTATGGCCACCATCTCCGACGTATTGCAACACCAACATGAAGGAATGGAGACTGTTGCCGATATAATGATGTCTCTAGTGGAGATGTTTGCTATGAGTTTTAGGACGACTAAGAGTGAGGCAGTGACTGCTTTTATGAATCTTAGGATAAAACCTGGACAGGGTGTGAAAGATCACATGATGAAAGTCATAGCACATCTCAACATTGCTGAACTGAATGGTGCTGAGATAGATGTTGAGACCAAAATTAACATGATTGTCAACTCATTATCAGATTCCTTTGATCAATTCAAGTTGGACTACACTTTGAATAATAAGGAATACACCTTACAAGGCCTAATGCAAGATGTTCAAAGCACCGAGAAAATCCTTGTGAAACGTAAGGGTCAAGAGATTCATACCGTAGGTAAAGTTGATACTGTTAAGACCCGTAAGGTCAAGAAACAATAAAAGATTAAGCAACTAGGACCTACCAAAAAGGAGATAAAGAAAGTAACCATGATCAAAGGGAAGTGTTTTCTTTATGGTGAAAAGGGACATTGGAAAAGAAATTGCCCAAAGTCTCAGGAAAAGAAGGAAGAAGGTAATATTAATTATCTTGAAACATATAATTTGGCTGATTCTACGGATTCTAGGATCAAAGACTCCAGAGCCACTAATCATGTTTGTTTTTTTTTACAGGGGTTCAAGGAAAGAAGAAGGCTTAATGAGAACGAATTCAACTTGTGTTAAGGCAATGGAGCATTGGTGTCTGCTAGTTCAGTATGAGATATTAAAATTAGTTTAGATTCTTATAGGCATTTAGATTTAATAGATGTTTATTATATATCTCAGTTCATGAGGAATTTAATTTTCAGTTTCTTGTTTAAATAAATTTGGTTATTCGGTTACTTTTAATAAAGCTTTTATTATTAGTAAGAATGACAAAATTATTTGTAAAGGTACATTGGAAAATGGTTTATTCTATTTGCATAGAAATATCTCTCACTTGTTAGACACAGAATAAACAGAATCAAATCATAAAAGAGTAAAATTATCAAAAGATGAAACCTACCTATGGCATTTATGCCTAGGTCATATTAACCTTAATAGGATTAAAAGATTGGTTAGTGACGGACCCTTTAAGTGACTAAAAGGTTCATGATCTACCAACTTGTGAATCTTGTTTGGAAGGTAAAATAACTAAAAGGTCGTTTACGACCAAAGGCACAAGTGCCATCGAATGTTTTGGATTGATACACACTGATGTGTGTGGACCTATGAGCATCCAAGCTAGAGGTGGATATGAGTACTTCATCACTTTCACGGATGACCACTCAAGATTTGGCTATGTGTATCTCATGAGACATAAGTCGGATGCTTTTGACATGTTCAAAGCATTTAAAGCTGAAGTAGAAAATCAGCTTGAGAAACGTATAAAAATATTGAGATCTGATCATGGTGGAGAATATCTATCTGGTGAGTTTCAGCAATATCTTATTGATAATGGGATAATTTCTCAGTTTTCTACACCAGGTAGACCTCAACCAAATGGGGTGGCAGAAAGGAGAAATAAAACTCTTTTGGATATGGTTAGGTCTATGTTGAGTTATTCAACGCTTCCTAATTCTTTTGGGGATACGCTTTAGAAAATGCTATGTACATTCTAAACGATGTACCATCTAAGTTGGTTCCTCAAATACCGCATGAGTTATGGATTGGGAGAAAGCCTAGTTTACAACACTTAAGGATATTTGGATGTTCTGCACATGTGTTAAAAGGAAAGACAGAAAAGATGGAGTCCCATTCATAAACAAGCATATTTGTAGGGTCTCCAAAAGGAACAAAAGGATATTATTTATAGTCCTTTAGATCTTAAAGTATTTGTTTTGTTAAATGCTAAATTTCTAGATGAGGACTATATGAATAATTTTGTGTCTAAACGTAGAATTGTCCTGAATGAGCTTTCAAGAGATACAATTCCATAAGAGGTTTCGCAACCAAGCCCAATTGTAAGTTCCGTACCAATAGAAGATCAATAATCTACCATACCTCGTCGTAGTGGGAGGGTTAGTAGACAACCCGAGAGATACATCGGTGTGGGAGAATCTTTTGGACGATGATGATCCCTATACGTACAAAAAAGTAATGGAAGATATTGATTGTCGCCATTGGCAAAAGGCAATGCAATCCGAAATTGAATCTATGTTCAAAAACAAAGTCCTGTCTCTTGTAGACTTGACTAAAGGGATAAAACCCATCGGGTGCAAATGGGTATACAAGAGGAAAAGAGGAATGGATGGAAAGGTGAAAACCTTTAAAGCTAGATTGGTAGCTAAAGGTTTTACACAGAAGGAATGTGTTAATTATGAAGAAACCTTCTCTCCTGTGGCCATGCTTAAATCCATTAGGATATTTTTATCCATTGCGGCATCTCTAGACCTAGAGATTTGGCAAATGGACGACAAGACAACTTTCCTTAATGGATGTCTAGACGAAATCATCTATATGATGCAACCAGAAGGATTCATTGAAAAATACCAAGAGGAAAGGGTATGCAAGTTGCCAAGATCCTTATATGGATTGAAGCAAGCATCCAGATCCTGGAACATAAGGTTCGATCAAGCCGTGAAAAGTTTTGGATTTAATCAAAACCTTGATGAACCTTATGTATACAAAAGGATTAAAGGTGACAAGTTGGTTTTTCTAGTTCTTTACGTTGATGATATACTACTCATCGAAAATGATATAGGTGTATTGACATCAACAAAATATTGGTTAGCAAAACAAATTGATATGAAGGACTTAGGAGAAGCAAGTTATAATCTTGGTATCCAAGTCATAAGGGATAGAAAGAATAGAACGATTGCATTATCCCAAGCTTCATACATAGATAAAATCTTGTCTAGGTTTTCCATGCAAGATTCCAAGAAAGGTATGTTACCTTTCAGACATGGAATCAAACTTTCTAAGGAACAAGTTCCTAAGAATGAGCATGAAAAGTAATTCATGAGTAGGGTTCCATATGCATCGGCAGTTGGAAGTCTCACTATGCAATGCTCTGTAATAGACTAGATATTTATTTTGTTGTTGGCAGAGTTAGTAGGTTTCAATAGAAACCTGGTCTTGATCACCAAACGACATCCAAGCATATTTTTAAGTATCTTATGAGATAGAGATATTAAATGCTTATATACTCTGGAGGGGATTTAATTCCCGTTAGGTATACATATTCTGATTTTCAGTCAGATTCTGACTCTAGGAGATCAATATCAGGATCTGTGTTTACTATTGAAGGAGGGGCAGTCATATGGAGGAGTATCAAGCAATCTTGTATTGTTGATTCCACCATGGAAGCCGAGCATATTGACGCATGCGAGGCTGGTAAGGAGTCTGTCTGGCTTCACCAATTCTTGATTGACTTGAAAGTGGTTTATGATGCGAATAAGTAGATCACTATCTACTGTGACAATAGTGGAGTAGTGGCTAATTCGAGAGAACCAAGAAGTCATAAGAGAGGGAAACACATCGAAAGAAAGCATCACCTTTTTTAGGGAAACTGTGCATAGGGGTGACTTGACGATTACCAGGATCGCGTCAGCGGATAATCTAGAGGATCCCTTTACAAAGACTCTTCCACAAAAGAGTTTTGATAGGCATCTAGAGAACATGGGAATGAGAGATATGACACATTTGCTATAGAGCAAATGGGAGATTGTTAGGATTATGCTCGATAGCAAGAGTATTATAATGTATTTGACAATCTTTTCATATTAATAAAGTGATTTCTAGTTTAACAAATTTTATAGCATTTATAGTTTAATTATTATAATTGTCAAAAGTAAATAATCATAAGGTCAAAAGACTATGAGAAAAGAAGAATTTTTCATACATCTAGATATGTATAAGGTAGACACAATTCTTTAGTTAGTCTTGAATAATAATCACAACTTAAGATAAAGGTTGGGCGCCTTTGTCTTGTCAAAGTTGTAGATTCTTTTGCTAGCATTTGAGTGGGATCAAATGTGTTATGATAAGTCTAAAATCATCAAAGTGTGGTGTCTTTGGGTAAAATAATCTAGTGCACTGGGTGCATTGAATTGGATCACAGTGAAATACTTTATCTAGAACCGTCAATGGATAAAAGTTTTCACTTGAAGACAATCAGAAAGTCTATCTCAATCATAAGATGAATGATGGACTTATGATTGAAAGTGTTTTCATTTGAGCTATCAATGAGTACGATTATATAGCAAAGTCTATCCTCGATAGTTTGGTGGTATTCATTTGTTAATTGTTAGAGGACTTCATTTATAGATATGGACATCGTGGCTCCATTTATTAAATGAGAGTAAAATATCATCATATGGATGTTTTGAGGTATTGGATATTAAATCTTAACGTTAAGTTTTCAATAGTGTCTATTGAAACATGGCTTCTGGACAAGTTAAAATATCCAAGTTCAAAATGTGGTCATATGAGTAAATATGGTAACTTGGATAGCTATAGGCGATCTATGAGCTCTTGGCGATTACTGATATTCTTCACGAGGATACACTTTCTCCAATAAGGTTGTCTAGGGTATTCTATATTTATTTAAGAGTTCAATTTTAGTTATTTAGTGGAATGAACTAAAATTAATAGACCGGACCTAAGTGAATCATGTGTTTATTGTGATTGGGTTGTATCTATTGGAGCTTAAATTTAGATAGCCCGCCAAGATCCCCAATCCACACGAACATACATGGATCACTTGATATATTCTATTGGACAAATTTATGGGTCCATTTAGAATTGTATCGATGCATGTGGACTTGTTTTTTTTGTAAGAATGGGTCTAGTTCACATATGTACTTTTTATTTAGGTTCAATGGATTTAATAAAATAAGAAAAATAATATATATTCCATGTGTGGTCTTGGGCGGCAAGGCTAAATATATTAGATTAATATATTATTTTTTATTTTATTATTTAATTAAATGGAAATTAATTAATTAAGTTATTAATTAATTATTTAATTAAAAGTCAAAATATTTTTCCTAGTAGGAATAGGTCTCCTATTGTCATATTGTTGGTAATATCAACTACTATATTTGATAAGTAGATAAATAATATGAATTTATTTATCTAGTCAAATTAGGAAGTATTTGATCACTATTAAAACTCTAATTGACAATTTGTCAAATTAGAAAGTTTTAATTTAGTCACAATTTAATTACATTCAATAATTGGTTATTGAATAAATATACTATTTGAGTTGGATTAGAAGTCTTGGTGTAGAAAATAATTCATTTTGGAAAAGGATTCTTGGTCACCAAGTAAATCCACCTAAGGATAGGATTCTTGCCTACCAAGTAAATTCTTCTTAGGAGAGGATTAGGTCTCCTAAACTAAATACATTAGAAGTCTTGGTGTGTAAAAGAAATCCTTTTTTTAAGAGGATTAAATCCAAATTTTGATAGGAGTCTTGGTGAAGTAGAAATCCTATTTCTAGGAGGATTTTTGGCCACCTATTTATACTCATATATATAATTTCGACCAAACACTAATTTTGGGTGTGAAAAGTTGTTTTTTATTGTTATAAAAAAAAACTTCGTCCAACTCGTTGTGTGAAGAATTCGGCCAAGCATAGAGAAAAGAGGAAACGTTTTTTTTTCCGATAGTACACTATTATCCTTTGCTTCAAAAGGGTTTTGTGTACAACATCAAATCAAGGTTAACGCGAGTTTCAATCAAATTGATTGATAATTCACAAGTGATCGGACGTTCTTGGTTTTTCTCTTGGAGGATTATTGTGACTAACAAAGAAGAAGATTTTATTTGTTTCCATCCTCAGGTATACAATTTAAAGAAAGGGAACCCACACTCCTAGGTGATTCACGTTCGTGATTGGATTAGAAGATCTTGCGCATTCAATTCAATGCTAGTTCAATCGTCACGAAAAAAAAGGTACGACACTTTTAATATACATCAATTAATCTAAGGTTAAGGTTCTTTCCTTTTAAGGGAATTTTTTAAAAATATATCAAACCTAATTTTACGCTTCCGTTGTGCGATTTTCCCTATATTATGATATTGATTTCAGCTTCTATATTTTTCTACTTACAGGCTACAGTTGTATTAGACAAAGACTTATTGCTCTAACTTATCTTCAAAACCTTTTTAATCTTAATACGAAAACAGAGAGAATTGTTCATATCTACATTCACCTTTACACCTTTACATCTGAAGCCATATTCTAATTGATATAAAAACTAATCCAAACAGGGAATAATTAATAAAACAAAATCAAGATTTTTTCTTTAGACATCATGTACATTAGTTTTCTTATGAGCTTACGGTAAAAAAAAATAAAACTCACAACAAGTCATTTTTTCCACATAACCATAAATGACCAAAAAAATTGAAAAAAGTGGCACTACCAACAAGGTACTCAACAAATGATTTATAAGAAAATCAGAAAATAAAAAAATCCAAATCCCTTTCAGAAATAAAAACTTTTCTTCAGAAACCACCAAGCATAGTAAGTAGAGAGATGGGTTACAAACTTACAACATAAAAACAATTCTTCTCCAAGTTTCCTATAAAGTATATGGAGTTACTAATCAAATCTACAAACTTGTAGAAGAATATGAACATAACTTCTAACGTATTAGTATCCAATAATAAAATTTCTTTGGCTAAACTCTTCGTATTCGTATCTTGATGCATGAATATTAAGATTGATATAATGTATAAATGCACAAAGTCTACTTTCGGAGCGAAATTTTATAGTAAAAGTAAAAAATAACTTCTATTTGACATGAATGTAATATATTGTATAACGACTATAAAATTAAGATATTATATATACCTTGGGATAGATTTAACATTTTGGCTTTTGCATTGACGATAGTAAAAAGATGTATCTAAATCGGCACCTATTTTTTGTAATACTTTTCACAAGCCATGTACCAAAATGTTTGATCTAGATCACTCGGAATAATTTTTGTTTTGATCCAGTCTTCAATTTCTGAAAGGTGCATAATAATATTTGTTATTTTATTAAAAAAAAATAAAAAAAGAAGTAAAAAGATGTCATAATAAAGTAATACCATTTCGGTTAAAGTTTGCACAGTATGATAAGAACAATTGGTTGATTTATGGGCATTATTATGGCTTGTGAAGAAGCAAGACATTCATTTTCAACAACAGTAGATTCAATGTACATTTTTTTTTCATCTTGACAATAGATAGATAAATTTAGGGAAGAAAGTTAGATTATAAAGGATCAGTAATCAGATAGGAGATAATTATTTTGTTAAATAGTTTACCAAGTATGTAGAGCGCATGTTTCAAGCAGATCATGATCTATCATGATACAAGTTGACGTTTTTATACGTAATGACAACTCTATAAAAATAAATTGTTATTAAGGATGAATTTAAAATATTAGAATGATTTAGTGGTTATAGTTGTAACTTACTTTTATAAGAGACAACTTTCAAACATATTACGACTATGACAGGCTTTGTTGCAATATGATTTAATATAACAACGCCTTTATTGTCGACGAAGTTGTCCCATAGAGTTAAGAGTAGCAGTTTCTTTCTGAAAATGAGAATCATATGAATTCATTATTTATTAGGGAAAACATAAGTTTCAATGATATTTACTAAAGAGTATCAATTTTGATTTTTTACACTTACTCTTCATAGACAAGGGTTACTTCTTGAACGGAACATGTACCGAAAGATGTTTGTATATATCTTGTTGGTTGTACATCTATTGCTAGTGCAATGATGTCTAAAAAAATATTGAATATAAATGTTAAGAAATTGGAATTAATGAAAATTGGATAATATAAGAAATAGTTATGTTAGTATCTTACTAACTTGAGCAAAAGTATCGATATAAGTGTCTAAACGGTTGAAAGGAACAAAAGAGAATTCTTGTATTTTTTTTAAAGTGCCTGCTCTATGATCTAGCGAGACACTCACATCGATACTTTTGCTCAAGTTGATATCTTCAAAAAGAGAAATCGATGAATATATTCTCTTTTGATTTCTTCAACCATTGTTCCGCTATAAATAATCCATTGGTAGTCATTTTGCACAACTCTACGATCTAGCGAGATAGGTCTAACATTTGCATTTATGATATGATACTTCTTGAATACTGTTAGTGTGTCCTCAAATACACGTGTGTTTTTTGTCAAAGATGGTTGTCTGAATTCTTGTTCCTTGTAAAATGTTGGAGAATGATATTACAATACATATTAAAATGAGTTACTTGTTGAATTAAAGTAGAAAATGGGAGTAGTCTCTGAAAAACAACTCAATTTCATGATTAATTTGTAATTAATAAAATTTATTAATTAGTAAATAAAATTAATAACATATCTCGTGTTTTGTAGGCCAGGAAATTCGTTATTAATTCAAGTATGAGATAGTTGAAAAACCAACAAACATCAAATGACACTAATAAAACAAGACAAGGTTTCTACTAATAGGGTTATTTTAATATGTGCATCACTGTCCAAAGTAAAAAAAAAATTGTATTGGTATAAATCTAAATAAAAATAAAAATTACATATCTTAATGAACCAAAATACGAACCATATGCACAAAGATAATATTTAAAAGCAATGAATAAAAAACAACGATTCAAATTAGGAATTCAAAGAAATTGTAAATCTTAAAGCAATTGAAGAAAGACTGTAAATTTTAAACCTTATAAAAACCTATGCTAGGCTAACTCAAGAGAGTTTGGGTTTCAGAGGAATAGTACTGGCCCAAATTAGGTTTAAAAGAAATATTGACCCAAATAAGGTTTTGGGTTCAAAAGGAAATGGGCCCAAATATTTTTTAGTCTATATAAGTTTGGGATAAAATTATTTCTTGTCCAAATAAATTTTCAAGCCATGAAATATGATGACGATAATAATAAGTGAAAATTGTAAAAAATAATCAAACCATGGAATGGATTATTGTTTCTAACCAAATTCTAATTTTTTATTGTTTGTAACCAATCATCATAATACATTATTTTTTTTAGTCAATAAATTACAAAACTACCATTTTATTCATTTTTCCCTTTATTATTTTTCTCTCCATTACTCATCTCTCTCTATCACTCATCTCTATCATCCATCTTTTTATCACTCGTATCTTTATCAAATTTTAATTGTCAACGAAATTTTGTCAAGAAATTAAAGTTATTTTGAAGGGAAATCTCAAAGAAACCAAGATTTATGAAGAGTTTTTTTAAATTTTTAAGGTTGTGGTTGAATCTCTCCTCAAAACTTCAAAGTTTATAAATCTTCAATCTCAATGGTATTGTTGTGTTTCTTAGATGATGTTGTTGATGGGTCTTTGTTATTTTATTTCAATTTTGAAGTTTTTTTTAGTGACAATGGAAGAAATTTCGATTTCGGTTTCAAATTATATTTCAACCAATGTGTCACAGTAAAAGTGATATTAGTTGGTTATTTCATGTTTAACGTGACACATCACTTAATATTTTACAGTCATGTATTTTTGAGATACATGAGATATTTCATGCCCTACATGATATACATGAGATATTTCATGTCCAACATGATATATATCATGATATATATAGGATATTTTATGTCTAACATGACATAGGATATTTCATGCCTTATATGAAATATTGTATAAATAGGACAACATGACATATATAGGATATTTCATGCCCAACATGACATACATAGGATATTTCATGCACAACATGATTTACATGAGATATTTCATATCTTGCATGAAATACTGCATAAAGAGGATGTTTCATACCCAACATGACATACATAGGATATTTCATACTCAACATGATATACATGGGATATTTCATGCTCAACATGATATACATGAGATATTTCATTCTTTATATGAAATACTGCATAAATAGGATATTTCATACCCAACATGACATACATAGGATATTTCATGCACAACATGATACACATGAGATATTTCATGTCTTACATGAGATATTTCTTAAAGAGGATGTTTCATACACAACATGACATACATAGGATGTTTCATGCCCAACATGACATACATAAGATATTTCATGCACAACATGAATACATGAGATATTTCATGTCTTATATGAAATACTGTATAAATAGGATATTTCATATTCAACATGACACACATATGATGTTTCATGTCCAATATGACATATATGAGATATTTCATGAACAATATGATATAAATGAGATATTTCATGTCTTATATGAAATACTGGATAAATAGGATTTTTCATAACCAACATGACATACATAGAATATTTCATGTTCAACATGACATACATGAGATATTTCATGTACAACATGATATACATGAGATATTTCATGTCTTATATGAAATATTGTATAAATATGATATTTCATACCCTATATGACATACATAGGATATTTCATGTCTAAAATGACATACATAGGATATTTCATGCCCAACATGACATACATAGAATATTTCATGCACAAAATTGGTTTTTTATTTTAAGAAGAGGGTATTTTAGACTTTACAACTTACATCCGGTAAAAAACAATAATTTATTTTTTTTGATTAAAAACAATAATCTATTTCTTAATTTGACTACTTTTACAAATCTCTCTAATAAGAATGCTAATGAAGGAGAAATAAATTATCAAATATGTGTGACATATCTAGGTATCAACCAATATGAGATGCTGATATGTGGAAGAATTTTGTTGTGGTTTCTTGACATACTCTTTTCGGCTACGAACACTGTTGTTGTCCATTTTTTGTTACAGTATGTATGTCCTGTATGAACTTTGTTTGAACAGACATATTTAATACCTATAGACAATAAATAAATAAAAATTATTATAACCAAAAATTTTAAATAGCATAAAATAGTTGAAAAAGGAAAAATCGGATCAAATAAGTTGTACCAATTGAAAAGGGAATGTTAAACGTTTGTGTGCACTCAACTATAAACTACTCATATATATATATATATATATATATATATATATATATATATATATATATATTATTATTATTTATGTGAAATCATTATGAATGAGTTGTATCAATATTTTGATAACAACGAGACATTAAATGAGTGGTACCAATTAAGAAGAGATTGTTAAGCGTTTATGCATATTCAACTATGTGTTATTCATTTGATGGTGATCTACTTAAGTTTAATAGATCATGGTAAACAATGTTCTTAGTGTTTTTGTAGTCAAGTTGTTCATTATGAGTAAGTCATATCAACATTTTGATAGATTACGATGTTTTTGTTCTAGACAAAGCGACATATAGTTGACCATTGGAGAATATAGGTTCAGGTAAATATATTCCGATATAGTCTAAAGTTTGACTTTAAGCTTTGTTTATTGTCATAGCAAAACTCAGTCTTATAGGAAATAAAGTTTTTTTGAACGGAAATCCATTTTTTTGCCTTCAATAGGAATAAATGGAATTCTTGGTAAAAAAAAAAAAACTTTTTTTCCTCGATAATAACCATTGACTATCAATGCATAAATTAAGTTTGGGCTAAATTTACAACAAATTAATCTTGTACCATTACATAATCCGTTAGAAGGTTTAATATTTCTTAATAATATTATCGAACAATTTTCTTTAAGCACTAATTGAAGATGAGGGAATCCACTTGGTGTGAAAATATTTCAAAAGTCCTCTTGAATGGCTTGTTCATTTTTATCTATAGTTTTATCACAATTGTAATATGTGATAACATCACCAAGAAATTGTTCAATTAGGAGGCTATTGATATCATCAACATAATCATTTTTTGGAGTTAAGATTGCTCGGTTAGTCATTGTAACTATGTTTCCAAAGTAATCATTTAAGTTTGGAAATACACTATCTATTAAAACTTTTAATGATATATTATCTACTTTATACAGGATAATCATAGAAGTAGGAATTTTTATTTTATCAGCATCAGTGGTCGGTTCTTTTCCATCACCAGTGTGTAATAAAAAGTCGTTAAAGTGTGGGTCAAATCTAGCATGCATATTTTTAGTTAATGAAATTTTTATAAGTAGCGACAATAAGTAAGATTTGACAATACTAGCATCAATTATTTCTTTTTTCATGGATTTTTGAACAACTGGCAAAATTTGTCTGAAATCACCACCAAAAAGTTGCTTAGAATCATTGATATCTTGCAACATTCCATCTAAGGCTTCTATTGCTAGTTGATGAGATATAGGTGCTTCTTTCCAAATTATTAACTTTAAATTTTGTAAAAATTTTGCCAGACCAAACTGTTTACTAACACCACATGCCATATTTTTTTCATCACTAAGAGAAATCTTAAATCTGGAGTGCGTTGTTCAACCTCCAGGCAACACAGATGCAACCGCACAAGATGATGTTGTAGCAAGAGCAATCGTACCTTTAGATCTAAGTGTTACAAGAACAACTTTATATAAAAATGTTTTTTCTATTCCTCATGGCCCATCAATTAAAAAATATTTTGATTGTTGCATGAAAACTTTCTCTAATATTCTACCGTAAGCATACTTCTATTTAGAGGTCAATGATAGTTTTCAGGAAATATCAGATTCATAAATAGGTATACTTAATTCATCATTTATTTATGTTATGCATTGTTCATCGTCTTTTAATATAATGCCATAGTCAACTATGTGATAATCGTTGATGTTATTGCCCATAGATTCAACAACATGGTGAATATGCTCTAATACTTTTAATCATGCATTGAAAAAAATTAAACCGGAACGATGATAATCTTCAGACATTGAGACCTCAAAGTTCTCCCTTAGATTTTTAGGATTAGCATATCTACATTAGACTAAGAGAATGACAAATAACCGTCGAAAAATATAAGGCATTTGGTATACACTAGCCTCTTGTAAACATTCTTCTAAGGTATTAGTTGAATCTAATTGTCTATACAAGTGAGCTACTCGTGAATGATCCAACTTTTACATCACTGAAAATTTTCAAATCATCCAATAATGTTGCACCTTTGATATGATTTAGTAAAAACCTTAAATAATATCTTTCGCCCTATGTTGGTTGTGTAGTCACGATTCTACCAATCACACTACCTCTCTTTCTTGCCGTCCAAACTTTTTTTTAACCCAACGAAATGTTGAGAACAGTTTTTATATAACAATGTTTGAGCTTGGTTGTTGAACTTGTTCAATCTGAAAAATTCAGTTTACATAGTCTTAAATGATAAGTTTGATCTTAGTACATTTGTAAGTCTATTTAATTTTTTAAAGGTAAATAAATGTTTATCTTCCAATTGTAATTGCAACGAATATACAGCCGGATGTATTTCATTTAGGATAAATCCGTAAATTCTTCACATGGCCTTTGGAGGAGAAATCCCTCTTGCAGATTGGAAGTTGTCTATTTCATCAACTTGATTATGTTCATTAGTAACACTTATGTTAAAGGCTATGCGATCATGACCTTAATATATATATATATTACTGCCTTTATATAGAACATATTTAAATGTTGATAAGACAATTAAATTTTGCTACCAAATATGAATTGTATGGAACAACCCACCGATTATCTTAAGTTGCTTCTCTCACTACTATCTTTTTTCCATCATCATGACGCCTATATCCGAGAAATGAATTTTTTCTATTGGGTGTTGTGGAGGAGAATGTTTAAGGATAATGGCTTCGACAATTTCCTTGTTTTGTCATACAAACGTTAGTTGGATTTAAACCGACACAAGGACCATGTATCATTTGTTTTATTATCACTTTGTACAAATACTCATTTTCATTTTTATCTGGGATTTCAGCTGAAACAAATCTATCAAAACGTTCAGGTGCATGAATTCTGGCATCTGGATTAAGAATTATCAAGAAATGAGCATGAGGTAAACTTTTTTTTTTTTTTTGAAATTCAACCACATATACGTACACCCTGATAATCTCTGTATTGAATAAATCATGTTTCAACTCTCTAAATTTGCCCTAAATACACGTGTAATTAAATCAGGTCTATTTTGTGTCACATCATTCACCCCTAATTGTTGCTTTAGTTCAGGCCGATTAGGGTTACATGTCCTTGTAAGGAAAATGTCTGGTTTTCTAAATCGTTGAACAAATGTCATTGCACCCATATATCTCTTTTTCATATCTCTAGGTCCTCTAATATAAGATGATGGTAAAATAACTCAATGACCAACTCTAGATCCTCGATCTTCACCTACTTCAATACTATCGATAATTCCTTGATAATGTTCAGCACGAATAGCATTCTGTTGATTTCTAAAATAATCTAATCTAGATGTTTCAAGTTTGAAATACATATCAACATGTTGTTCCAACAGTCGGCATGCATGCAACAATACTGATGTTTCTATAGGTCTAATTTGTAATTTATAGCAATAATATCCTCAACATGAGAATTCATTTTTTTTACTTTCATTTTCTAATATTTCAGTTGGAGAGCCTACTCGATCAAGAGCATTTAAGCTTTCACCAAGGTAGTGGGTTCCTTTATTTATTTTTTCCAACTCTTTGAATTCCTTGATGCCAACCACTCAGGGGTGGCCTTAGGGTGGGTCAAGGGTAGGCACCCGCCCCGGGCCCCTCATGCCTAGGGGCTCTAAATCTATGATGTGAGTTTTTGTTATGGGTTAAGTTGTAAAAAGAAAATCGAAAAAAACTCAAACAATAATAAAAAGAACATTAGAACCTGGCCCAATAAAACCTAATTTTTTTAAGTTTCATACTACTTTCCTATCACATATTACCTATATATTCTTCATTTCTTCTCCGCCCGCTAAAGATTAAAAAAAAAAGGTAACCAGAGATATAAAAGTCATGAGATTTTTAATTTGTAATTTTATTTTGGGATGAAATGGGCATGATTTTGCTAGTATGTGGCCCATTTTTTAGATTTAGCACGGGGACCTTGGAATAGTTAGGATCAACACTGCAACCACTTTCACCGCGTGTGAAAACAACAATGGATATTATAACATGTCATAACAACCAAAATAATAATCCACTTTGTGTAAAAAACTTGTGCGACCAAAAACAACAATGTCGTGAGTTTTATGTTCACTTAAGAGCTCATCATCGACCCACACAGCTGCAACTTGAGAAACTGATGGAGAATTGTAAAGTCTTTGAACAAGCTCGACATCTGATCGAATAAGAATTTTATAGTATCTAGATCATAGAAACCTCTAAGGTTTCTAAAGAAACCACAATATAGATTTATATGTAGTATATATATTATTTTCTATAGAGAAAGCAAACTCATCTTCGTTGAATTTTACATTCGAAGTTCCAATTCAAGCTCGGTGTCATAGAAATAAAGTTTAAGTACAATGGTTCATTGTTTGATGGTAACATTTTTTTGATGAAATGATAAACTTGTCCTTGCACACGAAATGTATATATACCTTTATTCATACACACAAATTCTGATCATACTTCACTCCAAATGGAGTGAATGCAAAAGTGTTATTATAAGTGCGAACATATTTACGAAACTCTATAGATTCATTCGAGCTAGAAGTAAAGAGATCAAAAAGGCTTTGAGGTGCATCATTTGATATTATTGAAATGTCTCCATCAACACAACAAAAACCTTTAGATTATTTATAAAATCGCTTTACATGACAATGTTTACACGAGAGTTCTATTGGCAATATATGTGTCTCATTAGCAATATCATCTGGAACATATATCATTATATTTTTTCATCTTGACACATGTAAATGTGTCTTATGTTGTAGAGCATAATTTTTTGGTTCGATGGATGTGGATCCTAAAAAGAAATCAGTAGTTGTGTCAATTTTTATTGTTATAGAATAAATAATAATTTCAATTAGCCACAATAATTTAATTTTCTCACCAATTTCGAAAGTACTTAAGGTGGGAGAATCTTTATTTTTGTCAATTGATGATTGTGACTCGAGTCGATGACATGATGTACCTAAAATATCCAGTTGTATAAAAGATTAATGATATTAAATAGTTATCAATTTTATGGAATTACTATTGTCAATGTAACCATTATAAGTTTTTACCCAAACAAACCTAATTGTTGTTCAGTCTGTTTTTCTAATGATTTTTTTTTTGTTTGTATGTCTCACGACGCCTCTTATTAGTTTCTTGTTTTTCATCTTCAAGAAAATTTAAGTACCATCTCTTTCTGGGACATTTTTTTGCTCCAGTTGTCTGACTATTTTGTTCCATTATATGTAATAGCCTAAATCTAAATTGTACAAACAATTAAAGCTAATTATAAAATAAAACATGTGAATAACAAAAAAATAACCTACTGCTATTTTTTTAAAAAAAAAAAAATTCACAAAGAAGAAAATGACATATTCTGAATTCAGTTACAAAAAATAGTAAAAGTAAAGTAGAATAAATAACTTACCTCGAATAGTGTTTACAATTTTTTGCTCAAGCCATTAACACTTGTTTAACCTATAAACAAAAAAACACATTAGATAATGTCAAGAAGCTAATACATAACATTATAATAAAGCCTTACAGAATCTCAAAATAATTTAGTTTAGGATATTGACCATATAGCTAATCCAAAACAATGACTATCAAAGAAAATACAATACGAAATTCACAAGAAAAACAAGATTGGAAAATAATTTTCTGAATATATATAATTTCCAAAAATACACTTTCTCTCTATTTACAACCAACAGTAACAAAAAAAAGGACATATATGACTATATGTGCAATGTCCATAATTCTAAGCAACAAATTCAATACTCTAAACAGTTCTACTAGAAGGGGAGCCTTATGAACTTGGAATTAATTTAGAATCAAACAGTTGTTAGAGAACGTTACATGTAGTTCTAGTATTCCCTTTATTAATAACTATATTACGTTCTCTCAATATAAAGATTAGAACATATTTCATGTCAATATTAGTTAATTCAAAATCAAAATCATAGATTTACTTGTATGTATATGAACACCGATGAAACACATATAAGTTTATAAAATGAGATAAGTTGATTTTTAGAATAAAAAATTGTTAAAGGAAGTATATAAAAAAACTCTATTTGAATTTGATTAAATTAAACAACTCTTTTCTCAGATAAAACAAAGAGAAAAAGTCATCAGAAGAGCAATGGCAACATTTTCTCGGACAACTCTACTTGTTTGATTCACTTAAACAATTCATTTCTTAGAACAAAAAGAAGAAATGGAAGAACAAAGTCAACTTTTGCAGCAAAGAGGAATCAAGAGACATAGTATTGTGGATCTGTAGTTAAGCAATTTATTAGGTGTAAGACCTATTTGCATGTTTAAATCATTAATATTGTATGTAATCAAATAATTTGTAGATTTTTTTGTTACTAGTTTAATTGGTAGATATAATAATTAAAGGGTTTGTTTTGTATATGAAAATAGGATAGTTTATTAATTAATACGACTAAATAGTCTTACAAAGTTATATTATATGTTGACGTCGATTTCTGGATTATGTCAGAAAAGCCAACAAGGATTGGATTTCGGCTATTGATTCAAAGAGAAAGAGATTCAGAGAGAGTAACGAAGACAAGTTTTACGTGGTAAAACTCCGATGACCGGAGAAACGTCTACAAGGGGTTGAAGGATCAACCAAGCCAAAATCCACTATGAAAATATGATGTTTACAAGCTCTCGATCTCTTTTTTTTTCTCTCTATATTTGCTATGATTGTTGTATGCTATGTTGCCTATCTCTTTTGAAGCCAGATTATGGGTCTATTTATATGCTTATAGAACCCTAATCTGTTTTGTACAAGTAATACAAGATCTTTGTATTTAATTGTGATTCGGTTACTTGCTTAGGTTGATTTGTCTTCTTTCCTGTTTCGGAGTCTCTTATGGAAATCGAGTGGGATTCTAGTAGTGCTGTTCAATTTGGACTTGTTTCCATATAAGAATGTAGTCTTCGTAAAGTAATCAAGTTATTTCCTGATTGGGGACTCTTCTAACTTAATGTTCCATTTTATTTGGGATTCCTTCTTGATGGATATCTTCGCATATTTAATGATTTAATCCGTGTGAAATAAGCACCAAGTTCTTACTCGAGTCGTATTTATTCTCGAGTACGAGTAATACTTGATAGTCCCGAGTAGCACCGTTTGAGTCCGAGTGGAAGCGTTGTTTAACTGGTCCCGAGTGTTGTTAACTGATCCCGAGTAGGTTTCATTCAATATATGCTTACTCGGGCTTTATTCTCTTTAATGATGCCTCGTAGGATATTTCCTGAGTGCCCATTTGAGCGTCCACCTGGCTATTTTCCCCTTCCTGTCAATGACGTGCATGCTTGGTAAAATTCACATATGACAATACCCCCTTAAAATATTTTTGCCGAGTAAATTTCATTTCGGGCAAGAGTATTTTAATCGTCTTGATTTTTACTCGTCAGAATAGCCGTCTTGTCATAATGGCGTGTCTTAATGGTGACCCTATAATTTCGATTCGCTTCATCACGCGAGATCTTAAATGATGGCGACGTTTTGAAGTTCTGACGGTCGAGGGCTACTTCCTCTTTTGACACGCATCTCTCGTCTCTTCGTTTTTCAATATCATTTATGAGAAATGATTTTTGCGTTTCCCCAAACGCCGCCTATGTCATCGAGTTTCGTCATAAGTTTTTTCCATCCTTGAAATCCTAGGGTTTCGTGCCATCTCTTCTTTAAATTCTTTGTGAGAGACATCGTTGGTTTATTCTCAACAATTTTCAGCAGAAATTTCTTTAAACTCAGATTTCTTTATACAGAAGTTCGTGATTCTCCGTTTGAAGATCTTGCATCAATCTCAATTCAAGGTTAGTTTTAATGGGGCCATCTTCCCGCCATCGTCTCTTTAAAATCATTTTTGATGCATTAGAACGTGGGGATTTCTAGTTAGTTTCTTGCATTAAATGATTACTGGGGGATATCCCAATAGATGAACCTCCATTCTTAGAGGTTGATGTTTCTGGGCTTCACCCTTACGTCACTTTCAGCTCTGTATCGAGTTCTCCATCTAGTTCTGATTTTGATATTTCTGATCATAGGGTATCTTTTCGAAGGATAGGTAAACATCAGAGCAGAAGTAAGGTATACAAGCACGGCTCGAGCAGCGTTCAGCCCAGGGAACAGACTGTTAATGAGGGTGACGTTGATGCAGTGTACAGGGTGTCTCGTCTTTCGATTTGACACTCGCCCGAGTGGCTTTGATACTGAGCCGAATGTGGTCGGGCCAGCTGAAATAGAAAAATATCTCTCCCGATTAGACTTGCCCGACTCGGTCACTTTGGTTCCTGCGGAGGATAGAGCCGTATGGAATTCTCCTGAGGGTATGGTCGCGATTTATGGATCGATGCTATGCTGTGGCGTCACACTTCCTTTTCAGCCTTTTATTGCCTGGTTTTTGGCTGAAGCAGGGATAGCCCCAGCTCAATTGGCCCCGAATAGTTATAAAATCTTGATGTGCATGTGGCATATGTTCAGTCGAATGAACCTTTTGCCGCCTTCCCTGAACAAAATCAGGCATTTCTTTACGTTGAGGCAGGTTAGCAAAACGGGGACCTATTTTCTTGCATCTACTCCATCGGACGGTTGGGTCCCCAAAGAAGCAAAGGTGAATCGGGAGGTCGATGCTTCTGATGACCCAAAAAAGAAGGGTTTTGTATGGGGATTCCCTACATCCAACAAATTTTGGAAGAACAGTTGGTTTTTCACTGGAGGGGCTCTCGGGCTCAACTTCACTGTTGAATCTCGGGATTCCCGAACGGTGTTGAGTGTTCCCCGTTTCTTCTGTTCCCCCGAAGTGTGGAACAGAAAAATAATTGATTATAGTGATTCTGAGCTGAAGAGGCAAACTCGGGCAGCTGTTCGTACTTTGGAGAAGAGGAGCAAGAGCTACCTTTTTAAAGAGGAGGATTTGATAAAGCTCGGCTTCTTCAGACAGATTTTGGGCCATCGCAGGCGATGTAAGTAACCCGACGCCATTTCTATTGTATTTATCTGCTTTTCATTTTCTTTTCTAACATGAATCTTTTTTTTTTACTAGTGTTCAATACGGACGTCGTCAGCGATCTTCAGGCTCGACAGGTGAAGGCGATTCTGCAAACGAGTAGAAAGGAAGCTTCCCGTCAGGGCGATGAAGGTATTGCTCCACCTGACCCTGATGAGGAAACCGACATTGCTGAGGAACAGATCCCCGAGTACGTTCACCAGGGTGCTCAGCCTTCTACTCATGATTATGCTGGTCCAAGTGGCCAAAGTGAGCCAACTAACACCCAACTGCTTGTTAATAGGGAGATGCAATGTGAAGGCTTGGGTGAAGAGCCTGTTGGGCGGTTTGTAGCCAGCGACGGTGGTAACGTCTTGACGGATCAAGTGCCTGCAGGTGTCGAATTCTTTAAGTCTTTTCGAGATAATCCGTAGGAAGATCCTGATGCTGACCTTAACTTTCATCGTTCTCGGGGTGAGAAACGAAAGGCAGTTAGTTCACCGTCTCGTCCTCTCAAAGTTCATCGGGTAGTCTCATTTATCGACTCCAGTGATGAAGATGTAGCGGATGAGATTGCCCCGAGTGTTTGGCACTTGTACATCAGTAGATGCGGCCGCTTCAAAACCGAGTAGGGCTTCTTCTACCCCCGAAGTTGGAGATATGAGGGCTGAACCTTCGAGGTTCCCTCAAATCTTTCTCCATCCTTAGAACCGAAGAGGGCTTCTCCTGCCCCCGAGTTTGGAAATCTGAGAGCTGAACCCTCGGGGGTTCCTTTATTCCTTTCTCCCCAGGATATGCTACGGGAGATGTCCTCTGGTAGGGCTTTTATAGGGGAAGACCACTGGAGCGGCTTTCGGGATGGTTTCCTGACCGAACGTCTTCAAAATATTTTCAACGGTGCATCTTATGTAAGTTAAATCCGACTCTTCTATTGTTTTACTTCTGCCAGATTTCTAAATATATTCCTTTGCAGATGGTGGTCGAATTTGCTGAGCTTATTCAGACGCAACAACATCAAGCCGATCGAATAAGGCGTCTAGAGGCTCAGCTGAAGGCGAGTGAGGAGGGTCGTGCTCGAGCCGAGAAAGCTTACCAGCAGAAGGTCGGTTCTGTACAAATATTTGCCGACCATTGTCTGACGAAGCAGGTTGAAGCCGTGGACAAGGCATCTCTGGCAGAGGAGAAGGTTGCATCACTTCAAAATCTTCTATCTTCTGCTGAAGAATCCATGCTCAAGGCCGAGCAGGAGACGGAGCATGCGAAGTCAGCGTATGACCAAAAAATCTAAGATCTGGAGCTCCAAGTGCTGACAGTTGAATCCCTTTCCCAAGAGGCCAGGTCAGAACTTGAAGTCCAAGGGGTGGATCGTTTTAAAAGATCCCCTGCTTACGATGCTCTACTTCTTCAGGAATTTCAACGTGGGCTAGTTTCGGCCGGCGGGTTCTTCAAAGTTAAGAATAGGGCGACTGAGAAGGCCCGAGCTAATTGGGAGCTGTCAATCAAACATCAGATGGACCAATCCTTGGAATCTTTTCGGATTCAGATGAAGGAATGGAGAGCCTACTACCGTAGTCAAGGCAAAGAGCCTCATCTCATGCATTTAGAGATTTCGTCCGAGCATTCTCTCTCGACCTTTTATGCAAGTCAAGAGTCTGTGGAGGGTGTAGTCCCGGAGTTCAGGCCAGTCCTGGGTGAGGATTACAGCCAGTGGATGGATGATACTCTGTTCACCCACCCCCCTTCCTCCCTTCTGGGTTAGAATTGACACAATTTTAGGGAATTTCAATTGGTATCAGAGCCGGTGCCTAAACATACTTAAGTGATCTGTGCTTTGTATGTGTCTTGTACTTTGCATTTTGTGTATTGCATTACATTTGCATCTCATTCATTTATAACCCAAACACTTTGAGTGAGTTAGGGATTAGTAAAGAGGGAGCGTCAAGTATAAGACCACATTTGCTTAAAGGTGATAATTATGCCCCATGGAAAGGCAAGATGAAGTCTTATATTTGCCAAATAGATGACAGTGCATGGATGGAGGTTGAAGATGGGTACACTCTTCCAAATATGATCAATGATGATGAAGATGAAGTCCTCAAGCCTAAGTCTCAATGGAGTAAATAAGAATTTGAAGCTTCTAAGTGGAACAATAAGGCAATGCATGCAATCTTGTGTGCCATGGATGACAACAAGTACAAGTTGATTCAAACAACTAGGAGTGCCAAGGAGGTATGGGAGATTCTAGAGATGGCCCATGAAGAAACCGAGGTAGTCAAAGACTCCAAGCTCCAAGTTCTTCAAATGCAATTTGAGACAATTATGATGGAAGATGACGAGTGCTTTAATGATTTCCATGTAAAGTGGATGGACATTGTCAACCAAAGCCATCAATTAGGTGACCCATACTCGAATAAAAGAAACAAACAAAAGATCATGAGGTCACTTCCCAAGAGATTTGAGTCCAACGTGACGGCACTTGAAGAAAATAGTGGTTACAATAAAATGAAGCCATGTAAAGTGATTGGAAGGCTTCTAGCCTATGAGTCTAGATGGACGTCTACACTTACACCTCTGAAGAAGCAAAAGAACATAGCCTTGAAGACCTCAAATGTAGAGAATGAGGAGGATTACTCAGATGAGGACATGGCATTGATGGTGAGGAGATTTAAGAAATTTTTGAACTTCAAAAGAATAGTTGTAGATCCAAGGAGAATGACTTCAAGAAGAAAACCCACTTCAAGAAGATGGAGACAACCCAAGAGAGGGACTCCATAAAGGACTCCAAGAAAAGCATTCAATTTTTTGAGTGTAGTGGGTTTGGTCACATTGTTTCCGAGTGTGTCAATTTGAAGAAAAAGAAGAAAGAAAAGACTATGGCGACTACCTAGAGCGATAGTGAGATTGAAGAAGATTCTTCAAGTGATGAAGAGAATATTCTTAACTACACGGAATTTGGAGGCTCTCTTGTGAAAGATATTGAAAAAGGAAACAAGGCCTTAATTTGTGACTCTAAAGGAGGAATTGAAGATAAAGTAGCTAGAAGTGTGATTGATGAAGCTACTTATAGAAATGTTGTAAATGTGACAACAAGAGACACTAGTGATGACTCTAGTGATGAGAGTTCTTTATCTTATTCTACAAGTGGAAATGTAGAAGACATGGACCTTGAAAGGTTCATTAAGCACTTTCAAAGCTCTAGATTGAAGAAGAAGAAGGAGATTCAAAAGTTAAAAATGGAGAATCTCAAATTGACTTCCAAGATGACTCACTTGAGAGAGAAAGTGAAGAGTTCAAGAGAAATGGAAGAAAGTTTGAAGTTAGAGCTTGCCATTGCTAAGAAGAGTGAAGAAAGCTTGAAGGATGAGCTTAGAGAGGCAAAATAGTTGATTGCCAAGATGACCTCTGAAATTGAGAAACTTGACAAAATGTTATCAAGTTGGAAGAGCTAAAGTGATAAGAAGAGATTAGTGTATGTAGAAGGCATGGATACCACTTCCTTAAAGAATACTACTTTTATCAGGAGGTGAAAGAAGTTCAAATCCCATAACAACCAACAAGAAGGGTTGAAGTTGGAGAATCCTCAAAGCAAGCTCAAGTTAAGGTTACAACAAAAGCTCAAGCCAAAGCTCAACCACTACAAGTTAGAGCACATCAAGAAAGCTTCCCACAACCCAAATATCACCAAGCCAAGAAGCAATTCATGCATGTTCAACCAAGGAAGCAATCTTCTCCAAATCAACAACAAAGGAGAAGAGAACCAATACCACACCAAAGGAAAGCTCAAAGACATGGGAAAACACCTTTTTCCTTACAAAGTAATGGTATTATCCCTCATTTTATTCCTACATGTCATTTTTGTGGTTTTGATGGTCATATTAGACCAAATTGCTTCAAATATATTAAAATGTGTATAAGTAAAAGCATGATTGAAAAGAATAGGGTTAGAGTCAATATGATGTGCCTAGGAAGTCTAGAGTTAATGATCCTAGGAGAAATATGATAACTATATCCACTAGGAATGGAATTGTGTCACCTAAGTGGATTAGAAAGGATGAACCCACATGCTATTGTGCTAAGGTTTCTCCCATAGGCTTAACTAGATCCAATGGACTTGGTAGGTCTATAGGGACTTATATTTCCCATTGACTTGGTTTGAAATGACCCCATATGGGGAGCTTAATCAAAGAGAGCGAAATTGCATTACAATAAACAAAAAATAATTGTTCAATTTTATGCTCTTTAATTAATTGCTTGAATATCATAGTTGCATATACTATTATATGACTTTTTATTCAATAAGTATGTTTTTGCCTTGTTTGAAATCCATGACTATTTATGGTTAAACATGCATTTTTGGACTAGCAAATTTCATTGGGGAGTACATTTGATTGACCCAAAGTTTATCTCCATGTTTATGTGAACTTGAGTTTGACATTCTTAAATTTTATACATGAAGTCTTTGTGTGCAAATGTGTGTGAATGCAATTGACAAAGCCTTGTCTCTCTAATATTGCGTGTGTGGTTGAAAGTTTCATCTTCTTATCTCGTGTTCAAATGACAAAAGGGTGGAAATTGATTTGACTTCTTTGGAACCTCTTTTGGTATTTGCTTTGCCAAATACCTGTGTTTTTTTAAAGTTGATGTTACATGTCTTTTATCCAAGGCAATACCTTCACAATTTTTTTTTCTTGAAATTAAACTTCCTTGCTCTTCTCTCTCACATAATTTAATTGCATAATTTTTTTGTATATGATTATGAATATTTTCCTTGCAAATGGGGAGAAGGAACAGAGGCGTAGTTAGAGGGGGTAGCAAAGGAGAGGGATTTTTAAATTTTGAAGTTTAAATAGCAAACGTGAGGAAGGCGGTGAAACTGTTGGGTATAAGTAGGGGAGGCGATAACATCGATGAAATCTTCGATTGGATTGCCTCGAATAATGGGAATAGCTGTAATATAGCCGGACTGTTTTAGGGAATGTACCAGCCAATGCTCGCCACGTCACTTGTGCAATTAATGAGAAGATTTCCTCCGAGATTTTTGGTAATGATAAAGGGGGGGGGGGGGGGGGGGGAATCCCCAATTAAAATAGGAAATTTAACTCTAACCCCAACTCAATCACCGGTGTTCAAGTCAGAGGGGACTTCTGTTAATAGCCAAATTTGGCTAAGGACCAAAAAAGAAATTTTCCACTCTCCCAGCCCGAATCCAAACCCGAGATCACCTATCCTGGAACCCCGGTTCCTAGAGTCTAGATTCGGAACCACCCTGTAAAAGTAAGGAAGGGTCACCGTGCTCAGGAAACATCTAAGATGAAGCCCGACACAAACGAATCGAGCTCTTTCCACCAAATCAAGGCTCCCCAAGGTCGAAACTACCTTATAGCCTCTCTAGAAGCCAGTTATCCTCCCCAAGCACAGAGAGAGACCCATTAAGTGCCTATCTTGCATTACAGTACTGTTTCGTCTCTCCGAAGGAAGATTCGAACCTATATGGATTGTGGGATGAAGCTCGCCAAAGCTCCATTACAACCAAAAAGCGTCTGCACAACCACCTCAAGTTCCAAGGGATCTGGAAAGGTCTAGCCAAACTCATAGTACTAAGACCAAGGTAAGAATCTACCCCGCACTACAAAATGTTGAACCCTATGCATGACGACCTTCATGAGGAATCACACCATGAAGACACACAAGATCATATCCGCATTCCATCGAAACAACATGTACGTGCATGGCAAGTGTTTGTAGGAAAAAGCGCACAATGGAATCGTAAAAAAATAGGGTTTTGATATATTTTAAAAAAATTCCTTTAAAAGAAAGAACTTTAACCCTAGATTAATTGATGTATATTAAAAGTGCCGTACCTTTTTATTTTTTACGATTGAACTAGCGTCGAATTGAATCCGCAAGATCTTCCAATTCAATCACGAACGTGAATCACCTAGGAGTGTGGGCTCTCTTTCTTTAAATTGTATACCTAAGGATGGAAACAAACAAAATCTTTTTCTTTATTAGTCACAATAATCCTCCAAGAGAAAAACCAAGAATGTCCGATCACTTGTGAATTATCAATCAATTTGATTTAAACTCGCGTGAACCTTTATTCGATGTTGTACACAAAACCCTTTTGATGCAAAGGATACTAGTGTACTATTAAAAACTAAAATGTTCCCTCTTTTCTCTATGTTTGGCCGAATTCTTCACACAATGAATTGGAAGAAGTTTTTTTTTATAATAATAAAAAACAAATAAAAAAAAACTTCTCACACCAAAAATTAGGGCTTCAAATCCTCCTTGGCCGAAATTTAGAGCCTATATTTATAGGTTCACAAATCCTCTCCTAAAGAGGATTTACTTTATAGGCAAGAATCCTATTCTTATGTGGATTTACTTAGTGACCAAGAATCTTTTTCCAAAAAGAATTCTTTCCTGCACCGAGACTCCTAATCCAACTCATAAGTGTATTTGTGACCAAAATAAAGACTTCCTAATTTGACTAGATAAATAATTCCTTTTATTTATTTGCTTATCAAATATAGTCTTTAATATTAATTATACTACCAACAATAGTAAAATATTAGGAGACCTTCTCCTATTAGGAAAAAGATTTTGACTTTTAATTAAATAATTAATTAACCAACAAATTAATTAATTTTCATTTAATAAAGTAGTAAAATAAAAAATAATATATTTAGGCTTTTATATTTTAGCCTTGCCACCCATCACATATACATGGGCCAATATATTATTTTTCTTATTTTATTAAATCCATTGGACCTTAATAAAAAGTCCACATGTGAACTAGACCCAATCTTACAAAAATAAACAAGTCCACATGCCTTAATACAATCCTAGATGGACCGCTAAATTGGTCTGGTAGAATATATCAGGTGATCCATGCAAGTTCGTGTGGATTGGGGATCTTGGCGGGCTATCTAAATTTAAGCTCCAATAGACGTAACCCTATCACAATCAACAAATGACTCACTTATGTCCGATCTATTAATTTTAGTTCATTCAACTAAATAACTAAAATTGAACTCTTAAATAAAGATAGAATAAGTCAATATTGTTCATTATGCCCTAGACAACTTTATTGGAGATAGTGTATCTTCGTGAAGAATACCAGTAATCGTCAAGAGCTCATAGACCGCCTATAGCTCTCCAAGTTACCATATTTACTCATATGACCGCATTTTGAACTTGGATATTTTGACTTGTCCAGAAGCCATGCTTCAATAGACACTATTGAAAACTTGACGTTAAGATTTAATATCCAACACCTCAAAATATCCATAAGATGGTATTCTACTCACATTTAATAAATGGAGCCACGATGTCCATATCTATAAATGAAGTCCTCTATCGATTAACAAATGAATACCACCAAACTATCGATGATAGACTATGCTATATAATCGTACTCATTGATAGCTCAAATGATAACACTTGCAACAATAAGTTCATCATTTATCTCAGGATTGAGATAGACTCTCCGATTGTCTTCAAGTGAAAACTTTTATCCATTGACGGTTCTAAATAAAGTATTTCACTGTGATCAAATTCAATGCACCCAGTGCACTAGATTCTTTTGTCTAAAGACACCACACTTTAATGATTTTAGACTCATCATAACACATTTGATCCCACTCAAATGCTAGAAAAAGAATCTACAACTTTGACAAAATAAAGGTGGCCAACCTTTATCTTAAGTTGTGAATATTATTAAAGACTAACTAAAGAATTGTGTCTACCTCATACATATCTAGATGTATGAACAATTCTTCTTTTCTCATAGTCTTTTGACCTTATGATTATTTTCTTTTGCCAATTATAATAATTAAATTATAAATGCTATAAGAATTGTTAAACTAGAAATCACTTTATTAATATGAAAAGATTGTCAAAAACATTATTATATGCTAGCTATCGAGCATAATCACAACAATCTCCCACTTGCTCTATAGCAAATGTGTTATATCTCTCATCCCCATGTTCTCTAGATGCCCATCAAAACTCTTTTGTGGAAGAGCCTTTGTAAAGGGATCCGCTATATTATCTGCTGAAGCGATCTTGGTAATCGTCACGTCGCCCCTATGCACAATTTCCCTCAAAAGGTGATACTTTCTTTCATTGTGTTTTCCTCTCTTATGACTTCTTGGTTCTCTCGAATTAGCCACTGCTCCACTATTGTCACAATAGATAGTGATATGCTTATTCGTATCAAGAACCACTTCCAAGTCAATCAAGAATTGGTGGAGCCAGACACCCTCTTTAGCAGCCTCGCATGCTGCAACAGACTCGGCTTCCATGGTGGAGTCAGTAATACAAGATTGCTTGATACTCCTCCATATGACTGCCCCTCCTCTAATAGTAAACACAGATCCTGATGTCGATCTTCTAGAGTCAGAATCTGGCTGAAAATCAGAATCTATATACCAAATGGGAATTAAATCCCTTCCAGAGTATACAAGCATATAATCTCTCATTCTCCTGAGATACTTGAAAATATGCTTGACTGTTGTCCAGTGATCTTGACCAGGTTTCGATTGAAAGCTGCTAACTATGCCTACAACAAAACAAATATCCGGTCTAGTACAGAGCAATGCATACATGAGACTTCAAACTGTCGATGCATATGGAACCCTGCTCATGAATTGCTCTTCATGCTCATTCTTAGGAACTTGTTCCTTAGAAAGTTTGATTCCATGTCTGAAAGGTAACATACCTTTCTTGGAATCTTGCATGGAAAACCTAGACAAGATTTTATCTATGTATGAAGTATGGGATAATGCAATCGTTCTATTTTTTCTATCTCTTACGACTTGGATACCAAGAATATAACTTGCTTCTCCTAAGTCCTTCATATCAAATTGTTTTGCTAACCATTCTTTTACTGATGTCAATACACCTACATCGTTTTCGATGAGTAGTATATCATCAACATAAAGAACTAGAAAAACCAACTTGTCACCTTTAATCCTTTTGTATACACATGATTCGTCAAGGTTTTGAATAAATCCAAAACTTTTCACGGTTTGATCGAACCTTATGTACCAGGATCTGGATGCTTGCTTCAATCCATATATGGATCTTTCCAAGTTGCATACTCTTTCCTCTTGGCCTTTTTCAATGAATCCTTCTATTTGCATCATGTAGATGCTTTCGTCAAGACTTCCATTAAGAAAAGTTGTCTTGACATCCATTTGCGAAATCTCTAGGTCTAAAGATGCCGTAATGGATAAGAGTATCCTAAAGAATTTAAGCATGGCCACATGAGAGAAGGTTTCTTTATTATCGATACCTTCCTTCTGTGTATAACCTTTAGCTACCAATCTAGCTTTAAAGGTTTCCACATTTCCATCCATTCCTTTTTTCCTCTTGTATACCCACTTGCACCCGATGGGTTTTATCCCTTTAGGCAAATCTACAAGAGGCCAGACTTTGTTTTTGAACATAGATTCAATTTCAAATTGCATTGCCTTTTGTCAATGGCGACAATCAACATCTTCCATTGCTTCCTTGTATGTATAGGGATCATCGTCGTCCAGGAAATTCTCTACAGATTCTTCTAGACCGATGAATCTCTCGGGTTGTCTACTAACCCTCCCACTACGATGAGGTATGGTAGATTGTTGATCTTGTATTGGTACTGAACTTACAATTGGGCTTGGTTGTGGAACCTCTTGTGGAATTGTATCTCCTGAAAGCTTATTCAGGACAATTCTACTTTTAGGCACAAAATTATTCATATAGTCCTCTTCCATAAATTTAGCATTTGTCGAAACAAATACTTTAAGATCTAAAAAACTATAGAAATATCCTTTTGTTCCTTTTGGATACCCTACAAATATGCATGTTTCTGAACAGGACTCCATCTTTTGTCTTTCCTTTTAATATGTGCGCAGGACATCCAAATATCCTTAAGTGTTGTAAACTAGACTTTCGACCAGTCTTTAACTCATACGGTGTTTTAGGAACCGACTTAGATGGTACATCGTTTATAATGTACACAACAGTTTGTAAAGCATATCCCAAAAAGAATTAAGAAGCGTTGAATAACTCAACATAGACCTAACCATGTCTAAAGAAGTTTTATTTCTCCTTTCTGCCACCCCATTTTGTTGAGGTGTACCTAGTGCAGAAAACTAAGAAATTATCCCATTATCAATAAGATACTGTTGAAACTCACCAGATAGATATTCTCCGCCATGATCAGACCTCAAGATTTTTATGCGTTTCTCAAGCTGATTTTCTACTTCAGCTTTAAATGCTTTGAACATGTCAAAACCATCTGACTTATGTCTCATGAGATACACATAGCCAAATCTTGAGTGATTATCCGTGAAAGTGATGAAGTACTAATATCCACCTCTAGCTTGAATGCTCATAGGTCCATACACATCAGTGTGTATCAATCCTAAACATTCGATGGTTCTTGTGCCTTTGGTCGTAAATGACCGTTTGGTCATTTTACCTTCCAAACAAGATTCACAAGATGGAAGATCATCAACCGTTAAGTCACTTAGAGGTCTGTCACTTACCAATCTTTTAATCCAATTAAGGTTAATATGACCTAGGCGCAAATGCCATAGGTATGTTTCATTTTTGATAATTTTACTCTTTTATGATTAGGTTCCGTTTATTCCTTGTCTAACAAGTGAGAGATATTTCTATGGAAATAAAATAAACCGTTTTCCAATGTACCTTTGCAAATTATTTTGTCATTCTTACTAATAATAAAAGCTTTATTAAAAGTAACCGAATAACCAAATTTATTTAAACAAGAAACTGAAATTAAATTCCTCTTGAATTCAAGTACATAATAAACGTCTATTTAAATCTAAATGCCTATAAGAATCTAAATTAATTCTAATATCTCCCACTACACAAGTAGACACCAACGCTCTGTTGCCTAAACACAAGTTGAATTCATTCTCATTAAGTCTTTTTTTTTCCCGGAAAACATTCTAGTTAGGCCCAAGTTATTTTTTCTTTTATTGTTTCTTGACCTTCTGACAGGTCTTAACAGTAACAACTTTACCAACCATATGAATTTCTTGACCCTTGCCTTTCACAAGAATCTTTTCAACGCTTTGAACATCTTGCATCAAGCCTTGCAAGGTGTATTCCTTATTGTTCAAGGTGTAGTCCAACTTGAACTGATCAAAGAAATCCGACAGTGAGTTGACGATCATGTCAATTTTTGTCTCACCATCTATCTCAACACCATTCAGTTCATCAATGTTGAGATGTGGTATGACTTTCATCATGTGATCTTTCACATAATGTCCATGTTTCATCCTAAGATTCATGAAGGCAGTCACTGCCTCTCTCTTAGTCATCCTAGACCTCATAACAAACATCTCATCTAGAGACATCATTATATCAGCAACAGTCTCCATTCCTTCGTGTTGCTGTTGCAACATGTCGGAGATGGTGGCCATAATGTAACATTTAGCCATCTCATTTGAAGACTCCTACTGTTGATACTCATCTCTTTGCTTCTGAGTAGATTTATTAGTAGGAGTATGTGGTTTAGGAGTAGACATAATGAACTTATGTTTTTTCATCCTACAACAACAACCATAATTATCATCAGTTAAAGTATTATCTTTTAGGATTTTGATTAGGGATGGGGTCATGATTTCTTTATATTAACAAAACTTATATAAGTAAATAATCATGATAAAGTACTTTCGAATATTTATCTTGAATTAAATAAAATAATTCAATCGTAAAATTCAACGGTGATCCAACACCCATAAATGTCACGCTTCCTTTGAGAGTTCGCACTATTTACTAGTTGGACTAGGTTCTACCTAATCGTTAACATAACAACCAGCGTTGTCAATTTTAGCCTTGCAATTTTATTAACAAGAACTCTTGAGAGAATATTAATAAAATCACATTGAATGTGTTACCAAGTTATCGACCTTCAATATATTCCCTCACGAATATCCCTCCTTTGGGAGTAGATATCGTTTGGGTTAATTGTCTAGTCTATCCTTGTAAGGAAGTATCTTGCTAAATTCCATTCATGAATACCTCTTGGGAGGTTATTACATGAAACATAAAGCTCAACTAAACTTGGAGGCCGTAGGTGTTCCAAAATACCTTCTCCCACTCAATTATTTAAGGCATGTGATCGAATTCCGTAGAATGATATACTAAGTCATCTAGATGCCAATTAGATACCTAAACCATTCAATGCATGTTCATACCAAAAGAGATATATGAGTGGCACTTCTATTCTATATGACATGTTATCAAACAATGACAAACATTGCAATATTTATAAAAATATAAATAGCTACAATTTTGGTCCATCCTAGAAAAGCAAGTAAATTACATGTCGTGGAATAAAAAAAACTACTTTCTTGGAGAACAAGTCTTCACGTGACCTTCGTCGTTTGGACTTCCTTGGCTGCCTCCCATGGGCGTGCGCACCCTTGGCTCCAACCCATGGGCATGCACATGCCACAACCCAATAAAGAGCTGCCATGCGTAGCCCATGGCTTCATAGGGCTGCCGTGAGTAGCCCATGCCACAACAAACGTGGCCACGTGCTATTCGCATGCACGTTTGTTGCTACGGCTCGTACGATCCCAAACTTGTTCCGGTTGTTCCTAATTCTTCAAACCTTCAAGCCTTTGATACTTGAATGTATTATAGAAGAATTATAAATAAAAAATACTGCAGTTTTTTTTATTACAATATAGTACAGTTTTTTTTATTACAACAACAAAATAATAAAAAAAAACTTAACAACTACCAAATAGGAAATTATGTCGATGATAGACCACCCTTCTTGTTACAATCCCAAAACAAAAATACATTGAAATTATAGGACCAAAATTAAGCAATAACAAACCACATAGAAAACATATATATATCTATACATTTCGATGTAAATATATATGTGAATAGCTAGAGTGTCATCTCTTTCTAAAACATGCATAAATACAATAAAAGAAAAAGATTTACGTACACATACATCAATTAATCAAGCGTACAACCAGGCTCTGATACTAATCGTAGGGAAAATCGCACAATGGAAGCATAAAAAAAACTAGGGTTTTGATATATATTTTAAAAAAATTCCTTTAAAAGAAAGAACCTTAACTCTAGATTAATTGATGTATATTAAAAGTGTCATACTTTTTTTGTGACGATTGAACTAGCATCGAATTGAATCCGTACGATCTTCCAATCTAATCACGAACGTGAATCACCTAGGAGTATGGGCTCCCTTTCTTTAAATTGTATACCTAAGGATGGAAACAAACAATTAAATGGTTGTATTTATATGGTTCGATCTAGGGTTGCCCTGGTTATTGTCGTACGAGTGGTGGATTCATTAATTAGAATCTTTGTAGGATTCTAGTAATATAGTCCGTTTAGAACTTATTTCCCGTTAGATGTTTATCCTTTTGGAAGCTATGAGATTCTTCTTAGTTAGAATTCTCTGATATTGGAGAGGAAATATGGATATTTCCTTATTGGAGTCTGATTCCAGGATTCATTATCTGAGTGAATCTTTGCTTGATACGGCGTGTCCCGATAAGGTTATATTTCCTGTTTTGGTCGAGTAGACCTCACTGAGTAGAGATTCTTGACGAGCAGGATCTTCGTTCATTAAGGCTTCTTTTATTTGACAACTTGGCGCATACGCTTATAACTTCCATATCAATTTTCTCGATGACATGTCATGATGACAAAAAATACATATAACAATACCCCCTCAAATCCGCGAGATGAGTTCTTGACTACTCAACGAAGGGGATTTGAATAGTTTTGATTTTTTGATTTTTTGATTTTTTGATTCTTCCGAACCTATCACTTTAACCCGACCAAGTATCTTATTAAATTGATCTCCTTTTTTTTTTGAACTGATCGTCTTATTAAACTAGTTAGTCTTGGACTCCTTGACTTTTTGCTCCCTTATAGTTGGACCAGTCGGTGTCCTGGCTCTCTGCTTAGGATATTTTCCGACCATCTCATTTTTTTTAATTAGTCGATGTCCTGCCTTGATAATCTTCAAGACAAGTTATATTGCTGAGATACATTTTTAAAACTCAATGTCTTCGGGATATAGATCAAGTCACTAAGATGCCTTTTGATACTTTACTGTGAGATGAACTTGCACTTGGTCTAGTCGGGCCATGTCTGATCACCAAATGATTAGTCATTTTTTAAGTGATCGGCTTCTGATTTTTTTTTATGTGGCTCTCTTACGGGAACTGCTTTCTTCTTTAAAGCTTACTGCTTCTACATGCACTCGCCCATTGAAGCTTTGTACCTTTGATCAAGTATATTACTAAACTGATCAATTTGGCTCCAAGAATGATGGCCCTGAGAATGATCAAGTATCTCATTAAACTGATCATCTTTAGACTGATCCAAGTGTTATTAAACTGGTTAGTTTTGCTTCAAGAATGATCAAGTATCTTATTAAACTGATCATCTTTAGATTTATCTTCAAGAATGATCAAGTATCTTATTAAACTGGTCATCTTTAGATTTTGCTTCAAGAATGATCAAGTATCTTATTAAACTGATCATCTTTAGATTTATCTTCAAGAATGATCAAGTATCTTATTAAACTGATCATCTTTAGATTTTGCTTCAAGAATGATCAAGTATCTTATTCAAGAATGATCAAGTATCTTATTAAACTGATCATCTTTAGATTTATCTTCAAGAATGATCAAGTATCTTATTAAACTGATCAATTTTGCTTTAAGAATGATCAAGTATCTTATTAAACTGATCATCTTTAGATTTTGCTTCAAGAATGATCAAGTATCTTATTAAACTGATCATCTTTAGACTAATCCAGTATCTTATTAAACTGATTAGTTTTTACCCAAGTGTTACATCGAGGCTCACAATGATCATACACCCAGGTCTTGCGGGAAGTGCTTTCTTCTTTAAGGCCTTCCAACTAGTATTCCTGCAATCAAAAAAGCACTTTGTTTGTATAAACATAATTGAAAATTCTTACTTGCATTTGGTTCTAATCGCGTTTGATGAACTGCTGTCTCCAAGAGCTTTGATTTTTGAGATCTTTTTTTTTTGAACTAGCCGTGCACTGGGATGAGCTTGGCACTTTTTTTTGAAGAGGTAAAGAGCCAACGATCCAAATGGAATAGCAACGGCGTGTTAAGTTATTCCCCGAGCTGAATAGATATGGTGAGTTGAACTACTAGAGCGAGCTAAATAGATTGGCACTTAAGATTTGATGCTCGGGTGCTTTTAAGCCTCTTTATTCCGAGGAGGTTCTAACTTTTTAATACTTCACTAGTCATTTAAGCGTCATTTTTTTTTGCTCGCCACGTTTTGGCCACCTTTTTTTATTGTGTTCCCTTTGCACGAGCACTTTTCTCGCCACCACAATGTTCTCATCTTTCTCACCTTTTCTTCTGACTGCAGTTTAATGCTTTTATCACTGTTTAGAATATCCTCTAAAGGCATGTTCTGACGATCTTTTGAAGTTTTTAAGGCTCAAGACAGCTTGAACTTGCTTAGGGTACCTCTAAGTAACGTTTTTCGTCACAAGCTAAGAAAAATGTGGTAGATGTTGTTGTTCTCGGGAAGGTAAATTGGCACTCTGTGGAGATCGTACTTCTTAGGATCCACCCCCAAGGCCATTTCCATATATACATATTTATGGCGAGTTGGGTGCTCTTGTTCTCTAGGGGTTCATGTTGCACAAAATCTACCCCCTAACATAGTTGTCATTTGAATTGATGTCGATGTGTAGAGTAGGGGCCATGTTTTGGGCACATGTTCGTTTTTCTATTCATTGGTCTGAGTTGACTTTCTACTCTGTTTGTTGTCCCGAGTAATTTTTTTTTTAGTCGGGACATTCTGGGTGATCGCTCTTGATCTCCTTGATCTTGATCTCGTAGGTTAGATCCTTCCTTTTGGTTGTTCTCTTTTGTACTGCTTGCAAATTGTTCCAAAGATTCGCCCGACTAACAAAATGATTTAGGCTCTGGCTCAAGTCAACCAGAGTGTTTATTTTGCACCTCGGGGACGTGACCGTATTTAAGTTTATACCCTCCTTCAGGGTTTTTATTTGATTTTTAGCGAACCAATCCAATCCCAAAGTGTTCGGCTTAAGTGGCTCTGATCTAGCATTTGAAAGTTTCCTTACTGCTTCTACATACACTTGCCCATTGAAGCTTTGTACCTTTGATCAAGTATATTATTAAACTGATCAATTTGACTTCAAGAATAATAGCTTGAGAATGATCAAGTATCTCATTAAACTGATCATCTTTAGACTGATCCAAGTGTTATTAAAAAGGTCATCTTTGCTTCAAGAATGATCAAGTATCTTATTAAACTGATCATCTTTAGACTGATCCGAGTGTCTTATTAAACTGGTCAGCTTTACTTCAAGAATGATCAAGTATCTTATTAAACTGATCATCTTTAGATTTTAATTCAAGAATGATCAAGTATTTTATTAAACTGATCATCTTTAGGTTGATCTAGTATCTTATTAAACTGATCAGCTTTGCTTTAAGAATGATCAAGTATCTTATTAAACTGATCATCTTTAGATTTTGCTTCAAGAATGATTAAGTATCTTATTAAACTGATCATCTTTAGACTAATCCAGTATCTTATTAAACTAGACAGTTTTTACCCAAGTGTTACATCGAGGCTCACCACGATCATACACCCAGGTCCCTGCACAAGTCACCAAGGACGTCTCTCGATTTTGTCTGTTACAGGGGTTTGCCGAATCGTTGGGGTAGTGTATACCAACTAACATAGCTGCGCATCTTACCAGGGTTTTTCCCCAACAATGCCCCGAGCAATTTTCTAGGCAACCTGGTGCCTCGGGTTTGCCTTTTTTAGCCACAAATCGACTCGGAGGGCGTGCTACTTTAGCTTCTCAGCCTATTTCATACACTTTCCATCCACCCTTCGCGGTTTCACGGTGCCCGAGTTCTTATTGGCATGTTCTTATTATCATGTCGTTATGATATGTTCTTATTATCATATGATTCTTATTTCATATGTTCTTATTATCATATCCTAACCTTTTTTGGAGGCCTTTGTCGGTGAAGATTTTGGAGGCCTTAGTTGGTGAAGATTTTGGCCCCTTTGGCTTTTTTGCTATGTCGCTGTGGACAGTCATCTTCAAGTTTATTGCACTTGCGAAGATTTCTTCCTTTTTGTCTTCCTTTTTTTTTTGTAGTGCTGGTCTCTCATAGACCAGTTTTTTTTTTACTATAGACATTAAACACTTGTTGAGAAGCTTCTGTCTATGCACCGAGATAAAACTCTTTTTATACGTATTAAGACTAAGCTCGATTTCTGTACTAAAATTTTCATCATCTGTTTAAACATGTGAGTAACATTTGCACAACTAGATGCTTCAATAATGCCGAACAAAAATAGTTGGATCAATGCATGTTATTAGTGATGACCGTTGTTCGGGATATTGTACTCATGAATCCTTCATGCATGGTGCTTTGTATAAAAACCACATGGTATGCATTATGTGTAAGATCTATTATGTAATAAATAATCATACTATGATAGCATATGCATGCAAGGTCTAATATTAGGAGAAACATGCAAAAGCTATATGCGTTGCATACTATGTTGAAAGCATAATAAGAAATCTCGATAAACAAGGGTGAAGAAAGTGTTTCACAATCCTTTACCTCATCGTTATCGTTATTCGACTGTGTAGTCTAGAGTATTCCGACGCATCCGCTAGACATCAAATAATTTAGACAATAAACTAGATTTTACCTTTAACTGTGGTGGGTGTTTCCATCTTTGATCTAGAGTTGTGATGCTTCGAATATTGTCAAACATTCCATAAAGACCTTCCGTGAATTGCAACGATCCATCTAATTCCTTTTTTTTTGCAAGGAGTGATGGCTGCGAGAAATCTTTTAATCAAACCACCTTTTGATCAAACCACCGAGACTTTATTGGTCTGCTGCTACTCGACTTTTTGCATGTGCTGAGAGGTTGTGATTGATCCATATGCTTGTCTTATACTCCGACTTCCATTCTAGTTCCATCTTTTTTTTTGTGCCTGGATCTTCTAGCCTATTCAGGTGAATCTGAGGCCCATTTTAACGTTGTTTAGCTTTGCTCGGATCCTTTTATCTTTGAGCGGTTCATACTAACAATCGAACCTTATCTCTCGGCTGTGCTCGGATCCTTTAATATTTGAGCGGTTCATACTAACACTCGGATAATATCTCTTGGCTTTGATCGGATCACTCGGATCTTTGTTCGGCTTCGCTTTGGATCCCGCTAAAATCCTTGCTCAGTTTTGCTTGGATCCCACTGAGTGGATCTTACTAATACTGGATCCTCTCTTGGCGTTGCTTGGATCCCACTTTGGGCGGATCTTTCTAACGCTCGGATCCTTGCTCGGCTTCGCTTTGGATCCCAGTTTGAGCGGATCTTACTAACGGTCGGATCCTTGCTCGGTTTCTCTTTGGATCCCACTTTGAGCGGATCTTACTAATGCTCAGATCCTTGCTCGGCTTCGTTTTGGATCCCACTTTGAGCAGATCTTACTAACGCTCGGATCTTTACTCGGCTTTGCTTTGGATCCCACTTTGAGCGGATCTTACTAACGCTCAGATCCTTTTATCTTTGAGCGGTTCAAACTAACGATCGAATCTTATCTCTTGGCTGTGCTCGGATCCTTTAATCTTTGAGCGGTTCATACTAACACTCGGATACTATCTCTTGGCTTTCCTCGGATCGCTCAGATCTTTGCTTGGCTTCACTTTGGATCCCGCTCAGATCCTTGCTCAGTTTTGCTTAGATCCCACTGAGTGGATCTTACTAATGCTCGGATCCTCTCTCGGCTTTGTTTGGATCCCACTTTGGGCGGATCTTTCTAACGCTCAGATCCTTGCTCGGCTTTGCTTTGGATCCTAGTTTGAGTGGATCTTACTAACGCTGGGATCCTTGCTCGGCTTCGCTTTGGATCCCACTTTGAGCGGATCTTACTAACACTCGGATCCTTGCTCGGCTTCGCTTTGGATCCCACTTTGAGCAGATCTTACTAACGTTCGGATCCTTGCTCAGCTTCGCTTGGATCCCACTTTGAACGGATCTTACTAACGCTCGGATCCTTTGTTGTTGGACTTGTTGGTAACGAATAGTCGAGTAAGCTTTAGCCAAGAATCGATTTTAGGTTCTTTTTCCTCTTTTGCTGGATTACAATGTTCCAGAAGTCATCAAATATTCCTTGGAATGAATAGTGTTATGGATCACATATCCTCGGAAAGATACATGCATCTAGTTTGCAGAAACATTGACGGTTTGTGATTTTGACATTCGTAGAGAGAGATATGCATGTTTTAGTACTTGATAGTCAGATCAGAAATCTGTACTCGATCTATCTTCTTTAATATTGCGGTAGCCACTAAATATTGCTCAGATTGAACTGGGCTGCGAACCATATATGTTTGGAAATCTTTAGATGTCTAGTTTCCAAAAGTTTTTACGGATCATGAATCCGATTTCTGTGGAGGGAGATATAACTGTTTAGGCGCTTGATGGTTAGATCAGAAAATCCTCCGCGAGTTGCTTGTTGCAATGTTGCGGGGGCCACCAAAAAATGCACAAATCGAACTAGATTTTGGACCATATATGCTTGGAAAGTTGTAGAGGTCTAGTTTCCTGTAGTTTTTATGGTTTATGATTCCGAGTTATGTAGAGAGAGTTATACTCATTTTAGTACCTAAATGTCAGATGCTCTACGACTTGCGACGTCTTTTGCATTGTGAGTTGTCGGAATGGGAGAGCAATTCCTCGGATCGATTATAGGTACCTTCAAGCTTTATGAGAATTGCTCTTTCATTACCATACCTCTGAATTTTTTCGTTACTGTGCCTCCTACTGCGGGTACTGTTGATGATCCATCCTCTAGCACATCCAATGGTCGTTTGCTATGGTGTTTCAGATGTAGAATCCACATCGAAATTCCTTTTGTAGTCTGTTCATGAGGCTTCCTCGAAGTTGAGTTCTGCCCTTCCTTCTAGAGCCAATTGTTGACAGCGATTTTTAGATCGTTGAAAAGTCAACCGCCAAACATTATTACGTAGACAGATCAAAGCTTTGACCAATCAAGGGTTGAATAATCAAAGCTTCTTTCTCCATATGGGTGCGATACGATTTGTTTGTATTTGAGAATAATAATGTAGAAGAGTGGAAAATAAAGAATAAATCAAACACAACACAAATTTTACGTGGTAAAACCCCAAGACGGGGAAACATCCACGGTGCTGGTGACGGCGAGAAGAGATCCACTATGAATAGAATAATTACAGCACTCAATACTCGATTTTCTCTCATATGATTGCTCATCCTTTTAATCCAAGCCTCAATTGTTGATGATGACCTCTTGTTCTGTTAGAATGAATACATGGCTGTATTTATATGGTTCGATCTAGGGCTGCCCTGGTTATTGTCGTACGAGTGGTGGATTCATTAATTAGAATCTTTACAGGATTCTAGTAATATAGTCCGTTTAAAACTTATTTCCCGTTTGACGTTTATCCTTCTGGAAGCTATGAGTTTCTTCTTAGTTAGAATTCTCTGATATTGGAGAGGAAATAGGGATATTTCCTTATTGGAGTATGATTCCAAGATTCAGTATCTGAGTGAATCTTTGCTTGATACGCCGTGTCCCGATAAGGTTATATTTCCTGTTTTGGCCGAGTATACCTCGCTGAGTAGAGATTCTTAGCGAGCAGGATCTTCGTTCATTAAGGCTTCTTTTATTTGACAACTTGGTGCATACGCTTATAACTTCCATATCAATTTTCTCGATCACATGTCATGCTGACAAAAAATACATATAACAGGGTTGTGTATAAATATGCGGAAATATGCACAAGAAAGAAATATGAGAAAAACAGTGAGTGAATGAGAGCGGAATAGGGAAAAAAACAGGGAGATTTAACTTCGGCCTAAATTCTATAATTAGAACACGGCCGGTATCGTATTATACTATTCGACAGGCACGAGGTTGCCAACCTACTGTACTCCAACGAATTTGAGTGTGTTTGAGAGATTTCTTCATTTCATACGTGTTCTACAATAAACATTTATACTCTCATTTTCATTATATTCAAACATTCATTCTTATCTGAAAAGGTTAGGTATCTAAGGCACCTCCGTGGTAGTGGTCTCGAGGGTGTTAGTTTGAATTTCTCACCAAGAGTAAATTTCCCGGTAACACTTTCTAGCACCGTCTGTGGGAAACCAACCCACACCGTAATTTTTAAACTTACAAGTTTGTTGTTTTGCAGTAATCATGAGGCTTCGCTCCTCTCAAGGATAGTCCGAAACCTCAGGACATCCATTTTCCCCCTCAACCCAAAAAAGGCAGAAAAAAGGAAAGAAATCCGAGCACCATAAGCCAACCTCGCATTTGCTAGGTGCAAAACGGGCTCCAACCTCTCTGGCGGTGAACTAAGCTGTGATCAATCAGCATGCAGCAGCCATTGTGGAAAATGTCCACCTCCGTCTAGTTGTAGAAGGAATTGATCCTCAACTGGCAGATCTGGGAATCTGAGAAAAGGTGAGCCGACCCGCTGCTAGGCATCTTGCCTTCGATTGGATGGAACCCCCCCCCCCCCCTCCCACCACCGATCCCTGCCTACCGTAGGACAAGGCCAACAACTTCCATTCGGGACAGGCTAGGGCCCATACCACCAGTCTCGAACAGGCCGACCAACTATCGACCTAGGCAGGTCAAGTCAGCAGCCGACACACCGCCAAGGGCACCTCGTAGCCCCATCGACCGTTGACTTCTAAGAGTGAGCCTCAAGTTGAAGATAGGGGTAGCCGGTAAATTGCACAGACAGAGCCCACCCATGAAGATGATAAAGCAGAGGAATCCAGCTCATCGAGGGGATCTGACAGCGAGAAGTCCGAGGTCAACTCAAAGAAACCCGAGAACAAACGCTTGAGAGACCAGCTATCAAAGCTGTAGAGGGAGATCCAGCAGATAAAAAAGGGAAAGTATAAGGAGGACAAGAAAGATCCATTGAGTGAGATGAATGCTCCCTTCACCCGAAAGATCAGGAGGCGGAGCTCCCACTAAATTTCAAGATGCCGACCGATAAATTCTCCGGGACAGAAGACCCCCTGAGCTACCTAGAGAGCATCTTCTAGGAAATGGAAGTCTAAAATACCATTAGGGCTGCCATGTGCATGATGTTCCCTACCACCTGACCGACTACGCTAAAACCTGGTTCAAGAAGTTGCCTACTGCAGCGTGGATACCTTTACAAAACTATTAGCAAATTTCTACTTGCAGTTCCAAGGGGTCAAACCCCGTCCAAAAGACCCCATACACCTACAGTATGTGATCCAAGAGTGAGGTTAGACACTCCAGTCATACGTTGAAGGGTTCCATAAGGAAGTCATCGAGATGGGGGTCTTCGCTGATAAAGAAACCCTTGCCAATTTCAAACGGAACCTGTGGGAGGGGAAAACTTTTCCGATCCTTTACCAAGCGACCTCGGGAGACCAACCAGGAGGACTATGATCGGGCCCTAAACCAAGTCAAATTCGATGAAAAGCTCAAGGTCAAGATGAAACATGACGATATGAGAACGACAAAGCGACAGAAGAATGAATCTCCCAAACCAGAGCCCAGAAAAATCAGAATAAACCTCCTAATAGGTCAACGTACCGCTTCCCTACTTCTCAACCCAGGCAAGAAAGGTATCCAGCAAGGTGAACTCCTTTGCAGGCTTCGCCTCATCCCAGGACAGTAGCCCCTGTAGCGCGAAATGAGAGGGTACGATCATTATACCCCCTTAAATGTATCCCAAGAAACAATTTATCTCATTATTCGGGATAAAGGGCTACTACAGAAGCTTATAACTAGGAAAGCTTTAGTCGACAGGAGAAACAGGTACAAGTACTACGACTTCCATGAAAACGTGGGGCACAACACTTCGGAGTGCTATAACATGTGCAATCAAATCGAGAATCTGATAAGATGAGGATGTTTGATAGAGTTCTTACAGCACGTCAGGGATAATATTCAAACTGGAAAGGAAGTGTAAGCTGAAATCCATGAGCACACTAGGAAGAGAAAGGGGGAACGGACTGATTTGATGCAGTAAATCCAGGTGATACATACCATCAGCGGAGGGCCCAATCTAGTTGGCACCTCTAATAATTCCTGGAAAAACCATGCGAGGAAGATCCCTCGTGTAGATGAAGGGTGAGGTATCCTCAATGTCGACCAGAGTCCTACCAACCCCTCCCAGTTATCACAGATCATGTAAGGACCTCAATTTTATGATTGGCTTATTTCATGACAAACCACACCACATTGGGGATGATTGTGTAATGGGTAGCTTAGGTCCTCATTTACAAGCTTCCAAGCATCTCCATGACTTCAAGAGAAAAAGTTATATTCACTTGATTCTGCCTCATGAAGTGTTTAGGTGCACACACATACCTCATGCATGCCTTGTTGATCTTGCATTTGTGTTGATATTGTTTATATGTGTGCATCTCTTTACAATCACACTTGCACTTCATTTATAGATTTAGTGTGGTATTGTGTTGTGTTCGCGCTTGCATGATGGTGTGCTTGTTTTAGCGCATTGAGTGACCATATGAAAAGGTCTCATTCTTCTCTTTGTTTGGTTATATGGAGTAAGGTGTCTAGTTTTAAAAGAGTGTATTTCAATGATTTAATGTTTTTCAAAATTGACCTTTGTATGGTCTTGTGACAATATCTTTTTATAAAATGATTCAAAATGAGTTTTAAAAATTTCTGTACAAACTAGACACCCATACATTTCCAACGGTATATTATTCGTAATATTTTATGAACGTTTGGATTGGTTTTGAAATCTCCAAAGTGACCACAAAAACAAGGCATCTCTGTTGTTATCCGTTTCTGACCTTTGGTCACTAAAATGACCATAACCTTTTCTACACCAAATCATGTTTTGTAAATTTTAGTAGAAATTATACTTCCATACCTTTCCAACAGTATATTATATGAAAGGTTTGGATGTCGTTTGGTCATGTTTTGGGTCACTCGAAGCTCGAGCTGTTGTGCTGTCTGGCGTGTACTGCGGCCTAGACCACTGTTGGTGCCATGCCTAGCCAACGACCTAGGCAGAGGTAATGTCCAGCTGTGCCATGCTGCACAGACCATGGTCTGGACACTTGCCTAGACCGTGGCACGCACAGCGGTTGTACGGGACTTTGTCTCCTAAGTCCAAAACGACGTCATTTTGTGTAGAGCTTCTTTATATATGTTCTCTTCTTCTTCCTTGCCTTTTTAGAGCTCAAAGAACCCATCTTTAGAGTGAGAGAAACTCCATTAGAGAGAGAAAGCTTCAATCTTTGTTATTTGACCCTCCTAACCCCAAACTCATCTTCATCTTGCATTCAAGCATCATTCCAAGCATGAGTTTTCATTGATTGGTAAGTAGAACCACCATTGTTGTTCATTTATTGTTCTAGCTTACCAAGACATGTCATTTATTGCTTAAATTGGCATTTCTTCATATTAATTGCATATTTATTGAAATTATGACATTTTTGGGTTTGTATTGTGATAGCTTGCATTATTAGGTCATTTATGCCTAAATAGCTCATCCATGAATGTTCATGTATACATAATTGATGATTAGGTTGACTTCGTGCATCTAGTCTAGTTTATGAACATTTATGTGTATGCCTCATTGATTGCATTTCTTGATTGCAAAATTGCCCTTGATTATTTGTTGTGACAACTTGTGTTGGTTGAACTTTTATTGACAATTAGGTTGTTAGATTTTATCTACACATCTAATTAAGTCCTTGGTATGGGCATGTAGGCATTGTTTGATAACTAGGATGTTTAATTGCATTATCTACATCTAGTTAAGCATTTTGTGTTTGGTCTTATACATAATTGCATTTGAGCACAGTGTCATATATGCACTTAGACCATATACTCTTCATTGAGTCAAAGTCTTGTGGCTTCGGTGTGAAGTTGCACAAGCAAGAGAAGCCTTGCAACCAAGGGTAGGTTGGCAAACAATTGGTCGGGTATCCACTGTAAAAGGCTCGAGGGGTAGAGTAGGAGATGCTCACGCCAAGAGTAGTGGATCAGGGGATATCACTAGGGATTGAACCAAGAGTGGTGAGTGACAGTGTCCATAGCCTGAGGTTGTCGAGAGTGAGAGTCCGAGTATCACTTGAGGGTGTAACCTTTTATTCATATAGTGGATTTTTGTGACCGAGTGTGGCGTACTTAACAGCTCGTGGTTTTTCCCCATTTGGAGGGTTTCCACGTATACATATTGTGTTGTTTATATTTCCGCACTTTACACTTGATGTTGTATGTTTGTTTTATTGGGTGAATTTTGAATATTGACTAATCAAGAAAAATTGGTAATTGACTTGATTAAAACCTATTCACCCCCCTCTAGGTTATAGACACACGTTCATAGGGAACTTTTCAGATCATTTTCACCGAGGTGGATGTCTACAACACTGTGCAGCCTCATGATGATCCCATAGTGGTCACGGTACAGATTGCCAACTGTATAGTCCATCGCGTGCTTGTTGACACAGGCAGTAGCGTCGACACCCTCTTCAAAGATACCTTGGAAAAACTAAATTTGAAACAATGGTGTTACAATAGCTGCATCACCACGCTGTATGGATTCATTGGGGACTCGGTCATGCATGTGGGATCAAAGATCCTCCCAGTAATCGCCGGAACAGCCCCCCTCCAGTAAAATGTTATGACGGACTTTGTGGTGGTAGATACCCCATCGGCCTATAATGCGATACTATGAAGACCTTTCTTATCATTCTTGAAGGGGTCTTGTCCATTTACCACAACGTCTTAAAGTTTCTAGTAGGAGACAAGGTGGGGGAAATACGTGGTGACCAGCAAGTAGCTAGGAAGTGCTATGCAGTATCTGCTAACCCGACAACTCTATCAAAATAGTTTGCACAGGTTACAACGATACAGGTAACACCTGAGTTAACCTTGGAGGATGTAGAGCCTACAAATCACCCAAAGGATAACCTCGTGATGCCAGATGAAGAGGAGCAGAATAGGGAATGGGCCAGCGGGCACCCAGTGGATAAGCTAGATGAGATACCCATCTGGATGGACAATCCCTCGAAGGTCATCAAGGTTGGAGCCACCCTTGAGTCGGGAGTGAAAGAGGGTCTGATCGGACTCTTCAAAGAATTCAATGAAATCTTCTCTTTGAGTAATGATGAGATTATCGGGATCCCGATGTCGTTGGATGATCACCGATTAGCAGTGGATCAGACCTTCAAGCTCGTCAAACAAAAAAGGTGTCACTTTAACGTCGAAAGAAATGATACGATTCTAGAAAAAGTGGAAAATTGATCAGAGCAGGCTTCATCAAAGAGGCGCGTTACCCCGAATGGATCGCCAACGTGGTCGTGGTCATGGTCATGAAGGTGAATGAGAAGTGGCGTATGTGCATCGATTACACTGACCTCAACCGGGCATGTCCAAAAGACAGTTTCCCATTACCAAAGATCAATCAGTTGGTTTACCCCACATCCAGAAATAAGCTCCTAAGCTTCATGGATGCATTCTCGGCGTATAACCAAATCATGATGCATCCCGCCGACGAAGATAAGAACAGCTTCATCATCGGGTAGTGCCTATACTGATACAAGGTGATGTCGTTCGGACTTAAGAATGCGAGAGCTATATATCAATGGTTGGTCAATCGGCTGTTCAAACCCGAGATTGGAAGATCAATGGAGGTGTACATCGACGACATGATTACCAAGTCATCAACCGTAGAAGAACATCAGGATGACCTTCGCAAAACTTTCATGATCCTAAGGTAAAACCATATGGGATTGAACCTCTCCAAATGCACTTTTGGGGTGACTACGTGGAAGTTTTTGGGCTTCATGGTTCATGAGAGAGGCATAGAGGCTAACCCAGAAAAGATAAAGGCTATCTTGGACCTAGAGTCCCCCACATCACTTAAACGGGCTCAAGTCTTGACCTGGTAGATATCAACGTTCAACAGGTTCATTTCTCGGTCTACCGATAAAAGTCTCCCTTTCTTCAAAGCTATCAAGCAGGGAAGGAACATCATTGGGACCAAAAGAGCAAGCAAGATTTTCAAGCCTTGAAGAAGTATCTGTCAAGCCCTCCGTTACTAATCAAGCAAAGTTCTGGAGAGGAGTTGCAAATCTACTTGGCTGTTTCGAAAACTGCGGTGAGTAGGGCCTTGGTCAAGGAATGTAGAGATAGGGTCCATCGACCTATCTACTACGAGATTCATGCCCTAACCAAGCTGGAAAAGAATTATACCCTTCTGGAGAAGCTCGCCTATGCCCTGGTGACCTCGATAAGAAAGCTTCATCCCTACATTCAGGCTCACTCAATAGCAGTAGTAACGGACTAACCTCTCAGTCAATTCTTGTAAAGGTCGGATGTGTCTTGAAGACTGGTTTTATAGGCCCTGAAGCTCACCCAGTTGGATTTAAGGGACTTTGAGGCAGAGCTCTCAGTGCCCCCAGGCCAAGCAACCTCCGCAGCGACAAATATAACTTCTGAAAAGATTCCAGAGTCCGATAGTTGACCGGTAGGTTGCAAGTCATGGATCCTCTACACAGATTGAGCGTCCGGACAAGTCGGGGGAGGAGCGGACATAGTTCTAATAGACCCAGAGGGGACTGAGTGCTGCCACTTTGTCAGATTCAAATTTAAGGCCACTAACAATGAGGCAGACTATGAAGCCCTCCTAGCCGGGATGAAGGCAGCCGCCGAGCTTAGGGTCGATTACCTGTAGGTCAAGAGTGACTCATTACTCATAGTCAATCAGGTTTCTAGGGATTATCAGGCAAAAGGGGATAACATGATTGCCTACTTGAAGCTAGTTCAACTGCTTAAGAAAAAATTTAAGGGATTTAAGGTCGAGCAGGTGTCTCGACAACAGAATCGTCGAGCTGACGTACTAGCTAAAATAGCTGTGAATGGTGGCCAGGCCTTACTACAGGGAGTCCATCTCCAAGTGATCTCCCTACCAAGCAAAGTAGCAGGCAAGGAGACTTATACCCTGGATCGACAATCATGCTGGATAGAACCAATAGTGGTTTCTCTCTAAGAATGAGGGCTTCCCGAAGAGCCCGACCTTGCCTGGTAGATGGATGCCTTTACAGGAAGGGCAGGTCTCTTCCCCTGCTTCGATGTTTGCATCCTGATGATTCCAAATGGGCATTAAGAGAAGTTCACTATGTGGAATGCGGTAACCACGTTTGTGGGGAAGCTCTTGCATATCAGGTACTCCGCATGGGGTATTACTGGCCAACTATCCATCAAGATGCAAAGAACTTTGTACAATCATGTGAACCATGCCAGAAGACCTCCAACTTGAGCCACATCCCACTGGAGCATCTGTCATCTCTCAGCTCGCCTTACCCCTTTGCTATGTGGGGAGTCGACCTGATCGGACCACTTCCTACCGTTCCTAGACAAGCCAAGCATGCTATTATGACGATCGACTATTTCACAAGATGGGTCGAAGCCAGACCGCTTTCCCATATATCGGAAGAGAATACAACAAGGTTTATCAAAAACAATGTAGTTTGTAGGTTCGAGACCCTTCTTATCATTATAGCTGACCTCGGCAAGCAGTTTGATAATGGCTGATTCAAGGACTTTTGTAAAGGCTTGGGAATCGACCTCAGATTCGCCTCAGTAGCCCACCCTTAGACTAATGGGCTGGTGGAATCCACCAATAAGACTATCAAGAAGCTGTTGAAAAAGAAGTTACAATAACGAAAGGGCAGATGGGCCAAGAGCTTCCCGAGGTCCTCTGGGCTTACCGTACTACAAGAAAAACAGCAACCGGAGAAACACTCTATTCTTTAAACGTCGGAGTTGAAACAGTTCTTCCCATCGAGCATAAACTAACCTCCTTCAGAGTTCAACATTTTGAACAAGGAAGAAATGAGGATAAGCTCCGAGCTAGCCTAGATCTTTTGGAAGAGAAACAAGATCGGGTAGCTGAGAAAGTAGCAATTTACCAGAGCAAGATCGCTAGTGGATTCGAGGTTCTAGTGTGGCGCACTCATCATCCCGTGGTTTTTCCCATTTGGAGGGTTTCCACGTATATCTCAAGTGTCTTTATTATTTCCGTATTTCTACACTTGTTATTTTACTGTATCTAGCTAGGGGAATTTTTGTCAACTTGATCTTTAACGAAAATTGGATAAAAATTTTTAAAATCTATTCACCTCCCACCTCTAGATTAATATTATACACACCACAATATTTGTTTCAATTGGTATCAGAGCAGGTTCCTAGACATACATAGGTGATCCTTGCTCATTTTGATATGTGTTGCATTTTGTGTGTGTATTGATCATTCATACATTTGCATTCATATCATTCATTCATTAAACACAATGAGTGGAAACGGTGGCAACGAGAGAGCTTCTAGCAATAGACCTCCACTCCTCACTGGATTGAATTATGCCTCTTGGAAAGGCAAGATGGAGTCGTACATTTGCCAAACTCATGACAGGGCATGGATGGCAGTTGAAGATGGCTACATTCCAACCATGATGACTCCTGCAGATGGAGGAGATGATGTACTCAAACAAAAGACACAGTGGAATGCACAAGAGTTTGAGGCTTCAAAGTGGAATAGGAAGGCAATGCATGCCATCCTATGTGCAATGGATGATAACCAGTACAAGTTGGTTCAAAATACTAGGATAGCTAAGGAAGCATGGGATATCCTAGAAGTTGCACATGAGGGAACCAATGTGGTTAAGGAGTCGAAGCTTCAAGTTCTCCAAACGCAATTTGAATTGCTCAAGATGGATGAGAACGAGTGCTTCAATGACTTTGAAGTAAGGTTGGTGGACATTGTGAACCAAAGTCATCAACTTGGTGATCCTTATTCAGATAGGAAGATTAAGAAGAAGATTATGAGATCTCTGCCCGATATATTTGAGTCTAAGGTGACGACTTTGGAAGAGAATAGTGGTTACAAGGACATGAAGCCGAGTGAAGTGATTGGGAGGCTTCTAGCTTATGAATCTAGGAAATGTTCTAACCCCACACCATCGAAAAAGCAAAAAGACATTGCTTTGAAAGACTCTAAAGTTGAGAATGAGGAGAGTGATGACTCGGATGAAGAAATGGCCTTGCTAATGAGGAAGTTTAAGAAATTCTACAAGTCCGAGAAGAAAGGTTTTGGATCCAAGGGTCAAGACTTGAAGAAAAAGGCTCCCTTCAAAAGGTTTGAGCCTAGGCAAGAAAAGACCGAGAAGAAAGAAGTTCAATGCTACAAATGTTGTTGAATATGTCACTTTGCCCCGGAATGTGGAAATCACAAGGTCGAGAAGAAGGGAAAAGTGATAGTTGCCACATGGAGTGGAAGTGATAACTCTAATGAAGGAGATGAGTCTTCGGATGATGAAGAACTCATGGCTAACTTCATAGCATTTACATCCTCTCTTAGAAGCAAAGATGTTAGTGAAGAAGAGAATGAAAGCCAAGAGGAAGAATACTCAAGTGAAGATGGATCTTTATCACAATCCACAAATGGAAGTGTGGATAAGATGGATCTCAAGGACTACATGGCTAAGTTTGAGAGCTCAAGGTTAAAGAATAAGAATGGGATCAAGAGATTAAAAGAAGAAAACCTAGACCACTCAACTCAAGTTGACCAACTAAATGAAGAGTTGGTGAGATCTAAGAGGAGTGAAGAAGGGTTGAAGAAAGAGCTTAAAGATGCTAGAGAGTTGTTGGCCAAGATGAACTCTAGCATCAAAAAACTTGACCATATGCTAGATGTTGAAAAGAGGCCAAGTGATAAGAATGGGCTTGGGTTTGAAGATGACAAGGTGTCCTCCACTCCAAGTAAGACCATCTTTGTAAGGAGCATGAACTTCAATGGATCCTCTTCTCAACAATCACCTAGGAAGAAACTTGACCTAGGAGAGTGTTCAAGTAGTGCTCAAGTGAAGGTGGCACCAAAAAGCCTACCTCAAGCCCATCCTACAAGGGCTCCTCAAGCTAACTTCCCTCAACCGAAAGATCATAAAGAGAAGATACCTATCATGTAAGCTCAACCAAGGAAGCAATCAAGTCTTGCTAAACAACAAAGAAGGAAAGCTTCTCATCGACAATCAAGATAACCACAAAGTCATGGGAAGGCTCCAATGCATCCTCAAGGATATGGTATGATTCCTAACTTTATTCCCATATGTCATTTTTATGGTATTGATGGTCATATTAGACCAAATTGCTTTAGATATATCAAATTTTGTAAAATTGAAAGCATGATAGAGAAGAAAAAGGCTAGAGCCATGATGCAGGTCACTAGGAAAAATGGAACACTTGTGTATGATCCTAGGACATCTAGAGCCATGATGCATGTCACTAGGAAAAATGAAACAACTTTGCATGATCCTAGGACACTTAGAGCCAATGTAACATTGACCACTAGGAAGAAAAATATTGCACCTAGGTGGATTAGAAAGGATGAACACCTTTGCCTTGTTGCACAAATTGCCTTGAATGCTCATTCTTGTGATTTTTGGTATTTGGATAGTGGGTGCTCTAGGCACATGATAGGAAATAAGAGTTTCTTTGAGACTCTTGTGATGGAGGAGAGAGGAAATGTCACATTTGGTGATGGATCCAAAAAGAAGGTTAAAGGAAAGAGAACCATTTCCATTCCCAGATTACCCTCATTGTCCAATGCTTTGTATGTTGATGGTTTAAAAGCCAATTTGATAAGCATTTCACATCTTAGTGATGAAGGACTTTCTGTCCTGTTTAGGAAAGATGATTGTTCTATTCTATTGCCTAATGGACAAACCTTGCTAAAAGGTATGAGATCTAGTGACAATTGTTATTGTCTTAAGGCTAGAAGTGTGTCTTGCAATGTGTCCAAGGATGAACAAATTGAGTTGTGGCACAAAAGACTTGGTCACATGAACTTTAGGGATTTAAGAATCTTAGATAAGTTCAATGTTGTGTGAGGCCTTCCCAAGCTTGGGAAAAAGGTTAATGGTGTTTGTGGACCCTGCCAACAAGGGAAGCAAACCAAAAGTATGCACAAAAAAGGCAAGTATATAACCACCAAGGAACCTCTAAAGCTTCTCCACATGGATCTTATGGGTCCTATGCAAACCGAGAGTTTAGGTGGAAAGAGATACATTTTTGAGTGTGTTGATGACTTCTCTAAGTACACTTGAACTTATTTCCTTAGAGAAAAATCTGAAACTTTTGACAAGTTTAAAATGTTTTGTTCTAAAATTCAAAATGAAATGAACTCCAAGATTAAAAGAATTAGGAGAATTAGGAGTGACCATGGGAAAGAATTTGAGAATGCCCCTTTTGAAAACTTTTGTAATAGTCTAGGCATTTCTCATGAGTTTTCGGCTCCTATGACACCTCAACAAAATGGAGCTGTTGAGAGGAAAAATAGGGTTCTTCAAGAAATGGCCCGTGTGATGTTGCTTAGCAACAATGTCCCTAGGAATCTTTGGGCTGAAGCCGTAAATACGGCATGCTACATAGAAAATAGAGTCTTCCTTAGTCCCCATACTAGGCAAACCTCCTATGAGTTATGGAAAGGTAAGAAGCCAAATGTTAACTACTTCCACACCTTTGGAAGCAAATGCTACATTTTGAATGACAGTGATCAACTTGGTAAATTTGATGCTAAGAGTGATGAGGGTATCTTCATTGGCTATGCCTTGAATAGCAGAGCCTATAGAGTTTTCAATCTAAAAACTAGGACCGTAATGGAATCATCTAATGTTGTCATTGATGATACTAGGCTCAAGTCTAATGACCATGATGAGGAGGTAGATCTAGTTGATGACTCCCCTTTGGAGAAGGTTGTTGATATTTCTAATGTTGAAAAGACTAATCTTGATGATGACACAACACAACCTATTGATAGGATTCCTCTCTTGAACTCAAAAGAACCTGCTCCATGGGTTAGGAAACTCCATGACAAAGATGACATCATTGGAGAGGTTAGTGAGGGTGTTAGGACTAGGCATCAAATGACTAATCTAATTAGCTACACTTGCTACACCTCTCAAATAGAACCTAAGAAAGTTGATGAAGCCTTAAAAGATGAATTTTGGGTTCTTGCCATACAAGAAGAGCTTAACTAATTTAAAAGGAATGAGGTTTGGACTCTAGTTCCTAGGCCCAAGAACACCAATGTGATAGGCACCAAGTGGATATATAGTAACAAATCCGATGAGGATGGCAACATTGTGCGAAACAAGGCTAGGCTTGTAGCACAAGGGTACTCTCAAATTGAGGGTATTGACTTTGAGGAGACATTTGCTCCTGTTGCTAGGATTGAGTCCATTAGGCTTTTTTTATCAATTTCTTGTTTGCACAAGTTCAAATTATATCAAATGGATGTTAAGAGTGCCTTCCTCAATGGTTTCTTGCATGAGAAAGTGTTTGTTAAGCAACCCAAACGGTTTGTGGATCCTCACCACCCTAATCATGTCTATCACCTCAACAAAGCTTTATATGGGTTGAAACAAGCACCAAGGGTTTGGTATGAGCGTCTCACCCAATATCTCATAGAAAATGGCTACACTAGGGGTATTGTTGACAAGACTCTATTCATCAAGAAAAATAAAGATGAGCTCTTTATAGCTCAGATCTATGTTGATGGTATAGTCTTTGGTTCCACAAATGACACCAAAGTCCAACAATTTGTTGATGTCATGTCTCATGAGTTTGAGATGAGTCTTGTTGGTGAGCTAAGTTACTTTCTAGGTTTACAAATTAAGCAATGGATGATGGGATTTTCATATCCCAAGCTAAGTATGCCAAAAACCTAGTGAAGAAATTTGGCCTTGAAAGTGCCAAACATTGTGATACACCCATGAGTACCACTTTAAAGCTAAGCAAGGATGCTAGTGGTAAAAGTGTGGACCAAACTTTATATCGTGGCATGATTGATAGCTTGCTCTATTTGATCGGAAGTAGGCCAGATATCTCTTTTAGTGTGGGTGTGAGTGCTAGGTACCAATCGGATCCTAAGGAATCCCATCTCTCTTTAGTTAAGAGAATCATTCGATATATGAATGGGACATCAAACTATAGGATTTGGTACTCTTTTGACACTAATGCTAGTATTGTAGGCTTTAGTGATGCAGATTGTGCAGGAAATTGTGATGATAGGAAAAGTACATTGGGCGGTTATTTTTTCCTTGGGAACAACCTTGTCTCTTTGTTTTGCATGAATCAAAATTCGATTTCCTTATCCACGATTGAGGCCGAATACATTACTGCTGGGAGTGGATTCACACAACTTCTTTGGATGAAGCAAATGCTAGTCGACTATGGATTCAATCAAGGTACTCTTACTCTCTTTTGTGATAACATGAGTGCAATTAATATTTCAAAGAATCCGGTTCAACATTCTAGGACTAAGCATATTGACATCCGTCATCATTTCATTAGAGAACTAGTTGAGAACAAATGCATAGTACTTAAGCATGTAGGTACTAATGATCAACTAGCGGATCTATTTACTAAATCCTTAGATGCTACTCGATTCAAGACTCTTAGTAGATCTATTGGGATTTGTTTAATGGAGTGATGTGTTGTGGTCTTTGACCCTATAAGAGGAACTCAAGCAAAGAGAGCTATTGTATACTTGTTGCATCTCATTTTTCTTAAAAATGTTTATGCTCTTTTATTAATTGCTTGAGTAGCTTGGTTGCACTTATTATAGTATATTGTATTTTCTTCAATAAGTGTGAACTTTGCTTTGATTACAATCCATGTCATATTTATGATCAAACATGCATTTTTGGACTAAGAGATCTACATAGGAAGTACATATTGAATGACCTATAATTATCTCCATGACATGATGATTCTTTAATGACATGATAATGAAAAATGATAAAGCATGATTTGTTGATTGCAATTGATGAATGCAAAATATCGTGTGAAAAAAGAAACTAGTGAGACTCAAATGTTGTTTCAATGTCTTTTTTTTTTTATTAGTTGAACATGGCTATTATCATACGGGTATCCTCCCGGAAAAATCAAATAGGGTGCAAAGTTGCTCATGCCATGTTTAGCCTATAAAGTTGGATATAGTGCCTTTAAAACTTGTTATCTATACGAACTCTATATCATTGCTTCTCTCATGACAAATGGTTAAATTGGTTTGAATTATATTGGAAACCTTTGTCATTTGCTTTGCCAAATACTATTGTTTTTGGACTTGAATGCAACATGTCTTGCATGCAAAGCATTTTTGATTCACACATTATCTTTCAAATAAATCTCCTTGTTTCTCTCTTATTGATAGAGTTGCATAAATGTGGCTTATATAATTATGCACCAATCTTGTATGCTCCTAGCTTTCTTTGCCTTGAGTGACCCGGTTGGGGACTTCTCCTTTGCCTATATCATGACAAAAAGGGGGAGTAGCATTGGCCTAACATTGTGGTGTTAAGAGAGTAGCATGTGTTGGCTTTAAAGGGAGCAGTACTTGTTTGAGGGGGAGATTACATGTAGGGGGAGTAACCCGTTGAGGGGGAGCATTGCATGAGCATTTCATGATGTCATACTCATATTATTGAATGCAATTGCTTTTGTGTTATATTCACTTGATCATCTCACATGCACTTGGTTGGATAGTGTATTTGAGCTTGCTTTGTGTGTAGGGTTGATAGTTCTACAAGAGATTGAAGATTTGAAGTTTTTTCTTATGTTTATCTCTTTGTAATGTAGAATATCTTCCCGGTGTTTTATTTTGTTTTGTGAGGATCAATGTGAGTGGTGATTTTGTCACGAAATAGCCAAAGGGGGAGATTGTAAAGTCCTCATTTGTTGATTGGCTTATTTCGTGAACAAATCACATTTTTGGAGTATTATGTAAGGGTAGCTTAGGCTCTCAAGACCTCAAGAGGAGAAGCACCGAAGGTAAAATTCTTGTGCTTACTTTCTTTGAAGAGATAGTTGCACACACTCACAAATTCATGCATAACTTTAATTCTTATATGTTGAGTGTTTACTTGTGTGCATTTTGATGACTCTTGTTGATTTATTTGTATCTTGTAATTAAATGGTTTATGTCATGTTTGGCATTAAAATAGGATGCATTCTTCATATCTCTTGAACTTGTTGAAATTGTATGTTTGAGTGTTGAAAATAGGCTTTGTGCTGGTGGTGCGCTATTCGACCAGCGTACCTCACCAGCGTAACATTCTAGTGGAACGCCGCTAGTCATGCGCCACTGAGCTACGCTGCTGCACCCGCGCACAGTTGAAAAAAGTGGGCGTGCGCTGCTGATGCGCTACTCGACTAGCGCAACCTCACCAGCGTAAACATTCCAGCGGATTTACGCATGTGTTGTGCCACTGGGATGCGTCACTCATCCAGCGCCTATTATAAAATTAGGTTGTGCGCTGGTGGTACGCTACTCAACCAGCGTACACAGAGGAAGCTGGAACGTTTTTCCAAAACGACCTTACTTTGTTTGGTTCTTATATATATATATATATATATATATATATATATATATATATATAACTCAATGCCTTAAGGTCGTGCAAGAGTTCAGGACATCATATATTTTCCTTAGAACACATTTCAAAGGAAAAATACTTTCAAGAACTCATTTTTAATCACTCAAAGCATTCCCATGTGCATCAAAACTTCATTTTGCATCATCTAAATTTATTTATAGTGCATCAATGGATAGGGTTGCTTCATCACATTTTGTTTGGTAAGTTCTTCACTATCTTCTTACAAGTTAAGTGTTTTACTCGCTAAACCTTCTCCTAAATTATTTGTATGCTCTTAGAACATTTTCTAGATACAAATTAGAGATTGTTGTGATGCCATGATTGAGTGTTGTATTGTGATAGCTTCATAGTATTGTTTGATCTATGTTTAGCTAAGCTTCTTGAACATGTCATTTAGCTCTTGATATCTAGGATTGCATTAATTGTCATCTCATTATCCTAGATAAGCATATAGGGTTTCCTAGCCTTGTTTGTTCATTGAATATCATCATATATTCACTTAGGACATTTTATCTCTTCATTGAGAAGTAAGACTTGTGTTGCTTCCAAGAGTAGGTTGCCTAAATAGCAAGCAAGATGGACTAGGTTCACTTATACCGGGATTTGGTAGTGGTAGTGGATTAAACCGGGATTAGGTTGTAATTATTTTGCCATTAGTGGATTCGAGGTTCTAGTGTGGGGCACTCATCAGCCCGTGGTTTTTCCCATTTGGATGGTTTCCACGTATATCTCAAGTGTCTTTATTATTTCCGTATTTTTACACTTGTGATTTTATTTTATCTAGCTAGGGGAATTTTCGCCAACTTGATCTTTAACGAAAATTGGGTAAAAATTGTTAAAATCTGTTCACCCCCCCCCCCCCCCCCCCCTATAGATTAATATTATACATACCATAATATTTGTTTCAGTAATCAATATTATCAGCAGAATAAAATATTATCAACGTTTTGAGGCTCCTTCACTTTACGATATATTACTATCTGAACCAATCTTACCAATGTTTGGAGACTCCTTCACTTTACGATGTGCTCATGTCTGAACCACTTGATCTTCCTTGCTATCTCCCGAAACTGGTAACTGCGTGTGGGCACTTCACGATCTCAGGAACTTGAATGGAGGATGTATAAAGAAACCTTGAAGAAACTCTTTCTTCTAAGAGAAAACTAACTAGAACAATTCTAGTAATTAAAATTATATATATTATACTGCACCTACTTTTCTCTCTTTTTTCTGATATCTCACGTACACCCAGTGGCTTTTTAAAAAAAAAATGCTACTGCAATTATTGTTTTGCGTTGATAACCATGTTTCACGCACATAGTCTTTGCATCATATGCAAATTATTATGTATGTCGTTTCACATGCACACAAATTGCATCCAATACAAACTCTTGTGTTTTTAATTGATATATATCTTTTAATTATCCTTGTTAAATATATCTAATATATTAAAAGTGATAATAAGTATTTTAAATTTAAACTTAAATTTAAATACTTAGATAAATGATTTAGTAAAAATAAAATAATCCTATTATTTTATCTTCACTTAAATCCATATATCAACTAACACCTTCCAATCAATAGTTGATTAATAATTCATAATTATCAATATAATTAAATAATCCAATTATTTAATTAATTTAACTATTAACATTCATTAAATAAATAATCTCATTATTCAATTAATTCCCGAATATATACGTGTCACTTTTGTAACACAATTAATTGGACAATCTAATTAATTAACCGTGACCCTTGTTACCTAAATCGATCGGGCTAGCAAAGGGACCTAATGGACTTACAGTATTTTGAGCTCCAATAATCCTCGGAATCATTAATTAAACTCTTTAATTAATATTCCTTGATTATTAACTCCGGTGTTATTCCACTAAAAAACCGAAGCTACACTCTCTCAACTGTAGACGTTTTTACACAGACCGATTCAACTCGGTGTCCATCGATATAGCTATTACATATGGTGTGATCCTCCACAATAGTTCATAATTAGAGTTGGGTCATAATGTCCGTTATACCCCTCTAATTACATATATCCTTTAAGTACCATTGATTCTCTAATGGACAATAAATCCTATTTCCTTACTGAATTAGGAGATGGCTCATATTGTCCAAGCACCGAATCAACCCTTAAGGAAACTACCATCTACTTCTCACAAGAAGGAGTGGATTCCACTATTGTGTACAAACCTTTACAGCCACAGGCCAAACTGCAATCCCAACATACAGAGTATATTGATCAGAAAATGCATTTGACTTCACCCATGGTATATCAAAGACCACGATTTAACCTGAAGGAGTCGATAAGACACTCAGGATGAAGATCACCCACATATAGCCATCATTAGTTGATATATATGAATCTCATCGGTAAACGCATCTTGATTCATATAGATTATGGCCTAGTCCTATATGATCACATCATAAAAGGTGTCTCCATTCCCATATCTCATATGAATGATTTAGGATAGAATCATCGTACATTACGGAATGGACCGCAGCTATAGATTAACCACAAATAAAGTATCCAGCTTTATTTGCTATCTATGGACTATTTAGATTGCACGTCTCTTACTGTATCCATATGTATATGACACTCATATACACAGTTCGAGATTACATCTGGCAATCTTGGATGCTAAATATATGCACAAGTTATAAAAGAAACAACATAACAAGAATGAATTGAACTTTCCCTTTTATTTATTCCATAAATCCATTTACAAATTACATCTTTAGGGCATAAACCCCAACACACCACCCCCCCACCAAGAAGGGTCTGAGTGTAAGAGCATAGTTTCCATCTAGATCTCGAGATCGGGGATTAGCCGGGGAAGCCTCCTCGCCATCCTTGATGCCTTGGTCGGGCTACCACCTCCAAGAAGGGTCTGAGTGTAAGAGCATAGTTATCATCCAGATCACGATACCATGAAATAGCTAGATAGCCCTCATAATGCCTTGGTCAGGCTACCACCCCCAAAAAGGATCTAAGTGTAAGAGCATAGTTGTCATCCAGACCACGAAACCAGGAAATAGCTAGATAGCCCTCATAATGCCTTGATCGGGCTATAACCCCCTAAAGAGGCACGGGATTGGAAAGCTCTCCTACTTAAACTCCAAAGTTCCAGTTATTACTGGTTACTAATCTTCCATATGTATATGATTGCTTGTTGTGACAAGTGCAAACTAGCTTATAATCACATAAGGGGACTATTCACTAAAGTCATCGATCTACAAGTTTCTGCTGAGAGTTGAGAGCTCGGGCTAGCTGTCTACTTTCACACTTAAACAAAATTTTATATCTCGTTATCTTTGCCAAGATTCGAGTAAGTCAAGTTATTTTAGACGTCGCATCTAGGTCGGGATCAGGAATGAAGCAAGAGGATGTCATCCAAGTCAAAATTCATTGAAGCAAGCATGAATGAAATCTAAAGTCAGATTTCATTAATAAAATCTAAAGTCAGATTTCATTAATAAAATCGGAGCCTATCCCCTGGAAAGCCATCAGTTATCAAGCAGGGAGCCCAACCCTCGGTTCCGGGCTACACAAGCTAAAAGAATGAAGATGAAAAAGCTAATTAAACATGGCATGAGTAAAGCGGGGTGCCCACCCCCCTTTCAGAGCTGTAAAAGCAAGTTATGAATAGACTGTGTCAGGCTCCAGCTTCCTCCTGGTTCCTTCCTACTGCACCCTCTTCTTGGTTGCTCCTTCTTCTGGTGGTTGCTCATTTTAGTAGGCCATTTCTGCTATCCCTTCCACTGAAGGATCCTCGATCGCCCGCTATTCAGTTGGGTCCTCCTCCAAGACCTCATTAACCACCTCCATAACCCCAAGCGGGATGGCCGCGTCAAGAAAGGTGGCCATTGACTCTGTTATGCTCTCTCCCACCTCTGAATCTTCCCTTGAAGACATTTTAGAGGGATCCTGATCTTCTAGATGGCCTCCCACATGCCCTTCGGGTTGAACCCCTCTTGAGGATTCTCCGGGACTTGATGCTGGGAAGCCGGGGGGATGAGGAGGAGGAGGAGGAGGAGGAGAAAGGTCTGGCATAGCTGGCTGCTTCCTATCTCCAACCGTATTAGAAGGACCAAATTAATCGCCTTCTGGATGAGACATCTCCGCGACCTTGGTTGTTATCTCCTCCCTATCCCAGTCGGCAATGATGGATAGGTCGAAGGGAAGAGGTAAAGCTTCTGTAACCTGGAAAGAGGTATAAAAATACCTGTTGCTGAAGGAAGCATCCACCTCCGCTTGCAGCTCGACAAACTGAGCATGCAGAGCTTGATTCTCGATGTCCAACATCTTTGCTTTTGCCTTCCAAGAGTTTCTTTACTCATCCCGACTCTCAGACCGAAGGGTTTCTAAGTCAAGGGATCTTTTCATCCTCTCAAGATTGCACCGAAGCTCGGCTAGCTCCACCTCCATCCCCCTTTGGCAAGAAGTCATCTCCTGTACTAGATCTTGAGCCCGTGCTAACAACTCCATGGCTCGCTCAGCTTCAGCTTCAGCTTTGATTGCCTGATCATGGAGATTAGCCATCTGATGGCCCATGGCCACGTTGAATTTGAAGGCCTATAAAAGAGTTCAAGTTAGAAAGTGGCGAACCAAACTATTGCAGGAAAAGATAAAAAATGATGATTACCTCGGCCAAAAGGGTAGACCCCTTGGTGATCAGGATATCTACGGGCATTGAAGCCATCATAGACAGACTGCCCCCCGGGGCAGGAAGCAATAAATTTCCCTAAGACCTCATCTAGAGTGGCAGATCCTGACTGATTTTGTGGGCAAATTTGGGCACTCATTCTACACCAGCTTCCGTGTCATTTAAAGCTCGGGGGGCTGGGAGTATAGATGGGGAGACAGAAACATCTGCCCTGGTAGAAGCGGGGGCGACAGGAGCTAGAGTAGGAGTAGGGACAACTAGAGCAGAAGTTATCGCTGCTACGTCAGCTGCTTAAGAAACAAAGGTCCCCTTACCCCGCACCTTGGTAGCTCGCGATGCGAGGAGCACCATCTTGGACCTGTACTGAGAGGGGGAGGGAGCTAAACAGATGAAGCCTCAGTTGGAACAATTAGCCACCTTTTGTCTGAGGAAGCCAAAGGAATTTCTTGACTCGATTTGGCAGATGGAAGAGGGGTGCGAGCTTGCTGGGCTTCACGGGAAGCTGGAGTAACAACAAAAACTGTTAAAAGATAGAAAGAAGGGAAACCGTCAAAATTGATCTAATCAACGAAGTAAAACATGATGATTCAGTGTTACTTACGAGGAGTAGCATCAGAGATTCACAGATAGCGGTTTACCCGACGAGAATCGAAAGGGTCGACGGTTGGGAATTTCATGTTCAAGTAGTTCCTAGCAATGATGGCCTTCAACACAGATTCAGACTAAGTGGGCAAGGAATCCTGGCCCCATGATGGTTTATCGTTGAAAGCCGTATGAACCACAAACTCATGCCCACCAATGAAGGTCGAGCTTCCCTAGTCATCTCCCGCTAAGATCCACTCCTCTTTCCAAGCAGGGTTCTTCCTCAAAGCACCAGGGATGATAAAAATGAGCTTGTTCTTTGCCTTGGCATATAACTGACCTCGAGGAGCTCCAGACAGGTTTCCAATCTGAAAGAGGTAAGCCAGCTCCTCTGCTTCGGGATCCCTGGTAATTTTGCTCAGCTCGTATTGTTTCTTCCACATTACGAGAAACCTGATCAGATGCCTCCAGAAGCCGGGCATCAGTTGGAGGGGAGTTAACTATAGGGCGATGAGGGCCCGTCGAAGAGTAGGATGAAGAGGAATCCTGACCTCATTCTCGATGGCCACTGCTTGAATTGGAAGCACACCGTTGGAAGGTTTGAAGACGTCATGATTCCTGTGAGGGACAGAGAGAGAAAAGTTGTCAAGGATGTCGTACTTCGACCTCAGGCAGGCGAGCGGGCGAGCTATCTAGTTGGGGTTAGCGGTAAAGTCCGGGATAATTCTGAAATCTAAGGGGATAAGCCTCTCCAGAGAAGGACCGACAATTGTGACTTGGCCTTTCCCATCAGCGCCGTCCATTTTCCTCATCGGAATCTTCATCAACAAAGCTCAAGGGATTATTTGGTCGATCAGAAAATCCAGTCCCGATAGCTATGTTCCTGTTCTACCGATGAAGCTGCAAAGCCGAAGATGAGTCGTCATTGTCAAGGTCTCGTCTAGCCCGCTTTTCTTGGGCAAGATTGGCAACCTCTACGCCATCCACGAGGGAATCAACGGAGTCATGGATGACTTTCGACATAATGGAATAGAGTTTAGAGGCTGAGAAAAAAGAATGATTAGAGGCGTAGTTAGAGGGGGTAGTATAAGAGAGGGATTTTTTAATTTTAAAGTTTAAATAGCAAACGTGAAGAAGGCGGTGAAACTGTTGGGTATAAATAGAAGTAGGGGAGGCGATAATGTTGACGAAATCTTTGGTTGGATTGCCTCGAATAACAGAAATAGCTATAATGTAGCAGGACTGTTTTAGGGAATGTACTGACCAATGCTCACCAAGTCACCTGTGCAATTAATGAGAAGATTTCCTCCTAGATTTTTGGTAATGATAAGAGGGGGGGATTTCCCAATTAAAATAGGAAATCTGACTCCAACCCCAACTCAATCACCAGTGATCAAGTCAGAGGAGACTTCTATTAATAGCCAAATTTGGCTAGGGACCAAAGAGAAATTTTCCACTCTCCCAGCCTGAATCCAAACCAGAGATCACCTATCTGGAAACCCCGGTTCCTGAGGTCTAGCTTCAGAACCACCCCGTAAAAGCAAGGAAGGTTCTCCGAACTCAGAAAACATCTAAGGTGAAGCCCGACACAAACGAATCGAGCTCCTTCCACTAAATCAAGGCTCCCCGAGGTCGAAACTACCTAACAGTCTCTCCAAAAGCCAGTCATCCTCCCTAAGCATAGAGAGAGACCCATTAAGTGCCCATTTTGCTTTACAGTACTGTTTCGTCTCTCCGAAGGAAGATTTGAACCTATATGGATCGATGGGACGAAGCTCCCCAAAGCTCCATTACCACCAAAAAGCGTTCGCACTGCCACCTCAAGTTCCAAGGGATCTGGAAGGGTCTAGCCAAACTCATAGTACTAAGACCAATGTATGAATCTACCCCGCACTACGAAATGTTGAACGTTATATACGACAATCTCCATGAGGAATCGCACCATGAAGACACACGGGATCATATCCGCATTCCATCGAAACACCGTGTACGTGCATGACAAGTGTTTGAGTCCAAAGAGGAAACAAACTTATCTCTAAAAGATATTCTCAACTCCATTATTCGATCAAAGTCAACAACATTCAAAATAAGATATCCCGCCCGTTAAGGAGGGATTGGATTCAGAGAATCACAGCAAGAGAATCACCAATTTAACCTATTTGGATTGTGTATAAATACGCAGAAGTATGCACAAGAAAGAAATAGGAGAAAAACAGTGAGTGAATGAGAGCGGCATGGGGAAAATAAACAGGGAGATTGAACTTTGGCCTAAATTATATAATCAGAACACGACCGGTATCATGTTCTACTATTCGACAGGCACGAGGTTGCCACCCTACTGTACTCCAACGAGTTTGAGTGTGTTTGAGAGATTTTTGCATTTCATACATGTTCTACAATAAACATTTATACTCTCGTTTTCATTATATTCAAACATTCATTTCTATCCTAACAGGTCAGGTACCTAAGATACCGACCCTGTGCACCACCTCCGTGATAGTGGTCTCGAGGGTGTTAGTTGGAATTTCTCACCTCAAGTAAATTTCCTGTTAACATTGTTTAATTCAAAAAATTGGTAATCAATCGTATTAAAACTTATTCACACACCCGCTGGGTTAGGATTGACACACTTTTAGGGAATTTCAAATACTATTTTATCTAAATTTTGTGTCCAAATGATGTGACATAACTATAATCTATTCAATTAAATTGTATTAGATTTTTATCATTTAAATAAATATGTTATAGTGATGTCACATCATTTGGGTAAAGTAGTATTACTCTTTCTGATAATCTACCGGACGCGTTTTTAGCGTTTTTATTTTTAAAATATAGCTTTAAATATATGCTATCGAACACATTTTCGAATTTTAAAATTAAAACAAAAAATACTCTTTTTATTTTTTCTTTTTTGAAAAACAATAAATGAAAAATGTTTATAGGACACATTCTTACGGTTTCTGGTTCATGAACCGGATAGTTCAGTAAGACTCCGGTTTAATAGAAACAATAACGACACCGTTTTATATCTTCTCAGTTCAACCCGGTGATTTGTTTTTTTTTTTGAACCGGCACTAAAACCCAGAATTTTATTTTACAAGATAACACTAAACCCCACAAAAGCTCCTCTTCTCTTCAACGGAGAATATAATCCAGTTGTGTTTTTCTGTTCAATTCCTAATTTGAGACTTGAAGTTTGGCCACCAAAAAATGAGTTCAATCAAAACTCTCTCTCGTTATTTGCAATCAGAGCCTCCTCACCTCCCCAGATTCACAAACCCCAACAAACCACCACCGTCCATCGGCAGCCCACTACACCACAAGCACAAACCACACAGACTCTTAATCCAACCCACCAAACCACTTCGCGCTGTCTCAATCACACACATTTCTCAGAGACCCACTTCAGGTTTCTCATCCCAGAACAGATTTCTAGAGTTTTTGAAGGAAAAAGCTGTGGTCTGTTTAGTTGGGTCCTTCATATTCTTGGGTTGTTTTGGTTTAAATGCCAGGCCAAGCCTGGCGCTGCCTTACACGATGAGCGAAGCCGGAGAGAGTCCAGAGGAGAAGAGAGAGAGCACCCAAATGGGGAAAACTGAGGAGGAGGAGATGTGTGAGAAGATTTTGGAGACAGAGCCGAAAAATGTGGAAGCTTTGAAGGTGATTGTGCAAGGGAAGATGAGGAGAGGAAAGACCAAGGAGGCTGTGGAGTATGTGGAGCGGTTGATTGATATCGAACCCAATGAAGTCGAATGGAGGCTCTTGCAGGCACTTTGTTATGAGTTGGTGGGGCAGTTGAGCAAGGCCAAAAGATTATTTAAAGAAATCTTGAAGAAGAGGCCTCTTCTGCTTAGAGCTTTGCATGTATGGTACTTGAATTTTAGCATTTTTTCTTTGTTGCTAATTTATGATTAGTAGTTTTTCTGCATAATTGTGCAATGCCTATGATATAAGGTTAGTTGTGTATGGAAATGTAAAGTTTTGGGCATGTACACTATCTTTTACATTTATGCTTATTGGTTCAAGATGATGGGTTTATTTGAGTGATAATATTTCATTGTTAAATTTAGTCATGTTTGACACTAAGCTTGGAAGTACTTGAACTTACAAGGTGCAGAGTCTATTATATATATATATATATATATATATATATATGGATTTATATTTTGTTTTTGACCAGAAATTCTTTACTCTGTCCTTACCTTGTTGACATGCTTCATTAGTATTAGGTTTAATCTCTTTATGATTGGCTCTTTCCTTGGAAATTCTTGCATACAAGTTTTAACCCGACTCTTCAAAATCCTTAGAATGATATCTGATGACCTATTTGCAGCATATAGTGACTATAGACAGTAAACTACCATATTGTAGATCCTAAGATTTCTCATCACACTGCTGCATTTAAGTTGGGATGTTTTTCGGTCAAAGAACTACTGTAAATTTTTTTTCTGTTGTATTTATTTTATTGTAATTACAACGATTGGTTAGATGAATGCATCAATATTGAATTGGTGTTGTTCTTGTTTAACAATTCATTTGGGTGCACTATATTGATTGTATCTGCTGTTTCTAGGATCACTTAAACAACATCGTTTTGCAATTGTATTAGAAGTCAGTTTTATGAAATCTAAAAAGAGAGTATATGTGATATAGGAACCTTTATGTCATGTCGAATCTGAACCTAAATGTACATAACCTTTTCTAATTCATTCCTCCAAGCTTATTATTCCTACAGTTTGTAGGATCACTTAAACAACATTATTTTGAAATTGTATTAGAAGTCGGTTTTGCGAAATCTTAGAAGAGAGTATATGGTGATATAGGAACCTTTATTTGTCATGTTGAATCTGTTCCTAAATGTACATACGATGTTTGGTCTTGTTATCAAAACAGGAAATGGATAAATTTTGATCCGTATTAGCTCTCTTGTTCATGCTCACTTCAACATTTGTATTGGTTCTAATTATTGAGAAATGGTTAATAATTTTTTAACCAATTATGAAAGTTTTTCAGCTTTAGGGAGTATTCTTAGGGTTCACATTAGGATTGTATTCTGTTATTGAATCTATGATGAAGTTTGGCCTTATTTCCGTTGGCGATGAATGAAAAATTCTATTTTCATAATAATAAATGTATGATTAATAAGTAGAAAATGATAAAAATAATTACAATAATGAAGTGTCATCAGCAAACTTATAAACTTAACCACTAAATATTAAATTTAAAAGAAAAAAATAATAATAGTCTGCTTAATGTTCCTTGAAAGGATTGCCATTGTCTGTATTAAGGAGTTTCCCAGATGCCTAATTGTCTTGATGCAACTTTGAATCTGCTAGCACTGTGGTATAATTTTCCAAAAGTCATTTTGTATCATAATTGTGCACTTATTCGCATTTCCAAGAGTGATGATATCTCTAACTCACTTTCTCAGGGTCTGGCATTGGTGATGCACAAAAACCATGAAGGCCCTGTTGTTTTTCAGATGCTAACAAGTGCACTAGAAGTTGCTGGTCGACAAAAGAGAGTAACTGAGGAGAGGAACATAAAACTTCTAATTGCCCAAATGCATGTTGTAAAGGTTTGTAAAATGATTCCAGCTTATTGAATGTGTATATTTGTAATCCTTTTGAGGGAAGAGAGGCTAGACCAAGTGAATCTGTTGCCATTTATCTTGCTTGCATTGGGTCTTATGGACTGGTTCATTCTTTAGATTGGAACCACCTCAAAGTAGAGTTGAATTCACCTGAAAGAAGAGAAATGGAATACTGTTCAATTTCTGGGATTTAAAGATGAAAATTGGAAAATTTAATATATTCCATCATTCTTAAAATCAATTGTCCCATCTAATAATATCACTTGTCTTGCAGGGGGAATTGGAGGAGGGCTTAAAGAAATTTCAAGATCTGATAAATGAAAATCCACGGGATTTCCGTCCTTACCTTTGCCAGGTATTTCCCTTTGTGCCCTTTGCATGCTATTGGTATTTTGTTCCACAAACGGTTTATCACAAAATGAAGTCCTCTCCTTTAATCTGGTTTAGGGTTGATAGCTCGTCATTTTTTTACGTGATCACTTGGCCCTGACATTCGAATTATGGACTCCAGGTCTTTGTCTCAATATTTTGTATCTATGGACAGTAAAAGCATATTCTAGAAAGGGTTGAAAAAAAAGGATGCCATACTAATACTACATGCTATATATTTATCGGTTCTTGAGAAGTTTACTCTTATCAGTTGAAAATTTCCTTTGAAATAATATCTTAACTACAAGAGGATGACAAATTTTAGCTTCTGGTGCAATGTGTGCTTTTCCATGTAGGACATAGTGAAACAAACAAAAGTTGAACAATTTGCTTATCAAAAAATTATGTAAATAAAACTGTGATTGCATTGAAATGAATGGAGCTAAAGCAGAAGAAATAAAAATTAGGAGGGATGATCGCTTTTTATTTTGTGGCAGGGAATAATCTATAGTTTACTGGATAAAAAGAAGGAAGCTGCAGAACAGTTTGAGATATATGAGAGCCTTGTGCCTGAAGAATTTCCGCAAAGAGGGTTTATGGACGATGTTGCCTTGGCCGCAAAAACGAAATCTAGGGGACGGCTGCAACAGGAGTTTGAAGCTGAAGTCTCGTACAAGAAGTGAAGTCTTGCTTGCATTATCTTTTAGACTTTTAGAGATGGGAGGGAAATGTTGTTAAATTATGATAACAATGTATAGAATGATTGTCCTGAGCTGTGAGCCTGTGACTGTGACTCATTTGTGGAAAATATATGCATTTATTTATTTTTAAAATATTAACTTTTGTTACCCATTACTTTTCTGTTATCCTAAAATTGTAGAGCATCAAGCTGAATTTTTGTCTCTTAACGTTACCCACTAGGGAAAACAAAGAATATCTTAATAGTGGGCCCGTATCAAGTCCATGGATTCAGTGGTATATAAAAATCCACGTCAACGGCGACATCCATACAGTACGTAGTAATCTAGCAGCACCATGAACACGTTGTCTCTAGAACCACCTTCGCTTACCAACTCCAAACCCGCTTTCAGGGAAAACCGCCGCTTCTTCATCGCCTCCCTTCCTTTCCCTTACCGGGGAACCGCTGCTTTTCCCAAACCCACTTCCCGCGCCAAAACTCAACTTCCCGCGGTTTTCGGCAAGACCCAGACTGAGAGTTCCCTGACGGAGCAAAACGATGGGCCGGTGAGAATAGTCGCCGTGGTCGCTCGAGGCACCGTCAGCCCCCTCAATGGCGCCACGTGGCAGGAGGTCATGCTCCACATCGTAAGTCGAAACTGTTCTGTTTTGTGCATCTTGTAACGGCTACTTCGAATTATAATTGAATTTGGATTTGGTTCACATTGGCTTTATGAGTAAGATTTGTTTTGCTGTTTTCGCTCATGGACAAGTCATTTGTGTTTTATCTTCTCTATCTAATTCCAATTACAATCCATGTAGACACCCCATTGCAGCTAGAATAGGATTTATTAGTTATACAATTTGGTTCGATATTTTTAATATTTTTATCTAATCATCCTCCTCTCTGCAAGTAGGCAAGGAGACTAAAATGGGTTGATCAAGAGTTTGAAATGTGTGTGTTCACTGATGATAACTTCAATCAAGCTCATCTGCAAAGGGAATTAAGCAATGCGGATATTTTGGTGATTGTTGGTGTCACAAATGAAGAACCTGTCAAGTGGATTCAGGGCAATAGCCAAAACATCCCAAACATAATCACCTTTGACTCCTCTCCGAGTTTACTGAATAAACTGGGAGGATCTTACGTCCACGGTACAACAAAAGGGACCTTGTTTGGCAAATCGAGTGAATCTGTTGAAGTTATCCTAACAGTATCTGAGGCATGGGATCGACATAATTCTGATGATATAAGGTTCTGTTTGTTGGTTATAATCAATGCTTATATTAGGCCAGTGCCAATACTAAACAACATGAGGTCTAAGGGTTTTTCAACTCTAAACTGCATGGTACAGAATTGTGGACCTCAAATACTAAACTGCCTTTTCGATCCTGACTGTAGAAAAGCTCTTCAATGCTTAAACCAATGCAGTCCGGTAGATCAGGTGTGCAATTACAGATGCATTGCTTCATACGAAAGTCCAAATCTGGAAGCATTCTCTTTGTGTGTATTACAGAAGAACAATTGTTTACAACTGGATGCAAAGATCCCTGAAAAGCCTTATGTACCTCCAATGGTTAAGTTTCGAGGGGAAGAATTGTGTCACGAAACCGCTGAAGATCTTTTTGTTGGTTGGTTGGGGAATCTAGATTGGAGTTGGCGTGTTGTTGCAGGACAAAACCCAGCTTACGATCAATTTCCATGCCAGTACCAGCTTTTTTATAGGGGAAAGGCGACAGGCTCGTTTTGGTATGAACCTGTTTTTCAGGTTAAAACTCTGGAGGGAAAACTGGTTTGGAGGCGGCGTAAGTATCGGGTTAAGAGAGGCAAGATTCCAGGGACATTTTACTTTAGTGTCCTGGATAATGGTGTTGTGTCAAATGAGTTCTGGACAATTGTTAATGTATCTGATGATTTTAGTTGGGGTTTGTTTCATTATCAAGGAGCTGCTCGAGTTGCAGGTCAGTCTTATACCGGAGCAGTGCTTGTTAGCCCGAATGGGGCCTACCCAAATGAGACAGAAAGAGGGAGATTAGTTTTTGCTTTGGAAAAATGTGGAATCAAAGAATGGGAACTTTTTACAGTTGATAATTGCTCATGCCAGGATCCTCCATTAGGAATCCCAGAAGGTTCAAATTTGCATTCCCAAAATAATGCCTGTGTTTAGCTTACCTCTGATGGCTGTTAGATGATTCTTCCACTCTCGGATGCTTCACAGAACAATACTCCCTGGATTGATGAGTATGCAACATTGTCTCTTAATATCTTCGCAAATGAAACAATGATTGAAATTACAAGTAGAAATAAATGAATTTGTTTGTGCATATCATAGGAGAGTGTAATAATGTAATATCTCGATGTATTCTGGCATTTGCAGCCACAAATTCATTAAACATTTGGCCATGAGAATGTTCCACAAATGGTTCACAATAAAACTAACCATTAATTTACTTATCTCAAGGTCATTTCTCACATTCTTCAATTCATCATTAAACTTCTCAAAAGCTGTTCTTAACTTCTGATCTAGTATGGTAAAAAAATTTGAAAACAGAGATGCACCAGCCGGGAATCAAACCCGGGTCTGTACAGTGGCAGGGTACTATTCTACCACTATACCACTGGTGCATTGTTGTTAGCACATTTCTACATTTTCTATAACAATTATAGAGTAAAATAATTGTTTAAATAAAAAAGTGGAACAATTCGAGTTATAAGTAAATGGATTGGATGCAAATTGATGGTGAATAAGAGATTAAAGTAACAATTTCGATTTGATAGCCTAACCCAAAGTTCAAATATATTCACCTTCTTTTTTTTCCGTAATTTATTAATAAACGGTATTTGATAAGCATAATTTAAAAAGTGAATCTTAGACAATGCAATTCACAATAAAGCAAAAATGGATTAAAGTTACAAATTTATTTTCTAACAACTTTTAAGGTGTGAATAATATGGGAAAATTATGCAAACTTCCTTCGAGTTTAGTCAATATTACACTCACCAGTAATTTTTATCAAAACCGTACAAACCTCCCCTAATTTCCTTTGACTAACCACTAGCTTAACATTTATCTAATTTTGAATTAGGAAATATCTAAATTACTCCTAAATTGATTTTTTTTTTTGTTGATAAAACTCCTAATTGATTTTAATATTATAATAATATAACATTTTGAAATTATTGAAAATTAAATTAATCAATAAAAAAATTATTTAAAAAAAAAACATAGGAGGGGGAGGAGATCTGTGCAGATCTCCTCAAAATTGAAAAGAAAAAAAAAACTTTTTAACTTTTATTCCATATTTATTACACAATCTAACGTGAAACGACTCAAACCTATATATGGTTTCGAATACGAATCCCTGCAATTGTTTTTCAAAGAAATTAATTTATCCCTCAATTAAATTATGTGATAAAAAAAAGGCAACATCTTTTTTAATTTTAGATGACTGCTCCAACTCAAAGGGATTGCTTACCTGATTCTGACTTCTTAAGTTTAGATAGAGAGTTGTGTGTGAAGGCCTCTATAACCGTTAATAGAGAAAGTGATGATGAGATGAATAGTGGCCAAACCAAGTCTAGCTGGAATTCTGGAAATCTCTGAACACCTTAGACCCGGTTCTTTTCTAAATTTGTTGTTGTTGTTGTTGTTGGGTCCCTTTTTGCTGATCCTCTTTCATTCTTTCTTAACTCCAATCCTGTTTCTATTGGAGTTATGACATGATTGTATTTTTCCATACCAAATCTCTTTAGAATTTCTTTTGCATAGATACTCTAGGAGATGAAGATACCTTTTTCGCTTTACATAACTTCAATACCAAGAAAATGAGTCATTAGACCAATGTCAGTCATCTCAAATTCTTTCACCATTCTTCGTTTGAAATCTTCAAACATGACTGGATTGTTACAGGTGAAAATCAAGTCATCAACATATAGGCATGCATATACTTTATGGAGTTGGACTAGTCAACAGATACATGGAGACTCCTGGCCAGTCTCACCTAAATGCTGCAAAGAGGATACTTCGCTACATAAAAGGTACAATTGATGATGGTATATTTTATACCAAATGTGAAGATTACAGGTTGATTGGCTATTCAGACAGTGATTGGGGAAGAGATCTGGATGAATGTAAAAGCATGACAGGCTTTACGTTTTTTTATGGGAGATACAGCATTCACATGGTCATCCAAAAAGCAATCCATTGTGACACTGTCATCATATGAAGCTGAGTACGTTGTTGCCTGCTCAGCTGTTTGTCATGGTATCTGGATCAGGAATGTGTTGCAGTACTTGGAATTTCCACAAGATAATCCCACAGAGGTCTACATCGACAATGGATCAGCGATTGTGCTAGCAAAGAATCCAGTATTCTATGAAAGAAGCAAACATATTGATACGCGATATCATTTCATTAAAAAGCATGTGAAAAATAAGGAGGTGGAACTAGTCTCTTGCAGGACATATGATCAAGTTGCTGATATTTTCACCAAGCCACTCAAACATGATGTGTTTTCAAGACTAAAGACAATGTTTGGTATGACGAAGCACGGAAAGTCAAGTTTAAGGGGGGATGTTGAAAATTAAACTTTGACTTCCCACCACCCTTCTAGAAACCGGTCATCACATGGCTATAACCACCATCCAAATTTTTCAACAAACCAACCCCCAACTACCATCAACCAGCTGTTTTTGCTTTTATTGTTTTTTGTTTTTTTTATCATCTCATTTTCTATATAAAGGGATGAAGTTTGTGTTGTAAATGTGTAGAGTGGTGTGAGAAATCAAGATAGATAAATAGAAAAGCTTCTCCTTTCATTGTGTTTGTGCTCAGAATTCTCTCTTAAATGTACACCACAAGTGACCTTAACAATATCATTCCACCAACACTCATCACTGACCCCGTAAGAGAAAGTAATATCCTAAAACTCTTCTAAAACGACCACTGCACATGAATTCATAAGGTCTAGAGCCTGCTTATCGTTGGGCTTCTCAAATCCTTGAACTTTAGAAAATCTACCAAAAGCCATAAGAATTCTTGAGTTCTATTTGCAGTATCTTAGGAGTGTAAATCAAACAACAAAATCTAATGCATTTTCACACATCAAGTTAGTGTGCACAGTAGTAATTTATTCATAGAGAATAAAAATAGTTACCATGTTTAACACACCTAGTTTTACCACTACTAGAAAAAAATGTGTTTTATGACGGTTAAAACCCGTCATAAATGCCAATTATGACGGTTTTAAAACGTCAAGGAATCCAATGTCAAGAACCATTTTATGATGGTTTTACTTTATGATGGTTTTCAATGTCATAACTTATCGACGCTTTTTAACCATCATTATTTACCCATCGTTAAGTAATGATGGTTAAAAACCATCAAAAATCTGAAAACATTTAAAAAAAAAATCATTGTGGAATATATTATATATTATAATATATAATATATTCCACAATGAAAATTAATTATATCTATTATTAATTTTTAAATTTTTAATAATTCATCAAATATATAAATACAACTTACTAATTATCTTTCAAAATTAAACAAAATCAATATAATTGAATAAGCACATTAGATTAAAAAAAAAACAATACAATTACATTATCAAATACAAAGAAGTATATACTCTATTTACAAAAATATGTATCTCAAAATTTAACTACATATTCCCTCTTAAAAAGAAAAAAAAAAGTAATTACACATAGTGTCAACACTAGCGATTGAAGTTGTTTGTAAGGAGAGTAAAACTATCCCAAGAATTTCTACTCTTTGAATGCCCTGCAAAACAAATATAAAAATAGAATGAAAAAAAATAATTTTTCATAAGGTCATTAAAAAAAACATATACATTCTTCAAACTTAAAATTTAATTTACTACCAACAAGAACAACACCCATTGGAATAAGATTGAACAAATCTTTATCAAGAAACAATTTTTTTTAAAAAATGATCTTATTTTTATATCTCACATATCACAATCAATAAAAAATTACAAAAATCAAACTTTTTAAACCCAAATTGATATTACAATGAATCAAATTTAATTCAAGAATATAAAAATAAACTATTGAAAGGAGAAAATAAACGAAAATATAGAAATAAAAATAAGGAGATATAACAAAAGAAATAAAGAAAAAAAAAACAACCTGGATCATAGTAGAAGTAGAAGAAAAGCCTGTTCGCAGAAATACCTCACGAGAAAATTTTGAAAGAAAAAAAATTGATTTGGGTTGGGAAGGAGGTAGCTATACGGCCACAACTCTAAAAACAAAAGAAAGTTAAAAACTTACAATTTAGAGTTATGACTTAATGGAGATGTTGAAACCTAATAGTAATGGTGGGACCCATTATTTCCCTCTTTTACTTTTTTTTTTTTCCCTCTTTTAGTTTTAAATTACTTTTAACTTTTTTAGTTTTCCTCTCTCCTTTAATTTTAAATTACTTTTTATCTTTTTATTTTCCCTCCTTTAATTTAGGTTACTTTTTTTACTTTTTAATGTAACATTCTTTAACTATACATAATCAAATTTTAATATTATTTTGTATTTTTATGTTATAATATAATTATAAAAATTGATTCAATAATATAACTATAAATGAAGTTTATAAAATGCTATAACTTTAAGTTTGAATATAATATTTTATAATATCTTACAGAATTCACATAATTTTTTATATATAAAAAAATCAATTATATTTATTTACAATATCTATTTATTCAAAACCCATATATATTTTTAAGTTTTTTATTTTCCTTTTGATAGGATTCGAGCCGCTAGCTTAAGAGTTATTTGTCCAAACTTCAAGCTCGTTCTTCTACTAATTGAGCTAGAACAAAAATAGATAAAACATTTTTAAAATGTTAAATACCGAGTTATGACAGTAAAAACAGTCATCCACCCATGATATTTTATTGTTTTTATTAAAAACCGTCACAAGTTACGATGGTTTATAAAAACCGTCATAAAAACCGTCGTAACGTTGTGATGGTTTTTAAAAACGTTATAAGTTTTGACACTTTTTTAAAAACCATCATTAATGTGTCATGAATCATCATTTTTGTAGCAGTGTTGACTTCTCTAAAATTTTGAGAGTGAATTATACACTCAAAATCATTAAAATTTTAAAGGCATATTCCAGCACCCATAGATAATAGGTAAGATAATAGGAGGATCAAGAACTTCTGTCTGAACCTTAGATTGTGAAAGCCTAAGATAAACACTTGATTCATGTATTAAATAAACATAAAGGATCCATTTATGTATGTTAACAAACAGCAAGCTTTACCTGTGAAAATGACAGCCATCAATTCTAATTACAATCCATGTACACGGCATCAATTTGCTTTCAAATAAAAAGAACCTAACATAATCTGGTTTAATTTTGCTGACATCCTCTTCAAAACCCCCAGCTCTTTAACAAGAAACGGATTTTCATTCCAAAACTTTTTCCCAGCTATATTCTCTGAGTGGACTATTCTTGCCTTTCTCCTCAATCTTTTAACAGGAGCCTCATTCTTATTATACTTGACAATATCTTCCACCTAAATGAAGCTCAAAAAGGAAAAAAGAATCAAACCAAAAATAAAATAAAATGAATGAATCATATCAGCTTGAGAAGAAGAATTCTATTAAGGCACTATAAACGGTAACAATAAACATCAAGTAAATGCATCATAATAACAGATGTAGGCCAGAGCATATCTGATTCAAAATATATCATGGATTCATTTTGAAAGTGAAATGCTGACTCGGTAGAATCTCCCAGACACCAATACAAAACATTTATGATATAAATAAGGCCGATAGATTTTAACATGATAAAGGGGTGAGATCACCTCTGTTTTGAAAACACTAGATCCCTGACGAAACAACTCAGGAAGCTTTTTGTAGTTGATACCAAACTGTTGAAAAAGAAGCTCATTTTTCTCTTGCTTCTGAGTTCCCTGCAGAGTTGACAAACAAAATATAAGTTAAAGGAATGAAGGGATTTGATATAAAAATATTTTATCATGCTTATTCTTGAAACGAGATTTAGAAAAAGAAAATCGGAGTAGGGAATTGAGATTAGTCGATAAGTGGAAACAAGTTTTGAAAATTCAACAAATTAATAAATAACTACAATAAGACCAGATGGATTTCAATCTAGATAACAGGTATACATATAAATGAACACAAGCAAGTATTAGATCAATACTTATCACCTTTAGAATTTCCCGTGCTTCGCTTTCAGTCTTTCCACATTTAACAAGCATCCCTAGACAAGTTTCATATTGATCATTGATATGACCTGCAAAACCAAGCACAAGGACAGTACCATCAAATTCATATAATCTGTAAACGTTTTCTTTATCTTCACAATTTTTTGAATGAATTCATAGTTTTATCATCTAGAGGAAGAGAAGAAATAAGACGCATTATATAAGTCAATATTAAAGTTCGAAGAGAAATACACGTTAATAGGTTTAAATAGTCTGTTTAAATATCAGTGGTACTACTTACAATCATTTTGTCTCCACGCAATATATGCTTGAAGTACCTCTATTGATGCACAGCATATGGCTCGTGCATGAAACGAAGGGGAAATTCTCAACTCCTTCAGGGGGTAAAACTCTTTCCACTTCGTGACATACACAGATGTGAAGAATGATACAATGAGAGAGTGTATCTTGCTGCATTTCAAGCATAAATGATATATTATTCTGTCCAAAGGGAAAAAAGGTCTAAAACTCATTTAAAGCTAGATGAATTGACTACTAGGATAGGGGACTGGATGTACTTGAAAACTCTGTTGTTATTCATTCCAACTTCCAAGTCAAGCACTCAGGTGTTCATAGCTTCATAGACTCCTAATTTAAGGGTAGCACTAAACGAAATGAACAAATATCTCTTCAGTTACTTGTCTAATGTTTCTAGTGCACTGCTTCTACTCAACTAGTAAACTTATTGAAGTATATTAAATCTATAGATAAGTGAGTTCAGAATTTATCTAATTGATTGATAAGCAAAAATAAGAACACAAATATGGGCACAAACTCTCATGAAAGACAGCAAACAAGATGTACCAAAAGGAACGAGTAGTGCACAGGTGTAGAACTCAAGGTCAGCACAAAGGTAGATTAAACTTCAACATATATATATATATATATATATATATATATATATATATATATATAGTCCGGGCGACGGAGTTGGAATGGTTTGAAATTTTGACAGCTGATAAGTTTTGGCAAGACATTTCAAAGTCATGAGCTTTGCTCGTGAACCATACCCTTTTTTAGCCGAATTCCATAGTTTAGGCCGTGAAAAGACCGTTTTTACCGTTTTAGGAAAGTTTCGTTTTTATAATAAATCGAGTTTCCCAAGTCCAAATCGACTTCCGTCAATTCTGGGATGCCTAGGATTCTTAGTCGAATTAGTTTTTGTTTTAATCTCGTTTTTTCTTTTTTTTGGTAATTTTTCCTTTTTTTGGCTCGTTTTCTTGTTTTTCAAGGAATACGATTAGGTTTAGGTTTTATTTGCTTTAAATAAGGATGTAAGCCGAAAGGCTAATCAGTTTTTGATTAATAAAAATTTAGAGTTTCTCTAATAATCTCAAATTTCGGTATTCTTTATGAATCAACGAATTTAAAACCTAATATTTCAGTATTCATGAGCGAATCAACGGAATTTTAGTAGGTTGTTTCTAATTGTTTCTTGCAGGTTTTTCTCGACAGAGCTTTCGTTACATCAACACAAAGGTAGATAAAACTTCAACATATATATATATAATCTTTCAGCATATTATATTGAGAACACTTAAAACTGCTACCACTCAATTGTCAAAGCCACATCATCAATGCCAATCCTATTACATGGCCAAGACTTGATATTTCTTATAGATGAGATGTTATGAAGTTGAAGGAAAATAATATAAACCTGGCTCGCCTCTGGTAAAACTTAGATGTTCTCTTGAAAACGAAACTGTAAATCATATCAAATTCAAAAATTAAGCGGATAATGCATTCAATACACAGAATCAAAATATGGGGCATATAACAAACCATTTTACCTACCTATATTCATCGTTATAACCATATGAGAAGATTATATCAGGATACTCCTCCGACACAGCAACCGCACACGAGTTCATCAAATTCACGGTCATCTCATCATTTGGTTTCCCAAAGTTGTGAACTTGAGAGAATCTAAGAGTCTGTCTTGTAAACGTTTTTCAGTTGCTTTCAAAAATAAAAATTGAAAAATGAAAACAACATTTTTTGTTTCAGTTTCGAATTCTGAAAACGTTTCTGGTAACATATACTAAAAGTTGTATTTTGAAATTGAAAACGGAAAAAACGCGTCTGGTAGGTTAACCGAAAACTATCAAAAATTGAAATATCAATTTTGGCATTTTGTTAATATTATTACAACTATAAACAAATTGATTAAATAATTAACCAATATAATTTTTGTATTGTAATTTTAAATTAAACAGAACAACACATCAAAAATTAATTCAAAAAAATATATCAAAAATTGAATTAATCAAAATTAAACTCTTAAATTATAAATAAATATATACTAAAAATATAACTGTATATATCATATTAATATTATACATATTATAATAATACTTAATATAAAATAATATATTATAGTATATATAAATATATAATATATATAATAATATATAAGATAATATATATAATCATAATATTATATATATTATAGAATATCAATATACTAATTATGTAAATATTATAATATATAATATTTATATATTATAATATTATATATATATATATATAAACTATAATATACATAAAATATATTATATTATAATATATATATATATATGTGTATATAATAATTATAATATATATATATAAGAGGGGCACTTTGGTCATTTGAAAATCTTGTCTCGTCTTGTCCTAGTCATATCAAAGGCATAACATTACAATTAATAGTTAAAAAAATGATATTTTTTATATTAAAAAAGTGAAAAAAAAAGAGTGAAAAACAAAATGAAAAACAAAAACAAAAACAAAAAACAAGTATATTGTGTTTGAGGAACTGATGAAATACATCACATTTTTTAAGGTGTGTTGTGATGATGTCACAATTTTAATAACTTATGTTTAAAATGCACCTATTATGGTGAATTGCCCAAAGTACCCATAAACTTAAATTTTTTAAAAGCCCATTTCTGAACTCGTTGGTATCTCTCCAGAAAAGTTGTTGTCTGAAAAACTTGAGTCTCGGCCCTCTCCAGATTCTGCAGTAGAAGGTAACAAATATTTATGATCTTCACTTAAATTTCTTTTATTTCCTTTATGCATTTTAGATATTTTGCATTCATCTCTGTGTGGGTTTACAATGTATCCATTCCTTGATATCAATGTATCCATTTCAGATTCTGCACTAGAATACTTTTTTCTTATGTGACCGAGAAAATTTTAAGATGAATTGAGCTTATTTTATATTGGAACGAGCTCTTGTTTAGTTTGAAAAAAGCATGATTATTTGAAAAAAATGCTCGACAAAAAATGTTCGATCTCTTAGGAAAAGTTCTCGAACCCTTTAAAAAGATCTGGAAACCGTTACAAATGTTCTCGATCCATTTAAAAAGATCTCGAACCCTTTAAAAAGATCTCGAACCGTTACAAATGTTCTCGATCCCTTAGAAAAAGTTCTCGTTCCCTTGTTAAAAGTTCTTGATCCCTTGATAAAAGTTCTCGATAATTTGAGAAATAGTCTCGATCCCTTTAAAAAGTTCTCGAACCGTTAGAAATGTTCTCGATCCCTTAGAAAAAGTTCCCCGTTGACTTGTTGAAAGTTGACGATCAGTTGATAAAAGTTCTCGGTCCTTTTAACAAATATTCTTGATCCCTTTAAAAAGTTCTCGAACCGTTTCAAATGTTCTCGATCCCTTACAAAAAGTTATCGTTCCCTAGTTAAAAGGTTTTTAACCGCTATAAAAAGTTCTCGATAGTTTGACAAATATTCTCGATAAAAGTTCTCGAATCGAGCCCTTTTTATAAGTTCTCGATCCTTTGTAAATTATTCTCGAACCCTTGAAAAAATTCTCTATCCCTTATATAAAGTACTCGATCCATTTGAATTTTTTGTAATTTTTAGTAATTGTAAAAGTTTTTTTTTATCTGTTAATAATTGATTGTGATGATGATTTTCACAGGACAATGAATCGGGTTAGATTAGTAATATCTTACAACGGTCGATGAGAGCAATTACCTAATGGAAGTCAGAGGTTTCCTTGTTCCGATAATCAAGGAATGTATATGTCCAGAAATATGACTTACGAAGAGCTGGTGTCGATCATACAAACCATTGTGAAGTACGATGTGAACAAATACATTGCTGATCTACAATCTATATCAATCGTTCCCGGGACCACATGTCGCACATTTATAAGAAATGACGACGATGTTTTGTTTATGCTAGGGGAAGATAGGGTAATCCCTCAAGTATGTGTCAGTTTAATTGAGAGGGCTGCAGGAGGTGTCATCGGTGAAGAAATCCCTCCTCATGATAACACCCAACAATTTCGATCTTCAGACGGAAGCAACAAATTGTTCACAGAAAGAAGTGGGATTGACGGTAGGGAAAACCTATGAGGTGTCCCACCGGAAGTAGCCGACCATGGTGGTATAGTTGGAGCTCAATTGGATGATGATTTCGGTTGTCAAATTGAATTGAACGCTGGCAGTACAACCACCAATACAATGAGATGTACGATGACATGAACAATGAACGGAACAATTTACCTCATAACCTACCAATCCATGAGGTGGCTAATGAGGCAAATTCGCATCCGATATATAATGTACCGAATAATGAGGAAGATGAAGAACGGTTTGAAACGGAAAGACGTGCAAGACGTGTCCACGGATGTAGTTCCACTACAATAGATATAGCTGGGACATCTGAGGTCAGGCCTGATGTAACTCTAACTGATTTTGTGAATGCCAGAACGTGGGTTATTCCAGGAGCAGAATCATACTCGTTTGGTATGGGTGGAAGAAGAAACTGGGTAGAAGATGAACCTACCAGCATGATATATAAAGGTCAATTTTTTCCTACTAAAAGGGATTGGAAGAGATTGGCTGGCCATTTTGCAATGCGGCACAACTTCGAGTGGAAGGTGAAAAGGTCGAATAAGACAACATTACATCTGGTTTGTTTGAAAAAGTATATGGAAGTTAAGAGCGGTTAGGAGAGATGAAGCGACATACTTTCAAGTACGTAGTTTTATCAACGAACACACTTGTCCGTTGGAGGAGATTCACCGTCGCCATCGACAAGCTAGTGCAGTCATAATTGGAGAAGTGGTTGCACCTAGATTGCAGCAACATGATGGTTGATTAATGCGTGCGAAGGACATAATCGCCGACATGAAAACAATGTATGGCATCCAAATAATGTACAGTAAGGCACATCAAGCCCTTGATTATGCTTTGTCACTCACCTATGGAACGCATTAGGAAAGCTTCCAACTGCTGCCATCATTCGGTTACGTGTTGGAACAAAAAAATCCCAGAATGATAACTGACTTACAGTGCAATAAAAATGGTAAATTCTTATACTTTTTCACCTCGTTGGGTGCCTCAGTCAGAGGATTCCAGAGGTGTACGCGTCAAGTTATTGCCATCGATGGTACCCATTTAAAGGGTAGATTCGGGGGCACAATGTTTGTTGCAACTGCACAAGATGGGAATGAATAAGTTTATCCAATTGCTTTTGGGTACGGTGACTCGGAAAACAACCTATCATGGGAGTGGTTTTTGGATTGCTTGAAAGGTGCCCTTGGCCATATAGATGATTTGGTTTTCATTTCTGATCGACATGCAAGCATTGAAGCAGGGATTTCTAAAGTGTTCCCTTATGCCACCCATACCATATGTTGTTGGCACTTTTATGAAAATATTAAGAAGAGATATCATAGAAAGGATGTTGCCACAATAATGGATAAAGCAGCCCGAGCGTACACCGAGTTGCAATATAACCGGCACATGGAAAAGTTACGCAACTTGCACCCGAATGCATATGAATATGTAATTGATGCCAATCCACAGAAGTGGTCCCGTGTTCACTGCCCCGACAGAAGGTATAGGGTCATGACAACAAATGCTGCAGAATGCATAAACTCATGCCTTAAATTTGCACGGCAACTGCCTATGTTGACTTTGGCAGAGTTTATTAGGAATATGCTACAGCGTTGGTTTCACGATCGTCATAGGGCTGCACAATCCATGCATCAACAGTTGACCGACACAACACATCTTGTGATCCTGAAACGTGTAGAAAAGTATAATTTTATGACCGTTAATCCAGTTGACTGGAATATATTTTCGGTGAAACGGGATGGAAAACAGTGGACCGTTGACTTACCCTGGAAGACCTGCACATGTAACAAATTCCAAATGGACCTTCTTCCATGTTCTCACGCTCTCGCTACAGCAAGGTACATCATACAATTTTGTGTACGGTTAATAGTACTTAAACATCATACAATTTTATCATCGTTTTCAATGTTTTTACAGGGACCGAAACAAGGATTTCACATCCCTCTGTATGGACTGCAACAAGCAACAAACACTTATTGATGCGTACTCGGTACCTATTATGCCTATTGGACATCCTTCCACTTGGATTGTGCCATCTGACATCCCTGAGAGAGTCGTTTTGAATCCAAGCTCCAGGAGACAAGCAAGCCTCCCGAGGGCTTCACGCCGTATCTCGTCTTCGGAGAGAACATCCACACAGAATTGTAGGCGATGCCGACAACCAGTGCATAATTCGAGGAGATGTTCTAACCCAGCTTTTACTGATGAAGATCCGAGCAGAGTCATTCCTGAGGAATACAGACGCAAGTGTAGTATCTGTCATACTGTTGGTCACAACAGACAGACGTGCCCTACTAGAGACGGTGGGACCGTGGAATGAATTTAGGCGTTATCGTGATGACATTGTTATAATTTGAACTCGTATGACTTGTTAAGTAACTGAAATGAAATTGTATTTAAATACTCTCGGTATATGTAAAAATGAAAAAAAAATTTGTACAAAAGAATTTCTAAATATACAAAAGAATTGGTAAACTGCCGCAAAACTGTTGGTACATATACAAAAGAATTTGTAAATATACAAAGTAATTGGAACATATAAAAAAGAATTGGTAAGTATACACATGAATTACTACAGAAATCTGTACGGGGCCTAGAGTTTGCAAACATTTCAACCGCCATCTTCTCCCGAATGATCCCCATATCATCTTCACACCAATCAAAATCTTTTTTGTTCGCCACTATGTACTCGATCAATCTCAAAGTGTGGGGACCACAGTTACCCCTGAAGTTGGATACATTAACAAGCGTTAATAAAGCATTAGGTTTATACTAATACAATCTTAAAGTGACTATTACGTAATGTCTTATGATTGCTTCTGCTGGGGGATTTGTTTTTCCGACACGACGGTGACATCAAAGGGCTTACTTGTCTTCTCAAATTTCAACAGTCCTGTCACTCGTTTAGTATGAAACCAGGCCTGATGCAACATCGAGGGCACAAAGTAGAGCAACGGGGCTACTTGCTGCTTTCGGATACGAGGTTCGACCTCCTGTCTCCAGGGGTCAACTATGAACAGCTTCCCGCAGGTGAGGTCAACAATCACCAGCAACCAATGTTGGCGCCCAAATGCACCTCTGGTATGTGGATCCTCTGTATGGGTCCTGAAGCCCTGAAGGCCTCTGATGAATGCAAGCAACTCCCTATGTTGTTGTTGTTGTTGATCCTCCTCGCTCTTCCGGAACAAATCGAGCAAATCCCAGTGCTGTTGTTGTCGATCCTCCTCACTCTTCCTGAGGGCTTCATGAAAATCTCGGTACTCTTGTTGTCGATCCTCCTCACTCTTCTGAAGGGCTTCACGCAACTCCTTCAAGTTATGTTCTAATCAGGACTGAAATCATGCAATTTTGTTAATACAAAAAAAATTAACAACTCTTGTTAATGAAAATAAAACTACCATCTCAACTTACCTCCCTATCAAGTTGAACGCCAGCACGGGAATCCCCGGTAGCGGAACCAGTTCCTAGGGTGGTAAACCGAACTTGCCTCACTCACCTCACTCGCCGAGGAGACGGTTGAGATTCGCCAGTGTCCATGCCTATGAAATCTGGAACTGCAGGGTCTGAAGCCTCCGTCTCAGTACACCTCCCACCCTCACCCTCCTCCTTAGAACGAACTGCACTTGTAGTCGGCTCAGGGACAGTAGGAAGGTGAACCCTGTCGTCCTGCACATACGGGCTCCCCCCCTCACTTAGGCCTACAAAGTACGGGGCCACCGCCTTAGCTGCTGTGGGTACGATTTCCGTCCTCGCCGACATCTGAAACTGTAGTTAGATGAATTTCATTGTTACTTATTGTAAGTAATATAAATTACTGACTTAACAAAAAAATAAATTACCCTAGCACTAAAAATCTTCTCCAGCTTCTTCCCTCTAGGTTGTTTAGTCAACTCCCACTTCAATAACCGATGGGACAGGTATGTAACCCTCCGAGTCCCGAAAACCTCAACCAGTTTGGGGATCAACTCAAAAGCAAATATTTGCATCAAAGATACGTACAGTTATAATCCAAAACAATTTTGGATTACAAATTAAATGTACATGTTGGAATTAAAATTTCTCACCAAAAGGGCGTGTGATAGATCGTAGATGTTGTACCCCTCCACGGAATGTCCAACATCGCCCTGTGACTGTTGCCGTCTCTCCTCACGACGTAGCGGTAAGGCATGCTTGAATGAAAATATAGAATGCCTATAGACGTGGGCACCCCACGGGAACGCATCGAAGGCATTGAGGTCCTCTACCAACCAAAACTGCCAAACTGGAATCTTCAATCTCTCGTCCACCCCCATCAATATCCAGTTCAACATGTAAATGAGGCACAACTTCACAACATCGTACGCCTTTTCAAACTCTCCCTGGTTAAGAACAACCAGTCATCCAACGATACCTCATCATGTGCAGGAAAGTACCGTTCATGTATGCCATTCTTAACTGCAACATATATACTCGTGTCGGGTATGACTCCAAAACGTAATCCGATGATGAGGCTAAATTCCACCTTCGAAAACCTCACCACATGGTTCCCTAACAAGAACCACATCTCATCTGTCGGCCCGTCATGGTCCAACTCCCGCAACAGCAGCTGATGAATAACACCACCAGAAAACTTCAGCTCCCGGTGCATCGACATGAAATGCCCGAAACAGGAGGCCATGAACCGACACCGATCTTGAACAGCAAACTCTTCAGTGACCCGATTCAGTGCATCGTCTATACGGGCGAGGGCTTCAAAATGGTCGTGTCGGGTCAATTTTCCCTTGAACCAATCTCCCTCTGCAGTTTTAATCATTTCCTTCATACTACTCGTCATCTGCAATGTCACAGAAACATTACATCAGTAAACTGCACAAAAATTAGAAAATATTCTCGATCGTTTGAAACAAATTCTTGATACTCTTAAAATATTCTCGATCCTTTGAAAAAGATCTCAAATTTTTAAAAAAGTTCTCGATCCCTTGCAAATAGGCTCGATCCTTTGTAAATAGTCTCGATCCTTTCTAAAACCTCTCGATTCATTGAAAAAACTTCACGATCATTTAAAAACGTTCTCGATTTGTTTATAAAGTTCTCGATCATTTGCAAATAGGCTCGATCTTTTCAAATTAGTCTCGATCCTTTGTAAAACCTCTTGATTCATTGAAAAAACTTCACGATCATTTTAAAAAGTTCTCGATTTGTTTCAGAAGTTCTCGATCCTTTGCAAATAGGCTCGATCTTTTCAAATTAGTCTCGATCCTTTGTAAAACCTCTCGTTTCATTGAAAAAACTTCACGATCATTTGAAAATGTTCTCGACCCTTTGAAAAACATTCTCGATCGTTAGAAAATATTCTCGGTCCTTTCAAAAAACTCTCGATCCTTTGAAAAACCTCTCGATTCTTTGAAAAATGTTCTCGATCAATGTTAAAAATCTCAACCCTTTGAAAATATTCTCGAAGCTTTGAAAATTGTCTCGAGCCTTTGAAAAACCTCTCGATTCTTTGAAAAATATTCTCGATCATTTTCTAAAAACTGAACCATTTGAAAAACATTCTCGATCCTTTGAAAATATTCTCGACACTTTCACAAAACTCTCGATTCTTTGAATAATCTTCTCGATTATTAGAAAAATCTTCTCGATTCGATCATTTTAAAAAACCTCGATCCTTTGAAAAACTATCTCGATCGTTATCATAATATTCTCGATCGTTTTCAAAAATTCTCGATTCTATGAAAATATTCTCGATCATTTAACAAAAGCTCTATCACTTTGAAAAACCTCTCAATTCTTTCTAAAAAAAGTTCTCTATCTCACTTGAAATATTCTCAATTTTTTTTTTCAAAACAAAAATTCCTCGATACCCGAATAGGTTCATTTCAAACTCAAACCAAAACCATGATCACTATCAACCCTAATCTACAATTTCTTTCAACAGAACAAGTCTGAAATGCAATTATAAGTTATGAACAACAAATCGATACATAAAACAAACTCAGCTGTATTCCCGTTCCGGTCAATAAGCTGTCGATTTCCTCACCGTCGATTTCGTTGTCGCTGGTTTCTTTCTCGATTTCTTTCTAACTGTTACTTTTCTCAGACTCACAAAACGACAACTTTTCTCTCTTTTTCAATTTTGTGGGGGTATTCTCATCTGTTTAGTTTAAATGGTGCATTTTGAACTTACATTACTAAACTGGTGACATTTGCACAACACCCCTCTCAAATAGTGCCATTTATTTATCGAGCCCGTTTGTGTTTTTCAAATCTTTCACTTGTAACACTGGTTTTGTTTTTCATTTTTTTTTCGAAAATAAAATGAAAAACGGTTAACGAACTCGTTTTTGAAAAATAAAAACGAAAACAGACTGAAAAACAGTAGCAGGACGAGGCCTAAATAACATGAAAAAGCAGAAAAAGGAAATACCCATTAAAATGAAAAGTAAAACCAACCCATGTAAGCAAATCACATAACAATTGACTTAATTGTGAATTGTTTTAGTTAGATTGATCACAAGCCAACCCAAAAACGGGTACATTTTTTTTCTGTGGAAATGGGTGTTTGCGTTCGGAAATATCCTTTTAAAATTAGATCGAATTTCACATTGCAGTAGCCAAAAATGGCCTTTTGGTCCAAAATGCAAAGCCCATCGACAATTATGGATCAAGTTTGGATCAAACCCAATGACCTGTGTTGATCTGAATTATTGTATCATAGATTCTGATTGACTTGGTCACTCCTACTTGATTGACTTAGTCACTCCCACTTAAACTGAACCACGATAATCATGGATTACAAATTTGAAACAAACAACTATGTAATCCCGTAAGATCCGGCTAGAATCTGAGGGATTTTCTCCAACTATTCAAACGTTCAAGTTAGCTTAAGGAGTCTATAAATAAGACCCTCTGTTCACAGAATGGGGATCTTTTTGTTTTTAGGGGATATTCATTCACGTTTTTAGCTAGTCGAAACTCTGTTTGAATCAAAACTTCGGTCTTCGGAACTGATAAAACAAAAACCCAATCATCAACTCCATTAAAGCTCAGCTCAAGCTCACCTAAGGCCTTTACAAGACCTCTTCCCTTTATCTTTAAATTTTGTTTCTGCTTTATTTGTTTGTGTTTTATATCTTTTTTATGCAGGTTTCATATATCCGACTCAACAATTCAGACGAATTTGTTTGGGCCTGATTCGAACCCGACTAAATCCATTAACTGTCGTTCGACCCACAACAGTTTGGCGCCCACCGTAGAGCACTTACAACTTGAACATAGTAAACGATCCGAGACAGGGCTATTTCAAAAATATTTGGAGACAGAAGCACCCCAACTATAGAGCAACAACTGGTTGCATTGACGGCTCAAATGGCAGCCAACGCCCAAAAGTTACAGGAAATCGAAGCGGAGAATGCAACGATTAGGACCAAAAATGCGGAACTGCGAGCATTGATTGAAGGTACGCCAACAACGTACCACATGCACCTTCTATCCAAACAGACGATCGTGAACAAGAAACGGGAACGGTGGCTCCAATGGTGCCGACAGACCCGATGGACCAAGAACAGAATACAAACCGGGGGATGATTCAGGATACGACAAGAATGATTCAAGTGGAGGCCGACTATCTTGCACCACAGACCCAGCGAGAAACATCGCAAGAACCCAATTTGGTCATCGATCAACTGTAGGATAACGTTCTAAAGACCCCTGTAACTCTCCAGTCGACTCCTAACTTGGTAACACCGAATGCTGGTTTACACCATTTCGCTGACCCTGAACTTTCTCGCAGGTTCACAGAAATGGAGGCCTTAATCCAAAGAATCCCAGGAGTACCCGCACTTATCAAAAAATGTATGGTGAACAGTTTCACGAATTCACCATTCGTCGATGCCATCGCTCTTGTGGAAATTTCATGGAAATTTAGTTTCCCAAACATGAGGCAGTTCAAGGGAACAACAGATCTGGACGGCCGCATAGCTCAATATAAGCAATGCATGTTCACTACGGCAATCCCACGTGACCTTAGAGAAGTCTGCATGTGCAAGGCATTTGGGTCGAGCCTCAACGGTCCCATATTACTATGGTACACGAATTTATCTAATAATTCCATCTCTTCTTTTGCACCGCTCATAGATACATTCGTGGAGCAATTCGTAAGCAGCAGTAAATTGGAAAAGCAGTCAGACGATCTATATACTATAACCCAAAGAAGCAACGAAAACCTTAGAACGTATGTCGGATGCTTTAACAGAGAGAAGTTGCAAATTCCAAATTACAACCAGGCTACTGCAATTTCGGCCTTCAGAAAAGGACTCAAGTTCGACTCCGAACTTTATAAGGAACTCACTAAGGAACTCACTAAATACACTTACAAGACGATAGAGGACGTTTTAAATAAAGCTTGGCCAAAATCAAATGGGAAGAAGATGAATCAAACTACGTAGAGAAACTAAACCACTATAACAGACGTAACGATCGAGTCGACAGAAGATCTAACGATAGAAAGGGTCGATCCGTATCCAACAACGAATCGACAAGACAACGTACAACAGAATAGAGGTTCAACTATCAAAATACGATAAGGATAAATCGACCACCAATCCTGATACCTGAATATACCCTCAGCATCGCGCCAGTTGACCTTGTCGCCGTGATGAAGGAAATGGTATGACCATTAAACGATCAAGAAAAATGAATGCACCCCTAGGACATCGAGATTCATGTCTAAGATGCTAGTTCCATGGTGATCATGGCCATCAGACAGAGGATTGTATCGCACTATAATTAGAAATGGCAAAACTGTTAAAATGGAGGCACCTACAAGAATTTCTCATCGACAAAGGAAAAGAGACATTCGCTCGACGAGAGGAAAGACAAAACACGATTCCAAACGATAATCAACCAATACCGCCCCAGCCAGATAGAGTTATCAACTACATCGCAGGTGTAGGGAAAAAACCACCCGCAGTGGAAGCGTGAGAAAATTTATTAAAATTAGGGTTTGCGTATAAATAAATAAAAATTCCCTTTTATGCAACGAGAACCTTAACCCTAGATTGATTGACGTATATAAAAGTATCGTACCTTTTTCTCGTGACGATTAAACAAGCGCCGAATTGATTCCGTAAGATCTTCCAATCCAATCACGAACGTGAATCACCTAGGAGTGTGAGCTCCTTTTCTTTAAATTGTATACCTGAGGATGGAGACAAACAAAATCTTTTCTTTGGTAGTTACAAATATCCTCCAAGAGAAAAATTCAAGAACATCCGGTCACTTGTGAATTATCAATCAATTTGATTGAAACTCGCGTGAACCTTGATTCGATGTTGTATACAAAACCCTTTTGATGTAAAGGATACTAATATACTATTGAAAACAAAAACGTTCCCCTTTTTTCTCTTCTTGGCCGAATTCACACACTATTGCTTAGAGTTGATCGAATTTTTTCTAGAGTAAAAACCAATTTTTTTCTCCCTCAAAATTCTCTCTTGCTTGACCGAAATCTCTCTTTTGAAAGTCCCAAGCTTTGCCGAAATTAAGTCTTGCAATTAATTATCGGCTGGCCGAATTTCAAACACATATATATAGGATGATTAATCCTCTCCTAAGAAGAATTTACTTGGTTGGCAAGAATCCTTTCCTTAGATGGATTTATTTGGTAGTTAAGAATCCTTATCTAAAAGGAATTTTATCCTCCTCTTATATATACATAGCTGGCTGAAATTCATAGGATATGTATTAGGAAACTTAAATCTTTTCCTAAGAAGGATTTACTTGGTTGTTAAGAATCCTTTCCTTAGGTAGAATTACTTGGTGGTTAAGAATCCTTTTCAAAAAGGAATTCTATCCTATACAAAGACTCCTAATCCAACTCAATAATGTGTTTGTAACCATATTAAAGACTTCATAATTTGATCAGATAAATAACTCATTTTATTTATCTAATTATCAAATATAGTCTTTAATATTAATTATACTACTAACAATAGTATAATTTTAGGAGAGCATCTCCTATTAGGAAAACGATTTTGACTTTTAATTAAATAATTAATTAATCAATAAATTAATTAATTTCCATTTAATTTAATAATAAAATAAAAATAATATAATTTAAGCTATTCTTAATAGCCTTGCCGCCCAACACATGTATATGGGTCATATATTATTTTTCTTATTTTATTAAATCCATTGGACCTTAATAAAAAGTCCACATGTGAACTAGACCTATTCTTACAAAAAGAAACATGTTCACATGCCTTAATAATTCTAGATGGACCCCTAAATTGTTCCGGTAGAATATATCAAGTGATCCATCCAAGTTCGTGTGGATTGGAGATCTTGGCGGGCTATCTAAATTTTAGCTCCAATAGACACAAACCAATCACAATCAACAAATGATTCACTTAGGTCTGATCTATTTAATTTTAGTTCATTCCACTAAAGAACTAAAATTGAACTCTTAAATAAAGATAGAATAAGTTGATGTTACTCACTCATACCCTAGACAACCTTTATTGGAGAAAGTGTATCCTCGTGAAGAATACCGGTAATAGCCAAGAGCTCATAGACCGCCTATAGCTCTCCAAGTTACCATATTTACTCATATGATCACATTTTGAACTTGGATATTCTGACTTGTCCAGAAGCCATGTTTCAATAGTCAATATTGAAAACTTAACGTTAATATTTAATATCCAAAACCTCAAAACATCCATATGATAGTATTCTACTCTCATTCAATAAATGGAGACACGATGTCCATATCTATAAATGATGTCTATATCTATAAATGAAGTCCTTTATCGATTAACAAATGAATACCACCAAACTATCGAGGATAGACTATGCTATATAATCGTACTCATTGATAGCTCAAATGATAACACTTGCAACCATAAGTCCATCATTTATCTCAGGATTGAGATAGACTTTTCGATTGTCTTCAAATGAAAACTTTTATCCATTGACGGTTCTCGATAAAGTATTTCATTTTGATCCTATTCAATGCACCAAGTGCACTAGATTCTTTTACCCAAAGACACCGCACTTTGATGATTTTAGACTCATCATAACACATTTGATCCCACTCAAATGCTAGTAAAAGAATCTACAACTTTGACAAGATAAAAGCGCCCAACCTTTTATCTTAAGTTGTGAATTTTATTCAAGACTAAATAAAGAATTGTGTCTACCTCATACATATCTAGATGTATGAACAATTCTTCTTTTCTCATACTCTTTTGACCTTATGATTATTTACTTTTGAAAATTATAATAATTAAACTATAAATGTTATAAGATTTGTTAAAATAGAAATCACTTTATTAATATGAAAAGATTGTCAAATACATTATTATACTCTTGCTATCGAGCATAATCATAACAATCAGTTACTCTGCTGCAAAGAGTCATACTCGACAAGTGTCGAACACGGAGATTCGATCTAATAGAGAACATCTAACAGCAGTAGATGAGACGGTCACCTTCAAGTCGACTGACAAATCAAATTTGTTTTCCCCTTACCATGATGCTCTAGTTATTTCTTTGTTAATTTCTAATTGTCTAACGAAACGCATATTAGTAGATAACGGAAGTTCATGTAATATATTGCTTAACAATGTGCTGAAAGAAATGCAAATGGATGAATCAAAAATTAGTCGTCATACGACTACGCTTTCAGGATTCAGTGGCGAATAGAAAAGTACATTGGGCGAAATCTTCCTACCGGTGTACGTGGAAGCGGTAAATTTATCCATCAACTTCCTGGTGCTCGATTGTCAATCACCCTACAATGCAATCCTTGGAAGGCCCTGGATACATAAAATGAAGGCAATTCCATCAACCTACCATCAAATAATCAAGTTCCCAACCAAATGGGGAGTACGCGAAATTAAAGGCGAACAAAGAGCAACAAGAGAATGTTACCAAAATGCAATGAAGAAGAAGAAGGAACAATTGTAGCAACTACAGGAAACTACATCAGAGTCGACCACAAGCATACCTAAGTTTGAAGAATTGGATAAAGTGTCGATCGACCCAAACACCCGGAACATAAAGTTTCAATAGATTCCTGGTTGTCAATTGAAATCCGAAATCAGTTAATCGAATTCTTAAAGCAATGACACAACACTTTCGCTCGGTCGCACTCTAACATGGTCGGAATCAACCCACAGATAATCGTAGAAAAGTTACAGGTTAATCCGGACCACCAACCGATAAAGCAAAAAAGAAGAAAGTTTAGGCTAGAAAGAAACAAAATCATCAACAAAGAAATACAAAAGTTGATGGACATCGGATTTGTCAGAGAAGTAAAGTACCCAGACTGGTTGGCCAACTTCGTGGTCGTGAAGAAAAAGAATGGTAAATGGCACGTTTGTATCGACTTCACTGACCTCAACAATGCCTGTCCAAAGGATCCGTTCCCGCTACCTCATATCGACATGTTAGTCGACGCTACCTCAGGACATCAACTGCTAAGCTTCATGGATGTATTTTCAGGCTAAAATCAAATTCTGATGCATCCAGACGACCAAGAAAAAACATCCTTCATCACCAAAAGAGGTATTTTTTGTTATAAAGTAATGTCTTTTGGTTTGAAAAATGTAGGTGCAATCTACCAGTGGTTAGTCAACAAGATGTTTGTAGACATGCTTGGATTGACTATGGAAGTTTACATTGATGATATGATGGTCAAGTCACAACTCGTAAACCAATATATAGAGCACTTGAGCCAGTCGTTCGACATACTCGACAAATATGGTATGAAATTGAACCCTACTAAATGTTCTTTTGGAGTGTTGTCAGGAAAATTCTTAGGTTACCTGGTGACTCAAAAAGGGATCAAAGCAAACCCAGACTAGATCCATTCGATTTTAAAACTGGAATCGCCTAAATGCATTAAAGATGTCTAGAAATTGACGGATCGAGTGGCAACACTTAACAGATTCATATCAAAATCATCAGAACGTTGTCAACCTTTTTTCATTATCTTGAAGAAAAATAGGACGTTTGACTGGACTACGAAATGTGAGAAAGTGTTTCAAGACCTAAAGCAATATCTAATGTCGCCTTCCCTACTATTGAAACCAAAAGATAACGAAACATTATACCTGTACCTGGCAGTGTCAAATACTATGGTAAGCGCCGTATTGGTCAAAGAAGAAAATAATTCACAACATCCGGTGTACTACATAAGCAAATCGTTACTCGAAATGGAAACAAGATATAGCAAGCTCGAGAAACTAGCCATCACATTGGTCGTGGCCACTCCAAAACTGAGACCCTATTTCCAATGTCATCCAATCAAGGTACTTACTTCATTTCCACTTAAGAACATTTTACAAAAACCATAACTTTCAGGTCGACTCACGAAATGGGCAGTTGAGATCAACGAGCACGATATCTCCTTCTATCAGCGGACGTCTCAAAAATCACAGGTAATAGTTGACTTTGTAGCTGATTTTACACCTTACGAACAACTACAGGCTGAACAAGAACTAGTATTGCTCATGAAAGAAACAACAAACGATAAATGGACATTATCAGTCAATGGGTCGAGTAACGTAAAGGGAAACGTGCTTGGATTGGTGCTAACATCTCCACAAGGGGACAAATTGGAACATTCGATCCACTGATTTTCTGCGCAACAAATAATGAAGCAGAATTTGAAGCAATGATCGAAGGACTCGACCTTGCTAAAAATATTGGAATTAAAAATATATAGGTGTTCAGTGACTCGCAATTAGTCGTACAACAGATGGATGGGACATATGAAGCCAAGGATAAAAGGATGGTAGCATACTTAACCAAAGTCAAACAGCTCGAATCAACATTCGACACTTTCTCTTTATCGCAGATACCCAGATCAGAAAATTCCAGAGCAAATGCCTTAGCAAGTTTGGGATCCACGTCACAAGAAAATAGTCTCAAGTCCATACATATTATCCACATGTTGTGACCAGTAATAGACGATGAAAGCACGGCGGCTGTCGATAACGAAACTAGCTGGATAGACCCAATTAAGAATTATTTGGAAGCAGATATATTACTAGATGACAAAGCTGAAGCAAGAAAGATAAGGGTTAAGTCGACTAAATTCTGTATTTTGTATGGCAAACTTTATAAAATATCATTTATAGGTCCATATGTGTGGTGCGTCACACCTAGAGAATCGAACAACATTCTCATAAGTCTCCATGATAAAGAATGCAGGAACCACTCAGGTGCAAGAAGTCTGTGGAACATAGCCATTACTATTGGATACTACTGGCCAACAATGCAGACCGACTCATAAGAACACGTAAAAAAGTGCGACAAATGCCAAAGATTCATCCAAGTGTCTCATCTTCCACCAGGTATGCTTAATTCTATCTCGACCCAATGGCCTTTTATGAAATGGGGAATGGATATTGTAGGAAAACTTCCAACCGCACCAGGAGGACTAATCTACATGTTGGTATTAACCGATTATTTCACCAAATGGGTTGAAGCTGGAGCTTTCCTACATATCTGAGATATAGAGGTACATGATTTCATATGGAAAAATATCATCTGTAGGTTTCGAATACCAAAGGAGATAGTGACCGACAACGGTTCATAATTCATATCATTCGACTTCAAGAATTTATGTGACAAATACAACATCAGACTCAATTTTTTGACACCAAGATATCCTCAAGAAAATGAACAAGCAGAGTCAACAAAAAAAATGATAATCAATACATTAAAGAAAAGACTCGAAATAGAAAAAGCATCTGGGCCAACAAACTTCCTGAAGCGTTGTGGTCCTACAGAACTACGCTTCGTCGGTCGAAAGGAGAAACACCATTGTCTACGGTTCGAAAGCAGTGATCACAATAGAAACAAGGTTAACAGCAGCAAGAAGTGAACACCTTAATGAAGAGCAAAACAATCGAGAATTTCTACTTGGACAGGACAACCTAGAAGAACGACGAGATCGAGCTGTATTAAGAATACAAGAGTATCAACAACAAGTCGCTCGACACTATAACAAAAACGTCAAAATTAAGACCTTCAAGATCAACGACTGGGTCCAACGATGAGTATTCCCAAATACAAGAGAACATGAGGCAGGAAAATTGGGCCTGACATAGGAAGGCCCCTATCGAATCACTGAAGTCAAAGGAAAAGATGCATACGAATTACGCGACCTCAATGGACGAGTGATACACAACAGTTGGAATGCACGTCACTTAAAACAGTATCACTTCTAAACTCCTCTTATGTTTTTATCAGTTTCTCCTATTTTCAATTTCAATCACTATTCAATTTCAATCACTATTCAATTTCAAATACTAACGAGTCGCTCGACAAAGAGCAATGATGACGCCATTAGTTGTAACTAAGTGCAAAGCCGAGCTCAAAAATTCAAGTCCTAACCTGATCCACTCACAATAAATCGTTGTTGACATCGATAATCAATAAACAAATTTGAAAGTTCCCAAGAAACTTGTGTGTCTAATAACCTATAGGGAGGGGGTGAATAGGTTTTAATCAAGTTAATTACTAATTTTTGTTGATTAGTAAATATTCAAAATTCACCCAATAAAACAAACATACAACATCAAGTATAAAGTGCGAAAATATAAAAAACACTTGATGTTTACGTGGAAACCCTCCAAATAGGAAAAACCACGGGCTATTCTGCTAGCCACACACGATCATAGAAATCCACTATATGAGAAAAACGTTACACCCTCAAGTGATTCTCGGATTCTCACTCTGGACAACCTCAGGCTATGGACACCGCCACTAACCACACTTGGTTCAGTCCCTAGTGATATCCCCTGATACACTAGTCTTGGCGTAAGCACCTCCTACTCTACCCCTTGAGCCTTTTACAGTGGATACCCGACCAATTGCTTGCCAACCTACCCTTGGTTGCAAGACTTGACTTGCTTGTGCAACTTCACCTAGAAGTCACAAGACTTTGACTCTATGAAGAGTATATGCTCTAAGTGAAATAATCAATGAATGCTCAATGTAAAATATGTTAGACCAAACATACAATACTTAACTAGGTGTAGATAATGCAATACAACAACCTAGTTATCAAACAACGCCTACATGCCTATACATAACGACTCAATTAGATGCAAAAGGATTCTAGCAACCTAATTGTCAATAAAAGTCCAACCAACACAAGTTGTCACAACATATAATCAAGGGCAATATTTTACAATCAATAAATGAAATAAATGAGGCATAAACAATAATGTCTAAATGCAATGCATAAAGACTTAACTAGATATGGATATGCAATATTACAATCTAGTTATCAAATAAAGCCACTTCAAAAAAAGTTGTCAATAAACATGGCATGGTCAATAAATGCAATCATGAAATGCAATCAACATGACCGAATTAGCTAGATGGAAAATATGTCATAAATGCTAGCTATCAACAAACAAACTCAATCATGTTATCAAGACTCATAAATATATGCAATAAAGTAGAGTCTTGGTATTTAATCAAACAATAACTACCTAATCTAGAGTAAGAAGAACAATAGATGATGTTCAATGAAGTTCTTACTTACCTAGTCATGAAACCAAGAACACCCATGCTCATGTGATGAAGAATGATGCAAGATGGAGATGGGTTTTAGGTTTGGAGAGTTAAAGAATAACTCTTGGAGCTTTTCTCTCAAAGGAAATACTTTCTCACACTCAAAATGGTTTTGAAGCACTGAAAAACTAGTGAGCAAGAATATGACATATAAATATGAGCCCTAGAGCAAGATTATGTCGTTTTGAAAAATGCTCAAAATTTACTCATTGTCCTGATGAGATGCGCTAGTTGACAGGCGCCACACCAGCACACACCTACTGTCCAAGAGGCGCTGGTGAGGGCCCTTGTGGACTGGTGCAGCCGCAACAGCGCAACGGCCCAAAATTCGAGCGACCCAAAACATGACCAAACGACATCGAAACCTTTCATATAATATAGCGTTGGAAAGGTATGGAAGTGTACTTTCTAATCCAATTTACAAAACATGATTTCGATATCTTTAAAAAGAGTTATGATCATTTAAGTGACCAAAGGTCAGGAACGGACAACAACAGAGTTGCCCTATTTTTGTGGTCATTTTGGAGATTTCAAAACCAATCCAAACGACCATGAAATATTACGAATAATATACCGTTGGAAAGTTATGGGTGTCTACTTTGTACAAAAACTTTCAAAACTCATTTTGAATCATTGTATAAAAAGATATGGTCACAAAACCATACAAATGTCAGTTTTGAAAAATATTTAAATCATTGAAATACACTCTTTTGAAACTAGACACCTTACTCCATATAACCAATCCAAGAGAAGAATGAGACCTTCTCATATGGTCACTCAACGCCCTAAAACAAGCACCCCCTCGTGTAAGTGCGAATATAACACAATACCACACTTAAATCTATAAATGAAGTGCAAGTGTGATTTCGAAGAGATGCACACATATAAACAATATCAACACAAATGCAAGATCAACAAAGCATGCATGAGGTGTGTATGTGTGCACCTAAACTCTTCAAAAGGCAAATTCAAGTGAATATACCTTTTTCTCTTAAAGTCATAGAGATGCTTGGAAGCTTTCCAATGAGGACCTAAGCTACCCATTACACAATCATCCCTAATGTGGTGTGGTTTATCATGAAATAAGCCAATTATAAAACCGAGGTTCTTACAATCTCCCCCTTTGGCTATTTCTTGACAAAACAACCACTCACAAATAATTCCTCACACAATAAAAATAATCTACCTATTGTCCATGAGAGTACATTCTACGTTACAAAAAGAGATATTTGATATTCTAAGTCTTCAAGATCTTTAATATCTTCGTAGATCATCATACCTACACACAATAGCATGAAAGCCCTTTCCAAGAACAAGTGCATGTGAGGTGAATAAATATAAAAAGCAATTGCACTCAATAAAGCAAAATGAAAAAATACATGAGCAATGCTCCCCCTAAATGGGTTACTCTCTCTCATGATCTCTCCCCAAAGCATAATCAATACTCCCCCTATATTTCTCAAGACTTCTCCCCCTTATTGTCATGAGATAGGCAAAGGAGCTCCCCCTATCGGGTTGCTTTAGCAAAAAGAGCTATTGGCACAATTACAATGCATAATCATATAAACAAACTTTATGCAACATAAGTAATTAAGAGAGATTCAAGTAGTTTGATTTAAAGAAAAATGTGTGACAAGGATGCTTTGCAAGCAAGACATGTTGCATTCAAATCCAAAACAAATGGTATTTAGCAAAGCAAACATCAAAAGGGTTTCCAAAAGAATTCAAACCAATTTGTACCATTTTGTCATAAGCAAACTAGATATAGTTTCCAGAAATTTGAAAATAAAGCAACTATATCAATCCTTAAGGGAAAATCAAGACATGATCGACTATTGCACCCTTTTTGATTTTTCCGAATAATTATCCATATGATAGTAGTCTTGTTTCACCATTAAGAAAAGAGAGAAGACTAATGTGGATATAAAATCCTTATTAATTGCATGGATACAAGATCCTTATTGATTAGTTCTCTCATTTACACTCACACATTTGCATTAAAGCAATCAAACTCAATTCATGCATATCATTTTAAAGCATGTCATTAAAAGTAAGTTCACATGTCATGGAGATAAATTATAGGTCATTCAAATGTACTTTCCCAATTAAATCTCCTAGTCCAAAAATGCATGTTTGAACATAAATATGACATGGATTTCAAACAAAGCAATGGTGCACACTTATTAAGAAAAACAGATAAGCATATGTGCAACCAAGAATCTCAAGCAATTAACAAAAGAGCATAAAAAATAACTTTTTGCATATATTAAATCATGTAAGTTCGCTCTCTTTGCTTGAGCTCCCCAAATGGGGTCATAAACCGAACCGTATCAAGGTAAGGGGCAAGTCCCACTAGACATACAAAGTACATTGGACTCAATAGTATCCAAGTGTGACATTTGATCATGATTGCACTCAGGTTCAATCTTTCTAACCCACCTAGATTCCACCTTTTTAATTTTAGTGGCTAAAATCTTCAAGTCTCTAGGTTTCCTAGAATCATGCAAATTAGCCTTACAATTCATTTTCTTTTCTCTCATGCTATCAATTCTGCATTTTCTAATGTAGTTAATGCATTTTGGTCGAATGTGACCAATCATATCACAATAATGTCAAGTAGGTATAAAAGAAGAATTCATACCATTGCATTTAGTTCTCATTTAGGCATGGTCATGTTGATGAGTTTGTCTTTGATGTTTCACCGGTTGGCTTGTACTTGGAACATTCGTCGGATGTTGGTGCGTTTATGGTTGAGCAAGAGTGACTTGCCTTAAAGGTTGATTGATCATTGATTGAGGCATCTTCAAGGGTTGAGGTTGAGCTTGTTTCCTTGGAAGCATCTTCAAGGTTAAGCTCTTATAAGATTCACCCACAACAAGAATCTTCTTGGGGTGTTGAGACCTAGGTGGACAAATATGAGCAATCTCCTTCACAATTATAGTTTTGTCCAAGGATGATATGGTCTCATCATGTACAAGAACAAGCCCTTGCTTGTCATTTGGCTTTAATTCAATGCCAATCATTTCCGGACCCGAAGTCATCATAGCAATTGTACTTCTTGCATCTTAAAGTTTCATCTTCAACTTGCCTTCACTTTCTTTTACATATCTCACTTCTTCATCCAAGTGAGTCAACTTGGTTTGTAGTTAAAGATTATCCTTTTCCAATCTAAGGATATCATTATCTTTCTCCATCAAGGACTTTTGAAGAGAATCAACTAACTCTTGATAATCAACCATATTATCACAAGAGTTCCCGTAGCATATGTCATTGCTATCAAGGCTTCTCCCACTTGTGCTTGTGAGAGTCATATCATCAAGGCTTGCTTCACTCAAGCATGCTCCACTTCCGTTTCCAAACTCCAAGTCACTAATTTTGAACTCTTCAAGTGACACACATTTGATGGTGGCTTGTGTTTCTTTATGGTAGTAAACCGAAAATGCAAGGTGGTTGTTCACACATTCATCTGAGCTTGTGGAACAACTTTCAATAACTTCTTCTTCGCTAACACATCGAGTAGTGATCATACCAACTCCTTCATTCTTGTACTTAAAGTTACAACACTTGGAGGCATTATCGTTAATTCCGCCACATTCAAGGCAAGGGTCACTTTTTCTTGACATTTTCTTTTCCTCCTTCACTTTGGAGGTCATACCCTTCTTTTGAGATTTTGTGAATCCCTTAAATCTCTCAACCATGAGAGTCATCTCCTCATCGGAGTCATAATCCTTCCTCTCAACATTTGAGGTCAATCTAGCAATACCCGCTCTAAGTGTTTCACTCTCACACATAGTGTTTAGTGAATGAATGAATGCAAATGAAATGCAAAGATCAAAATGCACACAAATACTATACGCACAAACAAGAGCTTGGATCACCTACGTATGTCTAGACACCTGTTCTGATACCAATTGGAAATTCCCTAGAAAGTGTGTATGTCTATACCTAGAGAAAGGGGGTGAATAGGTTTTAATCAAGTTAATTACTAATTTTTCTTGATTAGTCAATACTTAAAATTTACCCAATAAAACAAACATACAACATCAAGTATAAAGTGTGGAAATATAAATAACACTTGATGTTTACGTAGAAACCCACCAAATGGAAAAAACCAAGGGCTATTCTGCTAGCCAAACACGATCACAGAAATCCACTATATGAGAAAAACGTTACACCCTCAAGTGATTCTCGGACTCTCACTCTCGAACCCCTCAGGCTATAGACACTGCCACTTACCACTCTTGGTTCAGTCCCTAGTAATATCCCCTAATACACTACTCCTGACGTGAGCACCTCCTACTCTACCCCTCAGGCCTTTTACAGTGGATACCCGACCAATTTCTTGCCAATCTACCATTGGTTGCAAGACTTGACTTGCTTGTGCAACTTCACCTAGAAGCCACAAGACTTTGACTTTATGAAGAGTATATGCTCTAAGTGAAATAATCAATGAATGCTCAATGCAAAATATGTTAGACCAAACATACAATGCTTAACTAGGTGTAGATAATGCAATACAACAACCTAGTTTTCAAACAATGCCTACATGCTCATACATAAGGACTCAATTAGATGCAAAAGGATTCTAGCAACCTAATTGTCAATAAAATTCCAACCAACACAAGTTGTCACAACATATAATCAAGGGCAATATTTTGCAATCAATAAATGCAATCAATGAGGCATAAACAATAATGTCTAAATGCAATGCATAAAGGCTTAACTAGATATGGATATGCAATATTACAATCTAGTTATCAAATAAAGCCACTTAAACAAAAGTTGTCAATAAACATGGCATGGTCAATAATTGCAATCATGAAATGCAATCAACATGATCTAATTAGCTAGATGACAAATATATCCTAAATATTACGAATAATATACCGTTGGAAAGGTATGGGTATCTAGTTAGTACAAAAAATTTCAAAACTCATTTTGAATTATTGTATAAAAAGATATGGTCACAAGACCGTACAAAGGTCAGTTTTGAAAAATATTTAAATCATTAAAATACACTCTTTTGAAACTAGACACCTTACTCCATACAACCAAACCAAGAGAATAATGAGACCTTCTCATTGTTAGGTTTTAGTTTGTGTTGGCATTAATTCCATATCAAAATGATGTTTACTTGTAATGATATTAGTTGTTTAGATTCATGATGATTCAAGCTTCAAAGAAGAATGAACAACTAGTCAAAGCAAGTTCAAAGTCTTCAAATGGAAAGGATTCAATATGGTTCTACAAAGGTATACTAAGACCTTATCTTTCTCTTACAAGGCTTAGGCACACACACACACTTCATACATTTATGTCCCTACATCGTTGTGCACCATTATAGGCACACACATACAATTCATTCATATGTGTCCCTGCATCGTTGTGCACCATGTATAACACATTCACATACTTGAAGATGAATGCTCATGCATTGGTATGAAAATAATATGTTTTGGAAAATGCATGGTTGGAGACTATCTCTATGTAGTTTGCATTCTAGTGTGAATTGTGTTTGTATGTGTATATATTTGTATAACATTGATATTGAACTTAAATTTAGTCTTAAATCATTCTGGATTGAGTTCCAGTCATTTCGGTTACTCATACTATTGATTTCAAGTTCAAAGTCAAAAGATACTACACTTTCAACTCATGTTGCATACATTGTCTTCGTCTTCATATATCGAGTCGAATTATTATTTTCTGGGTTAAGTATCTTATATTTCCATGTCCGTGAGAGAGTTATGGTTTGTAATCCTCAAACAAATTTGAATTCCGATTTTGGAGGCCAACGAATTGTCGAAGAACGCGAGAGGAGTGCAAGGGAGTTGCACCATGGCCAAAGGCCATCAATTGGTGCAAGCTAGAGATGGCGCGTGGCCATCTCGGCTGCAACTCCTTGCTGCCCAAGATTCCAACGCACCATCTCAGTGAAGCATTATCAAAGGGGGCATTTTGGTCCTTTTGCTTCTATTCTTTCCCTCTCCTTTATATTTCTCTTCCCTCTCACATTTCATTCTAAGAAGAAATTTAAAACTTGAGTTCAGAATTTTCTCTCCATATTTTCTCACCTTCCAAATACCGTAACTTCTTCATTTGAACTCTGATTTGAGTGATTCAAAGTTGAGAGTGTTTGTATATACATCCTCCATCGTTTCTCTAAAGGTTTGAGTTAGTTTTATATCTATTTTTGGAGACTAAACTCACAAAAACGAGACTGCATCAAAATCAACTAAGGTATTGATTTCTCTCAAAGTTTTCTTTTAAAACTTGATCAATTGCCTTGGGTTCAACATATATATGTGTCTTGTGATTGTTTTTTCATTTGAGTTTTGAACTTATTTAAAGCTAGATTGAGTTTCAATTGAAATCTTACATGTTGAGTTAGGTTTTGATTTTGCCTATGTTTTCACATGTTTGGGATTGTATTGTGCCTGCTTTGATTCTAGGACAATTTGATGATCTTTGATTGATTGATTTTGTGAAAAATAGTTCATCACATGTATTAGGCTCTCTTTGGCCGAATTCTCACAATGATACATGTGCTTGTGTTCTTTTAAGCTATTCATGTGTTTTGTTGAATCTATGAATAGGAATATGCTCTAGAACTTTAGCTTCAATCTAAATGACTTTCTCATATGATTTTAGCATGTTTTTGGTATATGAGATTTAAACTTGATTATGTGTTAATTGAACATATCTTATGATTCAAGTTTTAGATCTATGCATGTATCTAGGTTGTAATTAATTTTGAACATATCTTACATGATCTAGATGGATTAAACATGCATGATTGAATAGACTACATTTGTTTTGTGCATTCATGCTCATGTCTAGTGTTTTCCATAGGATGTGTTGATCATAACATTCTATGTTGCGTGCTTGTTTGCATTTTACATTCATGATCACCTAGATGTCTTGTGAGAAGGAAGTCTTGACAATAGGTGTGAGACCTATGTTGTTGAGCAAGAAAGTCATGACAAGAGGTGGAAGACTTTGGATTGTCAAGCAAGGAAGTCTTGACTAGAGTCGGGAGGACTCGGACAGTTGAGCAAGAAGTCTTGCCTAGAGCAGTGAGGATCCGGAAGGGTGAGTGAGGAAGTCTTAACAAGAGGTGTGAGGCCTCAGATTATTGAGCAAGAGGACGAGATCTTCATGAGTAGGATAGGAGGTTAGTTCCTAGGTGAAGGGGTCACTTGAGAGATTGTACTTGTCTTATCTACTAGTGGATTTTGTTTGTCGGTGATTGCTAACCCTTGGATGTTTCCTCTTCGGAGGTTTACCATGTTATATCTTGTGTCAACTTTTCTCTATCCCTATCTCTCTTATATTTGTATTTGTTATTTGAACATTATGGATAGAACTCTATACGTAAGTTGACTTCCTTTCTATAATATAGATTGTGTATGTGTTATGATTACTTGTTTGTATCACATCTTGCTTGTTTTATATATTGATTAAGTGTCTTTAATTGATATATATATTGTGATACAAGCGATCTAGAGGGACAAACTTTTGTTTGTTTCTAAGGGAGTCGAAAAAGGTGCCTAACCTATTCACCCCCCCCCCCCCCCTCTAGGTTAGCCTTGAGCATTTAACCGTGTTTGTATTTTAAATTGGTATTAGAGCAGGACACTAGATTGTACTTAGTGAGAGTCCAGGTGATACATTCACGGTTTTTGCAAAGCTTTTGAAGTCATGGGTTTACAAGATGATGTAATAGAGGAAGGAGCCTCAAGTACTAGGCCACTATTACTTTGAGGCACTAACTATGGGTATTGGAAGTTGAGGATGAAAGCCTACATCCGTTCTATTGATGAAAGGGCTTGAATGGTAGTGGAAGAAGGTTATAGTCCTCCTACCAAGATTCAAAAGGATGGAACCATGATGCTCAAGCCAAAAAGTGAATGGACAACGAATGATTTTGAGGTTGCTAAGTGGCATCATCGTGCTATGAATGCCATCTTTGAAGGAATTGATGGGCATCAATTCTCCTACATCCAAAATCTTGAATCCGTAAAAGAAGCTTGGGATACTCTCCAAGTTACTAATAAAGGACCTTAGCGGTGAAGAAATCAAGGCTTCAAATGTTGGCATCACAATTTGAAGGTTTAAGTATGGGTGAAGAAGAAAAGTTTAAAGACTTCCAATTCTGGCTACTTAACATTGCTAACCAATGTCAAGCACTTGGAGTATCTATCTCAAAAGAGCTTTTAAATTGGAAAATCCTTAGGAATGTCTAGCAAAATGAAGCATGTGAAGCATGTGAACATATCATAAAAGAGAACAACGTCTAGCATACAATGCTCTCCCTTGATTTATACTATAACTAAAATCAATGATAGCATAAAGTTCACAAAGATGTTCACACAATCACACATTCAAGCAATTTGAAGAAATATCAACAAAATAAGTTTCATATGCTAAGAGAGATACACAAAGATTTTTCAAGTTCTCTCATAATTATTCAACAATTGCTAAAATATCATCATACTCATAAACAAAGTGTGTGTGTGTGTGTGATATGCTTCAAATATATATCAAGAAGTAGTTTGATAATCAACATGCAAACAATTTCCAATAACTATTCATCTTAAGCAATTTCCATAAAAAGTCAAACCGATTATCATCCGGAAGTTTTGCTTTTAAGAGAATAGATTTCAACATATGAGCGTGTGTGTGCATGTGGCTCGTCATCCCATTTCTGTTTTTCAACCCGAGCTCATTTGATTTTCAACTAAACTCATTTTTACGCCTTCCTCCTTTTCTTTTTAGGCTTTGAATCAAAGAATTTTTATGATTTCATTTCAACACTTCTTTGACTTTTTCCATTTTTTTACAAAAACAAAATTCACTTCATTACGGCTTTCACTCATCACAATGTTGTAACTCTTTCCAACATTGGGTAGCTTTCATAACCAATGTGTGTAGCCCTTTTCATGAAGGTGCTCATTGAGTTCTATGTAATTGCCGAAGTAAAATGGATACTAACCATAGGTCATTTTAAATGTACTTAAGAATAAAAACTTCAAGGTGTATCCAATGTTTACATATTAGTAAACTCAACATACTAGCAAAACATATAAGAGAAGCAAGATGCAATTTTTAGAAAACCAAGATTTTATGGCTCATAAGCACATGATCTAAGAGCAATAAGTAGAGACTTATTCAAGATCATTACTTCTCTAATGAGTAGCTTTCAAAGAATATAAAGCTCATATTTTTCAAAAGAAATGTCACTCAGTATACTATACATAAACAATCATCAAAGTTAAGATCCATGTGAACAATATCCCTATTAGATCCTAAAATAGCAAATGTTAATGAGAACCATATGTATGCAATACAAAATTCTCTAATATGACATGCTATGAGATGTATATCAAAAATTGAGTCAAAAGATGAATATCTAAGAGAACATGCATTAGAGTATATAGATACCTTTTTGCACATTATATTCACCAAATATCATACTTCCGTCCTTTTTATGAGCACTCTTGCCTTGAATGTCCTCATGACACCAAGTTGACAATGTTTCACAGCAAAAGTATAAAAAGCATAATATTTCAACTCAATCAATACATATATAAAAAGAACTTCTCTAAAGTTAATCAACAAATTTTGACCTTCATAACAACCATGATGTGAGATAACCAAATTCATATCAATACATGGAGTATTCAAAGCTAGCAAGCAAGAATTCTCAACACAATTGATATATAACCTCAAAGTTATCTCACATGTGCTTCTTATTTTTTTAGTGATAAGAGCACTCACCCTTGAACCACTTGTTCTTGGGTGTACCTACACAAACATTTCCAATATCATCCTTGACAACAATGTTAAATCTAGAGTAAAGTCCTTCAATGACTTGATTAACAAGAATATCATTAACACACTCTTCCTTAACATTTTCAACACAAGCTTTGTCAAGTTGAACACGATTAGTATTCTTTCTACTCCACAACTTCTTCTCATGCTTAGCAATATTATCATGTTTCTCCACTTTCAAGACCTTAGCATGTTCAAGTTGAAGTTTAATCTCCTTATCTCTAGATTCATTTCCTAATTTGCATTTTTCTATATATTTATAACACCTAGGTTTAATGTGACCTATTGTGCTACAATAATGGCAAATTGGAATAAAAGATGAGATTGTACCTTTTGGAGTTGAACTAGCTTCACTAGGAGTTTGCAAAGATACCTTGTTCACCAACTTCTTCTTGGCTTTTGATCGTCTCTTCTTGTGTGGTTTCTTATCAATCACGACTTCATCAAAGTGAGTAGGAAGTGGTGCTTCCAAGAGCTTATCTTCAACTACCAAGTCGTCTTCATCACTATGAGAATTAACAAGATTCCTAACACTAGACACACTTACCGAATCATTCACTAAGTCTTTGATGGCCTCCTAAGCCGTGTCTATCTCTTCCATTAATTCTTGTTCTCTCTTCTTCAAAGAAGATATCACATTATCCTTCTCAAGGTTTATCTTTTCAAGTTCTCTAAACTTCTTCATAATATCACCTTTTTCACCAAGAAGTCTACGAGTGACAACCACAAACTCATCTAGTTGTTTCTTGATCAAATCATCATTCTCAACTACTTCTCTTTGAGCATTATTTTTAGCTTCTTCAAGCTTTTCTATCTTTTCCAACAACTCAAGATTAGTAGGAATGGAACTAGAGCTTCCATGATGATTTGCATCAAAGTTCTTGTTCAAAGATATTGTATCATCAACATCTAGTGGAGAATGAGAAGCTATTAGAGCTATAAAGTTGCTCACCAACTCTTTATCACTTGAAGATTCACTACTAGAGCTCTCATTGTCACTAGAGTTATCATCACTCCAAGTAGCCGCCAACACTTTACCTTTCTTGTCTTTCTTAGAAGGCTTCTTGATGCACTCACTAGCAAAGTGACCGAAACCATGACAATTATAGCATTGAACCTCTTTCTTGTTCATAGCTTGACTATTCTTCTCATTCCTTGGAGATGATGTTTTCTTAACTTCTTTTTCCTTAGAAGACTTGCCTCTAGGCTTGGCATTCTTCTTTAGAAACTTCTTGAACCTTCTAAACAAAAGAGCCATCTCTTCATTTTCATCATCACTGTCCTCCTTAATAGCATTGAGAGCAGTTCCTTTACTCTTAATCTTTGGCTTCAAGCACATCTCATAAGTTTGGAGAGACCCAAGCAACTCATCAATGTTCATACTATCCACATCCTTGCTTTCCTCAATGGCCGTCACCTTTGATTTGAATCTCTTAGGAAGAGACCTAAGGATTTTCCAATTTAAACGCTCTTTTGAGATAGGTACTCCAAGTGCTTGCCATTGGTTAGCAATGTTAAGAAGCCTGAATTGGAAGTCTTCAAACTTTTCTTCTTCACCCACACTTGAACCTTTAAATTGTGATGCAAACATTTGAAGCCACGATTTCTTCACCGCTAAGGTTCCTTCATTAGTAACTTGGAGAGTATCCCAAGCTTCCTTTACGGATTCAAGATTTTAAATGTAGGAGAATTGATGCCCATCAACTCCTCCAAATATGGCAATCATAACACGATGGTGCCATTTAGCAACCTCAAACTCATTCGTTGTCCATTCACTCATTGGCTTGAGTATCATGGTTCCATCCTCTTGAACCTTGGTAGGAGGACTATAACCTTCTTCCACTACCATCCAAGCCCTTTTATCAATAGAACGGATGTAGGCTTTCATCCTCAACTTCCAATACCCATAGTTAGTGCCTCAAAGTAATAGTGGCCTAGTACTTGAGGCTCCTTCCGCCATTACATCATCTTGTAAACCCCTGACTTCAAAAGCTTTGCAAAAACCATGAATGTATAACCTGGACTCTCACTAAGTACAATCTAGTGTCCTGCTCTAATACCAATTGAAAATACAATCACGGTTAAATGCTCAAGGCTAACCTAGGGGGGGTGAATAGGTTAGGCACCATTTTCGACTCCCTTAGAAACAAATAAAAGTTTGTCCCTCTAGATCGCTTGTATCACAATATATATATCAATTAAAGACATTTAATCAATATATAAAACAAGTAAAGCGTGATACAAACAAGTAATTGTAACACATACACAATCTATATTATAGAAATGAAGTCAACTTACATAAAGAGTTCTATCCATAGTATTCAAATAACAAATACAAATACTAGAGAGATAGGGATAGAGAGAAGTTGACACAAGATATAACGTGGTAAACCACCGAAGAGGAAACATCCACTGGTAAGCAATCACCGGCAAACAAAATCCACTAGTAGATAAGACAAGTGCAATCTCTCAAGTGATCCCTTCACCTAGAAACTACCATCATATCCTACTCATGAAGATGTCGCCCTCATGCTTAACAATTTGAGGCCTCACACCTCTTGTCAAGACTTCCTCGCTCACCTTACCGGATCCTCACGACCCAAGGCAAGACTTCTTGCTTAACTATCTGAGTCCTCCCGACTCTAGTCAAGACTTCCTCGCTCACCTATTCGGATCCTCACGACCCTAGGCAAGACTTCTTGCTTGACTATCCGAGTCCTTCCAACTCTAGTCAAGACTTCCTTGCTTGACAATCGAAGGTCTCACACCTCTTGTCAAGACTTCCTTCTCACAAGGCATCTAGGTGATCATGAATGCAAAATGCAAACAAGCACGTTGATTAACACTGAAAAGTGTATGTTTACTAAGGGATAATATCATCATTTTACATTTCCAATATGATTAATTCCTCAATTTAGACATAATTTCGTTTGCTCTCTTAAATAAATGTGTTGTGTAGTAATTAGTGTATTTTTCTTTGTATTTCAGAGGTAATTCAATCGATTCAGAATTATGGAGAAGTCAGATGGCAAAACAAACGTTGTTTTCAAGTTTAGAACTTTAAAAACCTTAGGAAGACCACGAAGGACATTTTTGTAATTTTGACTATTCACTGTTCACAGTTGACTTTCACTGTTCATAGTTGACTTTCACTGTTCCTGATGATGTGGCGCATTCCTATTGGCCCAAATTGTGAGTGCGCCATACACGCAGCTGCATAGAATCATATTCTAGAAGCCGGTGCACTGTTTACTATTCACTTCACGGATGCGTTACTGTTCACTGTTCACTGTCACTGTTCACTGATGACGTGGTGAAATCTGGACGCTCCATTCTAAATTCATCTGATGGTCAATTTTCATCCGTATTTTGTATAAATAGGGGCCTCTCCCCCTTAATTTCATATTCTTAATCCAAATCTGATGTTAGATTCATGAAATTCTCTCTCTTTTGTTCTCAAATTCCCAGTTTAAATAAATTAGCTATTTTCTAGTTAAATTATGTCTGGCTAATTTTATATAGCTAGGGCTAAAGGTGATACTGTTGGTATGGAAAATATGATCCAATTTCGGTAAGTTTATTATTTTTTGCTCTCCCCTCTGATATTTGTGGAGTTTTTGACTCACTGTAGATAGACAGATATTGTCTAGCACAGTGAGTACTCTTACCCATATCTATCAGAAAGTGGTTTCTCCCCTCTGATCTTTGTGGAGTTTTTGACTCACTGTAGACAGACAAATATTGTCTAGCACAATGGATACTTTTACCCATATCCATCAGAGAGTGGTTTATCCCATCTGATCTTTATGGGTTTTGACTCACTGTAGACAGACAAACGTTGTCTAGCACAGTGAGTATACCTATATCTATCAGAGAGTGGTTAGTGGAGTGGAATATCATCCCATTAATCTGGACTAAATATTAATTATTGGATCATATTCGAATTACCACAGTGGATCCCTTAGCCCCAGTTTTAATTTTAATTGATTTACAATTTATAACAAGCTTAGTAATTAATCTAAATAATTAATTCTACAAGGACAAGTGAACAACCTTCCTGTGGTTCGACCCGGTCTTACCGGTTAATTTATTACTTTGACACTTTTATACTTGAGAGTAGGAACACTTCTTTAGAACGTGTCAAGTTCTTGGCGCCGTTGCAGGGGAGGTAAGTCTGTCTTTTCTTTGTATAAGTAATTTCCTTTTAATTTTATTTTAGTTTAGCTGTTTTTTTTCTATCTTCTTTGTTCTTATTTTGTATTTAATTATGCATCACTCATCTCAATCATAAACTTCATCCATTTTAAAAAAAAAACACTTGTTATCTTTAATCACATTTTACATTTTAGTCCTCTAACTTTTTATTTGCATTTTAGCTTAGATCTAGTTTGTATTTGCATATAGGTCATTGTATTTTTTATTTTTGCATATCAGTCCCTGTAATTATCACATTTTCACTTTAGTCACTATATTATAATTATTTTCACTTTTGCCCCAATACTTGTCCATATTTGCATTTACACCCCTAGAATTTTGCATCTTGTTATTTTTATCACTTTTTCTTTTATTTTCTTTATTTTTGTGTATTTCACCTCTATGAACCCTCATTAAATTTACATGAGACGGTCTCGAACATCTAGTGGTAGATTAATTAGGAGATCACAATCATCCACATTCACTAACAACATGGCTGAAAACCCACTTTGACATCCAGCAGGAAACCAAGCCGAGAACCTTTTAGACAACCTTGACAACATATCTCAACACAGCAACCATCCGCTTTCTGTTGACCATGACCAACACATTAACCCAAATCCACCTAGAACTCTTAGAGACTACATGAACCCCATACACACCGGAGCACCTTCATGTATAGCTTTCCCACCAAATGCAACACACTTTAATTTTAAACTGGGAATCATTCAAATTTTACCCAATTTTCACGGTCTTGAATCTGAAAACCCATATTTGCATCTTAGGGAGTTTGAGTAAGTCTGTAACACTAGCACTGACCAAAATGTTAGCATGGATATAATCAGACATAAGTTTTTCCCTTTTTCCTTAAAAGATAAAGCTAAAACTTGGTTACAAAATCTTAGGTCAGGATCAATCCAAACTTAGAATGGTATGCAACAACAGTTCTTAAAGAAATTTTTCCCACCTCATAGAACAAACTCTCTTAAGAGGCAAATAACTTCATTTGCCCAAAAACCTGGGGAAACACTTTACCAATGTTGGGATAGGTACAAAGAGTAGTTAAATGTCTGTCAACATCATGGTTTTGAAACATGGAGGATAGTGTCACATTTCTATGAGGGACTCACACCCCAAAGTAGACAAATCGTTGAAATGGTGTGTAATGGGGAGTTCATTGACAAAAATCCAGAAGAAGCACTTGACTATCTTGACCACATTGCTGAAAATGCTCAAAATTGGGAAACCATTGGTTCCTATGAGTCCATGAGAAAACCACAACCATCTCCATCTAGTGGAGGCATTTACAATCTTAGGGAAGATCATGACCTTCAAGCTAGATTCGCATCCCTAGTTAGGAAAGTTGAAGCTTTAGAAACTAAAAAGAGTGAACATGTAAAATCTATATAAGAAATCGCATGCCATGTATGTGATTCTGACGATCATATCACTCATAGTTGCCTAATTTTGTCTGCCATAAAAGATTGCCTTCATGAACAAGTCAATGTTTTGCACACTTTCAACAAGCCAAATTCCAACCCATATTCACAAACCTACAATCCTAGTTGGAGAAATCATCCAAACTTTAATTGGAGGAACAACAATCAAGCCCAGACTTCACAACCACCTAGTCCATCACATCCACAAACACACCAGAATTCCCAAAACCCTCAAGGTTATGCGCCTTATGTCCCACCATCTAGGAAAAACCTAAAAGACATTTTGCACTCATTCATTGAGAAACAAGAATCCATTAACAGCCAAACTGCACAAACCATGATAGATGTTAAAGATACTTTGGCAAAGATTGCTTCTACACTCACCACACACGAAAAAGGTAAGTTTCCATCTCAACCACAACCAAATCCTAAGAGTCAGTCAAGTTCCTATGATAATAACCAACGCCCAGATCATGTCAAATCAATTATCACTCTTCGTAGTGGTAAGGTCATCGAAAAACCTATTCTTGAATTTGGTAAAAATGATGATGAGTCATTTTCCAAGGGTAAGGAAGGGGTTGATGAAACCACTATTAATAAAGAAATAATTGAATCCCTACCTACACTTCTATATCCTCTGGCTCTAAAAAATTCACGTAAATTGATGCATCCCCCAGAGATTTTTGAAATTTTCAAACAGGTAAAGATCAATATCCCTTTGTTGGACGCAATCAAACAGGTACCTTCCTATGCCAAATTTTTTAAGGATTTGTGCATTGTGAAAAGGAAGTATCAGGTAAGAAAGAATGCCTTCATGGCTGAACAGGTAAGTTCCATTCTTTGCAACAAAAATATTTTGAAATATAAAGATCCTAGCTATCCTACTATTTCCTGCATAATCGGTAACTGTAAAATTGAGCATGCTTTACTTGACGTAGGTGCTAGTGTAAATTTGCTCCCATACTAAGTTTATCAGCTACTTAAACTTGGTGAGTTAAAGCCGACTTCAACCACACTTTGTCTTGCTGATAGGTCAATTAAAATACCAAAAGGAATAGTGGAAGGTGTGTTAGTACAAGTCGATAAATTTATCTACCCAGTAGATTTTATTGTCTTGGAAACACAACCTGTTGTTAATGAGCACAAATCAATTCCTGTTATATTAGGCCGATCATTTTTAGCTACTGCTAATGCCTTGATTAATTACAGGAATGGAATAATGAGCACGTCTTTTGGAAATATGGAAATTAAGCTTAATGATTTCAACATGTCTAAAGAACCATTTGATGATGAAAATGAAGATGAAGATGAAGATGTAGACATTATTGAAACCATTGTTGAAGATCATGTTCAAAAGGATTCTTTTAACTCATCTGAAATTTGTTTGATCAATTCACCTAAGTCAAGCATGCATTCACATCTTGATAATTGTTTGCAGGTCGTCAAAGAAGAAGGAGACACTTCAGATTTTGAAGAATTGGAACAAACAGATGACGTGCCAGAAGAAAAAGCACCTCAACTGGATTTAAAGCCCTTACCAGAAGGACTTAAATATGCTTACCTTAGAGACAACCAGACATGCCCAGTGGTAATCTCTTCTAACCTCACAGAAGAGCAAGAAGGTAAGTTGTTACATGTTTTAAAGAAAAATAAGAATGCAATTGATTGGACTTTAAAAGATTTGAAAGGTATTAACCTATTGATTTGTTCACATCGAATAAATTTAGAGGAAAATGCTAAAACATATCGACAACCCCAAAGAAGACTTAACCCACACATGAAAGAAGTTGTCAAGACCGAAGTCCTTAAATTACTTGACGTGGGAATTATCTACCCTATCTCTGATAGTAAGTGGGTGAGTCCTACACAAGTTGTGCCAAAAAAATCTGGAATCACTGTTATTAAAAATGAAAAGGGTGAGTTAGTTCCAACTCGTATTCCATCTAGTTGGCTCATGTGCATTGATTATAGAAAATTAAATGATGCCACTAGAAAAGATCATTTTCCCCTTCCATTCCTTGACCAAATTTTAGAAAGAGTAGCAGGACATCCCTACTACTGCTTTCATGGTGAGTATTCAGGATACTATCAAATTCCCATTGCATTAGAAGACCAAGAAAAAACCATATTCACATGTCCCTTTGGAACCTTTGCATTTAGAAGAATGCCATTTGATTTGTGTAATGCTCCCGCTACATTTCAACGATGCATGCTAAGCATTTTTAGTGACATGATTGAACATTGTTTAATGGTCTTTATGGATGATTTAACTGTGTTTGGGAATTCTTTTGATGAATGTCTAAATAACTTGGAAAGAGTCTTGAAACATTGTATAGAAAAAAGACTTGTGCTTAACTGGAAAAAGTGTCATTATATGACCACATTTGGAATTGTTTTGGGTCATGTTGTGTCATCTAAAGGAATCGAGGTTGATAAGGCAAAAATTAAAGTCAATTCAAAGTTACCATCACCACAAATAGTCAAAGATGTGCAGTCATTTTTAGGGCATGCAGGATTTTATAGGAGGTTTATCAAAGATTTCAGTGCAATATCTAAACCACTTTGTAACCTCTTATTAAAAGATGCAAAGTTTAAATGGACACAAGAGTGTCAAGAGTCCTTTAAAAAGATAATTGACCTTTTAACATCTGCTCCTATCATGCAATCCCCTGATTAGTCATTGCCTTTTGAATTGATGTGTGATGCGAGTGATTTTGCTGTTGGAGCTGTCTTAGGACAGAGAAGAGAAGGTAAGCCTTTTGAGATTTATTACGCAAGTAAAACTTTGAATAGTGCACAAATGAATTACACCACCACTGAGAAAGAATTACTTGTTGTGATATTTGCATTGGATAAATTTCGGTCATACTTGATTGGCGCTTCAACCATTGTTTTTACTGATCACGCTGCTTTGAAGTATTTAATGTCTAAACAGGATGCAAATCCAAGATTGATTCGTTGGATTTTGTTGCTACAAGAATTCAAACTCATAATCAAGGACAAAAAAGGGGCTGAAAATGTCGTTGCAGACCATTTATCACGACTCACCGCTGAGTCGTCATTTGATAAAGCACCCATCAATGATTCTTTTCCTGATGATCTTTTATTCTCTATCACAACTTTACCTTGGTATGCTGACATTGTTAATTATCTTGCAACATGAATGAAGCCACTCGATTGGAATGCACAGGACAAAAAGAAATTTTTGACCGAGGTAAAACGTTTTTACTGGGATGACCCGTACTTATTCAAGTATTGTCCTGGTCAAATTGTTCGACGGTGTATTCCAGGCAATGAGGTAAGTAGTGTCATTGAATTTTGTCATTTTGAAGCATGTGGTGGTCATTTTTTATCAATGAAAATGGCTGCAAAAATCTTACAATGTGAATTTTTTTGGCCCATCTTTTTTAAAGATGCACATGCATTCTGTAAAACCTGTGAAAATTATCAAAAGTTATGATCTATTTCCAAGCGAAACATGATGCCTTTGGCCCATCTTTTTTAAAGATGCACATGCATTCTGTAAAACCTGTGAAAATTATCAAAAGTTATGATCTATTTCCAAGCGAAACATGATGCCTTTAAACCCCATTCTTGTCATTGAAATATTTGATTGTTGGGGAATTGATTTTATGGGTCCATTTCCAACGTCATTTGGATTTTCGTACATTTTGGTTGCCATTGATTATGTGTCAAAAGGGGTCGAGGCAATTCCTTGTCGAAATAATGATCACAAAACAGTGATCAAGTTTTTAAAAGAAAATCTTTTGAGTCGATTTAGAATCCCTCGAGCCATTATCAGTGATGGGGGCAAACACTTTTGTAACAAACCTTTTGAGTCTTTAATGAAGAAATATGAAGTCACACACGAAATTGCTACACCATACCACCCTCAAACAAGTGGTCAAGTTGAGTTAGCAAATAGGGAGATAAAACATATCTTGTAGAAAACGGTTAACCCTGATCGAAAAGATTGGTCTCTTAGACTAAATGATGCACTTTGGGCTTACCGTACTGCATTCAAAACATCTTTGGGTATGTCTCTTTATCGTTTAGTTTATGGAAAACCTTGCCACTTACTTGTTGAACTTGAGAAAAAAACATATTGGGCCATTAAAGCTTTCAATTCTAACCTAAATGATGCTGGTGAATTGCACAAGTTGCAAATAAATGAACTTGAATAATTAAGAAATTATGCATATGAAAATGAAAAAATTCTTAAAGAAAAATCTAAAACCTTTCATGACAGACAAATTTGAAGAAGCTCATTTGAAGTTGGTCAAAAGGTTTCGCTTTATAATTCTCGACTTCATTTATTTCCTGGAAAATTGAAATCAAAATGGAGTGGTCCATTTGTTGTGAAACACGTGTATCCATATGGTGCCCTTGACATTGAGAATTCTAAGAATGGTAATGTGTTTAAAGTAAATGGACAACGTGTGAAACCATTCTTAGAAAATACAGATTTTCAAAAACACTTTGCCGTCCTTTTTGACCCTTGTTACAAAGGTGAGTAAACAAATCTTTTGCTTTTGACTTTATTTGTGTTTGCAATTATTATTTTTGTTTTTGTTCGCTTTTACGTTTTGAATTTTTACAGGATTAATTTCTAGGTTCAATTTTTGCTTTGTGTGTTTTGCTATATAACCCCGGTTAAGTGGAGAATAATGGTACTCCATGACAATTCCAGTCGGTTTAATTCAGTTTCCTAAATAAATGATCCCGAAAACAAGGCATGGATGAAATTTTCACAAATCTGCGAAAACATTTTCCACCGTTGCCCCAAAATGCTCTGAAAAAGATTTACAAAGCACTTTCCGAAAGATTACGCTTACTGATGATAAACAACATTCCTGTTGAAATTCGCTGGTTGATCGAAGCTAAGGTACGTCTAGCAAGTGAGTCTGTTGATTCATTTATATCTTACATGCCTGGTTTTGGAAGAAGTAACCTTGCAAAAAAAAACGAAGAGGTAAGAAGTTAGGGGTTACTTGTCACAAATGTGCACGTACAACTTGCAACACACGTTATCGTTCTTTAGGAATGGTGTCTAATAATCGGGAAGATAAAATTTTATTCATTAGGCATGGTTTGCGTGGGGAGTCATTGGATAATATCCTAACGACTCTTAATGCACATCTTAGTGGATATGTGCAAATAGAAATTGACCGATTATGGCCACAATTTCAAAAAGAACATACACAATATAGTCTTGGGAATCTGACTTTAAAAGATCCTGTTTGCCAATTTATAAGAAAATTAGATGGGAAGCATATCCCCGACCCGTAGAGGGCGTTGAAGCCGTTTCTAGACGTAAAACCAGAGGAAGATATGAGCCACAATCATAACTACCAATAAATATCCTTTTGTGTTTATCATCATTTTCCTTCCGCGTTTAATGTCTTTTGTAATTATTGTTGTTTACTTTTGATTTTTGAACCATTTGGATCTAATATCATTGACAAATACATCGCCCTATACATATAGGTGTACCATTGTGTTACCTTTTCAGGATCTATAAATACAAGCATTTGTTTTCCTTTTTGCTTAAAGCACTCATAAACATTCAAAAGAAAAATTCAGAGAGTGCATTAATGGCTTCACCTTCAACTAAACGATTCACAAATATTTGTGTGTTTGGTGGCAATAATTATGGGAAATACAAAGAGTTTGTTGATGATGCAACTCATCTTGGTAAGGTTTTGGCTAAGCAAAAAATACACCTAGTGTATGGAGGAGGCAACTTGGGATTAATGGGGTGTGTTTCACGAGCTGTATGAGACGGAGGTAGTCAAGTTCTAGGTATTATCCCAAAACCTATGGCCGCAGCAGACATCATCGGAAAGACAAATGGTGAAGAACTAGCTATTTCAGGTATGCTTGAAAGATTGACTGCTATGTTACATCAAACTGATGCATTTATAGCTTTGCCAGGTGGTTTTGGAACCTTAGAAGAAATCTTTACAATGGCATCCTGGGCGCAACTACACATCCATGAGAAACCCATCGGTTTGTTGAATGTTAATAAATTTTATGATGGTTTGTTTTCATTTCTTGATCATGCTCAGAAAAATTATTACATTCCACCTTCAATCCGAAAAATCTTTATCTCTGCTTCAAGTCCTCATGAGCTGATTGACCAGTTACAAGCTTTCAATTATGAGCCAGATCCTTCAACCTTTAAAATTGATTGGTCCACTGATGAAGAGAACAAGAAACGCAGAATTGATCTGAATCTCAGTTTGTGATTGTCCCATGGTTTTCATGCATTTTATTTTCTTTTATATTGTATTTCTTTTGTTGTTTTGCAGGATTTTGTTGTCTTTCAAGTTGTTCATGTGATATCTTCTAAACCTTACCTCTCTCTAAAGACATTGGGGACAATGTCTCGTTATGGTTAGAGGGAGGGGATAGTTGATTCAATAACTTTTGTTTTTCAAAAAAAAAAAACTAACTAACTAACTTATGACCATTTTTTTTGTAAAGATGGCCAAGTAAGGAGATCTTTTAGATACTTCTTAGACGCATCTTTGTAGTTCTGATGCATTTTTTTCTCTTCTAACTATTCAAATTTATAAACTCTCCATTGTGATATCATTGACTAATCCTTTTGTTCATTAAGTCATCTTGAGAAATTTTTCAAACTATTCTATACACACACGCACATTGACACGTGATTATGTGCAGTAAGTTGAGATTTTATGATATTTAGTTCTGAAACATCATTCAAGGGTAACAAACGAAAGCAGTGGTCTTGTTTAAAAATATATATAGTAATAATAATAATAGTTTTGTGTGTTGTGACCAAAACTCTTACTTAGTAGCCGGGCCTCATGCCTCAGTAAGTATAGAGTGTTCGAGTAAAACGGTAGAGTCTGGATAAGAATAAAGTGCAGTTTCGTAGCCTCTTTAACTCGAGCAATTAAGTCTGAGGGGTGCTTCAACACCTAATGCCCTAAGACCAACTGGTTTGGGAGTCATTGACCCAAAGCTCGTTACACGAGTTAAAGAGAAAGCTTGAGGGAATTGTACCAAAAAAAAAACATCTGCAATCCGAGTAATTAAGCCCGTAGTAGTGTTTTAACACTTAATGCCCTAAAGCCAACTGGTTTGGGAGTCATTGGCCTAAAGCTCGCTACATGGATTAAATATGAAATGTTTGTTTCTAATTTTGTTATATTAAAAAAAAACAAAAAGAAATAAAAGAAATAAAACTGCTGCCTAAGGAAAAAGCCCTGGTGAAATTTCGGAATGAAAATGTTGTTTGATTTCAATTGAATCTCATAGTTATCGTGTTGATCTTTATTGAGCACAAGAAAGTTTGATTGATAACTGGTTGTCAAAGGGTGAGAAAAGAGGTATGGGAGAGTTTGTCTATTTGGCAGTTTAGAGATTTGAATTTGAGTTTTTACTATTTTCGCTTTAGTTGCTAGGGACTAGCAATAAGCTGGTTGGGGGGTGTGATTAACACTGAAAAGTGTATGTTTACTAAGGGATAATATCATCATTTTACACTTCCAATATGATTAATTCCCCAATTTAGACATAATTTCGTTCACTCGCTTAAATAAATGTGTTGTGTAGTAATCAGTGTATTTTTCTATGTATTTCAGAGGTAATTAGATCAATTCAGAATTATGGAGAATTCAGATGGCAAAACAAACATCGTTTTCAAGTTTAGAACGTCAAAAACCTTAGGAAGCCACGAAGGGCATTTTTGTAATTTTGACTATCCATTGTTCACAGTTGACTTTAACTGTTCACTGTTCACAGTTGACTTTAACTATTCCTGATGACGTAGCACATTCTTATTGGCCCAAACTGTGAGTGCACCATACACGCGGATATTCTAGAAGCTGGTGCACTGTTCACTATTCACTTCACGATGCGTACTGGTCACTATTAACTATTTACTATTCACTATTCACTATTCACTATTCACTATTCACTTCATGGATGTGTCACTGTTCACTTTCACTGTTCATTGATAACGTGGTGAAATCTGAACGCTCAATTCTAAATTCATCTGATGGTCAATTTTTATCCATATTTTATATAAATAGGGGGTCTCTCCCTCCTAATTTTCATATTCTGAATCCAAATCTGATGTTAGATTCGTGAAATTCTCTCTCTTTTGTTCTCAAATTCTCGGTTTAAATAAAATATCTATTTTCTAGTTAAATTATGTCTGGCTAATTTTATATAGTTGAGGCCAAAGGTGATACTGTTGGTATGGAAAATATGATCCAATTTTGGTAAGTTTATTATTTTTTGCTTTCTCCCCCCTGATCTTTGTGGAGTTATTGACTCACTGTAAATAGACAGATATTGTCTAGCACAGTGAGTACTCTTAACCATGTCTATCAGATAAAGGTTTCTCCCCTCTGATCTTTGTGGAGTTTTTGACTCACTGTAGACAGACAGATATTTTATAGCACAATGGGTACTTTTACCCATATCCATCAGAGAGTGGTTTATCCCATCTGATCTTTATGGGTTTTTAACTCACTGTAGACAGACAGACGTTGTCTAGCACAGTGAGTACTTATACCCATATCTATCAGATAGTGGTCGGTGGAGTGGAATACCATCCCATTAATCTGGACTAAATATTAATTATTGGATCATATTCGAATTACCATCAGTGGATCCTTTAGCCCCAGTTTTAATTTTAATTGATTTACAATTTATAACAAGCTTAGTAATTAATCTAAATAATTAATTCTACAAGGACAAGTGAACAGCCTCCCTGTGGTTCGACCCGGTCTTACCGATTAATTTATTACTTTGACACTCTTATACTTGAGAGTATGAACACTTCTTTAGGACGTGTCACACGCAACATAGAATGCTATGATCAACACATCCTATGGAAAATACTAGACATGAGCATGAATGCACAAATCACATGTAGTCTAGTCAATCATGCATTTTTAATCCATCTAGATCATGTAAGATATGTTCAACATTAATCACAACCTAGATACATGCATAGATCTAAACTTGAATCATAAGATATGTTCAATTAATCACAAAATCAAGTTTAAATCACATAAACCAAAAACATGCTAAAATCATATGACAAAGTCATTTAGATTTAAGCCAAAGTTCTAGAGCATATTCCTATTCATAGATTCAATAAAACACATGAATAGCTCAAAAGAACATAAGAACATGTATTAATGTGAGAATTCGGCCAAGAGAGCCTAATACATGTGAGGAAATATTTTTCACAAAATCAATCAATCAAAGATCATCAAATAGTTCTAGAATCAAAGCTAGCACAATACAATCCCAAACATGTGAAAACATAGGCAAAATCAAAACCTAACTCAGCATGTAAGATTCAATTGAAACTCAACTTAGCATTAAAAGAGTTCAAAACTCAAATCAAAACACTCACAATATAAGTTGAAGAAGAAAACCTAAGGCAATTGAACAAGTTTTAAAAGAAAACTTTAAGAGAAAATCAATACCTTAGTTGATTTAGGTGCTCCCGTTTTTATGTGTTTAGAGTCCAAAAACAGCAACAAAACTCACTCAAACCTTCAGAGAAAAGATGGAGAATGAATAGACAAACACTCTCAATATTGAATCACTCAAATTGGAGTTAAAATGAAGAAGTTATGGTGTTTGGAAGGTGAGAAAATGTAGAAATAAAATTTTCTGCACACAAGTTTAAATTTCTTCTTAGAATGAAATACGAGAGGGAAGGAGAATATAAAGGAGAGGGAAAATTAGGCATGTGAAATGACCAAGAGGGGAAAGAAGCAGCCAAGCATGCTTGCTGCCCGAGATGGCACGTGGGCATCTCGGGGAAGCAAGCCTTCTGCCCCGAGATGGCCACGCGCCATCTCGGGAAAGAAGTGCTTTGCTGACTTCTTTCTCCTTCGACCTTCCTTCACTTTCTTCGACCGTTCTCCGGCCTCCAAACTCGGAATTCAAATCCATTTATGGATTACGAACCGCAACTCTCACATGGACATGGACATGGACATATAAGATACTCAACCCAGAAAATAATAATTCGACTCGATATACGAAGACAAAGACAATGTATACAATATGAGTTGAAAGTGTAGTACCTTTTGACTTAGAACTTGAAATCAATAGTATGAGTAACCGAAATGACCGGAACTCAATCAAGAATGATTTAAGACTAAAATAAAGTTCAATATCCATGTTATACAAATATATACACAAACAAACACAATTCACACTAGAATGCAAACTACATAGAGATAGTCTCCAATCATGCATTTTCCAAAACATGTTATTTCCATACCAATGCATGAGCATTCATCATCAAGTGTGTGAATGTGTTATACATGGTGCACAATGATGCAGGGACAAATATTAATGAATTATATGTGTGTGCCTATAATGGTGCACAACGATGCAGGGACACAAATGTATGAATTGTGTATGTGTGCCTATAATGGTGCACAACGATGTAGGGACATAAATGTATGAATTGTTTGTATGCCTAAGCCTTGTAAGAGAAAGATAAGGTCTTAGTATACCTTTGTAGAACCAAATTGCATCCTTTCTCTTTGAAGACTTAGAACTTGCTTTGACTTGTTGTTCATCCTTCTTTGAAGCTTGAATCATCATGAATCTAAACAACTAAATCATTACAAGTAAACATCATTTTGATATGGAATTAATGCCAACACAAACTGAAACCTAACAGTGTCGACCAAGGTTAAATGAATAGTGATACTCAAGAGAAGTGCATGTCAACTGAATTTTAGGCATAAGCCTTGTTTCTTAAAAAAAAATCTAATAAATTAAACAAGTACCAGTTTACAAACTTATAAATACAATGAATTATGGAGCATTATCGATCAGAGAATATTTTTCAATGACAGCAGGAGTATCATCGATGACCTTGTCACCCCCATCTCCCATACCATCAGCTTCAGCCTCCAATCGCTCGTTCTCTTCCCACTCTTCAATCTCAGCCTTAGGATCCCATTTTGAATTCTCCCTTGCAAGATACTCTTTGAAAAGGTCTACTCGTGCTTTCCACATGGCTTTGGAACCAATATCCATTAGATAATTGTCGAGGTCAGCAATATGTTGATCCTTCACTTGGATTTCTCCTTCAAGATTCGCCAGGGTTTTATCCTTATCAACAATTGCTTCTTGCAACTTCGCAACCTCTTCTGCCATCGAATGTAATTTCGAGTCAACCTCCTCATTTGATTTTCTAATTCCTTCGCACTCTTGCCTCAAGGAATCATTCGCCTTCTGTATCTTGACACCTCTGTCTCGGATGGTCCCAAGCCACTGTTTCAAAAACAATTGATCTTGCAGAGCCTGCAAAATAACCTACAACTTCAGTAAAAAAAAAGTAAGTTGAACAACCACACGACATTTGAATAAGTCGTACGATATATACCTTGAAGATGGAGATAATGCCTTCATCAATCACCTCTTCCAATTTGGTGCCTTTTAAAATCTCTTTTTCCTTAGGAAAAAAGAGATCGTCTGACTTCTACAAAAATGAATTAGGCTTCTTTTGTAGACATGCATTGAGAGGAAAGGAAACCAGGGTCAACTCGACCTCTACTGTTCGACACTAGCTACCACATCCTTTGAACTCCGCCCAATGGCCTTGTCCTTAGCGGAAGTCTTCCTTTTCTTCTGTTCATGTGGGAGGTCAAGTTCAGGAGATGATTCAAGTGTCTGATCGACAATAGGGGCACCAGAAGAGTCCGTCGATTTTTCCCCCTCTACTGTTTTTCTTTTGAGAGCTTCGACCTTTTTTCTTGTATTCTCCAGAGCCTTTCGTTTTGCAGTATTCGAGTCTAGCGAATCAAACTTCATCTTTTCGATCGACTTGGCTATGAAACGACGTTCAACATTAGTAATTGGAGTCAAAAATTATGTACCAAAAAGTATTTCAAAACTCCCCCTAACCAGGTGTACAATACTAAATCTTTTAAGCAAGTATATGGAGTTCTTGGCACATTCCATATAGAATGAAGCCATACGGAACTAGGCCTGAGGCTACCTTCTCCCATCAACACTTTCCTACTTCTCTTTGTCTCCGAAATTGATAAGACTTTAGTTGTACGACCTTTGGTATCCTTACATTTTGGCATATCAACTACATCTGTTATTTCTACAAAGGGCAAAAAGGGATAACAGCTAGAATTAACAGACTTGAAAACCCTAGGGCTACTATGACTAGCCAATTGTAAAAGAACTCACCATATTTATTCTAAGTTCTAGGGTAATGTGTACTTTTCATAACCAAAAGAACCGTCAATAAGAGTACATTTACCGAAAAAATAAGTGTTTTTCCACATACGGTCGTTTGTCATAAGATCCATGATGAAGGTTTTTGTGTTAGACCTCAAGATCAACAAATACCGACCCTTCTCGCTAAGATGCTCCTTCAAATAGTAGTCGTGCAAAAGAGAACCTAAACCAAAATTACATTCGTATTTCTCATGCAAGACGGTGAGACTAATCAGTATTCTCCAAGAGTTTGGCATTAATTGACCAGAAGCAAGTTGGAAGTAAATTAACAAACGACGTACAAGAGAGGGAACTGAAAATCTAAATCCTTGGCGAATATTTTATTCGTAGAAACAGCTCCATCCAAGAATATTCCAATCGGGTCGCTCATTCTCTTTAGCAGGCCTTAATTCAACGTCGTCCAGAATGCTATATAATGTCCTCAGAATATCCATATCTTTGTCAATAGAATATATACTCTTCTGGTTTTCGCCAGCTAGTATGCCTAACGGTCGACCAGAGAATGACGGTTCCTCTATATCTACATGTTCCGAGTGATCGACCTCACTTTCGACAACCTTAACCAATTCCATATCCGATGGACCTACCTCATCTAAAATTAATAAAAGGTCGACTAGAGTAATTTACAGATTGATATCCTGTGAGTAGACCTCAACACCCTCTTCGACGATGTCATTATCATTACCACTAAAGGTTCAAGTGATCCCGATACTTGAAACTGCAATGTCGTTCTACATATTTCGACATATTGCTGACATGCAAAAACGTAAGAGTCAAACTTAAAACTAAAAATGAAGTTGACACCTATGGTCCGAAAGATCCACACTTGTGAAAAATCTATGATCTACAACCTATTTTCATGATCTACAACCTAAACCCTAGATCTATTATGACTTTAACAAATCTTTCCTAGTTAATCGACTATAATTCCCTCAACAATTACAACTCAACGAGGAATTCAATGCCCTAAATGGATTAAATCCAAAAAAAATAAACAAGTTTTTTATTCCAAAGAAAAAATTTCAAACATCACGAAAAGAACAGTAGAATTCTACTACCATTTATAGGAATTAGCCGAAAAATCACAGCAGTTAACTTCTATTCCCTAAGGAAATTGAATTTTTGTTTAATGTAAAGAAAAGCAAATAATCGTGTACCTTATAGAATGAAGATTGTAGAGAAGTAACGAGCGAAACAAACGGTTACAAAAGATTGCAAAAAAATAACCATTCTGAGATTTTTGGGATTTGAAGAGGTTGGAGAAGTCGAAAAGTCCAAGAGTTAACAAATCTTCTTGGGAAGTTTAATAGACCACGTTTAAACTCAAAGTTGACGTGTGTCAAGATTCTGGTGATTATCAGTTTACTAGGGTAAATGAACTAAGGTTAGTTTGAAATTAAATTCCTTCGATAAGAGTGCCCAAAATAAAAAAATCGCACCAGAATTTAGAAAGACCACGTCAGCCCTAGAAGTTAAAACGCTTCGATATCCTCCTATTGAGTTTGTGAAGCTGTCGACACTTTATCGAAATCAGTTGATCAACGTGATAAATTACCATTTGACTTGACATGCAAAATTGATGTACCTCCACTCGATTCCATATAAAATGTCGTTCCACTCGACTACACTCTCTAATTCAGAAATTACTTCTTTACAGAGTGGGGACAAACTGTAGTAGCCAAAAATGGCCTCTAGGCCCAAAATGCAAAGCCCATCGACAATTATGGATCAAGTTTGGATCAGACCTAATGACCTGGGTGTAGGGAAAAAGACGGTTCAAAACGCAACGGAAGCATGAGAAAATGAAAATTAGGGTTTGCGTATATAAAAAAAAATCTCTTTTAATAACAAGAACCTTAACCCTAGATTAATTGACGTATATAAAAAGTGTCGTACCTTTTTTTTCGTGACGATTGAACTAGCGTCGAATTGAATCCGCAAGATCTTCCAAACCAATCACGAACGTGAATCACCTAGGAGTGTGGGCTCCCTTTCTTGAAATTGTATACCTCATGATGGAAACAAACAAAATCTTCTTCTTTGTTAGTCACAATAATCCTCCAAGAGAAAAACCAAGAACGTCCGGACACTTTTGAATTATCAATCAATTTGATTGAAACTCGCGTGAACATTGATTCGATGTTGTACATAATACATTTTCGATGCAAAGGATACTAGTGTACTATCGAAAACAAAAACGTTCCTTTTTTTCTCTATGCTTGGCCGAATTCTTCACACAATGAGTTGGACGAAGTTTTTTTTTATAACAATAAAAAAACAAATAAAAAACAACTTTTGACGAAGTTTTTTTTTTTATAACAGTAAAAAAACAAATAAAAAACAACTTTTCACCCCAAAAACTCATACTTGGTCGAAATTTACAAGTATATATAAAGGAGACCAAATCCTCTCCTAAGAAGGATTTACTTTATGGTTAAGAATCCTATCCTTATGTGGATTTACTTGGTGGTTAAGAATCCTTTTCCAAAAGGAATCCTTTTCCAAAAGGAATCCTTTCCTACACCAAGACTCCTAATCCAACTCAATAGTGTATTTGTAACCATATTAAAGACTTCCTAATCTGATTAGATAAATAATTCCTTTTATTTATCTACTTATCAAATATAGTCTTTAATATTAATTATATTACCAGCAATAGTATAATATTTAGGAGACCATCTCCTAATAGAATTTTTTTTTGACTTTTAATTAAATAATTAATTAATCAACAAATTAATTAATTTTCATTTAATTAAATAATAAAATAAAAATAATATAAGTAAGCTATTCTAAATAGCTTTGCCGCCCAACACATATATATGGGCCAAATATTATTTTTCTTATTTTATTAAATCCATTAGACCTTAATAAAAAGTCCACATGTGAACTAGACCTATTATTACAAAAAGAAACAAGTTCACATGCCTTAATACGATTCTAAATGGACCCCTAAATTGGTCCGGTAGAATATATCAAGTGATCCATACAAGTTCGTGTGGAATGGGGATCTTGGCGAGCTATCTAAATTTAAGCTCCAATAGACACAACCCAATCACAATCAACAAATAATTCACTTAAGTCCAATCTATTTAATTTTAGTTCATTCCACTAAAGAACTAAAATTGAACTCTTAAATAAAGATAGAATAAGTTGATGTTACTCATTCATACCCTAGACAACCTTATTGGAGAAAGTGTATCCTCGTGAAGAATACCACTAATCGCCAAGAGCTCATAGACCGCCTATAGCTCTCCAAGTTACCATATTTACTCATATGACCACATTTTGAACTTGAATATTTTGACTTGTCCAGAAGCCATGTTTCAATAGACACTATTGAAAACTTAACGTTAAGATTTAATATCCAATACCTCAAAACATCCATATGATGGTATTCTACTTTCATTCAATAAATGGAGCCACGATGTCCATATCTATAATTGAAGTCCTCTATCGATTAACAAATGAATACCACCAAACTATCGAGGATAAACTATGCTATATAATCGTACTCACTAATAGCTCAAATGATAACACTTGCAACCATAAGTCCATCATTTATCTCAGGATTGAGATAGACTCTCCGATTGTCTTCAAATGAAAACTTTTATCCATTGACGGTTCTAGATAAAGTTTTTCATTTTGATCATATTCAATGCACCCAGTGCACTAGATTCTTTTACCTAAAGACACCACACTTTGATGATTTTAGACTCATCATAACACATTTGATCTCACTCAAATGCTAGCAAAAGAATCTACAACTTTGACAAGATAAATGCACCCAACCTTTTATCTTAAGTTGTGAATGTTATTCAAGACTAACTAAAGAATTATGTCTACCTCATACATATCTAGATGTATGAACAATTCTTCTTTTTCTCATAGTCTTTTGACCTTATGATTATTTACTTTTGACAATTATAATTATTAAAATATAAATGCTATAAGATTTGTTAAACTAGAAATCACTTTATTAATATGAAAAGATTGTCAATTATAATATTACACTCTTACTATCGAGCATAATCCTAACACTGGGTTAATCCGAATTATATCAGACTCAATGACCTGGGTTGATCCAAATTATTGTATCATAGATTTGGATTGACTTAGTCACTCCCACTTAAACTGAACCACGATAATCGTGGATTACAAATTCGAAACAAACAATTATGTAATCCCGTAACATCCGGCTAGAATCTGAGGGATTTTTTTCCAACTATTCAAACGTTCAAGTTAGCTTGAGGAGTCTATAAATAAGACCCTCCGCTCGCAGAAGGGGGATCTTTTTGTTTTTAGGGGATATTCATTCACGCTATTAGCTATCGAAACTCTGTTTGAATCAAAACTCCGGTCTTCGGAACTGATAAAACAAAAATTTGATCGTACACTCCATTAAAGCTTAGCCCAAGCTCACATAAGGACTTTACAAGACCTCCTTTCCCTTATCTTTAAATTTCGTTTCTGCTTTATTTGTTTGTGCTTTTTATTTTTTTTATGCAGGTTTCATATATCTGACTCAACAATTCAAACTAAGTTGCTTGGCCCTGGTTCGAACCCGACTAAATCCATTAAATGTCGTTTGACCCACAACACACATTAGTTTCACTTTTTTTTATCCGGTTATCACCTTCATAATTGCCTTTTAATATTTATCATTTAAGTCCTTATGTTATGTAAAACTCATAATTTTAGTCCATTTGATCAAATATTTAAAAGTTTACTTTTTTAAAACCTATAAAAGTATATTTTTACCCTTATTAATATTAATTTAGCTAAAATTATTATCTTAAATTTAAATTAAACTGAAAAACAATAAAAATTCTCAATAATAAAATCTAAAATATATATATTACAAAAAAAAACTTATATAAATAATAAAAAAAATCCATTAATTTTTTTGTTGTTTCGTATTTTTGTCATAATGGATATTTATTTAACTAATATGATTATATTAGCCTTAAATGATTTATTTTTCATTTTTTTTGTAATCTATTTATTTAAGATTTTATTATTGGGAATTTTGTTTTATTTTTTCATTTAATTTAAAACTAAGATAATCATTTTAGCTAAATAAAAATCCAATTTGAAAAATAAAAACAACATAAGAAAATTTAATGGATTTTATTATTATTTATTTAAGATTATTTTGTAATATAATTATTTAAGATTTTATTATTAATAATTTTATTGTTTTTCATTTTAATTTAAAGTTAAGATAATTATTTTATCTAAATTAAATAGTAATAAGGGTAAAAGTGTACTTTTAAAGGTTTTAAAATAGTTGACTTTTAAATATTTGGTCAGATAGACTAAAGTGGTTAGTTTTAGAAAAAGTAAAGTTTAAAGTGATGAATATAGAAATACATTTATAAATGTGACAAATCGTCAAAAAAATGGGACTGATGTGAAATTCTGCCTTAAAAATAAAAAATGTTGAAAATGCTTTATTGTTTTGATTTATTACCGTTAGGTTTTGACTTATATTCTCAAGTGAACCCAATGTGAATCAAACGAGACTCAAATAATTTGGAACTTCCTGTAGACGTGGGAAAACGTTTGGAAGTTGGAGATGGTGTTTGAGGGAGGTTTGAAGACCGAAGAAGAACTGAAAAAACAGATTTTGAAAGTACCTACGGTGTGGACCGCTGTGCGGACAAATCGCATGGACCGCGGCACAGGGAGTGGTTGATTCTAGGAGATCAAGCGCGGTGCAGACCACAACATAGGCAAGAGGTGGAAACCGCGGTTTACTGAGTGATCAGTTCTAGAAGTTTTTCGTAGTGTAGGAAGCGGGGTGCACACCGCCACCTAGACCGTGGAAACGACGTATTTTACTGATATCGGGAATGTTGCACGAAAAAAGAAAGGTACTCTTTCTAGAAGTTTTTGTGCTTATCAAAAAAGGAAAAGGAAATGGATTTCTCCTTAACTAAAAGACTTATCATAAATAGAAATTAGTAATTACGTGGAACATGTAATTTTGTACGTTTAGGAGTAAGATTTCCTTTTATCCCGATGACCATCAAATACATATTACGTGGAACAATACCCTCAAATACGTGGAACAATACCCTCAAATACATATTCTAACCAAGAAAAAAACACAAAAAAATAAATAAATAAAATGGAAATACACATGTAAATATGTAATGTCAATACAATAAGATCCTACTTAAATTTTGACTTTCGAGTCTTCAAAGAAGGAAAAGCATCTATTACAGAATCTGAATCAATTGTATCAGCAAGTTCTCTTTCAATATAAACAACCATACAATTCTCAAGAAACTCGTCATCCATCTTGTTACGCAAAGAACTTTTGACAAGTTTCGTAGCCGGAAATGCACGTTCTGTACTTGCTGTGGAAATAGGGAGAGTTAACACCAAACGAATCAACCTGACAATCAAGAAATATTGTTGCGATTTTCTTGTTGCACTTAGCACTTGGCATAATTCGGAGAGTGAAGTCATATTCTTAAATTTTGCTTGAATGAGTACATCATTCTTATAATATTGAAAATGTCTTCTTAACGTATCAAGATCTTTTTGAGGAAAATCACCATGGCAGTAGTTCTCAGTGAGACTACAAATATCATCAATATTAAATGATTCAAAATTATTAGTATGATCCAAAGCTAAACTCAGAGTAAGAAGTTCCACTGTCTGTTATGGAAATCTAGTACCTAATTCCATCAACTGAAAATCAATTACAACAATAAATACATCAACATGGTAATAATGATCAACTGTAACATGATCTTGTTGTTGACACGAACGACCTGTACCCTCCATGTAACGAGCAATCATATCTGGTGTATCAATTCCTTGTCTTTCACAAAAGGATACCAAAGTATTGAAAAACTTACCCCAACCATCTTGTCTTAATTCACGAAGAAGGATTTTTGTACTTCTCACCAAATGTAGTGCATTCAAGATGTCTTGAGATTGACGTTGCAAGACTTGACATAGTATATCAGTGATCACCATAACTTCATTCATCAATTGCAAGATGAAAACAAAATTAAAACTTCTTATTGCTTTTATAACCCCCTTAGCTTCTCCCTTTATATTGTTGTTGAGCCCGTTATTAATCAAGTTTTCAAGAACAATACAAGTTGGAACAAATATATCAATTAATTTGTTAATAAAATCAAAATGAGAGCTCCATTGTGTTGTTCTAGGCCGTGTTAAAGTACGAAAATGATTAACGCCTACTAGTCTCAAGTTCTCCGGAAGATAACAATTATGCTATTTCAATTTCCCGAGTAGATTTTAATTCAAAATGTCGCTTAGGTGAAGCACTAACAAGATTGATTATCAAATTCAACTTTAAGAAAAAAAATCCATACATAATGTACATTTAGGGATGACAGCGGGTTGAGTTCGGGTGGGTTTTGTAAAATTCAAACCCTCACTAGCGAAAATTTTCCTCACTCACGCCCGTCCGCCCTCGAACTCGCGTAGGTAAGCGGATTCTCTGATGGGTTTGAACCCGCGGGTTATGGATGCACCCATACCCTCACCCGCGAACACACAAAACAAAGTGAGTTCACGGGTGGATGCTTCACCCACGGGATACCCACAAACCCGCAACCCACGAACCCACGAACCCACGAACCCACAAACCCGCGATTTGTCATTTATAAATTTCTATATGTAATCATCGATTGGATACTTAATTGAATTAAATTTCCATTTCTAATTCCCTACTTGATACATTACAAAACAATAATAGCCATAAAAATAAAACGACAAAAAATAATTCAAATATCTATGTATGTTTATATACAAGTATTTTATTTATACGGGTTCGCGGGTCCAACCCGCGGGTTCATTTTTCCAACGCACACACGCCTGTGAACCCATCGGATTTTTTATTAAACAGGTTCATAGGTCCGTGGGTTGTAAATTCACCATCCACACCTGACCCGGGTGCGGGTCAAATTGTCATCCCTATGCACATTTTTTGAGGCAGCAACCAATGCTAATTGCAATCGATGAGCAAAACAATGGATGTAATAAGCTTATGGACAATCATTCAGATCAACGATTGTAAACCATTCCAAGCTCCATGCATGTTGCTATCACCATCATACCCTTGACCCCGCATATCTGCAATCTGAAGATTATACTTAGTAAGAACTTCAGTTATATGAGTTTTAAGAGTTAAAGCAATGGTGTCTTCAACTCCAACAACACCAAAAAAAAGGCTCTCGGATAAACCCATTATAATCAACAAATCTTAGAATGATAGCCATTTGCTCTTTATTTGATTCATCAAGTGCTTCATCAACAAGAATGCAATATTAGCATCTCCAACTTCCTCTCGAATTTTTTTCTTTATTTTATCTGCAAGAATCTTCAAAATCTCTTTTTGAATGGTTGGAGATGTAAGCTTGGAATTTCTCGGAGAATTTGTCAACACAACTATGTTAATGTCTTTATTAAAACTTGCCAAAATTTTGATCATCTTAATAAAATTTCCACGATTGGATGAGGTACTCGATTCATCATGGCCTTTAAATGCACATGATTGCTTGGCAAGCCGTTTAACTGTCTCTATTGAAGTCTTGAGTCGTAAATGATTTTATACAACTTGTTGTGAAGATTGTGCATTCATTACTTGATCAATTTGTCGAGAAGAACATTTCAAATTGTCCCACTTTTACACATTCAGTTTGTGTAGTGAATTATTATCTCCCTCATGATGTTTAAATTTACACAATTTTCCATTGTTTACCCTCTTCCAATTATCAAAATCATCAACCGTAAACACCTTAAACTTTGATGAACTCCTATCAAAAAGGAAACATGGAAAACAAAAGGCTTTGTTTTTGGTTATAGAGTACTCTAACCCTGAAAATTGAGCAAACCAAGGATACTAAAAGCGACGAAATTGATTTCCATCCTAGATCTTCTCATACTCATCTAACTTAGGTTGACACGGTCCCATGTCAAAATAGGCTCTTCGAACCTCATCTTGTTGATTCACATCATACATCCATATCGGTTTATGAAATCCCGGATCACGTGTCACATCAAAAGAACTAACGTCAACTCTTCCAGTTTCAACTCTTTGAAGCTTAGAACTATGCAACTCAGCACAACTTGTTTTATCAATTGGTGTATTGCTCGTTGATTGGTCTCCAAGTCAGTTAAAAAATAAATCAATGGTTTTGTGTCTACTTTCAATAGTTTGACGATGATCAGACATTATAACCTATTATAGAAAAAATTGCAATAGATAGTAAATTGAATTCAATACTTTGATAGTTTAAAAAAAAAATACTTTGATAAAGTTCAATTTTAAAAAAAAAATCACCAACCACTCAACCAGTATTGTTCTTACGGCCAATAATGTAAATATGAAGAAATCAACAGATATGGAATAACTAAATGGAAAAATATGGCACAACTACAAGTAAATCAAAAAGCATTTGCATTCATCCAATCATGTTAATTTTTTTTTTTAATAAGAATATATATAATTGTTTGACTGCCTTATATCATTGATTCATCAGATTAATGTACAATCATACAAACTAATGAATTAACATATAATCGATATACTACCAAATGCAATTAGTTTGACACTGTGACAGTGTGGCCTATTGCCATATTTAGTGTTCTTAATTTTACAATTATAAATTTAAAACGAAATTTGGGTTGTTCTTTTCAAAAATTGGGTAACTTCACTAACTTGGGTTGTTGACTTGTTGAGTTGTTTATATTTTTTTTAAAACAATAGGCTTTATAAAAGCGGAGCTGCAGAGGCAAACAAAAGCTACAAACAGGGCCACAGGGGACAATTGCACAAAGTGACAAACACATTACACACACCAAGAGCCAAGACGTAATCACAATTCACAAGCAAACCCCTCCAAAAAATCAAAACAAAGACAAAAGTTCTAAAACAGAGCAAAACAAAAAATATTGATCACAAATTCACAAAGCAGAGACAAAAGTTATAAAGCAGAGCAAAACAATAAACATTCATCACAAATTCACAATTAATTAATCACCAAGACACCACCGTAATCACCTAATTCACATGGGTTGTTCACTTGTTCAACATAATCAATCAAAATCAAAATTATCATCAAAATTCTACAATTAATTGTACGATATAAAATTAAGATAAAATAATAACTTACGGTTTTCTCTAGCCAACGTTTGTAAACCTCTACAATCCAAAAGCTATGAAATAAAATTGAAATTCTTGGAGAGTGGAAAGTGTAGACCGTAGACTATTGTTTCTACTTTATGGTTTAAAAATTCCCAATTGAGTTTTGAGTTATTAAAGGGTTAAAATCCCCAATTTGATTTTTCACTTATTAAGGAAATCTAATGGGCTTTAATGAATTGGATTCATAATTTTTTAGTTATTGCCTTATTGGACTGTTAATAAAATAAGGAATTTTTTTAGTTATTATCTTATTGGGCTGTTAATAAAAAAGAAAAATATGGTCAGTTAAGTTATAATTGTAATTGGGCTAGGTGTTCTTAGAACTGAATAGGATATATATAAAACCATTGTAAAACTTATCATATTTTTCAAAATACTGGGGTGGGCTACCTTAGCCAGGCCCAATTTCTACCCTGGACAGGACTATAATATATTCTAAAAAAAAAGGCCGACGAACAGGCTATACAATATTTTTATTAGTTGCCTAAACTTTACTTTCATCGAGTCCCAAAAACATAAAATATGTAACTATAATATTTAATTTATCTCCATTTCTCCTGCTCTCTAAACACTACAACTCAAAGTAGGGTCGTAAACGTGGACAAGTCCGGCCCATTTGGTCCGGTCTGCCGTGGTCCGTTTTTGAAAACTGGTTGGACCTGGTTCGGTATATGTCGGTGTGCGTGCCAGATAAGGTCCGACCCGTTTTAAAAAAAATAGGGCATGACACGACAGCGGGTCGTGCCGGCGTATAGGACCGGACCGGACCAGACCAGTCCGTCAGGCCGATGTCAACAGACCCCACAGGCTGGACCAAATTATTTTTTTTTTACATTCAATTTTTTTAAAATTCTTTTTTTTTTTTTGGATTTTGGGTTTAGAGTGTGAGGTTTAGGGAAAATACATAATTATAATACATAATATCAATTTAACAATTCAATTATGTAAATGTAATTTTCATTATATTTTTTTATCTTGATCATGAATGCATTTGAGCATATGCTTTCTCAAATAACCGGTTTCATTATTGCTTGTGGAATAATTCTTAAGACAAAACTTACATATAGCTCTGGGGTCAATCGTTCCGTCTTAGAGTGTCATTTGTACTACGTCAAAACATTGGCAGACATTTGATATAAACTTTTTGAAACTTGATGTTTGCGTAGCGACAGAACCGAAAGGTGCCATTTGGGTTTCCGTGGGTGCTAGAAGATCAAAAACATCATTCAGTATGTTCAAACTGTCCGAAAAAAAAGGTTACTGTGTAGGATCCATTTCCTGAAATACAAATATGAACTCATTAGTCATTAATAGTCAAATTACTACAAATCAAATAGTTTAATTTAGTAACAAAATATATTTAAATTAACTTCTAAACTTAAAAATCTTAAATTTACTAACTTAAAAATGTTAAAATTAACTACTACACATAAAAATCGTAATTTACTAACAAAATATATTTAAATTATATACTACACTTATAAATCATAGTTTACTAACAAAATAAATTTAAATAAACTACTAAACATAAAATTCAAAATTTACTAACTTAAAAATGTTAAAATTAACTACTACACATAAAAATCATAATTTACTAACAAAATATATTCTAATAACTACTACAAATGAAATTGTTTAATTTACTAACAAAATATATTTAAATTAACTAGTACACTTATAAATCATAATTTACTAACAAAATATATTTACATTAACTACTACACTTTAAAAATTTTATCTTACTACCACAAAGATATTAAAATTAACTACTACACAAGTACACATAATAATGATTAATTAACTACTAAAAAAATTAAAAATAATTTACTAAATAAACAAAAATAATTTTTAAAAAATAGATAAATTATTTACATAACATTAAAAATTTACTCACATAAAGAAATAATAACATTTAAAGAAAAATGTACCTTAAAAGTTTTGTGTGTTAGTGGAAAATGAAGAGAACAATAGATAGACATATAATAGGAAACTAGTATAATAGTATTATAAAATGTGTAGAGAGAGAGAGTACCAATGAAATTCAATGAAAATATGTAGAGCTTTGAAAAATGGAGAGAGATTGAGAGATTGAGAGATTGAGAGAATGAGAGAAAGTGATTGAAAAATGGAATGAATGAGGGTATTTATAGAAAAATTTGAATTGTGAGTGAAAATATAAAATAGCAGAGTTTAGGGGTCTTTTTGTAATTTTCTTTGGCTCCAACGTTTGAAATTTAAAATTCAACTGTTGGAGCCAATTTTTTTTTTAAAAAACATTATCAAGCGGTTAGACAACCGGGCTGATTCGGTGTGCCGCTCATTGGACTTGGGCAGCTGGTGTGGCGTGCCATGGCGGGCCGGTCCGCCTATGGCCCGGTACACGGCACGCCATCATGCTGGTCTTGGGCTGGCACACCACCTTTGCGGACTGGACCTGGTGTAGTCCATTCATGTTGGCAGGCCAATCAGACGGGCCCCCTTGGGCCTGGTCCATTTTTACACCACTAAATCAAAGCATTCTAAGTACTACAACCCTAAAAAGAAAAGAAAAAAAAATTGAAACTAAAAGTTCAAAGTTGGCAAGAATACAACATCATATAGAACACATCTGAAATCTTTTGGGTTCAAACCCATCTCTAAAGACCACACAGATTTATCAAGGCCGACCCTTATGTATGTCTAGAGGGGCGACTGCCCCGGGCCCATTTTTTAAAGGTCCATTTTACATGATATCAGTATTTATTTGGGGCCCATTTTTATTATAGAATACTAATTATAAAAAGGCCATGTATTTTTGTATGTGTAAAATGTTTAAAATTATAATAGATCTAAATTATAAAAGATCCAAAATAAAATAAATTTGGGCTAAGGACAAACAAATGTCCAAAAGAAATGTTGGTTAATGTTTTGTCCTTTTTAAAATATATTGATAACAGTATAACTATAAGTCCAAAATAAATGATTGGAGACATATTGATGAAGGCGAAGAAGATGTCTCTATTTTTTTATTGTTTATTCGTTTTTCATTTCTCATTATTATTAACTAATTTTTTTATTATGTTTTATGTAAAATAAAGAAAAAAATGAGCCATTGAATGACAACTATTGGATTAATCTAACAGTTGACATTAAAAAGTGTTAATTTTATAATATTTAAAAAAATTAAAATAAATGACATATTTGGTAATATGTGGGTTGTACTTACAAAATTTCATCTTTTAAAGATGTTTAATGGGGTGTCATACAAATAGAGGTGCACATACTGTTTTTTAGGGATTTAAATATCATCACTCTTTTTTTAATTACATGTATAGAATATATTAAAAAAATCGTGAGGCCCATTTTATGACAATACCTATTTCTCATTTGATATGTCATGGGGCCCTTTTTCCAATTTTTTACATTTTTGCCTTTGGCCTCAAAAATGTCAGGACCGGCCCTGAGATTTATACAATACATTTTTCAGCATGATTCTTGCTCTAAAATGACAACTACCTCAAACAAGTTTGAGCAATTTCTAGTGTAACAATGATCATGATTATGACCATGAAACAAATTGGAACAAAGTTTTCACGACCTAAGAGTAGGGATGGCAATGGGGCAGATTTGGGGCAGGGTGACTCTTCTCACACCCCCGCCCCATCTATTTTTTTAAAACACATCACCTCATAAAACCCCACGATAAATGGAGTGGGACAGGTATGCTTTATCAATCCCCACCAAATTTAATCCATTTAACAAAATTATTTATCAAATCTTGTCAAAAATAATATTAATTAAAATAATAAATATATAAACTAATGAATATGATATAATAAATAAAGTAACTCTAAAAAACAAATTGAAAATCATCGCATAAACATAAATCTCAAAAAAAATAAATTAAGGCTCCGTCCTGCAATCATTTTTCAGTCCGTTTTCATTTTTATTTTCCAAAAACTATTTCGAAAACGTTTTCTTTAATCGTTTTTCATTTTATTTAAAAACAAATGAAAAACAAAACCAGTGTTAAAATGAGGGCCCGTCCTATAAGCGTTTTTCAGTTACTGTTTTTCGAAAATAAAAATAAAAATGAAAACAATGTGTTTTGTTTCAGTTTCGAATTCTAAAAACACGTCTGGTAGCATATACTGAAAGCTGTATTTTGAAAATGAAAATGGAAAAAACCCGTCTAGTAGGTTAACTGAAAACTATCAAAAATCGAAACATCAATTTTTGCATTTTGTTTAATATTATTACAATTCTAAATAAATTGATTAAATAATTAGCCAATATAATTTTTGTATTGTAATTTTTAAATTGAACAAAAGTAACACATCACAAATTACTAAAAAAAATCAATTAATCAATTAATCAAAACTAAACTCTTAAATTATAAATAAGTATTATTTTAATATATATAAATAAAAATACTAAAAAATATAAAAAAAATTAAAAAAAAAAGACAAAGAAAGGAAACCAGATCGCTCAAGAAGAAGAAAAGAAGAAAAAGAAAGGAAAAAGATCAAAGAAGAAAAGAAGGAAGATGATCGGAAGAAGATGATCGAAGAATGAGAAGGATCAGAGAAGAAGAAGCATCAGAGAAGGAGAAGAAGAGGATTAGAGAAGAAGAAAAAAAGGATCGAAGAAGAAAAAGGTTCGGAGAAGTGAGTAAGAAGATTAGAGAAGAAAAATGTTCGGAGAAGAAGAACAAAAGGATTGGAAAATAATAATAAAAAAGTAAAAAAAAAAAACAAAGAAAACATATATTTGTATTTTTTAAATTTTTCACTGTTAACACTGATTTTATTTTTCATTTTGTTTTTTGTTTTTTGAAAATAAAATGAAAAATGGTTAACGAACACGAATTCAAAATCGTTTTTTGACAACAAAAGCGAAAACGAGCTGAAAAACAACTGTAGGACGGGGCAAAAAAGATTTATAAAACACAAATATTTGTTTTTTGTTTTTGTTTTGTTTTCACTTTTTTTTTCACTATTTTTAATGTGATTAATTTTTAACTTTTCCCCATCACTCTTCTTCTTCATCTTCTTCCAAACTTTTGCTTCTTCTTCTTCTTCACCTCATCTTCATCTCCATCTCCGGTGACACCCATCTTCTTCTTCGACGACACTCTTCTTCTTCTCGTCTATCAGCCTACCAATCTGCACTTCTTCTTCACTATCGATCTAGTCTTCTTCACCGCCGATCATCCCCTTGTTCTACGTCTTCATTGCCGATCTGCGCTTCCTCCTCGTCCTCTTTTTTTTTCTTCTTCTTCTTCTCCAGCCGATCTGGTTCTTCTTCTTCAGCCGATCTTGTAATTGTTTTGGCTTTGATCTTTGTTGTTTCTCCACTTGTTTTAGAATTGGCTAGCGTATGTGTATGTGTTTATGTTTTATATGGAGTGATTTTGAGGTGTTTGTTTCTGATAGAATGATTTTGAGATTCATAATTTCATTTTAGCTAGATTCTGATATACTATTCTTCCAATTGGTTACCTTTACACTTTAGTGCACCTTCCTGGTTCTTCTATTCTCACTTCTCAATATTATGTGAAGTTCTTGTTTTACTCTTATTTCAATTGTTATGTTTGTGAATTGTAACCTTTTAATATTGTTACATATAGAACTTATTAGGAAATTAGTTTCATCATATGAAACTAATTATTAGGCATAGAACTTATTTCAATTTAGTGGAAATGGTGAGATATGTCACCCTTTTTATTATGTGTTGTGATGATGTCACTGGTTTAATAACTTAAATTTAAAAGACACCTATTATGGTGAACTATCCAAGTTGTCCCTAAACTTTAATTTTTAAAAGGCAACTTTCTGTATCTCCCTAAAAAAGTTGTCTGAAAAAACTTGTCTCTCTCTCCAAAAACAAATTCTCTCTTCATATTCTGCACAATAAGTTAACAAATATTTATGATCTGGTATATTCTCTTTTCTGTTTTCATGCATTTCAGATATTTTGCATTCATTTCTGTGTGGGTTAACAATGTATTCATTCCTTATTATATGTTGTTCCAATCTTTGTAAGAACATGTATGAACATTTAATAAATTCGAGCTGTTTTCACGTGTCACCGAGAATATTGGACCAAGCTTTTTTATATTTGGAAAAAAGCTCGATTATTTGAAAAAAAAATGCTCGATAATTTGAAAAATATTCTCAATCCTTTGAAAAATATTCTCAATCCCGAAAAAGTTCTCAATCCCGAAAACGTTCTCGATCCCTTACAAAAAAGCTCGATCCCCTACAAAATGTTCTGGATCCCTTTCAAAAAAGCTTGATCCCTTTGAAATTGTTCTCAATCCCTTTGAAAATTTTCTCGATCCCTTAGAAAAGTTCTTGATCCCTTACAAAAAAACTCGATCCCTTACAAAAAGTTCTGGATCCCTTTCAACAAAGCTCGATTCCTTAGAAAATTTTCTCGATCCTTTTCTAAAAAGTTTGATCCCTTAGAAAAAACAGCTCGATCATATACAAAAAAACTCGATCAATTACAAAAAAGCCCGATCCATTTAAAAAAAGCTCGATTTTTGTTTAAATAAGCCAGATCACATTAAAAAAAAAATCGATCCCATACAAAATATGTCTGATCCCTTACAGTTAAGATGTTTTTTTAATTCTTAATAATTGTAAATGTAATATATATATATATATATATATATATAATTTGTTAATAATGGTTTGTGATGATGATTTTTACAGGACAATGGATTGGGTGAGAATAGTCATGTCTTACATCGGTCGATGGGAGCAATTACCTGATGGAAGTAAGAGGTTTATTGGTTCTGATAACCAAGGAATGTATGTGTCAAAGAATATGACTTACGAAGAACTGGTGTCGATCGTGCAAACCGTTGTGAAGTACGATGAGAACAAATACATTGATGATCTACAATCTATATCAATCGTTCCCGGGACAACATGTCACACATTTATAAGAAATGATGATGATGTTTTATTTATGCTAGTGGAAGATAGGGTGATCCCTCAAGTATGTGTTAGTATAATTGAGAGGGCAGCATGAGATGTGATAGCTGAAAATATCCCTGCTCGTGAAAACACCTAACAATTTCGATCGTTTAGCGGAGAAACCAGTTGTTCACTGAAAGAAGTGGGATCGAAAGGCAACAAAACATGTGTGGTGTCCCACCGAAAGTAGCCGACCATGGTGATATAGTTGGACCTTAATTCAACGATGCCTTTGGTTGTCAAATTGAGATGAATGCTAGGCAGTACAACCACCAATACAATGATATGTACAATGACCGGAATAATGAACAGAATGTTGGGCCAATCCATGAGGTGGATAACAAGGCAAATTTGTTTCCTGTAAATAATGTAGCAAACAATGAGAAAGATGAAGAACCTGTCCAAATGGAAAGACAATGTGCAAGACGTGTAAACAGATGTAGTTCCATTGCATCAGATTTAGTTGGGACCTCTGAGGTCGAGCCTAATGTAACTGCAGCTAATTCTATAATGCCACAATGTGGGTTATTCCAGAAGCAGAATCATACTCGTTTGGTATGAGTGGAAGTAGGAACTTAGATGAACCTACATGCATGATATATAAAGGGTAATTTTTTCAAACTAAAAAGGATTTGAAGAGACTGGTTGGGAATTTTGCAATGCGACACAACTTCGAGTGGAAGATGAAAAGTTCGAATTATACAACATTACATCTGATTTGTTTGATGGACAACTGTACGTGGAAGTTAAGCGTTGTGAGGAGAGATGATGCAACATACTTCTAAGTAAGAAGTTTTATCAACGAACACACTTGTCCGTTGGAGGAGATTTACCGCCGCCATCTACAAGCCAGTGTAGTCATAATTGGAGAAGTGGTTACACTTAGATTGCAACAACAAGATGGTCGACTAATGTGTCTGAATGACATAATCGCTTACGTGAAAATAATGTATGGCATCCAAATCATGTATAGTAAGGCACATCAAGCACTCGATTATGCGTTGTCACTGACCTATGGAACGCATGACTGCTGCCATCATTTAGTTACGTGTTGAAACAAAAAAATCTCATAACACTCACTAACTTACAGTGCGACAAAGATGGTAGATTCTTATACTTTTTATGTCATTGGGTGCCTCACTTAAAGGATTCAGGAGGTGTATGCGTCCAGTTATTGTCGTTGATGGTACCCATTTAAAGGGAAGATTCTGGGGTATAATGTTTGTTGCAATTGCACAAGATAGGAATGAACAGGTTTATCCAATTGCTTTTGGGTAAGGTGACTCAGAAAACAACCTACCATGGGAGTGGTTTTTTGATTGCTTGAAAGGTGCCATTGGCCATATAGATGATTTGGTATTCATGTCTGATCGACATGCAAGCATTGAAGCAGGGATTTTTAAATTGTTCCCTTATGCCACGCATAGCATATGTTGCTGGTACTTTTCAAAAAATATTAAGAAGCGATATCACAGAAAGGATGATGCCGTAATAATGGACAAAGCAGCCCAAACGTACACCTAGTTAAAATATAACTGGCACATGGAAGAGTTACGAAACTTGTACCCAAATGCATATGATTATGTAATTGATGTCGGTCCATACAAGTATTCCCGTGTACACTACCCTGATAGAAGGTACAGGGTGATGACAATAAATGCTACAGAATGCATAAATTCATGCCTAAAATTTGCACGACAATCGTCTATGTTGACTCTGGTAGAGTTTATCAGGAATATGCTACAACGTTGGTTTCACGATCGTTATAGGGCTGCACAGGTCATGCATCATCAGTTGACCGAAGAAACACGTCTTGTGATCCTAAAATTTATGGAGAAGTACAATTTTATGACCGTAAATCCAGTTGGCTGGAACATATTCTCAGTGAAGAGATTTGGAAAACAGTGGACTGTTGACTTAACCCGAAAGACCTGCACATGTAATAAATTCCAATTGGACCATCTTCCATGTTCTCACTCTCTCGTTGCCGCAAGGTACATCATACATTTTAGTGTACGGTTAATATTACTGAAACGTGAATCTCATTGTTTTTATTGTTTTTACAGGGACCGAAACATGGATTTCACATTCCTATCTGTGGACTACTATAAGAGAAAGACACTGACTGATATGTACTCGGTTCCTATTATGCCGGTTGAACATCCTTCCACTTGGATTATGCCATCTGACATTGCTGAGAGGGTGGTTTTAAATCCAATCTCCAGAAGACAAGCATGCCGCCCGAAGGTGGGTCGAAATATCTCGTCTTCGGAAATGACAACTACACAGAATTGTAGGAGATGTGGACAACCAGGGCAGAATTCCAGGAGATGTTCTAACCCAACTTTGATTAATGAAGGTCCGAACAGAGTTGTTCCTGAGGAATACAAGCACAAGTGTAGCATCTGTCATACAGTTGGCCACAACAGACAAACGTACCCTACCAGAGACTCCACCGTGGAATGATTTGAGATGTTATGATGATGACATTGTGATAATTTGTACTCGTATGACTTGTTCATTAACTTAAATTCAATTTTAATTAAATAGGATTTCTAATTTGTGTTATACTTGTGATTTATGACAGTTGAAAAGGAAACAAAAATTAAAATTTAATTTAATTTCCATTGAATTGTTTATTTACATAAAAATTGGTACGTATAAAAAAGAATTACTACATAAATCTAAACGGGTCGAGAGTAAGAAAAAATCTCAACTGCCATCTTCTCTCGAATGATCTCTATATCGTCTTCTGACCAATCAAACTTCTTCCTGTCCGTTAGTAAGTACTCGATCAATCTCAACGTGTGGGGACCACAGTTACCCCTGTAGTTGGACACATTAACATGCGTTAATAAAATAATAGGTTTTTGATAACACAATCTCAAAGTTAATGAAAACAAAATGTCTTACGATTTTTTCTGTGGGGGATACGTGTTTCGGACACCACGCTGACTGAGAAGGGCTTATTCTTCTTGGTAAATGTCTCACGGGCAGCCGGTCACCCTATATGAAACTCGGCCTGATGCAACATCGAGGGTAAAAGCCAGAGTAAGAAGGCTATCTGCTGCTTCCGAATATTCACTGCGACATCCTGTTTCCAAGGTCGAGTATAAACATCTTCCTGGAGGTGAGGTGGACGGTCACCAAGAGCCAATGTTGGCGCCCAATATTGCACGGTATAATGACCTGTAAACGTAACAAGAAGGTGTTAGGATGTACAAAGACATTTATAATACAAAATTACAAACCAAGTAACACTTAACATGTCAACCCGGTGCCACGGATGGCTTCCAATCAGGGAACCACCACGCACCATCGTAAGGTCGTCATCGGTCCATCGAAACCTGAGTACATTCCACCGTGCAGTGGTGATCTCCCCACAAGCATCGCAAGGCATCATTCTCTTGTACTGGTGTTCAAGTAATGACTGTGGAAACATTTGATCAACAAAAAATTATTAATGGTTTACAAACTAATTTACAAGCATGGGTAATCATTCCTTTTTAAATACTTACAAAAAACTGTGTATCCGATATGTTGATCATCTGGTTGTACGCCTTCGGGAATGCTCACTGACGCTTCCGAAGAATATTGAGGTATGCGTCCATATGCTGGGAATATATACATGTAATAAAGAGTTAGGAGTGTATCATTACTAAAACAAAAATAAAATAGAAAATTCCCACTCGCACGTACCTCATCCTCCAAGTCTATGAAGTTGGTCTACATCCGATGGAACCATGCAGCATCAACTGGCTTCAGCATGTCCACATCACGTCTGCATTAATTTCCCATTTGCTATATAATTATTTAATTGAACAGAAAAAACCTGCCACCTAAGTAGAAAAAAAATTACTTACAATTCCCCGTTTATGTTCTTCTTGAAGGCTCGGTAAGCCTTCAACTGGTCACTGTCTACCGGTCTGTTGGGATAAAAAACGTGGTCTGTAGGTTGAAGTGTTACCCTTACCCTCTTCGATCAATAGAGATTTATGTACAGGCTAAGCAACAGCCAACCGTGCTTCAATACGCATCTCCCCTATCGAACTCTCCCCGCTGGGGTGTGCTGCGATGAATAGCTATGTCCCCTCTGTGGCTGGATCGATGTATGGGGTGGAAGGGGTGGAAGGGGAGGGGTAAGTGCCGCTCTATCAATGAGGAAGGTGGAGAGGGCGACTGTAGCTCGATCGATGGGGGAGGTGGATGGGGCGACTGTTGCTCGATCAGAGGGGACAGCTGCCGCTAGATCGATGGAAGGTCCGACAGAACTGTTGTACGTGTAACAGGCCCTATATCTCCTGTACGCTGATGAGACTCACTCTCCGAAACTGGCCCTTCGGTATGTGGATTCTCCCGACATCCACCAATCCTATTTGTCCCCCGGTATACCCGCATGTCCTGGCTTTGGGAGTAAAGTCTGGATTAGGACCAGGTGGACCATCTCGGTGCGTATGCATCCTAAAGCCCTAAAGCCCCCGATCAATACGAGCAACTCCCGATGATGTTGTTGTCGATCCTCCTTGCTCTTCTGGATCATATCTAGTAACTCTCGGTGTTACAGTTGTCGATCATCCTCACTCTTCCGGAGGGCTTCACGTAACTCGTTGAACTGATGTTCCCATGGGGTCTAAAATCATGTCAACATTATTAGTACCAAAACAATTAATAGGTCATGTTAATAAAAACAAAACTATCATCTCAACTTGCCTCCCTATCACGTCCAACGCCTACACGGGGAATCCCCTATAGATGCAGCAGGTCCGGGGGTGGTAAACTGAATCCTTCTATGCCTCACTCGCCGAGGAGACAACTTAGATCCATCAGTGTCCATAGCACTGAAACCCAGACCAAATGGGTTAGAAGACTCTATCTCACTGCGCCTCTCACCCTCACTCTCCTCCTTAGAACCCTCTCTACTGCTCCCGCCAGTGGTAGTTTGATCAGGGACAGTTGGAAGGTGAACTCTATCCTTATCTACATACAGGTTCCCCCCTCGCTAAGGCCTGCGAAATACGATGTCTCCGTCTCAGCTGCTGTAGGCACGATTTCCTTTCTCGCTGAAAGCTTAGTTAGAGGAATGTCATTGTAAACATAGTAACAAATATAACGATTAACAAATTAAATAAATACCCTATCACTAAAAATCTTGGCTAGCTTCTTCCCTCTAGGTTGTTTGGTCAAATCCCACTTCAACATACGGGGAGAAAGCTCCGTAACCCTCCGGGCGTCAAACTGGTCGCCCAGTTCGGGGATCACCTTGAAAGCAAATATCTGCATAAAAAATAAGTACAATTAGAATCCAAAAAATTTAGGCAACGAAATATAAAGTATATAATGTAATTTAAAGTTCATACCAAGAGGGCATGCGGTAGACCGTAAATATTGTACCCCTCCACGGTATGTACAACAACGCCCTATGACTGTTGCCGTCTCTTCTCACGTCGTGGGAGTAACGCATGCTTGAATGACAAAATAGAATGCCTATAGACGTAGGCATCCCATGGGAACGCATCGAAGGCAATGAGGTCCTACACCAACCGAAACTGCCAAAATAGAATATTGAATCTCTCGTCCACGCCCATCAGTATCCAGTTCAGCATTTAGATAAGGCACGGCTTCACTACATCGTACACCTCTTGAAACTCTTCGAGGGTAAGAACAACCCTCAACTCCTCTAACGATACTCCATCAGCTCCAGGAAGTACCGCTGATGTATGTCATTCTCCACTGCAAAATACAGGCTCGTGTCCGGTATGACTCCAAAACGTAATCCGATGATGAGGTAAAATTCCACTTTTGAAAACCTCACCACATGGTTCCCTAACAAGAACCACATCTCATCTGTTGGCCTATCATGGTCTAACACCCGTAACTGCAACCGATGGATAATGGCACCCGAAAACTTCATGAACCGATGCTAATCCTCAACAACAAAATCTTAAGAGACCCGGTTCAATGTATCGTCTATATGGGCGAGGGCTTCAAAATGGTAGTGTCGAGTCAATTTTCCCTTGAACCAATCTCCCTCTAGAGTTTTAAGGAAATCCTTCTATCTGCTCCTCATCTGCAATGTCACGGAAACAATACATAAATAAACTGGAAAAAACTCAGTTCTGTGAAATATATTCTCGATCCTTTGATAATATTCTTGATCGTTTGAAAAATATTTTTGATCGTTTGAAAAGATATTCTCGATCATTTTATAAAATTCTCGATCCTTTAAAAAAATTCTACATCCTTTGAAATATATGCTCAATCCTTTTAAAAATTCTCGACCCTTTGAAAAACATTCTCGATCGTTTGAAAAACATTATCGATCTCTGAAAAATATTCTCGATCCTTTGAAAAATTCTTGACACTTTAATAAAATTCTCAATCGATTGAAAAATATTCTCATCCTTTTTAAAAATCTCGATAATTAGAAAATATTCTTGATCGTTTGAAAAATAATCTCGATCCCCTTAACAAATTCTCGATTCTTTTTAAAAATATCGATCATTAGAAACTATTCTCGATCGTTTGAAAAATAATCTCGATCCCTTTAACAAATTCTCGATCCTTTCAAAATTATTCTCTATCCTTTGAAAAATTATCGATCCTTTGAAAAATTATCGATCTTTTGACAAATATGCTAGACTCTTTGAAAAATTTCCTCGATTCTTTGTAAAAAAACATCGATCTTGTTCTAAAAAACCTCGATTTTGATTAAAAATTTCTCAATTTAAATAATTTTCAAAATAAAAAATCCTCGATACCTAGAATTTCATCTTCCTCATCACATATTCAACCTTATTTCAAACCCTAACCAAAACTACAACCGTTCTCAGATCTTTTTTTCAACCCTAATCTACAATTTCAATCAACAAAACACAAGTCTAACATGCAATGGCAAGTTATCAACAACAGAATTGAAAAATAAAAACTGAACTTACCTCTGTCAATCGCAAGAAGTCTGGTGCATTCTCGTTCCGGTCACTTCACCGTCGATTTCGTTGCCGTCGATTAGCTTCCCGTCGGTCTCTTTCTCGCTCTTGTTTTTTTCACACTTTAAAAACGACAACTTTCTCTATTTTTCAGTAATTCAGGGTATTTTTATCCGATCACGTTAAATGATACCTTTTAAACATACATTAATAAAGTGATGATATTTACACAACTTCCCCCTCCCCACCCAAAATAGCGACATTAATTTTTCGAACCCCTCAATTAATGCATAGATTCATACACTTCATAAGTCAGTAAAGAAGATAGCTGATAGCGGTTTGTATGGATCAACAATATCTAATTCTCAAATGTGAATGAATACGTGTGCTTTTGGTTCTCTCCCCCTTCTCTTAAAAAAGGATTATAATGTGCTTAACTGCTATTTTTTTTTCCATAAACCCCTATTATGTTATTGGTATTGCTTCTGTTTAACTGTGCTGGTAGTAAATGGACTATGTTCTAATTGACTTCCATGTGACAATAATTATATTTGTTCTTGTTCTTGTCAGTGGGACCAAATTGGAGGATGCTGCTATTCTGCACAACACATACGCTAAATTTTCATATCTGACCTATAGATTTGATCAGTGTGGCTGCAAGCCCACAAAGGAGGATGTCAAAAGATGCTTTATGTTGGAATTTGATAGATCCGTGAGTTCAATGCCTTCAATTGTGGCTTTGATCTTCATTGTTTCTCTGTTTATTTTATTTTTTATTTTCTGTTTTGTTGTAATTTTTAAATAAAATGTACAAATGAGATATTTTAATTTTTAAAATTTTCGGTTAACCTACCGAAAGCGTTTTTTCCGTTTTCATTTTCACAATCCAACTGTTATCATATGCTACCAAACCCGTTTTTCTGTTTTCATTTTCACAATCCAACTTTTATCATATGCTATCGGACGTGTTTTCAGATTTCGAAATTGAAATAAAAAACACTATTTTCATTTTCATTTTTTTTCGAAAAACAACGAATGAAAAACACTTACAAAACGGGTCCTAAATTCAATTATTTTAAAATATAAACATTGAAGTATTGAACTAAATAATAAAAAAATAAGTATTATATTTTAAACGAGACATGACAAGACGGGGATTATAAAACCCATCCCCGCCCCATACCCATTACGGGTTTTGCTATCCATCCCTATCCCCATCCCCACCACGTTCCCACCAAATTGAAACTCATTATCATTTCATAAGTGCGGATCCCTATGGGTCCTGCCTCCGTGAATTATTTTGTTATCCTTACCTAATAATGTCAGCAGAATAGAAAAAGATATGTCGAAATATGATGGAGAAAAAATAAGTAAAAATCATCCACCCTTGTACGCTCAACATATGCACTGTGCCAATCTCATTACGTATACTCAGCATCCTCTTTTGTCATCTGAACAAGTCTGCACATCTGAGGATGTTATTAATATACTATATTTACATACGAATGTCTCTTTATCAACAATCTGGATAACAATAAGAATATTAAATATCGATTGTTTGGACATAAAAAAAATATTAAAATTTTGTTGTAAACAATTGAAAAACATATGAAGAACAGATGAAATAAGATGAGAGAAACTGAGAGAAGAAAGACGTGAGAGAGATAGAGCTTCTACTATTGTATTGATATTTCACTTAGTACTGCTTTATATAAAAAAAAAGAACCAGATTTATATGCTTTGTGATGACAAAGCCACTTGCATATGAAATGATGAAGCCAAGCGGTGTTTCAAATGGCTAAGATCAAATTAGTGCTGTAATTATGGATCGGTCCAAGACAGGCCGGTCCGTGTGGTCCACGAATCAAATTGGGCTGTGCTCGTTAAGGAGGCAGACCAGGCCAAAGCCTGGTACGTGACAAGCCTCGTGCGGGGCTGCTGGTACCAGGTCCGGCGGGCCGGCCCGCCATGGCACACTTAGCCGGTGTGCTAGGCCCGTGGACCAGAACACCGGATCAGCGTATTCGACCGTTTGTTTGTTTTTTCTTTTAAATATATTCCCTCCAACGGTTGGAATTCGAAATCCAGCAGTTGGAGGCTCTGAACCCCTAAAGTCTTCCAAATTTAATTTTGACCCACAAATCAAATTTTTCTATAAATACTTCCATCCATTTCATTTTCCATTCACTCTCTCTATCATTCTTTCAATCTCTCATTCTCTCAAATCTCAATCTCTACATTCTTCAATTCTCTACACTTTTTCATTCAATCTCATTATTACTCTCTCTAAAAAATTCTCTAAATTTTCCACCAACACACCAATTTTTATTGGTACAATTTTCTTATTACTTTTGTTGAAACATTTTTTGATAGTAAATTTATAATTTTATGTTAGACTGTAGTTACTAAATGAAAACATTTTTATTTAGTTAGTTAGTTTATCAATTTTTGGGAATTAATGTTAATATTATTTGTTTGGTATATTAAGATTTGTAAGTTTAGTAGTAATATTAATATTTGTTATTAGTAAATTTAGAAATTTAATTTGTATTATTGAATTTATTTTTTGTAATAAGTAAATTATGAATGTTAAGTGTAGTAGTTAAGTTTAGTATTTTTTGTTAATAAATTATGAATTTTTAGTGTAATTGTTTATTTTAATATTTTTTGTGAGTATATTATGAATTTTAAGTGTAGTGGTTAATTTTAATAAGTTTTATTGGTAAATTAATATTTTTATGTATAGTATTTTATGTAATATTTGTTATTAGTAAATTTATCAATTTAATTTGTAGTAGTGAATTTAATATTTTTTGTTAGTAGATTATGATTTTTTAGTGTAGTTGTTTATTTAAAATTGTTTTTGAAGTAAAATAATATTTTTAAGTGTCGTATTATTTTTATTAATTATTGTTAGTAAATTAAGATTGTTAAGGGTAGTAATTAACTTAAAAATATTTTGTTAGTAAATATTGATTTTTAATTTTACTATTAATGACTATAGTGCTCATATTTTTACTTCAGAAAATGGATCATAACCAACAGCTTTATTTTCCGGACGGTTTGAACATGCTCAACGATGAATATGATATTTCGGAGCCGACCCATACTCAAGCGGAACCTTCTGGTTCCACAGTTACACCAACATCACGTCTTAGAAATTAACATCAGATGTGTGACAGTGTTTCAACATAGTTCAAATGACACTCCCAGACGGGACGTCCGGGCCCAGAGCTAACTGTAAGTTTTTTCATAAGGATTATGCCACAAGTAGGAAGAGAACCAGACATTTGAGACGGCCTACGTACAAATGTATGTACGCACATGGACAGGTAGACACAACAACCTAGCCACAACTACAACGGCACCAATACGGGTCCGTTAAGACGTGGCAGTTTGACGCCATGCACGCTAGAGAGTGCTTGGCATGATACATTGCACAAACTGATCAACCGATCAGTGTTAGTGCCCTAATTTGAACCTGTTTCTAGAACCACCACTAGAAATGATTTGATAAGATTGATTGAAACCCAAAGAGATGACTTGATTGCTGAAATACAACATTTAAGTGTCTCTGTTGCATTAACTTCTGATATTTGGAATGCATGTTCTAAACATGACTATTTATATATCACAAGACATTATTTAGATTCTGAGTGGTGGATAACAAAAAGAATTATTGGCTTTCGTCCTATGGATTTTGCACATATCGCAGAAAACATTTTTAATGTCATTATTTCTATTTTAGAAACTTATGAAATCACGTATCGCATCCTTTCAGTCACATTAGATAATGCATCTGCAAATACTAGCTCTATTGTATTGTTTGTTGCAAGAAATATCCCGCAAGATGGAGGTTATTTCTTCCATCAACGGTGTGCATATCATATTATAAATTTAGTTGTACATACTGGTTTAAAGTAGGTAAGCGACCAAATAGATCGCATCAGAGATGTCATTTCTTGGATTTGCAGTTCTAATCTTAGATTCAGTGAACTCAAAAGACACTGTAAATTAAACGGTCTCAAACTCCGACGATTCCAAACTGATATCCGGTAAGGTGAAACTCTACTTATTTAATATTGGAAAATTGTTTGGAATCTGATAAAACCATTACATGTTTTTATAACATGAAATTGGCCGAAACAGGTCGTCCTGAAGCAAAAACACTTACCACAGACGATTGGTATGTGGCAAGGGTTTTTGTTCAATTTTTAAAGATTTTCTACAATGCCACTGTAACTCTTTTCGGGGTCTATTACCCCACATCTTCCCAAGCAATCCTTTAGATAGTGGAAATGTCTGAAGTGTTAAACAGTCATGGAGAATATGAACATCTAGGCCCTGCAGTTGTTGCCATGGAGACAAAGTTGAAAAAATATTGGGCTAACATTCTTCTACTTTATGCCTTAAGTGTTATAGTAGATCCTAGGGTTAAATTATCTGGTTTAGAAGTTTTGCTTGAGTTTATTGATACTAATTTGTCAATAGATTATTCAGAACAAATTAATGACATTCGAACCAAGTTGTTCGAGATTTTTTGTATTTATGAGAGCAGGTTTGGCAACATTGACACCCTATAATCAACACAACCGGAGACAGAGCCAAAGCAAACAAGTTGGAGCCTTCTGAAACGGCGAAAAAGGACAAATTAGCAAGTACTTCTTCAGGACAAAGATTTGGCCCATCTTTTTGTACTGAACTGATTAGGTACCTTGAAGCACAGTTCGATGCTGTTGAAGACAAGGAAGAGTGTGATTTGTTGTTATGGTGGAAGACCTATACGTACTAGTATCCAGTTCTGTCACACTTAGCGAGTGACGTACTGGTTATTCCCGTGTCAACGGTGTCTTCAGAACAAGCTTTCAGCACCAGTGGAAGCATAATTGAACCAAGAAGAAGCTGTTTGTCTCCGGAGATGATGAAGGTATTAACATGCCTTCGGGATTGGGAGCATGCTAAAAAAAGGTTGCAAAATCAAACTGTAGATAAAGAGCTTATTCTAAATTTCAACAATCTATATATTGATGAACCTGCAGGTAGTGGCCAAAGCCAGAACTAGGTTATACTTTTACATATGTATTTAGTATTTACTTTTTAGTTGTAATACGATTGCACTCTTTTTCTCTTACCAAGTTTTTATCCCACTGAGTTTTTCTTGGTAAGGTTTTTAATGAGGCAATCATGTAAATATGTAATACTGAATTCAATAAGTGAAAAATAATTAAATAAATAAAAAATTGTTCATTTCATACTTTCGTAATTACATCTATTTTTATTATTTTGTATTATTTTATCTTTACTGAATTATTATTTTTCATATTAATTATTTCAAGAGATAAACAAATTAATTTTTCAAAATTACATTTATATAATTGAATTGTTAAATTGATAGAACAAGCAATTTTTTTGTATATTACTTTATTTTCCGTAAACCCTAAACATTAAACCCAAAATCCAAAAAAACTTAATTTTTAAAAATTGGTTTCGAAAATGATTATGGACCAGGCCCGTGGACTGGCCCGGCACTGCCAGCCTGAAGAAGGCCACCGGGCCGTGCCGTACCTCCGTTTTTGTAAACATGCCAGACCTAGTCCGACACGCACATCGATGCGTGCCGGACCAGGCCCGACCCGTTTACAAAAATGGGCATCGGCAGGCCATGCCTAATGGGTCGGGCCTGGTCTAGAATTACACCACTAGATCAAATGGATAGCTATTATAGACGGTGGAGTAAAATATTGTGTGTATGACACAAGTAGTATAAATCCACATATATTATAACACTCCCTCTTGGAGTTTTACCACTTGTATTTTAATTTGTTAGGTAAAAATCCAGTGGGATAGAAACATTGGTAAAAATATATACAATTATCTTTTGGATCTTATGGTGTTGGATGTTCTCAAAACTATCTCGTTAAAAACCATGTCAGGAAAACTCAGTAGGATAAAACATGATCGAAGGGAAAAAGAATATAGTGTACATATGTCTAGAATTTGTGTTTTCTTCAAAACATATCTCACAATTTTACTTTGCTAGGGAAAATCCAGTGGGATAAAAACCTGAGCAACGATATTCATTGATCTGTCGGATCAAAGTAATAATTATGATGATCTTCTGGATCAATGTAACATATATACGATGATTAGCAAGATCAAAGTAATATTTACAATGACCTTCTTAATCAAGACAATATATACGATGATCAATAAGATAACTATAATATTTATGATGATCTTTATGGATCAAATGACTTTTGGGTGTGCTTAGAGAATTGTCTCACTAAAACCTTATCAGGAAAACCCAATGGGACAAAAACCTGATTGGAAGGAAAAAGAGTACAATGCACATATGTCCCAATATAATTAATAAACTTTATTTGATATTCTCTCCATGATAGGACGCTCCCCTTGAAGGGACGTCCCCCTGAAGGGAAGTTTCCCCTAATAAAAGTTCTTTTGAAGCAATCTTTTTTATTGTTAAGCTGAGGTTTATCGATGTTTTTTTTCATGAAATAACATCATAAATGATTGAGGGAAGTATAAGCAAAGACTTGCTTTATGGAGTAATATCCATATGGAATCTTTTCATAATCTTTTCAACATATCCTGATTGATAGATAAAAATTCCATTTGATATATACTCGATCTTCAAGTCGAGACAATATTTACTTTATCATTTCTTTATGAAGACACATGAGTATTTAATATGATTATTATATCTTTATCTTATCAGATATTCACTTAGACGGTTATACCAAATCCGTCCATACTGATTTTAATCCATATGAGGATTTTCGTATGTTCATCAAATACAGATCATGAGATCTTGATTTATATGCTTCTAGCATTTTAAATCCTTCATGGATTATAAATATCTGCATTGAGTGAATCATATAGATAAATGATTATTATGTATAGAAGACGTATTTCAAGCCTTTCAAAGGGAGCCAATTTTTTCAAAAATTCATAACGTAATCGTATTCATCACTAGTGAATACCAAGTTTCTTTGAGAAACCTTGTACTACGAGTCGTGCCTCATATCTCACAATCTTGTTTTTCTCATTACGTTTCCGTATAAAAACCCACTAGTATCTAATTAGTTTGACATCTCCAGATGTCTGGAGTACTATTGGTCTAAATACTTTATGTTTGGCTTTATAAAGTCGATTCTTCTTGAAATGCTTCTTTTCATTTAGGTCAATCATGTATTTGTCTACAATCATTGATATTATGAAAATCATAATTTTCATTTATAATTTCAATAGCGTTACTGTGTATAAAAATACATCTTCAATGATTGTTTTCTTATGATTCCACATTTCTCGCATACAAATTATAGAAATTTTCTCAATATCTATATTCTTGTATCTCTGTTGAGATTACTTCCATTTCAATAGATTTAATCATTTCATAGATTTGTATGATTTATAGAATTTATCTCAATTTCTATATTCTTGTATCTCTGTTAAGATTACTTCCATTCTAATGGATTTAGTCATTTCTTAGACTTATGTCTTTATAGATATATCAGACTCTTATAGAGTTGATTTAGAGAAAATAGAATTATTTATAATTCGAGTTTTGTTTACTCTTGGGATCCCAATAACAATACCTTTCAAAAAGGTTTATAAGCTTATAATATGCATCAGATGATTTATTTATTGCATTTTGCTTTGATTGTTCAGCAGGAACAATTACCCTGCCGGGGTTAACAAGATAGCAAATTATAAAATCTTATTACCTCTAATATACCAGGTATCATATTAATAATCATCTGATGATCAATTATCTTTCGTATTTGAGAGATACGAAGATTGAAATGAAACACACACACACATATATATAGAGAACCGAACTGGTATCTCCATTTTGTATATTAGTAACTTTTTATTTACTTTTCTCTTCTAGAGAAACTTTACCACTTGGAAATTAATCAATATGATAATATGTAGATTGTGCGTAAATATATAAACTATCAGAAATTTAAATGATTTAATAGAAGATTAATCAAAATCAACATTAATCTCATAATGATATAGAAGCCTTATCTTAGATCATCCCAATATATGATAAGGAGATATACAACACAATCAAATAGCTTAAAAATGAATAAGTCCATATATAGAATTTAGTAATTGTATCGAAATATTAAAGTTCTCGCAAATACCTGGAAACATTTGACAAGTGATTCCTCCAATCCATTTTGATTATGAGTATATCTAAAACCTAAATGTTGAACATCTATCCTAGCTGATTTGCAATATTCATCAAATATCTTATAAGTTCAATCAAGTTAATATACCTGAAAAACTAATAATCAGTGCAAGTAATATGAAGATGTTTGATAATAAACAAACATGTGATCATCTAGTAGATGCATCAACTAAAACCATATAATAATGAAAGGGATCATTTGGTGGATAAATATGTCCACATATATCCCTTGATTTCTTTGTAAGAATGATGAGGATCCAAAACCAACCTTAGAATGATATGATTTTATTATTAGTCTTCATTTGTTAATATGCAGTACATAAGTTCTCATTAGATAAAAAAACCGTTCTTTAATGAATATCCATGAGAATTTTCAATGCTGCGTGACCGATACGGTCACGTCAAAGTATAAACATTTTTAGATCTAGGAACTTTTAATTGATAACTACATAAACATCTACACTATTTATAATAGTGTAATATAATTCATATGACAAAGCACACAACTTTTCTATAATGAGTTTCTAGTCTGAATCATGAGAAGTAATGCACATATTCAACATTTTCATAACTCATAGTTTCAATATGATATTTATTCCTCCATATATCTTTGAAACTAAACAGATTCCATTATATTCTGCTTGAATGATATAAAATATCATCAATACATAATTTAATATCATCTGATAATAAGATTGTGGCTCTTCTAGAGCCTGTAATCAGATACGTTGAATCTGATTTGGTATTAACCTTATATTCCTTTGAACTAAGCATATTTATTTATTCATATTTTGTTTGAATAATATCGAATATCTTTGATAAATAACTCAGTATTGTTTAATAACAATATTGTGGCTCTTCCAGAGTTTTCTATCAGATCCGTTGGAATTGAGACATAATTTAGTATTATTTGACAACATTATCGTGGCTCCTCCGGAGCTTTCTATCAGATCAATTCAACCTGTAAACAGTATTAACATTTGCTCAGAGCAAAGTCAAATTCATAAGAACTAAGCATATTTCTTTATTCATATTTTGTTTGAATAATATTGAATATCTTTGATAAATAACTGAGTATTGTTTAATAACAATATTGTGACTCTTCCAGAGTTTTCTATAAGATTCGTTGGAATTGAGACATAATTTAGTATTGTTTGACAACAATATCATGGCTCCTCCAGAGCTTTCTATTAGATCAATTTGACATGTAAACAGTATTAACATTTACACAGAGCAAAGTCAAATTCATAAAATATATTTGGCTCCGCAGAACTGTATGAGTCTTTACACTCTCGACAAAATCAATATTTTCCTTTTAGGAATTTTATGAACATTATGAGTAATGTCTTTTTATATCTCATCGGAAATGATAATAATCTCTTCCCCTTATTTTTTTTTTCATTAGGTTTATTCTGTAAACCCTTTTCTCCTGTCATTTACAAATATCCACTCATGGGATATGTTTTGATAACTCATGAATATAAATATATCCAAATTTACTCTCTTGATATTGCTCCTTCAGAAGCAAATATAAAATGGATAAAATATTATTTCCAAAATTATTTATTCGTTAGGATCTTAAATCCCTTTTGTGATACTCACAGCATCATGATGGATGTGTATAAAATGGATAAAATATTATTTCCAAATTCATTTATTCTTTAGGATCTTAAATTTTTTATTGTATTTACTCACATCATCATAATGGATGTGTATGAAATTGATAAAATTTTATTTCCAATTTCATTATTAGTTAGGATATCAAATCTTTTTTACGATACACACAACATCTTGATGGATGTGTAGATCATTTTTCTCAAATGAATGGCATGTAAACATGTCTCTTCATATATATGAGATAACTTCAGATTCTGAACAAGTTTGAAACCCCAGGTTCCAAATAATGAAGTATGGCTTTCATAAATATAACACTAGATCCAGAACTCCAGGTTCTCATCGATTTTCAAAACCGTATTGTATGACATTCATATATATAACACAGGATCCAAAACTCCAGGTTCTCATCGGTTTTTTAAGACCAGAATAACTTAAATATCATAAATCCATTAACTTTAAATTATGTTTAGTCGGTCTAACCGATCTCTTATATTACGAATAAGTAAATAATACGAATATTTAAAGAACATATAATTATACAATTATCTGGAGACACGGTCGAAGCCAGTCCTAAGACACAACCGAAGTCAGCCACAAGTCATGACATAAGCCAGTCTCATATATTGCGTAAAAATAAATGCTGAATATTTAAACAATTTATTTGGAGACACGACCGAAACCAGTTCTAAGACATGGCCAAAGCCAGTCCTGAGACATAACATATACCAGCCTCATATATTGTATAAAAATAAATGATTTCAAGGCCATGAGGTCACCTGATATGAGTATAAAATTAAAACATTTCAGGGACATGAGTTCTCCCGATATGAGCATAAAATTAAAACATTTCAGATAAACATATCCAGAATTATATATATGAGTTCTGTTGACGGCATAAGCCATCTTGTTGTACGAAACTATAAATACATATCCAGAATGTTGAAATGTACGTAAATTACCAATCAAAGGATCCTATACGCAATCTTGCTAGAGATTTGGATCTTCCATCGCGCCTGAAACCATAGTTAATAAAGCTTGAATAAGTCAAAACAATACTTACAAGCTGAATTAGCTAAAACCGATGGCACTGTTGCGTCCGGAACGGTCAAAATAGCTAGAATTATGTCCAATCGGTTGAAAATGGATGAAAATTGTATTGAGTTGGGCACAAAACATTTCTGGACTGAGTTAACTCGGCTAACGGAATATGCTCTGGCTGAAACAGAATATTCTCTAACTAGTGACATGGCATATCAATGACGTGGTACTGACAGTGCGATGATGTGCATCTGACTGGTGTTGACTGGACGACGACGTGGCGAATGATGTGTCGCTACAGTGTCATCTTTTACCTAAGAAAAATCAGTAGAAAAAATCTGGATTTTTTTTTAGATTTGACCAATCTTTGATCGGAGCAAGGGAGTTCATTAGAGCTCCGTTTAATACATGGTCAGTGGTGTCGGAATCGTATTTTTGAGAGAAACAAAACGGCATCCTCCGTAAAGCGATTCGAGCATTTCAAAATTTCTGTACTCAATCTAAAATAAAACTATAACTCTAAAAAACTCGTTGTAACAAAATTACTATTTGCTATGCCAAATTTATACTCGTTCTGATAACGTGTTGTAAATAATTGAAAACATATGAAGAACAGATGAAATAAGATGAGAGAAACTGAGAGAAGAGAGACGTGAGAGAGACAGAGCTTCTACTATTGCATTGATATTTCACTTAGTGCTGCTTTACAAAAAAAAAAAAAAACCAGATTTATATGCTTTGTGATGACAAAGCCACTTGCATATGAAATGATGAAGCCAAGCAGTGTATCTGTATCAAATGGCAAGATCAAATGGATAGCTATTATATACGGTGGAGTAAAATATTGTGTACGACACAAGTGGTATAAATCCATATATCTTATCTTATACTATATATAAAAGAGCGAGTGTCGGTTATAATTATAGCCCCCTTTTATTTTCTTTGAATTTTTTTAATGTAAATTTACCGTTATGACCCTTTAATTTATATAATTTTCACTTTTTTATATCTTCTAACGTAAAATTACGGATATAACACTTAAAGTTTATGTAACATCTTTTATATTTACGTTGAACGTTTAATGACAAATACAACCCTTCGAGTTTGTATATTGCTTAATAGATAGGTCTTAGTAATAGTAACACAATAGGGACTGTAATTCAAAATTGTAACACACTAGATTTTCAGAGATAAAAAAATGAGGATAAATTTATCTATTTTTTATTTAGTATATAAAAGAGGGAGTTGGTCGGTGATATAGCAGCCCATTTTTTGTTTGAAAGTAAAATTATAGATATAACACTTAAAGTTTATATAATTAATTGAATGATCACACTAGGGACTGTTTGTAAATTTATTATTAACTTTATAATTAAAAATTAAAAGGTGAAGTGAAAGTAAAATTACAGTTCCTTTTTTTTATTTAATTTCTTTGACTCTTTTTCTATTGACCATATATATTTGGAAGTAAAATTATAAATACAACCCTTAAAATTTATATAATTACTTAATATATCGGTTTCAGTAAAATTTTAATTATAGCATCCCTTATATTTTCTTTAAAAGTCAAAAGACAAATACAAGCATTCGAATTTGTAAAATTACTTAATAGACATATTTTAGTAAGAGTACACAACAGAGATTGTATAGTAATTTCTAACATTTATTTAAATAAAATTAAAAAAACAGAGGAGATACAATGGTGTAATAAAGAGAGAAAAAGAAACACCAGAAGCTTACCAAACAAAACCTGATTTTGCTTCGGCTTTTACAGGTGATTTTTTAGATATAGATTAATATTCGTTAAATTTTAGGTCACTTGAAAGTGAAATAGTTTTGATTTCTATAAATTTTTAAGTACTGAATTACTTCGATTGTGTGATTGACAACTAAATTACTACTCAAATATATGAATTGCGTTGTTGAAGAGTTGAAGAAGATGATTCAAATTTATAGGTCTTTCAATGAATGAGCTTTACAATTTTGTACCAATTAACAATATAAAACTCAACTATATTAACATATTTATATTGTTATTATTTCTTTTTTTGTAAAGATACAACTCAGGTATTGATGTCTTGCATGTGCTCCAAAACCTAGTACTATATATAAAAGTGCGAGTTGGCGGTGGAATTATAGCCCCCGTCTTATTTTCCTTTAATTTCTTTAAATATAAAATTACGGTTATTACCCTTCAAGTTTAGATAATTTTTGTTTTTTTTTTATATCTTTGAACATAATATTACGTATATAACATTTAAAGTTTATACAATTACTTAGTAGATAGATCTTCATAATATTTCAATTATAACATCCCTTATATTTGCATTGAACTTCGAATGATAAATACGACCCTTCGAGTTTGTATATTGCTTAATAGATAGGTCTCTCAAAATTGTAACACACTAGATTTTCGGAGATAAAAAGATAAGGATAATTTTTTCTATTTTCTATTAACTGGGTGGTGGAATTATAGCCACCCCCCACCCTTTTTTTTTAATTTTTTTGAATGGACAATTACGGTTATAACCCTTCAAGTTTATATCATTTTCGTTTTTTATATATTTGAACGTCAAATTATGGATAAAACCCTTAAAGTTTATACAATTGCTTAGTAGATAAGTTTTATTAAGATTTCAATTATAGCATCCCATATATTTGCATTGAACGTCGAATGACAAATACGACCCTTCGAGTTTGTATAGTTGCTTAATATGTAGGCCTTAGTAATAGTAACACAACAGGGACTGTAATTCAAATTGTAACACACTAGATTTTCGGAGATAAAAAAATAAGAATAAATTTATCTATTTATCTATTTACCATATAAAAAGAGGGAGTTGGTCGGTGAATTATAGCATCCCATTTTTTGTTTGAAAGTAAAATTATACAACCCTCAAAGTTTATATAATTAATTGAATGATCACAATAGGGACTGTTTGTAAAATTATCATTTACTTTAAATTTAAAAATTAAAAGGTGAGTTGAAAGTAAAATTACAGCCCCTTTTTCATTTAATTTATTTGACTCTTTTTCTATTAACCGTATATATTTGGAAGTAAATTTATAATACAACCCTTAAAATTTTTATAATTACTTAATAGATCTATTGTAGTAAGATTTTAATTATAGCATCCCTTATATTTTATTTAAAAGTCAAATGACAAATACAAACCTTCGAGTTTGTAGAATTATTTGATAGACATATTTTAGTAATAGAAACACAATAATGATTGTATAGTAATTTTTAAAATTTATTTAAATAAAATTTTAAAAAACAGAGGAGATACAATGGTGTAATAAAGAGTGAAAAAGAGACACCAGAAACTTACAAAACAAAACCTGATTTTGCTTCAGCTTGTACATGTGAGTTTTTAGATATAGGTTAATATTTGTTAAATTTTAGGTCACTTGAAAATGAAATAGTTTTGCTTTCTATGATTTTTTAAGTCCTTAATTACTTCGATTGTGTGATTGACAACTAAATTGATACTCAAATATATGAATTGCGTTGTTGAAGTGTTGAAGAAAATGATTCAAATTTATAAGTCTTTCAATGAATGAACTTTATAATTTTGTATCAATTAACAACATAAAACTCAACTATATTAACATATTTATATTGTTATTATTTTCTTGTTTTGTAAAGATACGACTCAGGTATTGATACAAGCACATGCCTTGCATGTGCTCAAAAACCTAGTATTATAACAAATTTCACTTTTTCTTTTATTAATATCATTTGGATCCCTATGTTATTTTAAAAGATCAATTATTTAAACGAGTTTGTTTTTTTAGTAAAATTTTCCCTGACTTTTAAAAAATATATCAAATAGATCTCTCTGACTTTTTTTTAATGGTCAAACGTGATAGAATATAAAAATTGACCATCTTACCTTATACTTTAATTAAAGAGTTTAACAATACACTTTTATTTTCTAACATTTTAAAATTTTACGAATTCAATTTGATATAACCAATCAACATCCATTTAAAAAAAATAAAAAAAACATTACAAAACAAAAAAAAATGATCTCAAGATCAAAAGATTTTATAATTTTTAATTATTTTTTTTATTTGATAAAAATTAATCAAAAAACATATTTTATAGTTCATAACTTTAATATATTTGAAGTTTTAAAATTTTAAAAATCAATTAAAAACCAAGAATTTTAATACATCCAACACCCAGAAAATCAACACCATAATGAAACCCAGTTCACCACACAAAGCCAAACACCCATTAGAATCCTCTTCCAAACACAACAAACGCAAATCGATCTCCTCAAACTCCTCAGATTTTTCACAATCTAACCTCAACGCCATTAATGGCCAACTCTCCAGATCTGTCACTACCCCAACCCAACACCATCAACAACCAAACCACCAAATCCTAACACCTCCCTCTCCACCAAAATCCCCATTAATAGCCACGCCACCCAACCTAATTTGGATTTTGAGTTTGTGTGTTTTTGTTTAAGAATGAAGAAGAAGATGATGTCGTTGTAGGTGATGGATTTAATGAAAAATGTTGACCACGATTGAAGAAAAAGAAATATGAGATTTGGGTTCTCAAACAGAAAATGTTGACCACGATCAGTGTAGAAAATCATTGGGTTTTCATTTTTGTTTAACCATTTTAAATTAATTTTAATTTATTTATTATTTAACCCTTTTAAAACTATTTTTTATTTAATTTAATAATATATTTGTTTCTTGAAAATTCTAACTTTAACAGATTTTAAAAAAAAAAAAAATCTCCACCATCCATCTTAGATTTGGATGGTGGATATTTAAAACATTTTATTTTTGAATTATATAAATATTAAAAAAATTATATTTTTGGATTTTTTTTATAATTTATGTAAATATTAAATAAATATATATATATATATATATATATATATATATATATATATATATGTATGTATATATATATAATATATACATATATATATATTATTGATTTTTTTATTTCTATTTTCATGACACATGACAGGTTCTTGGTTTGAAGATAAAAATATCCCTACAAATGTTAAGTTTGACTAATCGTTGACTAACAAATAGATCTATTTGATATACTTTTCAACAGTCAGGGTAAACTTTGCTACAAAAGTAAACTCGCTTAAATAATTGATCTTTCAACATAATATAAGGACCTAGATGATATTAACCCTTTAAAAAAAAGATTTTCATGTTTTTAATCGTATTTAACATTTTATTTTTATTTTTATTTTTCACATAATTTTTTGTTTCCTGATTTTTCAAATGCTTCAGGTAAGTTTTTTTATTTTTCATATTTTTAAATGTCAATTTGTTTAATATTTCACGTCATTGTTTTATTTTTCATGTTTTCTTTTAATTTTCACGATTTCTTTTATATATATCCTGTATTATTTTAATTTTTGACAATTTATTTATTTTCCTTGTTTTTTTAAATATTTTAATATATTGTTCAACGATTCACGTTTTGTTTTTTATATTTCACATTTGGTTCTATATATTTAATGTAATTTTTTTAAAATTTTCTTGTATTTTTAATTTTTAACGCTTTGAAATAAATATATTTCAAGTTTGAAAAATTAGGTCCCATCCTGCAGTTGTTTTCAGTCCGTTTTTATTTTTATTTTCTAAAACCGATTTCGAAAACGCTTTTGTTAACCGTTTTTCATTTTATTTTCGAAAATAAAAAATAAAAAACAAAATCAGCGTTAAAAGTAAAAGATTTGAAAAACTTAAAATACTTGTTTTTTGCTTTTATTTTTGTTTTTCAAAAAAATTAATATTAATTTAAAAAAAAATCTTTTTTATCTAAAAATACTTGAAACTCTTCATCATCATCATTCATCAGGGCTTCTCTTCTCTTCTTCTACTTCTTTCTTTTTCTTTATCTTTATCTTCTTCTTCTTCTCTTTCTCCGATGCTACTTCTTCGTCTTCTTCTCTGAAGCTTCTTCTTCTCTAATCCTTTTCTTCTCTTCTCCGATCCTCTTCTTCTCCTTCTCCGATCCTCTTCCTCTTGTTCTTCTCCGATCTTCTTCCTTTCTTTATATGCGTTTCTTTTTTTTCTCTGATCTGGTTTCCTTTCTTTTTCTTCTTTTTTTAATTTTTTTAATTTTTAATGTTATTTATATTTATTAAAATAATACTTGTTTATAATTTAAAAGTTTAGTTTTGATTTGATTTTTTAAGTAATTTTGATGTGTTATTTTGTTTAACTTACAAATTACAATATAAAAATTATATTGGTTAATTATTTAATCAATTTGTTTATAATTGTTATAATATTAAACAAAATATAAAATTTGATATTTCAATTTTCGATAGTTTTCACTTAGCATATCAATCGCGTTTTTTCCATTTTTATTTTCAAAATATGAATTTCAGTATATGCTACCAGACATGTTTTCGGATTTCAAAACTGAAACCAAAAACACTGTTTTTATTTTTCATTTTTCTTTTCAAAAAACATCAACTGAAAAACACTTACATGACGCCCTTAATATTTCACGTTTCATATAGGTTTTGCGTTTTCAAATAATATTTAGGGCGGTCCGGTATTGTATTTTGTCGTTTTTATTTTGTAAAAACGATTTTGAATTCACATTCTTTAACCGTTATTCATTTTGTTTTCAAAAAATAAAAACAAAATGGAAAACAAAACCAGTGTTAAAAGTAAAAAAACATGAAAAACACCCTAAACATGTTTTTCATTTTTTAAAAAATCACTTTTTTTTTATCTTCTTTGTTTATAGCCTTATCCTTTTTATTTCTTCGTTTGTCTCTACATCTTCTTCTTCTTTCTCCTGCTACTGCTAATCTATGAAAACAAATTTGGAGGTTTGCTCTTCCAATGCCCCAATCAAAACCATAAAATTAAAGGTCGAAATCACACGAAACAGAAGCGAATCAATGAAAGGAACGAAACCCTTGCAAGAATTTATAGATTCTAAAAAGATTCTTAGAAATCGAAAAAAAATCGAAAACCTAGAACCAAAACAGACAGAATTTTCTACAAAATTAGGACAAAATTCGAGGGTAATATATATAGAAAATGAAAATCGATTCAAAAAGCATAAGAGATCTAGAGATTAGAGGAGCCGTCGATTTGCTCTTCCATGAGCTAATCAAGCTTCAAAGGAATTCTCAAGACATCAAGCTCAAGAGCACTTCAAATGTATATCACTTGTACTTAACTTTTTGAAGAGATTTAGTTGCACAAACAAACACAGTCACTACTCATACATGTTTTATTCATATTACATCAGTGTTTAATTGTTTGCATGTGTGCATTATTATCTTATCTCTTCCTTGCATGATTTATTTGTCTTATTGGTCTTGCATTGTCCCTAGAAAAATCAATTTGGTATGCAAAAAGTGCACCTTCCTCAAGACAAGTCTCCCGCAGACCCTCATGCGAAAGATCCCCCGTAAAGTTCTTTAAAAATCTTCACAGAACAAGTCTCCGCGAGTGCCTCCAGTGAAGTCTCCGATGGAAGGTTTCGTGAGATAAGTCTCTGTGGATCCTCCCACGAACTCTCCAATGTAAAGTCCTCTAGAGATTTTCACAGGACGTGTATCTGTGGGTCCCTCCAGCAGAAAACCTATTTTAAGGGGCAATTTCATCTTTTCTCTTGAGCTCATCTTTTCCCTCTATAAATACATCATCTTCTTCCCTATTTAGACCTAGAACTCTGAAATTCATATCTTTAGTGAGAGAAATTGATACCAAGAGAGAAAGAGAGAGCTCCAAGAAGTCACATTTACTCAACCAAACACTTTCCCATGAACATTTAACATCATCCTAGCATCTTCCAAGCATCAATTTTCTTGTTTTCATTGACTAAGTAATTTCTACATACCTTAGAATCTCTTGTTTCATTCTTATGACATGTTTACCTCGGATTAACATTTATTTGTTAATTAAATGCATATCTCCTTGCTTAATATTATTCTAACATGTTTGAGCAATGTTTATTGGTTGAGATTGCCCATTCATTGATAGCTAACATTTAGGACTATTTTTCCCTCTAGCTTCTATGTAATGCATTTAGACATTGTTGATTAGGATTTATTGATTACATTTATTATCCTTTCCATGTTTAATGATAACACTTATTGATTGACTTTTGTTTGATAACTATATTTTATAACATCTTCGTTATGCACTATTTGTGCACCATCCAAGATTGTGTCGTCTGTCAGAACCATTCGATCAATACAGCCCTTATGTCGCATCTGATTAATAACTGAATGGAAGAATTTAGTGTTTTGATCTCTCTCTGTCAACTTTTTTTTTTTTTTTTGCAATTTGTCCTAGGCGAGATGCTTCCCTATTTTCCCACACCTGGATCTCCAACTTAGTAGTCAAATAATCAGCTTCAACCTTCTCAGAAAAGCTTGATTGCAACTGATATAAATACCTAATAACCTTAGTTATTAGCTAACTCCCAACAATCTTCATAACTTCAAAATATATGCAATAAATTTGAAATCTTGACAATAATAGAATAATAAACGAGACAATATGATGTTCTTACCTTCCTAATGGAGATGCAATGAAAACCCATGAATGATGATGCTCTAAATGCCCATGGATTTGGATCTTGGGGGATGGAGAGTTAAAACGGTGAGAACTTGGTGCTTACTCACTCTTGGAACTCTAATCTCTCTCTAGAAACCCTAACTGTATGATGTGTGTAGAGTTCTTGGTGACTAGAATAATAATGAGATTTATATAGAGAGTCTCTTCAAAACACTGTGTTATGCTAAAAACGCGTAGAGCACGGTCTGCACTGCGATACACATACCGTAGAGCTAAGGTAACTCGCTAACACGACGCACCATCACGGTCCACTGGAATGCGTTACACGAACCATGACAACTCATTAGGAAACATCGCGGGCTCTCTATTACGGTTCACAGAACGTGTAACCAAACCATGGATACTCACTGGAAAATGTCGCGACTCTTAGCATGGTCAACTAGACCGCATCTCAGATCGTTTGGAGACTATGGAAACCTTTATGGTCTACACCGCGGTTTACGTAATGTGTCCCAGACTACGCTAAAAGAAGTAAAAGCCTTCTTAAGTAGTCAAATACACTAAACCTGAATGCATGAAGTGAAAATATGAAATCGGTGAAATGCACACTAAAAAATAGAACACAAATGAATGAATAATGAGTGGGTGCACCTAAACTTTTCAAGAGATCAAGTCTAGTAGATTTTACCTTTGAAGCTCAGACTCTTGAAGCGCTTGAGATGCCTGGAAATTTTCCGATCATGATGATACGAACATGAAGCACCTAAACTACCCATACAAGAGTACCTCATTGGTATGTCACACAAATAAGCCAATTAGAAATTGAATACATTCTCACTATAAAAAGAGATACCTAAAAACAAATCCTCCTGATCTTCAATACTTTGAGCACGCCTGTTAATGTGAAAATTATGTTTTACTAAACCCCGTAAGTGCAAGAATCGTGGCAATTCGTATAGAAGCAAGTAGAGTTCGTTCCATAGGGAACCCTAATTTATCGATTATGATTAATTCTAATTCTAATTAGACTAAGTAACCAAGAGTTGTTTGAAGATTGAATTAACCTCCTAATTTAATTTAAGAAAGTAATCAATCAATAAATCAATTATGGGTGTGACCAGTTATTGGATGGGGAGAACTAAGCAACAAATGATCCCCATATGTATACTTGATGTTCATTGATTAACTCCATCAACATGATTTAATTCAAGTCAAGGGTTCATTCTTATCTTTATTTTGTCTATTATCGTATGACCGCGAGATGAAGCAAGCATTCTCGATCGTCACTCACCCTTGACCTAGAAGTGGGCAATAACCAAGAATCCTTTAAGCACAAGTATTATAAGAACCAAAAATCACTTTGTATTTACCTATGTCAAGGACAGAATTTATTCATTAAATTGAAAATCACTTAAGACTACGTAATGACCTATATCATAATCTGAACTATTAGATAATCAAAACCCAAAATCTGTATCAATAAAGGAACATGAATCGACAAATATTAAGAGTTAAGATATATAATGAATTGAATAAATCAAGACTCGATTTAATAAATAAAAATTTGAATTTAATTCAAAACAAAGAGCATTCACATCGATTCCCTAGTTATAGATTTAAGTATGAATCATAGAAATAAAGAAAAGAGAAAACCCATGATAATCCTCAAAGAGCTCCTCCAAATCTTCTTGATTCCACTTGACATTATGTGGATCTTCTTATTCTCTCTAATCTTTAATGCGCAAAGATGAATGATTGATGATAAGAGTTGTGTAAAAGTGAGAGGATTTTGGTGGGTGGCTTGTTCTCCTTTGATTGTAGAAATTTTGGTATTTATAGATGACTTCTCCTTGTGAGCTTTAATTTCTTCCAATTTTAGGAAATCCTCCGAGTAGAAATTTTCATGAATCGACACTAAAAAAAAATGGTCTTTTTCGATAGCTAAATACCGTCAGAAAAGATGATTTTCTATTGGAAATACGCTTTTTCGACGGGAAAAAACCGTCGGAGGTAGTCACAAATCCGCTCGTCACAAATAACTATTTATCAACGAGCCGTCACAAATACTACCATTTCCAACGATCATGGCCTTCGAAAAAAATAAATGATAAAAAAAAATTAACGCAACATCAACTTGATAGGCATCAAGTCACCCAAGCCCAACTGGAACCACATTAAACTCCATTCATTTTCTATGGTTCGAACCCTTAACTGAATGTTACTCTTACCATATTACTATTACTTTATATTTGATATACTTTACATAATATATATATAAAGCTATTGATATATTTACATACTATCTAATTAAATATATTTGTTATATACTATTTAAATATAACTATTAAGATATTATTTTATAAAATAATATTCTATTAAAATATTTCCCTTATCTAATAGAAAATTACATTTTACTACTGCTTTATCTTTAACTAGAAAACTTATATCATTTTTATAATCAATATTTTACAAAAAAAAATATTAATTGATAATTAAATTTATTTCAATAAAATTTGTAATTATTATACATGACAAACAAATAGATATTAAAAAAATATTATAGTTTTTTTTAAAAGAAAAAATCCGATATAGTAGTGTCACTAAACATAATTAAAAATAACTAAATGTTCTTATAATTACTAATAATTTTCTTATATTTTATATTTAGTTAATTTAGTAAGATGTGTCCATAAAGTAGGTTTCTAATTAGCACCATTATTTTGTCCCTAAAATCTGATCCCTATTACCTAATTTTCTTACAGTGATAGTCAAAATTTTATTTTTATTTTTATTTTGTTTTTTATATATTATCTATGACATATTATTTGAAAAATTCAAAATTAAATAAAAAAATTTGACATAGCAATTTCTTTTAAAAAACTAATGATAAATATATATTTAAAATATTGACCTACAAGTCAATTTTTTTTTGGTAGTCTATAAATTACAACATACATTCCATTAAATTTTATTAGTTAAATAAAAATTAAGTTTTTATCAGAAAAAAAAAATTAAAACAAATTAATTTGCATTGTTTAATTTGAAATTGGACAACCGCGCACATATCTGCAAATATTATTGAGAACCATGCTATTAAATACAACTATATTACATGTACATATATTCCATTGGCATAATGAAGGCACCGATGATTTCAACATTCAAAAGCAATGTCTTCTTGTATTTTTGAAGATACCAATTTATAATCTATCATGATCATCCCAAAAATAAAAACTCATATTTTCTGCACATACATATATATTTCCATCTCTCCGTTTGATAACCCTTCTTATTCATTACATAAACTCTTTCTTGAGTGTATATAGTCATATAGATTTTATATTTTTTTTTATAATTATTAGTTATAACTTATAAGGGTTCAAGTGTTACTTTATTCATAAAATAATAAACGCAGAGAGACCTCTAACTCGTATGCCGTCAGAGTAGAGTAACTATCTGAAGTTCTGAACAATATAGTAAGCTAGTTGTGTGTTTAATCATTCAGAAAAAAAAAAAAAAACACCCCAGTAAATTAGAGAAAACATTTATACCAGAAAACTTGTCCTTACATTAACATGTATGAAGAACATGGTTAAAATGGCAGCAATGATCCCTCCAAATCCAAAGCTGAGCCTCTCCCCAGCACCAACATCAATCATTATAGGAAACAGGCACTGTCCCTGCGATACATTCTTATCGACAATCATGCCCAAGCCCTCGAAATCGCAGGCGTCTTTCTTCTGGTTCCTCATCTGATAATACATGTTAAATGCATACGACACATGCGAGATGTTGCTTATACTGCTACATGACGATCCTGGCGTCAAGCTGGTACAATCTCCATTGGCACAAGCAAAATCTGTTTGCTTTTGAACCATCCAGGTTATTTTGTTGTCCACGATACTCGTATCTAATACGCACCACTTATGTTCCATATACTCCACATTCTTGGCGCCTATCGGCATCTTGTTCTGCCCTTTACCCGTAAAATCAAGGGGAAACTTAGGCTTTCCATCGAACCGGAAAATCCCCCAATGCCTCTCGAAAAAACCGGGATCAATACTTTTGTGATCCTCATCTAGCAAACTGAAGAGATACACATCGAATTTAGCTGAGGGTCGAAGTGGGGTTCCTTTGTTTTCGTTCAATCTTTTGAACAAACCATTGTAGAATTTTTGTGCATCTTTGGTTGTGGCGTGCTTGTTTCCATCGGTAGGCCACCCGATTTCTCCGATGATTATCTTCATATCATCTACACCGATCTTCTTGAGCGACCAAAGGAGAGTATCGTAGTTGGCATCGAGCACATTTGTGTAGTGATAGTTTTGGTCGTCCACCGGCTGGGCACCGTCTTCGAAGAAGGCGAATTCAATGGGGAAGTTGTCGTCTTGGTAGAGACTGAGGAAAGGGTAGATGTTGACAACAAAAGGGGCTCCGTTTTCTTTGAGGAATTTGACGATTTGGGTAATTAATTTTTTAATGTCTGAGCGGAAGTTTCCGTCGGAGGGCTTGGACGAACTGGATTCGTAGACATCGGCATTGAGGGGTATGGTGGCTTTGATTTTTTTGCCCAGATTTGCCTTGTCCAAAGCCTTTTGAATGTTTCTCAATGCTGGGAATGTGTGCTTCACGAACGTACCATTGTACGATTTCAAGAAGGGTTCATTTCCAACGGCTACATAGCTGCCATACATGCAAACACTTACATATATATCATTTTAGTCTGGACAACCAAACAATTAAGTGGGATTGTGTGAAAAACTCGAATATATCTTTGATACGCCTGGAAGCCTAATTGAATATATATATTTTTAATTTTAATTAGTTTCATAATTTGTTAGGAATCTCTTTTCGATAACTTTCAGAGATATCAAAAGGAAGGTTTGTGTGACTACACGCATTCTAATCGGTTTCTTCAAATGCTAGGATTGGTCCATGTTCAAAATCAGCTTTCGAACATAATTTTAAATTTTTGGAGATTAAATTATATATTTCTATTGTTATCATTGATTTCATTTGTGTTTAGGGTAAATACACCTCCTCTATTCTTAAAATTAAAATAAAAAAAGACCAATTACCCTTAGTTATTAAAATTCAAAAATGAAGATAATTTTTTTATAAAAAAAATAGTAAAAGCCAGTAAAAATAATTTTGAATTTAAGGTAAATTTATAAAGCAGTAATAAAAGATAATTTAAAAATAAAGATTATTTATAAAAACATTTTTTATTTAATTAAAAATAGTAAATATATACATCTATATATTTAAAAATGAGGATAATTTAAAATTTTAAAAATAGTTTTTATTTTTCTATTTTAAAATTATTCTTCCATCTATATTTCATTTAAAGGATTATCTTCAATTAGTTTAATTTAATTGTTTTTTTATAAAAAGATTAACTTCATTTTTTTATTTTATTAATTAAGGGCAACTGATTTGGTATTTTTATATTCAATTTTAAGAGTTGGGGAGGTTTGAATATATAAATGCACAGTTGATCTCTAACTGCATTTATGTCAAACTTCAGGAAGATCAGTGTATTTAACCATTTGTGTTTCAAGTTAAATACAATCATATTGAACATGAAAAACAATGAATTGTATTTGAACTAAGGACAAAAAAAAAAATGAAAAAACAAGGCTCTACTTACCTGATATTGACCTTATCGACAAAGTCCAAGAGATTTTCACTAACCCAATCTTCTGCATTAACAAGAACCTCAGCCATACTTGCAAGTTGGAGATTAGGAATTGCAACCATGACCTCAATCCCTGAACCTTCCAGGGCAAGTAACGTTTTCGGATCGCAGTCGAAGAGCTTCACCTTTTGGATTCCGTTATCCTTGAGCAATTGGACCACCGTCTTGGGTGGCAACGGGTGGGTGGCGATGTTCCCCCAGTTGACACCGAGGTCTAGGGAGCCACTGGCTAGGACCACCAGCATACACCACCAGTAGCATAGTACGAACACAGCTCGGTCCATCTTTGTTGAGCCGTGTTCGAAATTTGCAAACTACAACTCAATCTTCAAATTTACAAATATATTCAAGGTTTGAAAATAGGAGGCTATGCGATAATTTAGACAAGGACTGTTTCATTTTTGTGTTCTTGAACGACTTTTTCATCATAATTTTTTTTTAGTTTCTTGTTGGTGAACAAATAGCCTCCAATATTGCTGTTTGTTAACAGTCTCAATTGGCTATTCTAAGAATTTTTCTATTCTAAAATTCGCAATTTAGAAAATAATTTGGTGATGATTAAATTTTATATAACCAATAAATCGAGAATATATCGATGATTTATTTACTTAAATTAAGCTTAACTTTGAATTATTACTCCATTAAGTTGGTTTTGATCGCTTCAATGATGAAGATTGATTAAGCAATCACCTCTTAGTATCTCCATTCCACATAAGTGGTGAGAGGTTCAAATCTTACCATACATATATTATATGGTTTTCTTCTCGGGTTGTAGGAATAAGTTATCTCCGGTTGTGAGAGTAGATATCCGGACCGTATATATATTGTTTGATATCGACGGATTCCAACAGTCTTATCGTAATAGTTCTTGAAATACTTTAAGAAAAAGACTTGAGTTAATTAATTAGTTTGTTGAAATGATATTTATTTTAATTTTATATTTTATCAGATATTGACAAGCTTATATTCTAGTGAATTATTAATACTTTAATATATTGAAACTATCATGTTAAATTTAAGTTTGTTAAAATACTAAAAGAAAAAACATAAACATATAAACAAAAAGGGCATTGAATGATACCAATTTATGTCCGTTAAAGTGTAACAATCTAGGAGAATTCACTACATAAACTAATTTAAAATACAAAAACAAAAAGAAATAAATACTTTAAAATGAAAAATAAAATAAAAACAAACAAGTTATTTAGGACTTGTTCGGTAAAGTTTTCTGTTTACCCAATTTTTGGTTGAGAACAAAAAATTGATTTTCATACTTTCAGAATCCGAAAATACGTTTGGTAAAGATGATTGAAAACAATATCATGACAAGAAAAGCATTAAAATGTGTCCTATAACAATACTTTTATTTTTATATATATATATATATATATATATATATATTTCTAAATATTACAATAATTCAGGTTTTGGAGATAGGATGCAACTAAAACCCATAACCCTATGATATAAGTGTGATGGATATACCAGAAAACCAACATCGTCGAGTAATATTTATATTTTTATAATATATAATAGTGGATAGTGTTAACATGTGGCCTGATGACACATGTTAAAATAATATTATTACTATAAAAGGAAACTAGACAGTATATTTATTGTTTTGTTTTAATAAATGTAGTAATTAAATGAATTGTCTTATTTTCTTTAATAGTAATAATTATTGTTTTAACATGTGCCAAAAGAGCATGATTTAACACTAAGCTATACTAATTCATGCTCTAAGTTAAGTAAAAAAAAATGACAAATGTCAATAAAATAATAAAAAATATATAAATATTGAAAAGCATCTGCTTTCCCCCCTTTCTTTTTAAAATTGTTGTTGAATGGATGGACTGTCTTGTAGTGAAAGCTCACGGTCTAATTTTGATTCAGGGGTAAATTTGAGTGAGAGGAATGTGCACATATCTCATCTTCAATTCACAGATGATACGATACTTTTCATCAAGGTTAAGGAGTACTTGCTCAATGTAAGGAGGATACTAAAGGGTTCCGATTTAGCCTTTGGATTCCGTATCAACTTTCACAAATCTGGTGTGGTGAGAGTTGGCAAAGGTAGGACCCCGGAGACGAACGTTTGGGCAAAGATTTTCAAGTGTAAAAAAGTCTCTCTTCCAATATTGTCCCTTGGGCCCAAGATCTTGTTTGAAATCCTTTTGGGACCCAATTATAAGTAAGATTGAAAATCGTCTTGCCCTTTGGAAAAGAAGTTTTTAACGAAATGTGGTCGTTTGGCGTTGACAAAAGTATTGATTGCGAGCATTCCGAATTATTCCCTATCTGTTTTCAAAATTCCGATTATTGTTATTGAAAGCATAGAAAAACTTCAAAGGAGCTTATTTGGGGGGGAGGGGGGCGCAGAAAAAAGTAAGATTGAAACTGTTAAATGGGAGGATATTAAAAGCAAAGCTAGGGTGGGTAGAATTATCGACAAAAATAAGGCAATGTTTGCTAAGTACATTTGAGGGTTTGGTAGAGAGACAGATTCTATGTGGAGAAGAGTTATTTGTGCCAGGGTAAAAATGATAAAAGTCCCTCTAGTTTGACCTATTATACATTCTGGTCCCCTTAGTTTCAGTATTGACCCGTTTGATCCTTCTGTTACCGAATCTGTTAAAAACAGTTAGTCAGACATGTGCAGAGAGCAAAATGACAGTTTTGCCCTCCTGTGTTGTTTTGCTCTTTTTAAATTTATTTATTTTTTAAATGGATTTCCACCAATATATATAAACCCAGAACCTAGAATGAACACCAAACCACCAACACCGCCACTCTCAGATCTGCAAATACCTCACTGCGGCCACTCTTAGATCTCCATAAATCTCGCTCTCATAGTCTCACACTCTTTAAATCATCATCAACATCATAAGAAAAAAATTAAAGAAACAATTTTTTTTTTTCGAAAATCCTAGACCATATCTCAGTATCAAACCCATACAATCAACACCAACCAAGAAAATCAAACAATGACTCAATTTTTTTTTTAAAAAAAACAAATAACACTCAAACACCCAACAACCATCAATCGTAAACAAACCACCACTTCCATCTCCGGGTTTGTGCTTTAGAAAATGAAGATCAATTGGAAAAAAAAAACATTAAAGTGTTCCGGATCAATTAAAACTCCAAAATCCACTCAAAAAAATACATATGAAATCCCCACAACAACACCACCATCCATCTCGATCACCCTAACCTTAAATCCAACCACCCCATCATCTGCCAACACAAACCCAAACCTAACTACCAAAACCACAGCCATCACAAACCACCCCAACCAATGTCGATCAAAGAGATCGACCTTAAATTCTCACCGACAGCCACCCCAAACCCAAAATACAAACAACACCATCACCCAAAAATAAGAGAAATAATCAAAATTGAATGAAAATAAACTTTCAAACACAAGCCCAAATTTGAAGCTTCACAAAATCTAAATCCACACTCACACAACCACCACCATTAACCACCCACAGGAAATCACCATTACTAATGCCAATCTCCTCTCAACGGAGGAGATTGACGCTGATCTTGCTGCGAATGGGAGAGACAGAAGATGAACTAGAGAAAAGCCGAAGATAGAGATATAAAGAGATGGAAAGAAAGAGAGAAGATATTGCGGCCGCATCCTCCTCGGTTCATAGATCGGGTGCCAATTTAAGTGGTGGTTAGGGTATAGGTGTGTTAGAGACGATGATGAAGAGAGATGAGATTTCAGATTTGGTTTTTTAACTTTAAGTTAGGGTTCTTTATTATTATTGTTAGTTTTAATTTTTAATTATTTTTAATATTAATATTTTATTAAAATATTTTAATTTGTATTTTTACCATTATACCCTTACATTTCTGACGGAAACCTAACGAAATTGGACGATAGGGACATAACCAACCATAAAATTAAACTATGGGGACCTGCATGATCAATACTGAAAATAAGTGGACCAGAACGTATAATAGGATAAACTAGAGGGACTAAAAATATTTTCACCCTTTATGCCAAATACAAGGTTGATGACAAGGCATTGTCTTGAAAATTGCATAACAATATGTTGGATTCTGTTTTTTTCTTTTTTTTGGTTAGAGGTGTAGGTTGTCTATACAAAGATGGTATTATTTTGGCCTCCTTGTTGAATGATAGTATGAGGACTATTGTTGGATGTGGTAATAAGAATGACCTTTGGAATGCCAACGTATGGAATGGTAAACCCTTAAAGAAAGCCTTCACTAGATGTTTTTCATTGGCTGTAAAGAAAACATGTATAATTTCTGATTTTGGCTCTTGGGTTGGGTCTAAGTAGATTTGAAATGTCCAAATGAGAAGGCCACCTTTCGGTTGGGAAATTGATCGATGGAATCGTTTTTTGGCTTTTTTAAAGGGCATTCCAAATAGAGAGAATTTTTTAAACACCATTGTTAGATCAATCCAAGTGTCCTAATGATCTGTTTTCGATGGGGTCCTTCCGGAGAGGGCTGGATGACTCTCAAAATGGTGTCATGGTTGATTACAAGAACATTTGGCAAGGAATTTTCCCTCCAAAAATTGATTTTTTCCTTTGCCAATTGCTCAGAGGAAGAGTGCTCGTTAAAGATGTGATTATCAGGTCTGGTATGGACCAGAGGGAAGACATGGGGTGCCTTTTTTGTAGGGTTGAAACTGAGATAATTGTTCATGTTTTTTTGCTTTATCGATGTGGGAGGAGTGTATCAACTGGTGAGGGATAAATTATTGTCACAATAGTAACTTCAAGAATTGGTTTGAAGGTTAAAGAGGTCTGAACTCTAAGTTTTAAAGGATTTGGTGTTCGTTGCTTTAAGCGATGCGATAGACCATTTGGGAGCAGAAATAAAAAATTGTTTTCGACGATAAAAAAGCCTCAACCGAGGAAGCAGTGGATATGATTAAATTTAGGATCGTTTGGTGGTTTAAACACCTTAAGAAGGGGTTTACATAACCTATCTCAACTCTCCTTCTTAATCTAAGGGACCTTTGTATAGAGTCTAAGAAATTCAACTCCAATCAATCCAAATAGTGGATTCCTTAAGTGGTAGATAGCCTAAAGTTCAACGTCGATGGATCCTCTAGAGGTAATCCGAGGACGGTTGGAATCGGAGGTGTGCTTTGTGACTCCAATGGTACAATGATATACGTTTTCTCACAAAATGTTGGAATCATGGATTCCAATTCAGAGGAAATTTTGGCCATCCAAAGAGTCATTAGCTGTGTTACTTCAAACCTGAAATTAGTAATAGAGACATTTCTATTGTCAGTGATTCGTTGATGGCAGTCTCTTGGTTGAACAAAGGCGATTTTGGTAGCTTAAATCATATTGATGTTATCTATGATATTCGTAGCTTTCTGAAGTCGTTGGATAAGATGGAAATGGTTCATAACTCTAGGGCTCTAATGATTTCATTGACTCTATAGCAAAACAGGGTTCCAATTCGTAAAGGAAAATTCTACAATAAGGCGTGTAGAGCTCTATACAGCTTGCCTTTGAGATGTGGGCAGGAGTCGATCCTTTTTGTGTTGTTCTGGGTTGTCTGTCTTTGGTTGAATGCTTGTTATGTGTTATGACCTTGACTGGTTGGGTTGTTCCTTGTTTTGACGTTTTTGTTTTGAGAAATGCCTTTCTGTTTGTTTTTTTTCTATGTCCTTGTTATTTATTTTGTTTTGGTTGGTTAGGTTGGTCTTTGTCGGGTGTCTTCTTGTTAGTCGTTGAAACTGTGTTTTTCCTTTTTACCGACCATTGTGGTCCACTAAAAATATTTCGTTGTTAAAAAACAAACAACCCAATTGTTTGTATCGCCAACCCTATCTCCTAACTTTCTTTTCTCTTTCTTGTTCCAATTCAACCCATTTCTTTGCTTTCTTCTAGCCAATTACGACAAAAGAGTCGTTCCCTCTCTTTAACACCATTTCGTTCTTAAAGTGGGGGAAATTTTTTTCTTTTAAGTTATTTTGTATGTTTGAGTGTGACAAATTTGTTGCCAATAAATTAAACATTTGTGGTTTTAGCGGATGAATGAATTGTTGGGTTTTATGAGCAAATTACTCTTAAACTTTATTTCGGTGTTTTTTTCTTTTTAGTTAAGGCTTGTTCGGTAATGTTTTTGTTTATTGTTTTTTTTTTGTTTTTTTTTTAATTTTCATTTGAAAGCAAGTAAGTGATTTTCGTATTTCAGAAGTTGAAAACACCGAAAACCCGTGTCTGGTAGCAATAATTGAAAATAATATTGTTAAATTTTATATTTAATTATATGAATCAAATTGGGATTGAAAAAATATATATGAATCTAATTAATTAATTTTTTATAAATTTGGGATTAAAAATTAAAATAAAAGAATTGAGAGAAATAATATATTTTTTAAAATTATATATATATATGAAATATTTCAATAATTCGGGACTTAGGGAGGAGGACAGACTCGAAGCCATAACTTTATAGAATAAATGTAACATGGCAAACCACTAATCCAACCTTATCTTATCAATCGAGAGATAAAATAAGTTTTAAGTAATAACCTTAAAAGTTAAAATTGTTAATAAAATAATTATTATATATAAATATATTATAGTATCAAAATGAGATAATTTTCAGTTTTTTTTTAAATATATATATATAATTATTTTAAAAAATAATAATTAGAATGATAAGATATATAAATATATATTATTAATAAGAAAAAGTCCTATAAAAGTTTAATATTTTAATACGTTAATAAATAAATAAATAACTATTGTTGTAGGTCCCACACCTATTACATTTTTTAAAAGATCAACTAGTGTGTAAATCTGCGTAAAACACGAGCTTTTGTTTTAAAAAAAAAATCTCATACATGTCTCGCCAACTAAAGTTGCGTAAAATCTTGTCATAACACCTGGAACAAAAGTTATTTTCCCATGAGAGAGATGATAAAACGAACAAAAAATTAAACTGTAAGTTCCTCCATTTTAGTGATTGGTTTGTTTATGTTACAAACCCCATTGGGTTGATGCTGTAAGAGTAGATTAAGTGTTCATAAGCTCATTATTATGATTGTGATCAACACTATTCTTGGCATCCCTAAAGCTTCAAGAACAGTAGCTTCAAAAGTATATCACTTGACATGTTCTCTTGAAGAGATTAGATGCACACACACAATTCATTCATTTGTATTTTCATCTTCTCATATCCATCTCTCTAAGGCTTAGTTTGACATTGTTGTGCTATGGAGGGAAGTACTTTTGGTTCTGCTGAATGGGGAATTGCTTTTGGATTAGATGTGGCAAGAATCTTCTGAGTGTTTGGTAAACTGATTTTTAAAAGTGTTGTGAGAACCAAAAACAATTTCAATATATTTGGTAAACTGCAAGTAAAAAGTGTTGTGACTGTGCAAAATGATTAGAAAGGAAAAATGAATATTTAATAATCATTAGTAGAAAAATATTTGAGAAAAACTCAAGCAATTTTATAGAACATTCATCCACTTAATTTATATTCTTTTTTACTCTAGAATCATGTTGATTTATGATCAGGCCAAACAACACCATTTTACCCCACTCCACAATATTTTTTCCACAAGTTGTAGTTGAATGTTTATAATATTCGATCAAGTGGATTAATGATTGATTTTTCTACTAATTAAGAAACCAAAAAAAATTAAAATATATAATTTTTGAACCAAACTCATAACTACCCACCATTCACAAGTTATCACAACCAAACCAGAACCATCCACCACCGGATTAAATAAACTCAACCATCACCACCAAACCCATCTTCAATCAAACCCAGAACCTTCTTTCCACACATCCACCACCAGATTCAATCAAACCCAACCACAACAACACAAACCTCAACGCCGCCACCATGACGACGGAAGATGGCGAGAACCAGCGACGATGATCACCAGAAAATTATGAGAACCGAAAACGACGATCAAGGCATGTTGGCTCGAGATAGAAGATGATGAAAGAGATATGGAAATCTGTATCCAGTTGAAAATGGAGAAGAAAAGAGAAAATAAAAAAAAATGAAAAAAATTAATAAAATTTGAACTCAGTTGGATTTTTTTTTGTTGATGGTGTTGATTATGAAAGATTGTTAATATGATACTGTAATGAAAATATTGGATTTTGGATGATAAAGATGAAGTTTTGTTGCAGAGAGAGATGGAGAGAGATTCGATGATAACGAACGAAGGAGCGAGAGAGATATGGGATTCAGGTGATAAGTGAGAACATGTTTGCTATTTTGGTAAATTTCATTAAAGACAATGGATAGAATAGAAAGTTTGGGAAAAATTCATTAATATTTTACTGTTTCCTCAGGAAGTTGTTTTTTAAAAGCAACATAAAATAGCTTCTCAAAACTATCGTAGGGGGAAGTCAAAAGTGACCAAAAGCACTTTCAGAAATTTTACCAAACACCCTACGCGTAATTCGGAATCACTTTTGACCCCAAAAGCAGTTTAGGAAGCATTCCCATCAAAAACGTCCACGCTTACACGTTGATGTACTTGTCTTAGCACGAGAGGAAGCATTCCCATCAAAAACGTCCACGCTTGCACGTTGATGTACTTGTCTTAGCGCGAAGGTTCGACTGCTTGAAAAAGGTCCCCACTTTTCTTATTTTTCCTTTTCCTTGGAGTTGTTATGGTTGGTGTATTGTAGCTGGCAACCGCTTTCTAGCACTCTCATTTCACTCCAGATAATTGCTTGGAGTTGATGCAGTTGGCAAAATTCGACAAGCAACTGTATTGTTAGCGCCTGTAATTCTCTCTAGAGAATTGTTGTGAGTTGGTGGAGTTAGCGTTTTACAACTAGCAACTGTATTGTTAGCGCCAACAATTCTCTTTAGAGAATTATGAAGAGTTAATGAGGTTAGCTAATTGCGGTTAGCAACCGCATTTTTAGCGTCCGTAATTCTCTCTAGAGGTTTTGCTGGTCTCTATTATTGCAGCCAACAACCGCATTGCTTGCCCGTATTGATGTGTTTTTTTTAAACATCGTCATTTTTAATTATGGCTTCTATATATACATTCTTTCATGTTTCTAGCATGTGTGACTCACAACAACTTCAAAAATCATACCTTTAGAGTGAGAGTGAAGTCTTCAAGTGTGAGAAACTCAAAGAAATCTTTTTTAACACTCAATCCCAAAATCCATATGCATTTAAAGCTTCATCTAGCATCATCAAGCGTGGTTTTTCATAATATGTCCACTTGGTAGGTAAGAACAAACATCTTATCTTATTTATTGTTATACTTGTCTAATACTTCATTTTTATTACATGTTTATTGTAAAGACTTCATTTTTATTGCATATCTTGTGAAGTTATAAAAGATTATTGAGGTTAGCTAATAACTATGTTGTTAGATTTACATTCTATATATCTAGTTAATCATATTAAGTGATTGTTTAGCACATACTTGCATTGAGCATTCATACATGTTTACTTCAGTATTAATTCTCTTCTAAGAGTCCAAGTCTTGTCGTTACATGTGGTAGTTGCAAAAACAAGTGTCAAGAGTCACTACAAAAGGCATGCAGGTAGATAGGTTTAAGTTGTGATCCTTGAGAAACGTGATTAGGTTGTCAGCGTAGAATGTAATTAAACTATCATATAGTGAATTTTTGTGACTAAGTGACTAGCGAGATTAGTCCCGTGGATTTTTCCTAATTTGAGGGTTTCCCATGTAAAAATTAAATATCTATTTACTTTCCACATTGTTTACTTGATTTTTATTGTCTTTGTTGATTTGTGGATTTAAACTTTGACTAATTGAAAATTTGGTAACTTACTCTATTAACAACCCATTTACCCCTCCCCCCTCTAGAATGTCTAGACATACTTTTTGGTAGTTACACTTGGTACCAAAGCAGGTTCCTAAACAAACATAGGTAGATCATCGCTTTCATTTATGTCTTGTATAGTGAATCTCATTAATTACACAAACACCATGAGTGGGAGTGGAATGCACAAGTAGGGAGATTCAAATGTGAGACCTATGTTGTTGATTAGAGAAAATAATTCTTCTGGAAATGGAGAATAGAGTCGTACTTGATGGCTATTGACGAGCATGTATGGATGAGTATAAAAGATGGCTACTCACCACCTATCATGATCTCCGATAGTGATGACACTTGAAGGGTTATCAAATGCAGATTGAGCTAGCAATTTGGATGACAAAAGGTCTACTTGTGGTTGGTGTATGTATCTTAGAGGCAATCTAGTGTCTTGGAGTTCTATAAAACAAAAAGTTGTTGTAAGGTCTAGTTGTGAGGCAAAGTATAGGTTTATTGCCCAAGCAACAACAGAGGTTGCGTGGTTAAAAGCATTATTGTCTGAAATTGGTGTCAAGCTTAGATCTGTTAGGGTTTATGCCCTAAAGATGTAGTTTGTGAATGGATTTATGAAATGAATAAAGGAAAAGTTCAATTCATTCTTGTTGTGTTGTTTATTTTATAACTTGTGCATATATTTAACATCCAAGATTGCCGGATGTAATCTCGAAATGTGTATATAAGTGTCATATACAGATGAATATAGTAAAAGACGTGAAATCTAAAGAGTCCATAGATAGAAAATAAAGCTGGGTACTTTATTTGTGGTTAATCTATAGTTGTAGTCCATTTCGTAATGGACGGTGATTCTATCCTGAATCATTCATATGAGATATGGGAATGGATGCATCTTGTATGATGTGATCATATATGACTGGGCCATGATCTATATGAATCTCTCACCAAGATCCTTTTACTAATGAGATTCATATATATTAACTAATGATGGCTATATGTGGGTGATTTTAATCTCGAGTATCTTATTGACGCCTTTAAGCTAAATTGTGGTCTTTGATATACCATGGGTGAGGTCAGATGCAGTTCCTGATCAATATACTCTTTATGTTGGGATTACGGTTTGGCTTGTGGCTGGAAAGGTTTTTACACAATAGTGGAATCCACTCATTCTTGTGAGAAGTAGATGGTAGTTCCCTTAAGGGTTGATTCGAGGCTTGGACAATATGAGCGCACTCCTAATTCCGTAAGGAAATAGGATTTATTGTTCATTATAGAATCAACGGTGCTTAAATGATATATGTAATTAGAGGGGTATAACGGACATTATGACCCAGCTCTAATTATGAACTACTGTGGAGGATCACACCATATGTAATAGCAATATCGATGAACACCGGGTTTTATCGGTCTGTGTAAAAGCATCTACAGTTAAGATAGTGCAGCTTCGGGTTTTTAGTAGAATAACACCAAAGTTAATAATCGTAAAATATTAATTAAAGAGTTTAATTAATTATTTCCGAGGATTGTTTTTGCTCAAAATACTGTGGATCCATTAGGTTCCTTTACTAGCCCGATCGATTTAGGTAACAAGGGTCACGGTTAATTAATTGAATTGTCCAATTAATTATATTACGAAAGTGACATGTATTTATTCGGAAATTAATTGAATAATGAGATTATTTAATTAATGAATGATAATGATTATGTTAATTAAATAATTAGATTATTTAATTGTTTAAATAACCATTAGTTGGAGGGTGTCGATTGATATTTAAATTTTGATGATAAGATAATTTGATTCTTTTATTTTTATTAAATTAGATATTTAATTTCTGAATTTAAAGAGCTTGAATTTGTTGACGTCGATTTCTGGATGTATGAGAAAAGTCAACAATGATTGGATTTTAGCTGTGATTTCAAAGAGAAAGAGAAGGAGAAAGTAATCGGACGTAAGTTTTTACGTGGTAAAACTCCGATGACCAGAGAAACGTCCATGGGTGGTTGAATGATCAACCAAGCCAAAATCCACTATGAATAAAATAATTATTACAATTCTCGATCTCTCTTTCTTCTCTCTGTATTTTTCTTTGATTGTTGTATATCTTTGTGTGACGAGATTATGAGTCTATTTATATGTCCATAGAACCCTAATCTTCTTTGTACAAGTAATAAAAGATCTTTGTATATAATTATGATTGTTTACTTGTTCGAAGTAATTTGTCTTCTTTCCTGTTTCGGAGACTTGTATTGAGATCGAATGGGACTCTAGTAATGTAGTCCAATTAGGATTTATTTCTTTATAAGAACGTAGTCTTTTTGAAGAAGTAAAATTGTTGCCTAATTAGGAACTCTCTGCTTGATAATTCTGCTCTTCTTGGAATTCATCTTTGATATGGATATCTTCGTGAATTTTAATGACTCAATTCGTGTAAGCTACGCGCAGGACTTTTTATTTTTCTTAATGTTTGTCCCGAGTAGGAAACAATATCAGTTGGTCCCGAGTGGCATCATCAGATCTCGAGTAGAAAATGTAACCAACTAGCCCCGAGTATGTTTAATTGACCCCGAGTGGTATATGACGTCAGTTGACCCTGAGCAGATCTCGTTCAATACTTGTTTATTCGGGCTTCTCTTCTTTGGTGACGTCTTGTAGAATACTTTCTGAATGCCTATTCGGATGTCCACCTGACAATTTTATCCTCTTTGTCAATGACGTGTATATCTGATAAAATTTACATACGACAATACTCCCTTAAAATATTTTTGCCGAATAGAATTTCGTTTCGGGCAAAAGTATTTTAATCAATTCAATTTTTATTTCTTTGTCAGAGTAAATGTCTTATCATAATGGAGTGTCTTAATGGTGACCGTGTAAATTCGATTTGCCCCCTCACGCGTGATCTTCAATGATAGTGACGTTTTAGAATTCTGACGGCAAAAGCCTGTTCTCTTCTTGACACGTGTCCTATGCTGCTTCATTTTTCGATTCCATTTATGAGAAACGACCTTCGTGTCTCCCTGTGCGCTGCCTACATCATCAAGTCTCATCATTGATTTTCCTACCTTGAGACCCTAGGGTTTCGTGCTATCACCTCTTTAAATACTTCACTGAAGGGTTGCGTTGGTTCATTCTAAAAAACTTGAAAACCAGAAATTTTTGCCAGCCCAGTTTTCCTTGCGCAACAAATCACCATTTCTCCGTAGAAGATTTTACGTTCAGATTTCTTCATTCAAGGTTAGTGTTAATGAATTCATCCTCTCGTCAACAACTTTTTACTATCGCTTTCGAAGCGCTCGATTGTGGGGATTTCCAGCTGGTTTCCTGCGTTTAAAGATTATTGGGGGAAATTCCCCCCTGATGAACCTTCATTTTTAGAAGTCGACGTTTCTAGGCTTCACCATGACATCCAATTTTCTGTATCCAGTTCTTCATCTAGTTCTGAATCTGACGTTTCTGATCATAGGGTACCTCTGCGAAGGATAGGAAAACATCAAACCAGAAGTGAAGTTCACAGGCACAACTCGGGCAGCGTTCGAATCAGGGAGCAGACTGTTGATGAGAATGATGTTGAAGAGGCATTCATAGTGTCTCACCTTTCTTTCTCTGTTGATCGCCCGAGTGGGTTTGACGTAGAACCAAACGTGGTCGGGGTAGAAGAGATCGGGAAGTATCGTGCCCGATTCAATTTGGATGACTCGGTTATTATTGTTCCTGCTGGTGATAGAGCTACGTGGAATCCTCCCCCGGGCATAGTGGCAATCTATGGATCCATGCTCTACTATGGCGATACTCTTCCTCTTCAGCCGTTCATCGCCTGGTTTCTGGCTGAAGCAGGGATTGCTCCGGCTCAACTGGCCCCGAACAGCTACAAGATATTGATGTGCATGTGGCACATGTACAGCCGGATGAATTTGTCGCCGACTTCCCCGAGTGAGATCAGACATTTCTTCATGCTGAGGCAGTCTGGTAAAACAGGGACTTACTTCCTTATGTCTAATTCGCCAGACTGCTGGGTTCCCCGAGGGGACAAAGATGAATCGAGAAGTCGATACTTCTGATGACCCCAAAAAAAGGGGGTTTGTATAGGGATTCCCTTCATCTAATAAGTTCTGGAAGAACAGTTGGTTTTTTACAGGAGAAAATCTGTGTCTTGAAGTCACCCTCTCGGTTAGGGAAACTCGGAGGGTGCTGAAAGTTCTTCGCTTCTTCTGTTCTCCCAAGGTTTGGAACAAGAATAGCTTGATTTTAGCGACACTGAGCTGACCAGACTTGCTCGAGCAGCAGTTCGTACACTGGAGAAGAGGAGCAGGTCTTATCTTTTCAACGAGATGAAAATGATAGAGCTCGGCTTCTTCAGCCAGATTTTGGCTTACCACAGGTGATGTAAGTGATCTTTGTAACCCTTTTTTTCTTTTTTATTGTTATTTTTTGCTTTTCGTATTATGACGCGGTCTTTTTTTTTCTAAGTGTATGACACGGATATCGTCTGCGATCTTCAAGCTCTCCAGGTGAAGTCGATTCTTCAGGCGAGCTGAAAAGAAACTTCTCGTCAGAGCAATGATGGTATCGCCCCATCTGAGTCTGATGAGGAAACCGATGTGGCCAAGGAGCACATCCCCGAATATGTCCTCGAGGACGATGTTCAGTCGACCGTCAGGGAGACTAGTTGTCTGAGTGGCCCGACAGATACTCAACTGCATGATGATAGGGAAAGGCAAAGTCTGAGTCTTGGTGAAGGACCTGATGTACGGTCAGACGCTGGTGATGAAGGTAATACCTCCGCGGGACAAGTACCTTCAGGTCCTGAATTTTTTTGAATCTTTCATGGTTGATGCTCAGAAAGATCCCACAGCTGATCTCAGGTTCCATCGTTCTCGGGCTGAGAAGCGGAAGACAGTCAGCTCTCCTACTCTCCCTCTCAAGGTCCCTTGGGTGGTCTCATTCATTGACTCCATCGATGAAGATACTGTGGCTGAGATTCCCCCGAGTGTTGATGTTGGAGCATCGGTGGATACAGAGACTTCAGAGCCGAACAAGGGTTCCCCTCCCCCCGAGGTTGAAGATCAAAGGGCTGAACCCTCAGGGGTTCCTTCATATCCTTCTCCCCAGGATATGTTGTGGGAGATGTGATCGGTCGGGCTTTCATCGGGAGAGACTGCTGGAGTTGTTTTCGGGATGGCTCCCTGATAGACCGTCTTCAGAACATTTTTAACGGTGCATCTTATGTAAGTTATCCTTAACTTCTTCAATTGTTTTGCATGTTCGCCAGATTTTAAATTGAACTTTTTTATAGATGGTAGCTGAGTTCGTTGAGCTGGTTCAGACACAACAACATCAAGCTGATAGAATAAGGCGTCTCAAGGCCCAGCTGAAGGAAAGTAAGGATAGCCGTGCTCGGGTCGAATCGGCTTATCAACAAGAGGTTGGCTCTACCCAAGTATTCACCGACCACTACTTGGCGAAGCAAGTGGAGGCCGAAGAAAGGGCTTCTTTGGTAGAAGAGAAAGCTGAGTCACTTCAAAATTTATTGTCTTCTACCCAAGAATCAATGCTTAGGGCCGAGCAAGAAGCAGAGAAGTCTAAGTCGACGTATGAGCAGAAGATCGAAGACTTAGAACGCCAAGCTCTGATGGTCGAGTCCCTATCTAAGAAGGCCAGGCTGGAACTCAAAGTGCAAGGGGTAAATCGTTTCAAGAGATCCCCTGCCTACGATGCCTTTCTCCTTCGGGAGTTTCAGCGTGGGTTGGTTTCAGCTGGCGAGTTTTTCAAGGTTAAGAATCGGGCAACTGAGAGCTTATTTCTGTAGCCAAGGCAAAGAGCCTCATCCTATGCATTTGGAGGTTCCATCCGAGCACTCCCTCTCGACTTTTTATGCTAGTCAAGAGTCGGTCATAGAGGGTGTGATCCCTGATGTTGACCGATCCCAGGGGAAGATTACAGCAGTGGATGGACAATTCGGTCGACACGATCGCTTGGCTTTCTAATGAAAGTCTGCTCCGTGAGTATGAAATGGTGCCCGACCCCGAGCATTGGCAAGAATTCAAAATCCTAACAACCTTGACTTGTACAATTTTCATAAGTTTTTTGTAGAGATTCTTTTTTAATAATTCTTTGTAAAGAATTCTTTGTAACAATTGTTTTGTAAAGAACTTTGTAACAATTGAGTTTAATGAAATCCCAAGTTTAGCTTTTCTGAACCGAGTGGTCTTAATCTGATTTCATTGCTCATGAAATTTCTTCAACCTGACTCTTTTGTTGCCGAGTATCTTATTAAACCAGCTATTTCTGTTCGGGTAACTTAACCGAGTATCTTATTAAACCAGTTTCGTTCTCTGAATAATTTTTAACGTCAAGTGTCTTATTAAACTGGCTGTTGCAATCTTCATGCCAATTATCTTATTGAACTGGCTAACTCTGATATTCGGGTAACTTCACCGAGTATCTTATTAAACTGGTAATCACCCGAATAATTATAATGCCAAGTATCTAACTAAACTAGCTCTTGCAATCTTTATGTCAAGTATCTTATTAAACTGGCTCTTGCGATCTTCATGCCAAGTATCTTATTAAACTGGCTAGTATTATTAACTGAGTCATCTTAAAATAGGCAAGTAGGTTTATACTTGTGTTTCATACACGGTTGCTACCCGAACATTAAATCAAGGCTCACCATGATCATATGTTCGAGTCCTTACACATTACCGAGGACGTCTCCTCAGTTTTTATGCGCAAGGGTTTGCCGAATCATTAAGCTTTTTGAATCGTTTAACACAGCTACGCATTTCACCAGAATTTTTTCTGATAGCGTCCATCGGGTTTGCTTTTTTGCTAAGGTCAATTGACCTTGCTCGGCTGGCATGCTCCTTCGAGCTTCTCCGCCCATTCGGGAATCAATTGTCCCGAGTATTCTATTTGCATGTTCTTATTATCATGATTGTCTTACATATGTTCTTATTATCATGCTTTCGGAAATCCCGAGTTTGATGCTTTTTCTTTCAGAAATCCCCGAGTTTGATTTTTATTTATAACTGCAAAATCAATAAAGATTTAAATTCCACAACTAATATCTGACCTAAATAAAATTGTCCTGACTAAAAAAAAAGAACAAAAAATAATTTAAGGATAGAAAATCTTCAGATATTGGGCATTGCAAGGTCGGGGTAAAACCCCTCCATTGGGTCGTGCAATCCAATACGTTCCATGGCCAACTATTCCTTCAACTTTGTACGGACCTTCCCACTTATTAGCCAGAGAACCTGTAGCTTTATTTTTTGTGTTCAATGACATCTTCCTGAGTACCAGGTCTCTTAGACCCGAACATGAGAGTTGGAGTGGTGAGCTACTCTTTGCTGATATATCATATTTCGTATTCGGGATTTCTCCTTTTTCTCTTCTAGCTCATCTAGACTTTGTAATAGCATATCAATATTCTGATCTTCATCATATAGCCTGACCCGGGGTGACGTATATGACGTTTCTATAGGGATAACAGCTTTTGTTCCAAACGCTAAAGTGAATAGAGTCTTTCCTGTTGACTTTATTGCTGTTGTCCGATATGCCGATAATACTTCGGGAAGCTTTTCAACCCAACTTCCTTTCTTGGCATCTAGCTTTGCTTTGATTGTGTGCTTGATGATTTTGGTCACTGCTTCAACCTGCCCATTTGTTTGAGGGTGGGCAGGTGTGGCATAGTAATTGGCAATCCAGTACTCTTTGCACAACTGTCTGAATTTCAGGTTATCGAACTAGGTGCTGTTGTCAGTGATTATAGTGTTTGGGACCCCAAACCTATAAAGTATATTCTTTTTCATGAAATCTGTGGTGTTTGCTTCTGTGATATTCACCAATGCTTCAGCTTCTGCCCACTTCGTGAAGTAGTCAACGGCTACTATGTCATACTTCGCTCCACCCCCTATCTCGGCTGGCATTGGGTCGATTAAATCCAAACCCCACATGGAAAATGACCATAGGGATGTGAGGTTTTTGAGCTGTTCAGGGGGTTGTCGGATATCATTAGCAATCCTTTGGAAAGTATTGCAACTCTCTGAACATCACTGTGCATCTGAGAATAGAGTAGGCCAATAATAACCTTGCTTGAGTACCTTGTGTGCTAAACTTTTACCCCCAGTGTGGTTTCCGCAAACTCCTCAATGGATTTCCTATAATATCCGATATGTATCCTCCTCTGACACACATCTTTGGAGTGTTCGGGAATACCCCCTTCTGTATAGTTCTCCTCTAACCAATGTGTACCTTGCTGATCTATACCTGATATGTTTTGCTTGTAAAGGATCTTCCGAGAGCACGCCTTCTTCCAGGAACCTTTTTAGCTGAGTCATCCAACCGTCTGGCGGTGTTCAGATTTCTAAAATTTCTAAGTTTTTTGGTTCAACTATGCTCGGTTTGAGGAGATGTGCAGCCAGAATAGTCTTTGGCCTAATTGTGGTTGTTGCTGACGCTAGTTTGGACAAGGCGTTTGCCTTTTCATTATCCTCCATGGGGATCTGGGCAATCTTATATTCTTTGAATTTCTAGAGGAGCTGTTTTGCAATGTCACGGTAGGTTAACATGCCTTCATCCTTGGTTTGGTACTCGTCCAGAACTTGGTTGACAACTACCTGTGAATCACTGAATATCTCGACCTCATCTGCCCCGAGAGCTATACAGACTCTGAGTCTAGCTAGTAGCGCCTCGTACTTCGCTTGATTGTTGGTTGCTTTGAAATCAAACCTCATGGCACATTCAAAATCATCTCCTTCTGGAGTGCATACTACGATCCCTGTCCCGCTGCCATGAGTGTTTGAAGAGCCATCAACATACAATTTCCACTGAAAAAATTTTCCCAACATTCTTTTTGCTTCCAGGTTTGGCTCTGTGAACTCTGCTATAAAACCTGTCAATGCTTGCCCTTTGAGAAATGTCCTGGGGACGTAGTGGATATCGAATTCACTTAGCTCGATAGCCCATTTGGTCAGTCTTCCTAAAATTTCTGGCTTCTGTAGAATTTGCTTTAATGGGCAGTCGGTGAGAACCTAGATTGTATGAGCCTGAAAATATGGCCTTAGCTTCCTTGCTGCTGAAACGAATGCTAGGGCCATTTTCTCTGCCTATGAATACCTGGTCTCGGCTGGTAGAAGTGCCTTGCTGGTATAGTGTACTGGCTTCTGTACTCCATCCTCTGTTCTGACTAGGACCGAGCTTGCTGCTAGTTCTGTAATCGATAAATACAAATGGATTATCTCTCCCATCTGTGGTTTTGAAAGGATGAGAGCCAACTCTAGGTACTCATTGATTTTTAAAAAAGCCTGTTCGCACTCTTCATTCCATTCAAGTCCTTTTCCTTTTTTAATTACTTTGAAAAAGTGTGTGCATCTGTCTGTGGCCTTTGAGATGAATCTACCCAAGGAAGCTAAGCATCCGGTAAGGCGCTGTACTTCTTTTAGTGTCCTTGGTGAAGTCATTTTCTACATGGCCTGGATCTTCTTAGGGTTGACTTCAATTCCTCTTTGGTGAACTTGAAAACCCAGGAATCTTCCTGAAGGAACTCCGAATAAACACTTGTTCGGATTTAGCTTTATTTGGTATCTTTTCAAGACATCAAATGTCTCTCGCAGGTCTGAAGTATGATCGTCTGCCGTGATGCTCTTGGTCAACATGTCATCAATGTATACTTCCATGTTCTTTCCTGTTAACCGTGCGAAGATTCTGTTGACCAGCCTTTTATATGTTGCCCCTGAATTTTTTAACCCGAAGGGCATTACTGTGTAATAGTACAAACCCTGATCAGTTTTTCTTCGTCAGCCTTGTTCATCCGGATTTGGCTATATCCCGAGTAGGCGTCCATGAAGCTGAGCAACTCATGGCCTGATGTAACGTCCAACTGATCTATCCTCGGAAGTGGAAAATTGTCTTTTGGGCATGCGTTGTTCAAATCTTAGAAATCTGCACACATTCTCCATTGTCCATTCTTATTTTGGACGAGGACTACATTAGCTACCCATTGAGGGTAGTTGACCTCTCTAATCGACCCTACAGTGAGTAGCTTCTCTACTTCCTGTTTGATTGCCTGACTTCTCTCGAGATTGAATGATCTTCTCTTATGTATCACTGGTTTTACATTCGGGTCTACTGTGAGATGGTGAGATATTATTCGGGCGTCTGTCCCAGTCATGTCTTTATGACTCCAAGCGAACATATCCATGTATTCTTTAAGCAGATCAATGAGGATTTATTTGACTTTTCCTTCCGAGTTGGCCTCGATCTTGATCTTTTTATCTGGTTCATCTTCTTTTAAGATAATTTCTTCTACCGGTTCAGTTTTTGATTCATTCGGCTCTTCCCTTGGATCGAATTCAAATGACAGTGGCTCTTTATTCTGACTCGGCTGTGTTATAGTGCAAACCTGTTCATCATTCTTGTCTTTGTATACTGACAGGTTAGCTCCTCGGGCAATCTCTTGGGATCCCTTGACTACACCGACCCCCTGTTCGGTCAAGAACTTGATTATTAAGGCATAAGTGGTTGTTACTGCCTTAGTTTTATTTAAGAATGGCCGACCCCATAACGTATTCTACGGCCAATTGTCTAAGTCTACTACCACGAAGTCGAGCAATACAGTTCTCTGACAAGGTGCCACTCCAATCTTTATAGGTAGCTTTACTGTCCCGAGTGACCTGACCTCAATTCCCCTGAATCCTCTGAGTGGAGAATGGAAAGGTTGTAGATCCTTTCGGTCCAACCTGAGTTGATCGTAGACAGCTACATTAAGAATGTCTGCCGAACTTCCATTATCTATCAAGATTCTCCTAACTTCCCGGTGACCAATCCGAGCACTTATGACTATGTTGTCATTTGGCCGAACGTCGACCCCGTGTGAGTCTGCTTCTGTGAATATTATTGGGTTTCATCCTTCCTTTACCCTTTTGGGGTCTAGCACCATCGAGTTCACATCAAAGTTATGTCTTGCTTCTACTGCTTCTCTGATTTCCTGTGTTCGCTCTCGCTTACTTCTCTCAGTGGATGGTCCTCCAAAGATTATATGTATTACTTCATTGGCCTCTGGACTGGCCCTTTGATATCGACCAGAGCTGTGATCTGCCCTGATCTCTTTCTTTTTTTCTGATTTCTCATCCCTTTTTAAGATTACATCATGTAGATGTCCTTCCCGAATGAGGGTTTATATGTAATCTCTGAGCTGGTAACACTTGGAAGTCTCATGATCGGTTTCCTTGTAGAATCTGCAGTATTTGGTTGTATCTCACCGGACGAACTGAGACTTTCGTCGTGGCTCTTGTACCAAATTTTTTGCTTCCAGAATGGCCAGGATTTCCTCTTGCTTTTTCCGAAGAGGGGTGTAGTTGGTGTATCAACCTCAGTATTTCTCTGTGGTCTGTTCGGTATTACGCTCGTTTCCCCCATCCTTGCTCTTTTCTTTACTGTTTCCTTTCTGTTTTCCCTTTTGGTTATGCACCTTAGACTCAGCGTCTTTTTCAGGTTTTCCTTCATACATGTAGCATCCTCCCGTGGCTAACTCTTCTTCTTCGGCTAGTGCATATCCTCCTGTCATGTCCATCATATCTACATATCTGTTTAGACGGGCTCTTCTTAGGTCAAAAGACATAAGTCCATTCTGTAGGTTGTTGATGAATGCAGTAATTTTGCACTGTCGATTTCTGATACCGCTTGGCCGAATCTCCCCAGGTATTTCTTCAGCGACTCATATTTCCCTAGTTTTATTTGAGAAAGGTAAGCCACTGATTTTTTCCTGTGAACATTGCTCAGAAATTACCTTGAGAAACTCCAGCTCAGTTCACTAAAACTTCTGATGCTTGCTGGGGGCAATCTCTTAAACTATCTTAAGTCCATGTCTCCTAGAGTTTGTGGAAAGTTGAGGCATAGTAAGGGATCGTTATGGGCATACTGGGCCATAGCACTTTTATAGCGTCTGACATATTCTTTTGGGTCTGTATCATTCTTAAACTGCTCCACGTGTGGCATCTTGAATCTTTCTTGGAATGAAGTCCGCAAGATGTCCCTAGTGAACGGGCTGTCAGAATCCTCGTAAGATAAATCGTTGTACCCATAACGTTTGACCAATGCGTCCATTTGACGCCTATTGTTCTCTACTTCTCGAGTTAGACTCTGGATTACGACATCTCTGTCTCCCACCGGACTTCCCTGATGGTTAAACCGTTAGTTGATTGTCATTCATCTTTTTGGCTCTTTACTTTGATGCCGGGTTTCACGTACGATTTCGTGATGACGTTTGCGATGGTGCCGATCGTTATCTTCTGATGACGACCGATCCCTGTACCGGTCATATTTGTGGTGTCTAGCACGGACCGTCTGATCCTAGTTCTGCTTCTGGCGTGGTCGTTCCTCTTCAGGTGTTTCACGTCCAGCCTGATTGATTGTAGTAGAGTTCCTTCCGACTTCCGGTGCATTTAGTTATGGCCCTACTATAACCTAACGAAGCCTCACAGGTAGGAGGTTAAGAGTTTGTGCTTCTTCCACAGCCAGTAGATCAAATTCTTCCTTTGCTGCGTCTGCCACCAATTGTTGCAACGCCTCTCAGAAATGTTGTGTCAGGTCTCGCGACCTACTGCCAACATGGAAGTTATCTAGAGATTTTTGGACATCCCCAAAACTGCTTCTGCTTCATGCCATTACCTTTAATTAAATCGGAGGTGCAAGCCCCTCCTTCTAGCGCCAATTGTTGACGTCTGTTTCTGGATGTATGAGAAAAGCCAACAAGGATTGGATTTTAGCTGTTATTTCAAAGAGAAAGAGAAGGAGAAAGTAATTGGATGTAAGTTTTTACGTGGTAAAACTCCGATGTCCGGAGAAACGTCCACGGGTGGTTGAATGATCAACCAAACCAAAATCCACTATGAATAAAATAATTATTACAATTCTCGATCTCTCTTTCTTCTCTCTATATTTTTCTATGATTGTTGTATATCTTTGTGTGACGAGATTATGGGTCTATTTATATGTCCATAGAACCCTAATCTTCTTTGTACAAGTAATAAAAGATCTTTGTATTTGATTATGATTGTTTACTTGTTCGAAGTAATTTGTCTTCTTTCCTGTTTCGGAGACTTGTATTGAGATCGAATGGGACTCTAGTAATGTAGTCCAATTAGGACTTATTTCCTTACAAGAACATGGTCTTTTTGAAGAAGTAAAATTGTTGCATGATTAGGAACCCTCTGTTTGATAATTTTGCTCTTCTTGGAATTTCTCTTTGATATGGATATCTTCGTGAATTTTAATGACTCGATTCGTGTGAGCTACGTGCTGGGCTTTTTATTTTTCTTCATGTTTGTCCCGAGTAGGAAACAATATCAGTTGGTCCCGAGTGACATCATCTGATCCCGAGTAGAAAATATCACCAACTATCCCCGAGTATGTTTAACTGACCCCGAGTGGTATATGACGTCAGTTGACCCCGAGCAGGTCTTGTTCAATACTTGTTTATTCGGTTTTCTCTTCTTTGGTGATGTCTTGTAAGATACTTTCTGAATGCCTATTCAGATGTCCACCTGACAATTTTATCCTCTTTGTCAATGACGTATATATCTGATAAAATTTACAAACGACAAAATTCAAAACAAATTGATTAATTTCTTTAGAGATATGAGATATCTTAAAATATTTAAGTTGATGAGTTCTCAATAAATATATATATACATATATATACATATATATATATATATATATATGTTTTATATATATTTAAATAAGACAAAAGAGATATCAATGAAAGAGTTTGAGTTATAATGATATATGTGTGTGTGTGTGTGTTGTGTTGTGTTGTGTGTGTGTGTGTGTGTGTGTGTGTGTGTGTGTGTGTGTGTGTGTGTGTGTGTGTGTGTGTGTGTGTGTGTGTTATTGGTAAAATCTGAAGAATGATGAGTAAGCATAATTACCCAAAAATACAGGAGATGGAGATGACATGTCACCAAAAGTCATCCTTCATGAACCTACCTAGGCTAACCAAATATGGTCTCATGACAACTGGTCCGGGCTATTGAGACGGTTGGGACAAAACCCCCGGTCGAGATTGTATAACCGATCGAGGTGAATAAAGCTTGGTCTGGTTTTGGTGGATGATCGGCAAAATAACACGTGGAGACTATCAAATACATGTAGAATGAGCCTTACTCCAATAAGGTGTCTCGAAGCACACTTTGATAAGGAAGCGAGTTTCCCCATCGATGACAAAGTCCAAATTAGGCAAGGGATCTAATGCGTGAAGAACAGAAAACAGGAAATAAGAATAAAATGACTCAAACATGTCAATCTTATTTACTTGTATAACACGAAATAGGGTTTTATGCATACATAAATAGACCCTAATAATACTCATAAATTGTGGAAGAAGAGAAAAAAAAAATCTAGAGAACACGAGAGATTGAGTGTGTAATTGATTATTTATAGTGAAGTTCTTTCCTCGCCGGTTTTCGGCAGCCGTGGACGTTTCCCCATTCTCAGGGTTTTACCACGTAAAATCCTTGTGTTTCTTTTAACTTGTTAGCAATTGTGTGATTTCATATACATTCTATTCGACGTGTGACCCATCCAAAAATCACCGTCAACAATTGGGACTAAAAGAAGGGGCAGTGAACCTCTAACGTTATAATCAACCAAGAATTTAGTCATACAAAATAAAATCATGGTTTCCAGCACTGATAAAGATTCATCCCCGCACAATGTTGATGTCTCACGAGAGGTGAATGTCGTGGACGCCGACGTGCCAGGAACAGATCCACCTTCAAGAACTCCACCATAAAGCAGACAAGACGCCGTCACGACCACGAGCTTGACTACGGGAATATCTCCAGATGCATTTAGGCATATTCAAGAATCCCTGCGGAGAATCATTGATGATGCCGCCAGACAAGGAATTAGCATAAACGCAACCGTAAATCTGAATTCGTCGTACCAGCTATCTACACATGTGGTAGCTCAAGGACCCAAGGTTGGCTCTGAGATAGTGGCAACTACTCCAGGCCCACCCCAAAAATCTGGAAGAGATAGGACAGAGAAACGGGACAAAAGAGGACGTTCATGAAGAAAAAGCAGCCCACACCAGGATAGAATAGCGGAGGAACGTGAGAAGACAAGCTCACGCGAGGATACCGCAGGGTACGACGATGCAAGAAAATACTTTGAGAAAAAAGAATGATATGATGGACGGAGTAAGAAGCCCAGATCGAATGTAAGTGATAACGAGTGCGCTCTCAGAGGGTGAAGGGACCCTTATGGGCTTATAATCCACCAAAGGTTAGATAGGCGTGGTGATCCCGAATGAGAGTGTGAAGTTCTTCTTAAGAGGATAGAAGCTTTGGAGAAAAAGCAAAGTCAAGATAACCCCCTGGTCGGGAGTTTTGGGAATCCTTTTGCTGATGCTATAAGGTGGGCCCACTTTTCAGAGAAGTTCAGGATGCCACATGAGGAGCAATTCAAAGCCAATACCGATTCACAGGAACATTTCAGGAGATACCAGAGCACCATGGCCCAGTACGACTATGATGATGCCCTTATATGTCATATGTTCCCTCAGACATTATGAGATCAGGGATCCAGGTGGTTCGGAGGATTATCATCGGGATCCAATAGGAGTTTCAAGGATTGACGCGCATTCGCCAAACAATTTATGGGAAATATTCGACGGAGGCAATCGGTGTCAGCTCTTTCTACCGTGAGGTAAAGAAAAGATGAAAAATTAAAAGACTATCTAACAAGGTTTTCGCAGGAGGTATCGAAGGTTCAGGACCATAACAATGACGTGGTGGTGTCCGCATTCATAAACAGCTTGCAACACAGTCACCTAATCTTAAGCCTGAGGTAGCGGGTACCGACCACATATGCAAGCATGATAGATCATGTTGGGAGATACGCCAAGGCAGAAGAAGAACATATTGCCCATATGGGTCATCCTACCAGCAGTCAAAAGAGCCAAGAAAGCAGTTCGAAAAACAACCGTAAGAATGACCAGAAGGACAATGGAGGAAAAGGAAAATAAGGGTAAAAAGATGACGATAGAACATGGAGGAACCCAAGGCACTCGTACACCAATTATGCCCGTTAGCCAAAAAGCAGGAGGAAATCCTGAATATGATAGAAGATAAAAACTTATATAAAATACCCCTGAGGCAGTCAAACTTAGCCAGAAGAGATACTACTAAGTATTGCCGATTCCACCAGTAGAATGGCCACAAAACCTCCAAGTGTTACCAACTCAGGGATTACATTGAGAAGTTAATCCGGGAAGGTCAGCTTACTGATGTCATCATCAGATGAGGTGAAGATTGAAAAAAGGATATCCACACAGGGGATTAGGGTAGGAGTTATAGGAGCCCAAAGAAAGATTCAGACAGCGGAGAAATCAATACCATTTTGGTGACCCCAATACTGGAAGTAGTAGCCGAGAAAGGATGTTCAAAGTTAGGGAAGCCATGAAAAGCCAAAGGAGTATGGAGGTGAATCATCTAGGTCCCGATCGGAAAAAAGCAAAGCAATGATGGGGACCAATAATTTTCACTGAAGCAGAAGCACACGAGTCGGAGGTCAGACCAAACGACATGATCATTGTGTCAGTTCGCATAGGGCATAGGCAAGTAAGAAGAATACTGATCGACAATGGCAGCTCAACAAACATTTTAAACATAGAGGCGTTCGATCAACTCGGGCTATAGAGGAGTGATCTCCAACCACTGAAGGTTCCGTTGAGGGGTTTTGGAGGAATCGAAGTCAGGGCATTAGGAACAGTTAAACTACCAGTAGAAGCTAGAAGTTTTCCTTGTACGAAGATGATATTACTGGACTTTGTGGTCGTAAATGTCTAGAATTGGCCATACAAATCTCTGTTAGGTCGGCCCTTCTTGAACAAAATAAAAGTTGTAATGCAACCTACGCGCTCATGGTGAAATTTCCGACCGAAGTAAGAGTGGGAATCATGAAAAGCTTATAGAAGTGGGCCAGGAAAGCAAATCTCCCAGTATACAGGGAAAATGCGGAGTCGGGGGTAATGCAAGTGGACGCTGTCAAAGAAGATGAAAACCTAAAAGTAGACCCAATAGAGGCGAAGGCCGAAACCTCGATCGGGTTTGACCTAGACCCGAGAGAGGCAACGCCAGAAAATGACAACGGTCCGGAGGAACAAACCATGGAAGTTGCCATGAGCAACAGTGATCCCAAGAAAACCGTCAGGCTTAATTCCCACTAGACGAAGCACGATAAAAAAATGGTCAAACTTTTAAAAGAATATAAATATGTGTTTGCTTGGGAACACGCGGACATACCAGGGATCGATCCAAAGACCATTTCACATTACTTAGCAGTGAATCCTGATCAGAAACCAGTTATCCAGAAGAGAAAACCCTTTAACCCAGAAAGAAGCAAGGCAATAAAAGAAGAGTTGGACAAACTATTAGCCGCATGATCCATTCGAGAAGTAAAATGTCCCGACTGGGTTTCCAACGTAGTCCTAGTGAAAAAGAAAAACTGCCAATAGAGGATGTGTGTAGATTTCACCGATCTTAACAAAACATGTCCAAATGGCAGCTTCCCTTTACCTCGAATTGATCAGTTGGTAGATGCAATGATCGGTCATGAACTTTTAAGTTTCATGGACGCCTATTCAGGTTACAACCATATCAGAATGTTCAAACTAGATGAAGAAAAAACCTCATTCACAACTGACTAGAGATAAGGTCATGCAATTCGGGTTAAAGAACGCCGAAGAAACTTACCAAAGGTTGGTAAATAAAATGTTCGCTCGACAGATTGATAGGAATATAGAGGTATATGTGGACGATATGCTAACCAAAAGTGAAACGTCCGGAGATCATCCGACCGACTTAAGGGAAACGTTCGAGGTACTACGAAAATATGGGATGAAGCTAAATCCAAATAAGCACATATTCAGAGTACCATTAGGCAGGTTCCTAAGATTTCAAGTTCACCAAAAAAGGATCGAAGTAAACCCGGAGAAAATAAGATCTTAGAAGAAATGAGGTCTCCCAAGACACTGAAGGAAATCCAAAGATTGACTGGTTGCCTTGAATCATTGAGTCGGATCATAAGTAAATCAACGGACAAATGCCTATCCTTTTTCAAAGCAATTAAGTAAGGCAAAGGGTAGAATGGAATGATGAGTGCGAGCAAGCATTCAGAAAGATCAAATAATACTTGGGAAAAGCTCCGATATTATCTAAACCACTTGAAGAGGAAGTGCTCTACCTCTACCTATCCGTAACAAGTGTAGCGACAGGGTTAGTACTGGTCAGATTGGAAGAGGGAATGCAGAAGCCTGTATACTACACCAGCAAAGCTTTGTTACTTGCGGAAACAAGGTATTCCTCAGCCGAACAAATGGCCTTAGCCTTGGTAACAGCAGCGAGAAAGCTGAGACCGTATTTTCAAGCTCATAAAATTGAAGTATATACCGACTGTCCATTGAAACAGATTTTATAGAAAGACGAGGTGTCGGGAAGGTTGACTAAATGGGCAGTGGAACTGAGTGAGTTCGACATAATCTACTCGCCGAGAGCGGCAATCAAGGGACAAGTTGTAACAGATCTAGTTACGGAGTTCGCTGAGCCGAACAACAAGGTAATCAGGATGTTAAGAGAAAATGATCTATTTGCTTGGAAATTACATGTAGATGGATCATCAAACACGTACGGCAGCGGGGCAGGCATAGTTATATCTAAGCCCGAAGGTGACCATGTGGAATGTGCCTTGCGATTTGACTTCAAAGCTACTAACAATATGGCAGATTATAAGGCGCTTCTGGCAGGCCTTAGGGTGTGCACGACACTAGGAGCAGATGAGTTGAAAATATTCAGTGACTCACAGATGGTGGTCAATCAAGTTCTAAATGAATACCAAGCCAAGGACAGCAACATGGTTGCATATTTAACTATAACCAAGATACTCCTCGAAAGGTTCAAAGTATACATAATCACCCAGATCCAGAGAGAGAAAAATGGTAAGGCAGACACACTGTCAAAATTGGCATCAACTACCAGTGTATGGTCAAAAATAGTCATAATTGCCCACCTGCAAAAGCCAAGTATCGAGAGCGAAATTCAAGCTGAAGCGTTGGACATATAATTGATTGAAGGGGAACAAGCTACTTAGATAACCCCGATCAGAGAATACTTAGAGAAGAGAGTGCTCCCGACGGAGAGAGCTGAGGCAAAGCGTCTCAAATATAGAGCCACAAGATATTTGATAATAGAAGAAGAGCTATACAGAAAAGGGTTCTCCAAAGCCCTTTAGATATGCGTGGACCCGGTTAAAGGTAAGCAAATACTAGAAAGTATCCACAAGGGAGTCTGTGGGAATCATTCGGGTGGCAGAAGCTTGGCACATAAAACTCTCAAGCAAGGCTTTTATTGGCCGACTCTGTTTGAAGATGCACAAGGTGTTGCAAATCAGTGCATTGGCTGTCAAAAGATAGCTAATGACATCCGGAGACCACCCGAGCAGTTAAAGAACTTGACATCACCACAGCCATTCGCCATGTGGGGAATATATCTGATTTGGCCCGATGCCTACTGCAAATAAAGGATGGGCAAAACATGCTATAGTGGCCATTGATTACGTCACAAAGTGGGCTGAAGCGGAAGCACTGGTACATATCACCGAGGCTAACACGACCAGTTTTGTGAAGAAAAACATCATCTATCGGTTTGGAATCCTGGAAACTATAATCGTAGATAATGGGACTCAATTTGATAGTGATAACTTCAAAAGTATGTGTCAAGACTTTGGGATAAATAATTATTATGCCATACCAGCTCACCCTCAGATTAATGGCCAAACAGAGGCAGTGAACAAAATAATCAAGCATACCCTGAAAGCGAAGCTGGAAAGAGAGAAAGGAAATTGTGCAGACAAGTTACATGAAGTCTTATGGGCTTATCGGACTACAGAAAGGACTTCAACAGGGGAAACACCTTACTCATTAGCATTTGAGATGGACGCAATGATTCCTGTCACAAGTCCTCTAGGGTACATCTCTACGATCCCGAAGGAAATGTGGAGATGATAAAACAAGATTTGGATGAGTTGGAAGAAAGAAGAGACATGTCCAGGGTAAGAAATACCGTATACCAACAGAGACTAGCAAGGTATTATAACTCGCATGTCAAGGTTAGAATATTCCAGCTTGGAGAGCTAGTTCTGAAGAGGGTGACACTCAATACAAAGGACAAGTCCGCAAGATCATTAGCTGACAAATGGGAAGGACTATATCAAGTGGTCAGGATAGCAGGACATGGAGCATACTTTTTTTCCCGACCTGAGGGAGCCGAGATGCCCAGACCAAGCAATGCACAATATTTAAAGATCTTTTACCCATGAAGATATTATCACATTTGTTTTAAGCTTTAAATTATTATTAGCTAATTGTTTTTTTATTTTTTGAGAAATCAATAAAAATCCCCTGAGGGAGCTGTTATAAACATCAAGCAAAGTGTTCGAAACCAAGCATTCGCTCATAAGAGCATTTACAGGATACCTCAAAATGTCGGTTGAAACCGATAGGGATCCCGAGTGGCCTAGTGAGGGGGCCGAAAGCTTAAGTCGTCAAGACAGTGCACACTCACCGAAACTAACTGGGTGCATATGAAGCACTGTTAGGGCATCTTCGGGTACACAAACCCGATGGGATACGCTAACAGCTAGATAAGGTGTGAATCCTACTTATAAGATAAGGCAGACACATCCATAGATGCTTATAATGCTGGTAGAACAAGTTACGCCTTATCGTAAAGAGTTTTGATCAACAAACTGTTGGGAGACGTCCCAACGACCTAGTTGACAGATAAAAGATAAAAGTCTATAAATGTAAACTGCATAACTGGTTTACAAATGAACACTGCTCAATAGAAAGATATACAGCAAACGATCGGGAGTAACCAGAACCCGAGTGATAAAAGACAATAGATCTACCCGATTTAAACTTGAAATCATAGTAGAACACGATTCAGTTCTCCAAGGGTGATTGACCACAAAAAATGTGGCACTAAGTCAATCATTACATGATGATGCAAGCTCAGAAGAGTGGGTTATCAATCCCATATGATCGGGTTATAAGTGGTTTTGCTTAACCTAACTCATAGCTATCAATCTGGCATGGGTCATCATGTATAGCTTAAGTTGTGCTAAAATATGAATGATAGCAAGCATAAGAAACCACGTACAGAAAATGGTGCATATCTTGAAGACAAGCAAATAAGGGGAAATATACATTAACCTGTAAAAAGGGTTCAAAACGCAACGGAAGCGTGAGAATTAAGAAAATTAAGGTTTGTGTATAAATAAACATTTCCCCTTTTAATAACAAGAACCTTAACCCTAGATTAATTGATGTATATAAAAAGTATCATACTTTTTTTTGGTGATGATTGAACTAAATTAAATTCGCAAGATCTTCCAATCCAATCACGAACGTGAATCACCTAGGAGCGTGGGCTCTGTTTCTTTAAATTGTATACCTGAGGATGAAAACAAACAAAATCTTCTTCTTTGTTAGTCACAATAATCCTCCAAGAGAAAAACCAAAAACATCCGGTCACTTTTGAATTATCAATCAATTTGATTAAAACTCGTGTGAACCTTGATTCGATATTGTACACAAACCCTTTTTGATTCAAAGGATACTAGTGTACTATCGAAAACAAAAACGTTCCCTATTTTCTCTATGCTTGGTCGAATTCTTCACACAATGAGTTGGACGAAGTTTTTATATATATATAACAATAAAAAAAATAAAAAACAACTTCTCACACCAAAAATTCATGCTTGGTCGAAATTTACAAGTATATATATATAGGAGACCAAATCCTCTCCCAATAAGGATTTACTTGGTGGGCAAGAATCCTTTCCTTAGGTGGATTTACTTGGTGGTTAATAATTCTTTTCTAAAAGGATTCTATCCTACACCAAGACTCCTAATCCAACTCAATAGTGTATTTGTAACTATATTAAAGACTTCCTAATATGATTAGATAAATAATTCCTTTTATTTATCTACTTATCAAATATAATCTTTAATATTAATTATACTACCAACAATAGTATAATATTAGGAGACCATCTCCTAATAGAAAAAGATTTTGACTTTTAAATAAATAAATAATTAATCAACAAATTAATTAATTTTCATTTAATTAAATATTAAAATAAAAAATAATATATTTAGGTTTTCATACATTAGCCTTGTCGCCTATAACAACATATAGGTATATATATTATTTTTCTTATTTTATTAAATCCATTGGACCTTAATAAAAAGTTCACATGTGAACTAGACATATTCTTACAAAAAGAAACAAGTTCACATGCCTTAATAAAATTCTAAATGGATCCCTAAATTGGTCCGGTAGAATATATCAAGTGATCCATGCAAGTTCGTGTGGATTGAGGATCTTGGCGGGCTATCTAAATTTAAGTTCCAATAGACACAACTCAATCACAATAAACAAATGATTCATATAGGTATGATCTATTTAATTTTAGTTCATTCCACTAAAGAACTAAAATTGAACTCTTAAATAAAGATAGAATAAGTTGATGTTACTCATTCATACGCTAGACAACCTTATTGGAGAAAGTGTATCCTCGTGAAGAATACCAGTAATCATCAAGAGCTCATTGACCGCCTATAGCTTTCCAAGTTACCATATTTACTCATATGACCACATTTTGAGCTTGGATATTTTGACTTGTCCAGAAGCCATGTTTTAATAGACACTATTGAAAACTTAAAGTTAAGATTTAATATCCAATACGTCAAAACATTCATATGATGATATTCTACTCTCATTTATTAAAAGGAGCCACGATGTCTATATCTATAAATGAAGTCATCTATCGATTAACAAATGAATACCACCAAACTATCGAGGATAGACTATGCTATATAATCGTACTCAATGATAGCTCAAATGATAGCACTTGCAACCATAAGTCCATCATTTATCTCAGGATTGAGATAGACTATCTGATTGTCTTCAAATGAAAACTTTTATCCATTGACAGTTCTAGATAAAGTATTTCATTGTGATCCTATTCAATGCACCCAGTGCACTGGATTCTTTTGCCCAAAGACACCTCACTTTGATGATTTTAGACTCATCATAACACATTTGATCTCATTCAAATTCTAGCAAAAGAATCTACAACTTTGACAAGATAAAGGCACCCAATCTTTTATCTTAAGTTGTGAATATTATTCAAGACTAACTAAAGAATTGTGTCTATCTCATACATATCTAGATGTATGAACAATTCTTCTTTTCTCAGAGTCTTTTGACCTTATGATTATTTACTTTTGACAATTATAATAATTATACTATAAATGTTATAAGATTTGTTAAACTAGAAATCACTTTATTAATATGAAAATATTGTCAAATACATTATTATACTCTTGCTATCGAGCATAATCCCAGCATAACCGTCATAGTATATCGAGTATTACAAATGTAATTACATATGAAATAGCTACAAAAGCAGAGATGTGTCAGTTGTTCCCAGTAACTGAGGAGCTCCCGGAACCGGAAGGAGGGACATCATTGTCTTGGTCTTTACTAAAGTCTCCAAAATCTAGCAAGGAGATATTATCATTAGGATCAGTAGATGCAAAGAGAGAATAATCTACATCCATTAAAGGACCAACATCGACCTATTTGGTCAGAGTGCCACTGTCCTGACCAGCATGGAAGGACACAAAGGATACCTTCGAAGGGAGTTCGAGATGCATAGGGTGGGGAACCTTTCCGATAGATTTACAATAGGCCTTCCACCTAATCCGCTGGTTCTTGATCGTTTCCAGGGACTCCCTCTGATGCTTAGATATTGTCCGGTCCCACTTCAAGCGAACCTATTTGGAAGACCTCCCCTTCGCACTAAAGAACACCATGGCAAATGACACGTCCTAAAGAAGTTTTCCTACTTCTAAGTATAAGAGTGTCAAAGTAATAAATTAACCGGTAAGACTGGGTCAAACCACAGCGAGGTTGTTCACTTGTCCTTGTAGAATTAATTATCTAGATTAATTACTAAGCTTGTTATAAAATAAAAATCAATTAAAATTAAAACTGGGGCTACGGGATCTACTGTTGGTAATCCAAATATGATCCAATTATTAATATTTAGTCCAGATTAATGGGAGGGTATTCCACTCCACTGACCACTCTCTGATAGATATGGGTAAAAGTACCCACTGTGCTAGACAACTTCTGTCTGTCTACAGTAAGTCAAAACTCCACAAAGATCAAAGGGGAGAAACCACTCTCTAATAGATATGGGTAAAAGTACTCACTGTGCTAGACAATATCTGTCTGTCTACAGTGAGTCATAAACTCCATAAAGATCAGAGGGGAGAAAGCATAAAAATAATAAACTTACCAAAATTAGATCATATTTTCCATACCGACAGTATCACCTTTGGCCCCAGCCATATAAAATTAGCCAGACATAATTTAACTAGAAAATAACTATTTTATTTAAACTGAGAATTTGAGAACAAAAAAGAGAGAAATTCACAAATCTAATATCATATTTGGATTCAAGATGTCCAAATTAAGGGGGAGGTCCCTTATTTATACAAAATATGGATGAAAATTGACCATCGAATGAATTTAGAATGGAGCGTCCAGATTTCGCCACGTCATCAGTGAATATTGAATAGTAAACAGTGAATAGTAACCGTATCAGTGATAATCAACAGTGAACAGTGCAGTGACTTCTAGAATATGATTCTCTACAGTACGTGTATAGTGAACTCACAATTCAGGGCAATAGAAATATGCCACGTCATCAGTTAACAAACAAAGTCATCAGTCTTCTAGAACGTGAGTCCCTACAGTCGCATGTACGGTGCACTCGTAATTCGGTCCAATAGGAATGTGTCATGTAATCAGTGAACATTTAAAGTCAACTATGAATAGTGAAAGTCAATTGTGAACAATGGATAGTTAAAATTACAAAAATGCCTTTCGAGGCTTTCCTAGGGTTTTTGACGTTCTGAACTTGAAAAAGATGTTTGTTTTACCACCTGACTTCTCCATAATTCTGAATTAACCATATTACCTCTAAAATACAAAGAAAAATGCACAGATTACTTCACAACACATTTATTTAAGCGAGCGAACGAAAATATATATAAATTGGGGAATTAATCATATTGGAAGTGTAAAATGATGATATTATCCCTTAATAAATATACATTTTTCTGTGTTAATCAGCAGTTGCCAGGCCTCTCTCAAACTCCCTCAGCAACGTAGCATCGAAAGCATGGGACCTCTTATATCGATCAACATTTTGAACCTCAAGGTCTAACCTGGCTTCATGCGAAAGAACTTCCAAACTGACATGTTGTTGCTCCAAGTCTTTGTCGAGATGCTCATAGTGAAGCCTAGCCTCCTCAGACGCCTGCTGCACCTCCAACGTCTTCTGCTGAGCTGAGTCAAGGGAGTCCTAGGTAATCTGAGCTTCTTTCTGAGCCTTCTTCGTTACTGTCTCAGCCAAGATGGCCCTTGATTCAAGTTCAGCGCTCCGTAGTTCAGCCTTGGCAACTCTCTTCTCTAGCTCAACGTTCCTTATAATGAGATTCTTAAGAGTCTCATCAGATGCAGTGGCTCTATTTTGAACGTTCACAAGCATTTTTCTCAAAACCATCTCAGTTACTGTAGGTGCTTTCAGCTTCTCCGCATACTAACAAGCCTTGAAAACACTCGCAGCGGAAGACTTCAAGGCCTCATCATTCTCGGTGAGAGCAAGCTTCAACTGAGAAATCTCAACAGCATGTTTATTCTTCTCAGAAACAGCCCGAGTCAATGCCTCTACCGCCTGCAAAGGATCAACAAAAGGTAAATCAGATATATGGAAAGATCAGGAGAAAAACAATCAAGATGGTGGAAAGACTTACAAAAACACCATTATTAAATATAATGCGGACCTGCTCAAAATCTGCAGCATCTTTGGCATCCTTCAAGTACCCTTAGCCAATGTGTCCGACCCATGATGATATTGAGCGAAGCATGGAAAAGGGCTCGGTCTGAGAACTGCTGGATGAAAGGAAATGAGAAAGCTCAGCGGCGAAACAGCAGGAGCAGACTGACCCCTAGAAGATGAGGGAATAACACGATTAGTAGTGGTGTCTTCAAAATCCCAACGTCTTCCCTAAGAAGATTAGTATATGTAACAACCAGAGAGCCTTCGTTCTTAGAAATTTAACTTTTGATAGCACCCTCGGGAGGATGAAACCCAATAGGCATAGTGGAAAGAGCAATAGGCTCACTCGTCCTGATATCCCCCTCCAACTGTATAGTTGCTCATTCCTCTGATTACAAAACAGAATAGAGAGCCTGTTCCTCAAACAGATCAAGGAAGTCTTTATTAGGTATCTTCTCTTCCTCCTCGAGACCACTAGCGTCACCTTCAGAATAAAAAAAAATGACCTGACGCCTAACAGTAAATTGCATAGAAGCCTTCTCGGGGCAATGAGAGGATGGCACATACTGAACCTTGAAAGACTTATTCAAAGGAAGGGTCTAGTCCGTAATCTTGATTGGTTCGGGGGGATCGAAAAGTAAGTTTTATGTATCCCGATCGCTCCTTCTCTTGGAACGCAGCTCTCATGAAATAATGACTGAAACCATCTCCTGGTCCTCCTCCTCCTTCTCCTTTGCCTCCTCTAAAATGATTAGATCGACCACTGGGGTAAGCAACATCGCATCAACTTCAGATGCAAAACTCGCTCTCATGCGAAAAGCATCTTGAGCGGATGACCCTTCAGCAGTTTTAGCCAACTTATAACTTGGAGCATTATCTGTCATATCCACTTCATGTGATTTCTTCCTTCTCGAATCATCCCTTCCCTTATGCTCCATTTCAGACCTATCTCGATCATGTCTTCCTTGATCAGATGCTTCAGAATTGGACCGCACCTGATTGATCCTTTCTTTGGAATAGCCCTGACGATCGCTTTGAGCCTGGGGAGTATGGCGATCACTCGTACCAACCTGTTCATGGGGAATATCTAAAGAATGGCGGTCAGATTCATACGTAGGAACATACGTATGAATCTGACCGAAATTCCTCAGCTATAGTTTTAACAAAACGATTGCCTCAAAAAATTTCAAAACAGGGAACCTTGTCACAGATTTAAACAAATCGCTTGAAAAATAAAATAAACACGAATTCACACCCCCAAACCTAATCTAAACATTGCCCTAAATGTTTAAAAATGAAAAAAAAAAAGAAGTGGAGGGAGAAGAGGAACGGGTGCAGCCAAAGAAGAACAATGGAGGAAAAACAACCCAGACAACGCACTTAAATAGGTGCGTGAAATCGTTCCCTATTGCGGTCTGGGTCACTTACCTTGGACGCGGTCTGTACCGTGTTGATTCATAGTGGATCAACGTTCTGTGTGCCGCGGTACAGACACCTTGTCTGCGGAGCTGTCCGTGCAGCAAGAAAGCCCAGTGGGTATCTGATTGCTGGGTTACAGGGTAGACATACGCCTCAAGAGCGGTCTGCGCCGTGAAGATTGGTAGAGTTTTCATGCTTGCGTACCACATTCTAGACATGTGTTTAGAGAGCGGTCTGACCAGTGGTGCATGAACAAAATTATTCCCAAACTTCATATGCACAGTTCAAATATGCACAAATTAAAGCACTTGTTCTTGTCATTCAAAACCACAAGATACCCTCAAACCTGAATTAAACAATGTCCCTGAATTAGACATGAGATTAAAAATGTGACAATATTCAATTCTGGCTATAAAGGTTCTTGCGACACACTAACTATGACTCGAAAATAAAAATAAAAAAGTAAAAATAAAAACAAAAACAAAAGAATTACACTTAGGTGGGTTGCCTCCCACCAAACACTTTATTTAACGTCTAGGCGAGATGTAGGAGAGTGCTATGGCTCTAATGGTGATGCAACAATCACATATTCATCACCTATTTTCTTCAACTTGAAAGTTCCACCACTCTCAATGTTTATTAGCTCAGCCTTTTTGATCCATACTTTCTTCACATTCGTTGGATTCATCCTCCCTTGTTTATATTGTCTTATATACTCGTAGCAACTTGGTCGAATGTGACCCTTCCTGTTACAAAAGTGACAAACGGAAATAAATTTATGAAATTTACCTCTCTAGTGGCTGTTATTTAATGATCGATCTTTATTCCTTCTGTTTCTCCTTCTTCTCTTTGGAACTGGATCTTCTTATTTTATGATGGAATCACATGACTCATCGTTAACCTCATTGATCATGGCTTCTGCCAATTGCTTTTTCTCATCCGTGATCGTTGTCTTGATCTCTTGCTCCACCCTTTTAAGCTTTGCAATACCTTCAAGCTCCTTAATCTTCATAATCTCTAAGGCTTTATCTCTTTGTTCAACATCAGCCTTCATTAGCTTCATCTAGTGATCAAACGCTTCTTTGAGCTTTTCAACCTCTTGAGAAAGTACTGCATACCTTTGTAATGAAGACTCTTTTTCTTCCAGTAATTCAGTGATCCTTGTTGTCAATTCAGAGTTAACAGCGACAATCATCTGTTTGTCTTCTTCAAACTGTCCTATCTTGCACAATGTGAAATTTTGCTTCTTTTGCCATTCGAGATTCTTTTAAGGCTATAGTTGAATCTGGACAAACTCCTAGATCTACTACTTCCACAATGAAACAATCAGCAACACCTACCGGATGTTTCAAATGTTCAAAAATATCAACATTGATTGTCTCATCAAACATCGTCATGGAAACCTTCCCATTATGCACATCTATGATAGCCTTCGCGGTTGACATAAATGGTCTACCGAGCAAGATAGGGAAGTCAATTGTATTGGTGTCTTCTTCTTCGATATCTAGTATGATAAAATATACAGGTATAATAAGTTGCCAACTTGGACTAGAACATTTTCCACCATTCCACGAGGATACCTAATAGATCGGTCGGCAAGTGAAAGCTCCATGTTGATTGGTTTTAGATTACTCAGCCCCATCTCTTTATATACAGCATATGGCATCAAATTAATGCTCGCCCCTAGATCCTGTGTGGCTCTCTACTTCCTTGTTTCTCCCACTGTGATGGTGATATTGAAACTTCCAGGATTCTTGAGTTTCGGGGGCAACTTCTTTTGGAGTATTGCATTTGCTCCATCTAGAATTGGCACTGTCTCATGTGAATCAGTCTTCCTACTTCTTGAATTTAGTTCTTTGAAATACTTTACGTAGGCTGGCATCTTATGAATCTCTTCCACGGTTTGCAGACTAACATTGTCATTTGATAGGATATTATAGATCTCTTTGAATGATTGGTTGAGCTTGTTCCTTTGAACTCTAGATGGAAAAAGAATAGGTGATTTGTGAATTTTCGATGTATCCCTAGACTTCTCGACCTTATGCTCTTCCTTTTCTCCTAGTTCACTATTCTTCTTCGAGAAGCCTGAAACATTAATAGAGGCATTAAATAGTTCAAAATGTTTATCATTATTTAAATCTTTATTCTTCCAATGAGCTGTGATGGCCTTTGATTGATCAGTATAACTTGGAAATCTTTATGGCTCATTCCTTTGATTAGCTTCAGCTAATTGCCCAATTTGTGTTTCGATCTTTCTTAATGAAGCATCAAAATTCTGCATTCTTACATCCGTGTCTAGGAATCTTTTATCTTGCTGATTCATCCTCTGGTCCATAATTTGTATAAATTGCTTCATTGTATCTTCTAATGATAGATTTATGGGTTGAGATACAGGAATCTGCTGGGTACCAGCCATATACTGTCTATGGCCATAATTGTTGCTATTTCCCCACTGATTTCTGGGGCCTTGATTATCTCTCCAAGAAAAGTTTGGATGATTTCTCCACCCTGGGTTGTATGTGTTTGAAAAAAGGATCATCTCGAGGTCAAGAGTTGAAATTAATCATAGCTTGTACTTCTTATTCATCATTAGGTCCAGGACCTCTTGCTTGAAAAACTTCCGCACCATACCCTGGTTGCTCATATCCCTTTCATTGTTCTTTTCTCGGTTGTCCCACTTGATTGACAAGTACTTCCATAGTTTTCTGCATTTGTGACATTTGTATTGAGTTCCCGGCACACGTATTTACTTCATAAACTCCATCCCTTCTCCTAGAGTTCTTCTCTCGGGAATTTCTAACAAGTTTTTTGAAGATAGTTTGCAATTCTTCTAGAGTCTTGTCAGTCATGGATCCTCCAGATGCATTATTCACGGAGACAGTTGAAACGTCATTTAGTCCATCATAAAACCACTGCCAGAGTTGGTGCATTTGATATCCATGCTGAGGACAATCAAACAGAAGCATCTTGTAACGCTTCCAGACATCATTGAATGACTCTTGGTCCCCTTGAAAGAAATTTGTAACTTGGAACTGATCTCATTGGTCTTCTGAGAAGAGTATATGATCAGTGAGTCTATCTACCACCTCTTCCCATGTTGTCACTGAAGCTGGAGGCAAAGTCAAAAGCCATGTCTTCGCCTTTTCCTTGAGAGCATATGGAATACACCTCATACGCAGTTGGTTTTCTATTACACTAGTGTTTGGAAAAGCTTGAATCGCTACATAGAATTCTCTGAGGAATTTAAGCACATCTTCGTTCATAAGTTCATAGACAGCAGGCAACAGATTGTAATGGAAACTTTTCAGCTCATAGTTTCTAGCTGCCTCATCCAGTGCTATGCATAGAGGGTGATTATCAAGTATGGGCCTGCTGTAATCCTTCATTGTCTTGATAGGTACAACTGGTAGATCTGGAACTTTTTGGATGTTGGGATTTCCGTCATCTCCCATTGTTCTTTGTCCAATACGATCAATGTTGTCGTTTAACGGTAATAATTCTCATTGAAGTGATCTTCTACCTTGCATTAACCAATAAAGCTAAAACTAGAATTAACCAATAAATTCAACTAATCCCCCTGCTGGGGCGCCAAAAACATGATGTGTTATAAATTCATGTTTTATAAAAACAATACTCGCAAGTGCACGAATCGTGAAGATATCGTACAACGGTAAGTAATGATTGTTCCCACGAGGACTAAAGATTTATCGATTAAAACTAATTCTAATTAAAGCTAAATTAAAGTAACAAGAAGATTATTGAGTTTGATTTAAAGTTAAAACTAAATTAAATTAAAACTAAGAAAACAATTGCAAATATTTGGTTGTGGTTAAAGGTGAGAAAGCACTAGGTCATCAATGCTCCCCTACTATGTTTACTCAATGTTTCGAATTAACTTTGAAAAAAAATATTAATCAAGTTAAGGGTTCGTTCTTATCTTAAGTATGATTGTTACCGTATGACCCTGGGATGAATCAAGTGTTCTCAATTACAATTTACCCATATATCAATGGCGCAAACAACAATCGAGAACCTATTAAGTACAAGAACAATGAACCAAAACCTACTTGCATAGATCAATGCTAAGATCAGTTTTATCCATTCAATTGAATATTAATTAAGATTACATATAGATCAATACTCCAACCTCAATCATTAAATTATAAAAACCCTAAATTCGTGCCAATGTATGATCATGCATTAACTAGAATAAAAAATAAAGACATAGGATGAATTGAATGAATCAAAACATAATTTAATTAAATATAGTCAATTCTAACAAAGAGCATTCATAGAGGCTCACATTGATTCCCTAGTATGGAATTAGTTACACATGGCAAAAATAGAAAGAGAGGAGAAAGAAACAATAAAACCCATTGAGGCCTCAAACGGATTCATCAAATCTTCAATGATGATTTTTTCTTCGTCTTCGAATCTTCGAATGCGCAATGATGAATGGAAGTTGTGAGGTGATGTATAGTGACGGAGAGGTAGGGGATTGTTGGAATCTCTTTGAATTGCAAAGAATAGAAAGTATTTATATGTGATTTTTCCTTGTGAACCCCCAATTCTTCTTAGGTTTAGGAAATCCATCAAGTGGAAAAGTAGAATGAAACAAGGAATGAGAATCTTTTCCTAAATTGAATTCCCTCTTTTGATGTTTGACTCATAATTTGAGTTTAGGAAGTTTTCCAAACTCAAATTATGAGTTTTGGAAGTTTTCCAAACTCAAATTATGAGTTTTGGAACAATTATGGACCAATTCGGAGTGGTTTTCCGAAAACAATCTGTTTAACCGCGGCCTGGGTGGCTCCGGAGGTCATCGCGGTCCAGACCGCAGAATTCCTCTGCCATGTACTGCTCCGTAGACCTCTGGCTAAGTCTTGTGCCTGGACGGCGGTCTAGGCTACGATTGACCTTCCAGCACTAACATTCAGTTACTAAATTGTCCATAACTTCTTCTAGGAATATCGGAATTGCAATCCAAAAAGTGCACTGGAAACTAGACTTCCAGGGCTTTCAATCCATAGGTAGTAGGACACACAATTCAATTGGAGCAAAGAGATATAGGCCTCGCAATCTAGTTGTTCTGTTTTGCTCCAAAAATCAATTTTTTTTCTCTTTTTCTCCAAAATAACATCCAATACCTCTTGAATGGAATGTGACTTACACATGTTCAACAAACACAATAAATACCTAATTTCACCCAAGAACAAAGCACAAATAATAGGAAATGGGGACCTAAAACATGTATAGAAATAGACCGATCAATATTATCCCTTAATAAATATATGTTTTTCAGTGTCAATCACACCCCCCTCCCCCAACCAGTTTATTGCTAGTTCCTAACAACTAAAGCAAAAATAGTAAAAAATTAAATTCAAATCTAAAAAACTACCAGATAAACAAACTCTCCCAGATCTCTTTTCTCACCCTTTGTCAATCAGTCATCAATCGAGATATCAATCAAACTTTCTTGTGCTCAATAAAGATCAACACAATAACAATGAGATTCAATTGAAATCAAGCAACATTTTCATTCTGAAATCTCATCAGGGCTGCTTCCTTAGGCAGTAGTTTTATTTTCTTCTTCTACTTTTTATTTTTCTTTTTTTTTTAAACTAGAAAATATAACAAAATTGAAAACAAACATTTCATCTTTAATCCATGTAGCGAGCTTTAGGCCAATGACTCTCAAACCGGTTGGCTTTAGGGTATTAAGTGTTAAAACACTTCTACGGGCTTAATTACTCGGATTGCAGATGCTTTTTTTTAGTACAATTTCCTTAAGCTTTCTCTTTAACCCGTGTAGCGAGCTTTGAGTCATTGACTCTCAAACCAGTTGGTCTTAGGGCATTAGGTGTTGAAACACCCCTCGGACTTAATTGCTCGAGTTAAAGAGGCTACGAAACTGCACTTTATTCTTATTTAGACTCCACCGTTTTGCATGAACACTCTATGCTTACTGAGGCATGAGGCCCGACTACTAAGTAAGAGTTTTGGTATAAACACACAAAATTATTATTATTATTATTACTATATATATTTTTAAACAAGACCACTGCGGTTGTTACCCTTGAATGATGTTTTAGAGCTAAATATCGTAAAATCTCAACTTACTGCACATAATCACGTGTCAATGTGCGTGTGTCCAGAATAGTTCAAAAAATTTCTCAAGATGACTGAATGAACAAAAAGATTAGTTAATGATATCACAATGGAGAGTTTATAAATTTGAATAGTCAAAAGAGAGAAAAAAAATGCATTAGAACTACAAAGATACGACTCAAAAGTATCTAAAAGATCTCCTTACTCGGCCATCTTTACATAAAAAAAATGGTCAGAAGTTAGTTCTTTTTAAAAAAAAAAACAAAAGTTATTGAATCAACTATCCCCTCCCCCCAACCAGAACGAGACATTGTCCCCAATGTCTTTAGAAAGAGTTAAGGTTTAGAAGATATCACCTGAACAACTTGAAAGACATCAAAATCCTGCAAAACAACAAAAGAAATGCAAAATAAATGAACATAAAATACATAAAAACCATGGGACAATTACAAACTGAGATTCAGATCAATTCTGTGTTTCTTGTTCTCTTCATCAATGGACCAATCTGTTGTGGATGTTGAGGGATCTGGCTCATAATTAAAAGCTTGTAACTGATTAATCAGCTCATGAGGACTTGAAGCAGAGATAAAAAAAATTCAGATTGAAGGTGAAATGTAATAATTTTTCTAAGCATGATCAAGAAATGAAAGCAAACCAACATAAAATTTATTAACATTCAACAAACCGATGGGTTTCTCATGGATGTGTAGTTGCACCCAGGATGCCATTGTAAAGATTTCTTCTAAGGTTCCAAAACCACCTGGCAAAGCTTTAAACGCATCAGCATGATGTAACATAGCAGTCAATCTTTCAGGCATACCTGAAACAATTAGCTCTTCGTTGTTTGTCTTTCCGATGATGTTTGTTACGGACATAGGTTTTGGGACAATACCAGAACTTGACTATCTCCGTCTCGTGTAGCTCGTGAAACACACCCCATTAATCCCAAGTTACCTCCTTTATATACTAGGTGTATTTTTCGCTCAGCCAAAACCTTACAAAAATGAGTTGCAGCCTCAACAAACTCTCTGTATTTCCCATAATTAGTGCTACCAAACACACAAATGTTTGTGAATCGTTTAGTTGAAGGTGATGCCATTAATGCACTCTCTGAATTTTTCTTTTGAATGTTCATGAGTGCTTTGAAGAAAAAAAAAAGAAAACAAATTCTTGTATTTATAGATCCCGAAAAGGTAACAAAATGATACACCTATATGTATAGGGCGGTGTATTTTTCAATGATATTAGATCCAAATGGTTCAAAAATCAAAAGTAAACAACAATAATTACAAAAGACATTAAATGCGGAAGGAAAAAGATGATAAAAACAAAAGGATATTTACTAGTATTTGTGATTGTGGCTCACATCTTCCTCTTGGTTTACGTCCAGAAACGGCTTCAACACCCTTTATGGGTCAGGGATATGCTGCCCATCCAATTTTCTTATAAATTGACAAACATGGTCTTTTAAAGTCAGATTCCCAAGACTATATTGTGCATGTTCTTTTTGAAATTTTGGCCATAATCTGTCAATTGCTATTTGCACATATCCACTAGGATGTACATCAAGAGTCATTAGGATATTATCCAATGAATCCCTACGCAAACCATGCCTAATGAATAAAATTTTATCTTCCCGATTAATAGACACCATTCCTAAATAACGACAACATGTGTTGCAAGTTGTACGTGCACATTTGTGACAAGTAACGCCTAAATTCTTAACTCTTCATTTTCTTGCAAGGTTACTTCTTCCAAAACCAGGCATGTAAGATATAAATGAATCAGCATACTTATCTGCTAGACTTACCTTAGTTTCGATCAACCAGCGAATTTCAACAGGAATGTTGTTTATCATCAATAAGCCTAATCTTTCGGAATGTGCTTTATAAATCTTTTTCAAAGCATTTTGGGGCAACGATGGAATTTTTTTTTGCAGGTTTGTGAAAATTTCGTTCATCCATTGTTTTAGGGATCAGTTATTTGGGAAACTGAATTAAACCGACTTGAATTGTCACGGAGTACCGTTATCCGCCACTTAACCAGGGTTATATAGCAAAACACACCAAGCAAAAATTGAACCTAGAAATTAATCCTGTAAAAATTCAAACGTAAAAGCGAACAAAAACAAAAATAATAATTGCAAACACAAATAAAGTCAAAAGCAAAAGATTTGTTTACTCACCGTTGTAACAAGGGTCAGAATGGACGGTAGAGTCTTTTTGAAAATTTATATTTTCTAAGAATGGTTTCACACGTTGTCTATTTACTTTAAACACATTACCATTCTTAGGATTCTCAATGTCAATGGCAACATATGGATACACGTATTTCACAACAAATGGACCACTCCACTTTGATTTCAATTTGCCAGGAAATAAATGAAGTCGAGAATTATAAAGCAAAACCTTTTGACCAACTTCAAATGATCTTCTTAAAATCCGTCTGTCATGAAAGGTCTTAGATATTTCTTTAAGAATTTTTTGCATTTTCATATGCATCATTTTTTAATTCTTTAAGTTCATTTATTTACAATTTGTGCAATTCACCAACAACATTTAGGTTATAATTGAAAGCTTTAATGGCCCAATATGCTTTTTTTCTCAAGTTTAACAGGTAAGTGGCAAGGTTGTCCATAAACTAAACGATAATTAGACATACCCAAAGATGTTTTGAATGCAGTGCGGTAAGCCCAAAGTGCATCATTTAGTCTAAGAGACCAATCTTTTCGATCAGGGTTAACGGTTTTTTGCAAGATCTGTTTTATCTCCCTATTTGCTAACTCAACTTGACCACTTATTTAAGGGAGGTATGGTGTTGCAATTTTGTGTGTGACTCCATATTTATTAATTAAAGACTCAAAAGGTTTGTTACAAAAGTGTTTGCCTCAATCACTGATAATGGCTCGAGGGATTCCAAATCGACTCAAAAGATTTTCCTTTAAAAACTTAATCACTGTTTTGTGATCATTATTTTGACAAGGAATTGCCTCAACCCATTTTGACACATAATCAACGGCAACCAAAATGTACAAAAATCCAAATGACGGTGGAAATGGACCCATAAAATCAATTCCCCAACAATCAAATATTTCAATGATAAGAATGGGGTTTAAAGGCATCATGTTTCGTTTGGAAATGGATCCTAACTTTTGACAATTTTCACAGGTTTTATAAAATACATGTGCGTCTTTAAACAAGGTGGGCCAATAAAATCCACACTATAAGATTTTTGCAGCAGTTTTATTTGACGAAAAATGACCACCACATGCTTCAGAATGACAAAATTCAATGACACTACTTAACTCATTGCCTGGAATACACCATCAAACAATTTCATCAGGATAATACTTGAATAAGTACTGGTCATCCAGTAAAAACGTTTTACCTCGGTCAAAAATTTCTTTTTATCCTGTGCATTCCAATCGAGTGGCATCATTCTTGTTGCAGATAATTAACAATGTCAACATACCAAGGCAAAGTTATGATAGAGAATAAAAGATCATCAGGAAAAGAATCATTGATGGGTGCTTTATCAAATGATGACTCAGCGGTGAGTCATGATAAATGGTCTGCAACGACATTTTCAGCACCTATTTTTTCCTTGATTGTGATATTGAATTCTTGTAGCAACAAAATTCAGTAAATCAATCTTGGCTTTGCATCTTGTTTAGACATTAAATACTTCAAAGCAGTGTGATCAGTAAAAACAATGGTTGAAGCACCGATCAAGCATGACTGAAATTTATCCAATGCAAATATCACAACATGTAATTCTTTCTTAATGGTGGTGTGATTCATTTGTGCACAATTCAAAGTTTTACTTGCATAATAAATCACAAAAGGCTTACTTTCTCTTCTCTATCATAAGACATCTCCAACAACAAAATCACTTGCATCACACATCAATTCAAAAGGCAATGACCAATCAAGGGATTGCATGATAGGAGCAGATGTTAAAGGTCAATTGTCTTTTTAAAAGACTCTTGACACTCTTGTGTCCATTCAAACTTTACATCTTTAAATAAGAGGTTACAAAGTGGTTTAGATATGACACTGAAATCTTTAATAAACCTCCCATAAAATCTTGCATGCCCTAAAAATGACACATCTTTGACTATTTGTGGTGGTGGTAACTTCGAAATGACTTCAATTTTTGCCTTATCAACCTCGATTCACCCAAAACAATTCCAGATGTGGTCATGTAATGACACTTTTCCCAGTTAAGCACAAGTTCTTTTTCTATACAACGTTTTAAGACCCTTTCCAAGGTATTCAGACAATCGTCAAAAGAATTCCCAAACACAGTTAAAACATCCAAAAAGACCTCTAAACAATGTTCAATCATGTCACTAAAAATGCTTAGCATGCAACGTTGAAATGTGGCTGGAGCATTACACAAACCAAATGGCATTCTTCTAAATGCAAAGGTTTTAAAAGGACATGTGAATGTGGTCTTTTCTTGGTATTCTAATGCAATAGAAATTTGATAGTATCCTGAATACCCATCAAGAAAGTAGTTGTAAGGATGTCCTACTACTCTTTCTAAAATCTGGTTAAGGAATGGAAGGGGAAAATGATCTTTTCTAGTTGCATCATTTAATTTTCTATAATCAATGCATATGCGCCAACTAGATGGAACACGAGTTGGAATTAACTCACCCTTTTCATTTTTAACAACAATGATTCCAGATTTTTTTAGCACAACTTGTGTAGGACTCACCCACTTACTATCAGAGATAGGGTAGATAATTCCCACATCAAGTAATTTACGGACTTCAATCTTGACAACTTCTTTTATGTGTGGGTAGTTTTCTTTAAAACATGTAGCAACTTACCTTTTTGCTCTTCTGTGAAGTTAGAAGAGATTACCACTGGGTAAGTCTGCTCGTCTCCAAGGTATGCATATTTGAGTCCCTCTGGTAAGGGTTTCAAATCAGGTTGAGGTACTTTTTCTTTTGGCTCTTCATCTTTTTGTTCCAATTCTTCAAAATTTGAAATGTCTCATTCTTCTTTAGCAACCTGCAAACAATTATCAAGATGTGAATGCATGCATGACTCAGGTGAATTGATCAAACAAACTTCAGATGAGTTAAAATAATCCTTTTAAACATGATCTTCAACAATGGTTTCAATAATGTCTACATCTTCATCTTCATTTTCATCATCAAATGGTTCCTTAGATATGTTGTAAACAATAAGCTTAATTTCCATATTTCCAAAAGACATGTTTATTATTCCACTCCTGCAATTAATCAAGGCATTTGCAGTAGCTAAAAATGGACGACCCTATATACCAGGAATTAATTTGTGCTCATTAACAACAGGTTGTGTTTCAAGATAATAAAATCTACTGGGTAGATAAATTTATCGACTTGTACTAACACATCTTCCACTATTCCTTTTGGTATTTTAATTGACCTATCAGCAAGACAAAGTGTTGTTGAAGTCGGATTTAACTCACCAAGTTTAAGTCGCTGATAAAATGAGTATGGGAGCAAATTTACACTAGCACAAAGGTTAAGTAAAGCATGCTCAATTTTACGATTACCAATTATGCGGGAAATAGTGGGACAGCCAGGATCTTTATATTTCAAAACATTTTTATTGGAAAGAATGGAACTTACCTGTTTAGCCATAAAGGCTTTCTTTTTTACCTGATGCTACCTTTTCACAGTGCACAGATCCTTCAAAAATTTGGCATAGGAAGGTACCTGTTTGATTGCGTCCAACAAAGGGATATTGATCTTTACGAGTTTGAAAATTTCAAAAATCTCTTAGGGGATGCTTCGATTTCTATGAATTTTTAAGAGCCTGAGGATATGGGAGTGTAGGTGGGCATTCAATTATTTCTTCGTCAACAGTAGTTTCATCAACCCCTTCCTTACCCTTGGAAAATGACTCATCATTATTTGTACCAGATTCAAGAATAGGTTTTTCCAATACCTTACCACTACGAAGAGTGATAATTGATTTGACTTGATTTGGGTGTTGGTTATTGTCATGGGAACTTGACTGACTCTTGGGATTTGGTTATGGTTGAGATGAAAACTTACCTTTTTCATGTGTGGTGAATGTATAAGCAATCTTTGCCAAAGTATCTTTAACATCTGTCAAGGTTTGTGTAGTTTGGCTGTTAATGGATTCTTGCTTCTCAATGAATAAGTGCAAAGTGTCTTCACGGTTTTTCCTAGATGGTGGGACATAAGGCATATAATCTTGAGGGTTTTAAAAATTCTGGTGTGTTTATGGATAAGATGGACATGGTGGTTGTGAAGACGGGGCTTGATTGTTGTTCCTCTAACTAAAGTTTGGATGATTTCTCCAACCAGGATTGTAGGTTTATGAGTATGGGTTGGAATTTGGCTTGTTGAAAGTGTGCAAAACATTGGCTTGTTCATGAAGGAAATCTTTTAAAGCAGGTAAAGTTGGGAAACTATGAGTGACATGATCATCAGAATCACATACATGGCATGCAATTTCTTGTACATATTTTACATGTTCACTCTTTTTAGTTTCTAAAGCTTCAACTTTCCTAGCTAAGGATGCAAATCTAGCTTGAAGGTCATGGTCTTCCCTAAGATTGTAAATGCCTCCACTAGACGGAGATGGTTGTGGTTTGCTCATGGACTCATAGGAACCAATGGTGTCCCAATTTTGAGCATTTTCAGTGATGTGGTTAAGATAGTCAAGTGCTTCTTCGGGATTTTTGTCCCTGAACTCCCCATTACACATCATCTCAATGACTTGTCTACTTTAGGGTGTAAGTCCCCTGTAGAGTGTCAAAGTAATAAATTAACCAGTAATACCGGGTCGAACCACAGGGAGGTTGTTCACTTGTCCTTGTAGAATTAATTATCTAGATTAATTACTAAGCTTTTTATAAAATGTAAATCAATTAAAATTAAAACTGGGGCTAAGGGATCTACCGTTGGTAATCCGAATATGATCCAATTATTAATATTTAGTCCAGATTAATGGGAGGGTATTCCACTGCACTGACCACTCTCTGATAAATATGGGTAAAAGTACACACTATGCTAGACAACTTCTGTCTGTCTACAGTGAGTCAAAACTCTACAAAGATCAGAGGGGAGAAACCACTCTTTAATAGATATGGGTAAAAGTACTCACTGTGCTAGACAATATCTGTCTATCTATAGTGAGCCAAAACTCCGTAAAGATAGGAGGGGAGAAAGCATAAAAATAATAAACTCACCAAAATTGGATCATATTTTTCATACCAAAAGTATCACCTTTGGCCCCAGCTATATAAAATTAGCCAGACATAATTTAACTAGAAAATAATTATTTTATTTAAATTGAGAATTTGAGAACAAAATAGAGAGAATTTCATAAATCTAATATCATATTTGGATTTAGGATGTCCAAATTAGGGGGGAGGTCCCTTATTTATACAAAATACGGATGAAAATTGACCATCGGATGAATTTAGAATGGATCTTCCAGATTTCACCACGTCATCAGTGAATAGTAAACAGTGAATAGTGAATAGTGAACAGTAACCGCATCAGTGAAAGTCAACAGTGAACAGTGCACCGGCTTCTAGAATACAATTCTCTACAACATGTGTATGGTGCACTCACAATTCAGGCCAATAGAAATGTCACTTCATCAGTCAACAGATAAAGTCATCAGTCTTCTAGAACGTGATTACTTGCAGTCGTGTGTACGGTGCACTCGCAATTCGGTCTAATAGGAATGTACCATGTCATCAGTGAACATTGAAAGTTAACTATGAACAGTGAAAGTCAACTGTGAACATTGACTAGTCAAAATTATAAAAATACCCTTCGGCGCCTTCCTAGGGTTTTTGACGTTCTGAACTTGAAAATGATATTTGTTTTGCCATCTGATTTCTCCATAATTCTGAATTAACCATATTACCTCTAAAATACAAAGAAAAATACACAGATTACTTCACAACACATTTATTTAAGTAAACGAACGAAAATATATCTAAATTGGGGAATTAATCATATTGGAAGTGTAAAATGATGATATTATCTCTTAATAAATATACACTTTTCATTGTTAATCACCAGTTGCCAAGCCTCTATCAAACTCCCTCAGCAGCATAGCATCGGAAGCATGAGACCTCTTGTATCGATCAACATTTTGAACCTCGAGGTCTAACCTGGCTTCATGCGAAAAAACTTCCATACTGACCTGCTGTTGCTCCAAGTCTTTTTCGAGATGCTCAAAGTGAAGCCTAGCCTTCTCAGACGCCTGCTGCACCTCCAACGTCTTCTGCTGTGCTGAGTCAAAGGAGATATAGGCAATCTGAGCTTCTTTCCGGGTCTTCTTCGCTGCTGTCTCAGCCAAGATGGCCATTGATTCAAGTTCAGTGCTCTGTAGTTCAGCCTTGGCAACTCTCTTCTCCAGCTCAACGTTTGTTTGTAGAGAGCTTCCTAAAGTCTTATCAGATGCAGGGCTCTATTTTGAAAGTTCACAAGCATTTTTCTCAGAGCCAACTCAGTTGCTGTATGTGTCTTCAGCTTCTCCGCATACTAACTAGCCTTGAAAACACTAGCAGCGGAAGACTTCAAGGCCTCATCCTTCTCGGCGAGAGCAAGCTTCAACTGAGAAATCTCAGCAGCATGTTTATTCTTCTCAGAAAAAACCCGAGTCAACGCCTCTACCGCCTGTAAAGGATCAACAAAAGGTAAATCAGAAAGATGGAAAGATCAGAAGAAAAACAATCAAGATTGTGGAAAGACTTACAAAAACACCATTAGTAAATATCATACGAACCAGCTTAAAATCTGCAGCATCTTTGGCATCCTTCCATTACCCTTCGCCAATGTATCCGACCCATGATGAGATTGTGCAAAACATAGAAAAGGGGTCGGTCTGAGAACTGCTGGATAAAGGGAAATGAGAAAGCTCAGCGGCGGAAACAGCATTAGCAGACTGACCCCTAGAAGAGGAGTGAATAGCACGATCGACGTTGGTTGGAGTCTTTAAAATCTTAACATCTTCCCTAAGAAGATTAACAGAAGAAGCAACTTTAGGGCCTTCGTTCTTAGAAATTTGACTTTCGATAGCACCATTGGGAGGATAAAACCCAACATGCATAGTGGAATGGCACCAATAGACTCACTCGTCCTGATATGCCCCTCCAACTGTATAGCTGCTCCTTCCCTAATTCCAAAATGGAATGAAGAGTCTGCTCCTTAGACAGATCAAGAAAGTCTTCATTAGGTATCTTCTCTTCCTCGTCGGGACCACCATCATCACCTTCAGAATAAAAAAAATGATCTGGTGCCTAACAGTAAATTGCATAGGAGCCTTCTTGGGGCAATGAGAGGGTGGCACATACTAAACCAGGGAAGACTTATTCGAAGGAAGTATCTGGTCCGCAATCTTGATTGGTTCGGGGGTAGCGAAAGACAAGTTTGATGTACCCTGATCGCTCCTTCTCTTGGATCCTAGTTCTCACGAAAAAAGGACTGAAGCCATCTTCTGGTCCTTCTTCTTCTCCTCCCCCAAAATGATTGGATCGACCACTGTGGTAAGCAATATTGCATCAACTCCGGATGCAATACCCGTTCTCAAGTGAAGGGGATCGTGATCGGATGACCCTTCAACAGTCTTAGCCACCTTATAACTTGGAGCCTTGTTTGTCACATCCACTTCATGTGATTTCTTCCTTCGCGAACCATCCCTTCCCCGATGCTCCCTTTCAGACCTATCTCGATCACGTCTTTCTTGATCAGATGCTTCAGAACTGGACCGCACATGATCGACCCTTTCTTTGGAATGGCACCAGCGATCACTTTGAGCCTAAGGAGGATGACGATCACTCGTACCAACCTGTTCAGGGGGATATCTGAGGAATGACGGTCAGATTCATACATATGTTCCGCCATATCATGTTCAGATGGAGCAATTCCCTGAGCAACCTGATCGGCTGCAGTCTTCCTACTGACACGGTCGACATGTTTGGCCTTCTCATCTTGATCACCTACGACGATGTCCAAATCGTATACTGAAAGGAAAAAGTGACACAAGATAATCAACAATCAGAATAGGGGAACGGTACGCGTGACAGTTTACACTAAAAATAAAGCAAGGATGACTCACATCGTCTACGACGGGTAGAAATCATGGGAAAAATCCCTGCCTTGATCAAGTCTGCTTCAACATAAAGGAAACGGCGATCCCTCTCTTCCCAAGAGGTCTCAGCCGCTTTGACAACCATATAAGCCTAACTCTTTGTCAGAGAGGGGGAAGTTTTGTTCCAATACTTAGAATTACAGAAGTGCCTTGGAACTCTATTTCATATCAACCCTTGTACGGGGTCAGCGACGACTAATTCACCCTAGTCACCTCCAACGAAGAACCAACTGTTCTTCCAGTACTTTTTTGAGGAGAGGAGATAAATCCCTTATGATCTTTATCCGAAGAGGGTACAGGTTTCCCTTTATATCCATGAGGAGTCTATAAGCTTTGAGATGTGGATTGAAGGTAGAAAGTTCATCCACTATCAGATCATTTCAGCGTATAAAAGATACGGATCTCTTGTGAGGTCAGGGTCCATTTTGCCCTAAGTTTTTTCCATAGATGCCCCAAACTGACCAACACCCGGTAAGAATTGGGGGTCAGTTGGGAGGAAGCAATGCCAACATCTGCTAGGAATCTAGCGATAAAAGGTTGAAGGGGGAGAGTAACCCCTGAGGATAACATGGCCCCATATATAGAACTGCATGGGGGGAGGGTTCCACACAACCCGATCGCCACTACAGTACAATTTTTACGCACTGGTCAAATCAAATAGGTCCCCGAACTTTGCTAGCTCAACCTCAGTCATAACATTTATCTCTGAATCGAACGAACAAGGATGATCGGTGCTGAGCCTTAGCATCTGAGCTTGTCGCTTCCATGGTACGTCCTTCATTTTGAGAAGTTGTGAAGGTATCTTCAAGTCGATCGTTGCACATGTAAATTCTTTGAGAGAGGCTCTGGTGGTCCGCCTAGAGCTACCTTGTTTCGACGTATCTACAAAAACATCAATCGGGTCAGAGTTAGAAATATCAGAAGAGATGAGAGCAAATTCTAGGTGAACCATAGATTAATCCACCTCTAATGCAGTAGGTTGGTAGGAAAAGGGAAGATGGCCCTAGAGACTAGACTCGAGTCTAGCATCATTCTCATCATCAAAAGCCTCAATAACACGAAGAATAAGCTCAAAGTATTGATGATGAAGAATATGGTCTATACCTTGAACAAACGTTTGAAATGATGAAAGATCCGAGAAGACAAAGAGCTCGAAGAAAAGAAAAATTAAAGATCAACTGCTCTGCTAAAGAAAAATATTGAATCTTAAAAAGAGAAGTGAAACGCCTCAAGACAATGTATACCAGCAAGTGACGTCACCAGGCAGACATGTGTCATCAACCGAAAGTGGGAATAGGTGCACAAGAACCGAAACCACATGCCGTTTGAATTTCGAAAAAGATGTACAATGATTTCATCAGCCGTAATATGCGTAGTTGATAATTGTAGCGCATTAAAAAGGCATTAATTGATTACGAGACAAAAATAATAGAGTGAATTAAACACATGCAGCCGAATGCATCCTATTTGCGACAATTATTTATCTGACCCTGTGTGTTTAAAGGGGTATTGTTATTGGTAAAATCTGAAGAATGATGAGTCAGCATAATTACCCAAAGATACGGGAGATAGATATGCCATGTCACCAAAAGTCATCCTTCCTGAACCTACCTAAGCTAACCAAAGATGTTCTCATGACACCTGGTCGGGGCTATTGAGACGGTCGAGCCCTGGTCAGGATTGAATAACCGATCGGGGTGAATAAAGCTTGGTCGGGTTTTGGTGGATGATCGGCAGAACAACACGTGAAGACTATCAAATACATGCAGAATGAGTCTTACTCCAATAAGGTGTCTTGAAGCACACTTTGATAAGGAAGCGAGTTTCCCCATTGATGACAGAGTCCAAATTAGGCAAGGGCTCTAATGCGTGAAGAACGCAAAATAGGAAAGAAGAATAAAATGACTCAAACACGTCAATCTTATTTACTTGTATAACACGAATTAGGGTTCTATGCATGTATAAATAAACCCTAATAATACCTATGAAGGGTGGAAGAAGGGAAAAAAAGATTTTAGAGAACATGAGAGATTGAGTGTTTAATTGATTATTCATAATGAAGTTCTTTCTTCGTCGGTTTCCGACAGTCGTGGACGTTTCCCCATTCTTGTGGTTTTACCACTTAAAATCCTTGTGTTTCTTTTAACTTGTTAGGAATTGTGTGATTTCATATACATTCTGTTTGACATGTGATCCATCCAAAAAATCACTGTCAACAATATGATATATATTTGATAACAAAAAACAGAAAAGACGTATCATCAGTTACAATTTGCATAGGATGCAAACAAGGGGTGCATGAATAAATTTGATAAGCAACGAACTTATTAGTGTTGAAAAAAGAAGGAGAATCAGTTCTCTCAATATGCATGTGATGCATATTGCGTCAAATACACGCACAACGACACTGTGTGCATGAATCAATGCAAAAAATTAAATTGCATATGATGCAAGTGTGCGCGTGATATAACACCAAAAGGAGAGAAAAGATTTTGTGTGCAAGTATTGTGCACTGGTGTCGAAGAAAGAGTTTCTTCAAGTCTTTTATGTACATCCTCCATTGAAATTCCTAAATACGTGACGCGCCCACATACAGTTACCAGTCCTGGGAAAAAGCAAGAAAGATCGAGTGATTCAAACAGGAGTACATCGTAAAGTGAATGAGCCTCCAAACATTGGTAAGATTGGTTCAGACATGTGCATATCGTAAAGTGAATGAGCCTCCAAATGTCGGTAAGATTTTCTTCTTCTGATTATATTGATTTCAATTTTCTGTATATACATATATATTATTATTGTAATAATTTTATATGAATTAGTTCCAAAAATAATTACGATATCAAGTTCATTGGTTTCAGATTGTTTACGATATGTATAAAAAATTTAAAACTTACTTCTGCTGCGATACTAGTGAACGGGGTTCCAACAATTGGTATCAGAGCCAATTTTATTTTTGAAAATGGAATTTGTTTTCAATGCTTTTTATGTATGAATGTGTGGACACCATCTATATGATTGTATGAATGTTTATAACTAATTGTATAATTTAAACATGGTTGATTGTAATTTTTTATGGTACTGTACATTTAGGGTTTATGAGTTGTATAATTTTTTTTTACTGTTATTGTATTGTAAACAAATATAATTGTAACCTGTAAACGAAGAACTAGAAACACGTGACAACGGTACTGTTCACCAAATGATGTTCACTGATACTGTTCATACGGTACTATTTATCAGACACTGTGCACCGCACTGTTCACTCGGTACTGTTCATAGCACTATTTCGTGGTACTGTTGGCATTGTTTTCGGGTACTGTTCACATCGTCTTGCACGGTTTCGTTGGCAAGTGTTACCTGGTGCGTTCTGTTTGGATTTCCTGTTTCGAAATTATGAGATGAATCAGAGTGAACTGAAGAGACTAGAAGATTTCTGAAGTTACAAGGAATGCCTTGGGGGAACTTTTTATAATTTTCAGAACCCATCCTGTAAGTGTTTTTCAGTTGATGTTTTTCGAAAATAAAAATGAAAATGAAAACAGTATTTTTGGTTTCAGTTTCGAATTCTGAAAACGCATCTGGTAGAATATACTGAAAGCTGTATTTTGAAAATGAAAATGGAAAAAACGTGTTTGATATGTTAACCGAAAACTATCAAAAATTGAAATATCAATTTTGGCATTTTGTTTAATATTATTACAACTATAAACAAATTGATTACATAATTAACCAATATACTTTTTGTATTGTAATTTTTAAATTAAACAAAAGTAACACATCAAAAAATAATTCAAAAAAACATATCAAAAAATGAATTAATCAAAACCAAACTCTTAAATTATAAATAAATAATTATAATATATATATATATATATTATAATAAATATATAAATGTATATATTATACTAATATATATATATATATTATAATATATAAAATATATTATAATTTATATTATAATAATATAAAAAATATTATATAATATATTATTGTATATAATCACATTATAAATATTTATATATATATATATATATATATATATATATATATCATAATATATATAGTATTAATATATATATATATTATAATATTATATATATTATTACATATATATTATATAAATATTATATATATAATATAATATTTTATTATTATATATAATAATGTATAATATATTATTATATTAATAATATATATAATCATAATATTATATATATATATATATATATTACAGAATATTAATATACTAATTATGTAAATATTATAATATATAATATTTTATATAATATTTATATATAGTAATATATATATTATAATATTATATATATATATATATATTATTATATATGCAAATATTTTATAATATCATATATTATAATATATATAAACTATAGTATAATATTATATATTTTTAACCGAAAATTCGCTCATGGTGAGGAATTAAAGCTAACAAACTCGAGACGGCTACCTCAAAGGTCATGCTCGGGGTAGGTACCTCGTACCTTGGAAAGATCTTGTATGAATATGGATGATGGAGCAGTAGGTAGGAGATGAGTCATCCCACTCGTAGGGCTTCGCGGTAGGTCGGAGAGGAGAGGAGCTCGAGGTTCCCTTGCTGGTATGAAGGGGTTGATCTTGGTCCTTGTTCCCTGATCTTAGTCCTGGTTCTGGTCCTCGGTCGGGGTCAGAGCCTGTCTTGGTACCCAGAGCCCGGTTCTGAACCCTGATTTTTTCATGTAGTTCCCCGACCTATACGGTGATTAAGGAGGGGGGCTTTCCTGGCTTCTGTGCTGGATCCATGCTCGCTTCCATAGAGAAATCGCATGAGAGCTCCTTAACTTCCTTTAAACGGGTCAAGGTGGTTTCTCCCTATCTCGACATGGGACTTGGCAGGAAGATATAAAGATCAAGGGTGCTAGGTCATGTGGGGTACGGGCTAGATCTGGTTCCCTAGATCTGGTTCCCTAGATCTTTGTTGTAGCTTTCCGATCTCATATAAGAAGGATTAGAGAGCTAGGACTAATGGGGTCGGTACCTAGCCCGCATACACACATGCATAATACAGTAGATAATAAGAAAAACACAAGTCTTTTGTAGAGGGGGGTGGGCTAACCAAGGGGGAAAAAGCATCAAGAATGATCACATGCTGAAAAACCCCAAGGCAGTATCCGGAGGAAGGAGGAATACCATTCCTTATATATGTATATATATATATATAGATATATATCAAAGAATGCTCCGGGGAGCTTACAAGAATAGTGAAATAATACAACGTAGTCGCTCTGGAGAGCTTACAATGGTGGTCGAAAGTAGATCGATACCGGTATCATCCAAATAAAGGTAACACATACAATGATCATATAGGGTGAATCTAGGCAAACTATGTAGGCTTTTCTCTGGTTTGTCCATTTCTGGACCAGAGATGAGATGTGTAGTAGATCGTATATCAAGTGTCGAATATCTCGTATTTCAGGAGTCGATTTGTGCATATCATTTTGCACCTTCTTGGAGAGAGTTTAGTCATATTTATAGGTTTCAATTGCTTGTTGCCCACTCCCCAGATTATGGATTGATCCTTCTTCCTTATTAGGCGGAATTGTCTGTTGTAGTTGACCCCAAAGAATCGGATGTGGAGGATATCTTGGAGGTAAAGGTATTTGCTTCCTCTTTGGACTCTTTCACTAATGGTGGCCATTAAAGAGTTGAATATTCTCTTATTATTGGTGTTGAATATTCTCTTATTATTTGTGTTGATCGTGTCATTAATAGGGTTAACTATCTCTATTAATATGGTTGACCTCATTAATAGAGTTGACTACCTCCATTAATTCGGTTGACCTTATTAAATAAGGTTGACTACCTCTATTAATACGGTTGACCTCACTAATGGCATCGTAAATGTCATGAAAGTCAACCCTCTCTTCCTACGCTGTTTGGAGGGGAATTCTGGTTTTGTATGTCACTTTGACGAGGTACTTTATGGAGGTTACCTGAGGAGATGCTAGTGTTGAGGTACGCTCAAATACTGCTCTTGCTACTGGAGACTTGATTTAACCATACCGAGATCTATAGTAGATCTTGCCCTATTCGTGTTGGCCCTTTTTAGTGATGATGGAGATTTGCGGTCTTCCTCCTTTTCTGCTCGGACAGGTTTAGATTATACCACGATGAGGCAGGTGGGCCTTTGCAAGACAAGTTCGGCACCCTGAAGGTCTCCTAGTGAAATAGTAGCAAGCTCTAGGAAAGTGTCGCGAGATACCTTGACTTTGGGGAACCCAGGTCCTCTCACGCTGACTTAGCTTTGGGTTTCTATCCTGGCATAGGGAGCTTGACGTGGTCACGTCGGGCTTTATTTAGCGAGCCTGGATGCGTGTAAGATGCGTGTAAGATGCGCAGATGGTATAAGCGGCATTGCCTTGCTCCTGTAGGATCGCGTGGTAGCTCGACCTCGGGGACCTTGCTACCCCGTCACATAAGCTTGAATTTGGACCCTTGCATGAAGGTTGGGAAGTGGAAAATTCTTCTTTGGTCCCTAACCTAATTTTGCTATTAACATATATATATATATGATGTATTAATATTATATGATATATTATTATATATTATATATATTATGTATATTATATATAAATATTCTATAATATTATATATTAATATACTAATTACGTAAATATTATAATATAATAATTTATATAAGATTTATATATATTAATAAATATTATAATATTATATACAAACTATATTAAACTATATTATTTATCATATAATATTATAATATATATAATAATTATAATATATATATATATATATTATTGCCTGAATGTTTTTAGTTCTTATCAAATATTTCCCCGTCTTGTCCTAACCATATCAAACGCATAACAGTACAGTTAATAGCTTTAAAAAATGATTTTTTTATATAAAAAAATGAAAAACAAAATGAAAAACAAAAACAAAAACAATAAACACGTATTTTGTGTTTTTTAAATCCTTCACTTTTAACACTTTTTTTTTTCGAAAATAAAATGAAAAACGGTTAACTAACACGTTTTCGAAATCGTTTTTGAAAAGTTAATACGAAAATGAACTGAAAAATAGTTGTAGGACGGGGTCTTAGATTCCATTTTTTTAGGTTAAATAATTCACAGTACTCGGTCAATTCATGTATGCTTTATATTATGTGATGATAAAAGCATTGTCATATATACATATGTCATTTAGATTAGATGTGCCTACACAAATATATTTGATATGTCATACATGCATCATAGCCCAATTTTTTATATATTTTTTTAATGTGATTAAAATGGGTAAATATATAATTGGCTATGAAAATGAGATTAGTTTTTTCAATGGTTAAAAACTTAATAATTCTCATTAAATATTAATCTGGTTATGAAAGTGTGTAATAAGTTAGATTAATAGAGTCATTTATTATAATTAGGATTAATATGATTAATTAACTAATAATAAATGAATCAAATAAAGTGTTAGAGTTTCAATAGTTAAAACTTAGTAAACACTATCTTAATAATCTGACCTTAGTAAATAGTTTACAAAGGCTTAGATTATTCACTAATAGATTAAAAATCATAAATAATTTATTAGCTAATTAGAATTTGTTTCTAATAATGAATTAGTTAATGCGTTAGATAACTTGATTAAAGCTAGCCGTTTGATCCTGTAGAGTCTAGGTGCATTAACGGATAATATAAAACCCTAATTTTAAAATAGTGAGTGGGAGAGAGATATATGACATATATATCCCGCGGTCTCCATCATTAGTTCAACACCGTGAGAATTGAGTGGGGTCTCGTGATGACTTTGCTTTCGTCCTCCCTAAGGAGGGTTTCCACAAAGGTCAATACCAAGGTTGACTTCCTAACAAATAGAATTTTTGAGGGTATTTCGAGATTGACCGATCCTAAAACAGTAATTCTCGAGTTAAGCTTGTGAGATCTGAAATTGTGGGTTACAGTCACGAAGGTTTTGATTAAGTTTGTTAATTAAAAACCTGATTGAATAAACGATGGTTGAATGATATAGAATAAGAGTTATTCTAGAATATCATTTGATTGAGAATGTCTTGGTCTAACATGCAAAGACTTGACCGACCCTAAGACGGCACTTCTTTGTGGTATGTTAGATTGTCATGTTATAGCAACAAGTTTTAGGGTAGTCCTAGTTCGTTAAACATGTTCATGCATCCTGTTTAAATTTATATCAAAGCACTCGCACTTATTTTAAATAAAAGACTGAATGAATGTTTCATTTATTTCAGCAAATTATGTCTTCTGCATTACTAAAAATTCTCGCAAACGACAAATTAACTGGTGATAACTACACTAAGTGGAAACTTAACATTAATGCAATATTGGTCACCAAAGACCTCAAGTTTGTGCTTATAGAGGAATGTCCTCCAGGGTCTACTGTTAATGCCGCACGAACTGTCCGTGAGGTATACCAGTGATGGGTCTCATCTGATGAGAAGGCCCGAACATATATGTTGGCTTCTACGACAGACGTGCTTGTCACAAAGCATGAATCAATGACTTTAGTATTCAAAATCATGGACTCATTGCAAGCTATGTTGGGGCAGCCCTTCGAGCAAAAGCGACACGAAGCTATTCGTTCCACTATACTTGCTCACATGAAGGAAGGTACGTCAGTTCGGGAATATGTCCTGAGTATGATGTCCTACTTAAACACGACAAAAGTGAATGGTGGGGCCATTGACGAACCCAGTCAAATGAGCATCATATTGACGACTCTTTTGAAGAGTTTCGAATAGTTTAAGAGTAACTACGGGATGAACAAGTTAAAGTTCAGTCTTACATAGTTGCTCAATGAGCTTGCTACCTTTGAATCATTGATTAAAGACAACAAGGGCAAGACCGGTGAGACAACTGTTACCGAACCATCTTCCTCCAAAAATAAGAAGAGGAAGATGCTTGTTGGGAAGGCAAAGGGTAAGCCCAAACCCAAGAAAGCCCAAGGCAAGAAGAAGTCCAAGAAAGGTGAGTATGATTTACTTGTTCTTAAGTCATGTTTAGTGGAAGATGATTATTCACCCTGGATAACTGATTCGGGGGCCACTAACCATGTTTGTTCTTCTTTACAATGGACTGATTCTTGGACACAGCTAGAGGAGGGAGCCTCCTCAATGCATGTGAGGTCAGTGGATGTCATGTCGGCACGAGCAGTGGGCGTAATTAGGTTATGTTTTTGTAATAATTATATATTGTTGGACAATGTATTTTATATTTCTAGATTTATAGGGAACTTGATTTCCGTTTCTAAGTTGTTATAACAAAAATATTCTATTTATTTTAATGATAAGTCTGTTATTATTGGAAAGAATGGTCTGAATATTTGTTCAAAAACTAATGAAAACAATTTGTATATGTTAAGACCGTTAATACATACTACACTGCTCAACACCGAAATGTTTAAGTTTAAGAACCAAAAACTAAATGACATAAAATTTCTCCAGATAATGACACGTATCTCTGACATCTAAGACTTGATCATATCAACATCGATCGGATAGTCAGACTAGTAAAAGTGGACCTTTAAGTGAGTTAAAGGTTGGCACCTTACCTGTCTACGAATCTTGTCTAGAAGGTAAGATGACTAAGAGACCTTTTACTGGAAAAGAGCTTAGAGCTAAAGAACCGCCAGAGCTTATATATACAGACGTCTGTGGACGGATGAAAGTTAAAGCTAAGGGTGGTTATGAGTATTATGTCACCTTTATAGATGACTACTCAAGATACAGATACGCCTACCTAATGCAACAGAAGTCGGAAACATTTGAAAAGTTCAAAGAATTTCGAGCTGAAGTTGAGAATCAATTAGGTTGGACTATCAAAGTCACTACGATCAGATCATAAAGCTGAGTACCTTGACCAAGAGTTTGAAGACTTCATGGTTGAGCATGAGATAGTTTCCCAACTCACAGCTCCTGGTACACCTCAGCAAAATGGTGTTGCGGAAAGGAGAAATATAACCCTTATGGAAATGGTGAGATCTATGATTAGTTTCTCATCATTACCAAATCCCTTTTTAGGATATGAGTTACAAATAGCGGCATACATTTTGAATGTAGTGCCATCCAAATCTATTCCTAAGACTCCCCTAGAGTTGCGGAATAATTGTAAAGCTAATTTGTATCATTTTCATATATGGGGGTGTCCAACATACGTGCAGAAGAACAGAAGTGGAATGCTAGACTCTAAGTCTGTTGTCTGCCTATTTGTAGGATACTCCAAGGAGACTAGAGATGGGCACTTCTATAGTCCCGAAGACAACAAAGTATTTGTATCCAAATGCAACGTTTCTTGAGTACAATTATATTAGTGACCATAAACCTCATTCTAAGATTGTATTGAATGAGTTAGAGCCTTGTGAGACTAATGCTTCATCAACAAGAGTTGTTAATCCACAAATATCTAAGTGTCAGATGGTTACTAATAAGGATACACTACCACTTATATGTAGTGAGACAACCTAAACGATATTTAGGTATAAGTGAGGGACAAGGTGTTGTCCTTCCTGATAGTGTGGATGATCCATTGACATTTAAGAATGCAATGGAAGATCCTTATAAAGAGGAATGACTTAAAGCCATGAATCTCGAGATGGAGTCCATGTACTCTAACTCAATCTGGGTTCTTATAGACTTACCAGATGGGGTAAAACCCATAGGGTGTAAGTGGATCTACAAGAGAAAGAGATGAGTAGATGGAAAGGTAGAGACCCTCAAGGCAAGACTAGTGGCCAAGGTTTATACCCAGAAAGAGGGGTTTGATTATGAAGAGACCTTCTCGCCAGTAGCCATGTTTAAGTCTATTAGGATTCTCTTATCCATTGCTGCCTATTTCGATTATGAAATTTGGAAAATGGATGTCAATGCTGTATTCTTGAATGGCAATCTTGATGAGAGCATTTATATGATGAAACCAGAGAGATTCATGTCTCCAGATCAAGAGCAAAAGGTTTGCTGGTTGCAAAGGTCCGTCTATGGACTTATGCCAGCATCTAGATCTTGGAACATCAGGTTTGATGATGTGATCAAAACCTATGGCTTCGAGCAGAACATCGATGAGCCTTGTGTCTACAAGCGCATCATTGACAAAAAGGTAGTTTTCTTAGTTCTATACATAGATGATATCCAACTCATTGGGAATGATATGGAAGTGTTGTCTGATGTAATGGGCTGGCTGGCTAGCCAGCCAATTCCAAATGAAAGATTTGGGAGAGGCGAATTATGTTCAAAGGATCCAGCTTATAAAGGATCGTAAGAACAAACTTATAGCACTGTCTTAGGCATCATATATCGATAAGATTCTTGTATGATTTTAGATGCAAAACTCCAAGAAAGGTAATTTACCTTCCAGGCATGGAGTTCACTTATCTAATGAACAGTGTCCTAAGACACCTCAAGAAGTTGAGGATATGAGACATGTACCCTATGCATCAATAGTAAGTAGTCTCATGTATGTTATGTTATGTTATGCATGAGACTGAACATCTGCTTTGCAGTGGGAGTAGTCAGCATATACCAATCTAACCCAGGATTGGACCATTGGGTTGATGTCAAGAATATTCTCAAGTATCTTCTCAAGTATCTTCGGAGAACGAGAAATTATATGCTAGTGTATTCCGGACAGGATTTGATCCCGTTAGGATACACGAATTCTAATTTTTAGTCAGATATGGATTCTAGGAAATCCACATCTGGATCAGTATTCACCCTAGGTGGTAGAGCCATTGTGTGGAAAAGTATTAAGCAATTTTGCATTGGTGACTCCACCATGGAAGCTGAATATGTAGCCGCTTGTAAAGCTGCTGAAGAGGCTGTTTGGCTCTGTAATTTCTTGAGTGATCTGGAAGTTATTCCAGATCTGGATAAGCCCATCACACTTTATTGTGATAACAGTGGTGCTGTGGCTAATTCCAAAGAACTAAGAAGCCACAAGAGAGGGAAGCATAAAGAGAGAAAATATCATCTCATTAGAGAGATAGTACAGAGAGGAGATGTGATCGTCACCAAGATAGTCTTACAAGACAATCAAGTTGATCCATTTACGAAGACCTTACCGACTAAAGTGTTTTCAGGTCACCTAGATGGTCTAGGGTTACGAAACATGTCTCACATGCCTTAGTGCAAGTGAGAGATTGTTGGGGTTTATGCCCTAAAGATGTAGTTTGTAAATGGATTTATAAAATAAATAAAAGGAAAAGTTCAATTCATTCTTGTTGTGTTGTTTATTTTATAACTTATGCATATATTTAACATCCAAGATTGTCAGATGTAATCTCGAACTGTGTATATGAGTGTGATATACAGATGGATAAAGTAAAAGATGTGTAATCTAAAGAGTCCGTAGATAGTAAATAAAGCTGGGTACTTTATTTGTGATTAATCTATAGTTGCGGTCCATTCCGTAATGTACGGTGATTATATCCTAAATAATTCATATGAGATATGAGAATGGAGACACCTTGTATGATGTGATCATATAGGATTGAGCCATGATCTATATGAATCTCTCACCAAGATCCCTTTACCGATGAGATTTATATATATCAACTAATAATGGTTATATGTGGATGATCATAATCCTTAGTGTCTTATCGACTTCTTCAAGTTAGATCGTGGTCTTTGGTATACCATGGGTGAGGGCAGATGCAGTTCCGGATCAATGTACTCCGTATGTTAGGATTGCGGTTTGGCTTGTGGCTGGGAATGTTTGTACACAATAGTGGAATCCACTCCTTCCTGTGAGAAGTATATGGTAGCTCCCTCAAGGGTTAATTCAGGGCTTGGACAATATAAGCGTTCTCCTAATTCCATAAGAAAATATGATTTATTGTCCATTAGAGAATCAACGGTACTTAAAGGATATATGTAATTAGAGGGGTATAACGGACATTATGACCCAACTCTAATTATGAACTGTTGGGATTATGCTCGATAACAAGAGTGTAATAATGTATTTGACAATCTTTTCAAATTAATAAAAGTGATTTCTAATTTAACAAATCTTATAATATTTATAGTTTAATTATTATAATTGTCAAAAGTAAATAATCATAAGGTCAAAAGACTATAAGAAAAGAAGAATTGTTCGTACATCTGGATATGTATGAGATAGACACAATTATTTAGTTAGTCTTGAATAATATTCACAACTTAAGATAAAAGGTTGAACGCCTTTATCTTGTCAAAGTTATAGATACTTTTGCTAGCATTTGAGTGGGATCAAATGTGTTATGATGAGTCTAACATCATCAAAGTGTGGTGTCTTTGGGCAAAAGAATCTAGTGCACTGGGTGCATTGAATATGATCACAATGAAATACTTTATCTAGAATTGTCAATGGATAAAAAATTTCATTTGAAGACAATCGGAGAGTCTATCTCAATCCTGAGATAAATGATGGACTTATGGTTGCAAGTGTTATCATTTGAGCTATCAGTGAGTACGATTATATAGCATAGTCTATCCTCGATAGTTTGGTGGTATTCATTTGTTAATCGATAGAGGACTTCATTTATAGATATGGGCATCGTGGCTCCATTGATTTAGTGAGAGTAGAATATCATCATATGGATGTTTTGAGGTATTGGATATTAAATCTTAACGTTAATTTTTCAATAGTGTCTATTGAAATATGGTTTCTGGACAAGTCAAAATATCCAAGGTTAAAATGTGGTCATATGAGCAAATATGGTAACTTGGAGAGCTATAGGCGCTCTAAGAGTTCTTGGCGATTACTGGTATTCTTCACGAGGATACACTTTCTCCCTTCAGATTGTCTAGGGTATGAATGAACAATATTAACTTATTCTATCTTTATTTAAGAGTTTAATTTTAGTTCTTTAGTGGAATGAACTAAAATTAATAGATCGGACCTAAGCGAATCATTTGTTGATTGTGATTAGGTTATGTCTATTGGAGCTTAAATTTAGATAGCCCGCCAAGATCTTTAATCCACATGAACTTGTATGGATCGCTTGATATATTCTACCAGACCAATTTATGGGTCCATCTAGAATTGTATTAAGACATGTGAACTTATTTTTTTTAGTAAGAATGAGTCTAGTTCATATGTGGACTTTTTATTTAAGTCCAATGGATTTAATAAAATAGGAAAAACAATATTTGGCCCATATATATTGGCTTGGGCGGCTAAGGCTATATATAATAGCTTATTATATTGTTTTTATTTTATTATTTAATTAAATAGAAATTAGTTAATTAGTTAATTAATTATTTATTTAATTAAAAGTCAAAATCTTTTTCCTGATAGAAGAAGTCTTCTGGAGTCATATTATTGTTGGTAATATGATAAGTATCAAATACTATATTTGATAAGTAGATAAATAAATATCTAGTCAAATTATGTAGTATTTGATTCTATTAGGACTCTAATTGACAATTGGTCAAATTTAGAAGTTTTTGATTTAGTCACAATTTAATTTATATTCAGTAATTGGTTATTGAATAAATACACTATTTGAGTTGGATTAGGAGTCTTGGTGTGTAAAAGAAATCATAATTTTAAGAGGATTGAATCCAAATTTGGATAGGTATCTTGGTGAAGTAGAAATCCTCTTTCTAGGAAGATTTTCGGCCACCTATATATACTTCTATATAGAATTTCGACCAATACCTAATTTTTGGTGAGAGAAGTTGTTTTTATTTGTTTTTTTTATATAACAGTTATATAAAAAAAACCTTCGTCCAACTCATTGATATTGTGTATTGAATTCGCCCAAGGAAGGAACGTTCTGTTTTCGATAGTGCACTAGTGGCCTTTACATCAAAAGGTTTTGTGTACAACATTGAATCAAGGTTCAAAAGAGTTTCAATCAAACAGATTGATAATTCACAAGTGACCGGACGTTCTTGGGTTTTCTCTTGGAGGATTATTTTGACTAACAAAAAATAAGATTTTGTTTGTTTCCATTCTCAGGTATACAATTAAAAGAAAGAGATCTCACACTCCTAGGTGATTCACGTTCGTGATTGGATTGGAAGATCTTGTGGATTCAATTCGACGCTAGTTCAATCGTCTCGAAAAAAAAAGGTACGATACTTTTAATATACATCAATTAATCTAGGGTTAATGTTCTTTCTATTAAAAGGGAAATTTTTTTAAATATACCAAACCCTAATTTTACGTTTTTACCATGTTTTAAACCGATTTTTCCCGACATGAACTACTGTAGAGGATCACACTATATGTAATAGCTATATCGATGGACACCGAGTTATATCGATCTGTGTAAAAGCATTTACAGGTGAGAGAGTGCACCTTCGGGTTTTTAGTGGAATAACACCGAAGTTAATAATCGTGAAATATTAATTAAAGAGTTTAATTAATTATTTTCAAAGATTATTGGATCTCAAAATACCGTGGGTCTATTAGGTCTCATTGCTTGTCCGATCGATTTAGGTAACAATGGTCACGGTTAATTAATTGGACTGTCCAATTAATTATGTTACGAAAGTGATATATATTTATTCGGAAATTGATGAATAATGATATTATTTAATTAATGAATGATAATGATTACGTTAATTAAATAATTATATTATTTAATTACGTAAATAATCATTAGTTGGAGGGAGTTTATTGATATTTAATTTTTAAAGATAAGATAATTTGATTATTTTATTTTTACAAAATTAGATATTTCATTTTTAAATTTAAAGAGTTTGAATTCAAAACAAATTGATTAATATCTTTAAAGATATGAGATATCTTAAAAGAATTAAATCAATGAGTTTTTTTTTTATATATATATATATATATATATATATATGTGTGTGTGTGTGTTTTATATATTTAAATAAGACAAAAGATATCAATGAAAGAGTTTGAGTTATAATGATATATATTTGATGACAAAAAACAGATGAGACATCGGTTAGAATTTGCATAGGATGCAAAGAAGTGGGGCGTGAATCAATTTGATAAGCTACGCACTTATCAATTTCTCTCAATATGCATGTGATGCATATTGCTTCAAATACATGCACAACGTCATTGTATGCGTGAATCAATGCAAATAATTAAATTGCATATGATGCAAGTGTGTGCGTGATATAACACCAAAAAGAGAAACAATTTTGTGTGTAAGTATTGTGCACTGGTGTCGAAGAAAGAGTTTATTCAAGTCTTTTCTCTATATTCTCCATTGAAGTTCATGAATACGTGACGCGCCAACATACAGTTACTAATTCCGAGAGATAGCGAGGAAGGTCGAGTGGTTCAGACAGGAGCACATCGTAAAGTTAAGGAGTCTCCAAACGTTGGTAAGATTGGTTCAGACAGAAGCATATCGTAAAGTGAATAAGCCTCCAAACGTTGGTAAGATTTTCTTCTTCTGATTATATTGATTTCAATTTTCTGTATATACTTATATTTTATTATTGTATTAATTTTAAATATATTAGTTCTAAAAATAATTACGATCCCAAGTTGACTGGTCCCAGATCATTTACGATATGTATAAAAAATTTAAAACATACTTCCGCTGCGTTACCAGTGAACGGGATTCCGACAACGTTCACGCCAGTCATCTAGTGCGATAACACATGGGATAGATCTCTTGCTAAAAATCCAGTTTTCCATTCTAAGACTAACACATTGAACATTTTATTCCAGATAAGGTTGAGATGAAAGAGTTGGATGTTCGACACATTCCAACTGAAGAACAGATAGCTGATATTTTGACAAAACCTCTTGGCATCAGTAGATTTAACATTTTGAAGAACAAACTCATCTTGACAGCTTCATTTAAGGGGGGATGTTTAGATGATCATCTTTGATGTACTCTAGTCATTGATACAAGCCGGAACCACTTTTAAATATGTTTTTAAAATAAGAAAGGAATACAAATTAGTCTTTGAGTATTTCAAAAAAAAAAGTTTTGATCTCTACTTGTATTTTTTTTAAAGTACTTTCTTTTTATTTTTATTTTTCTTTTATTATTTTATTTTTTTAATAATTAGTTTTTTTATTTAATAATTAGTTTTTATACTATAATTTTTAAAATTTATTAATAGTATAAATATTATTAATTTTTTTTTGAATATTAGTCAACGAGTAACAGGGTCTGTGGATGTTATTATTATATTTTTTCAGTTTTAATACAATTATGCATATAGTCAGGTTATGTAAGTATAATTTTCTCTTAACATCCGTTACATTCTACCAATAAATGAAAGTTCAAAGGGTTTAATATTAGGAAAATAAATTTAGGGGGCAACATGCTATTTCACATATAATTAATGGGCCATTAGTGCTATTAACCCTTACCTTTTTGCCTGATTTTTTAAATCTGATTACTTTATTAACTTTATTCCATTAATTGATTTAATCGATTATTATTGTTGTAAGTGCAAACGTGACGTTAGACTTTATCCGTAATGGTTACCAAGATACATTAGAGATAAAAAAAATTCGGTTATAAACACAGACATTTTCAAAATGTAAAAAATTATGGAAGCTACAAGGATTTACAATTTATTTGTGTCATTGTCTGGTGTTTATTTATGTCCCCATTTAATTCATCTTGCCAAAATGTACAACCTAACCCATTAAATCATTTCGTGTTCAACAAGATGATCAGGTTGTCCAATGGTATTTCCTCACACCTACATTAAGAAGTTGTGACTTTGAGTATGTTCTCCATTTCTAAAACCCTAAATTATTATAATATTAAAAAAAAAACAATTATCCTATTTATTTATAGGTCGTATCAAAGATTTCCCTAAAATTTTTTTATACATATTTGTATTAGTACCAGTTTGGTATTGTTGTAACTTAATCGTTGTGAAATTAATCAGTAGATGTTTGGTTGTTTGTAGTTTTAAAACTTTTGTATATCTTAAAAGCAGTATATATATTTTTAGTAATGTTATTATAAAAATAATAAGATTAGTTACAACTTACGATGACTAAAAAAAATGATTTTATAATCATATTTTTTTCATTAATTATATAAATAAAATTAATATTTAAATAGAATAATTAACTTAGAAAAAAAAATTCATAAGAACAATAATAATATTTAAAAAGATTTTATAAATCAAATTAATATTTATATAGAATATCTAATTTTATGATGAAACAATGTATAAATGATTTTATCTTGATTTTGAAAGGTTAATAATGATATTTTAAAAGATTCATTGAATGTTGAAATATATTATTCCGTAATCACTTTTAAATAGTAGCTAATCACCCACTTCTTAAAATTATCGTCAATCATCAAAACTTGTTAGATTATCGATTAATCAGTTTTAAAAGTTTTACTAAATTATCAATTAATCGCTTTTGAAAATTTTATCTAACATTATTTCAAATCAAAATTATTAAATAAATAGATTTTAACTTTTAAAAATTAATACCAACCTGATCCTCGGCTGCCTGGTCAATATAACCCTCATCCGCTGTAATCAACCTTTTGTTGAAGTTTGGTGGCCAGATTGAAGACCCGGCCCATATCTGTAAAACCAAAACAAAAGGGTCTCTCTAGTCTCTATCTCTTCCTTGGACGACATTACCGAATTTCGCTCTGCAACTGTCACTGGTAAGTCACCAACTCTTCACATTGTTTTCTACCTGTTACTATGCTTCTTTTTCATATTTACAAAATGTTTAATTATTACAATGTTTTTTTTTTATTAAATTATCAGGATGATTTTTTGAGCAATATTGTTGTCAATTTAATTAGCTTTGCATTTCAGTTACTTGTTATTGGACCTCAAATGGGTCCTCTAACGCTATCCGCCGATGCCAAAACCTCCTCTGCAGCTCCTTCAGGTCATTTTTTTCTGCATATAATCAACAATGGCCTATGATTTAAATTTATTCATTTATTATTATTATTATTATTATTATTATTATTATTATTATTATTATTATTATTATATGTGTGATTTACCGTAGTCACTGTGTAGGCATTTTGGTAAATGATTTTAGTAGCCTTATTTTGGGTTAGTTTAAGTGTTAAAATCTAATATTAATTGTATATGAAGGTCAGTTTGTGTTAATTATTGTCATTAGTTTGGATTTAGACAGGGTACAATTTATATTCTACTGTTTTAATTATGCATGATGACGATAACGATACGCTTAATGCTTTATGTATGAATTTATTAAGAATGAAAACTATACTATCCACTTTCAGATAAAGAAAAAAGAAAAAAGAAAAAAAGAAAACTATACTATTTCAATTTTGTTTTATGTTTGTCCATTTTTCTTGTAAAGGATAACTTTATGGTTAAGTTTCATGTATTACTTTTTAATTTCAGTTGTGGAGCAAAATGTGGTTAAATTGCATAAAATTCTGTCTTGCTTTATTTTTTTTATTAGATGAACTTGCTGTGCTGTCTCTTGAAATGCTCTGTCATAAAAATCTGTTGGGGTAGTTGTTCTATGTTACCTCTATACTTTTGTTTGCACATTGTTGTTTATTCTTTGAAAAGGTGACGTGTTTTTACAGATTTATCTAATAGGAGAATGCAAAATTTGCATATGGAAACGAGAAAGGCTTTCGCATCGCTTAGCATGGGAGAAGAAAAGCCTTTTGATTTGTTTCGTATTCTATTCGGTATGTGCAGTTTACCTTTAAGTGTCTTGTTAGGAATATAAATTACTATTGAAGTTGGGTAAGGCAAAATGTATGGGGTTTTACTTTGTGGCTGACTGGCTGGTATGCTATATAGCTTCAAAAACCTTGAGCTGTAAAGATCATTCCGGATCTTTATGAGAGATTTTTGTTCCTGTTGTAGTTTTTCTTAGATAGATTTAGGGGTCGTTTGTTTTTTCCACTTAAAACTTGATCTGAATCATAATTATTAAGTTGTTTTGTTTGTTTTTTTAAATGGTCAAACATCTTAAAAGTACCAAAAAACAACTTAGAATAAAAAGTAAAAAATCTGATTTTTCACTTAATTGCATTAAATGCAATCCAAAATCTTTTCTTCCGATACTATCCACCATATATAACATATTTCCAATTTCATCATAATTATATATGGTAAAGAAATCTTTATTTTCATATATTACTTATTTTAAATAGCTTTAAAAATAAAAAAGAGCCCTAATCACGTCTCATGTAGTGTTTAATATCAATACTTTAATATGATATTAGAGTGATGTATGTATATATTATTTTTTAGAGTGTTTTGTGTGAGTTTTCCTGCTGCCCCTTTAATTTTTTGAAAAAAAAAAAAATTCTTTTCCTATTAAAAATGAAGTTTGTTTGTAATCGAGGAAGAAGATCATGATCATATGTGTTCATATTTATTTATTACTTTTGGATTGTCTTTATTCCATATTATATGTTTAATTGTTTAACATGGGTATAAATATAAAATTACTTATTTTCAGACAATTTTACTTTTAAAAAACAAATGTTTCAACAATACATTCAGATATGAGGAAAAAAAAAACATGTCATTCAAGTTCAGATTTTAGCCCTTATTCAGTCTTTAGAAAAATTCAAAACTGTTCAGTCCTCAGATAAAAAAACAAACTATCCCATACTCAGATATTATTCTTATGGAGCTTTCAGCTTTTTTGCATCTTCATATGTTTTTTAAATCTTAAAAGATGTAGAAGAAGTAAACTTACCATGGTGGATGTATGATAGCAAGTCTTAGTTTGGGTAGAAAAGCAATGCTAAATCTTTTATCAATTGCAAATATTTCTATCCTCGAGTGGTAATGAATTTTACTGCTGAAGTGCTGCTTCTAAGAATCTAAATTAATTGGCTTGGTCCTTAGTCCTGCATTAGAAAATTGAGTATTCAACCAAAACTGAAAGAATATTAAGTAAAAGTTCATTATACTATTTCCATGTGCAAGTGCAAAAGAGGGGATCTTGGTGGAAAAAAAATTGTATCTTTTCTGTTAATTAATAATGCTGATGGCCTATATCTACAGAGTTTGTAACTCCTTTGTTCCTTAAAATGAGTGATACCAACAATCTGGTAGTTCTACTTTTGTTTTTGTAAAATTATACTATTTCCATGTGCAAGTGCAAAAGAGGGGATCTTGGTGGAAATTTTTTTTGTATCTTTTCTGTTAATTAATAATGCTGATTGCCTATATCTACAGAGTTTGTAACTCCTTTGTTCCTTAAAATGAGTGATACCAACAATCTGGTAGTTCTACTTTTGTTTTTGTAAAATTATTCTTAATTTGGTGTTATAACATGTAATTTTCATATATTCTTATTAGTAAGCCAAAATTTGCAGAGGGAGTTATAGCTGGAGGTACAGCTGGTGTTGTTGTGGAAACAGCTTTATACCCAATTGATACCATAAAGACCCGGCTGCAGGTAGGTCAACCATGCAGTTACATAATAATTTATATAATATGGATGGTCTGGAGAGATTCTTTTATTTTTATCACAAGATAGGAGGGTTCTTTGCTTCTCATTGATTTTTTGTTTGTTACCAAAAAAAGATTATTGGAAAGTTCTCTATATAACTGCCTGCTTTCCAGCTTCCTGAGGCTAATGTTGGCTTCTTTTGTGAGATTTTTTTTTGGGCCTGTGGCTAGGTTAAACAATTGCTACTACTTGCCTCTTATATTTCAACTAGGGCAATGATCAAAATTGAGTTCTATACAAATCAGTCCAACTTGTTGAAAAATTGCCTCTTCTTTACTGACTATTAATGCGTCCTCTTTTCTTTTTTCTCTACATTTTGGTTTACATTGAGATGCATTTTATTCTAAGTCATACAAATCCCCCATAAATGGTGAAACTAATACTTCCTTTTGCCCCGTAAATTATTAAATCCCACAACCTAGTGAAAAGCCCGCTTTCTGAAACTTTCCCATTTATAACGTAGGCTGTTCGTGGTGGAGGAAAAATAGATTTGAAGGGCCTTTATTCTGGATTGGCTGGAAATATTGCTGGTGTGTTACCGTAAGTACCTTTAATTTTCCAGGAATCATGCGAGGAGTCATATTGCAGCCTCTTTTTTTTTTTGTTATAAATGTGGAATTATTCCTGAAGCATTATTAATCAAATTTTAGGTACCAAATTACTCAGTTTTGTTCTTTGTTGGATCTCTCTTCCCCCGTTGTTTTTTTTGGATGTATATATTGTATGAAAGATTATTGATGAGTAGGTTCTATATCCTTTAATAAAGTGGACTGTGACCAGATGGTCCCATTAATATGTTGTCTTATATACTATGGAGTAAAATTATCTAGCACGTTGTTACGATAATGAAGCTTTGAGAATTAACTTCTGCATATTTTGCACTTCAAGGTCACAAGCTTGGTGCTTTCAGATTCATCTTTCTGGGTTTTGGATGATTCCTCGTTGTTGGTTCTTTTGTTTGCTCCTTTGCTATGTGTCTGATTCAGTAGGCTTGTAATGTACAATTAGTGGAAGTTTCTTGGTGATCATGGCTTAAAATTTCCACAGCACTAGGTTAGAAGTGTGCTCCCTTTCAAGCTCTAAGTTCTATTAATTCCTTGGCATGTAGAGACTTGTATATAGCAGATGCAAGAAACAATTACAATTTTTTTTTGTTGAGTTCATGAAGTATTATCAAAGAATATGTGGAAGATAAGGAATGTTGTCAATGATTAAAAATATTCGGTAAGCGATATATCTATAAATAATTTTCATTGCATCTTGTTCAGCAATATCTGGTAGTCTTATTACTATATATGTGTTACAATAGTGATATGAGTTCTTTTTCATATGGTTGGCTGGTTATAACCATTCTTCTTTTATGTACAGGGCTTCTGCCTTATTTGTTGGTGTGTATGAGCCTACGAAACAGAAATTGTTGAAGATGTTTCCTGAAAATCTTAGCGCTGTTGCTCATCTGGTACGAGATCTTCGATTTCCTCTTCTTTTGTCTTGGGCATGTGGCTGATGGTTGCTCTAAAAGTAATCTTATAATTTTGTAAATCCATGTATTAGTGCTTGTCGTAACAAAAATATTGTTCTTTAAGGTATTTGAAGTCTCCATGTACATTTAGATGCACAAATAATATGTTGTCTCCAAACTTTTCCTATGGAATCAAAATTCCATATTTTGAATCTATCTTTTTCCCCTCTGTTTAATAATCTTCATTTTCCTGTTGCATCGGTCCCCAATTGAACCATCCCATCTATCATCCTGAATGATTTGTCCAATGTCCATCCTGAATTCTTTTAAGTTTTAACTCTTTTAATCTTACTTTGCCCAAAATTAATCCTATTTTTTTTTTCCCTTTTATTAATTTCCTTTTCTTGCAATAAACTGTTGAATTTTATGCAGACTGCGGGTGCCATAGGAGGGCTTGCTGCTTCTCTTATCCGTGTTCCAACAGAGGTAGATTCTCTGCCTAAACAATTTCATATCAAGAATGCTTAACTAGCCATCAGTTGTTTGATAAAATTTCCCCTTCAACAATTCATAGGTTGTTAAGCAAAGGATGCAGACTGGGCAGTTTGCTTCAGCTCCCAATGCTGTCCGTCTTATTGTTGCTAAGGAAGGACTTAAGGGTCTTTATGCAGTATGTGATTAACCTTGCCTCTCTGTCCCACCACCCTGTCATGCTCACAGTTTTTATTATCTATTCTGATCTCTGTTACTTGATGTAGGCATGTAGCATATTTGATTATGAATATAATCTTGCTTTTGGTTTGAGATCTTCTAAGCCTTAATTCTTAACTGCAAGCTTGTAGTCATTGCATTTAGTTAATTATTTTGTATATGTTACTTGACTGTCATCTCTGAGATTGCAGGGATATGGATCTTTTCTATTGCGGGATTTGCCCTTTGATGCAATTCAATTCTGCATTTATGAGCAGCTTCAGATTGGCTATAAGGCAGCAGTAAGCTCCTTGCCATTCATCATTGCTTTTTAACAATTGTATAATTGACTCTTTGATGGAATTTTTTTTGTTTCTATTAAATATTTTATGAATTTACCATTTCCTCGAATATAGAAAATGTTGCTAAAATGATTCTTTACTGGGGGTGATTTAATTACAGTTCCATGTGTCTAGGAGCTGTGAGTTCCTTTCATATAAACCATTGTGCACAGAATATTAGCTGCAAAGCAGTAGGGTCTTTATATCATGGGTTGATGTTAGAATTAATGAATTATAGAAAATCTTGAATGTTATATAAGAAGAGCAATCTTGAAATTAAAACTGGTTTAAACCTGGGAGGCATGGGCTATATAATTAGATGATTTTGCATTTTAAGTTCAGTGTACATCCTTAAACATTAATCAAATCAAAGCTGGACAAAGCCTGATATCTATCTATGAGTTCTAATCTGGGTAGCATTGGATTTGGCAAGTTTTTTTTATGGAGAATTTCGGATTTATATTGTTTGCTATGTTTTGTACATGGAATGTTTTCTATAAGAACCATGTATTATTCTCCTTAGCAATTCCATTACCTTATGTACTGTGAATTCCATAATGCCCTTCTTTACCTAGAACAACTCTAACCTTGTCATCAATAGTATTGTAACTTAGTACCAAGCATATTATTATATTTTAACATGTGGTTTACTCTCCAAATCCAATGGTCCTGTATCTTTGAAGTCATTGAATTTATAACTCCATATGTAACAAATTTGGCATTTAAAATCAAAAGACCTGTATCTTTTGCTAAACTCAATACTAAGATTATCATTCTTAACATATGTAATTATGCAGAGCTGAGTCCACCTATTCTAGTTCTTTTGGGAGAACCAGGAAGTATATGAACCCAACAAAAGTTTAGGTAAATTTTAAATCCCCTAATACTCCTTCATATGCAGCCCAGCCCCTCCAGAATAAATGGTTATGTATATAGTATACTGTGAAATATTAGGTTTGAATGACCTAATTTTTTTATTCCATCAGAACATATATTTATATACAATTGGAGATCTAGACATTAGAACTTCTTTCCTATTTTTAAAGGAGAAAATCTTGTCTAATCTATTCTAAATAAGGAAAACAATTATACAACTAATTACACCTAATTTACAGTAAAGAATCCCAACACTCCCCCTCAAGCTGGGTTGTAAATATTTAGCATACCCAGCTTGCAACTAAGATCTTCAAAATGCGCTCTTGGAAGTGCTTTAGTTTGAATATCAGCAGTCTGTAGATTAGAAGGAATGTAAACAGGCTTGATTACTTTCTCTTCTATCTTTTCTTTGATGAAATGCCGATCTATTTTCACATGCTTGGTCCGATCATGATGAACTGGATTTTTAGCAATACTGATGGCAGATTGACTATCACATAGTAGCTGAATTGTTCCCTCAGAAGGTATCTTTAATTCGGCTAATACTCTTTTCACCCAAATTCCTTTGCAAATACCATGAGCCATAGCTCGGAATTCCGCTTCTGCACTACTTCTAGCTACAACAGCTTGTTTTTTACTTCTCCATGTTGTCAGATTTCCCCAAACATAGGAACAATAACCAGAAGTGGAACGTCTATCTGTGATTGAGCCTGCCCAGTCTGCATCGGAATACAATTCCACTTTCCTACTTGAGTTCTTTCTGAATAACAGTCCCTTTCCTAGAGTCATTTTCAAGTATCTTAAGATTCTGTACACCGCTGTCATGTGTTGTTCAGTAACGTTGTTCATGAACTGACTAACAACACTTACTGAGAATGCTATGTCAGGCCTAGTATGTGAGAGATAGATCAACTTCCCTATAAGTCTCTGATATCTTCCCTTTTCTACTGGAGCACTGTCTTTATTTGAACCAAGTTTGGTAGTGTAGTCCATAGGTGTCTCTGCAGGCTTACACCCAAGCATACCTGTTTCTTTAAGAAGATCCAATACATACTTTCTTTGAGAAACTGCAATGCCTTGCTTAGACCTGGCCACTTCCATTTCGAAGAAGTATGTGAGTTTACCTAGGTCCTTGATCTCAAACTCTTTAGTCAGAAATTCTTTGACTCTTGGAAACTCCTCGGAATAATCCCCTGTTAGAACAATATCATCAACATAGACAATCAACACAGAAATCAGTCATTTTAAAGAATGTTTTACAAACATTGTATGATCAGACTGTCCCTGTATATACCCATTACTCTTCATAACTCCGGTAAATCTCTCAAACCAAGCTCTGGGTGATTGTTTGAGACCATAAAGTGACTTCTTTAGTCGACACACTTTGTTGATGTTTGATGAGTTCTGTAGTCCTTGGGGAATGTCCATATAGACCTCTTCTTCTAGATTCTCGTTCAAGAACGCATTCTTGACATCTAGTTGATGGAGGGGCCAATCCAAATTTGCTGCAAGAGAGGAGTATTCGAATAGTGTTGAGTTTTGCAACCGGAGCAAAGGTCTCCTAATAATCTATGCCATAGGATTGAGTAAATCCCTTAACTACCAACCGAGCCTTGTATCTGTCAATACTACCATCTGCCTTTGTTTTTACAGTGAAGATCCACTTGCACCCGATCACATTCTTTCCATGAGGCATATCAGTAATTTCCCAAGTATCATTCTTCACCAGAGCACTAACTTCTTCATTAACTGCTTTCTTCCATTCTGGGATAGCCATGGCTTCTTGGATTGAATTAGGAATGTAGATAGAAGTGATTTTTCTGGTGAATGCTTGGTAAGATGAAGATAGTCTCTCATAATTCACATAGTTGCCAATAGGGTACAATGGATTACTTCTGCATTCTCTTATCCCTTTCCTGAGTGCAATCGGTAGGTTCTCATCGGAATTATCATGATCACTTAAATTAGTACCTGCCGAATTTTCCTCCACAGTCTGTAAGTTAGATGTAGTGATTTTTACCTCAGGTTCAGATGTTGACAGTAGCTGTGAATCTACTAGAGTTTCTGATTCCTTCGGTGTTTTCCTTTTCCTGTGATAATCAATTATCTCGGGATATTCAGAATCAGTTGGTTTCGGTTTAGGTTCACTTTGGACACTTGGAGAAAGTGCAATTTCAGTTGTTTCCGTTGTAATTTCAGGTGTTTCCGGTTTAATTTCAGGTGTGTAATCTATACTATCCAATAAAAACTGATATTCTTGTGGTTGACTCTGACTAGAACTCTCCCCCTGAATATCAGTTTTGGGGTAATAAGTTTTTGTTTCAAAAAATGACATCCATAGTGTGATAAAACTTTTGGTTGTCAGGACAGAAACATTTGTAACCCTTTTGGTTGGGAGAGTACCCTACAAAGATACATTTGGTGGATCGAGCATCAAGCTTGGTTCATTGTTTTTGATGGATATCCACAAACACAGTACACCCAAATATTCTTAGAGGAAGAGTGGAAATCAGCCGACTTTGAGGAAAGTGTTGTAAAAATACTTGATTTGGAGTTGAAAAATCTAATACTTTGGATGGAAGTCGATTGATTAGGTATGCTGCTGTAAGTACAGCCTCACCCCAAAATCGTTTTGGAACATTGGATGAAAATAACAGAGACCTGGCAATGTCCAGAAGGTGTCTATTCTTTCTCTCAGCTATCCCATTTTGCTGAGGGGTATCTACACAGGAACTTTGGTGTATGATTCCCTCATTTGATAGATATGAGCCAAGGTTAGAATTAAAAAACTCTTTTCCATTGTCAGTTCTAAGTATTTGAATCGAAGTTTGAAATTGATTTTTAATCATTGTTTTGAAATTCTTAAATATTTGAGGAACTTCTGATTTATTTTTCATGAGAAAAATCCATGTGAGTCGTGTGTGATCATCTATGAAAGAGATGAACCACCGAGCTCCTGTGACATTTGGAACTTGAGATGGGCCCCAAACATCACTGTGGATCATAGAAAAAGGTTTTGATGCTTTGTATGGCTGAATTGGGTATGAAATGCGAGAGTGTTTTGCAAATTGACAAATTTCACATTGAAAAGAACTAGCACTTTTATTTCTGAATAAACTTGGAAAAAGTTTGGATAAGTACATAAAACTTGGGTGGCCTAACCTGTAATGCCACACCATGACCGACCTTTCACTCTCACTTTTCAACTCACTAACTAAGAATTAGTTTGATAAGACATAGGTTCACTCACTCCTAGATGAGATTGTCTTACAGAATCCGGCTGAACCTCAAGATGATAGAGCCCAGCATAACTCCTAGCATTGCCAATCATCTTCCCCGAAGTCACATCTTGAAATCCACAGACATGAGGAGAAAAATTAGCTATACAGTTAAGATCTTGGGTAATTTTATTTATGGAGAGTAAGTTGCAGTCTAGATTAGGAACATATAGAACAAATTTGAGTGTTATGTCTCTGGATACCACAACTGAACCAGTCCCTTCAACTTTTGCTAAAGAACCATCTGCAATTCTAACTGTGAGAGCTTCATTACAAGGAGAATATGTGTGGAAAACTCGCCTATCTCCTGTCATGTGATCAGAAGCGCCGGAGTTTACAATCCAGGGCTTATAATGCTCTTGTTTCACAGTCAAGGCCTTAAGAAAATTACCTTTTTGAGCTATGGAACCTGACCCAACAATTGGTGGATTTTGCTGTGATTGCAGCAGCCTTCTTAGTCCATCAAGTTCCTCTTTGCTAAAATTTGCAAGTTGCTCTGAACTACCAGCCATGTTGCCTCGAATTTCCTTCTCTGCCGCTATCTTTGGCATCCAATCAACAAGTTTTCCATGGAGTTTCCAGCAGGTTTCTTTGGTATGACCAGGGCAGTGACAATGTTCACACCATGGTCTTCCCCCTTTTCGTGGCTGCTGCAGGTTTCGGACAACCAAGGCTGATGACTCACCAGTAGCAGCTGATTTTTCCATCCCCAGCATAAAATGGTGTCTACTCTCTTCCCTTCGTACCTCAGAGAAAGCTTCACGTAAGCTTGACAGCGGTTTTGTGCTAAATATCCTTCCTTTTACTGCATCAAGACTTGAATTCAAGCCAAGCAAAATTTGTAAACCTGCTTATTTTCTATGATCTTCTTGTATTGTTTGAGATCATTGGTAGTATCCAGGAATATTTTTCAAAAGCGTCCAGTTGCTGCCAGCTTTGATGGAGTTTGTTGTAATACTCGGTCACAGACAAATCACCTTGTCGGAGATCGTGCAAAAAACCCTCCATTGTCACAGTTCGGGGGTGTTGTCTTTATGAGAATAAGTGTCTTTTACAGCCTCCCAGATTTCTGCAGCAGTTTCATATAGGAGAAAATTTTCTCCTATGTGTGGCTCTATGGAATTCACTAGCCAAGACATAACCTTGCTATTATCTCTCTTCCAGATCCGATAGCCATCGTCTTTTTAGTCTGGTTTGGTGATATGTCCAGTGAGATAATCTTCTTTTTCCTTGCTGCGGACATGAAACATGAAGGTTTGAGACCATTGGATGTAGTTTCGGCCATTCAATTTGTAGATGGTGATTAGTGTGGATGAGTAGTTTGTCAGGTCTCCCCCATTGTTGTTGAACATAACAGTTTCCACGTTTGAGGAGGATGATTTTGGAGTTTCAATTGAAGATTCTTTGGTGTTTGTCATATTTGGTATTTGAAGTTGCTACTGAGAATTAGGTAAAGGCTAGGACGGCCGATGAATACTGCCGGAATAAGCAGTGTAGAATGCTGTCGGAAAAAGCAGTGGAAAGAGAGTTGACCTAGAACGGCTGTGGGATTGACATGAGGTGTCTAGGGTTGCTTTGATACCATGTGAAATATTAGGTTTGAATGACCTAATTTTTTTATTCCATCAGAACATATATTTATATACAATTGGAGATCTAGACATTAGGACTTCTTTCCTATTTTTAAAGGAGAAAATCTTGTCTAATCTATTCTAAATAAGGAAAACAATTATATAGCTAATTACACCTAATTTACAGCAAAGAATCCCAATATATACGAATCGGATGAGGAGGATCTACTAGAGGGCCAAAAAAGTGAGAAAGACCAACAGTCACATAAAGTTATATCCCAGAATTTAGTCAGATGTTCAATTCCCTTACGGTCATTAATTTCGGTTATCTTTAATCTGAGATATTGTTAATAGTATTAGTTTCCATTATCTATGACTGACAGAACACAGTAAAACACATTGTTAATCACAAGCACTACACGAATGTAGTTTAATTATTCCCTAGTTAGGGAGGAACTTAATGCTGCAGTCAGGCTACACGCTGTCCTCCACACTATTAGTTGTCTTGACAAATTTTGTTGAGTTGATAAATTTTTATGTTTTTTTTTTCCCTGGTAGGCTTGTAGAGATCTGAATGATCCTGAGAATGCTGTCATTGGTGCTTTTGCTGGTAATGACATCTTATCAATGATTGAGTTATTCTTACAATGACTTTTTACAAGATACTACTTTACACTCTTCAACTTTAGAATCATATCATTTGCAACCACACATAAATATGTAAAATTTTGTTACTGCAGTGTCTAAATTGCATACACTAAATTTGGTTTACTTAATGCAGACTAGATTGTTGGAACTTAGTGCTAGGCTGCCTCATCAAAGTTTGGCACAGTTCCGAAGAAAAACAATAATAATAGAAATTATTATAATAATTAATAATAATTAATAAATAGACAATTAATTAGTTTGAGGGTTTGTAAGAGAATCCAACTAAAAAGCCTAAACAATTCGGTTGAGGACCCACTTGTAATATAAGCAGCTATATTGAACTCTAAATTTGATCCAAGTGGAGTACTTCAACACTCACATGCAGGTTGAATGAACACTTGTTTCAGATATCTAATGGGCCTTCCATGTGCACCTGAAATAGAACCAAACCATGGTAACCGGATAGAGAAATACAAATTCACTTGGTTTCAGATACAATGCTAAGAAATATAACCCAAAATTTTAAGCTATTAGGCAGAGGGCCCAACAATGGTTTAGGTGGCCTTGTTGAATGCTCACTAAATTGATGTAAAATACCTTAATAGAGTTTTAAAAGGAGTAATAAAGAGTGTTGGTTTTATTGTGTATGATGGTGTGTTGTGTGTTCTCTCTTTTACAGGTGCACTAACCGGAGCTATAACTACTCCTCTCGATGTGATTAAGACCAGGTTAATGGTTCAGGTATGGCCAATCCTTTTTCTGCCATTCTTCTCAATATAAGCAGGGCGTTATGCAAGTCCCTTTTATTCCTTTGTAGGGATCAGCAAACCAGTACAAGGGGATCATTGATTGTGTTCAAACCATTGTTAGAGATGAAGGACCTCCTGCTCTTCTGAAGGTAGTAATCTTCCATATTCCTTTATTTTTATTTATTTTTTATTTTTCATTCTCTCTTTATGGAGCTTCAGTGCAATGTATTCTGTATGTGTAAGCATAATTTCCAGATTTTTTACTCATATTACAAAGAGTGACAATATGGGGTTCAACTTTGAAGAAATATGCTTGATTGCCGTAATTTTCTTTATTGAAGTTTTCAACTAGAATATATATATAGCAGTTGAGGACTGCCAATAAATGGAGGATCTGTTTCTCTTAATTTATAGAACCAAATCCGTCTAATCTAGGCCCTAACTAAGGAAGCCAAACCCCTCTAATTTAGGTCCTGACTAAGGAAAGAAATAACTGTACAATCAAGTAAAATAATAACAAAATCTGTATGGTCAACAACCCCTCTCAAGTTGGGTTGAAAATATTGATCATACTCAGCTTGCTACTTAATTCATCTAATTTGGCCCGTGGAAGTATTTTAGTTAAAATATCTGCAATTTGTTGGCTGGTTGGAGTGTAAACCAGCTGCAAAATCCCTCCATCAATATTTTCCTTTATAAAGTGTCGGTCTTGTTAGAATATTATCATTAATTAAGAAGATTGTATAGTTGACCTTGTATAAGTTGACTGATTTGATTTGATTTGATTAGCTTATAATCAATTAGAGAATCAATTAGCTTATTTGTAGGTATTTGTTTCATATTGTATCTATATTCCTAATTGTATTTTCCCTATAAATTACCTCCAATATGGAGAAGAATACATAACAAAAAAATCTGAATTGTTTATGGTATCAGAGCCAAAGGATTTAGGTTTTCTGATTCTACTTTTTTTTCTATCCTTTTTTCTTTTCTAAAGCAATAGGACTGCTACTCATTGTTTTCCGGTGAGTCTTACTGGAATAACTGTCGCCGGCGTCGTATCAACCTCGTCGGTCGTCTTCAACCCATCGTCGATCGCTGCCAACCCAACACCGATCGTCTTCAGCCCTACCATCTGCTCAAAGTCTATCGCGACCCGACCCGACCCGATCCACGTCAGTTCTTCCTACTGTAGCGACCCTCGTCGCCGATTAGTCTGTCGACACCAACGTTCGTCCATCGGCAGGTGTCCGACCTAACCTGCGACCCACGTCACCTCTAATCTAGTTGTTCTTCATCGCAAACCAAACCCGACCCGACCCGACCCGTGTCGGCTTTCTTTCTCCTCCATCAGCGACTCACGTCGCCTGATTTCTTTGTCCTTCATCAGCGACCCACGTCGCCCAATTTCTCTATTTTATATATATATATAAACCAACTTCTCTGTAAAAAAAAAAGAGTAAAAGTCCAATTTTTTTCTTTCATTTGCTTCCGCTGATACTGTTATACTACCACTACTCTGGCCAATGATGACAAAGAATCAGACAAATCTAGCCACACAATAACGCCACCGCCACTAATACTTCCGCCAATTTATTCCCATGATAACTCATCTAAGATTGAGATTAAATTGGATGGATCAAACTACCATTTATGGTCGAAGTTTGTTGAAATCTTCGTGGCTGAGATAGACAAATATGGTTTTCTCATTGGGGAATGAGTTAAGCCTGCCACCACCAGTCCCACCTATAGGCAATGGTTGGCTGATAATGCTCTTGTGCAAGGATGGCTCGTCAGATCTATGACTCCCAAAATTATGGGGAAGTTTATCCGATTACCTATGGCTCAGGCCATTTGGGAAGCAGTTGCTCGTACCTACTATAATGGTGCAGATCAATCCATCATCTATGAACTCAACAACAAAGCATTCTATATGCGTCAATCTGGGCGCCCTATTGCTGAGTATTACGGGGAATTGAACACAATCTGGCAGGAGTTAGATCAACGTTGCCCAAATGATATGACCGATGCCTACAGATATGATTCGACTGAATGATCACATTGAAAAACAAAGAGTATACATATTTCTTGCAGGACTAGACCCTGAATTTGACAAAGTACGAGCTGATGTGTTACGTATAGATCCATTTCCTGGTGTTGAAGGAGCATTTGCTTATATCCGTCGTGAGGCACAACGTCAAGCCACTATGCTAGCTTCCCCACAAGTAAGTGACAACTTTGCTCTATTAATCAATAAAGGGGTTATAGGAGACAAAATGTACTCAATTTGGACAGAAATATCATATCCGAGATGCCTGCTGGAGATTGCATGGGTATCCTGAGTTGTACGGAAAAAAAGAAGAAAGGGCCTCCAAAGACTGGAACTGCCTCTCTTGCATCTTCCTCCAACAACTCATCCATTCCACAGGGTAATATTTGTGATTCTAAAATTCAATTCCTCAACTCAGGTACTTTTCTTTCTGCTTTTAGTGTTTCTACAATTTTTAGTAATAATACCTGGATAATTGATTCTGGTGCAACGGATCACATGACTTTTAACTCTCAAAACTTTAGTCATCGTACTCCGACCGAAACAAATGTGTCATATGCTGATGGTACACCTACCCCGGTTCATGGGGCTGGATCCATATCACTAACTCCATCCTTACATTTATCATCTGTTTTACATGTGCCCACTTTATCTAGCAACTTACTCCCAATCAGTCAAATCACTAAATCTCTAAACTGTGTTGTGACTTTCTGGCCTTCTCATTGTGTATTTCAGGACATCACAACCAAGGAGATGATTGGAACTGACAGGGAAAAAGGAGGGTTGTACTACTTTACAGCAAACAATGTTTTTAGTCATCCTCACAAAGCAACACAAGTTAGAACCAACAACGAGAGTAATATTTTCCTTTGGTATAGGCGTCTAGGTCATTGTTCTTTTGAATATCTCAAATTTTTATTTCCTTCGTTGTTTAAAACTATTGAGCACAATAATATGCAGTGTGAGACATGTGTTCTGTCAAAACATCATCGCACTGTTTTGCCCCCTAGTAATAATAATAAAAGATTTATGCATTTCTCTCTTGTTCATTCTGATGTTTGGGGTCCATCTAACGTTGTCTATATCTGGTATGTGTTGGTTTGTTACGTTTATTGATGATTGTACTCGTATGACTTGGATTTTTCTTTTAAAAAATAAAAGTGATGTATATGATGTTTTTCAAAAAAATTTATAATATGATTCTCACACAATTTCATAAGAAAACTCAAGTTTTACGTTCAGATAATGGTGGTGAATATTTGAATCATAATGTAAAAGCTTTTTGTTTGAAAAACGGTATTCTTCACCAAACATCTTGTGCACATACCCCACAACAAAATGGTACTGCCGAGCGTAAAAATCGTCATCTTTTAGAGGTTGCACGATCTTTACTGCTCGGAATGCATATGCCTAAATCTTTTTGGGGTGATGCAGTACTATCTGCTGCATATCTAATTAATCGTATGTCATCCAGTGTTCTATCTTTTCAAACCCCACTACAATCCTTGTCTCATTACTGTGATGTTAACTCTGCATTACATATTTTCCTCGGGTTTTTGGATGTGTGGTATATGTACAGGTTCATATTCCTCATCGAGGAAAGTTAGATCCACGTGCTTGTAAGTGTGTTTTTATAGGATATTCTAGCTCATAAAAAGGATATAAATGTTATCATCCTCCATCCCGTAGGGTATTTGTGTCACATGATGTTACTTTCTGGGAGGATGAGGCATACTTTACCTCAAAGACTTCTCTTCAGGGGAAGAATCTGAACTATGAAGGGAAGTCTCCTAAAACTGCTGACAATGGTATACCTATTAGTCTGAGAAGTCAATCTTTCGAAAGAAAAAATCGATCTTCGGAAAGTAAGATTCCTGATAGTCTCACAGAAAAGATAGAACCAACATTGAGAGTGTATGAAAGACGGAATAAAGGGAAAGAGAAATAGGGGGAGTCAGTTCTCATACAGGTAGTACAACCTTCCTCTTCTCCATCATTGGTTTGTCAATAAGACTCTGAGGTTGAAAATGCTCTTGAGGTAACTCTTGAACCCTCCTCTTTATCTAATGATTTATCCAGTGAAAATCACATAGATCTTGATCCCAGTCTAACTACTAGACGGTATCCTAGTCGAGAACATAGACCACCTGTACGATTTGGTTTTTCTCCCGAGCGACCTCCAGCAGATAGTAATGCTCTTTACTCTATTACTAATTACACCTCAACTCACAGACTATTTGAAACCTTTAAAGCCTTTGCACATCAATTATCCTCTGTATCTATTCCTAGTAAATTGCAAGATGCACTGACAGACCAGTATTGGATCCGAGCCATGGATAAGGAGATGAAAGCTTTACAAAAAAATTGTACCTAGGAGATAGTGGATCTTTCTAAAGGAAAGAAGGTTGTTGGATGTCGATGGGTATATACCATCAAACACAAGTCAGATGGCTCAATTGAAAGATACAAGGCTAGGTTGGTTGCCAAAGGGTACACTCAGACTTACGGGGTTGACAACCAGGAGACCTTTGCCCCGGTAGCAAAGTTAAACATTGTTAGGGTACTTATCTCACAACTGCTAATCTGGAGTGGTCTTTGAAACAATTTGATGTAAAGAATGCTTTCTTACATGGGGAACTCAGTGAAGAAATTTATATGGATCTCCCCTCTGGTTTTGATTCTCAAACTGGTAAAGTTTGTAAACTAAAAAACGCTCTCTACGGACTAAAACAATCATCAAGAGTCTGGTTCGGACGACTCAGTACTTCCATGAGAAAATTTGGATATCAGCAGAGTAACTCTGATCACACCTTATTCTTCAAACGTAAGGGTGACAAAATCATTATACTGATCGTCTATATTGATGATATGATTGTTACAGGAAACGATGATCTGGAGATGACTACTCTTCAAAGTCACTTGGCCACAGAGTTTGAAATGAAAGACCTGAGGGTATTAAGGTACTTTCTGGGAATTGAGCTAGCTCGGTCAAAACATGAGATTTTCCTTAGTCAGAGAAAGTATGTTCTTGATCTGCTTACAGAAACTGGGATGCTTGCTAGCAAACCATCAAATACTCTTATGGATCAAAATCACAAGTTATGTGAATGTCCAGATCACCCTGATCAAACCCCGACAAACAAAGAAAGATATCAAAGGCTGGTTGGTAAGCTTATCTACTTATCGCATACTCGTCCTGATATTGTATATGCGGTGAGTCTGGGAAGGCAATTTATGCATGCTCCCACTGAGAGTCACATGGATGCAGTACTTCGGATTCTAAGATATTTAAAAGGATCTACTGACAGAGGATTAATGTTCTCTAAAAATGGACATCTAGACATCTAGACATCTAGACATCAAGGGATACATAGATGTTGATTGAGCTGAGAATGTTAGTGATCGGAGGTCTACTTCTGGTTACTTTACCTTTATAGGAGGTAACCTAGTCACTTGGCGGAGTAAGAAACAGACTGTGGTGTCACGATCCAGTGCTGAAGCAGAATTATGAGGGATTGCCCAAGGAATTACTGAATTACTGTGGTTGAAGAACTTATTAGGGGATTTGGGATTTCACCCGAAGGATAGCATGAAGCTATATTGTGATAATAAAGCTTCAGTACAGATTGCCGATAATCCTTTCCAACATGATCGTACAAAACATGTGGAAATTGATCGATTCTTCATCAAAGAGAAATTAGAAGGGAAAATAATTGAGCTTCCGCATGTATCAAGTAAATATCAACTTGCAGATATCCTTACAAAGGCCATTAATGGAAGGAACTTTCATGACTCAATTATCAAGTTGGGCACGAGTGACATCTATGCACCAACTTGAGGGAGAGTGTTAGAATATTATCATTAATTAAGAAAATTGTATAGTTGACCTTGTATAAGTTGACCGATTTGATTTGATTAGCTTAGAATCAATTAGCTTATTTGTAGATATTTGTTTCCTATTGTATCTATATTCCTAATTGTATTTTCCCTATAAATTACCTCAAATATAGAGAAGAATACATAACAAAAAATCTGAATTGTTCAGGTCTATCTCAATGTGTTTGGTTCGGTGATAGTGAACTGGATTTTTAGCAATATTAATCGTAGCTTGGTTGTCACAAAACATGTTAATGGGCCCTTCAAACGGTACTTTTAGATCACTTAAAACCCACCCGTTTGATCCAAAGACCTTCACATATTCCATGTGCCATCGCACGTAATTCAGCTTCAGCACTGCTTCTAGCTACCACCGACTGTTTTTCACTTCTCCAAGTGGTTAGATTTCCCTAAACTATAGTGCAATAACCTGAAGTGGACCTACTGTTTGTAATGGAACCTGCCTAGGCAGCCCCAGTCAACATCGGTCAAAACGGATACCTCTCTGCTTTCTACTTTCTACTTTCTTGAAAAACAGTCCTTTTCCTGGGGTTAATTTTAGGTACTTTAGTATTCTCTGGACATCCACCATATGTTCCTCTGTAGGCTGTTCATGTACTGACTAACAACACTAACAGGGAAAGCTATATCCGTCCTTGTGAGTGAGAGATATATTAGCTTTCCGACAAGTCTCTGATATGTCCCCTTGTCTACCGGAGGGCTGTCCCTATCAGAACCGAGCTTCATTGTGGTGTTCATGGGAGTTTCAGTTGGCTTGCACTCTTCCATTCTGGTTTCTTGCAGCAAGTTAAGAACATATTTCCTTTGGGATATGAAAATGCCCCTTTTTGAGCGAGCTACTTCCATCCCTAGGAAGTATCTTAGATAACCCAAATCTTTTATCTCACACTCTTGGGCAAGGCAGCTCCTTCTATGTGGTATCTCCTCCGTAAAATCCTCAGTTAAGATTATATCATCCACATATACTATCAATTTAGCCCGCAACCCCCTTTCTAAGTACTTGATGAACATGGTGTGATCGGATTGACACTACCCATAACCATTTTTCTTGAAGACTTGAGTGAATTGTTCAAACCAGGTCCGAGGAGACTGCTTTAGTCCGTAAGTGACTTTCGAAGACTGCGTACTTTATTAACTGTAGCTGCAGTTTTGAAACCAGGTGGAATCTTCATGTACACTTCTTCTGTAAGGTTTCCGTTAAGGAATGCGTTTTTCACGTCCATCTGGTGAAGAGGCTAATCCTGATTTGTTGCCAGAGATAACAATATTCGGATTGTATTTAATTTGGCCACTGGTGCGAAAGTCTCCTCGTAATCAATACCTAAGGACTGTGTGAATCCTTTTGCTAGCAGCCGTTCCTTGAGTCGTTCTACACTTCCATCTGCTTTTGTCTTGACTGTAAAGACCCATTTGCAACTGATTGAATTTTTCCCTTGTGGCAGAACTGGTAGTTCCCATGTCCCGTTTTTATCCGATGCATGAATCTCATCCTCAACTGCCTTCTTCCACTATGGATTTTTCAAAGCTTCCTGTATGTTTCTTGGCACTGAAATGTTAGAGAGCCTTGAAATAAAAGTTTTGAATCAGGATAAGATACCTTCATAAGGCACATATTTAGCCATAGGATAAAGAGGTCTGTCCCGACATTCCCTGTACCCCTTTCTTACGGCAATAGGCATATCAGAATCAAATATTGGAGCCACTTCAGTCTTTGCTGGATTTGGGTCAAAATCTTGGACTGTAGAATCAGGTTGAGATTCTTGACTAGTGTTATTATCAGCCTGAATCCTATCTCCCATCTTCCTCTTTCTGTGGTAAACAATTATCTCCTTTTGCGTGCAGATAGGTTGACGTTTTGGTGAGTTAAACAACTGCCGATTTCTAGGGTAACTAGAAGATTGATTAGGGGAATTCTGAGAAGATTGAGGTGGGTTCAGACAAGATTGAGGCTGCTGATTCCTAGGAGAACTAGAAGGCTGATTTTCAGCAATTAATCGTTGATTATGAGATTGATTTGATTTCTGAATTTTAGAATAGAGTTGACCTGGACTTGGCTGCTGATTTTGAGTAATTAATTGCTGATTATGAGGCTGATTTGATTTTTGAATTTTAGAAGAGGGTTGACTTGAACTAGGCTATTGATTTTCAACAGTTAATTGTTGCTTGAGAGACTGATTTTTAGGAATAAAATCAGATTTAGCAGAGAGAATTAGACTTGGACTAGGATCCCAAAACAGATATTCATGGTTTGAGGTAGAATTCCCCCTGAATATCGGTTTTAGGAGAAACGAATTGATTTTGGAAAAATGTTACATCCATTGTGTGATAAATACGTTTAGTAGATGTGCAGTAACACTTGTATCCCATCTTATTAGATATTCCCCTTAATAGATTTAGGATCCAATTTTACTGCGATTATGGGAATACACATGGATGAAAACAGTGCTTCCAAAACTCTAGGAGAAATATCAGTTAATAACCTATTTTGTGGATAGAATTTTTGCAGGATTTTACTAGGTGTGAAAAAATTTAAAACATTTAAAACATTGGAGGGAACCTGGTTAATTAGGAATGTTGCAGTAAGAACCGCTTCACCCTAAAAATTCTTTGGAACATTACTAGAAAACATCGGGGATCGGGCAACCTCTAACAAATGACGATTCTTTCTCTCAACAATCCCATTATGTTGTGGTGTATCTACACACGTACTTTGATGTATGATTCCATCATAAAAAAGATAATTGCTAAGAAATGAGTTAAAATTCTGTCATTGTCGGTTCGAATTTGAATACCCGTTTCAAATTGAGTTTGAATCATCCTTTTAAAACATTTAAAAATATGTCACTTCAGATTTTTTCTTCATAAGATAAATCCAGGTGAGCCTGGTGTGATCATCATCTACAAAAGAAACGAACCACTTGGCCCCTGTGATGTTTGAAACCCTGGAAGTCCCCCAAACATCATTGTGGATTATTGAAAAAGGTTTGGATGATTTATATGGTGAAATTGAATAAGTGCTCCTAGAATGTTTAGCAAATTGACAGATCTCACATTGAAAAAGGAGTGGATTTTTATTTCTGAACAATACAGGAAATAACTTTGACGAATAAGGAAAACTTAAATGGTCTAGACGATAATGCCAAATCAAGACATCCTTATCGCTGTAAGGCCAATACACTAGATTAGAGGTTCTAGAAGATTTACTGCAACCGGCCCCACATACTATTGGAGTGAACCATTTCCCCATAGAAGGCTCCGCTTTGAGATAGTAGAGTCACTGATTCTAGCACTGCCAATAATCCTTCCATAACCCAAGACCTGAAAAAGACAATTTAAGAGAGAATTTAGCTACACATTTCTTATCTTGGGTCAATTTTCTCACAGTCCAATATAGGTACAAATAACACAGAGTCAAGAATAATTGTGTTAGTCACTGCCACTGAACCGATCTCAGCAACCTTGGATAAGGACCCATATGCTATACGAATATTGAGATGGTTATGACAGAGAGTGTATGTAGTAAACACGCTAACATCCCCTGTCATATGATCTGACGCGCCCGAGTCAATAATCCAACACTCACTCGACACTTGTTTTGCATTAAGGTCAATCAGCTGGTAATCTGAATGAGCCAAAGATCCTGATGCAATGATAGACTGTGGCTACTGGCTGATCAACTTTTGGAGAAGAATCAATTGTTCCTTGCTAAATAATTCGACAGTAGCAATAGGTGAGTCTCCCTAAGTTGTCATGTTTCCTCGCCCTTCTCTCTCTGCCTTGGGCTTCCAATCTACCGACTTTCCATGCAATTTCCAGTGGTTGTCTTTTATATGACCTGACCTCTTGAAAAGGTCATACCATGGACGACCCTTCCTAGATTTGCTATTGAATGAGGAAATTTGGCCTCCACGAACTGCCAGTGCACTTCCATCAGGCTGAGAACTGCTGCTGTCAGTGCCAAGCATGACCTTTCTCCTGCTTTCTTCGCACACAACTTCTGAAAAAGCCTCTCTGATGGTAGGTAAGGGCTTGGCCACCATGATTCTGCCCCTCACCTCATCAAGGTTTCTGTTCAGCCTTAGCAGGAACTTGAATATCCCTCTCTTCTCAATGTTTTTCTTGTGTGTAGCCTCATCCTTAGGGTCAACAAAAACATCATTGTCGAAGGTGTCAACCTGTTGCCACAACCGAGTAAGTTTGGTGAAGTATTAAGTGACCGTTTCCTCCCCTTGACAAAGATCATGCAGAATTCCCTCAACAACGAACAGTTCTGCTTTGTTGTCAGTTGTAGAGGTTTCTTTGGCTGCATCCTAGATTTCTTTTTTCATTCAAACAGCAAAAAGTTCTCCCTTATATCGTTGTTCATCGAATTGAGCAGCGATGACATCTCCAAATTGTTTTCCGTCTTCCACTTGCGGTAACTGGCACGGCGGCACCTTCCTTGGCTGGTTTGGTGATTCCTTTGGTCAGATATTCATCTTTGTCTTTTCCCCTGATGTAGATGAGCATAGACTTAGACCATTGAAGAAAATTTTTACCTGCCAATTTGTGACCAGTTATGGGAAGATTGGGATGTGAGTTTTGTTCTGAACTCCCTCCTCCATTGTTATCGGTTTTTGGGAGCTGTAGAACGGAACCAACTTCTGAAATGGAGGTGGTGGACATGTTTGATTTGTTTAAAAGGGTGGTTTACTGCCGGAAAGAGCAATAGGGAAAACTATGGTTTGTTAGGGTTCAGAGAGTGCTCTGATATCATGAAAAAATAGGCTTGATTGCCTTTATTTTCTTTATTGAAGTTGTCAACTAGAATATATATATATATATATACAGCAGTTGAGGACTGCCAATAAATGGAGGATCTGTTTCTCTTAATTTAAAGAACCAAATCCCTCTAATTTAGGTCCTAATTAAGGAAAGAAATAACTATACAATCAAGTAAAATAATAACAAAATCTGTACGGTCAACAAACTTCAATCCCAGTGAGTGTGACTATTAATTGGTTTCTATCCAGTATTACACAAGCAGTTGAAAATTTTCAGTTTGTCCTAAGAAAACCTTTAGCTTTCATGGCTTCATGCACTTGAAGATATATTGGAGTTTATCAATAAATGGTCATAAAGGTAGGCTCTCATGATTTGGTGAACGTTATTAGAAATGGACTCTACTAGAACCTACAATGGGAGAGTAGTATATATTTGGCCATGCAAAGAAGTAAAAGGAATTAAACTTTGAGTTGGTTGTGATTTTTCAAATTTCTTTAAGATATACAGGCTCACATTTGAGAGTTTCGGGTTAGTAGTTTGTATTTCTTCAGACCTTTTGAGGTAGTAAATTAATGAATGCAATAGTTTTATTTTACTTTATTTTATTTTCGGTTAAAGTTATTTATTAATATCAATGTCATCACTTTGTGAGATAACTATAATAGAGCCTCTGAAATAAACCAAGGCTCGGTCCTACCTTATTATTTGATCTCTAAATATACAGTTATTTCCATCCTTCTGTCTATATAGTTATATCTTCATGTAAACTTGAGTAACCCAAGGTCAGAAACATATATATATAGAAACTATTGTAAGCACTCAAATACTATTCTAGGGGATCAAGTTTGTTGATGATTATGAGAACCATCTTAAAATTTGAAATGTCTCTGCATGCTACAGGGCATTGGGCCAAGGGTACTCTGGATAGGAATTGGTGGTTCAATCTTCTTTGGTGTCCTTGAACGCACAAAGCGAATGCTTGCTCAAAGGCGTCCTTCGCATAGTCAACAGCCGAAGCAGGACTAACATTTGGAAAGCACATAATGAATGCTTGCTCAGAGGCATCCTTCACGTAGTCAACAATCAAAGTAGGACGAAATTCTACTTCCCTGGATCCCTTTTACAATACTTGTTTTCAATTCCGCCAACATCACCTAGAATCTGAAACCTGCTGCTACTCACGCTGTCTTGGCATGATTAGCTTCACAAATAGCAAGTTTCATTTACTTTTGGAGAAAAAGGATCAGATAGGAGTTCATCAGTCCCTCTGCATGCAGCATTTTTATCATTTTTATCGTGATTGACAACGAGACTCCCGTAATGGAGTATTGAGTTAAACAGTTGAGAGAGGTATATGTACTGGGTTGATTCTTTGTGGAGAAACAACTTCCTGTAATAGAGTTCTTTGTCTGGGACATACAATCTGCTTCCAGCAATTTGTTCCTTTTGTTAAGTCTCGGCAGAATTTTCTTTTCCATCTTCATTTTTTCCTCTATTGGCAATGAACTGCCTCTTGGCAGATTCAACCCATGTAATAATGTAAAACTGTCTAAAAATTGAAAAATGAAGACTTAAAAAAAAAACATTTGGGTGCTTTTTATATCTTTTCAATTAGATTTCGTAGTTATTGAAATGTTTGCGGTTGTTTTTTAATTTTTTTATTGTTTTAATTATTTATTGTTGTGCAGAAAGGCTTTTTTTTTTCCCTTAAATCATCAAGTTAATAGTTAGACAACAGTTAGTCAATGGGAAATTTGTGTAATTATGTCAAAAAGATTGCTGCTAGGTACAATATAACCTAGCCTCAGGGTGTTGTGTTTGGTATAGTTTCATTGCCAGGTTTCAGTTCTGTTATAATAATTCTTGTAATATTTTTTTTTAAAAGGTTTTTTTTTATTCATTTATTTTTATTTTTTTATATATCTCTTTTACGATTTTTTTTCTTCGTTCGGCAAAACTTAAGAAATTTATGTCTATTAGAAAAAAACCGAAACTTGGGTTTTTTTTTTTTTTTTGAGTTTGTTTTAAGGCATATAAATTATTTTAAACATCCTTTATAAATTTTAGATATTTTAATATATACATTTCTCATTACTAATACATGTACGGTGTCAATGTCATTTTCTTTTAATTTATATTTTTTAAAAGACATCGTCAAACAAATCAAAATCTCCTTTTAAATGGATATCAAAAATATCAACTCATTTCTCAGGAAAAAAAAAAAAACTGCAAAAACTCTACTTGAACACACCCACCGATTACACCCACCCTTAGTTTGATTAAAGATTAAAGGTTGTTTTCTTAGACTCAAAATCTATGGACCGTAAAAGATCCAATTGTTTTAAAAGATCTGCCAGTTTGGAATATTATAGAGGGGATGTTTAACAAAGTATGAAAAGTTGGCCAGTTTATAGTTTTCTCTCTGTATATAACTTAAAGATGCTAGACAAAGTAATAAAATAACAGGACATAGCTTGTTGAAATTTCTCTTTGTAAATCACTAGAAGATGATCGACAGAAAAAGAAAGGTATTGATGGAAGCATATACAAATTGATTGCGTTCATTTGTTTAATGATTTTTGTAATGATTTGTTTATTAGTTTATTCACAATTGAATATTAAAAAAATAAATATAAGAAACTTAGAATAATTCCTAGTATTAGTTTTGAGTGCTTTTATATAATAATAATAATAATAATAAGTGTTAAAATTTTAAGAAAAAAAAAATGGTAGAACCTTATATAATTTTAATATTTTCATTGGTAATTAAAAGATACTGTTTTCAATAATTACCGCTCATACATATTTTTTATCATAAAATCTAAAATTCATTTTTTTTTTGTTTTCACTTGGAAATTGATAACATAAAAGACGAAATATGAAAACATTACCGAAGGTGTCTTATTGTTCTCCATGTTTTCAACTTTTCATGCACTAAAAGTGGAAAAATCATTCCCTTAATACGGATTTTACCTGTTTATTGAATTTAAAAATTAAAAAACGGATTTTGAAAACTTAAATGATATGAAAGTAATCCAAACAGATTCAGATGATTGCAATGTGTTGCATTATTTTTACATTATGTTATTGAATAGCGTACTAGGTTTTTCATATAAATTGTGTGATTATATTCTATCTTATTTTTTTACTAATAGACGTAATTTGTTATTTTAGACGTACACTTCCATGTCACCTTCACCCAACAAAGCATGTAGCAATTTTTCTTTTTTGAAAATCTGTTTTTTAAAGAGTTTTTTTTTTTAATGCTTTTAAAAACAGTTTCCTAAAATAAATAAAGCACAATAGTAACTACCAACCCACAATAGAATACGGGGTCCTCATAAATGTTTACAAAATGGTTTTAGTTGAATTTTTTTCTAAAATATCTTGTCTTGGAAAACTCGAATGAATTTTTTTTATATTAAAGATATTTACATATTGATATTGTACATTTCTTACAAAATTGACATTCATTGAAAGGAAAGTACATCTTGCCCTGATTTGCATCCAAATGTAGAAAAAAAAAATATGAAAGAACCACACCAACCATTTTACACCTTAAACTAATTGAGTACCTAATCTCAACAAATTCTTCAATCCTCACTGGTTTCTGCCTTGTGCTGTGTCCAATAAAGTCCAAGAATAAAACAAAATTTCCAACTCGTCAACTAATCTACAACTGTAAATTCACATGCATCTTGTTGCTTGCTATTTCTTCTAAACAGATTACCAGAATTTAACATTACCATCATCATCGTCATCATATCGCCAATTGATTATCATAACAATCATCAGGATCACATCAGTGGGAGGTATGCCCCACCGTGTCCTTTCCTCAGGACAAGTGGCCCGGCAGTTTCAGGAACCTTATCCAATGCCTTGGTACACATGTCAACAACATCGCTAAACCCTGTTGCCACAGTGGCCAGCTGCAACCGTAATCTGAGATCCCAAGTTCTCTTCAACAAGCATCTAAATGATCTCCCCAGATATTTAGCCCATTCTGCTGGTAAGCCACCACCGGTTAGCCAGACTGAGAACTGGGACTGGTCACCCCTTGCTGCCACCTCAGCCCTATAGAATTTCGCCAGTTCACCAAGCATAGAAGCCTGAAGGGGAAGTACAGCCACAAACTCGGCAACAAACTCTTCTGTTAGCTCTGGATTGAGCATTTGATTCCAAAGAACCAACGCCCACTCACTTGCCTGGTTAAGACCATAGGCTTCTGCAACGATTAAAGCTTCCTGAAAACGAGATTGCTCAACTAATGCTCGCCTGGCATTAGTTTCAGACAGGTTGAGCCACTTTGAATCTGGCATTCGAATCTGTAGAGAAACAAGGGAAGCCTGGGCACAAGCTCTGCGTGTTTTATTGCCAGCATCAAGAGAAGAGTGAGCTTCAGCAGCTTCAATATAATAAAGCATGGATTCTAGGAGGTCTTCATTTTGGTCCTTGTCAGCACGGTAAAACCATTGCTGGGAGGACTGTCCTGCTCGCGACTCTAACAGAGCAGCTGTTTCATGCTTCATGTCAAAATGGTTGTAGACCTGTAAGGAAAAAAAAACATATACATCAGGGCAAAAAAGAGCAACAATAACTTATATGAGTAAGGCTATCAAAGGAGGAAAAGACATTAATTTTGTGTTTCAGCTTTATAACTCAAGTTTATATATATAAAACTCGAGTTATAAAGTTGAGATAATAAACGGATATCTAGAAGACATATACAAACCATGGCAAATGCATCGAGGTCATTGGGGTTGAATTGCTTCAATGATGTGAGGACAGCCATTCGGAATCCTCTGACAGCCTCAGCAGTGCTAGTATCTGTATCTGCAGCAGCAGAATACTTCTGAAGAAGTAGATCCAGTTGACCATTTTCTATAAGAATGCCAAGAATAAAATTAAGGGCATGGAAGTTTCCAACTCCAGTTATCAGGCGAGCCAAACATGGAAAATCACCCTCAGACACATAAGCTTCAACCCTGGTAGCAGCAAGGGCTACAAGAACATCAACTCCATCAAGGCAAGCTGACGATTTGTAGAAGTGGTGGGAGAGAATAAGAAGCTCAACCTGCGAAGATAATTTAGTGGAGTCAAAAGTTTATGCACATAAATGCAGATGATGATAAACTAAGACACAACATAAAGAGTTGGTTTTCCTTTATATGAAACAGTGATGCTGATGATCCTCACCAGCACACTGATCACTTTAACAGATTTGGTTCCAAAATACAATTCTCAGAATCCTAAAGCAGTTTTTAAGGCTTTTCAAAGTTTTATTATATAAGATGTGTGGGAGAACATTAAGTATCAGTAGTAGTAATAGTAGTAGTAATAGTAAAAGTAATGGAAATAGTATTAGTAATAGTAATAGTATTAATGATACCTCACATGCGTGTGGGATTTCTTGCCCAGTAATCACCAACCGCATCAGTGCATGGCCAATTTCTGGTTCAGAAGGACAAAGCTCTGCCCACTTCAAGAAGTCTGAAAATCGCCACAACAGAGGAGCTGGTCCTTCCTCTTTCTGAGAATCCATATATCCCCCACGATGTGCAGCCAATAAACCCTGGGAGTAAATAGAGGATATTAAATAACAACTTATCGTAGACTAATAGCATTTTCCCCCAAGTTCCACCGACATGGGTTTGAGTTTGCTAAAACATATAATAGATAAAAAGTCGTGAATTTATGATCCAACTTTGGGCATCCAATCTATTAAGTACTAAACACAATCACCTTATTTGTCCATGCCAAATCACGGGTTATTATTGGAAATGCCAAAAGCCTATAATATTAATTCAAAGTATTGAAATCCCAATGAAAATGAAATTAACATGGCACACCTTTAGAAAGGATTCTGCTAGAATTTGAGCAATACTTGCAGCTGGGATAGAATGAGTTTGGACAAGCATATATGCTTCCTCAAACGACTCTTGTGCTTTAAGAGAAAGAAGCTGTAGCAATTCAACTGGCTGCTTGTCAAATGCCTCCAAAAATGAAAGGCCCAAGACATTTGCTGCTTTCACAACTGCTATTATTCGCTTACAGAGACCCCGCCCACTGCCTTCAGTGAAAAATGTTGCTAAAGTCTCCAACACCTAAATTCACATAATACAAGCATTAAAACCCAACAGAGAAGCAAGGAAATTGCCAATAGAAGGGAAGAAAGGAGAAAGTATAGATAAATATGATGACTTTATTTGGCTTCTACAATTCAAAACAGCGTATAATTTAAATATAAGACAATCTCAGAGAAAAGAAGAAACTAAGAGAGGCTTTGGTAATAACCTTCAAAGGATAGATAGAATGTTGGTCAGTCACTATAATGTATGACTGGATGATCGAAAGTACTTCATTGTCAAGCATACATAATGATACTTCAATACTAGGAGTCGAGATTGCTGCAAGCTTCAAAGCAGCATCCACAAGTCTGAATTCGGATGGTATGTGAGCTGGAGACAGCTTATGTTGGAGCTGCTTGGCAGCTGTTATTTGTCCAAACTCCAGAAGTGAAAGAACAGCCCTTTCCAGCTCTGCAGGTGCAACTCTTTCCTCCCACTTTGGAAATGACATCTCTATAGTTGAGATATCGTCTTGCAACTGCGAATCATTTCTAAAGTTGAGAGTGCTGGAACTATCTTCAGGATCATTGTTTTTATCTACCATGTCCCCTAAGTGTCGTCTTGGTGGCACATAACCTTTGGCCCTCCTTTTTGCCTTTGTACTTCCTCCAGATGTGCTTGAAGAGATAGCATCCAATACCTGGTTTTTGTAATGTGCATAATTAATTTCTCTTGCATCATGTTTCTCTGCAATTCTACACCTCATTGTATTAATATGGTTATCCATTTTTGTTATTAAATTTGCTGTCCGGTCAATAATATTAACAGTATTTTCCCGGTTGGAGCTGGTCAAACTAAAGTCTCCTTCACTCTTCAGTTGAGCTTCGGATTCTACTGCCAAGAGCCACACTCTAGTCTCAATTTCTCGCAGAAGATGCAATGGATATACTCTGGTAAAACCATTACAGAGGTCAGAAAAGATGTGGATATGCTACAAAACATAGCAACAACTGGCTCTGCTTTAAAATCACTTACGGATTAGACTGTGTTATCATCCCACTTAACCATTGTAGTGAAAGCAGCAACATTTCATGAAGCTCTCTAGCTGGAAGATCTTTCTCCACAGCTTCTGCATGTTTAAGTAAAAATAATCCAGCCTGCAAGTCATGACAATGGATCATATGAAAACATAAGCAAGCATGTTGCTGAGATATTTTTCAACAGTTTCCGCTTAGCGATTACTGATCAATAATCATACCTTTAGTGGAGGAAAAGAATATCTGATGAAAAGTGTCTGACAGTGGCCCCATAAAGCAACTCTCTCTTCAGGGACATCCCAAAGGAACTCTCTCCATTCAGCCACCATGGATTCAGCCTAAAAGTAGGGAAAAAGGAAACAAAAATTTGGCATTGAGAAGTAAATATAATACCACCTGCAGATGCCCAGAACCTACGGCAGGTTTGAAGGATTCATGTCAACAATCATTTTTCTTATTATTATTATTTTGGAGAAATGCATACACAGAATATATGGCAGACAATATTAGCACAGGAGGCATTCAAAAGTGAATAATTCAGAATGTGAACAAAGAAAAAAGAGTTTCCCTCAAACACTGCCCAAACTCAAAGTTAAATGTAAATGATAATGCTATTAATCTATTATAACTTAGTATCAACCAATCACGCAGAGCTTATGGACAAGAAAGGAACGTCCCAAGATTAACATTGGGTTTTACTTCAACATGTCATCTAAAAAGCCATAATATTTATTGACACAGATTTTTCACTTCATCCCCTAAGAGCAGCTTCAAGAATAGAAATACATACAAGCTACCTAATACCAACAAAATCTAAAATATGGAGAAAACACCTTTGCCTAGAAAACTCAGCTACAATGTATTAGAAATTATCTAAGCTCATTAAAACAGAACTATCTATTCTATTAAATTTAAGTAATGATATACATCCAAGAACACCACTTCCAGTCTTTAGAATAAGTTAAGCATGTAAGAGGCAGGCCTAAACAGCAACTTTAACGTCAACGATAATATATTTCCAATACACATTTTACTTTTAATATTTCCCAGACAGCTAACTAAGCAATTCTCTTTAAATATGCAACTGCAAACTACAGAAAACATTGGTTATTTCATAATCTAGAGAAATGTCTAAGTAGACCTTCTCATAGTAATTACAAGCATAGTTTTAAAATTCGAACTGAGCCGGCCGCCTCACCCCACCTCTCGTAAAAAACGAGCTGAGTCGACCGCACCAACCCTGTAAGTCCTAAATCCCACCTCCGCTGCACCAAGGCTGCCGCCTCTATCCGCCTCGCGTCGATTCGGCCGGGTTGTGAATGAGGCAAAATTGATTTTTTTTTTTTTAATTGGGCCTTGAAATGCTGTGTTTCATGACACCCAAAAAAATAATTAAAAAAAATCCCCAAATTGACTTTAACAGCCCCAAATGTCGATCAAATTGCTTCAATCCTTAAATTGAACAAAACAACCATCTCCACGGCATACGTGAATCATCGGCGACATCTCCTCCACATCGACGACTCCTCTCCGGCGACCTTTCTTCAGCACTTCAGCTTCGACAGTTCTTCACTCTTCAGTCGACCTCTTCAATTCTTCAGGTATGTTTTCTTTTCTTCGATTGTTCTTTTTTGTTTTCTACTCTCTTCTTGTTGGATCTCTCTTCGACTATCTTCTCCTGTTCTCCATCGCACCATCTCTGTTTCTCTACTCTTTTTTTTTTGTGATTTTGTGCCACCAACGCACCATCAGTCCACTGTTTTGTTTTTAATATATGTTATATATATATATATATATATATATATATATAAAAAATATCCTTTTGTATTGAGTTTTGTCTTATATAACGTCACTGTTTTGCATGTTATTGTTTTGTGCCACCAACGTCAATTACCAATATCACTGTTTTCATTTTTTTTTCTTGTGCAACCAAAGCACCATCACAGTGGTATATATAAATATATAACTATGTTTTCAATAATTTTTACTTAGATAAAATGATATATTTAATTAAAATATTACTTTACATTTTTTGTTAGACAAAGGAAAGACATTGCAACGGGTGGACAAAGACGATGGGTGAGAGGGCATTTCAAACCGGAACGACTCTCTAGAAACTTCAAATGATGATGATGATGATGATGATGGAGGAGATTTCCCTTATGATCTACGTTTCAAGCCACTTGACACTAATGATAGCTTATGGGATTCATTGGATATATAGTGGTCATTTCTTGTTAGGAGGACGTTGTTTTTAGTTGTTTGAGATTGAATATGATTTATTTATAAATTTTATGGAATATTTTCCTTTTTATTAATTTTTAATAATTTTTTAAAATTATTTTCCCATTTTCCGGCTGAGGCGGCCGCCTTGATCGTCTCGAGGCACCCGCCTCACCTCGCCTCGCCTCACAGAGGCCTTTCCGCCTCGCACCGCCATTCAAGTTTCAAAACTATGATTACAAGGACAAGACACTTTAAATGACTTCATCAAATTATCGTTTCTCAGCTTATGTAGACTCTAATAGTTCAGAACATTAAAACAGTCTCTCTATTACTTCAACTCATATACCAGGAATCATCCCTGAGTGAGCAAAATTTGATAATCCGATAGGAGTAGAAAAATATATTCCATACATATATTACCTGAGTTTCTGTAACATGGTGAACAGTAGATTTCCATGGTCCGCCACTGGCCTCCAACTGCTTGGCCCAGTTACGTGCTTGTTCCCAATGCCCATTCTTTTCTAATGCTGTCAAGAGTGAAGCGTCATCTAAAGTCTCAATCCCTAGTTGTAGACCATCATCTTTTCGCAACGAGGGCTCAGCTAAATTAATTTTCCAGTACAGTCGCCTATAGTAAGTGGATGCAGATCCTCCGTCACCGAAATCAGTAGCAGCAAGAAGTTGCAGTAAGCATCTTTTTTCATAAGGTGATGGACAAGTTGAAAGTATTGCATCAGCAGCTTTTACCACAGTTGAGCTGACCCACGAAGTCCCAATCTGCCCTTCTTTTCCCAGATTTGCTTGTAAATGATTTGGTTCTTCCTTTATTCTGGCAGAGAAGGAACCCAGATGTGCTGATGCTTCAGACAGGCGCATCTGTGAAAATGCCTGAAGAGAAATCGAGGTAAATTTGTATTTGAAAATGATTTTCTTAATCTCAAATATAAATCCAAAATCGAATTAATCAACAACATAAAAATTTCATAACTCAACCAAGTCAATATTAATCCAGAGTGTACAACAACTTGACTCCAATATTTGTCTAAAATTTATTGAGAGAGGAAGCAGGGGACAGAAAGTATACAGTAGGGGACAGAAAGTATACAGTAGTTGGTTTGTAAAACATTAGACAACATTGAAGCTTTTCCATTTGTTCTTTAAACCCTGTCAATTGGACCTGTTCAAAACTTAACATAACATTCAAAATTCTCCCTCCATACTAATCAAAAGGAAAATGTAACACAACTTCAATAATGTTGGAAATGACCAAACTAAAACATAAAGTCTAACGGCAGGAACTTGGGCCTTCAATAGCCTATCAAAACTTTTGTATCCATCAATTAAAATCCAAAAGAACAAGACAATGAGCCTAAAAAAAGTATAAAACTTCCTTTTCCTGCATAAAAAAAAATTGCAATGTTCTAGGAGGCAGAAATCTGTAAAGAAAAAAAAAATAGTAAAATCCTTTTGAGGCTTCCCTGTTCTCCAACGTTTATTTCTTTGACAATGTACTTTTAATTTAATATTCACTTCATAGGCATGTTTATGTTTGGAGCCATCGGACGGTGGTATGCATGGTTCAGACTTAATGGCAGTGGCAGGAACAGAACCAGCAACCTCCTCCCAAGAAACCAGGATGCATGTCCCAGTGGTGGTCAGAGAGGAGTGCCTCAGAGAGGAAGATAAGAAAGGGTCTAAGTTCCATCTGGCATCAATGAAACTCATTACAGAAAAAGCAGTAGTCAAAAAAATCATAGAGACGAATGGAAAAGTCATGTCTTCATTTTGTTCACAAACCTGGAGAGAACGGATAAAAGGTAACAAAGAACAGGAAGGAAGGAACATTTCAAATGCCCTTAGCAAAGGCAGAAACAAGCGTTGTCCACAGAGCACTGCAACCATCTTGGACAAAGAAACAGGCCCTTCAACTGAATCACTTGAAACATTAATACGTTGACTGGCTTCTATCTTTCCATCCTCCCCAGTAATGATTTGGTGCATAGATGTTCTTCCACTAGAATAAGTAACTGAAATATCAGTTGAAGCACCCAAGGGATCTGTGAATATGGGCTCCATAAGCCTCCTACGTTTTGGATTTCGTCGGTTGTAATGGAATGAAACTGCTCTGCCACCTTCTTGCAAGGAATTAGTAGCTTTAATAGCTGCTGCAACATTATCAGCAATCTGGGAAGCAAAATCGTTCACCTTTATGGAAGAAGTTTCCCTGTTAACAAATCTCTATAATCAGATTCAAGCCTTAGTAGTGTGCAATGTAATGAATTCATAAAGACTACAGATGCTCCAAGATAACACTGAAATGTCATAATGATATAAAACGTCAAATAATCATCGACTGACTACAGTACAAAAACTCAACTAAATCAAACTTTAAAAAAGCAGTAATATATTAGATCTAAGAAGCATCATCTTGTCTTATTAGTGCTAACCTGGCTGCAGTAATTTCCAGCCAAACCGTGAGGCAAGACAATGGAGTCACATCTGGAAAGCATGAAGCAATCATTGCCAATAAGGACCAGGATAAGTCCTTTGCTTTAACCAAGAGGGCCTGTCCAGGATTTTTCTGCTTCTCACAATCTGCTAAAATTCTAAAGAACTCAACAGGAATATATAAATTTTCATCTAAAAAGGAACTTTCACTCCTTTCAGTAGCATATGCGTAGGAAGAGCTAGCCTTTTTTCTTGACTGCATGCCTCTCAAAACTGTTAATATGTGAATCTTGAGACGTGAATCACTAAATTCTTTTGCTGCCTGAATATAAAATGGGTATTAAATTATGATTTATGTTGATCCAAACAAGGAATAATGTAAAAAGGCGGGGAGGAAGACTTACCACCTGGACCACTGTTTCAAAAGGGTATCCTCCAACTTGAGCTTCATACAAAAATCCAACCTTACAGAAGACAGGCACCGTGTGATTTTAAGTCAGGAAAGTGTTAGTCAAACAGCAAAACAGGGAAGAACAGAAAGACATACCCAATCATTATCTCGTGCTAATACAGCAAGGTATTTTGTGCTTAAAGGAAGCTGATGCATCTGACAAAAAACTGTAACTAAATTCCAGTGCTGGCTTGCAGCTTTTTGTTGAGATCTCAATTCAGTTCCATCACCATTACCGGTCAATAGCCAAGATCCACATGTCTTTCCATCTATCGTTACTAGAAGACTAGTCTTTTCCAAATGCTGTAGTACAAGTATGAGAGCACTGGAAGGCCAGGAGCAAGACACCAAATTTCGTGTCCCCTTTTGCTTAGCATTGATAGTAATATCCTCATGCAAATATTCATCTGCCAGTGCTCGTGCTAAAGACTCTGTTATATCACCTTCTTGGGATAATGCATGAAATGCAGAACCCTTAGGTGAAAGTTGCCTAAGATTTTCATTACTTTCACTAGATTTGTAGAAAGAAGAAATCCTTCTCAAAGCTGCTACATCTACACGAAGCATGCTGGCAGATAGACCACAAAGGTCTAGCAGAAAAGCACATGAAGCAACCAACACAGAATCTTCAAAACGCGATATAGCAAGTGGCACAACCTAAAAATTTAAGTGCCATGAGATATTATCAAACTATCAATTAGAAAAAACTAACTACAGAAATCTTGACTTCATGATAACCATCAACATAAAAGTTAACTCTTTAACAGCATTTAAAATAAAAAATTAATCCAACTGAAGTGCACTACATATATTTAAGTGTGTAACCGATAGATAAATTGATCCTTACAGATGAAAGAAGAAATGCTTCGCTTTCCACAATGGGTGCAAGAAGTGTCTGAACATCTGATTGAACATTTGCTTGTCCATGCACTAAAGAACTGGATCGGCCTTCTGATTTTAACTTTTGAACTCTAACACCAAGAAGATGGTTAAAAGCTGCCAGTGCACGACCACGATGCAGGTGATGCTCAAGTCCAAGTCCAGTTTCCTAAGGTTAATACAAGTCATTGGATAAACGGAACGTACATTAAGTCAAATATGGAATTCCAGCAACAAGCACAGCTAATGAGCAACTTTAACTAATGCCAATACTATCCAGATAATATCATAGCAGCCATAAACATTATGGTAATAATTGTTAATAATCATCATACCCAAAAGCTTAAGTTGATAGGCAAGGGTCTAACAATAATATTTAAGCACTCCAACACACCCCCTCACGTGCAAATCGAGGGGCTTGACATATGGACCAAGCCCAGCTACATGAAGATTGCAGAACAAATACTGAAACAAATGCATATGGAGGGACTTGAACCTAGGACAATTAAGACAATCAAGGCTCTAATATCATGTTAGGAACCAACTGATGCATTGCAGCATTAATTTAATGATATCTGGGCTTGAATAGTCAAAGAAGCCATTTATGTTATTTGAAAATGCTGTCGCTAATTAATCACTCAAAGAAATCAGTTTTGTTATTAGTGTACTCAATAATATGTGGAGTGTAGGAATATGAAAAAAGCCAATAAATGTCATGGAAACCATAAGTGTCAACTATGAGTGTTGCCTTATAAAAGGAGAGGGTTCTAGTCTATGTAATGAGTTTTTCTTAATAATATATTGGAAGTTTTCCTGTGAATTTTTTCTGAGTCTAGTTAGTCTCAAGGTGTTTTTCCTAAATTTCTCCTTTAAAGAAATCTAGGCTTCGACAGTATTTGGCGTTTCTTTTTGAATTTACATCAATTGATATCAAAGCCTTATCTCTAATTCGTGATTGTTGCGAATCAATGGCTGGGCCAAGGGATGATTCAAATGCAACAACTTTGTATCCAACAGAACAAGGTCCAACTATAGAAAAGTTTTTAAACCTGCAGCAACAGATTAATCAACTTTGTGCAAGATTAGAACAATCTGGCATTTTTGGTCAACCTAATCCTACAATCAGAAGGGAAGTGGATCAAAACACTCGAACTTATCAGCGGAGAAATATGAGAAACCAACCTGCTCAATAGCAGTAACAGCAAGTCTAGGAGTCTTCAGATGAGGATGGTAGAGTTTTGCCTGCGGTGAGGCAACCAGCATTCAACCGTAACATAGATTGTGATCGGGATCCCAAACTTAAATGGTGAGGAGCAACTAGACAAGGTCTTGGACTGGTTGAATGGAGTTCAAAGGACATTTGAGTTTCTTAACCTTTCAGAACACAAATAGGTCAAGTTCGTCGCGATAAAATAGAATGGGTATGCATCTTCTTGGTGGGAGTGAGTGCAGATGACAAGAGTTCAATCCAGAAAAGGAAAAATCCAGAACTGGATAAAGATGCAGCGGCTGATCCGGAGCCAATTCCTTCCATTGAACTATGAAGGAGTTCTCTTTGAGCAATACCGGTCTCTTCAACAAGGGTCGCAATCTGTACGGGAGTACACTAATGAGGTTTACAAAATGCAAACTAGAGGACAGCTGACTGAAACGGAATTGCAGGTAATTCATCGTTATTTGAAGGGTTTGAGGCCAAATGTCAGAAATTTAGCAGACTTGCAGCCTTATTGGACACTAGCTAGTGTTGTTCAGTGAGCAATGAAGGCTGAAAAACAACAAAAATGGACCGACAACCACCTGAGTCAGAATGTATGGGAGGCTAATCGCAGCCAAGGAAATGTCAAACAAAAGTCAGTGGCAGACTGGCAGTAGCTGATGAGATGCAGAATTCTAGACCAACCACTAACTATCAAGATTGCAACCAAGGACCAGATCGTGCAGCAACAAGAAATACTGTTCCTAGACGCAACAACCCATTTCAAAGGGCAGGACGCAGAATAATACGGTATAAGTGTGGAAAATGAGGTCGCAAATCCTCTGACCGTAGAAAACAAGCCAACAATTTGTTGGTTAATGAAGGGGGTAGAGATACTGATGATGAGGAAGAATTTGTGGAAACACAAGGCGAAGGAGGGCTGTTGGAATTTATTGAAGATGAAGTTACATATGAAGACCATGACTTGCCAAATCTGGAGGTAAGACGCACTATGTTGACTCCAAGAACAATGAAAGATGATTGGCGGAGAAACAACATTTTTAAAACAAGATGTTCTTCACATGGACACCTCTACAATGTTATCATCGATGGGGGAAGAAGTGAAAATCTTGTTTCTAAATAATGGTAACAAAATTTAACTTGAAAGTGTTACCACACCTAAAGCCATACCGGATTGCTTGGTTTAAGAAGGGAGGTGAGTCGAAGTTACACAACAATGTGTTGTACCCTTTTCAATTGGGAAAAATTATTCGGATGAAGTAATTTGTGATGTGGTGGAAATGGACACTTGCCATTCGTTGTTCGGGAAACCATGGCAATTTGACAACAAAACTATCCACAATGGAGAAAAAAATATTTTTGCTTTCTACAAAAGTGAAGCAAAGGTAGTGCTTGCACCAATGAAAATGAAGGACTTTATGAAGTCAACATTGAAGCAAAAGCATTCCTATTTGAGTGTCCGATGTTTTCTAAATGAGTTTGAGACTAACAGAGTTGCATTTGTGCTTTTGGCAAAAGAAGCATTGGAAATTCAGCAAGAAGTTCCTACAGAAGTGAAGGGATTTTTGGAGGAGTTTAGAGAGGTATTTACAACAGAGTTGCCAAGTGAATTACCTCCAAAACGAAGCATCCAACACCATCCTGATCTTGTACCAGGTGCTAGACTACCAAACTTGCCTCATTACAGAATGCATCCAAAAGGCCATGAAGAATTACAAAGGCAGATTGAAGAGATGTTACAAAAGGGATTTATAAGGGGATCGATGAGTCCATGTGCAGTTCCAACTTCCTAACTCCAAAGAAAGACGACTCGTGGAGAATGTGCATTGATAGTCGCGCAATAAATCAGATCACAATAAAGTATCGATACTCGATCCCAAGGTTAGATGATATGTTAGATAAATTGCATAGAGCAAAGATATTGAGTGTTCTCAAAAGAGAGAAACCTTATGCCAACTTGAAGAAGTGCAGATTTTTTACCAATTCTCTCTTGTTTTTGGGATATATAGTTAGTGTAGAAGGAATAAAAGTTGATGACAGCAGGGTTGAAGAAATAAAAAGCTAGCCAACCCAAAAACAGTGGGAGAAGTTTGCAGTTTTCATGGTTTAGCCTCATTTTACAGACGCTTTATCAAGGATTTCAGTACTATAATTGCGCCTATAACTGATTGCATAAAGAAGGGAAAGTTCCTGTGGTCAAAACAAGCGCAAGACAGCATTCAAAAGGTGAAAGAGCTGTTCAGTTCAACACTTGTTTTAGTGCTGCCAGATTTCCAGAAAGCCTTTGAAGTGGAGTGTGATGCTTCAGGAAATGAGATTGGAGCTGTTCAAAGTCAAGAAGGGAGACTAGTCCCATTCTACAACGAAAAATTGAATGACACAAGAAGAAGATACAGCACATATGTCCAAGAGTTTTATGCAGTTGTTCAATCCCTTAAAACATTAGGAGTATTATTTGATACATTAAGAATTTATTTTGTATTCAGATCATGAAGCTTTGAAGCATCTCAACAGCCAAAGAAGTTGAGCAAAAGGTATGCTCGTTGGGTTACCTATATGCAACAATTCACATTTGTGATTAAACACAAATTTGGAGCAAGTAATTAAGTGGTTGATGCACTTAGTAGAAGAACTTTATTGCTAACCAGTATGTATGTTACCATTGACGGGTTTGATTCTTTTAGGGGTATTTATCCTACTGATCCTTTCTTTGGATCCATTTGGAGTGACTGTATCAATGACCAGCCAGAGAAGTATTTGATGCACAATGGTTTCCTATTCAAAGGAAATCAGCTCTGTGTTCCAGATTGTTTTTTAAGGGTGCGTTTGGTACGCAGGACAGGACAGGACAATGTGGAACAGTTTGTTCTTGTCTCACGTTTGGCGCGTCCTTAGCATGGGACAGGACGGGACAAAAATCACAAAAACTTGTCCCACCCAAGACCCTAGGACAACTTGTCCCATGACATGGGACAAGTGTCAAAATGACCAATTTACCTTTTAAATTTTCAAACAATTACAATCATGTCCAATAAATAATATATTATAATTACATATATAATATATATATATATAATATGTAATATTACATATTATATATATATATATATGTAATATTAATATATATATATATATATTAAACGATATATATTATATATATATAAATTGATATTTATTATTAATATGTATTATTAATATATATATTATATTATGTGTTAATATATGTATATAATATAATATATAAATATATGTATATATAAATATATATATATATGTTATGTAAAATATATATGTAATAAAAATATAATAAATATATATAAATTATTATTATATATTATAATAATATTATATATAATAATATTTAATATATATATATATTAATATTCTATAATATATTTTATAATATTATTACATATATAATATTATTATTACCTATACAATAATATATATATATATATATATGATGTTATAATAATGTTTATTATATAATATATATATATATATATATTATACATTATATAATATATATAAATATTATATTTTCTATATATACTAATATTTAATATTATATATCATATTATTATATATAATACATGTAATATTCTATATTAATATATAATAATATCAAATAATATATATATATATAATGAAATAATATGTTATAGATCATTATATATAATATTATTATTTATTAATATATATAATATTATAGTCTATGTTGTTATATATATAAGAAGGGTACTCTGGTTATTTGAATCTCTTGTTCCATCCTGTCCCAGCTATACCAAACGTATAACAATACAGTTTATAGTTCTGTCCAGGCCTTCCAAACACAACATAGAACAACATGTCCAGTCCAGTCCAGTCATGTCCTGTCCAGTCTCATCTTGTCCTGTCCCATCTCCGTACCAAACGCACCCTTAAGGGAAAAGATCGTCCAAGACATGCATGGTAGAGGTTTGGGTGGACATTTTGGACAAGATAAAGACTTATACAATGATTGAGCAGAAGTGCTTTTGGCCCAAAATGAGAAGAGATGTATGAAGATTTGTGAAAAGGTGTCAAATTTGCCAAGAATCTAAAGGAAGAGTGCAGAATACTGGTTTGTATACTCCATTGCTGGTTCATACAACTCCTTGGGAGGATGTAAGCATGGACTTTGTTGTGGGGCTCTCAAGAAGTCAACGAGGAATGGATTCCATTTTTGTGGTGGTCGACAGGTTTTTAGAGATGGCCCATTTCATTTGTTACAAGAAGACAATGTATGCATCAAATATAGCAAATCTTTATTTTCGAGAGATTGTACGTGTAAGACCCATAATTTAATTCTAGTCTAAATGTTTCCATAGGCGCTTAAGTTTTAATTAAAAAAAAAAACACTTATGTTTTATAAATTATACAGTTATTGGGGGTTAAAGTTTTAAAATATAGATAAGAATTTAAAAGGTGTTTTTTTTTTGTTTTTAAAATAACTCCTTAGGTTTTTTAAAAAATATTATTGATAACAATAACAACAAAAGATAGGGATTATGATTTTAATTTAAGAATCCTAGTTGTTGTTAAAACACTTTGATTTAAAATACTATCACTATCTATATATACAGAAACCTAAAAGTTTCTTTGAACGTAAAGAGTACGGAAAGAAGGACAAAAAAAATCCCCATACTTTTAACAATAACTTGTTTTCAAGAAAGAAGAAGAAAGACGTCTTCAAGGTGTGTTTTTATTTTTTTTTGTTTCATGTGTTTTAGTTATTACTTACACGCTTAGAGGAAACATTTGGATTTTTATTGTGTTGTAATCATGGAAACCTATTATAGTGATTTCTGAGTTCTTATCTTCCGATACCAATGTATTTAGGACTGACAAGTGATTTTTACGAAATTTATAGTTAATTTATCTATTATATTTTTGTAATTTTTGTTTTGATATTTTGAACTAGACTACCTAAGGGTTCCAAATAAATTCGTTTCGTTTCAAAATATTAAGTAATGTAATTTTTATGAATTTTTGAGTTTGAAACAGTATTGCTGAAATATCAGTTTTTATAACTTGGTCTAACTTCGAAAATACATTTTGCTGTCTAAAACTTATTTAGAAATTCTGGAATTTAGCACAAATGTTTAAGAACATGTTAAAAAAATGTTTAAAAACATGTTAAAAGGGTTTAAAATTTTATTTCAATATTTTTAGGGTTTTATTTAAATTAGTTATGAATTTTCAAAAACGGGTACCACAATATGCCTAGTATTAGATAGATTCTTGTAACCAAAAGTATAAATATTTTAGAAATATGTATTCGAATGATTTTGCTTTGAAACTTTTATTTTCAAATAATGTGTTATTTATGTTTTGGTAAAGATTTTATGTCAATTTATGTTTTTTATAATTTTTAAAAATTCAAATGTCGAGTAGTGTTCGGGACTATCTATCATTAGACAGCCATGAATACTACGAAACTTAGAATATTTTAAGGTACTTACGGATTTTATTAAATTCTTTAATTTTTTATATCATTAGATATGTTTATTTAAAGTACTTTTACAAAATTTTAGAATTTTTTAGTGTGTTCATAATAAATTAAAAATCGTACATTGAACACTATACGGTTTTCAAATCAGTACCGGTTAGTTCTAGTGCTAGGATTTTGGTTTGTTAAGCGATAAATCAGATCTTTTTTCAGTCCTAGATATGAATTAGACTCTGATATTTGTATGATTATATGGTTTTAGGTTAAGGATTGGATTATTAGCTTCGTGGGTTATTGCTCTAATTTGATTTGCTAAGAGGTAAGTATACTAGACCCATTTTCAAAACGGAATCACAATGTTATATGTATATGAATGCTTTTGAAATGTATACGAATGTTTTTGAAATATGTTTGTGAATGATTTGAAATGTGTTCAAAATGCTCTGAAATGTAATAAGTATGCAATTTTAAATGTGAATATATGGTACCATATAATGTGTTTTCGCTAGGCTACTTTGTTTATTATCGCTAGTAGGCACCTATGTGAATTTGTATAGAGCCATATGTGATATGTGATTTGTTATATGTGTGGTATATGGAAAGTGTCTCTAGAGTACTCTAAGGACTAAAGAGTTTTCACATTCGTGTGTCGACGTATTAGTGCACGTGGGAGGACTCGTCGATGATCACGGCGAGGGTCTGGCTCTTAACTTCGGCCATGAGTGTTTTGTTTTTTTAAAAAAAAAAATATATCCTCACTTGCACTTTCCCTGTATACATTAGTTACCGGCTGGTGACTTTGGCTCTTCTCTGTGATATGTGAAAAGTCCTACTATGCAATAATGGATAAAAGGAATCTAGCAAAATTCGATAAGTATATGATTTGAATGGTTTATGACCTGAGTTTGAAATTTATGACACTTCTTATTTTTGTGTTATTTTCGTATAAGTATAAAACATGTTTAGCATACTTAGGGGTCGTTTGTTTTTTCCACTTAAAACTTAATGGATCTAAATCATAATTATTAAGTTGTTTTGTTTGTTTTTTAAAGTGGTCAAACAACTTAAAAATACCAAAAAATAGCTTAAAATAAAAAGTAAAAAATCCTGACTTTTCACTTAATTGCAAATCACTAAATTGCATTAAATGCAATCCAAAATCTTTTCTTCCAATACTATCCCCATATATAACATATTTTCAATTTCATCATAATTATATATGGTATATAAATCTTTATTTTAATATATTACTTATTTTAAATAGCTTTAAAAATAAAAAGAACCCTAATGGGTCGTTTGTTTTTTCCACTTAAAACTTAATGGATCTAAATCATAATTATTAAGTTGTTTTGTTTGTTTTTTAAAGTGGTCAAACAACTTAAAAATACCAAAAAATAGCTTAAAATAAAAAGTAAAAAATCCCGACTTTTCACTTAATTGCAAATCACTAAATTGCATTAAATGCAATCCAAAATCTTTTCTTCCAATACTATCCCCATATATAACATATTTTCAATTTCATCATAATTATATATGGTATATAAATCTTTATTTTAATATATTACTTATTTTAAATAGCTTTAAAAATAAAAAGAACCCTAATCACTTCTCATATTGGTGTTTAATATCAATATTATTTTATGATATTAGGGTGATGTATTTATATATATATATATATATATATATATATATATTGTTTTGTGTGAATTTTCCTATTGTCCCTTTTAGTTTTTTAAATAAAAAACCTTTCTTTTCTTAATAAAAATAAAGTTTGTTTGTAATCGAAGAAGAAGATCATGATCATATGTGTTAATATATAATTATTACTTTTAGATTTTTTTTTATTCCATATTATATGTATAATTGTTTAATATGGGTATAAATGTAAAATTACTTATTTTCAGATAATTTTACTTTTAAAAAACAAACGTGTTGACAATATATTCAGGTGTGAGAAAACAAAAACAAACATGTTATTCAAGTTCGGATTTCAGTCCCTATTCAGTTTTTAAAAAAATTCAGGACTTTTCAGTCTTCAGACAAAAAAAAAACCCCTTACTGAGTTTACAAACTCACTTAGTTCATTGTGATTCCAGATTCCTGAGGTTGTATTTTGCACGTAGCATGGATTCCAGATTCCTGAGGTTGTATTTTACATGTAGCATCGATTGACATCTCGGAGGAGTTCAATTCCTGGTTCCCTAAGAGATAGGAGTTTATATAGTTTCTTAATAAGAAAAAAAAAATTATGAACTTTGAGAGATTTTTTTTATTATTTCGATTTTATTTTGAAGGCTTACTTAGATATCTAATAATAAGTAAGATCTGTCTTTGCTTTCGGGTTGGGGCGTGTAACAGTACGCTTTGCATGGAGTTCCAAAGTCAATCACATCGGATAGAGACTCCAGATTTTTGTCACATTTTTGGAGAACTTTATGGAAGAAGCTTGGAACAAAGTTGCAGTATAGTACCTCCTATCATCCTCAAACGGATGGACAGACAGAGGTTGTCAATAGAAGCTTGGGATACCTTTTGAGGTGCTTGGTTAGAAAAATCCTAAGCAATGAGAAGCTATTGTTGCACATGCAGAATTTGCCTACAATTATTCCAAAAATCGAACTACAGGAAGAAGCCCATTTTGAAATTGTCTATGGGAGACAGCCAGTGCACTTCTATGATATAGCACCTTTACCAGAAATGGGAAAAAACAGTTTAACAGGAGAGAATGTGGCTGAAACAATGAAGGACCTGCATGAAGAAATTACGCTGAAAATTGAAGAATCTAATGCCAAGTAGCAGAAAAGGTGTGTCAAAAGTCTCAAAGAAGGAGAGATGGTGAAGTGTACCTACGCAAGGAAAGATTTCCGGTAGGCTCTTATTCCAAGCTAAGCAAAAAGAAGATTGGGCCTTACAAAATCATTAAGAAAATTGGAGAGAATGCTTATGTAATTGATTTGCCAAAACATATGGGGGTTGATTCAACATTCAACATCTCAGACTTGTATCCTTACAATGGTGAGGAAGTGAAAGAAGGTTCCGACAGCAGCAAACTCAAGGACAAGTTTCTTCAAGGGGGAGAAAATGATGCACTGCAAAATTAATTTAGTGATATTTGAGCTTGAATAGTCAAAGAAGCCATTTATGTTATCTTGAAAATGCTGTCACTAATTAATCAGTCAAAGAATTCAGTTTTGTTATTGGTGTAGTCAATAATAAGTGTAGTCCAGGAATATGAAAAAAGCTAATAAATGTCATTGAAACCATCAGTCATTTATGTAGTATTGCCTTATAAAAGGAGAGGGTTTTAGTCTATAGTTTTTGTTAATGATATATTGGAAGTTTTCCTGCGAATTTTTTGAGTCTAGTTTGGCTCAAGGTGTTTTTCCTAAATTTCTCTTTTAAAGAAATCTAGGCTCCAACGGTGTTTGGAGTTTCTTTTTTTTATTCACATCACCATCAGACTCAAAGCTTAAGCAGGTAAGAAAGGGCTCAACAAACCCAACAATAGTATTTACGGACTCCAACAATAATATTACAATCTAGTGGTCTATTTATGTAGCAATTCAAGTGATAACCCATAGGGGCAATGCAAGCATGATAAATTTTGTTAGGCTTATCCAATGATTCACCTTGATATGACAGCAAAATACATACGATATATTCAATCAAGTATACAAATAGAATTGCAACCCAGACAAATTTCCCTACGGAAAAACATGCATGCATACCTGGAGTGAAGAGTCGTAAAGTTCCTCTTCAACATGCTTCTGGATAGTTGCTTCCCATGAGAGGGCATTGACCTCAGTATCCGTATTTATGAAAAAATCAATGTCTTGATGTAGAAAAGATTCTGTAGGCAGACCTGAAAATGATTGCCATCCAAGAGGGCCCTGTGATTCCATGCAAACACTATTTCAATTGTCCAAGAATATAACACATTTAGGCCTAAATATAATAGTACAAAAATAAAGTTTCTATGTAGAAATAGATAAAACCACTTCCTCGCATTTATTATATATGGGAAATTGCACAAAGCTTCCTGAGTTTAGGCCTAATTGCAGCTGCTGTTAGTTGACTTGTGTCAGACTTAACATTTGACCAAACCTTTAAGGTAAAATGCCTTAAATGCCCTAATTTGAATTATTTTACACTTAATTTTATTACCTAAAATAGATAATTCAATCAATATTAAATGATATATATAATAAAAAATTAAAATTAAAATTAAAATTAAAAAATGTAGAGACATCCTGTTCGTTTGTTCGTTTTTTTTTCCTCACAGATTCAATCCACCCATACAATTTTTGGTTTTTGTTTTTTTGAGATTGAATCCACCCAAACAACTGAGTTTGAATCCATTCATCACCCAATAAAAACATCAATCCATTCATCACCCAAACAATATATCAACTCATTTATCACCCAAACAAAAAAATCTATCAATTCATCACCAAAATAAAAAATTAACCGGTGCTGGAGGATATTCCTGGCGGATGATCATTTGCTCCAAATCACTCCATGGTGATGGTCTTCCGATTTTTTTTTCTTTTAATTTTTCAGTTGGTTTAGTAAGCTTTTTTTATAAAAAAAAATAAATGATTTAGGAGATCAAATCTCCTCCATCCATTTGACAAAGAGATCTGATCTCCCCCATCTCTTTAAACGATTTTACCCATGAGCATTTAACTTTTAACGAAGGACAAGTAACGGTTGGGGATGTTTGTGCAATTTCGAGTAAAAGGTCCATCTAACTGCAATTAGACTTAGACTTGGGGGAGATTCATGCAATTTTCCCTATTATATAAGAAGGGTGAAATCAACGTTTCCAGGTTTTTAGGAAACCTAATAGCAGACCAATATTTGACCAAAAGGAAAAAGCTAAAAGAATTTTTGAAAAACAATAATACTACTAAGAGCAATAATACTTAAGTAAGAGAAAGAAAGAGAGACCTGGACGTAAATCTGAATTAATCTCCTCACAGCCTTCGGAAACCAGCATGGTAGGATTTGTGAAAGTGAAGCATCACGTCCAGAAGAGAACAAGATTTTGTCACGCCAATTAAGATAGTCTGATAAAGCTGAATTACAATACATAGTGAGAAATTATTAATATGACAAACTAAATTACCCTAGGACTGATTTTTATGTGTACATATAATAAATAAGCATAGAAAATAGTAAATTAAAAACTAACCGCTCTTTACTTTAGGGCCTAAAATATTGCAAGCTGCTTCTTGTCCTAAACATGCAGCTACAATTGTGCGCCACAATGTAGGAAAGCGTTGCAGGGAGGGTCTCAGATTCTCCAATGTGCACTGAGCTGAAGAACTACTATGCCTGTTGACACCACCACTGCTTAAGCAAGTTTGAATAGGGGAAGGAGCATACATTAAAGTTGCTAAAGCCGCCAATTCTCCTGCTCCTTCCGCAATGTCATCAACAGTACAGATTATATCATCAATTTCCAGAACACTCAGGTTGCTACCAGAAACTGAATTACGTGACATTATTGAACGTGCATTAGAAAATGATGCATCATATTCGTGCCCCTTTATCCTAGATAAAAGCAACCATCTTGCCCATTGACAATCTCCCTGGACAGGCGAATCATATAAAACAAAGCCACATGTAAGTGCAAAGACAAACTATTCATTGTATCAAATTGGTCGCATCTATAAGATACAATAACAAAACATTTTATAGTATCAGAGAACTCAAAGCATGATGAACTACATATGATACACACAAAAAAAGAAAAACAAAAAAAAAAAAAAACAGAGCATGATCTGTAGATAAAACAATGTTGAAGAGCTTATGCCATTACTGATTTGACTAAGGAGTTGAGATCACACATTCAAGATAAAAAATATCAAACAGTACATTTGGATGTGTGAAAAAACTGGTGTTGGTCTAGCATTGGAAGTTTAGTTTCAGAGTACCATTCAGCAAGAAAATTGGCATCAAGGGTGACGGCAAAACTGATTTCATTTAAGGCAACTGTGAAAATATTAGGTTTGAATGACATTTTTTATTCCATCAGAACGTATATTTATATACAATTGGAGACCTAGACATTAGGACTTTCCAATTTTTAAAGGAGAAAATCTTGTCTAATCTATTATAAATAAGGAAAACAATTATACAACTAATTACACCTAATTTACAGCAAAGAATCCCAACACTCCCCCTCAAGCTGGGTTGTAAATATTTAGCATACCCAGCTTGCAACTAAGATCTTCAAAATGCACTCTTGGAAGTGCTTTAGTTAGAATATCAGCAGTCTGTAGATTAGAAGGAATGTAAACAGGCTTGATTACTTTCTCTTATATCTTTTCTCTGATGAAATGCCGATCTATTTCCACATGCTTGGTCCGGCCATGATGAACTGGATTTTTAGCAATACTTATGGCAGATTGACTATCACATAGTAGCTGAATTGTTCCCTCAGAAGGTATCTTCAATTCAGCTAATACTCTTTTCACCCAAATTCCTTCACAAATACCATGAGCCATAGCTCGGAATTCCGCTTCTGCACTACTTCTAGCTACAACAGCTTGTTTTTTACTTCTCCATGTTGTCAGATTTCCCCAAGGAACAATAACCAGAAGTGGAACGTCTATCTATGATTGAGCCTGCCCAGTCTGCATCGGAATACAATTCCACTTTCCTACTTGAGTTCTTTCTGAATAACAGTCCCTTTCCTGGAGTCATTTTCAAGTATCTTAAGATTCTATACACCGCTGTCATGTGTTCTTCAGTAGGGTTGTTCATGAACTGACTAACAACACTTACTGAGAATGATATGTTAGGCCTAGTATGTGAGAGAGAGATCAACTTCCCTACAAGTCTCTGATATCTTCCCTTTTCTACTGGAGCACTGTCTTTATTTGAACCAAGTTTGGTAGTGTAGTCCATAGGTGTCTTTGCAGGCTTACACCCAAACATACCTGTTTCTTTAAGAAGATCCGGTACATACTTTCTTTGAGAAACTGCAATGCCTTGCTTAGACCTAGCCACTTCCATTCCCAAGAAGTATGTGAGTTTACCTAGGTCCTTGATCTCAAACTCTTTAGTCATAAATTCTTTGACTCTTGGAAACTCCTCGGAATAATCCCCTGTTAGAACAATATCATCAACATAGAGAATCAACACAGAAATCAATCCTTTTAAAGAATGTTTTACAAACATTGTATGATCAGACTGTCCCTGTATATACCCATTACTCTTCATAACTCCGGTAAATCTCTCAAACTAAGCTCTGGGTGATTGTTTGAAAGTGACTTCTTTAGTCGACACACTTTGTTGATGTTTGATGAGTTCTGTAGTCCTTGGGGAATGTCCATATAGACCTCTTCTTCTAGATTCTCGTTCAAGAACGCATTCTTGACATCTAGTTGATGGAGGGGCCAATCCAAATTTGCTGCAAGAGAGGAGTATTCGAATAGTGTTGAGTTTTGCAATTGGAGCAAAGGTCTCCTAATAATCTATGCCATAGGATTGAGTAAATCCCTTAACTACCAACCGAGCCTTGTATCTCTCAATACTACCATCTGCCTTTGTTTTTACAGTGAAGATCCACTTGCACCCGATCACATTCTTTCCATGAGGCATATCAGTAATTTCCCAAGTATCATTCTTCACCAGAGCACTAACTTCTTCATTAACTGCTTTCTTCCATTCTGGGATAGCCATGGCTTCTTGGATTGAATTAGGAATGTAGATAGAAGTGATTTTTCTGGTGAATGCTTGGTAAGATGAAGATAGTCTCTCATAATTCACATAGTTGCCAATAGGGTACAATGGATTACTTCTGCATTCTCTTATCCCTTTCCTGAGTGCAATCGGTAGGTTCTCATCGGAATTATCATGATCACTTAAATTAGTACCTGCCGAATTTTCCTCCACAGTCTGTAAGTTAGATGTAGTGATTTTTACCTCAGGTTCAGATGTTGACAGTAGCTGTGAATCTACTAGAGTTTCTGATTCCTTCGGTGTTTTCCTTTTCCTGTGATAAACAATTATCTCGGGATATTCAGAATCAGTTGGTTTCGGTTTAGGTTCACTTTGGACACTTGGAGAAAGTGCAATTTCAGTTGTTTCCGTTGTAATTTCAGGTGTTTCCGGTTTAATTTCAGGTGTGTAATCTATACTATCCAATAAAAACTGATATTCTTGTGGTTGACTCTGACTAGAACTCTCCCCCTGAATATCAGTTTTGGGGTAATAAGTTTTTGTTTCAAAAAATGACATCCATAGTGTGATAAAACTTTTGGTTGTCAGGACAGAAACATTTGTAACCCTTTTGGTTGGGAGAGTACCCTACAAAGATACATTTGGTGGATCGAGCATCAAGCTTGGTTCATTGTTTTTGATGGATATCCACAAACACAGTACACCCAAATATTCTTAGAGGAAGAGTGGAAATCAGCCGACTTTGAGGAAAGTGTTGTAAAAATACTTGATTTGGAGTTGAAAAATCTAATACTTTGGATGGAAGTCGATTGATTAGGTATGCTGCTGTAAGTACAGCCTCACCCCAAAATCGTTTTGGAACATTGGATGAAAATAACAGAGACCTGGCAATGTCCAGAAGGTGTCTATTCTTTCTCTCAGCTATCCCATTTTGCTGATGGGTATCTACACAGGAACTTTGGTGTATGATTCCCTCATTTGATAGATATGAGCCAAGGTTAGAATTAAAAAACTCTTTTCCATTGTCAGTTCTAAGTATTTGAATCGAAGTTTGAAATTGATTTTTAATCATTGTTTTGAAATTCTTAAATATTTGAGGAACTTCTGATTTATTTTTCATGAGAAAAATCCATGTGAGTCGTGTGTGATCATCTATGAAAGAGATGAACCACCGAGCTCCTGTGACATTTGGAACTTGAGATGGGCCCCAAACATCACTGTGAATCATAGAAAAAGGTTTTGATGCTTTGTATGGCTGAATTGGGTCTGAAATGCGAGAGTGTTTTGCAAATTGACAAATTTCACATTGAAAAGAACTAGCACTTTTATTTCTGAATAAACTTGGAAAAAGTTTGGATAAGTACATAAAACTTGGGTGGCCTAACCTGTAATACCACACCATGACCGACCTCTCACTCTCGCTTTTCAACTCAGTAACAGACACAAGAATTAGTTTGATAAGACATAGGTTCACTCACTCCTAGATGAGATCGTCTCACAGAATCCGGTTGAACCTCAAGATGATAGAGCCCAGCATGACTCCTAGCACTGCCAATCATCCTCCCCGAAGTCACATCCTGAAATTCGCAGACATGAGGAGAAAAATTAGCTATACAGTTAAGATCTTGGGTAATTTTATTTATGGAGAGTAAGTTGCAGTCTAGATTAGGAACATATAGAACAAATTTGAGTGTTATGTCTCTGGATACCACAACTGAACCAGTCCCTTCAACTTTTTCCAAAAAACCATCTGCAATTCTAACTGCGAGAGCTTCATTACAAGGAGAATATGTGTGGAAAACTCGCCTATTTCCTGTCATGTGATCAGAAGCACTAGAGTCTACAATCCAGGGCTTATAATGCTCTTGTTTCACAGTCAAGGCCTTAAGAAAATTACCTTTTTGAGCTATGGAACCCTACCCAACAACGGGTGGATTTTGCTGTGATTGCAGCAGTTTTCTCAATCCATCAAGTTGCTCTGAACTACCAGCCATGTTGCCTCGAATTTCCTTCTCTACTGCTATCTTTGGCTTCCAATCAGCAGGTTTTCCATGGAGTTTCCAACAGGTTTCTTTGGTATGACCAGGGCGGCGACAATGTTCACACCATGGCCTTCTTCCTTTTCGTGGTTGCTGCAGGTTTCGGACAGCCAAGGCTGATGACTCACCAGCAGCAGCTGATTTTTCCATCCTCAGCATCAAATGGCGTCTACTCTCTTCCCTTCGTACCTTAGAGAAAGCTTCACGTAAACTTGGCAGCGGTTTTGTGCTAAATATCCTTCATTTTACTGCATCAAGACTTGAATTCAAGCCCAAGCAAAATTTGTAAACCCGCTTATTCTCTATGATCTTGTATATTTTGAGATCATTGGTAGTATCCCAGGAATATTTTTCAAAAGCGTAGCGTCCGGTTTCTGCCAGCTTTGATGGAGTTTGTTGTAATACTCGGTCACAGATAAATCACCTTGTCGGAGATCGTGCAAAAGGCTCTCAATTGTCACCAGTTCGGGGGTGTTGTCTTTATGAGAATAAGTGTCTTTTGCAGCCTCCCAGATCTCTACAGCAGTTTCATATAGGAGAAAATTTTCTTCTATGTGTGGCTCCATGGAATTCACTAGCCAAGATATAACCGGACTATTATCTCTCTTCCAGATCCGATAGCCATCGTCTTTTTCGTCTGGTTTGGTGATATGTCCAGTGAGATAATCTTCTTTTTCCTTACTGCGGACATGAAACATGAAGGATTGAAACCATTGGATGTAGTTTCGGCCATTCAATTTGTAGATGGTGATTAGTGTGGATGAGTGGTTTGTCAGGTCTCCCCCATTGTTGTTGAACATAACAGTTTCAACGTTTGAGGAGGATGATTTTGGAGTTTCAATTGAAGATTCTTTGGTGTTTGTCATGTCTGGTATTTGAAGTTGCTACTGAGAATTAGGTAAAGGCTAGGATGGCCGATGAATACTGCCGGAATAAGCAGTGTGAAAAAACAGTAAATGGAGAGTTGACCTAGAACGGCTATGTGATTGACAGGAGGTGTCTAGGGTTGCTCTGATACCATGTGAAAATATTAGGTTTGAATGCCATTTTTTATTCCATCAAAACATATATTTATATACAATTGGAGACCTAGACATTAGGACTTTCCAATTTTTAAAGGAGAAAATCTTACCTAATCTATTCTAAATAAGGAAAACAATTATACAGCTAATTACACATAATTTACAACAAAGAATCCCAACAGCAACATTCGGTAAGATTCCTCTCTTAGCACAGTTAATTAGTCAAAGAACTTCCACAATTCCGATTATGTGCCATAAGAACTGAAGAACCGAGAAATCATCTTCACTAAAGCTGAATTGACGTTTAATACATAACAATCGATTCTATGTTCTATAAAAAAAAAAAATTGAAATAATGAGCTTGCTTGGCCTAAAACGATTGGAAAAAAAAAAGGAAACAAATAAATTCTAGAAAACATGCAGTTAAGTCTGAAAGCCATAGCTTTTCATTATCGGTATATTGGAAACTGCAAGTTTTATGACCACTGCTATGTTCAGCTAAGAGTCTAAGACTTTCACTCCAGGCTGGAGGAATTGGCCATTACCCATTAGTGAAGATTAATTTAAGCTTTAATGGCATCATAACCAAGAAAAAAGCTTGAAGGTGATTAAGGAAGAGTGATTGATATAACCTAAAAAATAACTTGGAATAACAGTTGTAGAATTTCAAAACTTGTTCTAGAACAGTTTAGCATTAAGGACAAAAATGTATGAACCTATATCATAAAAGGATGCAGGTTGCATGAATCATAAACTATCTTAAAATTAAAACACAAAATCCTTGTATACAATGCAACAGCTTCGTCATTTAAGCTTTCTGACAAACCACTGTTATACAAATATAGAGAAACAATACATTTGCATCTATTAATAAACAATGAGATTAATCCCTTCTATGCATGAAGGTCTAATTCCATATAAAATCACCAACTAAGAATCAGATAATTGAAAGCATACTTATCCAATGAATAATGCGGATGCAAATCTGTGACCAAGGAAAACAAACATCCAACTAAAGAATAATAACACTCATTGGATGATAGAAAACTTACTGCTGCTTCTTGTAATGAATAAAGTGAATCACTGTCGAGAACCAACTTGTGATGACCAAGGTAAAGGTCTAAAAGGTTTGGCAAGTTATGTTGAACACAGTGATGTAAAAATAATTTATGCAAAGCTTGCATGTTATCTGTTGGATATCGACCATCAATATTTGATAAATTCAGATCTGATAAACTCTTGGCAGAATCATACTCAAGTGAGATTTTATTTCTGCTAGTAATGAAGCCTGAACGGGCCAGAAGAGTTACTATCTCAGTGGTGCAATCCCAGTATTCCTTCAAAAAGATAAATTTCTTTGCAAGCTCCTGCTCCAAGAGCATCCTTAACCAAATGGAGCACATGACATAAGAAGGCAACCTTAAAATTTTTATATCAGGAACATCCATGCACACGGCATCCAGTTCTTCAGCAGAACATAAATAATTGCCAGAGTAAACAAATTCACTACTGCAACCGAAAGTTGAAGCAGGTGGCAAACCATCCAAAGCAATCTGGAGGCTTCCATCTGATAACACAACTGCAGGAATAATATCCAAAAGCTTCAAAACTTCTTCCCAGTCATTATGACATATGTGGTACTCCAGCTGCGATTCCCACAATACATGAACACCCATGAGGAAGGGCTGATCCAACACTATCTGCACAGTGAGAAATCAACAGTTAATTTAAGAGTTAAGACCAATAAAAAAATGTACCCATAGGGAGCACAAGTAAAGATGAAGGTAAAGAATCCAATAACACATTATTGGTTAGCAATTCATGACCGCACACTATTTAACATACGCATACAAACACATTATCTTCTTCATGCTTTTTCTTTTTGTTAGACAACACAGCATGCTCTTTTTTAAAAGGCAGGACAAAATGAAAAACAACTTTTATTTTTTGAAATAAAATGCATTCAGTTTCCTATCTGGAGCAAAATAAATGAATAGATGAGCATTAGTAACTTACACGATCAACGGTTCTTTGATCCCACGCATTAGACCACACTGCTGCAGCAGCCCAATATCCAGTATGAGCATTATCTTCATCAACCACTGGGTCAGACGAATTTTCATTGACAGTTGTCCATGAACCCAAAACAACTCCATCAATCTCACCACACTTGATGATAAGATTACCGAATAAATGTGAATTCAATAGGTGCAAACATATTCCTCCTGAAGAATTTGAAGTTGAAAATCCTTGTTGTCGGCCAAGAAATGTTTTCCAGAAGCTACAACTAGGATAAAGCCTCTTTCCACCAGAGAGAGTGCAAGGATCAGAAAATCATCAGACTATGAAGCTCAAAATCAGAACATGCTTTCTTGGAACAGGAGAAATATAAAATTTTGCATACCTCAAGGAGTGACATCCTCTCCAAGATCTTCCACTCATATGGTCCCAGGTAACCATATCTTCTCATCTCCTCAGTGATTTGCACTCGCAGGGATCTCCTCACAGTGCCAAATACTAACTCTTTGAGACAGATTTCAATGTCCTCTCCAAGCCTTTGCAATGTTGCTACAGCAAGTCCAATTTCACCCTATTGTTCAAGCAAGATTAGTGCCGAAACACAAATAACTTGTTATGTTTAAAAGCCAACAATAAACTACCTTTAAAAATAAATCATAAGTAATTCCTCTTCCAATGTCATGAACTTCAGCAAAGGTATCGTGATGCTCTTCAGGGGAAAGTTCTGTTGATCGATGAAGATGCAGCTGAAGAACTGCTAAAGGGAGACGACCAGAGAGGAGAGCATCTCTGACTACAGTCTTAAGGTCCAAATTATCTATTTTCCAGCGTGCAATCATCTCCTTGGGATTTTCCAAGGGAAGAACTTTACTTCTTAAAACAGCTACTTGGGGCATGAGGACAGATAATTCACCAGAATCCTCTGGATCCACTTGAGCTTTAGAGTTCAACAAATCCTTACGCATCAAAGCCAGCTTCTCAGTGTCACTGGAGCACACTGTAGACAGAGAAAATGACGGTACATGTTCATTTACAGTCTCCAATAATACCACATCAGCTGACAGCTGAGATTCATCCTGCAATAAATTTGGATCCATCAAGCTTAATTCCTCCCTACCATCCACCTGTACCATAGTTCAAAGCAATTGATCCAATCTAATGATAACATGCAAGAATTACTGCAGTATGCAGAGAAGTAAAATCAAACCAGAGCATACCGATCCTTGGCCCGGCTTTTTAAATTTTGCATTAAGCCGGCACTGCAAATTTCGAATAATCTCCAAGAAGTGAGCCATCTCATGAAGCCTTCTAGAAGTTTCCATCTCAGTTTGTACTTTGTCAGGTAAAATCGATGGAAGAGAAAGTATCCCGGTTCCATTAAGGCCCCGTAGTAAGTATGCATCGTTTTTATGTTGTTGAAATCCATATTTCCGAATCATTTTTGTTGCAAAGCCAGAGGCCAATGCAAGAAGCCTGTAATATGGAATTAAAATTGGTAACAACAACAAATGAAATAATAAGTGTGAGAAAAAAAAAAGTACTTGAAAATATGCAAGTATTCTCAACTAATCAAATTAAATACAACATTTTTAGCACTTAAAAGACTGAAAATAGAAATAATGACCACAGTTGACTGGCATTTGAAATTATATATCTTATGATTGTCTAAAAAAGACAAACTTCTAACATTCGATAAGTTACTCAATTACGAGTTACGACATACAAACTCATAGATCATTAGCAGACGCTACTTGCACATATACACCTGAGAACAGATCTCGGGTTATATATATAAAGTATTTTTCTCTTCATTGCACACTGACATTATCAAGTCAATTCCTCAGCTATAAGCCGTTATACTCATCTACTTCTGCTTCGTAAACATCTTTTTCTGCTTAATGAGTGACTCATGAGCCTCACATTGACTTTATTAATCAATGTGCATTGAGAAGAAAATTCTTATATATAGGGAGTAAACAAAAAGATGAAAGCAGAGTCTCCTGGAAACAAGTTGATTATTTGCTTATATTTGCTTAGCCTAGATCTAAATGTTGGAAACAATCCCCAGATGAGAGTTTTTATTGACTATATATCCTAACTCTGTAAGTAAGCATACTGCATACCTTCAGAGACAACCTCGTAGAACGTATAAGGCAGAAGGCAGTAACAAAATAATATGCTAAAGGAAATTAGTTCAAACATCAATAATTCGTAGTTATATGGAGATAGAACATCTATCTACTGCAAATTCAACAGAAAATTAAGACTAATTGAGATTTCTAGATTCAGAGTTGTTGATATACTTTATCACTAAAAAAATAATAATAAGGTCATCTTGAGGAGGTGTTCTTCTAACATTTATCGGAAATGGAAAAACAAATACGGCAATGAATGAAAATTGGAAATAGATCTTAACCTTGATGCAGCAGAAACCTCATTATCACTGCCAGTTCTATGAGACATCAAATAAACAGCAGCAAAGAGTAATCTCAGAATGCCTTCTTCAACTAGATTGACATCCTGCAGCATTTCTAAAGATCTGTTCATCAACCAGAACAAATTGTCAACAGATCTATACCTCAGTTTGACACATGACACACAAGATGTTCAATATGTAGTATACAAAGGAGAGAAATGCTTCTGATTTCAGAAGACAGGAACAAAATTTGTCTGACAAATCAATTCCAAGTTTTTTATAATTCTTAAGGGGTAGGAAAAAATTTGCAAGATGAAAAAGATCACAATATTTATTATCAAACAAAATATTTATATGAAAGGGAAAAACATTGGTATAATTTATTCATTAATCAACTCATACTAGTGTACTCCCTGAGATAACAAGCCTCAAAGATAACACCTATCCAAATCATTCAATTGACAAGGTCAATTTACAGAGAGAATGTGCACTATCCTATCACATCAAAAAATTTTGTCCCACCTTTTTATGGGAATCCATATAAGATTTAGTATCATATATATAAAAAGAAAAAAAGAAAAAAAACCCTTAAGAACTGAACGACTAAGCTCCTTAATAATAAGAAACCAGACTAACGCAATTTGTTTTTCGTAGAAATTCCTCTCTTTTTAAGCAGAAAAGGCAATAATTGAAACGCATATACATACTATGCATATACTAGAATGGGGTGTGTGAATGTGTGGGTGTTAGTGCGTACAGATTCTTACTGCTTTATTTCATCAAATTTCAAGTACTCCAGTGCCATTTGGAGCCGACGCTTCCGAGAAATTCTCAGGTCCCACCCTGAGATAACAATAATACAAAGGTCAAGATTACATTTAGAAACTGTGTGCTGAAAATTACATGAGAACAAAATCCCAAATTAAAAAAATACACATAAGAAGAACAATTAATAAATAATTTGGACTTGCAACCTAATAAACTAGCTTTATGGGTTGTACTCCAATACATTATATTAAACCATTCCAAATTAATAATTTTCAATATTATATCAGTGAGGGATTTTGATCTAGTGGGTTTCAAAAAAAAATTGTCAGATTAGACTACTGCTGGCATAAACTCTGGCCAGAGAAAAAAAAATTACTCAAAACTCTACCAAGAAAGGTATCTCCTCAAAAACTGTGCCAAAGAGAAACTCCCAAAGAATACAAAAAGAAAAGATGACCAAAACAAACCCAAATCATGCATGTGGGTGAGTGTTGGAAATCATGTGTGGAAGAATTCCTACATTGAAAAAATAAACATAAAAGTATGGTAAATGTACAAATTGGATGGTATATAAATGAGACTTACAACCCAATAAGCTACCATCAAACATTATGAAACAAAATCCTAATTACATTTGAATTGAACATGATGATCATAAAGACCAGAGGGAGAGGCCAATCATTTCATTCCTATGATCTCTGGGTAACTAGAAGGACTTGTCATTTAACATGTGAACTGAAAGTGATGTGCAATAAACTAAATGGAAAATCAAAATTGCCAACTTGCATTCAACACTACCACGAAGCTGCATTTACTATCCTAGCCATCCTTTTGTATACCTAAACAGTAAAATTAGGACAGATAAGAGTATAAGATCCATGACTAAATAAGCAAACAGTAAATCAGACTTTGTCAATTAAATCTCCATATAATACTAGTTTGAACGATTGTTTACTTCATCTTCTCTGAGCCAATATGCATCAAGGAACAAACTAAGTGATTTTCATAGAAAACCTATTTTAGCATAATAATCATCCTTTGAGATATTCTCCAGATCCTCTACTCACACACCTACCCAAACAAGCACAAGTCAAAATTGTGTCCATGAATCATCACTACAGAATGTCCATCACTTTTGTATCGCATCTATAAAAGGCTGATGTTTCTTATACTTCATCAGTATCAAAGTTAAGTTTGCATTTAATGCATTAACATCAGCACTGATAATTCTGCTACCTCGGATCCCTAACTTAGGGTTCTTAAAAAAAATTGAAAATTGCGAGATAGAAAACAAATAGATGAAATATAAGTTATTGATCCTATACACAAGTATAGACACCGGCCAAATCAAAGATGGTTAATATAAACAAAACTGAAGAAAAATTCTCACCATTTTCCAAACATAAGCGATCTGCCTCTTCAGGCCCTTCATACACAAGAACTCTATCCAAAATTTCAACTTTCCATGGTGACCAGGGCTTTGTTAGTTCTTTCATTTCCACATTGCCTTTTCCTTGACATCCTATGCTTGTACTCAAACATGGCTGCCGATATCCAATATTTTCAACCGGGATGAAATTTGATGAAACTGCAACAGCAGGGAGCACTACCGAAAGACCACCCTCAGTTACCAAATAAAAACAACCCTGGAAAGAGCAACCAACTGCAACTCCAACAGAAGTTTCTTTCCTCCCTTGTAGGGAAAATGTTTCAGAACCAGAATTTAAACAACTGTCATCAGAAACTGCTGAATTTGTATGCAGTTCAAAGTGAACAATTTGAGCATTCTTTTGCACCTTAATATTATTATTTTTTATGAGACGAGTGATTCCCAAAGGCGAAAAACAAATGCAATCATCCTCACCAAATCTACCTGTGGGAAGAAGAATTTTTCTCATGAGGTGCAACTTTACTTCAGAATCATGAAAGCTATGTTCTGACATCTTTGATGCAGCAGAAAATCCATTCAAAGACAAGTCATACTGCACCCATTTTCCACAAAGGTTTTGCTCTTGCCATTCGTGAGGCACTTTATCTCCAATATTGTCAGATAAAGAAACATTTCCGTTCCTTTCAGAAGAAATACCTAAACTATGATCAGAGGTAACTGAAAAATTAGAATTCTCCCCTTGGTGGTCAATATCAGAACCACCAACCTTCCAACCAACCAACATCCCAAGTCCCAAATGAGGAAAATGTGGAAGCAATTTCACAAATGGATTGTACTTCTGTAGAACATGATCATCAACACATACAACATATATTACACCAAATTCATCAACCACAGCTAAAAGGGATGTAAATGAAGCCGCAATCAACCTTTTAAATTTTTTTCCACCAAAGAGACCACCAGAGAGACCGCCTTGTTCATGAGTTGACCTGCCATGGACTTCATTAAATTGTTTTACTTCCATATCAACACCTATTGACAATTTATTTTGCTCCTGCAAATCTTTGCCTGGGTCCAGCCCACATGCATGTAAGATATTGAGATGCGTCACATAGTCGCCAGACATAGCAGCATAACAAAATATTAAGCCAGAAGAGTTCAGACAAACAAGAAGATTATCAGAAAAGCAAAAATCTGTCCACTCAAACACCAAGCCCATGTTTAAACTTTCCTCAAGCTTCACAGCAGAAACCCACTTCATTCCCCAACCATTCAACCTAGCAACAAGAACAACATTTTTGTTCATCTCACTTTCGCCACCATTATTTACAGACAAAGGACCCACAGATGTTAAAACGAATCCAATTAAGTAATGTGAGCTGCTGGAAAACACTCTAGTGCATTTGTATGAACTGTTAATGTCAACTCCTAAATAATTGGCAAACAGATCAGGCTGAAAATTTAGGTTAGATGACGTCAAATGAGAATTCATAGGCGAATCTGTTTTCATATCCAGGACAGTTCCTTGTTTGTTCTTATCTAACACAGAGTTACCATCAGCAGGGGCCTCCTGAAGTGGTAAATTACTATCAAAAATGGTAAACGAAACAACCTTTGCTGAGCAAGGAAATGATGACTGCTGTGGAAATCTAGTCCAAATGTCACCATCAGATTTGATAGTTTCAGCTTTAGTGAAAAAAGATCGTAACCACCTCCTCGAACCAACACCTCTTGATGACTCGTCATCCCCAGATTCTGTGTGAATGTTATGTGAAGTTTCCACATTTCCATTGGTCCTGTATACATCCTCAACATTTCCAGGGACTTCAGCTTCACAAGCCAAACTAGAAGTCCCTTCTGCCTCCATATTATAAGCTGATGTAGAAGAAGGCCCCCACTCCACCCACCTCCCTTGCCCAAAGTCAGCCTGCATTGCAGGTCTGGTCAATGAACCGGTATCGTTAGAATGACAAAAGGCATGGACTGTCACATGGCGGTCGCCGGACACAAAAAGAAGCTCTCTAAACAAAGCATCTTCGTGCTGGCTATAGGTATCCCCGCATACACCCCAAGTCAGTGAGTTTACATCACAAAGAAAAGGGTAATTATCAGATCTTGAAAAATTATGTTCAAGAGAAAAACCAGTATCAAAATCCATTACTGATCCAGAAGTGCATGGGGTATTGTCCCTCGGATCTGATCTACTTTGATCATATGAATACGTATCTTGAAGACTTCCATCATAACTATTTTCTGCAATGTTACTATCTACAGAATCCCCTGCAGAAAGAAAATTCATCAACAAAATAAACAATCACAGTAACAGAGTAAATGAGGTAACCATTGATGGACAGATCTTTTCACGAAAAAAAATACATGGACAGGTACATATTCACCAGAAACAAAAATGTTGACATTCTGGAGAAGCCAAAGCGCCGTTATGGGAGACAAAAATCAGGTAAGACTCACCGGTAATCAAAGGAAGCAGTAAAGCTTCACACTGATATGAGAGCAGTAATATTAGCTCTCTTGTTGGAGAAATAAAGGCTTCACGAAATTCTGACAGGTCAAACTGGAGTTGAGAGGGGGGCCATTTGTGCAACTGCAGTATTGCAGGTCCCTCACCACCAAAAGAACAATCCATTTTGATCCTACACATAGAAAGGAACAAAAAATTTAATATATGAGAAGCTCAGCCATCAGAGCCAGTATAAAGTTAGTTCACAATTCTGGACAGTGAGGAGAGATGAAAGATAAAATAAAAAGCCCCCAGTAGTACGATAAGGCAAAACCATACCGTACAGAGAGATAAATAAGATGAACCATAATTCCATATGCAGATTGCAGATTGTACACAGGTAGAATTACATCCGTACGTTTGGAGTCATAACTCATTAAGCACATATGCATGACATGGCAATCAATAAGCAATAAAAAGGTTAAAAAGAAAAAGGCTATCAATTAGACGCTTCCTTACTAATGAAATCATTCATAATAGAATATTAGGACATAATGGAGAATCAATTTAGTTACAATTGAATTATATGAATTCTGCTGCTGGACTAATTCCACTTCATAATTAAATCAGTATGAATTGATATAAGAAATTACTTGCCATTTCAATTTCAGCGAAAATAGACCCAATGCAATGCGAAATCATTTGAATGTTTTAAGGTCTGAGCATGTTTTGTTAAATTTCAATATTCGAATCGTTCTAGTTACAATGACAAATTTCAATTAATAGTACAACAATCAAACAACTCCACTACAAATTAATTCACGTTCACTAATTGATAATCAAGAAACAGTAAGAAGTTAAAGACATCATAATCTACTAAACATCATCCAATAAAACTTTCCTTCAGTTTTTCTAGGCAACCAAACAGGCCAATATATACACATCAACACCTATATATATATATATATATATATATATGCAACAACGAAGCTAGTAAGAACTTAACAGAACAGTTAAAAAGCCAAAAATCAAAAATTTAAAATAAAAAGGAGTGTAATCAAACTGCAGTTACATCAGCTCATAATAACATGCATATCTATAATTCTATATATATATATATATATATATATATATATTAAAAAAAGATGCAAACTGGTAGACATGAAAAAGAAAATGATAAGGAAAAATCAAAAAACAGAACTGATCAAAACCCTAACAAGTCACAGAACATTAAAATTCAAAATACCGGAACTGCGAGAGAAGATTCGAGATAGAAAACCTGAATCGCTTAATCGAAGAAATTCATCTCTGCAAATCGTCTCCAGTGCTCTCTATCACTTTCTCTCTCTAGATTTTTTTCTTTTTTCCAGTTTCTCTCTCTCTCAATGTTTCTGTGTTTTTTTAATAAATAAATAAAATAAAAATCAATTTCCTCTGAAGATTCTATGAAGTGAGAGAAATGACTTTCTTTCGATGAAGTGAGAGCAGGTCAGGTCGGTTTTCGAGGATTGAAGTGTAACAACCGAGCGAGGGAGTTGTGGTAAATTCATGTTTTCTTAATCCGAGTTGCGTAGGTGTGCCAAAAAAAAATGTGCAACCGATCCAACTCGTCAAACCCAACTCAAAATTTATGGGTTGACAACATCGAAAAAATCAGATGTTCAAGCCGAGGCCCGTCTAGATGCTAGGTGGGCATCAACTGTCCCAATTAGAATAATATCACTTGTATTAGATGACAGGTAAATAAATAGACGATTTGATCGATTGGTCAGCCAATTTTGTCGATTAATTATTTAATCAGAGTTTATCGTTTTTATTTTCTAGATATAATGTTTCAAATTGAAATACTAATTATTTTTAAAGAGAATGAATATCGATATTGTATGTAGAAAAAATAATTAAAAATAAATTAAATTCTCAACTGTCTAGGCGGCATCTCGGTGCTGCCTAAGCACCAGGCGTTGGGTTGCCGTTCGACTAACGTCTAACGTTTACTAGACCACTGAGAAAAATAATAAAAGTGGTTACATTAGCACCTCTTAAAAACCGGAGTTTTTCAAGTATACTTATAGCAGACTTATTCACTTCATTAATTTTTACCGTGTAAGCATTATTTGACCCAATTGTATTGTTTTTTCTAGTGAAAATTGATAATTTTGATTTATACTCGCAGTTATATACCTACCAGAGAAAAATTATTAAAATCATATGTACACAACCCCTTCGTAAATACATCTATTGTTATATGTATATTTTTGTCGAATGTACACGTCACTGGCAAGGTGGATAGTCCATTAAAATTGCCAGGTAGATATCCGAATAGGCATCCAGAAAGTACCCTTCAAGACATCACTAAGGAATGGGAACCCGAGTAAGTGTGAATACAAGTATTCGGCAGGTCAAGACCTGCTCGGGACCAAGTGACATCATGTTCTACTTGGGACAAATACGAGAAACCCGAATAAAGAAATCCAGTACATGATTCGCACGTGGGTGAACCAAGAGTCATGCTCAAATATGCAAGACACATATCAAGAAGAATTTCTAGAACAATAAAATACAGAACAGGAAACAGGTTCCAAATCAGGCAACAACTTTACTTCTTCTAGAAGATTGCACATTTATAAGGAAATAAGTCCTAAACAGACTATACCACCAGAGTCTCACTCGATTTCCACACGATCTTCGAAATAGGAAAGAAGATAAAGACGACTCCAACAAGCAACCAATTGTAATTAAATATGAATTCTTTCATTACTTGTATAACAAATATTAGGGTTTTATGCAAATATAAATAGACCCACAATCTCATTGTTAGGGGATATAGAACAAAATATACAAAGAAGCACTAGAAGAGAGAGAAAATAAGAGATCGAGTGGTGTAATTCTTTATTTCAATAGTAGATTTTGGCTCGATTGTTTATTCAACCACATGTGCACGTTTCTCTGATTATTAAAGTTTTATCACGTAAACTCGTGTCTTATTCACTTCAAATTACATTCTTTTTCTCTTTCTCTTTGACAGGTCATAACTAAATCTAATCTTATTGACTTTCTCACAAATCGAGAAAACGATGTCAACAATTGAAGTTAGAAGGAGAGGCTGAACCTCCGATCTAATTAAACAATGGCTAGTAGCATAGGTAGAAACAGTTTAGGGGATATCCAAAAATCTCCAGATGATACTCATATAAGCGAAAGTACTCAAGATCCTACCACAACCACCGAGAACCAACCAACACTCCTGGTTGGCATCCAACAAATCCCTCCTACCAATGAGGACATAGCATGCCGTTTCCGCCAAGCACTGCAACAGCTAGTAACAGACGCAACAAGAGAAGGAATAGACCTATTGGCTACGGAAGAGGCGTAAACTCCAAATTCTCCACCTACAAGGCTCCGTTCCGTCATAGTCGGGGACGGAACTGGAAGTACCACCGGCAGTTAGGAATTCGGATCAAATCAATCAATCTATGGGTGTAACAAGCGATTGGGACAAGGATCATGAAGAGCCCAAAGAAGAACGACCACGATAGATGCAGAGTCACGGTCAGGTGGCCCATGATAGACACAGTAAATATGATCGACGTAGGGATCAGTCATCTTCATCAGAGGATAACGATAGGCACCATCGTAAACGTCGTCATGGAACCATATGCCTGTAAGGATTAGCCCATGAGACTCGGGAACAGAGTGAAGAGGAGCTCGAAACGGGTATGACGATCACCCAACAATTTAATCATCAGGGAGAACTATTGTGGGACAAAGATATTATGATTCAAAGCCTGACCCGAGAAGTCGAAAACAACATGCGCCAGATGGACATATTGATTAGATGATATGGATATAATGAGTTGTCTGATGATGATTCTGATAGACCTTTTACCAGGGACATCCTATGAACCTCATTCCTAGAAAGGTTCTGGATGCCAAACGTGAAACAGTTCAAGAAAGATACAGATCATAAAGAACACGTCAGACGGTATAAAAGCTGTATGGCTCAGTATGCCCACAGCGACCCTTTGTTGTGTCTCAATTTTCCATAAACTCTGGGAGACACAGGCTCAAGGTGGTTCGAAAGATTGCCCCAACAAGTATTGGGAGTTTCGGTGAATTGAGCAGGAGCTTTTTGAGACAATTCATAGGTAATGTACACAGAAAAAAGTCAGTCGCTTACCTTTCTCAGCTAAAGCAAGGGAATGACGAGTCATTGAAAAAAATACCTTGGGAGATTCGGCCAGGCGGTCTTAGAAATCGACAGTGCAAATAACGAAGCAATAATTGTTGCATTCATAAACAACCTGCAGAATGGACGACTGTCTTTTGACCTAAGAATGGCTCGTCTAATCAGATACACAGATATGATGATATGGCTAGAGGATATGCGTTAGCCAAGGAAGAGGAGTTAGCAACAGAAGGTTGCTATATGCATGGAGGGGGCCCGAACAAAAAGATGCCGAGTAGAAGGTATAGAGCCACAAAGGAAAACAAAAAGGAAATAGTAAAAAGAGAAGCAAGGATGAGGGAAGTGGGCATAATGCTGACCGGACCACAGAAAAGTTTCGAGGAAAATACACAAACTACACCCCTCTCCAGAAAAAACAAGAAGAAATCCTGGCAATATTAGAAGAAAAGAATTTGGTAAAGGAGCCACGTCGACAGTCTCGATTTGCTCAGCGAGACACGACAAAATACTACAGATTCCACAAGAAAACCGGTCATGAGACCTCCAAATGTTACCAACTTAGAGACTATATATAGACCCTCATTCGGGAAGGACACCTCCAAGATATAATCAAGAAAGAGACCAAGACCGATCACAATTCTGGTCGAAACAAAAGAGCCAGTCCCGAGGTGAATGAATTAATACAAACTATCTTCAGATGACCATCAACTGGGAGAAGTAACCGGGAGCTGACTTAGGATATCCGAGAAGCAGTGGAGGCAAGGTAGAATTTTGATGTCAACTCCGTCAAACCAGACCTGAAAAGAATAAAGGAAGGATGAGACCCGATAATATTCACAGAAGCCGATTCACATTGGGTCGATGTTCGACCAAATGACGCCCTCGTTATAAGTGCCTGAGTTGGCCACAGAGAAGTCAAGAGAATTTTAGTAGACAATGGCAGTTCGACCAATATTCTCAATATGGATGTCTACGATTAACTTAGGTTGGACAGAAAGGATTTGCAACCTTTCTATACCCCACTCAGAGGATTCGGGGGAGTCGATGTCAGGTCTCTCAAGACAGCGAAACTGCCCGTGAAAATCGGAGTAGGACCTTGTCAAAGAACAGTGTTACTCAACTTTGTAGTGGTAGACCTGGACAACTGGCTTTATAATGCGTTGTTAGGTCGACCATTCTTGAATAAAACTAAGGCAGTAACAGTTATCTACGCTCTAATAATCAAATTTCCAACTGAACGGGGTAGGAGTAGTCAAGGGGTCCCAAGAGATGACCAAAATAGCTAATTTCTCTGTTTACAAAGACAGAGACAATAGTGAGCAAGTGTGCACCATAACACGATCAGATCAGATCGAGCAAAATCACTGTCGTTTGAGTTCGATCCAAGGGAATAGCTGAATGTGTCTAAGAGTGAACCAATAGAGGAAATAGTCTTAAAGGAAGATGAACCAGATAAAAAGATCAAAATCGGGGCCAATTTAGAAGAAAAGGTTAACCAAGACCTTATTAATCTACTTAGAGAATACGATGATGTGTTCGTCTGGAGTCATGAAGATATGGTAGGAATAGATGCCCGAGTTATATCACATCACTTGGCTGTAGATCCAAATGCAAGACCAATAATACAAAAGAGAAGGTCATTCAACCTTGAAAGAAGTCAGGTAATCAAGCAGGAAGTGGAGAAGTTACTTGCTGTAGGATCAATCAGAGAAATCAACTACCCTCAGTGGGTAGTAAATGTGGTCCTGGTCTAGAAAAAAAAACGGCCAGTGGAGAATGTGCGTGACTTAACGGACCTGAACAACGATTTCCCAAATGACAGTTTTCCACTCCCAGGAATAGACCAAATGGTCGATGCTACATCAGGCCATGGGTTACTCAGTTTCATGGACACTTACTCGAGATATAATCAAATCCGGATGAATAAGGCTGATGAAGAAAAAACAACATTTACGACCGATTAAGGCCTATACTGTTACACAGTAATGCCTTTTGGGCTGAAAAACGCTGGAGCAACATACCAGAGATTGGTCAATAGGATCTTTGCTCGCCAAATAGGTAGAAACATGGAAGTTTACATAGACGACATGTTAACCAAAAGCATCTCGGCAAACGAACTTGCTTCAGACCTACGGGAAACATTCGATGTCCTCAGGAGATATCAGATGAAGTTGAATCCGAACAAATGCCTATTTGGAGTTCCTTCAAGAAGGTTCTTGGGCTTCCAAGTTCACTAAAGGTGAATCGAAGTGAACCCTGAGAAGATCCAAGCCCTTCAAAAAATGACTTCGCCAAGGGCGTCAGAAGAAGTACAACACTTGACAGGTTGCTTAGCTTCCTTAGGCATATTTATTTTAAAGGCCACAGATAGATGTGCTCCCTTTTTAAAAGTGATCAAAAAGGGGAAAATGCTCGAATGGAAGGAAGAATGTGAGCAGGCACTCTTGAAAATCAAAGAGTACTAAGGGCAGGCTCTCATTCTTTCAAAACCTAAAATATGAGAAACTTTCCACTTGTACTTATCAATTAGGGAATTAGCAGCAAGCTCGGTTCTAGTCAGAACAGAAGATGGGGTATAGAGGCATGTATACTATACCAGCAAGGCTCTTCTTCTAGCTGAAACCAGGTATTCACAGGCAGAAAAAATGGCCCTAGCATTGGTTTCGACAGCAAGGAAGCTGAGGCCATACTTTCAGGCTCATACAATCCAGGTCCTCACCGATTGTCCACTTAAGCAAATCTTACAGAAGCTGGAAATTTCGGGGAGATTAACTAAATAGGCAATCGAGCTGAGTGAATTCGATATTTACTACGTCCCCGGGACATCTCTCAAAGGCCAAGCAATGACAGATTTCATAGCAGAATTCACAGAACCAAACATGAAGACAAAAAGGATGCTGGGCAAGAGTTTCTCGTTAAGGTTATATGTCGATGGTTCCTCGAACACTCATGACAGCGGGGCAGAGATCGTAGTATGCACCCCGTAAGGAGATGATATTGAATGTGCCATGAAATTCCACTTCAAAGCAACAAATAACCAAGCCGAGTACGAGGCATTACTAGTTGGACTCAAAGTATGCATAGCCCTAAGAGCAGATGAGGTCGAGATATTCAGTGACTCGTAGGTAATCGTCAACCAAATCCTTTACGAATACCAAGCTAGAGATGAAGGTATGATAGCTTATCGGGTTATAGCAAAACAACTCCTTCAAAAATTCAAGGAATATAAGATTGTCCAGGGATTCCTAAGGAAGAGAATGAAAAGGCAGACGCCTTATCCAAACTAGCATCAGCAACAACCACAATCAGGCCAAAAACCATTTTGGTCACAAATCTCCTCAGACCATGTATAATCGATCCATAAAACTTTGAAGTTTCAGAAATCCGAACACCATTAGACGGTTGGGTGACTCAGCTGAAAAAATACCTGGAAGGAAATGTACTCCCGAAAGATCCCTTAGAAGCAAAACGGGTAAGGTACCGCTCAGCAAGATACACCCTAATTGGAAAAGAATTGTATAGAAGAGAATTTTCCTGAACACTTCAACGTTGTGTGTCAGAGAAAGATGCATACCGAATATTACAGGAGGTTCATAGCGGAGTATGCGGAAATCATACTAGAGGCAAGAGTTTGGCACATAAGGTACTCAGGCAAGGTTTTTACTGGCCCACTTTGTTCATAGACGCATAACGATGTTCAGAAAGTTGCAATGCATGCCAAATGATTGCCATTGATATCCGATCGCCCCCTGAACAACTTATAAGCCTCACATCCCTATGGTCATTTGCCATGTGGGACCTAGATTTAATTGGCCCAATGCCGGTAGGGACAGGGGGTGGAGCAAAGCATGCGATTGTAGCCGTTGATTATTTCATGAAGTGGGTAGAAGCTGAAGCATTAGTATATATCACAGAAGCAAATACCACAAACTTTGTAAAGAAAAACATACTCTATAGGTTTGGGGTCCCGAATACTATTATTACTGACAACGGCACCCAGTTTGAATATAAAAAATTCAGACAGCTATGCAACAAGTACCAAATTGTAAATTATTATGCCACACCTGCCCACCCTCAAACCAATGGACAAGCTGAAGCAGTAAACAAAATCATCAAGCACACACTCAAAGTAAAATTGGATGCCAAGAAAGGCAGCTGGGTTGAAAAGCTCACTGAAGTATTATGAGCATATTGGACGACAACAAGGACTTCTACAGGAGAGACTCCATTCTCTTTGGCATTTGGAACAGAAGTTGTCATCCCTGTAGAAACATCGTATATGTCGCCAAAAGTTAGGCTATATGATGAAGACAAGAATGTTGACATGCTATTACAAAGATTAGATGAGCTGGAAGAGAAAAGAGAGAAATCCCGACTGCGGAATGCAGCATATCAACAAAGAGTGGCTCGACATTACAACTCTCATGTTCAAATCAGGAAATTCCATCTAGGGGATCTGGTGCTCAGAAAAGTATCGTTGAACACAAAGAACAAAGTTGCAAGATCATTGGCTACCAAATGGGAAGGCCCATATAAGATTGAAGGAGTGGCAGGTCATGGAGCATACTGGATCACTCGACCAGATGGGGGGATTTTACCCCGACCATGCAACGCTCAATATTTTTAAAAAAATTATCCTTAAAATTTGTTTCCTTTTTTATTCAGGACATTTTTAGCTTGAAATTTATCATATTGTTAGTTTTGCAGTTATAATATGGGATTTCAGAAATTTGAGCAAGCATATGATAATAAGAACATGTGAAAGAAACATGTTAGTAAGAACATGAAATGGATAGAATGCTCGGACCATTAATTTGGTAAATTTCCTAAAAAGGCAGAGAAGCTCGAAGGAGCATGTCGAGCAAAGTCAGCCGAGCAAAGTCAGCCGAGCAAAGTCAGCCGATCTTAGCCAAAAGGCAAACCCGATGCACCAGATTCTGGACAACGGTTAGGGGCGCCATCGGGAAAAATCCCGGTGAGATGTGCAGCTGTGTTAAGCAATTAAAAACTTAACGATTCAGCAAACCCTTACACAGACAAACTAGAAGATGTCCTCAGTGATCTGCGTAAGGACTCGAACATATGATCATGGTGAGCCTTGAGGAAATGTTCGGGTAGAAACCAAGTATGAAGCACAAGCGTAAATCTGCTTACCTGTTTCGAGATGACTCGGTTAATAATATTAGCCAGTTTAATAAGATACTTAGCACAAAGAAATTACATTAGTTAGTTTAATAAGATACTTGGCACAAAGAATGCATTAGCCAGTTTAATAAGATACTTGGCACAAAGAAATTGCATTAGCTAGTTTAATAAGATACTTGGCACAAATAATGCATTAGCCGGTTTAATAAAATACTAGGTAACATTACTCTAGCAACAGAGTTAGCCATTTTAATAAGATACTTGGCGTTAGAAATTGCTCGAGTAACGAAACTAAGTTAAATAAGATGCTCGGTGAAGTTATTTGGGCAATAGAGTTAGCCGGTTTAACAAAATACTTGGCATGCCGAATAAAGCAGTTGGCAAAATATATAAAACTTCATTGGTCAAAATTTTTACAAAACAAAATTTTTACAAAAAGGACTAAGGCTGGGATGAGGATTTGGAACTCCTGCCGATACTCGGGTCAGGCACCATCTCATACTCATGGAAGAGACTTTCATTTGAAGGCCAAGAGATTGTATCGACCAAATCATCAATCCACTCGCTATAATCTGTTCCAAGGATTGGACCAACATCAGGCGTCGAACCATCCACACCAAACTCCTGACTGGCATAGAAGGTCGAGAGAGAATGTTCTGAAGGGATATTTAAATGCATAGGATAGGGCTCTTTACCTCGTCTGCGACAGTAAGTTCTCTGTTCCTTCATCTGAGTCAGAAGAGACTCTAAGGACCGGTCCACATGGTTTTTTATCGACAACTCCCAATTGGATCGAGCTTTATCATTTGCCTGATTTTTGACCTTAAAGAATTCACCAGCTGAAACTTATCCTCATTAGAATTCTCTAAGGAGAAGAGCGTCATAAGCTGGAGACCTTTTGAAGCGATCAACCCTCTGGATCTTAAGTTCCAGCCTGACCTCCTTTGAAAGGGATACAACTGTTAAAGCTTGGCGCTCCAAGTCTTCAATTTTTTACTCGTAAGATGACATGGCATGTTCAGCTTCCTATTCGGCCTTGAGCATCGACTCCTAGGCAGTAGATAGTAAATTTTGGAAGGACACAACCTTCTCTTCTGCAGCAGAAGTTCTCTCCTCAGCCTCCATTTCATTAGCCAAGCAATGAACGGTGAATTCTTGGGCAGAGCTCAACTCCCTTTGATAAGCCGCCTCAACCCGAGCATGACTATCCTCACTCTCTTTTAGCTAAGCTTCAAGACGCCTTATCCGATCAGCTTGATGTTGATGCATCTGAACTAACTCAGCAAACTCGGCCACCACCAGCAAGAAAGGTTTGAGTTAAAAAAACTAATAGGCATTAGGATAATGGTTGAGATAGAAGACTTATGTAGAACGCGTTGTTGAAAATATTTTGAAGAAGATCCGTTGGAGAACCATCCCTGAAGCAGCTCCAATGACCATCCCCAATTAAGGCCCGACTGGATGTCATCACCCTTAGCATATCCTGGAGAGTGGGACAAGAAGGGTTTCCCGAGGATTCCGCCCTTGCGTCTTCAACCTCAGCAAGAAAAGAATCCATGTTCAAATTTGAAGTTTCCACTTTTTCCGCAGACGCTTCAGCTTGAACGCTTGGGGAAACTTTCACCTCGGTATCATCACCACTCGATTCAATAAATGATACCACCTGAGGGACTTTATAGGGATGAGCGGAAGAATCAACCATCTTCATTTTCCCAGCCCGAGTAAGAAGGAAGCCGAGGTCGACCGTAGGATCCTCTTGATCCTCAGTAATATCTTGAAAAGATTCAAAAAGATCAGGACCTAGCTTCATTTTCTCATTTAGGGGTATCCTGACACCTTCATCGTCCTCAACCACGAACTGCTCAGTAGGCCTTTCCTTAACCATGGAACACGCCTCGCCAAACGCTGTTCCACCAAGATGTCCTCCAAGTCTGCCCTCATCTTCAGACACTCTTTGAGCATTGTTAATCCCAGTAGGGCCACTCGAGCAACTCGTTTCCCCCACGATCAGCCTAATGACCTCTTAAAAAACACGCTCCTGAATTTGTTGGCTAGCTTCATCAAAATCCTTATTCAATTTGTCATCAGGTGGAGTGACTCCTTCCTTATTTTAGAAGAAGCTTTTTTCTGGCTTGCTTGAACGTCACAGACGATGTCTGATTCATATACTGTACAAGTTAGAAAAGAACAATTAAAAAAAAGTGAGTGAAATGGAAACAAGATTCTACTTACATCGCTTGTGATAATCTGAAATCTGAGCAAAAAAGCCAAGTTCTATCATTTTCTTTTTGCTAAAAAGATAGGATCTGCTTCTCTTTTCTAGAGTACACACAGTCGTCCGAGCAAGTCTAGTCAACTCGGTGTCAGTGAAAACAAGCTTTGACTTGTTCATGTAGAGAAAAAACGGGTTCAAATCGCAACGGAAGCATGAGAAAATTAGAAAATCAGGGTTTACGTATATAAAAAAAATTCCCTTTTAATAACAAGAACCTTAACCCTAGATTTATTGATGTATATAATAAGTATCATACCTTTTTTTTCGTAACGATTGAACTAGCGTCGAATTGAATCCGCAAGATTTTCCAATCCAATCACGAACGTGAATCACCTAGGAGTGTGGGCTCTCTTTCTTTAAATTGTATACCTAAGGATGGAAACAAACAAAATCTTCTTCTTTGTTAGTTACAATAATCCTCCAAGAGAAAAACCAAGAACGTCCGGTCACTTTTGAATTATCAATCAATTTGATTGAAACTCGTGTGAACCTTGATTCAATGTTGTACACAAAACCCTTTTGATGTAAAGGATACTAGTGTACTATCGAAAACAAAAATGTTCTCTTTTTCTCTCTTCTTGGCCGAATTCACACTATCTCTATGAGTTGGTCGAATTTTGTCCAGAGTAAAAAACAAAATTTTCTCTCTCAAAATTCTCTCTTGCTAGGCCAAATTCTCTTCTTGAAAATTGCTTAGCATGACCGAAATTCCTCTCATAAAAAACCTTAGAGCTGGCCGAAATTTCCAAACCTATTATATAGGGTCATAAGTCCTCTCCTAATAAGGATTTACTTGGTTGGCAAGAATCATTTCCTTAGGTGGATTTATTTGGTAGTTAAGAATCCTTTTTTAAAAGGAATTCTATCCTCCTCATATATATATACATAGCTGGCCGAAATTTCACTTAATATAATTAGGAGACTTAGTTCTTTTCCTAAGAAAGATTTACTTGGTTGTTAAGAATCCCTTCCTTAGGTAGAATTACTTGGTGGTTAAGAATCCTTTTCAAAAAAGAATTCTATCCTACACCAAGACTCCTAATCCAACTCAATAGTGTGTTTGTAACCATATTAAAGACTTCCTAATTTGATTAGATAAATAATTCATTTTATTTATCTACTTATCAAATATAGTCTTTAACATTAACTATACTACCAACAATAGTATAGTTTTAGGAGACTATCTCCTACTAGGAAAAAGATTTTGACTTTTAATTAAATAATTAATTAATCAACATATTAATTAATTTCCATTTAATTAAATAATAAAATAAAAATAATATATTTAAGCTATTCTTAATATCCTTGCCGCCTATATCATATATATGGACCATATATTATTTTTCTTATTTTATTAAATCTATTGGACCTTAATAAAAGGTCCACATGTGAACTTGACCTATTCTTACAAAAAGAAACAAGTTCTCATGCCTTAATACAATTCTAGATGGACCCTTAAATTGGTCCGGTAGAATATATCAAGTGATCCATGCAAGTTCGTGTGGATTGGGGATCTTGGCGGGCTATCTAAATTTAAGCTCCAGTAGACACAACCCAATCACAATCAACAAATGATCCACTTAGGTCCGATCTATTTAATTTTAGTTCATTCCACTAAAGAACTAAAATTGAACTCTTAAATAAAGATAGAATAACTTGATGTCACTCACTCATACCCTAGACAACCTTATTGGAGAAAGTGTATCCTCGTGAAGAATACCAGTAATCGCCAAGAGCTAATAGACTGCCTATAGCTCTCCAAGTTACCATATTTACTCATATGACCATGTTTTGAACTTGGATATTTTGACTTGTCCAGAAGCCATGTTTCAATAGACACTATTGAAAACTTAACGTCAAGATTTAATATCCAATACCTCAAAACATCCATATGATGGTATTCCACTCTCATTCAATAAATGGAGCCATGATGTCCATATCTATAAATGAAGTCCTCTATCGATTAACAAATGAATACCACCAAACTATCGAGGATAGACTATGCTATATAATCGTACTTATTGATAGCTCAAATGATAACACTTGCAACCATAAGTCCATCATTTATCTCAGGATTGAGATAGACTCTCTGATTGTCTTCAAATGAAAACTTTTATCCATTGACGGTTCTAGATAAAGTATTTCATTTTGATCATATTCAGTGCACCCAATGCACTAGATTCTTTTGCCCAAAAACACCATACTTTGATGATTTTAGACTCATCATAACACATTTGATCCCGCTCAAATGCTAGTAAAAGAATCTACAACTTTGACAAGATAAAGACACCCAACCTTCTATCTTAAGTTGTGAATATTATTCAAGACTAACTAAAGTATTGCGTATACCTCATACATATCTAGATGTATGAACAATTCTTCTTTTCTTACAGTCTTTTGACCTTATGATTATTTACTTTTGACAATTATAATAATTTAACTATAAATGCTATAAGATTTGTTAAACTAGAAATCACTTTATTCATATGAAAAGATTGTTAATTACATTATTACACTCTTGCTATCTAGCATAATCCTAACAGTTCCAACGATCGGGAGAACAGAAAAAGCGGGGGATTTTAACACTTCCTGATTCTCCCCATCTGAGAACTTGACCTCAAGTCCCAAGTTCCCTCCAACGAAGAACCAACTATTCTTCCAGTGCTTGTTTGAGGTAGGAAATCCCCATACCAAGCCTTTCTTTTTAGCATCAAAGGAGACATCAACTCCCCGATTCAATTTTGTCCCCATAGGGATCCAATTTTTTGGCTGGCTGGACATAATAAAATAGGTTCCAGTCCGACCAGATTGCCTTAGTGAGTAAAAATGCGTAATTTCACGAGGTGATGGCGGTGAAAAATTCATCTGACTCCATATATGCCATATAAACATTAGTATTCTATAGCTGTTCAGGGCAAGTTTAGCCGGGGCGATCCCTGCCTCAACAAGGAACCAAGCAATGAATGGCTGGAGAGGAAAAGTCACACCACAGCAAAGCATGGACCCATAAATTGCCACCATGCCCGGAGGTGGGTTCCATACGGCTCTATCACCAGCATGAGTCATCATAACCTAGTCATCCAGATCAAATCGAGCATGATACTTCTCGATCCCAGCTTCCTCGATCACAATCGGCTCGGTATCATATCCACTCAGACGATCGAGAGAAAAGGGAATACGAGAAGCACTGTGCTCCTCCTCAACATCCCTCTCATCAACCGTTTGCCTTTCGATTTGAATTCCACCTGAACCATATTTCTGAACCGCACGGTTACTCTGATGTTTTCCCGTAATTGCAAAAGAACCCTGTGATGATTAGAAACAGAAGATTTAGAACTAGAAGAAGATTCAGAGCTAAAACTAAAGTGAGTGTCAAGATGAAGCCCAGAAACATCAACATCCAAAAAAGGAGGCTCGTCAGAAGGAGTTTTCCCCAATAATCTACGAACACAAGAAACTAATTGAAAATCTCCAGGTTCAAGCGCTTCAAAAACTACAACAAAAAGGTGCTGTCGTGAAACGGGATTCATCGGAACTGACCTTTAAAGCAGATGCGAAGAAACTTGGAAAAACTTTGATGGAAAGTTAAGATGAATCTGGGTTGGATACTTCTGCGAAAAATGAACCGGAGCAGCCCCTTTCAGTAAAACATTTAAAGGGGCAATGACACGAAACCCTATGGTCTCTAAAAGTCGGAAAAATCAAAATAAGAATTTGATGACGAAAGCGACACATCAGTTAACCCACCAGTCGCGTCTCATAAATGCTACCAGAGAAATCGAGCGGTTAAAGGACACGTGTCGTGGAAAGAACTGACCAAGCCATCAGAATTTCAAAACGTCATAATCACCAGGATTTCGTCTGAAGAGACAAATTGCACATACATGGTAGCCATTAAGACACGTCATTAATACGAAGCACTGTTTAAGAATTAATTATTCCAGTATTAATGAGGACAAAATGCTAGTCGTGAATTTGATTAAAATACTTTTACCAAGAACCAATTCCTACTCGGTAAAAATATTTTAACGGGGTATTGTTATATGTATATTTTTGTCAAATGTACAAGTCACTGGCAAGGTGGATAGTCTCTTAAAATTGCCAGGTAGATATCCGAATAGGCATCCAGAAAGTACCCTTCAAGACATCAATAAGGAATGGGAACCCGAGTAAGTGTGAATACAAGTGTTCGACAGGCCATGACCTGTTTGGAACCAAGTGACATCATGTTCTACTTGGGACAAATACGAGAAACCCGAAAAAAGAAATCCAGTACATGATTCGCACGTGGTTGAACCAAGAGTCATGCTCAAATATGCAAGACACCCATATCAAGAAGAATAAAATATCAAACAGGAAACAGGTTCCAAATCAGGCAACAACTTTACTTGTTCGAGAAGATTGCACATTTATAAGGAAATAAGTCCTAAACGGACTATACCACCAGAGTCCCATTCGATCTCCACACGATATTCGAAATAGGAAAGAAGATAAATACGACTCCAACAAGCAACCAATTGTAATTAAATACGAATTCTTTCATTACTTGTACAACAAGGATTAGGGTTCTCTGCATATATAAATAGACCCATAATCTTATTGTTAGGGGATATAGAACAAAATATATAGAGAATCACTAGAAGAGAGAGAAAAAAAGAGATCGAATGGTGTAATTCTTTATTTCAATAGTGGATTTTAGCTCGGTTGTTTATTCAACCACCCGTGGACATTTTTTCGATCACCGGAGTTTTACCACGTAAACTCATGTCTTATTCGCTTCAAATTACATTCTTTTTCTCTTTCTTTTTGACAGGTCATAACTAAATCCAATCTTGTTGAGTTTCTCGCAAATCGAGAAAACGGTGTCAACATCTATAAAAAAAATTACAATATCTCTAGTTTATAAATAAACCCCACTTAATATCAAAAATATTATTTCTTTAATTATTTGGTATTTTATATTTCCAAGTACACTTCACCTACACCTATTTTGGTATTTAATCAATTTTATTATTATTTAATATTTTGTTAATTTATAAATAAATATTTTCTAACTTCTAAAAACAAAAGTATACTAAAATAAGTTATGTTTTGAACTTGTTTTATTTACTGTTTATAAATTAAGACTATATTTGAGATTACTTTACTTAAGAACAAATCTACTTATAGCTTCACTTAGGAATTAATCGACTTAAAAAAAAGTTGGTAAGTGTTTGGTAAATTAAATTTTAAAATTGCTTAACTTTTGAAAGGATGGAAAATGTATTGAACAAAATTACTAAATTAGACATCATTAATAATATAAATATCATATAAAAAGAAAAGAAAAATATAAGAAATTTAAACATAAAAAAAATATGGCTGAGTCAACTCAGTCATTAACAACAACTCGCTCAAACCCGAGTCAACTTAGTCGCTACAAATCTGAAACACGGCAAATGACGAGAACCAGCCTCCACTAGTGGCATCGAAGGCCGTGAAAAGCTTTTCCGATGTCGGAGATGTTGGTTCTACTCCAGCAAGCCTCTTTCATCATCGCGATCGTGATGGATCTACAGGTTCGATCCCGATTTCGATTTCGATTTTGATTGCATTGGATCTGCCGTCGCGACAAAAACTGACTTCCTTCGACGGCGTCGACTTCATGGGAGAATGCCAGTTAACCTTCTGCCACTTTCTTTGGCGGCGATGGTGGCCACTATCACCGGCGATAATGGTAGCAACTATCCATCAATTTTTTAAAAAGTTTTTTAATAAAAATAATATTCTTTTTTATTTTGAATTTTTAGTATTTCCGAATTTATGTTTTTTTAAAATTATTTTTGAATTCTAGTTTTTTGAAAAATACAATTACTTAATAAAACGGCGTTATCATCTTTTTAATTAGATGGTGAGGATATTTTGGATATTGTATAAGCAATAAACTAATTTATGCTTCCACAAGTAACCTTTGCCTAGCTTCTCAAAGAGCAAATTGTAAAATAAGTTGTTTTTGGGAAGTTTACCAAACACATATTTATTCAAAACTTGAGAAATAAGTGATTACTTCTCGATCAAAAGTAGGGGTGGGCACGGTTCGGTTAAGTTAAATTCAGTTTTCGGTTAAACCAAACTAAACCGAAAATATTTCGGTTCACCTAAAATTAAACCGATTTAAATCGAATAAGATATGGTAACCGAACTGATTTTAACCGATTCGGTTCATTTCAGTTTTGGGTCTAATGGGCCTGATGGGCTTAATGAGTGTTTTTAAATTTAATAGGTTTTTGGATACTAATTTTTGTCATTTGAATATCCCGAAGCCAAAAAACACCCCAAATCAAACCTACCAAAGCAACTAACAAATACATTCCAATATATATATATATATATCATATGAATACATTCCAAACTACAATCTACAAAATAAAAGTTAATAACAATAGTACATTACATAATAATACATCCAAAAATAAATAACCCAAACTTCAAATTAAAATTACAAATAAAATAACTCCAAATTAAAATTACAACTAGTCAACAAAAATAAGTAATCCAAACTCCATATCAAAAGATTCAAGAATCTTCAAGTATCTTCAAAAATTTCTACCTCATTCTAAGATTGCAGCAAGGAGATGACCCAGACCTGACCTAAAGATTCAAGAATCTTCAAGTATTAATATTGTGATAATAGATATAGAGTGAATATCATAATTAAAATTCCACATGAATCAATTAACTAAAGTAGGTAGCTTGGCCATATGTATTAATTTTTTTTTAACTGCAAATTATATTAATCAAATAGCCAAAGAGGTAAGAACGACAGAAGTCTAAAACCGGAACAACAACCATCGGGGGAGGCCTAAAAATGAAAAGAAAGCAAGATAGCCAAAACCCCAAAACAAAGCAGCTAAAACAACAAAAAGATAGAGCAAAATCACCAAATAGAGCAGCCACGTATCCTAACTAGGACCAAAAGAAAGACTATATGTACTGATAGTATAAAAATTACTATATCATATTTTAGATTTAAATTTGGGAACAAAAACCGTGAAAAGGGCACAATATATAACATAATATGATTTACACGGAATTACTTAACCAAGCTTACAATCAGATCTGCAGTAGAAATTGAAATTAGATAATTATCCTAGCTAATAGTTCAATCCCAACCAAACACCTTAGAAAACATAAACAAAAACAAAACAAAGGCGGAAACAGAGACTGAAACAAAGCTGAAATTAAAAAGAGACCAAGGCACCAAATCAAGAAAGAAAAGCATATCCGGCGAGCTGAAGAAGAAGCAGATCGGGCGATTTGAAGAAGAAGCAGATCGATGAAGCTTTGGTTGGAGATGAAGGATAGCAGATCAAACAAGAAGACACCAAGAAGAAGACAACAAGAAAATTAAAAAGAATTAGAAAATTAGAAAAAAAATAAGAGAAAGTGAAAAACCTTGGGCAGAGGGAAGTCGATCTATGTAGAGCAGATCAAATTGATGTTGAGTAGATCGGTCGAAGAGAGTCGATATCGATCTGTGTTTGGGAGTAGAGAGCAGATCGATGTTGGGTAGAAAAGGTTAGGGTTTTTGATCGATGCTGAGCAGGTGTATGGGTGTAGAGAGAAAGAAGTAGAATAGGTTAGAAAAGGTTAGGGTTTTTTTTTTAGTTTTATAGACAGTTTTATCGGTTTAAACCGGTTTGAACATAAAACTTTTCGATTTTTAATTTTTTAAACCAAATTGATTCTATGAACCGAATCGAACATTTTTTTTTGTTCGGTTCGGTTCGGTTCGGTTCCTAACTTAGTTCCTACCCCTAATCAAAAGCAATCTCAAATATAGTTTACAATAACGAAAAAAATAGATAGTGCAAGATAAAGTATATGTGAGTGTTTGATTGATATGATATCGGTAATAATAAGGTAAATAAAAATAAAAATAAAAAGAATTCTAAGATGATTTGAGAATTTTCTAGAAAAAAAATATCTTAGATACCTAAGCGTGCGTTCTCCCACTATTCCCTCGAGTGAAAAAACATCTTCCTTCCATTTATCCTTCCATAATTTACTTTCACAAAGTTAAACTTCATTTTTTTTCTCTCCTTCTCTCTCATCACATGTAGCAACTCTCTCACTTTTTTCTTTGATGTTTACTATCCACAAAAATCAATCTGATTGAGGTTCTTCCTATCAGATATCCACAAAAATCATATTGGAAGTGATACTATTTTACTCGAATTTGGTGTCCAAATCTGGTGTCCAAATTATGTGACATCACTCTGATCCATTCATTTAAATCAAGCAAACTAATACAATCTAAATGAATGAATCAAAATATTGTTAACTCATTTAGATACCAAATTTGAACAAAGTAGTATTACTCATGAATATAATTGATTTTTTTTTTTACAAACCATTAATAGGAAACCACTTGTAATTATTGATGGGTGGAGTGGTGAACTTACAAACTATTTAATCCTTTTAGTCATTTTACCTAAGGGTAAAACTGGATTTTTTTTAAAAAGTACTAAGTTGAGATGTGTATACGATTTTAAAGGGTGTAAATATCATCACTCAAATAATAACCTAACAAATCGATCAAAAATAAGTTTGGTTAGATTTGGATTACTTGAAATAAAATTCATACAATCCAAACCTGGACCGGGAGGATCCTCCCACCCCGCAATCATTCCTCTACATTCTTCCCAAAACATGGGCTAGTGGTGGATAGGGCCCCATGGAGAAACACCGATCTCTAAAACAAGTCCATATATTCGACAATTCATTATTTACTTATTATATTATGTTATTACGTAGTCGTGGCAACTCATATCTCAATAATTCAAATCTAAAAAGATAATGCAAGTACGCATTTTGATAATTTAACATATAAAATTAATTCATTTTTTTGCTAAGAATCTTTATTCTCATTAATTAATATTAAGATACTTGTTAGTGCTAATTATATAATAATTTTCCTATTTTAAAAATAATTAAATAATACCTATGTATAATACTTTTTTATAATAATACAAAAAGTGATTTTTTTGGTTCAAATTTAAACCGATAAATCTATCCAAACCAATCCGTTTTTTTTTTGTTTTTTTTTAATCGGTTTGGCAAATCACTTGGATTGGATTGAAATATAGTCAACATGTTAGTTTAATTTGACATTGAGCTTTTATCCAAAGCAAACCGAAAATGCACATCTTTAGTTAATGTTTCGTGTGGAGAAAATTACATTCAACCTACCCAAGTTTCACTATTCAGGAATGAAAACATTTTTTTTCCAAAAATTGATATTGACCTCACTTTCCGTTAAAGTTGACCGATCGAAATTAACAAAGTCACTTACCGTATTTTTGTCATTTTCATAAAAAAAAAATTAACATTTTCTTAAAAACATATATTGAAAAAAAAAAGAATGGCAGAGATCTAACTAAAATAGAAATTAAAATAATAATAATAATATATGGATTACCTTATTCCAGATCTGGGTTCAATACAAACAGGGGAGGATTCAACATTAATGGATTGATTTATTGTGGCTTTAATGGGTTTCTTTCTACAAATGGCCTAATGCACAATGAGAGAAGTTTGAGCATCTCCAAGGGGTTTGAGAAACCAAGCCGCTTAGCTTAATCTAGTCTCAAAATCCTTGCTAGGGATAGGGATGTGGACTGATATAAATTTAGGATTTAATTTTTAATTTTTGTAAGTGTTTATAACTTAATGTCAATTGCATTTTAATTATTTTATGATCTTCGTCGTTCATCTTTTGAAATGAACGGTTGAGATCATTATATAAATATTTTGTTGTTGTAATTTGGTTTTTAATTTTTTTTTATTACTTTAATTTCTACCATCCTTCTTTTAAGATGAATGCCGGAGATCTATTATCTTCTTCATTAATTTTGCTTTTTAAATTTATTTTCTAAAATTTGTTTATTTTTCTTTTAAAAAAATGTTGTTAGTGGTATTTAAGTCTTTTCATCTTTTTAAATATGGTCAAACGTTAACTTTAATAGCCAGAACTAAAAATGGGGAGAAGTTATCTCTAAAACACAATGTGCATTCATACTAGGGAGGATGGTTTCAAACAATACCATAGTTGGGTACAAATGTGTCAGCAGGCTCAAACGAAAGAAAGGGAAAACAAGGTCTATGACTTTAAAGTTAGACATGTCTAAGGCCTATGACCGGGTTGAGTGAGGATTCATTGAGAAGATGGTTGTTAAGTTAGGTTTCCCGGAGAAATGGTGGAATCTTATCATGAATTGTATAAGTACAGTCTCGTATTCCTTTAGAGTCAATGGAGAGTTGTGTGGAAGTATTTTGCCGATAAGAGGACTCAAACTGGGTGATCCATTGTCTCCGTATTTATTTTTGATCTGCACGGAGGGTCTTTCCAGTTTGATTTGAAGAGAGCAGGATAGGAGGGAGATTATTGGTTTCAAGCCCAGCAGACATGGTCCTATAATCTCACATCTCTTTTTCGCAGATGATAGCCTGCTATTTACAATAGTTGATTCCAGAAATTGTGTGGCTATCAAAAAGGTGTTATGTAGTTTTTCTGAAGCCTCTGGACAAGTGTTCAATTTCTATAAATCGGCTTTGTGTGTCAACCATTCGGTAGGTCCGGTAGGGGCAAGAAGCTGGCCTTTTTGGTGGGAATGAAATTGGTAGATTGTCATAAGCGATATCTCGGGCTACCTTGTTTTTTAGAAAGAAATAAATGATTTTTGTTTGCTGAAATTGTTGACAGAGTATGGCATAGAATTAAAGGGTGGGGTGAGAAGATGTTATCGATTGGGGGAAAAGAACTTCTAATTAAAGCAGCAGTTCAAGCCATTATGTCCTATGCTATGTGTATGTTCAGATTGCCTAGAAGCTTGGTAGATGAAATTTAGAGACTTACTGCTAGGTATTGGTGGGAGGGGGGTAGGAACGAGCAGATAAGAAAAATGCACTAGTGTAAATGGCAGCGGCTGTGTAAACCAAAGTCGGAAGGAGGGCTCGATTTTCGTGATCTAGGGAATTTTAATAGAGCATTGCTGTCTAAACAGTGCTAGCGTATTTCGAAAAATCCCAATTCCTTTGTTACGAAAGTTCTGAAAGGTTGCTATTTTAACAATTGTAAATTCCCTTAACCAATTATAGCGTAAAATATACCTAGAGGGGGGGGGGGGGGGGGGGTGAATAGGTATATGCTTAAATTTTAATCTTCTTTAAAATCACAAGCAATCTTATACAACACTTATTATAATATTCAAAATGATATATGACAAATCAATCGACACAAATCAACTAAGTGAAGAAATTAAATATGCTAAAAATCAACACAAGATATTTACGTGGTAAAACCTCCTAAGAGGAATCATCCACGAGTTAATAACACAACCACCGGCTAAAGCAAATCCACTATTTCAAATAAGAGTTACACACTCAAGCAATCAACACATGCTCTCCAAGCTATCACACTTACTCTACCCTTGAACCTAGTGATCTACTAAGCCGACTTCCTATCCAAGACCTCCTATCTCTAAGAAGATTCCTTGCTCACCTTTTCGGATCCTCCTGACCCTAGGCAAGACTTCTTTCTCAACTATCCGAGTCCTCCCGACTCTAGTTGAGACTTCATTACTTAACAATCTGAGGTCTCACACCTCTTGTTGAGACTTCCACTTGCTTAGCTATCCAAGTCCACCCGACTCTAGCTAAGACTTCCAATTACTCAAATTAAAGAATCACTCTAAGATATGAGACTTCCTACCTCTTCACAAGGCTTCTAAGTGATCATGAATGCAAAACGCAAACAAGCACTCAACATAGAAAATGATGATCAACAAATTCTATGGACATGCAACTAGATAGCTAGATTATGCTTTCAAAGAACAATCACAAATGTATCAAGCCAATCTAAGCATGTTGTCAACTAAGAACCAAATCAATGAAATGAATATACCAATTGGTGTAGACCTAGTTCTTAGAAAATGAAATTAAATCTAGAAATTAAATCTAGAAATAGTCAATCAAGCATAAGAACAAAAGATTTCTAGAAACAATTTCATGATTATCAAGTTTAGCACAAATCAATCAACTTATCACAAATCTAGCTAAACTTGAAAATCAAATCAACAAACCACAAAATGATATCAAAATCATCTTATTCATGCTACTTAATCAAAAGACATCAATCAATAAGAAGATCTAAGAAGAAAACTAAGAAGAAGATGATTTTACCAACAAGGATGAAAATCACGAACTGAAGATCTGATCACAACGAAAGATCTAGACATTCTTTGGATCTGGAAATGCTTTTAGTTTATATAACTCTTCAAGACACTCGAAATCGGTTTTTGAATCAAGTGATTCGGAGTTGAAATGAAAAAGTTATCACAAAAACAAAAATCAAATTGTTGAGAGAAAATTTCTGCCATTGTTCTTCAAATTCGTTTTTCTCAACTTATAATGAATGAGAGGGAATGAGAGGTTTTAATGAGGAAATGACCAAATGACCTTTTTGCCCCTATTGTTTAGTGCCTCCCTGAGATGACGAGTGGGCATCTTGGGGCAGAGCACCTTTGGGGCCGAGATGGCCACGCGCTATCTTGGGATGGTGCAAGATGATGGCTTGAGCCATCGCACCACTTCCCTTGCGCTCCTCTCGCGTTCTTCGACTGTTCTCCGGCCTCCGAACTCCGAATTCGAATCCGTTTGAAGATTAAGAACCGAACCTCCCTCATGGACATGTAAATATAAGATACTCAACCCAGAAAATAAGAATTCGACTCGATATATGAAGACAAAGACAATGTATGCAACATGAGTTGAAAGTGTAGTATTTTTTGATTTAGAACTCGAAATCAATAGTATGAGTATCCTCTTTGATCATCAAGGCACCTGTGAGACAAGCACAACCAACAAACAAGAGATCTTCTACAAAGAAGATTGGTGAGATATATCAACAAAAATAAAATAAGAAATCATTTATCTCATATAAAAGTTCACTTTAAAGCATTCCCTTTAGTTCCTTAACCTCAAAATACAAGAATTCGTTACTCCCCCTTAAGAAAAGAACTCTCCCCCTTAATACAAGAATGTCAATAATCCACAAAGAGGTACATTTCTTCCACACATGGTGAGGTATACATTTCTCCCCCTTTTTGTCAAGGAATAGTCAAAAAGACAAACAATGGTTTAATAAGTGAGCAAAGCAACTATATGAGATAAGTAACATGCATTTTCATTGTTCAAGTATGTCATGTTTTTATCTAAATAAAATCATATGAACTTATCATAAAAGATAACAAAGTCTAGCAGACTATGCTTCCCCTTGATAAGTGCTCTATCTAAGATTACGATAGGATATTGTTCACAATGGTATCCACACAATCACACAGTCAAACAATTTTGAAGAAATTCAACAAAATAAGCTTCACAAACTATGAGAGATACACCAAGATTTTCAATCTCTCTCATAATTCTTCTAAAATTGCTAGCAAATCAAATTCACTTGTAAGCAAAATAAGTGTGTGTGTGGATATGCTTCAAACATATATAAAGGAGTAATTGGATCATCAACATGCAAACCATATCAATATCTATTCATCCTAAGCTTTTCCATAAAAGGTCAGACTGATTATTATCCGGATTTTTTTTTGCTTTTAAGAGAATAGATTTCAACATATGAGCGTGTGTGTGCATGTGGCTCGTAATCCCATTTCTGTTTTTCAACCCGAGAAATCACAATTTTCAACTATACTCCTTTAAGCCTTCCTCTATTTCTTTTTAGGCTTTGAATCAAAGATTTTTTGATTGATTCTTTGCAACACTTCTTTGATTTTTTTAAAACATAAAAATATACACTTCATGACGACTTTCACTCATCACAATGGTATAGCCCTTTCCTACATTGGGTGGTTTCACAACCAAAGTGTGTAGCCCTTTTCATGAAGGTGCTCGTTGAATTCTATATAGTTGTCGAAGCAAAATGGATACTAACCATAGGTCATCTTAAATGTACTAGTCAAAAGACTTCAAGGTGCATCCATAAATCACATATCTTCAAACTCAACTTACTCAAACTAAACATATGAGAGAAGCAAAGTGTGCACTTTTGAAAACCATTTTTTTTAAGGCTTAAAAGCACATTATCTAAAAGCAATACAAAGAGACTTACTTAAGATCTTTACTTCTCAATAGAGTAGCTTTCATTGAATATGAAGCTCATATTTTTTTTTCAAAAGTATGTCACTCATCAATCAAACAAGCGTTTCACACATCATATATAAGATCATTGTTAACAAATCACTAAATGATCTTTAGAGAGCAAATGTCATCAAGAACCATATAAAAGCTATACTAGTTCTCTAATATGACATGCTACATGATGTAATGCACACATAGAGTTGAAAAGATGAATCAAGAAAGCAAGTTTTAGAGTAGAGATATACCTAGCAAGCTTTTTCATCAACATAAAGTCTTCGCCCTTTTTGTGAGCTCTCTTGACTTGTTTGTCTTCATGACAACAAATTGTTGGTGTGTCTTCCCAAGAAAATAAAGACTAAACATCTCAACTCAAACAAACATATAATATGACTTTCTCCAAAAGTATTAACAAATTACACCAAATAGATTTCAAAATTGGACTTCTCTAAAGTCAGCCAACAAATTTTGACCATCATAGTGAAAGTGTGAGAATATTAAGTCCATGTATTGACAAGAGACACAAGTTTGAATAGTGAATCGAGCATGTTACAAATGACTTAGTCAAGCATCAAACTTAGAACTCTTATCAAACAAGAACAAAAAACATATTCTCATATGTGCTACTCAATCAAGTATGAGAGCACTCACCTTTGACCATATTGGTCTTAGGTGAACCAACACAAATAACATCATGAGCATTACTCATGGCAATATGAAATCTAGAAGTTAAATCATCAACTATCTTCTTTATGAAAATATCACTCATTTTAAACTCATTATTATTGCCATGCACAAATATTTCATCAATACATGATATATGACCATCATGCACAAATCTTCTTGACATTCTTCTTCACATGTTTATCATTATTATGCACAACATTCAAAGATTTATCAATATCAACATGTTTAGAAGAATGACTATGAACCTTTTTCATATCATGCTTTTTAATCCAAACTTTCAAATAAGATTTGTTCAACTCACTAGCATGCATATTATTTCCTAGATTGCATTGCCTAATATATTCATAACATCTAGGTCTAATGTGACCAATTACATTGCAATAATGACAAACTGGAATAAATTTAGAAAAATTACCTTTTGAGTGTGAATGCTTTGGTTGAGAAGTTGGTTGAGAAATTCCATAGCTCTTCTTGTCTTTGACTTTGTTTTTGGAAGAAATAGTAGTTGAGCCTTTTCTAATCTAAATTTTCTTAACACCATGCTTCTCATTACTACTAACAACATGATTTAACTTATTCTTTGGCTTACTATCATGCAAATCGACTTTATTAGTCACATTTTCAAACAAGTCAAACAAAGCATTATCAACTTTTTTATGCATAGTAGTATGAGGCACAACATGTGTTTTCACAAGCAAGTTATCAACAATATTTTTCTCAACATGCTTTTCCAAGGTCTTCCTAGGTCTAGATCTGGATCCATACATGGATGATTGACTAGGACCATTCATCAAAGACATGTCATGCAAATCATTCTCATATTTTCATTTACGAATGTATTCATAGCATCTAGGTCTTATATGTCCTACCATGTTACAAAATTGGCAAATAGGTACAAATTTGAAAGGGTTACCTTTAACTTGAGCATTTGAAGTAGTATACCTTCTCACATTGTTACCTCTTTGATGTCCATTCCTTGATGCTTTGTCTTTTGCATGAGAAAATGATGATTTTTGTCTTTGACCTTGTTGAGAATTTCCTTTGTTGCTCCTTATTGATGTTGAGGCACCTCCGGTTACATCCATCGCTTCACCGTTAGAGAGAGTACCTACATTCACTTTACCACTTGCTTTGACAAAAGTAGAATTGTTAGATGAAGGTGTAACCTTTTCATTCACATAACCTATTCCTCTTTTATCACTAGGATGCTTACCAATCTTGATGAGAGTTTCTATTTTACTAGCACTAGATGACATCTTACCTATCATCTTGTTAGCCTCATCAAGCTTATCACTAAGAATCTTCTCTTGACACTCATGCTTACTAATTTTGACTCTAAGCACTTTTTCAAGTCTTTGAGCACGATCAAGAGAATCATCTTTTTACTCAACTTCTTGTTTCAAAATTCCTAGTCTTTCATTACTATCTTTCAAGTTATTCTCTAGACTAATGATTTTATCTTTAAGCTCTTTATTCTATTTTTGCTTATGCTCTCCTTCCATGATAAACAACTTCATAGTAAAGTCTTCTTTCAAATCATCTAGCTCTTGAGCACTTTCTTCTATCTTTGAAAAATATTTTTCAATGGTTTCTGTATGCTCCTTAATGACTTCACTTTGCTTGCTTATCTTCTCCAAAGACATATTCTTCTCATTTTCAAGAGCTTTAATTATCACCACTAAATTGGCATTGATCAACTTCAACATATTGTTCTCATCATTCTTCTTGACATTTTCACTAGTTAGTTGAAGGATCTTGTCATTTAAGCTTGTTTCATCATGATGTGAGAAGAATTCTCTATCTTCATTACTTGAAGAGTATTCACTTTCCTCACTATTTGAGGATTCTTCACTACTATCTTAAAATCCTCCTTCATATATGGCCACATGAGCAACATAATTTCTAGAATATTCATGAATATCCGAGGACTCCTTTTCCTCTTCCACATCACTCATGGATCTAATGTAGGCTTTCATCATACTTTTCCAAAATAAGTAGTTACCACTATTTAAGAGTGGAAGCCTAGCACTAGAAGAACCTTCCGATAACAAATCTCCCATAGCATAAAAACAACAAACACTATTATATGGACCTATCTAATTACTTCTAGACACTAGCTCTGATACCAATTGTAAATTCCCTTAACCAATTATAGTGTAAAATATACCTGGGGGGAGGGGGAGAGGGGGGGGGGGGGGGGTGAATAGCTATATGCTCAAATTTAAATCTTCTTTAAAATCACAGGCAATATTATACAACACTTAGTATAATATCCAAAATGATATATCACAAATCAATCGACACAAATCAACTAAGTGAAGAAATTAAAGATGCTAAAAATCAACACAAGATATTTACGTGGTAAAACCTCCTAAGAGGAAACATCCACGGGTTGATACCACAACCACCGGCAAAAGAAAATCCACTATTTCAAATAAGAGTTACACACTCAAGCAATCAACACATGCTCTCAAAGCTATCACTCTTACTCTACCCTTGAACCTAGTGATCTACTAAGCTGACTTCCTATCCAAGACCTCCTGTCTCTAAAAAGATTCCTTGCTCACCTTTTCAGATCCTCCCGACCCTAGGCAAGACTTCTTGCTCAACTATCCGAGTCCTCCTAATTCTAGTTGAGACTTCCTTGCTCAACAATCCGTGGTCTCACACCTCTTGTCGAGACTTCCAATTGCTTAGCTATCCAAGTCCTCCCGACTCTAGCTAAGACTTCCAATTGCTCAAATCAAAGAATCACTCTAAGATATGAGACTTCCTACCTCTTCACAAGGCTTCTAAGTGATCATGAATGCAAAATGCAAACAAGCACTCAACATAGAAAATGATGATCAACAAATTCTATGGACATGCAACTAGATAGCTAGATTATGCTTTCAAAGAACAATCACAAATGTATCTAGGCAACCTAAGCATGTTATCAACTAAGAACCAAATCAATGAAATGAATATACCAATTGATGTAGACCTAGTTCTTAGAAAATGAAATTAAATCTAGAAATAGTCAATCAAGCATAAGAACAAAAGATTTCTAGAAACAATTTCATGATTATCAAGTTTAGCACAAATCAATCAACTTATAACAAATCTAGCTAAACTTGAAAATCAAATCAACAAACCACAAAATAATATCAAAATCATCTTAGTCATGCTTCTTAATCAAAAGACATCAATCAATAAGAAGATCTAAGAAGAAAACTAAGAAGAAAACTAAGAAGAAGATGATTTTACCAACAAGGATGAAAATCATGAACTGAAGATCTGATCACAACAAAAGATATAGACATACTTTGGTTGTGGAAATGCTTGGGGTTTGTAGAAATATTCAAGACACTTGAAATCGGTTTTTGAATCAAGTGATTCGGAGTTGAAATGAAGAAGTTATCACAAAAACAAAAATCAAAATGTTGAGAGAAAATTTCTGCACTTGTTCTTCAAATTCGTTTTTCTCAACTTATAATGAATGAGAGGGAATGAGAGGTTTTAAAGAGAGAATAACCAAATGAACTTTTTGCCCCCATTCTTTAGTGCCTCCCCGAGATGGCTCGTGGGCATCTCGGGGCAGAGCTCCTTTGGGGCCGAGATGGCCACGCGCTATCTTGGGATGGTGCAAGATGATGGCTTAAGCCATCACACCACTTCCCTTGTGCTCCTCTCGCATTCTTCAACCGTTCTTAGGCCTTCAAACTTCGAATTCAAATCCGTTTAAAGATTAAGAACCGGAACTCCCTCATGGATATGGACATATAAGATACTCAACCCAGAAAATAAAAATTCTACTCGATATACGAAGACGTATACAATGTATGCAACATGAGTTGAAAGTGTAGTATCTTTTGATTTAGAACTTAAAATCAATAGTTTGAGTAACCGAAATGACCGGAACTCAATCATGAATAATCTAAGACTAAAATCAAGTTCAAGATCCATGTTATACAAACATATAAGCAAACAAACACATTTCACACAAGAATGCAAACGACATAGAGATAGTCTCCAATCATGCATTTTCCAAAACATCTTACTTTCATACCAAATGCATGAGCATTCAACTTCAAGTGTGTGAATATGTTATACCAAATGATGCGCTATGATAGAGGGACACAAATGTATGAATTGTGTGTGTGTGCGCCTACGCCTTGCAAGAGGAGGAAGAATCTTGATACCTTAGCATCCAAGTAAGCATATATCCTCTTGAAGACGAGCTTTGCATGCGAAGTCGCTTTCCATCATTGAAGATCGATCTAATCACGAACCATCTAAGTAACTAAGCAATACAAACAAATAGCGTTTTGTTATGAAATCAAGCCAATACAAATTTAAAACCTAACAACAACAAAAAATTTCTGGATGTTCCTATCTCGAAAAAAGGCTCTTATATGTGGAATAGCTTCATGTGGGGAAGGGAAATTTTGGATGAGGGTTTGAGATGGAGTGTAGGCAATGAAAAAAGGATTTGGGTCTATGGTGATAAGTGGATTCCAAGAGACACTGTTTCGTTTATCATATCTCCTCAGAACCTGAATATGAATTGTATAGTGGACCAATTGTTGTCTTCTTTGGGTGAATGAGATATCAAGAAATTAAAGGACAATTTCGTGCAATTGATATGGATTGAATTCTACAAATTCCAACTGGTCTTGGTGATATGGAAGACCTGAGGGTGTGGCCTTTTAAGAAGGATGTGATATTTACAGTAAAGAGTGGATATTGGGTAGGTAGGAAGTTGTGTGATGAACAATGTCAACCCAGTATTAACAATGTCTCACGCTGATGGAAGAAGTTATGGAAGATAGAGATCCCTCTGATAATAAAAATTTTCATGTGGAAAGCTTGTTATAACTGGATACCAACTAGAGGAAATCTGAGTAAGAAGGGCGTTAACTACAATGATATATGTCAAATATGTGGGAAGAATAGCGAATCATCTCTTCATGCCCTTTGGGATTGTTCCAAATTGAAATATGCTTGAATATGGTGGCTTCCAAGTGGTAAGTTCTACAAAACTCATTTTGGAAGTGTTCTTAAATTGCTTGATTTTTACTTTAAGTTGTTGACCAAAGCTAAGATGGAGTTATTTTGTATCCATTTATGGAAGGTTTGGTGCTGTAGAAATGACTGTATGCATAAAGGAAACAATTTTGATGTGAATAAGGTGGTCTGGTAGAGTAAGAATTTTGCTGAGGAAATCAGTAGAATTGGGTCTTGCCGGGGAAATGGGGTTGTGATAGAAGGTAGAATAAGGGAAATGGTGGACGATCGGTGGATACCGCCGGAACATGGTATGTTGAAAATAAACTATGACGTTTGGGTGGATAAGAGGAGGATGAGAATTGGTTATGGCATTGTTATAAGGGATGATGGGGGCAGAGTCTTGTGGTGAAGTGCACAAGGCTGTAAGGCAAATTGATTTGGACCGTGCCAAGGTTATGGCAATCTACAAGGGGCTTCGTATGGGTAGAAATATGGGATTAGTTAACTATGTGTTGGAATCCGATTCAGAAATGGTACTGAAACAAATCTGGAATGGTGGTAACTTAGAGGCCGGTCATGGTGGTATCTTGGATGCAATCCAGAATTTTTTGGCTAAGGAGAGAAGTGTGGTTTTCCATTGTGTACCTATAAAAGCAAATAAAGTGGTGTTGGCTCTTGCCAAGGAGACATTGTGGATCAAAAAATTTGCATTATAGCAATGGTTGAGGCCGAGCAAAGGATTTAATTTTTACCTGTATTGCTGGTGCTATCTCCTATTGTTTTGTTTATCAACTGCTTGGTATGTTTTTTTGTCTCCAGATTTATCTGGTCTTGGTCGCCTTTTGGCACCTTGTTTGGGTTTTTCCTAAAAAAAAAAAAACAAAAGTTATTTCCACCTTTGAATAACTAAACCTCAAATAGATTGGGTGTAATGTCCTCATTCGTGTGGAGAGGATTCTCTACGGTTGGCAACATTTTGGTCTTTTGCTTTGACGGAGTTTTAAATTTTTTAGTGGCAAATCTAAACCCTCAATTTTTCATACAAAAGGAAATTTTTAATTCCAATGATTTCATTAAAAAAAACAAATGAAATTTCTAGTTTGCTCTTTCATGACTTTTTTGTAATTTAGTAAAATCATTATAAATTTTATGGTAAAATACTTATTACGACTATATATTCACATTTATATATGATTAAAAATACATTTTTAATGTATGTAATTTGGAAAAAAAATAACTACTCAAGATTAAATTTAATTCGAATTCCTCTAAATATTACTATAAGAACATAAAATAAAATAAAATGAAATCTTCTCCACGAGTAGGATGACAATTTACATGGAAAGATAATAAGGCATTGAGAAACTCCTTAATGGATTGAACTTAGTCACTAAGGGGAGTGTATTCAATTTGGATTTCATAAGACTTTCAATGACTTTTATGGTATTAAAATGTTTGGGTGTATTCAATGTTGACTTTTAAAGACCCTATAAAAATCTTGAGGTATTCAATACAGAGAAGTCTTACAGTATCCAATCAAGATATTTTAACCTTCTATGAAAGTTACGATGTATTCAAAATCTTAATGACTTTATTTGAATTTAAAATGACTTTTAATAACTTTTAGTTATAATAAATCTTAATAACTAGATCTGGTTGAGGATAGTTCATCGTTACAGCCTCCTCTGGATTATGTTGTGGGTGATATTCATTTGAATGTTGGGGGAGATTCCTGCTTCCTTTCACACTTCTCACTCAGACTATGATTCTAAGATTGAGAAGGTGGTGGTGAGCATTGACCCAGACTCATTAGTTTGGACTTGTTCTCTAGAGGGTGTTGTGTTCTTTTAAAACTTCTTATGATTCATTTTTTGAGACTAGGAGTTTAGTTTTTTTGGGGTAAGTAGATTTTAGGTGTCGTTTATATTCCTATTTCTCGCTCTGTCCTCGTTTGATGCTTGTTTCATGGAAAGATTCCTGTAGACATTGCATTACGTGTTGAGGTTATATGTCACCATCTCCTTACCGGCTTTGTTGTGCAGCAGAGGAAGATTTAATTCATTTGTTTCTAGATTGTCCTTTTGTTCATGGGTTGTTGGATGATGCGTCCTCTACTTTTGGTCATAAGCTTAAGGTATACGGTACTTGTTTAGTCATTTGGTAGAAGGCGATGAGGGTTGTCTTTAACACTTAATTGAAAGCTCTCTGGCGGACTTCTATCATCACGATTTTCTTGGTGGTGTGGTTTCTCCGGAACCAAGCTACTTTTAAAGGTGGCGGGCTTTTTTTTACCGAGGCTCTTTCCTTAATTTGGCGTTCTTTTTGTGAGGCAGACTTCCCTCAGCCTGGCACTATGAAGAATTCAGTGGATGATGTTCAGACTCTTAAGTGACTTTATATCTCTGGTCGTCTTTCCAAGGCACCTCGTATTTTAGAGGTTATTCGGAGTCCTCCCCCATTGGGTTGTCTTAAGGTTAACACGGATGGGGCTGCTTTTGGTAGTTCTAGTCTTGCTGGTTGTGCAAGGGTTTTTTGTACTTGCAGAGGTTTCATTAAAGGTTGCTTTGTTATCCCTCTTGGTGTTTGCTTTGCTTTTGAGGCTGAGTTGGCCATTGCAGTACAAGTTATTGATTATGCTTGGACTTTTGGTTGGCGTCAGTTACGGGTTAGAGAGCGATTCGGCTTTTATGGTAGCTATCTTTTGTTCTAGGTCTCGTAAGGTTCCTTAGCGTTGGTGCCCCGTTTGGGATAGGTATTTGAGCTTAATCTCTCAAATGGATTTTGTTATCACTCATATTTATTGGGAAGGTAACCGAGTTACAGATAGTTTAGCGTATATGAGCCCCAGTATCATCTTTTTTACATGGTGGTGGACTGCTCCAAATTTTTGCACTTCCTTTATTTTCAATGATTTTTGTAGCAGACCTTCTGTTAGGTTCGATTGATTTGTTTTCGTCCTTTTTTTTTCTTTTCCATCTTGTTCTCCTTCTTTATTTTAAATTTTAATAATATGTTAGGATGAGGTTGATTCCGATCTCTAACAACCTTATGGAAAAAAAATCTCACAATTTGTCTTTAATTCCTACCAAAGACTTTGAATGATTTTTTTTTCTAAAATATAAATTTTCACTTTAGAAGAAAAACAAACAACTCTTTCAAAAATATAAACCACCAAGCATGTGTTCTATTTTAAAAAAAAAAGCACATTCATTCTGTACAAATTTTATAAATAAAATAAAATGAATAACTTCTAAAATGAATAAACATTTAAAAAAATACAAAAACATTAACGATCTAAATAAAAAAAATAACTAAAAAAATAATATAAAACAATTCTCCAACGACTATGCAATTAAGGACGAGAAATTTCATTTTGTTACCCCTATTTTCAAAGCAACTAAACATCATCGAAACAAATCAAACAAACTCCATTTATGTTAATTAAAAATAATAAAAGACAAAAACCACTACTCAACCATATTAATATAACATAATCAAAGTAGCTTATGAGCATTGTTTCGTGTAATTACGATCAACATCAAACTACTCACTTTAAGGCATGGTTCTTATTCAACAACTAGATGTGGTTTTTATATTTTATCTTAGTAACTTGAATTTTTTTTGGATAAATTTTTTATACCTGTTGACGGTGATTTTTGGATCACGTAGGATTAATCACTCGTCTAACAAGTTATTGTAAATTGGCAATGATGTTATGAATAAAATAGAAAAAAGTGAAAAAAAACATGAACACATAAGTTTATGTGGTAAACCCCCAAGGTGGGGAAACATCCACGGTTGCCGATGATGGCAAGAAAAATTCACTATAATAGAATGATTACACACTCAATCTCTCCTTCTTTTTTGGTGTCACTCTCTTTTTCTTTCTATGTATCTTTTTTATGTGTTGTTATCTCTCTTTCTCTCTCTCTCTCTCTCTCTCTCTCTCTCTCTTTTACTAAAGGATTATGAGTCTATTTATATGTGCAAAGAACCCTAATCCTTATTATACAAATAAGGAAAAATGGTTGTGTTCAATTAAGAATGGTTATTTGTTGAAGTCGTTTTTGTCTTCTTTCCTATTTTGGAGATCTCGTGCATTAAATTAGAATATTCACAGGATTCAAGTTGAATAATTTGTTTAGGATTTTTTTCCTGATTGGTGTGTAATCTTCTAGAAGAGCAGATTTATTGCTTGATTTGGACTCGTTTCCTATTTGGTGTTTATCCTTCTGGAAGCTTTGAGGTCTTTCCTGAATAGAATTCTTTTACACTGGAGATGAAATATAGATATTTCCTTATTGGAGTATAATTTTAGATTCCTTGTTTGAGTAAGATCATTCTTCTTTGTATTTGGGTCATAGTTGCCTTTAATGTCTCTCATGCGTTGTTCTACTGACCAATTGTTTAATCCCGACCAGACTTATTTTTTCTCGATCGGATGGTCCCAACCAAGTTATCTCTACCTGATAGGTTAGTTTTTCCGATCAGGTTATTTGTGCACGATCGGCTAGTTTCCCCGACCATCTTAGGTAATCTCGACTAAGCCCTAAGATCATCTATTAATTGCCTTGGGTTGATCTTCCTTGACTCTTATGATGTGGCAAATCTAATCACCGTGTGTTTCAGGTGATCAAGTTGACTTGTCATGCTATTTACAAATCCTTATAACAATACCCTCTCAAATCCGCAAGATGAGCTCTTGATGGCTCAACAAAGGGGATTTGAATGGATTTGATTCTTTGATGCTTCTGAATATATCTCTTTAACTCAATCAAGTATCTTATTAAACTGATCATTGTTTTTGCTAAACTGATCAGGTATCTTTTTAAACTGATCAGTATTGGAATCGTTGATTTTTTACGCCCTTGTAGCTGGATCGGTCGGTGTCCTGACTCTTTACTCAGGATAATTCCCGACTGTCTTATTTTTTTAAATTGATTTGGTCGGTGTCCCAATTTTTTGCTCAGGATTATTCCCGACTGTCTTGATTATAGATCCCTTTTGGTTGAGCATTCCCTCCTCAAATTGAAGGAAAGATGACCCTTCTGTAGGTTGTTAGTAAGGGCGGCCACTACAGCCTCATCATTGGGATTATGGATCCCTGACACTTCCTGAGAGAATCTTTTCATGTAATCTTTTTATTACTCGTTCTTTCCCTGTTTGAGGGTGGCGAGGTGAGCTATTGATTTCCTCTTTTGTATATGTCCTAAAAATTATCATGAAAAAGCCTAGGTCAACTCTAAAAAATTCTTGATCGTTCCCTAAGGGAGTCTTCCAAACCACCTAGACCCTAAGTCCCTGAGCGTTTGCAGGAAAGTCAAACACAACAATGGGTCATTATAAGCATATTACACCATCGCACTTCGAAAACGCCTCACATGTTCTTTCAGATCCATGTTTGCTTTAAATTGCTCAAACTAGGGTTTGTTGATTCCTTCTGAGAACTGGGTTTGGAGAATTCTATTAACGTAGGGGGTTTTGTAATCGTTGTCCAGTAATTCTTTAAGCCCCAGACGACGTTCTATTGCTTCTACCTTCTGGGTTAATTTTTGTATCAGAAAATCTCGTTTATCTTCTGGCTCGTTATCCATTCCCCGATCGCTGATGGTCGATAGGCTCTTGTTGGAATCTTAGTGGGGATTTACCCTTTCGACGTATTCTGCGGGGTGGTTAGTTGCTGTCATCTGATGAGCTAGATCTATTCTGCCTATGAACATCTCTGCGGATCTCTTCTAGCTTAAAGTCCGCTTGATACCGATCTTGCCCACCTCGTCTGTTAATTCCTTCATCTCCTCTTTAGGAACATTCCCCTTTTCTATGGTGATCCGCTCTTTCTCTACTAGTTTTACGGGGTGCACCTGTAGTCACGTCCACTATTTCAGAAGGCACCTCAGGGTCTCCTACCACCATGGGTGTAGACAATTGGCAAGGTCAGATTAGTAGTTGTTATTACATTGATTCCCTGTCTAGCGACGCTTCAATGATTCTCCACAGGGAATCTTAGACTTACTATAATTCTTCTAGGGAAATTAATGGGTGAGTGTTTATGGAGATTATTGCAGCTTGACCAGTTGAAGTTGAAGTCACTAAGTGCAGGCTGCTTCCAACAGTGTTGGCATTTATTGGGTCAGAGTTGTTACCAGCACGTAGGGTATCAACATCATTCATATACTGGCTTCCATCTCTATTGTTTGCCATGTTGCTGCTTCACGAGTTCTTTTTTTTTTAGAACTCTATTTGCGAATTTGCTCGCTTGCGTATATTCTGACGCTGAAAAAATCGATAATCCACCCCTAGCACCCTTTTTTATTGCTTGCTAGAGTATCTCATCGTTTCGTCTGTTTATGTTGGTTCCACGAAGTTGAGTTATACACGCCCTCCTTCTAGCGCCATTTGTTGATGGTGATTTTTGGATCACGTAGAATTAATCATGCGTCTAACAAGTTATTTTAAATTGACAACAATGTTATGAATAAAATAGAAAAACTCCACAAGGTGGGGAAACATCCACGGTTGCCGGTGACGGCGAGAAGAATTCACTATAATAGAATGATACACACTCAATCTCTCATTCTTTTTTGGCGTCTCACTCTCTCTTTCTTTCAATGTATCTTTTTTATGTATTGTTATCTCTCTCTTTCTTTCAATGTATCTTTTTTTTATGTGTTGTTATCTCTCTCTGTTTTACATTAAGATTACGGGTTTATTTATATGAACATATAACCCTAATCATTGTTATCTCTCTTTGTTTTATATGTGTATTCTAAAATATTTTTTTAATATTTTTACTAATTATAAAAAACAAATAAAATTTTAACTAATTATAAAAAACAAATAAAATTTTAACTAATTATTAAAAAAAAATTAGGTGCACAATGTCTTTATGATGTAAAATATAATAAAAATACAAATAAATTTTTAAAATCACATATATAGGCATGAATGCTTTTGGCAAGTTTAATTAACGATGTTTTTTTTTATTCTTTTAAAAATTTATATTTTATTGGCATGAAAAATATATATAATTTAGCTAAAACAAAGTATATATTATATTTCAAAGTCAATGAAAGTCTATAACTGTTTATGAAAGTCTTTTAAGTCTTTTAAAATGAAAGTTTATGAAATCCTTTTAAAATGATAATCAATGAAAGTTTTTCATAATTTTGTAAAATCTAAAAAAGTCCATGAAATCTAAAAAGATCACCTACTTAATTTTTATTTTAAAAGTCTTTTAAAATCTTGATTGAATACACCCTCCTAAATCATGTTGTGGATATAAACAAAGTACATAAACTTTCGTTAAGTGAACTTAAGAAGAAAAAAAAATTCATATAATGTAAATATAAATAAACACTATTTGAACTTTTTCTTATAAGGATTTACACTATCTAACTATCTATTATAGAATTTAAGTCAATATAATCAGCAATATTTCTTTAAATATATATGACCATAAAATTTGAAAATTCGTCTTCCATATTATCGTGAATTGGTGTTTTGACAAGTCTCATGAAACTTAAAACGGCTTAATCGTCTTCTCAAATCTTCAATATCAAACTTACTAAAATATTGAGAGCATAACTTATTGTTATGAGTAGAACTATCATCAATGTCAAATGATTGAAACCCCTAACCAGACTCAAAGCCATGCTGAGAATAAAAAGTTATAATAAAAATTGTTATTGATAGATTTAAATTCGATTATTTAAAAAAGTCAAAATTTTAAAAATTAAAAATAAAATAAAAATAGTGGTAGTCTCTATCATAATTTGCAAATATAGTAACAAATTTTAAACCTTAATTTAATAGAACAAGTAAACTTTCATTTATTAGCATCCATAGTTTGTTAAAACTATATAAACCTGTATACTAGATAGGTAAAAGAATTCATTCGAACAGTGGATATCTTTGTATAAAGAGCAGAGGTTGTACTAAGACAATTAGGTATAGGGGTGGCACTATTTGTGTGAGGGAGGGGAGGCTGTTGTGTAAATATTACCACTTTACTAATGTATGTTTAAATGACACCATTTAATGTGATGGAATGAAAATACCCCGAATTATTGAAAAAGAGAGAAAGTTATCGTTTTCAAAGTCTGAGAAATGCAAAAGTGAGAAACAAACCGACATGAATCTAATCGATGGCGAAGTGACCGGAACAAAAATACACCAAATTTGTTATGATCGACAGAGGTAAGTTCAGTTTGTTTTTTTTTTCTCGATTTTGTTGTTGATAACTTGCAATTGCATGTTAGACTTGTGTTTTGTTGATTGAAATTGTAGATTACAATTGAAAAAGAGATGTGAGAATGGTTGTGGTTTAGGTTAGGGTTTGAAATGAGGTTGAATATGTTATGAGGAAGATGGAATTCTGGGTATCGAGGATTTTTTATTTTAAAAATTAGGTATAGCTAAATCGAGAAATTTGTAAGTGAAATCGTGGTTTTTGGGAACAAGATCAACATATTTTTTAAAAGAATAGAGGAAATTTTTGAAAGAATCGAGCATTTGTCAAAGGATCTAGAATATTTTCAAGAGATCACGAATTTGTTAAAGGGATCAAGAATATTTTTCAAATGATAGAGAATATATTTCAAAGGATCGAGAATTATTTAAAGGGATCGAGAATTTATTTCAAACGATCGATAATATTTTTCGAAGGATCGAGAAATTTATCAAAGGGTCGAGAATTTTTCAAAGGATCGAGAATATTTGTCAAAGGATCGAGAATGTTTTTCAAAGGGTCGAGATTTTTTCAAAGGATCGAGAATATTTTTCAAAAGATCGAGAATTTTTTCAAAGGATCGAGAAATTATTTCAAAGGATCAAGAATATTTTTGATAGGATCAAGATTATAATGATAGAATCGAGAATATTTTTCAATGAATCGAGGAGTTTTTTCAAAGAATCGAGACTTTTAATAGATTAAACTGAGTTTTTTATAGTTTACTTATGCATCGTTTCTATGACATTGCAGATGAGGAGTAGGTTGAAGGATTTCCTTAAAACTCCAGATGGAGATTAGTTTAAGGGAAAATTAACTCGACACGACCATTTTGAAGCCCTCGCTCGTATAGACGATGCATTGAACCGGGTCCCTGAAGATTTTGCTATTAAGGATCGGTGTTGGTTCATGGCATCATGTTTTGGGCATTTCTTGTCGATGCACCGAGAGATGAATTTTTTGGGTGGTGTTATCCATCAGCTGCTGCTGCGGGAGTTGGACCATAACAGGTTAACAGATGAGATACGGTTCGTGTTAGGGAACCATGTGGTGAGGTTTTTGAAGGTGGAATTTTACCTTATCACTGGATTATGTTTTGGAGTCGTACCAAACACGAGTTTGTATGCTGCATTGGAGAATGACATACATCAGAGGTACTTTCCCAGAGCTGATGAGGTATCGTTAGAGGAGTTGAGGGTTGTTCTCACCCTCGGAGAGTTTCAGGAGGCGTACAATGCTGTGAAGCTGTGCCTCATCTACATGCTGAACTTGATACTGATAGGGGTGGATGAGAGATTCAAGATTCAAGATTTCAGTTTGGCAGTTTTGGTTGGTGGAGGACCTCGCTGCCTTCGATGAGTTCCCGTGGGGTGCCCATGTCTATAGGCATTCTATTTTGCCATTCAAGCATGTGTTACCCCGTCAACGTGAGGAGAGAGACCAATAGTAAAAAGGCGTTGATGTACATACTGTTGAGGGGTACAACATTTATGGTCTATCACATGCCATATTGGTAAGAACTTTGAGTTACAACATGTACTTTATTTTTCATGTCCTAAATTTTTTGGATTCTACTCATACTTTTCTGTGATGCAGATATTTTCTTTCGAGGTTATCCCCGAACTGGGTCTCGAGTTCGACGCCCGAAAGGTTATAGAGCTTTCTCCCCATATGTTGAAGTGGGAGTTGACCAAACAACCGAGAGGAAAGAAGTTTGCCAAGATTTTCAGTGCCAGGGTATTTATTTAAATTGTTAATCCTTATATTAGTTACTATGTTTACAATGACATTCCTCTAACTAAGCTTTCAGATGTTTGCGAGGAAGGAAATCGTGCTCACAGCAGCTGAGACGGAGGCACCGTACTTCGCAGGCCTAAGCGAGGAGGGGGGGAGCGGAAACTTATATGTAGAGAAGGACAGGGTTAACCTTTCGACTGTCCCTGATCAGACTACCACTGGTGGGAGCAGTGGAGAGGGTTTCGAGAAGGAGGGTGGAGGTGAGAGGTGCAGTTAGACGGAGGCTTCTGACCCAGAGGATCTGGGTTTCAACACCATGGACACTGAGGGATCTGAGCCGTCTCCCCGGTGAGTGTGGCATAGAAGGGTTTGGTTTACCAACCAGAGGGGATTTTCATGCAGACGTTGACATGATGGGGAGGTAAGTTGAGATGTTAATTTTGTTTTTATTAACACGACATGTTAATTGTTTTAGTACTAATAATGTTAACATGATTTTAGCCCTAATGGGAACATCAGTTCAACGAGTTACGTGAAGCCCTTCGGAAGAGTAAGGATGATTGACAGTAGCAGCACCGGGAGTTACTAGATATGATCAGGAAGAGCGAGGAGGATCGATAACAATAACACCGTGAGTTGCTCGCATTGATCGGGGGGCTTCAGGGCTCGAGGACGTATATACAACGGGATGGTCCACCTGGTCCTAATCCAGACTTTATTTCCAGAGACAGGATATATGGGTTTACCGGGGGACAGACAGAACTGGTGAACGTTGAGAGGATCCATATACCGGAGGGGCAGTTCAGGAAAGTGAGACTCACCAACATACCGAAGATACAGGGCCTGTTACACGTACGACAGTTCTATCAGACCTCCCATCGATCGAGCGGTACCTGTCCCCTCTACCTCCCCCATCGATTGAGTGGCAATCGTCCCATCCACCTCCCTTATCGATTGAGTGGTAGTCGTTCCCTCCATTTCCCCCTATCTATCGAACGGTTGCCGTCCCCTCCACCTTCCCCATCTATCGAGCGGCTGCCGTCCCCTTCACCTCCCCAATCTATAGAGCGGTTGTCACCCCTCCACCTCCCCTATTGATCGAGCGACAGCAGCCCCCTCCACCTCTCCCACCGATGGAGCACCACTTGCCCCTCCCCCTTCCACCATTTACATTGATTCAGTCGCAGAGGGGACAGAGCTTCTCATCGCAGCACACCCTAGAAGGGGAGTTCGACTGAATAGGTGTGTACACAAGCGCGATTGGAAGTTACTCAGCCCGTACACAGGTCCCTGCCGATCGAGGAGGCCCAGGGTAATACCTCGTGCTGTGGACCATATTTTTGATCCACACAGACTAGTGGACGGTGACCAGTTAAAGGCTTACCAAGCATTCAAGAGGAACATAAACGAGGAACGGTAAGTAAAATTTTATCTATTTAGATGGCGGTATTTTTTTGTTCAATTAAATAATTGTGTAGCTAATGGGAAATGATTGCAGGAGTGATGTGGTTGTGATGGAGCCAATTGATGCTGCATGGTTCCATCGGATGCATGCTAACTTCATGGAGTTGGAGGACGAGGTATGTGCGTTAGGCAATTTGCTATTTTATGTTTGTTTTATTAATGATACACTCCTAACAATTTATTACGTGTGTATATTCCCAACATATGGATGCGTACCTCCATATTCTTCAGAAGCTTCAGCGAGCATTCCCGAAGGTGTACAACTAGATGATCAATATATTGGATGCGTAGTTTGTTGTAAGTATTTAATAAGTAATGATTACACTTGCTTGTAAATTAGTTTGTAAAACATTAATAACTTTCTGTAGATCAAAGGTTTGTATAGTCATTCCTGGAGCACCAATACAGGAGAAAGATGCCTCGTGATGCTCGTGGGGAGATCACCACGGCACAGTGGAATATGCTTAGGTCTTGGTGGACCGATGAGAACCTTACGACAGTGCGTGGTGGTGCCCCGAGTGGAAGCCGTTTGTGGCACTAGGTTGACATGGTAAGTGTTACTTGGTTTGCAATTTTATAATATAAATGTCTTTGTATATCCTAACACATTCTTGTTACGTTTACAGGTCCTGATATCGTGCAACATTGGGCACCAACATTGGGCACCAACATTGGATCTTGGTGACCGTCGACCTCACCACCAGGAAGATGCTCATACTGAACCCCTGGAGACAGGATGTCGCAATGAATATCTGGAAGGCACAAGTAGCCCCCTGGCGCTGGTTTTTACCCTCGATGTTGCTTTGGGTCGGGTTTCATACAGCGCGACAAGCTGCCCGTGAGACGTTCACCGAGAAGAATAGGCCCTTCTCCATCAATGTGGTGTCCTAAACATGTATCCCCCAACAGAAGAAATCGTAAGACATTCTATTTTCATTAACTTTGAGATTGTGTTCTTAAAAAACTATTTTTTATTAACACATATGAATGTGTCCAACTGTAAGGGTAACTTTGGTCCTCACACGTTGAGATTGATCGAGTACTTACTGGCGGATATGAAGGATTTTGATTGGTCCGAAGACGATATAGGGATCATTCGGGAGAATATGGCACTTGAGATTTTTTGTAACTCATGGCCCGTTTAGATTTATGTAGTAATTTTTTTTATATATGTGCCAATTATTTTTGTACAAAAACAATTCAATCGAAAAAAAATAATTTTAATTTTTTTTTATTTTTTTTCGGTTCAACTCTCTAGAATCACAAATATAACACAAATTGAAAAATCCTATTTAATTGATGTCATCAATCGAAACGCCTCAATTCATTCCACGGTGGATCTTTGTTAGGGCATGTCTGTTTGTTATGGCCAACTGTATGACAGATGCTACACTTGCGCCGGTATTCCTCAAAAACAACTCTGCTCTGACCTTTATTAATCATAGTTGGGTTAGAACATCTTTTGGAATTATATAATGATTATCCACATCTCATACAGTTCTGTGTAGTTGTCATCTCCGAAGACGAGATATGTCAACCCGACCTTGGGCGTCCTGCTTGTCTCCTGGAGATTGGATTGAAAACCACCGTCTCAGCGATGTCAGATGGCACAATCCAAGTGGAAGGATGTCCAACAGGAATAATAGGAACCGAGTACGAGTCAATAAGTGACTGTCTCTTGTAGTAGTCCGTACACAGGGATGTGAAATCAATGTTTCGGTCCTTGCACAAACAATGAAAACGATGAGATTCACGTTTCAGTAATATTAACCGTGCACTAAAACATCTTGGTATATATAAATTTTATTGAATTTACATGTCACTGACAGGTAAGGCAATCTCTTAAAGAGATTGCCAGATGAGCATCCGAGCTGGCATCTAGAAGACACCATCCATGACATTACTAAGGAATAAGAACCTAAGTAAGCCCCGAATACGGGTACTCGGCACGTTCAGTTCCACTCGGGACAACAAAAGAGGCCCGAATAAAGGAGTTCAATGCACGATTCATATACGAGAATAAGCCCAAGAAGGAATCTAAAATCATACCCCGATACGCAAAGCATCTGTGTTTCGTTCCCCGTATCAAAGGAGGAAAGAATTTAAATAGTTTCTAGAAAGATAAAACACCAAACAAGAAGCGAGTCCAAATCAGGCAACAACTCTATTCTTCTAGAAGACTGCACATCAATCAGGAAATAAGTCCTAAACGGACTGTTCAACTAGAATCCTATGAAGATTCTACTTCAATACACAAGATCTTAGAATTAGGAAAGAAGACAGACGACCACGATAAGTAATCAAAATTCTAAACAAATACAATCAGCTTTCCTTACTTGTATAACAAGGATTAGGATTCTATACACATATAGATAGACCTATAATCCCATTGAAGAGGAGGGACATGAATACTGAGATGAAATAGAGAAAATAGAGTCAATAAAAAAGAGAGGAAAGAGAGATCGAGTGATGTAGTTTATCATTCAATAATGGATTTAGCTTGGTTATGCACTCACCCGCCTATGGATGTTTCTATGATCACCAGAGTTTTACCACGTATACTCGTGTCATAATAACTTTAATTGCATTCTCTTTCTCTTTCTCTTTTGATAAATCATAATCAAACCCAACCTATTGACTTTCTTGACCATCGAGAAATCAATGTCAACAATTGGCGCTAGACGGAGGGGCAGAACCTCCGACTTGTTTAAACGATGGCCGAAAATGGAAGCAAAGAAAGTTCCAGGGAATTCAGAAATCTCCAGATAATGCTTATATAGATTGGACTACTCAGGATCCCACCACAACCACCGGGAACTAACTGATAGCCCTGGCTGGCATTCATCAAGTCCCTCCTACTAGATAGGACATAACGCGTCGCTTCCGTGATGCATTGCAATAGTCATTGACGGATGCGGCACAAAAAGGAATAGACTTGTTGGCCACAGGAGAGGTGCATCCGCCAAATCCTCCATCATCTCTTAGGCTCCGATCTGTTGTTGTTGAGACGGAAACAGATGCACCAGTAGCCATCAGGAACTTAGATCCAATCAACCAGACTGAGGGTACGATGAGTAACCAGGACAAAGATCATGAAATGCTCGCAGAAGAACGGACACACCATAGACGAAGCCACAGTCAAGCATGCTATGATAGGCACCGTAAATTCTACCGGCGGAGAGATCAGTTATTATTATCAGAAGACAGTGACTGTCACCATCGTAAACGCCACCATGTGACAATACGCTTACAAAGATTGGCTCGTGAGACTCGGAGGCAGAATGAAGAGGATCTGGAAACAGGTTTGACAGTCGCTCGACAGGTCGACCATCGGGGAGAGCCTACGGATGACAAAGATGTCGTGATTCAGAGTCTGACCCAAGAAGTCTAGAATAACAGGCGTCAAATGGACGTTTTGATCAAACGGTATGGATATAACCCTTTGCTAAATATATACTATGAACGCCATTCCCAGAAAGATTCAGGATGCTGCACGTGGAATAGTTCAAGAAATATACAAATCCTAAAGAGCATGTCAGGCGATATAAGAGCGCCATGGCCTTATATGCCCACAACGATCCGTTGTTGTGCCTTAACTTCCCATAAACTCTTAAGGATACAGGCTCAAGATGGTTTGGAAGATTGCCTCCAGCAAGTATTGAGAGTTTCGGTGAATTGATTAGAAGCTTTTCAAGACAATTCCTTAGGATTGTACGCAAGAAAAAATCGGTGGCATATCTTTCTTAACTCAAACAAGGAAAAGATGCTTCGCTAAAGAAGTATCTGGGAAGATTTGGCCAGGTAGTCTCAGAAATCAGTAGTGCGAATGACGCATTTATAAATAACTTACAGAATAATGACTCAAAAAGAGCTCGTCTATCTAGACATGCAGGCATGGTGGATATGGCAGGAGGATACGCACTAGCAGAAGAAGAAGAGTTAGCGACAGAAGGTAGTTATGTTCATGGGGGGAAACCCGAACGAAAAGATACCGAGTCAAAGTCACAAAACCATGAAGGCAAACAAAAAGGAAATAGCAAAGAAATAAGCAAAGATGGGAGAAACGGACGTAATACTGATCAAGCCAAGGAAAAGTTCCAAGGAAAATATACGAATTACACCCCGTTTTGGAAAAGACAGAAAGAGATCTTGGCAATACTAGAAGAAAAGAATATGGTGAAGGAACCGCGACGACAGTCACAATTTGCCCGACGTGACACGACAAAGTATTGTAGATTCCATAAAGAATCCGGCCATGAGACTTCCAAATGTTACCAGCTCAGAGACTATATAGAAACCCTCATCTGAGAAGGACATCTGAAAGATGTAATCTTGAAGAAAGATGAGAAGTCAGGAACTCGAAAGGAAACCAAGTTGGAATATCATAACACAAGTTGGAATAAATAGGCCAGTCATTAGAGAAAATTCTTTGGTTCCCTAGTGCACCAAAGGAGGATCGAAGTAAAACCCGAGAAGATTGAAGCCCTCTAGAAAATGACTTCTCCAAGAACCTTAAAGAAAGTACAACATTTGATGGGATGTCTAGCTTCCCTTGGCAGGTTAATTTCGAATGCCACAGATAAATGTACTCCATTCTTCAAGATAATCAAAAAAGGGATGGGGCTTGAATGGAATACAAAGTGTGAACATGCATTTAAGAGGATAAAAGAGTATTTAGGGCAAGTACCCATTCTCTCAAAACCGAAGGAAGGAGAATTACTTTACTTGTACTTTACTTGTACTTTACTTGTACTTGTCACTTATAGAGTTAGCAGTGAGTTCAACCCTAGTCCGAACTGAGGATGGACTACAAAAGCCAGTGTACTATACCAATAAGGCTCTTCTTCCAGCTGAAACTAGATATTCTCAAGCTGAAAAGATGGCTATAGCTTTAGTCTCGGCAACAAGGAAGTTAAGGCCGTATTTTTAGGCACATGCAATCAGTGTTTTCACCGATTGCCCGCTTAAACTAATTCTTCAGAAGCCTGAGATTTCAGGGAGATTAACCAAATGGGCATCGAGCTGAGTGAGTTCGATATTAAATATGAGCCCATGACATCACTCAAGGGCCAAGCAGTGGCAGATTTTGTTGCAGAATTCACAGAACTTGACTTAGAGGCAAAAAGAATGGTGGGTAGGAATCTTTCATGGAAGTTGTATGTTGACGGCTCCTCGAACACTCATGGCAGCTGGGCAAGGATCGTGGTATGCACTTCAGAAGAAGATGATGTTGAATGTGCCATGAGATTCGATTTCAAAGCAACAAATAACTATGTCGAATATGAGGCATTGCTGGTAGGACTTAGAGTTTGTATCGCACTCGGAGCAGATGAAGTTGAAATTTTTAGTGACTTACAAGTAGTTGTCAACCAAGTTTTAGATGAATATCAGGCCAGGGATGAAAGTATGATGGCTTATTTGGACATAGCAAAGCAACTCCTCCAACGATTCAAGGAATATAGGATTGTCCAGATCCCTCGTGAAGAAAATGAAAAAGCAGATTCTCTGTCTAAACTAGCATAAACAACAACCATAATTAAACCAAAGAATATTCCTATCACACATCTTCTCGGGCCAAGTATAGTTGAGCCAAAAGAAGTTGAAGTCTCAGAAATTCGAACACCGCTAGACAGCTGGATAACTCAGCTAAAAAAGTACTTGGAGGAAGATATACTCCCAGAAGACCCCTTAGAGGCAAAACGCGTCAGGTATAGGTCAACAAGATACATTATGATTTGAGGAGAATTATATAGAAGAGGGTTCTCTCGAACACTCCAAAGGTGTGTGTCAAAGGACGATGCACACCGGATACTATAGGAAATCTGTGTTAGAGTATGCGGGAATCATACAAGAGGTAAAAGTTTGGAACATAAGGTACTCAAGCAAGGTTTTTATTGGCCTTCTTTGTTCTCTGATGCACAACGATGTTCAGATAGTTGTAATGCTTGCCAAAGGATCGCTAATGACATTCGGTAGCCCCCTGAACAACTTATAATCCTCACATCCCCATGGCCATTCGCCATGTGGGGTTTAGACTTAATTGGTCCAATGCCAGCAGGAACGGGGGGTGGAGCTAAACATGCAATTGTGGTTGTTGATTATTTCACAAAGTGGGTGGAAGCTAAAGCACTAGTACATATCACGGAAGCAAACATCACAAACTTCGTGAATAAAAATATACTCTACAGGTTTGGAGTCCCAAACATTATTATCACTGAAAACAGCACCCAATTTGGCAGTCAAAAATTTAGACAACTGTGCAATGAGTACCAGATTGCAAATTATTATGCCACACCTACCCACCCTTAAACAAATGGACAAGCTGAAGTAGTGAACAAAGTCATGAAGCATACGTTCAAAGCAAAGCAAGATGCCAAAAAGAGCAGTTGTGTTGAAAAACTTCCTGAAGTATTATGGGCTTATTGAACATTGTCGTATGTAAATTTTATCAGACGCACACGTCATTGACAAAGAGGATAGAATTGCCAGGTGGACATCCGAATAGGCATTTAGAAAATATCATACAAGACATCACCAAAGAAAGGAAGCCCGAGTAAACAAGTATTGAACAAAACTTATTCGGGGTCAACTGACGTCATATACTACTCGGGGTCAATTAAAGATGCTCGGGGCTAACTGATGGCATGTACTACTCGGGATCAGATGACGTCACTCGGGACCAGCTAATATCGTTTTCTACTCAGGACAAACATGAAGATAACCGAATAAAACCCCCAGTGTGTAGCTCACACGAGTCGAGTCGTTAAAACACGCGAAGATATCCATATCAAAGAGGAATTCCAAGAAGAATAGAATATCTAGCAGAAAGGGTTCCTAATCAGGCAATAATTTTATTTCTTCAAAAATATTACGCCTTTATAAGGAAATAAGTCCTAACTGGACTATACCACTAGAATCCCATTCAATCTCAATACAAGTCTCCGAAATAGGAAAGAAGATAGACTACTTCAAACAAGTAACCAATCGTAATTAGATACAAAGATCTTTTATTACTTGTACAAAGAGGATTAATGTTCTATGGACATATAAATAGACCCATAACCTTATCACAAAAAAAACACACACAGAACATATAGAAAAATACAGAGAGAAAAAAGGGAGATCGAGAATTGTAATTATTCTATTCATAGTGGATTTTGGCTCGGTTGATTATTCAACCACCCGTGGATGTTTCTCCGGTTATCGGAGTTTTACCACGTAAAAACTTGCATCCGATTACGTTCTCCTTCTTTTTCTCTTTGAGATCACAGCTAAAATCCAAATCTTGTTGGCTTTTCTTATACTTTCTGAAATCGACGTCAACAATTTGAGCTAGAAGGAGGAGGTCGAACCTCCGATTTAACTAAAGGTAATGCCAGGGAGCAGAAGCAGTCATGGGGATGTCACTGCAACCACGGAGAACAAACCAACATCCTTGGCGGGGATCTAGCAAGTTCCTCCAACCAGCGAATACCTGACACAACGCTTTCGAGAGACGCTGAAACAACTTGTGGCAGATGTAGCAAAAGAAGAAGTTGATCTACTAGCTGCAGAAGAACTACAACCTCCAAACCTCCCACCAACAAGGCTTCGTTCAGTTATAGTAGGGCCATAACTAAATGCACCAAGAGCCGAAAGGAACTTTGTTCCAAATAATCAGGCCGGACGTGAGACATTCGAAGAGGAACAACCATGCCAGAGGCAGAACCATGATCAGATAGCCCATACAAAACACCGCAAGCACTATCGGCACAGGGATCGATCATCATCTGAAGATAGCGATCGACACCATCGCAAGTGCCATCACGGAACCGTACGCTTGCAACAAATCAATCCGAGAGACTCGACAGAAAAGCGAAGAGCTAGAGAGAGGAATAACTGTCACTCGGTGGTTTAACCCACATGGAAATCCGGTAGGAGATAAAGATGTTGTAATTCATAGCCAACTCGAGAACTCGAAAACAATAGGCGTTAAATGGATGCACTGGTCAGGCGTTATGTGTATAACGATTTATCTGATGAAGATTCTGGCAGTTCATTCACTAGGAAAATCTTACGGACTTCAATCCCAGAAAGGTTTAGGATGCCGCACGTGAAGCAGTTCAAAAAGGATGCAGACCCTAAAGAACACGTCAGACGCTATAAAAGTGCTATGGCCTAGTGTGCCCACATCGATCCCTTACTATGTCTCAACTTTCCACAAACTCTAGGAGACACAGGCTCAAGATGGTTCGGGAGATTGCCCCCAGCAAGCATCAGAAGCTTCAATGAACTAAGCAGGAGTTTCTCAAGACAATTTCTCAGCAACGTTCACAGGAAAAAATTAGTGGCTACCCTTTCTCCGATAAAACAAGGAAAAGATGAGTTGTTGAAGAAATATCTGGGTAGATTCGGCCAAGCGGTATCAGAAATCGGCAGTGCAAACGATGAAGCAATAATTGCTGCGTTCATCAACAACCTACAAAATGGACAGTTATCTTTTGACCTGAGAAGAGCCCTTCTAACAAGATATCCAGATATGGTGGACATGGTGAGAGGATATGCACTAGCCGAAGAAAAAGAATTAGCCACGAGAAGATGCTACATGCATAGAGGAAAACCCGAATAGAGGGATGTCAAGTCCATGGTACAAAACCAAAAGGGAAAACAAAAAGGAAACAACAAAGAAAAAAGCAAGGACGGGGGAAACGGGTGTAATACCGAACAGACCACGGAGAAATTCCGAGGTAGATACACCAACTACACCTCTCTTCGAAAAAAGCAGGAGGAAATCCTGACCATACTAAAATCAAAGAATCTGGTACAAGAGCCATGACGACAGTCTCAGTTCGCCCGGCGGGATACAACCAAATACTGCATATTCCATAAGAAAACCGGTTATGAGACTTCCAAGCGTTACCAGCTCTGAGATTACATAGAAACCCTCATTCGGGTAAGGACATCTACATGATGTAATATTGAAAAGGGATGAGAAATCAAAGACAAAAAAAGAGATCAGGGCCGAGTCAGAATAAAGAGTCACTGTCATTCGAATTTGATCTAAGGGAAGAGTTGAATGAGTCCAAAAATGAACCGGCCGAAGAAATTATCTTGAAAGAAGATGAACCGGATAAGAAGGTCAAGATCGGGGCCAATTTGGAAGGAAAAGTCAAACAAAGCCTCACTGATCTGCTCAAAGAATACAAAGATGTGTTCGCCTAGAGTCATGAAGACATGGTCGGGATAGATGCCCGAATAATATCTCACCATCTCGTGATAGACCCGAATGCAAAGCCAATGATACAAAAGAGAAGGTCGTTCAATCTCGAGAGAAGTCAGGCAATCAAACAGGAAGTGGAGAAGCTACTCACCGTAGGGTCTATTAGAGAGATCAACTACCCTCAATAGGTGGCTAATGTAGTCCTCGTCCAAAAGAAAAATGGACAATGGAGAATGTGCGTAGATTTCACAGATTTGAACAAAGCATGCCCAAAAGACAGTTTTCCACTTCCGAGGATAGATCAGTTGGTGGATGCTACATTAGGCCATGAATTGCTCAGTTTCATGGACGCCTACTCGGGATATAACCAAATCCGGATGAACAAGGTTGACGAAGAAAAAACAGCATTCACAACTGATCAGGGTTTGTACTGTTACACAGTAATGCCCTTCGGGTTAAAAAATACCAGGGCGCTGGTCAACAGAATCTTCGCACGGTAAATAGGAAGGAACATGAAAGTGTACATTGATGACATGCTGACCAAGAACATCTCGGCAGACAAGCATACCTCAGACCTGCGAGAGACATTTGATGTTTTGAGGAGATACCAAATGAAGCTGAATCCGAACAAGTGTTTATTCCAAGTTCCTTTAGGAAGATTCTTGGGTTTTCAAGTTCACCAAAGGGGAATAGAAGTCAATCCTAAAAAGATCCAAGCCCTGCAGAGAATGACCTCACCAAGGACATTAAAAGAAGTACAACGTTTAACATGATGTTTAGCTTCCTTGGGAAGATTCATCTCAAAGGTCACAGACATATGCGTACCATTTTTCAGAGTAATCAAAAAAGGAAAAGGACTCGATTGGAATGAAGAGTGTGAGCAGGCTTTCTTAAAAATCAAAGAGTATCTGGGGCAGGCTCCCATCCTTTCATAACTACAAATGGGAGAGATACTCCATTTGTACTTATCAATTACAGAACTAGCAACAAGCTCAGTCCTAGTCAGAATAAAAGATAGAGTATAGAAGCCAGTATATTAAACCAGCAAGGCACTTTTACCAGTCGAGACCAGGTATTCACAGTCAGAAAAAATGGCCATAGCATTGGTTTCAGCAGCAAAGAAGCTACAACCATACTTTCAGACTCATCCAATCCAGGTTCTCACCGACTGCCCATTGAAGCAAATTTTACAGAAGCCAGAGATTTTAGAAAGACTAACCAAATGGGCAATCGAACTAAGTGAATTCAATATCCACTACGTCCTAGGACATCTCTCAAGGGACAAGCAGTGGCAGATTTTATAGCAGAGTTCACAGAACCAAACTTGGAAGCAAAAAAGATGTTGTATAAAAATTTCCCATGGAAATTATATGTTGATGTCTCATCAAATACTCATGGCAGCGGGGCAGGGATCGTAGTATGCACTCCAGAAGGAGATGATGTCGAATATGCCATGAGGTTTGACTTCAAAGCAATCAACAATCAAGCCGAGTACAAGACGCTACTAGCTGGACTCAGAGTCTGCATAGCTCTCGGGGCAGATGAAGTCGAGATATTTAGCGATTCACAGGTAGTTGTCAACCAAGTCTTGGACGAATACCAAGCCAAGGACGAAGGCATGATAGCCTACCGTGACATTGCAAAACAGCTACTCTAGAAATTCAAAGAATATAGGATTGCCCAGATCCCCAGAGATAAGAATGAAAAGGCAGACGCTTTGTCCAAACTAGCATCAACAACAGCCACAATCAGGCCAAAAACTATTCCGGTTGCACATCTTCTCAAACCGAGTACAATTGAACCAAAAAATTTAGAAATTTCAGAAATTCGAACACCGCAAGATGGTTGGACGACTCAGCTGAAAATGTTCCTGGAAGAAGGCATGCTCCAGGAAGATCCCCAACAAGTAAAACGTATCAGATATCGATCAACAAGGTACACATTGGTCGGATGAGAACTATACAGAAGGGGGTTTTCCCGAACACTCCAAATATGTGTATCAGAAGAGGATGCATATCGAATATTACAGGAAATCTACAGAGGAGTTTGCGAAAACCACACTGGGGGTAAAAGTTGAGCACACACGGTACTCAGGCAGGGCTATTATTGGCCTACTTTATTCTCAGATGCACAACAACGTTTGGAGAGTTGCAACACTTGCCAATGGATTGCTAATGATATCCGACAACCCCCTGAACAACTCAGAAACCTCACATCATCATGGCCATTTTCCATGTGGGGTTTGGATTTAATTGGCCCTATGCCAGCTGGGACAGGGGGTGGAGCAAAACATGTCATAGTAGCCGTTGACTATTTCATGAAGTGGGCAGAAGCTGAAGCATTGGTGCATATCACAGAAGCAAATACCACAAATTTTGTGAAAAAGAATATACTTTATAGGTTTGGAGTTCCAAACACTATAATCACTGACAACGACACCCAGTTCGATAACCTGAAATTCAGACAACTGTGCAAAGAGTATCAGATTGCTTATTACTATACGACACCTGCCCACCCTCAAACAAATGGGCAGGTTGAAGCAGTGAACAAAATCATCAAGCACACACTCAAAGCAAAGCTAGATGCCAATAAAGGAAGTTGGGTTGAAAAGCTTCCCGAAGTATTATGGGCTTATCGGACGACAGCAATGACTTCAACAAGAGAGACTCTATTCACTTTAGCGTTTGGAACAGAAGCTGTTATCCCCATAGAAACGTCATATACATAACCCCGGGTCAGACTATATGATGAATATCAGAATGTTGATATGCTGTTACAAAGTCTAGATGAGCTAGAAGAGAAAAGGGAGAAATCCCGAATACGAAATATGGCATATCAGCAAAGAATAGCTCGCCACTACAACTCTTATGTTCGGATCAAGAAATTCCGACTAGGAGACCTGGTACTCAGGAAGGTGTCATTAAACATAAAAAATAAAGTTACAGGTTCCCTGGCTGATAAGTGGGAAGGCCCGTACAAAATCGAAGGAATAGCTAGCCATGGAGCATATTGGATTGCACGACCCCATGGAGGGGTTTTACCCTGACAATGCAATGCCCAATATCTGAAGATTTTCTATCCTTAAATTATTATTTTTTTCCTTAGTTAGGACAATTTTAATTTTGGAATTTTAATTTTTGTTGGTTTTGCAGTTATAAATAAAAATCAAACTCGGGATTTTCGAAAAATAAAGCATATGATAATAAGAACATATGAACGACAAGCATGATAATAAGAACATGCAAATAGAATACTCGGGACCGTTGATTCCCGAATGGGCGGAGAAGTTCGAAGGAGCATGCCAGCCGAGCAAGATCATTTGACCTTAGTAAAAAGGCAAACCCGTTGCACCAGATTCTAGAAAAGCTCGGGACGCTATTGGAAAAAATTCAGGTGAAATGCGTAGCTGTGTTTAGCGGTTCAAAAAGCTTAATAATTCGGCAAACCCTTACACATAAAAATTGAGGAGAAGTCCTTGGTAATGTGTAAGGACTCGAACATATGATCATGGTGAGCCTTGATGTAATGTTCGAGTAGCAACCGAGTATGAAACACAAGTATAAATCTGCTTGCCTGTTTTAAGATGACTCGGTTAATAATATTAGCTAGTTTAATAAGTTACTTGGCGTTAAAAATTATTCGGGTAACGAAACAGGTTTAATAAGATACTTGGTGAAGTTACCCGAACATCAGAAATAGCCAATTTAATAAGATACTTGGCATAAAGATTGCAAATAGCCAGTTTAATAAGATACTTGGCGTTAAAAATTATTTGGGTGACAAAATCGGTTTAATAAGATACTCGGTGAGGTTACCCGAACATCAGAATTAGCTAGTTTTATAAGATACTTGGCATAAAGATTGCAAATAGCCAGTTTAATAAGATACTTGGCTTTAAAAATTATTCGGGTGACAAAATCGGTTTAATAAGATACTCGGTGAGGTTACCCGAACATCAGAATTAGCCAGTTTGATAAGATACTCGGTAACAATAGAAATCAAGATGAGGATACTCGGTGAAATTCCTTGAGCAATGAATCAGATCAAAACCACTCGGTTTTCAGAATTAGTTAACTCGGAATTTCATGAATCTATAAAGAATTGTTACAAAGAATGTAACAAGAATTGTTACAAAAAGAACAAAAAGAATCTTTACAATTTTTTTTGAAAATTCTACAAAAATCAAGGCTGTGAGGATTTAGAAATCTTGCCGATACTCCGGTCAGGAACCATTTCATATTCACGGAGAAGACTTTCATTGGAAGGCCAAGTAATCGTGTCGACCAAATCGTCCATCCATTTACTATAATCTTCTCCTGGGATCGGTCCGACATCAGGCACCACACCTTCCACGACCGACTCCTGACTGGCATAAAAAGTCGAGAGGGAGTGCTCAGATAGAACCTCCAAATGCATGTGATAGGGCTCTTTGCCTCGACTACGACAATAAGCTCTCCACTCCTTTATCTGAGTCCGAAGAGATTCCAAGGACCGATCCACGTGATTCTTGATCGACAGCTCCCAGTTGGTTCGGGCTTTTTCAGTTGCCTAATTATTAACCTTAAAGAACTCGCCAGCTGAAACTAGCCCTCGCTGAAATTCCCGAAGGAGAAGGGCATAGTAGGCAAGGGATATTTTGAAACGGTCTACCCTTTGGACATCGAGTTCCAGCCTAGCCTCTTTGGATAGGGACTCAACTATCAAATCTTGGCGCTCCAAGTCTTCAATTTTCTTTTCATACGCCAACTTGGACTGCTCCGCCTCCTGTTCGGCTTTTAGCATTGATTCCTGGGGAGAAGACAACGAGTCTTAAAGTGACGTAGTCCTCTCCTCTGCTGAAGTAGCTCTTTCCTCGGCCGCCACTTGCTTCGCCAAACAGTGGTGGACAACCACTTGGGCATTGTCAACCTCTTTTTGATAAGCAGATTCGACCCGAGCACGGCTATCCTCACTCTCTTTCAGTTGAGCTTCAAGACGCCTTATTTGATCAGTTTGATATTGCTGCGTCTGAACCAGCTCAGCAAACTCAACCACAATCTATAAAGAAACAAAATAAAAAACCTAGCAAGCAAACGGGCAAGGCAAGAGTTAGGAATAAATCCTACATAAGATGCGCCGTTGAAGATATTCTGAAGACGACTTGTTAGAGGCGCGCCCCTGAGATGACTCCAATGATCATCCCCGATAAAAGCCTGACTAGATGCCATCGCCCTGAGCATATCCTGGGAGAAGGAAAGGAAGGACCTTCTAATTGTTCAGCCCTTAAATCTTCAACCTCGAGGGGAGAGAAACCCTGTTCGGGTCAGAAGTCTCCACACCCATCGATACTTCGACATGAACACTTGAGGGAATCTCAACCTCGGGGTCTTTATCGCTTGATTCAACAAATGAAAGTACTCGAGGAACCTTGAGAGTGAGAGAGAGAGAGTAGGTGAGTCGACAACCTTCCGTTTCTCAGCCCGAGAACGATGGAAGCTGAGATCAGCTGCGGGATCTTCCTGAACATCATCCCGGAAGGATTTAAAATAATCGGGATCTGTATGTACTTGACCCTCAAAGGTTTTACCTCCATCACCGGTATCTGACTGCTCGGTAGACCCTTCACCAAGACCCTCACTTTACCTCTCCCCGTTATCAGGTAACTCCTGAGTATGATCCGTTAGGCCACTCCGACCACTAGACTCCTCTGCGGTCAACCGAACGACTTCCTCGAGGACATATTCGGGGACCTGCTCCTCAGCCACATCAGTTTCCTCGTCAGACTCATGCGGGGCAATACCATCTTGGCTCTGATGAGAAGCTTCTTTTCGGCTCGCTTGAAGAATCGACTTCACTTGATGAGCTTGGAGGTCTCAGTCGATGTCCGAGTCATACACTTAGAAAAAAAAAAGGAATCGCGTCAGAATATAAAAAGCAAAAAAAAATAATAATTAAAAACGAGGGTTACAAAGATCACTTACATCGCCTGCGGTAGCCCAAAATCTGGCTGAAGAAGCCGAGCTCTATCATTTTTTTCTCATTAAAAAGATAAGTCCTACTCATCTTCTCCAGAGTGCGAACTGCTGCCCAAGCAAGTCTGGTCAGCTCAACATCGCTGAATTCAAGCTTTTTCTTGTTCCATACCTTAGGGGAACAGAAAAAGCGGGGGAACAGAAAAAGCGGGGAACTTTCAACACTCTTCGAGTTTCCTCAGCCGAGAGAGTGACTTCAAGACCGAGATTCCCTCCGGTGAAAAACCAACTGTTCTTCCAGAACTTGTTGGATTAAGGGAATCCCCATACAAAACCCTTTTTTTTTGGGTCATCAGAGGTAACAACTCCCTGATTCACCTTTGTCCCCTTGGGGACTCAGCAATCTGGTGGGTTTGACAAGAGGAAATAAGTTTCTGTCTTGACAGACTGCCTTAGTTTATAGAAGTGCCTGATTTCACTCGGGGAAGGCGACGACAGGTTCATTCGGCTCCACACATGCCACATGCAAATCAAGATCTTCTAGCTGTTCGGGGCCAGTTGAGCTGGAGCGATCCCTACTTCAGCTAGAAACCAAGCAATGAACTGCTAAAAAGGAAGAATGACACCGCAACAGAGCATGGATCCATAGATTGCCAGCGTACCCGGGGGAGGATTCCACATAGCTCTATCACCCGCAGGAATCAAAGTAACCGAATTATCCAAATCGAATCGGGCATGATACTTCCCTATCCCTTCAACCCTGACCCCGTTCGGTTCGGCGTCAAACCCACTCGGGCTATCAGTAGAGAAAGAAAGATGAGATTTTCTGAACTTCTCTTCAACATCCTACTCATTAATAGTCTACTCTCTGATACGGACGTTGTACGAGTTATGCTTGTGAACTTCACTTTTACTTTGATGTTTTCCCATCCTTGATCGAAGTGGTACCCTGTGATTAGAAACGACAAATTCAGAACTAGATGAATCAGAATCAGAACTAAAATGGATGTCAGGGTAAAGCCTTAAGACGTCGAATTCTAAAAAAATGAGGTTTGTCCGGGGGGATTTCCCCCAATAATCTTCGAGCGTAAGATACTAGTTGAAAATCTCCACAATCAAGCACCTCGAGAACTATAGTAAAAAGTCGATGACGGGAAGATGGATTCATTAAAACTAACCTTGAATGAAGAAATCTGATGTAAAATCTTTGACAGAGAATAACAACTTTCTACGTAAAGAAATCTGGGCTGGAAAAGCTTCAGGTTTAAGTCTTTAGGAATGAACCAACGCAATTCCTCAGAGGAGAATTTAAAGGGGAAAATTGCACGAAACCCTAGAGTCTCAAGGTGGGAAAAATCAAAGAGATTTGATGACGTAAGCGGTGCACTGGGAGACATATAGGTCATTTCTCATAAATGGCTTCGAGAAACGAAGCGGTAGAGGACACGTGTTAAGAGAAGAACTGGCTTTGGCCGTCAGAACTCCAAAACGTCGCATTCGTTGAGATCTCACGTGAGGAGGGAAATCGAATTTACATGGTCACCATTAAGACATGCCATTATGACAAGACATTTACTATGGCACTGAAAAAATGTAAAAATTGAAGAATTGATTAAAACACTTTTGCCCGAAATGAAACCCTATGTGGCAAAAATATTTTTAGGGGGTATTGTCGTATGTAAATTTTATCAGACACACACGTCATTGACAAAGATGATAGAATTACCAGGTGGACATCCGAATAGGCATTCAGAAAATATCCTACAAGATATCACCAAAGAAGGGAAGCCCGAGTAAACAAGTATTGAACAAAACCCATTCAGGGTCAACTGACGTCATATACTACTCAGGGTCAATTGAAGATGCTCGGGGCTAACTAATGGCATGTACTACTTTGGATCAGATGATGTCACTTGGGACCAGCTAATATCGTTTTCTACTTAGGATAAACATGAAGAAAACTGAATAAAAACCCCAGTGCGTAGCTCACATGAGTCGAGCCATTAAAACACGCGAAGATATCCATATCAAAGAGGATTTCCAAGAAGAACAAAATATCTAGCAGAAAAGGTTCTAATCAGGCAACAATTTTATTTCTTCAAAAAGATTACGCCTTTATAAGGAAATAAGTCCTAACTGGACTATACCATTAGAATCCCATTCAATCTCAATACAAGTCTCCGAAATAGGAAAAAAGATAGACTACTTCAAACAAGTAACCAATCATAATTAGATGCAAAGATCTTTTATTACTTGTATAAAGAGGATTAGGATTCTATGGACATATAAGTAGACCCATAACCTCATCACAAAAAACACACACAGAACATATAGAAAAATACAGAGAGAAAAAAGGGAGATCGAGAATTGTAATTATTCTATTCATAGTGGATTTTAGCTCGGTTGATTATTCAACCACCCGCGGACGTTTCTCTGGTCATCGGAGTTTTACCACGTAAAAACTTGCGTCTGATTACTTTCTCCTTCTCTTTCTCTTTGAGATCACAGCTAAAATCCAAATCTTGTTGGCTTTTCTTATACATCCAGAAATCGACGTCAACAAACATCAACAAGGACTTTTGTAGGAGAAACACAGTTTTCCTTGGCGTTCAGAACTGAGGCTGTTATCCCGGCAGAGACATCGTATATGTCGCTCAGAGTCAGGCTATATGCTAAAGATCATAATGTTGAAATGCTACTATAAGGCCTAGATGAGTTAGAAGAAAAAAGGGAGAAATTCCAAGTGCGAAATGCGACATATCAACAAAGAGTAGCTAGGCACTATAATTCTCATGTCAGGGTTAGAAGGTTCCAAGAGACCTGGTGCTCAGAAAAGTATCGTCGAACATAAAAAATAAAGTCGTGGGCTCATTAGTTGACAAATGGGAAGGCCCATACAAGATTGAAGGGATAGCTGGCCATGAGGCATATTGGATCGCCTGATCTGACAGAGGGGTTCTGCCTCGACCATGCAACGTCCAATAATTAAAGATTTTTTATCCTTGAAATTTGTTTATTGATTTTTAGTCAGGATATTTTTTAGTAATTTATTCTTAGCAACCTTTTTCCATATTGTTAGTTTTACAAAATTATGAGTAAAAACCCAACACAGGATTCTAAGAAATCCGAGCATATGATAATAAGAACATATGAAAATATTGATCACATAATAACATGAAATAAAATGCTCGGGGCCATTAATTTGGCAAAAATCCCGAATGGGTGGAGAAGCTTAAAAGAGTTTGCCAGCCGAGCAAGGCCAACCAAGACCTTAGCTAAAAGGCAAACCTGATGCATTAGATTCTGGAAAAAGGCTCGGGGCACTATCGGGAAATCCCCGGTGAGTTGCGCAGATGTGTTAAGCAATTCAAAGCTTAACGATTCGGCAAACCCTTGTACAGACAAAACTAGGAGACGTCCTCAATGACTTATGCAATGACTCAAACATATGATCGTGGTGAGCCTCAGTGCAACGTTTTAGTAGCAACCGAGTACAAAATACAAGTGCAAATCTACTTGCCTTTGTTTCAATATTACTCGGTTAGTAATATTAGTCAATTAAACGAGATACTTGGCGTTAAAAAGAGAAGTTGCTCAGGGCAACAATAGTAGTCAGTTTAATAAGATACTTGTCATCTAAAATGACGAAGAAGTTACTCGGGTAACGATACTAGCAAGTTAATAAAATACTCGGCACTTGAAATTACGTTGCTCAGATAACAAGAGTAACCAGTTAATTAGATACTCGGCATTTCAAAATCATGTCAAGAAGCAATCACATAAAATATGGAATTTTATTTATAATACAAATTTTTGCAAGGTCTAAGGCGGGACTGAAGATTTAGAAATCTTACAAATGCTCGGATCGGGCACCATCTCATATTCGCTATGGAGACTTTCATTCGAAGGCCAGAAAATTGCGTCAATCGAATTATCCATCCATTCGCTATAATCCATTCCGGGGACCGGTCCAATGTAAGGTTTTGACCTATCCACACTAGTTTCCTGACTAGCTTAGAAAGTCGAAAGGAAATGCTAATATGGGACTTCCAGATTCATAGGATGAGACTCTTTACCTTGGCTACAACAGTAAGCTCTTCACTCCTTTATCTGAGTCCGAAGAGACTTCAAGGACCGGTCTACATGGTTTTTGATTGAGAATTCCCAATTAGCCCGAGCTTTATCTGTCGCCCGATTCTTGACCTTGAAGAATTCGCCAACTGAAACCAACCCCGGTTGGAACTCCCTGAGGAGTAGGGCATCATAAGCTGGAGACCTTTTGAAATGATTAACCCTTTGAACTTCAAGTTTCAGTCTGGCTTCCTTCAAAAGAGATTCAATAGTCAGGGCCTAAGGTTTAAGATCCTCAATTTTTTGTTCATAAGACGACTTTACTTGTTCAGCCTCTTGTTCAGCCTTAAGTATTGATTCCTAGGTGACTGAAAGCAAGTCTTGAAAATATTTAGCCTTCTCGGCCTCCACCTTTTTTGCCAAACAAAGATTGGTGAACTCTTGGGTAGAACTTACTTCCTTTTGATAGACTGCCTCAATCCGAGCACGGTTATCCTCACTCTCCTTTAACTGAGCTTCCAGGTGCCTTATCCGATCAGTTTGGAATTGTTACGTCTGAACAGTCTCAGCAAACTCAGCAACCATTTACAGGGAAATGGGTTAAAGATACACAGGGCACGATAATGTAAAAAATATAGTTTGAAAGACTTACGTATCTCGCGCTGTTGAAAATATTTTGATGGCGATATGTCGGGGAACCACTCCTGAAGCAGCTCCAGTGGTCATCCCCGAGAAAAGCTCGACGGGATGACATGATTCTCAGCATGTCTTGGGGGTGGTACCCATAGGAATTTCTGAGGATCCCATTGCATCTGCAAGCTCAACCTCGAAGGGTCGAGAATCTTCTTTGTTTAAACCCTCGTGAGAATTCTCCCCTCCTAAAGATTTCTCAACTTGAGCACCCGGGGAGTCCCCAACATCGGTTGTAGGAACTTTTGAAGGAGGTCGAGTGGAAGAATCAACTGCCTTCCTTTTCTCAACCTGAGTGTGGTGGGAGTCGAGATCAGCTGCAGGATCTTTTTATGATCTTTTGTAATATCTTGGAAGGGTTTAAAAAGATTAGGATGAAGGTTAAGCTACTTATCACGAGATTCCCTAACTCCTTATCAACAGACTGCTCAGCTAGCAACTCGTCAATAGGTTAAATAGGATCATCAGATGTTACACCACCTGGATGCCTCCCCTGCCTGTTTTCATCCTCAGATGCCCTTAGGTCACTACCAGGTCCCATAGGGCCACTTGGGCCACTCGGGCCACTCGATTCCCCTGTGGTTGACTGAGCAACCACTTTAGGAACATACTCAGGAACTTGCTCATCTATTTCCTCAGAATTCTCTTCCGATTCGTCATCAGGCAAAGAAGTCCTTTATTCGTTTTGACGAGAAACATCTTTTCGACTCGCTTGAATAATTGCCTTTACCTGGCGGGCTTGAGCGTCATAGACGACATCCATATCATATACTAAAACTAGAAGGGGTAAAGAGTTAGAAGAGCAGATAGTAAAAAACACTCAATGAAAGCAACAATAAAGTTCACTTACAGCATCTGCGTTGAGCAGAAATCTGAGCAAAGAAGCCAATCTCTATCATTTTTTTCTCATAAAAAAGGTAGGACCTGCTTCTTTTTTTCAAAATACGCACTGCAACAAGGTTAGTTAATTCAGCATCAGTGAAAATGGGCGGTGTTTTGTTCCAGCGATCAGGAGAGCAGAAGTAGCGAGGAACCTTTTATAGATCGATTTTCAGACAACTTTTTTGGGGCGGTTCATATGAGCTTAGAAAGTTGTCTTTTAAAAAAATAAAGCTTAGGGGCAATTTGGGTAGTTTTGTTGGGATTATGCTCGATAACAAGATTTTAATAACTTATTTGACAATATTTTCATATTAATAAAAGTGATTTCTAGTTTAACAAATCTTATAGCATTTATAGTTTAATTATTATAATTGTCAAATGTAAATAATCATAAGGACAAAAGACTATGAGAAAAGAAGAATTATTCATACATCTGGATATGTATGAGGTAGACATAATTCTTTAGTTAGTCTTGAATAATATTCACAACTTAAAGATAAATGTTGGGCGCTTTTATCTTGTTAAAGTTGTAGATTCTCTTGCTAACATTTGACTAGTATCAAATGTGTTATGATGAGTCTAAAATCATCAAAGTGTGGTGTCTTTGGGCAAAGGAATCTAGTGTCGTAGGTGCATTGAATAGGATCACAGTGAGATACTTGATCCAGAACCGTCAATGGATAAAATTTTTCACTTGAAGACAATCGGAGAGTCTATTTCAATCCTGAGATAAATGATGGACTTATGGTTGCAAGTGTTATCATTTGAGCTATCAATAAGTACAATTATATAGTATGGTCTATCATCGATAGTTTGATGATATTCATTTGTTAATCGATAGAAAACTTCATTTATAGATACAGACATTGTGGCTCCATTTATTAAATAAGAGTAGAGTATCAACATATGGATGTTTTGAGGTATTGGATATTAAATCTTAACGTTAAGTTTTCAATAATGTCTATTGAAATATGGCTTCTGGACAAGTCAAAATATCCAAGTTCAAATTGTGGTCATATGAGTAAATATGGTAACTTGGAGAGCTATAGGCGGTCTATGAGCTCTTGGCGATTACTAATATTATTCACGATGATATATCACCATTAAGGTTGTCTAGGTATGAATGAGCAATATTTACTTATTCTATCTTTAATTAAGAGTTCAATTTTAGTTCTCTAGTGGAATGAACTAAAATTAATATATCGGACCTAAGTGAATCATTTGTTAATTGTGATTAGGTTATGTCTATCGGAGCATAAATTTAGATAGCCCGCAAAGATCTCTAATCCACACGAACTTGCATGGATCACTTGATATATTCTACCAGACCAATTTGTGGGTCCATCTAGAATTGTATTAAGGCTTGTGGACTTGTTTCTTTTAGTAAGAATGAGTCTAGTTCTCATGTGGACTTTTTATTTAATTCCAATGGATTTAATAAAATAGGAAAAACAATATTTGGCCAATGTATAGGCTTAGACAGCTAGGGCTTGTAAAATAGCCTTATATTTTTATTTTATTTTATTATTTAATTAAATAGAAATTAATTAATTAATTGTTTAATTAAAAGTCAAAATCTTTTTCCTAGTAGGAGATGGTCTCCTAGAGTCATATTATTGTTTGTAATATGATAAGTATCAAATAATATATTTGATAAGAAGATAAATAATAAGAATTTATTTATCTAGTTAAATTAGGAAGTATTTGATTTCTATTAAAACTCTAGTTGACAATTGGTCAAATTAGGAAGTTTTAATATAGTCATAATTTAATTATATTCAATAATTGGTTATTGAATAAATACATTATTTGAGTTGGATTATGATTCTTGGTGTGGAAAAGAAATCTTTCTTTGAAAAGGATTCTTTGTCACCAAGTAAATCCACCCAAGGAGAAGATTCTTGCGCACCAAGTAAATCCTCCTTAGAAGAGGATTTGGACACCTATATATATTCCTATAGAGGAATTCGACCAAGCTAATAATTATATGCTAAAGAATTCGGCCAAAGCTTGTTGGTGACTTGAGAGATGTTTTTCTTGTATTTTGCTTATATATTTAAAAACAAACTTCATCCAACTATTGTGTGTATAATTCGGCCAAGGAGAAGAGAAAATGGGAACGTTTTTGTTTTCGATAGTGCACTTGTTTTCTTTTCATCAAAAGGGTTTTATGTATAAAAATCGAATCGTGTTCATGCGAGTTTCGATCAATAGATTGATAATTCACAAGTGACCGGACGTTCTTTGGGTTTTCTTGTGACTGATAAAAGAAAAAGATTTTGTTTGTTTCCACCATCAGGTATACAATTTAAAGAAAGGGAGCCCACACTTCTAGGTGATTCATGTTCATGATTGGATTGGAAGATCTTGTGGATTCAAGGGCGCTAGTTCAATTGTCACGAGAAAAATATACGATACTTGTAATATATGTCAATTAATCTAGGGTTAAGGTTCTTTCTATTAAAGGGATTTTTTTTTAAATATATCAAACCCTAATTTTACGCTTCCGTCGCATTTTGAACCGATTTTTCCTATAAGTTCACCATAATAGGTGCCTTTTAAACTTAAGTTATTAAACCAGTGACATCATCACAAAAAAAAGTGACTTATCTCACCATTTCCACTTTAGGTATATGAGTATTGTTAATCATTTTGAAGCAATAGATCAAGCTTTAATAGGACTTGCTGTAAATCATCCAGAAAGTTTAGAATCTTTAAAAAAACATTATTTAGATGTCATAGTAATAATAGATAAGAAGCTAAAAGGTAAGTACGATACTATTGATTATGTTTATCTCCATCTTAGAGAAAGCTTTCCTCATTTCGAAAAAGAATTGTTAGAGCTAGAAAACATAAAATTAAATAGTGAAAATAAGGTGAAAGAATTATAAAAGAAAATAGAAAAGCAACATCATCATCAACATCAACATCGACTTTAGATCAACCAGATTAGATGAATAGAGAAATTCCTATAGATCAAAGAAAAGGGTGGTTTACAGAAACTCTAGCTATAGAACAAAGAAAAATAAATACAGCAACAAAAAGATTAAAAGTAGCGCGCTAAGACTAAAAAAAAAGGGAAACAAGCAATCCTTGAAAGAATAGAAGAAGTCAAGGGTCATGAAAATCATTGGGAAATACATTAAAAGCATTAAGTAGTAAAGAAAAAATATAATGCAAAACCTGTTGAATGTAGTATGCAAAAACAATCATGTTCCAAATCTGTAGAAAGCAACCAATAGAAACAAACGGTTAGCGAAATCGAGGCCCGTGTTTCACACGGTGTCCTTAAGACAACTTCATCGGGTAACACTGTATGTGTAAGGTGATTATCTCCTAGGATACAACGATTCAACAGTAGAAGTGCAAAGCACAAACCACTCTCAGCGAACTCAAAAGAGGTTCGAACTTACCAGAAAATAAAACTGAGAAGAGAGAATTTCTTGAGTGTGTGAATGCATGTATGAAGTTTAGACTAGGGTTATATAACCGAAGTCGTATAAATTTATTTGGAAATTGCTTAATAATTCCGTTTAAATGATAATGGAAAGTTAATTAAACAATAATCTTCTAAAAGATTTATTCGTGATTGATAATTGATTTTGATCACTTAGTGATCAAGTAAGTATCAGAATCCAAAATTGATAACTGATTCTGATTACTTAGTGATCAAGTAAGTATCATAATCCAAAATAGGAATCAACTATTTCCTTAATTCAATTAATTTCCTTAATCAAAATGGAAATTACCATTCTTCCTTATCATTCATTTAAAACGTTTGACTTAGGAAAAATAATTAATTATTTCCTTATCAGCCAACTGATTTTAGAAAAATTAAATTCAAAATAGTAGCAAAATTTCAGTTGTACTCTCACGGTCCAACCGGAGTGGCATTCGTGTACACAGGTCGCACCCACACACGAGTCGTACAATCAAAGGTTTGAGGTCCTTGATTTGCACCCCTCCCGCATGCGCGAGAGAAAGAGTCTCTATGCCACACATGTTGATGAGCTACTATCACATAATTACTTATATACTACATATAAGTTCCTTACCCGACCAATGTGGGATGCTCTTTTTCCCCTACACAATGGGTTCACTTTGAGACTCATTTTCTCATTCACCCATTAATCGATTTGTGAGTTTGAGTATACCACTTCGAAACTCTCACGAAGAAGAATTTGAAAATTCATTGATCTTCCATTTTCATGAATCCGATCATACTCAAATAGCATTCTCAAACCAGTAGTTTGTCACAAATTTTCCAACAATCCCCCACATGAATGAAAATTGACCTAGGAGACACGAGAGATATTTTTGGTAAGTTCAAACGGTCGATACCTGCATAGGATAGGTAGGTGTTACCCTTTGAACATTCCCTTGTAAAAGCATGCTTACTTTGCTGGCTGATCAGTAGATGTGATATTCTTAAATTGTTCTGCCGTTTCATGTAAACGATAATACACCTCACACAGGCATCTTTGAGACCCAATTTGGTTCTCATTATTATGTTTGTTTTGGCCATGAACATACATTTGGTTCTGTAAGAGTCAATATAACCCTTTACTATTCTCTTTTAGAAGCGGCCCCACTTCTCTCTCACATAGGTGATTTCTTAATTAAAAGTAACACACATTACTCTGCTCGGATTTCCATTGCTTGGAGTTCCGACGCATAAGAATCATTAAAAAAATTAGTTTAACCTTTTTTCTACGGGCATCACTGTTTCATCATAGGAATGGATTGGAAGGTAACCCCCTACGGTGATCCATCTAAGTCTTACAACCTGGTTGTCCCTTTGAACCTATATTTTGGGATCTCCAGTCAACTAGGTTGGGTTTCCATTGTATTAACTTTTTTTTTATTTCACGGGCTTTAGTCTCATTCCCCACGATGATCTCTCAACTAACTCTCTGTTTAACCTTTTGGTTAGCGAAACCTTTTGGCTTTACATAGTCAATCGAGATAACTCCAGTTGAGAGAAGTTGTCTAATGGTGTTTTGTCTTCGACGTACGTGTCTAGACTTCTCATTATACATGTTGCTCTTATTGGGATTATGCTTGATAGCAATAGTATAATAATGTATTTGACAATCTTTTCATATTAATAAAGTGATTTCTAGTTTAACAAATCTTATAGAATTTATAGTTTAATTATTATAACTGTCAAAAGTAAATAATCATAAGGTCACAAGACTATGAGAAAAGAAAAGTTGTTCATACATCTAGATATGTATGAGGTAGATGTTAGAACCCCGTTCACCGGTCGCGCAGCGGAAATGGGTTTTAATTTTTTTTTATACATATCGTAATCTGTATTTGGGACCAGTGAACTTTTGATCGTAATTATTTTTAGAACAAATACATATAAAAATTATTACACTAATAAAATATATATGTAAATACAGGAAATTGTAATCAATAATAAAAGAGAATATTAGAAGATCCATACCAACGTTTGGAGGCTCATTCACTTTTTCGATATGCTCCTAGTCACGGTCTCAGGAAATTAGCATGGAGGATGTAGAGAAAAACGAACGAAGAAACACTTTTTTCTTAAAAAAATAATACCTAAAACACTTATAGTAGTTAAAAAAATAGTTTATTTATTTATTTTTTCTTTGTGCAACGACTTGCACATACAAAAAACAAAAAGTGGTTTTTTTTTTCTTTTTAATTAATGCGTTTTTACAAACCACCAAAAAACCACAAGGTGCCTTTTGTCTCTCTCTCTCTCTATATATATATATATATGTATAAAAGCTAAACTTTGTTGTGAGCAACAATTTTTTTTTAATAATATATATCATATATCTATATTATAATTAAATTAAAAAAAAACTGATCAAATCTAATTTGTTTTTTAAAAATTTTCAAATAAAAAATATCTCAGATCTTTTATTTGATTTTATTTGAATTCAAACTATTTATATTCAAAAATTAAATATTTAATTTAAAAAAAGAAAATAATCATATTATCTTATTTTATTCATAAATAAATATCAACATACACCCTCCATTTAGTGATTAATGAAATAATTAAATAATCTTATTATTTAATTTATTAAATCACCATTATTCCTTAATTAAATAATCTCATTATTTAATTAATTCCCGAATAAATACGTGTCACTTTTATAACACAATTATTTGGACAATCCAATTAATTAAGCGTGACCCTTGTTACCTAAATCGATCTGGCTAGCAATGGATCTAATGGACCCACAGTATTTTGAGCTCCAATAATCCTCAGAATCATTAATTAAACTCTTTAATTAATATTCATTGATTATTAACTCCAATGTTATTCCACTAAAAACCCGAAACTACACTCTCTCAACTGCAGACGTTTTTACACAGACGGATACAACTCGGTGTCCATCGATATAGTTATTACATATGGTGTGATCCTCTACAGTAGTTCATAAATAGAGCTGGGTCATAATGTCCGTTATACCCCTCTAATTACATATATCCTTTAAGTACCATTGATTCTCTAATGGACAATAAATCCTATATCCTCAAGGAATTAGGAGAGCGCTCATATTGTCCAAGCCCTGAATCAACCCTTTAGGGAACTACCATCTACTTCTCACAAGAAGGAGTGGATTCCACTATTGTGTACAAACCTTCCCAGCCACAAGCCAAACCGCAATCCCAACATACGGAGTATATTGATCAGGAAATGCATCCGACCTCACCCATGGTATATCAAAGATCACGATCTAACCTGAAGGAGTCGATAAGACACTCAAGATTAAGATCACCCACATATAGTCATCATTAGTTGATATATATGAATCTCATCGGTAAACGGATCTTGGTGTGAGATTCATATAGATCATGGCCCAGTCCTATATGATCACATCATACAAGGTCCTCTATTCCCATATCTCATATGAATGATTCAGGATAGAATCACTGTACATTACGGAATGGACCGTAGCTATAGATTAACAACAAATAAAGTATCCAGCTTTATTTGCTATCTATGGACTCTTTAGATTGCACGCCTCTTACTGTATCTATCCGTATATGACACTCATATACACAGTTCGAGATTACATCCGGCAATCCAGGATGTTAATATATACACAATTTTATAAAATAAATAACATAATAAGAATGAATTGAACCTTTCTTTTTATTTACTTCATAAATCCATTTACAAATTACATGCTTAGGGCATAAACCCCAACAATCTTCCACTTGCACTAAAGCATGTGAGGCATGTCTGGTAACCCTAAACCATCTAGATAACCTGAAAACACTTTAGCCGGTAAGGTCTTTGTAAATGGATTAACATGATTGTCTTGTGAGGCTATCTTGGTGATGATCACATCTCTTCTCTGCACTATCTCTCTGGTGAGATGATACTTTCTCTCTATATGCTTCCATCTCTTGTGGCTTTTTGGTTCTTTGGAATTAGCCACAACACCATTGTTATCACAATAAAGTGTGATGGGCTTATCCAGCTCTGGAACAACTTCCAAATCACTCAAGAACTTAAGGAGCCAAATAGCCTTTTTAGCAGCTTCACAAGAAGCTACATATTCGGCTTCCATGGTGGAGTCAGCAATGCAAGATTGCTTGATACTTCTCCACACAATGGTTCCACCACCCAGGGTGAATACTGATACAGACGTGGATTTTCTAGAATCCCTATATGACTGAAAATTAGAATCCGTGTATCCTAACGGGATCAAATCCTGTCTGGAATACACTAGCATATAATTTCTCGTTCTCCGAAGATACTTGAGAATAGTCTTGACAGCAACCCAATGATCCAATCCTGGGTTGGACTTGTATCTGCTGACTATTTCCACTGCATAGCAGATGTCCGATCTCGTGCATAACATAGCATACATGAGACTACCTAATGCCGATGTATAGGGTACACGTCTCATATCCTCAACTTCTTGAGGTGTCTTAGGACACTGTTCCTTAGAAAAGTGAACTCCATGCTTGGAAGGTAAATTACCTTTCTTAGAGTTCTGCATCGAAAATCGCACAAGAATCTTGTCGATATATAATGCCTGAGACAGTGCTATAAGTTTGTTCTTACGATCCCTTATAAGTTGGATCTCTAGAACATAACTTGCCTCTCCTAAATCTTTCATTTGGAATTGGCTAGCCAGCCAGCCCTTTACATTATACAACACTCCCACATCATTCCCAATGAGTAGGATATCATCTACGTATAGGACCAAGCAAACTACTTTCTTACCAATGATGTGATTATAGACACAAGGCTAATCGACGTTCTACTCGAAGCCATAGGTTTCGATCACATCATCAAACATAATGTTCCAAGATCTAGATGCTTGCTTAAGTCCATTGATGGACCTTTGCAGCTTGTAAACCTTTTGCTATTGATCTGTAGACACGAATCCCTCTGGTTGCATCATATAGATGCTCTCATCAAGATTTCCATTCAAGAATGCAGTCTTGACGTCCATTTGCCAAATTTCATAATCGAAATAGGCAATAATGAATAAGAGAATACTAAAAGACTTAAACATGGCTACTGACGAGAAGGTCTCTTCATAATCGACCCCCTCTTTCTGGGTATAACCCTTGGCCACTAGCCTTGCTTTGAAGGTCTCTACCTTCCCATCCACTCCTCTCTTTCTCTTATAGATCCACTTACACCCTATGGGTTTTACCCCATCCAGTAAGTCTGCAAGATCCCAGACTAAGTTTGAGTACATGGACTCCATCTCGAGATTCATGGCTTTAAGCCATTCCTCTTTATTGGGATCTTCCATTGCATTCTTAAGTGTCAATATATCATCCACAATATCAGTAGAGATAACACATTGTCCCTCACCTATACCTAAATAGATTCAAGTTGTCTCACAACCCTCTCACTACGTCTAGGTGGTAGTGTATCCTAATCAGGAACCATCTGACTCTCAGATGTTTGTGGATCAACAACTCTTGTTGATGAAACACTAGTCTCACTAGGCTCCAACTCATTCAATACAATCTTAGAATGAGGTTTATGGTCACTAATATAATTTTCCTCAAGAAATGTTGCATTCGACGATACAAATACTTTGTTATCTCAGGAACTATAGAAGTGTCCACCTCTGGTCTCCTTGGAGTATCCTACAAAGAAGCAGACCATAAACTTGGAGTCTAGCTTTCCACTTCTGTTCTTCAGCACGTGTGCTGGACACCCTCATATGCGGAAATATCGCAAACTAGCTTTACAACCATTCCACAACTCTAGGGGAGTCTTAGGAACAGATTTGGATGGCACTACATTCAAAATGTATGTCGCTGTTTGTAACGCATATCCCCAGAAGAAATTTGGTAATGATGAGAAACTAATCATAGATCTCACCATTTCCATTACGGTTCTATTTCTCCTCCTCGCTAGACCATTTTGCTGAGGTGTACCGGTAGCTGTGAGTTGGGAAACTATCACATGCTCGACCATGAAATCTTCAAACTCTTGGTCAAGGTACTCACCTCCACGATCCGATCGTAGTGACTTGATAGTCCTACCTAATTGATTCTCAACTTCAACTCGAAATTCTTTAAACTTTTCAAATGTTTCCGACTTTCGTTGCATCAGGTAGACGTATCTGTATCTTGAGTAGTCATCTATAAATGTGACATAATACTCATAACCACCCCTAGCTTTAACATTCATCGATCCGCAGACTTATGTATGTATAAGCTTTAGCGGTTCTTTAGCTCTAAGCCCTTTTCCAGTAAAAGGTCTCTTAGTCATCTTACCTTCCATACAAGATTCGTAGACAGGTAAGGTGTCAACCTTTAACTCACTTAAAGGTCTGCTTTTTACTAGTCTGTCTATCCGGTCAAGGTTGATATGATCAAGCCTTAGATGCCAGAGATACGTGTCATTATCTAGAGAAATCTTATGTCGTTTAGTTTTTGGTTTTTCAACCTTAAACATTTTGGTGTTGAGCAGTGTAGTATGTATTAACGGTCTTAACACATACAAATTGTTTTCATTAATTCCTGAAAAAATATTCAGACCATTCTTTCCAATAATAATAGACTTATTATTAAAAGAAACAAAATATTTTTGTTCTAACAACTTAGAAACGGAAATCAAATTTCGTGTAAATCCAGGAATATAAAAAACATTGTTTAATCATAAAAAACTATTATTATTATAAAATTGCAATCTTATTGCTCCCACTACTTTGGCTCCACACGTATTGAAAAGGCTCTCTCCTCTAGCTGTGTCCAAGAATCAGTCCACTGCAAATAAGAACAAACATGATTAGTGTCCCCCGAATCAACTATCCAGGGTGAAGAATCATCTTCCACTAAACAAGATTCAAGAACAAGTAAATTATATTTACCTTTCATCTTTTTCTTCTTGGCTACCTCCTCCTGATACTGAGGACAGTTCCTCTTCCAGTGCCCGACCTTGTTACAATGGAAACATTTTCCTTTGTCTTGGTCAGTAGAGGTGCCTTTCTTTTTGCTTTAGGCTTTCTTGGGTTTGGGTTTTCCTTTTGCCTTCCCAGCAGACCTTTTCCTCTTCTTATTATTAGAGGAAGATGGTTCGACAACATTTGCCTCACCGGTCTTGCCTTTGTTGTCCTTAATCAAGGACTCAAATGTAGCGAGCTCATTGAGCAACCGTGTAAGACTGAACTTTAACTTGTTCATCCCGTAGTTGCATTTAAATTGATCAAAACTCTTCAGAAGAGTCGTCAGTATGATGCTCACCTGACTGGGTTCATCAATGGCCCCGCCATTGACTTCTGCTGTGTTGAAGTAGGACATCATGTTCAGGACATGTTCCCGAACTGACGTTACTTCCTTCATACGAGCGAGCATAGCGGAACGAAAAACTTCATATCGCTTTTGCTCGGAGGGCTGCCCTAACATAGCATGCAATGACTCCATGATTTAGAATGCTAAAGTCATTGCTTCATGCTTTGTGACAAGCACGTCTGTCATAGATGCCAACAGGTATGTTCGGGCCTTCTCATCAGATGAGACCTATCGCTGGTATGCCTCACGAACAGTTTGTGTGGCATTGACAGTAGGCACTGGAGGACATTCCTCCGTAAACACAAACTTGAGGTCTTTGGTGACCAAAATTGCATTAATATTAAGTTTCCCTTTTGTATAGTTATCACCAGTTAATTTGTCGTTTGCGAGAATTTGAAGTAATGCAGAAGACATTGCTGAAATAAATAAAACATTCATTCAGTCATTTACTTAAAACAAGTGCAGGTGCTTTGGTATAAATTTAAATATGATGCATGAACATGTTTAACGAACTAGAACTACCCTAAAAAAATAGTTACTATACCACGATAATCCAATATACCATAAAAAAGTGCCGCCTTAGGGACGGTCAAGTATTTGCATGTTGGACCGGGACATTCTCAATCAAATGGTATTCTAGAATAACTCTTATTCCATACCATTAAACCATCGTTTATTCAGTCAGGTTTTTAATTAACAAACTTAATCAAAACCTTCGTGAGTGTAACCCACCATTTTAGATCTCACGATCTTAACTCGAGAATTGCCGCCTTAGGGTCGGTCAATCCCGAAATACCCTCAGAAATCCTATCCGTTAGGAAGTCAACCTTGATATGGACCTTTGTGGAAACCCTCCTTAGGGAGGACGAAAGCAAAGCCGTCACGAGGCCCCACTCGGATCTCACGGTGTTAAACTAATGATGGAGACCGCGGGATATATATGTCATATATCCCTCTCCCACTCACTATTTTAAAACTAGGGTTTTCTATTATCTGTTAATGCACCTAGACTCTACAGGATCAAATGGCTAACTTTAATCAAGTTATCTAGTGCATTAACTAATTCATTATTAGAAACAAGTTCTAATTAACTAATAATTTATAAATGATTTTTAACAATTAAAAATCTAATCTATTAGTGAATAATCTAAGCCTTTGTAAACTATTTACTAAGCTCAGATTATTATGAAAATGTTTACCAAGTTTTAACTATTAAAACTCTAACACAATATTCGGTTCATTTATACTTAGGCAATTAATCAAATTAATCATAATTACTATAAATGACCTTATTAATCTAACTTATTAAACTCTTTAATAACTAGATTAATATTAATGAGAATTATTTTTTAAACAATTAAAAAACTAATCTCATTTTCATAGCCAATTTATGTATTTACCAATTTTAATCACATTAAAAAAAAATACATAAAATATCGGACTATGATGCATGTATGACATATCAAATATATTTGTGTAGGCACATCTAATCTAAATGACATATGTATGCATGACAATGCTTTTTATCATCACATAATATAAAGCATACATGAATTGACCGAGTACTGTGGATTATTTAATCTAAAAAAAATTAGAATCTAAAATTACAAAATACCCCCAAGGCATTCCTTGGTCTTCTTGTAATTTTCAAGTCTTCTAGTCTCTTCAGGTCACCTCGATTCATCTCATGAATCTTTCTTCGCGATTTTTCCAGGTCTTCAACATAGGTTACAATTTTTTTTACAATAAAATAATAGTTTAAAAAAATGATAAAAAAAAATTATACAACCCATAAACACTAAATCCATAGTACCATATAATTAACGATCAATCATGTTTTTGTAAATTAAAATAATAATAATATACATACAAAAATATCATACAGACAATTTAAATCGTGCCTACACAATCATACATACAGGAGCATTGAAAACAATTTCTTGTTCCGAAAATAAAATTGGCTCTGATACCAATTGTAGGAACCCCGTTCACCGGTCGCGCAACGGAAATGGGTTTTAAATTTTTTTATACAGATCGTAATCTGTATCTGGGACCAGTGAACTTTGGATCGTAATTATTTTCGGAATAAATACATATAAAATTATTACACTAATAAAATATATATGTAAATACAGGAAATTGTAATCAATAATAATAAAAAATATTAAAAGAACCATACCAACGTTTGGAGGCTCCTTCACTTTTTCGATATGCCCCTAGTCTGTACCATTGATCTTCCTCACTATATCCCGGGATAAGTAACTGCGTGTGGGCGCGTCACGGTTTCACGAACTTAGAATGAAGGATGTAGAGAAAAACGAACGAAGAAACTCGTTTTTCTTAAAAAAAAAAAACTACCTAGAACACTTCTAGTAGTTAAAATAAAAATAGTTTATTTTTATTATTTTTTTCTTTGTGCAATGACTTGCACTCACAAAAAACAAAAAGTGTTTTTTTTTTTCATTTTGATTAATGCGTTATTACAAACCACCAAAAAACCACACGGTGCCTTCTGTCTATGTATATATATATATATATATATATATATATATATAAAAGCTAAGCTGTGCTGTGCGCAACACCCTTTTTTTTAATAATATATATCATATATATATAATATTTAAATTGAAAAAAAAAACAGATCAAATCTAATTTGATTTTTAAAATTTTTTAAATAAAAAATATCTCATATCTTTTATTTGATTTTATTTGAATTCAAACTATTTAAATTCAAAAATTAAATATTTAATTTAATAAAATAAAATAATCATATTATCTTATTTTATTCATAAATAAATATCAACATACACCCTCCATTTAGTGATTAATAACATAATTAAATAATCTTATTATTTAATTTATTAATTAATCATTATTAATTAATTAAATAATCTCATTATTTAATTAATTCCCGAATAAATACATGTCACTTTCGTAACACAATTGATTGGACAATCTAATTAATTAACTGTGACTCTTGTTACCTAAATCGATCGGGCTAGCAAGGGGACCTAATAGACCCACAATATTTTGAGCTCCAATAATCATCAGAATCATTAATTAAACTCTTTAATTAATATTCCTTGATTATTAACTCCAGCGTTATTCCACTAAAAACCCGAAGCTGCACTCTCTCAACTGCAGACGTTTTTACACAGACCGATGCAACTCGGTGTCCATCGATATAGCTATTATATATGGTGTGATCCTACACAATAGTTCATAATTAGAGCTGGGTCATAATGCCTGTTATACCCCTCTAATTACATATATCCTTTAAGTACCATTGATTCTCTAATGGACAATAAGTCCTATTTCCTCAAGGAATTAGGAGAGCGCTCATATTGTCCAAGCCCAAATCAACCTTTAAGGGAACTACCATCTAGTTCTCACAAGAAGGAGTGGATTCCACTATTGTGTACAAACCTTCCCAGCCACAAGCCAAACCGCAATCCCAACATACGGAGTATATTGATCAGGAAATGCATCTGACCTCACCTATGGTATATCAAAGACCTCTAACCTGAAGGAGTCGATAAGACACTCAAGATTAAGATCACCCACATACAACCATCATTAGTTGATATAAATGAATCTCATCGGTAAACAGATCTTGGTGTGAGATTCATATATATCATGGTTCTGTCCTATATGATCACATCATACAAGGTGCCTTCATTCCCATATCTCATATGAATGATTCAGGATAGAATCACTGTACATTACGGAATGGACTGTAGCTATAGATTAACCACAAATAAAGTACCTAGCTTTATCTGCTATCTATGGACTCTTTAGATTGCACGTCTCTTACCGTATCCATCAGTATATGACACTCATATACACTGGTAATCCAGGATGTTAATATGTACACAAGTTTATAAAATAAATAACATAACAAGAATGAATTGAACCTTTCTTTTTATTTACTTCATAAATCCATTTACAAATTACATGCTTAGGGCATAAACCCCAACAGTAGACACAATTCTTTAGTTAGTCTTGAATAATATTCATAACTTAAGATAAGGGTTGGACACCTTTATCTTGTTAAAGTTGTAGATTCTTTTGCTAGCATTTGAGTGGGATCAAATGTGTTATGATGAGACTCAAATCATCAAAGTGTGGTGTCTTTGGGCAAAAGAATCTAGTGCACTGGGTGCATTGAATTGGATTAAAATGAAATACTTTATCTAGAACCGTCAATGGATAAAAGTTTTCATTTGAAGACAATCGGAAAGTCTATCTCAATCCTAAGATAAATGATGGACTTATGGTTGCAAGTGTTATCATTTTAGCTATCAATGAGTACGATTATATAGCATAGTCTATCCTCGATAGTTTGGTAGTATTCATTTGTTAATCGATAGAGGACTTCATTTATAGTTATGGACATCGTGGCTCCATTTATTAAATGAGAGTAGAACATCATCATATGGATGTTTTGAGGTATTGGATATTAAAGCTTAACGTTAAGTTTTCAATAGTATCTATTGAAACATGGCTTCTGGACAAGTTAAAATATCCAAGTTCAAAATTTGGTCATATGAGTAAATATTGTAACTTGGAGAGCTATAGGCGGTCTATGAGCTTTTGGCGATTACTGATATTCTTCACGAGGATACACTTTATCCAATAAGATTGTCTAGGGTATGAGTAAGAAATATTAACTTATTTTATATTTTTTTAAGAGTTCAATTTTAGTTCTTTAGTGGAATGAACTAAAATTAATAGGTCGGACCTAAGTGAATCATCTGTTGATTATGATTGGGTTGTGTCTATTGGAACTTAAATTTTGATAGCCCGCCAAGATCCTTAATCAACGCAAACTTGCATGGATCACTTGACATATTATACCGGACCAATTTAGGGATCCATCTAGAATTGTATTAAAGCATGCTGACTTGTTTCTTTTGTAAGAATGAGTATAGTTCACATGTGGACTTTTTATTATGGTCAAATGGATTTAATAAAATAAGAAAAATAATATATTGACCCATATATATGTGTTGGGCGGCAAGGCTATATTGAATAGCTTAATATATTGTTTTTTATTTTATTATTTAATTAAATGGAAATTGATTAATTTGTTGATTAATTAATTATTTAATTAAAAGTTAAAATCTTTTTCCTAGTAAGAGATGGTTTCCTAATATTATATTATTGTTTATAGTATAATTAATATTAAAGATTATATTTGATAAGAAGATAAATAATAGGAATTATTTATCTAGTCAAATCAGGAAATCTTTAATATGGTTACAAATACTCTAATGAGTTGGATTAGGAGTCTTGGTATAGAGTATAAAAAGGATTCTTAACTACTAAGTAAATCCACCTAAGGAAAAGATTCTTACCAACCAAGTAAATCCTTCTTAGGAGAGGATTTATGATCCTGTATATACCACCTCATAATTTTCGGCCGGCCCTATGATTTTATGAGCAAAATTTCGGTCAAGCAAGGTGATTTTCTAAGAGAGAATTCGGCCAAGCAAGAGAGAATTTTGAGGGAGAAAAATTTAGTTTTTTGCTCTAGACAAAATTCGATCAACTCATAAATAAAGAGTGTAGAATTCGGCCGAGGAGAAGAGAAAAAAAGGAACGTTTTTGTTTTTGATAGTATACTAGTATCCTTTACATCAAAAGAGTTTTGTGTACAAAATCAAACCGGGTTCATGCGAGTTTCAATGAAGTAGATTGATAATTCACAAGTGACCGGACGTTCTTGGACTTTTCTCTTGGAGGATAATTGTAACTAACAAAAAAAATATTTTGTTTGTTTCCATCCTCAGGTATACAATTTAAAGAAAGGGAGTCCACACTCCTAGGTGACTCACGTTCGTGATTGGATTGGAAGATCTTACGGATTCATTTCGACGCTAGTTCAATCGTCACGAGAAAAATGTACGACACTTTTATATATACATCAATTAATCTAGGGTTAAGGTTCTTGTTATTATAAAGTGAATTTTTATTTATTTATACCGAAACCCTAATTTATTAAATTTTCACGCTTCCGTTGCGTGGATTTTCCCTAAATCGGTATCAAAGCCTGATTGTACCTATGATTATTTGATGTATGTGTTCGTGAATCTTTTTCTTTTATTGTATATAAGCATGTTTTAGAAAGAGATGGCACTCTAGGTATTCACATATATATTTACATTGGAATGTATGGATATATATATGTTTTATATGTGGATTGTTATTGCTCAATTTTGGTCATAGAATTTCAATGTATTTTGTTTTGGGATTGTAACAAGAAAGGTGACCTATCATCGCCATAATTTCCTTCTTGGTAATTGCTAAATTTTTATTTATTTTTGCTATTGTAATAAAAATACTGCACTATATTGCAATAAAAAAAACTGCAGTATTTTTTTATATTTAAAATCCTCCAGTAATACATTCAAGTATCGAAGACTCAAAGGTTTGAAGGATTGGAAGCAACCGGAACAAGTTTTGAACCGTGCGAGCCATAGCAACAAACGTGCGTGCGAAGAGCACGCGGCCACAATTGTTGTGGCATGGGCTGCGAACGACAGTCCTATGGAAGCCATGGCTGTGCATGGCAGCCCATTAAGGGGCTGTGGCATGTGCACACCCATGGAAGGGAGCCAAGGGTGAGCATGCCCATAGGAGGCAGCCGAGGGAGTCCAAACGACGAAGGTCACGTGAAGACTTGTTCACCAAGAAATGAGTTTTTTGTATTTCAGGAATGTAATTTACTTGCTTTTCTTGGATGAACCAAAATTGTAACTATTTATATTTTTGTAAATATAGCAATGTTTGTCATTGCTTGATAACATGTCATATAGAATAGGAGTGCCACTCATATATCTCTTTTGGTATGAACATGCATTGAATGGTTTAGGTATCTAAATTGACATCTAGATAACTTGGTAAATCATTCTTTAAAATTCGATCACATGCCTTAAATAATTTAGTGGGAGAAGGTGTTTTGGAACACCTACAGCCTCCAAGTTTAGTTGAGCTTTATGTTTCGTGTAATAACCTCCCAAGAGGTATTCATGAATTGAATTTAGCAAGATACTTCCTTACAAGGATAGACTAGACAATTAACCCAAACGATATCTACTCCCAAAGGAGGGATATTCGTGAGGGAATATATTGAAGGTCGATAACTTGGTAACACACTCAATGTAATTTTATTAATATCCTTTCAAGAGTTCTTGTTAATAAAATTGCGAGGCTAAAATTGAAAACGTTGGTTGTTATGTTAACAATTAGGTGGGACCTAGTCCAACTAGTAAATGTTGTGAATTCCCAAAGAATGCGTGACATTTATGGGTGTTGGATCACAGTTGAATTTTTACGATTTAATTAGTTTATTTAATTCAAGATAAATATTCGAAAGTGCTTTATTATGATTATTTACTTATATAATTTTTGTTATTGTTTAGAAATCATGACCCCATCCCTAATCAACATCCTTAAAGACAATATTTTAACTGGTGATAATTATATCACATGGAAAAAGAAAATTGGGCTTTTATTACAATCCGAAAAGCATAAGTTTGTTTTGTGCACTTCTAAACCACTTACTCCTACTAATGAATCTACTCAAGAGCAAAGAGATGAGTATCAGAAGTGGGAGTCTTCTGACGAGATGGCTAAATGTTACATTATGGCCACCATCTCCGACGTGTTGCAACAACAACATGAAGAAATGGATACTGCTGCCGATATAATGATGTCTCTAGAGGAGATGTTTGCTATGAGGTCTAGGATGACTAAGAGAGAGGTAGTGACTGCTTTTATGAATCTTAGGATGAAACCTAGACAGGGTGTGAAAGTTCACATGATGAAAGTCATAGCACATCTCAATATTGCTGGACCGAATGATGCTGAGATAGATGGTGAGACCAAAATTGACATGATTGTCAACTCACTGTCGGATTCCTTTGATCAATTCAAGTTGGAATATACCTTGAATATTAAGGAATACACCTTGCAAGACCTGATGCAAGATGTTCAAAGCACGAAAAAAATTCTTGTGAAAGGCAAGGGTAAAGAGATTCATACCGTAGGTAAAGTTACTACTGTTAAGACCTGTAAGATGGTCAAGAAACAACAGAAGAAAAAGCAACTAGGACCTACTAAGAAGGAGACAAAGAAAGTAACCAAGATCAAAGGGAAGTGTTTCCTTTGTGGTGAAAAGGGACATTGGAAAAGAAATTGCCTAAAGTCTCAAGACAAGAAGGAAGAAGGTAATATTAATTATCTAGAAACATGTTTTTTGGCGAATTCTATGGACTCTTGGATCATAGACTCCGGAGCCACTAATCATGTTTGGTTTTCCTTACAGGGCTTCAAGGAATGGAGAAGACTTAATGTGAATGAATTCAACTTGCGTTTAGGTAATGGAGCGTTGGTGTTTGCTAGTTCAGTGAGAGATATTAGAATTAGTTTAGATTCTTATAGGCATTTAGATTTAATAGACGTTTATTATGTACCTCTATTCAAGATGAATTTAATTTCAGTTTCTTGTTTAAATAAATTTGGTTATTCAGTTACTTTTAATAAAGCTTTTATTATTAGTAAGAATGACAAAATTATTTGTAAAGGTACATTGGAAAATGGTTTATTCTATTTGTATGGAAATATCTCTCACTTGTTAGAAACGGAATCAACGGAACCTATTCATAAAAGAGTAAAATTATCAAAAGATGAAACCTACCTATGGCATTTGCACCTAGGTCATATTAACCTTAATAGGATTAAAATATTGGTAACTGACGAACCTCTAAGTGACTTACATGTCGATGATCTACCAACCTGTTGAAAATACAAACACGGTTAAATGCTCAAGGCTAACCTAGAGGGGGGGAGGGGGTGAATAGGTTAGACACCTTTTTCGACTCCTTTAGAAACAAACAAAAGTTTGTCCCTCTAGATTGCTTGTATCACAATATATATATTAATTAAAGATACTTAATCAATATATAAAACAAGTAAAGTGTGATACAAACAAGTAATTGTAACACATACACAATCTATATAATAGAAAGGAAGTCAACTTACATAAAGAGTTCTATCCATAGTATTCAAATAACAAATACAAATACTAGAGAGATAGGGATAGAGAAAAGTTGACACAAGATATAACGTGGTAAACCTCCGAAGAGGAAACATCCACAGGCTAGCAGCCACCGGCAAACAAAATTCACTAGTAGATAAGACAAGTACAATCTCTCAAGTGACCCTTTCACCTAGAAACTACCCTCCTATCCTACTCTTGAAGTTGTCGCCATAATGCTTAACAATCCGAGGCCTCACACCTCTTGTCAAGACTTTCTCGCTTACCTTATCTGGATCCTCACGACTCAAGGCAAGACTTCTTGCTCAACTATCCTAGTCCTCCCGACTCTAGTCAAGACTTCCTCGCTTACCAATCCGGATCCTCACGACCCTAGGCAAGACTTCTTGCTCAAGTATCCGAGTCCTCCCGACTCTAGACAAGACTTCCTTACTCGACAATCCAAGGTCTCACACCTCTTGCCAAGACTTCTTGCTCAACACCAAAGGTCTCACACCTATTGTCAAGACTTTCTTCTCACAAGGCATCTAGGTGATCATGAATGCAAAACGCAAACAAGCACGCAACATAGAATGCTATGATCAACACATCCTATGGAAAATACTAGACATGAGCATGAATGCACAAATCACTTGTAGTCTAGTCAATCATGCATGTATAATCAATCTAGTTCATGTAAGATATGTTAAACATTAATCACAACCTAGATACATGAATAGATCTAAACTTGAATCACAAGATATGTTCAATAAATCACAAGATCAAGTTTAAATCACACAAACCAAAAACATGCTAAAAGCATATGACAAAGTCATTTAGATTTAAGCTGAAGTTCTAGAGCATATTCCTATACATAGATTTAACAAAACACATGAATAGCTCAAAAGAATATAAGCACATGTATTGAGGTCAGAATTCAGCCAAGAGAGCCTAATACATGTGAGGAACTATTTTTCACAAAATCAATCAATTAAAGATCATCAAATAGTCCTAGAATCAAAGCTAGCACAATACAATCCCAAACATGTGAAAACATAGGCAAGATCAAAACCTAACTCAACATGAATGATTTCAATTGAAACTCAACCTAGCTTTGAAAGAGTTAAAAACTCAAATCAAAACACTCACAACATACAAATATATTTTGAAGAAGAAAACCCAAGGCAATTGACCAAGTTTTAAAAGAAAACTTTGAGGGAAAATCAATACCTTAGTTGATTTAGGTGCAATCCCGTTTTTGTGTGTTTAGTCTCCAAAAACAGCAACAAAACTCACTCAAACCTTCAGAGAAAAGATGGAGGATGAATAGACAAACACTCTCAACTTTGAATCACTCAAATCTGAGTTCAAATGAAGAAGTTATGGTTTTTGGTAGATGAGAAAATGTAGAGAGAAAAATTTTACACACTAGTTTGAATTTCTTCTTAGAATGAAATATGAGAGGGAAAGAGATTATAAAGGAGAGGGAAAGAAATGAGCAAATGGACAATTTTTATCTTCTTTGTTATAGCTTCCCTGAGATGGCGTGTGGGCATCTCAGGGCAGCAAGGTGTTGCGGCCGAGATGGCCACGCGCCATCTCGGGCTTGCACACCGTCATGGCCTTCGGCCATGATGCAATCCCCTAGCGCTTCTCTCGCGTTCATCAACCGTTCTCCGGCCTTCGAACTCGGAATTCGAATCCGTTTGCGGATTACAAACCGTAACTCTCACACAGACATGGAAATATAAGATAGTCAACCCAAAAAAAAATAATTTGACTCGATATACGAATACGAAGACAATATATGCAACATGAGTTGAAAGTGTAGTATCTTTTGACTTAGAACTTGAAATCAATAGTATTAGTAACCGAAATGATCGAAACTCAATCAAGACTGATTTAAGACTAAATTCAAGTTCAATATCCATGTTATACAAACATATACACACATAAACAAAATTCACACTAGAATGCAAACTACATAGAGATAGTTTCCAATCATGCATATTTCAAAACATGTTATTTCCATACCAATGCATGAGCATTCATCTTCAAGTGTGTGAATGTGTTATACATGGTGCACAACGATGCATGGACACATATGAATGAATTATATGTGTGTGCCTATAATGGTGCACAACGATGCAGGGACACAAATGTAAGAATTGTGTGTGTGTGCCTAAGCCTTGTAAGATAAAGATAAGGTCTTAGTATCCCTTTGTAGAATCAAATTGCATCCTTTCTCTTTAAAGACTTACAACTTGCTTTGACTTGTTGTTCATCCTTCTTTGAAGCTTGAATCATCATGAATCTAAACAACTAAATCACAACAAGTAAACATCAGTTTGATATGGAATTAATGCCAACACAAACAAAAACCTAACAATCTCCCCATTTGGCAAATTCCATGTCAAAACACCTATACATTTACTACAAATATAAAAATGAAGATAGGTCACAAAATCAATCCCTCACATTACAATGAGTAAGATTCCTATAACTAATCTTCACCAACTCATGAACTTTATCTTGATCTTCTCTTGAAGCAACCTACAAATCATCTCAAAGCACAATAAATATACAAGAGAAAAACAACAAATGGCAACATATAATATGGATAAGAATATACAATTAAGTCCATAAATACATGTATCTCCCCCTCAATACATGCCAAAATACAAGAATTCTTAACCAAATCTTAAGACTAATTATTACATGCCATTGAAAGTTCAAAAGTTCACAAAAATAACATAAAAAGGAAACTAAGTAACTAGCAACTCTTTAGCAACTCTTTCTTCCCTTTTTTGACATGAAATGATGCCAAAATGTAAGAAACATACCATGAGACTCAAATACTAGCTACTAGATCCACCAAAGAAAGATGTGCGTGTAGTTGACCTAACATAATGCTTGAGAGGTGGTCTTGGACTTGAGGCAATATACTCCTCAAACTCTTTTATTCTAGCATCTTGTTTATCAACTATAGCACTAAGCTCATCAACCTTCTTCTTCAAATGTAAAGCCTAATCCGGAAGAATGTTTATGCTAGTCTCTTGACAATCAACTTGTGAACTACTAAATAGTCCAAAAGTATCACATGTCTTACTCTTATCCTTATATGACATGTATTACACACGTTTATCACTATATTTTTCCAAGGGTTGTACCAACACATCATCTCCTTTACTCTTAACACCACGAGCTAAACACAAAGAAGTTATAAACCCTGGTAATGCAAGCTTCTTATCTCCTCTAGTTGAGAGAGCAACATTATCTAAATAAAACATAAGTAAATCCCCAAGGTTTATAGGTTGATTAGTCACCAAGGCATATACTATTTTGATCTTGTCTTTATTCAACTCGATTGAATTCGAAGATCCAATAATATTAGTGCAAATGAATAGATGCCAAAATGCACTAGCCTTAGTTAACTCATGTTGACTAATATATGCTCTACCTTTCCACTCAAAAGAAGCATTGTCACAAAGAGTTCTACCCATGATATTAAGATTCTCAATGACATCTACATCTATAAAGTTTGAATCTATATCATTAGATAGCCCAAGAAACTTGTTAATGTTTTCCAGGGTAAACTCTAAACACAACACCCCTAATCTCCATAAAAGCATCCAATAAGGTGGCACTCTCTCTATATTCAAGATAAAACTCTCTAACAAGAGTATCATTCACTATTCCTAACATGCTCACCCAAGATTCCCAATTCCTATCCTTAATGCATTTAAGAACATAAGAATCTTTACATTTACCTAAGTCAATGCCTCTCTCTTGAAATATCTTCTTAGTTCCAAAGATCCCTAAATCCTTTGACCTTGAATCTTTGGATCCCACCTTTGAGGTAGACTTGGCTTTCACAATGGGATTCGATTGATTTCCACTCCCGGTAACCTTAGTTTTTCCCATTTGTACTTGTTATATAAGATGCTATATACATACAACAAAAGTGAGTGAAAGACAAAAACAAGCATATTAGTCACAAATATATAAACACAATGACATATGACTTAAGAATGAATCATCATGCATTAAAAAGATAGTGAGTAATATCTTACAAGTATCATTAAGTCAAAATATGCCAACATAAAACAAAATGAAGCATGTGAACATATCATAATAGAGAACAATGTCTAGCATACAATGTTCCCCCTTGATAAATGCTATAACTAAAATCAATAATAGCATAAAGTTCACAAAGATGTTCACACAATCACACATTCAAACAATTTGAAGAAATATCAACAAAATAAGCTTCATATGCTAAGAGAGATTCACAAAGATTTTTCAAGTTCTCTCATAATTCTTCAACAATTGCTAAAATATCATCATACTCATAAACAAAGTGTGTGTGTGAGAGATATGCTTCAAATATATATCAAGAAGTAGTTTGATAATCAAAATGCAAACAATTTCCAACAACTATTCATCTTAAGCTTTTTCCATAAAAAGTCAAACCGATTATCATCCGAAACTTTTGCTTTTAAGAGAATAGATTTCAACATATGAGTGTGTGTGTGCATGTGGCTCGTCATCCCATTTCTGTTTTTCATCCCGAGCTCATTTGATTTTCAACTAAACTCCTTTTAAGCCTTCCTCATTTTCTTTTTAGGCTTTGAATCAATTTTTTATGATTTCATTTCAACAATTCTTTGATTTTTTTATTTTTTTTACATAAACAAAATTCACTTCATGACGGCTTTCACTCATCACAATGGTGTAGCTCTTTCCAATATTGGGTAGCTTTCACAACCAATATGTGTAGCCCTTTTCATGAGCACTCTTACCTTGAATGTCCTTATGACACCAAGTTGACGATGTTTCACAACAAGAGTATAAAAAACATAATATCTCAACTCAATCAACACATATAACAAAAGAACTTCTCTAAAGTTAATCAACAAATTTTGACCATCATAACAAACATGGTGTGAGATAACCAAGTTCATATCAATACATGGAGTATTCAAAGCTAGCAAGCAAGAATTCTCAATACAATTGATATATAGTCTCAAAGCTATCTCACATGTTCTTTTAATTTTAGTGATAAGAGCACTCAACCTTGAACCACTTGTTCTTGGGTTTACCGACACAAACATTTCCAATATCATCCTTGACAACAATGTTAAATCTAGAGTAAAGTCCTTCAATGACTTGATTAACAAGAATATCATTAACACACTCTTCCTTAACATTTTCAACACAAGCTTTGTCAAGTTGAACAAGATTAGTATTCTTTCTACTCCATAACTTATTCTCATGCTTATCAAACTTATCATGTTTTTCAACTTTCAAATCCTTAGTATGTTCAAGTTGAAGTTTAATCTCTTTATCCCTAGATTCATTTTATAATTTGCATTTTTCAATATATTTATAACACCTAGGCTTAATGTGACATATTGTGTTACAATAATGGCAAATTGGAATAAAAGATGAGATTGTACCTTTTGGAGTTGAACTAGCTTCACTAGGAGTTTGCAATGATAACTTGTTCGCCAACTTCTTCTTGGCTTTTGATCTTCTCTTCTTGTGTGGTTTCTTATCAATCACGACTTCATCAAAGTGTGTAGGAAGTGGTGTTTCCAAGAGCTCCTCTTCAACTACCAAGTCATCTTCACCACTACGAGAATTAACAAGATTCCTAACACTGGACACACTAATCGAATCATTCACTAAGTCCTTGATAGCCTCTTTAGCAGTGTCTATCTCTTCCATCAATTCTTGTTCTCTCTTCTTTAAAAAAGATATCACATTATCCTTCTAAAGGTTTATCTTTTCAAGTTTTCTAAACTTCTTCATAATATCACCTTTCTCACCAAGAAGTCTACGAGTAACAACCACAAACTCATCTAGTTGCTTCTTGATCAAATCATCCTTCTCAACTACTTCTCTTTGAGCATTATCTCTAGCTTCTTCAAGCTTTTCTATCTTTTTCAACAACTCAAGATTATAAGGAATGGAACTAGAGCTTCCATGATGATTTGCATCAAAGTTCTTGTTCAAAGATATTGTACCATCAACATCTAGTGGAGAATGAGAAGCCGTTAGAGCAATAAAGTTGCTCACAAACTCTTCATCACTTGAAGACTCACTACTAGAGCTCTCATTATCACTAGAGTTATCATCACTCCAAGTAGCCGCCAACACTTTGCCTTTCTTGTCTTTCTTAGATGGCTTCTTGGTGTACTCACTAGCAAAGTGACCAAAACCATGACAATTATAGCATTGAACCTCTTTCTTGTTCATGGCTTGACTATTCTTCTCAATCCTTGGAGATGATGTTCTCTTGACTCCTTTTTTCCTTAGAAGACTTGCCTCTAGGATTGGCATTCTTCTTTAGAAACTTCTTGAACCTTCTAACCAAAAGAGCCATCTCTTCATTTTCATCATCACTCTCCTTCTCAATAGCATTGAGAGCGATTCCTTTACTTTTAATCTTTGGCTTCAAGCACATCTCATAAGTTTGGAGAGACCCAAGCAACTCATCGATGTTCATACTATCCACATCCTTGCTTTCCTCAATGGTCGTCACCTTTGACTTGAATCTCTTAGGAAGAGACCTAAGGATTTTCCAATTTAAATGCTCTTTTGAGATAGGTACTCCAAGTGCTTGACATTGGTTAGCAATATTAAGAAGCCAGAATTGGAAGTCTTCAAACTTTTCTTCTTCACTCATACTTAAACCTTCAAATTGTGATGCCAACATTTTAATCCTCGATTTCTTCACCGCTAAGGTTCTTTCATTAGTAACTTGGAGAGTATCCCAAGCTTCCTTTACAGATTCACAATTTTGAATGTAGGAGAATTGATGCCCATCAACTCCTTCACAAATGGCATTCATAGCACGATGGTGCCATTTAGCAACCTCAAACTCATTCGTTGTCCATTCACTCATTGGCTTGAGTATCATGGTTCCATCCTCTTAAACCTTGGTAGGAGGACTATAACCTTCTTCCGCTACCATCCAAGCCCTCTCATCAATAGAGAGGATGTAAGCTTTCATCCTCAACTTCCAATACCCATAGTTAGTGCCACGAAGTAATGATGGCCTAGTATTTGAGGCTCCTTCTGCCATTTCATCATCTTGTAAACCAATGACTTCAAACGCCTTGTAAAAACCGTGAATGTATCACCCCGGACTCATACTAAGTGCAATCTAGTGTCATGCTCTGATACCAATTGAAAATACAAACACGGTTAAATGCTCAAGGCTAACCTAGAGGGGGAGGGGTTGAATAGGTTAGACACCTTTTTTGACTCCCTTAGAAACAAACAAAAGTTTGTCCCTCTAGATTGCTTGTATCACAATAAATATATTAATTAAAGATACTTCATAAATATATAAAACAAGTAAAGTGTGATACAAACAAGTAATTGTAATACATACACAATCTATATAATAGAAAGGAAGTTAACTTACATAAAGAGTTCTATCCATAGTATTCAAATAACAAATACAAATACTAGAGAGATAGGGATAGAGAAAAGTTGACACAAGATATAACGTGGTAAATCTCCACAGGCTTGCAGCCACCAGCAAAACAAAATCCAATAGTAGATAAGACAAGTACAATTTCTCAAGTAACCCCTTCACCTAGAAACTACCCTCTTATCCTACTCTTGAAGTTGTCGCTCTAATGCTCAACAATCCGAGGCCTCACACCTCTTGTCAAGACTTCCTCGTGACCCTGTTAGGTCCTAGGGGTGATTGTTAGGTCCTAGATTTGTGTTGGCTTGATTCCATAACAAAACTTCATTTCTTTGTAATGCTTAGTTGCTTAAGTGGTTCTTGATGATAAGAGCTTCAAGGAAGAAAAGCAACTTCTCATGATGAAAAGTTCATCTTCAAGAGGATTGGTACTATTCTTGGATGCTAAGGTATCGAGATCCTTCTTCCTCTTTCAAGGCGTAGGCGCACACACATAATTCATTCATATGTGTCCCTACTTAGTTGTGCATCATTATATGTGCACACACACACAATTCATATATTTGTGTCCCTGCATCACAGCGCATCCTTTGGTATAACACTTTCACACACTTAAAGTTGAATGCTCATGCATTGGTATGAAAGTAATATGTTTTGGAAAATGCATGATTGGAGACTATCTCTATGTAGTTTGCATTCTTGTGTGAAATGTGTTTGTTTGTTTATATGTTTGTTTAACATGGATCTTGAACTTGATTTTGGATTTAGATTATTCATGATTGAGTTTCGGTCATTTCGGTTACTCATACTAATGATTTAAAGTTCTAAGTCAAAAGATACTACACTTTCAACTCATGTTGCATAAATTGTCTTCGTCTTCATATATTGGATAGGGCAAAAATGTCTTTTTGGCTTTTCACTTTTTAAAACCTCTCATTCCCTCTCATTTCAAAAGATAAGAACAAGTTGAGAAATTGAAAAACAAGTGTAAAATTTTTCTCTCAACATTTTGATTTTTGTTTTTGTGATAACTTCTTCATTTCTACTCCGAATCACTTTCGAGTGTCTTGAAGAGTTATACAAACCCCAAGCATATTCAGAACCAAAGTATGTCTACATTTTTTGTTGTGATCTGATCTTTAGTTCTTGATTGCATCCTTGTTGGTAAAATCATATTCTTCTTAGTTTTCTTCTTAGATCTTCTTATTGATTGATGTTATTTGATTAAGAAGCATGACTAGGATGATTTTGATATCATTTTGTGGTGTGTTGATTTGATTTTCAAGTTTAGCTAGATTTGTGATATATTGAATGATTTGTGCCAAACTTGATAAACAAGAAATTGTTTCTAGAAATCCTTTGTTCTTATGCTTGATTGTTTGTTTCTAGATCTAATTTCATTTTCCAAGAACTAGGTTTTGCTTCAATTGATGATATCTTTATATCTATGTTCTTAGTTGATAACATGCTTAGGTTGTCTAGATGCATTTGTGATTGATCTTTGAAAGCATAATCTAGCTATCTATTTGCATGTCCATAGAATTTGTTGATCATCATTTTATATGTTGAGTGCTTGTTTGCGATTTGCATTCATGATCACTTAGATGCCTTGTGAAGTGGTAGAAAGTCTCATATCTTAGAGTGATTCTTTGATTTGAGCAATTGTAAGTCTTACCTAGAGTCGGGAGGACTTGGATAGCTAAGCAAGTTGAAGTCTCAAAAGAGGTGTGAAACCTCGGATTGTTGAGCAAGGAAGTCTTGGCAAGAGGTGTGAATCCTCAGATTATCAAGCAAGGAAGTCTTGGCTAGAGGTGTGAAGCCTTGGATAGTCAAGCAAGAAGTTTTGCCTAGGGTTGGGAGGATCCAGATAGGTGAGCAAGAAATCTTCCTAGAGACAGTGGGTCTTGGATAGGAAGTCGGCTTAGTAGATCACTAGGTTCAAGATAGAGTGTGAGTGAGACCTTGTAGAGCATGTGTGATTGCTTGAGTGTGTAACTCTGTTTGAAATAATGGATTTGTTTTTGCTGGTGGTTGTGGTATCAACCCGTGGATTATTCCTCTTTGGTGGTTTTACCACGTAAATATTGTGTGTCTTTGTTTGCAATTTTCATTAAGCATTGTTAGAATTGCATTGTTTTAAAAGAAGATAAAAATTGGAGCATATACTTATTCACCCCCGCTCTAGGTATATTCACACTATAAAGATCAAGGGAATTTCAATTGGTATCAGAGCCGGTGTCTAGACGCACTTAGATAGATCTTCTTTGTAGGTTTTGTTATCTTCATTTGTTTCATCATGATTATGGAAATGTATTCTTTTGTGGCTTCTTTTGTTGAAGGTGAGTCTATTGACTTAGATGATCAAAAGATCAAATATCTTATTCAAGAAAATGAAAGGATCTCTAAGATCAATAAGTCTCTCACTAAGAAGTTAGAAAATCATGATTGTAGCTCAAAATGTGTTATTGATCTTAATGACAAAATTCTTAATCTTGAGAAAAACTTGATTGATAGCAATGATAGATTAAGTATTTTGAAGCATGAAATTGAGCAAAAAGATGAATCTCTTGATCGTGCTAGGAGAATTGAAAATGTACTTAGAGCAAAACTAAATGAGCATGAGAATCAAGAGAAAGTGCTTAATGACAAACTTAATGAGGCTAAAGAGATGATTAACAAGATGTTATCTAGCTCTAACAAAGTAAAAGCTCTCATTAAGGTTGGAAAGCCTTCAAGCGACAAAAGAGGTTTAGGATATGTTAATGAAAAATCAACTCCTTCATCTAACAAATCTACTTTTGTCAAAGCTTGTAGCATTTTAAATGTAGGTACACTCTCTAACGGTAAAGCCATGAATGCTACCAGAGGTGCCTTAACATCAACAATGAAAGTCAAGGAAAAGACTCAACAATGCCAAAGACAAGCTACATCATCATCAAATGCAAAAGGCAAGACATCAAGTGTTGCACGCCAAAGAGGTAAGAATGTGAGAAGGCAAAATGAGTTGAATGCTCAAGCAAATGGTAAACTTCTCAAATTCATACCTATTTGTCATTATTGCAACATGGTAGGACACATAAAACCTAGATGTTATGAATACATTCGTAAATGTAAAATTGCCAATGATTTGCATGATATGTCTTTGAATGGTCCTAGGCAATCATCCATGTATGGATTTAGAATTAGACCTAAGAAGACATTGGAAAAGCATGTTGAGAATAAATGTGTTGATGATTTGTTTGTTAAATCTTGTGTTGTGCCTCGTTCTACTATGCATAAGAAAGTTGATAATGCTTTGTTTGATTTGTTTGAAAATGTGACTAATGTAGTCAATGTGCCTAAAAACAAGTCAAAGCATGTTAATAAAAGTAGGAATGAGAAACTTGTCAAGAAAGTTTGGGTTAAGAAGAACACAACACAATGTTTGGTTGCATAATATGCTTTAAAAGCTAATTCATCCTATTGTTGGTACCTAGATAGCGGTTGCTCTAGGAATATGACAGGTAACAAGGAATTCTTTAAGAATCTTGTTATGAATGATGGTGGATGGGTTACATTTGGTGATGGTACCAAAAAGCAAATTCTAGGCAAGGGAACAATTTGTATCCCCAGATTGCCTAAACTTCGTGACACCTTGTATGTAGATGGTCTACAAGCTAATCTTATAAGCATCACTCAATTGTGTGAAATTTTTAAAGAAGTTAGCTTTAACAAGGATATGTGCACGATAATTGATAAAAATGCCAAAATTGTTTTGAAAGTCAAAAGGTCTTCGGACAATTGCTATTGTTTAGAGGTTGATCCACTAACATGCAATATGGCACATGAGTGCAACAAGCTTGAATTATGGCATGAAAGATTGGGCCACATGAATTATAAAGATTTAAAGAAGCTTGAGAAATATAACATTGTTAGAGGTCTTTCTAGTCTTGGTAAAAAGCTTGATGATGTTTGTGAACCTTGTCAATTAGGTAAACAAACAAAAGTGTCTCATAAAAAGAACACTAATTTTGCTACCAAGAAGCCCTTAGAACTTGTGCATATGGACCTAATGGGACCAATTCAAACCCAAAGCATAAATGGCAAGAAATACTTTTTTGTATGTGTTGATGATTTTTCTCGGTTTACTTGGGTATATTTTCTTAGAGACAAGACCGAAACTTTTGGTTACTTTAAGAAGTTTTGTAATCAAGTTCAAAATAAAAAAGGTCTTGGAATTAAGAAAATATGTCACATTAGGAGTGATCATGGGAGTGAATTTGAAAATGCTAGATTTAGTGAGTTTTGTGATGATTATGGGATTTCACATGAGTTCTCGGCTCTTAGAACTCCTCAACAAAATGGTATTGTTGAGAGGAAGAATCGTGCCTTGCAAGAGATGGCAGGGTTATGCTCAATAGCTAGAAAGTCCCTAGAAATCTTTGGGCGCATGTTATGTCACTAATAGAGTTTTTAGAAGGCCCGACACAAAACAAACCTCATATGAACTTTGGAAGGGCAAGAAGCCCAATGTGAGTTACTTTCACACTTTTGGGAGTAAGTGTTTTATTTTGAATGATAGAGATCACTTAGGAAAGTTTGATGCTAAAAGTGATATTGGTCTCTTTCTTGGGTATGCTAATAATAGTCGTGCATATAGAGTGTTCAACTTGAAAACTAAGACTATTATGGAGTCTATTAATGTGAAAATAGATGATCTTAGCATGCTTGATTTGTGTGATAATCATGGTGTCAATGAACCTAAAGAACATTTGTTGAATGACACTAAAGCACCTATTGATGTGACTAGTTGTGATGAAAGTGAATCTAGTCATAATGATGATAATGGTAATGTTGCTAGAGAAGAAAATCAAGAGTTAGAAAATGGTTTGAATGATGACCAACAAGATGTTGAAAATTCTAATTCTAGACTTAGGAACATGCATTACCAACAAGACATCATAGGTGATTTGAATGAAGGGGTTAGAACTAGAAGGCAACTAGCTAACCTAATTTCATATGCTTGCTACACTTCTTAAATTGAGCCCAAGAATATTAATGAAGCAATTATTGATGAATATTGGGTTAATGCCATGCAAGAAGAACTAAATCAATTTGAGAGGAATGAAGTGTGGTCATTAGTTCCTAGACCAAAAGATATCAATATGATTGGTACAAAATGGGTGTTTAGGAATAAGACCGATGAATGTGGCAAGATTATGAGAAATAAAGCAAGACTAGTGGCTCAAGGATACACTCAAGTTGAGGGTGTAGACTTTGATAAGACTTTTGCACCAGTTGCACGTCTTGAGTCCATTAGGCTTTTGTTGTCCATTGCATGTCTTAAGAAATTCAAAATGTTTCAAATGGATGTCAAAAGTGCTTTTCTCAATGGATACCTTCAAGAAGAAGTGTATGTTGAACAACCTAAGGGTTTTGAGGACCCACACTCTCCTAATCATGTGTTTAAGTTGAAAAAGGCTCTTTATGGACTTAAGCAAGCCCCTAGAGCTTGGTATGATAGGTTGACTCAATATCTTGTTGACAACCAATATAGGAGAGGTGGTATTGATAGAACATTATTTATCAAGCATTATAACAATGACATTTTTGTTGCACAAATATATGTTGATGATATAGTGTTTGGGTCTACATGTAAAACCAAGGTTGATGATTTTGTAAATGTTATGTCAAGAGAATTTGAAATGAGTATGGTAGGTGAACTCAATTACTTTCTAGGCATGCAAGTGAAACAATCTAGCAATGGTATCATGTTGTCTCAATCTAAATATGCTATAAATCTTGTTAAGAAATTTGGCCTTGAAAGTGGAAAAGAATTTGAAACACCTATGAGTACAACATTAAAGCTTGACAAAGATGAAAATTGAAAAAATGTTGATCAAAGTCTCTATAGGAGCATGATAGATAGCCTTCTCTACCTAACGGCAAGTAGGCTGAATATTTGTTTTATTGTAGGTTTGTGTGCTATGTTTCAAGCTAATCCAAAAGAATCTCACTTGAAAGCCGTTAAAAGAATCATTAGGTATATAAAAGGAACACATAATCTTGGTTTATTCTATTCATTTGATACTAATGATATTCTTGTTGGCTATTGTGATGCGGATTGGGCAGGAAACATTGATGATCTTAAAAGCACATCGAGCGGTTGCTTTTACTTGGGGGATAATTTGATTGCTTGGCTAAGCAAGAAACAAAATTCTGTCTCTCTTTCATCATCCGAAGCCGAGTACATTGCGGCTGGAAGTGCTTGCACACAACTTCCATGGATGAAACAAATTCTCAAGGATTATGAGATAAATCAAGGTAAAATGACTCTCTATTGTGATAATATGAGTGTCATTAACATCTCTAAAAATCCGGTTCAACACTCACGCACAAAGCATATAGACATTAGGCATCATTTCATAAAAGAACTTGTTGAACATTCAATAGTAACTCTTGAACATATGCCTACTAAGAATCAACTTGCGGACTTGTTCACAAAGCCCTTGGACAAAGAGAGATTTGTATCTCTTAGAAGATCCATTGGCATGATTTGTGTTGATTAATGCTTGTGTGTGGTTATGAGTGGCTTGATAAACAAAACTATATTGTATATCTATTTCTTTGAGAGCTACTCATGTGAGAAGTAATGATCTTGATAAAATAGCTTTTATTGCTTCTAGATCATGCACTTAAGTCTTTGTAAATCTTGTTTTTAAAAGTGCACCAATGCTTCTCTTATATGTTTAAGTTTGAGTAGTTGAGTTTGAAAACATATAGATTATGGATGCATCTTGAAGTTCATTGTCTAGAACATGATAGATGACCTATGATTAGTATCCATTTTGCTTCGGCATCTACATAGAACTCAACGAGAACCTTCATGAAAAGGGCTACACACCTTGGTTGTGAAGCCGCCCAATGTAGGAAAGGGCTACACCATTGTGATGAGTGAAAGCCGTCATGAAGAGTATATGTTTATGTAAGAAAAATCAAAAGAATCAATTAAAAAAAAATCTTTAATACAAAGCCTAAAAAGAAATGGAGGAAGGCTTAAAATGGAGTATGGTTGAAAATTTTGATTGCTCGGATTGAAACACATAAATGGAATGACGAGCCACATGCACACACACGCTCACATGTTGAAATCTATTATCTTTAAAGCAAAAATCCGAATGATAATCGGTTTGACCTTGATTGGAAAAGCTTTAGATGGATAGGTGTTGAAATAGTTTGCATGTTTATATCACAATAACTTCTTTTATATATGCTTGAAGCATTTTCACACACACACACACGTTTTTACTTAATGTGCTTGATTCATTAGCAATGAGGGATTATTTTTGAGAGAATAATGAAAATCTATGATTCTCTTGTTTAATGTTGAAAAATAATGATTTACTATCTTTTATTGCTTGAAATGTGTGATTGTGTGAGTCCCTTGTGAACAAGTTATCTTGCTTATTAATATGTGGAGCATATGTTAAGGGGGAGCTTAGTTTGTTAAACATAGTTCTCTATACAACTTGTTTGCTCACTATCTCATGATTTCATTATGCATCCCTTATACCCTTGTAGACATTTTCAATTGACATTTATCTCTCTAGGTTGTGTAATATGTTTTTGTCTATTCCTTGTCAAAAAGGGGGAGAAAGTGTTTCCTCACCATGTTACGTGCTTTTGTTATAAAGGGGAGACAATCCATTAAGGGGGAGAAATTTTGTCTTAAGGGGGAGAAAGTAAGGGGGAGAAAATTTTTGTGTTTGCATGAGATAAGAAGTGTTAAGGGATCTTTTGTTTGGTATTTGTATATTGTTTGTTTATCTCACCTATCTTCTTTGTAGAAGATTTCTTTTGGTTGTTCTTGTCTCACAGGTGCTTTGAATGTGTGAAGATATTCTTGAAGACTCATGAAGACATTTTAGTCTAGGAATATCTCTTTGTAATGTGTGGATGTGAGAATGCAATCATCATTGATTATGAGAGATCATTGTATGGTGAGGTAGAGGTTTTGTCATGGAATAGCCAAATTGGGAGATTGTTAGGTCCTAGGGGTGATTGTTAGGTCCTAGATTTGTGTTGGCTTGATTCTATAACAAAATTTCATTTCTTTCTAATGCTTAGTTGCTTAAGTGGTTCGTGATGATAAAAGCTTCAAGGAAGAAAAGCAACTTCTCATGATGCAAAGTTCGTCTTTAAGAGGATTAGTACTATTCTTGGATGCTAAGGTATCGAGATCCTTCTTCCTCTTTCAAGGCGTAGGCACACACACACACAATTCATTCATATGTGCCCCTGCTTAGTTGTGCATCATTATATACGCACACACACACAATTCATATATTTGTTTCCCTGCATTGTAGCGCATCATTTGGTATAACACTTTCACACACTTGAAGTTGAATGCTCATGCAATGGTATGAAAGTAGCATGTTTTGGAAAATGCATGATTGGAGACTATCTCTATGTAGTTTGCATTCTTGTGTGAAATGTATTTGTTTGTTTATATGTTTGTATAACATGGATCTTGAACTTAATTTTGGTCTTAGATTATTCATTATTGAGTTCCGGTCATTTCGGTTACTCGTACTATTGATTTCAAGTTCTACGTCAAAAGATATTACACTTTCAACTCATGTTGCATAAATTGTCTTTGTCTTCATATATCGAGTCGAATTCTTATTTTCTGGGTTGAGTATCTTATATTTCCATGTCTTTGAGGGAGTCCCGGTTCATAATTTTCAAAAAGATTCGAATTTGGAGTTCGGAGGCTAAGGAACGGTCGAAGAACGCGAGGAGAGCGCAATGGGTGAGGTGCGATGGCTTAAGCCATCACCAAGCACCATCCCGAGATGGCACGTGGCCATCTCGGCCACAAGAGTGCTCTGCCCCCAGATGCCCACGCACCATCTCGAGGAGACACTGAGGAAGAAGGGCAAAAATGTCTTTTTGGCTTTTCACTTTTTAAAACCTCTCATTCCCTCTCATTTTAAAAGATAAGAACAAGTTGAGAAATTGAAGAACAAGTGCAAAATTTTTCTCTCAACATTTTGATTTTTGTTTTTATGATAACTTCTTCATTTCTACTCCGAATCACTTGATTCAAAACCCGATTTCGAGTGTCTTGAAGAGTTCTACAAACCGCAAGCATTTTAAGAACCAAAGGATGTCTACATTTTACGTTGTGATCTGATCTTCAGTTCGTGATTGCATCCTTGTTGGTAAAATCTTCTTCTTCTTAGTTTTCTTCTTAGATCTTCTTATTGATTGATGTAATTTGATTAAGAAGCATGACTAGCATGATATTGATATCATTTTTTGGTTTTTTGATTTGATTTTCAAGTTTAGCTAGATTTGTGATATATTGAATGATTTGTGCTAAACTTGATAAACATGAAATTGTTTCTAGAAATCCTTTGTTCTTATGCTTGATTGTTTGTTTCTAGATCTAATTTCATTTTCTAAGAACTAGGTTTTGTTTCAATTGATGATATCTTTATATCTATGTTCTTAGTTGATAACATGCTTAGGTTGTCTAGTTGCATTTGTGATTGATCTTTGAAAGCATAATCTAGCTATCTATTTGCATGGCCATAGAATTTGTTGATCATCATTTTATATGTTGAGTGCTTGTTTGCGATTTGCATTCATGATCACTTAGATGCCTTGTGAAGTGGTAGAAAGTCTCATATCTTAGAGTGATTCTTTGATTTGAGCAATTGTAAGTCTTAGCTAGAGTCTGGAGGACTTGGATAGCTAAGCAATTGGAAGTCTCAAAAGAGGTGTGAAACCTCAGATTGTTGAGCAAGGAAGTCTTGGCAAGAGGTGTGAATCCTCGGATTGTCAAGCAAGGAAGTCTTGGCTAGAGGTGTGAAGCCTTGGATAGTCAAGCAAGAAGTCTTGCCTAGGGTTGGGAGGATCCGGATAGGTGAGCAAGAAATCTTCCTAGAGACAGGGGGTCTTGGATAGGAAGTCGGCTTAGTAGATCACTAGGTTCAAGATAGAGTGTGAGTGAGACCTTGTAGAGCATGTGTGATTGCTTGAGTGTGTAACTCTATTTGAAATAGTGGATTTGTTTTTGCCGGTGGTTGTGGTATCAACCCATGGATGTTTCCTCTTTGGAGGTTTTACCACGTAAATATTGTGTGTCTTTTTTTGCAATTTTCATTAAGCATTGTTTTAAAAGAAGATAAAAAATGGAGCATATACCTATTCACCCCTCTCTAGGTATATTCACACTATAAAGATCAAGGGAATTTCAGACCCAAGGCAAGACTTCTTGCTCAACTATCCGAGTCCTCCTGACTCTAGTCAAGACTTCCTCACTCACCTATCTGGATTCTCACGACCCTAGGCAAGACTTCTTGCTCTACTATCCGAGTTCTCCCGACTCTAGCTAAGACTTCCTTGCTCGACAATCCAAGGTCTCACACCTCTTGCCAAGACTTCTTGCTCAACACCATAGGTCTCACACCTATTGTCAAGACTTCCTCGCTTACCTTATCTGGATCCTCAAGACTCAAGGCAAGACTTCTTGTTCAACTATCCTAGTCCTCCCGACTCTAGTCAAGACTTCCTCGCTTACCAATCCGGATCCTCACGACCCTAGGCAAGACTTCTTGCTCGAGTATCCGAGTCCTCCCGACTCTAGACAAGACTTCTTTACTCGACAATCCAAGGTCTCACACCTCTTGCTAAGACTTCTTGCTCAACACCAAAGGTCTCACACCTATTGTCAAGACTTTCTTCTCACAAGGCATCTAGGTGATCATGAATGCAAAACGCAAACAAGCACGCAACATAGAATGCTATGATCAACACATCCTATAGAAAATACTAGACATGAGCATGAATGCACAAATCACTTGTAGTCTAGTCAATCATGCATGTATAATCAATCTAGTTCATGTAAGATATTTTAAACATTAATCACAACCTAGATACATGAATAGATCTAAACTTGAATCACAAGATATTTTCAATAAATCACAAGATCAAGTTTAAATCACACAAACCAAAAACATGCTAAAAGCATATGACAAAGTCATTTAGATTTAAGCTGAAGTTCTAGAGCATATTCCTATACATAGATTTAACAAAACACATGAATAGCTCAAAAGAATATAAGCACATGTATTGAGGTCAGAATTCAGCCAAGGGAGCCTAATACATGTGAGGAACTATTTTTCACAAAATCAATCAATTAAAGATCATCAAATAGTCCTAGAATCAAAGCTAGTACAATACAATCCCAAACATGTGAAAACATAGGCAAGATCAAAACCTAACTCAACATGAATGATTTCAATTGAAACTCAACCTAGCTTTGAAAGAGTTAAAAACTCAAATTAAAACACTCACAATATACAAATATATTTTGAAGAAGAAAACCCAATGCAATTGACCAAGTTTTAAAAGAAAACTTTGAGGGAAAATCAATACCTTAGTTGATTTAGGTGCAGTCTCGTTTTTGTGTGTTTAGTCTCCAAAAACAGCAACAAAACTCACTCAAACCTTCAGAGAAAAGATGGAGAATGAATAGAAAAACACTCTCAACCTTGAATCACTTAAATCGGAGTTCAAATGAAGAAGTTATGGTGTTTGGAAGGTGAGAAAATGTAGAGAGAAAAATTCTGCAAACTAGTTTGAATTTCTTCTTAGAATGAAATGTGAGAGGGAAAGAGATTATAAAGGAAAGGGAAAGAAATGAGAAAATGGACAATTTTGCCTCTCTTTGTTATTGCTTCCCCGAGATGGCGCATGGGCATTTGGGGCTGCAAGGTGTTGTGGCCGAGATGGCCACGCGCCATCTCGGGCTTGCACACCTTCATGGCCTTCGGCCATGATGCAATCCCCCTCGCTCTTCCCTCGCGTTCTTCGACCGTTCTTCGGCCTCCGAACTTGGAATTCAAATTCGTTTGTGGATTACAAACCTTAACTCTCACACAGATATGGACATATAAGATACTCAACCCAGAAAATAATAATTCGACTCGATATACGAATACGAAGACAATGTATGCAACATGAGTTGAAAGTGTAGTATCTTTTGACTTAGAACTTGAAATCAATAGTATGAGTAACCGAAATGACCAAAACTCATTTAAGACTAATTTAAGACTAAATTCAAGTTAAATATCCATGTTATACAAATATACCTTTCTGATTTAGTATACCTTTGTAGAATCAAATTGCATCATTTCTCTTTGAAGACTTAGAACTTGCTTTGACTTGTTATTCATCCTTCTTTGAAGCTTGAATCATCATGAATCTAGACAAATAAATCATTACAAGTAACATCATTTTGATATGGAATTAATGTCAACACAAACTAAAACCTAACACTTGTAAATCTTGTTTGAAAGGTAAATGACCAAAAAGTCGTTTACGACCAAAGGCACAAGAGCTATCGAATGTTTAGGATTGATACACACTAATGTGTATGGACCTATGAGCATTCAAGCTAGAGATGGATATGAGTACTACATCATTTTCACGGATGATCACTCAAGATTTGGCTATGTGTATCTCATGAGACATAAGTCGGATGTTTTTGACATGTTCAAAGCATTTAAAGCTGAAGTTGAAAATCAGCTTGAGAAACGCATAAAAATCTTGAGGTCTGATCATGGTGGAGAATATCTATCTGGTGAGTTTCAGCAATATCTTATTGATAATGAGATAATTTCTCAGTTTTCTGCACCAAGCACACCTCAACAAAATGGTGTGGCAGAAAGAAGAAATAGAAGTCTTTTGGACATGGTTAGGTCTATGTTGAGTTATTAAACACTTCTTAATACTTTTTGGGGATATGCTTTACAAACCGTAATGTACATTCTAAACGATGTACCATCTAAGTCGGTTCCTAAAACACCACATGAGTTGTGGACCGGGCGAAAGCCTAGTTTACAACACTTAAGGATATTTGGATGTGTTAAAAGGAAAGACAGAAAAGATGGAGTCCCATTCAGAAACATGCATATTTGTACGGTATCCAAAAGGAACAAAATGATATTATTTTTATAGTCCTTCAGATCTTAAAGTATTTGTTTCAACAAATGCTATATTTCTGGAAGAGGACTATATGAATAATTTTGTACTTAAGAGTAGAATTGTTCTGAATGAGCTTTCAAGAGATACAATTCCACAAGAAGTTTCACAACCAAGCCCAATTGTAAGTTCTGTACCAACACAAGATCAACAATCTACCATGCCTTATCGTAGTGGGAGGGTTAGTAAAAGAATCTGTAGAGGATCTCCTGGACGACGATGATCCCTATACGTACAAGGAAGCAATGGAAGATGTTGATTGTCGCCATTGGCAAAAGGCAATGCAATCTGAGATTGAATCTATGTTCAAAAATAAAGTATGGTCTCTTGTAGACTTGCCTAAAGGGGTAGAACCCATTAGGTATAAGTGGGTATACAAGAGGAAAAGATGAATGGATGGAAAGGTGGAAACCTTTAAAGCTAGATTGGTAGCTAAAAGTTATACATAGAAGGAAGGTATCGATTATGAAGAAACCTTCTCTCCTATGGCCATGCTTAAATTCATTAGGATACTCTTATCCATTGCGGCATCTCTAGACCTAGAGATTTGGAAATTGGACGTAAGATAGCTTTCCTTAATGAAAGTCTTGACGAAAGCATCTATATAATGCAACCAAAAGGATTCATTGAAAAAGGCCAAGAGGAAAGGGTATGCAAGTTGTAAAAATCCATATATGGATTGAAGTAAGCATCCAGATCCTGGAACATAAGGTACGATTAAGCCGTGAATAGTTTTGGATTTATTCAAAACCTTGATAAACCTTGTGTATACAAAAGGATTAAAGGTGACGAGTTGGTTTTCCTAGTTCTTTACGTTGATGATATACTACTCATCGAAAACGATGTAGGTGTATTCACATTAATAAAAGAATGGTTAGAAAAACAATTTGATATGAAAGACTTAAAAGAAGCAAGTCATATGGGATAGAAATAATAGAACGATTGCATTATCCTAAGCTTCATACATAGATAAAATCTTGTCTAGGTTTTCCATGCAAGATTCCAAGAAAGGTATGTTACCTTTTAGACATGGAATCAAACTTTCAAAGGAACAAGTTCCTAAGAATGAGCATGAAGAGCAATTCATGAGTAGGGTTCCATATGCATCGGCAGTTGAAAGTCTCATTTATGCAATGCTTTGTACTATACCAGATATTTGTTTTGTTGTGGGCACAGTTAGCCAGTTTCAATCGAAGCCTGGTCCTGATCACTGGACGACAATCAAGCATATTTTCAAGTATCTTAGGAGAACGAGAGATTATATGCTTGTATACTCTGGAGGGGATTTAATTCCCGTTAGGTGTACAGATTTTGATTTTCAATCAGATTCTGACTCCAGAAGATCAACATCAGAATCTGTGTTTACTATTAGATGAGGGGTAGTCATATGGAGGAGTATCAAGCAATCTTGTATTGCTAATTCCGCCATAGAAGTCGAGTATATTGCTGTATGCGAGGCTGCTAAAGAGGCTGTCTGGCTCTATCAATTCATGATTGACTTGGAAGTGGTTCCTGATGCGAATAAACAGGTCACTATCTATTGTGACAATAGTAGAGCAGTGGCTAATTCAAGAGAACCAAGAAGTCATAAGAGAGGAAAACACGTTGTAAGAAAGTATCACCTTCTGAGGGAAATTGTGCTCACGGGTGACATAACGATTACCAAGATCGCGTCAGGAGATAATACAGCGGATCCCTTTACAAAGGCTCTTCCGTAAAAGAGTTTTGATTGGCATCTAGAGATCATGGGGATGAGAGATATGACACATTTGCTATAGAGCAAGTGGGAGATTGTTGGGATTATGCTCGATAGCAAGAGTATAATAATGTATTTGACAATCTTTTCATATTAATAAAGTGATTTCTAGTTTAACAAATCTTATAGCATTTATAGTTTAATTATTATAATTGTCAAAATTAAATAATCATAAGGTCAAAAGACTATGAGAAAATAAGAATTGTTCATACATCTAGATATGTATAAGGTAGACACAATTTTTTAGTTAGTCTTGAAAATATTCACGACTTAAGATAAAGGTTTGTTGCCTTTATCTTGTTAAAGTTGTAGATTTTTTGCTAGCATTTGAGTGGGATTGAATGTGTTATGATGAGTCTAAAATCATCAAAGTGTGGTGTCTTTGGGCAAAAGAATCTAGTGCACTGGGTGTATTGAATTGGATCAAAATGAAATACTTTATCTAGAACCGTCAATGGATAAAAGTTTTCATTTGAGGACAATCGAAGAGTCTATCTCAATCCTTAGATAAATGATGGACTTATGGTTGCAAGTGTTATCATTTGAGCTATCAATGAGTACGATTATATAGCATAGTCTATCCTTGATAGTTTGGTGGTCTTCATCTGTTAATCGATAGAGGACTTCATTTATAGATATGGACATCGTGGCTCTATTTATTAAATGAGAGTAGAATATCATCATATGGATGTTTCGAGGTATTGATTATTAAATCTTAACGTTAAGTTTTCAATAGTGTCTACTGAAACATGACTTCTGGACAAGTCAAAATATCCAAATTCAAAATGCGATCATATGAGTAAATATGGTAACTTGGAGATCTATAGGCGGTTTATGAGCTCTTAGAGATTACTGATATTCTTCATGAGGATACACTTTCTCCAATAAGGTTGTCTAGGGTATGAGTAAGAAATAGTAACTTATTTTATCTTTATTTAAGAGTTCAATTTTAGTTCGTTAGTGGAATGAACTAAAATTAATATATCGGACCTAAATGAATCATTTGTTGGTTGTGATTGGGTTGTGTCTATTGGAGCTTAAATTTAGATTGCCCACCAAGATCCCCAATACACATGAACTTGCATGGATCACTTGATATATTCTATCGGACCAATTTAGGGGTCCATCTAGAATTGTATTAAGGCATGTGGACTTGTTTCTTTTGTAAGAATGGGTATAGTTCACATGTGGACTTTTTGTTATGGTCCAATGAATTTAATAAAATAAGAAAAATAATATATTGGCCCATAAATATATATGTGTTAGGTGGCAAGCCTATATTGAATAGCTTAATATATTGTTTTTTATTTTATTATTTAATTAAATAGAAATTAATTAATTTGTTGATTAATTAGTTGTTTAATTAATAGTCAAAATCTTTTTCCTAGTAGGAGATGGTCTCCTAATATTATACTGTTGTTGGTAGTATAATTAATATTAAAGATTATATTTGATAAGTAGATAAATAATAGGAATTATTTATCTAGTGAAATTAGGAAATCTTTAATATGGTTACAAATACTCTAATGAGTTGGATTAGGAATCTTGGTATAGAATAGAATTTGTAAGTTCCTCGGTTTTTGATTGGCTCATTTCGTTGACAACCACATTTGGGGTTCAATATGTAAGGATGGTTAGGTTATCATTGCTCAAGTCCTCTTTCAAGCTTCAAATCTAAAATCACTTGCTTAACCTTCTTTGAAGAGATTTAGTGCACACATTCACTCTCATGCATGTTTTGATCACTTTGCATTTGTGCTTATTGTCTTGATTGTGTGCCTAATTTTGTCATCTCTTGCTTGTTTGTATTGATTGATCTTGTGAATAAAATGTCATGTCATGTTAGGCATTAGGATGCATTCCCTTCACCTCTTTTCTCTTGCATGAATTATGTGTGTATGTGAAGGTGGTGATTTGTGCGCTACTCGAGCAGCACCCTCACCAGTGCCATCACCAGCGCAGCTTTCCAGTGGTGTTTCGCTGGTGGTGCGCTGGTCGTCATGTGCACCAACACCAATGCAACTTGTCCAGTGGTTTGTCGCAGGTGGTGCGCTGGTCGTCATGCGCACCTCACCAGCGCAACTTGTCTAGTGGGTTGTCGCTGGTCGTGCGCTATTCAACCAACGAACGCACACCAGCACACATTGCGTATTTTGACTTGTTTTTGCCAAAACGACGTAGCTTCACTTTGGGCTTCGTATAAATACACCATCTTCTTCCCAACTCGTTTTTAGAGCTTCCTAACCTATTTTTGAGAGAGAGATAAGGTTCTTTAGAGAGAGAAGCTCTAAGAAACCAATTTTACTCAACCATCCTTAAAATCCAAATCATCAAGCATCTTTCAAGCATGGGTTTCTTGTTTGTTTATGACTAGGTATTTTCTACATGTTCTAAACTTTATGTTTTCATTACTAATACATATATACCTAGGGTTTTAGTCTTTATTGCATATTAATTGCTTGCTTGTATGTTTAATTGCTTTTATGACATGCTTGAGTATTGATTGTTAGTTGAGATGCATTAATTTGTGATAGTTAGCATTTAGGACGATTTTACCCTTCTAGCTAATTCTTCTTGCCTTTGCATTTAGAACATTGATATCTAGGATTTGCTTTAATTGTCATTATTAATCCTAGATAAGCATGAATGACTTGACCTAGCATTTTTTCATATTGAATATTCTTGCATATCCACTTAGGTTGCCATTATCTCTTCATTGTTGTTTTAGCTTGTGGCTAAGGGTTAGTGCACAAGGCTAGTGATCCAAAATCACTATTAAGGCCGGTTTGGTAGAGTAAAAGGGTTATTAACTGGAGGGTTAGACGGGAGGTCAACCAAGGTTGTAAACTTTTACTCATTAGTGGATTTTGAGGATCAAGGGTGGTGCTCTAAACAGCCCGTGGTTTTTTCCCATTTGGAGGGTTTCCACGTATACATTGCGTGTTGTTTTTATTTTATGTTTGTTGTCTTTTATTTGAACATTGGGGTAGAATTGTTAATATTGATTAATTCGCAAAATTGGTAATCTATCGAATTAAAACCTATTCACCCCCTCTAGGTTATAGACACATACTTTCTTGGGAATTTCAGTTGGTATCAGAGCCGGTGCCTAGATACACTTAGGTGATCTGTGCATTGTGTGTGTCATACCTTGTGTTTTTTGGTGTTTGCATTTTGTGTGTTGCATTACATTTGCATCTTCATATCATTCATTACCCTCAAACATTATGAGTGGAAACGGAAATAGTCATGAGGGAACCTCAAGCACAAGACCCCCATTGCTCAATGGGATGAATTATGCTACTTGGAAGGACAAGATGAAAATACAATCACGGTTAAATGCTCAAGGCTAACCTAGAGAGAGGGGGGGGGGGGGGGGGGGCAGGAATATGTTAGACACCTTTTTCGACTCCCTTAGAAACAAATAAAAGTTTGTCCCTCTAGATTGTTGGTATCACAATATATATATTAATTAAAGACAATTAATCAATATATAAACACAATGAAAGTGTGATACAAACAAGTAATTGTAACACATACACAATCTATATTATAGAAAGGAAGTTAACATACATAAAAAGTTCTATCCACAATACAAATATTAAAAAGATAGAGACAGAGAAAAGTTGACACAAGATATAACGTGGTAAACCTCCAAAGAGGAAACATCCACGGGCTAGCAGCAACCGGCAAACAAAATCCACTAGTAGATAGGACAAGTACAATCTCTCAAGTGACCTCTTCACCTAGAAACTACCCTCCTATCCTACTCTAGAAGTTGTCGCCCTATGCTCAACAATTCGAGGCATCAAACCTCTTGTCAAGACTTCCTTGGTCACCTTATCCGGATCCTCACGACCCAAGGCAAGTCTTCTTGCTCAACTATCCGAGTCTTCCCGACTCTAGTCAAGACTTCCTTGCTCACCTATCCGAGTTCTCCCAACTCTATGCAAGACTTCTTGCTCGACTATCCAAATCTTCACACCTCTAGCCAAGACTTCCTTGCTCGACAATCCGAGGCTTCACACCTCTTGCCAAGACTTCTTGCTCAACACCATGGGTCTCACACCTATTGTCAAGACTTCCTTCTCACAAGGCATCTAGGTGATTATGAATGCAAAACTCAAACAAGCACGCAACATATAATGCTATGATCAACACATCCTAAGGAAAATACTAGACATGAGCATGAATGCACAAATCACATACAGTCTAGTTAATCATGCATGAGTAGTCAATCTAGATCATGTAAAATATGTTCAACATTAATCACAAACTAGATTCATGCATATATATAAACTTGAATCACAAGATATGAGCAACAAATCACAAGATCAAGTTAAAATCACATAAACCTAAAACATGCTAAAATCATATGACAATGTCAAATAGATTTAAGCAAAAGTTCTAGAGCATATTCCTAATCATAGATTTAACAAATCACATGAATAGCTCAAAAGAACATAAGCACATGTATTATGTGAGAATTTTGGCCAAGAGAGCCTAATACATGTGAGGAACTATTTTTCTCAAAATCAATCAATCAAAGATCATAAAATAGTCATAGAATCAAAGCTAGCACAATACAATCCCAAACATCTGATAACATAGGAAAAATCAAAACCTAACTCAACATGTATGATTTCAATTGAAAATCAATCTAGCTTTGAAAGTGTTCAAAACACAAACCAAAACACTCACAATAGACAAATATATGTAGAAGATGAAAACCCAAGGCAATTGGCCAAGTTTTAAAAGAAAACTTAGAGAGAAAATCAATACCTTAGTTGATCAAGGTGCAGTTCCGTTTTTGTATGATTAGACACCATAAAAAGCAGTAACATAAACTAAAACCTTAAGATAAAAGATGGAGGATGAATAGATGAACACTCTTAACCTTGAATCACTCAAATCAGAGTTCAAATGAAGAAGTTATGGTATATGGAAGGTGAGAAAATTTAGAGAGAGAATTTATGCACACTTGATTTGAATTTCTTCTTAGAATGAAATGTGAGAGGGAAAGAGTTTATAAAGGAGTTGGAAACTTGGACAAGTTAAGTGAAAAAGAGGGGCAAAGAGAAGCCAAGAAATCTTACTGTCCAAGATGGCACATGGGCATCTCGGGGAAGCAAGCCTTCTGCCCCGAGATGGCCACGCGCCATCTCGGGAAAGAAGACAATGCTTGCTTCTTTTTCTTTCGACCCTCATCCACGTTCTTTGACCATTCTCTGGCCTCCGAACTCAGAATTTGAATCCATTTACCAATTACAAACCGTAACTCTCACGTGGACATGAAAATATAAGATACTCAACCCAAAAAATAATAATTTGACTCGATATATGAAGAGTAAGACACTGTATGAAACATGAGTTGAAAGTGTAGTATCTTTTAACTTAGAACTTGAAATCAATAGTATGAGTAACCGAAATGAACAGAACTTAATCAAGAATGATTTAAGACTAAATCCAAGTTCAATATCCATGTTATACAAACATATACACACACAAACATAATTCACACTAGAATGCAATTTACATAGAGTTAGTTTCCAATCATCTATATTCCAAAACATGTTATTTCCAAACCAATGCATGAGCATTCATCTTAAAGTGTGTGAATGTGTTATACATGGTGTACAACGATGCAGGAACACATATGAATGAATTGTATGTGTGTGACTATAAAGGTGCACAACGATGCATGGACACAAATGTACTATATGTGTGTGTGTGTGCCTAAGCCTTGTAAGAGAAAGATAAGGTCTTAGTATACCTTTGTAGAACCAAATTCCTTCTTTTCTCTTTGAAGAATTAGAACTTCCTTTGACTTGTTGTTTCTTCTTCCTTGAAGCTTGAATCATCATGAACCTAAACAACTAAGTCATTACAAGTAAACATCATTTTGATATGGAATACATGCCAACATAAACTAAAACCTAATACAAGATGGAAGCCTATCTTTGCCAAATAGATGACCGTGCTTGGATGGATATTGAAGACAGTTATACTCCTCCAACAATGACCACTGACGATGGTGTAGAAGCTTCTAAGCCCAAGTCTAGTTGGAGTGCTCAAGAGTTTGAAGCATCCAACTGGAACAACAAGGCTATGCATGCCATCTTTTGTGCCGTGGACGATAATCAGTACAAGCTGGTCCAAAACACTAGGATTGCAAAGAAGGCTTGGGACATTCTTCAAACGGCACATGAGGGAACTGAGGTAGTCAAGGACTTAAAGCACCAAGTCCTACAGATGCAATTCGAGATGATTAGGATGGAGGAGAATGAATGCTTCAATGACTTCCAAGTGAAGTTGATGGATATTGTCAACCAAAGCCATCAACTTGGTGACCTCTATTCTGATAGGAGAGTTAAGCAAAACATTATGAGGTCACTTCCGTCAAAGTTCGAATCAAAGGTGACGACACTTGAATAGAATAGTGAGTACAAGAGTATGAAGCCAAGTGAAGTCATTGGAAGAATTCTAGCTTATGAGTCAAGATGGAACACCTCACCCACTCTTCCAAAGAAGCAAAAGAGCATTGCCTTAAAGACCACTAAGGTTGAAGAAGAGGAGGAGGACTTAGATGAAGAAATGGCCCTCATGGTTACAAGATTCATGAAATTCATGAATTTTGAGAGGAAAGGTTTTGGGTCAAAGGGAAAGAAAGTGAAAAAGAAAACTCCCTTCAAGAAGATTGAAAAGTTTCAAGAAAGTGACTTCAAGAAGGGCATTCAATGCTATGAATGTAGTGGCTTTGGTCACATTGCTCTAGAATGTGCAAATTTGAAGAAAAAGAAAAAGGGGAAGGCAATGTCGACTACTTAGAGTGATAGTGAAGACTTAGAAGAGGGGGAAAAGTCTTCGAATGATGAATATAGAGTTGCAAACTTTATTGCCTTCACAATATCTCATAATTGCAAGGAAGAAGTAGATGACTCTAGTGATGAGAGTACCTCTTCTAACTTTAGGTTTGAGATTGATAAGGAAATGGACTATGTAGACTTCATGAAGTTTTTAGAAAAGTCTAGATTGAAAAAGAAGAAGGAGGTTCAAGAGTTGAAAAAGAAGAATCTAGAGTTGACTTTCAAAGTTACCAACTTGAGTGAGAAGGTAAAGAGTGGAAAAGAGTTAGAAGAGAGTTTAAAATTGGAGCTTGTGATCACTAAAAATAGTGAAGAAAACTTGAAGATTGAGCTTAAGGAAGCAAAAAAATTGGTTGCCAAGAAGACATCTAGAACCGAGAGACTTGACAAGATGCTATCATGTGGGAAGAGTCCTAGTGATAAAACGGGCCTGGGATATGTGGAAGGCAAGGACGCCACTTCCTTGAAGAAGACCATCGTTGTCAAGAGTCTAAAGGACAAAAAGGTTCAAGAGCCACACCAACAAATGAGATCAAATGAGGTTGGTGAATCATCAAAGAAAGCACAAACAAAGTCTCAAGATAAAACACATTCACCAAAAGCTAGAGCTCATCAAATAAGACCATAACCTTTAAGGAGCTCTCAAAATCAACAAAGAACCTTTCATCCACAACCAAAAGGGAGAATTAATTTGGCTCAATCACAAAGGTTCTTTCAAGGAAGAGATTCGGCTCAACATCAAAGGACAACTCAAAGGAGAGGGAAGTCTTCCATGCTTTCACAAGGATTTGGTATGAATTCTTACTTTACTCCCATTTGTCATTATTGTGGTGTTGAAGGTCATATAAGGCTGAATTGTTTTAAATTTATTAAATTGTGTCGTTTTGAAAGCATGATTGAGAAGAATATGCTTAGAAGGGCCAAAATACATGCACCTAGGAATTTTAAAGCCAATGAACCCAAGGCTCCTAGAAATAACAATGTTGCTACTAGGTGGACTAGAACAAATGAGTATGTTTGTCATGTGGCCCAAATGGCTTTGAAGGCGAAAGCCTATAACATTTGGTACCTTGATAGTGGTTATTCTAGGCATATGATTGGAAACAAGAGTTTCTTTGAAACTATTGTGATGGAGGATGGTGGATTTGTCACCTTTGGTGATGGTTCATGTAAGAAGGTTCTAGGAAAAGGAAACATCTTCATCCCCGGTTTGCCCTCCTTGCCTAATGCTCTATATGTAGATGGCTTGCAAGCCAATCTCATTAGCATATCACATTTAAGTGATGAAGGGCTTTCGGTTTTGTTTGGAAAAGTTGATTGCTCTATTCTAAGAGAAAATGGACATGTTCTATTGAAAGGCAAGAGATCAAGTGACAATTGTTTTTGTCTTGATTCTAATAGCATATCTTGCAATTTATCTAGTTGTGATCAAGTTGAATTATGGCATCAAAGGTTAGGTCATATGAATTTCAAAGACTTGAAAGTTCTTGAGAGGTTGAAAATTGTGAGAGGCCTTCCTAAGTTTGGAAATAGGATTGAGGGAGTTTGTGGACCTTGTCAACAAGGAAAGCAAACTAAAAATGTGCATAAGAAGGGTAAGTATCTTGCTACTAAGGAGCCATTAGAGCTTCTTCATATGGACCTTATGGGTCCTATGCAAACCGAGAGTCTCGGTGGTAAGAGATACATTTTTGTGTGCGTGGATGATTTTTCTAGATTTACTTGGACTTACTTTCTTAAAGAAAAATCTGAAACGTTTGAAACTCTTAAAATGCTTTGCACTAAAATTCCAAATGAGAAGGATTCTTACATAAAATGTATCAAGAGAATTAAGAGTGATCATGGGAGAGAATTTGAAAATGTTAGCTTTGAAAAATTTTGTGATAGTCTTGGCATTTCCCATGAGTTCTCAGCTCCTCAAACACCTCAACAAAATGGGGTAGTAGAGAGGAATAATAGAGTCCTCTAAGAGATGACCCGTGTGATGTTGCATAACAACAATGTGCCTAGGAATCTTTGGGCTAAAGCTATCAATACGGCTTGTTATATAGGCAATAGGGTTTTTCTTAAGCCCGGGACTAGGCAAACCTCCTATGAATTGTGGAAGGGTAGAAAGCCAAATGTTAGCTGCTTCCACTCATTTAAAAGCAAGTGCTACATTCTGAATGACCGTGATCAACTTGACAAGTTTGATGCTAAGAGTGATGAGGGGATTTTCATTGGCTATGCCCTAAATAGTAAGGCCTATAGAGTTTTTAATTTGAAGACACGAAGTGTTATGGAATCATCTAATATGGTCATAGATGATTGTAGGCCTAAGGTTACTAACCATGATGAGGAGATTAGTATGGTTGATGATACTCCCTTGGTGAAGATTGATGAGATTTCTAGTGATGAAAAATCAAAACTTTAAAAAGAGGTCACTAAATCTCTTGATAGAGATCCTACTTTGGACTCTAAGGAACCTGCTCCTTGGGTTAGGCATCTCCACAACAAGAGTGACATTCTTGAAAATGTGAATGAGGGTGTGAGGACTAGACTTCAATTAGCAAATAAAATTAGTTACACTTGTAACACGTCTCAAATTGAACCCAAAAAATTAGATGAAGCTTTAAGTGATGAGTTTTGGGTTCTTGCTATGCAAGAAGAGCTAAACCAATTTGAAAGAAATGAGGTTTGGACTCTAGTTCCTAGGCCTAAGAACACTAAAGTAATAGGCACCAAGTGGGTCTATAGGAACAAATCTGATGAGGATGGCAACATTGTGGGGAACAAAGCTAGACTTGTTGCACAAGGATACTCTCAAATTGATGGAATCGACTTTGAGGAGACTTTTGCTCCCGTTGCCCGTTTAGAGTTCATTAGGCTTCTCTTATCCATTTCTTGTGTGCACAAGTTTAAATTACATCAAATGGATGTTAAGAGTGCCTTCCTCAATTGCTTCTTGCAAGAGGAAGTGTTTGTTGAGCAACCAAAGGGGTTTGTGGATCCACACCACCCCAATCATGTTTATCGCCTCAAGAAGGCACTATATGGGTTGAAACAAGCACCGAGGGCTTGGTATGAGCGCCTCACTCTTTATCTTGTTGACAATGGCTATTCTAGAGGTAGTGTTAACAAGACTTTGTTCATCAAGTGCACTAAAGATTATCTATTCATAGCTCAAATTTATGTTGATGACATAGTTTTTGGTTCCACCAACAACTTGAAAGTTCAACATTTTGTTGATGTCATGACTCATGAGTTTGAAATGAGCATGGTTGGTGAACTCAATTACTTCTTAGGCTTGCAAATCAAGCAAATGCATGATGGGATCTTCATATCCCAAGCTAAGTATGCCAAGAACCTAGTGAAGAAGTATGGCCTTGAGAATGCCAAGCATTGTGACACACCAATGAGTACCACTTTGAAACTTAGCAAGGATGCTAGTGGAAAAAGTGTGGATAAAAGTCTATATCGTGGCATGATAGGGAGCTTACTATACTTGACTGCTAGTAGGCCTGATATAGCTTTTAGTATTGGTGTGTGTGCTAGGTATCAAGCCAATCCCAAGGAATCCTATTTCTCCTATATGAAGAGAATCATTCGATATGTGAATGAGACATCCAATTATGGGATATGTTACTCTTCTGACACTAAAGCTAGTTTAGTTGGCTTTAGTGATGCAGATTGGGCAGGTAATTATGATGATAAGAAGAGTACATCGGGCAGTTGCATCTTCCTAGGGAACAATCTTGTGTCTTGGTTTTGCAAGAAGCAAAATTCCATCTCATTATCCACAACCGAGGCAGAGTATATAACAGCTAGGAGTGCTTGCACACAACTCCTCTGGATGAAGCAAATGCTTATGGATTATGGCTTTGAGAAAGGTACTCTAACCCTTTATTGTGATAACATAAGTGCCATCAATATTTCAAAAAATCTTGTCCAACATTTTAGAACTAAGCATATTGACATTAGACATCATTGCATAAGGGAGCTAGTTGAGAGCAAATGCATTGCACTTGAACATGTGGACACAAATGATCAACAAGCGAATTTGTTTGCAAAACCATTAGATTCAACTAAGTTTAAATCTCTTGGTAGGTCTATTGGGATTTGTCATATGCATTGATGGGTTTTGGTGGTTGACCCCATATGAGGAGCTCAAGCATAGATAGCGAACTTGCATTTTAATAAGCAAATAATTGTTCAATTTTATGCTATTTAATTAATTGCTTGAGTATCTTGGATGCATATATTATTATATGTCTTTTTATTCAATAAGTACGTTTTTGCCTTATTTGAAATGCATGTCTCATTTATGTTCAAACATGTATTTTTGGACTAGGAAATTTGATTGAGAAGTACATTTGATTGACCCAAATTTTATCTCCATGCTTGTGAAAACTTGATCTTGACATGCTTAAAGTGTTATGCATGATGAATTTATTGAATGCTTACAAAATGATTGCAAATCTGTGTGCAAGTGTCTTTTGAGACTTCATTCAATAAGGATATTGTACCCATTTCAAGGATTTTCACATTCCTATAGTCTCTCTCTCTTGACTTATTGAACAAGGCTACTATCATACATGCATTTTGCCCTGAAAAATCTAATAGGGCGCAATAGTCGCTCATGTCTTGTTCAACTTGTAAAGTTTGATAGTTGCTCTTATGTTTTTGGTTTAACTATATCTTGTTTTCCATTGTCAATTTGGTGCAAATTTGTTTAACTTCTCTTGGAACCTCCTGTGCTATTTTCCTTTTCCAAATACCATGCTTTTGGAAGTTGATGTTGCTTGTATTTCATTTAAGGCAATCTTCTCACATTTTCCGATCAATAAAAACTTCCATGAATTTCTCTCTCTTAATTAACCTGCATAAAGTTGTTGTATATGATTATGCATTTATATTGCAAATATCTCTCTTTGCTACAACATCCCGGTTGGGGAATACTCCTTTGCCTATCTTGTGACAAAAAGGGGGAGTAGTATTGGATTTAGGGGGAGTTGATATTGCAATGATTTAAGAGGAGATTCACCTATTGAGAGGGAGTGGATCTATTTAGGGGGAGCGTTTGCTTTGTGCATTGTTGATTGCATGTTCTTGTTTCTAATTCATGCAAATTGCACTTGTTTTTATTTATCTTGATCCCTCTCATACACTTGTCTTGGAAAGTGTAGTTCTTTGTTTTGTAAGGATGATCATTCTACAAGAGATGAAAGATTTGAAGTTTTAGCTTTAGGTATCTCTTGTAATATAGAATGCTTTTGTTGACCTCTGTATGTTATTTTTTGGTTTTTGGTGAGGATGAAGTGTAAGTGGTGGTTTTGTCACGAAATAGCCAAAGGGGGAGATTGTAAGTTCCTTGGTTTTTGATTGGCTCATTTCGTTGACAACCACATTTGGGGTTCAATTTGTAAGGATGGTTAGGTCATCATTGCTCAAGTCCTCTTTCAAGCTTCAAAGGTAAAATCACTTGCTTAACCTTCTTTGAAGAGATTTAGTGCACACATTCCCTCTCATGCATGTTTTTTATCACTTTGCATTTGTGCTTATTGTCTTGATTGTGTGCCTAATTTTGTCATCTCTTGCTTGTTTGTATTGATTGCATCTTGTGATTAAAATGTCATGTCATGTTAGGCATTAGGATGCATTCCCTTCACCCCTTTTCTCTTGCATGAATTGTGTGTGTATGTGAAGGTGGTGAGTTGTGCGCTACTCGAGCAATGCCCTCACCATCGTCATCACCAGCACAACTTTCCAGTGGTGTGTCGCTGGTGGTGCGCTGGTCGTCATGCTCACCAACACCAGCGCAACTTGTCTAGTGGTTTGTCGCTAGTGGTGCCCTGGTAGTCATGCGCACCTCATCAGCGCAACTTGTCTAGTGGGTTGTCGTTGGTCGTGCGCTACTCGACCAGTGCAAGCACACCAGCGCACATTGCGTATTTTGGCCTTTTTTTTTCAAAACGATGTAGTTTCACTTTGGGCTTCATATAAATACACCATATTCTTCCCAACTCGTTTTTAGAGCTTCCTAACCTATTTTTGAGAGAGAGATAAGGTTCTTTAGAGAGAGAAGCTCCAAGAAACCATTTTACTCAACCATTCTTAAAATCCAAATCATCAAGCATCTTTCAAGCATGGGTTTCTTGTTTGTTCATGACTAGGTATTTTCTACATGTTCTAAACTTTATGTTTTCATTACTAATACATGTATACCTAGGGTTTTAGTCTTTATTGCATATTAATTGCTTGCTTGTATGTTTAATTGCTTTTATGACATGCTTGAGTATTGATTGTTGGTTGAGATGCATTAATTTGTGAAAGTTAGCATTTAGGACGATTTTACCCTTCTAGCTAATTCTTCTTGCCTTTGCATTTAGAACATTGATATCTAGGATTTGCTTTAATTGTCATTATTAATCCTAGATAAGCATGAATGACTTGACCTAGCATTTTTTCATATTGAATATTCTTGCATATCCACTTAGGTTGCCATTATCTCTTCATTATTGTTTTAGCTTGTGGCTAAGTGGTTAGTGCAGAAGGCTAGTGATCCAAAATCACTATTAAGGCCAGTTGGGTAGAGTAAAAGGGTTAGTAACTGGAGGGTTAGACGGGAGGTCAACCTAGGTTGTAAACTTTTAGGTCAACCTAGGTTGTAAACTTTTACTCAATAGTGGATTTTGAGGAACAAGGGTAGTGCTCTAAACAGCCCGTGGTTTTTTCCCATTTGGAGGGTTTCCACGTATACATTGCGTGTGGTTTTTGTTTTAGGTTTGTTGTCTTTTTTTTGAACATTGGGGTAGAATTGTTAATATTGATTAATTTGCAAAATTGGTAATCTATTGAATTAAAACCTATTCACCCCCCCCCCCCCCCTCTAGGTTATAGACACATACTTTCTAGGGAATTTTGTAATTCTTCTTTTAAAAGGATTCTTAACTACGAAGTAAATCCTCCTAATGAAAGGATTCTTACCAACCAAGTAAATCCTTCTTAGGAGAGGATTTATAATCCTATATATACCACCTCATAATTTTTGGCCAGCCCTATGATTTTATGAGCAAAATTTCGGGCAAGCAAGGTGATTTTCTAAGAGAGAATCCGGCCAAGCAAAAGAGAATTTTTAGGGAGATAATTTAGTTTTTTGCTCTAAACAAAATTCGATCATCTCATAAATTAAGGGTGTAGAATTCAGACGTTCTTGGACTTTTCTCTTGGAGGATAATTGTAACTAATAAAAAAAAGATTTTGTTTGTTTCCATCTTCAACTATACAATTTAAAGAAAGGGAGCCCACACTCCTAGGTGATTCACGTTTGTGATTGGATTGGAAGATCTTACGGATTCAATTTGGCGTTAGTTCAATCGTCACGAGAAAAAGGTACGACACTTTTATATATACATCAATTAATCTAGGGTTAAGGTTTTTGTTATTATAAAGGGAAATTTTTATATTTATACCAAAATCCTAATTTATTAAATTTTCACGCTTCCGTTACGTGGATTTTCCCTACAGCTCTATGCTCTTCCTATTGCTGATTGACTATCACAGTGGATACAAATCGCTGGCATAGGCTTTGGCCATCTCAGAATATCCTCTAAGAATTGGTGTTGCCTTTCAAGTCCCTTACCACATTTATCTAAAGCAATAAACTCTAATTCCATGGTGGATCTGGCTATAAATGTCTGTTTGGAGGATTTTCAAGATGCAGCCGCTTCTCCTAGTGTGAATACATATCCACTAGTGGATTTTGAATCTTTGATATCAGATATCCAGTTTGCATCAGTATATCCTTCCAGGACTGAAGGATATCTGGTAAAATACAACCCATAATTACGAGTGAATTGCAAGTACTTCAGTACTCTTACTACTCCTTTCCAGTGATTAGTTCCTGGATTACTCGTATATCTACTAAATTTACTTACTGCATTAGCTATGTCTAGTCTTGTACAACTTGTTAAGTACATTAGACTTCTTATCACTCTAGAATATTATAGTTGAAAAACGTTTTTACCTTTATTCTTGGATAGGTGTATATTTGTATCTACTAGTGTTCTGGATATTCCAGAATCATTTTTGTTGATTTTTTTAATAATCATGTCAACATAGTGTGATTGACTTAGAATGAGTCTGTTCGATATCCTTGTGATATTCATTCCTAACATTACAACAACCGGTCTTATATATTTCATATCAAATCTTGATTTCAATATCTCCTTGGTATATTTGATCATTTTATCATCACTACCAACAATTAGCATGTCATCAGCGTATAGACACAAAATAACATATCCATTATTTGGTGTCTTTGACATAAACACATTTGTCACATTCGTTGATCTTAAAACCATTTGACATCATAACATTGCCAAATTCCTCATGCCATTACTTTGGTGCTTGTTTTAGACTATATAAAGACTTCACCAATTTACGGACTTTCTTTCCTTGCCCTGGAGTGGAAAAACCCTCAGGTTGTTCCATATAAATCTCTTCATCTAGTTCTCCATTCAAGAAAGCTAATTTTACATCCATTTGATGTACTTCAAGATTTCGTAAAGCCGTGATTGTAAGTATTATCCTAATGGAGATTATTCTCGTCATAAGAGAATATGTATCAAAGTAATCTAGGCCTTCTCGTTGATTGTAACCTTTAATTATATATCTGGCCATATACTTATCAATTGATCCATCCACTTTCACTTTCCTCTTGAAAATCCATTTGGACCCTAGCGATTTACATCCTGAAGGAAGGTCCACTAATTCCCAGTATGATTTTGGAGAATTGAATCAATTTCGCTCTTGATAGCCTCTTTCCATAAGAGTCCTTCTGAAGAGCTCACTACTTTTTTAAAGGTTCAAGGTTCACCTTCTAGCAAAAATGTTAGAAAATCTGAACCAAAAGATGTTTATGTCCTAGCTCTTTTACTATGTTTAGGTTCATCCTCAACTTCTTGTTCTTGGTCCTCATAACTTTCAGCATGTGTTCATTTTGACGAACTAGCTTCTTCATTTGATTTATATGGAAATACATCTTCAAAGAAAAATGCATTACTAGATTCCATTATAGTGTTTTTATGTATATCTGGGATGTAAGACTTATACACCAAAAATCGATAAGCACTACTATTATGTGCATATCCAATGAAAATGCAATCAACAGTTTTTGAGTCTATCTTCACCTTCTTAGGTGTACGCACAACCACTTTGGCAAGATACCCCCACATTCGTAAGAATTTGTAGAAAGACTTTCTTCCTTTCCATAACTCATATGAGATCTTGTCTACTTTCTTACGGGATACCATATTTAAAAAGTAATTGCTAGAGAATATAGCTTCACCCCACATGTTCTGAGGTAATCCAGAACTTATCAGCATTGCATTCATCATTTCTTTCAAGGTACGATTTTTCCGTTCTGCAGTACCGTTTTGCCGAGGGGAATATAGTGCAGTGGTTTGATATATAATTTCGTGTTGTGCACAAAATTCACCAAATGGTGCTTCATACTTACCACTTCGGTCACTTCTCAGTACCTTGATTTTCTTGTTGAGTTGATTCTAATCTTTAGCTTTATAGAGACTAAACTTCTCTCTATCTTCATCTTTGATTTTCAACAAATATACGTAGCAATATTTTGTGTTATCATCTATAAATGTGATGAAATATTTGTTTCCACCTCTTGTTTGAACAAATTTTAAATCACATATGTCACTGTGAATTAAATCAAGGGGTTCAGATTTTCTTTCAATACTTTGAAATGATGACCTTGTTAGTTTTGCTTCATTGCAAACTTTACACTTATGTTTAGGATTAATATTGAAAATGGGAATATGATTTAAGTTAATTAATCTATGTAAAGTATCATAATTAACGTGTCCTAGTCTACTTTGCCATAGATTGGAAGAATCAAGTAAACAAACTGAAGAATTATCTTTATTGATTGTTCTTTTGACAACAGATACATTAAGCTTAAAAAGTCCTTCTCCCCTACCCATATAAGTTCCCTGCTTAGTTAAAACCACTTTGTCTGATTCAAACACTATCTTGAACCCATATTGATTGAGCAACGAACCGGACACCAAGTTCTTACGGATATCAGGTACATGCAGCACATTGTTCAAGCTTAAGGTTATACCAGAAGTCATCTTGAGAATGACTTGACCACGTCCTTTCACATCAGATGTGGTTGAGTTTCCCATATACAACTTTTCTTCATTCTCCACTTCTTCAAATGTATTGAACATCTCCCTATCAGAGCATATATGGCATGTGGCCACAGTATCTAACCACTGATATATATTTTTATTTTTTATTTTTTTTTAAAAGGTTTTGTGCACAGCACAACTTAGCTTTTATACATACATACATATATACATATATATATATATATAGACAAAAGGCATCAGGTGGTTTTTTGGTGTTTTCAAAAAAACGCATTAATCAAAAAGAAAAAAAAACCACTTTTGTTTTTTGTGTGTGCAAGTCGTTGCACAAAGAAAAAAAATACAAAAAAACTATTTTTATTTTAACTACTATAAGTGTTCTAGGTAGTTTTTTTTTTAAGAAGAAAGAGTTTTTTCGTTCGTTTTTCTCTACATCCTCCATTCTAAGTTCCTGAGACTGTGACGCACCCACACGTAATTACTTGTCCCGGGATATAGCAAGGAAGATCAGTGGTACAGACTATGAGCATATCGAAAAAGTGAAGAAGCCTCCAAACGTTGGTATGGTTCTTTTAATATTCCTTTTTATTATTGTTTACAATTTCCTGTATTTACATATATATTTTATTAGTGTAATAATTTTTATATGTATTTATTCAGAAAATATTTATGATCAAAAGTTCACTGGTCCCAGATACAGATTACGATATGTATAAAAAATTTAAAACTCATTTCCGTTGCGCGACCGGTGAACGGGGTTCACACAATTGGTATCATAGCCAATTTTATTTTCAGAACAGAAAATTGTTTTCGATGCTCTTGTATGTATGATTGTGTAGGCATGATTTAAATTGACTGTATGATGTTTTTGTATGTATATTATTATTATTTTTTAATTTACAAAAAACATGATTGTTTGTTAATTATATGGTACTGTGGATTTAGGGTTTATGAGTTGTATAATTTTTTTTTATTATATTTTTTTTAACTATTATTGTGTTGTAAAAAAAAATTGTAACCTATGTTGAAGACCTGGAAAAATCGCGAAGAAAGATTCATGAGATAAATCGAGGTGACCTGAAGAGACTGGAAGACTTGAAAATTACAAGAAAACCAAGGAATGCCTTGTGGGTATTATTGTAATTTTATATTCCAATTTTTTTAGGTTAAATAATCTACAATACTCGGTCAATTCATGTATGCTTTATATTATGTGATGATAAAAAGCATTGTCATGCATACGTATGTCATTTAGATTAGATGTGCCTACACAAATATATTTGATATGTTATACATGCATCATAGTCTGATATTTTATGTATATTTTTTTAATGTGATTAAAATGAGTAAATACATAAATTGGCTATGAAAATGAGATTAGTTTTTTAATTGTTAAAAAAACTTGGTAATTCTCATTAATATTAATCTAGTTATTAAAGAGTTTAATAAGTTAGATTAATATGGTCATTTATAGTAATTAGGATTAATTTGATTAATTGCCTAATTATAAATGAACCGAATATTGTGTTAGAGTTTTAATAGTTAAAACTTGGTAAACACTTTCATAATAATATGAACTTAGTAAATAGTTTATAAAGACTTAGATTATTCACTAATAGATTAGATTTTTAATTGTTAAAAATCATTAATAATTTATTAGTTAATAAAAACTTGTTTATAATAATGAATTAGTTAATGCACTATATAACTTGATTAAAGTTAGCCGTTTGATCCTGTAGAGTCTAGGTGCATTAACGGATAATAGAAAACCTTAGTTTTAAAATAGTGAGTGGGAGAGGGATATATGACATATATATCCCGCGGTCTCCATCATTAGTTCTACACCGTGAGATCCGAGTGGGGCCTCATGACGGCTTTCCTTTCGTCCTCCCTAAGGAGGGTTTCCACAAAGGTCAATACCAAGGTTGACTTCCTAACTGATAGGATTTCTGAGGGTATTTCAGCATTGACCGATCCTAAGGCGGCAATTCTCGAGTTAAGCTCGTGAGATCTGAAATGGTGGGTTACACTCACGAAGGTTTTGATTAAATTTGTTAATTAAAAACCTGACTGAATAAACGATGGTTTAATGGTATGGAATTAGAGTTATTCTAGCATACCATTTGATTGAGAATGTCTCGGTCTAACATGCAAAGACTTGACCGACCCTAAGGCGACACTTTTTTATGGTATATTGGATTGTCGTGGTATAGTAACTATTTTTTTAGGGTAGTTCTAGTTCGTTAAACATGTACATGCATCATGTTTAAATTTATGTCAAAGCACCAACACTTGTTTTAAGTAAATGACTGAATGAATGTTTTATTTATTTCAGCAATGTCTTCTGCATTACTACTGAATGAATGTTTTATTTATTTCAGCAATGTCTTCTGCATTACTTCAAATTCTCGTAAAGGACAAATTAACGGGTGATAACTACACAAAGTGGAAACTTAATATTAATGCAATTTTGGTCACCAAAGACCTCAAGTTTGTGCTTACGGAGGAATGTCCTCCAGTGCCTACTGCCAATGCCACACGAACTGTTCGTGAGACATACCAGCGATAGGTCTCTTCTAATAAGAAGGCCCGAACATATCTATTGGCATCTATGACAGATGTGCTTGTCACAAAGCACGAAGCAATGACTTCAGCATTCGAAATCATGGAGTCATTGCAAGCTATGTTCGGGCAGCCCTCCAAGCAAAAGCGATATGAAGCTGTTCGTTCTGCTATGCTCGCTCGCATGAAGGAAGGAACGTCAGTTCGGGAACATGTCCTGAACATGATGTCCTACTTCAACACACCAGAAGTCAATGGCTGGGCCATTGATAAATACTAACCACTCTTCCGAAGAGTCTTGATCAGTTTAAAAGCTACTACGGGATGAACAAGTTAAAGTTCAGTCTTACACAGTTGCTCAATGAGCTCGCTACATTGAGTCCTTGATTAAGGACAACCAAGGCAAGATCGGTGAGGCAAATGTTGTTGAACCATCTTCCTCTAATAATAAGAAGAGGAAAAGGTCCGTTGGGAAGGCAAAAGGAAAGCCCAAACCCAAGAAAGCCCAAAGCAAAAAGAAGGGAACCTCCACTGACCAAGACAAAGGAAAATGTTTCCATTGTAACAAGGTCGGGCATTGGAAGAGGAACTGTCCTCAGTATCAGGAGGAGGTAGCCAAGAAGAAAAAGATGAAAGGTAAATATGATTTACTTGTTCTTGAATCTTGTTTAGTGGAAGATGATTCTTCACCCTAGATAGTTGATTCGGGGGACACTAATCATGTTTGTTCTTCTTTTCAGTGGACTGATTCTTGGACACAGCTAGAGGAAGGAGCCTTCTCAATACGTGTGGGGTCGGGGATGCCGTATCGGCTAAAGCAGTGAGAGCAATAAGATTGCAGTTTGTAATAATAATAGTTTTTTATGATTAAACAATGTTTTTTATATTCCTGGATTTACAAGAAATTTGATTTCCGTTTCTAAGTTGTTAGAACAAAAATATTTTGTTTCTTTTAATAGTAAGTTTGTTTTTACTGGAAAGAATGGTTTTAATATTTGTTCAGGAATTAATGAAAACAATTTGTATGTGTTAAGACCGTTAATACATACTACACTGCTCAACACCGAAATGTTTAAGGTTGAAAAACCAAAAACTAAACGACATAAGATTTCTCCAGATAATGACACGTATCTCTAGCATCTAAGGCTTGACCATATCAAACTTGACCGGATAGACAGACTAGTAAAAAGCAGACCTTTAAGTGAGTTAAAGGTTGGCACCATACCTGTCTGCGAATCTTGTCTGGAAGGTAAGATGAATAAGAGACCTTATACTGGAAAAGAGCTTAGAGCTAAAGAACCGCTAGAGCTTATACATACAGACATCTACGGACCGATGAATGTTAAAGCTAGGCGTGATTATGAGTATTATGTCACCTTTATAGATGACTACTCAAGATACGGATACGTCTACCTGATGCAACGAAAGTCGGAAACATTTGAAAAGTTTAAAGAATTCCGAGCTGAAGTTGAGAATCAATTAGGTAGGACTATCATGTCACTACGATCGGATCGTGAAGGTGAGTACCTTGACCAAGAGTTTGAAGACTTCATGGTCAAGCATGGGATAGTTTCTCAACCCACAGCTCCCGGTACACCTCAATAAAATTATGTACCGGAGATGAGAAATAGAACCCTAATGGAAATGGTGAGATCTATGATTAGTTTCTCATAATTACCAAATTCATTCTTGGGATATGCGTTACAAACAGCGGCATACATTTTAAATGTAGTGCCATCCAAATATTTTCCTAAGACTCCCCTAGAGTTATGGAATGGTCGTAAAGCTAGTTTACGACATTTTCGCATATGAGGGTGTCCAGCACACGTGCTAAAGAATAGAATTAGAAAGCTAGACTCCAAGTTTGTGGTCTGCTTGTTTGTAGGATACTCCAAAGAGACCAGAGGTGGACACTTTTATAGTCCCAAAGATAACAAAGTATATGTATTGACAAATGCAACGTTTCTTGAGGACAATTACATTAGTGACCATAAACCTCGTTCCAAGATTGTATTAAATGAGTTGGAGCCTGGTGAGACTAGTGCTTCATCAACAAGAGTTGTTAATCCACAAACATCTGAGAGTCAGATGGTTCCTTATCAAGATACACTACCACCTAGACATAGTGAGAGGGTTGTGAGACAACTTGAACGCTATTTAGCTATAGGTGAGGGAAATGGTGTTGTCTCTGCTGATAGTGTGGATAATCCATTGACATTTAAGAATGCAATGGAAGATCCTGATAAAGAAGAATTGCTTAAAGCCATGAATCTCGAGATGGATTCCATGTACTCTTACTCAGTTTGGGATCTTATAGACTTACCGGATGGGGTAAAACCCATAGGGTGTAAGTGGATCTACAAGAGAAAGAGAGAAGTAGACGGGAAGGTGGAGACATTCAAGGCAAGGCTAGTGGCAAAGGGTTATACCTCGAAAGAGGGGGTCGATTATGAAGAGACCTTATCACCAGTAGCCATGTTTAAGTCTATTAGGATTCTCTTATCCATTGTTGCCTATTTCGATTATGAAATTTGGCAAATGGACATCAAGACTGCATTCTTGAATGACAATCTTGATGAGAGCATCTATATGATGCAACCAGAGGGATTCATTTATCCAGATCAAGAACAAAAGGTTTGCAAGCTGCAAAGGTATATCTATGGACTTAAGCAACCATCTAGATTTTGGAACATTAGGTTTGATGATGTGATCAAAACCTATGGCTTCGAGCAGAACGTTGATAAGCCTTGTGTTTACAAGCGCATCATTGATAAGAAAGTAGTTTTCTTGGTCCTATACGTAGATGATATCCTACTCATTGGGAATGATGTGGGAGTGTTGTCTGATGTAAAGGGCTGGTTGGCTAGCAAATTCCAAATGAAAGATTTGGGAGAGACAAGTTATGTTCTAGGGATCCAACTTATAAGGGATCGTAAGGGATCATAAGAACAAACTTATAGCACTGTCTCAGGCATCATATATCGATAAGATTCTTATGCGATTTTTGATGCAGAACTCCAAGAAAGGTAATTTACCTTTCAGGCATGGAGTTCACTTGTATAAGGAACTGTGTCCTAAGAAACCTCAAGAAGTTGAGGATATGAGACGTGTACCCTATGCATCGGCAGTAGGTAGTCTCATGTATGCTTTGCTATGCATGAGACCGGACATCTGCTATGCAGTGGGAGTAGTCAACAGATACAAGTCCAACCCATGATTGGATCATTGGGTTGCTATCAAGACTATTCTCAAGTATCTTCGGAGAACAAGAAATTATATGCTAGTGTATTCCGGACAGGATTTGATCCCGTTAGGTTACACGGATTTTGATTTTTAATCAGACAGAGATTCTAGAAAATCCATGTCTGGATCAGTATTCACTCTGAGTGGTGGAGCCATTGTGTGGAAAAGTATCAAGCAATCTTGCATTGCTGACTCCACCATGGAAGTCAAATATGTAGCTGCTTGTGAAACTGCTAAAGAAGTTGTTTGGCTTCGTAAGTTCTTAAGTGATCTGGAAGTTGTTCCAGACCTGGATAAGCCCATCACACTTTATTGTGATAACAGTTGTGTTGTGGCTAATTCGAAAGAACCAAGAAGCCACAAGAGAGGGAAGCATATAGAAAGAAAGTATCATCTCATCAGAGAGATAGTGTAGAGAGGAGATGCGATCGTCACCAAGATAGCCTCACAAGATAATCATGCTGATCCATTTACGAAGACCTTTCGGGTCACCTAGATGATCTAGGGTTATGAGACATGCCTCACATGCTTTAGTGCAAATGGGAGATTGTTGGGGTTTATGCCCTAAACATATAACTTGTAAATGGCTTAATGAAGTAAATAAAAAGAAAGGTTCAATTCATTCTGTTATGTTATTTATTAAATAAACTTGTGTACATATTAACATCCTGGATTGCAGGATGTAATCTCGAACTGTGTAAATGAGTGTCATATACGGATGGATACAGTAAGAGACGTGCAATCTAAAGAGTCCATAGATAGAATAAAGCTAGGTACTTTATTTGTGGTTAATCTATAGCTGCGGTCCATTCCGTAATGTACAGTGATTCTATCCTGAATCATTCATATGAGATATGGGAATGGAGGCACCTTGTATGATGTGATCATATAGGACTGGGCCATGATCTATATGAATCTCACACCAAGATCCATTTACCGATGAGATTTATATATATCAACTAATGATGACTATATATGGGTGATCTTAATCCTGAGTGTCTTATCGACTCCTTCAGGTTAGATCATGGTCTTTTATATACCATGGGTAAAGTCAGATGCATTTCTTGATCAATATACTCCGTATGTTGGGATTGCGGTTTGGCTTGTGGCTGGGAAGGTTTGTACACAATAGTGGAATCCACTCTTTCTTGTGAGAATTAGATGGTAGTTCCCTTAAGGGTTGATTCGGGGCTTTGACAATATGAGCGCTCTCCTAATTCCGTGAGGAAATAGGATTTATTATCCATTAGAGAATCAATGGTACTTAAAGGATATATGTAATTAGAGGGGTATAACGGACATTATGACCCAGCTCTAATTATGAACTACTGTGGAGAATCACACCATATGTAATAGCTATATCGATGGACACCGAGTTGTATCGGTCTGTGTAAAAATGTCAACAATTGAGAGAGTGTAGCTTCGGGTTTTTAATGGAATAACACTGGAGTTAATTATCAAGGAATATTAATTAAAGAGTTTAATTAATGATTCCGATGATTATTGGAGCTCAAAATACTGTGGGTCCATTAGGTCCCCTTGGTAGCCAGATCGATTTAGGTAACAAGGGTCACAGTTAATTAATTGGATTGTCCAATTAATTGTGTTACGAAAGTGACAAATATTTATTCAGAAGTTAATTAAATAATGAAATTATTTAATTAATGAATAATGGTGATTTAATAAATTAAATAATAAGATTATTTAATTATGTTATTAATCACTAAATGAATGGTGTATGTTGATATTTATTTTTAAATAAAATAAGATAATATGATTATTTTATTTTATAAAATTAAATATTTAATTTTTGAATTTAAATAGTTTGAATTCAAATAAAATCAAATAAAAGATATGAGATATTTTTTATTTGAAATTTTTTAAAAATCAAATTAGATTTGATCAGTTTTTTTTTAAATTTAAATATTATATATATATGATATATATTATTTAAAAAAAAGGTACTACGCACAACACATCATAGCTTTTACACACACACACACACACACATATATATATATATATATATAGAAAAAAGACATCAGGTGGTTTTTTGGTGTTTTGAAAAAAACGCATTAATCAAAAAGAAAAGAAAAAACCACTTTTGTTTTTTGTGTGTGCAAGTCGTTACACAAAGAAAAAAATAATAAAATAAACTATTTTAACAACTAGAAGTGTTCTAGGTAGTTTTTTTTTAAGAAGAAAGAGTTTCTTCGTTCGTTTTTCTCTACATCCTCCATCCTAAGTTCCTAAGACTGTGACGCGCCCACACGCAGTTACCAATCCCGAGATATAGCGAGGAAGATCAGTGGTACAGACTAGGAGCATATCAAAAAAGTGAAGGAGTCTCCAAACTTTGGTATGGTTCTTTTAATATTCCTTTTTATTATTGAATACAATTTTCTGTATTTACATATATATTTTATTAGTGTAATAATTTTTATATGTATTTGTTCCGAAAATAATTACGATCAAAAGTTCACTGGTCCCAGATACAGATTACGATCTATATAAAAAATTTGAAACCCATTTCCGCTGCGCGACCGGTGAACAGGGTTCCAATAACCACCACTCCCTCGGGTTTGACCCGACCAAGTTTGCTTCTGTCACCACTGCAGAAACATTGATATCTAAGACCTCCTGTGAAATCCCATCAACCACGTTTGCCTCGTGGTTCTTCTTCTTATTTGACAACCTGCACTCAAAAATTTGTGACCCAACTTGTCACAATTGAAGCACTTCCATTAGAATTTTGGCTTCTTGGAGACTCCTCCCTTTAGATCCAATTTGGATCCTTTTCCAGACTTATTCTTCTAAAATTTAGAACTTTACCCATGTCCCACGACATTAGTCTTTGCTTCACCCAGACTAACATCCTTTTTCTCAGACTTCCTATGATCTTCTCCAATACGAAACTTGAGAATGAGATCCTCGAACTTCATCTCTTTTCGCTTATGTTTAAGATAGTTAGTGAAAGTCTTCCATGAAGGAGGCAACTTCTCAATGATTACAGCCACATGGAAGGTTTTGCTTAGGGTCATCCCTTCGGTATGAATCTCATGCAGAATCACCTGAAGCTCTTGAACTTGACTCATAGCTAGTTTAGAGTCCTCCATCTTGTATTCAAGAAACCAACCCATAATAAACTTTCTGGATCCAACATCCTCAGTTTTGTATTTCCGATCTAATGACTCCCACAATTCTTTGGTTGTTTTCTTTGAAGAATATATGTTCTACAACGAATCTGACAGCCCATTCAGTTTGTAGTTTCGGCGTAAGAAATCTGAATGATTCCATGCATCTATTGCATTCCATACCTGAACATCTCACTCTTCACCACCATTGATTTTAGGAGCTTCTACAGTCAAGAACCTAGCCAGGTTCAGTGTGGTCAAATAAAATAGTATTTTTTGCTGCCACCACTTGAAGTTTGGCCCATTGAGCTTGTCAGGCTTCTCCATGTGATTCATTGGTAAAAGAACCGAATTCATGTAGGGATTTGCCATCGGAACCTTCCATTGACTCACATACTGACTCTTCACCGGATCATGCATATTTCTCACTAATGAGTTGATGGCCCGTTTTATTGTAGCCACACTTGGCAACACAATAGGCACTTCACCCATAAGCAAAGAGTTCACAGCTGAAGTATCTAATCCCACACTTGGATTAACATTCGGAGTCTCTAGTGGAACACTCGAGCTCACATTAGATTTATCTGCCATAATATCTTAAACAGAATCAAATTGTTTTAGTATCACAAAAATAGTATCACAGATATAGATTGATATCAAATAAGTGAATCAACAATAGATTCTATATTCCACAATGGATATCACAATCAGTGTCTAATATTACAGATCGGATTACCAAACTGAAATCGTAATTGATTTCTAAATCAGTATACGTTAATAGACCCCATTTATCAAATTATAAAACAAATTATTCAATGAAATCAGTGTCTAGAAGCAGAACCAATTTTCACAGATTAATTTAATTGAAATTAGTGTCTGAAAACCATACTGAATTTTCACAAATCATTTTAATTTTAAAACTGAACCAGAAAAGTTCCAAGTTTGTCACGAACTGAAATAGAAACCAAAAACCAGAAAGTTTCAAGAAATATTTTTATCGAATAGAAGAAAGAAGTGGTGCAAACAAAATTTTTCTTAAGTTTATTGATTGTTGTACGCAAAAACAATCTGGTTCGAAATATGTAGAAAGTGAGCAACATAAACATATGGTTAGCGGAATCGAGGCCTTGTCCTTAAGACAATTTCGTCGGGTAACACCGTATGTGTAAGGCGATTGTCTCCTAGGATACAACGATTCAATACTGGAAGTGCAAAGCATAAACCACTCTCAACAAACTCAAATGAGGTTCGAACTTTCCAGAAAATAAAACAGAGAAGAGAGAATTCCATGAGTGTGAATGTATGTATGAAGTTTAGACTAGGGTTTCTTATATAACCGATGTCATATAAATTGATTTGGAAATTGCTTAGTAATTACATTTTAAATGATAAAGAATATTTAATTAAAGAATATTCTTCTAAAAGATTTATTACTGATTGATCATTGATTCTGATCACTTAGTGATCAAGTAAGTATTAGATTTCGAAATTGATCATTGATCTGATTACTTAGTAATCAAGTAAGTATCAGAATCCAAAACGAAAATTAGCTATTTCCTTAATTCAATTAATTTCCTTAATCAAAATGGAAATTACCATTCTTTCTTATCATTCATTTAAAACGTTTGACTTAGGGAATATAATTAATTTTTTCCTTTTCAGCCAACTGTTTTAGGAAAAATTATATTCAAAATAGTAGCAAAATTTCAGTTGTACTCTCACGGTCCAACTGGAGTGGCATTTGTGTACGCGGGTCGTGCCCATACACGATTCATGCAATCGAAGGTTCGAGGTCCTTGATTTGAAGCCTCTTGCGCGCGTGAGAGAAAGGCTTTATGCCACACATGTTGATAAGCTACTATCATACAATTACTTATATACTACATATAAGTTCATTACCCAACCAATATGGGATGCTCATTTTCCCCTACACAATGGGCTCACTTTGAGACTTAATTTCTCATTCACCCACTAATCTATTTGTGAGTTTGAGTGTACCTCTTCGAAGCTCTCATGAAGGAGAATTCAAATATACATTGATCTTTCATTTCCATGAACGAAACCAATCATACTCAAATAACACTCTCAAACCGATAGTTTGTCACAAATTTTCCAACAAAACCTTTACAATTGTTTTCTTAATATTTGTTTTGTAGGAACATTGGAACAGTTTAGTGAAGATTTAAACAAACTAGATTTTAAAGAAGCATAAATAATATTCAACCTATTAAAGTTGTTATCGTAAAATTTACTAGAGATGAGAAATTTCGATTAACACCCTGGAGACCACTACCGCGGAGGTGGTGGCTGGGGTAGGTACCTCGTACCTAACTTGTTCAAACAAAGATGGGTGTTTAAATATGAATGCAATGAAAATGGGAATATAGCTCTTTATTATAGATTGTATGTGCCATACAAAAATCTCTCAAACCCTCTTAATCTCGTTGGGGTATAGTAGGGTGGCAACCTCGTGCCAGTCGAATAGTAGAACACAACGACGACTGTGTTCTAGTTACAGAATTTAGGCAAAGAATCCCCTCTTACCCACTTTTTTATTTTTCTCTATTAGTTATCGATCCCCCTTATCAGTGCGTACTTGGGCGTATTTATACACAGTCCAAATAGGTTAAATTTTTGATTCTCCCACCATGATTCTCTGAATTCCATCTCTCATTATCAGTCAGGATCTTTTATTTAAAAGTCATTGACTTTGGATTAATGACAAAATTAGAGAATATCTTTGTTGGAGATAAGTTTGTTTCCTCTTTGGACTCAAACACTTGCCATCCACGTATGCGATGTTTCAACGTTCGATAGAGTGTGGATATGATCCTGTGTGTTTTCATGGAGTTCATCGAGCATAACGTTCATTGTTATGTAGAGCGAGATAGATCTGTGCCCTGGTCTTAGTACGAGTAGTTTGGCTAGACCTTTTTGAGTTCCTCAGAACTTGAGGTGGTGGCGCGGGTGCTCTTTGGTGGTAACAGAGCTTTAGCGAGCTTTTTCTCACTGGTCTAGATGGGTTTGAATCTTCCTTCAAAGAAATGAAGCAATACTGTAGTACCAGTTGGGTGTTTAATGGGTCTCTCTCTATGCTTAGAGAGGATGGCCTGCTTCTTGAGAGGTTACGAGGTAGCTTCGACTTCAGAGAGCCTAGACCGTCGCACATCGGGCTTCCTCTGAGTTCTTGTTTCGGTGTAAGGAGCTCGATAAGATCGTGTTAGGCTTCATCTCAGATGTGCTAGAGCTCAATGATCCTTCCTCACATCTACGGGCCGGTCTCCCCTAACTCGACTCCAGGATCTATGATTCTCGGGTTTTGATTCGGGCAAGGAAAGTGAGAATTTTCCTTTTGGTCCCTAACCAAATTTGGCTATTAACAAAAGTATTATCAGCTAGAAATCGACAACTATTTAGAGAACCTGTAGTCCCCAAAAAGTTAAGACTAGCAGAAAGATTTTTTTTAAAATTATTAGATAAAAGAATAGTTGAGATCAAAAGAGTCTTACCATAAATATGAACTAGCTTCAAGTAGGCGATCATGTTATCCCTTTTTACCTGATAAACCCCGAAAACTTGATTGACTCTGAGTAATGAGTCACTCTTGACCTGCAGATAATCGACCCCGAGCTGGATGGCTGCCTTCAACCTGCTATGAGGTCTTCATACTCCGCCTCATTGTTAGTGGCCTTAAATTCGAATCTGAAATAGTGGCAGCACTCAGTCCCCTCTGGTTCTATTAGCACTACGCTAGTTCCTCCCTTGGCTTTCCCGGATGCCCCATATGTGTAGAGGATCCAAGGCTTGCAACCTACCGGCCAACTGTCAAACTCTGGAACCTTCTCAGAAAATATATTTGCCGCTGCAAAGGTCGTTTGCCCTAAGGGCGCTGAGAACTCTACCACAAAGTCTGCTAAAGCCTAGGATTTGATTGTGGTCCTGGAATTATAATTTAAATCAAATTGGGTGAGTTCCAAGGCCTATAAGACAAGTCTTCCAGATACGTTTGGCCTTTGTAAAAAATGACGAAGAGGTTGATCTATCACTACTGCTATTGAGTGAGCTTGAAAATAGGGACAGAGCTTCCTTACCGAAGTAACCAGAGCATAGATGAGCTTCTCCAGGAGAGTATATTTTTTCTCCAGCTTGGTTAGAGCATGACTTACATAGTAGATTGGTCACTGGACCTTATCTCCATATTCCTTGACCAAGGCTCTACTCACTACAGTTTCTGAAACAGCCTAGAAGATTTGCAGCTCCTCTTCAGGACTTGGTTTGACTAGCAATGGAGGGTTCATCAGATATTTCTTCAAAAATTGAAAGGCTTGCTCGCTCTCTTGATCCTATTTTATGTTTCTTCTCTGCTTGATAGCCTTGAAGAAAGGGAGACATTTATCGGTGGAGCGAGAAATGAACCTGTTGAGCGCTGTTACTTGTCTGGTCAAGACTTGTACCGGCTTAAGTGATGTAGGGGATTCTAGGTCCAAGACAGCCTTGATCTTTTCTAGGTTAGCCTCTATGCCTCACTCATTAACCATGAAGCCCAGGAACTTCCCCGCAGTTACAGTGAAAGTACATTTGGAGGGGTTCAATCTCATCTGGTTTTCCCTTAGGATAATGAAAGCTCTGCGAAGGTAGTCCTGATGTCCCTCTGTGGATTGTGATTTTTTGATCATGTCATCGATGTACACCTCCATTGACTTTCCAATCTCGAGTATGAACAGTCGGTTAACTAGCCACCGGTATGTAGCCCCAACATTTTTAAGAGCAAACGATATCACTTTATAACAGTACAGGCCTTGTCCAATAATGAAACTGGTTTTATCTTGGTCGGTTGGATGCATCTTAATCTGGTTGTACCCTAAGAATGTGTCCATGAAGCTTAGAAGCTTGCTTTTGGATGTGGAGACAACCAATTGATCGATCTTCGATAAAGGAAAATTGTCTTTTTGACATGCTCGATTGAGGTCAGTGTAGTCAACGCACATACGCCACTTCCCATTCACTTTCGTGACCTTGACCACTTTAGCAATCCATTCGGGGTAGCGCACCTCTCTGATGAAGCCTGCTCTAATTAATTTATCTACTTCCTCCTAAATCGCATCGTTTCTTTTGGTGTTAAAGTGACGCCTTTTCTGCTTGACAGGCTTGAAGGTCGGATCCACCGCTAATCGGTGAGCAGCCAATGACATTGGGATCCTGGGTGTCTCGTCGTGACTCCAAGCAAGAATGTCATTAAATTCTTTGAGGAGTCTGATCAGACCCTCCTTCACTCCTGGCTTAAGGGTAGCTCTGACTTTGACGACTTTCGAAGGATCGTCCATTCGGATGTGTATCTCTTCTAGCTTGTCTACAGGATGCCCGCTGGCCCATTCCCTGCTATGATCTTCTACATCTGGCATCACGAGGTCATCCTCTTGGTGATCTGTGGGCTCTATATCTTTCAAGATCATCCTGGGTGTTACCCTCTCTTGGATAGTTATAACCTGTGTAAACTGCTTTGCTAGAGCTACCGGGTTGGCGGATACTGCATATCACTTCCTAGCTGCTTGCTGGTCACCACGTACTTCCCTCACCTTGTCTTCTACTAGAAACTTTAGGACGTTGTGGTAAATGGACAGGACCCCTTTCAAGGATGACAAGAAAGGTCTTCCTAGTATCACATTGTAGGCCAATGGGGTATCTACCACCACAAAGTCTGTCATAACATTTTACTGGAGAGATTTTATTCCAGCGATTACTGGGAGGATCTTTGATCACACAGGTATGATCGAGCCCCAGTGAATCCATATAACGGGGTAGTACAGCTATTGTAACACCATTGTTTCAAATTCAGTTTCTCCAAGGTATCCTTAAAGAGGATGTCGACGCTACTGCCTGTGTTAACAAGCACACGGTGGACCATACAGTAGGCAATCTGTACCGTGACCACCATTGGATCGTCATGAGGCTAGACTGTGTTGTAGACATTCACCCCGGTGAAAATAATCTATGCTTACTAGGAGGGGTCAGCCGGGTTCTGGTCGACCTTGAAGATACCTCGCCCTTCATCTATATGAGGGATTTTCCTCTTATGGTTTTTTTGGGAATTATTAGTGGTGCCAGCCAAAGTGGGCCCTCCGCTGATGGTATGTATCACTTGGATTTACTGCATCAGATCCGCCTGTTCCCCCTTTCTCTTTTTGGTATGCTCACGGATCTCATCTTGTACTTCTCTTCCAGTCTGAATACTATCCCTGACTTGCTGTAAGAACTCTATCAAACATCCTCCCCTTATCAGAGCCTTGATCTAATTATGCATGTTATAGCACTCTGAAGTGTTGTGACCCACGTCTTCATGAAAGTCACAGTACTTGTATCGGTTCCTCCTATCGACGGGGGCTTTCATGGGTGTAGGCTTATGTAGTAACCTCATATCTCGAATGGTGAGATAGATGGTTTCACGGGATGCATTGAAGGGGGTGTAGTGATCATACCCTCTCTCATCTCGCGTTAAAGGGGATACTGTCCTGGGAGGAGGCGAAGCCTGTGGAGGAGTTCGCCTTGCTGGATACCTTTCTTGCTTGGGTTGAGAAATGGGGAAGCGGTATGTTGACCTATTAGGAGGTTTATTCTGATTTTTCTGAGTTGGCTAAGGTCTGGGAGTTTCCTTCTTCCGACGCTTCACCGTTTTCATGTCGTCATGCTCTATCTTGACCTTAAGTTGTTCGTCGACCTCGACTTGCTCTAGAGCCCGATCATAGGCATCCTGGTAGATCTCTAGAGGTCGTTTGGCAAGGGATCGAAAAAGCTTACCCGCCCAAAGGTTCCGCCTAAAATTGGCAAGAATATCTTTTTTAGTGAAGACCCCCATTTGGATGACTTCCTTGTTGAAGCGTTCCACATATGACCGGAGTGTCTCACCTCGCTCTTGGATCACATAATAAAGGTGTATGGGATATTTTGGATGCGGTTTGACCCCTTGGAACTGTGAGCAAAAAACTGTTGATAGTTTTATGAAAGAATCCGTGCTACCCACAGGCAACTTCCTGAACCAAGCCTTTACGTAGTCAGTCAGGGTGGTAGGGAACATCCTGCACATGGCACCCCTGGTGGTATTTTGGATTTCCATTTGCTGGATGAAGCTCTCTAGGGGGCTCAGGGGTCTTCTGTCCTAAAAAACTTATCAGTCGGCATCTTGAATTTCAGCGGGAGCTCCACCTCCCAAATCCAACTAGTGAAGTAATCATTCATTTCGCTCAAAGGGTCTTTCTTGTCAACCTTGAACTTTCCATTCTTTATCTGCTAGATCTCCTTCTGTAACTTTGCCAGCTGGTCTCTCAGGTGTTTGTTCCCGGGTTTCTTTGAGTTGACCTCGGACTTCTCACTATCGGATCCCTCTGATGAATTGGTGATCACTACCCAGTCCTCTCTATGAATGGGATCTACCTGCTGGCTTCCTTCTCTTCTAGCCTGAGCTTCCCTCATTGAAGTCGCCGGACGAGGACCCTCTCGCTGCTTCTGGGGCAGAGCGTCCAATACAGATTTAACTCACCTGGGCTGGTAATGTTATGGTCTTTCAGGAACTGGGGGTATGGAACCTAGCCTATCCCGGATTGAAGGTTGGTGCCCGGTTCTATCTCAGGTTGGCTCTAAGGATGAGGTCCTAGCGATCAAAGATGGGATGCCTGGCTCCGTGTTTGCTCGACTCTCCCTGATTGTTGGGATTTATTGGCTGGCTTGCAATGCCTTCAGCGAGCAGGCGAAGGCGGACACTCACCACGAAGGTCGCCACTTGCTGGTCGAGCATGGCCTGGCTTACTATAGGGGGACAAAAAGCCCGCACAACTGTTGGTCGGTTCGATACCCGGTTGTGGTACCCATATTTTCTCCTCTTCTTCAGGACCTTTCATGTCAATGCAGCCGAAGGCTATCCCTATGCTTCGGGTTGTCCTTAGGAGGAGCGGAGCCTCATAACTCCTTAAAAACAACAAACTTGTAAATATAAAAATGGTGGTGTGGGTTTCCCACAGACGGTGCCAGAAAGTGTTATCGGAAAATTTGCTTGAGATGAAAAATTCTGATTAATACCCTCAAGACCACTACCACATAGGTGCTGGCCGGGGTAGGTACCTCGTACCTAACTTGTTCGAACAAAGATGGGTGTTTAAATGTGAGTACAATGAAAATGGGAATATAGCTCTTTATTATAGATCGTATGTGTCATACAAAAATCTCTCAAACACTCTCAATCTCGCTGGGGTAGAGTAGAGTGGCAACCTCGTGCCTGTCGAATAGTAGAACACAACGATGGCCATGTTCTGGTTACAAAATTTAGGCCAAGAATCCCCTATTACCCACTCTTTTCTTTTTCTCTATTAGTTATCGATCCCCCTTATCAGTGCGTACTTGGGCGTAATTATACACAGTCCAAATAGGTTAAATTTGTGATTCTCCCACCATGATTCTCTGAATCCCATTCCTCCTTATCGGGCGGGATCTTTTATTTTAAAGTCATTGACTTTGGATTAATGACGAAATTAGAGAATATCTTTGTTGGAGATAAGTTTGTTTCCTCTTTAGACTCAAACACTTGTCATGCACGTATGCGATGTTTCAACGTTCGATAGAGTGTGGATATGATCCTGTGTGTTTTCATGGTATGATTCCTCATGGAAGTCGTCGAGCATAACCTTAATTATTACGTAGAGCAAGGTATATCCGTGCCCTGGCCTTGGTACTAGTAGTTTGGCTAGACCTTTCTGAGTTCCTCAGAACTTGAGGTGGCCTTGCTGACGCTCTTGAATCTTCCTTCAGAGAGACGAAGCAATAATGTAGTGCCAACTGGGTGTTTAATGGGTCTCTTTGTGTGCTTGGAGAGGATGACCAGCTTCTGGAGAGGTTACGAGGTAGCTTCGACTTCGGGGAGCCTGGACCGTTGCACATCGGGCTTCCTCTGAGTTCTTGTTTCAGTGTAAGGAGCTCGATACGATTGTGTTGGGCTCTACCTCGGATGTCCCAGAGCTTGACGATCCTTCCTCGCATCTATGGGGCGGTCTCCCCAGCTCGACTCCAGGATTTCGGGCTAGGAAAGTGGAGAATTTCCCTTTTGGTCCTTATCCAAATTTGGCTATTAACAAAAGTATTATTAGTTAGAAATCTACAACTATTTAGAGAACCTTTAGTCCCCAAAAAGTTAAGACTAGCAGAAAGATTTTTTTTGAATTATTAGATAAAAGAATAATAGAGTTCAAAAGAGTCTTACCATAAATATGAACTTTAAAAGACTAAAATATTTAGACCTAGAAATCTCAATCTGTAAGAAAACAAAGCTTAATTTACAAAACAATATAAAAATTAGTTGCAACGTATAACATCTAGAAAACCATTATAAACACATACCACATACAACCAATAGTCAACAAAATTTATAGTAGATTTACTAATAAATATAGGACAAAGCTTAGAAGAAAATTTAGATACGACTAATAAAAATATTACGATTTAGTTAGTTTTTTTTTTGGAAAAAGCAAAGTTAATACTTTAAGAAAGAATTTAGATTATTTAAAAGAATCTTTAACAGATTTTAATAGTCAACTTAAAAGATTTATTAGTAAAATAGAGAGAGCAGAATTAAATAACCTAATAGAACTTAAAAATCCTACACCTGTAGAAATAGAAATAAAAGATTTAGTCTAGAATCTAGAGAATATTAAGGAAACACAAAAAGAACTTCAACAACTATTACAAACCATTGCAAAGTTAGTCGTTGAATGAATAATAATTTAATAAAAATACGTCAAGAACTAACTTCTGAACCCATAAATAACTTACCAATAAGAATAAGTTTTTAATCAACATCAACAAAGCAACACACTTATTCAAGGATAAAATAACACAATCGTAAAGTTATTATTACAAGCTGTAGAAAAAATTGATACGCTAGAACAAAAGACAGAAAAGTTAAATCATAAAAAAATAGATTCAGAATACTTAGCTTGTTTAGTAAAAAGAATTGAAATTTTAGAAAACAAAGAAAGTCCATTTGAAAAACCAAAAGTAGATATCAAAGATATTCTACGTCCAAAGGTAAATTTAGCATCTAAACTTGGAATTAGCATGAAGCTTTACTGTGAAACAGTCCACAATAGATTAGAGTAAGGAGTTTACTTAATTATAGTAATAAAATGTTGGAAGTAGGTTTTAAAAACGTGCAGAAGAAAAACTTTTACGGAGAAGGAATCCTTGATAACTTTAAGAGTAGTTTATATATTTACAAAGATGAATTTACAATAGTTGTAGTAAATAATTGAGAAGAAGTAACTTTAATAAGTCCTCAAAGCGTAAAAGAAATAAAAATATTCTGCAATACACCTAGAAGTAGTAATCATACAGATACTTGGTCAAACAAGAGCTTGATTATATACTAAAGCACATTTGTATTTGTATGATGGAAGATTCAATGACCATGAACAAGCTCAATTAGCAACAGTCGAAGTAGACCTTAGAAGTTAGAAACATAGTAGTAGTAGTAGGATGCCTCCCTGATATAGACAAAGACACAAATGAATTCTTTAGTAAGATAAAATTAAGTATACAATTCAAAGGTTTTAATATGAATGTAGAATATAACAAGATAAAAATAAGCATATGTAAGTATTTGGTTTTAATATGAATGCAAAATACAATAAGATAAAAATAAGCATATGTAAGTATTGATTGTTCATAACCCACGGTTTGCAAATCATTCCACAAGTTTTGTTCTGAATAAACTTGTGGTTGAGATTTTCCAAACATAGAATTTCCCACTTTGATTGCTTCGGTGAGAGAATGAATTGCTTTAATCATCTCATCAAGAATATGCTCAGCATTTGAAGACCATGTCATGTGTTTTTCAGTCCATTTTCATTTTGTTTTTTTTTAAATGATTTTGAATTCGCGTTCGTTAACTGTTTTTCATTTTGTTTTCAAAAAAATAAAAACAAAACTAGTGTTAAAAATGAAAATTTTGAAAAACAAGTTTTAGTTGTTTTCATTTTGTTTTTCGTTTTGTTTTTAACTTTTTTTTCCATTAAAAAACTCGCTTCTATTTTTACGTTTCTCTCTTTTTTCGACTCTCATCATTGTTCTTCTTCTTCCTCTGCTTCTCTCTTCTTCTTCTTCCTCTGCTTCTCTCTTCTTCTTCTTCTTTTCCTCCTTCTCCTCCTTTACCTCCGATCTCCTCCGATCTATAAGTTTTTTGTCTTGTCACCGTCTCCTCCTCCGGCCTTGGTATTTTTGGGATTATGCTCGATAGCAAGAGTGTAATAATGTATTTAACAATCTTTTCATATTAATAAAGTGATTTCTAGTTTAACAAATCTTATAGCATTTATAGTTTAATTATTATAACTGTTAAAAGTAAATAACCATACGGTCAAAAGACTATGAGAAAAGAAGAATTGTTCATACATCTGGATATGTATGAGGTACATACAATTCTTTAGTTAGTCTTGAATAATATTCACAACTTAAGAAAAAGGTGCTAGGGTTTAAGCCCTAAAGATGTAATTTGTAAATGGATTTAAGAAAAAAATAAAACGAAAAGTTCCATTCATTCATGTTGTGTTATTTATTTTATAACTTATGCATATATTTAACATCCAAGATTGCCATATGTAATCTCGAACTGTGTATATGAGTGTCATTTACAGATGGATACAGTAAGAGACGTGCAATCTAAAGAATCTATAGATAGCAAATAAAGCTGGGTACTTTATTTGTGGTTAATCTATAGTTGTGGTCCATTCCGTAATGTACGATGATTCTATCTTGAATCATTCATATGAGATATGGGATTGGAGACACCTTGTATGATGTGATCATATAGGATTGGGACATGATCTATATGAATCTCTCACCAATATCCGTTTACCGATGAGATTCATATATATCAACTAAGGATGGCTATATATGGGTGATCTTAATCCTAAGTGTCTTATCGACTCCTTCAGGTTAGATCGTGGTTTTTGATATACTATAGGTGAGGTCGGATGCAGTTCCTGATCAATATGCTCCGTATGTTGGGATTACGGTTTGGCTTGTGGTTGGTAAGTTTGTACACAATAGTGGAATTCACTCCTTCTTGTAAGAAATAGACAATAGTTCCCTTATAACAGATATTATGATCCAACTCTAATTATGAACTATTGTGGAGGATCACACCATATGTAATAGCTATATCGATGGACACCGAGTTGTATCGGTCTGTGTAAAAGCGTCTACAGTTGAGAGAGTACAGTTTCAAGTTTTTAGTACAATTACACCGTAGTTAATAATCAAGGAATATTAATTAAATAGTTTAATTAATGATTCCGATGATTATTGGAGCTCAAAATACTGTGGGTCCATTAGGTCCCCTTGCTAGCCCGATCGATTTAGGTAATAAGGGTCACGGTTAATTAATTAGATTATCCAATTAATTGTGTTACGAAAGTGATACGTATTTATTCAGGAATAATTGAATAATGATATTATTTAATTAATGAATGTTAATAGTTAAACTAATTAAACAATTAGATTATTTAATTATATTAATAATTATGAATTATTAATTAACTATTAATTAGAGTGTATTTATTGATATTTGGATTTATGTAAAGATAAAATAATAGGATTATTTTATTTTAATAAATGAATAAGATAAGAACATACATATCAGTGTTTTGTTTGAATGCAAATTGAGTTTGCGTGAAAAACAACACTTCATTAATGCACATATATCAGTTTGTTTAGGATACAAATAGGGGTAGTGTGTGTGAAACAATATACAACAAACACCTGATATAAACTAAAAGAGATATACGCTAGATGTATTATTGGGTGGATGGTGTGCGTTGTATATTATATTTTTTGGTGAAGAGTGTGCAATTGGATTATAGAGAGAAGTCAAAAAGAGTTTTTGATAAATATATATGTATATGTTCGTGCACTGTTGAGTAAAAACAAATAAACAGAAAAATATTTCTAGAAAATTATTGGCAATATTTTTATATACTAGAATTGTTCTAATTTGTAAACAGAGAATAAAGAGTTTCTTTAATTCTCTCTATATCCTCTATTCAAGTTCTTAAGACCGTGACGCGTCCACACGCAGTTACCAGTCCTGGAAGATAGCGAGAAAGATCAAGTGGTTCAGACAGGAGCACATCGTAAAGTGAATGAGCCTCCAAACGTTGGTAAGATTGGTTCAGACAAGAGCATATCGTAAAGTGAAGGATCCTCCAAACGCTGCTAAGATTTTCTTCTTCTGATTATATCGATTTCAATTTCTTGTGTTTACATATTGTATGTATTAATTTCGAAAAATAATTACGATCCAAATTTTACTGGTCCCAGATACAGATTATGATCTGTATAAAAAATTTAAAATCTTACTTCCGTTGCGTGACCGATGAACGGGGTTCCAACAATTGGTATCAGAGCCAATTTATTTTTCAGAACAGGAAATTTTTTTCGATGCTCCTGTATGTATGAATGTGTAGGCACCATCTTTATGATTGTATGAATGTTTATAATTTAGTTGTTTAATTTAAACATAGTTGATCGGAAACTTTTATGGTACTATAGATTTAGGGTTTATGGGTTGTATAATTTTTATTTTATTTATTTTTACTATTATTGTATTGTAAATAAATATAATTGAAACCTGTAAACGAAAAACTGGAGTGATACTATTCATCGGCACTGTTTACCGGGGGTACTGTTCACCAGACACTGTTCACGGCGGCACAGTTCATGCATACTGTTCATACGGTACTATTCACATCTTGTACGGTTCCGTTGGCAAGTGTTGCCTAGTGTGTTCCGTGAAGATTTCCCGTTTCGGATTCATGAGATGAATCGGAGTGACCAGAAGAGACTGGAAGATATCTGAAGTTACTAGAAGACCAAGGAATGCCTTGGGAACTTTTTTATAATTTTAGATTCCAATTTTTTAGGTTAAATAATCCACGGTACTCGGGCAATTCATATATTCTTTATATTATGTGATGATAAAAGCATTTCCATACATACGTATGTCATTTAGATTAGATGTGCCTACACAAATATATTTGGTATTTCATACATGCATTATAACCTGATATTTTATATATCTTTTTTTTAATGTGATTAAAATGGGCAATATACATAATTGGCTATGAATAATGAGATTAGTTTTTAATGGTTAGAAAACTTGGCAATTCTCATTAATATTAATCTAGTTATTAAAGAGTTTAATAAGTTAGATTAATAGGTTCATTTATTGTAATTAGGATTAATATGATTAATTACCCAATAATAAATGAATCGAATAAAATATTAGAGTTTTAATTGTTAAAACTTGGTAAATACTATTATAATAATCTAACCTTAGTAAATAGTTTACTGAATCTTAGATTGTTCACTAATAGATTAGATTTTTAATTGTTAAAAATCATTAATAATTTACTAGTTAATTAGAATTTGGTTCTAATTAGTTAATACGCTAGATTACTTGATTAAAGTTAGTCGTTTAATCCTGTAGAGTCTAGGTGCATTAACAGTTGATAGAAAACCCCTATTTTTAAAATAGTGAGTGGGAGAGGGATATATGACATATATATCCCGCGGCCTCCATCATTAGTTCAACACTGTGAGATCCAAGTGGGGCTCTGTGACGGCTTTGCTTTCATTCTCCCTTAGGACGGTTTCCACAATAGTCAATACCAAGGTTGACTTCTTAACGGACAGGATTTCTTAGGGTATTTCGGGATTGACCGACCCTAAGGTGGTAATTCTCGAGTTAAGCTCGTAAGATCTAAAATGGCGGGTTACACTCACAAATGTTTTGATTAAGTTTGTTAATTAAAAACCTGACTAAATGAACGATGGTTGAGTGATATGGAATAAGAGTTATTCTAGAATATCATTTTATTGAGAATGTCTCGGTCCAACGTGCAAAGACTTGACCGACCCTAAGACAACACTTCTTTGTGTTATGTTGGATTGTCATGGTATAGCAACTAGTTTTAGGGTAGTTCTAGTTCGTTAAACATGTTTAAATTTATGCCAAAGCACTCGCACTTGTTTTAAATAAATGACTGAATGAATGTTTTATTTATTTCAGCAATAATGTCTTCTACATTACTTCAAATTCTCACAAACGACAAATTAGTTGGTGATAACTACACTAAGTGAAAACTTAACATTAATGCAATATTGGTCACCGAAGACCTCAAGTTTGTGCTTACGAAGGAATGTTCTCCAGTGACTGTTGTCAATGCCACATGAATTGTTCGTGAGGCATACCAGCAATTGCCTCATGAGCAATGGGTCTCATATGATGAGAAGGCCCGAACATATTTGTTGGCTTCTGAGACAGACGTGCTTGTCACAAAGCATGAAGTAATGACTTCAGCATTCAAAATCATGGAGTCATTGCAAGCTATGTTCGGGCAACCCTCCGAGCAAAAGTGACATGAAGCTGTTCATTTCGCTATGCTCGCTCGTATGAAGGAAGGTACATCAGTTCGTGAACATGTCATGAGCATGATGTCCTACTTCAACACGATTGAAGTCAATGGTAGGGCCATTAACGAACCCAGTCAAGTAAGCATCATACTGACTACTCTTCCGAAGAGTTTCGATCAGTTTAAGAGTAACTACGGGATGAACAAGTTAAAGTTCAGTCTTACACAGTTGCTCAATGAGCTTGCTACTTTTGAGTCCTTGATTCAGGATCACAAGGTCAAGACCGGTGAGGCAAATGTTACCGAACCGTCTTCCTCTAATAATAAGAAGAGGAAGAGGTCTAGTAGGAAAGCGAAGGGTAAGCCTAAACCCAAGAAAGCCCAAAGCAAGAAGAAGTCCAAGAAAAGTAAATATGATTTACTTGTTCTTGAGTCATGTTTAGTGGAAGATGAGTCTTCACCCTGAATAGTTGATTCGGGGGCCACTAACCATGTTTGTTCTTCTTTACAATTGACTGATTCTTAGACATAACTAGAGGAGCAAGCCTTCTTAAAGCGTGTGGGGTCAGAGGATGTCGTGTCGGCACGAGCAGTGGGCGTAATTAGATTACGTTTTTGTAATAATTATATATTGTTGGACAATGTATTTTATATTCCTGGATTTACACGGAATTTGATTTCTGTTTCTAAGTTGTTAGAACAAAAATATTTTATTTTTTTTAATAATAAGTCTATTATTATTGGAAAGAATGGTCTGAATATTTGTTCAGGAATTAATGAAAACAATTTGTGTGTGTTAAGACCGTTAATACATACTGCACTGCTCAACACCGAACTGTTTAAGGTTGAAAAACCAAAAACTAAACGACTTAAGATTTCTCCAGATAATGACACGTATCTCTGGCATCTAATGCTTGGTCATATCAACCTTAACCGGATAGACAGACTAATAAAAAACGGACCTTTAAGTGAGTTAAAGGTTGGCACCTTACCTGTCTGCGAATCTTGTCTGAAAGGTAAGATGACTAAAAGACCTTTTATGGGAAAATGGCTTAGAGTAAGAGCATGGGATAGTTTCCCAACTCACAGCTCCCGGTACACCTCAGCAAAATGGTGTAGCGGAGAGGAGAAATAAAACCCTAATGGAAATGGTGAGATCTATGATTAGTTTCTCATAATTATCAAATTCCTTCTTGGGATATGCATTACAAACAACGCCATATATTTTGAAAGTGGTGCCATCCAAATCTGATCCTAAGACTCCCCTAGAGTTGTGGAATAGTTGTAAAGCTAGTTTACGATATTTTCGCATATGGGGGTGTCCAGCACACGTGCTAATGAACAGAAGTGGAAAGCTAGACTCCAAGTTTGTGGTATGTTTGTTTGTAGGATACTCCAAGGAGACCGGAAGTGGACACTTCTATAATCTCTAAGATAACAAACTATTTTGTATCGACAAATGCAACATTTCTTGAGGAAAATTATATTAGTGACCATAAACCTCGTTCCAAGATTTTATTGAATGAGATGGAGCCTGGTGAGACTAGTGCTTCATCAACAAGAGTTGTTGATCCACAAACATCTAAGAGTCAGATGGTTCTTGATCAGGATACACTATCACCTAGACGTAGTGAGAGGGTTGTGAGACAACCTGAACGCTATTTAGGCATAGGTGAGGGACAATGTGTTGTCTCTACTGATAGTGTGGATGATATATTGACACTTAAGAATGCAATGGAAGATCCTGATAAAGAGGAATGGCTTAAAGCATGAATCTCGAGATGGAGTCTATGTACTCAAACTCAGTCTGGGATCTTGTAAACTTACCGGATGGGGTAAAACCCATAGGTGTAAGTGGATCTACAAGAGAAAGAGAGGAGTGGATGGGAAGGTAGAGACCTTCAAAGTATTGCTAGTGGCTAAGGGTTATACCCAGAAAGAGGGGTCGATTATGAAGAGACCTTCTCGCCAGTAGCCATGCTTAAGTCTATTAGGATTCTCTTATTCATTGCTGCCTATTTTGATCAAGTCATGAAAAGTTTTGGATTTATTCAAAACCTTGATGAACCCTGTGTATACAAAAGGATTAATGGCGACAAGTTGGTTTTCCTAGTTCTTTACGTTGATGTTATACTACTCATCGGAAACGATGTAGGTGTATTGACATAAGTAAAAGAATGGTTAGCAAACAAATTGATATGAATGACTTAGGAGAAGCAAGTTATATTCTTGGTATCCAAGTCATAAGGGATAGAAATAATAGAATGATTGCACTATCCCAGGCTTCATACATAGATAAAATCTTGTCTAGATTTTCCATGCAAGATTCCAAGAAAGGTATGTTACCTTTTAGACATTGAATCAAACTTTCTAAGGAACAAGTTCCTAAGAATGAGCATGAAGAGCAATTCATGAGTAGGGTTCCATATGCCTCGACAGTTGAGAGTCTCATATATGCAATTCTCTGCACTAGACCATATATTTGTTTTGTTGTTGGCATAGTTAGCAGGTTACAATCGAAACATAGTCCTGCTCATTGGACGACAGTCAATCATATTTTCAAGTATCTCAGAAGAACAAGAGATTATATGATTGTATACTCTAAAGGGGATTTAATTCCCCGTTGGGTATACATATTCTTATTTCCAATCGGATTATGACTTCAGAAGATCAACATGAGGATCTGTGTTTACACTTGGAGGAGAGGCAGTCATATGGAGGAGTATCAAACAATCTTGTATTGCTGAATCCACCATGGAAACCGAGTATATTGCCACATGCGAGGCTGCTAAAGAGGTTGTCTGGCTCTGCCAATTCTTGATTGAATTGGAAGTGGTTCCTGATGCGAATAAGCAGATCACTATCTATTATGACAATAATGAAGCAGTGACTAATTCGAGAGAACCAAGAAGTCATAAGAGATGGAAACACACTGAAAGAAAGTATCACATTTTAAGGGAAATTATGTATAGGGGAGACGTGACAATAACCAAGATCACGTCAGTAGAAAATCTAGCGGATCCCTTTACAAAATCTCTTCCACAAAAGATTTTTGATGGGCACCTAGAGAATATGGGGATAAGAGATATGACACATTTGCTATAGAGAAAGTAGGAGATTGTTGGGATTATGGTAACAAGAGTGTAATAATGTATTTGATAATCTTTTCATATTAATAAAGTGATTTCTAGTTTAACAAATCTTATAGCATTTATAGTTTAATTATTATAATAGTCAAAAGTAAATAATCATATGGTCAAAAGATTATGAGAAAAGAAGAACTGTTTATACATCTGGATATGTATGAGGTAGACATAATTCTTTAGTTAGTCTTGAATAATATTCACAACTTAAGATAAAGGTTGGGCACCTTTATCTTGTCAAAGTTGTAGATTCTTTTGCTCGCATTTGAGTGGGATCAAAAGTGTTATAATAAGTCTAAAATCGTCAAAGTGTGGTGTCTTTGGGTAAAAGAATCTAATGCACTTGATGCATTGAATTGGATCACAGTGAAATACTTTATCTAGAACCGTTAATGGATAAAAGTTTTCACTTGAAGACAATCAGAGAGTCTATCTCAATCTTGAGACAAATGATGAACTTATGGTTGCAAGTGTTATCATTTGAGCATAGTCTATCCTCGATAGTTTGGTGGTATTCATTTGTTAATCGATAGAGGACTTCATTTATAGATATGGACATCATGGCTCCATTTACTTAATGAGAGTAGAATATCATCATGCAGATATTTTGAGGTATTGGATATTAAATCTTAACATTACGTTTTCAATAGTGTCTATCGAAATATGGTTTCTGGACAAGTCAAAATATCCAAGTTCAAAATGTGGTCATATGAGTAAATATGGTAACTTGGAGAGCTATAGGCGGTCTATGAGCTTTTGGCGATTACTGGTATTCTTCACGTGGATATACTTTCTCCATTAAGATTGTCTAGGATATGAATGAGCAATATTAACTTATTCTATCTTTATTTAAGAGTTCAATTTTAGTTCTTTAGTGGAATGAACTAAAATTAATAGATCGGACCTAAGTGAATCATTTGTTGATTGTGATTAGGTTATGTCTATTGAGGCCTAAATTTAGATAGCCCGCCAAGATCCTCATTCCACACGAACTTGCATGGATCATTTGATATATTTTACCAGACCAATTTATGGGTCCATCTAGAATTGTATTAAGGCATGTGGACTTGATTCTTTTAGTAAGAATTGGTATAGTTCACATGTGGACTTTTTATTTAAGTCCAATGGATTTAATAAAATAGGAAAAATAATATTTGGCCCATATATATTGGCTTGGGCGGCTAAGGCTATATATAATATTTTATTATATTGTTTCTTATTTTATTATTTAATTAAATGAAAATTAATTAATTTGTTACTTAATTAATTATTTAATTAAAGGTCAAAATCTTTTTCCTAGTAGGAGAAGGTCTCCTAGAGTCATATTATTGTTGGTAATATGGTAAGTATCAAATACTATATTTGATAAGTAGATAAATAAAAGGAATTTATTTATCTAGTCAAATTATGAAGTATTTGATTTCTATTAGAACTCTAATTTACAATTTGCCAAATTATGAAGTTTTTGATTTAGTCACAATTAAATTTATATTCAATAATTGGTTATTGAATAAATACACTATTTAAGTTGGATTATGAGTCTTTGTGTGCAAAAGAAATCCTATTTTTAAGAGGATTGAATTCAAATTTTGATAGGAGTCTTGGTGAAGTAAAAATCCTCTTTCTATGAGGATTTTAGGAGGATTTTCGGCCACCTATATATACTCTAAGATAGAATTTCGACCAAGACCTAATCTTTGGTGTGAGAAGTTGTTTTTTTTTTATATATATAGTTATAAAAAAAACTTCGTCCAACTCATGGATATTGTGTATTGAATTCGGCCAAGGAGAAGAGAAAAGAGGAACGTTTTGTTTTTGTTAGTGCACTTGTAGCCTTTACATCAAAAGGTTTTGTGTACAACATTGAATCAAGGTTCACATGAGTTTCAATCAAATAGATTGATAATTCACAAGTGACCGGACGTTCTTGGGTTTTCTCTTGGAGGATTATTGTGACTAACAAAGAAGAAGATTTTGTTTATTTCCATCCTCGGGTTTACAATTAAAAGAAAGGGAGCCCACACTTCTAGATGATTCATGTTCGTGATTGGATTGGAAGATCTTACGGATTCAATTCAACGATAGTTCAATCGTCATGAAAAAAAAGTACGATACTTTTAATATACGTCAACTAATCTAGGGTTAAGGTTCTTTCTTTTACAGGAGAAAATTTTTAAAATATACCAAACCCTAATTTTACGCTTGCACCGCGTTTTGAACCGATTTTTCTCTACAGATACTGCCTGTGAGTATTGGAAAATTAGGAAAAATAATAGGGAATAAAAGATATGAAATGAAGATAAGAGATTCAACAAAAAGAAAGAAAAAGGGGGAGAGAGAGAGATCGAGTAAGGATGTCAATAATGCACTACTTGTTGAACTTCTCTACGTTTTACTACTTTGGATGGACATCGACGGTGACCGTTGACGGCGACGATCGAGTATCCGATAAACGACGGAGAGCAAGCGTGAGTGGGCTAGACTACAGCTCCAGCTCCCTCTTATATTTTTAATTCAATCAAAACCAGGTTTGATTGATTCAACCGATTATTAAAGCATTACATTTTGAATTTGTTATATGTACTTGGCATTGACAAGAAATTTGAAAACTTCAAACAATTACAAGACCAAGTTGTTCAGGCAACAACGACAATGCCGTTTGATTGAGACACAAAACCATTCTTTTTTACACACACTTTATATAAATCAAAGTCAATCTAACAACTTTTGATTGATTATTCTTGTAATCTTGCCGGTTTTGTTGTTTCTGAGTATTGTTTAACTGTGAAATACATACATGTTCTTCTTGGGTTAAAAAAAAAGGGAGAGGCGAGTGAGAGTGGGAGATAGAATATGAGAAATTGAGAAATTGAGAAACTGGTAACTGGTTCTTCAATTCAATTAGCTAAAATATATATTAAGTATCTTTTTATCAATTTATTGACAAATTTTGATATTTTTATTATTTAATGACACTTTTTGATATTTTGAATCAATTTAGTGTTAAATTTTGATATTTTATTTATTTATTTACCATACGCGTTTTTTTGTGTTTTTATTTTCATAATACAACTTTCGGTATATGCTACCAGACAATTTTTCGGATTTCAAAAACTGAAACCAAAAACATTGTTGTCATTTTCATTTTTCTTTTCGAAAAACAACCGAAAAATGCTTACAGGATGGACTCCTAAAAGTCTTTCTTTTTTTACGTTTCAACTGTACAGTTTGAGTGGATATTCGAGAAGTGGTTCCTAGAGATACCATTGTGTCCATGTCATCATCCATATGAGCAATGATCTCTAAAGTGACTTCATTTTGCGACAATAGTTGATCGATGCCTTCAATGGTTTCATAGTCATCTCCACTTCCATTATCCCACCTTTTATACTAGTCTTTAGCTATTTCTGCACCAGCACTTGTTGCCCTATCTTTTGCAAATAGGTCAACCAATTTCTCATAGTTACCAATCAGCGCGTGTCACCATTTTTTGGCACTAGGATTTGCCTGTTTAAATTAAACAAAAAAATAATTAATTATATCGATCAACATACAAATATAAAAGCATATGTTTTAATATAACATATACAGTAAATTTCAAAAATACCTATAACAAATTCTCCCAAACTTCATGTTCGGCAATCCAAATTTTTGTCACTGGATTCCACGCAAACCCACTCAAACCACCATTGATGAACAAGTCAAATCGTTCACTAAAATTTGTTTTAAGACTCTTCATACGATTCTTCACTTTATCTTTGTCAATATTCACTCCAAGCTTTTCACGCAGTTCTAAACAATGTTCTCATAAGCTTTTGATGTAAATTTATATCAATCCTATTCCTTTAGGCATGTTGAGTATACAATGTATCAATAAGATGATCATCCATTTGTGGTGTCCAAAAAAATCTATCCATTTTATTGGTATCATTGTTATCTTTTTTTCTTTCCCATCGGTGATCATTATAAAGTATGTAGGAAAAAATAACAAGAAAATAATAACAGTACACCATTAACAATAAAACAAATAAACTGCCAATTGCATTAGTGTTCAAGAGAAAGAAAAAAGAGCATTAATAAGTAGACAAACAACATGTTAAGAATGACATAAAACTGACAGCAATAGAGCTACTATTTCGATGACTTAAAAAAATACTGATAAAAGAGAATTAGAGTTGATATCACAATAATACCATCAAATATCCTATAATGTTCATCTACTGTGCAACCAAACAATAAGGGGTGGATGCACAACATAAAATAATACACAAATTTTACTGCACACTATTGGCCTTCCAGTTTCTAATTCATCAACAAAATAAAATAAAATAAAATAAAATAAAATACACAAACAGATGACATTAAAATTAAATAAAACATAAAATTAATATTAAAATTAATATTAAAAAAAAACACTAACAGATTATTAACAAGAAAAGTATTGTAGCTTTCATTTAAACAAATGTAATCCCTTTACATTTCAGTAGCCAATGTATCTCTAATAAGTTATCCTCGAGTAGTGTCTTCATCAGTAATCATAGAATTGTTGTAAACTTCAAAATGGTTTTCATCTATGTTTATATAAGTGTCATCAACCTCCTCACTTTCTTCAAACTCATTAGAAATCTCTTTATCCACTTCCTCAATAAGGGACTTTCAGTAGGATCCACACCCATTAAATAATTATGTATGATGCAACATGCCAAAGTAATTGACGATTGCGTGTCAGCTGAATAGTTAGGCTCAATCGTACTTCCTATAATTCGATTTAGAACACCAAACACTCTCTCAATTGCATTGCATAATGATGTGTGACGAAGATTGAATAACTCTTGAGAATTTTATGGCGGATGGGAAGAATACTCTTTCAAGTGAAAACAAACTCCTCTATACGGCGCAATAAGTCCACTTCTTAACATATATTCAGCTTCAACTAGATAATATTTCCTATTAAGAAGAATGAGAATTACTATGTAGTATTCTTACTAATTATATAACAAAATTGTATATTTTTTTATTAAAAATTTAAAATATACCATTAGGAATTATCAGCTTATCTTTTCTCGTTAGTGCATTTTTTTTAATCCTCGAATAAGATGCAGTTCCTTCCCATTCAGATAAGATATATGTAAACTTTAATTCAAAAGAACATGCAGCTAACACATTTAAAGTTGAGTAACGCTTTCTACCACGATACCTTGGTGTATCATCCCTCGAAACTTTTACACGAACATGTGTTCCATCAATTGCCCCAACACAATCCTGTAATATTTAATAAATATAATGGTGTACATACAAATATATATTAAAAATTGTAAATTTTCTATAAGCTAAACATATGTACCTTATAGTATGGATATAACCTATTGCTACTTCTTACTTCAAAAGAGACGTTCAATTCAGTGAGTTGTTGAAGAAATTGGTCTTCTAAAGAGATAATTGACCGCAAACTCTATGAAAATGACGACTAATGGTTTCCCTGGAGTGGCGAAAGAAAAAAAAAATCTCCATTCTTTACATTATGTGATAAGATGTAAAGAAATTTAGCAACTTGTTCTTTAATTGTCGCCAATTTTGTAGGTCGAAGCCTACCATCTCTTTTTAGAATCTCACATAAATTTTTAAACGCTTCAGACCCTATACGAATAATATCTCGACATCTTTGGTTAGCTTGAAGTTTGTTCATTAGTTCATCACGAACTTTCTGTTTGTGGATCACTGATTGTTTAGTTGGTCAACTTAAATAATTATACGGTGACACATTAACCAGTGAACAATGATACATAATACTTGAACAGTAGCTAATTGACGGCTCCGCTTCCACATATATACTAAATTCCTTTTCTCATTTTCTTGGTCATTCATCTACCAATTAAAAAAATCATGTGTTTTTTTAGTAGAAAAACAAAACACCCAATTTATCAAGTAAATAATCAATAGAAACATAAGAAAAACAAAGGATCCAAACCATACAAGTACTTGTTCTATATTGGAGTAGAATACAAAGCACCAAACCACAAAATTTATATATAAAAAGTGGACAGGTTAAGAATTGCAAACCACATGATTAATCGCATAGAGCATTTATAAACAAAATAAAAAATGAATTGCAAATCACATCAATCAATCATATATAATCAATTTGCCATAGAAAATATTTTTTAAAAAAGTCACAGGTATATACACCTATTAAGCAATAACAAAGTAATAATAATAACAATAAAATGTTATAAAATAGTTACCTTATTAAGGACCGCGATTTGAGTAAAGATTATCAATGTACAAGTATGAATGAGAGATTAATGAGAGGTATATCTTGACGTCCTTTTATATAGGCTTTAAAAATAGATGTCAATTAAATTTATCATTCAATATTAATAGGGTTAGTTTTGGGATATTAAAAATATCATTAATTATGTATTCCTTTCCTTCCTTTTCCTCCTAAATATGGTGGGAAATCAAATTGGGTGAAACAATAAGAAATTATCCCCTCCCTTTCCTTTCGTTTCCCTCAATTTTCTTTCATTTTTCTCTCATTTAACAATCCAAATAAGATATTAAAAATCCATTCAAATCATTTCCTTTCATTTCTCTTCTCTCATATTCCATCAAACCAAACATAGTGTAAATCAAGAATAGATGAATGTTTAGAAAAAATGGGAATCTTAGATTCAAAAAAACAATATAAAGATTATAAAGAAACAAAAAGAATCTATAAAGCTAAAACTAAGTTAGAAAATTGGAGAGAACCACATGAAGCCAAAGATATATCAATTTTAAGCTTACAAGGCTATAGGCCTAACGAATGGAAAACCATATTCAATAAGTGGGAAGGAAACTCAATTAGACATTCTATGGAAGCCTTAGATACCATAGTAGATTACAAGTATAAATTAATGTATCTAGAAAGTATATTAGGATATAATGAAAATCAGATCTATTTAGGAGGGAGAGAATATATGAAAAAGGATGAAAAAAGGAAGCTAGAATTAGATGAATTTGAAATAAATATAACAGTTCTAAGTTTTATAGATGGAATTAGAAAATGCATTTTATGATCATCTATGGAAAAAGTTGACTATACACAAAAACAAATTAGAGCAATAAGAAGCTTAGAACAGCTAAAGATATGTGATTTACAATATTTTGATCATTATGTAAATTTATTATATAAACACTGAAGTCAAATAGGAAGAACATATGATAAAGAATTATTATTAAAGTTCATAACAAACTACTTGGAAAGATAGGAGAAAGACTTTATAAAGATTTAAATGAATGGTTTAAAAGCAAAGATGAAAAAGGATTATTTTGGCAAGTTTCTTTAATACCTGTGGTGGAATTTATTAGATAAAGAATTAGAAACTACTGTCATGTTTAGTTGGATGGAAAATAATAGAAAGAAAGTCATTCCTCATGTTTGGTTTGCCAAAATGTAATGAAATAGGGATTCCATTGGAATGTTAATTCCATCATTTTGGTGGAATAAGCTTTCCATCAAAAAATAAATAGAATGCCCATTCCAATTCTAAACTAACATTGGTATTCCATAAATACCCTCATATGCCCCATCTCTAATCCAAAATACCCTCATTTCTAAAAATAAAATATTATTATTATAATATATATAATATAATATTATATATATATATATTATACTATACAATATATAATTATTATTATATATATTACATGTATTATATATATAATATGTATGTATTATATATATATACTATAATATATATATATATATATTATAATTTATACTTTTATATTTTATTATTATTATTCAAAATATATATTATATTTTATTATTATATATATTATATATATATTAATTATATAATATTAATAATATTAATATTACCAATATATTATATTATACAATATATAATAATATATAATAATATTAATATTACCAATATATAATATATATTATATTAAATATAAATATATATTAATATATATATATAATAATATTTATATTATATATGTATATTATATATTTTATAATAATATATATAGATTATGTATTATATATATTATTATAATATATATATATATATATATAATATTATATATAAGTAAAATATTATATATACTTTCAATGTATATATATTATATTATATAATAATATATAATATTATATATGCTTTCAAATTTTATTATTATTATCCATAATATATCATGTTATTGTAAATATTTTATGACTAGGGGTATATTGGTTAAAATACAGTTAATTCAGTTTCATTAAGTTGTTAACCAAATAAAATAATACTGATTCTAAAGTCCTAACACACAAAGAAACAGTTTTCCATTTCTTTCCATTTCAATTCTCATTCTCATTGCCATTTCAATTATCATTCCACCATGATAACAAAAAGCCACATATGTGATGAAGAAAGTTTAAGAGACAAATACAATAGCAATTTAGTAAAATGTGTATAAGAATAAAAAATTATAAACACAAGTACAATAAGAAGTATATAAAGAACAAAAAAGGATACGAAAATCATAAAAAATATAAAAACCATATTCAAAAGATTTCTTTAAATATAAATATAACAAAGACAATGTTAAAAATTCAATTAGAAAAGGAAAACGAGTTTATAAAAGAAAATATCATAAAAATTGTAAATATTACCTATGTGAAAAAAATGGGATATATTAAACCAAATTGTCCATAAGCAAAATTGTTAAACCAATATTCTAGAAGTAGAAGATTTAGAAAATTTAGATGAAAGATCTGATAACGAAAGCATTTGCATAATATACGACAATGAAGTAGAAAGTGAGTCTAAAGAGTTAGAATCCGATAAGGAGGAAGAAATGATTAAAAGCGGCAGTGAATCAGACATAAATATAGCATAATAAATAGTATCATTTCTAGGAAAAAATTGCAAAGAATGTAATAAGGAATTTAATTAAGGATATACAGATAAAGAAAGTTATTATTGTAAGAAATGTGTAGAGAAATGTGTAGAAAAATGTAAGTGAACTTATATTAATAGATGTAGAATTCTTTATAAAACAAAAAATGTAAGATATAAAGATATGATAGGCACAGAGTTAATAAATGCATTATCATGAAAGTTTAGCCCAAGAAGAACACATGACTAAGTTAGGACCAGACATAGGTTTAAGAACCTTTAATGGAAGTTTAATACAAATAACATATTGTATAATAAACATACCTATAGATTTAACAAAGAAACTCATAATTTACCCCAGACTTCAGGTACAAAGAAACATAGCAATTATAAGTTTATTCTACGGTTAAATTTCATATTAGGAAACAATGGAAGCATGTTAATCACAACAAATGGTGTTAACTTCTTTAAAAAATCAACTTTTATACAACGAAAGCTAGAAACACAAAACCTCCCCTACGTAAAGAAAGCAACAAACATAGAAGAACCAATAAGTATAGAATACTTTGATTCGCTTTAGAAAACTTAAATGTAGGAATTGAATCCGAAGAGGTTTTAAGTAATGAAGAAATAGAAGAATACCTTAAAGAAGAATCTACGGTTATAAAACCAGTTGAAGAATGTAAAATTTGACCTATAGAAATAAATTATAAGATAGAGAAATTAAAAAAACTAAACATTATAGGTGATAACCCAATAAACAAATATAGTGTAGAAGTTTACAAGATAGAGATAATAAATTCAGATATTACTATAATAACACAAGATTTACCATACAACTTAAAATATAGAAAAGAATGTCGGATGCACATAGAAGATCTTTTAGATTTAAAAGTAATAAGAAAAAGTGTTAGTGAACATAGAAGCCCAAAATTCTTAGTAATGAATCATAGTGAACAAAAAGGAAAAAAAAAACATAATGATAATTAATTATAAGAGATTAAATGACAATACATTAAGAAATAGTTACAAAATCCTAATAAAGACGAATTAATAAATTGTATACAAAAAGTGTCATGGTTTTTCTAAGTTTGATTGCAAAAGCAAGTTTTGTCAAATAAAATTAGATGAAGAATCCATACTTGTACAACTTTTAGTTGCCCAAACGGACATTTTGAATGGTTAATAACGTCGTTTGGATTAAAGAATGCCTCCAAGTTTTTCAAGAAAGAATGAATAAAATATTTAAGAAATTTTCAAGTTTTTGTATATGATATATAGATGACATCCTTATTTTTAGTAATGATAGATATATACATACAATTCATGTCAATAAAGTTCTAGATGCCTTTAAGCAAAATAATATAATAATCTCAAAAGCGAAAATAGAACTATTTAAAAACAAGATAGATTTTCTAGGACTATCTATAGATAAAGAAAAAATAGAATTGCAACCTCATATAACTACTAAAATATTAGGTTTTCCTAATAAAATAGAAGAAACTAAATAACTATAGAAGTTTTTAGGATTATTAAATTACGAAAGAAAATTCATCCCTAATCTAAACACACTAGTAAAACCACTCTACAATAAGATTAATAAAAATGGTCAAAGACACTTTAATAGTGAAGATATAAAACTAGTAAGAAAAATAAAAGGGATATAGTCCAGGTATATTAATTTAGAAGCCTACAAAAGGAAGCAAAAAAGATACAAAAGAAATAAAAATATATAAAAGTGGTAAATTCATAGAATCATAAGGTAAAAAATCTAGTGCAGAACTAGAAATATTAGGAATAATAAATTCATTAAATTCTTTTCATATATATAGATATATAGTGAATCTTTCACGGTTAGATTGTAGAATTTTATTAGAAAGTACAAAGATAAACTTCGAAAAGAAAAATTTGTTTATTAATAAAAGATGGTGAAGTTTTCTAAAAACATTAATAGATAGAGGATACAAAGCAGATTTTAAACATATATGTGGAAAAGATAACACCGTAGTAGATATTCTGTCAAGGCTAATAAATTATTAACAATTTTGTAGGAATTGCAGGATGTTTAAAGAATGTTCAAAGAAGCTTTAGTTTCCCAACTCAAAGCAATAGTGTAAAAAAGCTCAATATAGTAGGATTTATACTATTAGTCATAGGCCAGAAGTTCCTTTTCAGCCTTTAAATAATATTAGAGAAAATATTACTGAACCAAAACAGGCATTACTCAACAACATTTGGTTTTTTAGAAATGATAATAAAGGGTTTTAAAATTCTTTAAATATTCTAAGCCAATGTTTTGTAGAAAATAACAAGTTTTCCTACTATGTGGTTTATAAGGTTAGAAAAGTTGGAATGTATTCAACATGGCAGGAAACTGCTAGTTATATTGAAGATTTTCCTAACCCTATTTGTAAAGGATTTTATTCTCTCAAAGAAGCCCATAGATCACTAAACCTGTTTTTACAGAATCAAGATGATCTCGAACCAATTATAGAATTTCTGGTATCACTTATGACCGTAACCAAGTCCTTAGTTTTACATATCATTTCAAGGGTGTTGACGTCGATTTTTGGATAGCCAACAAGGATTGGATTTCGGCTATCAGTTCAAAGAGAAATAGACTAGAGAACGTAATCAAGACACAAGTTTTGCGTGGTAAAACTCTGATGGACGGAGAAACATCCACGGGTGGTTGAATAATCAACCAAGCCAAAATCCACTATGAATAAAGTTATTACAATCCTCAATCTCTCTTTTTTCTCTCTATTTTTTTTATGATTGCTCTATCTCTTCTTTTTTGAGATTATGGGTCTATTTATATGTTTATAGAACCCTAATATGCTTTGTACAAGTAATAGATCTTTGTATTTAATTACAATTATGTACTTGCTTGAAGTTGATTGTCTTCTTTCCTTTTTCAGAGTCTTGTATTGAGAGTGAATGAGACTCTAGCAACGTAGTCTAATTAGGACTTATTTCCTTATAAGAGTAATTTTTTTGAAGAAGCAAAGTTGTTGGCTGATTGGGAACCTTTCCTGTTTAATATTTTATTTTTATTGGGATTCCTTTTTGATTTGTATCTCCGTGCATCCTAATCTTAAAATATTTTTGCTGAATAGGGTTTCATTTTCGGGCAAAAGTATTTTAATTAGTTTTTTCAATATCTTTTTAGTGCCCGAGTAAATATCTTGTCACAATGACGTGTCTTAATGGTGACCCTGCAAATTGGATTTGCCTCCTTACGCGAAATCTTTAATGACGGTGATGTTTTGAAGTTCTGACGGCGAAAGCTAGTTCTCTCTTTGACACGTGTCCTTTGCCTCTTCATTTTTCGATATCATTTATGAGAAACGACTTATGTGTTTCCTCGTGCGCCACCTATGTCATCAATCCTCATCATTGTTTCTTTCCCGCCTTGAGATCCTAGGGTTTTGTGCTATTATTTCTTTAAATTATTAGCTGAGAGACAGCGTTGGTTCATTCTCAACGATTTTCAGCAGAAAAATTTATTAAACCCAAATTTCTTTACGCAGAAGGTCGCGATTCTCCTTTGAAGATCTTGCATCAAACTTAATTCAAGGTTAGTTTTAATGAAGTCATCTTCCCGTCATCATCTTTTTAATATTACTCTTGATGCATTAGAACGCGGGGATTTTCAATTGGTTTCCTGCATTAGATGATTATTGGGGGAAATCCCTTCTAATGAACCTCCATTTTTAGAAGTTGATGTTTCTGGGCTTCACCCTGACGTCACTTTTAGCCCTGTATCCAGTTCTTCATCTAGTTCCGACACTGACGTTTCTAATCACAGGGTACCTCTTCGAAGGATGGGGATAAATCAAAGCAGAAGTGAAGTACGTAAGCACAACTCGGGCGATATTCAAATTCGGGAACAGACTGTTAATGAGAACGATGTTGAAGAGGCGTCCAAAATCTCTCACCTTTCTTTCTCTGTTACTCGACCGAGTGGATTTGATACCGAGCCGAACGTAGTCAGGGAAGATGAAATATAAAAGTATCGTTTCCGATTCGATCGGTCCAATTCGGTCACTTTGATTCCAGCGGGTGATAGAGCTGCATGGAATCCTCCTCCGGGTATGGTGGCGATCTACGGATCCATGCTTTGCTGCGGCGTCACTCTTCCCTTCCAGCCATTCATTGCCTGGTTTTTGGCTGAAGAAGGGATTACTTCGGCTCAGTTGGCCCCGAATAGCTACAAAATTTTGATGTGCATGTGGAACATGTACAGCCGGATAAACTTATCGCCGCCATCCTCGAATGAAATCAGGAACTTCTTTACACTGAGGTAATCGGGCAAGCTGGGGACTTACTTCCTCATGTCTAATTCGCCAGATTGCTGGGCCCCTAAGGGTTTAAAAGTGAGTCAGGAAGCTGATATCTCTGATGACCCTAAAAATAGGGGTTTTATATGGGGATTTCCTACGTCCAACAAGTTCTGGAAGAACAGTTGGTTTTTCATCGGATAGGGGTCTCAGTCTTGAAGTTACTGTTTCAGCTGAGGGTACTCGAACGGTGTTGAAGGTCCCCTGTTTCTTCTGTTCCCCCAAGATTTGGAACAAGAAGAAAATAGAGTACAGCGATGCGGAGCTGACCGGACTTGCTCGGGCGGCAGTTCACACTTTGGAGAAGAGGAGCAAGACTTATCTTTTTGTTGAGACGAAGATGATCGAGCTCCGCTTCTTTAAAGATATTTCAGGCTATCGCAGGCGGTGTAAGTGATTTTTACAACCTTTTCCTTTCCATTGTTATTATTTTATGCTTTTTGTTTTCTGACGCGGTTCCTCTTTTCTTCTAAGTGTACGATACAGACATTGTCTGCGATCTTCAGGCTCGTCAAGTGAAGTCAATTCTTCAGGCCAGCAAGAAATAGGCTTATCTTCAGAGCAATGAAGGCATTGCCCCACCTGAATCTGACGAGGAAACTGACGCGGTCGAAGAGCAAATTCCTGAATATGTCCCCGAGGACATCATTCAACCGACTGCATGGGAGTCTAGTGGTCCGAGTGGCTCAACGGATCATGTCCATCCGCCTAATGAAGGGGAGAGGCAAAGCCAGGGTCCTGGTAAGGAGCCTGTCTAACGGTTAGAGGCTGGTGATGGAGGTAATACCTCCGTGGGACAAGTACCTGTGGATCTTGAATTCTTTGAGTCCTTCCAGGATAATACTTAGGAAGATCCCGCAGCTGATCTGAGCTTCCACCGTTCTCAGGGTGAGAAGCGAAAAGCAGTCAGCTCCCTGACTCACCCACTTGAGGTCCCTCGGGTGGTCTCATTCATTGACTCCAACGATGAAGATGATGTGGATGAGATTCCCCCGAGCGTTGATGCTGGAGCGTCAGCGGATGCGGCGGTTTCAAAACCGAATAAGGGTTCCCCAACCCCCAAAGTTAGAAATCTAGGGGCTGAATCCTCGGGGGTTCCTTCATATCCTTCTCCCCGGGATATGCTACAGGAGATGTCATCTGGTCGGGCTTTCATCGGAGACGACCGTTGGAGCTATTTCCGAGATGGCTCTCTAACTGACCGTCTTCAGAATTTTTTCAACGGTGCATCTTATGTAAGTTACCCTTTTCTTTAATTTTTTTTCTTGTTTCCCTGATTTTCAGATTTTTAATTAAACCTTTTTGGTAGATGATGGCCGAATTCGCTGAGCTAGTTCAGACGCAACAACATCAAGCTGATCGAATAAGGCGTTTGGAAGCTCAACTAAAGGAAAGTGAGGATCGATGTGCTCGGGTCGAGATGGCTTATCAACAGGAGGTTGGTTCTGCACAAGTTCTTACCGACCATTGTCTGGCAAAGCAGATGGAGGCTGAGGTGAGGGCTTATTAGGCAGAAGAGAAAGCAACATCACTTCAGAACTTATTGTCTTCTGCCCAAGAATCAATGCTCAAGGCCGAGCAGGAAGCGTAGCAGTCTAAATCGGCGTATGAGAAGAAAATTGAAGATCAAGAACGTCTAGCGTTGGCAGTCGAATCCTTATCCCGAGAGGCCAGGCTGGAACTTGAAGTACAAGGGGTGGATCGTTTCAAAAGATCATCTGCCTACGATGCTTTTCTCTTTCGGGAGTTTCAACGAGGGATGGTTTTAGCTTGTGAATTCTTTAAAGTCAAGAATTGAGTAACTGAGAAGGCCCGAACCAATCGGGAACTGTCAATCAAACATCATGTTGATCGGTCCTTGGAGTCTCTTCAGACTCAGATGAAGGAATGGAGAGCTTACTGTCGTAGCCGAGATAAAGAGCCTCATCATATGCATTTAGAGATTCCATCTGAACACTCCCTCTCGACTCTCTATGCAAGTCGAGAGTCGGTCGTGAAGGGTGTGGAGCCTGATGTCGGGCCGATTCCAGGAGAGGATTATAGCCAATGGATGGATGACTCAGTCGACACAATTGCTTGGCCTTCTAACGAAAGTCTGCTCCGCGAGTACGAGATGGTGTCTGGCCCGAGTATTGGCAAGGGCTCGAAATCCTCACAGCCTTGATTTTTGTAGAATTGTAAATTTTTTTGTAGTTTTTGTAGATTTGTAGAAATTTGTAATTCTTTGTAAAGAATTCTTTGGAGAGATTAATAAAATCCCAAGTTTATCTTTTCTGAGCTGAATGGCCTTGGATCTGTTTTCATTGCTAAAGAAATTTCTTGACTGTTGCCAAGTATGTTATTCAACTCTAATGTTCGGTAACTTCACCGAGTATCTTATTAAACCGGTTGTTTTCTGAATAGCTTTAACCGCCAAGTATCTTATTAAACTGGCTCTTACGATTTTTATGCCAAGTATCTTATTAAACTGGTTATTTCTGGTGTTCGGGTAACTTGACCGAGTATCTTATTAAACCGGTTTCTTTCCCCGAATAATTTGTAATGCCAAGTATCTTATTAAACTGGCTAGTATTAACCGAGTCATCTTAAAACAGGTAAGTAATTTTATACTTGTGTTTCATACACGGTTGCTACCCGAACATTGCATCAAGGCTCACCATGATCATATGTTCGAGTCCTTACGCATTACCGAGGACGTCTCCCAGTTTTTATGTGCAAGGGTTTGCCAAATCGTTAAGCTTTTTATTTTGCTTAACACAGCTACGCATTTCACCGGGATTTTTCCAGATAGAGTCCAGATCTGATGCATAGGGTTTGCCTTTTTGCTAAGGTCAATTGACCTTGCTCGGCTGGCATGCTCCTTCGAGCTTCTTCGCCCATTCTGGAATTCATGATCCTGAGAATTCTGTTTGTATATTCTTACTATCATGCTTGTCTTCCATATGTTCTTATTATCATATGCTTTCTTTTGGAAATCCTGAGTTTGACACTTTTATCTTTCGAAAATCCTGAGTTTTAATTTTTTATTCATAACTGCAAATTCAACAAAGTTTTAAATTCCACAGCTACTATTTGATCTAACTAAAATTGTCCTGACTAGAAAAAAGAACAAAATAATTTAAGGATAGAAAATCTTCAGATATTAGGCATTGCATGGTCGGGGTAAAACCCCTCCATTGGGTCGTGCAATCCAATATGCTCCATGGCCAGCTATTCCTTCGATCTTGTACGTGCCTTCCCATTTATCAGCTAGGGATCTTATAGTTTTATTTTTCGTGTTCAGTGACACTTTCCTGAGTACCAGGTCTCCTAGCTAGAATTTCCTGACCCGAACATGAAAGTTATAGTGGCGAGCTACTCTTTACTGATACGCCATGTTTCGTATTTTGGATTTCTCCCTTTTCTCTTCTAGCTCATCTAGACTTTGTAATATCATATCAATATTCTGAACTTCATCATATAGCCTGACTCGGGGTGATGCATATGATATTTCTATGGGGATAATAGCTTCTGTTCCAAATGCTAAGGTGAATGGAGTCTCTCCTGTTGACGTTTTTGTTGTTGTCCGATATGCCCATAGTACTTCGGGAAGCTTCTCAACCCAGCTTTCTTTCTTGGCATCTAGCTTTGCCTTGATTGTGTGCTTGATGATTTTGTTCACTGCTTCAACCTATCCATTTGTTTGAGGGTGGGCAGGTGTGGTATAGTAATTGACAATCTGGTACTCTTTCCACAACTGTTTGAACTTCAGGTTATCGAACTAGGTGTCGTTGTCTGTGAGTAAAGTGTTTGGGACTTCAAACCCATAAAGTATATTCTTTTTTACGAAATTTGTGGTGTGATGATATGCACCAATGCTTCAGCTTCTACCCATTTCGTGAAATAATCCACGGCTATTATGGCATGCTTCGCTCCACCCCCTGTCCCGGCTGGCATTAGGCCGATTAAATCTAAACCCCATATGGCAAATGGCTATTTCGTTAGCAATCCTTTGGCAAGTATTGCAACTCTCCGAACATTGTTGTGCGTCTGATAACAGAGTAGGCCAATAATAGCCTTGCCTGAGTACCTTGTGTGCCAAACTTTTACCCCCAGTGTGGTTTCCATAAACTCCTCCGTGGAATTCCTGTAATATCTGATATGCATCCTCCTCTGATACACACATTTGGAGTGCTCGGGAATACCCTCTTCTGTATAGTTCTCCTCCAATCAATGTGTATCTTGTTGATCTATACCTGATACGTTTTGCTTACAAGGGATCTTCCGGAAGCATGCCTTCTTCCAGGAATCTTTTCAGCTGAATCATCCAACCGTCTGGCAGTGTTTGGATTTCTAAAATTTCTAAGTTTTTCGGTTCAGTTGTGCTTGGTCTGAGGAGATGCGCAACCGGAATAGTCTTTAGTCTGATTGTGGTTGTTGCTGACATTAGTTTGGATAATGCATCTGCCTTTTCATTCTTTGCCCTGGGGATCTGGGCCATCTTGTATTCCTTAAATTTTAGGAGGAGCTATTTTGTAATGTCACGGTAAGCTATCATGCCTTCATCCTTGGCTTGGTACTCGTCTAAGACTTGGTTGACAACTACCCGTGAATCGCTGAATATCTCAACTTCATCTGCCCCGAGAGCTATACAGAATGAGTCCAGCCAGAAGCGCCACGTACTCGGCTTGATTGTTGGTTGCTTTGAAATAAAACCTCATGGCACATTCAACATCATCTCCTTCTGGAGTGCATACTACAATCCCTGCCCCGCTGCCATGAGTGTTTGAAGTGCCATATATATACAATTTACATGGGAACTTTTTACTCAACATTCTTTTTGCTTCCAGGTTTTGTTCTGTGAACTCTGCTATAAAATCTGCCACTGCTTGCCCTTTGAGGGATGTCCTGGGGACATAGTGGATGTCGAATTCACTTAGATCGATAGCCCATTTAGTCAGTCTTCCCAAAATCTCTGGCGTCTGTAGAATTTGCTTTAATGGGCAATCGGTGAGAACCTAGATTGTATGAGCTTGAAAATATGGTCTTAGCTTCCTTGCTGCCGAAACCAATGCTATTGCCATTTTCTCTGCCTGTGAATACCTGGTTTCGACTGGTAGAAGTGCCTTGCTGGTGTAGTACACCGGCTTCTGTACTCCAACTTCTGTTCTAACTAGGGCTGAGCTTGCTGCTAGTTCTTTGATTGATAAATATAGCTGGAGTATCTCTCCCATCTGTGGTTTTGAGAGAATGGGTGTCTGCCCTAGGTATTCCTCGATTTTTAGAAAAGCCTGTTCACACTCTTCATTCCATTTGAGTCCTTTTCCTTTTTTGATTACTTTAAAAAAGGGTGAGCATCTGTCTATTGCTTTTTGAGATGAATCTACCCAAGGAAGCTAAGCATCCTATTAAACGTTGTAAATCTTTGAGTGTCTTTGGTGAAATCATTTTATACAGTGCCTGGATCTTCTCAGGGCTGACTTCGATTCCTCTTTGGTGAACTTGAAAACCCAGGAATCTTTCTGAAGGAACTCCGAATAAACTCTTGTTCGGATTTAGCTTCATCTGGTATCTTCTTAAGACATCAAATGTTTCTTGCAGATCTGAAGTATGCTTGTCTACTGTGATTCTCTTGGTCAGCATGTCATCAATGTATACTTCCATGTTCCTTTCTACTTGCCGTGAAAAGATTTTGTTGACCAACCTTTGATAAGTTGCTCCTGCAATTTTCAATCCGAAGGGCATCACTGTATAGCAGTATAAGCCCTAATCAATTGTGAATGCTGTTTTTTCTTCATCAACCTTGTTCATCCTGATCTGGTTATACCCGGAGTAAGCATCTATGAAATTGAGCAATTCGTGGCCTGATGTTGCATCCACCAACTGATCTATCCTCGGAAGAGGGAAACTATCTTTCGGGCACGCCTTGTTCAGATCTGTAAAATCTATGCACATCCTCTATTATCCATTCTTCTTTTGGACGAGGACTACATTAGCTACCTATTGAAGGTAATTGACCTCTCTAATCGATCCTACAGCGAGTAGCTTCTCTACTTCCTGTTTGATTGCCTGGCTTCTCTCAAGATTGAATGATCTTCTCTTTTGTATCACCGATTTTATATTCGGGTCTACTGTGAGATGGTGGGATATTATTCGGGCATCTATCTCGACCATGTCTTCATGACTCCAAGCGAACACATCCTTGTATTCTTTGAGTAGATCAACGAGGCTTTGTTTGACTTCTCCTTCCAGGTTTGCCCCGATTCTGATCTTTTTGTCTGGTTCATCTTTTTTCAAGATAATCTCTTTGACTGGATTAGTTTTGGACTCATTCGACTCCTCCCTTGGATCGAATTCGAATGACATCGACTCTTTGTTTTGATTTGGTTGCACTATTATGCATACCTGTTCGCCATCATTCTTGTCCTTGTATACTGACAGGTTTGCTCTTCGGGCCATCTCCTGGGATTCTTTGACTACCCTGACCCCCTGTTATGTCGGGAACTTGATCATTAATGCATAAGTGGCTGTCACAGCCTTAGTCTTATTCAGGAATGGTCGTCCTAACAATGCATTTTATGGCCAATTGTCCAAGTCTACATCCACGAAGTCAAGCAATACAGTTCTCTGGCAAGGTGCCACTCCAATTTTCACAGGTAATTTTACCGTCTCGAGTGATCTGACCTCAATTCCTCCGAATCCTCTGAGTAGGGTATTGAACGGCTGTAGATCCTTTCGGTCCAACCTAAGTTGATCGTAGACGGTTACATTGAGAATGTCAGTTGAACTTCCATTATCTATCAAGATCCTCCTGACTTCCCTGTGACTAATCCGAGCATTTATGACCTAGACGTCATTCGACCGAACATCAACTCTATGGAAATCTTCTTCTGTAAACGTTATTAGGTCCCATCCTTCCTTAACCATTTTTGGGTCTGGCTCGACCGAGTTCACGTCAAAGTTATTCTTTGCTTCTACTGCTTCTTTGATTTCTTGTGTTCGTACTCGGTTGCCTCTCCCAGTAGATGGTCCTCCAAAGATAGTATGTATTACTTCATTGGCCTCTGGACTGGCCATTTGATTTCAACCAGAGCTGTGATCGGCCCTGACCTCTTTCTTTGCTTCTGGCTTCTCATCCTTTTTTAAGATTACGTTTTGTAGATGCCCTTCCTGAATGAGGGTTTCTATGTAATCTCTTAGTTGGTAACACTTGGAAGTCTCATGGCCGGTTTCTTTGTGGAATCTGCAATATTTATTTGTATCTCGCCTGGCGAACTGAGACTGTCATCATGGTTCTTGTACCATATTCTTTTCCTCTAAAATGGCTAGGATTTCCTCCTGTTTTTTCCGAAGAGGGGTGTAATTGGTGTATCTTCCTCTGTATTTTTCTGTGGTCTGCTCGGCATTACACCCATTACCCCCGTCCTTGCTCTTTTCTTTATCGTTTCCTTTCTGTTTTCCCTTTTGGTTCTACACCTTGGACTTGGCGACCTTCTGTTCGGGTTTTCCCATATGCATGTAGCATCCTCCCATGGCTAACTCTTCTTCCTCGGCCAGTGCATATCCTCCCGCCATATCCATCATGTCTGTATATCTGGTCAGTCGGGCTCTTCTTAAATCAAAATATAGTAGTCCATTTTACAGGTTGTTGATGAATGTAGCGATTATTGCTTCATTGTTTGCACTGCCAATTTCTGATACCGTTTGGCCGAATCTCCCTAGGTATTTATTCAGTGACTCATCTTTCCCTTGCTTTATTTGAGCAAGGTGAGCCACTGACTTTTTTCTGTAAACATTACTCAGAAATTGCCTTAAGAAGCTCCTGCTTAGTTCACTGAAATTTTTTATGCTTGCTGGGGGCAATCTCCTGAACCACCTTGAACTCATATCTCCCAGAGTTTGTGGAAAGTTGATACATAGTAAGGGACCACTGTGGGCATACTGAGCCATGGCACTTTTATAGCGTCTCACGTGCTCCTTTGGATTTGTATCTTTATTAAACTGCTCCATGTGTGGCATCCTAAACCTTTCTGGGAATGGGGTTTGCAAGATTTCCCTGGTGAATGGACTGTCAGAATCGTCATCAAATAAATCGTTATACCCATAACGTCTGACCAGTGCGTCCATTTGACGTCTGTTGTTCTCGACCTCTCTAGTTAGGCTCTGGATTACGACGTCTCTACCTTCCAATGGACTTCCCCGATGGTCGAACTGCTGGGTGATTGTCATTCCTCTTTCTGGCTCTTCACTCTGATGCCGGGTTTCACGTATGATTCTGTGATGACGCTTACTATAGTACCGATCGCTGTCTTCTGATGACGACCGATCCTGGTGTCGGTCATGTTTGCGGTGTCTAGCACAGGCTGTCTGATCCTGGTTCTACCTCTGGAGTGGTCATTCCTCTTCAGGTATTTCACGCCCAGCCTGATTGATTGGAGTAGGGTTCCTTCCGACTTCTGGTGTATTTATTTCTGGCCCTACTATGACCGAACGAAGACTCGTAGGTGGGAGGTTAGGAGTTTGTGCTTCTATAGCCAGTAGATCAACTCCTTCTTTTGTTGCATCCGCCATCAATTATTACAATGCCTCTTGTAAGCGATGTGTTAGGTCTCTGCTGGTCGGAGGAACTTGCTGGATCCCCATCAGGAATGTAGGTTGGTTCTCTGTTGTTACGGCGAGATCCCGCGAGGTACTGCCAACATGGAAGTTGTCCGGATATTTTTGAACATCCCCAGAATTGCTTCTGCTTCCTGCCATCGCTTTTGATCAAGTAGAAGGTTCAACCCCTCCTTCTAGCACCAATTGTTGACGTTGATTTTTGGATATGCCATCAAGGATTTGATTTCGGCTATTAATTCAAAGAGAAAGAGACTAAATAACGTAATCAAGACACAAGTTTTACGTGGTAAAACTCTGATGGCCGGAGAAACATCCACGGGTGGTTGAATGATCAACCATGCCAAAATCCACTATGAATAAAGTTATTACAATCCTCAATCTCTCTCTTTTCTCTCTATTTTTCTATGATTGCTCTATCTCTTCGTTTTTGAGATTATGGGTCTATTTATATGTTTATAGAACCCTAATCTACTTTGTACAAGTAATAGATCTTTGTATTTAATTACAATTATGTACTTGCTTAAAACTAATTGTCTTCTTTCCTTTTTCAGAGTCTTGTATTGAGAGTGAATGGGACTCTAGCAACGTAGTCGAATTAGGACTTATTTCTTTATAAGAGCGGTCTTTTTAAAAAAGTAAAGTTGCTGCCTGATTGGGAACCTTTCCTGTTTAATATTCTATTTTTATTGGGATTCTTTTTTGATATGTGTATCTCCGTGAATCCTAATGACTTGATCCACGTGAGCTATGCACTGGGGCCTTTATTTGATTTTCATCATGTTTGTCCCGAGTAAGAGCAATACATGTTGGTCCCGAGCAGCGCCATTTGTTCCCGAGTAGAAATGTCACTTAATCAGCCCCGAGTGTTATTTATCTGATCTCGAGTAGTATTTAATTGATCTTGAGTAGGTTTTGTTCAACATTTCTTACTCGGGTTTTCTCTTCTCCGGTGCTGTCTTGTAGGATATTTTCTGAATGCCTATTGGGATATCCACTTGGCAATTTATCATTTTTGAAGATGACGTGTTTGTGCGATAAAATTCACTTACGACAAAGGGCATTAATGAAGCAAAAAAATCTTCGAAGATTTAGAAGGCTGTAAAAAGGCAATGAGTGATCTGTTAGAAAAATTACAAGCCAAAAATACAGTACCAAAACAAAAGCTAGAGTTAGTTGAACAGTTAACTGATCAAATTTAAAAGCTAGATCTATATGAAAAGCAAAATAATATTAGTAAAGACAAGGGGGCATGTTGTGGAAAGCCCCTTGACCCTATAAATATTACTCTAATGAAGGATCAAGCAAAAAATGCTTATAAAGCGATAGAAAAACTACCTAATATAAAACAAACCATTTTTAGCCATGCTAAAAAAGGTGGTTTGAAGCGCTTCCTAAAAGTTCAAAGGTTTCTTGCTTTGAACATAAGATTACTTAATGGTATGACTGTTGGGGTTTATACCATAAAGACGTAATTTGTAAATGGATTTATGAAATAAATAAAAGGAAAATTTCAATTCAATCTTGTTGTGTTGTTTATTTTATAACTTGTGTATATATTTAACATCCAAAATTACCGGATGTAATCTCGAACTGTATATATGAGTGTCATATACAGATGGATACAGTAAGAGACGTGCAATCTAAAGAGTCCATAGATAGCAAATAAAGCTGGGTACTTTATTTGTGGTTAATCTATAGTTGCGGTCCATTCCGTAATGTACGGTGATTCTATCCTAAATCATTCATATGAGAAATGGGAATGTAGACACCTTATATAATGTGATCATATAGAACTGGGTCATGATCTATATGAATCTCTCACTAAGATTCGTTTACCGATGAGATTCATATATATCAACTAATGATGGTTATATGTGAGTGATCTTAATCCTGAGTGTCTTATCGACTCCTTCAGGTTAAATCGTGTTCTTTGATATACCATGGGTGAGGTCAAATGCATTTCCTGATTAATGTACTCCGTATGTTAGGATTACGGTTTGGCTTGTGGCTAGGAAGGTTTGTACACAATAGTGGAATCCGCTTCTTCTTATGAGAAGTAGATGGTAGTTCCCTTAAGAGTTTATTCGGGGCTTGGACAATATGAGTGCTCTCCTAATTCCGTAAAGAAATAGGATTTATTGTTCATTAGAGAATCAATGGTACTTAAAGGATATATGTAATTATAGGGGTATAACGGACATTATAACCCAGCTCTAATTATGAACTACTGTGGAGGATCACACCATATGTAATAGCTATATCAATGGACACCGAGTTGTATCAGACTGTGTAAAAGCGTCTACAGTTGAAAGAGTGTGGCTTCGGGTTTTTAGTGGAATAACACTGGGGTTAATAATCAAGGAATATTAATTAAAGAGTTTAGTTAATGATTCCGAGGATTATTGAAGCTCAAAATATTATGGGTCCATTAGGTGCCCTTGCTAGCCCGATCGATTTAGGTAACAAGGGTCACGACTAATTAATTGAATTGTCCAATTAATTTTGTTACGAAAGTGACACGTATTTATTCGGAAATTAATTGAATAATGAGATTATTTTATTAATGAATAATGAGATTATTTTATTAATGAATAATGATGATTAAATAAATTAAATAATAAGATTATTTAATTATGTTATTAATAATTAAACTGAGGGTATTAGTTGATAATTGATTTTAAATAGAATAAGATAATGTAATTATTTTATTTTATTAAATTAAATATTCGAAATTGAATTTAAAATGTATAAATTCAAAAATAAATATTTAATTATCTTTTAAAATAAAAGATATGATATATCTTTTTTTTTAAGTTTATAAAATTCAACTATGTCATCAGTTTTTTTTAAAGTTAAATAATTATATATATGAGATATATATTATATTTTTTAACCAAATTAATATATATTAGTTATATATTCATTCTCTTGAAAACTAAAGACATAGAGATATATATCAACTAAAACAACCAAAACGTGCAAAAAAAAAAGATGAATTTGCATATGATGTAAAGTTGTGCACGTGAAACAAAAAGATATGAGAGAATTTGCATTGACAATAACATCAGAAAAAAAAAAACGCACAACAATTTTTTTTGGCAAGGAATCGAGTACATGAAAGAATATCAAATAGTTTTATATTTTTGACAAATTTTACCTGATGTTGATCAACGTAAATTAAAATATACAAGGGTTGATCAGTGAACGAAAAAGAAATTGTTTCTTCTTCTTTAATTCATTCTACATCCTCGATTCAAGTTTCTGAAACCGTGATGCGTCCATACACAGTTACCAGTTTCGAAATATAGTGAGGAAGATCGAATGGTTCAGATAGGAGCATAACTTAAAGTGAATGAGGGTCCAAACGTTGGTATGATTTTTTTCTCTTTATATTGATTACAATTTCTTGTGTTTACATATTGTATGTATTAGTTTTAAAAAATAATTACGATCTCAAGTTCACTGGTCCCAGATACAGATTATGATCTGTATAAAAAAAAAAAAAAAAAAAATCTTACTTCTACTGTGTGACCGGTGAACGGGGTTCTAACAATTGGTATCAGAGGCTGGTTATTTTTCGAAATAGGAAATTGTTTTTAATGCTCCTATGTGTTTGAATGTGTAGGCACCATATATATGATTATATGAATGTTTATAATTAAATTGTTTAATTTAAACATGGTTGATCGTAATTTTTTCTGGTACTATGGATTTACGATTTATAGGCTGTATTTTTTTTTCACTGTTATTGTATTGTAAATAAAATAAAATAAAAATTGTAACCTATAAACAAAGAACTAGAAACACGCTCGACGGCAGTACTGTTCACGGGGGGGGGGGGGGGGGGGGGGGGGGGGGGGGGGGTACTATTCACCGATGGGGATACTGTTTACGGCGGGTACTGTTCATAGATACTGTTCTTCGTGGGTACTATTTATGGACACTGTTCACCGAGGTTATTGTTTCACAGCGGGTATTGTTCATGGACACTGTTCACCAAGGGTACTATTCACCGGACACTGTTTACGGCACCGTTCATGTGTACTGTTCATACAGTACTATTCACATCTTGCACGGTTCCGTTGGCAAGAGTTGCCTAGTGCGTTCCGTGCAGATTTCCTGTTTTGGATTCATGAGATGAATCAGAGTGACCTAGAGAGCCTGGAAGATTTCTGAAGTAACAAGAAGACCGAGGAATGCCTTGGGGAATTTTTTGTAATTTTAGATTCCAATTTTTTAGGTTAAATAATCCATAGTACTTGGTCAATTCATATATGTTTTATATTATGTGATGATAAAAACATTGTCATGCATACGTATGTCATTTAGATTAGATGTACCTACACAAATATATTTGATATGTCATACAGGCTTTATAACCTGATATTTTATGTATTTTTAATGTGATTAAAACGGGCAATGCATATAAATGGCTATGAATAAAGAGATTAGTTTTTTAATTGTTAGAAAACTTGGTAATTCTCATTAATATTAATCTAGTTATTAAAGAGTTTAATAAGTTAGATTAATAGGGTCATTTATTGTAATTAGGATTAATATGATTAATAACCTAATAATAAATTAACCGAATAAAGTGTTAGAGTTTTAATAGTTAAAACTTGGTAAACACTATCACAATAATCTGACCTTAGTAAAAAGTTTATAAAGACTTAGATTATTCACTAATAGATTAGATTTTTAATTGTTAAAAATCATTAACAATTTATTATTTAATTAGAACTTGTTTCTAATTAGTTAATGCGCTAGATAACTTGATTAAAGTTAGTCGTTTAATCCTGTAGAGTCTAGGTGCATTAACGGTTAATAGAAAACCCTATTTTTAAAATAGTGAGTGGGAGAGGGATATATGACATATATATCTTGCGGTCTCTATCATTAGTTCAACACCGTGAGATCCGAGTGGGGCATCGTGACGGCTTTGCTTTCATCCTTCTTAAGGAGGGTTTCCACAAAGGTCAATACCATTGTTGACTTTCTAACGGATAGGATTTCTAAGGGTATTTCGGGATTGACCGACCCTAAGACGGCAATTCTCGAGTTAAGCTCGTGAGATCTGAAATGATGGTCACACTCACGAAGGTTTTGATTAAGTTTGTTAATTAAAAACCTGATTGAATGAACGATAGTTGAATGATATGGAATAAGAGTTAGTCTAGGGTATCATTTGATTAAGAATGTCTCGGTCCAACATGCAAAATTTGACCGACCCTAAGGCGGCACTTCTTTATGGTATGTTGGATTGTCGGGGTATAGTAACTAATTTTAGGGTAGTTCTAGTTCGTTAAACATGTACATGCATCATGTTAAAATTTATGTCAAAGCACTCGCACTTGTTTTAAATAAATGACTTAATGAATGTTTTATTTATTTCAGTAATAATGTCTTCTGCTTTACTTTAAATTCTAGCAAAAGACATATTAACTGGTGATAACTACACTAAGTGGAAACTTAACATTATTGCAATTTGGTCACTAAAGGCCTCAAGTGGTGTGCTTACGGAGGAATGTCCTCCAGCGCCTGCTGCCAATGCCACACAAACTGTTCGTGAGGCATACCAGCGATGGGTCTCATCTGATGAGAAGGTCCGAACATATCTATAGGCTTTAATGAAATACGTGCTTGTTACAAAGCACGAAGCAATGACTTCAGCATTCGAAATCATGGAGTCATTGCAAGCTATGTTCGGGCAACCCTCCAAGCAAAAGCGACACGAAGTTATTCGTTTCGCTATGTCGATCGCATGAAGGAAGGTACGTCATTTTGGGAACATGTCCTGAGCATGATGTTCTACTTCAATAAGGCAGAAGTTAATGGCCGGGCCATTAACGAACCCCGTCAAGTGAGCATCATACTGACGACTCATTCAAAGAGTTTCGATCGGTTTAAGAGTAACTAAGAGATGAAAAAGTTAAGGTTTAATCTCACACAGTTGCTCAATGAGCTCACTACCTTTGAGTCCTTGACTAAGGACAACAAGGGCAAGACTGGTGAGGCAAATGTTGCCTAACCATCTTCCTCCAATAAAAAAAAAAGAGGAAGAGGTCTGCTGGGAAGGCGAAGGGTAAGCCCAAACCCAAGAAAGCCCAAAGAAAGAATAAGTCTAAGAAAGGTAAATATGATTTACTTGTTCTTGAGTCATGGTTAGTAGAAGATGATTCTTCACCCTGGATAGTTGATTCAGGGGCCACTAACCATGTTTGTTCTTCTTTGCAATGGACTGATTCTTAGACACAGCTAGAGGAGGGAGCCTTCTTAATACGTGTGGGGTCGGGGGATGTCGTATCGGCAAATGCAGTGGGAGCAATAAGATTGCAATTTTGTAATAATAATAGTTTTTTATTATTGAACAATGTTTTTTATATTCCTAGATTTATACGGAATTTGATTTCTGTTTCTAAATTGTTAGAACAATCGTATTCTGTTTCTTTTAATAATAATTTTGTTATTATTGGAAAAAAAAAAGTCTGAATATTTGTTCAAGAATTAATAAAAACAATTTGTATGTGTTAAGACCATTAATACATACTATACTGTTCAACACCGAAATGTTTAAGGTTGAAAAACAAAAAACTAAACGATATAAGATTTCTCCAGATAATGACACGTATCTCTGGAATCTAAGGCTTTGTCATATCAACCTTGACCGGATAGACAGACTAGTAAAAAACGGACCTTTAAGTGAGTTAAAGGTTGGCACCTTACCTTTCTACGAATCTTATTTGGAAGGTTAGATGACTAAGAGACCTTTTACTGGAAAATGGCTTAAAGCTAAAGAACCGCTAGAGCTTATACATACAGACGTTTTCAGACCGATGAATGTTAAAGCTATGGGTGGCTATGAGTATTATGTCACATTTATAGATGACTACTTAAGATACAGATACGTCTACCTAATGCAACGGAAGTCGGAAATATTTGAAATGTTCAAAGAATTCTAAGCTAAAGTTGAGAATCAATTAGGTAGGACTATAAAGTCACTACGATTGGATCATGGAGGTGAGTACCTTGACCAAGAGTTTGAAGACTTCATGGTCGAGCATGAGATAGTTTCCTAACTCACAGCTCCTGGTACACCTCAGCAAAATGGTGTAGCGGAGAAGAGAAATAGATCCCTAATGGAAATGGTGAGATCTATGATTATTTTCTCATCATTACCAAATTCCTTCTATGGATATGCGTTACAAACAGTGGCATACATTTTGAATGTGGTGCCATCCAAATCAGTTCCTAAGACTTCCTTAGAGTTGTGGAATGGTCATAAAGCTAGTTTGTGACATTTCCGCATATGAGGGTGTCTAGCACACGTGCTAAAGAACAAAAGTGGAAAGCTGGACTCCAAGTCCGTGGTCTGCCTGTTTGTAGGATACTCTAAGGAGACCAGAGATGGAAACTTCTATAGTCCTAAAGATAACAAAGTATTTGTATAGACAAATGCAACGTTTCTTGAGGACAATTATGTTAGTGACCATAAACCTCGTTATAAGATTGTATTGAATGAGTTAGAGCTTGGTGAGACTAGTTCTTTATCAACAAGAGTTGTTGATCCACAAACATCTGAAAGTTAGATGGTTTCTGATCAGGATACACTACCACCTAGACACAGTGAGAGGGTTGTGAGACAACCTGAACGTTATTTAGGTATAGGTGAGAGATAATATGTTATCTCTGCTGATAGTATGGATGAACCATTGACATTTAAGAATGCAATGGAAGATCCTGATAAAAAGGAATGGCTTAAAACCATGAATCTCGAGATGGAGTCCATGTACTCTAAACTTAGTCTGGATCTTGTAGACTTACCGGATGGGGTAAAACCCATAGAGTGTAAGTGGATCTACAAGAGAAAGAGAGGAGTAGACGGGAAGGTAGAGACCTTCAAAGCAATGTTTGTGGCCAAGGGTTCTACCCAGAAAGAGGGGGTCGATTATGAAGAGACCTTCTCGCCAGTAGCCATGTTTAAATCTATTAGGATTCTCTTATCCATTGCTATGAAATTTGGCAAATGGATGTCAAGACTGTATTATTGAATGACAATCTTGATTAGAGCATTTATATGATGCAACCAAAGGGATTCGTGTCTCCAGATCAATAGCAAAATGTTAGCAAGCTGTAAAGGTCCATCTATGGACTTAAGCAATCATCTAGATCATGGAACATTAGGTTTGATGATGTGATCAAAACCTATAGATTCAAGCAGAACGTCGATGAGTCCTGTTTCTACAAGCGCATCATTGACAAGAAAGTCATTTTCAAAGTAGTTTTCTTGGTCCGATACGTAGATGATATCCTACTCATTGGGAATGATGTGGGAGTATTGTCTGATGTAAAGGGCTGGCTGGCTAGCCAATTCCAAATGAAAGATTTTGAAGAGGCAAGTTATGTTCTAGGGATCCAACTTATAAGGGATCGTAAAAACAAAGTCGTAGCATTGTCTTAGGCATCACATATCGACAAGATTCTTGTGTGATTTTTGATACAAAACTCTAAGAAAGGTAATTTACCTTCCAGGTATGGAGTTCACTTGTCTAAGAAACAGTTTCCTAAGACACCTCAAGAAGTTGAGGATATGAGACGTATACCCTATGCATTGGTAGTATGTAGTCTCATGTATGCTATGCTATGCACGAGACCGGACATCTGCTATGCAGTGGGAGTAGTTAGCAGATACCAATCCAACCCATGATTGGATCATTGGGTTGCTGTGAAGACAATTATCAAGTATCTTCAGAGAATGAGAGACTATATTCTAGTGTATTCCGGGCAGGATTTGATCCTGTTAGGATACATGGATCTTGATTTTCAGTCAGATAGGGATTCTAGGAAATCCACGTCTGGATCAGTATCACCCTAGGTGGTGGAGCTATTGTGTGGAGAAGTATCAAGCAATCTTGTATTGCTGACTCCACCATGGAAGCCAAATATGTAGCCGCTTGTGAAGCTGCTAAAGAGGTTGTTTGACTCCGTAAGTTCTTGAGTGATCGGGAAGTTATTCTAGATCAGGATAGGCCCATCACACTTTATTGTGATAACAGTGGTGCTGTGGCTAATTCCAAAGAACCAAGAAGCCACAAGAGAGGAAAGCATATAGAGAGAAAGTATCATCTCATTAGAGAGATAGTGCAGAGAGGAGATGTGATCGTCACCAAAATAGCCTCACAAGACAATCATGCTTATCCATTTACGAAGACCTTACCGGGTAAAGTATTTTTGGGTCACCTAGATGGTCTAGGGTTACTAGACATGCCTCACATGCTTTAGTGCAAGTGAGAGATTGTTGGGGTTTATGCCCTAAAGATGTAATTTTTAAATGGATTTATGAAATAAATTAAAGGAAAACATCAATTCATTACTGTTGTGTTATTTATTTTATAACTTGTGCATATATTTAACATCCAAGATTACCGGATGTAATCTCGAACTGTGTATATGAGTGCCATAACAGATGGATACAGTAAGAGACATGCAATCTCAAGAGTCCATATATAGCAAATAAAGATGGGTGTTTTTTTTGTGGTTAATCTATAGCTGCGGTCCATTCCGTAATGTACGGTGATTCTATCCTGAATCATTCATATGAGATATAGGAATGGAGGCACCTTTTATGATGTGATCATATAGGACTGGGCCATGATCTATATGAATCTCTCACCAAGATCCGTTTACCGTTGAGATTCATATATATCAACTAATGATGGCTATATGTGGGTGATCTTAATCCTGAGTGTCTTATCGACTCCTTCAGGTTAAATCGTGGTCTTTGATATACCATAGGCGAGGTCAGATGTATTTCCTGATCAATATATTCCGTATGTTGGGATTATGGTTTGGCTTGTGGCTGGGAAGGTTTGTACACAATAGTGGAATCCACTCCTTCTTGTGAGAAGTAGATGGTAGTTCCCTTAAGAGTGATTCGGGGCTTGGACAATATGTGTGTTCTCCTAATTCCGTAAAAAATAGGATTTATTGCCCATTAGAGAATCAACGGTAGTTAAAGGATATATGTAATTAGAGGGGTATAACGGACATTATGACATAGCTCTAATACCCCTCTAATTACGAATTACTGTGGAGGATCACACCATATGTAATAGCTATATCGATGGACACCGAGTTGTATCGATCTGTGTAAAAGCGTCTACAGTTGAGAGAATGCGACTTCACGTTTTTAGTAGAATAACATCATAGTTAATAATCAAGAAATATTAATTAAAGAGTTTAGTTAATGATTCCGAGGATTATTGAAGCTCAAAATACTGTGAGTCCATTAGGTTCCCTTGCTAGCCTGATCGATTTAGGTAACAAGGGTCACGGTTAATTAATTGGATTGTCCAATTAGTTGTGTTACGAAAGTGACACGTATTTATTCGGAAATTAATTGAATAATGAGATTATTTAATTAATGAATAATGACGATTAAATAAATTAAATATGAGATTATTTAATTATGTTACTAATGATTAAATGGAGGATGTTAGTTGATATTTGATTTTAAATAGAATAAGATAATGTGATTATTATATTTTATTAAATTAAATATTTAAAATTGAATTTAAAACGTTTAAATTTAAAAATAAATATTTAATTATCTTTTAAAATAAAAGATATGAGATAACTTTTTTTAAAAAGTTTATAAAAAACAAATATGTCATCAGATTTTTTTTTTTTAAAAAGAGTTAAATAGTAATAAATATGAGATATATATTATATTTTTTAACCGAATTATATATATTCATTCTTTTGAAAACTAAAGACAGAGATATATATCAACTAAAACAACCAAAACGTGCAAAAAAAAAAAGATGAACTTGCATATGATGTAAATTTGTGCACGTGAAACAAAAAGATAAGAGAGAGAATTTGCGTTGATAATAACATCAGGGAAAAAAAAACGCCCAACAATTTTTTTCTTTTTTTGTAAGGAATTGAGCGTGTGAAAGAATATCAAAGAGTTTTATATTTTTGACAAATTTTATCAACACAAATTAAAATATAGTGCAAGGGGTGTACAGTGAACGAAAAAAAAATTGTTTCTTCTTTTTCAATTCTCTCTATATTCTCCATTCAAGTTCCTAAGACAGTGACGCGTACACATGCAGTTACCAGTTCCGGGATATAGCGAGGAAGATCGAGTGGTTCAAACAGAAGCATAACTTAAAGTCAAAGAGCCTCCAAACGTTGGTATGATTTTCTTCTCTTTATATTGATTACAATTTTCTATGTTTACATATTGTATGTATTAGTTCTGAAAAATAATTACGATTCCAAGTTCACTGGTCCCAGATACAGATTATGATCTATATAAAAAAAAATTAAAATCTTACTTCCGTTGCGTGACCGGTGAACGGGATTCCAACAATGACTACATTCTTACATAAAAAAACAAATAAATCGAACAATTTTATATAAGTTATTACAGTTTGAATAAACCTGGATCTCTTTCCAATGGTATTTGATCTTCTAGATCTTAGAAAAGTTGGTATTAAAGAGTTGTTTAGCTATGGCATTATTGATTCCCTCCATGCTACTAACATCCTAAGGATCTCTTTTCTCCTTAAAAAGCTTTAACAATCAGTCAGGATGTTCGGAAGAAAGAAAGGGTTTTGTCTCGATATTGATTAAGTACCTTGTGAGTGGATTATTAATCAACCCTACAAGATGACAAACTATTTACCAGCCTATCACTACATCGTGATAGTCTCATACAATGTCTATGTAGAATTTGTAAGTGAAGATAATCCTAATTTAGATAGAGGTATAAAGCACAAAGTACTTTTATTGTGTCAATTCTTGCAGACCCAAGCTGGTAGGACAAACCCCTCATATGTCAATTTTCAAAATGAGCCAAAAAGTCACGAGCAAATACCCCATTCCATGGATTTTTCTCAGTCCTAGACAAATGATTTCCTTTGTCATATCCAGGATGAAGAAGATGAAAGACTTAGAGAATTCCATACTGAAGACGAAATAGAAGATTATTTCGATGAAGAAGCCTTTCATAACTTAGACACCTAAGCAAACAAGAAAACAAAGCGTCGACTAGGGATGGACATTTCCCCCACGGGCCCCACCCCCATTTGGGGACAAAATTTGCCCCCAAATGGGTTTTAGGGGTGGGAATGGGGGTAAATTTTACCCCTAAAATCTAAATGGGGGTGGGGGCCCCACCCCCATTCCTTCATTCCCCAAATAGGGGTGGGGGTGGAGCCCCATTTCCCTAATTTCCCCATATATATTTATATATTTTTACTTTTGTTTTCTTAAAAAAATAATAACTTTAACTCTATTATTCCTTTATTTTCTACCCATTTTCCCCATTTTCCCATATATTATTTGTGTAAAACTAAATTACTATAGTTATTTGTATTAATTTCTTATTAAATTAAATCAATTATATATTTTAGATTATTTATAGAATTTGATATCGAAATAGTGTGAATCGAATGATTAAATTTCGAATCTCGAATCTTCAATTCTAAATTTTGGATTTCAAATTGAAAAATATTAAGATTGAAAATTAAGAAAATGGGGGAAATAGGGGACGGGGTGGGGGCAGGGGAACCTCCCCCCAAACACCCCTATCCCCACTTTCCCCAAATGGGGTTTGGAGACAGGGGTGGGGGAGGTTTTAGGAATGGGGAAGGGGAAGGGGGGGACCCTCCCCAGCCCCAATGGGCCCCCACGCCCATCTCTAGCGTTGACAGAAAATTACGAAGAACAGAAAAAAGCAAAGCGTCGACAAAAAACAACAAGAACAAACAAAAGCAAAGCGTCGACAGAAAATTACAAGAATAAAAAGCAAGAGAAGATAAAAATATACGATAAGATCGAAGCGTCGACAGAAATGAACAATAATAGTAAATGACTGTCAACCTTTTGCAAAGTATGATTCCCAATGTCGGCCTCTTGGTCTTTTCCTTTTTAAATCTTGTATAAATGGAGTTCTGCTCTCATTTGCAATGACATGAACAAATCTCATACAAATCAAGAGCTTTTTTAGCAATTGTAAACACTCACTCTATATTTCCTTCGTGTACCGTTCAAGCAATCAATAAAGTTATGAATATTTCAAAGCACAAATCAAGTAAATTTTCTTAATTTTCAATTTTCAGTTCTATCTATTAGAAACAAGGAATTCTTACCAGGTTAACGAAAGTATAAAAATAATGTTAAGAGTAACTAGATCCTTATAACTTTCCGAAAGGTTTTGCTACAAAAAAAAAAAAAAAAGTTGTGTTCAAATTACCAGTTCTATAATAAGTACCTAGTAGAGATCTCGTTTTTATTGAAAATTCATCTTGTATTAGGTAGGAACCATGAGATAAGGTCTGGCTGGCCTATGTTCAAACCTTCAAACCTTCTGCTTATATGTTTATATGTTCATACTTTTTGTTTAATTGCACCTCTCCTTGCACACCATTGAGATGGTAAACTTGAGTCGAGTCTCAGCCCTCGAATCCCGACTAAAAAACAAAACAAACTTGTAAGGAACTATCTATTGGTGCTGCATCTGGCAACTGCCTTCAACGACAATGAACAACTTGAAAATTTTGAGTAGTTTCCAATTGCATAATCATCCATATCTCGATACAATTGCAGTTGATCAAGAAACAATCATAAGCTATGATCAACTTGTCAAACCTTGGCAGTTGGCAGCCCAGAACAACGATTAATCAACACAGCCAGGGAAACAGGGAGCACCACCCATCAAAGATAGCCAAAAACCGAAAATTATAGTAATGATTCGATTACTTCACTGTAAATGTACGAGACAGAAATATGTATCCAAGAAACAACCAGGAAGTTCATTCTACACGTCAATACATAAATCATCATATGCTGACTGGAAACACAATTTATATTCTTAAACATGATTGTGGCTTGCAATGCAACCGGGTTCCTAATAAATTCTAGTTAACAGGATTCGAGAGGATCCCAATCTAGAACACAAGTTGTGGTCGTAAATGCTACTTATTGAAAGAACCCAGTAGTAGACCGAATTCCATATGTGATATGGTACAACTTCATCCACATCTACTATCATTTTTCAAATTAAACTTACCTCTCCACAGTGCATTGAAAATATATTTCAGAGACAGGGCAATGACCTAACACTAAATCAAGAACCAAGCTAAATCAATCAAACTACTGTAGAAATGCAATGAAACATATACAACCACTTCAATTCAAAAGCAGAAGCAACTTGCAGAACCCACATCACAGAAGAACCTGCCTCGCAAAACACAACAAAATTGTAATACTGATTCGATCATTCCACTATAAAAGTGTAAGCGACAGAGAAACAACCCAATAACTCATTTATTTGCGGAAACATAAATTCACCTAATGATGAAGGGAAACATATTTTGGATTCTTAAGATGATATGGTTGGTTGTAAATAGACCCCAAACAATGTCCCTGATTTAAATTAGCGAAGGGCATTAGGAGATTTCCGATCCTTGAACTGAAATCGCAATCATAGCGTGTACTAACTAAAAGAATTCAGTTGTAAACCAAGCACAAAGATGTGATACCTTACAATTTCAAATCTAACTTTCATCTTGAACACTCAAAAATATATTTTAGAAACATCACAAATAACAAACACATGAACTAATACTACAGAAAAGCAATTAAACATAAAAGACAACAAAATCAATTCAGTAGGAGAACTTTAAAATAAGAAAAATCACAAAGTGATATATAAACGAAATGTTTTCACATCAAATTCATTATGCAATGACAAAGAAACCAAACTGTACATAGAGACACAAATAAATATCAAAATAACAGTAGAAACTTGTTGCCTAAAAACCATATAATAGTTCATACAGCAAATCACTACCCCAGGATATCATATCATATCTTTTCGACCTTATCAGCCTTCACAACCGGATTTGCCTTGGCAATAGCATCCTGTGCCGCGCTCTTGTAATCAAACACGCAATTGTGCTTGTCGGAGTATCGATGCAGGGAGCAAAACGTCTGCTCGCACCTGCACTTAAACCCTGTCAATCCAATCCGCTTCCTGCAAAAGCTGCACCTGTTGGCAGGCCGCTTCTCCGGGTTCTCCGAAGAAGCCCCTTCATCAGCATCATTCCTATTGTTATCATTAACATTGTCATCATTATTATTGTTGTTTTGGGTCTCTTGAACAACAACAGTTTGAGGCGTGTTGGATTCGATCTGATCGATGCTCACTTGGTTAGTTTTCTTCTCTTCTTCAATGGGGTTCCTGGATTGTTTGAGAAGATAATCTTTGTAACACTTTGAACAAAGATTATTAGTGTTTGCATTCCCAAAAAATCCGCAATTATTTACACATAGAATTGGAGTGTTTTGTGACTCGTGACTTGTCTCATCTAGCTTTCTCTTCTGTGATTCTGGCTCCATTTTTATTTTACTTTTTTTTTTTGCAATAAAATAAATTAAAGATAGAAAACTTGTAATTTATATATATATATATATAAAATAACTTAAAAACCCAGTTCCAAAATATGAACTAAAACCCTGAAAAATCAAAATAAGATGAGGAAATTCATAATTCAAGAGCCAAAAAGAATAAAAAAACCTGAAACCGAAGAAAAATAGAAACGTAGTCGATCAAGGGCAACATACACGGATCGGGACGGTGGCAGAAAACGCACAAATGAGAGGGGAAACTTGGAGGTGGGAGCTGTAGATCGAGACAGTACGGATTCGAATCGACGGTTGATGTTTGCCGGCTGAGAGATTTCTAGTGATGGAAGTCAAGAGAGAGAGAAAAGAGTTTCGGTTTGGTGAAAATTAGGAGGAGGTGGTCAGGTCATCGACGGTGGAAGGAGAAAAAGGTCGATTTTGTGCTTATTTATAGTATAATTACTAAATAGTCATTACGTTGTAATATAATTACACTTGATTTGTAAATTATCATTTTTTAACTATGTTGCAGTTTCTTTTTCATCCAAAGAGTGTAAACCGAATAATGTTGAGGTTTACATAAAATTAAAAGTTGGTTCGGTAATGTTTTTTTTTTCTTTCCTATTTAATAGGTTTTCATTTAAAAATGAGAAAAAAAAATTCTTCATATTTTTGTAAGTTGAGAACGAGTCTAGTAGTAATAATTGAAAATAGTATTTTAAAAAAAAGAGTTTAATATTGTAATATGTATTTAGTGAAATTGTTTTAAAATATATTTTCAATACATTTTAAAAGTAAAATATTTTTTAATTAAATTATATATATATATATATATTAATATATAATAATTTAATTAAAAATTGATTTGTGTTTTATAATATTTTCCCTTAAAAAATAAAAAAAAATTATTAATTAACAATTATAACAATTTAAATTAATTAAAAGTTATTAATGGTTAAACAAATTTATAATTTATTAAGAATTAATAAGTTATTTATTAGGAATTAATAAGTTATTAATGAAGTGTGTGTATAATTATATATATATAAATTTTCAAGTCAGTACGCACTGATATAAATTTATTAGTGTGTTGGATGTGGAGCATTAGATTTACATACTTTGATTCAAAATGTATACACTTGACAAAGTTTTTTCATAATCAGTGGTCCATATACAATGTACTGATAAAAGTTATATCAATACACCCTGAAGAGAAAAGGACTATATATATAGAGGCAGGATCTCCAACCCCAAAATATTACATAAATTGTTACACAGTTTATGGACCATTGGATTGTGATGATTTGGATGGTATTAATGCACACATACCCATAATCACCACCTTATATATACGCTTCACTGCCCCTCTTCTCTCTCATTTTTAATCTTCCCAAAACAGAATCATCCTTCAATCATCCATGATCTACCGTCATCATCGAACCAAACCAAAATCATCTCCCTCAATATCGTCTCTCTCGATCCACCATCCTCCATCATCACTCTTCCACCATTCATCATCCTCCTCTTCACCACCAAATTAAATTCACCAGATTTTTAAAAAAAAAAATTGAAGAAGAAGAGGACAAACAGGCGATAAGAAACCAAAAGAAGTGGTGTATTGGGTTGGGTTGTTGTTTTGGTCAAAAATCAACGGTGGCGGTCCTCTGGTCTAGAACTCAGCTTCAACCGATATATATATATATATATAACAATAGTAAAGATTTGATTTTTTTCTAGATTTTTGTTGTTTTACGAGTTTTTTCTTTTGTTTTGGTTGAAAAATAAGGATTATTGGATGAGATTTGTGGTTTTTTAAAATTGAAGAAGAGGAGGACAAACAGACGATAAGAAACCAAAAGAAGTGGTGTATTGGGTTGGGTTGTTGTTTTGGACAAAAATCAACGGTGGGGGTCCTCTGGTTTAGAACTCAACTTCAATCGATATATATATATAACAATAGTAAAGATTTGATTTTTTTTTCTAGATTTTTGTTATTTTACGAGTTTTTTTTTGTTTTGGTTGAAAAATATGGATTATTGGATGAGAGATGTGGTTTTTTTTTTGTTGATTCGATTTGTTTTTCTTGATTGTGGAATTTAATTTTGTGGTGAAGGGGATGATGAATGATGGAAGGTGATGATGGTGGATGGTGGATCGAGAGAGATGATATTGAGGGAGATGATCTGGGTTTGGTTCAGTGATGATGGTAGATCATGGATTGTTGAAGGATGATTCTGGTTTTGGAAGAAAAGAGAATCAATTAAAAATGAGAGAGAAGATGGACCATGAAGTGTATATATTGTAATCTTTTAGGGCTGGGGATCCTGCCCCATATATATTATTGTGTTAGTGATTGAAAAAAAAAATGATCGAGTACATGGGCCACATGGAAAAATATTAAAAGTAAGAGCTAAAAATGCAAATTTGGTGTTTTCAAAGAACTATTTTTTCACATGTTATTGTTACGTGTGATTGGATTAAAATTGGACTAATCTCAATCTAGTCCCACGAGATTGGATTTCTCCAATCCGGTGTAGACAAATAGTTCTATTGTGGCGGGATTATTGACCCGCCATAAAGGATGGGAAAATATTTTGTCCCAACTTTTGTTATGCATTTGTTTTTTCTTTTTCACCTTTTTAATTAAATTATTTATATATAAAATATTAAATTTATTTAATCTATTTTATTCTTTTGAAATATTATTATATTTAATTTTAACATTAGAAAAATATTATTTTTAATGTCAATTAAAAATGAATATTATTTTATTTCAAATTAATTTTATATGATTTTATTTTTTAAAAATATAATTTATTTTATTCAAAATAATTTTATTTGAATTGAATTAAATTAAAATGATTTTATTTATTTAATAATTAATTTAACGGTAGGACTAATTTGATTGATTTTTAATTATATAAGGATCAAATTGATGAAATTTGAATTAATGAGTAAAAAAATGATGTTTCCCGATTAGATTGGGACCGAATTGTTAAAACCCCTTCTTATTAGATATGCCTATATTAAATGGTTATATATATATATATATAACATAAAAAAATGATACTTTTATTATGACCGCCACATATAGTATACAATAAATAATACTATATTCTTAAAAAAAATTAAGAATTTTTCTATATTCTAACATATCTAATTATACAACATAACATATAATATCAATAACATTTATTAAATATATATATATATATATATATATAATAATAATAATAATCTTATATGACCAATTTATAGTATATGTAATAGTCTGGACTTCTGGAGTTCATAAAGTCATCAAAATACATATTAAATGATACTATTAATAATAATCATATATATAATAACATTTTTTTTTTTGGATTTCCCATATTCTAATATATCTAATTATACAATATAACATATAATAATAATAATAATATTTATTAATGTTTTTTAATAATAATCATATATTTTCAGTTTCTGATATATATAATTGTCACAACTTCTGAAGTTTACAAAGTCAACAATATACGTAGTAAATGATACTATTAATGATAAGCATGTATATAATAATAATTATAATAATAATAGTAGTAGTAATAATAATAATAATAATCATCATCATCATATTAATTTTTCTTTTAAATTTATCATATTCTAATATATCTAATTATAAAATATAATATATAATAATAATATTTATTAAATAATTATATATAATAAAAATAACAATTTTTTCTACGTCTACGACATGTGGCATGTAATAAATGATATTATTTTTTTTTAATTTTTTTCGTATAACATATAAAATAAAGGGTTTTTACAATTTGACCCCAAAATAATTGGAAAACTTTACTTTTTTACTCATTAATTCAAATTTCATAAATTTAGTCCTTATATAATTGAAAATCAATCCAAATTAGTCAAAAATGATGTTTTCCAATTATTTTGGGACTAAATTATAAAAACCCCTATCCAATATAATCTCACACCAAAGGAGCCCTAAATGTAGTATATCATTTTCCGTGCTTTTGAAATTTTTGTTTAAAAACACATGCCGAACAAGTTCTTATCTTTTTTAGACTTGTAAAACGAAAAATACCGAACAACCCCTAAGATTATCTCCAACCAATCTCTAAAATCTTCTTTATTTTGGAGAATAGAAATGGAATATTCCATCTCCATAAATTTAATATACCAACCATTCCTATATTATAATATTCAAATAATAAAATATTATTATTTTGTTTTATTAATAATTTTTCAAACTTTCTTTAATAAATTTGCTTTTGTTAATTATTTTAGATAATATGTTTCTCACATTATTTTTTTAATAACATTTAATTTATTTCATTTAATTTGTCATCTAATTTGTCATCTACTTTTTTAGATTTAATAATATATTTTCAAATCGTTATGATCAAAGTGGAGACGATTTATCATACTAATATTGTTAACATTTAAATTTTATCGTTATTTTTGTATGTTTTATTTTAATTTTCAATGTACTTGTTTTTGTTATTTTTCTTTTAGTTGTAATATTTTAATATGAAGATGCTAATGTTATCATTTTGTTTTACTGAATTATTTAGAGTTAATTATTAATTACATACAAAAATTGATGCTTTGAAAATATTTATTTAAAATTAAAATAATTACCACTTCATTGATTAAATGAATGTTGTTAATAACAAAATTTGGTTAGGGACCAAAGAGAAATTTTTCACTCTCCTAACCCGAATCAGAGCCCGAATTCACCAGTCATTGAACCTCGGGTCCTAAGGGCAAGCCATAGAACCTCCCCATAGAAGTGAGGAAGGGTTATAGAACTATCAGGAATGAAGCTCGACATAACCAGGTTGATCCCCTCATGCAAACACTGGAATTCGGGTAAAGCCCGATTCACGGTTATCTAGGTTTCTCAAGGTCATCTATCCTGGAACCCCGGTTTTGGGGCCTGGCTCCGGAACCACCCCATGGAAGCAAGGAAAGGTCGCCGAGCTTAGGAAGCATTTGAGGTGAAGCCCGACACAAACAAATTGAGCTCCTTCCAAGTCAAGGCTTCCCGATGTTGATATTAACTCGTAGCCTAACCAAAAGCCCACCAACCTTTATAGAGGCCTGTTTTCCTCTCCAGACACAAAAAAAGGGCCTTTAAAGGGATCATATTCGCACTATAGCTTTGCTCCAATTCACTAAGAAAAACTTGAACCTATCTAGACAAGAAAGAGGAAGCTCACCTAATCCGTGCTACCCCCAATAAGGGCCCACAAGGCCGTCTCGAGCTTTAAAGCACCAGGGTAGGCCAAAGCTTCTGAGACCAGAACTAAGGAAATGGTCTACCACGCTCTACGGAAAAGTGAACTCGACGACCTCCATGAAGAATCATGCCATGAATACACACAATATCATATCTACACTCCAATGAACATTAAAACTCTGCGTACACGTAAGACAAGAGATTGAGTCAAAAAAGAAAACAAACCAATCTCCACCAAAGATTTTCTAGAATTTGTTATTAACTCAAAGTCAATGATTTTTAAATAAAAGATGCTGCTCGATAAGGAGGGAAGGGATTCAGAGAATCAGGGCGGGAGATCCATAAGTTTAAACCATTCGGGCTATGTATAAATATGCCCAAACATGATCGACGAAGGTGGGGAAATGGAGAGAAAATGGCGACATATAGAGAACAGGGAAAAAAAGAGTTATTGAGTCGACGACCTAAATTCTGTAATTAGAACACGGCCTACACTGTTATCTACTATTTGACAGGCTCGAGGTGACCACCCTACTGTATCCCAAAGAAATTATGAGTGTTTAAGAGTCTTTTTATACGATATTCATAGTTGATAATATAACTGTTACACTCCCATCTTCATAACACTGATATTCATACATCCATATTTATTCTGTCAAGTTAGGTACCCAAGATAACAAACCCGGCCGCCACCTACGTGGTAGTGGTCTCGAGGGTGTTAATCAAAATCTCTCACCTTGAGTAAAATTCTTCGTTAATACTTTCTGGAGCAGTCTGTGGGGAATGAACCCACGACCACGTGGTTTTTTACACTAACAAATTTGTTGTTTTGTGATTAACACTGAAAAGTGTATGTTTACTAAGGGATACTATCATCATTTTACACTTCCAATATGATTAATTCCCCAATTTAGACATAATTTCGTTCGTTCGCTTAAATAAATGTGTTGTGTAGTAATCAGTGTATTTTTCTTTGTATTTCAGAGGTAATTCGATCAATTCAAAATCATGGAGAAGTCAGATGGTAAAACAAACATCGTTTTCAAGTTTAGAAAGTCAAAAAACCTTAGGAAGATCACGAATGGAATTTTCATAAATTTGACTATTCACTGTTCACAGTTGACTTTCACTGTTCACTCACGGATGCGTTACTGTTCACTGTCGATGTTCACTATTCACTTCACGGATGAGTTACTGTTCACTGATGATGTGGTGAAATCTGGACGCTCCATTCTAAATTCATCCGATGGTCAATTTTCATCCGTATTTTGTATAAATAGAAGGCCTCTCCCCCCTAATTTTCATGTTCTGAATCCAAATCTGATGTTAGATTTGTGAAATTCTCTCTCTTTTGTTCTCAAATTCTCAGTTTAAATAAAATAGCTATTTTCTAGTTAAATTATGTCTGTATAATTTTATATAGTTGGGGCAAAAGGTGATACTGTTGGTATGAAAAATATGATCAAATTATGGTAAGTTTATTATTTTTATGCTTTCTCCCCTCTGATCTTTATGGAGTTTTTGACTCACTGTAGATAGACAGATATTGTCTAGCACGGTGGGTACTTTTACCCATATTTATTAGAGAGTGGTTTCTCCCCTCTGATCTTTGTGGAGTTTTTGACTCACTGTAGACAGACAGATATTGTCTAGCACAGTGAGTACTTTTACCCATATTTATCAGAGAGTGGTTTATCCCCTCTAATCTTTGTGGAGTTTTGACTCACTGTAGACAGACAGATATTGTTTAGCACAATGAGTACTTTTACCCACATCTATTAGAGAGTGGTCAGTGGAGTGGAATACCATCCCATTAATCTGAACTAAATATTAATAATTAGATCATATTCGAATTACCAACAGTGGATCCCTTAGCCCTAGTATTAATTTTAATTGATTTTCATTTTATAACAAGCTTAGTAATTAATCTAGATAATTAATTCTACAAGAACAAGTGAACAATCTCTCTGTGGTTAGACCCGGTCTTACCGGATAATTTATTACTATGACACTTTTATACTTGGGAGTATGAACACTTCTTTAGGACGTGTCAAGTTTTTGACGCTGCTGGGGAGGTAAGTCCGCCTTTTCTTTTTAATTTTATTTTAGTTTTGCTGTTTTTTTTTCTATCTTCTTTGTTCTTATTTTGTATTTAATTTTACATCACTCATCTCAATCATAAACTTCATCTATTTAAAAAAAAAAAACATTTGTAATCGTTAATCATATTTTTGCATTTTAGTCCTTCAATTTTTTATTTGCATTTTAGCTTAGATCTAGTTTGCATTTTCATATAAATCATTTTATTTTTCATTTTTTCGTATCAATCCCTGTAATTATAGCATTTTCACTTTGGTCCCTATATTTATAATTATTTGCAGTTTTACCCCAACACTTGTGTATATTTGCAGTTACACCCCTAGAATTTTGCATCTTATTATTTTTATCACTTTTTCTTTTATTTTCTTCATTTTTGTGTATTTTACCTCCATGAACTCTTATTAAATGTGCATGAGACATTGGTCTCGAACATCTAGTGGTAGATTAATTAGGAGATCACAATCACCCACATTCACCAACAACATGGCTGAAAACCCACATAGACATCCAACAGGAAACCAAGCCGAGAACCTTTTAGACAACCTTGACAACATATCCCAACACGGCAACCATCGGCCTTATGTTGACCATGACCAACACATTAACCCAAATCCACCTAGAACTCTTAAAGACTACATTAATCCCACATGTACTGGAGCACCTTCATGTATAGCTTTCCCACCAAATGCAACACACTTTAATTGTAAACCGGGAATCATTCAACTTTTATCCAATTTTCACGGTCTTGAATCTGAAAACCCATATTTGCATCTTAGGGAGTTTGAGGAAGTTTGTAACACTTGCACTGACCAAAATGTTAGCATGGATATAATCAGGCTTAAGTTTTTCCCTTTTTCCTTAAAAGATAAAGCTAAAACTTGGTTACAAAACCTTAGGTCAGGATCAATCCAAACTTGGAATGACATGCAAAAACAGTTCTTAAAGAAATTTTTTCCACCTCATAGAACAAACTCGCTTAAGAGGCAAATCACTTCATTTACCCAAAAACCTAGGGAAACACTTTACCAATGTTGTGATAGGTTCAAAGAGTTGTTAAATGTCTGTCCACATCACGGTTTTGAAACATGGAGGATATGTCACATTTCTATGAGGGACTCACGCCCCAAAGTAGACAAGTCATTGAAATGATGTGTAATGGGGAGTTCAGTGACAAAAATCCTGAAGAAGCACTTGAATACCTTGACCATATAGCCGAAAGTGCTCAAAATTGGGACACCATTGGTTTCTATGAGTCCATGAGCAAACCACAACCATCTCCATCTAGTGAAGGCATTTACAATCTTATGGAAGATCATGACCTTCAAGCTAGATTTGCATCCCTAGCTAGAAAAGTTGAAGCTTTAGAAACTAAAAGGAGTGAACATGTAAAATCTATACAAGAAATTGCATGCCATGTATGTGATTCTGATGATCATATCACTCATAGTTGCCCAACTTTATCAGCCATAAAAGATTGCCTTCGTGAACAAGCCAATGTTTTGCACACTTTCAACAAGCCAAATTCCAACCCATACTTACAAACCTACAATCCTGGTTGGAGAAATCATCCAAACTTTAGTTGGAGGAACAACAATCAAGCCCAGTCTTCACAACCACCAGGTCTATCACATCCACAAACACACCAGAATTTCCAAAACCCTCAAGGTTATGCACCTTATGTCCCACCATCTAGGAAAAACCTTGAAGACACTTTACACTCATTCATTGAGAATCAAGAATCTATTAACAACCAAACTGCACAAACCTTGATAGATGTTAAAGATACTTTAACAAAGATTGCTTCTGCACTCACCACACACGAAAAAGGTAAGTTTCCATCTCAACCACAACCAAATCCCAAGAATCAGTCAAGTTTCTATGATAATAACCAACGCCCAGATCAAGTCAAATCAATTATCACTTTTCTTAGTGGTAAGGTCATAGAAAAACCTATTCTTGAATCTGGTAAAAATGATGATGAGTCACTTTCCAAGGGTAAGGAAGGGGTTGATGAAACCACTGTTGACGATGAAATAATTGAATCCCCACCTACACTCCCATATCCTCAGGCTCTTAAAAATTCACAGAAATCGAAGTGTTCCCCAGAGATTTTTGAAATTTTCAAACAGGTAAAGATCAATATCCCTTTGTTGAACGCAATCAAACAGGTACCTTATTATGCCAAATTTTCGAAGGATTGTGCATTGTGAAAAGGAAGCATTAGGTAAGAAAGAAAGCCTTTATGACTGGACAGGTAAGTTCTATTCTTTCCAATAAAAGTATTTTGAAATATAAAGATCCTGGCTATCTCACTATTTCCAAAACAATTGGTGACTGTAAAATTGAGCATGCTTTACTTGACCTAGGTGCTAGTGTAAATTTGCTCACATACTCATTTTATCAACAACTTAAACTTGGTGAGTTAAAGCCGACTTCAACCATACTTTGTCTTGCTGATAGGTCAATTAAAATACCAAAAGGAATAGTGGAAGATGTGTTAGTACAAGTCGATAAATTTATCAACCTAGTAGATTTTATTGTCTTGGAAACACAACCTGTTGTTAATGAGTACAAATCAATTCCTATTATATTGGGCCGACCATTTTTAGTTACTGCTAATGCCTTAATTAATTGCAGGAATGGAATAATGAGCATGTCTTTTGGAAATATGGAAATTAAGCTTAATGTTTTCAACATGTCTAAAGAACCATTTGATGATGAAAATGAAGATGAAGATGTAGACATTATTGAAACCATTGTTGAAGATCATGTTCAAAAGGATTCTTTTAACTCATCTGAAATTTGTTTGATCAATTCACCTGAGTCAAGCATGCATTCACATCTTGATGATTGTTTACAGGTTGTCGAAGAAGAATGAGACACTTCATATTTTGAAGAATTGGAACAGAAAGATGACGAGCCAGAAGAAAAAGCACCCATCAATGATTCTTTTCCTGATAATCTTTTATTCTCTATCACAACTTTACCTTGGTATGCTGACATTGTTAATTATCTTGCAACAGAAATGATGCCACTCGATTGGAATGCATAAGACAAAAAGAAATTTTTGACCGAGGTAAAACGTTTTTACTGGGATGACCCGTACTTATTCAAGTATTGTCCTGATCAAATTGTTCGACGGTGTATTCCAGGCAATGAGGTAAGTAGTGTCGTTGAATTTTGTCATTCTGAAGCATGTGGTGGTCATTTTCCGTCAAAGAAAATGGCTGCAAAAATCTTGCAGTGTGAATTTTATTGGCCTACCTTGTTTAAAGACGCACATGTATTCTGTAAAACCTGTGAAAATTGTCAAAAGTTAGGATCCATTTCAAAGCGAAACATGATGCCTTTAAACCCCATTCTTATCATTGAAATATTTGATTGTTGGGGAATTGATTTTATTGGTCCATTTCCACCGTCATTTGGATTTTTGTACATTTTGGTTGCCGTTGATTATGTGTCAAAATGGGTTGAGGCAATTCCTTGTCGAAATAATGATCACAAAACAGTGATTAAGTTTTTAAAGGAAAATCTTTTGAGTCGATTTGGAATCCCTCAAGCCATTATCAGTGATGGAGGCAAACACTTCTGAAACAAACCTTTTGAGTCTTTAATGAAGAAATATGGAGTCACACATAAAATTGCCACACCATACCACCCTCAAAAAAGGGTCAAGTTGGGTTAGCAAATAGGGAGATAAAACATATCTTGTAAAAAACTGTTAACCCTGATCGAAAATATTGGTCTTTTAGATTAAATGATGCACTTTAGGCTTACCGCATTACATTCAAAACATCTTTGGGTATGTCTCCTTATCGTTTAGTTTATGGAAAACCTTGCCACTTACCTGTTGAACTTGAGAAAAAAGCATATTGAGCTATTAAAGCTTTCAATTCTAACCTAAACGATGCTGGTGAATTGCGCAAGTTGCAAATAAATGAACTTGAAGAATTAAGAAATTATGCGTACGAAAATGCAAAAAATTCTTAAGGAAAAATCTAAAACCTTTCATGACAGACGAATTTTAAGAAGATCATTTGAAGTTGGTCAAAATGTTTTGCTTTATAATTCTCGACTTCATTTATTTCCTTGCAAATTGAAATCAAAATGGAGTGGTCCATTTGTTGTGAAACACGTGTATCCATATGGTGCCCTTGACATTGAGAATCCTAGGTAATGTGTTTAATGTAAATGGATAACGTGTGAAACCATTCTTAGAAAATACAGATTTTCAAAAAGACTCTGCCGTTCTTTTTGACCCTTGTTACAAAGGTGAGTAAACAAATCTTTTGCTTTTGACTTTAATTGTGTTTGTAATTATTATTTTTGTTTTTGTTCGCTTTTATATTTTGAATTTTTGCAGGATTATTTCTAGGTTCAATTTTTGGTTGGTGTGTTTTGCTATATAACCCCGGTTAAGTGGCGGATAACGGTACTCCGTGATAATTACAGTCAGTTTAATTCAGTTTCATAAATAACTGATCCTCAAAACAAGGCATGGACGAAGTTTTCACAATTCTGTGAAAACATTTTCCATCGTTGCCCTAAAATGCTCTGAAAAAGATTTACAAAGTACGTTCCGAAAGATTACGCTTACTGATGATAAACAACATTCCTATTGAAATCCACTGGTTGATCGAAAATAAGGTACGTCTAGCAGGTGAATTTGTTGATTCATTTATATCTTACATGCCTGGTTTTAGAAGAAGTAACCTTGTAAAAAAACGAAGAGCTAAGAAGTTAGGGGTTACTTGTCACAAATGTGCACGTACAACTTGTAACACACGTTGTCGTTCTTTAGGAATGGTGTCTAATAATCGAGAAGATAAAATTTTATTCATTATGCATGGTTTGCGTAGTGAGTCATTGGATAATATCCAAATGACTCTTGATGCACAACCTAGTGGATATGTGCAAATGGCAATTGACCGATTATGGCCACAATTTCAAAAAGAACATGCACAATATAGTCTTGGGAATCTGACTTTAAAGACCCTGTTTGCCAATTTATAAGAAAATTGGATGGGAAGCATATCCCCGACCCATAAAGGGCGTTGAAGCCGTTTCTGGACATAAAACCAGAGGAAGATGTGAGCCACAATCACAACTACTAGTAAATATCCTTTTTATTATCTTTTTCCTTCCGCATTTAATATCTTTTGTAATTATTGTTGTTTACTTTTGATTTTTGAAGAGAACAAGTAATGCAGAATTGATCTGAATCTCGGTTTGTGATTGCCTCATGGTTTTTATGCATTTTATTTTCCTATATTTTATATTTCTTTTGTTGTTTTGCAGGATTTTGTTGTGTTTCAAGTTGTTCAGGTGATATCTTCTAAATCTTACCTCTTTCTAAAGGCGTTGGGGACAATGTCTCGTTCTGGTTGGGGAGAGGGGATAGTTGATTCAATAACTTTTATTTTTCAAAAAAAAAAAAACTAACTTCTGACCAATTTTTTTTGTAAAGATGGTCGAGTAAGGAGATCTTTTAGATACTTCTGAGACACATCTTTGTAGTTTGATACAGTTTTCCTCTCTCCTGACTATTCAAATTTATAAACTCTCTATTGTGATATCATTGACTAATCCTTTTGTTCATTAAGTTATCTTGAGAAATTTTTCGAAATATTCTAGACACACACGCACATTGACACATGATTATGTGCAATAAGTTGAGATTTTGCAATATTTAGTTCTGAAACATCATTCAAGGGTAACAACCGAAGGCATTGGTCTTGTTTAAAAATATATAGTAATAATAATAATAATTTTGTGTGTTGTGACCAAAACTCTTACTTAGTAGCCGGGCCTCATGCCTCAGTAAGCATAGAGTGTTCGTGCAAAACGATGGAGTTTAGATAAGAATAAAGTGCAGTTTCGTATCCTTTTTAACTCGAGTAATTAAGTCTGAGGGGTGCTTCAACACCTAATGTCCTAAGACCAACTGGTTTGAGAGTCATTGACCAAAAGCTCGTTACACGGGTTAAAGAGAAAGCTTAAGGGAATTGTACTAAAAAAAAACCATCTGCAATCCGAGTAATTAAGCTCATATGAGTGTTTTAACACTTAATGCCCTAAAGCCAACTGGTTTGGGAGTCATTGGCCTAAAGCTCGCTACATGGATTAAAGATGGAATGTTTGTTTACAATTTTGTTATTAAAAAAAACAAAAAGAAGAGAATAAAACTGCTGCCTAAGGAAGAAGCCCTGATGAGATTTCAGAATGAAAATATTGTTTGATTTCAATTGAATCTCATAGTTATTGTGTTGATCTTTATTGAGCACAAGAAAGTTTGATTGATAGATCAATTGATGACTGGTGGTCAAAGGGTGAGAAAAGAGGTATGTGAGAGTTTGTCTATTTGGTAGTTTAGAGATTTGAATTTGAGTTTTTACTGTTTTCGCTTTAATTGCTAGGGACTAGCAATAAGCTGGTTTGGGGGTGTGATTAACACTGAAAAGTGTATGTTTACTAAGGGATAATATCATCATTTTACACTTCCAATATGATTAATTCCCCAATTTAGACATAATTTCTTTCGTTCGCTTAAATAAATGTGTTGTGTAGTAATCAGTGTATTTTTCTTTATATTTCAGAGGTAATTCGATCAATTTAGAATCATGGAGAAGTCAGATGGCAAAACAAACATCATTTTCAAGTTTAGAACGTTAAAAAACCTTAGGAAGACCACGAAGGGCATTTTCATAAATTTGACTATTCATTGTTCACAGTTGACTTTTACTGTTCACAATTGACTTTCACTATTCACTCACGGATGCGCTACTGTTCATTGTCGCTATTCACTTTTCACTTCACGGATGGGTTACTGTTCACTGTCACTGTTCACTGATGACATAGTGAAATCTGGACGCTCTATTCTAAATTCATCCGATGGTCAATTTTCATCTGTATTTTGTATAAATAGAGGGTCTCTCCCCCCTAATTTTCATGTTCTGAATCCAAATCTGATGTTAGATTTGTGAAATTCTCTCTCTTTTGTTCTCAAATTCTCAATTTAAATAAAATAGCTATTTTCTAGTTAAATTATGTCTGACTAATTTTATATAGCTGGGGCAAAAGGTGATACTGTTGATATGAAAAATATGATCTAATTATGGGAAGTTTATTATTTTTATGTTTTCTCCCCTCTGATCTTTGTGGAGTTTTTGACTCACTGTAGATAGACAGATATTGTCTAGCACAGTGGGTACTTTTACCTATATTTATCAGAGAGTGGTTTCTCCCCTCTGATCTTTGTGGAGTTTTTGACTCACTGTAGACAGACAGATATTGTCTAGCACAGTGAGTACTTTTACCTATATTTATCAGAGATTGGTTTATCCCCTCTAATATTTGTGGAGTTTTGACTCACTGTAGGTAGACATATATTGTCTAGTACAGTGAGTACTTTTACCCATATTTATTAGAGAGTGGTCAGTGGAGTGGAATACCATCCCATTAATCTGGACTAAATATTAATAATTGGATCATATTCAAATTACCAATAGTGGATCCCTTAGCCCCATTATTAATTTTAATTGATTTTCATTTTATAAAAAGCTTAGTAATTAATCTAGATAATTAATTCTACAAGGACAAGTGATCAATCTCCCTGTGGTTAGACCCGGTCTTATCGGTTAATTTATTACTATGACACTCTTATACTTGGGAGTATGAACACTTTTTTAGGACGTGTCATTTTTCAGTAGTCATGATGCTTTGCTCTTCTCAAAGACAGCCTGAGTCCTTGCGACATCCATCTGCCCCCTCAACCCGGAGAGGGAAGAAAAAGGAAAAGAAATCCAAGCACCATAAGCCTACCTCGAATCAGCCAGGTGCAGAGCGGGCACCAACCCCTCTGGCGATAGACCCAGCTGTGATCAATCAACATGTAGTAGCCATTGTGGAAAATGTCTGCCTCTGTCTTGCTGCAGAAGGAATTGATCATCAACTGGTAGATCTCGGAATCCTAAGAGAAGCGAATCGACCCGCTGCTAGACAACCTGCCTTCGATCAGCTGGGACCCCCTCTACCGATCCCTGCCTACCACAGGATAGGGCCTACAACTTCCCTCCAGGAAATGCTAAGGCCTATGCCTCTAGTCTCGGATAAGCCGACCAACTATCAACCTAGGCAGGTTAAGTTAGCAGCCGACGTTCTGCCTAGGGCATCCAACAACCCTTCTCGACCGGTGACTTCCAGAAGGAAACCTCGAACCGAAGTCGGAGGTAGTCGACAAATCGTGCAAGCGGACCCCTTCTCTGAGAACTACAAAATGGAAGTATCCAATTCGTTTGGGGAATCTGACAGTGGGAGCTCTGAGGCCGACTCTAAGAAATAGGGAAATAAGTGCCTGAGGAACCAGCTGGCTAAGATGTAAGAGGAAATCCAGCAGTTGAAAAGAGGAAAGGGTAATGAGGTAAAAAAAAACCCCTGAGTGAGATGAACGCCCCCTTTACCAGAAGAATCTGGGAGGCGGAGCTCCCACCAAAGTTTAAGATGCCATCAGATAAGTTCTCCGGTATGGAGGATCCTTTGAGCCATTTGGAGAGCTTCATCTAACAGATGGAAGTTCAAAACACAACCAAGGCCGCCATGTGCAGAATGTTCCCTACCACCCTGACCGACTACGCCAAGACATGGTTCAGAAAGTTACTTGCGGGCAGTGTGGACTCCTTCACAAAGCTATCAATTGATTTCTGCTCACAATTCTAGGGAATCAAACCCCAGACGAAGGATCCCAATCATTTACAGTATGTTATCCAGGAGATAGGGGAAACCCTCCGGGCTTACGTGGAGCGGTTACACAAGGAGGTTATCTAGATGGGGGTCTTCATTGAGAAGAGACCCTCGCCAATTTCAGACGGTACTTATGGGCGGGTAAACTTTTTCGATACTTTGTCAACGACCTCCAGAGACCTACCAAGAGGCCTATGATCGGGCTCTAGAGCAAGTCGAAGTCGATGAGCAGCTCAAGGTCAAAATGGAGCATGACGTCATAAGAACGACAAAAAGATAGAAGAAGGAAACTTTAAGGCCTGAACCAGTTTAGAAAAATCAGAACAAACCTCCCAACAAGTCAACCTTCCATTTTTTCGTTTCTCAACCCAAGCAAGAAAGGCACCCAGCAAGGCGAACCCCTCTACGGGTTTCGCCTCCTCCCAAGACAATAGTCCCTATAACACGAGATGAGAGAGGATACGATCACTACACCCCTTTAAATACATCCTGTGAAACGATCTACCTCGCCATCCTGGATAAGGGGCTACTATAGAAGCCCACACCATGAAGCCCCCGTCGAGAGAAAGAACCGGTATAAGTACTGTGACTTTTATGAAGACGTGGGTCACAACACTTCAGAGTGCTATAACCTACGCAACCAGATCGAGGCTCTGATAAGGGGAGGATGCTTGATAGAATTCTTGCAGCAAGTTAGGGACAACATTCAAACTGGGAGGGAAGTACAAGATGAGATCTGCGAGTAACCCGAGAAGAGAAAAGGGGAACAACCGGATCTTATATAGCAAACCGAGGTGATACATACCATCAGTGGAGGGCCCACATTCGCTGGCACCTCCAATAATTCCAAGAAAAACCATGAGGAAGATCCCTCGTGTAGATGCAGGGCGAGGTAGCTTCAAGGTTGACCAGAGCCCAACTGACCCCTCACAGTTTGCGCAGATCATTTTTACTGAGGCAGATGCCTACAACACCATGCAACCTCATGATGATCCCATGGTGATCACGGTACAGATTTCCAACTTCATGGTCCACCGTGTGCTCGTCGATACAGACAGTAACTTCGACATCCTTTTTAGAGATACTTTGGAGAAGATAAATTTAAAACATTAGTGTTACAACAGCTGCACTACCCCGCTGTATGGATTCACTGGGGACTAGATCATACATGTGGGGTCGAAGATCCTTCCAGTAATCACTGAAATGACTCCCCTATAGTAAAATATCATGACAGACTTCGTGGGGGTGGACACCCCATCGGCTTACAATGCAATATTAGGAAGACCTTTCTTGTCATCTTTGAAGGGGGTCTTATCCATTTACCACAACGTCCTAAAGTTCCCAGGAGGAAACAATGTGGAGGAAATACGTGGTGACCAACAAGCAATCGGGAAGTGTTATGCAGTGTTTGCCAACCCGATAGCTTTAGCGAAATAGTTTGCTCATGTTGCGACGATACAAAATGGGGCAACCCCGGGATGACACTGGAGGATGTAGTGCTCACGAATCACCTAGAGGATGATCCGTAGATTCCAGATGAAGAGGAGCAGAGCAGGGAGTGGGCCAGTAGACATCCAGTGGATAAGCTAGAAGAGATACCCATCCGGATGGACGACCCCTCGAAGGTCGTCAAGGTCAGAGCCACCCTCAAACCGGGAGCGAAGGAAGGACTAATCAGGCTCCTTAAAGAATTCAATAACATCTTCACTTGGAGTCACAATGAGATATCTGGGATCTTGATATCATTGGTTGCTTACAGTTTGCCAGTATATCCGACATTCAAGCCCGTCAGACAAAAAAGGTGCCACTTTAACGTCGAAAGAAATGTCGTGGTTTAAGAAGAAATGAACAAGTTGATCAGAGCAAGCTTCATCAGAAAGACGCGTTACCCCGAATGGATCACCAATGTGGTCATGGTCACGAAGGCGAATGGGAAGTGGCGTATGTGTGTCGATTACATCGACCTCAACCAGGCATGTCCAAAAGATAGTTTCCCTTTACTAAAGATCGATCAATTGGTTGACTCTACGTCTGAAAACAAGCTCTTTAGCTTCATGGATGCATTCTCGAGGTATAACCAGATCATGATGCACCCCGCCGACCAAGACAAGACAAAATTTATCACCAGGCATGGTCTGTACTACTACAAGGTGATGTCGTTTGGGCTTAAGAATGCAGGAGCTAAGTATCAACGGTCGGTCAATCGGTTATTCAAGCCCGAGATTGGAAGATCAATGGAAGTGTACATCGACAACATGATTACCAAGTCACCAACCATAGAAGGACATTAGGACGACCTTCGTAGAACTTTCATGATCCTTAGGGAGAAGAAGATGAGATTGAACCCCTCTAAATGTGCCTTCGGGGTAACTGCGAGAAAGTTTTGGGGCTTCATTGTTCATGGGAGAGGAATAGAGGCTAACCTAGAAAAGATCAAAGCTATGCTAGATCTAGAATCCCCCACATCACTCAAACAGGTTCAAATCTTGACCAGGCAGATAGCGGCGCTCAACAGGGTCATTTCTCGGTCCACTGATAAATGTTTCCCTTTCTTCAAAGCTATCAAGCAGGGAAGGAACATGAAATGGGACCAGAAAAGCGACCAAGCTTTTCAAGCCTTGAAGAAGTATCTGTTGAGCCCTCCGTTATTGGTCAAGCTAAGTCCGGGAGAGGAGCTACAAATCTACTTGGCCATTTCAGAAAGTGCACTGAGTGGGGCCTTGGTCAAGGAATGTGGAGATAGGGTCTAACGACCTATCTACTACGTAAGTCACGCTCTAACCAAGCCGGAAAAGAATTATACCCTTCTGGAGAAGCTTGTCTATACCTTGGTGACCTCGACAAGGAAGCTTCATCGCTACTTTCAAGCTCACTCAATAGCAGTAGTGACGGACCAACCTCTTCGTCAGTTCCTACAAAGGCCGGATAGGTCTGGAAGACTGGTCTTATGGACCCTGGAACTCACCCAGTTTGATTTAAGGTATAAACCCATGATCGCAATTAAAGCCCAGGCTTTGGCAGACTTTGTGGTAGAGCTCTCAGTGCCCATAGGCCAAGCGACTTCTGTAGCAACAAATATAGCTCCTGAGAAGATTCCAAAATCCGACAGCTAGCCGGAAAGCTACAAGTCGTGATCCTCTACACTGATGGAACATTCGGACAAGCTAGGGGAGGAGCGGGCATAGTTCTGATAGACCCAGAGAGGATTGAGTGTTACCAATGTTTCAGATTCGACTTTAAGGCCACTAACAGTGAAGCAGAAAATGAAGCCCTCATAACTGGGATGAAGGTGACCACCGAGCTCGGGGTCGATTACCTTCAGGTCAAGAATGACTCTTTACTTATAGTTAACCAGGTTGTTGGGGACTATCAGGCCAAAGGGGATAATATGATTGCTTATTTGAAACTAGTTCAATTGCTTAAAAATAAATTCAAGGGATTTAAGACCGAGCAGGTGCCTCTACAGCAGAATCGTCGAGCTGACGTCCTAGCCAAGCTAGCTGCGAATGGTGGCTTGGCCTTACCACTAGGAGTTCCCCTCCAAGTGATCCCTTTACCAAGCACAGTAGTAGGTACGGAATCATATAGGCAGCCATGCTGGATGGATCCAATAATGGTCTATCTCCTAGAAGGAAGGACTCCCGATGAGCCCGACTGAGCCAGAAGAATTAAAAGGCTCTCCGTTCGATATTGCCTGGTAGATGGACACCTCTATATGAGGGGCAGGTCATTCCCCCTGTTGTAATGATTGCATCCTGATGATACCAGGTGGGCGTTAAAAGAAGTTCATTCAGGGGAATGCGGGAACCACATTGGTGGTAAAGCTCTAGCATATCAGGTACTCCTCATGGGGTATTACTGTCCAACTATCCATCAAGATGCAAAGAACTTTGTTCAATCCTGTGCACCATGCTAGAAGACCTCTAACATAAGCCACCTTCCACCGGAGCGTCTGTCATCTCTCAGCTTGCTTTACCCCTTTGCTATGTGGGGAGTCGACCTGATCGGTCCACTTCCAACTGCTCCTGGACAAGCTAAACATGCTATTGTAGCAATCGATTATTTCACAAGGTGGGTCGAAACCGGACCACTCTCCTAGATATCAGAAGAGAATATGACAAGGTTACCCTCTTATCATTATAGTTGACCTCGGAAAGTAGTTTGATAACGGTCGATTTAGGGACTTTTGCAAAGGCTTGGGAATCAACCTTAGATTCGCCTTAGTAGCCCATCTTCAGACTAACGGGCTGGTAGAATCCACCAATAAAACAATCAAGGGACCCCATACATCAGATTGGATAAGATAAAATGACATAGAGCTTTTATTATGATTACTAGAAGGAAAAACAGTGCGATGATGTTTTGACAAAACACATGTTTCACATTGAAAATTATTTTGACCGGTAAATGAGGATGGAAATAAAAACTTAAAGTACCCAAATGAACAATGTCCTAAGCGTCTATGCCAGAGATAGATATTACTTTCCTTATCAGAGTTGACTTGTACTACTCTATGAGGTTGGCTAGATGAGCGTGAAGAGCCCAGAGCATTATGTGTTGTAAAGTAGTACAACCCCCATATTTCCCTACCAATTCCAATCGTCTCCTTGGTGTGAATGTCCTGAAACACACAATGAGTACACCAGAAAGTGACAGTACAGTTAAGTGATTTAGTGATCTGATTGATAGAGTGTAACTTATTAGATAAGGTACGCACATGTAAAACAGATGACAAGTGTAAAAATGGCGTTAATGATATAGATCCAGCCCCATTAACCAGAGTGGGTGTACCATCAACATATGACACAATACATGTTTCGGTTGAACTATGATGACTAAATTTTTGAGAAGAAAAAGTCATGTGATATGTTACATCAGAATCAATTATCCAAGTATTATTACTAGAAATTGTAAAAGTACTGAAAGCAAAATGAAATGTACCTAAGCCGGACATAGTAGTAGCGTAAGCAAAAGAACAGAAAATACCCAAAGAATTTGGCAGCATAACAGTAAATCTAGCAGTCAAAATAGTAAATCCAGATTTTGGCAGCGGAACAGTAAATTCGGCACTCGGTACAGTGAAACCGGCACTTGAAATAGTAAAAGTACTGTAGACATTAAAAGAATATTTAAAAAAAAACAGTAACAGAGAAGAAACCAAAAAATTTGTTTTAGGCTTTGATACCATGAACAAATTGAGAGTTTGTTGGTTATTCTTTTCCATATGGAGGAAATTTATAGGGAAATACATGAGTGAGAATGAAGGAAATGATTCTCCTACAATCAATACAATAATCTCCTACAATCAAGCTAATTGTCAACTACATTAATCAAGCAATCAATTAACACTAATCCAGCAATCCAATTACACAATTAGGCAATCAATCAGTCAACTATACAATCTAATTGATTATATTCTGACATTGTTATCCTGATTGTATATGTTGATGACATAATTGTCTTAGGTAATGACCTTCTTGGTGTTGAAGAAGTAAAGAGACAATTAAAGGTGAATTTCCATACCAAGGATTTAGGACAACTGAGATACTTCCTTCGAAAGCTTTACTTTAGGGTTGATAGAGGCAATAATTGTTTGCGACTCTCTCATGAGGCACTAACCAAATAGCTAGGTTTCAGGCTAGGATTTCACGCTGAAGAAGTGTTGTATTGAAGTAGCAAAAGAAGAAGATGGAATGGTACTATCTCAAAGAAAGTATAGTAAAGTATAGTCAAGATTTGTTTTCTGAAATAGGTATGCCAGAATCTAAGCCAGCTAATTCTCCTATGGATCCAAACACCAATCTAGATGATGAAGGCAATCTTGATTTTAAAGATAAGAGAAGATATAGAAGACTTGTGGGAAAATTAATTTATCTAACAATGACAAGACCTGACGTCACCTTTGCTGTGAGTGTAATAAGCCAGTATATACACAACCCTAGAAAGGTTCATTGGGAAGCTGCTTGCAGGATTCTCAAATACTTGAAATAGTCAATTGGAATGGGAGTCCTTTATAAAAAGGGTACTTATCTTGATATTGTCAGCTATTCTAATGTTGAATGGACTAGATCTAAAGGTGACTGAAGATCTGCAAGTGGATATTGTACCTTTCTTGGAGGTAATTTAGTAACTTGGAGGAGTAAGAAGCAAAATATGGTAGCAAGATCTAACACTGAGATAGAGTATCGTGCGATGGATCATACTGCATATGAAAAAAGTTGAGTATAGAGGTTAAAATCCCATCGGTTATGTTTTGTGACAATCAAGCTGCAATATATATAGCTCACCATCCTGTTTTCCATGAGCGAACCAAGCTCATAGAGGTTGACTGACACTTTATTAGAGAAAGTGTGATGGCCAGAGAAATTATCACACCATATATCAAGTTTGAAGATCAAGTTGGAGATATCTTTACAAAAGCAGTTCATAAGGGGATTTTTCAATATCTATGTTCCAAGCTAGCCATTGTCAATATCTATGCGCCAACTTGAGCGGGAGTGTTAAAGTTATTTTAGGAATCTACAGCTAGCAATTAGTTGTACATTGATTATGCTTTTGTTTTTATGATTCTATTTTACTTTCTCTCCAAGTTTTTTGTATCCTATATAATCTTGTACTATGCAGAGGTTCAATTATCAATATTAAAACTTTATTTCTTCTCTTTAAATTGTACACTCTATTAACAAGATTCTTGGGAAATAGGAGTTTCCTTCTCTAAATGGAGCCATTTCTATGGTTAGAGCAGAGGAGAGTAGAAGAGGTGTGATGTTCCAACCTATACCATTGGAAGGATCAACTATGGTGTCCACCTATAGCAACAACAGAACTTGAAACTGGACCAGCCAATCAGTGACGGTGGGATGACTAATTTACCTACATCCTTAAACTGTGACACTGTTTGGTGCACCTACTTTAAGAAACCTAGACACACAAAGGAAATATGCTGGAAACTGATTGGCAAACCATCAACCTCAAGCCATGATTGGGGCTATTAGGGGGGACAGTCAAGAAGTCAAGGACATGCATATATGACTATGACACAGGCAGTGTTAGGATTATGCTCGATAGCAAGAGTGTAATATTGTAATTAACAATCGTTTCATATAAATAAAGTGATTTATAGTTTAACAAATCTTATAGCATTTATAGTTTAATTATTATAATTGTCAAAAGTAAATAATCATAAGGTCAAAAGACTATGCAAAAAGAAGAATTGTTCATACATTTAGATATGTATGAGGTAGACACAATTCTTTAGTTAGTCTTAAATAATATTCACAACTTAAGATAGAAGGTTGGGCGTCTTTATCTTGTCAAAGTTGTAGATTCTTTTGCTAGCATTTGAGTGGGTTCGAATGTGTTATGATGAGTCTAAAATCATCAAAGTGTGGTGTCTTTGGGCAAAAGAATCTAGTGCACTGGGTGCATTGAATAGGATCAAAATGAAATACTTTATCTAGAACTGTCAATAGATAAAAGTTTTCATTTGAAGACAACCGGAGAGTCTATCTTAATCCTGAGATAAATGATGGACTTATGGTTGCAAGTGTTATCATTTGAGCTATCAATGAGTACGATTATATATCATAGTCTATCCTCGATATTTTGGTGGTATTCATTTGTTAATCGATAGAGGACTTCATTTATAGATATGGACATCGTGGCTCCATTTATTGAATGAGAGTAGAATACCATCATATGGATGTTTTGAGGTATTGGATATTAAATCTTAACGTTAAGTTTTCAATAGTGTCTATTGAAACATGGCTTCTGGACAAGTCAAAATATCGAAGTTCAAAATGTGGTCATATTCGTAAATATGGTAACTTGGAGAGCTATAGGCGGCCTATGAGCTCTTGGCGATTACTGATATTCTTCACGAGGATACACTTTCTCCAATAAGGTTGTCTAGGGTACGAATAAGTAACATCAACTTATTCTATCTTTATTTAAGAGTTCAATTTTAGTTCTTTAGTGGAATGAACTAAAATTAAATAGATTGGACCTAAGTGAATCATTTGTTGATTGTGATTGGGTTGTGTCTATTGGAGCTTAAATTTAGATATCCCACCAAGATCCCCAATCCACACGAACTTGCATGGATCACTTGATATATTCTATCGGACCAATTTAGGGGTCTATCTAGAATTGTAATAAGTCATGTGAACTTGTTTCTTTTTGTAAGAATAAGTCTAGTTCACATGTGGACTTTTTATTAATATCCAATGGATTTAATAAAATAAGAAAAATAACATATCGCCTTTATACTAGGTATGGACGGCAATGGCTATGGTGAATAGCTTAAATATATTATTTTTATTTTATTATTATTTAATTAAATGGAAATTAATTAATTTATTGATTAATTAATTATTTAATTAAAAGTCAAAATCTTTTCCTATTAGGAGATGGTCTCCTAAAAACTATACTATTGTTTGTAGTATAGTTAATGTTAAAGACTATATTTGATAAGTAGATAAATAAAAGGAGTTATTTATCTAATCAAATTAGGAAGTCTTTAATATGGTTACAAATACACTTTTGAGTTGGATTAGGAGTCTTGGTGTTAGGATAGAATTCCTTTTTGAAAATGATTCTTAACCACCAAGTAAATCTACCTAAGGAAAGGATTCTTAACTACCAAGTAATCCTTCTTAGGAAAGGATTTGTGATCCTAATCTATATCATATAAAATTTGGCAAGCCCATTTATATATACAAAAGGATAGAATTTCTTTAAGATAAGGATTCTTAACTACCAAATAAATCCACCTAAGGAAATGATTCTTGCCAACCAAGTAAATCCTTCTTAGGAAAGGATTTATGATCCTATATATGTGTGTGTGTGTGTGATTTTCAGCCAGCCCTATGAATTCTATGATGAAAATTTCGGCCATGCCTGGGTTTTTCAAGAGAGAATTTGGCATAGCAAGAGAGAATTTTGAGGGAGAAAAATTAGTTTTTGCTCTAGAAAAAATTCGATCAACTTATAGATAAAGGGTGTGTGTGAATTCGGTCTAGAAGAGAAAAAAGGGGAACGTTTTTGTATTCGATAGTATACTAATATCTTTTACATCAAAAGGGTTTTGTGTACAACAGTGAATCAAGGTTCATGCGAGTTTCAATCAAATTGATTGATAATTCACAAGTGACCGGACGTTCTTGGATTTTTCTCTTGGAGGATATTTGTAACTAACAAAGAAAAGATTTTTGCTTTGTCTCCATCCTCAGAAATACAATTTAAAGAAAGGGAGCCCACACTCCTAGGTGATTCACGTTCATGATTGGATTGGAAGATCTTGCGGAATCAATTCGGCACTTGTTCAATCGTCACACGAAAAAGGTATGATACTTTTATATACATCAATTAATCTAGGGTTAAGGTTCTCGTTGCATAAAAGGAAATTTTTTTTATTTATACGCAAACCCTAATTTTGTTTTTTTTTCACGCTTCCGTTGCGTTTCTAAACCGTTTTTTTCCTACAGGCAGATGGAGAATTCAATAATGAGGCAATTGGGAAACTAAGGGATTTGTTGTGATCCTTTGAAAAGTCTCCTACCGGTACTTGTTCGTTGGTCCATTCAAGTAAGCTTTGTGGTTCTCATGGTCCAACTGTCTCGTATAAATATGGAATGAACTCTTGGGTTGTTGATTCTTAAGCTACAGACCATATGATCCATTCCTCCCACATGTTGAACACCTATACAACTACACTATGTGTCCTAGTAATAGGAAGTTTGCAATAGTGGATGGCTTTCTTACCACAGTTGCTAGTGTAGAAGACATCCATATTAGTCCCTCATTGTCTTAAAAATGTTCTCCACATTCCTAGACTATTTACATATAAGGTATCTATTCAAAACCTTACTCAAGATATGAATTGCAGTGTAACTTTCTAACCTTCCTATTGCATGTTTCAGGACCAGAATTCTGGGAAGAGGATTGCACTTGCTTAGGAAAAGGAAAGACTATACCACCATGAGGAACCAAGTAATCCGGATGACATCTAGAACACCATAACCCTATCTCTCCTCACTGAAAATCCTTCTAATAAAGACATAATTTGACTTCACCATCTTCGGTTTTGACACCCTTCTGTTGGAACCTTAAAAATTATGTTCCATTTTTTGTTTAGAGGTTTAAATTTGAATAGTTTCCATTGTGAAACATGTATACTTACAAACCACAGGCGTGCCTCCTTTCAAATTAACAATAAAAGAAGTTTTATTCCTTTCTCTTTGGTTCAAAGTGATGTATGATGACCCTCTAAAATTTCTATTCTTATTGAGTTACTGGTGCATGTTGGTTTGTTTCTTTTATAGATGATTGCACTAGGGTTTCTTGGATTTTTCTGCTTAGGTCCAAGTCGTCTGATGTGGGCAGAGTTTTTGTCACTTTCCATAACTTGATTCAAAATCAGTTTGGAGTGAAAATTAGGAAATATAGGTCTGATAATGCAAAAGATTATTTTTATCAGACTTTGTCACCTTATTTTCAAAAAGAAGGAATCACGAGTCCTCTTGTGTTTATACTCCACAGCAAAATGGAGTGGCCGAGAGAAAAAAACGGGCACTTACTAGCTACAACTCATGCCTTTCTTTTCCAATACAATCGTCGATCTCTCCCTGAGTCAATAAAGAATGTTCTGGTTTGTTTTATTTAGTTCATTCAGATGTGTAGGGTCCTTGTAAGATACCTAATGTTAATTGTTTCAAGTACTTTGTTTCGTTTGTTGATGATCACTCTAGAGTTTGTTATATTTGTTGAAAGAGCGGTCAGAGGTATCTTATGTATTTCAATCATTTTTCAATGAAATAAAAAATCAATTTGGGATGTCGATTAAAATATTTCCAATGATAACGCGTTAGAGTTTTGTAATCCTACTATTTCTAAATTTTGTGTGGAACATGGTATAATCCATCAAACATCTTGTGCGTATACTCCTCAACAAAATTGAGTTGCTGAGAGAAAAAATCGACATCTTTTGGAAGTTGCTAGGACCATTATGTTTCACATGAAAGTACCAACAAAATTTTTGGGAGATGCAATTCTTATTGCATGCTTTCTTATTAATAGACTTCCTTCATCTGTTTTAAAATTTAAAATTTCACACTCAATTATTTTTCTTGATAAACCATCTTTTTCACTTCCTCAATGTGTCTTTGGTTGTGTTTGTTTTGTCCATTTAATTAAACATAATGACAAGTTCTCTTAGAGGGCTGTTAAATGTGTATTTCTTGGATATTCTAGGTCTTAGAAAGGTTACATATGTTATAATCCTACTACTAGTAAGTGTTATGTTAGTGATGATGTGACATTTTTGTAGTCTACTTCATTCTTTTCTACACCTGGCTACACTCTCAATTAAAATTTATTTCACCTCTGATTATGGTATCTGTCCAGCCCTTTGGGAAGCCAGTTGAGCACCCCCTATGCAACTCTCTGGACAGCCCTTTGTGCATCCTACTATGCAGCCCCGTAAGCTGGTGCAAGTGTATGTGAGGTGAGGACAATGCAAACAGATGAACAACTAAATGCTATTCTGCCTACTACAACGCCTTCTACTCAAGTGTTTGTCCTGAGCAGAGATGTTGAACATCATCCCAATACTGCAGTCTCTAACCTTGATTTACTTATTGCTCTTTGTAAAGGTAAAAGGTCCACTACTAGGTATTGTTGGAAAGTGTTGACTAAGGAGTAATTCTAGGAGTAAAATCCTAAGAGGATTTTTATGGATTAATTTCCTATAATCGTGGAATTGTAAATTAATTATTAGTTGACTAATTGATTAGCTAAATGTTAGGAATAAATTAGTTAGCATTTATTTTAGGCCTGATTGTAGGAAACTTCTCTTGTATATATATACCTTATTGTAAACATTTTATAAATATACAATCAATATAAAAAATCTTCATGTTTAGGGATCTTTTATTTTCTAAATTATTTAGAACCTATAACTTTTTAGGTTTCCTGTTTCAATTTTTTCTTCTTTTTTCTTTTACTCGCTACAGTACCCGCTACAGTGCTTTGCTACAACATCTGATACAATACTTTTCTACACTTTTTATTTTAAATGGATGAAAGTAAATCTATGTTTTTTCATACAAACTCACGTCCAAATTCATGACTTATGGGTTATCTTGGAAATTAATGGAAAAATTCTCACTGCCTTATTTGAATACTGATTCCTAATGGAATCTTTTGGCAAAAACCATAATGGACCAGTTAGGGATCCAACCACACCCTTGCTCAGGTAAGATTGAAGGTCTGAATGGCAAACCAACAATCGGTATTATGTTCAGGCTGGATTCGATTGTGAAAGGAGTGACTAGTTTGATTTCAGGAGTTGACTGTACCCAAAGAGAGGGATCTACCAATGATAGATATGCTTGGAGCAACAGTTGATTATTCATTGGAGATCCCAAATGACGACTTGGTAACTATTCAAGCTAGTGCTTCTCTTGCCCAAATAGTTAATCTTTCTATAAGTTATCTGAGTCAGTTTAACTCTGCACCGTGGGTCATTGACTCCAGCGCGTCAAATCTTATGGCAAGTAACTCCTGTTTGTTTAATATATATTTTCCCTGTTCTTGCAACAAAAAGGTCCGTATTGCCGATGGCAGTTTGTCGTCCATTGTTGGAACAGGTTCTATCAAGATTTCTGATACTATCACTCTTAATTATGTCCTACATGCCCAAAATCTGTCCTGTAACTTATTATCAGTTAGGAAACTCTCTTTTGACTCTTACTGTTCAGTTTTGTTTTCTCCAACACTCTGTAAATATCGGAAACAGACTTCGGGGACTGTGATTGGCAGTGCTAAGATGCAGGATGGTCTCTATTATGTTAAAGACAGCATAAGTAAGTCGGCTTCATTTTCAATTAGTGATGTAAGTTCTCTGCCTATAAAAGAGCAGATAATGATCTGACATTTCAGATTAGGACATCCAAGTTTTGCTTATTTAAAACACTTGTCTCCGACTTTATTTAAAAATTTGTTTCTTTCTCAATTTCAATGTGATATTTGTTGTTTTTCTAAAAGTACTCACAAACCTTATGTCTCCAAACCCTATAAGGCCTCAACGCCCTTATATTTAATTCATAGTGATGTTTGAGGACTGTTTAAAATTCCTACTTTAAATGGAAAACATTGGTTTGTAACTTTTATTGATGACCACACTAGATTATGTTGGCTCTATTTGATGAACTCCAAATCTGAAGTCAGAAAACTCTTTCAATAATTTTATACTCTGGTTGTAACTCAATTTCATGCTAAAATCAGTATTTTAAGAAGTTATAACGGCACAGAGTATTTTAATTAATATCTTGGGAAGTTTTTAAACAAAAAGGAGTTCAACATCAATCTACATGTCACCATACACATGAATAAAATGGGGTTGTGGAAAGAAAAAACTGCCATATTTTAGAAGTGAGTCAGGCTCTCAAGCTTTCAATCAATGTCCCAAAATATCTATTGGGGGACGCTGTTCTAACGACTATATACCTCAATAATAGGGTTCTCTCACAGATCTTAAACCATAAGACACCTATACATTGTCTTAAACATTTTTTTCCCAATAATAGATTAATTTCTAATCTTCCTATTAAGGTTTTTGGCAGCACTATGTTTGTGCATATACCGGACTTACTTCAATCTAAACTTGACGCTAAAACTGAAAAATGTGTTTTCATTTGCTATCCCCCTAATAAAATGGGGTATAATTGTTTCAACCCCCTTACTAAAAAAACCCATATTAGTATGGATGTGAGACCTTTTTTGAACAAAAACCTTTTTTTCTCTAAAACTCATCTTCAGGGGGAGAGTGAAAAAAGAGATGAGTTTGAAAATCTTTAGGAAACTAATCATTCAGTTTTACCAAATCCTGTTTTTCCTAATAGTTATCCAAACTCTTCTCATAAAGAAACTGTTTTTGAAAAGGAAACGGGGTGTTAATGAGCATCAATTAGAGACTAATATAGTACTGGATCTTACTGATTCTAGTCCAAGAGGAGAAACATTACTTGATGAAGATCCTAATGAGGATAATCATCCCACAATAGAGTTACCGGTTTACACTAGACAGAAGTCTCATACTAATAGAGAACAACCTCATCTGGTACAAGACCAGTCAGCTTTCCTGAGGTCCGATCCTGATTCTCTTATAGATAAGCATAAACCAGGTAATACTTCTAATCCTCAACCTATCTCCATCACTCATCTTCCTTATACTTCTCAACCCAATGTCTTTCCTAATCTTGACATTCCCATAGCTAATAAGAAAGGGATCCGAAAATGTACCATACATCCTATAGTCAAATACCTATCCTATAACAAACTATCCGAAAATTACAAAGCCTTTACCTCAAAAATTTCCCACCTAGTCATTCCTAGGAACATACAAGAAGCCTTAGGACACTCGAATTGGAAGGTAACTGCTATGGAAGAGATGAATGCACTAGCAAAAAATAAAACCTGGGTGGCGTTGACGAGTTACCGAAAAGGAAGAAAATTGTGGGATGTAAATGGGTTTTCACAAATAAATGTAAAGTTGATGGATCATTAGAAAGACACAAAGTTTGCCCTGTTGTTAAAGGGTTCACTCAAACCTATGGCCTTGACTACCAGAAGACTTTTGCACCCGTGGCCAAAATCAACATCATTCGAATTCTCCTATCAGTAGCAGTAAATCTAAACTAGTCTTTACAACAGTTGGATATAAAAAATTCTTTTTTAAATGGCAATCTGGAAGAAAAGGTATTCATGGACCCTCCACTTGGGTTTGAGGGAGAATTCATGAATGATAAAGTGTGTAGGCTAGTAAAGTCCTTGTATGGATTGAAGCAGTCACATAGAGCTTGATTAGAGAAGTTTGGTACGGTTGTGAGAAGATTCGGGTACAACCAAAGCCAATGAGACCATACATTCTTCTTTAAACATTCGAGTATAGGTAAGAAGGCTATTTTGATTGTCTATGTAGATGACATCATCATGATCGTTGATAATATTGAGGAAATAGGAAGACTAAAATAGTTGCTAGATCAAGAATTTGAAGTCAAGGATCTAGGCGACTTAAAGTATTTTTTGGGGATGGTGTTTGCCAGGTCCAAAAGGGGGATCTTTGTTTCTCAACAAAAACACATCCTAGATTTATTAGGAAAGATTGGGATGACAGACTGTAGGGCTGTAGATACTCCAATATAACCAAATCTTAAACTTGAGGCTGCTAAACCAGAGAGTCAAGTAGACCGTGAACAATATTATAGGTTAGTGGGGAAACTGATCTACTTTGCTCACACTCGACCTGACATCTCATTCGCAGTTAACATGTTGAGTCAATTCATGCATTCACCAGGATCAGAACATAATGAGGCGGCTTTAAGAATCCTGAGATATCTAAAGGGGACACCTGGAAAAGGACTATTATTTGCTAACCGAGGTCATTTTCAAGTTGAAGTCTTTACAGATGCGGATTGGGCTGGTAGTGTAACGGGAAGGAGATCTACATCCGGTTACTGTACCTTTATTGGAGGAAATTTGGTGACTTGGAGAAGTAAGAAACAGGGGGTTGTAGCAAGGAGAATGCTGAGGCTGAATTCAGAGCAATTGCCCTTGGAATTAGTGAAGTAATCTATATAAAAAGGCATCTTAAAGACTTAAAGGTTCAAGTTTTTTCTCCCATGAAGCTATTTTGTGACAACAAATCAGCAATTGCCATAGCTCACAATCCGGTTCTACATGATAGAACCAAACATGTGGAGATAGACAAAGCACTTCATCAAATAAAAGATAGATAGTGGATAGATTTGTATGCCCTATCTACCCACCACAGAACAAGTGGTAGATATCCTCACGAAAACCTTACCAAAGAAGCAATTTGACAAGTTATGTTGCAAGCTGGCCTTGGAAGACATTTTTCGACCAGCTTGAGGGGGAGTGTTGGAAAGTCAAATAAATCGGCTAATTGCAATTACAATTACTCTTTGTTGTAATTGCAATTAGACAATATATGCAAACTCCTAAGCAAGTTCATTGGGATGATTCATGTAGAATCATCAAATATCTCAAACAAACAGTTGGTAAAGGAGCTTTTTATAGGAAAAATAAGACTTTAGATGTTGTAAGCTATTCTGATGCTGATTTGGCAGGTTCTAAAAATGATAGATGATCTATCCGTGGTTATTGCACATTTATTGGTAGGAACTTAGTTACTTGGAGAAGCAAAAAGTAGAATGTAGTTGCCAGATCTACTGCAGAAGCCGAATACTAAGCAATGGCTAATGCTGCTTGTGAACTCTTGTGGTTAAAGAACGTACTTAAAGAGATTGGAGTTGCAAACAACGTTGCCAGACATTAAAAGTCCTTTGCTCATGTATTGTGACAACCAAGCTACCATACATATTGCTAGTAATCCAATGTTTCATGAAAGAACAAAGCATATAAAGGTTGACTGTCACTCGGTAAGTTGTTATGAAAAGGGAAGTTGTCACGATCTGAAGATCAAATTGGTGACCTTTTAATAAAGTTGTTCATAAAAAGGTGTTCCTTCATCTATGTTTCAAGCTGGGCATGAAAGATATGTATGCTCCAGTTTAAAGGGGAGTGTTGAAATATAAAATATTGTATTTTCTATATTTGGTAAAAAATATCTAATAGAGTTATATATATATATATATATATATATATATATATATATATATATATATATATATATATATATATATATATATATATATATATATATATATATATATATCGGTATTTCTCTTCTATTTATTCAATAAAAAAAAAGACGTAATATTTCACTCATCATGCACCAAAACCTCTTGCCCCAAGTGAATGTTGAGTAAATAGAGACAAACAAGCATCGTCTGACAACATATTCAACGGGATGTTGGAAAAGTACCCACTGTTGAGAAAACACTTCGGTTGGGAGTTGTGACATTAATCTTACTCCCTGATGAGCCAGCATCAAATGGATAGTGAAGGGAAGCCCACTCATGGTAATTTTCATTCCATAAATCATCCAAAACAAGCAAACACTTCTTCATGGACAATTATTGTTTCAGCTTGACCTGAAGCATGTTCAGATCATCATCACCGGTCACAACTGCAGTCCCAGCAGCAGTAGACAGCAGAATTGTTTTGGTTACCTTCTTTACGTCAAAATCTTGAGAAACACATACCCATGCTTTGAGATCAAAATGACCCTACCCTCTGTCATCGTTGTAGACAAGATGAGCGAGAGTTGTCTTTCCCACTCCTCCCACTCCTATTATAGGAACAATAGAGACTCCACTATCGCTATTTTTGATCTTCAGCAGCTTCTCAATTATTGCCTCCTTATCTCTATCTCTATCATAAACTGGAGTTTTATCCACCACAGGTCTTTCTCTAACCTTGGAGGACCTTCCTGCATAATTCTCTTTCAACTCCAAGCCATTTTTCTGTTCTAGGATAAATTGCAGTCTAGCATTGATCTTCTCTATTTTGGATCTCATCATGAAATTGAACTTAACAATTGGACTGAATATGGTGCGACAAACAGAAATGAGTTTCCGTACCTCACTTGAGTCTGCCTGAGTTTCAGCCAATAACTTCCTCCGCAAAGCTTCTGTTGCAAACTCATCCAATATGTCATTGACATCATATAAGCCAAGCATTTAAGCTCATCACGCCAGGCCATAACAAACCAGTTCGTGATCTGCTTCTCCTCTGCATCATCAAGCACAGCATTGATCATCCTCAACGTTGTTTGCAACTTTTGGAGATCAGCTTGGATTCGCTCATCTTGGTCTTGCAGCTACAGCAGTTCAGGTGAATCTAACTTGCTGAATATACCTTGAATTGCTGCAGTTAAAAAGACCTCCCCAATGAAAGACATGATTTCTATGAAGAAGCAAACAGATTTTGGAAATTGAAACGCAGTGTTTTTTTTTTCCGTATTTGTTTCTGCTTCTCTCTAATTCATCAAGCAGTTGACTCACAAAAGTAAACATGACGCGGTGTTTGGAGTCACAGAGCAGGACAACCAGTCACGTTCAAAAACAGTTGAGAAATAAATAGTTTGAGTTGCTTTTCTCTAAAGTCAAAGTGATTCTTCACAGCTCTTCCCCTCTTGGTTTCCTTGAAACAACACATTGACTTCAGTGATACATGGCCCCCCGATTGTAAGAAAATGCAAGGTTTCTAACAATAACAGTGCAGTATCAAACATCCATTTAATTTTTCAATATCTTTTCTAACTTTCGTGAATACATTATACGAATAAAAACAAAGCTAATATGTTAAGAATGTGAGTTCTGACATAACTAATTAAAAGGATCCTCTTTGGGTGGAAATAAAATCACACACTAAATATTATCAAGAACAGAGTTTGACGACCAGTACCCAGTCAAAAGACTAGCTATTCTATTCAAAATAAAGAAAGAAAGAAAAATGCAAAATGTATTTGCAGACACAAAGCATCGTAAAGAAGTTAACAAAGCATGAGTGAATAAAACTGAGCAAAAGAGCTCACAATTCTATTCTACGAAAGGGCATTTGAAACCACTTTTGCTTCATGCGTAAGTGCTTTGGCATGTATTCAAATCCACTTTAAGCGAGCTGACATGGTTTACATGAGTATCTGATAGATTCTACTCTCTTGGAAGAATATCAATCGACCAAACCCCAAATTGCTGGTTTTGGATCACAATCATAAACCGAGGTCCTATTTTCTTGAGTTTTGCATTCTTTTTGTACAATTTCAAAATCTTTTCTTTTATTATTCGATTTTGTTTATCGTACCTTTTTCCTTTTCTATAAAGATACTCATTTTTAAATTTAAAATTTCTTATTACACTATTTTATTTCAAAATTATAATTTTTATCTTCTACTTTATAATAATTTTTATTTTTTTAGCCACCGCTAGGGGTGACCACGGTTCGATTCGGTTAGAAATCAACGGTTTCGGTTTGGTTGAGGGGAGTAACCGTAACCGAAACCGCCCAAACAAGTTTGGACTAGTTTTGAAACCTCCGATTAGGCGGTTTCGATACCGACGGTTTGGGTCGGTTTTTGTAGGGTTTTTTTTTTTAAATATAAACCCCCGGTTTTGGTCGGTTTTAGGGAGAGTTTAATCGAAACCGAACCGGTTTCCAACCAGTTTTCAAACCACTAATTTCGGTTTCGGTTTCGGTTTCGGTTTCGGTTCCGGTTCCAGTTCGGGTTTCGGTTTTTAACCCTCGGTTTAACCAAACCGTGGCCACCCCTAGACACCGCATCCTATTAACTTAGGGGTTGTTTATTTTTTCCACCTAAGACTTAATGGGTCTGAATTGAAGTCATTAGGTTGTTTTGTTAAATTTTTTTAAGTGGTTAAACAACTTAAAAATATCAAACAACTTAAGAAATTATGACTTTTAACTTCATTCTAAATCACTGGATTAAAATTAAAATATTTACTTCCAAGTCCATCCTTCCAAAAAAGATAAATTTCCAAATTTATCTTAATTTTATATGGAATATAGATATTTTTTTTAAACATATTTCTAATTTTAAACGGCTTTTAGAAAGGAAAAAAACACCTAATCACATATCATAGAGACCGGTGCATATAATTCAAGAACCTATTTTTAAAAAAGCAGTAACTTTTCTTTATTTGGTTTACAATGCATATAATCCAAGAAACCAAAAAAACAAAAACGGTTTCCTCAATTATATATACCGGAAACGTAGACAACATATAAAGTAGCTTGAACTTGAATTTTGTTTGCAGAAGCACATATTATGTTATATATACTTCTTTTAATTAGCATGAGTATAAATGTAAAATTATTTATTTTCAAACAATTTTATTTTTTAAAAAATAAATATGTTGATAGTATATTCAGATATGAGAAAAAAATAAAACAAACATGTCATTCAGATTCATATTTCAGTCCATATTCAGTTTAAAAAAAAATTAGGAATGTTCAGTCTTTAGGAAAAAAAACAAACGACCCCTTAATTAAAAAAAATCAATAAATGCTTCGTTTACTTCAAAGAACAAAATTATTATTTTTATTAAATAATGAAATTGGTTTTGTAGTAATTATTTGAGTTCCGTTTAACTTAATAGTTTTAGGGTGCGTTTGGTGTGCGGGGTAGGATTAAATTATTTTTAAGGGATTAGATTGGATTAATTACGATGTTTCCCGTGTTTAGTGCAACATCAGATATAACTAAAAATAGTTATGTCTTGTTTTTGGTTTATAATGAGATTGGACAAAAATAACATAATATAATATTTGTTGAAAGAAAAAACAACTTTTAAAAAATAAATACATGCTTAAATTAATACGAAAATTAAACAAAAACAAACTGAGAGGCTACAGGTTACCGTGGCAAAATATATGCAAAATAAACATAAGTTTTGTTACCCTAAAATTCCAGTGGGGACATTTGATGAACTAGTTGACCGCGGCATAGGAGTGCATCGCAGTTGGTCCGAACCTAGTAAGGTACTCAGCCCGGTTCAAGTTGGACTAGTACTGGGGTTCCCTTGGTCCGGTTGCTAATGATTGACACCGGGGTGACGGGACAGGTCTTGAATGGTGTTTGTGGAGCAAGGATTCAGTAGGGCTTGATCAAGCGTAGGATGCCATATTATTAATTATGTGAATGGGATCCATCTTATATTGTCTTTAAGCGTATACATTTTCCATGGCACGACTTAGCTAAAGATAGGCAGGATGATATGGCTAGTAGGATGGATAATATGGAGGTTGCTATGGGAAAATAGTAGCCAAGTAGGATGGACGATATGGAGCTTGAAGTGGGAGAAGGTAGCCAAATAGGAGTGACGATATGAAGCTTGAAGTAAGAGATGAGTAGCCAAGTAGGAGTGATGATATGTAGCTTAGATTAGGAAAGGAGTTGCCAAGTAGGATTCTCTCTAAAGGTCTTGTGAAACACTAGTTTTTCAAACCTGTTACTCTTCTTGAGTTGGGTATTTATAGGGTGGCCTCATGCGGGTAGGTGGAGGATCCTCTTTAGGCGAGAAGAGTTGGGTTCAATCCTTACTTTCCATCTTGGGTCGAGTGCTTAAATGGCACCCCTAGGAAGGTCACGACGGTGCCACCCAAGTCTTTTTATTGATCCGACGATGGTATGGGTAGGTAAGGATCCTTATTCCTAAGGCCTGGGATGGCTAGTGGATCCTCATCGCTGATTTGGATCGGGCTAGTAGAGGACATATGCCTCGAAGAGGCGTGATTGCTCAACTTGTGCCCTTACAGTGTTCCGGGCACTTCATATGGTGCTTTGATGACAATGCACACTGCTCGGGTTAGCTGGAAATACTCCTAGCTAGCGAGAGACATCGCTGTCACTACTTAATCCAGTAGAGGATAGCGTCAACGCTTGTCCCACTGCACACTATTTGACACTTTTCTCCATAGTTTCCTTCTTCAGCTTAGGTGTTTTCTATAGCCAATTTACTGGAAAAATGGAGCATTCTTCCTAATGCTAGGTGTAGTTGACATTGGGTAGGGCTTAGGTTAGACGATATCTGGTCGTTTGTGCAGTAGGGTTTTTGGGGATTCTCACCAAATGATCCTTTGTCATTCATTCTTCATGTATGTTGTCCTAGTATTAATTGTCCAGCCCCATTTTTTATTGGTTTCCTACTATCTTCTTCAAGCATGTGACTTTGCTCTAGGGCTAACGTTTACCCTAAGAGTGGACCGACGCTTGATTAGGGGTCTAGGTTGTTTTGGAAGGTTCTTAGTGCGTTTGTGGGTCTGGTTGTGGCCTAAGGTGCAACATGGTACCAAAAGGATGGGTTTAGATTGCTCGACCTTATTTGGCACCGGTGATCCTCCATGTACTGGACCAGGTTTAGGTGCTGACCTGGTACCCTTGAGGAAAATGCTTCCTTGGGGAGGTTAAAAACTTTTGGTTAATTGGAGTCCCCTTTATCTTGAACGTCTAAGGTCTTGCGAGGCATTGGAGGCAAGGCTTGGTGTACACGAAGGATTTTCCTCGCTGTATTTTCTTGACTTACCCCTTCATTAGTTCCCCATTCATAGTTGGAGTTAAGTTTCTGTAGGAATCAGATGTAGTAATGATGGTGCCTAGACAATATGCACAAATCTCGAGGCACATGGCATCAGTCCCTAGTTATTTCTGAGTTAGATTCCACGAGGCATGCAATGGAGGGTTGAGCAGTCCCATCTTCTTTTCAGTTGCAGCTTGCCCAACCGCTTGATCATCTTGACGGTTTTGATCTATCCTTTCAAATTTCAAACTGCCTACTCCCTCTATTAAAAGGATTCTGATCGATATTTTCCCATTTTTTTATGCGTTTCAAATTTCAAGTTTGCCTCTCATTATTTACATCTTCACTAACCTTTGACTTCATCTTCTTTATTTCTTATTCTTTGATTTCCTGCTACCTTTCTTTTTTCTCCTCATTTTTTACCGAGAAAATACACTCACTTGCCACCATGTCTGATGACTCGAATGCTGAAATGAGTTACGACTATACTGAACCAGAGAGCCCCCTACAGACTCTGGGCTAGTTTTGAAGAAAAGGAAGAGAGACAGAGACTTTGCTGCTAAAGAAAGCTGTGCGACAGTTTGCCTATGTTGATCGGGGCTAGTTTTCCCAACTCTTCTAGCTTTTCAGTTAGTATTTCTGATGAGGGTGATAAGACCAGTCAAGAAGCAGTATTTGATGAGGATCTCACGAGGGATTTGGTAAACAAAGGAGCCTCCTAATCCCAGTTGCGACCGGTTGGGTTAACTTGCACCCTGAGGAGTACATGTGCGTCATTCCCTTGGAGTGCACTAGAGACACCCTAGCCCAACTAAGGCATGACTATAACATTCTGACGATGTTACTCTCTCTCTTCCTACTAGAGGTTATGATATTCATACTTTTTTATCGAGGCACCTTCCCATCCATATTACTGCTTTTGAATGTAGGGCACGTCATTAATGTTTTTTACGAGCTTTTTATGCTTTCCAGCTAGTCCTGATGCAACTGGTACCGGGGTTCTGGAAGAACCTAATTAGGTTTCTAGTGTTATAGTGAGAGGCCACTAGGTCTAAGCTCGGAGTTAAGGAACCAGGGTACAAAGAGCTTCGGTCCGTCTTTCAGCTTCCCCAAGCTAATTTTACCTGCACTGCATCAATGAAGTGGTGTAAAGTCCTCATTTACTGATTGGTTTATTTCCTGAACAAACCACATGTTGGGGATTTTATGTAAGGGTAACTTAGGCTCTCACGACCTCAAAAGATGAAGCACCAAAGGTAAAATTCTAAGTGCTTGCTTGCTATGAGGAGATAGTTGCACACACTCACAACTCATGCATAATTCTAATTAATATATATTGTATGTTTATATGTGTGCTTTTATGATTTGATAACTCTTCTTGCATGTTTATTTTGATCACATCTTTGCATTTGAAATGACATGCATTATGTCTTACTCTTACACACACACATTCGTCTAGCATTTGAATTGTTATATTTGATTTGGTATGCTTATGTGCTTCATTGTCTTACCTTGCTTTCATTGTGTGTTTTGGTGTAGTGGATTGTTCAAGTTGAAAAATCCATAACAGAGCAATAGGCGAGTACCTTACCCGCGTACTACTCACACAGTGAGAAGATTGAGATGTCAGGTCAATACGCGGGTCTAGACCCACGCAGTCCCATGCATTTCACTAGGTGAGATTTTCATCTCTCTGGTTGAGGCCAATGCGTGGACATTTGTGTGGTATAGCGTGAGTGTGCGCGGGTCTGGACCCGTACACAAACCCGCGCACTACGCGGATCTGGGTAGTTTTTTTTTTATCAAAACAATGTCGCTTTGCTAGTGCTTATATATGTTATCTTCTCGCCCATTTAGACTAGAACTCTAAATTTCTAGATCTTAGTGAGAGAAAGAGTTCCCATTAAGAGAGAAAGCACCAAGCTTGCTTCTTTAACTCTCCAAACCCAAAACCCATCTCCATCTTGCATCATTTTTCATCATATGAGCATGGGTGTTCTTGGTTTCATGACTAGGTAAGTAAGAACTTCATTGAACATCTTTTATTGTTCTTCGTTCTCTAGATTATGTGTTTATTGCATTATTAAATACCTAAACTCTAGTTTATTTCATATATTTATGTGTCTTGATAACATGATTGGGTTTGTTTGTTGATATCTTGAATTTAGGACATATTTGCCCTTTTTGCTAAGTCTCTATGCATTGCATTTAAACATTACTTATTAGGACTCATTGATTGCATTTTGTGATTGCATTATAGTCCTTGCCATGCTTAATGACAACTTGTGTTAATATGGCTTTTTTGATAGCTAGCATTTAGGTCAGTGTTGCCTCTAGCTAATTAGGTCATGTTGATAGCATTTTATAATTGCATTAATTGACCATGCCATGCTTAATGACAACATGTGTTGAAATGGCTTCTTTGTGATAGCATTATAGGATTGTTTGTTATATGTTTTAGCTAAGCTTTATGACATCTCATTTAGCTCTTGATATCAAGGATTGCATTTATTGCCATCTCATAATCCTAGATAAGCATATAAGATACCCTACTTTTGTTTGTTGTTTGAATAACATCATATATTCACATAGGGTGTTTATCTCTTCATTGAAGAGAAGTAAGTCTTGTGTTGCGTCCGAGAGTAGATTGCTTCAAGTGTAAGCAAATTGGACTAGGTCCACTTAATACCAGGATTAGGTAGTGGTAGTGGGTTATATACCGGGAGTAGGTTGTAACGCCTATATCATTAGTGGATTCGTTGTTCGATTGTGGCGTACTTAACATCCCGTGGTTTTTTTTCATTTCGAGGATTTCCACGTATATCTCAAGTGTCTTTATTATTTTCACAATTATTACACTTGTGATATTATTGTGACTAGTTAAGGATATTTTAATCTAATTGACCATTAACGAAAATTGGGTAAAAATTGATTAAAATCTTTTCACCCCCTTTAGATTAATTTTAAACACACCATAATATTTGTTTCAATTGGTATCAGAGCGGGTTCCTAGACATACATAAGTGATCCTTACTTATTTTGGTGTGTTTTGCATTTTGTGTGATTCTTTGATCATTCATACATTTGCATTCATTTCATTCATTTATAAACACTATGAGTGGAAAGGGTGGCAACGAGGGCACTTCTAGCATAATACCTCCCTTTCTCACCGGGTTGAATTATGCCTCTTGGAAAGGCAAGATGGAGTCGTAAATTTTTCAAATCCATGATAGGGCATGGATGGCAGTTGAAGACGACTACACACCACTGATGATGACTTCTACGGAAGGAGGAGAGGATGTACTCAAGCCAAAGGCACAATGAAACGCACAAGATTTTGAGGCATCAAAATGGAATAGGAAGGCAATACATGCCATCCTATGTGCAATGGATAAGAATCAATATAAGTTAGTTCAAAACATTAGAATAGCTAAGGAGGCATGGGATTGTTGGGGTTTATGCAATAAAGATGTATTTTGTAAATGGATTTATTAAATAAATAAAAGGAAAAGTTCAATACATTCTTGTTGTGTTGTTTATTATATAACTTGTGCATAAATTTAACATCCAAGATTGTCGGAGTAATCTTGAACTGTGTATATGAGTGTCATATACAGATGGATACAGTAAGAGACGTGCAATCTAAAGAGTCCATAGATAGCAAATAAAGTTGGGTACTTTATTTGTGGTTAATCTATAATTGCGGTCCATTCCGTAATGTACGGTGATTCTATCCTGAATCGTTCATATGGAGATATGAGAATGGAGACACCTTGTATGAAGGCCAGTGAGACAAATATTGCCGAACCATCTTCCGACTCTAATAATAAGAAGAGAAAGAGGTCTACTAGGAAAGCGAAGGGTAAGACCAATCCTAAGAAAGCCCAAAGCAAGAAGATGTCCAAGAAAAGTAAATATGATTTACTTGTTCTTGATTCGTGTTTGGTAGAAGATGATTCTTCACCCTGGATAGTTGATTTGGGGGCCATTAACCATGTTTGTTCTTCTTTACAATGGACAGATTCTTGGACACAGCTAGAGGAGCAAGCCTTCTCAATGCGTGTGGGGCCAGGGGATGTCGTGTCGGCACGAGCAGTGGGCATAATTAGATTACGTTTTTATAATAATTATATATTGTTGGACAATGTATTTTATATTCCTGAATTTACACGGAATTTGATTTCCGTTTCTAAGATGTTAGAACAAAAATATTCTGTTTCTTTTAATAATAAGTCTGTTATTATTGGAAAGAATGGTCTGAATATATGTTCAGGAATTAATGAAAACAATTTGTATGTGTTAAGACCGTTAATACATATTACACTAATCAACACCGAAATGTTTAAGGTAGAAAAACCAAAAACTAAACGACATAAGATTTCTCTAGATAATGACACGTATCTCTAGCATTTAAGGCTTGGTTATATCAACCTTGACCGGATAGACAGACTAGTAAAAAATGAACCTTTAAGTGAGTTAAAGGCTGGCACCTTACCTGTCTGCGAATATTGCCTGGAAGGTAAGATGACTAAGAGACCTTTTACTGGAAAAGGGCCTAGAGCTAAAGAACCACTAGATCTTATACATACAGACGTCGGCTGACCAATGAATGTTAAAGCGAGGGGTGGTTATGAGTATAATGTCACCTTTATAGATGACTACTCAAGATACGGATACGTCTACCTGATGCGACAAAAGTCGAAAATATTTGAAAAGTTTAAAGAATTTCGAGTTGAAGTTAAGAAACAATTAGGTAGGACTATCAAGTCACTACGATCGGATCGTGGAGGTGAGTACCTTGACCAAGAGTTTGAAGACTTCATGGTCGAGCATGGAATAGTTTCCCAACTCACAGCCCCCGGTACACCTCTGCAAAATGGTGTAGCGGAGAGGAGAAATAGAACCCTAATGGAAATGGTAAGATCTATGATTAGTTTCTCATCATTACCAAATTCCTTCTAGGGTATGCGTTACAAATAGCGGCATACATTTTGAATGTAGTGCCATCCAAATATATTTCTAAGACTCCACTAGAGTTGTGGAATGGTCAAAAAGCTAGTTTACGACATTTTTACATATGAGGGTGTCCATCACACGTGTTGAAGAATAGAGCTGGAAAGCTAGACTCCAAATCTGTTGTCTTCCTGTTTGTAGGATACTCCAACGAGACCAGAGGTGGACACTTCTATAGTCTTGAAGATAACAAAGTATTTGTAGCGACAAATGCAATGTTTCTTGAGGAAAATTACATTAGTGACCATAAACCTCGTTTAAAGATTGTATTAAATGAGTTGGAGCCTGGTGAGATTAGTGTTTCATCAACAAGAGTTGTTGTTCCACAAACATCTGAGAGTCAGATGGTTTCTGATAAGGATACACTACCACCTAGACGTAGTGAGAGGGATGTGAGACAACCTGAACGCTATTTAACTATAGGTGAGGGACAAGGTGTTGTCTCTGCTGATAGTGTTGATGATTCATTGACATTTAAGAATGCAATGGAAGATCCTGATAAAGAGGAATGGCTTAAAGCCATGAATCTCGAGATGGAGTCCATGTACTCTAACTCAGTTTGGGATCTTGTAGACTTACCGGATGGGGGTAAAACCCATAAGGTGTAAGTGGATCTACAAGAGAAAAATAGGAGTAGACAGGAAGGTAGAGACCTTCAAGGCAAAGCTAGTGGCCCAGAGTTATACCTAGAAAGAGGGGGTCGGTTATGAAGAGACCTTCTCACCGGTAGCCATGTTTAAGTCTATTAGATTTCTCTTATCCAATGCTGCCTATTTCGATTACGAAATTTGGCAAATGGATGTCAAGACTGCATTCTTGAATGGCAATCTTGATGAGAGCATCTATATGATGCAACCAGAGGGATTCGTGTCTCCAGATCAAGAGCAAAAAGTTTGCAAGCTGCAATGGTCCATCTATGGGCTTAAGCAAGCATCTAGATCTTGACATCAGGTTTGATGATGTGATCAAAACCTACAGCTTCGAGCAGAATATTGATGAGCCTTGTGTCTACAAGCACATCATTGATAAGAAAGTAGTTTTCTTGGTCCTATATGTAGATGATATCCTACTCATTGGAAATGATGTGGGAGTATTGTCTAATGTAAAGGGCTGACTGGCTAGCCAATTCCAAATGAAAGATTTGGGAGAGGCGAGTTATGTTTTTAGAATCCAGCTTATAAGGAATCGTAAGAACAAACTCATAGCCATGTCTCAGGCATCATATATCGATAAGATTCTTGTACGATTTTCAATGCAAAACTCCAAGAAAGGTAGTTTACCTTCCAAGCGTGGAGTTCACTTATCTAAGGAACAGTGTCCTAAGACACCTCAAGAAGTTGAGGATATGAGATGTGTACCATATGCATCGGCAGTAGGTAGTCTCATGTATGCTATGTTATGCACGAGACCAGACATCTGCTATGCAGTGGGAGTAGTCAGAAGATACCAGTCCAACCCAGGATTGGATCATTGGGTTGCTGTCAAGACAATTCTCAAGTATCTTCGGAGAACGAGAGACTATATGCTAGTGTATTCCGGGCAGGATTTGATCCCGTTAGGATACACGGATTCTGATTTTCAATCAGACAGGGATTCTAGAAAATCCACGTCTGGATCAGTATTCACCCTGGGTGGTAGAGCCATCGTGTGGAGAAGTATCAAGCAATCTTGCATTGCTGACTCCACCATGGAAGCCAAATATGTAGCTGTTTGTGAAGCTGTTAAATAGGCTGTTTGGTTCTTTAAGTTCTTGAGTGATCTGGAAGTTGTTCCAGACCTGGATAAGCAATCACATTTTATTGTGATAACAGTGGTGCTGTGGCTAATTCAAAAGAACCAAGAAGCCACAAAAGAGGGAAGCATATAGAGAGTAAGTATCATCTCATTAGAGATAGTGCAGAGAAGAGATGTGATCGTCACCAAGATAGCCTCACAAGACAATCATGCTGATCTATTTACGAAGACCATACCGGCTAAAGTGTTTTCGGGTCACCTAGATGGTCTAGGGTTACGAGACATGCCTCACATGCTTTAGTGCAAGCGAAAAATTGTTGGAGTTTATACCCTAAAGATGTAATTTATAAATGGATTTATTAAATAAATAAAAGAAAAAGTTCAATACATTTTTGTTGTGTTGTTTATTATATAACTTGTGCATAAATTTAACATCCAAGATTACCGGATGTAATCTTGAACTGTGTATATGAGTGTCATATACGGATGAATACAGTAAGAGACGTGCAATCTAAAGAGTCCATAGATAGCAAATAAAGCTGGGTACTTTATTTGTGGTTAATCTATAGTTGCGGTCCATTCCGTAATGTACAGTGATTCTATCTTGAATAATTCATATGGAGATATGAGAATGGAGGCACCTTGTATGATTTGATCATATAGGACTGGGTCATGATCTATATAAATCTCTCACCAAGATCCGTTTATCGATGAGATTCATATATTAACTAATGATGGCTACATGTGGGTGATCTTAATCCAGAGTGACTTATCGACTCCTTCAGGTTAGATCGTGGTCTTTGATATACCATGGGTGAGGTCGGATGCAATTCCCGATCAATATGCTCCGTATGTTGGGATCGCGAATTGGCTTGTGGCTGGGAAGATTTGTACACAATAGTGGAATCCACTCCTTCTTGTGAGAAGTAGATGGTAGTTCCCTTAAGGGTTGATTTGGGGCTTAAACAATATGAGCGCTCTCCTAATTCTGTATGGAAATAGGATTTATCGTTCATGATAGAATCAACAGTGCTTACAGGATATATGTAATTAGAGGGGTATAACAGACATTATGACCCAACTCTAATTATGAACTACTGTGGAGGATCACACTATGTGTAATAGCTATATTGATGGACACCGAGTTGTATCGGTCTGTGTAAAAGCGTTTACAATTGATAGAGTGCAGCTTAGGGTTCTTAGAGGAATAACACCGGAGTTAATAATCAAGGAATATTAATTAAAGAGTTTAATTAATGATTCCGATGATTATTGGAGCTCAAAATACTGTGGGTCTATTAGGTCCCTTTGCTAGCCCGATCGATTTAGGTAACAAGGGTCATGGTTAATTAATTGGATTGTCCAATTAATTGTGTTACAAAAGTGACACGTATATATTCGGGAATTAATTGAATAATGAGATTATTTAATTAATGATTGTTAATAGTTAAATTAATTAAATAATTAGATTATTTAATTATATTGATAATTATGAATTATTAATTAACTATTAATTGGAGGGTGTTAGTTGATATATGGATTTAGGTGAAGATAAAATAATATGATTATTTTGTTTTACTAAATCATTTATCTAAGTATTTGAATTTTAGTTTAAATTTAAAATACTTATTATCACTTTTAATATATTAGATATATTTGAAAATGATAATTAAAAGATATACATCAACTAATAACATAAGAGATTGTATTGGATATAAATTGATGTGTACATGAAATAATAGTATAAGAAGAATTTGAATAGGATGTAAATACTTAATTTATAAATATATATATATGTATTTGGTGAAGCAAGTTGCGTGAACAAATATATAGAGATATATATTGGTTAGTAAAAAAAGGGCGTACATTTGTGGTGAAAAACAAAAGATTGGTGAAGCAAGTCAAAAAAGAGTCACATATAAATATATATATTTGTCAAAGAAAAAAGCAATAAAGCAGAGGCGGCAATATATATATATATATATATATATATATATATATATAAAGCAAGCAGCAGTGCGCAAACATCTATATTGTGCAAAGATATTATATATATATATATATGGATATATATTCGTGAAAAACTGTGCAAGCTAGAGATATATATATATATATATATATATATATTGTTTTATGTTTTGTGAGTTTTTGAAATGCATAGAAGAAAGAGTTTCTTCAAATCTTTTTACATCCTCCATTCAAGTTCCCGATATCATGACGAGTCCACACGCAGTTATCAATCCCGAGAGATAGCGAGGAAGATCGAGTGGTTCAGACAGGAGCATATCGAAAAGTGAAGGAGTCTCCAAACGTTTGTAAGATTTTCTTCATCTGTTTTTGTTGGTTACAATTTCCTGTATTTACATATTGTATGTATTGGTTCCAAAAAATAATTACTATCAAAAGTTCACTGGTCTCAGATACAGATATGATATGTATAAAAATTTTAAAACTTAGTTCCGCTGCGTTATTGGTGAACGGGGTTCCAACAATTGGTATCAGAGCAAATTTATTTTCGGAACAGGAAATTGTTTTCGATGCTCCTGTATATATGAATTGTGTAGGCACAATTTAAATTGATTGTATGATGTTTTTGTATGTATATTTTTTTTTAATTTACAAAAACATGATTGATCGTTAATTATATGGTACTGTGGATTTAGGGTTTATGGGTTGTATTATTATTATTTTTTTGTTTATAATTTTTTTTACTGTTATTGTATTGTAAAAAAAAAAATATATAACCTATATTGAAGACCTGGAAAAATCGTAAAGATGGATTCATGGGATGAATCGGAGTGACCTGAAGAGACTGGAAGATATCTGAAGTTACTAGAAGACCAAAGAATGCCTTGGGAAATTTTTGTAATTTTAGATTCCAATTTTTAGGTTAAATAATCCAAAGTACTCGGTCAATTTATGTATGCTTTATATTATGTGATGATAAAAGCATGGTCATGCATACGTATATCATTTAGATTAGATGTGCCTACACAAATATATTTGATATGTCATACATGCATCATAGCCTGATATTTTATGTATTTTTTTTAATGTGATTAAAATGGGCAATATACATAATAGGCTATGAATAATGAGATTAATTTTTTAATGGTTAGAAAACTTGGTAATTCTCATTAATATTAATCTAGCTATTAAAGAGTGTAATAAGTTACATTAATAGGGTCATTTATTGTAATTAGGATTAATATGATTAATTACCTAATAATAAATGAACCGAATAAAATGTTAGAGTTTTAATAGTTAAAATTTGGTAAACATTAACAAAATAATCTAACCCTAATAAATAGTTTACAAAGGTTTAATTATTCACTAATAGATTAGATTTTTAATTGTTAAAAATCATTAATAATTTATTAGTTAATTAGAATTTAGTTCTAATTAGTTAATGCGCTAGATAACTTGATTAAAGTTAGTCGTTTAATTCTGTAGAGTCTAGGTGCATTAACGGTTAAAATAAAACCCTAATTTTAAAATAGTGAGTGGGAGAGGGATATATGACATATATATCCCGCGGTCTCCATCATTAGTTCAACACCGTTAGATCTGAGTGGGGCTTCGTGATGACTTTGCTTTCGTCCTCCTTAAGGAGGGTTTCCACAAAGGTCAATACAAAGGTTGACTTCCTAACGGATAGGATTTCTGAGGGTATTTCGGGAATGACCGACCCTAAGGCGGCAATTCTCGAGTTAAGCTCGTGAGATCTGAAATGGTGGGTTACACTCATGAAGGTTTTGATTAAGTTTGTTAATTAAAAACCTGACTAAATGAACAATGGTTGAATGATATGGAATAAGAGTTATTCTAGAATATCATTTGATTGAGAATGACTCGGTCCAATATGCAAAGACTTGACCGACGTTGGATTGTCGTGGTATAGCAACTAGTTTTAGGGTAGTTCTAGTTCGTTAAACATGTTCATGCATCATGTTTAAATTTATGTCAAAGCACTCACACTTGTTTTAAATAAATGACTGAATGAATGTTTTATTTATTTCAGCAATAATGTCTTCTGCATTACTTCAAATTCTCGTAAACGACATATTAACTGGTGATAACTACACTTAGTGGAAACTTAACATTAATGAAATATTGGTCACCAAAGACCTTAAGTTTGTGCTTACGGAGGAATGTCCTCCAGCGCCTGCTGCCAATGCCACACGAACTGTTCGTGAGGCATACGAGCGATGGGTCTCATCTGAGGAGAAGTCCCGAACATATCTGTTAGCTTCTATGACAGACGTGCTTGTCACAAAGCATGGAGCATTGACTTCAGCATTCGAAATCATGGAGTCATTGCAAGCCATGTTCGGGCAACCCTCCGAGCAAAAGCGACATGAAGTTGTTCGTTCCGCTATGCTCACTCGTATGAAGAAAGGTATGTCAGTTCGGGAATATGTCCTGAGCATGATGTCCTACTTCAACAAGGTAGAAGTCAATGGCGGGGCCATTAACGAACCCAGTCAAGTTAGCATCATACCGACGACTCTTTCGAAGAGTTTCGATCAGTTTAAGAACAACTACGGTCCTTGACTAAGGACAAAAAGGGTAAGGCCAGTGAGACAAATATTGCCGAACCATCTTCCTACTCTAATAATAAGAAGAGAAAGAGGTCTACTAGGAAAGCGAAGGGTAAGACCAATCCTAAGAAAGCCCAAAGCAAAAAGATGTCCAAGAAAAGTAAATATGATTTACTTGTTCTTGAGTCGTGTTTGGTAGAAGATGATTCTTCACCCTGGATAGTTGATTTGGGGGCCACTAACCATGTTTGTTCTTCTTTACAATGGACAGATTCTTGGACACAGCTAGAGGAGCAAGCCTTCTCAATGCGTGTGGGGCCAGGGGATGTCGTGTCGGCACGAGCAGTGGGCATAATTAGATTACATTTTTATAATAATTATATATTGTTGGACAATGTATTTTATATTCCTGAATTTACACGGAATTTGATTTCCGTTTCTAAGATGTTAGAACAAAAATATTCTGTTTCTTTTAATAATAAGTCTGTTATTATTGGAAAGAATGGTCTGAATATATGTTCAGGAATTAATGAAAACAATTTGTATGTGTTAAGACCGTTAATACATATTACACTAATCAACACCGAAATGTTTAAGGTAGAAAAACCAAAAACTAAACGACATAAGATTTCTCTAGATAATGACACGTATCTCTAGCATTTAAGGCTTGGTTATATCAACCTTGACCGGATAGACAGACTAGTAAAAAATGAACCTTTAAGTGAGTTAAAGGCTGGCACCTTACCTGTCTGCGAATATTGCCTGGAAGGTAAGATGACTAAGAGACCTTTTACTGGAAAAGGGCCTAGAGCTAAAGAACCACTAGATCTTATACATACAGACGTCGGCTGACCAATGAATGTTAAAGCGAGGGGTGGTTATGAGTATAATGTCACCTTTATAGATGACTACTCAAGATACGGATACGTCTACCTGATGCGACAAAAGTCGAAAACATTTGAAAAGTTTAAAGAATTTCGAGTTGAAGTTAAGAAACAATTAGGTAGGACTATCAAGTCACTACGATCGGATCGTGAAGGTGAGTACCTTGACCAAGAGTTTGAAGACTTAATGGTCGAGCATGGGATAGTTTCCCAACTCACAGCCCCCGGTACACCTTAGTAAAATGGTGTAGCGGAGAGGAGAAATAGAACCCTAATGGAAATGGTGAGATATATGATTAGTTTCTCATCATTACCAAATTCATTCTAGGGATATGCCTTACAAACAGCGGCATACATTTTGAATGTAGTGCCATCCAAATCTGTTTCTAAGATTCCCCTAGAGTTTTGGAATGGTCGTAAAGCTAGTTTATGATATTTCCTCATATGAGGGTGTCTAGCACACGTGCTGAAGAATAGAACTGGAAAGCTAGACTCCAAATCTGTTGTCTGCTTGTTTGTAGGATACTCCAACGAGACTAGAGGTGGACACTTCTATAGTCCTGAAGATAACAAAGTATTTGTAGCGACAAATGCAATGTTTCTTGAGGACAATTACATTAGTGACCATAAACCTCGTTCAATGATTGTATTAAATGAGTTGGAGCCTGGTGAGATTAGTTCTTCATCAACAAGAGTTGTTGTTCCACAAACATCTGAGGGTCAGATGGTTTCTGATAAGGATACACTACCACCTAGATGTAGTGAGAGGGTTGTGAGACAACCTGAACGCTATTTAGCTATAGGTGAGGGACAAGGCGTTGTCTCTGCTGATAGTGTTGATGATCCATTGACATTTAAGAATACAATGAAAGATCCTGATAAAGAGGAATGGCTCAAAGCCATGAATCTCGAGATGGAGTCCATGTACTCTAACTCGGTCTGGGATCTTGTAGAATTACCGGATGGGATAAAACCCATAGGGTGTAAGTGGATCTACAAGTGAAAAAGAGGAGAAGACGGGAAGGTAGAGACGTTCAAGGCAAGGCTAGTGGCCAAGGGTTATACCCAGAAAGAGGGGGTCGATTATGAAGAGTCCTTCTCACCAGTAGCCATGTTTAAGTCTTTTAGGATTCTCTTATCCATTGCTGCCTTTTTCGATTATGAAATTTGGCAAATGGACGTCAAGACTGCATTCTTGAATGGCAATCTTGATGAGAGTATCTATATGATGCAACCAGTAGGATTCGTGTCTCCAGATCAAGAGCAAAAGGTTTGCAAGCTACAAAGGTCCATCTATGGGATTAAGCAAGCATCTAGATCTTGACATCAGGTTTGATGATACGATCAAAACCTATGGCTTCGAGCAGAATATCGATGAGCCTTGTGTCTACAAGCGCATCATGGATAAGAAAGTAGTTTTCTTGGTCCTATACGTAGATGATATCCTACTCATTGGGAATGAAGTGGGAGTATTATCTGATGTAAAGGGCTCACTGGCTAGCCAATTCCAAATGAAAGATTTGGGAGAGACGAGTTATGTTTTTGGAATCCAGCTTATAAGGAATCGTAAGAACAAACTCATTGCCATATCTCAGGCATCATATATCGACAAAATTCTTATACGATTTTCAAAGCAAAACTCCAAGAAAGGTAATTTACCTTCCAGGCATGAAGTTCACATATCTAAGGAACAGTGTCCTAAGACACCTCAAGAAGTTGAGGATATGAGACGTGTACCTTATGCATCGGCAGTAGGTAGTCTAATGTATGCTATGTTTTGCACGATACCAGACATCTGCTATGCAGTGGGAGTAGTCAGCAGATGCCAGTCCAACCCAGGATTGGATCATTGGGTAACTTTCAAGACAATTCTCAAGTATCTTCAGAGAACGAGAGACTATATGCTAGTGTATTCCGGGCAGGATTTGATCCCGTTAGGATACACGGATTCTGATTTTTAATCAGATAGGGATTCTAGGAAATCCACGTCTGGATCAGTATTCACCCTAGGTGGTGAAGCCATTGTGTGGAGAAGTATCAAGCAATCTCGCATTGCTGACTCCACCATGGAAGCCGAATATGTAGCCGTTTGTGAAGCTGCTAAAGAGGCTGTTTGATTCCGTAAGTTCTTGAGTGATCTGTAAGTTGTTCCAGACCTAGATAAGCCCATCACACTTTATTGTGATAACAGTGGTGCTGCGGCTAATTCCAAAGAACCAAGAAGCCATAAAAGAGGGAAGCATATAGAGAGAAAGTATCATCTCATTAGAGAGATAGTGCAGAGAGGAGATGTGATCATCACCAAGATAGCCTCACAAGACAATCATGCTGATCCATTTATGAAGACCTTACCAGCTAAAGTGTTTTCGGGTCACCTAGATGGTTTAGGGTTACGCGACATGCCTCACATGGTTTAGTGCAAGTGGGAGATTGTTGGAGTTTATGCCCTAAAGATGTAATTTGTAAATGGATTTATTAAATAAATAAAAGGAAAAGTTCAATACATTCTTGTTGTGTTGTTTATTATATAACTTGTGCATAAATTTAACATCCAAGATTGCCGGATGTAATCTTGAAAGGTGTATATGAGTGTCATATACGGATGGATACAGTAAGAAACGTGCAATCTAAAGAGTCCATAGATAGCAAATAAAGCTGGGATTTTTTTTTATGGTTAATCTATAGTTGCGGTCCATTCCGTAATGTAAGGTGATTCTATCATGAATCATTCATACGGAGATATGAGGATAGAGGCACCTTGTATGATGTAATTATATAGGACTGGGCCATGATCTATATAAATCTCTTACCAAGATCCGTTTATCTATGAGATTCATATATATCAACTAATGATGGCTATATGTGGGTGATCTTAATCCAGAGTGACTTATCGACTCCTTCAGGTTAGATCGTGGTCTTTGATATACCATGGGTGAGGTCGGATGCAATTCCCGATCAATATGCTCCGTATGTTGGGATCGCGAATTGGCTTGTGGCTGGGAAGATTTGTACATAATAGTGGAATCCACTCCTTCTTGTGAGAAGTAGATGGTAGTTCCCTTAAGGGTTTATTCGAGGCTTGAACAATATTAGCGCTCTCATAATTCTGTAAGGAAATTGGATTTTTTGTCCATTATAGAATCAACTGTGCTTAAAGGATATATGTATTTAGAGTGGTATAACGGACATTATGACCCAACTTTAATTATAAACTACTGTGAAGGATCACACCATGTGTTATAGCTATATCGATAGACACCGAGTTGTATCGGTCTGTGTAAAAACGTTTACAGTTGAGATAGTGCAGCTTCGGGTTTTTAGTGGAATAACACCGGAGTTAATAATCAAGGAATATTAATTAAAGAGTTTAATTAATGATTTCGAGGATTATTGGAGCTCAAAATACTGTGGGTCCATTAGGTCCCCTTACTAGCCCGATCGGTTTAGGTAACAAGGGTCATGGTTAATTAAATTGGATTGTCTAATTAATTGTGTTACAAAAGTGACATGTATATATTCGGGAATTAATTGAATAATGAGATTATTTAATTAATGATTGTTAATAGTTAAATTAATTAAATAATTAGATTATTTAATTATATTGATAATTATAAATTATTAATTAACTATTAATTGGAGGGTGTTAGTTGATATATGGATTTAGGTGAAGATAAAATAATATGATTATTTTATTTTACTAAATCATTTATCTAAGTATTTGAATTTAAGTTTAAATTTAAAATACTTATTATCACTTTTAATATTAGATATATTTGAAAATGATAATTAAAAGATATATGTCAACTAATTACACAAGGGATTGAATTGGATGCAAATTGATGTGTACATGAAACAATAGTATAAAAAGAATTTGCATAGGATGTAAATACTTAATTTATATATATATATATATATATATGTATTTGGTGAAGCAAGTTGCGTGAACAAATATATAGAGATATATATTGGTTAGTAAAAAAATGGCGTAGATTTGTGGTGAAAAACAAATGATTGGTGGAGCAAGTAAAAAAAAAGTCATATATAAATATATATATATTTGTCAAAGAAAAAAGCAATAAAGCAGAGTCGTTGGCAATATATATATATATATATATATATATATACACAAAAAGCATGCAGCAGTGCGCAAACATATATATTGTGCAAAGATATTTTTTATATATATATATAGATATATATTCGTGAAAAACGATGCAAGCTAGATATATATATATATATATATATATATATATATATTGTTTTATGTTTTGTGTATAGTAGAAAGAGTTTCTTCAAATCTCTCTACATCTTCCATTCAAGTTCCTGAGATCGCGACGCGTCCACACATAGTTATCGATCCCAGGAGATAGCGAGGAAGATTGAGTGGTTCAGACAGGAGCATATCCAAAATTGAAGGAGCCTCCAAACGTTGGTAAGATTTTCTTCTTCTGTTTTTGTTGATTACAATTTCCCGTATTTACATATTGTATGTATTGGTTCCAAAAAATAATTACGATCAAAAGTTCACTGGTCCCAGATACAGATATGATCTGTATAAAAATTTTAAAACCTAGTTCTGCTGCGTGACCGGTACGAGGTTCCAACAGGGATATCCTAGAGGTTGCACATGAGGGAACCGATGTTGTTAATTAATCGAAGCTTCAAGTTCTCCAAATACAATTTGAATTGCTTAAGATAGATGAGAACGAGTGCTTCAATGACTTTGAAGTGAGGTTGATGGACATTATAAACCAAAGTCATCAACTTGGTGACCCATATTCGGATAGAAAGATCAAGCAAAAGATTATGAGATCTCTACCTGATAGATTTGAGTCCAAGGTAACGACTTTAGAAGATAATAGTGCTTACAAGGATATAAAGCTAAGTGTGGTGATTGGGAGGATTTTAGCTTATGATTTTAGGAAATGTCCTAGCTCTATACCTTTTAAAAAGAAAAAAGGAATTGCTTTGAAAGCCTCCAAAGATGAGAAGGAGGAGATTGATGACTCGGACGAAGAAATGGACTTGTTAATGAGAAATTTCAAGAAATTCTACAAGTCCGAGAAGAAAAATTTCGGATCCAAGAACCAAGACTTGAAGAAAAAGACTTCTTAAAGAAGTTTGAGCCTAGACGAGGGAAATGAGTCTGATGCTATGAATATGGTGGGATAAGCCACTTTGCCCCCGAATGTGCTAATTCGAAGAAGAATATGAAAGGAAAGGCAATGACCATCTCATCAATTAATAGTGGATATGAAGAAATTTTTTCGAGTGATAAGGAGATTGTCATTAGCTACATGACTTTTGGAGCATCCTTTGTGGAAGATGTAGAAAAAGGCAAGAAGGCCTTAGTTTGTGGCCTTGAAGAAGGATGTGATGAAAAAGTAGCTAAGGGAGTGATTAATGAAGCTACTTATGTTGATGATGCCAATATGGCAAGGGACATTAGTGATGACTCAAGTAATGAGAGTGTCTTATCTCATTCTACAAATGAAAATGTAGAGAGCATGAACTTTGAAGGTCCCATTGAGCATTTTTCAAATCTAAGGTTGAAGATAGAGAAAGAGGTTAAAAGGTTCAAGGAAGAGAACCTCAAGCTATCAATCGAGATGACTCACTTAAGTGAGAAAGTGAAGAAAGAAAGAGTGGATTTGATCGCTACTTTGTGTAATTGTGAAGTTGAAGTAGTTGATGAGTGCTCTACAAGCTCGATAGAAAGTGAGTTCAACTACTTCGCATTCTCGGTTTTCTACCATTAAGAAACACAAGCCACAACTAAATGTATATCACTTGAAGAGTTCAAGATAAGTGACTTGGAGTTTGGAAACCAAAGTGGAGCATGCTCAAGTGGGAGAAGCCTCGTTAGTGATGACCCACGCTCCAGAAACTCTTGTGATAATGTGGTTGATTATCAAGAGTTGGTTGATTCTCTTCAAAATTCTTTGAAAGAGAATGATAATGATATACTTAGATCAGAAAAGGATAATCTTTAACTAAGAGAAAAAGTTGCTCACTTGGATGAAGAAGTGAGATATGCAAAGGAAAATGAAGTCAAGTTAAAGAATAACCTTGCTGAAGCAAGGAGTGCACTTGCCAAGATGACTTGAAAATGCTTGACCACATGTTAAGCCTTGGCAAGAAGCCAAATGACAAACGAGGGCTTGGTTTTGTAAATGTTAAGATCGCACCATCCTTGGACAAGCCTATATTTGTGAAGGTGATTGCTCATATTTGTCCACCTAGGTCTCAACACCCCGAAAAGATTCTTGTTGTGGGTGAATTCTCTAAGAGCTCAACCTTGAAGATGCTTCCAAGGAAACAAGCTCAAGCTCAAGCTCAATCTCAACCCTTGAGGATGCCTCAATCAATGCTTAATCAACCTTTGAGGCAAGTTACTCATGCTTAACCACAAAGGCACCAACATTTGGCTAATGCTTCCAAGAAAAGTCAACTAGTGCGTCAAAGACAACCTTATCAACATGGCCATGCCTCGATGAGAGCTAAATGCAATGGTATGAACTCTTCTTTTATACCTACTTGTCATTATTGTGTTATTATTGGTTATATTCGACCAAATTATGTTAACTACATCAAGTCATGTAGAATTAATAACATGAGAGAAAAGAAAATGAACCGTAGGGCTAAATTGAATAATCCTAGGAATCCTAGTAAGGATAAAATCTTGACCACTAAAAATGAGGAAGTTGAACCTAGGTTGGATAAGGAAAATATGTATCATATCCCTTGTGCTAAAATTTCTCCCTTAGATTCTACTAGGTCAAATGGATTTGGTATGTCTAGTGGGACTCGCCCATTGCCTTGATACGGTTCGGTAATTGACCCCATATAGGGAACTCAAGCAAAGAGAGCTAATGTATACTTGTTGCATGCACAAATTTGGAAATGTTTATGCTCCCTTATTGATTGCTTGAGTATCTTGGTTGCACTTATATTATATTATATTTTCTTTAACAAGTGTGAATTTTACTTTGATTACAATCCATGTCATATTTATGTTCAAACGTGCATTTTTGGAATAGGAGATCTACATAGGAAGTACATATTGAATGACTTATAATTATCTCCATAACATGATGATTCTTTAATGACATGCTAATGAAAAATGAAAAAAGCCAGAACTGATGATTGCATTTGTTAAATGAAAAACAATGTTTGAAAATGCTAGTGAGACTCAAATGGTTAATCAATGTCTCTATTTCTTTATTAGTTGAACATGACTACTATCATACGAGTATCTTACCCGAAAAAATCGAATAGGGTGCAAAGTCGCTCATGCCATAATTTGCTTATAAAGTTGGATATAGTGCTCTTAAAACTTAACTTCTATGAAAACTCTATGTCCTTGCTTCTCTCATGACAAATGGTGAAATTGGTTTGAATTCTATTGGAAAATTTTGTCATTTGCTTTGCCAAATACCATTATTTTTGGACTTGAATGCAACATGTCTTGTATGCAAATCATTTTTTATTTACACATTATCTTAAAATGAATCTCCTTGTTTATCTCCTATTAATTGAGTTGCATAAATGTGGCTTATATGATTATGCAAATATCTTGCATGCTCCTTCTCTCATTGCCTTAAGTGACCCGGTTCGGGACTACTCATTTGCCTATCTCATGACAAAAAAAGGGAGTCGTATATGGTAAGGGGGAGTTGGCATGTTGGGGAGATTACATATAGAGGGGGAGTAACCCTTTGAGGGGGAGCATTGCATTCACATACATTGAGGGGGAACATTGCATTCACATATATTCGTAGTTTGTTAAATGCAAATGCTTTTTATTTTCACTTGATCACCCCACATACACTTGATTTAGAAAGTGTAGTTGTTTGTTGTAGCGTAGGGTTGATAGTTTTACAAGAGATTGAAGATTGAAGAGTTGAATTTTTTTTATGTCTCTTTGAAAAGTAGAATATCTTCCCGGTGCTTTATTTGTTTTTTCTGTGAGAATCAATGTGAGTGGTGGTTTTGTCACGAAAAAGCCAAATGGGGAGATTGTAAAGTCCTCATTTATTGATTGGCTTATTTCATGAACAAACCACATGTTGGGGTTTTTATGTAAGGGTAGCTTAGACTCTCAAGACCTTAAGAGATGAAACACCAAAGGTAAAATTCTAAGTGCTTGCTTGTTTTGAAGTGATAGTTGCACACACTCACAACTCACGCATAATTCTTGTTAATATATGTTGTGTGTTTATATGTGTGCCTTTATGATTTGATAACTCTTCTTGCATGTTTATTTTGATCACATCTTTGCATTTGAAATGACATGCATTATGTGTTACTCTTACACACACACACATTCTTCTAGCATTTGAATTGTTATATTTGATTTGATATGCTTATGTGCTTCATTGTCTTACCTTGCTTTCATTGTGCCTTTTGGTGTTGTGGATTTTAAAGTTGAAAAATCTATAACAAGGCAATGAGCGGGTCTATACGCGGGTACCTATCCGCCACGTAGTAAGAAGATTGAGATGTTAGGTCAATGCACGGACACTTGCGTAGGTATAGACCCGCACAGTCCCACGCATTTCACTAGGTGAGATTTTCATCTCTCTCGTTGAGGCCAATGCCTGGACATTTGCGCAGCATAGCACGAGTGTGCATGGGTCTATGTTTATTTGAGCAGTTTTTTTTTATCAAAAAGATATCGTTTTGCTTGTGCCAATATATATGTTATCTTCTCCCCCATTTAGACCTAGAACTCCAAATTTCTAGATCTTAATGAGAGAAATAGTTCCCTTTGAGAGAGAAAGCACCAAGCTTGCTTCTTTAACTCTCCAAACCCAAAACTATCTCCATCTTTCATCATTCTTCATCATATGAGCATGGGTGCTGGTTTCATGACTAGGTAAGTAAGAACTTCATTGAACATCTTTTATTATTCTTCTTTCTCTAGATTAGGTGTTTATTGCATGATTAAATACCTAGACTCTAGTTTATTGTATATATTTATGTGTCTTGCTAACATGATTGGGTTTGTTAGTTGATAGCTTGAATTTAGGACATATTTGCTCTTCTTGCTAAGTCTCTATGCATTGCATTTAAACATTATTTATTAGGACTCATTGATTGCATTTTATGATTGCATTATAGTCATTGTCATGCTTAATGACAACTTGTGTTAATATGGCTTTTTTGATAGCTAGCATTTAGGTCAGTGTTGCCTCTAGCTAATTAGGTCATGTTGATTGCATTTTATAATTTCATTAATTGACCGTGCCATGCTTAATGACAACATGTGTTGAAATGACTTCTTTGTGATAGCTTTATAGGATTGTTTGTTATATGTTTTAGCTAAGCTTTATGACATCTCATTTAGCTCTTGATATTGAGTATTGCATTTATTACCATCTCATAATCCTAGATAAGCATATAAGGTACCCTAGTTTTGTTTGTTGTTTGAATATCATTATATATTCACATAGGTGTTTATCTCTTCATTGAAGAGAAGTAAGTCTTGCATTGCATCCGGGAGTAGGTTGCTTCAAGCGTAAGCAAATTGGACTAGATCCACTTAATACCGGGATTAGGTAGTGGTAGTGGGTTATATACCGGGAGTAGGTTGAAACGCCTATATCATCAGTGGATTCGTTGTTCGATTGTGGCGCACTTAATATCCCGTGGTTTTTTTTTTCATTTCGAGTATTTCCACGTATATCTCAAGTGTCTTTATTATTTTCGCACTTATTACACTTGTGATATTATTGTGACTAGTTAGGGGTATTTTCGTCTAATTGACCATTAACATAAATTGGGTAAAAATTGATTAAGATCTATTCACCCCTTCTCTAGATTAATTTTAGACACATCATAATATTTGTTTCAAGTGGACTTTATTGTCCCTAGGACTAAGAGGAAGAATGGCATATGGAAAATGGAGTGGATCATGGCTGAAGAAAACTAGGGACGACAATGTTTGTGGAAGACATAGAGCTGCCGGTTTCAATTGGTTTTGGGCTCCCGACTGGGTGAAGGAAGAGGACAACAAGGTTACCAAGGATCTTCTTACTAAGATAAAAAAGGTTGGGTACACCCATCCGACACTAGACATGCATCTTTGAGGTTGGGCATGAGTTGAAAATGCTCTATCAGCAATCGATGCAGTCTCGGGTAAGTCCCATCCTCTTTGCTTTCCTTTCTCATTTCGCAGCTCCTCCGCAAGCAAGTTCCTTTGGTTCCTTGGTTTGGGCTTTGATGGCCTGTTGATATGAAGTTTCTTTTACAGGTATACTCTTTGTCGAGGTATTTGTAAGGGTTTCTGGTGCTGCTCAAGTATAAGGGGGATCCTTCTTAGAAGGGGATGTCTCTTCTCAGACTTCTTCCAAACAGGCTAAACTGCTAACTGGTAAGAAAAAGAAGAGAGCTAGATTAGGGTTGGTTCCCCCGCTTGCTTCCACTCTTTCCCCTTTCCTTGGTTGTAGAGTTCTTTGAAGTTGTCGGAGTTGGAAGCCCGGTTAGGAAGGAGTCGGGGTTTGCTTGGCTCATGAGGAGCTAATTTGCCTTTATCTGTCCTTACTTCTAGCTCAAGTACTTCTGCTCCTCTTCTGGTTTCTGCCTCTTCAATCAAGCTTAATGTAGACAAACAGAAATGGGTGCCGATAGCTGAAGGGCAGTCCATGGTTCGTTCAAGGGGAAAGAAGCCCATCCTTATCAGGGGGTTGTTTGAGGTTTTTATAGATGTTGGCTCCGATGCCAGTCTTCTTCCACTCACGATTTTTCCCTCGAGAAGGTGGCTACCAAAAGTTCGGTGATGGCAGTTGAGGTATGGGTTTTCTTACTTTTCTTTTCTCCTTTTCTCCTTTTCTCCTTTTCTCCTTTCCGTTCTTTCATCCCTCATCTTCTTTTTTGGTTGCAAAGGTGATTTGTTATCTTCAAGCCCTTGTTCTATAAGCTCTTTCATTCTTGGAGGAGCTCTGGTTGGAGAAAGAGAAACGTATAAAGGTAAAAGAGGAGGTCTGGCAGTTGGAGAGGTCCATCGTGCATCTTTCAAAGGAAAAGAAGAATTCTGATTCCGCGGTTGCTAAGGCAATAAGGGAGATAGCCCAAGTCCAAGAGAAACTTGATGTGGAGAAGACGACCTCGACCCATCGTGCCCTGGAGTGAGGAATGAGTTGAGGTTGAAGCTGGCTGAGGATAAGAAACATGTCATGGTCGCAACTGCTAAGGTCGTGGCTGCTGAGGCTTAGGCGGACAAGTCGTTCGGGGATAGGCTACTTCCTTACCACTATTCATGTTGCGCAGGATGCTCCACCTTATTTTGATCTTCGACAGATACACAGTTGGGACTTGGCTCAGATCCTGGAGAACGCCAATGGACTGGAGGGGCATTTGCATAGAGGAGCAGACACTGCGAGCAATATTGACTCGATGGCTGATGAGAAGAAAGAGTTAGAATAGGATTGTGGCACACTTGATTCCCTAGTCACGGAGTTAGGGGTGCATTCAATAGCCACTAAGAAGGTAGGAGCATAGCAAGAAATGGACTTAGAGGACGTGCTCGATCGTGACCAGGGATCCTTATCAGCAGAACCCCTTTCTTAACCAAAGTAGACAACCAACAACCCCACCAGCAATGCCTATAACCAGTGATCTCAACAATATCTAGAACCACACCTAAATTTCAATCTCTTTATTATTTTTCTCTGAATTTTTTAACTTATTTCATGAGGATGCCATGCCACTTGAGTCTTGTTCTTTCCTCTGGCATGTAATTCTGAACCGATGCCTATGCATTTCTTTATTATCTATTTTTTATTTAATGGAGTAGAACTTAACCTTTGTCCTATTGTTGACTTTGTTGCTTATTATATATACTTGCCTGTTTTGCAAGCCTAATTTAAGACGGGGGGACGGGGGGAAGGGGGGTGTACCCACATTTAAGTCTCCTTCCCCTTGAGGGGTCTTGTACCTGGCCGAAAGCATTGAGGTAGCCCTTTTGGGGTACCCGGTTCATAGATACGGTGGGCAACGAAGGTCACTGTTTTGAATCCTAAACTTGGTAGACAAATAGGGCCACTTAATCCCAAGTCCCTTTTTTAGGGTCTTTTACTCGGCCTAAGGCATCGAGGTAGCCCTTCTGAGGTACCCGGTTTGTGAGTGCATTGGGCAACTAAGGCCACTATTCTGGATCCTAGACTTGGTAGGCAACCAGGGCAAGTCCATGGATACGGTAGGCAACTAAAGCCACTGTTTCGGATCCTAGACTTGGTAGGTAACTGGAGCCACTTAATCCTAAGTTTCTTCTTGGAGGGTCTTATACCTGGCTGAAGGCATCAAGGTAGACCTTCCGAGCTACCCGGTTCGTGGATGCAGTGGGAAACTAATACCACTATTTCGGATCCTAGACTTGGTAAGCAACCAGTTCCATTTAATCTCAAGTCCATTCTTAGGGGGTCTTGTACCTGATCCACGACCTAAAGGTAAACATTCCGAGATACTCGATGTAGAAACCCAGATTTATGTTGTGCAGCGAAAACGAGGTTTTAAATTTTTTATACAACTTGTAAGCTGTATACAACATGTAAGAATATATAAAGATAGATTTAGATTATACCCTGTTGTTAACTCTTTCGTTTATTTAAGCTTTTTTCCGATTACGAACCACCACGTCTTCCTCACTATGTCCAGTGATCCAGTAATTGTGTATGACCATGTCACGATCTTCCAGAAACTGACAGGATGCAGAGGCTAGAAGAATAGAACTCATTCTTTTCTTCCTTGGCAAATTCGGCTACCATAAGCAAGAATAATTTTTTCTTTCTTTTTTCTGGTTCAAAGAATCATAGTTAGTCTCTTACATCCTTGTTATGTAAATATATCAGTATATATTTAAAACTATATACAAATCAATTTCCAAATATATTTCCATATAATGTTGGTATAATGCGGATAATATGACATATCAGCAACAAACAAGAGTCAGAGGTGCCACGTCACCAAAAGTCAACCAGACCGAACCAACCCAAGTTGACCTGAGATAGCTTCGCAACACCTGATCGAGGTTACCTAAACGGTCAGGTATATATAATCCCATTAAGATTGTTAGAGTGGTGAATTAGTGGTAAAAATCGATCGGGATTACTTAGATGGTTTGAAAAAACCTACGGTCGGGGTAAAACCACCGGTCGGTGTAAAAGAAGTCTGGTCGGGGGTAGTAGATGGTCAGTTGAGCAGCACATGGACAACCATAAATTTAATGTTGTAACAACTCAAACATGTAGAGAATGAATCTTATTCAAATAAGATGTCTAGAAACACAATTTGATGAGGAAGTAAATTTCCTTATAGATATCAAAGTCCAGAGTAGGCAAGAGATCTAATATAGCCAGAATACAATCAGCACAAAACAAGGAAGAATGTTAACACGACTCCAATAAATTAGAATTTCTCTTAATTACAAAACTCTCCTTACTTGTATATCAAGAATTAGGGTTCTATGCATGTATAAATAGACCCTAATAGCACTCTTGAAAGGGTTAACAAAAATTAGGCTTACGAGAGCACAAGAGAGATTGATTGTGTAATCGTTTTTATCATAGTGAATCCTTCTCGCCGTCATCGGCAATCGTGGACATTTCCTCGCCTTGGGTTTTTACCACATAAAACATCATGCCTTGTTTTATTTTTTACCCTCAAATAATTTGTAACTTTTTTTATCTGTATTCATTTATGTTGCTTAGTCCAAAAATCACCGTCAACAACTGCACTAGAAGAAGGGGGTAAACCTCCGTTATTATTTTACGTGAACGCTTAATTCCTGAAAAAACTTGTGAAAGGTAGTATCATGGCCACCAGCAGGGATACAAGTCAATCTCCATGCAACGTCGATGCTTCGCGTAGTGTGAATGTTCTTAGCACAGCAGACACTAATGTTATCGAAGAAGACCTACCGTCAAGGACTCCACCATCCATCCGACTCCACCGAGCCAACTTCTGTGGTCAGGCACAACTTACATGAATCAAACTTTTCTTTTCCATAATGATGATCAGGTCATGGGGAAAATCCCCAAAGACCTATATAAGCTCACCATCCGCCAAAGATTTGATAGGCATGAAGAACCATAAGAGAGTGGGAGGTCAATCTTAGAAGAATAAAAGCCCTGGAATGAAGGCAAAATTGAGGAAGAATGTTAATCGGTAACTTGGACAGCCTATTTGTCTACTCAATAAGGCAGACCCATTTTTCGGACAAATTCAGGATGTCGTACGTGGAGCAATTCAAGGCCAACACTGACCCGTAGAAGCATGTCAGGAGATTCCAAAGCGCAATGGCATAATACGATTATAATGATGTTGTCATGTGCCGGATGTTCCCTCAAACCTTAGAAGATCAGTGGTTCAGTTGGTTCGAAGGACTTACGGTAGGATCCAGCAGGAATTTTGAGGAACTCATACAAGCTTTCATCAGGAAGTTCATGAGGAATATCCAACTAAAGAAATCTATTTATGTCTTGTCAACTTTAAAACAAAGAAAAGACGAGAAGCTGAAAGATTACTTTACCAGGTTCTCACAGGAGATTTTAGAAGTACAAGACCCCAATGATGACGTAGTAGTATTTGCATTCATTAACATTTTGCAGCATAGCCATGTGTCGCTAAGCCTAAGACAGAAGAGGCCGACCATATATGCAAGAATGATAGATGATGTCGGAGGGTATACCACGACAAAGGAAAAGCAAATAGATCATTGAGGGGAGCTCATACATGGGGGCTGGCCTGAGAGTAGTCAAAAACCCAAATATGGTAACTCAAAGAATATCGGCAAGGGGGAACAAAAGGCAACGGAGGAAGAGTAAGAATGGACGAAAAGATGATGATCAGAATAGTGGAAAACATTTCAAAAGGAAATATATTGATTACACCCCGTTGGCCAGGAGACAAGAAGAGCTCTTGAACATAATAGAAGATAAGAACCTATACAAAAGCCTCCCAAGACAATCTAGCTTCATGAAAAGAGACATATCCTAGTACTGTCGGTTCCACCAAGAGGACAACAATGAAACCTCCAAATGCTACAAGTTAATGATATATATATATATATATATATATATATAAACTGATTAGAGAAGGGCATATTAAGGACATGTTCCTGAAAAATAAGGTGACCAATACAAGGACCTCCCTTCCCCCCCCCCCTCTCTAAAAGGAGAGCATGATAGAAGAGGCAGCCCTAGAAGAACTTTGGATGATGAGTGATCAACACCATCTTTGGTGGCCCATACACGGGGAGCAGTAGTCGGGAGAGAATGGCCAAAGTTAAGCAGTTCAATTCCGAAAGAAGTCAAGCAGTTAAAGAAAAAGTAGAGAAGTTGTTAACAGCAGGGTCAATAAGGGAGGTACGGTACCTCGAATGGGTCGCCAATGTGGTACTAGTAAAAAAAAAGAATGGACAGTGGAGGATTTGTGTAGACTTCACTGATCTTAACAAAGCATACCCAAATGATAGCTTTCTACTACCTCGGATTGACAAGATGGTAGATGCAACGGCGGGTCACGAACTATTGAGCTTCATGGATGCCTACTCGAGATACGACCAGATCTAGATGTTTGAACCAAATGAAGAAAAAACATCTTTCACAGTTGACAAGGGACTATATTGTTATAAGGTGATGCCTTTTGGTCTCAAAAATGCTTAGGCAACTTACCAAAGGTTGGTAAATAAGATGTATGCTCGATAGATCGCCATGAATATGGAAGTGTATGTGGACGACATGCTAACAAAGTGTCCGGATCTTAAGGAAACGTTTGGGGTACTGAGGAAGTTTTGTATGAAGCTCAATCCAAAGAAGTGCGTATTTGGGATGCTCTTAGGCAGGTTCCTTGGTTTTCAAGTCCACCAAAGAGGAATCAAAGTAAACCCATAAAAGATAAAGGCATTGGAGAAGATGAGATCACCAAGTACGCTGAAGGAAATCCAAAGACTAATAGGTTGCCTAGCATCCCTAAGCAAATTTATTAGCAAGTCGACAAACAAATGCTTACCATTTTTTAGGGCAATAAAAAAAGGCAAGGGGTTGAATGGAATGACAAATGAGACCAGACTTTTAAGAAAATCAAGTAGTACTTGGGAAAAGCTTCGAACTTACCCAAACCTCTAGACGGAGAACTGCTCTACTTGTACTTATCAATCACAGTTGTGGCAACGGGATCGATGTTGGTCAGGATGTACGAGGGAGTACATAAACCAATGTATTACACTAACAAAGCTTTATTACTAGTAGAAACTAGATATTCAGCCATCGAGCAGATGGCATTGGCATTGGCATTGGTAACTGCATCAACAAAATTGAGACATTACTTCCAGGCTCACAAAATTAAAGTCTATGCAGATTTGCAGTTTAAGCAGATTTTTTCCAAACCGAAAGTGTCTAGGAGATTAACCAAATGGGCAGTGGAGCTGAGTCGATATCATATACCTACTGATCGGTCTATTTCTATACATGTTTTAGGTCCCAATTTCCTATTATTTATGCTTTTTTCTTGGGTAAAATTAGGTATTTTATGTGTTTGTTGAGCATGTGCAGGTCATATTTCATTTAAGAGGTGTTGGATGTTATTTTGGAGAAAAGGAGAAAAAATATCAATTTTCGTACCAGTGCAAAATAGTCATATTACGGGGCCAATATCTCTCTGCTCAGATCAAATTGTGTATCCTACTAAATATGGATTGAAAGCCCCTGAAGTTTAGTTTCCGGTACACTTTACGGATCACAATTCTGATATTCCTTGAAGATGTTATACGCAATTAAGTAACTGAAGGTCAGTGCTGGAAAGACAACCACGGGCTAGACCTAGCCAGCGGTCTACGGAGCGGTACATGGCAGAGGAATTCTGTTGTTTGGACCGCGGTGACCTCTGGAGGGACCTAGGCCACGGTTTGACAGATTTTTGGTGGAAAACCACTCCGAATTGGTCCAGAATTGTTCCAAAACTTTTTCAAATCAAATTCTAATGATTTTAGAAGACTAAAACATGTTTGGGAAACTTCCAAAACTCAAATTATGAGTCAAACATCAAAAGAGGAAATTCAATTTAGGAAAGGATTCTCATTCCTTGTTTCATTCTACTTTCCCACTTGATGGATTTCCTAAACCTAAGAAAAATTGGGGGTTCACAAGGAAAAATCACCTATAAATACTTCCTATTCTTTGCAATTCAAAGATAGAAGCCAAGGGAGGTCCCAAGCCACCAAGGGGGTTGTCCCCTACTACTTTATCACCATACATCACCATAAACCTTCCATTCATCTTTACACATCGAATATTCAAAGACAAAGAAGAATTCATCATTGAAGACTTGAAGAACTCATTGAAGGCCAAAATGAGTTTTATCTTTTCTTTCTCTTTTCTTTCTATTTTCATGATGTGTAACTAATTCTATTACTAGGGAATCAATGTGAACCTTTTGTGAATGCTCATGTTTGGATTAATAATATAATTTCATCAACTCAATTCTTGATTTGTTCATTATTCTTAATTGCTTGACTCTCATTAGTTTTAATTGTCATTCACACCATAGATCAAGGGTGGATAATTATTTGGCATTATTTTAGGGTTAAGATTATCTGAGAATTAGGGTTAGAGTATAGACCAAACATAACCTTGATTAATGCTCTTTTGAATGAATGAATTTTATCTTTAGCATAGACCAAGCAAAGTATAGAATTTGGTTCTTATTTCATGTGCTTAACGGATTTTCGATCGTTGTTCACACCATAGACCAAGGGTGAATAGTAGTTGGGAATACTTGACTCATCTCGCGATCATACGGTAATAGTCATATTAAAGACAAAGAATGAACCCTAGAATTGATTGAATTTTGTTTACAAATTAATTCCATACATTGAGTGTTCATAATTGGGGATCATTGATGACCTAGTGTTTTCTCACCCTTGACCACAACCCAATCTTTTCAATTGCTTTCGTAGTTTTAATTTAATTTAGTTTTAGCTTTAAATCAAACTCAACAATCTTTTGATTACTTTAATTTAGCTCTAATTAGAACTAGTTTTCAATCGATAAATCTCTAGTCCTCGTGGGAACGATCCTTACATGCCATTGTGCTTGACTTCACGATTCGTGCAGTTGCAAGTATTGTTTTTATAACACGATTTACAACAATCAAGTTTTTAGCTCCGTTGCCGGGTATTAGTTGAATTTATTGGTTATTTCTAGTTTCAGTTTTAGTTAATTTTTTTTACAGTAGAGTCATAAGTTAATAATTTTAATTTTTATTTTTTGTTTTCTTTTTATTTATTTTTTCTTGTTTCTTTCAGGTACAATGAACTTTTACGGACAACACGCTTATGATGAGGAAAGAGAAACACTTCATGGATTTACTATGCTACTAGCTGATTTAATTCGACAAATAGAGGGACTGATTTCAATGACTTTGAGGAGAAAACAAGGGGTTTACAAGATGTGGAATGGTTGGTCATGATCTATGGGGATGCCATTTGAGAGGAGAACTTCCAGAATATGTTGAAAAACAGACTCGAGCATTGAATTCCTACAACATGAGGCCTATGCATGAAGCATTTGAAAATTCCTACAATTTATGGCATATCAATGAATCATATGGAAATTCCCACAGTCAGTGGTCGAGTTATGAACCATATTTACAACTTGATTGGAGGAATCGTCAAGACTTCTCGTGGGACAACAATAAAGTCAGTACCTATGAGCAGCCGATCTCACCATCATTGGAGGATACAATGAAAGAGTTTATACAGACTATGGAACAAAGAATGAATCACCACGATAAAAGATTCCAAGAAATAGATGTGAGAGTTCAGAACATAGAGACTTTAATAAGGAAGATGGAGGTGAAAATTGGGCAATTGATTGAAGTTTTCCAAAAGGAGGAGCCCGAAGAATTCCCTTACCAAACGGAGCAAGAAGAAGCTACCAACATCCCTTTGAATGGTGAGATTGTTGATACCATAGTAACCCATGAATCTTCTGATGATTTTTCTAGTGCTACAAGTGAAGAAGTTGAAAAGAAGGAGCTATCAGATGAAAGCCTTAACAAGTTGTTGGATTGGGTAAAGGAAGTGTTTGAAGATGAAAAGGAAAGTCAACAAGAAGAGGATATAGAAGAAGAGTCCAAGATCGAAGAATTAGGGGAGAATGAGACACTCCCAGTGATTATAGTTTCTGACTTGGAAGAGGAAAAAATGAAGGAAGCGGAAGATGTCTCTTTCGAGGAGTCGTTCCTATACAAGGAACTCAAGTCTAATGTCCATTCCATTACTTTTGAGCCGTCTACACAAAAGCAAATGGAATAAGTGGTTTTCTGAACTTATTTCACCATACTTTATATTGATCATTTACTTGCCTTTGCTTGTTGTGTGTAGGAACATGCCGACATGTGAAATTTTTTTCCATGACATGATTGTGCTCAAACGTAAATTTGAGACATTGGAATTTTGTTGAATCATCTTTGCACCCGTCTTGCCGAGACGTTAAATAAAGCGCTTGGTGGGAGGCTACCCACCTAGGTAATTTTTTATTTTTGTTTTAGTTTTAGTTTTTAGTTTTTAGTTTTTAATTTTCTTTAGTTTTTGTGTTTCGAGTTCTTGTCTTCCATACTTTTTCTTTATTCATTGTTCATGCTTTTAATATCATGTAAACGTTGAGGAAAATGTTTAGATTTGGTTTAGGGGGTGTGAATTTGTGTTTATTTTAGTTTTTGAGCCATTTGTTGAAATCTTTGAAAAAGTGTCCTGTTTTGAATTTTTTTGAGGAAAACGTTTTATTAAAAATGTATTCATTGCTGAAGAAATAATTTTTTCTATTCATGTTAGGTTCTTTTTTTTCCGATACGAACATAACGGTTAAAATTCTGGATAGTAGTTTAAAAGTTATGAATGTTTCTTCGACCAAAGGTCATGAGCAATGCTCTGTTTTTACAATTCTGCACGTGGGCTATTTTCAACGTCTGTTTTCTCATTTGTTCGATCCTAATTTTGAATTATTTTCTAAATAAAAAGTGTGCATTTATATGTCTAGTGTCTTATGTTAAAATTTCGTTAAAATTTATGGAGTAATCTAAGAGATATGGATTAACGAACAGACGTAGGTCGTTCTCGAAAGTCACCAGTTTTTTTATTTTTTGTCCTCTATTTTTCGATGCTTCTTTTGTGTGCTTTAAGAGCCGTAATATATGTTTTATTCACTGAGTTTAGACTAACGTCTTGCCACTTCAAGTAATGCATTGCATTTTTTTCAAAATTTATGACATGTTCTTGATATGATGGTGGATAGGATGCTTAGTTGGATAACCATGATTAATAGTGGAAACTACCCTTATGAGTTCACTAAGCCAAAAAGCGTACATAAATATAATTATAGAGAGTTCTTTTGCTTCTACTCCTAAACACTCATTAGGTTCTTAGCATTAGAAATTGATCTCAATAGGTTATGCATTGGATATTAAAGAATATTCATCGTAAAAAGATATCACATGTGGACTTTGCTCTTGTTTTGGTTGAACCATGAGAAGTGATATAGGCAATGTGTGTTTTAACTCACTTAAAAGGCCTTAAATATTTCCTACCCTTATGTGTGTGCTCCATAGCCAATTTAAAGCCAAACACTATAAGCCATTTTCTTTCATCACCCATAATAACTTAACCCCAATGAGCCATATATTAGCCATATCTTATAGCTTGAGATCATATTGAGGTGATGAAGATAATGGAAGAGAGTACGAAATTGGAGATTTGTGATGTACTTGTACGAAGGCAAAGCTAGAAGATCAAATGCAAAGAAGGTGCTAGAAGAATTATGTAATTGATGTACAAATTCTCATCTAAAAAAAAAGTAAAAAAAAAAAAGATAAATGAATGAGATGATGAATCAAATGAAAGTAAGTGAAAGGGATAAAGATTTATTATGAAGTGATGAGAAATCAAGATTAACTCAAGAAGGAGAATGAAAGAAAATTGTTCAAAAAAGCCTAGATTCAAGTGAAATGAAGAATTCAAAGAAATTCGGCCAAGTATGAAGATTACCAAGGAATTTTTCGATATCATCCTAGGTTTGTTTGCTATCCTTTTCCCATTCTTTCTTAACCTTCACCTAATGGCTCCATTACAACCAAAGAAAAGACCAAATTGATCTTTTGGGAATGCTAGCTCAAGAGTAAAGTTAAACATGTACTCTATCTTGTTCTTAATGTCTGATTCCGTTCATGAGATCCTTTGCAAATAAAATCGAGTGTTCTTTCTATTATACATTCATATGCGATTATATCTTTAAATTTCTTGTGCATAAACTCCATTCGCATATGCTTGATGAGTGTATTTGCCTAGGTTCTGTGAGAAATTAAGAGTGACATCCTGTGAGAATTATAGTCGAAGCGAATTATATCTATGGTGTTTGACGAATGCGTTTTTAAAGCTAGAATGTCTTGAGTATGGGCTTTTCATTAAAAATAAGTAGTGCATTCAAATTTGTGGCATAATTTTAGTCTTTATTCAGTGGCTCTAGCATGTATTGGTTTTGAATGGTACATGTGAGTTTGCATTTAGATTATTTGGTTTTTCGTAGAAATATGTTTGTGGGTAGCATAGCTGTAAACCCTCAGGAGACAAAACTCCTCCTACTAGGGACACCTAGAGGTTTAAAGGTTTGCAGCATACGCTCAATGCTATCGTGCTCCCTACGAAAGTGACCTAGTTTATTTTTATTTTTATTTTATTTTTTAGATTTTTGTTTGTTTTTAGTTTTTGTTTTATTCTAGTTTTGCTCGAGGACTAGCAAAAGATAGGATTTCTATACATGTTTTAGGTCCACATTTCCTATTATTTGTGTTTTGTTCTTGGGTGAAATTACGTATTTTATATGTTTGTTGAGCATGTGTAGGCCACATTCCATTCAAGAGGTTTTAGAATGTTAGATGTTATTTTGGAGAAAAATAGCAAAACATTTGAATTTTGGATCAGTGCAGAACAACAAGATTTCGGGGCCTATATCTTTCAGCTCAGCTCGAATTGTGTGTCCTACTACCTATGGATTGAAATCTCGGAAGTCTAGTTTCTGGTGCACTTTACGGATCGCAATTCCGGTATGCCTAGAAGAAGTTATGTGCAATTTAATAACCGAAGGTTAGTGCTGGATAGTCAACCGCGACCTAGACCGCTGTCTAGGCATGAGACCTAGCCAATAGTCTGCGGAGCGGTACATGGTAGAGGAATTTTGCGGTCTGGAATGCTGTGACCTCTGACGGCGGTTTGATGATTTTTGGTGGAAAACCATTCCGAATTGGTACATAATTGCTCCAAAACTTTCCAAATCAAATTCTAATGATTTTAGAATACCAAAACATATTTGGGAAACTTTCAAAACTCAAATTATGAGTCAAACATCAAAAGTGGAAATTCAATTTAGGAAAGGATTCTCATTCCTTGTTTCATTTTACTTTCCCACTTGATGTTGGGGTTTATACCCTAAACATGTAAATTGTAAATGGATTTATGAAGTAAATGAAAAGAAAGGTTCAATTCATTATGTTATGTTATTTATTTTATAAACTTGTGTACATATTAACATCCTGGATTGCCGGATGTAATCTCGAACTGTGTATATGAGTGTCATATACGGATGGATACAGTAAGAGACGTACAATCTAAAAAGTCCATAGATAGCAAATAAAGATGGGTACTTTATTTGTGGTTAATCTATAGTTGCGGTCCATTATATAATGCACAGTGATTGTATCCTAAATCATTCATAAGAGATATGGGAATGGAAGCACCTTGTATGATGTGATCATATAGGACTCGGTCATGATCTATACGAATATCACACCGAGATCCGTTTACCGATGAGATTCATATATATAAACTAATGATGGCTATATATGGATGATCTTAATCCTGAGTGTCTTATCGACTCCTTCAGGTTAGATCGTGGTCTTTGATATGCCATGGGTGAGGTCAGATGCATTTCCTGATCAATATACTCCGTATGTTGGGATTGTTGTTTGGCTTGTGGCTGGGAAGATTTGTACACAATAGTGGAATCCACTCCTTCTTGTGAGAAGTAGATGGTAGTTCCCTTAAGGGTTGATTCGGGGCTTGGACAATATGAGCGCTCTCCTAATTCCGTGAGGAAATAAGATTTATTATTCATTAGAGAATCAATGGTACTTAAAGGATATATGTAATTAGAGGGGTATAACAGACATTATGACCTAACTCTAATTATGAACTGCTGTGGAGGATCACACCATAAGTAATAGCTATATCGATGGACACCGAGTTGTATTGGTCTGTGTAAAAACGTCTGCAGCTGAGAGAGTGCAGTTTTGGGTTTTTAGTGGAATAACACCGGAGTTAATAATCAAAGAATATTAATTAAAGAGTTTAATTAATGATTTTGAGGATTATTGGAGATCAAAATATTGTGGGTCCATTAGGTCCCTTTGCTAGCCTGATCGATTTAGGTAACAAGCGTCACGGTTAATTTAATGGATTGTCCAATTAATTGTGTTACGAAAGTGACACGTATTTATTCGGGAATTAATTAAATAATAAAATTATTTAATTAATGAATAATGGTGATTTGATAAATTAAATAATAAGATTATTTAATTATGTTATTAATCACTAAATGGAGGGTGTATGTTGATATTTATTTTTTAATAAAATAAGATAATATGATTATTTTATTTTATTAAATTAAATATTTAATTTTTGAATTAAAATAGTTTGAATTAAAATAAAATCAAACAAAAGATATGAGATATTTTTTATTTGATTTTTTTTTTAAATCAAATTAGACTTGATGAGTTTTTTTTTAATTTAAATATTATATATATGTTACATATTATTTTATAAAAAAAGGTGTTGTGCGTGAAAACGCACAACTTATATATATATATATACACACACGCATTGACAAAAAAGTTGGTTTGTTTTTTGTCAGACATACAAAAGAAAAAACAAAAACAAAAACACTTTTGTCTTTAGTGTGTGCAAGTCATCGCACCAAGAAAAAAAAACTAATTTTTTTTTAACTACTAGAATTGTTCTAGGTATTTTTTTTAAGAAGAAATAGTTTCTTCACTTATTTTTCTCTACACCCTCCATCCTAAGTTTCTGAGAACCGTGACGCCTGACGCGCTCACACAGATTTATTAGTCTTAAGAATAGCTAGGAAGATCGGTGGTACAGACCAGGAGCATATTGAAAAATGAAGGAGCCTCCAAACGTTGGTAAGCTTATTAATCTACTTTTTTATTTTTGATTACAATTTCTGTATTTACATATATATTTTATTAGTGTAATAATTTTTATATGTATTTGTTCCGAAAATAAATATGATCTCAAGTTCACTAGTTCCAGATACAGATTACGATCTGTATAAAAAATTTTAAAACTCATTTCCGTTGCGTGACCGGTGAACGGGGTTCCAACAATTAGTATCAGAGCCAGTTTTATTTTCAGAACAGAAAATTGTTTTCGATGCTCCTGTATGTATGATTTTGTAAGCACGATTTAAATTGACTGTATGATGTTTTTTTATTTATATTAAATTTTTTAATTTACAAAAACATGATTGATCGTTAATTATATGGTACTGTGGATTTAGGGTTTATGGGTTGTATTTTTTTTTACTGTAATTGTATTGTAAAAAAAATATGTAACCTATATTGAAGACCCGAAAAAATCGCGAAGAAGGATTCATGAGATGAATCGGAGTGACCTGAAGAGACTGGAAGACTCGAAAATTACAAGAAGACCAGGGAATGCCTTAGGGGTATTTTCTTAATTTTAGATTCTACATTTTTTAGGTAAAATAATCCACAGTAATCGGTCAATCCATGTATGCTTTATATTATGTGATGATAAAAGCATTGTCATGCATACGTATGTCATTTAGATTAGATGTGCCTACACAAATATATTTGATATGTCATACATGCATCATAGCCTAATATTTTATGTATTTTTTTAATGTGATTAAAATGGGTAAATACATAAATTGGCTATGAAAATGAGATTAGTTTTTTAATTGTTAAAAAACTTGGTAATTCTCATTAATATTAATCTAGTTATTAAAGAGTTTAATAAGTTAGATTAATAGGGTCATTTGTAGTAATTAAGATTAATTTGATTAATTGCCTAATTATAAATAAACTGAATATTGTGTTAGAGTTTTAATAGTTAAAACTTGGTAAACACTTTCATAATAATCTGAGCTTAGTAAATAGTTTACAAAGACTTAGATTATTCACTAATAGATTAGATATTTAATTGTTAAAAATTATTAATAATTTATTAGTTAATTAGAACTTGTTTCTAATAATGAATTAGTTAATGCACTGGATAACTTGATTAAAGTTAGCCGTTTGATCCTGTAGAGTCTAGGTGCATTAACAGATAATAGAAAACCCTAGCTTTAAAATAGTGAGTGGGAGAGGGATATATGACATATATATCCTGCGGTCTCCATCATTAGTTCAACACCGTTAGATCCGAGTGGGGCCTCGTGACGGCTTTGCTTTCGTCCTCCCTAAGGAGGGTTTCCACAAAGGTCAAACCAAGGTTGACTTTCTAACAGATAAGATTTCTGAGGGTATTTCGGGGATTGACCGATCCTAAGGCGGCAATTCTCGAGTTAAGCTCGTGAGATCTAAAATGGTGGGTTACACTCACGAAGGTTTTGATTAAGTTTGTTAATTAAAAACCTGACTGAATAAACGATGGTTGAATGATATTGAATAAGAGTTATTCTAGAATATCATTTGATTGAGAATGTCTCGGTCCAACATGCAAATACTTGACCAACTCTAAGGCGGCACTTTTTTGTGGTATGTTGGATTGTTGTGGTATAGTAACTATTTTTTAGGGTAGTTCTAGTTCGTTAAACATGTTCATGCATCATGTTTAAATTTATACCAAAGCACTCACACTTGTTTTAAATAAATGACTGAATGAATGTTTTATTTATTTAAGCAATGTGTTTTGCATTACTTCAAATTCTCGCAAACGACAAATTAACTGGTGATAACTATACAAATTGGAAACTAAACATTAATGCAATTTTGGTCACCAAAGGCCTCAAGTTTGTTCTTACGGAGGAATGTTCTCCAGCATCTACTACCAATGCCACACGAACTGTTCGTGAGGCATACCAGCGATGTGTCTCATCTGATGAGAAGGCCTGAACATATCTGTTGGCTTCAATGACAAACGTGCTTGTCACAAAGCATGAAGCAATGACTTCAGCATTCGAAATCATGGATTCATTGCAAGCCATGTTCGGTCAGCCTTCCGAGCAAAAGCGACACGAAGTTGTTTGTTCCGCTATGCTCGCTCGTATGAAGGAAGGTACGTCAGTTTGGGAACATGTCCTGAGCATGATGTCATACTTTAACACGGTAGAATTTAGTGGCAGGGCCATTGACGAACCCAGTCAAGTGTGCATAATACTAACGACTCTTCCGAAGAGTTTTGATCAATTTAAAAGCAACTACGGGGATGAACAAGTTAAAGTTCAATCTTACACAGTTGCTCATTGAGCTCGCTACTTTTGAGTCCTTGATTAAGGACAACAAAGGCAAGACCGGTGAGGAAAATGTTACCGAACCATCTTCCTCTAATAATAAGAAGAGGAAGAGGTCTACTAGGAAGGCAAAGAATAAGCCCAAACCCAAGAAAGCCCATAACAAGGGCACCTCCACTGATCAAGGCAAGGGAAAATGTTTCCATTGAGACAAGGTCGGACACTGGAAGAGGAACTGTCCTCAATATCTAGAGGTGGCTGCCAAGAAGAAGAAAATGAAAGGTAAATATGATTTACTTGTTCTTGAATCTTGTTTAGTGGAAGATGATTTTTCACCCTGGATACTTGATTAGGGGGCCACTAATCATGTTTGTTCTTCTTTGCAGTGGACTGATTCTTGGACACCGCTAGAGGATAGAGCCTTCTTAATGCGGGTCAAGGGAAGTCGTGTCGGCACGAGCAGTGGACGTAATTAGATTACATTTTTGTAATAATTATATATTGTTGGACAATTTATTTTATATTCCTTGATTTACACGGAATTTGATTTCCGTTTCTAAGTTGTTAGAACAAAAATATTATGTTTCTTTTAATAATAAGTCTATTATTATTGGAAAGAATGGTCTGAATATTTGTTCAGGAATTAATGAAAACAATTTGTATGTGTTAAAACCGTTAATACATACTACACTGCTCAACACTAAAATGTTTAAGGTTGAAAAACCAAAAACTAAATGACATAAGATTTCTCCAGATAATGGCACATATCTCTGGCATATAAGGCTTGGTCATATCAACCTTGACCGGATAGACAGATTAGTAAAAAGTGAACCTTTAAGTGAGTTAAATGTTGGCACCTTACTTGTCTGCGAATCTTGTTTGGAAGGTAAGATGACTAAGAGAGCTTTTACTGGAAAACTGCTTAGAGCTAAAGAACCGCTAGAGCTTATACATACAGACGTCTGTGGACCGATGAATGTTAAAGCTAGGGGTGGTTATGAGTATTATGTCACCTCTATAGATAACTACTCAAGATACAGATACGTCTACCTGATGCAACGAAATTCGAAAACATTTGAGAAGTTTAAAGAATTCTCAGCTGAAGTTGAGAGTCAATTAGGTAGGACTATCAAGTCACTACAATCGGATCATGGAGGTGAGTACCTTGACCAAGAGTTTGAAGACTTCATGGTCGAGCATGGGATAGTTTCCCAACTCACAGCTCCCGGTACATTTCAGCAAAATGGCGCTGTAGAGAGGAGAAATAGAACCCTAATGGAAATGGTGAGATCTATGATTAGTTTCTCATCATTATCAAATTACTTATGGGGATATGCGTTACAAACAACGACATACATTTTGAATGTAGTGCCATCCAAATCTGTTCCTAAGACTCCCCTAGAGTTGTGGAATGGTCGTAAAGCTAGTTTACGACATTTTCGTATATGGGGGTGTCCAGCACACGTGTTGAGGAACAAAACTGGAAAGCTAGACTACAAGTCTGTTGTCTGCCTGTTTGTAGGATACTCCAAGTAGACCAGAGGTGGACACTTCTATAGTCCCGGAGATAACAAAGTATTTGTATCGATAAATGTGACATTTCTTGAGGACAATTACATTAGTGACCATAAACCTTGTTCCAAGATTGTATTAAATGAGTTGGAGCCTGGTGAGACTAGTGCTTCATCAATAAGAGTTGTTGATCCATAAACATCTGAGAGTTAGATGGTTCCTGATCAGGATACACTACTACCTAGACGTAATGAGAGGGTTGTGAAACAACCTGAACGCTATTTAGCTATAGGTGAGGGACAATGTGTTATCTCTACTGATAGTGTGGATGACCCATTGACATTTAAGAATGCAATGGAAGATCCTGATAAAGAGGAATGACTTAAAGCCATGAATCTCGAGATGGATTCCATGTACTCTAACTCAGTCTGGGATCTTGTAGACTTACCGGATGGGGTAAAACCCATAGGGTGTAAGTGGATCTATAATAGAAAAAGAGGAGTACACAGGAAGGTAGAGACCTTCAAGGCAAGGCTAGTGCCTAAGGGTTATACCCAGAAAGTTGGGGTCGATTATGAAGAGACCTTCTCGCTAGTAGCCATGTTTATGTCTATTAGGATTCTCTTATCCATTGCTGCCTATTTCGATTATGAAATTTGGCAAATGGACGTTAAGACTGTATTCTTGAATGGCAATCTTGATGAGAGCATCTATATGATGCAACCAGAGGGATTCGTGTCTCCAGATTAAGAGCAAAGGGTTTGCAACCTGCAAAGGTCCATCTATGGACTTAAGCAAGCATCTAGATCTTGGAACATTAGGTTTGATGATGTGATAAAAACCTATGGCTTCGAGCAGAATGTTGATCCTCGATGAGCCTTGTGTCTACAAGCGAATCATTGATAAGAAAGTAGTTTTTTGGGTCCTATACATAGATGATATCCTACTAATTGGGAATGATGTGGGAGTGTTGTCTGATGTAAAGGGCTGGCTGGCTAGCCAATTCCAAATAAAAGATTTGGGAGAGGCAAGTTATGTTCTAGGGATCCAACTTATAAGGGATCGTAAGAACAAACTTATAGCACTGTCTCAGACATCATATATCGATAAGATTCTTGTGCGATTTTCGATGTAGAACTCCAAGAAAGGTAATTTACCTTCCAAGTATGGAGTTCAATTGTCTACGGAATAGTGTCCTAAGACACCTCAAGAAGTTGAAGATATGAGACGTGTAGCCTATGCATCGGCAGTAGGTAGTCTCATGTATGCTATGTTATGCACGAGACCAGTCATCTACTATACAGTGGGAGTAGTCAGTAGATACCATTTCAACCCAGGATTGGATTATTGGGTTGCTGTCAAGAATATTCTCAAGTATCTTCAGAGAACGAGAAATTATATGCTAGTGTATTCCAGACAAGATTTGATCTCGTTAGGATACACAGATTCCGATTTTCAGTCAGACAGGGATTCTAAAAAAACCACTTCTGGATTAGTATTCACCCTGGGTGGTGGAACCATTATGTGGAGAAGTATGTAATCTTACATTGCTGACTCCACAATAGAAGCCGAATATGTAGCTGCTTGAGAAGCTGCTAAAGAGGCTGTTTGGCTCCGTAAGTTCTTGAGTGATCTGGAAGTTGTTTCGGACTTGGATAAGTCCATCACACTTTATTTTGATAACAGCGGTGATGTGACTAATTCTAAAGAACCAAGAAGCCATAAAAGAGGGAAGCATATAGAGAGAAAGTATCATCTCATCAGAGAGATAGTGCAGAGAGGAGATGTGATCGTCACCAAGATAGCCTCACAAGACAATCATGCTGATCCATTTATGAAGACCTTCGGTTACTAAGTTACGCATAACTTTGTCTAGGAATATTGGAAATGTGATCCGTAAAGTATGCCGGAAATTAGACTTCCAGTGATTTCAATCCATAGGTAGTAGGACACATAATTCGATCTGAGGTGTGAGATATAGGCCCCGCAATCTAGCTATTCTGCACTGCTCCAAAATTCAACTTTTTTCCTATTTTTCACCAAAATAACATCTAACACCTCTTGAATGGAATGTGACCTACACATGCTTAACAAACATATTAAATACCTAATTTCACCCAAGAACAAAGCACAAATAATAGGAAATGCGGACCTAAAACATGTATAGATATAGACCGATCACCTACCAAGAGTTGCAATAAAAGGCGAAATTGTAGATGACCTGAGCATCGAGTTTGTCTGGCAGCTGCATGTAGATGGGTTATCAAACAAATATGGCAATGGAGCAGGTATAGTGATATCCACCCACAAAGGTGACTAGGTAGAGTGTGCCCTACGGATCGATTTCAAAGCCATGAACAACATGGCCGAGTATTCCACATGTTAGTAAGAAACCCGAGATTCGAAGGGTCAAGTATCCATATTAGCTCGGTAGACCACATCGGAGAGGCAATCTGATCATATCTACTTCAAGCGTCGATTTACATACGTGTCACTACTGATTAGATTTCTCAGAAATCGACGTCAACACGTACGTAACAAACTCATTTGAACATTAAAGACAAAATGTTGCTAGTATGGTGTATCCTATGACCATTCGAACGTATATATTACAAGTTAACGTGATGTTGCAAATTAAATATTGAGTATGCCTAAATGATGTAGTTAGTAATCAAAAAAAGATAAATGTTTCAAATTATTTTTATTTTTATATTTATTGACCTTGCTTTGAATTAAATCAGTGGAAAAACTTGATATAAGTGGGGCACGTGCCCATATTAAATTTCAAAAAATAAAGTTGATTATATTTTTTCAATAATATTTTTTAATATCGTTTTTTTGCACTCTTTTTCGATTTATTTCTCAAATTTTTAACCTTTTTTCTTAAGTATTACATAAATTCGGGGCTTTTTTTAGGAGGAAGAAGACGTGAATCCACAACTTGATAGATCTCGCGGTGCAGGTGTGAGACTGTGAGGGATATACCACTAAACCAACCTCATCTTGTCAAATTTTAGCTTCTTATGAATCAAAATAATTCACTCTCTCTTTCTAATCATCATTGTCAACTTCTTGCCTCTACTCAAATTATGGTTATTAAATTAAATTTACTTGATATTAAATTATCTATTATTATGTTGAATAATTCTAATTTATAATATTTTATGTTTAACATTCACGATTCATCCAATCAATAAACCCTAAAATATCAAAATTTAATTTATTGTATTTGTTGACAGTGATTTTTGGATTAAGTAAAATAAATCACGCATCTAACAAGTTAACATAGATCAAGAATTAAATTAGCAAGCAAGAAAGTAAACAAAGCATGCAAGACATAGACTTTTACGTGGAAAACCCAAGCAGGGAAAAAAGCATGGTTGCCGGAGGTGGCAAGAAAAGAATTCCACTATGAAAAATTTGTTACACACTTAATCTCACTTGCTCTCTCGATTACCTTCTTTTTGCGTTAACCCTTTCATGGGCGTTATCAAGGTCTATTTATATATGTATAGAACCCTAATCCTTGGTGTACAAGTAAGGAAAGTTGTCTAAGTTTACTAAAACTCTGACTTGTTGGAGTCATTTTATTCTTCTTTCCTATTCTGTATTCTTCATTCATTAGATCTCTTGCCTAATCCAGACTCTGATACCTATAAGGAAGTTTGTTTCCTTATTAAAGTGTGCTTCGAGACACCTTATTTGAGTAAGACTCATTCTCTACGTATTCGAGTCGTGAGTGCATCAAATTCAATGTTTTCCACTTGTCGTTCAACCAATTTTTTACCAGACTTGACCAGACCTCACTCTCCCTGATCAGTGATTCAATCCCAACCGTAGATCTTGTCTCGACCATCTCAATAATCTCGGTCGAGTCATCTTTACCTAATCAATCTAATCACCTTAATTGGGTTATCTCTACTAGATCTTTTAGATTTTACCAATAACAATACCCATTTAAATATTCAAACTAAGTATCTCGTTCGATCAAAAAGGAACTCACTTGGTGAGGTATGTTTAATCTGTTATTCATTTTTGTCTAATGGTTCATTAATGCTCATTAATGCTTATTAATGCCTAATAACTAAGGATTTTCCCCTAACCACATTCGCTTGATTTGCCCAAGTGATACGATGTGAATGATGCAATCATTGACGACTTTTTGATTTTCGAATGGCTCATGATCTTCGTAGTTCTTGCACCAACCTCCACTCTCACATGCGTGTTTTTGGTTAAGGGATGACATCACCCTTCTCTATATATTTGAAAACTCTTCGTTTTCCCTCTCTCACAATCTTTCTTTACAATTTTCTTCTTTCGCAAAAGCAACCCTAACTTTCTTCCTTTCTCAGATTTCCCTTCAAAGCTTCATGTTGTTCCAACTCTTGCACGACCATCCACTTCCATCATACCTTTGATTTCACCAGTATCAGTACTCACGATTCATCCATTATAATTTCTCAGGTTTGGATCCTATCATTCACCATTATTACTCTGAATTACTTATGTGTGTTATCGAGAAGAGTGATAAGGAAAACATCGCTAGACTTGAGTCTATATTATGGGGTTGCCCCCGTGCATTTGCTTCTCCATCTCAACCCATAGCTCGTAACCTAGGTTACACAATCAGCCATCCTAAATTTTGACCTCCACATTCTAACCCCCACTTCTTCTTCTTTTGTTGATGCATGCCCAGTTATGTCGAAGGCAATAAGTACCAGTAACAGAAGCAGAGATTCTCACAGGGATTCTCCGTCCTTGTCAAGTGATTTAAAGATCACTTGACAACGGCTAAAACGGGCTGATGTCCCTAATTGGTGTCGAGCACACTTGTTGAGGTTTACTTCCGACCAATCATATGCCTTTGATTGTGAGGTGCATGTGGTGACCGATCGGGAATTTGCAAAGTACTGACAGGCTTGCCAAACAAAATTTATAAGCCCTATTGCACCAAAATTGATAAACAATATAGTGACAAATATGAGTATCGTCCACAGAGATTGTGTTATGACTATGTGATTAAACTAACGCCCTAGAATAATGTGAGAGAATTAAATTGCAAATACATTAATTTAATGGTATTTGTTTGAAAATCTAAGAATTGCACCACTATTAAGCTATACTAAACACAATGAAAGATAATGTAGTGGGATGTAACTATATAATGTGAGATTTGAGAGTCAATGCAATGTCAACATAAATAGTGGGAATTTTGCAATTATGACCAATTTGAATACAATGCAGGGCTAATATTCCTAGCTAGAGCTTCCGGGATGGCTTGGATTGGAATGCTCACAATCCACCCTTTTTACCCGACTTGGATATGGATATGGAGGATTGGAATGCTCAAAACATATCTCATCCAATTCAAGTGAGCTTGATTTAACACCTAATGTGTTTATGGTTAAAAATATAAATTGATGTCAAATATTGACCAAGAGTTGGAATGTCTACTTGGCTCACAAAGACACCACTATCCAACCTCTTCAATAGATTGGGAGTTGGAATGTCTACCCAAACCAAGGTGAGTGAAAATACAAACACGGTTAAATACTTAAGGCTAACCTAGAGGGGGCGAGGGGTGAATAGGTTAGGCGTATTTTTCGACTCCCTTAGAAACAAACAAAAGTTTGTCCCTCTAGATTGCCTGTATCACAATATATATATCAATTAAAGACACTTAATCAATAAATAAAACAAGTAAAGTGTGATACAAACAAGTAATTGTAACACATACACAATCTATATTATAGAAAGGAAGTCAACTTACAAATAGAGTTCTATCCATAGTATTCAAATAATAAATACAAATATAAGAGAGATAAGGATAGAGAAAAGTTGACACAAGATATAACGTGGTATACCTCCGAAGAGGAAACATCCACGAGTTAGCAACCACCGGCAAATAAAATCCACTAGTAGATAAGACAAGTACAATCTCTCAAGTGACCTCTTCACCTAGAAACTACCCTCCTATCCTACTCATGAAGATGTCGCCCTCTTGCTCAACAATCTGAGGCCTCACACCTCTTGTCAAGACTTCCTCGCTCATTCTTCCGGATCCTCACGACCCTAGGCAAGACTTCTTGCTCAACTATCCGAGTCCTTCCGACTCTAGTCAAGACTTTCTCGCTCACCCTTTCGGATCCTTACGACCCTAGGCAAGACTTCCTTGCTTGACAATCCGAGGTCTCCCACCTCTTGCCAAGACTTTCTTGCTCAACAACATAGGTCTCACACCTATTGTCAAGACTTTCTTCTCACAAGGCATCTAGGTGATCATTAATGTAAAACCTAAACAAGCACACAACGTAGAATGTTATGATCAACACATCTTATGGAAAATACTAGACATGAGCATGAATGCACAAAACAAATGTAGTCTAGTCAATCATGCATGTTTAATCCAACTAGATCATGTAAGATATGTTCAACATTAATTACAACCTATATACATGTATAGATCTAAAACTTGAATCACAAGATATGTTCAATTAAAACATAATCAAGTTTAAATCTCATAAACTAAAAACATGTTAAAATCATGTGACAAAGTCATTTAGAATAAAGCTAAAGTTCTAGAGCATATTCCTATTCATAGATTCAACAAAGCACATGAATAGCTCAAAAGAACACAATCACATGTTTCATTGAGAGATTTCAGCCAAAGAGAGCCTAATACATGTGAGGAACTATTTTTCACAAAATCAATCAATCAAAGATCATCAAATAGTCCTAGAATCAAAGCTAACACGATATAATACCAAACATGTGAAAACATAGGTAAAATCAAAACCTAACTCATCATGTGAGATTTCAATTGAAACTCAATCTAGCTATAAATGAGTTCAAAACTCAAATCAAAACTATCAGAAGACACATATATATGTTGAAGAAGAAAACTCAAGGCAATTGACCAAGTTTTAGAAGAAAACTTTGAGAGAAAATCAATACCTTAGTTGATTTTGGTGCAGTCCCGTTTTTATGAGTTTAGACTCCAAAAACAGCAATAAAACTAACTCAAACCTTCAGAGAAAAGATGGACGATGAATATACAAACACTCTCAACTTTGAATCACTCAAATCGGAGTTCAAATGAAGAATTTATGGTGTTTGGAAGGTGAGAAAATATGGAGAGAAAATTCTGCACTCAAGTTTCAAATCTCTTCTTAGAATGAAATGTGAGAGGGGAAGAATATATAAAGGAGAGGGAAAGAATAGAAGCAAAAGGACCAAAATTCCCCCTTTGAGAATGCTTCCCCGAGATGGCGCATGGGCATCTCGGGGCAGCAAGGAGTTAGTTGTCGAGATGGCCATGCACCATCTCGGGCTTGCACCATTTGATGGCCTTTGGCAATGGTACAACTCCCTTGCACTCCTCTCACGTTCTTCGACCGTTCTTTGGGGTCCGAACTCGGAATTCGAATCCGTTTGCTGATTACGAACCATAACTCTCTCAAGGACATGGAAATATAAGATACTCAACCCAACAAAAAATAATTCGACTCAGTATACGAAGACGAAGACAATGTATGCAACATGAGTTGAAAGTGTAGTATCTTTTGACTTAGAACTTGAAATCAATAGTATGAGTAACCGAAATGACTGGAACTCAATCAAGAATGATTTAAGACAAAATTCAAGTTCAATATGCATGTTATACAAACACAATTCACACTAGAATGCAAACTTCATAGAGATAGTCTCCAATCATGCATTTTCCAAAACATGTTATTTCCATACCAATGCATGAGCATTCATCTTCAAGTGTGTGAATGTGTTATACATGGTGCACAACGATATAGGGACACATATGAATGAATTGTATGTGTATGCCTATAATGGTGCATAACGATGCGGGGACACAAATGTATGAATTGTGTGTGTGTGCCTAAGCCTTGTAAGAGAAAGATAAGGTCTTAGTATACCTTTGTAGAGCCATATTGCATCCTTTCTCTCTGAAGACTTTGAACTTACTTTGACTAGTTGTTCCTTCTTCTTTGAAGCTTGAATCATCATGAATCTAAACAACTAAATCATTACAAGTAAACATCATTTTGATATGGAATTAATGCCAACACAATCTAAAACCTAACAGTGAGTATTATATGTTTTTTAAAACAAAATTAAACCACTAAGTGAATGGGAGTTGGAATGCCTACCTACTTCATAAAGATACAATTACTCAAATAAGTCCAATCAATCACAATAAATAAGAGATGGAATACCTACTTAAATCTAGAGATGATTAAACACAATTACGCACAATGAATGGAACTATATTGATCACATCAAATAGGTGGAAAACCCACAATTCATGAATCGATGACATTAACCCCTAAAATTGGTGATTAGCTACTCGTGCTAAATGAGAAGAAATACATAGGAGAAGAGAGTGAGAATAAACCCATAAGTTTTTCTCCCTCCTTGAAAACTTGAAATCCAATCTTCTAGAACCTTGATTGAGTAGAAATCAAAGATAGATAAGTGGGTTTTCAGATGAGAATGAGGAAGAATTTATTCCTAGATCTAGAGAGAGAAAATGATGTAAGAATGGGTATATAGGCGTGTGTTTGATATCATTAACGGCTTTTTAAATAAGATTCCAAAAAAAGACCAGTTATGCTAATATGGATAAATAGATCGCGTGAAATGTCGTGTAATAGATTAACCACAAATAAAGGACCCAGCTTTATTTGTTATCTATGGACTCTTTAGATTGCACGTCTCTTACTGTATCTACCAGTGTATGACACTCATATACACAGTTTGAGGTTACATCCAGCAATCTTGGATGTTAAATATATGCACAAGTTATAAAATAAACAATACAACAAGAATGAATTGAACTTTTCCATTTATTTATTTCATAAATCCATTTAAAAATTACATCTTTAGGGCATAAACCCCAACAATCTCCCACTTGCACTAAAGCATGTGAGGCATGTCTTGTAACCCTAGACCATCTAAGTGACCCAAAAAGACTTTAGCCGGTAAGGTCTTTATAAATGGATCAGTATGATTGTCTTGTGAGGCTATCTTGGTGACGATCACATCTCCTCTCTACACTATCTCTCGAATGAGATGATACTTTCTCTCTATATGCTTCCTTCTTTTATGGCTTCTTCGTTCTTTGGAATTAGCCATAGCACCACTTCTATCACAATAAATGGACTTATCCAGATGTGGAACAACTTCCAGAACATTCAAGAACTTACGGAGCCAAACAGCCTCTTTAGCAGTTTCAGAAGCGGCTACATTTTCAGCTTCCATGGTGGAGTCAGCAATACAATATTTCTTGATACTTCTCCAAACAATGGCTGCACCACCCATGGTGAATACTGATCTAGACGTGGATTTCTTAGAATCCCTGTGTGACTAAACAACAGAATCCTTGTATCCTAACGGGATCAAATCCTACCCGGAATACACTAGCATATAGTCTCTCATTCTCCGAAGATACTTGAGAATTGTCTTGACAGTAACCCAATGATCCAATCCTAGATTGGACTGGGATCTGCTGACTACTCCCACTATATAGCCGATGTCTGGTCTCATGTATAACATAACATACATGAGACTACCTTCTACCAATGCATAGGGTACATGTCTTATATCCTCAACTTCTTGAGGTGTCTTAGGACACTGTTCCTAAGACAAATAATCTTCATGCTATGAAGGTAAATTACCTTTCTTAGAGTTTTACATCGAAAATCGCACAAGAATCTTGTTGATATATGATGCATGGGACAATGTTATGAGTTTATTCTTACGATCCCTTATAAGTTGGATCCCTAGAACATAACTCGCCTCTCCCAAATCTTTCATTTGGAAATGGCTAGCCAGCCAGCCCTTTACATCCGACAACACTCCCATATCGATCCCAATGAGTAGGATATCATCTACATATAGGACCAATAAAACTACTTTCTTGTCAATGATGCGCTTGTAGATACAAGGCTCATCGACGTTCTGCTTGAAGCCATAGGTTTTGATCACATCATCAAACCTATTGTTCCACTATCTAGATGCTTGCTTAAGTCCATAGATAGACCTTTGCAGCTTGCAAACCTTTTGCTCTTGATCTGGAGACACAAATCTCTCTGGTTGCATCATATAAGTGCTCTCATCAAGATTGCCATTCAAGAATGCAGTCTTGACATCCATTTGCCAAATTTCATAATCGAAATATGCAGCAATGAATAAGAGAATCATAATAGACTTAAACATGGCTACTGGCGAGAAGGTCTCTCCATAATCGACCCCCTCTTTCTGAGTATAACCCTTGGCCACTAATCTTGCTTTGAAAGTCTCTACCTTCCCATTTACTCATCTCTTTCTCTTATAGATCCACTTATACCCTATAGGTTTTACCTCATCCAGTAAGTCTACAGGATTTTAGGGACTCCATCTCGAGATTCATGGCTTTAAGCCATTCCTCTTTATCAAGATCTTCCATTACATTCTTAAATGTCAATGGATCATCCACACTATCAGCAGAGACAACACCTTGTCCCTCACCTATACCTAAATAGCATTCAGGTTTTCTCACAACCCTCTCACTACGTCTAGGTGGTTGTGTATCCTGATCAGGAACCATCTGACTCTCAGATGTTTGTGGATCAACAACTCTTGTTGATGAAAAACTAGTCTCACCAACCTCCAACTCATTTAATACAATCTTGGAATGAGGTTAATGGTCACTAATGTAATTGTCCGTAAGAAACATTGCATTTGTTGATACAAATACTTTGTTGTTTTGGGGACTATAGAAGTGTCCACCTCTGGTCTCCTAGGAGTATCCTACAAACATGCAGATAACAGACTTGGAGTCTAGCTTCCTAGTTCTGTTCTTCATCATGTGTGCTGGACACCCCCATATACAGAAGTGTCTCAAACTAGCTTTACAACCATTCCACAACTCTAGGGGAATCTTAGGAACGGATTTGGATGACACTACATTCAAAATGTATGCTGCTGTTTGTAACGCATATCCCTAAAAGGAATTTTGTAATGATAAGAAACTAATCATAGATCTTATCATTTCCATTAGGGTTCTATTTCTCCTCTCCGCTACACCATTTTGCTGAAGTGTACTGGGAGCTATGAGTTCGGAAAATATCCCATGCTCAAACCATGAAGTCTTCAAACTCTTGGTCAAGATACTCACCTCCACGATCCGATCATAGTGACTTGATTGTCCTACCTAATTGATTCTCAACTTCAGCTCGAAATTCTTTAAACTTTTCAAATGTTTCTGACTTTCGTTACATCAGGTAAACGTATTGGTATCTTGAGTAGTCATCTATAAAGGTGACATAATACTCATAACCACCCCTAGCTTTAACATTCATCGATCCGTAGATGTCGGTATGTATAAGCTCTAATGGTTCTTTAGCTCTAAGCACTTTTCCAATAAAAGGTCTCTTAGTCATCTTACCTTCCAGACAAGATTCGTAGACAAGTAAGGTGCTAACCTTTAACTTACTTAAAGGTCCGCTTTTTACTAATCTATCTATCCGGTCAAGGTTGGTATGACCAAGCCATAGATGCTAGAGATACATGTCATTGTCTGGAGAAATCTTATGTCGTCTAGTTTTTGATTTTTCAACCTTAAACATTTCGGTATTGAGCAGTGTAGTATGTATTAACGGTCTTAACACATACAAATTGTTTTCATTAATTCCTGAACAAATATTCAGACCATTCTTTCCAATAATAACAGACTTATTATTAAAGGAAACATTATATTTTTGTTCTAACAGCTTAGAAACGGAAATCAAATTCAATGTAAATCTAGGAATATAAAATACATTGTCAAACAATATATAATTATTACAAAAACGTAACCTAATTATGCCCACTGCTCGTGCCGACACGATATTCCCTGACCTCACACGCATTGAGAAGGATTGCTCCTCTAGCTGTGTCCAAGAATCAGTTCATTGTAAAGAAGAACAAACATGGTTAGTGGCCCCCGAATCAACTATCCAGGGTGAAGAATCATCTTCCGCTAAACACGACTCAAGAATAAGTAAATCATATTTACTTTTCTTGGTCTTCTTCTTGCTTTTGGCTTTCTTGGGTTTGGGCTTACCCTTCACTTTCCTAGTAGACCTCTTTCTCTTCTTATTATTAGAGTAAGATGGTTTGGCAACATTTGCGTCACTGGTCTTGCCCTTGTTGTCCTTATTCAAGGACTCAAAGGTAGTGAGTTCATTGAGCAACTGTGTGAGATTGAACCTTAACTTGTTCATCTTGTAGTTACTCTTAAACCGATCAAAAATCTTTGAAAGAGTCATCAATATGATGCTCATTTAACTGGGTTTGTCAATGGCTTTGCCATTGACTTCTGCCTTGTTGAAGTAGGACATCATGCTCAAGACATGTTCCCTGAACTGACGTAACTTCCTTCATACAAGCAAGTATAGCGGAACAAACAGCTTCGTGTCGCTTTTGCTCAGAGGGTTGCCCAAACATAGCTTGCAATGACTCCATGATTTCAAATGCTGAAATCATTGCTTCATGCTTTGTGACAAGCACGTCTGTCATAGAAGCCAAATGATATGTTCGGGCATTCTCATCAGGTGAGACCCATCGCTCGTATGCCTCACGAACAGTTCGTGTGGCATTGGCAATAGGCACTGGAGGACATTCCTCTGTAAGCACAAAATTGAGGTCTTAGGTGACCAATGTTACATTAATGTTAAGTTTCCACTTAGTATAGTTATCACCAGTTAATTTGTCGTTTGCGAGAATTTGAAGTAATGCAGAAGACATTATTGCTGAAATAAATAAAACATCCATTCAGTCATTTATTTGAAACTAGTGCTAGTGCTTTGGTATAAATTTAAACATGATGCATGAAAATGTTTAACGAACTAAAACTACCCTAAAACTAGTTGATATACCATGACAATCCAACATACCACAAAGAAGTGCCGCCTTAGGGTCGGTCAAGTCTTTGCACGTTGGACCAAGACATTCTCAATCAAATGATATTCTAGAATAACTCTTATTCCATATCACTCAACCATCATTCATTCAGCCAGGTTTTTAATTAACAAACTTAATCAAAACCTTCGTGAGTGTAACCTACTATTTCAGATCTCACGAGCATAACTCGAGAATTGCCACCATAGGGTCGGTCAATCCTGAAATACCCTCTGAAATCCTATCCGTTAGGGAGTCAACCTTAGTATTGACCTTTGTGGAAACCCTCCTTAGGGAGGACGAAAGCAAAGCAGTCATGAGGCCCCACTCGGATCACACAGTGTTGAACTAATGATAGAGACCGCAAGATATATATATCATATATCCCTCTCCCACTCACTATTTTAAAATTAGGGTTTTCTATTAACCGTTAATGCACCTAGACTCTATAAGATTAAACGACTAACTTTAATCAAGTTATCTAGCGCATTAACTAATTAGAATCAAATTCTAATTAACTAATAAATTATTAATGATTTTTAACAATTAAAAATCTAATCTATTAGTGAACAATCTATGATTCAGTAAACTATTTAATTACTATAATAGTGTTTACCAAGTTTTAACAATTAAAACTCTAACACTTTATTTGGTTCATTTATTACTGGGTAACTAATCATATTAATCCTAATTACAATAAATGACCCTATTAATCTAACTTATTAAACTCATTAATAACTAGATTAATATTAATGAGAATTACCAAGTTTTCTAACCATTAATAACTGTAAGGACCTCGATTTTATGATTGGATTATTTCATGACAAACCACACCACATTAGGGATGATTGTGTAATGGGTAGCTTAGATCCTCATTGACAAGCTTCCAAGAATCTCCATGACTTCAAGAGCGAAATGTATTTTCACTTGAATTTACCTCTTGAAGAGTTTAGGTGCACACACACACCTCATGCATGCTTTGTTGATCTTGCATTTGTGTTGATATTGTTTTTATGTATGCATCTCTTCACAATCACAATTGCATTTCATTTATAGATTTAAGTGTAGTATTGTGTTGTATTCGCGATTGCACAATGGTATGCTTGTTTTAGCGCATTGAGTGACCATATGAGAAGGTCTCATTCTTCTCCTGGTTTGGTTATATGGAGTAAGGTGTCTAGTTTCAAAAGAGTGTATTTCAATGATTTAAATATTTTTCAAAACTGACCTTTGTATGGTCTTGTGACCATATCTTTTTATACAATGATTCAAAATGAGTTTTAAAAATTTCTGTACAATCTAGACACCAATACCTTTCCAACGGTATATTATTCATAATATTGCATGACCGTTTGGATTGGTTTTAAAATCTCCAAAGTGACCACAAAAATAGGGCATCTCTATTGTTGTCCGTTTCTGAACTTTGGTCACTTAATTAACCATAACATTTTATACAGTCATCCAAATCATGTTTTGTAATTGGATTAGAAAGTAGACTTCCATACCTTTCCAATGGTATATTATACAAAAGGTTCGGATGTCGTTTGGTCATTTTTTGGGTCGCTCAAAGCTTGTTCTGTTGTGCTGTCAGGCATGTACCTTGGTCTGGACCACTTTTGGTGCACATGCCTAGCCAGCGACCTAGGCAGCGGTAATTTCCAGCCATGCCATGCTGCCTAGACACTTGCCTGGCCAGCAGTATGCACAGCGGTCATGACGGGATTTTGTTTCCCTAGTCCAAAACGACGTCGTTTTGTCAAGAACTTTTACATATATGTTCTCTTCTTCTTCCTTGCCTCTTTAGAGCTCATAGAATGCAGTTTTAGAGTAATAGAACCTCTATTAGAGAGAGAACGCTTCAAGCTTTTTTTGACTTTCCAAACCCAAAACCCATCTCCATCTTGCATCATTCTTCATCATATGAGCATGGATGTTCTTTGTTTCATGACTAGGTAAGTAAGAACTTCATTGAACATCTTTTATTGTTCTTATTACTTTAGATTAGGTGTTTATTGCATGACTAAATACATAGACTCTAGTTTATTGCATATATTTATGAGTCTTGATAACATGATTGGGTTTGTTTGTTGATAGCTTGAATTTCAGACATATTTGCCCTTATAGCTAAGTCTCTATGCATTGCATTTAGAAATTATTAATTAGGACTCATTGATTGCATTTTGTGATTGCATTATAGTTCTTGCCATGCTTAATGACAACTTGTGTTGATATGGCTATTGTGATAGCTAGCATATAGGTCATAAATGCCTCTAGCTAATTAGGTCATATTGATTGCATTTTGATGATTGCATTTATTGACCACTCCATGCTTAATGACAACATGTGTTGAAATAACTTTGTTTGATAACTAGATTGTAATTTTGCATATCCATATCTAGTTAAGTCTTTATGAGCATTCTTTTAGACATTGATATCTAGGAATTGCATTTAGTGACATTCTTTAATTCCTAGATAAGCATTTAGTGTTGCCTAGCATTATTTGCATTTAGAACATTTTTACATATTCACATTGGTTGTTGACTCTTTATTTAGAATTAAGTCTTGTGGCTGTCGGTGTGTAGTGCACAAGTAATTGAAGTCTTGCAACCAAAGGAAGGGTTGGCAAGCAATTGGTCGAGTGCCACTGTAAAAGGCCAAGGGGTTATAGTATGAGGCATTCACGCCAAGAGTAGTGTATCAGGGGATATCACAAGAGGCTGAACCAAGAGCGGTGAGTGGCAGAGTCCATAGCCTAAGGTTGTCGAGAGTGAGAGTCTGAGAATCACTTGAGGGAGTAACCTTTACTCATATAGTGGATTTCTGCGATCGAGTGTGGCCCATTTAACAACCCGTGGTTTTTTACCCTTTTGGAGGGTTTTCCACGTATATATCTTGTGTTGTTTATATTCCGTAATTTTACACTTGATGTTTTATGTTTATTTTATTGGGTGTATATTGAATATTGATTAATCATGAAAAAATGGTAATTGACTTGATTAAAACCTATTCACCCCCTCTAGGTTTATAGACACACTTTCTAGGGAATTTCAATTGGTATCAGAGGTGGTTCCTAGACATACTTAGGCGATCCAGGCTCTTGTTTGTGTGTCTTGCATTTGTTTGCATTTTTTTGTTGCATTACATTTGCATTCATATAACCCGAAACACCATGAGTGATTTTGAGAGACTAAAGGGTGCTTTGATCTCTGAACCACCAATGCTCACCAAGGATAACTACTCCTCTTGGAAAGTGAGGATGGAAGTTTTTTTGTGTGACCTTGATGAGCATGTGTGGATGTGTGTGGAAGAAGGGTATTCACCTCCCACAGAGACACAAAAGAATGGAGCTTCTATGCCTAAGCCCAAGTCCAGGTGGACAATTGATGAACTCGAGGCTGTCGAATGGAACTCAAAGGGCATCAGTGCTTTATATTGTGCAGTGGGTGAGAGTCAAGCAAAACTCATCCAAACCACTCGAGATGCTCGCTAAGCTTGGGAGATTCTAAGAGTCGTCAATGAAGGTACCGTGAAAGAAGAACATAAAAAATTAGGTACCTCGAAGATTAAGCTTTAATGTTTTGATTGTGGTGGCTATGGGCATATCTCCACGGATTGTGGTAACTCAAAGGCCTACTTTTATAGTGAAAGTGAAGAATGCTCTTGGGGTTAGGAGGGATAGAAAAGGATCATATAGCCTTGTACACTTTACATGATGACAACTATAGAGCGGCCACAAGACACCCATCACTCAAGGTTGACATTGAAGAAGCTAGCTTAGAAGATGATTACCATGAGAGCACAAGTGGTAGAAGCTTCGATGAAGAAAGTTTAAGCTCCAAGAACTTTAGTGGTGAAGGGTTTGATTATGAAGACTTCATCGAAAGTCTTTTAAGGTCCTTGAAGAAGAAAACTGAAGAAATCAAGGAGTTGAAGATGGAAAAATCTTCAACTAAGGACCAAGTTAGATGACTCCTTGAAAGTGGACATAGTTGATGTGTCAAAGTATGAGAATGAGATTAATGATTGCCATCAAAGGATGAAGGCAATGAAGGATGAACTAGCCAAGAAAGACAATTCCTTGAAGATTATAAAGGATAAAGAGATGAGGTGCCTTGAAAAATTGAATAAGGTCAAGGTCAAACAACCTCAAGCTCAAGGAAAAAGGAAAGCTTCACCTCCACAACATCCTAGGAGGAAGATTGATCTTAGAGAGTCGTCCAAGAATGGCCAAGTGATGATGCCAATGAATAATGAAGCTTATCCTCAACAACCAAGATCTCCACCTCCAAGCTTTCCTCAACCAAAGAGGCAAGCCAAGTAAACTCAACCAAGGAAGCATGGTCATCCGGTTCAACAACATAGAATAAGAGAACCGTCTCAACACCAAAGGCAACATCAAATGCATGACAAGTCTCAAATGACCTTCCAAGGATATGGTATGACTTTTAATTTTATACCTACTTGCCATTTTTACGATGTTGATGGGCATGTTATGCCAAATTGCTATAAGTACATTATGAAATGTAGATTTGAGAGCATGATAGAGAGGAATAGACTTAGAAGGGCCAATATGCATGTGCTTAGGAAATCTAGAGTAATTGATCCCAGGAAATCTAGAAACATGTCTATGACCACTAGGAATGAAAATATATCACCTAAGTGGATTTGGATTAAAAAGGATGAACATGCATACTTTTGTGCTAACATGTCACCCATAGACTCAACTAGGTCTAATGGACTTGGTAAGTGTATAGGGGATCATGCCTTCCATTGACTTGGTTGGATTTGACCCCATTTGGGGAGCTCAAGCAAAGAGAGCGAACTTGTATGATTTGTTATATGCAAAAAGTTAATTTGTTTTATGCTCTTTTGATAATTGCTTGAGATTCTTGGTTGCACATATGCTTATATATTTTTTTAATAAGTGTGCACTGTTGCTTTGTTTGCAAACCATGTCATATTTTTGTTCAAACATGCATTTTTGGGCTAGGAGATTTAATTGGGAAAGTACATTTGAATGACCTATAATTTATCTTCATGACATGTGAACTTGCTTTTAATGACATGCTTTAAAATGATATGCATGAATTGAGTTTGATTGCTTTAATGCAAATGTGTGTGAGTGCAAATGAGAGGACTAATCAATAAGGATCTTGTATCCATGCAATTAATAAGGATTTTATATCCAAATTAGTCTTCTCTTTTTTCTTAATGGTGAAACAAGACTACTATCATACAGATAATTATCCGGAAAAGTCAAAATGGGTACAATAGTCGCTCATGTCTTGATTTGCCTTTAAGGATTGATATAGTTGCTTTATTTTAATTTTTTTTGAAACTATATCTTGTTTGCTTATGAAAAAAGGGTATAAATTGGTTTGAATTCTTTTGGAAACCCTTTTGATGTTTGCTTTGCCAAATACCATTTGTTTTGGATTTGAATGCAACATGTCTTGCTTGCAAAGTATCATTGTCACACATTTTTCTTTAAATCAAACTCCTTGAATCTCTCTTAATTACTTATGTTGCATAAAGTTCATTTATATGATTATGCAATGTAATTGTGTCAATAGTTCTTTTTACTAAAGCAACCCGATAGGGGGAGCTCCTTTCCTATCTCATGACAAAAAGGGGGAAAAGTCTTGAGAAATATAGGGGGAGAATTGGTTATGCTTTTGGGAGAGATCATGAGAGTGAGTAACCCATTTAAGGGGAGCATTGCAGATGTATTTGTTTATATTGCTTTATTGAGTGCAATTTCTTTTTTTATTTGTTCACCTCACATGCACTTGTTTCTGGAAAGTGCTTTCTTGCTATTATGTGTAGGTATGATGATCTACGAAGAGATTGAAGACCTTGAAGACTTAGAATATTAGGTATCTCTTTTTGTAACGTAGAATGGACTCTCATGAACAATAGCTAGATTTTTTATTTTAATGTGAGGATTGTTTTGTGGGTGGTTTTTTTGTCATGAAATAGCCAAAGGGGGAGATTATAAGGACCTCGATTTTATGATTGGCTTATTTCATGACAAACCACACCACATTGGGGATGATTGTGTAATGGGAAGTTTAGGTCCACATTGGCAAGCTTCCAAGCATCTCCATGACTTCAAGAGCGAAAGGTATATTCACTTGACTTTACCTCTTGAAGAGTTTAGGTGCACACACACACACCTCATGCATGCTTTGTTGATCTTGCATTTGTGTTGATATTGTTGTTATGTGTGCATCTCTTCACAATCACACTTGCACTTCATTTATAGATCTAAGTGTGTATTGTGTTGTGTTCGCGCTTGCATGATGGTGTGCTTGTTTTAGCGTGTTGGGTGACCATATGAGAATGTCTCATTCTTCTCTTGGTTTTGTTATATGGAGTAAGGTGTCTAGTTTCAAAAAAGTGTATTTCAGTGATTTAAATGTTTTTCAAAACTAACCTTTGTATGGTCTTGTGACCATATCTTTTATACAATGATTCAAAATGAGTTTTGAAAATTTCTGTACAATCTAGACACCAATACCTTTCCAACGGTATATTATTCATAATATTGCATGACTGTTTGGATTGGTTTTAAAATCTCCAAAGTGACCACAAAAATAGGGCATCTCTATTGTTGTCTGTTTTTGACCTTTGATCACTTAAATGGCCATAACTTTTTCTACAGACTTCCAAATCATGTTTTGTAACTGGAGTAGAAAGTAGACTTCTATACCTTTCCAACGGTATATTATACGAAAGGTTCGGATGTCATTTGTTCATATTTTAGGTCGCTCAAAGCTTGAGTTGTTGTGTTGTCAGGGGTGTACCGCTATCTTGACCGCTTTTGGTGCACATGCCTAGCCAGTGACCTAGGCAGCGGTAATGTCCAGCCATGCCATGCTGCCTGGACAACTGCCTAGACACTTGCCTTGCCAATGGTATGCACAGTGGTCATAATGGGATTTTGTTTCCCAAGTCCAAAACGACGCCGTTTTGTCTAGGGCTTTTACATATATGTTCTTTTTTTCTTCCTTGCCTCTTTAGGGCTCAATGAATACATTTTTAGAGTGAGAGAACCTCCATTAGAGAGAGAAAGCTTCAAGCTTTGATTTTGACTTTCCAAACCCAAAACCCATCTCCATCTTGCATCATTCTTCATCATATGAGCATGAATGTTCTTTGTTTCCTGACCAGGTAAGTAAGAACTTCATTGAACATCTTTTATTGTTCTTCTTACTCTAGATTAGGTGTTTATTGCATGATTAAATACATAGACTCTAGTTTATTGTATATATTTATGAGTCTTGATGACATGATTGGGTTTGTTTGTTGATATCTTGAATTTAGGACATATTAGCCCTTCTTGCTAAGTCTCTATGCATTGTATTTAGACATTATTAATTAGGACTCATTGATTACATTTTGTGATTGCATTATAGTTCTTGCCATGCTTAATGACAACTTGTGTTGATATGGCTATTGTGATAGCTAGCATATAGATCATATTTGCCTCTAGCTAATTAGGTCATATTGATATCATTTTGATGATTGCATTTATTGACCACGTCATGCTTAATGACAACATGTGTTGAAATGACTTTGTTTGATAACTAGATTGTAATATTGCATATCCATATCTAGTTAAGTCTTTATGAGCATTCATTTAGACATTTATATCTAGGAATTGCACTTAGTGACATTCTTTAATTCCTAGATAAGCATTTAGTGTTGCCTAGCATTATTTGCATTTAGAATATTTTTACATATTCACATAGGTTGTTGACTCTTCATTGAGAATTAAGTCTTATGGCTTCTAGATGAAGTTGCAAAAGCAAGTCAAGTCTTGCAACCAAGGGTAGGTTGGCAAGCAATTGGTCGGGTATCCACTGTAAAAGGCTCGAAGGGTAGAGTAAGAGGTGATCACACCAAGAGTAGTGGATCAGGGGATATCACTAGAGATTGAACCAAGAGCGGTGAGAGGTAGTGGCCATAACCTGAGGTTGTCGAGAGTGAGAGTCCGAGTATCACTTGAGGGTGTAACTTTTTACTCATATAGTGGATTTCTACGATCGAATGTGGCTCACTTAACAGCCCGTGGTTTTTTCCATTTGGATCCATATTGTGTTATTTATATTTCCGCACTTTACACTTGATGTTGTATGTTTGTTTTATTGGGTGAATTTTTAATATTGACCAATCAAGAAAAATTGGTAATTAACTTAATTAAAACCTATTCACCCCCTCTAGGTTATTAGACACTCGTTTTAAAGGGTTATTAGGGAACTTTCAAAAACTAATCTCATTACTCATAGCCATTTATGTATATTCCGCATCATATTAAAATAAAATATATAAAATACCAGGCTATGATGCATGTATGACATATCAAATATATTTGTGTAGGCACATCTAATCTAAATGACATACGTATGGATGACAATGTTTTAATCATCACATAATATAAAACATACATGAATTGACCGAGTACTGTGGATTATTTAACCTAAAAAATTGGAATCTAAAATTACAAAAAAAATTCCCCAAGGCATTCCTCGGTCATCTTATAACTTCAGAAATCTTCCAGACTCTCCAGGTCACTCCGATTCATCTCATGAATCCGAAACAGGAAATCTGCACGGAACACATTAGGCAACACTTGCCAACGGAACCATGCAAGATGTGAACAGTACGTATGAACAGTACCACTGTGAACAGTACCCCCTGTGAACAGTATCGTGTTTCCAGTTCTTCGTTTACAGGTTAAAATTACATTTATTTACAATACAATAACAATAAAAAGATATAAAATAGAAAATTATACAACCCATAAACCCTAAATCCATAGTACCATAAAAAATTACGACTAATCATGTTTAAATTATACAATTTAATTATAAACATTCATACAATCATAAAGATGGTGCCTACACAATCATACATATAGGGGCATCGAAAACAATTTCTTGTTCTGAAAAATAAATTGGCTCTGATACTAATTGTTGGAACCCCGTTCACCGGTTACGCAGCGGAACTAGGGTTTTGAAATTTTTATACATATCATAATCTGTATCTGGGACCAGTGAACTTTGGATGATAATTATTTTTCGGAACTAATACATACAATATGTATACATAAGAAATTGAAATCGATATAATCAGAAGAAGAAAATCTTACCAACATTTGGAGGCTCCTTCACTTTACGATATGCTCCTGTCTAAACCAATCTTACCAACGTTTGGAGACTCCTTCACTTTACGATGTGCTCCTGTCTGAACCACTCGATCTTCCCCGCTATCTCCCGGCATTGGTAACTGCGTGTGGGCACGTCACGGTCTCAGGAACTTGAATGGAGGATGTAGAGAAATACTTGAAGAAACTGTTTCTTCTCAATTTGGTGTATTCATTTCACACATACATAAATTGCATCTCATGCAAAACTTATGCCTTACGTGTGTATCAGGTACACACCAAAACAAAATCAACTTTTTTTTTTCTTGATCTTCTGATGCCTGCACTTGCATTTATATATATATATTATGTGTGTATTAGGTATTTGCATCATATGCAAATTCTTCTTTTGACTATTGTTTCATGTGCACCCACCAATTTGCATCCAATGCAATCTCTTTATTATTAATTGATATATATCTTTTAATTATCCTTTTCAAATATATCAAATATATTAAAAGTGATAATAAGTATTTTAAATTTAAACTTAAATTCAAATACTTAGATAAATGATTTAGTAAAAATAAAATAATCCTATTATTTTATCTTCACCTAAATCCATATATCAACTAACACCCTCCAATTAATAGTTAATTAATAATTCATAATTATCAATATAATTAAATAATCTAATTATTTAATTAATTTAACTATTAACATTCATTAATTAAATAATCTCATTATTCTATTAATTCTCGAATATATACGTGTCACTTTTGTAACACAATTAATTGGATAATCCAATTAATTAACTGTGACCATTGTTACCCAAATCGATCGGGCTAGTAAGGGGACCTAATGGACCCATAGTATTTTGAGCTCCAATAATCCTCTGAATCACTAATTAAACTCTTTAATTAATATTCCTTGATTATTAACTCTGATGTTATTCCATTGAAAACTTGAAGTTGCACTCTCTCAACTGCAGACGCTTTTACACAGACCGATATAACTCGGTGCCCATCGATATAGTTATTACACATGGTGTGATCCTCCACAGTAGTTCATAATTAGAGTTGGGTCATAATGTCCGTTATACCCCTTTAATTACATATATCCTTTAAGTACCATTGATTCTCTAATGGACAATAAATCCTATTTCCTTACGGAATTATGAGAGCGCTCATATTGTCCAAGCCCCGAATCAACCCTTAAGGGAACTACCATCTACTTCTCACAAGAAGAAGTGGATTCTACTATTGTGTACAAACCTTCCCAGCCACAAGCTAAACCGCAATCCTAACATACGGAGCATATTGATCAGGAACAGCATCCGACCTCACCCATGGTATATCAAAGACCATGATCTAACCTGAAGGAGTAGATAAGACACTTAGGATTAAGATCACCCACATATAGCCATCATTAGTTGATATATATGAATCTCATCGGTAAACAGATCTTGGTGAGAGATTCATATAGATCATGGCCCAGTCCTATATGATCACATCATACAATGTGCCTCCATTCCAATATCTTATATGAAGGATTCAGGATAGAATTATCGTACATTACGGAATGAACCGCAGCTATAGATTAGCCATAAATAAAGTACCCAGCTTTATTTGCTATCTATGGACTCTTTAGATGTCACGTCTATTACTGTATCCATCCGTATATGACACTCATATACACAGTTCGAGATTACATCCGACAATCTTGGATGTTAAATATATGCACAAGTTATAAAATAAACAACACTACAAGAATGAATTGAACTTTTCCTTTTATTTATTTCATAAATCCATTTATAAATTACATCTTTTAGGCATAAACCCTAACATCCTTGGTCTCAATGAGTGAGATATAAATATGTTCCATAACCTAAGTCCCCGCTTTAGATTGGAGTGCTTTATATGATATGTTGGAGCCACCCAGAACTCCATAAGGTATATCACCAACTGATTTGCAAGGTCCACATTCTGTTTGACAAAGGCTTCGTCCCAAGTCACCACCTTTCTGATTCTACCTAATACTTCTGGATCATCAAGTAGTTCGGTCCCATAGTACTCATTGATAATATTTTCGTTTATGTATACCTCAACTCCCTGGACTAAGACAGGACCATTCTGTTGGACATCATCAAGTACCATACTTGTATAAAATTCTGCCACAATCTATTGGCAGTAACGACCTTGGTTTCTGACTAAGGTCTCACATCCCTTTTTTTTAACCACCTGAGAAATTGGTGTATCTTCCAGGCCTTATAAATCTATACCCCTCTCCAATAGTAAATCCCTACTCAAGAAGTCCTCCAAACGACTAAAGAAGTCGCTATTCTGCTCACATACTGGTTCAGAGGGCATTTGAGGTCATTTCCCCTTGCTACTATTTTTCTTCTGAGCTGTCTTGGTTCGAGACAACATCTGCAATCATCAAGTACCCAATCATTATGTAAAATAACATATAATTGAGATATAAGATGGCTTATATAATGCTGAAATAGAAGGAGGAATTTTTCTACATAAAGCCTATAGTGCGTGGGTATAGCTACCCCGGCAGTACCCTGCATTGCGTCGATACAGATGCGTGATGCGTCACAACTCAATTGCAATCCTAGATTCAAGCCTATTTGGTGCAGCAAATTCATTCCAATAAACTTGACATACAATGTATATCAATAAGTACATAAAGAAAACATCCAATCATGATATCGTATTCATAGAACAAACAAAAACCCTATACATGATTCTAACAAAACCACATGCAATACTTGTTTTTAAATCATCTCTAACATAACCACATGCTATAAGCAGTTAAACCCATTAAGAATTTCATGAGAAACAAGCATAAATTAGCTTTAGTTCATGGGTTCATGAATATGTTAGAGTTTATGCATTATTTTGGAAGTGTTGATCGAGAAAGAGATGAGATTGAAGATCAAAGTATGTAAAAATAAGATTGAATGATGAATACATACCTCTAGGTCTTGGAATTGAAACGTATGAAACAAGTTTACCTTCTAGAACAAGAGGGAAAAAAGATTTTAGGTTTTGAATGTGGTAGGGCATAGTTGAAAACGATGTGTGTATTTATATACACGTTATGAAGCGCATTTATAGCACAGGTATTTACCCGCGTAGTTACCAGCGCAACTCCCTAATTATTGATTCCTCTTCCTCGGTGCGTGACCAAATGCGCTGGTATAACGTTGGTCCTATCCGCACACTGTTTGTTGTTTCACGGCTTGTTGTTTTTTATCCTTCGAGTTGCTGAAATCTTGCAAATTATTGATCTCCTACACATAAGCATATTTATCACTGAAGCATACATGCTATAATCACTTACTAAAAACGTAAACAAATAGAAACTCATAGCTAAAATTCACTATGGAACATACATTCAAGGTAATCATAATAAATTTTTTCTTTTCAACAAGATACCTAATCAACACAAGCACATGATATCAATCGAAAATTAAAGTAGCACCTAAAAAAAAAAAAAAATTGTGAAAACCACCTATGCTAAGGATTTATCAATGCAATGCATGAAAGGTAGGATTTACGTCAACAAAAGGTGGTTTGACTAAGTGGAGAGGTCCATTACTGTTGATCACCCAAATGGATGTTAAGGTCTCATCAAAAATCCCCTTCCAAATAATCCTAACCCTATCCACTAGGTCTCATCAAACTAAAAAGCGTATGTTTACTAAGGGATAATATCATCATTTTACACTTCCAACATGATTAATTCCCCAATTTAGACATAATTTCATTCGCTCGCTTAAATAAATGTGTTGTGTAGTAATCAATGGAATTTTCTACGTATTTCAAAGATAATACGATCAATTTAGAATTATGGAGAAGTCAGATGGTGAAACAGACAACATTTTTAAGTTCAGAACGTCAAAACCACTAGGAAGGCAACGAAGGGCATTTTTATAATTTTCAATATTCACTTTTCACATTTGACTTTCACTGTTCACAGTTGACTTTCAATGTTCACTGATGACATGGCACATTCCAATTGGACCGAATTGTGTATGCACCGAACACGCGACTACGGGGAATCATATTCTAGAAGACTGTTGACTTTGTCTATTAACTGATGATGTAGCACATTTCTATTGGACAGAATTGGGAGTGCGTCGTCCACTCGACTGAAGGGAATCATATTCTAGAAGCCGGTGCACTGTTTACTGTCGACTTTCATTGACACGGTTACTATTCACAAATGATGTGGTGAAATTTTGACGCTCCATTCTAAATTCATCAGATGGTCAATTTTCATCCGTATTTTGTATAAATATGGGACCTCCCCCCAAATTTAGATATCCTGAATCCAAATCCGACCTTAGATTTGTGAAATTCTCTCTCTAATGTTCTCAAATTCCTAATATAAATAAAATAGCTATTTTCCAGTTAAATTATGTCTGCCAAATTTAATATAGCTGGGGTCAAAGGCGATACTGTTGGCATGGAAAATATGATCCAATTTTGGTAAGTTTATTAATTTTTTGTTTTCTCTCTGTAAATTCCCTTAACCAATTATAGTGTAAAATATACCTAGAGGGGGGGGGGGGGGTGAATAGGTATATGCTCAAATTTTAATCTTCTTTAAAAACACAAGCAATCTTATACAACACTTAGCATAATATCCAAAATGATATATGACAAAACAAATGACACAAATCAACTAAATGAAGAAATTAAAGATGCTAAAAATCAATACAAGATATTTACGTGGTAAAACATCCTAAGAGGAAACATCCCTGGGTTGATACCACAACAACCGGAAAAAGAAAATCCAATATTTCAAATAAGATTTACACACTCAAGCAATCAACACATGCTCTCCAAGCTATCACTCCTACTCTACCCTTGAACCTAGTGATCTACTAAGCTGACTTCCTATCCAAGACCTCCTATCTCTAGGAAGATTCCTTGCTCACCTTTCTGGTCGAGGACTTCTTGCTCAACTATCCGAGTCCTCCCAACTCTAGTTGAGACTTCCTTGCTCAACAATCCAAGGTCTCACACCTCTTGTCGAGACTTCCACTTGCTTAGCTAACCAAGTCCTCCCGACTCTAGATAAGACTTCCAATTTCTCAAATCAAAGAATCACTCTAAATTATGAGACTTCCTACCTCTTCACAAGGCTTCTAAGTGATCATGAATGTGAAACGCAAACAAGCACTCAACATAGAAAATGATGATCAACAAATTCTATGGACATGCAACTAGATGGCTAGATTATGCTTTCAAGGAACAATCACAAATGTATATAGGCAACCTAAGCATGTTATCAACTAAGAACCAAATCAATGAAATTAATATACCAATCGATGTAGACCTAGTTCTTAGAAAATGAAATTAAATCTAGAAATAGTCAATCAAGCATAAGAACAAAAGATTTCTAGAAACAATTTCATGTTTATCAAGTTCAGCACAAATCACTCAACTTATCACAAATCTAGCGAAACTTGAAAATCAAATCAACAAACCACAAAATGATATCAAAATCATCTTAGTCAAGCTTCTTAATCAAAAGACATCAATCAATAAGAAGATCTAAGAAGAAAACTAAGAAGAAGATGATTTTACCAACAGGGGTGAAAATCACAAACTGAAGATCTAATCACAACAAAAGATCTAGATATCCTTTAGTTTTGGAAATGCCTGGAGTTTGTAGAACTCCCAATACACATGAAATCGGTTTTTGAATCAAGTGATTCGGAGTTGAAATGAAGAAGTTATCACAAAAACAAAAATCAAAATGTTGAGAGAAAAATTATGCACTTGTTCTTCAAATTTGTTTTTCTCAACTTGTAACGAATAAGAGGGAAGGAGAGGTTTTAAAGAGAAACAAACCAAAAGACCAAATTTCCCTCATGCCTTAGTGCCTCCCTGAGATGGTGCATGGGCATCTCGGGGCAGCAAGGCTTTGGGGCCGAGATGGCCATGCGCCATCTCGGGAAGGTGCCAAGTGATGGCTTGTGCCATCGCACCTCTTCCCTTGCGTTCCTCTCGCGTTCTTCGACCGCTCTTTGGCCTCTGAACTCTGAATTTGAATCTGTTTAAAGATTACAAATCGGGAATCCCTCAAAAACATGGACATATAAGATACTGAACCCATAAAATAAGAATTCGACTCAATATATGAAGACGAAGATAATGTATGCAACATGAGTTGAAAGTGTAGTATCTTTTGACTTAGAACTCGAAATCAGTAGTATGAATAACCGAAATGACCGGAACTCAATCATGAATAATCTAAGACTAAAAACAAGTTCAAGATCCATGTTATACAAACATATAAACAAACAAATACATTTCACACAAGAATGCAAACTACATAGAGATAGTCTTCAATCATGCATTTTTCCAAAACATGTTACTTTCATACCAATGCATGAGCATTCGACTTCAAGTGTGTGAATATGTTATACCAAATGATGCGCTACGATGTAGGGACACAAATGTATGAATTGTGTGTGTGTGAGCCTATGCCTTACAAGAGGAAGAAGAATCTTGATACCTTAGCATCCAAGTAAGCACATATCCTCTTGAAGACGAACTTTGCATGCGAAGTCGCTTTCCATCTTTGAAGCCCGATCTAATCACGAACCATATAAGCAACTAAGCAATACAAACAAAGAGCATTTTGTTATGGAATCAAGCCAACACAAATCTAAAACCTAACAATCTCCCCATTTGGCTATTCCATGACAAAACCCCAACCTCACCATACAATGATCACTCATAGTTGATTGCATTCTCACATCCTCACATTACAATGAGAACCCTAAACTAACATATTTCAAGTCTTCATGAGTCTTCAAGATTCTCCGCTTTAATCATCAAGGCACCTGTGAGACAAGCATAACCAAACAAACAAGAGATCTTCTACAAAGAAGATCGGTGAGATATATCCATAAAAATCAAACAAGAAATCATTTATCTCATATAAAAGTTCACTTTAAAGCACTCCCTTTAGTTCCTTAACCTCAAAATACAAGAATTCTGTACTCCCCTTTAAGAAAAGAACTCACCCTCTTAATACAAGAATGTCAATAATCCATAAAGAGGTACACTTCTTCAACACATGGTGAGGTATACATTTCTCCCCCTTTTTGACAAAGAATAGTCAAAGAGACAAACAAAGGTTTAATAAGGGAGCAAAGCAAATATATGAGATAAATAACATGCATTTTCATTGTTCAAGTATGTCATGTTTTTATCTAAATAAAATCATGTGAACTTATCATAAAAGAGAACAAAGTCTAGCATACTATGCTCCCCCTTGATAAGTGCTCTATCTAAGATTAAGATAGGATATTGTTCACAATGATATCTACACAATCACACAATCATGCAATTTTAAAGAAATTCAACAAAATAAGCTCCACAAACTATAAGAGGTACACCAAGATTTTCAATCTCTCTCATAATTCTTCTAAAATTGCTAGCAAATCAAATTCACTTGTAAGCAAAATAAGTGTGTATGTGGATTTGCTTCAACCATATATAAAGGAGTAATTGGAACATCAACATGCAAACCATATCTACATCTATTCATCCTAAGCTTTTCCATAAAAGGTCAAACTGATTATCATCCGAAATTTTTTGCAATTAAGAGAATAGATTTCAACATATGAGCGTGTGTGTGCATGTGGCTCATAATCCCATTTCCATTTTTCACCCGAGCAATCACAATTTTCAACTAAACTCCTTTAAGCCTTCCTCCATTTATTTTTAGGCTTTGAATCAAAGATTTTTTTTTTATTAATTCTTTGCAACACTTCTTTGATTTTTTTTTTTAAAAAAATACACTTCATGACGGCTTTCACTCATCACAATGGTGTAACCCTTTCCTACATTGGGTGACTTCACAACCAAAGTGTGTAGCCCTTTTTATGAACGTGCTCGTTGAGTTCTATGTAGTTACCGTAGCAAAATGGATACTAACCGTAGGTCATCTTAAATGTACTAGTCAAAAAACTTCAAGGTGCATCCATAACTCACATATCTTCAAACTCAACTTACTCAAACTAAACATATGAGAGAAGCAAAGTGTCCACTTTTGAAAACCAATTTTTTTTAAGGCTTAAAAGCACATGATCTAAAAGCAATACAAAGAGACTTACTTAAGATCTTTACTTCTTAATAGAGTAGCTTTCATTGAATATGAAGCTTATTTTTTTTAAAAGTATGTCACTCATCAATCAAACAAGCATTTCACACATCATATATAAGATCATTGTTAACAAATCACTAAATGATCTTTAGAGAGCAAATGTCATCAAGAACCATACGAAAGCTATACTAGTTCTCTAATATGACATGCTATATGATGTAGTGCACACATAGAGTTGAAAAGATGAATCAAGAAAGCAAGCTTTAGAGTAGAGATATACCTTAGCAAGCTTTTTCATCAATGTAAAGTCTTCGCCCTTGTTATGAGCTCTCTTGGCTTGTTTGTCCTCATGACAACAAGTTGTTGGTGTGTCTTCCCAAGAGAATAAAGACTAAACATCTCAAATCAAACAAACATATAAAATGACTTTTTTCAAAAGTCCTAACAAATTACACCAAATAGATTTCAAAAAATTGGACTTTTCTAAAGTCAACCAACAAATTTTGACCATCATAGTAAAAGTATGAGAATATTAAGTCCATGTATTGACTTAAGACACCAAGTTTGAATAGTAAATCGAGCATATTACACATGACTTAGTCAAGCATCAAACTTAGAACTCTTATCAAACATGAACAAAAAAATATTCTCATATGTGCTACTCAATCAAGTATGAGAACACTCACCTTTGACCATATTGGTCTTAGGTGAACCAACACAAATAACATCTTGATCATTACTCATGGCAATATGAAATCTAGAAGATAAATCATCAACTATCTTCTTCATGAAAATATCACTATTTTAAACTCATTTTTATTGCCATGCATAAATATTTCATCAATACAAGATATATGATCATCATGTTTTTTCACTCTCATCCATAGAAATCTTCTTGACATTCTTCTTCACATGTTTACCATTATTACGCACAACATTCAATGTTTTATCACTATCAACATGTTTAGAAGAATGATTAGGAACCTTTTTCACATCATGCATCTTCATACAAACTTTCCTAGTAAGTTTCTTCACATGATCATGATCAATATGCACATTTTTCAAAGTATCAAAAATATTATCATGTTTAGAATCTTTCAAAGAAGATTTGTTCAGCTCACTAGCATGCATATTATTTCCTAGTTTGCATTACCTAATATATTCATAACATCTAGGTCTAATGTGACCAATTACATTGCAATAATGACAAATCAGAATAAATTTAGAAAAATTACCTTTTGAGTGTGCATGCTTTGGTTGAGAAGTTGGTTGAGAAATTCCATAGCTCTTCTTGTCTTTGTCTTTGGTTTTGGAAGAAATAGTAGTTGAGTCTTTTCTAATCCAAATTTTCTTAACACCATGCTTCTCATTACTATTAACAATATGCTTTGACTTGTTCTTTGGTTTACTATCATGCAAATCGACTTTATTAGTCACATTTTCAAACAAGTCAAACAAAGCATTATCAACCTTTTTATGCATAGTAGTATGAGGCATAACATGTGTTTTCACAAGCAAGTCATCAACAATATCTTTCTCAACATGCTTTTCCAAGGTCTTCCTAGGTCTAGATCTAGATCCATACATGGATGATTGTCTATAACCATTCATCAAAGACATATCATACAAATCATTCTCATATTTGCATTTATAAATGTATTCATAGCATCTAGGTCTTATATGGCCTACCATGTTACAAAAATGGAAAATAGGTACAAATTTGAGAGGGTTACCTTTAGCTTGAGCATTTGAAGTAGTATACCTTCTCACATTGTTACCTCTTTGATGTCCATTCCTTGATGCTTTGTCTTTTGCATGAGAAAATGATGATTTTTGTCTTTGACCTTGTTGAGAATTTCCTTTGTTACTTCTTGTTGATGTTGAGGCACCTCCGGTTACATCCATGGCTTCACCGTTTGAGAGAGTACCTACATTCACTTTACCACTTGCTTTGACAAAAGTAGAATTGTTAGATGAAGGTGTAATCTTTTCATTCACATAACTTATTCCTCTTTTGTCACTAGGATGCTTACCAATCTTGATGAGAGTTTCTACTTTACTAGCACTAGATGACATCTTACCTATCATCTTGTTAGCCTCATCAAGCTTATCTCTAAGCATCTTCTCTTGACACTCATGCTTACTAATTTTGACTCTAAGCACATTTTCAAGTCTTTGAGCACGATCAAGAGAATCATCTCTTTGCTCAACTTCTTGTTTCAAAATTCCTAGACTTTCATTACTATATTTCAAGTTATTCTCTAGACTAAGGATTTTGTCTTTAAGCTCTTTATTCTCTTTTTGCTTATTCTCTCCTTCCATGATAAACAACTTCATAGTAAAATCTTTTTTCAAATCATCTAGCTCTTGAGCACTTTCTTCTATCTTTGAAAAATATTTTTCAATGGTTTCTTTATGCTCCTTGATGACTTCATTTTGCTTGCTTATCTTCTCTAAGGACAAATTCTTCTCATTTTCAAGAGCTTTGATTATCACCACTAAATTTGGCATTGATCAACTTCAACTTATTGTTCTCATCATTCTTCTTGACATTTTCACTAGTTAGTTGAAGGATCTTGTCATTTAAGCTTGTTTCATCATGATGTGAGGAGAATTCACTATCTTCATTACTTGAAGAGTATTCACTTTCCTCACTACTTGAGGATTCTTCACTACTATCCTCAAATCCACCTTCATAAATGGCCATATGAGCAACGCAATTTCTAGAATATTCATGAATATCCGAGGACTCATTTTCTCTTCCACATCACTCATGGGTCTAATGTAGGCTTTCATCATACTTTTCCAAAATGAGTAGTTACCACTATTTAAGAGTGGAAGCCTAGCACTAGAAGAACCTTCCGGTAACAAATCACCCATAGCATAAAAACAACAAACACTATAATAAGGACCTATCTAATTACTTGTAGAAACCAGGCTTTGATACCAATTATAAATTCCCTTAACCAATTATAGTGTAAAATATACCTAGGGGGTGAATAGGTATATGCTCAAACTTTAATCTTTTTTAAAAACACAAACAATCTTATACAACACTTAGCATAATATCCAAAATGATATATGACAAAGCAAATGACACAAATCAACTAAGTGAATAAATTAAAGATGCTAAAAATCAATACAAGATATTTACGTGGTAAAACCTTCTAAGAGGAAACATCCACGGGTTGATACCACAACCACCTGTAAAAGCAAATCTACTATTTCAAATAAGAGTTACACACTCAAGCAATCAACACATGCTCTCCAAGCTATCACTCTTACCCTACCCTTGAACCTAGTGATCTACTAAGCCGACTTCCTATCCAAGACCTCCTGTCTCTAGGAAGATTCCTTGCTCACCTTTCTTGATCCTCCCGACCCTAGGAAAGACTTCTTGCTCAACTATCCAAGTCCTCCCGACTCTAGTTGAGACTTCCTTGCTCAACAATCCGAGGTCTCACACCTCTTGTCCAGACTTCCACTTGCTTAGCTATCCAAGTCCTCCCGACTCTAGCTTAGACTTCCAATTGCTCAAATCAAAGAATCACTCTAAGATATGAGACTTCCTACCTTTTCACAAGGCTCCTAAGTGATCATGAATGCAAAATGCAAACAAGCACTCAACATAGCAAATGATGATCAACAAATTCTATGGACATGCAACTAGATAGCTAGATTATGATTTCAAGGAACAATCACAAATGTATCTACGCAACCTAAGCATGTTATCAACTAAGAACCAAATCAATAAATGAATATACCAATCGATGTAGACCTAGTTCTTAGAAAATGAAATTAAATCTAGAAATAGTCAATCAAGCATAAGAACAAAAGATTTCTAGAAACAATTTCATGTTTATCAAGTTTAGCACAAATCAATCAACCTATCACAAATCTAGCTAAACTTGAAAATCAAATCAACAAACCACAAAATGATATCAAAATCATCTTAGTCATGCTTCTTAATCAAAAGACATCAATCAATAAGAAGATCTAAAAAGAAAACTAAGAAGAAGATGATTTTACCAACAAGGATGAAAATTACGAACTGAAGATCTGATCACAACGAAAGATCTAGACATCATTTAGTTTTGGAAATGCTTGGGGTTTGTAGAACTCTTTAAGAAACTTGAAATCGGTTTTTGAATCAAGTGATTCGGAGTTGAAATGAAGAAGTTATCACAAAACCAAAAATCAAAATGTTGAGAGAAAATTTCTGCACTTGTTTTTCAAATTCGTTTTTCTCAACTTGTAATGAATAAGAAAGAAGGAGAGGTTTTAAAGAGAAACAAACCAAAAGAACAAATTTCCCTCATGCCTTAGTGCCTCCCCGAGATGGCACGGGGCATCTCGGGGCAGCAAGGCTTTGGGGCCGAGATGGCCACGCGCCATCTGGGGAAGGTGCCAAGTGATGTCTTTTGCCATCGCACCTCTTCCCTTGCGCTCCTCTCTCGTTCTTCGACCGTTCCTTGGCCTCCAAACTTCGAATTTGAATCCGTTTAAAGACTAAAAACTAAGACTCCCTCACGGACATGGAAATATAAGATACTCAACCCAGAATATAAGAATTCGACTCAATATATGAAGACGAAGACAATGTATGCAATAAGAGTTGAAAGTGTAGTATCTTTTGACTTAAAACTCGAAATCAATAGTATGAGTAACTGAAATGACCGGAACTCAATCATGAATAATCTAAGACTAAAAATAAGTTCAAGATCCATGTTATACAAATATATAAACAAACAAATACATTTCATACAAGAATGCAAACTACATAGAGATAGTCTCCAATCATGCATTTTTCCAAAACATGTTACTTTCATACCAATGCATGAGCCTTCAACTTCAAGTGTGTGAATATGTTATACCAAATGATGCGCTACGATGCAGGGACACAAATGTATGAATTTTGTGTGTGTGTGTGCCTACGCCTTGCAAGAGAAAGAAGAATCTTGATACCTTAGCATCCAAGTAAGCACATATCCCTTTGAAGACGAACTTTGCATGCAAAGTTGCTTTCCATCTTTGAAGCCCGATCTAATTACGAACCACATAAGCAACTAAGAAATACAAACAAAGAGTGTTTTGTTATGGAATCAAGTCAACACAAATCTAAAACCTAACACTCCCCTCTGATTTTTGTGGAGTTTTTGACTCACTGTAGACAGACAGATGTTGTTTGACACAGTGGGTACTTTACCCATATCTATCGGTAGAGTAGACAGGGAAGTGGAAATTCCCCCTCTGTAATCTGGTCTAAATATTATTAATTGGATCATATTCGAATTACCAACGGTGGATCCCTTAGTCCTAGTTTTAATTTTAATTGATTTACATTTTTATAACAAACTTTGTAATTAATCTAGATAATTATTTCTACAAGGACAAGTAAACAACCTTGTTTGGTTCGATCTGGTCTTACCGGTTAATTTATTACTTTGACACTCTTATAATTGGGAGTAGGAAAACTTCTTTAGGATGTGTCAAGTTTTTTGCACCGTTGCTGGGGAGGTAAGTCCGCCTTTTCAATGTAGAGGTAATTTCTTTTTAATTTTATTTTAGTTTTGCTATTTCTTTTTCTCTAATCTTCCTTGTTCTCATTTTGTATTCAATTTTGCATTTTAGCATAGATCTAATTTATATTTATATATAGGTCATTTTTACTTTTCACTTTTGCAGATTAGTCCCCTATCTCTCATATTTTCACTTTAGTCCCTAGATCTATAGACATTTGCATTTTTACCCTAACATTTGTATATATTTACATTTACACGCTTAGAATTTTCATCTTAGTTATTTCCGTCACTTTTTCTTTTATTTTCTTTATTTTTGTGTATGTCACCTCCATGACCCTCATTAAACGTGCATGAGATGTTGGTCTCGAATATCTAACGGTAGGTTAATTAGGAGATCATAATCACCCACATTCACCAACAATATGGTTGAAATCCCACTTAAACATCCACTAGGAAACCAAGCAGAGAACCTTGTAGACATCCTTAACAACATGTCTCAACAAAGCAACCATCCCATTTATGTTGACCTTGACCAACACATTAACCCAAATCCACCTAGAACTCTAAGAGACTACATGAACCCCACACACACTAGAGCACTTTCATGCATAACTTTCCTACCAAATGCAGCACACTTTAATTTTAAACCGGAAATCATTCAACTTTTACCCAATTCTCAAGGTCTTGAATCTGAAAACCCATATTTGCATCTTAGGGAGTTTAAGGAAGTCTGAAACACTTGCACTGACCAAAATGTTAGCATGGATAAAATCAGGCTTAAGTTTTTTCCTTTTTCCTTTAAAGATAAATCTAAAACTTGGTTACAAAACCTTAGGTCAGGATCAATCCGAAATTGGAATGATATGCAACAATAGTTCTTAAAGAAATTTTTCCCACCTCATAGAACAAACTCTCTTAAGAGGCAAATCACTTCGTTTACCCAAAAACCTGGGGAAACACTTTACGAATATTAGGATAGGTTCAAATAGTTGTTAAATATCTGTCCACATCACGGTTTTGAAACATAGAGGATAGTGTCATATTTCTACGAGGAACTCACACCCCAAATTAGACAAGACATATGATATGTAATGGGGAGTTTAGGGATAAAAGTAAAGAAGAAGCACTTGACTACCTTGACTACATCCTTGAGAATGCTCAAAATTGGGACACCATTGGTTCCTATGAGTCCATGAGCAAACCACAACCATCTCTATCTGGTGGAGGCATTTACAATCTTAGGGAAGACCATGACCTTGAAGCTAGATTTGCATCCCTAGATAGGAAAGTTGAAGCTTTAGAAATTAAAAAGAGTGAACATATAAAATTTGTACAGGAAATTGCATGCTATATATGTAATTCTGATGATCATATCACTCATAGTTGTCCAACTTTACCAGGTCCATCACAACCACCTGGTCCATCATATCCACAAACACACCAAAATTTCAAAAACCCTCAAGGCTGTGCACTTTATGTCCGACCATCTAGGAAAAACCTTGAAGACACTTTGCACTCTTTCATTGAGAAGTAAGAAACCATTAACACCCAAACTGCATAAACCTTGACAGATGTTGAAGATTGCTTCTACACTCACCATACACGGAAAAGTAAGTTTCCATCTCAACCACAACCAAATCCTAAGAGTCAGTCAAGTTCTTATGACAATAACCAATGCCTAGACCAAGTCAAATCAATTATCACTCTTCGTAGTGGTAAGGTCATCAAAAATGCTTTGAAATATAAAGGAAACATCAAAGAAAGAAAGCTTTTATGGCTGAGCAGGTAAGTTCCATTATTTCTAACAAAAATGCTTTGAAATATAAAGATCCTGGTTGTCCCACTATTTCCTGCATAATTTGTGACTGTAAAATTGAGCATGCTTTACTTGACCTAGGTGCTAGTGTAAATTTGCTCTCATACTCAGTTTCTTAGTGACTTAAACTTGGTGAGTTAAAACCGACTTCAACCACACTTTGCCTTGCTGATATGTCAATTAAAATACCTAAGGAATAATGGAAGATGTGTTAGTACAAGTCGATAAATTTATCTACCCGGTAGATTTTATTGTCTTGGAAACATAACCTGTTTTTAATGAGCACAAATCAAATCCTATTATATTGGGCCATCCATTTTTAGCTACTGCTAATGCCTTGATTAATTGAAAGAATGGAATAATGACCATGTGTTTTTGGAAATATGGAAATTGATTGCAGTATTTTTGATCTTTTAATCAATTTAAAGAAAATGTTCGTTCAATGGAATCAGTGATTCCAAAAGTTGAACACTAATTAATCTAATTAAATCCTACTCTAAGTGCAAGAAAACTAATTGCCATAATGCTTGTTTTGGATTGGTAATTTTTACTCACTAATATGCAAAATCAAATAACTCAATTACTCAAAAGCTCACACAAGAATATATGAATATGAAGAAATGCTAAGGAATTAATGCAACCTAATTAAACTTCTCAATGTAATCCATAAGTCTCACTAAAGCATATAATTCCAATTGATAGGGTTTGTTTCATGAAGCACCTAATCTTTCTTATTACTCACACAAGGTCATGTAATGAGTAAGGGTTAGAATTAGTTTCTAATTAAAAACTCTAAACCAAATCACACATAGCATGGTCATGCATATGGAAATTTTCTCAATTATTAAGCTTGTAGTTAAGGACTAAATGGGATTGTCACCCACATCTAACCCTCAACATCATAAATTAACTAATCCTAACACAAACATTCATTGAGGTCTCATTTGAATATAGGTGAAGGAATTAGAGCAATTATTGCAATAAAAGAGACTACCAATGTAATTAATTAATAAGCATAGACCGTAGGATTACAAAGAGTTGTTCAATCGGTTTACATTAATCCCCTAACTTAGAATTAGTTACACATCAAAGAAAGGAAATAAAATAAAGAAGAGTGAAAGAAGAAACCAAGGTTGGTCATTGAGGTTCCTTGACTTGTAAGCTTCCTCTTCTTGCCTTCCAAGTTCCAAGATGGATGGATGGGAAAGTTGTTCAAGAATGGTGATGGAGGGGTGAAAGTGTCCGAAATCTCGTGTGGCTGATGATCCTTTCCAAGAATTCATAAGGGTATTTATATGGGTCCAAAAATAGGTCAAGAATCAACCTAGGAAAGTGTGCAACGTACTGTCGCGTCGTTGATTTGTCTTGGTTGTCCATAACGGAAAACCAACCGCGACACTCCGCCTCTTGTTCTCCACGTCTTCTCTTCAGGTGACACCTCTCACGATAATGTCTAAGGAAGTTTCTATCACTAGATATGTGGCGGTTGTCCATGACGAAACTTGACCACGACATGTCGCTTCTTTGGTAGCTTGTGCGAGATCTCTAAGCGACAATTCTAGCGACTACTAAAATAAGTTGTTGTCGCTCATGGTGTCACGGTTGTCTATAAAGACACGCCCCACCGTGACAGCTTGCCCTTTTGCCCAAGTTTCTGATTTCCAGCACTCTTGAGTCCCTACTTCACTCAAATCACCAAATGATACCCCTAATCATGAAATCCAGCAAAAACACTCAATCGAGCCATTAAACACTTGATTTTACTCGAGAATTAAGCAACAAGCATAGGAAGGGGGACTCGAAAACTAGTGTTATCATGGCTCGATCAACACCCCTAAACCTAGCCTTTTGCTCGTCATCAAGCAAAATCAAGAGAAAACAACAACAGAGCAAACAAGCAAATAACACAACAAATCGATAAAAACAAAAGAAATTCAAACAACAATAACTCAAAAGTCATATTTTCAACTGATGGTGAGATGTAAAGAGGTGTGGATAAGGAGAGTAGACACATGCAACACGTTCTCAAGCAACTCGAAGGCACTCATAAGACACTCGAACAACATGAATCCCACACCTAAAATGCTATCATGTCGGGAACTACTCACTATCACTCCTCGAGCGTAATTTGCTTTGACTCTAAACCTCTCGTGGACATTCTCTTTTCTTTCCTCTCAGAGTTCTAAGTTAACACTCATGCAAAGTATGTGTAAAGTCCTCATTTATTGATTGGCTTATTTCATGAACAAATCACATTTTTGAGGTATTATATAAGGGTAGCTTAGGCTCTTAAGACCTCAAGAGGAGAAGCACCGAAGGTAAAATTCTTGTGCTTACTTGCTTTGAAGAGATAGTTGCACACACTCACAAATTCATGCATATCTCTTATTCATATATGTTGTGTGCTTATTCTTGTGTGCATTTTGGTTTAAATGACTCTTGTTGATTTATTTGCATCTTGTAATTAAATTGTTTATGTCATGTTAGGCATTAGAATAGGATGCATTTTTTATCACTCTTAAACTTATTGATTGTGTGTGTTTGAGTGTTGAAAATAGGCATTGCGCTGGTGGTGCGCTACTCAACTAGCGCAACATTCCAGTGGACAGTTGCATGTGTGGCGCGCCACTGAGTTGTGCTGCTGCACCCGGGTAAAGATGCAAAAATGGGCAGTGCGCAAATTAGGTTGTACACTGTTGGTGCGCTACTCGACCAGCGCACATAGAGGAAGCTGAAACATTTTTTTCCAAAACGACCTCACTTTGTTTGGATATCATATATATATATATATATATATATATATATATATATATATATATATATATATATATATAACTCTTTGCTTTAAGGTCGTGTAAGAGTTCAGAACATCATATATTTTCCTTAAAACACATTTCAAAGGAAAAACTCTTCCAAGAACTCATCTTTAAACACTCAAAACATTCCCATATGCATAAAAACTTCATCTTGCATCATCTAAAGCCATTTAGAGTGCATCCATGGATAAGTTTGCTTCATCACATCTTGTTTGGTAAGTTCTTCACTATCTTCTTACAAGTGAAGTGTTTTACTTGCTAAGTCATCTCTTTAATTATTTGTATGCTCTTAGAACATATTCTAGATACAAATTAGAGATTGTTGTGATGACATGATTGAGTGTTGTATTGTGATAGCTTCATATGATTGTTTGATCTATGTTTAGCTAAGCTTTTTGAACATGTCATTTAGCTCATGATATCTAGGATTGCAATAATTGTCATCTCATTATCCTAGATAAGCATATAGGGTTTCCTAGCCTTGTTTGTTCATTGAATATCATCATATATTCACATAGGACATTTTATCTCTTCATTAAGAAGTAAGACTCGTGTTGCATCCGGGAGTAGGTAGCTTAAATCGCAAGCAAGATGGACTAGGTTCACTTATACCGGGATTAGGTAGTGGTGGTGGATTTAAACCAGGATTAGGATGTAATTCCTTTGCCATTAGTGGATTAGAGGTTCTAGTGTGGCGCACTCATCAGCCCGTGGTTTTTCCCATTTGGAGGGTTTCCACGTATATCTCAAGTGTCTTTAATATTTCTGCAATCTTTACACTTGTGATTTTGTTGTAACTAGCTAGGGGAATTTTCGTCAATTTGAACTTTAACAAAAATTGGGTAAATTTGTTTAAAATCTATTCACCCCCCCCCCCCCCCTTCTAGATTAATATTATACACACCATAATATTTGTTTCAATTCGTATCAGAGGAGGTTCCTAGACATACATAGGTGATCCTTGCTCATTTTGGTGTGTGTTGCATTTTGTGTGTGTATTGATCATTCATACACTTGCATTCATATCATTCATTCATTAAACACAATGAGTGGAAACGGTGGCAACGAGGGAGCTTCTAGTACTAGACCTCCACTTCTCACTGGATTCAATTATGCCTCTTGGAAAGGCAAGATGGAGTCGTATATTTTTCAAATTCATGACAGGGCATGGATGGTGGTTAAAGATGGCTACACTCCACCCATGATGACTCCTACAGATGGAGGAGATGATGTACTCAAGCCAAAGGCACAGTGGAACGCACAAGAGTTTGAGGCATCGAAGTGGAATAGAAAGGCAATGCATGCCATCCTATGTGCAATGGATGAGAACCAGTATAAGTTGGTTCAAAATACTAGGATAGCTAAGGAGGCATGGGATATCCTAGAAGTTGCACATGAGGGAACCGATGTGGTCAAGGAATCGAATCTTCATGTTCTCTAAACGTAATTTGAATTGCTCAAGATGGATGAGAGTGAGTGCTTCAATGACTTTGAAGTGAGGTTGATGACATTGTGAACCAAAGTCATCAACTTGGTGATCCTTATTCGGATAGGAAGATCAAGCAGAAGATTATGAGATCTCTACCCGATAGATTTAAGTCTAAGGTGACGGCTTTAAAAGAAATTAGTGGCTACAAGGATATGAAGCCGACTGAAGTGATTGAGAGTCTTCTAGCTTACGAATATAGGAAATGTCCTAACCCTACACCACCGAAAAAGCAAAAGGATGTTGCTTTGAAAGCCTTCAAAGTTGAGAATGAGGAGAGTGATGACTCGGATGAAGAAATGGCCTTGCTAATGAGGATGTTCAAGAAATCCTACAAGTCCTAGAAGAGAGGTTTTGGATCCAAGGGTCAAGACTTAAAGAAGAAGGCTCCCTTCAAAAAGTTTGAGCCTAGGCAAGAAAAAGACCAAGAAGAAAGGAGCCCAATGCTATGAATGTGGTGGGATAGGTCACTTTGCCCCAGAATGTGCAAATCACAGGGTCAAGAAAAAGGGAAAAGTGATGGCTGCCACATGGAGTGAAAGTGATAACTCCAATGAAGGAGATGAGTCTTCATATGATGAAAAACTCATGGCTAACTTCATAGCATTTACATCCTTTCTCATCTTGATCGGGCTCTAGGTCCTTTTCATCCGATTGACTCGAAATTGTTCTCCCCATTTTCTTCTTGGGACGGATGCCCTCTCCTCTATTAGGTCTTGCCAAACCTCGTCCAGGAAATAGTGAATACCATGTGCGTATCCTAATGTCAGGCCCGGTCTCAACAAACTCATCAGAGGACATATCTATACCCGTCTCCTGGCAGAAAAATGTGATAAGGCAAGGGAACACAATTGATTCTTTCCATGTTATATCCCATGCTGACTTGTTAATCTCCATCTTCACAATCACCCCCACTTCTAAAGGATGCCCATGTTTAAAGCAGTAAAGCAAGGTGGCTACTGCATAAGATACTGTGGTGCGGTGTCCGCGTGGCCTCAAAGAGTGAAAAATGAAAATGTGCCAGAAGGCCATCTCCAGTAGTAACCTCTTCTGCTTGATCGGGTTTGACCTGGAGTTCCAAAATTCCATTGGCTGAGCCACCAAAATGTTTGCTAGGTCAATGTTCATTCTAGAGAAGATGTTAAACTTAGGGACCCCCTGAAACATAGCAACTGTGTGTGGACGTTCAATCTTGTAATGTCTGTTAATGTTCTAAGAATTGATTCAGACTTCTTTACCACGAACCAAGACTGAACTCCCTAAGTTGTAGTTCCTCTCAATTACCCCTGCATAAAATTCTTTAACAATCTGAGGACAGTATTTTGCAAGCCTCTGAACAAAAGTCTCCTAACCCTGAACTCCAACCATTCCAGGAATCGGGGTCTCATCCAACTCGCTCAAGTTGATCCCCATTTCTGGTATGAACTTCTTCCCATTGAATTTTGCTATCTTAGCCGAAAAATCAGGGTTTTCGGCACAAGGTGGAATCTGCCTCTTTCCTTTGTCTTAACCCCTTCTCAGCCTTTCCATATTGCTGGAATCCCCAGTCTCAGTTTGGTTGGAATCTACCCTAGCAGTCTGCTTGGTTCTAGCCATTTTTCACATTAAAATAACCATTGTGTCGCTTTAATTTGGACCACTTAACAACTCTGCCTTAACTCAGCAACTCCGGCAATCTGATACACCATGGATACCACAATCACAAGTATGCAAAATAATTCGATTCAAACATCCAACACAAAATAATCCTGAAATTTTCCCCTAATTATGCCCTAATTCAACTAAAATCAACCAATTTCACTCATAACTCCTCCAAAAACACAAAATCAATACAATATAAACTTCAATATACTTCACAAACCAAAACCCACCTTTCAATTCACACAAATATGGAAGCAATTTTTATCACCCCCAAACAATCCGAAATTTCCCCTAAATCAACCCTAGATGTATAAGAGATAATAGAACTAGGAATTGGGACTAACAAGGGCAAAAAACAAGTGAAAAGAAGAATAAATTACAGATTGTGTGGGTTGGAAGTCTTCGACGTCGCGTGAAGGGAGAAAATTCGCTGTTGGATTTGAAAATTTTGGTGAGGAACTGCCCTTCCACGAACTGTTCATTTGATACTGAGTGCTTGTCGCGGTCTTCCATGACAGAAACCCAGACCGCAACACACCGCTTCTTCATCATAGCCCTATTTCTGGTGTCGCGGTTGTGCAACCATACAATAGTTGGGGTGACATGTCGAGTGACAGCAACCTTAGAATATGTTGTGGGGTTGTGTTGCAGTCTTCCATGACAAAAAATCAGACCGTGACATACCGCTTCCTTGCTCGTTTATTATCGTGTCTGTGCATTAGCGACACACCAGTGACACATTAGGCGACAATAACTCTTTGATTTTGTCACGTGGAAAGGTTACGGTTTTCCATGACGACATCATGACTGCGACATACCTGGAAAATTCCTCCTTAATGCCATTAAGTGTTCAAAAGTGCCTAATCTGCACATATACTCAACAACAATCATATCAAGGGCATTAGCTTGAAGAAAATATGGGTCGAGAAAGCTTAAATGGAGTTACTAGACTTGTATGCAAAATGAAAAATTACCCTCAAACCTATGTTTTTCCACACCTTTATACTAAAATTACAGTTTGTTTCTAAGGGTTAAGGTGTGGATGAACTTAGACCTGGGAGTGAAGTAGAATCACTACCATTCACAATTATTATCTAAACTTAAAATTTATTTGAAAAGAAGGTACCTAGGTGGGTTGCCTCCCACCAAGCCCACTATTTAACATCTAGGCAAGACGTGGTGAGAGCACTACGGCTCTTGGAGCTCCATCTCTTCCAACCAAGCAAGGTTCCCTAATTTCTTCACCTAAGGTTTCACCCTTTGCCCATTGACGACACACTTTTCCCCATTCTTCTCATCTTCCACTTCCACTGCCCCATTTAAGAACACTTGAGCCAACCGGAACGGTCCAAACCATCTAGACTTCAATTTTTCGGGAAACAACCTGAGGCGGGAATTGAACAAGAGGACTAACATTCCTAGGTGAAGATCCTTGTGAACTATCATCTTGTCATGGATCTGCTTGGTCTTCTCCTTGTACAACTTTAAGCTTTCATAAGCCTCTAACCGGAATTCCTCCATCTCATTTAGTTACATTTTTCTTTCTTCACCGGCCTTGTCAAAGTCGAAATTCAACTTCCGAACTGCCCAAAAGGCCCGATGCTCAAGTACCATAGGAAGATTGCATGCATTCCCAAAGACCAACCTATATGGGCTCATCCCAATAGGTGTCTTGAAAGCTGTTCTATATGCCCACAAGGCATCATCTAACTTGGAAGATTAATCCTTTCTAGTTGAGTTGACCATCTTCTTAAGGATATTCTTGATTTGCCTATTGCTAACCTTTACTTGGCCCGATGTTTGTGGGTGGTAAGGGGTGGCTATCTTATGCCTCACACCATATTTCTTCATAAGGGAAACAAATGACTTGTTGCAAAAGTGTGTTCCCCCATCACTAATTATAGCCCTAGGAGTCCCAAATCTAGCAAATATGGCCTCTTTCACAAACTTTACAACGGTTTTTCCATCGTTGGTTCTTGTAGCCCATGTTTCTACCCATTTAGACACATAATCAACTGCAACAAGGATGTAGCTAAATCCATAAGAGAATGGGAATCTTCCCATGAAATCGATGCCCCATACATTAAATAACTCGACCACCATGGCACTAGTTAGTGGCATCTCATTCCTCTTTCCAATGTTCCCCATCCGTTGACATCTATCACACATCGTGCAAAATTGAACTGCGTCTTTCATCAATGATTCCTAATAAAATCCCGACTGCAAGACCTTTAAAGCTATCTTCCGGGCTCCAAAATGGCCCCCACAATGTAGCTCATGGCAAAACCTAAGTACGTCCCCTTGTTCAGCTTCAGGTACACATCTCCTAACAACTGCATCGGAACCATGTATGTATAAGAACGGATCATCCCAAACGAACCTTCTAGCCTAAAATATGAACCCCTTCCGTCCATGGGAAGTCAACTATGTAAGAATTACTCCACTAACCAAATAGTTCACTATATCGGCACACCAAGGCTCCATATTCGATACAATCCATAACTGCTCATCAGGAAAGTCTTCTCTTAATGGCAATTCATCCTCTTCTTCCAGTTTTTCCTGCACTATTCTACTCAAATGGTCGGCTACCACGTTCTCCACACCCTTCTTGTCTCGTATCTCCAAATCAAACTCTTATAATAATAGGATCCACCGAATCAACCTTGGTTTGGCATCCTTTTTCTAAAGAAGATACCTAAGGGTTGCATGATCTGAGAACACCACTACCTTGGCTCTCACCAAATATGCTTTGAACTTCTCTAAGGCAATAACCATTGGTAAAAGCTCATTCTCAGTTGTTGAGTAGTTAAGTTGGGCATCATTTAGGGTCCTAGAGGCATAATAAATGACATGTGGGACCTTATCCACCCACTACCCTAAAACTAACCCGATCGCATAATCTGAAGCATCACACATTAGCTCAAAGGGAAACTACCAATTTGAAGGCATCATAATAGGTGTCGTTGTCAAGGCATCCTTCAAGGTATCAAAAGCATGACAACACTCATTACCCATCTCAAATTCTGTCTCTTTTTGGAGGAGTGCACACAAAGGTCTTGTTATCTTTGAAAAGTCTCGAATGAACCTCCGGTAGAACCCTGCATGCCTTAGGAAAGACCTCACTTCCTTCACAGATTTTGGAGGTTGTAAACTTCGGATTACTTCCACCTTTGCCTTACCAACCTCAATTCCTCTCTTGTTTATCACATGGCCAAGAACTATTCCTTTTTGTACCAGAAAATGGCACTTCTCTCAGTTTAAAACCAAGTTGTTTTCCTCACATCTCTGTAGGACCAGGGCTAAGTTCTTCAAACAAATCTCAAAGGAATCTCCAAATACGGAGAAATCATCCATAAAAACCTCAATGATCTCCTCTACCATATCTGAAAATATAGACATCATGCATCTCTGAAAGGTGCCTGGAGCATTGTAAAGACCGAAAGGTATCCGTCTGTAGTCAAATGTCCCAAATGGACATGTGAAAGTGGTCTTCTCTTGATCTTCTGGTGCTATGGCTATCTGATTGTATCCCGAGTAGCCATCAAGGAAACAATAATGACTATGCCCTGTTAATCGCTCCAACATCTGATCAATGAATGGAAGAGGGAAATGGTCATTTCTAGTGGCTGAGTTCAACTTCCTGTAATTAATACACACTCTCCAGTCTGTCTGAAATCTCTGAGGAATCAACTCATCTTGCTCATTTATAGCCACTGTTATACCCGATTTCTTAGGAACTACATGGATAGGACTGACCCACTTACTGTCTGATATTAGATATATGATTCCCACCTCTAGAAAAATCTTGTACATGTAAATAGTAGAACTAATCCCTCTAATGTCTTCAAGAGACCATCTTATGGCTGACTTGTACCTATGTAATACCTTAAGGAGCCTCTCCTCCTTATTATCCTTCAAGTCAGAAGCAAATATCACCGGATATGTCTCATCTTCTACTAGATAGGCATACTTCAATGTGGTTGTCAATTCCTTGAGTTCTAACTTGGAAGGAGGATTTGGTGCAACACGCATGTCTGATACCACCAGATCTTCAAACTCTTCCACATTAGCAACCTCTCTTACTGGCTTAGAAATGTCTTTTGGCTTCTCTTGATTTTCCCAATCCCATTTTGATAATTCTTCTAAGTCTTCATCTCTGAACACGCAATTTATTCCCGGATCTAGAACATCAATAAATGAACAATCATCAGCCCCGGATGGGTAAGATAGTGCATCAAATAGCTTGAACTCCACTATTTCATCTAGAACTGTCATGGTAAGCTTCTCATTCTGTACATCAATGATAGTCTTGGTTGTAGCCATGAATGGTCTTCCTAGTAGAATTGGTCTCATGTTAGTTTCCCCACTGACATCATCCATGTCTAACACTACCAAGTCCACCGGAATGATCAACTTATCAACTTATACCAACACAACTTCCACGATCCCCTTCGGATATCCAACCGATCTATCCGCCATAAGTAACGACATAGTAGTTGGCTTGGTCTCATTCAATCCTAACTACTTGTAAATGGCAAACGGTATCAAGTTGACACTAGCACCTAAATCCAACATTGCCCGTTCCAATTTAGAGTCCCCCACTGTAATGTTGAAACAAAAACTGCCCAGATCCTTGAGCTTGGGTGGAAGTGTCTTCTGAAAAACTGCACTAGCACCACTTGCCATGTACTCTTAATGGCTTGGCCCAATCTTTTACCAGTTGGTGTGAAGACTCTTGAAAAACTTGTCATAAGTCGGCATCTTCTCTATCATGTCAAGCAATGGTAGGTTTACTTGTACCTTTGAGAGGACATCAAAAATCTCCTTGAATGCTTTGTCCATCTTATCCTTTTTTAACCTTCCTGGGAATGGAACCGGTGGAACATACGGGTTTGGTGACTTGTGTAAGAGGGATCTCTTCTCGGGCACATTTTCCACTACTACTTCTTCCTCCTCTTTTAAAGTCTTTCCCCCACTCTCCTCTTCTGACTCTTTGACCTTCTTCCTCTTTGATTCTCCCGCATCATCGGTGACTGAAACTCTACCACTCCTCAAAACGATCATGGCCATAGCTTGCTCTGACTAGCTAGAAAGTCTACCCGGCTCACTCTTGTGAACTGTGTCAGCTACTTGCCCAGTTGTGACTCCAACTTCTTCATTGATGCCTCCAAATTGGTAAACCTTTACCCAATTGCTTGGATGAAATTGTTCAGATTCTGATCTGTCTCCTGTGAACTCTGAGCAAGGCTGGTAACTAGGTCTTCCAAATAAGGCTTCTTTGGTTGATAAGAAGTCATTTCCCTATTTTTGGTATTGTTCCACTGCTGCCCACTTGATCCCTGGCCTTGGTAACTTCCCCGACTGTAACCACATCGATGATCTCCTTAATCGATCGATTGATTGTACAAAGCATTGCTATGAGCGGACCATAAGAAGTTGGGATGATTTCGCCACCCCGGATTGTAAGAGTTTGAATATGGGTCGTTTATTCCTCTTTGATAATTCAAGGCTTGGACATCTTGTGTCTCATATAGCACCATTTCCCTAACTTGATGGTCTTCTTCTTACACCATGCTTGCCCTGCCTTGTTGTTAACCCATGTTTCTTGTCATTACCTCCACTTGCTTAGTTAGTCTAGCCATTTGAATTACCATCTCTGTGTCTTGACTCACCCCATGCTTTCCTCCCCTTCTTGAAGTTGAACTTCTATGTTGGGAGTTGAGAGCCAATGTTTCATATATCTCAAAAATTTATGCAGCTGATTTGTTTGTGATCAAACCCCCACACGCATTGTCCACTAAAGCTTGTGTGAAGATTGTCAACCCATCATAGAAAGTGTGGACCTTGTACTCATCAGTCACCATGTGTGGAGGGATTTGTTCCAAAAGTTAACTATATCTTCCCCATCCCTTATGAAAAGGCTCATCATCTTCCTCGGTGAAACTTGCAATTTGGATCCTAATCTCCTTAATCTTCACAGTTGAAAAAAACCTATTGAAGAAAACTTGGCACACTTCATCCCATGAAGTTAAGGATCCCGCCCTCAAAAAACCAAACCACACCTTGGCTCTATCCTTTAGGCAATACCTAAAACATCTCATCTTCAACTCTTCTTCGGTGAGTCGGTCTATCGGAAAGGTATCCAATATGGAATGATAATCCTTCATGAATTATAAGCAATCTTCGATTGAGTGGCCATTTAAAGAAGGAAGCATGGCAATGTGAAGTCCCTTGAGCTCATAGCTTCTAGCCGCCACACTTTACACTATGGGAGACGGTTGATGCTCCATCATAAGTCGACCAGATTCTCTTATAGCTATGACCCATTGGTTTTCCTCATGTGTAGGTTCCCGTGGTGGTTCCACATTCACATTCTTCTCGTGATCTCCCATTTTCAGAATTGGTGCACCTTCTAGTTCAATAAAAACATCTATTCCCTCAAACAGCCTTGCAAGCCGACCTACTCGGTTTATGTTGTCGATGACCGGAAAAAAATTCCTTCCAAAAGAACGACGACCTTACATACACATGTGGTCCTGAAACACCAAAAACAAAAATACCAAAGAAGTAAAAAGAAACTAAAAAGAAATAAAACTATCGTAATAAAACAAATGACACACACACTACCTAAATCGACTAACTAGATTCAACTTATAAATCTACGCCGATCCCAGGCAGCGGCACCAAAATTGATTGCAGTATTTTTGATCTTTTAATCAATCTAAAGAAAAAGTTCGTTCAATGGAATCAGTGATTCCAAAAGTTGAACACTAATTAATCTAATTAAATCCTACTCTAAGTATATGAAAACTAATTGCCATAATGCTTGTTTTGGATTGGTAATTTTTACTCACTAATATGCAAAATCAAATAACTCAATTACTCAAAAGCTCACACGAGAATATATGAATATGAAGAAATGCTAAGGAATTAATGCTACCTAATTAAACTTCTCAATGTAATCCATAAGTCTCACTAAAGCATATAATTCCAATTGATAGGGTTTGTTTCATGAAGCACCTAATCTTTCTTATTACTCACACAAGGTCATGTAATGAGTAAGGGTTAGAATTAGTTTCTAATTAAAAACTCTAAACCAAATCACACATAGCATGGTCATGCATATGGAAATTTTCTCAATTATTAAGCTTGTAGTTAAGGACTAAATGGGATTGTCACCCACATCTAACCCTCAACATCATAAATTAACTAATCCTAGCAAAAACATTCATTGAGGTCTCATTTGAATATAGGTGAAGGAATTAGAGCAATTATTGCAATAAAAGAGACTACCAATGTAATTAATTAATAAGCATAGACCGTAGGATTACAAAGAGTTGTTCAATCGGTTTACATTAATCCCCTAACTTAGAATTAGTTACACATCAAAGAAAGGAAATAAAATAAAGAAGAGTGAAAGAAGAAACCAAGGTTGGTCATTGAGGTTCCTTGACTTGTAAGCTTCCTCTTCTTGCCTTCCAAGTTCCAAGATGGATGGATGGGAAAGTTGTTCAAGAATGGTGATGGAGGGGTGAAAGTGTCCGAAATCTCGTGTGGCTGATGATCCTTTCCAAGAATTCATAAGGGTATTTATATGGGTCCAAAAATAGGTCAAGAATCAACCTAGGAAAGTGTGCAACGTACTGTCGTGTCGTTGATTTGTCTTGGTTGTCCATAACGGAAAACCAACCGTGACACTCCGCCTCTTGTTCTCCACGTCTTCTCTTCAGGTGACACCTCTCGCGATAATGTCTAAGGAAGTTTCTATCGCTCGATATGTGGCGGTTGTCCATGACGAAACTTGACCACGACATGTCGCTTCTTTGGTAGCTTGCGCGCGATCTCTAAGCGATAATTCTGACGACTTCTAAAATAAGTTGTTGTCGCTCATGGTGTCACGGTTGTCCATAAAGACACGCCTCGACCGTGACAGCTTGGCTTTTAGCCCAAGTTTCTGATTTCCAGCACTCTTGAGTCCCTACTTCACTCAAATCACCAAATGATACCCCTAATCATGAAATCCAGCAAAAACACTCAATCAAGCCATTAAAAACTTGATTTTACTCGAGAATTAAGTAACAAGCATTGGAAGGGGGACTCGAAAACTAGTGTTATCATGGCTCGATCAGAAATTAAACTTAATGTTTTCAACATATCTGAGAAACCATTTGATGATGAAAATAAAGATGAAGATGTAGACATTATTGAAACCATTGTTGAAGATCATATTCAAAGGGATTCTTTTAACTCATCTTAAGTTTGTTTGATCAATTCACCTGAGTTAAGCATGCATTCACATCTTGATGATTGTTTGCTGTTTGTCGAAGAAGAAGGAGACACTCCAGATTTTAAATAATTGGAAAAGAAAGATGACGAGCCAGAAGAAAAAGCCCATTAACTGGATTTGAAGCTCTTACCAAAAGGACTCACATATGAGTACCTTGGAGACGAGTATACCTAACCAGTGCTAATCTCTTCTAACCTCACAGAAGAGCTAGAAGGTAAGCTATTACATGTTTTAAAGAAATATAAGAATGCAATTGGTTGGACTTTGAAAGATTTGAAAGTCATTAACCCCTTGATTTGTTCACATTGAATAAATTTAGAGGAAAATGCTAAAACATATTGACAACCCCAAAGAAAACTTAACCCACACATGAAAGAAGTTGTCAAGACTGAAGTCTTTAAATTACTTGATGTGGGAATTATATACCCTGTCTCTGGTAGTAGGTGGGTGAGTCTTAAACAAGTTATGCCCAAAAAATCTGGAATTACTGTTGTTAAAAATGAAAAGGGTGAGTTAATTCCAACTCGTGTCCCATCTAGTTGGCGTATGTGCATTGATTATAGAAAATTAAATGATGCCAATAGAAAAGATCATTTTCCCTTTCATTTCCTTGGCCAGATTTTAGAAACAGTAGTGAGACATCCCTACTACTACTTTATTGATGGGTATTCAGGATACTATCAAATTCTCATTGCATTAGAAGACCAAGAAAAGACCACATTCACATGTTCTTTTGGAACCTTAGCATAGAGAAGAATGCCATTTGGTTTGTGTAATGCTGCAGCCACATTTCAACGATGCATGCTAAGTATTTTTAGTGACATGATTGAACATTGTTTAGAGGTCTTTATGGATGATTTAACTGTGTTTGGAAATTCTTTTGATGATTGTCTTAATAACTTGGAAAGAGTCTTGAAACGTTGCATAGAAAAAGAACTTGTGCTTAACTGGGAAAAGTGTCATTACATGACCACGTCTGGATTGTTTGGGTCATGTTGTGTCATCAAAAGGAATCGAGGTTGATAAGGCAAAAATTGAAGTCATTATGAAGTTACCACCACTATAAACAATCAAAGATATACGGTCATTTTTTGGGCATGCAGGATTTTATAGGATATTTAATAAAGATTTCAATGTCATATCTAAACCACTTTGTAACCTCTTATTAAATGAAACAAAATTTGAATGGACACAAGAGTGTCGAGAGTCTTTTAAAAAGATAATTAACCTTTTCACATCTGCTCCTATCATGTAATCTCCTAATTAGTCCATGCCTTTCGAATTGATGTGTGATGCAAGTGATTTTGTTGTTGGAGTTGTCTTAGGACAAATAAGAGAAGATAAGACTTTTGTGATTTGTTAGGCAAGTAAAACTTTGAATAGTGCACAAATGAATTACACCACCATTGAGAAATACTTGTTATGATATTCGCATTGGATAAATTTTGGTCATACTTGATTGGCGCTTCTACCATTGTTTTTACTGATCATGTTGTTGTGAAGTATTTAATCTCTAAACAGGATCTTTTATTCTTTGTCGCAACTTTGCCTTGGTATGCTGACATTGTTAATTATCTTGCAACAGGAATGATGCCACTAGATTGTAATGCACAGGAAAAAAAAAATTTGTCCAAGGTAAAACGTTTTTACTGGGATGACCCGTATTTATTCAAGTATTGTCCAGATCAAATCGTTCGACTGTGTATTCTAGACAATGAGCTAAGTAGCGTCATTAAATTTTGTCCTTCGAAAGCATGTGGTGGTCATTTATCGTCAAAGAAAATGGCTGTAAAAATCTTACAATGTGGATTTTATTGGCCCACCTTGTTTAAAGACGCACCTGCATTCTGTAAAACCTGTGAAAATTGTCAAAAGTTAGGTACCATTTCCAAGCAAAACATGATGCCTTAAAACCCCATTCATGTCATTAAAATATTTGATTGTTGGGGAATTGATTTTATGGGTCCATTTCCACCGTCATTTGGATTTTTATACATTTTGGTTGGCGTTGATTAAGTGTCAAAATGGGTTGAGACAATTCCTTGTCGAAATAATGATCACAAAACAATTATTAAGTTTTTAAAAGAAAATCTTTTGAGTCGATTTGGAATCCCTCGAGCCATTATCAGTGATGGAGGCAAAAACTTTTGTAACAGACCATTTGAGTCTTTAATGCAGGAATATGGAGTCACACACGAAATTGCCACACCATACAACCCTCAAACAAGTGGTCAAGTTGAGTTAACAAATAGGGAAACAAAACAGATCTTACAAAAAATAGTTAACCCTAATCGAAAGGATTGGTCTCTTAGACTAAATGATGCACTTTAGGCTTACCGCACTGCATTCAAAACATCTTTGAGTATGTCTCCTTATCGTTTAGTTTACGGAAAACCTTGCCACTAACCTGTTGAACTTGAGAAAAAAAACATATTGGACCATTAAAGCTTTCAATTCTAACCTAAAAGATGCTGGTGAATTGTGCAAGTTACATATAAAAGAACTTGAAGAATTAAGAAATGATGCATATGAAAATGTAAAATTTCTTAATGAAAAATCTAAAACCTTTCATGACAAACAAATTTTAAGAAGATCATTTGAAGTTGATCAAAAGGTTTTGCTTTATAATTCTCGACTTCATTTATTTCCTAGCAAATTGAAATCAAAGTGGAGTGGTCCATTTGTTGTGAAACACGTGTATCCATTTGGTGCCCTTGACATTGAGAATCCTAGGCATGGTAATGTGTTTAAAGTAAACGGACAACGTGTAAAACCATTCTTAGAAAATAAAGATTTTCAAAAAGACTTTGCAGTCCTTTCTAACCCTTGTTACAATGGTGAGTAAACAAATCTCTTGCTTCTGACTTTATTTGTGTTTGTAACTATTGTTTTTGTTTTTGTTTGCTTTTACGTTTTGAATTTTTGCAGGATTAATTTCTAGGTTTAATTTTTACTTGATGTGTTTTGCTATATAACCCCTGTTAAGTGGCGGTTAACAGTACTCTGTGACAATTCAAGTCTGTTTAATTTAGTTTTCCAAATAATCGATTCCCCAAAACAAGGCTTGGATGAAATTTTCACAAACCTGTGAAAACGTTTTCCATCGTTGCCCCAAAATGCTCTGAAAGAGATTTACAAAGCATGGTCCGAAAGATTACGCTTACTGATGATGTACAACATTCCTGCTGATATTCGCTGGTTGATCGAAGCTAAGGTGCATCTAGCAGGTGAGTCTTCTGATTCATTTTTATCTTACATGCCTGGTTTTGGAAAAAGTAACCTTGCAAGAAAATGAAGAGCTAAGAAGTTAGGTATTAATTGTCACAAATGTGCACGTACAACTTGCAACACACGTTGATGTTCTTTAGAAATAGTGTCTAATAATCGAGAAGATAAAATTTTATTCATTAAGCATGGTTTGCGTAGGGAGTCATTGGATATTATCTTAACGACTCTTGATGCACATCCTAGTGGATATGTGCAAATGAAAATTGACCGATTATGGCCACAATTTCAAAAAGAACATGCACAATATAGTCTTGAGAATCTGACTTTAAAAGACCATGTTTGCCAACTTATAAGAAAATTAGATAGGAAACATATTCCCGACCCATAGAGGGCATTGAAGCCATTACTGGACTTAAAACAAGAGGAAGATTTGAGCCACAATCACAACTACCAGTAAATATTCTTTTGTTTTTATTAACTTTTTCCTTCTGCATTTAATGTCTTTTACAATTATTGTTGTTTACTTTTAATTTTTGAACCATGTGGATATAATATCATTGACAAATGCACCGCCCTATACAAATAGGCATATCATTCTGTTACCTTTTCGGGATCTATAAATACAAACATTTGTTTTCCTTTTTTGCTTCAAGCACTCATAAGCATTCAAAAGAAAAATTCAGAGAGTGCATTAATGGCTTCACCTTCAGCTAAACGATTCACAAACATTTGTGTGTTTGGTGGCACTAATTATAGGAAATACAGAGAGTTTGTTGAGGCTGCAACTCATCTTGGTAAGGTTTTGGCTGAACAGAAAATACACTTAGTGTTTGGAGGCGGTAACTTGGGATTAATGGGGTGTGTTTCACGAGCTGCACAAGATGGAGGTAGTCAAGTTCTGGGTATCATCCCAAAACCTATGGTCGTAGTAGACATCGTCGGAAAGACAAACGGTGAAGAGCTAGTTGTTTCAGGTATGCATGAAAGACTGACTACAATACTACATCATGCTGATGCATTTATAGCTTTGCCAGGTGGTTTTGGAACCTTAGAGGAAATCTTTACAATGGCATCATGGGCACAACTACACATCCATGAAAAACCCATCGGTTTATTGAATGTAAATAAATTTTATGATGGATTGCTTTAATTTCTTAATCATGCTCAGAAAATTATTACATTCCACCTTCAGTCTAAAAAATCTTTATCTCTGCTTCAAATCCTCATGGCCTGATTGACTAGTTACAAGCTTTAAAATATGAGTCAGATCGCTCAACCTCCAAAATAGATTGGTCCATTGATGAAGACAACAAGAAACACATAATTGATATGAATCTCAGTTTATAATTATCCAATGGTTTTTATGCATTTTATTCTCCTTTATTTTGTATTACTTTTGGTTTTTTTGTAGGATTTTGTTGTCTTTCAAGTTGTTCAGGTGATATCTTCTAAACTATACCTCTTTCTAAAAACATTGGGGACAATATCTCGTTTTGGTTGGGGGAGAAGGGATAGTTGATTTAATAACTTTTGTTTTTCAAAAAAAAAAAACTAACTTCTGACCATTTTTTTTTAAGATGGTCGAGTAAAGAGATCTTTTAGATACTTCTAAGACACGTCTTTATAGTTTTGATGCATTTTTTCCTCTCTTTAGACTATTCAAATTTATGAACTCTCCATTTTGATATTATTGACTAATCCTTTTGTTCATTTAGTCATCTTGAGAGATTTTTCAAACTTTTCTGGACACACACGCACATTGACACGTGATTATATGCAGTATGTTGAGATTTTACGATATTTAGTTCTGAAACATCATTCTAGGGTAACAACCAAAGGCAGTGGTCTTGTTTAATATATATATATATATATATATATATATATACATATATTATAAAAATAATAATAATAATATTAATAATAATATAATAATAATAATAATTTTGTATGTTTTGACCAAAACTCTTACTGAGTAGCCGGGCCTCATGCCTCAGGAAGCATAGAGTGTTCGCGCAAAACGATGGAGTCTTGATAAGAAAAAAGTGCAGTTTCGTAGTCTCTTTAACTCGAGCAATTAAATCTGAGGGGTGCTTCAACACCTAATGCCCTAAGATCAACTGGTCTAGGAGTCACTGACATAAAGCTTGCTACACGGGTTAAAGAGAAACATCTGCAATCCGAGTAATTAAGCCTGTAGGAGTGTTTCAACACTTAATGCCCTAAAGCCAACTGGTTTGAGAGTCATTGGCCTAAAGCTCGCTACATGGATTAAAGATGGAATGTTTGTTTCTAATTTTTTTCATATTTTCTAGTTTAAAAAAAAAATTGCTACCTAAAGAAGAAGCCCTGATAAGATTTCTGAATGAAAATATTGCTTGATTTCAATTAAATCTCATAGTTATTGTGTTGATCTTTATTGAGCATAAGAAAGCTTGATTGATATCTCGATTGAGGTCTGGTTGTCAGAGGGTGAGAAAAGAGGTCTGTGAGAGTTTGTCTATTTGGTAGCTTTTTAGATTTGGATTAGAGTTTTTGCTATTTTCGCTTTAATTGCTATGGACTAGCAATAAGTTGGTTTGGGGGGAGGGGGGGTGATTAACACTGAAAAGTGTATGTTTACTAAGGGATAATATCATCATTTTACACATCCAATATGATTAATTTCCCAATTTAGACATAATTTTATTCGTTCGCTTAAATAAATGTGTTGTGTAGTAATCAGTGTATTTTTCTTTGTATTTCAGAGGTAATATGGTCAATTTAGAATTATGGAGAAGTCAGACAATGAAATAAACATCATTTTCAAGTTCAGAATGTCAAAAACCCTAGGAAGGCAATGAAGGGCATTTTTATAATTTTGACTATTCACTTTTCACAGTTGACTTTCACTGTTCATAGTTGACTTTTACTGTTCATAGTTGACTTTCAATGTTCACTGATGATGTGGCATATTCCTTTTGAACCGAATTACGAGTGCACCGTACACGCGACTACGGGGAATCACATTCTAAAAGACTGTTGACTTTATCTACTGACGGATGCCGTAGCACATTTCCATTGGACCGAATTATGAGTGCACCGTACACTCGACTGTAGGGAATCATATTCTAGAAGTCGGTGCACTATTTACTGTTGACTTTCACTGACACGGTAATTATTCACTTTTCACTGATGACGTGGTAAAATTTGGACGCTCCTTTCTAAATTCATCCGATGGTCAATTTTCATCCGTATTTTGTATAAATATGAGACCTCTGCCCCCTAATTTGGACATCCTGAATCCAAATCTGATCTTAGATTTGTGAAATTCTCTCTCTAATGTTCTCAAATTCTCAGTTTAAAAAAAATAGTTATTTTCTAGTTAAATTATGTCTGGCTAATTTAATATAGCTAGGGTCAAAGGTGATACTGTTGGTATGGAAAATATGATCCAATTTTGGTAAGTTTATTACTTTTTTGCTTTCTTCCCTCTGATTTTATGGAGTTTTTGACTTACTGTAGACAGACAGATGTTGTTTGGCACAATGAGTACTTTACCCATATCTATCAGTAGAGTGGACAAGGGAGTGGATATTCCCCCCCTTAAATTCGGACTAAATATTAATAATTGGATCATATTCGAATTACCAACAGTAGATCCCTTAGCCCTAGTTTAATTTTAATTTTAATTTATTTACATTTTTATAACAAGCTTAGTAATTAATCTAGATAATTAATTCTACAAGGACAAGTGAACAACCTCCATGTGGTTCGATCCGGTCTTACCGGTTAATTTATTACTTTGACACTCTTATACTTGGGAGTAGGAATACTTCTTTAGGATGTGCCAAGAAGATTGTGAGAATAAACCCATAAGTTGTTCTCCTTCAATGAAAACTTGAAATTCAATCTCTTAGAGCCTTGATTGAGTAGAAATCAAAGATGGATGAGTGGGTTTTTGGATGAGAAGGAGGAAGAATTGTTAGAACCTCGGTTTACCGACCATGCAGCGGAAGTAATATTTTAAAAAAAAAAATTCGTAAATAAATACTATGTCTGATTAAAACCTAGGATTAGTTTTTCGGAACATTAAAATAGGAATCAAAATCGAAATGCATAAAAAGAGAAGAGAATAAATAAATTCTTCATACCTACGTAGGAGACTCCTTCACTTTTATATAATCTGCTCCTAGTTCAAACCACGCGATCTTCCTAGCTATCTCTCGGAACTGGTAACTATGTGTGGGTGTGCCACGTACTCAAAAACTTAGGAGGGTGAAGAGAGAGGAAGAAAAACCTATTTCTTCCAAGTAAAACTACCTAGAACAGTTCTAGTTAAAAAATAAAATATAATTTTTTTTTTCATTTTCGTGTGCACTATTGAATGCAAAAGCAAAAACTTTTTGTTTTACTTGATCTCTCTTTCTTTTGCGTGTTCTCTCGTTTTTCTCAAAGAAGCATTTATGAAAAAATCTCCTTTTCTATACCTTTTTTTAATTTAAAAAATAAAGTCTTTATTTTTTTTTTATTAAAATATATCATCTAATTTTAATTTAAACTATTTAATTTTAAAATTAATATTTAATTAAAACCAATCAACCTAATCTTTTAAGATATCAAATATCTTTAAAAATATTGATTAATATTTTGCTTATTTGATTTGATTTGAATTCAAACTCTTTAAATTCAAAAATTAAATACATAATTTAATAAAATAAAATAATCATATTATCTTATTTTGTTCAAAAACAAATATCAACAAACATCCTCCATTTAGTGATTAATAACATAATTAAATAATCTTATTATTAAATTTATTTAATAACCATTATTCATAAATTAAATAATCTCATTATTAAATTAATTCACGAACAAATATGTTTCACTTTCGTAACACAGTTAATTGGACAATTCAATTAATTAACTGTGACCCTTGTCACCAAAATCGATCGGGTCTATAAGGGGACCTAATGAACCCATAGTATTTTGAGCTCCAATAATCCTTAGAAATAATTAATTAAACTCTTTAATTAATATTTCACGATTATTAACTTTGGTGTTATTCCACTAAGAACTCGAAGCGACACTATCCCAAGTTTAGATGTTTTACACAAACCAACAACTTTTGGTGTCCATCGATATAGATATTACATATTGTATGATCTTCTACAAGTAGTTCATAATTAAAGTTGGATCATAATATCCGTTATACCACTCTAACTATATATTTCCATTAAGTATCATTAATTCTGTAACGAACAATAAATCATACATTCCTTAGGGAATTAGAAGAGTGATCATATTGTTCAAGCCCCGAATCAACCCTTAAGGGCACTACTATCTACTTCTCATAAGAAGAAGTGGATTCCACTATTGTGTCCAAACCTTCCCAGCCACAAGCCAAGCTGCCATCCCAGTAAACGGAGCATATTGATCGGGAATGCTACTTCGACCTCACCCATGGTATTTCAAGACCACTTTCTAACTTGAAGGAGTCGATAAGACACTAAGGATTAAGATTACCCACATATAATCATCATTAATAGATATATATGAATCTCGTTGTTAAACGGATCTTAGTAAGAGATTCATATAGATCATGGCCAGTCCTATATGATTACATCATACAAGGTGCCTCCATTCTCATATCTCCATATGAATGATCCAGTATAGGAACATTGTACACTACGGAATGGACTGCAGCTGTAGATTAACCACAAATAAAGTGCCTAGCATTATTTGCTATCTACGGACTCTTTAGATTGCAAGCCTCTTATTGTATCCATATGTATATGACATTCATATACACAGATCAAGATTACATCCAACAATCTTGGATGGTAAATGCATATGTTATACACAATATATGACATAAGATGAATGAATTAAACTATTCTTTTATTTATGTTCAATTCCATTTACAAATTACAAGTTTTAGGGCATAAACCCCAATAATCTCCTACTGGCATTAAAGCATGAGAGACATGTCTCGTAAACCTAGACTCTCTTGGTGACCCGTAAACAATTTAGTCGGTAAGGTCTTTGTAACTGGATCAACACATTGTCCTGTGAGGCTACCTTTGTGATGATCACATCTCCTCTCTGCACTATCTCTCTAATGAGATGATACTTTCTCTCTATGTGCTTTTCTCTCTTGTGGCTTCTTGGTTGTTTGATATTAGCCACAACACCAATATTATAACAATAAAGTGTGATGGGCTTATCCAGATCTGGAACAACTTCCAGATCACTCAAGAACTTATGGAGCCAAACAGCCTCTTTAGCAGCTTTACAAGTGACTGCATATTCAGCTTCCATGGTGGAGTCAGCAATGCAAGATTGTTCAGTACTTCTCCACACAATGACTCCACCACCTATGGTGAATATTGATCTAGACGTGGATTTTCTAGAATCCCTGTTTGACTGAAAATCAAAATTTAAGTATCCTAAAAAGATCAACCACTCTTGTTGACTAAGTACTGGTCTCACCAGGATCCATCTCATTCAATACAATCTTAAATTGAGGTTTACGGTCACCAATATAGCTAATCTTAAGAAACGTTGCATTTGTCGATACAAATACTGTGTTGTCTTCATGACTATAGAAATGTCCACCTCTAGGCTCTTTGGAGTATCCTACAAACATGCAGGTCGTAGACTTAGGGTCTAGCTTTCCACTTATGTTCTTTAGCACGTGTGTTGAACACCCTCATATGTAAAAATGTCGCAAAGAAGTTTTACGACCATTCCATAACTCTAGAGAAGTCGTAGGAACATATTTAGATGGCACTACATTCGAAATGTATGTCGTTGTTTGTAATCCATGTCACACGTATAGAAAAGACTCCCTCCTCAAGCCGTGTCCAAGAATTTGTCCACTTTCTTGGACTTCTTCTTACCTTAGGCTTTTATGGGCATGGGCTTGGGTTTACCTTTGGCCTTCCCACTAGACATCTTCCTCTTCTTATTTTCAGACGATGATGATTTGGTAACATTTGTCTCACTAGCCTTACTTTTGTTGTCCTTTGTCTATTGAGTAACTGAGTGAGACTAAACCTTAGTTTGTTCATCCCATAATTACTCTTGAACTATTTGAAACTCTTCGGAAGATTCATCAGTACGATGTTGTTGGGGTTTATGCCCTAAAGATGTAATTTGTAAATGAATTTATGAAATAAATAAAAAGAAAAGTTGAATTCATTCTTGTTATGTTATTTATTTTATAAACTTGTGTATATAGTTAACATCCAAGATTGTCAGATGTAATCTCGAACTGTGTATATGAGTGCCATATATAGATGGATACAGTAAGAGACGTGCAATCTAAAGAGTCCATAGATAGCAAATAAAGTTGGGTACTTTATTTGTGGTTAATCTATAGCTGCGATCCATTCCGTAATGTACGATGATTCTATCCTGGATCATTCATATGAGATATGGGAATGGAGACACATGTATGATGTGATAATATAGGACTGGGCAATGATCTGTATGAATCTCTCACCAAGATCCGTTTACCGATGAGATTTATATATATCAAATAATGATGGCTATATGTGGGTGATCTTAATCCTGAGTGTCGTATCGACTCCTTCAGGTTAAATAGTAGTCTTTGATATACCATGAGTGAGGTCAGAAACATTTCCTAATCAATATACACCGTATGTTGGGATTGCGGTTTGGCTTGTGACTGGAAGGTTCGTACACAATATTGGAATCCACTCCTTCTTGTGAGAAGTAGATGGTAGTTCCCTTAAGGGTTGATTCGGGGCTTGGACAATAGGAGCGCTCTCCTAATTCCGTAAGGAAATAGGATTTATTGTCCATTAGAGAATCAACGGTACTTAAAGGATATATGTAATTAGAGGGGTATAACGGACATTATGACCCAGCTCTAATTATGAATTATTGTAGAGGATCACACCATATGTAATAGCTATATCGATGGACACCGAGTTGTATCGGTCTGTGTAAAAGCGTCTACAGTTGAAAGAGTACAGCTTCGGGTTTTTAGTAGAATAACACCGAAGTTAATAATCAAGGAATATTAACTAACGAGTTTAATTAATGATTCCAAGGATTATTGGAGCTTAAATACTGTAGGTCCATTAGGTCCCCTTGTTAGCCCGATCGATTTAGGTAACAAGGCACGGTTAACTAATCGGATTGTCCAATTAGTTGTGTTACGAAAGTGACACATGTTTTTACGGGAATTTATTGAATAATGAGATTATTTAATTAATGAATGTTAATAGTTAAATTAATTAAATAATTAGATTACTTAATTATACTGATAATTATGAATTATTAATTAACTATTAATTGGAGGGTGTTGGTTGATATATGGATTTAGGTGAAGAGAAAATAATAGGATTATTTTATTTTTACTAAATCATTTATCTAAGTATTTGAATTTAAGTTTAAATTTAAAATACTTATTATCACTTTTATTATATTAGATATATTTAAAAATGATAATTAAAAGATATATATCAATTAATAACACAAGAGATTGCAATGGATGCAAATTGGTGTATGCACATGAAACATTAGTCAAAAGAAGAATTTGCATAGGATGCAAATACTTGATACACACATAATATATATATATATATATATATTTGTGTACGTTAGTCAAAAATGAAGCAGGCATGATATAGATATATTGTTTCATGTTTTGTGTGTTTTTGAAACACATAGAAGAAAGAGTTTCTTCAATTCTCTCTACATCCTCCATTCAAGTTCATGAGACCGTGATGCGCCTACACACAATTACCAGTCCCGGGAGATAGCGAGGAAGATCGAGTGGTTCAGACAGGAGCATATCGAAAAATAAAGAAGCCTCCAAACGTTGGTAAGATTTTCTTCTTGATTATATTGATTTCAATTTTCTGTGTTTACATATTATATGTATTAGCTTCGAAAAATAATTACGATCTCAAGTTTTCTGATCCCAGATACAGATTATGATATGTATAAAAATTTTAAAACCTAGTTCCGCTGCATGACCGGTAAACGGGGTTCCAACAATTGGTATCAAAGCCAATTTATTTTTCAAAACAGGAAAAAAATTTCGATGCTCCTGTATGTATGAATGTGTAGGCACCATCTACATGATTGTATAAACGTTTATAATTAAATTGTTTAATTTAAATATGGTTGATCGTAATATTTTATAGTACTGTGGATTTAGGGTTTATGGGTTGTATAATTTTTTATTTTTACTTTACTGTTATTGTATAGTAAATAAATAAAAAAATTGTAACCTGCAAATGAAGAACTGGAAACGCGTGCGGCGGCGGTACTATTCACAGAACACTGTTCAACTGAACTGTTCACCGAACACTGTTCACCGAACACTGTTCACCGAACACTGTTCAACTGGTACTGTTCACCGAACACTGTTCAACTGGTACTGTTCACTGACGCTGTTCACCGGGTAAAGTTCATGCACGGTTCCTTTGGCAAGTGTTGCCTAGTGTGTTCCGTGCAAATTTCCCGTTTTGGATTCATGAGATGAATCGGAGTGATCTGAAGAGACTTTAAGATATCTGAAGTTACTAGAAGACCAAGGAATGCCTTGGGAAATTTTTTGTAATTTTAGATTCCAAATTTTTAGGTTAAATAATCCACAATACTCGGTCAATTTATGTATGTTTTATATTATGTGATGATAAAAGCATTGTCATGCATACGTATGTCATTTAGATTATATGTGCCTACACAAATATATTTGATCTGTCATACATGCATCATAGCCTGATATTTTATGTGTTTTATTTTAATGTGATCAAAATGGCTATATACATAAATGGCTATGAATAATGAGATTAGTTTTTTAATGGTTTAAAAACTTGGTAATTCTCATTAATATTAATCTAGTTATTAAAGTGTTTAAAAATTAGATTAATAAGGTCATTTATTAGGATTAATTTGATTAATAAATGATCCGAATAAAGTGTTAGGGTTTTAATAGTTAAAACTTGGTAAACTCTAACATAATAATCTAACTTTAGTAAATAGTTTACAAAGGCTTAGATTATTCACTAATATATTAGATTTTTTAATTGTTAAAAATCATTAATAATTTATTAGTTAATTAGAATTTGTTTCTAATTAGTTAATACACTAAATAACTTGATTAAAGTTATTCATTTAATCCTGTAGAGTCTAGGTGCATTAACGGTTAATAAAAAACCCCAATTTTAAAATAGTAAGTGGGAGAGGGATATATGACATATATATCCCGCGGTCTCCATCATTAGTTCAACACCGTGAGATCAGAGTGGGGCCTCGTGATGGCTTTGCTTTCGTCCTCCCTAAGGAGGGTTTCCACAAAGGTCAATACCAAGGTTGACTTCCTAACGGATAGGATTTCTGTGGGTATTTCGGGATTGACCGACCCTAAGGCGGCAATTCTCGAGTTAAGCTTGTAAGATCTGAAATGGTGGGTTACACTCACGAAAGTTTTGATTAAGTTTGTTAATTAAAAACCTGACTGAATCAATGATGATTGAATGATATGGAATAAGAGTTATTCTAGAATATCATTTGATTGAGAATGTCTCGGTCCAACATGCAAAGACTTGACCAACCCTAAGTCGGCACTTCTTTGTGGTATGTTGGATTGTCGTGGTATAGCAACTAGTTTTAGGGTAGTTCTAGTTCGTTAAACTTGTTCATGCATCATGTTTAAATTTATCCCAAAGCACTCGCACTTGTTTTAAATAAATGACTGAATGAATGTTTTATTTATTTCAGCAATAATGTCTTCTGCATTACTTCAAATTCTTGCAAACGACATATTAACTGGTGATAACTACACTAAGTTGAAACTTAACATTAATACAATATTGGTCACCAAAGACCTCATGTTTTTGCTTATAGAGGAATGTCCTCTAGTGCCTGCTGCTAATGCCACACGAACTGCTCGTGAGGCATACGAGCGATGGGTCTCATCTGATGAGAAGGCCCGAACATATATGTTGGCTTCTATGATAGACGTGCTTATCACAAAGCATGAAGCAATGACTTCAGTATTCGAATTCATGGAGTCATTGCAAGCTATGTTCAGGCAGCCCTCCGAGAAAATGTGACACGAAGCTGTTCATTCCGCTATGCTTGCTCGTATAAAGGAAGGTACGTCAGCTCGGGAACATGTCTTGAGCATGATGTCCTATTTCAACACGGCAGAAGTCAATAGTGGGGCCATTGACGGACCCATTCAAGTGAGAATCATACTGACGACTCTTTCAAAGAGTTTCGATCAGTTTAAGAGCACCTATGGGATGAACAAGTTAAAGTTTAGTCATACGCAGTTGCTCAATGAGCTTGCTAACTTTGAGTCTTTAATTAAGGACAATAAGGGAAAGATCGGTGAGGCAAATGTTGCTGAACCATCTTCCTCCTCAAATAATAAAAAAAGGGAGAGGTCTGCTGGGAAGGCGAAAGGTAAGCCCAAACCCAAGAAAGCCCAAAGCAAGAAGAAGTCCAAGAAAAATAAATATGATTTACTTGTTCTTGAATCATGTTTAGTGGAAGATGATTCTTCACCCTGGATAGTTGATTCGGGGGCCACTAACCATGTTTGTTCTTCTTTACAATGGACTAATTCTTAGACACAGCTAGAGGAGCAAGCCTTCTCAATGTGTGTGGGGTCAGGGGATGTCGTGTCAGCATGAGTAGTAAGCGTAATTAGATTACGTTTTTATAATAATTATATATTGTTGGACAATGTATTTTATATTCCTAGATTTACACGGAATTTGATTTCCGTTTCTAAGTTATTAGAATAAAAATATTCTGTTTCTTTTAATAATAAGTCTGTTATTATTCGAAAGAATGGTCTGAATATTTATTCAGGAATTAATGAAAACAATTTGTATGTGTTAAGACCGTTAATACGTACTACACTGCTCAACACCGAAATGTTTAAGGTTGAAAAATCAAAAACTAAACGACATAAGATTTCTCCAGATAATAACACGTATCTCTAGCATCTAAGGCTTGGTCATATCAACCTTGACCGGATAGACAGACTAGTAAAAAGCGGACCTTTAAGTGAGTTAAAGGCTGGCACTTTACCTGTCTGCGAATCTTGTTTAGAAGGTAAGATGACTAAGAGAACTTTTACTGGAAAAGGGCTTAGAGCTAAAGAACCGCTAGAACTTATACATACAGACGTCTATGGACCGATAAATGTTAAAGCTAAGGGTAGTTATGAGTATTATGTCACCTTTATAGATGACTACTCAAGATACGGATACGTCTACCTAATGCAAAGGAAATCAGAAACATTTGAAATGTTCAAAGAATTCCGAGATGAAGTTGAGAATCAATTAGGTAGGACTATCAAGTCACTATGATTGGATCGTGGAGGTGAGTACCTTGACCAAGAGTTTGAAGACTTCATGGTCGAGCATGGGATAGTTTTCCAACTCACAGCTCCCGGTACACCTCAGTAAAATGGTGTAGCGAAGAGGAGAAATAAAACCCTAATGGAAATGGTGAGATCTATGATTAGTTTCTCATCATTACCAAATTTATTCTAAGGACATACGTTACAAACAGTGGCATACATTTTGAATGTGGTGTCATCCAAATCTGTTCCTAAGACTCCTCTAGAGTTATGGAATGGTCGTAAAGCTAGTTTGCGACATTTCCATATATGGGGGTGTCCAGCACACGTGCTAAAAAACAAAAGTGGAAAGCTAGACTCTAATTCTGTGGTCTGCCTGTTTGTAGGATACTCCAAGGAGACTAGAGGTGGACACTTCTAAAGTCCCGAAGACAACAAAGTATTTGTATCGATAAATGCAACGTTTCTTGTGGACAATTACATTAGTGACCATAAACCTCGTTCCAAGATTGTTTTAAATGAGTTGGAGCCTGGTGAGACTAGTGTTTCATCAACAAGAGTTGTTGATCCACAAACATCTGAGAGTCAAATGATTCCTGATCAGGATACACTATAACCAAGACGTAGTTAGAAGGTTGTGAGACAACCCGAACACTATTTAGGTATAGGTGAGGGACAAGGTGTTGTCTCTGCTGATAGTGTGGATGATCCATTGACATTTAAGAATGCAATGGAAGATCCTGATAAAAAGGAATGACTTAAAGCCATGAATCTAGAGATGGAGTCCATGTACTCTAACTCAGTCTGGGATCTTGTAGACTTACCGGATGAGGTAAAACCCATAAGGTGTAAGTAGATCTACAAGAGAAAGAGTGGAGTAGACGGGAAGGTAGAGACTTTCAAGGCAAGGCTAGTGGCCAAAGGTTATACCCAGAAAGAGAGGGTCGATTATGAAGAGACCTTCTCGCCAGTAGCTATGTTTAAGTCCATTAGGATTCTCTTATCCATTGCTGTCTATTTCAATTATGAAATTTGGCAAATGGACGTTAAAAGTACTGGATTCTTGAATGGCAATCTTGATGAGGAGCATCTATATGATGCAACCAGAGGGATTCGTGTCTCCAGATCAAGAGCAAAAGGTTTGCAAGCTGTAAAGATCCATCTATAGACTTAAGCAAGCATATAGATCTTGGAACATTAGGTTTGATGATGTGATCAAAACCTATGGCTTCGAGCAAAACGTCGATGAGCCTTGTGTCTACAAGCGCATCATTGATAGGAAAGTAGTTTTCTTAGTCCTATACGTAGATGATATCCTACTCATTGGGAATGATGTGGGAGTGTTGTCTGATGTAAATGGTTGGCTGGCTAGCCAATTCCAAACGAAAGATTTGGGAGAGACGAGTTATGTTCTAGGGATCCAACTTATAAGGGATAGTAAGAACAAAATCATTGCACTGTCTCAGGCATCATATATCGACAAGATTCTTATACTATTTTCGATGCAAAACTCCAAGAAAGGTAATTTACCTTCTAGGCATGGAGTTCACTTGTCTAAGGAACAGTGTCCTAAGACACCTCAAGAAGTTGAGGATATAAGACGCGTACCCTATGTATCGGCAGTAAGTAGTCTCATGTATACTATGTTATGCACGAGACCGGACATCTACTATACAGTGGGACTAGTCAGCAGATACCAGTCCAACCCAGAATTGGATCATTGGGTTGCTATCAAGACAATTCTCAAGTATCTTCGGAGAACGAGAGACTATATGCTAGTGTATTTCGGGCAGGATTTGATCCCGTTAGGATACACGGATTATGATTTTTAGTCAGACAGGGATTATAGAAAATCCATGCCTGGATCAGTATTCACTGTAGGTGGTGGAGCCATTGTGTGGAGAAGTATCAAGCATTCTTACATTGCTGACTCCACCATGGAAGCCGAATATGTAGCCGCTTGTGAAACTGCTAAAGGGGTTGTTTGGCTCCGTAAGTTATTGAGTGATCTGGAAGTTGTTCCAGACTTGGATAAGTCTATCACACTTTATTGTGTTAACAGTGGTGTTGTGGCTAATTCCAAAGAACCAATAAGCCACAAAAGAGGGAAGCATATAGAGAGAAGTATCATCTCATTAGAGATATAATGTAGAGAGGAGATGTGATCGTCACAAATATAGCCTCACAAGACAATCATGTTGATCCATTTACAAAGACCTTACCGGCTAAAGTGTTTTCAGGTCACCTAGATGGTCTAGGGTTACGAGACATGCCACACATGCTTTAGTGCAAGTGGGAGATTGTCAGGGTTTATGCCCTAAAGATGTAATTTGTAAATGGATTTATGAAATAAATAAAAAGAAAAGTTCAATTCATTTTTGTTATGTTACTTATTTTATAAACTTTTGCATATGTTTAACATCCAAGATTGCCAGATGTAATCTTGAACTGTGTATATGAATGTCATATATGGATGGATACAGTAAAAGACGTGCAATCTAAAGAGTCCATAGATAGCAAATAAAGTTGGGTACTTTATTTGTGGTTAATCTATAGCTGCGGTCCATTTCGTAATGTACGATGATTCTATCATGGATCATTCATATGAGATATGGGAATGGAGACACATGTATGATGTGATCATATAGGACTGGGCCATGATCTATATGAATCTCTCACAAAGATCCGTTTGCCGATGAGATTCATGTATATCAAATAATGATGACTATATGTGAGTGATCTTAATCCTGAGTGTCTTATCGACTCCTTCAGGTTAAATCGTAGTCTTTGATATACCATGGGTGAGGTCAGATGCATTTCCTGATCAATATACTCCGTATGTTGGGATTGCGATTTGGCTTGTAGTTGGGAAGGTTTGTACACAATAGTGGAATCCTCTACTTCTTGTGATAAGTAAATGGTAGTTCCCTTAAGGGTTGATTTGGAGTTTAGACAATATGAGTGCTCTCCTAATTCAGTAAGGAAATAGGATTTATTATCAATTAGAGAATCAATGGTACTTAAAGGATATATGTAATTAGAGGGGTATAATGGACATTATGACCCATCTCTAATTATGAACTATTGTGGAGGATCACACCATATATAATAGCTATATCGATGGACACCGAGTTGTATCGGTCTGTGTAAAAGCGTCTACAGTTGAGAGAGTACAGCTTCGGGTTTTTAGTGGAATAACATCGGAGTTAATAATTAAGGAATATTAATTAAAGAGTTTAATTAATTATTCCAAGGATTATTGGAGCTCAAAATAAAGTGGGTCCATTAGGTCCCCTTGATAGCCTGATCGATTTAGGTAACAAGGGTCACGGTTAACTAATTGGATTATCCAATTAGTTGTGTTATGAAAGTGACACGTGTTTATTCGGAAATTAATTGAATAATGAGATTATTTAATTAATGAATGTTAATAGTTAAATTAATTAAATAATTAGATTATTTAATTATATTAATAATTATTAATTATTAATTAACTATTAATTGGAGGGTGTTGGTTGATATATAGATTTAGGTGAAGATAAAATAATAGGATTATTTTATTTTTACTAAATCATTTATCTAAGTATTTGAATTTAAGTTTAAATTTAAAATGCTTATTATCACTTTTAATATATTAGATATATTTGAAAAAGATAATTAAAAGAGATATATCAATTAATAACACAATATATTGCATTGGATACAAATTGGTGTGTGCACATGAAACATTAGTCAAAAGAAGAATTTGCATAGGATGCAAAACTTGATACACACATAATATATATATACATATAAGAAACGGAAGGGAGGCGTGAGATACATATATATATATTTGTGAACAAAGAAGCAGGCTTTATATATATATATCTATATATATATATATATCTATATATATATATATATATATATTTGTGTGTGTGTGTGTGTGAAAAAGCAAGAGCAGACGAGATAGTGATATATATATGTTAGTGAAAAAGGAAGCAGGCATTATATAGATATATTGTTTCATGTTTTGTGTGTTTTTGAAACATAAAGAAGAAAGAGTTTCTTCAATTTTCTTTACATTCTCCATTCAAGTTCCTGAGACCATGACGCGCCCACACGTAGTTACCAGTCCCGGGAGATAGTGAGGAAAAGATCGAGTGGTTCAGACATAAGCATATCGAAAAGTGAAGGAGCCTCCAAACGTTGGTAAGATTTTCTTCTTGATTATATCGATTTCAATTTCCTGTGTTTACATATTGTATGTATTAGTTTCGAAAAATAATTACGATCTCAAGTTCACTGGTCCCAGATACAGATTATGATTTGTATAAAAAATTTAAAACCTAGTTCCGCTGCATGGCAGGTGAACCGGGTTCCAACAAATGCTCACTTGACTGAGTTCATTAATGGCTCCGCCATTGATTTCTACCATGTTGAAGTAAGACATCTTGCTCAGGTTATGTTCCCGAACTAATGTACCTTTCTTCATATGAGCGAGCATAGCGGAACAAACAACTTCATTCCGTTTTTACTTAAAGGGCAATCCAGACGTAGCCTGCAATGACTCCATTATTTCAAATGCGGATGTCATTGCTTCGTGCTTTGTGACAGGCGTCCTGTCATACTTGCTAACAGATATGTTTAGGCCTTCTCATCAGCTGAAACCCATTTCTCGTATGCCTTACGAATAGTTCGTGCGGCATTGGCAGCAAGCGCTGTAAGACATTCCTCCGTAAACACAAACTTAAAGTACTTGGTGACTAAAATTGCATTGGTATGATGCTTCCATTTTATGTAGTTATTACCAGTTAATTTATCATTTGCAAGAATTTGAAAGAGTGCAGATGACATGGTTGAGATAAACATAAAATAAGAAATCCATTCAGTCATACATTCAAAACAAGTGTGAATGGTCTGGCAAAAAATTAAACATGATGCATTAAACATGTTTAATGAACATGAGCAACCCTAAAAACAATGTTACTATGCCACGATAATATGACATACCACAAGCAAGTGTTGCCTAAGGTCAGTCAAATTCTTACATGTTAGATCGAGACCTTCTCAATCAAATGATATGCCCGAATAACTCTTATTCCAATATCATCCAACCATCATTTATGTAGTCAGGTTTTTAATTAACCAATTTAATTATAACATTATGAGTGTAACTCATCATTTTAGATCTCATGAGCTTAACTCGAGAATGGCCACCTTAGGGTGGTCAAACCCTCAGAATCCTATCCGTTAGGAAGTCAACCTTGATATTGACCTTTATGGAAACCCTCCTCAAAGAGGATGAAAACAAAGTCGTCATGAGGCCCCACGGATCTCACGGTGTTGAACTTTTGATGAAGACCGTATGATATAATGACAAATATCTCTCTCCCACTCATTATCTTATAATTAGGGTTTTCTATATTTGTTAATGTACCTAGATTTCTACAAGATTAAATAACTAATTTCAATCTAGTTGTCAAATCTAATTATAATTAACTAATAAATTATTATAATTTTTAATATTTAAAAATCTAATTTATTAGTAATAATTCTAATATGGGTAAACAATTTACTAAGGCTAGAATTATTCAACATGTGTTACCATGTTTTAACTATTAAAACCAAACACATTATTAGGTCCATTGAATAGGATCATAGTGAATTAATTTATCTACAACCGTCAGTGGATAAAAGTTTTCACTTGAGGACAATCGGAAAGTCTATCTCAATCCTAAGATAAATGATGGGCTTATGATTGCAAGTGTTATCATTTGAGCTATCAATGAGTACGATTATATAGTATAGTCTATCATCGATAGTTTGGTGGTATTCATTTGTTAATCGATAGAGATATGGACATCGTGGCTCCATTTATTGAATGAGCTCTTGGCGATTACTGATATTCTTCACGAGGATAGAGTTTCTCCATTAAGATTGTCTAGGGTATGAATGAGCAATATTAACTCATTCTATCTTTATTTAAGAGTTCAATTTTAGTTCTTTAGTGGAATGAACTAAAATTAATAGATCGGACCTAAGTGAATCATTTGTTGATTGTGATTGGGTTGTGTCTATTGAAGTTTAAATTTAGATAGCCTGCCAAGATCCTCAATCCATACAAACTTGCATGTATCACTTGATATATTCTATCTGAACAATTTATGGGTACATTTAGAATTGTATTAAGGCATGTGGACTTAATTCTTTTTGTAAGAATGGATATAGTTCACATGTGGACTTTATAAAAAGTCCAAATGGATTTAATAAAATAGGAAAAACAATATTTGGCCCATATATAGGTGTTGGGCAGCAAAGCTATATAAAATAGCTTATTATATTGTTTTTTATTTTATTATTTAATTAAATAGAAATTAATTAATTTGGCAATTAATTAATTATTTAATTAAAAATTAAAATCTTTTTCCTAATAGGAGAAAGTCTCATAATATTATACGATTGTTGGTAGTATAATTAATATTAACGACTATGTTTGATAATTAGATAAATAAAAGGAATTGTTTATCTAATCAAAATAGAAAGCCTTTAATATGGTCACAAATACACTAATGAGTTGGATTAGGAGTCTTGGTGTATGAAAGAATTCTTTTTGGAAAAAGATTCTTGGTCACTAAGTAAATCCACCTAAGAATAGGATTCTTGTCTACCAAGTAAATCCTCTTTTGGAGAGGATTTGTGAACCTATAAATATAGGTTGTAAATTTTGGCTAAGGTTTAGGTGGAGACTTAAAAAAAGTTTTTTTTTTTTTTGTTGCTTTTATAGTTATATAAAAAAAAAACTTCATCCAACTATAGTGTGTAGAATTCGGCCAATGAGAGGAGAAAAGGGGAACCATTTTGTTTTAGATAGTACACTAGTATCATTTACTTCAAAAGGGTTTTGTGTACAAAATCGAATCGTGTTCACGCATGTTTCAATCAAATATATTGATAATTCACAAGTAACCGAACGTTCTTGGGTTTTCTCTTAGAGGATTATTGTGACTAACAGGAAGAATATTTTGTTTATTTTCATCCTCAGGTATATAATTAGAAGAAAGGGAGCACACACTGCAAGGTGATTCACGTTCGTGATTGGATTGGAAGATCTTGCGGATTCAATTTAACGCTAGTTCAATCGTTAGGAGAAAAAGGTACGATACTTTTAATATACATCAATTAATCTAGGGTAAGGTTCTTTCAATTAAAAGGGATAATTTTTTAAATATTTCAAACCCTAATTTCATGTTTCCGTTGTGCGATTTTCCCTACAAAAGGTATCAGAGCCTGGTTGTACCCTTGATTAATTGATATATGTGTACGTGAATCTTTTTCTTTTTATTATATATATGCATATTTTAGAAAGAGATGACACTCTAGGTATTCGCATATATATTTATATTGGAATATATGGATATATATATATATATATATATATATATATATATATATATATATATGTTTTTTATGTGGTTTGTTTTTGCTCAATTTTGGTTCTATAATTTCAATGCATTTTGTTTTGGGATTGTAATAAGAAGGGTGGCCTATCATCGCCATAATTTTTTTCTGGTAGTTGCTAAGTTTTTTTTTTTTTTGTTGTAATAAAATAAAATAAAAAGCAGCACTGTATTGTATTACAAATACTGCAGTGTTTTATTATTTAAAATTCTTCTGTAATACATTAAATTATCGAAGACTCGAAGATTTGAAGATTTGGAAGCAACCGGAACAAGTTTGGGACGGTGCGAGCCATATCAACAAACATGCGTGCGAATCAGCACGCGACTACGATTGTTGTGGCATGAACTGCGCGCGGCAAGCCCTATGGAAGCCATGGGTTGTGGACTGTGGAGTGCACACGCCCATGGGAAAGAGCCTAAGGTGCGCACGCCCATGGGAGGCAATCGAGAAATGTCCAAACGACGAAGGTCGCGTGAAGACTTGTCCGCCAAGAAGGAGTTTTTTGTATTCCAAGACATATGTAATTTATTTGTTTTTCTAGGATTGACCAAAATTATAGCTATTTATATTTTCATAAATATTGCAATATTTGTTGTTGTATGATAACATGTCATATAGAATAGGAGTGCCACTCATATATCTCTTTTGGTATGAACATGCATTGAATGGTTTAGGTATCTAATTGGCATCTAGATAACTTAGTAAGTTATTCTTTAGAATTCGATCACACCTCTTAAATAATTGAGTGGGAGAAAGTGTTTTGGAACACCTACGGCCTCCAAGTTTAGTTGAGCTTTATGTTTCGTGTAATAACTCCCCAAGGGGTATTCATGAATGGAATTTAGCAAGCTACTTTCTTACAATGATAGACTAGACAATTAACCCAAACGACATCTACTCCCAAATGAGGGATATTCGTGAGGAATTATATTGAAGGTCGATAACTTGGTAACACACTCAATGTGATTTTATTAATATCCTCCTAAGAGTTCTTGTTAATAAAATTGCAAGGCTAAAATTGAAAATGTTGGTTGTTATGTTAACAATTAGGTAGGACCTTGTCCAACTAGTAAATGGTGTGAACTCCCAAAGTATGCGTGATATTTATAGGTGTTGGATCACCGTTGAATTTTACGATTGAATTAATTTTAATTCAAGATAAATATTCGAAAGTGCTTTATCATGATTATTTACTTATATATATTTTTTATTGTTCAAAATCCCATCATCCCTAATCAACATCCTAAAAGATAATACTTTAACCGGTGATAATTATGTCACATGGAAAAGGAAAATTGGGCTTTTGTTGCAATCCGAAAAGCATAAGTTCGTTCTATGCACTCATAAACCACCTACTCCTACTAATGAATCTACTCAGGAGCAAAGAGATGAGCATCAGCAGTGGAAGCCTTCAGATGAGATGGCTAAATGTTACATTATGGTCACCATCTCCGACATGTTGCAATAGCAACAAGAAGGAATGGAGACTGCTACCAATATAATGATGTCTCTAGAGGAGATGTTTGCTATGAGGTCTAGGATGACTAAGAGTGAGGCAGTGACTACCGTTATAAATCTTAGGATGAAACCTGGACAGGCTGTGAAAGATCATATGATGAAAGTCATAGCACATCTCAATATTGCTGAACCGAATGGTGCTGAGATAGATGGTGAGATAAAAATTGACATGATTGTCAACTCACTGTCAGATTCCTTTGATCAATTCAAGTTGGACTACACCTTGAATAATAAGGAATACAACTTGCAAGGCTTGATGCAAGATGTTCAAAGTGTCGAGAAAATCCTTGTGAAAGACAAGGTACAAGAGATTTATACAGTAGGTAAAGTTGCTATTGTTAAGACCCGTAAGAAGGTCAAGAAACAACAGAAGAAAAAGCAGCTAGGACCTACTAAGAAGGAGACAAAGAAAGTAACCAAAATCAAAGGGAATTGTTTCCTTTGTGGTGAAAAGGGACATTGGAAAAGAAATTGCCCAAAGTCTCAAGACAAGAAGGAAGAAGCTAATATTAATTATCATGAAACATGATTTTTGGAGGATTCTATGGATTCTTGGATCATAGACTCCGGAGCTATTAATCATGTTTGTTTTTTCTTATAGGGATTCAAGGAAAGGAGAAGACTTAATGAGAACGAATTCAACTTGCGTTTAGGCAATGGAGCGTTGGTGTCTGCTAGTTCAGTGGGAGATATTAGAATTAGCTTAGATTCTTATAGGCATTTCAATTTAATAGACGTTTATTATGTACCTCAATTCAAGAGGAATTTAATTTCAGTTTCTTGTTTAGATAAATTTGGTTATTCGGTTGCTTTTAATAAAGCTTTTATTATTAGTAAGAATGACAAAACTATTTGCAAAGGTACATTGGAAAACGATTTATTCTATTTGAGTAGAAATATCTCTCACTTGTTTGACACGGAATTAAAATTATCAAAAGATGAAACCTACCTATGGCATTTGCGTCTAGGTCATATTAAACTTAATAGAATTAAAAAAATTAGCTAGTGACGGACCTCTAAGTGACTTAAAGGTTGATGATCTACTAACTTGTGGATCATGTTTGTTAGGTAAAATGATCAAAAGGTCGTTCATGACCAAAGGCATAAGAGCCATCGAATATTTAGGATTGATACACACTGATGTGTGTGGTCCTATAAGCATTCAAGCTAGAGGTGGATATGAGTACTTCATCACTTTCACGGATGATTACTCAAGATTTGGCTATGTGTATCTCATGAGACATAGGTCGGATGCTTTTGACATGTTCAAAGCATTTAAAGCTGAAGTAGAAAATCAGCTTGAGAAACACATAAAAATCTTGAGGTCTGATCGTGGTGGAGAATATCTATCTGGTGAGTTTCAGTAATATCTTATTGATAAGGGGATAATTTCTCAATTTTCTGCACTAGGTACACCTAAACAAAATGTGGTGGTAGAAAGGAGAAATATAACTCATTTGGATTTGTTTTACAAACTGTCATGTACATTCTAAATGATGTACATTCTAAGTCGGTTCCTAAAAAAGCCTAGCTTAAAACACTTAAGGATATTTGTGTTGAGATTATTATCCTCGATAGCAATAGTATAATAATGTATTTGACAATTTTTTTATATTAATAAAATGATTTTTAATTTATCAAATCTTTAAAAGACTCTTTATGTATAAAAGTTAATAAAAACCGATACAAGCTGGACAAGTCAAAAATTTAATTTTAAGAGACTATTATTCCTAAAATAAAAAATGAAAAATTAGGAGGTCCGTGTTTAAAACTTAGCAACAATATTATTATTTTATAATAATTTTAATTGGATTTAAAAAAAGAAAAAAATTTGGAAACAGGCCATGTGCTCCGCCGCTAAATACCTGAATTCACAAGTTGAATTATTATTATTTTTTAAAGTGTTCGCCGGTTGGAAAGTTATACACGATTTTAGTTTCATCAACATAATTCTTATCATAAAAAATAAAAATAAAAATAGTTGCTCCAATATACACAATTTTAGGAGTATCTTATAGTTATTTATTGTCATAAAAAAAAACTTATAGTTATTTATTTTTTTAAAAGAGTATATTACACTTTTATAAAAATTCAGTATTTTTTTATAAAAAAAAATTCAGTATTTTTTTATTAAAAAAAAATCAAACCCACAACCCCGTGGTCAGAGGGCTCCTAAAAAGGTTTAGTAAAGATGTTGGACAAAATAATAAAACTCAGTTACAAGAAAACAAAAGCTGAAACTCAAGGATATCATATGGAACAAAACTGCTAGATTTTATTCATTAATTAGTACTACATATGACATGCATACAAGTAGTAGATATCAAGATCAGTACCGTCTGCATTTTATAAAATGTAGACCTAACTTTTTCCGTGCATGTTAGTTACATTTGCCAGTTGAGATTTTAAGATCCAAGGTCCGCATTTTACAAAATGCAACGGCACTGATCATACAGACTGCATTGAAGAGCTTGCAGGAGCCTAAGAAACACGGCCATGTCCACACACAACTCTGTGTTATTTCTAGTCCCCAAGTACTCTATCATCTTCTCAGTTATAGTAAGATCACAACAGATCAGATGGTTCACAACCATATATATATATATATATATAATTTTATACTTATACTAGCTACCAAAGGAAATTATTAAGCTGGGACTGGGCTTGTGAATCTTCCTGATCATCCTGTGATGGTGAATGTCCATGTCTTCCTTCGTACGTTGTTATCACCATTCTTGGATCCTCAGCTAATCTCTCCACTCGCTTCTTTACTCTACAGTTATCCTGTGTACAACGGTAATAGCTCCTGCATGCACGTAACTTTCACAAATATGAATATAATGGATAAGACGAGGTTGGTAAAGTAGTATGAGCCTCACACCCCACCAAGAGTCGCTCCCCCTTACCAAACAACCGAACCATTGTAATATTTAAAAGAAAGAAAAAAGTACGAATAACGGAATAAGATGCATGCTTGCACCAAAAAGGACCGGTACGTCAGACATAATCAGATAACAGCATATATGAAGCCTAGCTACATGAAATACGTTTGATTAAGGAATAATGTCATGAGTGCTAGAGTAAGAATAAAACCAACAAAAATGTGCTTGTAATTTAAATGTGAAACCATCTTTTGTTGGTTCAAAATGCATGCAGGCCATCGGGCAATTTCTCATACTTTAAAAACTGATGCAGCCACTTTTTTAATCTTTCTTTCAATAATTAAATTATGTTCCTATATAGAATATAACTAAATACTGTCTTACTTCAGAATTTCGGTAAACATTCGAAATTCTTCATAAATTTGCTGTCCAGAAGATTAGTGCTATACTAATTAATTAACACCTTGTACCCTCAACAAGCAATCATAAAAGTCAAAAGGTGGCCACATCGATCAACAGATAAAAACTAGAGTTAATTGGTGATATAGGCAAGATTCTGTGTACTGAGAGGAATTTCGTCCGTAAAATGAGAAACCACTTGCTTTTTAAATTGGCTAACTTTGCATACAGGTCTATGAAAACCAATAATAATGTCAAGAAAACAATAATGATTACATAACAAATAATGCATATGATGGAAATTAGACACCTTAGGACCTTCACTGATGGGTCCGTTTGGTTCATTCGGAAAGAAAAATGATGCCATATGATATTATGAAGTATGTATAATCGTCCACAGCTGAAATTATAGCTTTAGAATTTTTCCTTGACTTTGTGACCAAAAGACACAAGACAGATTATTTTTCTGCCTATATCGTGACAAATCGAAAGAGGTGCCCGAAATGAACAAGAATTGGAATAGCAATGCCTTAAACACAGTAAATAATGCATATAAATTAACAAGGCTTGGAAATCATCCAAACAAGAACTAACAAAGAAGCATGTTCAAAATCATATTTTTTCTTTATATATATTTGATAACAAATCCTACCCCACTCCAGCCATGCACAAACAATTAAAATGAATCTCTTCACTTCACTACAGAATATCTAACCAACTAAATTATTGCTTTATGCATTGAAATGATGATTTTTCATCTCTTCGATCGCCTTGGAATTTAAAAATTAATCTGTTGCATTTCATCTAAAGTCAAATTTCTCATCCTATTTTCTACTATGGAAGCATGAAAGCAGGAAGCTAGAAATACATATAGACACCCAATCGCCAACGAATGTACACGTACAAACATAATCTCACACATATAAACCCAAACTCGCTGTCATTTTTTACTGTAGACATCTACAGTCTACGCATGACATTAAATAATTAGCATTACGATCTTCTGACTATTGAAGCTTCTTATGGAAACATCTTATAATTCGTCCCATAAGATCTCCAATTTTAGTTATAATTCCCTCTTTAGCTTTCTTGGAATAATCCCACATGACATTATAATTAGTCCAGAATTATGATTTCCAACGTGAGTGTGTTTATTTTAACTTTTATTTTCCCCCTTGGATAAAGATAGAGGTTTTCTAGTTTCCTTGTCAGTACAGTACATTATAATAGATCAATCGTTGCAAATTTATAAAATTATAGCATGATTTCATCTTTCTAAAGCTAATAATTAGTTCTTTTTGGCTTTTGCCTTGGATTATATAGAGTGTAGATAATGATTATTAATGTTCACAAATGTATATTTCTACCCATTAGCCGTTCAAAAATTTAAAAAAAAAAACCGACTCCAGCACCAAGCCTGAAAAGGCTAATAGTAATGATAACAACGATAATAATGAAAGAGATAGAGGACATACAAAGCATTTGTATGGGGTACAACAACTAAGGCTAAATTCCAATATGATATTAACTTTTACAAAAAGATTTAACTCACAAAAGAGACACTATTAAAAATTTAAATTTGAATTTGAATTAATAAATAAAGAATTACCTGGGATGCTGGGTGTTCTTGACTACTTTTTGGCCGTACTTCCTCCATTTATAACCATCATCTAAGACATCCACTTCGCTCATGGTTTTGAAACAAAACCTAGGCTCCCTTACCTTTCTTCTTGCTTTCATCTTCTTCATTTTCATTGTTGCAACCCCCAGATGATGATCATTCACTATTCTCTTATTGTTGCCTAAGCACTCATTCACCTCTCCCCATGCCCTAAAATCATATCAAATTAACCTTACTCATCAAGAGAATGAGAGAGAGGGTGACAAAAGCATATAATTAATATTCTGCATGAAACTTTTCATCTTGGTACTTGGAACAAGATGTCGTTAAAGGATTTTGCATAATTGTCTATGGCTCTACGCACAACCCTCAAACTTGGTTTTTATGTAAGTAAATAATTTTAAAATATATAGATAAAACTTGTTTGTTTTATAACAAAGGAATAGAAGCAAAAGAAGAAGAAGAAAAAATAAAATAAAAAAAAATAAGATGTAATCTTTGCATGATTAGTCTTTTGTAAAATGTAATCTTTTTACCAGAGATTTGCACTTGATCTTTGCAAGGAAAGGAGTTGAGCTCCTCCAAAATCAGAAGTGATGTGATCTTGATCTTCTCTTTGCTTTAAGTTAGCAGATGAAAGTAAGGTTTCATGAGTGAGGTTAGTTGTAGAAGGAAGATGATGATCAGCAACAAGTGAAGGAGGTATGTTGAAGGCTTTGAGAGATTGGTGACAACCTAATGGAGGCAGAAAGCTCAAGTTTTGAGGGAAAGGAACAAAACCCATTTGAGAAGCCATCTCTTGCTCCTCAAACATGCCTTGGTTTAGCATCTCTTTATCTCGTTCTCTCTCTCTTGAAAGGGTGTAGAAGATTAGAAACACAAAAGCTTGGCTCCTTAAATAGGAGAAAACAATGTAAAGAATGATCTCAGGATGACCATAAAGTGTTAAGACTAGTCTAGATTAAAAGGATCCGCAGAGAGAGTCTCTCTCAGACTTCTAGGTTTACAACATATGAAAATAACCAAATACCTATAAATTATATGCCCAACAACTTTCCCTTTTGGCTTCTCTCCTTTTTTTTTCCTATTATATATGATATGAGAGAGCCTTCTAAGTTTTTTATATGGCATAAACAACAAAAAAAGTCAAAGGAAAATAAAGAGAGAAGAATTTATTACTGCAAAGTATTTCACATTCAACTGAAATTTGTGGTTCGGGGAGATATATAGTACATGTAGACATGTTACTATTTTACCTGAAAAAGCACAGAAAATTTTCATGTCTCGTGGGATAGTGGAATTTTGCTGTTCTCTCAAGGTCAACATTACACGACAAATGGTTGAGCAGTAGTGGTACTTGACTGTTTTGTTTGCCAGATTACAGTGAAATTCTATGCACTCTACTGTCACAATAAAAATATGGCTCCAAGGGATAAAAGGGATCACCCCCGATGAGTACACAATTATAGAGCTGAAATCTCAAATAATGTTTTAAGTGAAAATTTATCATTTCATTTTCACCACGTATATGTCTCAAAAAAGAGCAAAACTCATAAAGACGATGATGAATATAACTCTTATCACTTTCTAGGGTTTTCTTTCTTTTTTTCTTTTTTCTTTATTCTTTTTCTTTTTTCTTTTTTATGATTAATTATTTGTTTTGCTACGGTTTCTTTTGGACACCTAAAAGAAAGAAATATCAAGGGCAATGATGATGAATCTTGGGTGTAAATCTCTACTCTGCATCGGCGGTGAAGATATCATCATGATTGATTTATAGAGGCCCTATTTGACTTTTTGCAGAAAAAAGCTTCTCACCTTTCTAATCTCCCTTTGCAAATTCACTATTTATTTATACACCCTTTATTTAACCCCACTTCTACCCACCATTTCTCAAATTCCAAACCAACCCATAATAATATTGTTATCATCTCTTCAATTAAACATAATCTCTTGAACCTTCTCCTTTAAAAAAAAATCATAACAATGATATTCTTTGTGGACCATATACCTATTTTAATTATCATTTTTGATTACATAATTCAAGCCTTAAGATAAGCTAATCTATACTTCAATAATTATATATGCTAATGTTGTACTTAGTGAAATGGTGAACTTAGGTAAAATTATAATGATTGACTTCATTTAGTAGAAAATAATGTGTGAGGGAGATCAAGGGTACCTTATGATGGTTAAAAATCATACATAAGTTTTTATATGTTAAAAATAGATTAGGGTTCTAGTTTTAGTACTTATAGGAACTTATCATGATATAGTTATTTAGCATACAAAAGAATATAATAATTAGGATTTTTTTTATCAGAAATTATTTTGCATCTTGCTTATGATTGTTTCATTTCTTCGTTAATCCTGTGAACAATTTTTTTAGCAGAATCCACATCTTTTTATATATATGCATGTCAATGTAGTTTCATTATTCAATCAAAAATATACTAATCATTTTTCTTCAAATTACTATTAGTAAAAAGTATAGATAAGTTTTTAATTAGTGGATCAATCAATACTTTTGGAGAAGAAAATAAGAAAACAAAAGTGTCAAATTATTGTTCTAAGGCTTTTATAAAACTTATTTCTACCCTGCTTAAAAAAAATTAAAACCATATACATAAGCCATAATAAAGAATTATGAGTGAATTAAAGTATAACAGTAACATAATCTTTCAATTAATTGTTATTTCTCCAAGACATTACCCTGCTTTATGCATATAACATCAAATTAATTTTCCAGAGAAAATAAAAATAATTGATATTTAAATAGGTTAATTTCAAGTATAATTAAATGATTAATTATATCTTTGTAAGTGTATAAAATTCACCTGTAGCTCCATTTACATGTCCTTCTCATGCTTGCAAAGTTTGATTAACAGCAAAAATTTATGTAATATATTTTCGGAATTACAGGATAAAATTCTATAAGTTGTATAATGATAATAATAAAAAACAAAATGCGACAATAAATCAAAGATGTAATGATAGGGTTGTCTCTTCTAAGCATACCCTTTAGTAGGTGAAATGGATGTAGTCATGTAGACAACAATTACAAGATTTATCGCGTAAAAAGTTTACAAACATGTCAATTTATTTGAGTATTAACACAATAACCTTTACTTCTTTATTGAACGATATATTCTCAAACATATATTAAAATCACAATTCACAATATTAGTTGTTATAATTATATTTTGTTTTAACTATATATATTAACTTAAAATTTTTACTTCAATTTGTGATTTTAATGTATGACTACCTACTTTCTTATAATAAAATAGTGAAAAAGAGTAAATAAATACAATGTGATCGCCTTTGGATTACAAGAAAATTGATGAAAGGACAAATCAAAAATTTAAGTAAAATAAATTGTAAATAAACCTATATAAAGAGATTAGATTTGGGTTTTTTTCATATAAACCAATCCATACATTTTTTCCATAAATGTCAATCACATATATATATATATAAAAGATGCATCTAAAAAGTAAGTATGTATTTATCTATTAAAACCTTCTTTAAAATAAAACTAATGTAAATATCACTACCTTTACTAATCTAAATTTACATATGACTTTACTTTTTTTATATATAAAAAATAAAAAATAATTTGAAAATTAAAAAATAATAACTATTTTTAAATATTAAATTATTTGTACTTTTAAATTTACTTTTTTTTTTCCTTTTATTAAAGTAAAATTAAAAATTAAATTTTATTCTTTAAAAAATTTCCACATTTCTAAATTAAAAGTTTTGTATGATGGTTTTAAAATTTAAAACTTAAAATAGTAAGAAAAAATAGCATTTATGACTTATTAAATTATTTTCCTTTTTATAAACTGATCTTTAAAAATAGTAAAAGTATTTAATATAAAAATAAATCTAATTTAAAATTGTAAAAATAATTTTTCTTTTTTATTGTAATTTTTTTTTAATTTATATTCCTCTAAAAAAATTATCTTCAATTAATTTAATTTTATTTTATTTATAAAATATTTATTCCGCTAAAAGTTTTAAAAAAAAAAACAAAAATCTTTGATATTTCAAAATTTTATATTAAAAAAACATTGAAATTTTAACATATTGTCCATCATTTTAGGAAGGACTTGTAAATTAATATATTTTACTATAATAATATCGAACTAAAATATGTATAGTTATTACCTTTGAATTAAAATTATTGAATGAAATGTCATGTACATTTTAAAGGAATTAAAATTTATTTGATGAAAGAATTTCTGATGGTTGCTGGCGTGGAGATAACGTCGAGATGATGTCATGAATTTTACGTACTATGACTCTATGAGAATAATATCTTGCATCATGTACAGAGATTTTAAAAAATAAAATAAATGAAATAATTAATTGTATTTATTATTATTATTATCTGGGTTTATGAAAAATGGGACCCTAAGTTGGCGAGAGAGTGTGGGGTGGCAAGCTCCATCATTTCTTTTTGTCTCTGTTTATAGGTGGCCATCATACCAGTTAGAATTAATTACTTTTATATATATATTTTTTTTTTTTTGTGAAGAAATTGTTACTTTTAGTGCTTTTATCAACTTACATGTTTCTGTGTTTGGTTTTAATAAGTTAATTTAGTTGGCTTTTTAATTGTTTTTAAAGGTGCATACATGAGTTAATATATGAACGAGATTAAAGTTTAAATAAATAACTTTTAAATTAACAGTTTAAATCCTATAGATGGTAAAAATATTTTAATTAAAAATACCATTTTACTGTAAAAAGAAAAAGAAATTGCTTTTAAAGGGTGTTCTATATCACTTCTTTTTTTCTGGCTTGACCAATAAACGATTTGTTAATTACAATTAACCTTAGAAACTCTTTTTTTTTTCAATTATCCTTTTATCAATACTAATACATAACAGTCTGACTTCAATTAATTTTATTTTTGTTTCTAATTAAGTAAATATCAGATTTATCATAGACATTAATCATCAATGAGAATAATAATTAAAATTAAAGAAAATTATATATATATATATATATATATATATATATATATATATGCGTATAATATGGTAATATCTTTCAAACTATAAAGGAACATTGTCTCCTGAATGCAACCAGAATGATACATAAAATTTAAGGTTTTTTATTTTTTGAAATATATCATAAAATTTGAGGTTGTTAGGTGTCTAATGACTACAAAATAATATAATACAATTGTGTTTCTTAAAGGGATTTGAAGGATGTAAATATGTAATTAGGGTGTGTTTGTACGGTTTCTCTACTCCCTAAAACTTTTTCATCTTCTTAAAATTATTTTTCTAAACAAAAAAGGAAATTTTTTAAATGAATAATTACCCGATGGCTATCAACTTATGTCACCGCTATCAAAATGATCACCAGATGGATAATTGAATATGGTAATTTTTGTTGAACACCATTAGACTAATAGTCATTATATTCAATTTCATGAGTGACTTTTTGATAAATAAGAACAGAACATTAATTTATTTTAGATATTTTTTTTAATCAATTTTTTCTTTTATTTTTTAAAATAAATAATTATATTTAGTGTGTATATTCGTATAGTATATCTCAAACATATATATATCTTCAACTTATCTCAAATATATTTTTAGAATTTTTAGATTTTATAGATTTAATCTTCACTATATATATATATATATATATACTGTCTCGTTTTGGTCAGTGTGCATTGATATAAATTATATCAGTACGCTGTATGTGGACCACTGATTATGTAGAAACTTTGACAAGTGCATATACTTTGAGTCAAAGTATGTAAATCTAATGGTTCACATCTAATGCATTGATGAAGTTATATATATATATACATTCCTTGACTTGAACATTTATATATATATATATATGAGATATTTTATACGTATATATACACATTAAATATAATTATTTATTTAAAAAATAAAAGAAAAAATTGATTTCCAGAAAATATATAATTTACCAAAATGCTACTCATTGGTCGGAATTAGATGGAATTTGATGAAATGACCATTAATGTAACAGTGTTTATCAAAAATAACTATTTTGAAACTAATTATTCATCCGATGACTATTTTAATAGTGGTGACATAAGTTGATAGTAGCTACAAAGGTAATTACCTCTTTTTTAAATATTTTTTTATGTCTACCAGGTTTGTCAATAATCTCCTTTTGAGTTTTTTTAATAAAATAAAATGAATTAATGTCTTTACTATCCTATATGAAGAGTTATTCCATCGTATATTCTTTCGTTACATATACACTGTCAATATCAATTTTTTTTTTTATTTATCTCAATGAAAGGCCTTTTTTCAATATCTATTGACTATTTTTTTTTTAATTGAATATAAAGAAAATTATCAAATATAGTCAAATAGATTATGGAGAAATTGTTTTAGCCAAGTTTCATATTTTAATTATTTATAGTCATTTTACAATAAATTCCTAGGGTCAAAAAATTATTGGCACTATTTGAGGGGGGTGTTGTGCAAATATCACCACTTTACTAATATATGTTTAAAAAGAATCATTTAACGTGTTCAGACGAAAATACCCCGAAATATTAAAACAGCGAGGAATTTATCGTTTTCTACCTCAGAGAAAAGCAACAGTCAAATCGACGGGAAACTAATCGACGGTGAAATGACCGGAACGAGATTACACGAGAACATTTACGATTGACAAAGGTAAGATTAGTTTTTTTCCTCGTTTTTGTTGTTGTTAACTTGCATTACATGTTAGAATTAAGTTTTGTTGATAGAAATTGTAGAAACTGGTTAAAATACAGATCTGATAATGGTTGTGGTTTATGTTAGGGTTTGTAATTTGGTTGAATATCAGTTGAGGAATATGAAATCTGGATTATCGAGACTTTTTGCAAGTGAATCGAGGTTATTTGTTGTTGAGTCAAGCTTTCATTTTCGTGAAAATTAGGTTTTAGTAAGTCGATCTTATTTTGTAAGGTTTCGAGTTTTTTTTGAATCAGATCGAGCTTTTTTGAAAAAGAATCGAGTTTTTTTCAATAAGGTCGAGTTTTTTTTTCATTTGATCGAGCTTTTTCATCATGACATCGAGCTTTTTTTTAAATAAGATCGAGCTTTTCTTACATAGGATCGAGCTTATTTGTTATAGGATAGAGCATTTTGTTCATAGGATCGAGCTTTTTTCTAAAGGGTCGAGCTTTTTTGTATATGAGTCGAGCTTTATTTTCGTGAAAATTAGGTTTTGGTTGGTCGAGCTTTTTTTATAAGGGTTCGAGCGTTTTTTGAATAGGATCAAGCCTTTTTGAAAGGGATAAAGCTTTTTTTAAATTGGATCAAGCTTTTTCATCATGGGATTGAGCTTTTTTTGCATATGATCGAACTATTTTTGTTATGCGATCGAGCATTTTTTTCATAGGATCGAGTTTTTTTTTAAAGGGTCAAGCTTTTTTGTCATTGGATCAAGCTTATTTCTTACTGGACCGAGCTTTTTTATAATTGGACCGAGCTTTTTTGTTATGGGATCGAGCATTTTTGTCATAGGATTGAGCTTTTTTTTAAAAGGGTCGAGCTTTTTTCTCCTAGGATCGAGCTTATTTTTTTAGAACCGAGCTGTTTTTTATATTGGATCGAGACTTATAATTTTGGTTACGAATTTTTTTCCTTTTTAATGATGTTGTATTTCTGTTACATTGCAGATGAGAAATATGTTGAGGGATTTGTTTAAAACTCCAGAAGAAGAGTGGTACGAGGGCAAATTGACTCGACATAACCATTTTGATGCCCTTGGCCATATAGACGATGCGCTGAACCGGATCCCTGCAGGATTTGCAGATGAAGATCGGCATCGGTTCATAGCGTCATGTTTCAGGCATTTCCTAATGATGCATCAGGAGATGAAGTTTTCGGGTGGTATTATCCATCAGTTGCTTTTGAGGGTGCTGCATCATAATGGCCCAACAGATGAGATGCAGTTCATGTTAGGGAACCAGTCAGTGAGGTTTTCGAAGGTGGAATTTTTCCTGATCACCGGATTACGGTTTAGAGTTATACCAGACACGACCAAGTATGCAGCAGTGGAGGATGGCATACATCAGCGGTACTTTCCTAGAGCCGATGAGGTCTCGTTGGAGGAGATACGGGGTGTTGTCACCGTCGTAGAGTTCAGAGAGGCGTACGATGTTGTCAAGCTCTGCCTTATATATATGTTGAACTGGATACCGATGGAGGTGGATGAGAGATTTAAGATTCCAGTTTGACAGTTTCGGCTGGTTGAGGATCTCGATACGTTCGACGATTTCTCGTAGGGTGCCCACGTGTACAGGTATTCTATTTACTCATTCAAGCATGTGCTTGACGGGCGACGAGACGGGTTCGAGCAACGCCAGTAGGAAAAGGGCACTGACGTACAAACGGTGGATACATACAACATATACGGTCTATCTCATGCCTTATTGGTTGGAACTTCGAATTACAAGTTGTACTTTATTGGTGTTGTCCTCAATGCTATGGTTAGTTATCATACTTATCTTTGATGGAGATATTTGCTTTCGAGGTGATCCCTGATTTGGGCAAAGAGTTCGATGCCCGGAGGGTTACAGATCTGACTCCCCATATTTTGAAGTGGGAGTTGACCAAACAACCGAGAGGGAAGAAGCTGACAAAGATTTTCAAAGCCAGGGTATGTATTTAATTTGTTAATGTTTATATTAGTTAGTATTTGTACAATTATATTGTTCTAACTAATATTTCAGATGTTTTCGAGGAAGGAACTGGTGCCCACACCAGCTGAGAGACAGGCACCATACTATGCCGGGCTACACGAGAGGGAGGAGCCTGTATGTAGAAGAGGACAGGGATGATATGCCACCTCTGGTCCCTGATCAGACTACCTTTGGCGGGAACATTGGTACAGAGAGTGGGGGTTTGACAAACAGGACCAGTGACAGTGAGGGATCTGAGCCCGCTGCTGGGGGTTTAAGGCCCAGTGATAGTAAGGGATATGAGACAGACCCTCAACGAGAAAGGCATAGGCATAGGCGGGTTCGGTTTACCACCCTCGAACATGGTACATCTACAAGGGATTCCCGTGGGGGTGTTGGACGTGATGGAGAGGTAAGTTGAAAATAAAGTTTAGTGTTTTTTATTAACACGTATTGATAGTTTTATACTAACAATGCAGACATGATTTCAGGCTCCGTAGGCAGATATGTTGAACGATATGCAGAAAGCCCTCCGAAAGAGTGAGGAGGATCAACAGCGTCAACACTTGGAGTTGGTGGATATGATCCGGAAGAGTGATGAGGATCGTCAGCAACAATACCGAGTGTTACTGGATATGATCCTGGGGCTTCAGGGGTCTACCATGCGTACACACCGGGATGGCCCCCCACCTCCTGATCCAGACTTTAGTCCTGGAGACTGGACTGATAGGTATACAGGGGGACACTCATAATAGGTGGAAGTAGTCGGGACCCGTCTACCGGGGGTAGGTCCTGAGAGGCAACCTCAGTCGCATACCAGCGATAGTAAGCTTACTACAGGTACAACAGTCCTGTCAGACCTCCCAACTGTCCTATCTGGGTCCACCCAGGCTCAGCGGTCCCCCCCACCACTCAGTACATCGATTTAGCCACAGCGGTCCCCTCTCCCACCCAGCACGTCGGTGTCGGCTCAGCCGTCCCTTCCCCTACCTAGGACGTTGGCCGCATCGGCCCCCTCCCCTCTTCCACCCAGGACGTCGGTCGTGTCAGGCCCCCTGGTTTCCCCTACCCAGCATGTCGACCCAGGCTCAGCAGTCCCCTCCCCCGGATAGCATGATGACCCAGGGTCTGCGGTCCCCTCCACCGCCCATCACATTGATTCAGCTTCAGCGGCCCCCTCCACCGCCCAACACATCGACCGAGCTCCATAGCTTATCAGAGGCTGGACTACCGCACAAGAAGCATTTAGTTAAAGGCGGATGGCAGTTGATGAGCCCTTACATAGATCCATGCCGACCAAAGAGGTTGAGGACACGGCCCGAGTCCGTGGAACCCATTTTTGACCCACAGACTTATGGACGCTGACCAGCTTGCGGAATACAAAGCCTTCAAGAGGAACATCAACGGGGAACTGTGAGTCCAACTTCATCTAATAAAAATGGTTGTATATTTAATGTTTATTCAAATTTACCTAAAGCTAATTCAATCATTAAACATACATGATGTGAACGTGCTGGCACCAGTGGAAGTCGGATGGTTCATCCGTATGCAGTCCAACTTCATGGACTTGGAGGACACGGTACGTACTTAAGTGATTTTCATATTAACGTTTGTGTAAGTAATGTTGTATTGTTAACAATTAATTAGTTATATTGTCTGTCAGCATATGGACACATACCTCCATATTCTTCGCTAGCGTCAGCGAGGATTCCCTACTGTGTACAACTAGAGGATCAATATATTGGATACACAATTTTATGTAAGTAGTTATAAATTTTTTGAATCGAATCGCATTTTATGGTTTTGTATTATTAATACGATATTGTCAATAATTGTATGTACAACCACTTATGTTTTTACAGTGGGAGAGGATGATGCCTCATGATTCGTATGGGGCTGTGACCACGGTAAGGTGGAATGTGTTACAATCCCGATGGTTAGAAGAGGACCTTCAGACGGTCCGTGGAGCAACCACGAGTGGAAACCGCCCATTGCACGAGGTTGACCTGGTAAGTGTTAGACAATGGAATTGATTTAAAATATAAACTGTTCGTATATCCTGACCTAACATCATATGCATACTATTACAGGTCCTGATTCCGTGCAACATTGGGGGCCAACATTGGTTGGTGGTGACCGTTGACCTTATTCTCGGGAAGATTGAGATATTTGACCCCTGGAGATAAGAAGTCCCTTATTATATCAGGAAGCAGTAGGTCCGGCCATTACGGTGGTTTTTACCGTCCATGTTGAATGACGTGGGGTTCCACATTGCACTACGAGGTGGTCATTGGTCATTCCCTAAGGAAAATATACCCTTCTCGGTCAGCGTGGTCCCTACTTCTACAGTCCCCCAACAACAAAAATCATAAGACATTCTATTTCATTCACGTGCTTAGATATTATTTAAAAATGATTTGTAACGGTTTTTAAGATATCCAATTGCAGAGGTAACTGTTGTCCCCATACTTTGAGACTTATCGAGTGCTTACTGGCGGGTCGAAGCCCTTTTGATTGGTCAAAGGACGACATGGGGATCATTCGGGAGAAAATGGTTGTGGAGATTTTTTGTAACTCCATGCCCGCCTAGTGCGTGGTTGTATATGTCCTACCATTTTTTATGTACAAAGACATTGTAATTCATTCATTAATATTAATTCATTCATTAATAAGTTATTATTGCAATTCCAAATTATTACAATCTGAAACAATTCCAAATGTTTACAATGTGATCAAAACTTTGTCATTCATTCCCTATTAGAGTCAATGTTATGGCACATCTGTTTGTTGTGTCCAATTGAATGGCAGATGCTACACTTGCAGCAGTATTCATCGGGAACAACTCTGTTTGGACCTTCGTTAATCATAGGTGGATTAGAACATCTCCTGGAATTATGCCTTGGTTGTCCACATCTTCTGCACGATTGTGTAGTTGTCCTTTCCGAAGATGAAACATGGCGACCCGCCCCATGAGTTCTGCTTATCTCCTGGAGATTGGATTCAAAATCACCCTCTGAGCAATGTCAGATGGCACAACCTAGGTGGAAGGATCTCTCACTGGCATAATAGGAACCGAGTACGCGTCAATAAGTGTCTGTCTCTTGTAGTAGTCCGAACACAAAGTTGTCAAATTCAAGTTTCGCTCCCTGTAAAAAACATTGAAAACAATGAGCTTCACGTTTCAGTAATAATCACCTCACAGTAAAACTTGAAAGTAATGTACCGTGATGCCGCAAGAGCATGAGAACATGGAAAATGATCCATTTGGAATTTGTTGCAATTACAAGTCTTCCGGACTAAGTCAATAGTCCACTGTTTTACAGACCGCTTGACCGAGAAAATATTCCAGTCTACTGGATTTACGGTTATAAACCACACTTCTCCACACTTTTTAAGAGCACAAGATATGTTGCGTCGGTCAACTAATGACGCATGGTTTGTGCAGCTCTATAGCGATCGTGAAACCACCGTTGTAGCATATTCCTAATGAACTCAGCCATAGTCAACATAAGTAGTTGTAGTGCAAATTTTAGGCATGAGTTTATGCATTCTGTAACATTTGTTTTCATCACCCTGTACCTTCTTTTCGAGCAGTGTACACGGGACCACTTGTGTGGATCGGCATCAATTACATAATCATATGCATTCTGGTGCAAGTTTCTTAACTCTTCCATATACCGGTTATATTCAAACTCGGTGTACGCGCGGACTGCTTTGTCCATTATTACAGCAACATCCTTCCTATGAAATCACTTTTGAATATTTTCAGCAGAGTGCCAGCAACATATGGTATGGGTGGCATAAGGGAACACTTTAGAAATCCCAGCTTCAATGCTTGCATGCCTATCGAAAATGAAAACTAGCTCATCAATATGACCTAGGGACCCTTCAAGCAATCCAAAAACCATTCCTATGAAAGATTGTTTTCTGAGTCGCCGTACTAAAAAACAATTGGATACACCTGTTCGTTCCCAGCTTGTGTTGTTGCAACAAACATTGTACCCCAGAATCGTCCCTTCAAATGGGTACCATCAAAGGCAATTACTGGATGCATACACATCTGGAATCCTCTAAGTGAGGCACCAATCGACATGAAAAAGTATAGAAATTTACCATCTTCGTCGCACTATAAGTCAATGATCATGCCGGGATTTTTTTGTTCCAAAACGTAACCAAATGATGGAAGCAGTTGGACGGTTTCCTCATGCGTTCTATATGTCAGTGACGACGCATAATCGAGGGCGCGGTGTGTGCCTTACTGTACATGATTTGGATTCCATACATTGATTTCATATCGGTGATTATGGCCTTCGGACGCATAAGTCGACCATCTTGTTGTTGAAGTCTAGGTGTAATAACTTCTCCAATTATGACTGCACTAGCTTGTCGGTGGGGGTGGTGAATTTCCTCTAACGAACAAGTGGGTTCGTTGACAAACCTTCTTACTTGAAAGTATGTGCCTTCATCTCTCATCATCGCTCTTAACTTCCACGTACAATTTTCCATCAAACAAACTAGATGTAATGTTGTCTTATTGGACTTTTTCACCTTCCACTTGAAGTTCTGCCGCATTGCAAAATGGCCTATTAGTCTCTTCAAATCCTTTTTCTTTAAAAAAAATTGCCCTTTATATATCATGCTTGTAGGCTCATCTTCAACCAAGTTCCTGCTTCCACCCATACCAAACGAGTATGATTTGCTCCTGGAATAACCCATGTTGTGGCATTATCAGAATCATCTGGAGTTACATTAGCCCGGACCTCGGAGGCCCTAGCTATATTTGGTACACTGGAACTAAATCTGTGTACATGTCTTACACGTCTATCCGTTTGGACAGGTTCTTCATCATCCTCATTGTCCTCTACATTTTCTACAGAATTGAAATTGCCCTCATTATCTACATCATGAATCAACCCAACATTCAGTGTTGTATTCTGTTCATTGTTGATGTCATTGTAGATCTCATTGTATTGGTGGTTGTACTGCCTACCATTTATCTCAATTTGACAACCAAATACATCGTCGAATTGAGGTCCCAGTATATTATCATGGGCGGCTACTTCCGTTGTGACAACACATATGTTTTCCCGACCATCAATCTCACTTCTTTCTGTGAACAACTGGTTGCTTCCGCCTGACGATCAAAATTGTTGGGTGTTATCACGATGAGGAATATCTTCACCAATGACACCTCCTACTGGCCTCTCGATTAGACTAACACATACTTGAGGGATCACCCTATCTTCCCCTAGCATAAACTAAACATCATCATTGTTTCTTATAAATGTACGACATGTAGTCCCATGAACAATTGATATAGACTATAGATCAGCACTGTATTTGTTCTCATCAAACTTCACAATTGTTTGCACAATCGACACCAGTTCGTCGTAACTCAGATTCTTTGACACATACAAACCTTGGTTATCAGAACCTAAATACCTCTGATTCCCATCAGGTAATTGCTCACATCGACCGTTGTAAGATATGATTATTCTCACCCTATCCATTGTCCTGTCAAAATCATCATCAAAAACCATTATTAAGAAAAAAATATTTAATATTAAAATTATAATTATAAAGGATTAAACAAAAATTAAAAGTGTAAGCGATCGAACTTTTTTTTACTGATCGAGTTTTTTTTTGTACATGGTCGAGCCGTTTTGTACATGATCGAGCCGTTTTTGTACATGATCGAGCTTTTTTGAACGAGATCAAGCTTTTTTTGTTCAGGACCGAACTCTATTTGTACATCATTGAGCTTTTTTTAACATGGCTCGAGCTTTTTTTCATATGGCTCGAGCTTTTTTTCATATGGCTCGAGCTTTTTTAAATATGGCTCGAGCTTTTTATTTTAAGAATCTAGTATTTTTGTGAGGGATCGAGTTTTTTTTTTTAGAGATCAAGGTTTTTTTTTTTGGATCGAGCTTTTTTTGTGAGTGATCGAGCTTTTTTTGTGAGGGATCGAGCATTTTTTAAAATGTTTCTAGCTTTTTTAAAATGCTTTCCAGCTTTTATGCTAAAGATTTTAAACTTGTTTGCACTACTTCAAATCAACTCGGCCATATATATATATACAAAAAAAATGCATACATGTTCATTCATTATTTTTTAAAAGTTTACAACTCCTAAACATAAAAAAAAAATATTGAGACGACATGTTCATAAATGTTCATACATTGTTATACCATATAGAAATACAAGAAAAAATGAAAATGAAGATCAGAAATATTAGTTTACATTCTTGTGCAATATCTGGAATGGAGCTCGTTTTTTAAAGAGATACCCGGAGTAGTTGATTGATTTTCAGACAACCTTTTTGGACGAGAGAGGCTTTTAAAGAATAAAGAATCGATTATTTAAGGGAAATTTTGGTAGTTCACCATAATAAGTGTCTTTTAAACTTAACTTATTACAACGGTGACATCACTGCAACTCACAAAACAAAAGGTAACATTTCTCACCATTTCCACTAATTTCTTACGATCCCTAACCAAAGTTATAGAAATACCCCCACTAACATAATTTTTTTATTTTTTTTAATATTTTCCTTTTATTCTTCTTCTATTCCTTGAGATATGTTAAATTCCCTTGATCTTTATAGTGTGATTATACCTAGGGGGGGGGGAGCAATTTTTATCTTCTTTTAAAACAATGCAATTCTAACAATGCTTAATGAAAATTGCAAACAAAGACACACAATATTTACGTAGTAAAACCTCCAAAGAGGAAACATCCACGGGTTAATACCACAACCACCGGCAAAAGCAAATCTACTATTTCAAATAGAGTTACACACTCAAGCAATCACACATGCTCTACAAGCTCTCACTCTCACTCTATCTTGAACCTATTGATCTACTAAGCCGACTTCCTATCCAAGACCCCCTGTCTCTAGGAAGATTTCTTGCTCACCTATCCGGATCCTCCTGACCCTAGGCAAGACTTTTTGTTTGACTATCCAAGACTTCACACCTCTAGCCAAGACTTCCTTGCTTAACAATCCGAGGCTTCACACCTCTTGCCAAGACTTTCTTGCTCAACAATCCGAGGTTTCACACCTCTTGTTGAGACTTCCACTTGCTTAGCTATCAAAGTCCTCCCGACTCTAGCTAAGACTTACAATTGCTCAAATAAAAGAATCACTCTAAGATATGAGACTTTCTACCTCTTTACAAGGCATCTAAGTGATCATGAATGCAAATCGCAAACAAGCACTCAACATAGAAAATGATGATCAACAAATTCTATGGACATGCAAATAGATAGCTAGATTATGCTTTCAAAGATCAATCACAAATGCATCTAGACAACCTAAGCATGTTATCAACTAAGAACATAGATATAAGGATATCATCAATTGAAACAAAACCTAGTTCTTAGAAAATGAAATTAGATCTAGAAACAAACAATCAAGCATAAGAACAAAGGATTTCTAGAAACAATTTCATGTTTATCAAGTTTAGCACAAATCATTCAATATATCACAGATCTAGCTAAACTTGAAAATCAAATCAAAAAAACCACAAAATGATATCAAAATCATCCTATTCATGCTTCTTAATCAAATAACATCAATCAATAAGAAGATCTAAGAAGAAAACTAAGAAGAAGATGATTTTACCAACAAGGATGCAATCACGAACTGAAGATCAGATCACAACGAAACATGTAGACATACTTTGGTTCTGGAAATGCTTGGGGTGTGTATAACTCTTCAAGACACTCAAAATCGGTTTTTGAATTAAGTGATTCGGAGTAGAAATGAAGAAGTTATCACAAAAACAAAAATCAAATTGTTGAGAGAAAAATTCTGCACTTATTCTTCAATTTCTCAACTTGTTCTTATCTTTTGAAATGAGAGGGAATGAGAGGTTTTAAAGAGTGAAAAGCCAAAAAGATGTTTTTGCCCTTCTTCCTTTGTGTCTCCCCGAGATGGAACGTGGGCATCTCGTGGCAGAGCACACTTGTGGCCGAGATGGCCACGTGCCATCTCGGGATGGTGCTTGGTGATGGCTTAAGTCATCGCACCTCACCCCTTGCGCTCCCCTCGCATTCTTCGACCGTTCTTTGGCCTCCAAACTCCGAATTCGAATCTGTTTGAAGATTACAAACTGAGACTCCCTCACGGAAATGGAAATATAAGATACTCAACCCATAAAATAAGAATTCGACTCGATATATGAAGACAAAGACAATGTATGAAATATGAGTTGAAAGTGTAGTATCTTTTGACTTAGAACTTGAAATCAATAGAATGAGTAACCAAAATGACCGGAACTCAATTATGAATAATCTAAGACTAAAATCAAGTTCAAGATCCATGTTATACAAATATATAAACAAACAAACATATTTCACATAAGAATGCAAACTACATAGAGATAGTCTCCAATCATGCATTTTCCAAAACATGTTACTTTCAAACCAATGCATGAGCATTCAACTTCAAGTGTGTGAAAGTGTTATACCAAATGATGCACTACGATGCAGGGACACAAATGTATGAATGGTTTGTGTGTGCGCATATAAAGATGCACAACTAACCAGGGACACATATGAATGAATTATGTGTGTGCGCCTACGCCTTGCAAGAGAAAGAAGGATCTCGATACCTTAGCATCCAAGAATAGTACCAATCCTCTTGAAGACGAACTTTGCATCATGAGAAGTTGATTTTCTTCCTTGAAGCTCTTATCATCACGAACCACTTAAGTAACTAAGCATTACAAAGAAATGAAGTTTTGTTATGGAATCAAGCCAACACAAATCTAGGACCTAACAATCACCCCTAGGACCTAACAATATGTACTCCTCTTTCCTTATTTCTCTTATCCTTCCTTCCTTCTTTTTGCTATATGCAATCTTAATTATGTTTTTTTCTTGTTTTTTTATGGAGAAATCATATCTAAATTCAAATACATTATATAACAGATATTTGTTATGATGGTGATTATTGCAGATGAGAGGTTTACTTATACTAAACCTTAATTTGTAAACTCTTGTAAACATGAGTACTATACTTTCCCTTGTATGTAAAAAATATATGAGAAAATGGTTTGTGATAACCTTCCAATTAATGGTTTATAACTGATATTTGTGGACAAAAGATGACAATTGTATTTGTTTCCTAAAAATAGACCCAAAAATATGTACATGAAGCTAGAAAACTGGGAAGTTTAAATAATATATTTAGATGTGAGATATATATCAACTAATGGTCCTGCTTCCTGATTCCTCTGATCATTTTTACTAACTTGAACATGAAATTGCTTCTATAACAATCAAAATGTTTTTAGCCTTACGCACTTTATAGTTGGACAGTTGTGGCATTATAAGGCATGTTTATGATGTCAAATCATTATCAGAAGTCATTAAAGCAGTTCAGTTATTCTCTGTTTAGTATCATTTCACAAGGAAAACAGTCAAAATAAGCTAGGAGGGGAAAATCCTACACAACCCTCCAATACAACCATACTACTAAACACCAAAATGCTGAGACATAAGATTGAGCTTATAATTTTAAAAAACCTTAATCTTTGAATCAACAGTTGCACATAGTTGCACACACTTTGAATCGGCAGTCAGAATAACACAAATACAAATAAACACCAAAATTAAATGTCATAAATTCGCTTTTTACAAAAAAATAAACTCGAAGGTAAATGACTATGGTGATGTATTTGCATCACTACTTGGACCCACAATACTTTGGGTCCGGTCAACCAATGGGCAAGTCTTGCGGTTTTGGCCAAGTACGTGACAAACACTACAAGCACATTGTCTACGAACTTGTTGATCCTAACTAACGGATGTACTCGATTATCCTGTGGATGGTATGCGACGGGGATTTGAGCATCCGAGACGGTTGTACCCAGGTTCGCCACACTTGGTACAGTGTTGAATCCGAGCAACCTCTCTTGCAGATGGTACTCTTATCTCTTTCAGTCTACCAGACTGTCTTTTCGATTTTGAAGAAAAGACAATCATACATTTCACCTCCTCAGACACTTTCCAGATGGACACATAGGGGACAGGATTGATAGGTGGGGTATATGATGTTTGTAACCAAAAGGTGCTATAATAATCATGGCAGAACAAGTTTAAGTTCATCTTCGTCAACCTACACACAAATTAAATATATAAATGTAAGCCGAACACCAAATAAAAATAGTAAAAATGGAAAGTTATACATTTTATACCTGGCCACTGCTATAGTGTGCTTACAAGGCAACTGAAAAATGTCTCACTCACGACTGGAGCATGTACCTTTTTTTATATCTACCAAGTTATCATGGTCACCATCCTTAACTAAATACCTAGTCAACTCAACAGAAAGTACTTGGTATGACTTAGATTGATGGTTTCTGTCCCTACAATGTGCGACTGTGGCCTTCGTAAGGTAAGTGCTATTTTTCCCACCTGCTCTCGTCTGTCATTAAACCATTTCTGTAACATACCTCTTAGGAACTCCATAATTGAAGTTATAGGCAACCTTCTAGATTTCTCAATACAATTACACATAGCCTCAGCGATGTTGGTGGTCATCATATTATACCTTCTTCCAATGCAATGACACCGTGACTATCTCTCCGGACCGATAGACATCAATGTGTCGAATGTTCTTCGATGAGCAGTTTCAATTACTTTCATCTCTGCGTCAAATCACTTTACAATGTAACAGTATGTTGCCTGGTGGTAAAAGTCTAGCACTTCTTTCTGACCCATCAACCCACTACTAAGGTTCTTTTTTTTATATGAAAGTAACAAATACAGTGGAAAACATTGGGGTATACAGTAAGCAGTGTTGTGGCAGTGTAGCCATGACGATCAGAAACAAATACTGTTGGGGTTTATACCCTAAAGATGTAATTTGTAAATGGATTTATGAAATAAATAAATGGAAAAGTTCAATTCATTCTTGTTGTGTTGTTTATTTTATAACTTGTGCATATATTTCACATCCAAGATTACCGGATGTAATCTCGAACTGTGTATACGAGTGTTATACACGGATGGATACAATAAGAGACGTGCAATCTAAAGAGTCCATAGATAACAAATAAAGTTGGGTACTTTATTTGTGGTTAATCTATAGCTGCGGTCCATTATGTAATGTACGGTGATTCTATCCTGAATCATTCATATGAGATATGAGAATGGAGTCCCATTGTATGATGTGATCATATAGGACTGAGTCATGATCTATATGAATCTCTCACCAAGATCTGTTTACCGATGAGATTCATATATCAACTAATGATGGCTATATATGGGGTGATATTAATCCTGAATGTCTTATCGACTCCTTCAGGTTAAATAGTGGTCTTTGATATACCATGAGTGAGGTCAGATGCATTTTCTGATCAATATGCTCCGTATGTTGGGATTGTGGTTTGGCTTGTGACTGGGAAGGTTTGTACACAATAGTGGAATCCACTCCTTCTTGTGAGAAGTAGATCGTAGTTCCCTTAAGGGTTGATTCGGGGCTTGGACAATATGAGCACTCTCTTAGTTCCTTGAGAAAATATGATTTATTGTTCATTAGAGAATCAATGGTACTTAAAGGATATATGTAATTAGAGGGGTATAACGAAATTTATGACCCAGCTCTAATTATGAACTACTGTGAAGGATCACATCATGTGTAATAGCTATATCGATGAACACCGATTTGTATCGGTCTGTGTAAAAGCGTCTACAGTTGAGAGAGTACAGCTTCGGGTTTTTAGTGGAATATCATCGAAGTTAATAATCATGAAATATTAATTAAAAAGTTTAATTAATTATTTCTGAGGATTATTAGAGCTCAAAATACCGTAGGTCCATTAGGTCCCCTTGCTAGCCCGATCGATTTAGGTAACAAGTCAAAGTTAACTAATTAGATTGTCCAATTAATTGTGTTACGAAAGTAACACGTATTTATTCAGAAATTAATTGAATAGAGATTATTTAATTAATGAATGATAATTATTATGTTAATTATATAATTAGATTATTTAATTGTGTGATTAATCATTAGTTGGAGGGTGTTGATTGATACTTAATTTTTTAAAGATAAGATAATTTGATTATTTTATTTTTATTAAATTATATATTTAATTTTGTATTTAAAGAGTTTGAATTCAAAACAAATTGATTAATATCTTTAAAGATATGAGATACCTTAAAAGATTGGAATTGATTAGTTTTATAAAAATATATATCATATATATATATATATACAACTAATGTCATTATCCATAGTAGTTTATGTATTTACCCATTTTAATCATATTAAAAAAAATATATAAAATATCAGGCTATGATGCATGTATGACATATCAAATATATTTGTGTAGGCACATCTAATCTAAATGACATAGGTATGCATGACAATACTTTTATCATCACATAATATAAAGCATACATGAATTAACAGAGTACTGTGGATTATTTAACATAAAAAATTGGAATCTAAAAGTACAAAAATTTCCCTAAGGCATTCCTTAGTCTTCTAGTAACTTCAGATATCTTTCAGTCTCTTCAGGTCACTCTGATTCATCTCATGAATCCGAAATGGTAAATCTGCACGGAATGCACTAGGCAACACTTGCCAACGGAGCCGTGCGTGAACAGTACCGTGTGAATAGTACCCCCGATGAACAGTACCACGTGCTAAAGAACAGATGTGGAAAGCTAGACTCCAAGTCTGTGGTCTTCCTATTTGTAGGATACTCCAATGAGACCAGAGGTAGACACTTCTATAGCCCCGAAGATAACAAAGTATTTGTATCGACAAATGCAACGTTTCTTGAGGACAATTATATTAGTGACCATAAACCTCGTTCTAAGATTGTATTGAATGAGTTGGAGCCTGGTGAGACTAGTGCTTCATCAACAAGAGTTGTTGATCCACAAACATCTGAGAGTCAGATGGTTCCTGATCAGGATACACTACCACCTAGACGTAGTGATAGGGTTGTGAGACAACCTGAAGGCTATTTAGGTATAGATGAGGGACAGTGTGTTGTCTCTACTAATAGTGTGGATGATATATTGACACTTAAGAATGCAATGGAAGATCCTAATAAAGAGGAATGGCTTAAAGCCATGAATCTCGAGATATAGTCCATGTACTCTAACTCAGTCTGGGATCTTGTAGACTTACCAGATGGGGTAAAACCCATAGGGTGTAAGTAGATCTACAAGAGAAAGAGATGAGTAGGAGGAAAGGTAGAGAACTTCAAAGCAATGCTAGTGGCTAAGGGTTATACCCAGAAAGAGGGGGTCGATTATGAAAAGATCTTCTCGCCAGTAGCCATGTTTAAGTCTATTAGGATTCTCTTATCCATTGTTGCCTATTTCGATTATGAAATTTGGCAAATGGATGTCAATACTGCATTCTTGAATGACAATCTTGATGAGAGCATTTATATGATGTAACCAGAGGGATTCGTGTCTCCAGATCAAGAGCAAAAGGTTTGCAATCTGCAAAGGTTCATCTATGGACTTAAGCAAGCATCTAGATCATGGAACATTAGGTTTGATGATGTGATCAAAACATATGGCTTTGAGCAGAACGTCGATGAGCCTTGTGTCTACAAGCGCATCATTGACATGAAAGTAGTTCTTGGTCCTATACGTAGATGATATCCTACTCATTGGGAATGATGTGGGAGTGTTGTCTGATGTAAATGGTTGGCTGGCTGACTAACCAATTCCAAATGAAAGATTTGGGAGAGGCGAGTTATGTTCTAGGGATCCAACTTATATGGGATCGTAAGAACAAACTTATAGCACTGTCTCAAGCATCATATATCGATAAGATTCTTGTACGATTTTTGATGCAAAACTCCAAGAAAAGTAATTTACCTTCCAGGCATGGGTTCACTTGTCTAAGGAACAGTGTCCTAAGACACCTCAAGAAGTTGAGGATATGAGATGTGTACCCTATGCATCGGCAGTAGGTAGTCTCATATATGTTATGTTATACACGAGACCGGACATTTGCTATGTAGTGGGAGTAGTCAACAGATACCAGTCCAACCCAGGATTGGATCATTGGGTTATTGTCAAGATAATTTTCAAGTATCTTAGGAGAATGAGAGACTATATGCTAGTGTATTTTGGGCAAGATTTGATCTCGTTAGGATACCCTGATTCTAATTTTGAGTCAGACAGGGATTCTAGGAAATCCACGTCTTGATCTGTATTCACCCTGGTGGTAGAGCATTGTGTAGAGGAGTATCAAGAAATCTTACATTACTGACTCCACCATGGAAGCCGAATATGTAGCTACTTGTGAAGCTTCTAAAGAGGTTGTTTGGCTCTGCAAGTTCTTGAATGATCTGAAAGTTATTCCAAATCTGGATAAGCCCATCACACTTTTTTATGATAACAGTGGTGATGTGGCTAATTCCAAAGAACGAAGAAGCCACAAAAAAGGAAAGTATATAGAGAGAAAGTATCATCTCATTAGAGAGATAGTGTAAGGAGGAGATGTGATCGTAACCAAGATAGCCTCACAAGATAATCATACTGATCCATTTACAGAGACCTTACCGGCTAAAGTGTTTTTGGGTCATCTAGATGGTTTAGGGTTACGAGACATGCCTCACATGCTTTAGTGCAAGTGGGAGATTGTTGAGGCTTATGCCCTAAAGATGTAATTTGTAAATGGATTTATGAAATAAATAAATGGAAAAGTTCAATTCATTCTTGTTGTGTTGTTTATTTTATAACTTGTGTATATATTTAACATCCAAGATTACTAGGTATAATCTCGAACTATGTATATGAGTGTCATACACAGATGGATACAGTAAGAGACATGCAATCTAAAGAGTCCATAGATAGCAAATAAAGTTGGGTACTTTATTTATGTTTAATCCTTAGTTGCAGTCCATTCCGTAATGTACGGTGATTCTATCCTGAATCATTCATATGCGATATGGGAATGGCGGCACCTTGTATGATGTGATCATATGGGACTGAAACATGATCTATATGAATCTCTCACCAAGATCCATTTACCGATGAGATTCATATATCAACTAATGATGGTTATATGTGGGTGATCTTAATCTTGAGTGTCTTATCGACTCATTCAGGTTATATCGTGATTTTTGATATACCATGGGTGAGGTCAGATATTTTTCCTGATCAATATGCTCCGTATATTGGGATTGCGGTTTGGCTTGTAGCTGGGAAGGTTTGTACACAATAGTGGAATCCACTCCTTCTTGTGAGAAGTAGATCGTAGTTCCCTTAAGGGTTGATTCGGGGCTTGGACAATATGAGCACTCTCCTAGTTCCGTGAGGAAATAGTATTTATTGTTCATTAGAGAATCAATGGTACTTAAAATATATATGTAATTAGAGACATATAACGGACATTTTGACCCAGCTCTAATTATAAACTACTGTGGAGGATCACACCATGTGTAATAGCTATATCGATGGACACCGAGTTGTATCGGTCTGTGTAAAAGCGTCTAGAGTTGAGAGAGTGCAGCTCCGGGTTTTTAGTGGCATAACACCGAAGTTAATAATCATTAAATATTAATTAATTATTTCTAAGGATTATTGGAGCTCAAAATATTGTGGGTCCATTAGGTCCTTTGCTTGCCCGATTGATTTAGGTAACAAGGGTCACGGTTAATTAATTGGATTGTCCAATTAATTGTGTTACGAAAGTGACACGTATTTATTTAGAAATTAATTGAATAATTAGATTATTTAATTAATAAATGATAATGATTATGTTAATTAAATAATTAGATTATTTAATTGTGTGATTAATTATTAGTTGGAGGGTGTTGATTGATATTTAAGTTTTTAAAGATAAGATAATTTTATTATTTTATTTTTATTAAATTAGATATTTAATTTTAAATTTAAAGAGTTTGAATTCAAAATAAATTGATTAATATCTTTAAAGATATAAAATATCTTAAGAGATTGGAATTGATTAGTTTTATCGATATATATATATTTTTTAGATATTTATAAAAGATAAAACATATATCAATACAAGCATTCGAGTTTGCATGAGATGCAATCGTTGAATGCTTGTTAAAGAGAAGAGTTTGTAAAAAAAAAAAATGTGTTGACTTTTTATCAGAAAAGAAAAATGCATAGTAAAGTTTAATATAGATATTTTTTTCTATTGAAAAAAATAGTTGGTGTTTGCACGATTTTAAATTGTCTTGCACTGTTAACACAAAAGAGAAAATAATATATATTTTTATTAACTCCTAGAATTGTTCTAGTGGATTGTTGTAAGAGGAAGATATAGTTTCTTCTTTATTCTCTATGTATCCTCTGTTCAAGTTTTTGAGACCGTGACACACTCATACGCAGTTACCAGTCCCGGAAAATAACAAGGAAGATCGAGTGGTTCAGACAGAAGCATAACGTAAAGTGAAGGAGCCTCCAAACGTTGGTATGTTCTTCTTCTGGTTATATCGATTTCAATTTCCTGTTTACATATTGTATATATTAGTTCCGAAAAATAATTACGATCCAAAGTTCACTGATCCCAGATACAGATTATGATCTGTATAAAAATTTTGAAACCTTACTTCCGCTGTCTGACCAGTGAACAGGGTTCCAATAAATACCGGATCCTCGGGCATACCAATGGCCTCTCGCAGACGTCTTAAGAACCATGTCCATCCTCTTTCTGTCTCACTCTGTTCTACACTAACAACCACAGGATATGCGTGATCATCTACATCTTTACAAATTGCTACATAAATAACCGACTCGTATGCACCCTTCAAATGTGTGGCATCAGTGGAGATCGCATGACGTATAACTTTCTCTAACCCCTTAATGCATTGCTTAGGTGACAAGAAAGCTAACAAGAACCGATTCTTGCTATCAGTTTAACTCATGTCACGGTGCTCGGATTCGTCACTTTCAACATGTGAAAGTATGAAGGTAACAACTGATATGAATACTCTGGATTCCCATAAACAACCCTCTGAGTGTGCTCCAATGCTCGTCATGCTTTAGTATACGTTAGTTGTATACCATGCATCTCCCGCATTTCTATAATTATGTCAATCGGACTGATGGTGCGACCATTGGTAGTCAATTTTGAGGCAAACATCTCCCCAATAACAATTGAGCTCACTTTGCAAAAGTGTGATTCACATGTGTCCAAGCTACATGTGTGTGCTGGTGCAAATTTCTTGACTTGCTAATATGTGAAACTTTGTCTACAAATGTTAAGACAAAATTACAATTGACATCCTTGTAACCTACCTCAAATCGATATTGTGTTGATCATTTGGTTATTGGATTGAACTTCTCTCTTAAATCATATTTTTCAAACTCAGCCTTTAAAGTTTCCTTTGTATTGAAAATCTAAACTTTGTAAAAAGCTCCAAGATTTGAGGTAGAAGCTTCAGTAGACAGTGAGTTGATGGAATATCGGTCTACTTCTGTAATAACCAATGAGGTGGTACATCATCATATGAGTTATATTGAGCATGTGCACCTGTAAAGTTAAATCGGGAACCGATTTTTCCTTGATTCTGCCCCGACCCTTGACCCTCCTCATCACTACCATCTTCAAGACTAGAATCATCATTAGTCGAATCAAGAACGTTCACATATGTTGTCTCTTGTTGCTCATCGATAATCACCATTCCATATGGGTAACTTGATTGCAGGTGCAACATCCTGATTAGTAGGAACCGACTTAGAAGCTTGGTTACTACTTGTGGAAGCTGCATATGGAAAAGGATGAGAAGGTTCAAAAAGGACTCTAGTAGGATTATGTGATGTTCCTTATGGAACTGGATGATCCTCCATAACATCTCTTCTTACTTTATCCACCAAATCAACATATATCTCCGAACAATGTGTTCTGGTATGCAAAAGAAATCTGACATCTCTATCACGACGTATGTGATATTTTCGTTTACCATTGTCTGTCGAAACCATGGAACTAATCCTTAGATCATATAAAGTTCTATCAACATTGATGAATTCAAACATCAAATCTTCTAACTCCAAATATGTCAACTCCTTCGACACAAACTCAACAAACGTCTCACCACCAACATACTGTAACTCATCTCATTGCCCCTTATAGTTGATTAACAGTCTGACATCCATTTACCTAAGCAAAGAAAGACAAATAATTAAATTTTCTGTTCATTTCACATTTTCCAGCCATCAAAAACAAAAAATTGAATTTAGGTAGCTTATTGGAGTATACTTCTAAAAAATAAAACAACCATAAATATATTTATAGTATACTTCTACCTTTTCATTCAAACACATAGACAATAATTACAAAAAAAAAATACAAGAATCTGAAAGGTTTTTTTTTAGCCTGTTATATGATACCAATTATAATCATTTGATACCGGTTACAATCATTAGATACCAGTTATATGTCATTTTTCAGTCGTTGAAACTTATATGCAAGCCAACTTTAACTTGTTGATGGATTTGTTGCAACACCAAGTGTAATAAATTTATTTGTGTACAAGCACCGGGTACAATCTCAGTTAAAGGATTAATATTTGAGGTTGGTGGAATATACATAGGAAGTTATATAACCCATATACACTAGAAAAGTTTACCTCTTATGCTCCTAATCTGACAGCAGTGTTTATCTTCCTTTGCTCTTATTTTAATAGTAGTGGAAACCTATTAAGCATTTGTTAAATCTAGTTTAATTGCAAAGAATGCTTCAACTGGGTACACCTCAAAGTTGCTCTCCGATGCAAGTTTTTATTCTAAAGCTAAGCTTGTTAAATCTAGGTATACAATAGGAAATTAAGAAGCTACACATTCTAACAAATGATTTTTTGCATAAGACCAGTTACATGTTTTTGTCATAAGTATACTTTGATTAATAAAGGTCATATATCCTGCTTAACAGTTAGTATTAGTAATTTCTCCTATATTGATTTATCTATTCTTCTCGTCATTAGCTCAAACATCAAGAAAAAATTGAACTTGTAATTCATATGTAAATTTGGCAGGTACACAACCATGGCATGTCATTCAATTAATACCAAGAGAATAAAAAAAAATTAACGATAAACTTATTTCTGTTAATATCGCTAAAATTTAGAGATATTACTAATATTTATTTTTGTACAGGTGAAGCTAAACTTATTGCTACTTAAGGATATAGTGATGATATGGACTTCTGTCTCTAGCTAGCTGAAGAGGTATTTGTGATTGTTCTACTAGGTAATTGTACAAGTTTAACTGCACTGCTACTCTCTATCTCTATACATCATTGAGTAGTAATATAAGTATAGAATCATTTGCCTTTTATACAAATCCCCATATGAGTTTTATGCAAATTTGATGATCATTATAAGTACCTTACATTTCGATACAATTTCTAACTTTAGATTGTATTTTGCATCCTAATTATGTCTACATCAAGGGTTTAAACAGTAAAAGAAAAATAAAGAAAACACCACTATTGTGAATTCGTTAACAGTAAGTGGCAAAGCTATTAAGAAGCCTGAACATCTCCTTTTATTCTTGTTGAATAGTTTGTGTAGTATCTTGGGCTTTGCATTCTCTTCACCAAATTTACTCATTCTACTAAACGTATACATTTAATATATACATAAATAAATATGAGTAACAGTCCCAAATCAATTTCAAATCTATAATAACAGCCCCAAATCAATTCAACCAACCATAACATCACAAATTATTACTACATATCATCGATTGCTAATCCCTACCAACAATCTAACATCAAATCACATACAAAAACAGAAAATCACAATTGAAATCAAACAAAAAAAATCGTGGAAATTGCTAAAACTAACCACATATAACATAGAAAAATCATTTTAACCACAAACGAAAAATTATTCATTAATAACCACTTTTTTAAGAAATTACTTGAATGCACTCATATAAAAACCATCCATAAACACTCTCTCTATTTTTCTCTTTTTCTTTTTTTCTCTCTCTCCTCTCCTCTCCTCCCTCTCCTCTCCTCTCACTCTCTCCCCGATCTCTCCCGTTTCCAGTCGGTGTTGTGCCAATGAATCGTCACCAGCACCGTCACCAAGGCGGGCGAATCATCGTTGGCCTCCTCTCTCTCTCACCAAACCTCTATTTCTCTCTCCCACACCTTTATCTCCTCTCTTTAATTCTTTCTCTCCCATACCTCTCTTTCTCTCTCCTCCCCTATCTCTCACACGACATCACCGACTTGTCGGAGTGCCGGTGTGCCGTCGTCTGGGCTTCACGACCGTTCAGCATCGTCGTCGAGCTCCCCCTTCGTCAGTGATGTGATCTGCAGAAAAAAGGGAAGAAAACGAAAAACCTTGAAACCCAGAACATTTCAAGTTTTAACATTTCAATTTAGTCAAGTTTTCAAGTTTTCAAGTTTTCAAGTTTTCAAGTTTCAACATTTTAATTTACTCAAGATTTCAAATTTCAAGATAAAACGAAAAACCTAGAAACCTAGAATATTCCAAGTTTTAACATTTCAATTTAGTCAATATTTCAGGTTTCAACATTCTAATTTAGTCATGATTTCAAGTTTCATGATTTCATGTTTTTAGATAAGATTTCATGTTTCAAGTTATTAGTCGTGATTTCAAGTTTGGTTCCAGATTTTAGTTATGATTTCAAGTTTGCTTCCAGTTTTAACGAAAAAATCAAATTTAGGTGTATTTTTGTAATTTATGGATATATATTGATTTTTTTAAAAAAAAGTTGCTATTAACGAATAAAATTTCAAAAGTGGATACAAATGAAAGTTTAATGTTTCCTATGGCTATTTTTGGTTTTCTCTCAAACAATCTCAGTTCAGTTTTGACTTACCTCAAAATCAAGTTTCAACGGTACAAACAGAGCTTGGAAGACTCTAATCGACAGGGGTTCCCTCTCCGGCGTCATCTCTTCCACATGCGTCGTCTTCTATCCCTTTTACTGCGGTCTCTCCTCGTTGATGACTTTTGAGTTTGAGAACTGTCTCTCTTCTCTTTCTATCGAACGAATGAGGAAACATAGAGTGAGGTTTTTTTAAAAAAAAAAATGACTGCCTTTTTATAGGGGCATTACAGTAATAGTATAAAAATTAGGTTATAAACAAGTAAAATTTGAAAGTAGATTATACAATTAACTGATGTTTCAAATGGTTAGAAATGAACTTTTTTCTTGAATAAATATGAAACAATATATAGATTTTTAATATATATAATTAATAAAAGCTTTATAGGTAAAAGATCAAGTTCATTTGAGAGGTCATTCCAAACACACCATTAGTCTTCTATAAAATAAGCTTGTCAATGTCAATTATTTCAATATATCAACAACAACAAACAAAAATTGATATTTTTAATTAAAATCAATTAGCCTAATTAAAAATAATTTGGTAAAGGTTATTGTCCTATACTATCAAATATCAAGTATAAATTTATATCAAAAAATAGATCAAGTATAAGTTAATTTTGAGGTATATTAATGGTAAATATGCTTTCGTATATTAATTTTATAAAGTGTCTTATGGGTCTATGACTAGTCATGACCACGGTTCTAGTTTGGTTCGATTTCGATTCTGAACCATCGATTCTAGTTTCGGAGAAACCTAGAACTGAAACCGGAATCGAAACCGTTTGGAAGGTGGTTTCAGTTTCGATCCGGTTCCAACGGTTCCGATTTGGTTCCGACGGTTCGATTTCTTAAAAAAAATCCCCTTCATGAGTTCATAGCTTCATCACACATATCATAACATATTCACATAATGACACAAATCACAAATCACGTTTTACTATATCCCCTTCATCACACAAATCAAACCCTAAAATAAAACCCAAATAACAAATCAAACCCCAAAATCTCTTTTACTTGTGTTTCATCACACAAATCAAACCCCAAAATCTAAATTGTCCACCACCACCAGTCACTAGTCACCAGAGATCGAAGAAAAGATATCAAGGAGAGAGAGAGAGAGAGAGATAAAATAGAAACCGTTTTTAAGCAAAGATTGCCGGTGAGAGAACGATCGAAGAAGAGGTCACTGGCGACGGGGTGAGAAATTGTATATAAGAGAAGAAAAAAATCGTCGGTGAGAAATCTCAGATTTTCTGATTTCTGGGTGGAAGTATGGAACATTTGAAAGAAAAATGAAGCAAGAAGAAAGAAGAAGAAAGAGAGAGAAGAGACTTGAGAGATCGTGGAATTGTGGAAAGGAAAGAATAGATAGAGATATATATATATATGAGATTGAAGAAAAGAGAGAAAGAAGAGTCTAGAAGTCTGTAGACTGTAGTCCATGTTTAAAAAGAAAAAAAAAACAGAAAATTTATTTATGATAAACAAATTGATATTAAAAAGTTTTATCGTAGCATTTAATTAAACTATTTAAAAAATTATTACAATTACTATTACAATAAAACTGTCGGAACTTACTGATATCAAACAATACATTATACATAATTCATGTGCAGTCTACTAATAAGTGATGTGCAGTTAAACATTTTTTTTTATAACATATATTGTCATATTATTTGGTCTATCGTTAATTATATATAGAATACAGAGATTTTCTTTATATATTTCAATTTAATAAACAAATGTAAAATTCGCATTCCTATCATAAAAGGGGAGGGTAAATATATAACAATTTTTCTATAAAGTGATTTTGTATGGAATAGAGAGACTTTCTTAACTTTTTCTCAATTTAATAAATAAATGTAAGATTTGAATTCCTATCACAAAATGAGAGGATAAATATACAATAACTTTTCAAGAAAAGTGGTTTTACATTTTAGATTCTTATTAAAAAAATTATAATATATATGTATATATATATATATATAATTTTTCATAATTTTTGAATTAATCTATAGTAATTAATATAAAAAAGTAAAACAAATTTAATTATTAATGTGTTTTTTAGGAAAAACTTAAAAAATTAATGATAAAAAAAGAAAAATGTAATCCCGATAAATCATTATTAGCAACAAATATTAATTTTGTTTTATTAAGTCCCCAAGTTTATAATTTCTTATCTTTTTTCAACAAAAAAAAAATCAAACTTTTAGGAACGAATAATGTTTGTCCTAATAGGCATCTTATTGAGACGAATACTTGATTTCGTCCCAATACGCATTCTATTTGGACAAATTGTTTTCGCCCCTAAAGTCTTGTTATTTTTATACTTTTTAGGGACATATTTTTCGTCCCTAAAAGTCTCATCGGATTTGCCATTTTTTGGGACGAATAATTTGTTTCGTTCCAATAGACGTTCTACTGGGACGAAAAATTCGTCTCTAATGATTCTTTAGGTTTGAAATTTTTAGGGACGATTAAGTTATTGCATCTCAACAGACGTTCTATTGGGACGAATAAAATGTGTTCTAATAAATTTCGTCCCTATAACCCAATTTTCTTATAGTGACGGTTCCAGTTATAGTTCCGAAACATGTTCCACAGTTTCGGTTACGTTTACAGTTCATTTCATACGGTTACAGTTCTGTTCTAGGTTCGAACCGAACTATGGTCATGACTATCTATGAGTCAAACCGTGGTCATGACTATCTATGACTAATTGACTATGCTATGACAAATCTACAAGATGATATACTAGTAATTAAAATCAGTTAGATTTTAATCTAAACTAACAATTTAATATTTCTATTGTAAACTGCCTATTGTTACGATATGTTGTACTAACTAAATCCTTTTCGAATAAGCCTTTTATCATAAGGAAACTGGGTTATGATTAATAGAGCAGTTAGCCAGTTATATATTTTATATTGGGAAGATTAGAGAAAATCAAATATTAGGGATTATTTGTTTTTTTGTATGAAGATCGAACAGTTCTATTTTTTTTTTAAAATACTGGATAGGGATTGAAATCTGAACTTGAATAACATATACATGCGCGCGCACACACACACACACACATATATATATTACATCTGAATGTATTGTTAATACGTTTATTTTTTAAAAGTAAAATTGTCTGAAAATAAATAATTTCACATTTATATAAATATTAAACAATTATAAATATAATATGGAATAAAAATAATATAAAATAATAATTATATATGAACACATATTATTATGATCTTCTTCTTTGATTACGAACAAACTTCATTTTTATTAAAAATAGATTTTTTTTTTAAATAATAAAAAATAAAAGGGCAACATGAAAGCTCATACAAAACACTCTAAAAAATAATATATAAATACATCATTCCAATATCATAAGAGTAGTGCTATTGGCACACCCCCTACAGATCCATTTATGCCCCATTTTTTTAATTATGTAATTTTTTTTCCTTTATCAAAATTACTTAAATTGATATACAATTTAAGGGAAAAAACCTTCTACAAAATAAATCTAATAAAATCCCACATTCTTTTTCCAAAAAATAAAAAACCACATTTTTGTAATCTGTTTCTTGAAAAAAAAAATCTCAACTCTTAAATCCTAAAATTTGCTTTTTGCACACATACAAAATATTATGGAAGATTAAGAGAACAATGTCAAGCATATGGAAGAATTGAACGATATCAAACATCTGAAAGAATTGTATGAGAATGACATCTGTAAAAATTGTCTGACAATGATATCAAGCATCTGGAAACAATTCATTCTCTAGAAATAAGTTTGAAGTTTACTTTTTCTTTATAATGATATCAAGTTGTCTTTATATTGAAACAACTCTTTTTTTTTCTTTTCTACCATGAAATAAGAAGGAAAAAAAACTCAACAAAAGAGATGAGAGATATGTATACAGAGATCAAAGATGAGATATATTAAGTTTGAAAAAAAGAAAGTAAAATGGGTATTTTTGGAAATAAATCAAAAATAATAATAATAACATTTAATTTTATTTACTTCAATAAAAATTTTAAAAGTGGGACATAAATAGATCATTAGGGGGTGTGCCAATAACATCACTCATATCATAATAAAGTACTGATATTAAACACCAATATGAGAAGTGATTAGGGTTTTATTTTTAAAGCTATTTAAAATAAGTAATATATTAAAATAAAAATTTCTATACCATATATAATTATGATGAAATTGGAAATATGTTATATTTGAGGATATTATCGGAAGAAACGATTTTAGATTGCATTTAATACAATTCAGTGATTCATAATCAAATGAAAAGTCAAGATTTTGTACTATTTACTTTAAATTGTTTGACCACTTAAAAATTCAAATAAAATAACTTAATAATTATGATTCAGACCCTTTAGATTTTAAACGGAAAAAACGAACAGAATCTTAGGGCCCGTCCAGTAAGCGTTTTTTAATTGCTGTTTTTCGAAAATAAAAATGAAAATGAAAACAATGTTTTTTATTTCAATTTCGAATTCTGAAAACGCGTCTAGTAGTATATACTGAAAGCTGTATTTTGAAAATGAAAACGGAAAAAATGCGTCTGGTAGGTTAACTAAAAACTATCAAAAATTGAAATATCAAATTTGACATTTTGTTTAATATTATTACAACTATAAACAAATTGATTACACAATTAACTAATATAATTTATGTATTTTAATTTTTAAATTAAAAAAAAGTAACACATCAAAAATTAATTCAGAAAAATATATCAAAAAATGAATTAATCAAAATTAAACTTTTAAATTAATATATATATATATAATATTTTATTTATTAAATATTATTATATTTTTATATTATAATTTATATATTATATATATAATATGTAATATATATCTGAATTGCGAAAGAATGAATTAGTAAGCAAGTAAACTACCATTTTTTGAATGACAATTAGCTGAACCGCGCGTCGGAAGTATCTCAGGCTAGGCCTTACATCCTGATCCAAGCAAGCAAGCATAGAAGGGAAGAGACCTCTTAGTTGTTTTTGTTCGTTTACCAAGTTCGGCATTAAGGCTTTGCTCTAATGAAGAGTTCTTTCTAATAATCATAATATTATATATATCATAGAATATCAATATACTAATTATATAAATATTATAATATATAATATTTTATTTAATATTTATATACAACTATATTATAATATATTAATATTATAGAATATTGTATATATATATTATTGTATGAATGTTTTTAGTTCTAGTTGGAAATAAATTATTCTAAATTAATATTATAAAATATTGTATATATATATTATTGTATGAATGTTTTTAGTTCTAGTTGAAAATAAATTATTCTAAATTAATATTATAAAATATTGTATATATAAATATATATATATATAAGGGTTACTTTAGTCATTTGAAAATCTTATCCCGTTTTATTTTAACAATATCAAAAGCATAACAGTTTTAAGAAAATTGATTTTTTTATATAAAAAAATGAAAAACAAATTGAAAAATAAAAATAAAAATAAAAATAAAAACAAAAACAAAAATCAAGTATTTTATGTTTTTCAAATCTTTTACTTTTAACATTGATTTTGTTTTTCATTTTTTGTTTACTTCATTTTTTGTTTACTTCTTAAAAATAAAATGAAAAATGGTTAACGAACGTTTTTTCGAAAAATAAAAATGAAAACGGATTAAAAAACAACCGTAGAATGAACCTTATTATTTTTGTTTGTATGGCCGGGACATATTTAAATAATAAAATTAATTGCATTAAATGGAATATTAGTTGGGAAAAAACATGTAACATGCATATTATTTGACTGGTTATCGAATATCTCTCTTCATTTCCATCGAAATCATTACACCATGCCCACCGGCCACCTCTGACCTCTCATTCTCACCAGAAACTGTTGTCCATCTCATTCACCTCTGTCTAGATCCTGTCTTGCAGGGACACTTCCCATGCCAACCCCAGCAATACTCAGCTGTCATTGACATGACCTCTCTCTCTCTCTCTGCCTTATTGTTGTCGGGATTATTTGTACATTTGTACTTCTTGTAAGACATGATTAATATTGCAGCATATACTACCAGTACTTCTGATGCTCGCATGCTTCTCGATTACTGCCCATATATTAGCCATTTTTTATATGTATTTATAGTATTTTAAATAATATTTTTAATCTATTTAAAATATATGTCACACTAACCATAAGATCCTTTAGTTTTATACATTCAAACAAAAAACTCAAATTTATATGTAAATGGAGGACTCCAACCTCTGCTATGACTTAGCTTGACAAAAACAGATTTTGTTATCACGTTAGTGATTCCCAATTGATCAAAACCTTAAACTTATAGTTAAGAATTTAAACGGCAGTGTTTTAACTTGTAAGTGTTAGTATTCACTACTGAAGTTAAAAGAGGCAATGATGATAATCGGAGAAATGACGATGGATATCTATTCTCTGATTCTCATCCCTACTATTTAACACCTTTCCTCGTCCACGTCTCTATTAGTATTTGGCTTTGTATTCCTATGTGAATCAAACGACTTCAACTGATGATGAAAAACTAGTCCAGTAGATTCAGATGATAGCGATTCAGGTGGCGTTGGAAAGAAAAGTATGAGACGAAGCTAACATTGAAATCGTCATCGGTATCTGGTCTCATACACGTTGGGGGAGTGTTGGAGCACGTGCTCAGGGCATGTTGGGTACTTTTTCGGGGTGCGATTCGGTGTGTGAGACTTCCGGGAGTTATGGAAAAAAGTGTGGAAGTCGATTTTCTTATTGAGAAGGTTTTGTTTCGGGATTTCTTATTTAGGAAAGATCTGTTAGAAGATTTCCTAGTTCTTATGGATTTCTGGTTCCTTTAGGACTAAGAATATCGATCCTATAAATATGATGACTTATTCTTTGGTTGGAGAATACTTTGAGAAATTAGAGAGACACCTATAAACATCAGAGTTAGTGAATATTCAAAGGAGTGAAACTCATGGGAGATTTAGGGGAGACCCCAAGGGATATCCAAAGGCAGAAGGCTTAAGGGATATCTGAGGGGAAACCTCAGAGGAGATCAATGGAATATATGGGGGTGCACTTAGGAGGGCCCTAGAGAGAGGTGCAAACTAAGGGCAAGGATGTAAGTTCGGTTATGGGTTTGGGCTCAGTAAGGCTCAATTGTAATTGGTGTTTGGGGTTAGAGAAGGAATAATGGAATTAGGTAGTTGTAACAATTTTCTACGTAATGATATTTTTTTTCTTATAGTCCTCACGACAGTGATTTTTTTTCCTATTTTACGTTTTCAACATAAAATCTTGTGCTATGTGATTGGATTCTGTCATCTTATTTTTCTACTAGTATGTGTTATTTATAACATGGTGAATATTAAACATGCACTTTCAAATCACTTTTCCCAACACCATCTCTATCCCTATTTAGGGGAATTGGGGATAAGGGAGTTTGGGAAGCCGGAGAGGCATATTTACCGGCATCTCCCATTTCCCCCTATATCCAATCTCATATTGTACAAATTTGATTTAAAATTTAAAAAAGTCATATGATAAGACAATAACATAATATATATATATATATATATATATATATATATAAATATTCACATAAGTGCGTACTGATGGAATTATATAAGGATATTGAATATGTGCCACACATTTTATATATTTTGACTTGACATATATGCACTTGTAAAAACTCTTTTATAAATGAGTGACTCACATTCAATATCCTTATATAATTCTATCAGTGCACACCAATAGGAAAATGATCGGGTATATATATATATTAAAAACAAATCTCGTGAAACTTAAATAATTAGATCTTCAAATGGGAAATATGGGGAAATGAGAAAGTATTGGGGTACCTGTATATTTTTTTTATTCTTTAAAAAATGTTTTGCAACCCCATTCGGGTAGATTTTTTTACCGCTATGATTTTGGGCTCAACGTGAGAAAAAATGTCATCGTAGAGCCTTTCCAATATAAGAGTGGTTTATAAAAAATAAATAAATTATGTCACTTATGATAAATAGATTGTATGTAAATAAATATATCTACAATGCAGTTAGGCATATTTAACATCAAGATGATGTTGTCTAAAAAATATTAAACATTGTCAATATGACTGTTTACTTTCAAAAGTTATGTTGTACAACTATTTTTTCGGTTGATTCAGTAAATATTTAAAATTGATATTAATTTTTCATATATTTTTAATTAGAAAATAAAAATAAGGAAAAACTTTGGACGAGACAATAAAAAAACATGTGTTTTTGAAGAAAACATTAGAGAACTAATTTTAAGTTAATCAATTCATTTTATTTTTTTATCACAAAGGAAGCAAATCTCTAGACATTGTTGTCATGTCAACTACTATTAGTATGTAAGTCAATTTTACATCGGAGATGCTCTAAGAGGTGACAATAAATTTAATATTGAAAAAATTAAAGGAAAAGTTAGAGAATTATATATATATATATATATATATATATATATAATAATTATCAAGTAATGTATACTTATTTTAATTTAGATAAGAACCTTGATGAAATAACAAATATTTTTATAGTTTTTGATTTGAATTTTTTTTTTAGATGATAAGTTTAATGAAGTTTATCTATGAACACAATTTGAGAATTTTACAAGTACTGGAACTATTTATCCTGAATTTGTTAAATATAAAGGCATCGAAAAAATGAGATAAATATATAAAAATTCATAAAAATTCATAAAAATAGTTCTAGTATTTGAAAAACATATTACCTGACTTGATGAAATCATATTTATTTTTATGAATTTTGATATGAATTTTGTTACAGATGATAAGTTTAATGAAATCTATCCATGGACAAAATTTGAGAAATTTTCAAGCACCGAAACTATTTTTTCCCAATTTTGTTAATCATAAAAGCAACAGAAAAATGAGATAAATATAGAAAAATTCAAAAAAAAAAAAACAGTTCTAATACTTGAAAAATTCTCAAATTTTCTTCATCTGTAGATTTCAATAAACTTATTATCCACACAAAAATTCAAATCAAAATTCATAAATATAGATGTGATTTCATCAAGGTGCTTACCGAAAATAAATAAGTTAGATCTCATATATATATATATGAAAATTTTATATTCACAGTGTTTACTGATAAATATATATCAGTATCTTACATTCGGACAATTAGATTAAACTGCTCTTGATAAAATCTGTATGAATTTATCCGTCATACTTATCTATAATCTATGACTCACATATAATGCAACGATGTAATATATATATATATATATATATATATATATATATATATATATATATATATATATAAGTTATGTGTAATCACTTCTAAAATACAAAACTACAGCAAATATAAAAATTCAGTAACGAATAAACACTATTACTTCAAATTCAACTACCACTAAGTTTATAAAGATGAGGATCAACGTTACGAAATTATTGGTTCGAGTTTACCCCCTTTTCAGTCTTAAATTACTATAATATCTCAAAAAAAAAAAAAAAAACCAATCACAATTTGTCATAATTAAGTTCGTTGTATCATGAATATGCATATCTGGTGAATTATAGTACAAAATGAAAACAAGACGTTACTTATAAATCGATAACTTTTGCAAACTTGTTTAGTTAAGGGTGGTAAGATTTGAAAGTATTTAATTAGCAGCTGTGATTAATTAAAGTGAATCGAATGAATTGATTGATATAGTTTTAAACTCTTTCTTTAGCCCTCCAAAGATAGTGTTTGATCTCCGTAACTGTAGCATGAAAGTTGAAAAATCAAATCGAATAACTGCATCAAAGTCAACATATTTTGTGTCAATAGATATATGAATTAGTTAAAAGATAGGTTAAAGATAGGTTATATATAGGTCCATAACCTATCTTTATGGAGCCCACGCTGCCCACCTGAAAAAAAGCAGCTTTATATATATATAAACAACGAATTAAACTGCACCATTCAATGCACGCGCTGGCAGCTTCTGGCTTGAAAGCACGCCACCAACTTACGTATGAATATATGATACAAATTTACGCAGTCCAGATTTTTAATTGTGATCAAAATCAACAGAGTCAATGTGGTCAGATGATACGGTTTTGAAACAAATTTGTTTAATTATATAATCTAACATACATTTTATGATCAATACTGTGTACCTTAGTTCTTACAGGAGAACCAGAAGATCAAAATCCATGTACACATTCAAACAATCAAACTTGAAAGTTCGTATAAAGAAACAGGTTCTGTGTAGAAATGTTCTTGTAAGAAAGGTGTCACGTCAAGGAATGATGGGCGTTTGTGTATGTGAAAAAGAATGTTGAATGGGTTCTGCCGTTCTGATGAGCAGTGAGTCTCGCCAATCATGGATTAGGCATTGAGTTAATATTAACAGTCTTCCTTCACCTTTCAACTATTTATTGGACGTGTAAATAAAGATTCATTTGTTCAAAAACATTCCCTTAGTTCTACCGGACTAACAGTGTTAAATGTTCTATTAGGGTGGGAGTGGCAAATATGTACATTACATATATTCATTATAAAAAAAATAGCAAAATTAAATAATAAAATAACAGATTTAACTAACCCATAGTTATCACCCAAAACAAAAAGGAGTAAAATTAAAGTCGGAAATAAAAAATGTGATTCATCATACCAAAACAAAACACAGATTTAACAAACACAAACACAACCCATGAATCCATATTTCATTAAACACCGTTGTATGTGAATTTTACCAAGCATACACGTCATTGACAGGAAGGAGAAAATAGTCAGGTGGACGCCCAAATGGGCACTCAGGAAATATCCTACGAGGCATCATTAAAGAGAAGAAAAGCCCGAGTAAGCATATATAGAATGAAACCTACTCGGGATCAGTTAACAACACTCGGGACTGGTTAAACAACGCTTCCACTCGGGCTCAAACGACGATACTCGGGACCATCAGGTATTACTCTTACTCGGGAATAAATACGATTTGAGTAAGAACTTGGTGCTTATTTCACACGGATTAAGTCATTAAATACGCAAAGATATCCATCAGGAAGGAATCCCAAATAAAATGGAACATTAAGTTAGAAGAGTCCCCAATCAGGAAATAACTTGATTTCTTTACAAAGACTACATTCTTATAAGGAAACAAGTCCAAATTGAACTACACTACTAGAATCCCACTCGATTTCCATAAGAGACTCCGAAACAGGAAAGAAAACAAATCAACCTCAAACAAGTAACCGAATCACAATTAAATACAAAGATCTTGTATTACTTGTACAAAGCAGATTAGGGTTCTATAAGCATATAAATAGACCCATAATCTGGCTAAAAAAGATATAGGCAATATAGCATACAACAATCATAGCAAATACAGAGAGAAAAAAGAGAGATCGAGAGCTTGTAAACATCATATTTTCATAGTGGATTTTGGCTTGGTTGATCCTTCAACCACCCGTGGACGTTTCTCCGGTCATCGGAGTTTTCCCATGTAAAACTTGTCTTTGTTACTCTCTCTGCATCTCTTTCTCTTTGACTCAATAGCCGAAATCCAATCCTTGTTGGCTTTTCTGACATAATCCAGAAATCGACATCAACAAACACAAAACAAAACCTATGATTCCAAATTCATCAAACACACAACACAACCTATGAATCTATATTCATCAAACACAAAACAAAACTCAGATTCAACACCATATCCACATCCATTCATCACCGTCATCCACAAACCACTAATCATCAAAACAAATAATCCATCACATCAACACAAATTTGAGATTTTAAACAAAGTAAAAAATAAAAACGAGCTCGTCAACTGGTGGTCTCATCAAACGCACCAGTGCCTCTTCGACTTTCTCACCTGATCGACGGCTCTTCATCGGTGGTCTTAGTGGCAGAGTGGTGATTGAGCCACGATAACACTAGATTTCGGGTCCCATTTCCTATGCTTATTGCTCAATTCTAGGGTAAAATAATGTGTTTAACGGCTCGATCGAGTTTTTTTACAGGATTTAGTATCAGAGGCAAAGGCATACTTGGAGTAAAAGAAATGAAGTTGGGATCCAATTGGCTCAGAAATCAGAAGTTGAAATATGAAGGGACGTACTGTCGCGGTCGTAAGGTGTTGCTCTTGATAGCTCTAAAGTTCTAGTGACAATAATTCTCACTCCCAAAGTGTCTCTAATATCGTATGAAGGAAAGAAGCGCAAAGCCTGGAGAGGGAGTGTCGCGGTCTAAATGTCGCTCTAGACAACCACGACAAAAGAGACGACAACAACTTTCGCTACTTAAGTGTCGCCCAAAGTATTGCTCGATGCATGCATGGAAATAGGGATTACGAGTGTCATAGTCGTAGTGTCATCTTGAACGATCGCGACAGCATGCCATCACACATCCCAATATTGATTTTTACCCTATTTGGATCCCATATAAATACCCTTCTTAAATGTTGTGCTTTCCAGCTTTAGGCACACAAGAATATCCACCCAACAACCTTTCACATTCCATCATCACCACTTTTACATACTTTCACACTCATACAACTTCCATCTATCTTTGGAGCTTAGGAGGCAAGAAGAGGAAGCTTACAAGACAAGGAGCCTCAAATGACCAACTTGGGTTTCTTTTTTAACCCTTCTATCTTTTCTTTGACTCTTTTGATGCGTAACTAATCTCCTAAGTTAGGGGATTGATGTGACCAATTGAACTATTTATGTAATCCTTAGTCTAATATTTTTATTGGATTCACTATTAGTCTATTTTATTGAAATAATTTGCTCTAATTCCTTACCTCATATTCAATTGTGACCTTAATGAATTTATGTGTTGGGTTTAGTTTATACATGAGGTTGGGGATTAAATGTGGGTGATCATCCCATTTAAGCCTTAACCATAAGCTTAATAATTGAGATAATTTTCATATGCATGACCTTGCTATGCTTAATTAGGCTTAGAGTTTTAATTCAAAATGGTCCTGACTTTTCCTCATTACATGACCTTGTGTGAGTTTTGGGAAGGACTAAGTTTTTCATGTTTTATCCTAAAACAAGCCCTAATAGTTGGATTGAAGAGCTTTCATGAGACTTGTGGATTACATTGAATGGTTCAAGTAGGTTACATTAATTCCCTAGCGTTTCTCTCATCATTCATCTCTGGTGTGTGCTTTTATGCTAATTTCATTTTTAGTAATCAATTGCCTTTTTAAAACAAGCATTATTCTATTTAGTTTTCATGCACATAGATTAGTTTTTAATTAGATTAATTAGCATTCAACTATTAGAGTCACCGTTCCCAGTGTTCGAACTTTATTTCAAATTAAGTTGAAATAAAATACGGCTACTAATTTTAGTGCCACTGCTAGGGATCGAAGTAGATTCATTAGTTGAATCCAGTTAGTTTGATTTAGGTAGTGTGTCATTTATTTTGTTAATTTAGTTTTATTTTAGTTTTTAGTTTCTTTTCACTTTGTTGATATTTTGTTTTTGGTGTATCAGAGCCACAGTTGTATGCACGGTCACCGTTCTTGAAGAGAAAATTTGTTTTCGGCAATTGACAACATCAACCGTGTAAGCCGGCTTGCTAGACAATTTGAAGGTTTAAACATCTTTGTAGATCTAAGGGATACTTATATTCCGAAAATGGATGAGCAAGAAGAATATATGGTTCCACTGGAAATGCCTACACATGATGAAGACGAGGGTCTTTTAGCAATGAGAGAGTTCGGTCAACCGATGGTCGAGAATCAACCATCAGCAATAGTGTTGACTGGGGCAACTAGGAGTTATAAGTTGAAAGGACTTCATGTTGCCATGCTTCCATCCTTCAATGGCCTTCTGAGTGAAGACTTTTTGCAATTCATAAAGGATTACCAATCCATCTTGGAAACTTTTTCAATAGGTCGCCTCACTGAAGAACAATTGAGATTGAGGTGTTTTAGTTATTGCCTAAAGGATAGAGCCAAGTTGTGGTTCGGTTTGTTGAAGGTGGGATCTTTGAGGACATGGGATGAGGTGTGTCATGCTTTCTTTAACACTTTCTTTCCGGCTGTAAAGACAAAAGACATTCGGATCCAAATTGCAAGCTTAATCAAGAAATATAATGAGCCTTTTCATAAGGCATAAGTGAGATATAGGTCACTTTTGCAACAATGTCCTCATCACATGGTAATAAAAGAGTACAAGGTTTGAACTTTTTATGATGGATTGGCGACATTCACACAAGCCTTGGTAGATAATGGACGTGGGGGTGCAATCATAAAGAACTTGGCTGGTGAGATTTTTGAAATATATGAGACATTAGCTCTCAACTCCCAACATAGAAGCTCAAGTTCAAGAAGATGAGGAAGGCATGGTGTTAGTCAAGACACGGATATAGCAATACAAATTGCTAGGCTAACCAAGCAAGTGGAGGCAATGGCAAGAAATAAGGGTCAACAACAATGAGGGGCAAACATGGTGTAAGAAATGGACTGTCAAGGTAGAGAGATTGTGCCATTCGAGATAGAGGATGCCTAAGCCCTTAACTACCAAAGAGGAAGAAATGGTTAGTATTCCAACTTATACAACCTAGGGTGGTGCAACCATCCCAATTTTTCATGGTCCTATCCAAACAATGCCTTGAACAACCAATCGAATACTCAAAGAAGTCATCAAGGTGGTTATAATATGTGGAATTACCAAGGTCAATGATCAAGTGGGCAGTAGTGGAACAATTCATGAAATAGAGATATGACTTCTTATCAACCGAGAAAGCCATCTTTGGAGGATCTAGTTACCAGCCTTGCTCAGAGTTCATAACAGACAGATCGGAACTTGAATAATTTCATTCAAGCAATCGAGTAAAGGTTCGCCAACCTAGAGGCATCGGTAAAGAAGTTGGAGACATAGTTATGGCAAGTAGCTGACACGATTCATAGAAATGAACCGGGTAGACTTCTTAGTCAGTTAGGGCAAGCTAAGGCCATGACAGTTTTGAAGAGTGGGCAGGTTTTAGAAACAGGAGATGTGGGAGAACCTAATAGGAAAAAAGCCAAGGAGTTGGAAGAAGAGAGTGATGGGAAGACTTTAGGAGAAGAGGAAGAGGTTGTAGTGGAGAAAGTGCCTAAGAAGACAACCCTTTTACACAAGTCACCCAACCTGTACATTCCACCGGTTCCATTTTTGGGAAGGTTGAAGAAGGATAAGATAAACAAGGCGTTCAAGGAAATTTTTGTTATCCTCTCCAAGGTTCATGTGAACCTACCTCTATTAGGGATGATAGAAAAGATGTCGCATATGTCAAGTTTTTCAAGAGTCTTCACAACAGCTGGTAAAAGTTTGATCTAAACCACTAAGAGTACATAGCTGGTAGTGCTAGTGCAGTCCTACAGAGGACACTTCCACCCAAACTCAATGATCTAGGTAGTTTTTATATCAATATCACAGATGGGGGTACCATGCTAAAGCGGACGATGTTTGACTTGGGTGTTAGCATCAATGTGATACCCTTTGCCATTTGAAAACACATGTGGTTGAATGAAGTAAAGCTAACAACAATGTCACTACTTCTAGCAGACGGTTCAACATGATATCCGAGGGGTATTATAGAAGATGTGTTGGTACAGGCTGATAAGTTTATCATCCCGATAGATTTTATGGTGTTAGATATGGATGTTGTTAGTGGAGAGACTAACACGAGACCTATCTTTCTAGGCAGAAAATTCATGGATACGATAAAGATTTTTACTGATGTGCAGAATAGGAAGCTTACCATGACAGATCTAGATGAGACAGTTAAGTTCAAGCTTTTTGAAGCACAATCTTATCCATCCGAAGTGGTTGATTGATCATTCACTGATGTGTTAGATCCGGGGGTTGATAGTGTGTTCAAAGATAAAGATTTAGAATACTTATCGAATTGGGATTGAAAAGGTAAAGACAAGGTAGAAGAAGACATTTATGAATTGGGTAGGATTGTAGAAGTGAATAAGAGTTTGAGGAACTTGTGGTGTCGAATGTTAGTATTGTAAGGGAGCCACCACCAAAATTATAACTGAAGGAATCACCAACCACTTTGAAGAACACATTTTTAGGTGAAGACGAGACATATCCGGTGATTGTTGCTTCAAAGTTGTCTCATAGTGAAGAAGAAAGGCTTCTTGAAGTGTTACAGCGATACAAGTCGGCTATCGGATGGTATATTGAAGATATCAGAGGGATTAGTCTTACTATTTGCATGCACAAGATTTTTTAGAAGATAAAGCCAAACCTACAAAGGAATCTCAGAGGCGGTTGAATCTGATGGTAAAAGATGTAGTGAAGAAAGAGTATCTAAAGCTTCTGGAGGTAGGGATCATATATCCTATATCAGACAGTAACTGGGTCAACCCGATCCATGTAGTTTCTAAGAAATCGGGCATAACGGTGGTTAGAAATGAACTGAGTTGGTCTGTCAGAGGCTTCAGACAAGCTGAAGAGTGTGTATTGACTACAGGAAGTTGAACTCAGCCACCAGAAAAGACCATTTACCTATTTCATTTATTGGTCAATCCCATAGCGATTGACAGGGCACAATCATTATTGTTTCCTTAATGGTTACTTAGGATACAACCAGATAGCCATAACACTAAAAGATCAGGAGAATACAATTTTTACATGTTCATTTAGGACATTCACCTACAGACAGATGCCCTTCGGTCTTTGCAATACTCCGGGCGCCTTTTAGAGATACATGATGTCAACATTATCTAATATGGTGGAGGAGGTCATTGAGGTATTCATTGAAGATTTCTCCGTGTTTAGAGACTCTTTTGAGCTATGTTTGAAGAACCTAGCCTTGGTCATGTAGAGATGTGAAAAGAACAACTTAGTGTAAAACTATAAGAATTGCCATTTTATGGTACAATAGGGGATAGTTCTAGGGCATATGATAAACAAGTGAGGGATTGAGGTGGATAAGGCAAATGTGGGGGTAATCAAAAGTCTACAACCTTCAAAGTCTGTGAAGAAAGTGAGGTCTTTCCTTAGGCATGGACGTTTCTATAGGAGGTTCATCAGGGATTTTTCTAAGATAACAAGACATTTGTGTGCATTTTTTCAGAAAGAGATAGAATTTGAGATGAGCAAGGAGTGTTTGAGTGCTTTTGACACCTTGAAGGATGCCTTGACGACCGTACATATCATGATGCTACCGAATTAGGAGTTACCTTTTGAGTGGATGTACGATGTTTCGGATTATGTAACCGGGACAGTTTTGGGGTAGCAGATTGATAGGGTCCCACACATCATTTACTATGCTTCTAAGACCTAAAATGATGCCCAACTTAACTATTCAACAACTGAGAAGGAGCTTCTAGTAGTGGTTTTTGCCTTAGAGAAGTTTAAAGCATATTTGGTGGGAGCTAAGGTGGTGGTATTCTCAGATCATGCAGCTCTTAAGTTTCTTCTTCAGAAAAAAGGATGCCAAACCAAGATTGATTATGTGGATCCTATTGTTACAAGAGTTTGATTTAGAGTTACAGGATAAAAAGAGTGCAGAGAATGTGGTAATGGACCACTTGAGTTGGTTAGTGCAGGAAAATCCATAGGAAGTTATTGAATTGCCCCTGTTAGAAAGCTTTCAGGATGAGCAGTTATGGAGTGTGCATGAAAAGAAGCCTTGGTTTACAGATATAGTCAATTACTTGGTTATCCTAATGATGGAAGAGGTTCATATCTAGGGCTAGAAAGTTCTTTTGGGATGATCTGTTCTTGTACACATATGGTCCCGATGTAGTTATTAGGAGATGTGTTCCCCAAAGTTGAAAAAGGTGACATACTTAGGTTTTGTCACGAACTACATTGTGAGGGACATTTTTAGGCACAACAGACCGCTTTGGAGGTGTTGCAATAAGGTTTTATTGGGAGTATTTGTTTAAGGATGCAGTTCAGCTTTGCTTGGCTTGTGATAGATGCCAACGTACGGGGAATATAGGAAAAAGGAATGAGATGCCCTTAACCAGATAATTGGTGGTTGAGCTATTTGATGTATAGGACATCGATTTCATAAGACCATTCCTATACTTTAGCGGGTATATTTACATCCTCATGGCCGTTAACCACGTGTCGAAATGGGTTGAAGCCAAGATTACAATGACCAATGATGGACAAACGATGGTAATGTTTGTGAAGGAGACCATTTTTGCTAGATTTGGGACTTCTAGGGCTATAATTAGTGATGAGGGAACACACTTTTGTAACAGGTCATTTGTTGAAGAAATATGGTGTGAGACATAAGATAGCCACCCCATAACACCCACAAACATTGGGCCAAGTGGAGGTTAGCAATAGGCAAATCAAGAGCATCATTGAGAAGACGATGAATTCAACTAGGAAGGACTGGGCATTGAAGTTAGATGACACATTGTGGGATTATCAGACGTCTTTCAATACACCTATTGTGATGAGCCCATATAGGTTGGTTTTTAGGAAGGGTGCCACTTTTCGGTTGAGCTCAAGTACTGGGCCTTTTGAGCAATTAAAAAGTTGAATTTCGACTATGATAAGGTCGATGAAGAGAGGAAGTTACAACTTTATGAGCTTGAGAAATTCCGGTTGGATGCTTATGAGAGCTCAAGGTTGTATAAGGAAAAGACCAAGTTGATCCATGACAAGATGATTATTAGGAAGAATCTTCACCCGGGCATGCTAGTTTTCTTATTCAACTTCTGCCTCAAGGTGTTTCTCGAAAAATTAAAGTCTAGATGGTTTGGGTCATTTCGGTTGAGACAAATATTCTCAAATGGAGTCGTGGAGGTAGAGAATGAGTACCTTTGGTTCCTGGATTGATTGAATGATGGAGGATGTTAAAAGCAAATGCTAGTATGGTGTGGAAGAAAACAACGAGATGGCGTTATAGTACTTTGTTATAAATCATGTATGTCATGCAAAAAATCTCTCAAATATTCTCAATCTCACTGGGGTATAGTAGGACGACAACCCGTGCCTGTTGAATAGTAGAATATAGCGATGACCATGTTCTAAAGTCAGAATTTAGGTCGGAGTAGACTCTCTCTCTCTCTCTCGTTTTCTTCTCCTTTTTTCCTATCGTCCCCTTTTTTTGGTGTATGATTGGGCCTATTTATACTTATTCCGATTCAGTTATGGTCACAAATTTCCCGCCCTTATTCTTCGAATCCAATCCCCCCTTATCGGGCGGGATCCTTTGTTGAATTGTCATTGACTTTGGTTTAATCACGGAATCGAGAATATATGAGAAAGGGATAAGTTTGTTCCTCTTTGAACTCTATCACTTGCCTTTCACATGCACAATGATTTAATGTTTGTTTGAGTGTAGATATGATCCTATGTACCTTCAAGGTGTGACATTCCATGGAGGTCGTCGAGCATGGTGTTTGCTCCCTCATAGTGTGGGAGGGTTATATCTGTGTTCTGGTTTTGATGCTTGGAGATTGATCTGACCTTTCCAGGTCCCTTGGATCTTAAGATGGCCCCCTGTGGGTGTTCTTTAGTGGTAGTGGAGCTTCGGTGATCTTTCTTTTACCTATCCTGTTAGGTCCGGATCTTCCTTCGGTGAAGTGGAGCAATGCTGTAGTGCAAGCTTGGTGCTTGATAGGTCTCTCCCTGGGCTTGGAGAGAATGGCAAGCTTCTAGGGAGGTTGCGAGGTGATCTCGACTTTAGGGAGCCTGGATCGTCATGCATCGAGCTTCTCCTGAATCCATATTTCGGTGTAGGGAGCTCGATCCGATCATTGCAGGCTCCACCTTGAGTGCTTCCAAAGCTCGATAACTTTTCCTCGCTTCTTTGGGGTGGCTCCACAGTGTAGGAAAAAAACGGTTCAAAACGCAACCGAAGCGTGTTAAAAAAAATAGGGTTTGCGTATAAATAATTTTTTTCTCCTTTTATGCAACGAGAACCTTAATCCTAGATTAATTGATGTATATAAAAAGTGTCGTACCTTTTTTTTCGTGACGATTGAAATAGCGTCGAATTGAATCCGCAAGATCTTCCAATCCAATCACAAACGTGAATCACCTTGGAGTGTGGGCTCCCTTTCTTTAAATTGTATACCTGAGGATGGAAACAAACAAAATCTCCTTCTTTGTTAGTTACAAATATCCTCCAAGAGAAAAATCAAGAACGTCCGGCCACTTGTGAATTATCAATCAATTTGATTGAAACTCGTGTGAACCTTGATTCGATGTTGGACACAAAACCCTTTTGATGTAAAGGATACTAGTGTACTATCGAAAACAAAATCGTTCTCTTTTCTCTTTTCTCCTCGGCCAAATTCCACAACCTATGTCTTAGAGTTGATTGAATTTTGTCTAGAGTAAAATACCAAATTCTCTCTCAAAGTTCTCTCTTGCCAAACAAAATTCTCTCTTAGAAAACTCTTAGTTTGACCAAAATTTTCACTCTAAAAAATCATAGGGCTGGCTGAAATTCAAAAGGATATATATATATATATATATATATATATATGATCATAATTATTTTCCTAAGAAGGATTTACTTGGTTGACAACAATCCTTTCCTTAGATGGATTTATTTGGTAGTTAAGAATCCTTTTCTAAAAGGAATTCTATACTCCTATATATATTTATGAGCTGGCCAAAATTCACAAGAATATAATTAGGAGATTTAATTCTTTTCCTAAGAAGGATTACTTAGTAGTTAAGAATCTTTTTCTTAGGTAGATTTACTTGGTGGTCAAGAATCCTTTTCAAAAAAGAATTCTATCCTAACACCAAGACTCCTAATCCAACTCAATAGTGTATTTGTAACCATATTAAAGACATCCTAATTTGATTAGGTAATTAACTCTTTTTATTTATCTACTTATCAAATATAGTTTTTAATATTAATTATACTACTAACAATAGTGTATAATTTTAGGAGACCATCTCCTATTAGGAAAAAGATTTCGACTTTTAATTAAATAATTAATTAATCAATAAATTAATTAATTTCCATTTAATTAAATAATAAAATAAAATAATATAATTTAAGCTATTCTTAATAGCCTTGCCGCCCAACACATGTATATGAGCCATATATTATTTTTCTTATTTATTAAATTCATTGGACCTTAATAAAAAGTCCACATATGAACTAGACCTATTCTTACAAAAAAAAAACAAGTTCACATGCCTTAATACAATTCTAGATGGACCCCTAAATTGGTCCAGTAGAATATATCAAGTGATCTACGCAAGTTCGTGTGGATTGGGAATCTTGGCGGGCTATCTAAATTTAAGCTCCAATAGACATAGCCCAATCACAATAAACAAATGATTCACTTAGGTCCGATCTATTTAATTTTAGTTCATTCCACTAAAGAACTAAAATTGAACTCTTAAATAAAGATAGAATAAGTTGATGTTACTCATTCATACTCTAGACAATCTTATTGGAGAAAGTGTAACCTCGTGAAGAATACCAGTAATCGCCAAGAGCTCATAGACCGCTTATAGCTCTCCAAGTTACCATATTTACCCATATGACCATATTTTGAACTTGGATATTTTGACTTGTCCAGAAGCCATGTTTCAATAGACACTATTGAAAACTTAACGTTAAGATTTAATATCCAATACCTCAAAACATCCATATGATGGTATTCTACTCTCATTCAATAATTGGAGCCACGATGTCCATAACTATAAATAAAGTCCTCTATTGATTAACAAATGAATACCACCAAACTATCGAGGATAGACTATGCTATATAATTGTACTCATTGATAGCTCAAATGACAACACTTACAACCATAAGTCCATCATTTATCTCAGGATTGAGATAGACTCTCTGATTGTCTTCAAATGAAAACTTTTATCCATTGACGGTTCTAGATAAAGTATTTCATTTTGATCCTATTCAATGCACCCAGTACACTAGATTCTTTTGCCCAAAGACACCACACTTTGATGATTTTAGACTCACTATAACACATTTGATCCCACTCAATGTAAACAAAAGAATTTACAACTTTGACAAGATAAATGCGCCTAACCTTTTATTTGTGAATATTATTCAAGACTAACTAAAGAATTGTGTCTACCTCATACATATCTAGATGTATGAATAATTCTTCTTTTCTCATAGTCTTTTGACCTTATGATTATTTACTTTTGACAATTATTATTATTAAACTATAAAGGCTATAAGATTTGTTAAACTAGAAATCACTTTATTAATATGAAAAGATTGTCAATTACAATATTACACTCTTGCTATTGAGCATAATCCTAACAATCTCCCACTTGCTCTATAGCAAAAGTGTCATATCTCTCATCCCCATGTTCTCTAGATGCCCATCAAAACTCTTTTGTGGAAGAGCCTTTGTAAAAGGATCCATTAGATTTTCTGCTGATGCAATCTTGGTAATCGTCACGTCACCCTATGCATAATTTCCCTCAGAAGGTGATACTTTCTTTCAATGTGTTTCCCTCTCTTATGACTTCTTGGTTCTCTCGAATGTGCCACTGCTCCACTATTGTCACAATAGATAGTGATCTTCTTATTCGCATCAGGAACCACTTCCAAGTCTATCAGGAATTGGCGGAGCCAGACAACCTCTTTTACAGCCTCACATGCGGCAACATACTCGGCTTCCATGGTGGAATCGGCAATACAAGATTGCTTGATTTTCCTCCATATGACTGCCCCTCCTCCAATAGTAAATACAGATCCTGATGTTGATCTCCTGAAGTCAGAATCTGAATGAAAATCAGAATCAGTATACCCAACGGGAAATAAAACCCCTCAAGAGTATACAAGCATATAATCTCTCGTTATCCTAAGATACTTGAAAATATGCTTGACTGCAGTCCAGTGATCATGACCAGATTTCGACTGAAACCTGGTAACTATGCTCATAGCAAAAAAAAATATCTAGTCTAGAGCAGAGCATTGCATACATGAGACTTCCAACTGCCGATGCGTATGGAACCCTACTCATGAATTGCTCTTCATGCTCATTCTTAGGAACTTGTTCCTTAGAAAGTTTGATTCTATGTCTGAAAGGTAACATACCTTTCTTGGAATCTTGCATGGAAAACCTAGACAAGGTTTTATCTATGTATGAAGCTTGGGATAATGCATGTTAGGATTATGCTCGATAGCAAGAGTGTAATATAGTAATTAACAATCTTTTCATATGAATAAAGTGATTTCTAGTTTGACAAATCTTATAGCATTTATAGTTTAATTATTATAATTGTCAAAAGTAAATAATCATAAGGTCAAAAGACTATGAGAAAAGAAGAATTGTTCATACATCTAGATATGTATGAGGTAGACACAATTGTTTAGTTAGTCTTGAACAATATTCACAACTTAAGATAGAAGGTTGGGCGCCTTTATCTTGTTAAAGTTGTAGATTCTTTTGCTAGCATTTGAGTGGGATCAAATGTGTTATGATGAGTCTAAAATCATCAAAGTGTGGTGTCTTTGGGCAAAAGAATCTAGTGCACTGGGTGCATTGAATATGATCAAAATGAAATACTTTATCTAGAACCGTCAATGGATAAAAGTTTTCATTTGAAGACAATCGGAGAGTCTATCTTAATCCTAAGATAAATGATGGACTTATGGTTGCAAATGTTATCACTTGAGCTATCAATGAGTACGATTATATAGCATAGTCTATCCTCGATAGTTTGGTGGTATTCATTTGTTAATCGATAGAGGACTTCATTTATAGATATGGACATCGTGGCTCCATTTATTGAATGAGAGTAGAATACCATCATATGGATGTTTTGAGGTATTGGATATTAAATCTTAACGTTAAGTTTTCAATAGTGTCTATTGAAACATGGCTTCTGGACAAGTCAAAATATCCAAGTTCAAAATGTGGTCATATGAGTAATATGGTAACTTGGAGAGCTATAGGCGGTCTATGAGCTCTTGGCGATTACTGGTATTCTTCACGAGGATACACTTTCTCCAATAAGGCTGCCTAGGGTACGAATGAGTAACATCAACTTATTCTATCTTTATTTAAGAGTTCAATTTTAGTTCTTTAGTTGAATGAACTAAAATTAAATAGATTAGACCTAAGTGAATCATTTGTTGATTGTGATTGTGTTGTGTCTATTGGAGCTTAAATTTAGATAGCCCGCCAAGATCCCCAATCCACACGAACTTGCATGGATCACTTAATATATTCTACCGGACCAATAGGGGTCCATCTAGAATTGTAATAAGGCATGTGAACTTGTTTCTTTTCGTAAGAATAGGTCTAGTTCACATGTTGACTTTTTATTAAGGTCCGATGGATTTAATAAAATAAGAAAAGTAATATATGACCTTTATACTAGGTATGGGCGGCAATGGCTATGGTGAATAGCTTAAATATATTATTTTTATTTTATTATTATTTAATTAAATGGAAATTAATTAATTTGTTGATTAATTAATTATTTAATTAAAAGTCAAAATCTTTTCCTATTAGGAGATGATCTCCTAAAAACTATACTATTGTTGGTAGTATAGTTAATGTTAAAGACTATATTTGATAAGTATATAAATAAAAGGAGTTATTTATCTAATCAAATTAGGAAGTCTTTAATATGGTTAAAAATACACTTTTGAATTGGATTAGGAGTCTTGGTGTTAGGATAGAATTTCTTTTTGAAAAGGATTCTTAACCACCAAGTAAATCTACCTAAGGAAAGGATTCTTAACTACTAAGTAATCCTTCTTAGGAAAGGATTTGTGATCCTAATCTATATCATATAAAATAAGGCATTAGAGAGGAATTTCGGCCAAGCCATATTTTTCTTTGTGAAGAATTCGGCTATCATAGAATTTTGAGGGAGAAAAATCTGATTTACTCTAGACAAAATTCAATCTTCTCTAAGCAATAGTGTGTGAATTCGGCCAAGTAGAGAAAAAGGGGAACATTTTTGTATTCAATAGTATACTAATATCCTTTACATCAAAAGAGTTTTGTGTACAACATCGAATCAAGGTTTACAATCAAATTGATTGATAATTCATAAGTGACCGTACGTTCTTGGATTTTTTCTCTTGGAGGATATTTGTAACTAACAAAGAAAAGATATTTGCTTTGTCTCCATCCTCAGGAATACAATTTAAAGAAAAGGAGCCCACACTCCTAGGTTATTCACGTTCGTTATTAGATTGGAAGATCTTATGGAATTGATTCAGCACTTGTTCAATCGTCACGCGAAAAATGTACGATACTTTTATATACATCAATTAATCTAGGGTTAAGGTTCTCGTTGCATAAAAGGAATTTTTTTTATTTATACTAAAACCCTAATTTTAATTTTTTTAACACGCTTCCGTTGTGTTTCTAAACCGTTTTTTTCCTACAATTGGTATCAGAGCTTGATTGTACCCTTGATTAATTGATGTATGTGTTCGTGAATCTTTTTCTTTTATTGTATGTATGCATGTTTTAGAATGTGATGCCACTCTAGGTATTCACATATATATTTACATTGAAATGTATGGATATATGTATGTTTTATATGTGGATTGTTATTGCTCAATTTTGGTCATAGAATTTTAATGTAATTTTGTTTTGGGATTGTAACAAGAAGGGTGGTCTATTATCGCCATAATTTCCTTCTTGGTAGTTGCTAAGTTTTTTTTGTTTTTTTTGTTGTTGTAATAAAAACAAAACTGCAGTATTTTGTTATGTAAATTCTTCTGTAATACATTCAAGTTTCAAAGATTCGAAGGTTTGAAGAATTAGGGGTAACCGGAACAAGTCTGGGACCGTGCGAGCCGTAACAACGAACGTACGTGCGAAGAGCGCGCATCCACGTTTGTTGTGGCATGGGCTGCGTACGGCAGCCCTTGTGGTAGCCATGGGCATCGCATGGCAGCCCTTTATGGGCTTGTGACATGCGCATGCCCATTGGTAAGGGCAAGGGGTGCGCACACCCATGGGAGGTAGCCGAGGGAGTCCGAACAACGAAGGTCGCGTGAAGACTTGTTCGCCTAGAAAGAAGTTCTTGTATTCCAAGATATATGTAATTTACTTGTTTTTCTAGGATAGACCAAAATTGTAGCTATTGATATTTTTATAAATATTGCAATGTTTGTCATTGTTTGATAACATGTCATATAGAATATGAGTGCCACTCATATATCTCTTTTGGTATGAACATGCATTGAATGGTTTAAGTATCTAAATTGGCATCTAGATAACTTGGTAAATCATTCTTTGGAATTCGATCACACGCCTTAAACAATTGAGTGGTAGAAGGTGTTTTGGAACACCTACGACCTCCAAGTTTAGTTGAGCTTTATGTTTCATGAATAACCTCCCAAGAGGTATTCATGAATGGAATTTAGCAAGATACTTCCTTACAAGTATAGATTAGACAATTAGCCCAAAGGATATCTACTCCCAAAGGAGGGATATTCGTGAGGGATTATATTGAAGGCCGATAACTTGGTAACACACTCAATGTGAGTTTATTAATATCCTCCCAATAGTTCTTGTTAATAAAATCACAAGGCTAAAAATAAAACGTTGGTTGTTATGTTTACAATTTGGTGGGACCTAGTCCAACTAGTAAATATTACGAACTCTCAAATGAGGCGTGACAATTATGGGTGTTGGATCACCGTTGAATTTTTACGATTGAATTATTTTATTCCAGATAAATATTCAAAAGTGCTTAATCATGATTATTTACTTGTATATAAATTTTTTTATTGTTCAGAAATCATGACCCCATCCCTAATCAACATCCTTAAAGACAAATCTTTAACTGGTGATAATTATGTCACATGGAAAAGGAAAATTAGGCTACTATTGCAATCCGAAAAGCATAAGTTCATTCTGTGCACTCCTAAACCACCTACTCCTACTAATGAATCTACTCAGGAGCAAAGAGATGAGTATCAGCAGTGGGAGTCTTCTGATGAGATGGCTAAATGTTACATTATGGCCATCATCTCTGACGTGTTGCAACAACAACATGAAGGAATGGAGACTGCTGCCGATATAATGATGTCTCTAGAGGAGATGTTTGCTATGAGGTCTAGGACGACTAAGAGAGAGGCAGTGACTGCTTTTATGAATCTTAGGATGAAACCCGGACAAGTTGTGAAAGATCACCTGATGAAAGGCATAGCACATCTCAACATTGCTGAACTGAATGGTGCTGAGATAGATGGTCACACCAAAATTGACATGATTGTCAACTCATTGTCGGATTCCTTTGATCAATTCAAGTTGGACTACACCTTGAATAATAAGGAATACACCTTGCAAGGCCTGATGCAAGATGTTCAAAGCGTGGAAAAGATCCTTGTGAAAGACAAGGGTCAAGAGATTCATACCGTAGGTAAAGTTGCTAATGTTAAGACCCGTAAGAAGATCAAGAAACAACAGAAGAAAAAGCAACTAGGACCTACAAAGAAGGAGACAAATAAAGTAACCAAGATCAAAGGAAAGTGTTTTCTTTGTGGTGAAAAGGGAAATTGGAAAAGAAATTGCCCAAAGTCTCAAGGAAAGGAAGAAGGTAATATTAATTATCTTGAAACCTGTTTTTTGGCGGATTCTATGGACTCTTGGATCATAGACTCTGGAGCCACTAATCATGATTGTTTTTCCTTACAGAGGATCAAGGAAAAGAGAAGGCTTAAAGAGAACGAATTCAACTTGCGTTTAGGCAATGAAGCATTGGTGTCTGCTAGTGCAGTGGGAGATATTAGAATTAGTTTAGATTCTTTAAGGCATTTAGATTTAATAGACGTTTATTATGTACCTCAATTCAAGAGGAATTTAATTTCGGTTTCTTGTTTAAATAAATTTGGTTATTCGGTTACTTTTAATAAAACCTTTATTATTAGTAAGAATGACTAAATTATTTGCAAAGGTACATTGGAAAATGGTTTATTCTATTTGCATGGAAATATCTCTCACTTGTTAGACACGGAATCAACGGAACCCAATCATAAAAGAGTAAAATTATGAAAAGATGAAACCTACCTATGGCATTTGCGCCTAGGTCATATTAACCTTAATAGGATTAAAAGATTGGTATGTGACGGACCTCTAAGTGACTTAAAGGTTGATGATCTACCAACTTGTGAATCTTGTTTGGAAGGTAAAATGACCAAAAGGTCGTTTACGACCAAAGGCACAAGAGCCATTGAATGTTTAGGATTGATACACACTGATGTGTGTGGACCTATGAGCATTCAAGCTAGAGGTGGATATGAGTACTTCATCACTTTCACAGATGATCACTCAAGATTTGGCTATGTGTATCTTATGAGACATAAGTCGGATGCTTTTGATATGTTCAAAGCATTTAAAGCTGAAGTGGAAAATCAGCTTGAGAAACGTATAAAAATCTTGAGGTCCGATCGTGGTGGAGAATATCGATCTGGTGAGTTTCAACAATATCTTATTCATAATGGAATAATTTCTCAGTTTTCTGCACCAGGCACACCTCAACAAAATGGGATTGTAGAAAGGAGAAATATAACTCTTTTGGATATGGTTAGGTGTATGTTGAGTTATTCAACGCTCCCTAGTTCCTTTTGGGGATATGCTTTACAAACTGCCATGTATATTCTAAACGATGTACCATCTAAGTCGATTCCTAAAACACCGCATGAGTTGTGGACTGGGCGAAAGCCTAGTTTAAAACACTTAAGGATATTTGGATGTCCCGTGCACGTGTTAAAAGGAAAGACAGAGAAGATGGAGTCCCGTTCAGAAACATGCATATTTGTAGGGTATCCAAAAAGAACAAAAGGATATTATTTTTATAGCCTTTCAGATTTTAAAGTATTTGTTTCGACAAATGCTAAATTTCTAGAAGAGGATTATATGAATAATTTTGTGCCTAAAAGTATAATTGTCCTAAATGAGCTTTTAGGAGATACAATTCCACATGAGGTTTTGCAACCAAGCCCAATTGTAAATTCCGTACCAACACAAGATCAACAATCCACCATACCTTGTCATAGTGGGAGGGTTGTTAGACAACCTACATCAGTCTAGGAGAATCTGTAGAGAATCTTCCAGACGACGATGATCCCTATACGTACAAGGAAGCAATGGAAGATGTTGAATGTCGCCATTGGCAAAAGGCAATGCAATCCGAAATTGAATCTATGTTCAACAATAAAGTTTGGTCTCTTGTAGACTTGCCTAAAGGGATAAAACTCATCGGGTGCAAGTGGGTATACACGAGAAAAAGGGGAATGGATGGAAAGGTAGAAACCTATAAAGCTAGATTGTTAGCTAAAGGTTATACACAGAAGAAAGGTATCGATTATGAAGAAACCTTCTCTCCTGTGGAAATGCTTAAATCCATTAGGATACTCTTATCCATTGCGACATCTCTAGACCTAGAGATTTGGCAAATGGACGTCAAGACAGCTTTCCTTAATGAAAGTCTTGACGAAAGCATTTATATGATGCAACCAGAAGGATTCATTGAAAAGGGCCAAGAGGAAAGGGTATGCAAGTTTCAAAGATCCATATATGGATTGAAGCAAGCATCCAGATCCTGGAAAATAAGGTTCGATCAAGCCGTTAAAGGTTTTGGATTTATTAAAAACCTTGATGAACCTTGTGTATACAAAAAGATTAAAGGCGACAAGTTGGTTTTCCTGTTTTTTTACGTTGATGATATACTACTCATCGGAAACGATGTAGATGTATTGACATCATTAAAAGAATGGTTAGCAAAACAATTTGATATGAAGGCTTAGGAGACGCAAGTTATATTCTTGGTATCCAAGTCATAAGGGATAGAAAGAATAGAAAGATTGCATTATCCCAAGCTTCATACATAGACAAAATCTTGTCTAGGTTTTCCATGCAAGATTCCAAGAAAGGTATGTTACTTTTCAGGCATGGAATCGAACTTTCGAAGGAACAAGTTCCTAAGAATGAGCATGAAGAGCAATTCATGAGAAGGATTCTGTATGCTTCGGTAGTTGGAAGTCTCATGTATGCAATGTTCTGCACTAAACCAGATATTTGTTTTGCTGTGGGCATGGTTAGAAGGTTTTAATCAAAGCCTGGACTTGATCACTGGACGGCAGTCAAGCATATTTTCAAGTATCTTAGGAGAACGAGAGATTAAATGCTTGTATACTTTGGAGAGGATTTAATTCCCGTTGGGTATACAGATTCTGATTTTTAGTCAGATTCTGACTCTGGAAGATCGACATCAGGATCTGTGTTTACCATTGGAGGAGGGGCAGTCATATGGAGGAGTATCAAGCAATCTTGTATTGTTGATTCCACCATGGAAGCTGAGTATGTTGCCGCATGCGAGATTGCTAAAGAGGCTGTCTGGCTCCGCCAATTCTTAATTGACTTGGAAGTTATTCCTGATGCGAATAAGTAGATCACTATCTATTGTGACAATAGTGGTGCAATGGCTAATTAGAGAGAACAAAGAAGTCATAAGAAAGGGAAACACATTGAAAGAAAGTATCACTTTCTAAGGAAAATTGTGCATAGGGGTGACGTGACAATTACCAAGATCGCGTCAGCAGAAAATCTAGCAGATCCCTTTACAAAGGCTCTTCCTCAAAAGAGTTTTGATGGGCATCTAGATAACATGGGGATGAGAGATATGACACATTTGCTATAGAGCAAGTGGGAGATTGTTAGGATTATGCTCGATAGCAAGAGTGTAATATTGTAATTAACAATCTTTTCATATAAATAAAGTGATGTCTAGTTTAACAAATCTTATAGCATTTATAGTTTAATTATTATAATTGTCAAAAGTAAATAATCATAAGGTCAAAAGACTATGAGAAAAGAAGAATTGTTCATACATCTAGATATGTATGCGGTAGACACAAATCTTTACTTAGTCTTGAATAATATTCACAACTTAAGATAGAAGGTTGGGCGCCTTTATTTTGTCAAAGTTGTAGATTCTTTTTGCTAGCATTTGAGTGGGATCAAATGTGTTATGATGAGTCTAAAATCATCAAAGTGTGGTGTCTTTGGGCAAAAGAATCTAATGCACTGGGTGCATTGAATAAGATCAAAATGAAATACTTTATCTAGAACCATCAATGGATAAAAGTTTTCATTTGAAGACAATCGGAGAGTCTATCATAATCCTAAGATAAATGATGGACTTATGGTTACAAATGTTATCATTTGAGCTATCAATGAGTACGATTATATAGCATAGTCTATCCTCGATAGTTTGGTGTTATTCATTTGTTAATCGATAGAGGACTTCATTTATAGATATGGACATCGTGGCTCCATTTATTGAATGATAGTAGAATACCATCATATGGATGTTTTGAGGTATTGGATATTAAATATTAACGTTAAGTTTTCAATTGTGTCTATTGAAACATGGCTTATAGACAAGTCAAAATATCCAAGTTCAAAATGTGGTCATATGAGTAAATATGGTAACTTGGAGAGTTATAGGCGGTCTATGAGCTCTTGGCGATTACTGGTATTCTTCACGAGGATAAACTTTCTCCAATAAGGTTGCCTAGGGTACGAATGAGTAACATCAACTTATTCTATCTTTATTTAAGAGTTCAATTTTAGTTCTTTAGTGGAATGAACTAAAATTAAATAGATTGGACCTAAGTAAATCATTTGTTGATTGTGATTGGGTTGTGTCTATTGGAGGTTAAATTTAGATTGCCCTGCCAAGATCCCCAATCCACACGAACTTGCATGGATCACTTAATATATTCTACCGGACCAATAGGGGTCCATCTAGAATTGTAATAAGGCATGTGAACTTGTTTCTTTTTTTAAAGAATAGGTCTCGTTTACATGTGGACTTTTTATTAAGGTCCAATGGATTTAATAAAATTAGAAAAGTAATATATGGCCTTTATACTAGGTATGGGCTGCAATGGCTATGGTGAATAGCTTAAATATACTATTTTTATTTTATTATTATTTAATTAAATGGAAATTAATTAATTTGTTGATTAATTAATTATTAAATTGAAAGTCAAAATCTTTTCCTTTTAGGAGATGGTCTCCTAAAAACTATACTATTGTTGGCAGTATAGTTAATGTTAAAGACTATATTTGATAAGTAGATAAATAAAAGGAGTTATTTATCTAATCAAATTAGGAAGTCGTTAATATGGTTACAAATACACTTTTGAGTTGGATTAGGAGTCTTGGTGTTAGGATAGAATTTCTTTTTGAAAAGGATTCTTAACCACCAAGTAAATCTACCTAAGGAACGGATTCTTAACTACTAAGTAATCCTTCTTAGGAAAGGATTTGTGATCCTAATCTATATCATATAAAATAAGGCATTAGAGAGGAATTTCGGCCAAGCCATATTTTTCTTCGTGAAGAATTCGGCTAGCATAGAATTTTGAGGGAGAAAAATCTGATTTTACTCTAGACAAAATTCAATCTTCTCCAAGCAATAGTGTGTGAATTCGGCCAAGTAGAGAAAAAGGGGAACGTTTTTGTATTCGATAGTATACTAATATCCTTTACATCAAAAGAGTTTTGTGTACAACATCGAATCAAGGTTTACAATCAAATTGATTGATAATTCATAAGTGACCGTACGTTCTTGGATTTTTTCTCTTGGAGGATATTTGTAACTAACAAAGAAAAGATATTTGCTTTGTCTCCCTCCTCAGGAATACAATTTAAAGAAAAGGAGCCCACACTCCTAGGTGATTCACGTTCGTGATTGGATTGGAAGATCTTACGGAATTGATTCAGCATTTGTTCAATCGTCAGGCGAAAAATGTACGATGCTTTTATATACATCAATTAATCTAGGGTTAAGGTTGTCGTTGCATAAAAGGGAAAATTTTTATTTATACTCAAACCCTGATTTCATTTTTTTAACACGCTTCTGTTGCATTTCTAAACCGTTTTTCCCTACAATTGGTATCAGAGCCTGGTTGTACCCTTGTTTAATTGATGTATGTGTTCGTGAATCTTTTTCTTTTATTGTATAGGTAGGTTTCATCTTTTGATAATTTTTCTCTTTTATGATTAGGTTCCGTTGATTCCATGTCTAACAAGTGAGAGATATTTCCATGCAAATAGAATAAACCGTTTTTCAATGTACTTTTGCAAATAATTTTGTCATTCTTACTAATAATAAAAGCTTTATTAAAAGTAAACGAATAACTAAATTTATTTAAACAAGAAATTGAAATTAAATTCCTCTTGAATTGAGTTACATAATAAACGTCTATTAAATCTAAATGCCTATAAGAATCTAAACTAATTCGAATATATCTCACTGAACTAGCAGACACCAACGCTTCATTGCCTAAACGCAAGTTGAATTCATTCTCATTAAGCCTTCTGCTTTCCTTGAACCCTTGTAAGGAAAAACAAACATGATTAGTCGCTCCGGAGTCTATGATCCAAGAATCCATAGAATTCGCCAAAAAAACATGTTTCAAGATAATTGATATTACCTTCTTCTTTTTTGTCTTGAGACTTTGGGCAATTTCATTTCCAATGTCTATTTTCACCATAAAGGAAACACTTCCCTTTGATCTTGGTTACTTTCTTGGTCTCCTTCTAAGAAGGCTCACGTTGCTTTTTATTCTGTTGTCTTTTGACCTTCTTATGGGTCTTTAACAGTAGCAACTTACCAAGCATATGAATCTCTTGACCCTTGCCTTTCACAAGGATTTTTTTTGCTCTTTGAACATCTTGCATCAGGCCTTGCAAGGTGTATTCCTTATTATTCTAGGTGTAGTCCAACTTGAATTGATCAAAGGAATCCGACAGTGAGTTGACAATCATGTCAATTTTGGTCTCACCATTTATCTCAGCACCATTTAGTTCCGCAATGTTGAGATGTGCTATGACTTTCATCATATGATCTTTCATACCCTGTCCAGGTTTCATCCTAAGATTCATAAAAGCAGTCACTGCCTCTCTCTTAGTCGTCCTAGACCTCATAGCAAACATATCCTCTAGAGACATCATTATATCGACAGCAGTCTTCATTCCTTCATGTTGTTGTTGCAACACGTCGGAGATGTGGCTATAATGTAACGTACATTTAGCCATCTCATCTGAAGACTTCCACTACTAATACTCATCTCTTTGCTCTTGAGTAGATTCATTAGTTTGGTGGTTGAGGAATAGACATAACGAATTTATGTTTTTCATCTTGCAATAACAACCCAATTTTCCTTTTCCGTGTGACATAATTATCATCAGTTAAAGTATTATCTTTTAGGATGTTAATTAGGGATAGGGTCATGATTTCTTTATATTAACAGAAATTATATAAGTAAATAATCATGATAAAGCACTTTTGAATATTTATATTGAATTAAATGAAATAATTCACTCATAAAAATTCAACGGTGATCCAACACCCATAAATATCACGCCTCCTTTGGGAGTTCGCAACATTTACTAGTTGGACTAGGTCCCACCTAATTGTTAACATAACAGCCAACGTTTTCAATTTTAGCCTTGCAATTTTATTAACAAGAACTCTTGGGAGGATATTAATAAAATTACATTGAGTGTGTTACCAAGTTATCTACCTTCAATATAATCCCTCACGAATATCCCTCCTTTGGGAGTAGATATCGTTTAGGCTAATTGTCTAGTCTATCCTTGTAAGGAAGTATCTTGCTAAATTCCATTCATGATTACCACTTGGGAGATTATTACACGAAACATAAAGCTCAACTAAACTTGGAAGCCGTAGGTGTTCCAAAACACCTTCTCCCACTCAATTATTTAAGGCGTGTGATCGAATTCCAAAGAATGATTTACCAAGTTATCTAGATGCCAATTTAGATACTTAAACCGTTCAATGAATGTTCATACCAAAAGAGATATATGAGTGGCACTCCTATTCTATTTGACATGTTATCAAACAACGACTAACATTGCAATATTTACAACAAATATAAATAGCTTCAATTTTGTCCCATCCTAAAAAAGCAAGTAAATTATATGTTTTGGAATACAAAAAAACTCCTTTCTTGGCGAACAAGTCTTCATACGACCTTCGTCGTTCGGACTCTCTCGGCTGTCTCCCAAGGGCGTGTGCACCCTTGGCCCTTACCCATGGGCGTGCACATTACACAAACCCATAAAGGGCTGCCATGCACAGCCCATGGTGTCCATAGGGCTGCCGTGCGCAGCTCATGCCATAACAAACGTGGCTGCGTGCTCTTCGCACGCACGTTCGTTGCTACGGATCGTACGGTCCCAAGCTTGTTCCGGTTGCTTCTAATTCTTTAAACCTTCGAGTTTTCGAAACTTGAGTGTATTACCGAAGAATTATAAATAAAATACTGCAGTTATTTTTATTATTACACCAACAAAATAAAAAAAAACTTAGCAACTACCAAGAAGGAAATTATGGCGATGATAGACCACCCTTCTTGTTACAATCCCAAAACAAAATTACATTGAAATTCTAGGACCAAAATTGAGCAATAACAAACCACATATAAAACATATATATATCCATACATTCCAATGTAAATATATATATACAAATACCTAGAGTGCCATCTCTTTCTAAAACATGCATATATACAATAAATAGAAAAAGATTCACAACACATAAATCAATTAATCAAGGGTACAACCAGACTCTGATACCAATTGTAGGGAAAATAAAGCCCGCGCAACGGAAGCGTGAGAAAATTAGAAAATTAGGGTTTGCGTAAAAATATTTTTTTTTCCTTTTATGCAACGAGAACCTTAACCCTAGATTAATTGATGTATATAAAAAATATTGTTCCTTTTTTTTTCATGACGATTGTACTAGCATCGAATTGAATCCGTAAGATCTTCCAATCCAATCACGAACGTGAATCACCTTGAAGTGTGGGCTCCCTTTCTTTAAATTGTATACCTGAGGATGGAAACAAACAAAATCTTCTTCTTTGTTAGTTACAAATATCCTCCAAGAGAAAATTCAAGAACGTCCGGCCACTTATGAATTATCAATCAATTTGATTAAAACTTACGTGAACCTTGATTCGATGTTGTACACAAAACCCTTTTGATGTAAAGGATACTAGTGTACTATCAAAAACAAAAACATTCTCCTTTTTTCTTTTCTCCTTGGCCGAATTCCACACCCTATGTCTTAGAGTTGATTGAATTTTGTCTAGAGTAAAATACCAAATTTTCTCTCTTGCCAAGCAAAATTCTCTCTTAGAAAACTCTTAGGTTGGCTGAAATTTTCACTCTAAAAATCATAGGGCTGGCTGAAATTCACAAGGATATATATATATATATATATATATATATATATATATATATATATATATATATATATATGATCACAAATCCTTTCCTAAGAAGGATTTACTTAGTTGGAAAGAATCCTTTCCTTAGGTGGATTTATTTGGTAGTTAAGAATCCTTTTCTAAAAGCAATTCTATCCTCCTATATATATTTATGAGCTGGCCGAAATTCACAAGAATATAATTAGGAGACTTAATTCTTTTCCTAAGAAGGATTACTTGGTAGTTAAGAATCCTTTCGTTAGGTAGATTTACTTGGTGATTAAGAATCCTTTTCAAAAAGGAATTCTATCCTAACACCGAGACTCCTAATCCAACTCAATAGTGTATTTGTAACCATATTAAAGACCTCCTAATTTGATTAGATAAATAACTCCTTTTATTTATCTACTTATCAAACATAGTTTTTAATTTTAATTATACTACAAACAATAGCATAATTTTAGAAGACCATCTCCTATTAGGAAAATGATTTTGGTTTTTAATTAAATAATTAATTAATTAACATATTAATTAATTTCCATTTAATTAAATAATAAAATAAAAATAACATAATTTAAGCTATTCTTAATGCATATGGGCCATATATTATTTTTCTTATTTTATTAAATCCATTGGACCTTAATAAAAAGTCCACATGTGAACTAGACCTATTCTTATAAAAAGAAACAAGTTCGCATGCCTTAATACAATTCTAGATGGACCCCTAAATTGGTCCGGTAGAATATATCAAGTGATCCATGCAAGTTCGTGTGGATTGGGGATCTTGGCGGACTATCTAAATTTAAGCTCCAATCGACACAACACAATCACAATCAACAAATGATTCACTTAGGTCCGATCTATTTAATTTTAGTTCATTCCACTAAAGAACTAAAATTGAACTCTGAAATAAAGATAGAATAAGTTGATGTTACTCATTCATACCCTAGACAACCTTATTGGAGAAAGTGTATCCTCGTGAAGAATACTAGTAATCGCCAAGAGCTCATAGGACCGCCTGTAGCTCTCCAAGTTACCATATTTACTCATATGACCACATTTTGAACTTGTATATTTTACCTTGTCCAGAAGACATGTTTCATTAGACACTATTGAAAACTTAACGTTAAGATTTAATATCCAATAACTCAAAACATCCATATGATGATATTATACTCTCATTCAATAAATGGAGCCACGATGTCCATATTTATAAATAAAGTCCTCTATTGATTAACAAATGAATACAACCAAACTATTGATGATAGACTATGCTATATAATCGTACTCATTGATAGCTCAAATGACAACACTTGCAACCATAAGTTCATCATTTATCTCAGGATTGAGATAGACTCTCCGATTGTCTTCAAATGAAAACTTTTATCCATTGACGGTTCTAGATAAAGTATTTCATTTTGATCCTATTCAATGCACCCAGTACACTAGATTCTTTTGTCCAAAGACACCACACTTTGATGATTTTAGACTCATCATAACACATTTGATCCCAATAAAATGCTAGCAATAGAATTTACAACTTTGCCAAGATAGAGGCGCCCAACCTTTTATCTTAAGTTGTGAATATTATTCAAGACTAACTAAGGAATTTTGTCTACCTCATACATATCTAGATGTATGAACAATTCTTCTTTTCTCATAATCTTTTAACATTATGATTATTTACTTTTAACAATTATAATAATTAAACTATAAATGCTATAAGATTTGTTAAACTAGAAATCACTTTATTAATATGAAAAGATTGTCAATTACAATATTACACTCTTACTATTGAGCATAATCCTAACACACAGCTCGCCTCCAGGACCTGAGGTTCCATGGTGGGTAATCTTGAGTTTGGATTGGGGTTAGGAGAGCAGAAAATTTCCCTTTCATCCCTAACCAAATTTAGCTATTAACAATATATATTATATGTGTTATAATTTATATAGTATATATATTTGTTAATAGTAAAATTTGGCTAGGGGACCAAAGAGAAATTTTCCACTCTCCTAGCTCGAATCAAAGCCCGAGTTCACCATTCTTTGAACCCCAGGTGAGCCATAAAGCTACCCCGCAAAGGCAAGGATGGGTCGTCGGGCTTCAGAACTATCAGGAATGAAGCTCGACATGACTAGGTTGACCCCCTCACGCGGACACTAGAATTCGGGCAAAGCCTGATGCGCGGTTATCAAGGCTTCTCGAGATCACCTTTCCTGGAACCCCGATTTCTGAGGCTTGGCTGGCTCCAGAACCACCCTGTGAAAGCAAGGAAAAGGTCGCCAAGCTCATGAAGCATTTGAGGTGAAGCCCAACACAAACAAATTGAGCTTATTCCAAATCAAGGCTTCTCGAGGTTGAGATTAACTCATAGCTTAACCAAAAGCCTGCCAACCTGTACAGAAGCCTGCTATCCTCTCTAGACATAAAAAGGGGGACCTTAAGGGGATCAGATTCACGTTATAGCCATGCTCCTATTCGCTAAGGAAAACTTGAACCTATCTGGATAAGAAAGAGGAAGCCCGCCTAAACAGTGCTACCCCCAATAAGGGCCCACAAGGCCGTCTCGAGCTTTAAAAGACCAGAGAGGGCTATGCCAAAGCTTTTGGGACCAGAACTAAGGTAAGGGTATACCTCGCTCTGTGAAAAAAAAAACGAATGCCTAACTCGATGACCTCCATGAAGAATCATGCCATGAATACACTCAAGATCATATCTACACTCCAATGAACATTAAAAGTCCGCGTATACGTAAGGCAAGAGATTGAGTCCAAAAAGGAAAAAAACTAATCTCCATCAGAGATATTCTCGAATCCGTTATTAACTCAAAGTCAATGATTTTTAAATAAAAGATCCCGCCTGATAAGGAGGGAGGGGATTCAGAGAATCAGGGCGGGAGATCCACAAGTTTAAACCATCCGGGCCATGTATAAAGGTGCCCAAGCATGATCGACATAAAAAAAAGAAAATCGACAGTAAGGAGCGATATAGGGAGAAAAGTTATTGGTTGAGTCTCTGGCCTAAATTATGTCATCAGAATACAGCCTCCACTATTGTCTACTATTCGACAGGCACGATGTGGCCACCTTACTGAATCCCAGCAAGATTGAGAATATTTGAGAGATTTTGTACGATATGCGTGATCTATATAAAAAAAAAGAGTTATATTCTCATTCCCATTGTATTCACATTCAAACAACCACCTATGTTCAAACTGGTTACGTACCTAAGGTATCAACCCCGGTCACCACCTACGCGGTAGTTTTCTCGAGGGTGTTAACCGGAATTTCTCACCTTGAGCAAATTCTCCGTTAATACTTTATGGCGCCGTCTATGAGAATTGTTCCCACACCATAATTTTTACACTTACAAGTTTGTTGCTTTATAGTAATCATGAGGCTCCACTCTTCTCAAGGTTAGCCCGAAACCTCGGGACATCCATCTGCCCCCTGAACCCAAAAAGATCAGAAAAATTGAAAGAAATCCAAGCACCATAAGCCAGCCTCGTATCATCCAGGTGCAGAGCGTGCTCAAAATCATCTTGCGATGGATCCAGCTGTGATCAATCAACATGCAGTAGCCATTACGGAAAATGTCCACCTCTTTCTGGCTACAGAAGGAATTGATCCTCAACTGGCAGATCTGGGAATCCGAGGAGAAGCGAGCTGACCCGCTGCTAGGCAACAGGTTTTCGATCGGCTGGGACCACCTACCGATCCCTACCTACCTTAGGACAGTGCCTACAACTTCTATCCGGAAAAAGCTAAGGCCTATGCCCCCAGTCCCGGACAGGCCGACCAACTATCGACTTAGTCAGGTTAAGTCGATAGCTGACGTTCAGCCAAGGGTGCCTCACAGTCCTCCTCGATCGTTGACTTCCAAAAGGGAACCTCAAAGTGAAACCAGAGGTACCCAGCAAACCGCACAAGCAGACTCTGTCCCTGAGGATGACAAAATGGAAGTATCCAGCTCGTAGGGGGGATCTGACATCGAGAGCTCCGAGTTCGACACTAAAACCCACAGAAATAAATGCCTGAGGAACCAGCTGACCAAGATGTAGGAAGAAATCCAGCACCTGAAAAGAGGAAAGAGTAATAAGGTCAAAAATGACCCCTTTAGCGAGATGAACACCCATTTACTAGAAGAATCCAGGAGACAGAGCTCCTATCAAAATTTAAGATGCCTTCAGACAAGTTCTCCAGCACGGAGGATTCTTTAAGCCACTTGGAGAGCTTTGTCCGACAGACGGAAGTCCATTACATAACCAGGGCCGCTATGTGCCGGATGTTCCCAACTACACTAACCGACTACGCCAAGACTTGCTTCAGAAAGCTACTTGCAGACAGTGTGGACTCCTTCACAAGGCTGTCAACTGATTTCTACTCATAATTCTAGGGTGTCAAACCCCGAACGAAGGATCAAATCCACTTGCAGTACGTGATTCAGGAGAGTGGGAATACCCTCCAGGCTTAAGTGGAGCGGTTCCATAAGGAAGTCATCCAGATAGGGGTTTTCACTAAGAAAAAGACCCTTGCCAATTTCAGGTGGAACTTGTGGGCGGGTAAGCTATTCAGATCCCTTGCCAAAAGACCACCGGAGACCTACCAGGAGGCCTATGATCAGGCTCTAGAGCAAGTCGAAGTTGATGAACAACTCAAGGTCGAAATGGAGCATGACTTCATGAGAACAGCAAAACGATAGAAGAAGGAAACTCTCAGACTTGAACCAGTTCAGAAAAATCAGAACAAGCCTCCCAACAGGTAAACCTTCCATTTTTCCATTTCTCAAACCAAGCAAGAAAGGTACCTAACAAGGTGAAACCCTTCGCAGACTTTGCCTCCTCCCAAGACAGTAGCCCCTATCACACGGGATGAGAGAGGATACGATTATTACACCACCTTAAATACATCTCGTGAAATGATCTACCTCGCCATCCAGGATAAGGGGCTACTACAAAAGCCCGTAACAATGAAAGCCCCCGTCGTTAGAAGGAACCGGTATAAGTACTGTGACTTTCATAAAGACGTGGGAAACAACACTTCAAAGTACTAAAGCCTACGTAACTAGATTGAGGCTCTGATAAGGGGAGGATACTTGATAGTGTTCTTGCAGCAAGTTAGGGATAACATTCAGACTGGGAAGGAAGTACAAGCTGAGATCCGTGAACACGCCAAGAATAGAAAAGTAGAGTTGATGGATCTGATACAACAAATCTTGGTGATATATACCATCAGTGGAGGTCCTACATTGGCTGACACCTTTAATAATTCTAGGAAAAACCATACGAGGAAGGTCCCTCATGTATATGAAGGGCGAAGTATCTTCAAGGTCGACCAGAGCCCAGTTAACCCTTCCCTGTTGGCGCATATTATTTTCACCGAGGTGGATGTGTACAACACCATGCAACCTCATAACAATCCCATGGTGGTTACGGTATAAATTGCCAACTGCATGGTCCATCACGTGCTTGTTGACACAGGCAGTAGCGTCGACATCCTCTTTAAAGATACCTTGGAAAAGCTGAACTTGAAACAATGGTGTTACAATAGCTGCACAACCCTATTGTATGGATTTACTGGGGACTCGATCATACCTGTGGGGTCGAAGATCCTTCCAGTAATTGCAGGAACAAACCCCCGCCAACAAAATATCATGACAGACTTTGTGGTAGTGGTGGATACCCCATCAGTCTACAATGTGATATTAGAAAGACCTTTCTTATCGTCCTTGAAAGGGGTCTTATCCATTTACCACAACATCCTAAAGTTTCCAGTAGGAGACAAGGTGGGGGAATTACGCGGTGACCAGCAAGCAACCAGGAAGTGTTATGCAGTGTCTGCCAACCCGACAGCTTTAGCAAAATATTTTACTCAGGTTACGACGATACAGGATAAGGTAAACCTCGGGGCGACCTTGGAGGATGTAGAGCCCGTAAATCACCTAGTGGATGATCCCAAGATTCCAGACGAAGAGGAGCAGAGTAGTGGATGAGCTAGAAGATATACCCATCTGGATGGACGACCCCTCGAAGAACATCAAGGTCGGAGCAACCCACAAACCAGGAGTGAAGGAAGGTCTGATCGGGCTCTTTCAAGAATTCAATGACATCTTCGCTTAGAGCCATGACGAGATGCCCGGGATCCCAATATCATTGGCTGCTCACCGTTTGGCAGTAGATTCGACATTCATGCCCCACCAGACAAAAAAGTCACCATTTTAACACGGAAAGAAATGCTGCGGTTCAAGAAGAAGTGGAGAAGTTGATCAGAGCAGGCTTCATCCTAGAGACGCGTTACCCCGAATGGATCACTAATGTGGTCATGGTCACGAAGGCGAATGGGAAGTGACTTATGTGCGTCGATTACACTGACCTCAACTGGGCATACCCAAAAGACAGTTTCCTTTTATCAAAGATCGATCAATTGGTTGACTCCACGTCTGGAAACAAGCTCCTTAGCTTTATGGATGCATTCTTGGGTGTAAACAGATCATGATGCACCCCGTCAAACAAGACAAGACCAACTTTATCACTAGGCAGAGCCTGTACTGCTACAAGGTGATACCGTTTGGGCTTAAGAATATGGGAGCTATATATCAACAGTTGGTTAATAGGCTATTCAAGCCCGAGATTGGAAGATCAATGGAAGTATACATCAACGACATAATTACCAAGTCACCAACCATAAAAGAATATCGGGATGACCTTTACAAAATTTTCATAATCCTAAGGGAAAACCGGATGAGATTGAACCCTTCCAAATGTGCCTTCGGGGTAATTGTGGGAAAGTTTCTAGGCTTCATGGCTCATGAGAGAGGAATAGAGGCTAACCTAGAAAAGATCAAAGCTATCCTGGGTCTAGAATCCCCCACATCACTTAAACAGGTTCAAGTCTTGATCGGACAAATAGCGGCGCTCAGCAGGTTCATTTCTCTATCCACCGATAAATGTTTCAGTTTCTTCAGAGCTATCAAGTAGGGAAGGAACATGAAATGGGACTAGAAAAGCGAGCAAGCCTTTCAAGCCTTGAAAAAGTATCTATCAAGCCCTCTGTTACTGGTCAAGCCAAGTCTGGGAGAGGAGCTGCAAATCTACTTGGCCATTTCGGAAACGGCAGTGAGTGGGGCATTGGTTAAAGAATGTGGAGATAGGGTCTAGCGACTTGTCTACCATGTAAGTCACGCCCCAACCAAGCTAGAAAAGAATTTTACCCTTCTAGAGAAACTCGCTTATGCTCTGGTTACCTCGGCAGGGAAGCTTCATCCCTACTTTCAAGCTCACACAGTAGCAGTAGTGATGGACGAACCTCTCCGTCAATTTCTACAAAGGCCGGTGTCCTGAAGACTGGTTTTATAGGCCTTGGAACTCACCCAGTTTGATTTAAGGTATAAACCTAGGATTACAATTAAAGCCCACGCTTTGGCGGACTTTGTGGCAGAGCTCTCAGTGCCCCTAGGCCAAGCGACCTCCATAACAACAAATATAGATTCTGAGAAAATTCCAAAATCCGACAGCTGGCCGGAAGGCTGGAAGTCATGGATCTTCTACACTTATGGAGCATCTGGGCAAGCCGGAGGAAGAGCGGGCATAGTCCTGGTAGACCCATAGAGGCCGAGTGTTGCTACTATTTTAGATTCGAATTTAAAGCCACTAACAATGAAGAAGAGTATGAAACTCTCCTAGCTAAGATGAGGCGGCCGGCGAGCTCGAGGTTGATTACCTTCAGGTCAAAAGTGACTCATTACTCATAGTCAATCAGGTTTCTGAGACTACTTGAAGCAAGATCAGCTGCTTAAGAATAAATTCAAGGGATTTAAGATCGAGCAGGTACCTCGACAAAAGAATCGTCGAGCTGACGTCCTAGCCAAGATAGCTACGAATGAGGGCCAAGCCTTACCACAGTGAGTCCCTCTCCAAGTGATCTCTCTACAGAGCACAGTAGCGGGCAATGAGTTTTATTCCCTGGATCGGCAACCATTCTAGATGGACCCAATAGTAGTTTATCTCCAAGAAGGAAAGATCCCGGAGGAGCCAGACCAAGCCAGAAGAATTAAGAGGCTCTCAGTTTGATATTACCTGGTAGATGGGTACCTCTACAGGAGGGGCAGGTCCCTTCCCCTGCTGCGATGTTTACATCCTGATGATGCCCAATGGGCATTAAGAGAGGTTCATTCTGGGGAATACGGAAACCACGTTGGTGGTGAAGCTCTGGCATATCAAGTACTCCGTATGGGGTGTTACTGGCCAACAATCCATCAAGACATAAAGAATTTTGTTCAATCCTGCAACCATGCCAGAAGACCTCCAACCTAAGCCACCTCCCACAAGAGCATCTGTCATCTCCCAGCTCGCCTTACCCCTTTGCTATGTGGGGGTTCGACCTCATTGGTCCACTTCCAACCGCTCTTAGACAAGCCAAACATGCTATTGTGGCAATTGAATACTTCACTAGATGGGTCAAAGCTGAACCACTCTCCTAGATATCGGAAGATAATACAATGAGGTTCAACAAAAATAATGTGGTTTATAGGTTCGGGACCCCTCTTATCATTATAGCTGACCTCAGAAAACAGTTTGATAACGGTTGATTAAAGGACTTTTGCAACGGCTTGGGAATCGACCTTAGATTCGCCTCAGTAGCCCATTCTCAAACCAATGGGCTGGTGGAATCCACTAATAAGACTATTAAGAAGTTGTTGAAAAAGAAGTTACAGTAGAGAAAAGGTAGATGGACCGAAGAGCTTTCCAAGGTCCTTTAGGCTTACCGTACTACCGGGAGAACAACCACCGAAGAAACACCCTATTCTTTAGCCTTCAAGGTTGAAGCAGTTTTTCCCATCGAGCACAAACTAACCTCTTTCAGAGTTTAACATTTTGAGCTTGGAAGCAATAAGGACAAGCTTCCAGCTAGCATAGATCTCTTGAAAGAAAAGCAAGATCGAAAAGCTGAGAAAGTAATGATTTACCAGAGCAAGATCTCTAGGTACTTTAACAAGAGAGTTATAGCCCGAAACTTTAAGAAAAGGGACCTGGTTCCTAGGAAAGTAACCTTGAATACAAGGAAGAGGTCAGACAGGGTCCTAGTGCCCAACTGGGAAGAACCTTATTTGGTAAAGACAGTGATCAGTAATGGGGAATATAAGCTCGAGGACATGAATGACCGATCCATCGATCACACCTGGAATGCTGATCACCTGAGGAAGTATTACCCTTAGACGGTGGGCAGACTACTTCCATTTAGGATTCAATAAAATATCAAACAATAATGTACTCCATTTTTCATCAATAAAGTCTGCTTTCTCTATCTTTGATTATATTCTACATTAATTTCTTCGTACCCAACCAGGATCTACACGGGTAAGTCCGATATAGTCATCTCAAAACCAAGGATTAGCTGGGGAAGCCCTCTAGCTATTCTTGATGCCTTGGCCTGGCAGCACCCCCCGCCAAGAATGGTCTGAGTGTTAGAGTAAAGTTGTCATCCAGATCTTGAGACTAGAAAATAGGTAGATTGCCCTCCTAATGCCTTGGTCGGGCTACCACCCCCAAGAAAGGTCTGAGTGTAAGAGCATAGTTGCCAACTAGATCTTGAGACCAGAAAATAGCTAGATAGCCTTATTGATGCCTTGGTTGTGTTACCACCCCCAAGAAGGGTCTGAGTGTAAGAGCAAAGTTGTCATCCAGATCTTGAGACCAGGAAATAGCTGGATAGCCCTCCTGCTGCCTCGATTGGGCTATGGCCAACTTAACAAAGCCCGCGATTGGAAAACTTTCCTACCAAAATCTCAATGTCCTAGTTATTACTGGATATTATTCCCCCATATGTATATGATAGCTTGCTGAGACAGGTACAAACTAGCCCATAATCACATAAGGGAACTACTCATCAAGCTACAAGTTTTTGCTGAGAGTTGGGAGCTCGAGCGAGCTGGCTACCTCTTCACTTAAAAAAAATTTTAAATCTCGCAATCTTCGCCAAAGTTTGAGTAGGTCAAGTTGTTTCAAAGGTTGCATCTAAGTCATGGCTCGAAATAAAGCGAGAGAATGTCAAATCAAAATTTATTGAAGAAAACACGAATTAAATTTAAAGTCAGGTTTCATTAATGAAATGGGAGCCTATCCCCTGGAAAGGCTACAGTCGTCAAACAGGGAGCCCAGCCCCCAGTTCTGGGCTACAAAAAAAAATGAAAACTGTGGATGATCTAGCATAGGTAGAGTAGGGTGCCCACCCCCCTTTCCGGGCTGTAAAGGCAAGCTGTGAATAAAGTGTATCATGCTTCTGCTTCTTCATGATTTTCTTATGTTGCTTCCCCTACCTGCTGGACCTCGCCCCTATCTCCTCCTACCTCTCCCTCAGGTATTCGCTCACCATGGCCGTCTTCACCCGCTACCCTCTCCTCTGAGGTGTCCTCTATTGTCTGCTGCTCAGCGGGGTCCTCCTCCAAGACCTCATTAACCACCGCCATAACATTAGGAGGGATGGTTGCGTCAAGAAGGTTTTCCAAAGATTCTACCTGGCTTTGTTCAGCATATAGTCCCTCTTTAGAGGTTTCATCCGGATGATTGTGGATCTCTCCCCAGGCTTCTGGAAGGTCCCCATCGGGTTGATCTGACCGAACCCTGCTAGAGGTCTCTCCGGGACCTGAGACTGGTAGACAGGGGGAGGAAGAAGAGGATCTGCTACAACTGCTTGCTTTCTAGCTCCAACTCTATCACCTTCATGACGGGACATCTCTGCAGCCTTTGTCATAATCTGCTCCCTATCCCAGTTGGCAATAACTGATAGGTAGAAAGGGGAAGGAAAAGCTTCAGCAACCTGGTAGGAAGTATAGAAGTATCCTTCGCTGAAGAAGGCATACGCCTCAGCCTGAAGCTTGGCAACTTGGGCTTGCAAACCTTGGTTTTTAATGTCAAACGCCTTTGCTTCTTCCTTCCAAGAATCCCGCTGACTGGATCGATGTTGAGAACGGAGGGTTTCTTGATCAAAGGATTGTTTTAACATTTTGTGGTCACACCAAAGCTCGGTAAACTCCGCCTCCATCCTTTTCTGGCTAGAGGCTATCTTTTGTACCAAGTCTTGATCCCACACCAATAATTTCATGGTCCGCTCAGTTTCAGCTTCATCCCTAGTTGCCCAGTCACTGAAAGAAGCCACCTAATTGCCCATGGCCACTTGGAATTTGAAGGCCTACAAAAGAATTCGAGTTAGGAAGTGAGTAATCAAACTATTGCATGAGAAAATAAAAATCGATGACTACCTCTACCCAGAGGGCAAAACCCTTGGTAATCAAAACATCTATGGGCATTGAAGCCATCATAAAAAGACTGCCCCAGGGGTAGGAAGCAACAAATTACCCTATGACCTCAACTTGAAAGGCAGAGCCAGATTGATTTGGAGGGTGAACAGGGGAAACCCCTTCAACACAAACCTCAGAGTCCTTTGAGCTTGGGAGGCTGAGAATGTAGGTGTAAAGGCAGAAGCGTCTGGCAAGCTTGGAGTAGGGGCAATAAGAGCAGAAACATGTGTATGGGCAACTTGAGTAGGAGTTGACGTTGCTGCATCAACGGCTTAAGAAACGGAGGCCCTTTTACCCCGCACCTTGGCAGACCAAGATGCTAGGAGTGACAAGTTAGACCTGTGTTGGAAAGCAGACGGGGCAAGAGAAGACGAAACCCCAGCTGGAGTAGATAGCCCCTCTCTCTCTAAGGAAGCTAGAGGGATTTCCCAATCAGACTTGGCAAAAGGGGGAGGGGTGTGAGCTTGTTTGGCTTCATAGGAAGTTGAAGCAACAACAAAACTGATAAAAAGAAAGAAAGAAAGAAAGAAAGAAAGAAAGAAGGATGTCAGAAGCGAGCTAGCTAACGGAATTGTTAATAGTAAAATTTGGCTAAGGGACCAAAGAGAAATTTTCCACTCTTCTATCTCAAATCAAAGCCCGGATTCAACATTTGAACCCTGGGTGAGTAACAAAGCTACCCCGCCGAAGCAAGGAAGGGTCATTGGGATTCAGAGCTACCAGGAATATTGTTCGACATGACCAGGTCGAGCACTCACTCTAACACTGGAATTCGGGAAAAGCCCGATGCATGGATATCCGGGCTTCTTGAGATCACCTATCCCGGAGCCCCAATTTCTGGGGCCTGCCTCCAGAACCACCCTATGAAAGTAAAGAAAGGTCACCGAGCACAGGAAGCACTTGAAGTGAAGCCTGATACAAACAAGAGTGAGCTTCTTCTAGATCAAGGCTTCTCGAGGTCAGATTTAACTCGTAGCCTAAGCCAGAAGCCCACCAACCTCTCCAGAAGCCCGCTGTTCACGTCAGATACAAAGAGAGAGCCTTTAAGTGGATCAGATTCAAGCTATATCAAATGTTCCAATTCACTAATGGACGTCTGTAACCTACCTGGACATGAAAGAAGAATCTCGCCTAATCTACACTACCCCCAGTACGTGCCCACAAGGCCGTCCCGAGCTTTTTAGACCAGAACTAAAGCATGGGTCTACCACGCCCTATGAAGCAGCAAGTACTTAAATCGACGACCTTCATAAAGAATCATGCCATGAATGCGCACAAGATCATATCTACACTCCACTGAACACTAAAACTCTGTGTACATGTAAGGCAAGAGATTGATTCCAAAGAGGAAACAAACTTATCTCCTCCAAAGATATTCTTGAGTACGTTATTTATTCGAGGTTAACGACTTTTAAATAGAGGATCCCACGTGATATGGAGGGAACAGATTCAGAGAATTGTGGCGGGTGATACACCCGTTCAAATGGCTAAAACCATGTATAAATAGGAGGAGGGAGAAGAGGCAGAAAGGAAAAAATAGGGATATAGAGATAACATGAGTTGAGAGAATGGAGAGAGCCTAAATTCTATTATCAGAACACGGCCACCATTGTATCTACTATTTGACAGGCACAAGGTTGCCACCTACCTATGCCCGAAAGAGAATGTGAGCGTATTTGAGAGATTTCTATATACCATAAGTGATCGATAACAAAATTCTCTTTTGTCATCCTAATAGCATTCGAATATTCATTTCTATCATAACTGGTCAGGTATCTAAGGTACCGACCTTGGCCACCACCTCCATTGTAGTGGTCTCGAGGGTGTTAGTTGGAATTTCTCATCTCGAACAAATTTCCTGTTAACACTTTCTGGCGCGTTCTGTGGGAAGCGAACCCATGACCACATTTTATATTCACAAGTTCGTTGTTTTGTAGTAATTATGAGGATTCGCTCCTCCCAACGACAGCTCGGTGCATCAGGACAACCTTCAGCGGCGTCGACAAGAAAGGTCCCGAAGAAAGGAAGAAAGTCCGGGCTCAATAGCCAGGTCCCTGACCAGCCAGCCACTGTGCTGGCTTTGGATTCCCTTATGGTAAGCTAGGCCACACTTGACCAACAAACGATGACCTTCGTCAAAAAATGTCCACCTTCGACTGCTCACTGAGGGTATTACTGTCCAGTAAGCAAACCTCTACAATCGAGGAGAACCAAGCAGGCCCGGAACAAGGCAACCAACATTTGATCACCTGAGACCTACCCCTCCGAAGCCAGCTCGTAATAGAACGGGACCTCAACCCTCGATCCAGGATACGTTAGGGCCCATGCCTTCCGTTCCAAAAGCACCGCCATGTTACTAACCCAGGCAAGTTAAGTCCGTGGAGGACGCCCTTCCCCGATAGCGGTGAGAGTTTCTCCACCCAACGGCTTCAAAGAGTGAAGCCCAGGCTAGAAGGAAAAAAGCCAACAAATCCCCCAGGTAGATCCCATCTTTAGAAGGAGTTCGGTAGAGGTCTCCAGCTCATCAGAAGGGTCTGACAGTGAGGAATCCGAGATTAATTCAAGTGAACCTGAGAACAAACACCTGAGAGACTAGTTGGTAGAGTTTCAGAAAGAGATCCAGCAGATGAAGAAGGGGAAGTATAAGGAGGAAAAAAAAGATCCTCTAAGTGAGATAAATGCTCCCTTCACTAGAAGGATCAGAGAGATGGAGCTCTTGTCAAAATTTAAAATGCTGACTGATAGATTCTCCAGGATAGAGGATCCCTTGAGCCATTTGGAGAGCTTCGTCTAATAGATGGAGGTCCAGAACACGACCAGAGCTGCCATGTGGCGGATGTTCCCAACTATGCTGACAGATTATGCTAAGACCCGGTTCAAGAAGTTACCTGCTGGTAGTGTGGACTCCTTCACGAAGATGCCAACTGATTTCTGCTTTCAATTCCAGGGAGTTAAACCCTGATTGAAGGATCCAATCCATCTACAGTATGTGATCCAAGAGAGAGGGGAAACCCTTCGGGCTTATGACTAGCATTTCCATATGGAAGTCATCCAGACGGGGGTCTTTATTGAGAAAGAAACCCTCACCAATTTCAGGAGGAACCTGTGGGCGGGTAAGCTTTTCCGGTCTTTTTCCAAGTGACCTCTAGAGATCTACCAAGAAGCCTATGAATGGGCTTTGGAGCAAATTGAAGTAGACGAACAACTCAAGGTCAAGATGGAACATGACTATATGAGAGCCGTAAAGCGACAGAAGAAGTAAGCTCCCAAACCAGAGCAAGCTCAGAAAAGCCAGAACAATCCCACCAACAGGTCGATGTATCGCTTCTCCATTTTTCAACCCAGACCAGAAAGGTATCCAACAAAAAGAACTCCTTTGCGGGCTTCATCCCCTCCCAGGATAGTAACCCCAATAGCTCGAGATGAAAGAGGATATGATCATTACATCCCTTTAAATGTATCCCATGAAACAATCTATCGCGCCACCATTTTGGACAAGGGGTTACTACGGAAGCCCGTACCCATGAAAGCCTCTATCGATGAGAAGAACCGTTATAAGTATTGTGACTTTCACAAAGACGTGGGACACAACACTTTAGAGTGCTATAACCCGTAAAACCAGATCGAAGATTTGATAAGAGGAGGATGTTAGGTAGAATTCTTACAACAGGTCAAGGATAACATTCAGATTGGAAGGGAAGTGCAAGCCGAGATCCATGAGTAAGCTGAGAAGAGAAAGGGGAAACAAATAGATCTGTTGCAACAAATCTAGGTGATACATACCAATAATTCAAGGAAAAACCACACGAGGAAGATCCATCGTGTAGATGAAAGGTGAGGTATCTTCAAGGTCGACTAGAGCCTGGCTAACCCTTCCCAGTTGTCACAGTTCATTTTCACTGAGACAGATGTCTATAACACCGTGCAACCTCATGATAAACCCATGGTGGTCACGGTGTAGATTGCCAACTGCGTGGTTCATCGCGTGCTTGTTGACATAGGCAGCAACGTCGACATCCTCTTCAAAGATACTTTGGAAAAACTGAATTTGAAACAATGGTGTTAAAGTAGTTGCACCACCCTACTTTAAGGATTCAATGGGGACTCGATCATACCTTAGAGATCAAAGATCGTCCCACTAATTATTGGAATATCCCCTATCTAGTAAAATATTATGACGGACTTCTTGGTGGTAGATACCCTATCGGCCTACAATGCGATACTGGGAAGACCTTTCTTATCATCCTTGAAAAGGGTCCTATCCATTTACAACAATGTCCTGACGTTTCCAGTAGAAGACATGGAGGGAGAGGTACGGGGTGACCAGCAAGCAGCGAGGAGATGCCATGCAGTGTCTGCCAACCCAATAGCTCTAGCAAAACAACTTGCACAGGTAACAACGATCCAGGATGGGGCAACACCTGTGTTGACTTTAGAAGATGTAGGACCCACAAATCACCCAGAGGATAACTCCGTAGTACTAGATGAGGAGGAGCAGAGAAGGGAATGGGCCAACGGTCATCCAGTGGATAAGATAGAGGAGATTCCCATCCAGATGGGTAATCCCTTGAAGGTCATCAAAGTCAGAGCCACCCTTGAACCAGAGTGAAGGAGGGCTTGATTGTGCTCCTCAGAGAATTCAATGACATCTTCGCTTGGAGTCACGACGAGATGCCCATAATCCCGATGTCTTTGGCTGCATACCAATTGGCAGTGGATCCGACCTTCAAGACTGTCAAACAAAAAAGAAGTCATTTTAACGCCGAAAGAAATGCTATGGTTCAGGAAGAAGTGAACTTATTGACCCAAGCAGGCTTTATCAGATAAGCACGCTACCCTAAATGGATTGCCAACGTGGTCATGGTCACAAAGGCATATGGGAAGTGGAGCATGTGCGTCGATTAAACCGACTTCAACCGGGCATGTCTGAAAGACTATTTCCCTTTACCAAAAATTGATCAGTTGGTTGCCTCCACCTCTGGAAACAAGCTCTTGAGCTTTATGGAAGCTTTTTCAGGATACAACCAGATTTTGATGCACCCTGTCGACCAGGAAAAGACCAGTTTCATCACCGGACGAGGTCTGTATTGCTACAAGTTGACGTCGTTTGGGCTTAAGAACGCGGGAGCTACATATCAACGATTGGTTAATTGGCTGTTTAAGCTTGAAATTGGAAGATCAATAGAGGTGTACATCGACTACATGATCACTAAGTCATCAACCGCTGAAAGTCATCTGGACAACCTTCGTAGAACTTTCATGATCTTATAGAATAACCGGATGAGATTGAACCCTTCTAAATGCACCTTTGGGGTAACTGCGGGGAAGTTTCTAGGCTTCATGGTTCATGAGAGAGGCATAGAGGCTAACCCAGAAAAGATTAAGGATATCTTGGATCTAGAGTCCCCCACGTCACTTAAACAGATTCAAGTCTTGACCGGACAGGTAGCAACACTCATCTGGTTCATTTCTCGGTCTACCGATAAATGTCTCCCATTCTTTAAAGCCATTAAGCAGGGAAGAAACATGAAATGGGACCAGGAGAGTGAACAAGCTTTTCAAGCCTTAAAGAAATATCTGTCAATCCCTCCACTACTGGTTAAGCGAAGTCCGGAGAAGAGCTGCAAATTTACTTGGCTGTTTCAGAGACTACAGTAAGTGGGGCATTGATAAAGGAATGAAGAGATAAGGTCCAACGGCCTATCTACAACGTGAGTCATGCTCTAACCAAACCAGAAAAGAATTATACCCGCCTGGAGAAGCTCTCTTATGCCTTGGTGATCTCGGTAAAGAAGCCTCGTCACTACTTTCAATCTCACTCAATAGCAGTAGTGATAGACCAACCCCTCCATCAATTATTGCAAAGGCTGGATGTATCAGGAAGGTTAGTTTTATGGGTCCTGGAGCTCACCCAGTTTGAGTTAAGGTATAAGCCTATGTCTGCAATTAAAGCCCAAGCTTTAGCGGACTTTGTAGCAGAGCTCTCAATACCCTTAGGCCAAGCGACCTCCGCAATGACAAACATAGCCCTTGAGATGATTCCAGAATTTGACAGTTGGCCGGAAGGTTTTAAGTCATGGATCCTCTAGACAAATGAAGCATCCGAGCAAGCCCGGGGAGGAGCGGACATAGTTCTAATTAACCCAGAAGAAGCTGAGTGTTGCCACTATTTCAGATTTAAATTTAAAGCCACTAACAATGAGGCAAAATATGAAGCCCTCTTAGCCAGGATAAAGGAGACCACAGAGCTCGGGGTCGATTACCTGCAGGTCATGAGAGATTCGTTGCTCATAGTCAATCAAGTCTCTAGGGATTATCAGGCCAAAAAGGATAACATGATTGCCTACCTGAAGCTAGTTCAACAGCTTAAGAGAAAATTTGTAGGATTTAAGATTGAGCAGGTACCTTGACAACAAAATCGTTGAGCTGACGTCCTAGCCAAGATAGCTGCGAATGGTGGCCAGACCTTACCACAGAGAGTCCCTCTCTAAGTGATCCCTTACCCAGTATAGTAGCAGGTATGAAGACTTATACCCTGGATCGACAGCCGTGCTGGATGGACCCAATAGTGGATTATCTCCAAGAAGGAAGGCTTCCCGGGGAGCCCGACCAAGCTAGGAGAATCAATAGGGTCTCAGTCCAGTATTGCTTGGTAGATGGGTACCTATACAGGAGGGGCATGTCGCTTCCTCTGCTTCGATGTTTACATCCTGATGATACCAAATGGGCATTAAGATAGGCGCATTCCGGGGAATACGGGAACCACATTGGTGGGGAAGCTCTAGCATATCAGGTATTCCGTATGGGGTATAATTGTCCAACCGTCCATAAAGATGTAAAGAACTTAGTACAATCCTGCGAAACATGCCAGAAGACCGTAAACTTGAGTCACCTTCCACCGGAGCGACTGTCATCCCCTAGCTCACCATACCCTTTTGCTATGTGGGGAGTGGACTTGATCAGACTGCTTTCTACTTCTTCTGGTCAAGCCAAGCATGCTATTGTGGTGATTGACTATTTCACAAGATGGGTCGAATCCGGACAGCTCTCCCAGATATCAGAAGAAAATACAACGAGATTCATCAAAAATAATGTAATTTATAGGATCGGGACCCCTCTTGTCATTGTAGCTGACCTCGGTAAGCAGTTTGATAATGGTCGGTTCAAGGACTTTTATGAGGACTTAGGAATCAACCTTAGATTTGCTTTAGTAGCCAACCCTCAGACTAACGGGCTAGTGGAATCCACCAATAAGACTATTAAGAAGCTGTTGAAAAAGAAGCTAAAGTAGAAATATGGCAGATGGGCCGAAGAGCTTCCTGAGGTCCTCTAGGCTTACCGTATTATGAGGAGAACAACCACCGGAGAAACGTCTTATTCTTTAGTCTTCAGGGTTGAAGCAATTCTTCCCGTTGAGCACAAACTGACCTCTTTCGGAGTTCAACATTTTGAATCAGGAAGCAATGAGGATAAGCTCCAAGCTAGCTTGGATCTCTTGGAAGAAAAACAAGATCGGGTAGCTGAGAAGGTAGCAATTTACTAGAGCAAGATTGCTTGATACTTTAACCGGAGGGTTAAAGCCCATAACTTTAAGGAAGGGGACCTAGTTCTTAGAAAAGTGACACTGAATACCAGGAAGATGTCGGACGGGATCCTGGGACCCAACTGGGAATGACCTTACTTAGTAAAGGTGGTGGTCCGCAATGGGGAGTACAAGCTCGAGCACATGAATGGCCGACTCATCCATCATACTTGGAATGCAGATCACCTGAGAAAATTTTACCTCTAAACAGGGGACTCGTGAGCAGGCTACCTCAATCTAGTTTTTAATCCCCCACAATAATGTACACCATTCTTTTTTAACAATAAAGCCTGTTTTCTCCATCTTCAACTATGTTCTACAGTGATTTGGGTCTACATGGGAAAATTCGACATTATCATCCCAAGACTAGGGATTAGCCAGGGAAGCCCCCTCGCTATCCCTGATGCCTTAGCCAGGTACTACCCCCCTCCGCTAGGAAGGGTCTGAGTGAAAGAGCATAATTGCCATCCAGATCTCGAGACCTGGAAATAGCTAGATCGCCCTCCTGATGCCTTGGTCAGGCTACCACCCCCAATAAGGGTCTAATTGTAAGAGCATAGTTGCCAACCAGATCTCGAGACCAGGATATAGCTAGATAGCTCTCCTGATGCCTTGGTCAGGTTACAAGCCCTAAGAAGGATCTGAACATAAGAGCATAGTTGCCGTCCAGATCACAAGACCAGGAAACAACTAGGTAGCCCTCATGATGCCTTGATCGGGCTACCGCCCCCTAGAAAGACTGTATTTTAAGAGCACAATTGCCATCCTAGTCTCATGACTAAAAGATGGCTAGATAGCCCACCTTGATGTCTCAATCAGGCTATAACCCCCCTTGAGAGACTCGAGAATGGAAAGCTCTTTTACTTAAGCTCCAATGTCCTCAAGAGGGATAGTTGCGTCAAGAAGGTTTGCCAATGATTCTACTCGACTTGGTTCAACATCTAGTCCCTCTTTAGGGGTTTAGTCCAGGCTATTGTGGATCTTACCTCGGGCTTCTGAAAGGTCCCCCTCGGGTTGTCTTGATCGGACCCTACTAGAGGTCTCCACGGGACCTGAGGCTGGAAGGATTGGAGGAGGAATATGATGATCTATTACAATTGTTTGCTTCCTAGCTCCAACTCTGTCACCCTCATGATGTGACATCTCTATGGCCTTCGTCATAATCTCCTCCCTGTCCCAGTTGGCAATAATTGATAGATCGAAGAGGGAAGAGAGAGCTTCAGTATCCTGGTAAAAAGTATAGAAATATCCTTCTCTGAATGAGGCATCCGCTTCATCCTGAAGCTTGGCAACTTGGGCTTGCAGACCTTGGTTTTCAATGTTAAGCGATTTGGCTTCCCCTTTCCAAGAATCCCACTGACTGGCTCGACGTTGAGAACAGAGGGTTTCTTAGTCAAAGGACGCTTCAACCTTTCATTGTCGCACCAAAGTTCGACTAACTTTGCCTCCATTCCCCTCTGGCTAGAGTCCATCTCTTGTACCAAGTCTTGAGCCTGTACCAATAATTCCATGTCACACTCAGCTTCAGCCCTGACTGCTCATTCACGGAGAGAAGCGACCTGGTGGCCGATGGCTACTTGGAATTTGAAGGCCTGCAAAGGAAATTCAAGTTAGGAAAATAAAAATCGAACTATTACATGAGAAAATAAAAGGTGATGACTACGTCGACCAAGAGGGCAGAACCCTCGGTAACTAGAATATCTGTAGGCATTGAAGCCATCATAGAAAGACTGCCCCTGGGGTAGGAAGAAAGGAATTGACCTATAACCTCATCTTGAAAGGCAGAGCCAGATTGATCTGGCGGGCAAACAGGGGAAACCTCTTCAACACCAGCTTCGGGGTCCTTTGAAGCCTCAGAGCCTAAAAATGTAAATAGTAGTGCATAGGTGTCTTGCAAGCTTGGAGCAAGGGTGACAGGAGGAGAGGCATATTTAGAGGTAACAAGAGCAGAAGCTGACATAACGGCATCGATGGCTCAAGAAACGGAGGCCCCTTTGGCCCGCACCTTGGCAGCCTGAGATGTGAGGAGTGACAACTTGGACCTGTGATGGGAAGAAGGCGAAGCAAAAACAGATGAAGCTCTTGTTAGAACGATTGGCCCCCCTTCCGTTGAGGAAGCTAATGGGACTTCTCGATTCAATTTGTTAAATAGGGGAGGAGTTCGAGCTTGGAGAGCTTCATGGAAAGCTGGAGCAACAACAAAAGCTGTTAAAAAAAAAGAGAGGATGGTAAAGCCATCAACCATTCAACGACACAAAGCATGACAGTTTAAAGTACTTACGAGGAGTAGCAGCGGATATTCGCAGATAGTTGTTTACCTGACGAGAATCAAAAGGGTCAACAGTCGGGAACTTCAGATTCAAATAGTTCCTGGCAATGATGGTCTTCAGCACCACCTCAGACTCGACGGGTAAGGAATCTCAGCCCCACGAGGGCTTATCACTGAAGGTAGTTGGAATAATAAAATCATGCCTGCCTATGAAGGTCGAGCTTCCCTAATCCTTGCCCGCTAGGATCCACTCCTTCTTCCAAGCATGATCTTTTCTCAAGGAGCCAGGGTTGATAAAATTAAGTTTGTTCTTTCCCTTGACATAAAATTGACCTCGAGGAACCCCGGTTAAGCTCCCAATATGAAAGAGGTAAGTTAGCTCCTCGGCTCTTGGCTCCTGGGTGACCTTGCTTAACTAGTATTGTTCCCTCCACAACACGAGGAAGCCAATCAGATGCCTCCAGAAGTTGGGTGTCAATTGGAGGGGAGCTAGCTGTAGGGAGTTGAGAGCCCGCCGAAGGGTAGGATGAAGTGAGAGACTTACCCTGTTCTCGAAGGCCGCGACATGGATGAGGAGTATGCCTTTGGGTGGATTGAAGACATTGTAGTTCTTGTGAGGGACTGTGAGGGAGACGCTGTCAGGAATGCCATATTTGGACCTTATGCAACTGATCGACTGCGGGTCAACGCCGGAGTCTCGAATAATTTTCAAGTCATAAGGGAGACGCCTCTCCAGAGAAGGTCCGACAACCATGACTTGGTCTTTTCCAGCAATGTCATCCCTATTTTCCTTGCCAGAATCCTCATCAACCAAGCTTAGAGGGTTATCTGGCCGATTTGAAAACCCAGTCCCGATTACCACTTTCTTATTCGATCGATGACGTTTTGGGGTCAAAGGCGAGTTGTTCCAGTCTAGGTCTCGTCGAGCCCGTTTTCCTTGGTCAAGACTGGAAACCTTTGTGCCATCAACGAGGAAGTGAACGGAGTCATGACTGATCTTCGACATGATATAATAGGGTTTGAAGGCTGAGAAAAAAAGGGAATGAACAGAGGCGTATCTAAAGAAGTTTGCTAAAGAGACGGTGTTTTGAAGATTTAAAAGTTAAGCGTGACCAAAGGGATGAGGAAGCCGGGATTAAATAAAGGTTGAAGAGCCACTGACATCAACAAAATCTTTGGTAAGATCACCTCAAAACACGGGGATGGCCGTAACGTAGCCGGATTATTTTGAAGAACGTACCAGTCCTCGCACACCAATGTCACTCACACATTAAATGTGAATATTTCTAATGGTAAGAGAGGAAAATTTCCCACTTAAAAAAAAGGAATCTGACTCCAACCCTAACTCTACCACTGATGTTCAAGTCAGAGGGGACTTATGTTAATAGCAACAATTTGGCTAGAGGACCAAAGAGAAATTTTCCACTCTCCTAGCTTGAATCAAAGCCCGGATTCTCCATTTGAACCCCGAACGAGTCAAAAAATAACCCCGCCGAAGCAAGGAGAGGTCATCGGGATTCAGAGCTACCAGGAATGAAGCTCGACAAGACCAGGTCGAGCCCTCAAGCTTGAATTCGAGAAAATCTCAATGTGCGGATATCCGGGCTTCTAGAGATCATCTATCCTGGAGTTTCGGTCTCTAGGGTCTGGCTCCAAAACCAACACACGAAAGCAAGGAAAAGTCACCAAGCTCAGGAAGCACTCGAAGTGAAGCCCGACACAAACAAGAGTGAGCTCCTTCCAGATCAAGGCTTTCTGAGTTCAGATTTAACTCGTAGCCTAAGCCAGAAGCCCACCAACCTCTCCAGAAGCCCGCTGTCCACGTCAGATATGAAGATAGAGCCTCTAAGTGGATCAGATTCATGCTATAGCTAATGTTCCAATTCGCTAAGGGATGCCTGTAACCTACATGGACATGAAAGAAGAACCTTGCCTAATCTACATTACCCCTAGTAAGTGCCCACAAGGTTGTCCCGAGTTTTTGAGACCAGAACTAAAGCATGGGTCTACCTCGCCTTATGAAGCACCAAGCACTTAACTCGATGACTTCCATAAATAATCATGCCATGAATACGCATAAGATCATATCTACACTCCATCGAACATTAAAACTCTACGTATGTTTAAGACAAGAGATTGATTCAAAAGAGGAAACGAACTTATCTCTTCAAACGATCTTCTTAAGCGATATTCTTGAGTACGTTATTTATTCATAGTCAATGAATTTTAAATAGGGGATCCCGCCTGATAAGGATGGAACAGATTTAGAGAATCGTGGTGGGAGATACACCCGTTCAAATGGCTTGGACCATGAATAATAGAAGGACGGAGAAGAGGCAGAAAGGAAAAAATGGGGACATAGAGAGAACATGGATTGAGAGAATGGAGAGAGCCTAAAATCTATTATCTGAACATGACCACCATTGTATCTACTGTTCGACATGCATAAGGTTGCCACCCACCTATGCCCGAAAGAGATTATGAGCGTATTTGAGAGATTTCTGTATACCATAAGTGATCAATAACAAAATTCTTGTTTGGCATCCTAGTAGCATCCTAATATTCATTTATGTCATAACCGGTCAGGTATCTAAGTTACTGACCCTGGCCGCCACCTCTGTGGTAGTGGTCTCGAGGGTGTTAGTTGGAATTTCTCATCTCGAGAAAATTTCCCCTTTAATAGGAAGAAATCATAGTGACTCGGTGTTACTTACGTGGGGTAGCATGAGAGATCCTCATGTATCAATTCACCCTACGGGAATAGAATAGATCAACAGTTGGATACTTCAAGTTCAGGTAGTTCCTGGCGAGGATGGTCTTCAGCACAACCTCAGACTCGGCAGGTAATGAGTCCCAGTCCTATAAGGGTTTATCATTGAAAGTGGTAGGAACCGCGAACTCATGCTCACCGATAAATATAGAGCTTACCCAATCACTTCCCGCCAGTATCCACTATTCCTTCCAACCTTTGTCCTTCTTCGAAGCTCTAGGGATGAAAAAGTTGAGTTTGTTCGTAGTCTTCGGGTAGAACTGACCCCAGGGAACTTCAGACAAACTCCCTATTTGAAAGAGGTAGGCTAGCTCTTCTACTCCGGGCTCTCAGGTGACCTTTCTTAGATCGCACCGTTCTCTATAACACAAGAAAGCCAATCAGATGCCTCTAGAAGTCAGGTGTTAGCTGGAGGAGAGCTAGCTGTAGAGCGTTAAGAGCCCATAGAATATTAGGATAAAGAGGGAGTCTGACCCAGTTTTTGAAGGCCACCACGTGGATGAGGAACACGCATTTGGACGGATTGAAGACGTCGTAATTTCTTTAGGGAACTGTGAGGGTGATGCTGTCAGGAATCCCATATTAAGTCCTCAGGCAGTCGATTGGTTTCATATCAGCAATAGAAACAGAGATGACCCTAAAGTCATAAGGAAGAGGTCTCGCTGGAGGGGGTCCAGCAACCGTGACTTGACCCTTCCTAATGGCGTCGACCCGTTCTCCTCTGTTAGAATCTTTTTCGACTAAGTTCAAAGGATTGTCGGGTTGAATAGAGAAACTGGAGCCAATCAAAACGTTTCTACCAGAGCGGCGGTGCTGATGGAATAGGGAAGCATCCTCGTCGCTCTAGTTTTCTCGCACCCGCTTCTTAGGAACTGGGCTGGGGGAACCAGTGCCCTCAACCATAGCCTCAATAGTATCAATAGAATTCGATATTGTTGGATGTGGGGCTTGAAGAACAAAGAAAACAACGAAAGAGTATGTCAAAGGTAACGAAAGAGAGAAATCTTTTGAGAACTTGAAATTTGAAAGAAAACGTAAGGAAAGTGTTGAGGAAGTCGGGTTTAAATAGAGGTGGAAGAGGCAGTGACGTCAATGAAATCTTCGAAGGGATCTTTTCAAATTGCGGGAACGACTGTATCGTAGCCGGATTATTAGGGGGAATACACCGGTCTTTTTTAGCCATGTCACAGGTACAATTTCCACACATATTTGGTAGCGGTAAAAGAGGGAAAATTTCCCAATTAAAAACAAGAAATCTGACTTCAACTCAATCACTGATGTTCAAGTTATAGGGGACTTCTGTTAATAGTAAAATTTGGCTAGGGGACCAAAGAGAAATTTTTCACTCTCCTAGCTCGAATCAAAGCCTGAGTTAACCATTCATTGAACCCCGGACGAGCCATAAAGCTACCCCGCAGAGGCAGGGAAGGTTCATCGGGCTTCAAAACTATCAGGAATGAAGATCGACACAACCAGGTTGAAACCCTCACACAGACACTAGAATTCGGGCAAAGCCGGATGCATGGTTATCAGGGAATCTCGAGATCACCTATCCTGGAACCCTGGTTTTTGGAGCCTGGCTGGCTCTAGAACCACCCCATGAAAGCAAGGTAAAGGTCATCGAGCTTAGAAGGCATTTGAGGTGAAACCCGACACAAACAAATTGAGCTCTTTCCAAATCAAGGCTTCCCAAGGTTGAGATTAACTCGTAGTCTAACCAAAATCTCGCCAACCTTTACAGAAGCCCGCTATCCTCTCCAGACATAAAATGGGGGGCCCTTAAGGGGGTCAGATTCACGTTATAGCCATGCTCCAATTCGCTAAGGAAAACTTGAACCTATCTGGATAAGAAAGAGGAATCCCGCTTAAATAGTGCTACCCCTAATAAGGGCACACAAGGCCGTCTCGAGCTTTAAAGAACCAGGGAGGGCTATGCCAAAGCTTCTGGGGCCAGAACTAAGGTAAAGGTGTACCTCGCTCTGCAAAAAAAAAAAAAAAAAAAAAAATTGAACGCCTAACTCGGCGACCTCCATGAAGAATCATACCATGAATACACCCAAGATCATATCTACACTCCAACGAATATTAAAACTCTATGTACGCGTAAGGCAAGAGATTGAGTCCAAAAAGGAAACAAACTAATCTCCACCAGAGATATTCTCAAATCCGTTATTAACTCAAAGTCAATGATTTTTAAATATTAGGTCTTGCCCGATAAGGAGGAAAGAGATTCAGAGAATCTGGGCGGGAGATCCACAAGTTTAAACCATTCCGGCCATGTATAAAGGTGCCTAAGCATGATCAATAGAAAAAAAAAGAAAATCGACAGTCAAGAGTGACATAGGGAGAAGAGTTATTGGTTGAGTCTCCGGCCTAAATTCTGTCAGCAGAATACGACCTCCATCATAGTTTACCATTCGACAGGCACGAGGTGGCCACCTTACTGAATCCCAACAAGATTGGGAGTATTTGAGAGGTTTTTGTACAATATGCGTGATCTATAAAAAAAAGAGTTATATTCTCATTCCCATTGTATTAACATTCAAACAACCACCTTTGTTTGAACATGTTAGGTACCTAAGGTATCAACCCCGACCACTACCTAAGCGGTAGTGGTCTCAAGGGTGTTAACCAGAATTTCTCACCTTGAGCAAATTCTCCGTTAACAATATTATATTATACAATATATATTATTATTATAATATATATTATATGTATTATATACAATAAGATATATATATATATATTATATTATTTTTATAACATAATATTTATATATATTCAATAATATATATATATATACATTATATACCAATGTATAGTAATATATAATATTTATATATAATATATTAATAATAATAATATAAATATTTCAAGTATATAATATATAATATAATATATATATATATATATATATATATATATATATATTATGTAATATATAGTATTTAATACTTATATATATATATATATCAGTATAATATTTACAATGATATTAAATATAATATAATATAATATATATTATATATAATATATATTTATATATATTATTTATAATGATATATATATATATAATATTATAATATAATAATATATATATTGATATATAATATATATTTTTATTTATTATATATATAATAATAATAATATATTATTTTTGGAAAGGAGGTTATTTTTGGAATATTGGGGCATTGAGGGTTATTTTTAGAAGATAAAATGTTTGAATGGAATAAAATGGAATGGGAATCGATTGGTTTTTGGATGGAATGCCCATTCCACCAAAATGGTGGAATCCCCATTCAATTGCAATTTAACAAACCAAACAAATGGAATGACTTTCATTCCATTCATTTCCATTCAATTCAATCCAACCAAACATGACTGTAGCTCAAATTTTGGCACATATTTATATCTTTTTCATTGATGCCGTTCGGACACCGCACCACTGTGGCCTACGATGTGGCTACCCTGCTATATTGCTTATCTAACGAGCAGCCCATCGCTGTTGGGGTAATTGTAAAGATGGAGATCCACAAGTCTGCTAGAGATGTGTCCGGGAAAGAGGCAATGGTGTTTCCATGTTTGATTACTCAATTTTGCCAGGCAACGGGGATTGACATGCAAAGAGATGAGTGGCAGGACACCCAGCCAGATTTCAGAATCCGAACTTGGTATTCTCCCTACCCATCACAGGGTCTGAGGAGGCCTGATACAGGGCAGGGTCCTTGCTAACCCAAGAAGAAGAGAGGGAGAATACAAGATAATGAAGATGAAGATGAGGATGATACCGGAGTCGAGCTGGGAGAGTAGGCAGAGGCAGATTCAGATGAGAAGAATGAGAGGTTATCTGAGGATGATGAGAGCCTACCTACATTGACCCATTCCTTGGTAGCCATTAGGTTCTCCAGAGACCAACAAGCAGAGGCAGATGCATAGAGCTATGGTGCTATTACAGGGGCCAAGAGGGTAGTGCTTAACCGGATGACTAGGGTGGAGCAGCGGTTTATGGTCAAGACAAATATGGTCGATACAAGGTTCAAATTTGGCATTATGGAGTTAAGACAGAAGCTCCACCTAGGATCGTATGCTAGAGAGATAAAGATGGTTCCTTACCCATGGGACCCATATCCACCTCCAAGTTACCGACCTCCATACCCATGGTACCAGTCTCCACCCTTAGATTATCATACTGCCTGATTGGGATCGGGATCAGGATACCCATCTCCAGTGCCAGGATACAAGTCCCAGTACCCAGGTTACCAGCCCCCATTTTCAGTTCACCCGACCCATGGACAATGAGTTTCACAGGAGGATGATGATATTCGTATGGTTATGGAGATATCAAGAAAGGAAGCAGAGGACAGAGCAGCTGCAGAGGCCGGTTGGAAGGGGAAAGAACGAATGCATACAACCTTATGGCCATCACCACCACATTATTAGTTGCTCAACTATATTCTGTTTATTTCGTATCTATACTTTTTCTGTTTGTTTTAATGCTTTAGTTACATTTTGTACTTGTTGGATTTATGCTTACTATTCTATCTTAGTATTTGTTTTGCATCTCACGTTGCTGCTTAGAATAATGGTGTGCGATGTATTGTTTTGTGGTTGATGTTTATTTGCCCATTTGGAATTATCGGATGCTACCTTGATGAGCCTGTGTGAGTCTTATTTTTAATCTTTTAGTTATGTATTCTTTTTGTGGCTTATTCGCCTTTCCACTGGGCTCTCATTGTTATGTTGAGTTTAGTTTTGGGGGTGTTGACCCCGGTTTTGTCATTTTGATTTCATTTTGTGTCAAAAAAAAAAAATTTGAGTCAAAACTTTCAAAATGTTGCATGACCAAAATTCTCGAGCTTCAAATAGCTTAGATGTGTGTGTTTGTGTGAGAGTTTATTTATGCATAATGTGCTCGATTGAGCATCTTGTTGTTACTCTAGGGTCTCACTTGCACTTATGGGTTTATCTCATCCTTTTGTGTTCAAGTTAAGGGAACTCAGTGCTCTAACACCTTATTCTAATAGTGGAGACCACATAGTGAGTTCACAAACACAATCCTTAAAAAACGCATTTGAGTGTTATCATTTTTTCATCTTAAACACTTATCTCGTTACACGCATCATTTGCCATAGGATATTAAATTGCATTATTTGTGTGGATTGTTTGATGGATACTTACATTCCCTTGATATATGAAATGATGGAAATGATTTTAGGAATGTGTGTGCTTAACTACTTAAATTAACCTAAACACATTCCATATCCCTATTTGTGTGCTTCCAAGCCAAATTTGAGGCCAAACACTTACTTTTATTTTGGAACCACATTATACCATATAGCCTAAACCTAAACACATGCCTACCCTTGTTGTCAATCTTGTTAGCATGTGTAGTGTAGTGGTTGAAAAGTGGAAATAGCTCTAAATATGAAAAGGTAGCGTGTACTAAGGCTATATTCGTAAATGTGCAAGGCAAAAGGCTAAAAAATATAAAAGTGCGAAAATGTGCACTTGGGAGCTTAAAGTGTCAAATAAAGTAAAGTATTGAAAAAAACAAGATTCTTGCATGTAATTGTAAAGTACTCACTAGTAGAGTACTAATGTGTAGACAAGTGTAATGAAAAGTTAAGCCTAATCACTAATGTCAAGTATGATGGAAATAGAGCTAAATTATTAGATGTATCATGTAGTGCCTTAGCATGATTGGTGACTTTTCAATTCCAATTCCTATTCCTTGTTTACCACATTTCACCCAATGACCCTTATTAAAACCAAAGGGAAGACCTAAATGATCTATTATGAAATATAGATTGGGAATGTTTGTTAAAGCATGAACTTCCACATCCATGGCATTTGATTCATTTCCTAGGCTAGCTCACCAAAATAATAGCGTTTCATTTTTTTATTGTATAGAAGTATTTGATTCCCATGCATAACTCTATCCTTGCATACATTACATGAGTGTGAACTTAGGACTCTGAGAAGGAAGAAAAGAGAATGTCCACGTGAGGCATATAGTCGAAGTGAATTACGCTCGAGGTGTGAGATTGAGTAGTTCCCGACATAAGAGCACTTTAGATGTGGGATTCATGTTGTACGATTGTCTCGTGAGTGCCTTCGAGTTGCTTGAGAATGTTTTGCATGTGTCCACTGTTATGATTATGCTCAATATCAAGAGTGTAATAATGTTTTCGACAATTGTTTCATATTAATAAAGTCATTTCAGGTTTTAACAAATCTTATAACATTTATAGTATAGTAATTATAATTGTCAAAAGTATCATAAGATCAAAAGACTATGAGAAAAGAAGAATTGTTCGTGCATCTGGATATGTATGAGGTAGGCACAATTCTTTAGTTAGTCTTGAACAATATTCACAACTTAAGATAAAGGTTATGCACCTTTATCTTGTAAAAGTTGTAGATTCTTTTGCTACCATTTGAGTGGGATAAAATGTGTTCCGATGCGTCTAAAATCATGAGAATCGGAGAGTCTATCTCAATCATGAGATAATTGATGGACTTATTGTTGCAAGTGTTAACATTTGGGATATCAATGAGTACGATTATATAGCATAGTCTATCCTTGATAGTTTGGTGATATTCATTTGTTAATCGATAGAGGACTTTATTTATAGATAAATGTGAGTAGAATATCATCCTATGGGTGTTTTGAGGAATTGGATATTAAATCTTAATGTTAAGTTTTCAATAGCACCTATTGAAATTTGACTTTTGGAAAAGTCAAAATATCTAAGTTCAAATTATGGTCATATGAGTAAATATGGTAATTAGGAGAGCTATAGGCGATCTATGAGCTCTCGGCGATTACTGGTATTCTTCATGAGTTTACACAATCTCCATTAAGATTTTCTAGGGTATGAATGAGGAATATTAACTTATTATATCTTTATTTAAGAGTTCAATTTTAGTTCTTTAGTGGAAAAAACTAAAATTAATAGATCGAACCTCGGTGAATCATTTATTGATTGTGATTAGGTTATATCTATTAGAGCTCAAATTTATATAGCCCGCCACCCCAATTCACACGAACTTGCATAGATCACACGATATATTCTACCGGACCAATTTATGGGTCCATTTAGAATTGTATTAAGGCATGTGGACTTGTTTCTTTTAGTAAGAATGAGTCTAGTTCACATGTGGACATTTTATCAAGGAACAATGGATTTAATAAAATAGGAAAACAATATATAGGCCCATGTATGGACTTTGTTGGCAAGACTATATATAATAGCTTATTATATTGTTTTTTATTTTATTATTTAATTAAATAGAAGTTAATTAATTAATTAACTGTTAAATTAACAGTCAAAATATTTTTCCTAGTTGGAGAAGGTCTCCAAGTGTCAAATTATTGTTGGGAGTATGATAAGTATCAAATATTTATTTGATAAGCAGATAAATAAAAAGAATTTATTTATCTAGTCAAATAGGAAGTATTTGATTCTATTAAAACTCTAAATTGACTGTTGGTCAAACAAGAAAGTTTTGATATACTCACAATTTAATTTATATTCAATAATTTGTTATTGAATAAATACACTATTGAGTTGGATAAGGAGTCTTGGTGTTGAAAATAAACCTTCTTTGAGTAAGGATTCTTGTTCATCAAGTAAATCCTTCTAGAGAAAGAATTCTTTCCCACCAAGTATCCTCTTTAGGAGAGGATTTAGTCTCATATATATATGACTTTAAAATTTTGGCCAAGCCTTAGTTTTTTTAAGAGAAATTTGGCAAACATAGAATTTTGAGAGAGAAAAATTTAGTTTTTGCTCTAGACAAAATTCGGCCAACTCATAGAGATACTGTGCTGAATTCGGAAAAGAAAAGGAGAAAATGGAATGTTTTTGTTTTCGATAGTGCACTAGTATCTTTATGTCAAAAGGCTCCTGTGTACAAAAATTGAATCGGGTTCACATGAGTTTCAATCAAATAGATTGATAATTCACAAATGATCAAACGTTCATCGGTTTTCTCTTGGAGGATTTTTACAACTAACAAAAAGGAAAAGATTTTGTTTGTTTTCATCTTCAGGTATACAATTCAAAGAAAGGGAGTCCACACTCCTATGTGATTCACGTTCGTGATTGGATTAGAAGATCTTGCGGATTCAATTCGGCAAAACTTCAATCTATAGGGAAAAATTGATTCAAAATGGCGGAAGCATAAAATTAGGGTTTGGTATATTTTAAAAATCTTACCTTTAAAAGAAAGAACCTTAACCCTAGATTAATCAACGTATATTAAAAGTATCGTACCTTTTTCTCGTGATGATTGAACTAACGTCAAATTGAATCCGTAAGATCTCCAATCCAATCACGAACGTGAATCACCTAGAAGTGTGGACTCCCTTTCTTTAAATTGTATACCTGAGGATGGAAAAAAATAAAATCTGTTTCTTTTAATAGTCACAATAATCCTCCAAGAAGAAAAACAAAGAATGTTAGGTAACTTGTGAATTATCAACCAATTTGATTGAAACTCACGTGAACCTTGATTTGATGTTGTACGCAAAACCTTTTGATGTAAAGGCTACTAGTGCACTATCGAAAACAAAACGTTCTTTCTTTCTTTTCCTCTTTGCCGAATTTTCACATACCTATCTTTAGAGTTGGAAGAATGTTTCTAGAGTAAGAACCAGATTCTCTACACTCAAAATTCTCTATGGGCTCAATTTTTACTCTTAGAAAACTTGCCTTGGCCAATTTTCTCTAGTAAAAATATTAATTTGGCCGAATTCAACCTAGAGATATTTATAGGTTTCTCAAATCCTCACTTAAGGAGGATTTACTTGGTAGGCAAAAATCCTATCTCTAGGTGGATTTACTTGGTGAGAAAGAATCCTTTTAAAAAAAAACTTCTTTTCCATAACAAGACTCCTAATCCAAGTAAAATAGTATATTTATTCAATAACCAATTATTGAATATAATTAAATTGTGACTATATTAAAACTTTCTAATTTGATCAATTGTCAACTAGAGTTTTAATAGAAATCAAATACTTCCTAATTTAAGTAGACAAATAAATTCCTATTATTTATCTACTTATCGAATATAGTATTTGATACTTATCATATTCCAAACAATAATATGACTCTAGGAGAACTTCTCCAGTTAGGAAAAAGATTTTGACTTTTAATTAAACAATTAATTAATTTCCATTTAATTAAATAAAAAAATAAAAAAAAACATATTAAGCTATTATATATAGCCTTGCCGTCCAATGGCCAATATACTGTTTTTCTTATTCTATTAAATACATTGGACCTTAATAAAAAGTTCACATGTGAACTAGACTCATTCTTACTAAAAGAAACAAGTCCACATGCCTTAATACAATTCTAAATGGACCCATAAATTGGTCCGGTAGAATATATCGTGTGATCTATGCAAGTTCGTGTGAATTGGGGTGGCGGGCTATCTAAATTTGAGCTCTAATAGATATAACCTAATCACAGTCAATAAATGATTCACCTAGGTTCGATCTATTAATTTTAGTTTTTTCCACTAAAGAACTAAAATTGAACTCTTAAATAAAGATATAATAAGTTAATATTCCTCATTCATACCCTAGACAATCTTAATGAAGATAGTGTATCCTCGTGAAGAATACTAGTATTCGCCAAGAGCTCATAGACTGCCTATAGCTCTCCAAGTTACCATATTTTCTCATATGACCACATTTTGAACTTGGATATTTTGACTTGTCCAGAAGCCATATTTCCTTAAACACTATTGAAAACTTAACGTTAAGATTTAATATCCAATACCTTAAAACATCCATATGATAATATTCTACTCTCATTTAATAAATGGAGCCACGATGTCCATATCTATAAATGAAGTCCTCTATCGATTAACAAACGAATACCACCAAAATATCGAGAATAGACTATTCTAAATAATCGTATCATTGATAGCTCAAATGCTAACACTTGCAACCTTAAATCCATCATTTATCTCAGGATTGAGATAGACTCTCCAATTGTCTTCAAGTGAAAACTTTTATCCATTGATGGTTCTCGATAAATTATTTCACTGTGATCCTATTCAATGCACCCAGTGCACTAGATTCTTTTGCCCAAAGGCACCACACTTTTATGATTTTAGAATCATCATAACACATTTGATCCCACTCAAATGCTAGCAAGAGAATCTACAACTCTGACAAGATAAAGACGCCCAACCTTTATCTTAAGTGGTGAATATTATTCAAGACTAACTAAAGAATTGTGTCTACCTCATACATATCAAGATATACGAACAATTCTTCTTTTCTCAGTCCTTTTACCTTATGATTATTTACTTTTGACAGTTATAATAATTAAACTATAAATGCTATAAGTTTTGTTAAACTAGAAATCACTTTATTAATATGAAAACATTGTCAAATACATTTTTATACTCTTGCTATCGAGCATATTCCCAACACAATCGTCATGATAAGAAGGTACAATACTTTTAATATACGTCAATTAATCTAGGGTTAAAATTCTTTCTTTTAAAGAAATTTTTTTAAAATATACCAAACTATTTTTACGCTTCCTCCGCGTATTGCGATTTTTTTCCTACATTTGGTATCAAAGTCTAGTTGTACTCTTAATTAATTGATGTATATATACATGAATCTATTTCTTTTTATTATAAATATGCATGTTTTAGAAAAAGTTGACACTCTAGGTATTTGCATATATATATATTTTGAATGTATGGATATATATATGTTTTGTTATGTGATTTTTTATTGCTCAATTTGTGTCTAGAATTTCAATGTATTTTTGCTTTGGGATTGTAACAAGAAGGGTGACCTATCATTGCCATAATTTCCTTCTTGGTAGTTGCTAAGTTTTTTTATTTTATTGTTGTAATAAAAAATACCACAGTAGTTTATTGTTTTAAATACTATTGTAATATATTTAAGTATCGAATATTTGAAGAATTGGAAGCAACCGGAACAAGTGTGGTACCATGCACACCATAACAACAAGCGAGAGTGCGAATTAGCACACAACAACGATTGTTGTGGCATGGGCCGCACACAGCAGCCCTATGGATGCTATGGACAGCGCACACCAGCCCTTTATGGTGTTGTGGGGTGCACATGCCTATGGGAGGGAACCAAGGGGTCCAAAAAGACGATGGTCACTTGAAGACTTGTTCACCAAGAAAGTAGTTTTTGTATTCCATACATATGTAATTTACTTTCTTTTCTAGACTGGACCAAAATTGAAGCTATCTACACTTTCGTAAATATTACAATATTTGTTGTTGTATGATAACATGTCATATGGAATAGGAGTGCCACTCATATATTGCATTAGGTATGAACATGTATGAACATGCATTGAATGGTTTACGTATCTAATTGGCATCTAAACGACTTGGTAAATCATTTTATGGAATTCGATCACATGCCTTAAATAATTGAGTGAGAGAAGGTGTTAGGAACACCTACGGCCTCTAAGTTTAGTTGAGCTTTATGTTTCGTTTGATAACCCCCCAAGGGGTATTCATGAATGGAGTTTAGCAAGATACTTCCTTACAAGGATAGACTAGACAACGAACTCAAATAAGATCTACTCTCAAAGGAGGGATATTCGTAATGGAATATATTGAAGGTCTATAACTTGGTAACAGACTCAATGTGATTTTATTAACATCCCCCCAAGAGTTCTTGTTAATAAAATCGTAAGGCTAAAACTGAAAACACTGGTTGTTATGTTAACAATTAGGTGGGACCTAGTCCAACTAGTAGCTGGTACGAACTCCCAAAAGAGTGTGACATTTATGGGTGTTGGATCACCGTTGAATTTTATGATTGAATTATTTTATTTAATTCAAGATAAATATTCAAAAATGCTTTATCATGATTGTTTACTTATATAACTTTTGCTATTGGTTAGAAATCATAACCCCATCCCTAATCAATATCCTAAAAGATAATACTTTAAATGGTGATAATTATGTCACGTGGAAAAGAAAAATTGGGTTGTTGTTGCAAGCTGAAAAGCATAAGTTTGTTCTATGTACCCCTAAACCACCAACTCTTACTAATGAATCTACTGAGGAGAAAAAAGAAGAGTATCAGCTGTGGAAGACTTCTGATGAGATGACCAAATGTTACATTATGGCCACCATTCCTTCATGTTGCCACCATCTCCTTCTTGTGGCAAAAGCAACATGAAGGAATGGAGACTGCTGCCGATATAATGATGTCTTTGGAATAGATGTTTGCTATGAAGTCCAGGATGACTAAGAGAGAGGCAGTGACTAGTTTTATGAATCTTAGGATGAAATCTAGATAGGTTGTGAAAGATCACATGATGAAAGTCATTGCACATCTCATCATTATTGAACGAAATGGTGCTGAGATAGATGATGAGATAAAAATTGACATGATTGTCAACTCACAGTCGGATTCCTTTGATCAGTTCAAGTTGGACTACACCTTGAACAATAAGGGCTACACCTTGCAACGCCTGATGCAAGATGTTCAAAGCATCAAGAAAATCCTTGTGAAAGGCAAGATTTAAGAGATTCATACGGTTAGTAAACTTGCTACTGTTAAGACCCGTAAGGAGGTCAAGAAACAACAGAATAAATAGCAACTTGGGCCAAACTAGAAGCGGTTCTGGGAAAGGAAGAGACTGAATGTGAATGAATTCAACTTGCATTTAGGTAATGGGGCGTTGGTGTGTACTAGTGCAGTGTGAGATATTATAATTAGTTTAGATTCTTATAGACAATCAGATTTAATAGACATTTACTACGTACCTCAATTCAAGAGGAATTTAATTTAAGTTTCTTGTTTAAATAAATTTAAGCTTTTATTATTAGTAGGAATAACAAATTTGTTTGCAAAGGTACATTGACAAATGGTTTATTCTATTTACATAGCAATATCTCTCACTTGTTAGACACATAATCAATGCAACCTAATCACAAAATAGTAAAATTATCAGAAGATGAAATCTACTTATCGCATTTGAGCCTAGGTCATATTAACCTTAAAAGGATCAAAAGATTGGTTAGTGATGAATCTTTAAGTGACTTAAACGTTGATAATCTACCAACTTGTGAATCTTGTTCGGAAGGTAAGATGGCTAAAAGGTCGTTCATGACAAAAGACACAAGAACCACTAAATGTTTAGGATTAATACACATTGATGTCTGTGGTCATGTGAGCATTCAAGCTAGAGGTGGATATGAGTACTTGATCACTTTTATAGATAATTACTCGAGATTTGGATATGAGTATCTCATGAGACAAAAGTCAGATGCTTTTGACATGTTCAAAGCATTTAAAGCTGAAGTTGGAAATTAGTTTGAGAAACACATAAAAATCTTGAGGTCTGATCATCGTAGAGAATATCTATCTGGTGAGTTTCAGCAATATCTTATTGATAATGAGATAATTTCTTAGTTTTCTGCGCTAGGTAAACCTCAACAAAATAGGGTGGCAGAAAGGAGAAATAGAACTCTTTTGGCCATGGTTAGGTTTATGTTGAGTTATTCAACGCTTCCTAATTCTTTTTGGGGCTATTCTTTACAAACCGCTATGTACATTCTAAACTATGTACCATCTAAGTCGGTTCCTAAAACACCGTATGAGTTATGGGCTAGGAGAAAGCCTAGCTTATTACACTTAAGGATATTTGGATGTCCTGCGCACGTGTTAAAAGAAAAGACATAAAAGATGGAGTCTCGTTCAGAAACATGCATATTTGTAGGGTATCCAAAAGGAACCAAATGATATTATTTATATAGTCTTTCAGATCTTAAAGTATTTGTTTCGACAAATGCTAAATTTCTGGAGAGGACTATATGAATAATTTTTTGCCTAAAAGTAAAATTTTCTTGAATGAGCTTTCAGAAGATATAATTCCACAAGAGGTTTCACAACCTAGCCCAATTGAAAGTTCCGTACCAACAGGAAATCAACAATCTACCATACCTCATCGTAGTGGGAGGGTTAGTAGACAGCCTGAGAGATACATCGTTTTAGGAGAATCCGTAGAGAATCTTCCGGATGACGATGATCCTTATACGTACAAGGAAGCAATGGAAGATGTTGATTGTCGCCATTGGTAAAAGGCAATGCAATCCAAAATTGAATCTATGTTCAAAAACAAAGTCTGGTCTCTTATAGTCCTGCCTAAAAGGATAAAACCCATAGGGTGCAAGTGGGTATACAAGAGGAAAAGAGGAATGGATGGAAAGGTGGAAACGTTTAAATATAGATTGGTAGCTAGAGGTTATACACAAAAGAAAGGTATCGATTATGAAGAAACCTTCTCTCATGTGGCCATGCTTAAATCCATTAGGATACTGTTATCCATTGTGGCATCTCTAGAACTAGAGATTTGGAAAATGAATGTCAAGACAACTTTCCTTAATGGAAGTCTTGACGAAAGCATCTACATGATGCAACCAGAAGGATTCATTGAAAAAGGCCAAGAGGAAAGAGTATGCAAATTTCAAAGATCCATATATGAATTAAAGCAAGCATCAAGATCCTGGAACATAAGGTTAGATCAAGTCGTGAAAAGTTTTGGATTTATTCAAAACCTTGACGAACCTTGTGTATACAAAAGGATTAAAGGCGATAAGTTGGTTTTCCTAGTTCTTTACGTTGATGATATACTACTCATCGGAAGCGATGTAGGTGTATTGACATCAATAAAAGAATGGTTAGCAAACCAATTTGATATGAAGGACTAAGGAGAAGCAAGTTATATTCTTGGTATCTAAGTCATAAGGGATAGAAAGAAAGAATAGAATGATTGCATTATCCCAAGCTTCATATATTGATAAAATCTTGTCTAGGTTTTCCATGCAAGATTCCAAGAAAGGTATTTTACCTTTCAGACATGGAATATAACTTTCTAAGGAACAAGTTCCTAAGAATGAGCATGAAGAGCGATTCTTGATTAGGGCATCGATAGTTGGAAGTCTCATGTATGTATTGCTCTGTACTAGACCAGATATTTGTTTTGCTGTGGGCATAGTTAGCTGGTTTCAATCAAAATTTGGTCCTGATCACTGAACGGCTGTCAAGCATATTTTCAAGTATATTAAGAGAATGAGAAATTATATGCTTGTATACTCTAGAGGGGATTTAATTCCTGTTGGGTATACAGATCCTGTTTTTCACTTAGATTCTGACTCTAGAAGATCAACATCAGGATCTGTGTTTACTATTGGAGGAGAGGCAGTCATATGGAGGAGTATCAAGCAATCTTGTATTGCTGATTCCACCATGGAAGCTGAGTATGTTGCTGCATGCGAGGCTGCTAAAGAAGTTATCTGGCTCTGCCAATTCTTCTTTGACTTGGAAGTGGCTCCTGATGCGAATAGCAGATCACTATCAATTGTGACAATATTGGAGCAGTGGCTAATTCGAGAGAACCAATAAGTCATAAGAGAGGGAAACACATTGAAAGAAAGTATCACCTTCTGAGGGAAATTATGCATAGGGGTGACATGATGATTACCAAGATCGCATCAACAGATAATCTAGTGGATCCCTTTACGAAGGCTCTTACACAAAATATTTTTGATGGGCATCTAGAGAACATGGGGATGAGAGATATGACACATTTGCTATAGAGCAAGTGGGAGATTGTTGGTATTATGCTCGATAGCAAGAGTAAAATAATGTATTTGACAATCTTTTCATATTAATAAAGTCATTTCTAGTTTAACAAATCTTATAGAATTTATAGTTTAATTATTATAATTGTCAAAATTAAATAATCATAAGGTCAAAAAACTATGAGAAAATAAGAATTGTTCATACATCTGGATATGTATGAGGTAGATACAATTCTTTAGTTAGTCTTGAATAATATTCACAACTTAAGATAAAGGTTATGCGCCTTTATCTTGTTAAAGTTGTAGATTCTTTTGCTAGCATTTAAGTGGGATCAAATGTGTTACGATGAGTCTAAACTCATCAAAGTGTGGTGTCTTTCGGTAAAAGAATCTAGTGCACTGGATGCATTGAATTGGATCACAATGAAATACTTTATCTAGAACCGTCAATGGATACAAGTTTTCATTTGAAGACAATCGGAGAGTGTATCTCCATCCTGAGATAAATGAGGGATTTATGGTTGCAAGTTTTATCATTTGAGCTATCAATGAGTACGATTATATAGCATAGTCTATCCTCGATAGTTTGGTGGTATTCATTTGTTAATCGATAGAGGACTTCATTTATAGATATGAACATCGTGGCTCCATTTTTTTTTAATTAGAGTAGAATATCATCATATGGATGTTTTGAGGTATTGGATATTAATTCTTAACGTTAAGTTTTCAATCGTGTCTATTGAAACATGACTTCTGGACAAGTGAAAATATCCAAGTTCAAAATGTGGTTATATAAATTAATATGGTAACTTGGAGAGTTATAGGCGGTCAATGAGCTCTTAGCAATTACTGGTATTCTTCACGAGGATACACTTTCTCCATTAAGATTGTCTAGGGTATGAATTAGAAATATTAACTTATTCTATCTTTATTTAAGAGTTCAATTTTAGTTCTTTAGTGGAATGAACTAAAAAAATAGATTGGACCTAAGGGAATCATTTGTTGATTATGATTGGGTTGTGTCTTTTGGAGCTTAAATTTAGATAACCCGCCAAGATCTCCAATCCACACGAACCTGCATGGATCACTTGATATATTATACCGGACCAATTTAGGGGTCCATTTAGAATTGTATTGAGGCATGTGGACTTGTTTCTTTTTGTAAGAAGGGGTCTAGTTCACATGTGGATTTTTTATTAAGGTCCAATGGATTTATTAAAATAGAAAAAATAATATATGATCCATATACTGTGTTGGGCGGCAAAGCTATATAGTTGAGCTTAATTATATTATTTTTATTTTATTTTTTAATTAAATGGAAATGAATTAATTTGGTAATTAAGTAATTATTCAATTAAAAGTCAAAATCTTTTTCTAGTAGGAGATGATCTCCTAATATTATACTATTGTTGGTAGTATAATTAATATTAAAGATTATATTTGATAAGTAGAAAAATTGTAGGAATTATTTATCAAGTCAAATTAGGAAATCTTTAATATGGTTACAAATATACTATTGAGTTGGATTAGGAATCTTGGTGTAGAAAAGAATTCTTTTTGGGAAAGGATTCTTGGTCAGCAAGTAAATCTACCTATTGGTAGAATTCTTCTTTGAAAAGTATTTTTAACCACCAAGTAAATCCACCTAAGGAAATGATTCTTAACAACCAAGATAATCCTTCTTAGGAAAGGATTGTGATCCTATAAATACCACCTTGATAAATTCGGCCGGCCCTATATTTCTATGAGAAAAATTTCAGCCAAGCAAGGTGATTTTCTAAGAGAGAATTCAGCTTAGTAAGAGAGAATTTTGAGGGAGAAAATTTTAGTTTTTTGTTCTAGATAAAATTCGATCAACTTATAAATAAAGAGTGTAGAATTCGGCCAAAGAGAAGAGAAAAAAGGAACGTTTTTGTTTTGATAGTACACTAGTATCCTTTACATCAAAAGGGTTTTGTGTACAAAATCAAATCGAGTTCACGCGAGTTTCAATCAAGTAGATTGATAATTCACAAGATTTTGTTTGTTTCCATCCTCAGGTATACAACTTAAAGAGAGGGAGCCCACACTCCTAGGTGATTCACGTTCCTTATTGGATTGGAAGATTTTACGGATTCAATTCGGTGCTAGTTCTATCGTCCCGAGAAAAATGTATGACTCTTTTTATATACATCAATTAATCTAGGGTTAAGGTTCCTGTTATTATAAAGGAACATTTTTTATTTATATGGAAACCCTAATTTTGATTTTTCACGCTTCCGTTGCGTAGATTTTAACTACGCCATCTACATTCCCAGCCCACTGAGCTTCAAAGGACCTCGAGACCAGTGTTGAAGGGGCCATATTGTTTGCCCACAAAATCAGTCCAGCTGTACCATGCATGACGAGGTTCTGTGGTAATTCGTCACTTTCTGCCCCGGAGGCAGTCTATCTGTGATAGCTTCAATGCCCGTAGATATCCTGATCACTAAGGGGTCAACCCTCTTGGCTGAGGAAATCATCCTCTTTTGATTTTTCCTGTAACGTTTTTTTACGTCACTTTCTAACTTGAACTCCTTTATAAGCCTTCAAAATCAACCTTGCTATGGGAAACCAAGTGGCCTCTCTCAGCGAACGGGCATCCAAAGCTGAGGCTAAAGCGGAACGGGCCATGGAGGTATTGGCATGGGCTCAAGAACTAGTGAAAGGGATGACCTTTAGCCAGATGGGGATGGAGACGGTGCTAACTGAGCTTCATTGTGACAACTAGAGGTTGAAGCGATCTTTCGATCAAGAAACCATCCGTTCTCAACGTCGACCAAGCCAGCGGGATTCCTGGAAGGATGATGCTAAGATGCAAGAAATCGAGAATCAAGCCTTACATGCTTAGGTGGCCAAATTGCAAACGGAAGTGGATGCCTCCTTCAGTGACAGATACTTTTATGCCTCTTTCCAAGTTGCTGAAGCCCTCCCTTTTCCTTTTGACTTTTCTAATATCATCGGCTGTGATATGGAGGAAATCATGACCAGGGCTGCAGTGATGTCTAGCCCCGAGGGTGACGAAGTCAATCCTTCTAGCAGGGTTGGAACGGGTAAGCAAGCAGTCGTGATAGATCCTCCCCTTCCTCATCCCATCTTGTCAGTCTCAAGTCCTAGGAAACCCCGCAACAAAATAGATACCTGCCAGAAGCCCGGGATAAGATCCACCATCGCCCCAAAGAGCCTTCTAAAGTAGGGTTAGAGGTTGAGCAGAACAGGATTGAGTCTCTTGCAAATCTTTTCGATGCAGTCATCCCTCTTGAAGTTATGGCAGTGGTCAATGAGGTCCTGGAGAAGGATCCAGCTGAGCAACAGGCAATTAGAGAGCCTCCAGAATGAGGGATAGCAGAGGAGGCCAATCAGGATGAGTAACCACCGGAAAGAGAGGCAGAGGGCGAGGGTTGTCATGGAGGAGGATCGGATGGAGACAATCAGGAGGATGCAGGAGCTTGATGCGACCCATCCTTGACTACCACCCCACTTTACTCTTGACCAAACGGATAATCTTTCTATTTATATATATATATATATATATATTTTTATATGTAGCCTAGAACTAGGGTTTGGGCTCCCGGTTTGACAACTGTAGCCTTTCAAAGGGGGATGGGCTCTCATATCATTAATGAAGATTAGCTTTAGATTTCATTCATGCTTACTTCATTGGATTTTTACTAGCTTGCCTTATTCCTGGCCTTCACCATGACACAACCTTCGAAATAACTTGAATTTGGTAAAAATAAAGAGATATAACATTTAACTAAGTATGGAAGTAGATAGCTAGTTCGAGCTCCCAACTCTCAACAGAAACTTGTAACTCGATGACTTTAGCGAGTAGTCCCCTTATATGATTTTAAGCTAGTTTGCACCTGTTACAACAAGCAATCATATGCATATGGAGGATTAGTAGCTAGTAATAACTTGGACATTGGAGTTTAGGTAGAAGAACTTTCCGAGCCCCAGTACCTCTAGGGGGTTATCGCCCGATCAAGGTATCGGGAGGCTATCTAGTTATTTCCTGGTCTCGAGATCTGGATGGCAACTATTATGTTACACTTAGACCTTTCTTGGGAGTGGTAGCCCGACCAAGGCATCAGGAGGGCTATCTAGCCATTTCTGGTCTTGAGATCTGGATGGCAACTATGCTCTTACACTCAGACCCTTTTTAATGGTAGCCTGACCAAGGCATTATGAGGGATATCTAGCTATTTCCTGGTCTTGCGATCTAGATGAAAACTATGCTCTTACATTCAGACCCTTCTTGGCAGGGGGTTGTGCCCAATCGAGACATCAGAGATAGCGAGAGGGCTTCCCTGGCTGATCCCTGGTCTTGAGATGGCTATGTCGAACTTACCCTTGTAGACCCTAATTGGATACGGAGACATTAGTATAGAATATAATCAAAGATGGAGAAAGCAAACTTTATTGCTAAAAAATGGAGTACATTATTGTTGGGGTGTTTTACTAAACCTAAGTGGAGATAGCCTGCTCACGAGTCCCCTATTTAAGGGTAATAATTCCACAAGTGATCTACATTCCAGGTGTGATCGATGGGTCGACCATCCATGTCCTCAAGCTTATATCCCCTGTTATGGACCATTACCTTTACCAAATAAGGTCATTCCCAGTTGGGTCTTAGGACCCCATCTGACCTCGTCTTGGTAATCGAGGTCACTTTCCTAAGAACTAGATCCCTTTCCTTAAAGCTTCGAGCTTTAACCTTCTTGTTAAAGTACCTAGCGATCTTGCTTTGGTAGATTGGAACTTTCTCAGCTACACGATCTTGTTTCTCTTCCAAGAGATCTAGATTAGCTCGGAGCTTGTTCTCATTGCTTCCATGTTCAAAGTGTTGCACTCTGAAGGAGGTTATTTTATGCTCTATGAGAAAAACTGTTTCAACCTCGAAGGTCAAGGAATAGGTTTTTTCTCCGGTGGCTATTATCTTGGTGGTCTGGTAAGCTTAGAGAACCTCAGAAAGCTCCTCAACCCATCTGCCCTTTCTCTGCTGTAATTTCCTCTTTAACAACTTCTTGATAATCTTATTGGTGGATTGCACCAATCCATTAGTCTGACAGTGGGCTACTGAAGCAAGCCTAAGGTCGATTCCCAACCCTTTGCAAAAGTCCTTGAATTGGCCATTATCGAACTGCTTACCTAGGTCGGCTACAATGATAAGAGGGGTTCTGAATCTGCAGACTATATTATTTTTGATTAACCTTGTTGTGCTTTCTTTCGATATCCGGGAGAGTTTTTGGGCTTCGACCCACTTGGTAAAATAGTCGATCGCCATAATAGCACTCTTGGCTTGTCCAGGAGTGGTGGGAAGCGATCCAATCAGGTTGACTCCCCACATAGCAAAAAGGTAAGGCGAGCTGAGAGATGACAAACGCTCTGGTGGGAGGTGACTAAAGTTTGAGGTGACTCAAGTTTGAGGTATTTTGGCATGGCTCACAGGATTGTACAAAGTTCTTTACATCTTAATGAATAGTTGGCCAGTAATACCCCATTTAGAGTACCTGATATGCAAGAGCTTCCCCACCAATGTGGTTCCTGCATTCCCTAGAGTGAACCTCTCTGAATGCCCATCTAGCATCATCAGGAGGCAAACACGGAAGCAGGGGAAGGGACCTGCCTCTCCTGTAGAGGTACCCGTTCACTAGGCAATACCGGACATAGAGCCTCTTGATTTTTTTGGCTTGATTGGGCTCCTCGGGCAACTTTCTTTCCTGGAGATAAACACTATTGGATCCATCCAGCATGGCTGACGATCCAGGGTACAAATCTTCTTAGCCACTGTTGTACTTGGCTGGGTAATCATTTTGAGGGGAGCTCTCCGAGGTAAGGCATGGGCACCATTAGCAACTATCGATGATTCTGTTGGCGGGGTACCTGCTCGATCTTGAATCCCTTAAATTTATTATTAAGCAGTTGAACCAACTTTAAGTAGGCGATCATGTTATCTCTTTTTGCCTGATACACCCTGGAAACCTGATTGACTATGAGTAATGAGTCACTCTTGACCTACAGGTAATCAACCCTGAGCTGGATGGCTGTCTTAAACCCTGCTAAGAGGGCTTCATACTCCGCCTCATTGTTGGTGGCCTTAAACTCGAATATGAAAAAGTAGCAACATTCAGCCCCCTCTAGGTCTATTAGCACTGTGCTAGCTTCTCCCTCCAGCTTGTTCGGATGCTTAGTCTGTGTAAAGGATCTAGGGCTTGCTATCGTCCTGTAAGCTGTTGAACTCTGGAATCTTTTCAAGAGCTATATATGGCACTACGGAGGTCGCTTGGCCTGGGAGCACTGAGAATTCTACCACAAAGTCCGCTACAGCCTGGGCTTTGATTGTGGTCCTAGGTTTATAATTTAAATCAAATTGGGTGAGTTCTAGGGCACATAAAACCACTCTTCCAGATACGTCTGGCCTTTGTAATAATCGATGGAGAGGTTGGCCTGTCACTGCAGCTATTTGATGAGCTTTATAGTTGGGATGGAGCTTCCTTACCGAAGTTACTATAGCATAGGCGAGCTTCTCCAAAAGAGTGTATTTTTTTTCTGGCTTAGTTAGGGTGTGACTGACGTAGTAGATACGTCGATGGACCTTATCTATAAATTCCTTGACCAAGGCCCCACTCACTGCAGTTTCTGAAATGACCAAGTAGATTTGTAGCTCCTCTCCAAGACTTGGCTTGACTAGCAAATGAGGGCTTGTCAGATATTTCTTCAAGGCTTGAAATGCTTGCTCATTTTCCAGGTTCTATTTCATGTTTCTACCCTACTGGATAGCTTTGTAGAAAGGGAGAAATTGGTCGGTGGATCGAGAAATGAACCTATTGAGCGCTGCTACCTATCCGGTCAAGATTTGTACCTGCTTAAGTGATGTGGGGGATTCTAAATCCAAGATAGCCTTGATTTTTTCTGGGTTAGCCTCTATTTCTCTCTCATGAAACACAAAGCCCAAAAACTTGCCCGCAGTTACCCCGAAGGCACATTTGAAGGGGTTCAATATCTTCTGGTTTTCCCTTAGGATCATGAAAGTTCTGCGAAGGTCATCCTTATATCCTTCTATGGATTATGATTATGTGATCATGTCATCGTTGTATACCTCCATCGACCTTCCAATATCAGGTCTGAACAATCAGTTAACTAGCCGATGGTATGTAGCCCCAACATTCTTGAGACCAAACGGCACCACTTTATAATAGTACAGACCTTGTCCGGTAATGAAACTGGTCTTATCTTGGTTGGCTGGATGCATCTTAATCTAGCTGTACCCCGAGAATGAATCCATTTGTAAGGGAAAATTAGCACAAACGAAGCGTGTAAATTAGGATTAGGGTTTCGTATGAATAAAAAAATTTCCCTTTTTAACAACAAGAACCTTAACCCTAGAATAATTGATGTATATAATAAGTATCGTACATTTTTCTCGTGACGATTGAACTAGCGCCGAATTGAATCCGCATGATCTTCCAATCCAATCACGAATGTGAATCACCTACGAGTGTGGGTTCCTTTTTTTAAATTGTATACCTTGAAAATACAAACACGGTTAAATGCTCAAGGCTAACCTAGAGGGGGGTGAATATGTTAGACACCTTTTTCGACTCCCTTAGAAACAAATAAAAGTTTGTTCCTCTAGATTGCTTGTATCACAAAATATATATTAATTAAAGACACTTAATCAATATATAAAATAAGTAAAGTGTGATACCAACAAGTAATTGTAACACATACACAATCTATATTATAGAAAGGAAGTCAACTTACATAATGAGTTCTATCCATAGTATTCAAATAACAAATACAAATACTAGAGAGATAGGGATAGAGAGAAGTTGACACAAGATATAACGTGTTAAACCTCCGAAGAGGAAACGTCCACGGGTTAGCAACCACCGGCAAATAAAATCCACTAGTAGATAAGACAAGTACAATCTCTCAAGTGACCTCTTCACCTAGAAACTACCCTCTTGTCCTACTCATGAAGATGTCGCCCTCATGCTCAACAATCCGAGGCATCACACCTCTTGTCAAGACTTCCTCGCTCACCTTACTGGATCCTAACGACCCAAGGCAAGACTTCTTGCTCAACTATCCGAGTCCTCCCGACTCTAGTCAAGACTTCCTTGCTCACCTTTCCAGATCCTCACGGCCCTAGGTAAGACTTCTTGCTTGACTATCCGAGTCCTCCCGACTCTAGCCAAGACTTCCTTGCTTGACAATCCAAGGTTTCACACCTCTTGCCAAGACTTACTTGCTCAACAACATCGATCTCACACCTATTGTCAAGAATTCCTTCTCACAAGGTATCTAGGTGATCATGAATGCAAAATGCAAACAATCACGCAATATAGAATGCTATGATCAACACATCCTACGGAAAATATTAGACATAAACATGAATGCACAAAGCATTTGTAGTCTAGTCAATCATGCATCTTTAAATCATCTAGATCATGTAAGATATGTTCAACATTAATCACAATCTAGATACATGCATAAATCTAAACTTGAATCACAAAATATGTTCAATTAATCACATAATCAAGTTTAAAATCACATAAACCACAAACATGCTAAAATCATATGACAAAGTCATTTAGATTAAAGCTAAAGTTCTAGAGCATATTCCTATTCACAGATTCAACAAAATACATGAATAGCTCAAAAGAACTTAAGCACGTGTATTAATGTGAGAATTCGGCCAAGAGAGCCTAATACATATGAGGAACTATTTTTCACAAAATTAACCAATCAAATATCATCAAATAGTCCTAGAATCAAAGCTAGCACAATACAATCCCAAACATGAGAAAACATAGGCAAAATCAAAACCTAACTCAACATGTAAGATTTCAATTGAAACTCAACCTATCTTTAAAAGAGTTCAAAACTTAAATCAAAACACTCACAATACACATATATAAGTTGAAGAAGAAAACCTAAGGCAATTGACCAAGTTTTAAAAGAAAACTTTGAGAGAAAATCAATACCTTAGTTGATTTAGGTGCAGTCCCATTTTTGTGTGTTTAGACTCCAAACAACAATAAAACTCACTCAAACCTTAAGAGAAAAGATGGAGGATGAATAGAAAAACACTCTCAACTTTGAATCACTCAAAATGGAGTTAAATGAAGAAGTTATGGTGTTTGGAAGGTGAGAAAATATAGAGAGAAAATTTTAAACACACAAGTTTAAATTTCTTCTTAGAATGAAATGTGAGAGGGAAGAGGAATATAAAGGAGAGGGAAAATTGGTTATGTGAAATGACCAAGAGGGGAAAGAAGCAGCCAAGCATGCTTGCTGCCCAAGATGGCACGTTGGCATCTCGGGGCAGCAAGCCTTCTGGCCCGAGATTGCCAAGCGCTATCTTGGGAAAGAAGTGCTTTGCTGTCTTTTTTCTCCTTTGATCTTCCTTCGCGTTCTTCTACCGTTCTCCTGCCTCCTAACTCAGAATTCAAATCCGTTTACAGATTACAAACCATAACTCTCACACGGACATGGATATATAAGATACTCAACCCATAAAATAATAATTTGACTCGATATATGAAGACGAAAACAATGTATGTAACATGAGTTGAAAATGTAGTATCTTTTGACTTAGAACTTGAAATCAATAGTATGAGTAACCGAAATGACCGGAACTCAATCAAGAATTATTTAAGACTAAAATCAAGTTCAATATCCATGTTATATAAACATATACACAAACAAACACAATTCACACTAGAATGCAAACTACATAGAGATAGTATCCAATCATGCATATTCCAAAACATGTTATTTCCATACCAATGCATGAACATTCATCTTCAAGTGTGTGAATGTGTTATACATGATGCACAACGATGCAGGGACACATATGAATGAATTGTATGTGTGTGCCTATAATGGTGCACAACGATTCAGGGACACAAATGTATGAATTGTGTGTGTGTGCCTAAGCCTTGTAAGAGAAAGATAAGGTCTTAGTATACCTTTGTAGAACCATATTGCATCCTTTCTCTTTGAAGACTTTGAACTTGCTTTGACTTGTTGTTCATTCTTCTTTGAAACTTGAATCATCATGAATCTAAACAACTAAATCATTACAAATAAACATCATTTTGATATGGAATTAATGCCATCACAAACTAAAACCTAACATTCCTGAGGATGGAAACAAACAAAATCTTTTTCTTTGTTAGTTATAATTATCCTCTAAGAGAAAAATCCAAGAACGTCCGGTCACTTGTGAATTATCAATCTAATTGATTGAAACTCACGTGAACCCGATTTGATTTTGTACACAAAATCCTTTTGATGTAAAGGATACTGGTGTACTATCAAAAACAAAAATGTTCTCTTTTTCTCTATTCTCCTTGGCCGAATTCTACACCCTATATCCATGAGTTGATCGAATTTTGTCTAGAGCAAAAAATAATTTTTTTTTGCCTCAAAATTCTCTCTTGCTAGGCTGAATTCTCTCTTGAAAAATACCTAGCTTGGCCGAAATTCACTCATAGAAACATAGGGTTGGCCGAATTTATCATGGTGGTATTTATAGGGTCATAAATCCTTTCCTAAGAAGGATTTACTTGGTCTTTAAGAATCTTTTCCTTAGGTGGATTTACTTTGTGGTTAAGAATCATTTTCAAAGAAGAATTATACCATTAGGTAGATTTATTTGGTGATCAAGAATCCTTTTCCAAAACTAATTATTTCCTACACTAAGACTCCTAATCCAACTCACTAGTGTATTTGTAACCATAATACAGATTCCCTAATTTGACTAGATAAATAATTCCTATTATTTATCTACTCATCAAATATAATCTTTAATATTATTTATACTACCAACAATAGTATAATATTTAGAGACCGTCTCCTACTAGAAAAAAGATTTTGATTTTTAATTATATAATTAATTAATTACCAAATTAATTAATTTCCATTTAATTAAATAATAAAATAAAAAAAGTATAATTAAGCTAAACTATATAGCTTTGCCGCCCAACACAATATATGGACCATTGAATTATTTCTTCTATTTTATTAAATCCATTGGACTTTAATAAAAAGTCCACATGTGAACTAGACCCATTCTTACAAAAAGAAAAAAGTCAACATGCCTCAATACAATTCTAGATGGACCCCTAAATTGGTTCGGCAGAATATATCAAGTAATCCATGCAAGTTCGTATGGATTGGAGATCTTGACGGGCTATCAAAATTTAAGCTTCAATAGAAACAACAAAACCACAATCAACAAATGATTCACTTATGTCCGATCTATTAATTTAAGTTCATTCCACTAAAGAACTAAAATTGAACTCTTAAATAAAGATAGAGTAAGTTAATATTCCTCATTCATACCCTAGACAATCTTAATGAAGAAAGCGTTTCCTCATGAAGAATATCAGTAATCGCTAAGAGCTCATAGACCGCATATAGCTCTCCAAGTTACCATATTTACTCTTATGACCACATTTTGAATTTGGATACTTTGACTTGTCCAGAAGCCATGTTTCAATATACACTATTGATTCTTTAACGTTAAGATTTAATATCCAATACCTCAAAAAATCCATTTGGTGATATTCAACTCTCATTTAATAAATGGAGCCATGATGTCCATATCTATAAATGAAGTCCTCTATTCATAAACAAACGAATACCACCAAACTATCGAGGATAGACTATGCTATATAATCGTACTCATTGATAGCTCAAACGATAACACTTGCAACCATAAGTCCATCATTTATCTCAGAATTGAGATAGAATCTCCGATTGCCATCAAGTGAAATTTTTTATCCATTGACGGTTCTAGATAAATTAATTTACTATGATCCTATTCAATGCACCCAGTGCACTAGATTCTTTTGCCCAAAGACACCACACTTTGATGATTTTAGACTCATCATAACACATTTGATCCCACTCAAATGCTAGCAAAAGAATCTACAACTTTGACAAAATAAAGACGCCCAACCTTTATCTTAAGTTGTGAATATTATTTAAGACTATTTAAAGAATTGTGTCTCTCTCATACATATCTAGATGTATGAACAATTCTTTTCTTCTCAAAGTCATTTGACCTCATGAGTATTTACTTTTGACAATTATAATAATTAAACTATAAGTGCTATAAGATTTGTTAAACTAGAAATCACTTTATTAATATGAAAAGATTGTCAAATACATTATTATACTCTTGCTATCGAGCATAGTCCCAACAATCTCCCACTTTCTCTATAGCAAATGTGTCATATCTATCATCCTCATGTTCTCTAGATGCCCATCAAAACTCTTATGTGGAAGAGCCGCTGTAAAGGGATTCGTTAGATTATCCGCTGACGCGATCATGGTAACTATCACGTCACCCCTATGCACAATTTCCCTCATAAGGTGATACTTTCTTTCAATGTGTTTCACTCTCTTATGAATTCTTGGTTCTCTCAAATTAGCCATTGCTCCACTATTGTCACAATAGATAGTGATCTGCTTATTCACATCAGGAACCACTTCCAAGTCAATGAAGAATTGGCGGAGCCAGACAGCCTTTTTAGCATCCTCGCATGCGGAAACATACTGGCTTCCATGGTGGAATCGGCAATACAAGATTGCTTGATACTCCTCCATATGATTGCCCCTTCTTTCAATAGTAAATACAGATCCTGATGTTAATTTCCTGGAGTCAGAATCTCATTGAAAATTAGAATCTGTATACCCAACGGGAATTAAATCCCCTACAGAGTATACAAGCATATAATCTCTCATTCTCCTAAGATGCTTGAAAATATGCTTGAAAGTCGTCTAGTGATCAGGACCAGGTTTCGATTGAAACTTGCCAACTATTCCAATAACAAAACAAATATTTGTTCTTGTGCAGAGCTTTGCATACATGAGACTCCCAATTACTGAGGCATATGGAACCCTACTCATGAATTGCTTGCTGATCATGCTCATTCTTAGGAACTTGTTCCTTAGAAAGTTTGATTCATGTCTGAAAGGTAACATACCTTTCTTGAAGTCTTGCGTAGAAAACCTAGACAAGATTTTATCTATGTATGAAGCTTGGGATAATGCAATCATTCTATTCTTTGTATCCTTTATGACTTAGATACCAATAACATAACTTGCTTCTCTTAAGTCCTTTATATCAAATTGTTTTGCTAACCATTCATTTATTGATGTCAATACACCTACATCGTTTCTGATGAGTAGTATATCATCAACGTAAAGAACTAGGAAAACTAACTTGTTGCCTTTATTCCTTTTGTGTACATAAGGTTCGTCAAGGTTTTGAATAAATCTAAAACTTTTCACGGCTTGATCGAACCTTATGTTTCTGGATCTGGATGCTTGCTTCAATCCATATATGGATTTTTGCAACTTGCATACCCTTTCCTCTTGGCCTTTTTCAATGAATCCTTATGGTTGTATCATGTAGATGCTTTCGTCAAGATTTTCGTTAAGGAAAGCTGTCTTGACCTCCATTTGCCAAATCCATAGTGGATAAAATTATCCAAATGGATTTAAACATGGCCACAGGAGAGAAGGTTTCTTCATAATCGATACATTCCTTCTGTTTATAACCTTTAGCTACCAATCTAGCTTTAAATGTTTCCGCGTTTCCATCCCTTCCTTTTTTTCTCTTGTATACCCACTTGCACCCGATGGGTTTTATCCCTTTAGGGAAGTCTACCAGAGACCAGACATTGTTTTTGAACATAGATTCAATTTCGGATTGCATTTCCTTTTGCCAGTGACTACAATAAACATCTTCCATTGCTTCCTTGTAAGTATAAGGATCATCATCGTCCGGGAGATTCTCTATAGATTCTCCTATACCGATGTATCTGTCGGGATTTTTACCAACCTTACCACTACGATGAGGTATGGTAGATTGTTGATCTTGTGTTGGTATGGTACTTACAATTGGGCTTGATAGTGAAATCTATTGTGGAATTGTATCTCCTGAAAGCTCATTTAGGAAAATTCTACATTTAAGCACAAAATTATTCATATAGTCCTCTTCCAGAAATTTTGCATTTGTCGAAACAAGCACTTTAAGATCTGAATGACTATAGAAATAATATCCTTTTGTTCGTTTTTGATACCCTACAAATATGCATGTTTCTGAATAGGACTCCATTTTTTCTGTCTTTCCTTTTAACACGTGCGTAGAACATCCAAATATCCTTAAGTATTGTAAACTAGGCTTTCGCCCGGTCCATAACTCATGTAGTGTTTTAGGAACCAACTTAGATGGTACAACGTTTAGAATGTACATTGCGGTTTGTAAAGCATATCCCTAAAAAGAATTAGGGAGCGTTGAATAACTCAACATAGATCTAACCATGTTTAAAAGAGTTCTATTTCTCCTTTCTGCCACCTCATTTTGTTGACGTGTGCCTGGTGCAGAAAATTTAGAAATTATCCCATTATCAAAAAGATATTGCTGAAACTCACCAAATAGATATTCTCCACAATGATCAGACCTCAAGATTTTCATGCGTTTCTTAAGCTGATTTTCAACTTCAGCTTTAAATGCTTTGAACATGTCAAAAGTATTTGACTTATGTCTCATGAGATACACATAGCCAAATCTTGAGTGATCATGCGTGAAAGTGATGAAGTACTCATATCCACCTCTAGTTTGAATGCTCATAGGTCCATACACATCAGTGTGTATCAATCCTAAACATTTGATGGCTTTTGTGCTTTTGGTCATAAACAACCTTTAGGTCATTTTACCTTCCAAACAAGATTCACAAGTTGGTAGATAATCAACCTTTAAGTCACTTAGAGGTTCGTCACTAACCAATCTTTTAATCCTATTAAGGTTAATATGACCTAAGTGCAAATGCCATAGGTAGGTTTCATCTTTTGATAATTTTACTCTTTTATGATTAGGTTTCGTTGATTCTGTGTCTAACAAGTGAGAGATATTTTTATGCAAGTAGAATAAACCCTTTTCCAATTACTTTCACAAACAAATTTGTTATTCTTACTGATAATAAAACCTTTATTAAAAGTAACCGAATATCCAAATTTATTTAGACAAGAGACCGAAATTAAATTCCTTTTGAATTGTGATACATAATAAACGTTTATTAAAACTAAATGCCTATAAGAATATAAATTGATTCTAATAACTCACATTACACTAGTAGACACCAACGCTCCATTACCTAAATGCAAGTTGAATTCATTCTTATTCAGTGTATTCCTTTGACCCTTTTCACCATAAAGGAAACACTTCCCCTTGATCTTGGTTACTTTCTTGGTCTCCTTCTAAGAAGACCCAAGTTGCTTTTTCTTCTGTTGTTTCTTGACCTTCTAACGGATCTTAACAGTAGCAATTTCACCAACTATATGAATCTCTTGACCCTTACTTTTCACAAGGATCTTTCCGATGCTTTGATCATCTTGTAATAGGCCTTGCAAGATGTTTTCCTTATTGTTCAAGGTGTAGTACAACTTGAACTGATCAAAGGAATCTGATAGTGAGTTGACAATCATGTCAATTTTTGTCTCACCTTTTATCTCAGCAGCATTCAGTTCAGTAATGTTGAGATGTGCTATGACTTTCATCATGTGATCTTTCACAGCCTGTCCAGGTTTCATCCTAAGATTCATGAAAGTAGTCACTGTCTCTCTCTTAGTCATCCTAGACCTCATAGCAAACATTTCCTCTAGAGACATCGTTATATCGACAACAGTCTCCATTCTTTTATGTTGCTGTTGCAGCACGTCGGAGATGGTGACCATAATGTAACATTTAGCCATCTTTTGTGAAGACTCCCACTACTAATACTCATCTCTTTGCTTGAGTAGATTCATTAGTAAGAGTGGTAAAGGAATAGACATAACAAATTTATGATTTTCAGCTTGCAATAACAACCCAATTTTACTTTTCAATGTGACAAAATTAACACCAGTTAAAGTATTGTCTTTTAGGATGTTGATTAGGGATGGAGTCATGATTTCTTTTAAATAACAAAAATTATATAAGTAAATAATCATGATATAGCACTTTTAAATATTTAACATGAATTAATTAAATTAATTCAATCGTATAAAATTCAACGGTGATTCAACACCAATAAATGTCACGCCTCCTATGGGAGTTCGCACCAGTTACTAGTTGGACTAGGTCCCACCTAATTTTTAACATAACAATCAACGTTTTCAATTTTAGCCTTGCAATTTTATTAACAAAAACTCTTGGGAGGATATTAATAAAATTACATTGAGTGTGTTACCAAGAGCTCGACCTTCAATACGTTCTTGGTGAACAAGTTTTCACACGACCTTCATCATTTGGACTCCCTCCGCTGCCTCCCATCGACGTGCGCACCCTTGGCCCCTACCCATGGGCGTGCGCATGCCACAACCCCATAAAGGGCTGCCATTGTCAACCCTTGGCTTCGATAGGTCGACTCTGCACAACCCATGTCGCAACAAACGTGGCAGCGTGCTCTTCGCACGTACATTTGTTGCTAAGGCTAACTCGGTCCCAAACATGTTCCAGTTGCTTCCAATTCTTCAAACCTTAGATTTTTTGATACTTGAATGTATTACAGAAGAATTTTAAATAAAAAATACTGCAGATTTTTATTATTATTATTATTGTTGCAAAAAAAAAAAAAACTTAGCAACTACCAAGACAGAAATTATGGCGATGATAGGCCGCCCTTCTTGTTACAATCCTAAAACAAAAATACATTGAAATTCTAGGACCAAAATTGAGCAATAACAAATAACATATAAAACATCTATATATATATATATATATATATATTCCAATGTTAATATATATGAAAATACCTAGAGTGCTATCTCTTTCTAAAACATGCATATATACAATAAAAAGAAAAAGATTCACGAACACATACATCAATTAATCAAGGGTACAACTAGGCTTTAATACCAATTGAAGGGAAAATCCGCACAACGGAAGCGTGAAAATTAGGATTAGGGTTTCGTATAAATAAAAAAAATTCCCGTTTTAATAACAAGAACCTTAACCCTAGAATAATTGATGTATATAATAAGTATCGTACATTTTTCTCGTGACGATTGAACTACCGCCGAATTGAATCTGTAAGATTTTCAAATCAATCACGAATGTGAATCACCTAGGAGTATGGGCACCCTTTCTTTAAATTGTATACCTGGGGATGGAAACAAACAAAATCTTTTTCTTTGTTAGTTACAATTATCCTCCGAGAGAAAAATCCAAGAACGTCCGGTCACTTGTGAATTATCAATCTAATTGATTGAAACTCACGTGAACCCGATTTGATTTTGTACAGAAAACCCTTTTGATGTAAACGGTACTAGTGTACTATCAAAAACAAAAACAATCTATTTTTCTGTTTTCTTCTTGGCCGAATTCTACACCTTATATCTATGAGTTGATCGAATTTTGTCTAGAGCAAAAACTAAATTTTTTCGCCCTCAAAATTCTCTCTTGCTAGGCCGAATTCTCTCTTGTAAAATACCTAGCTTAGTCAAAATTTCACTCATAGAAACATAGGGCTGGCTGACTTTATCATGGTGGTATTTATAGGATTACAAATCCATTCCTAAGAAGGATTTACTTGGTTGTTAAGAATCCTTTCCTTAGGTGGATTTACTTGGTGGTTAAGAATCCTTTTCAAAAAAGAATTCTTCCCTTAGGTAGATTTACTTGGTGACAAATAATCATTTTCCAAAAGGAATTCTTTCCTACACCAAGACTCATAATCCAACTCAATAGTGTATTTGTAACCATATTAAAGATTTTCTAATTTGACTAGATAAATAATTCCTATTATTTATCTACTTATCAAATATAATCTTTAATAGTAATTATACTACCAACAATAGTAAAATATTAGGAGACCGTCTCCTACTAGAAAAAAGATTTTGACTTTTAATTAAATAATTAATTAATTACCAAATTAATTAATTTCCATTTAATTAAATAGCAAAATAAAATAATATAATTAAGCTAAACTATATAGCCTTGCCACCCAACACAATATATGGACCATTAAATTATTTTTTCTATTTTATTAAATCCATTGGACCTTAATAAAAAGTCCACATGTAAACTAGACCCATTCTTACAATAAGAAACAAGTCCACATGCCTCAATACAATTCTAGATGGCCCCTAAATTGGTCCGGTAGAATATATCAAGTGATGCATGCAAGTTCTTGTGGATTGGGGATCTTGGCAGGCTATCTAAATTTAAGCTCCAATAGACATAACCCGATCACAATCAAAAAATGATTCACTTAGGTCCGAACTATTAATTTTAGTTCATTCTAATAAAAAACTAAAATTAAACTCTTAAATAAAGATAGACTAAGTTAATATTCCTCATTCATACCTTAGACAATCTTAATGGGGAAAGTGTATCTCGTGAAGAATATCAGTAATCGCCAAGAGCTCATAGACCGCTTATAGCTCTCCAAGTTACCATATTTACTCTTATGACCACATTTTAAACTTGGATATTTTGACTTGTCCAGAAGCCATGTTTCAATAGACATTATTGAAAATTTAACATTAATATTTAATATCCAGTACCTCAAAACATCCATATGATGATATTCAACTCTCATTTAATAAATGGAGTCATGATGTCCATATCTATAAATGAAGTCCTATATCGATTTTAACAAATGAATACCACCAAACTATCGAGGATAGACAATGCTATATAATTGTACTCATTGATAGCTCAACTGATAACACTTGCAACCATAAGTCCATCATTTATCTCAGGATTGAGATAGACTCTCCGATTGTCTTCAAGTAAAAACTTTTATCCATTACGGTTCTAGATAAAATAATTCACTATGATCCTATTCAATGCACCCAGTACACTAGATTCTTTTGCCCAAAGACACCACTCTTTGATGATTTTAGACTTATCATAACACATTTGATCCCACTCAAATGCTAGCAAAAGAATCTACAACTTAGACAAAATAAAGGCGCCCAACCTTTATCTTAATTTGTGAATATTATTTAAGACTAAGTAAAGAATTATGTCTATCTCATACATATCTAGATGTATGAACACTTCTTCTTTCCTCAGTCTTTTGAACTTATGATTATTTACTTTTGACAATTACAATAATTAAATTGTAAATGCTATAATATTTGTTATACTAAAAATAACTTTATTAATATGAAAAGATTGTCAAATACATTATTATACTCTTGCTATCGAGTATAATCCCAACACCATGAAGCCCAAGAGCTTGTTTCTGGATGTGGAGTCAACCAGCTGATCGATCTTCTGTAAGGGAAAGTTGTCTTTTGGACATAACCGGTTAAGGTCGGTGTAGTCAACACACATGCGCCACTTTTCATTTGCCTTCGTGACCATGACAACGTTGGCGATCCATTTGGGGTAGCACGACTCTCTGATGAAGCCCAATCTAATTATTCTGTCTACTTCCTCCTGAACTGCGTTATTTCTTTCGACGTTAAAGTGTCGCCTTTTCTGTTTGACTTGTTTGAAGGTTGGATCCAGTGCTAATCGGTGAGCAGCTAATGACATTAGAATCCCGGGTATCTCGTCATGACTCCAGACAAAGATGTCGTTAAATTCTTTTAGGAGCCCGATCAAACCCTCCTTCACTTTTGTATCTAATAAAGCTCCGACCTTGACCACCTTTGAAGGATCATCCATCTGGATGGGTATCTCTTCAAGCTTTTCCGCAGGATGCCTACTGCCTCATTCCTTGCTCTGATCTTCTTCATTTGGGATCACGGGGTTATCCTCTGGTTGAGTCATGGGCTTTATATCCTCCAGAGTCATCCCGGGTGTTTCCCAATCCTAGATTATTGTAACCTGTACAAACTATTTTGCTAGAGCTACTGGGTTGGCAGATACTGTGTAGCACTTCTTGGCTACTTGCCGGTCACCACAGACCTCCCCTACCTTGTCTCATATTAGAAACTTTGGGAAGTTGTGGTAAATGGATAGGACCCCCTTTAGGGATGATAGAAAGGGTCTTCCTAGTTATCGCATTGTAAGTCGATGGGGTATCTACCACCACGAAGTCTGTTATAACATTTTGCTGGAGAGATGTTATTCCAGCGATCACTGGAAGGATCTTCCACCCCATGTGTGATCGAGTCCCTAGTGAATCCATACAGCGGGGTTGTGCAGCTGTTGTAACACCACTGTTTCAAATTTAGGTTTTCCAAGTTATCTCTAAAGAGGATGTCGACGCTGCTGCCTGTATCGACGAGCACACAGTGGACCATACATTTGGTAATCTGTACCGTGATTACTATAGGATCATCTCAAGGTTGCACGGTTATGTAGACATCTGCCTCGATAAAAATAATTTGTACAGAATGAGAGGGGTCAACTAGGCTCTGGCTGACCTTGAAGATACCTCGCCCTTCATCTACACGAGGAACCTTCCTCGCACGGTTTTTTCTAGAATTATTAGAGGTGCTAGACAATATGGGTCCTCTGCTGATGGTATGTATTACCTGGATTTATTGCATCAGATCGTGCTGCTCCCCCTTTTTCTTCTCGGCGTGCTCGCAGATCTCGGCTTATACTTCTCTCCCAGTCTGAATGTTGTCCCTAACCTATTGCAAGAACTCTGTCAAGCATCTTCCCCTTATCAGAGCCTTGATCTGGTTGTGCAGTTTATAGCATTCTAAAGTGTTGTGACCCACGTCTTCATGAAAGTCATAGTACTTGTACCGGTTTCTCCTATCGACGGGGGCTTTCATGGGTACAGGCTTCTATAGTATCCCCTTATCCCGGTTGGCTAGGTATATCATTTCACATGATGCATTTAAAGGGGTGTAGTTATCGTATCCTCTCTCATCTCGTGTTACAAGGGCTACAGTCCTAGGAGGAGGTGAAGCTCGCGAAGGGGTTCACATTACTGGGCACATTTCTTGCTTAGGTTGAGAAATGGGGAACTAGAAGGTCGACCTATTCAGAGGTTTGTTCTGATTCTTCTGAACTGGTTCATGTATGGGAGTTTCCTTCTTTTATCATTTTATCTTCATGCTCTATCTTGACCTTGAGCTGCTAGACAACTTCGACTTATTCTAGAGCCCAATCATAGGCCTCTTGGTAAGTCTCCGGAGGTCGCATGGCAAAGGATCAGAAAAGCTTATCCGCCCACAGGTTCTGCCTGAAATTATAAAGGGTCTATTTCTTAGTGAAGACCCTCATCTGGATGAATTCCTTATGGAACCATTCCTCTTAAGCCCGGAGGGTTTCCCCTCTCTCCTGGATCATGTACTGTAGATGGATGAGATCCTTCAATCAAGGTTTAACTCTCTGGAATTGTGAGTAAAAATCAGTTGACAGCTTTGTGAAGGAATCCACACTGCCAGCGGGTAGCTTTCTGGACCAGGTCTTAGTATAATTTGTTATTGTAGTAAGGAACATCTGTCACATGGCGGCCCTCGTTATGTTCTGGACTTCCATCTTTTGGACAAAGCTCTCCAAGTGGCTCAAAGGATCCTCCGTACTAGATAACTTGTCTGGTGGCATCTTAAACTTCGGTAGGAGCTCAGCCTCCCGGATCCTTCTGGTAAAAAGGGAGTTTATCTCATTCAGGGGTCCTTTTTAACCTTCTTACCCTTCCCTATTTTCAATTGCTGGATCTCTTTCTGCATCTTAGCCAGCTAGTCCCGTAGGCACTTATTTCCGTGCTTCTTAAAATCGACCTCAGAGCTCTTGTTGTAAAATCCCCCTGTTGAGCTAGATACTTCCACTTTGTCATCTTCAGAGGCGGGCTCTGCTTGTGTAGTTTTCCGGCTACCTCCGACTTCAGATCGAGGTTGCCTTCTGGAAGCTGTCGGTCGAGGAGGGTAGCGAGGTGCCCTTGGAGGAATGTCGGCCGCCGACTTAACCTGCCTGGGTTGATAGTAGATCAACCTATCTAGGATTGGGGTGCATGGGCCCAAACCTGTCCCGGATAGAAGTTGTAGGTCTTGTTCTATTATAGGCAGGAACTGGTGGAGAGGGCTCCAGCAAATCAAAAGCAGGTGGCCTGACAACGGATCTACTTGCCTCTCCTCGGGTACCGAGATCTACCTGCTGAGGAGCGATTCCTTCTGCAGCTAGATGGAGGTGGACATTCTCTATAATGGTCACAACATGCTGGTTGATTACAATTTGGTTCATTGTCTGAGGGGTTTGAGCCTGCCCATGTCTGGCTGATACAAAGCTGGCTTGTGATGCTTGGATATCCTTCCCATCTTCTGCCCTTTCTTGGACGAGGGGGCAGATTGATGTCCTGAGGTTTCGGGCTGTCCTTGGGAGGAGTAAAGCCTCATAATTACTGTAAAACAATAAACTCGTAAATGTAAAAATGGTGGTGTGGGTGTTTCCCACAGACGGTGCAAGAAAATGTTAACTGAAAATTTGCTCGTGGTGAGAAATTCTAGTTAACACCCTTGAGACCACTACCACGAAGGTGGTGGTCGGGGGTTGATACCTTAAGTACCAAGATTAAATGTGCAATGGTGAAGTATTTTACGGTCAATGTGATTTGAAGAAGATTAATAAGGCTTTATTATAAATCATATATGTCGTACAGAAACTCTTGAACACTATCAATCTCACCAAGATACAATCGGATGGCAACCTCGTGCCTGTCGAATAGTAAAACCCAACGACGATCATGTTCCGGTTACGGAATTCGGGCCAAGCATCCTTTTTTTTACTCACCCTTTTTCCCTTTTTCTCTCGTGCATACTTCCGTGTATTAATACACAGTCCAAATAGGTTAAATTGGTGATTCTTTTGCCGTGATTCTCTGAATCCAATCCCTCCTTATTAGGCGGGATATCTTATTTTGAATGTTGTTGACTTTGATCTAATGATAGATTTGAGATTTTTTTTATAAAGATAAGTTTGTTTCCTCTTTGGACTCAAACACTTGCCATGCACGTACTTGGTGTTTCAATGGATTGCGAATATGATCCTGTGTGTCTTCATGGTACGATTCCTCATGGAGGTCGTCATGCATAGCGTTCAACATTTCGTAGCGTGGGGTAGATTTATACCCTGGTCTTAGTACTATGAGTTTGGCTAGACTCTTCCAGATCCATTGAAACTTGAAGTGGCCGCGCAGTTGCTTTTCGGTGGTAATGGAGCTTTGGCGAGTTTCATCCCACCAGTCCAGATAGGTTTAAATCTTTCTTCGGAGGGATAAAGTAGTACTGTAATGCTAGATGGACACTTAACGGGTCTCTCTCTGTGCTTGGGGAGGAGGGCTGGCTTCTGGAGAGGCTACAAGGTAGTTTCGATCTGAGAGAGCCTTGATTTGGTGGAAGGAGCTCGATTCGTTTGTGTCGGGCTTTACCTTTGATGCTTCCCGAGCTCAGCGACAATTCAATGCTTTTACATGGTGGTTCCGAAGCTATACCCCAGTGTTGGGATTATGCTTTTTGATGGTAATGGAGCTTTGGCGAGTTTCGTCCCACCGGTCCAGATAGGTTTGAATCTTTCTTCGGAGGGATGAAGTAGTACTGTAATGCAAGATGGACACTTAACGGGTCTCTCTTTATGCTTGGGGAGGATGGCTGGCTTCTGGAGAGGCTACAAGGTAGTTTCGATCTCAGGGAGCCTTGATTTGGTGGAAGAGCTCGATTCGCTTGTGTCGGGCTTCACCTTAGATGCTTCCCGAGCTCAGCGACCCTTCAATGTTTTTACAGGGTGGTTCCGAAGCTATACCCCAGTGTTGGGATTATGCTTTTTGGTGGTAATGGAGCTTTGGCGAGTTTCGTCCCACCGGTCCAGATAGGTTTGAATCTTTCTTCGGAGGGATGAAGTAGTATTGTAATGCAAGATGGACACTTAACGGGTCTCTCTCTGTGCTTGGGGAGGATGGCTGGCTTCTGGAGAGGCTACAAGGTAGTTTTGATCTCAGGGAGCCTTGATTTTGTGGAAGGAGCTCGATTCGTTTGTGTCAGGCTTCACCTTAGATGCTTCTCGAGCTCAGCGACCCTTCAATGCTTTTACAGGGTGGTTCCGAAGCTATACCCCAGTGTTAAGATTATGCTCGATAGCAAGAGTATAAAAATGTATTTAACAATCTTTTCATATTAACAAAGTGATTTCTAGTTTAACAAATCTTATAGCATTTATAGTTTAATTATTATAATTGTTAAAAGTGAATAATTATAAGGTCATAAGAATATGAGAAAAGAAGAATTGTTCATACATCTAGACATGTATGAGGTAGACACAATTCTTTAGTTAGTCTTGCATAATATTCACAACTTAAGATAAAGGTTGGGTGCCTTTATCTTGTCAAAGTTGTAGATTCTTTTCGTAGCATTTGAGTGGGATCAAATGTGTTATGATTAGTCTAAAATCATCAAAGTATGGTGTCTTTGGATAAAAGAATCTAGTGCACTGGGTGCATTGAATTGGATTGTAGTGAAATACTTTTTCTAGAACAGTCAATGGATAAAAATTTTCACTTGAAGGCAATCGGAGAGTGTATCTCAATCCTGAGTTAAATGATGGACTTATGGTTGCAACTGTTATCATTTGACCTATCAATGAGTACGATTTTATAGCATAGTCTATCCTTGATAGTTTGGTGGTATTCATTTGTTAATCGATAGAGGAATTCATTTATAGATATGGACAGCTTTCCTCAACAAGAGTCTTGATGAAATCATCTATATGATGCAACCAGAAGGATTCATTGAAAAAGGCTAAGAAGAAATGGTATGCAAGTTGTAAAGATCCATATATGGATTGAAGCAAGCATCCAGATCCTAGAATATAAGGTTCGATCAAGCTGTAAAAGGTTTTGGATTTATTCAAAATCTTGACAAACCTTGTGTATACAAAAAGATCAAAGGCGACAGGTTGGTTTTCCTAGTTCTTTACGTTGATGATATACTACTTATTAAAAGCGATGTAGGTGTATTGATATCAATAAAAGAATGGTTAGCAAAACAATTTGATATGAAGAACATAGGAGAAACAAGTTATATTCTTTGTATCCAAGTCATAAAGGATATAAAGAATAGAACGATTACCTTATCCTAAGCTTCATACATTGATAAAATCCTTTCTATATTTTCCATGCAAGACTCCAAGAAAGGTATGTTACCTTTCTAACATGGAATCAAACTTTCTAGGGAACAAGTTCCTAAGAATGAGCATGATGAACAAGCAATTCATGAGTAGGGTTCCATATGCCTCGGCAATTAGGAGTCTCATGTATGCAATGCTCTGCACTAGACCAAATATTTGTTTTGTTGTTGGAATAGTTAGAAGGTTTCAATCGAAATCTGGTCTTGATCACTGGACAATAGTCAAGCATACTTTTAAGTATCTCAGGAGAATAAAATATTATATGTTGTATACTCTAGAGAGGATTTAATTCCCGTTGGGTATACAGATTCTGATTTCCAGTTAGATTCTTACTCTAGGAGATACTCACCAGGATCTGTGTTTACTCTTGGAGGAGGGGCAGTCATATGGAGAAGTGTCAAGCAATCTTGTATTGCTGATTCCACCATGGAAGCTGACTATATTCCCGCATGTGAAGCTGCTAAAGAGGTTGTCTGACTCTGCCAATTCTTGATTGACTAGGAAGTGGTTCCCGATGCGAATAAACATATAACTATCTACAGTGACAATAGTGGAGTAGTGGTTAAATTGAGAGAACCAAAAAGTCATAAGAGAAGGAAACACATTGAAAGAAAGTATCACCTTCTAACGGAAATTATGCATAGGGGTGACGTGACGATTACCAAGATCGCGTCAGCAGATATTCAAGCAGATCCCTTTACATAGGCTCTTCCACAAAAGAGTTTTGATGGGCATCTAGAGACCATGGAGATGTGAGATATGACACGTTTGCTATACAGCAAGTGGGAGATTGTTGGGATTATGCTTGATAGCAAGAGTACAATAATGTATTTGACAATATTTTCATATTAATAAAGTGATTTCTTGTTTAACAAATCTTATACCATTTATAGTTTAATTATTATAATTGTCATAAGTAAATAATCATAAGGTCAAAAGACTATGAGAAAAGAAGAATTTTTCGTGCATCTAGATATGCATGAGGTAGACACAATTTTTCAGTTAGTCTCGAACAATATTCACAATTTAAGATAAATGTTGGGTGCCTTTATCTTGTTAAAGTTGTAGATTCTTTTGCTAGCATTTGTGTGGAATCAAATGTGCTATGATAAGTCTAAATCATCAAAGTTTGGTGTCTTTGGGCAAAGGAATCTAGTACACTAGGTACATTAAATAGGATCACATTGAGATACTTTATCCAGAACCGTCGATAGATAAAAGTTTTCACTTGAAGACAATCGGATAGTCTATCTCAATCTTGTGGATTAAGATAAATGATGGACTTATGGTTGCAATTGTTATCATTTGAGCTATCAATGAGTACGATTATATAGCATAGTCTATCCTCAATAGTTTGGTGATATTCTTTTGTTAATCGATAGAGGACATCATTTATAGATATGTACATTGTGACTCCATTTATTAAATTTGAGTATAATATCATCATAAGGATGTTTTGAGGTATTGGATATTAAATCTTAACGTTAAGTTTTTAATAGTGTCTAATTAAATATGGCTTCTAGATAAATCAAAATATCCAAGTTCAAAATGTGGTCATATGAGTAAATATGGTAACTAGGAGGAGAGCTATAGGCGGTCTATGCTTTTGTCGATTACTGGTATTCTTCACGAGGATACATAATCTCTATTAATATTGTCTAGGGTAAGAATGAGGAATATTAACTTATTCTATATTTATTTAAGAGTTCAATTTTAATTCTTTAGTGGAATGAACTAAAATTAATAGATCGGACCTAAGTGAATCATTTGTTGATTGTGATTAGGTTAAGTCTATTGAATCTTAAATTTAGATAGCCTGCCAAGATTTCCAAACCACACGAACTTGTAAGGATCACTTAATATATTCTACCAAACCAATTTATGGGTTGATTTAGAATTATGTAAAGGTATGTGAACTTGTTTCTTTTAGTAAGAATGAGTCTAGTTCACATGTGGACATTTTATTAAGGACCAATGGATTTACATGTGGACATTTTATTAAGGACCAATGGATTTAATAAAGTAGGAAAACAATATGTAGGCCCAAGTATGCACTTGGGAGGAAAGACTATATATAATAGCTTAATATATTGTTTTTTTATTTAATTAAATGGAAATTTATTTATTTATTTATTAATTAATTGATTAATTAAAAGTCAAAATCTTTTTCCTAGTTGGAGAAGGTATCCAAGTGTTATATTATTGTTGGTAATATGATAAGTATCAAATACTGTATTTGTTAAGTAGATAAATAAAAGAAATTTATTTATCTAGTCAATTTAGGAAGTATTTGATTTTTATTAAAACTTTAAATTGAAAATTGATTAAATTAGTAAGTTTTGATATAGTCACAATTTAATTTATATTCAATAATTGGTTATTGAATAAATACACGATTGAGTTGGATTAAGAGTCATAGTGTTGAAAAGAAATATTCTTTGAGTAAGGATTCTTGGTCACTAAGTAAATCCTCCTAGAGAGAGGATTCTTGCCCACCAAGTAAATCCTTTGTTAATAGCTAAAATTAGCTAGGGACAAAAGGGAAATTTTACACTCTCCTAGGTCGGGTTCGAAACCGAGATTACCTACCTTGGAACCGAAGTTCTCGGGGTTGAGCCATTGGGCGATCCCACAAGAAGCAAGGAAAGGTCGTTGTGACTTGGGAACACCCTAGATGAAGCTTGACATGATTAGATCAAGCTCCATACAACGAAATAAGAACCCAGGGCAAGACCATGACGTCCCAGGCTCCCTGAAGTCGAAATTACCTCGTAACCCCCCAGAAGCCCGTCATTCTCGCAAGACACAGGGAGAGATCTGCGAGGCATCAAACTCATACTACAATATCGCTCCTTATTGCCAGGGGAAGAGACAAAATTATTTGAGCAGGTGAAAAGAAGCCCACAGAAGCCTATCATCACTAACAAGCTCCAACATGATCATTCCAAGCTCCTGGTACCAAGAACAGAACATAAGCATACCTCACTCTTTGAGGAAGCGATGCCATATTCAAGGACCTCCATGAGGTATCATATCGTGAAGACACACAAGATCATATCTACACTCCAACAAATGCTTAATCACCATGCATATGCAGGGCAAGTGATTGAGTCCAAAATGGGAACAAATTTATCTCCACCTAAGATACTCTCAAATCCGTTATTAATGAAAGTCAACAACGCTTAAAGTAAAGGATCCCACCTGATAAGGGGGAATTGGATTCGTAGAATAATGGCGGGAGAACTATGAGGTTACCCTAATTGGACTGTGTAATAATAAGCCCGATCATGCAAAAGAAAAGGGGAAAAAGAAAAAGAAAAAGAAAAAGAAAAAGAAAGAGGTGAGGGTTTGGACTTGGCCTAAATTCTGTGATCCGAACACGACCACCATAACTATCTACTTCTCGACAGGCATAAAGTTGCCACCCCACTGTACCCTAGAGAGATTGAGAGCATTTGAGTGATTTTTGTATATGCCATATGATTCCTCAATCAAGTAATTCAAATTCCCTTTACATGTTCTATTTAAATTTATCCTGATATTCACCTTCACATTTATCATCATACGAATAAGCTAGGTATCAAAGGTACCACTCCGACTGTCGCCTCCGTGGTAGTAGTCTTGAGGGTGTTGACCGAAATTACTCGTCCTGAGTGAAATTTTAGTTATCATTTTCTGGCACCGTCTGTGGGAACCCACACCTAACTAACCAAACAAAAAGTTTAAGTGTTTGTTGTTTTATAGGGATTATGAGTCTTCAATCCTCCCAAAGAAAGACCGAGGTATCGAGACAACCTTCTGTTGCATTAACACGAAAGGCTCCAAGGAAGGGTAGGAAATATAGGCACCATATCCAAGCTCAGAGCCAGAAACCTACGCAACCGGTCCAGCCAACCGCTGCGCAGGTTGCTGGCCCTTCTATGATAATCCAGGCCATGCTCGATCAACAAGCAGCGACCTTCATGGAAAACATCCACCTTTGCCTGCTTATATAGGGAATTGCAATCCAGCCAAGCAATTTCAACACTCAGGAAGAGCTAAATAGGCCCAGAACCAGGCAACCCACATTTGACCGGTTGGGACCTCCCCCGCTAGAGCCATCCCGAGATAGAACAGGGCCTCAACCCTCGATCCAGGATAGACTACGGACCATGCCCCCAATTTCAGGTAGGACATCATGTTATCAACCAAGGTGAGTCAAATCTGCAGCAGATGCCCTGCCATGGGAGCAGCGAGAAGCTCCCTGCCCGGTAGCCTCAATAAGAGAAGCCCAGGCTGGAGAGGAAGGTAGCCAGCAAAGCCCCCAAACAGATCCCAAAGACCGGGTCGAAATCTCCAGTTCATCAAAGGGATCCGACAGCGAGGGATCTGATGTCGATTGAAAGAAACATAGGAACAAACGCTTAAGAGATTATCTGCCAAAGCTACAAAAAGCGATTCAACAGATGAAGAAGGAGAAAAGCAAGGAGGCTAATAGGGATCCTTTGAGCGAAATGAATTCTTCTTTCACCAGGAGGATTTAGGACCCTGAGCTCCCGCCAAAATTTAGGATGCCGGCAGACAAGTTCTCAGACAAGAGAGCCCCTTGAGCCACCTAGAGAGCTTTGTCTAGCAAATAGAAGTCCAGATTGTAACCAGGGTCATCATGTGTAGGATGTTCCCAACCACGTTGACTGATTACGTAAAGACTTGGTTTAGGAAATTGTCCGCTGGTAGCATAGACTAGTTCACGAAGCTATCAACCGATGTTTGCTCACAATTCCAAGGGCTCATACCGAGTCCAAAGGATCCCATGCACCTTTAATATGTTATTCAGGAATAGGGTGAAACACTCTGATCATAAGTGGGGCGTTTTCACAAGAAAGTTATCCAGATGGGAGTTTTCACCGAGAAAGAGACTCTCGCCAACTTTCGACGGAACCTATAGGCTAGCAAGCTCTTTCGATCCTTCGCCAAACGACCTCTAGAGACCTACCAATGGCCTATGATCGGGCTCTTGAGCAATTTGAGAATGATGAACAACTCAAGGTCAAAATGGAGCATTTTGATATGAAAATGTCGAAGCGCCAGAAAAAGGAAGCTCCCAGACTTGAGCCGGCTCTTAAAAACCAGAATAAACCTCCCAACAGGTTGACGTACCGGTTACCAGCTTCCCAACATAGGCAAGAGAGGTATCCTGCGAGACAAACCCCTTCGTGAGCCTTACCTCCTCTAAGGACTGTAGCCCTCGTTACACGAGATGAAAGAGGGTATGATCACTATACCCCTTTGAATGCATCCCGAGAAATAATCTACCTCGCCATTCGGGATAAGGGGATACTCCAGAAACCTCCACCCATGAAAGCCCAGACTGACAGGAGAATAGGTACAAGTACTGCGACTTTTATGAAGACGTAGGGCATAACACTTCGGAGTGCTATAACCTGTGTAACCAGAATGAGGCTCTAATAAAGGGAGGATGTTGGATAGAATTCTCGCAGTAGGTCAGGGACAACATACAAACTTGAAGGGAGGTACAAATAGAGATCTGTGACCATGTAGAAAAGAGGAAGGAGGAACAGAAGGATTTGATACAAGAAATCTAGGTGATACACACCATCAGTGGGGGACCCACACTGGCTGGCACCTCCAATAGTGTCAGGAAAAACCATGTGAGGTAGATTCCCTGTATCTATTAAGGCCGAGGTATCTTCAAGTTTGACAAAAGCATGACTGGCACATCCCTGTCAACACAGATTATATTCATCGAAGCAGATGTCTACAACACTGTGCTACCACATGACGATCCTATGGTGATCACGGTACAAATTGCTAACTGTGTGGTTCACTGTATGCTCGTTGATACATTTAATAGTGCAGACATCCGTTTCAAAGTCACTTTGGAGAAGCTGAGTTTGAAGCAGTGTTGTTACAATAGCTGTATAACCCCGCTGTATTGATTCACTAGGATTCGATCATATCAGTGGGGTCAAAGATTCTCCCAGTAATCGCTGGAACCGCTCCACTCTAGCAAAACAATATGACAGACTTTGTTATGGTTGACACCCTGTCGGCCTATAACGCAATATTAGGGAGACCATTCCTATCTTCCTTGAAAGGAGTCTTGTCTATCTACCACAATGTCTTAAAATTCCCAGTGGGGAATAAGGTAGGAGAGGTACGTGGGGATCAATAAGCAGCTAGAAATTGCTACGCAATGTCTGCCAATCTAGCAAATTTAGTGAAAATGTTTGCACAAGTAGTGATAATCCAAGATATGGAAGCACTAATGATGACCCTTGGGGGTATAGAGCTCGCCGATCATCATGAGGATGACCCCTTGGTACTGGAAGACAAAGAACCAAGTAGAGAATGGCCAAACGGGCACCCATTGGACAAACTAGAGGATGTACCAGCCAGAAGTGACGATCCCTCCAAGGTAGTCAAGGTTAGGGCTACCCTTGAGCCAAGGGTGAAGGAAGGTTTGATCGAGCTTCTCCTAGAATTCAGTGACATCTTCGCTTGGAGTCATGAAGAGATGCCGATATCATTGGCTACTCACCGATTAGCAGTGGACTTGACCTTCAAGCCAGTCAAGCAAAAAAGACATCACTTTAACGGTGAAAGGAACGCTACGGTTCAAAATGAAGTGGATAAATTGATCAGATCAAGTTTTATCAGATAAGTGCGCTACCCTAAAGGGATCGCCAATGTGGTTATGGCCATGAAGTCGAATGGGAAGTGGCTTCTCAACCAGGCATGTGCAAAAGACAGCTTTCCAATACAAAAAATCGATGAGCTGGTAGACTCCAAGGTTAGAAATAAGCTTTTCAGATTCATGGATGCATTTTCGGGGTATAACCAGATTATGATACACCCCACCGACCAAGACAAGACCAGCTTCATCATGGGGCAGAGTCTTTATTTCTACAAGGTAATGCCTTTCGACCTCAAAAATACGGGAGCCACCTACCAGCGATTGATTAATCGATTGTTCAAACCAAAGATAGGAAAAAGAATAGAGGTGTAAGTAGATGATATGATCATCAAATCCTGAGAAGCATAAGAACAACGCGATCTTCTCCGTAGGATATTCCAGATATTGAGGGATAACCAGATACGGTTGAATCCCGCCAAATGTGTTTTTGAGGCAACTGTGAGGAAGTTCTTGGGCTTCATGGTGAATGAGAGTGGAATCGAGGCAAACCCCTAAAAAGATCTAACCTATCCTAAACTAAGATTCTCCTACTACTCTAAAACAGGTCCAAGTGTTAACAGGGCGTATAACAGTGCTCAACAGGTTCATCTCGTGTTTCACAGGTAAATGTATCTCCTTCTTCAAAGCCATCAAATTGGGGAGAAATATGAAATGGGACAAGGACAGCGAGCGAGCTTTCTAGGACTTACAGGAGTACCTCGCCAGCCCTCTACTGTTAGTCAAACCAATGCCGAGGGAAGAAATTCAAATGTACCTGGCAGTGTTAGAAACGGCAGTAAGCGGGGCTTTGGTCAAAGAGTACGAAGAAGAGATCCAACAACCCATCTATTATGTCAGGCACATGCTATCCAAACCCGAGAAGAACTACCTCCCCCTAGAGAAGCTCGCTATTTGCCGAGTTACCTCACTCGGAAGCTCCATTCTTATTTTCAAGCCTATACGATGAAAGTGATAACATACCAACCTCTCTGCCAATTTTTACAGAGGAAAGATATATCTGGAAGGCTGGTCCTATGGGCTTTGGAGTACCCAGTTTGACCTAAAATTCAAATCTCGAACGTCGATCAAAGCTTAGGCCCTATCAGACTTTGTTGATGAGTTCTCAGCCCTCTCGAACGAAGAGACACCAACAACACTAGGTTCAACTCTTGAGAAATTTCAAGAATGTAAAAATTGGCAGGAAGACAATAAACCCCGGACCCTTTACATTGATGGAGCATCAGGGCAGGCAGAGGGAGGTGCTAGAATAGTCCTGATTGATCCTAAAAAAATAAAGTGTTTCCACTGTTTAGGTATGAATTTAAAGCAACCAATAATGAAGCCTAGTACGAAGCTCTCGTAGCCGGAATAAAGATCGCCATCGAGCTTAGGGCCAATTATATGCATGTCAAATGCAACTCACTACTCATTATCAACCAGGTTATAGGGCTTCACCAAACCAAGGGTGACAACATGGTAGCCTACCTTAAGCTAATGTAGTAATTAATGAAAAGGCTCAAGGGATTCTAGATCAAACATTTACCTCGATAGCAAAACCATCGGGCGGATGTCTTGGCAAAGTTAGTTGTGAATGGAGGTCAAGTTATACCTAAATGAGTACCCCTCCTAGTGATCTCCCAATCAAGCATAACTGTAGGCAAAGAAATCTACCAAGTAGATCGGCTGCTCTGTTGGATGGACCAGATAGCTGTTTACCTCCAGGAAGGAAAGCTTCCCGAGAACCCTGACCAAGCTCGAAAGGTCAAAAGATTGTCAGTTCAGTACTGCCTGATTAACGGATACCATTATCGGAGGAGCAAATCCCTTCCTCTACTTCGATGTCTTCATCTAGACGATGCCAATTGGGCCTCAAGAGAGGTCCATTCAGGGGACTGTGGGAACCACATTGGCGTTGAGGCTTTAGCATATCAAGTGTTCCGTAAGGGGCATTACTGGCCAACTATTCACCAAGACATGAAGAATTTTGTGCAATCCTGCAAACTGTTTTAGAGGACCTCGAATTTGAGTCACCTACCACCGGAACGATTGTCATCTCTCAGTTCACCCTACCCTATCGCCATGTAGGGGGTCGATTTGATCGGACCGCTTCTTACCGCTCATGGGTAAGCTAATCATGTTATCGTGGCAATCGACTATTTTACAAAATGGGTCGAGACATGACCCCTCTCCCAAATTTCAGAAGAAAACGTGAAGAGGTTCATTAAAACCAATATGGTTTGCAGGTTCGAGACTTCACTCATCATTATAGCCGACCTAGGCAAACAATTTGACAGTGCCCCATTCAAGGACTTTTACGAAGGTTTAGGAATTGACCTCAGGTTCGCTTCAGTAGCACACCTTCAGACTAATGGGCCGGTTGAATCCATCAACAAGGCTATCAAGAAGCTGTTGAAAAAGAAATTACAACTGAAGAAAGGCAAGTGGGTCGAGGAGCTTCCCGAGTTTCTCTGGGCATACCGAACTATAAAGAGAACATCTACCGGGGAGACACCCTACTCCCTAGTCTTCAGGGTTGAATCAGTCCTTCCCATCGAGCATAAATTGACCTCATTCAGGGTACAACACTTTAAACCTGAGAGGAATGAGGTCAAGCTCTGAGCTAATCTAGATAACCTAGAGGAGAAACTAGAACGGGTAGCTGAGAAAGTAGCGATATACCAAAGCAAGATTGCTCGATATTTCCACAGAAAGGTCAGATTCTGGAGTTTCAAGAAAGAGGATTTGGTTCTTAGGAAGGTTACCCTGAACACCCGAAAAAGGTTGGATAGAGTCTAAGAACCCAACTGGGAAGGGTCATATTTGTTAAATATGGTGGTCCGCAATGGGGCATTCAAGCTCAAATACATGGACGGTCGACCTATCGACCACACTTGGAAGACTGATCACTTGAGGAAGTTTTATCCCTAGGCATGGGAATTCTTTGCAAGCTACCTCTATTTAGGTTTCAATAAAATTCCCAACAACAATGTGATCCATTTTGATCATCAATAAAGTCTAATATTTTCTCCATCTCAGATTGTGTTCTCCATAAGCTATTAATTTCTCCATATAAGATTAGGTTCTCCACGAGTAAGTTCGCCATAACCACCTCGAGACCAGGGATTAGCTGGGGAAGCCCCCTTGCTACCCCTGACGCCTTAGCCGGGCACCACCCCCCGCCAAGAAGGATCTGAGTGTAAAAGCATAGTTGCCATCTAGATCTCGAGACCAAGATATAACTAGATAGCCCTCCTGATGCCTTGGTCTGGCTACCACCCTAGAAGGGTCTGAGTGTAAATACACCCCCCCCAAGAAAGGTCTGAGTGTAAGAGTATAGTTTCCATCCAGATCTCGAGACCAGGATATAGCTCGATAGCCCTCCTGATGCCTCACTCGGACTACCATCGAAGTCTCCATGATAAGATACCCCTCCCGAATGACAGAATACAGGGTATCTAAGCTTGCATGAGAAGTCGTTAAACATGTGAGACGCAATACAAGGGGACTCTACCAAGTGATATGAATTCCTACCAAGTGCTGAAAATTGGAGCTAGATGTCCACCCAGCTAGTATGCTTACGCTTAACAGATTCAGAGTTTTGCTCTACTAGATTCAAGTAAGTCAAAATTATTTCGAAGGTAACGCCTAGGTCAAGATCAGAAATGAAGCAAGGAATTCTTAACCTAAGTAGAAGTTTATAATCATGATCAATCATAAAAAAATGAACTTTCATTAAAGCTAAGGGAGCCTATCCCATAGTAAGGCTACGGTCATCAATCAGAGAGTCTAATCCCCGGTTTCGGGCTACATAAAAAAAGAATCGATTAAACAAGTCATGTGTAAAACGGGGTGCCCACCCCAATTTCTCGGTAATCAAAACAATTGATGAGAAAATTGTATCACGCTCCAACATACTTCTGGTTCCCTCCAGCTACTCCTCCTCTATGATGGTCCTCGCCCTCTGCTCCTCCTTCCGGCGGTTATTCATCCTAATTGGGCACTTTCGCTGCTCCTTCTTCTAAAAGCTGCTCATATGTATTTTGCTCCACTTGATCCTCTTCCAAGACCTCATTAACTATGACCATAACCTCATGGGGAATGTCTGCATCCATAAGGATAGTCGCTGCCTCTGTTCCGCTCTATTCAACCTCCAACTTTGTTCGAGAAGGTTCTTCAAAGCAGTCTCCGATTCCCTCCTAGGCTTCTGGTCGAACGCCTTCGTGCTGCATGAGCTAAACCCCACCTGAGGATTCTCTGGGACCTAAGACTGGAAGGACAGAAGAAGAAATAAGAGGGTCTACAATAACCAGAAGTTTCCCGACTCAAGCCATGCTAGAAGGGCCCGCTCCATTACCATTGGGGCGAGACATCTCTACAACCTTAGCCATGATCTACTCTCTATCCCAGTTGGCAATAGTTAATAAATCGAAAGGAAGCGGGAGAGCTTTAGCAACATGAAAGGAGGCATAAAAATATTCATCACCGAAAGAGGAATCCACATCGGCTTGTAACTAAAGTACCTGGGCATGCAGGTTTTAGTTCTCGATGTCTAGCATTTTAGCCTCAGCTTTCTAAGTGTCCTTCTATTTAGCCCGACATTCAGAGTCAAGGGTTTCTTGATCAAATGGATGCTTTAACCTCTTATAGTCGCAGTGAATCTCGGTTAGCTCCGCCTCCATCTCTCTCTAGCTAGAAGTCATCCCTTACACTAAAGCCTGAGCTCGCGCCAGTAACCCTATGGCCCTTTCAGCTTCAGCCTTAGCTTTAGCCACATGGTCTCGAAGATAGGCCACTTGATGACCCATGGCCACGTTGAATTTGAAAGTCTGCAGATTGAAAAAAGTTCAAGTTAGAAAACAATCAAGCTAGCCGTCATAGGAAAATATGAAAAATGATGGTTACCTTGGCCAAAAGGGCGGATCCCTTGGTGATCAAGATGTCAACGGGCATTGAAGCCATCAGAGAATGACTGCCACCTGGGCAGGATGCGACAAACTGTCCAAATACATCATCAAGCATGGCAGAACTTGATCGATGTTATGGGTTAACGGGAGGAACCTTGTCCACACCAGCCTTAGATCCTTCGAAGCTCGAGGAATTAGGGACATGAATGGAGGGGCAGAAATATCCAGTAAGTTAACTGCCGGGGCGATAGAAGTAGCAGCAGTAGTAGCCGGGGCAACTAAAGAATGAGCAATATTAGTTGCATCAGGAGCCTGAGACACGGAGGTCCCCTTGCTTCGTACCTTGGTAGCTCGCAAAGCTAGGGGCACCATCTTGGACCTAAGCTAGGAAGGTGACAGAGCATGAGCAGGTAAAGCCTCAATTGGAACAGTTGGCCCCCTTTTTTCTGAGGTAGCCAAAGAGACTTAAAGGTCAATCTGGTAGGAGGTAGAAGGGTACAACCTTACCGGGCTTCGTGGGAAGCTCGAGCGGCAACAAAAACTGTTAAAAAAATAGGGGAAGAAAGACATCATAGCCAAACTAGCCAATGAAATAGAGTAGGATAAATCAATATTACTTTACTTATGAGGAGTAGCAGCAGAGATGCGCAAGTATTGATTCACTCTATGAGAATCGAAGGGATTAGTGGTAGAAACTTCAGGAACAAATAATTTCTGGCAAGGATGGCCTTTAAGTTTACTTCAGATTCAGTGGGTAGATAATCCCGGTCTCATAATGGTTTGTCATTGAAAGTTATGTGGTCCTCTAACTCCTGTCCACCAATGAAGATCGAGTTGCCCCAATCATTCCCATACGGGATCCTTATTTGAAGCACCGGGAATGATGAAGTTGAGCTTATTCTTAGCTTTTGCATAGAACTTACCCTAGGGGGTACCAGATAGGCTTCCAATATGAAAGAGGTAAGCTAACTCCTCTACACAAGGCTCCTTGGTAACTTTGTCCGGCTCGTATTTCTCCCTCTATAGCACAAGGAAGCCTATCAGATGTCTCTAGAAGCTAGGCATCAACTGAAGAGGAGCAAGTTGTATGGCATTAAGAGCTTGTCGGAGGGTGGGATGAAGAGGAAGCCTGACCCCACTCTCGAGAGCCTCAATGAGAATTGGAAGCGTATCTTTTGGAGGATCGAAAACATCATAATTTTTGGGTGGAACGGAGTTGGAAACGCTGTCGGGGATGCCATACTTGTTCCTCGGGCGATCAATCGACCTTGGGTCAGTAGTAAAATCAAGGATGACCCTGAAGTCGTAGGGTAGAAGCCTCTCCAAAAAAGAACCCACAACTGCAACTTTAACCTTCTTAGCAGTAGCATCTAAGGGATCCCAGTCCGGGTCTTCGTTGACCAAGTTCAGAGGGTTATCAAGTCTATTAGAAAACCCAGTCCCGATAGCCACGTTGTTATTTGATAGGTGACGTTGTGGGTTAAGAGGAGAGTCGTCGTTGTCAAAACTCTTTCGCACTCGTTTTCCACAGACGAGATTAGTGACCTTTTCTCTGTCTATTACGGAGTCAACATAATAACGATAGGTTTTTGACATGGTAGAAAGAGGGTTTGAGTTTAATGAAGGAAAAGATGATGGCGAGATGATGGTTTTGTCTCTTTGAAGATTTGAAATTTGAAAATAAGAAAGCAAGTGGAAGACAACGAATCAACCGGGTTTAAATAGAAGTAAATGAAGCAGTGCCATTGGCGGCATGGAAGCAAAATCTTCGATGGAGATTGCCTCAAATCTTGGGAGTTGTCATAACAACCGGATTATCTTGAGAAACGCACTGGTCTCTGCTCGTAACGTCACTTATGCATTTAATGAGAGGATTTCCACCAAGATTCTAGTAACAAGAAAAGAGGGAAACTTTCCCAATAAAAACAAAGTTTGACACCAATCCCAACTCAATCAGCGATATTCAAGTTAGAGGGGACTTCTATTAATAGCCAAAATTGGCTAGAGACCAAAGGGAATTTTACATTCCCCTAGCCCAGGTTCGAAACCAAGATTACCTACCTTGGAACCGAAGTTCCCTGGGTCAATCTATTGGGCGATCTCGTAAAAAGTAAGAAAAGGTCATCGTGTCCTAAGAACACCCCAGGTGAAGCTCGACATAATCAGATCGAGTTTCATACAGCGAAATAAGAACCCAGGGCACGGCTAGTATAGGACGTCCCAGTCTCCATAAGGTCGAAATTACTTGTAACCTCCCAGAAGGCCGTCATTCTCACCATACACAGGGAGAGATCTACGACGTATCAAACTCATACTACAGTATCGCTCCATCTCGCAATGGGAAGAGACAATATTATCTAAGCAGGTGGAAAGAAGCCTGCAGAAGCTCGTCATCACTAACAGGCTCCAACATTATCATTCCAAGCTCCAAAGTTGACCTGAAAAGGTCAGACCAAGCTCTTGGTACCAAGACCAGAACAAAAACATACCTCACTCTTTGAGAAAGCGAACATCATATTCAAAGACCTCCATGAGGTCACTATAAAGACACACATGATCATATCGACACTCCAACAAATGCTAAATCATCGTGCACATGCAGGACAAGTGATTGGCCTGATGTAGCGTCCACCAACTGATCTATCCTTGGAGGTGGAAAACTATCTTTAGGGCATTCCTTGTTAAGATCTGTGAAATCTACGCAAATCCTCCACTGTCCATTCTTCTTTTGGATGAGGACTACATTAGCCACCCATTGAGGGTAATTGACCTCTCTAATTGATCCTACAGCGAGTAGTTTATCTACTTCCTGTTTGATCGCTTGACTTCTTTCAAGGTTGAATGATCTTCTCTTTTGTATCACCGGTTTTGCATTCGGGTCTATTATGAGACGGTGGGATATTATTTGGGCATCTATCCCAACCATGTCTTCATGGCTCCAAGCAAACATATCCCTGTATTCTTTAAGTAGATCAATGAGGCTTTGTTTGACTCTTCCTTTTAGATTGGCCCCGACCTTGACCTTTTTGTCTGGTTCATCTTCTTTCGGGGTGATTTCTTCAATCGGTTAAGTTTTAGATTCGTTCGGTTATTCTCTTGGATCGAACTCGAATGATAGGGGCTTTTTGTTCTGACTCGGCTGTGTGATTGTGCAAACCTGTTCATTCTTGTCCTTGTATACTGACAGGTTAGCTCTTCGGGCCATCTTCTAAGATCTTTTGACTACCCCAACCCCCTGTTCAGTCGAGAATTTCATCATTAAGGCATAAGTTGCTGTTACGGCATTAGTTTTATTCAGGAATGGTCGTCCTAATAGTGCATTATATGGCCAATTCTCTAAGTCTACTACCATGATGTCGAGCAATACAGTTCTTTGGCAAGGTGTTACACCAATCTTCACAGGTAGCTTTACCATCCCGAGTGACCTGACTTCAACTCCCCTGAATCCTCTGAGTGGGGTATGGAAGGGTTGTAGGTCCTTTCAGTCTAACCTGATTTGATCATAGATGGCTGCATTGAGAATATCTATTGAGCTTCCATTTTCTATCAAGATTCTCCTGACTTCCGGTGACCGATCCGGCACTTATGACCAAGGCATCATTTGGCTGAACATCTATGCCATGTGAGTCTGTTTCTCTGAATGTTATTAGGTCTCATCCTTCCTTTATCCTATTCGGGTCTGCCTCGACCGAGTTTACATCAAAGTTATTTCTTGCTTCTATTGCTTCTCTGATTTCCTGAGTTCGTTCTCGGTTACTTCTTTCAGTGGATGGTCCTCCAAAGATCGTGTCTATTACTTGATTGGTCTCTGGACTGGTACTTTGATTTTGACCAGAGCCGTGATCGGTTCTGATCTCTTTCTTTGCTTCTGATTTTTCATCCCTTCTCAAAATCACATCCTGTAGATGTCCTTCCCGAATGAGGGTTTCTACGTAATCTCTGAGCTGGTAACACTTGGAGGTCTCATGACCGGTTTCCTTATGGAACCGGAAGTATTTGGTTATGTCTCGCAGAGCAAACTGAGATTGACGGCATGGCTCTTGTATCATATTCTTTGTTTCCAGAATGGTCAGGATTTCCTCCTATTTTTTCTGAATAAGGGTATAACTGGTGTATTTACCTCGGTACTTCTCGGTGGTCTGTTCGGCATTACGCCCATTATCCTCGTCCTTGCTTTTTTCTTTGCCATTTCCCTTCTGTTTTCCCTTCTGTTTTCCCTTCTGGTTCTGGCCCTTAGACTCAACATTCTTCTGTTCAGGTTTTCCTCCGTGCATATAGCATCCTCCAGTGGCCAATTCTTCATCCTCGGCCAGTGCATATCCTCCTACCAGATCCATCATGTCTGCATATCTAGTCATTCGGGCTATCCTTAAATCAAAAGATAGCCAACCATTCTGCAGATTGTTGATGAACGTAGCAATTGCTGCTTCAACATTTGCACTGCCAATTTCTGACACTCCTTGGCCGAATCTTCCCAAGTATTTCTTCAGTGACTCATCCTTCCCTTGCTTTATTTGAGAAAGGTGAGCTACTGACTTTTTCCTGTGAACATTGCTCAGAAATTGCCTCGAAAAGCTCCTACTCAGTTCACTGAAACTTCTGATGCTTGCTGGAGGCAATCTCCCGAACCACCTCGAGCCCATGTCTCCCAGAGTTTATGGAAAATTGAGACATAGTAAGGGATCACTGTGGGCTTATTGAGCCATGACACTTTTATAGCGTCTCACGTGCTCTTTTGGATCTGTATCTTTCTTAAACTGCTCCACGTATGGCATCCTGAATCTTTCTGGGAATGGGGTCCGTAGGATATCCTTGGTGAATGGACTGTCAGAATTTTCATCAGACAAATCATTATACCCGTAACGTCTGACCAGTGCATCCATTTGACGCATGTTGTCCTCGACTTCTTGAGTTAGGCTCTGGATTATGACATCTCTGTCTCCCACCGGGCTACCCCGATGGTTGAACCGTTGGGTGACTGTCATTCTTTCTAGCTCTTCACTTTGATACCGAGTTTCTCGCATGACTCCGTGATGACGCTTGCGATAGTGCCGATTGCTATCTTCTGATGATGATTCATCCCCGTGCTGGTCATGTTTGCGGTGTCTATTACAGTCTGTCTGATCTTGGTCCTACTTCTAGCATGGTGGTTTCTTTTCAGGTGTTTCACGTCCAGCCTATTTGATTGGGGTAAGATTCCTTCCGACTCCTGGTGTATTTATTTCTGGCCCTATAACCACGAAAAGAAGCATTGCAGGTGGGAGGTTAGGAGTTGGTGCTTCTGTAGCTAGTAGATCAACTTCTTCCTTTGCTGCGTCTGCCACCAATTGCTGCAATGCTTCCCAAAATGTTGAGTCAGATCTCCACTGGTTGGAAGAACTTGCTGGATCCCCGCCAGGAATGTAGGTTTGTCCTCTGTTGTTGTAGTGAAATCCTGTGAGGTACTGCCAACATGAAAGTTATCCGGAGATTTTTGGACATCCCCGGAATTGCTTTTGCTTCCTGCCATCGCTTCTGAACAAGACGGAGGTTCAACCCCTTCTTTCTAGCGCCAATTGTTGATGTTAATTTCTTGATTGTATCAGAAAAGCCAATAAGGATTGGATTTCGGTTGAGATTTCAAATAGAGAGAAGGAGAAAGTAAACTAGACACGAGTTTTTTACGTGGTAAAACTCTGATGACCGAAGAAATGTCCACGGGTGGTTGAATGATCAACCTAGCCAAAATCCACTATGAATTTGGAATATTACAAGCTCTCGATCTCTTTTTTTTCTCTCTGAATTTTGCTATGATTTCTGTGTATGCTTTATTGTCTATCTCTTTTTTGGACCAGATTATGGGTCTATTTATATGTTTATAGTACCCTAATCTGCTTTGTACAAGTAATAATAGATCTTTGTATTCAATTACAATTATTTTCTTATTTGGTGCTGATTGTCTTCTTTTCTGTTTCGGAGTCTTGTATTGAAGTTGAATGGGATTTTAGTAACGTAGTCCAATTAGGACTTATTTCCTTATAAGAGTGTAGTCTTTTTGAGAAAATAGAGGTGTTCTCGGATAAGGAAACCTTTATGCTTGACGTTCTCTTTCTTCCTTAGAGTCTTTCTTTGATAAGGATCCTTGCGTGATTTAACTTGTGAACTACTCGCTAAGTTTCTTACTCGGTTGTCTTGTTTATCCCGAGTAGGATATGATGCATGTTGGTCCCGAGTGACGTCTCTTGATCCCGAGTAGAAAATGCATTCTGCTTGCCCCGTGTATGTTTAATTGATGCGGCCTTGTTTTAATACCTGTCTACTCGAGCCTCTTCTCTTCAATGATGCCTTGTTGGACGTTTCTTGAGTGCCTATTTGGATATCCACCTGGCACTTTTATCCTCTCTGTCAATGACATGTACATTTGGTAAAATTCACATAAGACAATTATCATTCCACACAATTTCTTATTTATGTGGGGATGATGTGAATAAATCAACGAGCCTATGTGTGGTATGTTTGTGATTAGAGCATCTCCAACCTTAACACCAATCTATATTTTAGTGCAAGAATCCTCTCTAACCCAATACAAATCTTCAAGCTACTTTGCCTCCAAACTAAAACCAACGCCATAAGTAGCGCAATCCGATAAGATTACGCTACTTTAATGGTTGTTTTGTTACTTTTTTAGTCCCACAAAGTTATAGAATTTATATTTTAAGTAACTTTCTTTAATGCTATTACGATTAGATCCTTGATTTTAAAAAGTTGTTTAATTTCAGTTTTGTCCTATTAAACAAAATTTATTCCAATTGTATCATTGTAATTATCTAATGCTTTTGATTAATATATATTTGTTTTAATTGAATTATTTTTTATATTAATATTTATATTTAACTAAAATGAAATGTAATATTTATATTTCTTTTATGAAATGTAATGTCGAAGTTCAATTAATAATAAATGCAATATTTAAGTTAATTATATTTAATTTCTTATTTTACTAATTTATTAATTTCTGAACTTATCGTAATATTATATTAATTGAGAGGTAAAATGCTAATTGTTGAGAAACAATGAAAAAAAATGAATATTTAGATAATATTCTTTTTAGAGTTAGATTTGGTGCAATGGGTTGAAGATAGTGGAGTGGAAGTTGCTGCATTTTTATGTAAAGTTGCAATAAAATAGTGCAATGGGTTGAAGATGGTCTTATAAAGAAAACCATTCAAATTCTATGACATGGTAACAATAATGTTTAGATATTCAAGGTGGTAGTCAACCTATGCTTGAACCACCTTGGTCTTCTTTAAGCATTAAAATTTCTATGGCATGTATAATGAAAACTATTAATGAAATTTAAATGGAAATTTTTCAATTTTATACTGCTTGTGTGCATTATATTCATATTTATCATATAGTTGTCATATAATATATAACTTTGAAGAAAATGTGTTTTTTTTTATGAGATTATTGATTATTTTAACATTTTTTAAAGTTTCATTAAAGACTTTAATGTTTTTAATAAAATTTCTACACTTTATGTAAATTTTATGTCAATATACATATGTTATTATTGAAATCTGGAAGGATAACGAGTCAGCAAGATAGCCGGGATTTACGGTAATCAGAGATTCCATGTCACCCAAAGTCAACTAGACTGAATTAACCTAAGTTGACCAAAGATGACTCCACAATACCTGCTCAAGGTTACCTAGATGGTCGGGTGGAAATAACTTGATTAATGTAATTAGATTGATCATGTGAAGCAAATCCGGCCGAGATCACTCATTCGGTCAGGTTAAGGCATCCGGTCGAGATCAAGTAACCGGTCGAGGAGAGAGGTTTGGTTGGGTCTGGTAGATGGTCAGTTGAATGACATGTGGACAATATTGAATTTAGTTCAACCATAACTGAAATACGTAAAGAAAGAGTCTTACTTAAACAAGATGTCCCGAAGCATAAGGAAATAAACTTCGTTAAAGATATTGAAGTCTAGATTAGGTAAGAGATCTAGCACGCTTAATAAGCAAGATACACAGAACGAGAAAGATGATAATCGTGACTCTGATAAGTTAGAGTTTCATTAAATATCATCGACTTTCCTTACTTGTAAATCAAGAATTAGGGTTCTATGCATGTATAAATAGATCCTAAAAAACCATAGTAACTGTTAGAAGACAACAGTACACAAGAGAGAGAGAGAGTAAGAGAGAACTAGAGTGTGTAACTATTTCATCATAGTGAATTTTCATTCTCGCTGTCACTGTCAACCGTAGACCTTTCCCCAACTTGGGTTTTTACCACATAAAACTGTGTGTTAGCATGCTTTATTTTTCTATTATTTTCATAACAAGATTAGCAATTGACAATAGTTTGTTGGACGTGTGATTGAATTTACGTAGTATCAAAAACCACCTTCAACAATTGGTGCTAGAAGAATAGGAGATAAACTATTTTTTGCAAAATTGCTAGACTAACCTCAAAGAATTTATAAGACAGTAACATGGAAAACAGCAGAGACGGGTGTCAGCCCCCGCATGACATTGGTACACCACGTGGTTTCAACAACTTATGTCCAATCAATACCGGTGTCACTAGGGGAGATTTGCCCTTTACAACTCCAACCTCAACCAGTCAAGTCACGATAATCTCCATGGAGGTTCCCTCAGGAATTTCTCTAGACACATTCAGGTAGGTTAAAGAAACTCTACGGAGAGTCATTGAAGACGTCGGTAGATAGGGAATCAATATAACAATAATTGGCAATCTGACTTTACCATATCTACTGTCTACATTTGTGGTGGCCTACCCCAAGGTGAGTTCTTAGACAGTAGATGTTACCCCAGGCATGCTCCATAAAATTAGTGGAGATAGGGTGGATCATCGGGGAAGGAGGGAACATTCCAAGAGAATTAATGATCGCCAAGATGATCGGGGCCACAAGTAGCACTGAGGGTGAGATAACCGAGATGTGAGGGGGTACAGGGAATTCACTTTGTAATAAGATGCAATATGATACGATAGGGGCACACCAGAATACACTTGACAGTCAAAGAAGGAGGGATCGATCAACCTCTACTGATGAAAAGGCCCTACCCAGGAGGCATCGGAAAGCCAGCTCTGCTGTCAAGTATAATCTCCACGATGCCCAGGTTACATGAGAAGTACCAAGGGATCCTTATTGGCTCACCATCCATCAGAAATTTGATGAGCATGGGGTACCAGAAGGTTAGCGAGAGGTTTATTAAGGAGGATGGAAGCGCTGGAGCGAAGACAAGGTTGTGGGAACTTATTAACTGGTTGGAAACTCATTCATCGATCCAATCCGGAGGGCTTGATTTTTGGAAAAGTTTAGAAAGTCAAACATTAAGCAGTTTAAGGCCAATTCTGACTCATAGGAACATGTCTGAAGATACCAGATGTTGGGGTTTATGCACTGAAGATTTAATTTGTATATGGATTTATAAAATAAATAAAAGAAAAGTTCAATTCATTTCTGTTGTGTTATTTATTTTATAACTTGTGTATATAAACATCCTAGATTGCCGGTTGTAATCTCAAAATGTGTATATGACGTGCAATCTAAAGAGTCCATAGAAAGTAAATAAAGTTCGGTACTTTATTTGCGGTTAATCTATATCTGCGGTCCATTCTGTAATGTAAAGTAATTCTATCCTGAATCATTCATATAAAAATATGGGAATTGAGACACCTTGTATGATGTGATCATATAAGACTGGGTCATGATCTATATGAATCTCTCACGAAGATCCGTTTACTGATGAGATTCATATATATCAACTAATGATGGCTACATGTGGGTGATCTTAATCCTGAATGTCTTATCAACTCCTTCAGGTTAGATTGTTGTATTTGATATACCCTGGGTGAGGTCGGATGTAGTTCCTAATCAATATGCTCTTTATTTTGGGATTGCGGTTTGGCTTGTGGTTGAGAATGTTTGTACACAATAGTGGAATCCACTCATTCTTGTGATAAGTAGATGATAGTTCCATTAAGGGTTAATTCAGGGCTTAGACAATATGAGCGCTCTCCTAATTCCGTTTGGAAATAGGATTTATTGTTCATTATATAATTAATGATACTTAAAGTATATATGTAATTAGAGGGGTATAACGAATATTATGACCCTGCTCTAATTATGAACTGCTGTGGAGGATCACACCATGTGTAATAACTATATCCATGGACACCGAGTTATATCGGTCTGCGTAAAAGCGTCTGTAGTTGAGAGAGTGTTGATTCGGGTTTTTAGTGAAATAACATCGGAGTTAATAATAAAGGAATATTAGTTAATGATTCTAAAGATTATTGAAGCTCGAAATACTGTGGGTATATTAGATCCCTTTGCTAGCCCGATCGATTTAGGTAACAAGGGTCACAATTAATTAATTGGATTGTCCAATTAATTGTGTTACAAAAGTAACATGTATCTATTCAAAAATTAATTGAATAATGAGATTATTTTATTATTAAATAATGGTAATTAAATAAATTAAATAATTAGATTATTTAATTATGTTATTAATCATTAAATGGAGGGTGTTAGTTGATATTTGTTTTTAAATAGAATAAGATAATATTATTATTTTACTTTATTAAATTAAATATTTAAAATGTTTAAATTCAAAATAAATATTTAATTATCGTTAAAAGATATGGGATATTTTTTAAAAGGTTTTAAAAGAAAAAAAAAAGATATCATTAGTTTTTAAAAGATAAACTAATATATATATATATACACAAACTAACCAAAAAGAATAAGAGTTCATGCGTTGAACTAGTACAAAAAAAAAATCGGTAAACCTAAACTGTCTAGGTAGGCGGCCAAAAGAAAAAAAAACTTTGGTGCTTCTTCTTTACGTCCTCTTAAGTTATTGAGTATGTGACACACCCACACGCAGTTACCAGTTCCGAGAATAGCTAGGAAGATCAGTGGTACATACCAGGAGCATTGCTAGAAGTGAAAGAAGTCTCCAAACATTGATAAGGTTCTAATATTTACTTTTGATTATTGATTTTAATTACTTGTGTGTGTGTGTGTATATATATATATATCAATGTTCTAGTAGGCGCTAGGCGCTAGTCGTACGGTGGACCAGCGCCTAGCGCCTAGGGTGCCTAGGTGCCATCTAGGTGGCGTCTAGGCGGTAAGCTTTTTCTTTTTCTTTTTTCTTTTTTCTTTTTATTCCCTTTTAAGCAAATCACAACTTGATTAAATTTAACAAAGTGAATAAAGATCCACATAAAATCATTAGAATTGCTAAGAAAATGATAATTTGACAGATCTAAAACAAAATGAAACAAACCAAAACACTAGAATGGCGGTTTCAATTGGAATGTATGTTTCAGAATGTGGTTTCAATTATTAGTCTAGCTGAAACTGTTTATGGTGGTTTCAATTGGAATATATGTTTGAGAAATGAAAATATAAGGCTTACTAACCAAAACAGAGAAAACAGTGTCGTTTTATAAAAAAAATAAAAATAAAAAATTGCATAAGCCGATTAATCTGCTTCACAAGTCTGGCTAGGTGGCCGCCTAAACGGGTTAGGTGCCCGGCTAGGTGTCCGGTCGTCTAGGAAGGCCGATTAAAGGAAAATCGAGGTGACCAGACCCACCTAATGGCTATGCGGCAGCCTAGGCGCCCACCTAGACCGAATACTAGAACACTGATATATATTTTATTACTATAATAATGTTGCATGTATAAGTTTCGAAAAACAGAGATCCTAAGTTCACTGGTCCCATATTGTTTACGATTTGCATACAAATTTTAAAACCTATTTTCGTTGTGTCATCAGTGAGTGGGATTCTAACAATTGGTTTCAGTGCCAATTTTTTGGAACGAGAAATTTTTTTCGATGCTCGAGTATGTATGATTGTGTAGACACTATTTAAATTGACTGTATGTTGTTTTTTTATCTGTGTAGAATTTGTTAATTTAAAAAAACATGATTGATCGTTAATTATATGGTACAGTGGATTTACGGTTCATGGGTTGTATAATATATATTTTTAACTGTTATTCTAAATAAAATTTATTTTAACCTGTAAACGAAGACATGGAAAAACACGAAGAACAACTATAGCGGATTTCCTATTTTGGATTCATGAGATGAATCAGAGTGACCTGAAGAGACTGAAATGTTTCTAAAGTTACAAGAAGACCAATGAATGCCTTGGGGGCATTTTCATAATTTTAGATTCTAATGTTGTTGTTTAGGTTAAATAATCCACAGTACTTGGTCAATTCATGTGTGCTTTATATTATGTGATGACAAAAACATTGCCATGCATACGTATGTCATTTAGATTAGATGTGCCTACATAAATATATTTCATATGCCATACATGCATCATAGCCTAATATTTTATGTATTTTTTTATTATGATTAAAATAGGTAAATACATAATTGGCTATGAAAATGAGATTAGTTTTTTAATAGTTAGAAAACTTTTTAATTCTCATTAAAATTAATTTACTTATTAAAGAGTTCAATAAGTTAGATTAATATGGTTATTTGTTGTACTTAGGACTAATATGATTAATATCCAAATAATAAATGAATAGCATAAAGTGTTAGAGTTTTAATAGTTAAACTTGGTAAACATTTACAGAATACTCTAACCTTAGTAAATTGTTTACAAAAGCTTAGATTAATCACTAATAGATTAGATTTATAATAGTTAAAAATCAATAATCATTTATTAGTTAATTATAATTTGATTCTAATAATGAATTAGTTAATGCACTAGATAACTTGATTAAAGTTAGTTGTTTAATCCTGTAGAGTCCATGTTCATTAACGGATTATTGAAAACCCTAGTTTTAAAATAGTGAGTGAGAGAGGGATATATGACATATCCCTATATATCCCGCAATCTCCATCATTAGTTAGAAACACCATGAGATTTGAGTGGGGTCTCATGACTGCTTTTCTTTCGTCCTCCCTAAGGAGGGTTTCCACAAAGATCAATACCAATGTTGACTTCCTAAAGGATAGGATTTATGAGGGTATTTCAGGATTGACCGACCCTAAGATGGTAATTCTCGAGTTAAGCTTGTGAGATCTGAAATGGTGGGTTACTCTCACGAAGGTTTTGATTAAGTTTTGTTAATTAAAAACCTAACTGAATAAACGATGGTTGAATGATATGGAATAAGAGTTATTCTAGAATATCATTTGATTGAGAATTTCTTGGTCCAACATGCAAAGACTTGATCGACCCTAAGGCGGCACTTCTTTTTAGCATGTTGGATTGTAATGGTATAGTAACTATTTTTTGTGGTAGTTCTAGTTCGTTAAACATGTTCATGCATCATGTTCAAATTTATGCCAAACTTATTTATTTCAACAATTATGTCTTCTGCGTTACTACAAATTCTTGCAAATGACAAATTAACTGGTGATAACTACACTAAGTGGAAACTTAATATTAATGCAATATTTGTCACCAAAGACCTCAAGTTTATGATTATAGATGAATGTCCTCAAGCGCCTGCTGCCAATGCCTCGCAAAGAGTTCGTTAGGCATACTAGTAATAGGTATTATCTGATGAGAACGCCCGAACATATCTGGTGGCTTCTATGATAGAAATACTTGTCACAAAGCACAAAGTAATGAATTTAATATTCAAAATCTTGGAGTCATTGCAAGCATGTTCGGGCAGCCCTCTAAACAAAAACGACATGAAGTTGTTCGTTCTGCTATGCTCGCTCGTATGAAGGAAGGTACATCAGTTCGGGAACATGTCTTGAGCATGATGTCTTACTTTAACATGGCAGAAGTTAATGAGGTCATTGACAAACCCAGTCAAGTGTGCATCAACTGATGACTCTTTCGAAGAGTTTCGATTAGTTTAAGAGCAAGTACGAGATGAACATTTTCAAGATCTTTGAGTCCTTGACTAAGGACAACAAGGGCAAAACCGGTAAGGAAAATGTTGTCGAACCATCTTCCTCTAGTAATAAGAAGAGGATGAGGTCTGTTGGGAAGGAAACAGGTAAGCCCAAACCCAACCCAGAGCAAAAAGAAGAGTGCCTCCACCAACCAAGGCAAAGGAAAATGTTTCCATTGCAATAAGGTCGGGCACTCGAAGAGGATCTGTCCTCAATATCTGGGGGAGGTAGCCAAGAAAAAGAAAACGAAAGGTAAATATGATTTACTTGTTCTTGAGTCATGTTTAGTGGAAGATGATTCTTCACCTTAGTTAGTTGATTCAGGAGTCACTAACCATATTTGTTCTTCTTTGTATTGGTCTGATTCTTGGACACAGCTTGAGGCGGTAGCATTCTCTATGCATATGGGGTCAAGGGATATCATGTCAGCATGAGCTGTGGCGTAATCAGATTGAATTTTTGTAAAAATAATTTTATATTGTTGGACAATGTATTTTTAATTCATGAATTTACACAGAATTTAATTTCCGTTTCTAAATTTGTAGAACAATCGTATTCTGTTTCTTTGATGAAAAATAAGTTATTATTGCAAAAAAATGGTTTGAATATATGTTCAAGAATTAATTAGGATGATTAAGGTGTGTGATCGAACAAATTTATATATAGGATGATTAATCATCTCCTAAGAAGTATTTACTTGGTTGGAAAGAGTATAATAATGTATTTGACAATCTTTTCATATTAATAAAGTGATTTCTATTTTAACAAATCTTATAGCATTTATAGTTTAATTATTATAGTTGTCAAAAGTAAATAATCATAAGGTCAAAAGACTATGACAAAAGAAGAATTGTTCATACATCTAGATATGTATGAGGTAGACACAATTCTTTAGTTAGTCTTGAATAATATTCACAACTTAAGATAAAAGGTTGGGCATATCTTGTCAAAGTTGTAGATTCTTTTGCTAGCATTTGAGTGAGATCAAATGTGTTATGATGAGTCTAAAATCATCAAAGTGTGGTGTCATTGGGCAAAAGAATCTAGTGCACTGGGTGCATTGAATAGGATCACAATGAAATATTTTATCTAGAACCGTCAATGGATAAAAGTTTTTATTTAAAGACAATCAGAGAGTCTATCTCAATCCTGAGATAAATGATGGACTTATGGTTGCAAGTGTTATCATTTGAGCTATCAATGAGTACGATTATATAGCATAGTCTATCCTCGATAGTTTAGTTGTATTCATTTGTTAATCGATAGAGGACTTCATTTATAGATATGTACATCGTGGCTCAATTTATTGAATGAGAGTAGAATACCATCATATGGATGTTTTGAGGTATTTGATATTAAATCTTAACGTTAAGTTTTCAGTAGTGTTTACTGAAACATGGCTTCTGGATAAGTCAAAATATCCAAGTTCAAAATATGGTCATATGAGTAAATATAGTAACTCTGAGAGCTATAGGCGGTCTATGAGCTCTTGGCGATTACTGATATTCTTCACGAGCATACACTTTCTCCAATAAGATTGTGTAGGGTATGAGTGAGTAACATCAACTTATTTTTCTTTATTTAAAAGTTCAATTTTTGTTCTTTAGTGGAATGAACTAAAATTAAATAGATCGGATCTAAGTGAATCATTTGTTGATTGTGATTGGGTTGTGTCTATTGGAGTTTAAATTTAGATAGCCCGCCAAGATCCCCAATCCACACGAACATGCATGGATCACTTGATATATTCTACCAGACCAATTTAGGGGTCCATCTAGAATTGTATTAAGACATGAGAACTTGTTTCGTTTTGTAAGAATAGGTCTAGTTCACATGTGGATTTTTTATTAAGGTCCAATGTATTTAATAAAATAAGAAAAATAATATATGGCCCATATATATGGTATAGGCAGCAAGGCTATTAAGAATAGCTTAAATATATTATTTTTATTTTATTATTTATTTAAATGGAAATTAATTAATTTGTTGTTTAATTAGTTATTTAACTAAAAGTCAAAAAAAAATTCCTAGTAGGAGATGGTCTCCTAAAACTATACTGTTGTTGGTAGTATAGTTAATGTTAAAGACTATATTTGATAAGTAGATAAATAAAATGAATTATTTATCTAATCAAATTAGGAAGTAATTAATATGGTTACAAACACACTATTGAGTTGGATTAGGAGTCTTGGTATATGATAGAATTCCTTTTTGAAAAGGATTTTTAACCACCAAGTAATTCTACCTAAGGAAAGGATTCTTAACAACCAAGTAAATCCTTCTTAGGAAAAGAACTAAGTCTCCTAATTATATTAAGTGAAATTATGGACAGCTATGTATATATATTAAGAGGATAGAATTTCTTTTAAAAAAGGATTCTTAACTACCAAATAAATCCACATAAGGAAAGGATTCTTGCCAACCAAGGATATCCTTCTTAGGAGAAGACTTATGACCCTATATATAGGTTTGGAAATTTCGGCTAGCTCTAAGGTTTTTTATGAGAGGAATTTCGGCCATGCTAAGAAATTTTTGAGAAGAGAATTTGGCCTAGCAAGAGAAAATTTTGAAGGAGAAAAAATTGTTTTTTCCTCTGGAGATAGTGTGAATTCGGCCAAGAAGAGAGAAAAAGAGAACATTTTTGTTTTCGATAGTACACTAGTATCCTTTGCATCAAAAGGGCTTTGTGCACAACATTGAATCAAGGTTCACACAAGATTCAATCAAATTGATTGATAATTCAAAAGTGACCGGACGTTCTTGGTTTTTCTCATGGAAGATTATTGTAACTAACAAAGAAGAAGATTTTGTTTGTTTCCATCCTCAGGTATACAATTTTAAGATAGGGAGCCCACACTCCTAGGTGATTCACGTTCGTGATTGGATTGGAAGATCTTGTAGATTCAATTCGATGCTAGTTCAATCGTCACGAAAAAAAAGGTACGATACTTTTTATATACATCAATTAATCTAGGGTTAAGGTTCTTGTTATTAAAAGGGATTTTTTTATATACGCAAACCCTAATTTTTGTTTTCTCACCCTTCCGTTGCGTTTTGAACCCGTTTTTCCTTTCAATTGGTATCAGAGCCTGGTTGTACCCATGATTAATTGATGTATTTGTTCGTGAATCTTTTTCTTTTATTGTATATATGCATGTTTTAGAAAGAGATGGCACTCTAGGTATTCGCATATATATTTACATTGGAATGTATGGATATATATATATATATGTTTTATATGTGGTTTGTTATTGCTCAATTTTGGTCCTAGAATTTTAATGTATTTTGTTTTGGGATTGTAACAAGAAGGGTGGTCTATTATCGCCATAATTTCCTTCTTGGTAGTTGCTAAGTTTTGTTGTTGTTGTTGTTGTAATAATAAAAAAATAAAAAAAAACTACAGTATTTTATTATTTAAATTCTTCTATAATACATTCAAGTTTCGAAGACTCGAAAGTTTGAAGAATTAGGAGCAATCGGAACAAGTTTGGGACCGTGCGAACTGTAACAACAAACGTACGTGCGAAGAGCGCGCAACCACGTTTGTTGTGGCATGGGCTGCGCACGACAGCCCCTTTGGTAGCCATGGGCTGCGCATGGCAGCCCTTTATGGGTTTGTGGCATGCGCATGCCCATGGGTAAGGGCGATAGGTGCGCACACCCATGGAAGGTAGCCGAGGGAGTCCGAACGATGAAGGTCGCGTGAAGACTTGTTCGCCAAGAAAAGAGTTCTTGTATTCCAAGATATATGTAATTTACTTGTTTTTCTAGGATGGACCTTAATTGTAGCTATTTATATTTTTGTAAATATTGCAATGTTTGTCATTGTTTGATAACATGTCATATAGAATAGGAGTGTCACTCATATATCTCTTTTGGTATGAACATACATTGAATGGTTTAAGTATCCAAATTGGCATCTAGATAACTTGGTAAATCATTCTTTGGAATTCGATCACACGCCTTAAACAATTGAGTGGGAGAAGGTGTTTTGGAACACCTATGACTTCCAAGTTTAGTTGAGCTTTGTGTTTCGTGAATAACCACCCAAGAGGTATTCATGAATGGAATTTAGCAAGATACTTCTTTACAAGGATAGACTAGACAATTAGCCCAAACGATATCTACTCCCAAACGAGGGATATTCGTGAGGGAATATATTGAAGGTCGATTACTTGGTAACAAACTCAATGTGAGTTTATTAATATCCTCCCAAGAGTTCTTATTAATAAAATCACAAGGCTAAAATTGAAAACGTTGGTTGTTATGTTAACAATTAGGTGGGACCTAGTCCAACTAGTAAATATTGCGTACTCCCAAAGGAGGCGTGACATTTATGGGTATTGAATCATCGTTGAATTTTTACAATTGAATTATTTCATTTAATTCAAGATAAATATTCAAAAGTTCTTTATCATGATTATTTACTTATATAATTTTTGTTATTAAAAAGAAATCATGACCCCATCCCTAATCAATATCCTAAAAGATAATACTTTAACTGATGATAATTATGTCACATGGAAAATGAATATTGGGTTGTTGTTGCAAGCTGAAAAGTATAAGTTCATTCTGTATATTCCTTAAACCACCAAACTAATGAATCTAACTCAGGAAGCAAAGAGATGAGCAATAGTAGTGGAAGTCTTCAGATGAGATGGCTAAATGTACGTTACATTATGGCCATCATCTCCGACGTGTTGCAACAGCAACATGAAGGAATGGAGAATGTTGCCGATATAATGATGTCTCTAGAGGAGATGTTTGCTGTGAGGTCTAGAATGACTAAAAGAGAGAGGCAGTGATTGCTTTTATAAATCTTAGGACGAAACCTGGACAGGGTGTGAAAGATCCCATGATAAAATTCATAACACATCTCAACATTGCTTAACTGAATGGTGCTAAGATAGATGGTTGGACCAAAATTGACATGATTGTCAACTCACTATCGGATCCCTTTGATCAATTTAAATTGGACTACACCTTGAATAATAAGGAATACACCTTGCAAGGCCTGCTGCAAGATATTCAAATCACCCAGATAATCCATATGAAAGGCAAGGGTAAAGAGATTCATATGCTTGGTAAGTTGCTACTGTTAAAGACCCGTAAGAAGGTCAAGAAATAATAGAGGAAAAAGCAACTTGGGCCTTCTTAGAAGGAGACCAACAAAGTAACGAAGATCAAAGGGAAGTGTTTCCTTTGTGGTTAAAAGGGTTAAAGGAATAGACTGAATAAGAATGAATTCAATTTGCATTTTAGCAATAGAGCGTTGGTGTCTACTAGTGTAGTGGGAGATATTAGAAACAATTTAGATTCTAGTAGGCATTTAGATTTAATAAACGTTTATTATGTACCTGAATTCAAGAGGAATTTAATTTCAGTTTCTTGTTTAAATAAAGTTTGTTATTCGGTTACTTTTAATAAAACTTTTATTATTAGTAAGAATAACAAAATTATTTGAAAAGGTACATTGGAAAACGATTTATTCTATTTGCATGGAAATATCTCTCACTTGTTAGACACGTAATCAATGGAACCTAATTATAAAAGAGTAAAATTATCAAAAGATGAAACCTACCTATGGCATATGCGCTTAGGTCTTATCAACCTTAATAGGATTAAAAGATTGGTATCTGACAGACCTCTAAGTGACTTAAAGGTTGATGATCTACCAACTTGCGAATCTTGTTTAGAAGGTAAAATGACCAAAAGGTCGTTTACGACCAAAGGCGCAAGAGCCATCGAATGTTTAAGATTGATACACACTGATGTGTGTAGACCTATGAGCATTCAAGCTAGAGGTGGATATGAGTACTTTATCACTTTCACGGATGATCACTCAAGATTTGGCTATGTGTATCTCATGAGACATAAGTCGGATGCTTTTGATATGTTCAAAGCATTTAAAGCTGAAGTAGAAAATCAGCTTAAGAAACGCATAAAAATCTTGAGGTCCGATCGTGGTGGAGAATATCTATCTGGTAAGTTTCAACAATATCTTATTGATAATGGAATAATTTCTTATTTTTCTGCACCAGACACACCTCAACAAAATGGGGTGGCAGAAAGGAGAAATAGAACTCTTTTGGATATGGTTAGGTCTATGTTGAGTTATTCAACGCTCTATAGTTCTTTTTGAGGATATGTTGTACAAACTGTAATGTATATTCTAAACGATGTACCATCTAAGTCGGTTCCTAAAACACCGCATGAGTTGTAGACTGGGAGAAAGCCTAGTTCACTACAATTTAGGATATTTGGATGTCCTGCACACGTGTTAAAAGGAAAGACAGAAAAGATGGAGTCCCGTTCAGAAACATGCATATTTGTAGGGTATCCAAAAGGAACAAAAGGATATTATTTGTATAGTCCTTCAGATCTTAAAGTATTTGTTTCGACAAATGCTAAATTTTTGGAAAATAACTTTATGAATAATTTTGTGCCTAAAAGTAGAATTGTCCTGAATGAGCTTTTAGGAGATACAATAACACAAGAGATTTCGTAACCAAGCCCAATTGTAAGTTTCGTACCAACACAAGATCAACAATCTACCATACCTCATCATAGTGGGAGGGTTGTTAGAAAACCTGAGAGATACATCGGTTTAGGAGAATCTGTAGAGAATCTTTCGAACGATGATGATCCTTATACGTAAAAGGAAGCAATGGAAGATGTTGATTGTCGTCATTGGTAAAAGGCAATGCAATCCAAAACTGAATCTATGTTCAAAAACAAAGTCTGGTCTCTTGTAGACTTGCCTAAAGGGATAAAACCCATAGGGTGCAAGTGGGTGTACAGGAGTAAAAGAGGAATGGATGGAAAGGTGGAAACCTTTAAAGATAGATTGGTAGCTAAAGGTTATACACAGAAGAAAGGTAACGATTATGAGGAAACCTTCTCTCCTGTGGCCATGCTTTAATCCATTAGGATGCTCTTATCCATTGCGGCATCTCTAGACCTAGAGATTTGGCAAATGGACGTCAAGATAACTTGCCTTAATGGAAGTCTTGACGAAAGCATCTATTTGATGCAACCAGAAGAATTCATTGAAAATGGCCAAGAGGAAAGGGTATGCATGTTGCAAAGATCTATATATGGATTGAAGCAAGCATCCAGAAATTAGAACATAAGGTTCGATCAAGCTGTGAAAAGTTTTGGATTTATTCAAAACCTTGATGAACCTTGTGTATACAAAAGGATTAAAGGCGACAAGTTGGTTTTCCTAGTTCTTTACGTTGATGATATACTACTCATCGGAAACGATGTAGGTGTATTGACATCAATAAAAGAATGGTTAGTAAAACAATTTGATATGAAGGACATAGGAGAAGCAAGTTATATTCTTGGTATCCAAGTCATAAGGGATAGAAAGAATAGAACGATTGCATTATCCCAAGCTTTATACGAAGATAAAATCTTGTCTAGGTTTTCCATGCAAGATTCCATGAAAGGTATGTTACCTTTCAGACATGGAATCAAACTTTCTAAGGAAGAAGTTCTTATGAATGAGCATGAAGAGCAATTCATGAGTAGGGTTCCATTTGCATCGGTAGTTGAAAGTCTCATGTATGCAATGATTTGTACTAGAACAGATATTTGTTTTGTTATTGGCATAGTAAACAAGTTTCAATCGAAGCCTGGTCCTGATCACTGGACGGCAGTCAAGCATATTTTCAAGTATCTTAGGAGAACGAGAGATTATATGCTTGTATACTCTGGATGGGATTTAATTCCTATTGGGTATACAGATTCTGATTTTCAGTCAGATTCTGACTCCAGAAGATCAACATCAGGATCTGTGTTTACTATTGGATGAGGGGCAGTCATATGGAGGAGTATCAAGCAATCTTGTATTGCCAACACAGGAGTTTCAAGCAATCTGATTTTCAGTCAGATTCTGACTCCAGAAGATCAACATCAGGATCTGTGTTTACTATTGGAGGAGGGGCAGTCATATGGAGGAGTATCAAGCAATCTTGTATTGCTGATTCCACCATGAAAGCTGAGTATATTGCCGCATGCGAGGCTGCTAAAGAGAATGTCCGGCTCCGCCAATTCCTGATCGACTTGGAAGTGGTTCCTGATTCGAATAAGCAGATCACTATCTATTGTGACAATAGTGGAGCAATGGCAAATTCGAGAGAACCAAGAAGTCACAAGAGAGGGAAACACATTGAAAGAAAGTATCACCTTTAAAGGGAAATTATGTATAGGGGTGACGTGACGATTACCAAGATCGCGTTAGCAGAAAATCTAGTGGATCCATTTACTAAGGCTCTTCCACAAAAGAGTTTTGATGGGCATCTAGACAACTTGGCGATGAGAGATATGACACATTTGCCATAGAGCAAGTGGGAGATTGTTAGGATTATGATCGATAGCAAGAGTATAATAATGTATTTGACATTCTTTTCATATTAATAAAGTGATTTCTAGTTTAACAAATCTTATAGCATATATAGTTTGATTATTATAATTATTATAATCTATCGAAAACAAAAACGTTCACTTTTTCTCTCTTTTTGGCCAAATTCACACTATCTCTATGAGTTGATCGAATTTTGTCCAGAGTTAAAAACAAATTTTTTACCCTCAAAATTCTCTCTTGCTAGGCCAAATTCTCTTCTTGAAAATTACTTAGCATGGCCGAAATTCCTCTCATAAAAAAACTTAAAGCTGGCCAAAATTTCCAAGCCTATATATAAGGTCATAAGTGCTCTCCTAAGAAAGATTTCCTTGGTTGGCAAGAATCATTTCCTTAGGTGGATTTATTTGGTAGTTAAGAATCCTTTTTCAAAAGGAATTCTATCCTCCTCATATATATACATAGCTGGCCAAAATTTCACTTAATATAATTAGGAGACTTAGTTCTTTTCCTAAGAAGTATTTACTTGGTTGTTAAGAATCCTTTCCTTAGGCAGAATTACATGGTGGTTAAGAATCATTTTCAAAAAGGAATTCTATCCTACACCAAGACGCCTAATCCAACTCAATAGTGTGTTTGTAACCATATTAAAGACTTCATAAATTGATTAGATAAATAATTCATTTTATTTATCTACTTATCAAATATAGTCTTTAACATTAACTATACCACCATCAATAGTATAGTTTTAGGAGACCATCTCCTACTAGGAAAAAGATTTTGACTTTTAATTAAATAATTAATTAATCAAAAAATTAATTAATTTTCATTTAATTAAATAATAAACAAAAATAATATATCTAAGCTATTCTTAATAGCCTTGCCGCCTATACCATATATATGGGACATATATTATTTTTCTTATTTTATTAAATCCATTGGACCTTAATAAAAAGTCCACATGTGAACTAGACCTATTCTTACAAAAGGAAACAAGTTCTCATTCCTTAAAACAATTCTAGATGGACCCCTAAATTGGTCCAGTAGAATATATCAGATGATCCATGCATGTTCGTGTGGATTGGGGATCTTGGCGGGCTATCTAAATTTAAGCTCCAATAGACACAACCCAATCACTATCAACAAATGATTCACTTAGGTCCGATCTATTAATTTTAGTTCATTCCATTAAAGAACTAAAATTTAACTCTTAAATAAAGAAAGAATAAGTTGATGTTACTCAATCATACCCTAGACAACCTTATTGGAGAAAGTGTATCCTCGTGAAGAATACCAGTAATCGCCAAGAGCTCATAGACCGCCTATAGCTCTTCAAGTTACCATATTTACTCATATGACCACTTTTTGAACTTGGATATTTTGACTTGTCCAGAAGCCATATTTCAATAGATACTATTAAAAACTTAACGTTAAGATTTAGTATCCAATACCTCAAAACATCCATATGATCGTATTCTACTCTCATTCAATAAATGGAGTCATGATGTCCATATCTATAAATGAAGTCCTCTATCGATTAACAAATGAATACCAAAAAACTATCGAGGATAGACTATGCTATATAATCGTACTCATTGATAGCTCAAATGATAACACTTGCAACCATATGCTATATAATCGTACTCATTGATAGCTCAAATGATAACACTTGCAACCATAAGTCCATTATTTATCTCAGGATTGAGATAGACTCTCCGATTGTCTTCAAATAAAAACTTTTATCTATTGACGGTTCTAGATAAAGTATTTCATTGTGATCCTATTCAATGCACCCAGTGCACTAGATTATTTTTCCCAAAGACAAAACATTTTGATGATTTTAGACTCATCATAACACATTTGATCCCACTCAAATGCTAGCAAAGGAATCTACAACTTTGACAAGATATGCCCAACCTTTTATCTTAAGTCGTGAATATTATTCAAGACTAACTAAAGAATTGCGTCTACCTCATACATATCTAGATGTATGAACAATTCTTCTTTTCTCATAGTCTTTTGACCTTATGATTATTTACTTTTTACAATTATAATAATTAAACTATAAATGCTATAAGATTTGTTAAAATAGAAATCACTTTATTAATATGAAAAGATTGTCAAATACATTATTATACACTTGCTATCGAGCATAATCCTAACAATCTCCCACTTGCCCTATAGCAAATGTGTCATATCTCTCATCCCCATGTTCTCTAGATGCCTATCAAAACTCTTTTGTGGAAGAGCCTTTGTAAAGGGATCCGCAAGATTTTCTACTGACGTGATCTTGGTAATCGTCACGTCACCCCTGTGTACAATTTCTCTCAGAAGGTGATACTTTCTTTCAATGTCTTTCGCTTTCTTATGACTTCTTGGTTCTCTCGAAATAGCCACAGCTGCACTATTGTCACAATAGATAGTGATCTGCTTATTCGCATCAGGAACCACTTCCAAGTCAATCGGGAATTGGCGGAGCTGGACAACCTCTTTAGCAGCCTCGCATGCGGCAACATACTCGGCTTCCATGGTGGAATCGGTAATACAAGATTGCTTGATACTCCTCCATATGACTGCCTCTCCTCTAATAATAAACACAGATCATGATGTTGATCTCCTGGAGTCAGAATCTGATTGAAAATCATAATCTGTATACCCAACGGGAATCAAATCCCCTCTAGAGTATACAAGCATATAATCTCTCATTCTCCTAAGATACTTGAAAATATGCTTGACTGTCGTCTAATGATCAGGACCAGACTTCGATTGAAACCTAATAACTATGCCCACAGCAAAATATATCTGGTCTAGTACAGAGCATTGCATACATGATACTTCCTACTTCTGAAGCATATGGAATCCTACTCATGAATTTCTCTTCATGCTCATTCTTTGGAACTTGTTTCTTAGAAAGTTTGATTCCATGTCTAAAAGACAACATACCTTTTTTGGATTCTTGCATGGAAAACCTAGACAAGATTTTATCTATGTATGAAGCTTGGGATAATGCAATCTTTCTATTCTTTCTATCCCTTATGACTTGGATACCAAGAATATAACACATTTGATCCCACTCAAATGCTAGCAAAATAATCTACAACTTTGACAAGATAAAGGCGCCCAACATTTTATCTTAAGTTGTGAATATTATTCAAGACTAACTAAAGAATCGTGTCTACCTCATACATATCTAGATGTATGAACAATTCTTCTTTTCTCATAGTCTTTTGACCATATGATTATTTACTTTTGACAATTATAATAATTAAACTTTATATCCTATAAGATTTGTTAAACTAGAAATTACTTTATTAATATGAAAAGATTGTCAAATACATTATTATACTCTTGCTTTCATGTATAATCCTAACAAGATCCCGATAAAGAGTAATGGCTTAAAGCCATGAATCTCGAGATGGAGTCCTTGTACTCTAACTCAGTCTGAGATCTTGTAGACTTACCGAATGAGGTAAAACCCATAGGGTGTAAGTGGATCTACAAGAGAAAGAGATGAGTACAACAGAAGGTAGAGACCTTCAAGCCAATGCTAGTGGCCAAGGGTTATACCTAGAAAAAAAGGGTCGATTTTGAAGAAACTTTCTCACCAGAAGCCATGTTTAAGCCTATTAGTAATCTTTTATCTATTGTTGTCTATTTTGATTATGAAATTTGGCAGGTGGAAGTCGATATTGCATTCTTGAAAGACAATCTTGACGAGAGCATCTATGTGATACAACCAGAAGGATTCGTGTTTCCAAATCAAGAGCAAAAGGTGTGCAAGCTGTAAAGTTCCATCTACGGACTTAAGCAAGGATCTAGAACTTGGGTCATTAGGTTTGATGATGTGATCAAAACCTATAGCTTCTAGCAGAATGTCTATGAGCCTTATGTCTATAAGCGCATCATTAACCAAAAGGTTAGTTTATTGGTCATATACGTGGACGACATTTTACTCAATAAGAATGATGTGGGAGTGTTATTTGAGGTAAAGGGCTGTCTAACGAACCAATTCCAAATGAAAGATTTGGGAGAGGTGAGTTATGTTCTAGGGATCCAACGTATAAAGGATCATAAGAACAAACTCATAGCACTGTCTCAGGTATCGAATATCGATAAAATTCTTATGCGAGTTTTGTTGCAAAACTCCAAGAAATATAATTTACCTTCTAGGCATGGATTTTTCTTGTTTAAGGAACAATGTCCTAAGACGCCATAAGAAGTTAAGGATATGAGATGTGCACCTTATGCATCAGCAGTAGGTAGTCTCATGTATGATATGTTATGCACGAGACCAGACAGTCATTATGTAGCGGGAGTAATCAACAGGTACTAGTCCAACCCAGGATTCGATCATTAGGTTGCTATCAAGAATATTCTCAAGTATCTTCGAAGAACGAGAAATTATATGCTAGTGTATTCCGAACAGGATTTGATCCCGTTAGGATACAAAAATTATGATTTTTAGTCAGACAGGGATTCTAGAAAATCCACATCTGTATCAGTATTCACCCTAGGTGGTAGAGCCAATGTGTGGAAAAGTATTAAGCAATCTTGTATTGCTGACTCCACCATGGAAGCTGAATATGTAGCTGCTTGTGAGGCTGCTTAAGAGGTTGTTTAGCTCCGTAAGTTCTTGAGTTATCTAGATGTTGTTTCAGGTCAGGATAAGCCCATAACACTTTATTGTGATAAAGGTGGTGTAATGGCTAATTCCAAATAACCAAGAAGCCATAAGAGAGGAAAGCATATAGAGAGAAAGTATTATCTCATTAGAGAGATAGTGCAGAGAGGAGATGTGATCATCACGAAGATAGCTGCACAAGACAATCATGTTGACCCACTTGCAAAGACCTTACGAGCTAAAGTGTTTTCGGGTCACCTAGATGGTCTAGGGTTACGATACATGCCTCACATGCTTTAGTGCAAGTTGGGGACTAAAGATGCAATTTGCAAATGGATTTATGAAACAAAGAGGTTCAATTCATTCTTGTTGTGTTATTTATTTTATAACTTGTGCATATAAACATCATAGATTGCCAGATGTAATCTCGAACTGTATATATGAGTGTCATATACTGATGGATACAGTAAGAGACATGCAATCTAAAGAGTCCATAGATAGTAAATAAAGCTAGGTACTTTATCTGTGGTTAATCTATAGTTGAGGTTCATTCTGTAATGTACAATGATTCTATCATGAATAATTCATGTGAAGGTATGGGAATGGAGACACCTTGTATGATGTGATCATATGGGACTAGGCCAAGATCTATATGAATCTCTCACCAAGATCCGTTTACCGATAAGATTCATATATATCAACTAATGATGGATACATGTGGGTGATCTTAATCTTGAATGTCTTATCAACTCCTTCAGGATAAATTGTGGTATTTGATATACCATGGGTGAGGTCGGATGCAGTTTCTGATCAATATGATCTGTATTTTGGGATTGGGGTTTGGTTTGTGGTTGGGAAGGTTTGTACACAATAGTGGAATTTACTCATTCTTATGATAAGTAGATGGTAGTTCCATTAAGGGTTGATTCAGGGTTTAGACAATATGAGCGCTCTCCTAATTCCGTTTAAATAGAATAAGATAATATGATTATTTTATTTTATTAAATTTAATACTTGAAATTTAATTTAAAATGTTTAAATTCAAAATAAATATTTAATTATCTTTTAAATATATTAGATATTTTTTAAAAGATAAAATTATATATATATATATATATATATACTCTTGGGTCATGCTACGGTACAACTAAGGGTGATATGTTGTACCGTACAACATAAAATTTATCTAGTTTGAAAGGAAAAACAATAACACATAATATTTTTACCTCATACCTGATACCTGTTACATCGGTTCTACCCAAAAACATATTATAGTCTCTCAGTCTCTCTCCTCTCCTCTCATTCTCACCTCTGTTGCTCCATTGTTTCTCTCAACCGATATCTGGCACTCCATCACTCTTAGTCTCCCACCATGATTTGTCTCTTCATCTTGGTTGGTGTCTCTCTGGCGGCTTCTTATCCATCTCCACGGTGTCTCTCCAGCAACCTGTTCTCCATCTGGACGGTCTCTTTCCAACGGCAGCTCTGTCGTTCGCTCTCTCTTCTCTACAGCTGCAAATTTATTTATTGGTTACATACATTTATTTCCCATAACTCACTTAGTCTCTCATTCTCAACCTATCACTCTCTCTCTCTCTCAACATCTTCTCTCATTCTCTTAAGTTGACTTCAACGAAGAGATCTGGAAATGGTGTAGGATGTCCGGTTGCGGAGCAAGCGCTATGGAAGGCGGCGAGGCGACTTGTGATGATGATGGTCATGAAGGCTACGACAGTAGCGGCGCATGGGAGAGCAGCCGAATTTGATGATGGTTCCATTACAGAGCTGGGTCAGTCACCGAAAAGATGTAGATTTGGCATTCCAATCACTTCTATTGTCGATTTGTGCTAGGAGACACCTCACTACAACTTGATGCTTCTTTTTCAAAGACAGGTTTTCATTTCATTTTTTAAAATTAAATTTACTATTTTCATTTTTTAGAATTTGTGAGGATTATGGGTTTTGTGTTTGAACAGTCGAGTTCAATCTGTCTCACTGAAATCCATATCCACCGAAAAATCCATATGGGTTTGGTTTTTGATCGCTTTTTGGTGGGAAAAAACTGTCTTTTTGAATAAAACAAGAGTGAAAAAAATCAATGTTTTTGTATATTTTATTTTTGCAAATTATGTACATTTGTTTTCCTAAATTTCAATTCGTATATAAATTAATAATTTATTCTCTAAATTACTACTTTAATTTTGTTGTTTTAGACTTTAATTTGGATAAAAGTTTTGATTTTTCTAATTTTTTAAGTTTTAAGAATAATTTCATGTTCTTATTATAGCATGTCTGTGGAGAAATATCCAAACAATCCAATGCTCGGTCACCGTAAAATTATCGACGGAAAGGTAATTTGTGTTCTTTGGAGACAGCTTATGTTGATTTCGAGCTTCACTGTTTGTGATGGATAATAGATCCATTTGATAGTAATCGTTACTATGTCTGTGTGTTTTGTGTTTGATTGTTGCTGTTAATTTGTAGGTTGGTAAATATGTGTGGCAAACTTATAAGGAAGTTTATGACTTCGTGATAAGAGTTGGAAATGCCATCCGCATTTGTGGCGTTGAGGAAGTAAATCTGTATCTTGTTTGAAAATTATTCATTGCTTGGTCACCATTTTTTGTTTTGTTTCTTACGATTTTCTTACTTGTTGGTCATTTATAGGGAGGCAATTCTTGTATTTATAGTGCCAATTCCCAGAGTGGATTGTGACATGGAGGTATGGTTTTTTTTTAACTTGATTGATGTTTTATAAGTTATCTTATGTGAGTCTTAGACTAAAAGTAACTATTGAGGTAAAATAACGAAGATTGCCAAAGGATTCCATCTCATATATATGTGGTTACATAGTGGTATGGGTAGTGGATTCCATCACATCTTTCTATGGCTATTTATATGGTTTATCAATGTCTTATTGATAGAGCGATTTGTAGGTCAGCTTTATCAAACTGCAATAAGGTTTAGGAAATGGGTGGGCGTATGACTCTTTAAAGTCTAAGTATTCTTACTGTGATTCCTTAATTTTCCACATTTCTTTCTGAGAGCCCTAATTAAAAGAAGTTCATTTACTTTAGATTATCTTTGCAACTGGTAAACATGGGAGTATTTATATGTGGAATCTTCAAGGAGGAAGAAGTTCTTCTGCTTTTTAGAGTCATAAAGTGGTACATAATAAGGCTAGGATTTTTATTTACACATATCTTCTTTTTGATCTTGCAATGAGTGTACTCAAATGAGCGTATTCAACAATCTGCAAGCAGTACCTGCACAAGTACAATCTTAATTATATTCTGTATTTGTCTCACTGGCAATTATCTGTCTCATACTACTCCTAACATCTTTTTCTTGATACAAATTGGTTTGCGGTAGCTTTGCTAGTTGCCTATGTCTATCGTAACATCGAGTTATTCGATGACAACTTTGAATTATCTTATGTATGTGATATAGTTGCTTTTAATAATTGATCTTCCTGCATAATTATATATCCTGTCCATCCAGGTTTGTCATCCACCTCTAGCATATTTGAAGTTAGCAACAATGCTAGAGAAAACTCTGTCTTTGAAGGTATTTAACTGTTCTAATATTATCTTTTATTAGTTTTATGGAAGGTTACTGTGAACTATGGATAATTGTGTTTGTTTTCAGAAACTGAGCATTTTTACTCTCACCATTCTTCATTTTTTTTAAGGCAGAGAGTACATGGCCGGGTATTGACCAGTATTCATGTCAATAGGTCTTTAAAATATGATTTTTTTATTTATTTAGTGATTGTGAAGCTCTAAATTTTTTAACATCTTGTTCATTCTTTGTTTTCAATATTACTTGTTTGAATCTTTATAGACCGCATGATATTCTTTTGTGACTTTTATTTTTGAAGAATTATATACTATGAAATTTCGTTGAGTTAGATAGTATTCATTACGAATGAAAGTATGTTAGATAGGGGATCTTATAAAGTTAGCTAGCTACATAACAGAGTTCTTGCTCACACAAATTTTGGCTTGAAAAATTGATCAAATGATTCAACAAAGAACGTTACTGCAGTAGGAAAGTATTTTTTTCTTTTCACAATCAAAGCATAATATTACGAGTCACTTTCAATAGTAGCAAAAATACTACACTTTCGATAGTAGCTTTTTAGATGTGAGCTTCACCTTGATCAAACTCTGATACTTTTCTTTTTTCATTCTCTAAGGTGTTGAAATAGTAGATTCAAGTCATTTACTACTCCCGAAAACATTGAAAGGCTTATCTTTCCTTTTAAGGATAATAGATGATTCATTATTTTGCTTTTTTATTTAGTTTACTCTTGGATAGGTTTAAGTTTTTTTGCTACTTAGCTATTAAAATGTCTTAGATTATATTATTCATTCACTTGGTGTGTTCCCTATTGGTTTGATAAAAAAACATTATTTCAAAAAACATTACAGATCTATGAAGTGGAGACCACATGAAATATTATCTACTGTATTTATGCTTTTTACTATACTGAGTGGAAATATTAAAATTATTACTGTAGATTTTAAACTGAAATTGAGAGGAAATATTGACATTGGGGAAAAATATTTTTATATTAATTATTGACAGAGTTAGATTTTTTTAATTAATTTTTCTGAATTTTATTATTAATTGTGTAATTTTTTATTCATTATTGGAGGACAAATAGATTCAAGGAAGTGTTGTAGGAGTTGAGACATGGATGAAAAAGAACATGATCCTGAATTTTCTGTTTGCTGTTTTGAGTTTTTTCTTCTCCTCTTTGTTTTTAAATTACTCTTGTTTTGTTTTTGTTTTTGTTTTATGGGCTGAGATATGGGTATCATCACTGGTAGTCATTTGAGAGAAATGAAGAAGGGTCTATTGCATATTGCTTTTGTAGTTATCAATGGGGGATCTTTGTATGTTTTTTTTTATTTGTTTAAAGGGAAAATTTTATCAATGAATTGGATTTGCCTCATTGATATCATTTTTATTGAGGTGGGTTTGGCATTCAATTTTGATGAATTCTTCTTCCTTTTTCTTCATGTTTGGGTGTTGCTTATTTATATAAAAGCATAGAGTAGCCTTTTTTTTTGAAGATTTTGTTTCTTTTGAAATCGATAATATCCAAAAAAAATATACCGTTTCTTTTAAAACATTAATCATGCATTCTATACTTTTTTTTTTCCTTTTTGCATTTCAGAAGCTTATTAAAGACCCAACTTGCGAATGTGTATCCATGGGCTAAAGCCCTAGGATCTGGCACATGTGTAGTTAAACTTAAATAGTATGGTGTGCACATATTTTGTGTATGTAGGTGATTTGGTGGGAATTGGAGTTATTGTATATCCACACGTTCATTTTATGTGCTCGTGTTTGATTAATTGGTGATTAAAGAGTGTACGCTTGCTATATATTAACATTTTTGTAGATGATATCTTATATGGGTCAATCATGACTTGACTAATATGAATTGTATACTATTATACCTTTTGTAGCTATTGAATTTAGTCATATCCATGTGTAGGAGTACTTTTGCTATTAACCAATTATATAATACTTTACGCAAAATTATAAGTAGACATACATGGTAAAGGAATAGAAAAAAAACCCACACATTCAAGAAGATGGAGGATGGCAATCCACACTTAAGGAGACCAAGAGATTTCTTTCAAAAATTATATTTACAACTAATTTAGCATCCCTTCGTTTCAGCATCATTCGGTGATAGCATTGTCAACATAAACCAAAATAGTAGGTCATACCGTTGTTAACATAAACCAAAATAGTATGTGGAAATTACTGATGCCACATATTTGGTTAACACTTTGCAGAAATATCAAAACCTTTAAACATATTAATTATTCATAATTTTGTTTTATATATATTAAGAAATTTGTTTCATATAGGAAATGAACTTGATTCACAATGACTCAAAGGAGTGTCGAACCACCGGTTAATTCGGTCGACTGTAATTAGATCTGGTCTTCTATGGTATGGGATTACCCACAACAAAAATTTCACACAAAAAAGCACAACCACCCTTAATTCTACCAATAATCGATCAACAACGCGTAACAACCCTTACTTCTAGCAATAATAAATCAACAAAGTGCACCATACTTAGAACTACACACTTACCAACTCTAATCAACAAAATGACGAAAACAATGTGTTCTTAACAAATAACACCCAATGAACTACCAATTATCTTGTCAATTGTATAAAACCTTAGAAAGTAGAGGAATATATGCCCTAAATGATCACTTGAAGATGAATGTAGAAGATTTGGATAGGATTACCTTTATAGATAAAGAAGAACCATTGTGGATTGCTTGAGAGCATTTTTGGTGGTTAAACTTATGTTTGCAAATTTCTTTCCGCAACCTAGGGTTTTGTCACTATTTTTATGCAGGTATGACTTTAAGGTGACCTGGACGTCGCTTTTACCATATCGCTTTTAACATAAACGGTGTCGTTTAACTTACAGGTTAGGGAAAAAACGTTCAAGAGGTCGCTTACTTTTATGCACAAGTAGCCCTCTTGTGGTTGCTTTCATCTCTGGTATGGGATTACAAGTCCAAGGCAATAGCAACCTCAAGGTGACTTCGTGTCTGGTGGCTTAGAGGTTGATTTCGTCTCTAGTATGGGGTTACAAATCTGAGACAATAGCGACCTTAAGGCGACTTCGTGTCTGGTCGCCTTGAGGCCGCTTTCGTCTCTGGTTCAGGACTACAAATCCAAGGCAATAATGACCTTGACTTTGTGTGTGATCATCATGAGGACGCTTTCATCTCTGGTTTGGGACTACAAATTAGAGACAGTAGAAACCTCGAGGCGACTTCGTGTGTGGTCACCTAAATTGTTCACTCTAAGTTAAGAGGAATGTTAAACTTTTTCAACATGCCAACAAATGAAGGAAATCAACCCAAAGTAAGTTGTTCAAAGAACCATATGTGTTGTTTACATTGCATTCAACTTGTTCATGGATATTTATGTTCACTTGTTCACAAAACAAGTTTAACGTTTATAGGAACGTTTAACTCGTTCAACATACGTTGAACTTGTTCACTACGGTTTACCTAAAATTGTTCATCGAACAAGTATAAGGTTCATATGAACATTAAACTTGTACATACATTCAACTTGTTTGTGAATTTTAACATTGACTTGTACATCGAACAAGTTGAATGTTCAGAGCAACATAAAACTTGTTCACCCAACGTTTAACTTGTTGATAACGGTTTTTACGTAAATTTTTTCAGTGACCAACTTTAACATCTTGTGAAATCAATTTATATTTTTATAATGACCTTGAGAATGATGGTTTAAGTTAGTTTTTTTTTTTTTTTTGTAGTTTGATGTTGGATTTTTGCTTCATGTAATGAAATTTTATAGTGTTGGATTTTGAATAAGCTTTTGATGACGTGTATATGATTTATATTACTAATTTTGTTTATTTGATTTTTTGTAAGATATTAATTATATATATATATATATATATAATTTTAATAAGATTCTTGACAAAATTTATTTTGTATTGTTGACAGTTTTCAACTGTCAAAAGGTGTTTGACAATTTTTTCACTACCAATATCTTTCTTGACACAACCTTCCTTAACAGTTTGAAAACTATCGACGAGTGTGATTATTGACAGTTTTTAACTGTAAAAAAATTCATTTTTCTTGTAGTGACTCAATATGATTATGATGATGCACTCATATGCATAATGTTCCCACAGACTTTGGGAGATTAGTGGTATAGATGGCTTTGTGGCCTTACTAGTGGCTCGATCAGGAACTTTGAAGAATTGATACAAGCCTTTACCAAACAGTTTATGGGAAACATCCAGAGGAGGAAGTCAATATCGGTCCTCTCAACCTAGAGGCAAAAGAGGGACGAGAAATTGAAGGATTACCTAGCCAGATTCTCCCAAGAAGTATCAGAGGTACATGATCCCAATAATATTCACAACTTAAGATAAAGGTTGGACGCCTTTATCTTGTTATAGTTGTAGATTCTTTTGCTAGCATTTGATTGGAATCAAATGTGTTATGATGAGTCTAAAGTCATCAAAGTGTGGTGTCTTTGGGTAAAAAAATCTAGTGCACTTGGTATATTGAATAGGATTATAGTGAAATACTTTATCTAGAACCGCAATTGGATAAAAGTTTTCACATGAAGACAATCGGACAGTCTATCTCAATCCTAAGATAAATGGTGGACTTAAGGTTGCAAGTGTTATCATTTGAGCTATCAATGAGTATGATAATATAACAGAGTATATCCTCAATAGTTTGGTGGTATTCATTTGTTAATTGATAGAGGACTTCATTTATAGATATGGACATCGGGGCTCCATTTATAAAATGAGAGTAGAATATCATCATATGTATGTTTTGAGGTATTGGATATTAAATCTTAACGTTAAGTTATCAATAGTGACTATTGAAATATGGCTTCTGGACAAACCAAAATATCCAAGTTCAAAATGTGGTCATATGAGTAAATATGGTAACTTGGAGAGCTATAGGCGGTATATGAGCTCTTGGCGATTACTGATATTCTTCACGAGGATACACTTTCTCAATTAAGATTGTCTAGGTTATGAATGAGCAATATAAACTTATTTTATCTTTATTTAAGAGTTCAATTTTAGGTATTTAGTGGAATGAACTAAAATTAGTAGATCAAAGCTAAGTGAATCATTTGTTGATTGTGATTAGGTTATGCCTATTGGAGCTTAAATTTTGATAACCCACCAAGATCCCAAATTCACACGAATTTGCATGGATCTCTTGATATATTCTACCGGACCAAATTATGGGTCCATCTAGAACTGTATTAATGTATGTGGACTTGTTTCTTTTAGTAATAATGAGTCTAGTTCACAATTTGACCTTTTATTAAAGTCCAATGGATTTAATAAAATAGGAAAAACAATATTTTACCCATATTTATATAGCTAGGGCGGCAAGGGACTATATAATAGCCTTATATATTGTTTTTTTTTTAATTTAATTAAATGGAAATTAATTAATTATTTAATTAAACGTAAAAATCTTTTTCCTAGTAGAAGACGGTCTCCTAGAATCATATTATTGTTGGTAATATGATAAGTATCAAATACTACATTTGATAAGTAGATAAGTAATAGGAATTTATTTATCTAGGCAAATTAGGAAGTATTTGATTTCTATTAAAACTCTAATTGGTAATTGGTCAAATTAGAAAGTTTTAATATAGTCACAATTTAATTATATTCAATAATTGGTTATTGAATAAATACATTATTTTAATTGAATTAGGAGTCTTAGTGCGGAAAAGAAATCTTTCTTTGAAAAGTTTGAAAAGGATTCTTTGTCACTAAGTAAATCCACCAAGAGATAGGATTCTTGCCCACTAAGTAAATCCTCTTTAAGAAAGGATTTAAGAACACACACATACACACACACACACACACAAACATATATATATATATATATATATATATATATATATATATATATATGTCCATAAAAAATTCGCCCAAGGCTAATTCTAAGTGAAAATTTTCGGCCAAGACTAAGGTTTTTAAGAGAGATTTCGGTCTAGAGAGAGAATTTTGAGAGAGAAAAAATTTAGTTTTTGCTCTAGATAAAATTTGGCCAACTCATAGATTTGGTGTGTGAAAATTCGTTAAAGAGGAAAAGGAAGAAAGACCGTTTATTTTCGATAGTGCACTAGTAGCCTTTACATTAAAAGGTTTTGTGTACAACATCAAATCAAGGTTCACGCGAGTTTAAATCAAATTGATTGATAATTCACAAGTGACCTAACATTCTTTATTTTTTCTCTTGGAGGATTATTGTGACTAACAAAAGAAAAGATTTTGTTTGTTTCCATCCTTAGGTATACAATTTAAAGAAAGGGAGCCCACACTTCTACATGATTTATGTTCGTGAATGATTTGGAAGATCTTACGGATTCAATTCGATGTTAGTTCAATTGTCATGAGGAAAAAGGTACGATACTTTAATTATATGTCAATTTATATAGGGTTAAGGTTCTTTCTTTTAAAGGGAAAATTTTAAAATATACCAAATACTAATTTTACTCTTCCGCCTCGTTTTTAATCGATATTTCCCTACAGATGATGCAATGGTTTTGGCATTTATTAATAGTTTGCAACATAGCCAACTGTCACTTAGCTTAAGTAAGAAAGGGTCGACCACTTACGCGCACCTGGTGGATGAGGTTGGGGGATACATGATAGCGGAGGAAGAGCAAATTTCCAATGGTGGGGAGTTCATACATGGTGACTGTTTGGAAGAAGACCCAAAACCTAAAAATAATAGTTTGAAAGGAAACAAGAAGTGGGATTAGAAGAACAACAATTCAGGCAAGGGCAAAGAAGGTCGGAAGGATGATAACTAAAAAGGCAATAGAAACTTAGAAGGCAATACACCAATTACACTTCCTTGGTCAAGAAGCAGAGGGAAGTCTTGACTGTGATAGAGGACAAAAACCTATACAAGAAGCCCTCGAAGCAATCAAACTTTGCAAGAATGGACACCTCAAAGTATTGTCGATTCCACCTTGAGAATGGTCATGAGACCTAAAAGTGTTACCAGCCAAGGGATTACATCAAGAAGCTAATCAGAGAACGACATTTAAAAGATGTATTCTTGAGAGGAAATGATGATCGATAGAGAGATTCCAAGAGGGATGACTAGGACAGGAAAAGCAGCCTCAAGGGAAATTCAGATAAAGGGGCTATAAACACAATCTTCGGAGGAACCTACAATGGGAGGAGTAGTTGAGAGAGAATGAATGATGTTTGTGAGGCGATAGAAGGCCAAAGAACCTTAGAGGTGAACTTAGTCGGTCCTGAGCAGAAGAAGGCTAAACAGGGTTAGGATCTGATAGTGTTCTCTGAAGTTGATGCACACGGGCTTGAAGTCAGGCCAAATGACTCATCGTGGTAATGGTTTGTATTGATCAAAGAGAAGTAAGAAGAGTGTTAATCGATAATGAGATCTCATCAGATATTTTAAGTGTCGGAGTGTTCGATAAGTTGGGGCTATAAAGAAAAGACTTACAACTACTGACAGTCCCACTACGGGGGTTTGGTAGAGTGGAAGTGAGATCTCTGGGGACAGTTAAGTTACCTATAAAAATAGGAACTTACCCAGATATTGAAAATTGGCAATGCCTTGCTGGGCAAACCATTCTTAAATAAATTGAAGGCTATCATGACAACCTACGACCTAACGATCAAGCTTCTTACTGAGGCATGAGTGGTTTTTAAGAAAAGCTCACAATAATGGGCAAAGAAAGAAAACCCGACAGTATATAAAGAAAAGAAAGATTCAAATGTGATGCTAATTGACCTATTATGAGGGAAAACTGTTATGAGGTCAATGAGGAAGAAGCTCGAGCCGAGGACCTAGACCCAAGGGAGACATCCTCAGAGTTTGAGAAAGATCAAGAAGAAGAACCAACCTCTTAGGTTATGCTTAATGAAGGTAGTCCAGACCAAACAATCTTACTAAGGGCTTAGCTGTCCGACCAAGTCCGGAGTGGTCTAACTCACTTGTTGAAAGAATTCAAAGATGTGTTTGCCTGGAAGCTTGAGGACACGTCAGTGATTGATACCGAAGTAATATCCCACTACTTGGCAATCGATTCAGAGTATAGGCTGGTTGTTCAAATGAGACACCGTTTCAACCCGAAGAGTAGTAAGGTGATCAAGGAAGAGATCAAAAAACTTTTAGCATCAGGGTCAATCAGAGAGGCTTAATACTTGTAGTGGGTTGCAAATGTTGTGTTAGTAAATAAAAAGAATGGACAGAGGAGGATGTACGTATACTTCACTGATTTGAATGAGGTATGTCTAAAAGACAAATTCTTTCTGTCCATAATAGATCAGTTGGTAAATACAACTACAAGACACGAGTTGCTTAGTTTCATGGATGCTTACTCTAATTACAACCATATCAGGATATTCGAGCCAGACGAAGAAATAAAAAATTCACGATCGACCAAGGCCTTTATTGCTACAAGGTGATCCCTTTTGGTCTAAAAACTACTAGGGCAACTTACCAAAGGTTGGTAAACAAGATGTTTGCTCGACAGATCTGTTGAAACATGGAAATGTATATGGATGATATGTTAGCAAATAGTATCACTATTGACATGCATGTGACGGACCTGAGGGAGACATTTGAAATACTGAGGAGGTTTGGGATGAAGCTCAATCCGAAGAAGTGTCTTTTGGGGTGCCTTCGGGGAAGTTCCTCGGTTTCCAAGTCCACCAAAGAGAAATCAAGGTAAACCCCAAACAAATAAAGGCACTAAAGGATATGAGGTCACCTGTTACCTTGAAAGACATTCAGAAGTTGATCAGCTACTTGGCCTCAGTGAACCACTTCATCAGCAGATTGACCGACAAGTGCTTACCTTTCTTCAAGGCTATAAGGAAAGGCAAATGAGAAGAGTGGACTGAAGAATACGAGGAGGCCTTTAGAAAAATCAAAAAGTACCTTGGTAAGGCTCCGATTCTATCAATACTGCTAGACTGTGAGGTGTTATACTTATACCTTTTAATCACGCCGGTGGCTACGGGGTCAGTCTTGGTTAGATTGGATGAAAGAGTATCAAAGCCGGTGTACTATATCAACAAAGTTTTACTACCAATAGAGACAAGGTACTCAACAGCTGAGCAGAGTACACTTGCACTCTTATCAAGAACAATAAATCTAATGCCCTACTTCCAGGCACACATGAGCGAAGTTTACATAGACGACCATTTTAAGCAAATCCATTCCAAGCTAGAAGTATCAGGACAACTGACAAAATGGGCAGCAGTTGAGCAAAATGAGTTCGATATCACTTACTAGCCAAGGGTTTCAATTAAAGGCCAGCCTACAATAAATTTCATTCGTGTCACTAAAGCTTGAAAACAACATATATTCATGAAGTACATTTTTCAAGTCTTTAGAACTAAAACACAAAATGTCGGAACAATAGATCTTATCAATAAAGTCATCTAGCGATTATTTAGAGCATATATTCACGAAGTATTCAATAGAAACCTAATAGGCTCTAAATATACAAGAAATTTTGTTAATCCAAAATATGATCAGTTAAAAAGACATAGCACAAGTAAAGACTATCAATCATCAAAATCAATCAATTGAAGCACAAATAGTCCTAAATAGAATGCTAGCACATGACAACACACAAGCATGTGAAAACATAGGTTTCAAGTGAACCTAACTCAACATACATGACACTAATCAAGTTTGAACTTGCTTCTATAGAGTCTAAAACTCTAATAAAAGTATACATATCAAACATACATATATTAAAGAAGAAAACCCAAGGTAACTGAAGACTTTGGAGAACAAAACTCCATAGATTAATCAATACTACAAGAAAAACTTGCAGCCTCAAATTTTTGTGTAGAGCCATCAGAAATCATAGTCAAATGACCTCAAACCTCCTTGAAAATGATAGAGAATTGATAGACGAAGAATTTTCAAGTTGAATCATTTGATCGGAGTTCAAATGAGAAAGTTATAGTGTTTGGAAGATGAGAAAGTTTGAGAGAAAATTCTACACAATTTGTTTTTCAAGTTTTTCTTCGTAGAATGAAAAGATAGGGAAATAAGATATTTAAAGGAGGGAAACAAGACAAAAAAAATGAAGGACCAATCAAGAGGTGCCTCCTCTACTTCTCATGGAGGTGTGTGGTGTTAGGTTTTTGGTTTGTGTTGGCAATAATTTCATATCAAAAAATTGTTTCACTTGTATTGATTAGTTGTCTTAGATTGATGATGATTCAAGCTTCAAAGAAGATGTGGCAACCCATCAAGCAAGTTCAAGTATTCAAAGGAGAAATGTGCATAATTGCTTTACCAAGGTATATTAAGACCTCATTTCTCTTACAAGGCTTAGACACACACACTCATTGTATTCATATGTGTCCCTGCATCGTCGTGCTCATTATGTATAACACATTCACACACTTGATATTGAATGCTCATGCATTAGTGCTAAACTAACTAGTTTTGGAAATTGCATGTATTTGGACTATGTCTATGAAATAAGCATTCTTGTGTGATATGTGTTTATAAGTTTATAAGTTTGGATAACAAGGACATTGGACTTGTATTTGGTATTATATTACTCCTTATTATGTTTCGATCATTTCGGTTACTCATACATTTGATTTCCAGTTCAAAGTTAAGGGTTACAAAACTTTCTGGTCACTTTACATGCATTGTTTTTGTCCTCGTGTATTGGGTCGAATTCAAAATTATTGGTCTAAGTTTCATAGTCTTCCATGTTTATGAGAGAGTCCTAATTTATAATCCATAAATGGATTTTAATTTAAATGGATTTTAATTTGGAGTTCAGAGGCCGGAGAATGGTCGAAGAACGCGGGAGGTGAGCATGGGAGTGAGGCGATGGCCGAAGGCCATCAAGTCCTATCTTCTCGAGATGGCACATTGCCATCTCGGGCAAAAAGCCTTGCTGCCCCCGAGATACCCACACGCCATCTCAAGGAGGCAGTTGACATGGGGCTATTTTGATATTTTTGTTTCTTTCTTTCCCTTTCATTTAAATACACTTTCCCTCTCTCTTTTTTCTTAAGAAGAAAACTTGAAAACCTAAGTGTGCAGAAAATTTCTATCAACTTTCTCATCTCCCAAACACTATATCTTTTTCGTTTGAACTTCGATTCAATCGATTCAAGTTGAAGATTTTTTGTATTTCATTTCTATATCATTTTCAAGAAGATTGAGGTCTTATTCAAGTTTTCTGGTGGTTCTCCATAAAAAACTGGACTGCACTTTTCTTCCAAAGGTATTGAAATTTTCTCATGTTTTGATCTTCAAAGTTTTTCAATTACCTTGAGTTTTCTTCTTATATATATGTATGTTTAATGTGTATACTTTAATTAGAGTTTTATAATTTAGAACAGCTAGATTGAGGATGATTAGAATCTCACATGTTGAGTTAGGTTTTTGACTAAGCCTACGTTTTCACATGTTTGGGAGTTGTATTGTGTTAGCTTTTATTTTAGAACTATTATGGACTTTGATTCATTGATTTTGATATGAAATAGTCTTTACATGTTTTAGGTCTCTCTAATTGAATATATTTTGGATTAATACACTTGATTGAATACTTAAAGCTATTTTAGCTTTGATTGGATATTGTGAGTGAAATATGCTCTAGGTTTTTACTAGAACTTTGATTGATATTCTTTCATGATTCTAGCATGTTTTTGTGTATGTTACTAAAACTTTAATTATGTGCTTAATTTTTATATTTTTGTTTCAAGTTTTAGTCACATGAATGATTCTAGGGTTTTAATGTGTTTGTGGTGTTTCACATGATTGTAGAATATTATTCATGATTAGTAACTAGACTATATTTGTTTATGATCTTTCAGAAAATGTCTAGTTACCATAGGATATGTTTGATCATCATAATCTATGTTGAGTGCTAGTTTGCATTTATGCATTCATTGATCACACTTGGGAAGTCCTTTTAAAAGGCATGAAGTCGTGGCTAGGATATGAGGTTTGGATAGCTAAGCAAAAAGTCTTGGTTAAGACATGAGGTCTGAATAATCAAGCAATGAGAGACTTTCTAGATGCATGGGTGCCTTGGATAGAAAGTAGACTTTTTATTGGTACACCCGGGATACTAAGATGCGATGGAGTCCAATAGAGGGTAAGTCATTTGTTGATCACTCTTGAGGAATTTCCATCTTCTTAATTGTTTTGGTTAGAGTGTACTCTAATAGAAAGTGAGTCATTTGTTGATCACTTTTGAGGAATTTCCAATATACCAATAAAGATTGGGTAGATGTAGAGTGCAATAGAGAGTGTCATTTGTTAGTCACTTTTGGGGAATGTCGTGTCTACTTGCCAATAATAAAAGTACCCGATGGTTGTATTCAACTCGTGGATGTTTCCATTACAGAGGTTCTACGACGTAAAAACATCATGTGTCAATTCTTCATATCCCGCTCATATATTTGTATATGTATGTGTATGTTAGTATCTTGTTTTACAATCTTCATTTCTAGATATGTTTGAAAAACAAGATTGTTGTAATGTGTGAAATGCAAGCACTTCATCTGAACAAAGTTGTAAATATCATTTTATTTGTACATAGATTTATTTGTATATAGTCATCTTTGATTAAGTACTTGTACATATTGAACAATTTTGTAAATACAAGTATTCCTTGTTTTAGTACATTTATCTATTGTATCTTTGGAAGTGTTTGAACTTTGTATCTTGCGATGTTCCATTTCAAGTTGTAAAGTTTCACTTTGTAATATTCTAAGTACAACTTATGGAATTTGCTCTACATTGAATAATTTTTTTTTATAAGATACATTGTTTCTTGTTATATGTTTTGTAGACTAAGGGTGGTGAATTGAGGATACTTGTGTAAATTGTTTTCCCATAACAACCATGTTAAATGTTAATTTGTATGCTCACCAAGGTTTTTATCACAAGTCTTGAAAGAGTTTAAAAATATATATAGTGACAACCTATTCACTCCCCTCTAGGTTGTTGGTTGTTTAGTATAACCTTTTAGGTATTTTCATATGGCCTCCATGGGGGTAGAAGGCATCTCTTCCCATGGAGGCCACACGCCTCCATGGGGAGAGGTGCAATGGCCATCTTTTGGCCACTTCGACTCCCCTCACACATCTTTACGTTTTTTGACCGTCCTCCGACCTCTAAACTTCAAATTTGAATATGTTTTTGGATAACGAACCAGGACACCCTCATGCAAAAGGATGTCAATAAAACTTTCCCAAGAAAAATGGAATTCAATTTGATGCACAAGGACGTAAACCATGTACAACAAAGACATAAAAAGTTTCGTAACTTTCTATTCAGAAATTGAAACTTAATGAGTAGCCAAAATGACCTGAACTCAATAATGACTAATATAAAAACATAATCAAGTTCGATATCACGAAAACATAAGAACACACAAGTATACCATTTCCTATATATAGTCCTAGAACATGCAATTTCACATAAGTTGTCAAATTAAATCTAATGCATGTGCATACTTTAATAAGTATGTGATTGTGTTATACAAATTTGACACAATGATGCAGGGACACATTTGGATGCAATGTGTGTATGCATCTGTGCCTTGTAAGAGGAATCAAGTCTTATTATACCTTTATTAAGCAATGGAGTCCGTTCCTTTTGAAGACATCAACTTTGCTTGATATGTTGTCGAATCCTCCTTGAAGCTTGATTAACCGTGCGACCGAGACAACTAATAAGTTCAAATGAAATGTTGTTTTGATATGAAATTATGCCAACAAGACTCAATAACCTAACAAACCACCGAAGTCCTGTTCTATTCGAGGAGAGCTCAGAGTCTTCCTACATTTGTTGTGGCCTCCTACATTCCTATGCAAGCCTCTAGAGCAGCAACACTTCTGCAAGGCCAGTGGCTCCTTACTTTTTTATACTGGGTCATCCAATGTACAACTGAACCATTGAATTTTTTATTCTTTCCAGAAAGGTCCAGAGCCTTATTTCAGTTACTGGGGACTTCTAGCATCCCAACCATGCTTCTGGACCAATATCATGCTGGTGACTGCTTTTCTCCAGTATCAGGCCATTCAATGCCCTAGCGAGCCACTGAAGTCTTGATCAGTTCGAGGAGAGTCTAGAGGCTTCCCACATTTGCTAAGGCCTCCTACAAGCTTGAGAAAGCCTCTAGAGAAGTATCACAACTGCAAGGCCAATGGATCCTCACTTTTTATACCGACAATTCAACGCCCTGGTGAGCCGCTACGATTCCTATTTGTTTGAAAAGAGTCCAGAGCCTCATTTCAGTTGCTAGGGACTTCTAAGATCCCAAGCATGCTTCTGGACCAGCATCATGCTAGTAGCTCCTCTTTTCTTTTACTAGGCCACTCAATGCTTTATTAAGCCACCGATGTCCCAATCCATTCGTGGAGAGCTTAAAGGCTTTCCATATTTACTGATGCCTCATACAAGACTACACAAGCCTCTGGAACAGTAGCACCACTGCAAGGCAAATGGCTTCTCAGTTTTTTTACTAGGCGGATTAACGCCCAAGTGAGCTATTGTGGTTCATATTCACTTGTGGAGGGTCTAGAGCCTCGTTTCAGTTACCGGGGACTTCTAGGATCCCAAGCATGCCTCTGGACTAGCATCACACTGGTGTCTCCTCTTCACTTGTATCGGGCCATTCGATGCTCTAGCGAACTACCGAAGTTCTGGTTCATTCTGGGCCAAAGGCTTTACGTATTTGTCGAGGCATCTTACATGCCTAAGCAAATATTTAGAGTTGCGACACCACTCTAAGGCTAGTGGCTCTACATTTTTTATATTGAACCATTGCTGTTTCGATTTTTTCCATGAGGGTCCAGAGCATCTTTTAAGTTGTTGGGGACTTCTAAGATCCCAAGCATTCCTTTAGTCCAACATCATACTGGTGACTTCTCTTATCTTGTGTCGGGCAATTCAACAACCTAGCGAGCCACCGACTTCCCAATTTGTTCGAGGAGAGCTCAAAGGCTTCCTATATTTGTTGTTGACTCCTACATACCTAAGCAAGCCTCTGGAGCAACACCACCACTGCAAGGCCAATGGCTCCTCACATTTTTTACTAGGCCATTCATTGCCCAAGTGAACCACTACAGTTGAGCCTCATTTCTATTACAGGGGACTTCTAGGATCCCAAGCATACCTCTGGACTAGCAAAATGTATGTGGCTCATTCTCTCTTGTATCTGGCAATTCAATGCCCTAGCGTGTCACCATAGCGTGTCACCAAAGTCTCGATCCATTTGAGGAGAGCCTAAAGGCTTTCCACATTTTATAAGGCCTCCCACATGCCAAAGCAAGCCACTAGAGCAATAGCACCGCTACAAGACCAGTGGTTCCTCACTTATTGGATTGAGCCCCTCACAATGCGCTTGTGAGCTACTGAGGTCCTGATTCATTTAAATGAAGTCTAGAGCCTCATTTTAGTTTCTAGGGTCTTTTAGAATCCCAAGCATGCCACTGGACCAGTACCATCAGAGGAGGACTAGCAGTTCCTCATTTTTTTTTACAGAGCCACTTAATGCTCTAGTGAGCTACTGAGGTCCCGGTTCGTTCAAATGGAGTCTCAAGCCTCATTATGATTGTAGAAAACCCTTAACTACCCTAAGAAGGCCTCTAAAACGGCTACATCATTTGGGGACTAGAAGCTCACCATTCTCTCTAGTACTCCTATGGGAGGGGCAGTGACCCCTACATGAAAAGATTTCTCCTAATGAACAGTCCACAATAAAAAATGCCTTTGCTGAAGATCACTCTATTGCCTATACCTGGGATACGGATCACCTCAAAAGGTTTTACCTATTAAGTCTGCAGAAATAGTGTGAACATTGACTGGCATAGCCTATAATCGCCTTATAAGTTCGTCTATGATCATTTTAGTAAGATCGTCTATGATCGCCATTCGCCTATGATCTCCTTACAACTATGAAAGCCGTATGGCACTCTCGATGCGTTAGACAGGACCCACCCCTCTTTAGGAAGGGACTGATGTGTAAGTGGCATAGTTGCCTACAAGACCAATAATGCAGATTCGTAGACTTGGTTGCTCAGTGCATCCTCAAGACCAGGAGAGCCTATAGGGCACTTTTAAAGCCTTGGACGAAACAAATCTCTCCAAGGAAAGACTTGGTGCACAAGTGGCCTTAGGTGCCTACCGGGATCTTTTCACCTAATTATCAGGATTCCTGAAACAGGAATACCAGGTACCTAGATTCACCTATGTTTCGCCTATGAATTTTCCCCAAGTACCAGGATTCTTAGAACAGGAATGCCAGGTACCCTGATTAGCCATCGGAAACTCATCCCAAATAATTGAGCAATACGGTTTGTTATATTTTACCTCTCTTGCTTATCAAATTTTATATTGACTAGAGCGTTAGAAATTTTACCCAAGGGAATATCCCCATCTATGATCTGCCACCGCTCATTTATTTTGCAAGAATGCTAGGTACCCGGATTCGCTTATGTTTCGACTAGGGTCTTTATGTCTAAGTACCAGGATTCCTGGAACAAGAATGCCAAGTACCTGGATTTGCCTATGTTTCACCTATATATAATAAAAATTTATTAGATCTAAATTCCTATAAGAATCTAAATTAATTCTATTATCTCCCATTGCACTTGCAGACACCAATGCTCTGTTGCCTAAACGCAAGTTGAATTCATTCACATTAAGCCTTTTCTTTTCCCTGAACCTCTTCTTCCATCTTGTCCTGAGACTTTGGGCAATTTCTTTTCGAAGGAAACACTTCCCTTTGATCTTGGTTACTTTCTTAGTCTCCTTCTTGGTAGGTCCAAGTTGCTTTTTCTTCTGTTGTTTTATGACCTTTTTACGGGTCTTAACAGTAGCAACTTTACATACCGTATGAATCTCTTGACCCTTGCCTTTCATAAGGATTTTCTTGACGTTTTGAATATCTTCCATCAGGCATTGTAAGGTGTATTCCTTATTGTTCAAGGTGTAGTCCAATTTGAACTGATCAAAGGAATCACATAGTGAGTTGATAATCATGTCAATATTTGTCTCACCATCTATCACAACACCATTGAGTTTAACAATGTTGAGATGTGTTATGACTTTGATCATATAAACTTTCACAGCCTGTCCAGGTTTCATCCTAAGATTAATGAAAGCAGTCACTGCCTCTCTCTTAGTCGTCTTGGATTTCATAGCAAACATCTCTTCCAAAGACATCATTATATCAGCAACAATATCCATTCCTTCATGTTACTATTGCAACATGTCAGAGTTGGTGATTATAATGTAACATTTAGCCATCTCATCTGAAGTCTTCCATTGCTGATACTAGTTTTTTACTCCTCAGTAGATTCATTAGTAGGAGTTGATGGTTTAGGGGTACACAAAACAAACTTATGCTTTTCTGCTTACAGCAATAACCCAATTTTCCTTTTCCATTTGACATAATTATTACCAGCTAAAGTATTATCTTTTAGGATGTTGATTCGGGATTAGGTCATGATTTCTGAATAATAACAAAAACTATATAAGTAAACAATCAAGATAAAGCACTTTCGAATATTTTTCTTAAATTAAATAAAGTAATTCAATAAATTCAACGATGATCCAGCACCTATAAATGTCACACCTGCTTTGGGAGTTTGCACCATCTATTAGTTGGACTAGGTCCCACCTAATTGTTAACATAACAAACAACATTTTAAATTTTAGCCTTGCGATTTTTTTAACAAGAACTTTTGGGAGGATATTAATAAAATCACACTGAGTGTGTTACCAAGTTATCGACCTTCAATATATTCCTACACGAATATCCTTTCTTTGAGAGTAGGTATCATTTGAGTCAATTGTCTAGTCTATCCTTGTAAAGAAGTATCTTGCTAAATTCCATTCATGAATACCCCTTGGGGGGGGGGGGGGGGGGTTATTACACGAAATATAAAGCTTAACTAAACTTGGAGGCCGTAGGTATTCCAAAGACCTTTTCCCACTTAATTGCTTAAAGCGTGTGATCAAATTTCATAGAATGATTTACCAAGTTATCTAGATGCCGATTAGATACCTAAACTATTCTATGTATGTTCATACCAAAAGAGATATATGAGTGGCACTTTTATTCTATATGACCTGATATCAAACAACGACAATCATTGCATTATTTACGAAAAAGTAAATAGCCACAATTTTGGTATGCCCAAGAAAAACAAGTAAATTACACTATTTTGAAATGCAAAAACCATAAACCTAACTTGGTGAGCTAGTCATCAAGCAGCCACCGTCCAAAGGTCTCGTGTCCGAGCACTTGCACGCTCTGAACCCTTGTGTGGCTACTCTGGGTTACTCCACTGCTACTTTTTCTGCTTCAAATTCTTCAATTCTTCGATTCTTCAAAAATTGAATATATTGCAACATTTTTTTTATTACAACAATTAAATAATTTTAAAAAAAAATTAGCAACTAGCAAGAAGGAATTTATGGCAATGATAGGCCACCCTTCTTGTTACAATTCCAAAACAAAATTACATCGAAATTCAAGGACCAAAATTAAACAATAACAAATCACATTATATATATATATATATATATATATATATATATCCATACATTCCAATGTATATATATATATATATATATATATATATATATATATATATATATGAATATTTAGAGTGTCATCTCTTTCTAAAAAATGTATATTCACAATAAAATGAAATATATTCACACACACACACACACACACACACACACACACATATATATATATATATACATACACACACATCAATTAAACAAGGGTACAACCAGACTCTGATACCCATTGTAGGAAAAATCGTGCGGCGAAAGCGGAAAAGGGGTTTAGAATATTTTAAAATTTTGCCTTTAGAAAAAAGAACCTTAACCCTTGATTAATTAACATATAAGAAAAGTATCGTACATTTTTCTCATGAAGTTGCACCGAATTGAATCAACAAGATCTTCCAATCCAATCACGAACGTGAATCACCTAGGAGTGTGAACTTCTTTTCTTTGAATTGTATACTTGAGGATGGAAACAAACAAAATCTTTTTCTTTTGTTAGTCATAATAATCCTCCTAGAGAAAACCCAAGGACGTTTGGTAACTTGTGAATTATTAGTTTATTTGATTGAAACTTGCGTGAACCCGATTCAACTTTTGTACACAAAACCCTTTTGATATCAAGGATACTAGTGCACTATCTAAAACAAAAATGTTCCCTCTTCTCCTTATGGTTGGCCGAATTCTACATACACCTATCTTAGAATTGGAAGAATTTATCTAGTGCAAGGACAAAATTTTCTTCACTTAAAATTCTAAGGTTCCAAAACCTTTCTTGGCCGAAATCTCTCTTTGATTTCTTATGGCCTGGCTGAATTCTACATGCCCATATATATATATATATATATATATATATATATATATAGGTGTCCAAATCCTCTCCTAAGGAAGATTTACTTGATGGACAACAATCCTCTCTCTAGGTGGATTTACTTGGTGGCCAAGAATCCTTACTCAAAGAAGAATTCTTTTCCACACCAAGGCTCCTATTCCAACTCAATAGTGTATTTATCCAATAATTAATTGTTGAATATAAATTAAATTGTGACTTTATAAAAAAACTTCCTAATTTGAGAAATAGCCAATTAGAGTTTTGATAGATATCAAATACTTCTTAATTTTACTAGATAAATAAATTCCTTTTATGTATCTACTTATCAAATAAAGTATTTGATACTTATCATACTACCAACAATAGTATGACACTGCGAGACCTTCTCCTACTAGAAGAAAGATTTTATCCTTTAATTAAATAATAAAATAAAAATAATATATTTGGCTAATTTATAAGCCCTAGCCACCCAAGCCTATACATGAACCAAATATTGTTTTTTCCATTTTATTAAATCCATTGGACTTTAATAAAAAAATCCACATGTGAACTAGACTCATTCTTACTAAAAAAGAAAACAAGTCCACATGCCTTAAATTAATATATTAATATAATATAAACGGTCTATTTAATTAAAATGTGAAAATTATATTCTTAATGTATTGATAGAATGCTAATCGTACACATTAAGGGCCGCCAAAGGATTCCCACATCCATGGCCGCCCAATCTAGGTATCTTGAAGAGTTCTCGCGTGTCTTGATCACACATGATCGCACCTCTCCAAAGCTTTTGGATTTCAAAATCCAAAACAATTCTAGATGGACACAAATTGGTCTGGTAGAATATATCAAGTGATCCATGCAAGTTCGTGTGAATTTGGGATCTTGGCAGTCTAAATTTAAGCTCCAATAGACATAACCTAATCACAATTAACAAATGATTCACTTAGGTCCAATCTATTAATTTTAATTCATTCCACTAAAGAACAAAAATTGAACTCTTAAATAAAGATAGAATAAGGTAATGTTCCTCATTCGAACCCTAGATAATATATGGTCGTGAAGAATACCAATAATCGACAAGAGCTCATAGACCGCATATAGCTCTTCTAGTTATCATATTTACACATATGACCACATTTTGAACTTGGATATTTTGACTTGTCTAGAAGCCATATTTCAATAGACACTATTGAAAACTTAACGTTAAGATTTAATATCCAATACTTTAAAACATCCAAATGATGATATTCTACTCACATTTAATAAATGGAACCACGATATCCATATTTATAAATGAAGTCCTCCATCGATTGATAAATGAATACCACCAAACTATCGAGGATAGACTATGCTATTTAATCGTACTCATTGACAGCTCAAATGATAACACTTGCAACCATAAGTACATCATTTATCTCAGGATTGAGATAGACTCTCTGATTGTCTACAAGTAAAAACTTTTATCCATTGGCGATTCTAGATAAAGTATTTCACTGTGAACATATTCAATGCACCTAGTGAACTAGATTCTTTTGCCCAAAGACACCACACTTTAACGATTTTAGACTCATCATAACACATTTGATTTCACTCAATTGCTAACAAAAGAATCTACAACTTTAACAATATAAATGCACCCAACTTTTATATTAAGTTGTGAATATTGTTCAAGACTAACTAAAGAATCGTGTCTACCTCATATATATCCAGATATACGAACAATTCTTGTTTTCTCATAGTCTTTTGACTTTATGATTATTTTCTTTTGACAATTATAATAATTAAAATATAAATGCTATAAGATTTGTTAAACTAGAAATCAATTTATTAAGATGAAATGATTGTTAAATACATTATTACACTCTTTCTATTGAGCATAATCCCAACAGCCATGTAAATAGGTGTCTTAGTGTCACTCAAAAGATTTTCTTTAGGTTAACTAAGACCTTTGTCATCACACAAATTTAGCACGCTAAAGTCATTTATCTTCACTTTCATAGACTCCATAATTGTCTTAGCATTGAAGTTGAAAACTCTATAAGCACGACTATTAGTTGCGTACCCAAGAAAAAGACCAACATCACTTTTAACATCAAACTTTCCTTAGTGTTCTCTATCATTCAAACAAAAGATTTACTTCCAAAGGTATAAAAGTAACTCACATTTGGCTTCTTGCCCTTTCAAAGATCATAGGATGTTTGTTTTGTGATGCGCCTTCTAAAAACTGTATTAGAGACATAGCAAGCGGTATTGACTGCTTTGACCCAAAGATTCCTAGGTACTTTCTTGCTTTTATGCATGACCCTAGCCATCTCTTGCAAGACACGGTTCTTCCTCTTAACAACACCAATTTGTTAAGGAGTTCTAGGAGTCGAGAACTCATGAGATATCCTTAAATCATCACAAAACTCACTAAATTTGGCATTTTAAAACTCACTATCATGATCACCCCTAATGCGACATATTTTCTTAATTCCAAGACCTTTTTCATTTTGAACTTCATTACAAAATTTCTTGAAGTAACTAAAAGTTTTGGTCTTGTTTCTAAGAAAATAAACCCTAGCAAGCCAATAAAAATAATGAACACGTACAAAAATGTATTTCTTACCATTAATGCTTTCGGTTCGGATTGGCCTCATTAGGTCCATGTTAACAAGTTCTAAGGGCTTCTTGGTAGCAATGTTAGTGCTCTTATTGTGAGATACTTTGGTTTGTTTACCAAGTTGAAAAGGTTCACAAACTCCTTCAAGCTTCTTACCAAGACAAGATAGACCTCTAACAATGTTATATTTTGCAAGTTAGAAGGTCTATTTCAAGACAATAGAAATTTTCAAGAGATATTTTGACTTTCAAAATAATTTTGCCCTTTTTATCAATTATAATACACACATCTTTGTTAAAACTAACTTCTTGAAAAATTTCACACAAGTGAGTAATACTAATCAAGTTAGCTTGTAGACCATCTACATAAAAGGTGTTTCTAAGCTTAGGCAATTCCGGGTTACAAATTGTTCCCTTGCTTAGAACTTGTTGTTTTGTACCATTACCAAAAGTCACCCAACCACCATCCTTCATAACAAGTTTTTTGAAGGATTTGTTGTTACTAATCATATTCCTAGAGCATCTACCATATAAGTACTATGAATAGGATGAGTTGGCTCTAAAGAGCATATTGTGCAACAAAACATTTTGATGAGTCATTTCTAACCTATATTTTTTTAGCAACATACTTCTCATTACTACTAACAACGTGCTTTGACTTATTCTTTGGCTTACTATCAAGCAAATTGACTTTATTAGTCACATTTTCAAACAAGTCAAACAAAACATTATATATTTTTTTTATACATAGTAGCATGAGGCACAACATGTGTTTTCACAAGCAAGTCATCAACAATATTTTTTAACATGCTTTTCTAAGGTCTTCCTAGGTCTAGATCTAGATCCATACGTGGATGATTGCATAGGACCATTCATCAGAGACATATCATACAAATCATTCTCAAATTTGTATTTACGAATATACTCTAGGCATCGAGGTCTTATGTTTCCTACCATGTTATAAAAATGGTAAATAGGTACAAATTTGAGAGGGTTACCTTTGGCTTGAGAATTTGAAGTACCATACCTTCTCACATAGTTGCCTCTTTGATGTCCATTCCATGATGATTTGTCTTTTGCATGAGAAAATGATGATTGTTGTCTTTGACCTTGTTAAGATTTTCTTTTGTTGCTCATTGTTGATGTTGAGGCACCTCTGGTTGCATCAGTGGCTTTACCGTTAGAGAGAGTACTTACAATCACTTTACCACTAGCTTTGACAAAAGTAGAATTGATAGATGAAGGTGTTAGGCTTTCATTCACATAACCTAATCTTCTTTTGTCACTTGGATGCTTGCCAATAAATACCAAAAACAAAGTTATAGTAATCTCCACACACGAAGAACAAAAGACTTCACATGTTAGGTCATATATTAGGACGACAACACAAACTATCAACATGTTACGAATAAAATACTTCACAAGTCAAGTTGTAATATTTTCGCACACCAGGTTTTATATAACCCTACACGCCTCTCATGCCAAGAATTGAAAATCTCCACATGCAAAGAACAACATAACTCTACATGCCGAGTTAGAATAAATTCACATTCAAAGTTAAATGAAATCTTCACACGCCAATGAATAAAAATCTCAACACGTTAGATTTAAAAAAATCACATGCAAGGAAATATGAAATCTTCATACGTGACAAAACTTCACGCGCCTTGAAAAAAAAAATCATACCTTGTTTGATCAGAGTAATGAATTTGAACATAATGAATTCCACATAAAAAATAAATGAATAAAACAAGTCTTAGTCCATGTAAGACAATTGAAAAATATCAAGCCTTTAAACACAAATTGTGTGGCATGCATGACTATATCCCAAGGTTTCAAAATAGCCCGAATATCTTCTTGAATCATGAATATTATCTTTGTCTTTAAAAATTCATATTCTCATCTTGCTAAATTTTATTTAAACCATATATATATAAATGAATAAAACAAGTCTTAGGCCATGTAAGACAATTGAAAAATATCAAGCCTTTAAACACAAATTGTGTGGCATGCATGACTATATCCAAAGGATTCAAAATAGCCCGAATATCTTCTTAAATCATGAATATTATCTTGTCTTTAAAAATTCATATTCTCATCTTGCTAAATTAAACCATGATTATATATATGGCTCAAAAAATAAATAGTACTTTTTGGAGGTGACGTTTCAACAGTGTCACTGCTTTAATAACTTATGTTTAAAAGACACCTATTATGGTGAAGGGGAAAAAATACCCTCAATAGCTGTTCCATCAGAATCTTTCATTCATTTTTTTACCGTGAGAGTTATGAAATAGAGAGAGAAAGTTTCGTTGAAACTCAGGCGCTAAGCAAACGCATTCGGGGGTCGATTCTTTGAAAATAAAAATCCTCAATTTTTTCTAATATATGCTCGAATTCGCTACAAATATACTCAATTTAACTAAACCTAATTTTCTAAAAAAAATTCTTGATCCTTTGAAAAAAAATCTCGATCATTTGAAAAATATTCTCGATCCTTTGAAAAATATTCTCGATCTTTTGATAAAAAATCTCGATCCTTTGATAAAAAATCTCGATCCTTTGAAAAATATTCTCAATCCTTTGAAAAATATTCTCGATCCTCTGAAAAAAAAATCTCGATCCTTTGAAAAATATTCTCGATCTTTTGAAAAAAATCTCGATCATTTGAAAAATATTCTCAATCTTTTTTAAATAAATCTCGATCCTTTGAAAAAAATCTCGATCCTTTGATAAATCTTCTAGATCATTTGACAAAAATTCTCAATCCTTTAAAAAAAATTCTCGATCCTTCGAAAAAAATTCTCGATCCTTTGAAAAAAAGTCTCTATCATTTGAAAAATCTTCTCGATTCTATGACAAAAATCTCGATCCTTTGAAAAATATTCTCGATCTTTTGACAAAAAATCTTGATTCTTTAAAAAATATTCTTGGACCTTTGAAAAAAAATCTCGATCCTTTGAAAAATATTTTCGATTCGATCTTTTGAAAAAAATCTCGATCCTTTGAAAATTTTTCTCGATCCCTTGAAAAAAAATTCTCGATCCTTTGGAAATTGCTTGATCTTTTGACAAATGCCCGATTCTTTCAATTCTTTCAAAAATATGTTCGATTCTTTCAAAAATATGCTCGATCATATTAAAAAAAGGGTTTGATTTGGCTACAAATATGCTCGATTTAACTAAACATTATTTCAAAAATAAAATGCTCGATCCTTTGAAAAATAAAATGTTCATACATGTTCATACAACGACTAGACAACAAATCGTAACGAATGATTACATTGTTAAGCCACACAGAAATATATAAAAATATATAAACGAAGATCACAAATATAGGTTATCTTCTTGTACAGAATCTGGAGAGAGACAAGTTTTTTAGAGAGAGAAAGAAGTTATCATTTTCAAAGTGTAGATGGAAACACAATGTGATTAAAAAGTAGATTATTTAAGGGCAATTTGGGTAGTTCACCATAATAAGTGTATTTTAAACTTAAATTATTAAAGCGATGACATCACTACAATACACATAAAAAAGGTGACATATCTCACCATTTCCACTATATATATATATATATATATATATATATATATATATATATAGTGAATCTCTCATAAGGGATCCTTTATTTTAATTTCGGTAAAGACCTCCATGAAATTACATCGATTTGAATGGTTTTTTATCTGAATTTGTTTATGGAATTTTTCAAGAACTAGAACTTTTTTTTTTTTGAATTTTCCTATATTTCACTTATTTTTCGATGCCTTCATATTTTTAAAAAATTAGGATAAACAGTTCTGATGCTTCAAAAAATTTCCAATTTTATTCATATGTATTTTTCAATGAACTTATCATCTACAAAAAAATTCATATTAAAATTCATTTAAATCGATGTGATTTCATGGTAGTCCTTATCCAAATTAAAATAATGAAACTCTTATTAGAGACCCACTATATATATATGTCCCTTAAACGGATTTTTTTTAATTGAAAAGAATTATTCTTCCTTTAACTTACTCTATCTTTTAACTATATTTTAGTTTTAAGAATTTAAAAGGGTATTAGAGCTCATACTATCCAATTCAATCCTTATGTTAGCCGAAAATTCACTTAATGTGAGGAATCTCAGTTAAAACCCTCACCACTGATACCTGGTAGGCCACGGTCAGGATTGGTACCTCGTACCTATGTGGGAGGAGAGAGGATGAATGGTAAGAAAAAGAAGGGAGTAGTGTGAATGTTACTGGGGAACTGTTTTATTAAATATTTGAGTAACATGATTACAAAGGGGGTACAATGATCACAGTGGTAATAGTGATCTCACTTGATTTTCTCTTAATCAATTTCTATCACGAACACAACTAGAGATGGCGAACTCGTACGTGTCGATAAGTGTCTCCTTCCTATATGGTAAAAAACTCATTGTAATGGTAAAAATGCTTTGGACTAGATTTCAGGTTTTTTCGATGCCTTTCTCTGGATTTGGATGTTCTATTTATACCTTCCTTCTCCCACCGATCAAATCCCCTTAATTTAGACCAATTGACTAGCCATGTTACCGAAATTGATTAGCGTTGATGGAGGATGTCAATATACGCAAGAATTCCTCCTGTTGATTATGTCATGTTTCCATTCGAATCTGAATATAAATAAATGGCAAACTTGTTGGCCTATTTAGTCTTATTATGGTGCTTTAATGGCAAAGGGGTCAACCCTTTAATCCTACATTACTTGGTGGAGGATATTTGTGTGCTTTTTTAGAGGTGCGGTACCCTGATGTACCGGTTCGCTTGCGTGACGCTTGTGCCATCCTACTGGCGCTTACCTTGTGATTTACTTCTTGCGTTTTGGGTTGGATACATATCTCGGGTAAGCTGTGCACTGGTGTTGAGGTACTTGGGTACTGGTTGGATACCTCGGTATCAAGGTGCCAGATAGGAAGTACTAGGATGTTAGCTCGGCTTGATACCCGATCATTTCTCAGGTAATAGTGTCGAGGCATTTAGGTTACATGGGACCAGGTCCCAATATAAAACCGACCAGGTAGGTTCTACTAGGTACCAAGCAGATGGAAAATTTCTGTTCGGGCCTTTGTCAAAAATATATTTTAATAAAAATCCCCCTGACTTGAACACAAGTGATTGGTTGAGGTTGAAGTCAGGTTTCTTGAAACGTTTAAGGAATTTTCCATTTTAAACTAGTTACCAAAATCTAGGAAGAAATCTTGTATTGATTTCATGGTCCACGTGTCGAGCTAGGAGACACTACTCATTTGAAATAACTAGGGGATGTCGGTGTCGAGCGTTTATCGAAGGTTTCCTTTCCCACTGTTTGAATACCTCGTCTTTCAGATCACGCCTTTGTTACTGGTAACCACCTCTTCTTTATTATTTAAACCAAATGCCTTTCTACCTTCTCCATGCTTCCTGTTCTTTAGAAAACCCTAGGTTTTTCAAATCTCTTTCGTCTTTTTCTTACACAAACTTCTACATTTCAGTTTTTATCTTCTTCCTGTCTTTTTCTTCTTTTTCTTCTTCTTCTTCTTCTGATCACCATGTCTTCTTCTTATTGCTTGGAATTTTTTATCGATGGTGACTCAATGAGTTTGGCTAATGAAAAGAGATCCCACAAAGATAATATTGGTGGAAGCGACGACACTATCTCTTAATGCCGTCGTTCAAACCAGAATGTCGCCAAATGGATTGGCTTCTCGAATGACCCCGATACACCGGTTGAGAATATTTAGGCGGACTCGGGTGAAGAGTCCAGCGATGTTAGGGTTGGTGGAGATCTGACCGAGGTTACTGCTACAAGCTTACCAGGAGGGGTACCCATTTTTCTTTACGACTACAAATGTATCCCCGACTCCACCGCCACGACCAACTCGATTCGATGTTTGAGGATGAATTTCTTGTTCCCTGATAGCATTACCATAACTATACCACATCGGGGGTATGATGTGTACACTCCCCTTCCTAGCGAGATTTCGATACACATTGCTGCTTTTGACAGTGGAGTCAGGTTACAACTCCACCCAACTCTTGGTAGGGCGCTCCATGCCTTATAGCTTGCTCCTCTCCAAAGGGATTTTAAAGGCATTTGGTTGGGTTCCTTGTTCTGTGGAAAGAGTAATGCGAGAGAGACAACCTCACAAGGGAACCGAGGTAGGATGAGCTAAGGTTTATCTTTCAGATTGCTGCTAACTCCCTTGGTCCAAAGGGACAATTTTATGCTCGAGCAAATAATAGCTTTAAATTTATGGTACTAGGGGCCACGAAGATAGACACCTCCTAGAAGGAGTAGTGGGTCGTGGTCAGTGGTGATTGGGGGAGCTCATTCCACATTGGGGTATGTAAGTTCCTCGGTTTTTTGATTGGCTTATTTCGATTAACAAACCACATTTGGGGATAATTATGTAAGGGTACCTTTGATCGGCCTTGCTCATGATCAAGTTCAAGCTCCAAAGGTATATTTTTTGCTCAACTTCATTTGAAGAGATTTAGTGCACATACTCATTTTCATGCATGTTTTTGATCACTTTGCATTACTACTTAATTGTCTTATTGTGTGTCTATTGTTGTTCTCTACTGCTTGTTTAAATTGATTGCATTTTGTTATTAAATTGCCATATCATGTTAGGCATTAGGATGCATTCCCTTTACCTCTTTTCTCTTGCAAAATTTATACATGAGTGTAAAGGAAATGAGCAGTACGCCACTCAAGCGGTACTCTCACCAACGCAAGTTTCCAGTGGTTTTTCGCTGGTGGCGCGCTGGTCGTCATGCACACCACACTAGTGTAACTTTTCCAGTGGTTTGTCGCTGGTCGTCATGCGTACCATACAAGTGCAACTAGTCCAGTGATTTGTCAGTGGTCATGCGACACTGCCATGCGTTACTCCTCTGGCGTCCAACACAAAAATAGGCTATGCGCTGGTGGTGCACTACTCGACCAACGCTACCACCAGCGAACAATACGTCTTTTGGGCAGTTTTTGTTAAAACGATGTAGTTTCATTTTGGGCCTCATATAAATATATCATCTTCTTCCCAACTCGTTTCTAAGAGCTTCAAAACCTATTTTAAGATAGAGATAAGGTGTTCTTAATGAGAGAAGCTCCAAGAAATCATTTTTACTCAATCAAACTTCAAAACATAATCATCAAGCATTTTTCAAGCATGGGTCTCTTGTTTGTTCATGACTAGGTATTCTCTACATGCTCTAGACTTTAAAATTTCATTATTATGACATATATACCTAGGTTTTGGCTTTTATTGCAAATTAAGTGCATGCTTGTTTGCTTAATAGCTTTTATGACATAATTATGGTATTTGTTGTTGGTTGAGAGTATTGATTAGTGATAGCTAGAATTTAGGACGGTTTTACCCTTCTAGCTAATTCTTCTTGCCTTTGCAATTAGAACATTGATATCTAGGATTTGCTTGTCTTGTCATTATTAATCCTAGATAAGCATGAATGTTTTGACCTAGCATTTTTGCATATAGAATATTCTTGCATATTCACTTAGGTTGCCATTATCTCTTCATCGTTGATTAAGCTTGTGGCTAAGTGGTTAGTGCACAAGGTTGGTGATCCAAAATCACTATTAAGGTCTTCTGGGTAGAGTGAAAAGGTTGTAAACTTTCATTCAATAGTGGATTTTGAGGATCGAGTGTGGCGTACTGAACAGCCTATGATTTTTCTCATTTGAAGGGTTTCCACGTATATATTGTGTGTTGTTAGTGTTGTATGTTTAATTGTCATTTATTTGAACACTTGGTAGAATAGGGTAGATTTGATAATATTGATAAATTCAAGAAATTGATAATTAATCGAATTAAAACCTATTCACCCCCTCTAGGTTTATAGACACACTCTTTCTAGGGAATTTCAATTGGTATCAGAGATGGTGCCTAGATATACTTGGGTGATCCTTGCTCTATGTGTGTCTTGCTTGGTGCATTTAGTTTGATTTTTTTTTATGACATTGCATTTGCATTACATTCATAACCCTTAAACACTATGAGTGGAAACGGTAAAAGATCATGAGGGAGCCTCAAGCACAAGACCCCTTTTGCTCAATGGGGTGAATTACGCTTCTTGGAAGGGCAAGATGGAAGCCTATCTTTGCCAAATAGATGATCGTGCTTGGATGGCTATTGAAGATGGGTATACTTGTTAGGTTTTAGATTTGTGTTGGCTTGATTCCATAACAAAACGCTCTTTGCTTGTATTGCTTAGTTGCATAGGTGGTTCGTGATTAGATCGGTCTTCAATGATGGAAAGTGACTTCGCATGCAAAGTTCGTCTTCAAGAGGATATATGCTTACTTGGATGCTAAGGTATCAAGATTCTTCTTCCTCTTGCAAAGCATAGGTGCACACACATACAATTCATACATTTCTGTCCCTGCATCGTAGCGCATAATTTGGTATAACACTTTCACACACTTGAAGTTGAATGCTCATGCATTGGTTTGATAGTAACATGTTTTGGAAAATGCATGATTGAAGACTATCTCTATGTAGATTGCATTCTTGTGTGAAATGTGTTTGTTTGTTTATGTGTTTGTATAATATGGATCTTGAACTTGATTTTAGTCTTAGATTATTCATGATTGAGTTCCGGTAATTTAGGTTACTCATACTATTGATTTCGAGTTCTAAGTCAAATAATACTACACTTTAAACTCATGTTGCATACATTGTCTTCATCTTCGTATATCGAGTCGAATTCTTATTTTATGGGTTAAGTATCTTATATTTCCATATCTGTGAGGGAGTGCTGGTTTGTAATCTTTAAATAGATTCGAATTCGGAGTTTGGAGGCCGGAGAAAGGTCGAAGAACATGAGAGGATCGCAAGGGAAGAGGTGCGATGGCTTAAGCCATCACCTTGCACCATCCCGAGATGGCGCGTGGCCATCTCGGCCCCAAAGGTGCTCTGCCCCGAGATGCTCACATGCCATCTTAGGGAGGCAATAAAGAATGGGGGCAACAAGGTCATTTGGTCATTCTCTCTTTAAAAGCTCTTATTCCCTCTCATTCTTTAATAAGTTGGGAAAATTGAAATTGAAGAACAAGTGCAGAATTTTTCTCTCAACATTTTGATTTTTGTTTTTGTGATAACTTCTTCATTTCTACTCCGAATCACTTGATTCAAAAACCAATTTAGAGTCTTGAAGAGTTATAGAAACCCCAAGCATTTCCAGAACCAAAGGATGTCTAGATATTTTGTTATGATCTGATCTTCAGTTCGTGGTTTTTCATCCTTGTTGGTAAAATCATCTTCCAATTAGTTTTCTTCTTAGATCTTCTTATTGATTGATGTTATTTGATTAACAAGCATGACTATGATGATTTTGATATCATTTTATGGTTTGTTGAATTGATTTTCAAGTTTAGCTAGATTTGTGATAAATTGATTGATTTGTGCTAAACTTGATAAACATGAGATTGTTTCTAGAAATGTTTTGTTCTTATGCTTGATTGATTATTTCTAGATCTAATTTCATTTTCTAAGAATTAGGTTGTGTTTTAATTGGTGTCTATATCTTCATATCTATGTTCTTAGTTGACAACATGCTTAGGTTGCCTAGATACATTTGTGGCTGTTCTTTGAAAGCATAGTCTAGCTATCTAGTTGCATGTCCATAGAATTTGTTTATCATCATTTTCTATGTTGAGTGCTTGTTTGCGTTTTGCATTCATGATCACTTAGATGCTTTGTGAAGAGGTTCAAAGTCTCATATCTTAGAGTGATTCTTTGATTTGAGCAATTGGAAGTCTTAGCTAGAGTCGGGAGGACTTTGATAGCTAAGCAAGTGGAAGTCTCGACAAGTGGTGTAAGACCTGGGATTGTTGAGCAAGGATGTCTTGACTAGAGTCGGGAGGACTCGGATAGTTGAGCAAGAAGTCTTACCTAGGGTCGGGAGGATCCGGATAGGTGAGCAAGGAATCTTCCTAAGGACAAGAGGTCTTGGATAGGAAGTCGGCTTAGTAGATCACTAGGTTCAAGGGTAGAGTAAGAGTGATAGCTTGGAGAGCATGTGTTGATTGCTTGAGTGTGTAACTGTTATTTAAAATAGTGGATTTGCTTTTGCCGGTGGTTGTGGTATCAACCCGTGGATGTTTCCTATTATGAGGTTTTACCACGTAAATATCTTGTGTTGATTTTTAGCATCTTTAATTTCTTCACTTAGTTGATTTGTGTTGCTTGAACATTTGCTTTGTCATATATCATTTTGGATATTATACTAAGTGTTGCATGAGATTGCTTGTGTTTTTAAAGAAGATTAAAATTTGAGCATATACCTCTTCACCCCCCCCCCCCCCCCCCCCCCCCCCCCCTCTAGGTATATTTTACACTATAATTGGTTAAGGGAATTTACAATTGGTATCAGGGCTGGTGTCTAGAAGTAATTAGACAGGTACATATTATAGTGTTTGTTGTTTTTATGCTAAGGGTGATTTGTTACCGGAAGGTTCTTCCAGTGCTAGGGTTCCACTCTTAAATAGTGATAACTACTCATTTCGGAAAAGTATGATGAAAGCCTACATTAGATCCATGAGTGATGTGGAAGAGGAAAAAGAGTCCTCGGATATTCATGAATATTCTAGAAATTGCTTTGCTCATGTGGCCATATATAAAGGAGGATTTAAGGATAGTAGTGAAGAATTCTCAAGTAGTGAGGAAAGTGAATACTCTTCAAGTAATGAAGATAGTGAATTCTCCTCACATCATGATGAAACAAGCTTAAATGACAAGATCCTTAAACTAACTAGTGAAAATGTCAAGAAGAATGATGAGAACAATAAGTTGAAGTTGATCAATGCCAATTTAGTGGTGATAATCAAAGCTCTTGAAAATGAGAAGAATATGTCTTTGGAGAAGATAAGCAAGCAAAGTGAAGTCATTAAGGAGCATAAAGAAACCATTAAAAAATATTTTTCAAAGATAGAAGAAAGTGCTCAAGAGCTAGATGATTTGAAAGAAGACTTTATTATGAAGTTGTTTATCATGGAAGGGGAGAATAAGCAAAAAGAGAATAAAGAGCTTAAAGACAAAATCCTTAGTCTAGAGAATAACTTGAAAGATTGTAATGAAAGACTACGAATTCTGAAACAAGAAGTTGAGCAAAACGATGATTCTCTTTATCGTGCTCAAAGACTTGAAAATGTGCTTAAAGTCAAAATTAGTAAGCATGAGTGTCAAGAGAAGATGCTTAGTGATAAGCTTGATGAGGCTAACAAGATGATAGGTAAGATGTCATCTAGTGCTAGTAAAGTAGAAACTCTCATCAAGATTGGTAAGCATCCTAGTGACAAAAAAGGAATAGGTATTACACTTTCATCTAACAATTCTACTTTTGTCAAAGCAAGTGGTAAAGTGAATATAGGTTCTCTCTCTAACGGTGAAGCCATGGATGTAACTGGAGGTGCCTCAACATCAACAATGAGCACAAAGGAAATTCTCAACAAGGTCAAAGACAAAAATAATCATTTTCTCATGCAAAAAACAAAGCATCAAGGAATGGACATCAAAGAGGTAACAATGTGAGAAGGTATACTACTTCAAATGCTCAAGCTAAAGGTAACCCTCTCAAATTTGTACCTATTTGCCATTTTTGTAACATGGTAGGACATATAAGACCTAGATGCTATGAATACATTCGTAAATGCAAATATGAGAATGATTTGTATGATATGTCTTTGATGAATGGTCCTAGGCAATCATCCATGTATGGATCTAGATCTAGACCTAGGAAGACCTTGGAAAAGGATGTTGAGAAAAATATTGTTGATGACTTGCTTGTGAAAACACATGTTGTGCCTCATACTACTATGCATAAATAGGTTGACAATGCTTTGTTTGACTTGTTTGAAAATGTGACTAATAAAGTCGATTTGCATGAGAGTAAGCCAAAGAATAAGTCAAAGCATGTTGTTAGTAGTAATGAGAAGCATGGTGTTAAGAAAATTTAGATTAGAAAAGGCTCAACTACTATTTCTTCCAAAACCAAAGACAAAGACAAGAAGAGCTATGGAATTTCTCAACCAACTTCTCAACCAAAGCATGCACACTCAAAAGGTAATTTTTCTAAATTTATTCCGGTTTGTCATTATTGCAATGTAATTGGTCACATTAGACCTAGATGTTATGAATATATTAGGCAATGCTAACTAGGAAATAATATGCATCCTAGTGAGTTGAACAAATCTTCTTTGAAAGATTCTAAACATGATAATGGTTTTGATGTTTTGAAAAATGTGCATATTGGTCATGATCATGTGAAGAAACTTACTAGGAAAGTTTGGATTAAAAATCATGATGTGAAAAAGGTTTCTAGTCATTCTTCTAAACATGTTAATAGTGATAAATCTTTGAATGTTGTGCTTAATAATGATAAACATGTGAAGAAGAATGTCAAGAAGATTTGTATGGATGAGAATGTGAAAAAGCATGATGGTCATATATCGTGTATTGATGAAATATTTGTGCATGGCAATAAGAATGAGTTTAAAATGAGTGATATTTTCATGAAGAAGATAGTTGATGATTTATCTTCTAGATTTCATATTGCCATGAGTAATGTTCATGATGTTATTTGTGTCGGTTCACCTAAGACCAATATGGTCAAACATGAGTGCTCTCATACTTTATTGAGTAGCACATATGAGAATATTTTTTTTTTGTTCTTGTTTGATAAGAGTTCTAAGTTTGATGCTTGACTAAGTCATTTGTAATATGCTCGATTCACTATTCAAACTTGGTGTCTCTTGTCAATACATGGACATAATATTCTCATACTTTTACTATGATGGTCAAAATTTGTTGGTTGACTTTAGAGAAGTCCAATTTTGAAATCTATTTGGTGTAATTTGTTAATAGTTTTGGAGAAAGTCATTTTATATGTTTGTTTTAGTTGAGATGTTTAGTCTTTATTTTCTTGGGAAGACACACCAGCAACTTGTTGTCATGAGGACAAACAAGTCAAGAGAGCTCATAAAAAGGGCGAAGGTTTTACGTTGATGAAAAAGCTTGCTAAGGTATATCTCTACTCTAAAGCTTGCTTTCTTGATTCATCTTTTCAACTCTATGTGTGCATTACATCATGTAGCATGTCATATTAGAGAGCTAGTATAGTTTTCATATGGTTGTTGATGACATTTGCTCTCTAAAGATCATTTAGTGATTTGTTAACAATGATCTTATATATGATGTGTGAAATGCTTGTTTGATTGATGAGTGACATACTTTTTAAAAAATATGAGCTTCATATTCAATGAAAGCTACTCTATTGAGAAGTAAAGTTCTTAAGTAAGTCTCTTTGTATTGCTTTTAGATCATGTGCTTTTAAGCCTTAAAAAAAATTGGTTTTCAAAAGTGCACACTTTGCTTCTCTCATATGTTTAGTTCGAGTAAGTTGAGTTTGAAGATATGTGAGTTATGGATGCACCTTGAAGTCTTTTGACTAGTACATTTAAGATAACCTATGGTTAGTATCCATTTTGCTTCGGCAACTACATAGAACTCAACGAGCACCTTCATGAAAAGGGCTACACACTTTGGTTGTGAAGCCACCCAATGTAGGAAAGGGCTAGACCATTGTGATGAGTGAAAACCGTCATGAAGTGTATATTTTTATGTTTAAAAAAATCAAAGAAGTGTTGCAAAGAATCAATAAAAAAAATCTTTGATTCAAAGCCTAAAAAGAAAAAGAGGAAGGCTTAAAGGAGTTTAGTTGAAAATCAAAAAGTGCTCAGGTTGAAAAACAGAAATGGGATGACGAGCCATATGCACACACACGCTCATATGTTGAAATCTATTCTCTTAAAAACAAAAAATTTCGGATGATAATCGGTTTGACCTTTTATGGGAAAGCTTAGGATGAATAGATGTTGATATGGTTTGCATGTTGATGATCCAATTACTCTTTTATATATTTTTGAAGCAAATCCACACACACACTTATTTTGCTTACAAGTGAATTTGATTTGCTAGCAATTTTAGAAGAATTATGAGAGAAATTGAAAATCTTGGTGTATCTCTCATAGTTTATGGAGCTTAGTTTGTTGAATTTCTTTAAAATTGCTTGATTGTGTGATTGTGTGATTGTGTGGATATCATTGTGAACAATATCCTATCTTAATCTTAGATAGAGCACTTATCAAGGGGGAGCATAGTATGCTAGACTTTGTTCTCTTTTATGATAAGTTCACGTGATTTTATTTAGATAGAAACATGACATACTTGAACAATGAAAATGCATGTTACTTATCTCATATATTTGCTTTGCTCCCTTATTAAACCCTTGTTTGTCTCTTTGACTATTCCTTGACAAAAAGGGGGAGAAATGTATACCTCACAATTTGAGGAAGAAATGTACCTCTTTGTGGATTATTGACATTCTTGTATTAAAGGGGAGAGTTATTTTCTTAAGGGGGAGTAAAGAATTCTTGTATTTTGAGGGTAAGGAACTAAAGGGAGTGTTTTAAAGTCAACTTTTATATGAGATAAATGATTTCTTGTTTGATTTTTATGGATATATCTCACCAATCTTCTTTGTAGAAGATCTCTTGTTTGTTTGGTTGTGCTTGTCTCACAGGTGCCTCGATGATTAAAGAGGAGAACCTTGAAGATTCATGAAGACTTGAAGATATGTTAGTTTAGGGTTCTCATTGTAATGTTAGGATGTGAGAATGCAATCAACTATGAGTGATCATTGTATGGTGAGGTTGAGGTTTTGTCATGGAATAGCCAAAGGGGTAGATTGTTAGGTTTTAGATTTGTGTTTGCTTAATTCCATAGCAAAACGCTCTTTGTTTGTATTCCTTAGTTGCTTAGGTGGTTCGTGATTAGATCGGTCTTCAATGATGGAAAGTGACTTCGCATGCAAAGTTCATCTTCAAGAGGATATATGCTTACTTGGATGCTAAGGTATCAAGATTCTTCATTCTCTTGCAAGGCGTAGGTGAACACACAAACAATTCATACATTTGTGTCCCTTTATCATAGCGCATCATTTGGTATAACACTTTCACAAACTTGAAGTTGAATGCTCATGCATTGGTATGAAAGTACAAGTTTTGGAAAATGCATGATTGGAGACTATCTTTATGTAGTTTGCATTCTTGTGTGAAATGTGTTTGTTTGTTTATGTGTTTGCATAACATGGATCTTGAACTTGATTTTAGTCTTAGATTATTCATGATTGAGTTCCGGTTATTTCGGTTACTCATACTATTGATTTCGAGTTCTAAGTCAAAAGATACTACACATTCAGCTCATGTTGCATACATTATCTTCGTCTTCATATATCTAGTCGAATTCTTATTTTATGGGTTGAGTATCTTATATGTCCTTATATGTGAGGGAGTCCTGGTTTGTAATCTTCAAACAGATTTGAATTCAGAGTTCTGAGGCCGGAGAACGGTCGAAGAACGTGAGAGGAGCGCAAGGGAAGATGTGCGATGACCTTGCACCATCCCGAGATGGCGCGTGGACATCTTGGCCCCAAAGGTGCTCTGCCCCGAGATGCCCACACGCCATCTCGGGAAGACACTAAATAATGGGGGTAAAAATGTCATTTGGTCATTCTCTCTTTAAGACCTCTCATTCCCTCTCATTCCCTCTCATTCTTCAATAAGTTGGGAAAATTGAAATTGAAGAACAAGTGCAGAATTTTTCTCCCAAAATTTTTATTTTTGTTTCTGTGACAGCTTCTTCATTTCTACTCTGAATCACTTGATTAAAAAAAACAATTTCGAGTGTCTTGAAGAGTTCTACAAACCCCAAGCATTTACAGAACCAAAGGATGTCTAGATTTTTCATTATGATATGATCTTTAGTTCGTGGTTTTTCATCCTTGTTGGTAAAATCATCTTCCTCTTAGTTTTCTTCTTAGATCCTCTTATTGAATGATGTTATTTGGTTAAGAAGTATGACTAGGATGATTTTGATATCATTTTTTGGTTTGTTGAATTGATTTTCAAGTTTAGCTAGATTTGTGATAAATTGATTGATTTGTGATAAACTTGATAAACATGAGATTGTTTCTAGAAATGTTTTGTTCATATGCTTGATTGATTATTTCTAGATCTAATTTCATTTTCAAAGAACAAGGTTGTGTTTTAATTGGTGTCTATATCTTGATATCTATGTTCTTAGTTGATAACATTCTTAGGTTGCCTAGATACATTTGTGGTTGTTCTTTGAAAGCATAGTCTAGCTATCTAGTTGCATGTGCATAGAATTTGTTGATTATCATTTTCTAAGTTGAGTGCTTATTTGTGTTTTGCATTCATGATCACTTAGGCACCTTGTGAAGAGGTAAAAGGTCTCATATCTTAGAGTGATTGTTTGATTTGAACAATTGGAAGTCTTAGCTAGAGTCGGGAGGACTTGGATAGCTAAGCAAGTGGAAGCCTCGACAAGAGGTGTGAGACCTCGTATTGTTAAGCAAGGAAGTCTTGAATAGAGTCGGGAGGACTCAGATAGTTGAGTAAGAAGTCTTACCTAGGGTCGGGAGGATCCGGATAGGTGAACAAAAATCTTCCTAGAGACAGTAGGTCTTAGATAGAAAGTCGGCTTAGTAGATCACTATGTTCAAGGGTAGAGTAAGAGTGATAGCTTGGAGAACATGCGTTGATTGCTTGAGTTTGTAACTCTTATTTGAAATAGTGGATTTGCTTTTACCGATGGTTGTGGTATCAACTCATGGATGTTTCCTCTTTAGAGGTTTTACCACGTAAATAACTTGTGTTAATTTTTATCATCTTTGATTTCTTCACCTAGTTGATTTGTGTTGCTTGAACATTTCCTTTGTCATATATCATTTTGGATATTATACTAAGTGTTCTATAATTGTGTTTTTAAAGAAGATTAAAATTTGAGCATATACCTATTCACTCCCCTTCTAGGTATATTTTACACTATAATTGGTTAAGGTAATTTACAATACTACTCCAATAATGACCACTGACGATGTTGTAGAAGCTTTAAGCCCAAGTCTAGTTCGAGTAATCAAGAGTTTGAAGCATCCAAATGGAACAACAAGGCTATGAATGCCATCCTTTGCACCATGGACGATAATCAATACAAGTTGGTCCAAAACACTAGGATTGCAAAGAAGGCTTGGGACATTCTTCAAATGGCACATGAGGGAACTGAGGTAGTCAAAGACTCAAAGCTCCAAGTCCTCCAAATGCAATTTGAGATGATTAGGATAGAGGACCATGAATGCTTCAATGACTTTCCAGTGAAGTTGATGGATATCGTCAACCAAAGCCATCAACTTGTTTACCCCTATTCGGATAGGAGAGTCAAGTAAAAAATTATGAGGTCACTTCTGTCAAGGTTCAAATCAAAGGTGACAACACTTGACGAGAATAGTGAGTACAAGATTATGAAGCCAAGTGAAGTCAGTGGAAGACTTCTAGCTTATGAATTGTTGACGACGATTTCTTGATGGATGAGAAAGTCAACAAGATTGGATTTTTTTTATGACCTGTCAAAGAGAAGAGAAAGAGAATGCAGTTCTAAGTTAATAAGATACGAATTTACGTGATAAAACTCCGGTGATCGGAGAAACGTCCACGGGTGGTTGAATAAACAATCGAGCCAAAATCCACTATTGAAATAATGAAATTACACTACTCGATCTCTTTTTCTCTCTACTATGGATTTTCGGACTATTTCATCACTGAGATTATGGGTCTATTTATATAGGCATAGAACCCTAATCCTTGTTGTATAAGTAAAGAAAGAATTTGTATTTAATTACAATTGGTTGATTGTTGGAGTCGTCTTTAACCTCTTTCCACTTTTGGAAATTTTATAGAGATCGATTGGGACTCTGGTGATATAGTCTGCTTAGGACTTATTTCTTTATAATTATGTAATCTTCTCGAAGTAAAATTGTTGCCTGATTTGGAACCTGTTTCCTGTTTGATATTTTATTATTCTAGAATTTTTTTTTAATATGGATGTCTTGCGTATTTGAGCATGACTCTTGGTTCTTTCCATGTGTAAATCACGTGCTGGATTTCTTTATTCAGGTTTCTCATATCTGTCCCAAGTAGAACATGACATCATTTGGGTCCCGAGCAGGTTATGATTTGCTGAATACTTGTGTTCACACTTACTCAGGTTTTCATTCCATAGTGATGTCCAGAAGGGTGTCTTCTGGATGCCTAATTGGATACCTACTTGGTAAATTTTTGAAAATCTATCCACATTGTCAGTGATGTGTACTTTCGATAAAAATATACATATAACAATACCCCCTTAAAATATTTTTTCCGACCTTAAAATATTTTTGCCGAGTAGGAATTTTCCAAAAGTATTTTAATCGAATTCCTGACTAGCTTTTTATCTTCATTAATACTGGAATAATTACTTCTTAAACGGTGCTTCGTACTAATGACGTGTCTTAATGGCTACCATGAATGTGCAATTCATTTCTCCACACAAAATCCCAGTGATTATGACGTTTGAAAATTATTGCGGCCTGGTCAGTTCTTTTCATGACACGTGTCTGTTAATCGCTCGGTTTCTCTGGTAGCATTTATGAGACGCAACTGGTGGGTTAACTGATGCGCCACTTTTGTCACCAAATCCTTATTTTGATTTTTCCCACTTTTTAAGTCCCTAGGGTTTCGTGTGTTTGCCCCTTTAAATGTTTTACTGAATGGGCTGCTCCGGTTTATTTTTACATAAGCAAATATTCGACCCACACTTTCTTCATCTCCCAACTCTCTTTTTGAAGTTTTTCCAGATTTCTTTACATTTACTTAAAAGGTTAGTTCTGATAAACCCAGCTTCCCATCATTGCCTATTTGTAATAGCTTTCTTAGCGCTCGAACACAGAGACCTTCAATTGGTTTTCTGTGTTCGTAGATTACTGAGGGAGATTCCTCCTGATGAACCTCCGTTTCTGGATGTTGATGTTTCTGGGCTTCATCTTGATGCTCACTTTAGTTCTAGCTCTGAATCTTCTATTTTTGATCATCACAAGGTTCCTTTGCGATCAATGATGGGAAAACATTAGAGCAAATGTGTAGTTCACAAACATAGCTCAAGCAGTTTTAAAATCAAGAGGCAAATAATTGATGAAAATGATGTCGAGAAGGAACACAGCACGTCTCATATCCCTTTTTCTCTTGATCATCCGAGTCGATATGATAACGAGCTAAATTTGGTCAGGGAAGACGAGATCGAGAAGTATCGTGCTCGGTTTGACCTAGACGACTCGGTCATATTGACTCCTGTTGGTGATAGAGCCGTATGGAACCCTCCTCCGGGTATAGTAGCGATTTATGGGTCTATGCTCTGCTGTGGTGGGACTCTTCCACTTCAACCATTCATCGCTTGGCTCATTCCCGAAGCGGGGATCACTCTGGCTCAACTTGCTCCGAACAACTACAGACTCTTGATATGTATGTGGCATATGTGGAGCAGGATGAACCTGCCACCGCCTTCTCCAAGCGAGATTAGGCATTTCTACACACTAAGGCAATCTGGTCGGACTGGAACTTATTTTCTTATGTCAAATCTACTAGATTGCTGGGTCGCTGAGGAAACAAAAAGTGAACCAAGGAGTTGAAATTTCTTCGAACCCCAAGAAGAGAGGCTTTGTGTGGGGATTTTCTTATTCGAACAAGCATTGGAAGAACAACTAGTTTTTTGTTAGGGAACCTAGGTCTTGAGTTTACTCTCTCATCTGGGGAAGATCAGGAGCTACTATACGTTCCCCGTTTTTTTTGTTCTCCTAATGCCTGGAACAAGAAAAAACTTATTTTCACTGATGCTGAGTTGACCAAACTTTCTCGGGCAACTGTACGAACTTTGGAAAAGAAGAGCAGGTCCTATCTTTACAATGAGAATAAAATGATAGAACTCGGTTTCTTGAATCATATTTCAGATTACCGTAGGCGATGTAAGTAGAAAATTTTCTCATTCCTATTTTGCTTCCTATGTTATTATTTCTGACTCGGTTTTTCTTCTCTGACTTGTACAGTGTATGACTCCGACATCATCTACAATGTTCAAGCTCGCCAGGTGAATGTTAGGTCCTAGGGCAGATTGTTAGGTCCTAGATTTGTGTTGGCTTGATTCCATAACAAAACTTCATTTCTTTGAATGCTTAGTTGCTTAAGTTGTTTATGATGATAAGAGCTTCAAGGAAGAAGAGCAACTTCTCATGATGCAAAGTTCATCTTCAAGAGAATTGGTACTATTCTTAGATGCTATGGTATTGAGATCCTTCTTCCTCTTGCAAGGCGTAGGCGCACACACACACACAATTTGTGTCCCTGTTTTGTTATGCAACTTTATATGCACACACACACACAATTCATACATTTATGTCCCTACATCATAGCGCATCATTTGGTATAACACTTTCACACACTTAAAGTTGAATGCTCATGCATTGGTATGAAAGTAACATGTTTTGGAAAATGCATGATTGAAGACTATCTTTATGTAGTTTGCATTCTTGTGTGAAATGTGTTTGTTTGTTTTTATATTTGTATAACATGGATCTTGAACTTGAATTTATTCTTAAATCATTCTTGATTGATTTCCGGTCATTTCGGTTACTCATTCTATTGATTTCGAGTTCTAAGTCAATAGATACTACACTTTCAACTCATGTTACATACATTGTCTTGGTCTTCGTATATCTAGTAGAATTATTATTTTCTGGGTTGAGTATCTTATATTTCCATGTTTGTGAGGTAGACCTGGTTTATAATCTTCAAACAGATTCAAATTCGGAGTTCGAAGGCCAAAGAACGGTCGAAGAACGCGAGGAGAGCGCAAGGGGTGAGGTGCAATGATTTAAGCCATCATCATGTACCAACCCGAGATGGCGCGTGGCCATTTGGGACCAAAGAGTGTTCTGCCCTGAGATGCCCACGTGCCACCTCGGGGAGATAGCAAGGAAGGAGGGTGTTTTGGTCATTTGGTCTTTTCACTCTTTAAAACCTCTTATTCCCTCTCATTTTATAAAAGATAAGAACAAGATGAGAAATTGAAGAACAAGTGCAGAATTTTTCTCTCAACATTTTGATTTTTGTTTTTGTGATAACTTATTCATTTCTACTCCGAATCACTTGATTCAAAAACCGATTTCGAGTGTCTTGAAGCATTCTACAAACCACAAGCATTTCCAGAACCAAAGGATGTCTACATTTTTAGTTGTGATCTGATCTTCAGTTCGTGATTGCATCCTTGTTGGTAAAATCATCTTCTTCTTAGTTTTCTTCTTAGATCTTCTTATTGATTGATGTTATTTGATTAACAAGCATGACTAGGATGATTTTGATATCATTTTATGGTTTGTTGATTTGATTTTCAAGTTTAGCTAGATTTGTGATATATTGAATGATTTGTGCTAAATTTGATAAACATGAAATTGTTTCTAGAAATCCTTTATTCTTATGCTTGATTGTTTGTTCTAGATCTAATTTCATTTTCTAAGAACTAGGTTATGTTTCAATTGATGATATATTTATATCTATGCTCTTAGTTGATAACATGCTTAGGTTGTCCAGATGCATTTGTGATTGATCTTTGAAAGCATAATCTAGATATCTATTTGCATGTCCATAGAATTTGTTGATCATCATTTTCTATGTTGAGTGCTTGCTTGCGATTTGTATTCATGATCACTTAGATGCCTTGTGAAGAGGTAGAAAGTCTCATATCTTAGAGTGATTCTTTGATTTGACCAATTGTATGTCTTAGCTAGAGTCAGGAGGACTTGGATAGCTAAGCAAGTGGAAGTCTCGACAAGAGGTGTGAAACCTCGGATTGTTGAGCAAGAAAGTCTTGGCAAGAGGTGTGAAGCCTCGTATTTTCAAGCAAGGAAGTCTTGGCTAGAGGTGTGAAGCCTTAGATAGTCAAGCAAGAAGTCTTGCCTAGGATTGGGAAGATCCGGATAGGTGAGCAAGAAATCTTCCTAGAGACAGGGGGTCTTGGATAGGAAGTCGGCTTAGTAGATCATTAGGTTCAAGATAGAGCGAGAGTGAGAGCTTGTAGAGCATGTGTGATTGCTTGAGTGTGTAACTCTATTTGAAATAGTGGATTTGCTTTTGACGGTGGTTGTGGAATCAACCCGTGGATGTTTCCTCTTTGGAGGTTTTACCACGTAAATATCGTGTGTCTTTGTTTGCAATTTTCATTAAGCATTTAGAATTGCATTGTTTTAAAAAGAAGATAAAAATTGGAGCATATACCTATTCACCCCCCTCTAGGTATATTCACACTATAAAGATAAAGGGAATTTCAATAAAGTCGATCCTTCAGGTGATCCAAAAAGAAGCTCTCGCCAAAACAAGGAAGGCGTTGCTCCACCTTAAGAATTGGATGTAGAGTCTGAAGAGGCTAATGAGCAGATTCCTGAGTACGTCCCTAAAGAGGTCATTCAGCTGACCGTGGGGGATTCTAGCGGTCCGAGTGGCTCTACTGAAACTGCCAATGCCCAGAAGTTGCTTGAAGATGAAGGCGGGCAATGAGATCTTCTTAGTGGCGAGGTGTCCGGTGAGCCAAAGTCCCCGATTGATATGGTATTTTGTCTAGCAGTTTGCTGTCGGGGTTGGAGATAAACCCTCAGATGAAAAACAGATTTCAATCCTGGCTTTTTCGGATCCTTCTAAGATGATGGTTAAGAAGATCCTACTGCTGACCTCAACTTCCATAGTACTCAGCCCGAGAAAAGAAAGATGGCCGACTCCCTCACTCACCCTCATAAAGTTCCTCAGGTGGTATCATTTATTGAATCGAGTGATGATGATACCAAGGTCAGAGTCTCTCTGAACGTTCAATTTGGAGTGTCTGTAGGAAGAGCGAAAACTTCAGACCTGAACAGGGATTCCTTACCTCCTGAGGTTGAAGTTTTAAGGGTGGAATCCTCGGGAGACCCTTTTTATCCTTCTCCCCAGGATAAGCTAAGGGCGATGTCTTCTGGTCGGCCTTTATTGGGAATGATTATTGGAGCCACTTCAAAGGAGGTTCTTCGGCAGATCGTCTTCAAAATATTTTCAACAGCGAGTCCTATGTAAGTTCTATCCCAACCGTTTTAAGTTTATGTCTGTTAGATTTTTTATTTAACTCTTCCTTGTAGATTGGGGACGAGTTTGTTGAGTTAGTTCAGACGCAGCAGTATCATGCTGATCGGATAAGGCTTTAAGCTCAACTAAAGGAGAGTGAGGATAGCCATGCTCAGGTTGAGGTGTCTTATCAGAGGGAGGTGAGCTCTACCTAGGAATTCACCGATCATAGCTTGGATAAGCAAATGGAGGCCGATGAGAGAGCTTCCGTGGCAGAAGAGAAAGCTGTGTCTTTTCAGAGTTTATTATCTACTGCCCAGGATTCGATGCTTAAGGCTGAATAGGAAGCTAAACAAGCTCGTTCATCTTATAAGCAGAAAATTGAAGAATTGGAAAAAAAGCTTTGACGGTCGAATCCCTATTAAAGGAGGCTAGGTTGGCACTTGAGGTCTAAGGGGTTGATCGCTTTAAAAGGTCCCCAGCTTATGACGCCTTTCTCCTTCGAGAATTTCAGCAAGGGTTAGTTTCAGCTGACGAATTTTTTAAGGTCAAGAATCGGGCAACTGAAAGCTCAAACCAACTGGGAGCTGTTGATCAAGAACTATATGGACCGTTCCCTAGAGTCTCTTCTGACTCAGATGAATTACTGTCGCAATAGAGGTAAATGGCCCCATCCTATGCATTTGGAGATCCCATCAGAGCATTATCTCTCGACCTTCTATACCTGTCAGGAATCTGGTATGGATGGTTCGACGCCTGATGTTGGTCCGGTCCCTGGAGCAAATTACAGTGAGTGGATGGATGATTTGGTCGATACAATCGCCTGGCCTTCAAATTAGAGTCTCTTTCGTGAATACGAGATGGTGCCCGACCCGAGTATTGGCAAGAGCTCCAAATCCTAATCCCAACCTTAGCCATTTTTGTATAGTGTATAGAAAAGATTTATTAATAGAGCTTTACTTTTGCCAACTGCTTTGTTCAGAATGCCAAGTATTATTTAAATCGGCAAACTCTATTGCCCGAGTATCTTAGTTTTGTTAATAGTTTCTAACGCCAAGTATTTTATTAAACTGGTCAATTCTGTTGTCTGAGTAAATTTATAGAGTATCTTATTTTTGTTAATAGTTTCTAAAGCCAAGTATCTTATTAAACTGGCTAATGTTATCCATCTGCCAAGTATCTTATTAAACTTGCTAATGTGATTTCTTTGTGCCAAGTATCTTATTAAAATGGATATTATTAACTAAGTCATCTTAAAACAGGTAAGTCGTTTTACCTTTGTGTTTCATACTCGGTTGTTACCCGAATATTACATCAAGCCTCACCATGATCATATGTTTCGAGTTCATACGCAGATCACAGAGAACGTCTACTAGTTTGCCTATGCAGGGGTTTGCTGAATCTTTAAGTTTTTAAATTGCTAAACACAACTACGCATCTCACCGGGATTTTTCCCGATGGTGCCCCGAGCTATTTTCCAGAATCTGGTGCTTCGGGTTTACATTTTGGCTAAGATCGACTGACCATGCTTGGCTGGCATGCTGCTTCAAGCTTCTCCGCCCATTCGGGGATTTTACCAAAATTAATGGTCCCGAGCATTTTATTTTTTTGTTGCATGTTCTTATTATCATGCTCGTCTTTCATACGTTAATATCATATGCTTAGATTTCTGGAATCTAGTGTTGGGCCTTTATTTATAACTGAAAAATTAAGAATGAATTTTTTTTAAAACTAAAAAAATATCCTAACTAATAAAATTGTTCTGACTTAAAGAAACAAATTTCAAGGATAAAAAATCCATTGAATGGCTGGTAGAACTCCTCTATCTGGTCGGGCAACCCAATACGCTCCATGTCCAGCTACTCCTTCAATCTTGTACGAGCCTTCCCACTTGTCGGCCAAGGAGCCTGCAACTTTGTTTTTTGTGTTCAGTTACACCTTTCTGAGCATCAGGTCCCCTAGCTGGAATTTCCTGATCCGAACACGAGAGTTGTAATATCGAGCCACTCCTTACTGATATGTTGTATTTCGTACTCGGGATTTATCCATCTTTTCTTCTAGCTCATCTAAGCTTTGTAAAAGCATATCAACATTCTGGTCTTCATAATATAGCCTGACCCTAGGTGACATGTATGATGTTACTACAGGGATAACAGCTTCAGTTCCAAATGCCAAAGAGAATGGAGTCTCTCCTGTAACAGTCCTTGTTGTCGTCTGATACGCCCATAATAATTCAGGTAGCATTTCAACCCAGCTGCCTTTCTTGGCATCCAACATTTCTTTGAGTGTGTGCTTGATGATTTTGTTTACTGATTCAGCTTGACTATTTGTTTGAGGGTGGGCAGGTGTAGCATAATAATTTGCAATTCGATACTCGTTGCACACCTGCCTGAAATTTTAATTATCGAACTAAGTACCGTTGTCAGTGATAATAGTGTTGGGTGCTCTAAATCTATATAGTATATTTTTCATCACAAAGTTCATGGTATTTGGTTATGTGATATGCACCAATGCTTCAGCTTCTACCCACTTTGTGAAATAATCAACGGCTACTATTGCATGCTTTGCTCTACCCCCTGTCCTTGCTGGCATTGGGCCAATTAAGTCTAGGCCCCACATGGAAAATGGCCATGGTGATGTGAGGCTTCTAATTTGTTCTGGGGGTTGTCAGATATCGTTGGAGATCCTCTGGCATGTATTGCAGTTTTTTGAACATCATTATGCATCCAAGAACATAGAGGGCCAATAATGACCTTGCCTGAGTACCTTGTGTGCTAAATTTTTTCCCCCAGTATGGTTTCTACATACTCCGCCATAGATTTCCTGCAATATCCAATATGCATCTTCCTCAGGTACACCTCTTTTGAGTGTTAGGGAAAACCCCATTCTGTATAATTCTCCTCCAATCAACGTGTATCTTGCTGACCGGTACCTGATGCGTTTGGCCTCTAGGGGATCTTTTGGGAGCACACCGTCTTCCAGGTATCTTTTTAGCAGAGTCATCCAACCGTCTGGCGGTGTTCAGATTTATGAGATTTCTAAGTTTTTTGGCTCAACTATACTCGGTATGAGAATATGTGCGACCAGAATAGTTTTTGGTCCGATTGTGGTTGTTATTGATGCTAGATTTGACAAAGCATCTACCTTTTCATTCTCTTCCCTGGGATTCTGGACAATCTTCTGTTCCTAGAATTTTTGGAGGAGTTGTTTTTCTATGTATCGATAAGCTATAATACCTTCATATCTAGCTTGGTATTCGTATAGGACTTGGTTGACAATTACCTGTGAGTCACTAAATATCTCGACCTCATCTTCTCCGAGGGCTATGTATACTTTTAGTCCAACTAGTAATGCCTTGGACACGGCTTGGTTATATATTGCTTTGAAGTTGAATCTCATGGCACATTCAACATCATCACCTTCCGGGGTGCATACTATAATCTTTGCCCCAATGCCATGAGTGTTCGAGGAACCATCAATATATAGCATCCACGAGAATTTCTTGCCTAGCATTCATTTTCCTTTCAGGTTTGGTTCTGTGAATTCTGTTATGAAATCTTCCACAACTTGGCCTTTGAGTGACGTCCTGGGGACGTACTGAATATCGAACTCACTCAACTCGATTGCCCATTTAGTTAATCTCCCCGAAAATTCTAGCTTCTGTAAGATTTGCTTTAATGGGCAATCGGTGAGGACTTTGATCGTATGAGCCTGAAAGTATGACCTCAGCATCCTTACTGTCAAAACCAATGCTAGGGCCATTTTTTTTACCTGTAAATACTTGATTTTAGCAGGAAGAAGAGCCTTGCTGGTGTAGTATACTGACCTCTGCACCCCATCTTCTATTCTAACAAGGATCGAGCTTGCTGCTAATTCTGTAATTGACATGTATAAGTGAAGAGTTTCTCCCATTTTAGGTTTTGAAAGAATGAGAGCATGTCCTAAGTACTCTTTTTTTTTAGGAATGCTTGTTCGCATTCTGCATTCCATTCGACTCCTTTCCCTTTTTTGATTACTTTAAAAAAGGGTGCACTTCTGTCTGTGGCCTTTGAAATAAATCTGCCTAAGGAAGCTAAACATCCATTCAAAAGTTACACTTCTTTTAGTGTCCTTAGCGAAGCCATTTTCTGAAGGGTTTGGATCTTCTCAGGGTTTACTTCAATTACCCTCTGGTGAACTTGGAAACCCAGGAACCTTCCTAAAGGAACTCCGAAGAGGCATTTGTTCCGATTCAACTTCATCTGATATCTTCTCAAGACATCGAATGTTTCTAGCAGGTCTGAAGCGTGTTTGTCTACTGAGATGCTTTTGGTTAACATGTCGTCTATGTAAACTTCCATGTTTCTACCTATGTGGCGAGCAAAGATCTTATTGACCAATCTTTGGTATGTTGCTCTAGCATTTTTCAGCCGAAAAGGCATTACCGTGTAACAGTATATGCCTTGATCGGTTGTGAATGTTGTTTTTTCCTCATAAGCTTTATTCATCCTGATATGATTGTGTCTGGAGTAAGCATCCATGAAGCTAGATAATTCTTGGTCTGATGTTGCATCGACCAGTTGGTCTATCCTTGGAAGTGGAAAACTATCTTTTGGGCAGGCTTTGTTCAGGTCTGTGAAGTCCACACACATTCACCACTGGCCATTTTTCTTCTGGACCAGGACCACACTCGCTACCCACTGAGGGTAGTTGACTTTTTTGGTTGACCTTACTAGGAGTAACTTTTCCACTTCCTACTTAATTGCTTGACTTCTTTCTAGGTTGAACGACCTTTTCTTATGTATTATTGGTTTTGCATTTGGATCTACTGCCAAGTGGTGTGATATAACTCGAGCGTCTATTCCTACCATATCTTCATGGCTCCAGACGAATACATCCTTGTATTCTCTAAGTAAATTAACAAGGTCTTGCTTATCCTTTCTTCTAATTTATGCTCAATTTTGATCTTCATATCAAGTTCAACTTCTTTTAAGACTATTTCCTTTATTGGTTCACTTTTGAACTCCTTCGACTCTTCCATTGGATCAAACTCGAACAAAAGTGATTCTTGCTTGGTCCGATCTGACCATGTGATGGTGCATGCTTTCTCGCTATTGTCTCTATCTTTGTACACCGAGAGATTAGCTCTTCTGGCCATCTATTGGGACCCTTTAACTACTCTTACCCCTGCTTAGTTGGAAATTTGATCATTAGAGCGTAGGTAGCAATTACTGCCTTAGTTTTATTCAAGAATGGTTGACCTAACAGGGCATTATAAGGTAAGTTGTCCAGGTCTAATACTACAAAGTCGAGTATCACTGTTTTCTGACAAGGTGCTACTCTGATTTTCGTGGGCAGCTTCACTGTCCCGAGAGACCTGACCTCGACTCCCCCGAATCCTCTGAGCAGGGTATGGAAAGGTTGTAAATCTATTCAGTCCAACCTAAGTTGATAGTAGATAGCCACACTCAGAATGTCGGTCGATCTGCCATTGTCTATTAAAATCCTCCCGACTTCCCTGTGGCTAATCCTGGCACTTATGACGAGAGCGTCGTTTGGTCGGATATTGACCACCAGACGAGTCGACCTCTGTGAATATTATAGAGTCCCATCCTTTCTTTATTCATTTCGGGTCTGGTTCGACGGAGTTGACATCAAAATTCTGTCTTCCCTCCGCTACTTCTCGAATTTCCTGAGTCAGCTCCCGGTTACTTTTCTCAGTTGACGGTCCTCCGAAGATAGTTTGTATTACTTCATTTTCCTCGGGACTGGCCCTTTTGTTCTGACCTGAACTATGATCGGCCTTGGCCTCTTTCTTCATTTTTGACTTCTCATCTTTCTTCAGGATTATATCTTGGAGGTGTCCTTCCCGATTGAGGGTCTATATGTAGTCCCTAAGATGGTAACATTTAGAGGTCTCATGGTCGGTTTCTTTATGGAATCTATAGTATTTTGTTGTGTCTCAGAGAGCAAATTTAGATTGTCGGCGTGGCTCATTTACCAGATTCTTTTCTTCTAATATTGCTAGGATTTTTTCCTGTTTTTTCCGAAGAGAGGTGTAGTTTGTGTATTTCCTCGGAATTTCTCCGTGTTCTGGTCAACGTTATGCCCACTTCCTTCATACTTGTTTCTTTCTTTATTATTTCCTATTTGTTTTCCTTTGTGGTTCTGTACCTTCGACTCGGCATTTTATTGTTCGGGCCTGCCTCCATGCATGTAGCAACCTCCTGTCGCTAACTCCTTTTCTTCGGCTAATGCATACCCTCCAGCCATATCCATCATGTCTGCATACTTTGTTATACGAGCCCTTCTCAGGTTAAAAGTCAGTCGTTCATTCTGTAGGTTGTTGATGAAAGCAGCAATTATGGCTTCGTCATTTGCACTACTGATTTCTGAGACTGCCTGGCCGAATCTCCCCAGATAATTTTTCAGTGACTCATCATTTCCCTGCTTTAGCTGGGAAGGGTAAGCGACTGGTTTTTTCCTGTTTACATTGCCTAAGAACTGTCTCGAAAAACTCCTGCTCAGTTCACTAAAACTGCTAATACTTGCTGGGGGCAATCTTCTGAACCATCTTGAGCCTGTATTTCCTAGAGTTTGTGGAAAGTGGAGACACAGTAAAGAGTCGATGTGGGCATATTGAGCCATAGCGCTTTTATACCGTCTGACGTGTTCTTTAGGATCTGTATCCTTCTTGAATTGTTCCATATGTGGCATCTTGAACCTTTCTGGGAATTGGGTTTGTAAGATGTCCCTAGTAAAAGGACTGTCAGAATCATCATCAGACAACTCGTTATATCCATATCGCCTAACCAACGCGACCATTTATTGCCTGTTGTTTTCGACTTCTCGGGTCAAGCTCTGAATCATAACGTCTATTTCCCTCACCGGTTCTCCATGATGGTTAAACTAACGGGTGATCGTCATGCCCGTTTACAACCCCTCTTGACTCCGTTCCTGAGTCTCATGGGCCAATCCTTCCAGACATATGGTTCCATGACGATGCTTGTGATGGTACCGATCGCTATCCTCTAATGATGATGACCGATCCCTGAACAGTCATATTTACGGTGTCTATCATGGGCAATCTGACCGTGACTCCACCTTGGGTGTGGTCATACTTCTTTGGGTGTTCCACGTCCTTTATCGTGGTTGCATGTTATATCCTAAGCTTGATTGATTTGTCCTGAGTTTCTGCCTACTTCCGGTACATCTGCTTCAGGCCCAACTATTACCGAACGAAGCCTTGTAGGTGGACGATTTGGAGGTTGCACATCTTCTGCAGCTAATAGATATGTTCCTTCTCTTGCTGCGATCGTCAGTAGCTGTTGCAGTGCCTCATGGAAATGACGTGCTATGTCCTCACAAGTCGGAGGGATTTGTTGGATACCAGTCAGGGATACTTGTTGGTTCTCGGTGGTTGTGGCGAGATCTCGTTAACTCTCGCCTATGTGATCATTATCTGGAGATTTTTGGACATCCTCAGAATTGTTTCTGCTTCCACTACCAGCCATTGTTTAATTAGATCGGAAGTTCACATCCCTCCTTCTAGCGCCAATTGTTGACGTCGATTTCTCGATGGATGAGAAAGTCAACAAGATTGGATTTTTGTTGTGATCTATCAAAGAGAAGAGAAAGAGAATGCAGTTCTAAGTTAATAAGACATGAATTTACGTGGTTAAACTCTGGTGATCGGAGAAATGTCCACGAGTGGTTGAATAAACAACCGAGCCAAAATCCACTATTGAAATAAATAATTACATCACTCGGTCTCTTTTTTCTCTCTACTATGGATTTTTTTGTCTATTTATGTCTATTTCAACAACGTGATTATAGGTCTATTTATATATGCAAAGAACCCTAATCCTTATTGTACAAGTAATGGAAGAATTTCTATTTAATTACAATTGGTTGCTTGTTGGAGTCATCTTTAACCTCTTTCCTCTTTTGGAGATTATATGGAGATCGATTGGGACTCTGGTGATATAGTCTGCTTAGGACTTATTTCCTTATAATTATATAATCTTCTCGAAGTAAAATTGTTGCTTGATTTGGAACCTGTTTCCTGTTTGATATTTTATTCTTCTAAAAATTCTTTTTAATATGGATGTATTGCGTATTTGAGCATGACTCTTGGTTCTTTTCACATGTAAATCACGTGCTGGATTTCTTTATTCAAGTTTCTCATATCTGTCTCGAGTAGAACATGATGTCATTTGGGTCCCGAGCAGGTTATGATTTGCTGAAAACTTGTGTTCACACTTACTCAGGTTTCCATTCCTTAGTGATGTCCTGAATGGTGTCTTCTGGATGCCTAATTGTATACCTACCTGGTAAATTTTTAAAGCACTATCTTTATTGTCAATGACGTGTACTTTTGATAAAAATATACATAAAACATGATTCAAGATGGAACACCACACCCACACCTCCGAAGAAGCAAAAGAGCATTGCCTTGAAGACCACCAAGGATGAAGAAGAGGAGGAGGACTCAAGTGAAGAAATGGCCCTCATGGTTAAAAGATTCAAGAAATTCATGAAGTTTGAGAGGAAAGGATTTAGGTCCAAGGGAAAGGAAGTGAAAAAGAAAACTCCTTTCAAAAAGATTGAAAAGTCTTAAGAAAGTGACTCTAAGAACGGCATTCAATGCTATGAATGCAGTGGTTTTTGTCACATTGCTCCATAATGTGCAAATTTGAAGAAAAAGAAGAAAAGGAAGACGGTGACAGCCACTTGGAGCGATAGTGAAGACTTAAAAGAGGAAGAAAAATCTTCAGATGATGAAGATAGAGTTGCAAACTTCATTGCCTTCACAACATCTCATAATGGCAAGGAAGTTGTGAGTGATAAGGAAGAAGTAGATTACTCTAGTGATGAGAGTACCTCTTCTAACTCTAGGTTTGAGATTGATGATAAAATGGACTATCTAGACTTCATAAAGTTTTTTGAAATGTCTAGATTGAAAAAGAAGAAGGAGATTCAAGTATTGAAAAAGAAGAATCTAGAGTTGACTTTCAAGTTAACTAACTTGAGTGAGAAAGTAAATAGTGGAAAAGAGTTATAAGATAGCTTGAAATTGGAGCTTGTAATCACTAAGAGGAGTGAAAAGAACTTGAAGATTGAGCTTATGGAAGCGAAAGAATCGGTTGCCAAGATAACATCCGAAACCGAGAAACTTGACAAGATGCTATCATATGGGAAGAGTCCTAGTGATAAAACGAGCTTAGGATATGTGGAAGGTAAGGATGCCACTTCCTTGAAGAAGACCATCTTTGTCAAGAGTCAAGAGGATAAAGAGGTTCAAGATCACACCAACAAATGAGATCGAATGAAATTGGAGAATCATCAAAGCAAGCTCAAATGAAGACTCAAACAAAGTCTCAAACTAAAACTCATCCATCAAAAGCTAGAGCTCATCAAACAAGACCTTAACTTCCAAGGAGCTCTCAAAGTCAACAAAGGATTTTTCACCCATAACCAGGAAGGGAAGTTAATTTGGCTTAGACACAAAGGGTGTTTTAAAGAAGAGATTCAGCTCAACACCAAAGGACAACTCAAAGGAGAGGGAAGTCTTCCATGCTTGCACAAGGATATGGTATGAATTCTTACTTTACTCCTATTTGTCATTACTGTGGTGTTGAAGGTCACATAAGGCCGAATTGTTTTAAATTTATTAAGTTGTGTCGTTTTGAAAGTATGATTGAGAATAATATGCTTAAAAGGGCCAAAATGCTTGCACCTATGAATTTTAGAGAAAATGAACCCATGGCTCCTAGAAATAGTAATATTTCATCTAGGTGGACTAGAAAGGATGAATTTTGTTGTCATGCGGCTCAAGTAGCCTTGAAAGTCAAAGCCATCAATACTTGGTACCTTGATAGTGGGTGTTCTAGGCACATGACTAGAAACAAGAGTTTCTTTGAAACTCTTGTGATGGAGGATGGTGGATTTGTCACCTTTGGTGATGGTTCACGTAAGAAGGTTTTAGGAAAAGGAAACATATCCATCCTCGGTTTGCCCTCCTTGCCTAATGCTCTTTATGTATATGGCTTGCAAGCCAATCTTATTAGCATATCACGATTTAGTGATGAAGGGCTTCAGTTGTGTTTGGTAAACTTGATTGCTCTGTTCTAAAAAAAGATGAACAAGTTCTATTGAAAAGCAAGAGATCAAGTGACAATTTTTATTGTCTTGATTCCAATGGCATCTCTTGTAATTTGTCTAGTTGTGATCAAGTTGAATTGTGGCATCAAAGGTTAGGTCATATGAATTTCAAAGACTTGAAAGTTCTTGAGAGGTTGAATGTTGTGAGAGGCCTTCCTAAGTTTGGAAATAGGATTGAGGGAGTGTGTGGACCTTGTCAACAAGGAAAGCAAACTAAGAGTGTGCATAAAAATGGTAAGTATCTTGCCACCAAGGAGCCACTAAAGCTTCTTTATATGGATCTTATGGGCCCCATACAAACCGAGAATCTCGGTGGCAAGAGGTACATCTTTGTGTGTGTTGATGATTTTTATAGATTTACATGGACCTACTTTCTTAGAGAAAAATCTAAAACTTTTGAAAATTTTAAAATGCTTTGCACTAAAATTCAAAATAAGAAGGATTCTCACATAAAATGCATTAAGAGAATTAGGAGTGACCATGGGAGAGAATTTGAAAATGTTTGCTTTGAAAACTTTTGTGATAGTCTTGGAATCTCCCATGAGTTCTTGGCTCCTTGAACTCCTCAACAAAATAGAGTTGTGGAAAGGAAGAATAGGGTCCTCCAAGAGATGGCTCCTGTGATGTTACTTAACAACAATATTCCTAGGAATATTTGGGTCGAGGCAGTGAATACAGCTTGTTATATAGGAAATAGAGTGTTTTTAAGGTCCGGTACTAGGCAAACCTCTTATGAATCACGGAAGGAAAGGAAGCCAAATGTTAGCTACTTCCACTCATTTGGAAGCAAGTGCTACATTCTAAATGACCGTGATCAACTAGGAAAGTTTGATGCTAAAAGTGATGAGGGGATTTTCATTGGCTATGCCCTAAATAGTAAGGCCTATAGAGTTTTTAATTTGATAACACAAAGTGTTATGGAATCAACCAATGTGATCATAGACGATTGTAGGGCTAATGTTAATAACCATGATGAAGAGATTAGTATGGTTGATGATTCTCCCTTGGAGAAGATTGGTGAGACTTCAAGTGATGAAAAGTCAAATCTTGAAAAAGAGGTTTCTCAATCTCTTGATAGAGATTCTACTCTGGACTCTAAGGAACCTGCTCCTTTGGTTAGACATCTTCACAACAAGAGTGACATCATTAGAGATGAGTTGTGGGTTCTTGCTATACAAGAAGAGCTAAATCAATTTGAAAGAAACGAGGTTTGAGCTCTAGTTCCTAAGCCTAAGAACGCTAATGTGATAAGCACCAAGTGGGTGTATAGCAATAAATCCGATGAGGAAGGCAACATTGTACGGAACAAGGCTAGACTTGTAGCACAATGGTACTCTTAAATTGAGGTTATCGACTTTGAGGAGTTTTTTTCTCCCGTTTCCCAATTAGAGTCCATTAGGCTTCTCTTATCCATTTTTTGTATGCATAAGTTTAAATTGCATCAAATGGATGTTAAGAGTGCCTTCCTAAATGGCTTCTTGCAAGAGGAAGTGTTTGTTGAGCAACCCATGAGGTTTATGGATTAATACCACCCCAATCATGTTTATCGTCTCAAAAAAGAACTCTATGGGATGGAACAAGCACCAAGGGCTTGGTATGAGTGCTTCACTCTTTATCTTGTTGACAATTACTACTCAATAGGAAGTGTTGACAAGACTTTGTTCATCAAATGTACTAAAGATGAGCTATTCATAGCTCAAATTTATGTTGATGACATCGTTTTTGGTTCCACAAACAACTTGAAAGTTAAACAATTTGTTGATGTCATGACTAATGAGTTTGAAATGAGCATGGTTGGTGAACTAAATTACTTTCTAGGCTTGTAAATCAAGCAAATGCATGATGGGATCTTCATATCCGAAGCTAAATATGCCAAGAACCTAGTGAAGAAATTTGGCCTTGAGAAAGCCAAGCATTGTGACAGGCCTATCAGTACCACATTGAAACTTAGCAAGGATGATAGTGGAAAAAGTATAGATCAAAGTCTATATCGGGGCATGATAGGGAGCTTCCCATACTTAACGGCTAGTAGGCCCGATATAGCCTTTAGTGTTGGTGTGTGTGCTAGGTATCAAGCCAATCCCAAGGAATCCCAAGGAATCCCATCTCTCCTCCGTGAAGATAATCATTCGATATATGAATGGGACATCCAACTATAGGATATGGTACTCTTTTTACACTAATGCTAGTTTAGTAGGCTTTAGTGATACATATTGGGCAGGTAATTATGATGATAGGAAAAGTATATCGGGCGGTTGCTTCTTCCTAGGGAACAATCTTGTGTCATGGTTTTGCAAGAAGCAAAATTCCATATCATTATCCATAGCCGAGGCCGAGTATATAGCCGCTGGGAGTGCTTGCACACAACTCTTATGAATGAAGCAAATGCTTGTGGATTATGGCTTTGAGCAAGCTACTCTAACCCTTTACTGTGATAACATGAGTGCCATTAATATTTCAAAAAAATCTTGTCCAACATTCTAGAACCAAGCATATTGAATTATTGACATTAGACATCATTTAATTAGGGAGCTAGTTGAGAGTAAATGCATTGCACTTGAACATGTGTGCACAAATGATCAACTAACAGACTTGTTTACTAAACCATTAGATTCAACTAAGTTTAAAACTCTTAGTAGTTCTACTGGGATTTGTCATATGCATTGATGAGTTTTGGTGTTTGACCCATATATGGAGCTCAAGCAAAGAGAGCGAACTTATATTTTAATAAGCAAATAATTGTTCAATTTTATGATCTTTTATTAATTGCATGAGTATCTTGGATGCATATATTATTATATGAATTTTTATTTAATAGGTGTGCCTTCGCCTTATTTGAAATGCATGTCTCATTTGTGTTCAAACATGTATTTTTGGACTAGGAAATTTGATTGGGAAGTACATTTGATTGACCCAAAGTTTATCTCCATGTTTATGAAAACTTGATCTTGACATGCTTAAATTGATATGCATGATGAATTTATTGAATGCTTAAAAATGATTGCAAATTTGTGTGAGATTGACTTTTGAGACTTCAAATCAATAAGGATATTGTATCCATTTTAAGGATTTCACAATCCAATAGCCTCTCTCTCTTTACTTGTTGAACAAGGCTACTATCATACGGGCGTTCACCTGGAAAAATCTAAAAAGGCGCAATAGTTGCTCATGTCTTGTTTAACTTGTAAAGCTAGATAGTTGCTTTTATTTTTTATTAAACTTTATCTTGTTTTCCATTGACAAATTTGTGCAAATTGGTTTGACTTCTCTTGGAACCTCATGTGCTATTTTTCTTTGCCAATTAGCATACTTTTGGAAGTTGATGTTGCATGTATTTCATTCAAGGCAATCTTGTCACACATGTTCCACATATAAAACTTCCTTGAACTTTTCTCTCTCTCTCTCTCTACATTAAATTGCATAAAGTTATTGTATATGATTATGCATTTACATTACAAATATCTCTCTTTGCTAAAGCGTCCCGGTTGGGGAATACTCCTTTGCCTATCTTGTGACAAAAAAAGGGGAGTAATGTTGGATTTATGGGAGTTGACTAGGGGGAGTTTGTGTTATGATGGATTTAGAGGGCGCTTTTGCTATTGCATTTTTGATTGCATGTTGCTTGTTTATATTATATGCAAATTGCTCTTGTTATTTATTTATCTTGATCACCTCTCATACACTTGTCTTGGAAAGTGTAATTACTTTGCTTTGTAAGGATGATCATTCTACAAGAGATAGAAGATTTAAAGACCTAGACTTAGGTTTCTCTTTGTAATGTAGAATGTGTTTGTTGACCCCCTATCAATTTTGTTTTGTTTATTTGTGAGGATGATTTGTGAGTGGTGGTTTTGTCACGAAATAGCCAAAGGGGGAGATTGTAAGTTCCTCGGTTTTTTGATTGGCTTATTTCGATTAACAAACCACATTTGGGGATAATTATGTAAGGGTAGCTTAGACCGGCCTTGCTCATGATCAAGTTCAAGCTCCAAAGGTATATCTTTTGCTTAACTTCATTTGAAGAGATTTAGCACACACACTCATTTTCATGCATGTTTCTTATCACTTTCCATTAGTGCTTAATTGTTTTGTTGTGTGTCTATTGTTGTTCTCTATTGCTTGTTTAAATTTATTGCATTGTGATTAAACCGCAATGTCATGTTAGGCATTAGGATGAATTCCCTTTAACTCTTTTCTCTTGTAAAATTTATATATGAGTGTAAAGAAAGTGAGCAGTGAGCCACTCAAGTGGCGCTACCACGAGCGTAGGTTTTCAGTGATTTTTCATTGGTGAAGCGTTGGTCGTCATATGTACCACACAAGTTCAACTTTTCTAGTGGTTTGTCGCTGGTGGCTCGCTGGTCATCATGTGCACCACACCAGCGCAACTCATCCACTGATTTGTCGCTGGTAGTGCGCCATTGCCCTGCACCACTCCTCTGGTGCCTAGCACAAAAATAGGCTATGCGCTGGTGGTGCGCTACTCGACCAGCGCTACCACCAGCGCACAATGCGTCTTTTGGGCAGTTTTTGTTAAAACTATGTAGTTTCATTTTGGGCATCATATGAATATATCATCTTCTTCCCAACTCGTTTCTAAGAGCTTTAAAACCTATTTTAAGAGAGAGATAAGGTGTTCTTAGTGAGAGAAGCTCCAAGAAATCATTTTTACTCAATCAAACTTCAAAACATAATCATCAAGCATCTTTCAAGCATGGGTCTCTTGTTTGTTCATGACTAGGTATTCTCTACATGCTCTAGACTTTAAAGTTTCATTATTATGACATATTTACCTAGGTTTTAGCTTTTATTGTAAATTAAATGCATGCTTGTGTGCTTAATAGCTTTTATAACATGATTGTGGTATCGGTTATTGGTTGAGAGTATTGATTAGTGATAGCTAAAATTTAGGACGGTTTTACCCTCCTAGCTAATTCTTCTTGCCTTTGCATTTAGAACATTGATATCTAGGATTTGCTTGTCTTGTCATTATTAATCCTATATAAGCATGAATGTTTTGACCTAGCATTTTTACATATAGAATATTCTTGCATATTCACTTAGGTTGCCATTATCTCTTCATTGTTGATAAGCTTGTGGCTAAGTGGTTAGTGCACAAGGTTGGTGATCCAAAAGCACTATTAAGGCCATCTAGGTAGAGCGAAAGGGTTAGTAACTTGAGGGTATGATGGGAGGTCAACCTAGGTTGTAAACTTTCATTCAATAGTAGATTTTGATGATCGAGTGTTGCGCACTGAACAACCTGTGGTTTTTCCCATTTACAGGGTTTCCACGTATATATTGCGTGTTGTTAGTGTTTTATGTTTAATTGTCATTTATTTGAACACTTGGTAGAATGGGGTAGATTTGATAATATTGATTAATTCACGAAATTAGTAATTAATAGGATAAAAACCTATTCACCCCCCTCCCCCCCGCTCTAGGTTTATTGACACACTTTTTCCAGGGAATTTCAGGGTAACTTAGTTGAGGTCCCTGCTTGGTTCAGTGGCATGCCCACATGGGAGAAGAGCCCCTTTTCTACAAAATTGGAGGCTATTTTGAAAGCTATCATCTGTTGGAACCCTTTTCAATGGTCACCCAGCGGTTTAATTTTTTTTATACAGATCGTAAACAATCTGGGACCAGTGAACTTGGGATCGTAATTATTTTCGGAACTAATACATACAATATGTATACACAGGAAATTGAAATCAATATATAGAGAAGAAAATCATTCCAACGTTTATAGGCTCCTTCACTTTACGTTATGCTCATATCTGAACCACTCGATCTTCCTAGCTATATCCCGATACTGGTAACTGCGTGTGGGCATGTCATGGTCTCAAGAACTTGAATGGAAGGTGTAGAGAAAAAGACTTGAAGAAACTCTTTCTTCGATATCAGTGCACAACACTTGCACACAAAATATGTTCTTTGTGGAACACTTTCACTTTTCTCTCATTTTGGTGTTATTTCATGGACACACACTGCACTTACACAATATATCTAATGCTTCTCACGCAAAAGCACACATGCACTGATATGTCTTGTTTTGGTCAATTTTCAAAGAGTATATATCAGATATATATTTCCTCTTTTAAAAACCTCATAATATCTTTTTATTTAAAAACAAAATCTTCATTTCATTTTTATTAAAGATACCATCTATTTTGAATTTAAACTATTTAAATTCAAAAATTAAATATTTAGTTTAAAACCGATCAGTTAGACTAATCACTCTAATCTTGTAAGATATTATATATCTTTAAAGATACTGATTAATATTTTGTTTAACTGATTTGATTTGAATTCAAACTATTTAAATTTTAAAAATATATATTTAATTTGAAAAAATCAAATAATCAAATTAATTTATTTTATTCAAAAACCAAATATCAACAAACATCTTCCATTTAGCGATTAATAAAATAATTAAATAATCTTATTATTTAATTTATTTAATCACCATTATTCATTAATTAAATAATATCATTATTCAATTACTTTTCCGAATAAATTCGTGTCAATTTCGTAACACAATTAATTGGACAATCTAATTAATTGACCGTGACCCTTCTTACTAGTGGTGTAAAAATGGACTGGCCCGGCCCATTAGGGACGGCCTGGCCAGTCCATTTCTGGAAACAGGTTTGGCTGGGCCTGGTACGCTACGGTGTCGCAGACCGGCCCAGCCCGGCCTGTTTCCAAAGAAGCAGGCCCGCCCCGGCACGCCGGCCTGCCTCAGGCGGGCCGTGCCTGCTTGCCGTGCCAGGCCGGCCCGTCCGGCCCCTCAGGCAGGCCGGACGGGCCAGGCCTAACGGGCTTGGTCCGGCGGGTTAGTTTTTTGGTCCAATTTTTTTTCCAAATTACGTTTTTTTGGATTTAGGGTATAGGGTTTAGGATTTATAGTTTATGGTTAAGGGTTAAGAATTTAAAATGAATGAAGAGAACGAACAATTATTAGGATTTGAAACAAATATGCCGTCTCAAATGTCCGGTTCCCCCCGTACTTGTAGCATAATTCTTATGGCAAAACTAACATTTAGCTCTGAGGCCAGACGCCCCGTTTGGGAGTGTCATTTGGACTATGTTGAAACATTGCCACACATCTGATGTTAATTTTCTGGGACGTGATGTTGGTGTAACGCCGGAACCAGAAGGTCCCGCTTGAGTATGGGTCGATTCTGAAATATCAAATTCATCGTTGAGGATATTCAAACCGTCCGGAAAAAAAGGCTGCTGGTTAGGATCCATTATCTGAATAAAAATATGAGAACTATAGTAGTTAATAGTCAAATTAAAAATCAATATTTACTAATAGTAATCTTAATTTACTAACAATAATTACTATAACTAATACGACACTTACAATAATTTATTTATTAAAAAAACAAATTAAATAAACAAAAAAAATCATAATCTACTAACATAAAATTTTAAATTCACTAGTTCACTACTACAAATAAAATTGATAAATTTACTAACATAATATACTAACATAAAATTGATGATTTGAACCACTACTCTTAAATTTACTATCATAATCTACAAATGAAAAATTTTAATTTATGAAAAAAACAATATCAAACGTAATTACTACACTTAACATTCATCATTTACTTATTACAAAAAGTAATTTCAGTAATACAAATTAACTTTCTAAATTTATTAATAACAAATATTAAAATTACTACTAAACTTAAAAATCTTAATAAACTAAACAAATAATATTAACATTAAAGCCCAAAAATTGATAAACTAACTAACTAAATAGATAATGTTTTCATTAAGTAACTCAAATCTAAACATAAACATATAAATTTACTATGAGAATATATTAGACCAAAAGTAATAACAAAATTGTACCTTTAAAATTTGGTGTGTTGGTGGAAAACGTAGAGAATTTTGTAGAGAGAGTAATAACCAAAATGAATGAAAAAGTTTAGAGAATTGGAGAATATATTAGAGATTGAGATTTGAGAGAATGAGAGATTGAAAGAATGATAGAGAGAGTTAATGGAAAATGAAATGGATGGAAGTATTTATAGAAAAATTTGATTTGTGGGTCAAAATATAATTTAAAAGATTGTAGGGGGGGTTTTGGTAATTGTTATTTCCTCCAACGGCTAGAAATCAATTCCTGCCGTTGGAGATTTTTTGAAAAAAAAAAAAAAAAAAAAAATTCTTGAACGGACCAGCTAATCGGTCCACTGGGCCGGTCCGACAGGCCTGGCACTCCGGATTGGCATGCCCGGTGGGCCGGCCTGCTGGGCCTCCTCCTAGTGGCCCGGCACGCGGCCTGTCCCTGGCCAGGCCGCGGCCTGGCCCTCTTACTTCACGGGCCGTTCCCAGAACGGCCCGTGAACTTTCTGTGGCCAGCCGGACCTGCTTGTCACTGGCCGGGCCATTTTTACACCACTACTTCTTACCTATATCGATCGTGCTAGCAAAAAGACCTAATGGACCCACAGTATTTTTATCTCTAATAATCATCGGAATCATTAATTAAACTCTTTAAATAATATTCCTTGATTATTAACTCCGGTGTTATTCCACTAAAAACCTGAAGCTGCACTTACTTAACTGCAGACGCTTTTATACACACTGATACAACTCGGTGTCCATTGATATAGCTATTATATATGGTGCGATCCTCCACAGAAGTTCATAATTAGAGCTGGGTCAAAATATCTGTTATACCCCTCTAATTACATATAACCTTTAAGTACCATTGATTCTCTAATGGATAATAAATCCTATTTCCTCACGGAATTAGGAGAACGCTCATACTGCCCAAGTCCCGAATCAACCCTTAAGGGAACTACCGTCTACTTCTCACAAGAAGAAGAGGATTCCACTATTGTGTATAAACCTTCCCAGCCATAAGCCAAACCACAGAGTATTTTGATTAGGAATTGCATTTGACCTCACCCATGGTATATCAAAGACCACGATCTAACCTGAAGAAGTCGATAAGACACTCAGGATTAAGATCACCCATATATAGCCATCATTAGTTGATATATATGAATCTCATTGGTAAAAGGATCTTGGTGAGAGATTCATATAGATCATGGCCTAGTCATAAATGATCACATCATACAAGGTGCCTTCATTCATATCTCATATGAATGATTCAGGATAAAATCATCGTACATTACGAAATGGACCACTACTATAGATTAACTGCAAATAAAGTACTCAACTTTATTTGCTATCTACGGACTCTTTAGATTGCATGTCTCTTACTGTATCCGTCCACATATGACATTCATAAACACAGTTCGAGATTACATCCGACAATCTTTGATGTTAAATATATGCCCAAGTTATAAAATAAACAACACAACTAGAATGAATTGAACTTTTCTTTTATTTATTTCATAAATCCATTTACAAATTACATCTTTAGGGTATTAACCCCAAAAATCTCCCACTTGCACTAAAACATGTGAGGCATGTTTCGAAACCCTAGATCATCAAGGTGACCCAAAAACACTTTAGCCGGTAAGGTCTTCGTAAATGAATCAGCCTGATTGTCTTGTGAGGCTATCTTAGTGACGATCACATCTCCTCTCTACACTATCGCTCTAATAAGATGATACTTTCTCTCTATATGCTTCCCTTTTTTGTGGCTTCTTGGTTCTTTGAAATTAGCCACAACACCACTGTTATCACAATAAATTGTGATACGCTTGTTCAGATCTGGAACAACTTCCAGATCACTCAAGAACTTATGGAGCCAAATAACCTCTTTAGCTGCTACAAGAGCCGCTACATATTCATCTTCCATGGTGGAGTCAGTAATGCAAGATTGCTTGATAATTCTCCACACAATGGCTCCACCACCTAGGATGAATACTGATAAAGAGGTGGATTTCCTAGAATCCATGTCTAATTGAAAATTAGAATCTGTGTATCCTAATGGGATCAAATCCTAACCGAAATACACTAGCATATAGTTTGAAGAAACTTGAGAATAGTCTTGATTGTAACCCAATGATCGAATCCTGTGTTGAACTAGTATATGCTGACTACTCCCACTGCATAGGAGATGTCCGGTCTCATGTATAACATTGCATACATATGACTACCTACTGCTGATGCATAGGGTACATGACTCATATCCTCAACTTCTTGAGATGTCTTAGTACACTGTTCCTTAGACAAGTGAACTCTGTTCCTGAAGGTAAATTACCGTTCTTGGAGTTTTGCATCGAAAATCGCACAAGAATCTTATCGACATATGATGCCTGAGACAGTGCTATGAGTTTGTTCTTACGATCCCTTATAAGTTGGATCCCTAGAAAATAACTCGCATCTCCCAAATCTTTCATTTGAATTGGCTAGCCAGCCAGTTATTTACATCAAACAACACTCCCACATCATTGCCAATGAGTAAGATATCATCTACGTATAGGACCAAGAAAACTACTTTCTTATCAAGGATGTGCTTGTAGACACAAGGCTCATTGACATTCTACTCAAAGCCATAGGTTTTGATCACTTCATCAAACCTAATATTCCAAGATCTAGATATTTCTTAAATCCATAGATGGACCTCTGTAGCTTAAAAACCTTTTGTTGTTGATCTGGAGAAACGAATTCCTCTGGTTGCATCATATAGAAGCTCTTGTCAAGATTGCCATTCAATAATGTAGTCTTGACGTCCATTTGCCAAATTTCATAATTGAAACAGGCAGCACTAGATTAGAGAATCCTAATAGACTTAAATATGGCTACTGGCGAGAAGGCCTCTTCATAATCGACCCTCTCTTTCTGGGTATAACCTTTAGCCACTAGCCTTGCTTTGAAGGTCTCTACCTTCCTGTCTAATCCTCTCTTTCTCTTGTAGATCTAATTACACCATATGGGTTTTACCCCATCCGGTAAGTCTATAAGATCCCAGACAGAGTTAGAGTACATGGACTCGAACTCAAGATTCATGGCTCTAAGCCATTCCTCTTTATCAGGATCTTCCATTGCATTCTTAAATGTCAATGGATCATCCACACTATCCGCAGAGATAACACCTTATCCCTTACTTATACCTATATAGCGTTCAAGTTGTCTCACAACCTTTTCATTACGTATAGATGGTAGTGTATCATGATCAGGAACCATCTGACTCTTAGATGTTTGTAGATTAACAACACTTGTTGATGAAGCACTAGTGTCACCAGGCTCCAACTCATTCAATAAAATCTTAGAATGAGGTTTATGGTAACTAATATAATTGTCCTCAAGAAACTTTACATTTGTCTATACAAATACTTTATTGTCTTTGAGACTATAGAAGTGTCCACCTCTGGTCAACTTGGAGAATCCTACAAATATGTAGACAACAAACTTGGAGTCTAGCTTTCCACTTTTGTTCTTCAGTACGTGTGCTGGACACCCCCATATACGGAAATATCGTAAACTAGCTTTACGACCATTCCATAATTCTAGGGGAGTTTTAGGAATAGATTTGGATGGCACTAAATTCAAAATGTTTGCCACTGTTTGTAACGCATATCCCTAGAAGGAATTTGGTAATGACAAGAAACTAATCATATATCATACCATTTCCATTAGGGTTTTGTTTCTTCTTTCTGTTACACCATTTTGCTGATGTGTACCGAGAGCTGTGAGTAGGGAAACTATCCAACGCTCGACTATGAAGTCTTCAAACTCTTGGTCAAGGTACTCACCTTCACGATCTGATCGTAGTGACTTAATAGTCCTACCTAATTGACTCTCAACTTCAGCTCATAATTCTTTAAACTTCTCAAATGTTTCCGACTTCTGTTGTATTAGGTTGACGTATTCGTATCTAGAGTATTCATCTATAAAGGTTACAAAATACTCATAACCACCCATAGCTTTAACAATCATCGGTCCGCAGACGTCTGTAGGCATAAGCTCTAGCGGTTCTTTAGCTCTAAGCTTTTCCAGTAATAGGTAAAAATACAATCACGGTTAAATGCTCAAGGCTAACCTAGGAGGGGGGGGGGGGGGGTTAATAGGTTAAACACCTTTTTCGACTCCCTTAAAAACAAACAAAAGTTTATCCCTCTAGATTGCTTGTATCACAATATATATATTAATTAAAGACAATTAATCAATATATAAACACAAGTAAAGTGTGATACAAACAAGTAATTGTAACACATACACAATCTATATTATAGAAAGGAAGTCAACATATATAAAGAGTTCTATCCACAATATAAATATTAGAGAGATAGTGATAGAGAAAAGTTCACACAAGATATAACGTGGTAAACCTCCAAAGAGGAAACATCCATGGGCTAGCAGCCACCGGCAAACAAAATCCACTAGTAGATATGACAAGTAAAATCTCTCATGTGACCTCTTCACCTAGAAACTACCTTCCTATCCTACTCTAGAAGTTGCCGCCCTATGCTCAACAATCTGAGGCTTCACACCTCTTGTCAAGACTTCCTTGCTCACCTTATCAGGATCCTCATGACCCAAGGAAAGACTTTTTGCTCAACTAAGTCCACACGACTCTAGTAAAGACTTCCTTGCTCACCTATCCTAGTTCTCCCAACTCTAGGCAAGACTTCTTACTCAACTATCCAAGGCTTCACACCTCTAGCCAAGACTTCCTTGCTCGACAATCCAAGGCTCCACACCTCTTGCCAAGACTTCTTGATCAACACCATAGGTCTCACACCTATTGTCAAGAATTCCTTCTCACAAGGCATCTAGGTGATCATGAATGCAAAACGCAAACAAGCACGCAACATAGAATGCTATGATCAAAACATTCGATGGAAAATACTAGACATGAGCATGAATGCACAAATCACATATAGTCTAGTTTATCATGCATGTGTAATCAATCTAGATTATGTAAGCTATGTTCAACAATAATCACAACCTAGATACATGCATAGATCTAAACTTGAATCACAAGATATGATCACTAAATCACAAGATCAAGTTTAAATCACACAAACCAAAAACATGCTAAAATCATATGACAAAGTCATTTAGATTCAAGCTAAAGTTCTAGAGCATATTCCTAATCATAAATTCAACAAATCACATGAATAGCTCAAAAGAACATAAGCGCATGTATTATGTGAGAATTTCAGCCAAGAGAGCCTAATACATGTGAGGAACTATTTTTTCTCAAAATCAATCAATCAAAGATCATCAAATAGTCCTAGAATCAAAGCTAGCACAATACAATCCCAAACATGTGATAACATAGGCAAAATCAAAACCTAACTCAACATGAATGATTTCAATTAAAACTCAACCTATCTTTGAAAGTGTTCAAAACACAAATCAAAACACTCACAATATACAAATATATGTAGAAGAAGTAAACCCAAGGCAATTGACCAAGTTTTAAAAGAAAACTTTGAGAGAAAATCAATACCTTAGTTGATTTAGGTGCAGTCCCGTTATTGTATGATTAGACACCAAAACCAGCAGCAAAATTAACTCAAGCCTTCAGAGAAAAGATGGAGGATGAATTTACAAAAACTCTCAATTTTGAATCACTCAAATCGGAGTTCAAATGAAGAAGTTATGGTGTTTGGAAGGTGAGAAAATTTAGAGAGAAAATTTCTGCACACTTGATTTGATGTTCTTCTTAGAATGAAATGTGAGAGGGAAAGAGTTTATAAAGGAGTGGGAAACTTGGACATGTGAAATGAACAAGAGGGGCAAGAAGAAGCCAAGCAAGCTTGCTGCCTGAGATGGCATGTGGGCATCTCGGGGCAGCAAGCCTTCTGCCCCGAGATGGCCACGTGCCATCTCGGGAAAGAAGTGCCTTGCTTGCTTCTTTCTCCTTCTACCTTCCTTCACGTTCTTCGGCCTCAGAACTCGGAATTCGAATCCGTTTGCGGATTACGAACCGTAACTCTCACTCGGATGGACATATAAGATACTCAACCCAGAAAATATTAATTTGACTCGATATATGAAGACGAAGACAATGTATGAAACATGAGTTGAAAGTGTAGTATCTTTTGACTTAGAACTTGAAATCAATAGTATGAGTAACCGAAATGACCGGAACTCAATCAAGAATGATTTAAGACTAAATCCAAGTTCAATATCCATGTTATACAAACATATACACACACAAACACAATTCACACTAGAATGCAAACTACATAGAGATAGTTTCCAATCATGCATATTCCAAAACATGTTATTTCCAAACCAATGCATGAGCATTCATCTTAAAGTGTGTGAATGGGTTATACATGGTGCACAACGATGCAGGGGCACATATGAATGAATTGTATGTGTGTGCCTATAATGGTGTACAATGATGCAGGGACACAAATGTATGATATGTGTGTGTGTGTGCCTATAATGGTTCACAACGATGCAGGAACATAAATGTATGATATGTGTGTGTATGCCTAAGCCTTGTAAGAGAAAGATAAGGTCTTAGTATACTTTTGTAGAACCATATTGCATCCTATCTCTTGAACACTTAGAACTTGCTTTGACTTGTTGTTTCTTCTTCCTTGAAGCTTGTATCATCATGAATCTAAACAACTAAATCATTACAAGTAAACATCATTTTGATATGGAATTAATGCTAACACAAACTAAAACCTAACAATCTCCCCCTTTGGCAAATTCCATGTCAAAACATCTATACATTTACTACAAATATAAAAATGAAGATAGGTCACAAAATCACTCCCTCACATTACAATGAGTAAGATTCCTACAACTAATATTCACCAACTCTTAAACTTCATCTTGATCTTCTCTTGAAGCAACCTACAAATTATCTCAAAGCACAATGCATATAAAAAAGAAAAACAACAAATGGAAACATATAATATGGATAAGAATATACAATTAAGTCAACAAATACATGTATCTCCCCCTCAATACATGCCAAATACAAGAATTCTTAACCAAATCTTACGACTAATTATTACAAGCCAATAAAAGTTCAAAAGTTCACAAAAACAATATAAAAAGGAAACTAAGTAACTAGCAACTCTTAACAACTCTTCCCCCCCCCCCCCCCCCCCCCCCCCCTTTTGATATGTAATGATGTCAAAAGGTAAGAAGCATACCAAGAGACTCAAATACTAGCTACTAGATCCACCAAAGAAAGATGTGTGTGTAGTTGACCTAATGCTTGAGAGGTGGTCTTGAACTTGATGCAATACACTCCTCCAACTCTTTTATTCTAGCATCTTGTTTTTCAACTATAACACAAAGCTTATTAACCTTCTTCATCAAATGTAAAGCCCAATCTGGAAGAATGTTTATGCTAGTCACTTGACAATCAACTTGTGAACTACTAAATAGTCCAAAAGCATCACTTGTCTTACCCTTATCCTTATATGACATGTATGACACACGTTTATCACTATACTTTTCCAAGGGTTGTACCAACATATCATCTCCACTACTTTGAACACCATGAGCAAAACACAAAGAAGTTATAAACCCCGGTAATGCAAGCTTCTTATCTCCTCTAGTTGAGAAAGCTGCATTATCTAAGTAAAACATAAGAAAATCCCCAAGGTTTATAGGTTGATTAGTCACCAAGGCATATATTATTTTGATCTTGTCTTTATTTAACTCGTTTGAATTCGAAGATCCAATAATATTTGTGCAAATAAAAAGATGCCAAAATGCACTTGCCTTAGTTAACTCATGTTGACTAATATATGCTCTGCCTTTCCACTCAAAAGAAGCATTGTCACATAGAGTTCTATCCATGATATTAAGATTCTCAATGATATCAACATCGAGAAAGTTTGAATCAATATCACTAGATAGCCCAAGAAAGTTGTTAATGTTTATCGGGTTAACTCTAAACACAACACCCCTAATCTCCATCAAAGCATCCAATAAGGTGGCACTCTCTCTATATTCATGATAAAATTCTCTAACAATAGTGTCATTCACTATTCCTAGCATGCTCACCCAAGATTCCCAATTTCTATCCTTAATGCATTTAAGAACATAAGAATATTTACATTTACCTAAGTCAATGCCTCACTCTTGAAATATCTTTTTAGTTGCAACGATCCCTAAATCCTTTGATCTTGAAGCTTTGGATCCCTTTGAGGTAGACTTGGCTTTCATAATGGGATTTGATTGATTTCCACTCCCGGTAACCTTAGTTCTTCCCATTTGTTCTTGTGAAATAAGATGCTATATACATACAACAAAAGTGAGTGAAAGGCAAAACAAGCTTATTAGTCACAAATATATAAACACAATGACATATGACTTAAGAATGAATCATCATGCAAGACAAAGATAGTGAGAAATATCTTACAAGTATCATTAAGTCAAAATATGCCAACATGTAACAAAATGAAACATGTGAACATATCATAAAAGAGAACAATGTCTAGCGTATAATGCTCCCCCTTGATAAATGCTATAACTAAAATTCATGATAGCATAAGGTTCACAAAGATGTTCACACAATCACACATTCAAGCAATTTGAAGAAATATCAACAAAATAAGCTTCATATGCTAAGAGAGATACACAAAGATTTTTCAAGTTCTCTCATAATTCTTCAACAATTACCAAGGTATCATCATACTCATAAACAAAGTGTGTGTGTGAGAGAGATATGCTTCAAATATATATCAAGAAGTAGTTTGATAATCAATATGCAAACAATTTCCAACAACTATTCATCTTAAGCTTTTTCCATAAAAATTCAAACCGATTATCATCCGGAATTTTTGCTTTTAAGAGAATATATTTCAACAAATGAGCGTGTATGTCATGTGGCTCGTCATCCCATTTCTGCTTTTCAACCTGAGCTCATTTGATTTTCAACTAAACTCCTTTTTAAGCCTTCCTCATTTTCTTTTTAGGCTTTCAATCAAAGATTTTTTTTATGAATTCCTTTAAACACTTCTTTGATTTTTTCATTTTTTTTTTACAAAAACAAAATTCACTTCATGATGGCTTTCACTCATCACAATGATGTAGCTCTTTCCAACATTGGGTAGCTTTCACAACCAATGTGTGTAGCTCTTTTCATGAAGGTGCTCGTTGAGTTCTATGTAATTCCGAAGCAAAATGGATACTAACAATAGGTCATTTTAAACGTACTTAAGCACAAAAACTTCAAGGTGTGTCCAATGTTTACATATCAGTAAACTCAACCTACTAGCAAAACATATAAGAGAAGCAAGATGCAATTTTTAGTAAACCAAGATTTTGTGGCTCATAAGCACATGATCTAAGAGCAATAAGTAGAGACTTATTCAAGATCATTACTTCTCTAATGAGTAGCTTTCAAAGAATATGAAGCTCATATTTTCAAAAGTAATACCACTCAATATACCATACACAAATAATCATCAAAGTTAAGATCAATATGAACAATATCATAATTAGACCCTAAAATAGCAAATGTCAATGAGAACCATATGTATGCCATACAAATTTCTCTAATATGACATGCTATGAGATTTATGTCAAAAATTGAGTCAAAAGATGAATATCTAAGAGAATATGCATTAGAGTATAGAGATACCTTTTTGCACATTATATTCACCAAATATCATACTTCCACCCTTTTTATGAGCACTCTTGCCTTGAATGTCCTCATGACACCAAGTTGACAATGTTTCACAACAAGAGTATAAAAAGCATAATATCTCAACTCAATCAACACATATAACAAAAGAGCTTCTCTAAAGTTAATCAACAAATTTTGACCATCATAACAATCATGATGTGAGATAACCAAGTTCATATCAATATATGGAGTATTCAAAGTAAGTAAGCAAGAATTCTCAACACAATTGATATATAGCCTCAAAGCTATCTCACATGTGCTTCATATTTTAGTGATAAGAGCACTCACCCTTGAATCACTTGTTCTTGGGTGTACCTACACAAACATTTCCAATATCATCCTTGACAATAATGTTAAATCTAGAGTAAAGTCCTTCAATGACTTGATTAACAAGAATATCATTAACACACTCTTCTTTAACATTTCCGACACAAGATTTGTCAAGTTGAACAAGATTAGAATTCTTTCTACTCCATAACTTTTTCTCATGCTTAGCAAAATTATCATGTTTCTCAACTGTCAAGGCCTTAGCATGTTCAAGTTGAAGTTTAAACTCTTTATCCCTAGATTCATTTCCTAATTTGCATATTTCAATATATTTATAACACATAGGCTTAATGTGACCTATTGTGTGGCAATAATGGCAAATTGGAATAAAAGATGAGATTGTACCTTTTGGAGTTGAACTAGCTTCACTAGGAGTTTGCAAAGATACCTTGTTTGTCAACTTCTTATTAGCTTTTGATCTTCTCTTCTTGTGTGGTTTCTTATCAATCACGACTTCATCAAAGTGTGTAGGAAGTGGTGCTTCCAAGAGCTCCTCTTCAACTACCAAGTCGTCTTCACCACTATAAGAGTTAACAAGATTCCTAACACTAGACACACTAACCGAATCATTCACTAAGTCCTTGATAGCCCCCTTAGCAGTGTCTATCTCTTCCATCAATTCTTGTTTTCTCTTCTTCAAATAAGATATCACATTATCCTTCTCATGGTTAATCATTTCAAGTTCTCTAAACTTCTTCATAATATCACCTTTCTAACCAAGAAGTCTACGAGTAACAATCACAAACTCATCTAGTTGCTTCTTGATCAAATCATCCTTTTCAACTACTTCTCTTTGGGCAATGTCTCTATCTTTTTCAAGCTTTTCTATCTTTTTCAACAACTCAAGATTAGTAGGAATGGAACTAGAGCATTCATCATGATTTGCATCATGGTTCTTGTTCAAAGATATTGTACTATCAACATCTAGTGGAGAATGAGAAGCCGTTAGAGCTACAAAGTTGCTCACCAAGTCTCCATCACTTGAAGACTCACTACTAGAGCTCTCATTGTCACTAGAATTATCATCACTCCAAGTAGCCGCTAACACTTTACCTTTCTTGTCTTTCTTAGATGACTTCTTGGTACACTCACTAGCAAAGGGACCAAAACCTTGACAATTATAGCATTGAACCTCCTTTTTGTTCATGGCTTGACTATTCTTCACAATCCTTGGAGATGATGTTCTCTTGACTCCTTTTTCCTCAGAAGACTTGCCTTTAGACTTGGCATTCTTCTTTAGAAACTTCTTGAACCTTCTAACAAAGAGTGCCATCTCTTCATTTTCATCATCACTCTCATCCTTAATAGCATTGAGAGCAATTCCCTTACTCTTGATCTTTGTCTTCAAGCACATCTCATAAGTTTGGAGAGACCCAAGCAACTCATCAATATTCATACTATTCACATCCTTGCTTTCCTCAATGGCTGTCACCTTTGATTTGAATCTCTTAGGAAGAGACCTAAGGATTTTCCAATTTAAACGCTCTTTGAGATAGGTACTCCAAGTGATTGACATTGGTTAGCTATGTTAAGAAGCCGGAATTGGAAGTCTTCAAACTTTTCTTCCTCACCCATACTTAAACCTTCAAATTGTGATGCCAACATTTGAAGCCTTGATTTCTTCACCGGTAAGGTTCCGTCATTAGTAAATTAGAGAGTATCCCAAGCTTCCTTTGCGGATTCAAGATTTTGAATGTAGGAGAATTGATGCCCATCAACTCCTCCAAAGATGGCATTCATAGCACGATGGTGCCATTTAGCAACCTCAAACTCATTTATTGTCCATTCACTCATTGGCTTGAGTATCATGGTTCCATCCTCTTGAACCTTGGCAGGAGGACTATAACCTTCTTCCACTACCATCCAAGCCCTTTCATCAATAGAGCGATGTAGGCTTTCATCCTTAACTTCCAATACCTATAGTTAGTGCTACGAAGTAATGATGGCCTAGTATTTGAGGCTCCTTCCGCCGTTACATCATCATGTAAACCCATGACTTCAAACGCCTTGCAAAAACTGTGAAAGTATCACCCTAGACTCATACTAAGGGCAATCTAGTGTCCTTCTCTGATACCAATTGAAAATACAATCACGGTTAAATGCTCAAGGCTAACCTAGAGGAGGGGTAAATAGGTTAGACACCTTTTTCGACTCCCTTAAAAACAAACAAAAGTTTGTCCCTCTAGATTGCTTGTATCACAATATATATTAATTAAAGACAATTAATCAATATAAAAACACAAGTAAAGTGTGATGTAAATAAGTAATTGTAACATATACACAATCTATATTATAGAAAGGAAGCCAACATATATAAAGAGTTCTATCCACAATACAAATAATAGAGAGATAGGGATAGAGAAAAGTTGACACAAGATATAACGTGGTAAACCTTCGAAGAGGAAACATCCACGGGCTAGCAGCCACTGGTAAACAAAATCAACTAGTAGATAGAACAAGTACAATCTCTCAAGTGACCTCTTCACCTAGAAACTACCCTCCTATCCTACTCTAGAAGTTGACGCCCTATGCTCAACAATCCGAGGCTTCACACCTCTTGTCAAGACTTCTTGCTCAACTAAGTCCTCACGACTCTAGTCAAGACTTCCTTGCTCACCTATCCGAGTTCTCCCAACTCTAGGCAAGACTTCTAGCTCAACTATCCAAGGCTTCACAATTCTAGCCAAGACTTTCTTGCTCGACAATCCAAGGCTTAACACCTCTTGTCAAGACTTCTTACTCAACACCATAGGTCTCACACCTATTGTCAAGACTTCCTTCTCACAAGGCATCTAGGTGATCATGAATGCAAAATGCAAACAAACACGCAACATAAAATGCTATGATCAAAACATTCTATGGAAAATACTAGACATGAGCATGAATGCACAAATCACATATAGTCTAGTTTATCATGCATGTGTAATCAATCTAGATTTTGTAAGATATGTTCAACAATAATCACAACTTAGATACATGCATAGATCTAAACTTGAATCACAAGATATGATCACTTAATCACAAGATCAAGTTTAAATCACACAAACCACAAACATGCTAAAATCATATGACAAAGTCATTTAGATTTAAGCTAAAGTTTTAGAGCATATTCCTTATCATAAATTCAACAAATCACTTGAACAACTCAAAAGAACATAAGCACATGTATTATATGAGAATTTAGGCTAAGAAAGCCTAATACATGTGAGGAACTATTTTTTCTCAAAATCAATCAATCAAAGATCATCAAATAGTCCTAGAATCAAAGCTAGCACAACACAATCCCAAACATGTGATAACATAGGCAAAATCAAAACCTAACTCAACATGAATGTTTTCAATTGAAACTCAACCTAGTTTTGAAAGTGTTCAAAACACAAATCAAAACAATCACAATATACAAATATATGTAGAAGAAGGAAACCCAAGGCAATTGACCAAGTTTTAAAAGAAAACTTTGAGAGAAAATCAATACCTTAGTTGATTTAGGTGCAGTCCCGTTATTGTATGATTAGACACCAAAACCAGCAGCAAAATTAACTCAAGCCTTCAGAGAAAAGATGGAGGATGAATTTACAAAAACTCTCAATTTTGAATCACTCAAATCGGAGTTCAAATGAAGAAGTTATGGTGTTTGGAAGGTGAGAAAATTTAGAGAGAAAATTTCTACACACTTAATTTGAATTTCTTCTTAGAATGAAATGTGAGAGGGAAAGAGTTTATGAAGGAGTGGGAAACTTGGACATGTGAAATGAACAAGAGGGGTAAGAAGAATCCAAGCTAGCTTGCTGCCTAAGATGGCACGTGGGAATCTCGGGGCAGCAAGCCTTCTGCCCCGAGATGGCCACGCGCCATCTCGGGAAAGAAGTGCCTTGCTTGCTTATTTCTCCTTCGACCTTCCTTCGCGTTCTTTGACCGTTCTCTGGCCTCCGAACTTGGAATTCGAATCTGTTTGGGGATTACAAACCATAACTCTCACACGAACATGGACATATAAGATACTTAACCCATAAAATAATAATTCGACTTGATATATGAAGACAAAGACAATGTATGAAACATGACTTGAAATTGTAGTATCTTTTGACTTGGAACTTGAAATCAATAGTATGAGTAACCGAAATGACTGGAACTCAATCAAGAATGATTTAAGACTAAATCCAAGTTCAATATCCATGTTATACAAATATATACACACACAAGCACAATTCACACTAGAATGCAAACTACATAGAGATAGTTTCCAATCATGAATATTCCAAAACATGTTATTTCCAAACCAATGCATGAGCATTCATATTAAAGTGTGTGAATGTGTTATACATGGTGCACAACGATGCAAGGACACATATGAATGAATTTATATGTGTGTCTATAATGGTTCACAACGATGCAGGGACACAAATGTATGATATGTGTGTGTGTGTCTATAATGGTGCACAACGATGCAGAGTCACAAATGTATGATATATGTGTGTGTGCCTAAGCCTTGTAAGAGAAAGATAAGGTCTTAGTATACCTTTGTAGAACCATACTGCATCCTTTCTCTTGAAGACATAGAACTTGCTTTGACTTGTTGTTTCTTCTTCCTTGAAGCTTGAATCATCAAGAATCTAAACAACTAAATCATTACAAGTAAACATCATTTTGATATGGAATTAATGCCAACACAAACTAAAACCTAACAAAAGGTCTCTTAGTCATCTTACCTTCCTGACAAGATTTACAGACCAGTAAGGTGTCAACCTTTAACTCACTTAAAGGTCCAATTTTTACTAGTCTCTCTATCTGGTTAAGATTGATATGTCCAAGCATTAGATGTCAGAGATACGTCTCATTATCTTGAGAAATCTTAAGTCACTTAGTTTTTGGTTTTTTAACCTTAAACATTACAGTGTTGAGCAGTGTAATATGTATTAATGATCTTAACACATACAAATTGTTTTCATTAATTCCTGAATAAATATTCAGACCATTGTTTCCAATAATAACAGACTTAGTTTTAAAAGAAACAGAATATTTATGTTCTAACAACTTTGAAATGGAAATTAAATGCCATGTAAATCGAGGAATATAAAATACATTGTCCAACAATATATAGTTATTACAAAAACATAATCTAATTACGCCCACTGTTTATGCCGACAAGACATCCCCTGACCCAACACACATTAAAGAGGCCTTCTCCTGTAGCTGTGTCCAAGAATCATTCCATTGCAAAGAAGACCAAACACGGTTAGTGGCCCCTGAATCAATTATCTAGGGTGAAGAATCATCTTCCACTAAAAATGACTCAAGAACAAGTAAATCATATTTACCTTTCTTGGAGTTTTTCTTGTTTTGTGCTTTTTTAGGTTTGCGCTTACCCTTCACCTTCCCAGCAGACCTCATCCTCTTCTTATTATTAGAGGAGGATGGTTGGCAACATTTGCCTCACATGTCTTGCCCTTGTTGTCATTAGTCAAGGAATCAAAAATAGCGAGCTCATTAAGCAATTGTATGAGACTAAACCTTAACTTGTTCATCCCATAGTTGCTTTTAAATTGATCGAAACTCTTTGGAAGAGTCGTCAGTATGATGCTCACTTGACTGGGTTCGTCAATGGCCCTGTCATTGACTTCTACCATGTTAAAGTAGGACATCATGCTCAGGACATGTTCCTGAATCGGTGTACTTTCCTTCATGCGAGAAAGCATAGCGGAACGAACAGCTTCGTGTCACTTTTGCTCTGAGGGCTGCCCGAACATAGCTTGCATTGACTCCATGATTTCGAATGATGAAGTCATTGCCTTATGTTTTGTGACAAGCACGTCTGTCATTGAAGCCAACATATATATTCAGGCCTTCTCATAAGATGAGACCCATCGTTGGTATGCCTCACAAACAGTTCATGTGGCATTTGCAGCATGCGCTGGAGGGCATTCCTCCGTAATCACAAACTTGAGATCTTTGGTGACCAATATTGCATTAATATTAAAATCCAACTCAATGTAGTTATCACCGGTTAATTTTTCATTTGCAAGAAATTTTAGTAATGCAGAATACATAATTGCTAAAATAAATAAAACATTCATTCAATTATTTATTTAAAACAAGTGTGAGTGCTTTGGCATAAATTTCAAAAGGATGCATGAACATGTTTAAAGAACTAGAACTACCCTAACACTGGCTACTGTACCACGACAATCCAACATACCATAAAGAAATGCCGCCTTAGGGTCAGTCAAGTCTTTGAATGTTGGACCGAGACATTCTTAATCAAATGATATTCTAGAATAACTCTTATTCCATATCATTCAACCATCGTTTATTCAGTCGGGTTTTTAATTAACAAACATAATCAAAACCTTCGTGAATGTAACTCGCCATCTCAGATCTCATGAGCTTAACTCGAGAATTGCCACCTTAGGGTCGTTCAATCCTAAAATACCCTTAGAAATCCTATCCGTTAGGAAGTCAACCTTGGTATTGACCTTTATGGAAACCCTCCTTAGGGAGGACAAAAGCAAAGCCGTCACGAAGCCCTACTCGGATCTCATATTATTGAACTAATGATGGAGACCGTAGGATATATAGGTCGTATATCCGTAACCCCATGCACCTCAATCCTAGATGGCAGAGTTTGCAACTAGATTAGCCAGAGTGAGGGGTCAAGATTTTATTGCTCCTACTATTGGTGTTATTACTGCTACTGCGGTTATTCCATACCCCCATCATCCTTGTGCTGCAACTGCTGAAACACTTACCAAGGTAGATGTGAGTTATGATCCAACTGTTGCTACCACTACCATTACTCTGTGAGAACATCCCCGACCCTGACCATGGAGCAACGGCCAAGATAAGGCCCAAGATCGATTCTCGGCTTCGTGCCTAGGTGAGGGGGTTAGAAGCCATGACCTATATACCGATGGATATCTTGATCACCAAGGATTTTTCTTCATTGGTGGAGGTAGACTATCCTGTTCAGAAATTTTTTCATATGTATTTGCCTGATACTAGGTTGGATGCTTACACTTGTCTTATACCTTGCAGACCTTCAAGTTCAGTATGGCCATGATGACTCTCTTTTGGGGCGTGCTGAAACAGTTGAGACTGGGCTAGAGGCAGCCCAGAGGGAGCTTAACCAATCACAAGCGGACAATCAAATGTTAAGCTAAGTATTGAATTAAATAAAAAAATCCTAAGACGAGGCCCAATGTGATGCATAATGGATGAAGTGTGGTTATGACACATAATTCATCACTTCAGTGTGTTGTGTTTACCAGAGGGAGGAGCTAAAAAGGAGAGCTAAACAGCTAGTTGAGGAGAATATGGCTCTGCTAGCATGGCCAACCTGGAAGCTAATTTGGATTCCTCAGTCGGGGATTACTACTTCTTTGCAACCTATCAGGTAACACAGGCATTTCATCCTCCATTTGATTTGAGCTCCATTGAGAAGTTGAGCAGGGAGGAGATACTGAAGAAGGCTAAGAGGATGGTTGCACCTACTTCCAATGAGGTAGTCCTCACCCAGACTACTTGTGCGGATGATGAGAAAGATGTTAATAACCAACAACATATCTTCTTTTTTTTACCAGGTGCTGGAGTAGTTCTCATATCGAAGACTCCTAATGATGTTATGGTCAAAGCTAAATGAAGAGCCTTTGACCGATCTGTCTGTCTGTCTGGACCTGTAGACGGGGTGGAGGACCAGTTAACTATTAAAGAGGTGGTAAAGTGAGCTAGACTGGATGCCTTAGAGGAAATTTAGACTGGTCAAACCTAGGCAGATGCCCTAGCTAATATGACGTAGGTGAATGTGGTGTAACAGATAGCAGACGAGCTCCCAGCTGATCTAGAAATTGAAGCACTAGATGGTGATATTGCACTTATAGAAGGGGTTGAGCCAGGTGTAAGAGAAGGAGCAGAAGGATATGTCAACCAGGAGGAGGCAGCTACAAGATCCTTACTTGAAATCAGTGATCAAAACTTCTTATATGTATCCCATAAAAGGGGGTGGGCTCCCTGCTTGAAATCAATTCCCTTATTTTCTATTTGTTTTCTATAGCCCCTAATAAGGGATGGACTCCCTGTTTGATTAATGAAATAATCCATTTTTTTTTGTTGACTCACATTTCAAATGAGCTTTTTGACTCCAATCCTGATAAAACCTCGATCTGGGAAGCAATCCTCTATATATACCTGACTTAAGAATATCCGGTAACATAAGAAAAGCTTAAAATCTGACAGGTATAAGAAATTAGTCGTAAGAGATGGCTGGAACCAGGTTACTAAGGTACTTAGTCAAAATGTGTCTTAGAAAATTTCCCTAATAAACATTGTCAATACTGATTATCCTTTCTAGGAGAATCAAGGTACCAAGCATCCTTATTCCAGAGATTTTGGTACTTTGGTGAAAATCTAGTCGATTGAATCTAAGTACCAAGGATTCCCTTGTACATGGTACCTTGATACTTAGATGATACTGTGATCGAGGTACCTTGCATTCCTTCACCAAGAACCTCGTTGCTTAGGTGAGAATATCCATCGAGGTACCTATCATCCCCGTATAAGGGGAAACTAGTGTTAACAGAAAATTCGCTCAGGATGAGAAATTCGTATTAACACCCTCTAGACCACTTCCACAAAAGTAGTGGCCAGGGTCGGTACCTTTGATACCTGACCTGTTTAGAGGTAAATGAGAGTCTAGATTATAACAATAACAAATGGGAGCTTTTATTATTGATTACTCAGTTACATGGAATTTGCTCTTATACATTATCTAAGACGTAGGAAGGTGGTCGCTTTGTACTTGTCGAATAGTGGAAAACAATGGCGGTCGTGTTCTGGATATAGAATTTAGGCCCTCCTCTCTTCTTTTCTTCCCATCTATCTGTCGTTATCTCTCTTTTTCTCTCTTTTTATGTTTTTTTTCTGTATCTCCTCCAACCGTGGCTTGGCCTTACCTATATATATGGTTCAAGTAGATTTTAAGTTTGCAAATATCTTGTCGTGATCCCATGAATGCGTTCCCTTCTTATCGGGCAGGATTCGTTATTTGAATTTGAATTGTTACTGGATTCGATGATATCGTTGATGGAGATAAGTTTGTACTCATTTTGTAATCAAACTCTTGACTTGCATGTAAATACTGGTCATTACGTGGAGATGATCCTGTGTGCACTCATGTCATGATTCTTTATGGAGTTTACTAGACTATGCTTTGGTTCCAGATGAATCTATGCTTCGATTTTATTCTCGAAGGCTTGGAAAGGACATCTTGGTAGGCATTCCAGGGAGGTAAGACTGATCTGATTCGTTTAGAGGCCCCTTCCTCCTTGAATCACGGAGGGGACTGCAGGTTTCTCGTTTAGGCTACGAATTAAGTTTGACCTCTGAAAGTCTTAACCAGGAGGGAGCTTACTTTGCTTCTCGGGCTTCTTTCTAATGTTTCTTAAGCTTGGCGACCCCCCTAGATTTCACGGGGTAGTTAAGGAGTTCGACCTCAGGAGCCGAGGTTCCTAGATAGGTGGCCTCGAGAAGCCCAGGTTCCAGTGTTCTTGTAGGGGCCTCATCCTGGTCGTGCCTAGCTTGCTTCCTGATAGTTTTGAAGCTGGGGTGAAATTTCCTACTCCAGTTTGCTAGCTTTATGGTCTACCCGGGTCTCATCAACATCGACTACGGGCTTTGACTTGGGACGGGAAAGTGGAAAATTTCTCTTTGACCTCTGGCCAAATTTTACGACTAACAGATGTCCCCTCTGACTTGAACACCGTAGGTAGAGTTGGGGTTGGAGTCAGATTCCCTGTTTAAATGAGAAATTTTTCCATTATAAAATAATTAATGAGAATTTCGAACGAAATCTTCTCATTAATTACCCATTATCGAATTTAAATTAGTGTGTTCTTCGAGGAAAACCAGTTGCTTTACGGCTCCCTCCGTGGCTCGAGGTGATCTTTCCTAGGATATCGTCGACATCATTACAGCCCTAACCTCTATTTAAACTCGGCCTTACCATCCCTTTCTTCATGCTTTCTGTCTATTTTCAAATTTTTAGATTCCTTCTCCCTTACTACCCTTTACCGATTTCTTTTCATCTTTCGCTTACCTTCTAGTTCTTATCACCCATCAATGTCGAATTCCTCTGATAACATTGAAGCCTTGGTGGAGGGCACTGAAGGCTTTAACCTGGTTCCTCCAGAACGGGTGCGAGGAATTTTGAGTGACGATGACTCCTCCTTGGTTAGCCAGCGTCTTCGCTCTGGTAGGAATGTCTCAATCGATTCAAGCTTCTCGAACCAACCCGACAACCCTTTAAACTTATTTGATGAGGATTCTGATGCTGGAGAGAGGCTCGACGCCGTCGGGGAGGTTCAGGTTACAGTGGTGGGGCCTCCTCTAGTGATGCCTCTTCCTTTAGAATCTAGGGTCATTCCCGATTCTATCGTTGACCCACAGTCAATTAATTACCTTCGGGATAGATACGGCATCCCTGACACCCTCTTTCTCACAATCCCCCATAGAAATAACAATGTCTTCAGCCCGCCCAAAGGCATACTACATATCCATGTTGCAGCCTTCGAGAGTGGGGTAAGGCTCCCTCTTCATCCTACCCTTCGGCAGGCTCTCAACACCCTTCAAATGGCTCTGCTCCAACTAACACATGGCTTCTAAAGGCATCTAGTCGACTTCCTCGTGCTATGGAGGGAGCAGTGTGAGCTAAGCAAGATAACAAGAGAGCCCAAGGCAGAGGAGCTTGCTTTCATTTTCCAGATTGGGAGACTAGCTAGGGTCCCTCGAGGTCAGTTTTATGCCAAGGCGAAGAACAAATTCAATTTCATAATCCCTGGAGCTTTAAGGAAGGACCTGGTCTGGAAGGAGGAATGGGTATTGGTTGGCAATGACTGGGGGAGCTCGATTTTTATAGGCGGGCATGAGTTCACGATTCCGACCACTTTTAATGATAATCCATCATAAGACCGAGACACCTTGCCGCCGAATATGAAGTGTTGCAGAAGGCCATCCTTGCCAGGAACTACTTGAATCTGAAGTTCCCGAATGCTGACCCTTTTTATCCCTGTCAGGTAAACCGCTATATTCAGATATCCGATGCTACTCCTCGTAAGTATCCTGTACCATCACGCTTTTGGGTTATTGAATGGTTCAGTTCTGATTGTCTTAACCTTTTTCTTAACAGTGTTTGTTATTGCTCCAGCTTCTCACGAAGCCCGGTAAGCTTAGACTCCTCATTCTCCTTTCAGATCGTTCTTGGGAGCTTTCTCGACTGAATCAAAAAATTGGGGGACAATCATTATGGCTGCTGCCTCGCTAGTTTCTGCTCTATCGCCTTTCCAGATGAGGTCTAAGATGGTTGTTCTCGCGTCTCTGGCAGCAAAGGCTCTAAACCGATGAGGGCTCGCTTCCCAAGCCACTGATACGTCCACATCTGCCTCCTCACCAGTGGTTCCTTCTTTGAATAGCGCTTCCCCAGTTACATTACCCACTTCTACTAGTCCAGCTGTATCCCGGGTAGTTCAGGTTCCAGAGGATCCTGAGGCCGATACTCCTGAGATCCCCCTCTCTCGCCCTCACCAGCAGTCGAGCTCGATGGGTCAGGATAAGGTCCTGAAGTAGTTCGTTGCATCCTGTCTGGGTGGAGGGCTTTCTAGGATGACCTCAATGCCTATGGACATCATGGTTACCAAAGGGTCTGTCTTTCTAGCCGAGGAAATCGTCGTTTTTACTTCCTCATTAAGTAGTTTGATTTGTCATTTCCTAACATGAGTTCCCTTTGTTGGCCTTCAAGTTTCAAGTAGCCATGGGACATCACGTAGCTTATCTCCGTGACCAGGTAGCTGAGGGTGAGGCTGAACGAGCCATGGGATTGCTGGCGGGGGCTCAAGCCCTAGTCCAGGAGATGACCTCTAGCAAGAGGGGAATAGAAACACAATTTGCTGAGCTCCAGTGTGACCATGTGAGTTTGAAGCTGTTTTTTGATCAGGAAACTCTTCAGTCTAAGTGATGAGCCAGCCAGCGGGTTGACTGGAAGGGAGAGGCTCATTCACTGGATGTCGAGAACCAAGCTTTGCAGGCCCAAGTTTCCAAGCTGAATGTTCCAGTCTGAATGTTCTAAGTGATGAGCCAGCCACCGGATCTCGGCTTGCACATCCCTTCCAGTCTGAATGTTCTCCCTGACTTGCTGTAAGAATTCCACCAGACATCCACCTTTTATCAAAGCCTCGATCTGATTCCGCAGGTTGTAACACTCTAAAGTGTTGTGCCCCACGTCCTCGTGAAAGTCATAATATTTATAGTGATTTCTCTTATCGACTAGAGCTTTCATAGGAGTAGGATTCTGTAGCAAACCCTTGTCCCGAATGGTGAGATAGATTGTTTCACATGATACATTTAAGAGAGTGTAATGATCGTACCCCCTCTAATCTCCCGCTATCTGGGCCACTGTCTTGGGAGGTGGTGAAGCTTAAGGAGGAGTTCGTTTTTCTGGATACCTTTTCCGATCTGGGTTGAGAAAAGGGGAAGCGGTATGTCGACTTATTAGGGGTTTGTTCTGGCTTTTCTGAGCTTACTCGGGTCTTAGAGCTTCCTTCTTTTGTCTCTTTACTGCTCTCATGTCGTCGTGTTCCATTTTGACCTTAAGTTGTTCATCGACCTCAATCTGCTATAGAGCCCGATCATAAGCTTCCGGGTTGGTTTCTAGAGGTCTCTTGGCAAAGGACCGAAAAAGCTTACCTGCCCACAGGTTCCTTCTGAAGTTGATGAGGGTTACTTTCTCGGTGAAGACCCTCATCTGGATGACTTCCTTATGAAAACTATCGACATAAGCCCAGAAGGTTTCCCCTCTCTCTTGGATCACGTACTGTAGATGGATTAGGTCCTTTAATCGAGGTTTAACTCCCTAGAATTGTGAGCAAAAATCTGTCAATAGCTTGGTGAAGGAATCCACACTACCGACAGGTAGTTTCCTAAACCAGGTTTTAGCGTAATCCGTGAGTGTAGTGGGGAACATTCGACACATAAAGGCCTTGGCCGTGCTTTGGTCCTCCATATGTTGAATGAAACTCTCTAAGTGGCTCAAGGGATCCTCGGTCCTAAAGAATATGTCAGTTGGCATTTTGAACTTAGGTGGGTGCTTCGCCTCCTAGATCCTTTTGGTGAGTGGAGCATTCATTTCACTTGGAGGATCTTTCTTGTCCTCCTTGTAATTCCCCTTCTTCATCAATTGGACCTAATCCTAAAGCTCTGCCAACTGGTTCCTCAGGCGTTTGCTTTTGGATTTTCTTGAGTTGATCTCAGTTTCCTCGCCATCGAATCCTTCTGAAAAATGTGCGACCTCTATCTGTTTCCTTCTTCGAAGAGGGTCTGCTTAGGGGCTTTGCTAAATTTCTTCTTCCCTACTTCAGGCTTAGCTCCTAGAAGTAGTTGGGTGGAGAAACTCTCCCCGCTCTCGGGGAAGAACGTCCACCGCGGATTTGACTTACCTGGGTTGGTAGCGTGGCAGCACTTTGGGAACGGGGGGCATGAGCCCTAACCTATCACGGATCGAGGTTGGGAGTCCCGCTCTATTACGAGTAGGCTCCCGATGGGTAGGTCCCAGGCAATCAAAGGCGGATTGCCTAGCCCAGGGCCTACTTGACTCCCCATGATTACAGAGGTTTGCTTGCTGGATAGCAATACCCTCAACTAGCAGTCGAAGGTGGACGTTTTCCACGAAGGCCGCCGCTTGTTTGTCGAGCTCGACCTGATTTCCCATAGGGGGATCCAGAGTCCGCACAATGGCTGGCTAGTCTTGAACCTGGCTATGGAGCCCGAAGTTTCTCCATTTCTTTGAGACCTTTCGTGTCGATGCAGTAGAAGGTTGTCCTGATGCACCTGGTTGTCCTTGTGAGGAGCGGAGCCTCATGATTCTTGTAAAACAATAAACTTTTGAATATAAAGATGGTGGTGTGAGAGTTTCCCACAGACGGCGCTAGAAATTGTTAACGGAAAATTCGCTCAGGATGAGATATTCCTATTAACACCCTCAAGACCACTTCCACAAAAGTAGCGGTCGGGGTCGGTACCTTTGATACCTGATCTGTATAGAGGTAAATGAGAGTCTGGATTATAACAATAACAAATGAGAGCTTTTATTATTGATTACTCTATTACATGGAATTTTCTCTCATACATTATCTAAAACGTAGGAAGGTGGTCGCTTTGTACTTGTCAAATAGTGGAAAACAATGGCGGCCGTGTTCTGGATACAGAATTTTGGCCCTCCAATCTTCTTTTCTTCCCGTCTATCTGTTGTTATCTCTCTTTTTCTCTCATTTTTTTTGTATCTCCTCTTACCATGCTTGGCCTTACCTATATATATGGTCCAAGTAGGTTTTAAGTTTGCAAATATCTTGCTGTGATCCCATGAATCCGTTTCCTCCTTATCAGGCGGGATTCATCATTTGATTTTCAATTGTTACTGGATTCGATGATACCGTTGACAGAGATAAGTTTGTTCCCTTTTTGGAATCAAACTCTTTACTTGCATGTAAATACTGGTCATTACGTGGAGATGATCATGTGTGCACTCATGTCATGATTCTTTATGGAGTTTACTGGACTATGCTTCGGTCCTAGATGCATCTATGCTTCGGTTCTATTCTCGAGAGCTTGGAAAGGACATCCTGTTAGGCATTCCAGAGAGGTAACACAAATCTGATTCGTTCAGAGGCCCTCTTCCTTCTTGAATCATAGAAGGGACGGCGGGTTTCTCGTTCAGGCTACGAATTAAGTTCGACCTCCAAAATTCTTAACCCAGAGAAGGCTTACTTTGCTTGTCGGGCTTCTTTCAAATGTTTCTTGAGCTTGACGATCCTCCTGGCTTTCATCGGGTGGTTGAGAATCTCGACCTCAGGAGCTGAGGTTCCAGATAGGTGGCCTCGAGAAGCCCGAGTTCTAGTGTTCGTGTGGGGGCTCGTCCTGGTCATGCCTAGCTTGCTTTCTGATAGTTTTGAAGCTGGGCCAACCTTCCCTGCTCTAGTGGGGTAGCTTTATGGTTTACTTGGGTCTCATGAACATCGACTACAGGCTTTGACTTGGGGCGGGAAAGTGGAAAATTTCTCTTTGATTCCTAGCCAAATTTTACTATTAACAGTATCTGGGCGGTAACACGGTTGAGGTATCTACTACCTTTGTAAAGGAAAAATAGGTACCTGCATAATATTTATCCAGATCCTTCTTGGGGGTGGTAGCCCGACCAAGGAAACAGGATGTCCATTTGGCTTTCCTGGACTTGAGGAAGCGATGGGCAACTAAGGCTATAACTTCACAACCTTGGTATGATAGGCAACTATGCTTTTACGATCTAGACCCTTGTTAGATGTGATAGCTCGACCAAGGAAACATGATGGCCATTTGGTTGTCCTGGTCTTGAGGAAGCGACATGCAACTAAGGCTCAACTTTACCACTTTGGTCTGGCAGACAACTACGCTCTTACGATCCAGACCGTTCTTGGGGGTGGTAGCCTGACCAAGGCAACAGTTTAGCCATTTGGTTATCCTGGTCTTAAGGAAGCGAAGGGCAACTTAGGTCATAACTTCGCCACCTTTGTCTTGCAGGCAACTATACTCTTACGATCCATACCCTTCATAGGGATGGTAACCCGACCAAGGCAACGAAATTGGCGTGTGGCCTTTCCCAGTCCATGGTGATCATGGTGAACTTTTAAGGTAATAAAACTATACAAGTGTAAGTGGAGAAATCTAGGATATCTTTATTGATAATCAGTTAGCGATACACTTTGTTTAAGAGATAGAGGTACCGGTACCCATCCAGGGTGATACCAGTAAGATTCCATTTGGGAACTCGGCTCCTCTATGGGTAAAACCTCTTTAAGTGATTTGCATTCCACGTATGGTCAATAGGGCATCTATCCATATGCTCTAGCTTGTTGGCCTAGCTACAAATTACTATTATTATCAAGTAAGAGCCTCCCCAATTTGGTGCTAGTATCCTGTCTGACCATTTCCAGGTTTACTTGCTTACCTTTCTGAGTACCAGGTCCCAATTTTTGAAGTTGTGGGTTCTAACTTTCCTGTTGAAGTACCTCGCAATTCAGATCTGGTAGACTGCTACATTTTCTACCACATGATCCTGTTTCTCCTCAAGGAGGTCCAACCTGGCCCTCAACTTGACCTCATTACGTTTTGGTTAGAAATGTTGAACCATGAAGAAGGCCAACTTATGTTTGATAGGTAGAACTGCTTGTGCCCCAAAAGTTAATAAGTAGGGTTTATTCAGTAGTGGTCCTCTTAGTAGTGTAGTAGGCCCAAAGAACATTAGGGAGCTCATCTGCCTATTTACCTTTCTTTTATTGAATCTTCTTCTTGAAGAGCTTCTCGATAGTTTTGTTTGTAGCTTCTACAAGGCCATTAGTCAGAGGTTGAGCCACAGATGTGAAATGGAGGTCGGTCCACAGGTTCTCACAGAAATCTTGGAACTACGCTATCTTAAATTATTTACAGAGGTCGGTGAGGATGGCCATTGGGGTACCGAACTGTCAAACCATGTTCTTTTTGATGAACTTAGTGGTGTTCTCTTCTGTTATCTTAAAGAGAAGTTTTGCTTCCACCCACCTAGTGAAGTAATCGATGGCAACTATGACGTGCTTAGCTAGACGGTGTTGTAGGAAGAGGTCCAATTAGGTCAACCCTCTAAATGATAAAAGGGTATAATGAGCTGATTGAGAAGAGTCGCTAGTAGAAATTGGCATAAATTGCCTATCTTTTGGCAGGACTAGAAGGATTGAATGAAATGCCCTGCATCGTGATACAGGGTTGGCCAGTTGTATCCCAAGCGTAGTACCTGGTAAGCTAGTGCCTCTCCTCTTGCGTGGTTCCCACATTCTCCTGAATGAACCTCTCTGAATGCCCAACTAGCATCATCGGGTTGCAAACGTTTGAGTAAGGGAAGGGACCTTCTCTGTGGTAGAGGTATCTTACCAAGCAGAACTTAACTGATATCCTCTTAAGCTTATTCCATTTGTCAGGATCTTCGGGGAGCTTTTCCTCTTGGAGATAGTTCACGATTGGATTCATCCAACATGGAAGACGGTCTACCAGGCTAACCTTCTTTTCGCTTGCTATATGGGACTGGGAAATTATCTGGAGAGGTATCCCCTCAAGTAGAGCTTGGCCTCTGCTAGCAGCTATCTTGGCAAGGATATCTACTCAATGGTTCTGTTCCTAAGGTATATGTTCTATCTTGTATCCCTTGAATCGGGCCATAAGCTTCTGAACCCACTCAAGGTAGCCTGCCATATTGTCACTTTTAGCTTGATAGAGCCTAATTACCTGATTTACCACCATCTGTGAATCACTTTTCACGTGTAGATAATCTGCCTTAATCTTGGCCGCCACTCTTATTAATGTCGGCAAAGCTTTATACTCTGCTTCATTGCTGGTGGTGCTGAACTCAAACCTGAAACAATGGCAACATTAGAACTTTTCTGGATCGATCAAGATGATTCCAGTTTCACTACCTGCTTGGCTGGTTACTCTATCTATATATAGGATCCAAACATCTCGATCACCAAGCCGGTCTGCAGGCTCTTGACCTTTCTAGGGAACCGGGTTAATACTTATGGTGGTATAGGGGTCAGTAATCACAGAGAATTCAGCCACACAATCTGCTAGAGGCTTGGCTTTCGTAATGGTTCTGGCCTAATACTTGATGTCATACTAGGTGAGTTCAAGGGCCTATAGCACCAATCTCTCTGATACATCCGATCTTTGATGGAATTGGCGAAGAGGTTTGATCGGTGACTACCACAATGAGTAAGTCTGGAAGTAAGGGCAAAGCTTTCTGGCTGAGGTTACAAAGGTAAAGGCAAGCTTCTCCAAGAGAGTGTAGTTTCTTTCTGGTTTAGTTAGGGCACGACTCACATAGTAGATTGGTCGATGGACCCCATCTCTATATTCTTTAACTAGGGCCTCGGTAACCGCTATCTCTGATACAACCAAGTATATTTAGAACTCCATCACATGCTCTGTTTAACTAATAGTTGTGGACTAGCTAGGTAATCCTTTAGGGACTAGAAAGTTGGCTTACTATCCCATTCATATTTCATGTTTCTCCCCTACTTGATAGCTTTGACGAAAGTGAGGCACTTGTCAGTGGACCGCGATATGAAATGGCTGAGAGCTACTGTACGAGTAGTCAAATCTTGTACCTATTTGAGGGAGCTAAGTGAATCAAGATCAAAAATGGCACAGATTTTCTCCGAGTTGGATTTTATACCCCTTTCGTGGACCATAAATCTGAAGAACTTCCTTGTTGCAACCCTAAAGGCACACTTGACAGGGTTTAGCCGCAACTGGTTTTCTCTCACTATCTAAAAGGTCTGGCGGAGATGGTATTGGTGCTATTTAGTCACTTGAGACTTTGTGATCATGTTATCGATATACACCTCTATAGCCTTACCTATATCACGCTTGAACAATCGGTTGACCAAGTGCTGATAGGTGGCACCTGCATTCTTGAGAATGAAAGGCATTACCTTTTAACATTAGAGGCCTTGTCGTGTAATGAAACTGGTACTGTTTTGCTCAGCGATGTGCATGGTTGTACCCTGAGAATACATCCATAAAGCTAAAGAGCTTGTGCCTCACGGTTGAGTCTATCAGCTGATCAATCTTTAGTAGCGAGAAACTATCATTTGGGCAAGCACTGTTGAGATATACGTTGTAAACGCACATATGCCACTTCACATTAGCTTTGGTGACCATTACCACATTGGCGATCCATTCAGGCTATCGAGATTCCCTAATGAACCCAGCCATTAAAAGCTTGTTGACCTCCTTCTATACCGCGACGTTCTTTTCATGGTTGAAGTGTCACCGTTTATACTTGACTGGCTTGAAAGTGGCGTCAACTGCTATTCTCGAAGGAGTTTGACTGGACCCTCTTTCACTTATGCTTCCAGCGTAGCTCCAACCTTAATCACTTTGAAGGGGTCTTCTTCTCTAATCGGTATCTCCTCCAATACATCAACTGGGTGGCAAATGGCCCACCCCCTGTCCTCTTTCATCTCCTCTTTAACCAAGATCTTTGCCTTATATTCTTCCTCTACTACTTCAATCTCTCATGCGGTATTTTGAATCTCGAGATCCTTTATTGATTCATGTTCCTTTACAACAACTACCTACACGGATTGATTGGCTAGTGCTGCTGGGTTGGTAGACACTATGTAGCATTTACTTGCTGCCTATTGATCTCTCCGTACCTCACCTACTTTGTCGCCCACTAAAAACTTGAGGCATTTACAGTAGATTGATGAGACCCCATTAAGAGCTGACATGAATGACCTTCAAAGGATGGCATTGTAGGCAAACAGGGTGTCTACCACCATAAAATCAGTCAAGCACTGCTACAAGTTGGACCTCTTCAATATGTCCTTAAAGAGGATGTCCACTCTATTAAAAGTGCCTATTAGGACGCGATGGATCAGGCAGTTAGCAATTTGCACAGTGACAATCGTGAGATCATCATAGGGTTGTATTGTGTTGTACATGTCCTACTCGGTGAAGATTATTTGGGCTGATTAGTAGGGTCCTGCTAGTCCCCGGACAACTTTGAGAACATCCCCTCCTTCGTCAATCCAAGGTACCTTTTTTACATGGTCTTTCCTAGAATTGTTGGAAGTCTCTACCAAAGTAGGACCTCCACCTATTGTATGGAAGACCAGGATCTACTGCATCAGATCCTTACCTTTCATCTTTCTTCTTTCTACACCCTCCTTCCATGTATGAATGCTAACCGACACCTATTACAGAATCTCAACCAAGTAACCTCCTTTTACCGGAGCATTAATCTGGTTACATAGGTTGTAGCACTCTAAGGTTTTATATCCCACCTCCTTGTGGAAGTCACAATACTTGTTGCAGTTCCGTGTATCTACTGGTGTTTTGATGGGACCAGGTTTCCTAAGTAGCCTTTTATCACAGATAGCAACGTGGATCATCTCGCAAGATGTATTGAGTAGGGTGTAGTGGTTGTAACCCTACTTTTCTTGAGCTATCTGTGCTATTTCCCTAGGAGAAGGCATGGTTCAAGGTCGGGCTCTTCTTGTTGGGTATCACTCTCGCTAAAGCTAAAAAGGTAAAGAGCGGTACGTAGACTAGTTGGGAGGTCTGTTCTTGACCTTCTGAACCGGTGTTGGCTTCGGTGCTTCCTTCTTTTACCATTTGGCAGTCCTCAGGTCATCTTGTTCTATCTTTACCCGAAACTGCTTGTCTAACACCAGCTGCTCCAGAGCTCTGTCATAGGCCTCCTAGTATGTTTTTAGTGGATGCTTGGCAGATGATTGGAATAGTCTACAGCGCTATAGGTTTCTTCTGAAGTTGACCAGAGTCTCTTTCTCAACCAAGACTCCCATATGGATCACCTCTTAATGGAATCTTTCCAAGTAGGATTTGAGCCATTCATTCTGCTTCTGGATCATGTACTATAAGTGGATGAGATCTTTAGGGCGTGGCTTGATACCATGGAACTGAGACTAGAAGTCAATGGTTAATTTAGTGAAAGAGTCCACACTACCTACAGACAATTTCTGAACCACGTCTTATCGTAGTCTATCAGTGTAGTTAGGAATATTCTGCACATGGCGGCCCTTGTAGCGTTTTAAACCTCCAACAGCTACAAAAAGCTCTCCAGGTGGTATAGGGAATCCTCTGTCCCAGAGTACATGTCAGCAGATATCTTAAACTTTATGGAAAGCTCTTCTTCTTTGATCCTTCTAAAGAAAGGGTCGTTCATCTTGCCCTAGGGATCCTTCCGGTTGTTTAGGTATTTTTCCTTGATTAGTTCCTGGATATCCTTCGCCATCCGAGCTACCTTGTCTCGTAGGTGCTTATTCTTAACATTCTTATACTCAACCTAGGAATTTTCAATGTTAGACTCCTCTGATGGTATGAAAAACTCATCTGGGTTCTTCTTCTAAGGTGAACTTTCCCGGGCGCTTATTCTACTACCTACCGTAGTGGATCGAGGCTACCTCCCAGCTGGGTTGGGTGGTGAGGCTCGTTAGATGTGACAACGAATGCTAACTTTACCTATCGAGGTTGATATCTCACTGGTCTGTCCAAATCTGGGGCACTGACCTTAGCCTATCACGAACCGAGGGTAGTAGCCCTAGACTATTGTGGACAGGTACTGATGGCAGAGGTCCCAATATGTCGATGGTAGATAGCCTGTTACCTGGTCCACTGGTATTTCCCCTAGCATCCAGTGTTGTGAGCTATAGATGATACCTTCTGTATCCAATTGGACGTGAACGCTCTCTACAAAGGTTGTTTCCTGTTACTCTATCATGGCATGGCCTACTACTAGGGGAGCTGGGACCTGGGTGTAGCCCATATGGTAGCTGGTGGCACTTGAGCTAGATTACGATGCTTCGATCTCTTCCCTTTTTTTCTGAGCCTTCCTAGCGGAGCTGATAGATTGGTGCCCCGATGCATCAGACTGCCATTGGGAGGACTAAAATCTCATACTGGTATGCTTGAAAAATAAAAACTTGAATCCAAAGGCTTTCAAAAATCGTGTGGAAACTTTCTAGAGACGACGCTAAAAAGGTGTTAGACATAAATCCACTCAAGGTGAGGATTTCAATTAACACCCTCAAAACCGCTACCTAGTAGGCCACGGTAGGGGTAGGTACCTTGTACCTAGGTGGTAGGAGATAGGAAGAAAGATAAGAAAGAGAAAGGAGAAGTGTGAACATTACTGAGGAACATTTTTATTAAATATTTGAGTAATGTGATTACAAAGGGGGGTGCAATGATCACAGTGGTGATAGTGATCTCATTGGATTTTCTCTCAAAAATACTATTGGAGATAGTAAACTCATGTGTGTCGATAAGTGGCTACTTCCTCTACGGTAAAAAACTCATTGTGTCAGTGAAAATGTTTTGGACTTGATTTCATATTTTTTTCGATGCCCTTTCTCTTGATTTGAACGTTGTATTTATACCCTCTCTCCATCGTTGGAATCCTCATAATTTAGACCGATTGACTGGCCGTGTTACCTGAATTGAGTAAAGTTGATGGAGGATGTCAATTATACGGGAATTGCTCCCGTTGCTTATGTCATGTTTCCGTTTGAATCTGAATATGAATAAATGACGAATATGTTGACCCACTTGGTCTAATTATGGCATTTTAATGGTGAAGGAGTCAACTCTTTAATCCTACATTACTTGAGGGAGGATTTTTTGGTGCTTTCCTAACATTATGGTACCTTGATGTACCGATCCACTTGTGTGGCGCTTGTTCTATCCTGATGGCGCTTACCTAGTGATGTTCTTCTTGCTTGGTAAGCTAGATACGTATCCCGAGTAAGCTGTGCACTAGCGTCGAGGTACTTGGGTACCGGACGGATACCCTGGTATCATGGTGCCAGGTAGAAGGTACCAGTATGTTATTTCGGCTTGAAACCTAATCTTTTCTTAAGTGGTAGTGTCGAGGTACTTATGTTGCACGAGACCATGTCCCAATATAAATCTTACCAGTTAGGTTCTATCGGGTACCAGGCAGATGAAAAATTTCTCTTTGGTCATTTGTCAAAAATAGCTATTAATACCTTCCTCCAGTGTTCTAGCACAGTTTCTATTCAACCATCCACTAAAAACTTTCTCATTTGGAAATCATAAAACCTGTTATTAGTCAGAAAGCCTTGGTTTTGTACATCATATCACAAATCTAGAAAAATTGGGCGATGAGATCATTGATGTAGCTTGAACCAAAACAAAAGACAATGGATGTTGAATAATGGCTTACTTAAGTCTTGGGTTGTCACAAATATGAAGGAAGAAACAATTAGCATGATCTATAAAGGGGAGACAACTCATTCTATTTAGAGTGTAGTGCACGACCAAGTATTGCCTAACACCGAGGATAGTGAGGCCCAACTAAATACGTATAGCTTCTACAATTTTTTCAAAATGGCATTTTTCACAGGATGAATGCATCCAAAAGTTCAAAGAAGTTTGTGATAAACTCGCTGCCATTGAAAAACCACTTTCAGATGTTGGTAAAGTGTTTCAAGTCTCCAATGAACTTGGAAACAAATACAATGAATTCATAACTGTGGCTTTGTTTAAACCACAAAACCCTTTATTTAATCAATTTTTGTAGGACTTTAAAGAATTTTAAACAAGTTTATCTTGCGAAAGAGAAGTCCTCCATTGATCATAACTATGACTTTTTTGACAAAGAAAGAGAAAGAGAAATATGCGTGAAGGAAGAGGAAGAGGATGTGGACGTGGTCCTAGTTATAACACATTTTGCACAAGGTCATCCCAACTACAAAAACGACAACAATAAACCCTAAAACTCCACGATTCTCTCAAAGTTCAACAACTATTGGAAAGGAACTAAAAAACAACAAAATCATGGCAAGAAAGTTTGTCAAATATGTTGTAGAACAAATCATACAGCCTTAACATGCTACTATAGGTATAATTACACTAACGAACAAGAAACTTCACAAGAAGCATTGTCGGTAACAAATCTCAATAGTAACAACGATCCCAATTCATGTGCCTCGAAAACAATGACTCAAATGACAAGCATACCAAGGCTTACCATGTATTGATCATGTATTCGATGGTAATGACCAAGCTTACCATTTACGTAAACCGATAATGTTTTGCTTAATACCTCATACGGTAAACTTGCTCTTAAAATGTCCATGTTGTTCGTAAAATTAAAAAGAATATATGATATTGCCTGCTCTATCGAATTTAAATGTGTTGTTTGTGTCATCAAGGATTCCAAGCCATAGATAATTGTCAAATGACATAGCTAAGGAAAATTATTTTCTATTAAAACTGAGCAAATGGAAGCCCTAGCCATAATCAAAGTACATGGACCTTTCTCAAACATTTGGCATACTTGTTTAGGGTAACCTAATTTTTTTTAAAAGATTAGAAAATAAGAAAGTTTCAAATATTCAAATTGTTAACCGAAGACTTTTTTTTTATTGATCGTACCAAAATTTCATATATTTCGGCCCTCAATTCCATGTCCTTTGTTTCATTTTTGCATGATTTTGCGTATCTTATGGCTCTTTCGGTATGTTTGCTGGCAATTAGGTACATTTTTGGAAGAATGGATGGAAAACATGGAGTTGTGAAAAAAGAGGCCAGAATTAATGAAGTGTAGAAGCACAACCCACGCACCGTGAAGATGGAATTGGAGACAGGCAAATGCACGGGTCTAAACCCATGTACCAATAACGCACAACCCACGCACTTGAGGAAACCAAGGGGCTAACCAAGGAATAGAGCATAAGCATTATCTTACTGTGCGGGTCACTACGTGGGTCCCTACCTGGGCATAACCAGTACAGTTTACTAAAGCTAGGAAAAGGAATTAGTTTATCAGGGTAATGCACGGAACATTGTGTGGGTCCCTACCCATGTACAACCCAAAAAATTAGCATATTAGGACAATGTACGGGTCACTAGTGCATTTGGTACATACACCCATTCAAAACCACTTTCTCTCTCTAGATCTAGAAATTCTTTTCTATCTAAAAATCCATTCAATTCACACATCACCCACATCATCTACTCAACAAAAGGAAGCAAGGAGATAAATTTAGAGCTTGAGGAATGAGGAATCTTCTATGAGTTTTCTTCTATTCTCTTCTCTTTGCTTATTTCTTATAATATACATGAGTAGCTAAACCCATTTTGGGTGTTGACGTAATTAATTCATGAATTGGGTGATTTCCATCTTTTTTTTTTATCATTATAGTTCCATTCATTGTGCTTAATTGTGCTTAATCATCTCTAGAATTAAGTATGCATTCCAACTCTTACTTCTTGTTGATTGATTGAACCTATTTTAGTAATTGTGCTTTAATTGTAATATTTGTGAAGTGGGTAGGCATTCCAATTCCCATTCACTTAGCGATGGAATTTAGTTTTTTTAAGGCATCCAATACTCACCTTGGTTTGGGTAGGCATTCCAACTCCCAATCCATTGAAGAGGTTTAATAGTGGTGTCTTTTTGAGCCAAGTAGGCATTCCATCTCTTTGTCCATATTTAATATCAATTTATATTTTTAACCATATACACATTAGGTTTTAAATCAAGTTCACTTGAATCGGATGGGATATGTTGTGAGCATTCCAATCCTTTATATCCCGACTAAGTAAACTGGGTGGATTGTGAGCATTCCAATCCAAGCCATCCCAGCTACCTCACATCTCTCTAATGCAAAAATAAAAGGAATGTATTGAGAGCATTCCATTCCAAGCCATCTCGGAAGCTCTAGCTTGGAAGATTAGCCCTGTAATGCGATCGAATAAGACCTACTTACGGAACTCCCACAATTTGAGTTGACATTGCATTGAGTCTCATACCTCACAATATATTCATATACTCACTCATTATCTTTTACTGTGTTTAGTTCCCTTAGCTTAATAGTAGTTGCGATTCTTAAATTTCCAAACAAATATCATTCAATTTATGTTATTTGTTATTTACTTTTCTTGTATTTTGTCTAGAGCATTAATTTTATCGCATAGCTATAACATGATCTCTGTGGACGATACCCATTTGCCATTGTATTGTTTATCAATTTTGAGTGTAAATCGGGTTTATAAATTTTGTTTGACAAGAAATTTTACAAATACAAAATGACAGTCTATCAAAATGGCACCGTTGTCGGAGATCGGAGTTTCTGCTTGTGATTAAGTTTTGCTTTAGCTTCTTGTTTATTGTTTTGGTTCCTTCCTTTTTTGTAGTTTCTGCGTGCGCTGGAGACGTTTTCTTTGAAAACCAATTTTGCTAGCTCAAGACAACATCAATCGCATTGGTTGGATTATTAGGATGTTTGAGAGGAATAGCTTTAAAGAATAAATGGCCGACGAAAATATACCTAACATGCCAGTTGAGGAGGAAGAGATGCAAGGAATTGACTTAGGGATAACGATTACGGAGTACACCCTCCCCTCAATTGAAGGGCATGCATGTGAACTTTCTACCATCGTTTCATAGGTTACCTTTGGAAGATTGTCTACAGTTCATCAAGCAATAAAGTTGAGTTTTAGAGACTTTTTCGATCATGGTCAAAAACACAGTATTGACTCGGGGTCAGTTACAGATGAGATGCTTTCAGTACTGCTTAAATGACCATGCAATGTAATGGTATATGGCATTAAGGTCTGGAACTCTCACCATATGGCCCCAGGTGTGCAAGGCTTTCTACAAAAAAAAATCCTAACTGTGAAAGCCAGAGAATTGAAAATAAAGATTTTCACACTAAGGCTCCGTTTGGGAGAGCTTTTCAAGTAGATCTTTTTATGGTAGATCTTTTTGAAGTAGTGCTTTCTTTAGTAGAGCTTTTAGGGAGTAGATGTTGGTGGTTTGGTTGTCAATTAAAAAAGCTCTTTTAAGTCGTAGATCGTTTGGTAAAATAATTTTTTAAAACACTTTTAAATGATAGAATTACCAAAAAGGATATATACAAGAATTTAACACTTACAAATTTAAGATTATGAGAATTTATCAAATTTTTAATGTTTTTTTTTAAACTGTATTATAAAATAAAGTTATAAACAATATTGGTTCAATTGAAACTCCGAATAGAAAAAGAAACATAAGAGTTAAAGAATATAAAATTTTAGTTTTATATTTTTATCACAATTTATTTTTTAATACAAAAGAAAAGTGTCAAGTTCAATATCTCTACCACATTAAACTAATAAAAACATTGTCTTTCTCTATTTTCCCCTATTTGTTTTTATCTCTGGTTGTGGGTGTCAAGTTTTTGGATGCTCATTTTGTTTGGTGGGCTGCTTGTTTGTCTCTCGAGCTTTGTTTCTGCTATGTTTCCTCATCCTTGTTTTGTTGCTTGTTTTATCAGGCTTGATTAATATACTCCAATTCAGTTGTTCAAAAATAATATGCTCACATTGCTCTTTTTTTGAATTTCTAATCTTAAATAATTAAATGAAATTATAAAATATTATAAAGGTGTATGAGAATAAAAGTTTGAAATAAATTACTAAAAATTCAAAACATAACACTAATAAAATATTTCAATAACATAAAATCTAAAGCAAAATAAATAAACTAAACCAATTACTCTCGGTGCATTAGAAGAACTGCAATTCGATCGCGTTTCTCATCCATTTCGTGTTCATATGATGAATTTGTGCCTTGTTGTTCACCAACTATTTCTCTTTCATTTTCTCCTTCTTCCGGGAGTAGCTCATCATCATCATCATATGGCATGAACTCTTGATCTTTGAGAGAAAGAATTTTTATGAAATTATGAAGAGCCATAGAAGCAATTACAATCTTCACTTGCTTGCTAAAAGAGAAGTTAGGCATTTGGCGTAAAATCTTCCATCTATTTTTCTATACGCCAAATTTTCTCTCGATAGTACATCTCATTGATGAATATGCATGATTAAATATTTATTTTTTACCTCTTGGCTGACTTCCACGTCGATAATCCGAAAGATGATAGTGTTATCCCTTGTATGGCCCTAAATACCCCTTCATATTAGGGTATCCGGCATCTAAAAGATAATATTTACCTACATTGCCAAACAAATATACAATTTAAAATGTAGAATTATGAAATTAATATAAATATTTCAAAAAAAAATAAAAAAATTCTTACCAGAAAGTGGATGAGAAAAATAAAAAATTTCTCTTTGTAAGGCCTCCAAAAAAATACGCGTATCATGAGCACTACCTTCCCATCCAGCCCATACAAAAGTAAAAAACATGTTAAAATCACATACAATCATCACATGCTTATTATCATCAAGATTTTCAAAGATTTTCATCTATAAAGCAAGAAAAAATTCAACTAATTAAAGATTATATACATGTAAAAACATTTAATCATCTATTAAATATTAAAACTCAAATCATTAATAATTCTAGAATAACAAAACTCAAACAGTAGTCTTCTACATCAATATAAAATAAACTAAAATCATACTCAAACAATAGTCTTAATAGATCAACATAAATAAGGAAAATTAAAATCCTAATAATAATATTTTTTTAAAACTGTAATAGTAAAAAAATCCTAATTCTTCATCTCATTGAGCCACTCAATTTGAACTTCAGGATAATCTTTAAGTGCAGCAAACATCTCTCTATTTTGCTTCTTAAGAAAAAATTTAGTAGCTAACATGTAAAGTTCACTCTTTCTGGATATTGTTGTATTGTTATGTAGCAATTCAATAGCTTCTGTAATGCAAGTGTCATCTTTCTTTGTAGATTTTTTATTTTCTACTGCTTCTGCAATGCGATCCAAATGTGTTAACATTCTATTTGCGACTTTATCTCTCGATCGAAAGGTTTATCTTTTTTTCCTTCCATTATCTTCCGTAGTATTCACATAAGTGGGACTTCCTATGTTCATCTCAATATTTTCAAGGCCATCAACACGATCGAAATCATTTTTTAAATTCTCCTCAATGCCATGCATCCTATCAACTTCAGCAATTTGTTCGTTATATGACCTATTCTCTCCATCATACGGTACGAAATTTGTTGATGGAGCCCAAGCTCCTTCCCCTGTAGCAGCAACATCTTTTTATAGAATATCCAATTCATCAGTATTCTTTAATCCTTTATGACGCAATTTTATTGCATCAGGAATCTCCTACAGTGTCAAGATTTTTTTTTTTTAAATTAATTAGTTTAAATTAAAAATGATAAAATGTGACGAATATTAAAAATAATGGTTTGACATTATACCTTTATTTTTCTATTCCACAATTCATTAGTGGCTTCAATTGTTTGCTTTACGTGATCCCATCCTAAGCCGGTTTCCTTTCCTTTCAAACTTGTTCAAACTTGCCAATCCTTCTTGAGTGAATCCCATTTGTTTTTCAATTACTTGTAGTTATATGTTTTACCGGTCATAGCCGTAAACTTATTAATAACATTTTTCAAACCAGTTCTATTTAAATGACCGTTAGGTCGATTCCCTATCAATGTCTCATTGACATAAATCTTGATGAAGGCATCAAGGGTAAAATCATTCCACTCGGCCTTGGTTTTTTTTTTCTTCTATAGATGTTTCCCTTCTAAAAAAATAAATTATATAAATTTGCTACAAGTGATCCTATTTATATATATAAAGATTAACCTATCAAATACAAATAGTATACAAAATATATGTTCTTAAAACCGTAATTCATTCACAGTAACAAGCTGAAATTCATGAAAATAATTTATTGACTAAATTTAATACACGAATGCAAAAATTATCGCTCACATATTATTTTGTGGGAGCTAAGAAAAATAAGATTGTAGTAACTTATCTAAAATTTCTTCAAAGTGAGATAAAATATTCTGAAATTCAATGTAACACTAAGCAATGATATAATTTAAAAACAATATAATGCATACCTAATATGTCTAATTTTATCTTAATTTAATATAAAAACTCGTCACAAAATCTCGCTAAAAATTAGAAAGTTTGGCACTTTTATTTTGAAAGATGATATCATCATGATCCAGATGTCTATAAGGATAGGGGAAGTGTCTACTTGAACTTGAACGGTTAGCAAATATCTAGGTTTGTTTTTTATATTTTTTTCCTCTTTTGAATTTTGATTATAATAATTTAAAACCTAAAGCCTATGAAACTGTTTGTTATAATCCACCCTAACAGTAGAAACTACACAACTCTACTAAACAATTCAATAAAACCTTTGAAGCAGTTTTTTTAAAGTGTTTCGTGTTTTATTATTCTTGTTTGAAATTCATGTTGAAGAATCATTGATTCAATGGAGTTTATACTAAAGTTTTTATAATGATTATTAGACTTGAGAAATAATATAAATTCAAATTTTAGAAAGATGTAACATAAATAAAATTTTATACATAAAAACAAAATTGAAAAGAGAGATCTTGAATTTTACATGTTAATGATGAATCTTCAATAGTTTGAAGTGAAATAGAAGACAAAGCAAACCGGAAGTTATTGTTGAGAAGTAAAATATACACAAGTTATTAAATAGGCAATATTGTTTAGAAGTAAATAGGCAATATTTTAACAGGCAACGGTTTAACGTGTTAGAGGAAGATTTTATAGGGTTTAAGTTAAAAAGACACTGTGAAATTAATAAAATATAATATGGTTATATTAGACATTTAATTTTTTTTTATAAAAGCTCTAAATTGTCTACTTGGAAAAGTCTAAAATTTGATCTTCTTCAAGTAGACATAAAACAGCTTTTTTAATCGGCGAAAGCTCTGCTAGAGTGTCAACCAAACGACAAAAAAAAAATTGAAAAGAGCTTTTTAATTAAAAAAGCTATTTTAACCAGTAGACAATCTCTTCCAAACTAACACTAAGGCCCAGTTTAGCATTGTTGTGTTGTGGGGAGAAGTGCTTTTGAAATTGCTGTGGGGAGAATTGTTGTAGGAAGAATCAACTGAGTGTTTGGTAAACTGATTTTCAAAAGTGCTGTGAGAACTAAAAGCAATTTCAATGTGTTTGGAAAACTGAAATAAAAAGTGTTGTGAGTGTGTAAAATTACTAAAAGGACATAGACATATAAATGGTACTAATGTGTTATACTTTATATTTTTCTTATTTACTTGTGTTTAGTGTTAAGTGTTATACAATTATGGTACTTTATTGAATTAATTAGCCCCATTTTTTATTCTACTTTATTTAATTAATTAGCCCTATTTATTTATTTATTTTTATTTTTTTTTATTTCATTTTTATTCTACTTTATTGAATTAATTATCCCAATTTTTATATACAGTTATGGCAACATTTGTTTTTTTGTAAAAAAATATAAGTCCAATTTTTTTTGTTAAATTTCATTAAAGACAAGGACAAAGTTGGAAAGTTAGTAAAATTTCATTTAATATCATTGTAGCGTGTTTTTTAAAAAGCAGAAGCCAAAATCCAAAAGCATGTATTTGTAGCTTCTCAAAAACTCAGTTGGGAGAAGCCAAAAGTGACCAAAAGCACTTCCCCACGATTTTACCAAACACTCTGTCTTAGGCACAAAATCACTTTTGGCCCCAAAAGCAGCTGGGGAAGCAATGCCAAACTGGGCCTCAGTGTGGTAGACGAACAGCCATTTCCTGAAGCATGAGAGAGATTCCATCTTTTACTAGCACATGTGCCACCATAAACCTACTAGATGAATTAAAGGTCATTTCCTTCGACTAGGGACCCTCTACTATCACCCAGATGATGGTGGGTTGATTCTTTGTGTTTTGTTATTGGCTGCTTGGACCACTCTGATTGTTATACTCGTTAAACCCTTGATTCTAAAATCCCTTATTCTTGTTGGAGTTGCTGTTGCTCCATGAAAAATTCGAATGGCTTCTTCATCCTGGATTATATGTTTTGGAGTAGGGATCATTTCTTTGACGTTGGAAATCTCCCAATACCTGAGCCTCCTTCTACTCACATTTACCCTCTTCCTTCATATGATCACGCAGAACTTGGTTTACTTGGGTACCAGACTTGTACATATTTTGCATCATGTCCTTAATGGATTGTATTTCCTTTTTTATTCAAGTCATTTTGATTATAACACATGTGTCCGATCAATTTCTATCTTGTCACCCTTTCTGATGTGGAGTTAGATATACATTAGCTCAAAGTACCGATTGACTTTGTGATCTTGGAGATGAAAGAATAAGGAATTGAGGATCGTGATTGGAGGTTACCTTTAGGTAGATACTTCATGATAGTTAATATGGTTTCTAGGGAGTGAACTCTTAATTGTGGGGGTAAAAAGATTGAATACATGTGAGTGGATCAGAAGAAAAGAAGAATAAAGGAGAGTACTTAGTCATGGAAATACCTAAAACTTGTAAGAAAAAGAGCAAGGTAAGTGAGCTAGTTAAAGCATATGAATTGTCCTCAGAAATGGAAGATGGACACCAAGATGGTATCAAAGAAAAGATAGCTATACAAATAGAATAGGCAATTTTTGATGAGAGAATGCTTGAAGAAGTGACTAGAGACTTCGAGATAGAACAAGAAGACAAGAAGTTAAGGCTTGAGATGAACCTTCTTAAGAAGGAAAATGAATTTTTAAGGGAGAAAGTTCATAAATTGTTCTCCATCAATAAGGAATTGAAAATATGATTGGGAAGTCTTGATGAAAAGAAAGAGTCTAAGGCCAAGGACCTAGTAGAACTAGCCACGCTTTTAGAGGAATTTGAGGAAGAATATGCAAAGAAGACAAGAAGGTTTATGATTAATGTGGAACAACATGAAAATGCCATGAAGATAGTCAATGAGAAACTAAACAAGAAGAAAGAGAAATTAAAGAAGCCAAAGTCTAGGAATGTAACTACTTAGTCCAACTTGACATGGTAGAGAAAGAAGTGAAGACCCTTCAAGAAAGGCAATACCAAAGGCCTCGCAGCAATGAATATAGAGGGAGTTCTTCTTATCACCCTTTTACTTGTTTTTTTTTTCTCTAAAAAATAGCATATTAAGGCCTATTGCCCTAAGTTCCATGGTTTCAATAAAAGCCAACATAAGTCTAACAAGAACCCTCCAAAAGTTATAAAAAATTGTGTTAAGAAAGACTTGTTAAAAGATATAAGACTAAGGGAAATGGTTGTTTAGATGAATCATTGGCACCCACATGGGTGGTTAAGAAGAAGGTACCTCCTTATCTGGTCAAACCATCTTTGGTTTACCATAATCCTACCTTGCATGCATTGAGTTAATAATTTTAATAGGTGTTAGATTTCACAATTTGTTTTCTCATATGTCTTTGAGCTGCCCTGTTTTGGAATTGATATCATTTGCTTGTGTGTATTAAGGGTAGATCTAAGCGTGGAGAAAACCTGTTGTGAAGTCTTTTTTATGTTTTATGTGTGAAATTTTGTTTTGAGTTTTTAAGTCTTTAGGATGTTATTTATTGAAGAATGCAAGAGTTAATCAATATAATTTTCTTGTGCAGGTTAGCCAATCAATTTAAGGTGACTAAGGGTGCAAAAAGATGCAAAAGTTTGGAAGCAAGCATGAGGTACGTGGGTCAGCACCAGCTCTATAACCGTGTATAACTTGTGCACCAGGAAGGAAGAATTAGCAATCAGGGGATTTTGTGGGTTCTGCGTAGGTTCCAACTCGTGCATTTGACGTGCATATATATACACCTGTCATTGTCAAGGAATCCCTACCACCATTCAAAATAAATTTTCCTTTCCCTCTCTCCCTAGAAGGTAAACTTGCTTACCAAATTTCAATTCAGGACCAAGAGGTATGCTTGTCATCAATTATCGGGTTCTATCAATGTTTAAATCTTTAAATTCATCTCTCTCTCTATATATCTATATCAGTGTTCATAAACTCTATGCGTTTTATGACCTATGAATTTCTGCTCAAATTTCATTAGATTTTCTTGTACTTGTAGTGTGTTTGGTTTATGATGCATGTGCTTTTGATTAGAGAGCAATTAGAACAAGATTGGCCTATGGTTTTGATAGAACTAACTCTAGGGTTTTGATTGAATCCATGTGATTATTGGTGTGAATGGCTGTTATTCTCATTTCCTTGTTGCAATTCATGATGTCTAAGTAATTTTGATTTAACGTTTTCTTAAAACAATGCTTGTAATTGAGATTAATTTTACATATTGTGTTGCCCCTTTGTGCCTGATATCGCACAATGTGTGGGTTCTAAGCGGGTTCCAACAAATGCATAACTAGAGCATTGCAAGCTGAAATTCTCAAATTTTCTCTTTCTTGTTATATCATGAGAAGTCTTCTCCCTTTTTGTGTGTTGTTATTTTCCTACAAAATGTGGGATGTTTGTAATTGCATATGTCATCCAAGAAGAGTGTAGGTCAGACCTACTTAACCAGAATATGTCCAAAATGAAGATTTTGAGAACATACTGCAACAGTTAAGGAGGAGAAACATACTCCCTAAAAGAGGACCTAGCAGACCTAGAAAACACTCTCATCTCATATACGGTGTAAATTCATGGGTGGAAGACATTAGTGAGCACCCCAATGCGCTTTTATATAAGATTAGTATAGGATTTCTATGACAGTATGGTTCCTGAACATTTTCTATGCTATTCCACAGTCTTTGTTAGATGAGTTAAGGTCCGAATGACAGCTGATGACATTAATGAGTATTTTATGACCGAGATGCCAGATAACCCAGTGGTGTTAAGCAAGATAAGAGAAGAGATCACCTGGAATGAAGATTTTGTCAAGAAGAATGTGGAACTTGCTAATTAGTTGGTGATTTATCCTTTGAATTTTTGAGTTGCCCCAGCACACCACATCAAGCACAACAACCTCCTACTCGAACTCGGCCTGTGGAACATCTTCATATCCCATTCCCTTAGATGCAGGTCACACAGGACAACAGTCTCCGTTGATGTGGCCATAATTCTACAGTGCATCAAAAATGACAACCCAATTAATGTTGGCCTCAATATAAGGTGGGAGATAGCACTGATGGGTTGAATAAAGTAGACTTGCAACCACTCATCTTCTCGTGCTTAATTACATACTTTTACAGAAGACCAGGGTTAACCTTGGGGATGATCGGTTGAAGTGGCCCCAATAGGACATAAGGATGACCACATGGACCAGTTTGATGGTTGAGAGGAACCTCACGGGTGATAGAAAAAGAACAAGAATGAAGAAAAGGTGAACCAAAATAAGCTTCAGCAGAACACAGTACGAGGACCAAAAAGACATGAACTTTGAGCCTGACCAGCAAGGTTTTGATCAGAGAGTTCCTGCCTAGTTACAGGTGATCAGGGTATACTGCCATGGCAGACCTTGGTTTCAAGGATGGCAAGCCTAAAAACCTTCTTGAACATATTGACCTCCAAATTCTCTGAGTTTCAAGCTGATAATGAAATAAATATGGAAGATCTGTGGTCCAACATTACTAGCCTAAGGAAGGAGCTGAAAGTCATTCCATATGAGATGAGGCGTATAAGGTCCACCACATCAAATTTTCCTACTGGAGGCCCGGTGATCGACCCATACGCTATAGAGCTTAGGGCGTAGAGGAGATATCCTTAAAGAAGGCTCGAGAGAGAGCCATAGTAGAAAGAGATCTGAAGGGCAAGGGGACACAGATGGATGATGTGGCAGAGTCATCGGATGATGAGTGACCTTTAGTTGCACTGTTAGTATTTTTATTATTTTATGGAACTTGTTAAATTTAGGTACTCTTGGTAGTTTTTCTTAAGGCTGTTATTTTATTAGTTTTAGTTGATGCAGAATGATAATTTTTGGATATTATATGTTTGAGAGTATATGTGGTTTGAGATATTTGTTGTGATTATTAACCCTAGTGATTAAGGATTGTACTTCAAGGTTAGGTTCTTCATCTCTTGGATTAGACATACCGGCCACTTGCAAGTCTTGGAAGGACTAGCAAGCCAAGAGTTCTCATAAAAAGGGCGGGAACCTACTCAAATTTAGACAAATGAGCAATCACAACGGTTTTATCTTTCTATCTCAATTCCAATTTTTGCACTTTATCTCTTAGTCCTTGTTTATAGATTTGTGAATATGGTGGATGTGAATATTTCATTGAATATCAATTTTGGGTTGTTTGTGTGAATATTGGTGAATGGAAACTCTTGTAAGTGATGATACTGTTAAGATTATGCTCGATAGCAAGAGTATAATATTGTATTTGACAATTTTTTCACATTAATAAAGTGATTTCTAGTTTAACAAATCTTATAGCATTTATAATTTAATTATTATAATTGTCAAAAGTAAATAATCATTAGTATCCTTTGAATCACAATGGTTTTTGTGTACAACATTGAATCAAGGTTCATGCAAGTTTCAATCAAATTGATTGATAATTCAAAAGTGACCGGATGTTCTTGGTTTTTCTCTTGAAGGATTATTGTGACTAACAAAGAAGAAGATTTTGTTTGTTTCCGTCTTCAGGTATACAATTTAAAGAAAGGGAGCCCACACTCCTAGGTGATTCACGTTCATGATTGGATTGGAAGATCTTGCGGATTCAATTCGACGCTAGTTCAATCTTCATGAAAAAAAAGGTACGATACTTTTTATATACATCAATTAATCTAGGGTCAAGGTTCTTGTTATTAAAAGGGATTTTTTTTTTATATATACGCAAACCCTAATTTTCTAATTTTCTCATGCTTCTGTTGCGTTTTGAATCCCTACAATTGGTATCAGAGCATGGTTGTACCCATGATTAATTGATGTATTTGTACATGAATCTTTTTCTTTTTATTGTATATGCATGTTTTAGAAAGGGATGGCACACTAAGTATTCGCATATATATTTACATTGGAATGTATGGATATATATATATATATATATATATATATATATATATATATATATATGTTTTATATGTGGTGTTATTGATCAATTTTGGTCCTAGAATTTCAATCTATTTTGTTTTGGGATTGTAACAAGAAGGGTGGTCTATCATCGCCTTAATTTCCTTCATGGTAGTTGCTAAGTTTTTTTTTTTTTTGTAATAAAAAAAAACTACACTATTGTAATAAAAAAAACTGCAGTACTTTATTATTTAAATTCTTCTGTAATACATTCAAGTTTCGATGACTCAAAGGTTTGAAGAATTAGGAGCAACCGGAACAAGTTTGGGACCGTGTGAGCCGTAACAACGAACGTGCGTGCGAAGAGCGTGCAGCCACGTTTGTTGTGGCATGGGCTGTGCACAGCTGCCCTTTGGTAGCCATGGGCTGCACATGGCAGCCCTTTATGGGTTTGTGGCATGCGCACACCCATGGGTAAGGGCGAAGGGTGTGCACACCTATGGGAGGTAGCCGAGAGAGTCAGAACGACGAAGGTCGCGTGAAGACTTGTTCGCCAAGAAAGGAGTTTTTGTATTCCAAGACATATGTAATTTACTTGTTTTTCTAGGATGTACCAAACTTGTAGTTGTTTATATTTTCTTAAATATTGCAATGTTTGTCATTGTTTGATAACATGTCATATAAAATATGAGTGTCACTCATATATCTCTTTTCATATTAACATGCATTGAATGGTTTAAGTATCTAAATTGGCATATAGATAACTTGGTAAATCATTCTTTGGAATTCGATCACACGCCTTAAACAATTGAGTGGGAGAAGGTGTTTTGGAACACCTACGGCCTCCAAGTTTAGTTGAGCTTTATGTTTCGTGAATAACCCCCCAAGGGGTATTCATGATTGGAATTTAGCGAGATACTTCCTTACAAGGATAGACTAGACAATTAGCCCAAACGATATCTCCTCCCAAATGAGGGATATTCGTGAGGGATTATATTGAAGGCCGATAACTTGGTATTACACTTAATGTAATTTTATTAATATCCTCCCAAGAGTTCTTGTTAATAAAAATTACAAGGCTAAAATTGAAAATGTTGGTTGTTATGTTAACAATTAGGTGGGACCTAGTCCAACTAGTAAATGTTGCGAACTCCCAAAGAAGGCTTGACATTTATGGGTGTTGGATCACCGTTGAATTTTTACGATTGAATTATTTTATTTAATTCAAGATAAATATTCAAAAGTGCTATATCATGATTGTTTACTTATAATTTTTATTATAAAAACAAAATCACGATCCCATCCCTAATAAACATCCTAAAAGATAATACTTTAATTGATGATAATTATGTCACATAGAAAAGGAAAATTGGGTTGTTATTGCAATCTGAAAAATATAAATTCATTATGTCTATTCCTTAATCACCAAACTAATGAATCTACTTAGGAGCAATGAGATGGGTATCAGTAGTGGAAGTCTTCAAATGAGATGGCTAAATGTACGTTACATTATGGCCACCATCTCCGACGTGTTGCAACAGCAACATGAAGGAATGGAGACTGCTGCCGATATAATGATGCCTTTAGAGGAGATGTTTGCTATGAGGTCTATGACAACTAAGATAGAGGCAGTAACTACTTTTATGAATCTTAGGATGTAGCCTGGACAGGGTGTGAAAGACCACATGATGAAAGTCATAGCACATCTCATTATTGCTGAACTGAATGGTGCTGAGATAGATGGTGAGACCAAAATTGACATGATTGTCAACTCACTATCAGATTCCTTTAATCAATTCAAGTTGGACTACACCTTGAATAATAAGGAACACACCTTGCAAGGCCCGATGCAAGATGTTCATAGCGCGGAAAAAATCCTTGTGAAAGGCAAGGGTCAAGAGATTCATATGCTTGGTAAGTTGCTATTGTTAAAGACCCGTAAGAAGGTCAAGAGACAATAGAATAAAAAGCAACTTGGGCCTTCTTAGAAGGAGACCAAGAAAGTAACCAAGATCAAAGGAAAGTGTTTCTTTTATGGTGAAAAGGGACAAAGGAATAGACTAAAAAAGAATGAATTCAACTTCCATTTAGGCAATGGAGCGTTGGTGTCTACTAGTGTAGTGGGAGATATTAGAATCAGTTTGGATTCTTATAGGCATTTAGTTTTAATAAATGATTATTATGTACCACAATTCAAGAGGAATTTAATTTTGGTCTCTTGTCTAAATAAATTTGGATATTCGGTTACTTTTAATAAAGGTTTTATTATTAGTAAGAATAACAAACTTGTTTGCAAAGGTACATTGGAAAATGGTTTATTTTACTTGCCTAGAAATACCTCTCACTTGTTAGACACGGAATCACGAAACCTAATCATAAAAGAGTACAATTATCAAAAGATGAAAGATTGGTAAGTGACGGACCTCTAAGTTACTTAAAGGTTGATGATCTACCAACTTGTGAATCTTGTTTGGAAGGTTAAATGACCAAAAAGTCGTTTACGACCAAAGGCACTAGAGCTATCGAATGTTAAGGATTGATACACACTGATGTGTGTAGACCTATGAGCATTCAAGCTAGAGGTGGATATGAGTACTTCATCATTTTCATGGATGATCACTCAAGATTTGGCTATGTGTATCTCATGAGACATAAGTCGGATGCTTTTGATATGTTCAACGCATTTAAAGCTAAAGTAGAAAATCAGCTTGAGAAACACATAAAAATCTTGAGGTCCGATCATTTTGGAGAATATCTATCTGGTGAGTTTAAGCAATATCTTATTGATAATGGAATAATTTCTCAATTTTCTGCACCAGGTACACCTCAACAAAATTGGGTGGCATAAAGGAGAAATAGAACTCTTTTAGATATGGTTAGGTCTATGTTAAGTTATTCAATGCTCCCTAATTCTTTTTGGGTATATGCTTTACAAATTGCAATGTACATTCTAAACGATGTACCATCTAAGTCGGTTCCTAAAACACCGTATGAATTGTGGACCGGGCGAAAGTCTAGTTTACAACACTTAAGGATATTTGGATGTCCTGCACACGTGTTAAAAGGAAAGATAGAAAAGATGGAGTCCCATTCAGAAATATACATATTTGTAGGGTATCCAACAGGAACAAAAGGATATTATTTTCATAGTTCTTCAGATCTTAAAGTATTTGCTTCAACAAATGCTAAATTTCTGGAAAAATACTATATGAATAAGTTTGTACCTAAAAGTAGAATTGTCCTGAATGAGCTTTTAGGAGATACAATTCCACAAGAGGTTTCGCAACCAAGCCCAATTGTAAGTTCCATACCAACATAAGATCAACAATCTACCATACCTCATTGTAGTAGGAGGGTTGTTAGACAACCCGAGAGATACATCGGTCTAGGAGAATCTCCCGGACGACGATGATCCCTATACATACAAGGAAGCAATGGAAGATGTTGATTGTCACCATTGGCAAAAGGCAATGCAATCCAAAATTGAATCTATGTTCAAAAACAAAGTCTGGTCTCTTGTAGACTTGCCTTAAGGGATAAAACCCATTGGGTGCAAGTGGGTATACAAGAGGAAAAGAGGAATGGATGAAAAGGTGGAAACCTTTATAGCTAGATTGGTAGCTAAAGGTTATACACAGAAGGAAGTATCGATTATGAAAAAACCTTCTCTCTTGTGGCCAAGCTTAAATCCGTTAAGATACTCTTATCCACTGCGGCATCTTTAGACCTAGAGATTTGGTAAATGGACATCAAGACAGCTTTCCTTAATAGAAGTCTTGACGAAAGCATCTATACGATGCAACAAGAAGGATTCAATGAAAAGGGCCAAGATGAAAGGGTATGCAAGTTGCAAAGATCCATACATGGATTGAAGCAAGCATCCAGATCCTGGAACACAAGGTTCGATCAAGCCATGAAAAGTTTTGGATTTATTCAAAACCTTGATGAACCTTGTGTATACAAAAGGATTAAAGGTGACAAGTTGTTTTTCCTAGTTCTTTATGTTGATGATATACTACTCATCGGAAACGATGTAGGTGTATTGACATCAATAAAAGAATGGTTAGCAAAATAATTTGATATGAAGGACTTAGGAGAAGCAAGTTATATTCTTGGTATCCAAGTCATAAGGGATAGAAAGAATAGAACGATTGCATTATCCCGAGCTTTATACATAGATAAAATCTTGTCTAGCTTTTCCATGCAAGATTCCAAGAAAGGTATGTTACCTTTCAGACATGGAATCAAACTTTCTACGGAACAAGTTCATAAGAATAAGCATGAAGAGCAATTCATGAGAAGTCCATACGCATCGACAGTTGGAAGTCTCATGTATGCAATGCTCTGCACTAGTCCAGATATTTGTTTTGTTATGTGTATAGTTAGCAGGTTTCAGTCAAAACCTGGTCCTGATCATTGGACAACAATCAAGCATATTTTCAAGTATCTTAGGAGAACGAGAGATTATATGCTTGTATACTCTAGAGGGGATTTAATTCCCGTTGGGTATACAGATTTTTTATTTTCAATCAGATTCTGACTCCGGGAGATCAACATCAGGATCTGTGTATACTATTGGAGGAGGGGCAGACATATGGGGAAGTATCAAGCAATCTTGTATTGCTGATTCCACCATAGAAGTCGAGTATGTTTCCGCATACGAGGCTGCTAAAGAGGTTGTCTGGCTCCGTCAATTAGTGATTGACTTGGAAGTGGTTCCTAATGCGAATAAACAAATCACTATCTATTGTGTCAATAGTAGAGCAGTGGCTAATTCTAGGGAACAAAGAAGTCATAAGAGAGGAAACACATTGAAAGAAAGTATCACCTTCTAAAGGAAATTGTGCATAGGGGTGACACGACGATTACCAAGATCGCGTCAGTAGAAAATCTAGCGGATCCCCTTACAAGGGCTCTTCCATAAAAAAGTTTTGATGGGCATCTAGAGAACATGGGGATGAGAGATATGACACATTTTCTATAGAGCAAGTGGGAGATTGTTAGGATTATGCTCGATAGCAAGAGTATAATATTGTATTTGACAATCCTTTCATATTAATAAAGTGATTTCTAGTTTAACAAATCTTATAGCATTAATAGTATAATTATTATAATTGTTAAAAGTAAATAATCATAAGGTCAAAAGACTATGAGAAACGAAGAATTGTTCATACATCTAGATATGTATGAGGTAGACACAATTCTTTAGTTAGTCTTGAATAATATTCACAACTTAATATAAAAGGTTGGGCACCTTTATCTTGTCAAAGTTGTAGATTCTTTTGCTACCATTTGAGTGGGATCAAATGTGTTATGATGAGCCTAAAATCATCAAAGTGTGGTGTTTTTAGGCAAAGAATCTAGTGCACTGGGTGCATTGAATATATTCACAATGAAATACTTTATCTAGAACCGTCAATAGATAAAAGTTTTTCATTTAAAGACAACCGAAGATTCTATCTCAATCCTGAGATAAATGATGGACTTATGGTTACAAGTGTTATCATTTGAGCTATCAATGAGTACGATTATATAGCATAGTCTATCCTCGATAGTTTGGTGGTATTCATTTGTTAATCGATAGAGGACTTCATTTATAGATATGGACATCGTGGCTCCATTTATTGAATGAGAGTAGAATATCATCATATGGATGTTTTGAGGTATTGGATATTAAATCTTAACGTTAAGTTTTCAATAGTGTCTATTGAAACATTACTTCTGGACAATTCAAGATATCCAAGTTCAAAATGTGGTCATATGAGTAAATATGGTAACTTGGAGAGCTATAGACGGTCTATGAGCTCTTGGTGATTACTGGTATTCTTCACGAGGATACACTTTCTCCAATAAGGTTGTCTAGGGTACGAATGAGTAACATTAACTTATTATATCTTTATTTAAGAGTTCAATTTTAGTTCTTTAGTGGAATGAACTAAAATTAAATAGATCGGGCCTAAGTGAATCATTTGCTGAATGTGATTGGGTTGTGTCTATTGGAGCTTAAATTTAGATAGCCCGACAAGATCTCCAATCTACACGAACTTGTATGGATCACTTGATATATTCTACCAAACCAATTTAGGGGTCCATCTAGAATTGTATTGAGGTATGTGGACTTGTTTCTTTTCGTAAGAATGGGTCTAGTTCACATGTGGACTTTTTATAAAGGTCAAATGGATTTAATAAAATAAGAAAATAATATATTGGCCCATATATATGTGTTGGGCGACAAGGCTATTTAGAATAACTTAATTATATTATATTATTTTATTATTTAATTAAATGGAAATTAATTAATTTGTTGATTAATTAATTATTTAATTAAAAGTCAAAATCTTTTTCTATTAGGAGATGGTCTCCTAATATTAAACTATTGTTGGTAGTATAATTAATATTAAAGACTATATTTGATAAGTAGATAAATAAAATGAATTATTTATCTAATTAAATTAGGAAGTCTTTAATATGGTTACAAATACATTATTGAGTTGAATTAGGAGTCTTGGTGTAGGATAGAATTCTTTTTAGAAAAGGATTCTTAACCACCAAGTAAATCCTTCTTAGAAGAGGATTTGGTCTCCTATATATACTACTTGTAAATTTCGACCATGCCTTAGTTTTTGGTGTGAGAAGTTGTTTTTTATTTGTTTTTTAATTGTTATAAAAAAAATTCGTCCAACTCATTGTTTTTATTTGTTTTTTTCTCATGATTCCGTTGTGTTTTGAACCCCGTTTTTTCCCTACATATACAATTTTGGTTTCCGTAATTTTACACTTAATGACTATTACATTTTTGAATGGATGAGCTGAAGGATCTTATGGATATGCATTAGATTTACAGGTTTTATTTTGATATAGCCCAATTCGGTTTAGAGTTTTGAATCATGCATATATTCTGTATAGATTTTTGAGAATATAATAGGAAACTGGTTTGGGGGCTGTTATATCCCCATTCCATCAATTTTGAAGGAAATGCTTGATGTGGAGTTAGATTTCCTATCTCAAATGCATGTGCTTAATTTTGATATTGTATCGAAGTGCCTTATTTTATGTTGAGCCATTTTAAGTCTTGTTTATGTTGTTGGGCATTGATTGTTCGTGATTAGTGCATAGGTTGCTTGTTTTGAATCATGTTAGGTTTGCGCCGCCAGGCCAGACTCTCTAGTCTTCAATACTGAGGACAATATTGTGTTTTGGTTTGGGGGTGTAGACAACTTGTTGTGTAGTCTTTTTCTTTGTTTTGAGTCATTTTTAGTTTTTGGTATAAAATTTTAGATTTTGTCGCAATTGCCAAATTTTTGAGCTTTCATTAGCTTGGTTGTGATGCCTTGAGCATGTGCTTTTGGCGAGTCTATAGATGCATTATGAGGTTACGTAGCTAATCGTTATCACTCGTGGGTTATACTTATATTGTCATGGGCTAGTCCCAACTTTTGTGTGCTTTATTTGAGGGGAATCGGTGCTCTTACGCCTTATTCAAATAATAGAGACTACCATGAGATCAAGAACACAAGCCTACTTAAAAAGTGCATCGAGTGTTAAATTCTTTCAATTCTTTAAACACTTTTCTCATCATAAGTATCACATGCCGTAGGACATACATTTCATATATATAGTGGACTGCTTGATTGATGTATTCATTCCCTTGAAAGACTAATTGTAGAAATGATTACAGGCAATGTGTGTGCATTAACTACTTAAAAAGACCAAACACATTCCTATGTCCCAATGTGTGCTCCAACGCCAATTTTGTGGCCAAACACTTGCCTTTTTTGTTTGGAACCACATGAACCATATAACCATAAGCCCAAACACAAGCCAACCCTTTTTAATTGCCAATCATGCAAGGGTGTGTGTATGTTGTGTGGTTGATAGGTAAGTAGCTCTCATATGTTAGAAAAAACGTGTACTTAGACAATTTAGTGATGTGCAAGTGTAGGATCAAAATATAAAAGAGCCAAAATTGCACTTCGAGACAAATTGTAAGAATTTCATATGTATGAATGCAAAAGAAAAGAAAGATCAAAAGAAAGAAAAAGGTAAAGAAAGAAAAGAAAATAAAATGGAAAATATCAAAAAGAAAGAATAAGGCATAAAGAAAAGAAAGAAATAAGCCTTGAAACAATTTGTAAGAGTTCTCATGATTTGGAGTACCAATTTGTAAGCACAAAGTGTGCGTGAAATGTGATGCCTAGACGCTAATGTAAGTAGTTTATAAGTAGAGCTTTGTGTGGGGTATGTGAGTATGTTTAGACATGATTGGTGATCTTCGAACTCAAATTTTCCTATTTCTTTCTTCGCCACATCTAACCCCCTGACCCCATTACAACCTAAGGGAAAGTCCTATTTGATCCATGATATGTCTTGATTAGGAATATTTGTTGATGATTGATTTTCCACATTCATGACATAGTAAATCATTCCTAGGCTAGTTCACAAACATTATCGTTTTTGAATATACATTGTATGCAATGCATAAGAAGTCTATGCATAAATTCCATCATTGTATGCCTTGAATGAGTGTTAACTTAGGACTCTAAACAGTAAAAAGAGACTGAAACCGAGTGAGGTTTAGAGCCGAAGCGAATTATGCTCATTGTGTGGGAGTGAGTAGTTCCTAATATGAGACCGTTCTCAGGGGTACGATACGTGATAGCACGAGCTTCCCTCAAGTTCCTTCGAGTTGCTTTAGATTACTTTGCATATGTCTATTTCTCTCTATCACACATCCTTGCATCTCATCACCGGTTGGACATGCGACGTATTAAATTATTTGTGGTTGAGTCATGGAGAGTCTCAGATAGAGTCTTGTTTAATTTTGTCTTATTTATGTCATTTCCGAGTTTGCTCAAGTATGAGCAAAGGTTTGGTTTGAGGGTATTTGATCGTGCTAAAATTGTCATATATTTTTGTCCTCAATTCCATGTCCTTTGTCTTGTTTTCACAAGTTTTTATGTATCTTATGGCTTGTTTGGTATGCTTGCAGGCAATTAGGTACACTTCAAAAAAATGGATGGAAAATGTTAAGTTGTGTAGAAAAAGGCCAGAATTAGTGAAGTATAGAAGCCAAAGTGCGCTGGTTATGCGTGGATCCTTACCCTTGCACCGTGCACTTGATGAACGCAAAGAGCTGACCAGGGAGCAGGGCATGAGAAGCAGGTCATAGTGTGGGTCATTGCGTGGGTCCCTACCCGCTCATAACCCGCTCAGTTCACTAAACCCAGGAGAAGGAAATCAGTTAATCAGGGTAACGCGCGGGTCATTGGGCTGGTCAGAAGTGCCAAATCAGCGAAATCAGACTATTTCAAGACACTTATAATTATGATTGATTTTGTTATGTCGTAAATGCCCATACACCCATTCATAACCACTTTATCTCTCTAGAACTGGGAATTCTTTTCGATCCAAAAACCCATTCAATTCACACATCGCCCACATCATCTACTTAACTAAAGGAAGCAAGGAGATCAATTTGGAGCTTAAAGAAGGAGGAATCTTCTATGGTTTTTCTTCTATTCTCTTATCTTTGCTTATTTCTTATATATACATGAGTAGCTAAACCCATTTTAGGGGTTGATGTAATTAATTCATGAATTGGTTGGTTTCCAACTTTTTGATTGATCAATATAGTTTCATTCATTGTGATTAATTATGTTTAATCATCTCTAGAATGAAGTAGGCATTCCAACTCTTACTTCTTGTTGATTGATTAAACTTATTTGAGTAATTGTGATTTAATTGTAATCTTTGTGAAGTGGGTAGGCATTCCAATTTCCATTAACTTAGTGGTTGAATTTGGATTTTTAAAGGCATCCAATACTCACCTTGGTTTGGATTGGCATTCCAACTCCCAATACATTGAAGAGGTTTGATATTGGTGTCTTTATGAGCCAAGTAGGCATTCAAACTTTTTGTCCATATTTGAAATCAATTTATATTTTTAACTATAAGCAATTAGGTGTTAAATCAAGCTCACTTGAATCGGATGGGATATGTTGTGAGCATTCCAATCCTTTTTATCCCGACAAGGTAAAAAGGGTGGATTGTGAGCATTCCAATCCAAGCCATCCCGGATCCCTAACATTTCTCCGAAGCAAAAACTGAAGAGATGTATTGAAAGTAACCATCCAAACCATCTCGAAAGCTATAGCTAGGAAGATTAGCCCTGTTTTGTGATTGAATCGAACCTAATTGCTGAACTCCCAGTATTTGTATTGACATTGTATTGACTCTCATACCACACATTATATTCACATACTCACTCCATTATCTTTTAATGTGTTTAGTTTCCTTAGCTTAATAGTAGTAGCAGTTCTTAAATTTCCAAACAAATACCATTCAATTTATGTTATTTGCAATTTACTTTTCTTGCATTTAGTCTAAGACACTAATTTGATCACATATCTATAACACGATCTCTGTGGACGATACCCACTTGCCACAAAATTGTTTATCAATTTTGAGTTCAAATTGTGTTCATAAATTTTGTTTGACAAGCTATTTTATATGCACAAAACGACAACCTGTCATTTATACTAGTTTCCAACTTGAGAAACTGTGTAAAGTTTCTTTCAGTAAATTACAATCAATTTTGAATTTTCCTCTTGAGAAAATCCATAGTGATTTGGGTCCAACAACAATTTTTTCCTCTATAAAATTACAATATTATGTGATTATAATTGATTATTGTACCCGATATACATGGTTGTAACCGAAATGACTGGAACTCAATCAAGAATGATTTAAGACTAAATTCAAGTTCAATATCCATTTTATACAAACATATACACAAACAAACACATTTCACACAAGAATGCAAATTACATAGAGATAGTCTCCAATCATGCATTTTCCAAAACATGTTACTTTCGTACCAATGCATGAGCATTCAACTTCAAGTGTGTGAAAGTGTTATACCAAATGATATGCTACGATGCAGGGACACAAATGTATGAATTGTGTATGTGTGCGCAAGTAATGATGCACAACAAAGTAGGGACACATATGAATGAATTGTGTATGTGTGCACCTACGCCTTGTAAGAGGAAGAAGGATCTCGATACCTTAGCATCCAAGAATAGCACCAATCCTCTTGAAGATGAACTTTACATCATGAGAAGTTGCTTTTCATCCTTAAAGCTCTTATCATCACGAACCACTTAAGCAACTAAGCATTACAAAGAAATGAAGTTTTGTCATGGAATCAAGCCAATACAAATCTAGAACCTAACAATCTCCCCCTTTGGCTATTCCATGACAAAACCTCTACCTCACCATACAATGATCTCTCGTAATCAATGTTGATTGCATTCTCACATCCTCACATTACAAAGAGATATTCCTAGACTAAAATATCTTCATGAGTCTTCAAGAATATCTTCACACATTCAAAGCACCTGTGAGGCAAGAACAACAAAAAGAAATCTTCTACAAAGAAGATAGGTGAGATAAACAAACAATATACAAACAAAAACAAAAGATCTCTTAACTCTTCTTATCTCATGCAAACACAAATTTTTCTCCCTCTTACTTTCTCCCACAAAGCTAAAATTTCTCCCCTTTAATGGATTGTCTCCCCATTACATCAAAAGTAAGTACCATGGTGATGTCTCCCCTTTACATCAAAAGTAAGTACCATGGTAAGGGAAACACACTTTCTCCCCCTTTTTGGCAAGGAATAGATTAAAACATATTACACAACCTAGAGAGAGAGATAAATGCCAATTGAAAATACCTACAAGGCAGTAAGGGATCCATAATAAAATCATGAGATAGTGAGCAAACAAGTTGTACAGAGAACTAAGTTTAACAAACTAAGCTCCCCCTTAACATATGCTCCACATATTAATAAGCAAGCAAACTTGTTCACAAGGGACTCACACAAACACACATTTCAAGCAATAAAAGATGGTAAACCATTATTTTTCAAAATTAACAAGAGAATCATAGATTTTCATAATTCTCTCAAAAATAATCTCTCATTGATAATGAATCAAGCACATTATGCAAAAATGTGTGTGTGAAAAAGCTTCTAGCATATATAAAAGAAGTGATTGTGATATCAACATGCAAACCACTTCAACACCTATCCATCTAAAGCTTTTCCAATCAAGGTCAAACCGATTATCATCCGGATTTTTGCTTTAAAGAGAATAGATTTCAACATGTGAGCGTGTGTGTGCATGTGGCTCGTCATCCCAATTTTGTTTTTCAACCCGAGCAATCACAATTTTCAACTAAACTCCATTTTAAGCCTTCCTCCTTTTCTTTTTAGGCTATGTATCAAAGATTTTTTTAAAAATCAATTACTCAAACTTAAACATATAAGAGAAGCATTTGTGCACTTTTAAAAAAAAACAAGATTTACAAAGACTTAAGTGCATGATCTAGAAGCAATAAAAGCTATTTTATCAAGATCATTACATCTCACATGAGTAGCTCTCAAAGAAATAGATATACAATATAGTTTTGCTTATCAAGCCACTTATAATCACACACAAGCATTAATCAACACAAATCATGCCAATGGATCTTCTAAGAGATACAAATCTCTCTTTGTCCACGGGCTTTGTGAACAAGTCTGCAAGTTGATTCTTAGTAGGCATATGTTAAAGAGTTACTATTGAATGTTCAACAAGTTCTCTAATGAAATGATGCCTAATGTCTATATGCTTTGTGCATTGGTGTTGAACCAGATTTTTAGAGATGTTAATGACACTCATATTATCACAATAGAGAGTCATTTTACCTTGATTTATCTCATAATCCTTAAGAATTTGTTTCATCCATAGAAGTTGTGTGCAACCACTTCCAGCCGTAATGTACTCGGTTTTGGATGATGAAAGAGAGACGGAATTTTGCTTCCTGCTTAGCCAAGTAATCAAATTATTCCCCGAGTAAAAGCAACCGCCCGATGTGCTTTTACGATCATCAATGTTTCCTGCCCAATCCACATCACAATAGCCAACAAGAATATCATTAGTATCAAAGGAATAAAATAAACCAAGATTATGTGTTCCTTTTATATACCTAATGATTCTTTTAACGGCTTTCAAGTGAGATTCTTTTGGATTAGCTTGAAACCTAGCACACAAACCTACACTAAAACAAATATCTGGCCTACTAGCCGTTAAGTAGAGAAGGCTACTTATCATGCTCCTATAGAGACTTTGATCAACATTTTTTCCTTTTTCATCTTTGTCAAGTTTTAAAGTTGTACTCATAGGTGTTTCAAATTCTTTTCCACTTTCAAGGCCAAATTTCTTAACAAGATTTCTAGCACATTTAGATTGAGACAACACGATACCATTGCTAGATTGTTTCACTTGCATGCCAAGAAATTAATTGAGTTCACCTACCATACTCATTTCAAATTCTCTTGACATCACATTCACAAAATCATCAACCTTAGTTTTACATGTAGACCCAAACACAATATCATCAACATATATTTGTGCAACAAAAATGTCATTGTCATAATGCTTGACAAATAATGTTCCATCAATACCACCTCTCCTATATTGGTTGTCAATAAGATATTGAGTCAACCTATCATACAAAGCTCTAGTAGCTTGTTTAAGGCCATAAAGAGCCTTTTTCAAATTAAACACACGATTAGGAGAATGTGGGTCTATAAAACCCTTAGGTTGTTCAACATACACTTCTTCTTAAAGGTATCCATAAAGAAAAGCACTTTTGACATCCATTCGAAACAATTTGAATTTTTTAAGACATGCAATGGATAACAAAAGCCTAATAGACTCAAGACATGCAACGGGTGCAAAAGTCTTATCAAAGTCTACACCCTCAACTTGAGTGTATCCTTGAGCCACTAGTCTTGCTTTATTTCTCACTATCTTGCCACATTCATTGGTCTTATTCCTACACACATATTTTGTACCAATCACATTGATATCTTTTGGTCTAGGAACTAAGGACAAAACTTCATTTCTCTCAAATTGATTTAGTTCTTCTTGCATGGCATTAACCCAATATTCATCAATAATTGCTTCATTAATATTTTTGGGCTCAGTTTGAGAAGTGTAGCAAGCATATGAAATTTGGTTAGCTAGTTCTAGTTCTAACCCCTTCATTCAAATCACCTATGATGTCTTGTTGGTAATGCCTGTTCCTAAGTCTAGAATTAGAATTTTCAACATCTTGTTAGTCATCATTCAAACCATTTTCTAACTCTTGACTTTCTTCTCTAGCAACACTACCATTCTCATCATTATGACTAGACTCACTTTCATCACAACTAGTCACATCAATAGGTGCTTTAGTGTCATTCAACAAATGTTCTTTAGGTTTATTGACACCATAGTTATCACACAAATCTAGCATGCTAAGATCATCTATTTTCACATTGATAGACTCCATAATAGTCTTAGTTTTCAAATTGAACACTCTATATGCACGATTATTATTAGCATACCTGAGAAAGAGACCAATATCACTTTTAGCACCAAACTTTACTAAGTGATCTCTATCATTCAAAATAAAACACTTACTCTCAAAAGTGTGGAAGTAACTCACATTAGGCTTCTTGCCCTTCCAAAGTTCGTAGGGGGTTTGTTTTGCGTCGGGCCTTCTAAAAACTCTATTAGTGACATAGCATGCGGTATTGACCGCTTCAGCCCAAAGATTTCTAGGGACTTTCTTGCTATTGAGCATGACCTAGCCATCTCTTGCAAGACACGATTCTTCCTCTCAACAATACCATTTTGTTGAGGAGTTCTAGGAGTCGAGAACTCATGTGAAATCCCATAATCATAAAAAAACTCACTAAATCTAGCATTTTCAAATTCACTCCCATGATCACTCCTAATGCGACATATTTTCTTGATCCCAAGACCTTTTTCATTTTGCACTCGATTACAAAACTTCTTAAAGTAACCAAAAGTTTCGGTCTTGTCTCTAAGAAAATATACCCAAGAAAACCAAGAAAAGTCATCAACACATACAAAAATGTATTTCTTGCCATTTATGCTTTCGGTTTGAATTGGTCCCATTAGGTCCATATGCACAAGTTCTAAGGGCTTCTTTGTAGAAAAATTAGTGTTCTTTTTATGAGACACTTTGGTTTATTCACCTAATTGACATGGTTCACAAACACCATCAAGCTTCTTACCAAGACTAAGAAGATCTCTAACAATGTCATATTTCTCAAGCTTCTTTAAATCTTTATAATTCATGTGGCCTAATCTTTCAAGCCATAATTCAAGCTTGTTGCACTCATGTACCATATTACATGTTAGTGGATCAACCTCTAAACAATAGCAATTATCCGAATAACTTTTGACTTTCAAAACAATTTTGCCTTTTTTATCAATTATCGTGCACACATCCTTGTTAAAGCTAACTTCTTTAAAAATTTCACACAAATGAGTGGTGCTTATTAGATTAGCTTGTAGACCATCTACATACAAGGTGTCACGAAGTTTAGGCAATCCAGGGATACAAATTGTTCCCTTACCTAGCACTTGATTTTTGGTGCCATCACCAAATGTAACCCATCCACCATCATTCATAACAAGATTCTTAAAGAATTCCTTGTTACCGGTCATATTCCTAGAGCAACCGCTATCTAGGTACCAACAATAGGATGAATTAACTCTTAAAGCATATTATGTAACCAAACATTGTGTTGTGTTTTTCTTAACCCAAACTTTCTTGACAAGTTTCTCATTCCTACTTTTATTAACATGCTTTGACTTGTTTTTAGGCACACTGACTCCATTAGTCACATTTTCAAACAAATCAAACAAAGCATTATCAACTTTCTTATGCATAGTAAAACATGGAACAACACAAGATTTAACAAACAAAACATCAACACATTTATTCTCAACATGCTTTTCCAAGGTATTCTTAGGTCTAATTATAGATCCATACATGGATGATTGCCTACGACCATTCAAAGACATATCATGCAAATCATTGGCAATTCTACATTTGCGAATATATTCATAACATTTAGGTCTTATGTGTCCTACCATGTTGCAATAATGACAAATAGGTATGAATTTGAGAAGTTTACCATTTGCTTGAGCATTCAACTCATTTTGCCTTCTCACATTTTTACCTTTTTGGCGTGCAACACTAGATGTCTTTCCTTTTGCATTTGATGATGATGATGTAGCTTGTCTTTGGCATTGTTGAGTCTTTCCCCTGACTTTCATTCTTGATGTTAAGGCACCTCCGGTAGCATTCATGGCTTTACCATTAGAAAGTGTACCTATATTTAAATTGCTACAAGCTTTGACAAAAGTAGATTTGTTAGATGAAGGAGTTGATTTTTCATTAACATATCCTAAACCTCCTTTGTCGCTTAAAGACTTTCCAATATTAATGAGAGCTTTCACTTTGTTAGAGCTAGATAACATCATATTAATCATCTCTTTAGCCTCATTAAGTTTGTCATTAAGCACTTTCTTTTGATTCTCATGCTCATTTAGTTTTGCTCTAAGCACATTTTCAATTCTCCTAGTCCTAGCACGATCAAGAGATTCATCTCTTTGCTCAATTTCATGCTTCAAAATACTTAATCTATCATTGCTATCAATCAAGTTTTTCTCAAGATTAAGAATTTTGTCATTTAGATCAATAACACATTTTGAGCTACAATCATGATTTTCTAACTTCTTAGTGAGAGACTTATTGATCTTAGAGATCCTTTCATTTTCTTGAATAAGATCTTTGATCTTTTGATCATTTAAGTCAATAGACTCACCTTCAACAAAAGAATCCACAAAAGATTATGTTTCTTTAATCATGATGAAACAAACGAAGATAACAACCACTACAAAGAAGATATATCTAAGTGCGTCTAGACACCGGCTCTGATACCAACTGAAATTCCCTTTATCTTTATAGTGTGAATATACCTAGAGGGGGTGAATAGGTATATGCTCCAATTTTTATCTTCGTTTAAAAACAATGCATAATAAAAATTGTAAACAATGACACACAATATTTACATGGTAAACCTCGAAGAGGAAACATCCACAAGTCGATACCATAACCACCGACAAAAGCAAATCCACTATTTCAAATAGAGTTGCACACTCAAGCAATCACACATGCTCTACAAGCTACCACTCTCACTCTATCCTTTAACCTACTGATCTACTAAGCCGACTTTCTATCCAAGACCCTCTGTCTCTAGGAAGATTCCTTACTCACTTGTCCGGATCCTCCCGACCCTAGGCAAGACTTCTTGCTCAACTATCTGAGTCCTCCCGACTCTAGTCAAGACTCTCTTGCTCAACAATTCGAGGTCTCACACCTCTTGTCAAGACTTTCACTTGCTTAGCTATCCAAGTCCTCCCGACTCTAGCTAAGACTTACAATTGCTGAAATCAAAGAATCACTCTAAGATATGAGACTTTCTACCTCTTCACAAGGCATCTAAGTGATCATGAATGCAAAACGCAAACAAGCACTCAAAAGAGAAAATGATGATCAACAAATTCTTTGGACATGCAACTAGATAGCTAGATTATGCTTTCAAAGAACAATCACAAATGCATCTAGACAACTTAAGCATGTTATAAATTAAGAACATAGATATGAAGATTATAGACATCAATTGAAACAAAACCTAGTTCTTAGAAAATGAAATTAGATCTAGAAACAATCAATCAAGCATAAAAACAAAAGATTTCTAGAAACAATTTCATGTTATCAGTGTTAGGTCTATGAGTTTTGTTGGCATTATTCTATATCAAAACAACATTTCCCTTGTATTGTTTAGTTGTCTAGGATTCATGATGATTCAAGCTTCAAAGATGAAATGACAACTATTCAAGCAAGTTCAAGTCTTCAAAGGGAAAAGTGCTTCATGATTCTACAAAGGTATATTAAGACCTTCCTTTTCTCTTTCAAGGCTTAGGCACAAACACACATATCATACATTTGTGTCCCTGCATCATTGTGCACCATTATAAGCACACACATATAATTCATTCATATGTGTCCATGCATTGTTATGCACCATGTATAACACATTCACACACTTTAAGATGAATGCGCATGCATTGGTTTGGAAATAACATGTTTTAGAATATGCATGATTGGAAACTATCTCTATGTAGTTTGCATTCTAGTGTGAATTGTGTTTATGTGTGTATATGTTTGTATAACATGGATATTGAACTTGGATTTAGTCTTAAATCCTTCTTGATTAAGTTCCAGTCATTTCGGTTACTCATACTATTGATTTCAAGTTCAAAGTCAAAAGATACTACACTTTTAACTCATGTTTCATACATCGTCTTCGTTTTCGTATATCGAGTTGAATTCTTATTTTATGGGTTAAGTATCTTATATATCCATGTCCGTGCAAGAGTTATGGTTCATAATCAGTGAACGGATTCAAATTCCGAGTTAGGAGGCCGGAGAAAGGTCAAAGAACGCTAGGGAAGCGCAAGGGGAATGCACCATGGCCAAAAGGCCATGGAGGTGTGCATGCCCAAGATGGCGCGTGGCCATCTCGGCCGCACAACCTTGCTGCCATGAGATTCCCACGCGCCATCTAGGGGAAGCACTTCCAAAGGAGGGCAATTTGTTCTTTCTTGCTTTCTTCTTTCCCACTCATTTATAATCTCTCTCCCTCTCACATTTCATTCTAAGGAAGAAGAAAATGTAGTATATAAAAATTTCCAGATTTTTTCTCTCAACTTTGAATCACCATATCTCTCTCATCTCTTATCCGATTTGAGTGATTCAAGTTGGAGAAGTTTCGTATTGAAGTCCTCTATCTTCTCCAAGCAACCTTGAAGTCATTTGTTCAAGTTTTCTGGGGGATCATACCATTTTCATGACTGCACTCTAAATTGTCAAGGTAGTTGTTTATCTTTTGATTCCTTGATTCTAATGTTCAATTACCTTGGGTCTTCTTCCTATTGTTGTGTATTTGACTTGAAAAAATATTAATGAGTGATAGATCTTCATTTAAAAGCTAGATTGAGTTTCAATTAAAATCTCACATGTTGAGTTAGGTTTTGATTTTACCTATGTTTTCACATGTTTGGGATTGTATTGTGCTAGCTTTGAATCTAAGACTATTTGTGCTTTGATTGACTTTATTTTCATGATTAATAGCTTTATCATGTGCTAAGAACTCATTTGTTGAATAGATCTAGGATTACCAAATTTTATTTTATATTTAGAGTCAATCAGAGTTTAATTGACTATTTTTGTGAATATACGCTCTAAATGATTGCTAGAGATTTGATTGATCATATCTTGTGTTTCTAGCATTTTTGTGTTAGTACTAAAGTCTTGAATATGTACTTCATGAACATGTTTATTTCAAGCTTTAGTAACATGAATAAAATCTAGGTTTAAAGTGTGTGTTTGGAAATTTCGCATGCTCTAGATTGTTGTTCATGTATAAGATCTAGACAATCTTGTTTTGTGAACTTTATGTCTATGTCTAGATCTTCATGGAGTGTACCTAATCCATACATTTCATATGCTCATGCATCATCTTGTGTGGTGTCACTTTTGGATTATAAACTAGAAAATATACTTTGTGTGCTCATTGATTAATTATAGTTTCCATAGAATTTGTTGATCATCTTATTCTTTGTTGCATGCTTGTTTGCGTTTTGCATTCATGATCACATAGATGCCTTGTGAGAAGGAAGTCTTGACAATAGGTGTGAAACCTATGGTGTTGAGCAAGAAGTCTTGGCAAGAGGTGTGAAGCCTCAGATTATCGAGTAAGGAAGTCTTTGCCAGAGGCGTGAGGCCTTAGATAGTCGAGCAAGAAGTCTTACATAGGGTCGTGAAGATCCGAATAGGTGAGCAAGGAAGTATTCGCTAGAGTCGCGAAGACTCGGATAGTTGAGCAATAAGTCTTGCCTTGGGTCGTCAGGATTCGGATAAGGTGAGCAAGGAGGTCTTGACAAGAGGTGTGAAGCCTCAGATTGCTGAGCATAGGGCGACAACTTCTAGAGTAGGATAGGAGGGTAGTTTTTTAGGTGAAGGGGTCACTTGAGAGATTGTACTTGTCTTATCTACTAGTGGATTTTGTTTGCCCGTGGATGTTTACTCTTCGGAGGTTTACCACGTTATATCTTGTGTCAACTTTTCTCTATCCCTATCTCTCTTATATTGCTAATTGTTATTTGAATAATGTGGATAGAACTTTATATGTAAGTTGACTTCCTTATACAATATTGTTTGTGTATGTTAGATAACTTTGTATCTTGTGATATTTCATTCAAGTTGTAAAGTATCACATTGTAATACTCAAAGGACAACTTATGGAATGTTATCTATATTGATTCTTGTTGTATGTTTTGTAGACTAAGTGTGGAGATTTAAGCATACATGAATATATTGTTTTCTTATAACAATCATGTTGAATGTTATTTTGTATGCTTATCAAAGGTTTTGTCACTAGTCTCGAAAGATTTGTCATAAGTGAGAGACAACCTATTCACCCCCCCCCCCCCCCCCCTCTAGGTTGTTTAGTATAACCTTGTACACATTCTTTCAATTGGTATTAGAGCGGGTCACTTAGAGTAGTTAGTGTGATTCGAGATCTACAAGGTTATTTACTAATCATGGATATCAACCTCTATTCTACAATTGTTTATTTTTGGTTGTCCTCCTTCGTTGGTTGTGAAAATGGTTCTTCTTGTTTTATATTTCATTTGTCTACTAACAATTTTGTTGATAAGCTTGAAAAGAAGTTAGTGACAAAAGAAAAGATGAAGAAGCTTTTTCAGAAGGATGATCAATCTAGACATGATTACTTGTCTTTGCAACTCAATGAGGGGAATTGCATGTCAAAGACCACCAACTTCTACTTGATGGCAAGAGTTTAAACTCTTGACAAGAAAATAGATGAAGCGTTAAAGGAAGTTGAAGTGAAGAGTGAAGTGATCAAACATCTAGAAAAGAAGATGGTTGAAGAGGCTCGTATGGTAGATAGATTAACATATGATTTTGCTAATAATTTGCTTTTGTTTCTTGAAGGTAATGATCAAAGGCAAGAAAGAGGAATTGGCAATCATGAAGGCCAAAGAGTTTTGGTAATCTTCATGGAGATTCAAGTTACTTAAGCATTGTAGATGAGCAAGTGGAATATTCTACAACTAAAAGGCAAGTCACTAAGGAACAAAAGAATTTCCAAGGCCATGTCTTCCAAGGTCAAGTGCAAAATCAAGGAACTTAAGGAGTCTTCACCATCGGTACACTCTCACCTAAATAGTAACATCTCGAAATTTATTCCGGTTTGCTAATTTTGCTATTTTGCCATTTTGCCGTGAGTATATTAGATGATGCAAACTAGGGAATTTGATGCATGCTAATAAGATGTGTAAATCTTCTATGAATGTTTCTTGCATGATAATTCTTTGAATCTTGTGTTTGATAATGATAATCATGTGAAGAAAATAATTGAGAAGATTTGGGTGAAAATGAGTGATTCACATGATCATATGTATAGTCTTGATGATATATTTGTTTATGGCAATAATGATGTGTTTTACATGAGTAATATCTTTATAGAGAAGATAGTTGATGATTTATCTTCTAGATATATTTTTGCCAAGAGAAATGATCATGATTTTTTTGTGAAATTTCACCCAAGAACAAATGGTTCAAGGGTGAGTGCTTTTACCTCTAGTGTAAGTAGCACATGTTAGTTAGCTTTAAGGCTAAGTGTCAAGCATGTTAGCTAGCTTGGAATACTCCATGTCTAGACACGAACTTAGCTATCTCACTTAACTTTGTTTTGGTGGTCAAAATGTGTTGATTAACTTTGAAGAAGTTCTCTTGTTATATGTGTTGATTGAGTTGAGATATTATGCTTTTTATACTCTTGTTGTGAAACATCGTCAACTTGGTGTCATGGGGACATTCAAGGCAAGAGTGCTCATAAAAAGGGCGGAAGTATGATATTTGGTGAATATAATGTGCAAAAAGGTATCTCTATAATCTAATGCATATTCTCTTAGATATTCAGCCTTTGACTCAATTTTTGACATACATCTCATAGCATGTCATATTAGAGAATTTTGTATAGCATACATATGGTTCTCATTGACATTTGCTATTTTAGGATCTAATAGTGATATTGTTCACATTGATCTTAACTTTGATGATTGTTTTTATTTAGTATATTTAGTGGCATTACTTTTGAAAATATGAGCTTCATATTCTTTGAAAGCTACTCATTAGAGAACTAATGATCTTGAATAAGTCTCTACTTATTGCTCTTAGATCATGTGCTTATGAGCCATAAAATCTTGGTTTTCTAAAAATTGCACCTTGCTTCTCTTATATGTTTTGCTAGTAGGTTGAGTTTACTAATATGTAAACATTGGATACACCTTAAAGTTTTTGTGCTTAAGTACATTTAAAATGACCTATGGTTAGTATCCATTTTGCTTCGGCAATTACATAGAACTCAACGAACACCTTCATGAAAAGGGCTACACACCTTGGTTGTGAAAGCTACCCAATGTTGGAAAGAGCTACACTATTGTGATGAGTGAAAGCCATCATGAAGTGAATTTTTTTTTATGTAAAAAAAATGGAAAAATCAAAGAAGTGTTGAAATGAAATCAATAAAAAAAAATCTTTGATTCAAAGCCTAAAAAGAAAAGGAGGAAGGCTTAAAGTGGAGTATAGTTGAAAAATTGTGATTGCTCGGGTTGAAAAAAAGAAATGGAATGACGAGCCACATGCACACACACGCTCACATGTTGAAATCTATTCTCTTTAAAGCAAAAATTCGGATGATAATTGGTTTGACCTTGATTGGAAAAGCTTTAGATGGATATGTGTTGAAATGGTTTGCATGTTGATATCACAATCACTCCTTTTATATATGCTTGAAGCAAAATTCACACACAAACTTTTTTCTTATAGAGTATTTTGATATTCTAGCAATTTTTAGAAGAATTATGAGAGAGATTGAAAATCTTGGTGTATCTCTCATAGTTTGTGGAGCTTATTTTGTTGAATTTCTTTAAAATTGTTTAAATGTGTGATTGTGTGGATTTATTGTGAACATTATTTTATCTTGATCTTAGATAGAGCACTTATCAAGGGGGAGCATAGTATGCTAGACTTTGTTCTCTTTTATGATATGTTCATATGTTTCAAGTTGATATTTGTTGGCATATTTTTTGGTTGATATAATGAATCTTGTAGATGCTATTTCATGTTTCTTGATTTGCATGATGATTCTATGTATTAACTTATGCCTTTGTATGTGTGATCACAAATAATGCATGAAACATTTTTTTTGTAATAATTGTATGATGGTATTTGCGATCAACTTCTCCTTATTTGGGGTTGTATAGTAGTTGAGATTGCAATCAATTCCCTCATTCTTGAAATTGAAATGAGAATAGTTGCAATGAATTCTTCTTTGTTTTGGAGTCGATAGTAATTGTAATTGTAATTAATTCTATTGATTGTAGTTACAGTGAATTCCTCTTTGTTTGGGGTCGATAGTAATTGTAGTTGTAATCAATCCAATTGGTTATAGCTGCAGAAAATTCCTCCTTGCATAGGGTGATAGTAATTGTAGTTTTAATCAATTTAATTGATTGTAATTGTAGAAAATTCCTCCTTACTTTGAATGATAGTAGTTGTGGTTGTAATCAAATCTTTTCTTGTTTGAGGTTGATATGATTGTCGTTGATACCAATTCCTTCATATTTGGGGTTAATATGATTGTTATGCAATTGTTGAACTTGGTAGAAATGACCTATATGCTTAAGAGTAAAAATTTATGCATTTGTGATTCACTATACCTAGATGAGTTTGTTGTGGTGTATAGAATTGAATAACCTTTGATAGGTTAACATGGAAAAGCAAACTAGAATCAAGGGAGAAGATATGGGAGCTAGATGCTTGAAATAAATGAATTCTTCAAGTAAGGCATCCATCTCCGAACATTATGTGAGATCACCAATTGTTTCATTATTTGATCTCAAGATATCATTTTTTCTTTGGCGTAATTTTATGTCAAAAAGGGGGAGAAATATGATATTGTTTTAGCATATCTTCTTTGAATATTTCTTAAGTATTGAACTTCTTATGGCATGTAATATTGTGACTTCATTTGGTTAAGAATATCTTTGAGATAACATGTATTAAGGGGGAGATACATGATTCATTTTGGACATAAGAATATCTTTGAGATAGCATGTACTAAGGGGGAGATACATCATTCATTTTGGATTTAAATGTTTAATTTGGATTTAAATGTTTAATTCTTGCCATAATTGTATATTGCCATATGTGTCTTTCTCTTGGATATACTTTGTGCTTTAAGTTGATTTTAGGTGGCTACAAGAGAAGATCAAGAAGAAGTTGAAGACCTGTTGAAGATTAGTCTTAAGAAACTAACTCATTGTAATGTGAGGATGTAATTTTGTGACCAATCTTCATTCTATGTGTTTTAGTATTTTGTATAGGTGTTTTGACATAGAATTTGCCAAAGGGGGAGATTGTTAGGTCTGTGAGTTTTGTTGGCATTATTCCATATCAAAACAACATTTCCCTTGTATTGTTTAGTTGTCTAGGATTCATGATGATTCAAGTTTCAAAGAAGAAATGACAACTATTCAAGAAAGTTCAAGTCTTCAAAGGGAAAAGTGCTTCATGATTCTACAAAGGTATATTAAGACCTTCCTTTTCTCTTTCAAGGCTTAGACACACACCCATATATCATACATTTGTGTCTCTGCATCGTTGTGTACCATTATAGGAACACACATACAATTCATTCATATGTGTCCATGCATCGTTGTGCATCATGTATAACACATTCACACACTTTAAGATGAATGCGCATGCATTGGTTTGGAAATAACATGTTTTGGAATATGCATGATTGAAAACTATCTCTATGTAGTTTGCATTCTAGTGTGAATTGTGTTTGTGTGTGTATATGTTTGTATAACATGGATATTGAACTTAGATTTAGTCTTAAATCATTCTTGATTGAGTTCCGGCCATTTCGGTTACTCATACTATTGATTTCAAGTTCAAAGTCAAAAGATACTACACTTTCAACTCATGTTTCATACATTGTCTTTGTCTTCATATATTGAGTCAAATTATTATTTTCTGGGTTGAGTATCTTATATGTCCATGTCCGGGTGAGAGTTATGGTTTGTAATCCGCAAACGTATTCAAATTCCGAGTTCAGAGGCCGGATAACGGTCGAAGAACGCGAGGGAAGCGCGAGGGGAATGCACCATAGGCCGGAAAAGGCCATGGAGGTGTGCATGCCCGAGATGGCGCGTGGCCATCTTGGCCGCACAACCTTGCTCCCCCGAGAGGCCCATGTGCCATCTCGGGGAAGCACTTCTAAAGGATGGGAATTTGGTCTTTCTTGCTTTCTTCTTTCCCACTCCTTTATAATCTCTCTCCCTCTCACATTTCATTCTAAGGAAGAAGAAAATGTAGTACATAAAAATTTCCAGATTGTTTCTCTCAACTTTGAATCACCATATCTCTCTCATCTCTTATCCGATTTGAGTGATTCAAGTTTGAGAAGTTTTGTATTGAAGTCCTCTATCATCTCCAAGCAATCTTGAAGTCATCTGTTCAATTTTTCTAGTGGATCGTACCATTTTCGTGACTGCACTCGAAATTGTCAAGGTAGTTGTTTATCTTTTGATTCCTTGATTCTAATGTTCAATTACCTTGGGTCTTCTTCCTATTGTTGTGTATTTGACTTGAACAAATGTTGATGAGTGATAGATCTTCATTTAAAAGATAGATTGAGTTTCAATTGAAATCTCACATGTTGAGTTAGGTTTTGATTTTACCTATGTTTTCACATGTGTGGGATTGTATTGTGCTAGCTTTGAATCTAAGACTATTTGTGCTTTGATTGACTTTATTTTCATGATTAATAGCCTTATCATGTGCTAAGAACTCATTTGTTGAATAGATCTAGGATTAGCACATTTTATTTTATATTTAGAGTCAATCAGAGTTTAATTGACTATTTTTGTGAATATATGCTCTAAATGATTGCTAGAGATTTGATTGATCATATCTTGTGTTTCTAGCATTTTTGTGTTAGTACTAAAGTCTTGAATATGTACTTCATGAACATGTTTATTTCAAGCGTTCGCAACATGAATAAAATCTAGGTTTAAAGTGTGTGTTTGGAAATTTGGCATGCTCTAGATTTTTGTTCAAGTATAAGATCTAGACAATCTTTTTTTGTGAACTTTATGTCTATGTCTAGATCTTCATGGAGTGTACCTAATCCATACATTTCATATGCTCATGCATCATCTTTTGTAGTGTCACTATTGGATTATAAACTAGAAAAATATACTTTGTGTGCTCATTGATTAATTCTAGTTTCCATAGAATTTGTTGATCATCTTATTCTATGTTGCGTGCTTGTTTACGTTTTGCATTCATGATCACATAGATGCCTTGTATTGACAATAGGTGTGAAACCTATGGTGTTGAACAAGAATTCTTGGCAAGAGGTGTGAAGCCTCGGATTATCGAGCAAGGAAGTCTTGGCTAGTGGCGTGAGGCCTTAGATAGTCGAGCCAGAAGTCTTGCCTAGGGTCATGAAGATCGGGATAGGTGAGCAAGGAAGTCTTGACTAGAGTCGCGAAGACTCGGATAGTGGAGCAAGAAGACTTGCCTTGGGTCGTCAGGATCCGAATAAGGTGAGTAAGGAAGTCTTGACAAGAGGTGTGAAGCCTCGGATTGTTGAGCATAGTGCGACAACTTCTAGAGTAGGATAGGAGGGTAGTTTCTAGGTGAAGGGGTCACTTGAGAGATTGTACTTGCCTTATCTACTAGTGGATTTTGTTTGCCGGTGGTTGCTAGCCCGTGGATGTTTACTCTTTGGAGGTTTACCACGTTATATCTTGTGTCAACTTTTCTATATCCCTATCTCTCTTATATTGCTAATTGTTATTTGAATAATGTGGATAGAACTTTATATGTAAGTTGACTTCCTTATACAATATTGTTTGTGTATGTTAGATAACTTTGTATCTTGTGATATTTCATTCAAGTTGTAAGGTATCACATTGTAATACTCTAAGTACAACTTATGAAATACTCTAAGTATTTCATTGTGATCCAATTCAATGCACCTAGTGCACTAGATTCTTTTGCCCAAAGACACCACACTTTGATGATTTTAGACTCATCATAACACATTTGATCCCAATCAAATGCTAGCAAAAAAATATACAACTTTAACAAGATAAAGACACTCATCATTTATCTTAAGTTGTGAATATTATTCAAGACTAACTAAAGAATTGTGTCTACCTCATACATATCTAGATGTATGAACAATTCTTCTTTTCTCATAGTCTTTTGACATTATGATTATTTACTTTTGACAATTATAATAATTAAACTATAAATGCTATAAGATTTGTTAAACTAGAAATCACTTCATTAATATGAAATGATTGTCAAATACGTTATTATACTCTTGCTATCGAGCATAATCCTAACAGGTTGGACCTTATTTGATAATCAGGTTGCTAGAATCCGTTTGCATCTAATTAAGTCATTATATATAGGCATGTAGGTATTTTTTGATAACTAGGTTGTTGAATTACATTATAACATCTAGTTATGCATTTTGTGTGTTGTCTTACACATTATTACATTTAGCATATTGTTATATATTCACTTCAACCTTTAATTCTCTCTAATGAGTCAAAGTCTTATGGATTCTAAGTGAAGTCTTGCAACTAAAGGTTAGTTGGCAAGCATTGGTTACCAAGAGCCACTGTAAAAGGCTCGTTAGAAGGTGTTCACGTCAAGATTAGTGGATCGGGGACATCACTAGGGATTGGACCAAGAGTGGTGAGTGGTAGTGTCCATAGTCTGAGGTTATCGAGAGTGAGAGTCCCAGTATTACTTGAGGGTGTAATCTTCTTTTCATATAGTGGATTTCTGTGGATCAAGTGGCTATTGTGGCTAGTCCCGTGGATTTTACCGTTTTGAGGGTTTCCACGTAAAAATCAATTGTTCTTTAATTTCCGCACTTTCCTTGATTTTTATTATTGTTTGAATTGGGTTTTGAATGTTAATATTGACTACTCAAAAAAGTTAGTAATAATCGATTAACAACTCATTTACCCCCTTCTAGGTTGTTTAGGCACACGCTTAGTTGTATTTTCAAAGAACAATCTCATAATGTTGACTCACAAAAGAAATTTTTCTCTCCAAATGGTACCAACCCAGATAAAATTGCTATATCCCAAAATGTGAAAGTAATTTCCTCCAAAAGGTCAATAAAACAAAATTCAACAGGTAGAAACTTGCGAGTCTTTAGCCAATATTTGAATATCTTAATCTTTTATAAGGTTTTTTAGCTGGAAACAATCAAAATTTAATTGCAATATAACAGTTTGTCAATCATTGGTTATGTGTTAATTGTATTTTATTGGAATATAAATATTTATCTAATAATTTAACTCAAATCATTCATTTGCTAATGACAAATGTAAGACACAACAGTGGAAAACGAAGAGGAAGAAACACCGAGTGTATGAATTTATTGGTGAAGAACAATCTAGTGAGCAAAATTTCACTATAAATCAAGATCCTTAAATTTTAGACTAAAAAGAAGAAATACAAGTGGAGAATGCATGAAAAATTGATGACGGTGGACATGAGACCATTGAAGTTCCAATGCATGCAAAGTCTTCATACTTGCTTTGTAAAAGAAGAGGATATTGTGGAAGGTTCATGTCATCCTTAAAAACAATAGGGTATGTACGACACCGTAAATATGAAGCGAAGAGGAGAACATTCACCATTAAGCATCAAGATGGAAAATCCGATCATGATACAAAGAAACTCTTAATGTGCCAAAGGTATCGAATATGTGAAAAGAATGCAACACCCCAAAATGTTGAATCATAGAGAAAATTTCCCTCTTAAAAAGATATCAAACAAGATAAAATTGATAGATCCTAAAATGTGAAAGTAATTGGCTCCAAAAAGTCAGTAAAACAACAAGCACATGCTAGAAACTTTTGAGTAATCATTTATCATATGAATATCTTATTCTTTTATAAGTTTTTTTTGTTGGAAATAAAAACTTTGTTGCATTATAGCAATTAGTCAGTTGGTAGTTATGTATTTATTGTATTTTGTTGGGATGGAATTTTTTTCTAATGTTGCAGCCCAAACATTCCATTTCCTATTGAAAAATCATTATAGACGATAATGAAAACTGAGGAAGAAATGGTGACGGTATGAGTTTATTGGCAAAGAAAAAATATAGTGGGCAAAATATCACTACAAATCCAAAGCTTTAAATTTTAGAAGAAATAGAAGAAATACACAAGAGGATGATGACAAGTTGATGACGGTGGACACGAGACCATTGAAGATCCAATGCAAGTAAAACCTTCAACTACTTGTTATGTAGAGGAAGAGTATGTTGTGATGGTTCTTGTCATCCTTTAAACATTGGGATATGTATGACACTATAAATACGAAGCGACAACTTCAATAATAAAGAAATGAAAAATCCATTTATGATACTGAAATACTCCTAATGCGTTAGAGGCGTCGAATAAGTGAAAAGAAAGAATATTCTCAGAATGTTGACTCACGAAATAAATTTCCCTCTTCAAAAGGTACCAACCTAGATAAAATTGTTAAATCCTAAATTGTGAAAGTAATTTCCTCCAGAAAGCCAGCAAAACAAAAATCATTTTACCAGAATATGTGAATGTTTTATTTATATTTGATTATCTTAATCTTTTATAAGGTTTTTTGGTTGGAATCCTTAAAATTTAATTGCAATATAAAAATTTATCAACTATTGGTTATGTCTTAATTTTATATCGTTGGAATATTTGTTTTTCTAATGTTGTAGCCCAAACCTTACATTTGCTAACGACATACGTAAGACATAACAATGAAAACTGAGGAGGATAAAATACTGAGTGTATTAGTTTATTGGCAAAGTAAAATCTAGCAAGCAAAATTTCATTATAAATTAAGAGCCTTAAGTTTTAAACTAAATAGAAGAAATACACGTGGAGGATACGTGAAAAGTTGAAATGGCACAACAATGGAAAACTGAAGAGGAGGAAATACTGAGGGTATGAGTTCATTGGTATAGAACAATTTAACGGGAAAAACATCACTACAGTTGAAAAGCTTTAAAGTTTAGAATCAAGAAAAGAAATACTAGTGGATGATGAATGAGAAGTTGATGATGGTGAACAAGAGAGCATTGAAGATCTAATGCAAGCAAAGTCTATAGTTATGCGGATGGTTCTTGTCATCCTTAAGAAAATAGGGTTTGTACGACACTAGAAATAAGAGGCAACACATTAATAATCAAGAAATGAAGAATCCGATTACGATACATGGATACACTTAATGCACTAAATGCGTCGAATAGGTGAAAGGAAAGAACAATCTCAAAAATTTGACTCACAGATGAATTTTTCCTCTCCAAAAGACACCAACTGAGATAAATTTGCTATATCCCAAAATGTGAAAGTAATTTCTCCAGAAGGTCAACAAAACAAAATTCTCCTGCTATAAACTTGTGAGTCTTTAGTTAATAATAGAATATCTTAATCTTTTATAAGGTTTTTTTGTTGGAAACAATAAAATAGAATTGCAATATAATAGTTTGTCAAGTAGTGGCTGTGTTAATTGTATATCATTGCAATATAAATATTTTTCCAATGTTACGGCTTAAGCCGTCCATTTGCTAAAGGCATACATAAGACACAACAATAGAAATTTGAGGAGGAAAAAATGTTGAGTATATGAGTTTAGTGGCAAAGAACAATCTAGCTAGCAAAATGTCATTATAATTCAAGAGCCTTAAATTCTAGACTAAAGAAAAGATTTACAAGTAAAGGATACATGAAAAGTTAACGATGGTGGACATGAGACCATTAAAGATCCAATGCAAGCAAAGTCTTCAAGTACTTGCTTCGTAGTAGAAAAGGATGTTGTGGATGGTTCTTGTCATCCTTTAAAAAATAGGGCTCGTACGACACTGTAAATACAAAGCGAAGAGGATAACATGCGCCCTAAAGCATCAAGAATTGGAAAATCCAATCATGATTTAAGTATACTCTTAATGTGCCTATAGTGTTAAATATTTGAAAAGAAAGCACAACACCAAAATTTTGACCCATAGATATTGAACTTGAATTTAGTCCTAAATCATTCTTGATTGAGTTCCGGTCATTTTGGTTACTCATACTATTGATTTCAAGTTCTAAGTCAAAAGATACTACACTTTCAACTCATGTTACATACATTGTCTTCGTATTCGTGTATCGAGTCGAATTATTATTTTCTGGGTTGAGTATCTTATATGTCCATGTCTGTTTGAGAGTTATGGTTTGTAATCCATAAACAGATTTGAATTCCGAGTTCGGAGTTTGGAGAGCGGTAGAAGAACGCGAGAAGAGTGCAAGGCAGTTGCACCATGGCCAAAGGCCATCAATTGGTGCAAGCCCGAGATAGCGCGTGGCCATCTCGGCTCAACTCCTTGCTGCCCCGAGATGTCCTTGCTCCATCTCGGGGAAGCATTATCAAAGAGGGCATTTTGTTCATTTGGCTCCTTTATAATCTCTTTCCCTCTCACATTTCATTCTAAGAAGAAATTCAAACTAGTGTGCAGAATTTTTCTCTCTACATTTTCAAACCTTCCAAACACCATAACTTCTTCATTTGAACTTTGAATTTAAATGATTCAAAGTTGAGAGTGTTTGTATATTCATCCTCCATCTTTTCTCTGAAGGTTTGAGTGAGTTTTGTTGCTGTTTTTGGAGTCTAAACACACAAAAACGGGACTGCACCTAAATCAACTAAGGTATTGATTTTCGCTCAAAGTTGTCTTTTAAAACTTGGTCAATTGCCTTGGGTTTTCTTCATCAACATATATTTGTATATTATGAGTGTTTTGATTTGAGTTTTGAAATTTTTTAAAGCTAGGTTGAGTTTCAATTGAAATCATACATGTTGAGTTAGGTTTTGATTTTGCCTATATTTTCAAATGTTTGGGATTGTATTATGCTACCTTTGATTCTAGGACTATTTGATGATCTTTGATTGATTGATTTTGTGAAAAACAGTTCCTTACATGTATTAGGCTCTCTTGGCTGAATTCTCACATAATACATGTGGTTATGTTCTTTTGAGCTATTCATGTGTTTTGTTGAATCTATGATTAGGAATATGCTCTAGAACTTTTGCTTAAATCTAATTGACTTTTTCATATAATTTTAGCATGTTTTTTGTTTGTGTGATTTAAACTTGATCTTGTGATTTACTGAACATATCTTGTGATTCAAGTTTAGATCTATGCATGTATCTAGGTTGTGATTATTATTGAACATATCTTACATGATCTGGATTGTTTATACTTGCATGATTGACTAGACTATATGTGATTTGTGCATTCATGCTCATGTCTAGTATTTTCCATATGATGTGATAATCATAGCTTCTATGTTGCGTGCTTGTTTACGTTTTGAATTCATGATCACCTAGATGCCTTGTGAGAAAAAAGTCTTGACAAGAGGTGTGAGACCTATGGTGTTGAGCAATAAGTCATGACAAGAGGTGTGAGACCTTGGATTGTCAAGCAAGGAAGTCTTGGCTAGAGTCGGGAGGACTCGGATAGTCGAGCAAGAAGTCTTGCATAGGGTCATGAGGATCCGGATAGGTGAGCGAGGAAGTCTTGACTAGAGTCGAGAGGAATCGGATAGTTGAGCAAGAAGTCTTGCCTTGGGTCATGAGGATCCGGATAAGGTGAGTGAGGAAGTCTTGACAAGAGGTGTGTGGCCTCGGATTGTTGAGCATTAGGGCGACAACTTCAAGAGTAGGATAGAAGGGTAGTTTCTAGATGAAAGGGTCACTTGAGAGATTATACTTGTCGTATCTACTAGTGGATTTTGTTTGCATGTGGCTGCTAGCCCCTGGATGTTTCCTCTTCGGAGGTTTACCACTTTATACATTGTGTCAACTTTTCTCTATCCCTATATCTCTAGTATTTGTATTTGTTATTTGAATACTATGGATAGAACTCTTTATGTAAGTTGACTTTCTTTCTATTATATACAGTGTGTATGTGTTACAATTACTTATTTGTATCACACTTTACTTGTTTTATATATTGATTAAGTGTCTTTAATTAATATATATATTGTGATACAAGCAATCTAGAGGGACAAACTTTTGTTTGTTTCTAAGGGAGTCGAAAAAGGTGTCTAACCTATTCACCACTCCCCATCTAGGTTAGCCTTAAGCATTTAACCGTGTTTGTATTTTCAATTGGTATCAGAGCAGGACACTTGATTGCACTTAGTGTGAGTCCAGGGTAATACATTCACGGTTTTTTGCAAGGCGTTTGAATTCATGGGTTTACAAGATGATGTAATGGTGGAAGGAGCCTCAAATACTAGTCCACCATTACTTCGTGACACTAATTATGGGTATTGGAAGTTGAGGATGAAAGCCTACATCTGCTCTATTGATGAGAGGGCTTGGATGGCAGTGGAAGAAGGTTATAGTCCTCCTACCAAGGTTCAAGAGGATAGAACCATGATACTCAAGCCAAAGAGTGAATGGACAACGAATGAGTTTGAGGTTGCTAAATGGCACCATCGTGCTAAGAATGCCATCTTTAGAGGAGTTGATGAGCATCAATTCTCCTACATTCAAAATCTTGAATCGACAAAGGAAGCTTGGGATACTCTCTAAGTTACTAATGAAGAAACCTTAGCGGTGAAGAAATCGAAGCTTCAAATGTCGGCATCGCAATTTGAAGGTTTAAGTGTGAGTGAAGAAGAAAAGTTTAAAGACTTCCAATTCTGGCTTCTTAATATTGTTAACCAATGTCAAGCACTTGGAGTACCTATCTCAAAAGAGCGTTTAAATTGGAAAATCCTTAGGTCTCTTCCTAAGAGATTCAAGCCAAAGGTGGAGGCCATTGAGGAAATCAAGGATATGGATAGTATGAACATCTATGAGTTGCTTGGGTCTCTCCAAACTTATGAGATGTGCTTGAAGCCAAAGATTAAAAGTAAGGGAATCACTCTCAATGCTATTAAGAAGGAGAGTGATGATGAAAATAAAGAGATGGCTCATTTGGTTAGAAGGTTCAAGAAGTTTCTAAAGAAGAATGTCAATCCTAGAGGCAAGTCTTCTAAGGAAAAAGGAGTCAAGAGAACATCATCTTCAAGGATTGAGAAGAATAGTCAAGCCATGAACAAGAAAGAGGTTTAATGTTATAGTTGTCATGGTTTTGGTCACTTTGCTAGTGAGTGCACCAAGAAGACATCAAAGAAAGACAAGAAAGGCAAAGTGTTGGCGGCTACTTGGAGTGATGATAACTCTAGTGACAATGAGAGCTCTAGTAGTGAGTCTTCAAGTGATGAAGAGTTTGTGAGCAACTTTGTAGCTCTAACGGCTTCTCATTCTCCACTAGATTTTAATGGTACAATATCTTTGAACAAGAACTTTGATACAAATCATCATGGAAGCTCTAGTTCCATTCCTACTAATCTTGAGTTGTTGAAAAAGATAGAAAAGCTTAAAGAAGCTAGAGATAATGCTCAAAGAGAAGTAGTTGAGAAGGATGATTTGATCAAGAAGCAACTATATGAGTTTGTGGTTGTTACTCGTAGACTTCTTGGTGAGAAAAGAGATATTATAAAGAAGTTTAGAGAACTTGAAAAGATAAACCTTGAGAAGGATAATGTGATATCTTCTTTGAAGAAGAGAGAACAAGAATTGATGGAAGAGATAGACACGGCTAAGGAGGCCATCAAGGACTTAGTGAATAACTCGGTTAGTGTGTCTAGTGTTAGGAATCTTGTTAACTCTCATAGTGGTGAAGACGACTTGGTAGTTGAAGAGGAGCTCTTGGAAGCACCACTTCCTACACAGTTTGATGAAGTTGTGAATGATAAGAAACCACATAAGAAGAGAAGATCAAAAGCCAAGAAAATGTTGGCGAACAAGGTATCTTTGCAAACTCCTAGTGAAGCTAGTTCAACTCCAAAAGGTACAATCTCATATTTTATTCCAATTTTCCATTATTGCAACACAATAGGTAACAATAAGCCTAGGTGTTATAAATATATTGAAAAATGCAAATTAGGAAATGAATTTAGGGATAAGAAGATTAAACTTCAACTTGAACATGCTAAGGATTTGAAAGTTGAAAAACATGATAAGTTTGCTAAGCATGAGAAGAAGTTGTGGAGTAGAAAGAATACTAATCTTGTTCAACTTGACAAAGCTTGTGTTGAAAATGTTAAGGAAGAGTGTGTTAATGATATTCTTGTTAATCAAGTCATTGAAGGACTTTACTCTAGATTTAACATTGTTGTCAAGGATGATATTGGAAATGTTTGTGTAGGTACACCCAAGAACAAGTTGTTCAAGGGTGAGTGCTCTTATCACTAAAATAAGAAGCACATGTGAGATAGCTTAGAGGCTATATATCAATTGTGTTGAGAATTCTTGCTTGCTAGCTTTGGATACTCCATGTATTGATATGAACTTGGTTATCTCACATCATGGTTGTTATGATGGTCAAAATTTGTTGATTAACTTTAGAGAAGTTCTTTTGTTATATGTGTTGATTGAGTTGAGATATTGTGCTTTTTATATTCTTATTGTGAAACATCGTCAACTTGGTGTCATGAGGACATTCATGGCAAGAGTGCTCATAAAAAGGGCGGAAGTATGATATTTGGTGAATATAATGTGCAAAAAGGTATCTCTATACTCTAATGCATGTTCTCTTAGATATTCATCTTTTGACTCGATTTTTGATATATATCTCATAGCATGTCATATTAGAGAATTTTGTATAGCATACATATGGTTCTCATTGACATTTGATATTTTAGGATCTAATAGTGATATTGTTCACATTGATCTTAACTTAGATGATTGTTTGTGTATGGTCTATTGAGTGGCATTACTTTTGAAAATATGAGCTTCATATTCTTTGAAAGCTACTCATTAGAGAAGTAATGATCTTGAATAAGTCTCTACTTATTGCTCTTAGATCATGTGCTTATGAGCCATAAAAATTTTAGTTTCTAAAAATTGCACCTTGCTTCTCTTATATGTTTTGCTAGTAGGTTGAGTTTACTAATATGTAAACATTGGATACACCTTGAAGTTTTTGTGCTTAAGTATATTTAAAATGACCTATGGTTAGTATCCATTTTGCTTCGGCATTTATATAGAACTCAACGAGCACCTTCATGAAAACGGCTACACACATTGGTTGTGAAAGCTACCCAATGTTGGAAAGAGCTACACCATTGTGATGAGTGAAAGCCGTCATGAAATGAATTTTGTTTATGTAAAAAAATGGAAAAATCGAAGAAGTGTTGAAATGAAATCTTAAAAAAAATTCTTTAATTCAAAGCCTAAAAAGAAAAGGAGGAAGGCTTAAAAAGGAGTTTAGTTGAAAATCAAATGAGCTCGGGTTGAAAAACAGAAATGGGATGATGAGCCACATGCACACACACGCTCATATGTTGAAATCTATTCTCTTAAAAGCAAAAAATTCCGGATGATAATCGGTTTGACTTTTTATGGAAAAAGCTTAAGATGAATAGTTGTTGGAAATTGTTTGCATGTTGATTATCAAACTACTTCTTGATATATATTTGAAGCATATCTCGCACACACACACTTTGTTTATGAGTATGACGATATTTTAGCAATTGTTGAAGAATTATGAGAGAAATTGAAAAATCTTTGTGTATCTCTCTTAGCATATGAAGCTTATTTTGTTGAGATTTCTTCAAATTGCTTGAATATGTGATTGTGTGAACATCTTTGTGAACTTTATGCTATCATTGATTTTGGTTATAGCATTTATCAAGGGGGAGCATTGTATGCTAGACATTGTTCTCTTTTATGATATGTTCACATGCTTCATTTTGTTACATGTTGGCATATTTTGACTTAATGATACTTGTAAGATATTACTCACTACCTTTGTCTTGCATGGTGATTCATTCTTAAGTCATATGTCATTGTGTTTATATATTTGTGACTAATATGCTTGTTTTTGTCTTTCACTCACTATTGTTGTATGTATATAGCATCTTATATCACAAGTGCAAATGGGAAGAACTAAGGTTACTGGGAGTGGAAATCAATCGAATCCCATTGTGAAAGCCAAGTCTACCTCAAAGGGATCCAAAGCTTCAACGTCAAAGGATTTAGGGATCTTTGGAACTAGGAAGATATTTCAAGAGAGAGGCATTGACTTAGGTAAATGTAAAGATTCTTATGTTTTTAAATGCATTAAGGATAGGAATTGGGAATCTTGGGTGAGCATGTTAGGAATAGTGAATGATACTCTTGTTAGAGAGTTTTATCTTGAATATAGAGAGAGTGCCACCTTATTGGATGCTTTGATAGAGATTAGGGGTGTTGCGTTTATAGTTAACCCGGAAAATATTAACAAGTTTCTTGGGCTATCTAATGATATAGATTCGAACTTTCTAGATGTAGATGTCATTGAGAATCTTAATATCATGGGTAGAACTCTTTGTGACAATGCTTTTTTTGAGTGGAAAGTTAGATCATATATTAGTCAACATGAGTTAACTAAGGCTAGTGCATTTTGGCATCTATTCATTTGCACTAATATTATTGGATCTTCGAATTCAACCGAGTTGAATAAAGACAAGATCAAAATAGTATATGCCTTGGTTACTAATCAACCTATAAACCTTGGGGATTTACTTATGTTTTATTTAGATAATGCGGCTTTCTCAACTAGAGGAGATAAGAAGCTTGCATTACCGGGGTTTATAACTTCTTTGTGTTTAGCTCGTGGTGTTAAGAGTAGAGGAGATGATGTGTTGGTACAACCCTTGGAAAAATATAGAGATAAACGTGTGTCATACATGTCATATAAGGATAAGGGTAAGACAGGTGATACTTTTGGACTATTTAGTAGTTCACAAGTTGATTGTCAAGAGACTAGCATAAACATTTTTCTGGATTGGGCTTTACATTTGAAGAAGAAGGTTGATGAGCTTAGTGTTATAGTTGATAAACAAGATGCTAGAATAAAAGAGTTGGAGAAGTATATTGCCTCAAGTTCAAGACCACCTCTCAAGCATTATGTTAGGTCAACTACACGCACATCTTTCCTTGGTGGGTCTAGTAGCTAGTATTTGAGTCTCATGGTATGTTTCTTACATTTTGGCACCATTTCATGTCAAAAAGAGGGAGAAAGAGTTGATAAAGAGTTGCTAGTTAGTTTACTTTTTATGTTGTTTTTGTGAACTTTTGAACTTTCAATGGCATGTAATAATTAGTGTTAAGATTTGGTTAAGAATTCTTGTATTTTGGCATGTATTGAAGGGGAGATACATGTATTTGTGGGCTTAATTGTATATTCTTATCCATATTATATGTTTCCATTTGTTGTTTTTCTCTTGTTTATGCATTATGCTTTGAGATGATTTGTAGGTTGCTTCAAGAGAAGATCAAGAAGAAGTTCAAGAGTTGGTGAAGATTAGTTATAGGAATCTTACTCATTGTAATGTGAGGGAGTGATTTTGTGACCTATCTTCATTTTTATATTTGTAGTAAATGTATAGGTGTTTTGACATGGAATTTGCCAAAGGGGGAGATTGTTAGGTTTTAGTTTGTGTTGGCATTAATTCCATATCAAAATGATGTTTACTTGTAATGATTTAGTTGTTTAGATTCATGAAGATTCAAGCTTCAAAGAAGGATGAACAACAAGTCAAAGCAAGTTCTAAGTCTTCAAAGAGAAAGGATGCAACTTGATTCTACAAAGGTATACTAAGACCTTATCTTTCTCTTACAAGGCTTAGGCACACACACACAATTCATACATTTGTGTCCCTGCATCGTTGTGCACCATGTATAACACATTCACACACTTGAAGATGAATGCTCATGCATTGGTATTGAAATAACATGTTTTGGAATATGCATGATTGGAAACTATCTCTATGTAGTTTGCATTCTAGTAAGAATTGTGTTTGTGTGTTTATATTTTTGTATAACATGGATATTGAACTTGAATTTAGTCATAAATCATTCTTGATTGAGTTCCGATCATTTCGGTTACTCATACTATTGATTTTAAGTTCTAAGTCAAAAGATACTACACTTTCAACTCATGTTACATACATTGTCTTCGTATTCGTATATCGAGTCGAATTATTATTTTCTGGGTTGAGTATCTTATTTTTCCATGTCTGTGTGAGAGTTACAGTTCGTAATCAGCAAATGGATTTGAATTCCGAGTTCAGAGACCGGAGAACTGTTGAAGAATGCGAGGGAAGCGCGAGGGGATTGCATCATGGACAAAGGCCATGAAGGTGTGCAAGCTCGAGATGGCGCGTGGCCATCTCGGCCGCAACACATTGCTGCCCCAAGATGCCCACGTGCCATCTCGGGGAAGCAATAACAAAGAGGGCTATTTTGGTCAACTGGCTACTTTCTTTCCCTCTCCTTTATAATCTCTTTCCCTCTCACATTTCATTCTAAGAAGAAATTCAAACTAGTGTGCAGAATTTTTCTCTATACATTTTCTCACCTTCCAAACACTATAACCTCTTCATTTGAACTCCGATTTGAGTGATTCGAAGTTGAGAGTGTTTGTCTATTCATCCTCCATCTTTTCTCTGAAGGTTTGAGTGAGTTTTGTTACTGTGTTTGGAGTCTAAACACACAAGAACGGGACTGCACCGAAATCAACTAAGGTATTGATTTTCTCTCAAAGTTTTCTTTTAAAACTTGGTCAATTGCCTTGGGTTTTCTTCTTCAACATATATTTGTATATTGTGAGTGTTTTGATTTGAGTTTTGAACTCTTTTAAAGCTAGGTTGAATTTCAATTGAAATCATACATGTTGAGTTAGGATTTGATTTTGCCTATGTTTTAACATGTTTCGGATTGTATTGTGCTACCTTTGATTCTAGGACTATTTGATGATCTTTGATTGATTGATTTTGTGAAAAATAGTTCCTCACATGTATTAGGCTCTCTTGGCCAAATTCTCACATAATACATGTGCTTATGTTTTTTTGAGCTATTCGTGTGTTTTGTTGAATCTATGATTAGGAATATACTCTAGAACTTTTGCTTAAATATAATTTACTTTGTCATATTATTTTAGCATGTTTTAGGTTTGTTTGATTTAAACTTGATCTTGTGATTTATTGAACATATCTTGTGATTCAAGTTTAGATCTATGCATGTATCTAGGTTGTGATTATTATTGAACATATCTTACATGATCTAGATTGTTTTTACATCCATGATTGACTAGACTATATGTGAATTGTGCATTCATGCTCATGTCTAGTATTTTCCATAGGATGTGTTGATCATAGCATTCTATGTTGCGTGCTTGTTTGCATTTTGCATTCATGATCACCTAGATGCCTTGTGAGAATGAAGTCTTGACAAGAGGTGTGAGACCTATGGTGTTGAGTAAGAAGTCTTGACAAGAGGTGTGAGACCTTGGATTGTCAAGCAAGGAAGTCTTGGCTAAAGTCTGGATTACTCGGATAGTCGAGAAAGAAGTCTTACGTAGGGTCGTGAGGATCCGGATAGGTGAGCGAGGAAGTCTTGACTAGAGTCGGGGAGGACTCGAATAGTTGAGCAAGAAGTCTTGCCTTGGGTCGTGAGGATCCGGATAAGGTGAGCGAGAAAGTCTTGACAAGAGGTGTGAGGCCTCGGATTGTTGAGCATTAGGGCGACAACTTCAAGAGTAGGATAGGAGGGTATTTTCTAGGTGAAGGGGCACTTTAGAGATTGTACTTGTCTTATCTACTAGTGGATTTTGTTTGCCGGTGGCTGCTAGCCTGTGGATGTTTCCTCTTTGGAGGTTTACCACGTTATATCTTGTGTCAACTTTTCTTTATCCCTATCTCTCTATTTTTTGTATTTGTTATTTGAATACTATGGATAGAACTCTTTATGTTAGTTGACTTTCTTTCTATTATATAGATTGTGCATGTGTTACAATTACTTGTTTGTATCACACTTTACTTGTTTTATATATTGATTAAGTATCATTAATTAATATATATATTGTGATACAAGCAATCTAGAGGGACAAACTTTTGTTTGTTTCTAAGGGAGTCAAAAAATGTGTTTCACCTATTCACCCCCCCCCCCCCCCCCCCCCTCCCTCTCTAGATTTGCCTTGAGCATTTAACCATGTTTGTATTTTCAAGTTCTACTAGATCCTTGGCTTTAGCCTTCTTTTTTTCGTCAAGGATTCCAAATTATATTTTCAAGTCCTTGTTAATGGAGAACAAATTCTAAACTTTCACTTTTAAAAACTCATTTTCCTTCTTAAGAAGCTTCACCTCAAGTCTTAACTTCTTGTCTTTTTGTTCTATCTCAAAGTCCCTAGTCACTTCTTCAAGCATTCTTTCATAAAATTTTCCTCTTTCGTTTGCATTGTTGCCTTTTCTTTGATGCCATCTTAATGGCAATCTTTCATTTCTGATGCCAATTCAAATGCGTTAACTAGCTTAATAACCTTGCTCCTCTTCTTGCAAGTTTTGGGTACTTCCATGACTAACCACCCTCCTTCATTCTCCTTTTCTTCAAATCCATTCACAATGAATTTAACCTTTTTTACCCACAACATAAAGATAACTCCCTAGAGAACATATTAGCTATCATGTCCGCTATTGACGGTGATTTTTATATTAACTTTGATTAACAACATCTCAAACAAGTAAGAATGGAAAGACAATTGAATGACGAATTAAATAAGCAAAAAATGGGCAGGGCACACAAATTTATGTGGTAAAACCCTAAAGTGGGGAAACGTCCACGGTTGCCAATGACGGCGATAAGAAAAATCATTAAGAATGAGATTAATTATACACTCAATCTCTCCTATACTTTTGTAAGCTAGTTTTCATTGTACCTGTTAGGATTATGCTTAATAGCAAGAGTGTAATAATTTTTTTGACAATCGTATCGTTTAATATTAATAAAGTGATTAATAGTTTAACAAATCATATAACATTTATAGTTTAATTATTATAATTGTCAAAATTAAATAATCATAAGGTCAAAAGACTATGAGAAAAGAAGAATTGTTCATGCATCTAGATATGTATGAGGTATACAAAATTCTTTAGTTAGTCTTAAATAATATTCACAACATAATATAAAGGTTAGGCGTCTTTGTCTTGTCAAAGTTGTAGATTCTTTTGCTAACATTTGAGTGGGATCAAATGTGTTATGATAAGTCTAAAATCATCAAAGTGTGGTGTCTTTAAAAAAATGAATATAGTGAAAAAGGTGCATTGAATATGATCACAGTGAAATACATTATCTAGAACCGTCAACGGATAAAAGTTTTCACTTGAAGACAATCGGAGAGTCTATCTCAATCCTGAGGTAAATGATGGACTTATGGTTGCAAGTGTCATCATTTGTGCTATCAATGAGTACAATTATATAGCATAGTCTATCCTTGATAGTTTGGTGGTATTCATATTTTAATCGATAGAGGACTTCAATTTTAGATATGGACATCGTGGCTCCATTTATAAAATTAGAGTAGAATATCATCATATGGATGTTTTGAGGTATTGGATATTAATTCTTAACGTGATCATATAAGTAAATATGGTAACTTGGGGAGCTATAGGCGGTCTATGAGCTCTTAGCAATTACTGTTATTCTTCACGATCATACACTGTCTCCATTAAGAATGTCTAGGGTATGAATGAACAATATTAACTTATTATATCTTTATTTAAGAGTTCAATTTTAGTTCTTTAGTGGAATGAACTAAAACTAATAGATCGGACCTAAATGAATCATTTGTTAATTGTGATTGGGTTGTGTCTATTGGAGCTTAAATTTAGATAGCCCGCCAAGATCCTCAATCCACACGAACTTGCATGGATCACTTGATATAATCTACCGGACCAATATATGGGTCCATCTAGAGTTGTATTAAGGCATGTGGACTAGTTTCTTTTTATAAGAATGGGTCTAGTTCACATGTGGACCTTTTTTATTAAGGTCTAATGGATTTAATAAAATAAGAAAAATAATATATATGCCCATGGTCTTGGACGGCAAGGCTAGATATATTAGCTTAATATATTGTTTTTTTATTTTATTATTTAATTAAATGGAAATTAATTAATTTGTTAATTAATTAATTTTTTAATTAAATGAAAAAAAAAATCCTAATAGGAGAAGGTCTCCTAAATATTATACTATTGTTGGTAGTACAATTAATATTAAAGACTGTATTTGATATGTAGATAAATAAAAGGAATTATTTATCTAGTCAAATTAGGAAATCTTTAATAAGGTCACAAATACACTAATGAGTTGGAATAGGAGTCTTGTAGTAAAAATAATTATTTTTTGAAAAAGATTCTTGGTCACCAAGTAAATCCACCTAAGGAAAGGATTCTTGCCCACCAGGTAAATCCTTCTTATGAAAGGATTTGTGATCCTATATATACAACCTCTAAATTTCGGCCAAGGCATGAATTTGAGCTCTAAAATTCGTCCAAGCAAAATAAATTTAGAGAGAGAAAATTTCGGCCAAGCATAAATTACAAGGAGTAAATTTCAGCCAAAGAGGAATTAAGAGTAAAATGAATTCGGTTCTTGCTCTAGATAAATTCGTCCAATGCTAAAGACTGGTGTGTGAAATTCGGAAAAGAAGAAAAGAAAGAAAGAAAGATTCGTATTCAATAGTGCACTAGTAGCCTTTACAATAAAAGGTTTTGTATACAACATCGAAACTTGGTTCACACGAGTTTCAGTCAAATTGATGTATAATTCACAAGTGACCTAACGTTATTTTTTTTTCTTCTTGGAGGATTATTGTGACTAACAAAGAAAGAGATTTTGTTTGTTTCCATCCTTAGGTATACAATTTAAAGAAAGGGAGCCCACATTCCAAGGTGATTCACGTTTGTGATTGGATTGGAAGATCTTATAGATTCAATTCGACGTTAGTTCAATCATCTTGAGAAAAAAATACGATACTTTTAATATACATCAATAATCTAGGGTTAAGGTTCATTCTATTAAAGGGGAAATTTTTAAAATATTTCAAACCCTAATCTTACACTTCCACCCCGTTTTGAACCGATTTTTCCCTATGTTTTTGTCTGTCTATTTGTGTGTCTTTTTCGTATCCCATTTTAATGAGATTATGGTTATATTTATATGTGTAAAGAACCCTAATCCTTGTTATAAAAATAACGAAAGGTGATGGTGTTTAATTAGGATTGGTTATTTGTTGAAGTCGTTTTTGCCTTCTTTCCTGTTTCAGAGATCTTGTGTATTGAATTAGAGTCTTCGTAGGATTCTAGTTGAATAGTCCGTTTAGGAATTATTTCCTAATTGGTGCATAATCTTCTAGAATAAATGAGTTATTGCTTGATTTGGACTTGTTTCTTGTTTGGCATTTACCCTTCTGGAAGCTTTGAGTTCTTTCCTAAATAGAATTCTTTGGAACTGGAGAGGAAATTGGGATATTTCCTACTGGAGTATGATTCTAAATGCCTCGTTCGAGTAAGATCATTTTTCTTCGTATTTGAGACATAGTTGCCTTTAACTTCTCACACGTGTTGTTTAACTAACCAATTATCTACTCTCAACTAGACCTTTTTTGTCCCTATCAGATGGTCCTTACCCGACCAAGTGGTCTCTACCTGATCAATTAGTTTCCCCAATCAAGTTACTTGTGAATGTTCGGTTAGTCTTCCCGACCATCTTGGGTAATCTCAACTTGGCCTTCAGATCATCTATTAATTATCTTGGGTTGATCTTTCCCAGTTGATTTTTGTGACATGCCATATCTAATCACCGTGTTTTCAAGTGACCATGCTGACTTGCCAAGCGATCAAAAAATCCCTAAAACAATACCCCCTAAAATCCACGAGATGAGCTCTGGACAGCTCAACGAAGGGGATTTGAATAGGTTTTATTTTTTGACGCTTCTGAACTTATCTTTTTAATCCGATCAAGTATCTTATTAAAATGATCATTTTTTTGTGACTTATTAAACTAGTAAGTCTTGAACTCCTTGACTTTTTGCTCCTTGTAGCTGGACCAGTTAGTGTCCCGGCTCTCTGCTCAGGTTAATTCTCGAACATCTTCCTTTTTTTCTTTTTTTTAGTCAATTCGGTTAGTGTCCCGACTTTTCGCTCAGGATAATTCCTAACTGCCTTGATTCGGTCGGTGTCTCACCTTTTTGCTCAAGTTGATTCTCGACCGTCTTGATTCGGTCGATGTCCTAGTTTTTTGCTAAGGATGATTCTCGACCGTATTGATTCGGTCAGTGTCCCAGCTTTTTGCTCAAGATGATTCTCGACAGTCTTGAGTCTTCAGCCAATAGGCATTATAGGAACCTTGCTCTATTTTTCCCATGTAAACAAGTCACCAAGAACATCTCTCGGTTTTGTCTGTTTATAGGGGTTTGGCTGAATCGTTAGTACAATACAAACACAACCGAATGTATCTCACTGGGTTTTCCCTGATGGCGTACCTGAGTATTTTTTTTCTCGATAAAATAGGCATCTCGGAGTGGCCGGATTACTGACAGTACTTTATATGCACCCAGTCAATTTGATAGGCATGTCGGATCTCTAACATCCGACTTTCTCAGCCTCTCAGGCACTTTCACCCACCATGGCAAGTGTCAGCACTATGAGTTTGTCTTTGATAACAAAGATGATTATAAAAAATTGAACACCATTCTTGGCTTCTTTATAAATTGATCTAAAAATTAATAACATCAAAATACCAAAAATAATTAGAAAAACTAAAAATATAAAACAAACTAAAATATCTTAAGCAAAAATTGAAAGCAACTAAGTTATCTCTCTCAAGTGATTGTTTTTTTTAAGACTAAGTTCCATCATCCATGAGCTTGTGTTATGTAGTCTCCTCAAAAGATAGTGTGACCGTCCTTTCGCTGCTGCCATCGGCTCGGGCTTCGTTTCTTTTCCTAATGTCCCATTGGTTGATCAATTAGTGGGGATCCTTCTACTGATCATCTGTCCTTTTAAAAAATAAATCTTTAAGGTGACCCTCCCTGATGAGTATCTAGAAGTGGTCTCTTAGTTGGTTGCACTTTGATGTGTCCTAACGACTTTCCTTGTGGAACCTGCAGTATATTGTAGTGTCTCTTCGGGCTTAGGTTGACTACCTAAGAGGATAATTGACTAGCTTCTAGTCTTCTACGATCACTAGGATTTCCTCGTATTTCTTGGTGATGGGAGTATAGTTGGTATACTGACCATGGAACTTTCTATCATTCCGACTATTTCTATGATTATCAACTCGAGAACCATCTTGGTTCTTGTCACTCTCCTGATGATCACTCTTTTGGTTCTATACGTAGCCATCACTTGTTTGGTGTTCTCCTCGGGGCAACCCCCGTGCATATAACTACCCTTTAAGCTAGCTCTTTTTCTTCATCCATTGCATAACTGTCTAGCACATTCATCAGATCGGTATACGTATCTGGGCACTTCCTCCTAAAATTGAAGGAAAGCCGACCCCTTTGTAGGTTATTGGTTAATGTGGCCACCACAGCTTCATCGTTAGGATTATGGATCCCTAACACTTCCTGAGAGAACCCTTTAAGGTAATTTTTTAATGACTCATTCTTTCCCTATTTGAAGGTGGCGAGGTGAACTATTGACTTTCTTCTTTGTATATTCCCAAGAACTGCCGTGAAAATACTTGGGTCAATTCTCAGAAATACTTGATTGTTCCCTAAGAGAGCCTTCTAAACAACCTAGACCCTAAATCCCCAAGTGTTTAAGGGAACATCAAGCACAACAATGGGTCATTGTAAGAGTACTGCTCCAACGCAATATGGAAACGTCTCACATGTTTTTTTGGATCCATGTTTGCTTTAAATTGCTTAACCTGAAGCATTCTGAATCTTTTTGGGAACTGGGCTTGGAGAATGCTATTTACAAAGAGGCTTTCCAGATCATCATACAATAAGTCTTTGGACCCTTGGTAACGTTCTAATGCTTTTATCTTCTAGGTTAATTTCTGTATCAGGATATCTTGCTTATCTTCCATCTAGTTATCCATTCCCGATCGCTGGTGGTCGATGGGCCGTTGTTCGAATATTAGCAAGGACTTGCCCCTTCAGCATGTTTTATGGGGTGGTTGGTCACTATCATCTGACGAGCTATATCGATCCTGCCTATGAACATCTCTGTGGATCTCTTTTGGCTCAAAGCCCGCTTGATATCCTTCTCGCCAACCCAATCAGCTAATTCTTTCCTCTCCTCTTTGGGATTGTTCCCCTTGTCCGCGGTGATCCACCTTTTCTCTACTAGTTTTATAGGGCGCGCTTGGGGTCACATTTGCTATCCAATGACTCTCCGCGGGGTTGCTTAGACCTACTGGAATGCATATGGGGAAATTCCATGGGAGCATTTATGGAGGTTATCACAGCTTGACCAGTTGAGCTCGGAGTCACTGAAGGCAGGCTTCCACCAATAGTGTTGGCGTTTATTGGTCAGAATTGTTACCAGCACGTAGGGTATCAGTATCATTCAAAGACTGGCTTCCATCTCTGTTGTTTGTCATGTTGTTGCTTCACGAGTTCTTTTTTTTTTTTGAAAACTTTATTTGTGAATTTGCTTGCTAAATTCTGACACTGATAAAACAAATAATCCACCCCATAGCACTCCCCCCTATTTTTTTTGGGCTTGCTAGAGTATTTCAATGTTTTGTCTGTTTATGTTGGTTCCTCGAAGTTGAGTTCTAGCCCCCTTCTTCTTGTGCCAGTTATTAACGGTGATTTTTGGATTAAGTTTGATTAACCACACATCAAACAAGTAAGTATGGATCAACAACTGAATTGTGAATTAAATTAAGTGAAAAGCAGACAGGGCACACAATTTTACGTGATAAAATGCTAAAGCAGGGCAACGTCCACGGTTGCCGGCGACGACGAGAAGAAAAATCACTATGAATGAGATTAATTGCACACTCAATCTCTCATCTACTTTTGTAAGCTAACTTTCATTGTATCTCTCTCTCTATGTTTTTCACTATTTATTTGTATGTCTTTTTTTGTATCCCTTTTTAAAGAGATTATGGGTCTATTTAGATGTGCATAGAACCCTAATCCTTGTTATACAAATATGGAAATGTGATGGTGTTTAATTTGGATTGGTTACTTGTTGAAGTCGTATTTGCCTTCTTTCCCATTTCAAAAATCTTGTGTATTGAATTAGAGTCTTCGTAGGATTCTAGTTGAATAGTCCGTTGAGGAATTATTTCTTGATTGGCGTGTAATCTTCTAGAAAAACTGAGTTATTGCTTGATTTAGACTTGTTTCTTGTTTGGTTTTTGTCCTTCTGGAAGCTTTGAGTTCTTTCTTGAATAGAATTCTTTGGCACTTGAGAGGAAATAGGAATATTTCCTTACTGGAGCATGATTCTTGATGCCTTGTTTGTATAAGATAATTTTTCTTCGTATTTGAGTCACAGTTGCCTTTAACGTCTCCCACGCATTGTTTAACTAACCAATTTTCTACTCCTCATCTGACCTTTTTTGTCCCTATCGGATGGTATTTACCAGACCAAGTTGTCTCTACTTAATCTGTTAGTTTCCCCGATCAGGTTACTTGTGTCTGATCGGTTAGTTTTTCGGATCATCTTGGGTAATCTCGACTTGGTCTTGAGATCATTTATTAATTACCTTGGGTGGGTTGATCTTTTCTGGTTGATTTTTGTGATATGGCATATCTAATCACCGTGTTTTCAGGTGATCATGCTGACTTGTCATGCTATCAAAAAAATATTTATAACGTATGTCTTGGCCATAAATGATCTACCTAAAAGAAACTTCCAAACATGATACTCAATTCCTTCCACTTTCACCTTCAAGATCACAAAGTCAACCGGTACTTTGAGCCCATGTATATCCAATTGCACATCTTCAATCACACCAACTAGAGCCTCAGTAGAATTGTTAGTCATCTTCAAAGTTATAGAGGTAAGCTTAATACTATCAATTTTCAATTGCCTGCAAACTTGGAGAAGCAGCATATTGATGCTTGCCATCATATCAAGCACTCCCTCCATGATGTCCAAATCTCCAATGCCAACTGGAATAATGAAACTCCCAGGGTCTTCCAACTTTGATTGGATGATCTCCCCCACTAACTGCTCACTAACCCCTAAAGTCATCACACCTTCCACTAGCTCCTTTCCCTTAGCATCTTCTCCCAATAACATAGACTCTAACACTACTCTTTACTTCTTTGACTTCGCTTTCTCATCTTGCAATACTTCCACAACCTTTGCATGCACCTTCCCACTCACTGATTTTACTTTTTCCTACTTAAGAATGTAGTATGTTATCTTAGTCATCTAGGTCTCCATTCTCTTGAGTGGGACATCAAGGCCTTGAATCTTCTGGTCATTAGAGTCAATGTAATTCTAGAGCTTCAGTTGAGTAGCATTATGAGTGTTGCTGAAGTCCTAGTTCAATTTTTGGTGGCTCACCAACTACTTCAACATGTCTTCAAGTTACTTGGTCTTGTTTTGGTATTGTCTGGATTGGTTGTTGAAATTTGGTTGAGATTGATTCTGTGCATTTTGCCATTGGTTGGTTGGACCACTCTGATTGTTATACCTGTTAAATCCTTGGTTCTGAAATCCTTGGTTCTGAAATCCTTGATTCTAGTTTGAATTATTGTTGCTCCATTAAAATTTTGGATGATTTCTCCATCATGGATTGTATGTGTTGGAGTAAGGTTCATTTCTTTGGCGTTGGAAGCCTCTCAACACTTGAGCCTTCTCTCGCTCACCTCGCCCCTCTCCCATCATTAGATCACACACAACCTGGTACACTTAAGCACCTGACTTGTACAAATTTTGCATCATGTCCTTCATGGATTGCATTTCCTTTTTCGTTATGGACAATTCGATTGCACTATATATGCCTCCACCAATTTCTATCTTGCCACCTCTTTCGATGTTAGTGGACCTTTGTTGAGAATTTTGGGCCAACTTCTCCATGATCTCATAAGCCTTCGGGACCCTCTTATCGATAATTGTGCCTCTACAAGCGTTGCCCATTATTATTAGGGTGATAGTAGATAGTCCTTAATATGAGGAATTGACCTTTAATTCCTCCTGATAGGTGTGTGGTGGCACCTGTTCTAGCAGAAGATGGAATCTCTCTCATGCTTCGTGGAATGGTTCTTCCTCCTCCTCACTGAAAGTGGAGATCTTTATCTTTAATTCTCTAGCTTTTGGAGTTGGAAAAAATTTATTGTAGAAAGCCTTGCACACCTGAAGCCATGTGGTGAGAGTTTTGGGATTTAGTGCTGTAGGGAAAAATCAATTCAAAACACAGCGAAAGCGTAAAATTAGAGTTTGGCATATTTTAAATGTTTCCCTTTAATAGAAAGAACCTTAACCCTAGATTAATTAATGTATAACAAAAGTATCATACTTTTTTCTCGTGAAAGTTGAACTAGCGTCGAATTAAATCCATAAGATCTTCTAATCCAATCACGAAAGTGAATCACCTAGGAGTGTGGGCTCCCTTTCTTTAAATTGTATACATGAGGATGAAAACAAACTAAATCCTTTTTTTTTTAGTTACAACAATCCTCCAAAAGAAAAACAAAGAACGTCTGACCACTTGTGTGAATTGTCAATCTATTTGATTGAAACTCAAGTGAACCCGATTCGATTTTGTACACAAAACCCTTTTGATGTAAAGGATACTAGTGTACTATCAAAACAAAATGTTCCTCGTTTCTTTTCTCCTTGGTCGAATTCAGTACACGATATCTATGAGTTGAATGAATTTTGTCTAAAGTAAAAACTAAATCCTCTCTCTCAAAATTCTATGGTGGCCGAAATTTCTCTTCAAGAAAACCTTAGCCCTTGCCGAAATTTTTCTCTCCAAGAATAATGGGTGGCAGCCGAACTTTTCTTCCAAAAAACCTAGCATGGCAGAATTCTACTATATATATAGTGGCCGAATTCTACAGGCTTTTAATTTAGGAGACCTAATCCTCACCGAAAGAGGATTTATTTGGTGACTAAGAATCCTTTTCCAAAGAAGATTTCTTTCCTACACTTAGACTCATAATCAAACTCAAATAGTGTATTTATTCAATAACCAATTAAATTGTCAATTAGAGTCCTAATAGAAATCAAATACTTCCTAATTTGACTAGATAAATAAATTCCTTTTATTTATCTACTTATCAAATATAGTATTTGATACTTATCATATTACCAGTAATAATATGACAATAGGAGAACTACTCCTACTAGGAAAAATATTTTGACTTTTAATTAAATAATTAATTAATTAACCAACTAATTAATTTCCATTTAATTAAATAATAAGATAAAAAAACAAAATAATAAGCTATTATATATAGCCTTAGCCACCCAAGCCAATATATATGGGCCAATATTTTTTTTTTTTCTATTTTATTAAACCATTGGACCTTAATAAAAAGTCCATATATGAACTAGACTCATTCTTACTAAAAGAAACAAGTCCACATGCCTTAATACAATTCTAGATGGACCCAAATTGGTCCGGTTGATTATATCAAGTGATTCAAGCAAGTTCGTGCAGAGTGGGGATCTTGGCGGGCTATCTAAATTTAAGCTCCATTAGACAAAACCTAATCACAATCAAGGTCCGATCTATTAATTTTAGTTCTTTCCACTAAAAAACTAAATTGAACTCTTAAATATTGAAAGAATAAGTTAATTTTGTTCATTCATAGCCTAGACAATCTTAATAGAGATAGTGTATCGTCATGAAGAATAGCAGTAATCGCCAAGAGCTCATAGACCGTCTTTAGCCTCCTAGTTACCATATTTACTCATATGACCACATTTTGAAATTGGATATTTGACTTATCTAAAAGCCATATTTCAATAGATGCTATTGAAATCATAACCCGTTAAGATTTATTATCCAATACCTCAAAATATCCATATGATGGTATTCTACTCACATTTAGTAAATGGAGCCACGATGTCCATATCTATAAATGAAGTCCTCTATCGATTGAGAAATGAATATCGTCAAACTATCGAGGATAGACTATGCTATATAATCATACTCAATGATAACTCAAATGTTAACAATTGCAACCGTTATTGGGATTATGCTCGATGCAAGAGTATAATAATGTATTTGACAACCTTTCCATATTAATAAAGTGATTTCTAGTTTAACAAATCTTATAGCATTTATAGTTTAATTATTATAATTGTCAAAATAAAATAATCGTAAGGTAAAAAGACTATGAGAAAAGAAGAATTGTTCATACATCTAGATATGTATGAGGTAGACACAATTCTTTAGATAGTCTTGAATAATATTCACAACTTAAGATAAAGATTGGAAGCCTTTATCTTGTCAAACAAAATCATTTTCTTTGTTAGTCATAATAATCCTCCAAGAGAAAAACAAAGAACGTCTGGTCACTTGTGAATTAACAATCTATTTGATTGAAACTCGTGTGAACCCGATTCAATTTCGTTCACAAAACCCTTTTGATGTAAAGGATACTAGTGTACTATCGAAAACAAAACGTTCCTCTTTTCTCTTCTTTTTGGCCGAATTCAGTACACAATATCTATGAGTTGACCGAATTTTGTCTAGAGCAAAAACTAAATTTTTCTCTCTCAAAAGTCTATGGTGGCCGAAAGTTCTCTTCAAGAAAAACTTACCCTTGGCGGAAATTTTTCTCTCCGAGAATAATGGGTGGTGGCCGAATATTTTCTTCCAAAAAACCTAGCATGGCCGAATTCTACTTTATATATAATGGCTGAATTCTACTTGCTTTTAATTTAGGAGACTTAATCCTCTCCTAAAGTGGATTTACTTGGTGACCAAAAATCATTTTCCAAAGAATAATTGTTTCCTACAATAAGGCTTCTAATCCAATTCAAATTATTCAATAACCAATTAAATTGTAACTAAATCAAAAACTTTCTAATTTGACCAATTGTCAATTAGAGTCTTAATAGAAATCATATACTTCTTAATTTGACTTGATAAATAAATTCATTTTATTTATCTACTTATCAAATATAGTATTTGATACTTATCATATTACAAACAATAATATGACAATAGAAGACATACTCCTACTACGAAAAAGATTTTGACTTTTAATTAAATAATTAATTAATTAACAAATTAATTAATTTCTATTTAATTTAACAATAAAATAAAAAAACAATATAATAAGCTACTATATATAGCCTTAGCCGCCCAAGCCAATATATGTGGGCCAATATTGTTTTTTCTATTTTATTAAATCCATTTGACCTTAATAAAAAGTCCACATATGAACTAGACTCATTCTTACTAAAAGAAACAAGTCCACATGCCTTAATACAATTCTAGATGGACCCATAAATTGGTCCAGTAAAATATATCAAGTGATCTGTGCAAGTTCGTGTGGATTGAGGATCTTGGTGGGATATCTAAATTTAAGCTCCAAAAGACATAACCTAATCACAATCAATAAATGATTAACTTAGGTCTGACCTATTAATTTTAGTTCATTCCACTAAATAACTAAAATTGAACTCTTTAATAAAGATAAAATAAGTTAATGTTTCCCATTCATACCCTAGACAAGCTTAATGGAGATAGTGTATCCTCGTGAAGAATACCAGTAATCATCAAGAGCTCATAGACCGCATATAGCTCTCCTAGTTACCATATTTACTCATATGACCACATTTTGAACTTGGAAATTTTGACTTGTCCATAAGCCATATTTCAATAGACGCTATTGAAAACTTAACGTTAAGATTTAATATCCAATACCTCAAAATATTCATATGATGGTATTCTACTCACATTTAATAAATGGAGCCACGATGCCCATATGTATAAAAGAAGTCCTCTATCGATTGACAATTAAATACTACCAAACTATCGAGGATAGACTATGCTATATAATCGTACTCATTGATAGCTCAAATGATAACACTTGAAACCATAAGTCCATCATTTATCTCAGGATTGAGATAGACTCTCTGATTGTCTTCAAGTGAAAACTTTTATCCACTGACGGTTCTAGATAAAGTATTTCATTATGATCATATTCAATGCACCTAGTGCACTTGATTCTTTTGCCCAAAGACACCACACATTGATGATTTTAGACTCATCATAACACATTTGATCCCACTCAAATGCTAGCAAAAGAATCTACGACTTTAACAAGATAAATGCTCCCAACCTTTTTCTTATGTTGTAAATATTATTCAAGACTAACTAAAGAATTGTTTCTACCTCATACGTATCTAGATGTATGAACAATTCTTATTTTCTTATAGTCTTTTGACCTTATGATTATTTACTTTTGACCAATATAATAATTAAACTATAAATGCTATAAGATTTGTTAAACTAAAAATCACTTTATTTATAATAAAATATTGTCAAATACATTATTACACTCTTGCTATTGAGCATAATCCCAACGAATAATATTTTGTCAAACAAAATTTATAAACCCAATTTGCATTCAAAATTGATAAACAATACAGTGACAAGTATGTGTATCGTCCACAGAGATCATGTTATACTTATGTGAACAAATTGTTGCTCTAGATTAAATGCAAGAAAAGTAGATTGCAAAGCTTGTTATATAGAAATTAACTAAAATGCAACTAAGTCTAAACTACTTAAAAATGCAACAAGTTAGTAAATGAAAATTGTATGATGAAAGGACAAAAGGAATAATGGATCTAATAGGAAAACAATGGGTAAAGTTGAACTCACAATTATGAACTTAAGACAAAGGAAACCAATCTAGATGTATAGCATTGGTTGTATAACTCTCATGGTTTTCCAATCTAGATTTATAGTATTGGCTACTCATAATTGATTTTCCATGAATGAGCATCTATCAAATAAGGGATTAATCTCTTAATAAAATCATCAACCTCAATGTATAGAATTGATGCTTAACCCATCACAAGCAATCAACCTAGATGTATAGAATTGATTACCCATTCAATGTTAGATAAGAATTGAGATTATAAAATTCGGGTCTCACTTCAGGATGTACTCTTATTTGACCCTTCCAATCAATTGAGCTAAAGAAGATTGAGTAGATGTATACCCAATCAAACACTCAAATAACTTTCTCAAACAAATTGCTAAGAGAGGAATGTAACAATCTAAGACAATTCATCATTGAAATAGATTAATGCAATGAATAGAACAAATTTGATAGATTAATATAAAGATAAAGAGTTTATTACAAAGCCCACAATTCACCAAAGAATCGCATCATCCCCCTAGTGGGGTGATTAGCTACTCATGTCTATTACAAGAAATAAGCAAGGAGAAGAGAATAGAAGAAAACCCATAGATGAATTCTCCTTCTTGATGCTCTAAATTGGTCTCATTGCTTCCTTTTAGTGATTAGATTATGTAGGTGATATGAGAATTGAATGGATTTTTATAGAGAAAAGAATTCCTAGATCTAGAGAGAGAAAGTGGTTATGACAAGGTATGTGGGCATTTTCGTGTCCTAACAGAAATAATCCTATATATCGGTGCCTTTAAAATGGCCTAATTTTACTAATGTGGCTTCATAACGCACTAAATGCACTGGTTGTGCATGGGAGGGACCCGCGTAGTGACCAATGCACTGACCTAATACTCATATTTCCATCTCCCAGGTTTAGTGAAAGCATGGTTTGTACACGGGTTGGGACCCGTGCAGTGTCCCGATCAATAACCGGATGCACCTGCCCTGATCCTTGGTCAACTCATTGGTTTATTCAAGTGCGTGATTCGTGCGTGGGTCATGACCCGCGCATTTGCCAGTCTTCTAGTTCTTCTTCATTGTAGGCGAGGTAGTTCACGAGTAAGGACCCGCACAGTACCAGCGTACTTGGCATGTACACTTGATCAGTTCTTGGCCTTTTTCTATACAAATCCATGTATTTCATTCAATCTTTCGAAATATACCTAATTGCCTGTAAACATATAAAACGAGCTTTAAGACACATAAAAACACACGAAAACGAGACAAAGGACATGGAATTTAGGGCAAAAATGTATGACATTTTTGCACGATCAGTTCTTGCCAACCATAACAAAATAGGGTATGTACGACATTAGAAATACGAAGCGTCACCCATAACAATCAAGAAATAAAAGATTGATTACGATACAGAGATACTTTTAATGCATCAAAGGAGTCGAATAGATGAAAAGAAAGAACAATCCTATAATGTTAACTCACAAAAGAAATTTTCTCTCCAAAAAGTACCGACCCAGATAAAATTGTTATATCCCAAAATGTGAAAGTGATTTCCTCCAAAAAGTCAGCAAAAAAAATTCATCTGCTAGAAAGTTACGAGTCTTTATTTATTATCTGAATATCTTAATATTTTATAAGGCTTTTTTAAAACAATAAAATTTAACTGCATTATAACAATTTTTCAACCAATGGTTATATGTTAATTATATTTCATTCGAATATAATTTTTTTTTCCAATGTTACAGCCCAAACCTTCCATTTGCTAAAGACATAGGTAAGACACGATAATGGAAAACAGAAGATTAAGAAATGCTGAGTGTGTGAGTTTATTGTTGAAGAACAATCCAGCGAATAAAATGTCACTTTAAATCAAGAGCCTTATGTTTTAGACTAAAGAGATGAAATACAAGTGAAGGATGTAGAAGTTGATGATCGTGGACATGAGACCATTGAAGATCCAATGCAAGTAAAGCCTTCAATTACTTTCTTTGTGGAAGAAGAGGATGTTGTGGATAATTCATGTCATCCTTAAAAAATAAGGTATGTACGACACTATAAATACGAAGTGAAGAAGAGAAAATGCACCCTCTAACCTCAAGAATTGGAGAATCTGATAGTGATACAAGGACACTCTTAACGCGCCAGAGGCATCGAATAGGCGAACTCAAAATGTTGTCTCACACAAAAACATTTCCTCTCTAACAGATGCCAAACAAGATAAAATTACTAGATCCTAAATTGCAAAAGTAATTGCCTTCAAAAAGTCAACAAAACAACAAGCAACTGCAAGAAACTCTTGAGTCGTCATTTAGAATATAGAATCCGATCATTCCAATCTCTAGTTTGACCATGTTAAAATATTCAATCCAAAAACTAATCAAAATATTCGTTCCAAAATATATAATTGGTTTAAAGAAATCCAAAATAATTGGTTTAATATTATAATATACTAGTTTTTTTATTGTTAAAATTTGTATATAAATAAATTAAAATTAATATATATAGTGGGGGTAATGAGGGAATGAATTTGGGGGGTGTCCCCTCACCCCCACCCCTAAAACCCATTTGGGGGTAAAATTTGCCCCCAAAAATCCATGGGGAGCTGTGGGGGATATGTTGGGATTATGCTCGATAGCAAGAGTATAATAATGTTTTTGACAATCTTTTCATATTAATAAAGTGATTTATAGTTTAATAAATCTTATAGCATTTATAGTTTAATTATTATAATTGTCAAAAGTAAATAATCATAAGGTCAAAAGACTATGAGAAAAGAAGAATTTTTCATACATCTAGATATGTATGAGGTAGACACAATTGTTTAGTTAGTCTTGAATAATATTCACAACTTAAGATAAAGGTTGGGCGTCTTTATCTTGTCAAAGTTGTAGATTCTTTTACTAGCATTTGAGTAAGATCAAATGTAATATGATGATAAAATCATCAAAGTGTGGTGTCTTTGGGTAAAAGAATCTAGTGCACTAGGTGCATTAAATAGGATCACAGTGAATTACTTTATCCAAAACATCAATGAATAAAAGTTTTCACTAGAAGACAATCGAAGAGTCTATCTTAATCTTGATAAATGGTGGACTTATGGTTACAAGTGTTATCATTTGAGCTATCAATGAGTACGATTATATAGCATAGTCTATCCTCGGTAGTTTTGTGGTATTAATTTTTTAATCGATAGAGGACTTCATTTATATATATGGACATCGTGGCTCCATTTATTAAATGAGAATAGAATATCATCATATGAATGATTTGAGGTATTGGATATTAAATCTTAACGTTAAGTTTTCAATTGTGACTATTGAAACATGGCTTCTGGACAAGTCAAAATATCCAAGTTCAAAATGTGGTCATATGAGTAAATATGGTAACTTGGAGAGCTATAGGCGGTCTATGAGCTCTTGGCGAATTCTGATACTCTTCACGTGGATACACTTTCTCCATTCAGATTGTCTAGGTTATGAATGAGCAATATTAACTTCTTCTATCTTTATTTTAGAGTTCAATTTTAGTTCTTTAGTGGAATGAACTAAAATTAATAGATCGAACCTAAGTGAATCATTTGTTTATTGTGATTAGGTTATGTCTATTGGAGCTTAAATTTAGATAGCCCGCCAAGATCCCAATCCACACGAACTTGTATGGATCACTTGATATATTCTACCGGACCAATTTATGGGTCCATTTAGAATTGTATTGAGGCATGTGAACTTGTTTCTTTTTGTAAGAATGAGTCTAGTTCACATGTGGACTTTTTATTAAGGTCCAATGGATTTAATAAAATAAGAAAAATAATATATATGCCCATATGTTTCTTGGGCGAGAAAGGCTAAATATTTTAGCTTAATTATATAGTTTTTTATTTTATTATTTAATTAAATGGAAATTAATTAATTTGGTAATTAATTGATTATTTAATTAAAAGTCAAAATCGTTTTCCTAATAGGAGAAGGTCTCCTAATATTATAGTATTATAAGTAGTATAATTAATATTAAAGACTATATTTGATATGTAGATAAATAAATGGAATTATTTATCTAGTCAAATTAGGAAGTCTTTAATATGGTCACAAATTCACTAATGAGTTGGATTAGGAGTCTTGGTGTAGAAAAGAATTCTTTTTGAAAAAAGATTCTTAGTCACTAAGTAAATCCACCTAAGGATTCTTGCCCATTAAATAAATCCTTTTTAGGAGAGGATTTGGTCTCATATATATACTACCAAGACATAATTTTTGGTGTGAGAAGTAGTTTTTTATTTGTTTTTTATTGTTATAAAAAAAACTTCATCCAACTCGTTGTGTGAAGAATTCGGCCAAGCATAGAGAAAAGAGGGAACGTTTTTGCTTTCGATAGTACACTAGTATCCTTTGTATCAAAAGGGTTTTGTGTATAACATCGAATCAAGGTTCACGCGAGTTTCAATCAAATTGATTGATAATTCACAAGTGACCGGACGTTCTTGGTTTTTCTTATGGAGGATTATTGTGACTAACAAAGAAGAAGATTTTGTTTGTTTCTATCCTCAGATATACATTTTAAAGAAAGGGAGTCCACACTCCTAGGTGATTCACATTCGTGATTGGATTGGAAGATCTTACGGATTCAATTCGACGCTAGTTCAATAGTCACGAAAAAAAAGGTATGACACTTTTAATATACATCAATTAATCTAGAGTTAAGGTTCTTTCTTTTAAAGGGAAAAGTTTTTAAATATACTAAACCCTAATTTTTTTCACGCATTCGTTGTGCGATTTTCCCTACAATTGGTATCAGAGCCTGATTGTGCCCTTGATTAATTGATGTATGTGTACGTGAATCCTTTTCTTTTTATTGTATATATGCATGTTTTAGAAAGAGATGACATTCTAGGTATTCGTATATATATTTACAGTGGAATGTATGGATATATATATATATATATATATATATATATATATATATATATATATGTGTGTGTGTGTGTGTGTGTATGTGTGTGTGTGTGTGTGTGTGTGTTTGTGTGTGTTTTTTATATATGGTTTGTTGTTACTCAATTTTGGTCCTAGAATTTCATTGTATTTTTTTTTTTGGATTGTAACAAGAAGGGTGGCCTATCATCGTCGTAATTTCCTTCTTGGTAGTTGCTAATTTTTTTTATTTTGTTGTTGTAATAATAATAAAAAATGCACTATATTGTAATTAAAAAAGCTGCAGTATTTTTTTATTTAAAATTCTTTTGTAATACATTCAAGTATCGAAGACTCGAAGGTTTGAAGAATTGGAAGCAACTGGAACAAGTTTGGGACTTTGCGAGCTATAGCAACAAACGTGCGTGCGATGAGCACATGACAACGATTGTTGTGGCATGGGCTGAGCACAGCAGCCCTTTGGAAACCATTGGCTGCGCATGGCGGCCCCTTATGGGGTTGTGGGTTGTGCATGCCCATGGGAGGGAGCCAAGGGTGCGCACGCCCATAGGAGGCATCCGAGGGAGTCCAAACGACGAAGGTCACGTGAAGACTTGTTCGCCAAGAAAGGAGTTTTTTGTATTCCAAGACATGTAATTTACTTGCATTTTTAGGATGGACCAAAATTGTTGCTATTTATATTTTTATAAATATTGCAATGTTTGTCAATGTTTGATAACATGTCATATAGAATAGGATTGCCACTCGTATATCTCTTTGGTATGAACATGCATTGAATTGTTTAGGTATCTAATTGGCATCTAGATAACTTGGTAAATCATTCTTTGGAATTCGATCACACTCCTTAAATAATTCAGTGGGAGAAGGTGTTTTGGAACACATACGGCCTCCAAGTTTAGTTAAGCTTTATGTTTCGTGTAATAACCTCCCAAGTGGTATTCATGAATGGAATTTAGCAAGATACTTCCTTACAAGGATAGACTAGACAATTAACCCAAACGATATCTACTCCCAAAAGAGGGATATTCATCAGGAAATATATTGAAAGTCGATAACTTGGTAACACACTTAATGTGATTTTATTAATATCCTTCGAAGAGTTCTTGTTAATAAAATTACAAGGCTAAAATTGAAAATTATGGTTGTTATGTTAATAATTAGGTGGGACCTAGTCCGACTAGTAAATGGTGCGAACTCCTAAAAGAGGCATGACATTTATGGGTGTTGGATCACCATTGAATTTTACGATTGAATTATTTTTAATTCAAGATAAATATTTAAAAGTGCTTTACAATGATTTTTTACTTATATAATTTTTGTTATTAAAAAGAAATCATGACCCCATCCCTAATCAAACATCCTAAAAGATAATACTTAAACTGATGATAATTATGTCAAATGGAAAAGGAAAATTGGGTTGTTGTTGCAAGTTGAAAAACCATAAGTTCATTATGTCTATTCCTAAAACACCTACTCCTATTAATGAATCTAATGAGAAGCAAAGAGATGAGTATCAGTAATGGAAGTCTTCAGATGAGATGGCTAAATGTACGTTACATTATTGCCATCATCTCCAACGTGTTGCAACAACAACAACATGAAGGAATGGAGACTGCTGCCGATATAATGATATCTCTGGAAGAGATATTGCTATAAAGTTCAGGACAACTAAGACAGAGGCAGTGATTGCTTTCATGAATCTTGGGATGAAACCTGGATAGGATTTGAAAGATCACTTGTTGAAAGTCATAGCACATCTCAATATTGTTGAACTCAATCATGCTGAGATAGATGGTGAGACGAAAAATTGACATGATTGTCAACTCACTGTCGAATTCCTTTGATTAGTTCAAATTGGACTACACCTTGAACAATAAGGAGTATACCTTGCAAGGCTTGATGCAAGATGTTCAAAGCGCCAAAAAGATATGACACATTTGCTATAGAGCAAGTGGGAGATTGTTGGGATTATGCTCGATAGCAAGAGTATAATAATATATTTGGCAATCTTTTCATATTAATAAAGTAATTTCTAGTTTAACAAATCTTATAGCATTTATAGTTTAATTATTATAATTGTCAAAAGTAAATAATCACAAGGTCAAAAGACTATGAGAAAAGAAGAATTGTTCATACATCTAGATATGTATGAGGTAGACACAATTCTTTAGTTAGTCTTGAATAATATTCACAACTTAAGATAAAGGTTGGGCGCTTTTATCTTGCCAAAGTTGTAGATTCTTTTGCTAGCATTTGAGTGGGATCAAATGTGTTATGATGAGTCTAAAATCATTAAAGTGTGGTGTTTTTGGGCAAAAGAATATAGTGCAGTAGGTGCATTGAATAGGATCACAGTGAATTACTTTAAAAAAATTGTCAATAGATAAAAGTTTTCACTAGAAGACAATCGGAGAGTCTATCTCAATCCTGAGATAAATGATGGACTTATAGTTGGTAGTGTTATCATTTGAGATATCAATGAGTATGATTATATAGCATAGTCTATCCTCGATAGTTTTGAGGTATTCATTTGTTAATCGATAAAGAACTTCATTTATAGATATGGATATCGTGGCTCCATTTATTAAATGAGAGTAGAATATCATCATATGGATGTTTTTAGGTATTGAATAATAAATCTTAACTTTAAGTTTTCAACAGTGTTTATTGAAACAAGGCTTCTGGACAAGTCAAAATATCCAAGTTTAAGATGTGGTCGTATGAGTAAATATGGTAACTTGTAGAGCTATAGCCGGTCTCTGAGTTATTGACGATTACTGGTATTCTTCACGAGGATACACTTTTTCCATTAAGATTGTCTGCGGTATGAATGAGAAATATTAACTTATTCTATCTTTAAATAAGAGTTCAATTTTAGTTCTTTAGTGGAATAAACTAAAATTAATAGATCGGACTTAAGTGAATCATTTATTGATTGTGATTAGGATATGTCTATTGGAGCTTAAATTTAGATAGCCCATCAAGATCCCCATTCCACACGAATTTGCATGGATCACTTATGGGTCCATTTAGAATTGTATCGAGGCATGTGAACTTGTTTCTTTTTGTAAGAATAGGTCTAGTTCACATGTGGACTTTTTATTAAGGTCTAATGGATTTAATAAAGTAAGAAAAATAATATATATGCTCATGTATGGTCTTGGGCAGGAAAGGATAAATATTTTAGCTTAATTGTATTGTTTTTTATTTTGTTATTTAATTAAATGGAAATTAATTAATTATTTAACTAAAAGACAAAATCTTTTTCCTAATAGGGGAAGGTCTCCTAATATTATACTATTGTTGGTAGTATAATTAATATTAAAGACTATATTTGATAAGTAGAAAAATAAAAGAAATTATATATCTAGTCAAATTAGGAATTCTTTAATATGGACATAAATTCACTAATGAGTTGGATTAGGAGTCTTGGTGTAGAAAAGAATTCTTTTTTGAAAAGGATTCTTGGTCACTAAGTAAATGCGCCTAAAGAAAAGATTCTTGCCCACCAAGTAAATCCTTCTTAGGAGAGGATTTAGTCTCTTATATATACTACCTATTAATTTCGACCAAGACATAATTTTTGGTGTGAGAAGTTTTTTTTATTTGTGTTTTATTGTTATAAAAACAAAACTTCGTCCAACTAATTATGTGAAGAATTCGGCCAAGCATAGAGAAAAGAGGGAACATTTTTGTTTTCGATAGTACACTAGTATCCTTTGCATTAAAAGGGTTTTGTGTACAACATCAAATCAAGGTTCATGCGAGTTTCAATCAAATTGATTGACAATTCACAAGTGACCAGACGTTCTTGGTTTTTCTCTTGGAGGATTATTATGACTAACAAAGAAGAAGATTTTGCTTGTTTCCATCCTCAGATATATAATTTAAAGGAAAGGAGCCCACATTCCTAGGTGATTCACGTTCGTGATTGGATTGGAAGAACTTACGGATTCAATTCGACGCTAGTTCAATCGTCACAAAAAAAAATGTACGACACATTTAATATAGATCAATTAGTCTAGGGTTATGGTTCTTTCTTTTAAAGGGAAAGTTTTTAAAATATACAAAACTCTAAATTTTTTTCACGCTTCTATTTTACGATTTTCCCTACAAGATAGGCCTATAGGGAAACACCCATCTCTAATATTTAGGACGTAGAGCTTTAATAGAATAGAAATTAAGTTGGAAGTATGTGCATTTGAGTATACTTTATATACATTGTTCTAAACATTTTTGCACGGTTTGGATAAAAAAAAGACTTGTAATGTTTAGATCATCTAAACATAATTTCCTTATGTCATTAGGAAACCTACTTGAACTAGGATTCTTATAACAAGATGATTTTAAGTTGGATTAGGACGCTCAACACATTAGTAGTTTTGAAGAGTTAAGACTCTTAGTAAAGCGAAGAACTTGATCTCGATTAGAACTCTTTGAATTGAACCCAGTGTTTGAGTTTTACTAGAAAAGGAATCATGTATTACTTGTCTTATCTAAGGGTCAGTTTGGTATTATGGTAGCTTTTAAAATAATCATTATTAGTTGTACTGAAGAAATAATCTGCTGTAAAGTTAATTAGACAACTGTTTAGTTAATACTGTTGTTGAAATTTTCGTGGGTTAAAAAGCGGTATTCATCCATTTGGTAAAATTTATCTTTAATTGTTGTGATTTTGTATAATGACTAAAACAGACATGATATTGATTTATCATGTGAAGCAAAAAGTTTCTTTTCACATCTCTCAATCTCAAACTCCTATAGTAACCAAAAAATCTAGGGTTTGACAACACCAAGTCTAAAAATAAATAAAAATTGGGTGCTTCTTCCTTTACTCCTTTATTTTCTTTTCACTACAATATTCTTTTATTTCTTTTACTTGACATACGGACACCTGTACCTACAACACTTCAATCTTTTATCACTTTTTTATATATAATTTTTATTGATTGTATTTTTGGGTGAGTTTGTGATGGTAAAGAAAAAGTATGGAAGAGAAGAGGAAGTAGATGTCAAAAAAGATGAGTTTTAAGGTTTTGTTCTAAGTTTGGGTGTTTGTTCTAGAATTGGGTTGAGATGATGAACATATTATTTTAAAAATCTTTTAATTAATCTTATATTTAATTAATGATGAACAAATAAAATTTAATCATATGAAATTAAACCTAAGATATATTTGTATTTATGTTAAGTCAATAGGGATAATTTAGTCTTTTAAAATATTCTATCATAATCACTTTACAAAAGTAACCCTTGCCTGCTTCTTAAAATTACTGTCAAATCCACCCAGATTCTCAAAGAATCAATTTTGAAAATTTTACCAAACATCTGTTTATGTCAAAATTAGTAAATAATCATATTTTAGCTTTTCCAAAACAATACCAACGGAACATATGTTTGTTTCTGGAAACTTTATCGATAGAGTTTCTAGAAAGATTCTTAGAATCATAAAGATTTTTTTCCTAAATATACGGAACATTATTTTTCTATATATACAAAAACCGATCGTAGATATGTTTATAAATATATGATATGTCAACATTTGAAAAATAAAAATCTTTTTATTTTATATACAAACCGATTGGATTGTATTAAGGTATTTTTATTATAATCATATTGCTTTATCAATAGAGGTGTTCACGGTTCGGTTATGAACCACCGTTTCCGGTTATTAACTGCCGGTTTCGGTTCCGTGGAATGGCCTAACAATAACCAGAATGGGGCGGTTTGGGGCGGTTATGTAACCGACGGTTTAGCGTTTATGGTTCGGTTTCTGTTAGCGAAACCGAACGGTTCGGTTCAATTTCGGGGCGGTTTCAATTCAGTCCGGTTTTTTTTCACCTTACAAAAAATTATATATTTATAATTTTATATACATATAAATGTGATTTTTTGTTTAATGGAACTATACAACTAATAGTCTAATTACTAATAAAAATCGACAAACTTTAAATATAAAAAATTGGCCAAACATTTTTATTTGTAATCAAATTTCATTTACAATGTCTATATTATCAATATTCATGTAAAATATGAAATACAATTATTTAAATATACAATTGAAAAATTGAAGTATTTAACAATGAATGTGTAAAAATAAAAGAAATTGACATTGATTAATAAATAAAAATTTATAGTTGCATCTAAATTTATATGAAAAAACAGAAATTGACCTTAATTGAATATAATCTAACAAAGTTCAAACAATAATAAAAATAAAAATTGGCCTTACACTTAATATTGACCACAATTAAGCTGCCTACGTATCCTCCACCATTGTAGAGAAATCAAAATCCACGTAGTTCTTTTACCTTTAATTAGATAGTCGGTTGGAGGTTGGAAGATTTGAATGGAATCTATTCGTTTCCTTCTGTTCTCGTTGTTTGGTCATCTTCGAAGAAATCATTCACTATATATGGCTCGAGTTCTTGTTGTCTAAATTTTACCTTTGTCCAATCATCAACACACGCTTGGGCTTGAAGTGATTGTGGACACAAAATCAATCGTCTTGGATCCAAAATATTTCCACCTACACTAAATTCTTGTTCCACAACAACGGTAGAAACTGGCATTCCAAGAATTTGTTTGGTAGTAATAGCCAAAATTGGATATTCTTGTTCTTAATCTTTCCACCAACCCTGGATAGTAAATTTATCTTCTAAAAATACATAATTGGCTTCTAAATATCGATCTAGCTTAGAATTCAAGTCAAATGAGGATGAAAAAGTTGTTCGTAATTTTTTGGCTCTTTGGGAAAACAATCGATCCCCTAAACCCTTTAATTTAAATTTTGAGGAACTGTAGTACCATAATATGTGGGTTGGGGTTGTGAAACCGACATGTTCAAAAACGGACCATATATTCTAAGATATTCATCATATAATTCATATAGCAAAGTCTTAACAGAAGTACAATAACTAAGAACATCAGTTTCTATTCCTAAACTACTGTAGTAATGAGTTAAATAATTCTGCAAACATTCTAATTTAAAGCGTGGATCAAAACATGATGCAAGCAAATAAATATTTGGAATATCCCTATAATATTTTATTCATTTTTTTTCATTGCAGCAACACATTGACTCAATTCAATATCAAATTCACACTCACTGAATGTGCCAGCAATATTAACACTTTTAATAAGAAATAAATGAGTAGTGGGATAGTAAATACCAGATAAAACATCGGTAGCAACATCACAAACACGTAACAATTCAAGAAGTTTCATACATACAGCACAATGCTTCAATTGAAGCGAAATTGAAGGAACGTTATAAGTAATAAAAGAAACTAATATTTTCTTATACTCAACACTTTCATTAAGCAACGTATAAGTAGAATTCCAACGAGTACTAATATCACGAGAAAATTTAATAGGACGCCTACTATTTTGGGAAAAAAAATCAACCATTGTTTTTAGATTTTGTTATGTGTCTAGATATAATTAATACTATCCCTAATTGGTCTAGTATAAACAGAAATAGTTTGTAATCCAGCTTCAACACACAAATTTAAAACATGCCATGCACATCATTGATGAAATAATTTACCTCCAAAATAGGGATTGCATAATTCCTTTAACATAGGAATAGATGCGGAATTGCTTACAGCATTATCAAAACCAATTGTAAAAAATTTGTTTTTGATATGAAACTCTTCAAAAAATAATTTTAAGGTGTCGAAAAATATTGTGAGTTGTATGTGACTCATCGAAATAACGAATTGTAATAATTCTTTTTTACATGATCCAATCATTATCAATATAATGACATGCCACACCTATGTAATGGTGGCTACCAAGATTGTCGGTCCATATATCGGTACATACGGAAACGCGACCTTGATATTGAAAAAAAAAATGATTTTAGTTTGTTTTTTTTAATGGAAAACCGTGCACGTGTGAGAGTGACTCTAGGAACATGTTGTATAGCAAGATTTAATGCAGTTTGACAATAATTAACAAAACTAACTTTCTCATCAAAAATAAAAGGTTATTGTTCTACTGCAACCATTCTTGCTAATTTTTCCTTATTTTTTTCAGACATGTAATGAAATAATTTATTGGTAGAGGTTTCATACCTGGATATTTGTTGGTTACTAGCCCTCACCAATTCGGACGGATGATTTCTTCTAATATGGTTCCAATTCGTGCAATATCCAAAGGACTTGCCAGTCGTGTATGTTTTTGGACAGTAGTTGCACATGTAGGGAAAAAAAACCACGCGCAGCGGAAGCGTGAGAAAATTTAATATAATTAGGGTTTGTGTATAAATAAATAAAAAATCCCTTTTATGCAACGAGAACCTTAACCCTAGATTAATTTATGTATATAAAATGTGTCTTACCTTTTTCTCGTGATGATTAAACAAGCGCTGAATTAATTTTGCAAGATCTTCCAATCCAATCACGAATATGAATCACCTAGGAGTGTGGGCTCCATTTCTTTATCTTGTATACTTGAGGATGGAAACAATCAAAATCTTGTTCCTTGTTAGTCACAATAATCCTCCAAGAGAAAATTCAAGAACGTCCGGCCACTTGTGAATTATCAATCAATTTGATTGAAACTCGCGTGAACCTTGATTCGGTGTTGTACACAAAACCCTTTTGATGTAAAGGATACTAGGGTACTGTCAAAAATAAAAAAATTCCCAATTTTCTCTTCTTGGCCGAATTCACACTATCTCTATAAGTTGGTCAAATTTTGTCCAGAGTAAAAACCAAATTTTTTCGCTTAAAATTATCTCTTGCTTGGCCGAATTCTCTCTTTATAAAGTCCCAAGCTTGGCCAAAATTAATTCTTGCAATTAATTAAAGCTGCCTGAAGTTTCCAAACCTATATATATATATAGGATCATAAGTAATCTCCTAAGAAGGATTTACTTGGTTGACAAGAATCCTTTCCTTAGGTGGATTTATTTTGTAGTTAAGAATCCTTATCTAAAAGGAATTCTATCTTCCTCTTATATATACATAGCTGGCCGAAATTTCATAGAATATAATTAGGAGACTTAATTCTTTTTCAATGAATCCTTCTGGTTGCATCATGTAGATGCTTTCGTCAAGACTTCCATTAAGGAAAGTTGTCTTGACGTCCATTTGCCAAATCTCTAGGTCTAGAGATTCCGTAATGGATAAGAGTATCCTAATGGATTTAAGCATGGTCACAGGAGAGAAGGTTTCTTCATAATCGATACCTTCCTTCTGTGTATAACCTTTAGCTACCATTCTAGCTTTAAAGGTTTCCACCTTTAAATCCATTCCTCTTTTCCTCTTGTATACCCACTTGCACCCGATGGGTTTTATCCCTTTAGGCAAGTCTACAAGAGACCAGACTTTGTTTTTTAAAATAGATTCAATTTTGGATTGCATTGTCTTTTGCCTATGGTGACAATCAACATCTTCCATTGCTTCCTTATACGTATAGGGATCATCGTCGTCCGGAAGATTCTCTACAGATTCTCCTAGATCGACGTAACTCTCGGGTTGTCTAACAACCCTCCTACTATGACGAGGTATGGTAGATTATTGATCTTGTGTTGGTACGAAACTTACAATTGGGCTTGGTTGTAAAACCTCTTGTGAAATTGTATCTCCTAAAATCTCATTCAGGACAATTCTACTTTTAGGCACAAAATTATTCATATAGTCCTTTTCCAGAAATTTAGCATTTGTCGAAACAAATACTTTAAGATATGAAAGACTATTAAAATAATATCCTTTAGTTCCTTTTGGATACCCTACAAATATGCATGTTTCTGAACGGGACTTCATCTTTTCTGTCTTTCCTTTTAACTTATGCACAGGAGATCCAAATATCCTTAAGTGTTGTAAACTAGGCTTTCGCCCGATCCACAACTCATGCTGTGTTTTAGGAACCGAATTAGATGGTACATCGTTTAGAATATATAGTGTTGTTTGTAAAGCATATCCCCAAAAGGAATTAGGGAGCGTTGAATAACTGAACATAGACCTAACCATATCCAAAAGAGTTCTACTTCTCCTTTCTACCACCCAATTTTGTTGAGGTGTGCCTGGTGTAAAAAACTGAGAAATTATCCCATTATCAATAAGATATTGCTGGAACTCACCAGATAGATATTCTCTACCAAGATCAGACCTCAAGATTTTTATGCGTTTCTCAAGCTGATTTTCTACTTTAGCTTTAAATGCTTTGAACATATCAAAAGCATCCGACTTATGTCTCATGAGATACACATAGCCAAATCTTGAGTTATCATCCGTGAATAGTGATGAAGTACTCATATCCACCTCTAGCTTTAATGCTCATAGGTCCACACACATCAGTGTGTATCAATCCTAAAAATTCGATGGCTCTTGTGCCTTTGGTCGTAAACGACCTTTTGGTCATTTTACCTTCCAAACAAGATTCACAAGGTGGTAGATCATCAACCTTTAAGTCACTTAGAGGTCTGTCACTTACCAATCTTTTAATCATGTTAAGGTTAATATGACCTAAGCGCAAATTCCATAGGTAGGTTTCATCTTTTAATAATTTTACTCTTTTATGATTAGGTTCTGTTGATTATGTGTCTAACAAGTGAGAGATATTTTCATGCAAATAGAATAAACGGTTTTCCAATGTACCTTTACAAACAAATTTGTTATTCTTACAAATAACAAAACCTTTTATTAAAAGTAACCGAATATCAAAATTTATTTAGACAAGAGGCTGAAACTAAATTCATCTTGAATTGTGGTACATAATAAACGTTTATTAAAACTAAATGCCTATAAGAATCTAAATTGATTCTAATATCTCCCACTACACTAGTAGACATCAACGCTCCATTGCCTAAATGCAAGTTGAATTCATTCTCATTCAGTCTTTTCCTTTCCCAAAACCCCTTCTAGTTAGGCCCAAGTTGCTTTTTCTTCTGTTGATACTTGACCTTCTGTCAGGTCTTAACAGTAGCAACTTTACCAACCATATGAATCTCTTGACCCTTGCCTTTCACAATAATCATTTTGGCACTTTGAACATCTTGCATCAGGCATTGTAAGGTGTATTCCTTATTGTTCAAGGTGTAGTCCAACTTTGAACAAAACAAAAGGAATCCGATAGTGAGTTGACTATCATGTCAAGTTTTCGTCTCACCATCTATCTTAGCACCATTCAGTTCAGCAATGTTGAGATGTGCTATGACATTCATCATGTGATCTTTCACAGCCTGTCCAGGTTTCATCCTAAAATTCATGAAAGCAGACACTGCCTCTCCTCTTAGTCGTCCTAGACCTCATAGCAAACATCTCCTCTAGAGACATCATTATATCGGCAGCAGTCTTCATTCCTTCATGTTGCTATTGCAACAAGTCGAAGATGATGGCCATAATGTAACGTACATTTAGCCATCTCATCTGAAGATATCCATTACTGATACTCATCTTTTTGCTCCTGAGTAGTTTCATTAGTTTGGTGGTTTAGGAATAGACAGAATGATCTTATGATTTTTCAACTTACAACAACCCAATTTTCCTTTTTCCATGTGACATAATTATCATCAGTTAAAGTATTATCTTTTAGGAATTTGATTAGGGATGGGGTCATGATTTCTTTATATTAACAAAAATTATATAAGAAAATAATCATGATATAGCACTTTTGAATATTTATCTTGAATTAAATAAAATAATTCAATCGTAAAAATTCAACGGTGATCCAACACTCATAAATGTCACGCCTCCTTTGGGAGTTCGCAATATTTACTAGTTGGACTAGGTACCACCTAATTGTTAACATAACAACCAACGTTTTCAATTTTAGCCTTGTAATTTTTATTAACAAGAACTCTTGGGTGGATATTAATAAAATTACATTGAGTGTAATACCAAGTTATCGACCTTTAATATAATCCCTCACGGATATCCCTCATGTGGGAGTAGATATCATTTGGGCTAATTGTCAAGTCTATCCTCGTAAGGAAGTTTCTTGCTAAATTCCATTCATGAATACCCTTTGGGGGTTATTCACAAAACATAAAGCTCAACTAAACTTGGAGGCCGTAGGTGTTCCAAAACACCTTCTCCCACTCAATTGTTTAAGGCGTGTGATCGAATTCCAAATAATGATTTACCAAGTTATCTAGATGCCAATTTAGATACCTAAACCATTCAATGCATGTTCATACCAAAAGAGATATATAAGTGGCACTCCTATTCTATATGACATGTTATCAAACAATGACAAACATTGCAATATTTACAACAAATATAAATAGCTTCAATTTTGGTCCATCCTAGAAAAGCAAGTAAATTACATAGCTTGGAATACAAAAAACTCTTTTCTTGGTGAACAAGTCTTCACGTGACCTTCGTCATCCGAACTCTCTCAGCTGCCTCCCATGGGCGTGCCCACCCTTGGCCCTTACCCATGGGCGTGTGCATGCCACAAACCCATAAAGGGCTGCCATGCGCAGCCCACGGCTTCCATATGGCTGCCGTGCGCATCCTATGCCACAACAAACGTGGTTGCGTGCTTTTTACATGCACGTTTGTTGCTATGGCTCGCACGGTCCCAAACTTGTTTCGGTTGTTCCCAATTCTTTATATATTCGAGTCTTCGATACTTGAGTGTATTACAGAAGAATTATAAATAAAAATACTGCAGCTTTTTTATTATTATTACAACAAATTACATTGAAATTCTAGCTTTTTTATGGTGATAATAGATCACCCTTCTTGTTACAATCCCAAAGCAAAATTACATTGAAATTCTAGGACCAAAATTGAGCAATAACAAACCACACCATATATAAAACATATATATATATATATATATATCCATACATTCCAATGTAAATATATATGCGAATACCTTGAGTGTCATATCTTTCTGAAACATGCATATATACAATAAAAAGAAAAAGATTCACGAACACATACATCAATTAATCCAGGGTACAACCAGGCTCTGATACCAATTGTAGGGAAAATCAGTTCAAAACGCAACGGAAGCGTGATAAAAACGAAAACTAGGGTTTGCGTATAAATAAATAAAAATCCCTTTTACGCAACGAGAACCTTAACCCTAGATTAATTGATGTATATTAAAAGTGTCGTACCTATTTTTTCGTGACTATTGAACTAGCGTCGAATTGAATCCGTAAGATCTTCCAATCCAATCAAGAACGTGAATCACCTAGGAGTGTGGGCTTCCTTTCTTTAAAATGTATACCTAAGGATAGAAACAAACAAAATCTTATTCTTTGTTAGTCACAATAATCCTCCATAAGAAAAACCAAGAACGTCCGGTCACTTGTGAATTATCAATCAATTTGATTGAAACTCGCGTGAACCATGATTCGATGTTGTACACAAAACCCTTTTGATACAAAGGATACTAGTGTACTATCGAAAAGAAAAACATTCCTTTTTTTCTCTTCTTGGCCGAATTCACATTATCTCTATAAGTTGGTCGAATTTTGTCCAGAGTAAAAACCAAATTTTTCTCCCTTAAAATTCTCTCTTGCTTGGCCGAATTCTCTCTTTAGAAAGTCCCAAGCTTGGCCGAAATTAATTCTTGCAAATAATTAGAGCTGCCCAAAATTTCCAAACCTATATATATATGACCATAAGTCCTCTTCTAAGAGGGATTTACTTGGTTGGCAAGAATCCTTTCCTTAGGTGGATTTATTTGGTAGTTAAGAATCCTTATCTAAAAGGAATTCTATCCTCCTCTTATATATACATAGCTGGCCGAAATTTCATAGAATATAATTAGGAGACTTAATTCTTTTCCTAAGAAGGATTTACTTGGTAATTAAGAATCCTTTCCTTTGGTAGATTTACTTGTTGGTTAAGAATCCTTTTCAAAAAGGAATTATATCCTACACCAAGACTCCTAATCCAACTCAATAGTGTATTTGTAACCATAATAGAGACTTCCTAATTTGATTAGATAAATAATTCCTTTTATTTATCGACTTATCAAATATAATATTTAACATTAATTATACTACCAACAATAGTATAATTTAGGAGACCATCTCCTACTAGGAAAAATATTTTGACTTTTAATTAAATAATTAATTAATCACAAAATTAATTAATTTCCATAAATTAAATAACAAAATAATATAACATAATTAAGCTATTCTAAATAGTCTTGCCGCCCAACACATATATATATGGGCCAATATATTATTTTCTTATTTTATTAAATCCATTTGACCTTTATAAAAAGTCCACATGTGAACTAAACTCATTCTTACAAAAAGAAGCAAGTCCACATGCCTCAATACAATTCTAGATGGACCTCTAAATTGGTCTGGTAGAATATATCAAGTGATCCATGCAATTTCGTGTGGATTGGGGATATTGGCGGGCAATCTAGATTTAAGCTCCAATAGACACAACCCAATCACAATCAATAAATAATTCACTTAGTTCCGATCTATTTAATTTTAATTCATTCCACTAAAGAACTAAAATTGAACTCTTAAATAAAGATAGAATAAGTTGATGTTACTCATTCATACCCTAGACAACCTTATTGGAGAAAGTGTATCCTCATGAAGAATACCAGTAATCGCCACGAGCTCATAGACCGCCTATAGATCTCTAAGTTACCATATTTACTCATATGACCATATTTTGAACTTGAATATTTTTGACTTGTCCAGAAGCCATGTTTCAATAGACAATATTGAAAACTTAATGTTAAGATTTAATATCCAATACCTCAAAATATCCATATGATAGTATTCTACTCTCATTTAATAAATGGAGCCACGATGTCCATATCAATAAATGAAGTCCTCTATCGATTAACAAATGAATACCACCAAACTATCGAGGATAGACTATGTTATATAATCGTACTCATTGATGGCTCAAATGATAACACTTGCAACCATAAGTCCATCATTTATCTCACGATTGAGATAGACTCCCTGATTGTCTTCAAATGAAAATTTTTATCCATTGACGGTTCTAGATAAAGTATTTCATTGTGATCCTATTCAATGCACCCAATGCACTAGATTCTTTTGCCCAAAGACCTCACTTTGATGATTTTAGACTCATCATAACACATTTGATCCCATTCAAATGCTAGCAAAAGAATCTAGAACTTTGACAAGATAAAGGCACCCAACCTTTTATCTTAAGTTGTGAATATTATTCAAGACTAACTAAAGAATTGTGTCTACCTCATACAAATCTAGATGTATGAACAATTCTTCTTTTCTCATAATCTTTTGACCTTATGATTATTTACTTTTGAAAATTATAATAATTAAACTATAAAAATGATATAAGATTTGTTAAACTAGAAATCACTTTATTAATATGAAAATATTATTACACTATTGCTATCGAGCATAATCCCAACAGCACATGATTTTGATTGTTCCATCATCTAACTCGATTTTCTTTATATGCACTCTGAAGAGATCAGACTTCAACGGCTTTTCTTCTTCACCTGTATCAAATTCATTTGAAGAGGGTGACTTAGTAGAAGGGGTAGATATATTTTCATTACTAATGGGAGTATTGGGATTTGGCTAAGAAAAAAAAAGGGATTAGGATTAAGAGGGGGGTCGAATGCAAATTGAGTTTGAAGGAACTTGTGGTTAAGTCGGTCATTATAATTGACGTCTTCACCTTCGTGTTCCAACAAATATTGCAATGGACCCTTTCCTTTGTCCAAATTTGTAGGACCTGAACCTTCTACCCCACTTGCCATTATAAAATTAATTATAAATACAAATTGAAAAACAAATAGATAATCATAAGTAAATAATATATTATTGTAAAATAGAAGATATATAATTATAAATTTATATGAGATATGAGAATAAAATAAAATTGTTGAATGTAGAGAGAATTGAGAATTTGAGATTGAGAGAGATTGAGAGAAGACGGGAGTGGTGTGAAGAAGAATGAATTGTGGAGGGTATTTATAGAATTGGAGTGGAGGGGCATTTTAGAAATTAAAGGGAAAGTGTCGTTAAAGGAAGTCAGGAAGATGACCGTTCAACGGTCATTTTCCTCCAACTGTCGATTTTTTTTCATACACATTGCCACGTGTCAGTAAATAATTGGTTGTTGCATTATTTTTTTTATTGGACAAAGGTCACTTGCACCGTATAAGTGCATACACCCAATGCCCAACGGTAACAAAGTACCACTTGTCACATTGTTATTTATTAATTTAAAAAAAATATCGAAATCGTCGGTTTTGAGGAGGTCCAACCATAACCAACCCGTCGGGGAACCGGTTTCATAACCGGCGGTTTTGATTTCGGTTTCGGTTTCGGTTTCGGTTCGGTTTCGGTTTCGGTTCGGTTTCGAACAATTTAACCGAACTGTGGACACCTCTATTTATCTGTAAAGGAAACAAAAGACTTGAGTCCTACTAGAATACTAATGACTAACTACTTTTCTAATTCAATAAGCATGATTAGTTGGATTTATCAAGCTATTTAAAGTGTTTTATTCAAGAAAATAATCATGGTTGGCCTAAAGAAATGGATGGTGGAGATCCATTTGAAAAAAAAAATGATTTTATTTTGTTATTAATTTTTTTAATTAATATTTGCCCAAAAAAATTTAATTAAAAAATTTCAGTGGAATTTTGGTATTTTGATAGTAAAACATGATCAACGGTTAAGTTTGACTAAGTTTGACTAAGCTTGACTAACTGCAGGAGATGTGAGTATCAATTAACTATAAAGTTATTTTTTGATAAAAAATAGCAAACCTTAAGAGAGTTTGGTACAGTTTGCTCATTTTGAGTACTAACTCGGTTAATTAAAGATGAATGACCGAAAAATGGAGTGAGAGTTACTAAAGCGTATTTCCGTCCCAAACGTGTAAAATATGAACAAAATTTGAAAAATTTCAAAGGGTAACATTTGAAGTTTCTTAAAATTTAAGGGTTATTTTTGAAGTTTGCCATATTTTGAGAATATTATGTTGGAAGGATTGATTTTCATTTACAAAAACCACTTATCAACTTATTATATGTAAATTAATATTTATTACTATTTTATAAAATATAGTGGGATTAAAGGTATTCCTGAATCTAAATAAACATCGACGTTATTTATCACATGAAAGTAATTAATTAAAGTAGATTGATGTACTAATTGGAATCTTGTAGATGGGAATTTATTTGTACTTTGTGATGATAATCCGATACAAAATCTTGAAAGTGGCACCAATTGATTTCAATAAGAACAACCGACCAAGATCACAAAGTAGTTATTTTCTTAAATTAGGCAAAAAGAAGGTAAAAACCCTTGTTTTGTCTTATATATTTATCACTTTCCAATTAATATTTCAATCAAATTTGTTATTGTTAATTTAAAAAATATATATAATAATTCAGGATTTAAAGAGGGAGGGACAAACCGGAAACCATAACCTAGTAGTTTAGTTTGGTTGGTAAACTATTGAACCCAGAGACGTAACCAGAATTAAAAATTACGATGGGCTAGTATATATATATATATATATATATATATATATATATATATATACGGAAATTATCAAGTCAGTACGCACTGATGTAATTATATAAGGACACTGAATGTGAGTCACTTATTTTACATACTTTACCTTGGCATGTATGCACTTGTCAAAACTCTTTTATAATTGAGTGGCTCACATTTAACGTCCTCATATAATTTCATCAGTACGCACTGATAGGATAAGGAATGTATATATATAGTCTTTTATTATCGGTTCGAACGAACAGATATAAAATATATCAGTTCGTAACTTTTGGGTCACTGGTTTTAAAAGATGTATTGACAAATGCATACAGTCAAGTTAAAGCATTTAAATCCAATATCCCACATGTAAGGAACTGATATATGTTATATCAGTTTGAACTGACAATAGAAAAACTGTATATATACATAAATATATACATGTGTGTGTGTATATATATGTGTGTGTGTATATGTGTGGATGATAAGTCTAATGAAATCTAAATATAAATAAAATTTGAAAAAAATTCAAGCACTACACCTATTTTTTCACGGCTTTGTTAAATATGAAATCGTCAGATAAATGGATGAAATATAGGAAAATACAATAAAAATAATTCTTGTACTTATCATTCACAAAAAAATTCATATCAATATTTAGGTGTATTTCAATCAAAAATTCATATGTATATTTCAATAAACTTATTATTAACAAAAGAATTCATATCGAAATTTATAAAAATCAATGTGATTTCATCAAGATCCTAATCGAAATTAAAATAAAGGATCATCTATAAGAGGCTCTATATAAATACATACATATATATATATATATATATATATTACTAAACATTGTAAATGCAAGGCTTATCCATAAAATGTATATTATAAATAAATACGTGAACAAAATTAATAAAAAAAAAATCAAAACAAATTATAAAAGAAAAATGTATTGCAAATACAGTCAAACATTAATTATTTTGTATCTTACAATTTTTCTAAATTCAAACTTTTAAATTTTAAAATATGGATCAATAGCATCGATAATCTCTTTTTCAATGTAGACAATCAAGGAGTTTGTTAAAAACTTATTTTCCATCTCGTTGCATAATGATGTTTTGATAAGCTTCACTACTGAAAAAACTCCTTAAACAATATCATTAGTTTGTAAATTTAAAACTAGGTTAAATAATAATTAGATTACACTTAAAATTCTATAAACTAACAACTATAATAATTCAAAATTTTCAATACAAAATAAAATATTTAAATTCGTAATATTTATAAAAACATACCTAATTGGAAGACCAATTGATGACATTGATAAAAAGACAACCAAATTTTAGTAAATTTTGAGAATGGTGAAGATTGAGAATTACTATTAAATAGAGATGAAAAATAATAAAATAATAAAAATCACAACCATGGTCTCGCTATGTGTTAATGAAAACTCTGAAACGAAGACTCTATTAAGAGAAAATCTTGTCTGGGACAGTTTCACCGTTAGTTAATAAGACCATCAAATCAAGTTTTTCAATTTATATAACTTTAATATTTTAAATTTTGATTTTGTACTTCCAGTAAAAAAAAAAAGTGGACAATTTGATTGGTTGTGAACCATCATGCGTAAGTTTTTCTCCACCGTTAGACTATTAGTACCAATTGACTCACATTCCTATTGCTACATTCGAAAATGGTTTTTGATCTACTTCTCACCTTCTCTCTTCGTCTTGTCCTTACCTTTGTAATCTATTGATATATGATTAATATGGTAAATCAATGGTCTGCATTATTTTTATTAATTTTTATGTTTTATTTAACTAAAAGAAAGAATTAATCATGCCCATTGAATTAGGTGAGGACGATGTGAGAACAAAGTTGTTAATAGTGAAATTCGGCTAGAGGGTCAAAGAGAAATTTTCCACTTTCCCGTCACAAGTCGAAACCCATAATCAACAATCATGAAGCCCGGATAGACCATAAAGCCACCCCTAAGGAGCCGGGAAGGCTGGCTCGGCTTCAAAACCACTAGAATACCAGAACCCGGGCTCCTCCAGGCCATCTATCGGGGAACCTCGGCTCTGCGGTCGAGCTCCTCAACCGCCCCGTGAATGCCAGGAAAAGTGTCCAAGCTCAAGGGACATTCGAGAGAAGCCCGCCAACCACTCCAGAAGCCCGCTGTCCTTACTAGACATAAAGGAAGAATCACGCCTAAATCTACACTACCCCGGCTATCACCCAGGAATGTCTACAAGAGCACCTCTAGCCCCCAAGGGTCAGGGAAAATCCATCTCAAGCTTCTAAGAACAGAGTCGGAGTAGGGATCTACCTCGCTCTATAGGGCAACATGCAGTTGGCTGGGTGACCTCCATGAAAAACCATGCCGCGATAACATACAAGATCATTTCTAGAAGATAACCATCATTAATCCCGTATACGTGCGAACCAAGAGTTTGATTTCAAAAAGGAAACAAACTCATTCACGTTAACTGTTTCCGCTATTTATTCGGGGTCAACCACTTTTAAATGTAGGATCTCGCCCAATAAGGAGGAAACGAATTCAAAGGATCGTGAAGGGATATTAGCAAATTCAAACCAACCTGGACCATGTATAAATAGAGCCAAGCACGATAGCCACAGAGAGAAGAGAGAAAGAAGAGAAAAGGGGAAAACCTAAATTCTGTATTTCAGAACACGGCCACCTTTGTTTCCACTATTCAACTGACACCTAGTTGCCACCAGCCTATATCTTAGAGAGATTGCGAGCATATAAGAGAGTGATTTGTATTCTAAAGCATGTATCAATAATAAAAGCTCTCATTTACTGTTACTACGATCCAGTCTTTCTTTTACCTCTCAACAGGTCAGATATCAACGGTACCGACCCCGGCCACCGCTTTCGTGGTAATGGTCTCAAGGGTGTTAGTAGGAATTTCTCATCCCAAGCAAATTTCCCGTTAACAATTTCTGAAGCCGTTTTTGGGAAACCTCTCACACCACCATCTTTTTACATTCGAAAAGTTTGTTATCTCATAGTAATAATGAGGCTCCGCTCATCACAGGGGCAGCAGGGCACATCGGGATAACCTTCTGATACATCGACACGAAAGGTCCCGAGGAAAGGGAGAAAATTCTGGCTCCATAGCCAGGTTCCTACCCAGCCAGCCACTATGCGGGCTCTTGACCCCCCTCTGAGAAGTCAGGTCGAGGTTGACCAACAAGCAGCGGCCTTCGTAGAAAACATCCGTCTTCGACTACTCATTGAGAGTATCGCTATCCAACAAGCGGGTCTCTGCAATCAAGGGGAGTCAAGAAGGCCTGGGGTTAGGCAACCCGCCTTCGATCGCTTAGGACCTGTCCCTCGGGAATCAGCTCGTAATAAAGCAGGGCTCCCAACCTCGATCCGGGATAGGCTAGTGCCCATGCCCCACACTCCCGAAATGTTGTCACGGTACCAACCAAGGCAAGTCAAATCCGTAACGGACATCCTTCCCCTGGAGCGGGAAGAGCTTCTCCACCCATCGACTTCAAGAAGAGAAGCCTGGGGTAGAGAAGAAGAAAGTCAGCAAAGTCCCCGAACAGAACCCCTCTCCCCCGAAAGAAGGAACCGGGTAGAAGTCGCCAGTTCGTCAGAGTGATCCGATGGTGAGGAATCCAAGATCAACCCAAGGAAATCCGAAAGCAAACGTCTAAAAGACTAGTAGGCAGAGCTTAAGAAAGAGGTCCAATTGATGAAGAAGGGAAAGTACAAGGAGGACAAGAAAGATCCTCTAAGTGAAATGAATGCTCCTTTCACCAGGAAGATCCGGGAAGCAAAGCTCCCACCTAAGTTCAAAATGCCAGCTGACAGATTCTCTGGGACTGAAGATCTCCTAAGCCACTTAGAGAGCTTCGTTCAACAGATGGAGGTCCAGAACACAACCAGGGCCGCTAGATGTCGAATGTTCCCCACTACACTCACGGATTATTCTAAAACCTGGTTTAGGAAACTACCCGTTGGTAGCGATGATTCCTTTACCAAGTTATCAACCGATTTTTGCTCACAATTTCAAGGAGTTAAGCCCCGATTGAAGGAACAGATCCATCTACAGTACGTGATCCAAGAGAGAGGGGAAACCCTCCAGGCATATATCGAGTGTTTCCATAGAGAAGTCATCCAGATGAGGATCTTCACTGAGAAAGAAACACTCACCAACTTCAGAAGGAACCTATGGGCGGGAAAGCTTTTCATGTCTTTAGCTAAGAGACCTCCAAAAACTTACCAAGAAGCCTATGATCGGGCTCTGGAGTAGATTGAGGTCGACGAGCAGCTCAAGGTCAAGATAGAACATAAGGACATGAGAGCCGTAAAGCGATAAAAGAAGGAAGCTCCCAGACCCAAGCAAGCTCAGAAAAGCCATAACAAAAATCAACATACCGCTTCCTCATCTTTCAACCCAGATCAGAAAGGTATTCAGATAAGCGAGCTCCTCCTCAAGCTTCACCACCTCCCAGAACAGTGGCCTCTATAGCTCGTGATGAGAGGGGGTACGACCATTACCCTCCCTTAAATGCATCCTGAGAAACAGTCTACCTTGCCATTCGGGAAAAGGGTTTGTTACAAAAGCCCGCTCCCATGAAAGCCCCGATCGATAAGAGAAATCGTTATAAATATTGTGACTTTCACGAGGACGTAGGGCACAACACTTTAGAATGCTACAATCTACGGAACCAGATTGAGGCTTTGATAAGGGGAGGGTGCTTGATAGAATTCTTAAAACAAGTCAGGGAGAACATTCAGACTGGAAGGGAGGTGCAAGCCGAGATCCGATAACATGCTGAGAAAAGGAAAGGATAGCAGGCGAGCCTGATGCAACAGATTCAGAAAATACATACTATCAGCGGGGGGCCCACTCTGGCCGGTACCTCTAATAGTTCCAGGAAAAACCATGGGAGGAAGGTCTCTCGTACGGACAAGGGTAGGGATATCTTCAAGGTCAACCAGAGATCGACCAACCCCTCCTAGTTGTCACAAATCATTTTTACCAAAGCAGATGTCTATAACACCGTGCAGCCTCATGATTACCCTATGGTCATCACGGTACAAATTACCAACTTCATGGTGCACCGCGTGCTCGTCGACATAGGTAGCAGCATCGACGTCATGTTCAAAGATACCTTGAAAAAGCTAAACTTGAAGCAGTGGTGTTACAATAGTTGCACTACTCCAATATATGGTTTCATTGGGGACTCAATCACACCCATAGGATCAAATATCCTACCAGTGATCATTGGAGCCGTACCTCTCCAGCAAAATATCATGACCAACTTCGTGGTGGTGGATACCCCATTGGCCTACAATGCAATATTAGGAAGGCCATTTCTATCATCCTTGAAAGGGGTCCTTTCTATTTACCACAACGTCTTGAAGTTCCCGGTAGGAGACAAGGTGGGGGAAGTTCGGGGTGATCAGCAAGCAGCTAGGAAATGTTGCGCAGTGTCAGCCAACCCAACAGCTCTAGCAAAATAACTCGCCCAGGTGACGACGATCCAAGGTAGGATAACCCTTTCACTAAGCTTGAAAGATACGGATTCCACCGATTGCCCCGAAGACGGCCTCGTGGTGCTTGATATGGAAGAAAAAATAAGGGAATAGGCCAGCGGCCATCCAGTGGATAGGTTAGAAAAGATTCCTGTCCGAATAAACGATCCCTCGAAGGTCGTCAAGATCGGAGCTACCCTTGAGCCAGAAATGAAAGAGGGTTTGATTATTTTTGCTTGGAGTCATGCTGAGATACCAGGGATCTTGATGACATTAGTTGCACATCGACTGGTGGTGGATCCACCTTTCAAACCTATTAAACAGAAAAGGTGCCACTTCAGCACTGAAAGTAGCGTGGCGGTTCAGGAAGAGGTGGATAAATAACCCAAGCAGGCTTTATTAGAGAAGCCCGTTACCCCGAATGGATCGCCAACATGGTCATGGTCACAAAGGCAAATGAGAAGTGGCGCATGTATGTAGAATACACCGACCTCAATCGGGCATGCCCGAAGGAAAGTTTTCCTATGCCAAAAATTGATCAGCTGGTCGATTCCACCTCCGGGAACAAGCTCCTAAGCTTTATGAACGCTTTTTCTGGCTACAATCAGATTATGATGCATCCCGCAGACCAAGAAAACACCAGTTTCATCACCGCGCAAGGCCTGTACTGCTACAAGGTGATGCCTTTCGGGCTCAAAAATGTTGGAGCTACTTACCAGCGGTTAGTCAATCGGTTGTTCAAGCCCAAAATATGAAGGTCGATGGAGGTGTACATCGATGACATGATCACTAAATATTTAACCTTGGGAGGCCACCGGGACGACCTTCGTGGGACCTTCATGATCTTAAGGGAAAACCAGATGAGGTTGAACCCTTTCAAATGCCCCTTTGGGGTAACTGCGGGGAAGTTTATGGGCTTCATGGTCCATGAAAGAGGCATAGAGACTAACCCAGAAAAAATCATGGCTATCCTGGATCTAGAATCCCCCACATCTCTTAAACAGATTCAAGCCTTGACCGGACAGGTAGCAACGCTCAATAGGTTCATCTATCGGTCTACCGATAAGTGCCTACCATTCTTCAAAGCTATCAAGCAGGGAAGAAACATGAAATGGGATCAGAAGAGCAAACAAGCTTTCCAAGCTTTGAAAAGATAACTAATAAGCCCTTCATTGTTGGTCAAGCGAAATCCTAAAGAAGAGCTCCAAATATACTTGGCCGTTTCACAAACCGCCGTGAGTGGGGCCTTGGTCAAGGAATGCAGGGATAGGATCCAGCAACCTATCTACTATATGAGTCATGCTCTAACCAAGCCCGAAAAGAACTATACTCTATTGGAGAAGCTCGCGTATGCCTTGGTTACCTCGGTAAGGAAACTTTGTCCATACTTCCATGCTCATTCAATAGCAATGGTGACGGACCAACCCCTGCATTAATTCTTAAGAAGGTCGGATGTTTCTAGAAGGCTGGTTCTATGGGCCCTAGAGCTTACCAGTTTGATTTAAAGTATAAGCCTAAGACCACGATAAAAGCTCAGGCTCTAGCAGACTTTGTAGCCGAGCTCTCAATACCTTCAGATCAGGCAGCCCCCACGGTAACAGATGTAACCCTTCAGAGGACTCCAGAATCTGACAACTGGATGAAGGGCTGCGAGTCATTGACTCTCTACACTGACGGAGCTGGGGGTGGAGCGGGCATAGTCCTCATCGACCTAGAATGAACTGAGTGCTGCCACTGTTTTAGGTTTGAATTTAAAGCCACAAACAATGAGGCGGAGTACGAAGCCCTGCTAGCTGGAATAAAGGCAGCCATAGAACTAAGGGTTGATTACTTGAATATCAAGAGCGACTCTTCACTCTTGGTCAACCAAGTCTCTGGGATTATCAGGAAAATGGGGATAATATGATCGCTTACCTAAAATTGGTTCAACAACTGAAGAACGGATTTAAGGGATTCAGAATCGAGCAGATACCTCGACAGCTAAATCATCGGGCTGACGTCCTTGCCAAGATAGCTGCATATGGTGGCCAGACCCTACCTCACGGAGTCCCTCATCAAGTAATCCCCCTACCTAGCATTATGACAGGTAAGCAAGCTTATACCTTGGATCGACAGCCATGCTAGATGGATCCAATAGTGAAGTATCTACAGGATGGGAAACTCCCCAGGGAGCCCGACCAAACTAGGAGGGTTAAAAGGCTCTCGGTCCGGTATTGTATGGTGAATGGGCATTTATACCGAAGGGGAAAATCCCTTCCCCTGCTCTGATGTCTACGCCCTAAAGAGGCTAAGTGGACTTTGAGAGAGGTTTATTCCAGGGAATGCGGGAACCATATTGGTGGAGAGGCCTTGGCATATCAGGTTCTCCGCATGGGGTATTATTAGTCGGCCTTCCATCAAGATGCTAAGAACTTGGTGCAGACCTGCGAGGCATGCCGGAAGGCCACAAACTTAAGTCACCTCCCTCCTGAGCGCTTGTCGTCCCTTAGCTCACCATACCCCTTTGCTATGTGGGGAGTCAATTTGATTGAACCGCTTCCTACAGCTCCGGGACAAGCCAAGCAAGCTATAGTAGCGATTGACTATTTTACAAGATGGGTTAAAGCTGGACCACTCTCCCAGACTTCAGAAGAAAACACAACAAGGTTCATTAAGACCATTGCAGTTTGCAGGTTCAAAACCCCCCTTGCAATCATAGCTGACCTCGGAAAACAGTTCGATAATGGTCGATTCAAAGATTTCTGTGAAAGCTTGGGAATCGACCTTAGGTTTGCTTCGTTAGCCCACCCTCAGACCACTGGTCTAGTGGAATCCACAAAAAAAACCATTAAGAAGTTGTTGAAGAAAAAGCTACAGCAGAAGAAAGGCAGATGGGTAGAGGAGCTTCATGAGGTCCTATGGGCTTACCGCACTATAAGGAGAACAGCTACCGGGAAAACTCCCTACTCGTTGGCCTAAGGGGTTGAAGCAGTCCTACCTATAGAGCACAAGTTGACCTTCTTTAGAGTCCAACATTTCAAACCGGGGAGCAATAAAAGTAAGCTCCGAGCTAGCTTTGACCTCCTAGAGGAAAAACAAGATTGAATAGCCGAGAAAGTAGCAATCTACCAAAGCAGGATTGCCAGGTACTTCAACAGGAGGGTTAGAGCCCGAAACTTCAAAGAATAAGACCTAGTTCTCAGGAAAGTAACGTTGAATACCAGGAAGAGATCAGACGGGGTCCTAGGGCCAAACTGGGAAGGACCATACCTAATAAATATGGTGATCCGTAATGGGGTGCACAAGCTCGATGATATGAATGGTCGACTCATCGACCATACTTGGAATACGGATCACCTAAGGAAATTCTACCCTTGAACAGGGGACTCAGGAGCAGGCGGCCTATGACTAGTTTCTTTTTTTCTCTCCAACAATAATGTACTCCATCCTCCATATAAATAAAGCCTGGTTTTCTTGTTTACTCCTTCAACTATGTCCTACAATGATTTGGGTCTACATGGAAAATTTGACATTATCACCTCAAGACTAGGGGTAAGCTGGGGAAGCCTCCCCGCCACTCTTGATGCCTCTACCGGGCACTACCCCCCGCCCAGAAGGGTCTGAGTGTAAGAGCATAGTTGCCATCCAGATCTCGAGACCAGGAAATAGCTGGATAGCCCTCCTGATGCCTTGGTCGAGCTACCACCCCCAAGAAGGATTTGAGTGTAAGAGCATAGTTGCCATCCAGATCTCGAGACCAGGAAATAGTTAGATATCCCTTCTGATGCCTAGGTCGGGCTACCACCCCCAAAAAGGGTTTGAGTGTAAGAGAAAAGTTGCCATCCCGATCTCAAGACCAGGAAATAGCTAGATGGCCCTCCTGATGCCTTGGTCAGGCCACCACACCGAGAAGGATCTGAGTGTAAGAGCATAACTGTCATCCAGATCTCAATACCAGGAAATAGCTAGATAGCCCTCCTGATGCCTTGATCGGGCTACCACCCCCAAAAAGGATCTGAGTGTAAAAGCATAGTTGCCATCCAGATCTCGAGACTAGGAAATAGCGAGATAGTCCTCATGATGCCTTGGTCAGGCTACCACCCCAAGGAAAGATTCGAATTGAAGAACACGGAAGCCTTCCCGATCCCTAACTTAAAAAGGAAAACTAGACAGTTCCTTACTTAATGCCTTGCTTGGGCTGCAACCCTCTAAAAGGGTTCAGGGATAGAGGGCTTGATTTACTCTAAATATACCAGTTAGTTCTGGTTAACTAACCCTCATTGATACGTGGTCACTCACTATAACAGGCCTACAATCTAACAAGGGGACTATCGACTAAGGAAGTTGAGCTGCGAGATTCGGTTGTCAGGAAGCCTGACGCTAACTGTCTGTTTTCACGCTAAAACAATTTTCTTATCTTGCTGTTCCCCCAAGATAGTTTGTTTCGCTAAAAATGCTGGACCTAGAGGAGATCAAGTAAGTACATGTAAGTCGAAGTGAGAGTTAGATCTAAAATTGAAGTTTTATTATTAAGTGGGGGAGCTTATTCCCCAACAAGGCTACAGCAAGCAGGGAGCCCAATCCCTGATTCCCGGCTACAAAAAAGAAAATAAAATGACAAAAAGGTCAAACATGGATAAAGATGGGATAACCACCCCCTTTTTCGGGCATTCAAAATGAATTACATAAGAGAGAACTCAAACTTCTTCATCTTCCTGAAGACCTCCTGCCTCCTCTTCTACATAGTGAACCTCGCCCTCTGCTCTCATCTCCGGTAGTAGCTAGTCCTGGTCAGCTGTATCTATCGTCTCTACCACCTCCTTCTAGGGATTCTCCTTGGCTGCTGCAGGGTCAGCAGGATCCTCCTCCATGATTTCATTGATCACCACCATAACTTCAGGCGGTATGGTTGCATTAAGAAGGTTAGCTACTGACTCAAGCATAATCCTGCCTTTGGTTGACTCCACTCTTGAGAGCATTGTGAGGGGATCTCGAGCTTTACAAATGCCTTCTTCTAGCTGGTCAGTTTGAATCCCTCTCAAGGATTCATCAAGACCAGATGCTGGGAAGGTTGGAACATAAGGAGGCAGATCTGGCACCTCCAACCGCTTCCCAGCTTCCTACCTAGAAGAACCAGCTCTATCATATTTGGGGTGAGACATCTCTGTAGCCCGTGACATAACCTATTCTCTATCCCATCCGGCGATGCTGGAGAGATCAAATGGGGGAGGAAGGGCTACTGCAACCTGATAGGAGGCATAGAAGTACCCCTTGTTAAAAGAGGTTTCCACCTCGACCTGGAGCTAGGTAATTTAAGCCTGCAAAGCTTGGTTCTAAACATCTAGAGCCTTCGCCTCTCTCTTCCAGTCATCCCGCTGGCTAGTTCATCGCTTTGACCGGAGAGTTTCTTGATCAAAAGCTTGATTCAACCTTTCATGGTTGCACTAGAGCTCAACTAACTGTGCTTCCATTCCCTGTTGGTTGAAGGTCATCTCCTGGAGCAGGGTATGAGCCAGCACAAGCAACCCCATGGCTCGCTCAGCCTCAGCCTTAGCCTTGGTTGCCCGATCGCGGAGGAAGGCTACCTGATGTCCTATGGCTATCTGAATATTGAAGGCCTACAAAGGAAATTCATGTTAGAAAATGACAAATCAAGCTGCTGAATGAAGAAGTAAAATCGACGATTACCTCGGCTAGTAGGGCAGACCCTTTGGTAATCATGATATCCACGGGCATCGAGGTCATCCTAGAATGCCCACTGCCTGGACAGGATGCAACAAATTTCTTCAGGACCTCGTCCTGACCTACCAAACTTGATTGCTGATGGGGGCAAGAAGGGGCGACCTCAGGAGTAACTTCGGGCTTCTTAAGAACCTGGACTGCCCGGGATATAGCCGAATCAGTAGAGAGGGATAATGTGACTAGGGAAGCATCGTTTGAAGCAAAAACTACTGGTAAGGGGGCAATAGTGGACTTATCAGCTGCTTGGGAAGCAGGCCCTCCTCGGTTTAGAGCCTTTGCCGCTCGAGACGCAAGGATAGCCATCTTAGACTTCACCGGAGAAGGCGTTGGAGCAGGAGTAAGCAAGGTAGCAGCCTTAATGGTTGAATCCTCTTTCTTCGAAGCGGCAGAGAGAGCTCCCCGGGATGATCTGGAAGGAGGAAGAAGGGCCCTTTCTTGCCGGGGCTTTACGAGAAGCTGGAGAAACAACAGACACTGTTAAAAAAAATGGGGGTCAAGATCATCAGAACTTAACCATCCAACAATTTTAAAACAGGATAGAGAGAGATATTTACGAGAAGTAGCATCGAGATCCGAAGGTACTTCTTCACCCTGCGGGGATTGAAGGGGTCAGCGGTTGGAAACTTCAAATTTAAGTAATTTTGGGCCAAGATGGTCTTTAGCATGGATTTAAACTCAGCGGGCAAGGAATCCCGACCCTATGAGGGTTTGTCACTAAAGGCGGTGGGAACCTCGAGCTCATGCCGGCCGACAAATACAGAGCTCCCCCAGTCTCCCCCTGCCAGTACCCGTTCCTCTTTCCAAGCGGGGTCTTTCTTTGAAGCCCCAGGGATGATAAAATTAAACTTATTCTTGGCCTTGGCGTAGAATTGGCCTTGAGGAACCCCAGCCAGGCTACCTATCTGGAAAAAGAAGGCGAGTTCCTCAGCCCCAGGCTCCCTAGTTACACCGCTCATCTCGTATTGCTCCCTCTATAACACAAGGAAGCCAAGTAGATGCCTCCAGAAGCCGAACGTCAATTGAAGTGGAGCTAGCTGAAGGGCATTAAGAGCAGGGTAGGGTGGAGATGGAGCCTCACCCTGCTCTCGAAAGCTGCGATGTGGATAGAGAGTACGCCTTTTAGCGGGCTAAAAACGTCATAATTCCTGTGGGGGACAGTGAGGGAAACGGTGTCAGGAATACCGTATTTGTCTGGAAGATGGCTAATCAACTGAGGGTCAACGGTGGAATCAGGGATGACCTTGGGTTTGAAAGGAAGGGTCACCGCTGAAGGAGGCTCCGCCACTGTGACCTGAACCCTCCTGACTGCGTCGACTCTCTCCTCGACATCATAATCTTCTTTAACTAGGTTTAGAGGATTGTCGAGCTGGTTAGAGAAGCCAGAGCCGATAGAGACGTTCCTGCTAAAACGACAGCGCTGGCGGACTGGGGAAAATTCCTCATCGCTTGAAATTCCTTACACCCGTTTACGAGGAACTAGGTTAAGGCCTCCAGTGCCCTCAACCAAGGCGTCAATACTATCTGAGGAAGTCAACACTAATGGGTAAGAGGAAGCTTGAAAATAAATGGAAGATAGAGGGAAATCAACAGAGAAAGCAGGAAAGAAGAAATCTAAAAATTTGAAATTTGAGAAAGTATTAAGTAAGTGACGGTAAGACCGAGTTTAAATAGAAGATTATCCGCGATATCCTCGGGAAAAACACCTGGAGCTGTATTGCAGCCGTCTTTCTTCGAATAAAACACTGTTTCAAATTCAAATATTGGGTAATTAATGAGAAGATTTCGCTCTCATAAATTATCTTTATAGCGGAAAACTTTCTCAATCAAACAAGGAATCTCACTCCAACCCTAACTCTACCACCGGTGTTCAAGTTAGAGGAGACTTCTGTTAATAGTGAAATTTAGCCAGGGGGTCAAAGAGAAATCTTCCACTTTCCCGCCATAAGTCAAACCTCATAATCAACAATCATGAAGCCCGAATAGACCATAAAGCCACCCCTTAGAGCAGGGAAGGCCGACTCGGCTTTAAGACCACTAGAATACCAGAACCCGGGCTCCTCCAAGCCATCTATCAGGGAACCTCAGCTCTAAGGTCGAGCTCCTCAACCGCCCTGTGAATGCCGGGAGAAGTCTCCAAGCTCAAGAGACATTCGAGAGAAGCCCGCCAACCTCTCCAGAAGCCCGCTGTCCTTTCTAGACATAAAGGAAGAATCACGCCTAAATCTACACTACCCCGGCTGTCACCCAGGAATGTCTACAAGAGCACCTCTAGCCCCCAAGTGTCAGGGAAAATCCATCTCAAGCTTCTAAGAACAGAGTCAGAGCAGGGATCTACCTCGCTCTATGAAGCAACGGGTAGCTGGCTGGGTGACCTCCATGAAAAACCATGCCGCGATAACATACAAGATCATTTCTAGAAGATAACCATCATTAATCCCGTATACGTGCGAACCAAGAGTTTGATTTCAAAAAGGAAACAAACTCATTCACGTTAACTGTTTCCGCTATTTATTCGGGGTCAACCACTTTTAAATGTAGGATCTCGCCCAATAAGGAGGAAACGAATTCAAAGGGGATATCAGCAAATTCAAACCAACCTGGACCATGTATAAATAGAGCCAAGCACGATAGCCACAGAGAGACAGAAAAACACATATAGAAATAGAGAGAAGAGAGAGAGAAGAGAGAAAGAAGAGAAAAGGGGAAGGCCTAAATTCTGTATTTCAGAACACGGACACCTTTGTTTCCACTATTCGACATGCACCGAGTTGCCACCACCCTACATCTTAGAGAGATTGCGAGCATATAAGAGAGTGATTTCTATTCTAAAGCAAGTATCAATAATAAAAGCTCTCATTTACTGTTACTACGATCCAGTCTTTCGTTTACCTCTCAACACCCCGGCCACCGCTTTCGTGGTAGTGGTCTCTAGGGTGTTAGTAGGAATTTCTCATCCCGAGCAAATTTCCCGTTAACACAAGTAAAGTGAAGAGGGGATCCAAATCCTTAAAAAATTATGTTATTATTTAAATTAATATTTTAATTTTCAGTTCTTTTTTAAAAGATAAGGGTCAAGCCCACCCTAGCTCTAACGACAGTCCGTCTGGAAAAACCTTATTATATATAAATTAGTTACTGTTATTTATTTTCTTTGTTTGTTTTTTACCCTAAATTGAAATGGAATATATATATACTATATACTCTCAAATAAATAATTTCATACTTTTATAGTAGTACTTTCTTTTCTCTGTAGAGTTTTCTAGTTTTCTCGGTTATCCTTGTTGAAGATGAATGCGGATGAGATTGCACCGCTATATGGTTTATTGACCCTTAAGGAACGTGAGGGTCCGGTTAGAATGTTGAAGATGGATCTGAAGGATGCGGGTTTCCGAAGAATAGAGGCTAGTCTGGTAGTGAAAGTTTTGACGGCTAAGGAAATGAATAAGGATGGGTTCTGTGTTGTGATGCGGATGATATGGAAAATGAAAGAGGGGGTGGAGATCGAACTTATTGAAAGGAATATTTTCTCATTTCACTTTCAAAACATAGATGATAAGCGAAAAATAATGTCAGGAGGTCTATGAAGTTTTAATGACGTGTTGATTATGATGGAAGAATCGGATGGGAAAGGCGATATTCGACTTATGAAGTTCTGGATTCAAATATATAATGCTCCTCTTATTTGTATGATGGAAGACATTAGACGTTTTCTTGGGAGCATTGTTGGTGAAGTAGTGGGTTTTGATGCATGCAATTTGGAATCCTACATGAACAAGTTTCTGAGAGTTTGTGTGATCCTAGAAATAGATAAACCACTACTGCGTTGTCTTAGTGTAGATGTAATGGGAGATAGAGTGGAGTCAGTGATGCTTGTGAAATATGAGCAGCTTTCATAGTCTTATTTTTGTTGTGGGCTACTAGGGCATACCACTAATGAGTGTCCTAATTAACCAAACTAGCAAAATGGAGCGCAGAGCAAGGAGTTTCGCTTAGGTTATTGGATGAGGGCTTTGGCTCCGACTAGAAGGAATGGCAGTGGGAGTCGGAGATGGATTTCAAATGATAGGGGAGGCACATCAGGTGTCACAATGAAAACACGTGAGAGTTGGAGACTCACTGAGCGAGTCATAGTGGATGGGAACAGTGGCAGAAGAGGGAACCTAAGGATGGATGTTACAAAAAGTTTCTGATCGTTTCCACATTTGGAAAAAAGGTCAAAAGGAAAGGATTAAGTGCTATAGATGATTGTGGTAAGATTTCATTATTTATGGGATCGTCTGAAATCTTATAGGAAGCGAATCCACAGGATCTGAATGAGACAGGGAATTTGGCTATAAATCGAGCACAGGAAAGGAAAGAAATTCATATGGCATCCAATTCGGTTAGAGTAACTGATATCTTGAAATTGGGCTAGAGACCTTTGGAGAGCCCATTTGATAGGGCAGATAGGGCAAGCTTGGTAGGATAGATAAGGAAAGTAGAAGGCCCAGACTACATGGTAGGCATTGAAACTAATGGCTTATTGTATCATAAGGTCTTGAATGGGGTTAGCATGGATTTGGTCAATATAAAAGGGGCTCCAGATATGCCCACCTTTAATGGTGTGGATCAAGACGCTTATATGGTTCATGTCTTTGGTTCCCAAAATCCCCAAACGGATGGTGAGGAGTCAAACCTGTTAGGTTTTGGTTCGTATTCTCAAGTGAACCCAATGTGAACCAAACAAGACTCAATTGATGTGGTACTTCCTGAAGACGATAGATAACTTTTGGAAGTTGAAAATGGTGTTTGAGGGAGGTTTGAAGACGAAGAAGAACTGAAGAAATGAAGTTTGGTGGGTTCCGTAGCGTAGACCGCGGTGCAGACAGACGCCTATACCGTGGCACGGAGAGCGGTCGTGTCCAGAAGATCAAGAGCGGTGCGGACTGTGGTAGAGGTAATGGCATGGACCGTGGCACAGAGAGCAGTAGTTGACAGTGGCTTTTCGCGGTATAGGAAGTGGGGTGCACACCGCGACCTAAACCGTAAAAACGGCGTATCTTGCTCAAATAGGAACGTCGAGTGGAAATAGGAAAGTGTTTTCTTCTGGAAGTCTTGTGCTAATTAGAAAAGGAAAGAGTTTGTCTTCATGAAGAATAGGAAAGTCCTGTAACAAGAAGACTTGCCATAAATAGGAAATAGTATTTATGTGGAATAAGTAAGTCTTGTACGTTTAGGAGTAGGATTTCCTATTATGTTAAACTCCCTGTAATTAGTATAAATAGACCTTGTATCTAGGTTATTTTGGGTGGAGAAAAAGAACACCATGTAACATCAGAGAGGAGTAGAGAGATCGGGGTGAGAGACTCGTGTGAATATCTGTGGAGGGATCTAAGGAAATATCAGTGGATCAAGTAAGAGATCCGTGGGTGATATTCAAGGGAGACCTAGGGGATATTGGGGGGTTCTTGGTGAGGATCTTGTGAGCGTGGTTTGGGGTTTGGGTGTGAGAGAGAATCCTGGAATATATAGTTGTAACAATTTATCATATAGTGGAATTTTTTCTGTCATTCTGAAGGCCCGTGGTTTTTTACCTGATTTGGGTTTTCCACGTAAAACTTGTGTTGTGATTGCTTTACTTTCTCTCATCTATTTTTCTGTTATTGACGTTATTAATTGCTATGAGTTATGGGCATATATTAGGACGACGATTCCGCGATCATCAGTTCCGATAAAATATCTCCAACAAAACCTAGTGAGAAAATGGAAACACAGCACAAGGAATCAACACCGCAATTGCAATCAACGGAATGGGGATCTGTTAGGAAAAGTACCCTTAAAACAAATGTTGTTAATTTTTGGTGTAATAATAATTGGATTAACATTTCATTTCATATTTGTTTACATTTAATGTTATTAATATTGTATTAATAACATAAAATTTCATGATTATTAAATGTAATATTAAACATAGTATATAAGTTGTTATATACATAAGGATTATGTTCGATATAATAATCTTAATTGTCTATAATTGTTAATTAAAATTGGGATCATTAATTAACTAAAATTACTAGTACGGTTCATTCCCATTAAGAATGGAACAGTTTTATCCGAACTGTTGATGTGGTGACATTAGAATGAAGGTACTTTATATAATAAGATTATACAAGACATGAACACGATAAATTGGAATCTTTAATAATCTCCATCTTGAAACAAAGTACTCTCATTTATCGAAAAGATGGTCATATATGGAACAATCTTAATCCTGAGTATTTAACAGACTCCTACTTGTAGAGTTGTGTCTTTTGACTTACTCGGCATGGTTTGCTCATATTGTCAAACCTAAAACCTTGTATCTTGGAGAAATAATGATATTTTTAGCTGGGAATGATAATATACAAGAGGGAATCCATTCCATCCATTCCTTCTTAATTGAAGCAGACAAACAGTTCTCTCGAGTAAATGATTCAGGTCTTGAACAATAGAGCCCTCAATTTATGATAAGATCATAAATAATTGTTCATTAGAGAATAACGAGAACTCAAGGATAAATATGTAATTGGGAGGTCAACGGATTTGAACCTAGCTCATAATACAAACTATTTATGGAGGATTGATCTATATGTAATGGTTATATCAATGGACTGTTCGATTCCTATTCGAGTAATTAATTCTATAATGACAAGAGTGTTGTTCCAATTTTATAGTGGAATAAATCTGGAATTCATAAATCTATATTTAATTAAAGAGTTTGATTAAATATTGAAGATTTATTGGAGCTTGAAATTATAGGTCCATGTGTCCCCGAGCTATCTCCATAACACTGTATTGAATATTAAGGTATAATGACTAATGAGGCTAAGTGGTTAATTTAGAATTAATCATCTATACATAAATGAGTTTATGTATTGTTTTATTGATTAAATAATATTTTACTATTTAATTATATATATATAATATAATAATTAGATTGTTTATTTTATATATAAATAATAATTATTTAATATATATATTTTCTTTGTTTTAGGTGGGTGGTGGTGACTTTGTGCACTACTCACCATAAAAGTTTTTCTTTAAAAAAAAAAAAATTGTTATCATAAAGAGCTAAGCTCTTGTCAAAGACAGGTGAAGAAAAGAAAATAACAATAAAAGAAAATGTTCATTGTTCTAGTTTGTGTTTTTACAACGACACCATGAAGTCTTCTTGCTTTGACAATAAAAATATTTTGTGTGTTGTTTTCTTCACACATTCTTTTAAACCAAGTTGAAATGAAGCTTCTACTCTATGCTTCAATTTTCCAACCACCCTAGTTTTCTCTCTTTATATACAATCCTCAATGAATAAAAAAAAACGAAGTGTGTTCTTGTAATTTTAACAAGAGAGAGAGAGGAACAAAGAAGTGTTCCTAATGTAACGATAGAACTATTTAGAAAGAAAAATAAAGTTATTTTTATACTAGCCTCTAAAGAATATTGTGAGAGAGTCTCTCAATATTTTTCTTTTTGTCTCAAGAGTTGAGTACACAACTTGAATAGAAATTCGAGAGTCAAAATTTTTGTTGAATATCGAGATGCCCACCCGTCGGTTCTTTTGTGTTGGAGATTCGGTGTGGAAGAACTTGGTTCGAGGGTATCACGAAGATCCTGAAGTGGAAGAACTTGGATCAAAGGAATCACGAAAGTCTACAAGGGTAACAATTTATTTCCCTAATATTTATAGTTAAATATTAGAATTAATATAATCACAATGATTCGGTTAAAACTGTTTTGGTTTTATGAATTTTTTAAAAACTGGGCCCACCGCCCTTCCACTATGCGGATGCCGATTTCCAGTTCCGTGAACCAACAATTGGTATCAGGGCCACGTTGTTGTTCATATTGATTCTAATATTAGAATTGATTCCGGTAGTAGGCAATTTGCATTAGATATGATTTAATGATTATTTTTATTCATGTGATGAATGGTAAATAAAATGATTTTGGTCGTTAAATATATGGTTCATTTGGATTTATTATTAATTTTAATTATGTATCGTTTCTTCAATTTTTAGATAAAAATTGTAAACCCGATGTGGTATAGGATTTTTATTTTTTTGTAAAATGTAAAATTGAAGAAGACGGTGTTATCAGCAAACCGATGAGATTAGATCACATCAAGGACGAAAATTACAACAAGACCAAATTTGTAATTTGAATAATTTTTGGGTTGTAATTTAAATATCCAAAGGAACTCGGCCAAAATTCATTTAGTTCTTATTTGCTTTTTCATATTATATTATATGTGATAATTATATAATATGTTCATGCATATAATATGTCATCTCTATTAATTAGTGCCTACTGGAATCGTTATGGCATTTCATGCATATATATTCTATTTTGAAATTGTTTTAGATTAGAAATAGATTTGTATTTGTAAAAATTGTTACTATTACATAATATAAGATATTTTGTAATTAAAATACAACAATTTAAAATATTGAGTGGGAGAGGGTAATATGACAATATTACCCATAGTCTTTACCATTAGTACAACACTGTGAGATTTAAATGGCGCCTTGAGACGCTTTGATTTCGTCCTCCCTACGGAGGGTGTCCATTTGAGTCAATAGCAATGTTGTATTCCATGTGATAGGATTTTTAGATGTATTTCAAAATTGATCTACCCTACATCGGCAATTTTTGACTTAAGTCTGAAAAATCTGAAATGGTAGGTTACACTCAAAAGATGTAATTAAGCTAGTTAATTACTATTCTTGACTAAATTCAGCGGTGCTTAATGAAAGTTGAAAATATGATATTTTGATTTAACTTTTATTAATTGAGAAAGTCTCAATTCAATTGTCGAATACGTGACCTATCCTACGACGGCACGTTATTTGTCAAAATTGGATTATCATGGTAATTGAGTAAATAATTTTCTGTATGCATCATGCATCATATTTACATTACCAAAGTTTATATATGTGATATATACATATACTGTGGACACAAATTAAATGTGAATGATTGTTATTAATTTCAGCAGACCAAACATGTCCAATCCAATAATCAAGATACTCGCGACTGAAACACTGACCGGTGAAAATTTTGTCAAATGGAAAAGTAACATGAACATCGTGCTTGTATGTGAAAACTTCAAGTTTGTCCTAACAGAGGAATGTCCTCCATGCCCTCATGCCAAGTCATCAGCAACTGTTGCTGAAGCATATGACGGTTGGTAAAATGCCAACAACAAAGCCCGCTGATACCTGTTAGCAGGCATGTCTGATGTGCTTAGGTGTAAGAACGAATCGGTTGAAACCGTAAAAGGATTATGGACTCCCTGCAGGCAATGTTTGGGCGCCCTTATGAACAATCTCTTCATGAGGTTGTTAAGGCGCTTATGAACGCCAGAATGAAAAAGGGTACTTCAGTCCGTGAGCACACGCTCAAAATGATTGAACACATAAATGAGGTTGAAATTCATGGCGCTGAAATAGATGAAGCCATACAAGTGGGGATGATTTTAGAAACACTATCCCCTAACTTCCTTCAATTAAAAGCAACTATTTCATGAATAAATTGAAATACAACATGACTCAATTGCTTAACGAGCTTCAAACCTTCGAATCCATTTTGAATGAAAAAGAAAGTGAGGCAAATGTTGTAGAAGCTATAACTTCCTCTTCTGGAATGTCCAAAAAGAGGAAGAATAAGAATGAGGGAGGTGGCAAGTTGGAAAATAAAAAGGGCAGTTTCAAAGCTAAGAAAAATAACAACAACAACAACAACAACAACAACAACAAGGCAACGAGCTCTGACAAAAAGGCCAAAGGAAAATGTTTCCACTGTGGCATAGATAGTCACTGGAAGAGGAACTGTAAAAAGTACCTCGAAGAGCTCATGATTAAAAAGAAAGGTAAATCATATTTTCTTGTTCTAGAAGTTTGTTTAGTTGAAGATGATATGTCTTCCTTGATAGTTTATTTAGGAGCGACTAATCATGTTTGTTGTTCTATGTAGATGCTTAATTCTGCAACAGAGTTAACCAATGGGGGCTACACGATGAGAGTGGGTAATGGGGCTATGGTGTCAGCTAAAGCAGTGGGAGAAGTGCGACTTCTCTTTAATAATAAATTTCTTGTTTTGAACAATGTTTATTATATTCCTGGTTTTAGTAGAAATTTGATTTCTGTTTCTAGACTGTATGAACAACAATTTAATGTTTTTTAATAATAAAGTTGTTATTATTTCTAGAAAGGGTTTAAATATTTGTTCTGAAAATTTAGACAATGGTCTTTATTTCTTAAGACCAACTTCCAATACACTGCTTAACATTGAAATGTTCAAAGTCGAACAACCAAAGTCTAAAAAGCAAAAGGTTTCTCCTAATGATAACACATACCTTTGGCCTCTTAGAGTGGGTCATATAAACCTAAATAGGATTGAAAGACTGGTAAAGGAAAGTCCTTTATGAGAGCTAAAAGTTAGCACTCTTCAAGTCTGTGAATCTTGTCTGGAAGGTAAAATGACAAAACGATCTTTTTCAATAAAAGGTCAAAGAGCCAAAAATCCTCTTGAATTGATACATTCTGACGTGTGGGGTCCAATTAATGTACAAGCAAGAGGGGGTCATGAATATTTCGTCACTTTCATTGATGATTATTCTAGGTATGGTTATATTTATTTAATGCAAAAGAAATCTGAAACTTTTGGAAAGTTTAAGAAATTCCAAGCTGAGGTTGAAAAGTAGCTAAATAAATCGATTAAAACTCTTCGATCAGATCGAGGAGGTGAATACCTTGATACATAATTATTGGATCATTTAATCGAACATGGGATTTTGTCCCAATTGACTGCACCTGGGACACTGTAACAAAATGGTGTCACTAAAAGGAGAAATAGAACTTTGCTTCATATGGTGAGATCCATGTTGAGTTACTCATCATTTCCTATGTCATTCTAGGGATATGCATTACAGACTTCTGTATACATATTTAATGTAGTTCCATCTAAGTCTATACCTAAGACACCCTTAGAGTTATGGAATGGTAGCAAAGTTAGTTTGTGACACATTCGCATATGGGGGTGTCCTGCACATGAGCTTAAGGGTAAGACTGGGAAGTTGGAACCTCGATCTGAAGTATGTATATTTGTAAGATATCCAAAGGGAACGAGAAGATGTTTGTTTTATAGTCCTCAAGATAATAAAGTATTTGTATCGACAAATGTAACTTTTCTTGAAAACAACTATATGACAAACTTCAAACCTCGCAGTAAAGTTATACTAGATGAGTTACTTTCTAATGAGATCAGACAAGCAACGACAACTGTTGTCGAACGACAAAGTGAGAAGACAACAACTCAAAATCAGAATGATTTACCACCTCGTCGTAGTGGGAGGGTTGTGAGACAATCTATTCGCTATGAACAAATCGGAGAAGCACAAGTTGCAATTTTTGATCTTGGTAAAGATGATCCATTGACATATCGATGTGCAATGGAAGATTTCGACAAGGAGAATTGGCAACAAGCAATGGATCTAGAGATGGTGTCAATGTACTCCAACTCAGTCTGGAAACTTGTAGACCTACCCGAAGGGGTTAAACCTATTGGTTGTAAATGGATCTACAAGAGAAAGAGAGGATTGGATGGGAAAGTGGAAACTTTCAAAGCTAGGCTAGTGGCAAAGGGTTTTACCTAAAAAGAGGGAGTTGACTATGAAGAGACTTTCTCGCTAGTAGATATGCTCAAATTCATTCGCATACTCTTATCCATTGCTGCATATTATGACTATGAAATATGGCAAATGGAAGTCAAGACGGCTTTTCTGAATGGACATCTTGATGAAAGCATCTATATGGTGCAACCAGAGAGGTTCATTGCTAAAGGCCAATAGCAAAAAGTTTGCCAGTTACGAAGGTCCATCCATGGACTTAAGCAAGCTTCTCGATCTTGGAATATTAGATTTGATGAAGTGGTTAAATCATATGGATTTGATCAAAATGTTGATGAACCTTGTGTCTACAAGTACATTAAAGAAAAGAAGGTGATCTTCTTAGTTCTTTACGTTGATGATATTCTTCTCATTGGGAATGATGTAGAATCTTTATCAAGTGCAAAGAAATTGCTAGCTAACCAATTTCAAATGAAAGATTTGAGAGAAGTAAGCTATGTTCTTAGGATCCAACTTATACGAGATCATAAGAACAAGCTGTTAGCATTGTCTCAATCATCGTACTTTGATAAAATGTTAATCAATTTTGCGATGCATAACTCCAAGTAAGGTAATTTTCCTTCTCGTTATGGAGTTACTCTTTCTAAAAAGCAGTGTCCCAAAACACCTCAAGAGGAAGAAAATAAAAGACACATTCTATATGCCTCTGCATTAGGCAGTCTTATGTATGCTATGTTATGTACTAGACCTAACAATGCTATACAGTGGGAGTAGTCATCCGGTATCAGTCTAACCCAAGATTAGATCATTGGGTAGCAGTTAAACACATTCTCAAGTATCTTAGGAGAATGAGAAACTATATGCTAGTATATTCAGGTAGGGATTTGATTCCTATTGGCTATACTGATTTTGATTTCCAATCAGACAAATATAGTCGAAAGTCGACTTCTGGATCAGTGTTTACGATTAGTGGTGGAGCCGTAGTTTGGAGAAGCATCAAACAATCATGTATTCTTGATTCCACTATAGAGGCTTAATACGTGGCTGCATGTGAAGCAGCTAAAGAAGCAGTCTGGCTCCGAAAGTTTTTATCTTATTTGGAAGTTGTTTCGGATATGGAAAAACCCATGACACTTTATTGTGACAACAGTGGGGCCGTGGCTAGTTCGAAAGAACCTAGAAGCCACAAAAGAGGAAAGCATATAGAGCGAAAGTATCACCTGATTAGGGAGATTATCCATCGTGGCGATGTGTCTGTTCTAAAGATTAGATTTGAAGACAACCTCACAGATCCCTTCACAAAGACTCTTCCTGCAAAGAGTTTGAAGGCCATCTAGAAGAACTAGGGTTGAGAGACATGTCTCATTTGCTTTAGGGCAAGTGGGAGATTGTTGGGAAAAGTGCCCTTAAAACAAATGTTGTTAATTTTTGGTGTAATAATAATTGGATTAACATTTCATTTTATATTTGTTTACATTTAATGTTATTGATATTGTATTAATAACATAAAATTCCATGATTATAAAATGTAATATTAAACATAGTATATAAGTTGTTATATACATGAGGATTATGTTCGATATAATAATCTTAATTGTCTGTAATTGTTAATTAAAGTTGGGATCTTTAATTAATTAAAATTACTAGTATGGTTTATTCCCATTAAGAATGGAACAGTTTTATTCGAACTGTTGATGTCGTGACATTAGAATGAAGGTACTTTGTATAATAAGATTATACAAGACATGGACACGATAAATTGGAATCTTTAATAATCTCAGTCATGAAACAAAGTATTCTCATTTATCAAAAAGATGGTCATATATTGAACAATCTTAATCTTGAGTATTTAACTGACTCCTACTTGTAGAGTTATGTCTTTTGACTTACTCGGTATGGTTTGCTCATATTGTCAAACCTAAAACCTTGTATCTTGGAGACAAAATGATATTTTTAGCTGGGAATGATAATATACAAGAGGGAATACATTCCTTCTTAATTGAAGCAGACAAACAGTTCTCTTGAGTAAATTATTCAGATCTTGAATAATAGAGCGCTCAATTTATGATAAGATCATAAATAATTGTTCATTAGAGAATCACGGGAACTCAAGGATAAAGTTGTAATTGGGAGGTCAATGGATTTGAACCTAGCTCATATTACGAACTGTTTATGATGGATTGATCTGTATGTAATGGTTATATCAATGGACTGTTCGATTCCTATTCGAGTAATTAATACTATAATGACAAGAGTGCAGTTCCAGTTTTTTAGCGGAATAAATCTGGAATTAATAAATCTATATTTAATTAAAGAGTTTGATTAAATATTGAAGATTTATTGGAGCTTGAAATTATAGGTCCATGTGTCCCCATGCTATCTCCATAACACTGTATTGAATATTAAGGTATAATGACTAATGAGGCTAAGTGATTAATTTAGAATTAATCATCTATACATAAATGAGTTTATGTATTGTTTTATTGATTAAATAATATTTGATTATTTAATTATATATATATAATATAATAATTAGATTACTTATTATATATATAAAATAATAATTTAATTATTTAATATATTTTTTTTCTTTGTTTTAGGTGGGTGGTGGTGACTTTGTGCACCACCCACCATAAACGTTTTTCTTTAAAAAAAATATTGTTATCCTAATGAGCTAAGCTCTTGTCAAAGACAGGTGAAGAAAAGAAAATAACAATAAAAGAAAATTGTCATTGTTCTAGTTTGTGTTTTTACAACGCCACCATGAAGTCTTCTTGCTTTGACAATAAAAATATTTTGTGTGTTGTTTTCTTCACACATTCTTTTAAACCAAGTTGAAATGAAGCTCCTACTCTATGCTTCATTTTTCCAACCACCCTAGTTCTCTCTCTTTATATACAATCCTCAATAAAGAAAAAAAATGAACTGTGTTCTTGTAATTTTAACAAGAGAGAGAGAGGAACAAAGAAGTGTTCCTAATCCATTGTAACGAGAGAACTATATAGAAAAAAAAAAAGTTTTTTTTATACTAGCCTCTAAAGAATATTGTGAGAGAGTCTCTCAATATTTTTCTGGTTGTCTTAAGAGTTGAGTACACAACTTAAATAGAAATTCGAGAGTCGAAATTTCTGTTGAATACCAAGACGCCTACCCGTCAGTTCTTTTGTGTTGGAGATTCGGTGTGGAAGAACTTGGTTCGAGAAAATCACGAAGATCCTGAAGTGGAAGAACCTGGATCAAGGGAATCACGAAAAGTCTACAAGGGTAACAATTTCTTTCCCTAATATTTATAGTTAAATATTAGAATTAATATAATCACAATGATCCGGGTAAAACGGTTTTTGTTTTATGAAATTTTTTAAAACTGGGCCTAGGGGTGGGCACGGTTCGGTTCGGTTCGGTTTTGGGTAAAACCGAACTGAACCGAAAATATTTCGGTTCATCCAAATTTAAACCGGTTTAAACCGAATAATAAATGGAAACCGAACTGAACTGAACTGAACTGAACTGATTTTAAAAGGTTCGGTTCGGTTCGGTTCAATTTGGTTTTCGACCTAATGGGCCATATAACTTCTGTTTTTAAAATTAATGGTTGTTGGATACTAATTTTGACAAGCCCAAAGCCATAAAACTCAAATCAAACATAACTATAAAATATATTAAAAAAAATAAATCATTTAAAAACATATTACAGAATAATAAGTTAATAACAAATCCATTCTAAAATATAAAAAACATATTAATACATTCTAAACTCCAAAATAAAAATTCAAAAATCAGTTAATAATAGTACATTACATAATAATACCTCCCAAAAATAAATATTCCAACTCCAAATCAAAATTACAACTAAAATTACTCCAAATCAAAATTACAACTAATCATGTAGTCAACTAAAACAACATTTCAATTATAGTTTCCACACCACATTCCACAATCCACATACATAAAAAAATGCATTCCATTTTGTCACTCCTCCAGCTGCCTATAGATAAAAAAAATAAAGATATATATATGCATTTGTCACTCAATCTTTGTGCAATTATGCTCCACAGAAACAAAAAAAAAATAGTGAACAATTATGCATATACCAACAATTAAAGGCTTACCTTCATGGCTTCATCAATCAATCTACAATAGACAAATAGGTTACAGCAAATCATAGAATGGATTAAAGGCTTTGAAATGGATTTTCCTTAATCCTTAAAAATTAAAAATGAAAGTTGTTTATGTTATCGTAAAAGAGGTAACAACAGTACAATCTACAATAGACAAATATTTTTACAAATTGAGATAGTCTGCTAGTCATAGAGCATCTACAAAGTAGAGAGACTCTCATTCTCTCAAAAACTAAACTTTATCCAATCCCACCATATATATGTCATGAAAAAACCTCAACAAAGCCACTCCCTCAATGAAACATGAAAAACATAAGCCAAAAACCTCCCAAATTATAATTACATAATAATACCTCCCAAGAATATGAAACAAATTACTGGTGGCTTTCACAAGATTCATATTGGCAAAATGATTGGAAAGAAACTTAATATATTAACAAAAATAAAATTACCTATCTAATTTTCTCAATTCCTGTTGAAGCAATGAAATCAGGAAGCTGGAATGGTTGCTTCTCAATTCCACGCTTCCCCTGAAAAAGCAAAAATTCAAAACCTGATTGTACAAATAATTTCGCACACAAAAAGAACTGCAACCAACTCAGATCACTTCAAATATATATATATATATATATATATATAATCTTTAGGTGAATCTAGCCAGAGCATTAGGCACAATGGAAAGGCATCTGAAAGTACAAAGCAAATTAATTAGCACCTCAACATTGAACAAATCACCTATATCTAGAATGCAAAGGTATGCCATTCTACTCCTAATTAAAGCATCAGATAAGTATCTTTATCCCAACCCACACTAGAAAACATATTTAAAACAAAAATCATTCAACGGTCCTCTTTGCAAAACACATACAAGTCCAGGTTCCATGGTTGTCACAGCCGCTACCCTGCAAGAACCACATATATACATATAAGGGAAATCTTATCGGCATGATTTTCCTCACCCTTTCCCTAAATCCCTCACGTTCACTAATCACTATTCCATCAGTATTGCATGCATATTTTAATCCAAATTAGTATGTTTTTAGCAGGAACCACTGACCTGCAAAAATTTCTTCTTCTGACGCCAATGTCTCGGCACAGGAACAGTATTTCGATATGCTTTCAAAAACACTAGCAGCTTAGGGTATGCAGCAATCGCATCCCACACCTAAATATCAAATATATGGATAAATTAGTCACCTTGAAAACAATATATATATATATATATATATATATATATATATATATATATATATACATATATCTACAAGAGGATAGAAAAAGTATATATAGAAACAAAAATCTTGCTAATGACTAGGTAATCAGATTGACATCACAGAACTATAACCATATCTACACTTATGCTTAAAGTATATATAAAAACAAAAAATTTGATACCGTCATGTAATCAGATTGAAATCATATAAAACTCTTAAGATATATACACTTGTACTAGTGAAACCATCATTTACCTTGCTCTCATTCAAATAGATCGGACGAGGTGAAGACGAGCAAATCAAACGTTGAGGAAGTGAGGCTTTGGCTTTTGGCTGAGCAAATCGGATCAGCAGATCAGATGTTGAGAAAATCAAAACACTGGAACAGAGTTGAGGCTTTGGCTGGCGTATGGCGAAGAAGACGAGCAAACCAGAAGTGAAACAAAAAAAGAAGACAAGAAGAAAATTAGAAGAAGAAGAAGAAAAAGAAAATTAGGAAAAGAAGAAGCAGATCGGTTGTTGTAATTGTAGGAGGAGAAAATTAGGAAAAGAAGAAAACAGAGAAAGTGACAAACTTTGTAGTTTTAGGAGCAGATCAGAGGTTGATGCACGGAGTTGATGAGCAGATCGGAACACTGGAAGTCTGGAACAGAGTTGATGAACGCTGATGAGCAAAGTAAGAGAGGCTGCGTGTGTGTGTGGTGAGAAGTCTGGAATGAAAGACAGAAAGAGAATTAGAAAATTTTAGGGTTTTTTTTCTTTTATAACCGGTTTATTTGGTTCAATCCAGTTTTTAGAAAATTAAACCGGTTTGAACTGAATAAAAATTCGGTTTTCAATTTTTAACCGGTTTAAACCGAATTAATTCTACGAACCGAACCGAACACCCTTTTTTTGGTTCAGTTCTATTCGAGTCGGTTTGGTTTGCAACTTAGTGCCTACCCCTAACTGGGCCCACCGCCCTTCCGCTACGCGAATGTAGATTTTCGGTTCTCGGAACCAACAGGATCGATCTTGGGCAAGAAGCAAAAGGCAGGTGGCACTGGAAGGGAATCGAAAAAATATAAAATCTGAAAACGTAGAGACATGCTTCTTTTGTTAAGGATTCTACCATTGCGGCTGACAATGAAGTATCGACGGGTCGGTTCTCATCGAACTATCGGGACCAAAGAATGCGTTAGTATGGAACGCCTATGGGTTAAGGAGCGATCAAGCATTCCATGTACTAAGGAAGTACAAGCAAGAATACTTTTCGGATTTCTTCTTTTTGATGGAAACAAAATCTACTCATTCTTGTATGGAAAAGTTAAGGTTAATGTTAGGTTATGTTGGCAAATAGGTTACGGATTGTGAAAGGAAAAATGGTGGGTTGTGTATGCTGTGGACGAACAGGGTGTCTATGTCTCTTCTCTCCTTTTCTCAGTTCCATATTGATGTGAAGGTGAACTCAACTGAGGGGAGTGTGTAGCGTTTTACTAGTTTTTTACAGGCACCCAGAACCGAATCACCAATGACATGCTTGGACTTTGTTAAAACTTCTGAATGACATGTACCAACTCCTCTGTGTTTGTACTGGGGATTTCAAGAAAGTTCTTTCAGAAGATGAGAAACTGGAAGGTATAAAACGGAAAAGAATTCTGATAAAAAAAATTAAAAGGTACTAGATTGATGTGACCTAAGTAATATAGGTTTTCGGGGATCACTATATACTAGTGTAATAAGTGTGATGTAGTGAATATGTACAAGAAAGGTTAGATAAAGGCGTGTACAATTTGGAATGGAGACAATTGTTCCCTCGGGCAGTCATCAGTCATTTGGATTACTGGCACTCTAACTATCTAGCCTCGTTGATTTTCTGTATAGGCAGACTGAAAGAGCGAGAAGTGGGGTAATGGTATGAGTAGACGTTTCCATTTTGAAGCTTGTTAGGCAGATAAAGAGGACTTTCGGAAGAAGATTGAGCAGAACTGGGTTTTATTGAGCAATGAAGATGTGTTACAAGGGACAATTTCTAACATCAGGCAATGTACAAAAGTGTTGAAAGCTTGGAATCACTCTAATCGGAGGCTACTGATGACTAAGATTGAAAACAAGAGGGGTGAATTGCGGATAGCTACAAGTCAGATTACGTCAGGTTCATGGAAACATATTAAGATGATAGACGACCAGTTAGAAAAATTGTAAAGTGTGCATGTGATCGGAACACTGGAAGTCTGGAACAGAGTTGATGAACGCTGATGAGCAAAGTAAGAGAGGCTGCGTGTGTGTGTGGTGAGAAGTCCGGAATGAAAGACAGAAAGAGAATTAGAAAATTTTAGGGTTTTTTTTTCTTTTATAATCGGTTTATTTGGTTCAATCCAGTTTTTAGAAAATTAAACCGGTTTGAACCGAATAAAAATTCGATTTTCAGTTTTTTAACCGGTTTAAACCGAAATAATTCTACGAACCGAACCGAACCGAACACCCTTTTTTGGTTCAATTTGATTCGATTCGGTTTGGTTTGCAACTTAGTGCCCACCCCTAACTGGGACCACCGCCATTCCGCTACGCTGATGTCGATTTCCGGTTCTCGGAACCAACAAGATCGATCTTGGGCAAGAAGCAAAAGGCAGGTGGCATTGGAAGGGCATCGGAAAAATATAAAATCTGGAAACATAGAGACATGCTTCTTCTGTTAAGGATTCTACCATTGCGGCTGACAATGAAGTATCGACGGGTCGGTTCTCATCGAACTGTCGGGACCAATGAATGCGTTAGTATGGAACGCTTATGGGTTAGGGAGCGATCAAGCATTCCATGTACTAAGGAAGTACAAGCAAGAATACTCTTTGGATTTCTTCTTTTTGATGGAAACAGAATCTACTCATTCTCGTATGGAAAAGTTAAGGTTAATGTTAGGTTATGTTGGCAAATTGGTTACGGATTGTGAAAGGAAAAATGGTGGGTTTTGTATGCTGTGGACGAACAGGGTGTCTATGTCTCTTCTCTCCTTTTCTCAGTTCCATATTGATGTGAAGGTGAACTCAACTGAGGGGAGTGTGTAGCGTTTTACTAGTTTTTTACGGGCACCCAGAACCGAATCACCAATGACATGCTTGGACTTTGTTCAAACTCCTTAATGACATGTACCAACTCCTCTGTGTTTGTACTGGGGATTTCAAGAAAGTTCTTTTAGAAGATGAGAAACTGGAAGGTATAAAACGGAAAAGAATTCTGATAAAAAAAATTAAGAGGTACTATATTGATGTGACCTGAGTAATATAGGTTTTCGGGGATCACTATATACTAGTGTAATAAGTGTGATGTAGTAAATATGTACAAGAAAGGTTAGATAAAGGCGTGTACAATTTGGAATGGAGACAATTGTTCCCTCGGGCAGTCATCATTCATTTGGATTACTGGCACTCTAACTATCTAGCCTTGTTGATTTTCTGTTTGGGCAGACTGAAAGGGCGAGAAGTGTGGTAATGGTATGAGTAGGCGTTTCCATTTTGATGATTGTTAGGCAGATAAAGAGGACTACCGGAAGAAGATTGAGCAGAACTGGGTTTTATTGAGCAATGAAGATGTGTTACAAGGGACAATTTCTAACATCAGGCAATGTACAAAAGTGTTGAAAGCTTGGAATCACTCTAATCGGAGGCTACTGATGACTAAGATTGAAAACAAGAGGGGTGAATTACGGATAGCTACGAGTCAGATTACATCAGGTTCTTGGAAACATATTAAGATGATAGACGACCAGTTAGAAAAATTGTAAAGTGTGCATGTGATGTAAGGGAGACCGTAATACCAGATTTTTCCATCTCAAAGATTCAGAGAGGAAAGCGAGAAATAAAATGCAGGGTTTGTACGATAAAAATGGGAGGTGGTAGAGTGATCCCATGAGAATAACGGATGTTGTGGTTCATTATTGCTTGGACCTTTTCTTCTCTAATTAGATTTTGGATCATACCATGAATAAGGTTCCAGGCACAGTTCAGCCTTGTCTTTCTCCTCATAGCTCTGATCTCCTTGATCGACCGTTTACTACAAAACAAGTGCATCTTGAAATTTTTTCTGTTGCTCACAATAAGGTGCTAGATCCAAATGGTTTATCAGGTATGTTCTACCAAAAATTCTAGGAAGTGATAGAGCCTAGAGTTACTGTTGATTGCCTATGATGTCTGAATGAGGGGTATTCTTTAGAAGCGATTGACCATACGTTGGTGGTGGCCCTTATTCTGAAGGTTAGAAGTCCGATGAAAATGGCTAATTTTTCCCCGATAAGTCTGTGTAACATCATCTATAAAGTGGTTATGAAAGCACTTACTAATCGTCTTCGAATGGTTCTAAATGAAGTTGTCTCTGGACCTTAAAGTGCTTTCATCCAAGGGTGATTGACTTCTAAAAATGCAATAATCGGCTTCAAATGCCTTCATGCAATTCGTAATAAGAATCGTAAGGTGGGTTCTTCTGTGCTTAAGTTAGACATGTTGAAGGCTTACGATCTGGTAGAATAGGCTATTCTAGTGAAAATTATACATCGTCTCGGGTTTTCTGAGCAGTAGGTGGCTAAGATGCTGAATTGTGTTTCATCTATATCCTTCTCCTTCCTTATTAATAGTGTTGTTTATGGTTCAGTTAAGCCAATAAGAGTTCTTCGTCAGGGAGTGTCGTTGTATCTATTTCTTCTTTACGCGGAAGGTTTATCTAGTGTTATCAATTGGGTGGTGATGACGTCTTTTTTGTTGGGTTTCATGTGTAAAAAGTCAGAACCAATTATCTCGCTTCTCTTATTTGTAGACGATAGTCTTCTATTCTCGACAGCCACTGAAGTGGAGTGTCGGTACACTCAGAAGATGCTTGACGCCTACTCCATGGCCTCGAGACAGGTGATAAATTAAAACAAATCGGTGATGTATTTTAGTAAGAATATTCTCCAGAATGAGGGGGATCGTCTTGCTTGTAATGTGGGTGTATAACATGTGAGATGCCATGAACGATGTTTGGGGTCTCCCTAGTATGAATTGTAGGAATAAATAGCAGCTTTTCAATGGGATTAAGAACCGGGTTTGTGCGAAAATCAAGGGTTTAAAGGGTAAGGTTTTGTTTGTAGGCAGACAAGAAGTCATGTTGAAGGTGGTGATACAGGCAATTCCTACTTATACTATGAGTATGTTCAAGCTGCCGAAACTTCTCATCTCTGAGCTTCACAAGCTATGTATAGATTTTGGTGGGGTAGCTCGGAGGAAAAATTAAAGATTCAGTGGTATTAGTGGAGAAAAATGTGTTCTTCAAAGGATGAGGGTGGTTTGGGTTTTCGAGATTCAGAAGTTTTTAAGCTGCTTTTAGCAAAGCAGTGCTGGAGAATCATTCCAAATCCAACTTAGCTGGTAAAGTTTTAAAAAGTTGTTATTTTTCAGATTCTAGTTTTCTCAAAGCCAATCCAAAATCTAAGGGGTCGCTGATCTGGCAAGGTCTGGTTTCGGGCTATAATATTATTAAGATGGGCTCTCGTTGGAGGATTGGGGGAGGTAATTCGATGCGGGTTTACAGAGACCACTGGATTCCTAGACCTATAACTTTAAAATTATTTCTCTGGTGACGCTTCATGAAAATGTGACAGTTGATATCTTAAAAACAGTTATAGAGAGCTGGAATCTGGCTCTGTTGCATGATCATTTTCTTCCAGATGATGTGGATTCGATTCTTTCAATTCTTCCGGCTGCTCTCTTTCTAGATGACTCTCTTATCTGGCATTATGAATAGAATGGGTTGTATTCTGTTTACTGTGGTTATCGGGTGGACAGCCAGCTCCTTGCGAATCTAGGGTCCTCTAGGTTGGGTGATTCATCATCTTGGTGAAAATACTTGTGGCGCCTCAAGATTCCTTCAAAAATTAGGCACTTTATGTGGCGTGCCTCTCACCATTGATTGCCTACCTTGGCTTACGTTGCTAAACGTGGGGTGCATACGAATGGGCTATGCCCTCGATGCCACAGTCGGAAAGAAACGATGTCCCAAGCCTATGGGGTTGTCGTGCTCTTCTCACGGTTTTGTGTGAACTGTTCTTTTTTGAAGAAGTTGGTCTTCATTAATGGTATGCATTTTCATGATTTTATGCTAGTTTGTTCAAATTCTCTCTGATCTTATGAGGTTGAGTTTATTTGTGTTATCTTTTGGAGACTGTGGTTTTGTAGACACCAATTGGTTCACAACTTGGGTAACCCGAACCTGGATGACGTTGTTAACTGGGCTACTCTCTATCTTGATGTATAGAGGTCGATTCATACGGTGAATTTCGTCATTGTTGGAACCATATTCATCGGTCATGCAGCGGAAACGGGTTTTTTAAAAAATTTATACAAATCGTAATCTGTATCTAGGACCAGTGAACTTGGGATCGTAATTATTTTTGAAACAAATGCATATAAAATTATTACAATAATAAAATATATGTAAATACAGGAAATTGTAATCAATAATAAGAAGAAGATTAAGAACCTTACCAACGTTTGGAGGCTCCTTCACTTTATGATATGCTTATGGTCTGTACCACTAACCTTCCTCACTATATCCCAAGACTGATAACTGCGTGTGGACACGTCACGGATTCAGGATTTTAGAATGGAGGATGAAATAAAAATAAGAAACTATTTCTTTATTTTTACTATGCAACATTTGCACTGTTTTCTCTAAAAAATCAAGCAACACTTGCAATGATATACCTTTTAGAAAAAACTCACTCAACACTTGCATAAAAAATGTATCAGGTATGTTATGTTTTTTTAATGTGTTTGACAAAAACAAAACCACACCTCTATTTGTCTTTTGTCAATATATATATATATATATGGGTGAATTCATAAGTAACCAAAATTTTTATCAGTTTATTGTTTTTAGCCATCTATATTTTTTTATTGTTTTTATCAATTTTAACCACTTTTAGATAAAAATACCCTTAATATGAAATTAGAAAAAAAATTAAGTCCAAATTGAAATGATCTGCTCATTTAGGGTTTCAGTTACATCAAGTAAAAAAATAAGAAAGAGAGAAAATGGAAGAGAAGAGTTCGTCATCGCCTTGCACCTGTCTCGCCGTTAACGCCGCTCGTCGTCATCTCGTACCTCTCTCGTCGTCGTTGCCGCTTGCTGTCATCTCACACCTTTGTCTTCGTCGTAGCCTCTCGCCGTCGACTTGCACCTTTCTCTTCGTCGAAGCCACCAGAGACGCAGGTAAATTTCTCATAATTTCTTCCACGCTCTAGTTTTGTTTGGTTTCCAATAATCTATTTTCTCATCCAAACTGAGTATTTTCATTTGTTTTGTAACCAAACAGAGTCTTGATTACGTTAAAAATTAAACTTTGATTAGTCATCAACTTTTGAATTCTTAATTTTCTTTAATGTAGAAGGTTGATCGTTGAAGTGTTGTAGAAATTACAAATTTGATTTTATCAACACACTTTGGCAGGAGTTGTATAATTTTCTCCCACACTTGAAGTTTGAAAATCGATCCCAAAAAAATTCATAAATTGAAGTCTTAAATATTAACTGATGGCATTGATTGACTACGGTAGAATTCAGTCCCTCTAAAAAGAACAACAACAAATCTAGTCAATTTAGGGCAATTGAAAGCAAAGAAAGAAATGGAGTCCAATGAATTTGTAAATAGTTATGTGAAAAATTATTGCCAGGTTGAAAGCAGAGGATCTGAGTTAAAACTCTCAATTATTTGTTTCAATCCGTTGCTTTCTTGGTGTTCTTGTTATGCCCTGTGTTTTTGCTCTGTTTCTGGTGGCTTTACTCCATCTATAAGCCTCTATTTTTGTGCATATTTGCTGCATGGTCAGCGTTAGGTCTTTTGTTTGTGATCCTTGCCCCTCTGGGATTTTCTTCAATAAAATTTAACTTAAAAAAACAGTTGTATTGTGTAGGAAAGGTTATCAAAGCAGCATAACTTGTTTAACCAACTAACTTTACTACTGGTCTTAGAGAACCTGACAACAACATTTCCCCTACTTTATATCTATCGAAATCAAACATTAATGGATTACTTTGTGCTATTTTCTTGTTTGTCATTGTCCTCATATGAGCATCTTATCCCTTTCCACTAAAAGATGTTTCCATTAGATTCTCTAGAGCCAATTCCAAATATCACTAATGCAAATATTTTTGTTTTTATCTCCTCAAAGAATCTTAATCTTGCTTTTTAGTGTTTGCATCTCTATATGGAGTAAAACTTGTGTGAGTCGGTCTCACCGTGTCTAATGAAATTGAACTACATTAAAGTAGTTTCATTGTAAATATAAACGACTTCATAAATGGCTCAAGCTTTGATATTACATTTGAGATGGATCATTATTGGTCTAAACCTTAAATTTACATTTCTTCGCTTTGTATTAAGACTATTGGATTTGATAAAATGGAGTTTGTATTATCGTTTTGCTTTTAATGGGTTTTTGAGATTGTTTTTGACATATGTAGTGATATGATAAATTTTCAGTGTGAATTTCAAAATTGCAGACAATGTATCGACAGAGTGACTGAATTTCGATATTGCAGATAGTGTACCGACAGATTGATAGATTTGTTGATTAGGCATAGTTGTTTTGGAAGTTGTTCTTTGTCATGTAACATCGTTATCAATTGTAATTGATTACTTTGTTGATGTATCATCGTTGTTTTCAAAGTTCATGAAATGAATGATACTGGAATTTTGTTCTAATAGGCATGTGACTTCATTATCAACTGACATGAAACTTCATTATCAACTGACATGTAACTTCTAGTATGTAATAATTCTTGAATTGTATTTAGAAATCAGTCTTCAAAATATGGTAATAAAATGAACCGGCATGTAACTTCATTATCAACCGACATGTAACTTCATTATCAACTAGCATGTAACTTCTAGCATGTAACATCACTGGAGTTCTATTTTGAAATGAATTTTTTTAAGAGGTATGTAACTTCATTTTGAACTAGCATGTAACTTCATTTTCAACGTGCATGTAACTTCTAACATGTAACATTACTGAAGTTCTATTTTGAATTATTTTTTTTTGGACAAGCATGTAACTTCATTTTAAACTGGCATATAACTTCATTTTCAACGGGCATGTAACTTCTAACATGTAACATTACTGAAGTTCTATTCTGAAATGATTTTTTTTTAATTGGCATGTAACGTTATTTTGAACTGGCATGTAACTTATTTTCAACGAGCATGTAACTTCTAACATGTAACATTACTGAAGTTCTATTCTGAAATGATTTTTTTGAACTGGTATGTAACTTCATTTTGAACTGGCATGTAACTTCATTTTCAACGGGCATGTAACTTCTAACATGTAACATTACTGAAGTTCTATTTTGAAATGATTTTTTTTAACTGGCATGTAACGTTATTTTGAACTGGCATGTAACTTTATTTTCAACGAGCATGTAACTTCTAACATGTAACATTATTGAAGTTCTATTCTAAAATGATTTTTTTGAAATAGCATGTAACTTCATTTTAAACTGGCATGTAACTTAATTTTGAACTAGCATGTAACTTCATTTTAAACTGGCATGTAACTTCATTTCCAATAGGCATGTAACTTCTAACATGTAACATTACTGAAGTTTTATTTTGAATTTTTTTATGAACTGGCATGTAACTTCATTTTGAACTGGCATGTAACTTCATTTTCAACGGCCATGTAACTTCTAACATGTAACATTACTGAAGTTCTATTCTGAAATGATTTTTTTTGAACTGGCATGTAACTTCATTTTCAACGGCCATATAACTTCTAACATGTAATATTACTGAAGTTCTATTATGAAATGATTTTTTTGAACTGGCATGTAACTTCATTTTGAACTGTCATATAACTTCATTTTCAACGTGCATGTAACTTCTAACATGTAACATTACTGAAGTTCTATTCTGAAGTTAATTTTTTTTTGGACAAGCATGTAACTTCATTTTGAACTGGCATGTAACTTCATTTTCAACTTGCATATAACTTCTAACATGTAACATTACTGAAGTTCTATTCTGAAATGATTTTTATTTTGAACTGGCATGTAACTTCATTTTGAACTGGCATGTAACTTCATTTTCAACGGACATGTAACCTATAACATGTAACATTACTGAAGTTCTATTTTGAAATTATTATTTTTTTTGGACCGACATGTAACTTCATTTTGAACTGGCATGTAACTTCATTTTGAATTGGTATGTAACTTCATTTTCAACTATGCATGTAACTTCTACCATATAACACTACTGGAGTGTTATTCTGAAATTAAATTATGCTTGAACAAGCATGTAACTTCATTTTAAACTGACATGTAACTTCATTTTCAAGTTACATGCTAGTTGATTTTCAAGTTATATGTCAGTTGCATATCAAGTTCGTTCTTCGTGTTCCAAGTTACATTCTAGTTGACACTTGTTTTTGAAGTTACATGTCAGGAAAAACAAGCTTGATTCAAGCTAAAATCATCATCAATGGGAACAAATCTTCCCAATAACAACCTATAAACACTAATAGAATGCCTAGCCAATTCATGTACAATTCTGCTACAACTCTTAAGAGCTAAAGATATAGTCACCTACCTGCCTCTATCTAAGTATCGACCTATCGACAAAAGAATATAAAAAAGATAATGTTATTCACATCACTCCAACTATCAAATTTTTCTGCACAAAAATTAAAATTACCTAAAACATTTGACTCGATCAAAGCTAGAAACCACCCATTGTCAATAGCCCTAAAAGACATTTCATAACTGCTCTTGCTACAACGATTTCAACAGAGACAAATACTTCAAAAACAAGTGCAGCACTTGCTCTGCATCCACATTTACTTTGAAAGATCCAACAGGAGGAACTCTCTATCTCTGTACAATGCTCTCACTTCCCTTTTGCATCTTTTCACAATTTAAAGCATCTGCAACAGAAGACATGTAATTACAAGCTTTAGTCCAAAGATCAAAATTAGCCGAACCAGGGGCGGACGGACTAGAGGGCTGACTCGGGTTATAGGCAGGTCAGCTTTTGGAAAAAAAAATCAATACATCACACCCATCGACTTACATCACCTGTTATATCTTCAGTCTCTGGTCACCTGTTATATCTTAAGTCCATGTCAAACTTGTACAGTTATGTTGGAACTATATATTCAATTGGTCTATGCAAACGTGCCCAACCAAACTAGTTCCGTTCTAACCAAAGATGTACGAATGTACATGTTTACTTTATATGATGTCAAAATACCCACACACAAAAGGCATCACAATCTTATAAAAAAAAAACAAGAGTCATGTTAGTGTTACTATTGTAGTACCAACATTGACAGTTTTGTGGACCTAAAAAATGAAAAATAAACACAGCATAGTGTCATTATTAAACTAAAGTGAATGCGAGAACGTATGGTTTTACAGATTAAATCCAACCTCTCTGCTTATATAATTTGTTTAGTGTATTTATATTGAAGCGTAAGGTTGGTTATGTCCCCTTATTTAAATGTATCTTTGCTTTTCAGTGTCTCTTGTTGGCAGCGTCGACAAGTAAGAGGGTGGCAGACGGACGACGGCCGCCGAAGAGAGAGATCAGATTTTCAAATTATCAGAGAGAGAGAGATATATATATCTGAAGATTGGGTGGTGTAGTAAATACAAAATGAAGGGTAATTTTGTCTATTCATGTCTAAATATGATAAGTATAATCAAATATAAAATTTTGGTTAGAACCAATAACTCAATAAATTTTTTGATCATTTCTTGTAATTCCATCATATATATATATCTGTGTTGTCCGTTCTCATGCACACCTTTTTTTTTAAATAATATATATCGTATATATAATATTTAAATTTAATAAAAACTATCATATATTTCTTTGAAAAATAAAATCTATATTTTATTTATCAAATAAGATATTATATATATATATATATGTATATATTTTTTAAATTTAAACAATTCAAATTCAAATATATGTAATATATTTTATTTAACAAATGATATAATCATATTATCTCATCATTCAAAAATAAATAACAATTGAAACCCTCCATTCATGACTAATTACACTATCAAATAATCTCATTATTTAATTGTCATAATTGTCATTTTAATAAATTGAATAATATAATTACTCAATCAACTCTTGACACGTGTCACTTTCATAACACAATTAACTGGACAATCCAATTAATAAACCGTGACCCTTGTTACCTAAATCGATCGGGCTAGTAAGGGGACCTAATGGACCCACAGTATTTTGAGCTCCAATAATCCTCGGAATCATTAATTAAACTCTTTAATTAATATTCCTTGATTATTAACTCCGATGTTATTCCATTAAAAATCAGAAGCTGCACTCTCTCATCGGCGGACGTTTTTACACAGATCGATACAACTCAGTGTCCATCGATATAGCTATTACATATGGTGCGATCCTCCACAGTAATTCATAATTAGAGTTGGGTCATAATGTCCGTCATACCCCTCTAATTATATATATCCTTTAAGTACCGTTGATTCTCTAATGGAAAATAAATCCTATTTCCTCACGGAATTAGGAAAGCGCTCATATTGTCCAAGCCCCGATTCAACCCTTAAGGGAACTACCATCTACTTGTCACAAGAATGAGTGAATTCCACTATTGTGTACAAACCTTCCCAGCCACAAGTCAAACCGCAATCCTAAAATACGGAGTATATTGATCAGAAAATGCATATGACCTCACCCATGGTATATCAAAGACCACGATCTAACCTGAAGGAGTCAATAAGACACTCGGGATTAAGAACACCCACATATAGCCATCATTAGTCGATATATATGAATCTCATCGGTAAACGGATCTTGGTGTAAGATTCATATAGATCCAGTCCTATATGATCACATCATACAAGGTACCTCAATTCCCATATCTCATATGAATGATTCAGGATAGAATCACTGTACATTACGAAATGAACCGCAACTATAGATTAACCACAAATAAAGTACCCAGCTTTATTTGCTATCTATGGACTCTTTAGATTGCACGTCTCTTACTATATCCATCCGTATATGACACTCATATACACAATTCGAGATTACATCCGGCAATCCAGGATGTTAATATGTACACAAGTTTATAAAATAAATAACATAACAAGAATGAATTGAACCTTTCTTTTTATTTACTTCATAAATCAATTTACAAATTACATGTTTAGGGCATAAACCCCATGTGAGGCATGTCTTGTAACCCTAGACCATCTAGGTGAACCGTACACACTTTAGCCGGTAAGGTCTTCGTAAATGGATCAGCATGATTGTCTTGTGAGGCTATCTTGGTGACGATCACATCTCCTCTCTACACTATCTCTCTGATGAGATGATACTTTCTTTCTATATGCTTCCCTCTCTTGTGGTTTCTTGGTTCTTTGGAATTAGCCACAGTACCACTATTATCACAATATATTGTGATTGGCTTATCAAGGTCTGGAACAACATTTTGATCACTCAGAAACTTACGGAGCCAAACAGCCTCTTTAGCAGCTTCACAAACGGCTACATATTTGGCTTCCATGGTCGAGTCAACAATACAAGATTGCTTGATACTTCTCCACACAATGGCTCCACCACCCAGGGTTAATACTGATCCATATGTGGATTTTCTAGAATCCATGTCTGACTGAAAATCAGAATCCGTGTATCCTAACGAGATCAAATCCTGTTCGGAATACACTAGCATATAATTTCTCATTCTTTGAAGATACTAGAGAATAGTCTTGACAGCAACCCAATGATCCAATCCTGGGTTGGACTGGTATCTGCTGACTACTCCCGCTGCATAGCAGATGTCCGGTCTTGTGCATAACATAGCATACATGAGGCTACATACTGCCGATGCATAGGGTACACGTCTCTTATCCTCAACTTCTTGAGGTGTCTTAGGACACTGTTCCTTAGACAAGTGAACTTCATGTCTAGAAGGTAAATTATCTTTCTTGGAGTTCTGCATTGAAAATTGCCTTAAAGTTCTGCATTGAAAATCACACAAGAATCCTGTCGATATATGATGCCTGAGACAGTGCTATGAGTTTGTTCTTACGATCCCGTATAAGTTGGATCTCTAGAACATAACTTGTCTCTCCTAAATCTTTCATTTGGAATTGGCTAGCCAGCCAGCCTTTTACATCAGACAACACTCCCACATCATTCCCAATGAGTAGTATATCATCTATGTATAGGACCAATAAAACTACTTCCTTGTCATGATGCGCTTGTAGACACAAAGCTCATCAACGTTCTAATCAAAGCCATAGGTTTTGATCACATCATCAAACCTGATGTTCCAAGATCTAGATGCTTACTTAAGTCCATAGATGGACCTTTGCAGATTGTAAACCTTTTGCTCTTGATCTGAAGACATGAATCCTTCTGGTTGTATCATATAGTTGCTCTCATCAAGATTGCCATTTAAGAATGCAGTCTTGACGTCCATTTGCCAAATTTCATAATCAAAATATGCAGTAATGGATAAGAGAATCCTAATAGACTTAAACATGACTAGTGGCGAGAAGGTCTCTTCATAATCAACATTCTCTTTCTGGGTATAACCCTTTGCCACTAGCCTTGCCTTGAAGGTCTCTACCTTCTCGTCTACTCTTCTCTTTCTCTTATCCACTTACACCTTATGGGTTTTACCCCATCCGGTAAGTCTACAAGATCCCAGATTGAGTTAGAGTACATGGACTCTATCTCGAGATTCATGGTTTTAAGCCATTTCTCTTTATCAGGATCTTCCATTGCATTCTTAAATGTCAATGGATCATCCACACTATCAGTAAAGACAACACACTGTCCCTCACCTATACCTAAATAGAGTTCAGGTTATCTCACAACCCTCTTACTACGTCTAGGTGGTAGTGTATCTTGATAAGGAACCATCTGACTCTCAGATGTTTGTGGATCAACAACTCTTATTGATGAAGCACTAGTCTCACCAGGCTCCAACTCATTCAATACAATCTTAGAACGAGGTTTATGGTCACTAATATAATTGTCTTCAAGAAACATTGCATTTTACGATACAAATACTTTATTGTCTTCGGGACTATAGAAGTGTCCACCGCTGGTCTCCTTGGATTATCCTATAAACAAACAGGCAACAGACTTAGAGTCTAGCTTTCAAGTTATATTCTTCAGCATGTATGTTGGACACCCCTATATGCAAAAATACTACAAACTAGCTTTACGACCATTTCACAACTCTAGGGGAGTCTCTGGAACAGATTTGGATGGCACTACATTCAAAATGCATGTCGTTGTTTGTAAGGCATATCCCCAAAAGGAATTCGGTAATGATGAGAAACTAATCATAGATCTCACCATTTCCATCAGGGTTCTATTTCTCCTCTCCGCTACACCATTTTGCTAAGATGTACCGGGAACTGTGAGTTGGGAAACTATCCCATGCTCAACCATGAAGTCTTCAAACTCTTGGTCAAGGTACTCACCTCCACGATCTGATCGTAGTGACTTGATAGTCCTACATAATTGATTCTCAACTTCAGCTCGAAATTCTTTGAACTTTTCACATAATTTCGACTTTCGTTGCATCAGCTAGACGTATCCGTATCTTGAGTAGTCATCTATAAAGGTGACATAATACTCATAACCACCCCTAACTTTAACATTCAACGGTCCGCAGATGTCTGTACGTATAAGCTATAGCGGTTCTTTAGCTCTAAGCCTTTTTCCAGTAAAAGGTCTCTTAGTCATCTTACCTTCAAGATAAGATTCACAGACAGGTAAGGTGCCAACCTTTAACTCACTTAAAGGTCCGCTTTTTACTAGTCCGTCTATCCGGTCAAGGTTGATATGACCAAGCCTTCGATGCCAGAGATATGTGTCATTATCTAGAGAAATCTTATGTCGTTTAATTTTTGGTTTTTCAACCTTAAAAATTTTGGTGTTGAGCAGTATGGTAGGTATTAACGGTTTTAACACGTACAATTTGTTTTCATTAATTCTTGATTAAATATTCAGACCATTCTTTCCAATATTAATAGAATTATTATTAAAAGAAACAGAATATTTTTATCCTAACAACTTAGAAACGAAAATCAAATTCCGTATAAATTCATGAATATAAAAAACATTGTTTAATAATAATAAACTATTATTATTATAAAATTGCAATCTTATTGCTCCCACTGCTTTGGCAGATACGACATCCCCCGACCCCACACGTATTGAGAAGGCTCCATCCACTAACTGTGTCCAAGAATCAGTCCACTGCAAAGAAGAACAAACATTGTTAGTGTCCCCCGAATCAACTATCCAGGGTGAAGAATCATTTTCACTAAACAAGATTCAAGAACAGGTAAATCATATTTATCTTTCGTTTTTTTCTTCTTGGCTACCTCCTATAGGTACTGAGAATGGTTCCTCTTCCAGTGATCGACCTTGTTATAATGGAAACATTTTCCTTTGTCTTGGTCGGTGGAGGTGCCCTTCTTTTTGCTTTATACTTTCTTGGGTTTTGGCTTACCATTTGCCTTCCCAACGGACCTCTTCCTCTTCTTATTATTAGAGGAAGATGGTTTGACAACATTTGTCTCACCGGTCTTGCCCTTATTGTCCATAATCAAGGGCTCAAAGGTTGCGAGTTCATTGAGCAACTGTGTAAAACTAAACTTTAACATGTTCATCCCGTAGTTGCTTTTAAACTGATCAAAACTATTCGGAAGAGTCGTCTGTATGATGCTCACTTGACTGGGTTCGTCAATGGCCCCGCCATTGACTTTTGTCGTGTTGAAGTATGACATCATGCTCAGGACATGTTCCCGAACTGATGTACCTTCCTTCATGCAAGCGAGCATGAAGGAAAAAATAGCTTCATGTCGCTTTTGGTCGGAGGGCTGCCTAAACATAGCTTGTAATGACTCCATGATTTCGAATGTTTAAGTCATTGCTTCATGCTTTGTGACAAGCACGTCTGTCATTAATGCCAATAGATACATTCGGGTCTTCTCATCAGATGAGACCCATCGCTGGTATGCCTCAGGAACAGTTCGTGTGGCATTGGCAGTAGGTACTGGAGGACATTCCTCTGTAAGCACAAACTTGAGGTCTTTGGTTGACCAAAATTGCATTAATATTAAGTTTCCACTTAGTGTAGTTATCACCAGTTAATTTGTCGTTTGCGAGAATTTGAAGTAATGCAGAAGACATTGTTGAATCAAATAAAATATTCATTCAGTCATTTATTTAAAACAAGTATGAGTGCTTTGGTATAAATTTAAACATGATGCATGAACATGTTTAACAAACTAGAACTACCCTAAAAATAGCTACTATACCACGACAATCCAACATACCACAAAAAAGTGCCGCATTAGAGTCGGTCAAATTTTTGCATGTTGGACCGAGACATTCTCAATCAAATGATATTCTAGAATAACTCTTATTCCATATCATTCAACCATCGTTTATTCAGTCAGGTTTTTAATTAACTTAATCAAAACCTTCGTAAGTGTAACACACCATTTCAGATCTCACGAGCTTAACTCGAGAATTGTCGCCTTAGGGTCGGTCAATCCCGAAATACCCTCAAAAATCCTATCTGTTAGGAAGTCAACTTTGGTATTGACCTTTGTGGAAACCCTCCTTAGGGAGGACGAAAGAAAAGCCGTCACGAGGCCCCACTCGGATCTCACGGTGTTGAACTAATGATGGAGACCGCGGGATATATATGTCATATATCCCTATCTCACTCACTATTTTAAAACTAAGGTTTTCTATTAACCGCTAATGCACCTAGACTCTATAGGATCAAACGGCTAACTTTAATCAAGTTATCAAGTGAATTAACTAATTAAAACCAAATTCTAATTAACTAATAAATTACTAATGAATTTTAACAATTAAAAATCTAGTCTATTAGTGAATAATCTAAGCCTTTGTACATTTTTTACTGAAGTCAGATTATTATGATAGTGTTTACCAAGTTTTAATTATTAAAACTCTAACATAATATTCGATTCATTTATAATTAGGAAATTAATCATATTAATCTAAATGGCATAAGTATGCATGAAAATACTTTTATCATCACATAATATAAAGCATACATGAATTGACCGAGTACTGTGGATTATTTAACCTAAAAAAAATAGAATCTAAAATTACAAAAATACCCCCAAAGCATTCCTTGGTCTTATTGTAATTTCTGAGTCCTCCAATCTCTTCAGGTCACTTCGATTCATCTCATGAATCCTTCTTCGCGATTTTTCCAGGTCTTCAATATAGGTTACATTTTGTTTAATACAATAATAAAAACAAAAAATAATACAACTCATAAACCCTAAATACACAGTACCATATAATTAACGATCAATCATGTTTTTGTAAATTAAAAGAAAAATACATACAATCAACTTAAATCGTGCTTACACAATCATACATACAGGATCATCAAAAACAATTTCATGTTCCGAAAATAAAATTGGCTCTGATACCAATTGTTGGAACCCCATTCAACGGTCATGCCGTGGAAACAGTTTTTTTTTTTAATTTTATACATATCGTAATCTGTATCTAGGACCAGTGAACTTGGGATCATAATTATTTTCGGAACAAATACATATAAAATTATTACAATAATAAAATATATGTAAATACAGGAAATTGTAATCAATAATAAGAAGAATATTAAGAACCTTACCAACGTTTGGAGGCTCCTTCACTTTATGATATGCTCTTGGTCTGTACCACTGATCTTCTTCGCTATATCCCGGAACTGACAACTGCATGTGGACGCGTCACGGATTCTGGATCTTAGAATGGAGGATGAAATAAAAATAAGAAACTATTTTCTTATTTTCACTATGCAACACTTGCACTGTTTTTTTCTAAAAAATCAAACAACACTTGCACTGATATACCTTTTATAAAAAACTCACGCAACACTTGCATAAAAAATGTATCAGGTATGTTATTAATTTTTTAATGTGTTTGACAAAAACAAAACCACACCTCTATTTGTCTTTTGTATATATATATATATATGTGCGTTCTCACGCATACCTTTTTTTTCAAAAATATATATATATATCATATATAATATTTAAATTTAAAAAAAAATTGATTATATCTTTGTTTAAAAAATAAAACCAATATTTTATTTATCAAATAAGATATTATATATATATATATATATATATATATATATATAAAAATTTAAACAATTCAAATTCAAATATATATAATTTATTTTATTTAATAAATGAGATAATCATATTATCTCATCATTCAGAAATAAATAACAATTGAAACCATCCATTCATGACTAATTACACTATCAAATAATCTCATTATTTAATTGTCATAATTGTCATAATTGTCATTTTAATCAATTGAATAATCTAATTACTCAATCAACTCCTGACACGTGTCACTTTCATAACACAATTAATTGGACAATCCAATGAATTAACCGTGACCCTTATTACCTAATCGATCGGGCTAACAAAGGGGCCTAATGGACCCACATTATTTTGAGCTCCAATAATCCTCGGAATCATTAATTAAACTCTTTAATTAATATTCCTTGATTATTAACTCCGATGTTATTCCACTAAAAATCCGAAGTTGCACTCTCTCATCGGCGGACGTTTTTACACAGATCGATACAACTCAGTGTCCATCGATATAGCTATTACATATGGTGCGATCCTCCACAGTAATTCATAATTAGAGTTGGGTCATAATGTCCGTTATACCCCTCTAATTACATATATCCTTTAAGTACCGTTGATTCTCTAATGGAAAATAAATCCTATTTCCTCACAAAATTAGAGAGCGCTCATATTGTCCAAGCCATGATTCAACCCTTAAGGGAACTGCCATCTACTTCTCACAAGAATGAGTGAATTCCACTATTATGTACAAACCTTCCCAGCCACAAGTCAAACCGCAATCCTAACATACGAAGTATATTGATCAGGAAATGCATCTGACATCACCCATGGTATATCATAGACCACGATCTAACCTGAAGGAGTCGATAAGACACTCAGGATTAAGATCACCCACATATAGCCATCATTAGTCAATATATATGAATCTCATCGGTAAACGGATCTTGGTGTGAGATTCATATAGATCATGGCTCAGTCCTATATGATCACATCATACAAGGTGCATCCATTCCCATATCTTATATGAATGATTTAGGATAGAATCGCTGTACATTACGAAATGGATTGCAGCTATAGATTTACCACAAATAAAGTACCCAACTTTATTTGCTATCTATGGACTCTTTAGATTGCATGTCTCTTACTGTATCCATTTGTATATGACACTCATATACGCAGCTCGAGATTAGATCCAGCAATCCAGGATGTTAATATGTACACAAGTTTATAAAATAAATAACATAACAAGAATGAATTGAATCTTTCTTTTTATTTACTTCATTAATCCATTTACAAATTACATGTTTAGGGCATAAACCCCAACAATCAGTACTTGGAGAAATGGTGGTTTGTTATCTGATTAGAGGCCTCCGAATGAGAGTTTTCAGAAGGTAAATACCGATGCGGCTTCTGGCCAATCAGTGTTATATAATTAGAGATGCGTCTGGTAAGGTTAAAATGGCTGCTATCCGGAAGTTGACAGCTATGGTTTCTCCTTTTGTAGCTGAATCTTTAGTGGTTAAAAGTGGTATTCATTTGGCTATGGAGGTTGGTCTTGTGCCTTTCTAAATTGAGAAAGATTCCCTCCAAGTTATTAGGCCCAGTTTGGGATTGCTTCCCAGACTGCTTTTGGAGCTAAAAGTGCTTCTGAAGTTGGCATGAGGTGTTTGGTAAAATTTCTGGAAAACGTTTTTGGTCTCTTTTGAATTTTCCCGCAGCGGAAATCGGGACGCTACAAATTGATGTTTTTAGAAATCAATTTCTTAGGAAGCAGAAACGAAAACACACTCAATACTCTTATTAATGATTTTTTTTCCAAACTTACTATTTTATCCCTTGCCTTTTATGAAATTTACCACATAACAAAACACGCACTTAACATATATTATTTTATTTACAATTTACTATAACATATACTTTGGTAGTTAGTTTTGTCTATTTCAATTGTGTAATTTTATGAATCCTTAAATCAAATTATTTTAGTTTTCTTGATATATTCACAATATATGCTGCAATAGATAAAAAAAAATATTAAAGCAAAATTATATATTTTTTAACAAAATTTATTTATTTATTTTATAACAAGTTTATGGTCACGTAAAAATGAAATAATTTTTTTATTTTATAACATGGTTATAGTTACACAGAAATAAAATAAATTATTTATTTTCAAATCATCTTAAATATTCATTTTTGTCATTTATAGTAATTTTGTACGGTCGTAACACTTTTTACCAAACACATTGAAATTGCTTTTGGTTATCACAACACTTTTAAAAATTAGTTTACCAAACACTCACCGATTCTTCTCACAGCAAATCCAAAAACAATTCCAACCGTTATGTGATAAATTTTTTGCCATAACTTATATATAGATTTATATTTTTCAATAAAAGCCGCAATATTAGGAGATGGACTGTAATGGCATTATGAAAAATTACAACCTTAATTTAGATCAGAGCATATTCCTCTTAGCTCAAGTGCACGTTTGTGTTTAGAGATTTCAATCTTGTATACTCGCTTTACAAACAACGATAATCTTTTTAACATTTCTATAAACTCTAATTTAAACCATCGGAAAGTTGTCACACTATACATGCCTAAACAGTGGTGAAACCACTTGGAGGTCCGGTGGGGACATGTTTTTATTTTTTTAATTTTACCTTTTTTTTTATTGACATTTATTTTAAAAGATTTTTTTGCCATAACTTAGTACTCCATAATTAAAGAAGTTGGCTTCACCTCAGTGCTTAAATAATTGTTGTGCCTAAAGTGGTAATTAAAAAGTTACCTTATATGGATCCGTCCGTTGGGAGTTGAGTAATTATATGCTTTATTGTTTGTGATTATTTTTTATGATTCCGATAAACTGAATTCGCATTGGTTCTTTTGTCCACCATTGTAGGGCTAGCAGGCCTCTCAAAGTGACCCACAAGAAAAAATAAAACAACAATTTCTCCTAAATCTTTCGTTTTCCAAGCCGTTGATATGTCAAAATAGTAACCTAACACTTGAAAACAAACCAACTTTGGAGGCCTAATTGGGCCAAACAAATGATTGGAAATCAAACACCCAATAAAATCAAAACTCTTTTAGGGTTTTGGACATAATTATTATAAGGTTATTAGATTTTGGGTCCTACCCTAAAGAACGGGATCATGCCATAAAAGTCTTTTTGTTATTATTACTAATGTTTGCCATTTCAAGTTACCCATGTTCAAATTTTCTAACAATGTAATTATATATATTTTTGATACAATTATAAGATTTGACACTGGTGCATATAATATATAAACATATTATTCTGTGACAAAAGTCATCTAAATCATTCTCACTTTTATCTTGGATGCTTTATTATTTTCAAAGAATTTTAAAGGGATTATTCATTCAATTATAACGTTTTACTCACTTTCAATATATATATATATATATAAATTTTCAAGTCATTACGCACCGATATAAATTCATCAATATATTGGATGTTGACTATTAAATTTACATACTTTGACTCAAAGTGTACGCACTTATCAAAACTTCTTCATAATCAACGGTCCATATGCAGCTCACTGATATAAATTATATCAGTACGCACTGATAGGAAAACACTATATATATATATATATATATATATATAAGTTAGTGCGCACTGATATTATATTCATCAGTGTATTGAATGTGCACTGTTTACATATTTTGACTCAAAGTATATGCACTTGTAAAAACTTCTCTATAATCATTGGTACACAAACAACTCACTGATGTAAGTTATATCAATATGCATTGAGGACAAAAGGACTATAATATATATATAGAGAGAGAGAGAAAAAAATTTTCAAGTCAATGCGTACTGCTATAAATTCGTCAGTGCGTTGGATGTAAACCGTTAGATTTAAGACCTTGTCAAATTTTCTCCATAATCAATGGTCCATATATAAAGTACTGATATAAGTTATATCATTACGTACTAGTAGTTAAATGTTTTGACTTAAAGTGCAAGCACTCGTCAAAGTATCTTTTAAATCCAATGAACCACATATAAGAAACTTATATATTTTATATCAATTCGAATCGATAATAAAAAGATTATAAATATATATATATATAAACGTTTTACTCTTTGTAAGAGTCACATGCCGTATTAATATCTTTAATTAAATTCTGCAAGAGCTAATATCTAACTTCGTATTAATGTAACGGAAGGAATCACTTGCGTTCACCGTTTTGTTGGAGGCCGTTATCTATCTCTTTTTATTTATACATAAATTTTTTGAAAAATTCAGGACCTACATTTCTTTATTTCTCTTAACATATATTGTAAGTTTCATTTGGATCATTCTATATTTAAAATTTTAAAAATAAAATAAAATAGAATAGAATAAAAATCATAAGGGTTTTATGTACTTGGTCTAATAATATAACAAAAAGTAAATAATTATATGTAAAGTTTCATATTTCTTGATTTTTTTTAAATCTTACAATGAATTGATTAGGGGTTTATCATGATCTGTCAAGATCAACCCTACGAGAGTCTATATATGTCCAGATTAACAACTACATGCGCACAAATATCTCTCCCACCAGAGACGAAATCAGAATTTAGACTCTAGAGGGCTAAAACTTTTAAACGATGAACACATAAATAATATATCAAAACAAAATTAAAAGGTTTAATTAATAATAATAATAATAATAAACAAATCATAGCATCTAAGTCTCAATCATAAATGAAAGGAACTAAAACAAAAAACCTCCATAAATGCGATTTAAATTGAAACTTTTCACTGTTTTAGATAATGAAAGTCATGTATAATTGATTCAACACTAAATTTCAAATTATTAATTAAGAAGATTCAAAAAATTGAAACATGCCAAACCCAAATTCCATTTTGTAATTTGATGCATAAATAAACAATTATTAATGATCAAATCAATATTACAAACCCGGTATCAGAGGAAGGAAAAAAAAAGTTAACAAGGGAAAAGTAAAATATATTTGTTTTTAAAGAATTTTGAAAACTGTATACTTGAGAATGTAACTTATATAATAGATAAACAATCGATTGTTATGATTATGAAAACAATGTGTTGTCTATTGAAATTATGTCACTAAAAAAGAAAAAGGGAAAATGAAATAAAATAAACTAGGGTTAAAGTTGGAAAAGGAAACCTTATGGCTAATATAAAAGGAAGAAACTTACAAGGGAAGTAAAAACATATAGTTTAATTAATTTATTGTTTTTAAAATTGTAAAATGAATTAATTAAGTTTAATTAATTAAACTGTAGCCTGTAACTTTTTTAAAACAGTAATTTTTAAAATTTTAATAATGATGGGAAATTAAAAGCTCTAGTTGTGTGAAATAAAAGATACAATGGAGGAGTCTAGCTTCGTAACAATGACTATTTTAAAAAAAAAAATAAGATTAGTCCGGTGATAATATTTCTTTATATAATAGTATAATTAAAAAATAAAAAAACTAAAAGAGGCATTGTACATTTTTTTTATGGGCCTAGAGGGGCCCACTAGGCTTTACCCCTATCTCTCATATTGGAGGGAAAACTTATCACATTTGTTTCTTTAAGTATATTATTGACTTAGTTCCTTCGTTATTTTGAATTATCGATTTTTTATTCACTTATTCAATTTTTATTGGATTGGTGCCTATATTTTTAAAAACCTATCAATTTGGTCCCTCTGATCAGATATTTAATGGTCAATGGTCATGGAAAATATAAATTGACTCTTTTACCCTTCACTTGAATTAAAAAGGTTTGATATTATGATTTTATCCTCTAACTTTGCAAAATTTTACAATTATATTTGATTTGTAATCCAATCAAAAGTAGACACGTGTCAATAAATTTTAAAAATAAAATGAAGATCGAAACTTACAAAAAAAAATAGAAAAGGAAATCTTGGGAGAGATCTTTCCGGATTTGAAGAAAATCCATCTTAGACATCACTTTTTTTTCTTTACAATTATGTATAAAAAAAAACTTGGGAAGAGATATGGAACTTGAGAAAATCCATCTTAGGCATCACAAAATTCTCTTAAAACAATTGATTATAACGTTCTTGGATTTTTTCTCTTGGAGGATATTTGTAACTAACAAAGAAAAGATATTTGATTTGTCTCCATCCTTAGGAATACAATTTAAAGAAAGGGAGCTCACACTCCTAGGTGATTCACGTTCGTGATTGGATTGGAAGATCTTGCGGAATCAATTCGATGCTTGTTCAATCGTCACGCGAAAAAGGTACGATACTTTTATATACATCAATTAATCTAGGGTTAAGGTTCTTGTTGTATAAAAGGGAAAAATTTTATTTATACGCAAACCCTAATTTTTTTTTTCACGCTTCCGCTGCGTTTCTAAACCGTTTTTTCCCTACAATTGATATCAGAGTCAGGTTGTACCCTTGATTAATTGATGTATATGTTCATGAATCTTTTTCTTTTTATTGTATATATGCATGTTTTAGAAAGAGATGGCACTCTAGGTATTCGTATATATATTTACTTTGGAATGTATGGATATATATATATATATATATATATATATATATATATATATGTTTTATATGTGGATTGTTATTGCTCAATTTTGGTCCTAGAATTTCAATGTAATTTTGTTTTGGGATTGTAACAAGAAGGGTGGTCTATTATCGCCATAATTTCCTTCTTAGTAGTTGCTAAGTTTTTTTTATTTTGTTGTTGTAATAATAAAAAAAACTGCAGTATTTTGTTATGTAAATTCTTCTGTAATACATTCAATTTCTAAGACTCGAATGTTTGAAGAATTAGGAGTAACCGAAACAAGTTTGGGACCGTACGAGCCGTAACAACAAACGTGCGTGCGAAGAGCTTGCAACCACGTTTGTTGTGGCATGGGCTGCGCACGGCAGACCTTGTTGTAGCCATGGGCTGCGCATGGCAGCCCTTTATGGGCTTGTGACACGCGCACGCCCATGGGTAAGGGCAAGGGGTGCGCACGCCCATGGGAGGTAGCCGAGGGAGTCCGAACGACGAAGGTCGCGTGAAGACTTGTTCGCCAAGAAAGAAGTTCTTGTATTCCAAGATATATGTAATTTACTTGTTTTTCTAGGATGGACCAAAATTGTAGCTATTTATATTTTTGTAAATATTGCAATGTTTGTCATTGTTTGATAACATGTCATCTAGAATAGGAGTGCCACTCATATATCTCTTTTGGTATGAACATACATTGAATAGTTTAAGTATCTAAATTGGCATCTAAATAACTTGATAAATCATTCTTTGGAATTCGATCGCACGCCTTAAACAATTGAGTGGGAGAAGGTGTTTTGGAACACCTACGGCCTCCAAGTTTAGTTGAGCTTTATGTTTCCTTAATAACCTCCCAAGAGGTATTCATGAATGGAATTTAGCAAGATACTTCCTTACAATGATAGACTAGACAATTAGCCCAAACGATATCTACTCCCAAAGGAGGGATATTCGTGAGGGATTATATTGAAGGTCGATAACTAGGTAACACACTCAATGTGCTTTTATTAATATCCTCCAAAGAGTTCTTGTTAATAAAATTGCAAGGCTTAAATTGAAAACGTTGGTTGTTATGTTAACAATTAGGTGGGACCTAGTCCAACTAGTAAATGGTGCGTACTCCCAAAGGAGGCGTGACAGTTATGGGTGTTGGATCACCGTTGAATTTTTACGATTGAATTATTTTATTTAATTCAAGATAAATATTCAAATGTGCTATATCATGATTGTTTACTTATATAATTTTTGTTATTAAAAAGAAATCATGACCCCATCCCTAATCAATATCCTAAAAGATAAAACTTTAATTGGTGATAATTATATCACATGGAAAATGAGTATTGGTTGTTGTTACAAGCTAAAAAATATAAGTTCATTATGTATATTCCTTAACCACCAAACTAATGAATCTACTCAGGAGCAAAGAGATGAGTATCAGTAGTGGAAGTCTTTAGAAGAGATGGCTAAATGTACGTTACATTATGGTCATCATCTCCAACGTGTTGCAACAACAACATGAAGGAATTGAGACTGCTGCCGATATTATGATGTTTCTAGACAAAGATTCATATGGTTGGTAAAGTTGCTACTGTTAAGACCCGTTAGAAGGTCAAAAGATAACAGAAGAAAAAGCAACTTGAGTCTTCTTAGAAGGAGACCAAGAAAGTAACCAAGATAAAAAGGAATTGTTTCCTTTGTGGTGAAAAGGGTCAAAGGAATAGACTGAATAAGAATGAATTCAACTTGCGTTTAGGCAACGAAACGTTGGTGTCTACTAGTGCAGTGGGAGATATTAGAATTAGTTTAGATTCTTTAAGGCATTTCGATTTAATAGGCGTCTATTATGTACCTCAATTCAAGAAGAATTTAATTTCGGTTTCTTGTTTAAATAAATTTGGTTATTCGGTTACTTTTAATAAAACCTTTATTATTAGTAAGAATGATAAAATTATTTGCAAAGGTACATTGGAAAACGGTTTATTCTATTTGCATGGAAATATCTCTCACTTGTTAGACACGAAATCAACAGAACCCAATCATAAAAGAGTAAAATTATCAAAAGATGAAACCTACCTATGGCATTTGCGCCTAGGTCATATTAACCTTAATAGGATTAAAAGATTGGTATGTGACGGACCTCTAAGTGACTTAAAGGTTGATGATCTACTAACTTGTGAATCTTGTTTGGAAGGTAAAATGACCAAAAGGTCATTTACGACCAAAGGCACAAGAGCAATTGAATGTTTAGGATTGATACACACTGATGTGTGTGGACCTATGAGCATTCAAGCTAGAGGTGGATATGAGTACTTCATCACTTTCACGGATGATCACTCAAGATTTGGTTATGTGTATCTCATGAGACATAAGTCGGATGCTTTTGATATTTTCAAAGCATTTAAAGCTGAAGTGGAAAATCAGCTTGAGAAACGTATAAAAATCTTGAGGTCTGATCGTGGTGGAGAATATCTATCTGGTGAGTTTCAGCAATATCTTATTGATAATGAAATAATTTCTCAGTTTTCTGTACCAGGCACACCTCAAAAAAATGGGGTGTCAAAAAGGAGAAATAGAACTCTTTTGGATATGGTTAGGTCTATGTTGATTTATTCAACGCTCCCTAGTTCTTTTAGGGATATGCTTTACAAACTGCCATGTATATTCTAAATGATGTACCATCTAAGTCGGTTCCTAAAACACCGCATGAGTTGTGGACTGGGTGAAAGCCTAGTTTACAACACTTAAGGATATTTGGATGTCCTGCGCACGTGTTAAAAGGAAAGACAGAGAAGATGGAGTCCCATTCAGAAACATGCACATTTGTAGGGTATCCAAAAGGAACAAAAGGATATTATTTTTATAGTCCTTCAGATCTTAAAGTATTTGTTTTGACAAATGCTAAATTTCTCGAAGAGGACTATATGAATAATTTGTGCCTAAAAGTAGAATTGTCCTAAATGAGCTTTTAGGAGATACAATTCCACAAGAGGTTTCGCAACCAAGCCCAATTGTAAATTCCGTACCAACACAAGATCAATAATCCACCATACCTCGTCGTAGTGGAAGGGTTGTTAGACAACCTGAAAGATACATCGATCTAGGAGAATCTGTAGAGAATCTTCCGGACGACGATGATCCTTATACGTACAGGAAAGCAATGGAAGATGTTGATTGTCGCCATTGGCAAAAGGCAATGCAATCCGAAATTGAATCTATGTTCAAAAATAAAGTTTGGTCTCTTGTAGACTTGCCTAAGGGGATAAAACCCATCGGGTGCAAGTGGGTATACAAGAGGAAAAGAGGAATGGATGGAAAAGTGGAAACCTATAAAGCTAGATTGGTAGCTAAAGATTATACACAGAATGAAGGTATCGATTATGAAGAAACCTTCTCTCCTGTGGCCATGCTTAAATCCATTAGGATACTCTTATCCATTACGACATCTCTAGACCTAGAGATTTGGCAAATGGACGTCACGACAGCTTTCCTTAATGGAAGTCTTGACAAAAGCATCTATATGATGCAACCAAAAGGATTCATTGAAGAGGGCCAAGAGGAAAGGGTATGCAAGTTGCAAAGATCCATATACGGATTGAAGCAAGCATCCAGATCCTGGAACATAAGGTTCGATCAAGCCGTTAAAGGTTTTGGATTTATTCAAAACCTTGATGAATCTTGTGTATATACTACTTATCGAAAACGATGTAGGTGTATTGACATCAATAAAAGAATGGTTATCAAAACAATTTGATATTAAAGAATTGGGAGAAGCAAGTTATATTCTTGGTATCCAAGTCATAAGGGATAGAAAGAATAGAATGATTGCATTATCCCAAGCTTCATACATAGATAAAATCTTGTCTAGGTTTTCCATGCAAGATTCCAAGAAAGGTATGTTACCTTTCAGGCATGGAATCAACTTTCTAAGGAACAAGTTCCTAAGAATGAGCATGAAGAGAAATTCATGAGTAGGGTTCCATACGCATCGGCAGTTGGAAGTCTCATGTATGCAATGCTCTGCACTAGATCAGATATTTGTTTCGCTGTAGGCATAGTTAGCAGGTTTCAATCGAAACTTGGTCCTGATCACTGGACGACAGTCAAGCATATTTTCAAGTATCTTAGGAGAACGAGTGATTATATGCTTGTATACTCTGGAGGGGATTTAATTCCTGTTGGGTATACAGATTCTGATTTTCAGTCAGATTCTGACTCCAGGAGATCGACATCAGGATCTGTGTTTACCATTGGAGAAGGGGCAGTCATATGAAGGAGTATCAAGAAATCTTGTATTGCTAATTCTACCATGGAAGCTGAGTATATTGCCGCATGCGAGGCTACTAAAGAGGCTGTCTGGCTCCGCCAATTCTTGATTGACTTGGAAGTTGTTCCTGATGCGAATAAGCAGATCACTATCTATTGTGACGATAATGGTGCATTGGCTAATTCGAGAGAACCAAGAAGTCATAAGAGAGGGAAACACATTGAAAGAAAGTATTGTTGGGGTTTATGCCCTAAGCATGTAATTTGTAAATGGATTTATGAAGTAAATAAAAGGAAATGTTCAATTCATTCTGTTATGTTATTTATTTTATAAACTTGTGTATATATTAACATCCTGGATTGCCGGATGTAATCTCGAACTATGTATATGAGTGTCATATACAGATGGATACAGTAAGAGACTTGCAATCTAAAGAGTCCATAGATAGCAAATAAAGCTGGGTACTTTATTTGTGGTTAATCTATAGCTGTGGTCCATTCCGTAATGTACAGTGATTCTATCCTGAATCATTCATATGAGATATAGAAATGGAGGCACCATGTATGATGTGATCATATAGGACTGGGTCATGATCTATATGAATCTCACACAAAGATCCGTTTACCGATGAGATTCATATATATCGACTAACGATGGCTATATATGGGTGATCTTAATCCTGAGTGTCTTATCGACTCATTCAGGTTAGATCGTGGTCTTTGATATACCATGGGTGAGGTCAGATGTATTTCCTGATCAATATACTCCGTATGTTGGGATTACGGTTTGGCTTGTGGCTGGGAAGGTTTGTACACAATAGTGGAATCCACTCCTTCTTGTGAGAAGTAGATGGTAGTTCTTTTAAGGGTTGATTCGGGGCTTGGACAATATGAGCGCTCTCCTAATTCCGTGATGAAGTAGGATTTATTGTCCATTAGAGAATCAATGGTACTTAAAGGATATACGTAATTAGAGGGGTATAACGGACATTATGACCCAGCTCTCATTATGAACTATTGTGGAGGATCACACCATATGTAATAGCTATATCGATGGACACCGAATTGTATCGGTCTGTGTAAAAACGTCTGCAGTTGAGAGAGTGCAGCTTCGGGTTTTTAGTGGAATAACACCGGAGTTAATAATCAAGGAATATTAATTAAAGAGTTTAATTAATGATTCCGAGGATTGTTGGAGCTCAAAATATTGTGGGTCCATTAGGTCCCCGTGTTAGCCCAAACGATTTAGGTAACAAGGGTCACGGTTAATTAATTGGATTGTCCAGTTAATTGTGTTACGAAAGTGACACGTATTCATTCGGGAACTAATTGAATAATGAGATTATTTAATTAATAGATAATGGTGATTATATAACTTAAATAATGAGATTATTTAATTATGTTATTAATCACTAAATGGAGGGTGTATGTTGATATTTATTTTTGAATAAAATAAGATAATGTGATTATTTTATTTTATTAAATTAAATAATTTATTTTTGAATTTAAATAGTTTGAATTCAAAATTAAAATCAAATTAAAGTTATGAGATATTTTTTATTTGAAAGTTTATAAAAATCAAATATAGATTTGATCAAATTTTTATATATTATATATAAGATATATTTAATTTTTTTTAAAAAAAAGGGTTGATGTGCGTTTCACGCACAACAACATACATATATACATATAAATTGACAAAAGAAGAAAAGTGTGGGATTTTTTTTTGTTTTTGGTCAAACGCAGTAAGTGGTGCGTAAACCACAGCAGTACGTGAGAAGAGTATATGCAATTGTTGTGATATATTCAAGTAAGGTGTGTGTGAGATCAATACACCAAAAAGAGAGAAAAGTGTGTAAGCGTTGTATACTTATATCAAAAGAAAGAGTTTCTTCTTTTTCTCTCTTTTACAACCTCAATTCTAGTTCCTGAGTTCGTGACGCGCCCACACGCAGTTACCAGTCCCGGGATATAGCGAGGAAGATCAGTGGTACAGACCAGGAGCATATTGAATAAGTAAAGGAGCCTCCAAACGTTGGTATGGTTCTTTTAATATTCTTTTTTATTATTGATTATAATTTCCTGTATTTACATATATATTTTGTTAGTGTAATAATTTTTATATGTATTTATTTCGAAAATAATTACAATCAAAAGTTCACTGTTTCCGCTGCGTGATCGGTGAATTTGGTTCCAACAATTGGTATCAAAGCAAAGGTAGTGGCGACTGGCCGATCCCCTGGAACTCTCACGCCTGATCTTGTGACGAAGCGCGGCTCTCCGCCCTGGGGCTTCTTAGAAGAGTGCTCTGATAGGTATCTGTGGGTGTCACCCCAAGGAGTTGGGACCTTGCCCACACCCATGAGATGGGAATTTGTATCAACAATTGGTATCAGAGCCAATTTTATTTTCGGAACAGGAAATTGTTTTTGATGCTCCTGTATGTATGATTGTGTAGGTACGATTTAAATTGATTGTATGATGTTTTTGTATGCATATTTTTTTTTAATTTACAAAACATGATTGATCGTTAATTATATGGTACTGTGGATTTAGGTATTATGGGTTGTATAATTGTTTTTTATTATATTTTTTTTAACTATTATTGGATTGTAAAAAAAAATGTATCCTATGTTGAAGACCTAAAAAAATCATGAAGAAAAATTCATGAGATGAATCTAGGTGACCTGAAGAGACTGGAAGACTTGGAAATTACAAGAAGACCAAGGAATGCCTTGGGGGTATTTTTGTAATTTTAGATTCTAATTTTTTTAGGTTAAATAATCCACAGTACTCGGTCAATTCATGTATGCTTTATATTATGTGATGATAAAAAGTATTGTCATACATACGCATGTCATTTAGATTAGAAGTGCCTACACAAATGTATTTGATATGTCATACATGCATCATAGCCTATATTTTATGTATTTTTTTTAATGTGATTAAAATGGATAAATACATAAATTGGCTATGAAAATGGGATTAGTTTTTTAAATTTTTAAAAACTTGGTAATTCTCATCAATATTAATCTAGTTATTAAAGAGTTTAATAAGTTAGATTAATATGGTCATTTATAGTAATTAGGATTAATTTGATTAATTTGATTAATTGTCTAATTATTAATGAACCGAAAATTGTGTTAGAGTTTTAATAGTTAAAACTTGATAAACATTTTCATAATAATCTGAGCTTAGTAAATAGTTTACAAAGACTTAGACTATTTACTAATAGATTAGATTTTTAATTGTTAAAAATCATTAATAATTTATTAGTTAATTAGAAATTGTTTCTAATAATGAATTATTTAATGCACTAGATAACTTGATTAAAGTTAGCCGTTTGATCCTGTAGAGTCTAGGTGCATTAACGGATAATAGAAAACCCTAGTTTTAAAATAGTGAGTGGGAGAGGGATATATGACATATATATCACGCGGTCTCTATCATTAGTTCAACATTGTAAGATCCGAGTGGGGCCTTGTGACGGCTTTGCTTTCGTCCTCCCTAAGGAGGGTTTCCACAAAGGTCAATACCAAGGTTGACTTCCTAACGGATAGGATTTCTGAGGGTATTTCGGGATTGAATGACCCTAAGGCGGCAATTCTCGAGTTAAGCTCATGAGATCTGAAATGGTGGGTTACACTCACGAAGGTTTTGATTAAGTTTGTTAATTAAAAACCTGACTGAATAAATGATGGTTGAGTGATATGGAATAAGAGTTATTCTAGAATATCATTTGATTGAGAATGTCTCGGTCCAACATGCAAAGATTTGATCGACCCTAAGGCGACACTTGTTTGTGGTATGTTGGATTGTCGTCGTATAGTAACTATTTTTAGGGTAGTTCTGGTTCGTTATACATGTTCATACATCATATTTAAATTTATACCAAAGCACCCACACTTGTTTTAAATAAATGACTGAATGAATATTTTGTTTATTTCAGCAATGTCTTCTGCATTACTTCAAATTCTCGCAAACGACAAATTAACTGGTGATAACTACACAAAGTGGAAACTTAATATTAATGCAATTTTGGTCACCAAAGACCTTAAGTTTGTGTTTACGGAGGAATGTCCTCCAGATCCTACTTCCAATGCCACACGAACTGTTCGTGAGGCATACCAGTGATGGGTCTCATCTGATGAGAAGGCCCGAACATATCTGTTGGCATCTATGATAGACGTGCTTGTCACAAAGCACGACGCAATGACTTCAACATTCGAAATCATGGAGTCATTGCATGTTATGTTCGGGCAGCCCTCTGAGCAAAAGCGACATGAAGCTGTTCTTTCCTCTATGCTCGCTCGTATGAAGGAAGGAACGTCAGTTCAGGAATAAGTCCTAAGCATGATGTCCTACTTCAACATGGCAGAAGTCAATGGCGGGGCCATTGACAAACCCAGTGAGGTGAGCATCATACAGACGACTCTTCTGAAAAGTTTCGATCAGTTTAAAAGCAACTACGGGATGAACAATTTAAAGTTCAGTCTTACAGAGTTGCTCATTGAGCTTGCTACCTTTGAGTCCTTGATTAAGGACAACAAAGGCAAGACCGGTGAGGCAAATGTTGTCGAACCATCTTCCTCTAATAATAAGAAGAGGAAAAGGTCCGCTGGGAAAGCAAAAGGAAAGCCCTAGCCCAAGAAAGCCCAAAGCAAAAAGAAGGGCACCTTCACTGACCAAGACAAAGGAAAATGTTTCCATTGTAACAAGGTCAGGTACTGGAAGAGGAACTGTCCTCAGTATCTGGAGGAAGTAGCCAAGAAGAAAAAGATGAAAGGTAAATATGATTTACTTGTTCTTGAATCTTGTTTAGTGGAAGATGATTCTTCACCCTAAATAGTTGATTCGGGGGCCACTAGTCATGTTTGTTTTTCTTTGCAGTGGACTGATTCTTGGACACAGCTAGAGGAGGGAGTTTTCTCAATGCGTGTGGGGTTGGGGGATGTCGTATCGGCCAAAGCAGTGGGAGCAATAAGATTGCAATTTTGTAATAATAATAGTTTTTTCTTATTAAACAATGTTTTTTATATTCCTGGATTTACATGGAATTTGATTTCCGTTTCTAAGTTGTTAGAACAAAAATATTCTGTTTTATTTTTTAATAATAAGTATGTTATTATAGGAAAAATGGTTTGAATATTTGTTCAGGAATTAATGAAAACTATTTGTATGTGTTAAGACCGTTAATACATACTGCACTGCTCAACACCGAAATATTTAAGGTTGAAAAAACAAAAACTAAGCGACATAAGATTTCTCCAGATAATGACACGTATCTCTAGCATCTAAAGCTTGGTCATATCAACCTTGACCGGATAGACAGATTAGTAAAAAGCGGACATTTAAGTGAGTTAAAGGTTGGCACCTTACCTGTCTGCGAATCTTATATGGAAGGTAAGATGATTAAGAGACCTTTTACTAGAAAAGGGCTTAGAGCTAAAGAACCGCTAGAGCTTATACATACAGACGTCTACGGACCGATGAATGTGGTTATGAGTATTATGTCACCTTTATAGATGACTACTCAAGATACGGATACGTCTACCTGATGCAACGAACGTAGGAAACATTTGAAAAGTTCAAAGAATTTTGAGCTGAAGTTGAGAATCAATTAGGTAGGACTATCAAGTCACTACGATCGGATCGTGAAGGTGAGTACCTTGACCAAGAGTTTGAAGACTTCATGGTCGAGCATGGGATAGTTTCTCAACTCACAGCTCCCGATACACCTCAGCAAAATGGTGTAGCGGAGAGGAGAAATAGAACTCTAATGGAAATGGTGAGATCTATGATTAGTTTCTCATCATTACTAAATTCCTTCTAGGGATATGCGTTACAAACATTAACATACATTTTGAATGTAGTGCCATCTAAATCTGTTCTTAAGACTCCCCTAGAGTTATGGAATGGTCGTAAAGCTAGTTTATGACATTTTTACATATGGAGGTGTCCAGCACACGTGCTGAAGAACAGAACTGGAAAGTTAGACTCCAAGTCTGTTGTCTGCCTGTTTGTAGGATACTCCAAGGAGACCAGAGGTGGACGCTTCTATAGTCCCGAAGATAACAAAGTATTTGTATCGACAAATGCAACGTTTCTTGAGGACAGTTACATTAGTGACCATAAACCTCGTTCCAAGATTGTATTAAATGAGTTGGAGCCTAGTGAGACTAGTGCTTCATCAACAAGAGTTGTTGATCCACAAACATCTGAGAGTTAGATGGTTCCTGATCAGGATAAACTACCACCTAGACGTAGTGAGAGGGTTGTGAGACAATCTGATTGCTATTTAGCTATAGGTGAGGGACAAGGTGTTGTCTCTGCTGATAGTTGGGATGATCCATTGACATTTAAGAATGCAATAGAAGATCCTGATAAAGAGGAATGTCCACCTCTACATACTACACTACTTAAAGCCATGAATCTCGAGATGGAGTCCATGTACTCTAACACAGTTTGGGATCTTTTAGACTTATCGGATGGGGTAAAACCCATTAGGTGTAAGTGGATCTACAAGAGAAAAAGAGGAGTAGACGGGAAGGTAGAGACCTTCAAGGTAAGGCTAGTGGCAAAGGGTTATACATAGAAAAAGGCGGTCGATTATGAAGAGACCTTCTCGCCAGTAGCCATGTTTAAGTCTATTAGGATTCTCTTATCCATTGCTGCCTATTTCGATTTTGAAATTTTGCAAATGGACGTCAAGACTGCATTCTTGAATGGAAATCTTGATGAAAGCATCTATATGATGCAACTAGAGGGATTCGTGTCTCCAGATCAAGAGAAAAATGTTTGCAAGCTGCAAAGGTCCATCTATGGACTTAAGCAAGCATCTAGATCCTGGAACATTATGTTTGATGATGTGATCAAAACCTATGGCTTCGAGCAAAACGTCGATGAGCCTTGTGTCTACAAGCGCATCATTGATAAAAAGTAGTTTTCTTGGTCCTATACGTAGATGATATCCTACTCATTAGGAATGATGTGGGAGTGTTGTCTAATGTAAAGGGCTGGCTGGCTGGCTAGCCAATTCCAAAAGAAAGATTTGGGAGAGGCAAGTTATGTTCTAAGGATCCAACTTATAAGGGATCTTAAGAACAAACTTATAGCACTGTCTCAGGCATCACATATCGACAAGATTCTTGTACGGTTTTCAATACAAAACTCCAAGCAAGGTAATTTACCATCCAGACATGGAGTTCACTTGTCTAAGAACAGTGTCCTAAGACACCTTAAGAAGTTGAGGATATGAGACGTGTTCCCTATGCATCAGCAATAGGTAGTCTTATGTATGCTATGTTATGCACGAGACCAGACATCTGCTATGCAATGGGAGTAGTCAGCAGATACCAGTCCAACCCAAGATTGGATCATTGGGTTGCTGTCAAGACTATTCTCAAGTATCTTCGGAGAATGAGAGATTATATGCTAGTGTATTCCGGACAGGATTTGATCCCGTAAGGATACAAGGATTCTGATTTTCAGTCAGATAGAGATTCTAGAAAATCCACGTCTGGATCAGTATTCACCCTAGGTGGTGGAGCCATTGAGTGGAGAAGTATCAAGCAATCTTGCATTGCTGACTCCACCATGGAAGCCGAATATGTAGCTGCTTGTGAGGCTACGAAAGAGGCTGTTTGGCTCCATAAGTTCTTGAGTGATCTGGAAGTTGTTCCAAACCTGGATAAGCCCATCACACTTTATTGTGATAACAGTGGTGATGTGGCTAATTCCAAAGAACCAAGAAGCCACAAGAAAGGGAAGCATATAGAGAGAAAGTATCATCTCATAAGAGAGATAGTGCAGAGAGAAGGTGTGATCGTCACCAAGATAGCCTCACAAGATAATCATGCTGATCCATTTACGAAGACCTTACCGGCTAAAGTGTTTTCGGGTCACCTAGATGGTCTAGGGTTACGAGACATGCCTCACATGCTTTAGTGCATGTGGGGGATTGTTGGGGTTTATGCCCTAAGCATGTAATTTGTAAATGGATTTATGAAGTAAATAAAAGGAAAGGTTCAATTCATTCTGTTATGTTATTTATTTTATAAACTTATGTATATATTAACATCCTGGATTGCCGGATGTAATCTTGAACTGTGTATATGAGTGTCATATACAGATGGATACAGTAAGAGACGTGCAATCTAAAGAGTCCATAGATAGCAAATAAAGCTGGGTCCTTTATTTGTGGTTAATCTATAGCTGTGGTCCATTCCGTAATGTACAGTGATTCTATCTTGAATCATTCATATGAGATATGGGAATGAAGGCACCTTGTATGATGTGATCATATAGGACTGGGTCATGATCTATATGAATCTTACACAAAGATCCGTTTACCGATGAGATTCATATATATCATCTAATGATGGCTATATATGGGTGATCTTAATCCTGAGTGTCTTATCGACTCCTTCAGGTTAGATCGTGGTCTTTGATATACCATGGGTGAGGTCAGATGTATTTCCTGATCAATATACTCCATATGTTGGGATTGCGGTTTGGCTTGTGGCTGGGAAAGTTTGTATACAATAGTGGAATCCACTCCTTCTTGTGAGAAGTAGATGGTAGTTCCCTTAAGGGTTGATTCGGGGCTTGGACAATATGAGCGCTCTCCTAATTCCGTGAGGAAGTAGGATTTATTGTCCATTAGAGAATCAATGGTACTTAAAGGATATATGTAATTAGAGGGCTATAACGGACATTATGACCCATCTCTAATTATGAACTATTGTGGAGGATCACACCATATGTAATAGCTATATCGATGGACACCGAGTTGTATCGGTCTATGTAAAAACGTCTGCAGTTGAGAGAGTGCAGTTTCGGGTTTTTAGTGGAATAACACTGGAGTTAATAATCAAGGAATATTAATTAAAGAGTTTAATTAATGATTCCGAGGATTATTGGAGCTCAAAATACTGTGGGTCCATTAGGTCCCCTTGCTAGCCCGATCGATTTAGGTAACAAGGGTCACGGTTAATTAATTGGTTTGTCCAGTTAGTTGTGTTACGAAAGTGACACGTATTTATTCGGGAAATAATTGAATAATGAGATTATTTAATTAATAGATAATGGTGATTAAATAACTTAAATAATGAGATTATTTAATTATGTTATTAATCACTAAATGGAGGGTATATGTTGATATTTATTTTTGAATAAAATAAGATAATGTGATTATTTTATTTTAATAAATTAAATAATTTATTTTTGAAATTAAATAGTTTGAATTCAAAATTAAAATCAAATTAAAGATATGAGATATGTTTTATTTGAAAGTTTATAAAAATCAAATATAGATTTGATCAAATTTTTATATATTATATATAAGATATATTTAATTTAAAAAAAAAAGGTTGATGTGCGTTTCACGCACAGCAACATACATATGTACATATAAATTGACAAAAGAAGAAAAGTGTGGGATGTTTTTTTGTTTTTGGTCAAACGCAGTAAGTGGTGCGTAAACCACAGCAGTGCATGAGAAGAGTATATGCAATTGTTGTGATATATTCAAGTAAGGTGTGTGTGAGATCAATACACCAAAAAGAGAGAAAAGTGTGTAAGTGTTGTATACTTATATCAAAAGAAAGAGTTTCTTCTTTTTCTCTCTTTTACATCCTCCATTCTAGTTCCTGAGTTCGTGACGCGCCCACACGCAGTTACCAGTCCCGGGATATAGCGAGGAAGATCAGTGGTACAGACCAGGAGCATATTGAATAAGTGAAGGAGCCTCCAAACGTTGGTATGGTTCTTTTAATATTCTTTTTTATTATTGATTATAATTTCCTGTATTTACATATATATTTTTTTAGTGTAATAATTTTTATATGTATTTGTTTAAAAAATAATTACGATCAAGAGTATACTGGTGCTAGATACAGATTACGATCTGTATAAAAAAAATTAAGAAACCCGTTTCCGCTGCGTGATCAGTGAATTTGGTTCCAACAGGTATCACCTTTTAAATGAAATTGTGCATAGGGGTGACGTGACGATTACCAAGATCGCGTCAGCAGAAAATCGAGCGGATCCCTTTGCAAAAGCTATTCCTGAAAAGAGTTTTGATGGGCATCTAGAGAACATGGGGATGAGAGATATGACACATTTGCTATAGAGCAAGTGGGAGATTGTTAGTATTATGCTCGATAGCAAGAGTGTAATATTGTAATTAACAATCTTTTAATATGAATAAAGTGGTTTCTAGTTTAACAAATCTTATAGCATTTATAGTTTAATTATTATAATTGTCATAAGTAAATAATCATAAGGTCAAAAGACTATGAGAAAAGAAGAATTGTTCAAACATCTAGATATGTATGAGGTAGACACAATTCTTTAGTTAGTCTTGAATAATAATCACAACTTAAGATAGAAGGTTGGGTGCCTTTATCTTGTCAAAATTGTAGATTCTTTTGCTAGCATTTGAGTATGATCAAATGTGCTATGATGAGTCTAAAATCATCAAAGTGTGGTGTCTTTGGGCAAATGAATCTAGAGCACTGGGTGCATTGAATATGATCAAAATGAAATACTTTATCTAGAACCGTCAATGGATAAAAGTTTTTTTTTTAAGACAATCGGAGAGTCTATCTTAATCCTGAGATAAATGATGGACTTATGGTTGCAAATGTTATCATTTGAGCTATTAATGAGTACGATTATATAGCATAGTCTATCCTTGATAGTTTGGTGGTATTCATTTGTTAATCGATAGAGGACTTCATTTATAGATATGGACATCGTGGCTCCATTTATTGAATGAGAGTAGAATAACATCATATGGATGTTTTGAGGTATTGGATATTAAATCTTAACGTTAAGTTTTCAATATTGTCTATTGAAACATGGCTTCTGGAAAAGTCAAAATATCCAAGTTCAAAATGTGGTCATATGAGTAAATATGGTAACTTGTAGAGCTATACGCGATCTATGAGCTCTTGGCCATTACTGGTATTCTTCACGAGGATACACTTTCTCCAATAAGGTTGTTTAGGGTACGAATGAGTAACATCAACTTATTCTATCTTTATTTAAGTGTTCAATTTTAGTTCTTTCGTGGAATAAACTAAAATTAAATAGATTGGACCTAAGTGAATCATTTGTTGATTATGATTGGGTTGTGTCTATCGGAGCTTAAATTTATATAGCCCGCCAAGATCCTCAATCCACACGAACTTGCATGGATCACTTAATATATTCTACCGGACCAATAGGGGTCCATCTAGAATTGTAATAAGGCATGTGAACTTGTTTCTTTTTGTAAGAATAGGTCTAGTTCACATGTGGACTTTTTATTAAGGTCCAATGGATTTAATAAAATGAGAAAAATAATAAATGGCCTTTATACTAGGTATGGGCGGCAAAGGCTAGGGTGAATAGCTTTAATATATTATTTTTATTTTATTATTATTTAATTAAATGAAAATTAATTAATTTGTTGATTAATTAATTATTTAATTAAAAGTTTCCTATTATGAGATGGTCTCCTAAAACTATACTATTGTTGGTAGTATAGTTAATGTTAAAGACTATATTTGATAAGTAGATAAATAAAATGAGTTATTTATCTAATCAAATTAGGAAGTCTTTAATATGGTTACAAACACACTATTGAGTAGGATTATGAGTCTTGGTGTAGGAAAGAATTCTTTTTGGAAAAGAATTCTTGGTCACCAAGTAAAACTACTTGGTGGTAGAATTCTTATTTGAAAAGGATTCATAACCACCAAGTTAATCTACCTAAGGATAGGATTCTTGTCCATCAAGTAATCTTTCTTAGAAAAGATTAAACACTCATAATCTACTTCAAACAAGGGAAATTCGGCCAACACAATATATAGTTAAAGGAGTAGTTAGTTTTCTTCTAAGATAAAGATTCTAACTACCAAATAAATCCACCTAAGGAAAGGATTCTTGCCAACCAAGTGAATCATTCTTAGGAAAGGATTTATGAACCTATATATATGTGGATGATGAATTCGTCTAGCCCTAAGGAACATTAGAGAGGAATTTCGGCCAAGCCATATTTTTCTTAGTGAAGAATTCGGCTATCATAGAATTTGGAGGGAGAAAAATATGATTTTACTCTAGACAAAATTCAATCTTCTCTAAGCAATAGTGTGTGAATTCGGCCAAGTAGAGAAAAAAAGGGGAACGTTATTGTATTCGATAGTATACTAATATCCTTTATATCAAAAGGGTTTTGTGTACAATATCGAATCAAGGTTCACGCGAGTTACAATCAAATTGATTGATAATTCACAAGTGACCGGACGTTCTTGGATTTTTTCTCTTGGAGGATATTTGTAACTAACAAAGAAAAGATATTTGTTTTGTCTCCAACCTCAGGAATACAATTTAAAGAAAGGGAGCTCACACTCCTAGGTGATTCACGTTCGTGATTTGATTAGAAGATCTTGCAGAATCAATTCGACGCTTGTTCAATCGTCACGTGAAAAATGTACGATACTTTTATATACATCAATTAATCTAGGGTTAAGGTTCTTGTTGCATAAAAGGGAAAAATTTTATTTATACGCAAACTCTAATTTTTTTTTTCACGTTTCCTCTGCGTTTCTAAACCGTTTTTTCCCTACACAACCATGGCAAGATACAAAGAAGGGTGATACACGTGAAGGCAGAGAAGCCAGTTTACTTTAGTGCCAATGGATAAAACATCCCTGCATATTGCACAGGTCAGATCATCGTGCTTCTCATGTTGGTTATTGACAATCACATGAGGTAAGCCGTTTATAAAAGACATGGTTGTTAGAGGTTGTTGATGATCCAGATGGGGAATTCAAGGTTTCGGTTTCCTGGGTTTCTAATTGATGGTGATGATTTGTTCTGATTTTCTAGTTTTGATGATAGGGTGGTGGAGTGATTTTCTGGGTGTGAGAGAGTGGTAATGTTGCAAGGATTTTGGTTTTGTGTTGATTTGGTGGAGATGAATCTAGGTTTTGTGTTGTGTTGTGTTGATGATCGAATCATCTTGGTATGAATGATATGAATTGATTTATGATCTATGATATGATTTTTTTTTAATTTCTTTTTTTTTTTTAAATTGATTTGATCTCCAACGTCCATCGTGATGATGGACGGTGGAGATCAATCTTTCTTTAAAAAAAAATATTTATTGTAATTAAATTAAAATTTTTAATTATATTATTTGCAAAAAAAAATCTTTTTCTTTTTTATAAATAGATTTTGAGTTGTTTTTTTTTTAATTTTGTTTTGCTGACATGTGGCAAGTGAATTGTTTAATGACGAAAATATTCCTGAAAATATTAAATTTGACTAGCAGTTGACTCATAGAATGACGAAATTGAATGGTTTTAAAAAACATAAGGATCAATCCTGTAAAAAATAAATAATTGAGTAAAAAATAGATAATTCAAAAAAATATAGGACCTAAATCAATAATATCCCTTTGTTAAATGTACAGTAAGACTTATACCCTTGACCACAAATATGAAAAAGTTCGAGTTGAATCTAACAGGCATGATACTACAACCAAATAAAACAAGAGATATTGTGTTCAAATCTAACAGAACTCCTTCTTCTTTTTTAACTATCACAATTTGAGGTTTGAGAATAAAATTATTCTATGAGTATGAGGAGTTTACTCGCAGACAACTCTTGTCTCATCAAAAAATCCAATTCTAAGCGATTTTAAAAATATATATAAATAAAGAGAAGGGTGCAAATATTGTCATCTAAATAAATTATTCATTTATTTGTACACATATTTTTTATGGGTAAATTAAATAAACTCTCCCTGATTATATGTATAATTATAGTAAAACCGCTAAAAGAAAGTTATAACAACAATAATTTACCCTTGACCCGTTAGCTAACGGTTGACTAACCATTGACTACAACTAGTCACTAACTAATGAATGATAATTTGGTATTTTTCAATATTATTAAATAAATAAATAAAATGTCCAATAATATATTGCCACATCTGCCCTAATAATTTATTAATTAAATATAATATTAATAACAAAATTCTGTTTCATCCTTACCTTTAACTTTATGAGACTAAATTGCAACCGTAGACAAACCAAATCGCAATCCAAAATAATCTTTTTTCTTTCTCCATCATTCATCTTCTTTACCATCACAATCTCATCCAAAAACACAAATAATAAAAATTAGTTAAAAATTTAGATATAAAATATATAATAGAGATTCTCCTTGGAGGAGATGTGGTTCCAGATCTCCTTCATTTCATTTTTATAGGAGATCTGCCACAAAAATCTTCATTAATGGAAAATGCAGATCTCCTTGATTTTTAGAGAAGATCTGGAACCAAAATCTCTATTAATAGAGATGCAATCTCCATTAATAGAGATATGTCATCTCTATTAATGAAAGGGTCAATTTGGTTTTGCTGTAACTTTTATAATAATCATTGTTAGCTGTGACGAAGAAATAATCAGTTGTGAAGTTAATCAGCAGATGTTTGGTTAATTATATTTTTAAAACTACTGTATAATTCAAAAGTAATATACATATATTTTGTAATTTTATTGTAAAAGTACTAATATTAGTTACAATGACTAAAATATATATGATTCTAGAACTCTATTTATTTATTTTTTCATTAATTATATATATAATAAATCAATATGTAAGTAGAATATTTAAATCATAAAAAAAATCCATAAGAAAAATAAAATATTTTTAAAAGATTTTATAAACCAAATCAATATTTAATTAGAATATTTATTTTTAAGATAAAATAAGGTATATAAATGATTTTAAATTTATTTCATAAGGACAATAATGATATTTTAAAAAATTCATTAAATGTTGAAATAGATTATACCTTAATGACTTTCAAAAAGTAACCTCTCACCATTTTTTCAAAATTAGTATCAAAATTTACCAGATTATCAATTAATCACTTTTGAAAGTTTTACCAAACATCATTTATGTCAAGGTTATAAAATAATTTGATTTTACATTTTCTAAAGCAATACCAAACTAATTATTTAGATTTCTTCTAATGGAGATCGGGTTCTCCTCAATTTGATCTCTTGAAGATCTGGAGAAATCGATTTATTGTTTTATTTTTTATGATTTTGTAATAGTTTTCTAATTTCTTTTTATTATTTGATTTATATATCTCTTTTTTCAAAATTTTCTGATTTCTTTTGGCAGTTATTTAATTTGTTTTATATATATACATATTATTTTATGATTTTTAATTCATTAATTTATTTAATATAATATTTCAAAATACTAAAACAAGAGCAAAACAGACATTATCTATTTTCCATGATTGACTAATGTTGATCAACCGTTTGTCAACATCATGATTTTTATGCCAATTTTATAAGGATAATAATGATATTTTAAGGTTATCACTAAGATTATTGTTGATCGCTTGGCCAAAATTTGCTCCCATATTATAACTCCAAATCAATTTGGTTTCATTAGGGGTCATCAAATCGGAGACTGTATTGTTGGTGCTTCTGAATTTTTTAAAGTGTTGAATAATTGTAGTCGTGGTGGGCACTTGACTTTAAAAATAGACATTCGAAAGGCTTTTGTTACACCCCCAAATCCGGGACCCAACGGATCGGAATGCTACGTGACCCGAACCTTACAACAACATTAATTTACAATAGACACAACTTATATCATTAATATTGTATCCACAAATTACAACATGTATATATGATACCATTCATTTCACAAAAATCTCTAAAGTCTAACGTAATTACAATATTAACCAATACCGGACACTTACAATACATACAACGAAGAATCTAATTCTTCCGGAGATACATATCTCCAGTATGCTAGTGTAATCTCCATTACTTCTATGATCAAAAACTCAATTTGCAAAATGGTGGTTACGAGGGGTGAGCCGTCAACTCGGTAAGTAAATTCATACATAACACGTAAAAATAAAATGGCATTTGTAAAACCTTCACATTCAAAATCTTGATAATAAACATTCCAGGGAATTTAAACAATAAAACATATTATAAAACGTAAATTAACATTTTAATACAATATACTTACTCAATATCAATAAAATGGTTAAAGCATTACTTTAAAATATCTTCATTCACATTCTTAATTATAAATCATTTCATTAAAGAGGATATACTATACTAAATCAAATGATTATCTAATAATTTTAATTTAAAACAGTAAAATACTATAATTTTATGGGAGCGAACGGTACAGATCATTCACCTTATAAAACAGTGAGTAAATTATTTTACAGTATAAACAGTATGCATTAATCTATTTTGGAAAGCGGTAAGCTCATGTCTCGTAGTGTCACAAGTACCCGTGTGACACGGCAATAACAGTATATCACAATTACCCGTGTGACGCGGCAATAATAGTATGTCACAATTACTCGAGTGATGCGGCAACAAAATGTGTGCACACAATATCCCAGCTGGGCCAATAACAATAACGGTAACTACGGAACAATGAGCCAAAACAGTTTTACAAATTCATAAACATTTGAAATCAATAGCATGTCGGTACTAGGTATAGATAATAATAGAATTCTCAGTATAACCATTTCAGTATAAATAACAATAGTCAAATTGTATTCCAAATATGTAAGTAAGGAATTTAGTTCAAAATCATTAATACCAAATACTTATAAAAGCAACATTACTTAAAATCGGTGAAATCCTTAACAAAATACGATAGAGTATAAAATGGTAGGGATATTTGAAACAATAGTTCGATAATTTGAAACATAAATATGCCATATAAACATTTGAAAAAAAAATGAAAGAGCTTCTCACATATTATAAACATTTTGGAAAAAACATAATACATCATGGATGAGTTTACTTACCTTGAATACGAACGAATCGACTCTAGTTCTAGAAGCTCAAGCATCACTCAAACCTATCAATTTACAAATTGATTTACTGTCATAACCTTATCACCGCAGTAAGGTATATCAACATAAGCTTCACATATATAGAACTATACTTAGAAATCTAGTTTCCAGTTAATACAACTGACCATCATTTGATCTCCGATTTTTAATAATTTCTATACAGCTCCAAATATTACAAACTTTTAACATAGATTGTCTAGACATTATGGTAATACTGCAGTAAAATTTTTAATTTATTCTAGGATCGATAGCATGTCCAAACAATTAAGTACATTCTTGCTTTTCCCAAATCTTTCCAGTAAAGACCTTAGTCAACCACAGTCCACTCCGAAATTTATATAAATATTTATACTCAAGTATAAATTATGAAACTTTGCAGATGTAATCTAGACATATAAGGTAATATTCAGTAAAATTTTCAGATCAATACGGACTCATTAGATCATACCAAAATACCAATCTTTCATGGATTCTTGAAACTATCCAACAAGATTCAAATACTGACCTATGTCTATTCCAAAATTCATAACAGTATTTATATATATCTAAAGATCACAAGGCAGAGTGATAATATACTCATAAACCTACATCTATGTAAATTTTTATAAGTTTTCCACATTAAGGACAAACCCAAAACAGATATACGAAATGTGGCTGGTCTGCTAAAACAGAGGATTTCAACAACGTCTATACAAATTCGAAAATTCTATAAAAATCATGATATGGACCATGAACTATGATATGAATATAAATCAACCCTATATATGTCTATTATCATAAACGATTCATAAAATCAGTCTAACAAATCTAAGAAATCCTTGACATGGGAAAGAGAGAACAACTTAGCACCAATATCTTCAAACCATTGTTTGTATCATGTTTCTGCCCAGCTCTGTTTGGAGCTGTAAATCTCTCCACAGGCAACTCCAATTTACATCTCCATTTTCTAGACTCAAGAATTATCAGAGTAGAACATGCTGACAAAATTCGAGCTCAATCGGACCACAAATTGACCTCCGAAATGCCACCATAAGAAATCTGGACAGTGACTCAAAAATCCCAACACAACTCTCTCTCCCTCCATTCGTTTGATTGTTCCATCCCTTTTTTTTATTTCTTTCCCTCCTTTCAACTCATCGAATGCATAGGGCATTATAATCTCTTGAATTACCCTAAATTCAGTTTAGGTCAACTAACAATTTAAACAGGCTTAGGCCTTAACATTTAAAATAAGGATAAACCCAAATACTAATTGATTTAGGTCCAGCCTAAAAACATTACTTCTCTTGTCACCATTATAATCTCTGCAACACTATCATTTTGGGTCTCAAACCTTATAGAAATTAAATTGAGCCAAAATTCATAATAATTGGGACCAATTACCTGAGAACGGTTTGCCCCATTTTTTTCGGGATATTACAGCTTTTGACTCCATTAGTTGGCATTTTATCTTCGAAGTCCTTCGGTGTTTTGGCTTCTCTGAGAGTTTTGTTGGCTGGGTTGCATCTATTTTTGATTCTGCTAGGATCTCAGTTCTTATTAATGGATCCCATCAAGGTTATTTTCCCTGTTCGCGTGGAGTTCGGCAAGGTGATCCTCTTCCCCCCCCCCCCCCCCCCCCCCCCTTCTTTTTTGTTTGACGGAAGATTTTTTGAGCAAATACCTTACGTATCTTATAGATTCGGACTCTATGACTTCTATCTCTTCTCCAGTTGGGATTTGTACCCCTTCGCATTTTTTATATGCTGATGATATTATTCTCTTCTATCGGGATTCTCTTCAGAATTTACAAGTAATTTTATATGCTTTGCACTTTATGGCTCTCTCTCGGGTCAGCAAATTAATTGGGAAAAATCTTCCATTTTTTTTATTGCAAAGGCATATCTAGGCCTCGTATTGCTAACTTTCTTTCAATGTCTGGGATGCGTAAGGGCGGAGATTCGATGACGTATCTAGGGGTCCCTCTTTTCATTGGAGCACCTAAGCGTCGGTGACTGATCCATGGGCTGATAAAATTAAAAGTAAATTGGAATCATGGAAGGGTTTCTCTCTTTCAGTGGCAGGTAGATTATGTCTTATTGATTCAGTGATTACAGGTTCTTTCCTGGATTCCTTTCAAGTTTATCGCTGGCCTTCATCTCTTTTGAAAGATTTAAATGCTGCTATTCGAAAAAAAAATTGGACTGATTCGATTGACGGTCGTAAATCTGTCCAAGTTGCTTGGAAATCTTGTTGTAGGCCTAAGGATGGTGGTGGTCTTGGTGTTAAAGACCTTGGTATTCTTAACAAGGCCATGCTTAAGAAATTCACTTGGAGGATGTTGACTGAGGATTCCCTCGTTTTCATATATCTTCAGGCTCGACTTTTTACCCAGGATCACAAACCTAGAATGTGGTATGTTGCTTATTCTGTTTGGCTAGGTCTAAAATTGAATTATACTCCCCTGATGATTGAGTCTAGATGGTTGGTTGGTTGGTCGTCATTCTATGGTTCGTTTTTGGTTGGATAACTGGTTGGGATATCCTTTGATTGAATTGGTTAAGGATAAGTCTTCGTTACAACCTCCGTTGGATTCTGTTGTGGGTGATATTTACTCAGATGTTGTGGGTTGGAATATTCCTACTTCTTTTAAAACTTCTTACCCTGATGTTGCTTATAAGATTGAGAATGTGGTGGTTAGCACTGACCCAGACTCGTTAGTTTGGACATGTTCCTTGTAAATCTGCTTATACTTCTCTTTCTAAGGTTAGTAGTTATGTGTTTTAGGGTAAGCAGATATGGGCGTCTTTCATTCCACCTTTTCGCTCTGCCCTCATTTGGCGGTTATTTCATGGTAAGATTCATACTAACATTGCGTTGCGTGCCAGAGGTTATATTTTTCCATCTCATTGTTGGTTTTGTTGTGCTGCAGAGGAGGACTTAAGGTATCTTTTTCTTGACTGTCCTTTTGTTCATGGATTGTGGGACGCTGTATCCTTTACTTTTGGCTATAAACTTAAGTTAGATGATACTTGTTTAGACCTTTGGCAGGAGGCAATGAGAGTTGTATTTAGCACTCAACTGAAAACTCTCTAGCGGGTTTCTATCATCACGATTTTCTGGGTGGTATGGTTTTTCCAGAATCAAGCTACTTTTGATACTTTTGAGGGTGGCAAGATTGTCTTTGTTGCTGCTCTTTCATTGCTTTGGCGTTCTGTTCGCGAGGCAGACTCTCTTTAGTCTGGCACTATGAAGAATTCAATGGATGAGCTTCAGATTCTTCAACGGCTTCATGTCTCTGGTCGCTCTCCCAAGGCTCCTCGTATTTTAGAGGTTAATTGGCTTCCTCCCCCGACAGGTTGTCTTAAGGTTAACACGAACGGGGCTACTTTTGGTAGTCCTGGTCTTGCTGGTTGTGCAGGGGTTTTTCGCACATGCAGAGGTTTCGTTAAAAGTTGTTTTGATATTCCTCTTGGTGTCTGCTTTGCTTTTGAGGCTGAATTGGCTACTACCGTTTAAGCTATTGATTATGCTTGGACTTTTGGCTGGCGACGGTTATGGTTGGAGAGCGATTCTACTTTTGTAGTGGATATCCTTAGTTCTAGGTCTCGTAAGGTTCCTTGGCGATGGCGCTCCGCTTGGGATAGGTGTTTGGGTTTAATCTCTCAAATGGATATTACTGTGACTTATATTTATAGAGAAGGTAATCAAGCTGCAAATAGTTTAGCTTTCAGGAGCCCTAATATCGTCTCTCCTACATGGTGGTGGAATGCTCCGAAGTTTTGCAACCCTTTTATTTCCAATGATTTTTGTAGCAGACCTTCTTTTATGTTCTGTTGGTCTGTTTTCTTCTTTAGTTTTCTGTTCTGTTTTGTTCTCTTTCTTTTTTCTTTAATAAAATGCTGGGTTAGCACCCCTAACAACCTTATCAAAAAAAAATTAATATAATTAGGATAAGGTTATAAAATTTGCCCATAAAAAATCGGTGTACAAATAATCTTTGATTGTCAATATCTTCACCCTAAAAGGAAATATCAACAAGTTTAGTTTGCAGCTTACTTCGTGCCATAAATGTTATTTATAGTTTTAAACAAAATCATTATTTTCTTTTTTCTTTTTTTGAAATATTATACACTACAAAAAAATGGTCTTTTTCGAAGGCTAAATGACGTTGAAGAAGGCGATTTCCCATCGGAAATACGGTTTTTCGAGAAAAGGCCGTCGGAGGTCATCACAAATACGCTCGTCGCAAATAACTATTTACCGATGAGCCGTGACAAATTCTACCATTTCCGACGGTCAGGGCCATTGGAAAAAATAAAAATACCGTCCGCAATAGTAATTAAAGGTGGTCAAAATTACCAGTATTTTCAACGAGGAAAGGTTTAATGATAAAAAGAAATGACGTGTTGTCTACTTGACGGTGCCACATCACCCCATCACCTATTTGATTGAGAGTAAATGTTACTTTTACTATTTTACTATAACTTTATATCTCATATATTTCACATACTATTTTTTATATAAGTTATTGATATGTTTGCATATTATCTAATTAAACATAATTTTTGTATAACTTTTAAATTTAACTATTGATATTGCTTTTTAAAATAATATTTTTATTAAAATATTTTTATTAAAATATTTCCTTTATATGATAAAAAATTACATTTTACTACTTTATTTTGAAATAAGATACTTATATTATATCTTTGTTGATTTTGTCTTTTATAATCAATATTTTTCTAAAAAAAATTAATAATTTAAATTTATTTCAGTATTATTTATAATTATTTTGTATGATAAATAAATAGATATTAAAAAAATATTAGAGTTTTTTTTTCCAAAAAATATGATATAGTAGTGTCATTAAGCATAATTATAAATAACTAAATATTCTTGTAATTACTAGTAATTTTACTATATTTTATATTTATTTAATTTAGTTAGATGTACATATAAAGTAAACTTCATATTAGTAAAATTGTCTTATCCTTAAAGTATGGTCTCTATTGTCTAATTTTCTTCAGTATAAATTTTATTTTTTTTACATTATCTATGACATATTGTTTGAAAAAATCAAAATTAAATCAAAATATTTGGTAAAAAAATTGATAGAGTGATTTCTCTAAAAACAATATTGACAAATAAAAAATAACAAATAGAGTGATATTTTTTTTTGTAGTGTATAAATTATCACATAGATTCCATTATCATTTATTAATTAGTATTATAATAATAAATTAATTATTTTTTACATAACAATACCATAACAAATAATGTAGAAAATAGTACTATATTTTTTATAGCATAATTGCCCTTAAAATTAATTCAAATTAAATTTTATCATTTATGACGGCATTTTTTATGCCATCATAAACGTGGGTAATACTGATTGTTTTTTTCATTATTTCTGCCGCCACAAAAATACCGTCAGAAATGTGGACTATTTCCGACAGCCATTAGGCCGTCAAAAAAGTTGTATTACTTTTTCCTCATTTCCGACAACATAAAGACTAGTTTCGACGGTTATTCGACTATTGGAAATGTGGTATTACATTTTTACTCATTTCCAACGGCACATTTTGCACTGTCAAAAATGCGAACAGCAGTGACAGCTTATTCGGCTATCTCCGATGGTTATTTGTCAAAAATGTGGTATTACATTTTGACTCATTTCCGAGAGCTCTAATATGGCCGTCGAAAAAGGTATCATTACCAACGGCAATTAGCGCCGTTGGAAAAAGTTCGTCACTAAGAGGCTTTTTTTTTTTGCAGTGATAGTAATTTCAGGTTCTATAGGAAAGGAGGAAAAGACTCAAGCACACAATCTTGTGACATGGGTACGGGAGACTTTACTACTATGCTATCCTTATCTTGTCCAAAAATCAAAATCTCATTTTCATTTCATAAAAAAGAAAAAGAAAAAACTATAATCATCATTTTATTTATCTGTCCCACTTCATATATAATTGAAATTGTCAATCAAGTTAGAAATAAACGGGCATTAGTAACTACTTGCACTAAACCTATTTTGTTTGAAAATAATTTACTTGATTGATCATGATTAAATATGAAAATGAAAACCCAATTAATAATCATTTCAATCAAATTCCCATAACGTGCGAGTGCGCTGATATTACATTTGAAAGAGTTATAAACCATTATGGTATCAATAATTTGTCTCAACATGTTTTAGTTAAGAGATCACGTAAATATATATATTGGGATTTAAGAATTTACTTGTTTATAATTTAATTTATTATTTTTTTACCTATCATGAAATAATCATATTTTAACTTTTAATCCTCCAATTCCGAAAGAAATCATCAATAATTTGGTTAACAGCATGACTCTCCTTTTCAAATTGAACATTTTTATGCAATAGTAATAGTAATAATAATAACAATAATAATAAACAAGAAAGAAAAAAGGTTAATGTAGGGAAATTCAACGATCCAAAATATGGATACAAACGAGCCTAAAAAAACTAGGGTAAATTGCAATAACATACCCTCATGCTTGCTCATACCACAACCAAATTGAACTTTTTCTTTAATTACCGAAAGATACCCTTGACCATTTTGACCACTATTGGATCGAATTAATGGTGGAATTAAAGGTGAATGGAAAAGGGTCTTTTTACGGTACGAAATAAAATTAAAATAATACTTAATTATAAAAGTTAAATGATTAAAAATTAATTAAAAATAAAAAATAAATTATACAGGGGACTCCCTCATTAAAGATCGTAGCAGATTGGTTAGATCTTTTTCATGGAGATTGCACCACTTCACCTCTGTTTTAGAGAAGATCTTGTGATGAGATTGTGGATGGCGTGGCATTAGTGGAGAACACAACGACTGTTGGTGCGATCAACTCAAATTTTAAAGAGATGCTGCAATGACGGTGGAGCTTTGGTGGACGGAGCACGACAGTTGTCGCATGGAAGCTATGGTTGGTGGATTTAGAGTTGGTGACAGATGGATATGGAGATGGAGATGGTGTAGGTGATGGTGTTAGTGATGGTATGAGTGATTATATTGATGATGGTGGAGTGTTGGACATTTAGTGAGGATTTGTATGGCTTGGTGTTATAGATTTGAGGATCGATGATGGCGGGGTGTTGAAGATTTGGTATCCTTACCGGATCCCTAATTATTTTGTTTAGAAAATTTTATATTTGTTATATTTATTTTTATTATTGCTACTTTTTGAATTTTCTTAAATTTTATAATATTGATTTTTTGTGAATTTTGTAAATTGTTATTTTTTATCAAAATAATTGATAAGATATTCAAGGAGGCCGGGGCAATTTGGATATTTCAATCTCAAAGTTAAGCTCAAGATTTACTTTAATTGTGCTCAAACTAGTAAAGGTACATTTATGTAATTAAGGTAAAAGTTCAATATGGTAATGGTATGGGCAAATATTAGGGTGTGTTATTGTAATTTAATCCAAAAAAAAAAAATCTACGACAAGGAAAAAAAAAACTTATAAAATTATTACATATTCTATTTTCAATGAAATAGCTAAGATTTTACTATTAAGCAAGTATTCAAAAGTTACATAGTAGTTTTGATAAAGTCCATCAGAATGCTTTTTCTTTCTTAATTTTACCAAGACATGAACATTCAACATTTTTTGTAAATATTTTTAAAAATGTTACCATAATTCAAGATTTGAGAAGGGGATATACTCGAGCATTTTTCCATTTTGATAAGATGAGGTTCTTCTCAAAATGGGAAAATAATATTGCAAAAAAAATATAAAATGCATTTGTGTGCATTACATTTATTTGTTACTCAAAATAGTTTGGGTTGGATCAGGGCCGGTTCTGTGATTTTCGGGGTCTGAGACGAAATATAGAAAATGATACCCTCGATATTCTATGTATGTGTACTTGATTTTCTCTAGTAAATACTTGTAAAAATCAATAAAATAACTCATACTCAAGACTATAACACGATAAAATAGCAGATAAAATAGCAAATAAAAGGTTATCAAGGAAAAATTTTATAATTGCATCAACGAATATATCATTTAAAACCTTACTTGTCTTATATTTTTAGCAAATAAAGTACTAATTAAGTTTAAAAAAAACGGAAAGGGGGGTTGGGGGTGGTGTTTGGGTTTCAAAAAAGAAAAAGGAAAAAAGTGTATTTATATAATTACTTTTGAAACAACGACTTCTGAATTTTTGTATCAAGAAAGTTCTGAGTTTTTTTTTAGAGACAAAAGTGGATTATTTGTGACAAACGCTGGTGTTGCTAGGTGTCGTAAGTGAATTTTATCGCAAAAACACGTCATCTTCAAAAAGGATAAATTGACAGGTGGACATCCGAATAGGCATTCAGAAAATATCCTACAAGTCAGCACCAGAGAAGAGAAAACCCGAGTAAGAAAATGTTGAACAAAACCTACTCAGGATCAATTAAATACTACTTGAGATCAGATAAATGACACTCGGAGCTGATTAAGTGACATTTCTACTCGGGAACAAATGACGCTACTCGGGACCAGCAGGTATTGCCCTTACTCGGGACAAACATGATGAAAATCAAATAAAGGCCCAGTGCATAGCTCAAGTGGATCAAGTCATTAGGGTGCACTGAGATATCCATATAAAAAAGGAATCCCAATAAAAATAGAATATTAAACAGGAAAGGTTCCCAATCAGGCAGCAACTTTACTCCTTCAAAAAGACTGCTCTTATAAGGAAAATAAGTTCTAATTAGAGTACGTTGCTAGAGTCTCATTCACTCTCAATACAAGACTCCAAAAAAAAGAAAGAAGACAATCAGCTTCAAGCAAGTACATAATTGTAATTAAATACAAAGATCTATTACTTGTACAAAGCAGATTAGAGTTCTATAAACATATAAATAGACCCATAATCTCAAAAAATAAGATATATAGCAATCATAGAAAAATAGAGAGAAAAGAGAGAGATTGAGGATTGTAATAACTTTATTCATAGTGGATTTCGGTTTGGTTGATCATTCAACCACCCGTGGATGTTTCTCCGGCCATCGGAGTTTTACCACGTAAAACTTGTGTCTTGATTACTTTCTCTAATCTCTTTCTCTTTGAATTAATAGCCGAAATCCAATCCTTGTTGGCATATCCAAAAATCGACGTCAACAATTTGCGCTAGAAGGAGAGGGAGGAACCTTCGATTTGATCAAAAGCAATGGCAAGAAGCAGGAGCAATTCCGGGGATGTCCAAAAATCTCCGGACAACTTCCATGTTGGCAGTACCTCACCGGATCTCGCTGCAACAATGGAGAACCAACCTACATTCCTGGCAGGGATCCAGCAAGTTCCTCCAACCAGTGAAGACCTGACACAACGCTTCCGAGAGGCGTTGCAACAATTGGTGGCGGACGTAGCAAAGGAAGGAGTTTATCTACTAGCTACAGAGGCACAAACTCCTAACCTGCCACCTGTGAGGCTTCGTTCGGTGGTAGTAGGGCCAGAAATAAATACACCAGAAGTCGAAAGGAACCTTACTCCAATCGATCAGGCTGGACGTGAAACACCTGAAGAGGAACGACCATGTCAGAGGCAGAACCAGGATCAGACAGCCCGTGCTAGACACCGTAAACATGACCGACACCAGGATCGGTCGTCATCTGAAGACAGCGATCGGCACCATCGCAAGCGAAACCCGGTATCATAGTAGAGAGCCAGAAAGAGGAATGAAAATCACCCAGCGGTTCGACCAGCGGTTCGACCATCGGGGAAGTCCAGTGGGAGGCAGAGACGTCGTAATCTAGAGCCTAACTCAAGAAGTCGAGAACAACAGACGTTAAATGGATGCACTGGTCAGACGTTATAGGTATAACGATTTATCTGATGATGATTCTGGCAGCCCATTCACCAAGGAAATCTTACGGACCCCATTCTCAGAAAGGTTTAGGATGCCACACATTGAGCAGTTTAAGAAAGATACAGATCCAAAGGAGCACGTGAGACGCTACAAAAGTGCCATGGCTCAGTATGCCCACAGTGATCCCTTACTATGTCTCAAGTTTCCACAAACTCTAAGAGATATGGGTTCAAGTTGGTTCGGGAGATTGCCCCCGGCAAGCATCAAAAATTTCAGTGAACTGAGCAGGAGCTTTTCAATATAATTTATGAGTAATGTTCACAGGAAAAAGTCAGTGGCTCACCTTGCTCAAATAAAGCAAGGAAAAGATGAGTCACTGAAGAAATACCTAGGGAGATTCGGCCAAGCAGTAGCAGAAATTGGCAGTGCAAACTATGAAGCAATAATCGCTGCATTCATCAACAACCTGCAGAATGGACGGCTATCTTTTGATTTAAGAAGAGCCTGTCTGACCAGATATGCAGACATGATGGATATGGCAGGAGGATATGCACTGGCCGAGGAAGAAGAGTTAGCCACGGGAGGATGCTACATGCATGGAGGAAAACCTGAACAGAAGGACACCGAGTTCAAGGTATAGAACCAGAAAGGAAAACAAAAAGGAAACGGCAAAGAAAAGAGCAAGGACGGGGGTAACGGGTGCAATGCCGAGTAGACCACAGAAAAATACTGAGGAAGATACACCAATTACAACCCCCCTTCGGAAAAAGTAGGAGGAAATCCTAGCCATTTTAGAGGAAAAGAATATGGTACAAGAACCACGTCGACAGTCTCAGTTTGCCAGGCGAGATACAACTAAATATTGCAGATTCCATAAAGAAACCGGTCATGAGACTTCCAAGTGTTACCAGTTAAGAGATTACATAGAAACCCTCATTCGGGAAGGGCATCTACAAAACGTAATCTTGAAAAAGGATGAGAAGTCAGAAACAAAGAAAGAGGTCAGAGCCGATCACAACTCTGGTCGAAATCAAAGGGCCAGTCCAGAAGCCAATGAAGTAATACATACTATCTTTGGAAGACCATCTACTGGGAGAAGCAACCGAGAACGAACACAAGAAGTCGAAGAAGCAGTAGAAGCAAGGAATAACTTTGACGTGAACTTGGTCGAGCCAGACCTGAAAAGGGTTAAGGAAGGATGGGACCCAATAATGTTCACAGAAGCAGATTCCCATGGAGTTGATTTTCTGCCAAATAAGGCCTTAGTCATAAATGCTCGAATCGGTCACCGGGAAGTCAGAAGGATCTTGATAGATAATGAAAGTTCAGTTGACATTCTCAATGTAACTGTCTATGATCAACTCAGGTTCGATCGAAAGGATCTACAGTCTTTCCATATCCCACTCAGAGGATTCAGAGGAATTGAAGTCAGATCACTCAGGACGGTAAAATTACCTGTGAAAATTGATGTGGCACCTTGCCAGAGAACTGTATTGCTTGACTTCGTGGTAGTAGACTTGGACAACTGGCCATATAATGCATTATTAGGACGGCCATTTCTGAATAAGACTAAGGCTGTAACAGCCACTTACGCACTAATGATCAAGTTCCCGACAGAACAGGAGGTCAAGGTAGTCAAGGGATCCCAGGAGATGGCCCGAAGAGCAAACCTGTCAGTATACAAGGACAAGAATGATGGCGAATAGGTATGCACAATAACGCAGCCGAATCAAAAAAAAAATCGATGTCATTCGAATTTGATCCAAGGGAAGAGTCGAATGAGTCCGAAACTGAACTAGTCGAAGAGATTATCTTGAAAGAAGATGAACCAGACAAAAAGATCAAAATCGGGGCAAAATTGGAAGGGAAAATCAAACAAAGCCTCATTGATCTACTCAAAGAATATAGGGATGTGTTCGCTTGGAGTCATGAATACATGGTTAGGATAGATGCCTGAATAATATCCCACCATCTCACAGTAAACCCGAATATAAAAACGGTGATACAAAAGAGAAGATCATTTAATCTCAAGAGGAGCCAGGCAATCAAACAGGAAGTAGAGAAGCTACGCGCTGTAGGATCGATTAGAGAGGTCAATTACCCCCAATGGGTAGCTAATGTAGTCCTCGTCCAAAAGAAGAATGGACAATGGAGGATGTGCATAGATTTTACAGATCTGAACAAGGCGTGCCCGAAAGATAGTTTCCCACTTTCGAGGATAAATCAGTTGGTGGATGCAACATCAGGCCACGAATTGCTCAGTTTCATGGATGCTTACTCGGGATATAACCAGATCAAGATGAACAAGGTAAACGAAGAAAAAACAGTATTCACAACTGATCAGGGTTTATACTACTATACAGTGATGCCCTTCGGATTGAAAAACGCAGGAGCAGGTTGGTCAACAAAATCTTTTCAATGCAAATAGGAAGGAACATGGAAGTATACATTGATGACATGCTGACCAAGAGCATCACATCAGACAAGCATACTTCAGATCTGTAAGAGACATTTGATGTCTTAAGGAGATACCAGATGAAGCTAAATCCGAACAAGTGTTTATTCGGAGTTTCTTTAGGAAGATTCCTTGGTTTTCAAGTTCACCAAAGAGGAATCGAAGTCAACCCCGAGAAGATCCAGACCCTGCAGAAAATGACTTCGCTAAAGACACTCAAAGAGGTACAGCGTCTAACAGGATGCTTAGCTTCCTTGGGTAAATTCATCTCAAAAGCAACAGACAGATGCTCACCATTTTTTAAAGTAATCAAAAAAGGAAAAGGGCTCGAATGGAATGAAGAGTGTGAACAGGCTTTTCTAAAAATCAAGGAATACCTAGGGCAGGCACTCATCCTCTCAAAACCATAGATGGGAGAGATACTCCGGCTATATTTATCAATCACGGAACTAGCAGCAAGCTCAGCCCTAGTTAGAACAGAAGATGGAGTACAGAAGCAGGTGTACTACACCAGCAAGGCACTTCTACCAACTGAAACTAGGTATTCACAGGCAAAGAAAATGGCTCTACCATTGGTTTCGACAAAAAGGAAGCTGAGGCCATATTTTCAAGCTCATACAATCCAGGTTCTCGCCGACTTCCCATTAAAGCAAATTCTACAGAAGCCAGAGATTTCAGGAAGACTGATTAAATGGGCTATCGAGCTATGTGAATTTGACATCCACTATATCCCCAAGACATCCCTCAAAGGGCAAGCGGTGACAGATTTTATAGCAGAGTTCACAGAACCAAACCTGGAAGCAAAAAGAATGTTGAGCAAAAAGTTCCCATGGAAATTGTATGTAGATGGCTCTTCAAACACTCATAGCAGCGGGGCAGGGATCGTAGTATGCACTCTAGAAGGAGATGATGTTGAATGTGCCATGAGGTTTGATTTCAAAGCAACCAACAATCAAGCCGAGTACGAGGCGCTCCTAGCTGGACTCAGAGTCTGTATAGATCTCGGGGTGGATGAAGTTGAGATATTCAGCGATTCACAGGTAGTTGTCAACCAAGTCTTGGATGAGTAACAAGCCAAGGATGAAGGCATGATAGCCTACCGTGACATTGCAAAACAGCTCCTCCTAAAATTCAAGTAATTCAAGAAATACCAGATGGCCCAAATCCCCAGGGAGGGGAATGAAAAGGCAGACGCATTATCCAAACTAGCGTCAGCAACAACCACAATCAGACCAAAGACTATTTCGGTTGCGCATCTCCTTAGACCAAGCACAGCTGAACCGAAAAACTTAGAAATTTCATAAATCTGAACACCGCCAGACGGTTGGATGACTCAGCTGAAAAGGTTCCTGGAAGAAGGAGTACTTCCGGAAGATCCCTTGTAAGCAAAAAGTATCAGGTATAGATCATCAAGATACACATTGATTGGAGGAGAACTATACAGAAGAGGGTATTCCCGAACACTCCAAATGTGTGTATTAGAGGAGGATGCATATCGGATATTACAGGAAGTCCACGGAGGAGTTTGTGGAAACCACACTGGGGGTAAAAGTTTGGCACACAAGGTACTCATGCAAGGCTATTATTGGCCTACTCTGTTCTCAGACGCACAACAATGTTCAGAGAGTTGCAATACTTGCCAAAGGATTGCTAACGACATCCGGCAACCCCCTGAGCAGCTTATAAACCTCACATCCCCATGGCCATTTGTATGTGGGGTTTAGATTTAATCGGCCCAATGCCAACTGGGACAGGGGGTGGAGCAAAGTATGCCATAATAACCGTTGATTATTTCACGAAATGGGTAGAAGCTGGAGCATTAATGCATATCACAGAAGCAAATACCACAAATTTCATGAAAAAGAATATACTTTATAGGTTTGGAGTCCCAAACACTATAATCACTGACAATGGCACCCAGTTCGATAACCTGAAATTCAGACAGTTGTGCAAAGAGTACCCGATTGCCAATTACTATGCCACACCTGCCCGCCCTCAAACAAATGGGCAGGTTGAAGCAGTGAACAAAATCATCAAGCACACAATCAAAGCAAAGCTAGATGCCAAAAAAGGAAGCTGGGTTGAAAAGCTTCCCGAAGTATTATGGGCGTATCGGACAACAGCAAGAACTTCAACAGGAGAGACTCCAAACACTTTAGCGTTTGGAACAGAAGCTGTTATCCCTATAGAAACCTCATATACATCACCCCGATTCAGGTTATATGATGAAGATCAGAATGTTGATATGCTGTTATAAAGTCTAGATGAGCTAGAAGAGAAAAGGGAGAAGTCCCGAATACGAAATATGACATATCAACAAAGAGTAGCCCGCCACTGCAACTCTCACTTTCGGGTCAGAAAATTCCAGCTAGGAGACTCGGTACTCAGAAAGGTGTCATTGAACATAAAAAATAAAGCTGTAAAGTCCCTGGCTGATAAGTGGGAAGTCCCATACAAAGTCGAATGAGTAGCTGGTCACGGGGCGTATTGGATTGCACGACCCAATAGAGGGGTTTTACCCCGACCATGCAATGCCCAATACCTGAAGATTTTCTATCCTTAAATTATTTTGTTCTTTTTTCTAGTCAGGACAATTTTAGTTAGATCAAATAGTAGCTGTGGAATTTAAAACTTAGTAGATTTTGCAGATATGAATAAAAGCGTCAAACTTGGGATTTCTAAAAGAAAGCATATGATAATAAGAACATATGGAAGACAAGCATGATAATAAGAACATGCAAACAAAATTTTCAGGACCATGAATTCTCGAATGGGCGGAGAAGCTCGAAGGAGCATGCCAGCCGAGCAAGGTCAATTGACCTTAGCAAAAAGGCGAACCCAATGTATCAGCTTGGGACGCTATCGGAAAAAATCCCGGTGAAATGCAAAGTTGTGTTAAGCGAAACAAAAAACTTAACGATTCGGTAAACCCTTACACATAAAAATTGGGAGGACGTCCTCGGTAATGCGTAAGGACTCGAACATATGATCATGGTGAGCCTTGATGTAATGCTCGGGTAGCAACCGTGTATGAAACACAAGTATAAAATTACTTGCCTGTTTTAAGATGACTCGGTTAATACTAGCCAGTTTAATAAGATACTTGGCATTAAAAATTATTCAGGGAACAAAACCGGTTTAATAAGATAGTCGGTCAAGTTACCCAAACACCAGAAATAACTAGTTTAATCAGATACTTGGCATTAAAAATTATTCGGGGAACGAAACCGGTTTAATAAGATACTCGGTCAAGTTACCCGAACACCGAAAATAGCCAGTTTAATAAGATACTTGACATAAAAATCGTAAGAGCCAGTTTAATAAGATACTTGGCGGTTAAAGCTATTCGGAAAACAGCCGGGTTAATAAGATACTCGGTGAAGTTACCCGAACATTAGAGTGGAATAACATACTCGGCAACAGTCAAGAAATTTCTTTAGCAATGAAAACAGATCAAGACCATTCAGCTCAGAAAAGATAAACTTGGGATTTTATTAATCTCTCCAAAGAATTCTTTACAAATAATTACAAATTTCTACAAATCTACAAAAAGAATTACAAAGAATTGTTTACAATTCTACAAAAATCAAGGCTGCAAGGATTTCGAGCCCTTGCCAATACTCGGGTCAGGCACTATCTCGTACTAGCGGAGCAGACTTTCGTTAGAAGGCCAAGCAATTATGTCGACTGAATCATCCATCCATTGGCTGTAATCCTCTCCTGAAATCGGCCGGACATCAGGCTCCACATCTTTCACGACCGACTCTTGACTTGCGTAGAAGGTAGAGAGGGAGTGTTCGGATGGAATCTATAAATGCATAGGATGGGGCTCTTTGCCTCGGCTACTGCAGTAAGCTCTCCATTCCTTTATTTGAGTCTGAAGAGACTCCACCGATCCATATGATGTTTGATTGACAGCTCCCAATTGGTTCGGGCCTTCTCAGTTGCCCGATTCTTGACTTTAAGGAATTCGCCAACTGAAACCAACCCTCGTTAAAACTCCCGAAGAAGAAGGGCATCGTAGGCAGGGGATCTTTTAAAATAATCCACCCCTTGTACTTCAAGTTCTAGTCTGGCCTCTCGGGATAAGGATTTGACTGTCAATGCTTGGCGCTCCAGATCTTCAATTTTCTGCTCATACCCCGACTTAGATTGCTCCGCTTCCCGCTCGACCTTGAACATTGATTCCTGGGCAGAAGACAATAAGTTCTGAAGTGATATTGCTTTCTCTTCTGCCGAATAAGCCCTCTCCTCGGCCTCCATCTACTTTTCCAGACAGTGGTCTACAAAAACTTGTGCAGAACCAACCTCCTGTTGATAAGCCGTTTCGACCTGAGCACGCCAATCCTCACTTTTCTTTAGCTGAGCTTCTAGACGCCTTATTCGATCAGCTTGATGTTGCTGCGTCTGAACTAGCTCAGCGAATTCGGCCACCATCTACCAAAAAGATTTAATTAAAAATCTAAAAATCGGGCAAACAAGCAAAACAATTATAGAAAAGGGTAACTTACATAAGATGCACTGTTGAAATTTTTTTGAAGACGGTCAGCCAGAGAGCCATCTCAAAAACAGCTCCAACGGTCGTCTCCGATAAAAGCTCGACCAGATGACATCTCCCGCAGCATATCCTGGGGAGAAGGATATGAAGGAATCCCTGAGGATTCATCCCCTAGATTTCTAACCTCGAAGGTAGGGGAACCCTTGTTCGGTTCTGAAGCCGCCGCATCCGCTGACGCTCCAGCATCAACGCTCGGGGGAATCTCATCCACAACATCTTCATCGCTGGAGTCAATGAATGAGACCACCCGAGGGACCTTAAGTGGGCGAGTCTTGGAGTTGACTGCTTTTCGCTTCTCACCTCGTGAACTGTGGAAGCTCAGATCAACTGCGGGATCTTCCTGAGTATCATCCCGGAAGGACTCAAAGAATTCAGGATCTACAGGTACTTGTCCCACGGAGGTATTACCTCTATCACTAGCCTCTGACCATTCGACAGGCTCCTCACCAGGACCCTCGATTTGCCTCTCCCCATCATTAGGCGTATGGGCATGATCCGTTGGGCCACTCGGACCACTCGGACCACTAGACTCCCCTGTGGTCGGTTGAACGATGTCCTTGGGGACATACTTGGGAATTTGCTCTTCAACCGCGTCAGATTCCTCGTCAGATTCAGGTGGGGCAATGCCTTCATTGCTTTGACTAGAAGCCTCTTTTCTGCTGGCCTGAAGAATTGACTTCACTTGACGAGCCTGAAGATCGCAGACGATGTCTGTATCATACACTTAGAAAAAAAGAGGAACCGCGTCAGAAAACAAAAAGCAGAAAGTAATAACAATGGAAAGGAAAAGGTTGTAAAAAACACTTACACCACCTGCGATAGCCTGAAATCTGTTTAAAGAAACCGAGCTCGATCATATTCGTCTCAACAAAAAGATAAGTCTTGCTCCTCTTCTCCAAAGTGTGAACTGCCGCCCGAGCAAGTCTTGTCAGCTCCGCATCGCTGTACTCGATTTTCTTCTTGTTCCAAATCTTTGGGGAATAGAAGAAATGGGGGACCTTCAACACCGTCCGAGTACCCCCAGTTGAAACAGTAACTTCAAGCATGAGGCTCCCTCCGGTAAAAAACCATCTGTTCTTCCAGAACTTGTTAGACGTAGGAAATCCCTATATAAAACCCCTCTTTTTAGGGTCATCGGAGATATCAGCTTCCCAACTAACTTTTGTCCCCTTAGGGACCCAGCAATCTGGCGAATTAGACGTGAGGAAGTAAGTCTACGATTAGCCCGATTGCCTCAATGTAAAGAAGTGCCTGATTTCATTCGGGATGGCGGCGATAAGTTCATCCGGTTGTACATGTTCCACATGCACATCAAAATTTTGTAGTTATTCGGGGCTAGCTGAGCCGGAGCAATCCCTGCTTCAACCAAAAACCAGGTAATGAATGGCTGGAAGAAAAGAGTGACTCCGCAGCAGAGCATGGATCCTTAGATTGCCACCATACCCGGGGGAGGATTTCATACAACTCTATCACCCACTGGAATCAAAGTGACCGAATTGGGCAAATCATATCGGGGATGATACTTTTCTATTTCATCTGCCCCGACTATGTTCGGCTCGGTATCAAATCCACTCAGGCGAGTAGCAGAGAAAGAAAGGCGAGAGATTTTGGGCGCCTCTTCAACGTCTTTCTCATTAACAATCAGTTTCCAAATTTGAATATAGCCCGAGTTGTGCTTACAGACTTCACTTCTGCTTTGATGTTTCCCCATCCTTCGAAGAGGTACCCTGTGATTAGAAATGTCAGTGTCAGAACTAGATGAAGAACTGGATACAGGACTAAAAGTGACGTCAGGGTGAATCCCAGAAACATCAACTTCTAAAAATGGAGGTTCATCAGCAGAGATTTCCCCCAATAATCTTCTAATGTAGGAAACCAACTGAAAATCCCCACTTTCTAATGCATCAAGAGCAATATTAAAAAGACGGTGACGGGAAGATGGCTCCATTAAAACTAACATTGAATTAAGTTTGATACAAGATCTTCAACGGAGAATTGCAACCTTCTGCGTAAAGAAATCTAGGTTAAAGAAATTTTTCTGCTGAAAATCTTTGAGAATGAACCAACGCTGTCTCTCAGCGAAGGGTTTAAAAATAATAATAACACGAAACCCTAGGATCACAAGGTGGGAAAGAAACAATGATGAGGATTGATGACATAGACGGTGCACGGGGAAATGCGTAAGTCATTTCAAATAAATAATATCGAAAAACGAAGAGGCAGAGGACATGTGTCAAAGAGAGAACTAGTTTTCACCGTCTGAACTTCAAAACGTCACCGTCATTAAAGATTTCATGTAAGAAGGCAAATCGAATTTGCAGGGTTACCATTAAGACACGTCATTATGACAAGATATTTACTCAGGCACTAAAAAGATATTGAAAAAACAAATTAAAATACTTTTGCCCGAAAATGAAACCCTGTTCAGCAAAAATATTTTAAGGGGGTATTGTCGTAAGTGAATTTTATCGCACAAACACGTCATCTTCAAAAAAGATAAATTGTCAGGTGGACATCCGAATAGGCATTCAGAAAATATCCTACAAGACAGCACCAGAGAAGAGAAAATCTGAGTAAGAAAATATTGAACAAAACCTACTCAGGATCAATTAAATACTACTCTAGATCAAATAAATGACACTCGGGACTGATTAAGTGACATTTCTACTCGGGACCAGCAGGTATTGCCCTTACTCGGGACCAACAGGTATTGCCCTTAGTCTGGACAAACATGATGAAAATCAAATAAAGGCCCAGTGCATAGCTCACGTGGGTCAAGTCATTTGGGTGCACAGAGATATCCATATCAAAAAGAAATCCCAATAAAAATATAATATTAAACAGGAAAGGTTTCTAATCAGGCAGCAACTTTACTTCTTCAAAAAGACTGCCCTTATAAGGAAAATAAGTCCTAATTGGACTACGTTGCTAGAGTCTCATTCACTCTCAATACAAGACTCCGAAAAAGGAAAGAAGACAATCAGCTTCAAGCAAGTACATAATTGTAATTAAATACAAAGATCTATTACTTGTACAAAGAAGATTAGAGTTCTATAAACACATAAATAGACCCATAATCTCAAAAAATAAGATATATAGCAATCATAGAAAAATAGAGAGAAAAGAGAGAGATTGAGGATTGTAATAACTTTATTCATAGTGGATTTTGGCTTGGTTGATCATTCAACAACCCGTGGATGTTTCTCCGACTATCGGAGTTTTACCACGTAAAACTTGTGTCTTGATTACTTTCTCTAATCTCTTTCTCTTTGAATTAATAGTCGAAATTCAATCCTTGTTGGCATATCCAAAAATCGACGTCAACACTAAGATTCAACCCACTGTCACCATTGATCCATTGTTGTTGTTTTTATAATGATAAATGTGTTTCCATTGGTGAGCCATTTTTCTAAAAAAAAAGTTATATGTGTATGGTGAGTCATTTTTAAAGTCATTTACGGGTTGAATTTCCATTGGTGGGCCTTTTAAAAAAAAAAACTATAGTGTATGGTGGGTCATTGTTAAAATCATTTATAAGTTGGTTTTGTTTATAATCTTATATGAATTATATATTAAAATTAAGGGAAAATTGTACAAACTTCCCATGAGTTTAACCAATATTACACTCATATGCTACTTTTATCAAAATTGCACATACTTCCCATGCTTTTCATTAAATAAATGTTTAACTAGTCTTAAAATTGAAAATGACTAAATTACCCTCAAATTAATTATTTTATTATAATAATTATTATATTTGAGGATTTTATTATGGTAAATTAATTAACTAACCATTTTTTTTATTTAAACCGTTAAGGATTTTATTACAAACAGAACCTAATTAATTAACTAACCATTTTTTTATTTAAAAAATATATATTTTTAAGAAAAATAAAAAGAAATCAATAAAAATGTTTTTTAAAATGAAAAACAGTTAGTTAATTAATTATATCTATTGTAATAAAATCGCTAACCGTTTAAATAAAAAAAATTGTTAGTTAATTAATTTTATGGAAAATTGTACAAACTTCCCATGAGTTTAACCAATATTGAAATCTTATGCAACTTTTATCAAAATTGCATATACATCCCCTACTTTTCATCAAATAAATGTTTAGCTAGCCTTAAAATTTAGAATGACTAAATTACCCTCGAATTAATTATTTTATTATAATAATTATTGTATTTGAGGATTTTATCATAAAAAAATTAATTAACTAACCATTTTTTTTATTAAAAATGTTAAGGATTTTATTGCAAATATAACCTAATTAATTAACTAACCATTTTTTTATTTAAAAAATATATATTTTTAAGAAAAATAAAAACAAATCGATAAAAATGTTTTTCTTTAAATATAAAATAGTTAGTTAATTAATTATGTTCTATTTATAATAAAATCGCTAACTGTTTAAATAAAAAAATATTAGTTAATTAATTTTATTATAACAAAATTCTCAAATATAATAATTATTATAATAAAATAATAAATTCAGGGGTAATTTAGTCATTTTAAATTTTAAGGTTAGTCATATAATTAGTCAATGAGTAGTAAGGGAAGTATGTGCAATTTCGATAAAAGTTACATATGAGTGCAATAGTGATTAAACTTATGAGAAGTTTATGAAATTTGCCATAAAATCAATTGTTTTCTAATACAATTTGAGGGCACTTTACAATCAGGGTAGATGGTTGTCTCATTAGGCTCCCCTTAGAGCAGGGTCTGGATTGGATAGTGAAAATCATAAAATTAATTTGATACAAATAATTTTAAAGTGACGATATTTATACCCCTTTAAAATTGTGTTTACACGGCTACACCCCAAATTATCAATTTTCTCAAAATTCCAATACTGTCTTACACAAAACTATTAAAAGGACTTAAAAAAATATAAATGATGAGATTAGATTGGTCTGGTGGTAAATACAATGTGTAATAGTTATATCAATGGACACCGAGTTGTATCAGCTTATGTAAAAGCGTCTGCATTTGAAAGAGTGCAGCTTTGGGTTTTTAGTGGAATAACACCGGAGTTAATAATTAATGAATAATAACTAAAGAGTTTAATTAACGATTCCAAGGATTATTGGAGTTTAAAATACCACAGGTTCATTAGGTTCAATTGCTAGCCCGGTCGATTTAGGTAACAAGGGTCACGGTTAATTAATTAAATTGTTCAATTAGTAGTGTTACGAAAGTGATACGGATTTATTCGAGAATTAATTGAATAATTAGTTTATTTAATTAATGAATAATGGTTATTAAATGAATTACATAAGATTATTTAATTATGTTATTAATCACTAAACTGAGGAAGTTAGTTGATATTTGATTTTAAATAGAATAAGATAATATGATTATTTTATTTTATTAAATTAAATAATTGAAATTAAATTTAAAATGTTTAAATTTAAAATAAATATTTAATTATTTTTTAAAATAAAAGATATGAGATATCTTTAGAAGTTTTTAAAAACAAAAAAGATATCATTTAGTTTTTAAAAGATAAAAATATATATTTGATTCTTTGAAAACCGAATGAATAACTGATATCAATAAAAAAAACCACAAAAACACATATGCATCGGTTCTCTCTAAATTGTGCAAGTGTGTGTGCATGAGATAAAAGCAAAGAAACCGAGGCAATCATGGAGAGTCTAAAAATAAAATTAAAAAGTTTATTTGGTGCTTCTTCTATACATCCTTCTTCAGGAGTACGTGATGCACGTCCACACGTAGTTATCAGCTCCAGGAATAGATAGGAAGATCGGTGGTACATACCAGAAGCATATTGTAAAGTGAAAGAGCCTCCAAACGTTGATAAGATTCTAATATTTACTTCTGATTATGGATTTCAATTTCCTGTATATACATATATTTTATTACTGTAATAATGTTGTATGTACAAGTTTCGAAAAATTACGATCACAAGTTCATTAGTCATAGATCGTAAAACGATATGTATAAAAATTTTAAAATCATTTTTGTTGCGTAACTAGTGAGCAAGGTTCCAATAATTGGTATCAAAGCTAATTTTTTCGGAACAGAAAATTGTTTTCAATACTCATGTATGTATGATTGTGTAGGCATTGTTTAAATTGACTGTATGTTATTTTTGTACATATATTAAATTTGTTAATTTATAAAAACATGATTAATCGTTAATTATATGGTACTGTGGATTTAGGGTTTATGGGGTATATAATTTTTTTTTACTGTTATTGTATTTTAAATACAATTTATTGTAACCTATAAACGAAGACCTGGAAAAACATGAGAACAACTTTTGGGGATTTTCTGTTATGGATTCATGAGACGTATCGGAGTGACCTGAAGAGACTGAAATGTTTCTGAATTTACAAGAAGATCAAGGAATGCCTTGGGGGTATTTTGTAATTTTAGATTCCAATTTGTTTTAGGTTAAATAATCCACAGTACTCGGTCAATTCATATATGCTTTATATTTTGTGATGATAAAAGCATTTGCATGCATACATATGTCATTTAGATTAGATGTGTCTACACAAATATATTTGATATGTCATACATGCATCATAGCCTAATATTTTATGTATTTTTTTAATATGATTAAAATAGGTAAATACTTAATTGGCTATGGAAATAAGATTAGTTTTTTAATAGTTAGAAAACTTGGTAATTCTCATTAATTATTAATCTAGTTATTAAAGAGTTTAATAAGTTAGATTAATAGGGTCATTTATTATAATTACGATTAATATGATTATTATCCTAATAATAAATGAATTGAATAAAGTGTTAGAGTTTTAATAGTTAATACTTGGTAAATACTAACATAATAATCTGACCTTAGTAAATAGTTTATAAAAGCTTAGATTATTCATTAATTGATTAGATTTTTAATAGTCAAAAATCAATAATAATTTATTAGTTAATTAGAATTTGATTCAAATTAGTTAATGCACTAGATTACTTGATTAAAGTTAACCGTTTGATCCTGCAGAGTCTAGGAGCATTAACGGATAATAGAAAACCCTAGTTTTAAAATAGTGAGTGGGGAGAGGGATATATAATATATATATATCCCACAGTCTCCATCATTAGTTCAGCCCCGTGAGATTCGAGTGAGCCTCGTGACGGCTTTGCTTTCGTCCTCCCTAAGGAGGGTTTCCTCAAAGATCAATACCAAAGTTGACTTTCTAACGGATAATATTTATGAAGGTATTTCGGGATTGACTGACCCTAAGACAGCAATTCTCGTGTTAAGCTCGTGAGATCTAAATTGGTGGGTTACACTCACAAAGGTTTTGATTAAGTTTTGTTAATTAAAAACCTAACTGAATAAACGATAGTTGAATGATATGGAATAAGAGTTATTCTACAATATCATTTGATTGAGAATGTATCGATCTAACATGCAAGAATTTGAACGACCCTAAGGTGACACTTGCTTGTGATATGTTAGATTACCGTGGAGTAGTAACATTGTTTTTAGGGTTGTTCATGTTCATTAAACACGTTCATGCATCATGTTTATTTTACGCCAATTCATTCGCACTTGATTTGAATGTATGACTGAATGGATTTCTTATTTTATGTTGATCTCAGTAATGTCATATGTACTCTTACAAATACTTTCATATGATAATGTACTGGTGATAACTACACAAAAATGGAAACACCATATCAATGCAATTTTGGTCACCAAGGATCTTAAGTTTTTGCTTACGAAGGACTATCTTCTAAAACTGTCAGTGCTGCACAAACTGTTCGTGAGGCATATGAGAAATGAGTCTCATCTAATGAGAAGGCCAGAACATATCTGTTAGCTAGTATGAAAGATGTGCTTATCACAAAGCACGAAGCAATGACTTCCGCATTTGAAATAATGGAGTCATTGGAGGCTACGTTTGGACAGCCCTCCAAGCAAAAACGGCACGAAGTTATTCATTTCGCTATGCTTGCTCGTGTGAAAGAGGGCAGATTTGTTCGGAACATGTCCTGAACAAGATGTCCTATTTCAACATGGCAGAGACCAATGGCGGGACCATTGATGAACCCAGTCAAGTGAACATAATACTAAAGACTCTTTCGAAGAGTTTCGATCATATCAAAAGCAACTATGGGATGAACAAGCTTAGGTTCAGTCTCACACAGTTGCTCAATAAGCTCACTACCTTTGAGTCCTTGACTAAGGATTGCAAGAGCAAGACCGGTGAGGAAAATATTGCTAAACCATCTTCCTCCAATAATAAGAAGAGGAAAAGGTCTGCTGGGAAGGCAAAGGGTAAGCCCAAGCCCAAGAAAGTCCAAAGCAAGAAGAAGTCCAAGAATGATAAATTATGATTTACTTGTTCTTGAGTCGTGTTTAATGGGAGATGATTCTTCACCCTGGATAGTTGATTCGGGAGCCACTAACCATGTTTGATCTTCTTTGCATTGGGTTGATTCTTAGACAGCTTGAAAAAAGAGCCTTCTCTATGTGTGTAGGGTGAGGGATGTCGCGTCGGCACGAGTCGTGGGCGTAATTATATTACATTTTTTGTAATAATTATATATTGTTGGTCAATGTATTTTACATTCCTGGATTTACACAGAATTTAATTTCCTTTTCTAAGTTGTTAGAATAATTATATTCTGTTTCTTTTGATAATAAATATGTTATTATTGCAAAGAATGGTCTGAATATATGTTTAGAAATTAATGAAAACAATTTGTATGTGTTAAGACCGTTAATACATACAACACTACTCAACACCAAAATGTTTAAGGTTGAAAAACTGAAAACCAAATGACATAAGATTTCTCCATAAAACAAAACATGTCTATGAAATCTAAGGCTTGGTCATATTAACCTTGACCAGATAGACAGACTAGTAAAAGCGGGTCATTAAGTGAGTTAAAGGTTGGCACCTTACTTGTCTACGAATTCTATCTGGTAATTAAGATGACTAAGAGACCTTTTACTCGAAATGGGCCTGGAGCTAAAGAAACACTAGAGCTTATACATTCAGACATCCATGGACCGATGAATGTTAAAGCTAGGGGTGGTTATGAGTAATACGTCACCTTTATAGATGACTGCTCAAGATACGGATACGTCTACCTTATGCAACAGAAGTCGAAAATATTTGAAAAGTTTAAAGAATTTAAAGTTGAAGTTGTGAATCAGTTAGGAAAGACTACCAAGGCTCTATGATTAGATCGTGAAGGTGACTACCTTGACCAAGAGTTTAAAGATGTAAGGACCTCAATTTTATGATTGGCTTATTTCATGACAAACCACACCACATTGGGGATGATTATGTAATGGGTAGCTTAGGTCCTCATTGGCTAGCTTCCAAGCATCTCCATGACTTCAAAAGCAAAAGGTATATTCACTTGACTTTGACTCTTGAAGAGTTTAGGTGCACATACACACATTTCATGCATGATTTGCATCAACATGTATTTGTGTCCTATTGCTTATGTGTGCATCCTTACTCACTATCACACTTGCACTTCTTTCTTAGTTTTAATGTAATTTTGTGTGTTGTTTGCACTTACGATGTTGTGCTTGTTTTAGCGCATTGAGTGACCATTTGAGAAGATCTCATTCTTCTCTTGGTTTTGGTCTTTGGTCACATGGTTGTTTCCATGAGTTTAGGCATAATTGTTGTTGTCCAAATCTGACCTTTGGTCACTTATTTAACCATAACTTTTTCTACAGTCATCCAAATCATATTTTGTTAATTAGAGTATAAAGTAGACTTTCATACCTTTCCAACGGTATACTATATGAAAGGTTCGGATGTCATTTGGTCATGTTTTGTGCCTCTTGTAAATGAGGCTGGGATGTTGAATTCCCAGTGCGCGGGTTATGCGCGGGTCCGACCCTTGCAATGACCTGCGCAATCACCTGATGGGTGCTTTTTTGAGTCCTAGTGCACGGACATTTGTGTCGCCATTGCGCGGGTATGTGCGGGTCTAGACCCGCGCACTATACGGATCTCGGTAGAATTTTATCAAAGCGATACTGTTTTCCTTGTGCCTATATATATGTTATCTTCTTGCCCATTTTGACCAAGAACTCCGAATTTTCATATCTTAGTGAGAGAAAGAGTTCCCCTAGTGAGATATAGCACCAAGATTGCTTATTTAACTCTCCAAACCCAAAACCCATCATCCTTTCATGAAACAAACATCATCTAGATACATCTAGGATGTTTCTTAGCATGGGTCTTCATCAACACATGTAACTTGGTAAGTAGAACACCATCTTCATCATTCTTGTGTTCTAGCTTAACAAGATATCTCTTGTATGACTTATATGCCTCTAGATTAGGATTTTTATTATAAGTAGAGATTGTTGTTGATGTTTGGGTTGTTGTATTGTGATAGCTTGAATGATTAGGTTGTTTTACCTAAATAGCTAATCTATATATGTTCACGTATGTTTAATTGATGATTAGGATTGCCTTGTGCATCTAGTCTAGTTCATGAACATTTATGTGTATGCCTCATTGATTACATTTATTGATTGCAAATATATTGCCCTTGATTATATGTTGTGACAACTTGTGTTGATTGGACTTAATTGACAATTAGGTTGTTAGATTTTATCTATATCTAATTGAGTCCTTATATATGGGAATGTAGCCATTATTTGGTAAATAGGATGTTAAATTGCATTATAACATCTAGATAAGCATTTTGTGTTTAATCTTACACATTATTGCATTTGAGCATAGTGTCATATATACATTTAGACCGTATACTCTTCATATAGTCAAAATCTTGTGGTTTTTCAGTGAAGTTGCACAAGCAAGTCAAGTCTTGCAACCAAGGGTAGGTTGGCAAGCAATTGATCGGGTGTCACTCTAAAAGGCACGAGGGGTAGAGTATGGTGCTCATGCCAAGAGTAGTGGATTAGGGGATATCACTAAGTACTGAACCAAGAGTGGTGAGTGGTAGTGGCCATGGCCTGAGGTGGTTGAGGGTGAGAGTCTGAGTATCAATTGAGGGTGTAAATTTTTAATCATATAGTAGATTTCTGTTATCGAGTGTGGCTCACTTAATAGCCCGTGGATTTTCCCATTTGGAGGACTTCCACGTAAAATTCAAGTGTTCTTTATTATTCTGCACTTTACACTTGATTTTGTATGTTTGTTTTGTTGGGTGAATTTAAATATTGACTAATCAAGAAAAATTGATAATTAACTTGATTAAAACCTATTCACCTCCCCCCTCCCCCCCTTCTAGGTTGTTTAGACACGTGTTTAGGGAATTTTAGAAGGCTTTATGACCGAGTATGGGTTAGTGTCCCAACTCACAGCTCTTGGTACACCTCAGCATAATAGTGTCACAGAGAGAAGAAATAAAACCTTAATTGAAATGGTGAGATCTATGATTAGTTTCTCATCATTACCAAATTCCTTTTGGGGATATGCATTACAAACAGCAACATACATTTTGAATGTAATGTCATCCAAATCTATTCCTAAGACTCCCCCAGAGTTGTAGAATTATCGTAAAGCTAGTTTGTAACATTTTCGCATATAGGGGTGTCCAGCACACTTGCTGAAAAATAAAGTGGAAAGTTAGACCCCAAGTCCGTGGTCTGCTTGTTTGTACGATACTCCAAGAAGACAAGAAGTAGACACTTCTACAGCCTTGAAGAAAACAAAGTATTTGTATTGACAAATGCAACGTTTCTTGAGGATAGTTATATTAGTGACTATAAACCTCGAGAGCCTGGTGAGACCAATGTTCAGTCAACAAGAGTTGTTACGCCATTAACATCTCAAAGTCAGATGGTTTCTGATCAGGATACACTACAACCTAGACGTAGTGGGAGGGTTATAAGACAACATGAACATTATTTAGGTATAAGTGAGGGATAAGGTGTTGTCTCTACTGGTAGTGTGGATGATCCAGTGACATTTAATAATACAATGGAAGATCCTGATAAAGAGGAATGGCTTAAAGTCATGAATCTCAAGATAGAGTCTATATACTCTAACTCAGTCTGGGATGTTGTAAACCTACCGGATTGGGTAAAACCTATAGAGTATAAGTGGATCTACAAGAGAAAGAAATGAGTAGGGGAAGGTAGAGACCTTCAAGGCAAGGTTAGTGGCCAAGGGTTATACCCAGAAAGAGAGGGTCGATTATGAAAAGATCTTCTCGCTAATAGCCATGTTTAAGTCTATTAGGATTCTATTATCCATTGATGCCTATTTTGATTATGAAATTTGGCAGATGGATGTCAAGACTGCATTCTTGAATGTCAATCTTGAAATATTGACAATAGCATATATATGAAGCAACCAGAGAGATTTGTATCTCCACTTCAAGAGCAAAAGGTTTGCAAGCTGTAAAGGTCCATCTATGGACTTAAGAGAGCATCTAGATCTTGGAATATTAGGTTTGATGATGTAATCAAAACCTATGGCTTTGAGAAAAATATCGATGATCCTTGTGTATATAAGTGCATCATTGTCAAGAAAGTAGTTTTCTTAGTCCTATACGTAGATGACATCTTATTCATTGGGAATGATATGGGAGTGTTGTCTGATATAAAGAGCTGGCTGGTTAGCCAATTCTAAATGAAAGATTTGGGAGAGACGAGTTATGTTCTAGGAATCCAAATTATAAGGGATCGTAAGAACAAGCTCATAGCACTGTCTCAAGCATCGTATATCGACAAGATTCTTAGGTGATTTTTGATACAGAACTCCAAGAAAGGTAATTTACCTTTTAGACATGGAGTTCACTTGTCTAAGGAACAGTGTCCTAAGATGCCTCAAGAAGTTGAGGATATGAGATGTGTACACTATGCATCGACAGTAGGTAGTCTTATGTATGCTATGTTATGCATGAGACCGGACATCTGATATGCATTGAGAGTAGACAGCAGGTACCAGTCCAACATAGGATTGGATCATTGGGTTGCTGTCAAGACTATTCTCAAGTATCTTCGGAGAATGATAAACTATATGCTAGTGTATTCTGGACATGATTTGATCCCGTTAGGATACACAGATTCAGATTTTTCAGTCAGACGGAGATTCTAGGAAAACCACGTCTGGATCAGTATTCACCCTAGGTGGTGGAGCCATTGTGTGGAGAAGTGTTAAGCAATCTTGCATACCTTACTCCACCGTGGAACCCGAATATGTAACCGCTTGTGAAGCTGCTAAAAAGGTTGTTTGGCTCCGTAAATTCTTGAGTGATCTAGAAGTTATTCCAGATATGGATAAGCCTATCAAACTTTATTGTGATAATAGTAGTGTTGTGGCTAACTCTAAAGAACCAATAAGCCACAAGAGAGGAAAGCATATAGAGAGAAAGTATCATCTCATTAGAGAGATGGTGTAGAGAGGAGATGTGATCGTCACAAAGATAGCCTCACAAGACAATCATGTTGATCCATTTACGAAAACTTTACCAGCTAAAGTGGTTTTGGGTCACCTAAATGGTCTAGGGGTACGAAACATGCCTCACATGCTTTAGTGCAAGTAGGAGATTGTTGGGGTTTATACCCTAAATATGTAATTTGTAAATGGATTTATGAAATAAATAAAAGAAAAGTTTAATTCATTCTTGTTGCGTTGTTTATTTTATAACTTGTGCATATTAACATCATAGATTACGTAATCTCGAATTGTGTATCTGAGTGTCATATACCGATTAATACGGTGAGAGACGTGCAATCTAAATAGTCCATAGATAACAAATAAAGTTGGGCACTTTATTTATGGTTCATCTATAGTTGCGGTTCATTCCGTAATGTACGGTGGTTCTATCCTGAATCATTCATATTAAGATATTGGAATGGAGGCAACTTGTATGATGTGATCATATAGGACTAAATCATGATCTACATGAATCTCTCACCAAGATCCGTTTATCGATGAGATTCATATATATCAACTAATGATGGCTACATGTGGGTGATCTTAATCTTGAGTGTCTTATCGACTTCTTCATGTTAAATCATGGTTATTGATATACCGTGGGTGAGGTCGGATGCAGTTCCTGATCAATATGCTCCGTATGTTGGGATTACGATTTGGCTTGTGGTTGGGAAGGTTTGTACACAATAGTGAAATCAACTCCTTCTTGTGAGAAATAGATGGTAGTTTCCTTAAGGGTTGATTCGGGACTTGGACAATATGAGTGCTCTCTTAATTTCATGAGGAAATAGGATTTGTTATTCATTAAAGAATCAATGGTACTTAAAGGAGATATGTAATTAGAGGGGTATAACAGACATTATAACTCAGCTCTAATTATGAACTACTGTGGAGGATAACATCATGTGTAATAGTTATATTAATGGACACCGAGTTGTATCGGTCTGTGTAAAAGCGTCAGCATTTGAGAGAGTGCAGCTTCGGGTTTTTTAGTGGAATAACATCGGAGTTAATAATCAAGGAATATTAATTAAAGAGTTTAATTCATGATTCCAAGGATTAGTGGAGCTCAAAATATTGCGGGTCCATTAAGTCCCCTTGCTAACCCGATCGATTTAGATAACAAGGGTCACGGTTAATTAATTGGATTGTCCAATTAATAGTGTTACGAATGTGACATGTATTTATTCAGAAATTAGTTGAATAATGAGATTATTTAATTAATGAATAACAGTGATTAATTGAATTAAATAATAAGATTATTTAGTTATATGATTAATCACTAAATAGAGGTTGTTAGTTGATATTTGATTTGAGATACAATAGGATAATATGATTATTTTATTTTATTAAATTAAATATTTAAAATAAAATTTAAAATGTCTAAATTAAAAATATACATTTAATTATTTTTTAAAATAAAAGATATGAGATATCTTTAGAAGCTTTTAAAAACAAAAAAATATATCATTTAGTTTTTAAAAGATAAAAATATATATTTGATTCTTTGAAAACCGAATGAATAACTGATATCAAACAAAAAAACCCACAAAAACACATGCAACGGTTCTCTCTAAATTGTCAAATGTGTGCGCGTGAGATAAAAGCAAAAGAAGAAAAGAAACAAAGGCAATCCTAGAGAATCTAGGTGGTCCGCCAAAAGAAAATATAAATAAAAAAAAAGGTTTATTTGGTACTTTTTCTTTACATCCTCCTAAGTTTCTAGGTACGTGACGTGTGTCTATATACAGTTATCAGTTTTGGAAATAGTTAGAAAGATTAGTGGTACAGATCAGGAATATATCGTAAAGTGAAGGAGCCTCCAAACGTTAGTAAGGTTCTAATATTTTCTTCTGATTATTGATTTCAATTTTTTGTATACACATATTTTATTACTGTAATAATGTTGTATGTATAGTTCCGAAAAATTGCGATCATAAGTTCATTGGTCACGGATCATTTACGATCTGTATAAAAATTTTAAAACATATTTCCGTTGTGTGACCAGTGAGCGAGGTTCCAACAGTAGAAAGCTCTAGAAGTTGTTAAGGATATGCCATGTAAACTGTATGATAGATAAAATTATTGGATGTTTACCATTATCCATATGTTAATATCAAACAATTAATAGGAAAAAAAATATAAAAGATTAAAAGTAGGAAACTAATTAATAATTATTGGTAGGTATACTGACAAACAATTAGTTTTCATAATAATTTTATTCAAGGGTATTATTGGATTTTAAAAACATACTAATTTAGGGGTGTTCATATAGTTTTTGAAAGGTGCAATCATCGTCACCTTTTTTGAAGGCCCATCAATATTTACCCATTTATCACTCTTACAACGACAACATTTAATATTTTCTTTAATTCAATGTACTTTTTTTTCCTTCTTTTCTTTTTTGAAAACCCTCTTTTTTTTCTTATGTACACTTAATTGATATTTTTGCTGCTAAAAATATGAAACGAGTAAACTTTAAATGATATATTCTCTGATGTAATTATATAATTTTTATTTTGGTCGTTTTCAATTTACTATTTTATTGTATTATAATTTTGTATTTGAGTTATTATATTGATTTTTATAAATATTTAGTAGATAAAAAAAATAATCAAGTAAAAATATATAAAGTATCGAGAGTCTCATTTTCTATAATTCGTATCAAACCCTGAAAATCGTAAGGTCGGCCATGTTATTACATCTCCTCTTCTTAAAAAACAAAGGTCTAGACATAGGTTCTGTGGAATAAAGTGTTTGCTAAAATATAAATTTTAAGAAGGATTATCCTAAGAAAAAAAAAACAAAATAACCCTACATATTTATTTATATATAGACCATATTCTTAAAATAAAGTGATTTATTTATAACAAATTTCAAATAATAATAACAATAACCTTCCAGCTTAATTATTCTCTAAACGATGCATGAAAATAAAACGAAGATGGATATGATATATATATATATACAAGGGAGCATCCCTTGTAGAATCAAAGAGGGCAAGAACTTCATTGGCTTGAGCCACTAGCTGTTATGCAAATTTTCTCGACTCATCCATACCAATCAACTTGGGATATGTGGCCTTATCGTGCAGCAAATTTTCGCCACCTGACATCTCAATAGATCCGGTGACCTCTAAAATATCATCCCACACTTGATACGGAAATCCTACTTTCTTGCCATACTTGCTCAACTTCTCTATCTCATCTTCATTTACTTCTACTAAAACCCCACAAACCACTGACGCTTTTACAATCTTCTCAGTTTTTGTTGAATAGCGACTCAAATTATTTTCAGTCAAAGTTTGTTCCTATTTTTCTGTTTACGGCGTAAGTTAAAGATTGGGCTGGTTGTACTTAACTTTGTTGCTATTTTCTGATTATTTGTTGTGTTGTAAGCCTATATATAGGCATGATTGAACATTGAATAAATCATCGAGTGAAGTATTGTTTTCTAACATATTTACTTATTATTGATTTCACTTACAAAAAAAAGCAGTGATTTTTTACTCTTCCACCAATTTGTGGTATACCGGTATTAGAGCAAGGTTTCTTTCATATTAGGCGAAGTGAGTGAGTTGGTAAAAAAAGAAAGAAAGTGTTGGTTAATTCGGTAGACACAAACTAACCAACAAAGACCTGTTCTAAGCCAAAAAATCTGCAAGAAAAAATTCTTTCTACAAGAAGAATAGATTGTAAAGTACCACAAGCAATGCTAACCAAAATAACTACTGAATCAAAAAATTACAAGAATAAAACACAAAAGAGAAAACCAAGGGTTTAGCGTGGTTCAGTCAAGAATAGGTCTACATCCACGTTGAACCTCTTTGGAGAGACCCTATCACTATATATAGAGTTATTACGGCCTTTAATCTACCCAGAAATTATACAAGACAGCCCTCAAAAGGATCCCATAAGAAACCCAGAAAAGAATCGCTCAATAACCGTAACCTAACGCTAACAATAGACCTGAGATACAACCCAGAACAACTCACAAGTTACATTCACAGAATCACCACACTCAGATCTCTCATTTTCTCTTCTATCACTCTTACAAAATCACATCAGAAAACCATGATATTCAAGATGAATATCAAGAACACAAGAACAATACAGAGAAAAAGCTTCTGAGAATATTTGAACGATGACTTAGAAATCAAAAAAGTGATTTCTCTCTCCTTATCCTTCGTTTAAATACCCTCTATCAGATAAGGTCCACATCACACCAAAAAGACCTATCATCGGTTGCCAAATCAGTTAGAAATCTTAAATCAACAAAGCAACTTGATAGAGCACAAAACGGTGTCGTTCAAATAAGTGAAAGACAGGCTGGGCTAGAGCAATTCTGTTGGGCCTTTCTACTAGCTTCAACTACCTTTCATCATTGGACTTTAAGTTGGGTTTTGAAAATGGACTACAACAACAGAAAGAAGTGTCGTACAAAAATTATTGGCAAGTAATGGAAGTTCTTTACACATCTCCCAGCCACTCATTCCCATTTTTAAATGGGAACTATACAAGTTTTGGAACATTAAAACGAAGACTCTTTAAGTCTCAAGAGATTTGAGAATTGGTAGAGAATGATTACGATGATCCAGACGAGGAACCAAGGTTAAAAAAAAAAACAAGAAATCAAAAGTATTATTCAACATTAAACAAGTTGGTCATGACAGTTTTTTCAAGAATTGTAGTAGCAACTACATCTAAGGAAGCTTGAAATTTACTCAAAAATGAGTATCAAATCTCGTCGAAGGTAATTACAGTAAAACTTCAATCCCTTCACCGTGAGTTTGAAACATTATTCGTGAAAAATAATGAATCAATTTAAGATTTTTTGTCGAGTAATTGCAATTGTTGGTCAAATGGAATCATATGGAGAAACACTTATCGATCAAACTGTAGTTTCTAATGTTTTGAAGAGTTTTGATCATGTGGTAGCTGCGATTGAAGAATCAAGGGATTTATCTATTTTTTTCATTTGATGAACTAATGGGTTCTCTTCAAACTCATGAAGCCAGATTGAAAAGATCACATGAAAAGAATGAAGAAAAGGCAGTTGATTAAGTGAAGCGGGAGTCAATTAAAGATATGACAAAAGTCAGTTAGAGGAAGAGTTGATAGACATGAAGGACAAAGTCAGTCATGCGGTGAAAACAGAAGCAACAATATTGGAGTTCAGAGTCATTATTGCAATAGATTGGGGCATATTGAAGCAAACTGGTAGAAAAAAAGAAAATGAAGACACAGTTCTATGTCATTATTGATGTCATTATTGCTACAGAATCGGGCATGTTGAAGCAAATTGCTGGAGTAAAGAAAAACAAGAAAATTACATAGAAGAAAAGCATGAGGAGAGTAAGCTGTTTATGTCTCAAGTTGAAACCTATACTCCAAATGATGTCTAGTTTTTACTTTTTAGAACGTAGATGTTCAAATCATATGTCTGATATTTACAACATTGGATTAATAATTCTCGAATTTACCCCTCAAGTTATCTTGTTGTTTAGATTTATTCCTTTTAAATTATCTTTTCTTATCCACATTTATGGGTGGCTAGACAGAAATGCCCTTAAAATTTCTTTTGTTGACTTCTATATCCGGCATCTTTAATTATTTTCTTTTCTTTGCTTTTTTTAAGTTTTCTCTATCATCAATTTTAATAACTTGAATATTCATTGATTTTTCTCCCTAATTCATTCATGTTTCTCTCTCTACACTCCATAAAACTTTATTTATCTCTCTTTTCTTTTTAAAATATTGTTCAATCTCCTTACCGAAATGATTCCAATGGTATATTACGAGCGAAAATCTAATATTATTTACCCCCTCAAAAGTTATTTATAGATATTACGTTTCACGTTGAAATGCAACATTATACGTTGAGATATTAATATGATTGCACGATCAAATACCAAAATGATATACGATGAGATATCAACATATTTACAAGGTGAGATGTCAATATGTTGACATGTTGAAATACCAAAATGATTACATGATCAGATATCCACATGATAATTGTATGATAAAATACCAACATGATTATACGATGAGATACCAATATAATTATACGATGAGATATCAAATTTTTTATAAAAAAAAGAAGAATGAAAATAAAAACTCTCCATTGATGGAGGTGTGTTCTTAGACCTCGATCAATGGAGATCTGAACAAAAGGAGATTCAGATGACCTCCATCGTCGAAAAGAAATTGGTATTTTAGAATGATTTATAAAGGAAAAAAAATCTCTCTCACAAGTCAATTTTGCACTAAGATCGATTTTGGATTTTTTTGTCCAAAATCATTTTTCTTCTGTAAAAAAACAAATTATTAAGATGTAACACTTTTGAACATTTTATTAATTTAAAGGCTATTTATGATTTTTGGCCTTAAAAATTAAAACTTCCATAACAAATTCGACATCCAAAAGCCTAGGTAATTATTTAAAAAGTTTTATATATATCATTTTTAAGACAGGAAAAATGTATGTGTATCAACGTATTAATATATATATATATAGAAAAATTAACAAATGTGGGATTCCGTATAAATTTTCCACGGAATCACTAATGTGGAAATGGTGAAGAAAATTCTTTTTTTTTTTAATTGAGTTGCGATGATGTCACTCGTTTAATAATTTATGTTTAAAATACATCTATTATGGTGAACTATCCAAAATGCCCTTAAAATTTGTCTTTATGCTTGAATCAACTCTTTAAAAACGAAAAGTTGTGTTGTCTCTCCAAAATTGTTGTCTGAAGATCGATTTACAACTCCAATCTGTTTTCAAAAAAAGTTCTTGAAGTCTTTCAAATCTGCAGATAACATTTTTTTTATGATCATATATTTTCATGCATTTCTGCGTGGGTTTACCATGTATCCATCCGTGTATGAACTTGTAAAACCTAGAATGTGGCTGATATTATTTTTCCTTTTGCTGAGCTTTTTTGGCTTTTTTAAAGCTTTTTAACCACTGTTTCAAGCTTTTTTGCCACAGTTCCAAGCTTTTATGACAATTGTTCGAGCTTTTTTTCAACGGTTCCGAGATTGTTGTTGCATTTCAAAAAAGGCTCGGACCTTTTTATAAAAAGCTCGGACCAATGAAAAAACTTCTCGGGACCTTGAAAAAAAAAACTCGACGAAGGCCTAATAAAGCTCAATCATGCAGTTGGCGAAAAAGATCGATAACTTGCCAAGCAAATCTCGAATACTTCTAAAAGAAGCTCGATCAGACGCAACAAAATCTTGAGTACTGCTTAAAAAAGCTCGAGGTTTTTTTAATTTTAATTTTAATTTTAATTAGATGTTCTTAACAGGATAATGAATCGGGTGAGAATAGTCATATCTTACAACGGTCGATGGGAGCAGTTACCCGACGGAAGTCAGAGGTATTTAGGTTCCGATAGAATGGTATGTGTCAAAGAATATGACTTACGATGAACAGGTATCGATCGTGCAAACCGTTGTGAAGTATAATGAGAACAAATACAGTGTATATCCATCGTTTCTTGGACTACATGTCATACACTTTAAGAAACAACGATGATGTTCAGTTTATGTTAGGGGAAGATAGGGTGATCCCTCAAGTATGTGTTAGTCTAATTGAGAGGCCAGCAGGTGGTGTCATTGGTAAAAATATCCCTGCTCGTGATAACACCTTACAATTTCGATCATCAGACGGAATCAACCAGTTGTTCAAAGAAAGAAATGGGATTGACGGTCAGGAAAACATATGTCGTGTCCCACCGGAAGTAGCCGACCACGGTGAATTAATCGGACCTTAGTTCAACGATGTGTTTGGATGTCAAATTGAGATGAATGATTGGCAGTTCAACCACCATTACAATGACTTCTACAATGACATGAACAATTAAGAGAACACTTAACCAAATCTTGGATCGATTAATGAGTTCGGTAATGAGGCGAATTTTCATCCGGTAAATAATGTAGCGAACAATGTGGAGGAGGAAGAACATGTCCAAACGGAAAGACGTGCAAGACGTGTATAGAGATTTAGTTCCAATGCACCAGATATAGCTGAGACCTCTGAGGTCTGCCCTAATGTAACTCCATATGATTCTAATAATGCCACAACGTGGGTTATTCCCAGAGCAGATTCATACTCGTTTGATATGGGTGGAAGTAGGAACTTGATAGAAGAAGAACCTACAAGCATGATATATAAAAGATAATTTTTTCCTACTAAAAAGGATTTGTAGAGACCTAGTTGGTCATTTTACAATACGGCAGAACTTCGAGTGGAAGGTAAAAAGGTCCAATAAGACAACGTTATATCTGGTTTGTTTGATGGATAAGTGTACGTGAAAGTTAAGAGCTGTGAGAAGAGATGAAGGGGCATACTTCTAAGTAAGAAGTTTTGTCAACGAACACACTTGTCCATTGGAGGAGATTCACTGTCACCACCGACAAGCTAGTGTAATCGTAATTGGAGAAGTGGTAGCACCTAGACTTCAACAACATGATGGTCGTCTCATGCGTCCAAAGGACATAATCGCGAACATGAAAACAATGTATGGCATCCAAATCTTGTAAAGTAAGGCACATCAAGCCCTACATTATGTGTTGTCACTCACCAATGGAACGCATGAAGAAAGCTTCCAACTACTGTCATCTTTCGGTTACGTGTTGGAACAACAAAATCCTGGCACAATCACTGACTTACAGTGTAAAAAAGATGGTAAATTTCTCTTTTTTTTCATGTCGTTAGGTGCCTCACTTAGAGGATTTCGAAAGTGTATGCATCCAGTTATTGCAGTAGATGGTACCCATTTGAAAGGAAGATCCGGGGGTAAAGTTTTTGATGCCACTGCACAATATGGAAATGAACAGGTGTATCCAATTATTTTTTGTTACAGCAACTCAGAAAACAACCTTTCATGGGAGTGGTTTTTGGATTCCTTGAAAAGGCCCTAGGTCATATTGATGATCTGGTTTTCATTTCCAATCGATATGCAAGCATTGAAGCTAGGATTTCCAAAGTGTTTTCCGATGCAACCCATTCGATATGTTATTGGCATTTTACTAAAAATATGAAGAAGCGATTTCACAGAAAGGATGTAGCAACCATAATGGATAAAACAGCTAGATCGTACACTTAATTGAAATTTAACTGCCACATGGAAGAGTTACGTAACCTACACCGGAATGCATATGATTATGCTAATGATACGGGTCCCCACAAGCGGTCCCTTGTACACTGTCTGGAAAAAAAAGTATAGGGTAATGACAATAAATGTTGTTGAATGCATAAACTCATGCCTAAAATTTGCACGGTAACTGCCTATGTTGACGCTGGCAGAGTTCGAAATATGATACAGAGGTGGTTTCATGATCGTCATCGAGCTGTACAGTCCATGCGTCATCAGTTGACCGACGCAGCACATCTTGTAATCCTCAAACGTGTTGATAAGTGTGCTTATATGACCGTCAATTCAGTTGACTGTAACATATTCTCTTACTGATATACTCTTTACACCTGTGGAAAAAAAAAAGAACCTTAATTGGTTTGAAAGAACGAGAATTGCATGGGACATAGCTAGAGGTATTCTCTATTGGCATAACGAGTGTGAAACACAAATCATCAATTGCAACATAAAACCTCAAAACATACTTATGGATAAGAATGGCTGTACAAAAATCTCTGATTTCGAAGTTAATGATGCTAGACCAAAATAAAACCTTCACCGGAGTTAGAGGAACAAGGGGATATGTTGCACTAGAATGACATCGGAATCTGCCTGTGATAGTTAAAGCAGATGTGTACAGCTTTGGAATCGTGTTACTAGAGATCATATGTTGTCAGAAAAATATAGACCGGAGTCTTCCAGATGATCAAGTTATTCTTGAAGAATAGATACTAGTGTTTTGAGGGTGATGAGCTGGGTCAATTAATAGGTGTTGAAGAGGTAGAACCAACGCAATAAGAGATGATAATTAAGGTTGCTCTTTGGTACATTCTTGACGAGCCATCGCTTCATCTTTCAATAATGAAAGTTCTACTTCTGCTGGAAGGGGCAGTAGATCTACTTCTTTTATTAGTGCCATCTAAGTTTGTTTTTGTTTTTGTTTTGACATTTCATATGCATATCTTTATGCTGCAATTGAGTTTAGTTTCATCTCATTCTCACGTAAAAATATTTTCTGTTCTGTAGCAAGGAATAAATGATTGAATTCTTGACTGTATAACAAGCAGAATAAATACTTTGTGGGGGTAGGAAACAGCTGTGTTTCCTGAGACGTATGTTTGGCAGTAAGAGAAGATTTATTGAAAACAAAAAAGAATATATGCTTCGAAACAGCTTTCTTTTTTATTATTTACCACACATTACTTTTTCTTTTTTTTTAACAATTACAAATTATTCATAGTTTTGGGAGAGCTATACAACTCGAACGAAGGAAGAAGCTAGAAGGAACAAAGAAAGAGCTGCAGTTGGAGGTCCTAATTGTTAGTGTTTCACTGACTGCTTTTGCATTCACCATTTTGGCAATTCTTGGAGTCCTTGTTTACAGAAATCAAGTTCACTCATATCAAATGACATCTAGCATTATTAATATTTTATTGGATGAGGATGTTGCTTCAAAACCACTTTCCTTAAGTGGAATTACAGAAAGTGACCAACAATTTTCGTGAAGAATTAAGCAAGGGAACATTGGGGTCAGTTTTCAGGGGCGAAATATCTCATGCCCAGAAGGGTGTTGCTGTTACGAGACTGGACAGAGTTTATACCGATGGGGAAAAAGAATATGAAAGCTATTACGACAACTCATCATCGAAGTTATTTAGACTTATTAGCTATTGCCATGACAGGGCCTAATCGGCTCTTGGCATGTTAATATGAGTAGATGGGTAATGGTTCACATGTTTTGTCGTCATAACTTACATTAAGGTTTGCTCGAAATAGTTTCCATCTAAGTTGGCTATTAAGATTTACTTTCAATTAAAACAAAAAGAAACTCAACAAACTCTCAAGTTTCTGTTTTATAATTACTTTCATATGTAACTAACCATAAACTAACAATCACAGCAACGATGCTTCTAAGGAGTTGAATATATTATGACAAAAATACCATGCAATATGAGTCACTTTGGGTTTGTGAAGTTCCCATGGCCATGGTGTGTTATTTTAAATAAAAAATTAAGCCTAGTTGAACATAACGTATCATCATTTATATATTGTTTATACATCAGACCATTGGTGATGATGGCTAAGATAGGAATGTATTTGAATAGTTGTGTTTTAGGCATTCTAGGGTCGTATCACTATCTGATGTCTAGACTCACAGGCCAAGTCAGAACATATGATCTTAAGTAGGCATGGATAAAAAAGAAAATTAACTAATGCATGTATTTTTTTAGCATTGTTTTAGAATATATAAATGGAAAATGGCAAGCAGAAAGATTACGGTTTACTCAGAGTCTCAAACGTCAGACATAAGGAAATTTTAAGAAATTAAAGTATTTTTTGTTTTGTTTTTACTATGAAATTAAAGTATTAAAACAGTTATTTATGTATAATTTCTTCTCAAAGACAGTTTTTTTTTTTTTTTTTAAACGGCAATATTATTAGAAAGCCTAAAAGGCAAGAAGCACAAAGGCAACATGCACCACCCCAAGAAAAGCACCCAAACAAAGTGCAACAACCAGCAAAAACTAAACAGGCCCAAGCAAGAGCAATGAAGAGCAACAGAAAAACAACAACAAAACAGCAACAAGCCTAAATCTCCCAAACAAGCCTCTCTTCGACACCACTAAAACCCCACTTAGCTAAACAATCTGCATAAGTGTTAGTAGACCTAGCGTTGTACACAACCTTCAACCCTTTCAACTGGTTCAAAAAACATCTAACATCATAAATAATACTAGCATGATTAAAGCTCCATATGCCGTCAGAGTTGTTCACCCAGTTCACAGTGACCTTAGAGTCACTAACAATGAGGATATTACGATCAACAAGGGCACGCTTCGAAGCACAGAGTTCGCACGCTTTGTGAATAGCTTTTCAAAGACAAAGTTATCAGCCAAAAAGCAGGGCATAAGATTCTATAAAATAGCCATAAAATTGTAATACGCAAGGATTATAAAAGTGAAATTAACAAAATTGTAAAATCATGTTATAATAAATAAATAAACTGCTAATTAATGATAATAGCAGTAAGGTTCATCTGTGATTGTTTTAAAGTTATAAAATATACAGCTACATTCATTATATGGTTACTCATTGTTATCCTTGCAATAGATGGCAAACAATTCGCACAAACAGGACTGCTATTATTTCACAGTAAAAGTTAAAAGCGTTATTACATAGTATGAAACACCATTCAGATGTAAAGATAATCTGCAAAAAGAAACTAACCTAACTGTAGCCGTTTTACTTACAACTCTAATTATAACATATAACTGCTTCAAGTTTAGATTTGATGAACAATACCTGGTTTGAAGCATCACGATCATCAGAGCAACAAATTTCAGAGTCAAGAATTCATTTAATGATCCTCCTAATTCCAGCTTCACCAGGGAAGTTGATACATTGGAAGCAAATCCAGAAAATAGAAACGACATCTCTTATAATTCCATTATATACTTTAGGACCTTGACGCTATGTCCAACGCATTATAAACGTTTTGTGCAATTACCTCCTCCACAATCACAATTTTTACTCTTGATTTAGAGCCAGCACCTATAGACAGCTGCCTTCTTTTAACTCCTAGAACCTGTAATTATTGAAGAAATGTGCCCCGGAATTTCAGCTAATTGAAAATTACTTTCTTTATCTAGACCATATGAGGAATCAAAAGACTGAATTGTTGAAAACAAAATGCACCATGAATGCCAATTAAAAGTTGGAAGTTTAATTTCATTTGCAATAACAGATATAAGCTACTTCGTTTAACATACTGATTTCTCCTAGACATGAACTTGGTTTTGTTAACAATTTAGTCTATCTCATGTGTGAATATGCACTTCATTTTCGTGTGGACCAGCTGATAATTTATTTTTAACGATTATAATTAGAACAAATAATACAAAAGATGAAGAAAAAACCAAATGAGATACAATTTATACATACAAAAGTATCATGAAATTACTAAGGGAATTAACAAATTGAAGAGAGAAAATGGAACTCACAGAGCTCATGTAATCAAGAAGCGCCGCGTTAGCTTCACCGTCCTTGGCCGGAGCGTCTATTTGCACTCCCACCGCCTCATCACTCACATCTACAAATTCGAAATCAAAACAAAATCAAATCAGTAAAAAAAAAAAAAACGAATGCACAAACAAACGCGTGGCGTGCGCACCTGTGACGGAGGCGGATTTGGTGCCGGGCTTGGCGTGGATGGTGATGGCGACAGAAGACGGAGCTACTGAGCGAATACATGACGGCAGATTTGAGTTTCTTATTTTGTTTGCGGAGGTCGGCGACTGAGTTGACTCGCCCGAGTTCGTCTTCGCCTTCGCTTTGCCTTTCTTCGCCGGTGCCATTGGAGTTTTTTTCACAGGTGGGAAGGTATTAACTGTAGCTTTTATACTGAGTTAACGAATAGTATTAAGTAATAACCACGTGGGTTAGATAATATCTATCGTTTTTTAATGACTGGTACTATTGCCACCCTACATTCACCAAATAAAGCTCATTTTTAAGAATTAAATGTTTTTGTTATTTTTTTTATTTTTATTTTGTAAAATATTGATTTCCGCTTATATTACCGAATCCATTTTTATATTTTAAAGCTGAAACATAAAATACTATTTTTAGTTAAAAAAAGAGTAACAAACGAAAAACATTCACCATATGCACGGAAGTTTCATTATAATTCAGTTTTCGAAAGAGTTAATTATGGAATTTTGTATTTCTTAAATAATTTTGATCAAGGAAATGTAACTGTATATAATAATATAATAACAACATTTTTTTAACTAGAAGCTACCTGTGTCAACAAAATAATTAAATCAAATATATAATAATCAAAAATAAAATAATCAAATCAACTTAATAAATATATATATAACAACTTTTTTTAAACGGAAGCCGATATGTGTTAACTTAATAAATACTTACAAAATAATCAAATTATATATACAATAGCATCTCCAATATAAATATACATTTTTTAGTTTCTAACTAGGGGTGGACGTTTTCAGATTGGGTTGGGTTGAAAAATTTTCAACCCAATCCAACCCAACCTAATATTTATCGGGTTGGGTTGGGTTGGGTTGATCGGGTTGTGCTTTTTAAGCCCAATAGAAAAAAAAATATATTTAAATTCAAATTTTGTTATATCAAAATTCAAATTTAAAATAATTTTTCACTATAATATCATATTACGTTGAGTTTACATTACTTAAAAGCATCAAAATCAAATCATAACATATAATACAAATTGTTTAAATATCTCTTACATAATTTAAAAAATTAAAATATAGTAATTTATCCAACTTGGAAAGTCTCCATCTAAGTCTCCCATCCATTTTACAATTATAATCACTTTGTCAAATATCGCGTGGTTGGATAATCTATTATTTATTTCAACCCATATAATAGTTTGAGTTTATATAAAATTATTAGACTTTTTCTACTAAATTCTTAATCAAATACTAAGGAAAAAATAGCATTTTAAAGTATAATCAAATATGTACCATTTAATACAAAAGATGAAGATAATATATTAATATAATCGTATATTTTTAATAAATGTATTATATATTACGGTATACAATATTTAAAATTATGTATTTATATTTGTCATTTAAAATATTATAAATGGTGCATGAGTAAACTTTTAAATTATTTTTAAAAAAATTGAGATTTCATAATAAATATAATAGTAAATAAAATTATTTAATTTATTTTTTATTATTTATGTCGGGTTTTCGGATTGGTTGAGTTATATTTTATTAACTCAACCCAACCCAATCTTAAAAGCAACCCAACTCAATCTAGTCGGGTTGGTCGGATTGGTCGGATTGGGTTGGGTTGGTGGGTTGGTGCCCACCCTTATTTCTAATTAGTGATACATTAATATATATATATATTGAATATGGATCTACTTTGTCAAAAAAAAAAACAATTGCATATTCTCTTCTCCAATACAATTATATAAAATCAAATATGTATTCGGTTTGACCAATAATTTTAAAACATTTATTTCACTCTCTCTTCTTATTTTAAATCAAATATATATTCATTTTTTACTAATCATTTATGTCATTCTCTCTCCTCTTTATTTTATAATTAAATGAGGTGTAAACTTATTTATGGAAAAAAAAAAGTTAGAAATCCTAGTTGGTATTTCTATATGAGTTTCTAGAATTAGAAACTTAACTCAATATTCTCAAACTTTTTTTTACCACATCGCCTCCATATTAAAATTAGATAATTGCATTGTGAAGGGTTTTCTAACATTTTATCTATTTATCTATTCATTTTGTGTGGCACTTAATTTTTTTTAAATACATATTTGTATTGGAGATGCTCTAATAATCTTACAAAATAATCAAATCAACTTAATAAATATAAGAGAAAATAGCACTATACACCATTAATTGGTGGATGGGATCTCAAAAAGGCCATTGACTATTTAAATTGTTTTTAAATCATCATGTTGATAAAACATTGTTCCAAAATCACCATTTTGATAAAAAAAAAACTATTCAATAGTAACTAAATTCAATTAAAATCTAACAGAAAGTTACCGTTATCTATGACATGATACCCGTAAAAAATATTATGGGCAATATTATATGTATTTTGGTTATTTTATTTTATATGAAAATTAATGATTTGATTAATTTATTTTTTATGGGCAATATTTCTTGTTTATGGGCGACATTAAATTTATTATTATTCCTTGATTAATTTCTTGATTAATTTGGGATGACATTAAATTTACTTCATGATTAATTTATTATTTAATTATATATATATATATATATATATATATATATAATATAGGTAAAAAAAACCTGTTTAAAACCTATTAAAAATTAGTTAAAAAACGGATACAAAACATGTTTTACTAAATTTTGATTCATATTCTATCAGGTTATAACATAAATAAACTGACTCCAAACAATTAATAAACAAAGTGATAACAATTGATACATTCTTTCCATAAAATGGCTAATTTGAACCATTTTAAAAAAATAATAGTCATTTAGGGACCTCCTCACCAAATCACTGGCTTTAGATATTACTGACCTTAAATATAATCATATATAATAATAACAATCTTTTTAATCGGAAGTCACGATAATATAATAACAACTTTTTTTTTAACCAGAAGCCGTCATATGTCAACTTAATAAATGTTTACAAAATAATCAAATCAAATATATAATAATCTTACAAAATAATCATATCAACTTAATAAATATAATCCACATATTATATAATATAAAAATAGCTACTTCTCATAAGGAAACAACACGTGTCATCTATTTAATGTATGCATCTATTTAATGTAATTAATATCATATTATATAATATAAAAATATTATATATCATATATCATATATAATCATATAATAAAAGGATCAGGATCATTTGCTATGTTGATCTTTTTCCAGATATAAATCACTTAAGAATAAGACTTTATATTTAAAGATAATAAAAGGAAAATAAATAAAAGAAATAAATTACAGTCATCGATTACACATGTCAACGGAAGATAATCTAAATTCATAATAAAAAGGGAAATTATCATTGTACCATAAGGTTTTTCATATTAAATAAACTGGTCTCTCTAGTTTCAATAATGGACAGTCAACCTCTTAAACCCCAAAATATTAGTCATTTTATCCCTTGGGATTGAACCTTCAGCCGTATGGTTAAAAGCCACACGCTCTAACCAACTAAGCTACCATAGCTCATTCTTAGGGGTTTGTTGATATGAATATATGTGTGAATATATATATATATATATATATATATATATATATATATATATATATATATATATATATTTAAATAATTTAAATTTATGTATATAATTTAAAATAAACTCGTATTTAATAATAATATATAAAAATAGAATTATAAAAAAGTAAAAGAAAAATAAAATAAGAAAATAAAAGGAAACCCAAAATTTCAGAAAATCTAGAAAATCAATGCCCTATTTTAAGAATTAAATGTTTTTTTATTTTTTATTTTTTTTCAAAATACTGTTTTCTGTACATAAAATATTGTTTTTATTTTCAAAAAATAGCAAATGAAAAAAATTTACCAGACACACCAGAAGTTTCATTGGAATTTAGTTTGTAAGAGAGTTAATTATGGAATTGTATATTTCTTAAATAATGTTGATAAAGGATTTAAATGTAATCATATATAATAATATAATAACAATTTTTTTTATCCAGAAGTTGCATATGTCCAACTTTATAAATGCTTACAAAATAATCAAATCAAATATATAATAATCTTAAAAAAACTAATTAAATCAACTTAATAAATATAATCATATATAATAATAACAACCTTTTTTAATCGAAGCCGCCATCTGTCAACTTAATAAATGCTTACATAATAATCAAATGAAATAGATAAAAACATCTTCGATACAAATATACATTTTTGAGTTTCTAATTAGTGACACATCAACATATATATTGAATATATATCTACTTTGTTAAAAACATTTAAGAAATGCATATTATCATATCCAATACAATTATCTAAAATCAAATACATATTCATTTTGACCAATCATTTTAAAACATTTATTTCACTCTCTCGTCTTATTTTAAATCAAATATGTATCCATTTTTTTACCGATCATTTATATCATTCTCTCCTTTCTTTACTTTACAATTAAATAAGATGTTATCATATTTTTGGAAAAAAGTTAGAAAACTTAGTCAGTATTTCTATGAGAGTTTCTAGAATTAGAAACTCAACTCCATATTTTTCAACTTTTAAAGTTAAATAATTGGATCGGAGATGGTTTTTCTAACTTTTTTATCTTTCTATCTTATATGACACTTAATTTTCTCCAAATGCATATTTGCATTGGAGATGCCCTAATAATCTTACAAAATAATCAAATCAACTTAATAAATATAATCATATACATTAAAAACAGTCTTTTTTAACCGGAAGCCGCCATAATATAACAACCTTTTTTTACCAAAAGCCGTCATGTGTCAACTTAATAATGCTTACAAAATAATCAAATAAAATATATAATAATCTTACAAAATAATCAAATCGACTTAATAAATATAATAATCATATTATATAATATAAAATAGCTATTTCTCATGAGGAAACGATACGTGTCATCTGTTTAATGAATGACATCTATTTAATGTAATTAATAATTTTTTTCATTTATTTAATGTTCATATCATATCATCGTATTGTAGGAAGCCCTGATTTACGTTATGTAGCGAAAACGTGGTTTTAAAAATTTTATGCAACTTGTGAACCATATACAACGTATAAGAATATATAAAGATGGATTTAGATCATACAATTGATGCTAACTCCTTCGTTTCTTAAAGCTTTATTCTGATTACGAGCCACCAAGTTTTCCTCGCTATGTCCCGCGGTCCAGGTAACTGTATGTGAGCACGTCACGATCTTCCAAGAACATACAGTAGGATGCAAAGGCTTGAAGAATAGAACTTTTTATTTTCTTCTTGGTAAATTCGGTCACCACAAGCAAGAATAACGTTTTTTTTTTCCGAAATCTTCCTAGACTTTCTAGTGTTTTGCATTTTGTGTTTTTGGTACAAGGAATCACAATTAGTCTATTGTATCCTTGTTATGTAAATATATATATATATATATATATATATATATATATATATATATATTTAAAACTAGATACAAATCCTTTTTTGTTAGGTTTTAGTTTTGTGTTGGTTTGATTCCTTAACAAAACTCTTTTTCCTTGTAATGTTTAGTTACTTAGGTGGTTTGTGGTTTATTTGAGCTTCAAAGGAGAAAAAATAACTTCTCATGTAAAGTTCGTCTACAAGAGGAAAGATATTTACTTGGATGCTAAGGTATTGAGATTCTTCTTCCTCTTACAAGGCATAAGTGCACACACACATATACACATTGCATTCATATGTGTTCATTTATCGTTGTGCCAAATTTATATTACATAAACACACACTTGATAAAGTATGCACATGCATTAGTTTTATCTTGACAATTTTATGGAATTGAATGTACTATGACTATATCTAGGGAATGACATATTTGTATGTTCTTGTGTTGATTTGTTTATAATTTCTATGTTGTTGAACTTGAATTTGTACTTAAATAATTCTTTATTGAATTTCGTTTGTTTTGGTTACTCATTTATTAAGTTTCGAGTTCACATTAGGAAGTTAAAAAACTTTTCGTGATTTTATCATGCATAGTTTTCATCTTTATTTTTAAAGTTGAATTCCATAATTTTTGAAAAATAATTCTTGACATCTTTTGTATATAATGGAGTCCCGGTTTGTAATCCGAAAACGGATTCAAAATTGAAGTTTAGAGGCCGAATAAATGGTTGAAGAACTAAAAGACACTCAAAAGAGGAAGGATGGGGCAAGCACCCCTTTCCCGTGGAGGTGCGTGGAGCCTCACGGAAAAGGAGGTCTTCTGCCCCTGTGGAGGCCCACGTACCTCCACGGGAAGATAGAGTTTGCTATCCTCCATTGGCTAGTTTTGAAGTCTCCCTCCTTATTTCCTTTAAATACTATTTTCCCTCTCATTTTCATGTATGAGAAAGTTGTGAAATTGAGGCAAAAAATTTCTCTCTAGATTTTCTTATCTTCAAAACATCGTAACTCTCTCAAATCAACTCCGATTTTTGATTTTTAGAAGCCAAAAATATTGGTCTTGAAGATAGAAACAAGTTTCAAGCATTTATAGAGCTAAATTATGGCTGGATATTTCGTAATGAACTGATCTCTATTCGTGAGTCATTATTTGTAGGTGAATCTTCTTATTTCATTTCTCTTTTGTGATCTTCTCAATGATTGTACCTTTTATCTTACTAGTGAAAAGTTTTTACCGGTGATTGTGGTATCAACCCGTGGATGTTTCCTCTTCGGAGGTATTACCACGTAAAATTCCTTATGTTGATCTTTGCTTTTATTTTTTCTTTACTTTCTTAAATTATGTTGATTCATTCATTGCTTATTTGATATCATATTCATTTTGTTGAATCAATCAACTTGTTCAAGTTTCTTTGTGTAATTGTATTTCTTATAAAGAAAAAGAGATTGCAAATATTTTGAGATATACCTATCCACACTCCCTCCCCTCTAGGTATATTTGACACTAAATGTTTATGTCAATTTTTCCAAATATATTTCCTTATATTAAAAGGATAAGTAGTATTTAAGTGTCCTAGGTGGAGTAGGATTCTAACTCCCACATAACCCTAGTTGACTTGAACTTAAACACTTGATTTTTTAAATAATAAAATAATCTAATTATTTATCTTTGTTTTAGTCATGATTTGAACTGCACCCCCCAATTAATAATTAATTAGTAATTAAATAATTAAATAATTAAATAATCTAATTATCGTACCAACCAAATGGCATGACTTAAAGTTAAAGTAAAGTAAAGAACGGGATAGAAAGGACTTCTTCGCATCGGTGAAATGAATCCCTGTGGACCGGAGGTGAAATAATTAATTTACATATTATTATATTAATTAAATATTATTATTATTCAATTAATTAATCCTTGTATAAATACGTGTCACTTACGTAACATAATTAATTGGATAATCCAGTTAATTAACTGTGACCCTTGTTACCTTTAATTAATTGAGCTAGCAAGAGGACCTAATGAACCTATAGTTTTGAGCTCCAATAATACTTTGAATTAATTAATTAAATTATTTAATTAATATTTCATGATCATTAACCTTAGAGTTATTTCAATAAAAAACCTGAGGTTACACTTTCACAACTGTAGATGTATTTTCCAAACAGAATTACAATTGTCCATCGATATAGCTATTACATACGATATGATCCTCCATAAGTAGTTCATAATTAAAGCTATGTCATAAAGTCAGCTATACCTCCCTAATTATATCATTTCCATGAAGTTCCATTTAATCTCTAATGAACAATAATTCCTAACTTCTTTTACGGAAGAAGGAGATCGCTCATATTGTTCAAGCATTGAATCAACCCTTAAGGGAATTACCATCTACTTCTCGCAAGAAGAAGTGGATTTCACTATTGTGCACAGACCTTCCCAGTCACAAGCCAAACCGCGATTCCAACATACGAAGTTATTGATTGGGAATGCAATTCCAATCTCACCTATGGTATATCAAAACCACGATCTAATCTGAAGGAGTCGATAAGACACTCAGGATTAAGATCACCCATATATAGCCATGATTTGTTGATATATATGAATCTTTTCTTATAACCGATCTTGGTAAGAGATTCATACAGATCATGACATAGTCCTATATGATCACATCATATAAAGTGCATCCATTCTCATATCACCATATGCATAACCTAGGAAAAGACCATCGTACATTACGAAATAGACTGTAGTTGTAGATTAACCACAAATAAAGTACCCAACTCTACTTGTTGTCTACATACTCTTTAGATTGTTCATCTTAAACTGAATACCTTTGTATATGACACTCATATACTCAGTTAGATATTACATTCGATAATCTTTGATGTTAAATACAAATGATATAAATGTATGAGACATGTATATATAATGAATAAACTACTTCTTTTATTTTTGTTTCATTTATATTTACAAATTACAAGCTTTAAGGCATAAACCCCAACATATATTATATAATATAAAAATATCATATATCACATATCATATATAATCATATAATAAAAGGATCAAGATCATCTGTTATGTTGATCTTTTTCCTGATCTAAAACACTTGAGAATGAGATTTTATATTTAAAGATAATAAAAGTGAAATAAAAAAAGAAATAAATTACAGTTATGAATTACACATGTCAATAGATTTATATAAGGCAGGATAAAAATCAGCACAGTAGATATTCTAAATTTATAATAAAAAAGGAAATTGATTTAAATGTGTGTGTATGTGTGTGTGTATATATATATATATAGTTATATAATTTACTTAAAATAATTTAAATCTATTTATATAATTTAAAATAAACTCATATATGTATAATTTAAAATAAACTCATTTGTAATAATAATATATAAAAATAAATTTCTGAAAAAGAAAAAGAAAATAAGAAAAAAAAAGGAAACTTGGAATTCTATAAAATCTAAAAAATCAAATCCTGTAATTTTTTTCATTTTTTTTATATTCATATATATTATTTCAATTTGATAAAAAAAAACCTAGAAAATCAAAGCCCATAGATCGAAAAGAGAAAAAATTAAAAAAAAATTAAAGAAAAATAATAAAAAATAAATTCCTTTTTAATTTTTTTTTCTTTTTGCTATCTTATTTTCTTTTTAGTAAATCCGTTGTAATTTATTATTATTATATATGAGTTTATTTTAAATTAATTAAACATATTAAAATTATTTTATACAAATTATATATACATAAATATATATACACACACATTTAAATAAACAAACCTCCAACAATAAGTTGGAGTATCTCAATTGGATAGAACATGTGGCTTTTAACCACAAGGTTGAAGGTTCTATCTGTGGTGGAGGTGTTTTAATTTTTTTAATTTATAGTCAAAGAGATTTTCGATGGAAAACTTAACAAAATTGGTAAAATGATTAATATTTTGGGTTTCAGAGGGTTAACTAGTCATTACTGAAACTAGATGAACCAATTTATCTAATATGGTAAACCTCATGAGGAAAATGATAATTTTTCTTGTAAAAGTAGCTTCATGTGGAAGTGATATATGTTATCACATATCATATATCATATATAATAATAGAATAAAAATAGCTTCTTTTAATCGGAAGCCGCTATGTGTCCCTTCATTAATGTTGTTATTTTATTTTTATTTTTTAAAAAACATTAATGTTGTTATTATATCGTACATAATCATTTATAATCATATCATATTGAATATAATATATAATACAATAAACTAGCTTATTATATCATAATATATTCTTTCAATTATATAGATTATTCTCACTTGCCAAGTGACCTTTTGTATTTGACTTTTGTTTTTCTCAATATAAACTCTAAAAATTTTCTATTCTTTTTTTTAAAAAAGAAATGTTTAATTTTCATTTAATAGGATTAATTTCATTGTAGCATTTTCTTTTTATTAAGATGAAATATTCACATTTAATAAGTTTAATTTCATGGTAAGTTATGTGTTTTTGTTTCCTCTATTTGGTTTTTGTTTTTCCCACTATAAACATATTTAATAATATTACTTTTAATGTAACCTTTTTTTTTTAAGATGAAATGAATAAGATTAATTTCAATTTAATGTGTGTTTTAATTTCATCATAACCTTTTGATAATCTATATATGTTTTCCCACTATCACCATATTTTAATAAGATTAACTTTGATGTAACCTTTTCATTTTTATTATGATGTTGGTTTTCATTTTTCCCACTCTTAACACATTTAATAAGATTAATTTTAATGTAGTCTTTCTATTTTTTTAAGATGAAATGAATAAAATTAATTTCGATTTAATATATGTGTTTTAATTTCACCATATTCTTTTGACATTCTACACATTAATTATAGCTGAAATATACAAGCACGGTTAAAATGGTAAAAGCTATCCTAGAAGGGTTGAATAGATTTTAAACCTCTTTTCAATCCACTGAAAACAAACAAGAGTTTGTCCCCCTACATAGCTTGTATCATAACATATTCAAACGTGAAAGCTCATATAGATTATTGAAAACAATTAGGCATGTCAATTAAAGTCTATAGTTTGAAAGTGAAGAGATCTTACTAAAACATAAATCAACTAACACTATATATATATATATATATATATATTAATGTTCAATATTCACAAGCACAAATTAAAGAATGTTTGCATCTATTTCTTTATGAAGATTTTGCTTACAAAGACATGAAGAAACGATGATCTAAACAAGATAAAATTAATCATATATACAAATATAAGAGAGAAAGAATTGGAGGCATTTGAATCGTTAATTTAACGTGGTAAACCATCGAAGGGGAAACATCCACAGGTTGATTCTACAACCACCGGTAACACCACCTTTCACTAGTTTGATAAATGTACACCCTCAAAAGTGATCAGTCCTTTTGATTGTCTACTTCCTATTGGATATCCTTTCTATCTATCTGCGGGTTTTTTACTAATGAAAGACTTGCATCTTTCTATCCAATAACCTTATATATCTCTATAAAATTTCTTACTCAACTTACGAATCTCCCTGATCCTAGTCAAGAATTCATTGCTCTAGCTAGAACCCATATTCCAACAAGAGACTTTATGCCTTTGCAAGGCTTCCTAACATGATCAAATGTATGTAAATGCAAACATATACAATATGGAATATATGATAAAGATATCCTATGAAAACTAGAAATGATCAATGAGCACACAATGTATATTTTTTTAGTTTATAATCCAAACAATTGATATCATACAAAATGATGCAAATCACATATGAAATGTACGGATTAAGTACACTTCATGAAGAACTAGACATAGGCATGAAAATTTACAAATAAAGTTGTCTAGTTCTTTATGCGTGAACAAAAACCTAGAAAATGCAATCTAATAAAATCACATTTAAATCCTAGATTTTATTCATACAAATTAAAGCTTGAAATATAACGTATTCATTAAGTACAAGTTCAAGACTTTAGAACTAAAAACAAAACTGTTAGGATACAAAATATGTTCAATGAGATTCTCCAGCAAATATTTAGAACACATATTCACAAAATAATCAATTAAAACTAAAATGCTCTAAATATAAAATTAAATGTGATAATCTTAAATATATTTAACTAAGAGATCCTAGTACTTGTAAAGATTGTTAATCATCAAGACAAAATCAAATTAACACACAAATGACCCTAGAATATAAGCTAGTCACAATACAACTATCAAACATGTGAAGTTTTAGAATCAAGAAAATCTAAACCACATTCAAATCTTTAATTGAACAAAACTAGCTTATAATTGAAACTCTATCTCAAAAAAAAAAAAAAAAAAATCAAGCCACAAACACTAAAATAGGAAGAAGTCCCAAGGTATTTGAATATTTAAAAGCTTAGAAATTAAAGGATAAACAAATACCTAGTCAAAGTATGTGCATCCACGAAATTTATGATAGACATAAAAAATACTTGAACATTATACTTTCAAATAACTTGGAGAAGATAGAAGATTTCAAGATAATTCTCTCACTTTTTGAATCACTTAATTTCATCGAGAAATGAGTGAGATATGATGATTTGAAGTTAAGAGAAAACACTAAAAAAATTCTGCACAATTTCTTCTTTTATTTGAAAAATGAGAAGGAGATATTATTTAAAAGAGAGAAAGAGACGGAATCCTAGGTGGCGTGGTGCGGGCCATGAGCTGCCAATTGTAGCACACCATATCACCTCCATATGGAGGCGTGTGGCCTCCACGATGATAGACAAGCTCCCTCCCCTAGGCCCATGCCCCTTCCCTCAACTGGAGAAGGGGCATGTAGCATTTTGCCAATCCTCTTTTCCCTTATGCTCCTCTTTCGCTCTTCGACCATCCTTAGGTCTCCGAACTCAGAATTTGAATCCATTTTTAGATTACACACCCTATCTCTCTCACGGAAATAGGTGTATATAAAAATTTAATCAAAAAGTTGTAATTCAACTTGATACACAAGAATGAAAACCATAAATGATAAACACACAGAAAGTTTCGTAACATCCATCTTGGAACTCGAAAACTTATAGATGAGTAACCAAAATGTTCGGAACTCAATAAGGAACCATATGAGAATATATTCAAGATTGATACTATTAAAATATAAACAAATAAATACAAGAACACACAAGTATGTTATTTTCTAGAGATAGTCTTTTAACATGCACTTTTACAAAAGTTATCAATTTAAGTCAATTGCATGTGCATACAATAATATGTGTGTGTATGTGTTATACTAAATGAGCATAATGATGCATGGGCACAATTGTTATACAATGTGTGTGTGCCTAAACGCCTGGCAAAAGGTATAAGGTCTAGATATACCTTCGATGTGCAACAAAGTTAGTTCTTCTCGAGGACTTCTCTTTGCTTGATGACTTTATTAGAGTTTATGCTCTAAAGATGTAATTTATAAATGGATTTATGAAATAAATAAAAGAAAAAGATTAATTCATTCATGTTGTGTTGTTTATTTCATAACTTGTGCATAAATTTAACATCCAAGATTTCTGGATGTAATCTTGAACTGTGTATATGAGTGTCATATACGGATGGATATAGTAAGAGACGTGCAATCTAAAGAGTCCATAGATAGCAAATAAAGCTGGGTACTTCATTTGTGGTTAATCTATAGTTGCGGTCCATTCCGTAATGTACGGTGATTCTATCCTGAATCATTCATATGGAGATATGAGAATGGGGGCACCTTGTATGATGTGATCATATAGGACTGGGCCATGATCTATAAGAATCTTTCACCAAGATCCATTTATCGATGAGATTCATATATATCAACTAATGATGGCTACATGTGGGTGATCTTAATCCTGAGTGACTTATCGACTCTTCAGGTTAGATTGTGGTCTTTGATATACCATGGGTGAGGTCGGATGCAATTCCCAATCAATATGCTTCGTATGTTGGGATTGCGTTTTGGCTTGTGGCTGGGAATGTTTGTACACAATAGTGGAATACACTCCTTCTTGTGAGAAGTAGATGGTAGTTCCCTTAAGGGTTGATTCGGGGCTTGAACAATATAAGCGCTCTCCTAATTCCGTAAGGAAATAGGGTTTATTGTTCATTATAGAATCAACGGTGCTTAAAGGATATATATAATTAAAGGGGTATAACGGACATTATGACCCAGCTCTAATTATGAACTACTGTGGAGGATCACACCACGTGTAATAGCTATATTGATGGACACCGAGTTGTATCGGTCTGTGTAAAAACGTCTACAGTTGAGAGAGTATAGCTTCGGGTTTTTAGTGGAATAACATCGGAGTTAATAATCAAGAAATATTAATTAAAGAGTTTAATTAATGATTTCGAGGATTATTGGAGCTCAAAATACTGTGGGTCCATTAGGTCCCCTTACTAGCCTGATTGGTTTAGGTAACAAGGGTCATGGTTAATTAATTGGATTGTCCAATTAATTGTGTTACAAAAGTGACACGTATATATTCAGGAATTAATTGAATAATTAGATTATTTAATTAATGAATGTTAATAGTTAAATTAATTAAATAATTAGATTATTTAATTATATTGATAATTATGAATTATTAATTAACTATTGATATATGGATTTAGGTGAAGATAAAATAATATGATTATTTTATTTTACTAAATCATTTATCTAAGTATTTGAATTTAAGTTTAAATTTAAAATACTTATTATCACTTTTAATATATTAGATATATTTGAAAAGGATAATTAAAAGAAATATATCAATTAATAACATAAAAAATTGCATTGGATGCAAATTAATATGTATATGAAACAATGATGAAAAGAATAATTTGCATATGATGCAAATACTTAGTAAATATATATAGATATATTTAGAAGCAAGCTGCAGAATTTTGGAAGCAAGTAACATAATAGATAAAGAGATATTTTGTTAGCAAACAGTGGCGTGAAACAAACATATATATATATATATATATATATATATATATATATAGAGTTGTGCAAAAATACGAGAGCTGTAGATATATATATATATATATTGTGAGCAATAGTTATATATATATAAAAAAGCTTGAAGCATATATATATATATATTTGTATAAAAAGAAAGCATCGAGAGATATAAAAACGAACAGCAGTGTGAATATATATATATATAGTTTTATGTTTTTGTGTGTTTTTGAAACACATAGAAGAAAAAGTTTCTTCAATTCTCTCTACATACTCCATTCAAGTTCCTGAGACCGTGACGCGCCCACACGCAGTTACCAATTTCCGGAGATAGCGAGGAAGATCGAGTGGTTCAGACAGGAGAATATCGAAAAATGAAGGAGCCTCCAAATGTTGGTAAGATTTTCTTCTTCTGATTTTTGTTGATTACAATTTCATGTGTATACATATTGTATGTATTGGTTCCGAAAAATAATTACAATCCAAAATTCACTGGTCCCATATACAGATATGATAAGTATAAAAAATTTTAAAACCTAGTTCCGCTGCGTGACCGGTGAACGGGGTTCCAACAATTGGTATCAGAGCTAGGTTATTTTTTGGAACATGAAATTGTTTTCGATGCTCCTATATGTATGAATTGTGTAGGCACAATTTAAATTGACTGTATGATGTTTTTGTATGTATATATATTTTTTTAATTTACAAAAACATGATTGATCGTTAATTATATGGTACTGTAGATTTATGGTTTATGGGTTGTATTATTATTATTATTATTTTTTTGTTTATATATATATATTTTTTATTATTATTGTATTGTAAAAAAAAAATATAACCTATATTGAAGGCTGGAAAAATCGTGAAGATGCATTCATGAGATGAATCGGAGTGACCTGAAGAGACTAGAAGATATCTGAAGTTACTAGAAGACCAAAGAATGCCTTGGGCAATTTTTGTAATTTTAGATTCCAATTTTTAGGTTAAATAATCCACAGTACTCAGTCAATTTATGTATGCTTTATATTAAGTGATGATAAAAGCATTGTCATACATATGTATGTCATTTAGATTAGATGTGCCTACACAAATATATTTGATATGTCATACATGCATCATAGCCTGATATTTTATGTATTTTTTTAATGTGATTAAAATGGGCAATATACATAATTGGCTATGAATAATGAGGTTAGTTTTTTAATGGTTAGAAAACTTGGTAATTCTCATTAATATTAATCTAGTTATTAAAGAGTTTAATAAGTTAGATTAATAGGGTCATTTATTGTAATTATGATTAATATGATTAATTACCTAATAATAAATGAACCGAATAAAGTGTTAGAGTTTTAATAGTTAAAATTTGGTAAACACTAACAAAATAATCTAACCCTAGTAAATAGTTTACAAAGGCTTAAATTATTCACTAATAGATTCGATTTTTAATTATTAAAAATCATTAATAATTTATTAGTTAATTATAATTTGGTTATAATTAGTTAATGCGCTAGATAACTTGATTAAAGTTAGTCGTTTAATCCGGTAGAGTCTAGGTGCATTAACGGTTAAAAGAAAACCCTAATTTTAAAATAGTGTGTGGGAGAGGGATATATGACATATATATATATATCCCGCGGTCTCCATCATTAGTTTAACACCGTGAGATCCGAGTGGGGCTTCGTGACGGCTTTGCTTTCGTCCTTCCTATGAAGGGTTTTCACAAAGGTCAATACCAAGGTTGACTTCCTAACGGATAGGATTTCTGAGGGTATTTCGGGATTGACAGACCCTAAGGCGGCAATTCTCGAGTTAAGCTCGTGAGATCTGAAATGGTGGGTTACACTCACAAAGGTTTTGATTAAGTTTGTTAATTAAAAACCTGACTGAATGAACGATGGTTGAATGATATGGAATAAGAGTTATTCTAGAATATCATTTGATTGAGAATGTCTCGGTCCAACATGCAAAGACTTGACCGACCCTAAGGCGGCACTTCTTTGTGGTATGTTGGATTGTCGTGGTATAGTAACTAATTTAGGGTAGTTCTAGTTCGTTAAACATGTGCATGCATCATGTTTAAATTGATGCCAAAACACTCGCACTTGTTTTTTAAACAAATGACTAAATGAATGTTTTTATTTATTTCAGCAATAATGTCTTCTGCATTACTTTAAATTCTCGCAAACGACAAATTAACTGGTGATAACTACACTAAGTGGAAACTTAACATTAATGCAATATTGGTCACCAAAGACCTTAAGTTTGTGCTTACGGAGGAATGTACTCCAGTGCCTGCTGTAAATGCCACACGAACTGTTCGTGAGGCATACGAGCGTTGGGTCTCATCTGATGAGAAGGCCCGAACATATCTAGACATGCTTGTCACAAAGCATGAAGCAATGAATTCAGCATTCGAAATCATGGAGTCATTGCAAGCCATGTTCGGGCAGCCCTCCGAGCAAAAGTGACACGAAGCCATTCGTTCTGCTATGATCGCTCGCATGAAGGAAGGAACATCAGTTCGGGAACATTTCCTGAGCATGATGTCCTACTTCAACACGGTAGAAGTCAATGGCAGGGCCATTGACGAACCCAGTCAAGTGAGCTTCATACTGACAACTCTTCTGAATTGTTTCGATCAGTTTAAGAGCAACTATGGGATGAACAAGTTAAAGTTTAGTCTTACACAGTTCTCAATGAGCTTGCTACCTTTGAGTCTTTAATCAAGGACAATAAGGGAAAGACCGGTGAGGCAAATGTTACTGAACCATCTTCCTCCTTAAATAATAAAAAGAGGAAGAGGTCTGCTGGGAAGGCGAAGGGTAAGCCCAAACCCAAGAAAGCCCAAAACAAAAAGAAGGGCGTCTCTACCGACCAAGGCAAAGGAAAATGTTTCCATTGCGATAAGGTCGGGCATTGGAAGAGGAACTGTCCTCAATACCTGGAGGAGGTAGCCAAGAAGAAAAAGACGAAAGGTAAATATGATTTACTTGTTCTTGAATCTTGTTTAGTGGAAGATGATTCTTCATCCTGGATAATTGATTCGGGAGCCACTAACCATGTTTGTTCTTCTTTCCAGTGGACTGATTCTTGGACACAGCTAGAGGAGGGAGCCTTCTCAATACGTGTGGAGTCGGGGGATGTCGTGTCAGCAAAAGCAGTGGGAGCAATAAGATTGTAATTTTGTAATAATAATAGTTTTTTATTATTGAACAATGTTTTTTATATTCCTGGATTTACACGAAATTTGATTTCCGTTTCTAAATTGTTAGAACAATCGTATTCTATTTCTTTTAATAATAAGCCTATTATTATTGGAAAGAATGGTCTGAATATTTGTTCAAGAATTAATGAAAACAATTTGTATGTGTTAAGATCGTTAATACATACTACACTGTTAAACACCGAAATGTTTAAGGTTGAAAAACCAAAAACTAAACGACATAAGATTTCTCTAGATAATGACACGTATCTCTGGCATCTAAGGCTTGGTCATATCAACCTTGACCGGATAGACAGACTAGTAAAAAGCGGACCTTTAAGTGAGTTAAAGGTTGGCACCTTACCTGTCTGCGAATCTTGTCTGAAAGGTAAGATGACTAAGAGACCTTTTACTGGAAAAGAGCTAAGGGCTAAAGAACCGCTAGAGCTTATACATACAGATGTCTACGAACCGATGAATGTTAAAGCGAGGGGTGGTTATGAGTATTATGTCACCTTTATAGATGACTACTTAAGATACTGATACGTCTACCTGATGCAACGAAAGTCGGAAACATTTGAAAAGTTCAAAGAATTCCGAGCTGAAGTTGAGAATCAATTAGGTAGGACTATCAAGTCACTACGATCGGATCGCAGAGGTAAGTACCTTGACCAAGAGTTTGAAGACTTCATGGTCGAGCATGGGATAATTTCCCAACTCACAGCCCCCCTGTACACCTCAGCAAAATGGTGCAGCGGAGAGGAGAAATAGAACCCTAATGGAAATGGTGAGATCTATGATTAGTTTCTCATCATTACCAAATTCCTTATCGGGATATGCGTTACAAACAGCGGCATACATTTTGAATGTAGTGCCATCCAAATTTGTTCCTAAGACTCCCCTAGAGTTGTGGAATGGTCGTAAAGCTAGTTTGTGACATTTCCGCATATGGGGGTGTTCAGCACACGTGCTGAAGAATAGAACTGGAAAGCCAGACTCCAAATCTGTTGTCTGTCTGTTTGTAGGATACTCCAACGAGACCAGAGGTGGACACTTCTATAGTCCTAAAGATAACAAAGTATTTGTATCGATAAATGCAACGTTTCTTAAGGACAATTACATTAGTAACCATAGACCTCGTTCAAAGATTGTATTAAATGAGTTGGAGCCTGGTGAGACTAGTGCTTCATCAACAAGAGTTGTTGTTCCACAAACATCTGAGAGTCAGATGGTTCCTGATCAGGATACACTACCACCTAGACGTAATGAGAGGGTTGTGAGACAACCTGAACGCTATTTAGCTATAGGTGAGGGACAATGTGTTATCTCTGCTGATAGTGTTGATGATCCATTGACATTTAAGAATGCAATGGAAGATCCTGATAAAGAGGAATGGCTTAAAGCCATGAATCTCGAGATGGAGTCCATGTACTCTAACTCAGTCTGGGATCTTGTAGACTTACCGGATGAGGTAAAACCCATAGGATGTAAGTGGATATGCAAGAGAAAGAGATGAGTAGACGGGAAGGTAGAGACCTTCCAAGCAAGGCTAGTGGCCAAGGGTTATACCCGGAAAGAGAGGGTCGATTATGAAGAGATCTTCTCGCCAGTAGCCATGTTTAAGTCTATTAGGATTCCCTTATCCATTGCTGCTTATTTCGATTACGAAATTTGGCAAATGGATGTCAAAACTGCATTCTTGAATGACAATCTTGATGAGAGCATCTATATGATGCAACCAGAGGGATTCTTGTCTCCAGATCAAGAGCAAAAGGTTTGCAAGCTGCAAAGGTCCATCTATGGGCTTAAGCAAGCATCTAGATATTGGAACATTATGTTTGATGATGTGATAAAAACCTATGGCTTCGAGCAGAATATCGATGAGCCTTGTGTCTACAAACGCATCATTGATAAGAAAGTAGTTTTCTTGGTCATATACGTAGATGATATCCTACTCATTGGGAATGATGTGGGAGTATTGTCTGATGTAAAGGGCTGGCTGGCTAGCCAATTCCAAATGAAAGATTTGGGAGAGGCGAGTTATGTTCTTAGGATCCAGCTTATATGGAATCGTAAGAACAAACTCATAGCACTGTCTCAGTCATCATATATCGATAAGATTCTTGTACGATTTTCGATGCAAAACTCCAAGAAAGGTAATTTACCTTCTAGGCATGGAGTTCACTTGTTTAAGGAACAGTGTCCTAAGACACCTCAAGAATTTGAAGATGTGAGACATGTACCTTATACATCGGCAGTAGGTAGTCTCATGTATGCTATGTTATGCACGAGACCGAACATCTGCTATGCAGTGGGAGTAGTCAGCAGATACCAGTCCAACCCAGGATTGGATCAGTGGGTTGCTGTTAAGATAATTCTCAAGTATCTTCGGAGAACGAGAGACTATATGCTAGTGTATTTCGGGCAGGATTTGATCCCGTTAGGATACACGGATTTTGATTTTCAATCAGACAGAGATTCTAGGAAATCCACGTCTGGATCAATATTCACCCTGGGTGGTAGAGCCATTGTGTGGAGAAGTATCAAGCAATCTTGCATTGCTGACTCCACCATGGAAGCAGAATATGTAGCCGCTTGTGAAGCTGCTAAAGAGGCTGTTTGGCTCCGTAAGTTCTTGAGTGATCTGGAAGTTGTTCCAGACCTGGATAAGCTCATCACACTTTATTGTGATAACATTGGTGCTTTGGCTAATTCCAAATAACCAAGAAGCCACAAAAAAGGGAAGCATATCGAGAGAAAGTATCATCTTATTAGAGAGATAGTGTAGAGAAGAGATGTGATCGTCACCAAGATAGCCTCATAAGACAATCATGCTGATTCATTTACGAAGACCTTACCGGCTAAAGTGTTTTTGGGTCACCTAGATGGTCTAGGGTTACGAGACATACCTCACATGCTTTAATGCAAGTGGGAGATTGTTGGGGTTTATGCCCTAAAGATGTAATTTGTAAATGGATTTATGAACTAAATAAAAGAAAAGGTTCAATTCATTCCTGTTGTGCTGTTTATTTCATAACTTGTGCATAAATTTAACATCCAAGATTGTCGGATGTAATCTTGAACTGTGTATATGAGTGTCATATATGGATGGATACAGTAAGAGACGTGCAATCTAAAGAGTCCATATATAGCAAATAAAGCTGGGTACTTTATTTGTGGTTAATCTATAGTTGCGGTCCATTCCGTAATGTACGGTGATTCTATCCTGAATCATTCATATGGAGATATGAGAATGGAGGCACCTTGTATGATGTGATCATATAGGACTGAGCCATGATCTATATGAATCTCTCGCCAAGATCCGTTTATCGATGAGATTCATATATATCAACTAATGATGGCTATATGTGGGTGATCTTAATCCTGAGTGACTTATCGACTCCTTCATGTTAGATCTTGGTCTTTGATATACCATGGGTGAGGTCGGATGCAGTTCCCGATCAATATGCTCCGTATGTTGGGATTGCGTTTTGGCTTGTGGCTGGGAAGGTTTGTACACAATAGTGGAATCCACTCCTTCTTGTGAGAAATAGATGGTAGTTCCCTTAAGGGTTGATTCGGGGCTTGGACAATATGAGCGCTTTCCTAATTTCGTAAGGAAATAGGATTTATTGTTCATTATAGAATCAACGGTGCTTAAAGGATATATGTAATTAAAGGGGTATAACGGACATTATGACCCAGCTCTAATTATGAACTACTGTAGAGGATCACACCATGTGTAATAGCTATATCGATGGACACCGAGTTGTATCGGTCTGTGTGAAAACGTCTACAGTTGAGAAAGTACAGTTTCGGGTTTTTAGTGGAATAACATCGGAGTTAATAATCAAGGAATATTAATTAAAGAGTTTAATTAATGATTCCGATGATTATTGGAGCTCAAAATCCTGTGGGTCCATTAGGTTCCCTTGCTAGCCCGATTGATTTAGGTAACAAGGGTCACGGTTAATTAATTGGATTGTCCAATTAATTGTGTTATAAAAGTGACACGTATATATTCGAGAATTAATTGAATAATGAGATTATTTAATTAATGAATGTTAATAGTTAAATTAATTAAATAATTAGATTGTTTAATTATATTGATAATTATGAATTATTATTTAACTATTAAATGGAGGGTGTTAGTTGATATATGGATTTAGGTGAAGATAAAATAATATGATTATTTTATTTTACTAAATCATTTATCTAAGTATTTGAATTTAAGTTTAAATTTAAAATACTTATTATCACTTTTAATATATTAGATATATTTGAAAAGGATAATTAAAAGAAATATATCAATTAATAACAAAAGAAATTGCATTGGATGTAAATTAATATGTATATGAAACAATAATGAAAAGAATAATTTACATATGATGCAAATACTTAATAAATATAAATAGATATATTTAGAAGCAAGCTGCAGAATTTTGGAAGCAAGTAACATAATAGATATAGAGATATTTTGTTAGCAAACAGTGGGTGAAACAAACATATTTATAGAGTTGTGCAAACAAAACGAGAGCTATATATATATATTTGTATAAAAAGCAAGCATCGAGAGATATAAAAACGAACAGCAGTGTGAATATATATATATAGTTTTATGTTTTTGTGTGTTTTTGAAACACATAGAAGAAAAAGTTTCTTCAATTCTCTCTGTATCCTCTATTCAAGTTCCTGAGACCGTAACGCACCCACACGCAGTTCAGTTCCGGAAGATAGCGAGGAAGATCGAGTGGTTCAGACAAGAGCATATCGAAAAGTGAAGAAGCCTCCAAACGTTGGTAAGATTTTCTTCTTCTGATTTTTGTTGATTACAATTTCCTGTGTATACATACTGTATGTATTGGTTCCGAAAAATAATTACGATCCAAAGTTCACCGGTCCCATATACATATATGATCAGTATAAAAAAATTTAAAACCTAGTTTCGCTACAGGACCGGTGAACGGGGTTCCAACAGAGTTATCATTCTTCTTTAAAGCTTGAATAATCATGAACATAGACAACTAATTAATAGAAAGGAAATATGTTTTTGAGTTGTTCTTTTTTGGAGTTTGAATAATCATGAACCTAGACAACTAACCAATAAAAAAAAAACATCATTTTGCTAAGGAATTATACCAACATGACTCAAAAACCTAACACTAGCTCATTTCATAACACCAAATGTTTTCATTTTTTTTTTTCAATAGGGTTTGCCTTCATCACTCACCCTTATATGTGTATTGTTCTATCTATTCCTTCATTTAACATTTTTTTAATATTCAATTTTACGGGGTTTTAATTGAAGTATCTATTATATTTTTATTTTGTTTTAATCTTATATGATGACGGTGAAGTACATATTATAAAATTGTTTTTTATATAATTTTTTTAATATGGGGAAAGTGAAGTATCTATCGGATTTTATCTTCTTATAATTCCTTTCAAGATAATATAACATCTATTGCAGGACTTATAACAATATTTTACCAGTTTTTAGTTGGTAATATAGGTAGTTTCTTTATCCATCTCTTTATTTGTGTGTGTGTCTTTAGGTAGTTTTCCAATTTATTTTTGTTAATTTCCTTAAGTGAAATTGAATTTTTTTATTTATTAACTTTTATTATGTGATTTGCAGAAGTTTGATTTTTGATGAAGAAATAGAAAATATTTCAAGCTTAAAGATAGATGGAGGGTAATTAAATCTTGGAATTCATTTTGTTCTCAACACATTATGCATTGCAAAGAATGAAATATGAGTTGAAACTAAATGTTATTTACGTTTATAATTTTATAATTTCAATATATCCTTAACTTTTTTTTTTGTGTACATTTACTTTCAATTTAAATAAAATGTCATTTCTTACTTTTTTTTTTCCTTTCGATTTTAATATTGTTGCTAATTTAGTTCGTGGCATGACCTCAAGATGATTGCACCATATTAGAATACCTTTAATCAAATTGAATTTAGTGAAAATAATTTTCCTCATTGATTAAGAAAAAAACTATTATTTTTTAGTGTATCCGCATGCCTTTTTAACTATTTCAATATTTATTTACTTTATAATTGTTATATAAAATAAGCAAATAGAAAACTTATATATGCAATTTGCATTTTTAGATATATAAGGACAAAGTTGTAAACACCATTTTCTTACAACTATATCGTACGATAATATTTTTAACAAAGTCCGTACATAGCATGGGTTGACATATTAGTATATAATAATAACAGTCGTTTTTAATCGGAAGCCGTTATGTGTTAACTTAATAAATATTTACAAAATAATCAAATCAAATATATATACTAATCTTATAAAAATCCGATATGTCAACTTAATGAATGCTTACAAAATATCCAAATCAAATATATAATAATCTTACAAAATAATCAAATCAACTTAATAAATAGAATAATATAATAATAGCTTCATGCCTTCAAACCATATATCATAATAATATAATAAAATGCCTGCTTTTGAAGTGTGAGTGACATGTGTTATTATTTAATATTTAACTATAATAAAAAATACTATTTTGCATGTAGGAGTGATATATGTTATTATTTAATGTTATTATTCAATATTTAATTTTTATAATATAAAAAAAGTAGTTACTTTTCATATGGGAGTGACATGTGTCATTATCAAATATCTCTTCTCATGAGGAAGCAACGAGTCATCATAATTTTGTTTTTCTATTTTCTCCATCTATTTTATATTATTAATAAATGTATAATAGAAGTAATACTTCAAGGAAACAAAAATCATAGAAGTTGACAAGTGTTCATCATCCTCGTTGTTAGTATTATTATTATTATTGTTGTTATTATTATTATTATTATTATATATGATATAATTCGATTTATATATTTTATTTATTTCATTCATTTCATCTTCCTCTTCCTCTCTCTATCTTTATTTTTATTTTTTATCATATTCAATTTATATATTTATTTATATGTGCCATTTATATGTTTATGTATATCATTCATTTTACCGTATCATCTTCCTCTCCCTCTATTTATTTTGATTTCTTACTATATTCAAGGTATATATTTACTTACAAGTTACCAAGTGTCTATCGTTAATGTTGTTGACAGTGATTTTTGGATCGTTAAAAATTCAATCCGCTAAACAATAACACGTAGATAGATCAAGGTTTAACTATTCAAGGTGACACAACCAAAACCCTTCTCTTCCATGTAGATGTGGTGCAGTCGTCGAATAGCCTGCTATGGGTGGCTAACTCAGAAAGAATGGTGGTTGTAGTATAATATAAATGAAAAATAATAAGGTAAGAACATGAGATTTACGTGGAAAACCCTAAGACATGGAAAAAATCCCGGTTGCCGGAGACGGCGAGAGGAATATCATTATGATCTCAAAGGATACACACTCAATACTCGTTTTCTCTCATATAATTACTCATGTTGTAATATAATGATTTCCACTGGTATTTATATAAGTTGATAGGGTGTTGCCCTAATCCCTATCGTGTAAGTAACATATTTATAATTAGAATCTTTGTAAGATTTTAGTCAAGTAGCTTGTTTAGGACTCGTTTCATGTTTGATGTTTGATTGGACTTCTTTCGGTTTATCAAATTATCACTCGTAATCACACGGGAATCGTTCGATTAGCACAACGAGTAAGTAAGGGTATCGTTCCACAGGAAGGTGTCATCTGTCAACTGTATCAAGTTTTAGAGTTTATTGAAAGCAATATAAATAGAATGCGGAAGTGGTGAGAATGGTGTGTTTGAAGTGTAAGTGTGTGGTGTTATGTGGGGACTTGGAAATGAAAATAAAAATAACCCAAAACTAAGGATAAAAAATGTAACAGGGTGCTTGCCTTTTAAAATTACACTACTCCTAATCTAGTTTAATATACTCCCAAAGGCAAGACACCCTAAGTTACGAAAATAAAGATAGCTTGAAGAGATGCAAGATAAACACAAATGCACATCAAGTTGATTGTTAAATATTAAGCACATTCATTTTAAATCAAGAGTTCGTTCTCTTTAGCTAAAGGTTGAAGAGTGCGTTAAAAGCCCTTCAAACACTAAACCGCAACCAACATATGTTAACTAATCTACAAAACTATGCTAAATTGAGCCCCAATATTAGCTTAGTAAATAATATAGAACATTAAGTCCAATGAGCAATTGTGTCTTCAACCATGACTTACCTAAAACCCATGGAATGAGCTATAGCAAAAGACCATTAATGTTTAGAAACATACAACCAAAACTGATAATGTATAGGCTTATATTGAGTTAGGGGGTCTTGTTCTCTATAGGCTCGTGTTTTTTGGAATCCACCCCCGGTCTTGTCGTCATTCATAAGTTGATACCGAGGTGTAGAGTCACCCTAATTCTTCAACTCTTTTGTTGCTTGTCTTCCAGCTAAGTTGAAATTATCGTATGCATAACTGATACTGAACAACTATCAGGTGTTTGTTGAGCATCTGGTCTATATGGTGATATATGGGTTATCCACCGCCTTATGTTCACGAGATTAAGCATATGTTCTCACCATGATCCTTTGAATCTGCCTTTAAAAAAAAACAATATCTTATCTTGAAGTTGTCGAAAGAAAAAAAAAGGTCTTTTTGGGTTGTCGTGGAATCAATCTTCAGATTGCATGCTATGAGTCTGATGAGTCCGTTATTGTTAGGAAGTATGCCCTAAAGCAAGAGTTTTTCTGTAACAATCATTTGATATCAATAAAAGTCTTTTGTTTTTAAATAAATTATGTGGCATGTATAAATCGTTTAATATATTTGTCAAAAGCATATTATTCTAAGAATCCAAAATTAAAAGAAACATAAAGAATTATTCACATAAAGAAGCTTATGTGTGATGAACATAATTATTTATTTAGTCTAAAATATTCACAACATAAGATACATGGTGGACACCTTATCTTGATTAAAGTTGTGGGTCTTTTGTTTACAATTGGGGAGTGATGAGTCTAGAATCACCATGTGAAAAACTTTGAACAAAAGACATAGTACATATGATGTATTGAACGGATCAAATGAATAGTATTTTCGATTTACCGTTAATAGAATAATGCATTCACAATATAGCAATTGAAATAGCTATCTTAATCCTGAGATAAATAATGCACCATATGTATTATGAGTTGTGATGTTTGAACTATCAATGTGTACGGCAACAAAATAACAGTTTAATCCTGATAGTTTGGTGTTATTGATTCATATGTTACAACAGACATATATTTATAGATATGAACATCATGGCTCGTATAATCAAATAAGAGTAAATACCACCTTTTAGGTCTTACAAGGACTTGGATAATAAATCTTGGTACCGAGTATTCAATAAGAAGTTATTGAATCATGATATATGATAAATCAAAATTATTCATTAGATATAAGGATGGTCCTAAGGAATAAAATAATTAATAACGCAACGATCAAAAGACATTTTAATTATGGGTATGTTTCATGACGATACATATTTCACACAATTATTAAGGGTAAAAATATTAATATATTTTATTTTAATTCAAGAGTGAAATTTCAATTTTTAGTGGACTAAACTGGAATTAATATATTTAGGCTCAATATGTTGGAGCTTGTAATTAAAATAACCTATGGATTCTCAAACTTTACAAGTTAAATTGGATTATCTAAAAGAAACCTATTGGGCTCAAATGTTGGGTTCCAAGACTAAGACTTATCTTACTTCTTTTATTTTATTTTCCATTTGGAATAGAAAATAAATCAAAATAGGATTTTGATGGAAAAATAAATAAAATAAAAAGAAAAAGATTTCCAGTAGGTTTAGACTTACTAAATCAAAATAGTATTTGTGATTCTTGTGTCCTATGAGAAAATAAATTATTCTTTTCTAAACCTATAAATAGGTGGCTTAAGAGAAAGAAAAGTAAGTTGTAAGTTTCAAATTTGATTTGAGCTTTTAATCATTTTCTTTAAGTTTTGTAGGTGGATTTACACGTTGGTTCAAAGAAAAAGAAGCGCACATTCTTAAATGATTTGATCTTATGTTAAGTGCGGAAGATTTGTGAAGACTAAACTACAAAGATAATCTCTAAAATAATTCAATTTGCATTACGTTTAGAATACGATCCATCAATGTTTAGAATTTTTTTAAGTTCCACAAATACATGTATTTTTTCAAGACGATTATTTTTCCCTACAGTTATTTGGTGTGAGTATTCTCGAGTGGTCAATTCTTCCAAGAAGTTAGTCAAGAGGACCACCGATGCCCCGCTCACTGCTGAACAAAAAAATTGAGAAAGCAAAGTGCTTGGCTCGAGATTTGATGAATTTGTTGTCGACCAAAGGTATGGTGCTTGACTGGAGCTTTGATTTTGTGGAACTTTTTGAGAATTTCAGGATATGATGCCTCTATGAATTCAAAAATAGGACAAAAATGGCACATAAGTTTGTTTCGGGTAATGCATATGTTGTAGGAATGAAGCGAGAGTGGCTTCATTGCTCCACGGATGAGTATCTTGAGGTTTCTATCATTACTCTCAAGGACTACGGTGTGCCCATTGTCATTGTCTCATAAAATCCTTTTGTATATACGTTCTTGAGATTCAAGTTGCTCTTCTTCATGAGTGAATGAGAATACAAATTTCCACTATTTGAAAGAAGACTTTGATGTTGGTTCCTCTGCTAGGCGTCATCGTGATCTATTCGATGGCAAAGAGGATCTGTAATGGCCGAGCGTCGTTATCTTCTTAACCAACGTGGTTGGCTGTGAGTAGATGATGTCGCCATGGCGAGTAAAGCAACATCAGGAATAGCTGGTCAACCCGAGAGGACTGCCAGTCGTGTAGTTTTAGTTGTCTCCTTTTTTATATTTATTTTGTTCTTTCTTTAAGGTCTTCTAGCTAGTATTCCTGTAATCAAAAAAGCACTTTGTTTGTATAAATAAAATTTTTACTTCTTACTTACTTGCATTTGATTTCGAACATGTTCAATGAGTTATCTTGTCTCCATGAGCCTTGATTTTTGAGTTTTTTTTTTATTTGTCCAGATAGGTTCTTTTCTTTTTTATGAGTGGAGCCCTGCTCCCTTGCTCTGTATATAATGAACATCCGTTTTTTTTTTACTTTACACTATTTGTTTTACCTTGACTTTTTTCTTTTTCTGGTTGACGCTCATATCCTCTTGCTTATTTGAGCGAATCGGAGATCATCTTTAGTCTTATTCGGATTTTCTTTTTCCCATTGTTGCCCGGATCCTTTTCCTTAGTTGAGAGAATCTGGGATCCTCTTTAGCTTTGTTGGGCATTATTTGGATCCTCTCGATTATGTGAGTGATTATGAGATCTTCTTTAGTTGAGGCATCTTAGCCTGATCTTGTCAATATATAATACTCAAGTGTTCATTGAGACGTATCATGACCATACACCGAGTCCTTGAGCAAGTTACCTAGGACGTCTCCTGATTTTATCTGCCACATGGGTTGGCCAAATTACTGACTGCGATAATTTTGCTTTAGCCATGTCGGCAACGCTTTCTATAAGACTTGGTCTCATTCTTCAATGCTATCTTGAATATTTGATCCCAGTTTTCAGCTTGTGTTTTTATGCCAAACGTATGAGTAACATTTGCCTAAATAACAAATTCTTAAAGAGAACCATATTCTTGAAGCTATATGCAACAGTTGTAATTAGTTCTATCATCATGGAATGAAAATACATGTCATGAATGTCATCAGAAGATCATGGAATTAAATTTCATGTCAATGCATGGAAGGATCATGGAATTAAATTTCATGTCCATGAATGGAAATATCGTCGAATTAGATTTCGTCCATGAATGGAAGGATTGTGGAATTAAATTTTGTGTCCATATATGGAAGGATCATGGAATTACATTTTGTGTCCATGGAAGGATCATGGAATTAAATTTCGTGTCATGGGAGGATCAAGGAATGTAATTGGAGGATCACAGATTGAAATTACATTTTAGGCATGGGAGAATCATGGACTGAAATTACATTCCATGTATCGGAGGATTATAGAATGAAATTTCATGACATTAGATGATCATGGAATGAAATTTCATGTCATTGAAGGATCATACCAAAGGCTCAAAACTCTTAAAACATCCCCTATTAGGGGTATAGTGATACAAGGAATGCCCTAAAGCTATGAAATCATAACTAAGCGTGTGTCTAAACAACCTAAAGAGGGGGGGGGGGGTTTAATAGATTTTAATTGATTGATTATCAATTTTCTACTTAATCAATGTAACAAAAACTAGCTCATATTAGCAAGCATTCAAATAACAATAAAAAAGTGAAAAACAATAAAAACACACGAGTTGTTTTACGTGATGTTATAGGAATTTTTTGATAGCATGATCACCTAAAAGCATGGTGATTAGATATGTCACGTCATAAAAGTCAACCAAGGAAGATCAACCCAATGCGATTAGTAAATGATCTCCAGACGTAGTTAAGATTACCCAAGATGGTTGGGGAAACTAACCGATCAGGCACAAATAATCTGGTTGGGGAAACTAGGCGATCGGGTAGAGACAATTTGGTCGGAACCACCTGATCGGGATCAAAAGAAGTCTGGTTGGGATTAGACAATTGGTCAGTTGGATAACACATGGGAGATATTAAAGGCAACTATGACTCAAATACTAATAAAAATGATCTTACTCAAGTAAAGAATCTAGAATTATACCTCAATAAGGAAATATCTCTATTTCCTCTCCAGTGTCAAAGAATCCTATTAAGGAAAGAACTCAAAACTTCTAGAAGGATAAACATCAAACAGGAAACGAGTCCAAATTAAGCAATAACTCTGCTCTTCTAGAAGATTGCACACTGATCAGGCAATAAGTCTAAAAAAGATTACTCAACTAGAATCCTACAAAGATTCTAGTTCAATGCACAAGGTCTCTGAAATAGGAAAGAAGACAAAGACGACTTCAACAAGTAACCAGTCCTGATTAAATAATATCATATTTTCTTATTTGTATAACAAGGATTAGGGTTCTATACACATATAAATAGACTCATAATCTTATTGTAGAAAAATATATAACAACACATAAAAAAGATACACAGAAAGAGAGAAAGACGCCAACAAAGAAAGAGAGATTGAGTGTGTAATCATTATATTATAGTGAATTTATTCTCGTCGTCACCGGTAACAGTGTACGTTTCCCCGCTTTGGGGTTTTACCACGTAAAATTGTGTGCCTTGTCTGTATTTTTCTTCTTTTAATTCGTAATTCAATTGTCGATTCATACTTACCTGTTTGAGGCGTGATCAATCCTATGCCCTCTAACTGGTGGGTAAGACTCATGGGCTATCCTTTTAGCTACATACGGTCCTCAAAATCCATTATTTGAATAAAAGTTTATAACCTAGGTTGACCTCAAGTCACATCATTCTTGGTCACTAACCCTTTCACTCTACCCAACGGACTTTTAATAGTGATCCTAGACAATCTACCTTGTGCACTAAACCACATAGTTACAAAGCTTAACAATCAATGAAGAGATATAACAACTTATGTGAATATGTAAGAATATTCTAACAAGCAATCAATGCTAGGCTACACTAAATGTTTATCTAGAGATGTGAAGATTGCAATAAACACAAATCCTAGATATCAATATCCAAATGCAAAGAAAGAAGATTTAACTAGATGGTAAAATGGTCTTAAATGCTAACTATCAAAGAATAATTAATCTCAACCAACACAAAGTGACTCAAACATATTCAAAACCTTATAAAGCAAAGAGTCATGCATTTAATCAAAAAAATAAATATTATCCTAGGCACGCATGAACATAAAAGTTAAGTAAAGAGTTCTAGAACATGTTTCACATACCTAGTTAAAGAAAACAAGAAGTCCTGTGATTAGATAAAGCCTATATGATGCTAAATGCTCATGGGAAAGTGTTTGATTGAGTAAAGGTTCTTGGGTCTCTTAAAGGAAGCTTGGATTCTAAAAAATGGCTTCTTGAACTCACCAAGACGAAATGGGAGTGATGAGAAGATGTATATAAGAGGTTAAAATGAAACAGCAACGTTTTGGGCTAAACAGGCAAATCGTTTTGAGTACTGCTGTAGGGGATATAGTGGTCACATAGATCAAAAAACAAATAGCCCATGACCATTGTTTCTACCGATGTAGCTTTCACAACGGTTATGACAGTAGTGACCTACTAAAAGCACACTGATGTGATAATTCATAGCGCACCATATGTTGTTGTGTTTTTACCGATATTACTAATCATTACGATAGGTGTCAAATGGAAGTACAGTGTTGTATGCAGTTGAGGCATCTTAACAGACCGGTACACTTGAACCTTGTTCCTACATGGCTCGATCAATTTGATCAGGTACTCGCCATCTATTTTCATTGTTCAACTCTTTGACAATATGAAAAAACAAAAGCTTTGCCCTTCTTCTCTATCGGATGGAAGGGTAGAGGTCTTTGGCGTCCCCTCTAGTCAATAACTGGGGCCTCACAATCACTAGCTAATATTCTTTTCTTGCATGCCTTTCTTCGTTCATGGTTTGATATTCTGGTGTCCTAGGCGTAGAGGAACCACACCATTCCATCCCAAACTTAGTGGTTAAACTCTACTTCGGTGACGATACTGTAAGGGAGGTCCTACGGAAAAACAGCTCGACCGCCAGGATGATAAAAAGCTTAACACCTCTTGTTCTTATTCCTTTTGCAATATGAAAAAAAAAGTGAAAAATTCATTTTATTCAAAACCCCAATTATGAAATCCCTTCCCCCCCACTTCACATCTAGTAATGCACCGTATTCTTATAGAGAGAAAGGTGATTTCACATCTTCTTAACCCGAAATGAATGGGAGGAAAGGTTCTTTTTTTTTAGAGTACTTCTGAGAACAGATCCAATGGAGACAGAGCAAGCAGTTTCTACTGGAAGTTTAACCGATGTGTGACCGTTGTGAAAAATCACAACAATTCTTACAGTGATAACAATGCAATGACCCCTAAACCTCAATCATTCAACCAAAATGAAGATGAACACTCATGAAACCCACAACAGATATATGAGATATGACAATGCATGAGTTGTGAGTGTGTGCACCTAAATCTCTTCAAAGAGTTAAGCACCAGTGATATATCTTTAAAGAGATCTTAAGCATGGGGTCTTGAGAATGTCATCAACACTTGATCATAACAAAGAGGTCTAATCTACCCTTACAAGTAAATCGCTAATGTTGGTTGCCAACGAAATAAGCCAATAAAAAAAGAGGAACTTATAAGCTATACTCTCAAATGAGGACATACAAACACACAAGACGTGAAGCAAAACAAGAAAACCCTTCTTAATCATTTTAAAAATACGTTATATGAATACGAAAGAAATCAATCATATGTATTTATAGTTTTAGTTCGAATTGTTTGGTTTTAGATTTGTGTTGGTTTGATTTCATAACAAAACTCCATTTGTTTGTATTGATTAGTTGATTAGGTGGTTCGAGTTTGAAATGAACTTCAAAGAAGGAAAACAACTTCTCATGCAAAGTTCCTCTTTAAGATGAAAGATGCTTACTTGGATACTAAAGTATCAAGATTCTTTCTCCTCTTGTAAGTCGTAAGGAACACACAAACATTGCTTAAAATTTGTGTCCTTGCATCGTTGTGCTCAATTGGTATAACACATGCACACATATTATTGTATGCACATGCATTATATTTAAATTGAAAACTTTTGTAAAAATGAATGTTCTAGGACAATCTCTAGAAAATGGCATATTTGTATGTTCTTGTGTTTATTTGTTTGTATTTTATTGGTATCTAACTTGAATATGTTATCATATTATTCCTTATTGAGTTCTGAATGTTTTCGTTACTCATTCATAAGATTTCGAATTCCGAGTTAGATTTTATAAAACATTATGTGTGTTTATCTCCCATGGTTTCGTCCTTGTGTATCGAGTTGAATTCAGCCGATAAGCATTCGAAAAATGCTAGAGGAGTACGAAAGGGTAGGGACCCTCTCTATCCCCGTAGAGGCCACATGCCTTCACGGGAGGCAGTGGTGGCTTACCCTCCTTGGTAGCTCATGGTCCCCATCACGCCACATCTTTTCCCTTCCATATATATTTGAATTTTATTTGAATTTTCCTATAAGTTTTCATTTTTTGTTTTTGTCATATCTCACTCATTTTAGATCCGGTTTTGGTGATTAAGAAACCAAAATTCATTGTCCTTTAAAGAAGCACAATTCTCAAGTGTTTAGAGAGCTAATTGGAGTCCACATTCTCTGATTTACTTTGGTCTTCATCAAGTGTTAATCATTTTAAAAGTAAATAATATTATCTATACTTTTCTTGTGATCTATTTCTTGAATCTCTTGATTTTATTATGAAATGTGTTTAGAATGATTTAGAATTTATTTTTGGACTTGTTTAATTTATTTTTGAAATTATATTTTGTGATTTTTAATTGAAAATCTTTCTAGCTAATTTTGATGAACATGAACTTGAATTTAGAAAACTTTGTGTTTGTTCTTGATTATTGATTTCTAGATTTTTAGTCACATGTTCTAGAACTAGAATAATTTGATTGTGATTTCAATTGTTCAAATCTAGTTTTTCTTTGAGTGAATATGTTGTGAATTTCAAATGTCGATTTGTCCACATGATTTCAAAGCTAGATTTGTGCATTTTGTTTCAAATTTATTATTTTAGTCTTGATTGACATGTTTAGAATTCTAAGTATTTTTGTGAGTGATCTTGAATTCCTAATCTAGACTTCTAATCACATGTTCATAATGAATAGTTACATTTCTATATGAGCTTGATTTGTACAATACTAATACTTCATAGAGTGTGTTTGATCAATATACTCTATTTGCTTGTGTTTGCATCATGTTTGCACTTCACTTATACCATTGCCTTGTAAAAGGGGAAAGTCTCAAATAGATCAAGTGGATCGAGATTTAGCAAGAAGTCTTGATTATGATCTAGTGGATCTGTAAGTTGAGCAAGAAACTTTTTAGAGACAGTATTGGTGTCTTGGATAGAAAGAGACAAGTCTCTCATTAGTAAAAGGCCCGAGGTAGGTAGAGTGAGATGATCCAATAGGGTTGATCATGTGTATTGATCGCTTTAGGGTTTACATTATACTAATTAGTGAAATATAGTATTGTCGGTGGTTATGGAATCAACCCGTGAATGTTTCCTCAAGTTGTGAGATTTTAGCATGTTAAAAAATCTTTGTGTTGACTTTTTATTTTATTGAATTCATTTACTTTACATTGTAGTAGTTACGCTAAATTGATATATCTTTTATACTTGTTACTACTAACCATCTTTTGAAGCTTTTTAGTGTTTGTTTTTAATAGTGCTAGGTTGCTAGATATCCATCTTATGAAATTTCAATTGATATCAAAACGAGTCACTTAAGTTACTTAGTGTGATCTCAGGGTTCTAAGATTAGATTTACGAGCTACAGATGATTTTTGCCTTTTTTTTTGCCGGCTACGAGCCATTTTCTTAGGTGGCAGAGCTTTTTTTTACTGGGTTCGAGCATTTTTTCAAATTGCCTAAGTTTTTTTTTACTAGGTTAGAGCCTTTTTGTCAAGTGCTCGGATTTTTTTTTTACTGGGTTCAAGCCTTTGGTCAAGTGCCCGAGCTTTTTTTGCTGGGTTCGAGCATTTTGGCCAAGTGTCAGCGTTTTTTTTGTTGGGTTTGAGCCTTTTTGCTAAATGCCTGAGATTTTTTGCTGGGTTCGAGCCATTTTGCCAAGTGTCCGAGCTTATTTTTATTGGGTTCGAGCCCTTTTGCCAAGTGTCCGAGTTTTTTTTTTGTTGGGATCGAGCCTTTATATCAAGTGTCTGGGCGTTTTTTTTTGTTGGGTTAGAGCCTTTTTGCCAAGTGCTCGACCTTTTTTTTTACTTGGTTCGAGCCTTTTTACCAATTTCCTAAGTTTTTTTTTACAGGGTTCGATCCTTTTTACCAAGTGTCCGAGGTTTCTTTTACTAGGTTCGAGCCTTTTTACCAAGTGCCTGAACTTTTTTTTGCTAGGTTCGAGCCATTTTGCAAAGTGCTCGAGCTTTTTTGTTAAGTGCCCGAGCTTTTTTTTTTGCTGGGTTCGAGCCTTTTTGCCTAGTGCCCGAACTTTTTTTTTACTGGGATCGAGCTTTTTTGCCAAGTGCCTGAGTTTTTTTTACTGGGTTCAAGCCTTTTTACCAAGTGACTGATCTTTTTTTTACTAGGTTCGAGTCTTTTTGTCAAGTGACCGAGCTTTTTTGACTGGTTCAAGCCTTTTTGCCAAGTGCCCGATCTCTTTTTACTAGGTTCGAGCTTGGTGGGGAGCTCGACCTCCGAATGCGTCTGCGTAGCGCTACTACTTCGTTGTTCGAGTGATTGCATGTGTTTCAACGAGACTTTCTCTCTCTACTTCACAATTCTGTCACTCTAAAATGAATGAAAGAAATTTGACGTGAACAACTATTGAGGGTATTTTTATCCGTTTACCGTAATATGTGCCTTTTAAATATAAGTTATTGAAGGAGTAACTGTGTTGACTTCTCTCCTCCAAAAAGTGCTATTTATTTTTTGAACCCTAATATATATATAGTAACATCATAATGCTTGACAATAACCTTTATAATCTTTTTAAAAAAATTGAATACCTAAAAAAAATGTACATCATACGTATGGTAGGAGTTTCTTTCGGTGTCTTATGAAAATAGTTATCCGGACTATACATATGTCGTCGGATTTTTGTTGGTCCCAACAAGGCTATTGTAATACGTGTGAATTGCAATACGATTTTAAAAAGAAAAATCAATTTGATATTTATAAAAAACTAAAAGACAATTTATTAATAGAACAAATGATCCTTTAATAGAACAACCGAAAGCAAAGCGTAGAAAGAAGAAAACAAAATCTGAGTTTGGAATTCAGAGAAATGGAAGCCGAAAGGCCTTTGAGTGTGTCAAATGACGTTAGAGTAGGAGAGTATTGGTTGAAATCAAAAGTGGGAGAAAACTGTTTGTGTACAGTGTGGAAAGCAGAGCACGTATTATCCGGAGAAGTGGTGGCAGTCAAGCAAGTCTACCTTTATAAGCTCAACAAGCACCTCAAGACCTGCTTGGACTGCGAACTCAATTTCCTCTCCTCCGTCAATCACCCCAACATCATTCGCCTTTTCAACGTCTTTCAGGTTACTACTCAGTAGTCACTTCCTCCATTTTCAATTTAAACGAATAAATGAATCGTTGATTTGAGATGGGTTTGCTCTGAATAGGTGCTTCATGTTGTTTAATTGCTAATATGAATTTGAATCCATAAATATGAGTTTGCCAATTATGTAGTTTCTTCGATTTCGTTTCTGGGTAAATTTTGTTGCATACTCATCATATTTTCAATGATAGAAGATGTATAAATAACAAATTTAAGCCAATATTTATAGTTAATTATAAATTAATATGAAGCTTCACATGCTTATACTAAAAAAATGACATCGTTACCGATAATATAATATATACTTCAAGAAACTTTTTGTGACTACACGAGAACAAAGTAGTTCTACTGCACCTGCATTGCAAGTGAAATCTGCCAAAACCTGATAAAGGCAAAAGGGGCACTCTCCTTCTTGAATCAGGCAAGAATAGGTGTCCAAATCACTGCCGTCTTGTCCATATTACAAGGAATTTTGTTTATGTTCATGTATCAAATTAAGTGATTATGCATTTTGTGTGAAGTCATCTAAATAATTTAGAATCTGAGGACGAAGATACGACTCAAATCCACAAACTCAATGTTGTAGATGTGACAGATATTACTTTTGTAGGATGCATTTTCGTCTGCTGAAGTATTGTTTTCACTTTTCCCATATCAAATATTAGTGAGAAACAGAAATGATCCTGTTCTTAAGAATATATACAAGCATTCTGCAATGAGAATGTGTCAGCCCTATGAGTAAATTTGGTATGCTATCTACTACCAGCAAAAGTGCTTTTTATGAGCTCACTAAAAAATGAATGTGTTGTTGTATTTTTTGGCTCACCAAAACCCAAGTCCAGGCGTATGAAGGATTCCTATTTGGATAAGGTTAAATAAAGTGTGTACATAATTTCCTGTTGGGATTAGGAAATTATATTTTCTCAAGAATCCTAAATCAACTAGGATAAGGAAATAAGTTAGCTTTTCTTATTCTAGAGATGATTTAGGAAAGACCTATACCTAATTACCTATAAATAGGGCTGCTGGGAGCTTTTTTTTTTACACAAAAATCAGCAAGCATACAAGGGGAGGTTTTGGGGAATTAGCTAAGGGGTTTCAATAAGTTTCTTGTAACTAAGTGTTTTTCTTCATAGTGCTAGTGATCTCTCAAGAGAAATCACACGAGGATGTAGGTAAAGTTAGCCACTTAGCTGAACCTCGGTAAATTATTGTCTTTTGTGTGTGGCATGTTTTCTTTATCGTTCATACTTTATTCTGCATATTCATATATCATTATCCTATAAGTTTATCAACGATGTCTATCGAGAAAACTCAATCAATAAGGGAGTTTCAAATCAACATGTGTAGCCCTGTGATCTAATTTGGAATGCAGTCCCCCACCAATAACAAAATATAGAAGCTCATTATGATTGTTATATCTCTTCAAACATATGTCCTAGTTCGACTGTTTCTTGTTTAGTGACTATCTGTTATTAGAAAAAGATTGGTAGCTGATGTGGTGCCAAAAAGTCTTGGGAATGAAACTGATGGTGATATTTGATAGACAATTCATGACCTATTGATTCTAAGAGTAACCAGGATTTGAATAAATAAAAGCTGATGCAGGCCAAAAAGTCTTGGTAATGAAACTGATATGGTGATACTGTGATAGTTATTCATAACCTATTGATTCTAAGAGTAACCAGATTTGAATAAATAAAAAATCTTGTTGATAATAAGAATCCCAAGGATATAATGAAAATGATTAAATCAACAACGAGTTGAATTTTCATTGATAAATAATTCGCCACTGTTTGGATAAATTTTATATCTATGGAAATTTAGCTCAATATGGAGTTAATTATGCATTCTTACTAATTTAACAAACTGAAGTTGATTGTCCTTGCCCTCAGGCTCAGGCTCAAAATTGTATGTTCCTCGTAATTGAGTTTTGTCATGGGGGAAATCTGACTTCTTATATACGTCAGCATGGGAGAGTTCCACAGCACACTGCCAGAAAATTCATCCAGCAGCTTGGTAGCTCACTATTAGGCTTTTAGTCAACGGGGGGACATTTCTAATATTTACTATTGCTTGGTCTTTTCGAAGGTATATAAAATAATGTCATTGAATTCTTTTTTGCAGGAGCTGGTTTTGAGATTCTACATTCTCGCCACATCATTCACAGAGACTTGAAACTTGAGGTATGAGAACTTATAAGCATGCACACCAACATTGGTGCATTGTTGTTACATCTTGAATTCTACCTATTTGGCCATTGGTCTCTGCTCAGTGCTCCAAGCACGTGGACAATGTCATTTACCACTAATAATTAGTGTGCGGTTCCGTTTTGTTAGTGTGTGGCATGCCGATATCTACCCATTTTAATTGGTTCTCTGCTAAGTCTTTAGGGTTCTCTCCGTGCCAAAAAGTTATATGCTTTGACTGTTTTTCGGACAAACTGGGATGTTGATAATTAGAAAGTAAGGAGTCCCCTGTTAAGATGCAAATTCTGAACTAGTTTCATAAGTTTCATTCTCATGTTACTAAATTAGTCAATATATTTGTTGAGAAAGATATCTAGGAATAAAAAAACTAACAATCTTGAACAAGCTGCAAAATTTCAGTAGCTACTAATTTTTTGTCCTATATCGTAAATTTTAAAGCAATTTTCAAATTCTTTAGTTCTAGCTAATTTTCCAAATACTTTTCCTATATTATATGCATAATGCTTTTTAAAATTTTATATTTAAATTTACTTATGTCAGTGCTTTCGGTGGAGCAGAACATTCTACGATCTTGTCTGGAGGGTGACGTGGTGCTCAAGATAGCTGATTTTGGCCTTTCAAGGTAAAAGCTATGTAGAAGAAAGCCAATATGTGGGGTGAGATAGGGTCTTATGACAATGTCCTGAAAAGTTTGATGATGCCATAGTCTACTCTTCATTTTTTTTTTCTTTTTATGTTAAAATTATGCTGAAATCTATTCTAAAAGGGTCTGGAAACTTGATATTCATCATTTGTTTCATATTGTAAACAGTAATCTGCATCCAGGTAAGTATGCTAGAAAGCATGTGGATCCCCATTATACATGACTCCTGAAGTTCTTCAATTTCAAAGATATGATGAAAAGGTGAGATCACTTTCAAAAAAAATTATGTTGATTCAACTAGAATGCAATTAGAGTGTACTGAAATTAAGAGCTTACTTGCAGGTTGACATGTGGAGCGTTGGTGCGATTCTTTTTGAGCTTCTTAATGGTTATCCACCTTTCTGTGGTCGGAATAATGTCCAGGTAGCATATTTGACTATATTAGTAGTTCTTGCAGTGAACTAGCTTGAATCTCTGTTAAAAATATTTGGTGCTTCGCAGTTGCTGCAGAACATCAAGTCATGTACACGTCTTCCATTCTCTCAGCTTATCTTTCAGGAGTTGCATCCAGACTGTGTTGAATTGTGTTTAAAATTGCTTTCTACTAATCCAGGTTTAGCATTTTCCTTATATCAACTTAATATATTTCTTTGACCGTTATAGAAGAAATACTATCTTGTTCACACTTAGTTTATTAGAATCATCCTTCAGTGGTTTCTCCATTTGTTGCAGTGGATCGTTTTTCCTTCAACGAATTCTCTCAGCATAGATTCTTGAGAAGAAAAGGATTGGGAAACTAAAAGTAACTTTTGATATCTCAGGATTGGTCATCATCAATTCCACTAATTCAAGGTGATCATGACACTCCATATCATCTACAACGTTTTGGTTTTGATGTTTTCCATGCTTCTCTCACAATGGTTGCAGTCTTGTATCGCTCGTATTTGTTACCAAATACTTTTGGCCTCGTCCTTGTGATTACTTACATCATCAAGGTTTTCTTCATTACTTCTTTGGGTAAATAGTCCTCAAATCTTTTATTTTCTATTTCCGGACTTAGGATTTATATGGTGGATTTGCAGTTTAGCATATTAGGAAACAAGGTTTCTGCTTGCATTATTGATTTCACTCCCTGCAAGAGAATTTGTAAGAAAGCAATGGGGATTTACAACTTGTGAGAGGCTTTTCTTTCGGAGAAATAAATGCATGTTGTATAGGTGGTTGTGTAATATTTTGTACAGTAATATGTACTCTGATGTATTTGTATTCATCATTTCAGTAAAATTTGATGAGATCACGAGTTCTTGCTTCTGTTACATTGACCAAAGTTTATAAGTTATACTCTCATCAAACGGATCATAGGACCAAGACATGCACTTTTTTGTTTTGACCAATCCAAGAGGCTTCTTGTATATGAATGAATACGAGCAATGGCATCCTTGCAGATTTCCTTTTCCAATCCAAAAATTCCCCTCATTGGAATGAATTGCACTGCACTAGAAGGTGCTAAAGAAATCCTCTATCTCCGTGATGATTGATAAATGTGAAACACCCATCATTCATTCTCATAACATTCTGAGGGATCATTTGCGGACACTAAAATCTCCAATTTCAGGCTGACGAAATTGTTAATTCCAGACCAAATATATGTTGGTGCAACAACACCCTTTTTAGTAATCACTTGAAACTTTTATCAAACATCTTGTAGGTCATTTCTTAACCAACGCAAACACTTTTCAAGATTTAGTTTAAATGAACTAACAAGCACAACACAATCAAGCCAAGAACAAACAAACCGTGATACAATACAAGCAATTTAGGGTCACTGATTGCACTAGATATGAGAATAGTATACTTTACCTCTATGGCTCTATCCCACAAACTTTTTCTTCTATTTAGATGTTAATCTTTCTTCCTCACAAGCTCTCTTTGTTATTTATTTATTACTCTTTTGTCTCTACACACTTGTAGACGTCCATTTAATAATAGTTCTCTCAAAAACACATTTATTTACTAAAAGACTTTTCACTAATTACAACAAAGTTCATCCAAAACCAAAAAACACAAAACAAACCCCAAAAATCCAAACATATGGTTTCTTTGAGACATACATCAGCGCTTTTACATTGATTAGGGTACTTGGCTTTGGAACGGTACAAGAATGTTTATAGTTACCATATAATGCTTCTGGAAATTGTCTACTGCTGAAGAAGCATGGAGGTTGAACCATCAAAACCGGAGGTATCCATACCATAGACTCTTTTAGTTTGTCCATAGACGAAGAGTGTAGTTATGAATTAAAAGGGATAACAGATGTAACTGTTCTTCATTGTCCCATGGAGGGGGCAATAACACTTGGTTTTTGCTTCATAGATAAATGTTGTCTATTTTCATTTGAACAATTGATGTTGGGATATATGATGAGATCTCTGAAGCAAATATAAACAACAATCTTCTAATGAATTAAGCAACAGCATTAGATTAAGTAGGAGAAGTTTTTGGAAAGCTGTGAAAGGATTCAATTAAAGGATAACGTGGTAAATCCTTCTGGTGCAGATATTTCTCCAGTTATTAGACAGTAAGATGTTAGGGGTGACCCAAAAGCCTTGACCAAAATCGAAAAACAATCCTGTTGTGACCCAAAAAGCCCCTATCCCTGTCCTGAGTCAAACCCCTACCCCTTGCTTTTTACCTAATTCAAAAACCTCAATCAATCTTTTGAGGAGTTTCCGAAATTCTCCACAAGTAAAAAAGAAAAAACAGGAAATATCATATCATGGCTGCAATCATAAACCAGCCTTTCACATTGTATATATATATATATAGTTATAAACCAGTGCTTTTTACATATAAGTCATAAAGCCAACATATAACCTTTCTATTAAGATTTAAACCTCAAGACATAAAAAACTCATATCATTATATCCTACATATAGCTGACAAAAGCATTTCAGCAGTATAACATAAAACCAATCCTAAAACCATTTTGCTGTACATATTTACAAAGGAAAATATCAGTATTACGCATTCGAACCTCTGCTTGAAGGTTCTGCCGGAGATGGATAATTGGCTGATGCGTGGGATCTACCACCTTGACTTAGCAACAAGTTTTTCATCTCTTTGTAACTCTGGAGTTCTTCTAACGCATCAGCTGTTGTCTTCGATGATAGGAGACTAGATGATAAAACACTCAGAGAAGGAGCATTTTGACCTGAAGGTACCTCAGAGATCCGCCTGGGCTCTAGGATGTTGTTGCTCCAGCTCTCTGGTCTGGAGACTTCAGACAAATTTGTTGTGCTGGATAAGTCTTGACGGAGTGGTGGGGCTTTTTTCAACATGCATACAAGTGCACCAACAGCAGCATCTTGAGATTTCCTGATAGGAAAAAATCCTCCGGGATCATGTGGATCAGACAGAAGTCCTTTTTGATCAAATGATTCGAGTCTGGAAGATGCTCAGAAGATGGTTAACATTCGGTAAAACAGATTCAAATCTTATAGTAGCACATTCATATGAGCGGAATCAATACATTCACAAGTGAGGCAAAACAAACATATCGATGATGTACTGAAAAACATAGGAATACAGAAACCCATCCACATCTTTCCATCTGGTTAACCTTTCACTGTAATTGATCAATGCAAAATCCCTCAATTAAAACATATATTCTTTGATTTCATACTAGAGTTCACTATTTCTAACCAAACAACTCTTCATTACATTTTAACAGTTACATCTTCTATGGTGCTTTCAAGAAATAGCTGAACTTATCGACCAGCGTTTCTACAAATGTGATTTACTCTGATTGTGTTTATAAATGTATATTTTGCATTTATGCCTTTAAAGCCTGTTTTAGTTCAGTTATTACAATGAGCTGATTTATGTCAGTTGATTTCTGGCATGACACCAACCAAAATAGCAGTTATCCATATGGACCATAAGACTGAAACCATTCCATTTTAATAGATAAAAGGCATTCATACAACAATTGCACTTATCTTTTTCCTAAGCACAATTGTCTTTGCATTCATTGCCCCCCATTAAGGCTCAGTCTGTTGATCGGGTTCCTATAGCATAACATATATTAATTTGAGGTTTATTAGGTATAACAATCTATCACTAATATACATATCAAACCTAATGAGTTTCTTTGGGGATTGAGACTGAAATTTTTCTAGTGATCAACTTAGTTCTTTTCAGAAGATTTTAAACTTATAGTATTTAGACAAAACACAAAGGGTCATGTTTCAACACAAACATGGAGTATCAATCGCAGGAACTTACAAAAAACCTATATATAACACAGGTGAACATGTGTGTGATCGCATTTGTGATGTAGGACAAACATCATAGAAATAGATAGACAGCAAATTAAGGTTGAATTAGGGTTGATGGTGTAGCAGAAGCTTAACAAGAAAAACTCGCAAGACTAATTCGAAAAGCAACCTACTGGAAACAATAGATTCACGAACGAAATATTGTTAACAGGCTTCAATTACGGCAATCCTTACAAGGAAGTCGTAAATGGATATTTGAGAAACAATTCTCTGAAATTTTATTCAACCGAAAACTAAAACTTTTAAAAGCAATTACAAGAATTAAAATAGGCAACAACTATCCTAATCAGAAAAAGATTCTAATTCCTACTTTAACTTTAAAACCGACTCAAAATCATAAATCCTACTCCTTGTCAAACTAATCCCAAACTAATCCTAAACAAATCGGATTTGTCAAACTAATTGTAAACAAACCAGAATTGTTAAACTAATCCTAAACTAACAAGGAAACAAAAAGGAGATAAAATCCTAAGCTGCACAGGAAACTAAAAGTCTTCGTGCAACAAGCTAGATGGCCGAATTTGGGCCTGTTGTGATCTGTTGCAGAGGACAGAGTCTTCATAACATCTGTAGGGCTCGTCTTGGGCTTTCCGAAAATATATTATAATAGACGATCCAACACTGTATGCCCTCTGTAGAGGTCCACAAAGTTCAGCCCGAATTTGGTTGGCCGACATGACCCAAATACGAATTCGCCATCCATACGAACTAGCCACTTGCTCCGCATCATCCTCCCTAGGTTGGATGGAAGCTCTTCTTCATCCTCCAAAGCTGAATCACTATTGTAAGATACAAGATGCTTCTTATTGAAAATATCAGGCGTACGAATATGACCGATTACCCTCAGACGGTAGGGTTTGGAGTTAACCTTCTCACCAATCTGATTACCATTTTGCCATAAGCTGATCCGCATCATGATCCCTTCGCTCCATGAACTCCAAGTCTTTGCTTGCCGCATCAGTTGAGGAGATAGAAATCAGAGGGAAATGTTAGGGGGGGTGGGGGGTGTTGGTTGGTGAGAGAAAATTTAATGTCAAACAATAATAGGATAATTGAAATATTTATTTTATCAGGATTTGATTAGGTTTAAAATAGAAAAGAGATGAGAGATTATTAGCTTCTAATATAGTTTATCTTTATCTTCACATTTAGCTTATCTTAATCTTAATCGTTTTTGGCCAACATAAGAAGGCCTACCATTGTCATTTGAAAGTGGACAATGATTTGATTAAATAAAGTTATATTGAATTTTCCTCCTAATTTTCTCCCCTTTCTTCTATATAGTTTCTTCTCTTTCTTCTAATTTTCTATCTTCCAAACCCCCGTCATTTTAGTATCAAAGACTAACATTGATCACTATACACTACAACTATAACACACAAAAACCCACTTCACGATACCCTTTTAACTATAACACACTAAATACACCCACTTCAGCCTCCAACATATTCTACCACAGAATATCTTAAAACAACCATACACATTCTGCCAAACCAATGCCTCATGTGATCTCAGTTGTATGTGATTCATCTTATTTCTCCCTACACAGACAAACAACAGAGCCTTATGCATTACTACATTACTGCAGAGGAGAATAAGATTTGGTACTTTTTGGTACTTTCTTATTTGCTGGACAACACTGGTTTCACTCGTCATAAGTTGAGTCTTTCTAAGTGGAGAAGAATAATGGAGAACAAGATTAGGATTATCCGATTATTAAAATATTTAGTTTAGTACGATTCGATTATTTTTAAAATAAAAAGATATCATTTTTCTAATGATATAAGACATTGAGAGCTTTTAGATTAGTTTATCTCTATTGTACTTGTTTTTTGCCACCATAAATAATGAGGCCTATCATTGTCATTTGAAAACAGACTATGATTTGATTAAATAAAGTGATATTGAATTCTCCTCCTAATTTTCTCCCCTCGTATTTACCTCCCCTTTCTTCTAGTTTTCTATCTTCCAAACCCTAATTCTCTATCTATTCCCTTTTCTCTTCTGTTGGTCCTTCATCAAAATAAGAGAAAAAAATAGAGGGGAGAAAATAAAGAGGAGATCAAAAATCAAATCAATTCAATAGTTCATCAAAGTCTCCTCAATGACAAGGCAAGGGCCTCAATTTATTGTCCAAAAAGCAAACCAAAGGAGGTAATAATCTACCTTCCAAAACACAAAAAAGATCCCAACCAACTAACAAAGGAAAACAAAGATGCAAATCAAAGATCCTAATCAAATTAAATCAAAAATAAACTCAAAGATCCTAATCGTATTAAAGCAATAAAATCCTATTCTAAGAAGGCAATACAATATATTATTCTCTTTGTCAATTAATTTGTCTATCATACTCAATTATGATAATGTGCATGTTTGCTTGTAACATGTAGTTTGAAGATTGCATGTTAAGAATTACATTACAAAATATGCAGGCGGGTATCAAAATTTTACAGATTCTTTACCAACAAGCACAACAAAACTATTGAATACAGCCTTGATAGCTACATCAAAACAAAATAATCAAAATTCCAGTCCAACACTCCAGCATAGTAAAACAGCAAATAGGTAGTTCCTACTAGGCTACAACCAGACCTTAAACAATAGCATTATTGAGACTTTATGAGACATTATTTAGTCCAAAACTGCAACTTCTCCATATCGTATAAATGAGAAACATTTACATAAAACACTACCACTTCTAATAGTCCTGCAAAATGATGTGAAGGCCTACAAAATGGTCTGAAAATGATATCTTCACTGTATCAAAACTAACACAGTAACACTCGTCTTCCGCCTTTATTAAATTATATTTTAACTGTTTTACAAGAAAAACAGGTAATTAATTCAACACCTACTAACTTTACTTCCTTGTCGTTGGAAACTTCCTTAGTTATCAAAACTCCATCCAACAGTCTTTGATCAATCATTAATACACCAACAAGTGGAAACACAAACTAAAGATTTATCTCTTTTGTTCATTTAATGTGCATTAACTAAACAAGAGACGGCCAAAAAAATTCAGAGCAATTGAAAGATTGATGAGGCCCATTCATTATCCTGATGCAGTTCCACCAAAATAGGATCATGAGAAGGGTTCTTGAGTATGGTCCTACACTAGAACTTTTATACATAGAGTGAGTGCTCCAAAGATTTGAATATAAGTGATTGCATAATTTGCATAATCAATAAGCCTCATTATTGTTGAACTAGACTATGGCCTCTTCATTGAATTTACTTATGTAATAAGCCAAATCTTACATTACCAAACCAGTCTTGTTGACTAGAACAAAATTAACTTCCAAATCCTATGTGATACAGTTAATAATCAAGAGATATCCATTTCGCAAAAGGGATTGAAATAGGTGAGAAGAATGTAAAACTTAATATTCATACAGATATCAATATGAAGGTTTAGCAAGCATCACCATACATAAAATCAGACTGTACAAACCAAAGTACGTTTACCTTTCAGTTTTCTTTTTATGTATCTAACTACACTAGATGACCATGGAAAAGGGGATTTGAAACTCTTGTAAGAAGTCTCTATTACTCTATAATTTCAAATATTATGTTTTCACTGTTTAATAAATTTTAGAAATAAGCAAAGGGAAGCATGAATTAGTGGAACATAGCTAGTGAAAAGAAACCCAACAACATAAATAATCTCATGGAAATACAAAATAAGTATGCTAAAAGTAGAATGAATTCAAAGAATTTTGATACCTGCTATTCGGGACAATATCCTCAACATCAAATGGGCAAGGAAACTCATCATCAAAATCATCCTGGAAAGACCTACTGGAGCTTCTAGAAAATGAAATTTGCGGTGAGCTGTTGCCTGATAACTTCACGCCAGAATATCTTCTCGAATCATCTTTCCCAAGAGAGAGCAACTACAAAAGGAAAAAAAAAAACCTAGGTGAAACAAACACATTGAAAACATAGAGAACACTTTGATGAACATCTATAATACCTTCTCAATTGTTGCACCATTTTGAATTGGACCCAAACTTTTTTCAGTCTTAGAAGTACCAGATCTCGCAATTTTAATTGGAGAAGATGGAAACAGATTTTGTTTGTTTGACGAAAGCTTAGCAGCAGGTATGCTGAACGGAGCACTTTCAGTTCTTAAAAGACCCTTCGATAGATGACCCCCAGGAATGTATATTGGTGGTGAAGGGGACGCAGAGGGGGTGAAGTTCGGGGAGGGACAATACTCATCAAAACCTGTATCTTTCTTATGAACAAGAGAAGTTTCAGGAGGATGAGGAGGTAAGCTCATAGGGGGATAACAGCGGGACCTTGGGCTAGATATTGAAACAAGAGGTTCAGAATAGGTTGGTGAAGGTGAGAAAGAAACAGAAGGTGGGGAGGCCTTATAATGGTCATAACTCCAACTATGCCGCCTTGAAAATGGCAAAGACGATGGAGAGCCATGTGAAATGGGAAAAGAGGGAAGCCTCTTTAGTGGATCTGCCAATGGGCTTCCAACATAATCAGGTATAACTTGGGGAGTGATAGGGGTCGATGGCTCAGAGTTTACATCCGATAATGATGAACGATACAAGACGGAAATGCAAAGCCTGCCACAAGAAGTATCGACAGGGGTGAACCCAAATCGCTGGAATTCCGCCTCTTCTTTACGAGTGAACGGCTCAACGAATGAAGACACTCTATGAGCTAGACTAAACGTGCAAATTTGGCCGGATGAATTGAGGTCACGGAAAATCTTATATGCAGGTAAAATCCTAACTGTTGCATACAATGACCTCAAAAGTAATATAGACTTTTTATACACATTACTCAAAGTATTATTGCTTGACCTCCGACTCCCTGAACTACAGTCTCTGACCTTTCTACTCTCATATTTCACAACCCATCTCTCCACGATCTTTTCACTCTTACCCTCACATCCAATTTCCTCCTGATCAAAACCCCAACAAAATGGATACCTCCCTTTTGATGACAAATTCCTAACAAGTTCCCTTTTGGGGGAAACATTCACTGTATCCCAATTAACTGGTCTCTGAACCAAAATCACATCAATAACCATCGGTTCCAAATTGCTCTGTCGCCAAAGATCAAGATTCTCTAAAGCTGCAGGGCATTCCCTTAGCGCTAAATTAAACCATTTATCTCTAGGCCTCACACTCGATGAGGACGAGCATGATGAAGATGGAGATGATAAAATTTGTTCGCCACTAAAATTACGTGAAGACACATAAGGAGACCTCGATTCGAGTATAATATGGAGGCTTTTAGTATGGAATTCAGTGATAATTTGTTCCATTTTCGCTGCCTCCGAATGAACATTACTGTGAGATGATGCCATATTTTGAATATTTTAACTGTATGTGGCACAAAACCTTTAAGGGAAAGTGAGATAGATTAGAACCTTATGGCTCCGAAGGAAAGCATTTCACTGCAAGTAAAATAAGAGATTAGGCAACTTAAATTCTTCAAATGAAAAAGAACCTAAAATATTAACAAACTTCATTGTATATATAAGAGTATTAAACATCTATACAAGAGCAAAAGATGAAAAACCCATGAACTAAGACTTGGAATTAGCAGCGATAAACACAGATACAGTTGTAAATTGATCAAAACAAGTTAAAAATAGAAGACTAACAGGGATATGGGTCCTTTATTTCTTCGAATCAATTTTTTTGGGAACTGTTTCTACTTTTTTTTTTCCATTAACATTTACATAAAAAATGAAGAACCCTAAAAAAGCAAAGTTATAAAGTTGCATAAATAAAAATATAGAGAGAAAGTGGGGTATCAAACTGTCAGCTGACTTACCCATCTGCGAAGAGTGACAGGGGAAGCAGAGACAAGTTCATGGAGTGTTTATTTAGCTTGAAGAGAAATACGACGATCGAATACATGGGGATTTCGGGTTTTGATTGGTTTATTTGGTTATATCTATCTCTCCTTCACAGTCTCTGTACACAAACACGAAACGAAGAAGAGGAGAGGCATCAGAGTAGTAGTAGAGAGATTGGGTCCCCTTTTTTGTGAGATTTGATTAACTACTGCGATTTCTCATACATGTTTGCTTGATCTTGCCACCTCATCCTAGGCCCATCCAATCGGTGAATCCATGTTCTTTGCAATCCACTATTTGAAATTTAGGACTTATTTACCGATCGAGAATGAAAGAATCGGAAATAAGTTCTACGGCGAAGGGAATGGAAGAGAATCAGAATTATGTTACTAAGAGAGTTTATTGGATTGAGATTTTAATGGACAATTTTAGGGTATAAGTATTTTATGGATTTGTAAGAATATTAGGATTATTAGGATAATTAGGATTATACATTTAGGATTATTAGGATTATGAACTAAACTTTTATAATTCTGAAAGAGTTTTTAAACTTTATTTATAGACTATTAGGATTATCTTGACTTTATTTCAAGACTTTTTGGACTTTTATAAATATGGATTTTCAAGAGTCGATTGTAGTATTCAATTTTCTCCACACATTAACGAATACTCACACCCAATATGACACACAATATGAATGTGTAACTGTGATTGAACGCCCTTAATTTATAATTTCATGACGTCCTTACTAGAGAACCATTATATATATATATATATATATATATATATATATATATATATATATATATTAGTAAAACAACTATATTTTTATCAACACTGGTCATTACAATTTATGTATAAATAAACCATTATTTACACCTATCAAATGAGCATGAACAATAATAAAGATGACACGATTAAGAATCATTATTCAACATCTGTTATATGAAATTTAAGTAAAAAAAAACAAAGTAAAATTGCTGCATTACTCCACCCTCCAATCTCCAATCTCCAATCTCCAATCTCCAATCTCCAATCTCCAATATCCAATCTCCAATCTTCGGTCACCAATCACCCATCCGTGGAACACAACTCGTCCAAGCTGAAGATCTGATGAGGTATGGAAGTTCAGAAAACTGAAAATTTATGAAGAAAATTTGATGGGGTGTGGAGGTTGAAGAAGCTGAAGAAGATTTTGAGCGAGAGAGAAAAGTCTAGAAAGTATTGAGGGAGATGACAAGAAAATTTGGGGTTCAAGCTATTTATAAATATCACTAAACTGTCTGGAAAATATATTTTATCATGAAATCCTAAAAATCTTGATCTCAATCCAATACCACTAAACAATTTGCTGCCTCTTGAAAGTCTAAATCCAATACCATAAGACAATATGGACTTTTAAAAAAAATATCTTTAAAGTCTAGATCCAATACAAGACAATATGAAATTTCTAAAAAAATCTTAAAAGTCTTGATCGAATACCACAAGACTTATCTAACTTTTTAAAAAGTCTTAATCCAATACCACTAGACTTTTACTTCCCCAAATTGTCTAATAAAATTTTGAACCAATACATCCTCCTAAACTTTATTACTGTGCTTACTAACTTTCTTAAAATTAGAGATGGAATCAAATTTATACAATATTGATTACATAAATACCCTTGGATACAATATGTATATGAGAGATATATGGGAGATTTTTTTTAATCAGGAAGCTTTTCTCAATGTTTTTTGGAAGAGCATTTTATCGATATTTTTAATTGTGAAAAGTAGGCAGATTATTTCCTTCCAATTCTTATAGCATTTGTGACTTTATTACTTCTTTTTGAGTCAATGGTGCCTTTGTAACTGCCTATATTTCTTCTTCAATCACTATATGCCTGCAATTTGATGAAAATTTGTGTGAAAATTTTATACCTTTTACAGCTTTTGAAAGTGCATCTATTGTGTTCTTCATGGATTTCACTAATTTGGACACAAATGATTTCTCTACTTGCTACATGACCATAGTTCAAGGTAATGGATCGTTGATTTTGATTAGAGCGTCTCGATAAAGAGAGTTTAATTGCAGAAATATAACATTTGTTATACTTGCATTTTTAATTTACATCCAGGCACGAAAAATGTGATAAATGTTGCCGAGAGTGCCAAGTTAGAAAGCACATACACAACAACACTGCAGATGAAGTTTTTGATGGTTCACGTGATATTCATAACAGCGATTTATGATTAAAACTAATAAATAAATAAAAGTTTATATTTTAAAAAAAATTCCAAAGTAAAAGCAACATGTAATTTATGTCAATTCACAATATATTTTTTGTCGTAGTGTAGTGTTTTGGTTTTCATCAAACCTTTTTTTTAAATTCACAATTCACACACAAATATATACATAAATTTTACAAGAGAGGGAAAGAGAAGGAAATACAAAAACTTCAAAACAAAACTAAATAAAAAGTATGCGACTTATTTTGAATATCTTCAGTGCTGTCAGACATATTGCTTTTATTTTGTAAGTACTTTGATTGTTTCCTTTTATGTTAATCAGTTTGTTGTACTTTGTTCTTTGCATTTTATTCTATATCTTCTTGCTACGTTTTGGTATCAGAGCCTTGAGACTTGTTGAAGAAAGAAATAATAGTAATTTATAGGTGCAAAAGTCAGTAGTTTTAGGGTCTGTTAGCCGTATGCTAGAAGAGCTTTGGCATTTTGTAAATCCCTAGAACAAACTGTGAGTTAAAACTTAGTGATTATTATTGTTTTATTTCTTTACCAAGTCTGCTAGTAGTTCTAGAGCTGGGACAGAGCCAGATGATGAGAATAGTGCCTTAGGACATTCTGTTGCTAACTATGAGACTAATTGGAATGACAAAAACTTAGTAAATTGACAGTTGCCTAACATCCAACAAAGTAGCATTTATAAAAGAAGACTTTTAGATTTTAGAACTTTTCTTGGACAAAAGACTAAAGAAATAAATGATAAGTTCCAGAATAATACTTTTTCCACTAACTTGTTAAATAAAAATAGTTTGACTCACTATAATAAGATTGGTTATAATGATATGTATATAGGCAATGTCCAGGTTGGCATCAAACCTCTATCAAAAATCAGTCTTAATAATTCTTTATTAATTGTTTTACGTGACAAAAAATAACCGATTATAAAGAATCCATTATTGGGATGGCTGAAACTACTCTTACTTATGGACCCATTTATTTCCAATGTTATCCCAATTTTACTATAGCCTCAAATACTGATGAACATAAAGAAAAATGTCTTGTTATCGATATACAAACTCATAACTACAAATTTCTTGAAAGATCATGCTCGTATAAGCTAGTCTATCGTGTTCATTATCGAGTCTTAACGTCTGTACTTATATCTAGCTTTATACCTCCCACTATTCCAGTAGGACAAACTATTTGTTTCAATGCTTCCCCTTCTATCAATGTCCTTGTTCCTGTACCTGTCAAATGGGAGAATATTAATTTTTCTGAAGATCAGGTTAAAGAAAAGGTTGACCAATCCAGTTATAAACCACTTATGAGAAACCTTCATGATTGTGTTAATGAACAAGACGAAACCTTTAGGATATCCTTTAGAAGAGGTGTTTCCAGTAGAGAACATGACTTTCAAACAGCCAGAAACTCTTTATCCAGTTTATCTAGACTAAACATCGAGTCTAGTCTCTAAGATAAATCAAGCACCCAATATGACAGACCAATATAAACCATGTTCTAGTGAAACCTCTGAACCCATAATTCTTATCCCCAGAAGCAAAAGACCTCAAAACGTAGCAAGAAGATTATATTAATAGTGGCTATGATTTCTCCATAGCCACTATTAATATAGTCGCTTTACAATTATGCAATGATATCAGACTTAAAAGTCAACTTAAAAAACAAAAACTGACCACAAAAAATGAGCTCGGTTCCTGGTATGAACAATTTGGTTTCGACAGACTTCCTAATGCTAGGAAAAGAAAATCCCCCAAAAAAATCAACAATTGCAAGAAGAACAAATACATAAAAAAGAGAAACCATAGCTATAACTACATGCCAATCAAAACCGCCAATTACTTTTCAAAACCCCATAATAAGAAGAGAAAAAAATCAAAAAATTTCAAAAAATCAAAAGGATGTTTCAAGTGTGGCAAAGAAGGACATTGTGCCAATAAATGTCCCAAATTAAAAAATAAAATCACAAGTTTAGACGTAGAAGATAATACTAAAGACAAAATACTTCAAATCCTCTATGAAGATTTTGATTCCAGTATTGAAATATCCAGCTCCTCAGAAGATGAAGTCTTAGTTTTAAGAGATTCATCAGATGAAACCTCTTTTAGCTCTTCTGAAACAAATCTTAACATACAGTCTTGTGTATGCAAAGAAATCAATTTCCTTGACCAACAAGATTATTCGCTAATTATCAGTATGATTGACAATATAGGAGATCCTACCCAAAAATCTAACATATCAGGCAATTGCAACAAAAATTTCAAAAGAAACACCATCCAGTAACTCTTTGCCATCATTTGAAGGCAGCAAACCTTTAAAAAATGCCCTATTTTAAATGCCCTATTTTGATGAAAATTTCTTAGGGCATTTTCAAACCTCCAAGACTAGGAAAATTAGCACTATTGACCTTCAAAAAGAAATTCAAAACATTAAAGAAGAAATAAAAACTATAAAGAAAAATATCCAAGAAATACAAATTCAAAACAATTCAAAAGAAAAGGACCATTCTCCAATTTCCAAACATTCTCCTATTTCTAAAGAACCCAGCTTCAATATTTTTGAAGATTCTGACACAGCCCAACCTGACCAAGAATTAATTGCCAACCTTACTCATCATAGTCAAATAAATACTGTTAGGGAGGTCAGAATCCAAAAATGGTACACTGAAATAGACATTAGAAACTCTTCATATTACAATCTTAGAGTCAATGCTTTGGTGGATACCGGAGCTGGCCTCAATTGTATAAAGGAAGCACTAGTACCCACAAAATACCTTGAATTGACTACTGAATCTCTATACGGAGGAAACAGACAACAATTAGAAATCCAGTATAAACTCACCAATGCTAGGGTTTGTAATGTAGGGATATGTTATACCAATGACTTCCTTATGGTAAAAACCCTATCCTAAAATGTGATATTGGGATTACCATTTTTATATTTAATATCACCTTTTAAAGTCACTAGTGAAGGACTTGTTACTGAATATTTGGAAAAATATATCTTTTCCCTTTCATTTTTCCAGTCCTTGTAAAAGATTTGAATATTTTGAAAAAATAATGCATTCATAAAGACAACCCAGAGATCCTCAAAAACTGTATTGTCAATCTCAATCAAAAATAAACCAACTTTCTTTCCTTAAAGAAGACTTAGTTTTTAAAAGACAAGAAAACAACTAGAGGAACCTTGCCTCCAAGAAAAAGATTAGCAATTTCAAAAGCAAATTAGAAAAGGATGTATGTTATTTTATTCCCAATACCTTTTAGAACAGAAAAAAAACATATTGTTACCCTTCCTTATAACAAAGATTTCAATGAAAAAGGAATCCCTACAAAAGCTAGACCTATCCAAACGACTGCTGAAATGGTTGAATACTGCAAAAAAGAGATCCAAGGCATATTACAAAAACAACTTATTAGACATTCTAAATAACCTTGGAGTTGTCCTGCTTTTTATGTTCAAAAGAATGCTGAAATAGAAAGAAGAGTTCCTAGACTTGTGATTAATTATAAATCACTAAATGATTCACTCCAATAGATAAGATATCCAATTCCTAACAAATAAGACTTATTAAAAAGTCTTTACAGTTCTATGTGTTTTTCTAAGTTTGATATGAAATCAGGATGTTGGCAAATCCAGATTGCTCAAAAAAACCGTTACAAAACAACCTTTACTGTTCCTTTTGGACAATAAGAATGGAATGGCATGCCCCTTGGTTTAAAAAATGCTCATAGTGAATTCCAATGTATTATGAGTACGATTTTCAATCATTTTACTGAATTTTCAATCGTATACATCGATGATGTTTTAGTATTTTCCAAAAATATTGACCAGCATTGGAAACATCTTGAAACATTTCTCAAAACCATAAAATTTCATGGTTTGGTCATTTCTGCACCAAAAATCAATTTATTCCAGACACATATCAGATTTTTGGGGCATAACATAAGAAGAGAAACTATTATTCCCATCCAAAGAGCCTTGACTGTGCTGACAAATTTCCTGATGAAATCAAAGACAAAAAGTAATTACAAAGATTTTTAGGATGTTTAAACTATATTGCAAATTTTTACAAAGAATTACACATTATTTGCAAACCCCTTTTTCAAAGACTAAAAACAAAGACTAAAAACAAACCCTTTACCTTGGACAGAAGAGCACACTTCTGCTGTCTGACAGGTAAAACAACATGTCAGGAAATTACCTTGCATGTTTATTTGTCATCCCAGTGCTCCAAAAATAGTTGAAACATATACTTCTGAGTTGGGATATGGAGGTATTCTAAAGCAGGTTATTAATAACAAAGAATGTCTGGTTAGGTATGTTTCTATTTCTTAGAACGATACCCAACAAAAATACTCTACAGTCAAAAAAGAAATTTTAGCCATAGTTTGACAATACAAAAATTACAAGATGATCTTATCAACCAAAAATTTGTTTTAAAAGTGGATTGCCAATATGCTAAGTTCATTTTGAAAAAAGATGTCAAGAACCTTGCCTCCAAACAAATTTTTGCTAAGTGACAAGCATTATTATCTGCTTTTGATTTTACTATTGAATATATCAAAGGATCTAACAATAATCTTCTAGATTTTTTGACCAGAGAATTTTTATAGGAAAAAATCATGAGTAGCAGCAGAAGAGGCAGAGGTGGTCGAAGCACTAGACCAAATTTATCTCCATACCAAAGTTACGACTTATCCATGACTTATAACACTCCCCCAAAATCAAGTCACAAAGATAAGTATGCCTTATCACTAATATCTCAGTCTAATTATCCATAAGTCCAACCCACTACACAAATTCATCCTATTACTGGACCATCATCTAGTCATAACTCACAAAGTCTACCAAAGTTATCTAATAGCTTTTCTCCTTTTCAAACTGATAACAATTCCTTTAAAACTATCACTTCTTCCCGTATAAGCCCACACTTCAATAAACAAGAAAAATTAGCTACTTCTAGCCCAAGCTATCAAGCCATCTCCCTTATCCTTCGGAAAATCAATCACCAGACTTATTCCTATGTCATCAAACCCTTTTTCGACAGATTCTTTTCAATAGAAACACCACTATTATTAGACCATTATTTTAAAGAACCTAAAAAACTTGCGGATGCTCTTATTGATCCCTTGTTTTGCCGAAATCCAGAAGACATAATAAAAAGACATATATTTTACAAATTTATTTTAGTTGACACCTACTTTATTTTTATATCAGATGTTTTTGACAAAATTGACAAAGAAAAATTGATCTTCAGAAAAATAAAACTTTGCAAAATTATTACTCTAGACCAATGGGGTGGCAATCCAAACATAAAGAGACAATTTTCCAGAATCTTCCATGTTTATGAATTTTCTTATTGGGACTATATTAATGCTTGGACAATTTTTTTTATGGTTAAAATCCTAGCAATTCATTATCCTGGTTTATTTATTTTGACAAAAAATTTCCACTTCAGATTCCCTTATGGTTTCTTAAATGGTGGGATAAATATGGCTCTACTATTGATTTTCTTTCTCAGCTTGTTAAAGATGGCTATGGTTATTGGGTTACTTACCTAGCCAAACCAGATGAATGGAATTTTATCCCTGACCTATTACTCTTTTTTGTACATTTTAATCTTATATGGATCCTCATGCTAGAATATACTATCTCCGATAAACTTATTGGAAATGTCAATATCCCATATTTTGGAAGACAAACAAAGATCAAATGGTGGAGTGGAATAAATCTTGCAGAACATGGGAAAGACAGTTTCTAAATGATTCTCTGATAATCCTACATTCTGTAACAAATCTCCAGACCAGTCTCAGTTTCTTATGGCCAAATCACAAAATCAAGCCATAATTGTTGCTCCTAGTATCTCTGATAAGCTCTTAAAGATAGCAGAAGAAATGAAAAGAACTATGGCGACTATGTCTCAAGTGGATTCAGAATCAGACAATCAAGATAAGGAAGAAAAAGAAGAAGACAATTTTGATAGTGAAGACCCTACCACCTACTTTAGACATGACTCCTAACCTTTTGCTTTTCACCAGACATCTATTAGCCACTCAAAATTATTACCATCTCAGTGACTCCACAACCTCATCGGATTCTTATCCAGACAATGTCACATCACCTACTTTTACTTTGTCGGTAGAAAAGACAAAATTATTAGAATAATTCCTTTTTACTATGGTTTGTTTAACCAAAGTTGGTTCTCCAGTCTATTTAAGGATTACAATCCTTTATGTAAGACAAGTTCAGTTTTTAGTTTTGTTATGAACTTTTTGTTCCTTCTCTTGTAAAATTTCCGAACTCTAAATAAAACGTGTGTGACTTATTTTGAATATCTTCAGTGCTGTCAGACATATTGCTTTTATTTTGTAAGTACTTTTATCGTTTCCTTTTATGTTAATCGGTTTGTTGTAATTTGTTCTTTGCATTTTATTCTATATCTTCTTGCTACATTTTGGTATCATATAAATATATAGTGGTTTTCCAGTCAGTACGCACTTATATAAGTTATATCAGTGCATTGCATGTGGACCATTGATTATAGAGAAGTTCTGACAAGTGCATACACTTTGTCAAAGTATGTAATTCTAATGGTCCACATCCAATGCACTGACAAATTTATATCAGTGTGTACTGACTTGAATTTTTTTTTTATATATATATAAAGTAAAAATAAGTTTGCTTGATTTTATGATCGTAAATGTGGAAAAATGACAGTACAACACCTTGCTAGGTAGTTTTTGTCCTAAATAAATCAAAAGATGTGATAGCCACCTAGGTCTTGACAGTAAAGTTCCCTACAGAGGCGGGGTAGGTGTCATGAAAAGTTTGCAAGAATGGGCAAGAAAGGCCAATTTAGTTATATACAGGGAAAAAGCAGAATCGAGTGTGATGCAGGTAGATATCTGAAGAGATGATAATGGACTAAAGATGGATGAAGGAGAAGACTCGGCAAAAACACCTACCAGGTTCAACTTGGACCCAAGGGAGACCTCTTCGAAAGATGAGAAAGCCTAGGAAGATGAGCCCACCGAGGATGTCATGATTGACGAGGATAATCCCTACCAGACTATAAAACTGGGAGCTCGGTTAATGGAGAAAGTTCGGGATAGGAAGGTCAGTTTACTGAAAGAGTACAAAGACGTGTTCGCTTGGAAACACAAAGATATGCCAGGGATTGACCTAAAGGTAATTTCACACTATTTAGTGGTTGATCCTGATCAGAAACCAGTCATCTAGAAGAGAAGTCGGTTTAACCAGAAAATGAGCAAGGCCATTAAAGAAGAAGTAGAAAAGTTATTGGCAGCAGGGTCCATAAGGGAAGCAAAGTACCTCGAATGGGTTGCTAACATGGTGCTAGTAAAAAAAAAAGAATGACCAGTAGTGGATGTGTGTGGATTTCACTGACCTCGGTAAAGCATGTGTAAAGGATAACTTTCCTTTACATCGGATCGACCAATTGGTGGATACAACAGCCGGTCATGAAGTATTAATTTTCATCGATGCCTTCTTGGGTTACAACCAGATCCTAATGTTCGAACCTGATGAAGATAAATAGTCCTTCACAACTGACTAGGGGCTATACTGTTACAAAGTTATGCCTTTTGGTCTCAAGAATGTCGTGGCAACCTACCAGAGACTGGTAAATAAGATGTTCACCCGACAGATCATCAGAAATATGGAGGTGTATCTAGATGAAATGCTAACAAAGAGCACAACATCTGAAAACCATGCAGAAGATCTCGGGGAGACGTTTGGGGTGTTAAAAAGGTTTGACATGAAACTCAATCCAAAGAAGTGTGTTTTCTGGGTACCTTCGGGAAGATTCCTAGGATTCCAGGTCCATCAGAGAGGAATTCCGATAAACCCAGAAAAAAAAGGCATTGGAAAAATTGAGGTCTCCAAAGACATTGAAGGAAATTCAAAGGCTAACAAGCTCCTTAGAGTCTCTGAACCGATTCATAAACAAATCTACAGACAAGTGCTTGCCCTTTTTTAGGGCAGTCAAGAATGACATGGGGGTAGAATGGAATGATGAATGCGAGCAGGCGTTTCGAAAGATCAAAGAGTACCTAGGTAAGGCACCAATCCTGTCTAAGCCCTTTGAAGGAGAATGGCTCTACCTATACCTATCGATGAAGGCTGTAGCAACAAGATCGATGCTAGTCAGGCTGGATGATGAGGTATAGAAGCCAGTTAACTACACAATTAAGGCTTTACTAACAGCCGAAACAAGATGCTTACCGACAGAATATATGGCCTTGGTGCTAGTAACTGCAGCAAGAAAGTTGAGACCATATACATAAGATCGAGGTTTACACAGATTGTCCACTGAAGCAGATTCTAAGGCTGAAGTGTTTATGAGGTTAATGAAATGGGCAGTGGAACAAAGTGAATTCGATATAATGTATTTTCCAAGAGCTGCAATAAAGGGGCAAGTGGTAGCCGACCTAGTCACCGAGTTTGCTGAACCAAATAGTGAGGTTATCAGGATGCTGAAAGAGAAAGAAGAACTTATCTGGAAATTACATGTGGATGGATCATTGAACACGTATGGCAGCGAAGCCAGTATAGTGATGTTCACCCCAAAAGGTGATCATGTAAAATATGGCTTACGGTTTGACTTTAAAGCCACCAATAACATGGTCGAATACGAGACACTTTTGGCAGGACTAAGATTTTGCATGGCATTGGGAGCAGATGAGTTGGAGATATTTAGTGATTCGCAGGTGGTGGTAAATCAAATCCTGGATGAATATCAGGCCAAGGAAAGCAACATGGCTGTTATCTAAAGGTTGCCGGAGTGTTACTTGGAAGGTTCAAGGATTATCGAATTACTTAGATTCCGAGGGAGAAGAATGAAAAGACAGATGCTTTGTCAAAATTGGCATCGGCTACTATCAACATCCAGTTAAAAACCATCCCAGTTGCTCACCTCAAGAGGTTGAGCATTGAGGATCAAGAGGAAATATTGGAGAGAGGAATAGTTAAAGAAAAACATGCCACTTGGATAACCCCGATCAGGGAATATCTCGAGAATGGAACACACCCAAAAAAAGTAACCAAGGCAAAAAGCCTCAGGTACAGAGCTACCAGATACTCAATGGTCGAAGAAGAGTTGTACAGAAGAGGATTTTCAAAGGCCTTATAGAGGTGCGTTTGTCTAATAGAGTGCAGACAAAAATTAGAAAGTATCCACGGGAGGATGTGTGGGAACCACTCCGAGGGTAGAAGCTTAGCGCACAAGAATCTCAGACAAGGTTTCTATTGGCCGACCATATTATATGACGCTTAAGTAGTTGCAGATCAGTGTGATAGTTGCCAGAGGATAGCCATTGACATCAAGAGCCCCCCATCCCCGAATAGTTAAAGTACCTGTCATCGCCTTGGCCTTTTGCCATATGGTGGCAAGATTTGATTGGCCTGATGCCAACAACAACCAAAGGAGGAGCAAAACATGACATTGTAGCCATGGATACTTCACAAAGTGGGTTGAGGCAGAAGCACTGATGCATAAAACCGAGGCTAACACGACCAGTTTCGTGAAGAAAACTATTATCTATCGATTTGGAACCCCATACATAATAATCACTAACAACGGGACCCAGTTCGATAGTGACAACTTCAGGAACATGTGTTAGGACTTTGGCATAAAAAATTATTACTCGACCAACGCAGCCTCACCAGTGCAACTTGACTAGTGGGTTTTCGTTGGTGGTGCGCTACTCGACCAACACATCCTCACTAGTGCAACTTGACCAGTGGGTTATCGTTGGTGGTGCGCTACTTTACCAGCATAGCCTCACCAACGCAACTTGACCAGTGGGTTTTCACTAATGGTGTGTTGGTTGACCATCGCCTCTCACCAGCGCAGATAGTGGAAGCTGAAGCATTTCTTTCAAAACGACCTCACTTTGGTTAGGACTTATATATATATATATATATATATATATATATGTCTCTTTATATTCAGGTCTAAAAAGAGTTCCAAATATCACATCTTTTCCTTAGAACATATTTCAAAAAGAAAAATCTCATTAGAACTCTGAATTTCAAGATCTTAGTGAGAGAAAGAATTCTACTTGAGAGAGAAAGAACCAAGCTTGCTTCTTAACTCTCCAAACCCAAAACCCATCTCCATCTTGCATCATTATGCATCATTCTTCATCATATGAGCATGGGTGTTCTTGGTTCCATGACTAGGTAAGTAAGAACTTCATTGAACATCCTTTATTGTTCTTCTTACTCTAGATTAGGTGTTTATTGCATAATTAAATACCTAGACTCTATATTATTACATATATTTATGAGTCTTGATAACATGATTGGGTTTGTTTGTTGATAGCTTGAATTTAGGACATATTTGCCCTTCTTGCTAAGTCTATATACATTGCATTTAGACATTGTTAATTAGGACTCACTGATTGCATTTTGTGATTACATTATAGTCCTTGCCATGCTTAATGACAACATGTGTTGATATGGCTTTTATGATAGCTGCATAGGATTTTACTTGTTCTATGCTTAGCCAAGCTTTATGATATGTCATTTAGCTCTTGATATCTAGGATTGCATTAATTGCCATCACATTATCCTGGATAAGCATACAAGGTACCATAGCCTTGTTTGTTGTTTGAATATTATCATATATTCACATAGGGTGTATTATCTCTTCATCGAGGAGAAATAAGTCTTGTTTTGCTTTCAGGAGTAGGTTGCTTCAAGCATGAGCAAATTAAACTAGGTCCACTTAATACCGGGATTAGGTAGCGGTGGTAGGCTATATACCGGGAGTAGGTTGTAACGCTTCTATCATCAGTGGATTCGTTGTTCGAGTGTGGCACACTTAACAGACCGTGGTTTTTCCCAGTTGAAAGGTTTTCACGTATATCTCAAGTGTCATTTATTATTCCGCACTTTTTACACTTGTGATATTATTGTGACTAGTTAGGGGCATTTTCATCAATTTGGGCATTAATGAAAATTGGGTAAAAATCAATTAAAATCTATTCACCCCTCTAGATTAATACTAATCACACAATAATTTGTTTCACACCATCCTATGGAAGGGATCCAGGAGGTATTATAGAGGAGGCACTCCTAGACTGGCTCACCCTAACATCTTCAACCAGCTTAACTGCAGCACCAGTCCTTGATTTGAGCACTGGAAGGAGTGCTTGCTCCTCAGTGACATCAAGCAACTCCTCATCAAAGTGCTGCTTCTCCGAGTTAGTCCCACCATCATCAGAGTATCTGACGTTTAACGGAGAACTGCGTGGGGGCCTTCCATAGACGGTGTGTGGGTATATCTGATGAAGGACGATCTAATTGAACCTGAGGAGGCTCAGGATGAGTATAGGGCACTACCAGATCAGCAGTCTTGACCGTATCAAACCTATTGACGGTCGAGGTGAAATTTCATCTTCTGAATCTCGATTAATAGAATCTCCCGCTCCAGGTATTATTTCGAGACGTTCCGTATATGAGCCTCTTCAAACAGGACTTATTGCTATTGATTCAATGATACCTATAGGACGCGGTCAGCGAGGGAAAAAATGTTGCAGCCATCTATTACCACTTTTTTCGACTGCTGCTACTGTAAAATGAGGTCAGCTAGGGTCTATTGATCATCCTCTTCTTCCTCATCTAGAAAGATAGGATCAACCCCCAACTTGGATGGTAACGGGTCAGCAACACGCGGAGCCTCCGCTCTTTTATGAATGTCCTTAGGGGTGGAGGATCCTTCCATAATCTTGGCTACTTTGCTGCCAGAGATCTTTTCACCAGACTCCGCCTTACCAGACTTCTCCTTGCTTAGTTAATCCCTGCCTGACTCATCCTTAATGGGTTTATCCTAGCCTGACCTCTCCCTACTAAACCTCTCTTGGTTTGATTTTCCTGTTGTAGATTGTATCCGGGCGGACCTATCCATAGATGACCCTCATCGATTACCTTGGGGAGGAGGGGCCTCACGACTGCTCGTTTCAGCCTGACCAACAAGAACCGTCAAAGAGTCGTGATCAAACTTGTATACGTGTTCCACTAAGTCATGTTCATGGGGAGCAATTCTCTTAGCCACCTGATTAGTGGCCGCTCTCCTGCTCACTCGGTCAAGGTTTTTAGCCTTTTCAGCGTGTTCACCAATGACGATGTCCATCTCAAATATTGGAAAGAGAAACACGGAGAAAAGCAATAAGAAAACACATAAACAATGAAAGCTAAGGAGAACAAAAACAAATACTTACGACATTTGCGTTGGGAAGAGATTTTGAGAAAGAAACCCAATTCAATCAACTAATTTTCAACGTACAAATATCGACGATCCTTGACCTCCCAAGAAGTCTGAGCCGTAGTAACCATAACATTAGCCTAGTCCCGGGTCATCACTGACATAACCTTGTTTCATAGTTTGGGGCTGTAAAAATACATCGGAACACTGCTTCGAGCCAACCGATAAGTAGGATCAGCCACCACAGTCTCCCCTCAGTCGCCATTAACAAAAAACCAACTGTTCTTCCATTATTTATTCGATGAAGGGAACCCCCAGATAAAGCCTTTGTGATCTTTATATGTAGGAGGAGTCATTTTTTTTATAACCATGAGGAATCTAGCTGCTCGAGAAGGTCGCTTGAAGATAGAAGGTACCTCCAATATTAGATTGCCCCAGGGTGTAAAAGTTACGTATCTTTTAGAGGGTCGGGGGGTACTTGGCCCTGATCTTCTTCTACATGTGCTAAAAATTGATCAGCACCTGGTGCGAGTTGGGGTTCAGATGAGTTGGGGCGATCCCCGCATCTGCCAAGAATCGAGCGATAAAGGGGAATGGAGAAAGTGACCCCAGAGGACAACATGGCTATGTAAATGGAAAATGCCCTAGGAGGAGGATTCCATACAGCGCGCTTACCGCTACAAGACAGTCGCACCGAGAGTAGAAAGTCAAACCGATCTCGAAACTTCTCAAGTTCACCAGTAGTCACTAAGTTTATTTTGTAATAAAAAATGCAAGGGTGATCTGTAAACAACTTTAACATTAATGCCAGTCCCTCCCTTGGGGTCTCCTTCATCTTTTGCTTCTGCAAGACTATCTTTAAATCGCCTACTAGTCGAACGACTTCTTTCAGTGAAGCTTTGGAGGTTTGAAGAGAACTTGCTGTCTTTGACATTTCTAGGCAAACATCAACAGAAGAAAAAGTATGAGGATTAATAGATGAATGAACAAAGTTAGGGCGAGCCACAGAGTAATCTATATTTAAAGCAACAAGTTGAAACGAATGGGTATATGCATGAAAGTGACCCCAAAGTATGGACTCAAGCCTAGTGATATTTTCATTATCGCTAACCTCAGTGGCGTGCATGAGAAGTTCAAAATATCGATAACAGAGAGTTGAATCCATACCTGGAATGTTAATGAAGGTTATGAGAACACGAATGATTTGCAAAGAAGGGAAGGAAATTAAGAAAAGTTTGAAGAAGGAGAAATTAAGGTTTCCTTTACTAAGAGACTCTATTTAAAGTTATGAGAGGGAAGTGAAGAGTTTCGAATTATATAAAGGAGTATGTGACATCATCAGACCATACTCACGTCACTAGACGAGAGTAAAAGTAGGTGCAGGAAGTCTAAACATCACACACCGTTCGAAATTCAAAACAGGGGCTAAATGATTGCATCGGCCGAAACGAGCGTGATTGATAGCTGTAAAATATTCAATGCCCATTAATGAACTAGAAGACGATAAAAAAGAACAAATTAAACACACTTCGCCGAGTGAGCTCCATTTGGAACGAGATACTCGGTCTCGTATGTTTAAAGGCGTATTGTTATTAGTGAAATTTAGACAATATGACACAACAACAAAAGATGAGAGTCGGGGATGCCACATCACTAGAAGTCAACCTGATCGAGTCAACCCAAGTTGACCAAAGAACACTCATCAAACTCCTAGACCAAGATAGCACAAACGATCGGGGAGGGATACCCCGATCAAGGCTACCAAGATTATTAGGGCTGAGGCCATGATTGGGTGAAGCCACTGATCGGGGGAATGAGAGTTTGATTGGGTGTAATAGACGGTCGGTTGTATGACACGCGGACAACATTTAGATTTACCAAAAGCCACGAATCAAAGCACGAATAGAATGAATCCTACTAAAATAAGGTGTCTAGAAGCATAATTTGATGAGGAAGTAAATTTCCTTATGGATATCAAAGTCCAAACTAGACAAGAAGCCCAATTCAATCGAAACATAATCAATGAAAGATAATGAAGAAGGGAAATACGACCCCGATAAGTTAGAGTTTGGTTTAATTACGGGAAATTTCTTTACATGTACAACAAGAATTAGGGTTCTACGCATTTATAAATAGACCCTTAAACCACCCACAAAAGGTAGAAGGTTAATTAAGAATATAAGAGAGCAGACAAGAATGTGTATGTAATTTTTTATTAATTTAGTGGATTATTTTTCCTCGTACCGTTATCGGCGACTGTGGATGTTTCCTCGCCTTAGGGTTTTACCACATAAAATCTTGTGTTGCTTCTCGTATTTTTTTGTTTTTTGTTTTATTTACAATTTGATGACTTACTCTTATTACCTGTTTGACGAGTGGTCAATCCAAAAATCGCCATTAACACACACACACACACACACACACACACACACACACACATATATATATATATAGTCCTTCTATTGGACCATTGGATTTAAAAGATGCTTTGATAAGTAAAAACATCCAGATAAAATCATTTAAATCCAATGACCTACATGTAAGGAACTGATACATCTTATATCAATTCAAGCTGACAATAGAATTTATATATATATATATATATATATATATATATATATATATATATATATATTCGGAGTCTCTTATGGAAATCGAGTGGGATTCTAGTAGTGTAGTTCAATTTGACTTGTTTCCTTATAAGAATGTAGTCTTCGAAAAGGAATCAAGTTGTTTCCTGATTGGGGGACTCTAACTTAAAGGTCCATTATTTAGGATTCCTTCATGACGAATATCTTCGCGTATTTAATGACTTTAACCCGTATGATAATTTCTTATTCGGGTTGTTTTTACTCCAGTGTAAGAATGATACCTAATGGTCCCGAGTAGTGCCGTTTAAGCCCGAGTGGAAGCGTTGTTTTAACCAGTCCCGAGTGTTGTTAACTGATCCCGAGTAGGGCTTTATTCAGTATATGCTTACTCGGGCTTTCTCCTCTTTAATGATGCCTTGTAGGATATTTCCCGGATGCCCATTTAAGCATCCACCTGGCTATTTTTTCCTTAATGTCAATGACGTGTATGCTTGGTAAAATTTACATACAACAATACCCCCTTAAAATATTTTTGCCGAGAAGATTTTATTTCGGGCAAGAATATTTTAATCATTTTGATTTTCTTTCGTCAGAAAAACCGCCTTGCCATAATGACGTATTTTAATGATGACTCTGTAATTTCGATTCGCTTTGTCACGCAAGATCTTAAATGATAGCGACGTTTCAAAGTTTTGACGGTTGAGGGCTACTTCTTGTCTTGACACGTGTCCCTTGTCTTTTCGTTTTTCAATATTATTTATGAGAAATGATTTTTGCATTTCCCCTAACGCCGCCAACGCCATCGGTTTTCGTCATAAAACTTTTTCCCGCTTTGAAATCTTAGGGTTTCGTTCCATCTCGCCTTTAAATTATTCGTTGAGGGACTGTTGGTTTATTCTCAAAAATCCAGCAGAAATCTCTTTAAACTTAGATTTCTTCATCAGAAGTTCGCGATTCTCCGCTTTGAAGATCTTGCATCAGTCTCAATTCAAGGTTAGTTTTAATGAGGCCATCTTCCCGTCATCGTCTCTTTAAAATTGGTTTTGATGCATTAGAGCGTGGGGATTTCCAGTTAGTATCTTGTATTAAACGATTACTGGGGATATCCCAAATGATGAACCTCCATTTTTAGAGGTTGATTTTTCTGGGCTTCACCCTGACGTCACTTTTAGCCCCATATCGAGTTCTCCATCTAGTTCTGATTCTGATATTTCTGATCACAGGGTATCTTCTCGAAGGATGGGTAAACATCAAAGCACAAGCAAGGTATACAAGCACGGCTCGATGTTGGTTTAATAAGAATAATGGTAAATTTAATAAGAATTTTTTTTTCCTTATTAATGTTTTTTGATGTTGGTTTTGACAGGACAATGGATAGGGTGAAAATAGTCATATCTTACAACGGTCGATGGGAGCAATTACCAGACTGAAATCAGAGGTATTTAGGTTCCGATAACCAAGGTTTGTATGTGTCAAAGAATTTGAGTTACGACGAACTGATGTCGATCGTGCAAACCATTGTGAAGTTTGATGAGAACAAATACAATGTTGAGCTACAGTCTCTATCGATTGTTCCTGGGACTACATGTCGTACATTTATAAGAAACAATGACGATGTTCAGTTTATGCTAGGGGAAGATAGGGTGATCCCTCAAGTATGTGTTAGTCTAATCGAGAGGCCAGTGGGAGGTGTCATTGGTGAAGATATCCCTCATCCTGATAACACCCAACAATTTCGATCGTCAGGCGGAAGCAACCAATTGTTCACAGAAAGAAGTGGGATTGATGGTCGGGAAAACATATATGTTGTCCCACCGGAAGTAGTCGCCCATGATAATAGACCGAAACCTCAATTCAACGATGTATTTGGTTGTCATATTGAGATGAATGGTAGAGAGTACAACCACTAATAGAATGAGATCTACAATGACATTACTAATGAGGAGAATACAACACTGAATGTTGGGGTGAATCATGAGGTGGATAATGAGGGCAATTTAAATTCTGTAGAAAATGTAGAGGAAAATCAGGAAGATGCAGAACCTGTCGAAACGGAAAGACGTGTAAGACATGTACACAGATTTAGTTCCAGTGCACCAGATATAGTTGGGACCTCTGAGGGGAGGGCTAATGGAACTGCAGATGATTCAAATAATGCAAGAACATGGGTTATTCCAAGAGCAGAATCATACTCGTTTGGTATTGGTGGAAGCAGGAACTTGTTCGAAGATGAACCTACAAGCATGATATATAAAGGCCAGTTTTTTGCAACGAAAAAGGATTTGAAGAGACTAGTAGGCCATTTTGCAATGCGGCAGAACTTCGAGTAGAAGGTAAAAAGGTCGAATAAGACAACATTACATCTAGTTTGTTTGATGAGAAATTGTACGTGGAAGTTAAGAGCAGTGAGGAGAGATGAAGGCACATACTTTCAAGTAAGAAGTTTTGCCAACGAACACACTTGTCCATTAAAGGAAATTCACCTGCCGGCACCGACAACCTAGTGCAGTCACAATTGGAGAAGTTATTGCACCTAGACTTCAACAACAAGATGGTCGACTAATGCGTCCGAAGGACATAATCGTCGACATGAAATCAATGTATGGAATCCAAATCATGTACAGTAAGGCACACGCCGCCCTCGATTATGCGTTGTCACTGACATATGGAACACATGAGGAAACCTTCCAACTGCTTCCATTATTTGGTTACGTTTTGGAACAACAAAATCCTGGTACAATCACTGACTTACAGTGCAACGAAGATGATACATTTCTATACTTCTTCATGTCGATTGGTGCCTCACTTAGAGGATTCCGAACGTGTATGCGTCTATTCATTGCCGTTGATGGTACCCATTTGAAGGGACGATTCCGGGGTACAATGTTTGTTGCAACAGCACAAGATGGGAACGAACAGGTGTATCCAATTGCTTTTGGGTACGGCGACTCAGAAAACAACCTTTCATGGGAATGGTTTTTGGATTGCTTGAAGAGTGCTCTAGGTCATATTGATGAGCTAGTTTTCATTTTCGATAGGCATGCAAGCATTGAAGCAGGGATTTCTAAAGTGTTCCCTTATGCCACCCATACCATATGTTGTTGGCACTTTGCTGAAAATGTCAAAAAGCGATTTCATAGGAAGGATGTTACCGTAATAATAGACAAAGCAGCACGCGCATACACCGAGTTTGAATATAACCAGCATATGGAAGAGTTAAGAAACTTGCACCAGACTGCATATGATTATGTCATTGATGCCGGTCCACACAAGTGGTCCCGTGTACACTACCCGGAAAGAAGGTACAGGGTGATGAAGACTAATGCTGCAGAATGCATAAACTCATGCCTCAAATTTGCACGCCAACTGCCTATGTTGACTCAGGCTGAGTTCATTAGGAATATGCTGCAACGGTGGTTTCATGATCGTTATAGAGCTGCACAAACCATGCGTCATCAGTTGACCGACGCAGCACATCTTGTGCTCTTAAAACGTGTGGAGAAGTGTGGTTATTTGACAGTTAATCCAGTCGACTGGAACATTTTTTTGGTCAGACGGTCTGGAAAACAGTGGACTGTAGACTTAGCTCGGAAGACTTGTACTTGTAACAAATTTCAAATGGATCATTTTCCACGTTCTCACGCCCTTGCGGCGGCACGGTAGATTATTGTAACTTGGACTTCACAACTTTGAAAACCTATTGATCATTTTCTTGGTGAAGTTGATCGTTTTCAATTTTTTTTACAGGGAGCGAAATTTGGACTTCACAGCTTTGTGTGCGGACTACTACAAGACACAGACACTTATTAACGCGTACTCGGTTCCTATTATGTCGGTGGGCCATGCTTCCACTTGGGTTGTGCCATCTGACATTGCTCAGAGGGTGATTTTGAATCCAAACTCCAAGAGACAAGCAGGACGCCCGAGGGCGGGTCGCCATGTCTCGTCTTCGGAGAGGACAACTACACAATCCTGTAGGAGATGTGGACACCCAAGACATAATTCCAGAAGATGTTCTAATCCACTGATGATTAATGAAGGTACAAGAATAGCTGTTCCCGATGAATACCGCCGCAAGTGTAGCATCTGTCATTCAATTGGACACAACAAACAAACGTGCCCTAACATTGACTCTAATAGGGAATGAATGATAATTTTTTGATTACATTGAAAACTTTTGGAAGTGTATCATATTGTAATAATTTTGAATTGCAATAATTACTTATTATTGAATGAATTAATATTAACAAATGAAATAATATTAATGAATGAATAATGAACGAATTAATGTTCATGAAATAATGACATGTCTGTGTACAACTACAATGGTAATATACAAAAAATCACTTGGCGGGCTTGGAGTTAGCAAAAATCTCCACAACCATTTTTTCCCGAATCATCCCCATGTCATCCTCCGACCAATCAAAAGGCCTTCGGTTCGCCACTATGTACTCGATAATTCTCAAAGTATGGGGACCACAGTTACCTCTACAATTCGGGACATAAAACACCATTAGAAATCGTTCATAAAGAATATGTAAACACGTGAATGAAATAGAATGTCTAACGATTTCTTTTATTGGGGGACTGTAGAAGGATGCACCAGACTAACCGAGAAGGGCTTATTTTCCCGAGTGAAAGCCCGACGCCCAGGACGTCGTTCTGTGTGGAACCCTGCTTACTCAATATGGAGGGTAAAAACCACCATAATGGCCGGACCTGCTGGTGCCTGATCTGATACGGGACTTCCTGTCTCCAGGGGTCATAAATATCAATCTTCCCGCGACTAAGGTCGACGCTCACCACCAGCCAATGTTGGGCCCCAACGTTGTCCGGAATCAGCACCTGTAATTGTTTGCATGCCGTGTTAGCTGAGGATATACTTACAATTTTTTTTTGAATCATCTCAATCATGTAACACTTACCTGGTCAACCTTGTGCCATGGGCGGTTTCCACTCGTGGTTGCTCTACGGACCATGAGAAGGTCCTCTTCCAACCATCGGGACTGCAACACATTCCACCTTGCCGTGCTCACAGCACCGTGGGAATCACGAGGCATCATCTGCTCCCACATGTACAACATAAGTGGTTGTACAAGCATTGACAAGATCGTATTATTAATACAGAAGCATAAAATCCGATGTGATTCCCATATGTTATAACTTCTTACATAAAATTGTGTATCCAATTGTTGATCCTCTGGTTGTACACATTGTGGAATCCTCGCTGACGCTTGCGTAGAATATTTAGGTATGCATCCATATGCTGACAAACAATAAAACCACCGTAGTTGTTAACAATTCAACAATACTTACACAAAAGTTAATATGAAATATAATAAGTACGTACCGTGTCCTCCAAGTCCATGAAGTTGGACTGCGTGACAAAAGTTAATATGAAATATAATAAGTACGTACCGTGTCCTCCAAGTCCATGAAGTTGGACTGCATACGCACGAACCATCCCATGGTAACTGGTGACAACACGTCCACATCACGGCTGTATAATGATTGAATTACCTTAGCTATACATAAATTAGAATAAACAAGAAATGTACATCCATTTGTATTATAAAAGGTTATACTCACTGTTCCCCGTTGATGTTCCTCTTGAAGGCCTTGTATGCTGCTAGGTGGTCACCGTCCACTAGTCCGTGGGGGTCAAAAATGTGTTCCACGGACTTGGGCCGTGTCTTTAACCTCTTTGGACGGTATGGATCTGTGTAAGGGCTCACCAACTGCCATCCGCGCTTACCTAAACGCTTCACCGGGGGAGGGGACCGGTCCAACGTCACGGACGTGCTGGGTGGGGAAGGGGACCTCTCCGACGCCACGGACGTGCTGGGTAGGGGAAGGGACAGTTTTGACGCCACGGAAGTGCTGGGTTGGGAAGGGGACTGCTCCGACGGGACTGACGTGCTGGGTGGGGGAGAGGACCTCTCCGACGCCACGGACGTGCTAGGTGGGGGAGGGGACCGCGGTGGTTGAATCGATATGCTAGGAGGTGGGGGAAATGATGTGCTGCGAGGGGGGGGGGACCCCTGAGCCTGGGTGTCTGTCCCCCCTGTAAACCTATCAGTCGACCCTCCGGGACTAAATAATTGATCAGGAGGTGGGGGGCCATCCCGGTGTGTACTTAAGGTCGAATGGTGAAGCCCCCAGATCATATCAAGTAACAATCGGTGTTGCTGCTGACGATCCTCATCACTCTTTTGGATCATATCCAACAACTCCAAGTGTTGACGTTGTCGATTCTCGTCACTCTTTCGGAGGGCTTTACCCACATCGTTCAATATTTCAGTCCACAGAGCCTGAAATCATGTCTACAATGTTAGTACAAAACTCTGAACACGTGTTACTAAAAAACACTTAACTTTGTTTTCAGCTTACCTTTCCATCACGTCCAACGAAACCACGGGAATCCCCTACAGATGTACCATGTCCGGGGGTGGAAAACCGAACCCGCCTATGCCTATGCCTATGCCTTTCTCGTTGAGGGTCTGTCTGATATCCCTCACTGTCACTGGGCTTCAAACCCCCAGCAGCGGGCTAAGATCCCTCACTGTCAATGGTCCTGTCTGTACCACTGATCCGGCCTAAGGTGGTCTGATCAGGGACCTCAGGCGGCATATCATCCATGTCATCTTCTACATAGACGGTCCCCCCCTCGTCTAGGCTGGCATAGTACGGTGCTTGTCTCTCAGCTGGTGTCGGCACCAGTTCCTTGAGCGCAAACATCTGAAATATTAGTTAGAACAATGTCATTGTACAATTACTAACTAATAAAAACATTAACAAAATAAATACATACCCTGGCTTTGAAAATCTTTGCTAGCTTCTTCCCTTTCGGTTGTTTGGTCAACTCCCACTTCAAAATACGGGGAGTCTGATCAGTAACCCTCCGGACACCGACCTCTTTGGCCAACTCAGGGATCACCTCCAAAGCAAATATCTGCATCATGGATAAGTATGATAAGTATCCATACAATTTTAGGCACCAACAATAAAGTACAATTTGTAGTTCGAACTTCTTACCAACAGGGCATGAGAAAGACCGTATATGTTGTAGGTCTCCACCCAGTGTAAATCAACTCCCTTTTCCTGCCGGCGTCGCTCGAACCCGTCTCTTCGCCCATCAAGCGCATGCTTGAATGAGTGAATAGAATGCCTGTACACGTAGACACCCCACGGGAACGCATCGAACGCATCTAGGTCCTCAACCACCCGAAACTGCCAAAATGGAATCTTGAATATCTCATCCACCCCCATCAATATCCAGTTCAGAATATATAAGAGGCAGAGCTTGACAGCATCGTACGCCTGTCCGAAATCTGTGCAGGTGACAACACCCCTAATCTGCTCCAGCGACACCTCCTCGGCTCCAAGAAAGTACCGCTCATGTATGCCATTCTCCACTGCTGCATACATTGTGGTCTCTGGTACAACTCCAAACCGCAGTCCGGTGATCAGGTAAAATTCCACCTTCGAAAACCTCACCGAATGGGTTCCTAACATGAAGTGCATCTCATCTGTGGGGCCGTTATGATGGAGCTCCCTCAAAGGCAACCGATGGATAATACCATCGGAAAACTTCATCTCCCTATGCATCGTCAGGAAATGCCCAAAACATGACGTCATGAACCGCCGATGGTCTTCATCTGCAAAATCTACAGGGACACGGTTCAGAGCGTCGTCTATATGGGCGAGGCATCAAAATGGTTGTGTCGTGTCAGTTTGCCCTCGTACCAGTATTCTTCTGGAGTTTTAAGTGAATCCCTCAACCTAATTCTCATCTGCAATGTAACAGAAATACAACATCATTAGATAGAATTTTATTAAAAATCTCGATCTCTTTCAAAACAGCTCGATTGCTTTACAAAAAGTCTCGATCCCTTTTCAAAAAGGCTCGATCCCTTTCAAAAGAGCTCGATTTCTTTACAAAAGGTCTCGATTCCTTTTCAAAAATTCTCGATCCCTTTCAAAAAGTCTCGATCCCTTTCAAAAAGTCTCGATCCCTTTCAAATAGGCTCGATCCAATTTAAAAATAGCTCGAAACATATTCAAAAAAGCTCGATCCCTTTTCAAAAAGGCTCGATTTCTTTCAAAAAGGCTCGATCCCTTTTCAAAAAAGCTCGATTCCTTATCAAAAAGGCTTGATCCCTTTCAAAAAGGCTCGATCCCTTGCCAAAAGGCTCGATCCCTTTAAAAAAAGCTCGATCCTTTTCAAAATAACCTCCACCCCTTTTTTAAAAAGCTCGATCCCTCTTAAAAAAGTCTCGATCCCTTTTCAAAAAAGCTCGATCCTTTTCAAAATGGCTCGATTCTTTTTTTAAAAAGCTCGATTATTTTTTAAAAAAGCTCGATTCCTTTTCAAAAACCTAGATCTACCAAAACCTGTTTTTTCACGATAAAAATAGCTCGACTAATCAAATAAGCTCGATTTTCTTGAAAAAGGTCTCAAAAACCCAGATTTCATCTTCCTCAACTGATATTCAACCAAATTACAAACCCTAACCTAAACCACAACCATTCACAATTCTCTATTTTAACCGGTTTCTACAATCCTATCAACAAAACTCAATTCTAACATGTAAGGCAAGTTAACAACAACAAAAACGAGGAAAAATAACCAATCTTACCTTTGTCAATCGTAGCTCTTCCGGTCACTTCACCGTTGATTAGTTTCCCGTCGGTTTGACTGTTGCTTCTCTCTGACTTTGAAAACGACAACTTCCTCACTGTTAAATATTTCGGGGTATTTTTGTCTCAAACGCTCTTTTGGTGCCTTTTAAACATACATTAATAAAGTGATGATATTTGCACAACATACCCCTCAAATAGTGCCAATAATTTTTTGACCCCTATGTCGATATAGTATGCTTTTAGGTTGACATAATTGATGTTGATAGTCCCATTAAAGTAACTATATATATTTATTGGTATAATTATGTTGATAATCATCAACTTAAATCATTACTATCAAACTGATCATTAGATAGGGAATTGGTTTCAAAATTACTATTTTTTACAAACACTGTTATACTAATGATTATTTTATCCAATTCCATCAATTTCTATCAAATTAGCGGTATTTGTTAAATAAGGGGATGATATTAATGATATTAATTTATTTAAATACTTTTTGGAAATCAATTTTTTATTTTGTTTTTTAAAATAAATAATTATATTTAGTGTGTGTATACACGTAAAGCATATCTTATATGTGTGTGTGTGTGTGTGTGTGTTTTCAACTTATCTCAAATATATTTTCAGAATTTTTAGATTTTGTAGCCTTAGGGCCTGTCCTGTAAGCGTTTTTTTGTTATTGTTTTTCAAAAATAAAAATGAAAATGAAAACAGTATTTTTGGTTTCAGTTTTAAATTTTTAAAAAGACGTCTGGTAGAATATACTGAAAACTGTATTTTGAAAATGAAAGCGAAAAAAACGCATTCGGTAGGTTAACCGAAAACTATCAAAAATTGAAATATTATTTTTTACATTTTGTTTAATATTATTACAACTATAAACAAATTGATTAAATAATTAACCAATATAACTTTTGTATTGTAATTTTTAAATTAAACAAAAGTAACAAAAAAAATTAATTCAAAAACACATATCAAAAAATATATTAATCAAAACTAAACTCTTAAATTATAATATTATCATATGTAAATTTTATCAGATGTACACATCATTGACAAGGTGGATAAGATTGCCAGGTAGATATCCGTATTAGCATTCAGAAAATATCCCGTAAGATATCATCAAAGAATAGGAACCCAAGTAAGTATAAATGCAAGTATTGAGCAAGACCTGCTTGGGGATCAGCTGACGTCATGTTCTACTCGGGACAAATATGAAGAAATCCAAATAAAGTAGTAAATCTTTATTTCAATAATGGATTTTGGCTCGGTTGTTTGTTCAACAGCCTGTGGACATTTCTTCGATCACCGGAGTTTTACCACGTAAAACTTGTGTCTAACTAGTTTCAAATTGCATTCTCCTTCTCTTTCTCTTTCTCTTTCTCTTTGAGGTCACGACTAAAATCCAATATTGTTGACTTTCTCACATATCGAGAAATTGACGTCACCAATTGGCGCTAGAGGGAGGGGTTGAACCTTCGATTTGATTAAAAGTAATGGCGGGAAGTGAAGGCAAAAACAGTTCTGGGGATGTCCAAAAATCTCCAGATAACGTTCATATAGGTGGTAGTTCACGAGATCTCGCCGCGACCACTGAGAACCAACCAACATCTCTAGCGGGGATCCAACAAATCCCTTCGACCAGAGAAGACCTGACACGACTCTTTCATGAGGCATTACAATAGCTGTTAGCGGACGCGGCAAAAGAAGGGGTTGATCTATTAGCTACAGAAACTTAACCTTCTAACCCCCCACTTACAAGGCTTCGTTCAGTTATAGTTGGGCCGGAACCAGATACACCGAAAACTGGTAGAAACTGTCCCAGTCAATCAAGATGGAGGTGTAACACGCAATCAGGATAAGGGATGTGAAACACCCGAAGAGGAATGACCACGCCAAAGACAGAGCCATGGTCAGATAGCCCATGATAGTCACCGCAAGCACGACCGACACAGGGATCGGTCATCGTCATCAGAGGATAGTGATCAGCACCATCGCAAGCGTCGTCATGGAACCATATGCCTGCAAGGATCGACCCGTGAGACTCGGCAGCAAAGTGAAGAGGTGCTAGAAAACGGCATGACGGTCACCCGATGGTTTAACCATTATAGATATCCGATGGGAGATAGAGATGTTATAATTCAGAGTCTGACCCGAGAAGTTGAAAACAATAGGCGTCAAATGGACGTGCTAGTTAGATGATATGGGTACAATGACTTATCCGACGACGATTCGGATAGTCCATTCACTAGGGACATCCTGCAAACCCCATTTCCAGAAAGATTCAGGATGCCACACGTAGAACAGTTCAAGAAAGATACAGATCCTAAAGAACACGTCAAATGGTATAAAAGCGCTATGGCTCAGTATGCCCACATCAACCCTTTACTATGTATCAACTTTCCACAGACTCTAGGAGACACAAGCTCAAGATGGTTTGGAAGATTGCCCTCAGCAAGCATAGGAAGTTTTGGTGAATTAAGCAAAAGTTTCTCAAGACAATTTCTAGGTAACGTATATAAGAAAAAATCAGTGGCTTACCTTTCTCAGCTAAAACAAGGGAAATATGAGTCGTTAAAAAAATACCTGGAGAGATTCGGCCAGGCGGTATCAGAAATCGACAATGCAAATAATGAAGCAACAATTGTTGCGTTCATAAACAACTTACAGAATGGACGGCTATCATTTGACCTAAGAAGGGCCCGTCTAACCAGATATGCAGATATGATGGACATGGCCGGGGGATATGCACTAGCCGAAGAAGAGGAGTTAGCCACGGGAGGATGCTATATGCATGGAGGGAAACCTGAACAAAAAGACCAAAAGGGAAAACAAAAAGGAAACGGTAAAGAAAGAAGCAAGGATGGAGGAAACAGACGTAATGTCAACCAGACCACAGAGAAATTTTGAGGAAAATACACAAACTACACCCTTCTTCGAAAAAAGCAGGAAGAAATCTAGCCATATTGGAAGAGAAGAATCTGGTAAAAGAGCCACGCTGACAGTCTCAGTTCATCCGGTGAGATACAATAAAGCACTGCAGATTCCACAAGGAAACCGGTCATGAGACTTCCAAATGTTACCAGCTTAGAGACTACATAGAGACCCTAATTCGGGAAGGACACTTACAAGATATAGTCTTGAAAAGAGATGAGAGGTCAGAAGTGAAGAAAGAGACTAGGACCGATCATAGTTCAGGTCGAAACCAAAAGGCCAGCCCCGAGGCTAATGAAGTAATACAAACAATCTTTGGAGGACCATCAACTGGTAGAAGTAACCGAGAGCGAACTCAGGAAATCAGAGAAGCGGTGGAAGCAAGGCAAAACTTTGATGTCAACTCTATCGAACCAGACCCGAAAATGGTAAAGGAAGGATAGGACCCAATAATATTCGCAGAAGCTGACTCACATGGGGTCGATGTTCGACCAAATGATGCCCTGGTCATAAGTGCTCGAATTGGACACAGGAAAGTCAGGAGAATTTTAATAGACAATGGTAGTTCGACTGATATTCTCAATGTAGCTGTCTACGATCAACTCAGGTTAGACCGAAAGGATCTACAACCTTTTCATACCCCACTCAAAGGATTCAGGGGAGTTGAGGTCAGGTCTATCAGGACGATAAAGTTTCCCTTAAAAATTGGAGTAGCACCTTGTCAGAGAACAATATTACTCGATTTTGTAGTGGTAGACTTAGACAATTGGCCTTATAACGCATTGTTAGGTCGGTCATTCTTGAATAAAACTAAGGCCGTAACAGCTACTTACGCCCTAATGATCAAATTCCAGACCAAACGGGGGGTTGAAGTAGTCAAGGGGTCCCAAGAGATGTCCCGAAGAGCTAATCTGTCAGTTTACAAAGATAGAGACAATGGTGGACAAGTATGCACTATAACACAACTAAATCAGAACAAAGAGTCACTATCATTCGAGTTTGACCCAAGTGAAGAACCGAAGGAGTCCAAAAATGAACCGGTTGAAGAATTAATCTTGAAAGAGGATAAACCAGACAAGAAGATCAAAATCGGGGCCAATTTGGAAGAAAAAGTTAAACAAAGCCTTACTGATCTGCTCAAAGAATACAAGGATGTGTTCGCCTGGAGTCATGAAGACATGGTCGGGATAGATGACCGAATAATATCACATCGTCTCGCGGTAGACCTGAATGTAAAACCAGTAATACAAAAAAGAATGTCATTCAACCTCGAAAGAAGTCAGGCAATCAAACAGGAAGTGGAGAAGTTACTCGTTGTAGGGTCAATTAGAGAGATCAGTTACCCTCAATAGGTAGCTAATGTAGTCCTCGTCTAGAACAAAAATGGTCAATGGAAAATGTACGTAGATTTCACAGACTTGAATAAAGCATGCCCAAAAGACAGTTTTCCACTGCCAATGATAGACCAATTGGTTGATGCCACACCAGGCCACGAATTACTCAGTTTCATGTACGCCTACTCAGGATATAACCAAATCCGGATGAATAAGGCTAATGAAGAAAAAACGGCGTTCACGACTGATCAGGGCTTATACTGTTACATAGTAATGCCCTTTGGGCTAAAGAATGCAGGTGCAACATACCAAAGGTTGGTCAACAGAATCTTTGCATGACAAATTGGAAGAAACATGGAAGTTTGCATAGATGACATGTTGACTAAGATCACCTCGGCAGATAGGCATACCTCAAACCTACAGGAGACATTCGATGTCTTGAAGCGATATCAAATGAAGCTGAATCCGAACAAGTGCCTATTTAAAGTTCCTTTAAGAATGTTCCTGGGTTTCCAAGTTCACCAGAGGGGAATCGAAGTAAACCCTGAAAAGATCCAAGCCCTACAAAAAATGACCTCACTAAGGATGGCAAAAGAAGTGCAGCGCTTAATAGGATGCTTAGCTTCCTTGGACAGATTTATTTCAAAGGCCGCAGACAAATGTGCTCCCTTTTTAAAGTAATTAAAAAAGGAAAAGGACTCGAATGGAACAAAGAATGCGAACAGGCGTTCTTAAAATCAAAGAGTACCTAGGGCAAGCTCTCATCCTTTCAAAACCGAAAATGGGAGAGATACTCCACTTGTACTTATCAATTACGGAATTAGCAGCAAGCTCAATTCTAGTCAGAACAGAAGATGAAGTACAGAGGCCAGTATACTATACCAGCAAGGCACTTATTCCAGTTGAAACCAGGTATTCAAAGGTAGAAAAAATGGCCCTAGCATTGGTTTCAGCAGTAAGGAAACTGAGGCCATATTTTCAGGCTCATACAATCCAGGTTCTCACCGACTGCCCACTTAAGCAAATTTTACAGAAGCCAAAAATTTCAGGAAGACTAACCAAATGGGCAATCGAGCTAAGTGAATTCGATATCCAGTACATCCCTAGGATATCTCTCAAAGGCCAAGCAGTGGCAGATTTCATAGCAGAATTCACAGAACCAAACTTGGAAGCAAAAAAGATATTAGGCAAAAGTTTCTCATGGAAATTATATGTCGATGGCTCTTCAAATACTCACGGCAGCGGGGCAGGGATAGTAGTATGCACCCCAGAAGGAGATGATGTCGAGTGTACCATGAGATTCGACTTCAAAGCAATGAATAATCAAACAGAGTATGAGGCGCTACTAGCTAGACTCAGAGTCTGCATAGCCCTCAGAGCAGATGAGGTCGAGATATTTAGAGACTCACAGGTAGTCGTCAACCAAGTACTGGACGAATACCAAGCAAGAGATGAAGGTATGATAGCTTATCGTGACATAGCAAAACAACTCCTTCAGAGATTCAAAGAATATAAGATTGTCCAGATCCCCAGGGAGGAGAATGAAAAGGCAGATGCCTTGTCCAAGCTAGCATCAACAATGACCACAATCAGGCCAAAAACTATTTCGATCACACATCTCCTTAAACCGAGCACAGCTGAGCCAAAAACCTTTAAAATCTCATAAATCCGACCACCGTCAGACGGTTGGATGACTCTACTAAAAAGATTCCTGGAAGAAGGCGTACTCCCGGAAGATCCTCTACAAGCCTAAAGTATCAGATATCGGTAAGCAAGATACATATTGATCGGAGGAGAACTGTACAGAATGGGGTTTTCCTGAACACTCCAAAGATGTGTATCAGAGGAAGATGCATGTCAGATACTACAGGAAATCCATGATGGAGTATGAGGAAACCATACTGGGGGTAAAAGTTTAGCACACAAGGTACTCAGGCAAGGTTATTATTGGTCCAGTTTATTCTCGGATGTACAACGATGTTCGAAAAGCTGCAATATATGCCAAAGAATTGCTAACGATATCAGACAACCCCCTGAATAACTTAGAAGCCTTATGTCTCTATGGCCATTTTCCATGTGGGGTTTGTACTTAATTGGCCCAATGCCAGCAGAGACAGGGGGTGGAGCGAAGCATGCAATAGTAGCCGTTGACTATTTCACAAAGTGGGCAGAAGTTGAAGCATTAGTGCATATTACAGAAGCAAATACCATAAATTTTATGAAGAAAAATATAATCTACAGGTTTGGATTCCCAAGCACCATCATCACTGACAACGACACCCAGTTCGATAATCTAAAATTCAGACAGTTGTGCGAAGAGTACCAAATCGCCAATTACTACGCCACACTTGCCCACCCTCAAACAAATGGGCAAGCTGAAGCAGTAAACAAAATCATCAAGCATACACTCAAAGCAAAGCTAGATGCCAAGAAATGAAGTTGGGATAAAAAACTTCTCGAGGTACTATGGGCATATCGGACTACAACAAGAACTTCTACAGGAGAGACTCCATTCACTTTAGCATTTGGAACATAAGCTGTTATCCCTATAGAAACATCGTATGCGTCACCCAGGGTCAGGCTTTATAATGAAGACCAGAATGTTGATATGTTGTTACAAAGTATAGATGAGCTAAAAGAGAAAAGGGAGAAATCCAGAATACGAAATATAGCATATCAACAAAAAGTGGCCCGCCACTACAATTCTCATGTTCGAATCAGGAAATTCCAACAAGGAGACCTGGTACTCAAAAAGGTGTCACTGAAAATAAAAAATAAAGTTGCAGGTTCCTTGGCGGACAAGTGGGAAGGCCTGTACAAGATTGAAAGAGTAGCTGGTCATAGAGCATATTGGATTGCACGACCTGATGAAGGGGTTTTACCCCGACCATGCAATGCCCAATATTTAAAGATTTTTTATCCTTAAAATTTTGTTTGCCTTTTAGTTAGGACAATTTTAGTCTGGTCAATTATTAGTTTTGAAATTTAAATCATTGTTGGTTTTGCAGTTATAAATAAAAACCAAACTCTGGATTTTTGAAATCTAAAGCATATGATAATAAGAACATATGAAGGACGAGCATGATAATAAGAACATGTAAATAGAATGCTCGGGACCATTAATTTGATAAAATTCCTGAATAAGCGGAGAAGCTCGAAAGAGCCCGCCAGCCGAGCAAGGTCAGTTGACCTTAGTAAAAAGGCAAACCCGATGCACCAGATTCTGGAAAACGGCTCGGGGCACTGTCGGGAAAAATCCCGGTGAAATGCGCAGTTGTGTTAAGCAGTTCAAAAGCTTAACGATTCGGTAAACCCTTGCACAGACAAAACTAAGGAGACGTCCATGGTAACTTGTGCGAGGACTCGAACATATGATCATGGTGAGCCTTGATGTAATATTTGTTGGGGTTTATGTCTAAAAGATGTAATTTGTAAATGGATTTATTAAATAAATAAAAGAAAAAGTTCAATGCATTCTTGTTGTGTTGTTTATTATATAACTTGTGCATAAATTTAACATCCAAGATTGCCGGATGTAATCTCGAACTGTGTATATGAGTGTCATATACGGATGGATACAGTAAGAGACGTGCAATCTAAAGAGTCCATAGATAGCAAATAAAGTTGGGTACTTTATTTGTGGTTAATCTATAGTTGCCGTCCATTCCGTAATGTACGGTGATTCTATCTTGAATCATTTATATGGAGATATGAGAACGGATGAACTTTGTATGATGTGATCATATAGGACTGGGCCATGATTCATATGAATCTCTCACCAAGATCCGTTTACCGATGAGATTCATATATATCAACTAATGATGGCTATATATGGGTGATCTTAATCCTGATTGTCTTATCGACTCCTTCAGGTTAGATAGTGGTCTTTGATATACCATGGGTGAGGTCAGATGCATTTCCTGATCAATATACTCTGTATGTTGGGATTGCGGTTTGGCTTGTGGCTGAGAAGGTTTGTACACAATAGTGGAATCCACTCCTTCTTGTGAGAAGTAGATGGTAGTTCCCTTAAGGGTTGATTCGGGGCTTGGACATTATGAGCGCTCTCCTAATTCCGTGAGGAAATAGGATTTATTATCCATTAGAGAATCAACGGTACTTAAAGGATATATGTAATTAGAGAGATATAACGGACATTATGACCCAGCTCTAATTATGAACTACTGTGGAGGATCACACCATATGTAATAGCTATATCGATGGACACCGAGTTGTATCGGTCTGTGGAAAAACGTCTACAGTTGAAAGAGTACAGTTTCGGGTTTTTAGTGGAATAACACCGGAGTTAATAATCAAGGAATATTAATTAAAGAGTTTAATTAATGATTCCGAGGATTATTGGAGCTCAAAATACTGTGGGTCCATTAGGTCCCCTTGCTAGCCCGATTGATTTAGGTAACAAGGGTCACGGTTAATTAATTGGATTGTCCAATTAATTGTGTTACAAAAGTGACACGTATATATTTGAGAATTAATTGAATAATAAGATTATTTAATTAATGAATGTTAATAGTTAAATTAATTAAATAATTAGATTATTTAATTATATTGATAATTATGAATTATTAATTAACTATTAAATGGAGGGTGTTAGCTGATATATGGATTTAGGTGAAGATAAAATAATAGGATTATTTTATTTTGCTAAATCATTTATCTAAGTATTTGAATTTAAGTTTAAATTTAAAATACTTATTATCACTTTTAATATATTAGATATATTTGAAAAGGATAATTAAAAGAAATATATCAATTAATAACTCAAGAGATTGCATTGGATGTAAATTGATGTGTACATGAAACAATAATCAAAAGAAGAATTTGTATAGGATGCAAATACTTAATACATATATGATATATATATATATATATATATATATAAGTAAGCAAGCGGGATTGATTTTGAAAAAAAAAATGTGAGCAGCAGATATATATTTGAAAGTGAGCAGCAGTGCGTAGACATAGATTTTTTAAAATGAACAGCAGTGTGCAGTAAATATATATAGATATAAGAATGTTGTGCAGTGAATATATATAAAAGAATTATACATATATATATATGCAAAAAGCAAGATCAGTAGAGTAATATATATATATTTGCAAAAAGCGAGATCAGTAGAGCGAGATATATATATTTGTACATAAAATCTGAGAGCAGCAGAGTAATATATATATAAGTAGAGTAAGATATATATATATTGTTTCATGTATTATGTGTTTTTGAAACACATAGAAGAAAAAGTTTCTTCAATTCTCTCTACATCCTCCATTCAAGTTTCTGAGACTGTGACGCGCCTACACGCAGTTACCAGTTCCTGGAGATAGCGAGGAAGATCGAGTGGCTCAGACAGGAGTATATCGAAAAGTGAAGGAGCATCCAAACGTTGGTAAGTATATCTTCTTCTGATTATATCGATTTCAATTTCTTATGACTACATATTGTATGTATTAATTCCGAAAAATAATTACGATCTAAAGTTCACTGGTCCCAGATGCAGATATGATCTGTATAAAAAAATTTAAAACCTATTTCCGCTACGTGACCGGTGTATCGGGGTTCCAACAATGTTTGGGTAACAACTGAATAAGAAATGCGAGTGAATCTACTAGCTTGTTTCAAGATGACTCGTTTAATATAAGCCAGTTTAATATAAGACAGTTTAATAAGATACTCGGCATTAAAAATGTCTCCGGGTAACGAAACCAAGTTTAATAAGATACTCGGTGAAGTTACTCGAACAAAATTAGTCAGTTTAATAAGATACTTGACACAAAGAAATTGCATTAGCCAGTTTAATAAGATATTTGGCAGAGATTGCGTTAGCCAGTTCAATAAGATACTTGGCGTTATAAGCTATTCCAAATAATAAAACCAAGTTAGATAAGATACTCGGTACTCGGTGAAATTACTTGAGCAATAAGTCGGTCGGTTTAAACTACTTGGCTTTCTGAATTAAACAGTTTATAAAAATATGAAACTTCATTGATCAAAATCTTTATAGAGGTGGAAAATTTTACAAAAATGACTTAAGGTTGGGAAACGGATTTGGAACTCTTGCCGATGCTCGGGTCAGACACCATTTCATACTCACGGAGGAGACTTTCATTTGAAGGCCAAGCAATTATGTCGACCGAATCATCCATCCACTCGCTGTAATCTACTCCAGGGATCGGGCCAACATCAGGCGTCAAACCTTCTACACCGGATTCCTAACTGGCATAAAAGGTCGAGAGAGAATGCTCTGATGGAATCTCTGAATGCATTGGATGAGGCTCTTTACCTCGGTTGTGGCAGTAAGCTCTCCACTCTTTCATCTGAGTCCGAAGATATTCCAAGGACCGGTCCACATGGTTCTTGATTGACAACTCCCAATTGGTTTGGGCTTTATCAGTTACCCGATACTTGACTTTAAAAAATTCGCCAGCTGAAACTAACCCTTGCTGAAATTCCCGAAGGAGAAGGGCGTCATAAGCTGGGGACCTTTTGAAACGATCGACCCCCTGGACCTCAAGTTCCAACCTGGCATCCTTTGATAGGGACTCGACCGTCAAAGCTTGGCATTCCAAGTCTTCAATCTTCTGCTCATAGGATGACTTTGCCTGCTCAGCTTCCTGTTCGGCTTTAAGCATCAATTTCTGAGCAGCAGACAGTAAGTTTTGAAACGACATAGCCTTCTCCTATGCCAAAGAAGCTCTTTCCTCGGCTTCCACTTGCTTAGCCAAAAAGTGGTCGGTAAACATCTGGGCAGAGCTCACCTCCCTTTGATAAGCTGCCTCAACCCGAGCACGATTATCCTCACTCTCCATCAGTTGAGCTTCAAGACGCTTTATTAGATCGGCTTGATGTTGTTACATCTGAACCAACTTAGCAAACTCGGCCACCATCTACAAGGAAGTTAAATTAAAAATCTGGCAAGCAAAAGACTTGAAAAAAGTTAGGAGAGTAGAACTTACATAAGATGCGCCGTTGAAAATATTCGGAAGACGGCCTATTAAAGAGCCATCCCTGAAAAAACTCCAGTGGTCATCCCCAATGAAAGCCCGACCTGATGACATCGCCCTTAACATATCCTGGGGAGAAGGATAGGAAAGGCCTCTGGAGGATTCAGCCCTTACATCTTCAACCTCAGGAGGTAAGGAGCCCTTGTTCGGACAAGAAGTTTTCGCTCCTACTGATGCTTCAACATGAACGCTTGGGGGAATCTCAACCTCGGTATCTTCATCACTTGATCCAGTAAAGGAAACTACTTGAGGGACCTTATGAGGACAAGTAGGAGAGTCGATCGCTTTCCGTTTCTCAGCACGAGTACGATGGAAGCTGAGATCAGCCGAAAGGTCTTCCTGATCATCATCTCGGAAGGATCCAAAAAAGTCAGGATCGAGATTTGCTTGTCCATCAGAAGTTTTATCTCCATCCCCGGTATTCAACCGCTCTGTAAGAACCTCAACCGGGGAGCTCGACTCACCGACCCCCTCGCCAAGACCATCACTTTACCTCCCCTCATCTTCAGGTAACTTCTGAGCATGGTTAGCAGGGCCACTCGGACCACTAGATTCCCCTACGGTCGACTGAATGACCTCTTCGGGGACGTACTCAGGGATTTGCTCGTCAGCCTCATCAGATTCCTCATCCGATTCAGGCGGAGCAATGCCCTCCTTGCTTTGACGAGAATCTTCTTTTTTGCTCGCCTGAATTATCGATTTCACCTGGCGGGCTTGAACGTCGCAGACGATGTCCGAGTCATACACTTAATGATAAAGAGAACCAAGTCAAAAGTAAAATGAAAGCAAAAAAAAGGGTGGGAAGACCACTTACATCGCCTGCGATAGCCTGGAATCTGGCTAAAGAATCCAAGCTCTATCATCTTCTTCTCGCTGAAAAGATAAGACCTGCTCCTTTTTTTCAAAGTATGCACTGCAGACCGAGCAAGTCTGGTCTGCTCAGCATCGGAGAATTCAAGTTTTTTCTTGTTCCATATATCAGGGGAACAGAAAAAGCGGGGAACCTTTAGCACCGTCCGATTCCCCCCAGCCGAGAGAGTAACCTAAAGTCCTAAGTTCCCTTCGACAAAAAACCAGTTGTTCTTCAAGTGCTTGTTCGATGAAGGGAATCCCCACACGAAGCCTCTCTTTTTGGCATCATCAGAGGTTTCAACTCCCAGTTCACTTTTGTCCCCTCAGGGACCCAGCAATCTGGTGGATTAGACATGAGAAAATAAGTTCATGTCCTACTAGATTGCCTTAGTGTATAGAAGTGCCTGATTTCACTCTGGGAAGGCGGTGACAGGTTCATCCGGCTCCATATATGCCACATGCACATCAAGATCTTGTAGCTATTTAGGGCCAGTTGGGCTGGAGCGATCCCTGCTTCAGCCAGAAACTTGGCAATAAAAGGCTGAAGAGGAAGAGTGACGCCGCAACAAAGCATGGACCCATAAATAGCCACCATATCCGGGGGAGGGTTCCATGCGGCTTTATCATCATCATGAGACATTGTAATTGAGTCATCCAAGTCGAATCTAGCACGATACTACTCGATCTCATCTTCTCCGACCACATTCTGCTCGGCGTCATACCCACTCGGGCGATCGACAGAAAAAGAGATATGAGATGTTCTAAACTCCTCTTCAACGTCCTTCTCGTCAACAATTTGCTCCCTGATTCGAACGATGCCCGAGTTGTGCTTATGGACCTCGCTTTTACTTTGATGTTTTCCCATCCTGGATCGAAAAGGCACCCTGTGATCAGAAATGATAGATTCAGAACTAGATGATTCATAACTAAAACTTAAATGGACGTCAGGGTAAAGCCCGGAAACATCAACATCTAAAAAAGGAGGCTCATCAGGAGGTATCTCCCCCAATAGTCTACGAACGTAAGAAACCAGTTGAAAAATCTCCACGTTCAAGCGCTTCGAAGGTTATAGTAAAAAGACGACAACGGGAAGATGGATCCATTAAAACTAACCTTTGGAATAAAGAAACCTGTTGTAAAAAACTTCAACAGAGAATAAAGGTTTTCTGTGTAAGATAATCTGGGTTGGAAATTTCTGGTTTGAGTTTGTGAGAATAAACCAGAGCAACCCCGTTTAGTGGAGCATTTAAAGGGACAATAACACGAAACCCTAGGATCTAAAGAAGCGGGAAAAAAATCAAAGACAAATTAGATGACGTAGGCGGTGCACTAGAAGACGCGTAGGTCGTTTCTCATAAATGGTATTGAGAAATGAAGCGGTGGAAGACACGTGTAAAGAAAAGAACTGACCAAGACCGTCAGGACTCTAAAACGTCGCAATCATTGAGATGTCGCGTGAGGCGGCAAATTGAATTTACATGGTCACCATTAAGACACATCATTATGACAAGACATTTACTCTGGCATTAATGAGGAATAAAAGATTAAAGTGTTGATCAAAATACTTTCGCCCGGAACAAATTCCTATTCGGCAAAAAATGTTTTAAGGGGTTATTGTCATATGTAAATTTTATCAGATGTACACGTCATTGACAAGGTGGATAAGATTGCCAGGTAGATATCCGTATTAGCATTCAGAAAATATTTCGCAAGATATCACCAAAGAATAGGAACCCAAGTAAGTATAAATGCAAGTATTGAGCAAGACCTGCTCGGGATCAGCTGACGTCATGTTGTACTCGGGATCAGCTGACAGCATGTTCTACTCGGGACAAATATGAAGAAATCAGAATAAAGAAGTCCAGTACATAACTCGCATATGAACTAAGAGTCATATTAAAATACATAAAGATATCCATGTCGAAGAAGAATTCCAAGAAGATTAGTATACCAAACAGGAAAAAGGTTCAAAATCAAGCAACACCTTTATTTCTTCAAGAAGACTACACATTTGTAAGGAAATAAGTCCTAAATGAACTATATCACTAGAGTCTCATTCGATCTCTATACAAATCTCCAAAATAGAAAAGAAGATAAAGACTACTCCAACAAGTAACCAATTATAATTAAATACAAAAATCTTTCATTACTTGTACAAAAAGGATTAGGGTTCTATGTACATATAAATAGACCCATAATCTCGTCATAAAAAAATATAGAAGAGTACAGAGAGAAAAAAGAGAGATCGAGAGTTGTAAATCTTTATTTCAATAGTGGATTTTGGCTCGGTTGTTTGTTCAACCACCCATGGACGTTTCTCCGATCACTGGAGTTTTACCACGTAAAACTTGTGTCTAACTAGTTTCAAATTGCATTCTCCTTCTCTTTCTCTTTAAGGTCACGATGAAAATCCAATCTTGTTGACTTTTTTACACATCGAGAAATTGACGTCAACAAATATATATATTATAATAATATATAAAATATATATTAATTATTATTACATATATTATAATTTATATTATAATAATATATTATTATATTATATATATTATTATATATATTAAATATTATTATATTTTTTATATTATATCATATTATATTTTTATATATAGTAATACAAAATATATTACATTATATCCTATATAAATATATAATATTTGATATTATATTTATATATATATATATATATATATATATATATATATATATATATATATAAGAGGGGTACTTTGGTCATTTGAAAATTTTGTCTCATCTTGTCCTAGCCATATCAAACGCATAACAGTACAATTAATAGTTTAAAAAATATATTTTTTTTATATAAAAAAGGTGAAAAACAAAAATGAAATACAAAAACAAAAACAAAAAACACGTATTTTGTGTTTTTCAAATTTTTCACTTTTAACACTAGTTTTTGTTTTGTTTTTTTTTTCGGAAATAAAATGAAAAACGGTTAACAAACAAGTTTTCGAAATCGTTTTTGAAAAAAATAACGAAAACGAACTGAAAAATTGTTACTGATTTAAAAAAATATCTAAAATAAATTAATATCATTCCCTTATTTACCAAAATATCACTCAATGGATGGAAATTGATGGAATTTGATGTAATGATTATTATTGTAGCAGTGTTTATAAAAAAAAAGTGGTCATTTGGAAACCGATTCTCCATTTAATGACTATTTTAATAGTGGTGACCCAAGTTGATAGCCACTGGGATAATTTTCCCTACTATAATTGGTCCACCTTATAGGCTGTATAGAAAGATATGTTGTTAATGTACAACTACAACATATTTTGTATGTTATTATGGATGTAATGATATATAATGATAACTTATTATATATTCTTTCCGTATGGTATATTAGTTTGTCCATTGCAAAGTGATCTTTTAATTCATATCTTGTTTGAAAGCAACACAATTACAACCAACATTGTAACAAAAAAAACTAAGAAAAATCTCTCTTGCTTCTTGTTTTATTTTTCAATTTTCTCTACCATTCAAATCTGATATTTAAGATCCTCCCTATTTGAAATTAGGACCTTAGCTTCCTTTGATCTTTCTTCATATCTCTGAATTTCAGCTTCATTACTTTTTCTTTTTTTGAAGCAAACTTCAACTTTATTCTGGTTGTGTATAAACTCATCTTTTTCAGGGGACCAAAATGCGAAGAAGTTGCATATTCAAGCATCACAGTAAAAATACAACTTTCCCAAATTTGACTTTGATTCTAAAATCCATAAGCCCACTCTTCGATCACATTTATGTTGGGAAAAGGTGACACAGAAGCACATACCTAATATTCTTTACAATGTCTACTGATAGAAAAATAAAAAAAGAGAATCCAATCACACAATTCAAGATTTTACGTGGAAAACTCGAAACAGAGAAAAACCAGAAAAACCACAGTCGTCATGACAAAAAGAGAAAAATATTACTTTGTAAAAAATTGTTACAACTATACAATTTCAATATTATTTCTCTAATCCCAAGCCCCAATTACAACTAGATCGAGCCAATTTTGTGTTATATTTTGGCCCCTATTTTCCCATCCTTTGGCTTATGAATTCTTGTATTTAATGACTATTCTAGTCAATACATGCATTCAGTGCATTTCAGGCAAAGGAGATCAAAACCAGGACTTTCAGGCATAGGACAAGTTAAAGTCTCATGGAGGAGTACCTAGTTCGCTGGTCCCTATCCGCGATATGCTACCCGTGAACTAGGACCCATTTTACCTAAAGATGTCTTTGTCCAGAAGAGTTTGCTAATTTACACCATGATCTGACAACATCTCCTGCCAATTGACTTCACCAAGAAGACTTCATGGATGCACACCCGCAGATCGAGAGCTGAAATTCCTCAATCAGACTTCGCTAGTCTGCTTCACGGTTCCCACACCAGCGAACCCACCCGCGAACCCACCCGCGGATTGAGAGTTAAAAATCCACAAATTGCAGTTCACTGGTGCACTTCGCGGGTCCCTACCCACACATTACGGGTCACGAAGTTACTTAGATTCAGTGATATCGGCAGTTTCAGACCTATTTTTTACAACATTTTAAATACATTCTTTTCTTATTTTGTACACAGGCCGTGACAAGGCTACACATTAACTCACTCTCTTTCTTACCTCATCTAGATATAGGAATCATCTCCCACAAAATCTAAACCATTTCCTACCCAATTTCCTCACCAAATCACTTCACATATATCTCTTTTCGCTCCAATTCCATTCTAAATCCATATACACCATTCTCTTCATCACTACTCAATAAGGCAACTAGAAGATTGAATTAAAGCTTAAAGAATGAGGACTCTCTTCATGGGTTTTCTCTCACTTTCTTCTCTTAATTTATATTTTGTAATACACATGAGTGCCTAAATCACCCACAAGGGGTTGATGTGATATTCTTGTGAATTTTCAGTGTTGTATTTTGAACTCTATATTTAATAATCTATCAACTATGTTTCATCCTTTGTTTTAATTGTTTTTTAAAAATCAATTTGGTTAGATTGAACACCACTCTCTTTACAAGTTGTGAAAGAAATTATTTGAGTTATTAACTTGGTATACATTCTACCCGTTTTTCGAAAGACTCAATTTGATGGGAAGGATTGAACATGGGTACACTCCTCAAATGAAATCCAGTCCCTACAATCTCAACTCTTAACAAATCCCAAATGAGTGAACAATACTATACATCCTAGGTTGGTCACTTATGAAGGATTAACAATCAACACTATACAACCTAGGCTGATTACATTTTAAAGAGATTGGACCCTTATTTGATAGACGTTCATTAATGAGAGTTATTGATACACCTATTATTTGCTTGTTGGATCCATCAATTCCTTATTTCTCATTCACATATTTTCACACACATTCTTGCTAACTTAATTTAATTTTAGTTTAGCTTAATTGTTACTTGCATTGTGGTTTATAATTCCAAAAACCAAACATCCCATTTTACTTTTTAAGCACTTCTAGTATTAGAATTTAATTTGATCATCACTACCGTTCTATCCCTGTGGAACAATACTTCACTTGTCACCATACTTGTTTTTTAGCACATTTTGAGGCATTGATAAGGATTTTATAAACATCTTTTGACAAACAATTTTCCATACCAAAAATGACTTTGTCAAAACTAAGTCTTACCGAGCCCAAGTTTACGTATTTCTCTAGGTCCCTTTTGAGTTTACCCCCTCAAGAAATTCCATTGATCTCCTCTGGTCTCTCGCCCTCGGATATCCCCTTGGGTCTTCCCACAGATATCCCTCTAGTCTCTCACCCTCGAATATCCCCTGGGGTCTTCCCCGGATCTCCTCAGGATTTCACTCCTCGAATTCATTCACTCTCTAATGTTCCCACTCTAGTTTCTCCAAGTGTTATTCAACAAAAAATAAGCCTCCCTATTTATTGGGTCAATATCATTGGTCCCTAAGAAATAAGAAACTCATTAGAACCAAGAAATCCCTTGACAAGTCTTTCCTAAACAATGAATTGAATCAGAATTCCATAAGCAATTGGATTTGTTTGGTTTACTTTGGGAATACTTGCCAAATCCTTATAATATACACCTTTGATTTTTGAAAATTTTCAACCTCCATTAGCGCCATTACTCATGAAAAAGAATGAAAATAGTGAAAGGTTTATCAATAATTCATTAACAAATAGAGCTCCCAAACTACCTTTAAATAGATCAATATTCTTGACCGCCGGGAGACAATGGTCATATTGGACTTACTGTGCAAAAAATATTGGATTATACTGGCATTATTATTTCATTAATTCTAGACAACACAAATTTAGGCCCAATTTGGCATTGTTGTGCTGTGGGGAGAAGTGCTTTTGAAATTGCTGTAGGGGGGATTGCTTTTGGAATTGCTGTGGGAAGAATCAACTGAGTGTTTGGTAAACTGATTTTCAAAAGTGCTGTGAGAACTAAAAGCAATTTCAATGTGTTTAGTAAACTGAAATAAAAATTGTTGTGAGTGTGTAAAATTACTAAAAGAACATAAACATCTAAATGGTACTAATGTGCTATACTTTACATTTTTCTTGTTTATTTATGTTTAGTGTTAAGTGTTATATAATTATGGTATTTTATTGAATTAATTAGCCCCATTTTTTATTATACTTTATTTAATTAATTAGTCCAATTTCTTTATTTCTTTATTTCTTTATTTCTTTATTTCTTTATTTCTTTATTTTATTCTACTTTATTTTTTAATTTCATTTTTATTCTATTTTATTGAATTAATTATCCCAATTTTCTTATACAGTTATGGCAACATTTTTTTTTGTATAAAAATATAAGTCCAATTTTTTTTTGTTAAATTTCATTAACGGTAAGGACAAAGTTGGAAAGTTAGTAAAATTTCATTTAATATAACTATAGCGCGTTTTCTAAAAGCATAAACCAAAATCCAAAAGTATGTATCTGTAGTTTCTCAAAAACTCAGTTGGGAGAAGCTAAAAGTGACCAAAAGCACTTCCCAGCGATTTTACCAAACACACTGTCATAGATCCATAATCACTTTTGGCCCCAAAAGCAGCTGGGAAAACAATATCAAACTGGACCTTAATTCAAAAATTATTTGGGTTGTCTAGCATTGCTCTTATTAGTACTGTATAAGGTTAAAGGAAATAAAATTTTTAAGAATTAAATATTGTTATGTCCAGTAATGTCATATCAAATTAAGTGATACAAAAGGTAATTTTCAAACTTTAATGCAACAACTCACTGTAGCTATTTGTGCTAACGAAATGGTGGTAACGGTATGAGGTTTCTGTGCTTATTTTAGGGATCGTTTTGATTGCTACATTCAATAAACTGACGTTAATTTAGAAACGGTGGTAACGGTATGAGGTTTCTGTGTTTATTTTAAGCTTCGGTTTGATTGCTATATTCAATAAACTGATGTTAATTTAATAAAATTATCTGAGGATGGTAATGGGTCGGGTTCGGATCCAGTCCCAATAGACACAGACCTAATCCTGCCAAACAATTTGAGACCTAGATCCGAATATATTTATGGGTTTGGGTTCAGATCTAGACCCACGAGACTTAAGAAGACCAAGACCCGTCCTACAAACCCGTGGATTTAATCGGGTCTGGATTTGGACCTGATGACCGGCCAAACTAGTAACATTATCTTCTCAAAACATGTCATTCTATGTGAAATTTGTTTTCGTTGGAACTGTTAACGTTAACTGGTGCTCTTAATTTGTGCCTTAATTTGTGCCTTAAAGGCCTAACTAATATAATACATTAACTTTTAGTACCAACATAAACTTATTCATAGAAAAGAAGATTTCATTTACAATTAAAATGAATTTCAAGATAAACAAATTGAATAAACTATTTTTCATGATAGATACAAATACTCCCTCTAAGAAAAAATCTTCAATCTTATGAATTGTGTTTCTTTCTGGGATTTTATCTCTTCAATAATCAAACCCAATTGTAAAATTGTCACTTAAATCTAAACCAACAAGAAAGAACAGTAAGTGCTCGTTTGTTTGAGTTTTCTACTATCTCAAAAGATCTACAAATATCTATTTAACTTTTTTATAGTTGTTTAGTTAGGGTTTGAGATAGAGGTGTCCACGGTTCGGTTAAACCGTTCGAAACCGAACCGAAACCGGCCTCTGGAAACCGAAACCGAAACCGAAACCGAAACCCTAACCGAAACCGTCGGTTACAAAACAGGTTGGAAACCGGATCCCGACGATTTGGTTACAGTTAGAGGATCTTAAAAACCGACCAAAAACCGCCGGTTAAACCATTGGTTAAACCAACCGTTTAATAGATGGTTAAACCGCCGGTTTCAAAAATTTTTTAAAAAAAACCAATGAAATGCTGACACGTGGCAGTATTTCAGAAAAAAAAAAACCAAACCGAACCGAACCGAACCGTTTGGTTTCATAAACCGAAACCGAAACCGAAACCGAACAGAAAACCGCCGGTTCCGAAACCGCCCGAAACCGGTTACGGTTATGGTTCGGTCTTTCCACGGAACCGAAACCGGCAGTTCGGAACCGAAACCGAACCGAACCGAAACCGAACCGTGGACACCATTAGTTTGAGATTGTCTATTTTATTCAAACATTTACTCAGTACCTCTACTAGATAAAAGCTCATTGGGAGATGCTTCTCTAAATAGACTAATAAAATAATTATAATTTTTTTTTCAAAAACTCTATTTCTAATAGATCTACTACAATTAGATTTTTTTACCAATAGAGGTTTTTTAAAAACTCAACCAAACAATCTCTAAATTGAGTCGAACTATAGGGGCAAATACGGAAAAAACATAGAGACCTTAGTCATGTCTTCAGCAATGTTGACGGCCTGGAAATCTACTTCGTCTACGACCTGGAAACAACTAATTGTTAGGGTATGATCATCAAACAAGAAAACCCAGAGATTATGCAAATCAAGAGAGGGGAGAGAGAGAGAGATAGAGAGAGAGAGGTTACAACTTATGACTTACGTGTCGAGAAGAAAGCAAGAGAGGAGGGTGGATTTTGAGCTCTCATTGAATCGCTTGATGAATGAAGTGTGATTTGTGTGGCAGTGTGAGAATTTAGAACAATGAACTAGTAAATGGAGAAATTAGGGATTTCTTATTCTATGAACTCTGAAGTATGGGGTTTTATATACTCAATCAAAACCATGCTGTTTAGGATTTTAAACCATTTGGGTCTGTGGGTTCGGGTCAGGTTTTTTGCCTGACCCGAACCCAGACCTGAACCGATACGGGTTGCTTGGTAATTTCACTCGGACCCATGACCTAACCTTTTATATACTTGGTTCAGTACTCAAGGTTCGGGTGCAATTGACGTCTCTAAATTAACCCTTCTATTGGTGGTATATGTTTTTATTATATTTTGATCATATTTAATTAATGTAGAAACTAACAAACCGGTATTAATTCATGAGTATTGAAACACATATAGTGGGTATGAATATTTGTAAGAATTATTAAATCGGTATCCTAGTAGGATATATGATTCGTTACGCATGGACAAACATGTGTTTATTTCTCTGTGTTCCACCCTAGAAAATCACCAACTGATACAATCGATGGACAAGTTTGTGTACAACAGGCAGTTGCAATGATCCTATTTATAGTGGTGTATAGTTTCACCTCACGTATTGTTGCATAATATTTTCAGCAGAATATGGAAATATTTCATAGACAATATAACCGTATTTTGAAGACAATATGAGGATTAAAATCTCACATAATTCATTCATGGACTCAAGGGGATACACCACCTGAGATGAGGAAGAACCCAAAATACAATCCATATTTTAAAGTAAGTAACCAATATATTACACTGATAGTAGATATCACACCAATTACAAATAAATTTAATGTAGATATCTATTGCAGCTATTGCTAGAACTCATGTAGATGCATGTGCACCTAAAAAAACAAACATGGGTTGTAAAACTATGAAATTAAACTAAATTAAACTATGAAAGCAATTGTCATGAGAGCAATTAAGGTTGTAAGAAATAGATGGAAAATACCATGTCATCAATGATCGCCAAACATAAACACTCAATGCAAGGAAAATAAAATTTTGTTAACAAGATTCAATCATTTAATTTGCAATATGACTATTACCGTATGACAATGGGATGACACAAGTATCTTTAATTGTCGTTCACCATTGGCCTATGGTGTGAACAATAAATAAAGACCCTTTAAGTAGAAAGAATTAAGAACCAAAATCTACTTTGATTGGCCTATGCTAAAGATATATTTCATCTATTCAATTGAACATTAGTCAAGACTAGGTTTGGTCTATACTCTAATCTCAACTCTCAAATAATCCTAACCCTAAATTCGTATCAATAAATAAGCATAAATCAACTCAAACAAGTGATTAAGAAGTTAAGCACATTAAATAAAACGAGAATTGAATTGATAAAAATAATAGTTAATCCAAATAAAGAGCATTCATATAAGGTTCATATCGATTCCCTAGCTATGGATTAGTTACACATCAAGAGTTGAGAAGAGAAGATATTGAGTAGAGAAAATCCATGAGGAAAACCAAAGAGCTCCTTTAAATCATATTGTTGTTGATAGACTCCCTAAGCAAGTGAGAATAGTCTTCTTCTTCTCCCTCTACAATGGATGGATAAGTTTTGAAGGTGTGTGGTGATGGAGCAGTGGCTTGATGGGAGACGACCCCATTTGGTGGCTTGAGACCTCCCTTGGATGGTTCTCCTCTAATTGTAAGAAACTATTGGTATTTATAAGTGTCATCTTCATGTGAGCTTTAAATTCTTCCAATTTTAGGAAATCCTCCAAGAATTCTCATGAATCAAGGAACAAGAATTTTCCTAACTTGGATTTTCTTGTTTGATAATTGTTTTTTAATTGCGATTAGAAAGTTTCCCAAACATCCATTGGTCTTCTTGAGTCATTATGATTTGAATTGGGAAGTTTCGGGATAATTCTAGACCAATTTAGAGTGTCTCCCCGCCAAAAACATGTATTACCACGGTCTAGGACCACTCTGTAGTTCAACCACGGTCCAAACCGTGGAAGACGGCTGGAATTTATCGTTATCGAGGTCGTTATGCATGCTCCACTGTCTAGGTCGCGGTTGAATTTTTCGAGCTCTAACCTGAAGTCGGCTACAATAACGGCCATTCATAGACATTCCTTCCATTCCGGTCTCGGGGCAAGGATGCCAATGTATCCTTCACAATAAAATAATCAAGGAAAAATTCAATGGAAGTGTTATTTTGAGCACAAAATTAAGAAACAGATAAAAGATTTATTATTTTTATTTTTTTTGGATCACACAGATTTTTCAACTTAAAAGAAATAGAAGGAGAAGAAAGTAAAGCATGTAATGTGAGTGATATGAATATTTTTACCATCACCCACCATGATGTCTTCATTACCACCATACTGAGAATGGATTAACATATTTTGTAAATCGGAGGTAACGTGATGAGAGGCTCTAGAGTCTAATAACCGGTTGTTACGGGGAGTGGAATTGTCAATAGCCGTAAAATTAGCTTGTTGTCAATTTTGTATAGAGAAATTCGGTGAATGATAAGAATGGCACACCTTGGCACTGCGACCAATTTTGACACAATTAATAGATCACAGCATTGCCTTGTTTATGGTTACTTTAGTATTTAGAGGAACCTCCAGAGTAGTTGTGGTATCCTGAGTTGGAGTACGAATGAAGCATAAAATAAAGTAAACTTTTCAATTTCAGTGTTTAATAATTAAAAAAAAAATTGAAATGATTTTCTTTTTTAAAATTTAAGTTTTTATGATGAAGTATTTACAAAAAAGGAGTGTCAAAGTTAAAAATGATAATTTTGGGACAAAATGGAGTGTGTTTAGAATTTTAATTTTTTTTTTAGATTAAAATGTATTTAGAAAAGGAGTGTGAAAAGATAAACTTAGATTGTCAGTGGACAATCTCCAATAATTAAGATAATTACCTCAATTTATTTCCTTCGTTTTTATAGTATCTATCTATCTACATATCTAGACTAGGTATCCAAACTCCAAACTCGTCCATCTATCGTCTAAGTTATACCAATGATGGCTCAATTTATTGCAATTTAATAATGAAAGGTTAACTTTTATAATATTGATATGGCTAAGTCTTTTTGAGTGGTGTTTTTGGTACACCCACTATTAGACTATTTATATCTAATTTTTAAAAATATTTAGTATTCTTTTTTTCCTTTATTAAATTACTTAATAAGACATACCATTTTTATTAAAAAAATCTTGTACTAAGTAAAACTTATAAAACTCCAATTTCTTTATTTTAAAACCCTAATGAAATAGATTATTTTTATTTATATATTTTTTTTTTCAGATGTCGATCTTAAATTTCCATGTTTAGTATTTTTTATTATTATTATTTACCAATCACTTCTGCTTGGTTTATATTATATATAAACAATTAACAACAACAAAAAAAATGTTATTATATATAAACAATTAACAACAACAAAATGTTCACCTTACAATTAAGAATGATATAATCCATAATAACCAAAACAACAAAACATCTCGTCAATCCACTAAAAGAACGAAAAAAAAAACAGTTTCAGAGAACTAAAATTTGAATCTAACAATAACATAATTGACTCCGAAAACAAAGTGTCTAAGTGGTGACCGGTATCTTATCAGAGATTCACCGAAGAGGTTTCAACATTGAATCAAAGAATCCAATCTGCGAGAGCTTGACGGCTACAACGATAGCATGATTTTATTATTTCATATGTTTGTTTTGTTTTTATTTTTAAATTTCAGATCTATATTTATTATTATTATTTCTATTATTTATTTTTTTTTAGAGTTTTTAGACATTTTATGATTTGTATAAATTCTTTTATAGATTTTATTCCGGATCTTCAAAGTTAGTTTAAATGTTATTTACAAAAACAAAAAACAACGAAATTGTATCAAAAATTGCAACCAAGAATATCTAATCTTTGACGAAACAAAACCACACCAAACCCCAACTCAATTACTCAAAAAAAAAAATCACCAGACGATCAATATCACACTTACAATCTACCATTAATAATTCAATTGACTACAAATTTTATTTTTTCTAATAAATATGGTTTCACCGTGTAATAAGGAGAAAAAACAAGTTCTATGAATAGATATGAGAAAACTGTATATAAAAATTAGAGAAGAAATGTATTTTTATTTTTACCTTTTTGAAAAAGATATGAAATGTATTAAGTTTGAAAAATAAGTAAAAGGGGAAATAAATCAAAAAAATTAATAAAACCATTTAATTTTATATAATTAAATCAAAATTTTAAAATTGAGACATAAATAGTTCAGTAGTGGGATGTCAATAACACCACTCATCTTTTTAATCATGCTAAAATTATAAATATGTAACTACTAGAAAAAAAAACTGTTTTATGATAGTTAAAAACCGTCGTAAACGTTACTTTATGACGGTTTAAAACTGTTAAGGAATCAAGCGTAAAGAGCAACTTTATGATGGTTTTAAATTATGACAGTTTTTAGTGTCATAATATCTTAACGTTTTTTTTACCATCATAATTATGTGAAGGTTCATATCCATCATTAAAAAACCGTCATTAAATATTGATGTTCAAAAACTTGATGGTTTTAAACCGTAAAGAATTGTTTTTTTTTTAATATATTTTATTTAATTGTTTAATTATTAATAAATCATGTACTAGATATATCCCATAAAAATGGTTTTTTCATCCAAATAAATAAAAATTTAACATTATAATAATTAGAACTTACAAAACAAAACAATAAACCTGAAAAAGTATTCTCATTAAAAATTAACTCAAATATCATAAATTGTGACATACAAGAGTACAATTGTTCTTCAACAATCTTAAACAAAAATATCATAATATGCAAAAATGCAATTTCTTTTGAACAGTCTATGATCGGAACGATTTATATACCTATTTGAGGTCCCCATTACCTATCTTTTGTTCTCGTTTTCAAGCTTATTTTGGTATTTAATGTGTTTGTAAGTCTTGTATAGGTACAAGTTCCCTACGGACGGTATTTAAGCTTAATTGAAGAGTTTTGGAGGTTAGATGGGCTGAAATGGAATGGGTTGTGCAGAACACCCAAATTTCGGGGCCAATATCTCCCTCCTCAAAGTGATCTGGCTTTCGTACCACTATTTTTAGAAAGCCCCAGAAGTCTTCTTTCCAGTGGTTTTTATGGATCGCAATTCCGGATTTTATAGAGGGAGATATGTTTATTTTCGTAACGGTGCGCAAGGCTGGAAATACGACAGCGGCTGAGAGCTTTATGCAGAACACCCAAATTTCGGGGACCATATCTTCCTCCTCAGATCGAACTACATTTTTCATTATCACTTTTCGGAAATCCCCGGATGTCTTCTTTCTAACGCATTTTACGGATCGTGATTCCGGATTTTTTAGAGGAAGTTATGGCCATTTCCGTAACGGTGCGAGCTGCTGGAAAATACTGGCACTGGTGAAGCGCCACTCGACCGGTGCACCCCCACCAGCGCAAAATATCAGTAGGTTGGCGCTAGTGAAGCGCTGGTCCACCAGCGCACCCCTCACCAGCGCATGTGCCCAGTTTTGCCATTTTCAGCCCGTTTTTTAGAGGACAATCTTGTCTTTTCACACCCAATTGTTGCCCTAACCTCTCAACACTATAAATACCCTTTTTTCTCTTCACTCTAGAGACTTCTCTTCCCCATCTATCCCCCCAAACACAGTCCCCACCCCAAAAACCGAACCTCCATCTTCTTCATCTCTTCCATCATCTTCACCAAATAAGTGAGTGATTCAAGCTCCCATGGAGGTTTTTTTTTCCATGGGAGCTCACCATACACCTCCATACCACCATTTTGCACTTCCTCCACCCATTTTAGAACCAATTTCAAGGAAATAGGAGTGGTCTTGGGACCAAAACCGAGCTAGGAAAGATTTGGAGCATCTTTGGAGGGGTTGTCTTCAAGGGTTTGCTCATTTTTACTCATTTTCCTTGTATTTTTGTTTCTTTAATGTGTAACCCCGAATTGGGAATTTGTGAACCTTTCACATGTGCCATATATGTATTTTTGTACTTAAATTCATTTGGGTTTTGTTTTGCTCTTGGAATTATATGTTTTAATACTCTTATTATGATATGTATGCGTATGAATGGCTTGAAATTGATATGTATACATGATTGGGATTAGGAGTAGAGTAATTTAATGTAGGAGTAGATTAATTTAGCTTCCCATAATTGTTTGTATGTTAATGGATGGCCGAAATGCCATGTATTGATGATTTGAGTGATTGGGGATTTTTTCCCCCAAAGAGTGGAAAAGGCTAGTTCACGCATTTAGGTGCTAAATTGGTTTTGGTTCATTTCTTTGCATTTAATGGGTCTTTTTAGGACACAATTGCCTTTCCTCGGCCGGATTGGGTGGTGAATTGGTTTAGGGATAATTCCCAAATCAAGAGGATGAACCCTTAATTCATATTGAATGTACTTAATGCCTTAGCAATTGCATTAATGCACATTAGTGTTAGGTGAGCATATTTTCCATTCGTTTTCATTCATCTTAGGGAGTTTAGAGAGATTAGCATAGAGCTCTCTCTTGTTGAGGGGGTTGTGCATTCATGAGATTGGAGAACGCCGTAGTCGTCCAGTGGTGAGGACAGCTCGGATTGACACCCGAGAAGACCAGGTGTTCGATTCCCGGTTACGGATGAGGGGTCTCCTTTCTATCTATTTTGTATTTCTTTCCTTGTATCTTTGTCTCTTTTTCGATGTGTACTCTCATTCATTAGGAATTTGATATAAACCTAGTATTGTTGCCTATTTCGTTGCATATGCTTGTTATTGGTTGAGTGGCCCTTCGAAATGCTTAAAGCCTTGAGTGGTTAGCCACCCCTTCATTGAACCTAGGTTGTGTGTGATGGACCGAAAGGTGAAGCACTCAACGTGTATTTAGTAGATTGGCCACTACATGTAGAGCCTACGCGCGGTTTTACATGTATTGTCGCTATATATGTCTCACTGTTCTTAATGAACCGAGTGTAGTTCGGACAACCATTGAGAGATAGGTTGTTGATGCATTTCGGTATAGTCGATTGTCGCTGGAGTGAGGGCAATTGGCGAGGATTAAGTGAGCACGGCATTCATCCTTGACTATGCTTGTTGTATGAAATTGTGTGATTGCTATGGTGGAGTCATTTGCTTAGTGTAACCATTTACATTCCATATCACTCCATTCCATCCTATCATTGTACATATTGTTTATTTATGTATTTTGTTAGGTTAGTTTAACATTTACTTTTCAACATATTCTTTCGCATACGCAATACACGAGTCCACTCGGAGTGTTGTAATAATAGCTAGAACTAAAGACGGTCGGAGAATTCCATCTCCCTGTGGAACGATCCTTGCTTGCCGTTGTGCTAGTCTCTATGACTCGAGACTGAATTTAAATGTTCATATTTGACGACACTGCAACGACGTGTCCATCAATCTAAAACAAAATTAGCACAATTTAAGAGTACATATGATCTTGAACTATCTAAATTTCAACCAAAATCTACGAGATAGATAACTTGACATGCTCAAACCACTCCAAGCGTACCTCATCAATTTCATCTCGAGTATAAATTATTTTTCCATTGAACTGACAACATTTATTAAAGAAAAATAATGGTCAAGGAACTTCATTTTATAAAATAATGAACTTCAAACAAAAAATAAATTACAAAATTATCTCACCTTTTCTGTAAGAATTACCAGATTTTCAACAATTTCTTTCATGAATCTAAGCACATGATATCCACACTCAACATTACTGGGTTGCTTAGGTATCTATATTAATAAAAAAAAATCAGTTATTTATAAACCACAATATATTAACTTTAAAATATATACTATAAGCATTATTCTTACTTTGACAACTTTCCATTCAACCTCTTTACTTCTTCTCTTCACTTCAACTAGGTACTTTTCAACCACATTGCATACAATTTAGTTTAGTTAATATATTTATATAAATAGAAAACCAAAACAATATAAATATAAAGAAACGAGAAAAAAAGACTTACATAGATATGGAAATATATAAATTTTCCGCCACAACATCATCAATTGAATTTAAATAATAAAATGTCAAAGTTGACATATCAATGACAACCATGGTCCAATGGTATCTGTTTATATATTAACGTATAATGATGTAGGACAATTAGCTTTGGAGTTTGAAGAAGAGTTGGATAGAAATTTGTCAAAGAAAGAAATAGGCACAGCTAAAGAGCTGGTTCGAAGAAAATGGCATAACTTTTAGCTCGGTTGTTCGATTGCCTATTATAATATGTTTTCGGAAAGGGATTTTGGCGATCTACCTAGTGTTTCCCGGGTTCCCTAGTTGAGGTTGTTTGCACCCTCAAAATAGCTGATTAAGGCAGCCTGTCAGGCATTTAAAGTTTTATTTTAATTTTTTCGTTTTTTTGTTTTAGCTTTTATTTGTTTAGTGAATGTCCAATTTGGTCTTTTTGCTTTTAGTTAAGGTTTTCAGAGGCTATTTAAACCTCTTGTTCTTTATTTTGAGGGGCATAATAAAATTTTAGTCGAATTTCGATTTCTTTTTCTGGTGGATTCCAGTTTGTGTGTTCTTAGGACTACGTTGGTAATCCCTTTTACTTCTGTTTTGGGTCACACAACATATATTGTTAGTATTAATAAGTGTAATAAATTTCATAATAACCATAATATAAATAACATTCTTACCCAGGTTTATAAGGCATGAAAAGAATATCGTTTTGATCAGCACATTTTAAGCGATCAATCAGGTAACGTACTCTTTGAACTCTTTTGTCAACATTGTTTACAAATCCAGCAATGGAGACATGAATAGGGTTTATGAACCCATATACGTTAGGCACCCTTGAATCCTTCAATTTATTATATAAATACCTACATATGAAGAACAAACAAGTGTATATGAAAAAATAAAAAAACAAAAGTAAAATTTATATTATATATCAGCAAGAATTTAAGTTAATTTACCTTATGTATAAGCAAATAGGAGTTCCTCCCAATTCTTTTAGGTTAATCATGGCATTTAGATCCTCTACACCAATAAAACTATAAAATGTACCACAAAATATGTCATCCGTAAATGAGACAAAAACATTCTTACGTCTAGATGCTACATATTCATCTACCACTTTTACAAAAGTTTTCAAACCCTCATAATATTTTGAAGGCCCGGTGCATTTTTAGGTCTCATCGTAGCAAAAAATAAAAAAGATAAAATTAACTCAAAACGAAACTAAAAAATATCATATTATTTTAGATTCTAATATATATATATATATATATATACCATAGACTCATCCAAAATGAGTTCTTTGGGCCATAATGTTTGATGACCTAATGCATCCCTAAAAAAAACAAGGCATTCAACTTCATTCGGGATTGGCAATGATGCATCATTATCAATTACAACATCAATGAGAACAGTTGTATATGCACAGTGATTCTCTACAATTGTTCCCATGGCAACCACATCTCCCAATGGTCGAACAATCAACTTACACAATTCTCCCTGATAAGTAAAAAAAAATTCAAATTATAAATTATCAATTCAATTATACATGTTTATAAATAATGTTGTTTTGATAATGCACACTTATCACCAACTGTATGATTAATGCTTTGAGCCATTATTTTAGTACTCTCAACATGTTGTATCTTGTTGGAACTATAACCCTCAAGATTTGCAACTCATATTTTGAGATAGTGATTGTGTAAGTGCAACCAAAGTTTTCTCTAAATATAATATACGAGATACGTAGGCTTTCCTCTCTTCAATCCATTTGTCTTGAGGATTTATGGCATTAAAAAAATTTGATGGAGTGATAAATTTCCCCATTCCCTTAACTCGACCACTATGTTCTTTAGTACCCAATGCAACTCTGAGAATGTCATTATCACCATCAAGTGATAAAGAGCTTTCATTTGATTTTTTTTCAACTTTTCCTACAATCATTTTATTATTAGAAATGAAAATAAATCAGAAAAATTAATTGACGAAAAAGAATGTAAACTTACAATCTTCTTCACAATAGGTACTACATCCGAATGATATTATTTATTTTTTCCTAAACGAGCCAAACGTCAAAGTTCACTCCTATCGAATCTTATATCAGGACCATGTTGCTTCTTTTATATTGTCGAATGTGAAATTTACCAAGCATACACGTCATTGACAGAAAGGAGAAAATAGCCAGGTGGACTCCCAAATGGGCACTCAAGAAATATCCTACGAGGCATCATTAAAGAAAAGAAAGCCCGAGTAAGCATATATTGAATGAAACCTACTCGGGATTAGTTAACAACACTCGGGACTGGTTAAACAACGCTTCCACTCAGGCTCAAACGGCGCTACTCGGGACCATCAGGTATTACTCTTACTCGGGAATAAATACGTCTCGACTAAGAACTTGGTGCTTATTTCACACGGATTAAGTCATTAAATACGCGAAGATATCCATCAGGAAGGAATCCCAAATAAAACGGAACATTAAGTTAGAAGAGTCCCTAATCAGGAAATAACTTGATTTCTTTACGAATACTACATTCTTATAAGGAAACAAGTCCAAATTGAACAGCACTACTAGAATCCCATTCGATTTCCATAAGAGACTCTGAAACAGGAAAGAAGACAAATCAACCTCAAGCAAGTAACTGAATCACAATTAAATACAAAGATCTTGTATTACTTGTACAAAATAGATTAGGGTTCTATAAGCATATAAATAGACCCATAATCTGGCTCCAAAATATATAGGCAATATAGCATACAACAATCATAGCAAATATAGAGAGAAAAAAGAGAGATCGAGAGCTTGTAAACATCATATTTTCATAGTGGATTTTGGCTTGGCTGATCCTTCAACCACCCGTGGACGTTTCACCGGTCATCGGAGTTTTACCATGTAAAACTTGTCTTCGTTACTCTCTCTGAATCTCTTTCTCTTTGAATCAATAGCCGAAATCCAATCCTTGTTGGCTTTTCTGACATAATCCATAAATCGACGTCAACAATTGGCTCTAGAATGAGGGGCCAAACCTCCGAACTTGTTAAAAGCAATGGCAGGAAGTAGAAGCTGTTCAGGGAATGGCCAAAAATCACCAGGTGATTTCCATGTTGGCAACACGTCACAAGATCCTGCAACAAACACAGAAAACCAGCCTGCACACCTGGCAGGGATCCAGCAAGTTCCTCCAACCAACAGAGATCTTACGCTGCATTTCCAAGAGGCCTTGCAACAATTGGTGACAGACGCAGCGAGGGAAGGGATTGATCTACTGGCTGCAAGAGCACATACTCCCAATCCTCTACCCGTAAAGCTCCGTTCGGTGGTGGTTGGACCAGGAATAACTATGCCAGAAACCAGATGGAACTCTTTCCCAATCAACCCGGCTGGACAGGAAACTCTTGAAGAGGAAAAACACTAGAGGCTGGACCACAATCAAACAATCCGCACTAGACACCGTAAATATGACCGGCACAGGGATCGGTAGTTATCAGAAGATAGCGATCGGCCTTATCACAAACGTCATTACGGAGTCATGCGAGAAACTCGGCATCAAAGCGAAGAGCCAGAAAGAATGATAATTACCCAACGGTTCAACCGTCGAGGAAGCCCGGTGAGGGACAGAGATGTCATGATCCAAATCCTGACTCAAGAAGTCGAGAAAAATAGGCGTCAGATGGATGCCTTGGTCAGACGTTATGGCTATAACGATTTATCTGACGACGACTCAGACAGCCCATTTACCAAGGAAAGCTTACGGACCCCTTTCCCATAAAGGTTCAGGATGCCGCACGTGGAGCAGTTTAAGAAAGACACGGACCCGAAAGAGCACGTGAGACGCTATAAAAGTGCCATGGCCCAGTATGCCTACAGTGATCCCTTATTATGTCTCAATTTCTCACAAACTCTGGGAGACATAGGGTCGAAGTGGTATGGAAGGTTACCTTCAGCAAACATCAAGAGTTTCAGTGAACTAAGCAGGAGCTTCTCAAGGCAATTCCTGAGTAACATTCACAGGAAAAAGTCAGTGTCTCATCTTGCTAAAATAAAACAAGGGAAAGATGAGTCACTGAAGAAATATCTAGGGAGATTTGGCCAAGAGGTATCAGAGATTGGCAGTGCAAATGATGAAGCCATAATCGCTGCATTCATCAATAATTTGCAGAATGGACGGTTATCCTTTGATTTGAGAAGAGCACGACTGACTAGATATGCTGACATGATGGATATGGCAGGAGGATACGCACTGGCCGAAGAAGAAGAATTAGCTACATGGGGGAGCTATATGCACGGAGGAAAGCCTGAACAGAAGGATGTTAAAACCAAAGGACAGAATAAAAAAGGAAAGCTAAAAGGGAACGACAAGGAGAAAAACAAGGATGGGGTAATGGGCTCAATGTCGAACGGTCCACAGAGAAATATTGAGGCAGATATACTAATTACACCCCTATGCGGAAAAAACAAGAAGAAATTTTAGCCATCTTGGAAGAAAAGAATATGGTGCAAGAACCGCGGCAACAATCTAAGTTCACCCGGAGAGATGCAACCAAGTATTGCAGATTTCACAAGGAAACCGGGCACTAGACTTCAAAGTGTTTCCAGCTCAGAGATTACATAGAGACTCTTATTCGGGAAGGGCACTTGCTGGATGTAATCTTAAAAAAAGATGAGAAATCAAAAAACAAGAAAGTAGTTAAGGCAGATCACTTTGGACAAAATCAATGGCCCAGTCCCGAGGCCAATCAGGTAATACATATGATATACGGAGGACCCTCTACCTGGAAAAGCAACCGAGAACGAACTCAGGAAGTTAGAGAAGCAATAGAAGCAGGGAATAACTTTGACCTAAACTCGGTTGAGCTAGACCCGAAAAGGGTGAAGGAAGGATGGGACCCGATAGTCTTTACAGAGGAAGATTCCCATGGCGTCGATGTTCGACCTAATGACGCCTTGGTTATAAGTGCTCAGATTGACCATTGGGAAGTCTGGAGAATTTTAATAGATAATGGGATTTCAGCAGACATCCTCAATGTGGCCGTCTATGACCAGCTAAGGCTAGAACGAAAAGATTTACAGCCTTTCCATACTCCATTAAGGGGGTTTGGAGGGATAGAAGTCAGGTCACTCGGGACGGTAAAACTGCCTATGAAGATTGGAACAACGCCTTGCCAGAGGACTATCCTGCTCGACTTTGTGGTAGTTGACTTAGACAATTGGCCGTTTAATGCATTATTGGGTCGGCCATTCCTGAATAAAACAAGGGCTGTAACCGCCATTTATGCATTAATGATCAAGTTTCCGACAGACCAGGAGGTCGAAATAGTCAAGGGATCCCAAGAGATGGCCAGAAGAGCAAACCTGTCAGTATACAAAGGCAAGAATGATGCTGAACAGGTGTGCACCATAATGCAGCCAAATCAATGTAAAGAATCCTTATCATTCAAGTTGGATCCAAGGGAGGACTTAAATGAATCTAAAGCAGAACCACTTGAAGTGATTAAAAGAACCAGATGAGGTGGCCAAGATCAGGGCTAACTGGGAGGAAAAATCAAGCAAGACCTCACCAATCCGCTTAAATAATACAAGATCTCGGGAATAATCGGCCATGGAGCTCATTGGATTGCTCGACTCAATGGAGGGGTTTTACCCCGACCATTGCAATGCCCAATATCTGAAGATTTTCTATCCTTAATATATATATATATATATTTATATTAAATATTTTATTCTTTTTTTTAGTCAGAACAATATTAGTCAGAATAAATATTAAACTGTAATTTAAATTTTTGTTGATTTTTTACAGTAATAAATAAAACTACTCTGAATTTCTGAAAGGATAGCATCTAGCTCGGGATTTCCAAAAGAAGGCATATGATAATAAGAACATACAAATAAAATTCTCAGGACCATCAAATCCCGAATGGGCGGAGAAGCTCATAGGAGCATGCCAGCCGAGCAGGGTCAAAATGACCTTCGTAAAAAGGCAAACGCGATGCACCAGACTCTGGAAAAATGCTCGGGACGCTATCGGGAGAAATTCCGGTGAAATGCGTAGCTGTGTTGAAGCAATTTTTTAATTTTTTTTTTAAAAGAGCTCAACGATTCGGCAAACCCTTGCGCATAAAAACTGGGGAGACGTCCTTGGTATTGCGTAAGGACTCGAACGTATGATCATGGTTAGCCATGATGTAATGTTCGGGTAGCAACCGGGTATGAAACACAAGTGTAAACTTGCCTGTTTCAAGATGATTCGGTTAATAATAAAGAGCCAGTTTAATAAGATACTAGGCAATTGAAGTCATTTTGGTAACAACCGGTTTAATAAGATACTCGATTAAGTTACCCGAACATCAAAGAAGCCAGTTTAATAAGATACTTGGCAATTAAAGTCATTCGGGTAACAACCGATTTAATAAGATACTCGGTTAAGTTACCCGAATATCGAAGGAGTCAGTTTAATAAGATACTTTGCAATTGAAGTCATTCGGGTAACAACCGGTTTAATAAGATACTCGGTTATGTTACCCGAACACCAAAAAAGCCAGTTTAATAAGATACTTAGCAATTAAAGTCATTCGGGTAACAACCGGTTTAATAAGATACTCGGTTAAGTTACCCGAACATCAAAGAAGCCAGTTTAATAAGATACTTGGCAATTGAAGTCATTCGGGTAACAACCGGTTTAATAAAATACTCGGTTATGTTACCCGAACACCAAAAAAGCCAGTTTAATAAGATACTTAGCAATTAAAGTCATTCGGGTAACAACCGGTTTAATAAGATACTCGGTTAAGTTACCCGAATATCAAAGAAGCCAGTTTAATAAGATACTTGGCAATTGAAGTCATTCGGGTAACAACCAGTTTAATAAGATACTCGGTTAAGTTACCCGAATATCGAAGAAGCCAGTTTAATAAGATACTTGGCAATTGAATTCATTCGGGTAACAACCGGTTTAATAAGATACTCGGTTAAGTTACCCGAACATCAAAGAAGCCAGTTTAATAAGATACTTGGCAATTGAAGTCATTCGGGTAACAACAGGTTTAATAAGATACTCGGTTAAGTTACCCGAACATCAAATAAGCCAGTTTAATAAGATACTTGGCAATTGAAGTCATTCGGGTAACAACCGGTTTAATAAGATACTCGGTTAAGTTACCCGAATATCGAAGGAGCTAGTTTAATAAGATACTTGGCAATTGAAGTCATTCGAGTAACAACCGGTTTAATAAGATACTCGGTTAAGTTATTCGAACATCAAATAAGCCAGTTTAATAAGATACTTGGCAATTGAAGTCATTCGGGTAATAACCGGTTTAATAAGATACTCGGTTAAGTTACCCGAATATCGAAGAAGCCTGTTTAATAAGATACTTGGCAATTGAAGTCATTCGGGTAACAACCGGTTTAATAAGATACTCAGTTAAGTTACCCGATCATCAAAGAAGCCAGTTTAATAAGATACTTGGCAATTGAAGTCATTCGGGTAACAACCGGTTTAATAAGATACTCGGTTAAGTTACCCGAATATCGAAGAAGCCAGTTTAATAAGATACTTGGCAATTGAAGTCATTCGGGTATCAACCGGTTTAATAAGATACTCAGTTAAGTTACCCGATCATAAAAGAAGCTAGTTTAATAAGATACCTGTCAATTGAAGTCATTCAAGTAACAACCAGTTTAGTAAGATACTCGTTTAAGTTACCCGAATATCTAATAAGCCAGTTTCATAAGATACTTGGCAGTTGAAGTCATTCGGGTAACAACCGGTTTAATAAGATACTCAGTTAAGTTACCCGAACATCGAAGAAGTTATTTTAATAAGATATTTGGCAATTGAAGTCATTCGGGTAACAACCGGTTTAATAAGATACTCGGTTAAGTTACCCGAACATCAGCCAGTTTAATACAGCACTCGGCAACAATCTGCAATAAACAGATCAAGACCATTCAATTCAAAATAAAATAGAATTGTATTGCTCCTAAAAGAATGGTTACAGTTCAAAGAATGGTTTTGTACAAGTAAAAAATAATCAGAATTTTCTACAATTCTACAAAATTAAGGTTGCGAGGATTTTGAGCATTTGCCAATAATAGGATCTAGCACCATCTCGTACTCACGAAGCAGGCTCTCATTAGACGGCCAAGTGATATTGTCGACAATATCATCCATCCACTGGCTGTAATCTTCAACCATAACTGGCCCGACATTTGGGACTACAACCTCAACCGACTATTGACTTGCAAAAAAGGTCGAGAGAGAATGCTCGGACGGAATCTCTAAATGCATGGGATGGGGTTCTTTGCCTTGACTACGGCAGTAGGCTCTCCATTCCTTCATCTGAATCCGAAGAGATTCCAAGGACCGGTCCACGTGATGTTTTATTCACAGCTCCCAATTAGCTCAGGCCTTCTCAGTCGCCATATTCTTAACTTTGAAGAACTCGCCGGCCGAAACTAGCCTACGTTGAAATTCCAGAAAAAGTAGGGCATCGTAAGCAGGAGATCTTTTTAAACAATCCACCCCTTGGACTTCTAGTTCCAACTTGGCCTCTCGGGAAAGGGATTCAACTGTCAGCACTTGGCGCTTCAGATCTTCGATTTTTTGGTCATACGCGGACTTCGCCTGCTCCGCCTCCTGGTCGGCCTTGAGCATGGATTCTTCAGCAGAAGATAGAAGATTTTGAAGTGATGCAACCTTCTCCTCTGCCAGAGATGCCTTGTCCTCGGCTTCAACCTACTTCGCCAGACAATGGTCAGCAAATATTTGTACAGAACCGACCTTCTGCTGGTAAGCTTTCTCGGCTCGAGCACGACCCTCCTCACTCACCTTCAGCTGAGACTCTAGATGCCTTATTTGATCGGCTTGATGTTGCTGCGTCTGAATAAGCTCAGCAAATTCGGCCACCATCTGCAAAGGAATATATTTAGAAATCTGGCAGAAGCAAAACAATAAAGGAGTCAGATTTAACTTACATAAGATGCACGGTTGAAAACGTTTTGGAGATGCTCGGACATAAAATCATCTCTAAAACCGCTCCAGCGGTCCTCCCCGATAAAAGCCCGACTGGAGGATATCTCCCGTAGCATATCTCGGGGAGAAAGATTTGAAGGCCTAGAGATTCAGCCCCCATATCTCCAACCTCGGGGGTAGAAGAAGCCCTACTCGGTTCTGAAGCGGCCACATCTACTGATGCTCCAACACCAACACTCGGGGCAATCTCATCTGCAACATCTTCGTCACTGGAATCAATAAATGAGACTACCCGAGGAACTTTGAGAGGGCGAGACGGAGAATTAACTGCCTTTCGCTTCTCACCCCGAGAACGATGGATGTTAAGGTCAGCAGCAGGATCTTCCTGCGGATCGTCCCGGAAAGACTCAAAGAATTCGATACCTGTAGGCACTTGATCCATCAAGATGTTACCACCGTCGCCGGCTTCAAACCGTCTAACAGGCTCATCACCCGGACCTTCATATTGCCTCTCTCTATTATCAGGCAGTTGGGTGTCAGTTGGCTCATCTTGGCCACTTGGACCAGCAAAATCCTGAGTAGAAGGCTGAGCACCATGATCAACGCACTCGGGAATTTGTTCCTCAGCAATATCAATTTCCTCATCAGACTTGGGTGGAGCAATACCTTCATCGCCTTGACGGGAAGCTTCCTTTCTACTCGCTTGCAGAATCGCCTTCACCTGGCGAGCCTGAAGATCGCTGACGACGTTCGTATCGAACACTAGTAAAAAAATGATTCATGTTAGAAAAGAAGATGAAAAGCAGAAAAATACAATTGAAAGGGCACCGGGTCTTACATTGCCTGTGATGGCCCGAAATCTGTCTGAAGAAGCCGAGCTTTATCAAATCCTTCTATTTAAAAAGGTAGCTCTTGCTCCTCTTCTCCAGAGTACGAACAGCTGCCCGAGTCAGCCTTTTCAGCTCAGAATCATTGTAATCAATTATTTTTCTATTCCACACTTCGGGGGAACAGAAGAAATGGGGAACACTCAACACCGTTCAGGAATCCCCATATCCAACAGTGACCTTGAGCCCGAGAGCTCCTCCAGCGAAAAACCAACTGTTCTTCCAAAATTTGTTGGATGTAGGGAATCCCAATACAAAACCCTTCTTTTTTGGGTCATCAGAAGTGTCGACCTCCCGATTCACCTTTGCTTCTTTGGGGACCCAACTGTCCGAAGGAGTAGATGCAAGAAAAAATGTCCCCGTTTTGCTAACCTGCCTCAGCGTAAAGAAATGCCTGATTTCATTCGGGAAAGGCGGCGAAAGGTTCATTCGACTGAACATATGCCACGTGCACATCAAGATTTTATAACTATTCGTGGCCAACTGAGCTGGGGCTATCCCTGCTTCAGCCAAAAACCAGGCAATAAAAGGCTAAAAGGGAAGTGTGACACCACAGCATAGCATTGATCCATAAACCGCGACCATACCCTCAGGAGGATTCCATACGGCTCTATCCCCCTTAAGAACCAAAGTGACCGAGTCGGGAAAGTCGAATCGGGAGCGGTATTTTTCTATCTCAGCTGGCCCGACCACATTCGGCTCAGTATCAAAGCCACTCGGGCGAGTATCAAAAAATGAAAGACGAGACGCTCGGTACACTTCATCAACGTCACCCTCGTTAACAGTCTGTTCCCTGGTCTGAACGCTGCTCGAGCCGTGCTTGTATACCTTACTTCTGCTCTGATGTTTACCCATCCTTCGAAAAGATACCCTGTGATCAAAAATATCAGAATCAGAACTAGATGGAGAACTCGATACAGGGCTGAAAGTGACGTCAGGGTGAAGCCCAGAAACATCAACCTCTAAGAATGGAGGTTCATCTATTGTGATATCCCCCAGTAATCATTTAATGCAAGAAACTAACTGGAAATCCCCACGTTTTTAATGCATCAAAAGCGATTTTAAAGAGACGATGGCAGGAAGATGGCCCCATTAAAACTAACCTTGAATTGAGATTGATGCAAGATCTTCAAACGGAGAATCGCGAACTTCTGGATAAAGAAATCTGAGTTTAAAGAAATTTCTGCTGAAAATTGTTGAGAATAAACCAACAATGTCTCTCTGCAGAGAATTTAAAGAAAAGACGGCACGAAACCCTAGGATTTCAAGACGGGAAAAAACTTATGACGAAACTCGATGTCGTAGGCAGGGTTTGGGGAAACGTAAAAATCATTTCTCATAAATGATATTGAAAAATGAAGAGACGAGGGACGCGTGTCAAAACAGGAAGTAGCCCTCGACCGTATGAACTTCAAAACGTCGCCATCATTTAAGATCTCGCGTGATGAAGCGAATCGAAATTATAGGGTCACCATTAAGACATACCATTATGACAAGACGACTATTCTGACGAGTAAAAACTAAGACGATTAAAATACTCTTGCCCGAAATGAAATTTACTCCGTAAAAATATTTTAAGGGGGTATTGTCGTATGTGAATTTTACCAAGCATACACGTCATTGACAGGAAAGAGAAAATAGCCAAGTGGACTCCCAAATGGGCACTCAAGAAATATCCTACGAGGCATCATTAAAGAGTAGAAAGCCCGAGTAAACATATATTGAATGAAACCTACTCGGGATCAGTTAACAACACTCGAGACTGGTTAAACAACGCTTCCACTCGGGCTCAAACGGCACTACTCGGGACCATCAGGTATTACTCTTACTCGGGAATAAATACGACTCGAGTAAGAACTTGGTGCTTATTTCACACGGATTAAGTCATTAAATACGCGAAGATATCCATCAGGAAGGAATCCCAAATAAAATTAAACATTAAGTTAGAAGAGTCCCCAATCAGAAAATAACTTGATTTCCTTACGAAGACTACATTCTTATAAGGAAACAAGTCCAAATTGAACAACACTACTAGAATCCCACTCGATTTCCATAAGAGACTCTGAAACAGGAAAGAAGACAAATCAACCTCAAGCAAGTAACTGAATCACAATTAAATACAAAGATCTTGTATTACTTGTACAAAACAGATTAGGGTTCTATAAGCATATAAATAGACCCATAATCTGGCTCCAAAATATATAGGCAATATAGCATACAACAATCATAGCAAATATAGAGAGAAAAAAGAGAGATCGAGAGCTTGTAAACATCATATTTTCATAGTGGATTTTGGCTTGGCTGATCCTTCAACCACCCGTGGACGTTTCTCCGGTCATCGGAGTTTTACCACGTAAAACTTGTCTTCGTTACTCTCTCTGAATCTCTTTATCTTTGAATCAATAGCCGAAATCCAATCCTTGTTGGCTTTTCTAACATAATCCAGAAATCGACGTCAACAGATATACAAAGAACAAACAAATTATATTACATGCATATTACATTATTAAACAAAATAAATTATCATTGAAAACTTAAAGTATATACACTTACTAATTTTTCTTTCATGCCAATATATCCACCTTGACTTAATCGATGATTATATGTATAAGACTTTCTCCTTTTAGATTGTTGTTTTCTTTGTTTCTACAAGACATAGATATAAATATTGATTACTACCATGACATTATAAGTACACTAATTAATTATAATAGAGACAAACATTAAAATCATGGAAAGAATATACCTGAAATTTTTCAGATGTACGTTCAGCAACAAATATGTCCCAATCACTTTTTGGAATAAGTGGTAACTCTAAAGGTGGGTCTTTTAAAACTCCAAATCATTTAAGTATGGCATAATATATTTGGTTGTTATTGTATTTCTCAAATTTCTTAAAATACCTCCAATTGTTTACAGCTCCAACTGTTTACAGCATCCTATTTTTAATTCGATGATCAACCCAATAAAATTTCAATAAAAAAGAAAGAAAAAATGAATACATTAGAAGCAAATATTAATTGTATTGATCAGTATAAGGGTCAGTAAATCGACTGAAAGATAAAATTTTATGTTAAAAAGATTTTACCTCAACATGGTCCCACATGGCATCAGTATGTCGTGTAGGTACCTTTCTCCAATCATTATAAGTAATTGGTACCATCATACGTACAAGCTTGCCAATATTTTTTAAAAGAGAATTATACCCTGACCCATAGGGTATTCAATCTTCAGTAATTGTTACAACAATTTAACCTTCTATCAAAGTTAACCCTTTTTTCTCATTCTCAATTGATGGTGAAAATTCATCGTCTATGGGTACAAACCTGTATAAATACATTAAATATAATAATTTAAAAGCATGTAAAATTCATATATTACTACTATTTATATGTGAACTTATTAGTACAATAAACTCAAAAATAAACATGCATCAACACTATTACATATATAAAATCATTATACTTGAGAGTTTAACTTAAGGTAGTGTAGCATCATCAATCCAAGTACCCTCACAATCATTTCTAACATAAGTAATAGCATCATCAGAATCAGAATCAAATATTTCAACATTAGGAAAAACTTTCACTATGGGTTCATGTTCCATTACATTGTCTTGTTGATTGTTAACTTCCTTGTGCCTATAATCTTTTAAGGGTATAAAACAGACAACCGACCATCTTGGATCCATTTGGTCAGGGACATAAAAAACTTGCCTAGCTTGAGAAGCTAAAATGAAGCAATCTGATTTATGTCCTACTAGATTAAGATCAACTAAGGTATGCCCAATCTCATCAATTTTAAGCCCACCCATATTTTCTACCCAATCACATTTAAATAGCACATTACTAAACATGATATAATTCAATTCCCATATCTCTTTGATAACCCCATTGTCGTATGTGAATTTTACTAAGCATACACGTCATCGATAGGAAGGAGAAAATTGCCAGGTGGATGCCCTAATAGACACTCAGGAAATATCCTACGAGGCGTCATTAAAGAGAAGAAACCCGAGTAAACTAGTCAAGCAAGACCTACACGGGGTCAACTAAACTACTCTGAATCAATTAAACGTACTTGGGGTAAGCAGAAATACATTCTCTACTCGGGATCAGGAGACGTCACTCGGGACTAGCACACATCATATCCTACTCGGAACATAACAACCGAGCAAAGAAGCCTAGTAAATAGTCCACAAGTTAAGTCATGCAAGGTTCCTTAACAAAGAGGGATTCTAAAGAAGAAAGAGAATGTCAAGCATAAAAGGTTCCTCATCCGAGAACACTTCTATTTCCACAAAAAGACTATACTCTTATAAGGAAATAAGTCCTAATCGGACTACGTTACTAGAATCACATTCAATCTCAATACAAGCCTCCGAAACAGGAAAGAAGACAAATCCACTACGAACAAGAAACCAAGTCACAATTAAATACAAAGATCTTTTATTACTTGTACAGAGCAGATTAGGGTTCTATAATCATATAAATAGATCCATAATCTCGTAAAAAGAGGGATAGAGAAAAAAGGCAGAACAACAATTATAGAGAGATCGAGAGCTTGTAAACATCATATTTTCATAGTGGATTTTGGCTTGGTTGATCCTTCAACCACCCGTGGACGTTTCTCCGGTCATCGGAGTTTTACCATGTAAAACTTGTGTCTTGATTACTTTCTCTAATCTCTTTCTCTTTGGATTGATAGCCAAAATCCAATCCTTATTGGATTTTCTGACAAAATCCAGAAATCAACGTCAACAATTGGCACTAGAATGAGAGGCACCTTTGAACCTCCGATTTAGTTAAAAGCAATGGCATGAAGCAGAAGCTGTTCTGGGAGTGGCCAAAAAACACCAGATAACTTCCATGTTGGCAGTACATCACGAGAACCTGCAGCAAACACAGAAAACCAACCCACACACCTGGTAGGGATCCAGCAAATTCCTCCCACCAGTAAAGACCTGACGCTGCGTTTTCGAGAGGCATTGCAGTAATTGGTGGCAGACGCAGCAAGGGAAGGGGTTAATCTACTGGCTACAGAAGCACGGACTCCTAATCTTCCACCTACAAGGCTTTGTTCGGTGGTAGTAGGGCCAGAAATAACTATGCCAGAAATCGGAAGGAACTCTACCCTAATCAACCAGGCTGGGTGCGAAACACTCGAAGAAGATCCACCACACTAGAGGCTGAACCATGATCAGACAGTACGTGCTAGATACCGTAAATATGACCGTCACAGGGATCGATCATCATCAGAAGATAGTGATCTGTGCCACTGCAAGTGTTATCACTGGATTATACGAGAAACTCGGCATCAGAATGAAGAGCCAGAAAGAGGAATGACGATCACCCAGCCGTTTAACCGGTGGGAGAAAGAGATGTTATAATCTAGAGTTTAACTCGAGAAGTCGAGAACAACAGGCGTCAAATGGATGCACTGGTCAGACTCTATGGCTATAACGATTTGTCTGATGACGATTCAGACAATCCATTCACCAAGGAAATCCTATGGACCCCATTCCCATAAAGGTTCAGGATGCCACACGTTGTGCAGTTCAAGAAAGATACGGACACAAAAGAGCACGTCAGATGCTATAAAAGCACCATGGCTCAATACGGTCACAGTGATCCCTTATTGTGTCTTAACTTTCCATAAACATTGGGAGACACAGGTTCAAGATGGTTCGGGAGATTGCCACCAGCGAGCATCAGAAATTTTAATGAACTGAGCAGAAGCTTTCCAAGACAATTTCTGAGCAATGTTCATAGGAAAAAGTCGGTGGCTTACCTTTCTCAAATAAAGCAAGGGAAAGATGAGTCACTGAAGAAATACTTGGGACGATTCGGCCAAGCAGTATCAGAAATTGGCAGCGCAAATGATGAAGCAATTATTGCCGCATTCATCAACAACCTGCAGAATGGACGGCTATCTTTTGATTTGAGAAGAGCTCGGCTGACCAGGTATGCTGACATGATGGATATGGCGGAAGGATACGCTCTGGCCAAGGAAGAAGAGTTGGCTACAGGAGGAAGCTATATGCAGGGAGGAAAGCTCGAGCAGAAGGATTCCGAATCCAAGAGGCAGAACCAAAAGGGAAAGCAGAAAGGAAATGGCAAGGAGAAAAGTAAAGATGGGGGCAACAGGCGAAATGCTGAACAATCCACAGAGAAGTATCGAGGCAGATATACCAATTACACCCCTCTTCGGAAAAAACAAGAGAAAATCCTAGCCATCCTAGAAGAGAAGAATGTGGTACAAGAACCACGACGACAGTCTCAGTTTGCCCGGAGAGATACAACCAAGTATTGCAGATTCCATAAGGAAACCGGTCACGAGACTTCAAAGTGTTTCCAACTCAGAGATTACATAGAAACTCTTATTCGGGAAGGACACCTGTGGGATGTAATCTTGAAAAAGGATGAGAAATCAGAAGCTAAGAAAGAGGTCAAGGCCCATCTCTCTGGATGAAATAAAAGAGCCAGTCCTGAAGCCAATCAGATAATACATACAATTTTTGGAGGACCATCTACTGGGAAAAGCAACCTAGAACGAACTCAAGAAATCAGGAATGCAATAGAAGCAAGAAATAACTTTGACGTGAACTCGATTGAGCCAGACCCGAAAAGAATAAAGGAAGGATGAGACCCGATAATATTTACAGAGGCAGATTCCCATGGCATCGACGTTCGGCCCAATGACGCCTTGGTCATAAGTGCCCGGATTGGTCACCGGGAAGTCAGAAGAATCCTGATAGATAATGGGAGTTCTGCAGACATCCTCAATGTAACCGTCTACGACCAGCTAAGGTTAGACTGGAAAGATCTACAGCCTTTCCATACTCCGCTCAGAGGATTTGGAGGGATAGAGGTCAGGTCGCTTGGGACGGTAAAGCTACCCGTAAATATTGGAACGGAACCATGCCAGAGAACCATCCTGCTCGAATTTGTGGTGGTTGACTTAGACAATTGGCCATATAATGCATTATTAGGTCGGCCTTTCCTGAATAAAACAAGGGTTGTGACAGCCACTTATGCATTAATGATCAAGTTCCCAACAGAGCAGGGGTCGGGGTAATCAAGGGATCCCAATAGATGGCCAGAAGAGCGAACATGTTAGTATACAAAGACAAAAATGATGTTGAACAAGTGTGCACCATATTGCAGCCAAGTCAGCACAAAGAATCCTTATCATTCGAGTTGGATCCAAGGGAAGAGTCTAATGAATCCAAAACAGGACCGATTGAAGAAATTGTATTAAAAGAATATGAACCTGATAAGAAGGTCAAGATCGGAGCTAACTTGGAAGGAAAAGTCAAGCAAGATCTCACCAATCTGCTTAAAGAGTAGAAAGACGTGTTCGCCTGGAGCCACAAAGATATGGTCGATATAGATGCCCAAATAATGTCTCACCATCTCGCAGTAGACCCGAATGCTAAACCAGTAATACAAAAGAGAAGATCATTCAATCCAGAAAGAAGTCGGGCAATCAAACAAGAGGTGGAAAAGCTACTTGCTACAGGATCAATTAGAGAGGTCAACTACCCTCAATGGGTAGCCAACGTAGTCCTCGTCCAAAAGAAAAATGGGCAATGGAGGATGTGCGTAGATTTTACGGATCTGAACTAGGCATGCCCAAAAGACAGCTTCCCACTTCTAAGGATAGACCAGCTAGGGGATGCCACACCAGGCCATAAATTGCTCAGCTTCATGGACGCCTACTCAGGATACAACCAGATCAAGATGAACAAGGCCGACAAGGAAAAAATAGCCTTCACAACAGATCAGGGTTTATAATGTTACACAGTAATGCCCTTCGGTTTAAAAAAGGCGGGTGCTACATACCAAAGGCTGGTCAACAGAATCTTCACTCGGCTAATAGGAAGGAACATGGAATTGTACATTGGTGACATGCTGATTAAAAGTATCTCGGCAGATAAGCATACCCTGGACCTCCGAGAAATATTTGATGTCCTAAGAAGATACTAGATGAAGTTGAACCCGAACAAATGTTTATTCGGAGTCCCTTTAAGAAGATTCCTAGGTTTTCAAGTTCACCAAAGAGGAATCGAAGTTAATCCCGAGAAGATCCAGGCCCTACAGAAAATGACCTCACCAAAAACGTTAAAAGACGTGCAGCGCCTAACAGGGTGTCTAGCTTCCTTGGGAAGATTCATTTCAAAAGCTACAGACAGGTGCGCACCTTTCTTCAAAATAATCAAAAAAGGGAAAGGACTCGAATGGAATGAAGAGTGCGAGCAGGCATTCTTAAAAATAAAAAAGTATCTGGGACAGGCTCCAATTCTCTCAAAACAACAAACAGGGGAAGTACTTCAGTTATACCTAACAATAACTGAGCTTGCAGCAAGCTCAGTCGTCAACCAGATTCTGGACGAGTACCAAGCCAAAGATGAAGGTATGGTAGCCTACCGAGACATCGCAAAACAGCTCCTCCTAAATTCAAAGAATATGAGATTACTCAGATCTCCATGGAGGAAAATGAAAAGGCAAACGCATTGTCTAAGCTAGCATTAGCAACAACCACAATTAAACCAAACACCATCCCGGTCGCACATCTCCTTAAACCAAGTACAGCTAAACCGAAGCACTTAGAAATTTTAGAAATCTGAACACCGCAAGACGGTTGGATGATTCAGCTGAGAAGGGTTTCTAGAAGAAGGCGTGCTCCTGGAAGATTCCATACTAGCAAAGCGTATTAGGTATCGAGCAGTAAGGTACACCCTGATTGGAGGAGAATTATACAGGAGAGGGTTTTCCCCGAGCTCTCCAGAGATGTGTACCAGAAGAAGGATGCACACCGAATACTTCAGGAGATCCATGGAGGAGTTTGTGGAAACCACACTGAGGGAAGAAGTTTAGCACACAAAGTGCTCAAGCAAGGCTATTATTGGCCTACACTTTTCTCAGATGCACAGCAGTGCTTAGAAAGCTGTAATACTTATCAAAATATTGCCAACGATATCCGACAGCCTTCTGAAAAACTCAGAAACCTCACAGCCCTAGGCCATTCGCCATATGGGGTCTAGACCTGATCGGCCCAATGCCAGCTGGAATAGAGGGTAGAGCAAAACACGCCATAGTAGCTGTTGATTATTTCACAAAGTGGGCAGAAGCTGAAGCAATAGTGCATATCACAGAAGCAAACACCATAAATTTTGTGAAAAAGAATATACTTTATAGGTTTGGAGTTCCAGACACAATAATCACAGACAACGGCACCCAATTTGATAACCTAAAATTCAAACATCTGTGCAAGGAATATCAGATTGCCAATTACTATGCCACACCTGCCCACCCTCAAACCAATGGCCAGGTAGAAGCGGTAAACAAAATCATCAAGCACACTATCAAGGCAAAGTTAGATGACAAAAAAGGTAGCTGGGTTGAAAAGCTACCAGAAGTATTATGGGCATACCGGAGGACAGCAAGGACTTCAATAGGTGAGACTCCATACACTTTAGCATTCGGAACAGAAGTTGTTATCCTCATAGAAACATCGTATGAGTCACCTCGGGTCAGGCTATACGATGAAGAACAGAATGTTGATATGTTATTACAAAGTCTAGATGAACTAGAAGAAAAAAGGGAGAAGTCCCGAATAAGAAATATAGCATATCAGCAAAGAGTGGCTCGCCATTACAATTCTCACGTTCGGATCAAAAAATTCCAGCTTGGAGACCTGGTACTTAGGAGGGTGTCATTGAACACGAAAAATAAAGTTGCAAGCTCCCTGACCAATAAATGGGAAGGCCCATACAAAATTTGACCCAATGGAGGGGTTTTACCCCGACCATGCAATGCCCAATATCTGAAGATTTTCTATCCTTAAATTCTTTTTTTTTTCTCTTTCTAATCAGGACAATATTAGTTAGGGTAAATATAATCTATGGAATTTAAATCTGTTGATTTTTTGCAGTAATAAATAAAAATACTCGAAATTTCCGAAAGAAAAGCATCGAGCTCGGGATTTTCAAAAGTAAGTATATGATAATAAGAAAATATGGAAGAAGAGCATGATAATAAGAACATGCAAATAAAATTCTCGGGACCATCAAATCTCGAATGGGCGGAGAAGTTCGTAGGAGCATACCAGCCGAGCATGGTCAAAATGACCTTAGCAAAAAAGCAAACCCGATGCACCAGACTCTAGAAAAATACTCGGGACGCTATCGGGAGAAATTCCGGTGAAATGCGTATCTGTGTTGAGCAGTTTTTTTTTTTTAAAAAGAGCTCAACGATTTGGCAAACCCTTGCGCAAAAAAACTGGGGAGACGTCCTTGGTATTGCGTAAGGACTCGAACATATGATCATGGTGAGCCTTGATGTCATGTTCGGGTAGCAACCGGGTATGAAACACCAAGTATAAACTTGCTTGTTTCAAGATGACTCGGTTAATAATAAAGAGTCAGTTTAATAAGATACTTGGCAATCAAAATCATTCGGGTAATGACCGGTTTAATAAGATACTCGGTTAAGTTACCCGAACATAGAATAGTCAATTTAATAAGATACTTGGCAATTAAAGTCATTCGGGCAACAACCGGTTTAATAAGATACTCGGTTAAATTACCCGAATATCGAAGAGTCAGTTTAATAAGATACTTGGCATCTAAAGTTATTCGGGTAAAAATCGGTTTAATAAGATACTCGGTTAAATTACCCCGAACATCAGCCAATTTAATACAACACTCGGCAACAATCAGCAATAAATAGATCAAGACCATTCAATTCAAAATAAAATAGAATTTTATTGCTCTTAAAATAATGGTTACAGTTTAAAGAATGGTTCTTTACAAGATTAAAAAATAAAGAATCAAAGAATTTTCTACAAGTTCTACAAAATTAAGGTTATGAGGATTTCGAGTCTTTGTCAATACTTGGTTCTGGCACCATCTCGTATTCACGGAGCAGGCTTTTGTTAGACGGCCAAGCAATAATGTTGACAGTGTCATCCATCCATTGGCTGTAATCCTCACCCGGGACCGGCCCAACATCTGGTACCACACCCTCGACCAACTCTTGATTAGCGTAAAAGGTCGAGAGGGAGTGTTCGGACGGAATCTCCAAGTGCATGGGATGGAGCTCTTTGCCTTGGCTACTGCAGTAAGCTTTTCATTCCATCATCTGAGTCCGAAGGGACTCCAAGGACCGGTCTATATGATGTTTGATTGACAGCTCCCAATTGGCTTGGGCCTTCTCAGTCGCCCTATTCTTAACTTTAAAGAACTCACCGGTCGAAACTAGCCCGCGCTGAAACTCCCGAAGGAGTAGGGCATCATAAGCAGGGGATCTTTTAAAGCGATCCACCCCCTTGTACTTCAAGTTCCAGCCTAGCCTCTCGGGATAAGGATGCAACTGTCAACACTTGACGCTCCAGGTCTTCAATCTTTTGCTCATACGCCGACCTCGACTGATCCTCTTCCTGTTAGGATTTTAGCACAGATTCTTTGACAGAGGATAAGAGATTTTGAAGTGACGTTGCCTTCTCCTCTGCCAAAGACACCCTCTCCTCGGCCTCAACTTGCTTTGCCAGATAATGGTAGGCAAAAATTTGTGCAGAGCCGACCTCTTGCAGATAAGCCTCTTCAGCCCGAGTGCGGCCTTCCTCACTTTCCTTCAACTGAGCCTCTAGACACCTTATCCGATCAGTTTGATGTTGTTGCGTATGAACTAGCTCAGCGAATTCGGCCACCATTTGTAAATAAAAATACGATTAGAAATCTAGCAAACAAGCAAAAACATTAAAGAAGCCAGATAACTTACCAAAGATGCATCGTTGAAAACATTTTGAAGACGCTCGATCAGGGAACCATCCCTAAAGCCATTCCAGCAGTCTTCTCCGATAAAAGCCCGACCAGAGGACATCTCCCGTAGCATATCCTAGGAAGAAGGATATGAAGGAACCCTCGAGGGTTCGGCCCCCAGATTTCCAACCTTGGGGGTGGGGGAAGCCCTGTTCGGTTCTGAAAATGGAGAAGGATATGAAGGAACCTCCGAGGGTTCGGCCCTATATTTCCAACCTCAGGGACAGAAGAAGCCATTTTCGATTCTGAAGTCGCCGTATCTACTGACGCTCTAGCGCCAACACTAGGGGTAATCTCATCCGCAACATCCTCATCGCTGGAATCGATGAATAAAACCACCTGAGGAACTTTAAGAGGGCGAGTTGGCGAACTAACTGTCTTCCGCTTCTCACCCCGAGAACGGTAGAAGCTGAGATCAGCTGAAGGGTCCTCTAGAACATTGTCCCTAAAAGATTTGAAGAAGTCGGGGCCTGCAGGCACTTGTCTGGTGGAGGTATTACCCCCTTCACAAGCGCTAGTCTGCACGGAAGGCTCCTCACCGAGACCTTCACTTTGCCTTTGCCGATCGCCTGGCAGCCGAGCATCGATCGGGCCATTCGGACCGCTAGTCCCCCCAATGATCGGATGAACGTTCTCAGGAACGTATTTGGGAATCTGCTCCTTAGCGGCATCAATCTCTTTATCAGACTCAGGCCGGGCGATGCCTTGGCCACTTTGACGAGCCACCTCTTTCCGACTCACCTGAATGATTGTCTTTACTTGGCGAGCCTGAAGATCACAGACGACGTCCGTATCAAACACTAGAAAAAAGGAACCACGTCAGAACGCAAAACAAAACAAATATATGTAACATTGAAAGGAAAAGGTTGCGAGAGTCGCCTACATTGCCTGCGTTCGCCCAAATTGTTTCTGAAGAAACCGAACTCAATCATCTTTGACTCAACGAAGAGATAAGACTTGCTCCTCTTCTCTAGTGTACGAAGTGCCGCCCGAGCAAGCCTGGGCAGCTCGCCATCGCTGTAATCGATATTCTTCTTGTTCCATACCTCAGGGGAACAGAAAAACCGAGAGACTTTCAGCACCATTCGAGAATCCCCAGATTTAGGGGAGACTTCGAGCCCGACATTCCCTCCGGTAAAAACCAACTGTTATTCAAGAACTTATTGGATGTAGGAAACCCCCATATGAAACCCTTCTTTTTGGGATCGTCGAAAATATCAGCATTCCGACTCACTTTTGTCCCCTTGGGAACCCAGCAGTCTGGCGGATTAGACAAAAGAAAGTAAGTCCCCGTCTTACCTGACTGCCTTAATGTAAAGAAATGCCTGATTTCATTTGGGGACGGCGGTGAAAGGTTCATCCGGCTGTACATGTTCCATATGCACATTAAGATTTTGTAGCTATTCAGGGCCAGTTGAGCCGGAGCAATTCCTACTTCAGCCAGAAACCAAGCAATAAATGGCTAAAGAGAAAGAGTGACGTCACAACAAAGCATGGAGCCATAAATCGCTTCCTCGAATATGAATAAGTACTTGTGTAACGGCAGAAAAAGCCGCGAAGGCGTGCCTTTGTTCTTTAGCAAGCCTAGATGGGATAAAAACCGAACCTACTAACAAAAAAGGAGCTATTAGAGGACTGCTCACTAACTCCTTTCCTTGCTCGGGACAATGGGAAATTAGTCTCATAGTTGCCTGTTCAGATTCCCGATTATTAGTAAGGCAAGCGGTAAACGTTCTATGCTAAGGCCGATTTCGCTACTTCAATTCTAGAGTATAGGCTACTCAATGAGAAGGAGACTTGCATAACCTTGTAATTGCCATTACAACTATAGCTACTGTAACAAAAGTAGAAAGGATAAAAAAAAGGAATTATAGATTGACAGAAGGCCCGTGCGAGCACGAACCAAAGGATAAAGGCGCCAAGCCGAAATGTATAAATCTCGTGGGTCAATTCCATGTTTAAGTGAAATACTGGAAGTTTAGCCGAAGGCGATAGGAGCTCGCAGGAACCAGAGTGACCGAGTCAGGTAGGTCGAATCGGGAGCGATACTTCCCTATTTCAACTGGCTCAACCATATTAGGCTCAGTGTCGAACCCGCACGAACGGTCAGCAGTAAATATAAGGCCAAGCGTCCTGGATACCTCCTCAACTTCGCTCTCGCTGACAGTTTGCTCCCTGATCAGAATACCGCCCGAGTCGTGTTTGCGGATGGTGCTTCTACTTTGATGTTTTCCCATCCTTTGAAGAGTTACCATGTGCTCAGAAATATCATAATCAGAACTAGATAAACTCGATACAGGGCTAAAAGTGACGACAGTGTGAAGCCCAGAAACATCAACCTCTAAAAATAGAGGTTCATCTACTAGGATATCCCCCAGTAATTGTTTAATACAAGAAACTAACTGGAAATCTCCACGTTCTAATGTATCAAAAGCGATTTTAAAGAGACGATGATGGGAAGATGGCCATATTAAAACTAACCTTGAATTGAGATTGATGCAAGATCTTCAACGGAGAATCGTGACTTTCTGCTTAGAGAAATCTGGGTTCAAAGAATTTTCTTTTTCTGCAGCTGAAAAGTTTGAGAATAAACCAGCACAAACTTAATGAAGAACTTAAAGGGGTGGTGATACGAAACCCTAGGGTCTTAAGGCAGGAAAAACCTATGACAAAATTTGATGATGTAGGCGGCGCTCGGGGAGATGCAAAGATCATTTCTCATAAATGATATCGAAAAACAAAGAGGCAAAGGGCACGTGTCAAAATAAGAACTAGCCCCCAGCCGTCAGAACTTCAAAACGTCGCCATCATTAAAGATCACGCGTGAAGGGGTGAATTGAAATTACAGGGTCACCATTAAGACACAATATTATGATAAGACGTTTACTTTGGCACAAAGATTAAAAATTGAGATGATTAAAATACTCTTGTCCCAAACAAAATTTTACTGGGTAAAAGTATTTTAAGGGGGTATTGTCGTATGTGAATTTTACCAAGCATACATGTCATCGATAGGAAGGAGAAAATAGCCAGGTGGATGCCCTTATAGGCACTCAGAAAATATCCTTCGAGACGTCATTAAAGAGAAGAAGCCTGAGTAAACTAGTCAAGCAAGACCTACTCGGGATCAACTAAACTACTTTGAATCAATTAAACGTACTCGGGGTTAGCAGAAATACATTATCTACTCGGGACCAGCACACATCATATCCTACTCGGGAATAACATAACAACCGAGCAAAGAAGCCTAGTAAATAGTCCACAAGTTAAGTCACGCAAGGTTCCTTAACAAAGAGGGATTCTAAAGAAGAAAGAGAATGTCAAGCATAAAAGGTTCCTCATCCGAGAACACTTCTATTTCTATAAAAAGACTATACTCTTATAAGGAAATAAGTCATAATCGGACTACGTTACTAGAATCACATTCAATCTCAATATAAGCCTCCGAAACAGGAAAGAAGACAAATCCACTACGAACAAGAAACCAAGTCACAATTAAATACAAAGTTCTTTTATTACTTGTACAGAGCAGATTAGAGTTCTATAATCATATAAATAGATCCATAATCTCGTAAAAAGAGGGATAGAGAAAAAAGGCAGAACAACAATTATAGAGAGATCGAGAGCTTGTAAACATCATATTTTCAAAGTGGTTACAAACTTTTTCTTTCAACCGGTGCATAAAGGTTCTATTGTGTTCATCTTGTAACCACTTTGCAGGTTTCGATTGACTGGGATAATGTATTTTCAACTAAGTCATATGTTCATTGTTTAATGATTAACCCACTTGATTTGAGTTTATGAAATCATAAATTTAATATGTATAAAATTAAATATAATATAATGAAATTTCAACGAAGAAGAATATACTCAATATATGGTTGAACTTCAGCTGCAATATACAAGACATAAAGATGTGCTTGTACCAAATCTTTATGATCAACTACGATATGTTGAGCAGCAGATAATGGTTTTCACATGGATTATCAATTTCAGAATTGTTAAAGTAATATTCTGAGCAATATTCAATTGCTTATTCTGCAATATAACATTCAGCAATGCATCCTTCTAGTTGATAACGATTTCGCACATGCCCTTTTAAAACTTTCATGAATCTTTCAAATGGGTACATCCACCTAAGGTACACTGGTCCACATAATCAAACATTTCTAATAAGATGCACCGTTAGATGCACCATTATATCAAAAAATGAAGGCGGAAAGTATTTTTCCTACAAGCATAAAGTTACCACAAGATCGCTTTGGATTCGGTTCAATTTCGAAATATCCACAACTTTACTACACATGAGTTGCAAATCGTATCAACCTGGTCTAGGATTTCTTTCCCCAATTTTGTACCCGAGTGTCTTTAAACGATTTAGAATTACTTTCACGAACATAATGAATATCTTCTTATATATTCTAATTAAAATAATACCATGCGAATCAAATAATAAATGTTCATATGTCCTGTACTCTCATGGCTTTTACCTTTTTTTTTTGTCAAAGTTTTCAAGCTGAAAATCCATATAAATTTAATAAAAAAAAACCCATAAATTGTGACACAGTAGCTGAAACAAGATAGATAAGCGAAATCCGACACAAGCTTAATACAACTGCAATGGAAAGGTAGCAATATGGTTTTGTACTTCTAGAGAAATGTGAACTAGGGAAAAACAAAATGAAATAAAATGAAATAGCAACACAATGTCTGCTGGCAATATAAGTTCTCAGGAGCACAGTATATAGAGCTTGGTGAATTTGGTGGCATGGACATGGCAATTTCAATTGTGAAAAAACAAGTCCTCCACATTAATTTAGTCCTTCTAAGAACAAGCATGAGGGTGGGCCATGAGTATGTCAAACCCTGGTTCATCTGGTCGTCTGGTTTAGGCAGGCTTCATCAAAAGTGGTTGTAGGCTGGCATCAGGCTTCATAGATCTAGGTTGACTTTTACTTTTTGTTTACATAAGTAATAACTAATATTAAATGCACATGGTTTTTTTTAGAAGTAAAAGACCTTTTCTTCCATGATTAATATAATTGAAGGCTACAATGGCATGGGGATGGAAAGAATTAATAAAGAACAATCATCTCAAAAGTTAGATCAACTTTCTTTACAAAAAGATAAAATAAAATAAAGCTGCTAAAAGAAATTTCTAAGATCCCCTAAAATCAACCCTGCACATGACTCCCAACACTAGGCAAGTTAATTGAAATATACTTATTGATAAGTCCACATAACACGTTTTATACTACTGATCATTAGAAATTTAATAGTTTTTGTTGTCTTAAATGGTGAGGCCACTTAGAAAATTGGGTATACAAGGTGCAGAGAGTAGTCAATCAGATGAACTGAAAATCATAACATCAGGATGCATGGTATTCACAATCACTTTAATGCATAAACCTCATGTGCCTAACCATGGAACTGTGCACACATCAGTTACTAAGTTAATATTATCAAACCTTATAAATGCAGATGAAAATTTTCTAGGATGAAAAACATAACAACACAAAAACAGGGGAAAGCAAAAGAAACAAACCCAGACAGAGCACACGACAAACAAAAGAAAATAAAAACAACTACCTGTCCATATCAGCCTCAACATAACATTCACAGCACAATGCTTAATTAGAAAAAAAATATTAACAATAAAATTAAAAAAATACAAATTCTAGGCCCTACAAACCCTCATACTTCCATAAAGGACCACACATGGACCACACATGGACCACACATACAATAAAATACAAACCCTAGAAAACAATTAATTTTATCAGAATCTAAATAAAAACCATTAAGAACAAGAGGATCACAAAAAAAAAATCAAGAACAAAAGGATCACACAAAAAAATCGAAAGCTACTAATATAATAAAAAGTCAAAACCCATACTTTTAGAAATCCACATCTTATAAATCGAAAGAGTGACAAACCTGATTTGCTTGGAGAATCAAAGTAAAATAAGTAGATGGAGAATTTGAGAACTAGGGCTCGGAAAATCAAATGGTTTTGTCTTGGACAATCAAATACAAGATTACTTGGTTTCTTTCCGTTTAGGGATTCTAGAATGAATTAGAGGAATTTTGAGTACTGAAGAAGTGTGAATTACGGTCATGGGAGGGAAAGGCCAACTATTAGACCCCTATATATATATATATATATATATATATATATATATTATTCTTTAATTTATTTTTTGATTTTTTTAATTAGATATTATTAGGGTATGACGGTCTTAAATAATCAATATACCTTGATGGCTTTTAAACGTCAATATCCGTTGATGGTTTTTAAAAACCATCAATATTGAATGATACTCTAATCTAAGTGTCATTAACAATTGACATTTTAAATAAACCATCAAATGGTTATGATGGTCTTTAAAAACCAACAACTTGTGATGGTTTTTAAAAACTATCACATAGTCTTGACACATAAAAAAAAAATATCATTAATAAGTGTCATAAAATACAATTTTTCTAGTTGTGTGTATAAAAGAAGTGGGACTAAATAGTCCTTTTGTGTAAAGAAATAAATAAATTGAAGGGTACAATAGTCAATTTAACAGATGGAAGTAGCAGTGGCTCTTGAAAAGAAAATGGATAATTATCCTGATGGCCATCAAATTGATGACACTATCAAAATAACCAATAGAGTGAAAAGTTGTTCCAAAATAACCATTTTTGACGAAAAGAGTGACACTAACGGTTATTCCTTCCAATTCCATCAAATTCCATCAAATGAGTGACATTTTGGTAAATAAGGGGATGACAATAATTTATTTAAGATGTTTTTTTTTAAATCAATTTTTTATTTTATTTTTTGAAACGAATAATTATATTTAGTGTTATATATATATAAATATATATATATATATATATATATATATATATTATTTTATAAGATTAAGGCTTCAAAATCTAAAAAAAATCTAAAATACAAAAGAGACATGTGTATTGATATAAACCATTTCTTTTGTATTTTGAAAGGAATAATTATATTTAGTATGTATATATGTATTGCATATATATATCCACACACTAAATATAATTATTCATTTCAAAAAACAAAAGAAAAAATTGATTTCCAAAAAGCATCCAAAATAAATAAATATATATATATATATATATATCCACACACTAAATATAATTATTCATTTCAAAAAACAAAAGAAAACAATTGATTTTCAAAAAGCATCCAAACTAAATTAATGTCATCTCCTTATTTACCGAAATGTCACTCATTGAAAAAATTGATTTCTAAAGACATCTAAAATAAATTATTGTCATCTCCTTATTTACCAAAATATCACTCATAAAAAAATTGATTTTTAAAAGACATCTAAAATTAAAAATTGTCATCTTCTTATTTACTAAAATGTCACTCATTTGACGAAATTAGATAGAATTTGATAAAACTGGATGGAATGGTCATCAGTGTCGCAAAGTTCGTCAAAAATAATCATTTTGGAATAACTTTTCAATCTAGTGGTCATTTTGATAGTGTGTCATCAATTTGATTGTCACCAGGGTAATTATCTTTAAAATGAAAGCTGATTGAGGGTGTGCTATTTGCAATCAAACTGTTTAATTTTTTAAAAATTGTTTTTTTTTTAAACTCTCCTAACCTTTCAACTATTATTATATTGGTATAAAAATATTTGTTTAATCAAAAACTCTCCTGACCTTTTTAATAAATTTGTTAGGACATAATATATTTTTTCAAGTGGTCAACTCAAGTCAATATAATGGATAACTAATGGTGTTACAATCCAATTCAATGGAGGTTTTTGAATGAACGCATTCCTCTCTTGCTGTCCAACAATAGTTAATAGATAAAAGGTCAGCGGGGTTTTTTATTTTAACCAAAATTTTAGCGGTGATAGTAAAGAAAAAAGAAAAAGAAAAGCAAAGGTTTTTTAGGTTAGTTATTGGGTCCAGCCGTCCAGTAGCAGACTAATAGTATAGAACCTTTCTGTTGGCGGGGCATTGAAATGTCAGTACCAAACCTGAACCCAACCCATAAGACCTTGATTGTCCATGAAGACAAAATCTTCCTTTTAGTTTTTCCTTTCGTCACATATTTATGCACTTTTTCAACCATATAATAATTAATATTTCGATCGTCTTAATTCCTAAAAATAGTGGATTTCATCCCATTACGGCTTGTTGGGGGTAAAAGATACTTGGAGACTATTTGGTTAGGTTTTTAAAAAACTTATATTAGAGTAGATTTATAAAAAATAGAGTTTTTGAAAAAAAAAATAAATTGTTTGATTGGTTTGTAGACTTCTATTTAAAAAATGTATATTTTGAGAAGTATCTATCCATGAGTTTTTATTTAGTAAAAGTTTATTTGTAGAATTTTTAAGACAGTAGAAAACTCAATCAAAAAAACATTTATTTAGCTTCAATATGATTCAAGTTCGAGATTGTGCACCTTAAATGATATATTAGAAAAGGGTTAATTGTAGTGCACTGTATTTATCTCCTAAGGCAAAATATACTTAAGTTTGAGAAAATAAACACAAACATACCCTACCGTTAAATTAGAATAGGTAGTTCTTAACTGCGGAAGGGTAGTTTGATAATTTTATTTATCTATTTAAAGATAATTATTTAAACAATAAGTAATTAAAAAAAGGGTCAAAAATTAAATAGTATTTTTTTTATGGTCAGTACTTAAAAAGCTCGAAACCTTTACTAAAAATTTCACTCGATTTAACTAAACTAAATAAAAACAAATATTCTCGATCCTTGAAAAATATACTCGATTCTTTAAAAAAAATCATCGATTCTTTATAATATATGCTCGATTACGCTAGATATATACTCGATTTAACAAAACGTAATTTTCTAAAAACAAATCTCGATCTTTTGAAAAATATTCTCTATCCTTTGAAAAAAAATCTGGATCCTTTGAAAAATATTCTCGATCCTTTGAAAAAAATCATGATCCTTTAAAAAAATCTCGATCCTTTAAAAAATATTCGATTTAACTAAACTTAATTTTCTAAAAAAAAATCTTGATCCTTTGAAAAAATATTCTCGATCATTTGACAAAACTCTCGATCATTTGAAAAATATTCTCGATCCTTTGAAAAAAATCTTGATCCATTGAAAAATATTCAATTTAACTAAACTTATTTTTTTTAAAAAAATCTCGATCCTTTAAAAAAATCTCGATCCCTTGAAAAAAATCTCGATCTATTGAAAAATATTCAATTTAACTAAGGCTCAGTATGGCATTGCTGTGATGTGGGGAGAAGTGTTTCTGAAATTGCTGTGAGGGGGAATTGCTTTTGGAATTGCAGTGGGAAAAATCAGTTGAGTGTTTGGTAAACTGATTTTCAAAAATGCTGTGAGAACTAAAAGCAATTTCAATGTGTTTGGTAAACTGATATAAAAAGTGTTGTGAGTATGTAAAATTACTAAAAGGACAAAGACATCTAAATGGTACTAATTTGCTATACTTTACATTTTTCTTGTTTATTTGTATTTAGTGTTAAGTGTTATATAATTATGGTACTTTATTGAATTAATTAGTCCCATTTTTTTATTCTACTTTATTTAATTAATTAGTCTAATTTCTTTATTTCTTTATTTTATTTTTTATTTCATTTTTATTTTACTTTATTGAATTAATTATGGAAACTTTTTTTTTTGTACAAAAATATAAGCCCAATTTTTTTTGTTAAATTTCGTTAAAGGCAAGGACAAAGTTGGAAAGTTAGTAAAATTTCATTTAATATCACTGTAGCGCATTTTCTAAAAGCAGAAGCCAAAATCTAAAAGCATGTATTTGTAGCTTCTCAAAAACTTAGTTGAGAGAAGCTAAAAGTGACCAAAAGCACTTCCCTACGATTTTACCAACCACCTTGTCTGAGGTCCATAATCACTTTTGACCCTAAAAGCAGCTGAGGAAGCAATGCCAAACTGAGCTTAAACCAAATTTTCTAAAAAAAAATCTCGATCCTTTGAAAAAAATTCTCGATCATTTGAAAAAAATTCTAGATCATTTGAAAATTATTCTCGGTCATTTGGAAAAAATTCTTGATCCTTTGAAAAAAATTCTTGATCCTTTGAGAAAAATTCTCGATCTTTTAAGAAAAATTCTCGATCCTTTGAAAAAAATCTCTATCCTTTGAAAAAAACCCTCGATCCTTTAAAAATTATTCTCGATTTAACTAAACCTTATTTTCAAAAATAAAATGATCGATCATTTGAAAAATAAAATGGTTATATAAAGACTGGACAACAAATCATAAGAATGGATACATTGTTAAACCACATAGAAATATATGAAAATATATAAACGAAGATCACAAATATATGTTATCTTCTTGTGTAACATTTAGAGAGAGACAAGTTTTTTGCAGAGAGAGAGAAGTTATCGTTTTCAAAGTATAGATGGAAGCTCAATGACAATAAAAAATAGATTATTTAAGGGTAATTTGGGTAGTTCACTATAATATGTGCTTTTAAACTTAAATTATTAAAACGGTGACATCAATGCAAAAAAAAATGTGACATATCTCACAATTTCCACTTAAAAAATTTGGATGGAGGAGATCTTAATCTGTACTCCTCCATTATTTAATAAAATAAAAAACAAGAAAAATAAAAAAGAAAAGAAAAGAAAAGAAAAGAGAAGAAAAATAAAACAAATCGATATGTTGATCGCCAGATCGCTCCAAAAGCTTCATTTTGGAGGAGATGGAGAAGAAAGCCATTATGGAGATGGAATCGTGATTCGTGAGATCCATCTCCAGGAGGAGCTCACGCACTCTCCATCTTCAGATGGATTGTAAACTCCATCAGATGGAGATTGAATTCTCTCTCCTCCATTGACAGTTTCTTTGGAGAAGAGATACTATTCTCTCTCTTCAACCATGGTTTCTTTCTCGTTCAAAAGAGAGATCATATGACCTGTATTTTGGAGGAGACAATTTCCTCCAAAATGGAGACATAAGATTTTAATTAATGGTATTTTTATTTTGTTTCAATTTTGATTGTGTTTTATGTTTCTATAATTCATTGAATTTGGTAATGAGTTGCGTTTTGATTGAACAAAAACGTTTGGAATTTTTATTTTATTTTTAAGTATCTTAGACTTTTTTTTTCTTTTGATTAAATCTTGAAATTTTTGTGTTTCAGATACAAAGTATATTTATAATATAATGATAATAGTAATTATTTTTATTCTTAAATATGGAAAGTTTTGTGTTCAAGATCTGCTCCATATTTTTTGTTTTTGTTGAATGATTTTTGTTTATTTGTTTTGGAAATATCTTAGTTTATTTGTACTCTTGTTGTTGGTTGTGTTGGTTGGGTTGATTGGAGGTGAAGGTGATGATGTTGCAGATGGAGGATGAAGGTGAAGGTGAATGTGATGATGATGATGATGTTGTTGGAGATAGGAGGTGGGGAATGAAGATGATAGTGTTGATGTTGGAGATGGGGATTTTTTTTAATAAAAAAGAAATTATTTTAGTTATTTTAACAAATAAACTTTGGATGATGTGGCAAGGGTAAATTTGGTTTTTTTCAAAAAGATTTTGTTAGTTGACCATTAAATTTAACGGTTTGACTTTAACGGTAATGTATGCTTGTGTTGATTGGGTTAATATCATCTAGGTCCCTATGTTATGCTGAAAGATCAATTATTTAAATGAGTATCTTTTTTTAGTAAATTTTTCCCTGACTATTGAAAAATATATCTAATAGGTCCTTCTAACTTTTTTTTTAATGGTCAAACATGACAGAATATGTAAATTGATCAATTTACCATTAACTTTAATTAGAGAATTTAAAAATGAAATTTTACCCTCAAAATTTTTAAAAAAATTCAATTCGATAATCCAATCAAAATCTAACACGTGTTGCCTAAATTTTAAATAAAACATTAAAAAATCACTACTTATAAAAAATCAAAATCTATTTGGATTCTTAACAAAAATTAAAATTAAAAAAATTAAGTTTTATTAAAAAAATCCAAGAGATCAAAAGTCTGAAAAACCACCAGACCCAAACCCCCACCAGACAACCACCCCATCGTCAACCACCCCCACTACCACACCCAAACCCAAAAACCTAGAAATTACAAACCCATAAATTTCAATTCCAAACACAGAAATTTCACCAAAATGAAATGAATCCTATCGTCTTTCCTCTAACATCGTTATCTTTTTCTTGATTAAAACTCAGTGACCTCTTCTTCTCTCTTCTTCTCTCTTCTCTCTCTTCTTTGTTAGGAATCAACTATACAAATCAATTAATTACTCCAACACCCAAATCAATTAACTAAAACAACACCCAAATCAATCAATAACACCAACATCGAAAATTTGGCTAGAGCTCTAATGTCATATAGAGAGATGACAGTAGAGCTCTCGGAGTTGGATCTCACTAAAATGGATCCGATGTAGAGATACAGATGGAGGATGGAGCAGAAGTAGAGAAAGAGATGGATGATGGAGCCGATGTAGAGATGGAGATGGATCAAAAGAGTTTGATTGGAAACCCAAATCTGATATAAATATATTCGAATGTGAAGGTGTGATTCGTTGTGGGTTTTGTGATGATTCTAGGTTGGTTTGGTTTCGGGTCTTGTGGTGGTGGCGGTGGCGGCCAGAATCTGGGTTTGGTTGTAGGGTGATGTTGGAGTGGCGGTGACTGATTTCAAGAAATAGAGCATCAATGACTTTGTATCTTGTATTTGGGTTTTTGAGAAGTAACAAAAGTGAATCAATGGGTCTTTAAGTGGTGGTCAATCAATTGCAAATCATGATCTAATAAAGAATATATATATATAATTTTGGTTCGGCTGTGGCTCTGGATGAGGTGATATGGTTCAATTTTGGGTTTGGGTGTGGTAGTGGTGGTCCAATTCTAGTTCCGCTGTGGTGGTGTTCTAGGGTTCTGGGTTCTGGGTTCTGGGTTCTAGGTTTTGTGGTGGTGTTCTAGGGTTATCGGTTTGGTGGTGTAGTTGATGATGAATTGTTGTGGTTTGGTGGTAGTTTCTATAATTTGGTTTGGTGGTTTTATAAAAAATAATTAAAAAAATAAAAGATGAAAAGAGATCTAAAAGTTTCCTGCAACCATCGGATGGAGATCTCCATCTAAGTGTTGATGGTGGTGTTTGAAGTTGATGATCTGGGTTTTGTTTTACAAGAACGTGAATTAGTTTGGTCGACATTTTTTTCCAGATTTGTAAATATCTGGAAATTTCTAAATCTTTTCAATTTTTTTAATATTAATGTTTTAATTTATGCTAATATTAATTAATTTTCTTTTATTTTTTAAATTATACAATTTTTTTTTTTTTAAATAAATAAAAGATGTAGTCAATTTCAAGTGTCGACTGTTAGCATGTTATTTCCTTACGGGCGTCATACTTCAATGGTTGGATCTATTAAAACTACTGTTAAGAATTCAATTAAAATGATAGTGTTTTCAACCAAATAAAAAATTCTCTTATTTTACGTTTGTGTTGAACTTGTAAGCAGCCCAATTCACACTAATATGCAACCATTGAAATGTGGAAATTTAAGGGTTATTATTAAAAACTACCCTATAGTTTGAGTTATTGGTAAAAAACCACCTTCTAATTTCATTGTTAATATGAAAAACGGCCCTACTTTTAAATTTATTAGTCAAAATCAACCTTCTATTACTATTTAATATTTAAATATAAAAAGAATTAAAAAAGAATTTTACATTTAAAAAAAATATATATCTACCGTCCATCTCAAATTTGAACGATGGAGATTGAAAAACAATATTTATTTAAAAATAAATTCACTAATTCCTTCCATCTTTTGATCTCCAAAGATCCAGAGATGGATCTACAGACCTACATCATCACCACCGGATCGCCATCGACGACTCCTTCACTTTCCCAACAACCTGACCACCATCCCAAACCAACAATTTTTTTAAAAAAAAACAAGAAAAAGCATATGGATTTCTCCACCAAATCCTAAAAAAAATCCACAAAACAATTCCAACAGACCACCAACACTATCGCCGCCGCTGCCACTACTATCACCATCATCTTCACCTTCTCAACCACCCAAACACCACCATAAGCCAACACTCAACACAGATTCCACACGCATCAAACACGGACACGGAATCGTCACCACCACCTAAACCCAACCACGAAATCACACCAATCAAACCAACCACAAAACCCAAAATCCACACCAGTCAAACCACCACCAAAACCAAAACACGAGATCAGCACCACCACTAAAATCCAAACACGAAATCAATGAAGTCGACACCACCACCAACCCAAAATCCAAACCAGTCAATCTACCACCCAAATCCATATACACCAGCCACCATTTGCTGCCATCCCTAAGCCGCATCGAATCCAAACCACCCAGGTCCCCTTTTCGTAGTGAACGGGGATGTAAACTGTTCTTCCACTTGCCTTGTTCTCTGCCACCGACCACCACACATTTGCCTACATAAATACTATTGAGAGAAACGGTGTTGAGAGACAGAGAGAGACAGGTTTGTTTATATTATTTTAGTTTTTATTTTTTTAAAAATTCATTAACTGCCATTTACTATTTTAGCCTTTTAACATAGTCGAAACTTTTGAATCCTTTAACAGAAAACAAACAGCAGATTGTTTTTGGCTAATAAATAAAAAAGCGGGATGATTTATGTCCAATAATGAAACTAAGAGATGGTTTTTGACCAAATATCCAAACTAGAGGGTGATTTGTAGGAGTGGGCATTAAGTTGCGATTCGAACCGAAAAAAGAGCATTCGATTCGATTCGTAAGGGTAATTCGGTTTAAACCGATTTAAAAATTGAAAATCGATTTTTTTCGGCTCAAACCGGCTTGATTTTCTAAAAACCGGATTGAACCGAATAAACCGAGTATATAAGTAAAAAGAAAAACCTAATATATTTAATATATATATATTTATATATTTAGGTTAGGTTTGATTTGTGTTTTTTGGCTATTCTAATGTCCAAAATTAGTATCCAACAACCCATTAATGTTAAATAAAAAATAAAAAAACCTATTAAACTAGCCGGGTCTATTAGATCCAAAACCAAATTGAATCGAACCGAATCGATTAAAATAGGTTCAATTCAATTCGGTTTCCATTTCTTATTAGGTTTAAACCGGTTCAATTTTGGATGAATCGAAATATTTTAGGTTCAACTAGGTTTGACCTAGAATCGAATCGAATTGAACCATGCCCACCCATAGTGATTTTTAATAATATCCCAAAATTTAAACAAGTGGTATACTGTGGTCAAGCCTTTTTAAATGTAGATTAAAGGGTGCATTTAGATTTAAATCTGAAGTCCCATATCATACATTTAGTTTACTAAATGCACCCACCACATAGATTAATTCTAAAGTTTCAATTTTTACTCCAATCACCTTGGCAAAGGTCAAATGGTCAATAGTGAAACAAAAGAGGTTATTGAATTTTCTTTTAATAATTTCAAATTTTTGGCCATCTGAATTGGAATAAAATCAAGTCACTTGCCGGGCAATAATTGTCAACTACATTAAATTTTTGTTTTGTATTTGTTGAATTGGATCTACACTGTTTATTTATAATTTTTTTTTTTTGTTTTTTAAATTATTAATTAAAAAATGTTATAATAGTATTTTTGCTAATTTTTTTTTTGAACCGCAATGATTATATCATAGAAATCTCTCGAATCAGATAACACTCCAGACAAGCCTCTCATTACCACCTCCAGACCCCTTCTTTTCCAAGAAATCTACCGGAAAATTCGTAAATCTTGAATTAAACTCAACCTTCAACCCACCTAAGAAGTTAACAGGAGGTGGAATATAACCATTATCAAAACTAGAAGTTAACAATGACTAATATTTTTTATAGAGGGATATCCTAATGAAAAATATATAATATCCTTATTTGAATAATAAGAAACCACCGAGAAAGAGGACAAGAGAGCTGATCACATCATTCATGTGTATGTCAAAGAATATGGTATTTTATTATTGTTGACGTCGATTTCTAGATGTATGAGAAAAAATCAACAAGATTGGATTTCAGTTATGATTTCAAAGAGAAAAAGAAGGAGAAAGTAATCGGACGCAAGTTTTATGTGGTAAAACTCCGATGACCGGAGAAACGTCCACGGGTGGCTGAATAATCAACCGAGCCAAAATCCACTATTGAAGAAATTTACAACTCTTGATATCTCTTTTTCTCTCTGTATTTTTCTATATGTTTTCTGTATATTATTTGTGACGAGATTATGGGTCTATTTATATGTTCATAGAACCCTAATCCTCTTTGTAAAAGTAACAAAAGATCTTTGCATTTAATTATGATTGGTTACTTGTTCGAAGTAGTCTGTCTTCTTTCCTATTTCGGAGACTTGTATAGAGATCGAATGAGACTCTAGTGAAATAGTCCAGTTATGACTTATTTCCTTATAAAGGCGTAGTCTTTTTGAAGAAATAAAATTGTTGCCTGATTTGGAACCCTTTCTGTTTGGTATTATATTTTTCTTGGAATTCTTATTTGATATGGATATCTTCGCGTATTTTAACGACTCTTGACTCGTGTGTGAGTTACGCGCTGGGCTTCTTTATTCGGTTTTCTTCATGTTTGTCCCGAGTAGAACATGATATTAGCTGGTCCCGAATGACGTCATCTGATCCCGAGTAGAACATGTCATCAACTAACCCTGATCATCGTTAACTGGCCCCGAGTAGTATATGACGTCAGTTGACCCCGAGTAGGTTTCGTTCAGTACTTGTTTACTCGGGCTTCTCTTCTTTGGTGATGTCTTGCAGGATACTTTCTGAATGTTTATTCGGATGTCCACCTGCCAATTCTATCCTCATTGTTAGCGACGTTGACGTCTAATAAAAATTATATACGACAATACCCCCTTAAAATATTTTTACTGAACAAGGTTTCGTTCGGGACAAAAGTATTTTAATCAACCCTTCAATTTTCACATCTCTTTAATGCCAGGGTAAATGTCTTGTCATAATGGCGTGTCTTAATTGTTACCATGTAAATTCAATTTGCCTACTCACTCGAGATCTCAATGATTGCGACGTTTTGGAGTTCTGACGGCCTTGACCAGGTCTTTTCTTAACATGTGTCCTCTACCTCTTGATTTCTCGATGCCATTTATGAGAAACGACCTACGTGTCTTCTAGTGCGCCGCCTACGTCATCAGACCTGTCTTTGATTTTTCCCGCCACGAGATCCTAGGGTTTCGTGCTATTACCCCTTTAAATTCTCCATTGAATGGAGTTGCGTTGGTTCATTCTCAGACTCAAACCAGAAATTTTCCAGCCCATATTTCTTTACTCAAAAAATCCCTATTCTTTGTTGAAGATTTTGCATCAGGTTTCTTCATTCAAGGTTAGTTTTAATGAATCCGACTTCCCGTCATCGACTTTTTACTATAGCTTTTGAAGCACTTGATCGTGGAGATTTTCAACTAGTTTCTTGCGCTCGAAGATTATTGGGGGAAATCCCCCCGGATGAGCCTCCTTTTTTAGAAGTCAACGTCTCTGGGCTTTTCCCTGACGTCCGTTTTAGTTCTGTATCCAGTTCTTATTCTGATTATGATTCTGATTATGATTCATCTAGTTCTGAATCTGTCGTTTCTAATCACAGGGTACCACAACTCAGGCAGCGTCTGGATCAGGGAGCAGATTATTAATGAGGAGGACGTCGAAGAGGAGTTCAGAAAATCTCGTTTCTCTTTTTCTGTTGATCGCCTGAGTGAGTTTGACGCCGAACCTAATGTGGTCGGGGTAGATGAGATCGAGAAATATTATGCCCGATTCGACTTGGACAAGTCAATTGCTCTAATTTCTGCTGGTGATAGAGTTGCGTGGAACCCTCCCCCCCGGCATGGTGGCAATTTATGGGTCCATGCTTTGTTGCGGCGTTACTCTTCCTCTTCAGCCGTTCATTGCCTGATTTCTCTCGAGATTGAATGACCTTCTCTTTTGTATCACTGGTTTTGCATTCGGGTCTACTGCGAGATGATGAGATATTATTCAGGCATCTATCCCGACCATATCTTCATAACTCCATGCGAACACATCCTTGTATTCTTTGAGCAGATCAGTGAGGCTTTGTTTAACTTTTATTTCCAAATTGGACCCTATCTTGATATTCTTATCTGGTTCATCTTCTTTCAAGATAATTTCTTCGACCAGTTCATTTTTGGATTCCTTCGACTCTTCCCTTGGATCAAATTCAAATGATAGCGACTCTTTGTTCTGTCTCAGCTGTGTTATAGTGCATACTTGTTCACCATCATTTTTGTTTTTGTATACTGACAGGTTAACTCTTCGGGCCATATCTTGGGACCCTTTGACTACACCGACCCCCTGTTCAGTCGGGAATTTGATTATCAATGCATAAGTGGTTGTTACGGCCTTAGTTTTATTCAAGAATGGACAACCTAACAATGCATTATACGGCCAATTGTCTAAGTCTACTACTACGGAATCGAGTAGTACTGTTCTTTGGTAAGGTGCCACTCTAATCTTTACGGGTAGCTTTACTGTCCCAAAGGGGCCTAACCTCAACTCCCCCGAATCCTCTGAGTGGGGTATGGAAAGACTGTAAATCCTTTAAGTCCAACCTGAGTTGATCGTAGGTGGCTACATTGAGAATATCTGTCGAACTTCCATTGTCTATTAAAATTCTCCTGACTTTCCTGTGTCCAATTCGGGCACTTTTGACTAAGGCGTCGTTTGGTAGAACGTCGACCCTATGCGAGTTAGCTTATGTGAATATTATTGGGTCCCATCCTTTCTTTACCCTCTTCGGGTCTGGCTCGACCGAGTTCACATCAAAGTTCTATCTTGCCTCAACTGCTTCTCTGATTTCCTATGTTCGCTATCGGTTACTTCTCCAGTGGACGGTCTTCCAAAGATTGTTTGTATTACTTCATTGGCCTCTAGGCTGGCCCTTTGATTTCGACCGGAGCTGTGATCGGCCATGATCTCTTTCTTTGTCTTTGATTTCTCATCCCTTTTCAAGATTACATCCTGTAGGTGTCCTTCCCGAATGAGAGTTTCTATGTAATCTCTGAGATGGTAACACTTGGAAGTCTCATGACCGGTTTCCTTGTGGAATCTGTAGTGTTTGATTGTATCTCACCGAGTAAACTGAGACTGTCAACGTGGATCGTTTACCAGATTTTTCTCTTCCAGTATAACCAGGATTTCCTCTTGTTTTTTTCGAAGAGGGGTGTAGTTGGCTATCTACCTCGGAATCTCTTCGTGGTCTGTTCGGTATTACGTCCATTCCTTCCATCCTTGCTTTTTTCTTTACCGTTTCTTTTCTGTTTTCTCTTTTGGTTCTGTACCTTGGACTCGGCGACCTTTTCGGGTTTTCCTCCATACATGTAGCATCCTTCCCGTGGCTAACTATTCTTCTTCTGCTAGTGTATATCCTCTCGCCATGTCCATCATATCTGAATATCTGGTTAGATAGGCTCTTCTTAGGTTAAAAGATAGCCGTTCATTCTGTAGATTGTTGATGAATGCAGCAATTATCGCTTTGTCGTTTGCACTGTCGATTTCTGATACCGCTTGGCCGAATCTCCCTAGGTATTTCTTCAACGACTCATCTTTTCCTTATTTTATATGCGAAAGGTAAGCTACTGATTTTTTCCTGTGAACGTTGCCCAGAAATTGTCTTGAGAAACTCCTGCTTAGTTCACTGAAGCTTCCGATACTCGCTGGGGGCAATCTCCCAAACCATCTTAAGCCCGTGTCTCCTAGAGTTTGTTGAAAGTTGAGACATAGTAAGGGATCGAAGTGGGCATACTGAGCCATAACACTTTTTTACCACCTGACGTGTTCTTTAGAACCCGTATCCTTCTTGAACTGCTCCACGTGCGACATCCTGAATCTTTTGGGAATGAAGTCCGTAGGATGTCCCTAGTGAATGGACTGTCAGAATCTTCGTCAGATAAGTCGTTATACCCATAACGTCTGACCAGTGCGTCCATTTGACGTCTATTATTTTCAACTTCTCGAGTTAGGCTATGAATTACATCTCTATCTCCCACCGGATCTCCATGATGGTTAAACCGCCAAGTGACAGTCATTCCTCTCTCTGGCTCTTCGCTTTGAAGTCGAGTCTCACAGGTTGATTCTTGCAGGCGTATGGTTCCGTGATGGTGCTTGCGATGGTGCCGATCACTATCATCTGATGACGACCGATCCCTGTGTCGGTCATGCTTGCTGTGTCTTGTACGGGCTATCTGATCATGATTCTGCCTCTGGCGTGGTTGTTCCTCTTCGGGTGTTTCAGGTCCAGCCTGATTAATTGGAACAGAGTTCCTTCCTGCTTCCAGTGTATTTAGTTCTGGCCCTACTATAACCGAACGAAGCCTTGTAGGTGGGAGGTTAGGAGGTTGCACTTCTTCTGCAACCAGTAAATCAACTCCTTCCTTTGCTACGTATGCCACCAGTTGTTGCAGCGCCTCAGGGAATCGTCGTGTTAGGTCTTCGTTGGTCGGAGAGGATTTGTTGAATCCCTGCCAGGGATGTTGGTTGGTTCTCAGTGGTTGCGGCGAGATCTCGTGAACTACTGGCAATATGGACATTATCTGGAGATTTTTGGATATCCCCAGGACTGTTTCTGTTTCCCGCCATTACGATTAATTAAATCGGAGGTTCAAGCGCCCTTCTTCTAGCGCCAATTGTTGACGTCGATTTCTGGATGTATGAGAAAAAGTCAACAAGACTGGATTTTAGCTGTGATTTCAAAGAGAAAGAGAAGGAGAAAGTAATCGGACGCAAGTTTTACGTAGTAAAACTCTGATGACCGGAGAAACGTCCACGGGTGACTGAATAATCAACCGAACCAAAATTCACTATTGAAAAGATTTACAACTCTCGATATCTCTTTTTCTCTCTATATTTTTCTATATGTTTTCTATATATTTTTTGTGACAAGATTATGGGTCTATTTATATGTTCATAGAACCCTAATCCTCTTTGTACAAGTAACAAAAGATCTTTGCATTTAATTATGATTGGTTACTTGTTCGAAGTAGTCTGTCTTCTTTCCAATTTCGGAGACTTTTATAGAGATCGAATGGGACTCTAGTGATATAGTCTAGTTAGGACTTATTTCCTTATAAAGGCATAGTCTTTTTGAAGAAATAAAATTGTTGCCTGATTTAGAACCCTTTCTGTTTGTTATTCTATTCTTCATGGAATTCTTTTTTTATATGAATATCTTCGCGTATTTTAACGACTCTTGACTCGTGTGTGAGTTACGTGCTGGGCTTCTTTATTCGGTTTTTTTCATGTTTGTCCCGAGTAGAACATGATATTAGCTGGTCTCGAATGACGTTATCTGATCCCGAGTAGAACATGTCATCAGCTAACCCCGAACATCGTTAACTGGTCCCGAGTAGTATATGACGTCAGTTGACCTCGAGTAGGTTTCGTTCAATACTTGTTTACTCGGGCTTTTCTTCTTTGGTGATGTCTTGCAGGATACTTTCTGAATGCTTATTCGGATGTCCACTTAGCAATTCTATCCTCTTTGTTAATGACGTGTACGTCTAATTAAATTTATATACGACAATTATTATTTCCTTTTTGTAGAGAATTTTGGTTGTAAATTTTGTTTTTTCATGTTCAGTAAGTTCAAAAATATTCCAGATTTTTTTTTTTAAAAAAAACACTCTAATTTAGAGTTTTACAATATATAAATCTCCTATTAAAAAATATCGAAACCCAAATCTAAACCCAGTTGAAGACTAATTGTTTTCACTTGCCTTAAATATGTACATTTGACAATGACAAGTAATGGAAATTAAGACTCCATCCTTAAAGACCTATAATTTAGCTGAGTCCGCTGTAATTGGAAACCATTCCTTCAGGTTCCAGTGGAACAACAACACTCACAGAAACAGTCACAATGGTTTCTTGAACCGGCATAGATGGTCCTGATCCAATGATCTTCTGGCATGTCTCAATCAGGCAATTCCTGCATTTTGGGCACGAGGATTGTGACCCGAGCCACTTATCGATGCAACGAACGTGAAATCCATGGTTGCACTTGGGCAGGATACGCACACGCTCACCAGGGACGAATTCAGATAGGCATATGGCACATTCTGTGTCCATTCCAGAAAGTTCCAAGTCTGCCGAGTATTTTACTACCCGGAAAGTCTTCAAAGCTTTTTGATTGATTCCTTTGTTCGTCTTCCGGGTTGATAAGTCACCATGTCCAGTGTCAGAAACAGAAGTTGAACATGAACTTAATACACACTTGATAAGAAAATTCAAGCCAATTGAGCAAATGGTGGCACATAAGAGGAATGAGAGGACCATCACAACATTGGTGTCAAAGGTATTGTTGACTCCAGAGTAAGGGGAAGGAGCAGCTGTGACTGTGAGTGGTTGTTGGTTTGATTGGAGTAATTTTCTTGAGTGAATTTTTCCAAGAAAATCTTGGAAGAGTTGAGTGGATGAGAAAGTTGTAGCGGTGCTAGTCATGTTTACAGAATGTTTAAATGGCTCTTGGAGGTCAATGGGCATTATATATATAATGGAAAAGTTAAAAGCCTTAAAGGGTCCAATTTGAGGATCAGATCATAAGTACTGTTATGTTATCCACATGTAGAGAATATTTTGATGAGGATTTAGACTATGTGGATCTTCCACTGATGATGACGATCGAGTCTTTGCTACATTAATTTTCTTTCCAATCAAAATCTTCTTCCACTCTGTGCTGCATAGGTAGTGGAAGTTGCTTTCTATGAATAGTGTCTATATTCGAGATGTGTGAAATTTACTTATCAAAATGTGAGTCAGATTCGATTAAAGCTTCTCAGCTTAATTACAACAATTGAGGTAACTAGTGGCATTGAATGGAACTCACCTGTTCCAATTTAAACTAGTGTAAACTCGATGAGATCGATTTGGCGTTTTACACTATTAAATATAATTTTTGTTAGAAATTGACTTTTAGGGTCCGCCCTGTAAGCGTTTTTCAGTTGTTGTTTTTTGAAAATAAAAATAAAAATGAAAACAATGTTTTTGGTTTCAATTTCGAATTCTGAAAATGCGTCTGGTAGCATATACTGAAAGCTGTATTTTGAAAATAAAAACGGAAAAAACGAGTCTGATAGGTTAACTGAAAACTATCAAAAATTGATTACATAACTAACCAATATAATTTTTATATTGTAATTTTTAAATTAAACAAAAGTAATATATCAAAAATTAATTAAAAAAACATATCAAAAAATAAATTAATCAAAACTAATCACTTAAATTATAAATAAATAATTACAATATATATATATATATATATATATATATATATATATATATATTACTATTTAATAAAAATATAACTGTGTATATTATAATAATATATAAAATATATATTTATATTATAATAATATATATATACAATATTATAATATATATATATATATATATGTATTATTATATGAATGCTTTTAGTTCTGGTTGGAAATAAATTATTCTGGAATATATATAGGGGCACTTTGGTCATTTAAAAATCTTGTCCCGTCTTATCCTAGTCATCTGAAGCGCATAATAGAACTAAATGGAATAAAATGAAAAACATTTTTTTTATATATATAAAAAAGTGAAAAACAAAATGAAAAACAAAAACGAAAAACGAAAAACGAAAAATAAGTTTTTTATTTTTTTCAAATCTTTCACTTTTAACACCGGTTTTGTTTTTCATTTTTTTTTCGTTTTTTGAAAAAAAAATGAAAAACAGTTAATGAACGCGTTTTCAAAATCGTTTTTAAAAAATAAAAATGAAAACGGACTGAAAAACAGTTGCAAGACGGGGTCTTCCTTTAGGCATCTCCAAAAGAATCGTTAAACAAGTTTTTTTTTTTTTTTTTGTGAAAGTTAAGCGAACCACATTAACGCATATATGGTTTCAACAGACTTGTTAAATGAGTTTCATCAAATGAGATTTTGTTTCTCCCTGTTCAATAAGAGCATCTCCAAAAGACTCTTCAAATAAGATATTTGTTAAAGTCAAATGAGTCACATTAACATATTTGGCTACAACGGACTCTTCAAATAAGATTTTAATTCTCTCTCTTTAATATTGAAGAACAACTTCTCTCTTCAATTATTGTTATATTATTTTTGTTGGATTTAATATTGGGAACACCTAAGATGGGTCCAAACCCAATTTAATGGACTAAATCCATTGAGCCCAACCCAACAATTATCTAATAATTGCATTAGCAGCTGTTAGTAAATAGCTGCCAAAACAGTTTACTAACATATATATTAGTGCAGTTAACTTTAATGAAAAAGAGGGCTGTCAGTGAGAACAATTGTAGAACGTATAATACAATTGAGTACAAAAGAAACAGAGAAAGGGTATAAGTATAAGACCCATCTTGTAAGCGTTTTATAGCTGCTGTTTTTTGAAAATGAAAATGAAAATGAAAACAGTGTTTTTAGTTTCAGTTTCGTATACTGAAAATGCGTCTGGTAGCATATACTAAAAGCTGTATTTTAAAAATGAAATCGTTAAAAACACGACTGGTAGATCAACCGAAAACTATCAAAAATTGAAATATCAATTTTAGCATTTTGTTTAACATTATTACAACTATAAACAAATTGATTACATAATTAACCAATATAATTTTTGTATTGTAATTTTTAAATTAAACAAAAATAAAACATCAAAAATTAATTAAAAAAACATATCAAAAAATGAATTAATCAAAACTAAACTCTTAAATTATAAATAAATAATTACAATATATATATATATAATAATAAAAGTATAGCTGTATATATACACATATTACAATAATATATAAAAAATATAAAAAAAATATTATTATATTTTTTATATTATATTATATTATATTTTTTTACTTTATATTATATATATATAATATTATAATATATATATTACTATATATTTTGTAAAGTTCTCATTTATTGATTGGCTTATTTCGTGAGCAAATAACATTTTTGGGGTGTTATGTAAGGGGCTCTCAAGACCTCAAGAAAAGAAGCACCAAATGTAAAATTCTTGTGCTTACTTGCTTTGAAGAGATAGTTGCACAAACTCACAAATTCACAAATTCACAAATTCATACATAACTTTTATTCATATATGTTGTGTGTTTATACTTGTGTGCATGTTGGTTTAAATGACTCTTGTTGGTTCATTTGCATCTTGTAATTAATGTTTTATGTCATGTTAGGCATTAGAATAGGATGCATTTTCATCACTCTAGGACTTGTTGATTTTGTGTGTTTGAGTGTTGAAAAAGTGGGCATTGCGCTGGTGGTGCGCTACTCGACTAGTGCAGCCTCACCAGCCTAACATTCCAGTGGATCGCCGCTTGTCATGCGCCACTGCACCCGTGCAAAGTTGAAAAAGTAGGCAGTACGCTGGTGGTGCGCTACTCGACTAGCACAGCCTCACCAGCGTAATATTGCAGTGGATCGTCACATGTGATGTGCAACTGAGCTGCGCCACTCCTCCAGCGCCTATTGAAAAATTAGGTTGTGCGTTACTCGACCAGCGCACATAGCGGAAGCTGGAACATTTTTTCCAAAACGACCTCACTTTGGTTGAAACACACACACACACACACACACACACACACACACACACACACACACACACACACACACACACACACACACACACATATATATATATATATATATATATATATATAACTCTTTGTGTTCAGGTTGAAAAAGAGTTTATAACATCATATCTTTTCCTTAGAACACATTTCAAAGGAAAAACTCTTCCAAGAACTCATCTTTAAACACTCAAAGCATTCCCATGTGCATAAAAACTTCATCTTGCATCATCTAGGTTCATTTAGAGTGCATCAATGGATATTTTTGCGTCATCACATATTGTTTGGTAAGTTCTTCACTATCTTCTTACAAGTTAATTATTTTGCTTGCTAAGCCATCTCTTTACTTATTTGTATGCTCTTAGAACATATTCTAGATACAAATTAGAGATTGTTGCGATGACATGATTGAGTGTTGTATTGTGATAGCTTCATAGGATTGTTTGATCTATGTTTAGTTAACCTTTTGGAACATGTCATTTAGCTCTTTATATCTATGATTGCATTAATTGTCATCTCATTATCCTAGATAAGCATATAAGGTTTCCTAGCCTTGTTTGTTCTTTGAATATCGTCATCTATTCACATAGGACATTTTATCTCTTCATTGAGAAGTAAGACTTGTGTTGCTTCCGTGAGTAGGTAGCTTAAATTGCAAGCAAGATGGACTAGGTTCACTTATATCAGGATTAGGTAGTGGTGGTAGATTTTAAACCGGGATTAGGTTGTAATTCCTTTGCCATTAGTGGATTCAAGGTTCGAGTGTGGCGCATATATCAGCCCGTGGTTTTTCCCATTTGGAGGGTTTTCACGTAAATCTCAAGTGTCTTTACTATTTCCGCACTTTTTACACTTGTGATATTATTGTAACTAGCTAGGGGCATTTTCGTCAACTTGACCTTTAACGAAAATTGGGTAAAATTGTTTAAAATCTATCCCCATCCTCTAGATTAATATTATACACACCATAATATTTGTTTCATATTTTATATAATATTTATATATAGTAATATATATTATAATATTATTATTCTATAATATTATATGTTATAATATATATAAACTATATTATAATATTTGTATATATATATATTAATATATATAATATTATAATATATATAGATATATATTATTTCATTAATGCTTTTAGTTCTATTTGAAAATCAATTATTCTGGAATATATATATATACATAAAAGAGGGGCACTTTGGTCATTTGAAAATCTTGTCCCATCTTGTCCTAACCATATCAAACGCATAACAACACAATTAATAGGTTTTTTTAAAATTATATATAAAACAAGTGAAAAACAAAATGAAAAACAAAAACAAAAACAAAAAACAAGTTTTTTGTGTTTTTCAAATATTTCACTTTTAACACTGGTTTTGTTTTTCATTTTTTTTTTCATTTTTTGAAAATAAAATGAAAAACTGTTAACGAACTCGTTTTCGAAATCGTTTTTGAAAAATAAAAATGAAAACAGACTGAAAAACAGCTGCAAGACGGGACCATATATACTGTGAATTGAGTTAGGGTTCCATTTCTTGTTGACTCTATCCGAATCCGTGAAACATTCAGTGTTTGATCCGAAGAAAGGTACATTTTTCTGATAACTTTCTTCTTACTTGCTGTGTTCATATTGGTATCAGAGCCTACTTGAATGTTTTCAGGTTTATAAAATATTATGACATTTCTTTTGAAGAATGTATATAGATTTCATAGTATTAATAATTTACATGGATCAACTCTTTAAGTTTTAATTGTTATTTGTGTAATAACATGTGATATTTGTAAATGATGCCATGAAATCATTTTACTTTTGTTAGAAAATGCCATGATCCTATTATTTTTGTTTTGCTACCATTAATAAATTCTTGTATATATACATATGTTTTACTGTGTTCATTGATTTTGAGTATGTAGAACATATGATTTCGTTTCAAATTTATTATGCAGTATTTTATATGCATATGGCTCTGTACAATTTGTTTAATTTATGAAATATGCCATGAGATTTAAATTTATGCATACGAACACTAAAGCATAGAGCCCTAAATCTGAAACTTTGAGAAACTTATAGGGAGTCATAATGGTCGTAATTAGTTGCAAATTTGGTACCATTAGAAACTAGAGATCACAAGCTTTCTAAAGATACCAAAATCGCATAATTTGGATTAGTAATGAGTGAGAACAAATAGAGTAAAAACTGGGTCGAGAACATTTTTTTTTTCCAGAAATTTTTGTTGGAGGTTAAAGATGATGAATAGAGACACGCGCCTTAGAGGCGGCGAGTGCAATTCACCTCAGATCCAATTTTTATAATTAAGAACATTAATGGAATTAAAACAAAATTTGGAATGGAATGGTGGTAATCCGATGACCGGACGATATAAGGAATGTGGCACGTGGTTTACACACTCTATTGGTGACACGTGTCAAAGGGATGTCAACTTTGATAAATGGTCCAATCCCTTGATGACACGTGGAACTAGCATGGTTACTTGGTAATCGATGATCGTTTTCGGCTACCGGAGTGGTTTCTAACAACAGTTACCGACGAATAGAACAGTTTTTGGTGCTGTTTCATCAATCGGACTAGTTTTCTGGCCATTTCAAAATTTTTCAGACCACCGGACCAATTTTCTCAGCCATTTTTCTGGCCATAGGACCATTTTCCGATGAGTTTCCCAGCATTCTAAAACCGTTTTTTCAGCCAATTAAATTGGTTTCCAGTACTTATGGTGGTTTTTCGACGAAAAAGAAATCCATTGATTGTTTTTTACTCCAAAGGGAGCTGAATATGTGCCCTATATTTTTTTTAAGTTCTCAAAATTTTACTAACAAAGTATTAATGGTATTTAATTTCATTGCTTTGTAGTTGGAGAAAATGAGTAACGAAAACTCATCTGATTTAGTTGACCCTCAAGAGGAGTACTCACTATTGTCGGTGGAGGAATATTCATCGAAATCGGTTGAAGATTATTCACCCTTGTCGGATGAAATGTCCATAGAGGAAAATACTATTGAAGAGTATATACCTGGGACACTTGTGGACGATGAAAGTCAACAATCTCCAAGAATAGAGATAGACGAATCAGAGATTCTATGGAACTGGAATCACTAAATACTAAAAGCAGAGTTCTGATTAAAATTAGAGAGTCATAAGATGGATTACAGTAGTAGTTTTTATGAACAAATGTTACGTTTTAGGGATATCATTGTTTATGAATGGCCATGGAGTGATGGTGGAATAGAGTTTATATGGAAAGACATAATTCACGCACAAAATAACATTGAGATGTTAGACTCATTAGACACAGATAAATTTACCACCCTCAGTGAAGCATTAACAACTATATTATAATATCAAGATATTCAAGTGTATAGAAACCTTCAAAGGCATGTGGCCTATAGCACGGGTGCTAATTTGAGAACACAAAGACATTGTAAAGTTAGTGGAGGGTGGTATGCAATATATGCATTTAGAAGGTTTAAGTTAGATAAGAATTGCTACCTATTTGTAAATGATAAGCAAAGTATCTTTGCACACTTAGAGCAAATCTTGTATGAAATCTCAGAGAGTTTTAGAATTACTGATTAAGATTGTAATTCTTAAGAAGTATATGTTTTGTAAATACTTCTAGTTTGTATAAAATCTTTATTATTAATGTAATGGGATATTAGTGCACATGATTATGCAAACTTTTGTTTACTTGTGCTTATTCAATATGGGTGTTCTAAATTGCAAGAAACAATGTTAGAACTGTTTTTTATGCAAAAGACACTAATAAATATAAATTAGTGAATGTTGTTGACTTGGATGATGATCAAGAGCTTTGACTCTTGTTTCGATTCCTACCCTACTATTCCTCATATTATATTTATTAGTGTAAGTTTGTTGCATAGAATTATGCTAAGTGTGAAATTATTAGAAAAACGTGCTAGAATAACTATTAATTAGACTATTTGTTACATAAAATTTGTCAGAAAATGGCTTCTGCATCTAAGTCAACTGTTACTGAGTTGAACAAGGGAGAGAAGCTGAACGGTAACAACTATGAGATGTGGCACCAAAAAATTCAGCTGAACGTTGAAGAGCAATAGGCTCTGGAAACTTTTACGAAAACTATGGTTGAACTACCAAATGGTAGCACTGCCCACACATGAGAGATACGAAAACATGTCAGACTTGGAAAAAGGAAGAACAGTCTAGCTCGCATAACAATGCTGAGCAACATGATTGATGCTCTCATGTGTGAATATTAAGAGTATGACACTGCGCAAGACATGCAGATTGCATTGAATGACAAGTTTTGTGGTACTTCCACTACCAAACTTATAAGACTTACAAATAATTTTGACACCTACAGGAAGTGCCAAAATCATGATATGAGGCAGCACCTGAGAGAGATGTCAAACATGATACGTGAATTGAAGTCTACTGATCATACTTTAACTGATGAGTAACAAATTCAAGTAGTGATCCGGTCTCTTCCTAACTGCTGGGAAAACATGAAGATCAATATGACCCACAATGATAACATCAATACTTTTGATGATATATCACGTTAAACCAGAAGAAAAGCGCATTGAGAGAGTTAAGGCTTCTGGTCAGCTTTACATGGCTGAGTCCAGCAAACACAAGGCTAAGAGCTTTATGCGCAAAAGAAAGAAAGGAAACTTCTAAAAGGAGAAAGGGAATGGTGTCCTAAACAAAAATTTCAACAAGAAAAAGACATAAAATCTGAGTATGACACTGCGCAAGACATGTGGATTGCATTGAATGACAAGTTTGGTGGTACTTCCACTACCAAAATTAGAAGACTTACAAATAAATTTGACACCTACAGGAAGTGCCAGAATCATGATATGAGGCAGCACCTGAGAGAGATGTCAAACATGATACGTGAATTGAAGTCTACATGTCATACTTTAACTGATGAGTCACAATTTCAAGTAGTGATCCAGTCTCTTCCTAACAGCTGGGAAAATATGAAGATCAATGTGACCCACAATTATAACATCAATACTTTTGATGATATATCACATTATACTAGAAGAAGAGCGTCTAGAGAGAGTTAAGGCTTCTGATTAGCTTTACATGGATGAATCCAACAAACGCAAGGCTAAGAGCTTTATACGCAAAGGAAAGAAAGGAAACTTCTAAAAGGAGAAAGGGAATGGTGTCCTAAACAAAAATTTCAACAAGAATAAGACAGAAAATCTGAGTATGACAATGCGCAAGACATGTGGATTGCATTGAATGACAAGTTTGGTGGTACTTCCACTACCAAAATTAGAAGACTTACAAATAAATTTGACACCTACAGGAAGTGCCAGAATCATGATATGAGGTAGCACCTGAGAGAGATGTCAAACATCATACGTGAATTGAAGTCCACATGTCATACTTTAAGTGATGATTCATAAATTCAAGTAGTGATCCAGTCTCTTCCTAACAGCTGGGAAAATATGAAGATCAATATGACCCACAATTATAACATCAATACTTTTGATGATATATCACATTAAACTAGAAGAAGAGCGCCTAGAGAGAGTTAAGGCTTCTGATTAGCTTTACATGGATGAATCCAGCAAACGCAAGGCTAAGAGCTTTATGCGCAAAGGAAAAAAAGGGAACTTATAAAAGGAGAAAGGGAGTGGTGTCCTAAATAGAATTTCAACAAGAATAAGACCGAAAATCTGAAAAGAGGCAAGAGTGCTGGTGTTAAGAAGGACAAAGCCAAATTAAAGTGCTTTAATTATGACAAACTGGGTCATTTTGCTCGTGACTGCACAGATCCGAAAAAGGTACGACCTAATTTAATAACTGATAACTATGCTTTGGTTTCTAGTTCTGTTTTACTTACTGAATCTCGTCCTTTGTGGATTGAAGACTCATAAGCCACATACCATGTAGCTAGAGACAGAGCAGTTTTCGTAGAATATCATGGGATCAGTCAGGGGATTAGATAAATTTACATGGGGAACAACTTGAGAGTTGAAGTGAAGGGTATTGACACTTGCTAATTAATGTGTCATGGTGGTCAAATACTTTATCTCCACGATGTCTTATATACTCCTAAGATTCGATGAATTTAGTTTCACTTATTGTCCATTTTAAGGTGGTTGTATGGATATTGTTTTTAATTCTATTTGTATTGGTACTTGATATCTGTTAAATGGTTTTAATGTATTAAATATCGAGTTAGACAATTTTAATTATGATAATGGTTGTTTTTCATTAATTGCTTCCGCTAATGATGTCAATGTTGATGTGAACGTTTGGAATGATAGACTGGAAGAAAAGCCATTGGAAATAAATGGGTTCTTTGTATCAAACGAAAGACAGATGACACAGTAGAGAGACATAAAACGCATTTTGTCGTAAAAGTTTATACTCAACAAGAGGGTATTGACTATGAAGAAACTTTTGCCTCTATGGTTAGGGTTGCTAAAATAGGCCTTATTCTGACAATCGTCGCACATATGAACCTAGAATTGCATCAAATGGATGTAAAAATAACGTTTCTCAATGGAGAACTGGATGAAGAAATTTACATGGATCAGCCTGTAAATTTTGTTTCAAAAGATCAGGAACGTAGATTTTGTAAGCTCAAACGGTCAATATATGGTTGAAACAATCATCAAGACAATGGTACCTACGGTTCCATTAGGCTGTTATGTTCTATGGGTTCAAAATGGCTGAAGAAGACTATTGTGTATATATAAAATGAAATGAAGATAAGTATGTGATGCTATCTTTATATGTGGATAACATTTTGTTGGCTGGAAATTGTAAAGAGTATGTGTTTAGCATTAAGAAATGGTTATCTTCACAATTTGAGATGAAAGATATAGGTGTTGGAACCCCGTTCACCGGTCACGCAACAAAAATTTTATGTACAGATCATAATCTGTATATGTGACCAGTGAACTTGGGATCATAATTATTTTTCGGAACTAATTCATACAATATGTAAACACAGGAAATTGTAATCAATATAATCAGAAGAAGAAAATCTTACCAACGTTTGGAGGTTCCTTCACTTTATGATATGCTAATGTCTGAACCATTTGATCTTCCACGCTATCTCCCGGGACTGGTAACTGCGTGTGGGCGTGTCACGATCTCAGGAACTTGAACGGAGGATGTAGAGAAAAGTCTTGAAGAAACTCTTTCTTTTGATATCAGTGTACAACTCTTACACACAAAATATTTTTCTCACTTTAATCTTTCTCACACACACTTGCTTGAACAGTTCAGAGCAAACTATTATGTGTTTTACATTGATGATTACTGATTCACACAAAAAAAGTATTTTCACAAAAAACTAAAAATAACTAATGTTGCGTGTCATACAAGGTGCCTCCATTCCCATATCTCATATGAATGATTCAGGATAGAATCATCGTACATTACAGAATGGACAACAACTATAGATTAACCACAAATAAAGTGCCTAGCTTTATTTGCTATCTATGGCCTCTTTAGATTGAACGTCTTTTACTGTATCCATCCATATATGACACTCATATACATAAATATATGACACTTATATACACAATTCGAGACTATATCTGACAATCTTGGATGTTAAATATATGCACAGGTTATAAAATAAGCAACACATCAAGAATAAATTGAACTTTTCCTTTTATTTATTTCATAAATCCATTTACAAATTACATCTTTAGAGCATAAACCCAACAATCTCCTACTTGCACTAAAGCATGTGAGGCATGTCTCGTAACCCTAGACCATTTAGGTGACCCAAAAACACTTTAGCCGGTAAGGTCTTTGTAAATGGATCAACATGATTGTCTTGTGAGGCCATCTTTTTGACGATCACATCTCCTCTATGCACTATCCCTCTAGTGAGAAGATATTTTCTCTTTATATGCTTCCTTTTTGTGTGGCTTCTTGGTTCTTTGGAATTAGCCACAGCACCACTGTTATCACAATAAAGTGTGATGAGCTTATCCAGATTTGGAACAACTTCCAGGTCACTCAAGAACTTACGCAGCCAAAAAGCCTCTTTAGCAGCTTCACAAGCGACTACATATTCGGCTTCTATGGTGGAGTCAGCAATGCAAGATTGCTTGATACTTCTCCACACAATGGCTTCACCACCCAGGTGAATACTGATCCTGACATGGATTTCCTAGAATCCTTGTCTGACTGAAAATTAGAATCCGTGTATCCTAACGGGATCAAATCCTGTCCGGAATACACTAGCAAATAGTCTCTCGTTCTCCGAAGATACTTGAGAATTGTTTTGACAACAACCAAATGATCCAATCCTAGGTTGGACTGGTACCTACTGACTACTCCCACTACATAACAGATGTCCGGTCTCGTGCATAACATATCATACATGAGACTACCTACTGCAGATGCATATGGTACACGTCTCACATCCTCAACTTCTTGAGGTGTCTTAGGACACTGTTCTTTAGATAAGTGAACTCCATGCCTAGAAGGTAAATTACCTTTCTTGGAGTTTTGCATCGAAAATCACACAAGAATCTTGTCGATATGTGATACCTGAGACAGTGCTATGAGTTTGTTCTTATGATCCCTTATAAGTTGGATCCCTAGAACATAACTTGCCTCTCCCAAATCTTTCATTTGGAATTGGCTAGCTAGCCTGCCCTTTATATTAGACAACACTCCTACATCATTCCCAATGAGTAGGATATCATCTACGTATAGGACCAAGAAAACTACGTTCTTATCAATGATGCGGTTGTAGACACAAGGCTCATCGACTTTCTGCTAGAAGCCATAGGTTTTGATCACATCATCAAACCTAATGTTCCAAGATCTAGATACTTGCTTAAGTTCATAGATGGACCTTTGCAGCTTGCAAACCTTTTGCTCTTGATCTGGAGACACGAATCCCTCTGGTTGTATCATATAGATGCTCTCATCAAGATTGTCATTCAAGAGTGCAGTCTTGACGTCCATTTGCAAAATTCCGTAATCGAAATAGGCAGCAATGGATAAGAGAATCCTAATAGACTTAAACATGGCTATTGACGAGAAGGTCTCTTCATAATCGACCCTCTCTTTCTGGGTATAACCCTTGGCCACTAGCATGGCCTTAAAGCTCTCTACCTTTCCGTCTACTCCTCTCTTTCTCTTGTAGATCCACTTACACCCTATGGGTTTTACCTCATTCGGTAAGTCTACAAGATCCCAGACTGAGTTAGAGTACATGGACTCCATCTCGAGATTCATGGCTTTAAGCCATTCCTCTTTATCAGGATCTTCCATTGCATTCTTAAATGTCAATGAATGATCCACACTATCAGCAGAGACAACACTTTGTCCCTGACCTATACCTAAATAACGTTCAGGTTGTCTCACAACCCTCTCACTACGTCTAGGTGGTAGTGTATCCTGATCAGGAACCATCTGACTCTCAGATGTTTGTGGATCAACAACTCTTGTTGAAGAAATACTAGTCTCACCAGGCTCCAACTCATTTAATACAATCTTGGAATGAGGTTTATGGTCACTAATGTAATTATCCTCAAGAAATGTCGCATTTGTCGATACAAATACTTTGTTGTCTTTAGGACTATAGAAATGTCCACCTCTGGTCTCCTTGGAGTATCCTACAAACAGGCAGACAATAGACTTGGAGTCTAGCTTTCCAATTTTGTTCTTCAGCACGTGTGCTGGACACCTCCATATGCGGAAATGTCACAAACTAGCTTTATGACCATTCCACAACTCTAGGAGAGTCTTAGAAACAGATTTGGATGGCATTACATTCAAAATGTATGCCGCGGTTTGTAACGCATATCCCCAAAAGGAATTTGGTAATGATGAGAAACTAATCATAGATCTCACCATTTCTATCAGGGTTCTATTTCTCCTCTCCGCTATACCATTTTTCTGAGGTGTACCGAGAGCTATGAGTTGGGAAACTATCCCATGCTCGACCATGAAGTCTTCAAACTCTTGGTCAAGGTACTCACCTCCACGATCCGATCGTAGTGACTTGATAGTCCTACCTAATTGATTCTCAACTTTAACTCGGAATTCTTTGAACATTTCAAATGTTTCCAACTTCTGTTGCATTAGGTAGACGTATCCGTATCTTGAGTAGTCATCTATAAAGATGACATAATACTCATAACCAGAGATACGTGTCATTATCTGGAGAATTCTTTTGTCGTTTAGTTTTTGGTTTTTCAACCTTAAACATTTCGGCGTTGAGCAGTGTAGTATGTATTAACGGTCTTAACACATACAAATTATTTTCATTAATTCCTGAACAAATATTCAGACCATTCTTTCCAATAATAACAGACTTATTATTAAAAGAAACAGAATATTTTTGTTCTAACAACTTAGAAACAGAATTGAAATTCCGTGTAAATTTAGGAATATAAAATACATTTATTACAGAAATGTAATCTAATTACGCCCACTGCTCATGCCGACATGACATCCTCTGACCCCACACGTATTGAGAAGACTTTCTCCTCCAGCTGTGTCCAAGAATCAGTCAATTGTAAAGAAGAACAAACATAGTTATTGGCCCCCGAATCAACTATTCAGGGTGAAAAATCATCTTCCACTAAACATGACTCAAGAACAAGTAAATCTTATTTACCTTTCTTGGACTTCTTCTTTCTTTGGGCTTTCTTGGGTTTGGGTTTACCATTTGCCTTCCTAGCAGACCTCTTCCTCTTTTTATTATTGGAGGAAGATGGTTCGGCAACATTTTCCTGACCGGTCTTGCCCTTGTTGTCCTTAGTCAAGGACTAAAAGATAGTGAGCTCATTAAGCAACTGTGTGAGATTGAACCTTAACTTGTTCATCTCGTAGTTACTCTTAAACCGATCGAAACTCTTTAGAAGAGTCGACAGTATGATGCTCACTTGACTAGGTTCGTCAATGGCTCTGCCATTGACTTCTACCATGTTAAAGTAGGACATCATGCTCAGGACATATTCCCGAACTGACGTACCTTCCTTTATACGAGCGAGCATAGCGGAACAAACAGCTTCGTGTCGCTTTTGTTCGGAGGGTTGCCCGAACATAGCTTGCAATGACTCCATGATTTTGAATGCTGAAGTCATTGCTTCATGCTTTGTGACAAGCACGTCTGTTATAGAAGCCAACAGATATGTTCAGACCTTCTCATCAGATGAGACCCATCGTTCGTATGCCTCACGAATAGTTCATGTGGCATTGACTACAAGCACTAGAGGGCATTCCTTCGTAAGCACAAACTTGAGGTCATTGGTGACCAATATTGTATTAATGTTAAGTTTCCACTTATTGTAGTTATCACAAGATAATTTGTCATTTACGAGAATTTGAAGTAATGCAGAAGACATTATTGCTGAAATAAATAAAACATTCATTCAGTCATTCATTTAAAACAAGTGCGAGTGCTTCGGCATAAATTTAAACATGATGCATGAACATGTTTAACGAACTAGAACTACCCTAAAGCTAGTTGATATACCACGACAATCCAACATACCACAAAGAAGTGCCGCCTTAGGGTCGGTCAAATCTTTCCACGTTAGACCGAGACATTCTCAGTCAAATAATATTCTAGAATAACTCTTATTCCATATCACTCAACCATCGTTCATTCAGTCAGGTTTTTAATTAAAAAACTTAATCAAAACCTTAGTGAGTGTAACCCACCATTTCAGATCTCACGAGCTTAACTCGAGAATTACTGCCTTAGGGTCGGTCAATCTTGAAATACCCTCAAAAATCCTATCCATTAGGAAGTTAGACTTGGTATTGACTTTTGTGGAAACCCTCCATAGGGAGGACGAAAGCAAAGCTGTCACAAGGCCCCACTCGAATCTCACGGTGTTGAACTAATGATGGAGACCTCGGGATATATATGTCATAGATCCCTTTCCCACTCACTATTTTAAATTGAGGTTTTCTATTAACCGTTAATGCACCTAGACTCTACAGGATTAAACGACTAACTTTAATCAAGTTATCTAACGCATTAACTAATTAGAAACAAATTATAATTAACTAATAAATTATTAAGGATTTTTAACAATTAAAAATCTAATCTATTAGTGAATAATCTAAGCATTGGTAAACTTTTTACTAAGGTCAGATTATTATGTTAGTGTTTACCAAGTTTTAACTATTAAAACCCTAACACTTTATTCGAATAATTTATTATTAGGTTATTAATCAAATTAATCCTAATAAATGACCCTGTTAATCTAATTTTTAAACACTTTAATAACTAGATTAATATTAATGAAAATTACCAAGTTTTCTAACTATTAAAAAACTAATCTCCTTACTCATAGCCATTTATGTATATTGCCCATTTTAATCACATTAAAAAAATACATAAAATATCATGCTATGATGCATGTATGACATATCAAATATATTTGTATAGGCACATCTAATCTAAATGACATTCGTATGCATGACAATACTTTTATCATCACATAATATAAAATATACATGAATTGACCGAGTACTGTGGATTGTTTAATCTAAGAAAATTGGAATATAAAATTACAAAAATACCCCCAAGGTATTCCTTGGTCTTCGTGTAATTTTCGAGTCTTCCAGTCTCTTCAAGTCACTCCTATTCATCTCATGAATCCTTCTTCGCGATTTTTCCAGGTCTTCAATATAGGTTACATTGTTTTTTACAATACAATAACAATAATAATAATACTAATAATAATAAACAAAAAAAATTTATACAATTCATAAACCCTAAATCCACAGTACCATATAATTAACGATCAATAATGTTTTTGTAAATTTAAAAAAAATTAATATACATACCTAAACATCATACAATCAATTTAAATCGTGCCTACATAGTCATACATACAGGAGCATTGAAAACAATTTCTTGTTCCGAAAATAAAACTGGCTTTGATACCAATTGTTGAAACCCCGTTCACCGGTCACGTAGCGGAACTAGGTTTTAAATTTTTTATATACAGATCATAATCTGTATCTGTGACCAGTGAATTTGGGATCGTAATTATTTTTCGAAACTAATACATACAATATGTAAACACATGAATTGTAATCAATATAATCAGAAGAAGAAAATCTTACCAACGTTTGGAGGCTCATTAACTTTATGATATGCTCCTGTCAGAACCATTGATCTTCCACGTTATCTTCCGGGATTGGTAATTGCGTGTGGGCACATTACGATCTCAGAAACTTGAACGGAGGATGTAAAGAAAAGACTTAAAGAAACTCTTTCTTTTGATATCAGCGTACAACTCTTGCACACAAAATATCTTTCTCACTTTAATCTTTCTCACACACTTGCTTGAACAATTCAGAGCAAACTATTATGTGTTTTACACTGATGATTACTGATTCAAGCACAAAAACTGTTTTCACACAAAACTAAAAATAACTAATGCTGTGTATCACTTATATTGTTATGTTGTTGATCTCTTTTCAAAGATAATATATATATATATATATATATATATTTCAAGCAAGCAAACACTGATGCATTTGATGATATATGTTGATTCTTTTTATCTTCATTAAATATTTAAAAACATATATATCAAATATATACATTTATATTCAGATAAAACTAATCAATTCCAATCTTTTAAGATATCTCAAATCTTTAAAGATATTAATCAATTTATTTTGAACTCAAACTCTTTAAATTCAAAATTAAATATTTAATTTAATAAAATAAAATAATCAAATTATCTTATCTTTAAAAATTAAATATCAATCAACACCCTCAAACTAATGATTAATTACACAATTAAATAATCTAATTATTTAATTAAAATAATAATTATCATTCATTAATTAAAAATTTTCATTATTCAATTAATTCCCTACTTAAATACGTGTCACTTTCGTAACAAAATTAATTGGACAATCCAAATAATTTACCATGACCCTTGTTACCTAAATCGATCGGGCTAGCAAGGGGACTTAATGGACCCACAATATTTTGAGCTCCAATAATCTCCGGAATCATTAATTAAACTCTTTAATTAATATTCCTTCATTATTAACTCCGGTGTTATTCCACTAAAAACCTGAAGCTGCACTCTCTCAACTGTAGACGCTTTTACATGGACCGATACAACTCGGTGTCCATCGATATAGCTATTACATATGGTGTGATCCTCCATAGTAGTTCATAATTAGAGTTGGGTCATAATGTTTGTTATACCCCCTAATTACATATATCCTTTAAGTACCGTTGATTCTATAATGAACAATAAATCCTATTTCCTCACGGAATTAGAAGAACGCTCATATTGTCCAAGACCTGAATCAACCCTTAAGAGAACTACCATCTACTTCTCACAAGAAGGAGTGGATTCCACTATTTTGTACAAACCTTCCCAGCCACAAGTCAAACCGCAATCCCAACATACAGAGTATATTGATCAGGAAATGCATCTGACCTCACTCATGGTATATCAAAGACCACGATTTAACCTGAAGGAGTCGACAAGACACTTAGGATTAAGATCACCCACATATAATCATAATTAGTTGATATATATGAATCTCATCGGTAAACAGATCTTGGTGAGAGATTCATATAGAATATGACCCAGTCCTATATGATCACATCACACAAGGTGCCTCAATTCCCATATCTCATATGAATGATTCAGGATAGAATCATTGTACATTACGGAATTGACCACATCTATAGATTAACCACAAATAAAGTACCCAGCTTTATTTGTTAACCATGGACTATTTAGATTGCATGTATCTTACTGTATCCATCCGTATATGACACTCGTAGACACAGTTTGAGACTACATCCGATAATCTTGGATGTTAAATATATGCATAAGTTATAAAATAAACAACACAACAAGAATGAATTGAACTTTTCCTTTTATTTATTTCATAAATCCATTTACAAATTACATCTTTAGGGCATAAACCCCAACAATGGGTGAGGCTACTTATATATTAGGAGTCAAATTACAAGAGATCACTTGAAGAAACTTCATGCTCTATCATAAGAGCCTTATATAAGGAAAATTATTGAACATTTTAACATGGCTGATTGTAAGCCTATGGATACACCCATATCAAAGGGGGCAAACTCTTAGTCTCAATATGTGTCCTAAAATCCACAAGAAATTGAAACGATGTTATTATAGCTATAAATATAATTGATTTCTATTTGAAATTTTACTAGCATTTTGTATTTCACACATTAATATATCATCAGGTTGAGACCATCATTTTTACACGTGCGGTAGCCTCAGTTGTTTAGAGAAACAAACAGAGATGAAACACATATATAGTAAAAGAAATATGAGAAATGTATTCTTAAAGGAGCTTATATATATGAAAATGTCTCCTTCATTATGTCAAGATGAGATTCTTAAAAAATATACATATAAATATCTTAGAGCCGATCATGATAGACCCCAATATCATTGATATCAGATTAAGCCAGATGTGAGATCTTAATATGGCCGTTAAAAGATGGCGAGTTTTTAAGAACTTAGGTTAGTCACAGAGTGCGTGGCTGAACTTAAATTTGTATAGTGATTTAGAAAAGACATAACCATTCCTATTTAGAATAAAGATCACTGTAACACGTGTTCCATACCGCGTGTGCTACTAATGGCCGATATGGAAAATGAGAGAATGAATCCCTACTTCCTTATTGTGTAAGTTCCACTGAAGTTGTAAGTTCCTTGTTTTTTAATTGACTTATTTCGATTGACAAACCACAATTATTTTGTAATGGGTAGCTTAGGTCATCATTGGAAAGCTTTCAAGCATCTTCATAATCTCAAGAGCAAAAGGTATATTCACTTGACTTTGCCTCTTGAAGAGTTTAGGTGCATACACACAATTCATGCACGATTTGATTCTTCTTGCATTTGTGTTGTCTATTGCTTATATGTGCATCCTTACTCATTATCACACTTGCACTTCATTTCTAGATTTAAGTGTGGTTTTGTGTTGTGTCAACGCTTGCATAATGGTATGCATGTTTTATCACATTGAGTGTCCATTTGAGAATGTCTCATTCTTCTTTTAATTTGTCTTTGGTCACATGGTTTTATTCCATGAGTTTGGGCATTCTTGTTAATGTCCAAATATGGCATTTGGTTGGTCACATGGCTTAGGTTGTTTTGAATTTTCATTGAGGTTAAGTCTTGTGACTAATTGGTTAGTGCATAAGCATGTTGATCAACAATCACTATTAAGGCCTTTTGGGTAGAGTAAAAGGGTTAGTAACCGTGTACGGTGTGACGGGAGGTCAACCTAAGTTGTAAAATTTCATTCAATAGTGGATTTGAGGATCGTGTGTGGCGCACATATCAGCCCATGGTTTTTTCTTGTAGAGGGTTTCCACGTAAAAACCAAGTGTTACTTACTTTCCACATTTTACACTTGATTGTTGTTTTGACTAGATTAGGGTGGTTTTTTTTTTAATTGACTTCTTAACTATAAAGTGGTAATTATATCGATTAAAACCTATTCACCTCTCTCCCTGTAGGGAAACATCGCGCAACAGAAGCGTTAAAAATTAAAAATTAGGGTTTCAGTATAAATAAAGTTTTTTCCCTTTTTAATAACAAGAACCTTAACCCTATATTAATCGATGTATATAAAAAGTGGCATACCTTTTTCTCGTGACGATTGAACAAACGCCGAATTAAATCTGCAAGACCTTTCAATCCAATCACGAACGTGAATTACCTAGGAGTGTGGGCTCCCTCTCTTTCTAAGTGTATTCCTGAGGAAGAAAACAAACAAAATCTTTTTCTTTGTTAGTTACAATTATCCTTCAAGAGAAAATTCCAAGAACGTCTGATCACTTGTAAATTATCAATCTAATTGAATGAAACTCGCGTGAACCCGATTTGATTTTGTACACAAAGCCCTTTTGATGTAAATGATACTAGTGTACAATCAAAAACAAAAACGTTCTCATTTTCTCTTTTCTCCTTGGCCGAATTCAACACCCTATATCTATGAGTTGATCGAATTTTGTCTAGAGCTAAAACTAAATTTTTCTCCCTCAAAATTCTCTCTTGCTTAGCTGAATTCTCTCTTGAAAAATACCTAGCTTGGTTGAAATTTCACTCATAGACTCATAGGGCTGGACGTAAATTATGAGGTGTTATATATAGGATCATAAATCCTCTCCTAAGAGGAATTTACTTTGTTGGCAAGAATCCTTTCCTAAGGTGGATTTACTTGGTAGTTAAGAATCATTTTCAAAGAAGAATTCTACTCTACACCAAGACTCCTAATCCAACTCATTAGAATATTGTAACCATATTAAAGATTTCATAATTTGACTAGATAAATAATTCTTATTATTTATCTACTTGTCAAATATAATCTTCAATATTAATTATACTCCCAACAATGGTATAATATTAGAAGACCATCTCCGACTAGGAAAAAGATTTTGACTAGTAATTAAATAATTAATAAATCAACAAATTAATTAATTTCTATTTAATTAAATAATAAAATAAAAAACAATATATTAATCTATTTCATATAGCCTTGCCGCCCAACACATATATATGGGCCAATATATTATTTTTCTTATTTTATTGAATCCATTGGACCTTAACAAAAAATCCATATGTGAACTAGACCCAATCTTACAAAAGAAACAAGTCCACATGGCTTAATACAATTCTAAATGGACCCATAAATTGGTCCGGTAGAATATATTTAGTGATCTATGCAAGTTCTTGTGGATTGGGGATCTTGGCGGGCTATCTAAATTTAAGCTCCAATAGACACAACCCAATCACAATCAACAAATGATTCACTTAGGTCCGATTTATTAATTTTAGTTCATTCTACTAAAGAACTAAAATTGAACTCTTAAATATAGACAGAATAAGTTAATATTCCTCATTCATACCCTAGACAATCTTAATGGAGAAAGTGTATCCTCGTGAAGAATATCAATAATCGCCAAGAGCTTATAGACTGCCTATAGCTCTCCAAGTTACCATATTTACTCATATGACCACATTTTGAACTTGGATATTTTGACTTGTCCAGAAACCATGTTTCAATATACACTATGGAAAACTTAACGTTAATATTTAATATCACATACCTTTAAACATCCATTAGATGATATTCTACACTCATTTAATAAATGGAGCCACGATGTCCATATCTATAAATAAAGTCCTTTATTGATTAACAAATGAACACTACCAAACTATCGAGGATAGACTATGCTATATAATCATACTCGTTGATAGCTCAAATGATAACACTTGCAACCATAAGTCCATCATTTATCTCAGAATTGAGATAGACTTTCTGATTGTCTTCAAATGATTTTTTTTTTATCCACTGACAGTTCTAGATAAAGTATTTCATTGTGATCCAATTCAATGCACCCAGTGCGTTAGATTCTTTTGACTAAAGACACCACACTTTGATGATTTTAGACTCATCATAATATATTTGATCCCATTCAAATGCTAGCAAAAGAATCTACAACTTTAACAAGATAAAGGCGCCCAACCTTTATCTTAAGTTGTGAATATTATTCAACACTAACTAAAAAATTGTGTCTACCTCATACATATCTAGATATACGAACAATTCTTCTTTTCACATAGTCTTTTGACCTTATGATTATTTACTTTTGACAATTATAATAATTAAACTATAAATGCTATAAGATTTGTTAAACCATAAATCACTTTATTAATATGAAAAGATTGTCAAAACATTATTATACTCTTTCTATAGAGCATAATCCCAACAATCTCCCACTTGCTCTATAGTAAATGTGTCATATCTTTCATCACCATGTTCTCTAGATGTCCGTCAAAACTCTTTTGTGGAAGAGCCTTTGTAAAGGTATCAGTCAGATTTTCTACAAACGCGATCTTGGTAATCATCACGTCACCCCTATGCACAATTTCCCTCAGAAAATGATACATTCTTTCAATGTATTTCCCTCTTTTATGACTTCTTGGTTCACTCAAATTAGCCACTGCTCCACTATTGTCACAATAGATAGTGATTTGCTTATTCGCATCGGGAACCACTTCCAAGTCAATCAAGAATTGTTAGAGCTAAACAGTCTCTTTAGCAGCCTCACTTGCGGCAACATACTCGGCTTCCATGGTGGAATCAGTAATACAAGATTTCTTGATACTCCTCCATATGACTGCTCCTCCTCCCAGATCCTGATGTTGATCTCCTGGAGTCAGAATCTGATTGAAAATCAGAATCTGTATACCCAACAGGAATTAAATCCCCTCCAGAGTATACAAGCATATAATCTCTCGTTCTCTTAAGATACTTGAAAATATGCTTGACTGCCGTCCAGTGATCTAGACCAGGTTTCGATTGAAACCTGCTAACTATACCCACATTAAAACAAATATCTGGTCTAATGCAGAACATTGCATACATGAGACTTCCAACTGCCGAAGCATATGCAACCCTACTCAGGAATTACTCTTCATGCTCATTCTTAGGAACTTGTTCCTTAGAAAATTGATTCCATGTCTGAAAGGTAACATACCTTTCTTGGAATCTTGCATGTAAAACCTAGACAAGATTTTATCTGTGTATGAAGCTTAGGATAATGCAATCGTTCTATTCTTTCTATCCCTTATTACTTGGATACCAAGAATATAACTTGTTTCTCTTAAGTTCTTCATATCAAATTGTTTTGCTAACCATTCTTTTATTGATGTCAATACACATACATCGTTTCTTATGTGTAGTATATCATCAAAGTAAAGAACTATGAAAACTAATTTGTCGCCTTTAATCCTTTTGTATACACAAGGTTTTGACTAAATCCAAAAAATTTCACGGCTTGATCGAACCTTATATTCTAGGATCTGGATGCTTGCTTCAATCTATATATGGATCTTTGCAACTTGCATACCCTTTCGGCATTTCCTCTTAGCCTTTTTCAATGAATCCTTCTGGTTGGATCATGTAGATGATTTCGTCAAGACTTCCATTAAGGAAAGTTGTCTTGACGTCCATTTGCCAGATCTCTAGGTCTAGAGATGCCGCAATGGACAGAGTATCCTAATGGATTTAAGCATGGCCACAAGAGAGAAGGTTTCTCCATAATCGATACATTCCTTCTGTGTATAACCTTTAGCTACCAATCTAGCTTTAAAGGTTTCCACATTTCTATCCATTCCTCTTTTCCTCTTGTTTACCCACTTGCACCCAATGAGTTTTATCCCTTTAGGCAAGTCTACATGAGACCAGACTTAGTTTTTGAACATAGTGACAACCAACATCTTCCATTGCTTCCTTGTAGGTATAGGGATCATCGTTGTCCGGGAGATTCTCCACAGATTCTCTTAGACTGATGTATCTTTCGGGTTATTTACTAACCCTCCCACTACAACGAGGTATGGTAGATTGTTGATCTTGTGTTGGTACAAAACTTATAATTGGGGGTGACACTTCTTATGGAATTGTATCTCCTGAAAGCTCATTCAGGAAAATTCTACTTTTAGGCACAAAATTATTCATGTAGTCCTCTTCTAGAAATTTAGCATTTGTCGAAACAAATACTTTAAGATCTGAAGGACTATAGAAATAATATCCTTTTGTTCCTTTGGACACCCTTCAAATATGCATGCTTCTGAACCGGACTCCATCTTTTCTATCATTCCTTTTAACACGTGCGCAGGATATCTAAATATCCTTAAGTGTTGTAAACTAGGCTTTCGCTCGGTCCACAACTCATGCGGTGTTTTAGGAATCGACTTAGATGGTACATCATTTAGAATGTACCTTGCGGTTTGTAAAGAATATCCCCATAAAGAATTAGGGAGCGTTGAATAACTCAACATAGACCTAACCATGTTCAAAAGAGTTCTATTTCTCGTTCTTGCCACCCTATTTTGTTGAGGTGAGGCTGGTACAGAAAACTGAGAAATTATCCTATTATCAATAAGATATTGCTGAAACTCACCATATAGATATTCTCTACCACGATCATACCTTAAGATTTTTATGCATTTCTCAAGCTAATTTTCAACTTTAGCTTTAAATGCTTTGAACACGTCAAAAGCATCCGACTTATGCATCATAAGATACACATAGCCAAATCTTGAGTGATCATCCATGACAGTGATGAAGTACTCATATCCCCCTCTAGCTTGAATGCTCATAGGTCCACACACATCAGTGTGTATCAATCCTAAACATTCGATGGCTCTTGTGCCTTTGGTCGTAAATAACCTTTTGGTCATTTTACCTTCCAAACAAGATTCACAAGTTGGTAGATCATCGACCTTTAAGTCACTTAGAGGTTTGTCACTTACAATCTTTTAATCCTATTAAGGTTAATATGACCAAGGCGAAAATGCCATAGGAAGGTTTCATCTTTTGATAATTTTACTCTTTTATGATTAGGTTCTGTTGATTCTGTGTCTAACAAGCGAGAGATATTTCTATGCAAGTAGAATAAACCGTTTTCCAATGTACCTTTACAAACAAAGTTGTTATTCTTACTAATAATAAAACCTTTATTAAAAGTAACTGAATATCCAAATTTATTTAGACAAGAGACCGAAATTAAATTCCGCTTGAATTGAGGTACATAATAAACGTTTATTAAAACTAAATGCCTATAAAAATCTGAATTGATTCTAATAACTCCCACTACACTAGTAGACACCAACACTCCATTGCCTGAATGTAAGTTGAATTCATTCTTATTCAGTCTTTTCCTTTCCTTGAACCCCTGTAAAGAAAACAAACATGATTAGTGGCTCCAGAGTCTATGATCCAAGAATCCGCCAAAAAACATGTTTCAAGATAATTAATATTACTTTCTTCCTTCCTGTCTTGAGACGTTGGGCAATTTCTTTTCCAATGTCCCTTTTCACCACAAAGGAAGCATTTCCCTTTGATCTTGTTACTTTTCTTATCTTCTTCTTAGTAGGTTCTAGTTGCCTTTTCTTCTGTTGTTTCTTGACCTTCTTATGGGTCTTAACAATAGCAACTTAACTTACAGTATGAATCTCTTTACTCTTGCCTTTCACAAGGATTTTTTCAGCACTTTGAACATCTTGCATCAGGCCTTGCAAGGTGTATTCCTTATTATTCAAGGTGTAGTCCAACTTGAATTGATCAAAGGAATCCGACAGTGAGTTGACAATCATGTCGATTTTGGTCTCACCATCTATCCCAGCACCATTTAGTTCAGCAATGTTGAGATGTGCTATGACTTTCATCATGTGATCTTTCACACCCTATCCAGGTTTCATCCTAAGATTTATAAAAGCAGTCACTGCCTCTCTCTTAGTCTTCCTAGACCTCATAGCAAACATCTCCTCTAGAGACATCATTATATCGGCAGCAGTCTCTATTCTTTCATGTTGCTGTTGCAACACGTCGGAGATGGTGGCCATAATGTAACATTTAGCCATCTCATCAGAAGACTCCCACTACTGATACTCATCTCTTTGCACCTGAGTAGATTCATTAGTAGGAGTAGGTGGTTTAGGAGTGCACAAAACGAACTTATGGTTTTTCAACTTATAACAACAACCCAATTTTCCTTTTTCCATATGACATAATTATCATCAATTAAAGTATTATCTTTTAGGATTTTGATTAGGGATGAGACCATGATTTTTTATATTAACAAAAATTATGTAAGTAAACAATCATGTTATAGCACTTTTGAATATTTATCTCGAATTATAAAAAAAATAATTCAATTTTAAAATTCAACGGTGATCCAACACCCATAACTGTCACACCTTCTTTGGGAGTTTGCACCATTTACTAGTTAGACTAGGTCCCACCTAATTGTTAACATAACAACCATCGATTTCAATTTTAGCCTAGCAATTTTAGCCTTGCAATTTTAGTAACAAGAACTCTTCGGAGGATATTAATAAAATTACATTGAGTGTGTTACCAAGTTATCGATCTTCAATATAATCTCTCACAAATATCCCTCCTTTGGGAGTAGATATCGTTTGGGTTAATTGTCTAGTCTATCCATGTAAGGAAGTATCTTGCTAAATTCCATTCATGAATACCTCTTTGTAGGTTATTACATGAAACATAAAGCTCAACTAAACTTGAGGCCGTAGGTGTTCCAAAATACCTTCTCCCACTCAAAAATAATGATTTACCAAGTTATCTAGATGCCAATTTAGATATCTAAACCATTCAATGCATGTTCATACCAAAAGAGATATATGAGTGGCACACCTATTCTATATGACATGTTATCAAACAATGACAAACATTGCAATATTCACAAAAAATATAAATAGCTACAATTTTTGTCAATCCTAGAAAAGCATGTAAATAACACGCATTGGAAAACAAAAAAAAACTCCTTTCTTGGCGAACAAGTCTTCACGCGACCGTTGTCGTTTGGACTCCCTCATCTGCCTCCCATGGGCGTGCCCACCCTTGGCCCCTACCCATGGGCATGCGCATGCTACAACCCCATAAAGGGCTGCCATGCGCAACCCTTGGTTTCCAAAGGACTGCCGTGCACTGCCCATGCCACAACAAATGTGGCTGCGTGCTCTTCGCACACACGTTTGTTGCTACGGCTCGCACGGTCCCAAATTTGTTCCGGTTGCTCCCAATTCTTCAAACCTTCGAGTCTTCGATACTTGAATGTATTAAAAAAGAATTTAAAATAAAACAAATACTGCAGTTTTTTTTATTACAACATGGTGCAGATTTTTTTTATTACAACAACAAAATAAAAAAAATTAGCAACTACCAAGAACGAAATTATGGCAATGATAGACCACCCTTCTTGTTACAATCCCAAAACTAAAATACATTGAATTCTAGGACCAAAATTAAGCAATAACAAACCATATATAAAACATATATATATATATCCATACATTCCAATGTAAATATATATGCGAATACCTAGAGTGTCATCTCTTTCTAAAACACCCATATATACAATAAAAAGAAAAAGATTCACGTACAGATACATTAATTATTCAAGGGTACAACAAGACTCTGATACCAATTGTAAGGAAAAATCGCGCAACGGAAGCGTGAAAAAAATCAAAAATTAGGGTTTCGGTATAATTTTTTTTTCTTTTTAATAACAAGAACCTTATCTCTATATTAATTGATGTATATAAAAAGTGTTGTACCATTTTCTCGTGATGATTGAACAAGCGCCGAATTGAATCTGTAAGATTTTATAATCCAATCACGAACGTGAATCACCTAGGAGTATGGGCTCCCTCTCTTTCTAGTTGTATTCTTGAGGATAAAAACAAACAAAATCTTTTTCTTTGTTAGCTACAATCATCCTCCAAGAGAAAAATTCAAGAACATCCGGTCGCTTGTGAATTATCAGTCTAATTGATTGAAACTCGCGTGAACCCGATTTCATTTTGTACACAAAACCCTTTTGATGTAAAGGATACTAGTGTACTATCAAAAACAAAAATGTTCTCTTTTTCTCTTTTCTTCTTGGCTGAATTCTACACCCTATATCTATGAGTTGATAGAATTTTATCTAGAGCAAAAACTAAATTTTTCTCCCTCAAAATTCTCTCCTGCTAGGCCGAATTCTCTCTTGAAAAATACCTAGCTTGGCTAAAATTTCACTCATAGAATCATAGGGTTGGCCGAAAATTATGAGGTGGTATATATAGGATCATAAATCCTCTCCTAAGAAGGATTTACTTGGTTGGCAATAATCATTTCCTTAGGTGGATTTACTTGGTAGTTAAGAATCATTTTCAAAGAAGAATTTCACTACACACCAAGACACCTAATCCAACTCATTAGAATATTTGTAACCGTATTAAAGATTTCCTAATTTGACTAGATAAATAATTCCTATTATTTATCTACTTATCAAATATAATCTTTAATATTAATTATTCTACCAACAATAGTATAGTATTAGGAGACTATCTCTTACTAGGAAAAAGATTTTGACTTTTAATTAAATAATTAATTAATCGATAAATTAATTAATTTCCATTTAATTAAATAATAAAATAAAAAACAATATATTAAGCTATTTCATATAGCCTTGCCACTCAACACAGATATATGGGCCAATATATTATTTTTCTTATTTTATTAAATCCATTAGACCTTAACAAAAAGTCCATATGTGGTAGACCCATTCTTACAAAAGAAACAAGTCCACATGCCTTAATACAATTCTAAATGGACCCCTAAATTGGTCCGGTAGAATATATCAAGTGATCCATGCAAGTTCGTGTAGATTGGGGATCTTGGCGGGCTATCTAAATTTAAGCTCCAATAGACACAACCCTATCACAATCAACAAATGATTCACTTAGATCCGATCCATTAATTTTAGTTCATTCCACTAAAGAACTAAAATTGAACTCTTAAATAAAGATAGAATAAGTTAATATTCCCCATTCATACCCTAGACAATCTTAATGGAGAAAGTATATCATCCTGAAGAATATCAGTAATCGCCAAGAGCTCATAGACCGTCTATAGCTCTCCAAGTTACCATATTTACTCATATGACCACATTTTAAACTTGGATATTTTGACTTGTCCAAAAGCCATGTTTCAATAGACACTATGGAAAACTTAACGTTAATATTTAATATCCAATACCTCAAAACATCCAAATGATGATATTCTACTCTCATTTAATAAATGGAACCACAATGTCCGTATCTATAAATGAAGTCTTCTATCGATTAACAAAATAAAACCACCAAACTATCGAAGACAGACTATGCTATATAATCGTACTCATTGATAGCTCAAATGATACACTTGCAACCATATGTCCATCATATATCTTAGGATTGAGATAGACTCTCCAATTGTCTTCAAGTGAATTTTTTTTTATCCATTGACGGTTTTAGATAAAGTATTTCATTGTGATCCAATTCAATGCACCCAGTGTACTAGATTTTTTTGCCCAAAGACACCACACTTCGATGATTTTAGTCTCATCATAACACATTTGATCTCACTCAAATGCTAGCAAAAGATTCTACAACTTTAACAAGATAAAGGCGCCGAACATTTATCTTAAGTTGTGAATATTATTCAAGACTAACTAAAGAATTGTGTCTACCTCATACATATCTGGATGTATGAACAATTCTTCTTTTCTCATAGTCTTTTGACCTTATGATTATTTACTTTAGACAATTATAATAATTAAACTATAAATGCTTTACGATTTGTTAAACTAGAAATCACTTGATTAATATGAAAAGATTGTCAAATACATTATTACACTTTTGCTATCGAGCATAATCCCAACATTCTCCCACTTGCTCTATAGCAAATGTGTCATATCTCTCATCCCCATGTTCTCTAGATGCCTATCAAAACTCTTTTAGGGAAGAGCCTTTGTAAAGGGATCCGCTAGATTATCTGCTGACGCGATCTTGATAATCGTCACGTCACCCCTATACACAATTTCCCTTAGAAGATAATACTTTTTTTCAATGTGTTTCCCTCTCTTATGACTTATAGGTTCTCTCGAATTAGTCACTGCTCCACTACTATCACAATAGATAGTGATTTGCTTATTCTCATCAGGAACCACTTCCAAGTCAATTAAGAATTGACGGAGCCAGACAACCTCTTTAGCAGTGTCGCATGTGGCAGAATACTCGGCTTCCATGGTGGAATCAGCATTACAAGATTACTTGATACTCCTCCATATGACTGCCTCTCCTCCAATAGTAAACACTGATCCTAATGTTGATCTCCTGGAGTCAGAATCTGGCTGAAAATCAGAATCTGTATCCCCAATGGGAATTAAATCCCTTCCAAAGTATACAAGCATATAATCTCTCGTTCTCTTAAGATACTTACAAATATGCTTGACAGCAGTCCAGTGATCAGGACCAAGATTGAAACCTGCTAACTATGCCCACAACTAAACAAATATTTGGTTTAGTAAAGAGCATTGCATACATGAGACTTCAAACTGCCGATGCATGTGGAATCAGCAATAAAAGATTGCTTGATACTCCTTCATATGACTGCCCCTCCTCCAATATTAAACACAAATCTTGATGTTGATCTCCTAGAGTCAGAATCTGACTGAAAATCGAAATCTGTATACCCAACGGGAATTAAATCCCCTATAGAGTATATAAGCATATAATCTCTTGTACTCCTAAGATACTTGAAAAGAGGCTTGACTGTCGTCCAGTGATCAGGACTAGGTTTCAGTTGAAGCCTGCTAACTATGCCCACAACGAAACAAATATTTGGTCTAGTACAGAGCATTGCATACATGAGACTTCCAGCTGCCGATGCATATGGAACGCTACTCATGAATTGCTCTTCATGCTCATTCTTGGGAACTTGTTCCTTATAAAGTTTGATTCCATGTCTGAAAGGTAACATACCTTTCTTGGTATCTTGCATGGAAAAACTAGATAAGATTTTATCTATGTATGAAGCTTGGGATAATGCAATCGTTCTATTATTTCTATCCCTTATGAATTGGATACCAAGAATATAGCTTGCTTCTTCTAAGTCCTTCATATCAAATTGTTTTGCTAACCATTCTTTTACTGATGTCAATACACCTACATCGTTTTCGATGAGTAGTATATCATAAACGTAAAGAACTAGGAAAACCGACTTATCACCTTTAATCGTTTTGCATACACAGGGTTCGTCAAGGTTTTGAATAAATCCAAAACTTTTCACCGCTTGATCGAACCTTATGTTCCAGGATCTGGATGCTTGCTTCAATCCATATATGGATCTTTTGCAACTTGCATACCCTTTCCTCTTGGCCTTTTTCAATGAATCCTTCTGGTTGCATTATATAGATGCTTTTGTCAAGAATTCCATTAAGGAAAGCTGTCTTGACGTCCATTTGCCAAATCTCTAGCTCTAGAAATGCTTAATGGATAAGAGTATCCTAATGGATAAGAGTATCCTAATGGATTTAAGCATGACCACATGAAAGAAGGTTTCTTCATAATCGATACCTTCATTCTGTGTATAACCTTTAGCTACCAATCTAGCTTTAAAGGTTTCCACCTTTCCATCCATTCCTCTTTTCCTCTTGTATACCCACTTACACCTAATGAGTTTTATCCCTTTTGGTAAGTCTACAAGAGACCAGACTTTGTTTTTGAACATAGATCCAATTTCGGTTTGCATTGCCTTTTGCCAATGGCGACAATCAACTTCTTCCATTGCTTTCTTGTACGTATAGGGATCATCATCATCTGAGAGATTCTCTATAGATTCTCCTAGTCCAATGTATCTTTCGGGTTGTTTACTGACCCTCCCACTACGATGAGGTATGGTAGATTGTTGATCTTGTGTTGGTACGGAACTTACAATTGGGCCTGGTTGTGAAACTTGTGGAATTATATCCCCTGAAAGCTCATTCAGAACAATTCTACTCTTAGGCACAAAATTATTCATATAGTCCTCTTCCAGAAATTTTAAATTTGTCGAAACAAATACTTTAAGATCTGAAGGACTATAAAAATAATATCCTTATGTTCCTTTTGGATACCCTACAAATATGCATGTTTCTGAACAAAACTCCATTTTTTCTGTCTTTCCTTTTAACACGTGCACAGGACATCTAAATATCCTTAAGTGTTGTAAACTAGGCTTTCGCCCGGTCCATAACTCATGCGGTGTGTTAGAAACCGACTTAGATGGTACATCGTTTAGAATGTACATTGCGATTTCTAAAGCATATCCCAAAAAAGAATTATGGAGCGTTGAATAACTCAATATAGACCTAACCATGTCCAAAAGAGTTCTATTTCTCCTTTTTGCCACCCCATTTTTTTGAGGTGCACCTGGTGCAGAAAACTGAGAAATTATCCTATTATCAATAAGATATTATGAAACTCACCAGATAGATATCCTCCATCACAATCAGACCTCAAGATTTTTATGCGTTTCTTAAGCTGATTTTCTACTTCAGCTTTTAATGCTTTGAACATGTCAAAAGCATCTGACTTATGTCTCATGAGATACACATAGCTAAACCTTGAGTGATCATCCATGAAAGTGATGAAGTACTCATATCCACCTCTAGCTTGAATGCTCATAGGTCCACACACTGTGTATCAATCCTAAACATTCGATGACTCTTATGCCTTTGGTCGTAAACGACCTTTTGGTCATTTTACCTTCCAAACAAGATTCACAAGTTGGTAGATCATCAACCTTTAAGTCACTTAGAGGTCCGTCACTTACCAACCTTTTAATCCTATTAAGGTTAATATGACATAGGCGCAAATGCCAAATGTAGGTTTCATCTTTTGATAATTTTACTCTTTTGTGATAAGGTTCCGTTGATTCCGTGTATAACATGTGAGAGATACTTCTATGCAAATAGAATAAACCGTTTTCCAATGAACCTTTGCAAATAATTTTGTCATTCTTACTATAAATAAAGACTTTATTAAAAGTAACCGAATAACAAAATTAATTTAAACAAGAAAGCGAAATTAAATTTCTCTTGGATTGAGGTACACATTAAATGTCTATTAAATCTAAATGTCTATTAAATCTAAATGCCTATACTAATATAAACTAATTCTAATATCTCTCACTGAACTAGCATATACCAACGCTCCATTGCCTAAACGCAAGTCGAATTCGTTCTCATTAAGCCTTCTCCTTTCCTTGAACCCCTGTAAGGAAAAACAAACATGATTAGTGGCTCCGGAGTCTATGATTCAAGAATCCATAGAATCCGACAAAAAACATGTTTCAAATAATTAATATTACCTTCATCCTTCTTGTCCTGAGACTTTGGACAATTTCTTTTTTAATGTCCCTTTTCACTATAAAGGAAACACTTCCCTTTGATCTTGGTTACTTTCTTTGTCTGCTTTTTAGTAGGTCCTAGTTGCTTTTTCTTCTGTTGTTTCTTGACCTTCTTACGGGTCTTAACAGTAGCAACTTTACCTACGATATGAATTTCTTGACCCTTGCCTTACACACGGATTTTTTCAATGCTGAACATTTTGCATCAGGCCTTGTAAGGTGTATTCCTTATTATTCAAGGTGTAGTCCAACTTGAATTGATCAAAGGAATCCGACAGTGAGTTGACAATCATGTCAATTTTGTCTCACTATCTATCTCAACACCATTCAGTTCACTAATGTTGAGATGTGCTATGACTTTCATCATGTGATCTTTCACAGTCTGTCCAGGTTTCATCCTAAAATTTATGAAAGCAGTCACTGCCTCTCTCTTATTCGTCCTAGACTGTATAGCAAACATCTCTTCTAGAGACATCATTATATCGACAACAGTCTCCATTCTTTCATGTTGCTTTTGCTACACGTCGGAGATGGTGGCCGTAATGTAACATATAGCCATTTCATCTGAAGACTCCCACTGCTGATACTCATCTCTTTGCTCTTGAGTAGATTCGTTAGTAGGAGTAGGTGGTTTAGGAGTGCATAGATTGAACTTATGCTTTTCGGATTGCACCAAAAGCCCAATTTTCCTTTTCCATCTGACATAATTATCATCAATTAAAGTAATATCTTTTATGATGTTGATTAGGGATGGAGTCGTGATTTCTTTATAATAACAAAAATTATATAAGCAAATAATCATGATAAAGCACTTTCGAATATTTATCGTGAATTAAAAAAAATAATTCAATCGTAAAATTCAACGGTGATCCAACACACACAAATGTCATGCCTCCTTTGGGAGTTCACACCATTTACTAGTTGGATTAAGTCCCATCTAATTGTTAACATAACAACCAGCGTTTTCAATTTTAGCCTTGCAATTTTATTAACAGGAACTCTTGGGAGGATATTAATAAAATTACATTGAGTGTGTTACCAAGTTATCGACCTTCAATATAATCCCTCACGAATATCCCTCATTTGGGAGTAGATATCGTTTGGGCTAATTGTCTAGTCTATCCTTGTAAGGAAGTATCTTGCTAAATTCCATTCACGAATACCTCTTGGGTGGTTATTACACGAAACATAAAGCTCAACTAAACTTTGAGGTCGTAGGTGTTCCAAAACACCTTATCCCACTCAATTATTTAAGACGTGTGATCGAATTCCAAAGAATGATTTACCAAGTTATCTAGATGCCAATTAGATACCTAAATCATTTAATGCATGTTCATACCAAAATAGATAAATGAGTGGCACTCCTATTTTATATGACATGCTATCAAACAGCGACAAACATTACAATATTTACAAAAATATAAGTAGCTACAATTTTGGTCTATCCTAGAACAACAAGTAAATTACATGTCTTGGAAAAAAAAACTCGTTTCTTGGCAAACAAGTCATCAAGCGACCTTCGTCGTTTGGACTCCCTTAGCTGCCTCCATGGGCGTGCGCACCCTTGGCTCCAACCCATTGGCGTTTGCATGCCACAACCCAATAAAGGGCTGCCATGTGCGGCCTATGCCACAATAAACATGGCTCCTACCCGTTTGTTTCTACGGCTCACATGATCCCGAAATTGTTCCGGTTGCTCCCAATTCTTCAAACCTTCGAGTCTTCGATACTGAGTGTATTACAGAAGAATTGTAAATAAATAAAATACAGTAATTTTTTTTATTACAACATAGTGCAGTTTTTTTTATTACAATAACAAAATAAAAAAACTTAGCAACTACCAAAAAGGAAATTATGGCGATGATACGCTACCCTTTTTGACAATTGAAAATACAAACACGGTTAAATGCTCAAGACTAACTTAGAGGGGGGGGGGGGGGGGGGTTGAATAGGTTAGACACCTTTTTCGACTCCCTTAGAAACAAACAAAAGTTTGTCCCTCTAGATTGCTTGTATCACAATATATATATATATATTAATTAAAGGCACTTAATCATCACATGAAACAAGTAAAGTGTGATACAAACAAGTAATTGTAACACATACACAATCTATATTATAGAAAGGAAGTCAACTTACATAAAGAGTTCTATCCATAGTATTCAAATAACAAATACAAATACTAGAGAGATAGGGATAGAGAGAAGTTGACACAAGATATAACGTGGTAAACCTCTGAAAAGGAAACATCCACGGGCTTGCAGCCACTGGCAAACAAAATCCACAAGTAGATAAGACAAGTACAATTTCTATAGTGACACCTTCACCTAGAAACTACCCTCCTATCTTACTCATGAAGATGTCACCCTCATGCTCAACAATCTGAGGCCTCACACCTCTTGTCAAGACTTCCTCGCTCACCTTACCGGATCCTCATGACCCAAGGCAAGACTTCTTGTTCAACTATCTGAGTCCTCCTGACTCTAGTCAAGACTTCCTCACTCACCTATCCGGATCCTCACGACCCTAGGCTTGCTCGACTATCCGAGTCCTCCCGACTCTAGCCAAGACTTCCTTGCTTGACAATCCAAGGTCTCACACCTCTTGCCAAGACTTACTTGCTTAACACCATAGGTCTCACACCTTTGTCAAGACTTCCTTCTCACAAGGCATCCAGGTGATCATGAATGCAAAACGCAAACAAGCACACAACATAGAATGCTATGATCAACACATCCTATGGAAAATAATAGACATGAGAATGAATGCACAAATCAATTGTAGTATAGTCAATCATGCATGTTTAAATCATCTAGATCATGTAAGATATGTTCAACATTAATCACAACCATATATCTAAACTTGAATCACAAGATATGTTCAATAAATCACAAGATCAAGTTTAAATCACACAAACAAAAAACATGCTAAAATCATATGACAAAGTCATTTAGATTTAAGCTAAAGTTCTAGAGCATAATTCCTATACATAGATTCAACAAAACACATGAATAGCTCAAAAGAACATAAGCACATGTATTGATGTGAGAATTCGGCCAAGAGAGCCTAATACATGTGAGGAACTATTTTTCACAAAATCAATCAATCAAAGATAATTAAATAGTCCTAAAATCAAAGCTAGCACAATACAATCCCAAACATGTGAAAACATAGGCAAAATCAAAACCTAACTCAACATGTATGATTTCAATTGAAACTCAACCTAGCTTTAAAAGACTCTACAAACAGCAATAAAACTCACTCAAGCCTTCAGAGAAAAGATGGAGGATGAATAGTCAAACACTCTAAACTTTGAATCACTCAAATCGAAGTTCAAATGAAGATGTTATGGTGTTTGAAATGTGAGAAAATGTAGAGAGAAAATTTATGCACACTAGTTTGAATTTCTTCATAGAATGAAATGTGAGAGGGAAAGAGAATATAAAGGAGAGGGAATGAAAGAAGATTAAAGATGAAAATTCCCCTCTTTGTTATTGCTTCCCCGAGATGGCACGTGGGCATCTCAGGGCAACAAGGTGTTGCAGCCGAGATGGCCACGCACCATCTCGGGCATGCACCACTTCATGGCCTTTGGCCATTGGCCATTGTGCAATCCCCTTATGCTTCCCTCTTGTTCTTTGATCATTCTCCGGCCTCCAAGCTTGGAATTCAAATCCGTTTACGGATTACAAACCGTAACTCTCACACAGACATAGACATATAAGATACTCAACTCAGAAAATAATAATTTGACTCGATATACGAATATGAGGACTATGTATGCAACATGAGTTGAAAGTGTAGTATCTTTTGACTAAGAACTTGAAATCAATAGTATGAGTAACCAAAATTACCGAAAATCAATCAAAAATGATTTTAGACTAAATTCAAGTTCAATATCCATGTTATACAAACATATATACACACACAAACACAATTCACACTAGAATGCAAACTACATAGAGATAGTGTCTAATCATGCACTTTTCAAAATATGTTATTTCCATACCAATGCATGAGCATTCATCTTCAAATGTGTGAATGTGTTATACATGGTGCACAACGATTCAGGGACACATATGAATGAATTATATGTGTGTGCTTATAATGGTGCACAACGATGCAGGGACACAAATGTATGAATTGTGTGTGTGTGCCGAAGCCTTGTAAGAGAAAGATAAGATCTTAGTATACCTTTGTAGAACCATATTGCATCATTTCTCTTTGAAGACTTAGAACTTGCTTTGACTTGTTGTTCATCCTTCTTTGAAGCTTGAATCATCATGAAACTAAACTACTAAATCATTACAAGTAAACATCATTTTGATATGGAATTAATGACAACACAAACTAAAACCTAACAACAATCCCAAAATAAAATACATTGAAATTCTATGACCAAAATTGAGCAATAACAAACCACATATAAAACATATATATCCGTACATTCCAATGTATATATATATATATTTATATATATATATATATGTGTGTGTGTGTGTGTGTGTGTATGAGTGTGTGTGTGTGTGTGTGTGTGTGTGTGTGTGAATGCCTAGAGTGACATATCATTCTAAAACATGCATATATACAATAAAAAGAAAATGATTCACATACACATACATCAATTAATCAAGGGTACAACCTACCTCTGATACCAATTGTTGGAAAAATACGTGCAGCGGAAGTGTGAATATTTTAAAATTAGGGTTTGGTATAAATGAAAAATTTCCCTTTATAATAACAAGAACCTTAACCCTAGATTAATTGATGTATATAAAAAGATTCGTACCTTTTTCTCGTGACGATTGAACTAGTAGCGAATTGAATCCGCAAGATCTTCCAATCTAATCACAAACGTGAATCACCTAGGAGTGTGGGCTCCCTCTCTTTAAATTGTATACATGAGGATGGAAACAAACAAAATCTTTTTCTTTGTTAGTTACAATAATCCTCTAAGAGAAAAATCCAAGAACGTCCGGTCACTTGTGAATTATCAATCTACTTGATTGAAACTCGTGTGAACCCGATTTGATTTTGTACACAAAACCCTTTTGATGTAAAGGATACTAGTGTACTATCAAAAACAAAAACGTTCCTTTTTTCTCTTCTCCTTGGCTGAATTCTACACCCTTTATTTATGAGTTGATCGAAATTTTGTCTAGAGCAAAAAAAATAAATTTTTCTCCCTCAAAATTCTCTCTTGCTAGGCTGAATTCTCTCTTAGAAAATCACTTTGCTTGGCAGAAATTTTGCTCATAAAATCATAGGGCTGGCCGAAAATAATGAGGTGATATATATATAATCATAAATCCTCTCCTAAGAAGGATTTACTTGGTTGGCAAGAATCCTTTCCTTAGGTGGATTTACTTGTTAGTTAAAAATCCTTTTCAAAGAAGAATTCTACTCTACACCAAGACTCCTAATCCAACTCATTAGAGTATTTGTAACCATATTCAAGATTTCCTAATTTGACTAGATAAATAATTCCTATTATTTAACTACTTATCAAATATAATCTTTAATATTAATTATACTAATATTAGTAGACTATCTCCTGCTAGGAAAAAGATTTTGACTTTTAATTAAATAATTAATTAATTACTAAATTAATTAATTTTCCTTTTAATTAAACGGTAAAATAAAAAATAATATATTTAGCGTTTTATAAATTAGCCTTGCCGCCCATAACAATATATAGGCATATATATTATTTTTCTTATTTGATTAAATCCATTGGACCTTAATAAAAAGTCCACATGTGAATTTGACCCATTCTTACAAAAAGAAACAAGTCCACATGCCTCAATACAATTATAGATGGACCCCTAAGTTGGTCCGGTAGAATATATCAAGTGATCCATACAAGTTCGTGTGGATTGGGGATCTTGACGGGCTATCTAAATTTAAGCTCCAATAGACACAACCCAATCACAATCAACAAATGATTCACTTAGGTTTGATCTATTAATTTTAGTTCTTTAGTAAGTTCATTCCACTAAAGAACTAAAATTGAACTCTTAAATAAAGATAGAATAAGTTAATATTCCTCATTCATACCCTAGAAAATCTTAATGGAGAAAGTGTATCCTCGTGAAGAATATCAAGAATCGCCAAGAGCTCATAGATCGTCTACAACTCTCCAAGTTACCATATTTACTCATATGACCATATTTTGAACTTGGATATTTTGACTTGTCTAGAAGCCATGTTTCAATATACACTATTGAAAACTTAACGTTAAGATTTAATATCCAATACCTCAAAACATCCATATGATGATATTCTACTCTCATTTAATAAATGGAGCCACGATGTCCATATCTATAAATGAAGTCCTTTATCGATTAACAAACGAAAACCACCAAATTATAGGATAAACTATGCTATATAATCGTACTCATTGATAGCTTAAATGATAACACTAGCAACCATAAGTCCATCATTTATCTCAGAATTGAGATAAACTCTCCGATTGTCTTCAAATGAAAAACTTTTATCCATTGACGTTTCTAGATAAAGTATTTCATTGTGATCCAATTCAATGCACCCAGTGCACTATATTCTTTTGCCCAAAGACACCACACTTTGATGATTTTAGACTCATCATAACACATTTGATCCCACTCAAATGCTAGCAAAAGAATCTATAAATTTAACAAGAGAAAGACACCCAACCTTTATCTTAAATTGTGAATATTATTCACAAGACTAGCTAAAGAATTGTGTCTACCTCATACATATCTAGATGTATAAACAATTCTTCTTTTCTCATAGTCTTTTGGCCTTATGATTATTTACTTTTGACAATTATAATAATTAAACTATAAATGCTATAAGATTTGTTAAACTAGAAATCACTTTATTAATATGGAAAGATTGTCAAATACATTGTTATACTCTTGCTGTCGAGCATAATCCCAACAAGGGATGACTAGAGAGGGAGCATCTAGTTTAAGACCGCCTTTCCTTAAAAGTGAAAATTATGCCTCATGGAATGGCATGATGAAGGCATATATTTTCCAAGTAGATGACCGTGCATTACTGGCGGTTTAAGATGGGTACACTCTTCCGAAGATGACCAATGATGATGGAGATGAAGTCCTCAAGCCTAAGTCTTAATGGATCACACAGGAATTTGAAGCTTCCAAGTGAAACAACAAGGCAATGCATGCTATCTTGTATGCCATGGATGACAATCAATACAAGTTGGTTCAAAACACTAGGAATGCAAATGAAGCTTAGGAGATTTTACAAACATCTCATGAAGGAATCAAAGTAGTCAAAGACTTTAAGCTTCAAGTCCCTCAAATACAATTTGAAACTATTAGGATGGAGAAGGATGAGTGCTTTAATGACTTCCAAGTAAAGTTGATGGATATTGTGAATCAAAGCCATCAACTTGGTGATCCATACTCAAATAGAAGAATCAATCAAAAGATCTTGAGGTCACTACCCAGGAGATTTGAGTCCAAGGTGACAGCACTTGAAGAAATAGTGGCTATAAGGAAATGAAGCCTAGTGAAGTGATTGGAAGGCTTATAGCCTATGAGTCTAGGTGGACTTCTACACCTACACCTCAAAAGAAGTAAAAGAGCATAACCTTGAAGACCTCCAATATAGAGAATGAGGAGGATGACTCAGATGAGGATATGACCTTGATGGTGAAGAGATTTAAGAAATTTTTGAAGCTTCAAAAGAATGGTTATAGCTCCAAGGAGAATGACTTCAAGAAGAAGACCCACTTCAAGAAGATGGAGAAAACCTAAGAAAGGGACTCTATGAAGGACTCCAAGAAAAGCATTCAATGTTTTGAGTGTAGCGGGTTTGGTCACATTGCTTCCAAGTTTGCCAATTCAAAGAAAAAGTAGAAAGGAAAGGCTATGTCGGCTACTTGGAATGATAGTGAGATTGAAGAAAACTCTTCAAGTGATGAAGAGCTTGTACTTAATTGCACGGCTTTTGGAGCCTCTTTTGTGGAAGATGTAGGAAAAGACAACAAGGCCTTAAGTTGTGACGTTAAAGGAGAGATTGAAGATAAAGTAGCTAGAAGTGTGATTGATGAAGCTACTTATGGAAGTGTTGTAAATGTGACAACAAGAGACACTAGTGATGACTCTAGTGATGAAAGTTCTTCATATTATTCTACAAGTGAAAATGTAGAAGACATGGACCTTGAAGGGTTCATTGAGCACATTCAAAGCTCTAGATTGAAGAAGAAAAAGGAGTTTCAAAAGTTAATAATGGAGAATCTCGAATCTACTTCCAAGTTGACTCATTTGAGTGAGAAAGTGAAGAACGCAAGAGATTAAGAAGAACGTTTAAAGTTAGAGCTTGTCATTGATAAGAAGAGTGAAGAAAGCTTGAAGGAGGAGGTTAGAGAGGCGAAAGGGTTGATTGCTAAGATGACCTCTAGAACCAAGAAACTTGACAAAATTTTATCAAGTGGGCAGAATCCTAATGATAAGAAAGGCTTAGGGTGTGTAGAAGGCATGGATACCACTTCCTTGAAGAATGCTACTTTTGTCAAGAGTCAAGAGGTGAAAGAAGTCCATATTCCACAATAACCAACAAGAAGGGTTGAAGTTAGAGAATCCTCAAAGCAAACTCAAATCAAGGTTCCAACAAAAGCTCAAGCCAAAGCTCAACCATAAAAAGCTAGAACACATCAAGAAAGCTTCGCCAACCCAAATATCATCAATCTAAGAAGCAATTCATACAAGTTCAAACAAGGAAGCAATCTTCTCTAACTCAACATCAGAGGAGAAGAAAATTGACCCAACACCAAAAGCAAGCTCAAAGACATAGGAAAGCTCTTTTGTACTCACAGAGGAATGGTATGACCTCTTACTTCATTCCTACATGTCATTTTTATGGTGTTGATGGTCATATTAGGCCAAATTGCTTCAAATTTATTAAAATGTGTAGAACTAAAAGCATGATTGAAAAGAATATGGCTAGAGTTAACATGCGCCTAAGAAGTCTAGAGTTAATGATCCTAGGAGAAATGTGGTGACTATATCTATTAGGAATGGAATTATGTCACCTAAGTGGATTAGAAAGAATGATCGTGCTAAGGTTTCCCCCATAGGCCTAACTAGATCCAATGGATTTGGTAGGTCTATAGGGACTTATATTCCCCATTGACTTGGTTTGTGATTGACCCCATATAAGGAGCTCAAGCAAAAGTAGCGAACTTGCTTTACAAAAAGCAAAAAATAATTGTTCAATTTTATGCTCTTTAATTAATTGCTTGAGTATCATGGTTGCATATACTAGTATATGACCTTTTATTCAATAAGTGTGTCTTTGCCTTGTTTGAAATCCATGTCTCATTTAAGTTCAAACATGTATTTTTGGACTAGCAAAATTGATTAGGAAGTACATTTGATTGACCCAAAATTTATCTCCACGTCTATGTGAACTTGATTTTGACATGCTTAAATATTAAGCATCAAGTATTTGTATGCAAATGTGTGTGAATGCAATTGACAATGCTAAACTCAATAAGGAGCTTGTGTCCATTCAACTAATAAGGATGTCTAATCCAATTTAGCCTTGTTTCTCTTCTTAATGGTTAAACAAGACAACAATCAATAATGATTTTATATCTATGTCATTATTGGTCGTTAAGAATTGATAATATTGCTTATGTGGTTTGAATGTTTAATCTTCTTATCTTGTGTTCAAATGACAAAAGGGTGCAAATTGGTTTGACTTCTTTTGGAATCTCTTTTGATATTTACTTTGCCAAATACCATGCTTTTGAAAGTTGATGTTGCATTTCTTTCATCCAAGGCAATCACTTCACACATTTCCTTAAAATTAAACTTCCTTTCCTTTCTCTCTCACTTAATTTAATTGTATAAAGTTGTTGTATATGATTATGCATATTTTCCTTGCAAATATCTCTCTTTGCTAAGTGACCCAATTAGGGAATAATCCTTTGCCTATCTTGTGACAAAAAGGGGGAGTAGTGTGGATTTAGGGGGAGTTGAGAGTGGCATGTTTTAAAGAGAAGTTGAGAGTTGCATATGAGGGGAGATTGATTGTTAAAGAGGAGTTAACCTATTTAGGGGGAGCATCTGCATTTGTATTGTTATTGCATGGTGCTTGTTAATGTTGTATGCAAATTGCATGTATTTTTATCTTCCTTGATCACCTCACATACACTTGTCTTGGAAAGTGTAGTTATATTATGTTGTAGGGATGTGTTAATTCTACAAGAGATGGATGACTTGAAGATCTAGTGTTTAGGCATCTCTTTGTAATGTAGAAAAACATTTTGTTGACCAGCTTGTCTTTTGTTTTGTTTATTTGTGAGGATGACTTGTAAGTGGTGGTTTTGTCATGAAATAGCAAAAGGGGAAGATTGTAAGCTTCTTGTTTTTTAATTGGCTTATTTCGATTGACAAACCACAATTGAGGATTATTGTGTAATGGGTAGCTTAGATCCTCATTGACAAACTTCCAAGCATCTTCATGACTTCAAGAGCAAAAGGTATATTCACTTGACTTTGCCTCTTGAAGAGTTTAGGTGCACATACACACTTCATGCATGATTTGATTCTTCTTGCATTTGTGTTGTCTATTGCTTATGTGTTCATCCTTACTTACTATCACACTTGCACTTCATTTCTAGAGAGTGTGGTTTTATGTTGTGTCAATACTTGCATAATGGTATGAAGGTTTTACTGCATTGAGTGACCATTTGAGAAGGTCTCATTCTTCTCTTAGTTTGTCTTTGGTCACATGGTTTTTTTCCATGAGTTTGGGCATTCTTGTTAATGTCCAAATCTGAATTTTGGTCACTCATTTGACCATAACACTTCCTACAGACATCCAAATCATGTCTAGTAAATTGGAGTAGAAAGTAGACTTCCATACCTTTCCAAAGGTATATTATACGAAAGCTTTGGATGTCGTTTGGTCATGTTTCGGGTAGCTCAAATCTGGAGCTGTTGTGTTGTCACGTTTTTCTCGAGATCATAAAGGCCTCAGTGCGACCTGACTTCCAAGTCGCTTTTTCAAGTGTATTTTAGCACCCTAACCTGAGAGCAACGCGACCTTGAAGTAACCTATCATACAGGTCGCCATAAGGTCGCTTCTGTCACCTGGAAATTACTTTTTTCTTTTCCAAAATGTCGTAGTTTGGTTTAGACCTTATAAATACATCATATTATTCCCCAAATCAGACCTAGAGTTCTGAAAATATATCCTTAGAGAGATAAAGTAATTTCTAGTGAGAGAGAGCTCCCAAGAACTCATTTTGACTTAACCAACCTTCAATCTATTAGCATCTAGCATCTTCTTGCATCTTCCCGCATCTTCCAAGCATGGATTACTCTTAGTTTAATTGACTAGGTAACCTCTACAAGCCTTAGAACTTGTTGTTTCATTACTAGGCCATGTTTACCTAGGAATAACATTTATTGCTTATTGAATGTATGATTTTATGTTTAATTGCATCTATAACATGTTTAGTTTGTTGATTGTTGGTTGAGATGTTTGTTTGTGATAACTAGTATTTATGACGATTTTACCATTCTAGCTAAATCAATATGCTTTTTATTTAGATATTGTTTAGGTCCAATTGATTGCATTTGACTGATTGTTCTTTGCCATCGTTTATGACAACTTTTGTTGATTGACTTTTGTTTGATAACTAGATATTAGTTTCTCATAGTTGTATCTAGTTAGGTCATCTTGCACTTGCATTTAGACATTGATATCTAGGAATTGCATTTATTGACATCTTTGAATTCCTAGATAAGCATTTAGTGTAGCCTAGCACTACTTGCATGTTTAAATATTTCATCATATTCGCTTAGGTTGTTTTGACTCTTCATTGAGGTTAAGTTTTGTAACTAATTGATTAGTGCACAAGCATGTTGATCAAGAATCACTATTAAGGCCTTCTAGGTAGAGTGAAAGGGTTAGTAATCATGTACGGTGTGATAGGAGGTCAACCTAGGTTGTAAACTTTCATTCAATAATGGATTTGAGGATCGTGTGTGGTGCATATATCAGCCCGTGGTTTTTCCCTGTTGAAGGTTTCCACATAAAAATCAAGTGTTATTTACTTTCTGCATTTTACACTTGATTGTTGTTTTGACTAGATTGGGTTTTTTTTAATGTTGACTTCTTAACTATAAAGTGGTAATTATATCGATTAAAACCCATTCACCCCCCCCCCCCCCCCCCCCCCCCTTCCCCCTCTAGGTTTATAGACATACACTTCTAAGAGAATTTCAGAAGTTATACAAAACTTCAAATGATGTCTTTATGACCATTCACTTTATCTTGAAGTGATAGAATAATGTTAGCACGTTTAGCATGTTATTTCTATGGCTATGATAATTCAGCCTATGGGACATTTCTAAGGTAGCGGCTGTTTTGTAGACTAAAAGACAAAGATAGAATGAGAAGATTTAATAAATTTTTATTTTACTTATTTATTTACAGGCTAGCCAATTGTATTTGGAGATACAATTGTAAATACATAAAAAATGTGTTAAAATCAAGCATAGCTTCTTGAGGGATTAAGTATGCTTTAGACTGATAAAAATTTGAGAAATTAAATCTAGGAAATGACAAATGAACAATATTATATCTCTTGTAAATAATGGATTTACAATTGAGATTCCAAAGCTCCTCAATTATTATACTGATTTTTCATAGGTAACACGGTATATTTACCTGTATGAATACTCTTTTTTTTTTGTAATTTTTATGATGATACATAATTGTGCTGTTTCTAATGGAGCTGTGTTGGACCCACTTGTGGGAGTGGGAGATGTTGGATTTAATATTGGGTACACCCAAGATGGGTCCAAACACCCAATTTAATGGACTTAATCCATTGAGCCCAACACAACACTTATCCAATAACTGTAGTAGCAGTTGTCTATAAATAACTACCAAAACAACTTACTGAGATATATATTAGTGCAATTAACTCTAATGAAAAAGAGGATTATCAGTAAGAACAATTGTAGAATGTATAATACAATTGTGTACAAAAGAAACAGAGAAAGGGTATAGGTATATATACTATGAATTGAGTTAGGGTTCCATTTCTTGGTGACTCTATCCGAATTTGTCAAACATTTAGTGTTTGATCCGAAGAAAAGTACATTTTTCTGATAACTTTCTTCTTATTTGGTATGTTCAATAATTTTTTATATCATAGCGTTATTAACATTTGACATCTATATCTTTTTTTATCTTTTTAATTAAATTACACAAGGCTTAATTTACAAAATAAAGATATATACAACAATGATCAAATGAGTTGTTTGCATACTTTTACAAATCTTGTTATTCTAAGATATCTAGAAGAAATGATTCAAACAAGTTTCATACAAACACATATACAAATATAAAGAGATAGAGACATTTGATAAATGCTTTTTACGTAGTAAAACCTCCAAAGAGGAAGCATCCACGGGTTGAATCCACAACCATTGGAAAACCATAATCTACTATGACGAATAAAAGATACACACTCAAAGAAGTGACCAACCCTTTGATACACTCTCCAAGCTATCAACTTTTATTCTACCCTCGGGCCTAGTGAGTCTCTTTGCCTAATTTCTATTCAAGATGTGACTATCACACCTCTAAGAAGTAACTTCCTATCCAAGATACACATGCCTCTAAAAAGATTTCGTGCATGACTATCCGGATCCTCCCATTCCTAGTCAAGACTTCTTGCTTAGTTATCCGGATCCTCCCGATCCTAGCTAAGACTTCCTTGCTTGATTATTCGGATCCTCCCGATCCTAACCAAGACTTCTTACTTAGCTATCCAAATCCTTCCGATCCTAGATAAGACTTCATGCCTTTTAAAAGGACTTTCTAAGTGTGATTATGAATGCAAAGCGTAAATAAACACGTAACATAGAACAAGATGATCAACATATTCTATGAAAACTAGAAATAAACAATGAGCAGACAATGTATAATTTTCTAGTTTGCAATCCTAAAACATTGCAATCCTAAAACATTGCAATCAAACAAGTGATGCATGTACATATGAAATGTATGGATTAAGTACAGTTCATGAGAAACTAGACATAGGCATCAAAGTACACAAATCAAAGTTGTCTAGTTACCATACATGAATAATATTCTAAAACATGTGAAACACCAAAAACACATTTAATTCCTAGATATATTCATGCAACTAAATCTTGAATCAAAGTATATACATGAAGCACATATTCAAGGTTTTAGTAACAAACAAAAACATGATAGATTCACAAGATATGATCAATTAAAATATAGCAAATATTTAGAGCATATTTTTCTCACAATAGTCAATTAAAATAAAAAATGCTCTAAATACAAAATCAAATGTGTTAATCCTATATATGTTCAACTAAGAGGAACTAGCGTATGTAGAGACTATTTATCATCAAAAATCAATCAATCGAAGCACAACTAGTCCTACATTGATAGCTAGCATAATACAAAACACAAGCATGTGAAAACATAGGTTTTAAGTAAACCTAACTCAACATACATTTTTCTAATAAAGCACATCTAGCTAAAATAGAGTCTCTAACTCTAATAAATATTTACACAAGTAACATACTCATATAGAAGAAGAAAACTCAAGGTAATTGAAGGCTTTGAAGATCAAAACTCAAGAGATGAATCAATACCTTAAGAAAAATGTGCAGTTTCAGAATTTAGTTAACAACCACCAGAAATCTTGAATAATGACCACAAACTCTCTAGAAAATGCTATAAGACTCTTCTACAAATATTCTCCAACTTAAATCACTCAAATCGGACACCGTATGAGAAAGTTATGATATTTGGAAGTTAGGAAAATTGAGAAACAAATTCTACACTTAAGTTTTTTAAATTTTCTTATTGGAAAGAAATGAAAAGGAAGAAGATATTTAAAAGAGAGGGAAAAAAGAGAAAAGAGAGGACCAATGGCCATGTGCCACCTCAGCTCCTCGAGGAGGCATGTAGCCAACTCGAGGCAGAGGGCCTCTCTCCCTGAGATGGCTATGCGCCTCCTTGGGGATGAGTGGCAAATGGCTATTTGCTTCCTCCCTCGCATTCCTTTGCACCCTTCGGGCGTTTTCTTGCCTCCAAACTCTAAATTCGAATTTGTCTTCAGATTATAAGCTGGACCTCTCTCATGCACATGAACGATTATGAAACTTTGACCAAAATATAAGAATTCAACTCAATACATGTAAAGTCCTCATTTATTGATTGGCTTATTTCGTGAACAAATCACATTTTTGGGGTATTGTGTAAGGATAGCTTAGGCTCTCAAGACCTCAAGAGGAGAAGCACCGAAGGTAAAATTCTTGTGCTTACTTACTTTGAAGAAATAGTTGTACACACTCACAAATTCATGCATAACTTTAATTCTTATATTTTGTGTGTTTACTTGTGTGCATTTTGGTTTAAATGACTCTTGTTGATTTATTTCCATCTTGGAATTAAATGTTTTATGTCATGTTTGGCATTAGAATATGATGCATTTTTCATCACTCTTGAACTTATTGATTGTGTGTGTTTGAGTGTTGAAAATAGGCATTGCGCTGGTGGTGCGTTACTTGACCAGCGCACCTCACCAGCGCAACATTCCAGTGGATTGTCGCATATGTTGCGCCACTGAGTTAAGCTATTGCACCCACGCAAAGATGCAAAAATAGGCAGTGCGCTGGTGGTACGCTACTCGACTAGCGCAGCCTCACCAGCGTAACATTCCAGTGGATCATCGCATGTGTTGCGCCATTGAGCTGCGCCAGTCGACCAACGCCTATTGAAAAATTTAGGTTGTGCACTGGTGGTGCGCTACTCGACCAGCGCACATAGAGGAAGCTGGAACGTTTTTTCCAAAATGACCTCACTTTGTTTGGATCTCATATATATATATATATATATATATATAACTCTTTGGTTTAAGGTTGTGCAAGAGTTCAGAATATCACATATTTTCCTTAGAACACATTTCAAAGGAAAAACTCTTCCAAGAATTCATCTTTATACACTCAAAGCATTCCATGTGCATAAAAACTTCATCTTGCATCATCTAAGTTCATTTAGAGTGCATCAATGGATAGGTTTGCTTCATCACATCTTGTTTGGTAAGTTCTTCACTATTTTCTTACAAGTTAAGTGTTTTACTTGCTAAGCCATCTCTTTAATTATTTGTATGCTCTTAGAACATATTCTAGATACAAATTAGAGATTATTATGATGACATGATTGAGTGTTATATTGTGATAGCTTCATATGATTGTTTGATGTATGTTTAGCTAAGCTTTTTGAACATGTCATTTAGCTCATGATATCTAGGATTGCATTAATTGTCATCTCATTATCCTAGATAACCATATAGGGTTTCCTAGCCTTGTTTGTTCTTTGAATATCATCATATATTCACATAGGACTCTTAATCTCTTCATTTTAAAGTAAGACTTGTGTTGCTTCCGGGAGTAGGTAGCTTAAATCGTAAGCAAGATGGACTAGATTCACTTATACCGGGATTAGGTAGTGGTGGTGGATTAAATCGGGATTGGGTTGTAATTTCTTTGCCATTAGTGGATTCAAGGTTCTAGTGTGGCGCACTCATCAGCCCGTGGTTTTTCCCATTTAGAGGGTTTCCACGTATATCTCAAGTGTCTTTACTATTTCCGCATTTATTACACTTATGGTATTTCTGTAACTAGATAAGGGCATTTTCGTCAACTTGACCTTTAACAAAAATTGGGTAAAATTTATTTAAAATCTATTCACCCCCCCTCTAGATTAATATTACACACCATAATATTTGTTTCAATTGGTATCAAAGCAGGTTCCTAGATATACATAGGTGATCCTTGCTCATTTTGGTGTGTGTTGCATTTTATGTGTGTATTGATCATTCATACACTTGCATTCATATCATTCATTCATTAAACACAATGAGTGGAAATGGTGGCAACAAGGGAGCTTCTAGCACTAGACCTCCATTCCTCACCAGATTGAATTATACCTCTTGGAAAGACAAGATAGAGTCGTATATTTGTCAAATTCATGACATGGCATGGATGGCGGTTGAAGATGGCTATACTCCACCCATGATGACTCCTACAGATGGATGAGATGATGTACTCAAGCTAAAGGCTTAGTGGAATGCATAAGAGTTTGAGGCATCAAAGTGGAATAGGAAGGCAATGCATTCCATCCTATGTGCAATGGATGAGAACCAGTACAAGTTGGTTCAAAATACTAGGATAGCTAAGGAGGCATGGGATATCCTAGAAGTTGTACATGAAGGAACCGATGTGGTTAAAGAATCAAAGCTATAAGTTCTCCAAATGCAATTTGAGTTGCTCAAGATGGATAAGAATGAGTGCTTCAATGACTTTGAAGTGAGGTTCATGGACATTATGAACCAAAGTCATCAACTTGGTGATCCTTATTCGGATAGAAAGATCAAGCAGAAGATTATGAGATCTCTACCCAATAGATTTGAGTCTAAGGTGACGGCTTTAGAAGAGAATAAAGGTTACAAGGATATGAAGCCAAGTGAGGTGATTGAGAGGCTTCCAGCTTATGTTTCTATTAAATGTCCTAACCCCACACCATCGAAAAAGCAAAAGGATATTGCTTTGAAAGCCTCCAAAGTTGTGAAGGAGGAGAGTGACGACTCGGATGAAGAAATGGCCTTGCTAATAAGGAAGTTTAAGAAATTCTACAAGTCCGAGAAGAAAGGTTTTGGATCCAAGGGCCAAGACTTGAAGAAAATGGCCACCTTCAAAAAGTTTGAGTCTAGGCAAGAAAAGACTGAGAAGAAAGGAGTCCAATGCTATGAATGTGGTATGATAGGTCATTTTTCCCCAGAATGTGCAAATCACAAGGTCAAGAAAAAGAGAAAAGTGATGGCTGCCACATAGAGTGAAAGTGATAACTCCAATAAAGGAGATGAGTCTTCGGATGATGAAGAACTCATGGCTAACTTCATAGCATTTACATCCTCTCTTAGGAGCAAAGATGCTAGTGAAGAAGAGAATGAAAGTCAAGAGGAAAACTACTTAAGTGATGATGGATCTTCATCACATTCCATAAATGGAAGTGTGGATATGATGGATCTCAAGGACTACATGGCTAAGTTTGAGAGTTTAAGGTTAAAGGACAAGAATGAAATCAAGAGATTAAAAGAAGAAAACCTAGACATCTCAACTCAAGTTGACCAACTAAATGAAGAGTTGGTAAGATCTAAGAGGAGTGAAGAAGGGTTGAAGAAAGAGCTTGAAGATGCTAGAGATTTGTTGGCCAAGATAAACTCTAGCACCAAAAAACTTGACCGCATGCTAGATGTTGGAAATAGGCTAAGTGACAAGAAGGGGCTAGGGTATGAAGATGACAAGGTGTCCTCCACTCCAAGCAAGACCATTTTTGTAAGAAGCATGAAATTCAATAGGTCATTTTCTCATCAATCACCTATGAAGAAACTTGAACTAAGAGAGTGTTCAAGTAGTGCTCAAGTGAAAGTGGCACAAAAAAGCCTACCTCAAGCCCATCCTACAAGGGCTCCTCAAGTTAACTTCCCTAAACCGAAATCTCATAAAAAGAAAAACACCTATCATGCAAGCTCAACCAAGGAAGCAATCAAGTCTTGCTTAACAACAAAGAAGGAAAGCTCCTCAACAACAATCAAGACAACCACAAAGACATGGGAAGGCTCCAATGCATCCTCAAAGTTATGGTATGATTCCTAACTTCATTCTTACATGTCATTTTTGTGGTATTGATGGTCACATTAGACCAAATTGCTTTAGATATATTAAATTGTGTAGAATTGTAAGCATGATAGAGAAGAAAAAGACTAAAGCCATGATGCATGTCACTAGGAAAAATGGAACAACTTTGCATGATCTTAGGACACTTATAGCCCATGTGTCATTGACCACTAGGAAGAAAAATACTGCACCTAGGTGGATTAGAAAGGATGAACACTTTTGCCATGTTGCACAAATTGCCTTGAATGCTCATTCTTGTGATTTTTGGTATTTGAATAGTGGGTGCTCTAGGCACATGACTAGAAATAAGAGTTTCTTTGAGACTCTTGTGATGGAGGAAGGAGGAAATGTCACCTTTGGTGATGGATCCAAAAAGAAGGTTAAAGGAAAAGGAAACAATTCCATTCTCAGATTACCCTCATTGTCCAATGCTTTGTATGTTGATGGTTTAAAAGCCAATTTGATAAGCATTTCACGTCTCAGTGATGAAGGACTTTCCGTCTTGTTTAGGAAAGATGATTGTTCTATCCTATTGTCAAATGGACAAACCTTGTTAAAAGGTATGCGATCTAGCGACAATTGCTATTGTCTTGAGGCTAGAGGTGTTTCTTGCAATGTGTCAAAGGATAGGGATTTTAGAATCTTAGACAAGTTCAATGTTGTGCGAGGCCTTCCCAAGCTTGGGAAAAAGGTGAATGGTGTTTATGGACCTTGCCAACAAGGGAAGCAAACCAAAAGTATGCACAAAAAGGGCAAGTATTTATCCACCAAGGAATGCACAAAAAGGGCAAGTATTTATCCACCAAGGAACCTCTAGAGCTTCTCCACATGGATCTTATGGGTCTCATGCAAACCAAGAGTTTAGGTGGAAAGAGATACATTTTTGTGTGTGTAGATGACTTCTCTAGGTACACATGGACTTATTTTCTTAGAGAGAAATCTGAAACCTTTGACAAGTTTAAAATGCTTTGTTCCAAAATTCAAAATGAAATGAACTCCAAGATTAAAAGCATTAAAAGGATTAGGAGTGACAATGGAAAGGAATTTGAGAATGGACATTTTGAAAACTATTGCAATAGTCTAGGCATCTCTCATGAGTTTTTGGCTCCTAGGACACCTCAACAAAATGGAGTTGTTGAGAGGAAAAATAGGGTTCTTCAAGAAATGGCCTGTGTGATGTTGCTTAGCAACAATGTCCCTAGGAATCTTTTGGCCCGAAGCCGTTAATACGGCATGCTACATAGGAAATAAATTCTTCCTTAGGCCCCACACTAGATAAACCTTCTATGAGTTATGGAATGGTAGAAAGCCAAATGTTAGCTATTTCCACACTTTTGGAAGCAAATGCTACATTTTGAATGACCGTGATCAACTTGGAAAATTTGATGCTAAGAGTGATGAGGGTATCTTCTTTGGCTATGCCTTGAATAGTAGAGCCTATAGAGTTTTCAATCTAAGAACTAGAACCGTAATGGAATCATTTAATGTTGTCATTGATGATACTAGGCTCAAATCTAATGACCATGAGAATGAGGTAGATCTAGTTGATGACTCCCATTTGGAGAAGGTTATTGATGTTTCTAATGTTGAAAAGACTAACCTTGATGATGACATAACACAACCTATTGATAGGATTCCTCTCTTGAACTCAAAAGAACCTGCTCCATGGGTTAGGAAACTCCATGACAAAGATGACATCATTAAAGAGGTTAGTGAGGGTGTTAAGACTAGGCATCAAATGGCTAATCTAATTAGCTACACCTGTTACACCTCTCAATTAGAACCCAAGAAGGTTGATGAAGCCTTAAAGGATGAATTTTGGGTTCTTGCTATGCAAGAAGAGCTTAACCAATTTGAAAGGAATAAGGTTTGGACTCTAGTTCCTAGGCACAAGAACACCAATATGATAGGTACCAAGTGGGTATATAGGAACAAATCCGATGAGGATGGCAACATTGTGCGAAACAAGGCTGGGCTTGTAGCACAAGGGTACTCTCAAGTTGAGGGTATTGATTTTGAGGAGACATTTGCTCCCGTTGCTAGGATGAGTCCATTAGGCTTCTCTTATCCATTTCTTGTTTGCACAAGTTCAAATTATATCAAATGGATGTTAAGAGTGCCTTCCTCAATGGTTTCTTGCAAGAGGAAGTGTTTGTTAAGCAACCCAAAGGGTTTGTAGATCCTCACCACCCTAATCATGTCTATCATCTCAAGAAAGCTTTATATGGGTTGAAACAAGCACCTAGGGCTTGGTATGAGCGTCTCATCCAATATCTTATAGACAATGGGTACACTAGGGGTAGTGTTGACAAGACTCTATTCGTCAAGAAAGACAAAGATGAGCTCTTTATAGCTCAAATCTATGTTGATGATATAGTCTTTGGCTCCACCAATGACACCAAAGTCCAACAATTTGTTGATGTCATGCCTCTTGAATTTGAGATGAGTCTTGTTGGTGAGCTAAGTTACTTTCTAGGTTTACAAATTAAGCAAATGGATGATGGGATTTTCATATCCCAAGCTAAGTATGCCAAAAACCTAGTGAAGAAATTTGGCCTTGAAAGTGCCAAACATTGTGATACACGCATGAGCACCACTTTGAAGCTAAGCAAGGATGCTAGTGGTAAAAGTGTGGACCAAACTTTATATCATGGCATGATTGGTAGCTTGCTCTATTTGATTGCAAGTAGGCCCGATATCTCTTTTAGTGTGGGTGTATGTTCTAGGTGCCAATCGGATCCTAAGGAGTCCTATCTCTCTTCCGTAAAGAGAATCATTCGATATGTGAATGGGACATCTAATTATAGAATTTGGTACTCTTTTGACACTAATGCTAGTCTTGTAGGCTTTAGTGATACAAATTAGGTAGGAAATTGTGATGATAGAAAAAGTACATCGGGCGGTTGCTTTTTCCTTGGGAACAACCTTGTCTCTTTGTTTTACAAGAAGCAAAATTCGATTTCCTTGTCCACGGCTGAGGCCGAATACATAGCTGCTGGGAGTGGATGCACACAACTCTTTTGGATGAAGCAAATGCTAGTCGACTATGGATTCAATCAAGGTATTTTTACTCTCTTTTGTGATAACATGAGTGCAATTAATATTTCCAAGAATCCGGTTCAACATTCTAGAACTAAGCATATTGACATCCGTCATCATTTCATTAGAGAACTAGTTGAGAACAAATGCATAGTACTTGAGCATGTAGGTACTAATGATCAACTAGCGGATCTATTTAATAAACCCTTAGATGCTACTCGATTCAAAACTCTTAGTAGATCTATTGGGATTTGTTTAATGAAGTGATGAGTTGTGGTCTTTGACCCCATAAGGGGAACTCAAGCAAAGAGAGCTATTGTATACTTGTTGCATGCAATTCTTTTTTTAAAAATGTTTATGCTCCTTTATTGATTGCTTGAGTAGCTTGGTTGCACTTAAACTATAATATATTGTATTTTCTTCAATAAGTGTGAACTTTGCTTTGATTACAATCCATGTCATATTTATGTTCAAACATACATTTTTGGACTAGGAGATTTACATAAGAAGTACATATTGAATGACCTATAATTGTATCCATGACATGATGATTCTTTAATGACATGCTAATGAAAAATGATAAAGCATGAATTGATAATTGCAATTGTTGAATGCAAAATATTGTGTGAAAAAAAAGCTAGTGAGACTAAATTGTTGCATCAATGTTTCTCTTTCTTTATTAGTTGAACATGGCTACTATCATACGGGTATCCTCCAGGAAAAATCAAATAGGGTGCAAAGTTGCTCATGCCATGTTTAGCTTATAAAGTTGGATATAATACCATTAAAATTTGATATCTATAAAAACTCTATATCCTTGCTTCTCTCATGACAAATGGTGAAATTTATTTGAATTATATTGGAAACCTTTGTCAGTTGCTTTGCCAAATACCATTGTTTTTGGACTTGAATAAAACATGTCTTGTATGCAAAGCATTTTTTATTCACACATTTTCTTCAAATAAATCTCCTTGTTTCTCTCCTATTAATAGAGTTACATAAATGTGGCTTATATAATTATGCAACAATCTTGTATGCTCCTTTCTTTCTTTGCCTTGAGTGACTCGGTTGGGGACTTCTCCTTTGCCTATATCATGACAAAAGGGGGAGTAGTATTGTCCTAGCTTTGTGGTGTTAGGGGAGTAGCATATGGTAGCATGTGTTGGCTTTAACGGGAGTAGTACTTATTTTTGGGGAGATTACATTTAGGTGGAGTAACCCTTTGAGGGGGAGCATTGGATGTTGTAGTGCATTACTCATTTTCTTATATGCAAATGCTGTTGTTTTCTATCCACTTGATCATCTCACATGCACTTGGTTTGGAAAGTGTACTTGTTGCTTGTTTTGTGTGTAGGGTTGTTGATTATACAAGAGATTGAATATTTGATGTTTCTTTTTCATGTATATCTTTTTGTAATGTAGAATATCTTTCCGGTGTTTTATTTTGTTTTTGTGAGGATCAATGTGAGTGGTTGTTTTGTCATGAAATAGCCAAATGGGGAGATTGTAAAGTCTTCATTTATTGATTGGCTTATTTCGTGAACAAATCACATTTTTGGGGTATTATGTAAGGGTAGCTTATGCTCTCAAGACCTCCAGAGGAGAAGCACCGAAGGTAAAATTCTTGTGCTTACTTACTTTGAAGAGATAGTTGCACACACTTACAAATTCATGCATAACTTTAATTCTTATATGTTGTGTGTTTACTTGTGTGCATTTTGGTTTAAATGACTCTTGTTGATTTATTTGCATCTTGGAATTATATGTTTAATGTCATGTTTGGCATTAGAATAGGATGCATTTTTTATCACTCTTTAACTTATTGATTGTGTGTGTTTGAGTGTTGAAAATAAGCATTGCGCTGGTGGTGCGTTACTCGACCAGCTCACCTCACCAGCGCAACATTCCAGTGGGTTATCGCATGTGTTGCGCTGCTGCACCCGTACAAAGATGCAAAAATGGGCAGTGCGCTGGTGGTGCGCTACTCGACTAGTGCAGCCTCACCAGTGCAACATTCCAGTGGATCGTCACATGTGTTGGGCCTCTGAGCTGAGCCAGTCGACCAGCACCTATTGAAAAATTTAGGCTGTGCGCTACTCGACCAGCGCACATCACCAGCACACACAGAGGAAGCTGAAACATTTTTTCCAAAACGACCTCACTTTGTTTGGATCTCATATATATATAACTCTTTAGTTTAAGGTCGTGCAAGAGTTCAGAATATCACATATTTTCCTTAGAACACATTTCAAAGGAAAAACTCTTCCAAGAACTTATCTTTAAACACTCAAAGCATTCCATGTGCATAAAAACTTCATCTAAGTTCATTTAGAGTGCATCAATGGATAGGTTTGCTTCATCACATCTTGTTTGGTAAGTTCTTCACTATCTTCTTACAAGTTAAGTGTTTTACTTGCTAAGTCATCTCTTTAATTATTTGTATGCTCTTAGAACATATTCTAGATACAATTAGAGATTATTGTGATGACATGATTGAGTGTTGTATTGTGATAGCTTCATAGGATTGTTTGATCTATGTTTAGCTAAGCTTTTTGAACATGTCATTTAGCTCATGATATCTAGGATTGCATTAATTGTTATCTCATTATCCTAGATAAGCATATAGGGTTTCCTAGCCTTGTTTGTTCTTTGAATGTCATCATATATTCACATAGGACTCTTTATCTCTTCATTGAGAAGTAAGACTTGTGTTGCTTCCGGGAGTAGGTAGCTTAAATCGCAAGCAAGATGGACTAGGTTTACTTATATCGGGATTAGGTAGTGGTGTTGGATTAAACCGGGATTAGGTTGTAATTCCTTTGTTATTAGTGGATTCGAGGTTCTATCGTGGTGCACTCATCAGCCCGTGATTTTTCCCATTTGGAGGGTTTCCACGTATATCTCAAGTGTCTTTACTATTTCCGTATTTATTACACTTGTGGTATTTCTGTAACTAGATAGGGGCATTTTCGTCATCTTGACCTTTAACAAAAATTTGTTAAATTTTATTTAAAATCTATTCACCCCCCCTCTAGATTAATATTACACACCATAATATTTGTTTTAATACACAAAGACGAAGTTAATGCATGGTAAGTGACTGGAAAGTTTCGTAACTTCCTGCTCCGAACTTGAAAACTAATGAATGAGTAACCAAAATGATTGGAACTCAATGAGGAATAATATAAGACCAAATTCAAGTCCGAAGTCCATAAAACACATGAACACACAAGAATGCCATTTTCTAGATATTGTCGTAGAACATCTAATTTACAAAAATTGTCAATTTAAGTCTAATGCATGAGCATTCAAAGTCAAATGTATGAGTGTGTTATACTAACATAGCACGACAATGTAGGGACTCATATGGATACAATGTGTATGTGTGCGTACCTAAGCATTGTAAGAGGAAAAAGGTCTCAATATACCTTTGTTAAGTAATGGAACTCGTTCCTCTTGAAGACTTCTCTTTGCTTGATATGTTGTCCAACTTCTTTGAAGCTTGATAAACCATGAATCCTAGATAACTAATCAATACAAACGAAATGTTGTTTTGGTATTGAATTATGCCAACAAGACTTAAGAACCTAACAAATTTTATCATCATAAAAATTATACTATTAAAAAGGCCTTATCCAGATCTTTAAAATGAGACTAATATTGAATATTTAATAATAACATATCAATAATTTGGAAGGTCAATCAAATGACTTTCATATCCACTTAAAAATAATACTAGTTTCACATATATGAAACTAATGCATTTAAAAAGTTATTATTTCTAACTTGAAAAAAAGGGGGTAGCTAGATTTATCGGTGGGGAGAGGGGAATTTGAGTGCTTTCATTAAAATAATATAAAACTTTTTATAATTAAATAGTTTTTTGGAAGAGCTCTTCTTTTTTCACTCCTCAAATTGCCACATAGGTAAGAACATATCTAAAAGACTCTTCAACTAAGATATTTGTTAAAGTCAAACGAGCTACATCAACATATTTCGCTCCAACTGACTCTTCAAATGAGATTCTTCAAATAAGATTTTGCTTCACTTTTTTCAATATTAAAGAGCAACTTCTGTCTCTTCAATTATTATTATATTATTTTTATATCATATCATTATTAATATTAGACATCTATATCCTTCTTATCTTTTAATTAAATTTAATATATAATAAGTTTTAATTTATAATTTTTTCATCATACAAATTATACCTTTAGAAAGGTCTTATCTAGATCTTTAAAACGAGACTAATATTGAATATTTAATAATAACATATTAATAATTCGGAAGGTCATTCAAATGATTTTCATAACCTCTTAAAAATAATTAGATTTGTTGGTGGGGAGGTGATAATTTGAGTGCTTTCATTGAAATAATATAAACCTACGTTTAATTGAAAAGTCTTTTGGAATGATTCTTCTTTTTTAACTCCTTAAATTGCCACATAGGTAAGCAAATAAATATTTGAAGAGTCAAAATAGAGGAGTCTTTTAGAGGCGTTTTAAGTAAATAGACATTTGAAGAGTGAAAATAGAAGAGTCTTTGGGAGATGCTCTAATAGCAAGCCACTTCTTCTTCTTCAATTATTATTGTTTTTTTTTATATCACATCATCATTATTAATTTACCAACCGTATTTGAAACAACTCTATTATTATTTTGTATTGTTTTATATTTTTAGAAATTATTGTATGTTTTCAATTAATGTTACAATTAATATCTACATGTTTAATTTATTAATTTGTAGTAATTTTGTTTTAAAGTTACTTTCAATTATTTTTTAATATGTGGAACATGATAAATTTATATATTTTTAAAAAAAGTAAAAAGGAAAAAAGTTTCAATTTTTTTAAAAAAGAAGCAAAGTTGTCTTTGATTTTTTTTTTTTGCAATTTTTTTTATTGTTTTCTTCAAAAAAGTTAGTTTAAAAATGAAATATATATATATATATATATATATAATGGAACTTCAACATCCATCTTTTAGATGGATGGTGAAGATCAAATAAAAATTCTTTTGAAATTTTATACTTCAAAAGTAAAAAATTTAACTTATATTTTTTAATAAAAATGAAAAAATTATCTCTGCCTGTCCATCACAATTCACAATGATGGACTAATGGATAGTTGAAGATTAAAATATTTTTTTATATAAAAAAATAAAAGAAAAATGTGGTGGAGATTAAATCAATGTCCACAGTCCATCAATCCATATTGATGGATTGTGTGATGGACTGTGGAGATTCAATTTCAAAACTTGATCTCCACCAGATCCATGGAGAGGAATTGTTTCACGTTGAAAAGGCTCAAACCAAATGACATGGATAGAGTGGCTCGAACCAAACAATGTAGAACCGGTCGATGGAGAAGGTTTCACGTTGTTTCGTTGGTGGCGAGGGGTGGCTCTCACTTGCTCTCTCCAAACTTGTAGAGTGTGGAGAATATTATATCTGTGACAATGAAACTGTCTCGCACATGGGTGTTTATCTTCTTCGCATTCCGGTCTCTTCGTCTTCATTTCTTTTCTATTTATTCCATCTCTTTTTGTTCAAATTTCAAAAAATGGATGTACATTTCACTTGTTATATGTATATTTCATTAAATGTACAAGTCACTGATAGATCAGACAGCCCCTCGAGAAGATTGCCAGATAAGCATCCAAGTTGGCATCAGGAACACCATCAGAGGTATCACTGAAACACGAAAAATACGAATAAAGCCGAAGCCGAATACGAATACTCGGCACATTTAGCTGTACTCGGGACAACATGAGAAGCTGGATTGAATAAGTCAAATATGTGATCCACCATAAAATAAGCTCAAGAAGAGATCTAGAATCATACTTCAATACGGAAACATCCTAATTTTCATCCCCCATATCAAATGAGGAAAGACTTTAAAGAGTTTCCAGAAGGGTAAAACGCTAGATAGGAAATGAGTCCATATCAAGCAACAATTACTCTTCTAAAAGACTGCACACCGATTAAGAAATAAGTCCCAAACGGACTGTGCAACTAGAATCCCACGAAGATTCATATTCGATCCACAAGATCTCAGAAACAGGAAAAAAGACAAATATGGCTGCAACAAGCAACCTGTTTTAATTAAACACTATCACTGTTCCTTACTTATGTAACAAAGATTAGGGTTTTATGCACATAAATAGACCCATAATCTCTCTGTAGAAAGGGGGAACAATCAATAGAAAAGAAATAACTGTAAAAGAGAGACAAGAGAGATGGTGTAATTTAATGTTTAATAGTGGATTTGGCTTGGTTGTGCATTCAACAACCCGTGGATGTTTCTCCAATTATCAGAGTTTTAACACATATATTCGTGTCATAACAATATTAATTGTAATCTCTTTCTCTTCTCTTTTAACAGGTTATACCCAAATCCAACACTGTTGACTTTCTTGACCATCAAGAAATTGCGTCAACAATTGGCACTAGAAGGAGGGGCTGAACCTCCGATCTGTTTAAACTATGTATGGTAATGGAAGTAAAGACAATTCTAGGGATACTCAAAAATCTCCAGATAATGCTCACATGAGGGGAACCACTCAGGATCCCACAACAACCACTGGGAATCAACCGATATCCCTGACTGGCATTCAGCTAGTCCCACCAACCAGCGAAGACATAGCTCGTCGTTTCAGGGACGCATTACAACAGTTATTGGCAGATGCAGCAGAGGAAGGAATAAATCTACTAGTTGCGGGAGAGGCGAATCTGCCAAACCAACCATCAACCTCTAGGCTCTGATCTGTTATAGTCGGGCCAGAACCAGATGCGTTAGCGCCTGTCAAGAGTTTAGATCTTATGAATCCAATTGGAGGCACATCGCATGACCAGGATTCTGAGATACCCACAGAAGAACATGTTGGAACCCTGTTCATCGGTCACGCCGCGAAAATAGGTTTTTAAAATTTTATACAGATCGTAATCTGTATCTGGGACTAGTGAACTTGGGATCGTAATTTCTTTTCAGAACAAATACATATAAAAATTATTACACTAATAAGATATATATGTAAATACTGGAAATTGTAATCAATAATAAGAAGAATATTAAGAGGAAGCTTACCAACGTTTGGAGGCTCCTTCATTTTTCGATATGCTCCTGGTCTGTACCACTGATCTTCCTAGCTATTTCCGGGACTGGTAACTATGTGTGGACACGTCACGGTCTCAGGAATTTAGAATGGAGGATGTAGAGAAAAACGAATGAAGAAACTCTTTCTTCTTTGTGTTTCAAAAACACAAAAAAATATGAAACAATATATATATATATATATATATATATATATATATATATATGTATATATATTGGGTTATTATGATTTTAATCCTTCTAGTTTGTGTTTATCTAGGTTTAGTCCACTAGTTTTTGAAATTACTTAATTCAGTCCACTAGTTCTATGACAATACATAATCAAGTCCTTTCCGTCCAATTCCGTTTGTTTTTCGTCGACTTCCGTTAGGTCAAAGGGGCATTATTGGAAGCTTGATTAATGCTTCTAGAAGAGTGATTGAAAGAAGGCTAATTTCGGAATTTAACTAAATTTTAAAAAATTAATATTACAAATAATTAAAGAATGAAAATAAATAATATTAGAAATTACAAAATAAAAATAAAGTAATATATTATTCATCTCTTTCTCAATAATCTTTCTCTCTCTCTCCAACCCTCTTTCTCAAGTCTCAACTTTCTCGACACTCTTTCTCTCTCTTCTGTCATCTCTCTCTCATCAAACTGTCTCTTCCTCTTCCAAAACTCACCATTTACGGCGATCAACGCTACACCAATTGCGTCTTCTTCCTCGTTTGCGACCGATCCGACACCGATCGGCGATTTATGAGTCTCTTCTTCTCCATTTCTCTTATGTTTTCTTCCCAGTTTTTTTGTCTTCTTCTCCGTTTCTCTTCTGTCTTCTTCATCGATACCAATTTGCATTTACCCGTTGTATGATCTCTGATTGTGTCATTTTTTGGGTCGGACTTTTCTAGGTTTTATAGAGATTTTTGGGTTTGGTTTCGATTTTCTTGGGTTTAGGTTCGATTTGTATTTTGATTTGGATTTCGGTTTTGATTTTAAGATAGGATTTGGGCGTTAGGGTTCTCTTGGCATACTGGGCTGATTTTCTTAGGTTCGTGTGGTTGTTAGAGAGAGAGTTGAGAGGGATTTCGGTTTGTAATTTGGATTTTCTTGGTTTACTGTGATGGTGTTGTTGATGATGATATTCTGGGTTTGATTTTGTTGATTTATTAATAATTTTTTTCATTCATTTGTTGATAATAATTTCTGGAAAAAAAAATTAGGGCTGATGATAATTATTTATTGGTGGTTGATGGTGATGATAGATGATGATGGTGATGATCGATGTCGGTTTTATATATTTTTTTGTTGATGATGATGATGAGTTTTTTTTAAAAAAATCTTTTTTTTTCTTGGTTGAAGGTTGTTGATGATGATGAAGATGGAAAGCTAAAGGTTGAATCGGTGGTTGATGGTGGATGAAGATTTAATTTGTTTTTTTTATTTATATTTTGAATTTAATTTGTTATTGTTTTTTTTTTAATTTTTATTTAATGAAATATAAAAAACAAGGGTAAAATGGTCATTAAACATTTTCGAACTGTTCCCAGATAATATTAGGGTATAACTGTCTTTTTATTAAGAAAACATTAGTAAGGGTATATCCGTCATTACACGGTCTGACATTGTCATTCGGTCATATTTAACAGAAAATGTGACGAAATGACTAAAATTAGTAATTTAAAAAACTAGTTGATCAAACCCAGATAAACGTAAACTAGAGGGATTAAAATTTTAATATCCCTATATATATTTGTTTATTGTGTACGAAGCACAGAAGAAGAAAAAAAAAATATATGTATGTTTCAATGTGAAACTCTTGCACACAACCCTTTTTTTTTATAAATATATATATATATATATATATATATATATATATATATATATCTATGTTGTGCGTGAGAACGCACACCTCTTTTTCTTTATATAAAAAATATATATATCATGTGTAATATATATATATATTTTATCTTTATTTAAAAAACAAAATATATTTTTTATTTATCAAATAAAATATTATATATATTTAAATTTAAACAATTTAAATTCAAATATATATAATTTATTTTATTTAATAAATGAGATAATATGATTATCTCATCATTCAAAAATAAATAACAATTGAAAATCTCCATTTATGACTAATTACACTATTAAATAATTTTATTATTTAATTGTCATAATTGTCATTTTAATCAATTAAATAATCTAATTACTCAATCATCTCCTGACACGTGTCACTTTCATAACACAGTAAATTAGACAATCCAATTAATTAATTGTGACTCTTGTTACCTAAATTGATCAGGCTAGCATGGGGACCTAATGGACCCCAGTATTTTGAGCTCAAATATTCCTTGGAATCATTAATTAAACTCTTTAATTAATATTCCTTGATTATTAACTCCGATTTTATTCTACTAAAAACCTGAAGCTACACTCTCTCAACTGCAGACGCTTTTACACAGACCAATACAACTTGGTGTCCAACGATATAGCTATTACATATGGTGTGATCCTCCACAGTAGTTCATAATTAGAGTTGGGTCATAATATCCGTTATACCCCTCTAATTACATATATTCTTTAAGTACCATTGATTCTCTAATGGACAGTAAATCCTATTTCCTCACGGAATTAGGAGAGCGCTTATATTGTCCAAGCCCAGAATCAACCCTTAAGGAAACTACCATCTACTTCTCACAAGAAGGAGTGGATTCAACTATTGTGTACAAATCTTCCCAGCCACAAGCCGAACCGCAATTCCAATATACGGAGTATATTGATCAGGAAATGCATCTGACCTCACCTATTGTATATCAAAGATCACGATCTAACCTAAAGGAGTCAATAAGACACTCAGGATTAAGATCACCTACATATAGCCATCATTAGTTGATATATATGAATCTCATCGGTAAACGAATCTTGGTGTGAGATTCATATAGATCATGGCCCAATCCTATAAGATCACATCATACAAGGTGCCTCCATTACCATATCTCATATGAATGATTCATGATAGAATCATTGTACATTACGGAATGGACCGCAGTTATATATTAACCACAAATAAAGTACCTAACTTTATTTGCTATCTATGGACTCTTTAGATTTCATGTTTCTTACTGTATCCATCCGTATATGACACTCATATACACAGTTCGAGATTACATCCAGCAATCCAGGATGTTAATATATGCACAAGTTTATAAAATAAATAACATAACAAGAATGAATTGAACCTTTCATTTTATTTACTTCATAAATCCATTTATAAATTACATGTTTAGGGCATAAACCTTAACAATCTCCCACTTGCACTAAAGCACGTGAGGCATGTCTCGTAACCCTAGACCATCTAGGTGACCTGAAAAAACTTTAGCCGGTAAGGTTTTCGTAAATGGATTAACATGATTGTCTTGTGAGGTTATCTTGGTGACGATCACATCTCCTCTTTGCACTATCTCTCTGATGAGATGATACTTTCTCTCTATATGCTTTCCTCTCTTGTGGCGTCTTTTCCTTTGAAATTATCCATAACACCACTATTATCACAATAAATTGTGATGGGCTTATCCAGGTCTGAAATAACTTCTAGATCACTCAAGAACTTACGGAGCCAAACAACCTCATTAGCAGCTTCACAAACGGCTACATATTCGGTTTCCATGGTGGAGTCAGCAATGCAAGATTGCTTGATACTTCTCTATACAATGGCTCCACCACCAAGGGTGAATACTGATCCAGACTTAGATTTTTTAGAATCCCTGTTTGACTGAAAGTCAGAATCCGTGTATCCTAAAGGGATAAAATCCTGTACAAAATACACTAGCATATAATTTCTCGTTCTTCGAAGATACTTGAGAATAGTCTTGACAATGACCCTATCCTGGGTTGGACTTGGATGTGCTTACTACTCCCAATGTATAATAGATTTCTATTCTCATGCATAACATAACATACATGAGACTACCTACTGCCGATGCATAGGGTACACATCTCATATCCTCAACTTCTTGAGGTGTCTTAGGACACTGTTCCTTAGACAAGTGAACTCCATGTCTGGAAGGTAAATTACCTTTCTTGAAGTTCTGTATTGAAAATCGCACATGAATCTTGTCAATATATGATGCTTGAGAAAGTGCTATGAGTTTGTTCTTACGATCCTTTATAAGTTGTATCCCTAGAACATAACTTGCCTCTCCCAAATATTTCAATTTGAATTGGCTAGCCAACTAGCCCTTAACATCAGATAACACTCCCACATCATTCCCAATGAGTAGGATATCATCTATGTATAGGACCTAGAAACTACTTTCTTATCAATGATTCGCTTGTAGACACAAGGCTCATCAACGTTCTACTCAAAGCCATAGGTTTTGATCACATCATCAAACTTGATGTTCCAAGATCTAGATGCTTGTTTAAGTCCATATATAGACCTTTACAGCTTGTAAATATTTTGCTCTTGATCTGGAGACACGAATCCCTCTGGTTGCATCATATAGATGCTCTCATCAAGATTGTCATTCAAGAATGCAGTCTTGACATCCATTTGCAAAATTTTATAATCAAAATAGACAGCAATGGATAAGAGAATTCGAATAGACTTTAACATGGCTACTGGCGAGAAGGTCTTTTCATAATCGACCTCCTCTTTCTAGGTATAACCCTTGGCCACTAGCCTTGCCTTGAAGGTCTCTACCTTCCTGTATACTCCTCTATTTCTCTTGTGGATCCACTTACACCCTATGGGTTTTACCTCAACTGGTAAGTCTACAAGATCCCAGACTGAGTTAGAGTACATGGACTCCATCTTGAGATTCATGGCTTTAAGCCATTCCTCTTTATCAGGATCTTCCATTGCATTCTTAAATGTCAATGGATCATCCACACTATTAGCAGAGACAACACCTTATCCCTCAACTATACCTAAATAGCCTTGAGGTTGTCTTACAACCTTCTCACTACGTTTAGGTGGTAATGTTTCCTGATTAGGAACTATCTGACTCTCAGATGTTTGTGGTTCCACAACTCTTGTTGATGAAGCACCTGTCTCACCAGACTCCAACTCATTCAATACAATCTTAGAACGAGGTTTATGGTCAAAATATAATTGTCCGCAAGAAACGTTGCATTTGTCGATACAAATACTTTGTTATCTTCAGGACTATAGAAGTGTCCACCTCTGGTCTATTTGGAGTATCCTACAAATAGGCAGACCACAAACTTGGAGTCTAGCTTTCTACTTCTGTTCTTTAGCACATGTTCTGGACACCCTCATATGCGGAAATGTCGCAAACTAGCTTTACGACCATTCCACAACTCTAGAGGAGTCTTAGGTGACCAAAATTGAAGTCTTTGGTGACAAAAATTGCATTGATATTAAGTTTCCACTTAGTGTAGTTATCACCAGTTAATTTGTCATTTGCGAGAATTTGAAGTAATACAGAAGACATTAATGAAATAAATAAAAAATTCATTCGGTCATTTATTTAAAACAAGTGCGTGTGATTTGGTATAAATTTAAACATGATGCATGAACATGTTTAACGAACTAGAACTACCCTAAAAATAGTTACTATACCATGCCAATCCAACATACCACAAAGAAGTGCCGCCTTAGGGTCGGTCAATTCTTTGCATGTTGGACTGAGACATTCTCAATCAAATGATATTCTAGAATAACTCTTATTCCATATCATTCAACTATCGTTTGTTCAGTTAGGTTTTTAATTAACAAACTTAATGAAAACCTTTGTGAGTGCAACCCACAATTTCAGATCTCACGAGCTTAACTCGAGAATTACCGCCTTAGGGTCGGTCAATCCCGAAATACCCTCAGAAATCCTATCCGATAGGAAGTCAACCTTGGTATTGACCTTTGTAAAAACCCTCCTTAGGGAGGACGAAAGCAAAACCATCACTAGGCCCCACTCGGATCTCACGGTGTTGAACTAATGATGGAGACCGCGGGATATATATGTCATATATCCCTCTCCCACTCACTATTTTAAAACTAGGGTTTTCTATTATCTGTTAATGCACCTAGACTCTACATGATCAAACGGCTAACTTTAATCAAGTTATCTAGCGCATTAACTAATAAGAACCAAATTCTAATTAACTAAAAAATTATTAATGATTTTAAACAATTAAAATTCTAATATATTAGTGAATAATCTAAGACTTTGTAAACTTTTTACTAAGGTTAGATTATTATGATGGTGTATACAAAGTTTTAACTATTAAAACTCTAACATATTATTCGGTTCATTTATTATTAGGAAATTAATCATATTAATCCTAATTACAAAAAGACCTCATTGATCTAACTTATTAAACTATTAAACTCTTTAATAACTAGATTAATATTAATGAGAATTACCAAGTTTTTTAACCATTAAAAAAACTAATCTCATTTTCATAGCCAATTTATGTATTTACCCATTTTAATCACATTAAAAAAATACATAAAATATCAGGCTGTGATGCATGTATGACATATCAAATATATTTGTGTAGGCACTTCTAATCTGGATGACATACGTATGCATGACAATGCTTTTATCATCACATAATATAAAGCATACATGAATTGACCGAGTACTGTGGATTATTTAACCTAAAAAAAATTGGAATCTAAAATTACAAGGTATTCCTTGGTCTTCTTGTAATTTTTGAGTCTTCCACTCTCTTCAAGTCACTTCGATTCATCTCATGAATTCTTCTTCACTATTTTTCCAAGTCTTCAATATAGGTTACATTTTTCTTACTATACAATAACAGCAAATAATAATAATAATAATAATAAGCAAAAATAATACAACCCATAAATCCTAAATCCACAGTACCATACAATTAACGATCAATCATGTTTTTGTAAATTTTTAAAAAAACTTAATATACATACAAAAATATCATACAATTAATTTAAATCATTCATACAGAATCATACATATAGAAGCATCGAAAACAATTTCCTTTACTGAAAATAAAATTGTCTCTCATACCAATCGTTGACACCAATTCCCATCTCATGGGTATGGGCCCGTTCCCAACTCTTTGGGGTGAAACCCACAGATACCTATCAGAGCACTCCTCTAAGAAGCCCCCTGGCGAAGAGACATGCTTCGTCACACGATCACGTGTGAGAGTTCCTGGGGATTGGCCATTCGCCACAGCCTTTTCTCTGATACAAATTGTTGGTTTAATCCCCATCTCATGTGCATGGTAGACACCGCAAATACGACCGACGAAGGGATCGAATGTTGTCATTAGAAGATAGTGACCATCATAATCGTAAATACCACCGTGGAACCAAATGCTTACAAGGGTTAGCTCATGAGACTCGGAGGTAGGATAAAGAGGAGATGGTGGCGGGTATGACAGTCACACGACGAGTCGACCATCAGGGAGAGCCAATGGGTGATAGAGATATCGTAATTAGAAGCCTGACCTAAGAAGTCGAGAATAACATGCGCCAAATGGACTCGTTGATTAGGCGGTATGGATACAATGAGTTGTCTGACGACGATTCCGACAACCCTTTCATTAGAGAGATTCAGGATGCCCCAAGTGGAACAATTTAAAAAGGATACAGATCTGAAGGAACATGTCAGACTATAAAAGTGCTATGCCCTAGTATGCCCATAACGATCCTTTGTTGTGTCTTAACTTTCCACAAACTCTTAGGGATACAGGCCCAAGATGGTTTGGGAGATTGCCTCCAACAAGTATTGGGAGTTTTGGTGAGTTGTGCAAAAGCTTTTCAAGAAAATTCTTGGGGAACGTACATAGGAACAAATCGGTGACATACCTTTCTCAACTTAAACAAGGAAAAGATAAGTCGTTAAAAAAGTATCTGGGAAGATTCGGCCAAGCAGTCTTAGAAATCAGCAGTACAAATTATAGGGAAAATCGCAAAACGGAAGCGTAAAAATTAGGGTTTGGTATAAATAAAAAATTTCCCTTTTAATAACAATAACCTTAACCCTAGATTAATTGATGTATATTACAAGTGTCGTACCTTTTTTTTTCGTGACGATTGAACTTGTGTCGAATTGAATCCGCAAGATCTTCCAATCCAATCACGAACTTTAATCACCTAAGAGTGTGGGCTCTCTTTCTTTAAATTGTATACCTAAGGATGGAAACAAACAAAATCTTCTTTCTTTGTTAGTCACAATAATCCTCCAAGAGAAAAACCAAGAACGTCTGGTCACTTATGAATTATCAATCAATTTGATTGAAACTCGCGTGAGCCTTGATTTGATGTTGTACTCAAAACCCTTTTGATATAAAGGATACTAGTGTACTATTGTAAACAAAAACATTCCCTCTTTTCTCTATGCTTGGCTGAATTCTTCACACAATGAGTTGGACGAAGTTTTTTTTTATAACAATAAAAAACAAATAAAAAACAACTTCTCACCCCAAAAACTAAGGCTTGGTCGAAATTTACAACCTATATTTATAGGTTCACAAATTCTCTTCTAACGAGGATTTACTTGGTAGGCAATAATCCTATTCTTAGTGGATTTACTTAGTGACCAAGAATCATTTTCCAAAAAGAATTCTTTTCTACACCAAGACTCCTAATCCAACTCATTAGTGTATCTGTGACCATATTAAAGACTTCCTAATTTGACTACATAAATAATTCCTTTCATTTATCTACTTATCAAATATAGTCTTCAATATTAATTATACTACCAACGATATTATAATATTAGGATACCTTCTTCTGTTAGGAAAAAGATTTTGACTTTTAATTAAATAATTAATTAATCAACAAATTAATTATTTTCCATTTAATTAAATAATAAAATAAAAAACAATATATTAGGCTTTTATATATTAGCCTTGCCGCCCATGACATTATATAGGCATATATATTATTTTTCTTATTTTATTAATTCCATTGGACCTTAATAAAAAGTCCACATGTGAACTATACCCATTCTTACAAAAAGAAACAAGTCCACATGCCTTAATACAATTCTAGATGGACCCCTTAATTAGTCTGGTAGAATATATCTAGTGATCCATACAAGTTCGTGTAGATTGGGGATCTTAGAGGGCTATCTAATTTTAAGCTTCAATAGACAAAACCTAATCACAATCAACAAATGATTCACTTAGGTCTAGTCTATTAATTTTAGTTCATTCCACTAAAGAACTAAAATTGAACTCTTAAATAAAGATAGAATAAGTTAATATTTCTCATTCATACCCTAGACAACCTTATTGGAGAAAGTGTATCCTCGTGAAGAACATCAGTAATCGCCAAAAGCTCATAGACCACCTATAGCTCTCTAAGTTACAATATTTACTCATATGACCACATTTTGAACTTGGATATTTTGACTTGTCCAGAAGCCATGTTTCAATAGACACTATTGAAAACTTAACTTTAAGATTTAAAATCCAATACCTTAAAACATCCATATGATGATATTCTACTCTCATTTAATAAATGGAGCCACGATGTCCATATCTATAAATGAAGTCTTCTATCGATTAACAAATGAATACCACCAAACTATCGAGGATAGACTATGCTATATAATCATACTCATTGATAGCTCAAATGATATCATACTAGATATGCAGACATGATGGATATGGCAGGAGGATATGCGTTAGCTGAAGAAGAAGAGTTGGCAACAAGAGGTTGTTACATGCATGGTGGGAGACCCGATTAAAAAGATGCTGAGTCAAAGTTACAGAACCATAAAGGGAAACAGAAAGGAAATAGCAAAGAAAGAAGAAAAGATGGGGGAAGTGGACATAATACTGACCAAGCCAAGGAAAATATAAGAACTACACCCTGCTTCGGAAAAGACAGGAAGAGATCCTGGCAAAACTAGAAGAGAAGAATCTGGTGAAAAAGCCACATCGACATTCATAATTTACCCGACTTGACACGACAAATTATTGTAGATTCTACAAAGAAACTGGTCATGAGACCTCCAAATGTTACCAGCTCAGAGACTATATAGAAACCCTCATCCTAGAAGAACATCTGCAAGATATAATCTTGAGGAAAGATGAGAAGTCAGAAACTCGAAAAGAAACCAAGCCGGGAGATCACAACTCAGGTCAAAATAAAAAGGCTAATCCCGAGGCGAGTGGAGAGATACAGACTATCTTCAGAGGACCGTCGACTGGGAGAAGTAACCGAGACCAAACTCAGAAAATCTGAGAAACAGTGGAAGCGAGGTAGAATTTCAACGTTAATTCCATCGAGCTTGATCCGAAGAGAAAAAAGGAAGGATGAGACCCGATAATATTCACTGAAGTGACTCACATGGGGTCGACGTCCGGTCTCATCATTAGTGCCCGAATTGGCCATAGAGAAGTCAGGACGATACTAGTGGACAATGGTAGCTAAGTAGACATCCTCAGCGTGGCTATTTATGATCAACTGAGATTAGAATGAAAGTACTTGCAACCTTTCCATTCCCCACTCAGAGGATTCGGAGGAGTTGAGGTCAGGTCTCTTGGAACGATGAAATTGCCCGTGAAGATTCGAGTGGCTCCTTGCCAGAAAATGGTGCTACTCGACTTTATAGTGGTAGATATAAAGAACTGGCCTTACAATACTTTACTGGGTCGACCTTTCCTGAACAAAACAAAGGCAGTAATGGAAACCTACGCTCTAATGATCAAATTCCAGGTAGAATGGGGGTAGAAACGATCAAGGGTTTTTAGGAAATGGCCATAAAAGCTAATCTCTTCGTTTACAAGGACAAAGATAACAACAAACACCAAGTGTGTGCTTTGACCCATTCTGATCAAACTAAGCATGGAGAATCATTAGTGTTCGAGTTCGACCCAAGGGAGGAACTCGAAACATTAGAAGATCCAACAGAGGGAGTAGTCTTAAAAGAAGATGAACCAGTAAAGAAGGTTAAAATCGAAGTTATTCTAAAAGAAAAGGTTAGGACAGATCTCATCAATTTACTCAGAGAATACAAAGACGTGTTCGCTTGGAGTCTTGAAGACATGGTGGGGATAGACACATGAGTGATATCATATCACTTGGTGGCGGATCCGAGCGTAAAACCTGTGATACAAAAAAGAAGATCTTTCAACCTCAAAAGGAGTCAGAAAATCAAGCGAGAGGTAGAGAAGTTACTAGTTGTAGGATCAATCAGAGAAATCAACTACCCTCAGTGGGTAGAAAATGTAGTATTAGTTCAGAAGAAAAATGATCAATGGAGAATGTGTGTGGATTTCACACATTTAAACAAAGCCTACCCAAATGATAGTTTTCCACTTCCCAGAATAGACCAGTTAGTCGATGCTACATCAGGTCATGAACTGCTCAGTTTTATGGATGCTTATTCGGGATACAATCAGATTCGGATGAACAAAGTTGATGAAGATAAAACAACATTCACGATCGATCACGGTTTGTACTGTTATACAATGATGCCCTTTGGCTAAAAAACGCTGCGGCCACATATCAAATATTGGTCAACAGAATTTTCGTCCTCCAAATAGGATGAAGCATGAAAGTTTACATAGACAACATGTTAACTAAAAGTATCTCGATAGACAAACATGCTTCGGACTTACGCGAAACATTTGATGTCCTGAGAAGGTACCAGATGAACTTGAATCTGAACAAGTGCATATTCGGGGTTCCTTCTGTAAAATTCCTCAGTTTCCTAGTGCACCAAAGGGGGATCGAAGTAAATCCTGAAAGATTGAAGCCCTGCAGAAAATGACTCTCCGAGAACCTTAAAGGGGGTACAACATTTGACGGGATGCCTAGCTTCCCTTGACAGGTTCATATCGAATACTATAGATAAGTGTGCTCCATTCTTCAAAATAATCAGAAAAGGGAAGGGATTTGAATGGAATGCAAAATATGAGTAGGCATTTTAGAAGATAAAATAGTACTTAGGACATGCACCCATCCTCTCGAAACCGAAGGAAAGAGTTATACTTTACCTGTACTTGTCACTTACAGAATTATCAGTAAGCTCAGCCCTGGTCTGAAAAGAGAATGGAATACAAAAGCCAGTATACTATACCAACAAGGCTTTTCTTCCGATTGAAACCAGTTATTCTCAAGCAGAAAAGATGGCTTTAACAGTAACTTTGGCTACAAGGAAGTTAAGTCCATATTTTCAGGCACATACAATCAGGGTTTTCACTGATTGCCCATTTAAGTTACTTCTGTAGAAACCTGAGATTTCAAGGAGATTAACCAAATTGATGATCGAGCTGAGTGAATTCGAAATTAAATGTGCCCAGAACATCACTCAAAGGCCAAGTAGTGGCAAGTTTTGCAGCAGAATTCACAGAGCCTAATCTAGAGGCGAAAAGAACGTGGTATAGGAGTCTCTCATGGAAGTTATATGTTGACAGCTCCTCGAACACTCATGGCAGCGGGGCAGGGATTGTGATATGCACCCCAGAAGATGATGTTAAGTGCGCCATGAGATTCGCCTTCAAAGTAACAAATAACCAAGCCGAGTATGAGGCATTGCTGGTAGGACTTAGAGTTTGTATCGCACTCAGAACATATGAAGTTGTAATTTTTAGTGACTCACAGGTAGTCGTCAACCAAGTTTTAGACGAATATCAGGCCAAGGATGAAAGTATGACGACTTATTTCGGCATAGCAAAATAGTTCCTTCAACAATTCAAGGACTACAAGATCGTCCAAATCCCTAGGGAAGAAAATAAAAAAGCAGATGCTCTGTCTAAGCTAGCATCAGCAACAACCACAATCTGGCCAAAGAATATCTCGGCCGCACATCTTCTCAGGCCAAGTATAGTTGAACCAAAAGACTTTTAAGTCTCAGAAATCCAAACATCGTTAGACGGTTGGATGACTTAGCTAAAAAGGTACCTGGAAGAAGATATACTCCCAGAAGTCCCCTTGGAAGCGAAATGCATCAGGTACAGGTCATCAAGATACACTATGATGAGAGGAGAACAATACAAAATAGGGTTCTCCTGAACACTCCAAATGTGCGTGTCAGAGGAAGATTCCTACCGAATACTACATAAAATCCATGGTAGAGTATGTGGGAATCATACAAGAGGCAGAAGGTACTCAAACAAGGTTTTTATTGGCCTTCTTTGTTCTCCGATGCACAAATCTGTTACAAAAAAGTTACAATGCTTGCCAAATGATCACCAATGACATTCGACAACCATCTGAACACCTAAGAAGCCTCACATCCCCATGGCTATTCGCCATGTGGGGATTGGACTTAATCGATTTGATGCCAGCATGAACAAGGGGTGGAGCTAAGCATGCAATTGTGGTTGTTGATTATTTCACAAAGTGGGTGGAAGCTGAAGCGCTAGTGCACATCATGGAAGCAAACACCATAAACTTTGTGAAGAAAAACATAGTCTGCAGTTTTGGAGTCCCGAATACTATTATCACTGACAACGGCACCCAATTTGACAATCAAAAGTTCTGGCAGTTGTGCAACGAGTACCATATTGTAAATTATTATGCCACACCTGCCCACAATCAAACAAATGGACAAGATGAAGCAGTGAGAAAAGTTATCAAGCACACGCTCAAAGCGAAGCTAGATGCCAAAAAGGGCAGTAGGGTTGAAAAACTTTCTAAAGTATTATGGGCTTATCGAAAAACAGCAAGGACTTCTATATGAGAAACATCGTTTTCCTTAGCATTCGAAACAGAGGCTGTCATTCCTGCAGAAACATCATATATGTCATGTAGAGTCAGGTTATATGATGAAGATCATAATGTTGATATGTTATTACGAGGTCTGGATGAGTTAGATGAAAAAACGGAAAAGTCCCTAGTGCGAAATGCGGTATATCAACAAAGAGCGGTTAGGCACTACGATTCTCATGTCCAGGTTAGGAGGTTCCAAATAGGAGACATATGCTCAGAAAAGTAAGGTTGAATAGAAAAAATAAGGTCGTGGGGTTATTAGCTGACAAATGGGAATGCCCATACAAGATTGAAGGAATGGCAGACCACAGAGCATATTAGATTGCCCGATCAGGAGAGGTCTTACCCCGACCATGCAACTCCCAATATTTAAAGATTTTTTATCCTTGAAATTCGCTTCATCACCTTTTAGTGAGGATATTTTTTTAGTGATTTATTCTTAGAAATCCTTAAATTTAATTTTTTCATATTGTTAGTATTGCAGAATTATGAATAAAAAATGTAACACGAGATTCCAAGAAATCTGAGCATATGATAAACAAAATACATCAAAAGATTTGAGCATATGATAATAAGAACATATGAAAAGATTTGAGAATTGACATGCAATAAAATGTTCAGGGCTATTAATTTGGCAAAAATCCCGAATGGGCGGAAAAGCTCAAAAAGAGCATGCCAGCCGAGCAAGGTCAACCAAGACCTTAGCCAAAAGGCAAACCCGATGCACCAGATTCTGAAAAACGGCTCAGGGCACCGTCAGATAAACTCCGGTGAGTTACACAACTTTGTTAAGCAATTTGAAGTTTAACGATTCGACAAACCCTTGAGTAGAAAAAACTAGGAGACGTCCTCAGTGACATGCGCAAGGACTCAAAATGTATGATCGTGGTGAGCCTCGATGCAATGTTTGGGTAGCAACCGAGTACAAAATACAAGTGCAAGTTTATTTGCCATTGTTTTAAGATTACTCGATTAATAATATTGCCAGTTAATAAGTTACTTGGCATAGCTAGTTAATAAGATACTTGGCATTTAAAACAAATAAATTCGAGCAACAAAGTTAGCCAGTTAATGAGATACTTGGCATTTAAAACGAAGATGATCTACTCGGATAATGACATTAGTCAGTAAAAAAGATACTCGACGTTTCTAGTTCGATTTGCAATACCCTGTTCAGAATATTCATAATTGATTCGCGGCTAAAAGCAGTCATGTAAATATGGAATTTTATTAATTATACAAGATATTACAAGGTTCATCTAAGGTGGAGCCGAGGACTTCAAGTTCTTGCCAATGCTCAGATCAGGCACCATTTCATATTCATGGAGAAGACTCTCTTTCGAAGGCCAAGCGACTATGTCAACTAGATCATCCATCCAAGCGCTATAATCCACTTCGGAGACCAGTCCAACATCAGTCTTTGACCCGTCCACACCAGTTTCCTATCTAGCATAAAAGGTCGAAAGAGAATGCTCAAATGGGATTTCCATATGCATAGGATAAGGTTCTTTACCTTGGCTTCAGCAATAAGCCCTTCATTCCCTCATTTGACTCCGAAGAGCCTCCAAGGACTGGTCCACGTGATTTCTGACTGACAACACCCAATTGGCTCGGGCTATATTAATTGCCTGGTTCTTGACCTTGAAGAACTCACCAGTCAAAACCAACCCTCACTGAAACTTCCTAAGGAGCAAAGAATTATAAGCTGGGGACCTCTTAAAGCGATCAACCCTTTAAACTTCAAGTTCCAGCTTGGTTTCCTTCGAAAGGGATTCAATCATCAGGGTCTGGCTCTCATGGTCTTCAATTTTTTGCTCATAAGATGACTTTTCTCGGTCAGCCTCTTGTTTAGCCCTATGCATCGATTTCTGGACGATGGAGAGCAAGTCTTGAAAAGACTTAGCATTCTCTTCTACAACACAAGCCCTCTCCTCGGCTTCTATCTGCTTTGCTAAACAGCAATCGGCAAACTCCTGGGAAGAACTCGCATCTTTTTGATAGGCCACCTCAATCACAGCACTCTTATCCTCACTCTTCTTTAACTGAGCTTCCAGACGCCTCATCCAATCAGTTTGGTGTTGTAACGCCTGAACAGCCTCAGCAAACTCAGCAACCATTTGCAGGAAAGTGGGTTAGATATATACAAGTTAAGGCACAATAATGTGAAATGCAATTCGGGACTTACGTAGGTCGTGCTATTGAAAATATTATGAAGAAGCTCTGTTGGAGAACCACTCCTGAAGTGGCTCCAGCGGTCATCACCAATAAAAGCTAGGCCAGACGATATGGTCCTCAGCATATCCTGAAGGTAGAACACGTAGGGTTTCCCAAGGATCCCATTCTTGCATCCTCAATCCCGAGGGGTAAACAATCTCATTTGTTCAAACTTTCTGAACTATCTTCTCTTCCCAAAGATGTCTCTGCTTGAGCACTTGGGGAATCCCTAGTATCAGCATCTTCGTCGCTTGATTCAATAAATGACACCACTCGGGGAATTTTTGGAAGAGGTCGAGCAGGAGAATTAATTGACTTTGTTTTCTCAGCCCGAGTGCGGTGGAGGTTGAGGTCAGCTGCAGAGTCTTTTTGATCCTCTGGAATATCTTGTAAGGGTTCAAAAAGATCGGGATGAAGGTTAACCTATCAGGGGGTTCTCTAACTCTACCTCTATTAATAGACTGCTCAGCTGGCAACTCGTCAACAGGGGAACTAGGTTCATCAGATGTTCCATCTCGACTGTCTTCATTCTCAAACCGCTGGTTGTTATCAGATCCCATAGGGCCACTTGGACAGCTTGATTCCCCCACGATCGGTTGAAAGACCTTTTCAGGAATATACTTAAAAACTTTCTCATCTACTTCCTTAGAATCCTCATCTGATTCATCATCAGGCAGAGCAATCCCTTTTTCATATTGACGATAAGCATTATTGTGACTCGCCTGAATAATCGCCTTTACCTGGCTGGCTAGAGCATTGCAGACGATGTCCATACCATATACTAAATCCAGAAAGGGTAAGGAGTTAAAAGAGCAGATAGGAAAAAACACTTAATAAAAGCTACAGTAAAGTTCACCTATAGCGTCTATGACGGGCAGAAATCTAAGCAAAGAAGCCAAGATCCATCATTTCCTCCTCATCAAAATGGTAGGATTTGCTTCTTTTTTCCAAAGTACGTACATCCGCCCAAGCAAGGTTAGTCAATTCAGCGTAGTTGAAAATGAGCGACGTTTTGTTCCAGCGATCAGGAGAGCAGAAGTAGTGAGAAACCTTTAGTACTTCCCGAGCTTCACCAACTGAAAGCTCAACCTGGTTTCCCCAGTTCCTTTTTATGAAAAACAAACTGTTTTTCCATCATTTGTTTGAATAAGGAAAACCCAGATGAAACCTTTTTTTCTTGACGACCAGAGAAGTATCGATGCTCCGACTCACCTTCACTCATTTGAGGATCCAGTTATCCGGATGGTTGGAAAAAAGAAAATAAGTCCCAGTCTAACCAGACTGCCTAAGGGTATAAAATTTCCATATTTCACGAAGGGAAGGCGGTGGCAACTTCATCCGGCTCCACATATGCCATATGCACATCAGAATCCTATCGCTATTCAGCGTAAGCTGGGTTGGAGCAATCCCCGGCTCAGCAAGGAACCAGGCAATGAAAGGTTAAAGAGGAATTATCACCCCGCAACTTAACATGGATCCATAAATTGCAACCATACCTTGAGGAGGATTCCCTACGGCCTTGTCACCAGTAGCTATCATCGGGATAGAATTATCTAGATCAATCCGAGCATGATATTTCTCGATCACTATGTCCCCGATCATGTTTGGTTCGGCATCATACGCACTCGGGCGATTAAGAAAAAAAGAAAATTTGAGAGGCACGATGCTCTTCTTCAACATCATTCTCACTAACCACTTGCCCCTCAATCTGAATATTGCTTGAACCATGTTTGCTAACCATGCGATTACTTCGATGTTTCCCCATCCTAGATCATAAAGGAACCCTGTGACGATCAGAAATGGAAGACTCAGAGCTAGAAGGAGATTCGGGGCTAAGGCTAGAAGGAACACTAGGATAAATCCCATAAACGTCAATATTCAAAAAATAAGGTTGGTCAGGGGGTGAATCCCCTAATAATTTATAAATACACGAGACTAAATAAGTATCTTCATTCTCAAGCGCATAAAAGGACTTAACAAAAAGACGATGACGTGCAATAGAATCCAAGGAAACTGACCTTAAAAGCAGACACAAAGAAACTGGAAAAAGCTTCAATAAAGAACCAAGATGAATCTGTGCGTGAGAAGTGAGGAGAAAGCATGGGTCTTTTGCCTTTTTCGTTAAAAATGAAAGATAAGAAAGCTCATGTCAATTTAAATAGGCCACTTAATGAGTAAAGCATGAAACCCTAGGTTTGGAAAACTGGGAAGATTGAAAAGAAGAGGGGACGTTCGGTGGCGTAAGCGGAGTATTAGAGAATCAGCGGGTCGTATCTCATAAATTCCAATCGGTATACCAAACGATAGAAGGACACGCATCGAGAAGAAAATAGATCAAGCCACCAGAATTTTAGAACGTCACAATCATTGGGATTTCGCGTGAAGAGACAAATTGCACGTACATGGTTACCATTAAGACTCATCATTAATGCTACGAACTGATTTAAGGATTATTATTCCTTCTTTAATAAAGCATTAATGGAAGACATGACAAAAAGCTAGTCAGGATTTCAAGCAATTAAAATACTTCCGCCAAAATGAATTCTACTCTGCAGAAGCATTTTAATGGGGTATTGTAATAGGTATATTTTATTAAATGTACACGTCACTAACAGATCATATAGCCCCTATGAAGATTGCCAGATAAAAATCCAAGCTGGCCTCAAAAACACCATCGGAGGTATCACCGAAACATGAAAAATCCGAATAAAGTAGAATACGAATACTCAGCACATTTAGCTGTACTCGAGACAACATGAGAAGCCCGAGTGAAGAAGTCAAATACGTGATCCACCACAAAATAAGCTCAAGAAGGGATCTAGAATTATACTTTAATACGGAAACATCCTATAAGCAACCAAAGATTATATTAGTTGAAGACAAATAAGACTCCAACAAGCAACCAATTTTAATTAAACACTAACACCGTTCCTTACTTGTGTAACAAAGATTAGGGTTATATGCACATATAAATAAACCGATGATCTCTCTGTAGAAAGAGGGGAACAATCAATAGAAAAAGAAATCACTGTAAAAGAGAGGCAAAAGAGATCGAGTGGTGTAATTTAATATTTAATAGTGGAGTTGGCTTGGTTGTACATTCAACCACCCGTTGACATTTCTCCGATCATCGGAGTTTTACCACGTATATTCATGTCGTAACAATATTAATTGCATTATCTTTCTCCTATCTTTTAACAGGTCATAACCAAATCCAGTACTGTTGACTTTCTTAACCATCAAGAAATTGATGTCAACATTACTGAAGTCTGAATAGTGACTGATAACTAATGACTGAAAACTGAATTTTAGTGATAAGCTGTTTTATTTTCACTGTAAGCTGAATGTTAGTGATAAACTGTTTATTTTTTTTCAAGTTATAAATATCTGAAAAGTTAATACTTTTACATATATGCCCTTTTAACTATTTGTTATATATTTACATTTTAATATATTAAGGATAACTATAACAAGTAATTTAATAATTTTAAAACAAAATTATTTAGTTATCAATAATATTTTAAATTTATATTAATAATATTATTTAGATGCCATCAAACATTAAAATAAATCTAATAAAACTAATTATCAAATTATGAGGAAAAAAAAAGAATGAGTCCTTACCGAAAGCTTGAATATTGTAGGAAAACCAGTTTCTAATTGTTTGAGTTTTGAAGCAATTAAGTTTTATGATGTTGTAGTTGTTTATAGTGAGAAACAAATATTAATAGTAATAGTAATTTGACCGAAGACAAAATTGGAAATTAGTTAGATTGGTGAGGATAGTTTTGGAAGTAAAATATTTGATTAAATTCCAGTGGACTTTTGTAAAGTAAAAAGTGAAAATTTTTCACTATTCTAAACAAGTGGTTTTAAGAATTCTTTAGTGAGTTTACCACTTAAAAAAACAAACAAAATAACTTAATGGAGCACATTAAGTGCCATTAAGTATTAAGTGAAAAAATCAAACAGAGTTATATTTGTATGTATTTTTATCTTTTATTTTTAAGTAATTGATTGTGTATATCTCAATGAGATGCTTTTGACGTTGAGTAATACTACTTTATCCGAATCTGATGTGGAAAATCATAGAAATCTAAAACAATTTAAATGAATAAATTATAATTTTATCATATCATTTAGGTACCTGATTTAAACACCAAATTTGATTAAAATAACATTATTGTTTGGTTACCGAGAAAATGAACATAAAAATCGTTTCTTTTTGGTTGAGAAGAAGGTGAAAGGATTGAGTCGGGTATTTTGAAGTTAACGAATCTTAGTTAATTGGATTTTTTTCCCTAAATTCTTATGGGAGATAATTAAAGATAAAAATATTCAAAATATAGAGAATTTTTTTTCCCTTTTATTTCCTTGATTTTTGCTGGTAGCAGACTAATAATTCATAATTCTAATTTTTTTTATCCGTTCTATATATCATCAGTTTACCAAACCCATCTCTTGTGTTTATCTTAATAAATCTCCACCGCCTACCCAGATTGCTTGATGATGGAGATCCAATTTTAGTTTAATTTTTCATATTTTAATGTTTTGGTTTTAGAATTTTTTAATATTTACTCTAAAGAAAAATAAATAAATATTTTTAAATCTATTTTTGTTTTTTTTTTAATGTTAAGTTGATATTTAATCCAATTGTGTTGGCACTGTAATCTTTTAAAATAGTTTTTTTGTTTAAAAATGTTATTGACAATCCACTAATAGTCTATCTACACTTCATTTTAACTTTTTAGTTAATTGTAATTTTAACCTGAATTAAAATTACTAAACAAAACAAAAAAGTTCTAAAGACACTATAAACTATTTTTTTTAGAAAAGTTTGTTACCATATTTAGTTTTTTTTTCTCTTTTTGTATTTTTTTCCAGTTTTATGAACTCTGGAATATCATCTTGTATTTTTTTTAAATTTTCTTAAATATCCTTTCTTTTTTCAAAAATATTATTTTTCTCATCTACCATCAAACCTCCATCATTATCATTATCATCATCGGTTATATATATATAAAGTTTTCCGGTTAAACAAAATATAAATCAATTTTTTTTCTTAAATACCACCCACGTTCAATTATCAATTAAAACAAATTTACTCAATAGAATTTTTTTAACTCAACTAAAGATCCAAAAAAAATATCAAATATTGTTTTCCATTAAAACATATATATAATATTGTTTTCCTAATTTCAAAGTTCGATCTCTAAAACAGTTTTCTTAGTTATTGTTTTGATCTACTCACTTTTGTTTAGTTTTATTTTCATATGATTACTTCATATCAAAATAAAATTGAGTGTCTTTAGATTATATATATTTTTTTAAATGTAGTGTCTTTAGTCTAGGAGTGTCAAAAGATAAAAGGGTAATTTTGGAAATCAGGAAGTGTCATTAGATTTTTTTTTTAAATTAGAGTGTCTTTAAAATAAAGTGTAAAAAGAAAAGCAATGGATTGTAAGAAAAAACTCTTTTTTTTATTATTTATATTTTTCAAATAAATTTTAAGGGCAAAACCATCTTATTTCACACTTGTGTTAACGTTGACCATTTACTTTTTGGTAAAAGGGACCAATTTGATGTATTTCCCAAAAGATGTGGACCTAAAACTCTACTACACTTAAGTGGAGTAAAAATAAATGTTTCCATAGAAGATAAGTACCAAACCGTAATTCCCCATTCCTCAATTGATTTCTTCTTCATTTGTGTATAATATGAGTTGTTACACTAGCATATGAGATTTTTTAAATGGTACTATTTTCTCGTATATGAAACTAGAGTATTTGTAAAACTGTATGAGTTCCACGTGTATGAAACTAGTCCATTTGTAAAGAAGTATGAGTTTCACATGTATGAAACTAGCGTATTTGTAAAACAATACTAGTTTCACGCATATGAAACTAATAAATGATTGACTTTGACTTCATTAAATAATATGCATATAAAAATATCTATTTTAAAGAACTGATTATGTATTAAAAAAACAATATGTAAATTAAAATATCTATTTTTTCCAAATGCATAATAACATTGGAGATGCTATAATAATAATGCATCATGTTATCAAATTACATGGCAATATGAGAAATAATTAAAAATTTTGAGAATGAATTAAAGTTGAAGGAAAAAAATTGAAATTCTCCTAGAGAAAAAAAAAATGGAGAGTAATTAAATTTGGAAGTAAAAATTTGAATACTTTAATTAAAATAATATAAACTTATTTCTAAGTGAAGAGTCTTTTAGAAGAACTTTTTTTTTTTCACTCTTCAAATTGCCATCTAGGTAAGCAAATAGACATTTAAAAAGTGAAAATAGAAGTGTCTTTTGAGATTCTCTTACCGTTAGTTGAAAATTTTAAAGTTGAATGTTGATAGAGTTTAATTGTCTTAAAGATAAAATTGCCCTTCACATAATATTTTAAAATACCAAAATACGCATAAGTTAAGGATGGAAGATGACTCACAATATGCAACTACTATCGTTGAAGGAGAAAAAGGTAGAGGAACAAATGAAGTAGGATAGAAACATAGAAAAGAAAAAGAAAAAAATGACTCAAATGTTGTGGTGACGATTCGATCATGTGATAATATTAAATTGAGTGAGTGCTATTACCATCAAGCCATATTGGAAGGTGGTAAAGATAGACATTTTCGGTTGAAACCCCGAATCACCATTTCCCTATACTCATTTGGGGGGGGGGGGCGGGGTTGCGGGAAAATGGGGAAATAACAAGGGATAGAGATGGGGATGGGAGAACCTCCCCCATCCCTATTTCCCAAGTTTCCTCACAAATTTATTGAAATGGGGATGAGGATGGGGTAAGTCCCCCAATCCCCATTTTTCCATTTCCCCTAAACCTTGTATATATAGTTTTTTTTTTCTATTTTTAAACTCTAAGTAAGTAAGTATATATACTTCTTTAATTTTAAAAACTAAACCTAATGTAAATCGTCTCTCGTTTTACTTCCGTCTCTCATCACTTTATCTCCTCTTGCTGATCCATCGTTCGCCTCCACTTGCTACCACTGTTGTTGCATCGCCTTTCATGGTTCACCATTTATTTTCTTGTCGTTCGTCTAATCTTTCTATCGCCGTTCCTCTTGTCTGAACAATATTATATTTCATTTGAATTTAAAATGGATTTTATTTGTACTGTGTTTTGAATTTGTGATGGATTGTTTGTTTTTTTTTAACGAGTAACTTTTAGTCAAATAAGATCAAACAAGGGCAAAGGGGAAACAAGGAAATAGAGAAATAGGGAAGTAGGGAAAACGAGAAAATAAGAGCATCTCCAATACAAGTATGCAAATTTAGGGTTCTAACTTGTGACACATCTGCATATATATTGAATATGGATTCACTTTGCCAATTTTTATTTTTTAAAATAAATGCATATTTTCATCTCCAAATCAATTATCTAAAATCAAATATATATCTATTTTGACCAATCATCTTAAAACATTTATTTCATTCTCTCTTCTTTATTTGAAATCAAATATGTATCCATTTTGACCAATCATTTATCTCATTCTCTTTCATAAAATGAGGCGTAATCTTAATGGTGGAAAAAAGTTTGAAATCCTATTCAGCATTTATAGAAAAGTTTTTAGAATTAGAAACTCAACTTCATATTCTCTAACAATTTTTGCCACATCACCTCCATATTAAAGTTAGATAATTACATTGGAGAGAGTTTTTCTAACTTCTTAATTATCTATCCTATGTGATACTCAATTTTCTAAAAATATATTTTTGCATTAGAGATGCTCTAAGGATGTGGATGGGAAGACCTCCCCCTAAACTCATCCATCCCCATTTTATCTAAATAGGGAAATAGGGGGAGGGGGAGGGGGATGGGGGAAGGCCATAAGGGTTTGGGAAATGGGGATAGGGAAAAGGAACCAATATACATATTCATTTCCCCAATGCACATCTCTAGAATGTGGTAATTTAGACATCTACTTAACACACACACACACACACACACATACATATATATATATATATATGTATGTATATATATATATATATGTATGTATGTATGTATATCTGTATATATAGGGCTGAAAATTTATTTGGCACTTTTTGGGGACTGATTTACGTAATTAGCACCATTTTAATAACTATAGTTTAAATAACACCATTGATGGAATTTGGGCAAAAACACCCTTACTCTTATTTCCTTTTCTCTTACCAGTCCTTTTCCTTTTTTTTTTCTTTCATAAACCTCCATTAATGGAACTCGGAACTCCATCAATGGAGTTTTCACCAGATGACCAACAAAACCATATGGAAAACATTCATCTGATGCCACCCGTTGTAGCCGAAGAGTCCATTTTCAGTTTTGAGGAGAGAAAAATGAAGCCAAACTTGAACCGTTGTCAAACCTTCATTGTCAGATCCGTGACAATTCGTTATGAATCCGACGAAACTGATGGTGCAAACGAATTAGGCTTCGTCCGATCTTCTAGATCCGACTAGCGCTGGAGTCAACCAGCACTGTCTTCGGTTTGTCACTTTCACCATTGATGGAGGTCAAACAGATCTCTATCGTGATGACAAAGAAGACCCAAATTTGTTTTGCCTCCAGTTAGTCTCGAATGTACATAAATACCCCATAACTCTCAAATTTTTAAAATAAGTCTTGAATTTTTCCCATTAAGTCTCAAATTTAACCAATAAGTCTCAAATTTGCTCAATAAGTCTAGAATTTGACCAATAAGTCTAGAATTTGACTCAATAAGTCTCGGATTTTTCCCAATAAGTCTCTATTTTTTCTCAATAAGTCTCGAATTTGTAAAATAATTCTTGAATTTGTGAAAAAAAAACAAAGGAAAAAATGAAGTGAGGGCAATGGATCTACTCTTTAAACCTAAGTGGACTTCTATTTTGAAAATATAGGTATAATAAGTTATCTTTAGGAATCCTTCAGTGAGAAAGAATTATACAAAAAAAAAATTTAGAGAATAATTTCTGTGAATGGTGAAAGGAGTGAAAGAATGAGAGAGAAAATAGGGGAAATAAAAAATGTAAAGTAAAAGTAAAAGAACAAATGGAGGTATTTTGGTCTCACCACCTTTTTAGTGCTAATAAAACAAGGGATATTAAAGTGGAGAAATACAAAATTATATGGAAAACATTCATCTGATGCCACCCGTTGTAGCCGAAGAGTCCATTTTCAGTTTTGAGGAGAGAAAAATGAAGCCAAACTTGAACCGTTGTCAAACCTTCATTGTCAGATCCGTGACAATTCGTTATGAATCCGACGAAACTGATGGTGCAAACGAATTAGGCTTCGTCCGATCTTCTAGATCCGACTAGCGCTGGAGTCAACCAGCACTGTCGTCGGTTTGTCACTTTCACCATTGATGGAGGTCAAACAGATCTCTATCGTGATGACAAAGAAGACCCAAATTTGTTTTGCCTCCAGTTAGTCTCGAATGTACATAAATACCCCATAACTCTCAAATTTTTAAAATAAGTCTTGAATTTTTCCCATTAAGTCTCAAATTTAACCAATAAGTCTCAAATTTGCTCAATAAGTCTAGAATTTGACCAATAAGTCTAGAATTTGACTCAATAAGTCTCGGATTTTTCCCAATAAGTCTCTATTTTTTCTCAATAAGTCTCGAATTTGTAAAATAATTCTTGAATTTGTGAAAAAAAAACAAAGGAAAAAATGAAGTGAGGGCAATGGATCTACTCTTTAAACCTAAGTGGACTTCTATTTTGAAAATATAGGTATAATAAGTTATCTTTAGGAATCCTTCAGTGAGAAAGAATTATACAAAAAAAAAATTTAGAGAATAATTTCTGTGAATGGTGAAAGGAGTGAAAGAATGAGAGAGAAAATAGGGGAAATAAAAAATGTAAAGTAAAAGTAAAAGAACAAATGGAGGTATTTTGGTCTCACCACCTTTTTAGTGCTAATAAAACAAGGGATATTAAAGTGGAGAAATACAAAATTATATGGAAAACATTCATCTGATGCCACCCGTTGTAGCCGAAGAGTCCATTTTCAGTTTTGAGGAGAGAAAAATGAAGCCAAACTTGAACCGTTGTCAAACCTTCATTGTCAGATCCATGACAATTCGTTATGAATCCGACGAAACTGATGGTGCAAACGAATTAGGCTTCGTCCGATCTTCTAGATCCGACTAGCGCTGGAGTCAACCAGCACTGTCGTCGGTTTGTCACTTTCACCATTGATGGAGGTCAAACAGATCTCTATCGTGATGACAAAGAAGACCCAAATTTGTTTTGCCTCCAGTTAGTCTCGAATGTACATAAATACCCCATAACTCTCAAATTTTTAAAATAAGTCTTGAATTTTTCCCATTAAGTCTCAAATTTAACCAATAAGTCTCAAATTTGCTCAATAAGTCTAGAATTTGACCAATAAGTCTAGAATTTGACTCAATAAGTCTCGGATTTTTCCCAATAAGTCTCTATTTTTTCTCAATAAGTCTCGAATTTGTAAAATAATTCTTGAATTTGTGAAAAAAAAAACAAAGGAAAAAATGAAGTGAGGGCAATGGATCTACTCTTTAAACCTAAGTGGACTTCTATTTTGAAAATATAGGTATAATAAGTTATCTTTAGGAATCCTTCAGTGAGAAAGAATTATACAAAAAAAAAATTTAGAGAATAATTTCTGTGAATGGTGAAAGGAGTGAAAGAATGAGAGAGAAAATAGGGGAAATAAAAAATGTAAAGTAAAAGTAAAAGAACAAATGGAGGTATTTTGGTCTCACCACCTTTTTAGTGCTAATAAAACAAGGGATATTAAAGTGGAGAAATACAAAATTATATGGAAAACATTCATCTGATGCCACCCGTTGTAGCCGAAGAGTCCATTTTCAGTTTTGAGGAGAGAAAAATGAAGCCAAACTTGAACCGTTGTCAAACCTTCATTGTCAGATCCGTGACAATTCGTTATGAATCCGACGAAACTGATGGTGCAAACGAATTAGGCTTCGTCCGATCTTCTAGATCCGACTAGCGCTGGAGTCAACCAGCACTGTCGTCGGTTTGTCACTTTCACCATTGATGGAGGTCAAACAGATCTCTATCGTGATGACAAAGAAGACCCAAATTTGTTTTGCCTCCAGTTAGTCTCGAATGTACATAAATACCCCATAACTCTCAAATTTTTAAAATAAGTCTTGAATTTTTCCCATTAAGTCTCAAATTTAACCAATAAGTCTCAAATTTGCTCAATAAGTCTAGAATTTGACCAATAAGTCTAGAATTTGACTCAATAAGTCTCGGATTTTTCCCAATAAGTCTCTATTTTTTCTCAATAAGTCTCGAATTTGTAAAATAATTCTTGAATTTGTGAAAAAAAAAACAAAGGAAAAAATGAAGTGAGGGCAATGGATCTACTCTTTAAACCTAAGTGGACTTCTATTTTGAAAATATAGGTATAATAAGTTATCTTTAGGAATCCTTCAGTGAGAAAGAATTATACAAAAAAAAAATTTAGAGAATAATTTCTGTGAATGGTGAAAGGAGTGAAAGAATGAGAGAGAAAATAGGGGAAATAAAAAATGTAAAGTAAAAGTAAAAGAACAAATGGAGGTATTTTGGTCTCACCACCTTTTTAGTGCTAATAAAACAAGGGATATTAAAGTGGAGAAATACAAAATTATATGGAAAACATTCATCTGATGCCACCCGTTGTAGCCGAAGAGTCCATTTTCAGTTTTGAGGAGAGAAAAATGAAGCCAAACTTGAACCGTTGTCAAACCTTCATTGTCAGATCCGTGACAATTCGTTATGAATCCGACGAAACTGATGGTGCAAACGAATTAGGCTTCGTCCGATCTTCTAGATCCGACTAGCGCTGGAGTCAACCAGCACTGTCGTCGGTTTGTCACTTTCACCATTGATGGAGGTCAAACAGATCTCTATCGTGATGACAAAGAAGACCCAAATTTGTTTTGCCTCCAGTTAGTCTCGAATGTACATAAATACCCCATAACTCTCAAATTTTTAAAATAAGTCTTGAATTTTTCCCATTAAGTCTCAAATTTAACCAATAAGTCTCAAATTTGCTCAATAAGTCTAGAATTTGACCAATAAGTCTAGAATTTGACTCAATAAGTCTCGGATTTTTCCCAATAAGTCTCTATTTTTTCTCAATAAGTCTCGAATTTGTAAAATAATTCTTGAATTTGTGAAAAAAAAAACAAAGGAAAAAATGAAGTGAGGGCAATGGATCTACTCTTTAAACCTAAGTGGACTTCTATTTTGAAAATATAGGTATAATAAGTTATCTTTAGGAATCCTTCAGTGAGAAAGAATTATACAAAAAAAAAATTTAGAGAATAATTTCTGTGAATGGTGAAAGGAGTGAAAGAATGAGAGAGAAAATAGGGGAAATAAAAAATGTAAAGTAAAAGTAAAAGAACAAATGGAGGTATTTTGGTCTCACCACCTTTTTAGTGCTAATAAAACAAGGGATATTAAAGTGGAGAAATACAAAATTCTGCAATATATATATATATATATACATACATACTTATATACAGAAAAATTCAAGTCAGTGCGCACTGATAAAAATTCATCAATGCGTTGGATGTTGACCATTAGATTTATATACTTTGACTCAACGTGTATGCACTTGTCAAAGCTTCTCCATAATCAATAATCCATATACAATATACTGATATAAGTTATATCAGTACGCACTGACCAAAACGAGAATATATATATATATATATATATATATATATATATCGATGATTACATGCATCTACTAATAATTTATGTATATGCATGATGTTAATTATTTGTGTTAGAATGGCTTAATAAAACTTTTAAATTTTCTTTATTTGTCAATTAAAAAAGATTTGAAATTTAATAATATTTTTGAAGAGTGAGTTTTAAGACTATCACCAACTTAATTACTTAAGTGTTAATAGCACATAAAGTTTGATCCGACAAAAATAAGCTTATAACACATTCATAAAAATATGTCTCACGCTTTTTTGTGTGTTTTCGAGATTTATTTTTATGTTTCCGAGACTTATTTTGGTGTTTCAGAGATTTACCTCCCAAATTTTGAGGCCTATTCGGTATATTTGGGTTTTTACGAGGCTTTTGGGCAAAAATGAGATTTGTAAAATTTTTTATGGTCACTTATTCATCGAGACTTTGCAGGTCAATTTTGACATCCAATTGGAGGTTGATTTCGACCTCCAGTGGAGGTCTTTCATCTCAATTGATGGAGAACCTCTATCCATTGAAGTTTTTAGAAAAAGAAAAACCCTAAAATTTGTACAAACGAAATAAAACAAGAAGATGAGGGTATTTTAGTCGATCGATGTCATTTAAACTTAACTTATTAAACTTATGATACTCTCATAATTCAATATAAAAACAATTGTATTTTCCACCATTTCCACTAAAAATAAATACTATACGAGGTTCATGAAATTGCACATACCAAGTCAAAGATAAATATTAGTTTAGAATTGTTTGATATTCAAATTTAAGATCCGTTTGGAGTTTTAGTCAAGAATTGTTTGATATTCAAATTTAAGATTTCTTGATATTTAAATTTTGATTTGTTACTTGACATTCAAATTTCGGATTAGATAGGATTATTTTATTTTGTAAAAGATATAATTATCAATATATAAAGATATCATGGTTCTTTGGTCTTTTACACGAAGCCAACACAATATTGAGGGTTATCTCTTTCATTTTATGGTATCAGAGAATTAAAAAAATGTTGACATTCCAATTCTTCTGACTCTCACTCAAAACTCTATTATGGATTCAAATTTTGGCTCTATCTTCCTTGACCTTTTTCTCATTCATTATTCTGATAACCCAACTGCAATTTTTTTTCTCATGTTCTTTCAGGTGATAACTATGGCACCTGGTCTCATGCTATCTCCATGGCCTTGCGAGCAAAAAATAAGCTTGGCTTTTTGTTTCTCCATGTGCTTGTGGCAATGGTAAGGCCATCATCGACCATCTCAATCAGGATCACGCCATGGAATTGTTTCGAGGACTCTAGGATCGCTTCTCTACCATTCGCAGTCAATTACTCTTGATGGAACCATTCCCATCTATCCAGAGCATTTATTCTTTGGTCCAACAAGAGGAAAAACAACAAGAAATAAATGTTTCTATTGCTCCTACAATTGACCCTGTAGCTCTTCAAGTGCAACCATTTGTTATGTGTCCTTTATTGTGTTCATCAAAATGGCCACACCCTTTCTATAAGCATTGTAACAAACATGAACACACCAAAGCTACATGCTAAAAAATTCATAGGTATCCTCCTAAACAAAAAGATGTAATTGATGCTGTACCATAAAAAGATGTAATTGTTGTTGTACCACCTGCACAAGCCCTATTGACGACAAAGCAACATAATCGATTCCTCATTTTTTTGCCAACTGATAGGCATATGATTCCTACAACAAATTTAGCAGGTTTGATTCTTTTTTTTTCTGATTATTGATTCTTGAGCTTCTAATCACATTTTATTTAATCTATTTATTTGCGTCATATAATATTGCTCCGAATTGTTTTTCCTGTTCAATTACTGATTAGAACATCATATTGGTACTATTATATTTTCTCCAACTCTTAAATTTGAAAATGTCTTTCATATACCTTCTTTCAAATTTATTATCTTATCAATATCTCAAATAACACATTATCTCAGTTGCGATGTTAATTTGTCGCCCTCTCAATGTATATTTCAGAAGCAACGATTGTGAAACAGATTGATCGGGGTGATTTTCGAGACAGCATATATTATATAAGTGCTACTTTAGTATTTTCAGTTCTAGGAGGAAATAAATTTGACCTTTGCAGTTGATGATTAGGTCTCCCATCTTTGCCTCATTTCAAATTTTTAATGAATAATTTTGATTCTATTAAATATACCTTTGAATGTTCTTGTGATGTATGCCCTCGTAAAAGTGTTTCTTTTAGTAATCATGTTTTTGAATTAATCCCTGTGACATTTAGGGGCCATTCTCTATGGCATCCCTAGTGGCGTTCATTTTTTTTCTGACCATAGTTGACGATTATACACGTTGTACCTAGATTTATCTAATGAAAGTAAAATAAAAAACTATTAAATTCCTATTTTTTTAGTCTTGTAAATCGATAACTTAATAAGAAAATAAATAAAATATTTCTAGAGGAGGTGATATATTTCTTCCATAACTTCAAAAGTTTCTATCATATAATGGAACTGAGTTTTTATCGAAACCTATCCAATTAGGGTTTCATGAAAATGGAATTACTTATCAACGCAGTTGCATCGTGACTCATTAACAAAATGGTATTGTTAAGAGGAAGCGTCACCACCTACTCGAGATTGCTCGTGCTCTTCGCTTTTAAGCACATTGACCTTTGAAATTTTAGGGTGAATGCATATTAACAGAGACATATTTGATAAATAAAATGCCAACTCCCATTCTAGGTCATAAATCTCCACATCAAATTCTCTTTGGTACTTTCTCAATGTACTCAACTTTACGGGTTTTTGGGTTTATTTGTTATGCTAATAACGTGTCGATCAAAAGTAAATTCGATGCACGTGCTAACCCCGACCTTTTTATCGGATATCCTTATGGCCAAAACGGTTATCACATATATGATATTACTGCTCATAAATTATATACTTCCCGTGTTGTCATTTTTCACGACTATACATTTCCTTATCGCGACATCCCAACCATAACAGTGGATTCTCCGGTTTTCGTGTAACCAATTTTTTATGGTGATACTTTTCATTTCTTCTCATCTTTACCCAAGTTGGAACCTCCCTCGAGCCACGATAGCCTTCTACCATCTTCTATAACGGATGATACTGTTAATTCATCAAATTCAATGGCCACCACTCATTTTCCTTTACGTGAACGATGTCCTCCTTCTCATTTGGGGGATATATTTGTTCCTCTGTCTCTCCAGCAACTAAATTTCTCATTGTAAATTATTTATCTCTATCTTATTTTAGACAACAACATTGTTTTTTTTAACAAATATAATGGCTACTGATGAGCGTACATCTTCACCCAAGCTATGAAATTTTCTGAATGGCATGATGTCATGGCTCAAGAAATTAAAATTTTGGAGGTTAATAATACTTGATCCTTATCCCTATTAACGATTAGTAAATAACCAACTGGCTGTAAATGGATTTTCAAAATCAAATATCTTCTTGATGGTTCTATTGAACGATACAAGGCACAACTTGTTGCAAAATGGTACACTCAAGTTAAGGGTGTTGATTATCACCACACTTTTTCTCTCGTTGCAAAGTTAGTGACTGTTCGTTCTCTTCTCACTATTGCTACCGTTAAGAATTGGTCTCTTCACCAACTTGATTTTAAAAAGGATTTCTTTAAGGTGACCTTGATGAAGAGGTATACATTAAATTACCTCTCAGATTCTCCAGTAAGGGGGAGACTAGTGTTTGCAAACTCAATAAATCACTTTATGGCCTCAAACAAGCCTCATAATAATGGTTCTCAAAATTTTCCACCACACTCCTTCAAAGGGGTTTCACTCAATCCATTGCTAATTATAGTCTCTTTACTTATATTGAAGGACCTATATCTCTTTTTTGTTATAGTCTATGTCGATGACATAATAATCACTTGAATTAATCGTGATGAAATTTCCAACCTCAAATTATATCTAGCCATATCTTTCTCTATTAGAGATCTTGGTAAACTACAATATTTTTTTGGTATTGAAATATCACGTTCCAAACATGGCATTTTTTTATGTCAACGGAAACATACCCTTGGTATTTTTAAAGATGTTGGAATGACAGATGAACGTGTCACTACATTTCCTTTGGAACAACATCTTCTTTTACGACCTACAGATGGTGAACCTCTCACTGACCTATCATCTTATTGAAGATTAAGGACGACTCCTTTATCTTACTGTAACACGGCCATATATTCAATATGCTATCGATACATTAAGTCAATTAATGCAATCACCTCATACTATCCATATTGATACCGCTAATCACATCCATTGTTATCATAAGGGTTCTATTCGTAAATGTTTACTCTTATACACATCAAGTTCACTTATATCAATCTTCCTCTTAGAAGAATATCATGCTCTCACCACTGTTACAAGTGATTTACAGTGGCTCAAGTACCTTATCAAATATTTTTACATTTCTCATACAAAACCTATTTTTGTTTATTGTGATAGCAAAGTTAGTATCCACATTGTAGAAAATCATGTATTTCATGAACGAACGAAGCACATCGAACTTGATTGTCACTTTATTCGAGAGAAAATCAACTCTGGCCTAATAATGCCTTGCTACCTTTGGTCAAGTGACCAAACTGCTTGGCCTTAAGGCCTTTCAAAGCCTATCTAGCAATTTCGGTGTTGTTCATCTTCCTACATCCACTCCAACTTGAGGGGGAGTCATGAAACTATACATACCAAGTCAAGGGTAAAGATTAGTTTAGAATTGTTTGATATTCAAATTTAAGATTAATTTAAAGTCTTAGTTAAGAATTGTTTGATATTCAAATTTAAGATTTGTTGATATTTGAATTTTGATTTGTTATTTGTTATTCAAATTTCTGATTAGATAGGATTATTTTATTTTGTAAACGATATAACTATCAATATATAAAGATATCATACTTCTTTGGTTTTCTACACGAAGCCATCACAATACTGAGTGCTATCTCTTTCATTTTAGAGGTCATGACACATGAGTTTAAATCAATAGAGTTGTTGTAGGCTAGCAACATTGTCTCTTTGCTCATACAAGGGATCTTAGAGCACGGCTCCTCGAATGCTTTCCATAAAGGAACCTGTGTATGTGATCTTTCTGGTTGGACAACAAATAATATCACTTTCATTCTATACGATCAAAGCCTACATTTTCGCAACATATATAAATTATACAATAATACAGTTCATGAATTGTAGATAATCAATTTATAGCTCTACAAACTTCTAGTCAATCACAATCACATTCACATGTTAGTATTATGTATAAAGGTAATTGAATATCATATTGTATACATAAATATGAATAGACGCGTACCTGGAAATGCAACGAAAACAATCCAAGTTATAAAGAATCTTAATCCCGAATCCATAATAGCGCAATAACCTGAAAAGATCAATAGAAAGTCTTCTAAACTCTTCTCACCTTTCTAAAATTGCATAATGGGGAGACAATTCTGTAACATATATTTTGAGTGAGAGTAGTAACCTCCTATAAATAGTATAACTTCCTAGAATCCTAACCCATAAAGGATTCTCAACCCTAATAGGATGGCTAGTCCTAAAACGAATACTAGGCCACACATATACAATAGTCCTTACCATATCCTACATATACTTAGTGTAGCTAAGGTGCACCGAGCACAATAATATTGATCACATTAACAATGGGCTTTATCCGGTCAACTCTCACTTACTTAAACATTCCAATCAATTCGGTTTTTCATAAACTCAAAATATAATGTCATATGTTGCTTACAATTTTTATAAAAATCATACATTCTCCAATTGAGGTACATAGACATTATTATTTTAGATTTAAAAATTCATTTAGAAAACGACTCTCCGAATTGACAAACGATTATATGTGGCCTTAAAGAATGTTTAAGAGAGTAACACATTCCTTCCATTTAGTCCAATAGAACCTTAATTATCCAACTACAAAGATCATTACATCTTTAATCGACATAAGACCATATGTAATCAAAATACCCATAGCTCTACCTACCCGGGTAAAATGGTATGTATGTGTTGTATGGAAATTACATGCAGATGTGATCATCATGCCTATTTCCATATAGGTCAAATTTTGCATGATGCGAAGCAGCTTAAGACGAGCAAACTTAATGTCTCAAGCATCTTACACTTATTTGCCAAACATTTTGACAATGAGTTAAACCTCCCTTAAGATGGACAAATCTTTCTGTCTTAAGTAATATCCAATCATCAGTGGAAAATTTATATCTTATGAGTGAATTTCCCCCTTAAATCTAAAAGATTTAAGATTTTCTACCATAACCAACCATCTGTGTGCACACAATAACAAATATGGCAAACATCTTAGCATGCATATACAATATATTCTCGAGAATATAAAACAAACATGCATATAATAAATGCAGTTAATCTAATTAAAGACAACTCCCACTAACAAAACACATCAAAAATATCAATCATCCAATACATGATATAGTGTATTGGATGATTGATATTTTTGATGTGTGCATAAAAAGTTATTTTGGTAAGTGCATAAAAAGTTATTTTACTTGTGGCTATTAGAAACTCGCAACTCTTAAATCTTTCTCTCACAACAATATCCATATGATTAAACTTCCGAGATCTTTTATCATATTTAGAGAAAATAAATACAATGAAATTATCAAAATCTACCTCAAAATATGATTTCACAATCAAATTCTTTAGAGTTGCAATATATAAAACCACATATTTCTTTATACATACATACATGTGATTAAAAAGATTATATCTAACCTACAAGAACAATCATCAATCTAATTCTAAAACCCAAAAGTAGAATTTAGAATACGAGAAGAGTTCGAAGATACAATAAGATTATTATTTACAGAAATCACCATATAACTCACTAGGTGAAAATGATAAACAAGAATCTATTATCTTGAATAAGCTTTAAGATATTAATTCTCAATTCTATTATAAAATTGTATTATACATTACAGGACCAAAATCGGAAATATCATTCAAAAAAACTTTTAGAGGTTAAGGATAATCTAAATATTATCATGAATTCAATTGAATTCTAATAAAACCTCTAAACTACTTGGTCCCTCTTAAATACTGAGTTAATTGGAATATAAAATATATCACCAGAAACAACCCACTAAGTGTTTAATTGATAATCAATCAAATATTATAAAACATAAATCAAGAGGTACCTTTTCTTGCGATAGCAAAATATTTTATTTCCTTAGTATTTCTTTGACTTGCTATGTTGAATTGTCAAAATTTTCAGACTACTTCCTATGGTGTTTATACCCTATCACCTTTATCAAAATGAAAAACAAAAGACATAACTTCAAAGAATACATTATTCTCCATCTATTTATAAGGCACTAGACCTTAACAAACTTTTGACAGTGAGTTTACTAAACTTCATTTATCCTTTAATCTTTACTAAGGTAAACACTAATTGGAGCATTTCATCAAATCCATCAAAAGGTCCATCAACCAATATCTTAATGCCATGTATTTAAAAATAGTAGAGGTTTTTAAAAAGAATTAATTCACATTATATTTATGCTCACACCGACTTCCATAACCATTATAAATGAAGATTTAACCTCCATGGGAATCCAACACAACATCATGATCTGTCTTTTGGACAAGACCACAACGCACATGTTAAATCTTTCCTACAAGTGATTAACTTCTTTAAGAGATGAACATCACCTTTTACTTTTCAATGCTCACAAAACTTACACAAATGATGACTTTCTTAGGCAGATGATCAACAGATGTATAGTTTTACCACAATGCAGTTAAAAACCTTAATTATTGATAATCCAAAGAATATTATGGAATCTTAACAACTAGTTCACTACGTGAATACATAGCCATCCAACTCTATAAATATTCCAAACACAATTGATTATATAATTTTAACAAATGATCATTATAAAATTCTAATGGTCAGTCCACTACGTAGAAACATAGCCATCAAACTTTATAATAATTTCGAATAAAATAAATTAATATCCTAAATGAAATCAACAAATCATAGTGAAATCTTATGGTTAGTCTACTAAGTAGAAACATAACCATCCAATTCCATAATAATTTCATAGGTTATACATTTGTAAACCAAGAACTGTAAATCCAATATCATCATACCCAATATAAATTAATATATTTTTTCTTAATCAATCCAGCACAGTCACACATTTTTTTTAATTTTAAAATTATACAAAATAGTAAGAAATATATAATCTTCTTAAATTCATGTTGAGTGGATATTATTCGTGAAAATATAGAATATATAGGCATCATGAAGCGTTAGACACTTTCACTGAATTAAATGAAAACATATTAAAGGCAACTTTCAAAATTTCTAACATTTATATCACATTATATATATGAATACCTCAAGATGATGAACCTCATACGAAGAAGAACATTACCCATCACATGTGTCTAACATTCATAACATATTGTATAAGTGAATACCTCTAGATAATGAACCTTCTACTACGAAGAACATCACTCATCACATGCATATAATTCCATCATTGCAGTTCTATAGATGAATACCACAAGATGATAAACCTCCTACGAAGAAGAACATCACATATCACATGTGATAACCCTCATATGGGGATGATTAACACATGCATTTCCATCTTTACAGTTCAAATTTAATAATTGATAACCAACGAACATCTCAAAATCTTAATGATTAGTCACTACATGAAACATAATCATCCAATTCATGAGAATATTCCATAAATTATTAAAACTTACCAAATTAATAATCGTTAACCGATGAATTTCTCAAAATCTTAATGATTAGTCACTACGTGAAACATAATCATCCGATTCATGTGGAATTCAAAACAAATTATTAATTTTAACCTCATCAATAATCGATGACCGACGAATTTCTTAAAATCTAAATGATTAGTCATTACGTGAAACATAATCATCTGATTCACGAGAAAATTCTATCAGTTATTGAATCAAAATCATTAATAATTGATAGCAGACAAATTTCTCAAAAATCTTAATGACTAGTTCACTATATGAAAACATAGACATCTGATTCTTGAGAATATTTAAAATCGATTTTTATTTTTAAAACAAACTAATAATTATTATGAAAACTCGATGATTAGTCACTATGTGAAACATAATCATCCGAAATCATAATAACTATTTATAAACTGCAATTAATCTCATAAATTTTTTGGAAAATTTCAAAATTGCCTCATGATTTTGGTAAATTTCAAATTGGCACATATATTCATCAAAATATTAAATAGGCCCATAACTTTCTGAAATTGTAAATCTGCCCCATCACATAACCAATTACACATATATACCTCAATGTTCTAATTAATTCAAACAGACCCAAGAAGAATTGCATAACAGCCCAATATTATATCTAATTCATAAAAGAATCTAGGAAAAATTCATAACAGTCCAAAATTATATCAAATTCTCAAAAGTTGGCACACAACAAAACAAACTTGAAACCCTAGTTCTTCATTTGCCGCCCCCTTAACAGCCTATTCGTCACCCGAAGACAACACACAATTGCGATGCATTTAGAAGCACGACTAAAAACAGGCCTGGTAAAGCAACTTATCGACCCACAAATCAGATCTGGAATGAGAGAAGAAACGCGATTGATCTGACTCTAAGTGTGAGTCTCGGACGATCGAGTTCACCTGGTTGTGGTCGATGATCAGTGACCGACTCGCAGCGGCGTGGTGGTCCACAACAAACAACCTTGTTCGCTGGCTCAAATTGCCCAAGTCTAGTGTGAAAACCCATCAACCCAAGTGTGACCCAAGTCTTGTGCGATCTGCACATGGGCATGGGTCTAGTTTGAAACCCATCAGCCCAAGAGACCCAGATATAGGTTGATCTGATCCAACACCTTCATCAGATCTTTAACATCAATTTGGCATAACTGCGATCTAAACACTTACTCCACTACCAAACAAATCACAACAATCGACCTCTAAAATTAATCTTAAGACATAATCGACTCAAACAAAGTCATGGGGTATCATTAAGAGAGGTCTAACGATAGCAACAATTAACACTGTGCAATAAATAAACTAGATAAACATCAATCAACTTTAGGCAATAGTTGTTAACTCCAGTGCGGTTCTCATGTTATCAAATAATTCAAACTAAAAACAACATATGTTGAACATGTTTATATCAATGGCATCAATAATTTAATTCAATCCAATGTGTTTAAACATAAATAGATTCAACCTATGTAACAATATGATATGCTCTGATACCACTGTTTGTATTATGTATAAAGATAATTAAAAATCGTATTATATACATAAGTATTAATAGATGAGTACCTGGAAGCGCAATGGAAACAATCCAAGTTATAGAGAACCTTAATCCCGAATCCATAATAGCGTAATAACCTGAAAAGAACAATAGAAAGTCTTCTACTCTCTTCTCACCTTTCTCAAATTACCTAATGGGAGACGATTCTGTAACATATATTATGAGTGAGGGTAGAGACCCCTTATAAATAGTATAATTTTCTTGAATCCTAACCCATAAAGGATTCTCAACCGTAATAGGATGGCTAGTCCTAAAATGAATGCTAGGTCACACGTATACAATAGCCCATACCATATCATACATATACTTAATGTAACTAAGGTGTACTGAGCCCAAAAATATTGATCTCATTAATAACTAGTTTTATCAGGTCAACTTTCACTTACTTAAACATTCCAATCAATTTGGTTTTTTATAAACTCAAAATATAATGTCATATGATGCTCACAATTTTTGTAAGAATCTTACATCACAATCACGATCATTATAAAAAGAAATGGCAAGTTTTATTAAAGGTTTGATTTCAATCCATATGTGAACAGTTGTAAGAACTACACAACGTACAATCTGTATATCACTAGAAAGTATCTTGCTTGTATGTTGAATAATATAGATTAAGCTAAAAGGTTTCTCAAAGAAAGAAAGTGGACAATTATTACATATTGTTGTTTTATTAATTTTATTTTTTTAAGCTTCTATAGAGATTATAATAATGAATAGCTACGGGCTTCTGTGATAGGCTCAACTTTTCTTTCCATAAGTAACAATACTAAATTTATAAAGGTTTAAACCTCCCTCATCTTTAAAATATTATTGGATGTTCCGATAAAGATGCTTTTATTCAAAAACATCCTCTAAGGATTGAAGGTGTTAAGATCGTTGTTAGACTAGTAAAGAAAACTTATAATTTTAAATAAACATAACGAAAAACAAATTAAAATGGTAAGAAAAAAAATCTATTCTTCTCTCTGTCACTCTCATATCAGCCCTTTCCATTCTCATTATCGGTTCTCACTCTACCTCTTATCACCATCTCATTTCTCTCTCTTTCTTGCTTCTCTCCAAGGTTGAAGTTTGTGTTGCTTTTAGTTGGATTTAGAATATATTTATTGTTAGGAAGTTGTGTCTCACTAGATTTGTAGTTGAGTTTTTGTGTTTTTGTTGATAATTGTAATGTTGTTAGCCCATCAATCTCTACAAGCCCATTTCTGAAGCAAAACCCAATGATAATATTGGTTGAAGCCAGGAGAAGCCCAGATGCAAAATGTTTTCTATCATATTCCATGACCCAATACGCAGCGTTTAACTTACCTTATCTAATCTCCGAGCAAGGAATGCTGGCTGATATGGCACAATATGATTGGTTCAATTCTGCTGATGTGTACATTATCTCTTAATGGCTATATAAACGAAGAGATGGAGAGAGAACTTAATTCGATTGTTTTTCTGATTTTAGGTTTTATCTCTCTCTTGTTCACAGACTTTTTTTTTCTCTCAAGTGTTCTTTGTGTTCTTGGTATTCAAGTTGAATATCTAGGTTTTCTGCTTTGTATTTTCAAGAGAGTTAGAAAACGAAAAGAGAGATCCGTGTATTGTGAATCTTTTGATACAATTTTTGTATGGTTCTGGGTTGTGGTCAGAAGTGAGAATCTGTGATTAGGGTTTGTCAAATTGTGTGTTTTGTATTCAGGGCTTCTAGGTTCCCTTTGTGGGCTTTATTAGGTTGATTCAGTTATAATAATTGGCTTGTAATAGATATTCATATAGTGGAGTGAGTCCTTCGATCTGACTCAACGTGGATGTAGGCCTATTCTTGGCTGAACCACGATAATTCTTGGTGTTCTCTTCTCTACCTTCTTCATTTATTTTTGTTTCTTTTTCGTCTTAGGATTTGTTTGTTTTAGTAATTGGTTGATTGTTTTTGTTTTGGTACTCTTGAATTCTGTTCTTGTTGTTGTGAGAATATTCTTACAGGTTATGATTAGAACAGAAGCAGAGTTGGTTAATTTTAGTCGACCAAGTTAACCTAACAGTTGTATCAGAGCTGACCAGTACCAACGACGGACAATCAGGACCAAGAACAACAGACGGCCGAGCCTCCAGTTGTTATAGCACCGGTGGCAAAGCTTTCGACCTCAGAAAAATCATATGGAGAAGGCGCGACCTTTGAAAAATCATATGGAGAAGGCGAAAGTGAAGATAGCAGTGAATCTGGTAGCAACACAGAGGAGGTAAAACTTTTCAATTTTAGTGATTTTGGTAATTTTAATTCAACTTTTATGAATATGAAATTTGAAATAGATAAATTTGATAGCATTGGGGATTTTGACATTTGGAGAAGAAAGGTGAAAGCCCTTCTCTCTCAACAAAAAATCCTCAAGGCCATTGAAGGCCCTGATAAATTACCTGACTCATTAACTATAGAACAGAAAACTGATATGCTTGAAATGGCCTTAGGCATAATTATTTTGAATTTATCTAATAATGTTCTTAAAGAGGTTAATGAGAAAACTACTTCTTGTGATGTTTGGAAGAAACTAGAAAGTCTGTATCTTACTAAATCTTTAACAAACAAGATTTATCTAAAAGAAAGATTATTTAGCTTTAAGATGGACCCTAGTAAAGGCTTAGGTCAAAATCTAGATGAATTCAAGAAAATGACTATAGAATTAGCCAATGCAGGAGAAAATGAAAAGATAAGTGATGAAAATGAAGCAATTATTGTTTTGAACTCACTGCCTGAATCATTTAAGGATGTAAAAGCTGCTATTAAATATGGTAGGACTTCCTTGTCTTTAGAAAATGTATTTTCTGCTCTAAAATCAAAAGATTTAGAACTTAAGATAGAAAAGAAAGATAATGGTGATAACTTGTTTGCTAGCGGTAGACAGACTGTAAGAAATAGCAATAATAATAATAATAACAAAGGCAAAAGTAGAAGTAAGACACATAATCGTAATAGATCTCAGTCTAAAAATAGAAATGGCAATAGAAAATGTTATTATTGTGGTAAAGAGGGTCATATTAGGAAATATTGCTATGAGCTTAAGAAAAAGAACCAAGAAAAGACCCAAAATGATGGTGATGCAACTATTGCTTCTAAATCATTTGAACCTAGTGAAGTCTTAGCAGTTACAACTAAAGACATAAAAACTGAATGGATTTTAGATTCAGGCTGCTCATTCCATATGACACCTAGAAAAGATTGGTTTACAGATTTTAAGGAACTTAGTGGCAGCAGTGTGCTGATGGGTAATAACCAGCAGTGTCAAGTGGAAGGATTAGGTTCTGTAGCTGTTAGGATGTATGATGGTATGGTTAGAATGTTTAAGAATGTTAGATATATGTCTAATCTGAAAACAAATTTGATTTCTTTAGGTGTATTAGATGAAAAAGGTTACTGTTATAAGGTTGAGGGAGGTGTCTTAAAAGTTTCTAGAGGTTCTCTTGTCATCTTGAAAGGTGATAAGAGAAATGGTCTTTATGTTTTAAAGGGTGAAACAGTTATTGATAATATTGCTAATGTAGTAACTAAAACTAATAATATTGCATCCTTGTGGCATAAAAGACTAGGTCATATGAGTGAAAGAGGTCTAAATGAGTTAAGTAAACAGAATTTACTTAGTGGGGATAGAATTAATAATCTAGAATTTTATGGAAATTGTACCCTAGGAAAACAACATAGACTAAGTTTTAGTACAACTCAACATAACACTAAAGAGGTCCTTTAATATGTACATTCAGACCTTTAGAGGCCTTCACAGGTCCCAACTCATGGTAGAAATCAATATTTTCTATCCTTGATAGATGATTTCACTAGAAAGGTCTGGGTATACCTATTGAAGTCTAAAGATCAAGCTTTTAAGAGCTTTAAGGCTTGGAAACTATTAGTTGAGAATCAAACCTTTAAGAAAGTCAATGTACTAAGAACTGATAATAGCCTAGAATATTGTAAAGATGAATTTAATAAATTCTGTAGTGATAATGGCATAGAAAGGCATAGAACAGTTAGGTATACACCCTAACAGAATGGTATAGCTGCAAGAATGAATAAAACTACCTAGATAAGGTTAGGTGTCTTCTAATAAGTTCTGGTTTGAGTAAAACATTCTGGGGTGAGGCTGTTGCTACAACTACTTATCTAATTAATAGATCTCCATCTACTGCTATAGGTTTAAAAATAGTAGAAGAAAAATGGACTGGTAGACCTCCTTGTTTAAAACATTTAAGGGTGTTTGGTTGTGCTGCCTATGCTCATCAAACTGAAGGGAAACTTGAACCTAGGTATTTAAAAGGTGTTTTGTTAGGCTATCCTTTAGGTGTTAAGTGATATAAAATTTGGCTTAGGGACTGTAAAGGTTTTAAAGTATTAATTAGCAAAGATGTTGTATTTGATGAGAATAAAATGCCATGCAAAGAAACTGATAACACTTCTAAATCTGACTTAAATCCTTCAAATAACATTGGAGATAAGACTCAAGTAGAAATTAACAATCTTTTTTTTGAACAAGTCCTGGTTCAGCTTCATCATACTGATGATGATGATTAATCTGTCCACATTGATCATGATAATCAAGTGGAAGATAGTCAAAATTAGCCAGTAGTAGAAGAATCTTTAGATAATTATGAGTTAGTTAGAGATAGGGCTAAAAGAATTATTAAACCCAATAGTAAGTATGCTTATGCAGATGTAATTTCTTTTGCCTTATATACTGGTCAAGAGATAGAATCAGCTGAACCTAGGAATTTTGTAAAAGCTATGAGTTCCATAGATAAATCGAAATGGCTTAATGCAGTGAAAGAAGAGATGAAATCTCTTAAAAAGAATGAGACTTGGTCTCTTGTAAAGAAACCAGAAAAACAAAAGACTGTGGATTGTAAATGGATTTTTAAGTTAAAAGAAGGCTTAGAACAGAACGATCAACCTAGATATAAGGCTAGGTTAGTTGCTAAAGGATTTACCCAAAGAGAGGACATTGACTATAATAAGATTTTCTCACCAGTAGTCAAGTATAAAACCATCAAAATTATGCTTGCATTAGTCAGTTTTTATGATTTAAAACTTGAACAATTAGATGTTAAAACAACCTTCTTGCATGGAGACTTAGATGAAACAATATACATGTCACAACCTGAGAGTTTTGAGTCTAAGTCTAAATCATCCTATGTGTGTCTTCTAAAGAAATATCTCTATAGTTAGAAGCAAGCACCTAGGCAATGGTACAAAAGGTTTGATAATTACATTATTAGCTTAGGATTTGTTAAGAGTAAATATGATGCATGTTTTTACTTTACTAGTGAAAATATTCTCAATTCTATCTATTTACTCTTGTATGTTGATGATATGTTAATTGCTAGTAAAAGTATGTCTAGGATTAGAGAGTTAAAGAAGAAACTAAAAAATGAATTTGATATGAAGGATATAGGAAATGCTAAAAGAATTTTAGGAATACAAATTGTTAGAACTAGGAAAGAGTCAAAATTGTGTCTTAAACAAGAAAATTATTTGTTAAAACTTGTAGATAGGTTTTCTATGAAGAATATCAAACCTGCCAATGTTCCTCTTGCTCCTAGTTTTGTATTATCTGCTGCCTTGTCACCTAGATCTATTGAAGAGAAAAGATTTATGGAATCCATACCCTATTCTAGTGCTGTTGGATATATTATGTATGGCATGATTAGTACTAGACCAGATTTAGCACAGTCCATTAATGTTTTGTCTAGGTATATGACCAATCCTTGTAAAGGTCATTGGAATGCCATGAAATGGCTATTAAGGCACATTAATTCAACCACTACAGTTGGACTAGTTTATAATTGTGATGCTTCTGTTATAGATTTAATAGGATATGTAGATTCAGATTATACGGGTGATAGAGATAAAAGAAGATCTACATCTTCTTATTTTTTCAGCACAGCGTAAGTTGGAAAAGTCAACTGTAATCTTTTATGGCTTTATCCACTACAGAAGCTGAATATATTGCAGTAACAGAAGCTATTAAGGAAGCAATATGGCTTCAAGGTCTTTTAGGTGAGATTAAGGTTTTTACAGGAAAAGTCATCATCTTTACTGATAGTCAAAGTGCTTTGCACTTGTGTAAACACCTTGTGTTTCATGAGAGAACAAAACACATAGAGGTCAAATATCATTTTATTAGAGACAAAATTTCTAAAGGTATTGTTGAAGCGGAAAAGATATCCATTGAAGAAAAGCCAGCATATATAGGGACTAAAATGGTTCCCTATAGCAAGTTCAAGCATTGCTTGAATTTGTTGAAATTAGGTGATTATGGTTAATTATTTTGTGTTTTCTTTTGAGCCAGGTTTGGAGGAGCTTACTCAGCTATATGAGTATGATGAACTAAGGTGGAATTTGTAATGTTGTTAGTCCATCAATCTCTACAAGCCCATTTCTGAAGCAAAACCCAATGATAATATTGGTTGAAGCTAGAAGAGGCCCATATGCAAAATGTTTTCTATCAGATTCTATGACACAATACGCTGTGTTTTAACGTACCTTATCTAATCTCTGAGCAAGGATTGCTGGCTGATATGGCACACTGTGATTGGTTCAATTCTGCTGATGTGTACATTATCTCTTAATGGCTATATAAAGGAAGAGATTGAGAGAGAACTTAATTCAAATTTTTTTCTGATTTTAGGTTTTATCTCTCTCTTGTTCATAGACTTTTTTTTCTCTTTGTGTTCTTGGTATTCAACTTGAATATCTGGGTTCTCTGCTTTGTATTTGTGTGAGAGTTAGAAAAAGAAAATAGAAATATATGTATTGTGAATCTTTTGATACAATTTTTGTATGGTTCTGGGTTGTGGTCAGAAGTGAGAATCTGTGATTAGGGTTTGTCAAATTGTGTGTTTTGTATTTAGGGCTTCTAGGCTCCCTTTGAGGGCTTTATTAGGTTGATTCAGTTGTAATAATTGGCTTGTAATAGATATTCATATAATGGAGTGAGTCCTTTGATCTGACTTAACGTGGATGTAGGCTTATTCTTGGCTGAACCACGATAATTCTTGGTGTTCTCTTCTCTGCCTTCTTCATTTATTTTTGTTTCTTTTTTGTCTTAGGATTTGTTTGTTTTAGTAATTGGTTGATTGTTTCTTGTTTAGGTACTCTTGAATTTTGTTCTTGTTGTTGTTAGAATATTCTTACAGGTTTTGATTAGAACAGAAGCAGTGTTGGTTAATTTGAGTTGACCAAGTTAACCCAACAATAATGGTGGGCGATTGTTGGTGATGGGTTAACTCTTTCACACCCTCCGATGGGTGTGGAGGTTGTTGGACCACCGCTTGCCAAAGTTTTATTTTGATGAGGGTGGATTGTTTACAATTTCGAATTTGTGTTGATGTAACTTGATTTTGTTTTGACGATTACTAGTTTGGTGATGGTGATGATATAGCGATCTTGATTTGTTTGTGTTTTTTTTTTCATGAATCTGGTTTAGTGTGTTTTTTTTTCATGAATCTGGATTCTGTTTACTTTGATGAAATTGGAATTTATCTTCAAGTTTTGTTTTATTTTGATGAATTTGGGAAGTTGTTGTGTTGATGAATCTGAGTTTCGATTACTAACATTTTTTTTTTTTATTTCCCGATTGAGTTTTCTTTTACTTCTCCTTTTTTTAATTTTTTTTATAAAAGTATGAGGGTATAATAGTCGATTTATACAATTGAAGCTTAAATAGAGACATTTTAGACTTATTAACGATCAAACCCAGTTAACATAAACGGAATGCTGACAGTTGTAAGTCAACAGAGGATGTTTATGAATAAAAGCATTTGTATCTACTATCTAAACATCCAATAATAGTTTAAAGTTGAAAGGAGTTCTTTAATATTAACCCATTTATAAATCATAACTACCTAAATTAAAATCAGAACAAGCCTTGCAAGAGAAAGTCTTTGCTTAACAGACCTATCAAGTCCCCATGCTTTCAGTGGTATGTCTTTCTAATTATAAAATGATATGTTATATATGTACATGCATTTAATTTTTTGAAAAAACCATGGGTCACAACCACATCCTCTTAGCAGAATTGGTTGTGTACCTCCCTTCAACATTAGTGGTGAGGTTAAATCCCACAATGCGTATTTTACAAGAATGTGTGTGAAGTTTTCTTTTCAGATTATAAGAGCAGTTATCTCTCGTTATGAGAGTAGATTTCTAAGTCGTACATATATTGTTTGATCTCGACAGGTCCCGTAATTCCTAATGTAATAGTTCTTGTAATACTTAAAAAAAAAAACCGTGGATCAAAATTAGATCTGCCATTGGGTAATACAAGAAAAATAGGTTTTTATCACACAATTTTATCATGGTTTTTTTTGTTGTTGTGATCAAGTCTTATTATTCATTTTAATATGTGATATGTTTATGACACTTTAAAACTTACATCAAATAATCACGGTCTTTTTAAATGCATGATAATTGGATCACAATTTTTTTAACCATGATCAAGTTATCACACTAGTTCCATGCTTAAGCTTTTTGGAAAGCTTAACAGTTGTAGATTTTCAGTAATACAGAGAGAAACTCTTAAAGGATTTTACAACCGAAAATGAGCAAAAAACAAATGCTGAGCAATATAATAGATGCCAAAAGGAAATGTAAACAAATCAATTATTTGTAACCACAACAAGTAGCCACTCATCCACTTCTGTACGCCTAAATTCTCTTATTGCAACAAATTTCATCAGGACAGGCAATGACACCAAAATAATAGAAACGACACTACATCAACTCCATCCCTTTTTAAAAAAAAACTTGACTCGAGTTCAGACAACAACTTCTGGCATGGGGGGTGATAAGGAACAAGTTTACGACATTAACTCTAATCTTTTACAAAATACGACATGGGCCACATTGAGCTCGAAACTTGTTATACTTGCCCACTGAAAAGCTATCTCGACGGAGAAATACCATAACCAGGTCACCTTCATGAAAATCTTTGAAACGGTGATGACAGTCAGCTACTACCTTATAACGAGTGTTGGTCTCCTCTAACATAGTGTGAACTTCATGGTGAAGTACTTGTTGAATTTACTTTGCTATACCTGATAAATTGCTCCAAAATTGAGGCAACACTAATAGGTCCACAGTATGATTTGGAACTTTTGTTTACACTATTTCAAAGGAGCTTTACCAGTAGGGCGATTCACCATGGTATTGAACATAAATTCCACCTAAGGCAGCACAACATCCCATTGCTTAGGCCAATCACCGATGACACTGCGTAACATATTGCCTAGAGTATGATTCACTACCTTTGTTTGGCCGTCAGTCTAGGGGTGATGAGCAGAGTTGAATTGTAACTTTGTCCGAAAACGTTGCAACAATTCTTTCCATAAACGATTCATGAAAGGCATGCCTCTATCATTGGTAATAGACTTGGGAAAGCCATGGAGGTGAACTATCTTGTGATAGAACAAATGTGCCACAAAGCTCGTGTCAGCAGCTTTCTTGCATGGTAGGAAGTGTGCCATTTTGGAGTAACGGTTGACGACTACAAACATGATCGTGCCAAAATTGTACTATATTGTGGCTAATTTTTTATCGTATTTAAGTGTATAAAGGCTTTTTTCTAGTTGTTGCTGGCATACAAGGTATTTCAGGTATTGGAGATCCAAAGTGGGATTTTCGAGTGCGAAACAAGCCAAAATTCAAGAAATACAGCCCAGTGCATTGGTGACCTTACTCATGCACTTCTAAGATTGTGTTGGTCCAAACCAACACACCACCTACGAACTTAGAAGATGAAGATTGGAAGAAGCTAAGTGTGCGGGTCTAGACAAGCACACCACCTGTGAATAGAGGGAAAAAATTGAGGACATAAGTCATGTACACTGGTCACTACACAGGTTCATAACCACACACATCGGGCAACACTACCCGTGCACATAAGGACCAATTCTGATGACATCAACCATTTCAGACCTAAATTTGGAAACTTTAATATTAGTGGTAAAATCTAAAGAATTATGAGTCAGCATAACTACCCAAAGATGCGAGAGTTGGAGATGCCACATCACCAAAAGTTAACCTTCAAGAACCTACCTAAGCTGACCAAATATGGTTTCATAACACCCACCGGGGCTATCGAGATGGTCGGGCCAAACCTCTGGTCGGGATTGAATCATTGGTCAGAGAGAACAAGGCTTGGTCGGGTTTTGGTAGATGATCGACAGATCGACACGTGAACACTATCATATACATGCAGAATGAGTCATACTCCAATAAGGTGTCTCGAAGCACACTTTGATAAGGAAGCGAGTTTCCATATCGATGCCAGAGTCCAAATTAGGCAAGAGACCTAATGCGTGAAGAACATGAAACAGGAAAGAAGAATGAAAAAAACTCAAACATGTCAACTTCATTTACTTGTATAGCACGAATTAAGGTTCTATGCATGCATAAATAGACCCTAATAACACCTATTAAAGGGTTGAAGACAAATCAAGACTCTAGAGAGCACGAGAGACTTAATGTGTAATCAATTATTCATAGTGAATTTCTTTCTTCGCCGGTTTTTGGCAACCGTGGACGTTTCCCCGTTCTTGAGATTTTACCATGTAAAATCCTAATGTTTCTTTTGCTTTCTTAATTATTCATAATTAGCAATTGTGTGATTTTATATACATTCTATTCGACGTGTGATCCATCCAAAAGTCATTGTCAACAACTGGTGCTAGAAGAAGGTGTGTGAACCTTCGACATTATAATTAGCCAGAGATTTAGTCATAAAAAGTGAAATCATGGTTTCTAGCACCAACAAAAATTTGTCCCTACGAAACGTTGATGTCTCACGAGAGGCGAATGTCATGGATGCCGATGTATCTTGAACGTATCTACCTTTAAGAACTCCACCATCAAGCAGACCGGACGCCTTCACAACCACGGCTTGACTATTGGGATATCTCAAAATGCATTCAGGAAAATTCAAGAATCCTTGTGGAGAGTCATTGATGATGCCACCAAATGGGGAATTAGCATAACCATAACCGCGAACCTGAATTCGCCATACCAGCTCTCTACACCCGTGGTAGCTCAAGGACCCAATGTGCACTTTGAGATAGTGGAAACTACTCCAGACGCAGCCCAAAATTCTGGAAGAAATAAAGCAAAGAAATGGGACAAAAGAGGGTGTTCACACAGAAGAAGCAACCCTCACTTGGATAGAAAGGTGGAGGAACATGATGAGTCAAACCCACGCGAGGATATCATAGGGTACGGCGGTTCAAGGCTATATTCTGAGAAGGAAGACAGGTATGATGGATGAAGTAAGAAGCCCCAACTGAATTTAAGTGATGATGAGCATGCTCCCAGATGGTGAAGGGACCCGTATGGGATTACAGTGCACCAAAGGCATGGTGAACCCAAAGGGGAGCGCAAAGTCCTTCTCAAGAGGATTGAAGCTTTGGAGAAAAAGAAAAATCAAGATAACCCCCTTGTTGGGATTCTTGGGAACCTATTCACCGATGCCATAAGGCAAACTCACTTTTCGGAGAAACTTAGGATGCCTCATGTGGAACAGTTCAAGGCCAACACCGATCCACAGGAACACATTAGGAGATACTAGAGTGTCATGGCTCAGTACAATTATGATGACGCTTTCATATGTCGTATGTTCCTTTAGACATTAAGGGATCAAGATAGGAGTTATAGGAGCCCAAAGAAAGACTCGGGTAACGGGGAAATCAACACCATTTTTTGTGGCCCTAATACTGAAAGTAGTAGCGGAGAAAGAATGTCTGAAGTTAGGGAAATCGTGAACAACTAAAGAAGTATGGAGGTGAATTATCTAGGTCCCGATCGGAAGAAAGCAAAGCAAGGATGGGGACCAATAATTTTCACTGAAGCGGACGCTCACGAGTCGAAGGTCATACCAAACATCGCGATTGTTGTCTCAGTTCGCATCGGGCATAGGCAAGTGAGAAGAATACTGATCGACTATGGTAGTTCAACAGGCATTTTGAGCATAGAAGCGTTTGATCAACACGGACTACAGAGGGGTGATCTCCAACCACTAAAGATTCCCTTGAAGGGTTTTGGAGGGACCGAGGTCAGAGCGTTGGGAACCGTTAAACTACCAGTAGAAGTTGGAAGCTTTCCTTGTACGAAGACAGTATTGCTCTATTTTATGGTCGTAAATGTCAAGAATTGGCCATATAACGCTCTGCTAGGCTGGCTCTTCCTGAACAAAATTAAAGCCGTAATTGCAACCTATGCGTTCATAGTGATATTTTCAACTGAAGCTGGTGTGGGGATCATGAAAAGCTCACAAGAATGGGCTAGGAAAGAGAAACTCACCTTATACAGGGAAAAGGCAGAGTCGGGGGTAATGCAAGTGGATGCTGTCAACAAAGATGAAGACCTAAAAGTAGACCCACTAGAGACAAAGGCCGAAACCCCGACCGGGTTCGATTTAGACCCTGAGAGAGGCAGCACCAAAGAGTGACAAAGGCCTAGAGGAACCGACCATGGAAGTTACCATAAGCAACAATGACCTCAAGAAGACTGTTAGGCTTGGGTCCAAACTGACAAAGCACGATCAAAGTAAGATGGTCGAACTCTTAAGAAAATACAAAGATGTATTCACTTAGGAGCACGCAGACATGCCAGGGATCGATCCAAGTATAATTTCACATTACTTAGCAGTGAATCCCGATCAGAAACAAGTTATCCAGAAAAGGATGCGCTTCCACTCAGAAAGAAACAAGGTGATCAAGGAATATGTGGACAAGCTATTGGCCTCATGATCCATTCAGGAGGTGCAATATCCTTACTGGGTTACCAACATAGTCTTGGTGAAAAAGAAAAATGGCCAATGGAGGATGTGTGTGGATTTCATCGACATTAACAAAGCATATCTGAAAGACAGATTCCCTTTGTCTCGAATTGACCAGTTGGTAGATGCAACGGTCGATCATGAACTGTTAAGTTTCATGGACGCCTATTGAGGTTAAAACTAGATCAAAATGTTCAAACCATATGTGGAAAAAACCTCATTCACAACTGACTAGGGATTGTATTGCTATAAGGTTATGTCGTTTGGGTTAAATAACGCAGGGATAACTTACAAATGGCTGGTAAATAAAATGTTTGCTTGATAGATTGGTAGGAATATGGAGGTATACGTGGACGATATGCTAACCAAAAGTGTAACGTTCGGAGATCATCCGACCGACCTAAGAGATACGTTTGAAGTGCTACGAAAATGTGGGATGAAGCTAAATCCAAAGAAGTGCGTATTCGGGGTACCATCAAGCAGGTTCATGGGATTTCAGGTTAACTATAGAGGGATCGAAGTAAACCCAAAGAAAATAAGAGCCTTGCAAGAAATTTGGTCTCCAAAGATATTAAAGGAAATCCAAAGATTGACGGGTTGCCTTGTGTCACTAAGTCGGTTCATAAGTAAATCATCGAACAAATGCCTACCCTTTTTCAAAGCAATTAAACTGGGCAATGGGGTAGAATGGAATGATGAGTGCGATCAAGCATTCATAAAAATCAAAGAATACTTGGGAAAAGCTCAGATATTATCTAAACCACTTGAAGGAGAAGTGCTCTACCTCTACCTGTCTAAAACAAACGTAGTGACAGGGCCAGTACTGGTCAGATTGGAAGAGGAAACGTAGAAATCTGTATACTACACCAGCAAAGCTTCGTTACATGCGGAAACAAGATATTCTCCAGCTGAATAAATGGCATTGGCCCTAGTAACAGCAACGAAAAAGCTAAGATCGTATTTTCAACCTTACAAAATTGAAGTATATATTGATTGTCCATTGAAATAGATTTTATCAAAACCCGAGGTGTCGGGAAGGCTGACTAAATAGGCAGTGGAACTAAGCGAGTTTGACATAGTCTGCTCTCCAAGAGCGAAGATCAATGGGCAAGTTGTAGCATATCTGGTTACGGAATTTGCTGAGTCGAACTATGAAGCGATTAGGATCTTAAGAGAAAAGGATTTGTTTGCTTGGAAACTACATGTAAATGGATCGTCAAACACACACGGAAGTGGGGCTTGCATAGTTATATCCATGCTAGAAGGTGACCAGATGGAATGTGCCTTGCGATTTGACTTCAAAGCCACTAACAATATGGCAGAATATGAGGCGCTTCTAGTAGGCCTTAGGGTGTGCACGACACTGGGAGCAGATGAGTTGGAAATATTAAATGACTCACAGGAGATGATCAATCAAGTTCTAAATGAATACCAAGCCAAAGACAACAATGTGGCTACATATTTTGAAAATACAATCACGGTTAAATGCTCAAGGCTAACCTAGAGGGGGTGAATAGGTTAGACACCTTTTTCGACTCCCTTAGAAACAAACAAAAGTTTGTCCCTCTAGATTGCTTATATCACAATATATATATTAATTAAAGACAATTAATCAATACATAAACACAAGTAAAGTGTGATACAAACAAGTAATTGTAACACATACACAATCAATGTTATAGAAAGGAAGTCAACATACATATAGATTTCTATCCATAATACAAATATTAGAGAGATAGGGATAGAGAAAAGTTGACACAAGATATAACGTGGTAAACCTCTGAAGAGGAAACATCCACGGGCTAGCAGCCACCGGCAAACAAAATCCACTAGTAGATAAGACAAGTACAATCTCTCAAGTGACCTCTTGACCTAGAAACTACCCTTATATCCTACTCTAGAAGTTTCCGCCCAATGCTCAACAATCTGAGGCTTCACACCTCTTGTCAAGACTTCTTTGCTCACCTTATTCCAGTCCTCACGACTCTAGTCAAGATTTCCTTTCTCACCTATCCGAGTTCTCCCAACTCTAGGCAAGACTTCTTGCTTGACTATCCGGATCCTCCCAACCCTATCCAAGACTTTCTTGCTCGACAATCCAAGGCTTCACACCTCTTGCCAAGACTTCCTGCTCAACACCATAGGTTTCACACCTAATGTCAAAACTTCCTTCTCACAAGGCATCTAGGTGATCATGAATGCAAAATGCAAACAAGCACGCAACATAGAATGCTATGATCAACACATCCCATGGAAAATACTAGACAAGAGCATGTATGCACAAATCACATATAGTCTAGTTAATCATGCATGTATAAACAATCTAGTTCATGTAAGATATGTTCAATACCAATCACAACCTAGATACATGCATGCATCTAAACTTGAATCACAATAAATGATCAATAAATCTCAAGATCAAGTTTAAATCACATAAACCTAAAACATGCTAAAATTCATATGACAATGTCAATTAGATTTAAGCTAAAGTTCTAGAGAATATTCCTAATCATAGATTCAACCAAAACACATGAATAGCTCAAAAGAACATAAACACATGTATGATGTGAAAATTTTGGCCAAGAGAGCCTAATACATGTGAGGAACAATTTTTCGCAAAATCAAACAATCAAAGATCATAAAATAGTTCTAGAATCAAAGCTAGCACAATACAATCCCAAACATGTGATAACATAGGCAAAATCAAAACCTAACTCAACATGTATGATTTCAATTGAAACTCAATCTAGCTTTAAAAGTGTTCAAAACACAAATCAAAATACTCACAATATATAAATATATGTAGAAGAAGAAAACCCATGGCAATTGACCAAGTTTTAGAGGAAAACTTTGAGATAAAATCAATACCTTAGTTGATTTAGGTGCAGTCCCGTTTTTATATGATTAGACATCAAAAACAGCAGCAACAATAACTCAAACCTTCAGAGAAAAGATGGATGATGAATATATGAACACTCTCAACTTCGAATCACTCAAATCGGAGTTCTAACGAAGAAGTAATGGTGTTTTGAAGGTGAGAAAATTTAGAGAGAAAATTTCTGCACACTTGTTTGAATTTCTTCTTAGAATGAAATGTGAGAGGGAAAGAGTTTATAAAGGAGTGGGAAACTTGGACATATGTGAAACAAATATTATGGTGTGTTATATATTAATCTAGAGGGGGGGGGGGGTGAATAGATTTTAAACAAATCTACCCAATTTTCGTTAAAGGTCAAGATTACAAAAATGCCCTTATCTAGTTACAAAAATACCACAAGTGTAATAAGTGCGGAAATAATAAAGACACTTGAGATATACGTGGAAAACCTCCAAATGGGAAAAACCATGGGTTGTTAAGTGCGCCACACTCGAACAACGAATCCACTAATGATAGAGGCGTTACAACCTACTCCCGGTAAATAACCCACTACCGCTACCTAATCCCGGTATTAAGTGGACCTAGTCCAATTTGCTTACGCTTGAAGCAACCTACTCCCAGATGCAACGCAAGACTTGCTTCTCTTCACTGAAAAGATAAACACCCTATGTGAATATATGATGATATTCAAACAACAAACAAGGCTAGGGTACCTTATATGCTTATCTAGAATTATGTGATGGCAATATATGCAATCCTAGATATCAAGAGCTAAATGACATGTCATAAAGCTTAGCTAAACATAGAACAAGCAATTCTATGAAGCTATCATAAAAGCCATATCAACACATGTTGTCATCAAGCATGGCAAGGACTATAATGCAATCACTTTATGCAATTAATGAGTCCTAATCAACAATGTCTAAATGCAATGCATAGAGACTTAGCAAGAAGGGCAAATATGTCCTAAATTCAAGCTATCAACAAACAAACCCAATCATGTAAAGGAACTCATAAATATATGCAATGAATGAAGTCCTAGCATTTAATCAACTAATAAATGCATTAAAAACATCATCTTGGAAAACATGAACAAATGACAAAGATGAGATTTTTGTTCAACTTACCAAGTCAATCAAAGATGAAGACCCATGCCTAAAAATGCTCAATAATGCATGAAGGATGATGGGTTTTGGGTTTGGAGAGTTAAATAATAACTCTTGGAGCTTCTCTCTCAAAGCAAATACTTTCTCACTCTAAAAAATGGTTTGGAAGCTCTGAAAAACGAGAGAGGAAGAAGATGACACATAAATATGAGCCCTAGAACAAAACTACATCGTTTTGAAAAATGCCCAAAATTTACTCAGTGCGCTGGTGAGTTGCAATGGTTGACAAGCGCCACACCAGCGCACACCTACTGTCCAAGGGGCGCTGGTGAGGTGCGCTTGTGCACCAGCGCAGCCTCGACAGCACAAAAGCTCGAGATTCGAGAGACCCGAAACATGACCAAACGACATCCAAACCTTTCGTATAATATACAAAGGTATGGAAGTCTAATTTCTACTCCAATTTATAAAACATGATTTGGAAGTCTGTAGAAAAGGTTATGGTCATTTGAGTGACCAAAGGTCAGAAACGGACAACAACAGAGATGCTCTGTTTTTGTAGTCACTTTGGAGATTTCAAAACCAATCCAAACAGTCATGAAATATTACGAATAATGTACCATTGGAAAGGTATGGGTGTCTAGTTTATACAGAAATTTTCAAAACTCATTTTGAATCATTGTATAAAAAGATATGGTTACAAGACCATACAAAGGTCAGTTTAAAAAACATTTAAATCATTGAAATACACTCTTTTGAAACTAGACACCTTACTCCACATAACCAAACCAAGAGAAGAATACGACCTTCTCAAATGGTCACTCAATGCGCTAAGACAAACACTCTATCGTGCAAGCGTGAACAACACACAAAACCACACTATAAATGCACATAGACAACAATGAAGCACACATGCATAACAAATCAAATGCAAGTAAGTGTGTGTGTGAGCAACACATAATGCATGTCAATACAAATGCAAAGATGTGATCAATATAAACATGCAAGAAGAGTTATCAAAACAAGAATGCACACTCATATAAACACACAACATATACGAATAAGAAATATGCATGAGTTGTGAGTGTGTGCAACTATATCTCTTACAAGCAAGTAAGCACAAGAATTTTACCATTGGTGCTTCTCCTCTTGAGGTCTTAAGAGCCTAAGCTACCCTTACATAATACGCCAAACATGTGATTTGTTTACGAAATAAGCCAATCAACAATTGAGGACTTTACAATCTCCCCCTCTGGCTATTTCGTGACAAAACCACCACTCATATTGATCCTCACAAAACAAAATAAATCACCGGGAAGATATTCTACATTACAAAGAGATAAACATAAAAAAAAACTTCAAATCTTCAATCTCTTGTAGAACTATCAACCCTACACCCAAAGTAAGCACAAACACACTTTCCAACAAGTGCATGTGAGATGATCAAGTGAATATAAAACAAAAGCAATTGCATTCAAAAATATGAGTATGACATCATGAAATGCTTATGCAATGCTCTCCCTCAACGGTTTACTCCCCCTACATGTAATCTCCCCCTCAAACAAGTACACTCATGCAATGATCCCCCTCAAAGCCAACACATGCTATTCCTCTAACATCACAATGCTAGATCAATGCTACTCCCCATTTTTGTCATGATATAGGCAAAGGAGAAGTCCCCAACCAGATCACTCAAGGCAAAGAAAGAAAAGAGCATACAAGATTGTTGCATAATTATATAAGCCATATTTATGCAACTCTATTAATAGGAGAGAAACAAGGAGATTTATTTGAAGAAAATGTGTGAATAAAAAAATGCTTTGCATACAACACATGTTGCATTCAAGTCCAAAAATAATGGTATTTGGCAAAGCAAATGACAAAGGTTTCCAATATAATTCAAACCAATTTCACCATTTGTCATGAGAGAAGCAAGGATATAGAGTTTTATAGATTCATGTTTTAAATGGCACTATATCCAACTTTATAAGCTAAACATGGCATGAGCAACTTTGTACCCTATTTGATTTTTCCGGGAGGATACCTGTATGATAGTAACCATGTTCAACTAATAAAGAAAGAGAGACATTGATGCAACATTTTAGCTTATTTTCACACAATATTTTGCATTCAACAATTGCAATCAACAATTCATGCTTTATCATTTTTCATTAGCATGTCATTAAAGAATCATCATGTCATGGAGATAATTATATGTCAATTAATATGTACTTCCTATGTAGATCTCCTAGTCCAAAAATGCATGTTTGAATATAAATATGACATGGATTGTAATCAAAGCAAAGTTCACACTTATTGAAGAAAATACAATATACTATAGTAAGTGCAACCAAGCTACTCAAGCAATCAATAAAGGAGCATAAACATTTTAAGAAAAGTTTGGATGCAACAATTATACAATAGCTCTCTTTGCTTGAGTTCCCTTTATGGGGTCAAAGACCACAACTCATCACTCCATGTGACAAATCCCAATTGATCTACTAAATCCATTGGACCTAGTTGAGCTTATGGGTGAAAACTTAGCATAATGACAAGCGGGTTCATCTTTTTTAATCCACTTAGGTGACACATTGTCATTCCTAGTGGTCAAGACCAGCATATTACTCCTAGGATCATTAACACGAGCTTTCCTAGTCACATGCATACTGGCTCCCCTTTTTCTTTCAATCATGCTCTTAGTTCTACACATGTTAATGTACTTGAAGCAATTTGGTCTAATATGACCATTAACCCCACAAAAATGACATGAAGGAATAAAATGAGGGGTCATACCATTCCTTCATGAGGACAAAGGTGATTTCCAATGTCTTCGAGCTTTCCTTTGGTATTGTATTGATTCTCTTCTCCCTTGTTGTTGAGTTGGAGAAGATCGCTTCCTTTGTTGAGCATGCAGGAAATGCTTATTGGCTTGATGGCTTTTAGTTTAAAGGATAGTTGCTTGAAGTGCTCTCATTGGTTGAGCTTGAGCTTGACTTCTTGGTGCCATCTTGACTTTGACATTTCTAGAACACTCTCCTAGTTCAATTTTCTTCTTAGGATGAAGTGGAGGAAGAGGTTCCTTGAAGTCCAAGCTCTTGACAAATGCCGTCTTGCTAGGAGTTGAGGTCTCCTTGTCATCTTCAAACCCTAGACCTCTCTTGTCACTTGGCTTATTGCCAACTCCTAACATATGGTCAAGCTTCTCCGTACTCGAAGTCATCTTAGCAATCAACTCTCTAGCTTCTCTAAGCTCCTCCTTCAAGCTTTCTTCCACTTTTCTTCCATTCTCCACTTTCTCACTTAAGTGAGTCACTTTGGTTGATAGTTTGAGGTTCTCTTCCTTTAGCTTCCGAACCTCTTTCTTCATATTCAACCTTGAGCTTTGAAAATGCTCAATGAAACCTTCAAGGTTCATACTCTCTACATTTCCATTTGTAGAGTGAGATGAAGAACTCTTATCACTAGAGTCATCACTAGTGTCACTTGTTGCCATGATGGCATCATCAATATAAGTAGCTTCACTTATCACTCTCATAGCTACTTTTTCATCACATCCTTCTTCAAGGTTGCGAACTAAGGCCTTGTTTCCTTTTTCTACATCTTCCACAAAGGAGGCTCCAAAAGCCGTGTAGTTAAGAATAATCTCTTCATCACTAGAGGAATCATCTCCTTCATTGAAGTTATCACTTCCACTATCAATTGATGGGGTGGTCACCACCTTTCCTTTCTTCTTCTTTTTTGAATTAGCACATTCAGAGGCAAAGTGACCTATCCTACCACAGTCACAACATCGGACCCCTTTCCTTCCGGTCTTTTCTTCCCTAGGCTCAAACTTTTTGAAAGGAGTCTTTTTCTTCAAGTCTTGACCCTTGGATCTGAAACCTTTTCTCTCGGACTTGTAGAATTTCTTGAACTTCCTCATTAGTAAAGCCATTTCCTCATCCGAGTCATCACTTTCCTCCTTCTCAACTTTGGAGGGTTTCAAAGAAATTCCCTTTTGCTTTTTAGGAGATGTGGTTGTAAGATCATTCCTAGATTCATAAGCTAGTAGCCTCCCAATCACTTCACTCGGCTTCATATACTTGTAAGCACTATTCTCTTCTAAAGCCGTCACCTTAGACTCAAATCTTTTGGGTAGAGATCTCATAATCTTTTGCTTGATTCTCTTATCCGAATAAGGGTCACCAAGTAGAAGACTTTGATTCACAATGTCCATTAACCTTACTTCAAAGTCATTAAAGCACTCGTTCTCATCCATCTTGAGCAATTCGAATTGCGTTTGGAAAACTTGAAGCTTCGATTCCTTAATCACATTGGTTTCCTCATGTGCAACCTCCAGGATATCCCATGCCACCTCAGCTATCCTAGTATTTTGAACCAACTAGTACTGGTTCTCATCCATTGCACATAGGATGGCATGCATTGCCTTTCTATTCCATTTTGATGCCTCAAACTCTTGTTCGTTACACTGTGCCTTTGGCTTGAGTACATCATCTCCTCCATCCGTAGGAGTCATCATGGGTGGAGTGTAGCCATCTTCAACCGCCATCCATACCCTGTCATGAATTTGGCAAATGTACGACTCCATCTTGCCTTTCCAAGAGGCATAATTCAATCCGGTGAGAAGTGGAGGTCTAGTGCTAGAAGCTCCCTCGTTGCCACCGTTTATACTCATTGTGTTTAATGAATGAATGATATGAATGCAAGTGTATGAATGATCAATACACACACAAAATGCAACACACACCAAAATGAGCAAGGATCACCTATGTATGTCTAGGAACCCGCTCTGATACCAATTGAAACAAATATTATGGTGTGTAATATATTAACCTAGAGTGGGGGTGAATATATTTTAAACAAATTTACCCAATTTTCGTTAAAGGTCAAGATTACCAAAATGCCCATATCTAGTTACAAAAATACCACAAGTGTAATAAGTGCGGAAATAATAGAGACACTTAAGATATACGTGGAAACCCTCTAAATGGGAAAAACCACGGGCTGTTAAGTGCGCCACACTCGAACAACGAATCCACTGATGATAGAGGCAATACAACCTACTCCCGGTAAGTAACCCACTACCACTACCTAATCCTGGTATTAAGTGGACCTAGTCCAATTTGCTTACGCTTGAAGCAACCTACTCCCGGATGCAACGCAAGACTTACTTCTTTTCAATGAAGAGATAAACACCCTATGTGAATATATGATGATATTCAAACAACAAACAAGGCTAGGGTACCTTATATGCTTATCTAGAATTATGTGATGGCAATATATGCAATCCTAGATATCAAGATCTAAATGACATGTCATAAAGCTTAGCTAAACATAGAACAAGCAATCCTATGAAGCTATCATAAAAGCCATATCAACACATGTTGTCATCAAGCATGGCAAGGACTATAATGCAATCACTTAATGCAATTAATGAGTCCTAATCAACAATGTCTAAATACAATGCATAGAGACTTAACAAGAAGGGCAAATATGTCCTAAATTTAAGCTATCAATAAACAAACCCAATCATGCAAAAGAACTCATAAATAGATGCAATGAATGAAGTCTTAGCATTTAATCAACTAATAAATGTAATAAAAACATCATCTTGGAAAACATGAACAAATGACAAAGATAAAATTTTTGTTCAACTTACCAAGTCAATCAAAGATGAAGACCCATGCCTAAAGATGCTCAATAATGCATGAAGGATGATGGGTTTTGGGTTTGGAGAGTTAAAGAATAACTCTTGGAGCTTCTCTCACAAAACAAATACTTTCTCACTCTAAAAAATGGTTTGGAAGCTTTGAAAAACGAGTGAGGAAGAAGATGACACATAAATATCAGCCCTAGAACAAAACTACATCGTTTTGAAAAATGCCCAAAATTTACTCAGTGCACTGGTGAGCTACACTGGTCGACAAGTCCACAAATACATGTATCTCCCCCTCAATACATGCCAAATACAAGAATTCTTAACCAAATCTTAAGACTAATTATTACATGCCATTGAAAGTTCACAAGTTAACAAAAACAACATAAAAAGGAAACTAAGTAACTAGCAACTCTTAACAACTCTTTCTCCCTCTTTTTGACATGAAATGATGCCAAAAGGTAAGAAACATACCATAAGACTTAAATACTAGCTACTAGATCCACCAAATAAAGATATGCGTGTAGTTGACCTAACATAATGCTTGAGAGATGGTCTTGAACTTGTGGCAATACACTCCTCCAACTCTTTTATTCTAGCATCTTGTTTTTCAACTATAGCACTAAGTTCATCAACCTTCTTCTTCAAATATAAAGCCCAATTTGGAAGAATATTTATGCTAGTCTCTTGACAATCAACTTGTGAACCGCTAAATAGTCCAAAAGTATCACATGTCTTACCCTTATCCTTATATGACATGTATGACACATGTTTATCACTATACTTTTCCAAGGGTTGTACCAACATATCATCTCCACTACTTTGAACACCACGAGCTAAACACAAAGAAGTTATAAACCCTGATAATGCAAGCTTCTTATCTCCTCTAGTTGAGAAAGCCGCATTATCTAAGTAAAACATAAGCAAATCCCCAAGGTTTATAGGTTGATTAGTCACCAAGGCATACACTATTTTGATCTTGTCTTTATTCAACTCGGTTGAATTCGAAGATCCAATAATATTTGTGCAAATAAAAAGATGCCAAAATGTACTTGCCTTTGTTAACTCATGTTGACTAATATATGCTCTACCTTTCCACTCAAAAGAAGCATTGTCACATAGAGTTCTACCCATGATATTAAGATTCTTAATGATATCAATATCTAGAAAGTTTGAATCAATATCATTAGATAGTCCAAGAAACTTGTTAATGTTTACCGGGTTAACTCTAAACACAACACCCCTAATCTCCATCAAAGCATCCAATAAGGTGGCACTCTCTCTATATTCATGATAAAATTCTCTAACAATAGTGTCATTCACTATTCCTAGCATGTTCACCCAAGATTCCCAATTTCTATCCTTAATGCATTTAAGAACATAAGAATCTTTACATTTACCTAAGTCAATGCCTCTCTCTTGAAATATCTTTTCAGTTACAAAGATTCCTAAATCCTTTGACCTTGAAGCTTTGGATCCCTTTGAGGTAGACTTGGCTTTCACAATGGGATTCGATTGATTTCCACTTCCGGTAACCTTAGTTCTTCCCATTTGTTCTTGTGAAATAAGATGCAATATACATACAACAAAAGTGAGTGAAAGACAAAACAAACATATTAGTCACAAATATATAAACACAATGATATATGACTTAAGAATGAATTATCATGCAAGTCAAAGATAGTGAGTAATATCTTACAAGTATCATTAAGTCAAAATATGCCAACATGTAACAAAATGAAGCATGTGAACATATCATAAAAGATAACAATGTCTAACATACAATGCTCCCCCTTGATAAATGCTATAACTAAAATCAATGATAGCATAAAGTTCACAAAGATGTTCACACAATCACACATTTAAGTAATTTGAAGAAATATCAACAAAATAAGCTTCATATGCTAAGAGAGATACACAAAGATTTTTCAAGTTCTCTCATAATTCTTCAACAATTGCAAAGATATCATCATACTCATAAACAAAGTGTTTGTGAGAGAGATATGCTTCAAATATATATCAAGAAGTAGTTCGATAATCAACAAGCAAACAATTTTTAACAACTATTTATCTTAAGCTTTTTCCATAAAAAGTCAAACCGATTATCATCTGGAATTTTTTCTTTTAAGAGAATAGATTTCAACACATGAGCTTGTGTGTGCATATGGCTCGTCATCCCATTTTTGTTTTTCAACCCGAGCTCATTTGATTTTCAACTAAACTCCTTTTTAAGCCTTCCTCCTTTTCTTTTTAGGCTTTGAATCAAAGATTTTTTTTTTAAAAAAAAATAAATCATTTCAACACTTCTTTGATTTTTCCATTTTTCTTACATAAACAAAATTCACTTCATGACGACTTTCACTCATCACAATGGTGTAGCTCTTTCCAACATTGGGTAGCTTTCATAACCAATGTGTGTAGCCCTTTCCATGAAGGTGCTCGCTGAGTTCTATGTAATTGCCGAAGCAAAATGGATACTAACCATAGGTCATTTTAAATGTACTTAAGCACAAAAACTTCAAGGTGTATCCAATGTTTACATATTAGTAAACTCAACCTACTAGCAAAACATATAAAAGAAGCATAGTGCAAATTTTAGAAGCCAAAATTTTATGGCTCATAAGCACATGATCTAAGAGCAATAAGTAGAGACTTATTCAAGATCATTACTTCTCTAATGAGTAGCTTTCAAAGAATATGAAGCTCATATTTTCAAAAGTAATGCCACTCAATATACTATACACAAACAATCATCAAAGTTAAGATCAATGTGAACAATATCACTATTAGATCCTAAAATAGCAAATGTCAATGAGAACCATATGTATGCTATACAAAATTCTCTAATATGAGCTATTAGATGTATGTCAAGAATTGAGTCAAAAGTTGAATATCTAAGAGAACATGCATTAGAGTATAGAGATACCCTTTTGCACATTATATTCACCAAATATCATACTTTCGCCCTTTTTAGGAGCACTCTTACCTTGAATGTCCTCATGACACCAAGTTGACGATGTTTCACAACAAGAGTATAAAAAGCATAATATCTCAATCCAATCAACACATATAACAAAAGAAATTCTCTAAATTTAATCAACAAATTTTGACCATCATAACAATCATGATGTGAGATAACCAAGCTCATATCAATACATTGAGTATTCAAAGCTAGTAAGGAAGAATTCTCAACACAATTGATATATAGCCTCAAAGCTATCTCACATGTGCTTCTTATTTTAGTGATAAGAGCACTCACCCTTGAACCACTTGTTCTTGGGTGTACTTACACAAACATTTCCAATATCATCCTTGACAACAATGTTAAATCTAGAGTAAAGTCCTTCAATGACTTGATTAAGAAGAATATCATTAACACACTCTTCCTTAACATTTTTAACACAAGCTTTGTCAAGTTAAACAATATTAGAATTCTTTCTACTCCATAACGTTTTCTCATGCTTAGAAATATTATCATGTTTCTCAACTTTCAAGGCCTTGTCATGTTCAAGTTGAAGTTTAATCTCCTTATCCCTAGATTCATATCCTAATTTGCATTTTTCAATATATTTATAACACCTAGGCTTAATATGACCTATTGTGTTGCAATAATGGAAAATTGGAATAAAAGATGAGATTGTACCTTTTAGAGTTGAACTAACTTCACTAGGATTTTGCAAAGATACCTTGTTTGCTAACTTCTTCTTGGCTTCTGATCTTCTCTTCTTATGTGGTTTCTTATCAATCACGACTTCATCAAAATATGTAGGAAGTGGTGCTTCTAAGAGCTCCTCTTCAACTATCAAGTCGTCTTCACCACTATGAGAGTTAACAAGATTCCTAACACTAGACACACTAACCGAATCATTTACTAAATCCTTGATAGCCTCCTTACCCATGTCTATTTCTTACATCAATTCTTGTTCTCTCTTCTTCAAAGAAGATATCACATTATCCTTCTCAAGGTTAATCATTTCAAGTTCTCTAAACTTCTTCATAATATCACCTTTTTCACTAAGAAGTCTACGAGTAACAACCATAAACTCATCTAGTTGCTTCTTGATCAAATCATCCTTCTCAACTACTTTTCTTTGAGAATTGTCTCTAGCTGTTTCAAGCTTTTCTATCTTTTTCAACAACTCAAGATTAGTAGGAATGGAATTGGAGCTTCCATCATGATTTGCATCAAGGTTCTTGTTCAAAGATATTGTACTACCAACATCTAGTGGAGAATGAGAAGCCGTTAGAGCTACAAAGTTTCTCACCAACTCTTCATCACATGAAGACTACTACTAGAGCTCTCATTGTAACTAGAATTACTATCACTCCAAGTAGCCGCCAACACTTTGCCATTCCTGTCTTTCTTAGATGGCTTCTTGGTGCACTCACTAGCAAAGTGACCAAAACCTTGACAATTATAGCATTGAACCTCTTTCTTGTTCATTGCTTGACTATTCTTAACAATCCTTGGAGATGATGTTCTATTGACTCATTTTTCTTTAGAAGACTTGCCTTTAAGTTTGGAATTCTTCTTTAGAAACTTCTTGAACCTTCTAACCAAGAGTGCCATTTCTTCATTTTCATCATCACTCTCCTCCTCTATAGCATTGAGAGCGATTCCCTTACTTTTAATCTTTGGCTTCAAGCACATCTCATAAGTTTGGATAGACCCAAGCAACTCATCGATGTTCAGACTATCCACATCCTTGCTTTCCTCAATGGTCGTCACCTTTGATTTGAATCTCTTAGGAAGAGACGTAAGGATTTTCCAATTTAAACGCTCTTTTGAGATAGGTACTCCAAGTGCTTGACATTGGTTAGCTATGTTAAGAAGCTGGAATCGGAAATCTTCAAACTTTTCTTCCTCACCCATACTTAAACCTTCAAATTGTGATGCCAACATTTGAAGCCTCGATTTCTTCACCGCTTAGGTTTCTTCATTAGTAACTTGAAGAGTATCCCAAGCTTCCTTTGTGGATTCAAGATTTTGAATATAGGAGAATTGATGCCCATCAACTCCCCCAAATATGACATTCAGAGCACGATGGTGCCATTTATCAACCTCAAACTCATTCGTTGTCCATTCACTCCTTGGCTTGAGTATCATGGTTCCATCCTCTTGAACCTTGGTAGGAGGACTATAACCTTCTTCCATTACCAACCAAGCCCTTTCATCAATAGAGTGGATGTAGGCTTTCATCCTCAACTTCCAATACCCATAGTTAGTGCCACGAAGTAATGGTGGCCTAGTATTTAAGGCTCATTCCGCCATTACATCATCTTGTAAACCCATGACTTCAAACGCCTTGCAAAAACCGTGAATGTATCACCTCGGACTCAAACTAAGTGCAATCTAGTGTCCTGTTCTGATACCAATTGAAAATACAATCACGGTTAAATGTTCAAGACTAACATAAAGGGGGGTGAATAGGTTAGACACCTTTTTTAACTTCCTTAGAAACAAACAAAAGTTTGTCCCTCTAGATTGCTTGTATCACAATATATATATTAATTAAAAACAATTAATCAATATATAAACACAGGTAAAGTGTGATACAAACAAGTAATTGTAACACATACACAATCAATTTTATAGAAAGGAAGTCAACATACATAGAGAGTTCTATCCACAATACAAATATTATAGAGATAGGGATAGAGAAAAGTTGACACAAGATATAACGTGGTAAACCTCCAAAGAGAAAACATCCACGGGCTATCAGCCACCGGCAAACAAAATCCAATAGTAGATAAGACAAGTACAATCTCTCAAGTGACCTCTTCACCTAGAAACTATCCTCATATCCTACTCTAGAAATTGCCGCCCTATGCTCAACAATCTGAGGCTTCACACCTCTTTTCAAAACTTACTTGCTTACCTTATCTGGATCCTCACTATCCAAGGCAAGACTTCTTGCTCAACTAAGTCCTCACGACTCTACTCAAGACTTTCTTGCTCACCTATCCGAGTTCTCCCAACTCTAGGCAAGACTTATTGCTCGATTATCCAGATCCTCTCGACCCTATCCAAGACTTTCTTGCTCGACAATCCAAGGCTTCACACCTCCTGCCAAGACTTCTTGCTTAACACCATAGGTTTCACACCTATTGTCAATACTTCTTTCTTACAAGGCATCTAGGTGATCATGAATGCAAAACGCAAACAAGCATGCAACATAGAATGCTATGATCAACACATCCTATAGAAAATACTAGACATGAGCATGTATGCACAAATCACATATAGTCTAGTTAATCATGCATGTATAAACAATCTAGATCATGTAAGATATGTTCAATAACAATCACAACCTAGATACATGCATACATTTAAACTTGAATCACAAGATATATTCAACAAATCACAAGATCAAGTATAAATCACATAAACCTAAAACATTCTAAAATTTATATGACAATGTCAATTAGATTTAAGTTAAAGTTCTAGAGAATATTCATAATCATAGATTCAACCAAAACACATGAATAGCTCAAAAGAACATAAACATATGTACTGTTGACGTAGATTTTTGGATTATGCCAAAAAAGCCAACAAGGATAGGATTTCGGCTATTGATTTAAAGATAAAGAGATGCAGAGAGAGTAACAAAGACAAGGTTTACGTTGTAAAACTCCGATGGCCGGAGAAACATCCACGGGTGGTTGAAGGATCAACCAAGCCAAAATCCACTAAGAGAATAAGATGTTTACAAGCTCTCGATCTCTCTTTTTCTCTTTGTATTTACTATAATTGTTGTACCCTATATTGCCTATATCTTTTGGAACCAGATTAGGGGTCAATTTATATGCTTATAGAACCCTAGTCTGCTTTGTACAAGTAATACAAGATATTTGTATTTAATTGTGATTCGGTTACTATCTTGAGGTCGATTTGTCTTCTTTCCTGTTTCGGAGTCTCTTATGGAAATCGAGTGGAATTCTAGTAGTGCTGTTCAATTTGGACTTGTTTTTTTATAAGAATGTAGTCTTCGTAAAGAAATCAAGTTATTTCCTGATTGGGGACTCTTCTTATTTAATACTCTATTTCATTTGGGATTCCTTCCTGATGGATATCGTCACGTATTTAATGACAATCCGTATGAAATAAGCACCAAGTTCTTACTCGGGTCGTATTTATTCCCGAGTAAGAGTAATACCTGATGGTCCCGAGTAGTACCGTTTGAGCCCGAGTGGAAGTGTTATTTAACCAGTCCCGAGTGCTGTTAGCTGATCCCGAGTAGGTTTTATTCAGTATATGCTTACTCGGGCTTTTCTTCTCTTTAGTGATGCCTCATAGGATATTTCCAGAATGCACATCTGGGCGTCCACCTGGCTATTTTTTCCTTCCTGTCAATGACGTGTATGCTTTGTAAAATTTACATACAACATGTACTATGTGAGAATTTTGGCCAAGAGAGCCTAATACATGTGAGGAACAATTTTTCACAAAATCAAACAATCAAAGATCATAAAATAGTTCTAGAATCAAAGCTAGCACAATACAATCCCAAACATGTAATAACATAGGCAAAATGAAAACCTAACTCAACATGTATGATTTCAATTGAAACTCAATCTAGCTTTGAAAGTCTTCAAAACACTCACAATATAAAAATATATGTAGAAGAAGAAAACCCAAGGCAATTGACCAAGTTTTAGAATAAAACTTTGAGAGAAAATCAATACCTTAGTTGATTTAGGTGCAATCCCATTTTTGTATGATTAGACACTAAATACAGCAGCAAAACTAACTCAAACCTTCAGAGAAAAGATGGAGGATGAATAGATGAACACTTTCAACTTCGAATCACTCAAATCAGAGTTTAAATGAAGAAGTTATGGTGTTTGGAAGGTGAGAAAATTTAGAGAGAATTTCTGCACACTTGTTTGAATTTCTTCTTAGAATGAAATGTGAGAGGGAAAGAGTTTATAAAGGAGTGGAAAACTTGGACATGTGAAATGACCAAGAGAGGCAAGATGAAGCCAAGCAAGCTTGCTGCCCGAGATGGCGTGTGGGCATCTCGGGGCAGCAAGCCTTCTGCCCCGAGATGGCCACCCACCATCTCGAGAAAGAAGACATTGCTTGCTTCTTTCTCCTTCGACCTTCCTTCGCGTTGTTCGACCGTTCTCCGGCCTCCGAACTCAGAATTCGAATCCTTTTGCAGATTACAAACCATAACTCTCACATGAATATGGACATATAAGATACTCAACCCAGAAAATAATAATTCGACTCGATATATGAAGACGAAGATAATGTATGAAACATGAGTTGAAAGTGTAGTATCTTTTGACTTAGAACTTGAAATCAATAGTATGAGTAACCGAAATGACCGGAACTCAATCAAGAATGATTTAAGACTAAATCCAAGTTCAATATCCATGTTATACAAAACATATACACACACAAACACAATTCACACTAGAATGCAAACTACATAGAGATAGTCTCCAATCATGCATTTTCCAAAACATGTTATTTTCATACCAATGCATGAGCATTCATATTTAAGTGTGTGAATGTGTTATACATGGTGCACAACGATGCAGGGATACATATGAATGAATTATATGTGTGTGCCTATAATGGTGCACAACGATGCAGGGACACAAATGTATGATATGTCTGTGTGTGCCTATAATGGTGTACAACGATACAGGGACACAAATGTATGATATGTGTGTGTGTGCCTAAGCCTTGTAAGAGAAAGATAAGGTCTTAGTATACCTTTGTAGAACCATATTGCATGCTTTCTCTTGAAGACTTAGAACTTGCTTTGACTTGTTGTTTCTTCTTCCTTGAAGCTTGAATCATCATGAATCTAAACAACTAAATCATTACAAGTAAACATCATTTTGATATGGAATTAATTCCAACACAAACTAAAACCTAACATATTTAACTATAACCAAGACACTCCTCGAAAGGTTCAAAGCATACGAAATCTCCTAGATCCCGAGGGAGAAAAATGAGAAAGCAGACGAGCTGTCAAAATTTGCATCAGCCACTAGTGTATGGTCAAAAACAGCCCCGATTGCCCACATGCAAAAGCCAAGTATCAAGAGTCAAAATCAAGCTGAAAAGTCAGAGGTAGAATTGATTGATGGGAATAAGCTACATAGATGACCCTGATCAGAGAATACTTAGAGAATGGAGTTCTCCTGACGGAGATAGCTGAGGCAAAGCGTCTCAGATATAAATCCACAAGATATTTGATAGTAGAAGGAGAGCTATACAGAAAAGGGTTCTCCAAAGCCCTTCAGAAATGCATGGACCCGATCAGAGGTAGGCAGATATTATAAAGTATTCACAAAGAAGTCTGTGGAAATCACTTGGGTGGTAAAAGCTTGGCACATAAGACTCTTAGACAGGGTTTTTATTGGTTGACTCTGTTTAAAGATGCACAAGGTGTTGCAAGTCAGTGCAGAGGTTGTCAAAAAGTAGCAAATGACATCTGAAAGCCACCCGAGCAGTTGAAGAATTTGACATCACCATGGTTGTTCACCATGTGGGGAGTAGATCTAATTGCCCTGATGCCTACTACAACTAAAGGAAGAGTGAAGCATGCCGCAGTAGCTGTTGATTACTTCACAAAATGGGTTGAAACGGAAGCACAAGTACATATCCGAGACTAACACCACCAGTTTTGTGAAGAAAAATTTCATCTATCTGTTTGGAATCCCTAAAATTATAATAACAGATAATGGGACTCAATTCGATAGTGATAATTTCATAAATATATGTCAAGACTTTAGGATAAAGAACTATTATGCCACACTAGCTCACCTTCAGACCAATGACCTAACGGAGGCGGTGAACAAAATAATCAAGCATACTTTGAAGGCGAAGCTGGAAGAAAAGAAGGGAAACTGGGCAGATAAGTTGCACAGAGTTTATGGGCTTATCAGAGCATCGAAAGGAATTCAACAGGCAAAACACCTTACTCATTGGCATTCGGGATGGAAGCAGTGACTCCTGTGTAGATAATTCACAAGTCCCCTAGGGTATAGCCCTTCGATCCCGAAGGAAATGTGGAGATGATAAAACAAAACTTGAACGAGTTGGAAGAAAGAAGAGACATGTCCAGGGTTAGAAATGCCGCCTACCAACAGAAGGTAGCAAGGTATTACAATTCGCATGTCAAGGTTAGAAGATTTCAGCTCAGAGACCTAGTCTTAAGGAGTGTGACACTTAATACAAATGACAAGTCCGTAGGATCGTTAGCTGACAAATGGGAAGGACCATACCAAGTGGTCGGGATAGCAGGACATGGAGCATATCTCCTTTCCCGACCTGAGGGCATAGTATTTAAAGATCTTCTACCAATGAGGATATTCTTACTTTTGTTTTCTTTTATTTCCATAACTTAAGCTTTGAATTGTTATTAGCTAATTGTTTTTTACTTTTTGAGAAATCAATAAAAAATTTGTTCATAAATAATCCAGCACAGTGTTCAAAACCAAAATTTTGCTCATAAAAGCATTCACAGGATACCTTAAGATATCGGTCAAAGCTGATAAGGGATCACGAGTAGCCTAGTAAAGGGGCCAAAAGCATAAGTTGTCGTGACAATGCACATTCACCGAAACTAACTGGGTATGTATGAAGCACTGTTAGGGCACCTTCGGGAATACAAACGAGATGAGATGTGCCAAAAGTTGGATAAGGCGCAAATCCTACCTATAAGATAATGCAAATACAGCCATAGATGCTTACAAAGTTAGTAGGACAAGTTACGCCTTATCGCAACGAATCTTGACAAACAAACTGTTGGGAGACACCCCAGCAACCTAGTTGGCAGATAAAAGACAATAGTCTATAATTAAAAACTGTACAATTGTTTTATAAGTGAACACTACCTAATAGAAAGATAGATAAGAAAACGATCGAGAAAAATAGCCCGAACGACAAAACACAAGAGGTTTACCCGAGGTGGACCAGAGATCAATACAGAGTATGGTTCAATCCTCCAAGGGCATTTGACCACCAAAAGTGAGGCAATGAGGCAATAATTACGTGGTGACACGGCTTTAGACGAGTAGATAATCTAGCCCATAAGATCAGGATACAAGTGGTTTTGCTTAGCCTAACTCATAACGATCAACCTGGCATGGGTCAACACGCAGAACTCAGGTTGCAGTAAAAAAATAAGTAAACGCAAGCATAAGAAACCACACACAAAAAACCAAACATATCCCGAAAACAAGTAATAAGGGCAAGTTATACATTGACTATCATAGTATGTCAAAAATTACAAAATTAAATATATATGAAATAGTTACATGAGTAGAGATGTATCAGTTGTTACCAGCAACAGAGGAGCCTGTACGGCCGAAAAGAGGGACATCAACATCTTGGCCTTCACTAAAGTCTCCAAAATCTAGCCAGGAGATATTGTCTTCAGGATCAGCAGGCACACAGGGATAGTATTCTACATCAGTTGAAGGACCATCGTTGACCCTTTTGGTTTGAGCCCCACTATCTTGACCAGCATGGAAGGACACAAGTGATACTTTCGAAGGGAGTTCGAGATGCATAGGGTGGGGATCCTTTCCGATGGATTTGCAATAGGCCTTCCACCTAATCCGCTGGTTCTTGATCGCTTCTAGGGACTCTGTATGATGCTTAGATATTTTTTGATCCCACTTCAAGTGGGCCTCTTTGGAATACCTCTCCTTCGCACTGAAGAACATCCTAACAGTTGCCAAGCCCCTCTCAAACTCCCTTAAAAGTGTAGCGTCGATAGCAGAGGACTTTTTGTACCAATCAACATTTTGAACCTCGAGGTTTGATCTGGCCTCATGGGAAAGAACTTCCATGTTGATCTGTTGCTGCTCCAAGTCTTTGGTAAGGTGCTCATAGTGAAGTCGAGCCTCCTTAGACGTCTGTCGCGCCTCTACTGTCTTCTGTTGAGCTGAGGCAATGAAGTCCTAGACAATCCAAGCTTCTTCTTGAGCCTTCTTCACCGTTGTCTCAGCCAAGATGGCCCTTGATTCAAGTTCAGCGTTTCATAGCTCGGCTATGGCAACTCTTTTCTCCAGCTCAATGTTCCTTGTAGTGAGCTCCTTGAGAGCCTGATCAGATGTTGTGGCTCTTCTCTGAACATTCACAAGCATTTTTCTCAAGGAAATCTCAGTTGCTGTATGTGCCTTCAGCTTCTCTACATACTGGCTAGCCTTGAAAGCACTGGTAGCAGAAGACTTTAAGGCCTCATCCTTTTCGACGAGAGCCAGCTTTAGCTGAGAATTTTCAGCAGCCTGTATATTATCCTCAGAGAGAGCCCGAGTTAACACCTCCACCGCCTGCAAAGGATCAACGAAAGGCAAATTAGATAGATAGAAGGATCGGAAGAATAACAACAACAAAGGTGGAAAAACTTATAAAATGCCATTGTTAAATATCATGCGGACCCACTCAAAATCTGCAGCATATTTGGCATCCTTCCAGTACCCCTCGCCAATGTATCCAACCCCTGTTGTCATTTAGCGAAACATGGAAATGGGGTCGGTCTGAGAACTGCTGGATGAAGGGAGATAAGAAAGCTCAGTAATAGAAACAGCAGGAGTAGACTGATCCCAGAGAGATGAGGGGATAGCACAGTAAGCAGTGGTTGGAGTCTTCAAAATCCCAACATATTCCCTAAGAAGATTAGCAGATGCAGTAACCTGAGAGCCTTCTTTCTTTGGAATTTGACTTTCGATAGCGGCCTCGAGAGGAAGATACCCAATAGGTATAATCAAAGGAGTTCCAATAGGCTCACTAACTCTTATATCCCCCTCCAATTGTATAGTTGCTTCTTCCCTGATTCCAAAACAGAATGAAAAACCCGCTCCTCTATCAAATCTAGAAAATCTTCATTAGCTACTTTCTATCCCTCGTCGAGACCACCATCATCACCTTCAGAGTTAGAAAAAAGATCTGATGTCTAAACTACATAGGAGCCTTCCCAAGGTGTTAAGAGGGTAGCACAACATGAACCTGGGAAGACTCTTTTGAAGGAAACGTCTGTTCAGGGGAGGGGGGGGGGTCGGAAGACAAGTTTGATGCACCCCGATCGCTCATTCTCTTAGACCGCAGTTCTTGTGAGATAAGGTCAGAGATCGCCTCCTGATCCTCCTCCTCTTCTAAAAGGATTGGATCAACCACTGGAACAGACAGTGTTGAGTCAACCACAGATGAAAGACTTGTCTTCTTATGAAGGGCATCGGGAGCAGACGACCTCTTCAATTGCCTTAGCTACTTTATATCTTGCGGCTCTGTCTACCACATTCTCCTCGTGAGATTACCTCCTTAGTGAATCATCTCTTCCCGGACGCTCCTGTTCAGACCTATCTCGACCACACTTCTCTTGGTCAGATACCTCAGAGCCGGACCACACCCGATCGACCCTTTCCTTGGAGTGGCCTTGGCGATTGCCTCGAGCTCGAAGAGGTTGGCGATCACTCATCCCAACCTGTTCAGTGGGAACATCTTAGGAATGACAATTAGATTCATACGTATGTTCCACCAGATCATGTTCGGGTGCAACAATTCCCTGAGTAACCTGATCGGCTGAAGCCTTCATGCTTACTCGATCGACATTCTTAGCTTTCTCAGCCTGATAACTTGCAACGATGTCCACGTCATATACTAATAAGAAAAAGTGCCACACGGTAATCAACAATCAGTGTAGATAAAAAGGTATTCATGTCAGATTACATTCAAAACAAGGTAAGGGTAACTTACATCATCTACGACAATTAGAGATTGCGGGAAAAATCCCTGCCTTGATCAAATATGCCTCAACAAAAAGGAAACGGTGATCCCTCTCTTTCTAAGAAGTCTCAGCCGCCTTAACCAACATATCAACCTGGCTCTTTGTCAGCGAGGGTATAAGTCTTATTCCAATGTTCAGGACTACAGAAGTGCCTTCGAACACTGTTTCGTATCAGCCATTGTACAGAGTGAAACAAATAATATGGTGTGTAATATTAATCTAGAGGGGGGTGAATAGATTTTAATTAACTTTTACCCAAGTTTCGTTAAGAGTCAAGTTAACAAAAATACCCCTATCTAGTTACAAAGATACCATAAGTGTAATAAATGCGGAAATAGTAAAAACACTTTAGATATACGTGGAAACCCTCCAAATGGGAAAAACCACGGGTTGATGAGTGCGCCACACTAAAACCTCGAATCCACTAATGATAAAGGAATTACAACCTAATCCCGGTTTAATCCTCCACCACTACCTAATCCCGGTATAAGTGAACCTAGTTTATCATGCTTGTGCTTTAAGCTACCTACTCCCAGAAGCAACACAAGTCTTACTTCTCAATGAAGAGATAAAGTGTCCTAAGTGAATATATGATGATATTCAATGAACAAACAAGGCTAGGAAACCCTATATGCTTATCTAGGATAATGAGATGACAATTAATACAATCCTAGATATCAATAGCTAAATGACATGTTCAAGAAGCTTAGCTAAACATAGATCAAACAATCCTATGAAGCTATCACAATACAACACTCAATCATGGCATCATAACAATCTCTAATTTGTATCTAAGAATGTTCTAAGAGCATACAAATAATTAAAGAGATGGTTTAGTAAGCAAAACACTTAACTTGTAAGAAGATAGTGAAGAACTTACCAAACAAGATGTGATGAAGAAACCCTATCCATAGATGCACTCTAGATGAACTTAGATGATGCAAGATGAAGATTTAATGCTCATGGGAATGCTTTGAGTGATTAAAAATGAGTTCTTGGAAGTGTTTTTCCTTTGAAATGTGTTCAAAGGAAGAAATGTGATATTCTGAACTCATACACGACCTTAAGGCATTGAGTTATATATATATAAGATCCAAACAAAGTGAGGTCGATTTGGAAAAAATGTTCCAGCTTCCTCTGTGTGCGCTGGTGACATGCGCTAATCGAGTAGCGCACCACCAGCGTACAACCTATTTTTAAAATAGGCCCTGGACGAGTGGCGCATCCCAGTAACGCAACACAAGCGCAGATTCTCTGGGATGTTTGCGCTGGTGAGGCTACGCTAGACTAGTAGCGCACCACCAGCGCACGCCCATATTTTTCAACTATGCACGGGTGCAGCAGCGCAGATCAATGGCGCATGACTAGCGGTGGTCCACTGTGAATGTTGCGCTGGTGAGGTGCGTTGGTCGAGTAGCGCACCACCAGCGCAAGGCCTATTTTTTCAACACTCAAATGCACAAAAACAATAAGTTCAAGAGTGGTGAAATTGCATCCTATTTTAATGCCTAGCATGGTATAAAACTTTCATAGCAAGATGCAAATAGGTCAATCAAGAGTCATTTAAACTAAAATGCACACAAGAAAACACTCAACATATAAGATCAAGAGTTATGCTTGAATATGTGAGTGTGTGCAACTATCTCTTCAAAGTAAGTAAGCACAAGAATTTTACCTTTGGTGCTTCTCCTCTTGAGGTCTTGAGAGCCTAAGCTACCCTTACATGAACCCCAACAATATTGTTGTTCACGAAATAAGCCAATCAACAAATGAGGACTTTTCAATCTTCCTCTTTGGCTATTTGTGACAAAACCACCACTCACATTGATCCTCACAAAACAAAACAGAAAAACACCGGGAAGATATTCTACATTACAAAGTGATAAACATAAAAAAAAAACTTCAAATCTTCAATCTCTTGTAGAACTATCAACCCTACACACAAAGTAAGCACAAATACACTTTCCAACCAAGTGCATGTGAGATGATCAAGTGAATATAAAACAAAAGCAATTGCATTCAATAATATGAGTATGACATCGTGAAATGCTCATGCAATGCTCCCCCTCAGCGGGTTACTCCCCCTACATGTAATCTCCCCCTCAAATAAGTACTACTCCCTTTAAAGTCAACACAATGCTACTCCCTTAACACCACAATGTTAGGCCAATGCTACTCCCCTTTTTTGTCATGAGATAGAAAAAGGAGAAGTCCCCAACCGGGTCACTCAAGGCAAAGAAAGCTAGGAGCATACAAGATTGTTGCATAATTATATAAGCCACATTTATGCAACTCTATTAATAGGAGAGAAACAAGGAGATTTATTTGAAAGAAAATGTGTAAATCAAAAATGCTTTGCATACAAGACATGTTGCATTTAAGTCCAAAAACAATGGTATTTGGCAAAGCAAATGACAAAGGTTTTCAATATAATTCAAACCAATTTCACCATTTGTCATGAGAGAAGCAAGGATAAAGAGTTCTTATAAATATTAAGTTTTAAAGTCACTATGTCCAACTTTAAAAACTAAACATGGCATGAGCAACTTGCACCATATTTGATTTTTCCGGGAGGATACCCATATGATAATAGCCATGTTCAACTAATAAAGAAAGAGAGACATTGATTAAACATTTTAGTCTCACTAGTATGTTTCACAATGTGTTGCATTTAACAATTGCAATCAACAAATCATGCTTTATCATTTTTCATTAGCATGTCATTTAAGAATCATCATGTCATGGAGATAATTATAGGTCATTCAAACATGTACTTCCAATGTATATCTCCTAGTCCAAAAATGCATGTTTGAACATAAATATAACATGGATTGTAATCAAAGCAATGTTCACACTTATTTAAGAAAATACAATATACTATAAGTGCAACCAAGCTACTCAGGCAATCAATAAAGAGGCATAAACATATTTAAGGAAAATTGCATGCAACAAGTATACAATAGCTCTCTTTGCTTGAGTTCTCCATATGGGGTCAAAAAACCACAACACATCACTCCATTAAACAAATCCCAATAGATCTACTAAGAGTCTTGAATCTAGTAGCATATAAGGGTTTAGTAAATAGATCCGCTAGTTGATCATTGTTACCTACATGCTCAAGTACAATGCATTTGCTCTCAACTAGTTCTCTAATGAAATGATGACGGATGTCAATATACTTAGTCCTAGAATGCTGAACCGGATTCTTTGAAATATTAATTGCACTCATGTTATCACAAAATAGAGTAAGAGTACCTTGATTGAATCCATAGTCGACTAGCATTTGCTTCATCCAAAGGAGTTGTGTGCATCCACTCCCAGTAGCAATGTATTCGGCCTCAGCCGTGGAAAAGGAAATCGAATTTTGCTTCTTGCAAAACCAAGAGACAAGGTTGTTCCTTAGGAAAAAGCAACTGCCTGATGTACTTTTCCTATCATCACAATTTTCTGCCCAATCTGCATCACTAAAGCCTACAAGACTAGCATTAGTGTCAAAAGAGTACCAAATCACATAGTTGGATGTCTCATTCACATATCAAATGATTCTCTTAACAGAAGAGAGATGGGACTCCTTAGGATCCGCTTGGTACCTAGCACAAACACCCACACTAAAAGAGATATCGGGCCTACTTGCGGTCAAATAGAGCAAGCTACCAATCATGCCACGATATAGAGTTTGGTCCATACTTTTACCACTAGCATCCTTGCTTAGCTTCAAAGTGGTACTCATGGGTGTATCACAACGTTTGGCACTTTCAAGGCCAAATTTCTTCACTAGGTTTTTGGCATACTTAGCTTTAGATATGAAAATCCCATTATCCATTTGCTTAATTTGTAAACCTAGAAAGTAACTCAACTCACCAACTAGACTCATTTCAAACTCATGAGACATCACATCAACAAATTGTTGGACTTTGGTGTCATTGGTGGAGCCAAAGACTATATCATCAACATAGATTTGAGCTATAAAGAGCTCATCTTTGTCTTTCTTGATGAATAGAGTATTGTCAACACTACCCCTAGTGTAGCCACTATCTATGAGAAATTGAGTGAGACGCTCATACCAAGCCTTAGGTGCTTGTTTTAACCTATACAAAGCTTTCTTGAGGTGATAGACATGATTAGGGTGGTGAGGATTCACAAACCCTTTGGGTTGCTCAACAAACACTTCCTCTTGTAAGAAACCATTGAGGAAGGCACTCTTAACATCCATCTGATATAATTTGAACTTGTGCAAACAAGAAATGGATAAAAGAAGCCTAATGGACTCAATCCTAACAACGAGAGCAAATGTCTCCTCAAAGTCAATACCCTAAATTTGAGAGTATCCTTGTGCTACAAGCCTAACCTTGTTTCTCACAATGTTGTCATCCTTATCGGATTTGTTCCAATATACCCACTTGGTGCGTATCAGATTGGTGTTCTTAGGCCTAGGAACTAGAGTCCAAACCTCATTCCTTTCAAATTGGTTAAGCTTTTCTTGCATAGCAAGAACCCAAAATTCATCTTTTAAGGCTTTATCAATTTTCTTGGGTTCTATTTTAGAGGTGTAGCAAGTGTAGCTAATAAGATTAGCCATTTGACGCCTAGTCCTAACACCCTCACTAACTTCACCAATAATGTCATCTTTGTCATGAAGTTTCCTAACCCATGGAGAAGGTTCTTTTGAGTTCAAGTGAGGAATCCTATCACTAAGTTGTGCTATGTCATCATCAAGATTAGCCTTTTCAACATTAGAGATATCAACTACTTTCTCCAAAGGGGAGTCATCAACTAAATCTACCTCCTCCTCATGGTCATTAGTTTTGAGCCTAGTATCATCAATGCCAACATTAGATGATTCCATTACGGTCCTAGTCCTTAGATTGAAAACTCTATAGACTCTACTATTCAAGGCATAGCCAATGAAGATACCCTCATCACTCTTAGCATCAAATATTCCAAGTTGATCACGGTCATTCAAAATGTAGCATTTGCTTCCAAAGGTGTGGAAGTAGCTAACATTTGGCTTTCTACCTTTCCATAACTCATAGGAGGTTTGCCTAGTGTGGGGCCTAAGAAAAACTCTATTTCCTATGTAGCATGCCGTATTGACGTCTTCGGCCCAAAGATTCCTACGGACATTGTTGCTAAGCAACATCACACGGGCCATTTCTTGAAGAACCATATTCTTCCTCTCAACAACTTCATTTTGTTGAGGTGTCCTACGAACCGAAAACTCATGAGAAATGCCTAGACTATTGCAAAAGTTTTCAAAATGGGCATTCTCAAATTCCTTCCCATGGTCACTCATAATTCTCTTAATGCTTTTAATCATGGAGTTCATTTCATTTTGAAGTTTGGAGCAAAGCATTTTAAACTTATCAAAAGTTTCAGATTTTTCTCCAAGAAAATAAGTCCATGTGTACCTAGAGAAGTCATCTACACACACAAAAATGTATCTCTTTCCACCTAAACTCTCAGTTTGCATAGAACCCATAAGATCCATGTGGAGAAGCTCTAGAGGTTCTTTGTTGGTTATATACTTGCCCTTTTTGTGCATACTTTTGGTTTGCTTCCCTTGTTGTCAAGGCCCACAAACACCATTAACCTTTTTCCCAAGCTTGGGAAGGCCTCGAACAACATTGAACTTATCTAAGATTCTTAAATCCCTAAAGTTCATGTGACCAAGTCTTTCATGCCACAACTCTATTTGTTCATCCTTGGACACATTAGCCTCAAGACAATAGCAATTGTCACTAGACCTCATACCTTTTAACAAGTTTTGTCCATTAGGCAAAAGGATAGAACAATCATTTTTCCTAACAAGACGGAGAGTTCATCATCACTAAGATGTGAAATGCTTATCAAATTGGCTTTTAGACTATCAACATACAAAGCATTGGATAAGGGAGGTAATCCGGGAATGGAAATGGTTCACTTTTCTTTTACCTTCTTTTTGGATCCATCACCAAAGGTGACATTTCCTCCCTCCTCCATCACAAGAGTCTCAAAGAAACTCTTATTTCCAGTCATGTGCCTAGAGCACCCACTATCCAAATACCAAAAATCATAAGAATGAGCTTTCAAAGCAATTTGTGCAACATGGAAAAGGTGTTCATCCTTTCTAATCCACCTAGGTGCAGTATTTTCCTTCCTAATGGTCAATGGTACATAGGCTCTAAATGTCCTAGGATCATGCAAAGGTGTTCCACTTTTCCTATGGACATACATAATGGCTCTAGATATCTTAGGATCATGCATCATGGCTCTAGATGTCTTAGGATCATGCTTCATGGCTCTAGCCTTTTTTTTTCTATCATGCTTTCAATCCTACACAGTTTGATATACCTAAAGCAATTTGGTCTAATGTGACTATCAATACCACAAAAATGACATGTAGGTAAAAAGTTAGGAATTATACCATATCCTTGAGGATGCATTGGAGCCTTTCCATGTCTTTATGGTTGTCTTTCTTATTGTTGAGGAGCTTTCCTTATTTGTTGTTGAGCAAGACTTGATTGCTTCCTTGGTTGAGCTTGCATGATAGGTGTCTTCCCTTTGTGAGCTTTTGGTTGAGGGAAGTTAACTTGAGGAGCCCTTGTAGGATGAGCTTGAGATGGGCTTCTTGGTGCCACCTTCACTTGAGCCCTATTTGAACACTCTCCTAGATCAAGCTTCTTCCTAGGATTTTGATGAGAAGAGGACCCATTGAAGTTCATGCTTCTTACAAAAATGGTCTTGCTTGGAGTGGAGGACATCTTATCATCTTCAAACCCAAGCCTCTTCTTGTCACTTGGCCTCTTTCCAACATCTAGCATGTGGTCAAGTTTCTTGGTGCTGGAGTTCATCTTGGCCAACAACTCTCGAGCATCTTCAAGCTCTTTCTTCAACTCTTCTTCACTCCTCTTAGATCTTTCCAACTCTTCATTTAGTTGGTCAACTTGAGTTGAGAGGTCTAGGTTTTCTTTTTTTAATCTCTTGATCTCATTCTTGTTCTTTAATCTTGAGCTCTCAAACTTAGCCATATAGTCCTTGAGATCTATCCTATCCATACTTCCATTTGTGGATTGTGATGAAGATCCATCATCACTTGAGTAGTCTTCCTCTTGACTATCATTCTTTTCTTCACTAGCATCTTTGCTCCTAAGAGAGGATGTAAATGCTATGAAGTTAGCCATGAGTTCTTCATCATCCGAAGACTCATCTCCTTCATTAGATTTATCACTTTCACTCCATATGCCAGCCATCACTTTTCCCTTCTTCTTGTTCTTGTGATTTGCACATTTCGGGGCAAAGTGACCTATTCCACCACATTCATAGCATTGGACTCCTTTCTTCTCGGTCTTCTCTTGCCTAGGCTAAAACTTCTTGAAGGGAGCCTTCTTCTTCAAGTCTTGACCCTTGGATCCAAAGCCTTTCTTCTCGGACTTGTAGAATTTCTTGAACTTCCTCATTTGCAAGGCCATCTCTTCATCCGAGTCATCACCTTCCTCCTTCTCAACTTTAGAGGCTTTCAAAGCAATATCCTTTTGCTTCTTTGATGGTGTGGGGTTAGGACATTTTCTAGATTCATACGCTAGAAGCCTCCCAATCACTTCACTAGGCTTCATGTCCTTATACCCACTATTCTCTTCCAAAGCCGTCACCTTAGACTCAAATCTATCGGGTAGAGATCTCATAATCTTCTGTTTGATCTTCCTATCCGAATAAGGATCACCAAGTTTATGACTTTGGTTCACAATGTCCATCAACCTCACTTCAAAGTTGTTAAAGCACTCATTCTCATCCATCTTGATCAATTCAAATTATGTTTGGAGCACTTAAAGCTTCGATTTCTTAACCACCTCGGTTCCCTCATGTGCAACTTCTAGGATGTCCCATGCTTCCTTAGCTATCCTAGTATTTTGAACCAACTTGTATTGGGTATCATCCATTGCATAAAGGATGGCATGCATTGCCTTCCTATTCCACTTTGAAGCCTCAAACTCTTATGCATTCCACTCAGCCTTTGGTTTGAGTAATCATCTCCTCCATCTGTAGGAGTCATCATGGGTGGAGTGTAGCCATCTGCAACTGCCATCCATGCCCTATCATGAATTTGGCATATGTACGACTCCATCTTGCCTTTCCAAGAGGCATAATTCAATCCGGTGAGGAGTGAAGGTCTAGTGCTGGAAGCTCCCTCATTCCCACCGTTTCCACTCATTATGTTTATGAATGAATGATATGAATGTAAGTGTATAAATGGTCAACACAAACAAACAAAATGCAACACACAATAAAATGAGCAAGGATCACCTATGTATGTCTAGGAACCTGCTTTGATACCAATTGAAACAAATAATATGGTGTGTATTATTAATCTAGATGGGGGGTGAATAGATTTTAATTAACTTTTACCCAATTTTCGTTAAGAGTCAAGTTAACGAAAATACCCAAATCTAGTTACAAAGATACCACAAGTGTAATAAATGCGAAAATAGTAAAAACACTTGAGATATACGTGGAAACCCTTCAAATGGGAAAAACCACGGGCTGATGAGTCTGCCACACTAGAACCTCGAATCCACTAATGATAAAAGAATTACAACCTAATCCCGGTTTAATCCTCCACCACTACCTAATCCCGGTATAAGTGAACCTAGTTCATCATGCTTATGCTTTAAGCTACCTACTCACGGAAGCAACACAAGTCTTACTTCTCAATGAAGAGATAAAGTGTCCTAAGTGAATATATGATGATATTCAATGAACAAACAAGGCTAGAAAACCCTATATGCTTATCTAGGATAATGAGATGACAATTAATACAATCCTAGATATCAAAAGCTAAATGACATGTTCAAGAAGCTTAGCTAAACATAGATCAAACAATCCTATGAAGCTATCACAATACAACACTCAATCATGGCATCACAACAGTCTCTAATTTGTATCTAAGAATGTTCTAAGAGGATACAAATAGATAAAGAGATGGTTTAGTAAGCAAAACACTTAACTTGTAAGAAGATAGTGAAGAACTTACCAAACAAGATGTGATGAAGCAACCCTATCCATAGATGCACTCTGGATGAACTTAGATGATGCAAGATGAAGATTCAATGCTCATGGGAATGCTTTGAGTGATTAATAATGAGTTCTTGGAAGTGTTTTTCCTTTGAAATGTGTTCTAAGGAAGAAATGTGATATTCTGAACTCATAAAGGACCTTAAGGCATTGAGTTATATATATATAAGATCCAAACAAAGTGAGGTCGTTTTGGAAAAAATGTTCCAGCTTCCTCTGTGTGCGTTGGTGACGTGCGCTGGTCGAGTAGCACACCACCAGCGCACAACCTATTTTTAAAATAGGCGCTGGACGAGTGGAGCATCCCAGTAGCGCAATACAAGCACATATTCTCTGGGATGTTTGCGATGGTGAGGCTACGCTAGACGAGTAGCACACCACTAGCGCATGCCCACATTTTTCAACTAAACGGAGGTGTAGCAGCGCATATTTGTGGCACATGACTAGCGGCGGTCCACTGTGAATGTTACGCTGGTGAGGTGCGCTGGTCGAGTAGCGCACCACCAGCGCAAGGCCTATTTTTTCAACACTTAAATGCACAAAAAACATTAAGTTCAAGAGTGGTGAAATTACATCCTATTTTAATGCCTAGCATGGCATACAACATTCATAGTAAGATGCAAATAGGTCCATCAAGAGTCATTTAAACTAAAATGCACACAAGAAAACACTCAACATATAAGATCAAGAGTTATGCATGAATATGTGAGTGTGTGCAACTATCTCTTCAATGTAAGTAAGCACAAGAATTTTAACTTTGGTTCTTCTCCTCTTGAGGTCTTGAGAGCCTAAGCTACCCGCCAATCAACAAATGAGGACTTTTCACGGGGTTAGCAACGAATAACGAAGAACCAACTGTTCTTCCAGTATTTGTTTGAGGAGGGGAAGCCCCAGATATAAACCTTATAATCTTTGTTCGAAGGCGGTACAGGTTTCCCCTTTATTTCCATGAGGAATCAACAAGCTCTGAGATGTGAATTGAAGGTAGAAAGTTTCCCTACTGTTAGATTAATTCAGCGTATAAAAGTTACGGATCTCTTGTGGGGTCAGGGGCTATTATGCCTCGAGTTTTTTCCATTGGTGTAATCAACACTCGGTAAGAATTAGGGATCAGTTGGATGGGAGAAACCCCAGCATCCGATAGGAATCGAGCGATAAAAGGTTTAAGGGGGAGAGTAACCCCTGAGGACAATATAGCCCCGTATATAGCGACCGTATCGGGGGAAGGATTCCACATAGCCTGATGGCCGTTATAGTATAATTTTTGCATGCTGGTCAGATCAAATCGGTCCTCAAACTTTGCTAGCTCGACCTCAGTCATAACGTTTATCTCTGAGTCGAACGAAAAGAAATAGTCAGCACTGAACTTCAGCATCCAAGTTTGTTCTACGTCCTTCATTTTGAGAAGTTGTGAAAATATCTTCAAGTCGATCGCTGCATGTGCAGATTCCTTGGGAGAGACTCTAGTGGTCTGTCTGGAGCTATTTTGTTTCGACATATCTACATAAACATCAACCGAATCAGAGTCAGAAATATCATAGAGGAAGGGAGCAAACTCTTGGTGAACTATAGAATAAACCACGTTTACTGCAGTAGGTTGGTAAGAAGTAGGAAGATGACCCCAGAGAATGGACTCGAGCCTAACGATATTCTTATTATAACCAGCCTCAACACCACAAAGAAGAAGCTTAAAATATTAATGACGAAAATAGGGTCCACACCTTGATAAACGTTTGAAAAGAGGGAAGATCTAAGAAGAGCAAGGTGCTAGAAGGAAAAGAAAGCTAGGGATTGCTTTTTGCTAAATAAAAATGTCGAATCATAAAAAGAGAAGTGAAACATCTCAAGACAATGTATACAAGCAAGTGACATCACCAGGTAAACATGCATCATCAGCCGAAAATGGGGAAGGTAAGAGTGAACCGAAAACCACGTGACATTTGAATTTTGAAAAAGATATGCAATGATTTCATCAGCCGAAATATGTGTGGTTGATAATTGTAGCGCATTAAAAGTGCATTAATAGTCTACAAGACAAAAGGGATAGAGTGAATTAAACACACGTAGTCGGACGCATCCTACTTGCGATAGTTGTTTATCCAACCTTGTATGTCTAAGGGGGTATTCTTATTGGTAAAATCTAAAGAATGATGAGTCAGCATAACTACCCAAAGATGCGGGAGTTAGAGATTTCACATCACCAAGAGTCAACCTTCCTAAACCTACCTAAGCTGACCAAAGATGATTTCATAACACCCGGTCGGGGCTATCGAGATGGTCTGGTCAAAACCTCAGGTCGGGATTGAATATTTGGTCGAGGAGAATAAGGCTTGGTCGGGCTTTGGCAGACGATCGGCAGATTGACACATGGATAATATCAAATACATGCAGAATGAGGCATACTCCAACAAGATGTCTCGAAGCACACTTTGATAAGGAAGCGAGTTTCCATATCGATGCCAGGAACACGAAACAGGAATGAAGAATAAAACGACTCAAACATGTCAGCTTCATTTACTTGTATAGCACGAATTAGGGTTTTATGCATATATAAATAGATCATAATAACACCCATGAAAGGGTTGAAGACAAATCAAGACTCTAGAGAGCATGAGAGACTAAATGTGTAATCAATTATTCATAGTGAATTTCTTTCCTCATCGGTTTCCATCAATCGTGGACGTTTCGTTGTTCTTGAAGTTTTACCATGTAAAATCCTCATGTTTCTTTTGCTTTCTTAACTATTCACAATTAGCAATTGTGTGATTTTATATACATTCTGTTCGACGTGTGATCCATCCAAAAATCACCGTCAACACCTATAATTATATCATCTTCTGATTTCAAAATCTCTTTCTTCCCACAGACTTACAACACACAAAAACTCTATCATTCTCTCTTCTACACTCCCCGTTGCATCACTAACCACTAACCCTAGGTTTAGGAATCATCTTCATCTCATTCTACTTGAAGAGGCTATTAAGAGGTTGGATTCAAGCTTCAGGAATGAGGATTCTCTACATGAGTCTTCTCTTACTCTCATCTATTAGCTTTTATTTTGTAATTAGCTTGAGTAGCTAAACCCCTTGTGGGAGATGGTGTGATATTGCATGGATTGTGGGCTTTCTACCATATTTTTAGTATTTGATTTATCTAGTTCCATTCATTATGTTCAATTGTGTTTGATGTTCCTCTTGAATCAAGTAGTCACACCAACTCTTGGTCCTTGTTGGATGTTAAACTTATTTGAGTTTTTGACCTTTTGATTGATATTCTTGATGGATTAAGTAGGCACACTAACTCTTAATTCACTTAGAGGTTGAATTTGAGCTTTTAATGCATTTGACAATCTTCTTGGATTGAATAGGCATACCAACTCTCAATTCATGTTAGATGTTAAATTGTGATGTCTTCTTTGGTTGAGTAGGCATTCCATTTATTAGCCCATATTAGATGTTAATTAATGATTTTTAACCACAAATCCATAGTTAATGTGATTTTAAACTTGCTCACTTGAATGGGAGGGATGTGTTATGAGCATACCATTCCAACATATCCTGGCTAAAGAGTGGAATGGGTGGATTGCGAGCATACCAATCCAAGTCATCCCGACTAACTTAAATATATCTAGACTTAATAAGAAACCCTCTCCACATTCAATCTAGCATACCTATTGTTGTTGTGTCATGATAGTTGAGTGATCTTAGTATCACATCTATAGATAGATTTCACTCTAAATGATCAAATTGGTTTAAAGGATTCATTGGATTGCCCTCGATTCATGTATAAATTGCATCAACTCCCACGTTCATATCCTATATCTTATCTTACCAATTCATATTCTTGCTAACTTAGTTGCATTCTTGTTTTAGTTTAGCCATTAATTGCATTTTAGTTTATAATTGTAAATATAAAAAAATCTCATTTACTTTTCAAGCATTACTAGTATTAGAATTCAATTTGACCACTTTAACCCATCAATTTCTATGGACCGATACCCCACTTACCACCATACTTTATTTAGAAAACATTTTTCAGCACAAGTCAGGGTTTTTTATCAATTTCTTTTGAACTTGTACTTTCTTATGATGACATAGTAAAAGTCACGTTCATAACACAGAGTTGACACAACATTGGGTTAGTAGCAATCCGAGAACAAAGCCCATTGAGAGGCCCTCCCAGGTAGAGTCAGGAACATGTAAAGGTTTATATAGGCCAGTGTTTTGTTGATAACCCTTTACAGTTTGACAGACAACATACCTCTCAACAAATCGAGATACATCCTTTCTCAATTGAGGCCAGAAAAATCGACCTTCCAATAACACAAGAGTCGTATCCCATCCAAAATGAATAGCTAACCTTCCAGAGTGTAACTTTGTAATAAGAAAATCCCACAAAGAGTGAACTAGAATTCAAAGTTGGTTCCATTTAAACAAGAGTCCCTTATGAATATGGAATCCTGATACTACTTCCCAGCACTGACATTTAGCAAACATCTCACCAAAATCAAGATCATTAGAGTGTTCCTCTCCTAAGCACTCAAAACCATTGACCTCTGTTTTCATCATGAAGAGCAGGGCTTTTCGCCTACTTAGTGCACTATCCACTTTGTTTAATTGCCTAGCTTTGTGCTTAAAAAAATGAGAAGTTTTATAAATACAACATCCACCTTGTGTGCATTCGACTAACATTCTTCTGTGAATTTTTGAACTGTAGAGTACGACGGTCAGAATGAATTAGAATTTATTTTTGAACTAGGTACTGTTCCCAATATTGATAAGCACGGATCACTGCGTAAAATTCTTGCTCATAAGTATTTCATTTCAAGGGAGATCCTGAAAGTTTCTCAGTGAAGAACTCGATTGGTCGACTTTCGTGAGAAAAAAAAACACTTATCCATGTCATGGAAGCATCTGTCTCGACCTAAATAACCTAGTCAAAGTTGGGTAAAGCTAATACATGTGTAGACATGAGTTTAGTTTTGACCAACTCAAAACTAGCGGCTTGTGCGCTACCCAAATCAAACCTCCCTTCCTACAAATAATCTTCCATGGGTGCCATGATGAAGCTCAAACCACGTACAAAACGCTTGTAGAAATGTGCTAGTTCGAGAAAACTACACAATTCTGTCACAATAAAGGGAATAGGAAATGAGGCAATAGCTTCAATCTTCTTAAAGTCTACCATAATACCTATGTTGCTTACAATGAAACCAGCTTTGGGGAGAGAAACTCACACTTCTTAATGTTGAGAAACAACTTGTGTTCATGTAAAGTTTCAAAAATAGCGTAACAATGGACCAAATGCTCCTATTTGTCATAACTATTGATCAAGATATTATCGAAGTAAATGGTGACACAAGTGGTGCTAAATGGTTGAAAGACTTAAGTCAAGAGTCTTATGAATGTACTTGGAGCATTGCAAAGGTCAAAAGGCATAACTTGCCACTCAAACAACTCATCCCTTGTTTTGAAAGTCTTCTTCCACTCGTCACCAGGAGGAAATTCTGATTTGATGTTAGCCACTATGCAAGTCTAGCTTGGAGAAAATTCATGCTCCCTCAAGACGGTCCTACATATCCTCCAAATGTATTGGGAATGTATACTTCAATGTAATTTTATTGATTGCCTTGTTATCGATACACATACTCCATGTGTCATCTTTGTTTGGCACAAGTAAGGATGGAACAATGAAGGGACTCAGACTTGGCCGCACAAACTTTTTGGCTAGCAGATCATCAATCATGGATTTCAGAATGTCCTGCTCGTACAAACTAATCCTATAATATGGCAAGTTCGGAAGGGTAACCCAAGGTTGGAGGTCAACGTTATGTCGTATTACTCCTATTAGAGGTAATTCAACTGGAAGTTCTTTAAGAGTCAAGTCCTTAAATTCATCTAAAAGTTGCATTATTGAAGTTGGAAGTTTGTCAAGTTCCCTACACATAGTGAGTTCTTTAACTAGCCGAGCAAGAAGATAGCTAGAATTCTTAATCTCTTGACTTAGCTCACTGCCTAAGATCGCAAGTAGAGTTTCAGAGGACCCTGGTACCTTCTGCTTGTGGTTTTGCTTGAGCCAGGAAACATCATAACCTCTCTGCCATGCCAATCAAAAGAACAAGTGTTGGCGTTTCCCTTATGGGTTATGTCACAAACATATTGCCACGACTGCCCTAAAGGTATATGACAAGCATCTATCTCAATCATGCCACACACTGCCTCATTAGCATAGACTTTTCCAATAGAGAGTGTCATCATACATATTTCTCCCACCTTGCTCTCTGCCCCTTTTCGAATCCACCAAAGTTTGTAATGACTTGAATGTTTCGCAGTAGAAAGATTAAGAGCTTTCACCATAGCCTTAGACACAAAGTTCTCGAAGAAACTATTACCAATAATAACCTTACAAATATGTTGCTTCACTATGAACCTTGTGCAAAAAATAAAAAGGAGAGGGTTACCTTTAACACTATCAAGAATAACTGGATTGATTTTCTCTTCTTCACTTTGTGCTCTATCATCTTCTTCTTCATCCCCTTCTTACAGCTCCACAAAATGTACGCACTCATTCGACTGATGGCCAGACTGATGACAACAAAAAACTTTCTCAAAATGGGCCTAACATAGGGATTATGTGGCTTACAAAGACAAGTTTGTCCTGCATTTGAGAGGTGGTTACACTTTAACCAACACTCTTTTTAGTCTGAGAATAGAAAGAACCTACTAATAGCTTATGCCTAGACTAATCAGAGACAATTGCTTTCTTCGTTGTAGCACTACGGGAAGCACTTCTCAAAACCTTCCCTTCTCCTTCAAAGACTAGATTCACAGCCTCATTCAAACTCCAAATTGATGACATATCTAGCTTCTCTTGTATCTCTTCTCTCAATCCCCCATTAAACCTAGCAACATGCTGGCTCTCATCTTCTACCAAGCTTGCTCTAACTCTAAGGTGATAAAACTCCTCTTTGTACTCCCTAATGGACCTAGTAGCCTGTTTAATGCTCAAACACATGAGATACAAATTCTATGAAAAAATAGTGGGCACGAAACAAGTTAGTAGCATTTATTTCATTCTTGGAAGAGTAGAATTGAGTTGTTTTCCTTCACAAACCCTCCCATTTTGAATATGTTTCGACCAAGCCCTATAACCCCCTTTTAACTTAACGCTACTAAACGGACTTTCAGTGCTTCATCTACCCAATACTCTCAAAATAATCTTTAACATTATCCAACATGTTTAGGAAATCTTCTATACGTATATAACCATTGAACGAAGCCATCACAAGCATGAATTTAAAGGATCTAGACTAATTACCTATATGGTGCCTTTGATTGGTTTGGTCACCATAAGAATCAGAAAACTCAAGAGGTGGTAGTGGTAGTTAGGGTGTTCGGATCGGGATTTTTTCATCATTCTTGAAGTTAGCTGCTCATGTCTATGGTGCTTGTCACTGATGATAGACATCCCTACCATTAGTTTGATCTCGAGGAAAAACACAAGGGTGCTCTAAGCTTATGTTCTGATTTGTCATTCCCCCATTGAGATGCTCCACAAGCATTTGATAGACAATTTTTGACAAGGTCTTCATCTTCTGCTCTATTTTTCTGTCAATGAGTTCTTCGAGCAAATCCATGGCTGCCTAGAGGGTCCTCGATTCCTAATCAACATAGCAAAATCGGCTCGCTGTTGGGGTTTGTGCCCAAAAGCTTGTAATTTGTAAATATGAATAAAACATTAATAAAAAGTAGTTTATTCTTTTTATAAATTTGTCTCATACATTTATATCATCTGTGTTTAACATCTAAGATTATTGAATGTAATTTCTAACTGAGTGTATGAGTGTCATATACAGAGGTTTTCAATTAAGATGAGCAATTTAAAGAGTCTGTAGATAGCAAATAGAGCTTGGTACTTTATTTGTTGTTAATCTACCGCTGCAATCCGTTGCGTAATATACCGTAGACTTATCCTAGACTATTCATATGGTGATTTGAGAATATAGACAAGCTATATGATGTGATCATATAGGAATGGGCTGCGATCTATATGAATTTCTCACCAAGATCTGTTACATGATGAGATTCATATATATCAACAAATAATGACTATATATGGGTGATATTAATCTTTAGTGTTTTATCGACTCTTTCAGGATAGACCGTGATTTTTGATATACCACGGGTGAGATCAGAATTGCATTCCCAATCAATAACTTCGTATGTTGGAATCGTGATTTAGTTTGTGGTTGAGAAGGTCTTTGCACAATAGTGGAATCCACTATTTCTCACGAGAAGTAGATAGCAGTTCCCTTAAGGATTGATACGGGGCTTGAACAATATAAGTGCTCTTCTTCTTCCGTAAAGGAAGGTAGGATTTATTGGTCATTAGAGATTCAATGGTACCTAATGGAAAAGATATAATTGGAGTGGTATAACGGACTTTATGACCTAGTTCTAATTATGAACTTATTATGGAGGATCATACCATATATAATATCTATATCGATGGACACTGAGTTTTTAGTTTGTGTAAAAACATCTACAGTTACGAGAGTGCAGCCTTAGGTTTTTAGTAGAGTAAATTTGAGGTTAATAATCACGAAATATTAATTAAAGAGTTTAATTAATTTTTCTAAGGCTTATTAGAGCTCAAGAATGTGGGTCCATTAGGTCCCCTTACTAGCCCAGAACGTTGATGGTAACAAGGGTCACGATTAATTAATTGGATGGTCCAATTAATTATGTTACGAAAGTAACAAGAAATTTATTCAGGGAATTAATTAAATGATGAGATTGTTTAATTATTATATTAATAATTAAATTAATTAAATAATTAGATTATTTAATTAATAAATTAATAATTGAGAATTATTAATTAATTATTAATTTGAGGTTACAGGTTCAAACCATGACTGAGATAAAGGATAAAATAATAAGATTATTTTATTTCCTAACTAGGTCAAGTGTTCAAGTCTTAGTGAACTAGGATTATGTGGGATTTGGAATCTTATACTACCTTGGACACTGAAATGCTAATTATCTTATTTGGAATATGATTAGTGTCTCGTATATATATAATTAAAACAAATATACAAAGCAATTGTGTCACACATAATACATGTGAAACATAAAGAAGAAAAAAAACAAAAGAGTGGAGTTACGGCAAAAGAGAAAAGAATAATAAAAAAATAAAAAAGGTTTTATTTTCTTTAATATTCAAGTGGTCGAATTCTCCACACACAAAGCAAGAGTTGTTTTGTGTTGTTTTCTTCAACCTCCATATAACCTCTTGAACCTCGTGATGCACCCACACACAGTTGCCGGAACTTAGACGATAGAGAGGAAGTTCCGGTGATACAAATCAGAAAGCAAATTTAAAAATTAAAGAATGAAAGAGTTAGCCTTAAGGTATGATTTCGAATCCTGCCTTTTGTTAATTCTTACATATCGGTACACGGTTCGTAGAATCGCAAAATATTATTTTAATAAAAAAATTTCCTTTTAAATCCCTTCTGATGTACGACTCTAGGGATTACAATTGATATCAGAGCCTAGTACGATTTATTCAAATAAATCATTCTTTGTTCTTGATTAATTGCATGTATTTATGAGTATGCACAATGTTGACGGTGATTTTTGGATCACGTAGGATTGACCACGCGTCTAACATATTTTTGTAAATTGACAACGATGTTATCAAGAAAATAGAAAAAAAGGGGAAAACATTCACACATAAGTTTATGTGGTAAAACCCAAAGGTGGGGAAACATCCACAGTTATCGGTGATGGTGAGAAGAAATTCACTATAATATAATGATTATACACTCAATCTCTCCTTCGTTGTTGGCGTCTCTCTCCCTCTTTTTATTTCTTGTATATTTTCTACGCATTCTCATCTATATTTTACAATGAGATTATGGGTCTATTTATATGTGCATAGAACCCTAATCATTGTTATACAAATAAGGAAAGGTTATAGTGTTTAATTAGAACTAGTTACTTGTTGAAGTCATCTTTGTCTTCTTTCCTGTTTCGGATATCTTGTATATTGAATTAGAGTCTTCGTAGGATTCTAGTTGAATAGTCCGTTTAGGACTTATTTCCTGATCGGTGTGCAATCTTCTAGAAGAGTAGAGTTATTGCTTGATTTGGACTCGTTTCATGTTTGGTGTTTATCCTTATGGAAACTTTGAGTTCTTTCCTAAATAGACTTCTCTGATACTGGACAGGAAATAGAGATATTTCCTTATTGGAGTATGATTCTAGATTCCTTGTTTGAGTAAGATCATTCTTCTTCGTATTTAAGTTGTAGTTGCCTTTATTGTCTCCCACGAATTGTCAAACTGACCAATTATCTAGTCCCGACCAGACTTCTTTATCCCGATCGGATGGTCACGACCAAGTTGTCTCTACCCGATCAGCTAGTTTCCCCGACTAGGTTATTTGTGCCCGATCGGTTAGTTTTCCTGACCATCTTAGGTAATCTTGAATAGGCCTTGAGATCATTTATTAATTAGCTTGGGTTGATCTTCCCTAGCTGGCTTCTATGGTATGGCATATCTAATTATGCAGACTTGTCACACTATCAAAAAATCCCTATAACACACAGTCTATTGAATGTATGATGTTTAAAAAAAACACATGATTAATCGTTAATTGTATAGTACGGTGGATTTTTAGGGTTTTGAATATTATATGTAATATTTTTTCTAATGTAATATTAATTTTGAATTGTATATATAAAATTTTATTTTGTTGTTCTGTTGTTATTTTTTTATTATTGTAATACGGGAAAGAAAAATGATCTGGAACGCATATCGCAGCAGCCGCACGAACTTGTTGTACGATCGATGACGTAACAACGCATGCGTGATTGTCACGCAAAAGCAACACATGTGCAATATCAAAATTGTTGCATGCACAACACATGTATCAATATTGTTTGTTGTAACAATTTGTGCAGATGTCATGCACAAGGTGAGTACACTCACTGCCTCTTCAATTCTTTAGTATGATGCACAATGTGACTCACATACAATTGTTGTATATGTGTTGCAGTAACAAATGTGTGTACCACGCCAACACAATTGGTGCTTACAAATGCATGATGCGTTTGCGTGAGTTGCTTTAGTTTGGTGCACAACATAATTTACATATAATTGTTGTTTGTGTGCTGTAGTAACAGATGTGCGATTGTCATGCATGCACATGAGCGCGATTGTCATGCATGCACATGAGCAAGTGATACGCAACACAGAGCTAAAATTTAATTGTTGTCTGTTTAACGCAGTAGTCACTTGTGCAACACGGCCCATGTACACGAAAACGGCCATACGTGTTATGCGCTAGGGCTAAGTGTACGTGAGTGTGTTTGGGCCAATTTTGGAAAATCCCAAGCCTCATAAAAGTGTTAGAGTAACACTTGACCTTTAAAAATAAATCTAAGTTGGACTTGATTTTGGGTCTAGAAGATACAGAAGAAACCAAAGACTTGAAAAATATTGGAATTACTTGAAGACCAAGAAATACATTAGATAATTTTTGTAATTAGAATTTTTTCTTAAAGTTAGATAAACTCATCGTACTCGATCAATTCATGTATGCTTTTATTATGTGATAATTAAAGCATTGACATGCATACATATGTCATATAGATTAGTAGTGCATACATCGGTATTTTATTAAATGTCATACATACATAATAGTCATGACGCGTTTGCGTGAGTTGCTTTAGTTTGGTGCACAATATAATTTACATATAATTGTTGTATGTGTGCTGTAGTAACAGATGTGCGATTGTCATTCATGCACATGAGCAAGTGATGCGCAACACAGAGCTAAAATTTAATTGTTGTGTGTTTTACGCAGTAGTCACTTGTGCAACACGGCCCATGTACACGAAAACGGCCATGCATGTTATGCGCTAGGGCTGAGTGTACGGGAGTGTGTTTGGGCCAATTTTGGAAAATCCCAAGCCTCCAAAAAGTGTTAGAGTAACACTTGACCTTTAAAAATAAATCTAAGTTGGACTTGATTTTGGGTCTAGAAGATACATAAGAAACCAAAGACATGAAAAATATTGGAATTACTTGAAGACCAAGAAATACATTAGATAATTTTTGTAATTAGAATTTTTTCTTAAAGTTAGATAAACTCATCGTACTCGATCAATTCATGTATACTTTTATTATGTGATAATTAAAGCATTGACAAGCATACATATGTCATATAGATTAGTAGTGCATACATTGGTATTTTATTAAATGTCATACATACATAATAGTCATTAACATTACGTGTTTTATTTTTTTTAATATGATTAAAAATTAACAAATCACATAATTGGCTATTAATAATGAGATTAGTTTAGAGTAAAAACTAGGTAATTATCATTAATAACTAGTCTATTAATTAAATCGTTTAATTAGTTAGATTAGTTACATCATTCCTTTAATATTAGGTTTAATTAGATTAAAGCCGTAATATAATTGGACCTAATGTGATTAGTTTTAATAGTTGAAACATGGTAAATCACATTAAATAATTCTAATCTTAGTAAAAAAAAATTACATTGATAAGAATTTGGGTTTTGGTGCTTTATTATCGATCATTATTTCTAATTCAAAATAACGAAACTGATAAGGAAATAAATGCAAGACTTAAAATATTGAAATTAAGGAGTATAGTATTAATAATAATAATAATAATAATGATGATGATGATGATGATGATGATGATGAATGATGATGATGATGATGATGATGATGATGATAATGATAATAGGATAACGGTAAACATCCAACCCTTTTATTCATCATTTGCATCCAACTTGACGTGGTATAATAATAATAATAATAATAATAATAATAATAATAATAATAATAATAATAATAATAAGATAATGGTAAACATCCAACCCTTTTATTCATCATTTACATCTAACTATACGTGACAGCTTACATGACGCATCCTTGTCAACTTCTAAAGTTTTCTATAGAGACTGATTTATTTTTTGTTTCTTTTTTTTGGTCATATAAAATTTGAAACAAATTGAATGGAGTTAAAACATATGGTTTGGGAAAAAAATTAAAAAATGTAATTACGTGGCAATATGATGATGTAGCAGTTGATAAGGAAGTGCAATTTAAGTTACAACATCAAGTTGAATGTAAAGGTTGGTTAAAAAGGATGTATGTCTACCATTATCCATAATAATAATAATAATAATAATAGACAAAACAACTAATTAATGATTAATTTAAAAAAAAAACTAATTAATGGCTCAATTATAAGATATATATATATATATATATATATATATATAAATGAATATATGGCATTTAAGTCTCAAGCCTCCTTATGGAACCACGTGGTGATGTGAGAGTTAGTTTTTATATATTAATATAGATGTGTACACACATTAAAGATAACCATTGATGTGACTCTAATGGCTTGGAAAGTAATAAATTACATAAAATCGATACTACTAGAGAAATAAGGAATCAAGCATTAATAATGAGTTAGGAAACAAGAGAATAAGGGGTCGTTTGTTTTTTGTCTGAATACTGAACAGTCCTGAATTTTTTTATGATTTAATAGGGACTGAAATCTGAACATGAATTATATGTTTTTTTTTCTCACATCTGAATGTATTGTCAACACGTTTGTTTTTAAAAAAGTAAAATTGTCTGAATATAAGTAATTTTACATTTATATTTATGTTAAACAATTATACATATAATATGAAATAAAAAAAATCTAAAAATAATAATTATATATGAACACATATGATCATGATCTTCATCTTTGATTACAGACAAACTTCATTTTTCTAAGAAAAGAAAATTTTTATTTTTTTCAAAAAATAAAAAGGACATCAGAAAACACTCTAATATATATATATATATATATATATATATATCACCATAATATTATAATAAAGTATCGACATTAAACATCAATATGAATAGTGATTAGGGTTCTTTTTTATCAGGGTTATTTTTTATTTTTAAAACTAGTTAAAATAAGCAATATATTAAAATAAAGATTTCTATACCATATGTAATTTTGATGAAATCGGAAATATATTATATATGGGGGGACAGTATCGGAAGAAAAGATTTTAGATTGCATTTAATGAAATTCGGTGATTTATAATTAAGTTAAAATTCAAGATTTTTTATTTTTTATTTTAAGTTATTTTTTAGGATTTTTAAGTTGTTTAAAAACTTAAAAAAAAAAAAAACAACTTAATAATTATGATTCAAACCCATTAAGTTTTAAGTGGATAAAAACAAACAACCCTTAACTTTCTTTCCTAATAAATTGTTTAAGTAAATTTTGATTTTAATAGATATCTATACTATAATAAATTAACCAAAAATAAAGTTTTCATAACATATATATGAAATCCATTCTTCACAGATTTTTGGAAGTCATTTTTGAATGTTGATTTTAAGCCGTCATGAAATAATAATGTGTGTAAATCTATTGAGAATAAGAATATATGGTGGACATGTAGTAAATAATTGAGATAACAATTAAAGAAAACAAAGATGAGAGAACTGATCAGTGGAAGAAATAAAGATGAGACAAGAGAGAAGAGGAAATTGAAGAAATGAGAGACGAGAGATGAGTTATTTTCTTATTAAAAATCTGATCCAATTACAATTTAAAGGCAATATATATATAGGCCAAGTCTACCACCTCTTACCAAGCCTTATCGTGTAAATATAATATCTATAAAGTGAAGACATGATGATGAAGCCAGCAAGTGGGGTGAATGATTAAGTGATGAAGGCGGTGGCATGGTGTTGATCCAATTTGTGGCAAGTGGTTGAAATTATATTAAGCGGCAAAGTAGAGTAAATCCACATTATTCACAACACTCCCCCTTGGATTTATACCACTTGTATTTCAATTTGCTAGGTAAAATCCAGTGGGATAAAAACCTTGACAAACAATATTCAATGATCTTCTGGATCTTGTAGTGTTGGATGTTCTCAAAACTATCTCATTAAAAACCTTGTCAGGAAAACCCAGTGGGATAAAACCTTATCGAAGGGAAAAAGAGTATTGTACATATGTCCAGAATTATTGTTTTCTTCAAAACATTTCTCATATTTATACTTTACTAGAAAAAACTCAGTGGGATAAAAGCCTGAGTAACGATATTCAATGATCTGTTGGATTAAAGTAATATTTATGATGATCTTCTGGATCAAGGTAACATATATACGATGATTAGCAAGATCAAAGTAATAGTTACAATGATCTTCTTGATCAAAACAACATATATACGATGATCAGCTGAATCAATGTAATTTTTATGATGATCTTTATGGATCAAATGATTTCTGGGTGTGCTTAGAGAATTGCCTCATTAAAACCTTATCAAGAAAACCTAATGGGGCAAAAACCTGATTGGAAGGAAAAAAAGTACAATGCACATATGCCCTAATATAATTGATATACTTCATTTGATATGCTCCCCCTGATGGGATGCTCCCCTGATAAAAGTTCAGTTGAAGCAATCTTCTAGATTACTGAACTAAAGCACACTGATGTTTATTTCATGAAATACAATAACATCATAAATGATTGTGGGAGAGTATAAGCAAAGACTTGTTTTATGGAGTAATATCCATATGGAATCTTTTTAATAAATTCTGATTGATAGACAAACATTCCATTTGATTTATGCTCGATCTTCAGGTCGAGACAATATTTTTTTTTCATTTCTATATGAAGACACATGAGTAAATAATATGATTTATTATATCCTTATCTTATCGGATATTAACTGAGACGGTTATACTAAATCCGTTCATCTTGTTTTTAATCCATATAAGGATTTTTGTATGTTCGTCAAATACAGATTATGAGATCTCGATTTACATGCTTCTAACATTCTTAAATCCTTCATGGATTATAAATATCTGCATTGAGTGGATTATATAGATAAATGATTACTACATCTAGAAGACGTATTTCAATCCTTTCAAAGGCAACCAAATTTATCAAAAATCCGGAATGTAATCATATTCAATACTTTTGAATACCAAGTTTCTATGAGAAATCTTGTACTATGAGAAATCTTGTACTACGAGTCATGTCTCATATCTCACGATCTAGTTTTTCTCATTACGTTTCCGTATAAAGACCCTTCAGTATCCAATTAGTATGATATCTCCAGGTGTCTGGAGTACTATTGGTCTAAATACTTTATGTTTGTCTTAATAAGTCAATTCTTCTTTAATAGTTTCTTTTCATTTAGATCAATCATGCATTTTTCTACAATCATTGATATTATGAAAATTATAATTCTCATTTATAATTTCAGTAGCGTTACTGTGTATAACAATACATCATCAATGATTGTTTCCATGTGATCTCACATTTCTCTTATGTAGAAATTTTCTCAATTTCTATATTCTTGTATCTCTATTGAGATTTCTTCTATATCAATGGATTTAGTCAATTCATAGACTTGTATAGAAATTTTCTTAATTTCAATATACTTGTATCTCTAATGAAATTTCTTCAATTTCAATGGATTTAGTCATTTCATAAACGTGTGTCTCTTTATACATATATATATATATATATATATATATATATATATATATCAGACTCTTCAAGAGTTGATTTAGAGAAAGTGAATTTATTCATAACTCGAGTTTTGTTTACTCTTGGGACCCCAATAACAATTGAAACAAATATTATGGTATGTATAATATTAATCTAGAGGGGGGTGAATAGATTTAAAACAATTTTACCCAATTTTTGTTAAATGTCAAGTTGACGAAAATGTCCCTAGCTAGTTACAACAAAATCACAAGTGTAAAGATTGCGGAAATATTAAAGACAATTCAGATACTCGTGGAAACCCTCCAAATGGGAAAAACCACGGGCTGATGAGTGCGCCACACTAGAACCTCGAATCCACTAACGGCAAAGGAATTACAACCTAATCCCGGTTTAAATCCACCACTACTACCTAATCCCGGTATAAGTGAACCTAGTTCATCTTGCTTGCGATTTAAGCTACCTACTCCCGAAAGCAACACAAGTCTTACTTCTCAATGAAGAGATAAAATGTCCTATGTGAATATATGATGATATTAAAAAAAAAAAAATAAGGCTAGGAAACCCTATATGCTTATCTAGGATAATGAGATGACAATTAAAGCAATCCTAGATATCATGAGCTAAATGACATGTTCAAAAAGCTTAGCTAAACATAGATCAAACAATCCTATGAAGCTATCACAATACAACACTCAATCATGTCATCACAACAATCTCTAATTTGTATCTAGAATATGTTCTAAGAGCATACAAATAATTAAAGAGATGGCTTAGCAAACACTTAACTTGTAAGAAGATAGTGAAGAACTTACCAAACAAGATGTAATGAAGCAAATCTATCCATAGATGCACTCTAAATGGCTTTAGATGATGCAAGATGAAGTTTTTATGCACATGGGAATGCTTTGAGTGTTTAAAGATGAGTTCTTGGAAGAGTTTTTCCTTTGAAATGTGTTCTAAGGAAAATATATGATGTTCTGAACTCTTACACAACCTTAAGGCAAACAGTTATATATAAATAAGATCCAAACAAAGTGAGGTCATTTTGGAAAAAACTTTCCAGCTTCCTCTGTGTGCTCTAGTGACATGCACTGGTCGAGTAGCGCACCACCAGCGTATAGCCTAATTTTTTAATAGGCTATGGACGAGTGGCGCAACCCAGTGGTGCAACACATGCGGCAATCCACTGAAATGTTGCGCTGGTGGGGCTACGCTAGTCGAGTAACGCACCACGAGCGCACTGCCCATTTTTTTAACTTTGCGCGGGTGCGGCGGCTTAACTCAGTGGCGCAAGACAAGCGGCGATCCACTGGAATGTTACACTGGTAAGGTACATTGGTCGAGTAGCGCACCACCAGCGCATAGCCTAATTTTTCAACACTCAATCACACAAAATCAACAAGTCCTAGAGTGATGAAAATGCATCATATTCTAATGCCTAACATGACATGAAACTTTAATTACAAGATGCAAATATATCAAACAAGAGTCATTTAAACCAAAATACACACAAGTACAAACACTCAACATATATGAATAAGAGTTATGCATGAATTTGTGAGTGTGTGCAATTATCTCTTCAAAGCAAGTAAGCACAAAAATTTTACCTTTGTGCTTCTCCTCTTGAGGTCTTGAGAGCCTAAGCTACCCTTACATAATACCCCAAAAATGTGATTTGTTCACGAAATAAGTCAATCAATAAATGAGGACTTTACAATCTCTCCCTTTGGCTATTTCGTGACAAAACCACCACTCACATTGATCCTCACAAAAACAAAATAAAGCAGCGGGAAGATATTCTACGTTACAAAGAGATATACGTAAAAAAACTTCAAATCTTCAATCTCTTGTAGAATCATCAACCCTACACACAAAATAATCAACAAGTATATTTTCCACACCAAGTACATGTGAGATGATCAAGTGGATAGAAAACAAAAGCATTTGCATATAAGAATATGAGTAATGCACCACATCATGCAATGCTCCCCCTCAAAGGGTTACTCCCCCTAAATGTAATCTCCCTAAAAACAAGTACTACTCCCCTTGAAGCCAACACATGCATCACATGCTACTCCCCTAACACCACAATGCTAGGTCAATGCTACTCCCCTTTTCGTGATGATATAGGCAAAGGAGAAGTCCCTAACCGGGTCACTCAAGGGAAAGAAAGAAAGGAGCATACAAGATTGTTGCATAATTATATAAGCCACATTTATGCAACTCTATTAATAGGAGAGAAACAAGGAGATTTATTTGAAGAAAATGTGTGAATCAAAAATGCTTTGCATACAAGACATGTTGCATTCATGTCCAAAAACAATGGTATTTGGCAAAGCAAATGACAAAGGTTTCCAATATAATTCAAACAAATTTCACCATTTGTCATGAGAGAAGTAAGGATATAAAGTTTTTATAGATATCAAATTTTAATGGCACTATATCCAAATTTATAAGCGAAACATAGCATGAGCAACTTTGCACCCTATTTGATTTTTTTCGGAAGGATACCCGTATGATAGTAGCCATGTTTAACTAATAAAGAAAGAGAGACATTGATGTAACATTTTAGTCTCACTAGCTTCTTTTCACACAATATTTTGCATTCAACAATTGCAATCAACAATTCATGCTTTATCATTTTTCATTATTAGCATGTCATTAAAGAATCATCATATCATGAAGATAATTATAGGTCATTCAATATGTACTTCCTATGTAGATCTCCTAGTCCAAAAATGCATTTTTGAACATAAATATGGCATGGATTGTATTCAAAGCAAAGTTTACACTTATTGAAGAAAATACAATAAATTATATAAGTGCAACCAAGCTACTCAAGCAATCAATAAAGGAGCATAAACATTTAAAAAAAAATATTGGATGCAACAAGTATAAAATAGCTCTCTTTGCTTAAGTTCCCCTTACGGGGTCAAAGACCACAACTCATCACTCCATGTGACAAATCCCAATAGATCTACTAAATATATTGGACCTAGTTGAGCTTATGGGTGAAAACTTAGCACAATGACAAGCGGGTTCATCTTTTTTAATCCACTTAGGTGAAACATTTTCTTTCCTAGTTGTCAATGGTACATAGGCTCTAAATGTCCTAGGAACTAGCAAATGTGGTTCATTTTTCCTATAGACATGCACCTTGGCTTTAGCCTTTTTATTTTCTATCATGCTTTCAATTCTACACAATTTAATGTATCTAAAGCAATTTGGTCTATTGTGACCATCAATACCACAAAAATGACATGTAAAAATGAAGTTAGGAATCATACCATAACCTTGAGGATGCATTGGAGCCTTCACATGTCTTTGTGGTTGTCTTGGTTGTTGTTGAGGAGCTTTCCTTCTTTGTTGTTGAGTAAGACTTGATTGCTTCCTTGGTTGAGCTTGCATGATAGGTATCTTCCCTTTATGAGCTTTTGGTTGAGGGAAGTTAACTTGAGGAGCCCTTGTAGGATGGACTTGAGATAGGCTTCTTGGTGCCACCTTCACTTGAGCACTACTTGAACACTCTCCTTGGTCAAGTTTCTTCCTAGGCGATTGATGAGAAGAGGACCCATTGAAGTCCATGCTTCTTACAAAAATGGTCTTGCTTGGAGTGGAGGACATCTTGTCATCTTCAAACCCAAGCCCCTTCTTGTCACTTGGCCTTTTTCTAACATCTAGCATGTGGTCAAGTTTTTTGGTGCTAGAGTTCATCTTGGCCAACAACTCTCTAGCATCTTCAAGCTCACCCTTCTTCACTCCTCTTAGATCTCACCAACTCTTCATTTAATTGGTCAACTTGAGTTGAGAGGTCTATGTTTTCGTCTTTTTAGAGTTGAAAATGCTCAATGGGTCTTTCAAGGTTCATGCTCTTTACATTTTCATTTGTAGAGTGAGATGAGATACTGTCATTACTTGAGTCATCACTAATGTCCCTTGCCATATTGGCATCATCAACATAAGTAGCTTCGGTAATCACTCTATTAGCTAATTTTTCATCACATCCTTCTTCAAGGTTGCAAACTAAGGCCTTATTGCCTTTTTCTACATCTTCCACAAAGGAGGCTCCAAAAGCCGTTTAGTTAAGAATAATATCTTCATCACTAGAAGAATCATATCCTTCATTGGAGTTATCACTTCCACTATCAATTGATGAGGTGGCCACCACCTTTCCTTTCTTCTTATTCTTTGAATTAGCACATTCGGGGGTAAAGTGGCCTATCCCACCACATTTATAGCAGCAGACCCCTTTCCTTTCGGTCTTTTCTTGCATAGGCTCAAACTTCTTGAAATGAGCCTTTTTCTTCAAGTCTTTACCCTTGGATCCGAAACCTTTTCCCTCGGACTTGTAGAATTTCTTGAACTTCCACATTCGCAAAGTCATTTCCTCATCCGAGTCATCGTTTTCCTCCTTCTTAAATTTAGAGGCTTTCAAAGCAATTCCCTTTTGCTTTTTAGGAGATGTGGTGGTAAGACCATTCCTAGATTCTTAAGCTAGTAGCCTCCCAATCACTTCACTCGGCTTCAATGCATATGTCAGTCTCATTTATTGTATAAAAAAATTGATTTCAAGGCCATGAGGCCACCTGATATGAGCATAAAATTAAAACATTTCAGGGACATGAGTTCTCCTGATATAAGCATAAAATTAAAACATTTCAGGGACATGAGTTTTCCTGATATGAACATAAAATTAAAACATTTCAGATAAACAAATCCAGAATTATATATATGAGTTACGTTGACGGCATAAGTCATCTTGTTATATGGAACTATATATACATATCCAAAATGTTGAGATATAAGTAAATTACCTATCGGGTTACTTTTACGCAATTATGCTGGATATCAGGATTTTTCTTCACACCTGAAAAGAATGATAATAAAGCTTGAATATGTTAAAACAATACTTACAAGCAAAATTAGTTGAAACTGATGGCACGGTTACGTTCGAAACGGTCAAAATAGCTAGAAATAGGACTAACTCGGTTGAAAACGGGTGAAAATTGCACTAAGTTGGGCACAAAACATTTCTGGACTGAGTTGACTCGCTTAACGGAATATTCCCTGACAGTAACGGAATATGCTTGAACGGTAACAAAATATTCCCTAACTGTGTGATATGGCACATGCTGATGTGGAGATGATGTGGCACTGATGTGATGCTGACGTGGCGCTACAGTTTCGTCTTCTTTCTTGAGAAGTTGCAGAAAAATCTAAAAACAAAAATTCAATGTTGATTGAACTTTGACCTAATCTATAGGGTTCGTTTCAGCTCTGTTTGAGATACGGTCAGTGGCATTGGAATCGTATTTCTGAGAGGAACACAACGGTATCCTTCAAAAAACAATTTGAACACTTCAAAATTCTGGACTCAATCAAAACCAAATTAAAACTCTCAAAACCTCTCTCTAGAACTAAATTACTAATTTCTATGCTTAGTCTATAATCATGCTGATAACATGTTTTAAATAATTGAAATAACAATTAAAGAAAACAAAGATGAGAGAACCGGTCAGTGGAAGAAATAAAGATGAGACATGAGAGAAGAGAAAATTGAAGAAATGAGAGACGAGAGATGAATTACTTTCTTATTAAAAATCTGATCCAATTACAATGTAAAGGCCATATATATAGGCCAAGTCTACCACCTCTTACCAAGCCTCAAGCCTTATCATGTAAATATAATATCTATAAAGTGAAGACATAACGATGAAGCCATCAAGTGGGGTGAATGATCAAGAGATGAAGGCGGTGGCGTGGTGTTGATCCAATCTGTGGCAAGTGGTTTAAATTATATTAAGTGGCAAAGCGGAGTAAATCCATATTATTCACAACAAGACAAAAATGATCATTGATTTATGATATAATTTTAAAATCTGTGACAAACTTATTATTATTACATTGCCTTTAACAACGTATATATAAAACCATTATTAAAATCCTTTCATAACTTTTTACAAGTGTCAAAAAAGACAAAATTCTCATCTCACAAGTATCATTATTTGGGCATAATATTTACTCTTAGCAGAGCTGGTAGTGTATCTAGACATATCCATGGTTCTGGCCAATTACAGTTCCGGTTCCGTTGGGTCAGTTCTTTTTTTTTTTGTTTAATCTCATTTTAAAAAAAAATACCAAAACATAAGACATGTAATAATATGAAATTATAAATGAATTTTATCGTGTAAGGCCGTAAGCCGAAATTAAAATTGAAAAAAAAAATACTAAATACATAAATTGAAATAAATGTATAAAACTAAAAAAGAAAAAAAATGGTCTTGCACTTAATTTGTACCAAAATTAAGTTGCCTATGTATCCTCTTGGGGTTTAGAGGAATCAAAGACCACGTAGTTATTTTACTTTTTATTATCTTTTACATATGTAATTCTGTAAGTTTGTAACTAATGCTGTCTTCCGTTCCGGTGCCGGTGATGTGATCATCATCGAAGAAATCGTAAATCACTTCTGGCTCCATTTCTTGTTGTCTATATTCAGCATTTGTCCAATCATCAACACACACTTGAACTTGAATTGATTCTGGACTTAAAAACGACTGTCTTGCGTCCAGAATATTTTCATCCGCACTAAACTCTTGTTCCACAGCCACTGTAGAAACCGGTGTTGTAAGAATCTGTTTGGTTATTATAGACAAGATTGGGAAGTGCTTTTGATGTTCTCTCCACCAATGTAGAACATCAAATTGATCTACATCACCGTCTCCTATAAACTCAAAATTGGTATTGTGATAAGTTTCAATCTCATGATACGAGACTGAACTTGATGAAGAAAAAGAAGAACCTCGTAATCTTTTGATCTTTTGGGATAAAAGTGCAGACTCTACCCCCAACACTCCAGAAGATCAAGTTTGGGATACATTTTCATTTTGTGGAACATTAATGTTCAATGTTGGACCATAAATTCTACGATAATTCTACGACATTCATCATATAACTGATAAAATAATTTCTTAACTGTAGCACAATAAGTATTAATTTCTAATTATATACCTAAACAATTATAATAAAGAGCTAAATAATCTATCAATGCGTCTAGTTTACAACGTGGGTCAAAACACAACACAAGCAGGTAAATAGTTGGAAACTCCTTATAATAGTCTAACAATTTTTTTTTTCATAGCTTCAATGTATGTCTCTAATTGTATATCAGATGAACAGTCAGCAAATGCACCAGTAATATTACAACCCTCAAAAATAAATAATTGAGTAGTAGGATAATAAATACCTGACAAATTGTTAATAGCACAATAAAAAACTTTTAACAAATTACAAATTTTTGTACAAACATCTCAATGGTGTGCATAAAGATTGATTTGACTAACATTATATTGCATAAAAGAAACTAATAAATCCATACATTCATAACTTTCACAAAGCAATTTATAAGTAGATTCCAACGTGTTGGAACATCATGAGAAAATCTAATGGGTTGCCTACCTGCCTGTTTACAAAATCTTATCCATGCTTTCATGATATTAGATGTTTCCACAAATATGAGAGGGCAACCTTAATGGGTATAATAAAAGCTTGAAGAATTTCTAAACCTTATTGAACATATAAATTTAAAACATGGCAATCATATCTTTGAAGAAAAAATTTACTATTAAAATAAGGCTTGCATAATTCAATTAAAGCAGGAATATATACAATATTATTAGAAGCATTATCAAAACCAATTGAAAAAAATTTGTTTTCAATTTTACACTCTTCAAAAATGATTTTCATATTTTTATAAATATTATCAACAGTATGTGCATCATCAAAAACTCTAAATGCAAGAATTCTTTTTTGTATTGTCAATGCTTTGTCCATATAATGACATGTTACACATAAGTATGAATGCATTAACCAATGGCTAGACCATATGTTAGAACATACGGAAACACGACCTTTATAGTTCGTAAAATATTTTTTTTAAATCCTTTTTTCCTTTTTATAAATATCATACATTGTACGTATGAGAGTGGTTCTAGGTACACGACATGCAGCAGGATTTAATGCTTTATGATAATATTTAATAAAACCAACTTTTTCACCAAAACTAAAAGGTAAATGTTCTACAACTACCATCCTAGCTAATTCTTCTCTATTAGTTTGATCACTATATTTAAATAATTGAGTGTTAGGGGTAGAAAACCTAGAAATTTGAGATTGTGTACTCCCCTTGGCAAGTTATGTTGGATGACGGGTCGTAATATGCTTCCTATATGTGTCGCATCCTCTAAATTTAGTCCACTTATATTCTTTAAGGCAGTAATTGCACACCGCTCAACATGTTCCATCCGGTTTCGTAACTTTCTTCTTGTGGAGAACGAATAGATAAAATTAGGATGCTTCTTATCCTTCTCTAACGCCTCTTCAAAATTTGGATCTGCAGCAAAATCGGGTATATTTTCTGATTGGCTTGTCATATTACCGGGGCTAGGGCTAGGCTGACTAGCATTGGGTTCAGAAATTATTAAAGGGGGATTTGGATTGGCTGGATAGTTTAGGAACTCATGGTAAGTGGTATCGTCAAAACCGATATTATCCGGCTGGACCGGATCCGACTCCGACATAAGACCCTTATCGGTCCTTGAAATGGAATGTCTTGGTGGAATGTCTCTTACTCCACTTCCACTTGCCATTAAAAAAATTAATTTGTAAAAAAACTCTTGAAAAAAATTAAAATAAATGGATGGAAATACATTTTAAAAAATTGTTGACAAGGATTTTTAAATGATTTAAAAAATAATAAGTGCAATACAATAAATATAAACAAATAAACAATTGACGAATTGAAAGATAATTGAAGAGAATTAGGAGAATTGAGAGAGGTAGAGTAGAAAGAGAAATGGTGTGAGAAGAAATGAATTAGGGGGGGTGTGGGGTAGGAAATAAAAGGGAATTTAAAAAAAAAAAAAAAAAAAAAAAGCAGCCGTTGTTTCGTGGTCATGTCTAAGTGTACCTCTCTTCCGTCTAAATAGTGAAGGGTTCAAATCCCATTATACACACTTTACAAGCATGTATAGGGAGTTTTCTTTTCGGGTTGTGGAAGTAGTTATTTCCCGTTATGAGAGTAGATATCCGGACCACACATATATTGTTTGATCTCGGTAGGTCATAACAGTCCTATTATAATAGTTCGTGTAATACTTCAAAAAAAATATATCATTATTTGGTAATTTAGAACACAATTATCTAACAAAATTAACAATTTTAATCGTTACAAAATGTTATATTTGAGATATAAAAAAATTGAAAATTGTCATTGTCTGTGCCGTAGTAAATTACTATATATTTGCCAGAAAAATTTCATCCTCTATCACTATATGTGCACTTTTCATGTCGATGATGATTGTAGAAATAGGAGATTATACAAATCAAATATAAAACAAACCACACATTCACCTACTCCTATATATATATAACGTACAAACCAATAACTTATCTAGCAATCCAATTACAATCTGATACAAAACTATATTTTTAATATCCTCTTCGGTCTTTACATGCAAGTAGTCTGATTGCAATCTAATCGTCTCCAATATTATATATTAGTTAATTTTCTCGTGGCTCCTAATTAAAGCAACACTTAAACCAAGATCCTTATAAATTCCCTCTCCCTGTATAATGTTTTCGGTAAGTACTGATATAATTTATATGTAATAATTTATATCTAATGCATATAAATCAAAGGTTGAAAAAGTTCATTTCAGTCTATCTGGTATAGCAGTCATTGGTTCATAGAATTATAACAATTTGCGCCATAAGGTCTTGCAATTTGCATATGTGTAGTGATCATGGCAAACGGATTCAAATTGTTCGAGTCAGATTAGTTCCAGATCCGATTTTGGATACAGGGAAGAGTGAAATACTCCAAACTCAAATATGAATCCAAAAATCTGATAAAATATGACAAAATCTGAAATGATATATATATATATGTAGTGAAATAATTGACTTTTACCACCTAGAGAATAATTCACAATTAATTCTCTTGATCTCATTTCCTGTTTCAATATAGGCAATGACTTCTCTTGATCTTATTTTCTATTTCATTATATATTCAATTCTCCATATACCTATATATAGGCTTATTGTGTAAGCATTCAATATATACAGATAAATATATCCATAGAATCAATTTCCTTTCATTCTCCTCTTCTGGTTTGTATTATTATTTTTTATGCTTTTATGCTTTAATTTATAACACGTTATCAACACGAATGCTTTTCTTTGATTATATGATATCTTCTTCTTCCTTTCTTATTATTAATAATAAAGGTTAAGAAGATTGCATTCGAAAAAAAAAATTAGAACCAGAAGTTCCTGATTTAAAACTAAGAACCAGAAGTTCTTAATTCGAAAAGAAGAACCAGAAATTCTTGAATCGAAAAAAAGGAACCAGAAGTTCTTGATTAGGAAAATCAGAACCAAAAGTTCTCAATCTGAAAATCATAACCATAAGTTCTTAATTCGAAAAAAATAGAACTGGAAGTTCTAGATTAGTAAAAAATAAATCAGAACCGGAAGTTCTTGGTTCAAAGAAAAAAATCAGAACCAAAAGTTTGTGATTCAAAAAAAAAAGTACCGAAAGTTCCTGATTAAAAGAAAAAGAATCAGAACTAGAAGTTCTTGATTCAAATTTCATCAGAACCAGAAGTTTTGTATTCCAATTTTAATCAGAACTCAAAGTTTTACAAGCATAGTTGTTGATCCAATGTTTTGAAAATTAAATGAATCAAAACTTAAAGTTATGTATTTCAATTTAATCAATCAGAACCTGAAGTACTAGATTCCAAGTTAAACGATCAGAACTCGAAGTTCGGTATTCAAATTTAATTAATCAGAACCCGAAGTTCTGGATTTCAATTTAAATCTTGAAAATTATTTAGAACCTTAAGTTCTAAATCCTTGAAATTATTTAGAACCTGAAGTTTTAAATTAGATTTCTCTTTTCGGGAATATGGATGAACAATCTAGTTTCAAAAGGGAAATTGGGGATATATGTTTGGTCAACAGTGGAGCAATGCAAACTATTCTTCGAGATTGAAAATACTTTTTTAATATAACCTTGATCGAAGCCAATGTAAACACTATATTTAATCCTGCAAACCTAATAGAAGGCTCTGGAAGAGCCACAATTATATTAACAACTGGAACAAAAATAAGTATGAATGTTGCTTTATATTCTAGCAGATCTAGAAAAAATCTGCTTAGTTTCAAAGATATTCACAATCAAGGATATCATATTGAGACTATAAGTGAGGATAATAGAGAGTACCTCTATATTATAACACATGTTTTGAGCCAGAAGCTTATTTTAGAAAAACTCAATACTGATTCATCTAGATTATAAGTTATTGATATAAAACCAGGTGAAACCTACGCAATTATGAACCAAGAGTCCACGAATCTGATAACACGGTTACTTTGGCATTATCGTCTCGGTCATCCAAGATATACTATGATGCGTAGGATAAATGAGAATTCTCATGGATATCATTTAAAGAACCAGAAGATGCTACTGTCCAATGAAATTGTTAATGGTAAAATTTGGCTAGGAGTCAAAGAGAAATTTTCTACTCTCTCAGCCAGAATCGAACCCCTAATCGAAGCCCAAAATCGACATTCATGAAACCCCTGGTGTACCATAAACCTACCTCGTAGAAGCACAGAAGGATCACCGGGCTTCAGAACTATCAGGGAAGGAGCTAGGCACGACCAGGTCAAGCCCCCACTTGAACACTGGAAACCGGGCTTCTCGAGGCCACTTACCTGGAAACCTCGTGAAAGCAAGGGAGGGTCGTCAAGCTCAAGAAACATTCGAAAGAAGCCCGAAAAGCAATGCAAGCCCCTTCCGGGTTAAGGCTTTTAACTTAATTCATAGCCTGAACGAGAAGCCTATCAACCTCTCTAGGAGCCCGCTGTCCCCTTCACGATACGAGGAAGAAGAAGGCCTCTAAGTGAATCAGATCCATGTTACCTCATAAGAATGCCTACTAGGATGTCCATTCCAAAGCTTCCGAGAATGGAACTAAAGCATAGATCCACCTCGCTCTACGAAGACTACGAACGGCTAGCTCAGCAACCTCTATGAAGAATCATGCCGTAAGTATACATAGGAATATATCTAAGTAATAACCAACATTTAAATGCAAGTCAAGAGTTTGATTCCAAAAAGGAAACAAACTTATCTTCATCAATAATATCATCGCTTCCGTTATTTACTCGGAGTCAACGACTTTCAAATAGAGGATCCCACCCGATAAGGGGAGAATAGGTTCAGAGAATCAAGGCGGGAGATACACCCATTCAAATTGATTCGGTCATATATAAATATACCTAAAAAGAAAAAGAGAGGGGGCGACAGATAGACAACAGAGTAAAAGGGAGAGAGAAGTACGTTGGGCCTAATTTTGTGATCAAAACAGGGCCGTCGTGACGTCCACTATTCGACAAGTATGAAGCCACCGCCTTCCTACGTTCTATAGAGAGATAATGATCATTTGAGAGAGAATCCTGTATACCACGAGTAATCGATACTAAAGTCCCCACTTACTATTGTTATACAAATATTCGTTTTTATCTAAGCAGATTAGGTATCAAAGGTACCGACCCCGACCACCACCTCCGTGGTAGTTGTCTCGAGGGCTTTAGTGGGAATTTGTCATCTTGAGTAAATTTCCCGTTAACACTTTCTGGCACCGTCTGTAGGAAAACTCCCACACCACCATCTTTATATTCACAAGTTTATTGTTTTACAGGAGTCATGGGGTTTTGCTCCTCCGGAGGACAGCCAGACGCGTCGGGACAACCTTTCGATGTGTCGACACGAAAGGTCCCGAAGAAAGAAAGAAAATCAGGGCTCCATAGCCAGGTCCCAGACCAGCTAGCCACTGTGCGGGCTTTGGACCCCTTTATGAGAAACCAGGTCAAGCTTGACCAACAGGCGGCGGCCCTCATGGAAATTGTCCGCCTTCGACTACTCGCCGAGAGTATTACTATCCAGCAAGCAAACCTCTGCAATCGAGCGGAGTCAAGTAGGCTCAGGGCTAGGCAACCCGCCTTTGATGGCCTGGGACCTACCCCAACGGAACCAGCTCATAATAGAACGGGACTCCCTCCCTCAATCCGGGATAGGATAGGGCTCATGCCCCTCCGTTCCCTAAGCGCTGCCACGCTACCAACCCAGGCAAAGTCAAGTCCGTGACAGATATCCTTTCCTGAGAGCGGGGAGAGTTTCTCTACCCAACGACTTCAATGAGGGAAGCCAGAGTTAGGGAAGAAGAAAGTCAGCAAAGCCCCCAGGTAGACACTCTCCAAAGAAGGGACCGGGTAGAGATCGTCAGTTGGTCAGATAGGTCCGATAGTGAGGAGACTGAGATCAAATCAAGGAAACTCGAGAGCAAACACCTAAGAGACCAGTTAGTAGAGCTTCAGTAAGAGGTCCAACTGATAAAGAAAGGGAAGTACAAGGAGGAAAGAAGGATCCTCTAAGTGAGATGAATGCTCCCTTCACCAGAAGGATCTGGGAGGCGGAGCTCCCTCCAAAATTTAAAATTCCAATTGACAGATTCTCCAGGACTGAGGATCCCTTAAGCCACTTGGAGAGCTTCGTTCAACAGATGGAGGTCCAGAACACGACAAAGGCTGCTATGTGTCAAATGTTCCCAACTATACTCAAAGATTACACCAAGACCTGGTTTAGAAAGCTACCTGCTGGCAGCGTGAATTCATTCACGAAGCTGTCGACCAATTTTTGCTCACAATTCCAGAGAGTTAAACCCCGATTGAAGGACCCAATCCGTCTATAGTATGTGATCCAGGAGAGAGGGGAAACCCTTCGGGATTATATCGAGCGTTTCCATAAGGAAGTCATCCAGATAAGGGTTTTCACCGAGAAAGAAACCCTCTTTAACTTCAGAAGAAACTTGTGGGCAGGCAAGCTTTTCCGGTCTTTTGCCAAGAGACCTCCAGAGACTTACCAAGAAGCCTATGATCGGGCTCTGGAGCAAATTGAAGTCGACGGACAACTCAAGCTTAAGATGGAACACGACGATATGAGAGCCGTAAAGCTACAGAAGAAGGAAGCTCCCAAACCCGAGCAAGTTCAGAAAAGCTAGAACAACCCTCAATAAGTCAGCATATCGCTTCCCCATTTCTCAACCCAGATTGGAAAAATATCCTATAAAATAAACTCCTCTACGAGCTTCACCTCCTCCTAGGACAGTGGCTCCAATAGCTAAAGATGAGAGAGGTTATTATAATTACACCCCCTTAAATGCATCCCGTGAAACAATCTATCTCGCCATTCGGAACAAGGGATTGCTATAGATGCCAGCACATATGAAAGCCCCTGTCGATAAGAGGAATCGTTATAAGTATTATGACTTTCACGAAGACGTGGGACACAACACTATAGAGTGTTATAACCTGCGAAATCAGATCGAGACTTTGATAAGGGGAGGGTGTTTGGTAGAATTCTTACAGCAAATCAGGGATAACATTCAGACTGGACGGGAAGTATAAACCGAGATCCGCGAGCAAGCTGAGAAAAGAAAAGGGAAGCATGCGAATCTGATGCAACAAATCCAGATCATACATACCATCAGCGGAGAGGCAGAAGGCCAACTCTGGCCGGGACCCCCAACAATTCCAGGAAAAACCTCATAAGAAAAGTCCCTCGTATGGACAAAGGGCGGGGTATCTTCAAGGTCGACCAGATTCTGACCAACCTCTCCTAGTTGTCACAGATCATTTTCACCGAAACAGATTTCTTCAACACCGTGCAGCCTCATGATGATCCCATAGTGATCACGGTATAGATTGCCAACTGCATGGTATACCGTGTGCTCGTCGACACATGCAGCAGCGTCGACGTCCTATTTAAAGACACCTTGGAAAAACTGAACTAGAAACATTGGTGTTACAATAGTAGCACTACCCCGCTGTATGGGTTCACTGGGGACTCAATCATACCCGTGGTATCAAAAATCCTACCAGTGATCATTGGAGCCAAACCTCTTCAGCAGAATATCATGACAGACTTTGTGGTGGTGGATACCCCATCGGCCTACAATGCAATAATAGGAAGGCCGTTTTTATCATCCTTGAAAGGGGTTCTATTTATTTACCACAACGTCCTGAAGTTCCCAGTAGGAGACAAGGTGGGGGAAGTTTGGGGTGATCAGCAAGCAGCCAGGAGATGCTACGCAGTGTCTGCCAACCTAACAACTCTAGCAAAACAACTTGCCTAGGTGACAACGATCCAAGATGGGGCAACCCCTATATTGACCTTAGAAGATGTAGGACCCATATATTACCCCGAGGATGACCCCGTGGTTCCCGACGAGGAGGAGCAGAGAAGGGAATGGGACAACGGCCATCTAGTGGATAAGCTAGAAGAGATTCCTATCCGAATGCACCCCTCAAAGGTCGTCAAAATCGGAGCCACAATTGAGCTGGGAGTGAAAGAGGGTTTAATCGGGCTCATCACAGAGTTCAATGACATTTTTGCTTGGAGTCACGACGAGATGCCTAGGATCCCGATGACTTTGGCTGCTCACCGACTAGCAGTAGATCCGGCCTTCTAACCTATCAAACAAAAACGACAGCACTTCAACGCTGAAAGAAATGCTACGGTCCAGGAAGAAGTGGAAAAATTGACCCAAGTAGGGCTTCATCAGAGAGGCACGCTACCCCGAATGGATCGCCAACGTGGTCATGGTCACAAAGGCAAATGGGAAATGGTACATGTGTATAGATTATACTAACCTCAACCGGGCATGCCCGAAAGACAGTTTCCCTCTACCAAAAATTGATCAGTTAGTTGAATCCACCTCCGGAAACAAGCTTCTGAGCTTCATACACGTGTTTTCAAGATATAATCAAATTATGATGCACCCTGCCGACCAGGAAAAGACCAGTTTCATCATCGGAAGGGGTTTGTATTGCTACAAAGTGATGCCTTTCGGGCTTAAAAACATAGGAGCTACATACAAACGGTTTGTCAACCGGCTGTTCAAGCCCGAAATTGGAAGATCAATGGAGGTGTACATCGATGACATGATCACCAAGTCATCAACCTCTGAAGGGCCTTCGGGATACCGTCGCAGAACCTTTATGATCTTAAGGGAGAACCAAATGAGATTGAACCCCTTCAAATGCGCCTTAAGGGTGACCGCGGGGAAGTTTCTGGGCTTCATGGTCCATGAGAGAGGCATAGAGGCTAACCACGAAAAGATCAAGGCTATCCTAGATCTAGAGTCCCCCACGTCACTTAAACAGGTTCAAGTCTTGACCGGGCAGGTAGCAACGCTCAACAGGTTCATTTCTCGATCTATCGACAAGTGTCTCCAATTTTTCAAAGCCATTAAGCAGGGAAAAACATGAAACGGGACAAGGAGAGTGAACAAGCTTTTCAAGTCTTGAAAAAATACTTGTCAAGCCCTCCACTACTGGTTAAACCAAGCCCTAGAGAAGAGCTACAAATTTACTTGTCCATTTCAGAAACTACTGTAAGCGGGGCCTTGGTCAAGGAATGTGGAGATAGAGTCCAATAGCCTTTCTACTACGTGAGTCATGCTCTAACCAAGCCCGAGAAGAACTATACTCTTTTGGAGAAGCTCGCTTATGCCTTGACAACCTAGATAAGGAAGCTTTGTCACTACTTCCAAGCTCATTCGATAGCAGTAGTGACGGACCAGCCGCTCCGTCAATTTTTACAACAGCCTAATGTTTTCGGAAGACTGATTTTGTAGGCCCTAGAGCTCACCCACTTTGATTTAAGATATAAGCCTAGGACCGTAATTAAAGCCCATGCTCTAGCAGACTTTGTAACAGAGCTATCAATGCCCCCAGGCCAAGTGACCTCCTCAGCAACAAACGTTGCCCCTTAGAAGATTCCATAATCTTACAGCTAGCCAGAGGGTTGCAAGTCGTGGATCCTCTACACTGATGGAGCTTCTGGGCAAGCTGTGGGAGGAGTGGGCATAGTTCTAATCGACCTAGAAAGAACTGAGTGTTGCCATTGCTTCATATTTGAATTTAATGCCACTAACAATGAGGCAGAGTATGAAGCCCTTTTAGCCAGAAAAATGGCAGCCGTAGAGCTCGGGGTCGATTACCTGCAGGTTATGAGTGACTCGTTGCTCATAGTCAACCAAGTCTTTAAGGATTATCAGGCAAAAAGGAAAACATGATTGCCTACCTGAAGCTAGTTCAACAACTTTGGAGCGAATTCAAGGGTTTCAAGATTGAGCAGATACCTCGACAATAGAATCGTCGAGCTGACGTCCTAGCCAAGATAGCTGGAAATTGTGGCCAAACCTTACCCCAGGGGTCCCTCTTCAAGTGATCCCCCTATCTAGCACAGTGGCAGGTAAGGAGACTTATACCCTGGATCGGCAACTGTAGTATGTGAATTTTACCAAGCGTACACGTCATCGAAAAGATGGAAAAAATTGTCAGATGGACACCCAAATAAGCACTCATGAAAAATCCTACAAGGAATCATTAAAGAGAAGAAAGCCAGAGTAAATAAGCAGCATGGCAAGATCTACTCGGGATCAACTAAACTATTTCCAAATCAATTAAAAGTACTCGGGGTTAGCAAAAAGCATCTTCTACTCGGGCTTAAACGGTGCTACTCGGGACCAACAAGTGTTATTCTTACTCGGGATAAATGCGACCCGAGTAAGAAACTTGGTGCTTAATTCACAATGATTCAGTCATTAAATACGCGAAGATATCCATCAGGAAGAATCCCAAAGAGAACAGAATACTGAGCTAGAAGAATCCTCAATCAGGAAACAACTTGATTTCACTACAAAGACTACACTCTTATAAGGAAACAAGTCCAAATAAAACTGCACAACTGGAATCCCACTCGATTTCCATAAGAGACTCCGAAACAGGAAAGAAGACAAATCAACCTCAAGCAAGTAACCGAATCACAATTAAATGTAAAGATCTTGTATTACTTATACAAGGCAGATTAGGGTTCTATAAACATATAAATAGACCCATAATCTCGTCCCAAAAAAAAAAGATAGGCAATATAGCATATACAACAAGCAACAGAAAAATACAGAGAGAAGAAAGAGAGATTGAGAGCTTGTAAACATCATAATTTCATAGTTGATTTTGGCTCGGTTGACCCATCAACCATCCGTGGACATTTCTCCGGTCATCAGAGTTTTACCACGTAAAACTTATGTCTTCGTTACTCTCTCTGAATCTCTTTCTCTTTGAATTAATAGCTGAAATCCAATCCTTGTTGGCTTTTCTGATACAATCCAGAAATCGACGTCAACAATTGGCGCTAGAAGGAGGGTCTTGAACCTCCGATTTAATTAAACAGACATGGGAGGAAGCAGAAACGATTCTGGGAATGGCCGAAAGTCACCTGACAACTTCCATGTTGGTAACACATCACGAGATCTGGAAGCAAACACGGAGGACCGACCCACACACTTGGCAGGGATCCAACAGGTTCCCCCAACCAGTGAAGATCTGACGCTGCATTTTCGAGAAGCATTACAGCAATTGGTGGCAGACGCAGTAAGGGAAGGGGTTGATATATTGGCTACAGAAGCACGGACTGTCGATATAATGACTGCGGCAGTACAGACTCTTGATCCTCCACCTGCAAGGCTTCGTTCGATGGTAGTAGGGCCATGAATAACTATGCCAAAAATCGGAAGGAACTCTACCCCAATCAACCAGACCAGACGTAAGACGCCTGAAGAACGACTACGCCAAAAGCAGGATCAGGATCAGACAGTCCGCACTAGACACCGTAAATATGACCGGCATAGGGATCGGTCGTCATTACAGAGTCATGCGAGAAATTCGGCATCAAAGTGTAGAGCTAGAAAGAATGACAGTACCCAAAGGTTTAACCGTCGGGAAAGCCCGGTGAGGGACAGATATGTCATGATCAAGAGCCTAACTCAAGAAGTCGAGAACAATAGGCGTTAGATGGATGCATTGGTCAGACGTTATGGCTATAATGATTTATCTGACGATGACGATGACTCAGACAGTCCATTCACAGAGGAAATCTTGTGGACCCCTTTCCTAGAAAAGTTCAGGATGCCGCACGTGGAGCAGTTTAAGAAAGACACGGACCCAAAAGAGCACGTGAGAAGCTATAAAAGTGCCATGGTCTAGTATGCCCACAGCGATCCCTTATTATATCTCAATTTCCCACAAACTCTAGGAGACATGGGGTCGAGGTGGTTCGGGAGGTTACCTTCAGCAAGCATCAAAAGTTTCAGTGAACTAAGTAGGAGCCTCTCAAGGCAATTCCTGAGTAACGTTCACAGGAAAAAATCAGTGGCACGCCTTGCTCAGATAAAACAAGGGAAAGATGAGTCACTGAAGAAATACCTAGGGAGATTCGGCCAAGCGGTATCAGAGATTGGCAGTGCAAACGATGAAGCCATAATCGCTGCATTCATCAATAATTTGCAAAATGGACGGCAATCTTTTGATTTAAGAGGAGCTCGGCTGACCAGATATGCTGACATGATGGATATGGCGGGAGGATACGCATTGGCCGAGGAGACAGAGTTAGCTACAGGAGGAAGCTATATGCACGGAGGAAAGCCCGAACAGAAGGATACCGAATCCAAGGGGCAAAATCAAAAGGGAAAAGGCAAGGAAAAAAGTAAAGACGTGGGCAATGGGCGTAATGTTGAACAATCCACAGAGAAGTACCGAGGCAGATACACCAATTATACCCCTCTTCAAAAAAAAACAAGAAGAGATCCTGGCCATCCTAAAAGAGAAGAACATGGTACAGGAACCACGGCGAAAGTCTCAATTTGCCCGAAAATATACAACCTAGTATTGCAGATTTCACAAGGAAACCGGTCACGAGACTTCAAAGTGTTTCCAACTCATAGAGTTTATAGACTCTTATTCGGGAAGCGCACCTGCGGGATGTAATCTTGAAAAAAGATGAGAGATCAGAAACTAATAGAAGTTAAGGTTGATCTCAACCCTGGTCAAAATCAAAGAACCAGCCTCGAAGCCAATCAGATAATACATACAATATTTGGGGGACCATCTACTGGGAAAATCAACCGAGAACGAACTCAGGAAATCAGAGAAGCAATAGAAGCAAGGAATAACCTTGACGTCAACTCGGTGGAACCAGACCAGAAAATAATAAAGGAAGGATGGGACCCGATAATATTCACTAAGGCAGATTCCCATGGCGTCGATGTTCGGCCCAATGACGCATTGGTCATAAGTGCCCGGGTGGGTCACCGAGAGGTCAGGAGAATCCTGATTGATAATGGGAGTTCGGCGAACATTCTTAATGTAGCCGTCTACGATCAACTCGGGTTAGACCGAACAGATCTACAACCTTTCCATACCCCATTCAGAGGATTTGGTGGGATCGAGATAAGGTCACTCGACAGTCAAGTTACCTGTAAAAATCGAAACGGCATCATGCCAAAGGACTGTCCTACTAGACTTCGTGGTGGTAGACTTAAACAATTGGCCGTATAATGCATTATTGGGTCGACCATTCTGAATAAAACAAGAGCCGTGACAGCCATTTATGCATTAATGATCAAGTTCCCGACAGAGCAGGGGGTCGGGGTAGTCAAGGGATCCCAGGAGATGGCCCGAATAGCAAACTTGTCAGTGTACAAAGAAAAAAACGATGATGAACAGTAATAAATAAAATTACTCGGAATTTCCGAAAAGAAAGCATTTAGCTCGGGATTTCCAAAAGAAAGTATATGATAATAAGAACATATGGAAAAAGAGCATGATAATAAGAACATGCAAAATAGAATTCTCGGGACCATCAAATCCTGAATGGACGGAGAAGCTCATAGGAGCATGCCAACTGAGCATGGTCAAAATGACCTTCACAAAAAGGCAAACCCGATGCACCAGATTCTGGAAAAATGCTCGGGACGCTATCGGGAGAAATTCGGTGAAATACGTAGCTGTGTTGAAGCAATTTTTTTTTTTAAAAAAAAAAGCTCAACGATTCGGCAAACCCTTTGCGCATAAAAACTGGGGAGACGTCATTGGTATTACGTAAGGAATCGAACATATGATCATGGTGAGCCTTGATGTAATGTTCGGATAGCAACCGGGTATAAAACGCAAGTGTAAACGTGTCTGTTTCAAGATGACTCGGTTAATAATAAAAAGCCAGTTTAATAAGATACTTAGCAATTGAAGTCATTCGGGTAACAACCGGTTTAATAAGATACTCGGTTAAGTTGCCTGAACAACGAAGGAGCCAGTTTAATAAGATAATAGGCAATTGAAGTCATTCGGGTAACAACCGGTTTAATAAGATACTCGGTTAAGTTACCTGAACAACAAAAAAGCCAGTTTAATAAGATACTTGGCAATTGAAGTCATTCGGGTAACAACCGGTTTATTAAGATACTCGGTTAAGTTACCTGAACAACGGAGCCAGTTTAATAAGATACTTGGCAATTAAAGTCATTCGGGTAACAACTGGTTTAATAAGATACTCGGTAAAATTACCTGAACAACGAAGAAGCCAGTTTAATAAGATACTTAGCAATTGAAGTCATTCGGGTAACAACCGGTTTAATAAGATACTCGGTAAAATTACCTGAACAACGAAGAAGCCAGTTTAATAAGATACTTGGCAATTGAAGTCAGTCGGGTAACAACCGGTTTAATAAGATACTCGGTAAAGTTACCTGAACAACGAAGAAGCCAGTTTAATAAGATACTTGGCAATTGAAGTCATTCGGGTAACAACCGGTTTAATAAGATACTAGGTTAAGTTACCCGAACATCAGCAGTTTAATACAGCACTCGGCAATAATCAGCAATAAACAGATCAAGACTATTCAATTTAGAATAAAATAGAATTTTATTGCTTTTAAAAGAATGGTTACAGTTCAAAGAATGATTCTTTACAAGTAAAAAATAAAGAATCAGAATTAAAAAATAAAGAATCAGAATTTTTTACAGTTCTACAAAATTAAGGTTGCGAGGATTTTGAGCATTTGCCAATACTCGGGTCTAGCACCATCTCGTATTCACGAAGCAGGCTTTTGTTAGACGGCCAAGCGATAGTATCGACAGTATCGACAGTATCATCCATCCACTGGCTGTAATCCTTACCCGGGACCGGCCCGACATCTGGGACCGCACCCTCGACCGACTCTTGACTGGCGTAAAAGGTCGAGAGAGAATGCTCGGATGGAATCTCTAAATGCATGAGATGAGGTTCTTTGCCTTGACTACGGTAGTACGCTCTCCATTCCTTCATCTGAAACCGGAGAGACTCAAAGGACCGGTCCACGTGATGCTTGATTGACAGCTCCCAATTAGCTCGAGCTTTCTCAGTCGCCCTATTCTTAACTTTGAAGAATTCACCAGCTGAAACTAGCTCGCGTTAAAATTCCGGAAGAAGTAGGGCATCGTAAGTAGGGGATCTTTTAAAACGATCCAAGGACTTCAAGTTCCAACCTGGCCTCTCGGGATAAGGATTCAACTGTCAACGATTGGTGCTCTAGATCATCGATCTTCCATTCATACGCCGACTTAGACTGCTCCGCTTCCTGCTCGGCCTTGAGCATAGATTCCTGGGCAGAGGACAATAAATTCTGAAGCGATGTTGCTTTCTCTTCTGCCGAAGAAGCTTTGTCCTCGGCCTCAACTTGCTTTGCCAGACAATGGTCGACAAATATTTGTACAGAGCCGACCTCTTGCTGATAAGCCGCTTAGGCCTGAGCACGGCCCTCTTCACTTTCCTTCAGCTGAGCCTCCATACACATTATTCGATCAGCTTGATGTTGTTGCGTCTGAATTAGCTCAGTAAATTCGGCCACCATCTACAAGAGAATACGATTAGAATTCTGGCAGAAGCAAAACAATAAAGAAGTCAGAATTAACTTACATAAGATGCACCGTTGAAAACATTTTGAAGACGTTCGGTCAGGGAACCATCCCGAAAGCCGTTACAGCGGTCTTCTCCGATGAAAGCCCGACCGGGGGACATCTCCGGTAGCATATCCTGGGGAGAAAGGAATAAAGGAATCCCCGAGGGTACAGCCCCTATATCTCAAACCTCGGGGGTAGAAGAAGCCCTATTCGGTTCTGAAGCGGCCGAATCTACTGATGCTCCAGCGCCAACACTCGGGGTAGTCTCATCCGCAATATCTTTATCACTGGAGTGAATGAATGAGACTACCTGAGGAACTTTAAGAGGATTAGTTAGTGAACTAACTGCCTTTCGCTTCTCACCCCGAGAACGATGGAAGTTAAGGTTAGCAGCAGGATCTTCCTGCAGATCATCCCGAAAGGACTCCAACGCCAACACTCGGGGTAGTCTCATCCGCAATATCTTTATCACTGGAGTGAATGAATGAGACTACCTAAGGAACTTTAAGAGGATTAGTCGGTGAACTAACTGCCTTTCGCTTCTCACCCCGAGAACGATGGAAGTTAAGGTTAGCAGCAGGATCTTCCTGCAGATCGTCCCGAAAGGACTAGAAGAATTCGACATCCCCAGGCACTTGATCAGTAAAAATCTCACCATCACCAGTTTTAAACCGCCCAACAGGCTCTTCACCCGAGCCTTCACATTGCCTATCCCTATTAACAGGCAGTTGGGTGTCAGTTGGCTCACTTTGGCCACTCGGACCAGCAGAATCATGAGTAGAAGGCTGAACACCCTGATAAACTTACTCGGGGATCTGTTCCTCAGCAATGTCGGTTTCCTCATCACACTCGGGTGGAGCAATACCTTCATTGCCCTGACGGAAAGCTTCTTTTCTACTCGCCGGCAAAATCGCCTTCACCTGGCTAGCCTGAAGATCACTGACGACGTCTATATCGAACACTAAAAAAAAAAAGGGGAAAAATTCATATCACAAAACGAAAAGCTTCTAAGTACAGTAGAAAGCGTGCCGGATCACTTACATCGCCGGCGATGGCCCGAAATCTGTCTAAAGAAGTCGAGCATTATCATATCCTCTTCTTTAAAAAGGTAGCTCTTGCTCCTCTTCTCCAAAGTAAGAACAGCTGCCCGAGTAAACCTCTTCAGCTCATCATCGCTGTAATCAATTACCTTCTTGTTCCACACTTCGGGGGAACAGAAGAAACGGGGATCCCCAGATCCAATAGTGACATTAATCCCGAGATCCCCTCCAGCGAAAAACCAACTGTTCTTTCAGTACTTGTAGGATGTGGGGAATCCCCATGCAAAACCCCTCTCTTTGGGGTCATCAGAGGTTTCAACCTCCCTGTTCACCTTCGCTCCCTCGGGGATCCAGCCATCCGATGGAGTAGATGTAAGAAAATAATCCCCGTCTTGTTAACTTGCCTCAGCGTGAAGAAATGCCTGATTTCATTCGGGGAGGGTGGCGAAAGGTTCATCCTACTGAACATATGCCACATGCACATCAAGATTTTATAACTATTCAAGGCCAACTGAGCTGGGGCTATCCCTGCTTCAGCCAAAAACTAGGCAATGAACGGCTGAAAGGGAAGTGTGACGCCGCAGCAAAGCATGGATCCATAAATCGCGACCATACCCTCAGGAGGATTCCACACGGCTCTATCCCCCACAGAAACCAATGTGAACGAGTCGGGCAAGTCGAATCGGGAGCGGTACTTTTCTATTTCAGCTGGCCCGACCACATTCGGCTCAGTATCAAAGCCACTCGGGCAAGTATCAGAAATCGAAAGACGAGACGCCCTGGACACCTCATCAACATCATTCTCTTTAACAGTTTTTTTCTTGATCTGAACAAAGCTCGAGCCTTGCTTGTGTACCTCACTTCTGCTCTGATGTTTACCCATCCTTCAAAAAGATACCCTGTGATCAGAAATATCAAAATCAGAACTAGATGAAGAACTCGATACAGGGCTGAAAGTGATGTCAGGGTGAAGCCCAGAAACATCAACCTTTAAAAATTAAGGTTCATCTATTGGGATATCCCCCAGTAATCGTCTAATGCAAGAAACTAACTGGAAATCCCCATGTTCTAACGCATCAAAAGTGATTTTAAAGAGACGATGACGGGAAGATGGCCCCATTAAAACTAACCTTGAATTGAGATTGATGCAAGATCTTCAACGGAGAATCACGAACTTCTGGGTAAAGAAATCTAGGTTTAAAGAAATTTCTCGTTGAAAATTGTTGAGAATAAACCAACGATGTCTCTTAGTGAAGAATTTAAAAAGGAGATGGCACGAAACCCTAGGATTTCAAGGCGAAAAAAAAATTATGATAAAGCTTGATGACGTAGGCGGCTTTGAGGACACGCAAAAATCATTTTCTCATAAATGATATCTAAAAACGAAGAGACTAGGGACACGTGTCAAAACAGGAACTAGCCCTCAACCGTCAGAACTTCAAAACGTCGCCATCATTAAGATCTCGCATAATGAAGCGAATCGAAATTACAGGGTCACCATTAAAACACTCCATCATGATAAGACGGTTACTCTGGCACAAATAAAAGTTGTGATGAATAAAATACCCTTGCCTGAAACAAAATTTCATTCGGCAAAAATATTTTAAGGGGGTATTGTCGTATGTGAATTTTACCAAACGTACACGTCATTGACAAGATGGAGAAAATTGTCACGTGGACACCCAACTAAGCACTCATGAAAAATCCTACAAGGCATCATTAAAGAGAAGAAAGCCGGAGTAAATAAGCAGCATGGCAAGATCTACTCGGGATCAACTAAACTATTTCCAAATCAATTAAAAGTACTCAGGGTTAGCAAAAAGCATCTTCTACTCGGGCTTAAACGGTGCTACTCGGGACCAACTAGTGTTATTCTTACTTGGGATAAATGTGACCCGAGTAAGAAACTTGGTGCTTAATTCACACGGATTCAGTCATTAAATACGCGAAGATATCTATCAGGAAGAATCCCAAAGAGAACAAAATATTGAGCTAGAAGAATCCTCAATCAGGAAACAACTTGATTTCACTATAAAGACTACACTCTTATAAGGAAACAAGTCCAAATAAAACTGCACTACTGGAATCCCACTCAATTTCCATAAGAGACTCCGAAACAGAAAAGAAGACAAATCAACCTCAAGTAAGTAACCGAATCACAATTAAATGTAAAGATCTTGTATTACTTGTACAAGGCAGATTAGGGTTCTATAAACATATAAATAGACCCATAATCTCGTCCAAAAAAAAAGATAGGCCATATAGCATATACAACAAGCAACAGAAAAATACAGAGAGAAGAAAGAGAGATTGAGAGCTTGTATACATCATAATTTCAGAGTGGATTTTGTCTCGGTTGACCCATTAACCACCCGTGGACGTTTCTCCGGTCATCGGAGTTTTACCACATAAAACTTGTGTCTTCGTTACTCTCTCTGAATCTCTTTCTCTTTAAATTAATAGCCGAAATCCAATCCTTGTTGGCTTTTCTAATACAATCCAGAAATCGACGTCAACAGCAACCATGCTGGATGGACCTGATAGTGGATTATCTACAAGAAAGAAGACTTCCCGGGGAGCCTGACCAAGATAGGAAAGTCAAAAGGCTCTCAGTGCGGTATTGCTTGGTGGATGGGTAAATATACAGGAAGGACAGATCCCTTATTTTGCTGCGATGTTTACACCCTGAAGATGCCAAATGGGTATTGAAAGAGGTTCACTGAGGGGAATGCGGAAACCATATTGGTGGAGAGGCTCTGGCATATCAGGTATTTCGCATGTGGTACTACTGGCCAACCATCCATCAAGATGCAAAGATCTTGGTACAATTATGTGAAGCTTGCCAGAAGACCGTAAACTTGAGTCACCTACCTTCTGAGCGATTATCATCCCTTAGCTCACTATACCCCTTTGCTATGTGGGGAGTCGACTTGGTCAGACCACTTCCAATTGCTATTTGTCAAGCCAAGCATGCTATCGTGGCAATCGACTATTTCATAAGATGGGTTGAAGTAGGACCACTCTCCCAGATATCGGAATAAAATACAAGATTCATCAAAAATAATGTGGTTTCCAGGTTCGGAACCCATCTTGCCATTATAGCTGGCCTCGATAAGCAGTTTGATAATGGCTGATTCAAAGACTTTTACGAGGGCTTGGGAATCGACCTTAAGTTAGTTTCAGTAGCCCACCCCCAGACTAATGAGATGGTGGAATCCACCAATAAGACAATAAAGAAGCTGTTGAAAAAGAAACTACAATAGAAAAAGGGTAGATGGGCTGAGGAGCTTCCGGAGGTCCTTTGGGCTTACCGCACTACAAGGAGATCAACTACTGGGGAAACGCTCTACTCACTAGCCTTCGTGGTTGAAGCAGTGATTCCCATTGAGCACAAACTGATCTCCTTTAGAGTCCAACATTTAAAACCAGGGAGCAATGAGGATAAGCTTCGAGCTAGCTTGGATCTCTTGGAAAAAGAAGATCGAGTAGCTGAGAAGATAACAGTTTACCAGAGCAGGATTGCTAGATACTTTAATCGGAAGGTTAAAGCCCGAAATTTTAAGGAAGGGGAACTAGTTCTCAAGAAAGTGACGTTGAATACCAGAAAGAGATCAGACAGGGTTCTGGGGCCAAACTAGGAAATGCCATATTTGGTAAAGATGGTGGCAAGGAATGGGATATACAAACTCGAAGACATGATTGGCCGACTCATCGATCATACCTGGAATGTAGATCACTTGAGAAAATTCTACCCCTGAACAGGGGACTCATGAGCAGGTTACCTCTACCTAGATCTTAATCTCCAGCAATAATGTACTCCTTTCATGTTATCAATAAAGCCTATTTTTTTCTCCATCTTCAGTTATGTTCCACAAAGATTTGGGTCTACATGGGAAATTTGACATTTTCGTCTCAAAGTCGGGGATTAGCCGGGGAAGCCCCCTCGCTATCCCCGATGCCTCGACTGGGCACTACCCCTCGTCAAGAAGGGTCTGAGTTTAAGAGCATAGTTGCCATCCAGATCTTGAGACCATGAAATAGCTAGGTTGCCCTCCTGATGCCTTGGTCGGGCTACCACCCTCAAGAAGGGTCTGAGTGTAAGAGCATAGTTGCCATCCAGATCTTGAGACTAGGAAATAGCTAGATAGCCCTCCAAATGCCTTGGTCGGACCACCCCCAAAAAGGGTCTGAGTATAAGAGCATAGTTTCCATCCAGACCTCGAGACCAGGAAATAGCTAGATAACCCACTTGATGCCTTGGTCGGGCTACAACCTCAAAGAAATGTCTGAGTGTAAGAGCATAGTTGTCATCTAGATCTCAAGGCCAAAAAATAGCTAGATAGCCCTCCTAATGCCTTGGTCAAGTTACAACCCCCCAAGAAGGACTCAAGTTTAAGAGCGCGGTAGCCATCCCAACCTAAGAGAGGGCTAGATAGTTCTCCTTGATACCACATTCGGGCTATAACCCCCTAAAGAAGCTCGACGATTGAAGGCTCTTTTACTTAAACTCTAATGTCCCAGTTATTACTGGTTGTTAATCCTCCGGGTACACGTGGTTGCTTACTGTGACAGATCTACGATCAAACAAGAGGACTATCGACTAAAGTCACCGAGCTACAATTTTCGATTGAGAGTCGAAAGCTCGAGCTAGCTATCCACGTTCACACTTAAGTAGATTTATTATCTTGTTACTTTTCCCAAGCTAAATTAGGTTGCTATAGAGGCTGAACCTAGATGGAAATAAAAAAAAAAGCAAGTACATGCAAATCAAAATTTGAACCAGATCTAAATTTAAATTCCATTAATGAGTTGGGGAGCCTATCCTCCGGTAAGGCTACAACAATCAGATAAGGAGTCCAACCCTTGGTTCCGGGCTATAAAGTACTAAAAAAAAGAGTGACGATAATGATCAATCATGAGTAAAGATGGGATGCCCACCCCCCTTTTCGGGCATTCATAACAAGCTACAATGAGATGGATTCAAGCTTCTACATCTTCCTGATCTCCTCCAGCTTCCCCTCTTTCTGGATGAACCTCGCCCACTGCTTCTCTTTTGGGGTGTCGCTCATCCCGGATAGCCGCCTCTGCCACCTCTTCCTGAGGATGCCCCTCGATTGCCTGGTGCTCAGCAGAATCCTCCTTCAAGACCTCATTGACCATCGCCATGACCTCAGGAGGTATGGCTGCATCAAGAAGGTTAGCCATTGACTCTGGCATAATTTCCCCTGCTGCATGCTCCTCCCTTGAAGGCACCTTAGAGGGACCTTGGGCTTCTGTAAGATCTTCTTCTGGATCCATGGGTAGAACCCCCCTCGAGGATTCTCCGGGACCTGACATTGAGAAGACAGAATGAGGAGGAGGAGGAAGGTCTGACCTGGCTGGTTGCTTCCCTGCTTCGACCACATTAGAGGAATCCAGGTCATCACCTAAAGTGCGAGACATCTCTACTACCTTGGCCAATATCTCATCCTTATCTAAGTTAGCAATAATTGATAGGTCAAAGGGGTAGGGGTGGGCCTCAACGAATTGGTAGGAGGCGTAGAAGTATCCCTCGCTGAAGGAGGAATCCACCTCAACATGAAACTTAGCAACTTGGGCTTGCAGAACATGATTCTAAAAATCTAATGCCTTCACTTCTTCCTTCCAGTCACCCCGTTGACTTGCTCGTCGCTTAGACCGAAGAGTTTCTTGGTGAAAAGACCGCTTCAGCCTCTCGTGGTCTCACAGAAGCTCAGCCAGTTGTGTTTCCATTCCTCTCTTGCTGGAAGTCATCTCCTAGACCAAGGATTGAGTCTAAGCCAGCAGTCTCATGGCTCGCTCAGCCTCAACTTCAGCTCTAGCTACCCGATCTTGGAGAAAGGATACCTGGTGGCCCATTGCTACATTGAACTTGAAAGCCTACAAAGTATGAAACAAAGGTTAGAAAGCAATCAAAGCTCACAATCACAGATAATAAAGGTGATGACTACCTCGGCCAGAAGAGCAGACCCCTTGGTAACCAGAATATCCATGGGCATGGAAGCCATCCTAGAGAGCCTGCCACCCGGGCAAGAACCAATGAACTGCTTCAAAACCTCATCCTGACCAACCGAGCCTGACTGATGGTGGGGGCGAGAAGGGGGAATCTCAAGAATACCAGCCCCGGGATCCCCTAGAGCTTGAACTGTTCAGGACACAGCTGGATCAGTGGAAGAAATGGGTAATGTAACTGGAGAATCTACAAATGTAGCGAGAGCCACTGGTGAAGGAGCAGAGGTGGGCGTATTAATGGCCTGGTGAGCTGAACCTAATCGATTTAGAGCTTTAGCTTCCCGAGATGCGAGAATAGTCATCTTAGATCTCATATGGGAAGGCGATGGAGTAGGAGCAGACGAAACAGCGACCATAATAATTGGTTCCCCTTTCTCCGAGGTAGCCAAGAAGGTTCCTGGGGATGACCTGGAAGGGGGGGAGGGGTCCTAACTTGCCGGGCTTCATGAGAAACTGGAGCAACAACAAAAAATATTTAAAAACAAATAGGGGTAAACCATCAGAACTAAACCATTCAACAACCCAAAAGCTTGATGGTTCAAGATACTTACGAGGAGTAGCATCGGATATCCGAAGATAGCGGTTTACCCGACTAGGATCAAAAGGGTCAGCAGTCGGGAACTTCAAGTTCAAGTAGTTCCTGGCAAGGATGGCCTTTAGAACCGTCTCAGATTCAGCGGGTAAAAAATCTCAATACTACAAAGGCTTATCATTAAAATTGGTTGGAACCGCGAACTCATACCCACCTATAAAAATTGAGCTCCCTCAATCATTGCCAGCCAATACCCTTTCTTCTATCCAGGGCGGGTCCTTCCTTGAAGCACCAGGGATGATGAAATTAAACTTATTCTTGGCCTTGGCGTAAAACTGACCTCAATGGAACCCAGCCAGGCACTTAATCTGAAAAAGGAAAGCAAGCTTCTCTGCCCCGGGCTCTATGGTTATCTTGCTTAGCTCGTACCGCTCCCTCTACAGCATGAGAAATCCAACCAGGTGCCTCCAGAAGTCTGGTGTTAGTTAGAGGGGAGCTAGTTGAAGGGCGTTGAGATCCCGCCGAAGGGTAGGATGAAGAGGGAGCCTTTCCCCGCTCTCGAAGGCTAGGGGTGTAATGACGTCGGTGATATCCTCGGGAAGATCGCCTCGAGCCACTGAGATAGCCGTAACGCAGCCGATTTTCCTTAAAGAAAACACCAATTCAAGTTCGACACATCATTTGATCAATTAATGAGAAGATTTCATTCGAGATTCTCAGTAATTATCTCATAACGGAAAATTTCCCAATTAAACAGGGAATATGACTTCAACCCCAACTCTACCTCTGGTGTTCAAGTCAGATAGGACTTTTGTTAATAGTAAAGTTTGGCTAGGGGTCAAAGAGAAATTTTCCACTCTACCAGTCCGAATCGAAGCCCAAAATCGACATTCATGAAGCCCCGGGTGTACCATAAAACTAACCCGCAGAAGCACGAATGGATCACCGGGCTTTAGAACTATCAGGAAAGAAGCTAGGCACGACCAAGTCGAGCCCCCACATGAACACTGGAATCCGAGCTTCTCAAGGACACCTACCTACAGCTCTTGGGGTCGGGCTCCTCAACCACCCCGTGAAAGCAAGGGAGGATCGACAAGCTCAAGAAACATTCAAAAGAAGCCTGATAAGTAAAGCAAGCCCCCTCTGCGTTAAGGCTTTTAGAGGTCAAACTTAATTCATAGTCTGAACGAGAAGCCTACCAACCTCGCCAGGAGCCAGCTGTCCCCTCCACGATACGAGGATGAGAAATGTCTCTAAGTGAATCAGATCCATGTTACCTCATAGGAATGCCTAATATGATGTCCATTTTAAAACTTTCGGAAATGGAACCAAAGCATAGATCTACCTCGCTCTACGAAGACTATGAGCGGCTAGCTCAACGACCTCCATGAAGAATCATGTCGTAAGTACGCACAGGCACATATCTACGTAATAACCAACATTTACATACAAGTCAAGAGTTTGATTCTAAAAAGGAAATAAACTTATCTTTGTCAACAATATCATCACTTCCGTTATTTACTCGGAGTCAATGACTTTTAAATAGAAGATCCCACCCGATAAGGGGGGAGTAGGTTCAGAGAATCAAGGCAGGAGATACACCCGTTCAAATTGATTCGGTCATATATAAATATACCTAAAAAGAAAAAGAGGGGGGGCGACATATAGACTATAGAGTAAAAGGGATAGAGAAGTACGTCGAGCCTAAATTTTATGATCAGAACACGGCCGTCGTGACATCCACTATTCGACAAGTACGAAGCTACCACATTTATACATTCTACAGAGAGATAGAGAGCATATGAGAGAGAATCCTGTATACCACGAGTAACTGATACTAAAGTCCCCAGTTACTATTGTTATACAAACATTCATTTTTATCTAAGCAGGTTAGGTATCAAAGGTACCGACCCCGGCCACCACCTCTGTGGTAGTGGTCTCGAGGGCGTTAGTTGGAATTTGTCATCTTTAGTAAATTTCCCGTTAACAGAAATTATGTGTACCGTTTGTTAACAAGGAAAGTTAGTGACCAGACCATCGTTTACAATAGTTGATTTTGAATCCCCATCTTTCTTCCAACGAATTCAATGAGACATATGTGGGTTCATCTACCCAGCGAGTGAACCATTTTGATACTTCATGGTTTTAATTGACGCATCTGCACGATGGTCACATGTATGATTATTATCTACACGTAATACTGCTTTTCTATATTATTGATGCAGGCTATTAGACTTCAAGCATATTTTCCGGATTATCCAATCAAAACCATATGAAGAACAGTGCCTTTGGTTGTGTCGATGGCAGGATTTTCATTTGTGAATTGTTTTCCAAGTTCATTATCACCTTATGATCGATGACACAACAAGTAGATGATTCTGCTTCAGCCGTAAAATTTGAATTCTCGATGAACAGTATGTAATCCGAAGAATGCTTTACATTATATATAGAATACCAACAATATATATTTTCTTTTATACATTATACATATCACCTAGGTTAATTGTCATATATTCAAGGTTTACATTGACATCTTTAAATTTGTTATGCCTATTGCACTTGAAAGTGATTATGTGGGGATACTATATTTCTTATTTTGTACCCAAACAAAATCATTTATCTTGCCTGATTAGATTGATTGATATCATTCCCTGAAGTGAATGTTAAATCATCTAATTGTCATGATGGAAATTTTGGTCAATTAAAATTATTATGACATCGGTGATCATAATAAGAAAATCTAGCCACCAGAAGTGGAACAACACCAAAACCAAGTAAGAAAATATTTGCTATTGGTGATAAAAATAGTGGTGTACCTGAAGTATACTTAAATATCATGTTGATATTTTGCCAAGTATATGTAAATGCTCCGGGATAGCTAATTATATGTTACAAAGTGAAAACAAAATGACATATATATGACATTTTGTTATTATAGATCCTGAAGAATCTATTTAGTTATAAAAAATATACATCATAAATAAATATTGTATTATTTTATATTGTCTCATGCCAGAAGCATGCAATTCTATTCTTACAGTTGAGTCTATCATATAGAATCTGCAGATTCTTAAGTGAAAATCCCAGAAGGACATATGATAATACAATATATCCTTGAAGAATGATATGACAGTATAAATATGTCTGAATATGACACTTTGATGATGTAAACAAATAAATTCACATCATTAAGGGGAGAAAGATACAATTAGAAAAATCAATGTAAAATTGCAGTCAGCATGCATCTTTTTTATCTTATCATGATCCTTGTTTGAAGTTCAAATGATCATTCACTTGTAAATTGCATATTCAAATGAATTTATTAATTGCCAATATTAACATAGGTGATTGTTCCTGAAGACAATTTATGCAAATGACAACAAATAAATTATTCGTGGCACACTAGAAGTGTGAAATGCAACTTTTATTTAAGAGTTATTATTCCCTAAAGCGAATATGAGAAATCATGATCATGTTAATTAAAAATAATGATCGAGCTATATGTAATCATTATCATGACTCTCGAAGAGATAAATGTCCTTTAAGAGACAAAAAACTTTTTGAAGAGGTACAAAGTAATGAAATGTGATCTACTTCTCTGATACTCATAAATTAAAGGGATCTCAATTGCCTACGCAAATGTAGGTATACTTGAAGTATACAAATATTACAGTTCCCACTGTAAAAATCTTACAGTAGCCATTGAATATGCATATGTACTGTAAATAAAATTTGAGATCTTCTATAGTGTTGCTCTATATATTGTCCAAAAGACATAATACTACTCTGGATGAATGTCGACATAATACTATTGTTCAAAAGACAATGCTAAATTCATGCACATATAGTGTAGACGTTTGAAGACGTCAAACGTTTTTGTTAAAATGATTATTCGTACGAAAATTAAGATAGCGAGATTTAACTTATATATCATAATGAAGGGTTTACTGTAGAAACCTAGTATTGATCATATGCAAATATTTTGGTACATAATTAATTTTTCTATGATCATGCCAGAAGCATATAATTAAAATTTTCGAAACTTATGCTTAATAATGTTACAACGATTTTTTTATGGTTTGAAGCAATTCAGAAGAATGTGGTATGATTGTTTTAGAGAAAACATTATAAAATGAGCATATAAATTAAAGTTCTTATATGCCTCATGTGTATTCATAAACACAGTGAAATCCGGATTTACAATTGAAACATTATATGTCGATGACATAAGTTTAAATTAGAGCTTTTGAAGAGCTTCTAAAATTACTGAGTATTTGAAACAAGAATTTGTGATGAAAGTTTTGGGGAAAACAAAATATTGTTTCGGTCTAAAGATCGAGCATATTTTAAATGTATTACTTGTTTTAGTCTCAATATGGATGTGTCTTATTCTTTGAGCATCCCTATGATTGTCTGATCTTTAGATCTTAAGAAAGATCTATTTCGATCTAAAGATAATGATGAAATGATACTTGGTCCAGAAGTACCATATTTTATTGTTGTTGTATTATACTTAGCACAATGCAAGTGTTCCTTATCTGTATGAAGATAATGATACTTGTATTGCACAAGTCAGAAGAGGGTTCATCAAGGGAGACAGTACCAAGCACATATCACTGAAGTTCTTCTGCACTCATAAACTTCAAGAAAGTTGACAAATTGATGTCAAACGGATAAAGTCTACAAATAACCTTGTAGATTTATTTAAGAAGACCTTACCAATGGCAACATTATAGAAATTGATATATGGCACTAAGATGCATCGACTTAGCAAACTATAAGAATGAGAACGAATCACTTTTCAAGGGGAGAACATTCTACAATTTGGATATTTGTGCACTACACTCTTTTTCCCTCTATTAGGTTTTGTCCCACTAGGTTTTTCTGGTAAGGATTTTAATGAGGTAGTATTTAAACACGTCCAATTTTTATTTTTAAGAATCTCAGAAATTATTATCTAGGTGGCGTATGTCTAAGGGGAAGTGTTGTGAAATAATTGACTTTCACCACCTAGAAAACAATTCGCAATTAATTCTCTTGATCTTATTTCCTATTTCATTGTAGATTCAATTCTCCATATACCTATATGTATAGGCTTATTGTGTAAGTATTCAATATATACAGATAAATATATTTATAAAATTGATTTCCTCTCATTCTTCTTTTCTGGTATGTATTATTATTTTTCTATGCTTTTATGCTTTAATTTTTAATATATATAAATACATATATATTAAAAATTATTAAAATTTTGCATGCAAATTTTAAAAAGTCCCATAAACAAATATTTTATGTGGTAATTGTTTATGAGCTCTCTTTTGATGCACACATTCTTTTCAAACATCTTGTATTTTGTGGTATTGTACAACCTATTCAAACCATCAGTCAATTACCATAATAGTTTTGTTTATATTTATTGTAAAAAAAAAAAAAAAAATCAATAACTCAAGTCCGAGAGCTGCACGATATGTAGTATATCTTAAAAAAAAAACTAAGTTAGTTCTTACTTTACTACTTAGCTAACAATAATTTACAATATTGATTCATGTGATTTTGTTTTAAACTTTTCGTAATAAATTGGTTCATGTGATTTTTTTTTATCACCTAAGATTCAAATAATTTTCTTTATTTCTTATGCCAAACATTACAAAAATACTATTATTTATTAAAATAACCTAGTATTTACAACAATACAAGGTTTGCCATAGGAGCCAATTCCTGGTTGGGAACCTGAGATGTAATCTAGTTACAAAATTACAATCTTCATCTATTTATTATTATTATTATTATTTTTATCAAAGTTCTAATCGAGACATATTTTATATTTCAATATAATATCTTTTTTATTTGATTAATTTTGTTATTATGTGTAATAAACAAGATAATGTTGTTCTAGTTTATCCCTCACATCTACACTATGAGATTGTAGGTTCAAGTCGTCTCCCTCTCACTACAAGACAAATAGGCTTTAGGGATGAAATTTTTTGGGACGAATAAAACATCTATTGGGACGTAAAAACAAATTCGTCCCTAAAAATTTCAAACCTGAAGAAACCTTAGGGACGAAAAAATTTATCCCAATAGAACGTCTATTAGAACGAAACAAATTATCCGTCCCTAAAAAAGGACAAACCGGACGAGACTTTTAGGGACGAAAATATTTGTCCCAAAAGAATGTTTATTGGGATGGAAAAAGAAAAATTGTCCCTAAAAAGTGTAAAAATATCAAGACTTTTAGGGATGAAAATAATTTGTCCCAATAGAATGTGTATTGGGACAAAATAAATTATTTGTCCCAATAGGATGTCTATAGAACGAAAATTATTTCTCCCTAAAAGTTTGATATTTAAAAAAAAAAAAATTATAGACTTGGAGAATTATTAAAACAAAAATAATGTTTGTTGTTGATAATGATTTATCGGGATTATATTTTTATTTTTTTATCTTTATTTTTAAGTTTTTCCTAAGAGACATAATTAAATTTGTTTCATCTTTTTATATTAATTACTATAGACTAATTCGAAAATTATGGAAAATTATATATATATATATATATATATATATATATATTATAAATATTATAATAAGAATCTAAAATGTAAAACCACTTTTTCGAAAAGTTGTTGTATATTTATCCTTTTCTTTTGTGATTGGAATTCAAATATTACATTTGTCCATTAAATTGAAAAAGTAAAGAAAGTCTCCACATTTCATGCAAACCACTTTCTAGAAAAGTTGTTATATATTTATCCTTCCATTTTGTGATAGAAATTCAAATCTTACATTTGTCTATTAAATTGAAAAATATAAAGAAAGTTTATGTATTCCATGTACGATTAAGGATAGACCATTTGATATGGCAATATATGTTTTTTTAAAATAATTTAATTGCACATTATCTCTTAGTGGAGCTGGTAGTATACCTCTCTTCCACATAAGTGGTGAATGGTTCAAATCGAGAGTTTTCTTCCTATGTTATGGGAAGTAGTTATCTCCCATCATGAGCCTAAATATCTAGAGGCACATGTATTGTTTGATTTTAGGTTCCGACAGTCATATTGTAATAGTTCTTATAATATTAAAAAAAAAGTTTAATTAAATGTCATAATAAACATTGTTAATATCAATTTGTTTATAATATAAAAATAAAATTTAAATTATTGGAATTCATTTATATTAAAAATTTAATAACATATGAAGCTTATATATAAATAATATAAATTAACAGATACATTAGTAAAGTGGATAAGCTCTTCAAATGGAGAGTGGCAGGTCGCTGGTTCGACTTAGGTGTAGAGACAAACTTTAGATGATAAGAGTTGGTTTGGTTGGTCGGTGGGTATTGGGTCAATACGATTATGTTTTCATCTCTACAAATTTCAATTTTCGTCCCACGTCTTAATAGCCTCTTTTTTTTTTTTTTTTTTCTCTATAAACCCCGTATTATTTCAATAATTTTTAAAAATATAATAAAAAAAATTAAAACATTAATCTGAAAATTCATAAAATGTCTTAATAAATAAGCAATGATACCTAACTTAAATGAAAATTAAAAAAAAAAAACAAATCTTAATAAAATATCTCATGTAGTGGAACCGGTAGATCCTTTTTTTTTTCAATACAGCTCCTTATTATTAAAAACAAATTAAAAAAAAATTGGCAAATTCAATAACAATGCAAAAAAAAAAAAAGATTAAAATCTGCAACCGAAAATATGAGTTTGCAGAACCAAAAAAAAATTGAGTTTCTTGCAAAGATGGTAAGATTTTTTTATAAAATATTGTGAGTAACATTTGACATTATATTTTGAGTTTATGAAAACCGAATTGATTGGAGTGTTTAAGTAAGTGAGAGTTCACCGGATAAAGCCCGTTATTAATGTGATCAATATTTGTTTGGTTCGGTGCACCTTAGCTACATTAAATTTATGTAGGATATGGTATGGGCTATTGTATATGTGTGGACCTGGTATTCCTTTTGGGATTAACCATCCTATTAGGGTTTTGAGAATCTTTTATGGGTTAGGATTCTAGAAAGTTATACTATTTATAGGGAGTCCCTACTCTCACTCATATAATGTTTTATATAATTGTCTCCCCATTAAGTAATCTAAGGAAGGTGAGAAGCGAGTGAGAAGAGAGTAGAAGACTCTTTATTGTTTTCTTTGCTTTTTTTTTTTTGATGTTATTGTATTATCATGGATTCGGGATTAAGATTCGATGAATTGGATGGTTTCCGCTACGCTTCCAGGTATGCGACTATTCATACTTATGTATACAATACGAGATTTAATTATCTTTTATACATAATGCTCACAGTGATATTAGAGCCGATCGTATTGCTACACAAGTTGAATAGTTTTGATTTCGTATCTATGATTATTTTTACACACCGGATTGAATTTAAATTATTGATGACATTGATTAAATACATATTAGAATTGTTGCTGGTTTTTTTATATTGAATGTTATTTGGTAATTAAGTTGTGTATCACTATATTTGAATGGTTTCAATTGCCATGAACTAATAAAACACACAGCTGATTGTACAAAACATCTAAATTGGATTTTGATTTGATTAGATCAGATGAATTAGTTGTTTGAGTGTGTCAATCATAGTATGCGTACTCGCAATCTGGCATGTTATTATAGCAAATTAAAATCCATATTTTTATTCTATATTGTTTGGTTTTTACATGTTTGCTTTTACGCATTATCTATTATCTCTTATTTGGTAATTAAGATGGTGCAATTTCGGGTATCCTTGAATTTCAATGAAGACCCACGTGTCTCAGTTGCCTCATAGACATCTGAATTTTTCTTTATATATTTGTTGGTGGGTTGGATTGTGTGCAATGGTGTGTGTTCTGGTGCGGGGTAGAATTTGGTGTGAAAGAAAGATGAAAAGAGATCAAATCGTCGTTGTTGGATCAAACCTGGGTCACACCCGGGTCGACGGGCCGAAAGGTGATCCAGACTCGCGCTACAAGGCGGGTCATCTGCATCAGAACCACCCAGATGTGGTCGTTCTTCACAGACGCACACGTTGGTGGGCTTCGCGATTTCGTATGAGCCTTGATTGGCTCTCCTATTCCCGGCGACGGCATGACTTGTTGCCATTAAAGAGATCGTCGCCTTTATGGATCTCTAATTTGTCGATTAATCCGTAACTATTTACAATCTTGTGATGTGGAATCAATCCGAGGTGGCTTGCTGCTGCTTTTCTGGTTATTTTTGTTGTCTTTCTACTAATCGATGGAGCAAGAACGAATGGCGACCATGAAAGCTGGGGTTTTGATTGATTTTGCTTCTGTCCAACTTTTGAGAATTAGATATAGTTTTGGACTATTATGAAATTTTCCTAGGCTCTTTTGCAATTAGATATAATTAAGGGTAGTTTTGCAATTTTTTATTGGTCTGTTTGAATTAACTGTAACACTGAGGTATCTATGTGTAATTGTTCTAGTGTTGGGGCTGATTTTAATTTCTAAAATATTTGGGGCCAATTTAATATTATGATAAGTATAGGGGACAATTTGAAATTTATCAAAACCATGAGGCAATTTTAAAATTTTCCAATTTTTTTTATGAAAAATAATTGCAGTTCATTAATAATTATTATGATGTTGGATGATTATGTTTCATGTAGTGACTAATCATTAATATTTCATAATAATTATTAGTTTGTTTAAAATTAATAATTGATAGAATTTTTTCATGAATCGGATGACTATGTTTTCATGTAGTGAACTAGTCATTAAGAATTTGAGAAATTCGTCGGTTATCAATTATTAATGATTTTGATTCAATAATTGATAGAAATTTCTCGTGAATCAAATGATTATGTTTTCGGTAGTGACTAATCATTAAGATTTTGAGAAATTTGTCGGTTATCGATTATTGATGAGGTTAAAATTAGTAATTTATTTTTAATATTCTCGTGAATCGAGTGATTATAATTCACGTAGTGACTAATCATTTTGATTTTGAGAATTTAGCTGGCAAACGATTATTAATTTGGTAAGTTTTAATAATTGATAGAATTTTCTCATTAATTGGATGATTATGTTTCACGTAATGACTAATCATTAAGATTTTGAGATGTTCGTTGGTTATCAATTATTAAATTTGAATGCAAAGGTGGAAATGCATGTTTTAATCATCTCCGTATGAGGGTTATCACATGTGATAGATGATGCTCATCTCGGTAGGAGGTTCATTATATTGAGGTATTCATCTATAGAACTACAATGATGGAATTATATGCATGTGATTAGTGATGTTCTTCTCCGTAGGAGGTTCATTATCTCGAGGTATTCACTTATACGATATGTTGTGAATGTTAAACACATGTGATGGGTGATGTTCTTCTACGTAAGAGGTTCATCATCTTTATATTGGGTGTAATGATATTAGATTTGTAGTTCATGTTTTACAAATGTATAACCTATTAAAATATTATGGAATTGTATGGTTACTTTTCTACGTAGTAGACTAACTATTAATATTTCATTATGATTTGTTTATTTTATTGAGGACACTAGTTGATTATATTTGAAATTATTATAAAGTTGGATGGTTATGTTTCTACATAGTAGACTTGCCACTAAGATTTTATAATGACCTTTTAGTAAAATTATATAATCAATTGTGTTTGGAATATTTATGGGGTTGGATGACTATGTATTCAAGTAGTGAACTAGTTGTTAAGATTCCATAATATTCGCTGGATTGTCAATGATTAAGGTTTTGAACTATATTGAGGTAAAACTATACATGTATTGATCATCTGCCTAAGAGAGTCATCACTTGTGTAAGTTTTGTGAGCATTGAAGAGTAAAGAGTGATGTCTATCTTCCAAAGATATTAATCACTTGTATGAAACTTTTTACACGTGATTTGTGATCTTTGTTCAAAAGACAGATCATATTGTTGTGTTGGATTTCCATGAAGGTTAAATCATTATTTATAATGATTATGGAAATCGGTATGAGCATGAATATATTGTGATTTAATTCCTTTTTGAACACTTCTACTATTTTTTAAATATATGTCATTAAGATATTGGTTGATGGGCCTTTTTGATGGATTTGTTGAGACGCTCCAATTAGTTTTTATCTTAGCAATAATTAAAGGGTAAATAAAGTTTAGTAAACATACTGTCAAAAGTTTATGTTAAGGTATAGTGCCTTATAAATAGATGGATAATAATTTATTTTATGAAGTTATGTCTTTTGTTTGTTATTTTGATAAAGGTGATAGTGTACAAACACCATAGGAAGTCGTCTGGAAATTTTGACAATTCAACATAGCAAGTCAAAGATAATACTGAGGAAATAAAATAATTTACTATCGTAAGAAAATGTATCCATTGATTTATGTTATGAATATTTGATTGATTATCAATTAGGTATTTAGTGGGTTGTTTCTTGTGATACATTTTATATTATAAATTTTTCCAAGGAACTCAGTATTTAAAAGGGACCAAGTAGTCTAGAGGTTTTATTAGAATTCAAGTAAATTCATGATAATATTTAGTTTATCTTTAACCTCTAAATGTTTTATTGGATGATATTTTCGATTTTGATTCTGTTGGGGGATTATACTCGATAGCAAGAGTGTAATAATGTATTTGACAATCTTTTTATATTAATAAAGTGATTTCTAGTTTAACAAATCTTATAACATTTATAGTTTAATTATTATAATTATCAAAAGTAAATAATCATAATGTCAAAAGACTATGAGAAAATAAGAATTGTTCATACATCTAGATATGTATGAGGTAAACACAATTCTTTAGTTAGTCTTGAATAATATTCACAACTTAAGATAAAAGGTTGGGCGCCTTTATCTTGTCAAAGTTGTAGATTCTTTTGCTAGCATTTGAGTGGGATCAAATGTGTTATGATGAGTCTAAAATCATCAAAGTGTGGTGTCTTTGGGCAAAAGAATGAAGTGCACTAGGTGTATTGAATTGGATCACAATGAAATATTTTATCTAGAACCGTCAATGGATAAAAGTTTTCATTTGAAGACAATCGGAGAGTTTATCTCAATCCTAAGATAAATGATGGACTTATAGTTGCAAGTGTTATCATTTGAGCTATCAATGAGTACGATTATATAGCATAGTCTATCCTCGATAGTTTGGTGGTATTCATTTGTTAATCGATAGAGGACTTCATTTATAGATATGGACATCTTGACTCCATTTATAGATATGAGAGTAGAATACCATCGTATGGCTGTTTTGAGGTATTGAATATTAAATCTTAACATTAAGTTTTCAATAGTGTCTATTGAAACGTGGCTTCTGGACAAGTCAAAATATCAAAGTTCAAAATGTGGTCATATGAGTAAATATGGTAACTTTGAGAGCTATAGGCGGTCTATGAGCTCTTGGCAATTACTGGTATTCTTTATGAGGATACAGTTTCTCCAATAAGGTTGTCTAGGGTATGAATGAGTAACATCAACTTATTCTATCTTTATTTAAGAGTTCAATTTTAGTTCTTTAGTGGAATGAACTAAAATTAAATAGAACGGACCTAAGTGAATCATTTATTGATTGTGATTGCGTTGTGTCTATTGGAGCTTAAATCTAGATAGCCCGCCAAGATCCTCAATCCACACGTACTTGCATGGATCACTTGATATATTCTACCGGACCAATTTAGGGGTCCATCTAGAATTGTATTGAGGCATGTAGACTTGTTTTTTTTTTTTTTAAGAATTGGTCTAGTTCATAAATGGACTTTTTATAAAGGTCAAATGGATTTAAGAAAATAAGAAAATAATATATTGGCCTATATATATATATATATATATATATATATATATATATGTGTGTGTGTGTGTTGGGCGGCAAGGCTATTTATAATAGCTTAATTATATTATGTTATTTTATTATTTTATTATTTAATTAAATAGAAATTATTTAATTTGTTGATTAATTAATTATTTAATTAAAAGTTAAAATCTTTTTCCTAGTAGGAGATGGTCTCCTAAAAATATACTATTGTTGGTAGTATAATAAATATTAAAGACTATATTTGATAAGTACATAAATAAAATGAATTATTTATCTAATCTAATTAGGAAGTATTTAATATGATTACGAATACACTATTGAGTTGGATTAGGAGTCTTGGTGTAGGATATAATTCCTTTTAGAAAAGGATTCTTAACCACCAAGTAAATCCATCTAAGGAAAGGATTCTTAACAACCAAGTAAATCCTTCTTAGGAAAGGATTTGTGATCCTAATATATATTCTATGAAGATTTCGGCCAGTCCATATATATATATATATATATATATATATATATATATATATATATATACATGAGGATAGAATTCCTTTTAGATAAGTATTCTTAACTACCAAATAAATCCACCTAAGGAAAAGATTCTTGCCAACCAGGTAAGTTCTTCTTATGAGAGGATTTATGATCCTATATATATATGTTAATTTCGGCCAACCTAAGGTTATTTCATAGAGAATTTCGATCAGCCCTATTTTTCTAAGAGAAGAATTCGGCTGTCATAGGATTTTTGAGGGAGAAAAATCTGATTTTACTCAAGACAAAATTCGACTAACTCTAAGAAATAGTGTGTGATTCGGGAAAAAAGAAAAGGAAGAAGGAACGTTTAGTTTTTGACAGTATACTAGTAGCCTTTACATTAAAAAGTTTTGTGTTCAACGTAGAATCAAGGTTCACGCGAGTTTCAATCAAATTGATTGATAATTCACAAGTGACCTAACTTTCTTTGTTTTCTTCTTGGAGGATTATTGTAACTAACAAAGAAGAAGATTTTTTTGTTTCCATCCTCAGGTATATGATTAAAAGAAAGGGAGCCCACACTCCTAGGTGATTCATGTTCGTGATTGGATTAGAAGATCTTGCGGTATCAATTCGTTGCTTGTTCAATCGTCACGAGAAAAAGATACTACACTTTTTATATACATCAATTAATCTAAGATTAAGGTTCTTGTTATTATAAAGGGAAATTTTTTATATATATACAAACCCCAATTTTATTAAATTTTCACATGCTTCCACTGTGTGTGGTTTTTTTCCTACAATTGGTATCAAAGCCTAGTTGTACCCTTGATTAATTGATGTATGTGTACGTGAATCTTTTTTTTTTGTATATATGCATGTTTTAGAAAGAGATGGCACTCTAAGTATTGGCATATATATTTACATTGGAATGTATGGATATATATATATATATATATATGTGTTTTATATTTGGATTGTTATTGCTCAATTTTGGTCCTAGAATTTCAATGTATTTTTGTTTTGGGATTGTATCAAGAAGGGTGGTCTATCATCGCCATCATTTCCTTCTGGGTAGTTGCTAAGTTTTTTTTTATTTTGTTGTTGTAATAATAATAAAAAAAAACTGCAGTATTTTTTTATTTTAAATTTCTTTTGTAATACATTCAAGTATCAAAGACTAGAAGGTTTGAAGAATTGGAAGCAACCGGAACAGGTTTGGGACCGTGTGAGCCATAGCAACAAATGTGCTTGCGAAGAGCATGCAGCCTGCATGCGAAGAGCACGCAGCCACGTTTGTTGTGGCATGGGTTGCGCACGGCAACCCTATGGAAGCCATGGGTTGCGCACGGCAACCCTATGGAAGCCATGGGTTGCGCACGGCAACCCTATGGAAGCCATGGGTTGCGCATGGCAGCCCTTTATGGGTTTGTGGCATGCGCACGCCCATGGGTAAGGGCGAAGGGTGTGCACGCCCATGGGAGGCAGCCCAGAGAGTCCGGACGACGAAGGTAACATGAAGACTTGTTCGCCAAGAAAGGAGTTTTTTGTATTCCAAGACATGTAATTTACTTACTTTTCTAAGATAGACCAAAATTTATATTTGTTGTAAATATTGCAATGTTTTTCATTATTTGAAAACATGTCATATAGAATAGGAGTGCCACTCATATATCTCTTTTGGTATGAACATGCATAGAATGGTTTAGGTATCTAAATTGGCATCTAGATAACTTGGTAAATCATTCTTTGGAATTCGATCACACGCATTAAGCAATTGAGTGGGAGAAGGTGTTTTGGAACACCTACGGCCTCCAAGTTTAGTTGAGCTTTATGTTTCGTGTAATAACCTCCCAAGAGGTATTCATGAATGGAATTTAGTAAGATACTTCCTTACAATGATAGACTAGACAATTAGCCCAAACAATATCTACTCCCAAAGGAGGGATATTCGAGAGGGATTATATTGAAGGTCGATAACCCGGTAACACACTCAATGTGAGTTTATTAATATCCTCCCAAGAGTTCTTGTTAATAAAATCACAAGGCTAAAATTGAAAACGTTGGTTGTTATGTTAAAAATTAGGTGGGATCTAGTCCACCTAGTAAATGTTGTGAACTCCCAAAGGAGGCATGATATTTATGGGTGTTGGATCACCGTTGAATTTTTACGATTGAATTATTTCATTTAATTCAAGATAAATATTCAAAAGTGCTTTATCATGATTATTTACTTATATAATTTTTGTTATTGTTCAGAAATCATGACTCCATCTCTAATCAACATCCTAAAAGACAATACTTTAACTGATGATAATTATGTCACATGGAAAAGGTATATTGGGTTGTTGTTGCAAGCTGAAATGTATAAGTTCATTATGTATACTCCTAAACCACCTACTCCTACTAATGAATCTACTCAGAAGCAAAGAGATGATTATCAGCAGTGGGAGTCTTCAGAAGAGATGGCTAAATGTATGTTACATTATGGCCACCATCTTTGACGTGTTACAATAGTAACATGAAGGAATGGAGACTGCTGCCGATATAATGATGTCTCTAGAGGAGATGTTTGCTATAAGGTCTAGGACGACTAAGAGAGAGAGAGGCAGTGACTGCTTTTATGAATCTTAGGATGAAACCTGGACAGGGTGTGAAAGATCTCATGATGAAAGTCATAGCACATCTCAATATAGCTGAACTCAATGGTGCTGAGATAGATAGTGAGACGAAAATTGACATAATTGTCAAATCACTATCAGATTCCTTTGATCAATTCAAGTTGGACTATATCTTGAACAATAAGGAAAACATCTTACAAGGCCTGATACAAGATGATCAAAGCATCAAGAAGATCCTTGTGAAATGTAAGGTTCAAGAGATTCATATGGTTGGTAAATTTGCTACTATTAAGACCAGTTAGAAGGTCAAGAAACAACAGAAGAAAAAGCAACTTGGGCCTTCTTAGAAGGAGACCAAGAAAGTAACCAAGATCAAAGGGAAGTGTTTCTTTTGTGGTGAAAAGGGTCAAAGGAATAGACAGAATAAGAATGAATTCAACTTGCATTTAGGCAATAGAGCGTGTGTCTACTAGTATAGTGGGAGATATTAGAATCAATTTAGATTCTTATAGGCACTTAGTTTTAATAAACATTTATTATGTACCACAATTCAAGAGGAATTTAATTTCGGTCTATTGTCTAAATAAATTTGGATATTTGGTTACTTTTAATAAAGATTTTTTTATTAGTAAGAATAACAAATTTGTTTGTAAAGGAACATTGGAAAACGGTTTATTCTACTTGTATAGAAATATATCTCACTTGTTAGACACGGAATCAACGAAACAGAATCATAAAAGAGTAAAATTATCAAAAGATGAGGCCTACCTATGGCATTTGCGCCTAGGTCATATTAACCTAAATAGGATTAAAAAATTAGTTAGAGACGGACCTCTATGTGACTTACAGATTGATGATCTGCCAACTTGTGAATCTTGTTTGGAAGATAAAATGACCAAAAATTCCTTTACGACCAAAGGCACAAGAGCCATTGAATGTTTAGGATTGATACACACGGATGTGTGTGGACCTATGAGCATTCAAGCTAGAGGTGGATATGAGTACTTCATCACTTTCATTGATGGTCACTCAAGATTTGGCTATGTGTATCTCATGAGACATAAGTCGGATGCTTTTGACATGTTCAAAACATTTAAAGCTGAAGTAGAAAATCAGCTTGAGAAACGCATAAAAAACTTGAGGTCTGATCATGGTGGAGAATATCTATCTGGTAATTTTCAGCAATATCATATTGATAATGGGATAATTTCTCAGTTTTCAGCACCAGGTACACCTCAACAAAATGGGGTGGTAGAAAGAAGAAATAAAACTCTTTTAGACATGGTTAGGTCTATGTTGAGTTATTCAACACTCCCTAATTCTTTTTGGGGATATGTTTTACAAACCGCAATGTAAATTCTAAACGATGTACCATCTAAGTCGGTTCCTAAAACACCACATGAGTTGTGGACCCTGTGTAAGCCTAGTTTACAACACTTAAGGATATTTGGATGTCCTACCCACGTGTTAAAAGGAAAGACAGAAAAGATTGAGTCCCGTTCAGAGACATGCATATTTGTAGGGTATCCAAAAGTAACAAAAAAGATATTATTTTTGTAGTCCTTCAGATCTTAAAGTATTTGTTTCGACAAATGCTAAATTTCTGGAAAAGGACTATATGAATAATTTTGTGTCTAAAAGTATAATTGTCCTGAATATGCTTTTAGGAGATACAATTCCACAAGAGGTTTCGCAACCAATCCCAATTGTAAGTTCCGTACCAATACAAGATCAACAATCTACCATACCTCGTCATAGTGGGAGGGTTGTTAGACAACCTGAGAGATACATTGGTCCAGGAGAATCTTTAGAGAATCTTTCGGACAACGATAATCCCTATACGTACAAGGAAGCAATGGAAGATGTTGATTGTCGCCATTGGCAAAAGGCAATGCAATCCGAAATTGAATCTATGTTAAAAAAAAAGTCTAGTCCCTTGTAGACTTGCCCAAAGGGATAAAACCCATTGGGTGCAAGTGGGTTACAAAAGGTTAAGAGGAATGGATGGAAAGGTGGAAACCTTTAAAGTTAGATTGGTAGCTAAAGGTTATACACAGAAGGAAGGTATCGATTATGAAGAAACCTTCTCTCTTGTGGCCATGCTTAAATCCATTAGGATACTCTGTTGGGGTTTATGCCCTAAGCATGTAATTTGTAAATGGATTTATGAAGTAAATAAAAGGAAAGGTTCAATTCATTCTGTTATGATATTTATTTTATAAACTTGTGTATATATTAATATCCTGGATTGCCGGATGTAATCTCGAACTGTGTATATGAGTGTCATATATAGATGGATACAGTAAGAGACGTGCAATCTAAAGAGTCCATAGATAGCAAATAAAGCTGGGTACTTTATTTGTGGTTAATCTATAGTTGTGGTCCATTCCGTAATGTACAGTGATTCTATCCTGAATCATTCATATGAGATATGGGAATGGAGGCACCTTGTATGATGTGATCATATAGGACTAGGCCATGATCTATATGAATCTCACACAAAGATCCGTTTACCGATGAGATTCATATATATCAACTAATGATGGCTATATATGGGTGATCTTAATCCTGAGTGTCTTATCGACTCCTTCAGGTTAGATCGTGGTCTTTGATATACCGTGGGTGAGGTCAGATGTATTTCCTGATCAATATACTCTGTATGTTGGGATTGCGGTTTGGCTTGTGGCTGGGAAGGTTTGTACACAATAGTGGAATCCACTCCTTCTTGTGAGAAGTAGATGGTAGTTCCCTTAAGGGTTGATTCGGGGCTTGGACAATATGAGCGCTCTCCTAATTCCATGAGGAAGTAGGATTTATTGTCCATTAGAGAATCAATGATACTTAAAGGATATATGTAATTAGAGGGGTATAACGGACATTATGACCCAGCTCTAATTATGAACTATTGTGGAGGATCACATCATATGTAATAGCTGTATCGATGGACACCGAGTTGTATCGGTCTGTGTAAAAACGTCTGCAGTTGAGAGAGTGCAGCTTCGGGATTTTAATGGAATAACACCGGAGTTAATAATCAAAGAATATTAATTAATGATTCTGAGGATTATTGGAGCTCAAAATACTGTGGGTCCATTAGGTCCCCTTGCTAGCCCGATCGATTTAGGTAACGAGGGTCACGGTTAATTAATTGGATTGTCCAGTTAATTGTGTTACGAAAGTGACACGTATTTATTCGGGAATTAATTGAATAATGAGATTATTTAATTAATAGATAATGGTGATTAAATAACTTAAATAATGAGATTATTTAATTATGTTATTAATCACTAAATAGAGGGTGTATGTTGATATTTATTTTTGAATAAAATAAGATAATGTGATTATTTTATTTTATTAAATTAAATAATTTATTTTTGAATTTAAATAGTTTGAATTCAAAATTAAAATCAAATTAAAGATATGAGATATTTTTTATTTGAAAGTTTTTAAAAATCAAATATGGATTTAATCAATTTTTTAAATTTTATATATAAGATATATTAAAATAAAAAATAAAAAAATAATATATATATAAAAGAGACTTGCTGTGCATTTCACGCACAACAACTCACTCACTTATATATATATTTTTAACAAAAGACAAATTTAAGGGTTGGCTTTTGGTTAAAAAAAAGGCTAGTGATTAAAAGTTTTTGTGAGTTATTTTGTGCAAGTGTGTGCATGAACAAACACCACGAGTGAAGAGATTTTATGTACAAGTGTTGTTCATTAATATAAAGAAAGAGTTTCTTAATTTTTCTTTTCTACACCCTCCATCTTAAGTTCTTGAGAACCGTGACGAGTCCACACGCAGTTACCAATCCCGGGAATAGCTAGAAAGATCAGTGGTACAGACCAGGAGCAAATAGAAAAGTGAATGAGCCTCCAAACGTTGGTATGGTTCTATTTTTATTGATTACAATTTCATGTATTTACATATATATTTTATTAGTGTAATAATTTTTATATGTATTTGTTCAGAAAATAATTACGATAAAAAATTCACCGGTCCCAGATACAGATTACGATCTGTATAAAAAATTTTAAAAACCCGTCTCCGCTGCGTGATCGGTGAATTTGGTTTCAACATACTCTTATCCATTGCATCATCTCTAAACCTAGAGATTTGGCAAATGGACGTCATGACAGCTTTCCTTAATGGAAGTCTTGATGAAAGCATCTACATGATGCAACCAGAAGGATTCCTTGAAAAAGGCCAAGAGGAAAGGGTATGCATGTTGCAAAGATCCATATATGGATTGAAGCAAACATCCAGATCCTGGAACATAAGGTTCGATCAAGCCATGAAAAGTTTTGGATTTATTCAAAACCTTGATGAACCTTGTGTATACAAAAGGATTAAAGGCGACAAGTTGGTTTTCCTAGTTCTTTATGTTGATGATATACTACTCATCAGAAATGATGTAGGTGTATTGACATCAATAAAAGAATGGCTAGCAAAACAATTTGATATTAAGAACTTAGGAGAAGCAAGTTATATTCTTGGTATCCACGTCATAAAGGATAGAAAGAATAGAACGATTGCATTATCCCAAGCTTCATACATAGAAAAAATCTTGTCTAGGTTTTCCATACGAGATTTCAAGAAAGGTATGTTAACTTTCAGACATGGAATCAAACTATCTAAGGAACAAGTTCCTAAGAATGAACATGAAGAGCAATTCATGAGTAGGGTTCCATATGCATTGGTAGTTGGAAGTCGCATGTATGCAATGCTCTGTACCAGACCAGACATTTGTTTTGTTATGGGCATAGTTAGCAGGTTTCAATCGAAACCTGGTTTTGATCATTGGACGGCTGTCAAGCATATTTTCAAGTATCTTAGGAGAACGAGAGATTATATGCTTGTATACTCTGGAAGGGATTTAATTCCAGTTGGGTATATAGATTCTGATTTTCAGTCAGATTCTGACTCTAGGAGATCAACATCAGGATCTGTATTTAGTATTAGAGGAGGGGCAGTCATATGGAGGAGTATCAAACAATCTTGTATTGCCGATTCCACCATGGAAGCCGGGTATGTTACCGCATGTGAGGCTGCTAAAGAGGCTGTCTGGCTCCACCAATTCTTGATTGACTTGGAAGTGGTTCTTGATCCGAATAAACAGATCACTATCTATTGTGACAATAGTGGAGCAGTGGCTAATTCATGAGAACCAAGAAGTCATAAGAGAGGGAAACACATTGAAAGAAAGTATCATCTTTTGATGAAAATTGTGCATAGGGTGACATGACGATTACCAAGATCGCATCAGCAGATAATCTAGTGGATCCATTCACAAAGGTTCTTCCACAAAAGAGTTTTGATTGGCATCTAGAGAACATAGGGATGGGAGATATGACACATTTGCTATAGAGCAAGTGGGAGATTGTTGAGATTATGCTCGATAGCAAGAGTGTAATAATGTATTTGACAATCTTTTCATATTAATAAAGTGATTTCTAGTTTAACAAATCTTATAGCATTTATAGTTTAATTATTATAATTGTCAAAAGTAAATAATCATAAGGTTAAAAGACTTTGAGAAAAGTAGAATTGTTCATACTTTTAGATATGTATGAGGTAGACACAATTCTTTAGTTAGTCTTGAATAATATTCATAACTTAAGATAAAAGGTTGGGTGCCTTTATCTTGTCAAAGTTGTAGATTCTTTTGCTAGCATTTGAGTAGGATCAAATGTGTTATGATGAGTCTAAAATCATCAAAGTATGGTGTCTTTGGCCAAAAGAATCTAGTGCACTGGGTGCATTGAATTGGATCACAATGAAATACTTTATCTAGAATCGTTAATGGATAAAAGTTTTCATTTGAAGACAATCAGAGAGTCTATCTCAATCCTGACATAAATGATAGACTTATGGTTGCAAGTATTATCATTTGAGCTATCAATGAGTACGATTATATAGCATAGTCTATCCTCGATAGTTTGGTGGTATTCATTTGTTAATCGATAGAGGACTTCATTTATAGATACGGACATCGTGGCTCCATTTATTAAATGAGAGTAGAATATCATCATATGGATGTTTTGAGGCATTGGATATTAAATCATAACGTTAAGTTTTCAATAGTGTCTATTAAACATGGCTTCTGGACAAGTCAAAATATCCAAGTTCAAAATGTGGCCATATGAGTAAATATGGTAACTTGAAGAGCTATAGGTGGTCTATGAGCTCTTAGCGATTACTGGTATTCTTCACGATGATACACTTTCTCCAATAAGGTTGTCTAGGGTATGAATGAGTAACATCAAGTTATTCTATCTTTATTTAAGAGTTCAATTTCAGTTCTTTAGTGGAATGAACTAAAATTAAATAGAACGGACCTAAGTGAATCATTTGTTGATTCACTTAGGTCCGTTCTATTTAAGAGTTGTGTTTATTGAAGCTTAAATCTAGATAGCCCGCCAATATCCCCAATCCACACGAACTTGCATGGATCACTTGATATATTATACCGGACCAATTGAGGGGTCCATCTAGAATTGTATTGAGGCATGTGGATTTGTTTCTTTTTGTAAGAATAGGTCTAGTTCACATGTGGACTTTTTATAAATGTCAAATGGATTTAATAAAATAAGAAAATAATATATTGGCCTATATATATGTGTTGGGCGGCAAGGCTATTTATAATAGCTTAATTATATAATATTATTTTATTATTTAATTAAATGAAAATTAATTAACTTGTTGATTAATTAATTATTTAATTAAAAGTCAAAATCTTTTTCCTAGTTGGAGATGGTCTCCTAAAATTATACTATTGTTGATAGTATAATAAATATTAAAGACTATATTTGATAAGTAGATAAATAAAATGAATTATTTATCTAATCAAATTAGGAAGTCTTTAATATGGTTACAAATACACTATTGAGTTGGATTAAGAGTCTTGGTGTAGGATAAATTTCTTTTAGAAAATGATTCTTAACCACCAAGTAAATCCACCTAATGAAAGGATTCTTAACAACCAAGTAAATCCTTCTTAGGAAAGGATTTGTGATCCTAATATATATTATATGAAGATTTCGGTCATCCCATATATATATATATATATATACATACATGAGGATAGAATTCCTTTTAGATAAGGATTCTTAACTTCCAAATAAATTCACCTAAGGAAAAGATTCTTGCCAACCAAGTAAATCCTTCTTATGAGAGAATTTATGATCTTATATATATGTATGTTAATTTTGGCCAACCTAAGGTAATTTCATTGAGAATTTCGACCAACCCTATTTTTCTAAGAGAACAATTCAGCCATCATAGGATTTTTTAGGGAGAAAAATCTTATTTTATTCTAGACAAAATTCGACAAACTCTAAGAAATAGTGTGTGATTCGAAAAAGAAGAAAAGGAAGAATGGACTTTTAGTTTTTGACAGTATACTAGTAGCCTTTACGTCAAAAGGTTTTGTTTACAACGTCGAATCAAGGTTCACGCGAGTTTCAATCAAATTGATTGATAATTTACAAGTGACCTAACTTTCTTTGTTTTCTTTTTGGAGAACTATTGTAACTACCAAAGAAGAAGATTTTGTTTGTTTCCATCCTTAGGTATACAATTAAAAGAAAGGGAGCCCACACTACAAGGTGATTCATGTTCCTGATTGGATTGGAAGATCTTGTGGAATCAATTCGGTGCTTGTTCAATCGTCACGAGAAAAAGATACGACATTTTTTATATACAACAATTAATCTAGGGTTAAGATTCTTGTTATTATAAAGGGAAAAGTTTTATTTATACGCAAACCCTAATTTTATTAAATTTTCTCATGCTTTCGCTGCGCGTGGTTTTTTCCCTACAGATTTTGAAATGAATAGTACAATTTTCATAATATGATTGAGAATTTAAATTAATATCTTGAAGCTTATTCAAGATAATAGATTTTTGCTTATAATTTTCACCTAGTAGTTATGTGGTGATTTTGTAAATAATAATCTTTATGGTTATTCAAACTCTTCTCGTATTCTAAATTGTACTTTAGGTTTTAGAATTAGATTGATGATTGTTCTTGTAGTTTATATATAATATTTTTAATCACTTGACCAAAGGTAGAATGGAGATAATTGATTTGTAGGAAAACTTGATTATTTTTAAATTCTCAGTTTTAAGTTTTTTGAGTAATTGTATTTAAAGTGATTCATTATAAGGATAGGATTGCAAAGGTTAGAAACTATTGGTAATAGTTTTTAAAATATGTTATATTTTATTTATAAGAATAATTGTATTTATGCATTATATATTCTTAAGATGGAGAGAGTGATGTTGTTAAGAATCTATAATTTCAAGACTTGCGTTTAAGGAAGAAAACTTGTGTTTGAGATATTTCTGTTGAATAAAGGTCATCTGTGTTGGATTGTTTTGGATGTCATTGGACTTAGGGTTTTGACTTAGTTGACAAATAGTTGCAAACTAATTGATTGAAAGTCATGTGGTCAGATTTATGGCTAGAAAATTTTACATGAAAAGTAGTATTAAGTTTGCATACTTTAAGACTTAATTGACTTAGTTAATCAAATTTCCAGATAATGGTATTTAGTTTAATAAAGAATTGACATTTAATAACTTTATTAAATTTTTTATTTTGCCTTCAGACATAACTGAGGGTCAGTGGGATTAAGTTTATTTTCCATGTGCTCTGTGTTGTTATTTATGTGACATTGAGAATTTTATCTCTAGTATTTCAAGGTGAAAAATCTTGATCAAGTTTATTTTGATAATGATATTGAGAAAAAAAATATATTAATAGAACACTTAAAGGGATAGTATGATTGCACGTTTACTTGTTTGAGGTACCTATGTAAAAGTGATAAACTTACATAAGTTTTTAATTTCTCAAGTAAATTGGAGCGTTCTCATAAGAAAAAGGTCATGTATGTATCCGCAAATGATAGTTTGATATAAGCTTAATATATGTGTATTGATTCTATTATTACATTAGTAGACTTTGCGGGTTTCAAACCAATTTAACATGTATCAATAAATAGTGATAAAAAAGAAGAAGAAGGAGGTTTCAGAGTAGTTGTAGAGATTAATTGTTTAATGCTCACATGTATGTATGAATAACGAAATATATGGCTTAGATTGTAATAATTTCATCGCATTTATTTTCTCTAAATATGATAAGAGATCTCAGAAGTTTAACCATATGAATATTATGGTTGTAGAGAAGATTTAAGAGTTGCGAGTTTCTAATAGCTATAATTAAAATAACTCTTGATACACTAACCAAGATATTTGACTCCGGAGGTTTTGTGGAGCATGTTATATCATGTATTGGATGATTGAAATTTTTGATGTGTTAAGTTAGTGGGAGTTGTCTTTAATTAGATTAACTGTAATTATTATATGCATGTTTGTTTCATATTCTCGAGAATATATTGTATATGCATGTTAAGATGTTTGCCATATTTGTTATTGTGTGCACACGGATGGTTGGTTCTGACAAGAAATCTCAAGCTTTTAGTTTGAGGGGGCAATTCACTCATAAGGTATAAAGTTTCCACCGATAAGTGAATATTACTTAAGATAGAAAGATTTATCCGTCTTAAGGGAGGTTTAACTCATGGTCAAAGTGTTTGGTCAATGAGTATAAAATGTTTAAGACATTAAGTTCGTTCGTCTTAAGATGTTTTGTTGGAAGCGAAGTTGGACCTATATGGAAATAGACATGATGATCACATCTGCATGTAATTTCCATAACATACATACATACCATTTTACCCGGGTAGGTAGAGCTAAGGGTATTTTGATTACATATGGTCTTATATGGATTAAAAATGTAATGATCTATATAGTTGGATACTTGAGGTTCTATTGGACTATGAAGAATAAAGGTGTTACGCTCTTAAACATTCTTTGTGACCACATATAATTGTTTGTCAATTCGGAGAGTCGTGTTCTAAAATTAATTTTTAAATCTAAAATGATAATGTCTATGTAGATCAAGTGAGAGAATATAAGATTTTTTTTTTATAAAATTGTGAGCAACATTTGACATTATATTTTGAGCTTATGAAAGTTGAATTGATTGGAGTGTTTAAGTAAGTGAGAGTTGACCGGATAAAACCCGTTATTAATGTGATCAATATTTGTTGGGCTCGGTGCACCTTAACTATATTAAATTTATGTAGGATATGGTATAGGCTATTGTATATATGTGGGTCTAGTATTTCTTTTGGTATTAGTCATCCTATTAGGGTTTTGAGAATCCTTTATGGGTTAGGATTCTAGGAAGTTATACTATTTATAGGGGTCTCTATTCTTACTCATATAACGTTTTACGGAATTGTCTTCCCATTAGACAATCTGAGGAAGGTGAGAAGAAAGTAGAAGACTCTTTATCATTTTCTTTTCAGGTTATTATATTATTATGGATTCGGAATTAAGACTCAATGAATTAGATGGTTTCGTTATACTTTTAGGTATACGACTATTCATATTTATATATATAAGATTTAATTATCTTTTATATATAATGCTAACAAAGATCCGATCCAAATTTCAAAATCTCAAAAAGTTGAACTGAATCTGATCGGCTGACCATTTGCTATCATTGTTGGGATGAATGTTAAAGACCATCAGGTATATTTTTTAATACAATTTACAGTGATAACGATCAAATTTTAGATATTATTAAACTGAATAATTTTTATAATCGAGGTACCACGTGGGTGTATTTTTTTTCCTTCAAAGTTTTTCAATACCCAGAGATTGGCTAAGCCTGCGGAGTTTTATTGGCTTAGTGAGTACTAAAAGTGATACTGATTTTATCCATATCTGTTGGGCTGGATTTCACTAGGTATTTATTGTTGTCAGAGGAGATTGGTCTTTTGGAAATTAATAAACAAATAATATGACTCTTGGTTGCAGGAATTCATGTAGTTGTGCCAGTGGGGAAGGTAAGCACTAGATGAAATTCGTGATTATACAATTATTATACATGAACATGATAACGATACATTTGTTGTCTCACAATTTAACCTAAAATGACGAAGAAATCAAAATACTCTATATTTAAAGGTTTAATATTCTTTTCTTTCTTCTCAAAGGATACACTTTAGCTTTCATATCTATGTTGTAATCGGGGTGAATCAGAAAATATTTATAGAATGGATTAAATTGTAGATATAAATACCCTTTCTTTCCTCAACACACCGTTAGTATATAGTTAATTAATTAGCTATTAATTATTGGATTTATCTATTTTTATTTAGTCAATATATTATAATATTTAATTAGTGGTTAAGAAATCCTCACATTGAATTGTTTAGTTAATATATTTAAATATTTAATCAATGACTCACAGATCCTCACATTGATTTGTTTATCAATATATATCTTATTTTTAAATAGATTCTACATATTATGAAAATTTACTATTAATGAACGGTTTGAATTGTTAAAACTAATAAATAGAACAAAATGAAATGAATATAAATCGTACAAACAAAAATTTGAAAGAAAATTAAGGAAATATTATATGTGAAACAAGCATAAAATAATATTTTTTTCAATTGTGATTGAGTGTTTGTAATTTTTAGAATAAATATGAAATAAATTATATTAACGATAGGGAAGTTAGTGTAATTATAAACATAATTTACATATAAATACAATTAGACCTAATATCAAAGGTGTTTGTACAATTAGTCATAATGTATATAATTTTTTTTTTTTTAATGTAGCCCGGGCAGCCCTCTAATGCATTTGCCACGGAACAAAGGTAGATTTTCTAAAGAAACTAACTCCATTTGGTGTAATCATGATGCTACCATTATTTCCTAAGATAAAGTTTAAACCTTAAATAAACTTATAATTACTAATTTTTGTTACAAACGTTTGAGGAAAGTTATGAATTTCTCCATTTAATCTTTAGGTACGTTTATTATTTATTTGTATTAATGTTCTATTAAATTGTTTAAGTAGTATAGGTTGTCTAAGTTTAGTTTTATAGTCTTGTAGGACTAAACTTTAACACATTTGTTAGCACATGTGTCCATCATTGCTTTAGTATTTAATTTACTATTTTTATATAATATTTCTACACCTATTGTTATTAATTCAGTGCTAGCTCTATTTATTTCATTATTTCCTATTTTCCTACGCGGTTTTTACAATATAAATCATTGTTATCTTTATACCTTTATTAAATTCGTTTTTGCATATTATACAATTTTTTCCGAAATATAAACTTCTTCTACCATGTAAATTTCAGTTTCAAATTCAAATTCTAAATTATTAAAATTTTCTTCGTCATTCATATTCTGATTTTTCACTACCACTTTATATATATACTGTCTTTATCGGAAAGATCATTGATATTTAAAATTTCTTCTATATCTTCTAGATACTCATAATCGGTATTCTTTCTAATATATTAGCTTTAATATTTTTAGCTTCACAACATTCTGGTTTAATATATTCAATTTTACAGTATAAATAACATTTACATTTACTAGTATTTCTTTTATATATCTTTTTACCCTTCTTAAAAGCCTTTTTACTTTTGTTTTATTAGGGGCACATTTAAACAATCCTTTTCTTTTGTGTGGATTATGTTTCTTAAATTTTTTATTATAATTTTTTATGTAATTTATGTTTTTTTTTATTTTTAATCCTATATTTTCTATTTGTACCACAACCTAAAGTTGGTACTTCTTACAAATCTATAAACATTTTATTTGTTTGGTTTATAATATAAGTTTTTCTTCTTCATATATTTCTCTCCTTCTTTTTCTCACAAATTCTATTGTTGATGTTAATGATATTTGCCATATAAATCTAGGTTCATGTTTTCTACTAAACCAATCTATTAAATCTTTGCATAGCTTCTCATCTATCTTTATAGGTAATTTATCAACAAATTTCATAAGTAAGTGGTCATTTGTTTTTGTTTTTATGAAGACTGAATAATCATGAATTTTTCTAAAGATTTAATTGGGTATGAACCTATTTGGCATGTTTGTTTTTATTATTAGGGATATTATCAATTTAGTCCCTAAGTTTTGGGAAAAGATCAATTTTTTTAAACGAGTTTGTTGTTTTAAGATCCTTGGTTGTTTACTTATCAAAAATGCATCTAATTAGTCCTTTTAACCCTAATTTTGAAGGTCAATATGACAAAAATGCAAATTGATCATTTTACCCTTTGAATTAATTACTGAATGAAAATGACACTTTTGCCCTCCAGCCTTTTACAATTTGACAACTTTACCAATTTAGATTAACCAATACAAAATTGACACAGGTATAAAAATTATTTTTAAAAAAATACTTACAAGCTATTTATTGATTTTTAAAATGAAAATCCATTCATAAAGATAAATTAATTTGAAAAATGAAAAAGCTTTAATATTAACACAAATTTAAATTTGATGTATTTTTAAAAATGAAAAATATTAAAGATAAAGCTTTAATATTAACACAAATTTAAAAACTCTAATAAAAAATAAAAAATAATTCATTAGGAACAAAAAACTCATTTATAAATTAAAACAAATAATTATATATATATATATATATATATATATATATATATATATAATTGTCAGTTCAAACAGATATAAAATATATCAGTTTCTTATATGTGGACCATTGGATTTAAAAGATACTTTCACAAGTGCATACAACTAAGTTAAAGAATTTAAATCCAATGACCCACGTGTAAGGAATTTATATATCTTATATCAATTCGAATAGACAATAGAATTTTATATATATGTATATATATATATATATATATATATATATATATATCAATTAAATTTCTTTTTAAGAAATTGGATCCAGAAGCTCGTCACTATCTCTTCAACAAATCCAAAACAGAAATTTCCCATTTCTCCATCTTTTCCATCCACAAAAAAAAAAAACAACACATCACTAAACACAGACACTTCCCAATTCCAAACTGGACAGATGTAGAGAGATAGTGGGGGATGGCTCCATTTGTACCATCTCATATCTGACCAAACTAGATGGTCCATATCCGGCTGATTGCTCCCCTGATCTTTGAGAAATCATCAAACAACCCCACTTTTGTTGTGTTTATTCAGTGTTTGATGGAATTTTATTTTTTGTTAAGGACTTAATTTGTTGGGTGAGAAGTTGAATTGTGAAACTGAAAATTAGAGGAGAAGACATGGGTTGAAAAAGACAAGTTAGACAAGAGAAGGTCGATGGGAGAGGTGAGAAAATAGAGCAGATCGAGATGAGCAATTTTGTTTTTTTAAAAGACTATTATATCTCTATGTAGTGACTGGTATTTTGACGGAGTGGTGCCTATGTTGAGTTTTTCTTTTCTTTTCCAGATTCCTTAGGGATTGTGGGATTGTGTGTTGTGTGTTTTTTATTTTTTCCAATTGGGTGAAGATGAAGATGGGAAACATTGTTTTTTTTTCTTTGTCATTTTTTCAGATTTCATAACTATAATAAATGAGGAACTCATTTTTTTCCCCGGATAAATTGGCAAGGAAGATGGAGAAAAAAAGACAGATTTTTTAAATATTTTTTTGTTAATTAATTAACTATTTGATATTTTTTAATTTCAAAATTAAAAAAGGGAGATATAAGGGTATAATAGTATTTGTATTTTTAATTTACAATTTAATATATTAATAAATAAAATTTTGACAAGTTGTATGTTTTTATGTGTAAAGACAAAAAAACTCATAGAATCGTTAAGTTGGACTAACGGTTGACTAACAGATGGACTAATTTGTTGTATTTTTGAAAAGTAAGGGATCAAGGGTTGTAAAAAATTAAACTCGAAAATTTGATCTTTCACCAAAACTGAGAGACTAAATTGATAATATCCCTTTTTATTATTCACATCTAAATGTACTGTCAACATGTTTATTTTTTAAAAATAAAATTGTCTGAAAATAAGTAATTTTACATTTATATCCATGCTAATTAAAAGAAGTAATTTAATATGCACCATTCTTTATAAGATTTTGTATGTTCTTTTACAAACAAAGTTCAATTTAACAAAAACAAAATTTGAAGAATATAATTTTACATGTTTTGCAAATAAAGTTCAAGTTCAATTTATTGATAAAAAAAAATAGGATCAAGTTCAATTTTGCACGTTGTTCACATTTCTGATATGTATAATTTAGAAAACTATTTTTTGTTTTCTTTTAGTTTTCCTAGATTATATGTACCGAATACCAAATTTTTTTAAAAAAGGTTCTTATTCTTTTTTTTTTTAAAAGGTTTCTATTTATGCACCAGTTTTTTTTTATATATATATATATATATATATATATATATATATATATATATATATATGTTGGTTTTCCAGTCAGTTCGCACTGATATAAGTTATATAAGTGCGTTGCATGTGGACCATTGATTATGGAGAAGTTTTGACAAGTGAATACATTTTGAGTCAAAGTATGTAAATCTAATAGTCCATATCCAACGCACGATGAATTTATATCAGTGCGCACTGACTTAAATATTTCTGTATATATATATATATATAATTCTATAACATCTTGAAGCCATAAACTAGTTAAATTAAAAAAAATAAAGAGTTTTTTCCATGATTTGGCAGGAGAGAAATTCAATTGTTCAATCCCTAGAAGATTTATGAGTGTTTTTTTTTTCTTTCTAAAGTGATTAGGGTTTTTTTTTTGTTATAAAAGCAATTTAAATTAAGAAATATATTAAAAGAAAGAATACTACAACATATCAAATTAGGATAAATTTAGAAATATATCTCCTTTAGGTTGATGGACTTGGAAAAAAAAAAGTATTTTAATTTTAATACGGTTATTTAAAGTTAAGTTAAAAGTCATGATTTCTTACCTTTTTTTTTAACTTGTTTTTTGAAATTTTTAAGTTGTTTGACCACTTAAAAAATAAAAAAACAAAATAAACTTAATGAGTTCAATTTAGACTCATTAAGTTTTAAGTGAAAAAAATAAACGACCCTTTAAGTCTTCTTCATAGGGCCTCCCTATTTGGCTAAAGTATTTATTAAAATAAGTCCATATAATGATCAAAAAACTCCATATCAAAAAACATTAATTGCTCTAGTTATCTTTAACGAATCTTATTTTAAATCGATTTTCTAATACAATCTATAAAACTCAAAACTTTAATGTTTATATCAAATTCATCTAATTCTTCTAGATTATTATTTTTTACAAATTCTCTCCATCCTAAGTATATTTATTTTTCATGAAAACCTAGAGTACTTTCTAAATATATTAATTTGTATTCTGGGTCTACTATAACTTGTAATGCTTCCATAGAATGTCTAATAAGATTTCCTTCCCATTTAGAAAATATATGTTTCCATTCACTTGGTTTATGACCTTGTAATCTTAAAATTAATACATCTTCGGCTTCTGGAGGTTTTTTCCATGATTCAAATTTAGTTTCAACTTTATAAATTCATTCATTTTCTTTATATTGTTCTTTATTACAAGTTATTCCTCTATTTTCTAAATATTTTTCTACTCTTGTTTGTTCAGTAATCAGTTATAGAATCCATGATTTAAATGAATTCATTAGAGTGTTGCCACATCATTTGGACACCAATTTTGGGTACCAAATTTGGGCACAGTAATATTACTCTTTACATTATTATTTTCATGAAGATTAAACGGGCTAGTTTTTTTTTATTGATGCTCTACATCCCACATAATTAACCCACATTTCAGTCTAAATATTGTGGCAAGTGAGTTGTCATCACTACACACAACATGAGATGATGTGATTAATAAAAAACCCACTTGCCATTTGGATAGAAATTTGGGCTAAATTTTTGGGTTGCCTGAACTTTTAACAATTAAATGGGCTAGTTAACCTAGACATGACCCCCGTTCCGGTTCCAGTTCTAAACCAACGGTTCTGGTTATAGGGTAACCGAAATCGGAACCAGAACTTTCTTGAGGTAGATTCTGATTCTGGTTTCAGTCCGGTTCTGACAGTTTTTTTTAAAACCCACTCCCTAATCCCAAATCGATACCTAAGTAACCTAGCCCAGATTTTCTCAAATCAACCCCCTTTCCCACTCTCTCTCTCTCTCACACACACACACACAAAAATCAATCCAGATCTTCATTTGTCTCTCCCAAATCAACCCAGATCAACCCAAAACAATCTAGATTTTCTAGGTTTGGTTATGTTTTGCTTGGATCAATCATTAAAATCTTCTTTCTTCTTTCTTCTTCGTCTTCGTCCACTTCTTCATCTTTTTTTTTTCTTCGTCTATCCTTTTGTTCTTGCTTGGATCGATCGATCGATCGAGAGAGATGAGAATGAGGGTAGTGTTGTGGTGGTCATCGGTCGGTGGATATGTGTGATTGAGTTTAGGTGTTAGTGAATTTTGGGTTTATGGTTGTGGATGCTTGACTGGTTTGGAAGAGAGAGATTTGATTTGGAAGAGAGAGAGATCTGGCTTGGATTTTGGAAGAGAGAGAGAGAGAGCCTCTAACAATTTTTTTTTAAATATCTTGTATCAGAACCGTCGGTTCTAGAACCGAAACCTAAACCGAACCGATGGTTTCGATACGGTTCTACATTTTAGGAAACCGGAACCGAAACCACCCTGGTTCTGGTTCAATGTCTAGTTTAGGTTTCAAAACCGAAAAAACGGCTTCAATCCTGATTCTGGGGCCATGGTTTCGATTCAGTTCCCTAGGTCGAACCGAACAGGGATCACCTCTAAGTTAACTTGATCAAATCAGAGCTTATGATCAAAATCACTATCTAACCCAAATTTGAAGTGATGTTTGTAAAAAAACTTTATTTACAAATTAATATTATATGAAAAAATATATTTACAAAATTAATATTATAAAAAAAATACCAAATGCCACCAAAACATTAAAACATGACTAAAAGTTTTATTTTATTTAAAGAAATGACTAAAAATGCAATTTAACAACTGAACCAGTTAACTTTGACTAATAGATGAATAATTGACAAATTGAAGGACCAATTTGATGTATTTAAAAAAAATATAAGGACCAAAGACCTTAAATTCATCTAAGTGGGGTAAAAAAGTTGGGTTTCCATAAAAGATGAGGAACAAACTGCAATTCCCCCTTTTTTGAATTATCAATTTTTTTTAACTATCTTTCCATTTTTAGTGCTTGTGGTCCCTTTATTTTTCAAAATTCTTCAATTTGGTCATTCTGACCAGATTTTTAACGGTCGACAGTTACAAAAAAGGTATAAAGTCAATTTTCCCATTGACCTTAAAATTAAAATAAAATAAAAGGAAATTCTTTTGTGCTCTTAATAAATTAAAAATATTTTGAGTAAAAAGAAAATTTTAAAAAATATTAATATATAACGTAAAAAACTATTGAAAAGATCTTGATCTAACAAAATTGAAGAGATCTCGAAATTTCTAGATATATTCAAACGAAATAATTTTTTTTTCTTAAAAAAATGAAAATTGAAAAGCTATTGAAGAAATCTAGAAAAAGCTTTTCAAATATCAAAAATTCTCAAACTTCTTTAGACAATATAAAAAAAATAAAAAACTTTTAAAAAGATATGAAAATATCCATATCTCTATAAAAAATCAAAGTTCTTAAAAAAATGCTTGTAGATCAAAATAAATATATAAAAAAAAGATAGAGAAAGGTATTGAAGAGATCTTGAATTTTTTTGATCTCTTAAATCTAATTCTATTAGTTTTTTTTTTGGGGAATTGATGGCTTAAGATTGATGACAATAGAAGTTGAAGGTTGATGATGGTAATTATGGACGGTGGATGATGAAGAATTGATGATGTTTATTTTTAATTATTTATTTTTATATTAAAATTCTAACTATAAGTAATTTTTAAATTTTGTTTTGTTTATATATATATTTTTAATTTTTACGTAAATATTAATTTAAACTTATATATATTTATATATATATATTTGTGTTGACAAATGGCAGGTCATCATTTAAAGAGAAAAATACTCTTAGAACCGTTTACTTTACTAATGATTGACTGATTGAGGGACAAAATTGATGGATTTTGATAAACATAGGGACTATGGACAATAAGAAAAGAAAGATAGTTAAAAAAACATATAATTATAAAAAAAACGTATGTACCAAAATGATGTTTGTGTTATTAACAGTCATGCCTGAAAATAATACAATCACGGTTAAATGGTCTAAAGCTAATCGAGAGAGAGGGGGGGGGGGATGTTTTTGCACAATTTTGAATCCCTTAAAAACGATCGTTTGTCCCTCCAGATAGCCTCTATCATAACACATAAAGCAAATGAAACACACATATTGACTATTGACAAGCTTTCACAAATAATCATGTCTAGTCAAATGTCTATAACTTGCAAGTGAAGCAACAATACTTAAGATACAAACCAACAATTACTTGTATACACACATGTATATATAATAATCATGTCTAGTCAAATGTCTATAACTTGCAAGTGAAGCAATAATACTTAAGATACAAACCAACAATTACTTGTATACACACATGTATATATATATATATATATATATATATTATCAATATGAACAAGTACTAGATAGTAATTTATCACGTACACAAAATTTAATTTACAAGAATAAAGATATATACATCTATGATCAAATGAGTTGTTTGCATATTACACTTTTTATCCAAAGATTTCTAGAAGAAATGATTCAAACAAGATTCATACAAACGCATATACAAATATAAAGAGATAGAGATAGAGATACTTGACACAAGATTTTTACGTGGTAAAACCTCCATAGAGGAAACATCCAAGGGTTTAATCCATAACCACTGGCAAACTGTAATCCACTATGACGAATAAAGATACACACTCAAAGAAATGACCAATCCAATGATACACTTTCCAACCTATCAACTTTTAATCTACCCTGGGGCCTAGTGAATCACTTTGCTTACTCCCTATCCAAGATGTGACTATCACACCTCTAGGAAGCAACTTCCTATCCAACACCTCACGTCTCTAAGAAGATTCCTTGCTTGTCTATCCGGATCCTCCCGATCATACATAAAACTTCCTACTTAACTATCTGAGTTCTTCTGACTCTAGTCAAGACTTCCTTGCTTAATTATCTGGATCCTTCTGATCCTAACCAAGACTTCTTGCTTAGCTATTTGGATCCTTCCAATCCTAGCTAACACTTCATGTCTTTTACAAGGACTTTCTAAGTGTGATCATGAATGCAAAATGCAAACAAGCACGTAACATAGAACATGATATTCAAAATATTCTATGGAAACTAGAAATAAACAATGAGCACACAATGTTTTTCTAGTTTGCAATCCTAAAACAATGCAATCATACAAATGATGCAGGTATATATGAAATGCATTGATCAATTACACTTCATGAAGAACTAGACATTAGGCGATGAAAACATTCAAGATAATGTAGCTTAGCTCTTAAAAACATGAACAACAATTTAGAACATGTAAAACACCAAATACATGTACTAAGACCTAGATTCCATTCATGTCACTAAAGCTTGAAAACAATACATATTCATGAAGCATGTTTTTCAAGAATTTAGAACTAAAACAAAAATGCTAGAATCAATAGATATTATCAACAAAATCATCTACCAATCATTAAGAGCACATATTCAAAAAATATTCAATTAAATCCTAATAGGCTCTAAATATACAAGAAATTATGTTAATTCTAAATATGTTCAATTAAAGAGACCTAGCACAAGTGAAGATTATCAATCATCAAAATCAATCAATTGAAACACAAATAGTCCAAAATAAAAAGCTAACACAATACAAATCACAAGAATGTGAAAACATAGGTTTTAAGGAAACCTAACTCAACATACATGTTTCTAATCAAGTTCAAACTAGCTTAGAAAAGAGTCTCAAACTTTATTCAACGTATATACAAGAAACATACATGTATAGAAGAAGAAAACCCAAGGTAATTGAAGGCTTTGAAGATCAAAACACAAGAGATGAATCAATACTTTAAGAAAAACGTGCAGTTTCGGATTTTGGTAAATAGCCACCAGAAATCTTGAGTAAATGGCCTCAAAATCTCTAGGAGATGATAGAGGATTCTCCTACAAAGATTCTCCAACTTGAATCACTCACATCGGACTCCAAATGAGAAAGTTATGGTGTTTGAAAGTTGAGAAAATTGGATAGAAAATTTCTGCACTTGATTTTTCAAATTTCTTTCTTGAAAAAAATGAGAGGGAAAGTGATATTTAAAAGAGAGAAACAAGAGGGAAATGAACAACCAATGAAGTGCTACCAACTCAGCATCCCACGGAGACGCGTGGCCTCCACAGGGGCAGAGGGCATCCCTTCCCGTGGTGGCCACACGCCTCCATGGGGAAGGGGTGCAAATGGCTCTTTAGCCATCACCTCCTCCCTCGCGTACCACTTGTGTTCTTCGACCGTATTTCAACCTCCGAACTCCAATTTTGAATATATATTCTGATTACAAACCAGGACACCCTCATGCATAAGGATGTCAACAAAAATTTCACAAAATATATGAAAATTGACTCAATAAATGAAGATGAAAACCATGGACGATAAAGACACAAAATGTTTCGTAACTTCCAACTCAGAACTTAAAAACTAATGAATGAGAAACCGAAATGAATGGAACTCAATAAAGAATAATATAAGAATAAATTCAAGTCTAATATCACACAAACATAAACAAAGAAATAAAAGAACACATAAGTATGCCATTTTCTAGAGATAGTCCTAGACCAAGCAATTTTATAAAAGTTGTCAAATTAAATCTAATGCATGTGCATACTTCAACAAGTGTGTGACAGTGTTATGCTAATTTGGCACAACAATGCAAGAACACAAATGTATGAAATGTCTGTGGGCACACCAAAGCCTTATAAGAGAATAAGGTCTTAATATACATTTGTTAAGCAATGGAGCTCGTTCCTCCTGAAGACTTCTTTTTGCTTGACATATTGTCCAACTTCCTTGAAGCTTGATAAACCGTGAGACCTGCACAACTAATCAATGAAATAGAAATGTTGTTTTGGTATGGAATTATGCCAACAAGACTCACAAACCTAACAATCTCCTCATTTGGCAAAATTCATGTCATAACACGTATACAAATACTAAACATACAACATGAAGATTGGTCACAAATACACACCCTCACTTTACAATGAGTATGAAAATCTTAGACTAACCTTTAACACTCTTGAACTTCTTCTCTTGATATCACCTAAAATCAATCATGAAAAACACAAGAATATACAAGAGAATATATGGCAAATATACTTAATAAGAATATAGTAAATCAGTTCAAGGAGATACATGTGTACTCTCCCTTAATACATGCACATCAAAAAGAAATTATAATCAAGTTCAACAAAAATATTACATGCCATAAGTCCAAGATACCAATTAAAAACATATATATAAACTAAGTGAGCTAGATATCATGTTTATTTCACTAAAAGATTTTTTATCTTTCCCGACAAACCATTTTCTTGGGGAAAGGTCGAAATTCGTACGAAAAGGTATTACATGACGAAAACATTTTGTCAGCAAATTTGTGATTAGCTGACGAAATACATTCGTCAGCAGAGATGTTGAAACTTTAAAAATGAATCTATCATTCGGCCACCGCCAATCGACTGACCGACCACCGCACCATTGACCCACCCTTGATAATAGTGACAATTAATTGTCATTATGAGGAATTGAACTTGCAACCTCATATACTGAAGTGGTAAGCATTTACCACCTGGCTACAACACTTAATTTGTTAACAATTGCACAATATTTATATATATCCTATATGGGTTGTTAGATATTAAAAAAAACCCTTGTTAGATAAATTAAAATTTATTCATCTAAATTTGAATGACAAACATATACTAAAAAATATTTATTGGATTGCAAATCGTGTTTGGTAATAATGTTTATTTGTCAATTTCTGTTATTTATTTAAATGATCAATACCTCATAGTGGTAATCAATTGAGATGGTGGCAATCGAGAATGTGATAAGAGTTAATTATATAACAATTAAGGACATATTAGTTTAATGAGGACCAACTATAGAGAATATGCCATACCCTAAACCTAGGAAGTGGAAATCTATTAGATAAGACTTTTTTTTTAATAAGTGTAGTATATATTTTCTTTAATCAAATTTGTATATACTGGGTGTCTACTAGAGGTGTCTATAGTTCGGTTAAACCATCCAAAATCAATCCGAAACCGGCGGTTATGGTTTAGCTTCTCCAAAAGCCACCTAATACCATCGGTTTTTATCATATTATATATAAAAAAATTGAACCAATCTGATTTTGACACGTGGAAAAAAAATTCCGAAACCGAAAACGAACCGTAAAAGGCAAACAGATGGCTACAAAACTTAAACCAAACTGTCTGATCCGGTTACGATTTCGGTTTCGGTTTTACCTTTCAACGGAATCAGAAATCGAATCGGAATCGAACAGTGGACACTATTAGTGTCCATTACTGATTAGTTTGGTGCTAGTGGATTTATCCAAAAAAATTAATTTTAATTAATTAACTTTTAATATTTTTTAGCATATATCTATTTTTAATTAATTAATTAACTACAGTATATGTTTTTTTAATTTTAATTAACTTTTCCATACGAATTTTGAGTTTTGTGGGGAAAGATTACCTACGCCGATGAAACACGTTTTGTGGGAAATTTTTTTTTGCCCTTAGCCTACAAATTTTGAATTTTGTGGGGAAAGGTTGCCTGCAACGACGAACCTTGTTTTCGGGGGAAATGTTTTGTATCCTTAGCCTCCAAATTTTGAGTTTTGTAGTGAATTGTTACCTACGCTGACGAAACTCATTTTGTGGGGAAAAGTTTTGTACCCTTAGCCTACGAATTTTAAGTTTTGTAAGGAAAGGTTTCCTACGCCGACGAATCTCGTTTTGTGGGGAAAAGTTACCTGTGCCTACAAATCTTGCTTTGTCTTCTAAAGTTTTGTGGGAAAAGACTAAAATTCTTGTAGTGTTTCTCCAACTTTTTGACATGAAATGAAACCAAAAGATAAGAAAGTAAAACGATACCTCTAATCATGTAATTCTTTGCTAGCCACTTATGCCATCAAAGAACTTTCTTCGGTTCGTTGATCTTACAAAATGCTTTGTGGTGGTTGTGTTGTTTGAAACAATTCTTTCTTCTAAGCACTTGTTTTTTTTCCTCTTGTTGCACCACCTTGGCACCTAGCTCCTCAATCTTGTTCACAAGCTCGACCAATAGTTATAGGGCCCATTCCGATAGAAGAATTGTGCTTGACACAATGCTCGACTCTTGATTCTCACCAAAAGTCCTACAAGGTTATTTCTTTGTTTGACATAAAAACAATCCGTATTTCACAAAACTTCTCTAAGGAAGGTAAAAGCACATCACAATCTAGCTTTGGAAATCCAAGCATCATACAAAAGTGAGTGATAAACCCCGGAAATGCTAGCTTCTTGCCCAATCTAGTTGAACAAGACGCACTCTCAATGTGCTCTATCAAAAGCTTACCAAGGTTTAAAGGCTTGTTGTTAACCAAGGCTTACACAAACTTGATTTCTTCTTTGATGAGCTCGATTGAATTTGTAGAGTCTACAAGATTGGCACAAACAAAGAGATGCCAAAAGGCACTCACCTTGGTTAACTCACTTTGGCTAATAAAATCTATCTTTCCCCACTTAAATTCATTATCAACACATAGAGTTCTCCCAATCAAATCTAAATGTTCAATATTGTCCACATCAAGAAGTTTAGAATAAATTTCATTTGAAAGTCCAAAGAACTTATTGATACTTTTCGAGGAGACTCTAAAGGTTTTTCCTCTAACAATCATCAAGGCATTCTTAAAGGTTGTACTTTTCTTGTATTCAAAATAGAATTCTCTAACCAAGCTCTCATTTACAACCCCAATTAAATTCAACCATGAACTCCATTACCTTTTAAAAATAATACGATGAATGTATGAACCATCACACAATTCTACTCCTCTATCTTGAATAAGTTTCTTTGTCTCCATGATACCTAAAGGTTTCAACCTATTGGTTTTAGACTTTTTAGAGGTTGAAGAGGTAGGTTTGTGTTTATCTATGGGTTTTGGAGAATGGTTAAGGTCGGAAACTTTGTTTCTTCCCATAGCTTTGTAATGAACACTAATACACAAAAAAAAAAAAAATACATAGGTGGAAAAGAAAAGCAAAATGAGTTTGTAATCAAATATACGAAGGCATATAATGAAAACATGAATCTTATAACATATCAAGTGAATATAAGTTAAGTATCATGCAATACAAGATTCAAAGTTTTGAATAATCAAGATGCCAACAAATAAACCAATTAAAGCATGTGAACATTTCATATAAGAGAACAAAGTCTAGCATACCATGCTCCCCCTTGATAAATGCTCTATCATAGATCAAGATAGAATATTGTTCATAATGATATTCACACAATCAGACATTCAAACAATTTAAAAAGAAATTCAACAAAATAAGCTCCACAAACTATGAGAGATACATTAAGATTTTCAATCTCTCTCACAATTCTTCTTAAATTGCTAAAATATCAAAATACTTATAAATAAAAGTGTGTGTGTGTGAATTATGCTTCAAGCATATGTAGAGGAGTAATTCGATAATCAACATGCAAACCATATCAATATCTTTTCATCTTTAGCTTTTCCGTAAAAGGTGAAACCAATTATCATCCAGAATTTTTTATTTTAAGAGAATAGAGTTCAGCATATGAGCTTGTGCGTGCATGTGGCTTATCATTCCATTTCTATATTTCAACCTGAGCAAACTTGATTTTTAACTATACTCCTTTAAGCCTTTTTTTTTTAATTCAAAGCTTGAATAAAATATTTTTTTTATTGTTTCATTTCAACATATGTTTGATTTTTCTAACAAAAACATATACGTTTCATGACAGTTTTCACTCATCATAATGGTGTAACTTTTTCCTACATTGGACGGATTCACAACCAACATGTGTAGCTATTCATAAAGGTGCTTGTTGAGTTCTATGTAGTTACCGAAGAAAAATGGATACTAACCTTAGGTCATCTTAAATGTACTAGTCATGAGACTTCAATGTGTATCCACAACTCACATATATTCAAACTCAACTTACTTCAATAAAGCATACAAGAGAAGCAAACTATATTTTTTGAAACCAAGATTTATGGCTTAAAAGCACATGATCTAAAAGTAATACAAAAAGATTTACTTAAGATCATTACTTCTCAAGAAAGTAGCTTTCAAAGAATATAAAGCTTATATTTTTCAAAACATGTCACTCAACATTCAAACAAACAAATCACACAACATGTTTAAGACCTTTGTGAATGACATCACCAAAAGATCTTTAGTAAGAAAATGTCAATGAGAGCAATATAAACACTATACTTAGTTCTCTAAAATGATTTGCTCCATGATATAGTGCAAATAATGAGTTGAGAGATGAAAAACCAAGAATTCAAGCATTAGGATATAAAGATACCTTAGCAAGCATTTTTCATCAAATGCAAACTCTTCGCCCTTTTATGACCTGTCTTGGCTTGTTTGTCCTCATGATAACAAGTTGTTGGTATGTCATCCTAAGAGAATAAAAACTTAACATTTCAACTTAAACACAAAAAAATGACTTTCTCTAAAAGTCTTAACAAACAATCATCTTCATAAAGATTCCAAAAATGGACTTCCCATAAAGTCAATCAGTAGATTTCGACTATCATAGCAAACATGTGATGTAACTAAGTTCATGTCAAGTTCTAGAGAAACAAAGCTAGCTAGCTAAATCTCACATGTGCAACTTAAAATAATTGTAAGAACACTCACCCTTGACCCATTTGGTCTTGGGCTAACTTACACAAAAATCATGATCATCTTTGACTTTAATATTGAACCTAGAATAGAGATCTTCAACAATTTGATTCAAAATAATATGATTTATACTCATCTCCTCAACATTATTAGCAACACATGCTTTGTCAAGATTCTCGTAAGTAACAAACTTTTGCATCTAATTCTTTCTAACGTGCATCTTAGAAACGTCATGCCTATCAACAACTAAAGCCCTAGCATGCTTCAATTTAAGGTTAATCTCCTTATCTCTAGATGAATTTCTTATTTTGCAAAATTCAATGTACTTATAACACCTTGGTTTGATATGACCAACAATATTAAAAAGATGGCAAATAGGAATAAATGTTGAGATTTTACCTTGTGGATTTGAAGAAGTAGTGAGAGTTTGTGAAGATATTTTGTCTTTCTTTTTACCTTCAGCTTTGGGGAGATTGTTATTAGGAGACTTCTTGATTTTCCTGTTCTTAGCCTTTCTTGAAGAAGGTGGTGCTATCATAAGCTTCTCCTTGCCTTCAAAAATGCTAAATTCTCCTTAAGGTTGAACAAGATCCATGATATTGTTCATGTTGATTGAACCATTGACTAATTCTTTGATTGCTTGCATAGCAATGTTGATCTCCTCAATATAATCTTGCTTTGTAACCTTCATGACGGAAACAATATCCTTAGTTTCAAAGACAAGTCTCTCAACCTTATTTAGCATTTTCATGAAGTCATTTTTTTCACACATGAGTCCATATGAGGTCTGAAAAAACTCATCTACTTAAGTTTTGTTCAAGTCATCTTTCTCCTAACCTCTTTCACTGCTTCATCTCTTTGCTCCTCAAGACTCCTAACGTTGGTCATAAGATTGATATTGGTTAAATTCGAGTATGAATCTTCTTGATGACTTTAATCAATCTTTTTATCTACGAAAACTATGCAAACATTCTCTAGCTTTGTGAAAGAAGTCGTAAGAGTGAAAAGTTGCTAACATGTTCTTTTTCACTTGAGGACTCATTACTAGAGCTCTCCTTATCATTAGAGCTATCATCACTCCATGTAGCTGCCACTGCTTTCCCTTTCTTATCCTTCTTAGACTTCTCATCAGGACAAGCCGTGGCATAGTGAACAAACTTCTTACACTTGTAACATTGAACCCTTTTATTGCTCTTTTCATGGCCACTCTGATCATGCCTTAGAGTAGATGACTTATTAACTTCCCTTTTCTTTAAGAATTTGGCATTAGACTGGGCACCTATTCTCAAGAACTTCTTAAACTTTTTAACCAAGAGTGCCATTTCCTTATCCTCATCTTCACTTTCTTCATCATTGGCCTTAAGAACAATACCCTTGTTCTTGACTTTAGGTTTCAAGCTCATTTCATATGTTTGAAGTGATCCAAGCAATTAGTCGATACACATACAATCAATATCCTTGCCTTCTTCTATGGTCGTCACCTTTGCTTTGAACCTCTTAGGTAAAGATCTAAGAATCTTCCAATTTAGTCGCTCTCTAGAGATAGGTACACCAAGTGCTTGGCATTGGTTGGCTATGTCTAGAAGTTTGAATTGGAAGTCCTCATACACATCTTCTTCACTCATTTGCAAGTTTTTGAATTTTGATGTTTGCATTTGAAGCCTCAATTTTCTCACCGCTAATGTTCATTCATTGGTAACTTGTAAGTATTCCATGCCTCGTTAACGGATTCAATAATTTGAATGTAAGAGAATTGATACCTATCAACTCCTCCAAAAATGGCATTCATGGCTTGGTGGTGCCACTTGGTGACTTCAAAATCATTGACCGTCCACTCACTCATTGGTTTGGAAATTACGAAGCCATCTTTCAAAGTCTTATTTGGAGGTGTGTAACCTTCTTCCACTACATTCCATGCTCTCTCATCAATAGAGCGGATATAGGATATCATCATTAACTTCTAAAACCCATAGTTATGTCCTTTAAGTAATAGAGGTCTCGAGTTTAAAGCTTCTTCTTCCATTATCTCTTCTTGTAACACCAAAGCTTCAAAGGTTTGCACCAAACCACGAGTATGAGATGGATCTCATTAATTACGTCTAATGACCTACTCGGATAACAATTGAAAATAAATAAATCACGGTTAAATGGCCTAAAGCCAACCTAGAGTGGAGAGGAGGGGGTTAATAGGTTTTTACACCTTTTTCAATCCCTTGAAATAAACCATTGTTTGTTCCTCTAGATAGCCTCTATCACATCTCATAAAGCAAATGAAAGCACATATAGACTATTGACAAGTATTCTCAAATAATCATGTTTAGTCAAATGTCTATAACTTGCAGGTGAAGCAACAATACTTAAAACACAAACCAAAAAGTACTTGTATACATATATATATATATATATATATATATATATATATATATATATATATATTATCAATATAAACAAGTACTAGATAGTAACTTATCATGTACACAAATTTAATTTACAAGAATAAATATATATACAACTATGATCAACTGAGTTGTTTGAATATCACACTTTTACAAATCTTGTTATCCACAGATATCTAGAAGAAGAAATGATTCAAACAAGATTCATACAAACACATATACAAATAAAAAGAGACAGAGATAGAGATACTTGACACAAGTATTTTACGTGGTAAAACCTCTAAAGAGGAACATCCATATGTTGAATCCACAACCACTGGCAAACGTAATTCACTATGTCAAATAAACGATACACACACAAAGAAGTGACCAATCTCATGATACACTCTCAAGCTATCAACTTATATTCTACCCTCGAGCCTAGTGAATCACTTTGCCTACTCCCTATCCAAGATGTGACTATCTCACCTTTAGGAAGCAACTTCCTATCCAAGACCTCACGTCTCTAGGAATATTCCTTGCTTGTCTATTCGGATCCTCCCGATCCTAGACAAGACTTCTTGTTTAACTATTTGAGTCCTCACAACTCTAGTAAAGACTTCCTTGTTTGATTATTCGGATTCCCCCGATCCAAACCAAGAATTCTTGCTTCACTATCTAGATCCTTTCGATCCTAGCTAAGACTTCATGACATATACAAGGACTTTCTAAGTGTGATAATGAACACAAAATGCAAATAAGCACACAACATATAACATTATGATCAATATATTCCATGGAAACTATAAGTAAACAATGAGCACAGAATATATGTTTTCTAGTTTGCAATCCTAAAACAATGCAATCATACAAATGGTACATGTACATATGAAATGCATAGATCATTTACACTTCATGAAGAACTGGTCATTAGGCCCGAAAACATTTAAGATAATGCAGCCTTGCTCTTAAAAACATGAACAACAATCTAGAACATGCAAAACACCAAATACAAGTACTAAGACGTAGATTCCATTCATGTCACTAAAGCTTTAAAACAACGCATATTCCTGAAGCATATTTTTCAAGACTTTAGAACTAAAAAAAATGCTAGAATCAATAGATATTGTCAATAAAATATCTATCAATCATTTAGAGCATATATTCATAAAATATTCAATTAAATCCTATTAGGCTCTAAATATAAAAGAAATTGTGCTAATTCTAAATATGTTCAATTAAAGAGACCTAGTCCAAGTGAAGACTATCAATCATCAAAATCAATCAATTAAAGCACAAACAGTCCTAAATTGAAAGATAGCACAATACAACTCATAAGTATGTGAAAACATAGGTTTTAAGAAAACCTAACTCAACATACATGTTTCTAATCAAGTTCAAACCAACTTAAAAAGAGTCTCCAAATTTAATCAAAGTATACACAAGAAACATACATAAATAGAAGAAGAAAACCCAAGGTAATTGAAGGCTTTGAAGATCAAAACTAAAGAGATGAATCAAAACTTTAAGAAAATTGTGTAATTTCAGATTTTGGTGAATAGCCACCTGAAATCTAGAAAAAATGACCTCAAAATCTCTTAGAGATGATAGAGGACTCTCCTACAAAGATTTTTTTTTATCTTGAATCACTCGAATCAGACTCTGAATGAGAAATTTTTAGTGTTTGAAAGTTGAGAAAAGTGGAGAGAAAATTTATGCACTTGATTTTTCAAATTTTCTTCTTGGAAAAAAATGAGAAGAAACGTGATATTTAAAAGAAAGAAACAAAAGGGAATTGACCCAACCAATGTAGGGCTTCCAACTCAACATCCCTTCACGTGGAGGCAACGCGCCTCCATGAGGATGGGGTGCTAATGACACTTTTGCCATCACCTCCTCCCTTGCATATCACTTGCGTTCTTCGACCATATTTCGGCTTCCAAACGTCGATTTATAATCCATTTTTGGATTATGAACCAGATCTCCCTCATGAACAACAAAGTCAACAAATATTTCATAAAAGATATGGAAATTGACTCGATAAACAAAGATGAAAACCATGCAAAATAAAGAAACAAAAAGTTTCGTAACTTCTAACTTGGAACTTGAAAACTAATGAATGAGAAAACAAAATGACCAGAACTCAATAAGAAATGATGTAGGAACAAATTCAAGTTCGATATCATATAAACATAAACAAATAAACACAAGAACAAACAAGTATGACATTTCTTAAAGATAGTTCTAAAACATGCAATTTTAAAAAAGTTGTCAAATTAAAACTAATGCATGTGCATACTTCAACAAGTGTGTGAATGTATTATAATAATTTGAAACAATGATATAGGGACACAATTGTATGCAATGTGTGTGTGTGAGCATAAGCCTTATAAGATGAACAAGGTCTTAATATACCTTTGTTAAGCAATGAAGCTCGTTCCTCTTGAATACTTCTCTTTGCTTGACATATTTTCTAACTTCCATGAAGCATGATAAACTGTGAGACCTAGACAACTAATCAGTATAAAGAAAATGTTGTTTTGATATGGAATTATACCAATATGACTCAAGAACCTAACAATGCCTTCCCTAGAAATAAGAATGTGATGGCTTATACCATATCCTATTCAACCTTTTCCTCTTATGAGGACAAAACTTAGCTTTTAAAAGGCCATATTGTGCTATAAATTGAACCAACCATTTTTTCATATGGTTTTCTCTCTCTCTCTCTCTCTCTCTCTCTCTCTCTCTATAAAAAACCATCATAAAAGCAGAAATCCAATGGGTAGGCTTCCTTTTATGTGAAGGTAGACTTATTTTCCTTTCTTTTTAGTGTTTTGTTATTTGGGCTCTTTGATTTTACTCTTGGTTTCTTATGGTGTGAGGAACGAAAAGTGCTTTATGTTTGCCTATGATGTGATTAATTTGTAGTTTGCTCTATTGTTCTAGGGTTTGTAGTGTTTTGTGTTGTGATGTATCCTAAAGAATTGGTGAAACTTTATGAATTGATGTCATTGTCAGAGGAGAGGAGGGATGGAATTCATTTCACCAGTGAAGATTAAATGGGGGGAATTAAATAAGTGTCAACTTGTCTAGACAGAAATTTTTTATCTAGGGTAAAAGTCAATCGGGAGGGGTTCAAAACTATTATAGAACAATTTTGGAATGTGAATGGAAATCTAGAGATAGAGGTTTTGGGTGATAACATCTTTGTTTTTTTATTTTAGCTGTTCGGAAGACGGAAATGGTCTAGTCCCATAGGTCTTGGCATTTTGATCAGAGTCTTATCATTTTGGAGAAGCGTATAGGGCCTGGAGAAGTGCTGAAAATGGAGTTCATAAGGGCTACTTTCTAGGTTTAACTTTACAACGTTCCATTTATGGGAATGAATTGGTAGGGGCGAGAGTGCTAACTGAGAAGATTGAGGAGGTGATTAAAATTCTGAATGAATCAAAAAGAGTGTTTGAGTAAGTTCTTGCTTGTAAAGGTTGGGATTAATATGACAAAACCGATTAAAAGGTTTTTCAGGTTATGGTTGTATAAATTTGATATTGTGATCAGAATTCCTATTTAGTATGAAAGATTGCCCAAACGCTGTCATGATTGTTGGTTATTAGGTCATTCCTTAAGTGAATGTGTGAATGTTGAGGCTAGAAGAGCTACTTTGGAACGTCCCAGATCTAAATTTGGAGATCGGTTGATGGTAACGCTGCTAGTGAGATCAAAATGTGCAAAACAAAGGGATGGTGGTCAAGGTTCTAGCAGGGAATGATGGATGCAAAAAGACAACAGGGTTATTCTTGGAGAGTCCGAGAATGCTGATGGTTAAATTTTTGGATCGTCGAAGTAGAAACCATTATGGGGAGGCCATGTGTTGAGGAAAAAATCCTTGTGATCGAGAGGGATTGGACCAGAAAAGGGTTGTGTATGGGAAAACATGGGGGTGGTTGATGTTGATTCAGGAAAAGTTTCGTGGGTCAGGCTAGAAACTGTTAGTAGTTAGGAAGATTCTAGAATAGGTCAAGCTACAGGAGAAACATATCACATGGGAGGTAATTTCATGGAAAAGGCTAATGATCTAAGGGTTGTGTGGTTACTGAGGTGCAAGATGATTCAAATTGCGATACGAAAGGAGTAGGGATTTGTCATTATGTTGTGACTTTTAAAAAAGAGTCTTGGAAACATATGGGCTTAAATAGTATTAGAGAAACGGTGAAGAGTCCAGAAAGACCCAATAATGGTAACTGGAAATGGGAAGCTAGGAGGGGTCGATCGGAAAAAAATTGGTAAGATTATCAAGCCAAGTCTGATGTATGGACTTGGCCCTACAATGGAAGAAAAAAGAGGCTGAATCAGGTATGTCTCTTCTACCCAAAAATCCCTAAATATTACGACTAAATTGAGGTTGTCGCCAACAGTAGTGGTTGATCCTAGAGGAAAATGCAAGATGCTAAGCGAAGTGGAAAGAGATGGATATGATAAGCGGCAGAAGGTTATGAAAATGGAGGTGTCAATCCTTGGATTGGTGAAGACTGGGACCTAGTCCCACTGAGAATAATGCAAACCTTATGTTGTAACGTATGGTGGTAGGGGAGCTCATGTACGTTAACAACTCACAAGAAGGTGATAAAGAAAAACTCCCCAAGTTTGATTTTTCTTAGTAAAACAAAGGTTAAAAGTAGAGACTGTAACTGGGTAAATTCACTATAAGGACCTCTATTTTATGATTGACTTATTTCATTTCAATCCACATTGTATGATTTTGTAATGGGTAGTTTAGGTCTTCGAAGGCTAGCTTCCAAGCATATCTGTAACTTTAAGAGTGAAATTTATATCCATTTGACTTTGTCTCTGAAAAAGTTTAGGTTCACACACGCACACGCACACACACACGCACACACACACACACACACACACACAGACACTTCATGCATGCTTTGTTCATCTTGAGTTTGTGTTTCCATGATCATGCATTGCATTTCATCTTGTGTGCATGTTGGTTAATGTTGTTAGATTAGGTTTGGTTTTTTGGAGTAATGTGTCTAATTTGAAAAGACTGGTTCTCAATGATTTAAATGTTTTTCAAATTTGACTTCAGTATGGTCTTGTAACCATAATGTTTTATATAGATATTCAAATTAAGTTCTTAATTTTTTATAGATAAACTAGACGCCTATACCTCTCCAACAGTATATTATTTGTACTACTTCATGATCGTTTGGATTGGTTTTAAAATCTCCAAATTGACCACTAAAACATGGCATCTCTACTGTTATCCAAATATGACCTTTTGTCACTTACATGACCATAACTATTTTTATAGGCATCAAAACCTTATTATGTAAAAAGGATAAAAAGTAGACATTCATACCTTTCCAACAGTATATTATTTGATAAATTTTGATATCGTTTGATCATGTTTTGAGCCGTTAGAAAATCAGATTGGGTGCAGTTCGCGGGTGAGGCTCAGGTCCCTACTTGTGCAATCACCAACGAAGTCATTTTTAGTTTATTTTATTGTACGCGGGTACCTAACCATGCAATAGACTCATGCACTGTGTTGTTTTTTCCCATAAATTGTTTTTTAATTTTCTCAAAACAACGCCGTTTCACTTGGACCTTATATATACATCATCTTTTTCCTCATTTCGACCTAGAACTCCAAAAATACATATCTAAGTGACATAAAGAGTTCCCCTAGTGAGGGAAAACATCAAGATTGCTTCTTTAACTCTCTAAAGTCAAAACCCATCTTCATTTTGCATCATTTGACCATAAGTCTTCTTGGTTTCATGACTAGGTAAGTAAAAACTTCATTGAATATCATTTATTGTACTTCTTACTCTAGATTAGGTATTTATTTCTTGATTAAATATCTTAACTCTTTTTATCACATATTTTTTTGAGTCTAAATTACATGATTGAATTTGTGTGTGATAGCTTGTATTGTCGTATATACTAAGAGATGATGTGCATTAAGCACTTTTCTTTTTTGCTTTTATTTTTATTACTTTTCATCGAGCCAACACTAAAAACGACGTAAGTAGAGACAGTGATCCCTTGTTTCCCGGGTCATCTTCTACCATTCATGTTCCCATCCATCTGAAGGGGAAGTGCATCTTCATATCAATTGGTGGACCGATCATTAGCAGCAATTGAAGAATAATGAAGATCTTTTACAGATAGAAACCATTAAGCTGATCTATATCGGCCTAGTTGCCCATATCTTTATTATAAAATCCAGTTAATCCTTTCACAAATCGATTATGGGTAAGCACTAGAGGCAAACTATTCATCTCTTCTAATTGATTCAATGGTAAAACTGAAAGAATTTGGATTCGAATCCCAAGAGGTTTTTGTCAGTCGGACTGAACCACTAGAGATGACCTCCTAACTAATACTTACTATACCCCCCAGGTCTCTTGCTACTGTGTGCCTACTGAGGGGAGCAAGCCATGGAACTCCAAGATCTAAAATAGTATGTAAAAACACTACCAACGGGTAATAATATTCAACTAGGTTCGATGCCTCTCAATCCACAGTAGCTGCATCTGAACAAGAGAAAGGGTAAGCTAGGCCCCATTATCTTGATCCATTGAGACAATTCCTTGATTCCAGGTCCGATCCACCTATTGATCTCGTTTCCGAAGAACTTGCCTTGCTAGGGCTAGGTAATGACGCATCGTCTCGATTTGTAAGTAAAGAATAAAATGAACTCAAAGTTTTTACAATCTAAACTGTTACATATAGTATCATGGGATATTATTAAAAAACACCCTCTAGTTTAACATATTAGTCATTTTGCATCATCTAGTTTCATTTATGGTCACTCTATATCTTCCGTACGTTAATTGTTTTTAGTTAATCAAAATACCCATCTAGATTTATAAATAAATAAAATACATGTAGAAAACCAATTAAAAAGAGACGTTTTGTTTTAAAGCTGTTCATCTCAGATAGACGATTGAGATCCATATTTCTTTTTTCTAAATAATCTAAAAAGTAGAAATTTATATACATTTATAAAAAAGGTGGATCTCCATCATTTATATCAGAAATGAATGGTGGTGATTAAAAATAATAAACAAGATTTTAAAAAGAAAAAAAGAAAAAAGAAAAAAAAAATGAAAGATACGGTAGAGATCTAGAGATGGAGACCACTACTCCCACTATCAAACCTAAACCCATAAATCAAACCCATCACCGAACCCGGAAACCAAAACCCCACCACCAAACATCCAAACTCATTCACCACCTCGCCTCTAAACATTCAACACATAAAAATAAAACCCACTGCAGAACCCCACCACCAAACCCATCCAGTTACCTACCTCCAACTATCCAACAACAAAACACAACCTCCTATATCTATATGTATATATATATATTATTTCTTTTCTTCAACAACACAAACAAATTGGAGATGAGACGAGGGAGAAGAGATAAAGATGCACATGAAGAGAGAGAAGCATATGAAGAAGTGAAATATGCTGATGAAAAGATGAGAAGCAATGAGAGAGCGAATAGAAGATAATTTTCTTTAAAAAACATATAGGTTTTCTATTAAATAATTTTTAATTTCATTTACTAATATTTATTACCAACACACAGTTCATTTAGGATTATAAGCTTACTAACCTAAACAGGGGCAAAGCAAGGGTGTTTTGATAAGGTGGGCTAAACTAATTATATATATAGGGCTCGAAATATTATTGGCACGATTTGCTATGGGTGTATTGTGTAAATATCACCACTTTACTAATATATGTTTAAAAGACACCATTTAACGCGATCAGATGAAAATACCCCGAATTATTGAAAAAGAGAGAAAGTTGTCATTTTCAAATTCAGATAAAAGGAAGAGTGAGAAAGAAACCGACAGAAAGCTAATCGACAACAACAAAATTGATGGCGAAGTCATCAGAATGAGAGTACACCATTTTTTTTTCGATTGACAAAGGTAGGTTCAGTTTGTTTTTTATCATTTTTATTTTCGATAACTTGCATTGCATGCTAGAGTTGTGTTTTGTTGATTGAAATTGTAGATTAGGGTTTAAATAAAGATCTGAGAATGGTTGTGGTTTAGGTTAGGGTTTGAAATGTGGTTGAATATCTGTTAAAGAAGATGAAATTCTGGGTTACCGAGACTTTTTGAAGGAGATCCGAGCTTTTTCGTAGTTGAGTCGAACTTTTTTGATAGATTTTCGAGCATTTTTTGGTAAAAATTAGGTTTTGGTAATTCGAGATTATTTTAAAAGAGATCGAGCTTTTTTTTAAAGGGATTCAGCTTTTTTGAAAGAGATGGGGCTTTTTTATTAATGGGTCGAGCTTTTATTTCATTGGATCGAGTATTTTTTTTAAGGATCAAGCTTTATTTTAGATTGGATCGAGCTTTTTTTTACATTGGATCGAGCTTTTTCTTCATTGGATCGAGCTTTTTATTCATTGGATCGAGCTTTTTTTCATTGGATTCACTGGTTTGAGCTTTTTTTCAAATTACCGAGCTCATTTTTGTGAATTCGAGCTTTTTTAAAACATAATCGAGCTTTTTTATTTTGAAATTGTAGGTTGGGTAAGGTCCAAAATTATTTATCAAATGTTTGAGCTTTTTTTTTTAATAGTCCGAGCTTTTTTATCAAAAGCCCGAGCCTTTTTGCAAATGCCAGACCTTTTTTGGCAATTAGGCGAGACTTTTAATTTTGGTTTTGAGCTTTTTTCAGTTTAATGATGTATTATTTCTCTAACATTGCAAATGAGAAATAGGTTGAGGGATTTGCTTAAAACTCTAGAAGAAGACCGGTACAAGAGCAAATTGGCTCGACACGACCATTTTAACAATCTTGGCCATATAGGCGACATGCTGAATCGGGTCTCTCTAGAATTTGCTAATGATGACCGGCGTTGGTTCATGGTGTCGTGTTTTAGGCATTTCCTAACGATGCATTTGGAGATGAATTTTTCAAGTGGTGTTATCCATTGGTTGCCTTTGAGAGAGCTGCATCATAAGGGCCCAACAGATAAGATGCAGTTCATGTTAGGGAACCAATCAGTGAGGTTTTCAAAGGTAAAGTTTTCATGATCACCGGATTACGATTTGGATTTGTACTGAAGACGAGCGTGTATGTAGAAGTGGAGAATGACATACATCAGCGATACTTTCCTTGAGCCGATGAGGTTTCATTCAAGGAGATGAGGGTTGCTCTCACCCTCAGAGAGTTTCAGGAGGCATACGATGTTGTGAAGCTCCGCGTCATATATATGTTGAACTGGATACTGATAGAGGTGGAAGAGAGATTCAAGATTCTAGTTTGGTAGTTTCGGCTGGTGGAGGACTCGATGCATTCGACGCGTTCCCGTGGGGTGTCCACGTGTACATGCATTCCATTTACTCATTCAAGCATTCGCTTGACAAGCGACGATATGGGTTTGAGAGACGATAGCAGGAAAAAGGGCACTCATGTACATACGGTGGAGACCTACAACATGTACGGTCTATCTCACTCCTCATTGGTAAGTACTTTGAATGATAACCTGTACTTTATTGTTGGTGTCCAAAATATTTTGGATTTTTATCATACTTATCTTTGATGCAGATATTTGCTCTCGAGGTGATCCCTGTTTTGGGTCTCCAGTTCAGCTCCCGGAGGGTTACGGATTTGTCTCCCCATATATTAAAGTGGGAGTTGATCAAACAACTGAGAAGGAAGAAGCTGTCCAAGATTTTCAAAGCCAAGGTATGTATTTATTTTGTTAATGTTTATATTAGTTACTAAATATACATTTACATTGTTCTAAGGAAGATTTCAGATGTTTGCGAGGACAAAACTGATGCCTACACCAGCTGAGATAGAGGCACCATTCTATATGGGGCTAAACGAGGGGGGAACCTATATGTAGAGTAGGAAAAGCCTCATATTCTACCTCCGGTCCCTGATCAGACTACCTTTGGTGGGAACAGGGGGATATAAGGTGGGGATTTCAAGGACAGGGCTAGTGACAGAGAGGGATTTGAGCCCAAGGCTAGGTGTTTCAAGGCCAGTGACAATGAGGGATATCAGCCGAACCCTCAGCAAGAGAGGTATATACGGGTTTGGTTTACCGCCTCCGGACCTGCTACATTTACATGGGGTTCCTGTGGGGGCGTTGGATGTGATAGATATGTAATTTGAAAAGAAAGTTTTGTTTTTTTATTAACATGATATGTTGATAGTTTTGTACTAACAATGTAAACATGATTTTAAGCCCCATGGAAAGATCTGTTGAACGATATGTGTGAAGCCCTTCGAAAGAGTAAGGAGGATTGATAACATCAGCACTGAGAGTTACTAGATATGATCCAAAAGAGTGATGAGGATCGACAGCAGTAGCACCAAGTGTTGCAGGATATGATCTGAGGGCTTCATGGGTCGATGACATATACACATAGGAATGCTCCACCACCACCTGATCCAGACTTTTGTCCCGGAGATAGGACATATGGGTATACGGGGGAGACAGATAGGATAGGTGGATGTAGCGAGCACCTGTCTACCGGGGGGGAGGGCAGGTTTAGATCGTCAGGCTCAGTTGCGTACCGTCGATACTAGGTCTGCTACACGTACAACAGTCCAGTCGAACTTTCCTATAGTCATGTTTGGGTCAACCCAGGCACAATTCCACACACCACCCAACACAACAGTTGAGCTCTAGAGCTCCCCCCACCCTGTACATCGATCCAGCAGCAGCGGTCCCCTCTACCACCCAACACATCAATCCAGCCGTAGCGATCCCCTACCCCACCCAGCACATCGATCCAGCCACAACAAATCCCTCTCCCACCCAGCACATCGACCGAGCTCCAAAGCTCCCCCCTCATCTTCACCACCTAACATATCTATCCATCTGCAACAGTCCCCTCCAACCGGTATATCGACCAAACCAACAGATTTATGGGCATAAAGCTCCTCGTCGCAACATACCTTGGAGGCTGGAGTGCCACCCAGGAAGCGTATACTGAAGCATGGGTGACATTTGTTAATCCCTTACACAGATCTATGCCAGCCGAAGAGGGTAAGGACACGGCCTCAGTCCACGAAAAACATATTTGACCCTCACAGACTGGTAGAAGCCGACCAGCTAGTGGTATACAAAGCCTTCAAGAGGAACATCAATGGGGAACTGTGAGTACAACTTCATCTATGAATTTGGTAGTGTTTTTATGTTTAATCAATTTATTATAAAGCTAATCTAACAATTAAACAGACATGATGTGGATGTGCCGGCACCAGTCAAAGCTAATTGGTTCCAGCGGATGCAGTCCAACTTCATGGACTTGGAGGACACGGTACATTCTTAGGTGCTTTTCAAATTAATGTTTGTTTAAGTAATGTTGTATTGCTAACAATTCATTACTTGTATATATTATCAACATATGGACGCGTACCTCCATATTCTTCGGAAGCATAAGTGAGGATTCTCTACTGTGTACAACCAGAGGATCAACATGTTAGATACACAATTCTATATAAGTATTTATAACTTATTGGTATCACATATCATTTTTTGGTATTTTATTATTGATAACTTCTTATCAATTATTATATGTACAACCACTTATGATGTTACAGTGGGAGAGAATGATGCCTTGTGCTGCTCACGGGGCTATGACCACGGCGAGGTGGAATGTGTTGCAGTCCCAATGGTTGGATGAGGACCTTCAGAAGGTCCGTGGAGGTACCTTTTGTGGAAACCGTCTATGGCACGACATTGAATTGGTGAGAGTTACACGGTGTAAATGATTTAAATTAAAAACTATTCGTATATCCTAACACCTTCTGAATACCATTACATGTCCTGATACCATGCAACGTTGGGTGCCAACATTGGCTCCTGTGACCGTCAACCTTATTCTCGGGAAGCTGGAGATATTGGACCCCTGTAGAGAGGATGTCCCTGTGTATATCAGGACGCAACAGGTTTCCCATTGCGGTGGTTTTTGCAGTCAACGTTGAATGACGTGGGGTTCCACGCTACACGATGAGGTGGTCGTTGGTTGTTCCCCAGGCAAAATAAGCCCTTCATGGTCAATATGGTCTTCACTTCAATGATCCCCAAACAAAAACAATCGTTAGACATTCTATTTCATTAACATGCTTAGAGATTGTTTTATTACAAACGAATTGAAAGACATGTTAATTTGTCCAATTGTAGGGGTAACTATGGTCCCCATACATTGAGACTGATCGAGTACTTACTGGCATATCGACGGGCTTTCGATTGGTCGGAGGATGACATGAGGATCATTTGGGAGAAAATGGTTGTGGAGATTTTTTGTAACTCCCAGCCCGCCTAGAGATTGGTTGTATATTTATTGTTTTTTTTTTATCTTTTGTACAATTTTTTATGTTAAAAGACATTTTATTTCAGTTATATTATTTCAATTTTTTTTAATGTTTCTATCTGAAGTTTCTACCGTCAAAAGTACGAAACACATTGAAACCTTGAATAATATTATAATTGAAATTAAAAACACATTTTTTATTACAAAATAAGTTAACGAACAAGTCATATAGTTCCAAATAATTACAATGTGATACAATTCCAAATGTTTACATTGCTATCAATGGGAACGTCGCCATTCAGTTCCTATTAGAGTCCCTGTTAGGGCACATCTGTTTGTTTTGTCCAATTGAATGACATATGCCACGCTTGTGACGTTATTCATCGGGAACACCTTTACTCGGACCTTTAATAATCACAGGTGGGTTAGAACACCTCCTGAAATTATGACCGATTGTCCACATCTTCTACACGATTGTGTGGATGTCCTTTCCGAAGACGAGACATGTCGACCCGCCCTTGGGTGTTCTGCTTATCTCTTAGAGATTGGATTCAAAACCACCCATTCAACGATGTCATATGGCGCTACACATGTTGAAGGATGCCCAATCGGTATAATATGAACCGAGTACGCATCAATAAGGGTCTGTCTTTTGTAGTAGTCCACACACAGGGATGTGAAATCAAAGTTTCGCTCCTTGTAAAAACAATGAAAACGATGAGATTCATGTTTCAGTAATATTAACCGTACATCAAAACTTCTGATGTACCTTGTGGTAATGAGTGCGTGAGAACATGGAAGCTGGTCTATTTGGAATTTATTGCTTGTGCTGGTCTTCCAGACTAAGTCAATAGTCCACTATTTTCCAGACTGCTTCACCGATTATATGTTCCAGTCGACTAGATTTACGATCATAAACGTATTTCTCTACACTTTTTAGGATCACAAGATATGCTGCATCGGTCAACTGATGACATATGAACTGTGCAGCTCGATAGCGATCGTGAAACTACCGCTGTACCATATTCCTAATGAACTCAGTCAGAGTCAATATAGGTAGTTACCAAGCAAATTTGAGGCATGAGCTTATGCATTCTGGGACAGTGTACATGGGACCACTTGTGTGGATTGGAAACATTGAAGTAATCAGAAGCATTCTGGTGCAAGTTACATAACTCTTCCATTTGTTGGTTATATTTCAACTCAGTGTACGCACGGGCAGCTTTGTCCATTATTAGGACAACACCCTTTCTGAGATATCGCTTCTTAATATTTTTAGAAAAGTGTCAGTAAAATATGATATGGTTTTCAAAAGGGAACACTTTAGAAATCCCTGCTTCAATGCTTGCATGTCGATCGGAAATGAAAACCATATCATTAATATGACCTAACTCACCCTTCAAGCAATCTAAAAACCACTCCGATGAAAGATTGTTTTATGAGTCGTTGTACCTAAAAGCAATTGGATACACCGGTTCATTCCCATCTTGTGCAATTGAAACAAACATTGTACCATCGAATAGTCCCTTCAAATGGGTACCATCAACGGCAATAACTAGATGCATACACATCCGGAATCCTCTAAGTGAGGCACCAATCAACATGAAAAAGTAGAGGAATTTACCATCTTCATCGCAATGTAAGTCAGTGATTGTGCCGAGATTTTTCTGTTACAAAACGTAACCAATGATAGCAGCAGTTGAAGGTTTCCTCATGCATTCCATAGGTCAGTGACAACGCATAATCGAGGGCTTGGTGTGCCTTAATGTACATGATTTCGATTCTAAACATTGTTTTCATGTCGGGGATTATGCCCTTTGGAAGCATTAGTCGACCATCTTGTTGTTGTAGTCTAGGTGCAATCACTTCTCTAATTATGACTGCACCAGCTTTTCGGTGACAACGGTGAATCTCCTCCAATGGACAACTGTGTTCATTGATAAAACTTCTTTCTTGGAAGTATGTCCCGTCATCTCTCCTCACTGCTCTTAACTTCCACGTATATTTTTCCATAAACCAGATGTAGGCTCAGTTTGGCATTGCTGTGCTGTGGAGAGAAGTGCTTCTGAAATTGCTTTTGGAATTGCTGTGAGAAGAATCAGCTGAGTGTTTGGTAAACTGATTTTCAAAAATGCTGTGAGAACTAAAAGCAAGTTCAATGTGTTTGGTAAACTGATATAAAAAGTGTTGTGAGTGTATAAAATTACTAAAAGGATAAAGACATCTAAATGGTACTAATTTGCTATACTTTATATTTTTCTTGTTTATTTGTATTTAGTGTTAAGTGTTATATAATTATAGTATTTTATTGAATTAATTAGCCCTATTTTTTATTCTACTTTATTTAATTAATTAGTCCTATTGCTTTATTTCTTTATTTCTTTATTTTATTCTACTTTATTTTTTATTTCATTTTTATTTTATTTTATTGAATTAATTATGGAAACATTTTTTTTGTACAAAAATATAAGTCCAATTTTTTTTATCAAATTTTGTTAAAGGCAAGGATAAAGTTGAAAAGTTAGTAAAATTTCATTTAATATCACCGTAGCGCGTTTTCTAAAAGCAGAAGCTAAAATCCAAAAGCATGTATTTGTAGCTTCTCAAAAACTCGGTTGGGAGAAGCTAAAAGTGACCAAAAGCACTTCCCCACAATTTTACCAAACACCCTATCTGAGGTCTAGAATCACTTTTGACCCCAAAAGCAGCTGGGGAAGCAATGCCAAACTGAGCCGTAATGTTGTCTTATTGGACCTTTTCACCTTCCACTCAAAGTTCTACCGCATTGTAAAATGTCCTACTAGTCTTTTCAAATCTTTTCTCGTAGGAAAAAATGCCCTTTATATATCATGCTTGTAGGTTCATCTTCAACCAAGTTCATCTTTAACCAAGTTCCTGCTTCCACCCATATCAAATGAGTATGATTTTGCTCCTAGAATAACCCACGTTGTGGTATTATCAGAATCATATGGAGTTAAATTAGTCCAGACCTCAGAGGACCCGGTTATATCTGGTGCACTAGAACAAAATATGTGTACACGTCTTGCACGTCTTTCCATTTAGACAAGTTTTTCTTCATCCTCATTGTTCCCTACATTATCTACCGGATGATAATTTGTCTCATTATCCACCTCATGAATCTGCCCAACATTCGATGTTGTATTCTGCTCATTGTTAATATCATTGTAGATCTCATTGTATTGGTGGTTGTACTGCCTACCATTCATCTCAATTTGACAACCAAATACATCATCAAATTGACGTCCCACTATATCAACATGGTCGACTACTTCCGGTGGGACACAACACATGTTTTCCCGACCTTCGATCCCACTTCTTTCTGTCAACAACTAGTTGCTTCTGCTTAACGATCGAAATTGTTGGGTGTTTGCACGAAGAGGGATATCTTCCCCTATTACATCACTAGGTGCCCTGTCAATTAGACTAACACATACTTGAGGGTTCACCCCATCTTCCTCTAGCATAAACTGGACATTATCGTCGTTTCTTATAAATTTACGACATGTAGTCCTAGGAACGATTGATTTAGACTGTAGATAAACACTGTATTTATTCTCATCGTACTTCACAACGGTTTGCACGATCGACACCAGTTCGTCATAAGTCATATTCTTTGACACATACAAACCTTAGTTATCGGAACCTAAATATCTCTGACTTCCGTCGGGTAATTGCTCACATCGACAGTTGTAAGATATGACTATTCTCACCCTATCCATTGTCCTGTTAAAATCATCATCAGAAACCATTAATAAGAAAATAATATTTAATATTAAATTTACAATTATAATGGATTAAACAAAAATCTTAAGTGTAAGCGATCGAGCTTTTTTTGTTAAGGATCGAGATTTTTTTGTAAGGGATTAAGCTCTTTTTTTAACATGATCGATCTTTTTTTTTACGGGATCGAGTTTTTTTTTTGTAAGGGATAGAGTCTTTTTTGTTGTTCATTATCGAGTTTTTTGTACATTATTGAGCTTTTTTTTGTGAGGAATCGAGTTTTTTTCTTAAGGGTTCGAGCTTTTTTAAAATGCTTTCGATCTTTTTGCTTAAGATTATAAAATTGTTTGCACCAGTTAAAAAAACTCGATTTTAAAAAAAAAAATGCTCTGACCAATTACAAAAAAGCTCGTAAACATTTCAAAAAAAATTCGAACCAATGTAACAAAATCTCGGACACATATGCAACAACTCATAAACATATCAAAAAAACTGGAGACAAAATGTTAATATATGTTCATACATTGTTAAACCACACAAATGCGTGAAAAAATAAAAATAAAGATCATAAATATTTGTTACCTTTTTGGGCAATATCTGGAGAGAGACAAGTTTTTTGGAGAGAGAGAGGAGTTGTAGATTGATTTTTAGATAACTTTTTAGGAGAGAGAGAGAGAGGAGGTGCATTTCAAAGAATAAATAATCGATTATTTATGGGAAATTTTGGTAGTTCACCATAATAGGTGTCTTTTAAACTTAACTTATTAAACTGGTGACATCACTGCAACTCACAAAAAAATGGTGACATTTCTCACCATTTCCATTATATATATATAGTTTAAACGAATTTTGACGATACGTGAAAATTATATCGACTGAAAAATTTAAGATACACTTAGATAAGAAGGGATATAATGAATCGTACCCCTTAAAATTCATTTTCTAGGCAAAATACATAAATTGTTTTAGAAGTTAACGATTAGATAAGAAAAATAAAATGTAATTCCAATACAATAACGAACTATTTCAGTTTTAACAAATTTTGAGAGAATGTAGAATGATAGAACCGTAGAAGTGAAACTTTTCATACTTGTTCGAACATGTTTAGCTCTAAAAAGATTTTTTTTTTTGTATGATACTCTAATGTGTTTTAATTTTTTATTTTTTTTTTGTGTGTGTTTAGTTATGTTAGTTTGATAAATATAATTGTAAATTAAAGGTAAAATGTAAGACTCTAAGGGAGGTAAATATACATGTGTAAACTTAAAAAAAAATCATAAAAGTTAGCCTGGACTACAACCTAGGTTACAGCTTAGGTTACTTTACTAATACCTCCGCCCCTGAATCTAATAGAAAATTCAATTCTTTTAACTGAACAATAACAATAGGGGTATAATGGGAATTAATCACAATTACAAGGGCAGAAATGCCATAAATGAGACTAAACGGTGGAAAATGATTAATATATTAAACTTGAGGGGTTTTGTTTTGATAATAACTCTAGTATGATAGATTCAAAGTGATGTGGATTAGTAATTACAAAAGTTTATTGCGAGAATGAAAGCCCTAAATGGTGAGTAATTTGTCACATGTCACATCTATATAGGTCTTGAAATTTTTAACTAGCTTAACGTGCTTTGTACTGACATGAAGCTCAAATCAAAACATCTCTGCTTGGTGGGTTGAATGAAATTTTACTATATATTTTTTTTCTTTGTTGAATAACTAAACAGTACTCTTCTTACACAGAGAAGAAGATTTAGCAATATGTATGGAAGTCCAATACACTCATCAAAGAAAACTCTAAAAGAATTTACAATTAATATTGAATTAATCTCCTAAACAAAAATTCAAGACCCAAGTCCCAACTGCCTTAAATATGTACAATTCACAAAGACAAGCAATGGAAATTAAGACCAATTTCTCCAACCTTAGACATAAAATTCTACTTTAATTGCTCCATTACCAACCAGCCAAGTAGCCAATTATCAGAGTTCCCTGTAATTGGATACCATACATTCAGGTTCCAACGGAACAGCAACACTCAAAGTGACAAGAGTTTGTCGACGCGGCGTTGATGGAGTAGCGTCTATCTTGTGGCAGGTCTCAATAAGGCAATTCCTGCATGTTGGGCACGAGGAATGTGAGCTGAGCCACTTATCGATGCAACGAACGTGGAAGCCGTGGTTGCACTTTGGCAGCAGCCGTACACGCTCACCAGGGCCGAATTCGGACAGGCATATAACACATTCTGTGTCCAGCCCTGGAAGTTTCAACTCTGCTGAGTATTTTACTACTGGGAAACTCTTCAGAGCCTTTTGCCTGATTCCTTTGTTCACTGTCGATGAGTTATCAGTTGTAGACTCACTACGTGAGCATGATTTTATTACACAGTTGATAAGAAAATTTAAGAAAATTGAACAAATGGTGGCAGATAAGATAAATGCGAGGACCATCACAACATTTGAATCCAAGCTGTCGTCTTCTCCAGAGTTTGGAGAAGGAGCAGCTGTGACTGGTTGTTGTTTGACAAATGGATTGAATTGGATTAATTTCCTTGAGTGAAATTTTCCAAGAGAATCCTTGAACAAGAGTTGTGAGGATGAGGAAGAAGTTGTAGTTGACATCTTTTGAGAGTTTAGAGGTTTTAGCTTCAATTATAATACTTGTCGGATGTAATTAATAAGGGGATTGATTATATATATTTATAGGGAAAAAGTTAAAGACTCGATTCTGCTTTTTTTAGCCTTATAAAATATGTTCACTGTGCTTTATGTATTTTTGTTTTTGAAGGGAATTATGATCAGTACTGTTGTGTACTGATATGTATTAGTCTGTAGTTAGTATTTGGACCCTCCACTAAGTATTTGTTAGATTGATTTGGAATCAAAATCTAGTTCCACTTTCTGCTACATATATTGAAAGTGACAGTTAATTGCTTTCTAGGAGTAATGTCAATATTTTCAAATACTAAGCTGCCCCCACTTGCCCAATCCAAAAAGGAATCAAGAACATTCTTAATCTACCGAGATGACAAAATACTATATATATATATATATATATATATATATATATATATATATACACACAGTCACACACATTTTCCCTACATGTATGATATGTGAAATAATGGATCGATATGTGAGTCATACTCAACTCAAATTACAAACAATATATTGAGGTCAGTTGAGTCTTTGCTCACCCATTCCGAAGGAAAGTTATTTTCCATATCGAATTTTCTTGTGAAATAATCTTGTTCTTATTTCGTGCAAATTTGCAGATTTTCTTTCTATCCAAACCTGTTAAACGTAACGACTGTTAAAAAACCAAAAACCAATTATCGCAAAACCTTGGAACTAAATCGATAATCTTCCTAATTTCTACATGACTGAAATAAATACACCTCCAACTAGTATCATACACGTATTTTTAAGATGTTGATATAATAACTGCTGGTACTTTTAAGGTTCCTAGGCTCCCTTATCTCTCAAATGGATTTAGTTGCCACTCATATCTATCTAGAGGGTAACTGAGTTGTAGATTGTTTAACTTCCAGTAGTATCTTACTTCAACTTGTCGATGGAATGTACTTCTCTTATTTCTGATAATGTTTGTAGTAGCTGTTGATTTGTTTTTTTTTTTTTTTTAAGATTCTGTTAATTTGTTTTTTTTTTACGTTGTATTGACTTTTTGTGTACTTTAACAATATATCCAGATAAGACTGGTGATGAAGATGTTAAGCAGTAGTCAGTTTAACTGGGTCGTCCAGATATATCTACCGATTTCCATCACTAATAATCTTATTAAAAAAAATATGACCATTCAATAACTTTCTTAAAAAAAAAAAAAAACTTTTCAATCACAATCAGAAGAGAAAAAATGATTCTCTCGGATTCGTTTCGTTATATGTTCGTTTCAAAGATCACAATGAAATCAGAGTAAGATCTTTTGCCAGTGCAAGTAGTGAATTTATTGCAATATAACAGATTACAAAATCTAACTACCCTTGTGGCTGGAGATCAAAAGCTATATAAATAATATATTTATTTCATTTTAATTATTCTTTTTTAAATTAATAAAATATATATCCAGTAAAATAAAAGAAGTACTAATTTCTAATCATCAAATGGAGTTTAATTTGATCTCAATTACCACCTGTGAACAACTGTGTTAGCTTCTAAACAAATAGTATATTAACATAAAGTACCCAGCTTGTACATCGGATAATATAGATCAAAGTCAAAAGTTGCTGCTTAAGAAATATAGTGGATGTATTGTGTATATGATTAAAAAAAATGATATGATTTTCTTTTATTGAATTCATCTCCTGTTTGCGGGTTGTAAATTTGTAATATAATAAAAAATCGGAGATTGGCTAAACTTGAAGGCGCTCTTGTTCTGGATTGCATTCGATCAAGTTGTTAGATATTTTGTGATGTACACATATTTTGAGAGTATTAATTGAGTAGGATTAATTCTATGAAAATAAAAGATTAAAACATATTCGAATTCTTCTCTGTAAGTTTTAAAATGGTATATTCAAACTCATAAAATAATTAATAGGTGAATGAGAAATTTAGTTTCAAGGTGAACTAATTTTTTAGGAAAAATATACATCTCACATTGGTTGATGAAAACACTTATACATGGTATATATATGGTTGTATGGTAGTAGCTTATTAGCATGTGTGTAGGTGAATCATGTTTACTCAAATACAACACCAATTTGACTTTAAGGGTACAATCAATTTTTCACTACTGTTTTAGGTTATAATCCTTAATTATTTTTTAAAAAATGTTCATTTCTAACCATTTAAAATATTGAGTAATCCTTATAATCAACTTTCAAATTTTAATCGTTTATAATCTAATTTTTTTGCTATTACCATAAAACCCCTATATAAAAACAACCATATAAAAATAAAAACGAAAAATCTTTCCTTTTACTCTTCTTCTCTTCCACGACATCTATCTTTCCCCTTTTTCCTTCTTTCTCGTCTTATTCCAATTTCAACTTCAACAAAGTTATGATTCTGACTTTTACAAAATAGTTTTTTTCTAAAAACTGAGATCTAGATCTCCCAAAAAAATTCTTTGTTTTTTTTTTCTGTAATTGGTGATGATGATTGAGAAAAAACAATGATTGTCTGGAAGTTGAAATCCAGATCTTCTAAAAGGAGAGTGAGAAGAAGTGGTTCCGGATCAGGAGTCGTTGATCTTTAGAAGAAGAATTCTTATTCATGGTTCTTGAAGAGAAATTATTAGACCATTTTCAACTCAAATAGTTTTTTGGTGCAACTTTTACCTTATTTCACTATTCCATCTCCAACACATTTTACCAAATCTTACACTATTCTCTCTTTTTATTATTATTTGTTTACAAATACTCATCTCCAACCAATCAAAACCCAATTACAATAAATAAAAATTAAAAAAGTAAAAGTTGTGTTAAAGTTGCACCAAGTGAACGGTGTCACACAATATATTGCACGATACTGTTCATTTGAGCAAAAAAAGCGTGGGATTTGATGTTGGGTTAGAGCTCCAATTTGTTGGAAATTGGCGATTTGCAATAAGGTTGGAGATGCCCCTTTTCAATTTTTTGGTTTTAACTTTTTCTCCCGAGAATGAAAAATTGGAACCCAGATCTTTTATTTATTTTATTTATTTTCTTTGTTAATTATCTTTTGGATGTTTGTGGGAATTTTTTTCTTCAAATATTGAAAATCCATGTAATATAAACTCTAATGATAAAAACAATGCAAAGATACTGTGCTGATGTCGTGGAAAAGAAGAGAAAGAAGAAAAGTAGGAAGGAAGATAAGAAGAGATATCATGGAAGATAAGAAGAGTAAAGGAAAAAAAATTAAAATTTTAAAAACCTAATTGATTGGGCTATTTTTGTAATTCTAGGTAGGGATTGAAAGAATTTATTACAAAATGGTTATAAACAATTAAAATATGAAACAAGACTAAAAACAATTTTCCAATAATCGTTTTGGCTATATTTATAGATTTTCTCTTATTTGTCTTTTATCATTAAAACTGTAGTAACTAAGTATTTCCTATAACAATCCTACTGATTATGTTTTCTATTTAAATCATAGTCTTTTCTTTATAATTTACTTATTCTAGAAATCACGAAATACCGAGCTAGTAAATTGTGTTCTTTCCAGTTCTTCTGTTCCTCGTATCTTGGTAAGTTCGAATATAATTTGAGTTCGCTAAAAATGGTTTGTGCTTCGCACTTCTATCGTTAAATCGGTGTATCCTAGGAGATAATTATCATTCACATACAGTGTTAACCGGTAAAATTATCTTAAGGACACCGTATAAAACACGGGTCTCGATTTCCCAAACGTGTTGTTTTTTGTTTATTATTTTTCTACCTCTTGCAGATACAAACAAGATTGTTTATGAGCTATACAAACAACACAAGTAACACTTGTAATATACAACTAACAATTCTTGAAAACATATCAATTTTTGCAACATATAAATAATACATCAACTCAAAGCTCTTATTGCAATAACACATATTGCTCAAGAAATTATACATTTAATCTTTACATGCATCCGTAAGAGGTTCGAATCTCATATAAGTCTAATAAAATTATTGAGTATGGTGTGACTCCTCTCATAATGTGAAACTGCTTTATGACTCATACCGGTAACGGCTGATCTAACCATTATCGAACTTTAACAATAACGGCTTGAAAATTTATTGGTATTATTTGAGGAAGGGGAGGGGAGGGGAGGGGAGGGGCGGGGGGGTGTTGTGCAAATATCACCACTTTACTAATGTATGTTTAAAAAACATCATTTAACGTGATTAGACGAAAATACCCCGAATTATTGAAACATAGAGAAATTTACCGTTTTTAAAGTCAGAGAAGTGCAAGAGTGAGACCGACGGGAAGTTAATCGACGACGAAGTGACCGGAACGAGAGTACACCAGATTTTTTACCATCGATAGAGGTAAGTTCAGTTTGTTTGTTTTTTTCTCGTTTTTGTTGTCGATTACTTGCATTGAATGTTAGACTTTAGTTTTGTTGATTGAAATTGTAGATTAGGGTTAAAATAGAGATCTGAGAATTGTTGTGGTTTAAGTTAGGGTTTGAAATGTTGTTGAGGAAGATTAAATTCTGGGTTACCGAGACTTTTTGTAGGAGAACCGAGCCTTTTTTGGTTGAAAATTAGGTTTTGGTAATTAAAGCTTATTTTATAAAGAATCGAGCATTTTTTTTAATGGGATCGAGCTTTTTTTTTTAAGGGATCGAGCTTTTTTGTCATGGGATTGAGCTTTTTTGTTATGGGATCGAGCTTTTTTTAAAGGGTCGAGGTTTTTTTACATTGGATCGAGTTTTTTTATTATGGGATCGAGTTTTTTTATCATGGGATCGAGCTTTCTTGTCATGGGATCGAGTATTTTTTTAAATGGTCGAACTTTTTTATTATGGGATCGAGTTTTTTTTAAAGGGTCGAGCATTTTTGTAATGGGATTGAGTTTTTTTTAATAGGTCGAGTTTTTTTGTAACGGGATCGAGCTTTTTTTTAATAGGATCGAGCTTTTTTTACATTGGATCGAGACTTTTAATTTTGGTTCCGAGCTTTTTTCAATTTAAGGATGTTTTATTTCTGTGATATTGCAGATGAGAAATAGGTTAAGGGATTTACTTAAAACTCCATAAGGAGACTGGTACAAGGGAAAATTGACTTGATACGACCATTTTGATGCCCTTGCCCATATAGACGACGCGCTGAACCAGGTCTCTGTACAATTTGTAGATGAAGAACGGCGTTGGTTAATGGCGTAGTATTTTAGATATTTCTTGACGATGCATCTGGAGATGAAGTTTTCAGGTGGTGTTATCCATCGGTTGCTTTTGAGGGAGATGCATCATAAGAGCCCAACAGATGAGATGCAGCTTATGTTAGGGAACTAGTCGGTGAGGTTTTCAAAGGTGGAATTGTACTTGATCATCGGATTACGGTTTGGAGTAATACTGGAGAACGGCATACACCAACGGTACTTTCCTAGAGCCGATGAGGTTTCTTTGGAGGAGATAAAAGTTGTTGTCACCGTTAGAGAGTTTGGAGAGGCGTACAATGTTGTGAAGCTCTACCTTATATATATGTTGAGCTGGATACTGTTGGGGGTGGATGAGAGATTTAAGATTCCAGTTTAGCAGTTTCGGCTGGTAGAGGACATCGATGCGTTCGACGCATTCCCATGGGGTGCCCATGTGTACAAGCATTCCATTTACTCATTCAAGCATGCACTTGAGGGGCGACGAGGTTCGAATGACGCCACCTGGAAAAGGGCGGTCACGTACATACGGTGGAGACCTATAACATTTACGGTCTATCTCACGCCCTATTAGTAAGAACTTCAAATTACATGATATACTTTATTGTTGGTGTCCTAAACGTTATGGATACTTATCTTACTTATCTTTGATGCAGATATTTGCTTTCAAGGTGATCCCTGATTTGGGCCAACAGTTCGGCACCCGGAGGGTTACGGATCTATCTTCCCGTATTTTGAAATGGGAGTTGACCAAACAACCGAGAGGGAAGAAGCTGGCCAAGATTTTCAAAGCCAGGGTATGTATTTAATTTGTTAATGTTTATATTAGTTTGTAAGTGTAATTTACATTGTTCTAACCAATATTCCAGATGTTTGCGAGAAAGGAACTGGTGCCCACACCAGCTGAGAGAGAGGCACCATACTTTATAGGGCTAAACGTGGGGGGGGGGGGGGGGGGGGGGGGGGAGCCTGTATGTAGAGGTGGACAGGCTTCAGATTTCACCTCCGGTCCCTAATCCCTCTACGCTTATCAGGAACAGTGGGACAGAAGGTGAGGGTTTTACGGACAAGACCAGTGGCAGTGAGGGATTTGAGCCCGAGGCTGGAGGTTTAAGTGCCATTGACACTGAAGGATATCAGATGAAACCCTCAGCCAGAAAGGCATAGGCATATGCGGGTTCGGTTTATAACCCCCGAGCCAACTACTTCTACAGGTGATTCCCGTAGGGGCGTTGGGCTTGATGGAGAGGTAAGTTGAAAATAAATCTTTGTTTTTCATTAACGCGACATGTTGATAGTTTTGTACTAATAATGTAAACATGATTTCAGGCCCTATGGGAAGATCTGTTGAACGATGTGCTTGAAGCCCTCTGGAATACTAAGGAGGATTGACCGCATCAACACCGGGAGTTGGTGGATATGATCTAAAAGAGTGATGAGGATCGATAACAGCAGTACCGATTATTACTGGATTTGATCCAGAGGCTTCAGAGGTCGACTACGCATACATACAGGGATGACCCACCACCTTCTGATCCAGACTTTAGTCCCGGAGAAAGGACATATGGGTATACCGGGGGGAGGGGGGACAGACACGACAGGTGGACGTAGTGAGGACCCGCTAACCGAGGGGGTAGGTCCGGAGAGTCAGGCTCATTCAAGTACTGGTAATAGTAGGCCTGCTACACATATAGCAGTCCTATCGGATCTCCCAGTTGTTCTATCTGGGTCGACCCAGCCTAAGCTCCACCCACCACACAACAAAACAACCTAGCTATAGAGCTACCCCTACCCCACACATCGATCCAGCCGTAGCGGTCCCTTTCACCACCCAGGACATCAATCCAACTGCAGCGATCCCCTCCCCCACCCAACACATCGATCCAGGAGCAGTGATCCCTTCCTCCACCCAACACATCGATCCACGTGCAGCTGTCTCCTCCCCTACCTAATACACCGATCCATATATAATAGTCCCCTTCCTCACCCAATGCATCGATCCACATGAAGCGGTACCCTTCCCCACCCAACATATTTATCTAGCTATAGCGGTCCTCTCCCCCACCCAACACATCAATCGAGCTCTAGAGCTCCTTGGAGACTAGAGTACCGCTCAGGAAGCGTATATTAAAGCGTGGGTGGCAGTTACTGATCCCTTACATAGATCCATATCGATCAAAGAGGTTGAGGACACAACCCCAGTTCGCGGAGCACAAATTTGACCCCCACGGACTTGTAGACGCCGACCAGCTAGCGGCATATAAAGCCTTCAAGATGAACATCAACAGGGAACTATGAGTACAACTTCATCCATGAATTTGGCAGTGTTTTTATGTTTATTCAATTTTTTATAAAGCTAATCTATCAATTAAACAGACGTGATGTGGACGTGCTGGCACCAGTCGACGCTAAACGGTTCATACGGATGCAGTCCAACTTCGTGGACTTGGAGGACACGGTATGTACTTAAGTGATTTTCAAATTAACGTTTGTTTAAATAATGCTGTATTACTAACAATTCATTACTTACGAGTCAGCGTATGGACATATACCTCCATATTCTTCGGAAGCACCAGCGAGGATTCTCCAGTCTGTACAACCAGAGGATCAACATATTGGATACACAATTATATGTAATTAGTTATAAATTATTGGTATCGCATCTCAGTTTTTGGTATTGTTGATAACTTCTTATCAATGATTATATGTACAACCACTTATGATGTTATAGAGGGAGAGAATGATACCTCGTGATTCTCACGAGGCTGTGACCACGACGAGGTGGAATGTGTTGCAGTCTCGTTGGTTGGAAGAGGACCTTCAGATGGTTCGTGGAGCTACCACGAGTGGAAATTCCCTATGTCACGAGGTTGACTTGGTAAGTGTTACACGGTGTAAATGATTTAAATTACAAACTGTTCATATATCCTAACACCTTCTGCATACTATTACAGGTCCTGATACCGTACGACGTTGGGGGCCAACATCGGCTTCTATTGACCATCGACCTTATTCTCAGGAAGCTGGAGATATTTGACCCCTGGAGACAATATGTTCCCGTGCATATCAGAAAGCAGCAGGTCCGCCCATTACGGTGGTTTTTGTCATCAATGTTGAATGACGCGGGGTTCCACACTAAGTAATGAGGTGGTCGTCGACCGTTCCCTAGGGAAAATAAGCCCTTGTTGTTCAGCATGGTCTCCACTTCTACGGTCCCCCAACAACAAAAATCGTAAGACATTCAATTTAATTAGCGTGCTTAGAGATTTTTTTTAAAGACGAATTGTAATGCATTTTAATGTGTCCAATTGCAGGGGTAACTGTGGTAGCCATACCTTGAGACTTATCGAGCACATACTGGCGAGTCGACACCCTTTCAATTAGACGGAGGATGACATGGGGATCATTCGGGAGAAAATGGTTGTGGAGATTTTTTGTAACTCCAAGCCCGCCTAGAGATGGGTTGTATATTTGTTGTTGTATATTTTTTATATTTTGTACACTTTTTTATGTACAAAGACATTCTAATTCAGTAATATTATTTTAATTTTTTTTTAATGTTTCTGTTTCAAGTATGCCATTGATCGTGTCAAACTAGACTTGTTGACTCTCGCAATAGCACGAGGTCACAACGATAGTATACTGACAATGTAGGGATCGTTCCAGCAGGGAAAAATGTTCTGATTACTGGAACTCAAAGGCTTGTCAACTATTTGAACATTCTAAAAACATGAGTTGTCAAGAATTGCAATAAAGTAAACTAACTCAAACACAATCTAAATTATCTAACTTAACTCTTGTATAAATGTATGGAAAACATGTTAGAACTCGAATCCGCTTTAACCCTTCTAATAACACACTTCGACTTCTTTGACTCCTAATTCGTGCGTGTACATGCTATAGATTCGTATTCCCTAAACAAATCTCTAACCTCTCTCGATGTATTAGAGATCGCATCTATACATACCCATAATCTTTCTCAAGCAATCCGGACAATATGTATAGACCCATTAAGCACTTAGAATACAATTTGAACCCTATACGCTAGCCTAGTGGTTCTAGCACTTTCTAGTCAGGCATAGTGAAAATTTATCTAAGCATTGTCAAATACATCTCCTCTCGGTACTTAGCATCCAACCATAGATCGATTACAAAATAATCAGTTAAGTAAAAGCCTTAAGCATTCAAAACATCCATATAGCTCCACAAGCACAAAACTAGAGAAATCAAAGAGTCTATCACATATGAATTAAGGGTTAAGCATCATCTTGTTCTAACATAAGAATAATTAGCTCATTCTATACAAAAATAAACATAGATGAGCTAACATCAATACAAATCATGAATCAGAACAAAGAAACTAGAGAAGAGTTGAAGAGATAAAACTATATTGTAGCTTCAATCTCTTGTAGCTTGAGTTTCCCTAGTTTCCCTGGATAAACCAAACCTTGCCCTAGCTTATCAAACCATGAAGAACTCGGTCCAGAAATGAAGAGAGAACCCTAAAATCATCCAAGTGCAGAGCTGGTCTGGTGTGTTTGTTAATTCTCAGATCCCCTTTCTCTCACCTCTCTCTATTCACTTTATAGGCAACAAAAAGACCCCCACTTCCCATAGACACCCTATCATCCTCTAGGAACATCCCCCCTCAATGTTTAATCAGAGATAAGAGAGGGGGTCTCACAATAAACCCACTTCTCTGTTCGCGAAACAGAGGTTTCACAATCTGCCATGATGTGCTGTTCACTTCGACGCCGCGTACCCCACATCAGTTTAATTTTGGTTGCTGGAAGTTTGCATGGTGCGTGATGCGGTTTACGATTCCTTTTGGCATAGTTCACGTACCGCAATTGAAGCCATATATAATTTCCTCTGTAACTAACGCGGTACGTGATGCGGTTCGCGATTCCTTATGGCTCGGTTCGCGTACCGCACTTGAAGCCATATTTAAATTTCTCTGCCATCTTGCGCGGTACGTGTTGCGGTTTGCTTCGACACCACGTACCGTACCTAATCCTCTACCATCTTGTGCGGTACGAAGTGCGGTTCTCTTCGACGCCGCGTACCGCACATCCTTCTAGTGAAACTGTTGTCCTGCTACGCGGTACGATGTGCTGTACGCACTTCCTTATGGTACGGTACGGTACGCGTACTGCATTTGTCATTCTATACTGAGCTTAAAACCTTGTTTTCACTCCCAAAGCTCTCGGTTTCGCACAAGGATAACTCCTGGCTATAGAGGACCTGTTTAAGCACTTAGAACATCAAAAGATGGAGTTTACAAAGAAAACGAGAGAAAAACTATACAAAATGACGGGTACGTAAAGCATGAAAAACGAGCTTATCAAATACCCCCAAACAAGAATTTTTGCTCGTCCTCGAGCAAAACCTGGGTCAAAAAATTGTAAGAGAACTAAACTTTATATAGATTTACTTTATTTCTTGCTGAATCAACTAAAGAACGAGATACCGATTTGGGTAAATCAAAAATCAGAAAACTAGCATGCTAAGACCACAGAGGAGTGCAAACCAAGGTGCTTCAACACGAAGGATTGCAATTCCAGGCTACATTGTGACTCTAGATCCAGAAGTATCGAACACAAAAGTCATATGACTGCATTTTGCCTTGACTCCATACCTTACCGGATTCAACTCTCGTTTTTCCACACAGATCCTAGGCTCACTCAACAAGCATATGCGTAACACTGGAGTTATGTATGAAAAGATTAAGAAATGCACATATGAAAATCTTTGAACGTTAGTATTTTAGTAGAAGCGAAAAAGTAAACGAGAATTAGACAATATCATGTTACCATGGTAACATTTCAAAAAAAAAAAAACAAGTCCGTCCCAAGGATCAACTAGGACTTCTATTTTGTTTCACTGAGTTTGTGTCAATGGTATGGCGAGCCTAGGTTGGTATAGATACAGGTGAGGCTAGCGATCAAGCTTGGATATTCAAAGTACAAAAATGAGTAACCTTATTTGCTAGCCTAATTTACTAGGCGTTGTCAGCAATCTATTGTCACAACTTTTTTATTCTTTTTCATACACTAGAGAATTAAGTGGCTCTAAAGGTGTTGATTGCCACAACTTTTTCATTCTTTGGCATCAATTCTTTAAAAGAAAATAAAAAAATCTATATCAAGATGGTTCATTTGGCTGCATGTCAAACTCCATAAATTGCCGAGCTTCTTTATTTAAGCCTTCATTAGAACAACCAAGTCATGATCATAGCACGGGGTTGGGTTTGTGTTTAGGAATTGTGATGTAGTGTGTAACACAACATGATAAAACTTTTAGCACACACGGTTATGGGACGTGTTTAGGCCATTTTCTCAAGTTTCACACATAAGCCTACTTCATCTCCAAAGGTATAAAACAAACGGAAATGAAACCATGGCAACAAACTCATACAGAATTACAAACATGCCTGATTCCTAATGATGCCTCCTAAATGCCTAACGGAAAGGTGTATAGAGAGGTAAATAACATTATCGCTCAAGTGACGCATTTCTTGATTCTATAGACTTACCTGGTAGTCTCCACTAATGACCTAAACATTTCAAGCACGCTACCCTCTTCACTGGGACACTATAGAGCCCAGCAAGATGTGTGCAAGCCATGTGGTGCGGCTTTAGTAAGCACAAGCCTAGTGGTACAAAGCATGCAACAACTGCCTGAAAAAGGCACAACCCAAAAGCATCTCATTCGAGCAGGATTAGTGCTTTGAAATTCTACTTAGCAAGAAAAACAAAAAATGTTTGTACAATGTATCTTGTTCTCTAAATTTCTATTCCAACACCCCCAAACCAAATATAACATTATTCTGAAAGAAAATTAGAAGCAAAAACTAAATAAATCCGAAAAAATTCCGAAATATGCTAAACAAAAACAAAAATGAGTTATCTACACATTTCGTATAATATGCTAAGTTTTCTAGTTATAATCAACAAAACAATAATAAAATGGAAAAACAATCATAAACACAAAAGTTTGATAGAGATATCCTGGCAGCAGTCTAGGTGCTATAAGTGTCCCTTTCCTCTATCCTGCCATGCAGCTGCCTCCCCTACTCGAATCCTCTCAGCCTCTGCTGCAGCCCTCTGAGCAGCCTGGTCTTCAGAAATTGAGATGTCGGCTGAAGACGGGCGAGGTCTCCTCTTTCTTTGATAAGTCTGGAAGCCCGCTTGCCTCCGGATGTCAGCAAGATCATCTCTCTGATCTCTGATCTCTTCCTCAAAGATATCCAACCTTGAATAGATCCGATCATTCCTCTCCCTCACTACCTAAAGGCTATCCTCGAGGCCAGTCATACCAAGCTGGATGCCCTCTACAATGCTCAAAATCTTGGCCAATATGGACTACGATACAGGGTCCTCGTAGTCCTGGTTCTCTTCCTCTGATTCCCCAAATTCGAAATCAGGCTCCTCTTCACCCGGAGTGCTAGATGGACCCTCAGCAATCCTCTGCCTCTTCTTTCCCTTGGTTTTGATTGTAACGTCCTGCCATGATCTTTTATTAAGGTCCCCCATGGGGTTGATCTTTACTTCATCCGTGGCAATTTCTGGGACTCTTTCCTTTTTCAAAAGAGAAGTGATAAGGCTAGAAAAGATGATTGACCTTGGCCTTGCTTTTGGATGCACATTAATCGAGACTACCTCTAAAATTGCATTCATTATAATTTGGCCTATATCAATCCTTGTCTGATCTTGGATACGGCTGAGTTAATCTACTCTTGGCTCTGAAACTGTAGTCCTGTGAGTGGTTGGCAGGAGGGAGAAAGTGTTGAAAAGGTTCCAAAACGCCAACTCCTGAGGAAGATCTGACTGCTTAAGCATGTGACCATGCTCCCACACACCATCATCTGTCCCTCTGAGCGCCATAGCCAAACTTGACTTCGTGTTATGCCTGCTCGTATACCCTTTGCTGAGTTGTGGGTAGTCTGAAGTGCCAAAGTGAGCATTGATCTTGGTGGGATTGATCATGATCGGTATGTCTCTTACCAAAACCGGTCTACCTTCCCTCACTGCCTCTGGAATCATACTGGCATAGAACTCTTGTACCAATGAAACATTAGCACCCGCCGGGACACTGACAAAATTCTGCCATCCCCGTTGTGTCACGGTCGTGGGGACTGATGTGTCCTTGAGTTCCACAAGATGCATACCTCTCTCAAAGATAATGTTCACGCCGTTGAGCTTTTCCATTCGTCTCCCATAATCACGGTTCCGCACACACTGCTGCGTCACTCTGGATGATGATCCGACAATCCTCTTTCCGGCAGTAGTGGACTTTTTATTCTTCTTGGGAGGCATCTTTAACTGTGAGATTATGTTCCTGCAAAAACAAACCAAGAAAAAACACAAAGAACACAAAAACAAACCACAACATCTCTTAGTTCTAGCGCTAAAAAAAAAAAAAATCAACATGACAACCCAAATCATCTATCTCCTTTTAAGCATTCACAAAATTGAAGCCAAGCATAGCCACAATTATAGCCCAATTTATCGATTATTCTTCCATCATAGGCGAAAAAATACTCACATAAGTACATAAAAAAAACAACTCAATCACACCCACATTCACCCTAAAATTGGAATCTCTTCAAAAACCCACAAATCCACACACAAAAATTGCTCAAACAATCTATCAATATTATATTATGGAATTTTGTGTGTGATTGTGGTCTACATAACAAATTGAAACTCAAGAAAAGCAACTACAAGAAAAAACCCCAAAATTTTGAAACCCTAACCTACCCAATCATACATAAAACTATGCCCTAGCTTATTTTGATTGAAATATGCTTAATCTAGGGAAAGATTCCATGAATAAAAGATAAAGAGAGAGAGAAGAGGAAGTTAGAGCTACATACCGATTGAAATTGTGGTAGACCTTAGCTTGAGAGAGTTTTGAAAAGAGGGGAGAGAGGGAAGAATGAGAGATGTCGAGATTTTGGTTCTTTAAATCTTGAAAATTCTCAAGAGATGCGGTACGAAGTGCGGTTCACTTCGACACTTCGTACCGCACTTACCTGCTTATGCGTGGCTCAACGCTCTTTTCAAAGGCCCAGGTGCGGTACGCGATGTGGTTCACATCGACACATCGTACCATACCTGAACATTTAAATTCTTGTGCAAACATGAGTGGTACGAAGTGCGGTACGCAGTTCCTTCTGGTGCAGCACGCGTACCGCACTTCTTACCAGCCATAGCCTGATGAAGGCTTTCCTCTTGCTCTAGGCTTTTCCAAAAATTTTGCCCTCCCGTTTACACTCCTAAACTCTTTCAAAAACTCACAAAATCACATCAAATGTGAAGGTGAAAATGGGTGATTCATCATGCAATAAAACAAAAAACAAATATACCATTCGAAAGGAAATTTAAATTAATACTGAGAACTAAACTTACTATTTACAGATATGGTATCCTTCGTTCTCAGATGGGGTCTCGGAGGTGGATTACCTCCATGATTTGATCGGTCTCCTGCTCCCGGTAGATTTTTAGCCTTTGTCCATTTACCTTGAAGCTTTTCCTTGAGTCATTTTTGATCTCCACCATTCCATATGGGAAAACACGCTTCACAGTATATGGGCCTGTCCATTTGCTCTTCAATTTTCCAGGGAAGAGACGAAGTCTTTAGTTGTACAGTAAGAATTGATTACCCATCTGAATGTCCTTATTCACCAATCGATTATCATTCCATTTCTTACTTTTCTCTTTGTAAATCCGGGCATTCTCATAAGCATCTAGACACATTTCGTCTAGCTCATTCAACTGGATGAGTCTCTTTACACTAGCAGATCTCATATCGAAGTTTAATGCCTTTACCGCCCAAAAGGCTTTGTGCTCCAACTCAACTGGAAGGTGACATGCTTTTCCGAACACTAACCTGAAAGTAGACATGCCAATTGGAGTCTTGAAAGCGGTTCTATATGCCCATAATGCATCATCGAGCAATTTTGCCCAATCTTTTCTCTGAACTCCTACGGTCTTCTCTAGAATAATTTTGAGCTCGCAGTTCGATATCTCAGCTTGCCCGTTTGCTTGCGAATGGTAAGGAGTGGTCACTCTATGCCTTACACCATATTTTTTGAGCAATGCTTCAAATTGCTTATTACAGAAATGTGACCCTCCATCACTCACTATTGCCCTTGGCGTGCCAAACCGTGAGAAAATGTGCTTCTTCAGAAACTCAGTGACTATTTTCGCATCACTTGTTGGAGTGGCCATGGCTTCAACCCATTTGGACACATAGTCTACTGCTACCGGTATGTATTGATTCCCGTGTGAATTTGGGAAAGGGCCCATGAAGTCTAGACCCCACACATCAAATAATTCCACCTCCAACAAGAAATTCAATGGCATTTCATCCCTTTTACTGATGTTTCCGGTTCTTAGGCATCGGTCGCACGCTTCTACAAAGCTTCTAGCATCATGAAAAATGGTAGGCCACCAGAAACCCGACTGAAGAATCTTTCGTGCTGTTCAGATTCCACAAAAATGTGCCCCTACACTCTCTGGAGTGACAATGGCCTAAAATGCTATTCATCTCTTTTTTTGGTAAGCACCTTCTTATCATTCCTTCAGCGCAAGTTCGGAATAACAAGGGCTCATCTCACAAATACCACTTTACTTCATGCAAAAACCTCTTCCTCTGGTTATAGTTCATGTCAATGGGCATAATATCACTGGCTAGATAGTTCACATAGTCGGCAAACCATGGAACCATAAGATCTTTCAAAGTGAAGAGTTGCTCATCTGGAAACTTCTTATTGATTGGAATCACTACCTCTTCCTTTTCATCTCTTTCTAACATGGATAGGTGATCTGTTACAAGGTTCTCTATTCCTTTCTTGTCCTTGATTTCCAAGTCAAACTCTTGTAGGAACAAAACCCATCTTATCAAACGAGGATTTGCATCTTTCTTGTTCAACAAATACTTGATGGCTACATGATTTGTGTACACAATAACCTTTGAACCTACCAAGTACGATCTAAACTTGTCGAATGTAAATACTATAGCCAAAATCTTCTTTTCTGTTGTTGCATAATTGACTTGGGCGTCATTCAAGGTTTGGCTTGCATAGTAGATCACATAAAACCTCTTATCTTTCCGTTGCCCCAAAATTGCTCCCACAGCAAAATCACTGGCATCACACATCAATTCAAACTGTAAACTCTAATCTAGGGCAGAAATGATTAGAGCCGATGTAAGCTCCTTCTTCTAATGACCAAAAGATGTATGACACCCTACATCAAATACGAATGGTGAATCTTTCATCAATAAAGTACACAAGGGCTTCAAATTTTTTGAGAAGTCTTTGATGAAGAGCCTGTAAAACCCGGCGTGCCCCAGGATATTCCTAATGCCTTTAACTGACATAGGAGGTGGTAACTTCTCTATCACTTCAATCTTCGCTCTATCCACTTCTACTCCTTGGCTTGAAATTCGATGACCAAGCACTATCTCTTTTTTCACCATAAATAGACACTTCTCCTAATTGAGAACAAGATTCGTTTCCTCACATCTCTCCAACACAAATGTCAAGTTCTTTAAACAGTTGTCAAAAGATGTCTTGAAAACCGATAAGTCATCCATAAAGACTTCTATAAACTTCTCCACCATGTTGGAGAATATTACCGGCATACACCTCTGAAACGTAGCCGGAGCATTACATAACCCAAACAGCATTCTTCTGTAGGCAAATGTCCCATAAGGACATGTGAAGGTTGTATTTTCCAGGTCTTCGGGGTCTATAGGGATTTGGTTATATCCTGAATAACCATCAAGGAAACAATAGTATTCGTGTCCCGCCAATCTTTCAAGCATTTGATCAATAAAAGGCAACGAGAAATGATCTTTCCTTGTAGCATTATTCAGCTTCCGGTAGTCTATACATTCCTAAAATCTTTCGGGTGGGAATCAATTCATTGTTGGCATTTTGTACTACGGTTATCCCACTCTTCTTTAACACTACCTGAACAGGGCTCACCCACAGACTATCCGAAATTGGATATATAATTCTTGCAACTAGAAGTTTTAAGATCTTTGCCTTTACCACCTCCTTCATGTTTGGGTTCAATCTCCTTTGGTGCTCCACTGATGGCTTGAACCGCCCTTCCATCAAGATCTTGTGCATACACAAGGATGGGCTAATTCCCTTAATATTTGAAATAGACCACCCTATAGCTTTCTTATGCTCTCTAAGAACTCTCAACAACTTTCCCTCTTCCACCTTATTCAATAGAGATGACAAAATCACTGGTAAAATTGTTAGTTCTTCTAGGAAGACATACCTTAAGTGAGAATGTAATTTTTTTAGCTCAAGTATTGGAGGCCTTTCTATAGAAGGAGGAATTCTTGGCTTGCTTTGGCCAAGGTCTTCGAATCTCCATCTATTCTTGGTTCGCCACACCGGTATTACATCCAAACTCGCCGCACACTCCGCTACTTCTTCATCCTTTTCTTTAGTTATTGCGCTTTTACTGATGCAAGCTAGCAAATGTGCATCCATTTCCTTAATTCTTAGAAGTTCGTCCATACTTGTATCAATACTCTCCACTCTCAAACAATCATCTACTGGATCTGGCTTTTTCACAATTTTAACCATGTCAAATACGACATTTTCCTCACCAACTCTTAAAGTCATCTTGTCATCCTTTAGGTCTATCATATCTCCGGCAGTCTTCAAGAATGGTCTTCCTAAGAGTAGAGGTACTTCTACATCTTCCTCCATGTCTAAAATCACGAAGTCAACTGGGAAGTATAACTTGTCTACCTTGACCAAAACATCTTCCATCACTCCTCTCGGATACTTTATTGATCGATCCGCTAATTGCAAAGTGACATTGGTAGGCGTCACTTCTCCGACTTCTAACTTTTGAAAAATTGAGAAAGGCATTAGATTAATGCTAGCTCCCGAATCAATTAACGTCTTACTGAATTTCGATGTACCAATGGTACAAGGGATGGTGAATTTCCCCAGATCCTTCAATTTGGGTGGAAGCTTGTTCTGTAATATAGCACTGCATTCTTCCGTCAAAGTTACCGTTTCGAACTCTTCTAGCTTCCTCTTGTTAGATAGAAGCTCCTTCAAGAACTTCGCATAGGTCGGCATCCGTGCTAGAGCTTCGGAAAACAGGATGTTGATGTCCAATTACTTGAACATTTCTAAGAACTTTGCAAAGCTCTGTGCATCCTTATGCTTTCTCAGCCTTTACGAATATGGAATAGGTGGAACATATGTTTTGACTTGTGGAGGTGTTGGTGGTTCACTTTCTTGATCCTTTTCCAAGATCACTTCCTCATTTCTCAACTCTTCATTCTCATCAACCTCAATTCCCTCTCTATCCTTCATTCTAACCTCCTCTCTTACCCCAAGGTTCTTCGGTAACTCCATATCTTTCCACTCCTTAGAGTGATTGCTTGACATTGATCTTTCAGATTAGTGATCGTATCGCTGGAAAAGGTCCCTTGCTGTCTCATTTGGGCTCCCTTGGCTAACTGACCGACTTGCATATCTAAATTTTTAATAAAGGCTTGGTTGTGCTGTGATATCTGGTCTATCTTAGCATCTAGCTTCTTAAGTGTGGCATCTTGGGTGTCCATGTGGCTGTTTATCTTTACCAAGTACTTGGAAAAAAGATCTTTAATTGTTGGCTTCCTTTCCGCCTCAAAAGCTCGATTCTGGTTCGGATAACTAGGATTCTGGCGGTTGTAACCCTAAGGTTGCTATTGGTTGTCAAAGCCTGGAGGTTGTCTATAGATCAAATTCTGTTGTGGTTGTGGTTGTGGTTGTTGTTGTTGGTTATCCTTCCAAGAGAAGTTTGGATGGTTCCTCCATCCTGGGTTATACGTGTTTTAATAGGGATTGTTCTGAGGATTCTGAGTTGCTTGTTGGTTGCTGAAGTTTCTGTTATATCCAACGAAAGCAACTTGATCTCACGACTCTGAAGCAAATGGGTTCCCATCCTAACATTCGGAACTCATATGTGGTCCTAAACATAGCTCACAACAAGCAGCTATAGCATGACTACTCCCCGTATTCATCCTATTCATTTGCTTAGTAAGTGATTCAAGCTGAGCCTTCACACTTGTCAATTCATCAACCTCAAGGACGTCGGGACCCTTTTTCAGCACCTGTCTTTCTTCTCCCCAATGGCTATTATTACTGGCCATTCTTTCTATGAAGTCATAGGCCACATCTATTGTCTTTGTCAGGAGCGACCCTCATGAAGCTTCATCCACAAAATTCCTAGTTGCTTCTGAGATTCCATTGTAAAAGGATTCCAAAATCTGCCATTTTGCCAATCCATTATGTGGAAACTTCCTAATCAGCTCCTTGAATCTCTCCCATGATTCATAGAGATTCTCCTTATCAAATGCCGCAAAGGAAGTTATGTCGTTCCGAAGGCGGGCAGCTTTTCCCGGAGGGAAATACTTGTTCAGAAACTGCTAAGCCAACTGCTCGAAGAATTCAATGGAATCCGGTGGTTGTGATTGTAGCCATGCTTTCGCTCTGTCCTTCAGAGAGAATGGAAACAACTTCAGCATCATGAAGTTTTCTGTTACTCCATTGTAGCGGAAGGTCTCACATATCTCGTAGAAGTTCTGGAGATGCTGGTTCGGGTCTTCATGTGGATGGCCATAGAACTGAATCTTGTTCGAGATCATTTGAATCAAAGTTGGCTTGATCTCAAAGTTATTAGCTGCAGCTGTTGGTCTTCTAATGGACGAAACATTCTGGTCCACCCTTGGACTGATAATCGTATGGAGACTCCTTTGGTCAACTCCCCTGATATTTACTGGTCCTTGGACCAGTTCTGGTTGATCTGCAACTATGAGAGGATTTTGAACATCAGCAGGATCTGTCATTGCTATATTTCTTCGTCGATTTTGGCGATTTCTCCTTGCTGTTCCTTCAATATCTGGATCAAATTGCAGATCTTGCGGACTGTTACTCCTTGTATGTTTGTGCATACAAGAGCAACTTGCCTGAAATGATACGATAAGAAGTTTAAAAGTAAAACGTTTGAATTAGTTTTAACCAAATACTTCCAATATCAAATATAACTTAATCCCCGACAGCGGCGCCAAAAATTGATCGTGTCAAACTAGACTTGTTGACTCTCGCAATAGCACGAGGTCGCAATGATAGTATAGTGACAATGTAGGGATCATTCCCACAGGGAAAAAGATTCTGATTACTGGAACTCAAAGGCTTGTCAACTATTTGAACAATCTAAAAACATGAGTTGTCAAGAACTGCAATAAAGTAAACTAACTCAAACACAAGCTAAATTATCTAACTTAACACTTGTATAAATGTATGGAAAACATGTTAGAACTCGAATCCGCTTTAACCCTCCTAATAACACACTTCGACTTCTTTGACTCCTAATTCGTGCGTGTACATGCTATAGATTCGTATTCCCTAAACAAATCTCTAACCTCTCTCGATGTATTAGAGATCGTATCTATACATACCCGGAATCATTCTCAAGAAATTCGGACAATATGTATAAACCCATTAAGCACTTAAAATACAATTTGAACCCTATACGCTAGCCTAGTGGTTCTAGCACTATCTAGTCAAGCATAGTGAATATTTATCTAAGCATTGTCAAATACATCTCCTCTCGATACTTAGCATCCAACCATAAATCGATTACAAAATGATCAATTAAGTAAAAGCCTTAAGCATTCAAAACATCCATATAACCCCACAAGCACAAAACTAGAGAAATCAAAGAGTCTATCACATATGAATCAAGGGTTAAGCATCATCTTGTTCTAACATAAGAATAATTAGCTCATTCTATACAAAAATAAACATAGATGAGCTAACATCAATACAAATCATGAATCAGAACAAAGAAACAAGAGAAGAGTTGAAGAGATAAAACTATATTGTAGCTTCAATCTCTTGTAGCTTGAGCTTCCCTAGCTTCCTTGGATAAACAAAACCTTGCCCTAGCTTATCAAACCATGAAGAACTCGGTCCAGAAATGAAGAGAGAACCCCAAAATCATCCAAGTGCAGAGCTGGTCTGGTGTGTTTGTTAATTCTCATATCCCCTTTCTCTCACCTCTCTCTTCACTTTACAGGCAACAAAAAGCCCCCCCACTTATGTATGAGGGTCCCATAGACACCCTCTCATCCTCTAGGAACATCACCCCTCAATGTTTAATCAGAGATAAGAGAGGGGGTCCCACAATAAAGCCGCTCCTCTGTTCGTGAGACAGAGGTTTCACAATCTGCCATGATGTGCGGAACAAAATGCGATTCACTTCGACGCTGCGTACTGCACATCAGTTTAATTTTGGTTGCTAGAAGTTTGCACGGTACATGATGTGGTTCGCGATTCCTTTTGGCACGGTTCACGTACTGCACTTGAAGCCATATATAATTTCCTCTGCCAACTTGCGCGGTACCTGATGCCGTTCGTAATTCCTTGTGGCGCGGTTCGCATACCGCACTTGAAGCCATATTTAAATTTCTCTGCCATCTTGCACAGTACGTGATGTGGTTTGCTTTGACGCCACGTACCGCACCTAATCCTCTGCCATCTTGCACGGTACGAAGTGCGGTTCACTTCGACGCCGCGTACCGTACATCCTTCTAGTGAAACTGCTGTCCTACTACGCGGTACGAAGTACGGTAAGCACTTCCTTATGGTGCGGTACGCTTACCGCACTTGTCATTCTATGCTGAGCTTAAAACCTTCTTTTTACTCCGAAAGCTCTCGGTTTCGCACAAGGATAACTCCTGGCTATAGAGGACCTGTTTAAGCACTTAGAACATCAAAAGATGGAGTTTACAAAGAAAATGAGAGCAAAACTATACAAAATGATGGGTACGTAAAGCATGAAAAATGAGCTTATCAGCCATCAAATGTACGAAACACATTGCAAACCTTGAACAATATTACAATTGACATTGTCATTTTTTTAGTACAAAATAAATCAACGAACAAGTCATACAATTCCAAATTATTACAATCTGATACAATTCCAAATGTTTACAATGTGAGCAATGGAAATGTTGCCATTCATTTCTGATTAGAGTCCCTATTAATGGACGTTTGTTTGTTGTGTCCAATTGAATGATAGGTGTTACACTTACGGCGGTATTCATCGGGAACACCTCTGCTTGGACCTTTAATAATCAAAGGTGGGTTAGAACATCTCCTGAAATTATGCTTTGGTTGTCTATATCTTCTACACTATTGTGTAGTTATCATCTCCGAAGATGAGACATGTCGATTTGCCCTCGAGTGTCATGCTTGTCTCTTGGAGATTGGATTCAAAATCACCCTCTTATAAATTTTAGATGGCACAACCCAAGTGGACATACACAGTTGTCGTGCAAATTTTAAGCATGAGTTTATGCATTCTGCAGTATTTGTTGTCATCACCTTGTACCTTCTGTCGGGGCAGTGTACACGGGACCATTTGTATGGACCGACATCAATTACATAACCATAGGTATTCAGGTGCATGTTACGTAACTCTTCCATATGCCGCTTATATTTCAACTCGATGTACGCTCGGGCTGCTTTGTCCATTATTGCAGTAACATCCTTTCTGTGATATCGCTTCTTAATATTTTTTGAAAAGTGCCAACAACATATGTTATGGGTGGCATAAGGGAACACTTTAGAAATTCCTGCTTCAATGCTTGCATGTCGATCAGAAATGAAAACCAGATCATCAATATGACTTAGGGAACCCTTCAAGGAATCCAAAAACCACTCCCATGAAAGGTTGTTTTCTTAGTCGCCGTACCCAAAAGCAATTGGATACACCTGTTCATTCTCATATTGTGTTGTTGCAACAAACATTGTACCCCTGAATCGTCCCTTCAAATGGGTAGCATCAACAACAATAATTGGACGCATAAACATCCGAAATCCTCTAAGTGAGGCACAAATCAACATGAAAAAGTAGAGGACATTACCCTTTTCATCGCACTGTAAGTCAGTGATTATGCCAGGATTTTTTTGTTCCAAAACATAACCGAATGATGACAACAGTTGAAAGGTTTAATTATGCTTTTCATAGGTCAATGACAACTCATAATCGAGGGCTTGGTGTGACTTACTGTACATTATTTGGATTCCATACATTATTTTCATATTGGCGATTATATCCTTCGGACACATTAGTCAACTATATTATTGTTGAAGTCAAGGTGCAACAACTTCTCCAATTATTACTGCACTAGCTTGTCGGTGGCCGCGTTGAATCTCCTCCAACGGACAAATGTGTTCGTTGACAAAAATTTTTACTTGGAAGTATGTCCCTTCATCTCTCCCCACCACTCTTAACTTCCACGTATAGTTTTCCATTAAACAAACCAGATGTAATGTTATCTTACGGGACCTTTTCACCTTCCACTCGAAGTTCTGCCACATTGCAAAATGGCCTACTAGTCTTTTCAAATCTTTTTTCGGAGAAAAAAATTACCCTTTATATATTATGCTTGTAGATTCATCTTTAACCAAGTTCCTGCTTCCGTCCCTACCAAACGAGTAAGATTCTGCTTCTAGAATAACCCACGTTGTGGCATTATCATAATCATCTGGAGTTATATTAGCCCGGACCTCGGAGGTCCCAGCTTTATTTGGTGCACTAGAACTAAATCCGTGTACACGTCTTGCACGTCTTTCTGTTTGGATAGGTTCTTCATCATCCTCATTATTCTCTACATTATCTACCGGATTATAATTTGCCTCATTATCCACCTCATGAATCGGCCCAACATTGGATGTTGTATTCTGCTCATTGTTGATATCATTGTAGATCTTAGTATAGATCTTTTTGTATTGGTGGTTGTACTGCCTACCATTCATCTCAATTTGACAACCAAATACATCGTCGAATTGAGGTCCCACTATATCAACATGGTCGACTACTTCCGGTGGGACACCACATATGTTTTCCCGACCTTCGATCCCACTTCTTAAGGTCAACAACTGGTTGCTTCTGCTTAACGATCGAAATTGTTGGGTGTTTTCACGAAGAAGGATATCTTCCCCTATTACATCACCAGGTGCCCTCTCAGTTAGACTAACACATACTTGAGGGATCACCTTATCTTCCTCTAGCATAAACTGAACATTATCGTTGGTTCTTATAAATGTACGACATGTAGTCCTAGGAACGATTGATATAGACTGTAGATCAACATTGTATTTATTCTCATCATACTTCACAACGGTTTGCACGATCGACACCAGTTCGTCATAAGTCATATTCTTTGACACATACAAACCTTAGTTATCGGAACCTAAATATCTCTGACTTCCGTCGGGTAATTTCTCCCATCGACCGTTGTAAGATATGAATATTATCACCCTATCCATTGTCCTGTCAAAATCATCATCAGAAACCATTATTAAGAAAATAATATTTAATATTAAATTTACAATTATAATGGATTAAACAAAAATCTTAAGTGTAAGCGATCGACCTTTTTTTGTTAAGGATCGACCTTTTTTTGTACTTGATAGAGATTTTTTTGTAAGGGATTGAGCTCTTTTTTTTACATGATCGGTTTTTTTTTTATGAGATCGAGTTTTTTTTTGGTACATGGTTGAGCTTTTTTTGTAAGGGATAGAGCCTTTTTTGTTGTTCATGATCGAGTTTTTTTTTGTGAGGGATCGAGTTTTTTTGTGAAGGATCAAGTTTTTTTTTGTGAGGGATCGAGCTTTTTTTGTACATGATCGAGATTTTTGTAAAATGACTCTAGTTTTTTTAATGGATCGAGTTTTTTTTGTACATGATAGAGTTTTTTTTTAAAAATGGTTCTAGTTTTTTTGATATGCTTTCGAGTTTTTTTGCCCAAGATTTTAAGCTTGTTTGCACCACTTCAAATTTGCTCGGAAAAATGTAAAAAAAAACGCTTCGAAATATTGAAAATATGCTCGGACCATTTACAAAATAGGTCATAAACATTTCAAAAAATACTCGGACCAATGTAACAAAATCTCGGACACATTTACAACTCATAAACATATTAAAAAAAAACTGGATACAAAATGTTCATACATGTTTATACATTGTTAAACCACAGAAATACATGAAAAAAAAAATAAAGATCATAAATATTTGTTACCTTCTTGTGCAATATCTGAAGAGAGACTCGTTTTTTGGAGAGAGAGAGAGAGGAGTAGTAGATCGATTTTCAGACAACTTTTTTTAGAGAAAGATGGAGGAGGTGCCTTTTAAAGATTAAAGAATCGATTATTTAAGGACAATTTCGGTAGTTCACTATAATAGTCCTTTTAAATTTAACTTTTTAAACCGGTGATATCACATAAACTCACCAAAAAAATATAACATTTATTACCATTTCCAAAATAATATATATATATTATCTCCTAATTCTGAATATTACAACAAAATTCTTGGAGGGAGACTAATTTTGTTAAGCTAGTAAGGGTTTAACACGCTGGTTTTCTCATCCGCTGTGACTCAGCTGCTAGTAAAGGTGTTTGTAGTTGGCCTTATGATATTTGATCATTAACTTATTTAATTAATAACATTCCTACAATTTCCGAATTAGATGGAATTTCCCTACTATTAACTAAGTAATACCCCGATTGATATTGCTTTTAAGAAATTAAAATCTGATTATTTAATAATTTTGACATAAAAAAAATGTTTGGTAAAATTTTCAAAAGTGTTTATTTGAGAATCTGGATTGATTTGATAATAATTTTAAGAAACAGATGGGGTTTACTTTTGTAAAATGATTATGATAGAATATGTTGTTTGATTTAATGAATCTTTTTAAAAACTAAATTATCCTTATTGACTTAACATAAATATAAATATATTTTATGTTTAATTTCATATGATTCAATTTTAATTGTTCAACATTGATTAAATGTAAGATTAATTAAAAGATTTTTAAAAACAATATGTTCATCTTCTCAACCCAAGTCTGGAACAAACACCCGAACTTAGAACTTAGAACAAAACCCTAAAACTAATCTTTTTTCACTACCTACTTCTTCTTCTCTACCATTCTTCTTATTTACCATCACATACTTATCCAAAAGTACAATCAATAAAAATTATATATAAAAAAGTGATAAAGATTGATGTGTTGTAGGTACAAGTATCCATATGTCAAGTAAAAAAAATCAAAGAATATTGTAGTGAAAAGAAAATAAATGAGTAAAGGAAGAATCACCCAATTTTTTTTTTTTAAGTTGTTGTCAAACCTTAGATTTTTTGGTTGTCATGGAAGTTTAAAATTGAGATATGTGAAAAGAAATTTTTTTCTTCGCTTGATAATTCAATTTCATGTCTGTTTTAGTCAATATGTAAGATCACAACAATTAAAGGTAAAGTTTACCAAACGCATGAATATTTTTTTTTAATCCACAACAATTTCAACAGTAGCATTAACCAAACATTTATCTTATTAACTTTACAGTATATTATTTATTTAGTACAAGTAACAACAATACCAAACTGACCCTAAACCATCTTTTCGCGAGCCAAACAATTGGGATTATTATTATTATTTTCTTAGCTTAAATCTGAAATTGCAGTACTGTTTTTTTGGTCAAACTTAGAACAAATTCTCATTTGAATTTGGGTTAAAAATGAAGAAGAATAATAATTAAAATAAAAAAAATGAAAGAAATTAACAAGAAATGGTTCTAGGGTAGGATTCTAGGAAACTTTGTAACAGCTGGTACATGTCCTTGTCTTAATTAGCAATAGCAAGTCATTTGTCATATATATAATTTCTATAAAAATTGCATGCACTATATATGTTTAGAAAGTTTGTAACAGCTGGTACATGTCCTTGTCTTAATTAAGCAAGTATCAGTCAAATATATAATTTCTATAAAAATTACATCCACTATGTTCACTATGCATTGTAAATGATGATAGAAATAATAAATTTACAAATCGACCACGACCACAGCCACATTTGAATTAACACCTGCGGAATCCCACCCTTACCTACTCTTATAGATGGTTTATTATACTTTAGAAATTCCACTTTAATAGCTTTTCAATAACACTTTGGAAATTCAATAGAGTTTTTATTTTGCTCTTTTCATACAAGTTGGCAGTAGCGGGATTGCAATCTAACGATATTATTCCTAACTGAAGCACCATTTGTACTTAATTAAATTCTCCGTTGATATAAAACATCAAATTCGTAGATGGAAAAAGTTCATATGAATCCATCTTGCTATACCAGTCATTGGTTCCAAACTATATGTATAATATAACAAAGTAGGTTGGTCAAGTAGGATGGATGTAAGCATATACAAAATATATTAAATTTGCTCAATCTGGCAAGTTGGGATTACTTGTACTTTGCTTACAAAATCATGGACATTATATTATAGATTTATGGACCTAAAGTTGAGCAGAACAAAGTGGGAGATTCTTCATTTTAATTAATACTTGTATTGTGAGGTTGATGTAAGTTATGTTTGTAATAAAAGTAACACTGATATATATATGTTTTGAACAAAAGTACTGATTCCATTAATTTACCTCTTTTCGTCTGTATTTCACTAGGGAAATTTAATTCATTTATGTGTTTATGTAGTGGGGTGTCGGTGTGTGCAAAAAGTCATATATGTTATTTAAGTGGATGTCCATACAAGTATTCCGCCATATCTCCATTAACTTCCATTTTTTTTATATTTTTTTATCAAATTTATGATTGAAAGTTTGAGAAAACATAGAGAATCTCTGAAACAAAGAAAAGTGATGCAAATTTTTATTAGCAAATAAAACGTTAATAATTACAAGCCATGTGATTCCTTTATATAGCTGAAGTAGTTAAAGAAGGCTTCACTAAACAAAGTTCCTGGAATTCAGGTAACTAACTGCTCACACGTCAATATTATTGGCTCCAATCGCTTCTGACATATGAGGTCTGTTAGGAGAAGAATTTCCTGAATGCTGATATGGCTTGGTTAATCACATTTGCAAGAGTATTGGGTTCAATTTGAGCTCCTGAGCTGAACCTGAGATACGTATGAGATGAAAGTTCAACTTGGTTCAAGATTCCCCCTCAAACGAATTGAAATTTGGATTTTTTCCGAGATGAGTTTGTCCCTTAACAATTCAAATCTATTCAAATCTATAGATATCAATTGGTTTGTCAGCCAATTGATCTTCTGGTGGAATATACCTCAAATATATATTTACTTCAATCTTATCCCTAATGAATTGTAAATCTAACTCAACGTGCTTTGTTCCTGAATGGAAAACATGATTTCTTCTAATGATCTTGCACTTGTGTTGTCACACCGTAAAATTAGAGACTGAGCTAGTTGATTTCCTATTTCAGACTGAGGGGGGGCATTCTCGTCCGATGCAACAACTGGAAGAGGAGCTACAAGCAAGATGGGTGTATCAACCTCTTTTTGACTGGCTTTTTCTAAATCTCCGGCCACGTCTTCTTCCACTGTTCCCAGATTGACATATACTTTACCCTTATTCTGCTGTTCCTCCACAACAGCACCTGGGGCTACAGAATTATATTGTGATATAGCAACATTACACATCTCATGAGTTAGGGGAATTGATCAGATTCCACAATATATCATACCAATTTTTGAGTTCAACAACTCCTCATGACTTCATAAGAAAAACAATATATCAACAAATACACCGCAGTATTCCAAGGTGTCAAATTATTTGGAAGAATGGAATCTAGGTAGACTCTGCCAATGTACTAAGCAATCATACCAAAGTGGAAGTGGAAAAGTCAAAATTTATTATGATACATGGTAACAAATAAAATATATGGATACAAAAATGAGAGCAAGCTTTTTCAAGCCCTATAAAACAGTCTGACAGGTTTTCCGTTCTGTGTTTCTTTTTTGGGTCCTCTTGGTGTAAAACAAAATGCACATTCGACTATTTCGTTCTGTAGGTCATATCTAGTCACATTTCCATTCAATTGTAGTCTTGATGCTTCCTCTCGCATTGAGTTCACGAAACCCTGCAATGAAAAATTTGTATCATCAGACATCTCTCCCCGACGTCTATATGTCGTCCTTAGCAGGAGAGGACTTGTCATTGGGTTGATTTTGAAACTCTTTAGCAAGGGACCCATGTTTTTGTCATGCTCCAATATCAATGTGATCATCAGTTTTTGAATTAACCAGAATTACTGCCCTCGCAAACCCAATCATATGGATCTGACTTCTATGACGACTTTGATGTTCCATATATTTCATCCACTGGTTTCGTTGAGGTCTCCGCACCTGGGTTTAGTAAACAATACCAACAAACCTATTGGGATAACAAGGTAAATTCAAGTTGTAAATAACATAACTAAAAAAAATAAAATTTAATGTACCACAGCAGCAGTGCTCTCGAGCTTCACAACTTGATCATACTGCCCCTTCCTGAACAATTTGGTCGTCCCAGATATCATATACAATAGCTCACTAACTTTGTCGATGGGCACCTAAAAGGCCAACCGTAATGCTATATAATAAACTACCTAAAACGAAGGTCGATTCATACTTCACAAGACACATAAAAACTCAACAACTCACATATCGTATCGCTTTTGTGTAAGGGTTGTCCTTTTATATTTGCATTAGTACACATGTGAAGTCGGAATCTTTGCATCCCACGAGGGGTAGTTGTTAAGGCGGTAACTCTAATTGACCGATCAATTTGGGATCCAACACATCTTACTCAGATAAAAATACAACAAAATAAAAATATGTTGATTGGCTAGTCCTTCGACTGAAAACCAATTCCATTTAAATGGACAATTAGATGGTATTAATTACATGTTAAACTAACCTCATCAATAAGGTAATTCTTGAACTTTTTGTGTCCTTTAATGAAGTCCTTCTAGTTTCTTACACCATCAATGCTTGGCTTCAAGAAATCAAAGAAATAAGAAGCATCCAAACCCTCTATCTCCACCTTGGCCTCAACAGCATTAATCGGGCACTCCCCTAACATAGATGCTGGTGGGGCTTTAGGTACATGGGGTGAAGTCAATCCAAAGTTTTGAACACTCACTCGTTCTCCCAAGTACCATTTGTAGCTTCATGGCCCATCTAACAATATTCTACACTTGGTGGCTTATAATGATTTTCTTACATATAGAGGTAATTGTTTATTAGCTTTACCTCATGGGTACAAATTTACTTGGAAGAAAATAAAATTTTATAAGTATTAATCACAACACAATAGGTAAACAGTTATGAATAATAAATTATAATTTAGAGATAATTCTAACAGTATTTAATGCTTTGCTTACGTCCTTCATTTCCAGCTTCTCAAACTATCCCTTATATCAACGTACTTTATTTTCTTCTCTCTTCCCCATCTCAAGGTCAGAGGGTAAGTTTTTTCATCTCTCAAGTATTTCACCAATCCTGCAAAAGGTAATAAGCCCACACCTGCATATATAGCAGCCAACACAAATAGAAACTTTTAAAAGAAGATAAACAAGCATGATGTAATACCTAAAATTTAAAATACTGTACGTAAAAACCATCACCTCGCAAGCCCCGTAAAAACCACCGGTACTCTAATTCCCTCTTACAAAAACATCCATTTTTTTTTTTGAAATTCAGACTATTAATTTCACTAGTAGTATATTCATTTTCTGAAAGTATTTTTTTTTATAAAGATAATAGCCTCATTATGTGCATATACCAACATTAGGTGTGTCAATTGTATCGAATGGAATTCGAGTCTGTTCTTGTATTAAACAGATACGAATAGATTATATTCGATAAAATAAATATCTGATCCTATATTATATTTTTTGGATACAGACAGAGGCGTAGCTGGAAAAAAATTTCAGGGCGGGCTAATCTAATATTTTTTTCTTATTTAAAAATCCAAAAAAAAAAATCTTATTTAAAAATCTTGAAATTTTTCTTTGTAATAATCAAATCAAAAGATACTGGAGAAAATTCATAATAAGAAAAACATTAAGGATATACATAGTGGTAACACACAATAAAAAATTTCAATGTATATTTTTCTTTTCAAATCCCTAAAAGTAAAATAAACCTTAGTTTTCGTAGATTTTTCTTCTCTTTCCTAACTTTACTATCCCATAAGAAGACACATTAATCTACAAAACCTAAATCTCAATAATAAAATACAAAACCTAAAATCAAATTCATTATAAGCAAAAAATAAATAAAGATTAAAGCTTAGGGAATTCATTATCAAATTGAGAGATTTAAGATAAGATAGGACTCAGAGAAGTTAGAGTTTAAGATTTGAAAAAGTGGAAAAATATAAATGTGAGTGATTTGGGAATCCGTCGAATGATGATTACTGAAACAAGAAGAGTTATTTTATTTTATTTTATTGTTATTCATTTAGACCGATATATTTTAACAAAGTTTTTGGATTAGTTAAACATATTTTATAAAATTTTATTCATTGATCTTTAGTAAATTTAAAATATTTTTTTTATAGTTTTATTATTGAGTTTTATTTATTGAGTTTTAGTAAGTTTAACACTATAAATCAAAGTTTGGTTAATAAAACAAAACTTAAATTCTGTTTTTTTTTTAAATTTGGGTGGGCTCGCCCACCCAAGCCCTTGAAAGGCTCCGCCCCTGGATATAGATTTGTCTGATTCCGATAAATACAAACGTTTATTACTTTCTAAAAAATAATCATGTATCCATAATTATTTGTTAAACTCTCCTGAACTATTATCAAAAACATTTGTTAGTGGTTAGATATCCATACAATTATTAGTGTATGGTACTGATCATTTTGATCGAGAAACTCTAAACACGGTGAGGTTTAACAGAAAAGATCCGTCGGACGCAACATTTAATATCATTTATTATGTTGAGTTACTTTTGAAATTAGTATATCGTACTGATCACAGAACCTTCATGAGTGATTACATCCTTCTTATTTTCAATTCAAAGTGTAGCATCAACTTTTTTACAATTTACAATTCACAATTCATATATGTAAAGTTCTGTATATAGATATTTTAAGAAGAACAAAAATTGGTAAGGATATTTTAGTAAAACTATATGAATTCCTCTTTTCAATCTCGAAAGAGAACTTGATTCATAGAGTGGATATGTATGGGGTCACTAGAACTTAATGCCTTATAAATTTAGTAAACAAAGGAATTTAAGCATTAGAAACTTAATTCTCTTTCCCAAATAGGATTTATGGTTTGTAAACACGCAATAACATTAAAAACGAACATAAATATCATCACATATGACATAGTCTACAATCCAAACAAAACATTAAAAAATAACTCATAACCTTTATGGTTTGAATAATTTGATTTTGACTCCTATATATTTTTTATTTCATATTTTAACCCATTTTAAAAAATAAATAATTACAAAACTACCGCACTGTGTCCTCCATATGTCTTAGCCATGTCCCCCACGTATCCTAGCCGTATCCTTTGTGTGTTTGTGGCGTGTCCTTTGCGTGCAGACACGGGCTACATACGTGCCTACAAAGGAGTGTCAGAGCTACATAGAGTTGTTTAAATCAATAAAGTTCACTATGGACCAAAATTACATTTACTCCATTCTTTCTTAACTAATTTTATTATATCCTTAAAATATTTTCTCTCTGTCCAAATCTTACTTATCTCACCGTAGTGCTGTAATAAAATGCTTTTATTTTTTTAAAGAAAGAAATGTTGATTTATATAATTAAAATAGTTTTTGGATATTAGAAAAAGACTAGTATAATTCATAACAATGAAATTTCACCATCTTAAATGTTTTTCACGGCGCCTCCCCTAGAACATAATCCTGGATCCATCCCTGCATACAATGCACCAAGGTATAACCATAAATAAATTGTTTACAACAGTAAAGTTTACTATGGACCAAACTCAAACTATCTTAAAATTTCAAAACCGTTTTTGTAAGTGATCAATATTTTCAAATTATATAGTTTAATATTATTCAAATAAATTGGACTATAAAAGTATTTTTATTTTTGGAGGCTGAAATCAAAACAATTTAAAGAGGTTTAATAATCAAACATTACAATTACTGAACTAAAGACTAAAGTAATCGTGCAACTAAATATCAGACTAAATTAAGGAATTCAATTCAAACAACATGCCCACAGTATATCCATTGATTCCTAGTTTGCCTAGACTAAGTGTCATCGGATATTGAAATCAAAATGATTTAAATGGGTTTAAAAATCGAAATTCATAATAAGAACCTTGATTAGAACCAAATGCTCTTTTTGTCAAAAGCTCTAATAATAAAAAATCTACTCTATAGATTCGACTTGAAAAGCCATAGAAAACACCAATATTTCTCTCATAAGCACACACATTTATCTCTTTGTGTTTATAAATGTGTTTGTGTGAATCTTGTTGGAACCATCATCTTTAAATATTCTTGTGAAACAAGGTTAGAGTGAGTGTGACATACAAACAACTCTTCTCTTTTAATCATTATTGTTTATATCGTTTTTCTTATTAATTATATTATTTGTGCATGGATATTACTAACTAGTACTTGTTCATATTAGTAATGTATATAGTATACAAGTACTTGTTGGTTTATGTTTTGTATATGATTTACTCACTTGCAAATTGTAGAAATTTGACTAAATGTGATCTATTGAATATGTTTATCAATAGTCAATATATGCTTCAACTGTTGTGATAGAAGCTATCTAGATCGATAAACGTTGGTTTGTTTCAAAGGATTGAAGAAGGTGTAAAAACCTATTCACCCCCTCTAGGTTAGCTTTAGGCAATTTAACAGTGATTGTATATTTTATTTTTTATTAGAGCAAGTCGCTAGATGAAAATTAGCGAGATTTAGGATACACTCAAGGGTGTTTTTAAAGTCATGGTTCTTCAAGATGAAATGATGACCAAAGGTGCTTCCAATTCTAGACCTCCTTTGCTCAAAGGTCATAACTACAGGTTTTGGAAACTTGGATAAAGATTACATTCGCTCCATCGATGAGAGAGCTTGGATGATGGTAGAAGAGGGATATACCTCTCCTAATAAGATGTGTGAAGATGGTTATATTGTTTCAAAACATAGGAGTGAATGGACCGCTAATGAGTTTGAATTAGCAAAGTGGCATCATTGGGTGGTGAATGATATCTTTAGAGGAGTTGATAGTTGTCAATTCTCTTATCCAAAACCAAGAGTCTGCTAAGGAAGCATGAGATGCTCTCCAAGTTACCAATGAAGGAACATTAACGGTTAAGAAATCAAGGCTACAAATGCTCACGCCGTAATTTGTAAATTTACCAATGAGTAAGGAAGATAAATTTGAGGACTTCCAATTCAAGCTTCTACACATTTATAATAAATGTTAAACACTTGGTATGCCAATCTCCCGAGAGCGCCTTAATTGACAGGTATTAAGGTCACTACCCAAGAGGTTCAAGGCTAAGGTATTGACTATTGAAAAAAGCAAGGATGTTGATAGAATGAGCATCGACGAATTGCTTGGATCACTTCAAACATATGAAATAATCTTGAAACCGAAAGCCAGGAGTAGGGGAATAGTTCTCAAAGCCGCTGAAGAAGAGAGTGAAAATGATGATGAGGAGATTACTCTTTTGGTTAAAAAATTCAAGAAGCTCTTGAGAAGAGGTGCAAAGCCAAATGGCAAGGCTTAATGAGGTTGAGAGGCTTGTCTTTGAAAACATGGTAATTGTTTCTATCAGAAGGTTAGATAACAAGAATATATTGAGAAGATCAACATTGCTAAGCAACCTATCAAAGACTTAGTCAATGGGTTGATCAAAATGAAGAATATCATAAGTCTTGCTCAACGTCTAAGAGAATCTAGCATCTTGGAAGATGAGGAGAAGCTTGTGATAGCATCTTTTCCTTCAAGAAAAGCTAAGAGCAAGAATATCAATAAGTCTCCTAAGAATAATCTTTCCAAAGCTAAAGATAAAATGAAAGACAAGGTATTTGACTCGCTCCAAAGGTGGGCGCTCGCAAGTGTACGAGGCCATAATGTAGTACAATAATGAATAAAGTTCATTCCCACTAAGATTGAGGAGTTGAGTATTGAAATCGATTGATCTAGCTACTATTTGAACGATTATTAAAAGAGAATGATGATCTTAAGGAACTATAGTTAAACTAAGCTAAAATACTAAAGCAAGTTTAATTTAAATTTGTGAATTAAAGTAAGAACAAAAATCAATGTAACTATATGATGAGAAATTCTAAGACATAGAATCCACCTCATCCTCTAGCTAATAAATATTTAGACTCACTTACCTAATTAGTGCAAATGTGAATTGTAGACCTGTGTACCCAACAATAATCTCTACTCTCCCTCTAGTAATATCAATCATATATAAGCATACCCAAAGTCTATCTCTCGATGTCCCTATACTATATGCATGAATTCACTAAGAGCTTAGCACACACAAAAAGAGCCCTATACTATAGCCTCATGTATCTCTACCTTAATAGACATGTATAGTGGATATTTCATCGAACATGTGGCGTGCGTCATCCCTTGGTTCATAGCATTCTATAAAATATCATTCACAAGTTGATCAATCTATTGAAACCATTAAGGATCCAAAAAACATCCATTCAAAACACAATGAACACATGGACAAAACAGTGGTGTTTATAGATAAATTCAAGGGTTTGGTTTCATCAAGCCTTAGCAATAGAAATTTAGTTCATGTTACAAACTAGAGTCATCCAAAACATATATGAAGATCAAAACATGGAAATCATAAGAATAAAAATAGAAAGAGATGTAGAAAAAAACTATCATGGAGAGCTCTCTTTTCTTTGCTTTGAACTTCTTCTCTTTTGATTCTTTTTCAGCTCCGTTTGCCCAAAAATATGAGATGATAATGAATTTAAAAGTTCTATGTGGTGGATGTATGGAATGATTTATAAATATATGGGTTTGGTGATGTACGAGAGATGAGTAAAGAAGGGGTTTTGGTGAGTATTCTTTGGGTAGAGAGTGGTGAAATGAAAATAAGGAAGGTTTATATATGGGAAGGAAGTATGGCAAGGGCAAATGGGTAATTTGTTGGATTCTAGGTAAAAAGTGACTTGAAAAGCAACCTAAATTGTGTTTTGACAGAGAAGAAAGAGACCTAGAGGCTACTTAACCTCCAGGTCGATTTAAGGTTGCATTGCTCATAGATGAAGATTTTCAACGCCGCGTACCGTTACGAAAACAATCATAAATTCCTCTAGAAATCTTAGAACCGCAATCCGTATAAACCATTAGAAACTAGACATCTGAGGCTTTATGAATATATATAGATCTTAACATGGCCGGTTCGATCTAAGGAGGAAGATATGACACCCGAAAGGTGGGTATTGCGTACGAGCTTTTACAATTTCAGACACTTTAACCTTCAAACTCTTCAATTAAGCTCTAACACCTTATTTACAGTTTATTACCTATACAAATATCACAAAACATATTAAATAACAATAATATGCTCAAAAACAAGAATAAATGATAGGAAATGGGGACCTCAAATAGGTATAAATATGGTCTGATCAGTATCTCTATAAACTCCCACCACTTCTTCAATGTCAAAAGGTATGACCTCAACATATATTTTTATTTTTCATTTTTGTAATACCGTTGGTCATGTCAAACCAAGGTGTTACTAGTACATTGAATGTTGCAAAATAGGAAATGCATCTAGCGATAAGGAGATTGACCTTAAATTGAAGCATACTATGGCATTAGTTGTTGATAAGCATTAGTTGATAAGCATGTTGTTTCTAAAAGGCAAGTTAGGAAGAATTGGATGAAGAAGTTTGATAGTCATGTGAATCTTGACAAAGCTTGTGTTGCTAATAATGTTGAGGAGATGAGTATCAATGATATTCTTATAAGTCATTGTTGAAGATCTTTACACTAGGTTAAACATTAAAGTCAAGAATGATCATAATGTTTTTGTAAGTTAACCCAAGACCAAATGGGTCAAGGGTGAGTGCTCTTACTATTAGTGTAAGTTCACATGTGAGTTAGATTTAAGATTTGTGTCACTTGTTAAGAAATTTAGTTAGCTAGCTTTTCATCTCTATAACTTGACATGAACTTAGCTATCACACAGTTTTTGTTTTGGAATCTATACAGTGTTATCTATTGTTAAGGCTTTCAGAGAAAGTCATTTTTATATGGTTGTTAGAGTTGAGATGCTTGATCTTTATTCTCTTGGGATGACTTTGTTGGGGTTTTTACCCTAAAGCTTATAATTTATAAATGTTAATAGAACATAAATAAAAGAAGTAGTTTATTCATTCAAATTGTCTCATACATTTATATAACATGTGTACTTAACATCCGAGATTGCCAGATGTAATTTCGAACTGAGCATATGAATGTCATATATAGATGGATTCAGTTTGAAATGAGCAATCTAAAGAGTTAGTAGATAGCAATTAAAACTGGATACTTTATTTGTGGCTAATCTATAACTACGGTCCATTTCGTAATGTACGGTGATCTTATCCTGGATCGTTCATATGGTGATATGAGAATAGAGACGCCTTGCATGATGCGATCATATAGGACTTCTAATGAATCTCTCAATAAGATCCGTTTCACATTGAGATTCATATATATCAATAAATGATGGCTATATATGGGTTATCATAATCCTTAGTGTCTTTTTGACTCCTTTAGGTTAGATAGTGATTTTTGATGTACCATGGTTGAGATCGAAGTTGCATTCCCTATTAATATGCTCTGTATACTGGAATCATAATTTGGCTTGTGGAGTGGAATCCACTCATTCTTGTGAGAAATAGATAGTAGTTCCCTAATGGGTTGATTCAAAGCTTGAATAATATAAGCGCTCTCCTAATTCCGTGAGGATTGTAGGATTTATTGTTCATTAGAGAATCAATGGTACTTAATGGAAAAGATGTAATTAGAGGGGTATAATGGATATTATGACCCAACTCTAGTTATGAACTACTTGTAGAGGACTATACCATATGTAATAGCTATATCGATGGAGACCGAGATTATTTGTTTATGTAAAAACATCTACAGTTGAGAGAGTGCATCTTTGGGTTTTTAGTGGAATAATATCGAAGTTAATAATCTTGAAATATTAATTAAAGAATTTAATTAATTATTTCATAGATTATTGGAGCTCAAAATACCGTGGGTCCATTAAGTCCCCTTGTTAGCCCGACTGATTAAAGATAACATGGGTCACAGTAAATTAATTGGATTGTCCGATTAGTTGTGTTACGAAAGTGATACGTATTTATTTGGAAATTAATTGAATAATGAGATTATTTAATTAATGAATATTAATGATTAAATTAATTAAATAATTAGATTATTTAATTATATGATTAATCATTAATTGGAGGGTGTTGATTGATATTTGTTTTTAAATAAAGATAAAATAATTTGATTATTTTATTTTTATTAAATCAATCATCTAAGTATTTGAATTTAAGTTTACATTTAAAATACTTATTATCCCTTTTAATATATTAGATATATTTGAAAAGGATCATTTTTAAAAAAGATTTTAGTTGAAAATATATATGATATATTTTTGGTAAGTAAAATACAACTTATCAGAACACTTAATACACAAAAAAGTGTGTAATTGAGCGTTGAACCAAAAAATAGAGAAAAGAAAAAAACCTAGAAAGTCTAGGCAGGATTTCAGCCAGGAAGAAAAAAGTTTTATTTGGTGCTTATTCTCTCTACATCCTCCTGTTATTCCTGAGTACCACGATGCGCTCACACGCAGTTGTTGGATCGCGGGACATAGCCAGGAGAATCTACTGGTTCAGATGAGGAACGAAATTGAAAGAAAGAAGGTGCCATCAAAGCTGGTATGATTAATTATATCATTCTTGTTTTTTCTTATATACTGTGCACGGTTGTTTGATAGTATTAAAAATTTTATAACCTATTTCGGCAGCGTAATATAAAGCTGGGCACTAACAAATTGGTATCAGAGCCTAATTGTTCAGTGTATTTAAATATTCAAATAGTTCCTGATGCTGCATGTATGAATGTGTAGGCACAAATCTAATGAATGTATGAATGTTTATATTTAAATTGTTTAAATAAAAAAACATGATTGATTGTTAATTGTATGGTAAGGTGGGTTATAAGGTTTTGGATCTTAAATGTAATATTAATTTTGGGTTGTATATTTTTTTTTCGTATGCTATTTTTTTTTACTGATGTAAATCGATGAAGAAGACGATCCGAAAGACATAGCACAATAGCCGCACGAATCATGTATAAAGCCAACACACTCACATGTGCAAGTGTTGCTTATGCTTTTGTGTGTTTGTGTAGCTCTCATGCTTCATGCATTTGAGCAGCTATTACGATTTAGTGAGGATGACATACACACACAACATGTAATATATGTGCAAAATAGACGTGAAATTGTTGAGTTCATGTTTTTTGCACATGCACAAATGGGTGTGCAAATTGTTGCTAGAACACTTGCGCACGCACTACAACAACACATGCAGACAACACACATGCAATCAATACGCAAATGTTACACAATTTATTGTTGTGTTTTATGCATCAATCACGTGTGTGAACGCGAGCGTGAAATTGGTTTTTTTTTTTGGGAAATCCTTGGTCTTCGATAAGTGTTAGAGTAACACTTGGGCTTTAGGGATTTAATCCATGTGATGGATCCAATAAAATAAATCAAGTTGGACTTGATTTTGGGCCCGAAAGATGCAAAAGATAATACAGATGAACTTGAAGATTTTTGGAATTACAAGAAGACCAATGAATGCATTGGATATTTTTTATAATTATAACTATTTTTAAGTTAGATAAACTCATCACACTCAGTCAATTCATGTATACTTTTATTATGTTACAATTAAAGCATCGCCATGCATATACATGTCATTTAGATTAAGTATACCTACACATATATGTGTCGATATGTCATAAATGCATTATAGGCATCTATATTTTGTATTTATTTTGAATTTGATTAAAATGGGTAATTCACAGGTAATCAATTAATGGGATTAGTTTTTAGGAGTAAAAACTTGGTAATTCTCATTAATAACTAATCTATATATTAAAGAGTTAAATTACTTGGATTAGTAGGGTCCATTATAAATATTAGGATTATTTCGATTAAGCCCCTAATAATAATTGGACCTAATAATGTGTTTAGTTTTGATAGTTAAAACTTGGTAAATGCACATTTAATAATTCTAGTCCTAGTAGATAGTTTACTTAGATTAGAATTATCAGCAATGAAGTAGTTTTTTAAGAGTTAAAACTCAAATGAGTTTATTAGTTATTGGAATAGGATTCTAATAATTTGTTATTAATGCGCTAGACACTTAGATTGAAATTAGCCATTTAATCTGGTGTAATCTAGGTGCACTAATAATAATAGAAAACCCATATTATAAAATAGTGAGTGGGAGAGGGATATACGATATTATATCCCATAGTCTCTATTATCAGATCAACACCGTGAGATTCGAATGGGGTCTCGAGACGGCTTTGTTTTCGTCCTCCCTAAGGAGGGTTTCCATTAGAATCAATACCAAGGTTGACTTACTAATGGATAGGATTTCTAAGGGTATTTCAAGGTTGATTGACCCTAAGGCGGCAATTCTCGAGTTAAGCTCATGAGATCTGAGATGATGGGTTACACTCATAAGGTTTTAATTAAATAGTTAATTAAAATCTGACTAAATAAACAATGGTTGAATGATAGATATATCATTTGATTGAGAATGTCTCAATCCAACATATAAGAAATTGACCGACCCTAAGGCGGCGCTTTCTTGTGGTATGTTGGATTTTAGTGGCGTAGTAACTTTTTTTTACGGTTGTTCTTGATCTTGCATCATGTTTAATTTTATGCCAAAACATCCGCACATGTTATGAATGTATGACTGAATGGATTCTCAATATATATTTTTCCAGCAATGTCGTCTGGTTTACTACAAATCCTTGCTAACGACAAATTAACTGGTGAAAACTACACACAATAGAAACATAACATAAATTCAATCTTATCACCAAGGACCTAAATTTTATGCTTACAAAGGAGTGTCCTCTATAGCCTGCTGCCCATGTCGCACGAACTGTTTGTGAGGCATATGAGAAATGGGTCTCATCAGATGAGAAAGGCTAAACGTATCTGTTAGCTAGTATGACATATGTGCTTGTTTCAAAGCACAAAGCAATGGGTACTACATTTGAGATAATGGAGTCATTGCAAGCTATGTTTGGGAAACCCTCTGAGCAAAAGCGACATGAATCTATTCATTCCGCAATACTTGCTCTAATGAAAAAAGGGTGCATCTGTTCGGGATCTTGTCCTATGCATGATGCCCTATTTTAACACGGTAGAAATCAATGGTGGGCCCATTAATGAACCCAATCAAGCGAGCATCATACTGATGACTTTTTTGAAGAGTTTCGATCAGTTCAAGAGTAACTATGGGATGAACAAGTTAAGGTTCAGTCACTCAGTTGTTCAATGAGCTCATTACTTTTGAGTCCTTGATAAAGGACAACAAAAGTAAAGCCGGTGAGGCAAATGCTGCCGAACCATCTTCTTTTGAAAATAAGAAGAGAAAGATGTCTACTGGGAAGGCAAATGGTAAGCCTAAACCCAGGAAAGCCCAAGGCAAGAAAAAGGGTGCCTCCATCGACTATGGCAAAGGAAAGTGTTTCCATTATGACATGGTTGGCCACTGAAAGAGGAATTATCCTTAGTATCTAGAGGAGGTAGCCAAGAAGAAAAAGATAAAAGATAAATATGATTTACTTGTTCTTGAGTAGCGTTTAGTGGAATATGATTCTTTACCTTGGAATGTTGATTCGGGGACCACTAACCATGTTTGTTCTTCTATGCAGTGGACTGATTCATGGACAGAGTTTGAGGAGGAAGCCTTCTCAATGTGTGTTGGGTCAGAGGATGTCGTGTCAACCCGAGCAGTGGGTGTAGTTAGACTACATTTTGGAAGTTGTTTCATTGTTTTGGATGTTGTATTCTTAATTCCTGGATTTACTCAAAATTTGATTTCAGTTTCCACGTTGTTGGAATAATTATATTATGTTTCTTTTAATAATAAGTCTATTATTATTGAAAATAACGGTTTGAATATATGTTCAGGATTAAATGAAAATAATTTGTATGTTTTAAGGCCGTTTATACATACTACATTGAATTGTTTAAAGTTGAAAAACCTAAAAAAAACGAAAAAATATTTCTCCAGAAAATGAAACGTATCTGTGGCATCTAAGACTTGACCTCATTAACCTTGACAAGATAGATAGACAGGTAAAAAGCCGACCTTTAAGTGAGTTAAAGGTTGACACCTTACCTGTTTGCGAATATGTTTAGAAGGCAAAATGGCCAGAAAACCTTTTATTGGAAAAGGACTTAAAACCAAAGAACCACTAGAGCTTATACATTTAAACGTCTATGGACCAATGAATATTAAAGCAATGAGTGGTTATGAGTATTATGTTACCTTTGTAGATGACTACCCTAGATACATATATGTCTACCTATTGCAACGAAAGTCTAAAACTTTTGAAAAGTTTAAAGAGTTCCAAACTTAAGTTGAGAATCAGTTAAGAAAGACTATCAAAACTCTATGATCGGATCGTGGAGGTGAGTAACTTGACAAAGAATTTGAAGGCTTCATAGTCGAGTATAGAATTGTTTCCCAACTCATAGCTCCTGGAACACCACAACAAAATGGTGTCACGGAGAGGATAAATATAAGCCTAATGGAAATGGTGAGATCTATGATTGGTTTCTCATCTTTATAAAATTCCTTTTGGGGATATGGACTAAAAACTACGGCCTATATTTTTAATGTAGTCCTTTCCAAATCTATTGCTAAGACTCCCTTAGAGTTGTGGAATGGTCATAAAGCTGGTTTGTAACATTTCCGCATATGGGGGTTTCCGTCATGTGCGCTTGAATAGAAGTGGAAAGCTAGACCCTAAGTCTATGGTTTGCTTGTTTGTATCCAGTGTTCTAGTAAACGCTAGGCGGTAGCCTAGTGCCTAGCGTCTATGCGGACCAGGAGGTTGCTTAGATGGTCAAATTTTTTCAATATTTTTTACTTTACTTTTTTCACTTCTTTTTTAAATTGCATCAGGTACCACTAATTGGTCCACCACTTACTGTCATTAAGACATTAATGATGGCAGGATCCTGTTTTCATATTTTTTTTTCATATAATATATTTTATATTATTCTTTTCAATTTTCAAGATTTCAATAGGCAATACAACAATTGTTTCTCTTTCTCTCTATCTCTCTCTTCATCATTTACATTTGTTTCAATTTCCCGATTTCAATTTTTTTCCTTAATCTTATCAACTTCTTCTTAATAAACCTTACCTTTATAATTATATTTTAATTTTCAACACATACACTCAGTCTCTCTCTCTTCTGTCTTCACAAAGAGGCTCATATTTTTATTTTCTTTTCTTTGTAACCTTCGTCTTCGTGTGTGTCGTTTTTTTTTTCACTTGAATAGTGCCAGATCTGGACACCGGGCAACTGGTTTTTATTCTTTGACGCCTCTTGAAGCTTATTGTTAGAGTGGTGTCGATCCACTCACTGGCGACGATGACCTTTTAGAGACAGTATAACCAGTCAAACGACTTCCGTTGATAATGAGTTTTGGAATGGCTGGGCGGAGTCAACTTCTTTAACTCTGATTAGCCTGATTTTTTGACTAGTCGGCTTATTTTTCTAGTCAAAGTCAGTCAATTTTATTTCGACCACCTAATAAGGCCAATCTGGGTGAAACGGGACAACCGACATCAGTTTAGTGTATAGGCGATGCCTAAACAACCGTTTTTTTTCTATTTTTCAAACACAGTTTGTAGGATATTCTAAGAAGACTAGAGGTGGATACTTTTATAGTCTTGAAGAGAACAAAGAGTTTGTATCGACAAATGTAACATTTCTTGAGGATAACTATATTAGTGATCATAAACCTCATAGCAAGATTGTATTAAATGAGATAGAGCCTGGTACGACTAGTGCTTAGTCAATAAGAGTTGTTAATCCATTAACTTATGATAGTCAGATGATTCCTAGTTAGGATACACTACCACCTAGACATAGTGGATGATTTTTATGACAACTTGAATGTTATTTGTTATTCTTACTTGTTGATGTCGATTTCTCGATGGATAAAAAAGTCAACAACGTTGGATTTTGTTATGACCTGTCAAAAGATAAAGAGAAAAAGAATGTAATGTAAGCAATAATGACACGAGTTTATGTGGTAAAACTCCGATGATCGAAGAAACATCCACGGGTGGTTGAATGCACAACCAAGCCAAATCCACTATTTAAACAGAGAATTACACCACTTGATATCTTTTGCCTCTCTCTATTTCGTTATCCCTCTCACAATGAGATTATGGACCTATTTATATGTGCATAGAACCCTAACCTTTGTTGTACAAGTAAGAAAAAGGAATCGTATTTTAATTAAGACTGGTTGCATGTTGAAGTCATCTTTATCTTCTTTCCTATTTTAAAGGCCTTGTAAAGATTAAGTTTGGATCTTAATGGGATTCTAGTGGCATAGTTTGTTTAGGACTTATTTCCTTATCGGTGTGTAGTCTTCTAGAACAGTAGTTGTCTGATTTGGACTCATTACTTGTTTAGTGTTTTATCCTTCCAGAAACTCTTTGATACAAACGTTTTGCGTATTGGAGTATGTTTCTCGGGTTTACCCACATGTGTATCATATGCTAAACCTTTTTATTCGGGTTCCTTGTGCTGTCCCGAGTAAAACATAATATGCCAAGTACTCATGTTCGGACTTACTCAGGTTTTCATTTCTTAGTGACGTCTTGGATGGTGTCTTCTAATTGACATCTCAGATGCCCATTTGACGATCTTTTTAAGGGATTGTCTTACCAATTGGTGACGTGTACATTTAATAAGATATATGTATAACAATACCCCCTTAAAATATTTTTATAGAGTAGAATTCATTTTGGCGAAAATATTTTAACTGCTGTGAATTTCGACTAGCCTTTTGTCTTTCCCTTCTCAATTTCTCTCTAATGCAATAATAATAATCCTTAAACAATTCATTGCATTAATAGCGTGTATTAATGCCAACCATGTATGTACGGTTTGTCTCTTCATGCAGATCTAATGATTGTGACATTTTAAAATTTTGACAGTCTGATATGTTCTTTCCACGACACGTGTCCTTTAATTGTTTGGTTTCTCATATATCATTTATGAGAAGCGACTGGTCGTTTATCGGATACGCTGCCTACGTCACCAAATACTTTTGATTTTTCCTATTATTTTGTGTCTTCGATCTATTAAAAAGTTTGTTTTAATTGAAGGAGGCTGCTCCGATTCATTTTTCCCAGAGAGAAGCAAATAACCCAGGTTTTCTTGCGCACAGATTCGTCTTGATTCTTCATCGAAGCTTTTCGTGGTTTCTTCGCATTTGCTTTAAAGGTCAGTTCAGATGGATCCTATTTCACGACAGTACTTTTTTGTATAGCTTTCAAAGCGCTTAACCGTGGAGATTTTCAATTGGTTTCTTTTGTTCGTAGGTTATTGAGGGAAACCCCTCCTAATGAGCCTGATTTTCTATATGTTGATGTTGATGTTTTTAAGGCTTTATCCTGATGTTCATTTTAATTCTAGCTCTGAATCTTTTTCCTACTCTGAGTCTTTCGTTTCTGATCACAGGGTTCCTTTACGATCTAGGATGGGAAAGCACCAGAGTAACCGTACGGTACACAAACATGGTTCAAACAGTACTCAAGTTGGGAGGTAAGTAATTAGCGAGAAGGATATTGAAGAAAAGCATCGGGCTTCTCGGATCCCTTTTTCTCTCGATTTTTTGAGTGCGTATGACGTCGAGCCGAATGTGGTTGGGGAAATGGAAATATAAAAGTATCGCATTCGATTTGATCTGGATGATTCGATTTTATTGGCTTCTACTGATAATAGAGCTGCGTGAAACCCTTCCTCGGACATGGTAGCAATTTATGGATCCATGCTCCGCTATGGTGTAACTCTTCCCCATCAGCCTTTCATTGCTTGGTTCTTTGCTGTGGCGGGGATCGCTCCAGCCCAACTTGCCCCGAACAACTATAGGATCCTGATGTGTATGTGTCACATGTGGAGCCGAATGAACTTTCCACCACCTTCTCCTCGTGAAATTAGATATTTTTATACTCTAAGGCAGTCTGGTATGACTGGAACTTACATTCTTCTATCCAGCCAGCCAGATAGCTGGATTTTTGAGGGGACGAAGGTGAACTCGGGAGTTAATATTTCCTTGGACGTCAAGAAGAAAGGCTTTGTGTGGGGTTTCCCTACCTTAAACAAGCACTGGAAAAATAGTTGGTTTTTTGCTGGAGGGAACTTGGGACTCGAGATCAAGCTCTCGGCTGGGAAAGATCGAGAAGTATTAAGCGTTCCTCATTTTTTTTACTCTCCTGATCACTGGAACAAGTCGCGGCCTAGCTTTACTGATGCCGATTTGACTAACCTTGCTCGGGCGGCCACACGCACTCTAGAGAAAAGAAGTAGGTCCTATCTTTTTAATGTGAAGAAAATGATTTCCTTCGTCTTTTTTCCTCAAATTTTGGATTATCGCAGACGTCGTAAGTAGAATCTCTACTCATTTTCTTTTTTCTCATTTTGTTCCATTTTTTAACTCGTTTTTATACAGCGTATGACTCGGACATTATCTGTGACGTTCAGGCTCTCCAGGTTAAGTCATTTACTCAGATGAGCCGTAAGGAAGCTTCTTACCAAAATAAGAAAGGGATTACTTCACTTGATGACGAGTCAGTTGAGGACTCCAACGAAGTGGATGAGCGAGTTCCTGAGTATACTCCTAAAGAAGTTATTTAGCCGACCACGAGAGAATCAAGTGGTCCAAGTGGCCCTTTTGGAATTGATCGCGCCCCGAGAGTGTCTGGTGAGCCTAGTTCCCCGGTCAATGAAGTTCCTGCTGAGCAGTTTGCCGTTGGGAACGAGGAAGGAGTTAGGGTAGCTTTAGATCAGGTTAACCTTTAACCTGATCTTTTTGAATTCTTTCAAGATAGTACTGAAGATCAAAAAGATACTACGGCTGACCTCGGCTTCCACCGTACTTAGGTCGAGAAAAGGAAGGCAACTGATTCTCCCGCTCTTCCTCAGAAAGTTCCTCGGGTGGTGTCATTTGTTGAATCGAGTGATGATGACACTGATGTTAGAGTTTCCCCGAGTGCTTAGGCTGAGGCACCTTTGGGAGGATTGAAAACTTCGGACAATCTGAACAAGGATTCTTTGTCCCCTGAATTTGAGGATGCAGGAGTAGGATCCTCGGGTAATCCTACGTGTCCCACCTCCAGGATATGTGGAGGATGATTTCATATGGTTGGGCTTTTATCAAGGACAACCACTGGAGCCGCTTCAGGGATAGTTCCCCGACCGATCATCTTCAAAATATTTTCAACAGCGCGAGCTTCGTAAGTCTTCTATCCTGAACCTTGCCTTAGTGCTCATTGACTTAGATTTTTAACTTTTTCTTCTCTGCATGTGGTTGTTGAGTTTGTTCAGAAGCAACAACATCAAGCAAATTGGATAAGGCGTCTTGAACCTCAGTTGAAGAAGAGTGATGACAGCCGTGCTCGGATTGAGGCGATCTATCAAAGGGAGGTGAGCTCTGCCCAAGTGTTTGTCGGCCTCTGTTTGGCTAAACAATTGAAGGCTGATAAGAAAACTTTTGCTGCAGAAGAGAAGGCTGTATCCTTCCAAAACTTACTCGCTGCCGCCCAGGAGTTGATGCTTAAGGCTGAACAAGCCAAATCGTCTTATGACCAGAAAATTAAAGACCTTAAGCGCTAGGCCCTGACTGTCGAATCTCTTTCGAAGAAAGCCTGGTCAAAACTTGAAGTCCATGGGGTTGATCTTTTCAAAAGGTCCTCAGCATATGATGCCTTACTTCTTAGGGAGTTCTAACGGGGGCTGGTCTCAACTGGTAAATTCTTCAAGGTCAAGAATCGAACAACTGATAGTGCTTTGGCCAATTAAGAATTATCCATCAAAAACCACGTGGACCGATCCTTGGAGTCTTTTCAGATTCAGATGAAGGAGTGGAGAGCTTACTGTCGCAGTCAGGGCAAAATACCTCATCCTAAGAACCTGGAGGTCCCATCGGAGCATTCTCTCTAGAACGATCCCTGAAATGGACTACAACGAATGGATGGAGTATTCTGTTGATATAATCACCTGACCTTCGAATGAGAGTCTTCTTCGTGAGTAAGAGATGGTGCCTGATCAGAGTATTGTCAAAAGTTCCAAGTCCTCAGCCACTTAGGTGTATTTGTAAAGATTTATTTGATCAATAAAATTCCATTTTTTGCTTAGTTGCTTGTCGCGAATGTTTTTAATGTTCCATTTTAACTGCCTAATATCATTGTTTGAGCCACTCTTAAAACGCCGAGTATCTTATTAAACTGGGTAACACGATTTCATATGCCAAATATCTTATTAAACTGGCTAACTCGATTTCATGTGCCAAGTATCTTATTAAACTGGCTAACACGATTTCATGTGCCAAGTATCTTATTAAACTGGCTAAATATTAACTTGGCTAAATATTAACCGAGTCATCTCAAAACAGGCAAGTAAATTTGTATATGTTTCATACTCGGTTGCTACCAAAACGTTACATCGAGGCTCACCACGATCATAAGTTCGAGTCCTTACGCAAGTTATTGAGGATGTCTCAAAGTTTTGTCTGCGCAAGGGTTTGCCGAATCGTTAAGCTTTGAATTGCTTAATACAGCTGCACAACTCACCAGGATTTTCCCGATGGCTTCCTAAGCCTTTTTCCAGAATCTGGTGCATCGGGTTTCCTTTTGGCTAAGGTCGACTGACCTTGCTCGGTTGGCATGCTTCTTTGAGCTTCTCTGTTCATTCGGGGATTTTGCCAAATTAATGGCCCTGAGCATTTTATTTTATTATGCAATTAATTTCATATTCTTAACATGCTCATCTTTTTCGCATGTTCTTATTATCATGCTCATCTTTTTCGCATGTTCTTATCATTCTTATCTTTCCGGCATGCTCATCTTTCCGGCATGCTCTTATTATCATCCTCATCTTTTTCATATGTTCTTATTATCATAAGCTCAGATTTTTGGAATCTTGTGTCGGGCTTTTATTTATAGCTGTAAAACTAACAATATGAAAATCTCAAAGGATTGCTAAAAAATATCCTGACTAGAAAAATGAAAAATAAAAACAAATTTATGGAATTTCCTTCAAGGGTAGAAGATCTTTAAATATTGGGCATTGCATGGCCGAGGTAAAACCCCTCTATCTGGTCAGGCAATCCAGTATGCTCCATGACCAGTTATTCCTTCAATCTTGTATGGGCCTTCCTATTTGTCAACCAACGAGCCGACAACTTTGTTTTTTGTATTCAATGATACATTTCTGAGCACTAGATCTCCTAACTGGAACTTCCTAATTCAAACATGGGAATTATATAGCCGGGCCACTCTTTACTGATATGCCACATTTCGTACTCGGGATTTCTCCCTTTTTTCTTCCAACACATCTAAGCCTTGTAATAGCATATCAACATTTTGATCTTCATCATACAGCCTGACTCTAGACGACATATATGATGTTTCTATCGGGATGAAAACCTCTGTTCTGAATGCCAAAGAAAACGGTTTTTCTCCTGTAGAAGTCCTTGTTGTCGTCCAATAAGTCCATGATACTTCAAGAAGCTTTTCAACCCAACTGCCCTTTTTGGCATCTAGCTTTGCTTTGAGCATGTGCTTGATAACTTTTTTCACCGCTTCAGCTTGTCCATTTGTTTGAGGGCGAGCATGTGTGGCATAATAATTTACAATTTGGTACTCATTGCACAACTGCCTAAATTTTTGATTGTCGAACTGTGTGCCATTGTCAGTGATAATAGTATTTGGGACTCCAAATCTGTAAAGCATATTTTTCTTCACAAAGTTTATGGTATTTGCTTCCGTGATATGTACTAACGCTCCAGCTTCTGCCCACTTCTTGAAATAATCAACGGCCACAATTGCGTGCTTAGCTCCACCTCCTGTTTCTACTGGAATTGGATCAACTAAGTCTAGTCCCTACATGGCGAATGGCCATGAGGATGTAAGGCTTCTTAGTTGTTCAGGGGGCTACCGAATATCATTGCCGATCCTTTGGCAAGCATTGCAACTTTCTAAGCTTCGCTGTGCATTGGAGAATAAAGAAGGCCAATAAAAACCTTGCCTGAGTATGTTGTGTGCCAAACTATTACCCCAGTATGGTTTTCGTATACTCCACTGTGGATTTTTTGTAGTATCCGGTGTGCATCTTCCTATGATTTACATTTTTTTGAGTGTTCGATAAAACCCTCTTCTGTACAATTCTCCTCTAATCAGTGTGTATTTTGCTGACCAGCACCTGATGCGTTTTGCTTTAAGGGATCTTCCGGGAGTATATCTTCTTTCAAGTATCTTTTTAGCTGAGTCATCCAACCATCTAACGGTGCCCAGATTTCTGAGACTTCAAAGTTTTTCGGCTCAACTATGCTCGATCTGAGAAGATATGCAACTGGAATATTCTTTGGCGTGAATGTGGTTGTTGCTGATGCTAGTTCAGACAAAGCGTCTGCCTTTTCATTTTCTTCATTAGGGATCTGAACAATCCTGTATTCCTTGAATTTTTGGAGGAGTTATTTTGCTATGCCCAAATAAGCTATCACACCTTCATCTCTAGGTTGGTACTCGTCTAAAACTTGGTTGACCACTACCTGTGAGTCACTGAATATTTCAACCTCGAGAGCTATGTAAACTTTAAGTCCTGCTAGCAATGCCTCATATTTGGCTTGGTTAATTGTTGCTTTGAAATCGAATCTCATGGCACATTTAACATCATCTCTTTTCGGCGTGAATACCACGATCCCTGTCCCGCTGCCATGAGTATTCGAGGAACCATCGACATATAACCTCCATGAGAAACTCTTGCCCAACATTCTTTTTGCTTCCATTTTTGGTTCTGTGAATTCTGCTACAAAATCTGTCACTGCTTGACCTTGAAGTGATGTCTTGGGCATGTACTGAATATAAAACTCGCTCAACTCAACCGCCCATTAAGTTAGTCTCCCTGAAATTTTTGGTTTCTAAAGCATTTGCTTAAGTGGGCAGTCGGTGAAAACCTGGATTGTATGTGCCTGAAAGTACGGCCTCAGATTCCTTACTGCAGAAACCAATGCTAGAGCCATTTTTTCTGCCTGTGAATACGTGGTTTCTACTGGAAGAAGGGCCTTACTGGTATAGTACAATGGCCTCTGTATCCTGTCCTCTATCTTGACTAGAATCGAGCTTACTACTAACTCTGTAAGGGACAAGTACATGTGGAGTATTTCTCTCATTTTAGGTTTTGAAAGAATAGGAGCTCTGCCCTAAGTATTCTTTGATTTTCAGAAATGCCTATTCACACTCTTCATTCCATTCAAACCCCTTCCTCTTTTTAATCACTCTAAAAAAATGAGTGCATTTATTTATGGCTTTCGAGATAAACCTGCCTAAGGAAGCTAAACATCATGTCATGTGTTGTACCTCTTTTAGCGTCCTTAGTGAAGTCATTTTTTGAAGGGCCTGGATCTTCTCGGGATTCACTTCGATTCCCTTCTGGTGAACTTGGAACCCAAGGAACCTTCCTGAGAGGACCTCAAATAGCCACTTGTTAAGATTTAACTTCATCTGATATCTTCTCAAGACATCGAATGTTTCGCGTAAGTCCGAAACATGTTCATCTGCCGAGACACTTTTGGTTAACATGTTGTTTATGTAGAATTCCATGTTTCTTCCTATTTGACGAGCAAAGATCCTATTGACCAATCTTTGATATGTTGCCCCAACATTTTTTAACCCAAAGGGCATTACTGTATAACAGTACAAGCCTTGATCGGTCGTGAATGCTGTTTTTTCTTCATCAGCTTTATTCATCCGGAACTGATTGTATCCCGAATAAGCATCCATAAAATTGAGTAATTCTTGATCTGATATAGCATCGACCAGTTGGTTTATTCTCGAAAGTGGAAAACTGTCCTTTAGGCAGGCCTTGTTTAGATCCGTGAAGTCCACGTACATTCTCCACTGGCAATTTTTCTCTTGGACCAAAACCACATTTGCTACCCACTAAGGGTAGTTGATTTCTCTGATCGACCCCACAGTAAGTAATTTCTCCACCTCCTGATTGATTGCCTGACTTCTCTCGAGGTTGAAATATCTTCTCTTTTGTATTACAGGTTTCACATATGGATCCACCACCAAATGATATGATATTACTCGAGCATCTATCCTCACCATGTCTTCATGACTCCATGCAAACACATCTTTGTATTCTCTAAGCAAGTCAATGAGGTCTAGCTTAACCTTTTCTTCTAAGTTGGCCCCAATTTTGACCTTCTTATCCGGCTCATCTTCCTTCAAGACCACCTCTCTATTGGTTCACTGTTTGATATTTTCGGTTCTTCTGTTGGATCGAACTCGAACAACAGTGATTCTTGCTTAATCTGATTTTGTTGTGCTAAAGTGCATACTTGGTGTTCATTATTATCTCTATCTTTGTAAATAGAGAGATTAGCACTTCTGGCCATCTCCTACGACCCTTTGATTATTCCTACTCTCCATTCTATTAAGAACCTGATCATCAAAGCGTAGGTAGCTGTCAACGCCTTTGTACTATACAGGAAAGGTCGACCTAACGATGCATTATAAGGCCAGTTGTCTAGATCTTCCACTACAAAGTCTAGCAGTACCATTTTTTGATAGAGTGCTACTCCGATCTTCACGGGTAGTTTAGCGGTTCCAAGAGACCTAACCTTGACTTCTCTGAATCCTCTAAGTAGGGTATGAAAAGGTTGCAAGTCCTTTCGATCTAATTTGAGTTGATCATAAATAGCCACATTGAGGATGTCCGTCGAGCTGCCATTGTCTACCAATATCCTTCTAACTTCTCTATGGTCAATTCGGGCACTAATGATGAGAGCATCATTTGGTCGGACGTCGACCCCATGTGAATCAGCTTCAGTGAATATTATTGGATCTCATCCTTCCTTTATTCTCTTTGGATTAGGCTCAATAGAATTAGCATCAAAATTCTGCCTTGCCTCCACTACTTCTTGGATTTCCTGAGTTCGCTCTCGGTTGCTTCTTCTAGTTAATGGTCCTCCGAAGATAGTCTGTATTACTTCATTTGTTTCGGGGCTGACCCTTTTATTTTGATCAGAGTTATGATCTCCCACCTTCGTTTCTTTCTGAATTATCGAGTTTTCATCTTTCTTCAGGATTATATCTTGTAGATGCCCTTCTCGAATGAGGGTCTTTATGTAGTCTCTAAGCTGGTAACATTTGGAGGTCTTGTGACCGGTTTCTTTATGGAACCTGTAATATTTCATCATGTTTCACCGCGTAAACTGCGACTGCCGACGCGGCTCCTTCACTAGATTCTTTTCTTTTAATATCACCGAAATCTTTTCCTGCTTTTTCTGTAGTAGGGTGTAGTTTGTATATTTTTCTCGAAACCTTTCCGTGGTTTGGTCAATATTACGTCCACTTTCCCCATATTTTCTTTTTTATTTGCTATTTTCTTTCTGTTTTCTTTTATGGTTCTGTACCTTTGACTCGACATCTTTTTGTTCGGGTCTCCTTCTATGCATGAAGCAACATTCTGTTGCTAACTCCTCCTTCTCGGCTAATGCATATCCTCCAGCCATATCCATCATGTCTGTATATCTCATTAATTGAGTCTGCTTAAGTCGAAGGACAGTCACCTGTTCTGTAAGTTATTTGTGAATGCAACGATTATTGCTTCATCATTTGCACTGCTGATTCTGAGACCTCCTGGCCAAATCCCCAGGTACTTTTTTAATGACTCGTCTTTCCCTTGCTTCAGTTGAGAAACGTAAGCCACTGACTTTTTCCTATGCACATTGCCTAGGATTTGTCTTGAAAAGCTAATGCTCAACTAGCTAAAACTTCCAATACTTGCCAAAGGGAATCTTTCGAACCATCTCGAGCCTGTGTCTCCAAGAGTTTATGAAAAGTTGAGACACAACAAAGGATCGTTGTGGGTATACTAGGCCATATCACTTTTATATCGTCTGACGTGTTCTTTAGGATCTGTATCCTTCTTGAATTGTTCCACGTGTGGCATCCTAAATCTCTCAGGGAAAGGGGTTCGCAGGATGTCCATGGTGAAAGCGCTATCAGAATCATCGTTAGACAATTCATTATATTTATATCACTTGATCAACGCATCCATCCGGCGTCTGTTATTCTCGACTTCCCGGGTCAGGATCCTGATCAAGATATCTCTATCTCCCACCGATTCTCCTTGATGGTAGACCCGTTGCGTGACTGTTATACCTGTCACCATCTCCTCTTCATCTTGCCTCTGAGGCTCATGAGTTAACCGTTGTAAGCATATGGTTCCACGGTGCTGCTTTCGATGGTGTCGATCACTGTCTTCTGATGACGATGATCGATCTTTTTACCGGTCATATTTAAGATTCCTATCATGGCCTGCCTAACCGTGACTTTACCTTTGGCGTGGCCGTTCTTCTGTGGTTGTTTTATGATCCTTGTCCTAGTTGTGTGTCATACCCCTAGTCTGTTTGATTAGACCTGAATCTCTAACGGCTACTGGTGTATCTGGTCCTGACCCAACTACAATCGATCGAAGCCTAGGAGGTAATTGAGGACTTGGCGGGTGTGCCTGTCCTTTAGAAAATAGGTCTACTCATTCTCTTGCCACATCCGTTAGAAGCTGTTGCAGCGCATCACAAAAATGACGTGCTATGTCCTTAATGGTAGAAGGGATTTGTTGGATACCAGCTAGAGGTGCTAGTTTGTTCCCGGTGGTTATAATGGGATCTTGTGTGGTCCCATATATATGAGCATTATCTGGAGATTTACGGATATCCCTAGAACTGTCTTGGCTTCAGCTACCAGCCATTACTTAAACAAATCGGAGGTTCAAGCCTTTCTTCTAGCACCAATTGTTGACGTCGAATTATCGACGGATGAGAAAGTCAACAACATTGGATTTTGTTATGACCTGACAAAAGAGAAAGAGAAAGAGAATGTAATGTAATTAATAATGACACGAGTTTACGTTATAAAACTCCGGTGATCAGAGAAACGTCCACGGGTGGTTGAATGCACAACAAAGACAAATCCACTATTTAAACAGAGAATTACACCACTAGATCTCTCTTGCCTCTCTCTATTTTGTTATCCCTCTTACAATGAGATTATGGGCCTATTTATCTGTGCAAAGAACCCTAATCCTTAATGTACAAGTAAGAAAAAGGAATTGTATTTTAATTAAGACTGGTTGCTTGTTGAAGTCGTCTTTATCTTCTTCCTATTTCGGAGGCCTTGTGAAGATTGAGTTTGGATGTTAATGGGATTCTGGTGGCATAGTCCATTTGGACATGTTTCCTTATCGGCGTGTAGTCTTCTAGAATAGTAGTTGCATGATTTCGACTCATTTTCTGTTTAGTGTTTTATCTTTCCAGAAACTCTTTGATATGGACGTTTTGCGTATTGGAGTATGTTTCTCGGGTTTACCAACATATGTATCATATGCTGAACTTTTTTATTCGGGTTCCTTGTGCTGCCCGAGTAGAACTAAATGTGACGAGTACTCGTGTTTGGACTTACTACGGTTTTCATTTCTTAGTGACGTCTTGGATGGTGTCTTCTAATTGCCAACTCGGATGCCGATTTGGTGATCTTTTTAAGGGATTGTCTTACCAATTGGTGACATGTACATTTAATAAGATATATGTATAAAACTACTAGTAATAAAAGCTTTATTAAAAGTAACCGAATATCCAAATTTTTGTAAACAAGAAACTTAAATTAAATTCCTCTTGAAATAAGATACATAATAAACGTCTATTAAATATAAATGCCTATAATAGTCTAAACTAATTCCAATATCTCCCACTGCACTCGAAGACACAAACGCTCTATTGCCTAAATGCAAGTTGAATTCATTCTTATTAAGTCTATTCCTTTCCTAGAACCCCTTCTTGTATGCCCAAGTTGCTTTTTCAAATGTTGTTTCTTGACCTTCTTACGGGTCTTAACAATAGCAACTCTATTTACCATATGAATCTCTTGACCATTGCCTTTCACAAGGATTTTCTTGGTGCTTTGAACATCTTGTATTAGGCTCTACAAGGTGTATTCATTATTCTTCAAGGTTCAGTCCAACTTGAATTGTTCAAAGAAATCCGACAGTGAGTTGATAATCATGTCAATTTTCGCCTCACCATCTATCTCTATACCATTGAGTTCAATAATGTTGAGATGTGTTATGAGTTTCATCATGTGGTCTTTCACAACCTGTTCAAGTTTCATCCCAAGATTCATGAAAGTAGTCACTGCCTCTTTCTTAGTCGTCCTTGACATCATAACAAACATCTCTTTCAGAGAGATCATTATATCGGCAACAGTCTCTATTCCTTCATATTGTTGTTGAAACACATCGGAGATGGTGGCCAAAACGTAACATTTAGCCATCTCATCTGAAGTCTTCCACTGTTGATACTTGTCTCTTTGCTCTTCAGTAGATTCATTAGTTTGGTGGTTAAGAAGTAGACAGGACGAATTTATGTTTTTCAACTTGCAACAACAACCCAATTTTCCTTTTCCTTGTGACATAATTATCATAAGTTAAAGTATTATCTTTTAGGATGTTGATTAGGTTTAAGTTCATGATTTCTTAGTAATAACAAAGATATATAAGTAAACAATCATGATAAAGCACTTTCGAATTTTTATCTTGAATTAAATAAAATAATTCAATCTTAAAATTTAACGGTGATCCAACACCCATAAATGTCACACCTCCTTCGGAAGTTCACACCATTTACTAGTTGGACTAGGTCCCACCTAATTGTTAACAAAACAACCAACATTTTCAATTTTAGCCTTGCAATTTTATTGACAAGAACTCTTGGGAGGATATTAACAAAATCACATTAAGTGTGTTACCTAGTTATCAACCTTCAATATAATCTCTCACGAACATCCCTCCTTTGGGAGTAGATATCGTTTGGGTTAATTGTCTAGTCTATCCTTGTAAGGAAGTATCTTGCTAAATTTCATTCATGAATACCCCTTGGGGGGTTATTACACGAAACGTAAAGCTCAACTAAACTTGGAGGACATAGGTGTTCCGAAACACCATCTCCAACTCAACTGTTTAAGGCGTGTGATCGAATTCCATATAATGATTTACCAAGTTATCTAGATGCCAATTAGATACCTAAACCATTCAATACATGTTCATAGTAAAAGTGATATATGAGTGGCACTCCTATTCTATATGAAATGTTATCAAACAATGACAAACATTGCAATATTTAAGAAAATATAAATAGCTACATTTTTGTTCCATCTTAGACAATCAAGTAAATTACATGTTTTGGAATACAAAAACTCCATTCTTGACGAACAAATCTTCACGCGACCATCGTCCGTTTAGACACCCTTGGCTGCCTCCCACGGGTGTGCGCACCCCTTAACTGCATAAAGGGCTGCCGTGCGCAGCCCGTGGGATCCATAGGGCTACCATGCGCTGCCCTTTGCATCCATGGGGCTATCGTGGCTCGTGCTCATTCGCATGCACGATTGTTGCTATGGCGCACACGGTTGCTCCCAATTTTCAAATATTCAAATCTTCGATACTTGAATATATTACATCAATATTTTAAGCAATAAAATACTGCAGTTTTTTTTATTATTACAACAATAATAAAAAAAAACTAAGAAACTAAAAAGAAGGAAAGTATGGCAATGATAGGCCACCTTTCTTGTTACAATCCCAAACCAAAAAAACATTGAAATTCTATGACCAAAATTGAGCAATAACAAATCATAATATAAAACATATATATATTCCAATGTAAATATATACGTGAATACCTAGAGTGTCATCTCTATCTAAAACATTCTTATTTACATAAAAGAAATAGCTTCACACACACACACACACACACATATATATATATATACATCAATTAATCAAGGGTACAACCAGGCTTTGATACCAATCGTAAGGAAAAATCGGTTCAAAACGCGGTGGAAGCGTAAAATTAGGGTTTGATATATTTTAATTTTTTTCCCTTTAAATGAAAAAACCTTAACCCTAGATTAATCGACATATATTAAAAGTATCGTACATTTTTCTCGTGACGATTGAACTAGCACAAAATTGAATCCGTAAGAGCTTCCAATTCAATCACGAACGTGAACCACCTAGGAGTGTGGGCTCCCTTTCTTTAAATTGTATATATGAGGATGGAATTAATCAAAATCTTTTTCTTTTGTTAGTCACAATATTCCTCTAAAATAAAACCCAAGAACCCGTTTGGATTTCTGTACACAAAACTCTTTTGATGTTAAGGATACTAGTGCACTATCGAAAACAAAAACGTTCCATTTTTATATTCTCCTTGGTTGAATTTTGTCTAGAGCAAAAACTAATTTTTTCTCTCTCAAAATTTTCTAGCTTGGCCAAAATTTTCAACATGAAATCTATGCTTGGCCGAATTCACTAGGTGTATATATAGGTATACAAATCCTCCCCTAAAGAGGATTTACTTAGTGGGCAAGAATCCTTTCTCTAGGTGGATTTACTTGGTGACAAAGTAGGCTTTTCAAAGAAAGATTTCTTTTCCACACCAAGACTGTTAATCCAACTCAAATAGTGTATTTATTAAATAACCAATTATTGAATATAATTAAATTGTGACTAAATCAAAAAACTTCCTAATCTGACCAATTGTCAATTAGAGTCCTAATAGAAATCAAATACTTCATAATTTGACTAGATTAATAAATTCCTATTATTTATCTACTTATTAAATATAGTATTTGATGCTTATCATATTACCGATAACAATATGACTGTAGTAGATCATCTCCTACTAGGAAAAAGATTTTATTTTAAAATAAATTATGAATTAATTTCCATTTAATTAAATAATAAAATAAAAGACAATATATAAGGCTATTATATAGTCCCTTGAAGCCCAAGCTATATAAATATGGGCCACATATTGTTTTTCCTATTTTATTAAATGCATTGGACTTAAATAAAAGGTCCACATGTGAACTAGACCTATTCTTACTAAAAGAAACAAGTCAACATGCCTTAATACAATTCTAGATGAACCCATAAATTGGTCCAGTAGAATATATCAAGTGATCCATACAAGTTCATGTGGATTGGGGATCTTGGCGGGCTATCTAAATTTAAGCTCCTATAGACATAACCTATTCACAATCAACAAATGATTCACTTAGATCCGATATATTAATTTTAGTTCATTCCACTAAAGAACTAAAATTAAACTATTGAACAAAGATATAATAAGTTAATAATGCTCATTCTTACCCTAGACAATCTTAATGGAGATAGTGTATCCTCGTGAAGAATATCAGTAATCGCCAAGAGCTTATAGACCGCCTATAGCTCTCCAAGTTACCATATTTACTCATATGACCACATTTTGAACTTGAATATTTTGACTTGTCTAGAAGTCATATTTCAATAGACACTATTGAAAACTTAATGTTAAAATTTAGTATCCAATACCTCAAAACATCCATATGATGATATTCTACTCTCATTTAATAAATAGAGCCACGATGTCTGTATCTATAAATGAAGTCCTCTATCGATTAACAAATGAATACCACCAAACTATCAATGATAGACTATGCTATATAATCGTACTCATTGATAGCTCAAATGATAACACTTGCAACCGTAAGTCCATCATTTATCTTAGGATTAGGATAGACTCTCTGATTGTCTTCAAGTGAAAACTTTTATCCATTGGTGGTTCTGGACAAAGTATTTCACTGTGATCCTATTCAATGCACCCAATGCACTAGATTTTATTGCCCAAAGACACCACACTTTGATGATTTTAGACTCATCATAACACATTTGATCCCACTTAAATGCTAGCTAAAGAATCTACAACTTCGACAAGATAATGGTGCCTAACCTTTATCTTAAGTTGTGAATATTATTCAAGACTAACTAAAGAATTGTGTCTACCTCATACATATACAGATGCACGGACAATTCTTCTTTTGTCAAAGTCTTTTGACCTTATGATTATTTACATTTAACAATTATAATAATTAAACTATCAATGCTATAAGATTTGTTAAACTGGAAATCACTTTTATTTATATGAAAAGATTTTGAATTACATTATTACACTCTTGTTGTCGAGAATAATCCCAACAGATCCATTGACATCTGATAGTCAGATGATTTCTAATCAAGATGCACTACCATCTAGACGTAGTGGGAGAGTTGTATGAAAACCTAAACTTTATCTGTGTATAGGTGAGGGATGAGATGTTGTCTCTATTAATGGTGTGGATGATCCATTGACGTTTAAGAATGCAATGGAAGATCTTGACAAAAAGGAATGGCTTAAAGCCACGAGTCTCGTGATAGAGTCCATGTGCTATAAATTAGTCTGGGAACTTGTAGACTTACTAGATGGGGTAAAACTCATTGGGTGTATGTGATCTACAAGAGAAAAAGAGGAGTAAAGGGGAAGGTAGAGACCTTCAAGGTTAGGCATGTAGCCAAGGGTTATACATAGAAAGAGGGTTCGATTATGAAGAGACATTCTCACCAATAGACATGTTTAAGTCTATTAGGATACTTTTATCCTTAGCTACGTATTTTAATTACTAAATTTGATAAATAGACGTCAAGACTACATTCTTGAATGGTAATCTTGATGAAAGCATCTACATGATACAACCAGAGGGATTCGTGTCTCCAGATTAAGAGCAAAAGGTTTGCAAGTTGCAAAGGACTGTATATGGATTTAAGCAAACATCTGGATCCTGGAACACAAGGTTTGATGGTGCTATCAAAATCTATGGCTTCGAGTTAAACGTTAATGAGCCTGATGTCTACAAGTGTATCATTGACAAGAGAATAGTTTTCTTAGTCCTATACGTTGATAATATCCTACTCATTGGGAATGATGTAAGGATATTATCAAAAGTAAATGGCTGGCTAGCTAGCCAATTCCAGATGAAAGATTTAGGAGATGCGAGTTATGTTCTAGGGATCCAACTTATAAGGGATCATAAGAATAAAGTCTTAGCATTTTCTCAGGCATAATATATCGATAAGATTCTTATGTGAGTTTCTATGCATAACTCTAAGAAAGGTAATTTATGTTCCAGGCATGAAGTTCACTTGTCTAAGGAATAGTGTCCTAAGACACATCAAGAAGTAAAGGATATAAGACGTGTTCCTTATGCATCTACGGTAGGCAGTCTCATGTATGCTATGTTATGCACGAGACCTGACATTTGCTTCATGGTGGGAGTATCCAGTAGGTACCAGTCAAACTTAGAATTGGATCATTGGGTTGCTATCAAGACTATTCTTAAGTATCTTCAAAGAACGAGAAATTATATGCTAGTATATTCTGGAAAGGATTTGATCCTGTTAGGATATATGGATTCTGATTTTTAGCAAGATAGAGATTCTAGGAAATCCATGCTAGATCAGTATTCACCCTTGGTGGTACAACCATTAATTGGAGCAGTGTTAAGCAATGTTGTATTGTTGTCTCTACCTTCGAAGTCGAATAAGTACCGCTTGTAAAGCTGCTAAAAAGGTTGTTTGGCTTCGTAAGTTCTTAAATGATCTGAATGTTGTTCCAATTATGGATAAGCCCATCACATTTCATTATGATAACAGTGTGGTAAAATCTAAAGAATCAAGAAGCCACATAAGAGGGAAGCATATAGAAAGGAAATATCATCTCATCAGAGAAATAACGTAGAGAGGAAATGTGACCTTGACTGTGACCGTGATAATGTCACAGGTTAATCATGATGATCCATTTACAAATAAATTATCGGCTAAAGTGTTTGACGGTCACCAAGAGGGTCAAGGATTATGAGAAATGACTCACATGCTTTAGTGTAAGAGGGAGATTGTTAGGGTTTTTGCTCTAAAGCTTGTAATTTGTAAATGTGAATATAACATAAATAAAAGAAGTAGATTATTCTTTCAAATTGTCTCATACATTTAAATAACATGTGTAATTAACATCCAACATGAATCTCATATGCAAATGGATTCAGCTTGAAACAAGCAATCTAAAGAGTCCATAGATAGCAAATAAAGCTAGGTACTTTATTTGTAGTTAATCTATAGCTGCGGTTCATTCCATAATGTACAGTGATCTTATCTTGGATCATTCATTTGGTGATATAAGAATGGAGACATCTTGTATGATGTGATCTTATAGGACTGAACCATGATCTATATGAATATCTCTCCAAGATCCGTTTCACCTAAAGATTTATGTATATCCACAAATGATGGCTATATATGGGTGATCTTAATCCTAAGTATCTTATCGACTCTTTCAGGTTAGATAATGTTTTTTGGTTTGCCATGAGTGATATCAGAGTTGCATTCCTAATCAATATGCTCCATATGTTGGAATCGCGATTTGGATTACGGCTGGGAAGGTAAGAACATAATAGTGGAATCCACTCCTTCTTGCGAGAATTATATAGTAGTTCTCTTAAGGGTTGTTTGTGGCTAGAACAATTTAAGCGTTCTCTTAATTACGTGAAGAATGTAGGATTTATTGTTCATTAGAGAATCAATGGTACTTAATGTAAATGATGTAATTAAAGGGGTATAACGGACGTTATGACCTAACTCTAGTTATGAACTGCATGTGGAGGGTTATACCATATGTAATAGCTATATTGATGGACATTGAGATTATTGGTTTGTGTAAAAACAACTATAGTTGAGAGTGTGTAACTTCAGATTTTTAGTGGAATAACATCAAAGTTAATAATCATTTCTAAGGATTATTGGGGCTCAAAATGTTGTGGATCCATTAGGTCATCTTGATAGCCCGATTGCTTAAAGGTAACAAGGTCGTAGTTAATTAAATAGTATGTCCAATTAATTGTGTTACGAAAATAACATGTATTTATTTAGGAATTAATTGAATAATGAAATTATTTAATTAATGAATTTTAATGATTAAATTAATTAAATAATTGAATCATTTAATTATACGATTTATCATTAAATGGAGGATGTTGATTGATATTTGTTTTTAAATGAAGGTAAGATAATTTGATTATTTTGTTTTTATTAAATCAATTATCTAACTATTTGAATTTAAGTTTAAATTTAAAATACTTATTATCCCTTTTAATATATTAGATATATTTGAAAAGGATAATTCAAAAATATATATTTTGGTTGAAAATATTTATGATTTATTTTTAGTAACTAAAATAAAACTTATCAGAACACTCAATACACAAAAAAAGTGTGTAATTGAGCGTTGAACCAAAAAATAGAGAAAAGAAAAAAACCTAGAAAGTCTAGGCAAGATTTCGGTCAGGAAGAAAAAAGTTTTCTTTGATGCTTCTTCTCTCTACGTCCTCCTATTGTTTCTGAGTACCGTGACGCGTCCACACGCAGTTGTTGGATCGCGGAACATAGGCAGAAAGATCTAGGAAGGAAATAGAAATAATGAAGGAGCCATCAATGATGCTATGATTTATTCTATCCTTCTTGTTTATTCTTATATACTGTACAAGGTTGTTTAATTGCATTAAGATTTTACAAACCTATTTTCGATGCACAATATAAACCTGGGCACCAACAGACACACCAACAACTTGTCATGAGAACAAACAAGCCATAAGAGCTCTTAAAAAGAGTGAAGATCTCACATTGATGAGAAAGCTTGCTAAGGTATTTCTTTACTCTTTAAGCCTGCTTTAAATTTCATCATAACAAATTAGAGAACTAGTCTAGTGTTTATATGGTTCTCATTGACATTTGCTATCTAGAGATCTTTTAGTGATGTTGATCACAAAGGTCTTAAACGTGAAGTGTGAATTGTTTGTTTGAATGATGAGTGGAGTGTTTTTGAAAATATGAGCTTCGTATTCTTTGAAAGCTGCTCTCTTGAGAAGTAATGATCCTGAGTAAATCTTTTTGTATTGCTTTTAGATCATGTGCTTGTAATAAAATTTGGTTTTCAAAAAGCACTTTGCTTCTCTTGTATGTTTCGTTGATTTAATTGAGTTTGAATATATGTAAGTTGTGGATACACCTTGAAGTCATGTGAACAATACATTAAAGATGACCTACGGTTAGTATCCATTTTGCTTCGGCACCTACATAGAACTCAATGAGCACCTTTATGAAAAGGGCTACACATTTTAGTTGTACAACCTCCCAATGTAGGAAAGGGCTACACCATTATGATGAGTGAAAGTTATCATGAAGTATATATGTTTATGTTAGAAAAATCAAAGAAGTGTTGAAAAAGAAAGAGTAAATAAAAAAAAAACTTTGATTCAAAGCATCAAACAGCTTAAAACAGTTTAGTTAAAAATCATGAATGCTCAAGTTGAAAAATAGAAATGGAATGACGAGTCACATGCAAGCACAAACTCATACGCTGAAATCTATTCTCTTAAAAGCAAAAATTCCAAATGATAATCTGTTTGACCATTTAAGGAAAAACTTAAGACAAATAGACGTTGATATGATTTGCATGTTAATTATCAAATTACTCATCTTCATATGCTTGAAGCAAATCCACACACACACACACTTGTTTTGCTTTCAAGTGAATTTTGTTATTCTAGCAATTTTAAAAGAATTATGAGAGAAATTAAAATTTATGGTGTATCTCTCATAGTTTATGTAGCTTATTTTGTTGAATTTCTTTTCAAATGCTTGAATGGGTAATTTTGTGGATATCATTGTGAACAATAGTATGCTAGACTTTGTTCTCTTATATGATATGTTCACATGGTTTAATTGGTTTAATTGTTGGCATATTGTTTGTTTAAAATTTTGAATCATATAAAATGCATGGTACTTAACTTATATTCTCTTGATATGCTTTAAGATTCATGGTTTCATTTTATGCCTTTCTATATTTGATTACTAACTTGCTTTGATTGTTTCCACTCATGCTTTTTTTTTTGTTTAGTGATTCTCTACATAAAGCTATGAGAAGAAATACGAAATCCGGGCTTAGTAACCCCCTCAACCCCGTAGACAAATACAAATCCACTACATCTCTCTGTAAGAAATCCAAATCCAATAGGTTGAAACCTTTGGGTACTGTAGGAACCAAGAAGTTCTTACAAGAGAGAGGTATTGATTTGTGTGACTGTAGGGAGTGTAGGGGCTCTTATGTTCATCCGATTATGATGTATAGACATTGTGGAACTTGGTTAAATATGCTTGGGATTGTCAATGATAGTATGGTTAGAGAATTCTACCATGAATATAAGAATAGTACTACCAATGAAGATACCTTTATGGATAAGAGAGGTGTTATCTTTAGAGGTAACTCAAAGAACATCAATGAGTTTCACAGGTTTCCCAATGATATTGAGTAAGATTTTCTTGATGTTAAAGTTATTGAGAATCTCAATGAGATGGGTAGAACTCTAAATGATGATAATGACTTTGAGTAGGGCAAATGGGCTTTTATTAACCAAAGTTAGTTATCTAAGGTTAGTGCCTTTTGGCATTTATTTGTTTATGCCAATCTTATAGGATCTTCTAATGCTATCGAACTAAACAAAGAGAAGATCAAGATTGTGTATGCCTTAGTGACTAACAAATCTATAAACCTTGGAGAAGTTCTAATGGAACTTATTGAGATTGCGGCTTGAGATTGCGGCTTGAGATCGCGGCTTATTTAACTCGGTTGAACAAAATGTTGGCATTCTTGGGGTTTATCACTTTATTATGTTTGGCTCAAGGTGTTAATAATCTTAAGAAGGATGTGCTTCTACCTCCGTTAAAGACGTTTGGTGATAAATATATGACATTTATGCCATACAAAAACAAGGGAAGGTCTCATGATACTTTTCAACTTTTTTATGGAACTCAAGATTCAAGTAATGTATCTACAACAACATGTTTTTTGGAATGGGCTATACAGTAGAAGATTAAAGTTGTAGAGTCACGAAGGAAGATTAAGGAGCTAAATGCTAAGATTAAAGTCTTGGAGGAAAGCATCTTCTTAAGAAAAGAATATACTCAAAAGCATTATGTGAGAATCAGTTGCTCAAAGTTCTTTGTTGGCACAAGTGGCTAGCAAAGAATCACATGATCTTGAGGTATCATTTTTTTCTTACCTTTTGGCTTCATTTTATGTTAAAATGGTGGAGAAAAAAACATGATATCTTCTACTACCTAGCTTACTTAGTTTTTTTTTTCCTATTTTTGATTGGCATCAAGCTTGATCTTTTATGGATGTAATAATTTTGAATTTGGTTAGAATTTGTTTTTTGGTTTTGCATGTATTTAGAGGGAGTGTACATGTATCCATATGATCTTAATTGTTTTATTCTATATTGAGCTTAAATGCCATATTTTTTTAAGTATATTGCTATATATTCTCTTGTATATTGTTGTGCTTCAAGTTTATTTTAGGTGATATCAAGAGAAGCTGAAATGAAGAAGTTCAAGACTTGTTGAAAATTAGTCTAGGTGATTAACCCATTGTAATGTGAGGGTGTGTTTTTGTGACCAATCTTCCTTTTGTATGTCTTAGTATTTGTATAGGTGTTTTGGCATGAAATTTGTCAAAAGGAGAGATTGTTAGATTTTTAAGTCATGTTAGCATACTTCCATACGAAATAACATTCCTTTGCATTGATTAGTTGTCTAGGTTTCATAGTTCATCAAACTTCAAGGAAGTTAGACAACATATCAAGCAAATCAAAGTCTTCAAGAGGAACAAGCTTTACAACATATCAAAGGTATATTTAGACCTTATTCCTCTTACAAGGCTTAGGCGCACACGATCATGCCAAATTGTCATATATTTTGGCCCTCAATTCCATTTCCCTTGTCTTGTTTTCATGCATTTTTACATTTCTTATGGCTCTTTTGTTGTGTTTACAGACAATTAGGTACATTTTGGAAGAGTGGATGGAAATCACAGAGTTGTGTAGAAAACAAGGAAGAATTGATGAAGTATAGAAATGTCAATGCACTGGCACTACGCGGGTCCTTACCCACGAACTACTAGAGCACTATGAAGAGGAATCTAAAGATTGGCAACTGCACAGGTCCCTTCTGTGCACCAATAGTGCAGAACCCGTGCAGCTTAGCAAACTAGGGAGCAGAGCATAGGCATCAGATCCATGCACGGGGTATATGCGCAGTTTTACAACCACGTAAAAATTGTGCATTTAATCAAATCTGAGAGAAGGAAGTCAGTGTAATCAGGTCATTGAACGGGTCACGGCGGGTCCCTACCTACACATTTCACCCGTTGGGAGTGCCACATCAGTAAAATCAGACCATTTCAAGACTCTTATATATAGGATGGATTCTGTTATCACACACATGCCTACACACCCATTCATAACAACTTTCTTTCTCTAGATCTAGGAATTAGTTTCTTTCCCAAAACCTATTCAATCCTTTCATTTTACTTCATCATCTACTCAACAAAATGAAGCAAGGAGATCAATTTGCAGCTTAAAGAAAGAGGATTCTTTTATGGGTTTTCTTCAGTTCTCTTCTCTTTGTTTATAATAGACATGAGTAACTAATCACCCCACTAGGGGGTTGATGTGATTCTTTGGTGAATTTTGGGCATTGTAATGAACTCAATATTTTTCTATCAATATATCAAATATGTTATATTCATTGTTTTAATTGATTTCAATGATGAATTGTCTTTGATTGTACATTCCTCTCTTAGCAATTTCTTTGAGAAATTATTTAAGTAGTTGATTGGGTATATATCCACTTGATCATAGCTTAATTGAATGGAAGGGTCAAACAATAGTACATTGCTTAAGTAAAACCCGGATTTATAATCTCAAATTTTATCTAATTATAAATGGGTAATTAATTCTATACATTTAGGATGGTTGCCAGTAAGAAGTTAAGCATAAACTCTATACATCTAGGTTGATGATTTTGTAAAGAGATTAATCCCTTATTTGATAGATGCTCATTCATGGACAATCACTTATGAGTGGCTAATACTATACATCTAGATCGGAAACTCATGAGAGATATACAACCAATTCTATACATCTAGATTGGTTACATTTGCCTTATGTTCATAATTGTGATTTAAAACTTTGCCCATTGTTTGCCTATTGGATCCATCAACCTCTTAGTCTATTTATCATACATTTTTCATCTACTACCTTATTTCATTTTAATTATTTTAGATTTAGTTTGAATCTTAGTTAACTTTAATACAACATTCATTGCAATTTACTTTTATTGCTTTTAGTTCTAGTCCAACAATTTGATCATACTGTTATAACACGATCTTTGTGGACGATACCCTATTTGCCACTATATTGTTTATAAATTTTGAGTGCAATCTTGGTTTATAACTTTTGTTTAACAAATTCTTTTACATAGAAAATGATGATTTTTCAGCACGCACACACTTACATTGCATACATTTATGTCCTAGGATTGTTGTGCTAATTTGGTATAACACATTCACACATATATTGAAGTTTGCACATGCAGTAGATTTAGTTTGACAACATTTGTAAAATTACATATTTTAGGACTATTTCTTATGTTTATCTATTTATGGTTTATGATATTTGACTTGAATATGTTCTCTTATTCTTCTATATTGAATCCCGATCATTTCGGTTACTCATTCATATGTTTCCAAGTTTGGAGTTGAAAGTTACAAAACTTTTCTGTGTTTGTCGTCTATGGTTTCGTTCTTGTGTATCGAGTCGAATTCCTATTTTTTGGTCAAGGTTTCATACTCTTCCATGTCCATGAGAGAGTTATGGTTTGTAATTCGAAAATGAATTTGAATTCAGAGTTAAGAGGCCAGAGAACGGTTGAAGAACGGGAGAGGAGCACGAGGGAAGTGGTCAATGGCCAAAGGCCATTTTGCTACCCTTCTCCGAGGAGGCGTATGGCCATTTCGGGGAGGAAGTCCTTCTACCATAGAGCTAGCCACATGCCTCCTCGGGGTTATGAGGTGGAGAGGCCATCTCTCTTGTCTGAGTTTCCTGTCTCTCATCATCATCTTCTCTCCCTTTAAAACTCTTTTCTCTCTCATTTTTCATTTCAAGAATAAAACAAGTGCATAAATTTTCTCTCCACTTTTCCTTTCATCCAAACACCATATCTCACTCATTTGATGTCCGATTTGAGTGATTTAACTTGAAGAATCTTTGTATTGGATTTTGCTATCATATCCAATAGAGTTTGAAGTCTTTTGATCAAGTTTTGTGGTGGTTCTACACCAAAATCCGAAACTGCACATTTTTGCAAGGTATTGATATATTCTTTATGATTTGAACTTTAAAGTCTTCCATTACCTTGGGTTTTCTTCTTCTATATTTGTACGTCACCTAAATAATAGCTATTGAGAGATAAAGCTTCACTTATAAGCTAGATGATCTTAATTTGAAACATGTATGTTGAGTTCGATTTTCTTAAAACCTATATTTTCACATGCTTTTGAGTTGTATTATGCTATCTTTCAATCTAGGACTATTTATGCTTCAATTGATTGATTTTGATGATAAATAGTTTCTACATGTGCTAGGTATTTTTAATTGAACATATTTAGGATTAGCACAATTAATTGTATATTTATAGCCTATTAGGATTTAATTGAATACTTTGTGAATCTGTGCTCCAAATGATTGCTAGATAATTTTGTTGATAATATCTATTGATTCTAGCATTTTTGTTTTAGTTCTGAAGTCTTGAACATGTGCCTCATGAACATCTGTTATTTTAATCTTTAGTACCATGAATGAAATCTAGATCTTAAGGCTTGTATGTGGTTTTTTGCATGTCCTAGATTTTTTTTCATTTTTAAAGAACTAGGCTACAATGCTTTAAGTACTTTTATGGCTCTATTTCTTTGTGAAGTGTATTTGATCCATGCATTTTGTATGTACATGCATCATTTATACGATGACATGATTTTAGGATTAAAAACTAGAATATCATACATTGTGTGCTCATTGTCTATTTCTAGTTTCCACAGAATATGTTGATCATCATGTTCTATGTTGCATGCTTGTTTGTGGTTTGCATTCATTGATCACACGTAGAATGTCCTTGTAAAAGACATAAAGTCATTGATCACCATATGAAATATTTAATAGCTGTAAAAAGTACAATCACTTCAAAAAAATTCATAATCTTTTAAACACTCTCGAACATGTGATTACACAAAACCTAAGAAACCCTCAAACTTAGAACCAACATCAGTAATCATTGCATCACCGTATGAAATATTTAACTGCTATAAAAAGTATAATCACTTAAAAAAATTCAAAATTTTCTAAATACTCTCAAACATGTGATTAAAAAAAATGTAAAAACAAAAAAACTAACAAACAGATAAGGGGGTTCCCCTTTACAACCAAGAATCTTCTCAGTTGAACACATCTACTCCTCATTTAGATTATAAGAGATAGATACTAGTGAACTCGATTCAATCAGTACCAACTTAGAGGAATCAGATGGAAAAAGAAGCTTCTTTTATAGGCTTACACAAAACCTAAAAAGAAACTCACATACATACAATATACCATTTTCACTTGGAACAACATCAGTCATCATGGTTTCATGATATGAAATACACCAAACCAGTAAGAAGAAAAGTCACCATCAAACAAAATAATATGTAACTTCTTTTTTTTTTTTACATAATTGATTTTCATTTTCCATTTAGACAAGATCTTTCTTACATTGTCTTGATTTTGAAAGAACTTTCTAAACAAATCAAGCAATGGAGACAAGATCAAATCTAAAGAGGAAGAGGAAAATGAAAATGAATAATGTGAAAAAATTATATAGGTTTGAATTGATCTTATTATGACAAAAAAAAAACGAAATATGTTTGAATTGATCTTATTCTGAGAAGAAGAATCTGATTCAATAGTAAGAGGAAGAGGAATTAACAAAGATGAGTTAGGGATTTAATTTAAAAAATAAAAATGAGTTTGGGATTTTAAAAGAATATTAATTTAACAAACCCTGATGTATCTGGGTTCTTGCATGTTGGCAATTCGTCTTTAGTTAGATGAATGCGTTGGTTGAGAGAAAAAGTGAGGTAGGGTTGTTGAGTATGATGTATGGTTTTAAACTACGATTTTGGGTTTTATATTTTATTTATAAGTCATGTAAATTATACAAACATCCTGCATAGTGATCAAGTTGAATAAAATCAAATTTAAAATAAATTAAAATATTTACAGTCTTTACACCAAGAAAGGAGTGACTTGTAAATAAAAATAAAGATAACATTGATTAAACAAATTAATTAATCAAATATATAGGTTGAGATGATGATTACTTGTTCTCGGTTTGAAGGTTTCTTAGGTTTTGTGTAATCACATGTTCGAGAGTGTTTAGAAGATTATGTATTTTTTTGAAGTGATTATACTTTTTATAGCTATTAAATATTTCATGCAGAGAACCCATCATTGTTGATGTTGATTCTAAGTGAAGGTGGTATATGTATGTTTGAGGGTTTTTTAGGTTTTGTGTAATCACATGTTCGAAAGTGTTTTTATTTGAAAAAGGTACAAATTGATGGAATATGTTAATCGTTCGTTATGTATAATAAAGACCAGAAAACATACTAACTTATTAATTTGTGACCATATCAAAACTCTTCAAAGGTTAATGAACTCGATCACACCTTATTTGATGTTGCTAATGGTATAAACTATATACTTTGATTATGTTTGTTGTTCCATTACAGTAATGCTTTATTCCATATTACAAAACATGCGTACTTACTAATTTGTGACCGTTTCAATTTAACATTAGTGTTTATGTTGATGGAAAAACAGGAAAATAGCTCCATGACAATATATTTAGTCAAAATGAAATTAAAAGCATGATAAACTTTTCTACAAAATTTTAAATTTCTATCCATACTATATTTTTAGTGTCAATATAAATGTATTTTTTATGATCACAAACTATTATGTACAATCGCTTAAAATTTCAAAACAAGTTGACACTAGTAGACTTATATTAAGCCTTCCTTTTTTTTATTAAGGATGCTATAGTTATCTCTTGTTATTTTCATCTTTTATTTTGACTAAATTTGAAATTTATTTAATTTGAATATTTTTTTTTTCAAGGTCTGATAATTAAATTATAAAATTAATGGATGACATGAAACAAGTAAATTTAGCTTTTGTCGATGTGTATCCTGGTCCAATTTAGCTTTGGCTTGTAATGAACTAAGCTTTTCACATTCTTAATGTGGCTTGTAATGGACTAGGTACAATTTGTTTGTGTTAATGTCTAGTAGTGATGTGGTCCATGTGGCCTAATTCAATCTCCACAAGTCAATTGAAATAACATCTTTAGGTGGTCCAACAATTCCAAAATGGCTCACTATGAAAAAACAACACAATGAGTAAAATTGCATCTACACTAATGACAATGACTAATTGTCAGCGGCCCAATTCAAACTCCACAGGTCACTTTGTTTTCGACAACCTTTGGATCTTTTATAATATGGCTTCATGGACAAGAATCATTCTTTTTTTTTTTTGGCCTTTTTTCTAATTTCATCATTCAACCCTTGTAAAGTAATTTGCAAAACAAGGATTTAACTTTTCAACAAATTGAATACTTTTACAACAATTGAAGGGAACCGAGAAATATCGATTCCCTTAGAAAACTCATCATCTAGCTAAAGTTTGATAAGAACATCACGTGCTGCTGACTTTGTCCACCTCTTAAATATCACGGACTTGGGAATCTTTTTAAGGAGCTTTACTTTCATAAAATAGAACATATGATGACAAGAAATTTCTTTACATTCAAACAAATTGCAGTAACACGAAAACAAAGGTTGGTTGTGCTTTTTTGAATCCCAAACACCATCTTCATCTATTTCTTGAAAGTCTAGCATGTCCAAATGGTAAACAAATTTCCTTTTCTTATCAGGAAATTGATATCTTGACAGATAGTATACGCGACAGTTTCTCCTCCTATGCAATATGTGTAAATTTTGATTCATGCATAACCTATTTAGCAATGTCTAGATAAATTTGATCAACATATACATAAGATGCATGCTCCTTCAATAACTTCATGTGGCTTAAAATGATTGGACTCATACTCTTAGAAATGTAATGCAACAAAATAAATTGTTTCTTAACCGTATAAGAGCCGAGCCCTATCAATTTAAGGAATGAATTCAAATAATTTATCTGAGCGTACTTCTAAACTAATGGTACTCTAAAAATGAAATGGAATGCGTGAGTCTAGATGACCCTTCGTAACTGCATTAATCATTGATGAGTATAGCGGACATAAGTAAGGGTATCGTTCCCACGAGGAACTTGAATGTGTTCTATTGATTAATCTAGTATAATTCACCAAAAATTATGCTAATGAGAAATTGCTTGTAAAATGCTAAGTTCAAAGATAATAAAGATAAGCTAAGGAGATAATGATGCAAAATGCTAATAACAAAGTTCTTAACCTAATTTCTATAATTAAAGATCTATATGTAAGAGATTCAAGTGTAACCTACACAAGATTTGTCAACTAAGAGATAGATCCACTATTCATGCAATCAACATATAAATCCATTAAGCATAAGTGCAAACTCAAAATAGATAAAAGACATAGTAGATCATTACTAAAAGTGTTCAATGTATACAATCATCAAATCCTCAACAAAAAGGATTTAGCCACTCATTGTCAAATAAATACTTTTAAAGTAAAGAGAAAGATAAAGAAAGCTCATGGATCCTTGATGCTCCCCTCTAGCATGCTCAACAAAACCTTTCTCGATTCACAAATAGTAGATCTGCCTACCACTAATTAGAAGATTCTAATTCTAAGTTGTGAACTCTAAAATGTTTAATCTAAAGTGCAAGATCAAAGTGAAAGTGATTATAAAAAGGGGTGTTTCTAACTCTAGCTACAAAGATCACACACTTTGTCTACAAAGACAATTGTATTTTTATAGTGGTTAGAAGATTTGGATGAAATCCGCTTTCAAAGTGACATGGACTAGGATTTGTGACCATAATTTATGATTTGTGACCATAATCTATGATTTGTACCTCGAAGTGTCATGTAGCAGTCTTACCGGCTCCTGATTTGCCACTTCAATCTGCTGTTGTAACTCGGAGATCTTCATACATGATTGTACTACAACTTTGTTCTATGACATCGACATCGACATCGTTGTGCCTATTCGCAGTGTCTTCTGGTGGTGATCTAATGGATGATTTTTTAAGGTTGAACTTGAAAATACAATCACGGTTAAATGCTCAAAGCTAACCTGGAGGGGGGGGGGGGGGGTGAATAGGTTAGACACCTTTTTCGAGTCCCTTATAAACAAACAAAAGTTTGTCCATCTCGATTGCTTGTATCACAATATATATATTAATTAAAGACAATTAATCAATATATAAACACAAGTAAAGTGTGATACAAACAAGTAATTGTAACACATACACAATCTATATTATAGAAAGGAAGTCAACATACATAAAGAGTTCTATCCACAATACAAATATTAAAAAGATAGGAATAGAGAAAAGTTGACACAAGATATAACGTGGTAAGCCTCCGAAGAGGAAACATCCAAGAGCTAGCAACCACCAGCAAACATAATCCACTAGTAGATAAGACAAGTACAATATCTCAAGTGACCTCTTCACCTAGAAACTACCATCCTATCCTACTCTAGAAGTTGCCGCCCTATGCTCAACAATCCGAGGCTTCACACCACTTGTCAAGACTTCCTTGCTTACCTTATCCGGATCTTCATGACCCAAGGCAAGACTTCTTGCTCAACTAAGTCCTCACGACTCCAGTCAAGACTTCCTTGCTCACCTATCTGAGTTCTCCCAACTCTAGGCAAGACTTCTTGCTCGACTATCCAAGGCTTCACACCTCTAGCCAAGACTTCCTTGCTTGACAATCCAAGGCTTCACACCTCTTGCCAGGACTTCTTGCTCAACACCATAGTTCTCACACCTATTGTCAAGATTTCCTTCTCAAAAGGCATCTAGGTGATCATGAATGCAAAACACAAACAAGCATGCAAATTAAAATGCTATGATCAACACATCCTATGGAAAATACTAGACATGAGCATGAATGCACAAATCACATACTGTCTAGTTAATCATGCATGTGTAATCAAATCTAGATCATGTAAGATATGTTCAACATTAATCACAATCTAGATACATGCATATAGCTAAACTTGAATCTCTAGATATGATCAACAAATCACAAGATCAAGTTTAAATCATACAAACTTAAACATGCTAAAATCATATGACAAAGTCAAATAGATTAAAGCAAAAGTTCTAGAGCATATTCCTAATCATAGATTCAACAAATCTCATGAATAACTCAAAAGAACATAAGCACATGTATTATGTGAGAATTTCGGCCAAGAGAGCCTACTACATGTGAGGAACTTTTTTTCACAAAATCAATCAATCAAAGATCATAAAATAGTCCTAGAATCAAAGCTAGCACAATACAATCCCAAACATGTGATAACAGAGGCAAAATGAAAACCTAACTCAACATGAATGATTTCAATTGAAACTCAATCTAGCTTTGAAAGTGTTCAAAACACAAATCTAAACACTCACAATATACAAATATATGTAGAAGAAGAAAACCCAAGGCAATTGACCAAGTTTTAAAAGAAAACTTTGAGAGAAAATCAATACCTTAGTTGATTTAGGTGCAGTCTCGTTTTTGTATGATTAGACACCGAAAAAAGCAGCAAAACTTACTCAAACCTTCAGAGAAATGATGGAGGATGAATAGATTAACAATCTCAATATATAATCACTCAAATCGAAGTTCAAATGAAGAAGTTATGGTATTTAGACGATGAGAAAATTTAGAGAGAAAAATTTTGCACACTTGATTTGAATTTCTTCTTAGAATGAAATGTGAGAGGGAAAGAGTTTATAAAGGAGTGTGATACTTGGACAAGTGAAATGACCAAGAGGGGCAAGAAGAAGCCAAGCAAGGTTGCTGCCTGAGATGGCACGTGGGCATCTCGGGGCAGCAAGCCTTCTGCCCCGAGATGGCCACGCGCCATCTCTGGAAAGAAGTATATGCTTGCTTCTTTCTCCTTCGACCCTCCTTCGCGTTCTTCGACCGTTCTCCTGCTTCAGAACTCGGAACTCAAATCCGTTTACGGATTTCGAACCATAACTCTCACACAGACATGGAAATATAAGATACTCAACACAAAAAATAATAATTCGACTCGATATACGAAGACGAAGACAATGTATGAAACATGAGTTGAAAATGTAGTATCTTTTGACATAGAACTTGAAATCAATAGTATGAGTGACCGAAATGACCGAAACTCAATCAAGAATGATTTAAGATTAAATCCAAGTTCAATATCCATGTTATACAAACATATACACATACAAACACAATTCACACTAGAATGCAAACTACATAGAGATAGTTTCCAATCATGCATATTCCAAAACATGTTATTTCCAAACCAATGCATGAGCATTCATCTTCAAGTGTGTGAATGTGTTATACATGGTGCACAACGATGCAGGGACACATATGAATGAATTGTATGTGTGTGCCTATAAAGGTGCACAACGATGTAGGGACACAAATGTGTGACATGTGTGTGTGTGCCTATAAATGTGCACAACGATGTATGGACACAAATGTATGAACTTTTGAACTTTCAATGATATGTGTGTGTGTGCCTATGCCTTGTAAAAGAAAGATAAGGTCTTAGTATACCTTTATAGAACCAAATTGCATCCTTTCTCTTTGAAGACATAGAACTTTCTCTGACTTGTTGTTTCTTTTTCCTTAAAGTTTGAATAATCATGAACCTAAACAACTAAGTCATTACAAGGTAAACATCATTTGGATATGGAATTAATGCCAACACAAACTAAAACCTAACAATCTCCCCTTTTGGCAAATTCCAAATCAAAACACCTATACATTTCCTACAAATATAAAAATGAAGATAGGTTACAAAATCACTCCCTCACATTACAATGAGTAAGATTCCTATAACTAATCTTCACCAACTCTTGAACTTCATCTTGATCTTCTCTTGAAGCAACCTACATATCATCTCAAAGCACAATGCATGTACAAGAGAAAAACAACAAATGACAACATATAATATGGATAAGAATATACAATGAAGTCCACAATACATGTATCTCCCCCTTAATACATGCCAAATACAAGAATTTTTAACCAATTCTTAAGACTAATTATTACATACCATTGAAAGTTCAAAAGTTCACAAAAACAACATAAAAAGGAAACTAAGTAACTAGCAGCACTTAACAACTCTTTCTCACCCCTTTTGACATGAAATGATGCTAAAAGGTAAGAAACATACAATGAGACTCAAATACTAGCTACTAGATCCACCAAAGAAAGATGTGTGTGTAGTTGACCTAACATAATGCTTGAGAGGTGGTCTTGAACTTGATGCAATACACTCCTCCGACTCTTTTATTCTGGCATCTTGTTTTTCAACTATAGCACTAAGCTCATCAACCTTCTTCTTCAAATGCAAAGCCCAATCCGGAAGAATGTTTATGCTAGTCTCTTGAAAATCAACTTGTGAACTATTAAATAGTCCAAAAGTATCACATGTCTTACCCTTATCCTTATATGACATGTATGACACACGTTTATCACTATACTTTTCCAAGGGTTGTACCAACATATCATCTCCACTACTTTGAACACCACGAGCTTAACACAAAGAAGTTATAAACCCCGGTAATTCAAGCTTTTTATCTCCTACAGTTGAGAAAGCCGTATTATCTAAGTAAAACATAAGCAAATCCCCAAGGTTTATAGGTTGATTAGTCACTAAGGCATATACTATTTTGATCTTGTCTTTATTCAACTCGGTTGAATTCGAAGATCCAATAATATTTGTGCAAATAAAAAGATGCCAAAATGCACTTGCCTTAGTTAACTCATGTTGACTAATATAATCTCTACCTTTCCACTAAAAAGAAGCATTATCACATAGAGTTCTACCCATGATATTAAGATTCTTAATGATATCAATATCTAGAAAGTTTGAATCAATATCACTAGATAGCCCAAGAAACTTGTTAATGTTTACCGGGTTAACTCTAAACACAATACCCCTAATATCCATCAAAGCATCCAATAAGGTGGCACTCTCTCTATATTCATGATAAAATTCTCTAACAATAGTGTCATTCACTATTTCTAGCATGCTCACCCAAGATTCCCAATTTCTATCCTTAATGCATTTAAGAACATAAGAATCTTTACATTTACCTAAGTCAATCCTCTTTCTTGAAATATATTTTTAGTTGCAAAGATCCCTAAATCCTTTGACCTTGAAGCTTTGGATCCCTTTGAGGTAGACTTGGCTTTCACAATGGGATTCGAATGATTTCCACTTCCAGTAACCTTAGTTCTTCCCATTTGTTTTTGTGAAATAAGATACTGTATACATACAACAAAAGTGAGTGAAAGACAAAACAAGCATATTAGTCACAAATATATAAACACAATGACATATGACTTAAGAATGAATCATCATGCAAGACAAAGATAGTGAGTAATATCTTACAATTATCATTAAGTCAAAATATGCCAACATGTAACAAAATGAAGGATGTGAACATTTCATAAAAGGGAACAATGTCTAGTATACAATGCTCCCCCTTGATAAATGCTATAACTAAAATTCATGATAGCATATGGTTCACAAAGATATTCACACAATCACACATTCAAGCAATTTGAAGAAATATCAACAAAATAAGCTTCATATGCTAAGAGAGAAACACAAAGATTTTTCAAGTTCTCTTATAATTCTTCAACAATTGCAAAGATATCATCATACTCATAAACAAAGTGTGTGTGTGAGAGATATGCTTCAAATATATATCAAAAAGTAGTTTGATAATCAACATGCAAACAATTTCCAACAACTATTCATCTTAAGATTTTTCCATAAAAAGTCAAACCGATTATCATCCGGAATTTTTGATTTTAAGAGAATAGATTTCAACACATGAGCGTGTGTGTGCATGTGGATCGTCATCCCATTTTTTGTTTTTCAACTAAACTTCTTTTTAAGCCTTCCTCCTTTTCTTTTTAGGCTTTGAATCAAAGATTTTTTTCTTATGAATTCCTTTCAACACTTCTTTGATTTTTTCATTTTTTTACATAAACAAAATTCACTTCATGATGGCTTTCACTCATCACAATGGTGTAGCTCTTTCCAACATTGGGTAGCTTTCACAACCAATGTGTGTAGCTCTTTTCATGAAGGTGCTCGTTGAGTTCTATGTAATTGCCGAAGCAAAATTCATTTTAAATGTACTTAAGCACAAAAACTTCAAGGTGTATCCAATGTTTACATATTAGTAAACTTAACCTACTAGCAAAACATATAAGAGAAGCAATGTGCAAATTTTAGAAAACCAAGATTTTATGGCTCATAAGCACATGATCTAAGAGCAATAAGTAGAGACTTATTCTAGATCATTACTTCTCTAATGAGTAGCTTTCAAAGAATATGAAGCTCATATTTTCAAAAAATAAGGCCACTCAATATCTATACACAAACAATCATCAAAGTTAAGATCAATGTGAACAATATCACTATTAGATCCTAAAATAGCAAATGTCAATGAGAACCATATGTATGCTATACAAAATTCTCTAATATGACATGCTATGAGATAAGTATCAAAAATTGAGTTAAAAGATGAATATCTAAGAGAATATGCATTAGAGAATAGAAATACCTTTTTGCACATTATATTCACCAAATATCATACTTCCACCCTTTTTATGAGCACTCTTGCCTTGAATGTCCTCATGACACCAAGTTGACGATGTTTCTCAACAAGAGTATACAAAGCATAATATCTCAACTCAATCAACACATATAACAAAAGAACTTCTTCAAAGTTAATCAACAAATTTTGACCATCATAACAAACATGATGTGAGATAACAAAGTTCATATCAATACATGGAGTATTCAAAGCTAGCAAGCAAGAATTCTCAACACATAAGAGCACTCACCATTGAACCACTTGTTCTTGGGTGTACCTACATAAACATTTTCAATATCATCCTTCACAACAATGTTAAATCTAGAGTAAAGTCTTTCAATGACTTGATTAACAAGAATATCATTAACACACTCTTCCTTAACATTTTCAACACAAGCTTTGTCAAGTTGAACAAGATTAGAATTCTTTCTACTTTACAACGTTTTCTCATGCTTAGCAATATTATCATGTTTCTCAACTTTCAAGGCTTTAGCATGTTCAAGTTGAAGTTTAATTTCCTTATCCCTAGATTCATTTCCTAATTTGAATTTTTCAATTTATTTATAACACCTAGACTTAATGTGACCTATTGTGTTGCAATAACGGCAAATTGGAATAAAAGATGAGATCGTACCTTTTGGAGTTGAACAAGCTTCAGTAGGAGTTTGCAAAAATACCTTGTTTGCCAACTTCTTCTTGGCTTTTGATCATCTCTTCTTGTGTGGTTTCTTATCAATCAAGACTTCATCAAAGTGTGTAGGAAGTGGTGCTCCCAAGAGCTCCTCTTCAACTACCAAGTCGTCTTCACCACTATGAGAGTTAACAAGATTCCTAACACTAGACACACTAACCAAATCATTCACTCAATCCTTGATAGCCTCCTTAGCCATGTCTATTTCTTCCATCAATTCTTGTTCTCTATTCTTCAAAGAAGCTATCACATTATCCTTCTCAAGGTTAATCATATCAAGTTCTCTAAACTTCTTCATAATATCACCTTTTTCACCAAGAAGTCTACGAGTAACAACCACAAACTCATCTAGTTGCTTCTTGATCAAATCATCCTTCGCAACTACTTTTCTTTGAGCATTGTCTCTATCTTCTTTAAGCTTTTCTATCTTTTTCAACAACTCAAGATTAGCAGGAATGGAACTAGAGCTTCCATCATGATTTGCATCAAGGTTCTTGTTCAAAGATATTGTACTACCAACATCTAGTGAAGAATGAGAAGCCGTTAGAGCTAAAACGATGCTCACCAACTCTTCATCACTTGAAGACTCACTAGTAGAGCTCTCATTGTCACTAGAATTATCATCACTCCAAGTAGCCGCCAACACTTTGCCTTTCTTGTCTTTCTTAGATGGCTTATTGGAACATTCACTAGCAAAGTGACCAAAACCTTGACAATTATAACATTGAACTTCCTTTTTGTTCATGGTTTGACTATTCTTCTTAATCCTTGGAGATGATGTTCTCTTGACTCTTTTTTCCTTAGAAGACTTACCTCTAGGCTTGGCATTCTTCTTTAGAAACTTCTTGAACCTTCTAACCAAAAGCGCCATCTCTTCATTTTCATCATCACTCTTATCCCCTATAGCATTGAGAGCGATTCCCTTACTCTTGATCTTTGGCTTCAAGCATATCTCATAAGTTTGGAGAGACCCAAGCAACTCATCAATATTCATACTATCCTTATCTTTGCTTTCCTCGATGGCCGTCACCTTTGATTTGAATCTCTTAGGGAAAGACATAAGGATTTTCCAATTGAAACGCTCTTTTGAGATAGGTACTCCAAGTGCTTGACATTGGTTAGCTATGTTAAGAAGCCGGAATTGAAAGTCTTCAAATTTTTCTTCCTCACCCATACTTAAACCTTCAAATTGTGATGCCAACATTTGAAGCCTTGATTTCTTCATCGCTAAGGTTCCTTCATTAGTAACTTGGAGAGTATCCCAAACTTCCTTTGCGGATTCAAGATTTTGAATGTAGAAGGATTGATGCCCATCAACTCCTCGAAAGATGGCATTCATAGCACAATGGTGACATTTTGCAACCTCAAACTCATTCGTTGTCCATTCATTCCTTGGCTTGAGTATCATGGTTCCATCTTCTTGAACCTTGGTAGGAGGACTATAACCTTCTTCCACTACCATCCAAACCCTTTCATCAATAGAGCAGATGTAGGCTTTCATCCTCAACTTGCAATACCCATAGGTAGTGCCACGAAGTAATGGTGGCCTAGTATTTGAGGCTCCTTCCGCCAATACATCATCTTGTAAACCCATGACTTCAAACGCCTTGCAAAAATTGTGAAAGTATCACCTCGGACTCACACTAAGTGCAATCTAGTGTCCTGCTCTGATACCAATTGAAAATACAATCACGGTTAAATGCTTAAGGCTAACCTAGAGGGGGGGTGAATAGGTTAGACACCATTTTCGACTCCCTTAAAAACAAACAAAAGTTTGTCCCTCTAGATTGCTTGTATCACAATATACATTAATTAAAGACAATTAATCAATATATAAACACAAGTAAAGTGTGATACAAATAAGTAATTGTAACACATACACAATCTATATTATAGAAAGGAAGTCAACATACATAAAGAGTTCTATCCACAATACAAATATTAAATAGATAGTAATTGAGAAAAGTTGACATAAGATATAACGTGGTAAATCTCCAAAGAGGAAACATCCACGGGCTAGCAGCCATAGGAAAACAAAATCCACTAGTAGATAAGACAAGTACAATCTCTCAAGTGACCTCTTCACCTAGAAACTACCCTTCTATCCTACTCTAGAAGTTGCCGCACTATGCTCAATAATCCGAGGCTTCACACCTCTTGTTAAGACTTCCTTGCTCACCTTATCCGGATCTTTACGACCCAAGGCAGGAATTCTTACTCAACTAAGTCCTCACGAATCTAGTCAAGACTTCCTTGCTCACCTATCCGAGTTCTCCCAACTCTAGGCAAGACTTCTTGCTCGACTATCCAAGGCTTCACACCTCTAGCCAAGACTTCCTTGCTTGACAATCCAAGGCTTCACACCTCTTGCCAGGACTTCTTGCTCAACACCATAGGTCTCACACCTATTGTCAAGACTTCCTTCTCACAAGGCATGTAGGTGATCATGAATGCAAAATGCAAACAAGCACGCAGCATAGAATGCTATGATCAATACATCCTATAGAAAATACTAGACATGAGCATGAATGCACAAATCATATATAGTCTAGTTAATCATGCATGTGTAATCAAATCTAGATCATGTAAGATATGTTCAACATTAATCACAATATAGATACATGCATATATCTAAACTTGAATCACAAAATATGATAAACAAATCACAAGATCAAGTTTAAATCACACAAACCTAAACATGCTAAAATCATATGACAAAGTCAAATAGATTAAAGCAAAAGTTCTAGAGCATATTCCTAATCATAGATTCAACAAATCACATGAATAGCTCAAAAGAACATAAGCACATGTATTATGTGAGAATTTCGGCCAAGAGAGCCTAATACATGTGAGGAACTTTTTTTCACAAAATTAATCAATCAAAGATCATAAAATAGTCCTAGAATCAAAGCTAGCACAATACAATCCCAAACATGTGATAACATAAGCAAAATCAAAACCTAACTCAACATGAATGATTTCAATTGAAACTCAACCTAGCTTTGAAAGTGTTCAAAACACAAATCAAAACACTCACCATATACAAATATATGTATAAGAAGAAAACCCAAGGTAATTTACCAAGTTTTAAAAGAAACTTTGAGAGAAAATCAATACCTTAGTTGATTTAGGTGCAGTCCCATTTTTGTATGATTAGATACCAAAAACAGAAGTAAAATTAACTCAAACCTTCAGAGAAAAGAAGTAGGATGAATAGATGAACACACTCAACTTCGAATCACTCAAATCGGAGTTCAAATGAAGAAGTTATTTTGCACACTTGATTTGAATTTCTTCTTAGAATGAAATGTGAGAGGGAAAGAGTTTATAAAGGAGTGGGATATTTGGACAAGTGAAATGACCAAGAGGGGCAAGATGAAACCAAGCAAGCTTCCTGCCCGAGATGGCATGTGGGTATCTCGGGGCAGCAAGCCTTCTGCCCCGAGATGGCCACGCTCCATCTCGGGAAAGAAGTATATGCTTGCTTCTTTCTCCTTCGACCCTCCTTCGCATTCTTCGACCGTTCTCCGTCCTCCGAACTTGGAATTCGAATCCGTTTGCGAATTATAAACCATAACTCTCACACAGACATGGATATATAAGATACTCAACCCAGAAAATAATAATTCGACTTGATATACGAAGACGAAGAAATGTATGAAACATGAGTTTAAAATATAGTATCTTTTGACTTAGAACTTGAAATCAATAGTATGAGTAACCGAAATGATCGGAACTCAATCAAGAATGATTTAAGACTAAATCCAAGTTCAATATACATGTTATTCAAACATATACACACTTAAAAACAATTCACACTAGAATGCAAACTACATAGAGATAGTTTCCAATCATGCATATTCCAAAACATTTTATTTCCAAACCAATGCATGAGCATTCATCTTCAAGTGTGTGAATGTGTTATACATGGTGCACAATGATGCAGGGACACATATGAATGAATTGTATGTGTGTGCCTATAAAGGTGCACAACGATGCATGGACACAAATGTATGATATGTGTGTGTGTGTCTATAAAGGTTTACAACGATACAGAGACACAAATGTATGATATGTGTGTGTGTGCCTATGCCTTGTAAGAGAAAGATAAGGTCTTAGTATACCTTTGTAGAACCAAATTGCATCCTTTCTCTTTGAAGACATAGAACTTGCTTTGACTTGTTGTTTCTTCTTCCTTGAAGCTTGAATCATCATGAACCTAAACAACTAAGTCATTACAAGGTAAACATCATTTTGATATGGAATTAATGCCAACACAAACTAAAACCTTACAGAACTCACAGTCTTGTGTTGTAGTCTTTTCCAGAATTGAACTGCTAGACAGAACTCTCAGTGGGGACTTCGTAGAAACTGATTGGTTTGACTGCTACCTCTTTTAGCTGGATCCAACTCATAGTTTCTTCTCGTAATGGCATCTACCTTTGATCTATCCCCACGTTTATCTAGTTGTTACTCGTAGCATTAACATGTAGATTTGATCTACTAGGACTTAATCATAACTTCAACTGGCAGAGATTTCTTGACTTGATTTGTGACTTGCTTCTGTGAGTTGGAACTCGCAGATTTCTTCTAAAATGCAATTTTAACTTTATTTTCACCCTTAATCCTCATTAAGTCTGAAATTTCCTACGAATATCAAAAATACATACAAAGGACTCAAAGATATAGTTAAAAGACACAAATGTCCGATAAACGAACACAAAAAGGATAAATTTGACACTCAAAATATATACAAGCTTAGAGCGATCAAAACCCCAAAACCTAGCCTTTGCTCATCCTCGAGTAAAACTACTAAAAAGAAACTAGCCGAAATATACTTCTAAAATGTTACGAGAGCCAATGTTTCAAAAGATTTTCATTGTGATACGTGTGAATGAAGAGATCAAGCGAAAGATACTGAGTAGTAAATTACAAAATGTCATTACATATGAAATTGCACACGATTAAATCCCACACTCTAACTTCGAAGTTTCAAAGACTATGAACTTGAATGCTATTGGGATTATGCTCGATAGCGAGAGTGTAATAATGTATTTGAGAATCTTTTCATATTAATAAAAGTGATTTCTAGTTTAACAAATCTTATAGCATTTATAGTTTAATTATTATAATTGTTAAAAGTAAATAATCATAAGGTCAAACGAATATGAGAAAAGAAGAATTGTTCGTATATCTGGATAAGTATAAGGTAGACACAATTCTTTAGTTAGTCTTGAATAATATTCACAACTTAAGATAATGGTTATTTTCATTTATCATGTCAAAGTTGTAGATTTTTAAGAAAGCAATTGAGTGGGATCAGATGTGGTATGATGAGTCTAAAATCATCAAAGTGTGGTGTGTTTGGGCAAAGAATCTAGTACACTGGGTGCATTGAATAGGATCACAGTGAAATACTTTATCCAGAACCATCAATGGATAAAAGTTTTCACTTGAAGATAATAGAAGAGTCTATCTCAATCCTGAGATGAATGATGGAGTTATGTTTGCAAGTGTTATCATTTGAGCTATCACTGAGTACGATTATATAGCATAGTCTATCCTCGGTAGTTTGGTGGTATTCAATTTTTAATCGATAGAGGACTTCATTTATAGATATGGACACTGTGGCTCCATTTATTAAATGAGAGTCGGAAATCATCATATGGATGTTTTGTGGTATTGGATATTAAATCTCAATGTTAGGTTTTCAATAGTGTCTATTAAGCTATAACTTCTGGACAAGTCAAAATATCTAAGTTCATAATGTGGTCATATGAGTAAATATGGTAACTTGGAGAGCTATAGGCAATCTGTGAGCTCTTGACGATTACTGAGACTCTTCACAAGGATACACTATCTCCATTAAGATTGTCTAAGTGAATCATTTGTTGATTGTGATTAGGTTATGTCTATTGGAGCTTAAATTTAGATAGCCCGCCAAAATCTCCAATTAACACGAACTTGCATGAATCATTTGATATATTCTACAGGACCAATTTATTGGTCTATCTAGAATTGTGCTAAGGCATGTGCACTTGTTTCTTTTTGGTAAGAATGGGATAGTTCACATGTGGACTATTTATTAAAGTCCAATGGATTTAATAAAATATATATAAAAAAAATTTATTGGCCCATATTTATATGGTCTGGGCGACTAGGGCTTGTAAAATAGCCTTATATATTGTTTTTTATTTTATTATTTAATTAAATGGAAATTAATTAATTAATTAATTAATTGTTTAATTAAAAGTCAAAATCTTTTTCCTAGTAGGAGATGGTCTCCTAGAGTCATATCATTATTGGTAATATGATAAGTATCAAGTACTGTATTTGATAAGTAGATAAATAAAAGGAATTTATTTATCTAATCAAATTAGAAAGCATTTGATTTCTATTAGAACTCTAATTGAAAACTGGTCAAATTAGGAAGTTTTTGATTTAGTCACAATTTAATTATATTCAATAATTGGTTATTGAATAAATACACTATTTCAGTTGGATTAGGAGTCTTGGCATGGAAAAGAAATCTTTTTTGAAAAAGGATTCTTTGTCACTAAGTGAATCTACCTAGAGATAGGATTCTTGCCTGCCAAGTAAATCCTCTTTAGGAAAGGATTTGAGAACCTATATATATCCTCATAAAAATTTCGGCCAAGGCTAATATCTACGACAAAATTTCGGCCAATGGTGGAGTTTTATGAAAGAGAATTCGGCCAAGTGTAGAATTTTGAGAGAGAAAAATTTAGTTTTCGCTCTAGACAAAATTCGGCCAACTCATAGATATTGTGTATAGAATTAAACCAAGAAGAAGAGAAAAGGGGAACGTTTTTGTTTCCGATAGTGCACTAGTATCCTTTATATCAAAAGGATTTTGTGTACAAAATCGAATCGGGTCCATACGAGTTTCAATCAAATAGATTGATAATTCACAAGTGACCGAACGTTCTTGGGTTTTCTCTTGAAGGATTATTGTGACTAACAAAAAAAGGATTTGTTTCCATTCTCAGGTATGCAATTTAAAGAAAGAGAGCCTACACTCTTAGGTGATTCATGTTCGTGATTGGATTGGAAGATCTTACGGATTCGATTCGACGCTAGTTCAATCGTCACGAAAAAAAGGTACGATACTTTTAATATATGTCAATTAATCTAGGGTTAAGGTTCTTTCTTTTAAAGGGAAAATTTTAAAAATATACCAAACCCTAATTTTTATGCTTCCACCGCGTTTTGAATCGGTTTTTCCCTACAATTGGGATCAGAGCCAGGTTCTACTCTTGATTAATTGATGTATATATACATGAATCTATTTCATTTTATTGGAAATATGCATGTTTTAGAAAGAGATGGCACTCTAGGTATTCACATATATATTTACATTGGAATGTATGGATATATATATACATATGTTCTATATTGTGATTTGTTATTGCTCAATTTTGGTTCTAGATTTTCAATGTATTTTTTGTTTTGGGATTGTAACAAGAAGGGTGACATATCATCGCCATAATTTTCTTCTTTGTAGTTGCTATTTTTTTTTATTTAATGTTGTAATAATAATAGAAAAAACTGAAGTATTTTATTGCTTAAAATATCATTGTAATATATTCAAGTATCGAAGATTCAAAGATTTAAAGAATTGGGAGCAACCGGAACAAGTTTGGTACCGTGCACGCCATAGCAACAATCATGCATGCGGATACGATTGTTGTGGCATGGGCTGCGCACGGAAGCCCTATGGATGTCATGGGCTGAACACGACAACCTTTTATGGAGCTAAAGGGTACGCATGCCAATGGGAGGCGGCCAAGGGTGTGCAAACGGATGATGGTCGCGTGCAGACTGTTCTCCAAGAAATGAGATTTTTATATTCCAAGACATGTAATTAACTTGCTTTTCTAGGATGGACCAAAATTATAGCTATTTGTATTTTCATAAATATTGCAATGTTTGCCATCATTTGCTAACATGTCATATAGAATAGCAGTGCCACTCATATATCTCTTTTGCTATGAACATGCATTGAATGGTTTAGGTATCTAATTGACATCTAGATAACTTGGTAATCATTGTATTGAAGTCGATCACACACCTTAAATAATTGAGTGGGAGAAGGTGTTTTGGAACACCTTAGACCTCCAAGTTTAGTTGAGCTTTATGTTTTGTGTAATAACTCCCCAAGGGGTATTCATGATTGGAATTTAACAAGATACTTCCTTACAAGGATAAACTAGACAATTGGCCAAAACGATATCTACTCCTAAATGACGGATATTCATGAGGGAATATATTGAAGGTCGATAATTTGGTAACACACTTAATGTGATTTTATTAATATCCTCCAAAGAGTTCTTGTTTATAAAATTGCAAGGCTAAAATTGAAAATGCTGGCTGTTATGATAACAATTAGGTGGGACCTAGTTCAACTAGTAGATGGTGTGAACTCCCAAAGGAGGCGTGATATTTTTGAGTGTTGGATCACCGTTGAATTTTACGATTGAATTATTTTACTTAATTCAAGATAAATATTCAAAAGTGCTATATCATAATTGTTTTCTTATATAATTTTTGTTATTATAAAGAAATCATGACCCCATCCCTAATCATTATCCTAAAAGATAATACTTTAACTGATGATAATTATGTCACACAAAAAATGAAAATTGGGTTGTTGTTGCAAGATGAGAAACATAGGTTCATTCTATCTACTCCTAAACCACCAACTCTTACTAATGAATCTACTGAGGAGCAACGAGACGAGAATCAGTAGTGGAAGACTTCTGATGAGATGGCCAAATGTTACATTATGGCCACCATCTCCGACGTGTTGCTATGGCATTTGCAATTAGGTCATATTAACCTAGATAGGATTGTTAGGTTTTAGTTTGTGTTGGCATTAATTTCATATCAAAATGATGTTTATTTGTAATGATTTAGTTGTTTAGGTTCATGATGATTCAAACTTCAATGAAGGATGAACAACAAGTCAAAGGAAGTTCTAAGTCTTCAAAAGAAAGGATGCAATATGGTTCTACAAAGGTATAACAAGACCTTATCTTTCTCTTACAAGGCTTAGGCACACACACAATTCATACATTTGTGTCCCTGCATCATTGTGCACCATTATAGGCATACGCATACAATTCATTCATATGTGTCCCTGCATCATTGTGCACCATTATAGGCATACACATACAATTCATTCATATGTGTCCCTACATCATTGTGCACCATGTATAACACATTCACACACTTGAAGATGAATGCTCATGCATTGGTTTGGAAATAACATGTTTTGGAAATTGCATGATTGGAGACTATCTCTATGTAGTTTGCATTCTAGTGTGAATTGTGTTTGTGTGTGTATATATTTGTATAACATGGATATTGAACTTGAATTTAGTCTTAAATCATTCTTGATTGAGTTCCGGTCATTTCGTTTACTCATACTATTGATTTCAAGTTCTAAGTCAAAATATACTACACTTTCAACTCATGTTACATACATTGTCTTCATATTCATATATCGAGTTGAATTATTATTTTCTGGGTTGAGTATCTTATATTTCCTTGTCCATGTGAGAGTTACGGTTCATAATCCACAAACAGATTCAAATTTCGAGTTTGGAGACCGGAGAACGGTCAAAGAACACGAGGGGAGCGCGAGAGGAAAAGTAGTGCAACCAAGCACTCTTTCCCGAGATGGCGCGTGGCCATCTTGGGACAGAATGCTTGCTGCCTTGAGATGCCCACATGCCATCTTCGGAAGCAGGCATGCTTGGGCACTTAAGGGTAGTTTGGTCATTCTTGCTTCATTCTTTTCCCTCTACCTTATATTCTCCTTCCCTCTCACATTTCATTCTAAGAAGAAATTCAAACTAGTGTGCAGAAATTTTCTCTCTACATTTTCTCACCTTCCAAACACCATAACTTCTTCATTTGAACTCCGATTTGAGTGATTCAAATTTAAGAGTGTTTGTCTATTAATCCTCCATCTTTTCTTTGAAGGTTTTAGTAAGTTTTGTTGCTGTTTTTGGAGTCTAAACATACAAAAACGGGACTGCACCTAAATCAACTAAGGTATTGATTTTCTCTCAAAGTTTTCTTTTAAAACTTGGTCAATTGGCTTGGGTTTTCTTCTTCAACTTATATTTGTATAATGTGAGTGTTTTTATTTGAGTTTTTAACTCTTTCAAAGCTAGGTTGAGTTTTAATTGAAATCATTCATGTTGAGTTAGGTTTTGATATTGCCTATGTTTTCACTTGTTTGGGATTGTATTGTGCTAGCTTTGATTCTAGGACTATTTGATGATCTTGGATTGATTGATTTTGTGAAAAAAATGTTCCTCACATGTATTAGGCTCTCTTGGCCAATTCTCACATAATACATGTGCTTATGTTCGTTTGAGCTATTCATGTGTTTTGGTTGAATCTATGATTAGGAATATGATCTAGAACTTTAGCTTAAATCTAATTGACTTTGTCATATGATTTTAGCATGTTTTTGGTTTGTGTTATTTAAACTTGATCTTGTGATTAATTGAACATATCTTGTGATTCAAGTTTAGATCTATGCATGTATCTAGGTTGTGATTAATATTGAACATATCTTACATGATCTAGATTGTTTATACAGGCATGATTGACTAGACTATAAGTGATTTGTGCATTCATGCTCATGTCTAGTATTTTGCATAGGATGTGTTGATCATAGCATTCTATGTTGTGTGCTTGTTTGCGTTTTGCATTCATGATCACCTAGATGCCTTGTGAGAAGGAAGTCTTGACAATAGATGTGAGACCTATGTTGTTGAGCAAGAAGTCTTGGCAAGAGGTGTGAGACCTTGGATTGTCGAGCAAGGAAGTCTTGGCTAGAGTCGGGAGGACTCGGATAGTCTAGCAAGAAGTCTTGCCTAGGGTCGTGAGGATCTGAATAGGTGAGTGAGGAAGTCTTGACTAGAGTCAGGAGGACTCAGATAGTTGAGAAAGAAGTCTTGCCTTGGGTCGTGAGCGAGGAAGTCTTGACAAGAGGTGTGAGGCCTCAGATTGTTGAGCATTATGGCGACATCTTCATGAGTACGATAAGAGGGTAGTTTCTAGGTGAAGGGGTCACTTGAGAGATTGTACTTGTCTTATCTACTAGTGGATTTTGTTTGCCCGTGGATGTTTCCTCTTCAAAGGTTTACCACGTTATATCTTGTGTCAACTTTTCTCTATCCCTAACTCTCAAGTATTTGAATACTATGGATAGAACTCTTTATGTAAGTTGACTTTCTTTCTATAATATAGATTGTGTATGTGTTGCGATTACTTGTTTGTATCACACTTTACTTGTTTTATATATTGATTAAGTATCTTTAATTAATATATATTGTGATACAAGCAAACTAGAGGGACAAACTTTTTTTTGTTTCTAAGGGAGTCGAAAAAAGTGTCTAACCTATTCACCCCCCCTTCTCTAGGTTAGCCTTGAGCATTTAACCGTGTTTGTATTTTCAAGGATCAAAAGATTGGTTAGTGATGGACCTTTAAAGTGGCTTAAAGTTTGTTGATCTACCAACTTGTGAATCTTGTTTGGAAGGTAAAATGACCAAAAGGTCGTTCACGACCAAAGGCACATTAGCCACTGAATGTTTAAGACTAGTACACACTGACGTGTGTGGTCCTATGAGCATTCAAGCTAGAGGTGGATATGAGTACTTCATCACTTTCATAGATGATTACTTGATATTTGGTTATATGTATCTCAGGAGACATAAGTCGGATACTTTTGACATGTTCAAAGCATTTAAAGCTGAAGTAGAAAATCAGCTTGAAAGACACATGAAAATATTGAGGTCTTATCGTGGTCGAGAATATCTATCTGGTGAGTTTCAACAATATCTTATTGATAATGGGATAATTTCTTAGTTTTCTGCACCAGGTACACCTCAACAAAATGGGGTGGCCGAAAAGAGAAATAGAACTCTTTTAGACATGGTTAAGTCTATTTTAAGTTATTCAACACTCCCTAATTATTTTTGGGGAAACGCTTTACAAACCGCTATGTACATTCTAAACGATATACAATCTAAGTCGGTTCCTAAAACACCGCAAGAGTTGTGGACTGGGTGAAAGACTAGTTTACAACACTTAAGGATATTTGGATGTCCTGCGCACATGTTAAAAGGGAAGGCAGAAAAGATAGAGTCTCGTTAAGAAACATGCATATTTGTAGGGTATCCAAAAGGAACCAAAGGGTATTATTTTTATAGTCCTTCAGATCTCAAAGTATTTATTTTGACAAATGCTAAATTTTAGGAAGATGACTATATGAATAATTTTGTGCCAGAAAGTAGAATTGTCCTGAATGAGCTTTCAGGAGATACAATTCCACAAGAGTTTTCACAAACTTTCCCAATTGTAAGTTCTGCACCAACACAAGTGTTAGGTTTTAGTTTGTGTTGGCATTAATTCCATATCAAAATGATGTTTACTTGTAATGACTTAGTTGTTTAGGTTCATGATGATTCAAGCTTCAAGGAAGAAGAAACAACAAGTCAAAGCAAGTTCTAAGTCTTCAAAAAGAAAGGATGCAATTTGGTTATACAAACGTATACTAAGACCTTATCTTTTTCTTACAAGGCCTAGGCACACACACACATATCATACTTTCGTGTCCCTGCATCATTGTGCACCATTATAGGCACACACATACAATTCACTCATATATGCCCCTGCATCGTTGTGGACCATGTATAACACATTCACACACTTGAAGATGAATGCTCATGCATTGGTTTGGAAATAACATGTTTTGGAATATGCATGATTGGAAACTATCTCTATGTAGTTTGCATTCAAGTGTGAATTCTGTTTGTGTGTGTATATGTTTGTATAACATGGATATTAAACTTGAATTTAGTCTTAAATAATTCTGGATTGAGTTTCGGTCTTTTCGGTTACTCATATTATTGATTTCAAGTTCAAAGACAAAAGATACTACACTTTCAACTCATGTTACATACATTGTCTTCATATTCGTATATCAAGTTGAATTATTATTTTCTGGGTTGAGTATCTTATATTTCCTTGTCCGTGTGATAGTTACGATTCGTAATCCGCAAACGAATTTAAATTCTGCATTTGTAGGCCGGAGAACGGTTGAAGAATGTGAAGGATGGTCAGAGGAGAAAGAAGCAAGCTAGGCGCTTCTTTCCCGAGATGACACGTGGCCATCTCGGAGCAGAAGGCTTGCTGCCCCGAGATGCCCACGTGCCATCTAGGAAGCAAGCTTGCTTGGCTACTTCTTGCCCCTCTTGGTCATTTCATATGTCCAAGTCTCCCACTTCTTTATAAACTCTTTCCCTCTAACATTTCATTCTAAGAAGAAATTTAAAACAAGTGTGCAGAATTTTTCTCTACAAATTTGCTCACCTTAAAAACACCATAACTTCTTCATTTGAACTTCGATTTAGTGATTTATATTGAGATTGTTAATCTATTCATCCTCCATCATTTCTCTGAAGGTTTGAGTAAGTTTTGCTGCTTTTTTCGGTGTCTAATCATACAAAAACGGGACTGCACCTAAATCAACTAAGGTATTGATTTTCTCTCAAAGTTTTCTTTTAAAACTTGGTCAATTGCCTTGGGTTTTCTTCTTCTACATATATTTGTATATTGTGAGTGTTTTGATTTGAGTTTTGAACTCTTACAAAGCTAGGCTGGGTTTCAATTGAAATCATTCATGTTGAGTTAGGTTTTGATTTTGCCTATGTTTTACATGTTTGGGATTGTATTGTGCTAGCTTTGATTCTAGGACTATTTTATGATCTTTGACTAATTGATTTCAAGAAAAAATAGTTCCTCACATGTATTAGGCTCTCTTGGTCGAATTTCTCACATAATACATGTGCTTATGTTCTTTTGAGCTATTCATGTGTTTTTGATTGAATCTATGATTAGGAATATGCTCTAGAACTTTAGCTTAAATCTAATTGACTTTGTCATATGATTTTAGCATGTTTTAGGTTTATGTGACTTAAACTTGATCTTGTGATTTGTTGATCATATCTTGTGATTCGAGTTTAGATATATGCATGTATCTAGGTTGTGATTAATGTTGAACATATCTTATATGATCTAGATTGATTATACATGCGTATTTGACTAGACAACATTTGTTTTGTGCATTCATGCTTATGTCTAGTATTTTCCATAGGATGTGTTGATCATAGCATTCTATGTTGCGTGCTTGTTTGCGTTTTGCATTCATGATCACCTAGATGCCTTGTGAGAAGGAAGTCTTGACAATAGGTGTGAGACCTATGGTGTTGAGCAAGAAGTCTTGGCAAGAGGCTTGAGGCCTTGGACTGTCGAGCAAGGAATTCTTGGCTAGAGTCATGAGGATCCAGATAGTCGAGCAAGAAGTCTTGCCTAGAGTTTGGAGAACTTGGATAGGTGAGCGAGAAAGTCTTTACTAGAGTCGTGAGGACTTAGTGGAGAAAGAAGTCTTGCCTTGGGTCATGAGGATCCGGATAATGTGAGCGAGGAAGTCTTGACAAGAGGTGTGAGGCATCAGATTGTTGATCATAGGGCAAAAAATTCTAGAGTAGGATAAGAGGGTAGTTTCTAGGTGATGAGGTCACTTGAGAGATTGTACTTGTCTTATCTACTAGTGGATTTTGTTTGCCGGTGGCTTCTAGCTCGTGGATGTTTCCTCTTCGGAGGTTTACAACGTTATGTCTTGTGTGAACTTTTCAATATCCCTATCTCTATAATATTTGTATTGTGGATAGAACTCTTTATGTATGTTGACTTCCTTTCTATAATATAGATTGTGTATATGTTACAATTACTTGTTTGTATCACACTTTGTTTGTGTTTATATATTGATTAATTGTCTTTAATTAATATATATATTATGATACAAGCAATCTAGAGGGACAAAATTTTGTTTGTTTCAAAGGGAGTCGAAAAAGGTGTCTAACATATTCACCCCCCCCCTCTAGGTTAGCCTTGACAATTTAATCATGTTTGTATTTTCAATTGGTATCAGAGCAGGACACTAGATTGCACTTAGTGTGAGTCCATGGTGATACATTCACGGTTTTTGCAAGGCATTTGAAGTTATGGGTTTACAAGATGATGTAATGGCGGAAAGAGCCTCAAATACTAGGCCACCATTACTTCGTGGTACTAACTATGAGTATTGGAAGTCGAGGATGAAAGCCTACATCTGCTCTACTGATGAAAGGGCTTGGATGGTAGTGGAAGAAGGTTATAGTCCTCCTACCAATGTTCAAGAAGTTGGAACCATGATACTCAAGCGAAGGAGTAAATGGACAGCGAATGAGTTTGAGGTTGCTAAATGTCACCATCGTGCTATGAATGCCATCTTTGGAGGAGTTGATGGGTATCAATTCTCCTACATTCTAAATCTTGAATCTGCAAAGGAAGCTTGGGATACTCTCCAAGTTACTAATAAAGAAACCTTAGCGGTGAAGAAATCGATGCTTCAAATGTTGGCATCACAATTTGAAGGTTTAAGTATGGGTGAAGAAGAAAAGTTTACAGACTTCCAATTCCGGCTTCTTAACATAACTAACCAATGTCAATCACTTGGAGTACCTATCTCAAAAGAGCGTTTAAATTCGAAAATCCTTAGGTCTATTCCTAAGAGATTCAAATCAAAGGTGACGGCTATTGAGGAAAGCAAGGATGTGGATAGTATGAATATCGATGAGTTGCTTGGGTCTCTCCAAACTTATGAGATGTGTTTGAAGCCAAAGATCAAGAGTAAGGGAATCGCTCTCAATGCTATAGGGGAGAAGAATGATGATGAAAATGAAGAGATGGCACTTTTTGTTAGATGGTTCAAGAAGTTTCTAAAGAAGAATGCCAAGCCTAGAGGTAAGTCTTCTAAGGGAAAATGAGTCAAGAGAACATCATCTCCAAGGATTGAGAAGAATAGTCAGGCCATGAACAAGAAAGAGGTTCAATGCTATAATTGTCATAGTTTTGGTCACAGTGAGTGCACCAAGAAGCCATCTAAGAAAGACAAGAAAGGCAAAGTGTCGGTGGCTACTTGGAGTGATGATAACTCTAGTGACAATGAGAGCTCTAGTAGTGATTCTTCAAGTGATGAAGAGTTGGTGAGAAACTTTGTAGCTTTAACTGCTTCTCCTTCTCCACTAGATATTGGTAGTACATTATCTTTGAACAAGAACCTTGATGCAAATCAAGATGGAAGCTCTAGTTCAATTCCTACTAATCTTAAGTTGTTGAAAAAGATAGAAAAGCTTGAGAAGATAGAGACAATGCTCAAAGAGAAGTAGTTGAAAAGGATGATTTGATCAAGAAGCAACTAGATGAGTTTGTGGTTGTTACTCGTGGACTTCTTGGTGAGAAAGGTGATATTATGAAGAAGTTTAAAGAACTTGAAATGATAAACCTTGAGAAGGATAATGTTATATCTTCTTTGAAGAAGAGAGAACAAGAATTGATGGAAGAGATAGACACGGCTAAGAAGGCTATCAATGACTCAGTGAATGATTCGGTTAGTGTGTCTAGTGTTAGGAATCTTGTTAATTCTTATATTGGTGAAGACGACTTGGTAGTTGAAGAGGTGCTCTTGGAAGCACCACTTTCTACACACTTTAATGAAGTCGTGATTGATAAGAAACCACACAAAAAGAGAAGATCAAAAGCCAAGAAGAAGTTGGCGAACAAGGTATCTTTGCAAACTCCTAGTGAAGCTAGTTCTTATTTGCCTTTATTGCAACACAATAGGTCACATTAAGCCTAGGTGTTATAAATATATTGAAAAATGCAAATTAGGAAATGAGTCTACGGATAAGGAGATTAAACTTCAACTTGAACATGCTAAGATCTTGAAATTTGAGAAACATGATAATATTGCTAAGCATGAGAAGAAGTTGTGGAGTAGAAAGAATACCAAACTTGTTCAACTTTACAAAGCTTGTGTTGAAAATGTTAAGAAATAGTGTGTTAATGATATTCTTGTTAATCAAGTCATTGAATGACTTTACTCTAGATTTAACATTGTTGTCAAGGATGATATTGGAAATGTTTGTGTAGGTACACCCAAGAACAAGTGGTTCAATGGTGAATGCTCTTATCACTAAAATAAGAAGCACATGTGAGATAGCTTTGACGCTATATATCAATTGTGTTGAGAATTCTTGCTTACTAGCTTTGAACACTCTCGGTATTTATATGAACTTGGTTATCTCACATCATGTTTGTTATAATGGTCAAAATTTGTTGATTAACTTTAAAGAAGTTCTTTTGTTATATGTGTTGATTGAGTTGAGATATTATGCTTTTTCATACTCTTGTTATGAAACATCATCAATTTGGTGTCATGAGGACATTCAAGACAAGAGTGCTCATAAAAAAAGCGGAAGTATGATATTTGGTGAATATAATGTACAAAAAGGTATCTCTATACTCTAATGCATGTTCTCTTAGATATTCATCTTTTGACTCAATTTTTGACATACATCTCATAGCATGTCATATTAGAGAATTTTGTATAGCATACATATGGCTCTCATTGACATTTGCTATTTTAGGATCTAATATTGATATTGTTCACATTGATCTTAACTTTGATGATTGTTTGTATATGGTATATTGAGTGGCATTTCTTTTGAAAATATGAGCTTCATATTCTTTAAAGGCTACTCATTAGAGAAGTAATAATCTTGAATAAGTCTCTACTTATTGCTCTTAGATCATGTGATTATGAGCCATAAAATTTTGGTTTCTAAAAATTGCACCTTGTTCTCTTATATGTTTTGCTAGTAGGTTTAGTTTACTAATATGTAAACATTGGATACACCTTGAATTTTTTATGCTTAAGTACATTTAAAATGACCTATGGTTAGTATCCATTTTGCTTCGGCAATTACATAGAACTCAACGAGCACCTTCATGAAAAGGGCTACACACATTGGTTGTGAAAGCTACCCAATGTTGGAAATAGCTACATCATTGTGATGAGTGAAAGGAGTTATGAAGTGAATTTTGTTTATGTTAAAAAAATGGAAAAATCAAAGAAGTGTCGAAAGGAATTAATTAAAAAAAATCTTTGATTCAAAGCCTAAAAAGAAAATGAGAAAGGCTTAAAAATGAGTTTAATTGAAAATCAAATGAGCTCGGGTTGAAAAACAGAAATGGGATGACAAGCCACATGCACACAAACACTCATATGTTGAAATCTATTCTCTTAATAGCAAACAACTCCGGATGATAATCGGTTTGACTTTTTATGGAAAAAGCTTAAGATGAATAGTTGTTTGACATTGTTTGCATGTTGATTTTCAAACTACTTCTTGATATATATTTGAAGCATATCTCTCACACACACACTTTGTTTATGAGTATGATGATATCTTTGCAATTGTTGAAGAATTATGAGAGAACTTGAAAAATCTTTGTGTATCTCTCTTAGCATATGAAGCTTATTTGTTGATATTTCTTCAAATTGCTTGAATGTGTGATTGTGTGAACATATTTGTGAACTCTATGCTATCATTGATTTTAGTTATAGCATTTATCAAGGGGGAGCATTATATGATAGACATTGTTCTCTTTTATGATATGTTCACATGCTTCATTTATTTACATGTTGGCATATTTTGACTTAATGATACTTGTAAGATATTACTCACTATCTTTTTCTTGCATGATGATTCATTCTTAAGTCATATGTCATTGTGTTTATATATTTGTGACTAATATGCTTGTTTTGTCTTTCACTCACTTTTGTTGTATGTATATAGCATCGTATTTCACAAGAACAAATGGGAAGAACTAAAGTTACCGGAAGTGGAAATCAATCGAATCCCATTGTGAAAGCCAAGTCTACCTCAAATGGATCCAAAGCTTCAGGGTCAAAGGATTTAGGATCTTTGGAACTAAGCAGATATTTCAAGAAAGAGGCATTGACTTAGGTAAATGTAAAGATTCTTATGTTCTTAAATGCATTAAGGATAGGAATTGGGAATCTTGGGTGAGCATGCTAGGAATAGTAAACGATACTCTTGTTAGAGAGTTTTATCATGAATATAGAGAGAGCCACCTTTTTGGATGCTTTGATGGAGATTACGGGTGTTGTGTTTAGAGTTAAGCCGGTAAACATTAACAAGTTTTTAGGGATATCTAGTGATATTGATTCCAACTTTCTAGATGTTGATGTCATTGAGAATCTTAATATCATGGGTAGAACTCTATGTGACAATGCTTCTTTTGAGTGGAAAGGTAGAGCATATATTCGTCAACATGAGTTAACTAAGGCAAGTGCATTTTGGCTTCTTTTTATTTGCATAAATATTTTTGGATCTTCGAATTCAACCGAGTTGAATAAAGACAAGATCAAAATAGTATATGCCTTGTTGACTAATCAACCTATAAACCTTGGGGATTTGCTTATGTTTTACTTAGATAATGCGGCTTTCTCAACTAGAGGTGATAAGAAGCTTGCGTTACTGTGGTTTATAACTTCTTTATGTTGAGCTCGTGGTGTCAAAGTAGTGGAGATGATATGATGGTACAACCCTTGGAAAAATATAGTGATAAACGTGTGTCATACATGTCATATAAGGATAAGGTTAAGACATGTGATACTTTTGGACTATTTAGTAGTTCACAAGTTGATTGTCAAGAGACTAGCATAAACATTCTTCCGGATTGGGCTTTACATTTGAAGAAGAATGTTGATGAGCTTAGTGCTATAGATGATAAACAAGATGCTAGAATAAAAGAGTTTGAGGAGTGTATTGCCTCAAGTTCAAGACCACCTCTCAAGCATTATGTTAGGTCAACTACACGCACATCTTTCTTTGGTAGATCTAGTAGCTAGTATTTGAGTCTCATGGTATGTTTCTCACCTTTTGGCATCATTTAATGTCAAAAAGGGGGAGAAAGGGATGTTAAGAGTTGTTAGTTACTTAGTTTCCTTTTTATGTTGTTTTTTTGTGAACTTTTGAACTTCCAATGGCTTGTAATATTAGCCTTAAGATTTGGTTAAGAATTCTTGTATTTGGAATGTATTGAGGGCGAGATACATGTATTTGTGGACTTAATTGTATATTCTTATCCATATTATATGTTGCCATTTGTTTTTTTCTCTTGTATATGCATTGTACTTTGAGATGATTTGTAGGTTGCTTCAAGAGAAGATCAAGATGAAGTTCAAGAGTTGGTGAAGATTAGTTATAGGAATCTTACTCATTGTAATGTGTGGGAGTGATTTTGTGACCTATCTTCATTTTTATATTTGTAGTAAATGTATAGGTGATTTGACATGGAATTTGCCAAAGGGGGAGATTATTAGGTTTTAGTTTGTGCTGGCATTAATTCCATATCAAAATGATGTTTACTTGTAATGATTTAGTTGTTTAGATTCATGACGATTCAAGCTTCAAGGAAGAAGAAACAACAAGTCAAAGCAAGTTCTAAGTCTTCAAGAGAAAGGATGTAATATGGTTCTACAAAGGTATACTAAGACCTTATCTTTCTCTGTCAATGCTTAGGCACACACACATAAATCATTTATTTGATGCAAATATTTACTTTCGAGGTGATCCCCTAACTAGTCCTCTAGTTTGACGCCCAAAGGGTTATGGAGCTTTCTCGTTGTATGTTGAAGTGGGAGTTGACCAAACAACCTAGAGGGAAGAAGTTAAGCAAGATTTTCTGTGGTAGGGTATTTATTTAATTTGTTAATCGTTATATTTGTTACTATGTTTACAATGACATTCCTCTAACTGAGCTTTTAGATATTTGCGAGGAAGGAAACCGTGCCTATAGCAATTGAGACAGAGGCACCGTACTTCGTAAACCTTAACGGGAGGGGGGTGGGTGAAGTGGAGGACAGGGTTCACATTTTGGATGTCCCTAATCAGACTACCACTAGCAGGAGCAGTGGTGAGTGTACCGAGGAGGAGCGTAGGGGTGTGAGGTACAGATAGACAGAGGAAAGAGGCATCTGACCCATCTGGTTCGGGTTTCAGTGCCATGGACACTAACGGATATGAGTCGTCTCCTCGACGAGTGTGGCATAGAAGGGTTCAGTTTACCACCTCCAGACGTGCTGCATCTAGAAGGGATTCCTATGTAGGCATTGGACGTGATGGGGAGGTAAGTTGAGATGATAGTTTTGTTTTTATTAACGTGACCTGTTGATTGTTTAAGTACTATCAATGTTGGCATGATTTCAAGCCCTATGGGAACATCAGTTCAACGAGTGACGTGAATCCCTCCGGAAGAGTGAGGAGGATCGACAGCAGCAACAACGGGAGTTGCTCGCATTGATCGAGGGGCTATGGGGCTTCATGATGCATACGTACAGGGACGGTCCACCAGGTCCTGATCCAGACTTTTCTTTCGGAGACAAAACATGTGGGTATATAGAGGGGACAACCAGGACTGATGGACATCGGGAGGATCTATATACCGGAGGGGTAATTCCAGAAAGTGAGTCTCACCTGAGTATTAGAGATACAGAGTTTGTTACACGTATAGTAGTTCTATCGGACCACCTATCGATCAAGCGGCAACTGTCCCCTCCGATTGAACAGCAGTCGCCCCCTCTACCTCCCTCATCGATCGAGTTACAGTCGCCCCTTTTGATAGAGAAGCAGTAACCCCATCTGATGGAGCAGCAGCTACCCCTTCCACCTCTCCCATCGATCGAGCAACAGCCGCCCCTTCCCCTCTCCCCCCTCCACCCCCTGCATCGATCCAGCCACTGAGGGGATAGAGCTCCTCATCGCAGCACACCCAAGCGGGAGGAGTTCGTCTGGAGAGGCGCATGTTGAAGCGTGGTTAGCAGTAGCTTAGCCTATATACAGATCCATGCCGGCTAAAGAGGGTGAGGGTAATACTTTAGCCTGCGAACCACATTTTTGATCCCCACATATTGGTGGACAGTGACAAGTTGAAGGCTTACCGAGCCTTCAAGAAGAACATAAATAATTGTGTTTTTGGTGGCAAGTTTTTGCTTCTATTTTGGTGGCAAGTTTTTTTCTGTTCAATTAAATAATTATGTAGCTAAAGGGAAATTAATGCAGACGTGATGTGAAAATGCTGGAGCTAGTTGATGCTGTATGGTTCCATCGGATGTAGACCAACTTCAAAAAGTTAGAGGACGAGGCACGTGTGAGCGGGAATTTTCTATTTTATGTTTGTTTTAGTAATGATACACTTCTAACACTTTATTACGTTTATATATTCCCTGCATATGGATGTGTAACCCAAATATTCTTCGTAAGCGTCAGTGAGTATTCCCTAGGGTGTACAACTAGATGATCAACATATTGGATACACAGTTTTTTGTAAGTATTTAAAAAGTAATGATTACGCATGCTTGTAAATTAGTTTGTAAAACATTAATAATTTTTTGTCAATCAAATGTTTCTAAAGTCAATACTTAAGCACCAGTACATGAGAATGATGTCTCGTGATGCTCACGAGGAGATTACCATAGTGCGGTGGAATGTGTTCAGGTCTTGGTGGACCGATGATGACCTTACGACGATGCGTGGTTTGCCCCTATTGGAAGCCGTTTGTGTCACGAGGTTGATATGGTAAGTGTTACTTGGTTTGTAATTTTATAATATAAATGTCTTTGTACATCCTAACACCTTCTAATTATGTTTACATGTCATGATACTGTGCAACATTGGGTGCCAACATTGACTCTTGGTGACCGTCAACCTCACCTCCTGGAAGATGTTTATACTCGACCCCTGGAGACAGGATGTCGCAATGAATATTCAGAAACAGCTGGTAGGCCCCTTGTACTTGTTTTTGTCCTCGTTGTTGCATCAAACCGGGTTTTATACTACACGACTGGCTACCCTTGAGACGTTTGCCAAGAAGAATAAGCCCTTCTCAGTTAGCGTGGTGTCCGAAACACGTATCCCCCTACAGTAGAAATCGTAAGACATTTGTTTTCATTAACTGTGAAATTGTGTTATTAAAAACCTATTGTTTTATTAAAGCATGTTAATGTGTCCAACTGCAGGGGTAATTGTTGTCCATACATGTTGAGATTGATCGAGTACTTACTAGCAGACAAGAAGGATTTCGATTGGTCGGAAGAAGATATGGAGATCATTCAGGAGAAGATGGCAGTTGGGATTTTTTCTAACTCTCAGCCCATTTAGATTTATATAGTAATTCTTTTTTATATGTACCAATTTTTGTTAAAAAAAACAATTCAATGGAATTTTTTTTTTCTTTTCGACTGTCATAAATCACAAGTATAACACAAATTGGAATCTACACGTTTTTGGATCAAACGATTTGATGTGTCGATCAACTGATGACGTGTGGACTGTGCAACCCTATGAAAATCGTGAAACCAAGGTTGTAGCATATTCCTAATGAACTCCACCAAAGTAAACATAGACAGTTGCTATGCAAATTTTAGGCTTGAGTTTATGCATTCCACAACATTTGTTGTCATCACCCTATACCTTCTGTTGGGGCAGTTTACACGGGACCACTTGTGTTGACCTGCGTCAATTACATAATCATATGCACTTGGGTACAAGTTTCATAACTCTTCCATGTGCCGGTTATATTTCAATTCGGTGAATGCTCAGGCTGCTTTGTCCATTATTGCAACAACATCCATTCTCTGATATCGCTTCTTAAATTTTTTTGAAAAGTGTCAGCAACATATGGTATGTATGGCATAAGGGAACACTTTAGAAATCCCTGCTTTAATGCTTGCATGTCGATCAGAAATGAATGCCAAATCATCTATATGACAAATGGCACCTTTCAAGCAATCCAAAAACCACTCCCATGATAGGTTGTTTTCTGAGTCGCCGTACCCAAAAGCAATTGGATAAACCTGTTGATTCCCATCGTGTGTAGTTGCAACAAACATTGTACCCCCGAATCTTCCCTTTAAATAGGTACCATCAACGACAATAACTGGACACATTCACCTCCAGAATTCTCTAAGTGAGGTACCCAACGACATGAAAAAATAGAGGAATTACCATCTTCGTCGCACTGTAAGTCAGTGATTGTTTCATAATTTTTCTGTTCCAACACTGATGGCAACAGTTGGAAGGTTTCCTCATGCGTTCCATAGGTCAGTGACAATGCATAATCGAGTGCTTGATATGCCTTACTGTACATGATTTGGATGCCATAAATTGTTTACATGTCGGCAATTATATCCTTTGGACGCATTAGTCGACCATCATGTTGTTTTAATCTAGGTTCAACTACTTCTCCAATCATGACTGCACTAGCTTATCGATGGTGGTGGTGAATCTCCTCCAACGGACAAGTGTGTTCGTTGACAAAACTTCTTACATGGAAGTATGTTACCTCATCTCTCCTTACCACTTTTAACTTCCATGTACAGTTGTCCATCAAACAAACCTGATGTAACATTGTCTTATTCGACCTTTTCACCTTCCACTCAAAGTTGTGTCACGTTGTAAAATGCCCAATCAGCGTCTTCAAATCCTTTTTAAGTAGGAAACAGTTACCCTTTATATTTCATGAATTTGGGTTCATCTAAGTTTCTGTTTTCACCCATACAAATCGAGTATGATCTACTGCTTAAATATCCCACGTAGTGGCATCATCTGAATAAGCTACAGTTATATTAGGCCCTACCTCAGAGGTCCAAGCTATATTTGCTGCACTGGAACTACATCTGTGTACACTTCTTGAACGTCATCTTTTTGTTTAGACAGGTTCTTTATCTTCTTCATTGTTCGCTATATTATCTACCGGAAGAAAATCTGCCTCATTATCCACCTCATAGATTGACCTAGCATTCAGTTCATCGTTATGGTCATTGTTCATGTCATTGTGCATATCATTGTATTTGTGGTTGTACTGCCTAACAGTTGTTTCAATTTGACAACCAAAGACATCATTGAATTGAGGTCCAGCTATATCACCATGGTCGGCTACTTCCAATAGGGCACCACACATGTTTTGTTGCCCTTCGATCCCACTTCTTTCAGTGAAAAACTAGTTGCTTCTGCGATCGAAATTGTTGGGATTATGCTCGATAGCAAGAGTGTAATATTGTATTTGACAATCTTTTCATATTAATTAAGTGATTTCTAGTTTAACAAATCTTATAGCATTTATAGTTTAATAATTATAATTGTCAAAAGTAAATAATCATAAGGTCAAAAGACTATGAGAAAAGAAGAATTGTTCATACATCTAGATATGTATGAGGTAGACACAATTCTTTAGTTAGTCTTGAATAATATTCACAACTTAAAATAAAAGGTTGGACATTTTTATCTTGTTACAGTTGTAGATTCTTTTGCTAGCATTTGAGTGGGATCAAATGTGTTATGATGAGTCAAAAATCTTCAAAGTGTGGTGACTTTGGGCAAACGAATCCAGTGCACTAGGTGCATTGAATAGGATCACAATGAAATACTTTATCTAGAACAGTCAACGGATAAAAGTTTTCATTTGAAGACAATCAGAGAGTCTATCTCAATCCTGAGATAAATGATTTACTTATGGTTGCAAGTCTTATCATTTGAGCTATCAATGAGTACGATTATATAACATAGTCTATCATCGATAGTTTGGTGGTATACATTTGTTAATCGATAGAGGACGTCATTTATAGATATGGACATCATGACTCCATTTATTAAATGAGAGTAGAATACCATCATACAGATGTTTTGAGGTATTGGATATTAAATCTTAACGTTAAGTTTTCAATAGTGTCTATTGAAACATGGCTTCTGGACAAGTAAAAATATCTAAGTTCAAAATCTGGTCATATGAGTAAATATGGTAACTTGGAGAGTTATAGGCAGTCTATGAGCTCTTGTCGATTACTGGTAATCTTCACGAGGATACACTTTCTCCAATAAGGTTGTCTCGGGTATGAATGAGTAACATCAACTTATTCTATCTTTATTTAAGAGTTCAATTTTAGTTCTTTAGTGGAATGTACTAAAATTAAATAGGTCGGACCTAGGTGAATAATTTGTTGATTGTGATTGGGTTGTGTCTATTGGAGCTTAAATCTAGATAACCTGTCAAGATCCCCAATCCACACGAACTTGCATGGATCACTTGATATATTCTACTGGACCAATTTAGGGGTCCATCCAGAATTGTATTGATGCATGTGGACTTGTTTCTTTTTGTAAGAATGGGTCAAGTTCACATGTGGACTTTTTTATAAAGGTCAAATGGATTTAATAATATAAGAAAATAATATATTGGCCCGTATATATGAGTTGGGCGGCAAGGCTATTTTGAATAGCTTAATTATATATATTTTTTTATTTAATTAAATGGAAATTAATTAATTTGGTGATTAATTAATTATTTAATTAAAAGTCAAAATCTTTTTCCTAGTAGGAGATGGTCTCCTAAAATTATACTATTGTTGGTAGTATAATTAATATTAAAGACTATATTTAATAAGTAGATAAACAAAAGGAATTATTTATCTAATCAAATTAGGAAGTCTTTAATATGGTTACAAATACACTATTGATTTGGATTAGGAGTCTTGGTGTAGGATAGAATTTCTTTTTTGAAAAGAATTCTTAATCACCAAGTAAATCCACCTAAGGAAAGGATTCTTAACTACCAAGTAAATCTTTCTTAAGAAAAGATTAAGTCACCTAATTGAATTCTATAGAAATTTTGGCCAGCTCATATATATAAGAGAATAGAATTCCTTTTAGATAAGGATTCTTAACTACCAAATAAATCCACCTACGGAGAGTGTTTACGGGAAATTTGCTCGGGATGAGAAATTCCTGTTAACACCCTCGAGACCACTAACACGAAAGTGGTGGCCGGGGTCGGTACCGTTGGTTTCCGACCTGTTTAAGAGAGAGACGAGAGGCTGGAACATAATAACAGTAAGGGGGAGCTTTATTATTGATTTATTTAAGGTATAAATAGCTATCTAGTCTGCTCACAGTTTCTCAGAGTTGTAGGGTGGTGGTAACTCGGTGCCTGTTGATAAATGGAGATGAAGGTGACCGTGTTCTGAATCCAGAATTTAGGCCTTCCTAGTCTGTCGAATCATTGTGTATTTTTTTATCTGTTGTTCTCTGTTTTCCTATGTATGATCTGTCTCCGATCTCTACCATGCTTGGCCCCTCATATATATCATCCAAGTAGGTTTTTAGTTCGCAAATACTCTACCGTGATCTCATGAATCCGTTCCCTCCTTAACGGGCGGGATTCGTCATTTAAATTTGAATTGTTTTTCGTATTTGATGATATCGTTGACGAAGATAAGTTTGTTCCCTTATTTGAATTAAACTCTTGACATGCATGTAAATATTATATGGAGATGATCCTGTGTGCACTCGTGCCACGGATCTTCATGGAGGTCACCCTGCTAGCTACTCGTTGCCCCGTAGAGCGAGGTAGACCCCAACTCTGGCTTTGTTCTTAAAAGCTTAAGATGGATTTTTCCTGACCCGTGGGGGCTTGAGGTGCTCTTGTAGACCTTTTCGGAAGTTAGCTGGGGTAGTGTAGATTTAGGCGTGATTCTTCCCTTATGTCCAGCAAGGAAAGCGGGCTACTGGAGAGGTTAGAGGGCTTCTTTCGAATGCCTATTGAGCTTGGAGACTTTCCCTAGCACTCACGGGGTGGTTGTGAAGCTCGACCTCAGAACCGAAGTTCCCCGATAGATGGCCTTGAGAAGCCTGGGTTCAAGTACTCTTGTGGGGACTTGTCCTGGTCGCGTCTGGCTTGTTTTCTGGTAGTTTTGAAGCCGAGCTGGTCTTCCCTGCTCTTGCGGGATGGCTTTACGGTCTTTTCGGGCTTCATGATTGTCAATTATGGGTGGACAATTTCTCTTTGACCCTGGCCAAATTTCATTTTTAACAGAAGTTCCCTCTGACTTGAACACTGGTGGTAGAGTTGGGGTTTGAGTCAGATTCCTTATTTAATTGAGAAATATTTTCGTCATAAAGATAATTAATGAGAGCGAAATCTTCTCATTAATTACCCAATATTTGAATTTGAGACTGTGTGTTATTTAAAGAAAGACAGCTGTAATACGGCTCCAGGTGATCTTCCCAAGGATATCACTGATACTTCTCTATTTAAACCCGGCCTTACTATCACTTTCTTCATACTCTCTCAAATCTCAAATTTTCAAATTTCTTCTTCCCTGTTTTCTCTGCCTCTATCTTCCGCTTGCTTTCTCACCTCTCTTACCCATCAATGTCAACTTCCATAGATAATGTTGATGCCTTGGTGGAGGGCTCCGGGGCCCTAACCTAGCTCCTCTTAAGGGGGTGAGAGGGATATCAAGCGAAGAGGAATCTTTTTCGCTCTGCCAGCACCGTCGTTCTAACCGGAACGTTTCTATCGGCTCTAGCTTTTCGAACCAGCCTGACAATCCTCTGAACCTAGTCAACAAAGACTCTGATGTCGGGGAGATATTAGATACGGTCGGGAGGGCTCAAGTCACAGTGGCGGAACTTCCTTCAGTGGTATCCCTTCCTTTCGAAACCATGGTCATCCCTGACTCTACTGTCGACTGTCAGTCGATCGGCCGTCTTCGGAACAAGTATGGTATTTCTGACACTGTTTTCCTAACTATCCCCCACCAAAATTATGATTTTTTTCGCCCGCCCAAAGGCGTGCTCCCTATCCACGTCGCAGCTTTTGAGAGCGGGGTGAGGCTCCCTCTTCACCCCACCATTCGGCGGGCTTTCAATGATCTTCAGCTATCTCTGCTTGAACTGACGCCCGGCTTCTGGAGGCATCTAGTCTGCTTCTTAATATTATGGAGGGAGTAATGCTAGCTGAGCAGCGTAACCAAGGAGCTCGAGGCTGATGAGCTCACCTTCCTTTTCCAGATCGGTAGCCTGGTTGGGGTCCCACGAGGCCAATTCTATGCAAAGGCCAAGAATAGGCTAAACTTTATCATCCCAGGGGCTTCAAAGAAGGTCCCTGCTTCGAAAGAAGAATGGGTACTGGCGGAGGGAGACTGGGGAGCTCCGTCTTCGTCTTTGTGCATGAGCTTGAGGTTCTCACAACCTTTAGTGACAAACCCACTTGGGGTCGGGATTCCTTCCCCGATGAGTCTGAAGCCGTGCTGAAGACCATCCTGGCTCGGAACTACTTGAATCTGAAGTTTCCAACCGCTGACCCCTTTAAACCCCGTAGGGAAAACAGGTACCTGCGGATATCCGGTGCTACCCCTCGTAAGTATCTCGATCTATCTTGTTATTTTTTTTTATTGGATGGTTCAGTTCTGATGATCTTGATTTCTTTCTCTAGCAGTGTTTGTTATTGCTCTAGCTTCCCACGAAACCCGATGAGCTGGGATCTTTCCTCCTCCTCCTTCTAGACTGACCCCGGGAGCTCTCTAGGATGTTTCGATAAAGGGGGGGGTCAACCACTAAGGTAGCTACCCCGTTTGTTCCTTCCCTATCTCCTTCCCATGTGAAGTCTATGATGTCTCTTCTTGCATCTCATGCTGCGAAGGCTCTAAATCGAAAAGGGTCTGCCTCCCAAGTCATCAATAAGTCCATTCCTGACCCCTCACCTATAGTCACTACTCCAAACGATGCTCCCCGAGTCACATTACCCCTCTCTAAAGATCCGGTTGTATCCCAGGCAGTCGAGGTTCCCAGGGAGCCCGATGCCGATATTCCTGAGGTTGCCCCTTATCGCCCCCACTAGCAATCGAGCTCGGCTAGTCAGAATGAGGTCCTGAAGCAATTTGTCGTATCCTGTCCAGGTGGCGGGCTTTCAAGGATAACCGCGATGCCCGTGGATATCATGATCACCAAAGGGTCCGCTCTTCTAGCCGAGGTAATTGTCATTTTTACTTCTTCATTCAGTTGCTTGACTTGTCATTTTCTAAAATGATTTTATTTTGCAAGCCTTCAAGTTTCAAGTGGCCATGGGGCATCAGGTAGCCTTCCTCAGTGATCGGGCAGCCAAGGTTGAGGCTGAACTTGAGCTAGCCATGGGATTGCTTGCGGGGGCTTAGACCCTGGTCCAGGAGATGACCTTCAGCCAACAAGGAACGGAGACGCAACCAACAAGGTGGAAGCCTCTTTTAGGGAGGGGTACTTCTATGCCTTCTATCAGGTTGCAGAGGCTCTTCCTCATTTTTTTTTTCTCTCCAGCATCACCGGCTGGGATAGAGCAGAGGTCATGTCATGGGCTGTTGAGATGTGTCACCCCGTAACAGATGGAGCTGGTTCTTTCGGGGAGGGAGCTAGGAAGCAGTTGGAGGTGCCCTATCTGCCTTCTTCTGTTCCAGCCTTTCCAGCATCTGGTCTTGGTGAATCCTTGAAGGGGGTTCACAACGAGGAGCTAGAAGGGGGCCTTGCTGAAGCCCGAGATCCCCCAGCAATGCTCTCAGGAATGGAGTCAACAGAAGGCGGGAACGTGCCTAAGTCGGTGACCAGCCTTCTTGATGCAGCTATACTGTCTGAAGTTATGGTGGTAATCAATGAAATCATGGAGGAGGATCCTATTGACGCTGAGGCAGCCGGTGCTGATCCCTAGGAGGAGGTTGCGAAGGCAGTAGATGCTGCTGACCAGGACGAGTCACGACCGGAGAGGGGAGCAAGAGGGACGAGGTTTATTCTATGGAGGAGGAGGCTGGAGGTCCTTAGGAAGATGAAGAAGCTTGAGTTCTCTCTCATGTAATCTATTTTGAATGCCCAGAAAAGGGGTGGGCAACCCATCTTCAACTGTGTTTGCCATTTTATTATTGCTTTTATAGCCCGGAACCAGGGATTGGGCCCCCCTTGCTTGTTGTAGCCTTGTTGGGGGATAGGCTCCCTTACTTGATAATAAAATTTTAATCTCAGAACTAACTCTAGCTTGCATGTACTTGCTTGATCGTCCATCTTTTATATTGAAACGAGCTATCTATGGGGAAAAAATAAGATAAGAAAAAAAGCTATTGGCATTGAGCCCCATACTAATGAAATTCCTAGCTCAACTTCTTCAGCTGACAGTCCCATTGTTTGATTGTGGGTCTGCTGTAGTAAGTAACCTTATATCAATGAGAGCTAGTAACCTGAACTTACCGACATATTTCGAAGTTAAAAAAGTATAGCCTTCTATCTTTGAGTCCCTCTAGGGGGTTGTAACCCCGAGTGAGGTATTTAGTGAAGGATTTATCCCTCGAGCTCTAATCTTTCTTAAGGGTGGTTGTCCGAGCAGGGTGTCAAGAGGGCTATCTAGTTATTTCCCTGTCTTGAGATCTGGATGGTAACTATGCCCTTACACTCAGATCCTTCTTAGAGGTGGTAGCCCGACCAACGCTTTAGGAGAGCTATCTAGCTATTTCCTGGTCTCGAGATCTGGATAGCATTTATGCTATTACACTCAGATCCTTATTGGGGGTGGTAGCCCGACCAAGGCATCAGGAGGACTATCTATCTATTTCCTGGTCTCAAGATCTGGATGACAACTATGCTCTTACACTCAGATCCTTTTTTAGGGTGGTAGCCCAACCAAGGCATCAGGAAGGCTATCTAGCTTTTTCCTGGTCTCGAGATCTTGATGGCAACTATGCTCTTACACTCAGATTCTTCTTGGAGGTGGTAGTCCGACCAAGGTATGGAGGGCAATCTAGCTATTTCCTGGTCTCGAGATCTGGATGACAAATATGCTCTTACACTCAGATCCTTCTTGGGGGTGGTAGCCCAACCAAGGCATCATGAGGGCTATCTAGCTATTTCCTGATCTCAAGATATTGATGGAAACTATGCTCTTACACTCAGATTCTTCTTGGGGGTGGTAGCCCGACCAAGGCATCAAGAGGGCTATCTAGCTATTTCCTGGTCTCAAGGTATTGATGGCAACTATGCTCTTATACTCAGACCCTTCTTGGCGGGGGGTCATGCCAGGCCGAGGCATCAACAGTAGTGAGGGGGCTTCCCCTGTTTACCTCTGGTCTTGAGGCGATAATGTCAAAACTTTCCATGTAGACCCAAATCATTGTAGGGCATAGTCGAAGAAAGAGTAAACAAGAAAGCAGGTTTTATTGATATGGAGGGTGGAGTACATTATTGTCGGAAAAGAAATAAAAGAAACTAGTTAGAGGTCGCCTGCTCCTGAGACCCCTGTTCAATGGTAGAATTTCCTTAGGTGATCCGTATTCCAAGTATGGTCGATGAGTCGGTCATCCATATCCTTGAGTTTGTACGCCCCATTATGGATCACCATTTTTATTATGTAGGGTCCTTCCCAGTTGGGTCCTAGGACCCTGTCTGACCTCTTCCTTGTGTTCAACATCACTTTCCTGAGGACTAGATCTCCTTCTTTGAACCTTCGGGCTTTAACCATATTGTTGAAGTACCTGGCAATCCTGCATTGGTAGATTGCTACCTTCTCAGCTATTCGATCTTGCTTTTCCTCCGAGAGGTCTAAGCTAGCTCGAAGCTTGCTTTCATTGCTCCCCGATTTGAATCATTGGACTCTAAAGGAGGTCAACTTATGCTCTATAGGTAGGACTGCTTCAACCCTGAAGGCCAGCGAGTAGGGCGTTTCCCCGGTAGTTGTTCTCCATGTAGTGCAGTAAGCCCAAAGGACCTCATGAAGCTCTTCTACCCATCTGCCTTTCTTTTGTTGCAGCTTTTTCTTCAACAACTTCTTGATGGTTTTGTTCGTGGATTCCACCAAACCATTGGTCTGAGGGTGGGCTACCAAAGGAAACCAAAGGTCGATTCCCAAACCTTTACAGAAATCTCTGAATCAGCCATTATCGAAATGTTTTCTGAGGTCGGTTATGATGGCAAGAGGGGTTTCGAACCTATAGACTACATTGGTCTTGATGAACCTTGTTGTTTTCTCTTTCGATATCTGGGAGAGTGGTCCAGCTTCAACCCGTCTTGCAAAGTAGTCAATCGCTATGATAGCGTGCTTGGCCTGTCCAGGAGCTGTAGGAAGCGGTCCAATCAAATTGACTCCCCACATAGCAAAGGGGTATGGCGAGCTAAGGGACTACAAACGCTTCAGAGTGAGGTGTCCTTTGCATCTTGATGGATGGTCGGCCAATAATACCCCATACGGAGAACCTGATATGCCAAGGCCTCTTCGCCAATATTGTTCCCGCATTCCCCGGAATGAACCTCTCTCAAAGCCCTCTTGGCATTTCAGGGTGTAACATCGGAGCTGGGGAAGGGATTTCCCTCTTCGGTATAAATGTCCCTCTACCATAGAATACCGGACATAGAGCTTTTTAATCCTCCTAGCTATGTCGGGCTCCATAGGGAGTTTCCCGTCCTATAGATATTCTGCTATTGGATCCATCCAGCATGGTTGCAGGTCTAGGGTTCAAGCTTCCTTACCTGTCATAATGCTAGGTAGTGGGATTACTTGAAGATGGACTCCATGAGGTAGAATCAGGCCACCATAGGCAGCTATCTTGGCAAGGACGCCAGCCTGATGATTTAGTTGTCGAGGTACCTGCTCGATTCTGAACCCCTTAAATCTTCTTTTGAGTTGTTGCACCAATTTCAGGTAAGCTATCATGTTATCCCCTTTAGCCTGATAATCCCCGGAAACTTGGTTGACCATGAGTGAAGAGTCGCTCTTGATATTAAGGTAATCAACCTCGAGCTCTATGGCAGCTTTTATCCTAGCTAGCAGGGCTTCGTATTCCGCTTCATTGTTCGTGGCTTTAAATTCGAACCTGAAAAAATGGCAGCACTCAATCCCTTCTCGGTCGATGAGGACTATACATGCTCCTTCCCCAGACTGCCCGGAAGCTCCTTCAGTGTAGAGAGACCATGACTCACAGCCCTTCGGCTAGTTGCCAAATTCTAGAATCCTCTCAAGGGTGACATCTGTTACCGCGGGGGTTGCCTGATCTGAAGTTACTGAAAGCTCGACTACAAAGTCCGCTAGTGCCTGAGCTTTTATCGCGGTTCTAGGCTTATACTTTAAATCAAGAACTGAGGGGCCATTGCAAGAACTGATGGAGGGGTTGGTCCGTCACCACTGCTATTGAATGAGCATGAAATTAAGGACGAAGTTTCCTTACTGAGGTCACCAAGGCATAAACGAGCTTCTCCAGCAGAGTATAGTTATTTTTGGGCTTGGTTAGAGCGTGACTCACATAGTAGATAGGTCGCTAGATCCTATCCCCGCATTCCTTGACCAAGGCCCGCTCACAGCGGTTTATGAAATGGCCAAGTATATTTGGAGCTCTTCTCCAAGATTTGGCTTGACCAATAGTGGAGGGCTCGTTAGGTATCTTTTCTAAGCTTGGAAAGCTTGTTCGCTCTCCTAATCCCACTTCATGTTTCTTCCCTGCTTGATAGCTTTGAAGAATGGTAGGCATTTATCAGTAGACTGGGAGATGAACCTGTTGAGCGCTGCTACCTGTCCGGTCAAGGCTTGAACCTGTTTAAGAGATATGGGGGATTCCAAATCCAAGATATCCATGATTTTTTCATGGTTAGCCTCTATGCCTCTCTCATGGACCATGAAGCCCAGATACTTCCCTGTAATTACACCAAAGGTGCATTGGAAGGGTCCAACCTCATTTGGTTTTCCATTAAGATCACGAAGGTCCTATGAAGCCAGTCCAGGTGGCCTTCCTAGGTTGAAGATTTAGTGAACATGTCGTCGATATACACCTCCATTGACCTTCCAATTTCGGGCATGAACAAACAGTTGACTAACCGCTGGTAGGTAACTCTTGCATTTTTACGCCCGAAGGGCATCACCTTGTAGCAGTATAGGCCTTGCGCGGTGATGAGGCTGGTCTTTTTTTTGTCCGTGGGATGCATCATAATCTGATTGTAGCCGAAAAAAGCGTTCATGAAGCTCAGAAGCTTTTTCCCGGAGGTGGAATCGACCAACTGATCAATTTTTGGAAGAGGGAAACTGTACTTTAGGCATGCCCAGTTGAGGTCGGTGTAGTCCACGCACATGTGCCACTTCCCATTAGCCTTCGTGACCGTGACCATGACCATGTTGGCGATCCATTCGGGGTAGCGGGCTTCTCGAAAGAAACCTTCCTGGGTGAGTTTCTCCACCTCTTCTTGAACAGCCACATTTCTCTCAGTGTTTGACTGGCTTAAAGGTCTGATCCACCGCCAGTCGATGTGCAGCTAATTTTATCGGGATCCCCCGTATCTTCGCATGACTCCAGTTTCTCCAAAAATGTCGTTGAACTCTATAAGGAGCCTAATCAAGCCCTCTTTCTTTTCTGGCTCAATGGTAGCTTTGATCTTGACGACCTTCAAAGGGTCGCTTATTCGGATAGGAATTTCTTCTCACTAATCGACTGGATATCCGTTGACCCATTCCTTTCTCTGCTCTTCTGTGTCGGGCACCACAAGGACTTCTTTAGGACAATCGGTGAAGCCCGCGACTTCCAGGTTTAGTGCCTGGGTTATCACACCTTGGATAGTCATCACTTGGGCGAGCTGTTTAGCTAGAGCTACTGGGTTAGCTGACAATGCGTAGCATTTCCTGGCTGCTTGCTGATCACTCTGAACTTCCCCCACCTTGTCTCTAACCGGGAACTTCAGGACATTGTGGTAAATAGAGAAGACCCCTTTCAAGGATGACAAGAATGGTCTCCATAATATTGCATTATAGGCCGATGGGGTATCCACCACCAAGAAGTCGGTCATGATGTTTAGCTGGAGAGGTGTAGCTCCGATGATCACTGGTAAGATTTTTGATCCTACGGGTGTGATGGAGTCCCAAGTGAACCCATATAATGGAGTAGTACAACTGTTGTAGCACCATTGCTTCAAGTTTAGTTTTTCCAAAGTGTTTTTGAACAGAACATCGATGCTACTACCTGTATCGACGAGCACGCGGTGCACCATGAAGTTGGTAATTTGTACTGTGATGACCATTTGGTCATCATGTGGTTGTACGTTGTTATAGACATCTGCTTCGGCGAAGATTATATATGACAGTTGGGAGGGGTAGGTCGGTCTCTGGTCGACCTTGAAAATATCCCGCCCCTAATCCGTACGAGGGACCTTCCTTGCATGGTTTTTCGTAGAATTGTTGGTGGTGCCAGCCAGAGTGGGACTCCCGCTAATAGTATGTATTAACTGAATCTGTTGCATCAGGTCTGTCTGTTCTCCCTTCCTTTTCTCAGCATGTTCTCGGATCTCGGCTTGCACCTCCCTTCAAGTCTGAATGTTCTCCCTGACTTGTTGTAAGAACTCTATCAAGCATCCTCCCCTTATAAAAGCCTCAATCTAGTTTCGCAGATTGTAGCATTCTGAAGTGTTATGCTCTACGTCCTAGTGAAAGTCGTAGTATTTATAACGATTTCTTTTATCGATCGGGGCTTTCATATGAGTGAGCTTTTGTAACAAACCCTTGTCCCGAATGGCGAGGTAGACTGTTTCTCGGGATGCATTTAAGAGAGTGTAATGGTTATACCCAATCTCATTGCAGGCTATAGGGGCTACTGTCTTGGGAAGTGGTAAAGCTTGAGGATGAGCTCGTCTATCGGGATACCTTTCCAATCTGGCTGAGGAAGGGGGAAGTTGTATGTTGATTTGTTATTTTGTTTTGTTTTTTCTGAGCTTGCTCGGGTCTGAGAGCTTCCTTTTTTTATCCCTTTATGGCTCTCATGTCGTCATGCTCCATCTTGACCTTGAGTTGTTCGTCGACCTCAATCTGTTTCAGAGCCCGATCATAAGCTTCCTGGTAGGCTTTCGGAGGTCTCTTGGCAAAAGACCAGAATAGTTTTCCCACCTAAAAGTTTCTTCTGAAGTTAGCGAGCCTTTCTCTTTCTGTGAAGACCCCCATCTGGATGACTTCCTTGTGGAAACGCTCGATATAAACCCAAAAAGTTTCCCCTCTTTCCTGGATCATGTATTGTAGGTTGATCGGGTCCTTCAGGCTGTGCTTAACTCCCTGGAATTATGAGCAGAAATCGGTGGCTAACTTGGTGAAGGAATCCACACTCCTAGCGGGCAGTTTCCTAAACCAGGTCTTAGCATAATCAGTGAGTGTAGTGGGGAACATTTGACACATAGCGGCCCTGGTTGTGTTCTGGACCTCCATCTGTTGAACGAAGCTCTCTAAGTGGCTCATAGGATCTTCAATTTCGGAGAACCTGTCAGCTAACATTTTGAACTTAGGCGGGAGCTTTGCCTCCCGGATTCTTCCGGTGAAGGGGGCGTTCATTTCACTTAGAGGATCTTTCTTGTCCTCCTTGTACTTCCCATTCTTCATCAATTGGACCTCTTTTTGTAGCTCTGCCAACTGGTCCCTCAGTCGTTTGCTTTCGGATTTCTTTGAGTCGATCTCGGATTTCTCACCATCATATCCCACTGATGAATTGGCAGTCCCTCCATGTCGTTGTTGGGTGAAGAGCTCTTTCCGTCCCCGGGAAAAGACATCTACCGCGGATCTGTCTTGTCTTGCTTGGTAGTGTGGCAGTGCTTTGGGAAAACGGGGCATAGGCCCTAACTTATCCTAAATCGAAGTCGGAAGCCCCGTTCTATAACTAGTTGATTCTCGAGGGGCAGGTCCCAGGGGATCAAATACCGGTTGCCTAGGCCAGGCCTGCTTGACTCCCATTGATTGCACAGACTCGTTTGTTGGATAGCGATACCCTCAGCTAGTAAACGAAGGCGGACGTTCTCTACAAAGGCTGCCGCTTGTTGGTCAAGATAGATTTGTCTTCCCAAAGGGGGATCCAGAGCCCGTACAGTGGCTGACTGGCTGGGAATCTAGCTCTAGAGCCCGGATTTTCCCCCTTTCCTCTAGGCCTTTCGTGTCGATGTAGCAGAAGGTTGTCCCGAGGTGCCCTTCTTCCCTTGTAAGGAACGGAGCCTCATGATGACTATGAAACAACGAACTATATGAATGTAAAGAGATGGTGGTGTGAGAGGTTTCCCACAGACGGTGCCAGAAAGTGTTGACGGAAAATTTACTCGAAATGAGAAATTCTTGTTAACACCCTCGAGACCACTACCATGAAAGTGGTGGCCAGGGTCGGTACCGTTGGTTCCCGACCTGTTTAAGAGAGAGACGAGAGGCTGGAACGTAATAACAGTAAGGGGGAGCTTTATTATTGATTTATTTATGGTACAAATAGCTCTCTAGTTTGCTCACAGTCTCTCAGAGGTGTAGGGTGGTGGCAACTCGGTACCTGTTGATTAGTGGAGATGAAGGTGACCGTGTTCTGAATCCAGAATTTAGGCCTTCCTAGTCTGTCAAATCTTTATCGTATTTTTTTATCTGTTGTTCTCTGTTTTCCTATGTATGATTTTTTATCTCTAATCTCTACCATGCTTGGCCCCTCATATATATCGTCCAAGTAGGTTATTAGTTCGCAAATACTCTACCGTGATCTCATGAATCCGTTCTCTCTTTATCGGGCGGGATTCGTCATTTAAATTTGAATTGTTTTCCGTATTCGATGATATCGTTGACGAAGATAAGTTTGTTCCCTTATTTGAATTAAACTCTTGACGTGCATGTAAATATTATGTGGAGATGATCCTGTGTGCACTCGTGCCATGGATCTTCATGGAGGTCACCCTGCCAGCTTCTCGTTGCCCCGTAGAGCGAGGTAGACCCCTACTCAGGCTTTGTTATTAGAAGCTTAAGTTGGATTTTTCCTGACCCGTGGGGGCTTGAGGTGCTCTTTTAGACCTTCCCGGGAGGTAGCAGGGGTAGTGTAGATTTAGGTGTGATTCTTCCCTTATGTCCAGCAAGGACAACGGGCTTCTGGAGAGGTTGGCAGGCTTCTTTCGAATGCCTCTTGAGCTAGGAGACTTCCCTTGGCACTCACGAGGCGGTTGTGGAGCTCGACCTCAGAGTCGAGGTTCCCTGATAGATGGCCTGGAGAAGCCCGGGTTCCAGTACTCTTGTGGGGACTTGTCTTGGTCGCGTTTGGCTTGTCTTCTGGTAGTTTTGAAGCCGAGCAGGTCTTCCCTGCTCCTGGGGGTGGCTTTACGGTCTTTTCGGGCTTCATGATTGTCGATTATGGGTGGAAAATTTCTCTTTGACCTCTGGCCAAATTTCACTATTAACAGAAAGTATGCTTGCCAACCAAGTAAATCCTTCTTGGGAGAGGATTTATGATCCTATATATATGTTAGAAAATTCGGCCAGCCCTAAGGTTTTCTATCAGAGGAATTTCTACCAAGCTAAGCAATTTTCAAGAAGAGAATTCGGCATAGCAAGAGAGAATTTTGAAAGAGAAAAATTTAGTTTTTTATCTAGAAAAAATTCGATCAACTCATAGATATAGGGTGTAGAATTCGGCTAAGGAGAAAAGAGAAAAAAAAGAACGTTTTTGTTTTTGGTAGTACACTAGTATCCTTTACATCAAAAGGGTTTTGTATACAAAATTAAATTGGATTCACGTGAGTTTCAATCAATTAGATTGATAATTCACAAGTGACCAGACGTTATTGGATTTTTCTCTTGGAGGATAATTGTAATTAACAAAGAAAAAGATTTTGTTTGTTTCCATCCTCAGGTATACAATTTAAAGAAAGAGAGACCACACTCCTAGGTGATTCACGTTTGTGATTGGATTGGAAGATCTTACGGATTCAATTCGGCGCTTGTTCAATCGTCACGAGAAAAATGTACGACACTTTTTATATATACATCAATTAATCTACGGTTAAAGTTCTTGTTGTTTAAAAGGGGAAATTTTATATTTATACGCAAACCCTAATTTTCTAATTTTCTCATGCTTCCGTTGCGTTTTCAACCGATATTCCCTTCAATTGGTATCAGAGCCTAGTTGTACCCTTGATTAGTTGATGTATGTGTTTGTGAATCTTTTTCTTTTTATTGTATATACACATGTTTTTAGAAAGAGATGACATTCTAGGTATTCGCAAATATATTTACATTGAAATATATAGATATATATATATATATATATATATATATGTATGTTTTATATGTGGTTTGTTATTGATCAATTTTGATCCTAAAATTTCAATGTATTTTTGTTTTGGGATTGTAACAAGAAGGTTGGTCTATCATCACCATAATTTCCTTTTTAGTAGTTGCTAAGTTTTTTATTTTTATTTTGTTGTTGTAATAAATAAAAAATTGCAGTATTTTATTTATAATTCTTCTGTAATACATTCAAGTATCGAAGAATCGAAGGTTTAAAGAATTAGAAGCAACCGGAACAAGTTTGGGATCGTGCGAGCCGTAGCAACAAATTTGTGTGGGAAGAGCACACGGCCACGTTTTTTGTGCCATGGGCTGTGTACGGCAGCCCTATGAAAGCCATGGGCTGAGCATAACAGCCCTTTATGGGGTTGTGGCATGCGCACGCCCATGGGTAAGGGCCAAGGGTGTGCACGCCCATGGGAGGCAGCCGAGGGAGTCCAAACGACGAAGGTCGTGTGAAGACTTGTTCGCCAAGAAAGGAGTTTTTTGTATTCAAAGACATGTAATTTACTTGCTTTTCTAGGACTGACCAAAATTGTAGCTATTTATATTTTTTTGTAAATATTGTTGTTGACGTCGATTTCTAGATGGATGAGAAAGCCAACAAGATTGGATTTTCGTTACGATCTGTCAAAGAGAAGAGAAAGAGAATTCAGTTCTAAGTTAATAAGACACGAATTTATATGGTAAAACTCCAGTGATCGGAGAAACATCCGTGGGTGGTTGAATAAACAATCGAGCCAAAATCCATTATTGAAATGCATATAACCTTAATCACTGTACAACAAGTAATGAAAGAATTCGTTTGTGATTATAATTGGTTACTTGTTGGAGTCGTCTTTAACCTCTTTCCTCTTTTGGAGATTGTATAGAGATCGATTGGGACTCTGGTGATATAGTCGGTTCAGGAGTTATTTCCTTATAATTATGTAATCTTCTCGAAGTAAAATTATTGCCTAATTTGAACCTTTTTCCTGTTTGATATTTCACTCTTCTATAAATTATTCTTAATATGGATGTCTTGCGTATTTGAGCATGACTCTTAGTTCTTTCCACGTGTAAATCACGCGTTGGATTTCTTTAATTGGGTTTCTCATATCTGTCCCCAAGTAGAACATGACGTCATTTGGTCCCCAGCAGAACATGACGTTATTGGGTCCCGATCAGGTTATGACTTCCTAAATACTTTTTTTCACACTTAATTGGGTTTCCATTCCTTAGTGATGTCTTGAAAGGTGTGTTTTGGATGCCTATTCCAATGCCTACCTGGCAATATTAATGGACTATCCACCATGTCAGTTACGTATACTTTCGATAAAAATATCCATATAACAATACCCCCTTAAAATATTTTTACCGAGTAAGAATTTGGAGAAAGTATTTTAATCGAATTCGTGACTAGCTTTTTATCTTCATTAATACTAGAATAATTACTTCTTAAACGGCGCTTCGTACTAATGACATGTCTTAATGGCTACCATGAATGTGCAATTTGTTTCTCCATACGAAATCCCAATGATTATGATGTTTTAAAATTCTGATGGCCTGGTCAGTTTGTTCCATGACACGTGTCTGTTAACCTTTCGGTTTCTCTGGTAGCATTTATGAGACACGACTGGTGGTTTAACTGTTGCGCCGCTTTCGTCACCAAATCTTTATTTTTATTTTTCCCACTTTTAAGCCCCTAGGGTTTCCTATGATTGCCCTATTTAAATGTTTTACTGAATGGGCTGCTTCAGTTTATTTTTACATAAGTAAATATTCGACCCAGACTTTCTTCATCTCCCAACTCTCTTTTTACAGTTTTTCCAGATTTCTTTACATTTACTTTAAAGGTTAATTCTGATGAACCCAGCTTCCCATCATCGCCTATATGTAATAGCTTTCGAAGTACTCGAACGCGGAGACCTTCAATTGGTTTCCTGTGTTCGTAGATTACTAGGGGATATTCCTCTCGATGAACCTCCGTTTCTGGATGTTGATATTTATGGGCTTCATCTTGATGCTCACTTTAGTTCTAGCTCTGAATCTTCTTCTATTTCTGAATCTTCTATTTTTTATAATAATAGGGTTCCTTTGTGATCGAGGATGGGAAAACATTAGAGCAAACGTTTAGTTGACAAACATGGCTCAAGCAGTTTCCAAATCAAAAAGAAAATAATTGACGAAAATGATGTTGAGAAGGAACACAGCGCATCTCGTATGCCTTTTTCTCTTGATCGTCCGAGTGGATATGATGTCGAGCCAAATATGGTCGGGGAAGATGAAATCGAGAATATTGTGCTCAGTTTAACCTCGATGACTCGGTCATATTGACTCATGCCGCTGATAGAGCCGTATGGATTTCACCTCTGGGTATGGCAACGATTTATGGGTCCATGCTCTGCTGTGGTATGACTCTTCCGCTTCAACCATTCATCGCTTGGTTCCTTGCTAAGGTGGGGATCACTCCAGCCTAACTTGCTCAGAACAGCTATAGAATCCTGATGTGTATGTGGTATATATGGAGCCGGATAAACCTGTCGCCGCCTTCTCCAAGCGAAATTAGGCATTTCTTCAAACTAAGGCAATCTGGTTGGACTGGAACTTATTTTCTTATGTCAAATTTACCAGATTGCTGGGTCCCTTAGGGGACCAAAGTGAACCGGGGAGTTGATATTTCTTCAGACCCCAAGAAGAGAGGCATTATATCGGGATTCCCTTCTTCGAACAAGCATTGGAAGAACAACTTGTTTTTTACTGCGGGGAACCTGGGTCTTGAGGTTACTCATTCATCTAGGGAAGATCATGAGGCACTAAAGGTTCCCTATTTTTTCTGTTCCTGATGCCCGGAACAAGAAAAAACTTATCTTTACTAATACCGAGTTGACCATACTTGCTCGGGCAGCTGTACATACTTCGGGAAAGAGGAGCAGGTCTTATCTTTAAAATGAGAAGAAGATGATAGAACTCGGCTTCTTTAATCAGATTTCAGATTACCGTAGGCAATGTAAGTAGAAATTTATCTCATTCCTATTTTGCTTCCTGCGTTATTATTTCTGACTTGGTCTTTCTTCTCTAACTTGTGCAGTATATGACTCGAACATCATCTACGATATCCAAGCTCACCAGGTGAAATCGATCCTTTAGGCGAGCCAAAAAAAAGCTTCTCACCAAAGCAGGGAAGGTATTGCTCCGCCTGACGAATCGGATGAAGAGTCTGATGAGGCTGATAAGCAGATTCCTGTCTAGGTCCACAAAGAGGTCATTCAGTCGACTGTGGGGGAATCTAACGGTCCGATTGGCCCTGTTGGAGCTTTCAATGCCCTAAAGTTGCCTAAAGATGAAGGCGGGCAAGGAGATCATCGTAGAGAGAAGGTGCTCGGTGAGCCAAACTCCCCTGTTGATGAGTTCCTGTTGAGCAGTTTGCTGTCGGGGTTGGAGTTTAACCCTTAGATGAACAAGCAGATTTTGATCCTAGCTTTTTTTGAAGCCTTCTAAGATGATGGTCAGGAAGGTCCTACGGCTGACCTCAGCTTCCATCGTACTCTGGCCGAGAAATGGAAGATGGCTGACTCCCTGTTCACCCTCATAAAGTCCCTCGGGTGGTGTCATTCATTGAATCGAGAGATGACGATACCGAGTTCTGAGTCTCCCTGAGCGCTCAAGTTGAAGCGTCTGTAGGAAGAGCGGAAACTTCAGACCTGAATAAGGATTCTTTACTTCTTGAGGTTGAAGATGTAAGGGTGGAATCCTTAGGAGACCGTTTCTGTCCTTCTCTCCAGGAAATTCAGAGGGCGATATCTTATGGTCAGGCCTTCATTGAGGATGACTATTATAGCCGCTTCAGGGGAGGTTCTCCAGCAAATCGTCTTCAAAATATTTTCAACAACTCGTCCTATGTAAGTTCTATCCCAATCGTTTAAGTTTACGCCTATTAGATTTTTTACTTAACTCTTCCTTGCAGATGGTGGCTGAGTTTGCTGAGTTAGTTTAGATGCAACAACATCATGCTGATCGGATAAGGCGTCCTGAAGCTCAACTAAAGGAGAGTAAGGATAGTCGTGCTCTGGTTGAGACGGCTTATAAAAGAAAGGTGAGCTTTGCCCTGGAATTCACTGATCATTGCTTGGCTGAGTAAATAAAGGCCGATGAGAGAGCTTTCATGGCAGAAGAGAAGGTTGTGTCTTTCCAGAGTTTATTATTTACTGCCTAGAAGTCGATGCTTAAGGCTAAACAAGAAGCTGAACAGGCTCGGTCAACTTATGAGCAGAAAATTGAAGACTTGGAATGCCAAGCTTTGACGGTCGAATCCCTATCAAAGGAGGCTAGGCTGGCATTTGAGGTCTAAGGGGTTGATCCCTTCAAAAGGTCCCCAGCTTATGAAGCCTTTCTCCTTTGGGAATTTTAGCGAGAGTTAGTTTCAACTGGGGATTTTTTAAGGTAAAAAATCGAACCAACTGGGAGTTGTCGATCAAGAACCATTTGGACCGGTCCCTAGAGTCTCTTTAGACTCAGATGAAAGAATGGAGAGCTTGATGTCGCAGCCGAGGTAAAGAGCCCAATCCTATGCATTTAAAGATCTCATCAGAAGATTCTCTCTCGACCTTTTATGCCAGTCAGGAATCTGGTGTGTATGGTTCTACGTCTGATTTTGGTCCAGTCCTCGGGATAGATTACAACGAATGGATGAATGATTCGGGCGATACTATTGCTTGGACTTCAAATGAAAGCCTCCTCCATGAGTATGACATGGTGCTTGACCCGAGTATTGGCAAAAGTTCCAAATCCTCATCCCCAACCTTAGCCATTTTTGTACAATGTATAGAAAAAAATTATTAATAAAGCTTTACTTTTGCCAATTGCTTTGTTCAGAATACCAAGTATTATTTAAACCGGCAAACTCTATTGCCCGAGTATTTTCATCGAGTATCTTGGTTTCGTTAACAATTTCTAACACCAAGTATCTTATTAAACCAGATATTGCTATTTATGTGCCAAGTATCTTATTAAACTAGCTAATGCGATTTCTTTGTACCAATAACCTTATTAAACTGGCTATTATTAAACCGAGTCATCTTGAAACAGGTAAGCAGTTTTATGCATATGCTTCATACTCGGTTGCTACCCGAATATTACATCAAGGCTCACCATGATCATATGTTCCGAGTTCCTACGTAGATCATTGAAGACGTCTCCTAGTTTGTCTGCATAGGGGTTTGCTGAATAGTTAAGTTTTTAAATTGCTTAACACAGCTGAGTATCTCATCGGGATTTTTCCCGACGGTGCCCCGAACTATTTTCTAGAATCTGGTGCCTCAGGTTTGCTTTTGGCTAAGGTCGACTGACCTTGCTCGGCTGGCGTGCTCCTTCTAGCTTCTCCGCCCATTCGGGGATTTTTTCAAATTAATGGTCCCGAGCATTTTATTTTTTGTTGCATATTCTTATTATCATGCTTGTCTTTTATATGTTATTATCATTTGCTTAGATTTCTAGAGTCTCGTGTTGGACCTTTATTTATAACTGGAAAATTAACAATGAAAATTTTTAAAAACTAAAAAATATCCTGACTAATAAAATTGTTCTGACTAAAAGAAACAAATTTCAAGGATAAAAAATTTTCAAATATTGGGCATTGTATGGCAGGGGTAGAACCCTTCCATCTGGTTGGGCAACCCCAAACGCTACATGTCCAGCTATTCTTTCAATCTTGTAGGGGCCTTCCCACTTGTCGGCCACGGAGCCTGCAACTTTGTTTTTTGTGTTTAGTGACACCTTTCTGAGCACCAGGTTCCTTAGCTGGAATTTCTTGATCCGAACATGAGAGTTGTAATGTCGAGCCACTCTTTGCTGATATGCTGTATTTCGTACTCGGGATTTCTCCCTTTTTTCTTCTAGCTCATCTAAGCTTTGTAACAGCATATCAACATTCTAGTCTTCATCATATAGCCTGACCCTAGGTTACATGTATGATGTTTCTATTGGGATAACAGCTTCGGTTTCAATTGTCAAAGAGAATGGAGTCTGTCCTGTAGAAGTCCTTGTTGTCGTCCGATATGCCCATAATACTTCAGGAAGCTTTTCAACCTAGCTGCCTTTCTTGGCATCCTACTTTTCTTTGAGTGTGTGATTGATGATTTTGTCTACTGCTTTGGCTTGCCCATTTGTTTGAGCGTGGGCAAGTGTAGCATAATAATTTGCAATATGATACTTGTTACACAGCTGCCTGAAATTTCGATTATCGAACTGAGTGTCGTTGTCAGTGATAATAGTGTTGGGTACTCCAAATATATATAGTATATTGTTCTTCACAAAGTTTATGGTATTTGCTTCTTTGATATGCACCAATGTTTCAGCTTCTACCCATTTTATGAAATAATCAACGGCTACTATTGCATGCTTTGCTCCACCCCTGTCTCTGCTGGCACTGGGCCAATTAAGTCCAGGCCCCACATGAAAAATGGCCATGGTGATGTGAGGCTTCTAAGTTGTTCTAGGAGTTGTTGGATATCGTTGGCAATCCTCTGGAATGTATCGCAGCTTTCTGAACATCATTGTGCATCCGAGAACAAAGAGGGCCAATAATAACCTTACCTAAAAGCCTTATGTGCTAATCTTTTGCCCTCAGTATGGTTTTCGAATACTGCACTATGGATTTCCTACAATATCCGATATGCATCTTCCTCAGGTACACATCTTTGGAGTGTTCGGGAAAACCCCCTCTGTACAATTCTTATCCAATCAACGTGTATCTTGTTGACTGGTACCTGATGCGTTTGGCCTCTAGGGGATCTTCCTGGAGCATGCCTTTTTCTAGGTATCTTTTTAGCTGAGTCATCCAACCGTCTGGCGGTGTTCAGATTTATGATATTTTCAAGTTTTTTGGGTCAACTATACTTGGTCTTAAGAGATGTGCAACCGAAATAGTTTTTTGCTTGATTGTGGTTGTTGCTGATGCTAGTTTGGACACAACATCTACCTCTTCATTCTCTTCCCTGGGAATCTGGAAAATCTTATATTCCTTGAATTTTTGGAGGAGTTGTTTTGTTATGTCTCGATAAGCTGTCATATCTTCATCTCTAGTTTGGTATTCGTCCAGGACTTGGTTGACGATTACTTGCGAGTCACTAAATATCTCGACCTCATCTGCTCCGAGGGCTATGCATACTCTGAATTTAGCTAGTAATGCCTCAAACTCGGCTTGGTTATTTGTTGCTTTGAAGTTGAATCTCATGGCACATTCAACATCATCTCCTTCCGGGGTGCATACTACAATCTCTGCCCCTCTGCTATGAGTGTTCGAGGAACCATCAACATATAGTTCTCCTATTTCCGTAAGGAAATAGGATTTATTGCTCATTATAGAATCAACGGTACTTAAAGGATATATGTAATTAGAGGGGTATAACGAATATTATGACCTATCTCTAATTATGAACTATTGTGGAGGATCACACCATGTGTAATAGCTATATCAATGGACGTGGAGTTGTATCAGTCTGTGTAAAAGTGTCTACGACTGAGAGAGTGCAGCTTCGGGTTTCTAGTGGAATAACACCAGAGTTAATAATCAAGTAATATTAATTAAAGAGTTTAATTAATGATTCCGAGAATTATTGGAGCTCAAAATACTGTGGGTTCATTAGGTCCTTTTGCTATCCCGATTGATTTAAGTAACAAGGGTCACGGTTAATTAATTGGATTGTCCAATTAATTGTGTTACAAAAGTGACACGTATATATTAGGGAATTAATTGAATAATGAAATTATTTAATTAATTAATGTTAATAGTTAAATTAATTAAATAATTAGATTATTTAATTATATTGATAATTATGAATTATTAATTAACTATTAATTGGAGGGTGTTAGTTGATATATGGATTTAAGTGAAGATAAAATAATAGGATTATTTTATTTTACTAAATCATTTATCTATGTATTTGAATTTAAGTTTAAATTTAAAATACTTATTATCACTTTTAATATATTAGATATATTTGAAAAGGATATTTAAAAGATATATATCAATTATAACACAAGAGATTGCATTGTATGCAAATTGGTGTGTGCACATATATAAGTGTTTGTATAGGATACAAACAAGGATATATATAGATATATTAAAAAACAAAAACAAAAAAAAATAGAATTTGCATGTGATGCAAATTAGTACACATGCAACGAGGCGTATGATATAAAAAATATAGATTTGGCAGAGGCGTGAAAAAGAGTTTTTGCTTAAAAGAATATATATATATATATATATATATATATATATATATATATATTAACGTTGATCACACAGGTGATTGGCAATTTCTTAGAAAAAAAAATCAAATGATTGCACATCTATATATAAATAACGCCTCTGCTATCTTTTTTTTTTTCACCAATATATATCCCTCAGCTATATATTTCTTTTGTCTTACCCACACATGCCTTTTCGTTATATATATATATTAGAGATATATTATGATTTTAAGGATAGAACCACATTGTCAATATAAGTTTTGCTTGAGATGCAATTCATGTGTGCATGAAACCAATACACTAAATTAAGAAGAAAGAATTTCTTCAAGTATTTCTCTACATCCTCCAATCAAGTTTCTGAGACCGTGACGCGGCCACACGCAGTTACCAGTCCCAGGAGATAGCGAGGAAGATCGAGTGGTTGAGACAGGAGCTTCCAAATGTTGGTAAGATTGGTTCAGACAGGAGCATAATGTAAAGTGAAGAAGCCTCCAAATGTTGGTATGTTCTTATGATTTTATTGATTACAATTTTCTGTGATTACATATTGTATGTATTAGTTCCGAAAAATAATTACGATCCTTAGTTCACTGGTCATAGATACACATTATGATCTATATTAAATATTTTAAAACCTAGTTCTGTTGCATAACCAGTGAAGGGGTTCCAATAGAAAACCCAAGGCAATTGACCAAGTTTTAAAAGAAAACTTTGAGAGAAAATCAATACCTTAGTTGATTTAGGTGCAGTCCCGTTTTTATATGTTTACACTCCAAAAAAAGCAACAAAAAGCACTCAAATATTCAGAGAAAAGATGGAGGATGAATATACAAACATTCTCATTTTCAAATCACTCAAATCGTAGTTCAAATGAAGAAGTTATGGTGTTTTGAAGGTGAGAAAATGTAGAGAGAAAATTTCTGCACACTAGTTTGAATTTCTTCTTTGAATGAAATGTGAGAGGGAAGAGATTATAAAGGAGAGGGAAAGAAAGGAAGCAAGAATGACCAAACTACCCTAAAGATCCCAAGCATACCTGCTGCCCGAGATGGCGTGTGGGCATCTCGGGGCAGCAAGCATTCTGTCCCGAGATGGCCACGCGCCATCTCGGGAAAGAGTGCTTGGTTGCACTACTTTTCCTCTCGCGCTCCCCTCTCGTTATTCGACCGTTCTCTGGCCTCCGAACTCGGAATTCAAATATTTTTATGGATTACGAAATATAATTCTCACACGGACATGGACATATAAGATACTCAACCCAGAAAATAATAATTCGACTCGATATACAAATATGAAGACAATGTATGTAACATGAGTTGAAAGTGTAGTATCTTTTGAATTAGAACTTGAAATCAATAGTATGAGTAACCAAAATGATCAGAACTCAATCAAGAATGATTTAAGTCTAAATTCAAGTTCAATAACCATGTTATACAAACATATACACACAAAAACACAATTCACACTAGAATGCAAACTACATAGAGATAGTTTCCAATCATGCATATTCCATAACATGTTATTTCCATACCAATGCATGAGCATTCATCTTCAAGTGTGTGAATGTGTTATACATGGTGCACAACGATGCAGGGACACATATGAATGAATTTAATATGTGTGCCTATAATGGTGTACAACGATGCAGGGACACAAATGTATGAATTGTGTGTGTGACTAAGCCTTGTAAGAGAAAAATAAGGTCTTTGTATACCTTTGTAGAACCATATTGCATCCTTTCTCTTTGAAGTCTTAGAACTTGCTTTGACTTGTTGTTCATCCTTCTTTGAAGCTTGAATCATCATGAACCTTAACAACTAAGTCATTACAAGTAAACATCATTTTGATATGGAGTTAATGCCAACACAAACTAAAATCTATCATGTTTGATATTTTACTCTTCTAGAAATTGTTCTTAATATGGATGTCTTGCATATTTGAGCATGACTCTAGGTTCTCTCCACGTGTAAATCACGTGTTGGATTTCTTTATTCAGGTTTCTCATATCTGGCCTGAGTAGAACATGACATCATTTGGTCTCGAGCAGAACATGACGTTATTGGGTCCCGAGCTAGTTATGACTTGTTGAATACTTGTTTTCACACTTACTCAGGTTTCCATTCCTTGGTGATGTCTTGAAGGGTGTGTTCTGGATGCCTATTCCGATGCCTACCTGGCAATATTCATGGACTGTCCACCGTGTCAGTGACGTGTACTTTCAGTAAAAATATACATATAACAATTGCAATGTTTGTCATTGTTTGATAACATGTCATATAGAATAGGAGTGCCACTCATATATCTCTTTTGGTATGAACATGCATAGAATGGTTTGGGTATCTAAATTGGCATCTAGATAATTTGGTATATCATTCTTTGGAATTCGATCACATGCCTTAAATAATTGAGTGGGAGAAGGTGTTTTGGAACACCTACGGCCTCTGAGTTTCGTTGAGCTTTATGTTTTGTGTAATAACCTCCTAAGAGGTATTCGTGAATGGAATTTAGCAAGATACTTCCTTACAAGGATAGACTAGACAATTAACCCAAACGATATCTACTCTCAAATGAGGGATATTCGTGTGGGATTACATTGAAGGTCTATAACTTGGTAACACACTCAATGTAATTTTATTAATATCCTCCCAAGAGTTCTTGTTAATGCTAAAATTGAAAACGTTGGTTGTTATGTTAACAATTAGGTGGGACCTAGTCCAACCAGTAAATGTTGCGAACTCCCAAAGGAGGTGTGACATTTATGGTTGTTGGATTATAGTTGAAATTTTACGATTGAATTATTTTATTTAATTCAAGATAAATATTTAAAAGTGCTTTATCTTGATTATTTACTTGTATAATTTTTAAAAACGAAATCATGACCCCATCTCTAATCAACATCCTAAAAGATAATACTTTAACTGATGATAATTATGTCACATGGAAAAAGAAATTTGGGTTGTTATTGCAAGCTGAAAAACATAATATCATTATGTCTATTCCTTAACCATCAAACTAATGAATATACTCAGAAGCAAAGAGATGAGTATTAGTAGTGGAAGTCTTCAGATGAAATGGCTAATTGTACGTTACACTATAGCCACCATCTCTGACATGTTACAACAACAATATGAAGAAATGGAGACTGTTGTCGATATAACGATGTCTCTAGAGGAGATGTTTGCTATGAGGTATAGGACGACTAAGAGAGAGGTAGTGACTGCTTTTATGAATCTTAGGATAAAACCTGGACATGGTGTAAAAGATCACATGATGAAAGTCATAGCACATCTCAACATTGCTGAACTGAATGGTGCTGAGATAGATGGTGAGACTAATATTGACATGATTGCCAAATCACTATCAGATTCCTTTGATCATTTTAAGTTGTACTACACCTTAAACAATAAGGAATACACCTTGCAAGGCCTGATGCAAGATTTTCTAAACACTAAAATGATTCTTGTGAAAGGCAAGGGTCAAGAGATTGATATGGTTGGTAAAGTTGCTACTGTTAAGACCTGTTAGAAGATCAAGTAACAATAGAAGAAAAATTAACTTGGGCCTAACTAGAAGGGTTTTCAGGAAAGGAAAAGACTGAATGAGAATGAATTCAACTTGCATTTAGGCAATGGAGCGTTGGTGTCTACAAGTGTAATGGGAGATATTATAATCAATTTAGATTCTTATAGGCATTTAGTTTTAATAAACGTTTATTATTTACCACAGTTCAAGAGGAATTTAATTTCGGTTTCTTGTGTAAATAAATTTGGATATTCAATTACTTTTAATAAAGGTTTTATTAATAGTAAGAAATAACAAATTTGTTTGTAACGGTACATTGGAAAATGGTTTATTCTATTTGCATGGAAATATCTCACTTGTTAGACACAGAATCAACGGACCATAATCATAAAAGAGTAAAATTATCAAAAGATGAAACCTACCTATGGCATTTGAGCCTACGTCATATTTACCTTAATAGGATTAAAAGATTGATAAGTGACGAATCTCTAAGTGACTTAAAGGTTGATGATCTGCAAACTTGTGTATCTTGTTTGGAAGGTAAAATGACCAAAAGGTTGTTTACGACCAAAGGCACAAGATCCATTGAATGTTTAGGATTGATACATAATGATGTGTGTGGACCTATGAGCATTCAGGCTAGAGGTGGATATGAGTACTTCATCACTTTCACAGATGATCACTCAAGATTTTGCTATGTGTATCTCATGTGACATAAGTAAGATCCTTTTGATATGTTCAAAGCATTTAAAGCCGAAGTAGAAAATCAGCTTGAGAAATGCATAAATATCTTTGGGTCTGATTGTGGTGGAGAATATCTATCTTGTGAGTTTCAGCAATATCTTATTGATAATGGGATAATTTCTCAGTATCTGGACCAGGCAAACCTCAACAAAATGGGGTGGCAGAAAGGAAAAATAGAACTCTTTTGGACTTGGTTAGGCCTATGTTGACTTATTCAATGCTCTCTAATTCTTTTTAGGGATATTCTTTACAAACCACAATGTACATTCTAAACCATGTACCATCTAAGTCGGTTCCTAAAATACCATATGCGTGTGGACTGAGCGAAAGCCTAGTGTACAAAACTTAAGGATAGTTGGATGTCCTGCACACGTGTTAAAAGGAAAGACAGAAAAGATGGAGTCCCGTTCAGAAACATGCATATTTGTAGATTATCCAAAAAAGAACAAAATGATATTATTTTTATAGTCATTCAGATCTTAAAATAGTTGTTTCAACAAATACAATTTTTTTGGAAAAGGATTATATGAATAATTTTGTGCCTAAAAGTATAATTGTCCTGAATGAGCTTTAAAGAGATACAATTCGACAAGAGGTTTTACAACCAAGCCCAATTGTAAGTTTCGTACCAGTACAAGATCAACAATCTACCTTACCTCATCGTAGTGGGAGGGTTAGTAGACAACCTAAGACATTGGCAACATCTTCCATTGTTTACATTGGTCTAGAGAATCTGTTGAGAATCTCCCGGATGACAATGATCCCTATACGTACAAGTAAGCAATGGAAGATGTTGATTGTCGCCATTGGCAAAAGGTAATGAAATACGAAATTGAATCTATGTTCAAAAACAAAGTCTGGTCTCTTGTAGGCTTGCCTAAAGGTATAAAACCCATTGGGTGCAAGTGGGTATACAAGATGAAAAGAGGAATGGATGGAAAGGTGGAAACCTTTAAAGCTAGATTGGTAGCTAAAGGTTATACACAGAAAGAAGGTATCGATTATGAAGAAACCTTCTCTCATGTGGCCATGCTTAAATCCATTAGGATACTCTTATCCATTGTGGCATCTCTAGACCTAGAGATTTGGCAAATGGACGTCAAGACAGCATTCCTTAATGGAAGTCTTGACGAAAGCATCTACATGATGCAACCAGAAGGATTCATTAATAAAAGCCAAGAGGAAAGGGTATGCAAGTTGCAAAGATCCATATATGGATTGAAGCAAGCATCCAGATCCTGGAACATAAGGTTCGATCAAGCCGTGAAAAGTTTTGAATTTATTCAAAACCTTGATGAACCTTGTGTATACAAAAGGATTAAAGGTGACAAGTTGGTTTTCCTAGTTCTTTACATTGATGGTATACTACTCATTGGAAACGATGTAGGTGTATTGACATCAATAAAAGAATGGTTAGCAAAGCAGTTTAATATGAAAGACTTAGGAGAAGCAAGTTATATTCTTTGCATCCAAGTCATAAGGGATAGAAAGAATAGAATGATTGCATTATCCCAAGCTTCATACATAGATAAAATCTTGTCTTGGTTTTCCATGCAAGATTCCAAGAAACGTATGTTACCTTTCAGACGTGGAATCAAACTTTCTAGGGAACAGGTTCCTAAGAATGAAACATGAAGAGCAATTCATGAGTAGGATTCCATATGCTTCGGCAATAGGAAATCTCAAGTATGTAATGCTCTACACTAGACCCGATATTTGTTTTGTTGTGGGCATAGTTAGCAGGTTTCAATCGAAACCTGATCCTGATCATTGGATGGCAGGCAAACATATTTTCAAGTATCTCGGAAGAACGAGAGATTATATGCTTGTATACTCTAGAGGGGATTTAATTCCCGTTGGGTATACAGATTATGACTTTCAGTCAAATTCTGACTCTAGGAGATCAACATCAGGATCTGTGTTTACTATTGGAGGAGGGGCAGTCATATGGAGGAATATCAAGCAATCTTGTATTGTTGATTCCACCATGGAAGCCGAGTATGTTGCTGCATGTGAGGCGGCTAAAGAGGTTGTCTGGCTCTGCCAATTCTTGATTGACTTGGAAGTGGTTCCTGATACGAATAAATAGATCACTATCTATTGTGACAATAGTGGAGCAGTGGCTAATTCGAGAGAACCAAGAAGTCATAAGAGAGGAAAACACATTGAAAGAAAGTATCATCTTCTGAGAGAAATTGTGCATAGGGGTGACGTGACAATTTCCAAGATCGCGTCAGTAGATAATCTAGCGGATCCCTTTACAAAGGCTCTTCCACAAAAGAGTTTTGTTGGGCATCTAGAGAACATAGGGATGAGAGATATGACACATTTGCTAAAGAGCAATTGGGAGATTGTTGGGATTATGCTCGATAGCAAGAGTATAATATTGTATTTGACAATCTTTTCATATTAATAAAGTAATTTCCAGTTTAACAAATCTTATAGCATTTATAGTTTAATTATTATAATTGTCAATAGTAAATAATCATAAGGTCAAAAGACTATGAGAAAAGAAGAATTGTTCATACATCTAGATATGTATGAGGTATAAACAATTCTTTAGTTAGTCTTGAATAAAATTCACAACTTAAGGTAAAAGGTCGGACGCCTTTATCTTGTTAAAGTTGTAGATTCTTTTACTAGCATTTGAGTGGGATCAAATGTGTTATGATGAGTCTAAAATCATCAAAGTGTGGTGCCTTTAGGTAAAAGAATCTAGTTCACTGGGTTCATTGAATATGATCACAATGAAATACTTTATCTAGAACTGTCAATGGATAAAAGTTTTCATTCGAAGACAATCGGGGAGTCTATCACAATCATGAGATAAATGATTGACTTATGGTTGCAAGTGTTATCATTGAGCTATCAATGAGTACGATTATATAGCATAGTCTATCCTCAAAAGTTTGGTGGTATTCATTTGTTAATCGATAGAGGACTTCATTTATAGATATGGACATCGTGGCTCTATTTATTAAATGAGAGTATAATACCATCATATGGATGTATTAAGGTATTGGATATTAAATCTTAACGTTAAGTTTTCAATAATGTCTATTGAAACATTGCTTCTGGACAAGTGAAAATATCCAAGTTCATTAAATGAGAGTATAATACCATCATATGGATGTATTGAGGTATTGGATATTAAATCTTAACGTTAAGTTTTCAATAATGTCTTTTGAAACATGGCTTCTGGACAAGTCAAAATATCCAAGTTCAAAATGTGGTCATATGAGTAAATATGGTAACTTGGAGAGCTATAGGCGGTCAATGAGCTCTTGGCGATTACTGGTATTCTTCAGGAGGATACACTTTCTCTAATTAGGCTGTCTAGGATATGATTGAGTAACATCAACTTATTCTATCTTTATTTAAGAGTTCAGTTTTAGTTCTTTAGTGGAATGACCTAAAGTTAAATAGATCGGACCTAAGTGAATCATTTGTTGATTGTGATTGGATTGTGTCTGTTGAAGCTTAAATCTAGATAGTCCGCCAAGATCCCCAATCCATACAAACTTGCATGGATTACTTGATATATTATACCGAACAAATTTTGGGGTCCATCTAGAAATGTATTGAGGCATGTGGACTTGTTTCTTTTTATAAGAATGGGTCTAGTTCACATGTGCACTTATTTATAAAAGTCAATTCGATTTAATAAAATAAGAAAAAAATATATTGTCCCATATAGATGAGTTGGGCAGCAAGGCTATTTATAATAGCCTAATTATATTATTTTATTTTATTATTTAATTAAATAAAAATTAATTAATTTGGTGATTAATTAATTATTTAATTAAAAGTCAAAATCTTTTTCCTAGTAGGAGATGGTCTCCTAAAATGATACTATTGTTGGTAGTATAATTAGTATTAAAGACTATATTTGATAAGTAGATAGGTAAAAGGAATTATTTATCTGATCAAATTAGGAAGTATTTAATATGGTTACAAATACACTATTGAATTGGATTAGGAGTCTTGGTGTAGGATATAATTCCTTTTTTAAAAGAATCTATAACCACCAAGTAAATCCACCTAAGGAAAGGATTCTTAACTACCAAGTAAATCCTTCTTAGGAAAAGATTAAGTCTCCTAATTGAATTCTATAGAAATTTCGGCCAGCTCATATATATATAAGATGAAAGAATTTATTTTAGATAAGGATTCTTAACTACCAAATAAATAAATATATACATATATATATAAGAGGATAGAATTTCTTTTAGATAAGGATTCTTAACTACCAAATAAATCCACCTAAGGAAATAATTATTGCCAACTACGTAAATCCTTCATGGGAGAGGATTTATGATCATATATATATATGTTAGGAAATTCGGGCAGCCCTAAGGTTTTCTATGAGAGGAATCTCAGCCAAGCTAAGCAATTTTCAAGAAGAGAATTTGGCCTAGCAAGAGAGAATTTTTGGATGTTTTTGCTCTAGGCAAAATTCGATCAACTCAGAGATATAGGGTGTAGAATTCGGCCAAGGAGAAAAGAGGAAAAAAAAGAACGTTTTTGTTTTTGATAGTACACTGGTATCATTTACATCAAAAGGGTTTTGTGTACAAAATCAAATTGGGTTCACGCTAGTTCAATCAGTTAGATTGATAATTCACAAGTGACCGAACGTTCTTAGATTTTTCTCTTGGAAGATAATTGTAACTAATAAAGAAAAAGATTTTATTTGTTTCCATCCTCAGGTATACAATTTAAAGAAATGGAGCCCACACTCCAAGGGGATTCACATTCGTGATTGGATTGGAAGATCTTATGGATTCAATCAGCGCTTGTTCAATCGTCAAGAGAAAAAGGTACGACGCTTTTTTATATACATCAATTAATCTAGGGTTAAGGTTCTTGTTATTTAAAAGGGAAATTTTTTTATTTATACGCAAACCCTAATTTTCTAATTTTCTCACGCTTCCGTTGCGTTTTGAACCAATTTTCCCTTCAGTTTCTCGAGCATGGATATCTTCAACTTTCATATCTCTTACTGCCTTCTCATTTAGACTAACACATACTTGAGGGATCACCCTATCTTCCTCTAGCATAAACAAAACACCATTGTCGTTTCTTATAAATGTGTGACATGTCCCAGGAATGATTGATATAGATTGTAGATTATCAATGTATTTGTTCAGATCGTACTTCTCAACGATTTGCATGATCGACACCAGTTCTTCGTAAGTCATATTCTTTGACATATACATTCCTTGGTTAACAGAGCCAAAAAACCTCTGACTTTCATCAGGTGATTGCTCTCATCAACCATTGTAAGATATGACTATTCTCACTCAATCCATTTTCTTGTGAAAATCATCATCACAAACTATTATTAACAAATTTTTAAAAAAAATATTACATTTACAATTATTAAGAATAACAAAAATTTCTTAACTGTAAGGGATCAGGCATTTTTTGTAAGGGACCGATCCTTTTTTTTTAATTTGACCAAGCTTATTTAACAAGAGTCGAGCTTTTTAAAAATGGATTGAGATTTTTTTATAATTGATCGAGCATTTTGTAAAGGATCGAGAACATGTAATTGATCGATCTTTTTTTAGTTTATAATTGATCGAGCTTTTTTTATAATTGATCGAGCATTTTGTGCAGGATCGAACTATTTTGTAAGGGATTGAGCTTTGTGGAAAAGGATTGAGAATATTTTCTAATGGATCGAACTTTTTTATAAAGGATCGTGAACATGTTCAAAGGGATAGAGAACATTTTCAAAGGAATCGAGCTTTTTTGAAAGGGATTGATAACTTTTTGTAAGGGATCGAGCTTTTTTGTAAGCGATCGAGAACTTTTTCAAGGGATCGAAAAATATTGTAAGGGGTCGAGAATATTTTTTAAATTATCGAGCTTTTTTCTTCCAAATATAAAAAAGCTCGGTCCATTATAAGTTAAGCTCGATTCTACTTTATATATTCTCTGTGAGATATGAAAAAAGCTTGGATCTATTAAATGTTCATAAATGTTCTTACAAAGACTGGAGCAACATATAGTAAGGAATGAATACATTGTTAACCCATACAGAATTGCATACAAAATATCTGAAATGCATGAAAACAGAAAAGAGAATACACCATATCATAAATATTTGTTACCTTCTTGTGCAGAAGTTGGAGAGAAAAAACTTTTTTGAAGAGAGAGACAAGTTTTTCAGACAACTTTTTTGTAGAGATACAGACGAGTTCAGAAAGTTACCTTTTAAAAATTAAAGTTTGGGGGCAACTTGGGTAGTTCACCATAATAGGTGTCTTTTAAACTTAAGTTATTAAATCGGTGACATCATCGCAACACACAATAAAAAAGGTGACATATCTCATCATTTTCACCCATCTAGAATTGTATTAAAACATGTGGACTTGTTTCTTTTTTAGTAAGAATGGGTCTAGTTCACATTTAAAATTTTTATTAAAGATCAGTGGATTTAATAAAATAGAAAAAACAATATATTTGCGCATGTATAGGCTTGGGTGGCTAGGGCTTGTAAATTAGCTTAATATATTCTATTTTATTTTATTATTTAATTTAATGGAAATTAATTAATTTATGAATTAATTAATTATTTAAAAAAGTCAAAATCTTTTTCATAGTTTGAGAAGGCCTCCTAGAGTCATATTATTATTTGTAATATGATAAGTATCAAATACTATCTTTGACAAGTAGATAAATAAAAAGAATTTATCTATCTAGTCTAATAAGGAAGTATTTGATTTCTACTAAACTCTAATTCACAATTGGTCAAATTAGGAAGTTTTAATATAGTCACAATTTAATTATATTCAATAACTGATTATTGAATAAATACACTACTTGAGTTGGATTAGGAGTCTTGGTGTGGAAAAGAAATCTTCTTTTAAATGGATTATTAGTCAGCAAGTAAATCATCTTTAGGAGAGGATTTGGTCTCCTAAATTCAAAGCTTATAGAATTCGGCCATTATATATTTAATAGTGTAGAATTCGGCCTAGGCTAATTTTCAAACAGAGATTTTGACCTAAAGAGAGAATTGTGAGAGAGAAAAAATTTAGTTTTTGCTCTGGACAAAACTTGGTCAACTCATAGATTTGGTGTGTGCAAATTCGCCAAATAGAAAACGAGGAAAGTGCGTTTTGTTTTCGATAGTGCACTGGTAGCCTTTACACCAAAAGGTTTTGCATACAACATCGAATCATGGTTCACACAAGTATTAATCAAATTGATTGATAATTCGCAAGTGACCTAACGTTGTTTGTTTTTCTCCTTAGGTATACAATTTAAAGAAAGAGAGCCTACACTCTTAGGTGATTCACGTTCGTGATTGGATTGGTAGATCTTATGGATTCAATTCGATGCTAGTTCAATTGTCATGAGAAAAAGGTACGATACTTTTAATATACGTTGATTAATCTAGGGTTAAGGTTCTTTCTTTTAAAGGGAAATTTTTTATACTATACCAAACCCTAATTTTACGCTTCCGCCGCGTTTTGAATCGATTTTTCCCCACAGCTCTAGACTCACCTAAGTACCTAAATTGTGCATATGTGAATTGAATACCCATGCACTCAATAATAATCCCTAATCTCTCATGAGTAATTGAAATTACATCCAAGCATACCCAAAGCCTATCTCTTAATGACCCTAGAATATATGCTTGAATTTATTAAGGACTTTGGTACACAAAAAAGGGTTCTAAACGCTAGCCTCGCGTATATCTGCCTTACTAGCCATGTATAAAGGACATTTTATCAAAAACATGGAGTGTGTCACCTCTCAGTTCATAGCAGACAACAATATATCAATCACAAAATGATCAATCTCAAGAAAGCATTAAGTACTCAAAAATTTCCACACAAACATAAGCATACATGGATAAAATAGATAGTCTATATCGTTAAATTTGGGGGGTTTGGTTAAATCAAGCCATAGCAATGAAAAATTAGTTCATACTACAGTTAAGAGCCATACAAAATATATATGAAATCAAACACATTGCTCTACACAATAATGAACGAGAAGGGGATTAGACAAAAAGAAATGGGGAGTCTCATCTTTGTCTTGATTATTCTTCTCCTTCAAAGTAGTCTTAAATTCCCTTTTGCCCAAAAACCTGAAGTGATAATGGATGTGAGGAGTGGGTGTGGTAGATGTATTGAATATTTAGGGAAAGATGGTGTCTTTGTCGTTTTCTTGGAAGTTGGTTTGATGATGTAAATGGAAGTTCAAAGGGTGAGGTATTCTCTGAGTTTTTTGGTAAAAATAGTGGTCTTAGGTTCGAAAATAGTAATGGTATATATATGGGAATGAATAGGGTATGGGGTAAAAAGGTCATTTTCATGATTTTGTATCTGATCTGAGAAGGCAAAACAGAGAGACTACAAAAAAATGGTCTTTTCCGACGGCTAAATGCCGTAGGAAAGACAATTTCCCATCTGAAATATGCTTTTCCGACAGGAAATGGCCGTCGGAGGCCGTCACAAATACGCTTGTCGTAAATAACAATTTACCGACGAGCTGTCACAAATATGACCATTTATGTCGGTCAATGACGTCGGAAAAAATAAAAATATCATCGGTAATAGTAATCAGAGGTGGTCAAATTTACTAGTATTCCCGCCGGCTTATCTTAATTTCCGACGGGGATTGGCCGTCGGAAAAAGTTTAATAAAAAAAAATGACGCACGCCACCCAACTATTTCTATGCATTTCATGTGGCTTGAACCCGTGACCTCACTGATAGATAGTAAATGTTACTCTAACCGTTTTGCTATAACTTTATATCCGATATTTTTTACATAGTATTTATATATAAGCTATTGATATGCTAATTAAATATATTTTTTATACAATATTTAAATATAACTATTGATATCGTTTTAGAAAATAATGTTTTAATTAAAATATTTCCCTTATTTGATAGGAAATTACATTTTCCTACTTTATCTTGAAATAGGATACGTATATTATATCCTTGTTGATTTTATCTTTTATAATCAACATTTTACTAAATAAATTAATAATTTAAACTTAGTTCAGTAAAATTTATAATTACTTTGTATGATAAACAAATAGATATTTAATAAAATTATTAGAGTTTTTTTTTCAAAAAATATGATATAGTAGTGTCATTAAACTTAATTATAAATAACGAATTATTCTTGTAATTACTAATAATTTTGCTATATTTTATATTTATTTAATTTAGTTAGATATACACATAAAATAGTTTTCTTATTAGTCTTATTGTTTTGTTCCCAAAGTCGGGTCCCTATTGTCAATTTTTTTTATATTGATCACCATAAATTTTAATTTATTTTTTACATTATCTATGACATATTATTTGAAAATCTCAAAACTAAATCAAAAAATTTGGTAAAAAAATTGGCAGAGTGATTTCGCTAAAAAAATAGTGATGAATAAAAAATAACATATATAGTGATACATTTAAAATATTGATCTACAAGTCATATTTTTTTAGTGGATAAATTATCAAATACATTCTATTATAATTTATTAATTAATATTATAATAACAAATTAATTAATTTTTTCAATGACAATGCCATAACAAATAATATAGAAAATAGTACTACATTTTCGATAGCGTAATCCCCCTTAAAACTAATTTGAATTAAATTTTATCATTTTTGACGGTACAAAAAATACCGTCGGAAATGTGGACTATTTCCGACGGCACAAAAAATACCGTCGGAAATGTAGACTATTTCCGACGGCACACAAAATACCATCGAAAATGTGGACTAATTCCGACGGCCTCATGGCCGTTGAAAATATTGTATTACTTTTTCCGTATTTCCGATGGCATAAAGACTATTTCCGAAGGTTATTCGACCGTCGGAATTGTGGTATTATATTTTGACTCATTTCCGACGACTCTAATATGACCGTCGGAAAAGGTACTATTTTCGACGGCAATTAGCGCCGTCGTTGCCGTCGAAAATAGTTTGTCACTAATAGACATTTTTTTTTGTAGTGAAAATAGTGACCTTGGGGCGACTTGGGGTCTGGTCGCCCCAAGGTAGCTTATGCGTCTGGTGGAGATTTCTTGAGCCGAGAAGATAGAAACAATGGGATGACTTATCTGAGGTTGCCCTGAGGTCGCTTTTGCGTATGTTTCTAGCTATTTGTAAATTTTCTGCTACTCTTTAACTCCATCCAAGACCATTAAGCAACAGGCCTGCACACTTATTTAAATGATTAAAAACTTGGTTTTACCCTATTGACAAATACAAATTCGATACAAATTTGGGGCTACATTATATGTAGTAGTGGAGCAATCAAGCATTCATACCTTTTCCTTAAGACATTAATTCTCCTCATTGAGTCTAAGTCTTGTGGCTACATGTGGCAGTTGTACAAGAAAAGAGAACTCTTGCAACCAAAGGTGTTTGTTGGCAAGTAAGTGTCAAGAGTCACTATAAAAAGCCTATAGATAGATAGGTTTAAGTTACGACCCTTGAGAGTTACTGGTTGTCAACTTAGGATGTAATCAAACTATCATACAGTGGATTTTTGTGACTAAGTGGCTAGCAAGGCAAGTTCTTTGGGTTTTTTCCGGTCAGAGGGTTTCCTACGTAAAAATCAAGTGTTATTTATTTCTACACTTTTACTTGGTTTTTATTGTTGGTTGTGTTTAATTTTGGCTAATCATAAATTTAGTAACATAATTGATTAGCAACTCATTCTCCCCCTATAGGTTGTTTAGACATATTTTAGATTATTTTCAGCAACCTAGGCAAGAAACACGCAAATAGAACTATGTTTTACAACTGGTGAAAATACTTGATTAAAGTCTACGACCTCTGTTTGACTATATCTCATTGTAACTAAACATACTTTGAACCTAGTAGCCTCAACCTAGGAGAATCCTTTCTTTTTCTTGAAGACCCATTTGTGGCCAATAATTTTCTAGCCCTTATGTGGTTTCACAAATTCTAGTTTGATTTTTGTGAAAAGGTTCAATTTCTTCACTTATTACAATAGCTCGTTGAGAAGATTCAATACCACCGATAGCTTCTTTATAAGTGGAGGACTGAAAGGTTCCTAAATTTCAATAAGTTCTACAACTTTCATTGCAAAATAAACTAAATCTGCAAATCCATAACATTGAGGTGGCCTAATTAGCCTTTTTACCCTCTCGGTACTTCTTTTTCTTTATTATCAAAAGTTATGCCTATCACCCTAAGTTGGCTAAACTAAAGTGTCATCTTGCACTTTATCATAGTTTCAACTTCAAACTCCACTTACTTACTAACACCATGATCGGTATCTATAACTACAAACTTTTTTTTTTCTCATATGGCATGATAAATTCATCGCATCTATGCTAATGTCAAATTTTTATGGCTCGAGTTCAACAAACGATAACATTTCACCAAAGTCTGAAATCCTAGCCTCACGCTCAAGTTTACCATTACTCACATGTGCATATGCTAGAAAACCAAATATTTTTAAATCATAATAATTGGCAAGAGTACCAGGCCTCATTTTGGTGACAGTGCTGTGTATCACAATCCCTTCATTCTCAAAGAACTTATTAAATTGACTATCACTAAATTCCAAGCCGTTATCAGTTCTAAGACATTGTTTTTCTTTCTAACTTTCAATAAGAATTTTCCACTTCTTGAATCTAGAAAAACATTATTTTTCTTTCTCAAGAAATACACTCAAACACTCTTGGAAAAACATAAATAAATGTTAGAATATAAGTGAAACAACGTTTTAACTCAATAGGAGCAGGACCCCACAAATCTAAATGGATGTAATCCAATGTACCCTTAGTGATATAAGTAGCTATTTTAAACTTAACTTTGCATTGTTTCCCATAAACACAATGCTCACAAAATTAGTCATGTCTGCCTATTTTTTGACAATCTAACAAACCTCATTTACTAAAAATAGTCTAGCTAGCCTCACTCATATGCCCTAAACACATATCCCACAAACGAATAATATCTTAATCTAGATCTGGTAAAGAGGAAACAGTTGTAGCACCAATAACTTTGCTTCCCTAAAGTATTTAAAGGCTGTTAGATATTTGTTTTATCGCAACAAGAGCACCCATACTAACTCTTAAAGCTCCACTTTTATTAATAATTCCTACAACCTTTAGAGTCAATTATTCCTAATGAAATAACATTTTTCTCCAAATCTGGTACATGCCGAACATTAGACAAAGGTTTAATAATATCATCAAACATCTAATTGAGAATTGTGCTAATACCAACCACCATGTATGACATATTATTCCCAATTACAACATTACCGTCATCAATAGACTGATAAGTAGCAAACCACTACCCATTGGGACACATATGGTATTAACAACCCGAATCAAGAATTCAAGTGTTGTCTAAACAACCAGAAGCGACTAATAAAATAGTACCAGTATCACTAGAATATGTTGGGATTATGTTCAATATCAAGAGTGTAATACTATATTTTACAATCTTTTCATATTAATAAAGTGATTTCTAGTTTAATAAATCTATAGCATTTATAGTTTAGTTATTAAAATTGTCAAAAATAAATAATCACAAGGTCAAAAGACTATGAGAAAAGAAGAATTGTTTATACATCTGGATATGTATGAGGTAGACACAATTCTTTAGTTAGTCTTGAACAATATTCACAACTTAAGATAAAGGTTGGGCGTATTTACCTTGTTAAAGATGTATATTCATTTGCTTGCATTTGAGTGGGATCAAATATGTTGTAAAGTCCTCAATTATTGATTGGCTTATTTCGTGAGCAAACCATATGTTGGGGTTTTATGTAAGGGTAGCTTAGGCTCTCAAGACCTCAAGAGAAGAAGCACTAAAGGTAAAATTCTAAGTGTTAGCATGATTTGAAAAGATAGTTGCACTCATGCATTATTCTTTGGATTATATGTTGTGTGTTTATATATGTGCTTTCATGATTTGATAACTCTTCTTGCATGTTTATTTTGATAACATCTTTGCATTTGAACTGACATACATTATGTGTTTCACACACACACACTCACTTGCATTTGAATTGTTATGCATGTGTGCCTCATTATTTTACCTTGCATTCATTGTGGGTTTTAGTGTAGTGAATGTTTCACTTTGAAAAATCCATAACAGGGCAGTGCGCGGGTGTTTACCCGCGCACTACCCGTGCAATGAGAAAATTAAGGATTTTCTATCTCTCGATGTCATGTCAATATGCGGACACTTGCACCGCATATTTCACCGGTTGAGATTTTGCATCTCTCTGGTTGAGGCACTTGCACGGACACTTGCGCGGCCTAGCATAGGTTTGCACGGGTCTAGACTTGCGTACTACGCTGATCTGGCAAGTTTTTCAAAATGGCAGTACTTCATTTTTGGCCCATATAAATATGTATCTTCATATTCAGGTCGTTTTAAGAGTTCCAAATATCACATCTTTTCCTTAAAACATATTTTAAAGGGGAAAATCTTCCAAGAACTCACCTTTATACAGTCAAAGCTTTTTCTTTCATCTTAAAAACATTATCTTACATCATCTATGACTATATAGAGTGCATCAATGTCATTTTACTTTATGGTATGATTTCTAACTTTATCCCTACATGTCATTTTTGTGGTATTGATGGTCACATTAGACCAAATTGCTTTCGTTGTATAAAATTGTGTAGAATTGAAAGCATGATAGAGAAAAAAAAAGGTTAAAGCCAAGATGCATGTCACTAGGAAAATTGAAACACTTTTGCATGATCCTAGGACATTTAGATCCCATGTACCTTTGACCACTAGGAAACAAAATGTTTCACCTATGTGAATTAGAAGAGCTGAACACTTTTACCATGTTGCACAAATTGCCTTAAAGGTAAATTCTTCTAATTTATGGTATTTGGATAGTGGGTGCTCTAGACACATGACGGAAAACAAGAGTTTCTTTGAGACTTTTGTCATGGTGGAAGGAGAAAATATCACCTTTAGTGATGCATTCAAGAAGAAGGTTAGAGAGAAATGAACCATTTCTATTTCAGGATTACCCACCTTGTCTTATGCTTTATTTGTTGATGGCTTAAAAGAATATTTGAAAAGTATTTCACACTTAAGTGATGAAGGACTTTCCGTCTTACTTTCCAAAAAAGATTGCTTATCCTATTGCCTAGTGGAAAAACCTTAATAAAAGGAATGAGATCTAGTGACAATTGTTATTGTCTTGAAGCCAGTATAGTCTCTTGCAATATGTCCAAGGATGAGCAAATTGAATTGTGGCATGAAAGACTTGTCCACATGAACTATCGGGATTTACAAATCTTAGGTAAGTTCAATGTTGTGCGAGGCCTACCTAAGCAAGGGAAGAAAGCCAATGGTGTTTGTGGACCTTGCCAACAAGGGAAACAAACCAAGAGTATACATAAAAAGGGCACATATCTCTCCACCAAGGAGCACCTAGAACTGCTCCACATGGATCTTATGGCTCATATACAAACCGATAGATTTTTGTATGTTTAGATGATTTATCTAGGTACACATGGACTTATTTTCGTAGAGAAAAATCTGAAACTTTTGACAAGTTTATATTCATTTGTACCAAAATTCAAAATGAAATAAACTATAACATTAAAAGCATTAAACAGATTAGGAGTGACCATAGGAAGGAGTTTGAGAATGCCCTTTTTGAAAACTTTTGCAATTGTCTAGGCATTTCTTATGAGTTTTCTGCTCCTAGGACACCTCAACAAAATGGAGTTGTTGAGGGAAGAATAGGGTCCTTCAAGAGATGGCCCATGTGATTTTGCTTAGCAAAAATGTCCCTAGGAGCCTATAGGCCGAAACCCTCAATATGGAGTGCTATATAGGAAATAGAGTCTTTCTAAGGCCTTACACTAGGAAAACCTCCTAAGAGTTATTGAAAGGTAGAAAGCCAAATGTTAGCTACTTCCACATTTTTGGAAGCAAATGCTACATTTTAAATTACCGTGGTCAACTTGACAAATTTAATGCTAAGAGCGATGAGGGTATCTTTTTTTACTATGCCTTGAATAGTAAAGCTTATAGAGTTTTCAATTTGAAGACTCGAACCATCATGGAATCATCCAATGTTGTCATTGATGATACGATGCTCAAATCTAATGACCGTGAGGATGAGGTAGCTATAGTTGATGACTTTCCTTTAGAAAAGGTTGTGGAGACTCCTATTACTGGAAAGTCTAATCTTGATGATGATATCACACAACCTATTGATAGAGTTCCTCTGTTGAACTCTAATGAACCCGTTCCATGGGTTAGGAAACTCTATGATAAAGATGACATGATTGGAGAGGCTAATGAGGGTGTTAGAACTAAGCATCAAATGACTAATTGAATTAGCTACACACGCTACACTACTCAAATAGAACCTAAGAAGAAGCCTTAAATGATGAATTTTGAGTTCTTGGCATGCAAGAAAGAAGTAAACCAATTCGAAATGAATGAGCTTTGGACTCTAGTTCCTTGGCCTAATAACACTAATGTGATAGGCACCAAATAGGTTTATAGGAACAAATAGGATGAAGATGGAAACACTGTGAAAATTAAGGCTAGGCTTGTAGCACAAGGATACTCTTAAATTAAGGGAATCAACTTTGAGGAGACTTTTGCTCCGGTTGCCTATCTAGAGTCCATTAGGCTTCTTTTATCCATCTCTTGTGTGTATAAGTTCAAATTGCATCAAATGGATGTTAAGAGTGCCTTCCTTAATGGCTTCTTACAAGAGGAAGTATTTGTTGAGCAACCCAAAGGGTTTGTAAATCCATACCACCCTAATCATGTATATCGCCTAAAGAGACTTTATAAGGGTTGAAACAAGTACCGAGGGCTTGGTATGAGCAGCTCACTCTATATCTTGTTGACAATGGCTACTCAAAGTAGTGTTGACAATACTCTATTCATCAAGATAAACAATGATGAGATCTTCATAGCTCAAATCTATGTTGATGATATAGTTTTTGGCTCCACTAACAACACCAAAGTCTAACAATTTGTTGATGTCATGTCTCATGAATTTGATACCAGTCTTGTTGGTCAGCTAAGTTACTTCCTAGGGTTGCAAATTAAGCAAATGGATGATGGGATCTTCATATCCCAATCTAAATATGCCAAAAATCTAGTGAAGAAATTCGGCCTTGTATGCCATTGTATTTTGGACTTCAATGCAACATGTCTTGTATGCATATCATTTTTGATGCACACATTTTCAAAAAATAAATCTCTTTGTTTCTCTCCTATTAATTGAGTAGCATAAATGTGGTTTATATAATTATGCAAATATCTTGTAAGCTCCTTTCTCTCTTGGCCTTGAGTGACCTGGTTAGGGACTACTCCTTTGCTTATATCATGACAAAAAAGGGGAGTAGTATATGGTAAGGGGGAGTTGGCATGTTGGCATGTTGGGGAGATTACATATTGATGGGGAGTAACCCTTTGAGGGGGAGTATTGCATTCACATACATTTCATGATGTTGTTCTTAGTTTATTTTTACTTGATAATCTCACATACACTTGGTTTGGAAAGTGTATTTGCTTTTGTTTTTATTGTGTAGTGTTGATAGTTCTACTAGAGATTGAAAATTGTAGAGTTGAAGTTTTTTTTTATGTCTATTTGTAGCGTAGAATATCTTCCTGGTGATTTATTTGTTTTTTTTATGAGGATCAATGTGAGTGGTGGTTTTGTCACGAAATTGCCAAAAAGAAGATTGCAAAGTCCTCATTCGTTGATTGGCTTATTTTGTAAACAAACCACATGTTGGGGTTTTTACGTAAGGGTAGCTTAGGCTCTCAAGACGTCAAGAGAAGAAGCACTAAAGGTAAAATTCTAAGCGCTTGTTTGCTTTGAAGAGATAGTTGCAAATACTCACAACTCATGCATAATTCTTGTGAGTATGTGTTGTCTATTTATGTGTGCTTTCATGATTTGATTACTCTTCTTGTATGTTTATTTTGATCACATCTTTGTATTTGAATTGACATGCATTATGTGTTGCTCACACACACACACACACATACACACACACTTGCATTTGAATTATTATGCATGTGTGCTTCATTATTTTACCTTGCATTCATTGTGTGTTTTGGTGTAGTAGATGTTCCACTTTGAAAAGTCCATAACAGGGCAGTGTACAGGTCTAAGCGCAAGTGCCTACCCGTGCACTACCCGCTCAATAAGAAGATTGAGAATTTTTAATATCTCAGTGTCAGGTCAAAGCGCGGGCACTTACACCAGTTAGAACCTGTGCAGTCTCTAGTTCGATTGAAACCTACTAACTATGCCAACAACAAAACAAATATTTGGTCTAATGCACAACATTGAATGCTTGAGACTCCCAACTACTGAGGCATATGGAACCCTACTCATGAATTGCACTTCATGCTCATTCTTAGGAACTTGTTCCTTAGAATATTTGATTCCATGTCTGAAAGGTAACATACATTTCTAGGAATCTTGCATGGAAAACCTAAACAATAGATTATCTAAGTATGAAGCTTGGGATGAAGCAATCAATCTACTCTTCCCATCCCTTAAGACTTGGATACCGAGAATATAACTTGCTTTACCTAAGTCTTACATCATTTTACTGATGTCAATACACATATATCGTTTCCAATGAGTAATATATCATCAACATAGAGACCGAGGATAACCAACTTGTCACCTTTAATCCTTTTGTATACACAGGGTTCGTCAAGGTTTTGAATAACTCCAACAAAATTCACGGCTTGATCAAACCTTATGTTCTAGGATATAGATGCCTACTTCAATCCATAAATGGATCTTTGCAACTTGCATACCCTTTCCTCTTGGCTTTTTTCAATGAATCCTTCTTGTTGCATCATATAGATGCTTTCGTTAAGACTTCCATTACGGAAAGCTGTCTTGACATCCATTTGCCAAATCTCTAGGCCTAGAGATGATGCAATGGATAAAAGTATCCTAATGGATTTAAGCTTGGTCAAATGAGAGAAGGTTTCCTTATAATCGGTACCTTCCTTTTGTGTGTAACCTTTAGCTACCAATCTAGCTTTAAAAGTTTCCACCTTTGCATCCATTCCTCTTTTCCTCATATATACCCACTTGCACCCGATGGGTTTTATCCCTTTAGGCAGGTCTACTAGAGATCAGACTTTGTTTTTGAACAAAGATTCAATTTCAGAATGCATTGCCTTTTGCCAATGGCGACAATCAACATCTTTCATTGCTTTCTTACACGTATAGGGATCATCATCATCCGAGAGATTCTCTACTGATTCTCCTAGATCGATGTATCTCTTTGGTGGTCTACTAACCCTCCTATTATGGTGAGGTATGGTAGATTGTTGATCTTATATTGTTACGGAACTTACAATTGGGCTGGGTTGTGAAACCTCTTGTGGAATTGTTTCTCCTGAAAGCTCATTCAGGACAATTCTACTTTTAGGCATAAAAATGTTCATATAGTCCTCTTCCAAAAATTTAGCATTTGTCAAAACAAATACTTTAAGATCTGAAGGACCATAGAAATAATATCTTTTGCTTCCTTTTGGATACCCTACAAATATGCATGTTTCTAGACGGAACTCCATCTTTTCTGTCTTTCTTTTTAACACGTCCGAATGATATCCAAATATCCTTAAATATTGTAAACTAGGCTTTCGCCCGGTCCACAACTCATGCGGTGTTTCAGAACCCGACTTAGATGGTACATCGTTTAGAATGTACATAGCAGTTCTATTTCTCCTTTCTGCCACCCCATTTTGTTGAGGTGTACCTGGTATAGAAAACTGAGAAATTATCCCATTATCAGTAAGATATTGTTGAAACTCACCAGATATATATTCTCTACCACGATCAGACCACAAGATTTTTATGCGTTTCTCAAGCAAATTTTCTACTTCAGTTTCAAATGCTTTGAACATGTCAAAAGCATCCGACTTATGTCTCATGAGATACACATAGCCAAATCCTCATATAGATTGAATGCTCATAGGACAACATACATCTATGTGTACTAATCTTGAACATTTAGTGGCTCTTCTGCCTTTGGTCGTGAATGACCTTTTGGTCATTTTACCTTCCAAACAAGATTCACAAGTTGGTAGATCATCAACCTTTAAGTCACTTAGAGGTCTATCACTTAGTGGTTCATCACTAACCAATCTTTTAATCCTATCAGGGTTAATATGACATAGGAACAAATGCCATAGGTAGGTTTCATATTTTGAAATTTTTACTGTTTTATGATTAGGTTTCGTTGATTCTGTGTCGAACAAGTGAGAGATATTGCTATGCAAATAGAATGAACACTTTTCTAATGTACCTTTGCAAATAAATTTGTTATTCTTACTAATAATAAAAGCCTTATAAAAAGTAAACGAATATCCAAATTTATTTAAACAATAAACTGAAATTAAATTCCTCTTGAATTGAGGTACATAATAAACGTATATTAAATCTAAATGCCTATTAGAATCTAAACTAATTCTAATATCTCCCACTGCACTAGTAGACACCAATGCTTTGTTTCCTAAATACAAGTTAAATTCATTTTCATTCAATCTTTTCCTTTCCAGAAACTCCTTCTAGTTAGCCCGAAGTTACTTTTTCTTCTATTGTTTCTTGACCTTCTTACAGGTCTTAAAAGTAGCAACTTTACTAACCGTATGAATCTCTTAATCCTTGCCTTTCACAAGGATTTTCTCGGTGCTTTGACCATCTTGCATAAGGCCCTGGAAGGTGCATTCTTAATTGTTCAATGTGTAGTCCAACTTGTGTTAGGTTTTAGTTTGTGTTGGCATTAATTCCATATAAAAATGATGTTTACTTGTAATGATTTAGTTGTTTAGATTCATGATGATGCAAGCTTCAAGGAAGAAGAAACAACAAGTCAAAGCAAGTTCTAAGTCTTCAAGAGAAAGAATGCAATATGGTTTTACAAAGGTATACTAAGACCTTGTCTTTCTCTTATAAGGCTTAGGCACACACACATATCATACATTTGTGTCCTTGCAACGTTGTGCACCATTATAGGCACACACACACATTTCATTCAGATGTGTCTCTGCATCATGGTGCACCATGTATAACACATTCACACGCTTGAAGATGAATTCTCATGCATTGGTTTGGAAATAACATGTTTTGGAATATGCACTATTGGAAACTATCTCTATGTAGTTTGCATTCAAGTGTGAATTGTGTTTATGTGTGTATATATTTGTATAAAATGGATATTGAACTTGAATTTAGTTTTAAATCATTCTTGATTGAGTTCTGGTCTTTTCGGTTACTCATACTATTGATTTCAGGTTCTAAGTCAAAAGATACTACACTTTCAACTCATGTACATACATTGTCTTCGTATTCGTATATTGAGTTGAATTATTATTTTCTGGGTTGAGTATCTTATATGTCCATGTCCATGTAAGAGTTACAGTTTGTAATCTGCAAACAGATTCAATTTCGAGTTTGGAGGTCAGAGAACAGTCGAAGAACGCGAAGGAAGGTCGGAGGAGAAAGAAGCAAGCAAGGCACTTATTTCCTAAGATGGCACGTGGCCATCTCAGGGCAGAAGGCTTGCTGCCCCAAGATGCCCACGTGCCATCTCGAGCAGCAAGCTTTCTTGGCTACTTCTTACCCCTCTTGGTCATTTCACTTGTCAAAGTCTCCCACTCTTTTATAAACTCTTTCCCTCTCACATTTCATTCTAAGAAGAAAATTAAAACAGGTGTACAAAAATTTTCTCTCTAAATTTGCTCACCTTCACCCTATAACTTCTTCATTTGAACTCCGATTTGAGTGATTCAAAGTTGAGAGTGTTCATCTATTTATCCTACATCTTGTCTCTGAAGGTTTGAGTTAGTTTTGCTGTTGGATTTTGTGTATAATCATACAAAAACAGGACTGCAGCTAAATCAACTAAGGTATTGATTTTCTCTCAAAGTTTTCTTTTAAAACTTGGTCAATTGCCTTGGGTTTTCTTCTTCTACATATATTTGTATATTGTGAGTGTTTTTATTTGAGTTTTGAACTCTTACAAAGCTAGGTTGAGTTTTAATTGAAATCATTCATGTTGAGGTAGGTTTTGATTTTGCCTATGTTTCACATGTTTGGGATTGTATTGTGCTAGCTTTGATTCTATGACTATTTGATGATCTTTGATTGATTGATTTTGAGAAAAATAGTTCCTCACATGTATTAGGCTCTCTTGGCCGAAATTCTCACATAATACATGTGCTTATGTTCTTTTGAGCTATTCATGTGTTTTGATGAATCTATGATTAGGAATATGCTCTAGAACTTTAGCTTAAATCTTATTGACTTTGTCATATGATTTTAGCATGTTTTAGTTTTATGTGATTTAAACTTGATCTTGTGATTTATTGAACATATCTTGTGATTCAAGTTTAGATCTATGCATGTATCTAGGTTGTGATTGTTATTAAACATATCTTACATGATCTAGATTGTTTATACATGCATGATTAACAGGACTATATGTGATTTGTGCATTCATGATCATGTATAGTATTTTTCATAGGATGTGTTGATCATAGCATTCTATGTTGCATGCTTATTTGCGTTTTACATTCATGATCACCTAGATGCCTTGTGAGAAGGAAGTCTTGACAATAAGTGTGAGACCTATGGTGTTGAGCAAGAAGTCTTGGCAAGAGACGTGAGGCCTTGGATTGTCGAGCAAGGAAGTCTTGGCTAGGGTCATGAGGATCCGGATAGTCTAGCAAGAAGTCTTGCCTAGAGTTGGGAGAACTCGGATAGGTGAGCGAGGAAGTCTTGACTAGAGTCGTGAGGACTTAGTTGAGCAAGAAGTCTTGCCTTGGGTAGTGAGGATCCGGATAAGGTGAGCAAGGAAGTCTTGACAAGAGGTGTGAGGCCTCGGATTGTTGAGCATAGGGCGACTACTTTTAGAGTAGGATAGGAGGGTAGTTTCTAGGTGAAGAGGTCACTTGAGAGATTGTACTTGTCTTATCTACTAGTGGATTTTGTTTGCCGGTGGCTGCTAGCTCGTGGATGTTTCCTCTTCGGAGGTTTACCACATTATATCTTGTGTCAACTTTTCACTATCCCTATCTCTATAATATTTGTATTATTGATAGAACTCTTTATGTATGTTGACTTCCTTTCTATAATATAGATTGTGTATGTGTTACAATTACTTGTTTGTATCACACTTTCCTTGTGTTTATATATTGATTAATTGTCTTTAATTAATATATATATTGTGATACAAGCAATCTAGAGGAACAAACTTTTGTTTGTTTCTAAGGGAGTCGAAAAAGGTGTTTGTATGTTAGCCTTGAGCATTTAACCGTGTTTGTATTTTCAATTGGTATCAGAGCAGGACACTAGCTTGCACTTAATGTGAGTCCAGGGTGATAGTTTCACGGATTTTGCAAGGCGTTTGAAGTCATGGGTTTACAAGATGATGTAATGGTAGAAGGAGCCTCAAATACTTGGCCACCATTACTTCGTGGTACTAACTATGGGTATTGGAAGTTGAGGATGAAAGCCTACATCCGCTCTATTGATGAAAGGGCGTGGATGGTAGTGGAAGAAGGTTATAGTCCTCCTACCAAGGTTCAAGAGGATGGAACCATGATACTCAAACCAATGAGTGAATGGACAACAAATGAGTTTAAGGTTGCTAAATGGCACAATCGTGCTATGAATGCCGGATTTGGAGGAGTTGATGGGCATCAATTCTCCTACATTCAAAATCTTGAATCCGCAAAGGAAGCTTGGGATACTCTCCAAGTTACTGATGAAGGAACCTTAGTGGTGAAGAAATCAAGGCTTCAAATGTTGGCATCACAATTTAAAGGTTTAAGTATGATTGAAGAAGAAAAGTTTGAAGACTTCCAGTTCCGGCTTCTTAACATTGCTAACCAATGTCAAGCACCTGGAGTACCTATCTCAAAAGAGCGTTTAAATTGGAAAGTCCTTAGGTCTCTTCCTAAGAGATTCAAATCGAAGGTGACGGCCATTGAGGAAAGCAAGGATGTGGATAGTATGAATATCGATGAGTTGCTTGGGTCTCTCCGAACTTATGAGATGTGCTTGAAGCCAAAGATTAAAAGTAAGGGAATTGCTCTCAATGCAATTGAGGAGGAGAGTGATGACAAAAATGAAGAGACGACACTTTTGGTTAGAAGGTTCAAGAAGTTTCTATAGAAGAATGCCAAGCCTAGAGGCAAGTCTTCTATGGAAAAAGGAGTCAATAGAACATCATCTCCAAGGATTGAGAAGAATAGTCAAGCCATGAACAAGAAAGAGGTTCAACGCTATAATTGTCATGGTTTTGGTCACTTTGCTAGTGAGTGCCCCAAAAAGCCATTTAAGAAAGACAAGAAAGGCAAAGTGTTGGCGGCTACTTGGAGTGATGATAACTCTAGTGACAATGAGAGCTCTAGTAGTGAGTCTGCAAGTGATGAAGAGTTTGTGAGCAACTTTGTAGCTCTAACGGCTTCTCCTTCTCCACTAGATGTTGGTAATACAATATCTTTGAAAAAGAACTTTGATGCAAATCATCATGGAAGCTCTAGTTCCATTCCTACTAATCTTGAGTTGTTGAAAAAGATAGAAAAGCTTGAAGAAGATAGAGACAATGCTTAAAGAGAAGTAGTTGAGAAGGATGATTTGATCAAGAAGCAACTAGATGAGTTTGTGGTTGTTACTCGTAGACTTCTTGGTGAGAAAGGTGATATTATGAAGAAGTTTAGAGAACTTGAAGTGACAAACCTTGAGAAGGATAATGTGATATCTTCTTTGAAGAAGAGAGAACAAGAATTGATGGAAGAGATAGACACAGCTAAGGAGGCTATCAAGAACTTAGTGAATGATTCGGTTAGTGTGTCTAGTGTTAGGAATCTTGTTAACTCTCATAGTGGTGAAGAAGATTTGGTAGTTGAAGAAGAGTTCTTGGAAGCATCACTTCCTACACACTTTGATAAAGTTGTGATTGATAAGAAACCACACAAGAAGAGAAGATCAAAATTCAAGAAGAAGTTGGCAAACAAGGTATCTTTGCAAACTCCTAGTGAAGCTAGTTCAACTCCAAAAGGTACAATCTCATCTTTTATTCCAATTTTCCATTATTGCAACAAAATAGGTCACATTAAGCCAATGTGTTATAAATATATTGAAAAATTCAAATTAGGAAATGAATCTAGGGATAAGGAGATTAAACTTCAACTTGAACATGCTAAGGATTTGAAAGTTGAAAAACATGTTAATTTTGCTAATCATGAAAATAAGTTATGGAGTAAAAAGAATTCTAATCTTGTTCAACTTGACAAAGCTTGTGTTGATAATGTTAAGGAAGAGTGTGTTAATGATATTCTTGTTAATCAAGTCATTGAAGGACTTTACTCTAGATTTAACATTGTTGTCAAGGATGATATTGGAAATGTTTGTGTAGGTACACCCAAGAACAAGTGGTTCAAGGGTGAGTGCTCTTATCATTAAAATAAGAAGCGCATGTGGGATAGCTTTGAGGCTATACATCATGTTTGTTATGATGGTCAAAATTCGTTGATTAACTTTAAAGAAGTTCTTTTGATATATGTGTTGATTGAGTTGAGATATCATGCTTTTCATACTCTTGTTATGAAACATCGTCAACTTGGTGTCATGAGGACATTCAAGGCAAGAGTGCTCCTAAAAATGGCGGAAGTATGATATTTGGTGAATATAATGTGCAAAAAGGTATCTCTATACTCTAATGCATGTTCTCTTAGATATTCATCTTTTGACTCAATTTTTGATACACATCTCATAGCATGTCATATTAGAGAATTTTGTATAGCATACATATGGTTCTCATTGACAATTTGCTATTTTAGGATCTAATAGTGATATTGTTCACATTGATCTTAACTTTGATGATTGTTTGTGTATGGTATATTGAGTGGCATTTCTATTGAAAATATGAGCTTTATATTCTTTGAAAGCTACTCATTAAAGAAGTAATGATCTTGAATAAGTCCCTACTTATTGCTTTTAGATCATGTGCTTATGAGCCATAAAATCTTTGTTTTCTAAAATTGCACATTGCTTCTCTTATATGTTTTGCTAGTAGGTTAAGTTTACTAATATGTAAACATTGGATACACCTTGAAGTTTTTGTGCTTAAGTACATTTAAAATGACCTATGGTTAGTATCCATTTTGCTTCGGCAATTACATAGAACTCAACGAGCACCTTCATGAAAAGGGCTACACACATTGGTTGTGAAAGCTACCCAATGTTGGAAAGAGCTACACCATTGTGATGAGTGAAAGCCGTCATGAAGTGAATTTTTTTTTATGTAAAAAAGTGGAAAAATCAAAGAAGTGTTGAAAGGAATTCATAAAAAAAAATCTTTGATTTAAAGCCTTAAAAGAAAAAGAAGAAGGCTTAAAAAAAAGTTTAGTTGAAAATCAAATGAGCTCGGGTTGAAAAACAAAAATGGGATGACAAGCCACATGCACACACACACTCATATGTTGAAATCTATTCTCTTAATAGCAAAAAATTCTGGATGATAATAGGTTTTACATTTTATGGAAAAACCTTAAGATGAATAGTTGTTGGAAATTGTTTGCATTTGATTATCAAACTACTTCTTGATATATATTTGAAGCATATCTCTCACACACACACTTTGTTTATGAGTATGATGATGTCTTTGCAATTGTTGAAGAATTATGAGAGAACTTGAAAAATCTTTGTGTATCTCTCTTAGTATATGAAGCTTATTTTGTTGATATATCTTCAAATTGCTTGAATGTGTGATTGTGTGAACATCTTTGTGAACTCTATGCTATCATTGATTTTAGTTATAGCATTTATAAAGGGGGAGCATTGTATGCTAGACATTGTTCTCTTTTATGATATGTTCACCTGCTTCATTTTGTTACATGCTGGCATATTTTGACTTAATGATACTTGTAAGATATTACTCACTATCTTTGTCTTACATGATGATTCATTCTTAAGTCATATGTCTTTGTGTTTATATATTTGTGACTGATATGTTTGTTTTTTCTTTCACTCACTTTTGTTATATGTATATAGCATCTTATTTCACAAGAACAAATGGGAAGAACTAAAGTTACTGGAAGTGGAAATCAATCGAATCCCATTGTGAAAGCCAAGTCTACTTCAAAGGGATCCAAACCTTCAAGGTCAAAGGATTTAGGGATCTTTGGAACTAAAAAGATATTTCAAGAGAGAGGCATTGACTTAGGTAAATGCAGAGATTCTTATGTTCTTAAATGCATTAAGGATAGGAATTGAGAATCTTGGGTGAGCATGCTAGGAATAGTGAATGATACTCTTGTTAGAGAGTTTTATCATGAATATAGAGAGAGTGCCACCTTATTGGATGCTTTGATGGAGATTAGGGGTGTTGTGTTTAGAGTCCGGTAAACATTAACAAGTTTCTTGGGCTATCTACTGATATTGATTCAAACTTTCTAGATGTTGATATCATTGAGAATCTTAATATCACGGGTAGAACTCTATGTGACAATGCTTCTTTTGAGTGTAAAGGTAGAGAATATATTAGTAAACATGAGTTAACTAAGGCAAGTGCATTTTGGCATCTTTTATTTGCACTAATATTATTGGATCTTAGAATCTAACTGGGTTGAATAAAGACAAGATCAAAATAGTATATGCCTTGGTGACTAATCAACCTATAAACCTTGGGGATTTGCTTATGTTTTACTTAGATAATACAATCTTCTCAACTAGAGGAGATAAGAATCTTGCATTACCGGGGTTTATAACTTCTTTATGTTTAGCTCGTGGTCTTAAAAGTAGTGGAGATGATGTGTTGGTACAACCCTTGGAAAAATATAGTGATAAAGGTGTGTCATACATGTCATATAAGGATAAGGGTAAGACATGTGATACTTTTGGACTATTTAATAGTTCACAAGTTGATTGTCAAGAGACTAGCATAAACATTCTTCCGGATTGGGCTTTACATTTGAAGAAGAAGGTTGATAAGCTTAGTGCTACAGTTGAAAAACAAGATGCTATAATAAAAGAGTTGGAGGAGTGTATTGCCTCAAGTTCAATACCACCTCTCAAGCATTATGTTAGGTTAACTACACACACATCTTTCTTTGGTGGATCTAGTAGCTAGTATTTGAGTCTAATGGTATGTTTCTGACCTTTTGGTATCATCTTATGTCAAAAAGGGGGAGAAAGAGTTGTTAAGAGTTGCTAGTTACATAGTTTCCTTTTTATGTTGTTTTTGTGAACTTTTGAACTTTCAATGGTTTGTAATAATTAGTCTTAAGATTTGGTTAAGAATTCTTGTATTTGGCATGTATTGAGGGGGAGATATATTTGTGGACTTAATTGTATATTATTATCCATATAATATGTTGCCATTTGTTGTTTTTCTCTTGTATATGCATTGTGCTTTGAGATGATTTGTAGGTTGCTTCAAGAGAAGTTCAAGATGAAGTTCAAGAGTTGGTGAAGATTAGTTATAGGAATCTTACTCATTGCAATGTAAGGGAGTGATTTTGTGACCTATCTTCATTTTTATATTTGTAGTGAATGTATAGGTGCTTTGACAAGGAATTTGCCAAAGGGGGAGATTGTTAGGTTTTAGTTTGTGTTGGCATTAAATCCATATCAAAATGATGTTTACTTGTAATGATTTAGTTGTTTAAATTCATGATGATTCAAGCTTCAAGGAAGAATAAATAACAAGTCAAAGCAAGTTCTAAGTCTTCAAGAGAAAGGATGCAATATGGTTTTACAAAGGTATACTAAGACCTTATCTTTCTCTTACAAGGCTTAGGCACACACACATATATCATACATTTGTGTCCCTGCATCATTATGCACCATTATAGGAACACACATAAAATTCATTCATATGTGTCCCTGCATCATTGTGCACCATGTATAACACATTCACACACTTGAAGATGAATGCTCATGCATTGGTTTGAAATAACATGTTTTGGAATATGCATGATTGGAAACTATCTCTATGTAGTTTGCATTCAAGTGTGAATTGTTTTTATGTGTGTATATGTTTGTATAATAGGGATATTGAACTTTAATTTACTCTTAAATCATTCTTCATTGAGTTCCGGTCTTTTCGGTTACTGCTACTATTGATTTCAAGTTCTAAGTAAAAAGATACTACACTTTCAACTCATGTTACATACATTGTCTTCGTATTCGTATATCGAGTTGAATTATTTTTTTCTGGGTTGAGTATCTTATATTTCCATGTCCATGTAAGAGTTACAGTTTGTAATCCATAAACATGTTTTAATTTTGAGCTCGGAGGCCGGAAAACGGTCAAAGAACGCGAAGGTCGAAGGAGAAAGAAGCAAGCAAGGCACTTCTTTCCCGAGATGGCGCGTGGCCATCTCGGGGCAGAAGGCTTGCTGCCCCGAGATGCTTACGTGCCATCTCAAGCAGCAAGCTTGCTTGGCTACTTCTTTCCCCTCTTGGTCATTTCACATGTCGAAGTCTCCCTCTCCTTTATAAACTCTTTCCCTCTCACATTTCATTCTAAGAAGAAATTTAAAACAAGTGTGCATAAATTTTCTCTCTAAATTTTCTCACATTCCAAACTCCATAACTTCTTCATTTGAACTCCGATTTGAGTGGTTCAAAGTTGAGAATGTTCATCTATTCATCCTCCATCTTTTCTTTGAAAGTTTTAGTTAGTTTTTCTACTTTTTTTGGTGTCTAATCATACAAAAACGGGACTGCACCTAAATCAACTAAGGTATTGATTTTCTCTCAAAGTTTTCTTTTATAACTTGGTCAATTGCCTTGGGTTTTCTTCCTCTACATATATTTGTATATTGTGAGTGTTTTTATTTGAGTTTTAAACTCTTACAAAGCTAGGTTGAGTTTCAATTGAAATCATTCATGTATAGTTAGGTTTTGATTTTGCCTATGTTTCACATGTTTGGGATTGTATTGTGCTAGCTTGATTCTAGGACTATTTGATGATCTTTGATTGATTGATAGGTGAGCGAGCAAGAATTCTTGCCAAGAGTTGGGAGAACTTGGATAGGTGAGCGAGGAAGTCTTGACTAGAGTCGTGAGGACTTAGTTGAGCAAGAAGTCTTGGCTTGGGTCGTGAGGATCCGGATAAGGTGAGCAAGGAAGCCTTGACAAGAGGTGTGAGGCCTCGGATTGTTGAGCATAGGGCGACAACTTTTAGAGTAGGATAGGAGGGTAGTTTCTAGGTGAAGAGGTCACTTGAGAGATTGTACTTGTCTTATCTTGCCGGTGGCTGCTAGCCAGTGGATGTTTCCTCTTCGGAGGTTTACCATGTTATATCTTGTGTCAACTTTTCTCTGTCCCTATCTATCTACAATTCACCCCCCTCTAAGTTAGCCTTGAGCATTTAACCGTGTTTTTATTTTCAACATGAACAGATCAAAGGAATCCGACAGTGAGTTGACAATCATGTCAATTTTCGTCTCACCATTTATCTCAGGACCATTGAGTTCAGCAATATTGACATGAGTTATGACTTTCATCATGTGATCTTTCACATCCTGTCCAGGTTTCATCCTAAGATTCATGAATGTAGTCACTGCCTCTCTCTTAGTCATCCTAACTTTATAGCAAACATCTCTTCCAAAGACATCACTATATCGGTAGCAGTCTCCATCTCTTCATGTTACTGTTGCAACACGTCAGAGATGGTGGCCACAATGTAACATTTAGCCATCTCATCTGAAGACTTCCACTGTTGATACTCATCTCTTTGCTCCTCAGTAGATTCATTATTAGGGTGGTTGGTGCTTTAGGAATAGACAGAATGAACTTATATTTTCTAGCTTGCAACAAAAACCCAAATTTTCTTTTCCATGTGACATAATTATTATCAATTAAAGTATTATCTTTTAGGATCTTGATTAGGGATGGGATCATGATTTCTTTTTAATAACAAAAATTATATAAGTAAACAATAAAGATATATTACTTTTGAATATTTATCTTGAATTAAATAAAATAATTCAATGGTAAAATTCAACGGTGATCCAAAACCCATAAATGTCACGTCTCCTTTGGGAGTTCGCACAATTTACTAGTTTGACTAGGTCCCGCCTAATTTTTAACATAACAACCAGTATTTTCAATTTTACCCTTGAGATTTTGTTAACAAGAACTCTTGAGAGGATATTAATAAAATCACATTGAGTGTGTTACCAAGTTATCGACCTTCAGTATATTCCCTCACGAATATCCCTCATTTGGGAGTAGATATCGTTTTGGTCAATTGTCCAGTCTATCCTTGTAAGGAAGTATCTTGTTAAATTCCAATCATGAATACCCCCTTGGGGAGTTATTACACAAGACATAAAGCTCAACTAAACTTGGAGGCCGTAGGTGTTCCAAACACCTTCTCCCACTCAATTATTTAAGGCGTATGATTGAATTCCATAGAATGATTTACCAAGTTATATAGATGCTAATTGGATACCTAAATCATTCAATGCATGTTCAAACCAAAAGAGATATATGAGTGGCACTCCTATTCTATATGACATGTTATCAAACAATGACAAACATTGCAATATTTACAAAAATATAAATAGCTACAATTTTTGTCCATCCTAGAAAAACAAGTAATTACATATGTCTTGGAATACAAAAAATCCTTTCTTGGCGAACTAGTCTTCACACTACCATTGTCTGTTTGGACACCTTAGAAGCCTCCCATGGGCGTGCGCATCCCACAACCCCATAAAGGGCTGCCATGCGCAGCCCATGGCTTCCATAGGGCTACTGTGCATAATCCATTCCACAACAATCGTGGTTGCATGCTTATTCACACGCACGTTTGTTGCTATGGCTCGTAGGGTCCCAAACTTGTTCCGGTTGCTCCCTATTCTATAAACCTTTGAGTCTTCGATACTTGAATGTATTACAAAAGAATTTTAAATAATAAAATACTGCAGTATTTTTAATACAATATAGTGCAGTTTTTTTTTATTACAATAGCACGATAAATAAAAAACAAATTAGCAAATACCAAGAAGGAAATTATGGCAATGATAAGCCACCTTTCTTGTTACAATCCCAAAACAAAAATATATTGAAATTCTATGACCAAAATTGAGCAATAACAAAACACTTAAAAACATATATATATATATATATATATATATATATATATATATATATATATATATTCATACATTCCAATGTAAATATATATACGAATACCTAGAGTGTCATCTCTTTCTAAAACATACATATTAAAAATAAAAAAGAAATAGATTCACGTACACATACATCAATTAATCAAGGGTACAACCACCTCTGATACCAATTGTAAGGAAAAACCGGATAAAAACACAACGGAAGTGTAAAATTAGGATTTGAAATATTCTTTTTTTAAAAATTCCCTTTTATGAAAAGAACCTTAATCCTGGATAAATTAACGTATATTAAAAGTGATGTACCTTTTATCTCGTGACGATTGAGCTAGCATTGAAATAAATCCGTAAGATCTTCCAATCCAATCACGAACGTGAATCACCTAGGAGTGTGGACTCCCTTTCTTTTAATTGTATACCTGAGGATGAAAACAAACAAAATCTCTTTCTTTGTTAGTCACAATAATCCTCCAAGAAGAAAAATAAAAAACGTTATGTCACTTGTGAATTATCAATCAATTTGATTGAAACTCATGTGAACTTAGATTCAATGTTGTATACAAAACCTTTTAATGTAAAGGCTACTAGTTCACTATCGAATACAAAACGTTCTTTCTTCCTTTTCCTCTTTACCGAATTTTCACACACCAATCTTTAGAGTTGGAAGAATTTATCAAGATCAAGATCCAGATTCTCTAGACTCAAAATTCTCTCTTGGCCGAAATTTCTCTCCCTTAGATTAGGGTTTGGCCGAAATTTATCTCCAAGAAAAGGAAGTGGCCAAAATTTCTCTCCCTGAAATGGAAGTGGCCAAAATTTCTTTCTCTAAAAATTAGGTTGGCCGAATTCCACACTATCATATATATAGTGGCCAAATTCTTCATCCTTTTAATTTAGGAGACCAAATCCTTTCCTATGAAGGATTTACCTGGTGGGCAAGAATACTTTCCTTAAGAGGATTTACTTGGTGACCAAGAATCCTTAAAAAAAAAAAACTTTTCTACACAAAAACTCATAATCTAACTCAAATAGTGTATTTATTCAATAACCAATTGTTGAATATAATTAAATTGTGACTAAATCAAAAAATTCCTAATTTGACCAATTGTAAATTATAGTCCTAATAGAAATCAAATACTTATTAATCTGACTAGATAAATAAATTCATTTTATTTATCTACATATTAATTATAGTATTTGATATTTATCATTTTACCAACAATAATATGACAATAGGAGACCTACTCCTACTAGGAAAATGATTTTGACTTTTAATAAAATAATTAATTAGTTAACAAATTAATTTATTTCCATTTAATTAAATAATAAAATATAAAACAATATAATAAGCTATTATATATAGCCTTAGCCGCCCAAGCCAATATATATGGGTCAAATAATGTTTTTCCTATTTTATTAAATCCATTGGACTTAAATAAAAAGTCCACACGTGAACTAGACTCATTCTTATTAAAAAAACCAGTCCATATGCCTTAATACAATTCTAGAAGAACCCATAAATTGGTCTAGTAGAATATATTAAGTGATCCATGCAAGTTCGTGTGAATTGGTGATCTTAGCGGGCTACCTAAATTTAAGCTCCAGTAGACATAACCTAATCACAATCAACAAATGAATCACATAGGTCCGATCAATTAATTTTAGTTTATTCCACTAAAGAACTAAAATTGAACTCTTAGATAAAGATAGAATAAGTTAATATTGCTCATTCATACCTTAGACAATCTTAATAGAGAAAGTGAATCCTCGTGAAGAATACTAATAATCGCCAAGAGCTCATAGACCACTTATAGCTCTCCAAGTTACCATATTTACTCATATAGCCAAATTTCGAATCTGGATATTTTGAATTGTCCAGAAGCCATATTTCAATAGACAATATTGAAAACTTAACTTTAAGATTTAATATCCAATACCTCAAAACATCCACAGGATGATATTATACTCTCATTTAATAAATGGAGTCATGATGTCCATATCTATAAATGAAGTCCTCTATCGATCAATAAAAGAATACCACCAAACTATCGAAGATACACTATGCTATATAATCGTACTCATTGATAGCTCAAATGATAACACTTACAACCATAAGTCCATCATTTATCTCAGGATTGAGATAGACTCTTAGGTTATCTTCAAGTGAAAACTTTTATCCATTAACGGTTCTGGATAAAGCATTTCACTATGATCCTATTCAATGCACCCAGTGCACTAGATTCTTTTGCCCAAAGACACTACACTTGATGATTTTAGACTCAACATAGCACATTTGATCCCACTCAAATGCTAGCAAAAGAATCTACAACTTTGACAAGATAAAGGCACCCAGCCTTTATCTTAAGTTGTGAATATTATTCAAGACTAACTAAAGAATTGTTTCTACCTCGTACATATCTAGATGTACGAACAATTCTTCTTTTATCATAGTCTTTTGGCCTTATAATTATTTACTTTTGACAATAATTAAACTATAAATGCTATAAAATTTGTTACACTAAAAATCACTTTTATTGATATGAAAAGATTATCAAAAACATTATTACACTCTTGCTATCGAGCATAATCCCAACAAATCAATGGTCGACCGTTGTAAGGGTCACATCAGTGAACCACTATGAAGCCACTACTATGATAATTCATAGTGAACCACTATGGTGGACGACTGTGAAAGATCGTTGTTTTTACCACTATGATAATGCACAGCGGTCCTATAGCGGTTTGCTTGCAATTTCAAAAACTTTTATCTTTTGAAAAATCAACTAAGATTCAAATGGTATGAGCATGCAAGGAAGAGATAACAAATGTGTATGCACCTAAAAGAACTACACAAAATGATAAGGAAATGCATTGTGTGTGTGTGCAACTAAATCCCTTAAAGAAAGTATAAGCATAAGTAATTTACCTTCAAAGTGCTTTAAGCTTGATCAAGAACGTGGTTGACCTACTCTACCCTTACACGATTAGTCCCTAAATTGTGGTTTGTCAACGAATAAGCCAGTCAACCAAAGAGAAACTTTCAATCTCCCCATTTGGCTATTTTGTGACTAAACCACAACTCACAAATCATCCTTACAAAAAAAAAACAAAAACATAACAAGAGGTTGAACAAAATGTTTTTCTACATTACAATGAGATGCCTAAACACTAGATCTTAAAGTCTTCCATCTCTTGTATAGTAACCATCCCTAAAAGATAAGAAAACTACACTTTCCAAGACAAGTGTATGTGAGGTGATCAAAATAAATAAAAATATAAAAGCATTTTTCCATGAAAGAAACCAATGCAAACAAGCAACATGCAATGCAAATGCAATTGCTCCCCCTAAATGGGTTACTCCCCTTCAACATATCAATTTCCCCTACATGCAACTCTCAACTTCCCCTAAATCACGCCAATCAAGCCAAACTCAACTGCCCTAAATCCACCACACCACTCCCCCGTTTTGTCATAAGATAGACAAAGGGGTAATCCCAAAATGGGTCAAATTAGAAAAGAGAGTTATCAGCATCAATGATAATTGCATAATCATATACATCAACTTTATGCAACTTATTTAACTGAGAAATAAGAGCAAGGAGATTTGATGTTATTTTTAAGAAAATGTGTGAGATTATTGCTTTGTATGGAAGACATGCAACATTAACATCCAAAGCATGGTATTTGGCAATGTAAATGTTGAAAGAGTTTCCAAAAGATGTCAAACCAATTTGTACCCTTTTGTCAAAAGTGAACAAGATATATCATTGAAGATTTTCAACACAGACAGAAGAAACCTTTTCGATTCTTAATGACCAACCAAGACATGGATATAAAATCCTTAATGACTGAAAGGATATGAAATCCTTATTGGTTGTTATCTTGTTCAACCATTAAGGAAAGAGACAAGACTAAATTTGGATGAGACATCCTTATTTATAGAATGGACACAAGGTCTTTATTGAGTTTAGCCTTGTCAGAAGCTTTCACATACATAAACCATGCATAATATTTAAGCATGTCAACATCAAGTTTTCATAATATGGGGATAAATTAGAGGTCAATCAAATGTACTCAACAATTAATTTTCCTAGTCCAAAACTGCATGTTTGACCATAAAAAAACATGGATTGCAAGCAATGCAAAGGCACAATTGTTCAATAAAAAGCCATATATATATATATATATATATATATATATGTATGTGTAACCGTGATTCTCAAGTAGTTAATTAAAGAGCACAAAGTTGATCAATTTTCTGCTTATTTGAACAATGCAAGGGTGCTCTTATCCCCATATTGGGTCAATCACAAACTCATCAAGGCATGTGACAAGTCCCAATAGACCAACTAAGTGACTTGAATCTAGTTGAGTCTAAGGGTTTTGTAAAGAGATCTACTAGCTGATCATTTGTGCCTACATGCTCAAGTGTTATGCATTTGTTTTCAACTAGCTCTCTAATGAAATGATGCCTAATGTCTATATCCTTAGTCCTAGAATGCTGAACAAGAATCTCTGAAATATTAATAGCATTCAGGTTATCACAATACAGAGTAAGAGTACCTTGAACAAAGTCATAATCCATAAGCATTTGCTTCATCTATAGGAGTTGTGTGTAAGCACTCCCGACGGTTATGTATACCGCTTCAGCTGTGGATAGGGAGATTGAATTTTGCTTTTTACGAAACCAAGAAACCAAGTTGTTTCCAAGAAAGAAGGAACCTTCCGAAGTACTATTCCTATCAAAACAATTACCTGACCAATCTACATCACTAAACCAACAAGACTAGCATTAGTATTGCAAGAGTACCATATCTCATAGTTAGATGTCCCATTCATATATCGAATGATTCTCTTCACAGCAGATAGATGGGACTCCTTGGGATTTGCTTGGTACCTAGCACAAACACCCACACTAAACGCTATATCGAGCATACTAGCTGTCAACTAGAGCAAGCTACCAATCATGCCATGATATAGGTTTTGATCCACACTTTTCCCACTAGCATCCTTGCTAAGTTTTAAAGTGGTACTAATGGGTGTGTCACAATGTTTGGCATTTTCAAGGCAAAATTTCTTCACCGGGTTCTTGGCATACCTAGCTTAGGATATATAGATCCCACCATGGAATTGTTTGCTATGCAAACCTAGGAAGTAATTGAACTCCCCAACAAGACTTATCTCAAATTCGTGAGACATAACATCAACAAGTTGTTGAACTTTGGCTTTGTTAGTGGAGCCAAAAATAATATCATCAACATAGATTTGAACTATGAAAAGCTCATCTTTTTTTCCATTGATGAACAAGGTCTTGTTAACACTACCTCTATAGTAGTCGGTGTCAAAGAGAAAAAAGGTGAGAAACTCATACCAAGATCTCGGTGCTTGTTTCATCCCATATAAGGCATTTTTGAGGTAATAGACATGGTTCGGGTTGTATGGATCCACAAACCCCTTAGGTTGTTCAACAAACACTTATTCATGCAAGTAACCATTAAGGAAAACACTCTTGACATCCATTTGATGCAATTTGAACTTATACAAACATGATATGGACAAAAGAAGCCTTATAGACTCAAGACGGGCAACCGGAGCAAAAGTCTCCTCAAAGTCAATACCCTCAATTTGAGAGTACCTTATGCTACAAGTCTAGCCCTGTTGCATACAATGTTGGCATCCTCATCCAACTTGTTCCTAAACACCCATTTGGTGCCTATGACATTACAGTTTTTAGGTCTAGGAACTAGAGTCAAAACCTCATTCCTTTCAAATTGGTTTAGCTCACCGTGGATGGCAAGAACCCAAAATTCATCATTCAATGCTTCATCAACCTTTTTGGGTTCAATTTGAGAGGTGTAACAAGTAAAGCTAATTTGATTAGCCATTTGTTGCCTACTCCTAGCACCCTCATTAACATCTCCAATGATATCACTCTTATCTTGGAGTCTCCTAACCCAAGGAGCAGGTTCATTAGAGTCCAAAGATAGATCTCTATCATCTTTTTCACTATGATTTGACTTCACATCACTTGAAGTCTCACCACAATCCTTCAAAGGTAAATCTTAAGACACATCAACTTTCTCATCATGGTCACTAGACTTGGGCATACAATCATCTATAACAACATTAGATGATTTCGACACACTTTTTGTCTTTAAATTGAAAACTCTATAGCCCTTACTATTTAGGGCATAACCAATGAAAATCCCCTCATAACTCTTAGCATCAAACTTGCCATGTTGATCTCGGTCATTAAGAATGTAGCATTTGCTTCCAAATGAGTAGAAGTAGTTAATATTTGGCTTCCTACCCTTCCACAATTCATAGGAGGTTTGCCTATTGTCGGGCCTTAGAAACCCTCTATTTCCTATATAACAAGCCTTATTGACAGCCTCAGCCCTAAGATTCCTAGGCACATTGTTGTCAAGCAATATCACCCTGGCCATCTCTTGGAAGAATCTATATTTCCTCTCTACAAGCCTATTTTGAAGAGAAGTTTGAGGAACCGAAAACTCATGAGAAATGCCAACACTATTACAATAATTTTCAAAACAAGCATTTTCAATTTCCTTACCATGATCACTCCTAATTATTTTAATGATTTTATTGTCAGAATTCTTTTCATTTTGAATTTTTGTGCAAAACATTTTAAACTTTTAAAAAGTTTCAGATTTTTCTCTAAGAAAATAAATCAATGTAAATCTAGAAAAATCATCAACACAAACAAAAATGTGTCTCTTGCCACCGAGACTCTCAATTTGCATGGGACCCATAAGGTCTATATGAAGAAGCTCTAATGGATCCTTAGTGGTGAGATTAATGGTGTCCACGGTTAGGTTTTGGTTCAGTTTTCGATTTTGAACCGCCGATTTCGGTTCCGTGGAAAGGCCGAAACGTCACCGTAACCGTAACCGGAATATGACGGTTTTGGCCTGTTTCTGAACCGACTGTTTTCTGTTAGGTTTCGGTTTCGGTTTTTCGAAACCGAACTATTCGGTTCTGTTCGGTTCGGTTCGGTTTGTGAAACCGAACGCTTCGGTTCGCTTTCTGTTCGCTCAGTTTTTTTTTTTCTGAAATGCTGCCACGTGTCAGCATTTCATTGGTTTTTTTTAAAAAAAAATTGAAACCGACAGTTTAACAGCCGATTTAACTGACTGTTTTTGATCGGTTTTTAAGATCCCATAACCGTAACCGAACCACCGGGACCCGGTTTCCAACCGGTTTTGTAACCGACGGTTTCGGTTACGGTTTTGGTTTCAGTTTCCTGAGGTCGGTTTCAGTTCGGTTTCGAACGGTTTAACCGAACCGTGGACACCTCTAGGTGAGATACTTACCCTTTTTAAGCACATTTTTAGTTTGTTTCCCTTGTTGGCAAAGTCCACAATCTCCCTCAATTCTCTTCCAAAACTTGGAAAGGCTTCTCAAAACATTCGACCTCTCAAAGACTTTTAAGTCTTTAAAATTCATTTGGCCAAGCCTTTGATGCTACAAATAAACTTGATCACAACTAGACAAACTGCATGAGATATCATTGGAATCAAGACAATAACAATTGGCACTTGATCTCTTGCCTTTCAATAAGACTTGCACATCTTCTTTTATAATAAAGCGATCAACTTTACCAAACATAACCGAAATCCTGTCATAACTTAAATGTGATATACAAAAAAGATTGGCTTGTAAGCCATCCACATAAAGAGTATTAGGCAATGAGAGCAATCTAGGAATGGATATGTTTCCTTTTTCCTATAACCTTCTTTCATGAACCATCACCAAATGTGACAAATCTACCATCCTCTATCTCAAGAGTCTCGAAGAAACTCTTGTTTCCGGTCATGTACCTAGAACACCCATTATCAAGATACCAAGTGTTACAGGCTTTGGCCTTCAAGGAAACTTGATCCACATAGTAAAAATATTCATCTTTTCTAGTCCACCTAGTAGCAACATTTTCATTCCTAGGAGCTTTAGGTTCATTGGCTCTAAAATTCCTAGTTGCATACCTTTTGTCTCTTCTAAGTATATTTTTCTCAACCATTCTTTCAATTTGACATAAATTAACATACTTAAAGCAATTCAGCCTTATTTGGCCTTCAACACCATAAAAGTGACAAATAAGAGTAAAGTAAGAATTCATATCATAGCCTTGTGCATGTCAGGCTTCTTTCTCTTTTAATTTGTCCTTTGATGTTGAGCCACTTCTAATCTTTGTGGTTGAACCAAGATTTCATCCCTTCTTGATTAAGTGTAAGTGGCCCTTTGTTGATTTTAAGAAGTCCTTGGAAGTTGGAGTCTTGTTTAATGTGCTCTAGCTTGTTGTGGTTGAGCTTTGACTTGAGTTTTTGTTGAAGCCATGACTTAAGCTTGTTTTGAAGGCACTCCAACTTCAACCTATTTTATTGATTATTGTGGACTTTAGACTTCCTTTAACTCTTCACTCTTGACAAATGTAATCATCTTCAAGGATGTGGTCTGCATGTCTTCCGCGTATCCTAAGCCCCTTTTTTCACTAGGACTCTTCCCACTCGAAAACATCTTATCAAGCTTCTCTGTTCTGGAGGTCATTTTGGCAATTAATTCTTTAGCCTCTCTAAGCTTTTCCTTCAAGCTTTCTGTACTCTTCTCGAGAATAACAAGCTCCAACTTCAAGTTTTCTTCTAACTCTCTTCCACTTTTAACTTTCTCAATCAAGTGAGTTACCTTAAAAGTCAACTCGAGATTCTCGTTTTTCAACTTTTGAATCTCATTCTTCTTCTTCAATCTAGAGCTCTAAAAAAACTTCATGAAATCTATATAGTTCTTCTCCTCATCAATTTCAAACTTGGACTTAAAGGAAGTGCTTTCATCACTTGAGTCACTTTTTTCTTCCTTTTCACTCTCAACTTTCTTGCCATTATGAGATGATATAAAGGCAATGAAAATTGCAATTCGATCTTCATCATCTGAAGACTTCTCTTCTTCTTATAGGTCTTCATTATCACTCAAAGTGGCTACCATAGCCTTTTCTTTCTTTCTTTCTTTCTTTCTTCTTCTTATTTTTCATCTTTAAATTGATATATTTTGGTGCAGTGTGTCCAAAGCCACTACATTCATAGCATTGAATGCCCTTCTCATTGTCATTCTCTTATGATTTCTCCACCTTCTTGAAAGGAGTCTTCTTCACTTTCTTTCCCTTGGACCCAAAGTCTTTCTTCTTCAATTTCAAGAACTTCTTAAACCTTTTTACCATGAGTGTCATCTTGTCATCTGATTCTTCCTCCTTATTCTCTTCAACCTTGGACGTCTTCAATGCAATGCTCTTTTGCTTCTTTGGAGGTGCTGGTGTAGAAGTCTTCCAATGACCTCACTAGGCTTGATATTCATGTAGTCACTGTTCTCTTTAAGTGCTGTCACCTTTGACTCAAATAGTGATGGAAGTGATCTCATAATCTTCTACTTGATTCTTATATCCGAATAGGGGTCACCAAATTGGTAGCTTTAATTGACTATGTCCATCAACTTCACTTAAAAGTCATTGAAGCATTCATGGTCCTCTATCCCAATAGTTTCAAATTACATTTGAAGGACTTGGAGCTTGGAGTCCTTGACTACTTCGATGCCTTCATGAGCAGTTTGAAGAATATACCAAGCCTCTTTTGCATTCCTAATGGTTTGGATCAACTTGTATTGACTGTCGTCCATGGCATAAAGGATAACGTGCATGGCCTTGTTGTTCCACTTAGATGCCTTGAATTCTTGTGTACTTTATTAAGATTTGGGCTTAAGAACTTCATCTCCCTCTTCGGTGGTCATTGTTGGAGGAGTGTACCCATCATCAATCGCGATCCACGCACGGTCATCAATTTGGTAGAGATAAGACTCCATTTTACCTTTCCAGAAGGCATAGTTCACTCTCATGAGTAAGGGAGGTCTTGTGCTTGAAGCTCCCTCGATTCCTCCACCGTTCCCACTCATTGTGTTTGAGGTTTATGAATGAGATTAGTGCAAATGAATGTAACAAATTTAAATGCAAGAAAGCATGCAAACAAAATGCAAAATGCAAGACACACAAAAGCACAGATCACTTAAGTATGTCTAGGCACCTGCTCTGATACCAATTAAAATTCCCTATAATGTGTATGTCTATGAACCTAGAGGGGAGATGAATAGGTTTTTTCAATTACCAATTTTAATTAATCAATATTAAGGAAACTACCCCAAGTTATCAAACATTCAATCAAACATAAAACAATAAAAACACAAGGATTTGATTTACGTGAGAAACCCTCCAACTGGACAAAACTCACATGCTGATTTACTTAGCCACACAGGGTCCTCAAAATCTACTATTTGAATAAAAGTTTACAACCTAGGTTGACCTCCTGTCACACCCTCCAGTTACTAACCCTCTCACTCTACCCAACGGGTCTATAATAATGATCTTGGACCAACTAGCTTGTGCACAAAACACTTAGTCACAAAGCTTAACAACCATGAAGAGAGTATGCAACTTGTGTGAATATATGGAAATATTCAATATGTACAAATGTTAGGTCAACACATTTAAGCTTATCTAGGAATTTCAGGATGACGATGAATGCAAAATCCTAGATATCAATTATTTAAATGCACATGCAAATAGATTTAGCTAGAAGGGGAAAATGGTCGTAAACCCTATATATCACAAAACACAAATCTCAACCATCAATCAGCAACCCAAGCATGTTATAAATACAATTAAACTCAAAGACATGCGTTTAATCAACAATAAATACTAAACCTAGGCAAACATGACATAAAAAATAAACAACAAATTCTAGAGCATGTAGAGTTTACCTAGTCAAAGAAAAACAAGAAGAATCCATGCTTTGAAGATGCAAATAGATGCTAGATGATCATGAAATTATGTTTGGCTGAGTAAAGGTAAGTGTTTGGGAGTCTTTTTCTCTCTATAAAAGCTTGGTCTTCTCAATATGGCTTCTTGGACTCTCCAAATGAATTATGGAAGAAAATAACATATTTATAACAGGTCAAGACAAAAACGCACTGTTTTGGACAAATCAGTGATAGACTGTTGTGTCTACCGCTGTAGGGGTCACAACAGTGAACCACTATGAAGCCACCACTGTGAATTACTCACAGCGGTGGATGGTTGTGAAAGACCACTGTTTGTACCTCTATGGTAATGCACAAAGGTCCTACAACGATTTGCTTTCAATTTTAAAAAAAATTATCTTTTGAACAATCAACTAAGATGCAAACGGTATGAGCATGCAAGGAAGAGATAACATATGAGTATGCACTTAAAGGAACTACAAAAAATGATAAGGAAATGTATTATATGTGTGTGCAACTAAATCTCTTCAAGTAAGGTTAAGCATAAGTAACTTACCTTCAAAGTGCCTTGAGCTTGATCAAGAACACGGTTGACCTAATCTACCCTTACATGATTAATCCCCAAATTATGGTTTGAAATCAAATAATTTATGATATATACCCTTGTTACTAATAATTGTTATGTGTTTTATTTTATATGATACAAACAACTTAATAAAACTAATTTAGTAAATCATAAACCACTTTTATGTTATATTGATAAGATATTATTCACGATTAAAATACGACAAATAGTTATTTTAAAAAATATAAGATAAATAATGATTTAGAACTAGTTTTGATTTTATACAAAAAGTAATAATAAAAAAATCAACCACGGTATTGAAAGTGATGACGTGATTAATGATTTTTTTTATTATTATAAGAAATAAGTCAAAAGAAAAAAAAAATTATAATATAAAATTACGACAAAACTGGAAATATGCAATCTTTGGGAGGATAATTTTGAATATATATATATATATATATATATATATAATGTAAGGGTGTAGATATTACCACCCATAAATATGATTTATAGACCCATATTTTATTTAAAAATTTAATTACAAAAATATTCCAACACAAATTGACTAATATGGACAAATTATTTTAATTAAAAATAAACTAAATACTATGCATACCCATTATTTCTTCAACTATATTAAACTCTTTATTTAACAAAAGAAAATGATAAACCCTAAGTCTATTCCAAGTTTCAAATTTTCCCAAATAATACCTTCTTCAACAATTCTTGTTAATTAACCGGAACTCCATTTCTGTTGAAGAAATTCTTCCAACAAAAATAAAATAATTTAAAACAATGAACCTTGGTCAGAGATGAGCTTTGCGACATCAACAAAAGAGGAGCATAACATGAGAAGCTCTAGATAGCATATATTTTTGTTTGAACGATCTTGAAAAGAGCAGGAAAACAGTAGGAGTTCTGATGTTCATCAGAAGCATAGATTTTTCATTGAGTTTCTTATGAAAGGACAACACATTACACCTACTTTGATAGAACAAATCGTAAAGCATATATAGACATGGATTAAAAAAGAATCTCAGGAGGGTTTACAAATAAAATATATTAAAATAGGTATATTGATTTTAATAAGTGTAATATTGATATTAGAACGAGTTTTTATATTAGTTGTTTAATTTTTAAATTTTAGATATATATTTACGTCTAAAATAAATTTGTGAATCATATTTATGGATGAGAATATCGACACCTTCAATGCAATCTAGTGATTTAGAATTAAGTGAAAAATCAGTATTTTTTACTTTTTATTTTAAATTGTTTTTTTGTTTTTGGTATTTTTAAATTAATAGTTTAAATCCTGAAGTATTAAGTTTTACATCCAAAATATAAAAAACCCCTTAATTTTGATTATGTAGGGCCCATTTTGACTCATTTAAAATGAAGTGACATCCCTCTGTAGCATATAGTATAACAAATATTTATAATTGTTGACGTCGATTTCTGAATTGTATTAGAAAAGTCAACAAGGATTGGATTTCGGCTGTAATTTCGAAGAGAAATAGAAGGAGAAGTAACCAAAACACAAGTATTTTACGTGGTAAAACTCCAACGACCCGAGAAACGTCAACGGGTGGCTGCATGATTAACCAAGCCAAAATCCACTATGAAATTATAATGTTACAGGCTCTCGATCTCTCTTTCTTCTCTCTGTATTTTTATTTCAATGCTGTATGTATCTTTTTCTGCTTTGTACAAGTAATATAAGGTCTTTAATTACAATTTACTTGCTTGAAGCTGATTGTCTTCTTTCCTGTTTCGGAGTCTTGTATTGAGATCGAATGGGACTCTAATGATGTAGTCCAATTAGAACTTATTTCCCTATAAGAGGATAGCCTTTTTTTGAAGAAACAAAGTTATTGCCTGATTGGGAACCTTTTCTGTTTAATGTTCTGTTCTTATTGGGATTCCTTTTTTATATGGATATCTTCGTGCATTTTAATGACTTGATCCACGTGAGCTATTCGCTGGGCTTTTATTCAGTTTTCTTCATGTTCGTCCCGAGTAAGGACAGTACCCGCTGGTCTTGAGTAACATTATTCGTTCCCGAGTAGAAATGTCTTTTAACCAGCCCCTAGTGTCATTTAACTGATCCCGAGTAGTATATAACGTTGATTGACCCTGAGTAGGTTTTGTTCAACATCTGCTTAATCGAGTTTTCTCTTCTTCGATGATGTCTTGTAGGATTTTTCCTGAATGCCTATTCGGATGTCCACCTGGCAATTTATCCTCTTCATTGATGATGTGTACGTATGATAAAATTCACATATGACAATACCCCCTTAAAATATTTTTGCTGAACAAGGTTTTATTTTGGGTAAAAGTATTTTAATCAATTTTTCAATATCTTTCCAATACCCGAGTAAATGTCTCGCCATAATAACGTGTCTTAATGGTGACCCTGTAAATTCGATTTGCCTCCCCACGTGAGATCTTAATGACGGTGACGTTTTGGAGTTTTGACAGCGAAAACCAGTTCTCTTTTTGACACGTGTCTCTTGTCTCTTCATTTTTCGATATCATTTACGAGAAATGACTCATGCGTTTCCCCGTGCACCGCCTATGTCATCAAACCTCATCATCAATTTTTCTCACCTTGAAATCCTTTGGTTTCATGCCATCATCTCTTTAAATTCTTCGCTAAGTGACATCGTTGGTTCATTCTCAACAATTTTCAGCAGAAAAAATTTTCAAACCCAGATTTCTTTACGTAGAAGGTCACGATTCTCCATTGAAAATCTTGCATCAAATTTTATTCAAGGTTAGTTTTAATGGAGCCATCTTCCCGTCATCGTTTTTTTAATATCGCTCTTGATGTAATAGAACGTGAGGATTTCCAGTTAGTTTCCTGCATTAGAAGATTACTAGGGGAAATCCCTGCTGATGAACCTCCATTTTTAGAAGTTGATGTTTCCTGGCTTCACCCTGACGTCACTTTTAGTCTTGTATCCAGTTATTCATCTAGTTATGATTCTGACATTTCTGATCACAGGGTACCTCTCCGAAGGATGGGAAAACATCAAACAGAAGTGAAGTCCGTAAGCAAAACTCGAGCGATATTCAGATCAGGGAGCAGACTGTCAATGAAAACGACGTTGAAGAGGCATTTAGAATATCTCGCCTTTCTATCTCTGCTACTCGCCCGAGTGGGTTTGATACCGAGGAGAATGTAGTCGGGGAAGATGAGATAGAAAAGTATCGTTCCTGATTCTATCTGCCCAACTCAGTCACTCTGATTCCAGCGGGTGATAGAGCTGCGTGGAATCCTCCCCCGAGCATGGTGGCAATCTACTGATCCATGCTTTGTTGCGGCGTCACTCTTCCTTTTCAGTCATTTATTGCCTAGTTTCTGGCTGAAGTAGGGATTGCTCTGGCTCAACTGGCCCTGAACAGCTATAAAATTTTGATGTGCATGTGGAACATGTACAGCCGGATGAATTTGTCGTCGCCTTCCCCGATCGAAATCAGGCACTTCTTCACGATGAGGCAGTCTTGTAAGACAAAGACTTACTTCCTCATGTCTAATCCGTAAGACTGATAGGTCCCCGAGGGGACGAAGGTGAGTTGGGAAGCTGGCATCTCTGATGACCCTAAAAAGAGGGGTTATATATGGGGATTCCCTACATCCAATAAGTTTTGGAAAAACAGTTGGTTTTTTACCCGAGAGAGTTTTGTTCTTGAAGTCACCCGTATATCCGAGGATTCTCGGGTGGTGTTGAAAGTCCCCCATTTCTTCTGTCCCTCCGAGACATGGAACAAGAAGAAAATTGATTACAGCGATACTGAGCTGACCAGACTTGCTAGGGCAGTAGTTCGCACTTTGGAGAAGAGGAGTAAGAATTATCTTTTCATTGAGGTGAAGCTGATTGAGGTCGGCTTCTTCAAACAAAGTTTGGGCTACAGTAGGCGATGTAAGTGATTTTTGCAACCTTTTCTTTTCATTCTTATTTTTCGACTTGTATTTTGATGTGGTTCCCTTTTTTCTTTTAGTGTACGATACGAACATCGTCTGCGATCTTCAGGCTCACCAAGTGAAGTCAATTCTTCAGTCAAGCTGAAATGATGCTTCTCGTAAGAGCGATGAAGGCATCGCCCTACCTGATTCTGACAAATAAGCCGATGCGGTCGAAGAACAAGTTCCCGAATATGTCTTTGAGGACATCATTCAACCTACTGTTGGGGAGACTAGTGGTTCGAGTGGCCCGACCGATACTCAGCTGCCTGGCGACGGGCAAGGGCAGAGTGAAGGTCCTAGTGAAGAGCTTACCGAAGAGCCTGCCGAGCGGTCTAACGCCGGTGATGGAGGTAATACCTCTGTGGGGCAGGTACCTATAGGTCCTTAATTTTTTGAATGGGATGATTCTTAGGAAGAATCCGTAGCTGATCTCAGCTTCCACCACTCTTGGGGTGAGAAACGGAAGGCAATCAGCTCTTCAACTCGTCCTATCAAGGTCCCTCGGATGGTCTCTTTCATCTACTCCAGTGATGAAGATACTATGGCTAAGACTCACCCGAGTGCTGATGTTGGAGCATCGATGGATGCAGAGGCTTCGGTGCCGAACAGGGGTTCCCCTCCCCCTGAGGTTGAAGATCTATGGGCTGAAACCTCGGGGGTTCCTTTACATCTTTCTCCTCAGGATATGCTACCGGAGATGTCATCTTGTCAGGCTTTTATCTGGACGACCGCTGGAGCTACTTTTGGGACAGCTCCCTGACTGAACGTCTTCAAAGCATTTTTAACGGTGTATGTTACGTAAGTTATCTTTAACTTTCTTCAGTTACTTTGTTTGTTTGGCAGAATTTTAATCGAACTTCTTTATAGATGGTGGCCGAGTTCGCTGAGCTGGTTCAGACGCAGTAACATCAAGCTGATAGAATAAGGCATCTCGAAGCTCAACTGAAGGAAAGTAAGGATCAAAGTGCTCTGGTCGAAACGTCTTATCAATAAGAGGTTGGTTCTGCCCAAGTTTTTTCTGACCACTACTTTACGAAGCAGCTTGAAGCCAATGAGAAAGCTTCTTTGGCAGAGGAGAAGGCAACATCACTTTAAAATTTGTTGTCCTCTGCCTAAGAATCCATGCTTAAGGCCGAGCAAGAAACGGTGCAGTCCAAGTTGGTGTATGAGCAGAAGATCGAAGATTTGGAAAGCTAGGCTCTGACAGTCGAATCCTTGTCCCGAGAAGCCAGGCCGGAACTTGAAGTCCAATGGGTGGATCATTTTAAAATATCCCCAGCCTACGACACCCTTCTCCTTCGAGAGGTTTCACCGAGAAGGCCCGAACTAACTGGGAGCTGTCAATCAAACATCATGTTGATCGGTCCTTGGAATCTCTTCGGACTCATATAAAGGAATGGAGAGCTTACTGCCGTAGCCGAGGCAAAGAGGCTCATCCTATGCATTTGGAGGCTCAATCTGAGCATTCCTTCTCGACCTTTTATCCCAATCAGGAGTCGGTCGTGAAGGGTGAGGTGCCCTATGTCGGGCTGATCCCAGGAGAAGATTAAGGCCAGTGGATGGATGATTCAGCTGACACAATTTCTTGGCCTTCTATTGAGAGTCTGCTCCGAGAATATGAGATAATGTCTGACCCGAGTATTGGCAAGGGTTCTAAATCCTCACAATCCTGATTTTTGTAGATAGGATTTTTTTGTAGACTTAATAATTCTTTGTAGAGAATACTTTGTAATAATTCTTTTATAAAAGAATTTTGTAACCATTCTTTTGATAGATTAATAAAATTTCGAGTAGCTTCTGAACCGAGTGGTTTTAATCTTGATTCTTTGTTCTAGAAATTTCTTTAACTTGAATCTGCTGCTGAGTATCTTATTAAACTCTCTAATGCTAGAGTAATTTCACCGAGTATCTTATTAAACCGGTTGTTTACCCAAATAGCTTAAAAATCCAAGTTTCTTTATTAAACTGACTCTTGCGATATTTATGCCAAGTATCTTATTAAACTGGCCAATTCTGATGTTCGAGCAACTTAACTGAGTATCTTATTAAACTGGTTTTGTTCCCCGAATAATTTTTAATGCCAAGTATCTTATTAAACTGGCTGTATTATTAACCGAGTCATCTTAAAAAAGGCAAGTAGGCTTATACTTGTGGTTCATACACGGTTGCTACCTGAACATTACATCAAGGCTCACCATGATCATATGTTTGAGTCCTTACAAATTACCAAGGACGTCTCCCCAGTTTTTATGCGTAAGGGTTTGCCGAATTGTTAAGCTTTTTGAATTGCTTAACACAGCTACGCATTTCACCTGACTTTTTCCCCATAGCGTCCCATGCTGGTGCATCGGGTTTGCCTTTTGACGAAGATCATTTGACCTTGCTCGGCTGGAATGCTTCTTCGAGCTTCTTCGAGCTTCTTCGCCCATTCGGGATTAAATGGTCCCGAGTATTCTTTTTGCATGTTATTATCATGCTTGTCTTCCATATGTTCTTTTTGAAATCCCGAGTTTGATGCTTTTATCTTTCAAAAATCCCTAGTTTGATTTTTTATTCACAACTGCAAAACCAATAAATTTTTAAATTCCACAGCTAATATTTTAACCTAACTAAAATTGTCCTGACTAGAAAAAGAACAACAAATAATTAAGGATAGAAAATCTTCAGATATTGGGCATTGCATGGTCGGGGTAAAACCCCTCCATTGGGTCGTGCAATCCAATATGCTTCATGGCCAGCTATTCCTTCGACTTTATATGGGACTTCCTACTTGTCAACCAGGGAACCTGCAACTTTATTTTTTATGTTCAGTGACACCTTCCTGAGCAGCAGGTCTCCTAGCTCGAATTTCCTGACCCGAACATGAGAGTTGTAGTGGCGGGCTACTCTTTGCTGATATGCCATATTTCGTATTCGGGATTTCTCCCTTTTCTCCTCTAGCTCATATAGACTTTGTAATAGCATACCAACGTTCTGATCTTCATCATATAGCCTGGCCCGGGGTCACGTATATGACATTTTTATAGGGATAACAGCTTCTGTTCCAAACACTAAAGTGAATGGAGTCTCTCCTGTTGACGTTCTTGTTGTTGTCTGATATACCCATAATACTTTGAGAAGCTTTTCAACCCAGCTTCCTTTCTTGGCATCTAGCTTTGCTTTGATTGTGTGCTTGATGATTTTTTTCACTGCTTCAACCTGCCCATTTGTTTGAGGGTGGGCAGGTGTGGCATAGTAATTGGCAATCTGGTACTCTTTGTACAGTTGTCTGAATTTCAGGTTTTCGAACTGGGTTCCATTGTTAGTGATTATAGTGTTTAAGACTCCAAACCTATAAAGTATATTCTTTTTCATGAAATTTGTGGTGTTTGCTTCTGTGATATGCACTAATGCTTCAACTTCTACCCACTTCGTGAAATAGTCAACGGCTATTATGGCATGCTTTGCTCCACCCATGTCCAAACCCCACATGGCAAATGGGCATGAGGATGTGAGGTTTCTGAGTTGCTCAAGGGGTTGTCGGATGTCATTAGCAATCCTTTGGCAAGTATTGCAACTTTCCAAACATTGTTGTGCATCTGAGAACAGAGTAGGCCAATAATAGTCTTGCGTGAGTGCCTTGTGTGCCAAACTTTTACCACCAGTGTGGTTTCCGCAAACTCCTCCAAGGATTTCCTGTAGTATCCGATATGCATCCTCCTCTGGCACACATCTTTGGAGTGTTTGGGAATACCCCCTTCTGTATAGTTCTCTTCCAACCAATGTGTACCTTGTTGATCTATACCTGTTACATTTTGCTTGTAAGGGATCTTCCGGGAACACGCCTTCTTTCGGGAACCATTTTAGCTGAATCATCCAACCGTCTGACGGTGTTCATATTTTTGAAATTTCTAAGTTTCTTTGTTCAGCTGTGCTTGGTTTAAAGAGATGTGCAACCGGAATAGTCTTTGGCCTGATTGTGGTTATTGTTGACGCTAGTTTGGACAATGCGTCTGCTTTTTCATTCTCTTCCCTGAAGATCTGGGCAATCTTATATTCTTTGAATTTCTGGAGGTGCTGTTTTGCAATGTTACGGTAGGCTATCATGCCTTCATCCTTGGCTTGGTACTCGTCCAGGACTTGGTTGACAACTACCTGTGAATCGCTGAATATCTCGACTTCATCTGCCCCGAGAGCTACGCAGACTTTGAGTCCAACTAGTAGGGCCTCATACTTGGCTTGGTTGTTGATTGCTATAAAATCAAACCTCATGGCACATTCGACATTATCCCCTTCAGGAGTGCAAACTACGATCCTGCCCTGCTGCCATGAGTGTTTGAACAGCCATCAACATACAGTTTCCATGGGAAATTTTTACCCAACATCTTTTTTGCTTCCAGGTTCGGCTCTATGAACTCTGCTATAAAATCTACCACTGCTTGCCCTTTGAGAGATGTTCTGGGGATGTAGTGGATATCGAATTCACTTAGCTCGATTGCCTATTTGGTTAATCTTCCTGAAATCTAGAGCTTCTGTAGAATTTACTTTAATGGGCAGTATGTGAGTACTTGGATAGTATGAGCTTGAAAATATGGCCTTAGTTTTCTTGCTGCTGAAACCAGCACTAGGGCCATTTTTTCTGCCTGTGAAAACCTGGTCTCGACTGATAGAAGTGCCTTACTGGTATAGTACACTGGCTTCTATACTTAATATTCTGTTCTAACTAGAACTGAACTGACTGCTAGTTCTGTAATTGATAAGTAGAGATGGAGTGTCTCTCCCATCTGAGGTTTTGAAAGGATGGAAGCCTGCCTTAGGTATTCTTTGATTTTTAAGAATGCCTGCTCACACTCTTCATTCCATTCGAGTCCTTTCCCTTATTTAATCACTTTGAAAAAGGGTGTGCATCTGTCTGTGGCCTTTGAGATGAATCTACCCAAGGAAGCTAAGCATCCAGTTAGGCGCTGTACTTCTTTGAGTGTCCTCGGTGAAGTCATTTTCTCCAGAGCCTGGATCTTTTCAGGGTTGACTTTGATTCCTCTTTGGTGACCTTGAAATCCCAGGAATTTTCCTAACGGTACCCCCAATATACACTTGTTCCGATTTAGCTTCATTTGGTATCTTCTCAAGACGTCAAATGTTTCTCGCAGGTCTGAAGTGTGCTTGTTTACCGTGATGGTCTTGGTCAGCATGTCATCAATGTATACTTCAATGTTCCTTCCAATTTACCGTGCGAAGATTGTTGACCATTCTTTGATATGTTTCCCCTGCATTTTTTAACCCAAAGGGCATTACTGTGTAACAGTATAAACCCTGATCAGTTGTTAACACTGTTTTTTCTTTTTCCGCCTTGTTAATCCGGATTTGGTTATATCCCGAGTAGGCGTCCATGAAACTGAGGAACTCATGGCCTGATGTAGCGTCCACCAACTGATCTATCCTCGGAAGTGGAAAACTATCTTTTGGGCATGATTTGTTCAGATCTGTGAAATCTACGCACATTCTCCATTGTCCATTCTTCTTTTGAATGAGGACTACATTAGCTATCCATTGGGGGTAGTTGACCTCTCTTATTGAGCCTATAACGAGTAGCCTCTCAACTTTCTGTTTGATTGCCTGACTTCTCTCGAAATTGAATGATCTTCTCTTTTGTATCACCAGTTTTGCATTCGGGTCTACTGTGAGATGGTGAGATATTTTTCGGGCATCTATCCCGACCATGTCTTCATGACTCCAAGCGAATACATCCATGAATTCTTTGAGTAGATCAATGAGGCTTTGTTTGACTCTTCCTTCCAAGTTGGCCCCGATCTTGATCCTCTTATCTGGTTCATCTTCTTTCAAGATAATTTCTTCGACTGGTTCAGTTTTGAATTCATTCGGCTCTTCCCTAGGATTGAACTCGAACGATAGTGGCTCTTTGTTTTGATTTGGTTGTGTTATAGTGCAAACCTGTTCATTATTCTTGTCTTTGTATACTGACAGGCTAGCTCTTCAGGCCATCTATTGGGATCCCTTGACTACCCTGACCCCCTATTCGGTCGGGAATTTGATCATTAAGGCATAAGTGGTTATTACGGCGTTAGTATTATTCAGGAATGGTCATCCCAATAGTGCATTATATGGCCAATTGTCCAAGTCTACCACCACGAAGTAGAGCAATACAGTTCTCTGGGAAGTTGCCACTCCAATCTTTACAGGTAGTTTTACCGCCCTGAGTGACCTGACCTCAACTCCCCCGAATCCTCTGAGTGGGGTATGGAAGGGCTGTAGGTCCTTTCGGTCTAACTTGAGTTGATCGTAGACAGCTAAATTGAGAATGTCTGCTGAGCTTCCATTATCTATCAGGATTCTCCTGACTTCCCGATAACCAATCCAGGCATTTATGACCAATGCGTTATTTGGCCGAACATCGATCCCATGTGAATCTGCTTCTGTGAATGTTATTGGATCCCATCCTTCCTTTACCCTTTTCGGGTCCGGCTCGAATGAGTTTACGTCAAAGTTATTTCTTGCTTCTACTGTTTCTCTGATTTCCTGTGTTCGCTCTCGGTTACTTCTCCCAGTGCATGGTCCTCCAAAGATTGTATATATTACTTGATTGGCCTCTAGACTGGCTCTTTGATTTAAACCAAAGCTATGATCGGTCCTGATCTTTTTCTTTGTTTCTGATTTCTTATCCCTTTTCAAGATTACATCCTGTAGATGTCCTTCCCGAATAAGGGTTTCTATGTAATCTCTAAGCTGGTAACACTTGAATGTCTCATGATCGGTTTCCTTGTGGAACCAAGAGTATTTAGTTGTATCTAGCCGAGCAAACTGAGATTGATGGTGTGGCTCTTATACTATATTCTTTGTTTCCAGAATGGCCAGGATTTCCTCTAGCTTTTTCTGAAGAGGGGTGTAGTTGGTGTATCTACCTCAGTATTTCTCCGTGGTTTGTTCGGCATTACTCCCGTTTCCCCCGTCCTTGCTTTTTTCTTTACTGTTTCCTTTCAGTTTCTCCTTTTGGTTATGCACCTTGGACTCAGCATCCTTCTCGGTTTTTCCTCCATGCATGTAGCTTCCTCCACTGGATAACACATCTTCTTCGGCTAGTGCATATCCTCCTGCCATGTCCATCATATCTGCATACCTGATCAGACGGGCTCGTCTTAAATCAAAGGATAGCCGTCTATTCGGCAGGTTGTTGATGAATGCAGAAGTTATTGCTTCATCGTTTGCACTGCCAATTTCTGATACTGCTTGGCCGAATCTCCCTAGATATTTCTTCAGCGACTCATATTTCCCTTGCTTTATTTGAGAAAGGTAAGCCACTGACTTTTTCCTATGAACATTACTCAGAAATTGCCTTGAGAAACTCCTGTTCAGTTCACTAAAACTTCTGATGCTTGCTAGGGGTAATCTCCCAAACTATCTTAAACCCGTGTCTCCTAGAGTTTGTGGAAAATATAGGCATAGTAAGGGATCGTTGTGGGCATACTGAGCCATGGCACTTTTATAGAGTCTGACGTGCTCCTTAGGGTTTGTGTCTTTCTTGAACTGCTCCACGTGCGGCATCCTGAACCTTTCTAGGAACTGGGTCTATAGGATTTCAATAGTGAATGGACTGTCAGAATCGTCATCAGATAGATCGTTATACCCATAACGTCTGATCAGCGCATCCATTTGACACCTATTATTCTCGACTTCTCGAGTTAGGCTCTGGATTACCACGTCTCTGTCTCCCACGGGGCTTCCCTGACGGTTGAACAGCTGGGTGATTGTCATTACTCTTTCTGGTTCTTCACTTTGATACCAGGTTTCACGTATGATTACATGGTGACGCTTGCGATGGTATCGATCGTTATCTTTCGATGAAGACTAATCCTTTTACCAGTAATGTTTACGGTGTCTAGTACGGGCTGCCTGATCCTAGTTCTATTTTTGGCATGGTCAATCCTCTTCAGGTGTTTCACATCCAGCCTAATTGATTGGGGTAAGGTTCATTCCGGCCTCTGGTGTATTTATTTCTGGCCATACTACAACCGAACGAAGCCTCGCAGGTGGGAGGCTTGGAGTTTGTGCTTCTATAGCCAGTAAATCAACTCCTTCATTTGCTGCATTTGCTACCAATTGTTGCAGCTCCTCTCGGAATCGTTGTGTCAGGTCTCCGCTGGTCGGTGGAACTTGTTGGATCCCCGCCATGAATACAGGTTGGTTCTCGATTGTTGCAGTGAGATCCCGCGAGCTACTGCCAACATGGAAGTTATCCGTAGATTTTTGGACATCCCCAGAACTGCTTCTGCTTCCTGCCATCGCTTTTGATCAGATCGAAGGTTCAAAGCCCTTCTTCTAGCGCCAATTGTTGACGTCGGTTTCAGGATTTTATCAAAAAAGCCAACAAGGATTGGATTTCGGCTGTAATTTCAAAGAGAAAGAGAAGGAGAAAGTTACCAAGACACAAATTTTTTACGTGGTAAAACTTTGATAACCGGAGAAACTTCCACGGGTGGCTGAATGATCAACCAAGCAAAAATCCACTATGAATTTATAACGTTACAAGTTCTCAAGCTCTCTTTCTTCTCTCTATATTTTTCTATCAATGCTGTATATATCTTTTTTGATGAGATTATGGGTCTATTTATATGTTTATAGAACCCTAATCTGTTTTGTACAAGTAATAGAAGGCCTTTAATTACAATTTACTTGCTTGAAGCTGATTGTCTTCTTTCCTGTTTCGGAGTCTTGTATTGAGATCGAATGGGACTCTAATGATGTAGTCCAATTAGGACTTATTTCCTTATAAGAGCATAGTTTTTTTTTGAAGAAATGAAGTTGTTGCCTGATTGGGAACCTTTCCTGTTTAATGTTCTGTTCTTATTTGGATTCCTCTTTGATATGGATATCTTCATGCATTTTAATGACTTGATCCACGTGAGCTATTCGTTGGGCTTTTATTCAGTTTTCTTCATGTTCGTCTCGAGTAAGGACAGTACCTGCTGGTCCCGAGTAACATTATTCGTTCCCGAGTAGAAACATCTTTTAACCAGCCCCCTAGTGTCATTTAACTGATCCTGAGTAGTATATAACGTTGATTGACCCTGAGTAGGTTTTGTTCAACATCTGCTTACTCGGGTTTTCTCTTCTTCGGTGATGTCTTGTAGGATATTTCCTGAATGCCTATTCGGATGTCCACCTGGCAATTTATCATTTTTGTTGATGACGTGTACGTATGATAAAATTCACATATGATAATATTCTTTTGAGCGATGTATACCAAGCCAAAATTACCTCGTTCTCACTCTCTTCCTGTTTGTGGTTACCAGAAGGAGAACCTATATAATTTATTAAAATCCAACATACAAAAAGAAGATATCAATCCTAGTAGCGGTCATAAGTAGTTGAACCACAAAACAATACAACTATAAATATATATTTTACAATGAGAACTTCTTATGATGTAAACTTTAAGTATTTGATTAAATTTAATGGAATATAATAATTTTGATTTGATTTTTTGTATAGAAGATAAAAACATTGAAAAACATTTAAAAATAGGAAAATATAAGAAAAAAAATTTCAAATCTGAAATTTTTCCAAAAATTTACTAAATGTTTATTTTAATTTTCTTATGATGCATACAAAAAATCTATCGAAAAACATTTGATTACAATCAATTTCATCAAAGGTGTTTAAAGTGTGCATTTAAAAAAGTCCTCATTAGAAAATTTCTCTCTCTCTCTCTCTCCCTCTCAATAAGGACCTTACTGAAAATACATCGATTTTAATGAATTTTGACATGATTTTCTTTGATGATGTGTTCTTTGAAATTTACCTATAAACAAAATTTGAGAATTTTTCGAATACTAGATTTTTTTTTTTCCTATATTTCTCATATTTTTCGAAGCCTTTGTATTTGACAAAATTTGAATAAATAGTTCTAGTACTCGGAAAATTCTTAAATTTTGTTCATATGTAGATTTTCATTGAACTCATTATAAAAAAAATCAGATTAAAATTCATTAAAATCAAAGTGTTTTCATCAAGGCCATTATTGAAATTAAAATAAAGGATCACTCATGAGAGACTTATAATATATATATATATAGTCATTTTTTCCTCAGTGCGAACTAATATAAAATACATCAGTGCATTGAATGTGAACCGTATAATATGGATAAGACCCGATAAGTGCATGCAAACTAAGTCAGGACAATTGAATCTAATGGTTCATATGCAATGTAATGATATATATTTATGATATATATTTATCAATATGCACCGAGGTGAAAAGTTATATATATACTCTTCAAGCTTGACCAATCCCTATTGTTTCATTAATATTTTAATAAACAAATAAAAGAATACTAACCCACTTTCTTTATAGAGAAACTTTTGATCTTAAAAAATAATATCCAACGTATAAGCAAGCAAGCTCTACCTTAACTTTACGTGTTGTTATAGGTTGAGATCGATATATGGACCTCTTTGGATTAACCTAGCATTTCATATTTCTATGTTAAGTGGATATTTGTTTGTTAGTTTTATTTTATTTTATATGTGCATATTTGTTTAGAGATCTAAACAGATAATATTTGCTTTAATTAGGAGCCACATTGTGTGGCTAATTAAATATATTAATCTGTTGTGTTGCAGTAAAGTAACTACTTGCTTGGCCAAAAAGATATCGTACTATGATTTTATTCCAGATCAAACAAAAGAAAGAATCCAAGGGAATCTGTGTTTATGCATGTGTGATTGTGATTGATAAAAGTATAAACAGTCATTGCATCATGACGTAGCGGAAGCAAAATAATCTCGAATCCAGAGAGAGTTGTGTTCAAAGAACAAATTTTATTGATGAACAATTTTTATTGATGAATGAATAATACCTACTACCTTCCTGACTCTTTGCTTATAAAGAAAATAAAAATAGAATCCTAAACAGACTGAAAAACTAATATCAAACAAGTTTGATTTATTTCCTATTTCCAACACTAACACTTACCGTCTTGCAAAACATGAAAATTCAACTAACAAATAAACTAACTAACAATATCAACTTCCTCATTTCTGATCTCCACTAATGCACACAGCTGTAACTTCGTCCTGTCCTACATCAGTCTCCTCCTCTTGGAAACAAACTCGTCCCGAGTCATTCGAATACAAGGGCATGTCCTCATGGTACTCCGAAAGATCGGTTACATTGAACGTATTGGAGATGTTCCAATTATCTGGCAGCTGTAGGATATAGGCATAATCATTAATTTTCTTGGCGACCCTGAAAGGTCCATACTTTCGTTTATGTAGTTTAGTTCGAATTACAAGAAACCGATTTTTTCATAAATAGGCCATCACCAAATCTCCCTCTGCGAACTCTTTCTTGTGCCGATGTTGGTCTGTAGCAGTTTTGTAAGCAGAATTAGCAGTCTCCAAACTAGCTTGCACTTCTGAATGTAGTTGTTGAATCCGTTCAACTCGATTTTCTCCAGCTCAACTGACTTTCGGTTGGACTGGTAATGTGACCAGGTCCAGCGCGTGTTTTGGCTACTGAGTATATACGACTTCAAAAGTAGTTTTATTCGTCTAGTGATTGGTTATACTGTTGTATGCAAATTCTATCTGAGCCAGGTTAAGGTCCAATCGTTTTGGCTTTTCTCCGCTGATACATCGCAACATGTTTCCTAGAGTACGGTTCACCAACTCCGTTTGGCCATCCGTTTATGGATGGAAAGCACTGCTGAACTTTAATTGGGTTTCAAATTTTTTCCACAAGGTCCTCCAAAAATGGCTTTCGAATTTGATTCACGATCTGATGTGATGGTCTTTGGAACTCCATGTAAGCGCACCACTTCGTGAAAAAACAAGTCGACAACATGGCTTGCATCTGCAGTCTTTTTACACGTGACGAAATGTGCCACTTTTGAAAACCGATCGACCACCACCATGATGGAATCTTTTCCTCTCTAAGTTCGTGGTAATCCAAGCACAAAGTCTATTGACAAATCTTCCCAAATCGTCTTCAGAATGGGCAGGGGAGTATACAAACCGGTATTTTAGGACTGTCATTTCGATTCCTGACACACTCGACAGTGTTGGACGATTTTCCCCACGTTTCTCTTCAGTTGTGGCCAGTAATAATGGTCGGTGATCAACGTGATTGCCTTGTCTTGTCCCAAGTGGCCGCCTAATCCACCTCTATGAAGTTCTTGCATAATCTTCTCCCGCAATGACCCTTTTGGAATGCACAATTTATTAGATTTAAATAAAAATCCATTCTGTATCAAGAAGTCACCTATATTTTGGTTAGTGATGCACTTGTCCCGCTTTTCCTTGAAGTCCTTATCGGTGACATTTTGGTCTTTCAAAGTCTCAAAACCAGTGATCTCAGCTTCTACCGTCACCAGCAGTGTGGTCCGCCTACTCAATACGTCGGCGAATTTGTTCATTAGTCCAACTTTGTGCTTTAGGGAGAAGGTAAATTTCTGCATGTATGTGATCCACTGGGCATGCATGTTGTTCATGTGGTGTTGGCTGTTGATGAATTTCAGAGCTTGATGATCATTGTACAACACAAATTCGTTTTGGATCAAGTAATGCTGCCAATGCATGAGAGCTCGGTAGACAGTGTAATTTTTTTTTTTCGTAGGTCATCCATCGCTGCCTCACGTCACTATTTTTCACTAAAGAATTCCACCGGTCCATCCTCTTGAGATAAAACAGCCCCAATTCCCTTCTTTGAAGCACTACAATCGACTTCGAATAACTTGTCAAAATCTGCTAATACGAGGATGGGTGATGTGCTTAGTTTCTCTTTCAGTAATGGGAAGCTGGTTTTTGCTCTTCTGCCTAACAGAAAAATCCATTTTTGTATATTCAGTCAATGGCCCCGCCAAGCTGTTGAGTTTAGAGTGAACCTTTGGTAGAAAGTTGATAACCCATGGAAGATTCACACGTCTGTCATCGTTGATGGGGTCGGCCATTCACGAATCGCATTGACCTTGGCCTCATCCACTTGGACCCTATTCAACCCCAAGAAAACCAGCCGGTCTTGCAAGAAATTACACTTCTTCTTGTTCACGCAAAAGTGATTTTACCTCAATACTATTAGCACTTCCCTCAGGTGTCTCAAGTGTGTCTCTTCATTAGAGCTTTAAATAAGAATATCGTCGAAGTAAACAACGATAAATTTGCATGAAAATTTGATGGTACCCTATTCGCATGTCGATTTTTGGAGAACATTTTTGCTCCTCCCAATTGGTCGACCATGTCTTGGATTGTGGGTATCGGGTGCCGGTAATGGATGGTAATTTTATTGATTGCTCGGTTGTCGATACACATTCATCAGGTTCCATCATTCTTGGGTACTTGTAACATAGACACTACATAAGAGCTCTTGCTCTCCTGGATGTATCCCTTATGTAACAAATCATCAACTTGATCTTGTAGTATTTTGTGTTGTCGTGGACTCATCCTATAGTGTGCTAGGTTTGGTAGGCTTGCTCCTGGAATCAGATCAATTTGATGTTGTATTTCTCTCATTGGTGGTAATCCCATTGGTAGCTCTTTTGGTGTTAGGTCAGAAAAACCGGTCACCAAGGGAAGGACTTCTTCAGGTATTGTTTCCTCTTCCGTGTCATCCTCTTATGCTAGCAACGCACAGACTTGGCATTCCTCTATCACATGTCTTGTTACCATGGCTAGGAAATTTTCTCCCTACTCTAGTCGGGCATCTGTCTTCAAAGAAGGTGGTTTCAATATGATTTGTTTCCCTTTCCACCGGAATTCATAGGTATTGGCTCTTCATTTGAAAATGATGTCCACATCATATTGCCATGGTCTTCCTAACAAAATCTAAGCATCCATAACCACTACATCACACACAACCTTATCTTTGTAATTCTTACCAATTGATTGTGGTACTCTGCAAACTTCATTGACTACATCAGCAGGGCCTTCCACCTTTTGAATCCAATGGAGACCATAGGGTTACAAATGTTTCTCAATGAGCAGTTCCAGCTTTCGAACCAGCTCTTTGGACACCAAGTTCTCTAAACTACCTTTGTCGATCACTACCTTCGCTATCACCCCATTGATAAGGGCATTGGCTTGGAAGACTTGATGGCGATTCAAAATTTATGGTTCTCTTTTTGGTGTCAGGAAAACCCTTTGAACGATGCAATTTTTTTTTTTTCTCCACCTTTTCTGCCTCTAGATTTTCTGCCGAGCTGTGTTGTGAAGATCTCTCTAATTTTTTTGTCTAACTTTCACACAGTTGATGCATCACCATTCCAACGAATTCATCCTCCTTACCCTCCTCACTTCCGTCGACCACCTCTATTTCATGGCCATTATCCCCTTCTTCTTCACATTCACCTTCAACAAAATTGATAGTAGGTCTCTGTGGGCATTGATTCGAACGGTGTCCAGGCTGGTGACATCTATAGCATAGCGAGGGCATTAGTTTAGCATAAGGATTCGGTGCTTGTTATGGAGCAGATCTCCTTGGTCGACCCTCAGTAGTCACGATCTCAGTGGTTAGTTCAGTTGTGGGCGTTACATTGCTTGGACCTGCTTGGAACTGCTGGTTTGCAAACCTTGTTCACAAAAAAGATGCTCAGATTAGCTCTTTAGCCTTTCCCCCCTAAATCGAAAGCTTGCTCGAGCGTGAATGTATTAAGCATCTTCATTTGGTCTTGTATTTCCCCTTTCAAACATTCTCTAAACCTTACGATTTGCGTGTTTTCATTATCCGGTAGCAAGTTCCATGAATTTAGTGGAATGAACTCATCGATGTATTCTTCCACAGTCCGATTCCCCTGTCTGCAGTTCTGTAATTATATATATAAACGCTGCTCATAATCAAGAGGTAAGAACTTACCCATGAATTTACTCTTTATCTTCTCCCACGTTGCAATCGGAGGTTTTCCGTCCAGCAGTCGCTTTTTTTTTAGGTACTTCCAATATGCTGCAGCCGATCCTTTCAGTTTATTGGCCACCACTTTGAGTTTTCGGTCTTCAGAACAGTCCATCACCCCAAATCCCGTCTCACCCTCGTCAATCCAAGAGAAAAATCCATCCACGTTCTGTGTTCCTTTAAAGATTGGCATCTCCACATTAAGTTTATAATCTCAGTCACCTTGGGTGCCTGATTTTTAGATTCAATCAATTTAGAATTTAGGGACGAAATCATGGGTAGCGATTGTGTGTTTTGGAAATGCGGTATGTTTTCAGGATTACGAGTCAAAGACATCGGGCCACGAGTGATCTCATATGCAAGTCGTTGGTCGACTACCCTGTTGACATTAGGGGACATCGCCTCTAGTCTTTGAAGAACCTTTTCAAGCTGAGCCTGCAGTAATGGAACCCCATCGAGTAGTGGACGAATGTCATTGATGGCGGCAGTAACAACCATTGCCCTTATTCGCTGATCTTCGTCAGTCGAATGATTACTCCCAATATCGTCGCGTGCCATCAGAAATTTCGCTGAGAGCGTAGCCTCTAATACTACTTGATGCAGCGGAAGCTAAATAATCACGAATCGACGACAGAGTTCTGTTCAAAGAACATTTTTTATTGATGAATGAATAATACCTACAACCTTACTGACTCTTTGCTTAAAAAGAAAATAAAAATAGAATCCTAAGCGGACTGAAAAACTAATATCATACAAGTTTGATTTATTTCCTAGTCCTAAATAGACTGAAAAACTAATATCAAACAAGTTTGATTTATTTCTTATTTCCAACACTAACACCTAACGTCTTGCAAAACAAAAAAATTCAACTAACAAATAAACTAACTAACAATATCAACTTCCTCATGTGTGATCTCCACGGCTGCCCACAGCTGCAACTTCCTCATGTCCTACATCACATCATGTATAGATTAAAATAAATTCAATTAAGAGTTTATATTGTCAACAGAGGGACCGGCTGTTGTGCAGCTATAAACAATTCAACAATAATTCTTAAAAAATGAATGCCACCAAAAAAAACTATTTTTATTATTTATTTTTACTCCTTAAAATTTATAATTATACAATTTAAAAAATTAAATTGAAACCTAAATAAAAATTATATTTAATTAAGATAAATTTATTAATTATATATTTTCATATAATTTTTGATATTTTGACTTGTAACCATTTTTATGGTAATGGTAACAATTTTCACAGATTTAGTAACCATTTTACTGTTTTGGTTAGTACTTATTAATTTTTAAAATTTAGACTTGTAACTATTAACGCGGCATTGGTAACCATTTTTATGACTCCGGTAACCATGTTACGGCTTGGGTAACCACTTTTAAATTTTTGATATTTTGACTTGTAACCATTTTCACGGCGAGTTTTAGTAACCATTTTACTGTTTTGGTAACTACTTTTTTATTTTTGAAATTTTAACTTGTAACCATTTTCACTGCATTAGTAACCACTTTCACGGCTTTGGTAACCATTTTTTTAATACTATGAATTGTAACCTTTTTCACGGTGATGGTAACCACTTTCATGGCTACAGTAACCATTTCACGACTCTGGTAACCATTTTTTAATTTATGAAATTTTGACTTGTAACTATTTTCACGACATTGGTAACCACTTTCACGGCTTTGGTAACCATTTTACAGCTTTGGTAACCACTTTTTATTTTTTAATAATTTGACTTGTACACATTTCCACAGTGATGATAACCATTTTCACTGCTCCAGTAACCATTTTACGGCTATGGTAACCACTTTTCAATTTATGAAATTTTAACTTGTAACCATTTTCACGGTATTGGTAACCACTTTCATGGATTTGGTAATTATTTTACGGCTTCGGTAACCACTTTTTAATTTTTGCCTTGTAACTATTTTCACGGTTCCAGTAACCATTTTACGACTTCGGTGACCACTTTTTAATTTTTGATATTTTGATTTGTAACCATTTTCACAACTTCAGTAGCCATTTTACAGCTATGGTAACTACTTTTTATTTTTTTGAAATTTTAACTTGTAACCATTATCACAGAAATGGTAACCATTTTCATAGTGCCAGTATCCATTTTACGGCTTCAGTAACCACTTTTAAATTTTTGATACTTTGACTTGTAACAATTTTCACGGATATGGTAACCATTTTCACGCCTCAAGTAACTATTTTACAGCTTTAGTAACAAGTTTTTAATTTTAGAAATTTTTACTTGTAACCATTTTCACGTCATTGGTAACTACTTTCACGGCTCCGGTAACTATTTTGCGGCTTTGGTAACTACTTTTTATTTGTTATAAAGTTTTGACTAATAACCATTTTCACAGCTATGTTATAAATTTTACGGCTCTAGTAATCATTTTATGACTTCGGTAACTACTTTTGATTTTTTGATATTTTGACATGTAACCATTTTCACGGCTTCAATAACTAATTTACTACTCTGGTAACCACTTTTTTTTTTTTTTTTAATTTTAACTTGTAACCATTTTCACAGCGATAGTAACCATTTTCACCGTGATAGCCGCTCTGGAAACCACTTTTTCTTTTCAAAATTTTTAACTTGTAACCAATTTCACAGCGATGGTAACCATTTTCATGGCTATAGCAGCTCTGGTAACCACGTTTTCTTTTTTAAAATTTTAACTTGTAACCATTTTCATGGTGATGGAAACCTTTTTCACGGCATTGAAACTTACATTTATTTTGCTGCTCTAGTATATATGGAGGAAAATCACTGATGCATCCCTTAACGAGCCTCTATCCGAATTTGGTTACCAAGGAAACACTACTTACACCGAATGAACTCGAATCTTTTAGAAATTTTTCATCTAAGATAAATTAGTATAGTCATAGCTTATTCTTTTATGATCATAACATATTCTTTACCACATACTAGAGTTACTAACTTTGTTTAATTAGGGAAGTCTGTGTTCCCTGACTTGGTAGAAAATTGCTTTGGGTGCAGATGGCAGCATTGGATTTTATAGCATGTGCAACTATGGTGGTGGGCATGCTCCTAACTTGCGCTCCAGCAAGAAGAGGCTTGCAGTAATTTTGTCAGAAAATGGCACCATAGGATGGAACGATTTTGAAGATATATAAAAGAAAGGCCTCCACTGCTAATGAATAAAAAATGTTGTTGAAGAAACATTCAAATATGATGGAAACTTGAAGTTGTAAATTGTCATCCCACCTTGACCATATTATTTCCACTATTTTTATCATTGTTCAATAAAAATTGATCACTGTAATGTTTTTATAAATTAGGGACTCAAAAGTAGAAAGTTGCTCTCAAAATTACAAAAAACAACCAAATAAAATATAAAGAATGAATCAAAAGGGAAATAAATTAATTTCATTGGATTCAACTCAAATAACCCAAGTCAAATATACATATGAAGATGATAAAGAGGGAGATAAAACTAAGTTGTCATTTCTACGCCTTGCAAAATATATAAGGGATCATGGGGTCATCATCTAGGATTTGATTATACTCTTCCTTTAAACATCTGTCTTTCAAAAGGGATTTTACTACTTCATGATGGAGGGAAGAAACGGTTGACATTGAATGGGAGAATGTAGAATTAAACTTTATATGTGATCGGGAGAAGTGAGGGGAGACCTTTCTTCTTCACCAGAGAAGCTTCTAAACCAAACTTAATCAATTAATTTAATAGATAAGTCTTAATAGAGTTTGACTTGAATCTGGGGTTGCATTTTACTGGATGTTTTATCTTAGAGGTCTGTCAAAACCTGACTAAGACTTGGTCAACTTTAGAAAAAAATATGTACGATTACAAATATAACTTTCTAAATTCTACTTATACAAATTCCCCTTGAAATCAATATAAAATCTTAACTTTTAACCTTCTTTAAGATATATAAGTGTATATGACTATAATTAGATCAAAGAGAAATCTATAATTAGTGAAAAAACATGATATATATGTCTAGTAAAAAACATCCAACACAATATACACATGGAGGAAGAAGTCTCCCTGGTCGTTTATGGTAAAGTGTTAAAGTGTCTGCATGGTTCAACCTAGCGGAGGTGAATATGCAAGATAAATATTCAGTCTATTCATTAATTATCTCTGCCACATTCAAATTTTGTAGTTTACTATAGATAATAACTGCTCAAATTATACATGAATAATTACTAGCTCAAAATAACATTTTTTTCTTCTTTACAAGTAGAATTATGATAGCAGTAACCCAGCGTTGACATACTGCATTTGCCTCATCTGTACCTCATCTTTTACTCTCTGGAAGGAAAAAGATAGACATGAGTACATATTATATGCTTCACGATAATGTAAGTTTGCAAAGTAAAAGTCAGCAGAGCTTGTAAAAATGATATAAATCAAATTCTTTCACATCCATGAGGTGCACAAGACAAAAAAAAATTCATAACTCATGCTTTTCGAAACTAAAGATAGAACATTGCTTATGGAGAAGACATTTCATGATTTTAAGTAGCGAAGATTTTCATTTTCAAATCCTACAAGGCTAAAACCAAGAGAAATTTACAGGTGCTTATAGCTAAAACATGTAAAGGGAATTGAAGTCAAGTCGATAAATAACACCATATGTAGATGTGGATTAGTGTGCAAATTGTAGAACTATCTTAAATTATGTACAAAACCTCGAAAAGGAACTAGGAAGGAACTAAAACAATATTACTGAAAGTATAACAAAAAATATTTTCTCCAAAATGAACTTTATATGCTTTATCACTCGATTTGAATATTCAAGAAAACTTCTTAGTTAAATCTGAAAAATGGAATTCAATTCTAACGACATTGAAATATATGAAAAACATAAATTCCGTATCTTATTCAATTAAGTGCAATGAAAACAAGCTTAAGAAATATGCCACAGACAAAATTCTTGGTTCTTATTTAAATTATCACATAACAAAGTTGGAATGATAAGATTTTCTATGTGAAGCAACAAGAAAAGGGAAGAAAACTGCTTGAACCAACTGGAAATCTTGCAACTGTTATGACTGCTATCAAATTTTGGTTTTTACTAGACAAGCGAATTATAACTCAAGCAGCGAGTTCTCATTCTAAAGCAGCACCTTTATCTGCCCTCTTTTTCTGCTAAACCCACACACAATGCTAACAAATCAAAGAGTTAGTTACACGTATATCGAATCCAGCTTCTAAAAAATATGAGCTATACGAAACAATGAAAGTTTCTATAACACATTTGACACAGCAATCTCATTGCCTCAATCTAATAATTTTGCTAACAAAACTGATAATCTTACCTACACAAAATTCGGATTCATAAAAACATCAATCAAGCAGTAACTAAAGATGTATCAATAATAAAAAAGTTCCACAAACCTGTAAAACCTTTGAATCGAATTTGGGTAATTCAATTCTAATGACATTGTGATATATGAAAAATATAAATTGTATATATTCAATTAAGAACAACAAAAACAACCCTATGAAGAGGAGGACAATTGCTTCAACCTACTGGAAATCTTGCAATTATTTTGACAGATCAAATTTTGAATTGTAAAGGACAAGCAAATTAGTACATCGAATCATCCAGTTCTCATTCTAAAGCAACACCTATATATCTGCCCTCTTTTTTCACTAACATGCACAAAATGCTAGCTAGCCAATCAACGAGTTAGTTACCGGTATATCAAATCCAACATTGAATAAATTTAAGCTATAAGAAACAATCAAAGTTTTTATAACACATTTGACACTGCGAGCTCATTGCCTCAATCTATACTCCTATTCACTACATAAAACACAATTTCGCTAACATAACTAATAATCATCTTACTTACCTACACAAAATTTGGATTCACAAAAAACATCAATCAATCAATCAATCAAGCAGTAACTTAAGTTGTGTCAACAAAAAAAAAGTTCCACAAACTTGTAAAAACTTCGAATCGAACTTGGGTAATCCGATTTGACATACAGTGATAGACCCGAAAAGGTTCCCCAACAATGCAACATCAGGCACTGCCAGTCCTTGAACTAATCCCGCCATGAACCTGCCTACGAAACAGTCTCTAGCACTCATCAGATCAACCTGGTTCACCGAAAAAGGTGAAATCTTCATCATTTCCCCATCTCTCAAATACAATTCACACATTTCCTTCCCGTGAGTCACCACCACACAACACTTTTTTTGAACCTCTTCTACTTCCATGAACAAAGCCTCCTCATCTGAGGCCTTCAAGAACCCGATTATGGGCAGCAGATGATAAAAGCCACTGTCTTTTAACGGCACGAGATTGACGATGCCATTGACACCGTTAAAGACATAGATTATCGACTGAATGTCGATGAAAATAGTGTCGTATATCTCTACCATCTTCTCTAGTGTCACCGGTAGTATCTCCCCGCCTACACCAACGACCATTCCGTAATCGAACCTCAAATCCCCAGGGAAATCCGATGGCGTGATCAGGTTGCTTGTGAGTACCCATTTTAGGACCCGATCCTGATGCCCGTCTTGATCCAAAATCGAACTGAAATATGCATGGAACACGGTGGTTCTCGAGTTGGGGACCACCACTGGATCGTGACCGATCTCATACTTGAAATATCACCCGACTTTTACAACCAAATGGCAGGAAATCGATAACCCGTTAATCATGTTAGAAATGAATAAGGCGACGCCACCGAGGGGTATCAGCCAAAGCGATGCCGTTTTGGAGGAGAACATCGTGGCAACAATTACCAACAATCAACACACTGTGTTTATTATGATGATTCAAGTTTTGTATGTCTTTATGATCGTTGTTCGTGAGAACTAGAACAAGAACTCAGAACTGGGAAGAATAAAAGTGATGATTGTGGCATTGGTGATGGTAAATGTGGTGATTTGCAAACGGAGGTGGAGATTAGCCGACGGTGGCGATGAAAGCAGACATGGAAATCAAAGAGAGACAAATTGATAAGAAACTCGTGAGAAGATAACTGAGAAGAATGGAAGTCAATAGATGAAGGAGATAGATATTGTCTCAGACAACTTTGAACTGGTTAGAGTTGTTTTTTGGTTTTAAGCTTTTTTTATGTTTTTTAATTAATACAGAACCGTTGGATCAAGTTCATAAATGATACAATGGACCAAAAATATTACTATTCATGGTTGTATCATATAGCCAATTTCTTTGTGACCGCATAGCAGCCAGACCCGTTAACACAAATAAAAAGTAAAAGTTGTTTAAGGATCAATATTCCGTATTATAAAATTTAGTCTTATAGTAGACGTTAGGCACTAGTTGAGTGGAGGCCCAACACCTAGCGTCGAGTAATTTTGGTAGGACACATGCACATCACACACACCTCCACATTTCAGCATTCATTTAGTGGGGCACACATCTACATACATCAAAAAAATATCTATTTTTAAATCATTCAACGCCTTCCCCATCTTCTTCCTGTCTTCTTCCTGTTTCTAGGACTTTTCAACTCATCTCTATCTTTTCAACACACACTCTCTCTCTTCGGAGTTCAAAAACTATCTTTCAATTTGTTTTGTTTTCTAACTGATCATGTGAATCTTCTTCTCAATCATCCATCATATTTTGTTTTCTTTTTCTCAGTCATATTCATCGCTGCTGACTATTTTTTTGCTAGACTGTAGAGACTAGAGGAAGAATGGACGAGTGATAGCGGTGGTGACTTAGCGATGGTGGATGACAGCTTTTGACGATTTCGACAATTGAAAATGGATGATGATCTCTTATCGATTGCTTCACTGATCTTTGAGAAATCATCAAATGTTAGGTCGATAAATGTTTATATTTGAGACCCCTAATTCCTATGTTTTTTGTTTTGTTCTTGTGTAAAGTTGAATGATTTAATTTGTTTGTTGAGATTGTATAGATGATATCTCTTGATGTGAGTTTGAAGACAAAAAGGTAATTTTAGAGAAAGTTTGGAGAAATGCCTCAACAACACATCCAACTTATGAAAACCATATCTCCCATTTCTGACCGAACCAATTTGCAACCTATATGTTTTCGGAAAGCTCCAAAAGTCTAGTTTCTGATGCACATGTTGTTAAGCAATCCGAGTTTTTCAGAAGAATTTATGATTGTTTTGGTGACTGGTGGTCAAACCTGAAAGTCTTTTACGGGTCCTGACGGGGAAGAATTCTGAATTTCTTTAAAATTAAAAGAAAATTTCCCAAATCAAATCCTGATGACTCTAGAAGATCAAGATATGTTTGGAAAAATTCCTAAACTCAAATTAGGAATTAACCATCAAAGAGGAAATCCAAGTTACAAAAGGATTCCCATTCCATGTTTAAATCCTCTTTCCTACTTGGTGTGTTTCCTAAAACAAAGCAAATTGAGAATCTATAAAAAGAAGTCACAAATAAATACCAAGAGTTTTCTACAAGAGATTAGTAGGTGGTGTTGACAGTGATTTTTCGATCATGTAGAATTGATCACGCGTCTAACAAGTTATTGCCAATTGTTAAAGATGTTATGAAGAAAATAGAAAAAAAGGCAAAATATGTAAACACAAGTTTCAATGGTAAGACTCCAAGCTGGGGAAACATCCACGGTTACCGGTGATGGTGAGAAGAATTCACTATGATGAAACTGTTACACACTCTGTTCCTTTCTTTTCTTAGGTATCTCTCTCTTTTTCTATCTGTTTATATATAACTTTGTAAATTTTTATCTCTCTTATATAATGAGATTATAGGTCTATTTATATGTTCATAGAACCTTAATCCGTATTATACAAGTAAGAAAAGATGGTGGTGTTTAATCAAGACTTGTTACTTGTTGAAGTCGTCTTCTTTCTTGTTTCGGAGATCTTGTGCATAGAATTATATAATTCTTAGGATTCTAGTTGAGTAGTCCATTTAGGAATTATTTCATGACTGGTGTACAATCTTCTAGGATAATAAAGTTATTGCTTTATCTATACTCTTTGATATGTAGGAGGAAATAGTAATATTTTCTTATTGGAATGTGGTTCTAGATTCCATGATTGAGTAAGATCATTCTTCTTCATATTAGAGTCGTAGTTGCCTTTAATGTCTCTAACGCGTTGTCTAACTGACCAATTACCTATTCCCGATCAGACCTCTTTTGTCCTGATCAGATGGTCTATACCTGACCATGCTTTCTATACTCGATTTGGTTAGTTTTCCCGACCATCTTAGATAATCTTGACTAGGCCTTGAGATCACCTATTAATTACCTTGGGTTATTCTTTTCCAACTGACTTTTATCACGTGGCATATAAAATCACTGTGTTTGCAGGTGATCATGCTAACTTGTCATGCAATCAAAAAAATCCCTATAATAATAACCCCTCAAATCAGTGAGATGAGCTCTTGATGACTCAACAAATGGGATTTGAATAATTTTTCCTTTGATTTGTCGATGCTTCACATCACATCGCTTTAACCCGATCAAGTATCTTATTAAGCTAATAGTTTTTTACTGCTGAACTAATCAAATATCTTATTAAACTAATCAGACATGGACTTCTTGATTTTTTGCTCCTTTATAGCTGGACTGGTCGGTGTCCTAGCTCTTTGTTCAGGCTAATTCTTGGTCGTCTTTGTTTTTTTTAAAATTGACTCGGTCAGTGTCCCGATTACTTGTTCGGAATAATTTTTTACTGTTTTAAGTCTTCAACCAAGAGGTGTTCTGGGAACCGTGCCTCATTTTTTCCTATTTTTTTCATGTAAACAAGTCACCAAGGTTGTCTCCCGGTTTTATCTGTTTACAAAGGTTTGGCCGAATTGTTAGTGTAATACTAAACAGCTGAATGCATCTCACAATTTTTTTCCCGATGGCACACCCTATTATTTTTTCCCTGATAAAATCGGAATCTCATGTTGCCGAATGCACTTTCACCCACCATGACAGGTGTTAGCGCTATGAATTTATCTTTGATAACTAAGATGATTAATCTTGGCTTCTTTATAAATTTATCTAAAAGTTAACAACATCAAAATACTAAAAGTAATTAGAAAAACTAAGAATAAAAAACAAGCTAAATATATCTTACAAAAAACAGAAAGCGACAAAGCTATCTCTCTCAAGAGAAGGTTTTTTTTTTAAAAAAAGACTAAGTTCTGTCATCAATGAGCTTGTATAGGGTCCTCAGAAAATAGTGTTGTTGATCATCCACTCGCTACTGCCTCAGCTCGGGCTTTGCTTCTTTTCTTGATTTCCTCTTGGTTGATTTTCCCTGTGGGGATCCTTCTGTTGATCTTGTGTCTTTTTAAGAATTAATTATTTGAGCTTACCCTCCAAGATAAGTGTCTCAATGTGGTCTCTTTTTCGATAGCACTTTGATGTATCGTGACCACTTTCCTTATGGAACCTATAGCATTTTGCCGTGTCTCTTTGAACATTGATTGAATGTATATAAGGATATCTGACTAGCTTCTGATCTTTCACGATTGCCAGGATTTCTTCTTGTCTCCTGGTGAGAGGTGTGTAGTTGGTGTATTGACCATGGAACTTTTCATCATCCTGACTGTTTCTATGATTCTCGACCCGATGGCCATCTTGGTTCCCTTCACTCTTCTTGGTGATCATTCTTCTGATTCATTACATAACCCTTACTTAATTTGGTGTTTTCCCTGAAGTTCTATGAAATTCTTGATTGTTTCCTAAGGGAGCCTACCAAACCATCTAGACCCTAAGTCTTCGAGCGTTTACGGAAACTTCAAGCATAACAATGGATCATTATAAGCGTACTGTGCCATCGCAATTTGAAAATGCCTCACATGTTCTCTTGGATCCTTGTTTGCTTTAAATTGCTCAACTTGAGTTATTCTAAATCTTTCCCGAAACTGGGTTTGTAGAATGTTGTTCACAAGGAGGCTTTCGGGGGATCATTGTACAGTAAATCTTTAGGCCTCTAGCGATGTTCTAATGCTTAAATCTTCTAGGTTAATTTCTGTATCAATATGTCTCGCTCCTCTTTTGTCCTGCTATCCATTTCTAATTGCTAATGGTCGATGGGAACTTATTAGATACTGCGAGTACTTGCCTTAGTTTGGGTACTCGAGGTTCCGAATCTTAGCAGGCACTTGCCCCTTCGACGTGTTCTGCGGGGTGGTTGGTGATTGTCTGCTGATGAGCTATATCGATCCCGTTTATAAATATATCTATGGATTTCTTTTGGCTCAAAGTCTGCTTGTTGCCTACTCTGTCCCCTAATTCTTTCATCTTCTCTTTGGGAACATTCCCCTTTTCCACGATGTTTCGCTCTTTCTCTTCTAGTTTTACGGGGTGCGCTTGGGGTCAGGTCCACAATCTTAGAATGCACATTAGGGTCTTAGGCCACCATTTATGCATACAATCTATATGGTGAGGTTATATTAGCAGTTACTGCTATAATGATTCCCTGTCTAGCGGCGTCTTCAATGACTCTCCTCAAGGACTCTTAGGCCTACTGAAATGCATATATGGAAATCTCTAGGGGAGCATTTATGGAGATTATTGCAGCTTGACCAGTTGAGGTTGGAGTCATTGAGGGAAGACTTCCTTTAACAGTGTTGGTGTTTATTTGGTCAGAGTTGTTACCAGCACGTAAGGTGCTAAGATCATTCGAAAACTGACTTTCATCTTTATTGTCCACTATGATACCGCTTCATAAGTCCTTCGAGTTTAACTTATCAAAAGTTAGTTTACAAAAGTCCCACTCATTGTAGCGCCAACTGCTGATAGTTATTTTTGGATCACGTAGGATTGATCACACGTCTAACACGTTATTGCCAATTGTTAAAGATGTTATGAAAAAAGTAGACAAAAAGGAAAAGCATGGAAACACAAGTTTACATGGTAAAACCCCACGGTGGGGAAACATCCATGGTAGCCGGTGACGGCGAGAAGAATTCATAATGATGAAACTGTTACACATTCTGTTTCTTTCTTTTCTTGTGTATCTCTCTCTTTTTCTGACTGTTTGTGTATATCTGTGTATATTTCTTTATCTCTTTTACAATGAGATTATGGGTCTATTTATATGTGTATAGAACCGTAATCCTTGTTATACAAGTAAGAAAAAGTGGTCGTGTTTAATCAAGACTTGTTACTTGTTGAAGTCGTCTTCTTTCTTGTTTATGAGATCTTGTGCATTGTATTATAGAATATTTGTACGATTCTAGTTGAGTAATCTAGTTAAGACTTATTTCCTAACTGGTATGTAATCTTCTATAAGAGTAGAGTTATTGCTTGATCTGGACTCTCTGATATGTAGCAGGAAATAGTAATATTTCCTTATTGGAATGTGGTTCTAGATTCCTTATTTAAGTAAGATCATTCTTCTTCGAATTTGAGTCGTAGTTGCCTTTAATGTCTCTCACGTATTGTCTAACTGACCAATTTTCTATTCCCGACCAAACCTCTTTTGTCCTGATCAGATGGTTTATACCCGATCCTGTTAGTTTTCCCGACCATCTTAGATAATCTTGACTAGGCCTTGAGATCATCTATTAATTACCTTGGGTTGTTCTTTTCAGACTAACTTTTGCGACGTGGCATATATAATCGTTGTGTTTACAGGTGATCATGCTAACTTGTCTTGCAATCAAAAAAATCCCTGTAACAGGTGGAGATTTGAAGATTGAAGATTGGAGACTATTAACATTCTCTTCTTCTAAATTTCTTTAGACTAGATGTTTTTATTTATTTTTCTAGCTTTTATTTTTGGATAACTTTTTCGTTAGTTAGGGCTAACTTGAAGCCCTAGACATTATTCTAATTCCATAGACAATTGTGTTTTAATGAAGTATTATTTTTCTTACATGATGATTTCAATTTCTCCATATGAAATGTTTTTCTATTATCTTTGTTTCTTTGATTAGCCACTTTACATGCATGATTTTAGGATCTATAGAGGTTGAATACCTAACGAACATATTTTTACATGCAACAATTAATTGGAATAAGACTTAATTAAGAGAAATTAATTCATGAATAGCCTTGAATAAATACCATGTTTTAGGGTTCATGTGTTATTCATATGCTCTTGGTTCTTATTGGGTTCCGATTATTAAATCTAGTAAATACCCATGCTTGGTTATAATTTGGAATACTAGTATTTATACAAAGACCATGCATCACTCTTCTACATAACAACAATGTCAATTTTGAGATGAAGAGTGGTACAATTCATCTTTTGCCACAAACTCATGGGAAATGAGGAGAAGATCCTTACATCCATATCAAAGATTTCATCGCAGTTTGTGCTTCAATTTTGAATGGAGGTGTGAGCGACGAAAAGCTTTGGTTGAGGCTATTTTCATTCTCTTACAGAAATAGCCAAGGAGTGGTTATACTCACTTTCGAGTGCATCGATTACCAGATGGGTTAGGCTTGCATTAAAATTTCTTGCAAAAACTTTTCAAGCTCAAGGGACAAATAAAGTTCGGAAGGAAATTATAGGAGTGCAACAACTCGACAATGAACCATTCCATGAATATTGGGAACGATTTCATAGGCTTCTCAATTCTTGTCCACACCATGGAGTACAAGATTGGTTGCTTATGCAATATTTTTATGAAGGATTACTTGACTATAAGAGAATAATGGTGGATGGAACAAAAGGAGGTGGTTTGATGAACAAGGATGCTTTGAAGCAAAAGAGATATTTGAGATTCTTTATGAGAATTATCTATAATTCAACTAATGAAGAGCTCATCGAAGGAAAGTCGAAACATATCAAGTAATACGAATGATTATGGATCCCAAATTGCTAACATGACTAATTTGGTGCGGCAATTGATTCCAAGAGCTAAAGTGTGCACGATTTGCACAAAGCATGAACTTTCATTAGAATTATGTCCAATTTTAGGTGGCTTTATGGAGAAGATAACATAAGAAAACTACTTGCAACAAAGGAGTGACCCGTTCTCCAACAACACTTACAATCAAGGATGGCATCAATATCCACAGCAACCAATTCAATACCAATTCGTGCCTCAACAGTCCGTACCACAACAACCTCCAAGATAAGGTAAGTCTCTTGGAGAACCAATTGAACCTATGGCTCTAAGAACTCGTTCTTTTGTACATGAAATGAGACAATCTAACAGGAATGTCGAGAATCAAATTGGACAAATATCATCCTCGTTAATCCAAAGAGACCAAGGTAGACTTCCAAGCCAAGTGATTCAAAACCCTATATACAACATGGAGTCATGCAAGACAATCACCTTACAATCACCTTCTAAAGTTGCAAATAATTAAGGAAATAAGAAGAGAGGTGAGGCAAAAGAAGAAGAGAAAGGTCACGAATTTTTTGAAAAGTTTTATGAGTTACCCCGCGACCCAACACGTGATCCATTGTCATATCGAAACTTTATTGACCGAGCCTCACTCAAATAATTTTTCCAAATCATGATGTGATCCCCTCGAAGACTATTGAAACTCTGCACATGGTTGAAGAAATCCTTCCATTTAGAGATAAGACAAAGATGGTTGAAAAGAATAATAATGAGAAGAAAACTTTTATTGACGAGATTCACAATGAAAAGAAAAGATACGAGATACATTTGAGGTGAATGATGTGAGCAAGGTTTCTGTAAGGACCTCTATTTTATGATTGACTTATTTCATGACAAATCATACCACATTGGGGATGATTATGTAATGGGTAGCCTAGGTCCTTTTTGGCTAGCTTCCAAGCATCTCCACGACTTCAAAGCGAAAGGTATATTCATTTGACTTTGCCTCTTAAAGAGTTTAGGCGCACACACACAATTTGTGCATGCTTTGTTTCATCTTGCATTTGTGTTGTCTATTGCTTATATGTGTGCATCATTTACACATCACACACACACTTACATGCATTTGTATTGACATGCATTTGTTTCTTATTGCTCTTGTGTGCATTCATTTTACAATCACACTTCCACTTCATTTCTAGATTTAAGTATGGTTTTATGTTGTGTCCACACTTGCATGTGTTGGGATTATGCTCGATAGCAAGAGTGTAACAATGTATTTGATAATCTTTTTGTATTAATAAAAGTGATTTCTAGTTTAACAAATCTTATAGCAATTATAGTTTAATTATTATAATTGTCAAAAGTAAACAATCATAAAGTCAAAAGGCTACGAGAAAAGAAGAATTGTTTGTACATCTAGATATGTATGAGGTAGACACAATTGTTTAGTTAGTCTTGAATAATATTCACAACTCAAGATAAAGGTTGGGTGCCATTATCTTGTTAAAGTTATAGATTCTTTTGCTAGCGTTTAAGTGGGATCAAATGTGTTATAACGAGTCTAAAATCACCAAAGTGTGGTGTCTTTGGGCAAAGGAATCTAGTACACCAGGTGCATTTAATAGGATCAAAATGAGATACTTTATCTAGAACTGTCAATAGATAAAAGTTTTCAATTAAAGATAATCGGAGAGTCTATCGAAATCCTAAGATAAATGATTAACTTACGGTTGCAAGTGTTATCAATTGAGCTATCAATGAGTACGATTATATTGCATGGTCTATCCTCGATAGTTTGGTGGTATTCATTGGTTAATCAATAGAGGACTTTATCTATAGATGTGGACATTGTGGCTCCATTTATTAAATGAGAGTAGAATATGATCATATGGATGTTTTGAGTTATTGGTTATTAAATCTTAACGATAAGTTTTCAATAATGTCTATTAAAATATGGCTTCTAGACAAGTCAAAATATCCAAGTTCAAAATGTGGGCATATTAGTAAATATGGTAACTTAGAGAGCTATTAACGGTCTATGAGCTCTTGCTGATTACTGATATTCCTCACAGAGATACACTTTCTCCATTAAGATTTTCAAGGTTATGAATTAGCAATATTAACTTATTATATCTTTATTTTAGAGTTCAATTTTAGTTCTTTAGTGGAATGAACTAAAATTAGTAGATCGGACCTATGTGAATCATTTGTTGATTATGATTAGGTTATGTCTATTGAAGCTTAAATTTAGATAGCCCGCCAAGATCTCCAATTCACACGAACTTGCATGAATCACTTGATATATTGTACCGGACCAATTTATGGGTCCATCTAGATTGTATTAAGGCATGTGTACTTGTTTCTTTAGTAAGAATATGTCTAGTTCACATGTGAACTTTTTATTTAAGTCCAATGGATTTAATAAAATAGGAAAAGCAATATTTTCCCATATATATTGGCTTGGGCGGCTAAGGCTATATATAATAGCTTATTATATTATTTTTTTATTTTTTTATTTAATTAAATGGAAATTAATTAATTAATTATTTAATTACAAGTAAAAAATCTTTTTCCTAGTAGGAGTAGGTCTCCTATTGTCATATTATTGTTGGTAATATGATAAGTATGAAATACTAAATTAGGAAGTATTTGATTTCTATTAAAACTCTAGTTGACAATTGGTCAAATTAGGAAGTTTAAATTTAGTTACAATTTAATTATATTCAATAATTGGTTATTGAATAAATACACTATTTGAGTTGGATTAGGAGTCTTGGTGTAGAAAAGAATTCTTCTTTGAAAAGGATTCTTGGTCACCAAGTAAATCCACCTAAGGAAATGATTCTTGCTCACCAAGTAAATTCTTCTTAGGAGAGGGTTAGGTCTCCTAAACTAAAGACAAGAGGAATTCGGCCAACCCTTAATAAATTAGGGTAATGAATTCGACCACTACATATATGGGATGTAGAATTCGGCCAAGCTTCAGTTTTTAGTAAAAAAAAGGAAGAAAAATTCTGCCAAGGCAATTATTCTACGGAGAAAATTTGGCCAAAGCAATTTTTCTACGGAGAAAATTTTGGCCAAAGCAATTTTTCTAAGGAGAAAATTCGTCCAAGAGAGAATTTTGGGTGTAGAGAACTTGTATCTTACTCTAGATTAATTCATCCAACTCTAAGGATTGGTGTGTGAAAATTCGGTAAAGAGGAAATGGAAGAAAGAACGTTTGTTATTCGATAGTGAACTAGTAGCCTTTGCATTTAAAGGTTTTGTGTACAACATCGAATCTAAGTTCCCACGATTTTCAATCAAATAGATTGATAATTCACAAGTGGCCTAATATTCTTTGTTTTTCTTTTTGGAGGATTATTGTGACTAACAAAGAAAGAGATTTTGTTTGTTTTCATCTTCAGGTATACAATTTAAAGAAAGGGTGCTCACACTCATAGGTGAATCACATTCGTGATTGGATTGGAAGATCTAGCCGATTCAATTCAACTCTAGTTCAATCTTCACGAGAAAAAAAAGTACGATACTTTTAATATATGTCAATTAATCTAGAGTTAAAGTTCTTTCTATTATAGGGAAAAAAAATACCAACCCTCATTCTACTCTTCCACTACGTTTTGAACCTATTTTTCCATACAATAGGTATCAAAGCCTGAATGTACCTTGATTAATTGATGTATGTGTACGTGAATCTATTTCTCTTTATTGATAATATTTATGTTTTAGAAAGAGATGTCACTCTAGGTATTCACATATATATTTACATTGGAACATATAGATATATATATATATATATATATATATATATATGTATATATGTTTTTTTAAGTGGTTTGTTATTGCTCAATTTTGGTCATAGAATTTCAATGTATTTTTTTTTGGATTGTAACAGGAAGTGTGATCTATCATCACCATAATTTTCTTCTTAGTAGTTGCTATGTTTTTTATTTATTTTGTTATTGTAATAAAAATACTGTAGAAAAATTTTATATTATAAAACTGCACTATATTGTATTAAAAATACTGCAGTATTTTATTATTTAAAATTCTCTTGTAATACATTCAAGTATTGAAGACTCGAAGGTTTGAAGAATTGGAAGCAACCAGAACAAGTTTGGGACCATGTGAGCCATAGCAACAGACGTTCGTGCGAATGAGCAGGTGACCACGATTGTTGTGGCATTGGCTGAGCACGGCAGCCCTTTGGAAGCCATGGGCTTCGCATGGCCGCCCTTTATGGGGTTGTGGGGTGCGCACGCCCATGGGAGGCGGCCAAGAGGTACTCAAACAATGGACGTATGAAGACTTGTTCGCCAAGAAATGAGTTTTTTGTATTCCAAAAATTGTAGCAATATATATTTTCGTAAATATTGCAATGTTTGTCGTTGTTTGATAACTTGTCATATAGAATAGGAGTGTTACTCATATATCTCTTTTGGTATGAACATGGGTTGAATGGTTTAGGTTGGCATCTAGATAATTTGGTAAATCATTCTATGGGATTCGATTACACGCCTTAAATAATTGAGTAGGAGAAGGTGTTTTGGAACACCGACGGCCTCCAAGTATAGTTGAGCTTTATGTTTCGTGTAATAACCCTCCAAGGGGTATTCATGAATAGAATTTAGCAAGATACTTCCATACAAGGATATACTAGACAATTAACCCAAACGATATCTGCTCCCAAATGAGGGATATTCTTGAGGGAATATATTGAAGGTCGATAACTTGGTAACACACTCAATGTGATTTTATTAATATCATCACAAGAGTTTTTTTTAATAAAATTGCAAGGCTAAAATTGAAAACGTTGGTTGTTATGTTAACAATTAGGTGGGACCTAGTCCAACTATTAAATGGTGTGAACTCCCAAAGGAGGCATGACATTTATGGATGTTGGATCACCATTGAATTTTTTGATTGAATTATTTTATATAATTCAAGATAAATATTCGAAAGTGCTTTATCGTGATTATTTACTTATATCATTTTTGTTATTGTTCAGAAATAATGACCCCATCCCTAATCAACATCATAAAAGATAATACTTTAACTGGTGATAATTATGTCATATGGAAAAGGAAAATTGGGTTTTTATTGCAATCCAAAAAGCATAAGCCCGTTATGTGCACTCCTAAACCACCTACTCCTACTAATGAATCTACTCAGGAGCAAAGAGATGAGTATCAGTAGTGGAAGTCTTCAGATGAGATAGCTAAATGTTACTTTACGGCTACCATCTTTGACGTGTTGCAATAACAACTTGAAGGAATGGAGACTGCTGTTGATGTAATGATGTCTCTGGAAGAGATATTTGCTATGAAGTCCAGGATGACTAAAAGAGAGGCATTGATTGTTTTCATAAATCTTAGGATGAAACCTGGAAAGGCTGTAAAAGATCACATGATGAAAGTCATATCACATCTCAACATTGCTGAACTGAATGGTGCTGAGATAGATGGTGAGACAAAAAATGACATGATTGTCGACTCACTGTCGGATTCCTTTGATCAATTCAAGTTGAACTACACCTTGTATAATAAGGAATATACCTTACAAGGCATGATGCAAGATGTTCAAAGCACCGAGAAAATCCTTGCGAAGAGTAAGGGTCAAGAGATTCATGCCGTAGGTAAAGTTGCTACTGCTAAGACCCGTAAGAAGGTCAAGAAACAACAGAAAAAAAGCAACTAAGACTTACTAAGAATAAGAGAAAAAAAGTAACCAAGATCAAAGGAAAGTGTTTCCTTTGTGGTGAAAAGGGACATTGGAAACGAAATTGCCTAAAGTCTTAGGACAAGAAAGAAGAAGGTTATATTAATTATCGCGAAACATGTTTTTTTATCGGATTCTATATATTCTTGGATCATAGACTCCCGACTAATCAAGTTTGTTTTTCCTTACAGGGGTTCAAGGAAAGGAGAATGCTTAATAGAAATGAATTCAACTAGCATTTAGGCAATAAAGCATCGATGTCTGCTAGTTCAGTAGGAGATATTAGATTCATTTTAGATTCTTATAGGTATTTAGATTTAATAGACGTTTATTATGTACCTCAGTTCAAACGGAATTTAATTTCCGTTTCTTGTTTAAATAAATTTGGATAGTCGGTTACTTTTAATAAAGCTTTTATTATTAGTAAGAATGACAAAATTATTTGTTAAGGTACATTGGAAAAAGGTTTATTCTATTTGCATAGAAATATCTTTCACTTGTTAGACATAGAATCAACGGAACCTAATAGTAAAAGAGAAAAATTATCAAAAGATGAAACCTACCTATGGCATTTGCACCAAGGTCATATTAACCTTAATAGGATTAAAAGATTGGTAAGTGACTTAAAGGTTGATGATCTACCAACTTGTGAATCTTGTTTGAAAGGTAAAATGACCAAAAGGTCGTTTACGACCAAAGACGCAAGAGCCATCGAATGTTTAGGATTGATATACACTGATGTGTATGGACCTATGAGCATTCAAGCTAGAGGTGGATATGAGTACTTCATCACTTTCATGAATGATCACTTAAGATTTGGCTATGTGTATCTCATGAGACATAAGTTGGATGTTTTTGATATGTTCAAAGTATTTTAAGCTGAATTAGAAAATCAGCTTGAGAAACGCATAAAATCTTGAGGTCCGATCGTGGTGGAGAATATCTATCTTGTGAGTTTCAGCAATATCTTATTGATAATGGGATAATTTGTCAGTATTTTGCACTAGGCACACCTCAACAAAATGGGGTGGCAGAAAGGAGAAACATAACTCTTTTGGATATGGTTAGGTCTATGTTGAGTTATTCAACGCTTACTAATTCTTTTGAGGATATGCTTTACAAATTGCTATGTAATTTTAAGTGATGTACCATCCAAGTCGGTTCCTAAAGCACCATATGAGTTGTGGACCGGGTGAAAGCCTAGTTTACAACACTTAAGGATATTTTGATGTCCTGCGCACGTGTTATAAGGAAAGATAGAGAAGATGAAGTCCTGTTCAGAAATATGAATATTTGTAGGGTATCTAAAGGGAACCAAATGATATTACTTTTATAGTCCTTCAGATCTTAAAGTATTTGTTTTTACAAATGCTAAATTTCAAGAAGAGGATTATATGAATAATTTTGTGCCTAAAAGTAGAATTGTCCTGAATGAGCTTTCAGAAGATACAATTCCATAAGTGGTTTTACAACCTAGCCCTATAGTAAGTTTCGTACCAATACAAGATCAACAATCTACCATTCCTCATCATAGTGAGAGGGTTAGTAAATAAACTTGAAAGAGATACATAGGTCTAAGAGAATCAGAAGAGAATCTCCCGAATGACGATGATCCTTAGATGTACAAGGAAGCCATGAAAGATGTTTATTGTCGCTATTGGTAAAAGGAAATGTAATCTGAAATTGAATCTGTGTTAAAAAATAAAGTCTGGTCTCTTGTGGACTTGTCTAAAGGGATAAAACTCATTTGGTACAAGTGGGTATACAAGAAAAAAAATGGAATGGATGACAATATGGAAACCTTTAAAGCTACATTGGTAGCTAAAGGTTACAAGCAGAAAGAATGTATCGATTATGAGGAAACCTTCTCTCTTGTGGCCATGCTTAAATCCATTAAGATACTCTTATCCATTGTGGCAACTCCAGACCTATAGATTTGGCAAATGGACATCAATACAGCTTTCCTTAATGGAAGACTTGATGAAAGCATCTATATGATGCAACCAGAAGGATTCATTGAAAAAGGCCAAGAAGAAAGGGTATACGGGTTGCAAAGATCCATATATGGATTGAAGCAAGCATCCAGATCCTGGAACATAAGGTTCCATCAAGCCGTGAGAAGTTTTGGATTTATTCAAAACCTTGATAAACCCTGTGTATATAAGAGGATTAAAGGTGACAAGTTGGTTTTCCTAGTTCTTTACGTTGAATACTACTCATCGAAAATAATGTAGGTGTATTGACATCAATAAAAGAATGGTGGAAATTTTTTTTGATATGAATGACTTAGGAGAAACAAGTTATATTCTTGGTATCCAAGTCATAGGGGATAGAAAGAATATAACGATTGAATTATCCCAAACTTCATACATAAATAAAATCTTGTCTAGATTTTCCATGCAAGATTCCAAGAAAGGTATGTTACCTCTCAGACATGGAATCAAACTTTCTAAGGAACAAAGTTCATAAGAATGAGCATGAAGAGTAATTCATGAGTAGGGTTCCATATGCCTTGGCAGTTGGGAGTCTCATGTATGCAATGCTCTGCACTTGACCTAATATTTGTTTTACTGTTGGCATAGTTAGCAGGTTTCAATCGAAACCTGGTCCTGATCACTGTACAACAGTCAAGCAAATTTTCAAGTATCTTAGGAGAACGAGTGATTATATGCTTGTATACTCTGGAGGGGATTTAATTCCCGTTGTGTATATAGATTCTGATTTCCAAACTGATTATAATTCCAGAAGATCAACATCAGGATCTGTGTTTACACTTGGAGGAGGGGCAATCATACGGGGAAGTATCAAGCAATCTTGTATTGCTGACTCCACCATAGAAGCTGAGTATGTTGCCGCATGCGAGGCTGCTAAAGAGGTTGTCTGACTCTGCCGATTCTTGATTGACTTGGAAATGGTTCCTAAAGCGAATAAGCAGATGATTATCTATTGTGACAATAATGGACCAGTGGCTAAATCGAGAGAACTAAGAAGTTATAAGAGAGGGAAACACATTGAAAGAAAGTATCACATTTTAAAGGAAATTGTGCATAGGGGAGACGTGACGATAACCTAGATCGCATCAGCAAAAAATCTAGCGGATCCCTTCACAAAGGCTCTTCCACAAAAGTGTTTTGATGGGCACCTAGACAATATGGGGATAAGAGATATTACACATTTACTATAGAGCAAGTGGGAGATTGCTGGGATTATGCTCGATAACAAGAGTGTATTAATGTATTTGACAATCTTTCCATATTAATGAAAGTGATTTCTAGTTAGCATAAAAAAAAAGTGATTTCTAGTTTAACAAATCTTATAGCATTTATAGTTTAATTATTATAATTGTCAAAAATAAATAATCATAAGGTCAAAATACTATGAGAAAAGAAGAAAAGAAGAATTGTTCATACATCTGGATATGTATGAGGTAGACACAATTCTTTAGTTAGTCTAGAATAATATTCACAACTTAAGATAAAGGTTATGCGCATTTATCTTATTAAAATTGTAGATTCTTTTGCTGGCATTTGAGTGGGATCAAATGTGTTATGACGAGTCTAAAATCATCAAAGTGTGGAGTCTTTGGGCAAAGGAATCTAGTGCACTAGGTGCATTGAATAGGATCACAGTGAGATACTTTATCCATCACCGTCAAAGGATAAAAGTTTTCACTTGAAGACAATCGGAGAGTCTATCTCAATCCTGAGATAAATGGACTTATGGTTGATAGTGTTATCATTTGAGCTACCAATGAGTACGATTATATTGCATGGTCTATCCTCGATAGTTTGGTGGTATTCTTTTGTTAATCGATAGAGGACTTCATCTATAAATATAGACATCATGGCTTCATTTATTAAATAAGAGTAGAATATGATCTTATAGATGTTTTGAGATATTGGCTATTAAATCTTAACATTAAGTTTTCAATAGTGTCTATGAAATATGGCTTCTGGACAAGTCAAAATATCCAAGTTCAAAATGTAGTCATATGAGTAAATATGGTAACTTGGAAAGCTATATGCGGTCTATGAGCTCTTGGTGATTACTGATATCCTTCACGAGGATACTTCTTTCTCCATTAAGATTGTTTAGGGTATGAATGAGCAATAGTAACTTATTATTTCTTTATTTTAGAGTTCAATTTTACTTCTTTAGTGGAATGAACTAAAATTAATAGATCGAACCTATGTGAATCATTTGTTGATTGTGATTAGGTTATGTCTATTGGAGCTTAAATTTAGATAGACTGTCAAGATCTCCAATTCACACGAACTTACATGAATCACTTGATATATTGTGCCGGACCAATTTCTGGGTCCATCTAGAATTGTATTAAGGCATGTGGACTTTTTTCTTTTAGTAAGAATGTGTCTAGTTCACATGTGGATTTTTTATTTAAGTCCAATGGATTTAACAAAATAGGAAAAACAATATTTGGCTCATATATATTGGCTTAGGCGGCTAAGGCTAAATATAATAGTTTATTATATTGTTTTTTATTTTATTATTTAATTAAATGGAAATTAACTAATTATTTAATTAAGAGTCAAAAAAAAAAATCCTAGTAGGAGTAGGTCTTTGATTGTCATATTATTGTTGGTAATATGATAACTATCACATACTATATTTGATAAGTAGATAAATAAAAAGAAATTTATTTATCTAGTCAAATTAGGAAGTATTTGATTTCTATTAAAACACTAGTTGACAATTGGTCAAATTAGGAAGTTTAAATTTAGTCACAATTTAATTGTATTCATTAATTAGTTATTGAATAAATACATTATTTGAGTTGGATTACGAGTCTTGGTGTAGAAAAGAATTCTTCTTTGAAAAGGATTCTTGGTCACCAAGTAAATCCACCTACGGAAAGGATTCTTGTCCACCAAGTAAATCCTTACTATGAGAGGATTAGGTCGCCTAAAATAAAGACAAGAGGAATCCGACCAACCCTAAATAAATTAGGGTAAGGAATTCGACAACTACAAATATGGGATGTAGAATTCGGCCTAGCTTAAGTTTATAGTAAAAAAAGAAGAAAAATTGGCTATTATTCTAAGGAGAAAAATCGGCCAAGAAAATTTTTCTAAGGAGAAAATTCTCGCCCAAGAGAGAATTTTGAGTATAAAGAATTTGGTTCTTGCTCTAGATAACTTGGTTCAATTCTAAAGATTGGTGTGTGAAAATTCGACAAAAAGGAAAATGAAGAAATGACGTTTTGTATTCGATAGTGCACTAGTAGCCTTTACATTAAAAGGTTTTGTGTACAACATTGAATCTAGGTTCATGCGAGTTTCAATCAAATTGATTGATAATTCACATGTGACCTAACGTTATTTATTTTCTTCTTAGAGGGTTATTGTGACAAACAAAGAAAGTAATTTTGTTTGTTTCCATCCTTAGGTATACAATTTAAAGAAAGGGAATCAACACTCCTAGGTGATTCACGTTCGTGATTGGAATGGAAGATCTTGCGGATTCAATTCGGCGCTAGTTCAATCATCACGAGAAAAAAAAGGTACGATACTTTTAATAAATGTCAATTAATTTAGGGTTCAGGTTCTTTCTATTAAAGGGAATATTTTTTAAAATATACCAAACCCTCGTTCTACGCTTCCACCGCATTTTGAACCGATTTTTCCCTACAACATGATGGTATGCTTATTTTAGCACATTGAGTGACAATTTGATAAGTTCTCATTCTTCTCTTACTTTGGTCTTTGGTCACACGGTCTTTTCCATGAGTTTGGGCATTTTTTATTATTGTCTAAATCTGACCTTTGGTCACTCATTTGACTATAACTCGTTCTACAATCATTGAAATCATGTTTTTTTAATTGGAGTAGAAATTAGACTTTTATACCTTTCCAACAGTATAATATACGAAAGGTTTGGATATCGTTTGGTCATGTTTTGAAACACTAGAAAATCGGTATGGGGTATTGAATTCCCTGTGCACTGGTTATGCACGGGCCCTACCCGCAAAATCATCTATGATATCCTCTCTAGTGTTTTTCAAAGTCCAGATGTGTTGGTAGATACGCAGGTAAGTGTGTAGGTCTCCTACCTGCGCACTGTGCAATTTGTCTTTGGTCTTGCACATTATTACATTTGAGCAGAGTGTCATATATACACTTAGACCATATACTCTTCATAGAGTCAAAGTCGTGTAGCTTCTAGGTGAATTTTCACAAGCAAGTCAAGTCTTACAACCAGTGGTGGGTTGGCAAGTAATTGGTCTAGTGCCACTATAAAAGTCCTTAGCGGTGGAGTAGGAGGTGCTCACACCATGAGTAATGGATCAAGGGATATCACTAGGGGCTGAACCAAGAGTGGCGAGTGGTAATTTCCATAGCCTGAGGTTGTCAAGAGTGAGAGTCTATTAGGTTTTAGTTTGTGTTGGCATTAATTCCATATCAAAATGATGTTTACTTGTAATGATTTAGTTGTTTAGATTCGTGGTGATTCAAGCTTCAAGGAAGAAAAAACAACTAGTCAAAGCAAGTTCTATGTCTTCAAGAGAAAGGATGCAATATGGTTTTACAAAGGTATACTAGGATCTTATCTTTCTCTTACAAGGCTTAGGCACACACAAACATATCATACATTTGTGTCCCTGCATAGTTGTGCACCATTATAGGCACACACACACACATATCATACATTTATGTCCCTGCATAGTTACGCACCATTATAGGCACACACATACAATTCATTCATATGTGTCCCTGCATCGTTGTGCACCATGTATAACACATTCACACACTTGAAGATGAATGCTCATGCATTGGTATGGAAATAACATGTTTTGGAATATGCATGATTGGAAACTATCTCTATGTAGTTTGCATTTTAGTGTGAATTGTGTTTGTGTGTGTATATCTTTGTATAACATGGATATTGAACTTGGATTTAGTCTTAAATCATTCTTGATTGAGTTCCGGTCATTTCGGTTACTCATACTATTGATTTCAAGTTCTAAGTCAAAAGATACTACACTTTCAACTCATGTTTCATACATTGTCTTCGTCTTCGTATATGGAGTCAAATTATTATTTTACGGGTTGAGTATCTTATATGTACATGTCCATGTGAGAGTTATGGTTCGTAATCCGCAAACAGATTTGAATTCCGAGTTCGCAGGCCGGAGAACGGTTGAAGAACGCGAAGGAAGGTCGAAGGAGAAAAAAGCAAGCGATGTCTTCTTTCCTGAGATGGCGCGTGGCCATCTCGAGACAGAAGGCTTGCTGCCCCGAGATGCTCATGCGCCATCTTGGGCAGCAAGCTTGCTTGGCTTCTTCTTTACCCTCTTGGTCATTTCACATGTCCAAGGTGCCTACTCTTTTATAAACTATTTCCCTCTCACATTTCATTCTAAGAAGAAATTTAAAACAAGTGTGCAGAAATTTTCTCTCTAAATTTTCTCACATTCCAAACACCATAACTTTTTCATTTGAACTTCGATTTGAGTGATTTGAAGTTGAGAGTGTTCATCTATTCATCCTCCATCTTTTCTCTGAATGTTTAAGATAGTGTGTCTGCTGTATTTGGTATCTAATCATACAAAAACGGGACTGCACCTAAATCAACTAAGGTATTGATTTTTCTCTCAAAGTTTTCTTTTAAAACTTGGTCAATTGCCTTGGGTTTTCTTCTTCAACATATATTTGTATATTGTGAGTGTTTTGATTTGTGTTTTGAACACTTTCAAAGCTAGATTGAGTTTCAATTGAAATCATACATGTTAAGTTAGGTTTTGATTTTGCCTATGTTATCAAATGTTTGGGATTGTATCGTACTAGCTTTGATTCTAGGCCTATTTTATGATCTTTGATTGTTACATTTTGTGGAAAATAGTTCCTCACATGTATTAGGCTCTCTTGGCCGAAATTCTCACATAATACATGTGCTTATGTTCTTTTGAGCTATTCAAGTGATTTGTTGAATCTATGATTAGGAATATGCTCTAAAACTTTAGCGTAAATCTAATTGACATTGTCATATGATTTTAGCATGTTTTAGGTTTATGTGATTTTAACTTGATCTTGTGATTTATTGAACATATCTTGTGATTCAAGTTTAGATGTATGCATGTATCTAGGTTGTGATTGTTATTGAACATATCTTACATGATCTAGATTGTTTATACATGAATGATTAACTAGACTATATGTGATTTGTGCATTCATGCTCATGTCTAGTATTTTCCATAGGATGTGTTGATCATAGCATTCTATGTTGCGTTCTTGTTTGCGTTTTGCGTTCATGATCACCTAGATGCCTTGTGAGAAGGAAGTCTTGACAATAGGTGTGAGACCTATGGTGTTGAGCAAGAAGTCTTGGTAAGAGGCGTGCGGCCTTGGATTGTCGAGCAAGGAAGTATTTGCTAGGGTCAAGAGGATCCGGATAGTCGAGCAAGAAGTCTTGCTTAGAGTTTGGAGAGCTCAGATAAGTGGGCGAGGAAGTCTTGACTAGAGTCGTGAGGACTTAGTTGAGCTAGAAATCTTTCCTTGGGTCATGAGGATCCGGATAAGGTGAGCAAGGAAGTTTTGACAAGAGGTGTGAAGCCTCAGATTGTTGAGCATAGGGCGGCAACTTCTAGAGTAGGATAGGAATGTAGTTTCTAGGTGAAGAGGTTTCTTGAGAGATTGTATTTGTCTTATCTACTAGTGGATTTTGTTTGCCGGTGGCTGCTAGCCCGTGGATGTTTCCTCTTTGGAGGTTTACCACGTTATATCTTGTGTCAACTTTCTCTATCTTTATCTCTCTAATATTTGTATTGTGGATAAAACTCTTTATGTATGTTGACTTCCTTTCTATAATATAGATTGTGTATGTGTTACAATTACTTGTTTGTATCACACTTTGCTTGTGTTTATATATTGATTAATTGTCTTTAATTAATATATATAAATATATATTGTGATACAAGCAATCTAGAGGGACAAACTTTTGTTTGTTTCTAATGGAGTCGAAAAATGTGTCTAACCTATTCACCCCCCCCCCCCCCCCCCCCCTTCTAGGTTAGCCTTGAGCATTTAACCGTGATTGTATTTTCAGAGTCTGAGTAGCATTTGAGGGTGTAACCTTTTATTCATATAGTGGATTTTTGTGATCGTATGTGACTAGCAGAATAGCCCGTGGTTTTTCCCAGTTGAGGGTTTCCATATATATACCAAGTGTTATTTACATTTCTGCACTTTACACTTGATTTTGTTTGTTTGTTTTTTGGGTGAATCTTTGATATTGTCTAATCAAGGAAAATTGGCAATTGACTTGATTAAAACATATTCACCCCCTCCCCCTTTAGGTTTAGAAACACATCTTAAGTGAATTTTCAATTGGTATCAGAGCCGGTGCCTAGACATATTTAGGTAATCTGTGCTTTGTGTGTGTTGCATTTATTTGCATTTTGTTTGCTGTATCCATTTGCATTCATCTCATTCTTTAAACACTATGAGTGGCATTGAGATGTTAGAGGGAGATTTGACCTCCAAAGTTAAGAGGGAGGAAAGTAACTCCGATGAGCAGATGACTCTCATGGTGGAGAGATTTAGGAGATTCACAAAATCTCACAAGAAGAATATAACATTCAAAGTGAAGCAGGAGAAGAGATTGAACTCCAAAGAAAAGAAGGTAAAGAAGAAGACCTTACTCAAGAAGAGTTAAGATGAATCTTCCAAAGGTGAAGAGTGTGTGTTTAACTTCACGGCCTTTGGAGCTTTCTATGTGGAAGACTTTGGTGAAGGCAACAAGGTCTTAAATCCTGACTCTAATATAGAGGAAAGGGTTGGTATAGCAACAAGTTACCAAGGCAAATGCCTTGATGAGGAAATTGACTCAATTGATGAGTATCAAGTGATCCTTCTCAAAGTGTTGAATCAAAATAAAGAAATCTCCAAGGAGAATGAGACTTTGAGATTGTGGAAGATGTCCTCAGAGGAAAGATCCGTACCCTTGAATAAAGCAAGCAAAATTGTCAAAATCAACTTCATTAGTACAAAAAGATGATGGATGAGCAAGTGGAAGACATCTCCATTCTTATCTCCAAATTGAAGACCATGGAGATGGAGACCTCCAATGATGACTCTTTAATGACGGACAAGATTGATGTGTCCAATTATGAGAAGGAGATTGAAGATTGCCACCAATGGATGAAGGCAATGAAGGATAAGCTTGCCAACAAAGAAAACTCTTTGAAGATTATCAAGGAAAGAGAGATAAGGTGTCTTGAAGAATTAAAGATGGCGAAGGTCAGACAACCTCAATCTCAAGGCAAGAGCCAAGCTTTATCCAAGCAACCTTCCACTCAAGGAAAGTCCACACAAGCCTTGGCAACTCAACCAAAGCCTATACAATTGAAGAAGAAAGAATATGTCCTTGAGAAGTCAATCACCTCTTCCAACAAGTCAACTACGAAGAAAAGAGGTGATCACAAGAAGCATGACCAACCAAGGAAACAAGATCAACCAGCTCAACCACCTCAACAAGCAAGATCGTAAATGTGCCACCAATCAGCTCAAGCTCCAAAAAGAAGCAAACCGGTGCACCACTAAGGTCAACCTCATCAACATGGCAATGCTTCGATGAGATCACAATGCAATGGTATAATTTCTTCCATTGTACCTAGTTGTCTTTTTTGTGGTATGATTGGTCACTTAAGACCAAATTGCTTTAATACAAATCTAGAAAACGTGAAAACACCAAAACACATTTAGCTTCTAGATGTATTCATGTCACTAAACGTTGAATCAATCATATACACTTAAGCACATAATCAAGATTTAGTATCAATAAAAATATCTGAAAATACAATCACGGTTAAATGCTCAAGGCTAACCTAAGGGGGGGTGAATAGGTTAGACACCTTTTTCGACTCCCTTAGAAACAAACAAAAGTTTGTCCTTCTAGATTGCTTGAATCACAATATATATATTAATTAAAGACAATTAATCAATATATAAACACAAATAAAGTGTGATACAAACAAGTATTTGTAACACATACGCAATCAATTTTATAGAAAGGATGTCAACATACATAAAGAGTTCTATCCATAATAAAATATTAGAGAGATAGGGATAGAGAAAAGTTGACACAAGATATAACGTGGTAAACCTCTGAAGAGGAAACATCCACGGGCTAGCAGCCACCGGTAAACAAAATCCACTAGTAGATAAGACAAGTACAATCTCTCAAGTGACCTCTTCACCTAGAAACTACCCTCATATCCTACTCTAGAAGACATCGCCATATGCTCAACAATCCGAGGCTTCACACCTCTTGTCAAGACTTCCTTAATCACCTTATCCGGATCCTCACGACCTAAGGAAAGACTTCTTGCTCAACTAAGTCCTCACGACTCTAGTCAATACTTCCTTGCTCACCTATCCGAGTGTTCCCAACTCTAGGCAAGACTCATCCAAGGCTTCACACCACTAGCCAAGACTTCATTGCTCGACAATCAAAGGCTTCACACCTCTTGCCAAGACTTCTTGCTCAACACCATAGGTCTTACACCTATTGTCAAGACTTCCTTCTCACAAGGCATCTAGGTGATAATGAATGAAAAACGCAAACAAGCACGCAATATAGAATGTTATGATCAACACATCCTATGGAAAATACTAGACATGAGCATGAATGCACAAATCACATATAGTCCAGTTAATCATGCATGTGTAATCAATCTAGATTATGTAAGATATGTTCAATATTAATCACAACCTAGATACATGTATAGATCAAAACTTGAATCACAAGATATGTTCAACAAATCACAAGATCAAGTTTAAATCATACAAACCAAAAACATGTTAAAATCATATGACAAAGTCAATTAGATTTAAGCTAAAGTTCTAGAGCATATTCCTAATCATAGATTCAACAAATCACATGAATAGCTCAAAAGAACATCAGCACATGTATTATGTGAGAAATTCGGCCAAGAAAGCCTAATACATGTGAAGAACTATTTTTCTCAAAATCAATCAGTCAAAGATCATCAAATAGTCCTAGAATCAAAGCTAGCACAATACAATCCCAAACATGTGATAACATAGGCAAAATCAAAACCTAACTCAACATGTATGATTTCAATTGAAACTCAACCTAGCTTTGAAAGTGTTCAAAACATAAATCAAAACACTCACAATATACAAATATATGTTGAAGAAGAAAACCCAAGGTAATTGACCAAGTTTTAAAAGAAAACTTTGAGAGAAAATCAATACCTTAGTTGATTTAGGTGCAATCCAGTTTTTGTATGATTCGACACAAACAACAGCAGCAAAACTAACTCAAACTTTCAGAGAAAAGATAGAGGATGAATAGATGAACACTCTTAACTTTAAATTACTTAAATCGGAGTTCAAATGAAGAAGTTATGGTGTTTGGAAGGTGAGAAAATTTAGAGAGAAAATTTCTGCACACTTGTTTGAAATTCTTCTTAGAATGAAATGTGAGAGGGAAAGAGTTTATAAAGGAGTGGGAAACTTGGACATGTGAAATGACCAAGAGCGGCAAGATGAATCCAAGCAAGCTTGCTGCCCGAGATGGCACGTGGGCATCTCGGGACAGCAAGCCATCTGCCCCGAGATGGCCAAGCGCCATCTCGAGATAGAAGATTTTTCTTGCTTCTTTCTCCTTCGACCTTCCTTCACGTTTTTCGACCGTTCTCCTGCCTCTGAACTCAGAATTCGAATCCATTTATGGATTACAAACTGTAACTCTCACACGGACATGGACATATACGATACTCAATCCAAAAAATAATAATTCGACTCGATATATGAAGACGAATACAATGTATGAAATATGAGTTGAAAGTGTAGTATCTTTTTGACTTAGAACTTGAAATCAGTAGTATGAGTAACCAAAATGACCGGAAATCAATCAAGAATGATTTAAAACTAAAATCAAGTTCAATATCCATGTTATACAAACATATACACACAAAAACACAATTCACACTAGAATGCAAACTACATAGAGATAGTTTCCAATCATGCATTTTCCAAAACATGTAATTTCCATACCAATGCATGAGCATTCATCTTCAAGTATGTAAATGTGTTATACATGGTGTACAACGATGCAGGGACACATATGAATGAATTGTATGTGTGTGCCTATAATGGTGCACAACGATGCATGGACAAAAATGTATGATATGTGTGTGTGTGCCTAAGCCTTGTAAGAGAAAGATAAGGTCTTAGTATACCTTTGTAGAACCAAATTGCATCCTTTCTCTTTGAAGACTTAGAACTTGCTTTGACTTGTTGTTTCTTCTTCCTTGAAGCTTGAATCATCATGAACCTAAACAACTAAATCATTACAAGTAAACATCATTTTGATATGGAATTAATGCCAACACAAACTAAAACCTAACAATATCATGTTAGAATTGTAACATGTGATCAATAAAGTTCCTAGCAAGAAATGTAAAGCATGTATACACAAAGTGTTCAGTAGAAACATAACAAGCTCTAAAAATATAATAACATTGTGCTAATCATGAAAATGGTCAAATTAAAGACTAGCACATGTACATAATATTTTCAACTAAAATCAATAAATTAAAGCTCAAAATATTCCTAGAAAGAAAGCTTGCACAATACAAAACACAAACATTTAAAAACATAGGCTTTTGCAAAAACCTAACTCAACATGTAAGATTAAATCAAAGTTCAATCTATCATCTATAGAATCCAAAACTCTTATCAAAGTAAACACAATGCACATACAAGTATTGAAGAAGAAACCCCAAGGTAATTGAAGATTTAAAGCTCAAAAATTAAAAGAGAAATCAATACCTCAAGTGAAAACTGTACAGTCCCGTTTTTGTGTATAAAGCTACTAGAAAACTCAATCAATTGATTCCAAACTCTTGTGAAATAGATAGAGGACTGGCAGATGAGAAATTTCCAACTTGAATCACTCTGATCAGACTTCGAATGAAAATAATATGGTGTTTGGAAGATAGGAAAGTTGGAGAGAAAATTTGTTCATAAGTTTTTCAAGTTTTTCTTCTTAGATAAGAATGAGAGGGCAGTGAATATTTAAAGGAAAATTTGAAAGAGGGAAATGAAGGACTAATGGGAGGGGGACACGTCTGCATCCCGCGGTGGTGCATGGCCCTCTACGGGGGCAGAGGACCACCTTTCCCGTGGAGGTCCACGCGTCTCCAAGGGAAAGGGGGGTTGTCCCCTTCCTTTTCCCTTGAGACTCCTTTAGTTCTTCAGCCATATCTCCTGCCTCCAAACTTCAATTTTGAAACTATTTTTGGATTCTGAACCGGGACTCTAAAAGATGTCAAGAAAACATTTAAAACAAATTTGTAATTCAATCTTGAAAATCAAAGATATAAACCATGTACGATGAAATCACAAAAAGTTTCTTAACTTCTTAATTTGAACTCGAAACTTAATGAATGAGTAATCGAAATGTTTGAAACTCAATATGGAATATTATAAGCACAAATTCAAGTTTAATGTCATATAAATATAATAAAATGAACATAAGAACACACAAGTATGCAACTTCCTAGAGATAGTGTAGAACATGCAATTTCTTATAATTTGTCACCTTTAGAACTAATGCATATGCATACATGTATAAATGTATCAATTTTTGTACAATGATGTAAGGACACAAATGTATGATATTTGTGTGTGCCTAGGTCTTGCAAGAGGAAAGATGTCTCAATATACCTTTAGCTATACAATAAAGCTTTGTTCCTCTTGTAGCCATCACTTTGCTTGAATTGTTGTCCAATCATCCTTGAAGCTTGATGATCCATAAATCCTAAACAACTAATCAATACAAAGTAAATATTGTCTTGATATAGAATTATGTCAACACAAGACTCAAAAACATAAAAATTAGAGTCTTAGAGTGTTATAGATAAACTCATTATTTTAATAGGTAATTAATTCTACTTGGGAATGGCCCTTGCTTTTCCGTTGTACTATCATTTACGATTTGTGCATTTGCAAGATTTTTATTATATTTTTTTGCTTATTTGGTAACCAACATCAAACATCCCCACTTCTTTTGTGTTAATTTAGTGTTTATGGAATTTTATTTTGTGCAAAGTATGAAATTCGTTCAGTGAGAAGTTAAGTTGTAAAATTGAAAATTGGAGGAGAATACATGTGTTTAGGTTTGGGTACTAGGGAGACGGGTTTGGGTTTGTTGTTTTAAGATTAAAAAAGTCAAGTTTAGAGAAGAGAAGGATGATGGGGCGAGTGAGAAGATGGAGCAGATCAGAGATCCGACTTGCCGATTAGTCGATGATTTGCACGATTAATCGGAAAAAGACTAATGAGGTCGATTTTGGCCATTTTGCTGCAGTGACCGGCCGATTAGTAGTATTGAGCCGATTAATCGGCCTAGTCAACCGATTTCTAGAACAGTGGGAAAATTAATTGTCTCAGCGGGGTATGACGAAAATAAGAATGATCACACCGTCGAATCCGAGGCACACTCAGAAGAATATTGACGTAGAAACCAATAATTACCCAAGCATGGACCGTCATGCAGAGACCATCATTCTCTAATCTTTGTTACAAAATGGTGTGGCGAATCCTCAAATAGCATATTGAATCCACGACAGTTAAATGTTCCAAAAGAATGATTTTATTAAAATCAATCAAATGTTACAAGTAATAATTCTAACACTTGCTTAAATAAAAAATAAAACAAACCAAAATCTTCTAGGGTCAAAAATAAAACAATCTAGAATCTTTTAGGATTTGAGACTTCTAACTTTATTGAAATGAAAAGATCAAAACTACTCAAAGCTTTAAAGATTTAGGATCCCAAAATTGATTAATATAGAAAAGCTCAAAACTACCAAAATCATATAGGATTAAGTATCTCTAAATTGACTAAAATAGAAAATCTTAAAATTAGTTACCCAAAAGATAATTTAAATTATTATTAAAAACTACTAAAAGAAAATCATAAAAAAAAAATTACAAAATAAATCCTACTAAAATTGAAATTCTCTAATAATATCCTATATAATTATAACTCATAGATTGCTAGAAGACTCTGCTTGTCGATGTGTAGGATTAAATTTCAATGGTCAAATCCTTGCCTACAATTCTAACTACTTTATTAAGTGCAGTTGTTTACCTCCTATAAAAGTCCAAGGTTTGACAAACTTTTATCCCATAAAAATTCATAAAATTTTATGTTAGGAGTAGTAGATATGATATTATAGATTTTTTCTTATGGATCAAGTTAAATCAACTTAAATTAATGATTTAAAATTTTAACTTCAATATTATAATCACTCACATATTCTTAATTCAATTGTTGAGATTTGAATCCATTTACAACTCTTAATCACATAATTGGTTGAAATATTTAAATCAAAGTTTTAAATCATAAATTTAAATTGGTTTAACCTTACCATTTTCTCATATACATAGAAATTTGCCTATGAGAAGCATAAATAAATAGTCTAAAGGTCATGTAACTTGTTCTTCAAGTAGAGTATCGTGTTCTTTGTAAACATCAACATCGTTCACAAATTAGTTTAGCAGTTGTCTAAGTCGTGGAATCAGATAAATATTGTGTGAACCGATGGGATCATATTTTCGATTCTAACGGTAATGAATAGTATCCGTGTTGGTGAGTTCCATGCAATTGAGACAGGTTGTTGTGAGCTGAGTATGTTCAACTCAATGAGACTCAAATTGAGTTGGGTCTGACTCATAGATGGGTGTGCTTTGTTTTGTTTCACATATTACAAATAAATAAAAAAACATCCATAATTTGAATAAAAATACATAGTTCCATGCCATCTAAGATTGGGCTTAATAAGTTGATATCCCTTTATAGGTTAGTGGGTACGGCATAACATTTAATTTGAAGTTATAGACATTAATTCATAGAAAGCAACTGCCACTATCTGCACAAAGAGACATTTTTATTATAAAGAGAGCAAATAAAATCATCTACCCAAAGCAAGGCTCAGTGGAGGATCTATAGAATATTGAAAGACAAAAAGCAAAAATATTCTCAATTGAAATATTAATAAATTAAATGACATTAATTAAAATACCCTTTCACTTTTCTCAAACACATATATATAATCACCATATGGCCTCCAACAAGTATTCAAACTCAAGTCTCTTAGCCTTCTAAATATGTCAACTACTACCACAACTTCTTTCTCATCCACTCAATTATTCCAGGATTTTCTTCGAAAAATTCACTCAAGAAAGCTACTACAACCAGCAACAGCCACAGCTGCTGTTGCTCCTCCTCCTAACTCAGCAGGAGGGAGCGACTTCGATTCAAATGTTGTGATGGTCCTCTCAGTCCTTTTATGTGCTTTAGTTTGTTCACTTGGCTTGAATTCCCTCATTAGGTGTCTATTAAGGTGCTCAAGTAGTTTAGTACCGTCCGGCTCTGATGCCAGCTCCTCTGCCGGGATTGTCAACAAAGGAATCAATCAAAAGGCCTTGAAAACTTTCCCAGTAGTAAATTACTCAGCAGAGCTGAATCTTCCAGGGTTGGACACAGAATGTGTTATATGCCTGTCCGAGTTCTCCTCAGGTGAGCGTGTTCGTCTACTGCCCAAATGCAACCACGGGTTTCATGTTTGTTGCGTAGATAAGTGGCTCAAGTCACACTCCTCGTGCCCAAAATGCAGGCATTGCCTGATTGAGACATGCCAGAAGATTGTAGGATGTAGCAGCCAGACTAGATCATCATCATCAGGACCAACGTCTGTACCGGTTCAAGAAACTCATGTTCTGAGTATTGTTCTATTGGAACCTGAAGGTTTGATATGCAATTACAGAGGACTCAGCTAAGTTTTGTATATTTCATGACATAGAGCAGGCTACTAGTTTGTCAGTATTGTAAATATAAAAAGGTAGTGGAAAAGAGAGGAGAGATGATGATGTACGTTTTGGGTTTTAATACTAAATTTTGTTTAAGATTAGGAGACTCTCAACTCATTTTGTAATTAATATCTTCTTCTTCTTTGTCTTAACAGAATACATATCAAATTTGGTCCTTTAAAAAAAATACATATCAAATTTGGGGAAGTACAAATTTAAAATAAAAAGAAATCAAATTTTGTTGATTAAAATATTAACGAAATTGACAAGATGATTGGTACACCAATACTGCAACTTGTCGTATGTAAATTTTATCAGATATACACGTCATTGATAAAGAGGATAAAATTGCCAGGTGGACATCCGAATAGGTATTCAGAAAGTATCCTACAAGACATAACCAAAGAAGAGAAGCTCGAATAAACAAGTATTGAACAAGACCTGCTCGGGGTCAACTGACGTCATATACCACTCAGGGTCAGTTAAACATACTCGGGGTTACTTGGTGACATTTTCTACTCGGGATCAGATGATGTCACTTAGGACCAGTTGATATTGTTTCCTACTCGGGACAAACATGAAGAAAAATAAAAAGCCAAGCGCGTAGCTCACATGAATCGAGTCATTAAAATTCACGAAGATATCCATATTAAAGAGGAATTCCAAGAAGAGCAGAATTATCAAGCAGAGGGTTCCTAATCAGACAACAATTTTACTTCTTCAAAAAGACTATGTTCTTATAAGGAAATAAATCCTAATTGGACTACATTACTAAAGTCCCATTCGATCTCAATACAAGTCTCTGAAACATGAAAGAAGACAAACTACTTCGAACAAGTAAACAATCATAATTAAATATAAAGATCTTTTTATTACTTGTACAAAGAATATTAGGGTTTTATGGACATATAAATAGACCCATAATCTCGTCACACAAAGATATACAACAATGATAGAAATATACAGAGAGAAGAAAGAGAGATCGAGAATTGTAATAATTATTTTATTCATAGTGGATTTTGGCTTAGTTGATCATTCAACCACCGGTGAACGTTTCTCCGGTTATCAGAGTTTTACCACGTAAAAACTTGCGTCCGATTACTTTCTCCTTCTCTTTCTCTTTGAAATCACAGCTAAAATCCAATCCTTGTTAGCTTTTCTCATACATCCAGAAATCGACGTCAACACAACTTTACTTTAAAGAAAATTAAATTAAAGTATATCTAAGAATAGAGAGAAAAGAGGAAAAAATTTCTAATAAATATTCCCAAGGCGGTTCATGATTCAGACAACAAAATATGTAGACCCCAAGCTATAGCAAGAAAATGATTGTGTAATACCAAGAAAATTGGATTCTTGCGAAATTTATGATATACTTGGGATTAATGTTGTTTGAAGTAATTTTATATGGCTTGACACGTAAGCATAGAGCTCATAATTCTTGAATCAAATCGCCACGGCGTGAAGCCATATGTGGCTGCGGTGAATTGGGAAGCAAAGAGCAAGTCATCCAACAAAGAAACCAGCTCGTCAGAGCTTCTCAAATGGCAAATTGACAAGATCTCACCAAGCAAGTAAAAGATATCCTCAACATCATTATAAAATTGGATTTCAGTATATCTCCCATAAAATCTGGCCTTATATTAGGCAAGATAGTCACCAACAATACAACAGTTGACAACTGCAATAATAAATACAAGGATTCATAAGATAACTCCTAAGGAATGTAGATCCTTGCATCATAATTGTACGAAGAATCGATTCACCAAGAATCTTGCCCTGATACAATCTTCATAGGATTTTGACTAATTATAATATTTGCTTGCACGCTAAGGATTAGGACAACACTCGAATCCCTATATAAACACATGTATCAAGCAAAGAAGGCAGAGGCATCGCGAGCAATACATCACTAGTAAACTGTAATCATTTTTACTTAGTCAACAATTTCTCTTTCTATGTCGATACGACGACCTTGGTTTTTCCCCTACTTTAGAGTTTTTCATGTACAAATCCTGGTGTCTTTTACTGTTCATTATCTTTTTTTCTTACTTGTTACGTATTTCACAAATCCCAAATGTACCATAAAAAAAAAATCAAGTAACCAACCGTGGCATATTCAAGGAAACCTAGCATGGCAACCACAAGACCAAAATCGAAACAACAACTACCAACCATCCGGAGGCCAATACCACTTCAATCCTTTTAATCTGAACCATAAGAGACTCAACTCATAAGAGAAGATAACAAAGAATATGAAACTTTAAATTGGCCAGCTTGTAGCAACACAACAAAGGAAAGAGCTAGGAAAGCTTCCTTGCCATACGGAACAAGCTAAGACCATGACGGTGCTTCGAAATGGTGAGATTCTTGATACCCCTATTACTCCTGAATTTTCTGATGTGCCTATTAATATTTCAAGGGAAAGGATGGATGACAGAGAAGTAGATGCCGAGAAAGTGGGCGACATGAGTAGTGGACTAGAGCCCAAACAAAATGATACCTCCAAAATCCACAAGTCTCTAGACCCATATATGCCACCAATCCCATATTTGAGATGACATCAAAAGATAAAGCTCAATCAAGTTTTCTAGGAGATTTACAATATTATATCCAAGGTCAATGTGAGCCTACCTCTTATTGAAGTCATTGAGAAGTCATTCAGGAATTAATCTTGATTCCTAAAGAAGTGAGTGTGGCCCTCGATGCCACATTGCCACATAAACTTAAGGATCCTAAAAGTTTTGTTATCGCCATCTCGGTAGGATAGACAACAAAATAACGGGTGATGTTGGATATGGCAGCATTGATCAACCTCAAGTCGTACTCACTCGACAAAGACTTGGGATTAGAAGGTCTAAAGCCCACATCAAATGATGCTATTGCTAGCCGACTGCATCCAATAAGAGTGGTCGAAGATGTTCTTGTGCAAGTAGGGGTGCTCATCATCCCTACAGATTTCGTAGTGCTCGAGATAGAGAGCAATTCCATAAAGGAATGTGAGATGCCAATTTTTCTTGGGTGACCCTTCATGTCTACCGCCAAGGAAATAATTGATGTTCAATACGGGAAGATTTCCATGACAATACTTAGAGAGATGGGAAGTCTTCGAGAGTATGAAGCATCCAATTGGAGATCTTTATTGCCTCAACATTCAAGTCGCAACATCCAAAGAAAACCCCTGTTTGGCACTAAAGAATTACTAGAGACTTGCCTATATTAACTTGGATGAGATATGAACTCCATTACTCCATTACTCAAGCATAATCCCACTAGTTATGAAGACACCATTGCCTAACTTAAGAAAGATAGCCGAGTGTTGATGGTAGTGAACTTTGAATTGACCACTAAAATGGATGAAGTAGTTAAGCAAAAAGAAGAGCTTAAAGAGGACTTTGCTAGAATGATGAGGCTCATGAGAGGGGAAATCCGATGAAGGTAAAAGACCAAAGAAATCATGAGGGCAAAGGAAAGAAAGCATCCTGCCAAGTTGAGGAAAGACACTCAAGCCAAATCTAAAGAGGTCATGCAACCTCCAAAGAAGAATGAAAATCAAACAAAGCAAGAGGCTGACTCTAAAGCTAGCCATGAAAAAGAAACCAAAGAAGAACAAGCAAGACTTAAAGCCATCAACAACACAACCAAGTGGTACAATTCTAACTTCATTCCCACTTGTCACAATTGCCAAGCTAGAAACCATACTAGAACTTAATGTACTAATTTGAAATGACAATGTGTGCAAAATGTGAATACTTAGACCACCAAAATGAATGTCAATTTTGTTTGGGTTAACAAGTACAAATTGGAAGGAATACATAGGAAATGACCACTTTGGGTCAAGAAAGATGAAAATGGATACGTTGTGATAAACCACATATCATTAATGATGCTTGAGTAGCTTGTGTGAACTTTTTGATATGTTTGTTAATGTGTAGCAAAGTAAAGATTCAAGGAATGGAATCACTTAATGGACATTTTTGTGATTCACTCAATTGTTAGTGAGTTGCATACCCTCTTGTAAATATTTGAAATTAACATTTATAGCAATCTTAGTTTAAAGTAATGTTAACTCATTTAGTTTAATTATTTAGCTTAAGGTCATTATAACACCATATCTGTCTCCACTTATGCCTTGTACTTATGGATATTCATCTTGTGGTGATGGCTTTGAAATAGATAGGTTTGGGGGTCTTAGCTCCTTAGCAATTGCATTTTGTGTTATTAGAAGTTTATGTCAGATCTATCAAGCTAATGCTTGTAATTTCATTTGGTGTGATGTGATTTTTCAAGATTAGTTGGTAAATGTGTAGTAAAGTTGGACCAGTTTGGACCTAAATTCCAGTTGTGCGGGTTCAAAGTGCGAGTTTAGTCTGCACTGAGCAACTTGCATAGGTTACTGGGAATCCGATGCAAGTACCCAATGCGAGAAGAAACCCATAAAAAGTCAAATCGCACATTTCACAAGAATCTAAGGCGACTTCCCAGTGCAGCTGACAACGCGCATTGACATCCCGTACAACAACTCCCAGGTAGACAAAAACAGTTCATTTTGACAAAAAAAAAAAAGGGGGTCAGTGTGACTTCAAAGTATGAATTCAAACCATTCCAACCTCAAAAATCCATCGGTGTAAATAGGACCATGCCAAATCCATAATACCAAGAGTTTCCCCAAATCAATATTTTTAAATTTTTCTCTTAAATTCTCCCAACCTCTTCACAATTTCTTACTAGATTCTTCAAGATTCAACCTCAAAAGGTATGTAATCCAATTTTGATTCTTTTTATTGTTGTAATCAATTTCAAAGTCTCTTCATCTCTCTCTTTAAGACCGAAATTCGACTAAGGTTAGGGTTAGGTTTGAATTTTAGGAGAAATGGTTGTTGTTAAACCTAATTGAAGATTTCATGCATGCTTAAGAGATTTTTATATGTATTTTGGATGAAATCCCTCTACAAACCCTCCATTGTTCGAATTCTTCAAGTGATAGGGTTAGGTTTCTTTAAAAATCTTATTTATTGATGATTGTATTAACTTGATTGATGCTTGCATGTGAGTTTAAATGATAGATTATGTTTGTATGCATGCAAATGATATTAGGTTTTCTGTTGTTTTAAGTTTTGAGTGGAGATTGTGAGAAACTCCTAATTTTTAGAAGAGAATGGTGCTTAATTCGTGATTCAATGAAACAATTGTGTTTAAATGTCAATGTGTAGTGATTATAAGGGTTTTAGACCCTTACGTAATATATATGTGTTAAATTTGTGAATGCATGTGGATCTATGCTTAGGAAAATTAGGGATATTATGTTCATGCTTGATTTCTTGTTAGAGAAATGCAATGTGGGTGGGATTAAGAGTGTTGAAGTGCATGTGAATGATGAATTGATGAATTAGGAGTGTGATGATGGAATTGATGTCTAGACATGAAATGTATGCTAAAGTGTTTTGTTTATTTCCTTGTGGGATAGTAAATGCATGTAGTGAAGGTGTGCAAAGCTGTGGGCTCAAATTAGAATCGTTTTCTTGCATTTGAAAAGCTAGGCTGTTTATGAACATACTTGTGCTTTATATTGTTCGATTATCGGTACAAACTCATAATAGAGGATTGGTTTGTTGTGCATTTGTTATTTGTAAGTAGATGAGAAAGAAGAGAAAAGAAAATCCTCCGCACAATGACCCTAAAAAGGCCAGAGGAGAAAGAGTTATTTGTGATATTTGTTATACATGTGTTATTTGTGTGTAGATGAGAACGTATGGTGCAAAGGAATAGAAAACCACACCTGGATTACCAAGGGATACTAAAGCTCTTCAAGAAGAGGACCCTTGACATTGAGCAGGGTAATAGCTTCACAGAGTTGGTCGAAACATTTGTGAATGATGTGCAAACTATTTGGGCCGGAACACAATTGCTATGATCCAAAATCCATGCAATGAGGCAATGGTGTGTCAATTATACACCTTCATGATGTCGTAGAAACTAGAGGATCGAGGACTTGTGTAACATCCCCAAATCTGGGACCCAACAGATCGGAATGTTACGTGATTCGGACCTTATAAAAACCTTAATTTACAAAAGTCACAACTTATATCATCAATAATGTATCCACAAATTACAACATGTATATCTGATACCATTCATTTCACTAAAATCTCTATAGTCTAACTTAATTACAATATTAACTAATACCGGACACTTACAATACATACACACAAATAATCTAATTCTTCCGGCGATACATCTCTCCAATGTAATAATGTAATATCCATCACTTCTATGATTGAAAACTCAATCTGCAAAATGGTGGTGACAAGGGGTGAGCCGTCAACTCGGTAAATAAATTCATGCATAACACATAAAAATAAAATAGCCTTTGTAAAGCCTTTACCTTTAAAATCTTGATAATAAACATTTTAGGAAATTTAAACAATAAAACACATTATAAAACATGAATTAACATTTTAATAGAATGTACATAATTAATGTCATTAAAACGGTTGAAGCAATATTTCAAAACATCTTCAAGGATATTCTTAAATCATAAATCATTTCATTAAAGAGGAAATACAATATTAAACCAAAAGATCATCTATTAATCCTAAGTTAAAACACTATAATTTTACGGAAGTAAACGGTACAGATCATTCACTTTATAAAACGGTAAATAAATTATTTTATAGTATAAACGGTATGCATTAATCAGTTTTAGAAAGCGGTAAGCTCATATCTCGTAGTGTCACAAGTACCCGTGTGACGCGGCAATAACAGTATATCACAATTACCCGAGTGACGCGGCTACAGTATGTGTGCACACAATATCCCTGCTAGGCCAATAACAATAACGGTAACTAAGGAACAAAGAGCCAAAACGGTTTTACAAATTCTTATACATTTGAAATCAGTAGTATGTCGGTACTCAGTATAGATAACAATAGAATTCTCTGTAGAACCATTTCAGTATAAATAACAATAGTCGAATTTTATTCAAAATATGTAAGGAATTTAGTTCAAGGTAATTAATACCAAATACTTTATAATAGCCAAAACTTTCTTACGTTTGTCCTTTAAAACTCTAGTATGTTATATTTACTCCAATTTAAAATATTTGAATACACCCCAATTTACTCGAAAATACCACTTTTATAAATTATTTTTTATAAAAACGCTTATTCTAGAAATAATGGAAGAAGTATTCAATTTTTTTATAAAAACAAAACTCCAAGGAGGTTTTTGTCAATCTAGTAATAAATTAATTTATTTTTCCTCCCTTATTTCCTAAAGACATTTGTTCTTCCACACTTATTTTCTAAAATGTTCCATTTTTTAAAATAATCTCTTTTCAAGATTTTTTTTGTTCACCTGTGTGCCACATAGATGATTCAGTAAAATAAATATAAAGCTTTGAAGACTTTTATGTATACAATTTTTTTATTATCTAACAAGAAAAGTCATTTATAAAAAAAAATGAGTGAATTTCATATATTTAGGAAAAGAATCTAATGAATTAAATGTAATAATTAATGTTTTTAATGTGGTACAATTAATATTTGATTAAAAATTATTATTTTAATCTTACAATATCATTAATATATTACCATTGATGTGTTTTTAGATTTTATCATTAATTCCGTAAAAAACGGTTTATCATTAATTTGGTATTACAATTGATATTTTAATTTGTTTTAAAAAATACTTATTTATTATCATTTATAAGATTAATTAAATTCAAAAATATATCTTTTTAGAAATAATCATTGTGTATTTAACGCATATTTAAAAACAAAAAATTAAATAAAATGTAAAGGATGACAACAAAAAGAATAAAAAAACGAAAAAAAATCTATGTAAATTTCCTTTGAGAAAAATATTGGTATTGGATACCCGAAAACCCAGATGATTTCCAATTTTTTTTAACGAGGAAATATAGTGTTAGACTTGGACCAAATTCTATAACCCTAATATTTATTAGGTACTGGTTGTTAGGTTTTAGTTTGTATTGGCATTAATTCCATATCAAAATGATGTTTACTTGTAATGATTTAGTTGTTTATATTCATGATGATTCAAGCTTCAAGGAAGAAGAAACAACAAGTCAAAGCAAGTTCTAAGTCTTCAAAGAGAAAGGATGCAATTTGGTTCTACAAAGATATACTAAGATATTATATTTCTCTTACAAGGCTTAGGCACACACATACATATCATACATTTGTGTCACTGCATAGTTGTGCACCATTATAGGCACACACATACAATTCATTCATATGTGTCCCTGCATCGTTGTGCACCATGTATAACACATTCACACACTTGAAGATGAATGCTCATGCATTGGTTTGGAAATAACATGTTTTGAAATATGTATGATTGGAAACTATCTCTATGTAATTTGCATTCTAGTGTGAATTGTGTTTGTGTGTGTATATGTTTGTATAACATGGATATTGAATTTTAACTTAGTCTTAAATCATTCTTCATTGAGTTCTGGTCGAAGAACGCGAAGGAAGGTCGAAGGAGAAAGAAGCAAGCAAGGACTTCCTTCCCGAGATGGCGCGTGGCGATCTCGGGGCAGAAGGCTTGCTTCCCCGAGATGGCCACTTGCCATCTCGGGCAGCATGCTTGCTTGGCTTCTTCTTTCCCCTCTTGTTCATTTCACAAGTCCAAGTTTCCCAGTCTTTTATAAACTCTTTCCCTCTCACATTTCATTTTAAGAAGAAATTTAAAACAATTGTGCAAAACATTTCTCTCTAAATTTTCTCACCTTCCAAACACTATAACTTCTTCATTTGAATTTCTATTTGAGTGATTCTAATTTGAGAGTGTTCATCTATTCATCCTCCATCTTTTCTCTGAAGGTTTGAGTAAGTTTTGACGCAGTTTTTAGTGTCTAATCATACAAAAACGGGACTGCACCTAAATCAACTAAGGTATTGATTTTTCTCTCAAAGTTTTCTTTTAAAACTTGGTCAATTGCCTTGGATTTTCTTCTTCTACATATATTTGTATATTGTGAGTGTTTTGATTTTAGTTTTGAACACTTTCAAAGCTAGATTGAATTTCAATTGAAATCATACATGTTGAGTTAGGTTATGATTTTGCCTATGTTATCACATATTTGGGATTGTATTGTGCTAGCTTTGATTCTATGACTATTTGATGATCTTTGATTGATTGATTTTGAGAAAAATAGTTCCTCACATGTATTAGGCTCTCTTGGCCGAATTTCTCACATAATACATGTGCTTATGTTCTTTTGAGCTATTCATGTGATTTGTTGAATCTATGATTAGGAATATGCTCTAGACCTTTAGCTTAAATCTAATTGACTTTGTCATATGATTTTAGCATGTTTTTGGTTTGTATGATTTAAACTTGATCTTGTGATTTGTTGGACATATCTTGTGATTCAAGTTTAGATCTATGCATGTATCTAGGTTGTGATTAATATTGAACATATCTTACATAATCTAGACTGATTACACATGCATTATTAACTAGACTATATGTGATTTGTGCATTCATGCTCATGTCTAGTATTTTCCATAGGATGTGTTGATCATAGCATTCTATGTTGCGTGCTTGTTTGCGTTTTGCATTCATGATCACCTAGATGCCTTGTGAGAAGGAAGTCTTGACAAAAGGTGTGAGACCTATGGTGTTGAGCAAGAAGTCTTGGCAAGAGGCTTGAGGCCTTGGATTTTCGAGCAAGGAAGTCTTGGCTAGGGTCGTGAGGATCCAGATAGTCGAGCAAGAAGTCTTGCCTAGAGTTGAGAGAACTCGGATAGGTGAGCGAGGAAGTCTTGACTAGAGTCGTGAGGACTTAGTTGAGCAAAAAGTCTTACCTTGGGTCGTGAGGATCCGGATAAGGTGGGCGAGGAAGTCTTGACAAGAGGTGTGAGGCCTCGGATTGTTGAGAATATGGCGACAACTTCTAGAGTAGGATAGAAGTGTAGTTTCTAGGTGAAGAGGTCACTTGAGAGATTGTACTTGTCTTATCTACTAGTGGATTTTTTTTACCGGTGGCTGCTAGCCCGTGGATGTTTCCTCTTCAGAGGTTTACCACGTTATATCTTGCGTTAACTTTTCTCTATCCCTATCTCTCTAATATTTGTATTGTGGATAGAACTCTTTATGTATGTTGACTTCCTTTCTATAATATAGATTGTGTATGTGTTACAATTACTTGTTTGTATCACACTTTGCTTGTGTTTATATATTGATTAATTGTCTTTAATTAATATATATATATATATTGTGATACAAGCAATCTAGAGGGACAAACTTTTGTTTGTTTCTAAGGGATTCGAAAATGGTATATAACCTATTCACCCCCCCTCTAGGTTAGCCTTGAGCATTTAACCGTGTTTGTATTTTCACTTGTCTGTCTATCGAATCAATCATTCTTAAGTATATAGTATCTCACAATTCTTAAGTGGTCCATTGATTTTCTACGTTGGTGGTGATGAGCGGGATACTAGCCTTGCCGGAAGGTTGCATAGTGAACACTATGTGAACAGCTTAGTAAAGATACCAAAATAGATCACATTAATAATCAATCCAAAACTTACATTTTTAACTACTAAAGTGTTTCAATCAAATAGCCGATAGAGATGCTTCGTTTCGATAAGAAAGTGATACCTGAAAATGGTGCAAGGCACAAAAAAAAAAACTAAAAGATAAAAATCATTCAACCAACAATAAAAATAAAATAAAAAATCTACATAAATTATTCTTGATCACCACCCAAAGCCATTCAAATCCTCACCATTTTGGTGTTTTGAGTTCATATGTGAGAGAGAGTCAATGGAATGAGATGGAAAAAAAATTAGGATTTTGAATGGTTTTTATATAGAAAATTGAGGAGGAGGAGAGGACTTTTGCGTCAAGATTGTGATTGAAATATTATGATTATATGGTTTAGTTAAAGAATCATACAATTAGGTCAGAGTGCATATTCATTTGGTTTTGTTAATATATATTGAAATTAATACTTTTAAATCTAAAGCTTCCCAAGACAACACGTGACACTGTGAGGATCAACTTTTATTTATGTGGAAATTATTAAAAATGACCACAACTATTATAAAAATTTTGTTTTTAACCACATACGAAAACTTATTCGTTAAAAACCATTTTCTTTGAAATTACTTGAATGCCCTCATACAAAAACCATCCCAAAACACTTTCTCTCTCTTTTCTCTTTTTTTTCTCTCTCTTTTCCTCTCTCTCTCTCCCCAATCTCTCTCTCACGCCTTGCGAAGGCAGAACGAACCGTTGCCAGCCTCCTTTCTCTCTCACCGAACCTCTCTTTCTCTCCCCGTACCTCTCTCTCTCTCTCCTTTCTCTCTCCTCTCCTTTCTCTCTCACACGATGTCGACGGCTTGCCGGAGTGCCGGCGTGCCGTCGCCTGGGCTTCACAACAGTCCAACAACGCCGTCGAGCTCCCCCTCCGTCGGTGATTAGATTTGCAGAAAAAAAAGGGAGGAAAATGAAAGACCTAGAAACCCGGAACATTTCAAGTTTCAACATTTCAATTTAGTCAAGATTTCAAGTTTCAACATTTCAATTTTGGCAAAATTTCAAGTTTCAAAATTTGAAAACGAAAAACTTAAAAACCCAGAACATTTAAAGTTTCAATGTAGTCAAGTTTTTAAGTTTCAATATTTCAATTTAGGTAAGGTTTCAAGTTTCTAGTCGTGATTTCAAGTTTGATTCTAGATTTTAGTCATGATTTCAAGTTTGATTTCAGTTTTAAAGAAAAAATCAAATCCAAGGGTATTTTTGTAATTTATGAACACATACTGATTTTTTTTTAAAAAAAGTGGCTATTAACGAATAAAATTTCAAAAGTAGTTACAAACGAAACGTTTATGTTTCTCATGGTTATTTTTGGTTTTTTCTGTTTAATTATTATATATATATAGATATAGATATTGATAAAATTTCATCAAAATAAAAAATTAGTCTCACAATTTCGAAATTAAGTAAAAACCCATGACATAGGTGTGTTTAATTATACAAATTTAAAAGACTTTACTAAGTGAATTAACTAATAGCCACAAGAAATGTTAATAAAACAAACAACCCGTAGCTATTTCAAGAACTATTAAAATGGATTCGTATAAAACATGTGTAGGGAAACCGAGTTGCATAGGTGCCAGTGTGCCACTCCAAGAGATTAAAATCTACCCGTATTACTTGACATATTTCTTCAAGAAATCTTAAAATCGATTCTTACAAGCGTGTAGGCCAGGAAACCAAGTTGTAAATGTGCCAATTAGAGATTGAAATTAAACCAACTTGTTACAACAAACCATCGAAATGCATGTGCTTTAGAATGAAAAGACACAAATCGTAAATAAAACAAAGTATAAAAAGGTTGTGTGGTGAAAAGGGCATAATATTAAAATGAAAGCTGAGGATGCTTCCACTACGTGTGTATATATAAATATAGATATAAACTTTCTATAATATCTGATGTGAGGAATATATGGGGGATTTTTTATGATTGCAGTGATCATGCATACATAGCGGAGGCTGACTAACCACCACACATACATACACTAACTAGTCCGGCGGCCGAATGATGACTTGCCAAGCCTTGCTCTATACTACAGTTGCTGAATGTGGGCCATTGCATATTTGCATGTGGAGCACTCAATTTTATCTTCATATTATTCGTGCTTTGATTGCCGACTTTGAAGGGGATGCATGTTGCATTATAAAATTTGTCCAATTTTTAAGGTTCATGGAACCTGGACCTCGTAAAATTGTACTCAACAAAACGGTTATAATGGCATATAGGGTTGGGCTATTAATGGTTTATTAAGATGGTAAAATAGTGGGTTGATTTTAGCATTATCTATTATAACATGATATGATCGGTTGTTTTTTTTTTTTAAAGTATTTTTTTTTAAAGTATTTTTTTTTTCAAGGAAAAGAAGAGAGAGATTAATAAAATCTTAAAGTTGGAACTCCCCACCAATCGAGGAGTATTTGTTTTTGAATACAATTGGGAGGATTATTCCACCAAATAATATTTGCACTATGTAATTTTGCGTTCGCAAAAGTATCCATAAGACATTTCCATCAAAAAGTGTGAGTATCAACAAAATTCTTACTTCTAATCCAATCTCTGCATTGAAGCCATCCAAGGAGGAGATTATTTTGGATTAGAGAATCAAAAAGAATAAACTGCCAAAGAATCTGTTCCCAGCCAGAGCCATCTCCACCCATATCTAAAAGAAAAATTAATTGCAAGAAGCAAAACCTTCATCTCCGCAAAGAAAGAGTCACAAACTCCCAACGAAACAGCAAAAGCACCGATAAATCTAGCAAAAGAATCTCTATAAAAGGCGGGGCAAGAACCAAGCCTAGATTACCGTTGGAAGAGCCTTCTATTTTCAATTTTATCAAGAATATTTCGAAGAGACAATCTCGGGAGATTTTCGAAGTTGAGGATGCACACCAAGAATATTACGAATCGAACCTTATAAGCAAGTGACATAACCAAGGCAGAGTGCAGAGTTTAATTGAATTTTCGCAGTGAAGGAGTTTTGTTGTTAAAACGTTGATCATTTCTTAGTTTCCAGATGTGTTAGATGGTTTCAAAAGAAGCTGAAATCCACATGTTACACAATTGAGGTGAAAAGTTTTAGAAATTATCACATTCAATAAATCAGAAAGAGAGCCTGATATCTGAAGAGAAGTGTAAAAAGTAGATGCAAGCCAATTCCGTATAGCATGAGCAAACGGACACCCACAAAAAAAATGTGACTAACAGTCTCCATGGCAGAAAAACAACAGAAATACTGAGGGAAAAGTGAAACCTCTTATACGCAAGTTGTCATCCGTAGGTAATCAACCGTGGATAATTTCCCAAATCAAAAAACAAATTGTAGGTGGCACACAAATCGCCCAAATAATGCGATTCCAAGGAACCTTAGGCTGGTAACACGAACCTTATCACAAAAAGGCTGAGAAAAAAGGAATTCCACTCTTTAAAGGTTGGTAAGATAGTCAATTTGAACTTTGGAACAAACCCACCAGTTTGAGTGTTTTAAACTCTCTGACAAAAATAATCACTCCAAGTAGAGCTCCTAGTTTTGGATTATCAGCAGAATTGGAGATTAGCTGCTTTATTAAGAGCAACAGGATCACGAAGACCTAAGCCTCCTTCATCTTTAGGAAAACAAACATTGTCCCAAGAAAATGAAACTAGCGTCCTATTGTTGATATTCCCTACCACAAAAAGTTACACATCCACCTTTTCAGTTGAATAAGAAATTAATGCGGGTGTTTGTAAATTCTGAAGCATTAACCAAACATAGATTGAACTACAGATTCAATGAGTCGTGCTATACCCACCATAGACAAAAGACGACCCTTCGGTCATGCAAATTCAGATTTGACACGATCTAGTAAAGGTTGAAAGTATTCCTTCATTGGACAACCACGGTAAATTGGACCTGTTTGGTTTTTTTTACTTAACACCGAATGACATTTAGTGTGTTTTATTCGGTTGTTTTGTTTGATTTTATAAATGTTAAAATCACGTAATGAACCATTAAAACCACTTTTATTTTAAAGTGAATTTTTTCCACTTTTCACTTAATACAATCTAGTAGAATTAATTACAAACTAGAAGAATATATATATATATATATATATATATATATATATATATATATATATATATGATGAGATGCACCGGCCTATACTATTTAGGTCAAAATCAAGTAGTGGCTGATTTTTTGTTTTTATTAATATTTCTTGAGAATTTTAGAATGTATCACCATCAAATATTATTATGTTCATTTTTAATGTAATTCAACAAATGGAATAATGTATGAAATATTTTTAATAACTAAATAATTTTTTTTTTAATTAATTTATAGGTTAGAGTTGTCCTTAATATATTAAAATATAAATATACAACAAATAATAGTTGGAAGTGTATATATGTAAAAATATTTATTTTCAGATATTTATAACTTAAAAAAACAAACAACTTATCACTTATATTCAGTTTTCAGTTAAAAAAATAAACATGTTTTTAGTTTTCAGTTTTCAGTCACTATTCACTATTCAGTATTCAGTAATATTCAATATTGTTCAGTCTTTAGATAAAAAATCAAACGAAACCTAAATAAATAAAAGGGAATGAACCATCTGTTAATAGCCTTTTTTGATAGGGGGTCAAAGTGAAACTTTTCACACAACTAGTACCTGGTAAGACATGCTTATGATACTAAGTAGAGCTGGCATGTTACTACCTACCTCGAAGTACCCATCTCCACACCACCCAAGGATCAGGACTAGCCTGCAGTGAGGTAACTCCTACCTAATACTTCGACACCAGACTGCGACTAGTCTAGGATATCACCTACCTACTACCTAGGTAACGAGATACCATTAACTTGATATCTAGGCACCGCCTTCAACCTGGTACCTAAGTAATACTATACTGCCACATGAGAGACTTTAGTACCCGTGGAAAGCACCAAGATATCAGGCTGGGAACCTCGATACCACCTTGCCACAGGTAATCAGGTACATGACATACCAACTAGGTAAGAGGGAAGCTAGCCAAAAGGTTTCAAGAGGTTCCAGAAGGATCGATAAAGCACCATGGCACCAGACTGGTACCATGAGGTGCCTCATCATTTGATACGCAGAATCAAGGTTTCTTCTCCAAATTACAGAGTTGACTTCTTTGCAATTAAAGACCAACAATGAGACAAGATAGGTAAACGGATTCACCATTTATTCAAATTCAAACCCAAACAAAAACCTGACGTAATCAAAGGGAGTAATTCCTACGTTATTTGATTCCCCCATCAATGCCAATCATTTCCTATAACACGACCAATCAATTGGTCTAAATTACAGAGATTTGATTGATGATAGTAGGTATTAAAAAGGGGCGTTAGAATCCAGACGGGGCAAGGGAAAAAACAAAGAGAAAGAGGGTTGAGCTTCTTCGCCATTTTTATCAGGATTTAGCCACTTATCGACACGTACGAGTTCACCATCTCTATCTGTGTTCTGATAGAAATAAAGAGAGAGAGAGAAAGAGAGGTAGCTCACGGAGATCAAGTTTGTATCAATCATTTAATCATGGTACCCTATTGTAGACGTATCTCCTATTTTAGTTAATAAAACAATTCTTTAGCAATCTCACATTTCCTTTCCTTTGTCCTTCCTCTTCTTTCATTCTCTCCTTGGTACGAAGTACCTACACTCCATAGCCTTCTTAGGTAGTGGGTTGAGGGTGTCAACTGATATTCCTCACCTAAAGAGAATTTTCGATCAACAAACTTTGGTGCCGTCAATGGGAGCAATTCCACACCTATTTTTTGAAAGCCTTCGAAGCTACGTTTTCACTTTCGCTATATACATCATGAGACTTTGATCCTCTCAAGGACAATCAGAAGCACCAAGGTACCAGTCCATACTCAGAAGGTTCAAAAGAAAGTAAAGAAGTCAAAGCATAATAAACCTGCTCTAGCACCTTCTATTACCACGAGAGTTGTAGCCCAAGTCCCAACCGCCCAGGTTGTAGGCCAAACTATTTGGGAGCAGCAAGCCACGACCTTTGTGGAAAATATATGCCTCAGGCTAGCCGTAGAAGGTATCGCCCCGTAACTCATAGAGTTGGAGGCCAGAGGCGATAACAGTAGGCTAGGTTCCAGGGTACCAGCCTTCAACTTACTGGGACCACCACCACCTGTACCAGTTCACGAGAGGTTAGGGCCCCTGCCCTCCTTGCCCCCAACATCAGATAGACCAATGAGCTACCAACCCTGACAGGTAAGGTCAGCTCTTGACCTCCCACTCAGGTAACCTTGTCAACCATCTACAGGAAGGCGACCTTAATCAGTTGTAGGAGTGAGCAAAAGAAGTGCTAGAGAGGGCACCATTCAAGAAGAGAATCGGGATGAAGCTTTAGTACCATCTTATGAATCCGGTAATGAGGATTCCTAGGTCAAATCCAAGAATGTTGGGAACAAACTCATGGGGGACCATGTGGTAAATGAACTCTAAGAATTTAAGAAGGGGAAGCAACGGGAGAGCACGAAAGATTTATTGGCTGAGATAAACGCCCCCTTCTCTGGAAGGATCAGGGAAGCAAAACTTCCCCCCAAGTTTAAAATACCTGTTGATAAGTACTCTAGGATAGAAAATCCTTTGAATCACGTAGAGAGCTTCGTACAGAAGATGGAGGTTCAGAACGCTACCAGGGCCGCTATGTGTAGATTGTTCCATACCATGCTAATTGACTTCGTCAAGACGTGGTTCTAAAAGTTACTGGCAGGTAGTGTTGACTCATTCACTAAACCATCTAGTGATTTATGTGTATAGTTTTAGGGAATCAAGCCGTGTCTAAAGGACCAAATCCATCTGCAATACATAGTCCAGGAACGAAGCGAGTCGCTCATATCATTAGTAGAGAGATTTTACAAGGAGGTGATTCAGATGGAAGTCTTAGTAGAAAAGAAGACCCTAGCCAACTTCAAAAGAAACCTCTGGGCTGGTAGACCATTCTGATCATTATCCAAGCGACCATAGAAGATGTACCAGAATTCTTATGATAAAGTGCTCAAACAGATGGAGATAGATGAGCAGCTTCAGGTCAAGATTAAGCATGATTACCTAAGATCTGGCAAGCAATGAAAGAAAGAAGCGTCCAAGCTAGTGCCGGTCCAGATGGTTAAGAATAAACCTCCCAACCTGTCTACATACTACCCACCATCTTTCTAAACCCAGCGAGAGCGATATCTAGCAAGGAGAACACCGTCATGGGCTTCACCTTCTTCTAGAGAAGTAACCCTAATGGACCGGGAAGAAATGGGGTATAACCACTACACTCCCCTCAATGCATCTCGCGACACAATTTACATAACCATTCATGCAACTCAAGAAGCCCGATCCCATAAATGTACCTTCTTCCATAAGGATTCACTATAAATATTACAACTTCCACGAGGATGTAGAACATAACACCTCTGAATGCTACTGCCTGCGTAACCAAATTGAGGCTTTAGTGAGAGGCGGTTGCATGAAGGAGTTCCTACAGCAGGTGCGGGATATCATTCACACGGGAAATGTGGTACATGATTAAATAAAAGAGGATGCATAGATGAGGAAAATGAAGCTAAAAGACTTGATGTAAAAAATCCAGGTCATACATACTATCAGCGGGAGACCCACCTTGGCTGGAACTTCTAATAACTTAAGGAAGAATTATGCTATGAAGGCACCTCGGGTTAAAGAAGAAAAAAACATTCTCAAGGTCATCCGGAGATCAGTGGGTACGTCCCATTTAGGCCAAATAGTCTTCATTAAAGACGATGTATACAACACTGTGCAATTGCATGATGATCCCATTGTTGTCACGGTCTAGATCACCAACTTTCTAGTCCATCACGTGTTAATATATACTGGTAGCAGCATGGACATCCTCTTCTAAAATACCTTGGAGAGGATCAATTTTTAGCAATGATTATACAATAGTTGTACCATCCCACTGTACGGGTTTACCGGGGATTTCTTCCCTCCAGCAGAATCTCATGACCGACTTTGTGGTAGTCGATACCCTATCAGCCTATAATGTTATCTTGAGGAGACCGTTCTTGTCATCTCTTAAGGGAGTGTTGTCCATATACCACAACTTTCTGAAGTTTCCAGTAGGAGATCGGGTAGGCGAGTTACGTCGTGATCGGTAGGTAGCCTATAAGTGCTACATCATATCAGTTAACCCAAAAGCTTTGGCCAAAATGGGTGTACAGATAGCTGCCGTGCAAGAGCGGTCTGAAAGGGATATCAAAATCCCGGATGCCACGGAAGAAGAACCAAAGGCAGAGATCGTGGTGGAGGTGGAGGTGGTGGTGTTGGGGTTTATGCCTTAAAGATATAATTTGTAAATGGATTTGTGAAATAAATAAAGAAAAGTTCAATTCATTCTTGATGTGTAATTTATTTTATAAACTTGTGCATATATTAACATCCTAGATTGCCAAATGTAATCTCAAACTGTGTATATATATGAGTGTCATATACAGATGGATACAGTAAGAGACGTGCAATCTAAAGAGTCCATAGATACCAAATAAAGCTGGGTACTTTATTTACGGTTAATCTATAGTTGTGGTCCATTACGAAACGTACGATGATTCTATCTTGAATCAGTCATATGAGATATGGGAATGGATGCACATTGTATGAACTACTATGGAGGATCACACCATATGTAATAGCTATATCGATGGACACCGAGTTGTATCAGTCTGTATAAAAGCGTCTACAGTTGAGAGAGTGCAGCTTCGGGTTTTTTTTTTAGTAGAATAACACCGAAGTTAATAATCAAGGAATAATAATTAAAGAGTTTAATTAATGATTCCGATGATTATTGGAGCTCAAAATACAGTGGGTCTATTAGGTCCCCTTGCTAGCCGATAGATTTAGGTAACAAGGGTCACGGTTAATTAATTAAAAGGATTATCCAATTAATTGTGTTACGAAAGAGACACTTATTTGTTCGGGAATTAATCGAATAATGAGATTATTTAATTAATAAATAATGGTGATTAAATAAATTAAATAATGAGATTATTTAATTTTGTTATTAATCACTAAATGGAGGGTGTTAGTTGATATTTGATTTTGAACAAAATAAGATAGTATGATTATTTCATTTTTTAAATTAAATATTTGAAATTGATTTTAAAATGTTTAAATTCAAAAACAAAGATTTAATTATCTTTTAAAGATATGAGATATTTTGAAGGTTTGAAAATCAAATATAGTTATTATGAGTTTTATTGAAAGATAATTAAATATACATTAGATATATATTGTCTTTGAAAAAAAAACGAATGGTAACTGATTTCAAATTTAAAAACACATCAGCACACATTAAGAAAAATGATAAAAAAATGATCATGTCTTGAATTTCCATTTGATGCAATTGATATGAGTTAAATACACACATTTGAAATGTTGTAAAAAACGGCATAAGACAAAAAACGCATAAGTTTTTCTCTTGCTTGGATTAACGTGCAAGTGTGTGTGGTGTGATAAAGAAATAAGAGAGAAAATATATTAAAGTGAATTAAGGTGCACAACAAATTGTTTTTTTGGCTCTTGAGCATCGTGTACTTTGAAAAATAAAAAAATATAAGATATTTTAAAATAACTAGAATTGTTCTAGTTGGTTTTGATTATGAGTAAATAGTTTGTTTGTTTTTCTCAAAATCTCCATTCAAATTCCTGATACCGTGACACTCTCACACGTAGTTACCAATCATGTGATATAGCAAGGAAGATTGAGTGGTACAGACCATGAGTATTGCAAGAAGTGAAGGAGTCTCCAAACGTTGGCAAGGTTCTAATATCATCATCAGATTATTATCGATTTCAATTTCCTTATATACATATATTTTATTAGTGTAATAATATTATATGTATTAGTTCCGAAAGATTATGATCCAAAGTTCACTGGTCCTAGATCGTTTACGATCTATATTAAAAATTTTAAAATTGATTTCCGCTGCGTGACTGGTGAACAGGGTTCCAACAATTGGTATCAGAGCCAAAAAAAAAAATCAGAACAAGAATTTGTTTCTCGAAGCTTCTGTATGTATGATTGTGTAGGCACGATTTAAATTGACTGTATGATGTTTTTGTTTGTAATATTAAGTTTGTTAATTTCAAAACATGATTGATCGTTAATTGTATGGTACTGTGGATTTAAGATTTTTGGATTTGTAGTGTAATTTTTTTTTATGTAATATTAATTTCGGGTTGTATATAATATTATTATTTTTCTGTAATTTATTTTTAATAATGTAATACATCAAACAAGAACGATCCGGAACACGATGCACCAACACATACTACATGTTTTATGTTTTGTATTTGGGCGGCCAATTTTTTTTTTTTTGGAAATCCCGGGCATACAAAAAATGTCAGAGTAACATTTGGGCTTTAGGCATTTAATCCATGAGATGGATCCATTAAAATAAATCAAATCAAGTTGGACTTGGTTTTGGGCTCGGAAGTTCAAAAGTCAAGACTTGAAGAAAATTTATGAAGTTACAAGAAGACCAAGGAATGCCTTGGGGGTATTTTTATAATGTTAGATTTTTTTTAGGTTAAATAATCCACAATACTCAGTCAATTAATGTATTCTTTATATTATATGATGATAAAAGCATTGTCATGCATACGTATGTAAAGTTAGATGTGCCTACACAAATATATTTGATATATCATACATGCATCATAGCCCAATTTTTTTATGTATTTTTTTAATGTGATTAAAATTGGTAAATACATGTATGGCTATGAAGAATGAGATTAGTTTTTTTTTAATGGTTAAAAAACTTGGTAATTCTCATTAATATTAATCTAGTTATTAAAGAGTTTAATAAGTTAGATTAATAGGATCATTTATTGTAATTAGGATTAATATGATTAATAACCTAATAATAAATGAATCGAATAAATTGTTAGAGTTTTAATAGTTAAAACTTGGTAAACACAAACATAATAATCTGACCTTAGTAAATAGTTTACAAAAGTTTAGATTATTCACTAGTAGATGAGATTTTTAATTGTTAAAAATCATTAATAATTTTTTATTTAATTAGAATTTGATTCTATTTAGTTAATGCGCCAGATAACTTGATTAAAGTTAGTCGTTTAATCCTATAGATTCTAGGTGTGTTAGCGGATAATAGAAAACCCTAATTTTAAAATAGTGACTGGGAGAGGGATATATGACATATATATCCCACGGTCTCCATCATTAGTTCAAACACCGTAAGATCCGAGTGGGGCCTCGTGACAGCTTTGCTTTCGTCCTCCCTAAGGAGGGTTTCCACAAAGGTCAATACCAAGGTTGACTTCCTAATGGGTAGGATTTCTGAGGGTATTTCGGGATTGACCGACCCTAAGGCGGCAATTCTCGAGTTAAGCTCGTGAGATCCAAAATGGTGGGTTAGACTCACAAAGGTTTTGATTAAGTTTGTTAATTAAAAACCTGACTAAATAAACGATGGTTGAATGATATGGAATAAGAGTTATTCCAGATTATCATTTGATTGAGAATGTCTTGGTCCAACATACAAAGACTTGATCGACCAAAAGGCGATCATGTTTAAATTTATTCCAAAGCACTCACACTTGTTTTAATAAATTCTGAATGAATGTTTTTTTTATTTCAGCAATATGTCTTCTGCGTTACCATAAATTCTCGCAAACGATAAATTAACTGGTGATAACTACACTAAGTGGAAACTAAACATTAATGTAATATTGGTCATCAAAGACCTCAAGTTTGTGCTTACAGAGGAATGTCCTCCAGTGCCTGCTGCCAATGCCTTAGAACTGTTCGTAAGGCATACTAGCGATGGGTCTCATCTGATGAGAAATCCTGGACATATCTGTTGGTTTCTATGACAGACGTGCTTGTCACAAAGCACGAAGCAATGACTTCAACATTTGAAATCATGGAGTCATTGCAAGCAATGTTCAGGCAGACCTTCGAGCAAAAGTGACACGAGGTTGTTCGTTCTGCTATGCTCGCTCACATGAACGAAGGTACGTCAGTTCGGGAACATGTTCTGAGCATGATATCCTACTTCAACACAACAGAAGTCAATGGAGGGGCCATCGACGAGCCCAGTCAAGTGAGCATCATACTGATGACTCTTTCAAAGAGTTTCGATCAGTTTAAGAGCAACTACAAGATGAACAAGTTAAAGTTCAGTCTTACATAGTTGCTCAATGAGCTTGCCACCTTTGAGTCCTTGCCTAAGGGCAACAAGGGTAAGAACGGTGAGGCAAATGTTGTTGAACCATCTTCCTCCTCAAATAATAAAAAGAGGAAGAGGTCTGCTGGGAAGGCGAAGAGTAAACCAAAACAAAAGAAAGGCCAAAGAAAAAAGAAGGGCCCCTTCACCGACCTAAGCAAGGGAAAATGTTTCCATTACGATAAGGGTGGGCACTGGAAGATGAATTGTCCTTAGTATCTAGAGGAGGTAGCCAAGAAGAAAAGGACGAAAGGTAAATATGCTTTACTTGTTCTTGAATCTTATTTAGTGAAAGATGATTCTTGACCCTGGATAGTTGATTCGGGGCCACTAATCATGTTTGTTCTTCTTTGCAGTGGACTGATTTTTGGACACAGCTAGATGAGGGAGCCTTCTCAATGCGTGTAGGGTCGGGAGATGTCGTATCGGCCAAAGCAGTGGGAGCAATAAGATTGCAATTTTTTCATAATAATAGTTTTTTATTATTGAACAATGTTTTTTATATTCCTGGATTTACACAGAATTTGATTTCCCATTTCTAAGTTGTTAGAACAAAAGTATTCTATTTCTTTCAATAATAAGTCTGTTATTATTGGAAAGAATGGTCCGAATATTTGTTCAGGAATTAGTGAAAACAATTTGTATGTGTTAAGACCGTTAATACGTACAACACTGCTTAACACCGAAATGTTTAAGGTTGAAAAACCAAAAACTAAACGACCTAAGATTTCTCCAGATAATGACATGTATCTCTGGCATCTAAGGCTTGGTAATATTAACCTTGACCGAATAGACAGATTAGTAATTAGTGGAACTTTAAGTGAGTTAAAGGTTGGAACCTTACCTGTCTGCGAATCTTGTCTAGAAGGTAAGATGACTAAGAGACTTTTTACTAGAAAAGGGCTTAGAGCTAAAGAACCACTAGAGCTAATACATACAGACGTCTACAGACCGATGAATGTTAGAGTTAGGGGCGGTTATGAGTATTATGTCACCTTTATAGATGAATACTCAAGATACAGATATGTCTACCTGATGCAACGAAAGTCGAAAACATTTGAAAAGTTTAAAGAATTCCGAGCTGAAGTTGAGAATCAATTAGGTAGAAATATCAAGTCCAGACGATCGGATCGTGGAGGTGAGTACCTTGACCAAGAGTTTGAAGACTTCATGGTCGAACATGGGATAGTTTCCCAACTCACAGCTCCTGGTACACCTCAACAAAATGGTGTAACGGAGATGAGAAATAGAACCCTGATGGAAATGGTGAGATCTATGATTAATTTCTCATTATTACCAAATTCTTTCTGGGATATGCTTTACAAACTGAGGCATATATTTTGAATGCAGTGCCATCCAAATCTGTTCCTAAGATTCCCCTAGAGTTGTGGAATGGTCGTAAAGCTAGTTTGTGACATTTTTGCATATGGGGGTGTCCATCATATGTGCTGAAGAACAGAAGTGGAAAGCTATACTCCAAGTCTGTTGTATGCCTATTTGTAGGATACTCCAAAGAGACCAGAGGTGGACACTTCTATAGTTCCGAAGACAACAAAGTATTTGTAATGACAAATGCAACGTTTCTTAAGGACAATTATATTAGTAACCATAAACCCCGTTCTAAGATTGTATTGAATGAGTTGGAGCATGGTGAGACTAGTGCTTTATCAACAAGAGTTGTTGATCCACAAACATCTGAGAGTCAGATGGTTCCTGATCAGGATACACTACCACCTAGACGTAGTGAAAGGGTTGTGAGACAACCTGAACACTATTTAGGTATAGGTGCGGGAAAAGGTGTTGTCTCTGCTGATAGTGTGGATGACCCATTGACATTTAAGAATGCAATGGAAGATCTTGATAAAGAAGAATGGCTTAAAGACATGAATCTCGAGATGGAGTCTATGTACTCTAACTCTGTCTGTGATCTTGTAGACTTACCGAATGGGATAAAACCCATAGGGTGTAAGTGGATCCACAAGAGAAATAGAGGAGTAGACAGGAAGGTCGAGACCTTCAAGGCAAGACTAGAGGCCAAGGGTTATACCCAGAAAGAGGAGATCGACTATAAAGAGACCTTCTCGTTAGTAGCCATGTTTAAGTCTATTATGATTCTCTTATTCATTGCTGCCTATTTCGATTATTAAATTTGGCAAATGGATGTCAAAACTGCATTCTTGAATGGAAATCTTGACGAGAGCATCTATATGATACAACCAGAGGGATTAGTGTCTCCAAATTAAGAGCTAAAGGTTTGCAAGCTGCAAAGGTTCATCTATGGACTTAAGCAAGCATCTAGATCTTGGAACATTAGGTTTGATAAAGTGATCGAAATCTATGGCTATGAGTAGAACGTCGATGAGCCTTGTGTCTACAAGCATATCATTGACAAGAAAGTAGTTTTCGTGGTCCTATACATAGATGATATCCTACTCATTGGGAACGATATGAGAGTATTGTCTGAAGTAAAGGGTTGGCTGGCTAGCCAATTCCAAATGAAAGATTTTGGAAAGGCGAGTTATGTTTTAGGGATCCAACTTATAAGGGATCGTAAGAACAAACTCATGGAACTGTCTCAGACATCATATAATTACAAGATTCTTGTTCGATTTTTGATGCAAAACTCTAAGAAAAGTAATTTACCTTTCAGGCATAGAGTTCACTTGTCTAAAGAACAGTGTCCCAAGACACCTCAAGAAGTTGAGGATATGAGACGTGTGCCCTATGCATCGGCAGTAGGTAGTCTCATGTATGCTATGTTATGCAAGAGATCGGACATCTGCTATACAGTAGGAGTAGTCAGTAGATACCAGTCCAACATAGGATTGGATCATTAGGTTGCTGTCAAGACAATTCTCAAGTATCTTTGGAGAATGAGAGACTATATGCTAGTGTATTCCGGGCAGGATTTGATCCCATTAGGATACACGGATTCTGATTTTCAGTCATATAGTGATTCTGGGAAATCCACGTCTGAATCAGTATTTAACTTGGGTGGTGGAGCCATTGTGTGGAGATGTATCAAGCAATTTTGCATTGCTGACTCCACCATGGAAGCTGAATATGTAGCCGCTTGTGAATCTGCTAAAGAGGCTATTTGGCTCCGTAAGTTCTTGAGTGATTTGGAAGTTGTTCTAGACCTGGATAAGGCCATCACACTTTATTGTGATAACAGTGGTGCTGTGGCTAATTCCAAAGAACCAAGAAGTCACAAGAGAGGGAAGCATATAGAGAGAAAGTATCATCTCATCAGAGAGATAGTGCAGAGAGGAGATGTGATCGTCAGAAAGATAGCCTCACAAGACAATCATGTTGATCCATTTACAAAGACTTTACTGGCTAAAGTGTTTTTGGGTCACCTAGATGGTCTAGGGTTACAAAACATGCCTCATATGCTTTATTGCAAGTGGGAGATTGTTGGGGTTTATACCTTAAAGATTTAATTTGTAAATGGATTTGTGAAATAAATAAAAGAAAAGTTCAATTCATTCTTGATGTGTAATTTATTTTATAAACTTATACATATAATAAAATCCTAGATTATCGGATGTAATCTCGAACTATGTATATGAGTGTCATATACAGATGGATATAGTAAGAGACGTGCAATCTAAAGAGTCCGTAGATAGCAAATAAAGCTGGGTACTTTATTTACGGTTAATCTATAAATGTGGTTCATTTCGTAATATACGGTGATTCTATCCTGATTCAGTCATACGCGATATAGGAATGGGGGCACCTTGTATGATGTGATCATATATGACTGAGCCATGATCTATATGAATCTCTCACCAAGATCCATTTACCGATGAGATTCATATAAATCAACTAATGATGGCTATATGTGGGTGATATTAATTCTGAGTGTCTTATCGACTCCTTCAGGTTAGATTGTGGTCTTTGATATACCATGGGTGAGGTCGGATGTAATTCCTGATCAAAATACTCCGTATGTTGGGATTACGGTTTGGCTTGTGGTTGGGAAGGTTTGTGCACAATAGTGGAATCCACTTCTTCTTGTGAGAAGTTGATGGTAGTTCCCTTAAGGGTTGATTCGGGGCTTAGACAATATAAGCGCTCTCCTAATTCCGTAAGGAAATATGATTTATTGTCCATTATAGAATCAACAGTACTTAAAGGATATATGAAATTAGAGGGGTATAACAGACATTATGACCCAACTCTAAATATGAACGACTGTGAAGGATCACACCGTATGTAATAGCTATATCGATGAACACCGAGTTGTATCGATCTTTGTAAAAGCGTCTGCAGTTGAGAGAGTGCAGCTTCGGGTTATTTTTAGTGGAATAGAACCGGAGTTAATAATCAAGGAATATTAATTAAAGAGTTTAATTAATGATTCTGAGAATTATTGGAGCTCAAAATACAATGGGTCCATTAGGTCCCCTTGTAACCGATAGATTTAGGTAACAAGGGTCACGGTTAATTAATTGAATTATCCAATTAATTGTGTTACGAAAAGACACTTATTTGTTCGGGAATTAATCGAATTATGAGATTATTTAATTAATAAATAATGGTGATTAAATAAATTAAATAACGAGATTATTTAATTTTGTTATTAATCACTAAATGGAGGGTGTTAGTTGATATTTGATTTTGAACAAAATAAGATAGTATGATTATTTCATTTTTAAAAATAAATATTTGAAATTGATTTTAAAATGTTTCAATTCAAAAACAAAGATTTAATTATCTTTTAAAGATATGAGATATTTTGAAGGTTTGAAAATCAAATATACTTATTATGAGTTTTATTGAAAGATAATTAAATATATATTAGATATATATTGTCTTTGAAAAAAAAAATGAATGGTAACTGATTTCAAATTTAAAAAAACATTAACACACATTAAGAAAAACGATCAAAAACCGATCATGTCTTGAATTTGCATTTGATGCAACTGATGTGAGTTAAATACACACATTTGAAATGTATGTAAAATACTACATAAGACAAAAAACGCATCAGTTTTTCTCTTGCTTGGATTAACTTGCAAGTGTGTGTGGTGTGATAAAGAAATAAGAGAGAAAAGATAATAAAGTGAATTAAGGTGCACAACAAATTGTTTTCTGGCTCTTGTGCATCGTGTTCTATGAAAAAGAAAAAAATATAAGATATTTTAAAGCAACTAGAATTGTTCTAGTTGGTTTTGATTTTGAAGAAATAGTTTCTTCGTTTTTCTCAACATCTCCAGTCAAGTTCCTGAGACCGTGAAGCGTCCACAAGTAGTTACCAATCTCGGGATATAGCAAGGAGGATTGAGTGGTACAGTCCAGAAGAATTGCAAGAAGTGAAGAAATCTCCAAACGTTGGTAAGGTTCTAATATCATCTTTAGATTATTATCAATTTCAAGTTCCTTATATACATATATTTTATTAGTGTAATAATATTATATATATTAGTTCTGAAGGATTATGATCCAAAGTTCACTGGTCCTAGATCGCTTACGATCTGTATTAAAAAATTTAAAATTGATTTGAAAATACAAACACGGTTAAATACTCAAGGCTAACCTAGACGGGGGTGAATAGGTTAGACACATTTTTTGAATCCCTTAGAAACAAAAAAAAGTTTGTCGCTCTAGATTGATTATATAACAACATATATATATTAATTAAAGATACTTAATCAATATATAAAACAGGTAAAGTGTGATACAAACAAGTAATTGTAACACATACACATTCTATATTATAGAAAGGAAGTCAACTTACATAAAGAGTTCTATTCATAGTATTCAAATAATAGATACAAATACTAGAGAGATAGGGATAGAGAGAAGTTGACACAAGATATAACGTGGTAAACCTCCGAAGAGGAAACATCTACTGGCTAGCAGCCACCGGTAAACAAAATCCACTAGTAGATAAGACAAGTATAATCTCTCAAGTGACCCCTTCACCTAGAAACTACCCTCCTATCCTACTCATGAAGATGTCACCCTAATGCTAAACAATCCGAGGCCTCACACCTCTTGTCAAGACTTCCTAGCTCACCTATCCTGATCCTCACGACCCTCGGCAAGACTTCTTGCTTGACTATCTGAGTCCTCCTGACTCTAGCCAAGACTTCCTTGCTTCACAATCCAAGGTCTCACACCTCCTTCCAAGACTTCTTGCTCAACAACATAGGTCTCACACCTATTGTCAAGACTTCCTTCTCACAAGGCATCTAGGTGATCACAAATGCAAAATGCAAACAAGCACTCAACATAGAATGCTAAGATCAACATATCCTATGGAAAATACTTAACATGAGCATGAATGCATAAATCACATGTAGTCTAGTCAATCATGCATTTATAATCAATTTAGATCATGTAAGATATGTTCAACATTAATCACAAATTAGATACATGCATAGATCTACAATTGAATCACAAGATATGTTCAATTAATCACAAGATCAAGTTTAAATCACACAAACCAAAAACATGCTAAAATCATATGACAAAGTCATTTAGATTTAAGCTAAAGTTCTAGAGCATATTCCTAATCTTAGATTCAACCAAAACACACGAATAGCTCAAAAGAACATAAGCACATGTATTGATGTGAGAATTCGGCCAAGATAGGCTACTACATGTGAGGAACTATTTTTCACATAATCAATCAATTAAAGATCATCAAATAGTCCTAGAATCAAAGCTAGCACAATACAATCCCAAACATGTGAAAACATAGGCAAAATCAAAACCTAACTCAACATGTATGATTTCAATTGAAACTCAACCTAGCTTTAAAAGAGTTCAAAACTCAAATCAAAACATTCACAATACACATATATAAATTGAAGAAGAAAACCCAAGGCAATTGAGCAAGTTTTAAAGGAAAACTTTGAGAGAAAATCAATACCTTAGTTGATTTAGGTGCAGTTCCATTTTTGTGTGTTTTGACTCCAAAAGCACAACAAAACTCACTCAAACTGAAACAACCAATATGGTGTGTAATATTAATCTAGAGTGGGGGGGGGGGGGGGGGTGAATAGATTTTAATTAACTTTTACCCATTTTCATTAAGAGTTAAGTTAACGAAAATACACATATCTAGTTACAAAGAAATCACAACTGTAATAAATGTGGAAATAATAAAAACACTTGAGATATACGTGGAAACCCTCCAAATGGGAAAAACCATGGGCTGATGAGTGCGCCACACTAGAACCTCAAATCCACTAAAGGCAAGGAATTACAACCTAATCTAGGTTTAATCCACCATCACTACATAATCCCGGTATAAGTGAACCTAGTTTATCTTGCTTGTGTTGTAAGCTACCTACTCCCGGAAGCAACACAAGACTTACTTCTCAACGAAGAGATAAAGTGTCCTAAATGAATATATGATGATATTCAATGAACAAACAAGGCTAGGAAACCCTATATTCTTATCTAGGATAATGAGATGACAATTAATGCAATCATAGATATCAAGAGCTAAATGACATGTTTAAGAAGCTTAGCTAAACATAGATAAAAAAATCCTAAGAAGCTATCACAATACAACACTCAATCATGGCATAACAACAATCTTTAATTTGTATCTAGAAAATATTCTAAGAGCATACAAATAATTAAAGAGAAGGTTTAGCTAGTAAAACACTTAACTTGTAAGAAGATAGTGAAGAACTTACCAAACAAGATGTGATGAAGCAACCCTATCCATTGATGCACTCTAAATGAACTTAGATGATGCAAGCTGAAGTTTTGATGCACATGGGAATGCTTTGAGTGATTAAAAATGAGTTCTTGAAAGTGTTTTTCCTTTGAAATGTGTTATATGAAAAATATTTGATGTTCTGAACTCCTACACGGCTTTAAAACACTGATATATATATATATATATATATATATAAGATCCAAGCAAAGTGAGATCGTTTTGGAAAAAACGTTCCAGCTTCCTCTGTGTGCCCTGGCGACGTGCACTGGTGACGTGCGTTGGTCGATTAGCGCACCACCAGCATACGGCCCATTTTTACAACAGGCGCTGGAAGATTGGCGCAACACAAGCGCAAATCCTCTGGATTGTTTACGCTGGTCAAGTTGCGCTAGTCGAGTAGCGCAGAACCAACGCACGCCCACTTTTTTCAACTATGCACGGGTGCAACAGAGCAGCTCATTGGCGCAACAAATGCAACGATCCACTGGAATGTTGTGCTGGTTGAGTAGCGAATCACCAACACACAACCTAATTTCAACACTCAAACATACAACTTCAACATGTTCAAGAGTGATGAAACATGCATCCTATTTTAATGCCAAACATGACATAAAACAATTAATTACAAGATGCAAATAAATCAATAAGAGTCATCAAAATGCACATAAGAAAACACTCAACATATAAGAATTACAGTTATGCATGAATTTGTGAGTGTGTGCAACTATCTCTTCAAAGTAAGTAAGCACAAGAATTTTACGTTCTGTGCTTATCCTCTTGAGGTCTTGAGTGCCTAAGCTACCCTTACATAATACCCAAAAAATTTGAGTTTTTCACGAAATAAGTCAATCAACAAATGAGGACTTTACAATCTCCCACTTTTTCTATTACGTGATAAAACCACCACTCACATTGATCCTCACAAAACAAAATAAAAACACCGGGAAGATATTCTACATTACAAAGAGATAAACTAAAAAAAAAACTTCAAATCTTCAATCTCTTGTAGAACTATCGACCCTACACACAAGGCAAGCACAAACACACTTTTCAAACTAGGTGCATGTGAGTTGATCAAGTGAATATAAAACAAAAGCAATTGCATTCAATAATATGAATATGACATCGTGAAATGCTCATGCAACGCTCCCCCTCAACGGGTTACTCCCCCTACATGTAATCTCCCCCTCAACCAAGTACACTCATGCAATGCTCCCCCTCAAATCCAACACATGCTACTCCACTAACATCACAATGATAGGTCAATGCTACTCCCTTTTTTTATCATGATATAGGCAAAGGAGAAGTTCCCAACCGGGTCACTCAAGGCAAAGAAAGAAAAGAGAATACAAGATTGTTGCATAATTATATAAGCCACATTTATGCAACTATATTTATAGTAGAGAAACAAGGAGATTTATTGAAGAAAATGTGTGAATCAAAAAATACTTTGCATGCAAGACATGTTGCATTCAAGTCCAAAAAGAATGGTATTTGGCAAAGCAAATGACAAAGGTTTCCAATATAATTTAAACCAATTCCAGCATTTGTCATGAGAGACTCAAGGATATAGAGATTAATAGATTCATGTTTTTAATGGCACTATATCCAACTTTATAAGCTAAACATGGCATGAGAAACTTTGCACCCTATTTGATTTTTCTTTGAGGATACCCGTATGATAGTTGCCATGTTCAACTAACAAAGAAAGAGAGACATTGATGCAACAATTGAGTCTCACTAGCTTTTTTTCACACAAAATTTTGCATTTAACAATTGCAATCAACAATTCATGCTTTATCATTTTTCATTAGCATGTCATTTAAAAATCATCATGTCATGGAGATAATTATAGGTCATTCAACATGTACTTCCTATGTAAATCTCCTAGTCCAAAAATGAATGTTTGAACATAAATATGACATGGATTGTAATCAAAGCAAAGTTCACACTTATTGAAGAAAGTACAATATAATATATATAAGTGCAACCAAGCTACTCAAGAAATCAATAAAAGAGTATAAACATTTAAAGAAAAATGGATGCAACAAGTATACAATAGCTCTCTTTGCTTGAGTTCCCCTTATGGGGTCAAAGACCACAACACATCACTCCATTAAACAAATCCCAATAGATCTACTGAGAGTTTTGAATCGAGTAGCATCTAATGGTTTAGTAAATAGATCCGCTAGTTGATCATTTGTACCTATATGCTCAAGTACAATGCATTTGATCTCAACTAGTTCTCTAATGAAATGATGACGAATGTCAATATGCTTAGTCCTAGAATGCTGAACCAGATTCTTTGAAATATTAATTGCACTCATGTTATCACAAAAGAAAGTAAGAGTACCTTGATTGAATTCATAGTCGACTAGCATTTGCTTCATCCAAAGAAGTTGTGTGCATCCACTCCCTGCAGCAATGTATTCGGCCTCAGCCGTGGACAAGGAAATCGAATTTTGCTTCATACAAAACCAAGAGACAAGATTGTTACCAAGGAAAAAGCAACCGCCCGATGTACTTTTCCTATCATCACAATTTCCTGCCCAATCTGTGTCACTAAAACCTACAAGACTAGCATTAGTGTCAAAAGAGTACCAAATCCCATAGTTGGATGTCCCATTCACATATCGAATGATTCTCGTAACAGAAGAGAGATGGGACTCCTTAGGATCCGCTTGGTACCTAGCACACACACCCACACTAAAAGAGATATCTGGCCTACTTGCGGTCAAATAGAGCAAGCTACCAATCACGCCATGATATAAATTTTGGTCCACACTTCTACCACTAGCATCATTGCTTAGCTTCAAAGTGGTGCTTATGGGTGTATCACAATGTTTGGCACTTTCAAGGCCAAATTTCTTCACTTGGTTTTTGGCATACTTAGCTTGAGATCTTAAAACCCCATCATCCATTTGCTTAATTTGTAAACCTAGAAAGTAACTTAGCTCACCAACAAGACTCATCTCAAATTCATGAGACATGACATCAACAAATTGTTGGACTTTGGTGTTATTGGTGGAGCCAAAGACTATATCATCAACATAGATTTGACCTATAAATAGCTCATCTTTGTTTTTCTTGATGATTAAAGGCTTGTCAACATTACCCCTAGTGTAACCATTGTATATGAGATATTGGGTGAGACGCTCATACCAAGCCCTTAGTGTTTGTTTCAACTCATATAAAGCTTTGTTGAGATGATAGACATGATTAGGGTGGTGAAGATTTACAAACCCTTTGGGTTGCTCAACAAATACTTCCTCTTGTAAGAAGCCATTGAGGAAGGCACTCTTAACATCTACTTGATATAATTTAAACTTGTGCAAACAAGAAATGGATAAAAGAAGCCTAATGGACTTTATCCTAGCAACAGGAGCAAATGTCTCCTCAAAGTCAATACCCTCAATTTGAGAGTACCCTTGTGTTACAAGCCTAGCCTTATTTCGCACAATTTTGCCATCCTAATCGGATTTGTTCCTATATACCCACTTGGTTCCTATCACATTGGTATTCTTGGGCCTAGGAACTAGAGTCCAAACCTCATTCCTTTCAAATTGGTTAAGCTCTTCTTGCATGGCAAGAACATAAATTCATCTTTTAAAGCTTCATCAATTTTCTTGGGTTCTATTTGGGAGGTGTAACAAGTGTAGCTAATTAGATTAGCCATTTGATGCCTAGTCCTAACATCCTCATTAACCTCTCCAATAATGTCATCTTTGTCATGGAGTTTCCTAACCCATGGAGCAGGTTCTTTTAAATTCAAGGGAGGAATCCTATCAATAGGTTGTGTTATGTCATCATCAAGGTTAGTCTTTTCAACATTAGAGACATCAAAAACCTTCTCCAAAGGGGAGTCATCAACTAAACCTACCTTCTCCTCATTGTCATAAGATTTGAACCTAGTATCATCAATGACAACATTAGATGATTCAATTACGGTACTAGTCCTTAGATTGAAAACTCTGTAGGCTATGTTATTCAAGGCATAGCCAATGAAGATACCCTCATCACTCTTAGCATCAAATTTACCAAGTTGATCACGGTCATTCAAAATGTAGCATTTGCTTCCAAAGGTGTAGAAGTAGCTAACATTTGGCTTCCTACCTTTCCATAACTCATAGGAGGTTTGCCTAGTGTGGGGTCTAAGGAAGACTCTATTTACTATTGACGGCCTCGGCCCAAAGATTCCTAGGGACATTATTGCTAAGCAACATCACACGGGCCATTTCTTGAAGAACCCTATTTTTCCTCTCAACAACTCCATTTTCTTGAGGTGTCCTAGGAGCCGAAAACTCATGAGAAATGCCTAGACTATTGCAATAATTTTCAAAGTGGGCGTTCTCAAACTCTTTCCCATGGTCAGTCCTAATTCTTTTAATGCTTTTAATTTTAGAGTTCATCTCATTTTGAATTTTGGAGCAAAGCATCTTGAATTTGTCAAAAGTTTCAGATTTTTCTCTAAGAAAATAAGTCCAAGTATACCTAGAGAAGTCATCTACACAAACAAAAATGTACCTTTTTCCACCTAAACTCTCGGTTTGTATAGGACCTATTAGATCCCTGTTGAGAAGCTCTAGAGGTTCGTTAGTGGATAAGTACGTGCCCTTTTTGTGCATACTTTTGATTTGCTTCCCTTGTTGACAAGGTCCACAAACATCATTAACCTTTTTCCCAAGCTTGGGACGGCCTCGCATAACATTGAACTTATCTAAGATTCTTAAATCCCTAAAGTTCATGTGACCAAGTCTTTCATGCCACAACTCTATTTGTTCATCCTTGGACACATTACAAGACACACTTCTAGCCTCAAGACAATAGCAATTGTCACTAGACCTCATATCTTTTAACAAGGTTTGTCCATTAGACAATAGGATAGAACAATCATTTTTCCTAAACAAGACAAAGAGTCCATCATCACTAAGATATGAAATGCTTATCAAATTGGCTTTTAGACCATCAATATACAAAGCATTGGACAAGGAGGGTAATCCGGGAATGGAAATAGTTCACTTTCCTTTGACCTTCTTTTTGGATCCATCAGCAAAGGTGACATTTTCTCCTTCCTCCATCACAAGAGTCTCAAAGAAAATCTTATTTCCAGTCATGTGCCTAGAGCACCCACTATCCAAATACCAAAAATCACAAGAATGAGCTTTCAAAGCAATTTATGCTACATGGCAAAGGTGTTCATCCTTTCTAATCCACCTAGGTGCAATATTTTCCTTCCTAGTGGTCAATGGTACATGGGCTCTAAATGTCCTAGGATCATGCAAAGGTGTTCCACTTTTCCTAGTGACATGCATCATGGCTCTAGATGTCCTAGGATCATGCATTATGGCTCTAACCTTTTTCTTCTCTATCATGTTTTCAATCCTACACAATTTGATATATCTAAAGCAATTTGGTCTAATGTGACCATCAATACAACAAAAATGACATGTAGGTAAAAAGTTAGGAATTATATCATATCCTTGAGGATTCATTGGAGCCTTCTCATGTCTTTGTGGTTGTCTTGTTTGTTGTTGAGGAGATTTCCTTCTTTGTTGTTGAGCAAGACTTGATTGCTTCCTTGGTTGAGTTTGCATGATAGGTATCTTCCCTTTGTGAGCTTTTTGTTGAGGGAAGTTAACTTGAGGAGCCCTTGTAGGATGAGCTTGAGGTGGGATTCTTGGTGCCACCTTCACTTGAACACTCTCCTAGATCAAGCTTCTTTCTAGGAGTTTGATGAGGAGAGGACCCATTGAAGTTCATGCTTCTTACAAAAATTGTCTTGCTTGAAGTGGAGGATATATTGTCATCTTCAAACCCAAGCCCATTCTTGTCACTTGGCCTCTTTTCAACATCTAGCATGTGGTCAAGTTTCTTGGTGCTAGAGTTCATCTTGGCCAACAACTCTCTAGCATCTTCAAGCTCTTTCTTCAAACCTTCTTCACTTTTCTTGAATTTTATCATCTCTTCAATTAGTTAGTCAACTTGAGTTGAGAGGTCTAGGTTTTCTTCTTTCAATCTCTTGATTTCAATCTTGTTCTTCAACCTTGAACTCTCAAACCTGGTCATGTAGTCCTTGAGATCCATCCTTTCCACACTTCCATTTGTGGATTGTGATGAAGATCCATCATCACTTGAGTAGTTTCCCTCTTGAATTGAGCAGTTTCCCTCTTGACTTTCACTTTCTTCTTCACTAGCATCTCTACTCCTAAGAGAGGACGAAAAGGCTATGAAGTTTGCCATGAGTTCTTCATCATCCGAAGACTCATCTCCTTCATTTGAGTTATCACTCTCACTCCATGTGGCAGCCATCACTTTTCCCTTCTTCTTGACTTTGTGATTTGCACATTTTGGGGCAAAGTGACCTATTCCACCACATTCATAGCATTGGACCCCTTTCTTCTCGGTCTTTTCTTTCCTAGGCTCAATTTTTTTGAAGGGAGCCTTTTTCTTTAAGTCTTGACGCTTGGATCCAAAACCTTTCTTCTCGGACTTGTATAATTTCTTGAACTTCCTCATTAGCAAAGCCATTTCTTCATCTGAGTCATCACTTTCCTCCTTCTCAACCTTGGAGGCTTTCAAAGCAATATTTTTTTTCTTTTTCGGTGGTGTGGGATTAGGACATTTACTAGATTCGTAAGCTAGAAGCCTCCCAATCACTTTACTATGCTTCATGTCCTTGTAACCACTATTCTCTTATAAAGCCGTTACCTTAGACTCAAATCTATCGGGTAGTGATCTTATAATCTTTTGCTTGATCTTCCTATCTGAATAAGGATCATCAAGTTGATGACTTTGGTTCATAATGTCCATCAACCTCACTTCAAAGTCATTGAAGCAATCGTTCTCATCCATCTTGAGCAACTCAAATTGCATTTGGAGAACTTGAAGCTTTGATTCATTAACCACATCAGTTTCCTCATGTGCAACTTCTAGGATGTCCCATTCCTCCTTAGCTTTCTTAGTATTTTGAACTAACTTGTACTGGTTCTCATCCATTGCACATAGGATGGCATGCATTGCATTCCTATTCCACTTTGATGCCTCAAAATCTTGTGCATTCCATTATGCCTTTGGTTTGAGTACATCATCTCCTCCATCTGCCGGAGTCATCATGGGTGGAGTTTAGCTATCTTCAACTTTCATCCATGCACTGTCATGAATTTGGCATATGTACGACTCCATCTTGCCTTTCCAAGAGGCATAATTCAACCCGGTGAAGAGTGGAGGCCTAGTGCTAGAAGCTCCCTCATTGCCACCGTTTCCACTCATTATGTTTATGAATGAATGATATGAATGCAAGTGTAAGAATGATGAACACAAACACACAAAATGCAACACACACCAAAATGAGCAAGGATCACCTATATTTTTCTAGGAACCTGCTCTGATACCAATTGAAACAACCAATATGGTGTGTAATATTATTCTAGAGGGGGGGGTGAATATATTTTAATTAACTTTTACCCAATTTTCTTTAAGAGTCAAGTTGACAAAAATACCCCTATCTAATTACAAAGAAATCACAAGTGTAATAAATGCGGAAATAATAAAAACACTTGAGATATACGTGGAAACCCTCCAAATGGGAAAAACCACGAGCTGATGAGTGCGCCACACTAGAACCTCGAATCCACTAAGGGCAAGGAATTACAACCTAATCCCGGTTTAATCCACCACCACTACCTAATCCCTGTATAAGTGAACCTAGTTCATCTTGCTTGTGCTTAAAGCTACCTACTCCCGGAAGCAACACAAGACTTACTTCTCAATGAAGAGATAAAGTGTCCTAAGTGAATATATGATGATATTCAATGAAGAAACAAGGCTAGGAAACCTTATATGCTTATCTAGGATAATGAGATGACAATTAATGCAATCTTAGATATCAAGAGCTAAATGACATGTTCAAGAAGTTTAGCTAAACATAGATCAAACAATCCTATGAAGCTATCACAATATAACACTCAATCATGGCATCACAACAATCTCTAATTTGTATCTAGAAAATCTTCTAAGTGCATACAAATAATTAAAGAGAAGGTTTAGCAAGTAAAACACTTAACTTGTAAGAAGATAGTGAAGAACTTACCAAACAAGATGTGATGAAGCAACCCTATCTATTGATGCACTCTAAATGAACTTAGATGATGCAAGATGAAGTTTTGATGCACATGAGAATGCTTTAAGTGATTAAAAATGAGTTCTTGAAAGTGTTTTTCCTTTGAAATGTGTTCTAAAGAAAATATTTGATGTTCTGAACTCGTACACGACCTTAAAGCACTGAGTTATATATATATATATAAGATCCAAATAAAGTGAGATCGTTTTGGAAAAAACATTCTTATTTCCTCCGTGTGCGCTGGTGACATGCGCTAGTCGAGTAGCGCACCACCAACGCACAACCTTTTTTACAACAAGCGCTTGATGAGTGGCGCATCCCAGTGGCGCAACACAAGCTCAAATCCACCGGAATGTTTATGCTGGTGAGGCTGCGCTAGTCAAGTAGCGCAGAACCAGCGCACACCCACTTTTTTCAATTGTGCACGGGTGCAACAATGCAGCTCAGTGGCGCAACACGTGCGACAATCCACTCTAATGTTGCTCTGGTGAGGTGCGCTGGTTGAGTAGCACATCACAAACGCACAACCTGATTTCAACACTCAAACATACAACTTCAACAAGTTCAAGAGTGATGAAACATGCATCCTATTCTAATGCTAAACATGACATAAAACAATTAATTACAAGATGCAAATAAATCAATAAGAGTCATCAAAATGCACACAAGAAAGCACTCAACATATAAGAATTACAGTTATGCATGAATTTGTGAGTGTGTGCAACTATCTCTTCAAAGTAAGTAAGCACAAGAATTTTACCTTTGGTGCTTCTCCTCTTGAGGTCTTGAGTGCCTAAGCTACCATTACATAATACCCTAAAAATTAGATTTGTTCATGAAATATGCCAATCAATAAATGAGGACTTTACACAAACCTATAAAGAAAAGATGGAGAATGAATAGAAAAACACTCTCAACTTCGATTAACTCAATTCAGAGTTCAAATGAAGAAGTTATGGTGTTTGGAAGGTGAGAAAATATAGAGAGAAAATTTCTGCTCACTAGTTTGAATTTCTTCTTAGAATGAAATGTGAGAGGCAAAGAGAATATAATGAAGAGGTAATGAAAGAAGCAAATGAATGAAAATAATCCACTTTTTTATTGCTTCCCAAAGATGGCACGTGGGCATCTCGGGGCAGCAAGGTGTTGCAGCCGAGATGGCCACGCGCCATCTCGAGCATGCACCACTCCATGGCCTTCGGCCATGGTGCAATGCCCTTGCGCTTCCCTTGCATTCTTCTATAGTTCTCCGGCTTCTGTACTCGGAATTCGAATCTATTTACTGATTACGAACCTAAACTCTCACACGGACATGGACATATAAGATACTCAACCCAGAAAATAATAATTCGACTCGATATATGAATACGAAGACAATGTATGCAACATGAGTTGAAAGTGTAGAATCTTTTGACTTAGAACTTGAAATCAATAGTATGAGTAACCGAAATGACCGGAACTAAATCAAGAATGATTTAAGACTAAAATCAAGTTCAATATCCATGTTATACAAACATATACACACACAAACACAATTCACACTAAAATGCAAACTACATAGAGATAGTTTCCAATCATGCATTTACCAAAACATGTTATTTCCAAACCAATGCATGAGCATTCATCTTCAAGTGTGTGAATGTGTTATACATGGTGCACAACGATGCAGGGACACATATGAATGAATTATATGTGTGTGCCTATAATGGTGCAAAACGATGCAGGGACACAAATGTATGGATCGTGTATGTGTGCCTAAGCCTTGTAAGAGAAAGATAAGGTCTTAGTATACCTTTGTAGAACCATATTGCATCATTTCTATTTGAAGACTTTAACTTGCTTTGACTTTTTGTTCATTCTTCTTTGAAGCTTGAATCATCATGAATCTAAACAGCTAAATCATTACAAGTAAACATCATTTTGATATGGAATTAATGCCAACACAAACTAAAACCTAACAATCTCCCCCTTTGGCAAATTCAATGTCAAAACACCTATACATTTACTACAAATATAAAAATGAAGATAGGTCACAAAATCTCTCCCTCACATTACAATAAGTAAGATTCCTATAACTAATCTTCACCAACTCTTGAACTTCATCTTGAACTTCATCTTGATCTTCTCTTGAAGCAACCTAAAATCATCCCAAAGCACAATGCATATACAAGAGAAAAACAACAAATGGCAACATATGATATGGATAAGAATATAAAATTAAGTCCACAAATACATGTATCTCCCCCTCAATACATGCCAAAACACATGAATTCTTAACCAAATCTTAAAACTAATTATTACATGCCATTGAAAGTTCAAAAGTTCACAAAAACAACATAAAAAGAAACTAAGTAACTAGTAACTCTTTCTCCCCCTTTTTGACATGAAATGATGCCAAAAGGTAAGAAACATACCATAAGACTCAAATACTAGTTACTTGGTCTACCAAAGAAAGATGTGCGTGTAGTTGATCTAATATAATGCTTGAGCGTTGGTCTTGAACTTGAGGCAATACACTCCTCCAACTCTTTTATTCTAGCATCTTGTTTTTCAACTATAGCACTAAGCTCATCAACCTTCTTCTTCAAATGTAAATCCCAATTCGGAAGAATGTTTATGCTAGTCTCTTGACACTCAACTTGAGAACTACTAAATAGTCCAAAAGTATCACATGTCTTACCCTTATCCTTATATGACATGTATGACACACGTTTATCACTATACTTTTCCAAGGGTTGTACCAACACATCATCTCCTCTACTCTTAACACCACGAGCTAAACACAAAGAAGTTATAAACCCCGGTAATGCAAGCTTTTTATCACCTCCAGTAGAGAAAACCGCACTATCAATATAAAGTATAAGTAAATCCCCAAGGTTTATAGGTTGATTAGTCACCAAGGCATACACTATTTTGATCTAGTCTTTATTCAACTCGATTGAATTCGAAGATCCAATAATGTTAGTGCAAATAAATAGATGCCAAAATGCACTAGCCTTAGTTAACTCATGTTGACTAATATATGCTCTACCTTTCCACTCGAAAGAAGCATTGTCACAAAGACTTCTACCCATGAAATTAAGATTCTCAATAACATCTACATCTAGAAAGTTCGAATCTATATCATTTGATAGCCCAAGAAACTTGTTAATGTTTTCCGGGTTAACTATAAACACAACACCCCTAATCTCTAACAAAGCATCCAATAAGGTGGCATTCTCTCTATATTCAAGATAAAACTCTTTAACAAGAGTATTATTCACTATTCCTAACATGCTCACCCAAGATTCCCAATTTCTATCCTTAATGCATTTAAGAACATAAGAATCTTTACATTTACCTAAGTCAATGCCTCTCTATTGAAATATCTTCTTAGTTCCAAAGATCCCTAAATCCTTTGATCTTGAAGCTTTGGATCCCTTTGAGGTAGACTTGGCTTTCACAATGGGATTCGATTGATTTCCACTCCCAGTAACTTTAGTTCTTCCTATTTGTTCTTGTGATATAAGATGCTATAAGCATACAACAAAAGTGAGTGAAAGACAAAACAAGCATATTAGTCACAAATATATAAACAAAGATATATGACTTAAGAATGAATCATCTTGCAAGACAAAGATAGTGAGTAATATTTTACAAGTATCATTAAGTCAAAATATACCAACATGTAACAAAATGAAGCATGTGAACATATCATAAAAGAGAACAATGTCTAGCATACAATGCTCCCCCTTGATAAATGTTATAACTAAAATCAATGATAGCATAAATTTCACAAAGATGTTCACACAATTTGAAGAAATATTAACAAAATAAGGTTCATATGCTAAGAGAGATACACAAAGATTTTTCAAGTTTTCTCATAATTCTTCAACAATTGCTAAAATATCATCATACTCATAAACAAAGTGTGTGTGTGAGGGATATGCTTCAAATATATATCAAGAAGTAGTTTGATAATCAACATGCAAACAATTTCCAACAAATATTTATCTTATGCTTTTTCCATAGAAAGTCAAACCGATTATCATCCGGAATTTTTGCTTTTAAGAGAATAGATTTCAACATATGAGCGTGTGTGTGCATGTGGCTCGTCATCCCATTTCTGTTTTTCAACTCGAGCTCATTTGAATTTTTTTCAACTAAACTCCTTTTTAAGCCTTCCTCCATTTCTTTTTAGGCTTTGAATTAAAGAATTTTTTTTATGTATAATTTCATTTCAACACTTCTTTGATATTTCTCCATTTTTTTTACATAAACAAAAATTCACTTCATGACGGCTTTCACTCATCACAATGGTGTAGCTCTTTCCAACATTTGGTAGCTTTCACAACCAATGTGTGTAGCCTTTTCCATGAAGGTGCTCGTTGAGTTCTATGTAATTGCCGAAGCAAAATGGATACTAACCATAGGTCATTTTAAATGTACTTAAGCACAAAAACTTCAAGGTGTATCCAATGTTTACATATTAGTAAACTCAATCTACTAGATAAACAAATAAGAGAAGCAAGGTGCAATTTTTAGAAACCAAAATTTTATGGCTCATAAGCACATGATCTAAGAGCAATAAGTAGAGACTTATTCAAGATCATTACTTCTCTAATGAGTAGCTTTCAAAGAATATGAAGCTCATATTTTCAAAAGTAATGCCACTCAATATACCAAACACAAACTATCATCAAAGTTAAGATCAATGTGAACAATATCACTATTAGATCCTAAAATTGCAAATGTCAATGAGAACCATATATATGCTATACAAAATTCTCTAATATGACATGCTATGAGATGTATATCAAAAAATTGAGTCAAAATATGAATATCTAAAAGAACATGCATTAGAGTATAGAGATACCTTTTTTCACATTATATTCACCAAATATCATACTTCTGCCATTTTTATGAGCACTCTTGCCTTGAATGTCCTCATGACACCAAGTTGACGATGTTTCACAACAAGAGTATAAAAAGCATAATATCTCAACTCAATTAACACATATATCAAAAGAACTTCTCTAAATTTAATCAACAAATTTTGACCATCATAACAACCATGATGTGAGATAACCACGTTCATATCAATACATGGAGTATTCAAAGCTAGCAAGCAAGAATTCTCAACACAATTGATATGTAGCCTCAAAGCTATCTCACATGTGCTTCTTATTTTAGTGATAAGAGCACTCACCCTTGAACCACTTGTTCTTGGGTCTACCTACACAACATTTCCAATATCATCCTTGACAACAATGTTAAATCTAGAGTAAAGTCCTTCAATGACTTGATTAACAAGAATATCATTAACACGCTCTTTCTTAATATTTTCAACACAAGCTTTGTCAAGTTGGACAAGATTAATATTCTTTCTACTTCAAAACTTCTTTTCATGCTTAGCAATATTATCATGTTTCTCAACCTTCAAGGGCTTAGCATGTTCAAGTTGAATTTTAATCTCCTTATCTCTAGATTCATTTCCTAATTTGCATTTTTCAATATATTCATAACACCTAGACTTAATGTGACCTATTGTGTTGCAATAATGGAAAATTAGAATAGAATATGAGATTATACCTTTTGGAGTTGAACTAGCTTCATTAGGAGTTTGCAAAGATACCTTGTTCACTAACTTCTTCTTGGCTTTTGATCTTCTCTTCTCGTGTGGTTTCTTATCAATCACGACTTCATCAAAGTGAGTAGGAAGTTTTGCTTCCAAGAGCTCCTCTTCAACTACCAAGTCGTCTTCACCACTATGAGAGTTAACAAGATTCCTAACACTAGACACACTTACCGAATGATTCACTAAGTCCTTGATGGCCTCCTTAGCCATGTCTATCTCTTCCATCAATTCTTGTTCTCTCTTCTTCAAAGAAGATATCACATTTTCCTTCTCAAGGTTTATCTTTTCGTGTTCTCTAAACTTCTTCATAATATCATCTTTCTCACCAAGAAGTCTATGAGTGACAATCACAACCCATCTAGTTGTTTCTTGATCAAATCATCCTTCTCAACTACCTCTCTTTGAGCATTATCTCTAGCTTCTTCAAGCTTTTCTATCTTTTCCAACAACTCAAGATTAGTAGGAATGGAACTAGAGCATCCATGATGATTTGCATCAAAGTTATTTTCAAAGATATTGTACTAACAACATCTAGTGGATAATGAGAAGCCGTTTGAGCTACAAAGTTGCTCACCAACTCTTTATCACTTGAAGACTCACTACTAGAGCTCTTATTGTCACTAGAGTTATCATCACTCCATGTAGCCGCCAACACTTTGCCTTTCTTGTCTTTCTTAGATGGCTTCTTGGTGCATTCACTAGCAAAGTGACCTAAACCATGACAATTATAGTATTGAACCTCTTTCTTGTTCATGGCTTGACTATTCTTCTCAACCCTTGGAGATGATGTTCTCTTAACTCCCTTTTCCTTAGAAGACTTACCTCTAGGCTTGTCATTCTTCTTTAGAAACTTCTTGAACCTTCTAACTAAAAGAGACATTTCTTCATTTCATCATCACTCACCTCCTCAATAACATTGAGAGCGATTCCATTACTTTTAATCATTGGCTTCAAGCACATCTCCTAAGTTTGGAGAGACCCAAGCAACTCATCAATGTTCATACTATCCACATCCTTGCTTTCCTCAATGGTCGTCACCTTTGATTTGAATCTCTTAGGAAGAGACCTAAGGATTTTCCAATTTAAATGCTCTTTTGAGATAGGTACTCCAAGTGCTTGACATTGGTTAGCTATGTTAAGAAGCTGTAATCGGATGTCTTCGAACTTTTCTTCTTCACTCGTACTTAAACCTTCAAATTGTGATGCCAACATTTGAAGCCTCAATTTCTTCACCACTAAGGTTCCTTCATTAGTAACATAGAGAGTATCCCAAGCTTTCTTTGTGGATTTAAGATTTTGAATGTAGGAGAATTGATGCCCATTAACTCCTCCAAAGATGGCATTCATAGCACGATGGTGCCATTTAGCAACCTTAAACTCATTTGTTGTCCATTTACTCATTGGCTTGAGTATGATGGTTCCATCCTCTTGAACCTTGGTAAGAGGACTATAACCTTCTTCCACTACCATCCAAGCCCTTTCATCAATAGAGCGGATGTAGGCTTTCATCCTCAACTTCCAATACCAGTAGTTAGTACCACGAAGTAATGGTGGCCTAGTATTTGAGGCACCTTCTGCCATTACATCATCTTGTAAACCCATGACTTCAAACGCCTTGCAAAATCCGTGAAACTATCACCCTGGACTCACACTAAGTGCAAGCTAGTGTCCTGCTCTGATACCAATTGAAAATACAAACACGGTTAAATGCTCAAGGCTAACATAGAGGGGGGTGAACAGGTTAGACACCTTTTTCGACTCCCTTAGAAACAAACAAAAGTTTGTCCCTCTAGATTGCTTGTATCACAATATATATATTAATTAAAGACAATTAATCAATATATAAACACAAGGAAAGTGTGATACAAACAAATAATTGTTACACATACACTTTCTATATTATAGAAAGAAAGTCAAATTACATAAAGTGTTCTATCTATAGTATTCAAATAACAAATACAAATGCTAGAGAGATAGGGATAGAGAGAAGTTGACACAAGAAATAACGTGGTAAACCTCTGAAGAGGAAACATCCACGGGCTAGCAACCACCGGTAAACAAAATCCACTAGTAGATAAGACAAGTACAATCTCTCAAGTGACCCTTTCACCTAGAAACTACCCTCCTATCCTACTCATGAAGATGTCGCCCTAATGCTCAACAATCCGAGGCCTCACACCTCTTGTCAAGACTTCCTCGCTCACCTTAACGGATCCTCACGACCCTAGGCAAGACTTCTTGCTCAACTATTTGAGTCCTCCTGACTCTAGTCAAGACTTCCTTGCTCACCTATCCAAATCCTCACGACCCTAGGCAAGACTTCTTGCTCGACTATCCGAGTTCTCTCGACTCTAGCCAATATTTTCTTGCTTCATAATCCAAGGTCTCACACCTCTTGCCAAGACTTCTTGCTCAACAACATAGGTCTCACATATATTGTCAATACTTCCTTCTCATAAGGCATCGAGGTGATCATGAATGTAAAATGCAAACAAGCACACAACATAGAATGCTATGATTCACATCCTATGGAAAATACTAGACACGAGCATGAATGCAAAAATCACCTGTAGTCTAGTCAATCATGCATGTATAATCAATCTAGATCATGTAAGATATGTTTAACATTAATCACAACCTAGATACATGCATAGATCTAAAATGGAATCACAAGATCAAGTTTAAATCACACAAACCAAAAACATGCTAAAATCATATGACAAAGTCATTAGATTTAAGCTAAAGTTCTAGAGCATATTCCTAATCATAGATTCAACCAAAACACATGAATAGCTCAAAAAAACATAAGCACTTGTATTGATGTGAGAATTCGACCAAGAGAGCCTAATACATGTGAGGAACAATTTTTCACAAAATCAATCAATTAAAGATCATCAAATAGTCCTAGAATCAAAGCTAGCACAATACAATCCCAAACATGTGAAAACATAGGTAAAATCAAAACCTAACTCGACATGTATGATTTCAATTGAAACTCAACCAAGCTTTAAAAGAGTTCAAAACTCAAATCAAAACATTCACAATACACATATATAAGTTGAAGAAAAAACCCAAGCCAATTGACCAAGTTTTAAAGGAAAACTTTGAGAGAAAATCAATACCTTAGTTGATTTAGGTGCAGTCCCATTTTTGTGTGTTTAGACTCCAAAAAAGCAACAAAACTCACTCAAACCTTCAGAGAAAAGATGGAGGATGAATAGGCAAACACTCTCAACTTTGAATCACTCATATAAATATTCAAATGAAGAAGTTACGGTGTTTGGAAGGTGAGAAAATGTAGAGAAAAAATTTCTGCACACGAGTTTGAATTTCTTTTTTAAATGAAATGTGATAGGGAAAGAGAATATAAAGAAAAGGGAATGAAATAAGCAAATGGACAAAAATATCCCTCTTTGTTATTGCTTTCCCGAGATGGCACATGGGAATCTCCAGGCAGCAAAGTGTTGCAGCCGAGATGGCCACGCGCCATCTCGGGCATGCACTACTCAATGGCTTTCGGCCATTGTGCAATCCCCTTACGCTTCCCTCGCGTTCTTCAACCTTTATCCGGCCTTCGAACTCGAAATTCTAATCTGTTTACGGATTATGAACTTTAACTCTCACATGAACATGGACATATAAGATACTCAACCCAGAAAATAATAATTCGACTCGATATACAAATACGAAGACAATGTGTGCAACATGAGTTGAAAGTGTAGTATCTTTTGACTTAGAACTTGAAATCAATAGTATGAGTAACCGAAATGACTGGAACTCAATAAAAAATGATTTAAGAGTAAAATCAAGTTCAATATCCATGTTATACAAACATATACACACACAAACACAATTCACACTAGAATGCAAACTACATAGAGATAGTTTCCTATCATGCATTTACCAAAATATGTTATTTCCAAACCAATGCATGAGCATTCATCTTTAAGTGTGTGAATGTGTTATACATGGTGTACAGTGATACATGGACTCATATGAATGAATTGTATGTGTGTGCCTATAATGGTGCACATTGATGCAGGGACACAAATGTATAAATTGTGTGTGTGTGCCTAAGCCTTGTAAGAGAAAGATAAGGTCTTAGTATACTTTTGTAGAACCATATTGCATCCTTTCTCTTTGAAGACTTTGAAATTGCTTTGACTTATTGTTCATTCTTCTTTGAAGCTTGAATCATCATGAATCTAAAAAACTAAATCATTACAAGTAAACATCATTTTAATATGGAATTAATGCCAACACAAACTAAAACCTAACATGATTTCTGTTGCGTGACTGGTGAACAGGGTTCCAACTAAAGGTAGATGATGACAGAGAGTAGACCAGTGGCTGCCCAGTTGAGATGCTAGAGGAAGTACGTCTCGGAGAGAATCTAAAGTTGTCAAGATTAGAGATGGATTAGAGGAAGAGGTGGAGGAAGTATTGATCAGGCTTTTACGTTAATATAATGACATCTGTGCCTGGAGCCATGACGATATGCCAGAGGTCCCAATCTTCTTGGTAGCTCATAGGTTAGTGGTCGACCCCACCTTCAGACCAGTGAGGCAGAAGGTTGACAAGTCTTTAAAAACTAGATTCATCAGGGAATCCTGGAGCCATGAATGGATTGTGAATGTGGTAATTGTTACCAAGGCCAACGAAAAGTGGCATTTGTGCGTCGATTATACAGATCACAACTGTGCATGTCCAAAGGACAGTTTTCCTTTACCTATTGTCGATCAGCTGATGGATTCCACCATGGAGAATAAGTTCCTTAGCTTTATGGATGCATTCTTGGGGTACAATCAAATTATGATGCACCCCATCGATCAAGACAATACCAGTTTCGTCACCGGGCAAGGCCTTTAATGCTACAAGGTAATGTCTTTTGGTCTTAAGAATGCAGGTACCATTTACCAGCGATTGATCAAACCATTTTTTTAAACAGGAGATTGGATGGACAATAGAGGTCTACATTGACGACATGATCAACAAGTCTTAGGTAGCGTAACATCACCAAAACCACCTTTGTAGAACCTTCCAAATAGTAAGAGAGAACTAGATGTGGCTGAATCCAACCAAATATGCATTCGAGATAGCTGCAGTAAAGTTCGTCAGGGGTTCATGGCTCATGGTCCATGAGAGGTGCATAAAAGTCAATAAGGAGAAGATTAAAGCCATCATTAATCTCGAACCTCCTAGCTCTCTCAAGCATGTATAGGTTATAACCGGTCAAGTAGCCACACTTAACTGCTTCATATCCTGGTCAACTGATAAATGTCTCCCCTTCTTCAAAGTAATCAAGCATGGAAAAAGCATAAAGTGGTACTAGGACAACAAGCAGAACTTCCAATCCCTGAAAGAATATTTAGCAAGTCAACTGCTGCTAGTCTAACCAAAAACTAGTGAAGGAACTACAAAAAAACCTAGCCGTGTCAGAGGCGGCAGTTAGCGAAGTCTTGGTTAAGAAGTGTGAAGATAGGGTTAATCGACCTATTTTTTATGTAAGCCATGCACTAACCAAACCAGAGAGAAATTATATTCTCTTGGAGAAGCTGGCCTTCGCCTGGTGACCTCCGAAAGGAAATTACACCCCTACTTCCAGGCACACACAATTGTTTTTGTCACCGATCAACCTCTTCGCCAGTTTCTACAAAGGCCATAAATGTTAGAAAGGATAGTTCTATAGACCCTCAAGCTTACCCAATTCGACATCAAATGTAAAGCCATGTCCACCATTAAAGCTCAGGCACTAGCAGACTTTGCGGTCCAGTTCTAACTCCTTCTGACCCCAGTACCATTCTGGACCTGGATCTAGAATCCAAGTAGGATCCAAAACCGGTTGAATAACCAACTGATCATGACAATTGGATTCTATATACAGATAGGGCTTCCAGCCAAGTGTGTAGTGGAGCTGGAATTTTTTTAACAGATCCTGAAAAGGTCGAGCTCTGCGATTGTTTCCGTTTCGAGTTCAGCATAACTAACAATGAAGTAGAATACGAAACTCTAATAGCTTAAATGAGGGTAGTAGTCGAGCTCAAGGCAAACTACCTCTAGGTAAGAAGTGATTTGCAACTTGTAGTCAACCAAGTCATCAAGCTTTATCAAGCCGAATGAGACAACAAGGTTGCCGACCTGCAACTGGTCTAACATCTCAAAGCTCGATTTAAGGTGTTCATGATCGAATAGATCCTTCGCCAACAGAACCATCAAGAAAAAGTCCTGGCCAATATAACAGCTATAGAGGACAAGCTTTGCCTAAGGGGGTACCTCTCCAGGTTATCTCCCATCCTAGCATAACAAACGGAAAGAAGGTCAACCTAGTAGATTGACTTCCATGTTGGATGGATCCCATTATGGATTGCCTCCAGGAAGAAAGGCTTTCGGAAGACCATCCAAACTCGCAGGAACAATAGGATCTCGGTTTGATTCTACTTGATTGACGAGTAACTGTACTGTTGAGGCAAGTCTATACTCCTGCTTTAATGCCTCCACCCCGACGATGATGTAGTGAAAAATCGGTTCAAAATGCGACGTAAGCATAGAATAATGGTTTAAGTATTTTAAAAAAAATTCCCTTCACAAGAAAGAACCTTAACCTTAGATTAATTAATGTATAATAAAAGTATCGCACCATTTTTCTCGTGTTGATAGAGCTAGCACCAATTAAATCCGTAAAATCTTCCAATCCAATCATGAACGTGAATCACCTAAAAGTATGGGCTCTCTTTCTTTAAATTGTATACCTGAGGATAGAAACAAACAAATGTCATTCTTTGTTAGTCACAATAATCCTCGAAGAAGAAAAACATAAAATGTTAGGTCACATGTGAATTATTAATCAATTTGATTGAAACTCGCATGAACCTAGATTCGATGTTGTAAAAGGCTACTAGTGTAGTATCGAATACAAAACGTTCTTTGTTTCTTTTCCTGTTTGCCGAATTTTCACACACCAATCTTTAGAGTTGGATGAATTTATCTAGAGCAGGAACCAAATTCTCTAAGCTTAAATTCTCTATTGGTTGAATTTTACTCTTGTATAAACCCTAGCCTTGGTCGAAGTTTTCTTCTTGAATAAAACCTAGCTTTGGCCGAATTTCTCTTGTAAAATTATTAACCATGGTCGAATTTAATAAGTAATATATATAAGAGACCAAATCCTCTCCAAAGAAGGATTTACTTGGTGGGCAAGAATCCTTTCCTTAGAAAGATTTATTTGGTGACCAAGAATCCATTTCATAGAAGAATTCTTTTCTACACCAAGACTTCTAAACCAACTCAAATAGTGTATTTATTCAATAATCAATTATTGAATATAATTAAATTTTGACCGAATTAAAACTTCCTAATTTGACCAATTGTCAACTAAAGTTTTAATAGAAATAAATACTTCCTAATTTTGACTAGATAAATAAATTTCTTTTATTTATCTACTTATCAAACATAGTATTTAATAATTATCATATTACCAACAGTAATTCGACAATATGAGACCTAATCATACTAGGAAAAAGATTTTAACTTTTAATTAAAAAATTAATTTATTAACAAATTAATTAATCTCCATTTAATTAAATAAAAAAACAAAAAATATATATATTAAGCTATTATATATAGCCTTAGCCGTCCAAGCCAATATATATAGGCCAAATACTGTTTTTCCTATTTTATTAAATTCATTGGACTTAAATAAAAAGTCTACATATGAACTAGACCCATTCTTACTATAAGAAACAAGTTCAAATGCCTTAATACAATTCTAGATGGAGCCATAAATTGGTCCTTCAAAATATATCATGTGATCCATGCAAGTTCGTGTTGATTGGGGATCTTGACGGGCTATCTAAATTTAAACTCTAATAGACATAACCTAATCACAATCAACAAATGATTCACTTAGGTTTGATCTATTAATTTTAGTTCATTCCACTAAAGAACTAAAATTGAACTCCTAAATAAAGATAGAGTAAGTTAATATCGTCCATTCCTACCCTAGACAATCTTAATGGAGAAAGTGTATCCTCGTGATGAATATCAGTAATCGCCAAGAGCTCATAGACCGCCTATAGTTCTCCAAGTTACCATATTTTCTCATATGACCACATTTTGAACTTGGATATTTTGACTTGTCCAGAAGCCATATTTCATTAGACACTATTGAAAACTTAACATTAAGATTATATTTCCAATACCTCAAAACATCCATATGATAATATTCTACTCTCATTTAAAAAATGGAGCAGCGATGTCCATATCTATAAAAGAAGTCCTCTATCGATTAACAAATGAATACCACTAAACTATCGAGGATAGACTATGCTATATAATCATACTCATTGATAGCTCAAATTATAACACTTGCAACCATAAGTCCATAATTTATCTCAGGATTGAGGTAGACTCTCCGATTGTATTAAGTGAAAACTTTAATCCATTGACGGTTCTGGATAAAGTATCTCACTGTGATCCTATTCAATGCACCTACTGCACTTGATTCCTTTGCCTAAAGACATCACACTTTGATGATTTTAGACTCATCATAACACATTTGATCCCACACAAATGCTAGCAAAAGATTCTACAACTTTAATGAGATAAAGGCCCCTAACATTTATCTTAAGTTGTGAATATTATTCAAGACTAACTAAAGAATTGTATCTACCTCATACACATCCAGATGTATGAACGGTTCTTCTTTTATCATAGTCTTTTGACCTTATTATTATTTACTTTTGACCTTATGATTTATCAAGTCATTGAAGCCAAAGAGGAAACAAAATTATCTCATACCAAGATATCTTCAAATCCGTTGATTAGCTAAAGTTGACCTCATTTAAACGCAACACCTCACCTAATAAGGGGGATTTGATTCAGTGATTTAAGGCGGAAGAATAACCAGCTAAACAAAAAATCTACATTAAAAATATGTCTTCACAAGCATGAAGATGAAATAAGATCAAGACTAAAAATTTGCCACTAGAGATTAAAGCTCCATTGTCGCCTAAATTCTATCAATAGAACACGGCCTCCAACGAGGAATTTTTCCACTTATCGATAGGCACAAGGTTGCCACCTCCAGTCCATTCAGAGAGAGAGAGGGAGAGAAATTGAGCGATTTACACCCATTGTAATCAGCTAGAATTAGACAATAAAACAATACCATTTTCATCATACATCTCCTTTAGTGTTTCATTACCGTCTCACCTCTTTCTTAACATATAACCCTGGTATCGAGGGTACCTATCCTGACCTTAACCTTCGAGGTTATGGTCTTGAGGGTGTTAATTGATATTCCTCACCTTAAGAGAATTTTCAGTTCGCACTTTTTGGCATTGCCTGTGGGAATATCCACACCCATTTTTCTATCACATGTTTGAATTTCTTTTACAGAAACGGTCGTGCCATGAAGCTTCGATCTTCCCAGTGGCATTATGAGGCGTTAGGGCGCAAATACGCAGACTCTACCTGAAAGACCTAAACGAAGGGAAAGAAATTGAAACACTTAAGTCCTACTCTGGTACCGATCAATACAGCTAAAGCCTTAGTACCCCCGGTAAGAAGTAAGGCCGTTATAGATAAATAGGTTGTGGCTTTCGTGGAAAGCGTCCACCTACGATTGGTTGTGAAGGGAATCACTTATTAACGGGTAGGACCTAACACCCGTGAATGTCCTAATGAGCTAGGGACGAGGAAGACCGCTTTTAACCGATTGGGGCAACTATCACCAGCACCTGTCCGTGACAGGTTAGGGCCCACGCCTTAAATCCGGGATAGATTAGGGCTTATGCCCCTAAATCCGTGGGGACCAATCGGATACCATCCACGGTAGGTGTGGCCACCCATCAATGTACCAGCAAGGAGGCCCAACCACCTAGCACAACCAGCGGATACCAGAGTAGTGACTCAGGCCAATGCACGGGGTAGTAGGGGAAGTAACCGAGGAAACCCCCTCAAGAGGACAATCGAGGTGGAGATCCTACGTAATCTGAGATATCAGACAACGAAAGCTCCAAGGTCGAGTCTAAGAATGTCGGGAGCAGACGCCTGTGAAATCAGATATCTCAAATGTAAAAAGAGATCTATAAGCTTAGAAAGAGCAGTCACAATGAGGACAGGCACAGAAATGACCAAAGGACCCTCTGGGCAAGATGAATGCCCTTTCCTCCTGAAGGATCACAGAAGAAGAGCTCCCTTCGAAGTTTAAAATATCAGCCTATAAATTCTCTGGTACCGAATTTCCTCTGAGCAACCTAGAGAGCTACGTCCAGCAGATGGAGGTCTAGAATATGACTCGGGCGGCAATGTACAAGATGTTTCTGACCACGTTAACCGATTATGCCAAGACATGGTTCAGAAAGCTGCCTCTTGGTAGCGTAGACAGGTTGACCAAGCTCTCCATTGATTTCTGCTCAAAGTTCCAAGGATTCAAACCACGACCCAAGGATCCTATCCCTATCAAGTACGTAATCTAGGTTAAAGGGGCAATTCTCAGGTTCTACGTGGAGAGGTTCCCTAAAGAAGTCATCCAGATGGAAGTCTTCGCTGACAAGGAGACCTTGGCTAACTTTCATAGGAAACTATGGGTCGAAAGGCTATTCCAGTCATTCGGCAAACACCATCTAGAGACCTATCAGAAAGCCTATGATAGGGCCCTCGAGCAGGTAGAGATAGACGAGTAACTTCGGGTGAAAATTGAGTGAGATGACACGAGGACTTCTATACGCCAGAAGAAAGAGGCTCTCAAACCTTCATCGATCGAAAAGCCCAGAACAGACCATCTGACCAGTCTACATAACATCCACCACCTCTTCAACTTCAGCAGTACAGTTATCCGGTTAGGTGAACCTCTCCTCGAGCTTTACCACCCTAAGAGTTGTCATCTCCATGACCCAGGATAAGAGAGGATATAGCCACTACACCCCTCTAAACGCTTCTCATGAGACAATATATTTGGCTATCTGAGATAAGGGATGCTTAGAAAACCAGGTCACATAAAAGCACCAGCAGATGCAAGGAACCGATACAAGTATTACAATTTCCACGAGGATGTTGGGCACAACACATCAGAGTGCTACAACTTGCGTAACCAGATTAAAGCTCTGGCAAGAGAAGATTGCTTGGTAGTGTAGTGAAAATTGCACAACGGAAACGTAAAATTAGGGTTTTAATATATTTTTTAAAAAAACCCATTTAAAGAAAGAACTTTAACCCTAGATTAATTGATGTATATTAAAAGTTCGTACATTTTTTTTCTGTGACGATTAAACTAGCATCGAATTGAATCCGTAAGATCTTCCAATCTAATCACGAACGTGAATCACCTAGGAGTGTGGGCTCACTTTCTTTAAATTGTATACCTGAGGATGAAAACAAACAAAATCTTCTTCTTTGTTAGACACAACAATCCTCCAAGAGAAAAACCAAGAAAGTCCGGTCGCTTGTGAATTATCAATCAAATTGATTGAAACTCGTGTAAACCTTGATTTGATGTTGTACACAAAACCCTTTTGATGCAAAGGATACTAGTAGACTATCGAAAAAAAAAAGTTTCCTCTTTATCTATGCTTGGCCGAATTTATCACACAATGAGTTAGAAGAATTTTTTTTATAACCATAAAAAACAACTGCTCACACCAAAAATTAAGACTTGATCGAAATTCTATATAGTAGTATATATATGTGGCCGAAAATCCTCCTAGAAAGAGGATTTCTACTTCACCATGAATCCTATCAAAATTTGGACTCAATCCTCTTTAAAAAAAATATTTCTTTTTAATTTAGAAGACCAAATCCTCTCCTAAGAAGGATATACATTATGGGAAAGAATCCTTTCCTTAGGAGGATTAACTTTGTGGGCAAGAATCCTTTCTTTAGAAGAATTTACTTGGTGACCAAGAATCCATTTCAAAGAAGAATTTTTTTCTAAACCATTACTCCTAATCCAACTCAAATCGTGTATTTATTCAATAACAAATTATTGAATATAATTAAATTGTGACTAAATTAAAACTTTTTAATTTGACAAATTGTCAACTAGAGCTTTAATAGAAATTGAATACTTCCTAATTTGACTAGATAAATAAATTTCTTTTATTTATCTACTTACCATTTATAGTATTTGATACTTATCATATTACCAAAAATAATATGCCTCTAGGAGACCATCTTCTACTAGAAAAAAGATTTTGACTTTTATTTAAATAATTAATTTCCATTTAATTAAATAATAAAATAAAAAACAATATATAAGACAAATAAATAGTCCCTTGCCGGCCAAGCCTATATATATGGGCGATTTATTTTTTTATTAATTCAATTGGACTTAAATTAAAGGTCCACATGTGAACTAGACCCATTTTTACAAATAGAAACAAGTCTGCATGCCTCAATACAATTCTAAATGGACCCATAAATTGGTCCGGTAGAATATATCAAGTGATCCATGCAAATTCTTGTGGATTGGGGATCTTGGCGAGATACCTAAATTTAAGCTCCAATAGACACAACCTAATCACAACCAATAAAATATTCACTTAGTTTTAATCTAATAATTTTAGTTCATTCCACTAAAGAACTAAAATTGAACTCCTAAATAAAGATAGAATAAGTTAATATTGCTCATTTATACCCTAGCAACTTTATTGAAGATAGTGTATCATCGAGAAGAATACTAGTAATCACCCAGAGCTCATAGACCGTCTATAGCTCTTCAAGTTTCCATATTTACTCACATGACCATATTTTGAACTTGGATATTTTGACTTGTCCAGAAGCCATGTTCAATAGACACTATTGAAAACTTAACATTAAGATTTAATATCCAATACCTCAAAATATCCATATGATGGTATTCTACTCACATTTAATAAATGGAGCCACGATGTCCATATCTATAAATGAAGTCCTCTATCGATTAACAAACGAATACCACCAAACCATCGAGGTTACATTATGTTATATAATCAAACTCATTGATAGCTCAAATGATAACACTTGCAACCATAAGTCCACCATTTATCTCAAGATTGAGATAGACTCTCTGATTGTCCTCAAGTGAAAACATTTATCCACTAGCTGTTTTGGATAATTTAATTCACTGTGATCCTATTCAATGCACATAGTGCACTAGATTCTTTTTCCCAAATACACCACACTTTGATGATTTTAGACTCTGTTAGGTTTAAGTTTGTGTTGGCATTAATTCCATATCAAAATGATGATTACTTGTAATGATTTAGTTGTTTAGATTCATGATGGTTCAAGCTTCAAAGAAGAATGCGCAACAAGTCAAAGTAAGTTCTAAGTTTTCAAAGAGAAAGGATGCAATTTGATTCTACAAAGGTATACTAAGACCTTATCTTTCTCTTACAAGGCTTAGTCACACACACACAATTCATACATTTGCGTCCCTGCATCGTTGTGTACCATTATAGGCACACACATATAATTCATTCATATGTGTCCCTGCATTGTTGTGCACCATGTATAACACATTCACACACTTGAAGATGAATGCTCATGCATTAGTATGGAAATTACATGTTTTGGAAAATGCATGATTGGAAACTACCTCTATGTAGTTTGCATTCTAGTGTGAATTGTGTTTGTGTGTGTATATGTTTGTATAACATGGATATTTAACTTGAATTTAGTTTTAAATCATTCTTGATTGAGTTCTGGTCATTTCAGTTACTCATACTGTTGATTTCAAGTTCTAAGTCAAAAGATACTACACTTTCAACTCATGTTGTTTACATTGTCTTCGTATTTGTATATCGCGTTGAATTATTATTTTCTGGGTTGAGTATCTTATATTTCCATGTCCCTGTGAGAGTTATGGTTTGTAATCCGTAAATAGATTTGAATTCTGAGTTCAGAGGCCGGAGAACGGTCGAAGAACGTGATGGAAGCGCAAGGGGATTGCACCATGGCCGAAGGCCATGAAGTGGTGCAAGCATAAGATGGCGCGTGGCCATCTCGGCTGCAACACCTTGCTGCCCCGAGATGCCCATGCTCCATCTCGGGGAAGCAATAACATAGAAGGGCAAAATAGTCTTTTGGCTTCTTTATTTCTCTCTCATTTATATTCTCTTTCCCTCTCACATTTCATTCTAAGAAGAAATTCAAACTTGTGTGCAGAAATTTTTGCTCTACATTTTCTCACCTTCCAAACACCATAACTTCTTCATTTGAACTCCGGTTTGAGTGATTCAAAGTTGAGAGTGTTTTTTTATTCATCCTCCATCTTTTCTCTGAAGGTTTGAGTTATTGTTATTGCTTTTTTTGGAGTGTAAACACACAAAAACGGGACTGCACCTAAATCAACTAAGGTATTGATTTTCTCTCAAAGTTTTCTTTTTAAAATTGGTCAATTGCCTTGGGTTTTCTTCTTCAACTTATATATGTGTATTGTGAGTTTTCTTTTAAGGCTAGGTTGAGTTTCAATTGAATCGTAGATGTTGGGTTAGGTTTTTATTTTGCCTATGTTTTCACATGTTTGGGATTGTATTGTGTTTGATTGATTGATTTTGTGAAAAATAGTTCCTCACATGTATTAGTCTCTCTTGGTCGAATTCTCATATCAATACTTGTGTTTATGTTCTTTTGAGCTATTCATGTTTCTTGTTGAATTTATGATTAAGAATACGCTCTAGAACTTTAGCTTAAATCTAAATGACTTTGTCATATGATTTTAGCAAGTTTTCGGTATGTGTCATTTAAACTTGATCTTGTGATTTATTGAACATATCTTGTGATTCAAGTTTAGATCTATACATGTATCTAGGTTGTGATTAATGTTGAACATATCTTACATGATCTAGATGATTTAAACATGCATGATTGACTAGACTACATTTCATTTGTGCATTCATGCTCATGTCTAGTATTTTCCATAGAATATGTTGATCATAGCATTCTATATTGCGTGCTTGTTTACATTTTACATTCATGATCACCTAGATGCCTTGTGAGAAGGAATTCTTGACAATAGGTGTGAAACCTATGTTGTTGAGCAAGAAGTCTTGGCAGGAGGTGTGAGACCTTGGATTGTCAAGCAAGGAAGTCTTGGCTAGAGTCCGGAGGACTCGGATAGTCGAGCAAGAAGTCTTGCCTAGGGTCATGAGGATTCGGATATATGATCAAGGAAGTTTTGACTAGAGTCGGGAGGAATCAGATAGTTGAGCAAGAAGTCTTGCCTTGGGTCGTGAGGATCCGGTAAGGTAAGTGAGGAAGTCTTGACAAGAGGTGTGAGTCTCGGATTGTTGAGCATGTGGGTGACATCTTTATGAGTAGTATAAGAGGGTAGTTTCTAGGTGAAGGGGTCACTTGAGATATTGTACTTGTCTTATCTACTAGTGGATTTTGTTTGCCGGTAGCTGCTAACCCGTGGATGTTTCCTCTTCGGAGGTTTACCGCGTTATATCTTGTGTCAACTTCTCTTTATCCCTATCTCTCTAGTATTTGTATTTGTTATTTGAATACTATGGATAGAACTCTTTATGTAAGTTAAATTCCTTTCTATAATATAGATTGTGTATGTGTTACACGTACTTGTTTGTATCACACTTTACTTGTATTATTTATTGACTAAATGTCTCTAATTAATATATATATTGTGATACAAGCAATCTAGAGGGACAAACTCTTGTTTGTTTCTAAGGGAGTCGAAAAAGGTGTTTAACCTATTCACCCCCCCTCTAGGTTAGCCTTGAGCATTTAACCGTGTTTGTATTTTTTCAGACTCATCATAACACATTTGATCCCACTCAAGTGCTAGCAAAAGGATCTACAACTTTGACAAGATAAAGACTCCCAACCTTATCATAAGTTGTGAATATTATTTAAGACTAACTAAAGAATTATGTCTACCTCATACATTTCTATATATATGAACAATTCTTTTTTTCTCATAGTCTTTTGACATTATGATTATTTACTTTTGACAATTATAATAATTAAACTATAAATGCTATAAGATTTGTTAAACTAGAAATCACTTTATTAATATGAAAAGATTGAAAAATACATTATTATACTCTTTCTATCGAGAATAATCCCAATTATCTCCCACTTGCTCTATAACAAATGTGTCACATCTCTCATCCCTGTGTTCTCTAGATTCCCATCAAAACTCTTTTGTGGAAGAGCCTTTTTAAAGGGATCAACTAGATTTTCTACAGATGCGATCTTGGTAATCATCACGTCACCCCTATGCACAATTTCCATCAGAAGGTGATACTTACTTTCAATGTGTTTCCCTCTTTTATGACTTCTTGGTTCCCTCGAATTAGCCACTACTCCACTATTGTCACAATAGATAGTGATCTGTTTATTCACATCAAGAACCACTACCAAGTGATTAGGAATTGTTGGAGCCAGATAGCCTCTTTATCAGTCTAACATGTAGCAACATACTCGGCTTCTATAGTGGAATCAACAATACAAGATTGCTTGATACTCCTCCAATTGTAAACACAGATGAAGTCAAAATGCTATTGAAAATTGAAATCTGTATACCCAACGGGTATTATACCTTCTCCAGAGTATACAAGCATATAATCTCTCGTTCTCCAAAGATATTTAAAAATATGCTTGACTGCCATCCAGTGATCAGGACTAGGTTTGATTGAAACCTGGTAACTATGTGAACAACAAAACAAATATCTGGTATAGTGCATAGCATTGCATATATGAGACTTCGAACTGTCGAGGCATATGGAATCCTACTCATGAATTGCTCTTAATGCTCATTCTTAGGAACCTGTTCCTTAGATAGTTTGATTCCATAGCTGAAAGGTAACATACCTTTCTTGGAATCTTACATGGAAAACCTAGACAAGATTTTATCTATGTATGAAGCCTAAGATAATGCAATCGTTCTATTCTTTCTATCTCTTATGACTTGGATACCAAGAATATAACTTGCTTCTCCTAAGTCCTTTATATCAAATTGTTTTGCTAACCATTCATTTACTGATGTCAATACACCTATATCGTTTCCGATGAGTAGTATATCATCAACGTAAAGAACTAGGAAAACCAACATGTCACCTTTAATCCTTTTGTATACACAGGGTTCGTCAAGGTTTTGAATAAATCCAAAAGTTTTCACGGGTTGATCGAACCTTATGTTCCTGGATCTGGATGCTTGCTTCAATCCATATTTGGATGTTTGCAACTTGCATACCCTTTCTTCTTAACCTTTTTCAATGAATCCTTCTGGTTGCATCATATAGATGCTTCCATCAAGACTTCCATTAAGGAAAGTCATCTTGTCATCCATTTGCCAAATCTCTAGGACTAGAGATGCCACAATGAATAAGAGTATCCTAATGGATTTAAGCATGGCCACATGAGAGAAGGTTTCTTCATAATTGATACCTTCCTTCTGTGCATAACCTTTAGCTACCAATCTAGCTTTAAAGGTTCCACCTCTCCATCCATTCCTCTTTTCCTCTTGTATACCCACTTGCACTCAATGGCTTTTAACCCTTTAGGAAAGTCTACAAGAGACCAGACTTTGTTTTTGAACATAGATTTAATTTAACATTGTATTGCCTTTTGCCAATGGCGACAATCAACATCTTCCATTGCTTCCTTTTACGTATAGTGATCATCACCGTCCAGGAGATTCTTTATAGATTCTCCTCGACCGATGTATCTCTCGGGTTGTCTACTAACCGACGAGGTATGATAAATTGTTGATATTGTGTTGGTGCGCTAGGTTGTGAAACCTTTTGTGAAATTGTATCTCCTGAAAACTCATTAAAGGTCAATTCTACTTTTAGGCACAAAATTATTCATAGAGTCATCTTCTAGAATTTAGCATTTGTCGAAACAAATACTTTAAGACCTGAAGGACTATATAAATAATATGCTATTGTTTCTTTTGGATACCCTATAAATATGCATGTTTCTGAACGGGACTCCATCTTTTCTATCTTTATTTATAACACGTGCGCAGGACATCCAAATATCCTTAAGTGTTGTAAACTAGGCTTTCAACCGGTCCATAACTCATGCGGTGTTTTAGGAACCGACTTAGATGGTACATCGTTTAGAATGTACATAGAGGTTTGTAAAGCATATCCCCAAAAGAATTAGGGAGCATTGAATAACTCAACATAGACCTAATCTTGTCCAAAAGAGTTCCATTTCTCCTTTCCGCCACCCTATTTTGTTGAGGTGTACCTGGCGCAAACTAAGAAATTATCTCAATACCAATTAGATATTGCTAAAACTCACCAGATAGATATTCTCCACCACAATCAGACCTCAAGATTTTTATGCATTTCTCAAGCTGATTTTCTACTTCAGCTTTAAATGTTTTGAACATGTCAAAAGCATCTGACTTATGTCTCATGAGATATACATAACCAAATCTTGAGTAATCATCCATGAAAGTGATGAAGTACTCATATCCACCTTTAGCTTGAATGCTAATAGGACCACACATATTAGTGTGTATCAATCCTAAACATTCAGTGGCTCTTGTGCCTTTTGTCGTGAAATACCTTTTGGTCATCTTACCTTCAAAACAAGATTCACAAATTGGTAAATCATTAACCTTTAAGTCACTTAAAGGTCCATCACTAACCAATCTTTTGATCCTATTAAGGTTAATATCACCTAGGCGCAAATGTCATAGGTAGGTTTCATCTTTTGATAATTTTACTCTTTTATGATTAGTTTGTGTTGATTCCGTCTATAACAAGTGAGAGTTATTTTTATGCAAGTAGAATAAGCCATTTTCCAATGTACCTTTGCAAACAAATTTGTTATTCTTACTTATAATAAAATCTTTATTAAAAGTAACGGAATATCCAAATTTATTTAGACAAGAAACCAAAATTAAATTCCTCTAGAATTGTGGTACATAATAGACGTTTATTAAATGTAAATGCCAATAAGAATCTAAATTGATTCTAATATCTCCCACTACACTAGTAGACACCAACGCTCCGTTGTCTAAACGCAAGTTGAATTCATTCACATTTATTCTATTCCTTTGTCCCTTTTCACCATAAAGGAAACACTTTCCTTTGATCTTGTTTACTATCTTGGTCTCCTTATAGGTAGACCCAAATTGTTTTTTCTTTTGTTATTTCTTGACCTTCTACTGGATCTTAACAGTAGCAACTTTACCAACCATATGAATCTCTTGACCCTTGCCTTTCACAAGAATCTTTTTGGTGCTTTGAACATCTTTCATCAGGCCTTGCAAGGTGTATTCCTTATTTGTTCAAGGTGTAGTCCAACTTGAACTAATCAAAGGAATCCTACTACGAGTTGGCAATCATATAAATTTTTCGTCGTCTCACCATCTATCTCAGCACCGTTGAGTTCAACAATGTTGAGATGTGCTATGACTTTCATCATGTGATTATTCACAGCCTGTCTAGGTTTCATCCAAAGATTCATGAGAGAAGTCACTGCCTCTCTCTTAGTCGTCCTAGACTTCATAGCAAACAATTCTTCCAGAGACAACATTTTATCAGCAACAGTCTCCATTCCTTCATGTTGGTGTTGCAACACGTCGGAGATGGTGGTTATAATGTAACGTACATTTAACCATCTCATCTGAAGACTTCCACTACCGATACTTATCATTTTGCTCCATATTAGATTCATTAATAGGAGTAAGTGTTTTAGGAATAGACAGAACGAACTTATGGTTTTTCAACTTGCAACAGCAACCTAATTTTTCTTTTCCATGTGACATAATTATCATCAGTTTAAGTATTATATTTTAAGATGTTTGATTATAGATGGGGTCATGATTTCTTTTTAATAACAAAAATTATATAAGTAAACAATCATTATAAAACACTTTCAAATATTTATCTTGAATTAAATAATATAATTCAATCGTAAAAATTCAACGGTGATCCAACACCGATAAATGTCACACCTTTTTGGGAGCTCGCACCACTTACTAGTTGGACTAGGACTCACATAATAGTTAACATAACAACCAGCGTTTTCAATTTTAGCTTTGCAATTTTATTAACAAGAACTCATGGGAGGATATTAATAAAATCACATTGAGTGTGTTATCAAGTTATCGACCTTCAATATAATCCCTCACGAATATCCCTCCTTTAGGAATAGATATCGTTTGGGTTAATTGTCTAGTCTATCCTTATAAGGAAGTATCTTGCTAAATTCTACTCTTGAATACCTCTTGGGAGGTTATTACACGAAACATAAAGCTCAGCTAATCTTGGAGGCAGTAGGTGTTCCAAAACACCTTCTCCCACTCAATTGTTTAAGGTGTGTGATCGAATTCCAAGGAATGATTTACCAAGTTATGTAGATGCCAATTACACACCTAAACCATTCAATGCATGTTCATACCAAAGAGATATATGACTGGCACTCCTATTCTATATGACATGTTATCAAACATTGACAAACATTGTAATATTTACAAAAATATAAATAGCAATAATTTTGGTCCATCCTAGAAAATCAAGTAAATTACATATGTCTTGGAATACAAAAAAAAAAAACTCCTTTGTTGGCGAAAAAGTCATTACACGATCTTCGTCGTTTGGACTCCCTCGGCTTTCTCCCATAGGCGTGCATACCCTTGGCTCCCTCCCATGGGCGTGCGCAGCCCACAACCTTTTAAAGGTTTGCCATGAGTAGCCCATGGCTTCCAAAGGGATGCCGTTCGTAGCCCAAGCCACAACAATAGTGACCACGTGCTTTTCGCACGCACGTTTGTTGCTATGGCTTGCACAGTCCCAAACTTGTTCTGATTGCTTCGAATTCTTTAAACCTTCGAGTCTTCGATACTTGAATGTATTACAAAAGAATTTTAAATAAAAAATACTGCAGTTTTTTTTAATTACAATATAGTGCAGTGTTTTTATTACAACAACAAAATAAATAAAAATTTTACAACTACCAAGAAGAAAATTATGACGATGACTAGCCACCCTTCTTGTTACAATCCCAAAATAAAAATATATTGAAATTTCGGGACCAAAATTGAGCAATAACAAACCTCGTATAAAACATATATATATATATATATATATATATATATATATATATATATATCCATACATTCCAATGTAAATATATATGCAAATACCTAGAGTGTCATCTCTTTCTAAAACACGCATATACAATAAAAAGAAAAGGATTCACATACACATACATCAATTAATCAAGGGTACAACCAGGCTCTGATACCAATTGTAGGGAAAATTGAGCAACAGAAGCGTAAAATTAGGGTTTTGATATATTTTAAAAAAATTCCCATAAAGAGAAATAACCTTAACCCTAGATTAATTGATGTATATTAAAAGTGTCGTACCTTTTTTTTTTCTGTGACGATTGAACTGGCGACGAATTGAATCCACAAGATCTTCCAATCCAATCATGAACGTGAATCACCTAGGATTGTGGACTCCCTTTCTTTAAATTGTATACCTGAGGATGGAAACAGACAAAATCTTCTTCTTTGTTAGTCATAATAACCCTACAAGAGAAAAACCAAGAACGTCCGGTCACTTGTGAATTATCAATCAAATTGATTGAAACACACGTGAACCTTGATTCGATGTTGTAAACAAAACCCTTTTGATGCAAAGGATACTAGTGAACTATCGGAAAAAAAAACTTTCCCTCTTTTCTCTATGCTTGGCCGAATTCTTCACACAATGAGTTTGAAGAAGTTTTTTTTAATTATGTTCACAATAAAAATTAAATATAAAACAACTTCTCACACTAAAATTGAAGGCTTAGTCGAAATTTTATATTGGAGTATATATAGGTGGCCGAAAATCCTTATAGAAAGAGGATTTCTACTTCACCAAGACATCTATCAAAATATGGAATCAATCCTCTTTAAAAAAAATATTTCTTTTTAATTTAGGAGACAAAATCCTCTTTGAAGAAGGATTTACTTGATGGGTAAGAATCCTTTCCTTATGAGGATTAACTTGGTGGGCAAGAATCTTTTCCATAGAAGGATTTACTTGGTGACCAAAAATCCTTTTCTAAGGAGAATTCCTTTCTACACCAAGACTTCTAATCCAACTCAAATAGTGTATTTAATCAATAACCAATTATTGAAAATAATTAAATTGTGACAAAATTAAAACTTCATAATCTGACCAATTGTCAATTAGAGTTTTAATAGAACTCAAATACTTCCTAATTTGACTAGATAAATAAATTGCTATTATTTATCTACTTATCAAATATAGTATTTGATACTTATCATATTACCAACAATAATATGACTCTACAAGACCATCTCCTACTAGAAAAAAAAATTGACTTTTAATTAAATAATTAATTAATTTCCATTTAATTAAATAATTAATTAATTTCCATTTAATTAAATAATAAAATTAAAAACAATATATAAGACAAATAAATAGTCCCCTACTGCCCAAGCCTATATATATGGGAGAAATATTGTTTTCTTTATTATTATTTTAATAAATCTGTTGGACTTAAATAAAAAGTCCACATGTAAATTAGACCCATTTTTACAAAAAGAAACAAGTCCACATGCCTCAATACAATTCTAAATGAACCCATAAATTGGTCCGGTAGAATATATCAAGTGATCCATTCAAGTTCATATGGATTGGGATCTTAGAGGGCTATCTAAATTTAATCTCAAATAGACACAACCCTATCACAACCAATAAATGATTCACTTAGGTCCGATCTAATAATTTTAGTTCATTCCACTAACGAACTAAAATTGAACTCTTAAATAAAGAGAGAATAAGTTAATATTGCTCTTTCATACCATAGACAACTTTATTAGATATAGTGTATCATCGAGAAGAATACTGGTAATCACCAAGAGCTCATAGACCGTCTATAGCTCTTCAAGTTACCATATTTACTCACATGACCACATTTTGAAATTGGATGTTTGACTTGTCCAGAAGCCATGTTTCAATAGACACTATTGAAAACTTAACGTTAAGATTTAATATCCAATACCTTAAAATATCCAAATGATGGTATTCTACTCACATTTAATAAATGGAGCCATGATGTCCATATCTATAAATGAAGTTCTCTATCGATTAACAAATGAATACCACCAAACTATCAAGGATAGACTATTTTATATAATAGTACTCGTTGATAGCTCAGATTATAAAACTTGCAACCATAAGTCCATAATTTATCTTAGGATTGAGATAGACTCTCCGATTGTACTCAAGTGAAAACTTTTATCCACTGACGGTTGTTGATAAATTAATTCACCGTGATCCTATTCAATGCACTTACTGAACTAGATTATTTTTCCTAAAGACACCACAATTTGATGATTTTAGACTCATCATAACACATTTAATCCCACTCAAATGCTAGCAAAAGAATTTACAACTTTGACAAGATAAAGGCGCCCAACCTTTATCTTAAGTTGTGAATATTTGTTTAGACTAACTAAAGAATTGTGTCTACCTCATACATATCTATGTATATGAACAATTCTTCTTTTCTCATAGTCCTTTGGCCTTATGATTATTTACTCTTGACAATTATAATAATAAAATTATAAATGCTATAAGATTTATTAACTAGAAATCACTTTATTAATATGAAAAGATTGTCAAATACATTATTATAGTCTTGTTATTGAGAATAATCCTAACAGGTAGAATTCCTACAACAAGTTAGGGATAATATCCAGACCAGGAAAGTAGTACAAACAAAGATCAGAGACCACCCTAGAAGAGAAAAAGAAAGTAGAAGGACTTGATGCAACAGATCCAGGTCTTACATACTATTAGTGGAGGCCCCACCTTGGTAGGAACCTCCAATAATTCCATAAAGAACCACACAAGGAAGATTCCTAGTATTAAAGAGTGGTGTGGTATATTTAAAGTATGTTAGAGCATGCTACAACAGTTGTACCACCCTTCTGTATTGCTTCACAGGGGACTCCATCGTACTTGTAGGATCAAAGATTCTACCACTAGTCATCGACACTGCTCCCTACAGCAGAATGTCATGACGGACTTTGTTGTGGTTGACACCCAGTCGGTCGACAACGCCATTTTAGGAAGGCTGTTTCTATCCACGCTCAAGGGGGTTCTAGGCATCTACAGCAACACTCTGAAGTTTCCAGTTAGGAACGACATAAGAGAAGTGCATGGAGACCAGCAAGCCGCTCATAAGTGCTATGCTGTGTCGGCCAATCCCATCGTATTGGCGAATCAGTTTAAATAGGTTGTAGTTATCCGTGGATGGAGAGCGCCAGAGTTAGAGGACCAGTGAAACAAATTACGGTGTGTTTAATATCAATCTAGAAGGGGGTGAATAGATTTTAATTAAATTTACCCAATTTTTGTTAATGGCCAATTAGACGAAAATACCCCTAACTAGTCACAATAATAAAACAAGTGTAATAAAATGACACTTGAGATATACGTGGAAACCCTCTAAATAGGAAAAACCACTGGTTGTTAAGTGCGCCACACTCGAATAACGAATCCTCTGATGATAGAGACAGTACAATCTACTCTCGGTATAAAACTCACTACCATTACCTAATCCCGGTATTAAGTGAACCTAGTCCATTTTGCTTGTGATTTATGCTACCTAATCCCAGAAGCAACACAAGTCTTACTTCTTAATGAAGAGATAAAATGGCCTATGTAGATATATGATGATAGTCAAAGAACAAACAAAGCTAGGAAACCTTAGACTTCATGAGCTAAGTGATATATCGTAAAGCTTAGCTACACATAGATCAAACAATCTTATGAAGCTATCACAATACAACACTCAATCATGTCATCACAAACAATCTCTATTTTGTATCAAGAATATATTCTAAGAGCATACAAATGATAAAAGAGATGGCTTGATAAGAAAAACACTAAACTTAGATAAAGGTAGTGAGAAACTTACCAAACAAGATTTGATGATGCAAAACCATACATGGATGAACTTTATATGACCATAGATGATGTAATAAGATGTTATGCACAAGGAGATGCTTTGAGTGTATAAAGGTGAGTTTTTGTGAGATTTTTCCTTTTGAAATATATTATAAGGAAAAGATATGATATTTGGAACTCTTAGTATGACCTGAAAATGAAGAGACACATATATAGGTGTCAAAAATGAACTACTGTCGTTTAAAGAAAAATTGCTAGATCTATATAGTGCACGGGTCTGTACCGCACAGTGACCCGCACTATGCCTTGCCAATGTCCTCGTATTGCCTATAAACCTAGAGATAAAAAAACATCGCCCAGTGCAATACGCTGGTCCTATACGGGTTTCAACCCTCGCAAGTGTCCGCGTATTAAACTTTCATCGAGAGAAAAAAGTCACTTAGCCAGCCAGTGCGCGAGTAGCCTACACGTGCACTAACCCGCATAGTAGAGACACCAAAGGTTTCTCATCGCATTGAAAAGAGCACACCATCTGCATGCACGAACGTATCCGATCAAGCAACAAAATACGAATTAAACACACAACAAACACACTATGAATGCACATATACATCAATGAAGCACACATGCATAACAAACAATGCAATTGAGTGTGTGTATGTGTGAGCAACACATAATGCATGTCAATAAAAATGCAAAGATGTGATAAATATAAAAATGTAAGAAGAATTATCAAAACATGAATGTACACAAAAATAAACACAAAACATATATGAATAAGAGATATGCATGAGTTGTGAGTGTGTGCAACTATAGCTCTTCAAAGCAAGTAAGCACACAAAAATTTTACCTTTAATGATTCTTCTCTTAAGGACTTGAGAGCCTAAGCTACCCTTACATCAAATCCCAAAATATGGTTTGTTCACGAAATGAGCCAATCAATAAATGAGGACATTACAATCTCCCTCTTTGGCTATTTCATGACAAAACCACCACTCACATTGATTCTCAGAAAAATAGAAAATTGAAGCACCGGGAAGGTATTCTACATTACAAAGAGATATATGTATATATATCAAACTTCAGATCTTCAATCTTCAATCTCTTGTAGAACTATCAACCCTTCAAAACAAAAACAACTACACTTTCCAAATCAAGTGTATGTGAGATGATCAAGTGAACATAAAACAAAAGCATTTGTATTTAAGAGTATGAGTACAACATCATGCAATGTATGTGAAATGTATATGAATGCAATGCTCCCCCTCAAAGGCTTACTCTTCCTCAATATGTAATCTCCCCAACATGCCAATTCCCCTTACCAATATTCTACTCCCTCTTTTTATCATGATATAGGAAAAAGGAGCATTCCCCAACCAGGTCACTAATAGCAAAGAGAGAAAGTAGCATACAAGATATTTGCATATTCATATAAGCCACTTTTATGCAACTCAATTAATAAGAGAGAAACAAGGAGATTTATTTTTTGAAAATGTGTGAATAAAAAATGCTTTGCATACAAGACATGTTGCATTGAATGAAAAAATACAATGGTATTTGCATGGCAAATGACAAAGGTTTCCATTAGAATTCAAACCAACTTCACCATTTGTCATGGGAGAAGCAATGATATAGAGATTTTATAGATTTCAATTTTAAGAGCATCTATATCCAACTTTATAAACGAAACATGACATGAGCGACTTTGAACCCTATTTGATTTTTTCGGGTAAGATACTCGTATGATAATAGCCATGTTCAACTAATAAAGAAAGAGAGACGTTTCATTTGAGTCTCACTAGCTTTTCACACATTGTTATGCATTTAAATATTGCAACCATTAATTCATGCTTTATCATGTTTCATTAGCATGTCATTAAAAAAATCGTCATGTCATAGAGATAACTATAGGTAATTCAACATGTGCTTCCTATGTATTTCAAAAAATGCATGTTTGAACATAAATAAGACATAGATTGTAATCAAAGCAAGGTTCACACTTATTAAATAAAATATAGGTGCAACCAAGTTACTCGAGCAATTAATAAAGAAGCTTAAAAATTTTCAAATTTTTACACATTGTATTCGATAGCTCTCTTTGCTTGAGTTCCCCATATTGGGTCAATTAAAAAATTCATCATTCCACAAGGCAAATCCTAATAGATCTACTAAGTGTTTTAAATCGAGTAGCATCTAAGGGTTTAGTAAATTAGTCAGCTAGTTGATCATTAATACCTACATGTTCAAGTACTATGCAATTATGCTCGACTAGTTCTATAATAAAATGATGGAGGATGTCAATATGCTTAGTTTTAGAATGCTAAACCGAATTCTTGGAAATATTAATAGCATTCATGTTATCACAAAAGAGAGTGAGAGTGCCTTGGTTGAATCCGTAGTCCACTAGGATTTGCTTCATCCGAAGGATTTATGTGCATCCACTCCTCATAACTATGTACTCAGCCTCCGCAGTAGATAAGGAAATTGAGTTTTGCCTCTTGAAAAACCAAGAGACTAGATTGTACCCAAGGAAGAAGCAACCGCCCGATATGCTTTTCCTATCAACACAATTTCCTACCCAGTCCGCATCACTAAAGCCTACAAGACTAGCATTAATGCTAAAAGAGTACCAAATCCCATAGTTGGAAGTCTCATTCACATAGCGAATGATTCTCTTAATGGAAGAGAAACGGGACTCCTTAGGATCTGATTGGTACCTAGCACACACACCCACACTAAAATAGATATCGGGCCTACTTGAGGTCAAATGAATCAAGCTACCAATCATGCCCCGATATAGTGTTTTTCCACACTTTTACCATTAGCATCCTTGCTTAGCTTCAAAGTGGTACTCATGTGTGTATCACAATGTTTGGCATTTTCAAGGCTAAATTTCTTCACTAGGTTTTTGGCATATTTAGATTGGGATATGGAGATCCATTCATCCATTTGCTTAATTTGCAACCCTAGGAAGTAACTTAGCTCACCAATAAGACTCATCTCTAATTCCTGAGACATTATATCAATAAATTGTTGGACTTTGGTGTTGTTTATGGAGCTAAAAACTATATCATCAACATATATTTGACCTATAAAGAGCTCATCATTTTCTTTCTTGATGAATAAAGTCTTGTCAACACTGCCCCTTGAGTAGCCATTGTAAATAAGGTATAGAGTGAGAAGCTCGCACCAAACCCTCAGTGCTTGTTTCAAACCATATAAAGCCTTCTTGATACGGTGGACATGATCAGGGTGGTGTGTTTCTATAATCCCTTTGGGTTGCTCAACAAGCACCTCCTCTTGCAAGAAGCCATTAAGGATGACACTCTTAATATCCATTTGATTCAATTTGAACTTGTGCACACAAGAGATGGATAATAGAAGCCTAATTGACTCTAGATAGGAAACAGAAGCAAAAGCCTCCTCAAAGTCAATACCTTAGATTTGAGAGTATCCTTGTGCTACAAGCCTAGCCTTATTTCGTACAATGTTTCTATCTTTATCCAATTTGTTTCTATAAACCCATTTGGTTCTAATGACATTTGTGTTTTTGGGTCTAGGAATTGAAGTCCAAACCTTGTTTCTTTCAAATTGGTTTGGCTATTCTTGCACAGTAAGAACCCTAAATTCATCATTTAAGGCTTCACCAACCTTCTTAGATTTTATTTGAGAGGTGTAGCATGTGTGGTTAATTAGATTAGCTAATTGATGCCTAGTCCTAACACCCTCATTAATATCTCTTATGATTTCATATTTATCATAGAGTTTCCTTACCCATGGAGCGGGTTCTTTAGAGTTCATGAGAGGAACTCTATCAATAGGTATTGTGTTATCATCATCAACGTCAGATGCCCAACCATTTGGAGTCTCCATAAACTTCTCCAAAGGATAGTCATCAACTATATCAACCTCCCCCTTATGGTCAATAGACTTGAGCCTTGTATCATCAATGATAACATTGGATGATTCCGTGACAGTTTGAGTCTTCAAATTGAAAACTCTATAGGCTCTACTATTCAAAGCATAGTCAATAAAGATACCCTGATCACTTTTAGCATCAAACTTGTAGCACTTGCTTTCAAAAGTGTGAAAGTAGCTAACATTTGGCTTTCTACCTTTTCATAACTCATAGTAGGTTTGCCTAGTATGGGGCCTAAGAAAAACTCTATTTCCTATATAGCAAGCCGTATTGACGGCTTCGACCCATAGATTCTTAGGGATATTGTTGCCAAGCAATATCACACGGCCTATCTCTAAAAATGACCATATTTTTCCTGTCAACAACTCCATTTTGTTGAGGTGTACTAGGAGCAGAAAACTCCTGAGAGGTGCCTAAGCTATTGCAATAGCTTTCAAATTGGGCATTCTCAAACTCTTTCCCATGGTCACTCTTAATCCGTTTAATGCTTTTAATGTTTGAGTTCATTTCATTTCGAATTTTAGTACAAAGCATTTTAAACTTGGCAAAAGTTTTGGATTTTTCTCTAAGGAAATATGTCCATATGAACCTAGAGAAATCATCTACACAAACAAAAATGTATCTCTTTCCACCTAAACTCTTGGTTTGCATAGGACCCATAAGATCCATGTGGAGAAGCTCTAGGGGCTCTTTGGTGGAGAGATACTTGCCCTTTTTATGCACACTCTTGGTTTGTTTCCCTTGTTGGAAAAGTCTACAAACACCATTGTTCCCAAGCTTGGGTAGGCCTCGCACAATATTGAACTTATATAAGATTCGTAAATCCTGATAGTTCATGTGGCCAAGTCTTTCATGCCACGACTCAATTTGCTCATCCTTGGACATATTGGAAGAAACTATACTAGCTTCAAGACAATAACAATTGTCACTAGATCTCATTCGTTTTAACAAGGTTTATCCATTGGGTAATAGGACAGGGCAATCATTTTTGGAAAATAAGACGGAAAGTCATTCACCACTTACATGTGAAATGCTTATCAAATTGGCTTTTAGGCCATCAACAAACAAAGCATTAGACAATGAGGGTAATCAGGGAATGGAAATGGTTCCTTTCCGTATAACTTTCTTTTTGGATCCATCACCAAAGGTGACATTTCCTTCTTCCTCCATGACAGGAGTCTCAAAGAAACTCTTATTTCTCATCATGAGCCTAAAGCACCCACTATCCAAATACCATAAATTAGAAGAATTGGCCTTTAAGGTAATTTGTGCAACATGGAAAAAGTGTTCATCTCTTCTAATCTACCTAGGTGAAACATTTTCTTTCCTAGTGGCAATGGTACATGGGCTCTAGGTGTCATAGGATCATGCAAAAGTGTTTCATTTTTTCTAGTGACATACATCTTGGCTTTAGCCTTTTTCTTCTCTATCATGCTTTCAAATTTACATAATTTTATATAACGAAAGCAATTTGGTCTAATGTGTCCATCAATACCACAAAAATGACATGTAAGGATCAATTTAAGGATCATACCATAGCTTTTAGGTTGCATAAAAGCCTTCTCATGTCTTTGCGGTTGTCTTGGCTATTGATAAGGATCTCTCATTCTTTGTTGTTGACCAAGACTTGAATGCTTCCTTGGTTAAGCTTGCATGATAGGTCTCTTCCCTTGATAGGGTTTCGATTGAGGGAAGTTAGCTTGAGGAGTTCTTATAGGATGAGCTTGAGGTAGACTTCTTGGTGCCACTTTCACTTGAGCACTTCCTGAACACTCTCATAGGTCAAGTTTCTTCCTAGGTGATTGATGAGGAGATGACTCCTTGAGATTCATAATCTTGACAAATATGGTCTTGCTTGGAGTGGAGGACATCTTGTCATCTTCAAACCCAAGCCTCTTCTTATCAATTAACCTCTTTCTAACATCTAACATGTGGTCAAGTTGTATAGTGCTAGACTTCACCTTGGTCATAAACTCTCTAGCATCTTCAAGCTCCTTTATCGACCCTTCTTTACTCCTCTTAGATAATTGTAACTCCTTTCTAAGCTTATATTCACTCTCCATGGTTCTCACCAATTCTTCACTTAGTTGGTCAACTTGAGTTGAGAGCTCTAGGTCTTATTCTTTTAATCTCTTAATTTCATTCTTGTTCTTTAACCTTGAACTCTCAAATTTGGCCATATAGTCTTTGAGATCCATTATATCCACTTTTCATTTGTTGATTGTGATGAAGATCCATCATTACTTGAGTCATTTTCCTCTTGACTCTCATCCTCTTCTTTATTAGCATCTTTGCTCTCATAAGAAGACGCAAAGGCTATAAAGTTAGCCATGAGTTCTTCATCATTCGAAGACTCATCTCCTTCATTGAAGTTATCACTTTCACTCCATGTGGTGGCCATCACTTTTCTCTTTTTCTTGACATTATGATTTACACATTAGGGTGCAAAGTGAATTATCCCGCCACATTCATAGCTTCTGGCACATTTTTTCGATCTTTTCTTGCATCGGCTAAAATTTAATGAAGTGAGTATTTTTCTTCAAGTATTGGCCCTTGGGTCTGAAACCTTTCTTTCACAGACTTGTAGAATTTCTTGAACTTTCTCATCAGTAAGGCCATTTCTTCATCCGAGTCATCAATCTCCTCCTTCTCATCTTTAGAGCCTTTCAAGGCAATTCCATTTTACTTTTTAAGAGGTGTGACGATAGGACCCTTCCAAGATTCATAAGTTAGAAGCCTCACAATCACCTCACTCGGCTTCATATCCGTGTAAGCACTATTCTCCTCTAAAGTCGTTACCTTAGACTCAAGTCTATCTGGTAGAGATCTCATAATTTTTTATTGATTCTCCTGTCAGAATATCGATCACCAAGTTTATGAATTTGATTCACAATGTCCATTAACCTTACTTTAAAGTCGTTGAAACATTCGTTCTCATCCATCCTAAGTAACTCAAATTGCATTTGGAGAACTTGAAGCTTTGATTCCTTAATAACTTCGATTCCTTCATATGCAACCACTAGAATGTCCCATGCCTTCTTTGCTATCCTAGTGTTTTGAACCAACTTATAATGATTCTCATCCATTGCACACAGGATGGCATTCATTGCCTTCCTATTCCATTTTGATGCCTCAAGATCTTTTGTGTTCCATTGTGGTTTTGGCTTGAGTACATCCTCTTCTTCATCCGTAGGAGTCATCATCAATGGTGTGTAGCCCTGTTCAACCGCCATCCATTCCCTGTCATGCATTTGAAAAATGTACAACACCATCTTGCCCTTCCAAGAGGTATAATTCAATCCGGTGAGTAAGAGAGGTTTAGTGCTAGAAGCGCCTCATTGCCATCGTTTCCACTCACTGTGTTTAGAATGAATGAAATGAATGCAAATGTATGACTTATCAAAGAATCACACAAAATGCAAAGCACACTAAAACAAGCAAGGATCGCCTAAGTATATATAGGAACCCGCTTTGATACCAATTGAAACAAATTAGGGGGTGTTTAAAATTAATCTAGGGAGGGTTTTTCTCATTAATGCATTTCTAGATATCAAAAGCTAAATGACATATCATAAAGCTTAGCTACACATAGATCAAACAATCCTATAAAGCTATCACAATACAAAACTCAATTGTGTCATCACAAACAATCTATATTTTGTATCAAAAAGATATTGTAAGAGCATACAAATGATAAAAGAGATGGCTTAAAAAAACACTAAACTTAGATGAAGGTAGTGAGAAACTTACCAAACAAGATGTGTTGATGCAAAACCATACATGGATGCACTCTATATGACCATAGATGATGCAAAATGATGTTTTTGTACATAAGGAGATGCTTTGAGTGTATAAAGGTGAGTTCTTATGAGATTTTTCCTTTTGAAATCTGTTCTAATGAAAAGATGTGATATTTGAAACTTTTAGTATGACCTAAAAATGAAGAGACATATATACAGGTGTAAAAAATGAAATGTTATCGTTTTGAGAAAAATTGTCAGATTTACATAGTATGCGGGTCTGTACGCTGGCCATACTTGCATAATGACTCGCACATACCCGCACTAAGCCACACAAATGTCCATGCATTGGCTAGAAACCGAGAGATTAAAAAAATCACCTAGTGTAGTGCATGGGTCCTGCGCAGGTTCCAACCTGTGCAAGTGTCCGCGTATTGACCTGTCACCGAGAGACAAAAGTCACTCAGCCAGCCAGTGCGTGGGTACTGCACGGGTAGCCTACCCACATACTAACCCACAGAGTATAGACACCAAAGGTCTCCCATCGTGCTGAAAAGAGCACACAATCGTGAACACGCGGAGGTATCCAATTAAGCAACGGAATACAAATTAGACACACAAAAAACACACTATGAATGCACGTAGACATCAATGAAGCACACATGCATAACAAATCAAATACAAGTGAGTGTGTGTGTGATCAACACATAATGCATGTCAATACAAATGCAAGGATGTGATCAATATAAACATGCGAAAAGAGTTATCAGAACATGAATGTACATAAAAATAAACACACAACATATATGAATAAGAGATATGCATGAGTTGTGAGTGTGTGTAACTATATTTCTTCAAAGCAAGTAAGTGCATAGAAATTTACCTTTGGTGCTTCTTCTCTTAAGGTCTTAAGAGCCTAAGCTACACTTACATCAAACCCCAAAATGTTGATTGTTCATAAAATAAGCCAATCAATAAATGATGACATTACAACCCGCTTACTATCAACCGAAGAAATTCTTCCCTTAGACAGGGACACCTTAGAAAACTATCTCCATTTAATTTCCTCCACGAGTGTATCTGTCGTGGCCACCATAAACCAAGGAATAGCTTAACGACATTCCTAATGCCTAGGCCGGGCACCACCCTTCACCAAGAAAGGTTTGAGTGTAAGATCATAGTTGCCATATAAATCTCGAGACCAGGATAGCTAGATAGCATTCTTGATGCCTTGGCTGGTACCACCCCTCGCCAAGAAATGTTTGAGTGTAAGTGCCTAATTTCAATCTAGATCTCGAGACCAAGATAGCTCAATAGCGTTCCTAATGCCTTGGCCAAGCACCACCCTCTAACAAGAAGGGTTTGAGTGTAAGTGCATAGTTGTCATCAAGATCTCGAGATCAGGATAGCTAGATAATATTCCTAGTGCCTTGTCAGAGCACCACCCCCGCCATGAAGGGACCGAGTGTAAGTGCATAGTTCATCCAGATCTCGAGACCAGGATAGCTAGATAGCATTCATGATGCCTTGGTTGGGCTACTACCCCTAAGAAGGATCCGAGTGTAAGTGCATAGCTGCCATCCAGATCTCAAGACCAGGATAACTAGATAGCAATCCTGATGCCTTGGTCGGGCTACTACCCCTGATAATGGTCTAGGTGTAAGTGCATAGTTACTAACAAGATTGAGATCGCCATGATAAGGTACCACCCTCGGAGATGAGATATTTGGATTAAGACGTAATAGCTTTTACCTATGTGTCAAATGCCTAACATATGGAGTATTGATACCCTGATCGTCCTAGAATGGACAATCATCTTTGAAGAGATCTTATTAGGATCAGTTCGACTACACACCTTGATAACCTAGGACTCGATGAAGATATGATAAGAACCTCGATCGATATACAATCGGGATTATAAGACATCACGTAAGGAGACTACGTACCGAAATTAGCAAAGATTCCCACAAAGTGTCAAGAGCTGGCACTCACCCTACCTATCAAGTCTTATCTACCATTTTCCAAAGCCTCATTTTACTAAGTTTGATTGAAGGGAAGGAATGTTGGGGACTACGACTGAATCAAAGTTATGAATGAAGGGGTGCCAACCGCTCATTCTATATTTAACAGAATTTACAATTTCTTGCATTACCAGATTCAAACTTAAGTCATGTATGTTCAAAGTCAATCAAGATGGAAACCAGTTAGAAGCAGATAAGGGAAAGGAAAATTCTACTCATAGAATTAGGGTGCTCATCCCCTATTTCAATCTACATCGAGTCTATTTGGAAGCCCATCCCCTTGTTACGGGCAACCTAAGATATCGTAAAAAAGAAGAAGGAAATAATGTGTTGAGAAATCTAGTTCATGATAAAGCAAGGTGCCCACCCCCCTTTTCGGGCAAGACAAACAAAATCAGGAGGATTATACGTCAGCCTCCGCTTGATGGTCTCTTCTTACTGCTCCTTTATCTTGTGGCTACTTAACTCCCTCTTACTCATTGACCTATTCCGTGATAAGCACCTAGGCAACCTCGGTCAGGATCTCGTGTGGAACTATCTCGGTCTGAGAAGTCAGGGTCACCCCTACCTCAAGTTACTCATCCACTGGATACGCCCTAGCCATGAACCCCACTAGAAATTATTCATATAATCCTCTTTCAAAAATTTAGCATTTGTCACAACAAACACTTTAAGATCTAAAGGACTATAGAAATAATATCCTTTGGTTCGTTTTGGATATCCTATAATTATGCATGTTTCTGAACGGGACTCTATCTTTTTTTGCCTTTCATTTTAAAACGTGCACAGGACATCCAAATATCCTTAAATTTTTTAAACTAGGCTTTTGCTTGGTCTACAGCTTATGTGGTGTTTTAGGAACTGACTTAGATGGTACATCATTTAAAATATACATAGTAGTTTGTAAAGAATATCCCCGAAAAGAATTTGGAAGGGTTGAATAACTCAACATGGACCTAACCATGTCTAAAAGAGTTCTATTTCTCCTTTCTGCCACCCCGATTTGTTGATATGTACCTAGAACAAAAAACAGAGAAAATATCCCATTATTAGTAAGATACTGCTGAAACTCACCAGATAGATATTCTCCATCACGATTTGACCTTAAGATTTTTATGTGTTACTCAAGCTGATTTTCAACTTTAGCTTTATATGCTTTAAACATGTCGAAAGTAATCGACTTAAATATCATAAGATACACATAGCAAAATCTCGAGTAGTCATCTGTGAAAGTGATGAAGTACTCATATCCACTTTTAGCTTGAATGCTCATAGTACCACACATATTAGTGTGTATCAATCCTAAACATTCAGTGGCTCTTGTGCCTTTGGTCGTGAATGACCTTTTGGTCATTTTACCTTCCAAAAAAGATTCACAAGTTGGTAGATCATCAACCTTTAAGTCATTTAAAGGTCCATCACTAACCAATCTTTTGATCCTATAAAGGTTAATACGACCTAGGCACAAATGCCATAGGTAGGTTCATCTTTTAATAATTTTACTCCTTTACGATTAGGTTGCATTGATTTCGTGTCTAACAAGTGAGAGATATTGCTATGAAAATAGAATAAAAAAATTTCCAATGTACTTTTGCAAACAAATTTGTTATTCCTACTAATAATAAAAGCTTTATTAAAAGTTATCGAATATCCAAATTTATTTAAACAAGAAACTAAAATTAAATTCCTCTTGAATTGAGATACGTAATAAATGTCTATTAGATATAAATGTCTATTAGATCTAAATACCTATAAGAATCTAAATTAATTCTAATATCTCTCATAGTACTAGTAGACATCAACGCTCTGTTGCTTAAACGCAAGTTGAATTCATTCTCATTCAGTCTTTTCCTTACCCGGAACCCCTTCTAGCTTGACCTTCTTACAAATCTTAACAGTAGAATGTTAGGTTTATGAGTTTTGTTGGCATTATTCTATATCAAAACAACATTTACTTTGTATTATTTAGTTGTCGAGAATTCATGACGATTCAATCTTCAAAGATGAAATGACAACTTTCCAAGCAAGTTCTTGTCTTCAAAGGGAAATGTGATTCATGATTCTACAAAGGTATATTAAGACCTTTCTTTTCTCTTTCAGGGCTTAGGCACACACACACGTATCATACATTTGTGTCCCCGCATCATTGTGCACCATGTATAACACATTCACACACTTGATAACAAATGCTCATGCATTGGTATGGAAATAACATGTTTTGGAAAATACATGATTGGAAACTATCTCTATGTAGTTTGCATTCAAGAGTGAATTATGTTTGTTTTTGTATATGTTTGTATAACATGGATATTGAACTTGATTTTAGTCTTAAAACATTCTTGATTGAGTTCCGGTCATTTTGGTTACTCATACTATTGATTTCAAGTTACGAGTCAAAAGTTATGATACTTTCCAGTCATGTTGTGTACATTGTCTTCGTCTTCGCATATCGAGTATATTTCCATGTCCATGAGAGAGTTACAGTTTGTAATCCGCAAACGGATTGGAATTTTGAGTTCGGAGGCCGGAGAACGGTCGAAGAACGCGAGGGAAGCGCATGGGAGTTGCACCATGGCCGAAGGCCAACAAGAGGTGCAAGTCCGAGATGGCGCGTGGCCATCTCGGCTGCAACTCCTTGCTGCCCCGAGATGCCCACGCACCATCTCGGGCTTGCATCTTGAAGGGGTATATTTGGTCTTTTCACATATATCTCTTCCCTCTCCTTTATATATCTCTTCTCTCTCTCTTTTGAATTCAAGTAAGAAGAAAATGTAGTGCAGAAAATTTCCAGGTTTTTTCTCTCAACTTTGAATCACCATATCTCTCTCATTTCTAATCCGATTTGAGTGATTCAAATTGGAGAAGTTTCGGATGGAAGTCCTCTATCATCTACAAGCCACCTTGAAGTCATTTGTTCAATTTTCCTGGTGGATTGCACCATTTCCTTGACTGCACTATAAATTGTCAAGGTATTTGTTTATCTTTTGATTTCCTTGATTGTAATGTTCAAATACCTCGGGTCTTCTTCTACTTGTGTGTATTTGACTTGAAAATATGTTGATGAGTGATAGATCTTCAATTAAATGCTAGTTGTGCTTAATTAGATACTTGATTGTGAGTTAGGTTTCAATTAAACCTATGTTTTTACATGATTGTGAGTTGTATTGTGCTAGCATCTTATCTTGGACTATTTGTGCTTTGAATGACTTTATTTTCATGATTAATAGTCTTATCATGTGCTAAAACTCATTTGTTGAATAGTTCTAGGTTAGCATATTTGATTTTATATTTAGAGTCTATTAGAGTTTAATTGACTATTTTTGTGAATATATGCTTTAAATGATTGCCAGAGATTTGATTGATCATATCTTGTGTTTCTAGAATTTTTGTGTTAGTACTAAAGTCTTGAATATGTACTTCATGAATATGTTTATTTCAAGCATAAGCAACGTGAATAAAATCTAGGTTTAAAGTATGTCTTTGGAAATTTCGCATGCTCTAGATTTTTATTCATGCATAAGATCTAGACAATCTTGTTATGTGAACTTTATTGTCTATGTCTAGATATTCGTGGAGTGTACCTATTCTATACATTTCATATGCTTATGCATCATCTTGTGTGGTGTCATTTTTTTATTATAAACTAGAAAAATATACTTTGTGTTCTCATTGATTAATTCTAGTTTCCACAGAATTTGTTGATCACCTTATTCTATGTTGCATGCTTATTTGCATTTTGCATTCATGATCACTTAGATGCCTTGTGAGAAGAAAGTCTTGACAATAGGTGTGAGACCTATGTTGTTGAGCAAGAAGTCTTGGTAGGAGGTGTGAGACCTTGGATTGTCAAGCAAGAAAGTCTTGGCTAGAGTCGGGATGACTCGGATAGTCGAGCAAGAAGTCTTGCTTAGGGTCATGAGGATCCGGATAGGTAAGCGAGAAAGTCTTGACTAGAGTCGGGAGGACTCGGATAGTTGAGTAAGAAGTCTTGCCTTAGGTCGTGAGGATCCAGATAAGGTGAGCGAGGAAGTCTTGACAAGAGGTGTGAGGCCTCGGATTGTTGAGCATTAGGGTGACATCTTCATGAGTAGGATATGAGGGTAGTTTCTAGGTGAAGGGGTCACTTGAGAGATTGTACTTGTCTTATCTACTACTGGATTTTGTTTGCCGGTGGCTGCTAGCCCATGGATGTTTCCACTTCGAAGGTTTACCACGTAATATCTTGTGTCAACTTTTCTCTATCCCTCACTCTCTAGGATTTGTATTTGTTATTTGAATACTATGGATAGAACTCTTTATGTAAGTTGACTTCCTTATACAATATTGTTTGTGTATGTTATATAACTTGTATCTTGTTATATTTCATTCAAGTTGTAAAGTATTACATTGTAATACTCTAGGTACAACTTATGGAATTTTATCTACATTGAATATATTTGTTCATAAGATACATTGATTCTTATTGTATGTTTTGTAGACTAAGAGTGGAGATTTGAGCATACATGAATATATTGTTTTCTCATAACAATCATGTTGAATGTTAATTTGTATGCTTATCAAGGTTTTGTCACTAGTCTCGAAAGATTTGGTAAAAGTGAGAGACAACATATCCCCCCCCCCTCTAGGTTGTTTAGTATAATCTTGAAAACATTATTTCAATTGGTATCAGAGCGGGTCACTCAAAGTAGTTAGTGTTATTCAGGATCTACAAGGTTATTTACTAATCATGGATATCAACCTTTAGTCTACAATTGTTTATTTTTGGTTATCCTCATTCGTTGGTTGTGAATAAGGTTCTTCTTGTTTTATATTTCATTTGTCGACTAACAATTTTGTTGATAAGCTTGAAAAGAAAGTTAGTGACAAAAGTAAAGATGAAGAAGCTTTTTCCGGAGGATGATTGATCTAGACATTATTACTTGTCTTTGCAACTCAATGAAGAGAATTGCATGTCAAAAACCACCAACTTCGTCTTGATGGCTAGAGTTCAAACTCTTTACAATGAAAGAGATGAAGCGTTAAAGGAAGTTGAAGTGAAGAATGAAGTGATCAAATGTCTAGAAGAGAAGATGGTTGAAGAAGCTCGTATGGTAGATAGATTAACATATAATTTTGCTAATAATTTGCTTTTGTTTATTGAAGGTAATGATCAAAGACAAGGAAGAAGAGTTGGCAATCATGAAGGCCAAAGAGTTTTGGTAATCTTCATGGAGATTCAAGTGACTTAAGCATTGTAGATGAGCAAGTGGAGTCTCCTACAACTAAAGGCAAGTTACTAAGGAACAAGAGGATTTCAAAGGCCATGTCTTCCAAGGTCAAGTGCAAAATCAAGGAACTTAAGGAGTCTTCACCATCGGTACACTCTCACCTAAATAGTAACATCTCGAAATTTGTTCCGGTTTGCTAATTTTGCTATATTGTCGTGAGTATATTTGATGATGCAAACTAGGGAATGTGATGCATGCTAATGAGATGTGAAAATCTTCTATGAATGTTTCTTGCATGATAACACTTTGAATTTTGTGTGTGATAATGATAATCACGTGAAGAAAATAGTTGAGAAGATTTGGGTGAAAATGAGTGTTTCACATGATCATATGTATAGTTGATAATATCTTTATTGATGGCAATAATGATGTGTTTTACATGAGTAATATCTTTATAGAGAAGATAGTTGATGATTTATCTTCTAGATATATTTTTGCCATGAGAAATGATCATGATTTTTGTGAAAGTTCACCCAAGAACAAATAGTTCAAGGGTGAGTGCTCTTACCTCTATTGTAAGTAGCACATGTGAGTTAGCTTTAAGCCTAAGTGTCAAGCGTGTTTAGAATTCTAGCTAGCTAGCTTGGAATACTCCACGTTTAGACACGAACTAAGCTATCTCACTTAACTTTGTTTTGATAGTCAAAATCCATTGATTAACTTTTAAGAAGTTACTCTTATGAAATCTATTTGGTGATTATCTTGTTAAGACTTTTGGAGAAAGTCATTTCTATGCTTGCATTGTATCATATAGCATGTCATATTAGAAAACTAGTATACCATTAATATGGTCCTTGTTGACATTTGCTCTCTAAAGATCTTTTAGTGATGTGTTCACAAAGATCTTACTCATGATGCTTGAAATGCTTGCTTGAATGATGAGTGGCATACTTTTTGAAAATATGAGCTTCATATTCTTTGAAGCTACTAATTAGAGAAGTAATGATCTTGAATAAGTCTTTACTTGTTGCTCTTAGATCATGTGCTTTTGAGCCATAAAAACTTGATTTTTCAAAAATTGCACTTTGCTTCTCTTATATGTTTAAGTTTGAGTAGTTGAGTTTGAAAATGTGTAGATTATGGATGCATCTAAAAGTTTTTTGCTTAGTACATGATAGATGACCTATGGTTAGTATCCATTTTTCTTCGGCAACTACATAGAACTCAACGAGCACCTTCATCAAAAGGGTTACACACTTTGGTTGTGAAGCCGCCAAATGTAGGAAAGGGCTACACCATTGTGATGAGTGAAAGCCATCATGAAGAATTTATGTTTATGTATGCAAATCAAAGAAGTGTTGAAAAAGAATCAATAAAAGAAATATATTTGATTCAAAGCCTAAAAAGAAATGGAGGAAGGCTTAAAATGGAGTATAGTTGAAAATTATGATTCCTCGGGTTGAAAAACAGAAATGGGATGATGAGCCACATGTACACACATGCTCACATGTTGAAATCTATTCTCTTTAAAGAAAAAAATCCAGATGATAATCGGTTTGACCTTGATTGGAAAAGCTGTAGATGGATAGGTGTTGAAGTGATTTGCATGTTGATATCACAATCACTCTTTTGTATATACTTGAAGCAAAATTCACACACACACTTTTGGCGTATAGAGTATTTTGATATTCTAGCAATTTTTAGAAGAATTATGAGAGAGATTGAAAATCTTGGTGTATCTCTCATAGTTTATGGAGCTTATCTTGTTGAATTGCTATAAAATTGCTTGAATGTGTGATTGTGTGGATTTATTGTGAACATTATTCTATCTTGATCTTTTATCAGGGGAGCATAGTATGCTAGACTTTGTTCTCTTTTATGATTTGTTCACATGTTTCAAGTTGATATTTGTTGGCATATTCATTGGTTGATATAATGATTCTTGTAGATGCTATTTCATGATTCTTGATTTGCATGATGATTCTTTGTATTAACTTATGCCTTTGTATTGTTGATCACAAATAATGCATGAAACATTTTTTTTAATAATTGTATGATTGTATTTGCAATCAACTTCTCCTTATTTGGGGTTGTAAATTGAAATGAGAATAGTTGCAATCAATTCTTCTTTGTTTTGTAGTCGATAGTAATTGTAATTGTAATTAATTCTATTGATTGTAGTTACAGTGAATTCCTCTTTGTTTGGGGTCGATAGTAATTGTAGCTGTAATCAATCTAATTGGTTATAGTTGTAGAAAATTCCTCCTTGCATAGGGTGATAGTAATTGTGGTTTTAATCAATTTAATTGATTGTAATTGTAGAAAATTCCTCCTTACTTTGAATGATAGTAGTTGTAGTTGTAATCAAATCTTTTCTTGTTTGAGGTTGATATGATTGTCGTTGATACCAATTCCTTCATATTTGGGGTTAATATGATTGTTTTTGCAATTGTTGAACTTGGTAGAAATGACCTATATGCTTAAGAGTAAAATTTATGCATTTGTGATTCACTATACCTTGATGAGTTTGTTGTGGTGTATAGATTTGAATAACCTTTGATAGGTTAACATGGAAAAACAAACTAGAATCAATGGAGAAGATATGGGAGCTAGATGCTTGAAATAAATCAATTCTTCAAGTAAGGCATCCATCTCCGAACATTGTGTGAGATCACCAATTGTTTCACTATTTGATCTCAATATATCATTTTTTTTTCTTTGGTATAATTTTTTGTCAAAAAGGGGGAGAAATATGATGTTGTTTTAGCATATCTTCTTTGAATATTTGTCAAGTATTTAACTTCTTAAGGCATGTAATATTGTGATTTCATTTGGTTAAGAATATCTTTGAGATAGCATGTATTAAGGAGGAGATACATGATTCATTTTGGATTTAAATGTTTAATTCTTGCCATAATTGTATATTGCCATATGTGTCTTTCTATTGGATATGCTTTGTGCTTTAAGTTGATTTTAGGTGGCTACAAGAGAAGATCAAGAAGTAGTTAAAGACTTACTGAAGATTAGTCTCAATGAACTAACTCATTGTAATGTGAGGGTGTGATTTTGTGACCAATCTTCATTTTGTGTGTTTTAGTATTTTGTATAGGTGTTTTGACATAGAATTTGCCAAAGAGGGAGATTGTTAGGTTTGTGAGTTTTGTTGGCATTATTCTATATCAAAACAACATTTACTTTGTATTGTTTAGTTGTCTAGGATTCATGATGATTCAAGCTTCAAAGAAGAAATGACAACTTTTCAAGCAAGTTCTAATCTTCAAAGGGAAATGTGCTTCATGATTCTACAAAGGTATATTATGACCTTTCTTTTCTCTTTCAAGGCTTAGGCACACACACACATGTCATACATTTGTGTCCCTACATCATTGTGATGCATCGTTGTGCACCATGTATAACACATGCACACACTTGATAACGAATGCTGCTCATGCATTGGTATGGAAATAACATGTTTTGGAAAATGCATGATAGGAAACTATCTCTATGTAGTTTGAATTCTAGTGTGAATTGTGTTTGTTTGTGTATATGCATGTATAACATGGATATTGAACTTGATTTCAGTCTTAAAACATTCTCGATTGAGTTACGGTCATTTCGGTTGCTCATACTATTGATTTCAAGTTCCGAGTCAAAAGTTATGATACTTTCAAGTCATGTTGTGTACATTGTCTTCGTTTTCATTTATCGAGTGGAACTCTTATGTTCTAGGTTGAGTATTTTATATGTCCATGTCTGAGAGAGAGTTACGGTTCATAATCCGTAAACGGATTCGAATTCCGAGTTCGGAGGCCGGAGAACGGTTTAAGAACGTGAGGGAAGCACATGGGAGTTGCACCATGGCCGAAGGCCAACAAGAGGTGCAACCCCGAGATGGCGCGTGGCCATCTCGGCTGCAACTCCTTGCTGCCCCGAGATGCCCACGTGCCATCTCGGGCTTGCATCTTGAAGGGGCATCTTTGGTCTTTTCACATATATCTCTTCCCTCTCCTTTATATATCTCTTCTCTCTCTCATTTGAATTCAAGTAAGAAGAAAATGTAGTGCAAAAAATTTCCAGGTTTTTTCTCTCAACTTTGAATCACCATATCTCTCTCTTTTCTTATCCGATTTGAGTGATATAAATTGGAGAAGTTTCGTGTTGAAGTCCTCTGTCATCTCCAAGCAACCTTGAAGTCATTTGTTAAATTTTCCTGGTGGATTGCACCATTTCCTTGACTGCACTATAAATTGTCAAGGTATTTGTTTATCTTGTGATTTCCTTGATTCTAATGTTCAAATACCTTGGGTTTTCTTCTACTTGTGTGTATTTGACTTGAACAGATGTTGATGAGTGATAGATCTTCAATTAAATGCTAGTTGTGCTTAATGAGATACTTGATTGTGAGTTAGGTTTCAATCATACCTATGTTTTCACATGATTGTGAGTTGTATTGTGCAAGCATCTTATCTTGGATCATTTATGCTTTGATTGACTTTATTTTCCTGATTAATAGTCTTGTCATGTGCTAGAACTCATTTGTTGAATAGATCTAGGATTAGCACATTTGATTTTATATTTAAAGTCTATTAGAGTTTAAACGACTATTTTTGTGAATATATGTTCTAAATGATTGCTAGAGATTTTATTGATCATATCTTGTGTTTCTAGCATTTTTGTGTTAGAACTAAAGTCTTGAATATGTACTTCATGAATATGTTTATTTCAAGCATTAGCAACATGAATAAAATCTAGGTTTAAAGTATGTGTTTGTAAATTTTGAATGCTCTAGATTTTTATTCATGCATAAGATATAGACAATCTTGTTTTGTAAACTTTATTGTCTATGTCTAGATCTTCATGGAGTGTACCTAATCCAAACATTTCATATGCTCATGCATCATCTTGTGTGATGTCATTTTTGGATTATAAACTAGAAAATATACTTCGTGTGCTCATTGATTAATTCTAGTTTCTATAGAATTTGTTGATCATCTTATTCTATGTTGCGTGCTTGTTTGCATTTTCCATTCACAATCACTTAGATTCCTTGTGCGAAGGAAGTCCTGACAATAGGTGTGAGACCTATGTTGTTGAGCAAGAAGTCTTGGCAAGAGGTGTGAGACCTTGGATTGTCAAGCAAGGAAGTATTGGCTAGAGTCGGGAGGACTCAGATAGTCGAGCAAGAAGTCTTGCCTAGAGTCATGAGGATCCGAATAGGTGAGCGATGAAGTCTTGACTAGAGTCGGGAGGACTTGGATAGTTGAGCAAGAAGTCTTGCCTTAGGTTGTGAGGATCCGGATAAGGTGAGCGAGGAAGTCCTGACAAGAGGTTTGAGGCCTCGGATTGTTGAGCATTAGGGCGACATCTTCATGAGTAGGATAAGAGGGTAGTTTCTAGGTGAAGGGGTCACTTGAGAGATTGTACTTGTCTTATCTACTAGTGGATTTTTTTTGCCGGTGGCTGCTAGCCCGTGGATGTTTCCTCTTCGGAGGTTTACTACATTATATCTTGTGTCAACTTTTCTCTATCCCTAACTCTCTAGTATTTGTATTTGTTATTTGAATACTATGGATAGAACTTTTTATGTAAGTTGACTTCCTTATACGATATTGTTTATGTATGTTAGATAACTTGTATCTTGTGATATTTCATTGAAGTTGTAAAGTATCACATTGTAATACTCTAAGTACAACTTATGAAATTTTATCTACATTTAATATATTTGTTTATAAGATACATTGATTCTTATTGTATGTTTTGTAGACTAAGAGTGGAGATTTGAGCATACATGAATATATTATGTTCTCATAACAATCATGTTGAATGTTAATTTGTATGCTTATCAAGGTTTTGTCACTAGTCTCGAAAGATTTGGTAAAAGTGAGAGACAATCTATTCACCCCCCCCCCCCCCTCTAGGTTGTTTAGTATAACCTTGTACACATTATTTTATAGAAACTTTACTAATTGTATGAATCTCTTAACCCTCACCTTGTTGGGATTACGCTCGATTGCAAGAGTATAATAATTTCTTTGATAATATTTTAATATTAACAAAGTGATTTCTAGTTTAACAAATCTTATAGCATTTATAGTTAAATTATTATAATTGTCAAAAGTAAAAAATGATAAGGTCAAACGACTATGAGAAAAGAAGAATTGTTATTACATCTACACATGTATGAGGTAGACACAATTCATTATTTAGTCTTGAATATTATTCACAACTTAAGATAAATGTTGGACGCCTTTATCCCGCCTTTATCTTGTCAAAGTTGTAGATTATTTTGCTTGCATATGAGTGGGATCAAATGTGTTATGATGAGTCTAAAATCATCAAAGTGTGGTGTCTTTGGGCAAAAGAATCCAGTGCACTAGGTGCATTGTATTGGATCACAGTGAAATACGTTATCAAGAACCGTTAATGGATAAAAGTATTCACTTGAAGACAATCGGAGAGTCTATCTCAATCTTGAGATAAATGATTGACTTATGGTTGCAAGTGTTATCATTTGAGCTATCAATGAGTACGATTATATAGCATAGTCTATCCTTGATAGTTTGGTGGTATTCATTTGTTAATCGATAGAGGACTTCATTTATAGATATGGACATCTTTGCTCCATTTATTAAATGAGAGTAGAATATCATCATATGGATGTTTTGAGTATTGGATATTAAATCTTAACGTTAAGTTTTCAAAAGTGTCTATTGAAACATGGCTTCTAGACAAGTCAAAATATCCAAGTTCAAAATGTGGTCATATGAGTAAATATGGTAACTTGGAGAGCTATAGGCGGTCTATGAGCTCTTGACGATTACTAATATTCTTCACGAGGATACAATTCCCCCAATAAGGTTGTCTAGGGTATGAATGAAAAATATTAACTTACTCTATCTTTATTTAAGAGTTTAATTTTAGTGCTTTAGTGGAATGAACTAAAATTAATAGATCGGACCTAAGTAAATAATTTGTTTATTGTGATTAGGTTGTGTCAATTGGAGCTTAAATTTAGAAAGGTCGCAAAGATCCTCGATCCACATGAACTTACATGGTTCACTTGATATATTCTGCTGGACCAATTTAGGGGTCCATCTAGAATTGTATTGAGGCATGTGGACTTGTTTCTTTTTGTAAGAATGGGTCTAGTTCACATGTGGACATTTTATTAAGGTCTAATGGATTTAGTTATATAAGAAAAATAATATATTGGCCGTTGTATATGTGTTGGCCGGCAAGGCTATATAAAATAGTTTAATATAATGTGTTTTATTTTATTATTTAATTAAATGGAAATAAATTAATTTTGTAATTATTTAATTATTTAATTAAAAGTCAAAATATTTTTTCTAGCAGGAGAAGGTCTCCTGATATAATACTATTGTTGGTAATATAATTAATATAAAAGATTATATTTGATAAGTAGATAAATAAAAAGAATTATCTATCTAGTCAAATTAGGAAATCTTTAATATGATCACAAATACTCTAATGAGTTGTATTAGGAGTCTTGGTGTAGAGTAGAATTCTTCTTTGAAAATGATTATTTTTTACCAAGTAAATCCACCTAAGGAAAGAATTCTTGCCAACCACGTAAATCCTTTTTAGGAAAGGATTTGTGATCCTATATATACCACCTTGATAATTTTGGCCAGCCCTATGATTCTATGAGTGAAATTTTGGCCAACCTAGGTATTTTTCAAGAGAGAATTCTACCAAGCAAGAGAGAGTTTTGAGGGAGAAAAATTTAGTTTTTGCTCTAGACAAAATTCGATCAACTTATAGATATAGGGTGTAGAATTCAGCCAAAGAGAAAAGAGAAAAAGAGAACGTTTTTGTTTTTTATAGTACACTAGTATTCTTTACATCAAAAGGGTTTTGTGTACAAAGTCAAATCAGGTTCACACGAGTTTCATTAATTTAGATTGATAATTCACAAGTGACTGGACGTTCTTGGATTTTCTCTTGGAGGATTATTGTGACTAACAAATAAAAAGATTTTGTTTGTTTCCATCCTCAGGAATACAATTTAAAGAAAGGGAGCCCACACTCCTACGTGATTCACGTTCGTGATTGGATTGGAAGATCTCACGGATTCAATTTGGCTCTAGTTCATTGGTCACAAGAAAATGGTACAATAAATTTTATATACATCAATTAATCTAGGGTTAAGGTTCATGTTATTGAAAAAGGGAAAAATTTCTCTTATACCAAACCCTAATTTTTAATTTTTCAGGTTTTCGTTGCACGATTTTCCCTTCAATTGGTGTTAAAGCCAAGTTATACCCTTGATTAATTGATGTATGTGTAAGCGAATTGTTTTGTTTTTATTGTATATATGCATGTTTTAGAAAGGGAAGACACTCTAGGTATTCACATATATATTTACATTGGAATGTATGGATATATATATGTTTTATGTGGTTTGTTATTGCTCAATTTTTGTCCTAGAATTTCAATATATTTTTGTTTTGAGATTGTAACAAGAAGTGTGGCCTATCATCGCCATAATTTCCTTCTTGGTTGTTCCTAAGTTTTTTTTTATTTTGTTGTTGTAATAAAAAAAAACGGCGTTATATTGTAATAAAAAAAGCTGCAGTATTTTTTTTATTTAAAATTCTTCTGTAATACATACAAGTATTGAAGACTAGAAGGTTTAAAGAATTGGAAGCAACTGGAACAAGTTTGGGACCGTGCGAGCCATAACAACAAACGTGCGTGCGAAGAGCACGCGGCCACGATTAATGTGGTATAGCTGCGCACGGCAGCCCAATGGAAGCCATGGGCTGCACTTGGCAGCCCTTTATGGGTTTGTGGCATGCGCACGCCCATGAGAAGGGGACAAGGGTGCGCACGCCCATGGGAGACAGTCGAGAGAGTCCAAACGACGAAGGTCGAGTGAAGACTTGTTCGCCAAGAAATGAGGTTTGTAATCCAAGACATGTAATTTACTTGCTTTCTAGGATGAACCAAAATTGTAGCTATTTTTATTTTTGTAAATATTGCGATGTTTGTCGTTGTTTGATAACATGTCATATAGAATAGGAGTGCCACTCATATATCTCTTTTGGTATGAACATCCATTGAATGATTTAGGTATCTAATTGGCATCTAGATAACTTGGTAAATCATTCTATTGAATTCGATCACACGCCTTAAATAATTGAGTGGGAGAAGGTGTTTTGGAACACCTACGGCCTCCAAGTTTTGTTGAGCTTTATGTTTCATGTAATAACCCTCCAAGGGGTATTCATGAATGGAATTTAGCAAGATACTTGCTTACAAGGATAGACTAGACAATTGGCCCAAACGATATCTACTCCCAAAACAGGGATATTCGCAAGGGAACATGTTGAAGGTTGATAACTTGGTAACACACTCAATGTAATTTTATTAATATCCTTTCAAGAGTTCTTGCAAATAAAATGGCAAGGCTAAAATTAAAAACGTTGGTTGTTATGTTAACAATTAGGTGGGACCAAGTCTAACTAGTAAATGGCACGAACTTCCAAAGGAGGCGTGACATTTATGGGTGTTGGATCATCGTTGAATTTTACGATTGAATTATTTTATTTATAATTCAAGATAAATATTCGAAAGTGCTTTGTCATGATTATTTACTTATATAATTTTTGTTATTGTGCAGAAATCCTGACCCAATCCCTAATCAACATCCTAAAAGATAATACTTTAACTGGTGATAATTATGTCACATGGAAAAAGAATTTTGGGTTGTTGTTCCAAGCTAAAAAGTATAAGTTCGTTCTGTATACTCCTAAACCACCTACTCTTACTAATGAATCTACTCAGGAGCAAAGAGATGATTATCAGTAGTGGGAGTCTTCAGATGGGATGGCTAATTGTACGTTACATTATGGCCACCATCTTTGATGTGTTGCAACAACAACATGAAGGAATGGAGCTGCTACCGATATAATGATGTCTCTAGTGGAGATGTTTTGTTGTTAGGTCTAGGACGACTAAGAGAGAGGCAGTGACTGCTTTTATGAATCTTGGGATGAAACCTGGACAGGGTGTGAAAGATCACATGATGAAAGTCATAGCACATCTCAATATTACTGAACTCGATGGTGTTGCGATAGATGGTGAGACGAAAACATGAAATGATTGTCAACTCACTGTCGGTTTCCATTGGTTTGTTCAAGTTTGACTACACCTTGTACAACAAGGAATACACCTTGCAAGGCCTAATGCAATATGTTCAAAGCGCCGAAAAGATTCTTTTGAAAGGCAAGGGTCAAGAGATTCATATGGTTGCTAAAGTTGCTACTGTTAAGACCTATCAGAAGGTCAAGTAAAAACAGAAGAAAAAGCAACTTGAGCCTAACTAGAAGTGGTTCCGGGAAATGGAGAGACTGAATGAGAATTAATTCAACTTGCGTTTAGGCAATGGAACGTTGGTGTCTACTAGTGTAGTGGGAGATATTAGAATCAATTTCGATTCTTATATGCGTTTAGTTTTAATAAACGTTTATTATGTACCACAATTCAAGAGGAATTTAATTTCGGTTTCTTGTTTAAATAAATTTGGATATTCGGTTACTTTTAATAAAGGTTTTATTATTAGTAAGAACAACAAATTTGTTTGTAAAGGTACATTGGAAAACGATTTATTCTACTTGCACAGAAATATCTCTCACTTGTTAGACACGGAATCAACGGAACCTACAACGGAACCTAATCATAAAAGAGTAAAATTAACAAAAGATGAAACCTACATATGGAATTTGCGCCTAGGTCATATTAACCTTAATAGGATTAAAAGATTGGCAAGTGACAGGCCTTTAAGTGACTTAAAGGTTGATGATCTACCAACTTGTGAATCTTGTTTGGAAGGTAAAATGACCAAAGGCACAAGAGCCATCGAATGTTTAGGATTGATACACACTGATGTGTATGGACCTATGAGCATTCAAGCTAGAGGTGGATATGAGTACTTCATCACTTTCACGGATGATCACTCAAGATTTGGTAATAAGTATCTCATGAGACATAAGTCGGAGGCTTTTGACATACTCAAAGCATTTAAAGCTAAAGTAGAAAATCAACTTGAGAAACACATAAAAATCTTGAGGTCTGATCGTGGTGGAGAATATCTATCCGATGAGTTTCAGCAATATCTTATTGATAATGGGATAATTTTTTAGTTTTCTGCAACAAGTACATCTCAACAAAACGAGGTGGCAAAAAGGAGAAATAGAACTCTTTTGGACATGGTTAGGTCTATGTTGAGTTATTCAACGCTTCCAAATTCCTTTTGGGGATATACTTTACAAACTGCCATGTATATTCTAAACGATGTACCATCTAATTCGGTTCCTAAAACACCGCATGGGTTATGGACTGGGCGAAAGCCTAGTTTACAACACTTAAGGATATTTTGATGTCTTGTGCACGTGTTAAAAGGAAAGACATAAAAGATGGAGTCCCGTTCGGAAAAACGCATATTTGTAGGGTATCCAAAAGGAACAAAAGGATATTATTTGTATAGTCCTTCAAATCTTAAAGTATTTGTTTCGACAAATGCTAAATTTTTTGAAGAGGACTATATGAATAATTTTGTGCTTAAAAGTAGAATTGTCCTGAATGAGCTTTTAGGAGATACAATTCCACAAAGAGGTTTCGCAACCAAGCCCAATTACAAGTTCCATACCAATATAAGATCAACAATCTAACAAACCTCATCGTAGTGGGAGTGTTAATAGACAACCTGAGAGATACATCGGTCTAGGAGAATCTGTAGAGAATCTTTCGGACAACGATGATCCCTATACATATATAGAAGCAATGGAAGATGTTGATTGTTGCCATTGGTAAAAGGCAATGCAATCCAAAATTGAATCTACATTGAAAAACAAAGTTTGGTCTCTTGTAGACTTGCCTAAAAGGAATAAAACCCATCGGGTGCAAGTAGGTATACAAGAGGAAAAGAGGAATGGATGGAAAGGTGGAAACCTTTAAAACTAGATTGGTAGCTAATGGTGATACACAGAAAGAAGGTATCGATTATGAAGATACCTTCTCTCCCGTGGCCATGCTTAAATCCATTAGGATACTCTTATCCATTGCGGCATCTCTAGACATAGAGATTTGGCAAACAGACGTCAAGACAACTTTCCTTAATAGAAGTCTTGATGAAAGCATCTACATGATGCAACCATCCAGATTAAAGGGTATGCAAGTTGTAAAGATCCATTTATCGATTGAAGCAAACATCCAGATCCTGGAACATAAGGTTTGATCAAGCCGTGAAAAGTTTTAGATTTTTTCAAAACCTTAATGAACCTTATGTATACAAAAGCATTAAAGGCAACAAGTTGGTTTTCCTAGTTCTTTACGTTGATGATATATTACTCATTGGAAACGATGTAGGTGTATTGACATCAATAGAAGAATCGTTAGCAAAATAATTCGATACGAAGAACTTAGGAGAAGCAAGTTATATTCTTGGTATCCAAGTCATAAGGGATAGAAAGAATAGAACGATTGCATTATCCCAAGATTCATACATAGATAAAATCTTGTCTAGGTTTTCCATGCAAGATTCCAAGAAAGGTATGTTACCTTTCAAACATGGAATCAAAATTTTTAAGGAACAAGTTCCTAAGAATAAGCATGAAGAGCAATTCATGAGTAGGGTTCCATATGCATCAGCAGTTTGAAGTCTCATGTATGCAATACTTTGTACTATACCAGATATTTGTTTCTTTGTTGGCATAGTTAGCAGGTTTCAAATGAAGCTTGTGATCACTGGACGACAGTCAAGCATATTTCGTAGTATCTCAAGAGAATGAGAGATTTTATGCCTGTATACTATGGAAGGGATTTAATTCCCGTTGGGTATATAAAATCTGATTTTTAGTCAGATTCTAACTCTAGAAGATCAACATCAGGATCTGTATTTACTATTAAAGGAGGGACAGTCGTATGGAAGAGTATCAAGCAATCTTGTATTGCTAATTCCACCATGGAAGCCGAGTATATTGCCGCATGTGAGGCTGCTAAAGAGACTGTGTGGCTCTGTCAATTCTTGATTGACTTGGAAGTGGTTCCTTGTAGGAATAAGCAGATCACTATCTATTGTGACAATAATGGAGCAGTGGGTAATTCGAGAGAACCAAGAAGTCATATGAGAGGGAAACACATTGAAAGAAAGTATCACTTTCTAAGGGAAACTGTGTATAGGGGTAACGTGACGAGTACCAAGATCGCGTCAGCAGATAATCTAACGGATCCCTTTACAAAGGCTCTTCCATAAAAGAGTTTTGATGGGCATCTAGAGAATATGAGGATGAGAGATATGACACATATGCTATAGAGCAAATGGGAGATTGTTGGGATTATGCCTGATAGCAAGAGTGTAATAATGTATTTGACATTCTTTTCATATCAATAAAGTGATTTCTAGTTTAACAAGTCTTATAGCATTTATAGTTTAATTATTATAATTGTCAAAAGTAAATAATCATAAGGTCCAAAGTCTACGAGAAATTAAAAAGAATTATCCATACATCCAGATATGTATGAGGTATACACAATTCTTTAGTTAGTCTTGAATAATATTCACAACTTATGATAAAAAGTTGAGCGCCTCTCTATCTTGTCAAAGTTGTAGATTCTTTTACTAGTATTTGAGTGGGCTCAAGTGCGTTATGATGAGTCTAAAATCATCAAAGTGTGGTGCCTTTGGGCAAAAGAATCTAGTGCACTGGGTGCATTGAATTGGATCACAATGAAATACTTTATCTAGAACCGTCAACAGATAATTTTTTTTCATTTGAAGACAATCGGAGAGTCTATCTCAATCATAAGATAAATGATGGACTTATGGTTACAAGTGTTATCATTTGAGCTATCAATGAGTACGATTATATAGCATAGTCTATCCTCGATAGTTTTGTTGTTTTCATTTGTCAATCGATAGAGGACTTCATTTATAGATATCGACATCGTGGCTCAATTTATTAAATGAGAGTAGAATATCATCATATGGATGTTTTGGCGTATTGGATATTAAATGTTAACGTTAAGTTTTCAATAGCGTCTATTGAAACATGGCTTCTGGACAAGTCAAAATATCCAAGTTCAAAATGTGGTCATATGAGTAAATATGGTAACTTGGAGAGCTATAGGCAGACTATGAGCTCTTGGCGATTACTGATATTCTTCACGAGGATACGTTTTCTCTAATAAGGTTATTTAGGGGTATGAATGAGTAATATCAACTTATTCTATCTATATTTAAGAGTTCAATTTTAGTTCTTTGGTGGACTGAACTAAAATTAAATAGATCGGACCTAAGTGAAAAATTTATTGATTGTGATTGGGTTGTATCTATTGGTGCTTAAATTTAGATAGCCCACCAAGATCCCTAATCCACACGAACTTACATGGATTACTTGATATATTCTACCGCACCAATTTAGGGGTCCATCTAGAATTGTAATAAGGCATGTGGACTTGTTTCTTTTGTAATAATGGTTCTAGTTCACATGTGAACTTTTAGTTAAGTTCTAACGGATTTAATAAAATAAGACAAATATTATATTGGCCTATATATATGTTTTGGACGAAAAGGCTATTTAAAATAGCTTAATTACATTACTTTTTATTATTATTTAATAAAATGGAAATTAATTAATTTGTTGATTAATTAATTATTTAATTAAAAGTCAAAATCTTTTTCCTAGTAGGAGAAGGTCTCCTAAAATTATAATATTGTTGGTAGTATAATTAATATTAAAGACTATATTTGATAAGTATATAAATAAAAGGAATTATTTATCTAATCAAATTAGGAAGTCTTTAATATGGTTACAAATACACTATTGAATTGGATTAGGAGTCTTGGTGTAGGATAGAATTCTTTTTAGAAAAGGATTCTTAACCACCAAGTAAATCCACCTAAGGAAAGGATTCTTAACAACCAAGTAAATCCTTCTTAGGAAAAGGATTTGAAATCCTTATAGATTAAGAGAAGGAATTTTCGGCCAGCCCGTATTTTCCTTACACAACTTGCGTTTAGGCAACGGAGCGTTGGTGTCTGCTAGTTTAGTGGGAAATATTAGAATTAGATTAGATTCTTGTAGGAAATTAGATTTAATAGACGTATTATGTACCTCAATTCAAGAGGAATTTAATTTCAGTTTCTTGTTTAAATAAATTTGGTTATTCGGTTACTTTTAATAAAGCTTTTATTATTAGTAAGATTGACAAAATTATTTGTAAAGGTGCATTGTAAACAGTTTATTCTATTTGTATAGATATTTCTCTCACTTGTTAGACGCATAATCAATGAAATCTAATCATAAAAGAGTAAAATTATCAAAAGATGAAACCTGCCTATGGCATTTGCGCCTAGGTCATATTAACCTTGATAGGATTAAAAGATTGGTTAGTGGCAGACCTCAAGTGACATAAAGGTTGATGATCTACCAACTTGTGAATCTTGTTTGGAAGGTAAAATGACCAAAAGGTCGTTCACAACCAAAGACACAAGAGCCATCGAATGTTTATGATTGATACACACTAATGTGTGTGGTCCAATGAACATTCAAGCTAGATGTGGATATGAGTACTTCATCACTTTCACGGATGATCACTCAAGATTTGGCTTTGTGTTTCTCAAGGGACATAAGTATGCTACTTTTGACATGTTCAAAGCATTTAAATCTTAAGTAGAAAGTCATCTTGAGAAACACATAAAAATCTTGAGGCCTGATCATGGTAAAGAATATCTATCTGTGAGTTTCAGCAATATCTTATTGATAATTATATAATTTCCTAGTTTTTTGCATCAGGTACACGTGAACAAAATGGGGTGGCAGATAGGAGAAATAAAACTCTATTGGACATAGTTAGGTGTATGTTGAGTTATTCAACGCTTCCTAATTCTTTTTGGTGATATGCTTTACAAACTGCCATGTACATTCTAAACGATGTACCATATAAGTCAGGTTTCTAAAACACCGCATGAGTTATGGGCCGAGCGAATATAAGTCAGGTTTCTAAAACACCGCATGAGTTATGGGCCGAGCGAAAGCCTAGTTTACAACACTTAAGGATATTTGGATGTCATGCGTACGTGTTAAAAGGAAAGCCAGAAAAGATAAAGTCTCGTTCAGAAACATACATATTTGTAACGTATCTAAAAGGAACCAAAGGAAATTATTTCTATAGTCCTTCAGATCTTAAAGTATATGTTTCGATAAATGATAAATTTCTGGAAGAGGACTATATGAATAATTTTGTGTCTAAAAGTAGAATTGTTCTGAATGAGCTTTCAAGTGATACTATTCCACAAGAGGTTTCACAACCTAGCCCAATTGAAAGTTCCTCACCAACACAAGATCAACAATCTACCATACCTCATTGTAGTATGAGGGTTAGTAGACAACCTGAGAGATACATCGGTCTAAGAGAATCTGTAGAGAATCTCTCGGATGACAATGATCCCTATACGTACAACGAAGCAATGGAAGATGTTGATTGTCGCCATTGGAAAAAGGCAATGCAATCTGAAAATGAATCTATGTTAAAAAACAAAATTTGGTCTCTTGTAGACTTGCCTAACGGGATTAAACCCATCAGGAGCATGTGGGTATACAAGAGAAAAAGAGGAATGGATGGAAAGGTGGAAACCTTTCAAGCTAGATTGGTAGCTAAAGGTTATACACAGAGGAAAGGTATCGATTTTAAAGAAACATTCTCTTCTGTAGCGATGCTTAAATTCATTAGGATACTCTTATCCATTACGACATCTCTAGATCTAAAGATTTAGCAAATGGACTTCAAGACAGCTTTCCTTAACGGAAGTCTTGATGAAAGTATCTATATGATGCAACCAGAAGGATTCAATGAAAAAGGCCAAGAGGAAAGGGTATGCAAGTTGTAAAGATCCGTATATGGATTGAAACAAGCATCCAGATCCTGGAACATAAGGTTCGATCAAGTCGTGAAAAGTTTTGAATTTACTCAAATCCTTGATGAACCTTGTGTATACCAAAGGATTAAAGACGATAAGTTGGTTTTCCTAGTTCTTTACGTTGATGATATACTACTCATCGGAAACAATGTAGGTTTGTTGACATCAGTAAAAGAATGGTTAGCAAAACAATTTGATATGAAGGACTTAGGAGAATCAAGTTATATTCTTTGTATCCAAGTCATAAAAGATAGAAAGAGTAGAACGATTGCATTATCCCAAGCTTCATACATAGATAAAATCCTGTCTAGGTTTTCCTTGAAAGATTCCAAGAAAGGTATGTTACCTTTCAAACATGGAATCAAACTTTCTAATGAACAAGTTCCTAAGAATGAGCATGAAGAGCAAATCATGAGTACGGTTCCATATGCATCGGTAGTTGGAAGTCTCATGTATGTAATGCTCTGTACTAGACCGGATATTTGTTTTGTTGTGGGCATAGTTAGCAGGTTTCAATCGAAGCCTGGTCCTGATCACTGGATGACAGTCAAGCTTATTTTCAAGTATCTCAGGAGAAAGAGAGACTATATGCTTGTATACTCTGGAGGGGATTTAATTCCCGTTGGGCATATAGATTATGATTTTTAGTCAGATTCTGACTCTAGGATATCAACATCAGCATATGTGTTTACTATTGAAGAAGGGGCAGTCAAAATGAGGAGTATCAAGCAATTTTGTATTGTTGATTCCACCATGGAAGACGAGTATGTTGACTCATGCTAGGATGATAAAGAGGCTGCCTGGCTCCATCAATTCTTGATTGACTTGGAAGTGGTCCCAGATACAAATAATCAGATAACTATCTATTGTGACAATAGTGGAGCAGTGGCTAGTTTGAGAGAACCAAGACGTCATAAGAGATCTAATGTGTTATGATGAGTCTAAAATCATCAAAGTGTGGTGTCTTTTGGCAAAAAAATCTAGTGCACTAGTGCATTGAATTGGATCAGAGTGAAATACTTTATCTAGAACCGTCAATGGATACAAGTTTTCAGTTGAAAACAACCAAAGAGTCTATCTCAATCCTGAGATAAATGATGGACTTATGGTTACAAGTGTTATCATTTGAGCTATCAAAGAGTACGATTATACAATATAGTCTATCCTCGATAGTTTGGTGGTATTCATTTGTTAATCGATAAAGGACTTCATTTATAGGTATGGACATCGTGGTTACATTTATTAAATGAGAGTAGAATATCATCATATGGATGTTTTGAGGTATTGGATATTAAATCTTAACGTTAAGTTTTCAAAAGTGTCTATTGAAACATGGCTTATGGACAAGTCAAAATAACCAAGTTCAAAATGCGGTCAAATGAGTAAATATGGTAACTTGAAGAGCTATAGGCAGTCTATGAGCTCTTGGAGACTACTGATATTCTTCACGAGAATACACTTTCTCCAATAAGGTTGTATAGGGTATGATTGAGTAGCATCAACTTATTCTATCTTTATTTAAGAGTTCAAATGGAATGAACTAAAATTAATAGATCGGACCTAAGTGAATCATTTGTTGATTGTGATTGGGTTGTGTCTATTGGAGCTTAAATTTAGATAGTCCGCCAAGATCCCCGATCCACACGAACTTGCATGGATCAATTGATATATTCTACCAGACCTATTTAGAGGTCAAACTAGAATTGTATTGAGGCATGTGAACTTGTTTATTTTTGTAAGAATGGGTCTAGTTCACATATGGATTTTTTATTAATGTCCAATGGATTTAATAAAAAGAGAAAAATAATTTATTGGCCCATGTATATGTGTTGGGTGACAAGGCTATATAAAATGGCTTAATATATTAATATTATTATTTAATTAAATGAAAATTAATTAATTTTGTAATTATTTAATTAAAAGTCAAAATCTTTTTTCTAGTAGGAGAAGGTCTTTTTAATATTATACTATTGTTGGTAGTATTATTAATATTAAAGATTATATTTGATAAGCCGATAAATAAACTAATTATTTATCAAGTCAAATTAGGAAATCTTTAACATGGTCAAAAATACTCTAATGAGTTGTATTAGTAGTCTTGGTGTAGAGTAGAATTCTTTTTGAAAAAGGATTCTTTTTTACCAAGTAAAACCACCTAAGGAAATGATTCTTGCCAACAAAGTAAATCCTTCCTATGAAAGGATTTGTGATCCAATATATACCACCTCGATAATTTCGGCCAGCCCTATGATTCTATGAGTGAAAATTCAGCCAAGCTAGGTATTTATCAAGAGAGAATTTTGCCAAGCAAGGGAGAATTTTGAGAGAGAAAAATTTAGTTTTTACTCTATACAAAATTCAATCAACTTATGGATACAGGGTGTAGAATTCGGCCAAGGAGAAAAGAGAAAAAGAAAACGTTTTTCTTTTTGATAGTATACTAGTATCATTTACATCAAAAGGGTTTTGTACAAAATCAAATCAGGTTCACGCAAGTTTCAATCAATTAGATTGATAATTCACAAGTGACTGGACGTTATTGAATTTTCTCTTAGAGGATTATTGTGACTAACAAAGAAAAAGATTTTGTTTGTTTTCATCCTCAGGTATATAATTTAAAGAAAGGGAGCCCATACTCATAGGTGATTCACGTTCGTGATTGTATTGGAAGATCTCGTGGAAAAGGTATAATACTTTTTATATACATCAATTAATTTAGGGTTAAGGTTCTTGTTATTGATAAAGGGAAAAAAAAAAATTATACCAAACCCTAATTTTTAATTTTTTACGCTTCCATTGCACGATTTTCTCTTCAACTTTCACAAAGATTTTCATGGTGGTTTGATGATCTTGCATCAGGCCCTACAAGGTGCATTCCTTATTGTTCAAGGTGTAGTCTAACTTTAACTAATCAAAGGAATCTGACAATGAGTTGACAATCATGTCAATTTTGGTCTCCCGTTTATCTCAGCACCATTGAGTTCAACAATTTTAAGATGAGCTATGACTTTCATCATGTGATCTTTCACATCCTATCTAGGTTTCATCGTAAGATTAATGAAAGTAGTCACTGCCTCTCTCTCAGTCGTCCTGGACTTCATAGGAAACTTCTCTTCTAGAGACATCATTATATCTGTAGCAGTCTCCATTCCTTCTTGTTGCTGTTGTAACACGTCGGAGATGGTGGCCATAATGTAACATTTAGCCATCTCATCTGAAGTCTTTCAATGCTGATAATCGTCTCTTTGCTTCTCAGTAGATTCATTAATAAGAGTTGGCAGTTTAGAAGTAGACAAAATGAACTTATGTTTTTCTGTTTGCAACAACAACCCAAATTTCCTTTTCCGTGTGACATAATTATCATCAGTTAAAGTATTATCTTTTACGATGTTGATTAGGGATGGGATCATCATTTATTTTCAGTAACAAAAATTATATAATTAAACAATCATGATAAAGCACTTTTCAATATTTATTTTGAATTATATAAAATAATTCAAAATTAAAATTCAACGCTGATCCAACACCCATAAATGTCACGCCTCATTTGGAAGTTCACACCATTTACTAGTTGGACTAGGTCCCACCTAATTGTTAACATAACAACCAATGTTTTCAATTTTAGCCTTGCGATTTTATTAACATGAACTATTGGCAGGATATTAATAAAATCACATTGAGTGTGTTACCAAGTTATTGACCTTCAATATATTCCCTCATGAATATCACTCCTTTGGGAGTAGATATCGTTTGGGCCAATTGTCTAGTCTATCCTTGTAAGGAAGTATCCTGCTAAATTCCATTCATGAATACCCCTTGGGGGGTTATTACATAAAACATAAAGCTTAACTAAAATTGGAGGCCGTAGGTGTACCAAAACACCTTCTCCCACTCAATTATTTAAGGTATGTGATCAAATTCCATAGAATGATTTACCAGGTTATCTACATTTCAATTAGATTCCTAAACCATTCAATGCATGTTCATACCAAAAGAGATACATGTTATCAAACAATGACAAATATTGTAATATTTACGAAAATATAAATAGCTACAATTTTGGTCAATCCTAGAAAAAATAGTAAATTACAAATTTTGGAATACAAAAGCTCCTTCTTGACGAACAAGTCTTCATGCGTCCATCGTTTGCTCACCCCTTGGCTGCCTCCCATGGGCATACGCACTTCACAACCCCATAAAGGGCTGCCATGTGCAGCCCACGGCTTCCATAGGGCTACCGTGCGTAGCCCATGCCTCAACAATCATGGTCGCATGCTCATTCACATGCCCGTTTGTTGTTATTTCTCGCACGATCCCAAACATGTTCCGGTTGCTTCCAATTCTTCAAACCTTTAAGTCTTTGATACTTGAATGTTTTATAGAAGAATTTTAAATAATAAAATGCTGCAGCTTTTTTTTAATTAAAACTACCGTAGTATTTGTAATACAATAGCAAAATAAATAAAAAACTTAGCAACTACCGAGATGGAAATTATGGCGATGATATGCCACCCTTCTTGTTACAATCCCAAAACAAAAATACATTGAAAATCTAGGATCAAAATTGAGCAATAACAATCCACATATAAAACTTATATATATCCATACATTCCAATGTAAATATATATGTGAATACCTAAAGTGTCATCCCTTTCTAAAACATGTATATATACAATAAAAAGAAAAAGATTCATGTATATATATCCATCAATTAATCAAGGATACAATCTGGCTTTGATATCAATTGTAGGGGAAAATCGATTCAAAAACACAGAGGAAGCATAAATTCAAGGTTTGGTATATTTTAAAAATTTTCCCTTTAAAAGAAACAACCTTAACCATAGATTAATTGACATATATTAAAAGTATTGTACATTTCTCTCGTGACGATTGAACCAGCGCCGAATTAAATCCGCAAGATCTTCCAATCCAATCACGAACGTGAATCACCTAGAAGTGTGAGCTCCCTTTTCTTAAATTGTATACCTAAGGATGGAAACAAACAAAATCTTTTTCTTTTGTTAGTCACAATAATCATCCAAGAGAAAACCCAAGAACTTTCGGTCACTTGTGAAATATCAATCTATTTGATTGAAACTCACGTGAGCCCTATATTTTTTGTACACAAAACCCTTTTGATGTAAAGGATACTAGTGCACTATCAAAAATAAAAACATTCCAATTTTCTCTTCTCCTTCGCAGAATTCAATACACAATATCTATGAGTTGGCCGAATTTTGTCTAGAGCAAAAACTAATTTTTTTCTCTCTCAATATTCTTTAGCTTGGCCGAAATTTTCAACATAAAAATCATGCTTGGCTGAATTCAACAGGTGTATATATAGGTATACAAGTCCTCTGCTAAAGAGGATTTACTTGGTGATAAAAAATCCTTTTCAAAGAAAGATTTCTTTTCCACACCAAGACTCCTAGTCTAACTCAAATAGTGTATTTATTCAATAACCAATTATTGAATATAATTATATTGTGACAAAACAAAAAACTTCTTAATTTGACCAATTGTCAATTAGAGTCCTAATAAAAAATCAAATACTTCCTTATTTGACTAGATAAATAAATTCTTATTATTTATCTACTTATCAAATATAGTATTTAATACTTATCATATTACTAATATGACTATAGGAGACCATCTCCTACTATAAAAAAGATTTTGACTTTTAATTAAATAAATAATTAATTAATTTCTATTTAATTAAATAATAAAATAAAAAACAATATATAAGGTTGTTATATAGTCCCTTATAGTCCAAGCTATATAATTATGGGTCAAATTATGTTTTTCCTATTTTATTAAATCCATAGGACTTTAATAAAAGGTCGACATGTAAAATCGACTCATTCTTACTAAAAGAAACAAGTCCACATGCCTTAATACAAATCTATATGGATCCATAAATTTGTCCGGTATAATATATCAAGTGACCATACAAGTTCGTGTGGATTGGGGATCTTGGCGGGATATCTAAATTTAAGCTCCAATAAACATAACCTAATCGAAATCAACAAATGATTCACTTAGGTCCGATCTATTAATTTTAGTTCATTCCACTAAATAACTAAAATTGAACTTTAAATAAAGATATAATAAGTTAATCTTGCACATTCATACCCTAGACAATCTTAATGGAGAAAATGTTTCCTTGTGAAGAATATCAGTAATCGCCAAGAGCTCATGGACCGCATATAACTCTCCAAGTTACCATATTTACTCATATGACCACATTTTGAACTTGGTTATTTTTACTTGACCTGAAGCTATATTTCAGTAAACACTATTGAAAACTTAATGTTAAGATTTAATTTCCAATACCTCTAAACATCCGTATAGTGATATTCTACACTCATTTAGTAATTGGAGCCATGATGTCGTATCTATAAATAAAGTCGCTATCGATTAACAAATGAATACTACCAAACTATCTAGGATAGACTATGTTATATAATCATACTCATTGATAGCTCAAATAATAACACTTACAACTATAAGTCCATCATTTATCTCAGGATTGAGATTGACTCTCCGATTGCCTTCGATTGAAAACTTTTATCCATTGATGGTTCTGGATAAAGTTTCTCACTGTGATCTTATTCAATGCACCTAGTGCACTAGATTCCTTTGCCCAAAGAAACCACACTTATTTGATTTTTGACTCATCATAACTCATTTGATCCCACTCAAATGCTAGCAAAAGAATCTACAACTTTAATAAGATAAAGACGCCTAACCTTTATCTTAAGTTGTGAATATTATTCAAGACTAACTAGAGAATTGTGCCTACCTCATACTTATCTAGAAGTACGAACAATTCTTCTTTTATTATAGTCTTTTCACCTTATGATTATTTACTTTTGACAATTTTAATAATTAAACTTTAAATACTATAGGATTTATTAATATGAAAAGATTATCAACTACATTATTACACTCTTGCTATCGAGCATAATTTCAAAATTTGAGGCTACGGAGGTAGGACTTGTAGTAGCCTGGAAGGAGCTCTCCCAATCACAAGATGACAACAAAGAGTTGAATCAGTCCCTGGACAAGGTAGAGAAGTCTCTTAAAGAAGCCTAATGCAACTTGGAGAGATACAAGTGTTCAAATGACATGGACACTCTTAGGTTTGAGTGCCGAGCTTTGGATAGATACAATGTAAGGAAGAAAGTTCGGGAACTAGAAGAGGAAAACCAAACTCTACGACTAAGGTAGCTAGTTTTGAGTCCAAGGTAGACGCCTACTTTGGTGATGGTTACTTCTGTGCTGCTTTCCACGTAGTTCAAGCCTTACCCCTTTAATTTGACCTGCGTATCAAAGAGAACCTGGATAGGCAGGGGATCATAAAGAAGGCCAGAAAAATGGCAGCTCCCACCACTAAAGAGGTTGGCACCTTCCAGGTTGATGGGGTTGATAAAGGTGCATACAATGACAAAGATCAACAACTTATCTCATCTTTTTTGCAAGACATGGGAGCTACTGGTGTAAACCCTTCTTTGAAGTCCCCAACTGAAGTTGCAACCCATGTCAAGGAGAGAGTCCCAATCTTGCCTACTACTCCAACCAATCCTGCTAAAACAACAGAGGATCACCCTGCTTCTAAGGGGTGATGGATGAACAGGCTTCCATTGAAGAGGCGGTGGAGCATACAGTTGTCAAGGAGGTGGCTAATCAAGAGTCTAGATAGCCAGGTGTTGGTATCTAGCTTACGGAGGGGGCAGAGGGGGAGGTAATTGGAAAGGGATATGGAAGAGAGGAAAACAAAGAGAAGATTAACCTATGATATAGTGTCATAAGCTTTGTACGTTGCCCAGCAAGGGAGGTGAGCACTCCACTTGATCAAGGAAAATTCCATCAAGTCATCTAATGTATCTATTAGTATTTTTTAAGTATGTAGCCAGATACTAGGGTATGGCCTTTCTGCCAGATTAATGAAGCAGTCCTTTTATTTTTTATCTGATTGTTTTCCATTCTAGTCAAGATTTCTTTGCTGTAAACCTAATCAAAGTTTGATCTGGGAAGCAATCCCTTGCATATACCTTACTGTAACAAAAATATGGTAACACAAAGAAAACTAAAAAGCTGTCTATTATATGGAATTAGTCGTGTCAGGTGACTGGTACCAAGTCGTCAAGGTACTTAGACAAGGTGAATCTCAAAAAAATTCCCTAAGGAAAATCATCGACAATGAACATCCTTTCTGGGAGATTCATGGTACCAAGCACCCATGTCTGGGAAGCTCTTGTACTTGGGTGAAAACTTAGTTCATTAAACCTCGGTACCTGGGTTTGCCATGTTCATGGTTCCTTGGTACAAAAATGATGTCATTGCGTGATAAAATCTTGTATCTTACATCTTCTCACTTTAGCGAGATAACTAGCTACCATAGTCTAGGTATCAAGGATTCTTACATGCATGGTATTATGATATCCTGATAGTAGCGTTAGTATGGTATAATCCATCTCTGCATCTAGTCCCTTATGCACTTCTGTCAACACAAAAAACTAACAAACTGATAAGGTAAAATTCATGCTATAATTGATTAGTTTTAGGTTTTTGGAGTTCTATAAATGATCCCCCTAGGACTTTATCAAAGTTGAGTATCCTTTCAAGGCATCTACCATCCCTGCTCAAGGGAAAATCTGATATCTGGTAAAGCACGATCAAGACAGGCAACTATGTACTTACACTTTTTATCCTTCTTGAGAGTGGTTTCCTTATAAAGGCATCAGAAGGGCCACTTGGCTGTCCTGGTCTCATGATCTAGCTGACAACTATGCTTTTATGCTTAGACCGTTCTTGAGGATAGTAGCCAGACCAAGGCATCAAGAGGGACATTTGGCTATCCTGGTATAGTGGTCTGGCTGAAAACTATGCACTTACGCTTAGACCACTCCTGATAGGTTTTGCCTAATCAAGGGCTTCAAGATGTTTGTCCTAGACTCGAGATCTAGTAGGTAACTATGCTTTTATGCTTAGACCCTTCTTAGCGGGTAGTGGTACCCGACCAAGGGCATCGAGATAGCTATGTTACCATTCTCGGTTCATGGCAATCATGGCAAACATCTAAGACAAACACTTGACGAATAAAATAGAAAAGCGTATATAGAGAGAAATGGAGACTTTATTGATATCAAGAAAGAGTTACAAAAATGTTTTCAAAGTACAAATGCTGGTGCTTATCAGGGTGTGCCATGGAGCTTTCAACCTCCTATGGGTGGAATCTCTTCAGGTGATTAGCATTCCAAGTACGGTCGATAGGTCATCCATCCATATCCTGTAGCTTGTAAGCTACTCTCCAGACTAGTACCTTCACTAGATAGGTGCCTAACAAGTTCGGTGTCAGTAGACTTCAACACTATTTGCCATCTTTCTTGTTTTTCTTCCAGGAGGTTTAGTTTTGCCCTCAGCTTGACCTCGTTGCTCATTGGCTCAAAATGCTAGACCCTAAACGAGGTGAGCTTATGCTCGATAGATAGAACAACTTTAATCCTAAAGCCAATGAGTTGGGGGTTTCACCAGTTTCGGTTCTTTAAGTGGTACGGTATGCCCAAAGTACATTGGAAGCTCATCTGCCCATTTACCCTTTTTTTGTTGCAATTTCTTCTTTAGGAGCATTTTGATTGTCTTCTTTGTAGCTTCCACCTGGCCGTTGGTTTGTGGGTGAGCTATAGAAGTAAAACACAGGTCAAGACCCAGACCATCACAGAACTCCCTAAACCTCGCATTGTCGAATTGCTTGCCGAGGTTAGTGATAATGATCATTAGAGTACCGAACCTACAAACCACATTTTTCTTGATGAATTTGGTAGTGTTCTCTTCAGTAATCTGGGATAGTGGTTCTGCTTCCATCCACTAAATGAAAGATTCGATAATGATGATAACATGTCTGGCTTGACCCGGAGCAGTAGGGAGATGTTAGTCTCTCGGGTGGAAGGTGGTTCAAATTTGCTATCTTCTAGCATGGTTCACATGACTGTATAAACATCCTTGCAACATGGTGCAAGGTCGGCCTGTAATATCCCATATATAACACTTGGTAAGCCGGTGTTTCTCCCCATAATGGTTCCTGTATTCCCCTAAGTAAACATCCCTGAATGCCCAAGCAGCATCGTTAGGGTGGAGGCAGCGGAGTAGGGATAAAAACCTACCTCTAGAGTATAGGGGCCCGTAAATCAAACATAATCAAATCGAGATCTTCTTAGTCCTGCGAGCTTAATTGGGGTCTTCTAGAAGCTTTCCTTCTTGGAGTTAATCCACAATAAGATCCATCCAACATAAGGAGTCGATCTACCGGGTTGACCTCCTTTCCACTTGTTATGCTAGGATAGAAGATAACCTGAAGAGGTATCCCCTTAGGCAAAACTTGACATCTATTTGTTGTTATCTTGTCTAGGACATCTGCCCGATAGTTCTATTGGTGAGGAATCTGTTCAATCTTGAACCCCCTGAATCGAGCTTTGAGCTGTTAGACCAGTTGCAGATAGGCAGCCATGTTGTCTTCTTTAGCTTGATAGAGCCCAACAACTTGGTTGACGACCAGTTATGAATCACTATTGACATGGAGATAGTCTTCCTTGAGCTAGGTTACTACCTTAAAATCCTGCCAGTAGAGATTAGTACTCGGCTTCATTGCTAGTTGCATTAAACTTGAAGAGGAAACAATGGCAGAGCTAGACCTTTTCAGGATTCGTTAAAATTATTCTATCTTCACTCCCCGCTTGGCTGAATGCCCCATCTATATATAAGATCCAGACATCTCGGTCATTTGGCCAATCAACCAGTTCTGGATCCTTCTTGTATCCTACGTCCAGATCTAGAATGGTACCGAGATCAGAAAGATTTGACAATTCTACCATGAAGTCTGCTAGTGCCTAAGCTTTGATGGTGGTCATGGCTTTATATTTTATGTCGAATTGGGTAAGCTCCAATGCCCAGAGAACTAACCTCCCTAACACATCTGGCCTTTGCAGAATCTGTTGAAGAGGTTGATTACTGATAACTACAATTGTATGGACTTGGAAGTAGGGGCGTAATTTCCTTACCGAGTTCACAAGGGCGAAGACAAGTTTTTCCAAGAGAATGTAATTCCTCTTTGGTTTGGTTAAGGCACGACTTACTTAATAGATAAGTCCCTATACTCCATCCCGACACTCCTTAACCAAAGCTCTACTAACCGCTGCCTCTGACATGACTAGGTATATCTGTAGCTTCTTCCTAGGTTTCAGTTTGTTTAGAAGCAGGGGGCTTGCTAAATATTCATTCAGGGATAAGAAATCTTGTTCGTTATCCTGGTCCCACTTCTCAATTTTTTCCTTGTTTGATTGCTTTAAAGAAGGGGAGACATTTGTCTGTTGATCGGGGTATAAAACGGCTGAGTGTAGCTACTTAACCACTCAGAACCTATACCTGCTTGAGGGAGCTGGGGGATTTGAGGCTCATGATAGCCTTTTTCTTATCCGGGTTGGCTTATATTCCCTTCTCATAGACCATGATCCCATGAAATTTTCCTGTAGCCATCTCGAAAGCACATTGGCTTCATTCAGCCGTATATGGTTCTCTCTTACTAACTGGAAGGTTCAACGAAGGTCGTTTTGGTGTTGCTCTGCTGCCTGGGATTTGATGATCATATCGTCAATGTAGACCTCCATTGTTTTTCCTATAGATTACTTAAATAACTAGTTAACCAATTGTTGGTAAGTGGCAACTGTATTCTTCATACCAAAGGGCATTACCTTGTAGCAGTACAGACCATACCCTGTAATGGAACGTGTCTTGTCTTGGTCGGCGTGATGCATCATAATTTGATTAAACCTCGAGAATGCATCCATGAAGCTAAAGAGCTTATTCCCCATAGTGGAATCCACCAACTGATCGATCTTGGGTAGGGGAAACAGTCTTTTGGGCAGGCACGGTTAAGATATGTATAATCAATGCATATGCACCACTTCCCATTACTATTAGAAACCATTACCACATTCACGGTCCATTCAGGGTACTAGGATTCCTTGATTAATCCAGCTTTCAATAACTTGTCGACCTCTTCTTAGACCATGACATTTCTTTCGAGGCTAAAATATGAGCTATTTTGGTTTACCAGTCTGAAGATGAGGTCAACCGCTAACTTGTGAGATATCAAGGAGATTGGGATCTCTGGCATCTTGTCATGGCTCTAGGCAAAGATGTTATTATAGTAACGGAAAAGACTGATCAATCGTTCTACCACCCCTTCCTCTAATTTGGCTTCAATCTTGACCACTTTAGAGAGGTCATTCTCTCTAAGAGGTACTTCCGTTAGCACGTCAATTGGGTGGCCGTTGGCCTAAGTTGTTGGGTTAGCTGATATATGGTAGCACTTTCGGGCTGCCAACTGATCACCACGTAACTCGCTTACCCGATCTCATACTGGAAGCTTTATAACATTGTGGTAGATGGACAACATTCCCTTAAGAGATGACAAGAATGGTCTCCCTATGATAGCGTTATAGGCTGATAAGGTGTCTACTACCACAAAATCAGTAAGGAGATTCTGTTGGAGGGGAGTAGTCCCCATGATGGCTTGCAAAATTTTTGACTCGGTTGGTACTACTGAGCCCTTGGTAAATTTATACAGTAGGGTGGTGCATCTATTGTAGAAGCATTGCTTTAGATTGAACCTCTCCAAAGTGTCTTTAAACAGGATGTCCACGCTACTACTTGTATCTATAAATATACGGTGGACGAGGCCGTTGGTGATCTTGACCATGAAAAATATCGGATCATCATGCGGGTGCACGATAATATATACATCGTTTTTAGTGAAGATTATACAGGTTGAACGGGAGGTTCCTGCTGGTCCTGGAGTAACCTTGAAAATATCTCACCTTTATTCTAACTGAGGTATTTTCTTAGCGTGGTTCTTTCCTTAATTATTGAAAGTTTCTACATTCTATATATGTTGCATAGGTATTTTCCCTTTACTTTCCTTTTCTATGTATCTTCTTTGATTTCGGCTTGTACCTCCTTCCCCTTGCAGATGCTATCAAGTACCTACTGTAGGAATTCCTTTAAACAGTTGTCTCTCACCATGTCCTTAATCCGGTTACGCAGGCTATAGCATTCTGAAGTGTTATGTCCTATATCCTCATAGAAGTCGCAATATTTATAGTGATTATTTTTTACAACAGGTGCTTTCAAGGGAAAGGGCTTTCTGAGCAACCCCTTATCACGGATGGCGAGGTAGATCATCCCACGAGATGCATTAAGGGGGGTGTAGTGGTTGTACCCCCTTTCTTCCCGGTCTATCAGGGTTACCTCTCTATGAGGATGTGAAGCCCGTGGTAGGGTTCTTCTCACTAGAAACCATTTCTGCTAAGCTTTGAAAATTGTAGGATAGTATGTGGACCGGTTAAAAGGTTTATTCTGAACCTTCTGAACTAGTGCTTTATTGGGTGCTTCTTTCTTTTGATGTATGTCTTCTCTTAAGTCATTGTACTCAGTCATGCCCCAGAGTTGTTCATCTATCTTCACATGTACAAACGCCCTATCGTAGGCCTCCTGGTACATCTCCGGTGGTCGCTTAGTAAACAATCAGAACAGCCAACCAGCTAGAGGTTCCTTCTGAAGTTGGATAGGGTTTTCTTTTCTGTGAAGGCTCCCATCTAGATCACCTCCTTATGGAATCTCTCCTCATAAGATCTGAGCGACTCTCTCCGCTCTTGGACTATTAACTGCAGATTGATGGGGTCATCCTGCACATGGCGGTAACTTCTAGATCCACATTTTAGCACAATCGGTTAAAATGGTAGGGAACATACTGCACATTGCTGCCATAGTTGTGCTATGGACCTCCATCTGCTGTACGAAGCTCTGAAGGTGGCTCAAGGGACCCTATGTCTCAGAGTATTTATCTATAGGCAACTTGAAATTATGGGGAAGTTCTGCTTCCCTGATCCTTCTAGAGAAAAGGGTATTTATCTCACCCAACGGATCTTTCTGGATCTACCTTTTCTTACCCTACTTTAGCACTTAGACTTCTTTTGAAATCCAGGCTACTTGTCTTATATGCTCTTGTTCTTAGAATTCTTGGATTCGACCTCTGAATCCCCATTACAGGACTCATCCGATGCAACGGAGGCTTCGTCCCGATTCTCCTCCTGTGGGTGGTCTTCGATAGTTTTGTGGTATTAATTTGTTAATCGATAGAGGACTTCATTTATAGACATAGACATTGTGGCTCCATTTATTAAATTAGAGTATAATACCATCATATGAATGTTTTGAGGTATTTGATATAAATTTTAATGTTAAGTTATTAATAGTGTCTATTGAAATATGGCTTATGGGCAAGTCGAAATATCCAAGTTCAAAATGTTGTAATATAAGTAAATATGGTAACATAAAGAGATATAGCGGTCTATAAACTCTTGGCAATTACTGATACTCTTCACGAGGATACACTACCTTCATTAAGATTGTCTAGGGTATGAATGAGCAATATTAACTTATTCTATCTTTATTTAAGTGTTCAACTTTAGTTCTTTAGTGGAATGAACTAAAATTAATAGATCGGACCTAAGTGAATCATTTGCTGATTGTGATTAGGTTATGCCTAATGGATCTTAAATTTAGATAGGTCGCCAAGATTTCCAATTCCAACGAACTTGAATGAATCAACTGTTACATTCTACCAGACCAATTTATGGATAATCTAGAATTATATTAAGGCATGTGGACTTGTTTCTTTTTGTAAGAATGGATTTAGTTCACATGTTGACTTTTTATTTAAGTCCAATGGATTTAATAAAATAGGAAAACAATATTTGACCCATATATATTGGCTCGGCAGCTAAAGCTATATATAATAGCTTATTATATATTTTTTATTTTATTATTTAATTAAACGGAAATTATATAATTTGTTAATTAATTAATTATTAATTTAAAAGTCAAAATCTTTTTCCTAGTAGGAGTAGGTCTCTTATTATCATATTATTGTTGGTAATATGGTAAGTGTCAAATACTATAATTGATAAGTGGATAAATAAAATGAATTTATTTATCTAGTCTAATTAGGAAGTATTTGATTTCTATTAAAACTCGAATTGACAATTGGTCAAATTATGAAGTTTTAATTTTGTCACAATTTAATTATATTCAGTAATTGGTTATTAAATAAATACACTATTTGAGTTGGATTAGGAGTTTTGGTGTAGAAAATAATTCTTTTTTGAAAAGGATTCTTGGTCACCAAGTAAATCCACCTAAGGAAAGGATTCTTGTCCACCAAGTAAATCCTTCTTAGGAGAGGATTAGGTCTCCTAAACCAAAGCCAAGAGGAATTCGACCAACCCTAAATATATTAGGTCAAGGAGTTCGGCCACTACATATATGGCATGTAGAATTCGGCCTTTTAGTAAAGACGAGAGAAAACTTTTGGCCACTTCATTTTCTTTGGGAGAAATTTTAATCAAACCCTAATCTAAGGGAGAGAAATTTCGGCAAAGAGAGAACTTTGAGTGTAGAGAATCTGGTTCTTGCTCTAGATAAATTCTTCCAACTCTAAAGATTGGTGTGTGAAAAATCGGCAAAGTGGAAGAGGGAGAAAGAACTTTTTGTATTCGATAGTGCACTAGTGGCCTTTACATTAAAAGGTTTTGTGTACAACATCTAATCTAGGTTCACACGAGTTTCAATCAAATTGATTGATAATTCACAAGTGACCTAACGTTCTTTGTTTTTCTTCTTGGAGGATTATTGTGACTAACAAAGAAAGATATTTTATTTGTTTCCGTCCTCAGGTATACATATTAAAGAAAGGGAGTCCATACTCCTAGTTGATTCACGTTCGTGATTGGATTGGAAGATCTTGCGGATTCAATTCGGTGCTAGTTCAATCATCACGAGAAAAAGGTACGATACGTTTAATATAAGTCAATTAATCTAGGGTTAATGTTTTTTCTTTTAAATCGATTTTTTTAAAAAATATTTCAAACCCGGATTTTGCGCTTCCGCTGCATTTTAAACCGATTTTTCCCTACAATTGGTATCAGAGCTTGGTTGTGCCTCTGATTAATTGGTGTATATATACGTGAATCTTTTTTTTTGTAAATATGCATGTTTTAGAAAGAGATGACACTCGATGTATTCGCAAATATATTTACATTGAAATGTATGGATATATATATATATATATATATATATATATGTGTGTGTGTGTGTGTGTGTGTGTGTGTGTGTTTGTGTGTGTGTGTGTGTGTGTGTTTATGTGGTTTGTTATTGCTCAATTTTGGTCTAAGAATTTCAATGTATTTTTGTTTTGGGATTGTAACAAGAAGGGTGGCCTATCATCACTATAATTTCCTTCTTGGTAGTTACTAAGTTTTTTATTTATTTTGCTATTATAAAAAAAATACTGCAGAAAAATATTGTGTTAAAAAACTGCACTATATTGTTTTAAAAATACTGCAGGATTTTATTAATTAAAATTCTTCTGTAATACAGTTAAGTATTGAAGACTCGAAGGTTTGAAGAATTGTAAGCAACCGGAACAAGGTTGGGACCGTGTTAGCCATAGCAACAAATGTGCGAGTGAATGAGCACGCGGCCACGATTGATGTGGCATGGGCTGCGCCAGCAGCCCTATGGAAGCCATGGGATGTGCATAGCAACCCTTTATGGGGTTGTGGGGTGCACACGCCCATGGGAGGCAGCCAAGGGGTGCGAAACCGATGGATGCATGAAGACATGTTCGCCAGGAAAAAAGTTTTTTGTATTCCAAAAATTGTAATTTACTTGTTTTTCTAGGGTGGACCAAAATTGTAGATATTTAAATTTTCATAAATATTGCAATGTTTGTTGTTGTTTGATAACATGTCTTATAGAATAGAAGTGCCACTCATATATCTCTTTTTTTATGAACAAGCATTAAATGGTTTATGTATCTAATTGGCATCCAGATAACTTGGTAAATCATTCTATGGAATTCGATCACACTCCTTAAACAATTGTGTAGGAGAAAAAAATTGTATTAAAAATACAACAGTAGTTTTAATTAAAAAAACTGCAGTATTTTATTATTTAAAATTCTTCTGTAAAACAATCAAGTATCGAAGACTCAAAGGTTAGAAGAATTGGAAGCAACCGAAAAAAGTTTGGGACCGTACGAGCCATAGCAACAAACGTGCATGCGAATGAGCACGTGACCACGATTGTTGTGGCATGGGCTGCGCACGGTAGCCCTATTGAAGCTATGTGCAGCCCATTATGGGGTTGTGGAGTGCGTATGCCCATGGAGAGGCAGCCAAGGGGTGAGAAAACGATGGACGCATGAAGACTTGTTCACCAAGAAGGAGTTTTTGTATTCCAAAATTTGTAATTTACTAGTTTTTCTAGGATGGACCAAAATTGTAGCTATTTATATTTTCATAAATATTGCAATATTTGTTATTGTTTGATAACATGTATCTCTTTTGGTATGAACATGCATTGAATAGTTTAGGTATCTAATTGGCATCTAGATAACTTGGTAAATCATTCTATAGAATTCGATCACGTGCCTTAAATAATTGAGTGGGAGAAGGCGTTTTGGAACACCTACGCCCTCCAATTTTAGTTGAGCTTTATGTTTCATGTAATATACCCCCAAGGGGTATTCATGAATAAAATTTAGCAGAATATTTCCTTACAAGGATAGACTAGACAATTGGCCCAAATGATATCTATTCCCAAGGGAGGGATATTCATGAGGGAATATATCGAAGGTCGATAACTTAGTAACACACTCAATATGATTTTATTAATATCCTCCCAAGTGTTCATGTTAATAAAATCGTAAGGTTAAAATTGAAAACACTGGTTGTTATGTTAACGATTAGGTAGGACCTAGTCCAACTAGTAAATGGTCCGAACTCCTAAAGTAGGCGTGACATTTATGGGTGTTGGATCACCGTTAAATTTACGATTGAATTATTTTATATAATTCAAGATAAATATTCGAAAGTTCTTTATCATGATTATTTACTTATATAGTTTTTGCTTTTGTTCAGAAATCATGACCCCATCCATTATCAACATCCTAAAAGATAATACTTTAGTTGGTGATAATTATGTCAAATGGAAAAAAAAATTACGCTCTTATTGTAATCTAAAAAGCGTAAGTTTGTTTTGTGTACTCCTAAACCACCTACTTCTATTGATGAATCTATTTGGAAACAAAAAAGATGAGTATCAGCAGTTGAAGTATTCAGATGAGATTGCTAATTGTACGTTACACTATGGCCACCATCTCTGATGTGTTGCAATAGCAACATGAAGGAATGGAGACTGTTGACGATATAATGATGTCTCTGGAAGAGATGTTTGCTATGAAGCCCATGACGACTAAGAGAGAGGCAGTGACTGCTTTCATGAATCTTAGGATGAAACCTAGACAGTCTGTGAAAGATCACATGATGAAAGTCATAGCACATCTCAACATTGCTGAACTGAATGGTGCTGAGATAGATGGTAAGACCAAAATTGACAAGATTGTCAACTCACTATCAAATTCCTATGATCAATTCAAGTTGGGCTACACCTTGAATGGTAAGGGTTACACCTTATAAGGCCTGATGCAAGATGTTCAAAGCACCGAGAAAATCCTTTTGAAAGGCAAGGGAAAAGAGATTCATGCCGTAGGTAAAGTTGCTATTGTTAAGACCTGTAAGAAGGTCAAGAAACAACAGAAGAAAAACCAACTAAGACCTATTAAGAAGGAGACAAAGAAAGTAATCATGATCAAAAGGAAATGTTTCCTTTGTGGTAAAAAGAGATATTGCAAAAGAAATTGCCCAAAGTCTTAGGACAAGAAGGAAAAGGGTAATATTAATTATCTTGAAGCATGTTTTTTGGTGGATTATATGGATTCTTGGATAATAGACTCTGGAGCCAGTAATCATGTTTGTTTTTCGTTACAGAGGTTCAAGGAAAAGAGAAGGCTTAATGAGAGCGAATTAAACTTGCGTTTAGGCAACGGAGCGTTGGTGTCTTCTAGTGCAATGAGAGATATTAGAATTATATTAGATTCTTATGGGCATTTAGATTTAATAGACGTTTATTATGTAACTCAATTCAAGAGGAATTTTTTTTCAATTTCTAGTTTAAATAAATTTGTATATTCGGTTACTTTTAATAAAGCTTTTATTATTAGTAGGAATAACAAATTTGATTGAAAAGGTACATGGAAAATGGTTTATTCTATTTGCATAGCAATATCTCTAACTTGTTAGACACAGAATCAGTGCAACCTAATCATAAAAGAGTAAAGTTATCAAAAGATGAAACCGACCTATGGCACTTTCGCCTAGGTCATATCAACCTTAATAAGATCAAAAGATATGTTAGTGATGGACCTTTAAGTGAGTTAAAGGTCTATGATCTACCAAATTGTGAATCTTGTTTGGAAAGAAAGATGACCAAAACGTATTCATGACAAAAGGCACAAGAGCCACCTAAAGTTTAAGATGGATACGCACTGATGTGTATGGTCCTATGAGCATTCAAGCTAGAGGTGGATATGAGTATTTCATTACTTTTATGGTTGATTACTCGAGATTTGGCTGTGTATCTTTTGAGACATAAGTCGGATGCTTTTGACATGTTCAAAGTGTTTAAAGCTGAAGTTGAAAATCAGCTTAAGAAACAAAAAAAAATGTTGAGGTCTGATTATGGTGGAGAATATCTATCTAGTGGTTTTTAGTAATATCTTATTGATAATAAGATAATTTCTCAGTTTTCTACGTCGGGTACACTTCAACAAAATAGGGTGGCAGAAAGAAGAAATAGAACTCTTTTGGACATTGTTAGGTCTATGTTGAGTTATTCAACGGTCCTTGATTCCTTTTAGGGATATGCTTTACAAACCGCTATGTACATTCTAAACGATGTACCATCTAAGTCGGTTCCTGAAATACCACATGAGTTATGGATTGAGAGAAAGCCTAGTTTACAACACTTAAGGATATTTGGATGTCCTGCACACGTGTTAAAGGAAAAGACAGAAAAGATGAAGTCCCATTCAGAAACATGCATATTTGTAAGGTATTCAAAAGGAACCAATTGATATTAATTTCATAGTCCTTCAGATCTTAAAGTATTTGTTTCGACAAATGATAAATTTTTGGAAGAGAACTATATGAATAATTTTGTGCCTAAAAGTATAATTGTCCTGAATAAGCTTTCAAGAGATACAATTCCACATGAGGTTTCACTACCTAGCCCATTTGCAAGTTTCGTACCAATACAAGATCAACAATCTACAATTCCTCATCCTTGTGGGAGGGTTGGTAGACAACCCGAGAGATACATCGGTTTAGGAAAATCAATAGAGAATCTCCCGGACGATGATGATCCCCACTCTTACAAAAAAGCCATGGAAAATGTTGATTATCGCCATTGGAAAAAGGCAATGCAATCCAAAATTGAATCTATGTTTAAAAATAAAGTATGGCCTCTTACTAAAGGGATAAAACCCATTGAGTGCAAGTGGGTTTACAAGAGGAAGAGAGGAATGGATGAAAATGTGGAAACCTTTAAAGCTAGATTGGTAGCTAAAGGTTACACAAAGAAGAAAGGTATTGATTAAGAGGAAACCTTATCTCTTGTGGTCATGCTTAAATTCATTAGGATAATCTTATCCATTGTGGCATCTCTAGACCTAGAGATTTGGCAAATGGACATCAAGACAGCTTTCCTTAATGGAAGTTGAAACAAATATTATTGTGTTTAATATTAATCTAGAGGGGGTGTGAATAGATTGTAATTAATTTTTACCCAATTTTCGTTAGAGTCAAGTTGACGAAAATACCCCTATCTACTTACAAAGATACCACAAGTGTAATAAATGCGGAAATAGTAAAAACACTTGAGATATACGTGGAAACCCTCTTAATGGGAAAAACCACGGGCTGATGAGTGCGCCACACTAGAACCTCGAATCCACTAATGATAAAGGAATTACTACCTAATCCTGGTTTAATCCTCCACCACTACCTAATCCCGGTATAAGTGAACCTAGTTCATCTTGCTTGTGCTTTAAGCTACCTACTCCCGGAAGCAACACAAGACTTACTTCTCAAAGAAGAGATAAAGTGTCTTAAGTGAATATATGATGATATTCAATGAACAAACAAGGCTAGGAAACCCTATAAGCTTATCTAGGATAATGAGATGACAATTAATGCAATCCAATATATCAAGAGCTAAATGACATGTTCAAGAAGCTTAACTACACATAGATCAACAAATCCTATGAAGCTATCACAATACAACACTCAATCATGGCATCACAACAATCTCTAATTTGTATCTAGAAAATCTTCTAAGAGAATACAAATAATTAAAGAGAAGGTTTAGCAAGTAAAACACTTAACTTGTAAGAAGATAATGAAGAACTTACCAAACAAGAAGAGATGAAGCAACCCTATCCATAGATGCACTATAAATGAACTTAGATGATGCAAGATGAAGTTTTGATGCACATGGGAATGGTTTGAGTGATTAAAATAAGTTCTTGAAAGTGTTTTTCCTTTGAAATGTGTTTTAAGGAAAATATTTGATGTTCTGAACTCTTTTACGACCTTAAAGCACTGAGTTATATTTATATAAGATCAAAACAATGTGAGGTCATTTTGGAAAAAATGTTTCAGCTTCCTTTCTGTGCGCTGGTCAAGTAGCGCACCACCAGTGTACATCCTATTGTTATAAAAAGTGCTAGATGAGTGGCGCATCCCAGTGGCGCAACACAAGCGCAGAATCTCTGGGATGTTTGCGCTGGTGAAGTTGCGCTAGACGAGTAGCGCACACCCACATTTTTCATCTGTGCGCGGGTGCGGCAGCGCAGCTCAGTGGCGTATGACTAGCGGCAGTCCACTGTGAATGTTGCGCTGGTGAGGTACGCTGGTCGAGTAGCGCACCACTAGAGCAAGACATATTTTCAATCACTCAAATATACAATTTCAACAAGTTCAAGAGTGATGAAACATGCATCCTATTCTAATGCCTAGCATGACATGAACCTTTAATTACAAGATGCAAATATATCAAACAAGAGTCATTTAAATCAAAATGTACACAAGTATAACCACTCAACATATAAGAATAAGAGTTATGCATGGATATGTGAGAGTGGCAACTATCTCTTGAAAGTAAGTAAGCACAAGAATTTTACCTTCTGTGCTTCTCCTCTTGAGGTCTTGAGAGCCTAAGCTACCCTTATATAATACCCCAAAATGTGATTTGTTTACGAAATAAGCCAACCAACAATTGAGGACTTTACAATCTCCCCCTTTGGCTATTTCGTGACAAAACCACCACTCACAATGATCCTCACAAAACAAAATAAAAACACCAGAAAGATATTCTACATTACAAAGAGATAAACAACAAAAAAAAAACTTTAAATTTTCAATCTCTTGTAGAACTATCAACCCTACACACAAAGCAAGCACGAATACACTTTTAAAACCAAATGCATGTGAGATGATCAAGTGAATATTAAACAAAAGCATTTGCATCTAAGAATATGACTAATGCACCATGAAATGCTCCATCTCAAAGGGTTACTCCCCCTAAATGTAATCTCCCCCTAAAACAAGTACTACTACTTATGCAATGCTCCCCATCAAGGCCAACACATGCTACACCCCTAACATCATAATGCTTGGTCAATGCTACTCCTCTTTTTTGTCATGATATAGGCAAAGGGGAAGTCCCCAACCGGGTCACTCAAGGCAAAGAAAGAAAAAAGCATACAAGATTGTTGCATAATTATATAAGCCACATTTATGCTACTTCATTAATAGGAGAGAAACAAGGAGATTTATTTGAACGAAAATGTGTGAATCAAAAAATGCTTTGCATACAAGACATGTTGCGTTCAAGTCCAAAAACAATGGTATTTGGCAAAGCAAATGACAAAGGTTTCCAATATAAGTCAAACCAATTTCACCATTTGTCATGAGAGAAGCAAGGATATAAAGTTTTATAGATTCATGTTTTAAATGGCACTATATCAAACTTTATAAGCTAAACATGACATGAGCAACTTTGCACCCTATTTGATTTTTTTGGGAGAATACCCGTATGATAGTAGCCATGATCAACCAATAAAGAAAGAGAGACATTGATACAACATTTTAATCTCACTAGCTTCTTTGCACACAATATTTTGCATTTAACAATTTCAATCAACAATTCATGCTTTATCATTTTTCATTGGCATGTCATTAAAGAATCATCATGCCATGAAGATAATTATAGGTCATTCAACATGTATTTCCTATGTAGATCTCCTAGTCCAAAAATGCATGTTTGAACTTAAATATGACATGGATTGTAATCAAAGCAAAGTTCACACTTATTAAAGGAAATACAATATAATATATAAGTGCAACAAAGCTACTAAAGCAATCAATAAAGGAGCATAAACATTTAAAAAAAAATGGATGCAACAAGTATATAATAGCTCTCTTTGCTTGAGTTTTTTTTATGGGGTCAAAGACCACAACACATCACTCCATTAAACAAATCCCAATAGATCTACTAAGAGTCTTGAATCGAGTAGCATCTAAGGGTTTAGTAAATAGATCCGCTAGTTGATCATTTGTACCTACATGCTCAAGTACAATGCATTTTCTCTCAACTAGTTCTCTAATGAAATGATGATGAATGTCAATATGCTTAGTCCTAGAATGCTGAACCGGATTCATTGAAATATTAATTGCATTAATGTTATCACAAAAGAGAGTAAGAGTACCTCGATAGAATCCATAGTCGAGTAGCATTTGCTTCATCCAGAGGAGTTGTGTGCATCCACTCCCAGCAGTAATGTATTCGGCCTCAGCCGTAGACAAGGAAATCAAATTTTACTTCTTGCAAAACCATGAGACAAGGTTGTTCCCAAGGAAAAAGCAATCGCCCAATGTACTTTTCCTATCATCAAGATTTCCTACCCAATCTGTATCACTAAAGCCTACAAGACTAGCATTAGTGTCAAAAGAGTACCAAATTCCATAATTAGAAGTCCCATTCACATAGTGAATGATTCTCTTAACAGAAGAAAGATGGGACTCCTTGGGATCTGATTGGTACCTAGCACACACACCCACACTAAAGGAGATATCGGGCCTACTTGTGGTCAAATAGAGCAAGTGACCAATCATGCCACGATATAAGGTTTGGTCCACAGTCTTACCACTAACATCCCTGATTATCTTCAAAGTGGTGCTCATGGGTGTATCACAATGTTTGGCACTTTCAAGGACAAATTTCTTCACTAGGTTTTTGGCATATTTAGCTTGAGATATGAAAATCCCATCATCCATTTACTTAATTTGTAACCCTAGAAAGTAACTCAACTCACCAACTAGACTTATTTCAAACTCATGAGACATCACATCAACAAATTATTGGACTTTTGTATCATTTGTGGAACCAAAGACTATATCATCAACATAGATTTGAGCTATAAAGAGCTCATCTTTGTCTTTCTTGATGAATAGAGTCTTGTCAACACTACTCCTGGTGTAGCCACTATCTATGAGAAATTGAGTGAGACGCTCATACCAAGCCCTATAGGCTTGTTTCAACCCATACAATGCTTTCTTGAGACGATAGAAATGATTAGGGTGGTGAGGATCTACAAACCCTTTGGGTTGCTCAACAAAAACTTCCTCATGCAATAACCCATTTAGGAAGGCACTCTTAACATCCATTTGATATAATTTGAACTTGTGCAAACAATAAATGGACAAAAAGAAGCCTAATAGACACAGTCCTAGCAACGGGAGCAAATGTCTCCTCAAAGTCAGTACCCTCAATTTTAGAGTACCCTTGTGCTACAAGCCTAGCCTTGTTTCGCACAATGTTTCCGTCCTCATCGGATTTGTTCCTATATACCCACTTTGTGCCTATCACATTGGTGTTCTTGGGCCTAGGAACTAGAGTCCAAACCTCATTCCTTTCAAATTGGTTAAGCTCTTCTTGCATGGCAAGAACCCAAAATTCATCCTTTAATGCTTCATCAATTTTCTTGGGTTCTATTTGAGAGGTGTGCCAAGTGTAGCTAATTAGATTAGCCATCTGACATCTAGTCCTAACACCATTACTAACCTCACCAATAATGTCATCTTTGTTATGAAGTTTCCTAACCCATAGAGCAGGTTCTTTCAAGTCCAAGTGGGGAATCCTATCACTAAGTTGTGCTATATCATCATCATGATTAGCCTTTTCAACATTAGAGATATCAACTACTTTCTCCCAAAAAGAGTCATTAACTAGATATACCTCCTCCTCATGGTTACTAGTTTTGAGCCTAGTATCATCAATGACAACATTAGATGATTCCATTACGGTCATAGTCCTTAGATTGAAAACTCTATAGGCTCTACTATTCAAGGCATAACCAATGAAGATACCTTCATCACTCTTAGTATCAAATTTGCAAAGTTGATCACGGTCATTCAAAATGTAGCATTTGCTTCCAAAGGTGTGGAAGTAGCTAACATTTGGCTTTCTACCTTTCTATAACTCATAGGAGGTTTACCTAGTGTGGGGCCTAAGAAAGACTCTATTTCCTATATAGCATGCTGTATTGACGGCTTCAACCCAAAGATTCCTATGGACATTGTTGCTAAGCAACATCACACGGGCCATCTCTTGAAGAACCCTATTTTTCCTCTCAACAACTCCATTTTGTTGAGGTGTCCAAGAAGCAGAAAACTCATGAGAAATGCCTTGACTATTGCAATAATTTTCAAAGTGGGCATTCTCAAACTCCTTCCCATGGTCACTCCTAATTCTTTTAATGCTTTTAATTTTAGAGTTCATCTCATTTTGAATTTTGGAGCAAAGAATCTTGCACTTGTCAAAAGTTTCAGATTTTCCTATAAGAAAATAAGTCCAAGTGTACCTAGAGAAGTCATCTACACACACAAAAATGTACCTTTTTCCACCTAAACTCTCGGTTTGCATAGGACCCATTAGATCCATGTGGAGAAGCTCTAGAGGTTACTAAGTGGATAAGTACTTGCCCTCTTTGTGCATACTTTTGGTTTGCTTCCCTTGTAAACAAGGTCCACAAATGCCATTAACCTTTTTCCCAAGCTTGGGAAGACCTCGCACAATATTGAACTTATCTAAGATTCTTACATCCCTAAAGTTCATGTGACCAAGTCTTTTATGCCATAACTCTATTTGTTCATTCTTGGACACATTACAAGACACACTTCAAGCCTCAAGACAATAACAATTGTCACTAGATCTCATACCTTTTAACAAGGTTTGTCCATTAGGCAATATGATAGAACAATCATTTTTCCTAAACAAGACGGAGAGTCCATCATCACTAAGATGTGAAATGCTTATCAAATTGGCTTTTAGACCATCAACATACAAAGCACTGGACAAGGAGGGTAATCCGGGAATGGAAATGGTTCTTTTTCCTTTGACCTTCTTTTTGGATCCATCACCAAATGTGACATTTCCTCCCTCCTCCATCACAAGATTCTCAAAGAAACTCTTATTCCAGTCATGTGCCTAGAGCACCCACTATCCAAATACCAAAAATCATAAGAATGAGCTTTCAAAGCAATTTGTGCAACATGGTAAAGGTGTTCATCCTTTCTAATCCACCTAGGTACAGTATTTTCCTTCCTAGTTGTCAATGGTACATAGGCTCTAAATGTCCTAGGATCATGCAAAGGTGTTCCACTTTTACTAGTGACATGCATCATGGCTCTAGATGTCCTAGGATCATGCATCATGGCTCTAGATGTCCTAGGATCATGCTTCATGGCTCTAGCCTTTTTCTTCTCTATCATGCTTTCAATCCTTAACAATTTGATATACCTAAAGCAATTTGGTCCAATGTGACCATCAATAACACAAAAATGACATGTAGGTAAAAATTTAGGAATTATACCATATCCTTGAGGATGCATTGGAGCCTTCCCATGTCTTTGTGGTTGTCTTGCTTGTTGTTGAGAAGCTTTCCTTCTTTGTTGTTAAGCAAGGCTTGATTGCTTCCATGGATAGGTGTTTTCCCTTTGTGTGCTTTTGGTTGAGAGAAGTTAACTTGAGGAGCCCTTGTATGATGAGCTTGAGGTGGGCTTCTTGGTGCCACCTTTACTTTAGCACTACTTGAACACTCTCATAGACCAAGCTTCTTTCTAGGAGTTTGATGATGAGAGAACTCATTAAGGTTCATGCTTCTTACAAAAATGGTCTTGCTTGGAGTGGAGGACATTTTGTCATCTTCAAACCCAAGCCCCTTCTTGTCACTTGGCCTATTTCCAACATCTAGCATATGGTCAAGTTTCTTGGTACTAGAGTTCATCTTGGCCAACAACTCTCTAGCATCTTCAAGTTCTTTCTTCAATCCTTCTTCACTCCTCTTAGATATCACCAACTCTTCATTTATTTGGTCAACTTGAGTTGAGAGGTCTAGGTTTTCTTCTTTTAATCTCTTGATCACATTCTTGTTCTTTAACCTTGAGCTCTCAAACTTAGCCATGTAGTTCTTGAGATACATCATATCCACACTTCTATTTGTGGATTGTGATGAAGATTCATCATCACTTGAGTAGTCTTCCTCTTGACTTTCATTCTCTTCTTCACTAGCATATTTGCTCCTAAGAGAGGATGTAAATGCTATGGAGTTAGCCATGAGTTCTTCATCATCCAAAAACTCATCTCCTTCATTAGAGTTATCACTTTCTCTCCATGTGGCAGCCATCACTTTTCCTTTCTTCTTCACTTTGTGATTTGCACATTCCGGGGCAAAGTGTCCTATTCCATCACATTCATAACATTGGACCCCTTTCTTCTTGGTCTTTTCATGCCTAGGCTCAAATTTTTTAAAGGGAGCATTTTTCTTTAAGTCTTGACCTTGGATCCAAAACCTTTCTTCTCAGACTTGTAGAATTTCTTGAACTTCCTCATTAGCAAAGCCATTTCTTCATCCAAGTTATCACTTTCCTCCTTCTCAACCTTGGAGGCTTTCAAAGCAATATCTTTTTGCTTTTTCGGTGGTGTGGGATTAGGACATTTCCTAGATTCGTAAGCTAGAAGCCTCCTAATCACTTCACTTGGCTTCATGTCCTTGTAACCACTATTCTCTTCCAAAGCCGTCACCTTAGACTCAAATATATCGGGTAAAGATCTCATAATCTTTTGCTTGATCTTCCTATCCGAATAAGGATCACGAAGTTGATTACTTTGGTTTACAATGTCCATCAACCTCACTTCGAAGTCTTTGAAGCATTCGTTCTCATCCATCTTGAGCTACTCAAATTGTGTTTGGAGAACTTGAAGCTTCGACTCCTTAACCACATTGGTTCCCTCATGTGCAACTTCTAGGATATCCCATGTCTCCTTAACTATCCTAGTGTTTTGAACCAACTTGTATTGGTTATCATCCATTGCACATAGGATCGCATGCATTGCCTTCCTATTCCACTTTGAAGCCTCAAACTCTTATGCATTCAACTGTGCCTTTGGCTTGAGTACATCATCTCCTCCATCTGCAAGAGTCATCATGGGTGGAGTGTAGCCACCTTCAACTGCCATCCATGCCCTGTCATGAATTTTGCAAATATACGACTCCATCTTGCCTTTCCATGAGGCATAATTCAACCCGGTGAGAAGTGGAGGTCTAGTGCTAGAAGCTCCCTCATTGCCACCGTTTCCAATCATTGTGTTTAATGAATGAATGATATTAATGCAAATGTATGAATGATCAATACACACACAAAATGCAACAAACACCAAAATGAGCAAGGATCATCTATGTATGTCTAGGAACCTGCTCTGATACCAATTGAAATTCCCTAAGAACGTGTGTGTCTATAACCTAGAGGAGGGGGGGTAAATAGGTTTTAATCAAGTCAATTACCAATTTTTCTTGATTAGTCAATATTCAAAATTCACCCAGTAAACAAACATACAACATCAAGTGTAAAGTGCGAAAATATAAACAACATAAGATGTATACGTGGAAACCCTCCAAATGGGAAAAACCACGGGCTGTTAAGTGCGCCACACTCGATCACAGAAATCCACTATATGAATAAAAGGTTACACCCTCAAGTGATACTCGGACTCTCACTCTTGACAACCTCAGGCTATAGACACCGCCACTCACCACTCTTGGTTCAATCCCTAATGATATCCCCTGATCCACTACTCTTGGCGTGAGCACCTACTACTCTACCCTTCGGGCCTTTTACAGTGGATACCCGACCAATTGCTTACCAACCTACCCTTGGTTGCAAGACTAGGCTTGCTTGTGCAACTTCACCTAGAAGCCACAAGACTTTGACTCTATGAAGAGTATATGGTCTAAGTGTATATATGACACTATGCTCAAATGCAATGATGTGTAAGACCAAACATAAAATGCTTAACTAGATGTAGATAATGCAATTAAACATCCTAGTTATTAAACAATGCCTACATGCCCATCCCAAGACTCAATTAGATGTGTAGATAAAATCTAACAACCAGATTGTCAATAAAAGTCCAACCAACACAAGTTGTCACAATAAATAATCAAGGTCAATTTTGTAATCAAAAAATGCAATCAATGAGGCATACACCTAAATGTTCATCAACTAGACTAGATGCACAAAGTCAACCTAATCGTCAATTATGTATACATGAACATTCATGGATTAGCTATTTAGGCATAAATGACCTAATAATGCAAGCTATCACAATACAAACCCCAAAAATGTCATAAATTCAATAAATATGCAATTAATATGAAGAAATGCTAATTTAAGCAGTAAATGACATGTCTTGGTAAGCTAGAACAATAAATGAACAATAATGGTGGTTCTACTTACCAATCAATGAAAACTCATGCTTGGAATGATGCTTGAATGCAAGATGAAGATGAGTTTGGGGTTTGGAGAGTTAAATAACAAAGCTTGAAGCTTTCTCTCTCAAATGGAGGTTCTCTCACTCTAAAGATGTGTTCTTTGAGCTCTAACAAGGTAAGGAAGAAGAAGAGAACATATATAAAGAAGCCCTACACAAAAAGGCATAGTTTAGGACTTGGGAGACAAAGTCCCGCACGATTGTTGTGCATGCCGGGGCCCAGGCAAGTTTCCAGACCACAATCTGTGCAGCATGGCACAGCTGGACATTACCGCTGCCTAGGTCGCTAGCTAGGCATGTCACCAATAGCAGTCTAGGCCGCGGTACACGCCAGACAACACAACAGATTGAGCTTTGAGAGACCCAAAATATGACAAAACAATATCCAAACCTTTCATATAATATACCGTTGGAAAGGTATGGAAGTATAATTTCTACTCCAATTTACAAAACATGATTTGGATGTCTTTAAAAAACTTTATGGTTATTTTAGTGACCAAAGATCAAAAACAGACAACAACAGAGATGCCCTATTTTTGTGGTCACTTTGGAGATTTCAAAACCAATCCAAACGGTCATGAAATATTATGAATAATATACCGTTGGGAAGGTATGGGTGTCTAGTTTTTATAGAAAGTTTCAAAACTCATTTTGAATCATTATATAAAAATATATGGTCATAAGACCATACAAAGGTCATTTTTGAAAAACATTTAAAACATTGAAATACACTTTATTGAAACTAGACACCTTACTCCATATAACCAAACCAAGAGAAGAATGAGACCTTCTCATATGGTCACTCAATGCGCTAAAACAAGCACACCATCGTGCAAGCACAAACACAACACAATACCAAACTTAAATCTACAAATGAAGTGCAAGTGTGATTGTGAAGAGATGCACACATATAAACAATATCAACACAAATAAAAGATCAACAAAGTATGAATAAGGTGTGTGTGTGTGCACCTAAACTCTTCAAGAGGCAAAGTCAAGTGAATATACCTTTTGCTCTTAAAGTCATGGAGATGCTTGGAAGCTTGCTAATGAGGACCTGGGCTGCCCATTACACAATCATCCCCAATGTGGTGTGGTTTGTCATGAAATAAGTCAATCATAGAATTGAGGTCCTTACAAGGAGTCTTGGTGTAGAAAAGAATTCTTTTCTGAAAAGGATTCTTGGTCACCAAGTAAATCCACCCAAGGAAAGGATTCTTGCTTACCAAGTAAATGTTTCTTAGGAGAGGATTAGGTCTCCTAAACTAAAGACAAGAGGAATTCAGCCAACCCTAAATAAATTAGGGCAAGGAATTCGGCCACTACATATATGGCATGTAGAATTCAGCCAAGCCTAAGCTTTTAGTTAAGAAGAGAGAAACATTTTGGCCACTTCCTTTTCTTGGAGAGAAATTTTGGCCAAACCCTAATCTAAGGGACATAAATTTCAGCAAAGAGAGAATTTTGAGTGTAGAGAATCTGGTTCTTACTCTAGATAAATTCTTCCAACTCTAAAGATTGGTATGTGAAAAATCGGTAAAAAGTAAAAGTAAGAAAGAACGTTTTGTATTCAATAGTGCACTAGTAGCCTTTACATTAAAATATTTTGTTTAAAACATTGAATCTAGGTTCATGCGAGTTTCAATCAAATTGTATGATAATTCACAAGTGACCTAACGTTCTTTATTTTTCTTCTTAGAGGATTACTGTGACTAACAAAGAAAGAGATTTTATTTGTTTCCATCCTCAGGTATATATTTTAAAGAAAAGAAGCTCACAATCCTAGGTGATTCACGTTCGTGATTGGATTGGAAGATCTTGCGTATTTAATTCTAGTTCAATCGTCACAGGAAAAAGGTACGATACTTTTAATTTACATCAATTAATCTATGGTTAATGTTCTTTCTTTTAAAGGGAAATTTTTTAAAATATTTCCAACCCTAATTTTATGCTTCCGCCGCACTTTTGAAACGATATTTCCCTGCAATAAGTGGCTAAATTCTCTGAGAAATGTGGCCAAGAAGCTTTGCCTTTTTTCACTCTATTTTTTGATACCCTTTATGGATCCTAACTTCTCATTTTAACCCCCCCTCCCGTCGTTAATCTTATCCCCATAATTTAGACTAATTGATTGGTCGTGTTACCTAAAATGCTTGCTATTGATGGGTAATAAAATTACGTAAGAATTACTCCCGTTGATTACGTCATGTTTCTGTTTAGGCTTAATTTTAAGTAAATGGTGAATCTGATGACCTATCTAGTCACATTATTAGGCTTTAATGGCAAAGAAGTCAACCCTATAACTTGGAATAGAAACCATGATTTGTGTATCGAATAGTGAGGTACCTTAGGGTACCAGTCTAGTGTCATGGTGCTTGACCGATCCTTCTTGAGCTTTCCAGCTATCATCCTTCTTACATAGTTGGCGTGTCCTGTACCTGGTAACCAAAAGTGAGGTGGCACCGAGGCATTCGATCGAATATCTTGGTGCTCTCTGTAGGTGCAAAAATATCCCAGGTGGTGATATAGAAGTACTTGGGTGTTGGGCTAAAAAGGGTGCCTCGATATCAGGCTAAAGATATCCCGATACCTAAATAGTAGGTAAAAGATATCCTACTCTGGTCGTGGACTGGTGTCGAGGTACTAGGTAGAAGTTACCTTTTTTTTGGCTATTCATAGGCTTTAGATGGTGCACAGACCAGTTCCTCAAGATAGGTAACACCATGCCAGCCCTACCCGGGATCAGAAAACATGTCTTACCAGATACTAGTTGCGTGGAAAATTTCACTTTGATAACCTGCCAAAAATGGCTATTAACAAATAGTTTTTTTCCTGTTCTATTAAATTTGTATTTGGTTGGTCTCCATCTTGAATGCAACTGGGTGACTCCACCCCAGGCATGAACCTGATCTTTGAAAGTAGCCCAATGGATATACCTTACTTAAATGAAACCCTGTAAGATAAGGAAACTTAGAAACTTGATCTAAACAAGAATGTGGCGTGATAAGTGACTAGTACCATATTACCAAGGTACTTAGTCAAAATGATCCCTGAGAGACCTCATCGATGCTGATTATCCTTTCTGTTAGGATTATGGTACCAAACATCACTATTCTGGGGATTTTGGTCTTAGGAGACAATCTAATCAAACAAATCTAGGTACCAATGATTCCCATGTACTTAGTACCTTTATACCTAGACAATATCATGATCGTGGTACCTAGACCTCCTGTATTAAATCTCTTATCTATGCCTGACTTAAGTGAATCTTGGTACATAAGAAAACTTAAATTATGATAAGGAGAAAAAGACGTACAAGTGACTAGTACCAGGTTATCGAGGTATTTAGTCAAAATGATCCCTGTGGGACCTTACCAACACTGATTATCCTTTCCTGGAGAATCACAGTACCAAACAACCCTACTCTAGGGATTTTGGTAATTAAGTGAAAGATCTAGTCGAATATATCAATCAAGGCACCTATCATACCTGTATAAGGGAAATCTAATATCTGGGCGATATCAATTTGCATAAGCAATAATGCTTTTTTGTCCCATTTCCTTCTTGGTGGTTTTAGCCCAACCAAGGCAACATGATGGCCGTTTGGTTGTCCTACTCTAGAGAAAGCTTTGGGTAACTAAGGCCACAACATTGCAACCTGTATCAGGCAGGCAATTATGCTCATACGCCCAAACCCTTCTTGGGGGTGGTAGCCCGACCAAGACATCACGATAGCTTAATTGGCTGTCTTGGTCTTGATGAAGCGACGGGCAACCTAAGTCACAAATTCGCAACATGTATCTGGCAGGCAACTATGCTATTTCACCCAAACTCTTTTTATGGGTGATAGCCCGATAAAGGCATCAGGAATGCCATATGGCTTTTTCCCGGTTCATGGCGATCATGGTGAACTTCTATGATAAAAACTTAGAGATAAAATGAGACAAATGTAGATGGAGAAAAATGTATAATTTTTATTGAAAATTGAATGGCGATACATTTCGATTTATAAGTACCGGTACCTATCCAGGATGATACCGGTAGGATTCCACTTCGGCTTTCCTATCGGTAAAACTTTATCAAATGGTCTACACTCCAAGTATGGTCGATAAGGTATCCTTCCATGTCGTCCAACTTGTAGGCCATGCTTTGGATTACCATTTTTATCAGATAAGGGCCTTCCCAATTTAGGGCTAGTACCCCGCCTGACTGATTCTAGGTATTATGGGTTATATTTCTAAGTACCATACCCCCCTCGTTTGAGGTATGAGGTGATATTTTCTTGTTGAAGTACTTCATAGTTTGGCTCTGGTAGACCGCTACTCTTTCTGCTATTTTATCTTGATTTTCCTCTAAGAGGTCTAGTTTGGCCCTCAGCTTGACCTTGTTGCTTTCCGGTTTGATGTGTTGGACCCTGAAAGAGGTTAGCTTATGCTTCATAGGTAGGATCGTTTCCCTCCCAAAAGCTCAAGTCGCGGTCCTCTTATTAGTGTGGTAAGCCTAAAGCATATCAGAGAGCTCATATGTGTATTTACCCTCTTCTGTTTTAGCTACTTCTTTAGAAGCTTCTTATTGGTCTTGTTTGTAGCTTTTACCAGGCCATTGGTGTTGGGATGAGCCTCAGAATCGAAGCGGAGGTTGATACCTAGGTTGTCATAAAATTCCCTGAATCTCGTGTTGTAGAATTGTTTACCAAGGTCAGTGATAATGATCTTCGGGGCATCGAATTAGTAGTCCACATTTTTTTTAATAAACCTAGTGTTGTTTTCCTCTGTTAACCTGAAGAGTGGTCTCGCTTCCACCCATCAGGTGAAGTAGTCAATGGTGACTATGGTGTTCTTAGCCTTACCAAGTGCGGTAGGGAGAGGTCCAATTAAATCAAACCCCCAAATGGAAAAAGGGTATGGTGAGCTGATAGATAAGAGCTGCTCGGGTGGAAGGTGACTCAGTTTAGTTGTCTTCTGGTAGGGCTTGTGAGATTGAACGAATTGCCTTGCATCATGGTGCAGGGTTTGCCAACAGTATCCCATGCGCCGTACCTAGTAAGCTAACGCTTCGTCTTCTACGTGGTTCCCACAATCCCCTAAATAGACCTCTCTAAGCACCCATGTAGTATTATTGGGATGCAAGCATCAGAGTAGTGGAAGGGACCTTCCTCTATGATAAAGGTACCTTTCTACCAATCAAAAATAAGCTGAGATCATTTTGAGCTTGTAAGCTTTGTCAGGATCTTTAAAGAGCTTTTTCTCTTGGAGATAGTACATAATTAGATCAATCCAACCTAGGAGAAGGTCAACCACGCTGACCTTCTTTCCGTCCGCTATGTTGGACTGAGAGATTACTTGGAGGGGTTCCCTCTTAGGTAGTGCTTAGCCTCCACTAATAGATATCTTGGCAAGGGAATCTGCTCAATTGTTCTGTTGTCTTGGTATCGGCTCTATCTTAAACTCCTTGCACCAAGACATGATCTTCTAGACTAGCTTGAGATAGGTTGTCATGTTATCATCTTTGGCTTGATAGAGTCTGATTACCTGGTTGACAACTAGCTGTGAATCAACTCTAACATGGAGATAATCTGCCCAAAGCTCGGTTGTTACTCTCATCCGTACTAGTATGGCTTCATACTGGGCTTCATTGTTTATGGTATTGAACTCAAACTTGAAATATTAGAAACACTGAACCTTTTCAAGATTGGTCAAGATGATCCCAGCTCCGCTACCTACCTAACCTAATGTTATGTCCGTATATAGGATCCAAGCCTTTCTATCTGTTGACCAATTTGTAGGTTTCTGATCTTTCTAAGGAACAGGTATATGCCTGAGACAGTATTGGGATTAGGAAATGTAAAGAACTCAACCACGAAGTTGACCAGGGTCTGTCTTTAACAGTGGTTCTAGTCTTATACTTGACGTCATACATGGTGAGCTCAAGTGCCCATAACACTAATCTCCCTGATACATCTGGTCTCTACATAAATTGGCAGAGTGGTTGATCGGTGACTACCGCAATTGAGTAAGCCTGGAAATAAAGGCAGAGCTTTCTGGCAAACTAGAAGTGGTGGGCAAGCTAGGTATCCATTAAGGGACTGGAAAGCCTGCTCACTGTACTGATCCCATTTCGTGTTCCTCTCTTGCTTAATAGTCTTGATGAAGGGGAGGCACCTGTTAGTGGAATATGATATGAAACTATTAGAGCAGCAGTCCGACCAGGTCAAAACATGTACCTACTTATGAGAGCTAGGAGATTCGAGATCTAAAATGGCTTAGATTTTCTCCGGGTTAGCTTCTATTCCCCTTTTGTTGATAAAAAAATTGAGGTACTTCCCTACCGTAATCCTCAATGGAAGTGGTCCTGGTACTAGTCAACCACTTAGGACTTAGTAATCATGTTGTCGAGATCGATCTACATCATTTTTCTTATCTCCTACTTAAACAACCGGTTGACCTGATAGGTGGCACCTGTATTCTTTTGAGTAAAGGGCATTATCTTGCAGCAGTAGAGGGCCTGCTCAATAATGAAAATAGCCTTGTCCTTATCTGCGGGGTGCATAATGACCTGGTTGTTCTTCAAGAATGTGTCCATAAAGTTGAAGAGTTTGTTTCCCATAGCCTAGTACACGAGTTGGTCAATCTTTTAAAGTGGGAAGCTATCCTTTGGACATGTACAGTTGAGGTCTGTGTAGTCAATGCACATACACCATTTCCAATTATCCTTGGTAACCATTACTGCATTGGTGATCAATTCAGGGTATCAAAATTTCCTGATGAATCCAGTCTTTAACAGCTTATCAACCTCCTCCTGTATCATGGTATTTCTTTCGTGGTTGAAGTGTCACCGCTTCAGTTAAACCGGTTTGACAATGGGGTCAATAGCTAATTAAAGCATTACTGAAGAGATGGGAATCCCTGGCATTTCTTTGAGGTTCTAGGCAAAGATATCGTTGTACTCTTGAAGGAGTCTAAGCAGACTCACATTCATCTCTGCTTCCTGCTTAACTCTAACCTTGACCACTAGGGGGGGTATCCCTCCCTGATCTGTATCTCCACTAATTCGTCGACAAGATGACCACTAGCCACTCCATTTCTTCCTCTACCTACTTTGCAACTAGGATCATTACCTTATGATCTCCTTCTACTACCTCAACTTCTCCTATGACATCTTGAGTTTTGGGATCCTTCAATACTGATTCTCTTTCCTGCACAACAGTTATCTTTGCCACTGTTTAGCCCATTCCACTAGGTTGATGGACACTATATAGCACTTATGTACTGCTTGTTTATATTCCCGTACCTTGCCCACTTTATCGCCTACCAAAAACTTTATGACACTATGGTAGATTGATAGGACCCTCTTAAAAGCTGACATGAAAGGCCTTCCAAGGATGGTGGTAAAAGTAAACATTATATCTACCACCTCAATATCGATATTGATGTTCTACTAGAGTAATGCATCTCCTAGTATCACTAGTAGGATCTTTAGCAAAACTGGCATTAGTGAGTCCCAGTGAAACCATACAGTGGCGTGGAACAGCTTTTGTAAAGGCACTGCTTCAAGTTGAACCTCTCCAAGGAGTCCTTGAAGAGGATGTCCAAGCTACTACTAGTGTCTATCAGAACACAGTGAACAAGGCTATTAGTATTTTGCACAGTGACAACCATGGGATCATCATAGGGTTGCACTATGTTGTACGGATCCTTCTCGGTAAAGATGTTCTGACCTGATTGGGAGGATCCTACTGATCTCCAAACTACTTTTAGAATGTTCTATTCTCCCTCGATCAGAGTTACTTTCCTGGCATGATTCTTCCTAGAGTTTTTAGAAGTTCTTACTAGTGTTTGTCCTCCACTGACGGCATGTATAACCTAGATCTACTGCATCAGATCCTTACCTCTCACCTTTCTTCTTACATTATCTTCTTTAATTTTGGCATCCACCTCTTTCTCCATATGGATGTTGTCCCGCACTTTCTGTAAGAATGCTACTAGGCAGCTGCGCCTTACCAGAGCCTTTATTTGGTTACGCAGGCAATAACACTCTGAGGTGTTTTGTGGGGGAAGTCAATATATTAGTAAGATTTGTATCCTAGGAAGGTTACGAGACTGTATCGAGGTGTTTGGACATCAATCCATTATCCTGGTGTCAAGGTGCTAGGTAGGAAGTGTCATAGTACTTGCTCAATCGGGTACCCGACACTTTCTGTAGAAGCTAATTTTTCTCAAGTGGCAGTATTGAGGTACTCGAGTACTAATCAGACATCATTGTATCAAGATGTCGAGCAGAAAGTTCTACGATACTAACTTGTCTTGGTACTCGGTAGTTTTTGTAGGTGTAAATGTCGATCCACTTCCAGATATTGATGTTGTGGTGCTCATGTGACGTAAGACCTCGTATCTCAAGGTAGATCATAACAAATAAACCTCATCTGGCATTAGGAGGTATATCCTACTAGGTACGGTTAAACAGAATTTTTTTCTTTGGTCCTTGTGTAAAAAATGGCTATTAACAAAAGTCCCCCCTAACTTGAACACCGGTGACATGTTGGGGTTTGAGTCAAGCTTCCTGTAACGTTTATGGAATTTTTCACCTTTGTCCGGTTACCACAATCTGGGTTGAAATCTTTACATCAAATGTGATGGTCCACGTGTTGAGCTTGGAAGCCTTTCTCATTAGAAAGAACGAAACGAATTACACGTATATCGAAATTGCTCTTTCTATGGAGCTAAAAATCTCATCTTCCGGATCATGGTTTCATCACTGGTTACTGGTTTTTTCCCTCTATTTAAACCCGTGGCCATCTTCAAACTTTCCACGCATTCAAAACTTCTTCTTTTCAAAATTCAACAAACCCTAGCTGGCTCAATCCCCTGTCATCATCGTCTTTCTCCTCATTCAACTCTATACCCTCTTCGTTTTCTTCTACTTATCACCTCTACTACTACCATGCCTTTTTTTTTTAGAAAATGACAATTTTAAGAGGATCATGGAGGGCAATTTCTCAAACCTTGCATATGGGAAAAGCGAGAATGATAGAAGTGCAAGCGATGCCCTCTTATTCCAGCGCCGTCACTCCAATCGAAATATCTCCATTGGAGTTGGTTTTTCAAACAACCCTGATACTCAAGTCGAGATAATGGAGGAGGAATCTGGCAAGGTAAGGGCCGATAGATACCTAGCCGGAGTTTATTCGAGGTTACTAGAGGAGTCGTTTAGTCTACCCTGTTATGACTTTCGTGTCATCCTTGATTCCATCGCCACTGCCAACTAAATCTAGCGTTGGATTACTCAGTTTGGGGTCCCTGAAAGTATCACTATCACCGTGCCATGCCAAGGGTGTGATATGTACACCCATCTTCCCAACGAGCTATCGATACATGTCGTTATGTTTGATAATGGAGTTAGGTTACCTCTCCACCCGACCCTCCGTAAGGTGCTTCACATTTTATAACTTGCTCCTCTTTAGCTAACACTAGGGTTTCGAGGACACATTGTTGGTTTTCTCAAACTATGAAGGAAGCAGAGCGAGAAGGATAACCTTAATAAGGAACCGGGACCGAACAAGCTGAGGTACATCTTCCAGATTGTTATCAACTCATCGGGTCCAAATGGGCAATTTTACGTTTGGACAAAGAATAACCTCAAGTTAATAGTACCTGGTGCCACGAAGAAGGATACTTTCTGAAAGAAGGTATGGCTTGTGGTTAGTGCTAACCAGGAAAGCTTAATTCATATTGGGAGGACAAAGTTTAAAGTCCATATCCGGTTCAGCGGTAAACCAGTTTGGGAGAAAGTTACCCTCTCTGTAGATTCGAAGATGATCTTGAAGGCTATAGTTGACAAGTCTTTCATCAACCTGCAATATCATACTTCGGATCCCTTTGAATTTAGTAGGGCAGATCAATACTTGCGTATGTCCATTGCTTCCTCTAGTAGATGAAATTTTTTAGCCTACTTTATTGTGTTTCTTTGTCGATCTTGGTAGACTCTAACCTTTCCTTGTTTCTTATAGTTTTCGTTGTTCCCTTACCGGTCCAAAGGGTGCCTAAACCTTATAATAACCTGACCTTCTCTCTATATTGGGTCCCCTATTATTCAGACTGATAGAACACCATCTTCATCTACCAGAGCAGCGAGAAGTAATCCTCTCTCTACCTTAGTAGGAAAGCATAGACGTGGGTCTGTTCTAGTTAGGATACAAATGGCACTCATTCTTCCTCCATCTAGACCCATATCCTAGATGGATGTATTTGCATCCGGGTTGGTACGGGTTAGAGGTCATGTTTCTGCTGCCCATGATGCTGCTTCTGTTGTTGTTGCTACCTCCACTTCAGCTGCTACTACTTCTGTTGTTGCTCCTAATCTACTATTGTTATTCCCCTTCCCTCATCTGCTACAATTCTTACCAGGGCAGAAGGGTGGTGTTAAGCCTGTTACGACTACTGCAGTCGTTGCTCCTCGTGAACAACCCTTTTCCCGGTCTAGGACTAGTGGCCAAGATAAGGTTCCGGATCGGTTTATAGCTTCTTGCCTAATGGTGGCCTAAGAGATATGACTTACATGTAGTGGATATGCTGATCACTAAAGGTTCTACCCTTTTGGGTGAGGTAAAATAGCATGCTTCTTACTTCTTTATTACATGTATGCTTGGTACCTTGATGGTAGTTAACATGTATGTTTTGACTTGCAGGCCTTCAAGTTTAATATTTCCATGAGCCACTAGGTTATCTCTCTCAGGCGGCGTACTAAATCTGCTGAGGTCGAGCTAGAAGTAGCTCAGAGAAAGCTCGCTCAGGCGAAGGAGACAAACAAGAGTTGAGCTAAATCTTAGAGCAAACTGAGAAATCCCTTGAACAGTCCCAGTTCGACACAGAGCGGTACTAGTATGTATATGACAAGGAGGCCCTAAGGTCGAAATGATGTTTTTTGGATGGAGATATTGAGAGGGGAAAAATCAAGGAGTAAGAAGAAGAGAACCAATCTCTGAGCCCCAAGGTGGCCATTATAGATGTGGAGGTGGACGGTTCGTTTGGAGATGACTACTTCTTTGTTGCGTTCCAGGTGCAACAGGCCTTCCCCTCACCAATTGACTTGTGCTCCATAGCGAATTAGTAAAGGGTGTAGATAACAGAAAAGGCCAAGAAAGTGGTTGTCCCTGTTACTGGTGAGTTTGTTTCCTCAGGCTACTGGAGTTCAAGGTAGGGAGGATGATGATGAAGACAAGTGGCCTATCTTTTATATTCTACCAAGTACGGGAGTAGAATCCTCATTGAATTCCCTTGATGGTGCTATTGGTGGAGAAGCCTCTATCTTGCCAACTACACCATTTTGTCTAGCCAGGATGGTGGAGGGCCAACTCGTTTATAAGGAAGTAGGAGAGGACCAGATTGCCAATGAGGTGGTGGTAGAGGAAGCAGCTGCTAAGGAGGTGATTGAGCAAGTTGTTGGTAAGCCACTTGTTGTACCAAGTGTTGGTGTTGAGCTCATAGGGGAGGTGGAAGCAGATGTTAGAAGAGTTGCTATGAAGAGGACAAACCAGAAAGAGGTCGATGCATAAACCAGTTGTTTGAAATTGCTCTGTATGTTGCCCATAAAAAAGGGTAGGCTCTCAGCTAGTTTTGAAAATTTTGATATGTTATTTTTTTTAAGCATGTAACCCGACACTTTGGGATGGGCTCTCTTGGTTTGATGAATGAAAGTTTTTTCTTTTTCTTTACATTTTTATCTAATTGTCCTCCTTCCTTGGTTGAATATGTCTAACTCTACATATATCACATGTTGGATCTAGAAATCAGTCCCCTGCATACTCCTGACTTAACATTGTCTGGTAAAATATAAAGGCTTAAAATCTATCAAGAATAAGAAATCAAGCACACCAGGTGACTATTACCAAATGACCAAGGTACTTAGTCAAAAAACTCTCTTCAAGAACATTATCAAGATCAACCATCCATTCTGAAAGGTCATCTATATCCGGAGGCCTCTGGTACTTAAGTGGAAATCCAATCCAACATATCTTGGTACCTAGGACTTCTATGTATATGGTTCCCTGGTACCTAGATGGTGTCGTGTTTATGGCACAAACTAATCCTACATTAAGGTCTTATTTACTTTTGCGAAAAAATTGGATGTAAGAGCCTTGTTAGCAAGGATCCTCATATGTGTGGCATCCTGATACTTGGACGATACTGTGATCGTGGTATCTTACATCCCTGCATCAAGTTCCCTGTGTCTTCCTAGTAACATAAGAAAGCTTAAAAACTGATAAGGAGAAAAATGTTCAATAAGTGACTAGTACCAGTTTTCCGTGGCATTAACTCAAGATGATCTCTGCGAGACTTTGTCAAAGTTGATTATCCTTTCTGGGAAAATCAGGGAACAAAACATCCCTTTTCTGGGAATTCTGGTATGTGGGGGAAAACCTAGTCAAATACATCCCTCGCGGTACCTATCATTCTTTCACAAAAGAAAACTGATGTTAACTAAAAATTCACTCTAGGTGAGGAATCTCAGTTAACACCCTCATGACTGCTACCTAGGTAAACCGTGGTAGAGGTTGGTACCTTCAGTACCAATTTCACGTGTAAAAATGGATGAAATATATGAAGTAATATTAGTGAATTGAGTGGAGTTAATTTATTCAACAATGAAATAAGTGTAGTAGCATGACGATAACTCTCAATCTCTCTTTTCTCTTTAACTAACTGAAGATGGCAAACTCATATATGTCGATAAGTGGATACAACAATCAATGGCAATGGCTAGGCTTAATTCTGATCGTAGAATTAAGTAGTAGCTCTTTATGTTCTAAGGGTCGATCTTTCTCCCTCACTCTTCATGATGTTACCCATGTACTTATGCACGGTGTCACTAGGATTTTTCCATGGCGTACAAGCCGAAGATGACTAGATTGAACTTCTTTTTCATTTGTTAGGATTTTCTGCTTAATGCAATTGACCTTGGTGAATCGCTTTGTAAAGGATATCTTGAAGATAATCGTTTTTGCTTCCTTTATAGACTCTTTACTACGGTTTTATGCATCTTGAACTTGTTACGATTTGGAGAATGACTCTGATTTCATTTATTAGTGGCATGACACCTCAAGTTATCGACCAGGTGATGTGGTGCTTGATCATCCTGATGGTGAGGTACTAGCCTGTTAGCGAGGTACCCTGTGGTACCATTCTGATGATACAGAACTTGATCAATCGTGTGGCACTTGATCAATCGCGTCAAGGCATCATGATCATTTAGGAGCTTTATAGGCATCTTTCTTCCTATTAGTGGGGCATGATACATACCACGACTTAACAACGGAATGAGGCTTGTTGGGTGGTCTATGGAGGCGTAAGAACTTTATTGTGCTTCAACAATGTTGTCTAGGTACCGCGACTGTGTTTGATCCGGTACGTTAAGGTAAAACATAACATCTAACCCCTACCTGTTATACGGAGATGTTTCCAACTAGGTGCTAGTTAGGTGGAAAATTTCCTTTCGCCCCCTTATCAAAAATGGCTATTAACAACTGGTATCTAGACGATCATGGTCTAGTTAGGCAACTATGCACTTATGGGCAACTATGCACTTATGGGCAACTATGCACTTATGGGCAACTATGCACTTATGACTCGGATCCTTCTTAAGGGTGGTAGCCAGACCAAGGCATTAAGAGGGCTATTTGGTTGTCTTGGTCTCGTGGTCTGGCAGGCAACTATACATTTATGCTCGAACCCTTCCTAGGGAGGTCATCTGACTAAGGGCATCAGAAAGATCAATTGGTTATCTTGGTCTCGTGGTATAGAAGACAACTATGCTCCTACGCTTAAATCCTTCTTGGCAAGGGGTGGTGCGCAGTCAAGGCATCAGGGTAGCTATGTTACTTTTCAAGGTTCGTAACGATCATGGTGAACATCTATGATAAACTTGGTAATAAAATAACACAAATGGATATGAAAATAAATGGAGAATCTTAACTGATGATCAACTGGAGATATATAACGTTTATGTGGTACGAATACCGGTACCTATCCTGTATAGTACTGGTCATTCTCAAAGTCTCCGTATTTCTAAGTGTAAAATCTCTTCAAATGGTCTGCGTTCCAATAGTGGTCAACAGGTCATCCATTTTTTTTCCAACTTGTAGGCTTCGCTGCGGACCACTACCTTCACCAGGTAAGGGCTTTCCCAATTCTGTGCTAATACTCTGTCTGACCGGTTCTTGGCATTTTGGGTTACTTTCAAGAGTACCAGGTTTCCTTCCTTGAAACCATAGGCTATAAATTTCTTGTTGAAGTACCTCTTAATTCAGCTCTGGTAGACCTCTACTCTTTCTACCACCCTTTCTTATTTTTCCTCCAAGAGGTCTAGCTTGGCCCTCAGCTTGACCTTGTTGCTTTCTGGCTTAAAGTACTGAACTATAAAGGAGTTCAGGTTATGCTCGATAGAGAGTACTGCATATATTTCAAAAGCTAAGAAGTAAGGGGTTTCTTCAGTTGCTATCCTCTTTATAGTATGGTAAGCCCAGAGCAAATTAGAGGGCTCCTCTCCCCATTTTCCCTTCTTCTGTTGCATCTTCTTTTTAAAGAGCTTCTTGATAGTTTTGTTTGTAGCTTCTACCAGGCCATTGGTTTGAGGGTGAGCTACAGAGACGAAGCGAAGATCAATACCTAGACCATGACAGGTCTCTATAAACCTTGTATTGTTGAATTGTTTACCGAGGTCGATGATGATGATCATCGGGGTACGGAACTTGCAAACTACATTCTTCATGATGAACTTGGTGGTATTATCCTATGTTATCATGGCAAGTGGCTCTGCTTCCACCCACCGGTGAAGTAATTGATTACGACCATAGGATGTTTGGCTTCTTAATGAGTAGTAAGGAGAGCCCCGATCAGGTCTACCCCCCAAATGGCGAAGGGTTACAGTGATTTGATGGAGGAGAGCCGCTCTTGTGAAAGGTGGTTCAGATTGGTTTTCTTCTATCAAGGATCACAGGATTGAACGAATTATCTTGCATCATGGTGCAAGGTTTGCCAATAGAATCCCATGCGCAACACCTTGTTAGCTAGTGCCACTCTTGTGTTATTGTTACAGTCCCTCGAAGGCACCTCTCAAAATGCCAAAACAGTGTCGTCATGGTGGATGCACCAGAGTAGGGGTAGTGATTTGCCTCTGTGATACAGGTGTTCATCTATAAATTAGAACTGAGCCGAGATCCTTTTAAGCTTACGAGCTTGATCGGGATCATCGGGAAGCTTTTCTTCCTATAGGTAATCCATAATGGTATCCATTCAACACAAAAGTTAGTCTAATGGGTTGACCTCCTTATCGCTTGCAATGATGGACTGAGAAAGAGGTACCCCCTAAGGTAGAGCTTAGCCTCCGTTAGCAGCCATCTTAGCAAGGACGTTTGCTCAATGGTTCTTTTAGTGAGGTATTTGTTCTATCATGAATCACTTGAACCGAGCCTTGATTTGCTGGACCAGTTCAAGATAGGTCACTATGTTGACACCTTTTGTCTGAAAGAGTCCGGTTATTTGATTAACCACTAGTTGCAAGTCACTCTTAACATGAAGGTAATCTGCCTTGAACTCGGTTGCCATGCTTATCCCTGCTAACAAAGCTTTATACTCGGCTTCGTTATTGGTGGCACAGAACTCAAACAGAAAACAGTGGCAGCATTATGACTTTTTCTGGATTGGTAAAAATGATCCCATCCTCGCTATCTGCTTCGCTGGATGCCCTATATAGGATCCAGACGTCTCGGTTAACTGGCTAGTCTGCTAGTTCTTGATCCCTATAAGAGATTGGATCTTTGCCTGAAAGTATTGGGATTATGCTCGATAGCAAGAGTGTAATAATGTATTTCACAATCTTTTCATAATAATAAAGTTATTTCTTGTTTAAAAAATCTTATAGCATTTTTAGTTTAATTATTATATTTGTCAAAGAAGAATTGTTCATACGTCTGGATATGTATGAGGTAGACACAATTCTTTAGTTAGTCTTGAATAATATTCATAACTTAAGATAAAGGTTGGGCGCCCTTATCATGTCAAAGTTGTAGATTCTTTTGCTAGCATTGGAGCGGGATCAATTGTGCTATGATAGTCTAAAATCATCAAAGTGTGGTGTCCTTGGGCAAAAGGATCTAGTGCACTAGGTGCATTGAATTGGATCACAGTGAAATACTTTATCTATAACCGTTAATGGATAAAAGTTTTCACTTGAAGAGAATCGGAGAGTCTATCTCAATCCTGAGATAAATGATGGACTTATGGTTGCTAGTGTTACCATTTGAGTTATCAATGAGTACGATTATATAGCATAGTCTATCCTTGATAGTTTGGTGGTATTCATTTGTTAATCGATAGAGGACGTCATTTATATATATGGACATCGTGGCTCCATTTATTTAATAAGAATAGAATATCATTATATAGATGTTTTGAGGTATTGGATATTAAATCTTAACGTTAAGTTTTCAACAGTGTTATTGAAATATGGCTTTTGGACAAGTCAAAATATCCAAGTTCAAATTGTGTTCAAATGAGTAAATATAGTAACTTGGAGAGCTACAAGTGGTCTATGAGCTCTTGGCGATTACTGGTATTCTTCACGAGCATACACTTTCTCCATTAAGATTGTATATGGTATGAATAAGAAATATTACCTTAGTCTATCTTTATTTAAGAGTTTAATTTTAGTTCTTTAGTGGAATGAACTAAAATCAATAGATTGTACCTAAGTGTATCATTTGTTGATTGTGATTAGGTTATGTCTATTGGAGCTTAAATTTAGAAAGTTCGCCAAGATCCCCAATCCACACGAACTTGCATGGAACACTTGTTATATTCTACCGAACCAATTTATTGGTCTATCTAGAATTGTATTAAGGCATGTGGACTTGTTTCTTTTAGTAAGAGTGGGTCTAGTTTACATGTGGACTTTTATTTAAGTCCAATGGATTTAATAAAATAGGAAAAATAATATTTGGGCTATATATATTTGCTTGGGCAGCTAAGGCTACATATAATAGCCTATTATATTGTATTTTATTATTTAATTAAATATAAATTAATCAGTTGGTTAGTTAATTAATTATTTAATTAAAAGTCAAAATCTTTTTCGTAATAGGAAAAGTTCTTCTAGAGTTATATTTTTGTTGGCAATATGATAAGTATTAAATACTATATTTGATAAGCAGATAAATAAAAGGAAATTATTTATTTAGTCAAATTAGGAAGTATTTGATTTCTACTAGGACTCTATTTGACAATTGATCAAATTAGGAAGTTTTTGATTTAGTCACAATTTAATTTATATTCAATAAATGGTTATTGAATAAATACACTATTTGAGTTGGATTAAAAGTCTTGGTGTGTAAAAGAAATCCTATTTTTAAGAGGTTTGAATCCAAAATTTGATAGTAGTCTTGGTGAAGTAGAAATCCTCTTTCTTGGGGGATTTTCGGCCACCTATATATACTAATACATAGAATTTCGACCAAGACCTAATTTTTGGTGTGAGAAGTTATTTTTTATTTGTTTTTTTATTGTTATAAAAAAAATTGTCCAACTCATAGATATTGTGTACTGAATTCGACCAAGGAGAAAATAAAAGATTAACGTTTTGTTTTGAATAGTGCATTAGTATCCTGTACATCAAAAGGTTTTGTGTACAACATCGAATCAAGGTCAACACGAGGTTCAATCAAATATATTAATAATTCACAAGTGACCGGATGTTCTTGGGTTTTCTCTTGGAGGATTATTGTGACTAACAAAGATTGAAGATTTTGTTTGGTTCCATCCTCAGGTATACAATTAAAAGAAAGGAAACCCATACTCCAATGTGATTCACATTCGTGATTGGATTGAAAGATCTTACGGATTCAATTCGACGCTAGTTCAATCGTCAAGGAAAAAAATGTACGATACTTTTAATAGATGTCAATTATTCTAGGGTTAAGGTTCTTTCTATTAAAGGGAAAATAATTTAAATATACCACACCCTAATTTTACTCTTCCGCAGTGTTTTGAACCGACTTTTCCCTACATAAGGGGTACTGGGATCAGGATTTTTGAAGAACTCGATCACAAAATCTGCTAGTGCTTGGGCTTTGATGGTAGTCCTAGCTTTATATTTGATATCAAACTGGATGAGTTTGAGTTCCCAGAGTACCAATCTCCTTGACACATTTGATCTTTGCAAGAATTGGCGAATAGGTTGATTAGTGACAACCGTAACTGTGTGAACTTGGAAGTAGGGGTACATCTTCCTAGTCAAAGTTACTAGGGCAAAGGCAAGCTTCTCTAAGAGAATGTAGTTTCTCTACGAATTGGCTAAGGCACGATTCACGTAGTAGATTGGCCGTTGAACTCTGTCCCCTTACTCTTTAACCAAGGTCTCGCTAACTGTTGTCTCTCAAACGGTTAGGTATATTTGTAGTTCTTCCACGGGCACCAATCTGACCAACTGTAGTGGGCTTGCTAGATATCTCTTCAATAACTGGAAAGCCTGCTCATTGTCGTTGTACCGCTTTATATTTCTCCCCAACTTAATAGCCTTAAAGAAAGAGAGACGCCTATCGATGGACCTATAAAGCAGTTCAGAGTCGCTATCTGACCAGTCAACACCTGTACCTGCTTAATAGAGCTAGGAAATAAAGATCCATAATGGCTCAAATTTTCTCTGGATTAGCTTTTATCCCTCTTTCGTTGACCATGAATTCTAGAAATTTCATTGTTGTTATACTAAAGGTGCATTTGGCAGGGTTCAACCGTATCTTGTTCTCTCTCACTATCTGGAAAGTCTGATAGAGGTGGTCCTAGTATTGTTCACCATAAGGACTTGGCAATCATGTCGTCAATGTAGACCTCTATCATCTTTCCTATATCTTTCTTAAACAAATGATAGAACAAACACTGAAGGGTGGCACCTGAATTCTTTAGACCAAATGGCATTACCTTGTAGCAGTAGAGGCCTTGCCCGGTAGTGAAACTGGTCTTGTCTTGTTCAGCAGAATGCATCATAATCTTATTGTACCCAAAAATGCATCCATGAAGCTAAAGAGATTGTTCCCCGTAGTTGAGTCTACCAACTAATCAATCATTGGTAAAAGGAAGCTATCCTTTGGGGAAGACGCGGTTGATATCAATATAGTCAACGCACATGCGCTACTTACCATTGGATTTGGTGACCATTACTACATTTCAATCCATTCAGAGTATCCGGATTCCTTAGTGAATCTAGCTTTAAACAACTTATCGACCTCCACCTAGTCTACAACATTTTGTTCGGGGCTTAAATATCACCTTTTCTGTTTGACTGGTTTAAAAATAAGGACAACTGCTAATTTGTGAGCTTCGAAAGAGATGGGGATCTCTGACATCTCCTTATGACTTCAATTGATGATAACATTGTACTCGCAGAGAATTCTGATCAACCGTTTTTTAACTCTTACTTCTTGTGTAACCCTAATGTAAACTACTTTGGTAGGGTCATCATCCCTAATCGATATCTCTTTAAACTAATCAACAGGGTGGCCACTGGCCCACCCTCTATCTTCTTCCTCCAACTCTTCTACATCTAGGACTTTTACTTCGGGCTCTTCCTCAACTTCTCCCACAGTATCTTAGATTCTGAAGTCCCTCTCCGTTGGTCCTGAATCTAACTCAACAGTTACCTACGCACACATCTTGGATAACGCCACTTGGTTGGTAGATACTGCATAGCACTTGTGTTCTGCTTGTACCTACCTTGTCCACTACCAAAAATCTAATGACGTTACAGTAAATGGACAAGACCACCTTAAGGGCTGAAAATAAAGGCCTCCCAAAAATGGTGTTGTAAGCAGAAGGACTATCTACCGCCATAAAATCGGTCATGATGTTATGTTAGATCGGGGCATCTCGTAATATTACTGGTAGGATCTTGGACCCGATTTGCATTAGTAAGTCCTCGGTGAATCCATATAGCGGCATGGTGGAACTGTTGTTGAAACACTACTCTAAGTCGAACCTCCCCAGGATATCTTTGAAGAGGATGTCCACACTACTCCCGGTGTCTATCAAGGCATGGTGGACCTGGTAGTTAGCAATCTGTACGGTGACAAACATGGGGTTGTCATGAGTCTGTACATGTTTTATACACATCTTCTTCGGTGAAAATGATCTGGGCTGACTAGCAAGACTCTGCTGGTCCCCGAGTGACCTTGAAAATTAATCGCCCCTCCTCCATCCTGGATACCATCCTGGCATGGTTCTTCCTAGTTCTGGTGTGAATGACTTGGATCTACTGCATTATATAGTTGCCCTTCACCTTTCATCTTCCTTAATATCTACATGCACCTCATTTCCAGTGTGGATGTTGTCCCACACCTAATGTAGGAATTCCTCTAATCAGCTGTCTCTCACAAGAGCCTCAATCTGGTTACGCGGGCTGTAGCAATCTGAGTTGAGTTATGTCCTATGTCCTTATGGAATTCGTAATACTTATAGCAATTCCTCATGTCAATTGGTGGTTTTATAGGATTTGGCTTCTTGAGTTGCCCTTTATCTCAAATGGTGAGGTGGATCGTCTCATGAGATGCATTGAAGGGGGAGTAGTGGTTGTACCCCCTTTCTTGATTAACTACCATGGCTACCTCTTTAGAAGGAGGCAAAGCTCGAGGTGCTGTGTTCCGCTCCTACTATAGTTGAATAGGATGGGGGTGATATGTAGACTAGTTAAGAGGTTTGTCTGAGACTTCTGGACCGATGATAGCTTGAGTGTTTCTTTCTTTTGGCGTTTGCCAACCGTTAGATCATCATGCTCAATCATGATCTGCAGTTGTTTATCTATCTTCACCTGCTTGATCTCCAGTTGTCGCTTGATAGTTGATCGGAATAGCCTACCAGCCCAAAGGTTCCTTTTGAAATTGGCTAGGGTCTCTTTTTCTACAAAGACCCCTATTTGGATCACTTATTTATGGAATCTGTCCATATAAGATCTAAACGATTCACTCTGCTCATGGACTATATACTACAAGTGGATGGGTCTTTGAGACAGTGGCTAGATTCCTTAGAATTGAGCACATAAATCACTATATACCTAAGTAAATGGATCAACACTACATGCCGATAACTTCTAGAACCACTTCTTACCGTAATCAGTTAGTGTGGTAGGGAATATCCTATACATAGCAGTTCGGGTTACGTTATAGACCGTAATCTGTTGCACGAAGCTCTCCAGGTGGCTCAAAGTCTTTTCTGTTCTGTAGTGCTTATCAGCAGGCATCTTAAATTTACAGGGAAGTTCTGCTTCACAAATCCTTCTGGAGAAGGGGGCATTCATCTCGCTCTTGGGATCTTTCTAGCTTTCCCGGCACTTTCCCTTCTTCAATTCCTGGATCTCCCTTGCCATTCAGGCTATATAGTCTCACAGGCACTTGTTCCTAACATTCTTGGATTTGACCTCAGAGCCCCTGTTACCAAACTCATTCGATGTTACGGAGGCTTCCTCCCGGTTCTTTTCTTAAAGGGGGTTCTCTCTGGTACTTCTCTTGCTCCCTCCCACAACAAATCGAGGTTGCCTTCCAAAGGCTACCAATTGTTCTGGTTGATAAGGTTCCCTAAGTGGGAGGTCAAGAGCTAACTTTACCTAACGAAGTTAGAAGCTCACCGATCTGTTCGGTGCTGGAATGCAGTCCCTAACCTCTTTAGAACTGAGGGCAGCGGCCCCAACCTCTCATGGACTAGTAATGATGGTGGTGGTCCTAATCTGTCAAAGGCAGGTACCTTGGTACCTGGCATAGTGGTATCTCCTCAAGCTTCTAATGGCGTGAGCTTGAAAGTTATACCTTCCGTGACTAATCGGAGGTGTACAATCTCTACAAAGGTCTTGGCTTGCTACTCCCAAATACCTTAGCCTACCATCGGGGTGGTTAGGACCTGGGTGTGGCACGTGCGGTAGCAGGTGATGCTAGAGTTGGGTTATGGTGCTTCCACTTCATCCCTTACTTATGAGCCTTCTAGGTGAAGGCCATTGACTGGTGCCCTGATGCCTCGGGATGCCCTTGGGAGAATCGAAGTCTCATGATGTTGTACACTTGATAAAAACACGTTATTTCACAAGCTTTCAAAAGGGGTGTGGAATCTCCCCACAGATGGCGCTAAAAGGTTTTGATTGAGAATTCATTCTAGGTGAGGAACCATAATTAAATCCCACAAGACCACTACCCAGTAGGTTGCAATCGGGGTGGGTACCTCGTACCCAAAAGCAGAGTGTGACAATGGAGATATTAGTGTGTTAAAGGATAATCCAGGATACGGTTTTATTGAATGATTTGTACAATTATATCAATGACAATCACATAAATAGAAGTAGGGTAATCACTCAAATTCTCCATTGCTTACAAAGACTGGTGGTGGCAAACTCGTGCTTGTCGATAAGTGGATAATACTCTCAGTAATGGCGATAGTCTTAAACCAGTGAATAAAGTTGAGAACTTAGGTCGAAATCTCAAGTGTGCCTCTCGGGACTCAAGTTTTCGATTTTTCCTCTGTTCAATTTTTCGATACCTTGTCAGGATACTGATATCGCCTTTTAACCCCCTCATCATCATTTAAGTCCTTGTTATTTATACCAATTGATTAGCTGTGTTATCAAAAAATGATTAGTGTTGATGGAGGGAATCAAATTAAGCTGGAGTTGCTCCCGTTGATTACTTTGATTTTCCGTTTGAGTTTAAATACGATTAAAGAGTGAATCCGGTGACCTGTCTGGTCACATTACGGTGCTTTAGTGGCGAATAAGTTGACTCTGTAGCTTTGAGGAAAATCATGACTCTACGTACCGATGGCGAGGTACCTCGAGACATCTGTCTGATGGAGCGGCACTTGATCAATAGCTTTGGAGCTTTTCGGTTAACCTCCTTCTTGCTAGATGGGTAAGATTTGTATCCTGGGAGGTTATGAGATTGTATCGAGGTGCTTGGACATCAGTCCATCATCCTGGTGTCAAGGTGCTAGGTAGGAAGTATCATGGGTACTTGCTCAATCGGGGTGCCCGAAATTTTCTATAGATGCTGATTTTTCCCAGGTTGTGGTATCAAGATACTCAGGTACTATCCAGACATCCTTGTACCAAAATGTCGAGTAGAAAATACTGCAATACTAGCTTGTCCTAGCACCCGGTAGTTTCTAAAGACGTGAAGGTCGATCCTCTTTTAGATATTGATGTCAAGGTGTTCAGGTGACGTAGGACCTGGTATCTCGAGGTAGGTCTTGGGAACTAAACCTCATATAGCATCGGGAGCTATAGCCTACCATGTAAGGTTAGGAAAAAAAAATCTCTTTGGACCCTTTGCAAAAAATGGCTATTAACAGTGTGATTGTATGATTCCCTTGTGAACAAGTTTACTTGTTCATCAAAACATGGAGCATATGTTAAGGGGGAACTTAGTTTGTTCAAACTTAGTTCTCTATTCAACTTGTTTGCATTATATCTCATATTTCTATCATGCATCTTTTGTCTATTTCTTGACAAAAATGGGAGAAATGTAATCCTCATCTTATGTTTGATGTACCTCTTGTCTTAATAGGGAGAATTCTTATGCTAAGGGAGAGTCCTAGGGAAGAAAAAGAATTCTTGTTTACATGAGATAGGGATTCTTGTTTCTTGTTTTTTTTTATGAATATATCTCATCAATCTTCTTTGGAAGATCTCTTGTTTGTTTGGTTGTGTTTATCTCATAGGTGCTTGATGTTCAAAGAAGAGATTATTGAAGACTTATGAAGACTTGAAGACATTCTAGTCTAGGTATTTCTTTATGATGTAAGGATGTTAGAATACAATCAACCTTGAGTGATTATTGTATGGTGAGGTTGAGGTTTTGTCATGGAATAGCCAAATAGGGAGATTGTTAGGTTTTAGATTTGTGTTGGTGATTCCATAACAAACTCTTTTTTTTGTAATGCATAGTTACTAAGGTGGTTTGTGATTGATTCGATCTTCAAAGTAGAAAAACAACTTCTCATGCAAAACTTGTCTTCAAAAGGAAAACGGGCTTACATGGATGCTAAGGTATTGAGATTCTTCTTCCTCTTGCAAGGCATAGGTGCACACAAACACATTGCATTCATATGTGTCCCTGCATTGTTATGCCAAATTTTTATTACACAAACACACTTAATAAAGTATTCACATGCATTAGATTTATCTTAACAATTTTGTGAAATTGCATGCACTAGGACTATATCTAGGAAATGGCATACTTGTGTGTTTTTATGTTAATTTGGTTGTAATTTCAATGTTGTTGAACTTGAATGTGAGCTTAAATAGTTACTCATTAAGTTCCGGTTTTTTTTTGTTACTCATTTATTAAGTTTGTAGTTCACATTAGGAAGTTAATAAACTTTTCGTGATTTTATCATGCATGATTTTCATCTTTATTTTTCAAGTTGAATTCCATATTTTTGAAAAGAAATTCTTGATGTCTTTTAAAAATGAAGGAGTCGTTTGTAATCCAAAGACGGATTGGATATCAGAGTTCAGAGGTTGAAGAAATGGTCGAAGAATTGAAGGAGACTCAAAGGAGGAAGGAAGGGGCCAAAACCCCTTTCCCGTGGAGGTGTGTGGAGCCTCACTAGAAAGGAGGCCTTCTACCCTGTGGGGGGCCACACGCCTCCATGAGAAGGCAGAGGTGGCCATCCTATATTGGCCGGTTTTGAAGCCTCCCTCCTTCTTCCCTTTAAATACCATTTCCCTCTCGTTTTCATAAGTGAGAAAATTGTGAAATCAAGCACACAAATTTTCTCTCTAGATTTTCTCATCTTCCAAACATCGTAACTCTCTCAAATCAACTTCGATTTTTTATTTTCAAAAGCCAAAAATGTTACTCTATTTGCTTGTGCTTGCATCATTTGCATTCACTTAGATAATTTACCTTGTGAAGAAGTTGGAAGTCTCATTCCTAAGAGTGATTCTTTGGATTGAACATTAGAAGTCACACACATTTGGAGAGTGATTCTTCAAGTTGTGCATTGGAAGTCACATTTCTGAAAGTGATTCTTTGATTTGTGCATTGGAAGTCTTGGCTAGGATCGGGGTGATTCAGATAGCTAAGTGTGGAGGTCTCTTTTATTAGAGTGATTATTTGATTTGTGCAAAGAGGCATTTCTTCCGTTGTGTAGAGTTGAAGGGTAGCTTTCTAGGTAGAGTGAACACTTGACTAGATTGAACCTTTTTATCTTACTAGTGAAAAGTTTTTGCCAGTGGTTATGGTATCAACCCATGGATGTTTCCTCTTTGTAGGTTTTTCCGTATAAAAATCCATGTGTTGATCTTTGTTTTTTTTTCATACTTTCTTGAATTGTGTTGATTCATTCATTGTTTATCTGATACCATATTCTTTTTGATGAATCAATCAACTTGTTAAAGTTTCTTTGTGTAATTGTAATTCTTATAAACAAAAAGAGATTTTAAAATTTTTAAGATATACCTATTCACCCTCCCCTCCCCATCCCCCCTCTAGGTATATTTGACACCATACAGGTTTAAGGAAATTTTCAAAATGTTGTTCGATTCATATGATATTTGTAGTGATATGTGAATACATCCAAATCTATTTTTGAATTACGATTATAGTTTTTGAAATTGCAAGGTGAGTTTCAGATTAGAATGTATGGAAAAAGGCTTGAGAAGGGACATAACATTACAAGATTAAATATCACGGATTCGGTACATGATTACACAGACAAATGAGGCATGACTTCAAGGACTGAAAATAACCATCTAATCGAATTAAAAAACAACAGTCGGTAGCAAAAATTGAAGACAAATGCCAACATAATACGTAAGATAAAACGTTGTTTGCAAGTCGTATAGCTAAAAAGGATTATGAGAACAAAAAAATCATTAAAGTTGAGAAATAAGTTTGTAGTTGGTGAATGGATGAACATATTAATTCCAAGAGGACAAAATACTACTTTTAAATAAATAATACACAACCCTATTGACGCCAAAGACGAGCGACGAGAGATGTCGACTTGGAAGCCTCAGCAATATTCTTTAACTTGTAAACTTGTGGGAATTATTTTGAATCGATGATCGCAGAATTGTCACGTCTAATATACGCTCATAACTCATAGCAATTGACAACATCTATAGCAAGAAAAATAGAGGAGGGAAAATAAACCAATCACAACAAAATATATAAGTGGAAAACCCAAACAGGATAAAAAACCATGGGCCATCAGGACGACAGAGAAAGTTCCACTATAGGATAAATTATTTCAACCATATACTTTAGGATTCTCCCTCACACCTCAACCCCAAACCATGCTCACAATGCTCACATGATCCATACCAAGAAACCCCAATATTCCCTAGGTGTCCCTTGAATATCTCCCACAAATCTCTAACTTGATCCACCTATAATCCTCAAGATCCCTCCCCGGATATTCCCATGGGTCTCTCATCCGAATCTCACTACATGGTTTTTCTTTTTGCTCCAAACCCTAAATATATTAAAATAGAAAAGAGGTATATATTACTAGTTATAGGGAGTTTAAGATAAAAGGAAAACCTACTCCAAACGTACAAGAATTACTTATCCCACATAAATACTATTTTCTATTTAGGACAAGTCTTCTTGTTAAGAAGAAATCATTTTCATCCAGTACATGGCTTTTCTATTCTTCAAGAAGACAAACTCTACTTTCTTTTTCGATAAGAATAAGAACTTCCAAAAGAAAACATTTCCTATTTTCAAGCAACTTTACAGACTTGTGTAAATACGCCATTATCGCGGCTTGCTCCACACCAAGAAAAGTTACTAGAGATAATATCTCTAAATACCATGGTGCTTCATTGCCTCCGCCACGGTTTGCACCATGCTTGATCCCTTGGAATCTACTACTCCCTGTGCCACGGTCCATGCGACTTGTCCGCACCACAGTCTACGTTTTCCAAAATCTATTTCTTTAACTACTTTTGGATTTCAAACCTCCCTCAAACACCATATTCAACTCCAAACATTTCTCACATCTTCAGAAAGCTCCACATCAATTGAGTTTTGTTTAGTTCAATTGGTTTCATTCGAGAATGCGAACCAAAACCTAACAATTCTCCCATTTAACTTGAATTCTCAAAACTTTGTCCGTAGCCACAATTCTCTTCACAGAGAATCACCATATGCACCACCACAAGGTATAACACTTAGGAATGAACCATTCTAAGATATTTTTTCTTCCTTTTTTTGTATTCGTTGTTCCGGCACCTTGTCGAAAATAACTCGCAGAAATTATGGTGCAACTCCTCACGTCAGATTACTGGAGAGTTCGTCAGCCATCAGTATTTTTATCCATCATACACCTTGCATCACTTTCTAACCAATGACTTATGTATAATTATGAACCACTAGGAACAACATATCTTCTTCCATGGCCAGTTGGAAAAACCGCGAAAAGGATAAAGAAGTCCTTACATCACCCAACCCTGTAAAAGACCTTTTGTCTTTGCATTTCATTCATTGTGAAAGACTTGCTATTAGAACCGGAGGTACTTTGTCGGATAAGCCACATACCACATCAGAGATTTTTAATTTTTATATCACCTTGTGTAACCCAAATTGGATCCTCATGACTCGTACCTGCCACCATAAGCCAAACTTCTCCTCCATCTTTATTCTTCCTTTCATCAATACCTTCCCAGTTTGAAACCTCTTTAAAAATGTATCTTCTATGATAAATCCATACTAGGCAACCATGAAACATCATCCTAATACCACAAAGTTCTCCATACGATATCACATAATAACTTGACACGGTCATTACCAAACCGTGGCTACCAAATCCTCCATACAACATCCTGTAAAGACTAGAAAAAAATGCCATTGCAAACCAAGGCTCTGATACCAACTGTTGGGATTTATTTTGAACCAACGATTGTGGAATCTCCATGCCTAATATTCGCATATAACTCGTAGCAAGTAGTAATGTCTATAGCAGAAAAATAGTTGGGGTAAAATAAACCAATCACAACACAAGATATACGTGGAAAACCTAAATCGGGTAAAAAAACCACCAGCCATTAGGACGACAGAAAGTTCCACTATATGATAAATTATTACAACCATATACTCCAATATATTCGCTCACTCCTCAATCCTAAACCACGTTCACAACGCTCACATGAACCTCGCCAACAAACCCCAATATCCCCTGGGTCTCCCCTGAATATCACCCACGGATCTCTAACTTGATCCATTTATATTCCCTTAGATCCCTCATTACATACCGTGAGTCTCTCACCTGAATCTCACTACTCTCTGATCTTACATGGTTTTTCTTTTTGCACCATGCCTTAAATCAAATAAATATATATTAGGTATATTTATACTAGTTATAGAGAGTTTAAGGTAAAAGAAAATCTTACTCTTAAACGTTCAAGAATTAGTTGTTCCACGTAAATACTATTCCCTATTTATGACAAGTCTTCTTATTAAGAAGAAATCATTTTCCATCAAGTACATGACTTTCTTATTCTTTAAGAACAAAAACTCTGTTTCATTTTCTGATAAGCATAAGAACTTCCAAATAAAAACCTTTCCTATTTTCAAGCAACTTTCCAGACCTGTTTAAATATGTTGTTGCCGCTGTTTGCAACTCGTGCCCCACATTGCGGAAAGCCACTGGAGATGACCACTCAGAATACCATGGTCTGCATCTTTGCCTCCACCGCGGTTTGTAGTGTGCTTGATCTCCTGAAATTGACCGTTCCATGTGCTTCGGTCCATACTACTTGTCCGTACTGCGGTTCACGCCACGGTTACTTCTAAAACCCGTTTATTCAATTCTTTTTTGGTCTTCAAACCTCCCTCAAACACCATATTCAACTTCCAAATGTTTCTCACGTCTTTAGGAAGCTCCACATCAGTTGAGTCTTGTTTGGTTCAATTGAGTTCATTCGAGAATGCGTGCCAAAACCTAACAATTCTCCCATTTGGCTTGAATTCTCAAAACTTTATCCATAGCCACAATTCTCTTCATCGAGAATTATCGTATCCCACCACAAGATATAACCACTTAGGAATGAACAAACCTATTTTTTTCCCTTTTTTGTGTTGGTTGTTCTGACAACCTGTCGAAAATAACTTGTTGAAACTGTGGTGCAACTCCTCACGTCAAATTACCAGGGAGTTCGTCAGCCATCAACATCCTTGTCCATTATACACGTTGCATCACTTTCTAACCAATGTCATTTACAGAATTATAAACCACTAGCAAGCCAGCGGGGAAAACTTCCAAAAGGATAAACATGTCCTTACATCATGCAACCATGTGAAACGCCTTTTGTCAAACATCACATACCTAGTGAAAGTCTTGCTATTAGAACCATGAGTGCTTTGCCAGATATGCCCCACTCCATATTAGAGACTTTTTATTTTATATCACCTTTGTGTAACCCTAATTGGATCTCCATGACTTGTACATATCACCATAAGCCAAACTTCTCCTCAATCTCTATTCTTCTTTTCATCAAAGCATTTCTAGTTCCAAACTTCTTTCATAACGTATCTCCTTTGCTAAATCCATACTAGGCAACCATGAATCATTATCGTAATACCACCAAGTCCTCAATACGATCTCCTATAATAACTTGACATGGACACCGCCAAACCGTGACTACCAAGTCCTCCATACAACATCCCGTAAAGACTTGTAAAAAATGTCATCGCCAACCAAGGCTCTGATACCATTTGTTAGGAACTATTTTGAACAGATGATTGTAGAATCGTCATGCCTAATATACGCCAATAACTCATAGCAATTATTAACGTCTATCGCAGAAAAATAGATTAAGGAAAATAAACCAATCACAACACAATATATCGTGAAAAATCCAAATCGAGTAAAAACCACAAGTCGTAAGGACTATAGAGGAAGTTTCATTATATGATAAATTTTTACAACCATATACTCTGGGATTCTCTCTCACACCTCAACCCTAAACCACGCTCACAACGCTCGCATGATCTTTACCAAGAAACTCTAATATCCTGTAGGCCTCCCCTGAATATCACCTATAGTTCTCTAACTTGATCCAATGACATTCCCCTAAATCCCTCCCTTGATATTTCCTTGGGTCTCTCACCCATATCTCACTACCCTCTGATATTACATGGTTTTTCATTTTGCTCCACGCCCTAAATCTAATAACATTGATATTATATCTATTTATACTAATTATAGGGAGTTTAAGATAAAAGGAAATCCTGCTCCTAAACGTACAAGAATTACTTGTTCCAAATAAATAATATTTCCTATTTATGACAAGTCTTATTGTTAAGGAGAAATTCTTTTCCTTCAAGTACATGACTTTCCTATCATATTTTCAGACGAAAACTTCCAGACAAAAACCTATCCTATGTTCAAGCAACTTTCCAGACCTGTACAAATACGGAGTTACTACGGTTTGGGCCGCGGTTTGCAACCTATGCCCTACACCGTGGAAAGCAATCGGAGATGACCGCTCAGAATACCGCAGTATGCATCTTTACCTTTGCCACTAATTGCACCGCGCTTGATCACCTGGAATCAACCGCTCCCTATGCCGCGGTCCTTGTGACTTTTCGCACCGCTGTCCACTCCCAGATTCCCTCCGGAATCCATTTCTTCAATTCTTCTTTGGTTTTCAATCCTCCCTGAAATACCATCTTCAACTTCCAAACGTTTCTTACGTCTCTAGCAAGTTCCACATCAGTTGAGTTTTGTTTGGTTCAATTGGGTTCATTCAAAAATACGAGCTAAAACCTAACATAAATATCTCTCTCAAGTACCGTGACGTGAGATTCAACAACTATGCTTTGAGAATGAGACCGTGCTTCTTTTTTTCCACTAATGTCTTGTATTCGATTGTAACATCTCGTAGCCGTGTGAGAGAGTTGGAGCACCAATCGATCTAAGACGGTGGATTCGTTGTAATCATCTGACTCCGACTGTACAAACTCAAATTACGCACTTGAACAAATTATGAATCTTAAAAAACATGTTTTATAAGGGCCACAGTCATTGGCAGAAACATATATGGCATTTTAGCCCTTATATATAAATTTTATCACAAGGTTGTAAAATGATTAAAATAGAAATCACCAATGTATATAACATAATATGTTAATAGTGAAATTTTGGCCAGAGATCAAAGAGAAATTTTCCACCCATAATCGACAATCATGAAGCCCGAAAAAGTCATAAAGCCACCCCCCGGAGCAAGGAAGGCGGCTCGGCTTCAAGACTACCAAAAAATAAGCCAGGCACAACCAGAACGAGCCCCCCACGAGAGTACTGGAACCCGGGTTTCTCCAGGCCATTTATCAGGGAACTTCTGCTCTGAGGTTGATCTCCACAACCGCCCCGTGAATGCTAGGGGAAGTCTCCAAGCTTAAGAGACATTCGAAAGAAGCCCGCTAACCTCTCCAGAAGCCTGCTGTCATTGCTGGACATAAAGGAAGAATCACACCTAAATCTACACTACCCCAGCTATATCCCAGGAAGGTCTACAAAAGCACCTCAAGCCCCCAAGGGTCTAGGAAAATCCATCTTAAGCTTATAAGAATAGAGCCAAAGCAGGGGTCTACCTCGCTGTACGGGGCAACAGGAAGCTGGTAGGGTGACCTCCATAAAGATTCAAGGCACGAGTGCCCGCAGGATCTTTTCAACATCACATTTACATGCACGTCAAGATTTTGATTCAAATAAGGGAACAAACTTATCTCCGTCAACGATATCATCAAATCCCGTAACAATTCAAATTCAAATGATGAATCCCGCCTGATAAGGAGGGAACGGATTCATGGGATCACGATAAAGTATTTGCAAATTAAAAACCTACTTGGACGATATAAATAGGTGAAGCCAAGCATGGTAAAAGAAAAAAAAAACAGAGAACAACCGACAAAAATAGATATACGTACAAAGAAATATAGAGGCACGGGGGAAAGCCTAAATTCTGTATTAAGAACACGGCTACCTTTATTTCCACTATTCGATAGGCACCGAGTTGCCACCACCCTACACCTTTGAGAGACTGTGAGCATACAAGAGAGCGATTTGTACTTTAAAGCAATATATCAACAATAAAGCTCCCATTTACTGATCAGCCTCTCGTCAACCTCTCGTCAACCTCTTAAACAGGTCGGAAACCAACGGTACTTACCCCGGACACCACTTTCATGGTAGTGGTCTCGAGGGTGTTAGCAGGAATTTCTCATCTCGAGCAAATTTCCCCGTCTACACTTTCTGACACCGTTTGTGGGAAACCTCTCACACCACCATCTTTTTACTTGCAAAAAGTTTGTCATTTTATAGTCATTATTAGGCTCCGCTCTTCACAAGGGCAGCATGGCACGTCAGGACAACCTTCTGTTACATCGACACGAAAGGTCCTAAGGAAAAGGAGAAAATCCGAGCTCCATTGCCAGGTTCTAACCCAGCCAGCCACTGTGTGGGCTCTGGATCCCCCTCTGGGAAGTCAGGTCGAGCTTAAACAACAAGCGGCGGCCTTTGTAGAAAACGTCCATCTTCGATTACTCGCTGAGGGTATCACTATCCAACAAGCGGGTCTCTGCAATCAAGGGGAGTCAGGCAGCCCTGGGCTAGGCAACCCACCTTTGAGCGCTTGGGACTTGCCCCTCGAAAATCAACTTTTAACAGAGTGGGGCTTCAGACCTCGATCTGGGATATGCTAGGGCCTATATCCCATGTTCCCGAAGTGCTGCCATGCTACCAACCAAGACAAGTCAAATCCATGGTAGATGTCCTTCCTAGGGGATGGGAAGAGCTCCTCCACCCAACGACTACTAGGAGGAAAGCCCAGGGTAGAGAAGAAGAAAGTCAGCAAAGCCCCTGAGCAAACCCCCTCCGAAGAAAGAACCGGGTTGAGGTCACTTGTTTATCAGAAGGATCCGATGGTGAAGAATCCGAGATTGACTCAAGAAAATCCGAAAGCAAGCGACTAAGGGACCAGATGGCAGAGTTTCAGAAAGAGGTCCAACTGATAAAGAAGGGGAAGTACAAGGAGGATAAGAAAGATCATCTAAGTGAAATGAACGCCCCATCTACCAGAAGGCAGAGCTCCCATCTAAGTTCAAAATGCTAGCTGACAGGTTCTTCGGGACTGAAGATCCTCTGAGCCACTTAGAGAGCTTCATTCAACAGATGGAGGTCAAGAACACAACCAAGGCCGCTATGTGTCGAATGTTCCCCACTACACTCACGGATTATGCTAAAACCTGGTTTAGGATGTTACCTGCTGGAACCATGGATTCCTTCACCAAGTTATCAACCGATATTTGCTCATAATTCCAGGGAGTTAAGCCCGGACTGAAGGACCTGATCCATCTACAGTACGTGATCCAGGAGAGAGGGGAAACCCTTCGGGCTTATGTCGAGCATTTCCAGAATAAAGTCATCCAGATGCGGGTCTTCACCGATAGAGAAACCCTCACCAACTTCAAAAGAAACTTGTGGGTGGGAAAACTATTTCTGTCTTTTGCCAAGAGACCTCCGGAAACCTACCAGGAAGCCTATGATCGGGCTTAAGAACAAATTGAGGTCGATAAACTGCTCAAGGTCAAGATGGACCATGATGACATGAGAGCCGTAAAGCGACAAAAGAAGGAAGCTCCCAGACCCTTTGCAAGCTCAGAATAGCCAGAACAAACCCCCTAATAAATCAACATACGGCTTCCCTCTTCCTCAGCCCAGATCAAAAAGGTATCCGGATAAACGAGCTCCTCCTCAAGTTTTACCACCTCCAAGGACAGTTGCCCCTATAGCCCGCGATGAAAGGGGGTACGACAATTACACTTCTTTAAATGCATCCCAATAAAAAATCTACCTCGCTATTCGGGACAAGGGTTTGTTACAAAAGCCCGCTCCCATGAAAGCCCCGGTCGATAAGAGAAATCGTTATAAATATTGTGATTTTTACGAGGACGTAGGGCACAACACTTTAGAATGCTACAACCTGCGGAACCACAACAAGTCAGGGAGAACATTCAGACTGGAAGGGAGGTGTAAGCCGAGATCTGAGAACATGCTGAGAAGAGGAAGGGAGAGCAGGCGGACCTGATGCAACAGATTCAGATAATACATACTATCAGCGGAGGTTCTACTCTGGCAGGCACCTCCAAAAATTCTAGGAAAAACCATACGAGGAAGGTCCCTAGTACGGACGAGGGGCAGGATATCTTCAAGGTCGACCAGAGACCAACCAACCCCTCTCATATGTCACAGATCATTTTCACCGAAGCAGATGTCTATAACACTGTGCAGCCATATGATGACCCCATGGTCATCACAGTACAAACTGCCAACTTTATTGTGCTTCGCTTGCTCGTCGACATAGGTAGCAGCATCGAAGTTTTGTTCAAAGACACTTTGGAAAAACTAAACTTGAAGCAATGGTGCTACAACAGTTGTACTACTCCATTATATAGGTTCACTGGGGACTCCATCACACCTGTAGGATCAAAAAGCCTACCTGTGATCATCGAAGTCACACCTCTCTAGCAAAATGTCATGACCGACTTCGTGGTGGTGGATACCTCGTCGGCCTACAATGCAATATTAGGGAGGCCATTCCTGTCATCCTTGAAAGAGGTCATCTCTATTTACCATAATGTCCTGAAGTTTCCGGTAGGAGACAATGTGGGGGAAGTTTGGGGTGATTAGTAAGCAGCTAGGAAATGCTACGTAGTGTCAGCTAACCCAGCACCTCTAGCTAAATAACTCGTCCAAGTGACGACTATCCAAGGTAGGATAACCCCAGCACTAAACTTGGAAGACACGGGCTCTACCAATTGTCTCGAAGAAGGCCTTGTGGTACCCGACATGGAAGAACATATAAGGGAATGGGCCAGCGGCCATCTAGTTGATAAGTTAGAAGAAATTCATATCCGAATAAGCGATCTCTCGAAGGTCCTCCAGATCGGAGCTACCCTTGAGCCAGAAATGAAAGAGGGCTTGATTAGGCTCCTTACAGAGTTCAACGACATTTCTCCTGGAGTCATGTGGAGATACTGGGGATCCCTATGACATTAGCTGCACATCAAATGGCGGTGGATTTGACCTTTAAGCCCGTCAAACAGAAAAGGCGCCACTTCAACACTGAAAGAAGTATGGCGGCTCAGGAAAAGGTCGATAAACTAACCCAGGCAGGCTTTATTCGATAAGCCCGTTACCCTGAATGGATCGCCAATGTGGTCATGGTCACAAAGGCAAATAGGAAGTGGTACATGTTCGTAGACTATACCGACCTCAACCAGGCATGCCCGAAGGACAGTTTCCCTCTGCTAAAAATTGATCAGCTGGTCGATTCCACCTCCGGGAACAAGCTCCTGAGCTTCATGGACGCGTTTTTTGGCTACAATCAGATTATGATGCATCCCACGGACAAAGAAAAGACCAGCTTCATCACCGCGCAAGGCCTGTACTGCAACAAGGTGATGCCCTTCGGGCTCAAAAATGCTGAAGCTACTTACCAGCGGTTAGTTAACCATTTGTTCAAGCCCAAAATTGAAAGGTCGATGGAGGTGTACATCGATGACATGATCACTAAATCTTCAACCACGGAAGGCCATCTAGATGAACTTCGTAGGACCTTCATGATTCTAAGGGAAAACCAGATGAGGTTGAACCCTTCCAAATACGCCTTTGGGGTAACTGCGGGGAAGTTTATGGGCTTCATGGTCCACTAGAGAGGCATAGAGGCTAACCCAAAAAAAATCAGGGCTATCCTGGATCTAGAATACCCCACATCACTTAAACAGGTTCAAGCCTTGACCGGTCAGGTAGTAGCGCTCAATAGGTTCATCTCCCGGTCTACCGATAAGTGCCTACCATTCTTTAAAGCTATCAAGCAGGGAAGAAACATAAAGTGGGATCATGAGAGCGAACAAGATTTTTGAGCTTTGAAAGGATACCTAACAAGCCCTGCACTGTTGGTCAAGCCAAATCCGGGAGAAGGGCTCCAAATATACTTGGTTGTTTCAGAAACTGCTGTGAGTGGGGCCTTTGTCAAGGAATGCGGAGATAGGATCCAGCGACCTATCTACTGTGTGAGTCACATTCTAACCAAGCCCGAAAAGTACTATACTCTGTTGGAGAAGCTTGCTTATGCCTTGGTGACCTCGGTAAGAAAACTCCGTCCTTACTTCTATGCTCATTCAATAGCAGTGGTGATGGACCAACCCCTCCCTTAGTTCTTGCAAAGGCCGGATGTTTCTGGAAGGCTGGTTCTATGGGCCCTAGAGCTTACCTAGTTTGATTTAAAGTATAAGCCTAGGACCACGATAAAAGCTCAAGCACTAGCGAACTTTGTAGCGGAGCTTTCAGTACCTTCAGATCAGGCAATCCTCACGGTAACAGATGTCACCCTTGAAAGGACTCCAGAATCTGACAACTGGCCGAAGGGCTGCGAGTCGTGGACTCAATACACTGACGGAGCTTCCTAGCATTCTAGGGGAGGAGTGGGCATAGTCCTCATCGACCTAGAAGGAACTAAGTGCTGCCATTGTTTCAGGTTCGAATTTAAAGCCACGAACAATGAAGCGGAATACGAAGCCCTGCTAGATAGGATAAAAGATGCCATAGAGCTCGGGGTTGATTACCTGAATATTAAGAGCGACTCTTTACTCGTGGTTAACCAAGTTTCCAGGGATTATCAAGCTAAGGAGGATAACATGATCGCTTAACTGAATTTGGTGCAACAACTCAAGACCAGATTTAAGGGACTCAGAATCGAGCAGATACCTCGACAACTAAATCATCGGGCTGATGTCCTAAGCAAGATAGCTGCTTATGGTGGCTAGACCCTACCTCACGGAGTATCTCTTCAAGTAATCCCCCTAACTAGCATTATGACAGGTAAAGAAGCTTATACCCTGGACCTACAGCCATGCTGGATGGATCCAATAGTGGAGTATCTACAGGATGGAAAACTCCCCGAGGAGCTCGACCAAACTAGGAGGGTAAAGGCTCTCAGTTCGGTATTGTATGGTAGATGGGCATTTATACCGAAGGGGGAAATCCCTTCCCCTGCTTCGATGTTTACACCCAGAAGACGCCAAGTGGACTTTGAGAGAGGTTCATTCCGGGGAATGCAGGAACCATATTGGTGGAGAGGCCTTGGCATATCAGGTTCTCATCATGGGGTATTACTGGTCGACCATTCATCAAGATGCTAAGAACTTGGTGCAAACCTTTGAGGCATGACAGAAGGCCGTCATCTTGAGTCACCTATCTCCGGAGCGCTTGTAGTCTATTAGCTCGCCATACCCCTTTGCTATGTGGGGAGTCAATTTGATTGGACCGCTCCCTACAGCTCCGGGACAGGCCAAGCATGCTATCATAGCAATTGACTACTTTATAAGATGGGTTGAAGCAGGACCACTCTTCCAGATATTGGAAGAGAACACAACAAGGTTCATCAAGACCAATGTAGTTTGTAGGTTCGAAGCCCTTCTTGCTATCATAACTGACATCTGAAAACAGTTTGATAATGGCCGATTCAGAGATTTCTATGAAGGTTTGGTAATCGACCTTCGTTTTGCTTCGGTAGCCCATCCTCAGACCAATGGTTTGGTGGAATCTACGAACAAAACCATTAAAAAGTTTTTGAAGAAAAAGCTATAGCAGAAGAAAGGCAGATGGGTAAAAGAGCTTCCCGAGGTTCTTTGAGCTTACCGCACCACAAGGAGAACAGCTACAAGGAAAATGCCTTACTCGCTGGACTTCAGGGTTGAAGCACAAGTTGACTTTATTAAGAGTCCAACGATTCGAACCGGGGAGCAATGAAAGAAAGCTCCAAGCTAGCTTGGACCTCCTATAGGAGAAGCAAGATCGAATAGCTGAGAAGGTAGCAATCTACAAAAGTAGAATTGCCTGGTACTTCAATAGGAGGGTTAAAGCCCGAAGCTTCAAAGAAAGGGACTTAGTCCTCAGGAAAGTAATGTTGAACACTAGGAACAGGTCAGACGGGGTCCTATGACCCAACTAGGAATGACCTTTTCTAATAAAGATGGTGATCCGTAATAAGGCGTACAAGCTCAAGGATATGAATGGCCGACTCATCAACCATACTTGGAATACGGATCACCTAAGGAAATTCTGCCCCTGAACATGGGACTCAAGAGTAGGCGGCCTCCGACTAGTTTTCTTTTCCTTTTGACAGTAGTGTATTCCATCTTCCATATCACTAAAGCTTGTTTTTTCTTGTTTTTTCTTGTTTTCAACTATGTCCTACAATGATTTGGGTCAACACGAAAAAATTGACATTATCGCCTCAAGACAAGGGGTAAGCCGGGGAAGCCCCCCTGCAACTCCTAATGCCTCGGTCGGGCACTACCCCCCGCTAAGAAGAGTCTGAGTGTAAGAGCATAGATGTCATCCAGATCTTGAGACCAGGAAATAGCTAGATAACCCTCCTGATGCCTTGGTCGGGCTTCCACCCCTAAGAAGGATCTGAGTGTAAGAGCATAGTTGCCATCCAGATCTCGAGACCAGGAAATAAATAGATAGCCCTCCTGATGCCTTGGTTGGGCTACCACCCCCAAGAAGAATCTGAGTGTAAGAGCATAGTTGTTATCCATATCTCGAGACCAGGAAATAGCTAAATAGCCCTTCTGATGCCTTGGACGGGATACAAACCCCAAGAAGGAACCGAGTGTAAGAGCATAGTTGTCATCCAGATCTCGAGACCAAGAAATAGCTAGATAGCCCTCCTGATACCTTGGTTTGGCTACCACCCCCAAGAAGAATCTGAGTGTAAGAGCATAGTTACCATCCAGATCTCGAGACCAGGAAATAGCTAGTTAGCTCTTCTGATGCCTTGATCAGGGCTACCACTCCCAAGAAGAATCTGAGTGTAAGAGCATAGTTGCCATCTAGATCTCGAGACTAGGAAATAACTAGATAGCCCTCCTGATGCCTTGGTCGAGCTACCACCCCCAATAAGGATTTGTGTGTAAGAGCATAGTTGCCATCCAGATCTCAAGGTCAGGAAATAGCTAGATAGCCCTCATGATGCCTTGGTCTGGCTACCACCCCCAAGAAGGATCTAAGTGTGAGAGCATAGTTGCCATCCAGATCTCGAGGTTAGGAAATAGCTAGATAGCCTTCCTGATGCCTTGGTCGGGCTACCACCCCCAAGAAAGATCTGAGTGTAAGATCATAGTTGCCATCCAGACCTCGAGACCAGAAGATAGCTAGATAGCCTTCCTGATGCTTTGGTTAGGCTACCACTCATCCGAAGAAGGAATCGAGCTTGAAAATGTGGAAGCCCTCCTGATCCTGAGCCTAAGAAGAGGCTAAACAGTTCTTTGGTTAATGTTCTACTCGGGATATAGCCCCCCAAAGGGGCTCAGGGATGGAGGGCTCGATTTAATTAATCTTTAAATATTCCGATTATTGTTGATCACTATTTTTTCCTTGATACGTGGTCACTCGCTATAACAGGCCTACAATCTAATAAGGGGACTATCGACTAAGAAAATTGAGTTGAGAAACTCGCTGGTCAGGAAGCCCGACGCTAACTGCCCATTTTCACAATTAAACAGTTCCTTTTTCCTGTTGTTCCCCCAAGATAGTTTGTTTCAAATACTGGACCCAGAGGGAGAACAAGCAAGTACAAGCAAGCCAGAGTTAGATTTGAGATTAAAATTTTACTATCAAGCTAGGGAGCCTATCCCCCAACAAGGCTACAACAAGCAAGGGGGGCCCAATCCCTGGTTCCGGGATACAAAAGCAATAATAAAATGGCAAACACAGTTAAAGATGGGATGCCCACCCCTTTTTTCGGGCATTCAAAATAGATTACATGGAAGAGAACTCAATCTTCTTCATCTTCCTGAGGATCTCCAGCCTCCTCCTCCACAGAATGAACCTCACCATCTGCTCCCCTCTCTGGTCGCAGCTCATCCTGGTCAGCTGCATCTACCGCCTCAGCCACCTTCTTCTGGGGATCAGGCCCGACTATCGAGGGTCAACAGGATTGCCCTCCACGATTTCAATGATCACCGCCATAACTTCAAGCGGTATAGTTGCATTAAGAAGGCTGGCCACCGACTCAGGCACGTTCTCGCCTACTGTTGACTCCACTCCAGAGAGCACTACGGGGGGATCTCTGGCTTCAGTAAGGCCTCCATCTAGCTCCTCGCTATGAACCCCCTTTTAGGATTCACCTGGACCAAATGCTGGAAAGGCTGGAATAAGAGGAGGCAGATCTGACACCTCAAACTGCTTCCTAGCTCTCTCCCCAGAAAGACCAGCTCCATCATTTTTGGTTTGAGACCTTTCCGCAGCCCGCGACATGCCCTCTTTTCTATCCCATCCAACGATGCTAGAGAGATCGAATGAGGGAGAAAGAGCCTCTACAACCTGATAAGAGGCATAGAAGTACCCCTCGTTAAAAGAGGCATCGACCTCGACCTGGAGCTTGGTAATTTGAGCCTGCAAGGTTTGGTTCTCAACATCCAGGGCATTTGCCTCTCCCCTCCAGTAATCAAGTTGGCTAGCCCACCGCTTCGACCGGAGAGTCTCTTGATCAAAAGCCCGCTTCAACCTCTCATGGTCGCATTGAAGCTCAGCTAGCTGCGTCTCCATTCCTTGTTGGTTAGAGGTCATCTCCTGGACCAGGGTCTGAGCTCGCGCAAGCAACCCCATGGATCACTCAGCATCAGCCTCAGTCTTGGCTGGCCGATCATTAAGGAAGGCTACCTGATGCCCTATGGCCACGTGAAACTTGAAAGCCTGTAAAGAAAAATCATGTTAGAAAATGAAAAATCAAAATGCTGAATGAAGAAGTGAAAACGAAGGTTACCTTGGCTAGAAGGGCGGACCCTTTGGTAATCATGATGTCCACGGGCATCGCGGTCATCCTAGAAAACCAGTCGCCTGGACAGGATGCAAAAAAATGCTTCAAGACCTCGTCTTGGCCCCCCAAGCTCGATTGCTGGTGGGGGCGAGAAGGGGCAACCTCAAGAATATCGGCATCGGGCTCCTTGGGAACCTCAACTGCTCGGGTTACAACCGAATCATCAAAGAGGGATAATGTGACTCGGGGAGCATCGGTTGAAGCAGAGACTACTGGTAAGGTGGCATGAGCCTGCTTGTTGGCGACTTGGGAGGCAGACCCTCCTCGGCTTAGAGCCTTTACCGCTCGAGATGCAAGAAGTGCCATCTTGGACTTCACTTGGGAAGGTGAGGGGGAAGGAATAAGTCGGGCAACTGCCTTAGTTGCTGATCTCCCTTTCTTCGGAATAGTAGAGAGAGCTCCCGGGGACGGTCTAGAAGAAGAAGGAGGGATACCAGCTTGCCGGGCTTCGCAAGAAGCTGGAGCAACAATAAACACTGTTAGAAAGAGAAATCAAGATCATCAAAACTGAACCATCCAATTTAAAAAAAAACAAGATAGATCGAGATATTTACGAGGGGTAGCACCAGATATTCGCAGGTATCTATTTACCTGTAGGATCGAAGGGATCGGAGGTTGGAAACTTCAGATTCAAGTAGTTCTTAGCCAGGATGGTCTTCAGCACGGCTTCAGACTCAGCGGGTAAAGAATCTCGACCCCATGTGGGTTTGTCACTAAAGGCAATGGGAACCTCGAGCTCATACCCACTGACAAAGACGGAGCTCCGCCAGTTTCCCCCCGCCAGAACCCATTCCTCTTTCCAAGCAGGGTCCTTCTTTTAAGCCATGGGGATTATAAAGTTGAGTCTATTCTAGGCCTTGGCATAGAATTGGCCTCGTGGAACCCCAACAAGGCTACCTATCTGTAATAGGAAGGGAAGCTCCTCAGCCCCGGGCTCCCTGGTTACGTTACTCAACTCGCATTGCTCCCTCCACAATAAAAGAAAACCGACTAGATGCCTCCAAAAGCCAGGCGTCAGTTGAAGCGGAGCCAGCTGAAGGGCATTGAGAGCCCGCTGAAGGGTGGGGTGAAGAGGGAGCCTCACCCCGCTCTTAAAAGCTGCGACGTGGATAGGGAGCACGCCTTAGGGCGGGCTAAAAACATGGTAATTCCGGTGGGGGACAGTTAGGGAAATAGTGTCAGGAAAACCATATTTGTCCCGAAGACGAACGATCGATTGAGGATCGACAGTGGAGTCGGGGATGACCCTGGGTTCGAAAGAAATGGTTACCACTGAAGGAAGTTCCGCCACTATGACTTGAGCCCTTCCGACCGCATCGACTATCTCCCAGACATCAGAGTCTTTGTCGACTAGGTTAAGAGGATTGCCAGGCTGGTTCAAAAAGCCAGAGCCGATAGAGACGTTCTTGTTAGAACGACGGTGCTGGCGGAGCGGGGAAGATTCCTCATCCCTTGAAATCCCTCGCACCCGCTTACGAGGAGCTAGGTTAGGGCCTCCAGAGCCCTCAACCAAGGCATCAACACTATATGTGGAAGTCGACATTGATGGGTAAGGAAGGCTTGGAAGTAAGCGGAGGCAAGCAGGGAATTCGGCAGAGAAAACAGGGAATAAGAAATTTGAAAATTTGAGATTTGAGGAAGTATGAAGAAAGTGACGGTCAGACCGGGATTAAATAAAGGATTATCGACGATATCCTCGGGAAGATCACCTGGAGCTGTATTGCAGCCGTTTTTTCTTCGAATAATACTTAGTTTCAAATTAAAATATTAGGTAATTAATAAGAAAATTTTGCCCTCATTAATTATCTTTATGATGGAAAACTTTCTCAATTAAACAAAAAATCTGACTCTTAACCCAACTCTACCACCGGTGTTCAATTCAGAGGGGACTTCTGTTAATAGTGAAATTTGGCCAGGGGTCAAAGAGAAATTTTCCATCCTTAATCGACAATCATGAAGCCCGAAAAAGTCATAAACCCACCCCGCCAGAGCAGGGAAGGCCGGCTCGGCTTTAAGACTACTAGAAAACAAGTCAGGCACAACCAAGATGAGCCCCCCACGAGAGTACTGGACCCGGGTTTCTCTAGTCCTTCTATCAAAGAACCTCGGCTCTGAGGTCGAGCTCCACAACCGCCCCGTGAATGCTAGGGGAAGTCTCCAAGCTCAAGAGACATTCGAAAGAAGCCCGCCAACCTCTCTAGAAGCCCGCTGTCCTTGTTGGACATAAAGGAATAATCACACCTAAATCTACACTACCCCAACTACCTCCCAAGAAGGTCTACAAGAGCACCTCAAGCCCCCTAGGGTCAGGAAAAATCCATCTTAAGCTTCTAAGAATAGAGCCAAAGAAGGGACTACCTCGCTCTACGGGGCAACAGGCAGCTGGCAGGGTGACCTCAATGAAGATTCATGGCACGAGTGCACACAGGACCGTTTCCACGTAATATTTACATGCACGTCGAGAGTTTGATTCAAATAAGGGAACAAACTTATCTCCGTCAACAATATCATCAAATCCCGTAATAGTTGAAATTCAAATGACGAATCCCGTCCGATAAGGAGGGAACAGATTCATGGGATCACGGTAAAGTACTTACGAATTGAAAACCTACTTGGACGATATAAATAGGTGAAGCCAAGCATGGTAAAAGAGAAAAAAAAATAGAGAACAACCGACAAGAATAGATATATGTACAAAGAAATATAGAGGCAGGGGGGAAAGCCTAAATTCTATATTCAGAACACAGCTACCTTCATTTCCACTATTCGACAAGCACCGAGTTGCCACCACCATACACCTTCGGGAGATTGTGAGCATACAAGAGAGTGATTTTTACTTTAAAGCAATATATCAATAATAAAGCTCTCATTTACTGATCAGCCTCTCGTCTACCTCTTAAACAGGTCGGGAACCAACGGTACCGACCCCGGCCACCACTTTCGTGGTAGTAGTCTCGAGGGTGTTAACATGAATTTCTCATCTCGAACAAATTTCCTATCAACACATAATAATGAAATATTTCGTACCACTGATGTCATCGATATATTGATGTCAATAATGTATCCACTACAACCATTGTATATCTATTTGTTGGTTGTCGAATATATTATATCATTATATATTATTATATAATGTATATATATATATTATGTAATTAAAAAATATAATATATATTTTGGATAATAACAATAAAATATAAAAGTATAAATTATATAGTATCTTAATATATATATAATATTTATTATAATATGTATTATGTATAATACATATAATATTTATAATAATAATAATAATATATTTTGTATAATATAATATATATAATATATAATGTATAATACATATAATATATATATATATAATATAATATATGAATATATATATATATATATATATAATATAATATATTTATATATATAATATGTAATAATATAAGATATGCAACAATAATATATATATATAATAATATATATTATGATAATATTATATATATATGTATATATATGTTATATTTGGAAATGAGAGTATTTTTGGAATAGAGTTGGAGATAGATAGTTATTTTTGGAAGATAAAATTTGATAATGGAATGGGCATTCCATTGGTTTTTGGATGGAATGCTCATTCCACCAAAATGGTGGAATCTACATTCCAATGGAATACCCATTCCATTGGCATTTAACAAACCAAATAAATGGAATAGATTTCTTTCGATTTCATTCCACCCAACCAAACACCACCTTAAGGTTTTTTGGGTAGTTATTTCTGTACGATTTGTTTCAAATTTTGACATCAACATATTACATTTTCGTGGCTTAAACGCATGTGTTATTTATTTTTACTATTTTTTATTGATGTGATGACATTGCGCTTATCTCTAATATTATTTTTTTCTTCCTTTCTTTTATAATAACAATTCGTCCTTCCCCATTCTTCGAATATGCTCAAATATGGCTAAATTCCATTATCAAAATCAAATTTCGTAATCAAATTAAATATCTTTTGGTGAATATTATGTTTTGGTTCAAATATTTTTATTTTTTTAGAATATGGGGTTACCATTTATTATTCAGTTAATGGGGTTTTAGGAGTACTAATCAAATATATCCTTAATCCGATCATAAATTAATGAAAGTAAAGATATTGTAAAAAGGATTTCAGTAAATGTCTCCGATCATTGAATTAGTATAATTAAAATGAGTGAAACTAATAAAATGATAAGAATAATATCGTACAATTAAATTATGTTTTTTTAGTAATGAAACTAATCAAAACATTATTTAACATTAAGACGAAAATGAATTTTTAACGAACTCTATGGCTGTCTACTTTGAAGAGACATTAACGATGTCATTAATCCAAAAACCAGATTTCATATTTGACAAGTTTTATCTTTCGAAAAATCACATGCTATATTTTAGTTTTTTTAGGATTACAACATTACATATATTTTGGTGTTTTATCGGGAATAAGGAGGAGATGGACCCAAAACCTTCGTCACGCTATATTTTAATTGGTATACGTATTTGCAATATATGTATTTGACATAATTTCTTACGAGTTTTTTAAAATGAAAAATATAATTTGGTAACGTAATTCTTTAGAATAAACATTTGATGGGGACATCTCTGTATGTTCTCTGAACTTGGTGATGTTGATGTTTAGTAAAAAAATAAAAAAATTAGTTTCTACCCTTTTCTTTAATCATGGTTACGTCTCCAGGTCCAAACTACATATAAGGTCCAAACTACATATAAGCAACCTTAGAATTTGTTGACATCAATTCCTCTCTATTTTTAAGAAAAAAAAGTGTAGTCTTTTGTGTATCGGCATAACTTTTCAACTATTTTCTATAAGTTCTTATGATATATTTGATATTTAATTTAGGTAAAAAGGATTAAAGCAACTCCAAAGTTTATTTAAAATGTTAGGTGTTGAAAGTGATTGGGTAATAAGGATTAGAGCAACTCGAAAGTTTCACAACCGATTTCTTTCTAATATGATGTGAAATTAAAAGAGCATGTTTAGGCAGTAAGATGACACCGACTGTGTTTAATTAGATTCCGAAAAGATCGGTTATGTGAGGTGGTAAACTACACACACATGAATCAAAAGGTTGCGGGTTCAAGTCCGATCATTATTAAAATTAAATCTGAATATATGTAATGATGTAAAACTTAGAAAATAAAAAATATAATAAAAAATGTTTTCGGTCAAGAAAAAAACTTACAAAAAAAAAATACATCGTTGAAGAATAATCTAAAGTCCTTGACATTGAAATAGTATCTTTACAGTAGTAAAACTTATGATTATAATATAATTTGAATATCCATCTGTTGTATGTAAATTTTACAAAGCATACACGTCATTGACAGGAAAGAAAAAATAGCCAGGTGGACGCCCATATGTGCATCCGGGAAATATCCTATGAGGCATCATTAAAGAGAAGAAAAGCCCGAGTAAGCATATACTGAATAAAACCTACTCAGGATCAGCTAACAGAACTCGGGACTGGTTAAATAACACTTTCACTCGGGCTCAAACGGCACTACTCGGGACCATCAGGTATTACTCTTACTCGGGAATAAATACGACCTGAGTAAGAACTTTGTGCTTATTTCATACGGATTGTCATTAAATACGCGAAGATATCCGTTATGAAGGAATCCTAAATAATGGAACTTCAAGTTAGAAGAGTCCCCCAATCAGGAAATAACTTGATTTTCTTACGAAGACTACATTCTTATAAGGAAACAAGTCCAAATTGAACTACACTACTAGAATCCCACTCGATTCCCGTAAAAGACTACGAAACAGGAAAGAAGACAAAGCAACCTCAAGCAAGTAACCAAATCACAATTAAATACATATATCTTGTACTACTTGTACAAGTCAGATTAGGGTTCTATAAGCATATAAATAGACCCATAATCTGGCTCCAAAAGAGATAGGAAATATAGTATACAGCAATCACAGTAAATACAGAGAGAAAAAAGAGAGATCGAGAGCTTGTAAAACATCTTATTCTCTTAGTGGATTTTGGCTTGATTGATCTTTCAACCACCCGTGGATGTTTCTCCAGCCGTCGGAGTTTTACCACATAAAACTTGTCTTTGTTACTCTCTCTGCATCTCTTTCTCTTTGATCCAATAGCCAAAATCCAGTTCTTGTTGGCTTTTCTGATATAATCCGGAAATCGACATCAACAATTGGCGCTAGAAGAAGGGGGCTGAACCTCTAAACTTGTTAAAAAGCAATGGCAGGAATCAGAAGTAGTTCAGGGAATGGCCAAAGATCACCAGGCAATTTCCATATTGGAAATACGTCACAAAATTCTGCAGCAAACAGAGAAAACCAGCCTGCGCATCTAGCGGGGATCCAGCAAGTTCCCCCAACCAGCAGAGATCTTACGCTGCGTTTCCAAGAGGCCCTGCAGCAATTGGTGTCAGACGCAGCAAGGGAAGGGATTGATCTACTGGCCGTAGGAGCACATACTACCAATCCTCCACCCGTAAGGCTCCGTTCGATGGTGGTAGGGCCAGGAATAACTATGCCCTAAACCAGAAGGAACTCTTCCCCAATCAATCCAGCTGGACAGAAAACGCTAGAAGAGGAAAATCACTAGAGGCTGGATCGCAATCAAACAATACGTACCAAACATCGTAAATACGATCGGAGCAGAGGACAGTCATCATCAGAAGACAGTGATCAACACCATTATAAACGTCATCATGGAGTCACACGAGGGTTCCGGCATCAGATTGAAGAATCTGAGGAAAGAATGATAGTTACCTAAGGGTTCAACCGTCAAGGAAGCCCGGTGGGGAACAGAGATGTCACAATGAAGAGCCTAACTCGAGAAGTAAAGAATAACAGGCGACAGATGAAGGCACTAGTCAGACATTACGGCTGTAATGATCTATCCAAAAAGGACTCCGACAGTCCATTTACCAGGGAGATTTTGTGGACCCCTTTCCCAGAAAGATTCAGGATGCCGCATGTGGAGCAATTCAAAAAAGATACAGATCCAAAGAAGCACGTTAGATGTTATAAAAGTGTCATGGCTCAATATGCCCGCAGTGACCCCCTATTGTGTCTCAACTTTCCACAAACATTGGGGGACACAGGCTCAAGATGGTTTGGAAGACTACCCCCGGCAAGTATCGAAAATTTCAGCTAGTTGAGAAGGAACTTTTCAAGGCAATTCCTGAGCAACGTTCCCAAAAAGAAGTCGGTGGCCTACCTCTCTCAAATAAAACAAGGGAAGGGCGAGTCATTAAAAAAATAATTGGGCCGGTTCGGCCAAGCAGTATCAGTAATTGGCAGCGCTAATGATGAAGCAATTATTGCTGCCTTCACCAATAACTTGTAGAATGGACGACTATCCTTCGATTTGAGAAGAGCACGGCTGACAAGGTATGCCGACATGATGGATATGGCGGGAGGATACGCTCTGGTCGAGGAAGAAGAGTTAGCTACATGAGGAAGCTATATGCATGGAGGAAAGCCCGAACAGAAGAATACCGAATCCAAGGGACAGAATCAAAAGGAAAAACGGAAAGGGAACAGCAAGGAGAAAAACAAGGATGGGGGTAATGGTCCCAACGCCCAACGGTCCACAGAGAAATACCAAGGCAGATATACCAATTACACCCCTTTTCGGAAGAAACAAGAAGAAATTCCAGCCATCTTGGAAGAAAAGAATATGGTACAAGAACCGCGGCGACAATCACAGTTCGCTCGGAGAGATACAACCAAGTATTGCAGGTTTCATAAAGAAACCGGGCATGAAACTTCAAAGTGTTTTCAGCTCAGCGATTACATAGAAACTCTTATTTGTGAAGGGCACCTGCGGGATGTAATTTTAAAAAAAGACGAGAGACCAGAAACCAAGAAAGTCAAGGTTGATCACAACCCTGGTCAAAACCAAAGAACCAGCCCCGAAGCCAATCAAGTAATACATACAATTTTTGGAGGACTTTCTACAGGGAGAAGCAACCGAGAACGAACTCTGGAAATCCGAGAAGCGGTAGAAGCAAGGAATAACTTCGACGTAAACTCGGTTGAATCGGACCCAAAAAGGGTAAAGGAAAGAAGGGACCCAATAGTCTTTACAGAGGCATATTCCCATGGCGTCGATGTTCGACCCAATGCCGCATTGGTTATAAGTGCCCGGATTGGCCATAATGAAGTCCGGAGAATTTTAATAGATAATGGGAGCTCAGCAGACATCCTAAGCGTGGCCGTATATGACCAACTAAGACTAGACCGAAAAGATTTACAGCCTTTCCATACTCCATTAAGAGGATTTGGGGGAATAGAGGCCAGATCACTCGGGACGGTAAAACTACCAGTGAAGATCGAAACGACACCATGCCAGAGGACTGTCCTGCTCGACTTTGTGGTAGTTGACTTGGATAATTGGCTGTATAATGCGTTTATTGGGCCTGCCATTCCTGAATAAAACAAGGGCCGTAACGGCCACTTACGCATTAATGATCAAGTTCCCAACAGAACAAGGGGTTGGGATAGTCAAGGGATCCCAAGAGATGGCTCGAAGAGCAAACCTGTCGGTATACAAAGACAAGCATGATGCCAAACAAGTGTGCACCATAATGCAGCCAAATCAGTGTGAAGAATCCTTGTCATTCGAACTGGATCCAAGAGAGGGCTTGAATAAATACAAGACAGAATTTGTTAAAATACTATTCGATGAAGACAAACCGAACAAGAAAATCAGGATTGGGGCCAACTTGGATGGAAAAGTTAAGCAAGACTCAACCAATCTGCTTAGAGAATACAAAGATGTATACGCCTGGAGTCACGAAGATATGATCTGGATAGATGCCCGAGTAATATCCCACTACCTCGCAGTAAGCCTGAATGCAAAACCGGTGATACAAAAGAGAAGATCGTTCAATCCTGAAAGAAGTCAAGCAATAAAAAAAGAGGTGGAAAAGCTACTAGCGACTGGATCAATCAGAGAAGTCAGCTACCCTCAATGGGTCGCCAATGTAGTCCTCGTCCAGAAGAAAAATGGACAATGGAGGATGTGCATAGATTTCACGGATCTAAACAAGGCATGTCTAAAGGATAGCTTCCCACTCCCAAGGATAGATTAGCTGGTGGATGCCACGGCAGGTCATGAACTGCTCAGCTTCATGGACGCTTACTCAGGATACAATCAGATCCGGATGAACAAAGCTGATGAAGAAAAAACAGCTTTCACAACGGATCAGGGTTTATATTGCTACACAGTAATGCCCTTCGATTTAAAAAATGCAAGAGCTACGTACCAAAGGTTGGTCAACAAAATCTTCACTCGACAAATAGGAAGGAACATGGAAGTGTACATTGATGATATGTTGACTAAAAGCATCTCAGCAGATGAGCATGCCCACGACCTCTGAGAGACATTTGATGTTTTGAGAAGATATCAGATGAAATTAAACCCAAACAAATGTTTATTCGGAGTCCATTAGGGTAGATTCTTGGGTTTTCAAGTCCATCAAAGAGGAATCGAAGTTAATAACGAGAAGATCCAGGCTTTGCAAGAAATGACTTCACCTAAAACATTGAAAGAGGTACAGCGTTTAACAGGGTGTTTAGCCTCATTGGGAAGATTCATCTCAAGGGCTACAGACAGGTGCGCACCTTTATTCAAAATAATCAAAAAAGGGAAAGGCCTGGAGTGGAATAAAGAGTGTGAACAGGCATTCTTAAAAATAAAAGAGTACTTGGGTCAAGCTCCCATCCTCTCAAAACCACAAAAAGGGGAAATACTTCAGCTGTATCTGTCAATAACCAAGCTTGCAGCAAGTTCAGTCTTAGTCAGAACAGAAGATGGAGTGCAGAAACCAAAGTATTATACAAGCAAGGCACTCCTACCGGCCGAGACCAGGTACTCACACGCAGAGAAGATAGCATTAGCATTGGTTTCAGCAGCAAAAAAGCTGAGACCATACTTTCAGGCTCATACGATCCAGGTTCTCACCAATTGCCCATTAAGGCAAATCTTACAAAAACTAGAGATATCAGGAAGACTTACTAAATGGGCAATCGAGTTAAGTGAATTCGATATTCATTATGTCCCTATAACCTCCCTCAAGGGACAAGCGGTGGCAGACTTCATAGCCGAGTTCACAGAACCAAACCTGGAAGCAAAAAGACTTTTGGATAAAAGTTTCCCATGGAAACTATATGTTGATGGTTCTTCAAACACTCATGGCAGCGGAGCAGGGATCGTAGTTCGCACCCCAGAAGGAGATTATGTTGAATGTGCCATGAGATTTGATTTCAAACCAACCAATAATCAAGCCGAATACGAGGCATTGTTAGCCGGACTCAGAGTCTGCATAACTCTTGGGGCAGATGAAGTTGAGATATTCAGCGATTCACATGTAGTTGTCAACCAGGTTATGGACGAGTACCAGGCCAAAGATGAAGGAATGATTGCCTACCGTGACATCGCAAAATAGCTCCTCCAAAAATTTAAAGAATACAAGATCGCTTAGATCCCTAGAGAAGAAAATGAAAAGGCAGACGCTTTATCTAAATTAGCGTCGGCAACAACCTCAATCAGACCAAAGACCATTCCAGTTGCACACCTCTTTAAACCGAGTACAACTGAACCTAAGCATTTGGAAATTTAAAAAATCTTAACACAGCAAGACGGTTGGATGGTCTTGCTGAGAAGGTTCCTTGAAGAAGGCATGCTCCCGGAAGATCCGGTATTAGCAAAGCGCATCAGGTATCGATCGACTAGATATACCATGATCGGAGGAGAATTATACAGAAGGGGGTTCTCCCGAGCTCTCCAGAGATGTGTACCGGAGGAAGATGCACATCGAATACTTCAAGAGATCCACGGAGGGGTTTACGGAAACCACACTGGAGGTAGAAGCCTGACGCATAAAGTACTCAGACAAGGCTATTACTGGCCTACGCTTTTCTCAAATGCACAGCAGTGGTCGGAAAGTTGCAATACCTGTCAAAGGATTGCTAACGATATCCGACAACCCCCAGAAAAACTCAGAAACATCACTGCTCCATGGCCATTTGACATGTAGGGCCTAGACCTGATCGGTCCAATGCCAGCTAGGACAGTGGGTGGAGCAAAGCATGCCATAGTAGCTGTCGATTATTTCACAAAATAGGCAGAAGCTGAAGCGCTGGTGCATATCACGGAAGCTAACACCATAAATTTTGTAAAAAAAAACATACTTTATAGGTTTGGAGTTCCAGAAAATATAATCACCGACAATGGCACTCAGTTTGATAACCAAAAGTTCAGAGAGTTGTGCGAGAAGTATCATATTGCTAACTACTATGCAAAACCAGCTCATCCACAAACAAACGGGCAAGTAGAAGCAGTAAATAAAATTATCAAGCACACCATTAAAGCAAAGTTAGATGACAAAAAAAGGAGCTGGGTTGAAAAGCTTCCTGAAGTATTATGGGCATATCGGACGACAGCAAGGACTTCAACAAGAGAAACTCCGTTCACCCTAGCGTTCGGAACAGAAGCTGTCATCCCCATAGAAATATCGTAGGCATCCCCACGGGTCAGGCTATACGATGAAGAACAGAATGTTGATATGCTACTACAAAGTTTGGATGAGCTAGAAGAAAAAAGGGAAAAGTCCCGAATAAGAAATACAGCATATCAACAAAGAGTGGCTCGCCACTACAATTCTCGTGTTTGGATCAGGAAATTCCAGCTAGGAGACCTGGTGCTCAGGAAGGTGTCGTTGAACATAAAAAACAGAGCCGCAGGATCCCTGGCTGACAAATGAGAATGTCCATACAAGATCGAGGGGATAGCTGGCCATGGAGCTTATTGGATTGCTCGACCCAATGGAGGGGTGTTACCCCGACCATGCAATGCCCAATATCTGAAGATTTTCTATCCTTAAAATATATATATATATATATATATATATATATTGAATGTTTTATTCTTTTATTGGTAGGATAAATATTAAACTGTTATTTAAATCTATCGATTTTTGTAGAAATAAATAAAATTACTCGGAATTTCCAAAAAGATAGCATCTAGTTCGGGATTTCCAAAAATGGGATATGATATTAAGATCATATGGAAGCAGAGCATGATAATAAGAACATGCAAATAAAATTCTCGGGACCATCAAATCCCGAACGGGCGGAGAAGCTCGTAGGAGCATGCCAGCCGAGCAGGGTCAAAATAACCTTCGTAAAAAGGAAAACTTGATGCACCAGACTTTGGAAAAATGCTTGGGACGCTATCAGGAGAAATTCCGGTGAAATGCGTAGCTGTGTTAAAGCAACTTTTTTTTTTAAAAAAGAGCTCAACGATTCAGCAAAACCTTGCGCATAAAAACTAGGGAGACGTCCAGGGTATTGCGTAAGGACTCGAACGTATGATCATGGTGAGCCTTGATGTAACATTCGGGTAGCAACCAGGTATGAAACAAGTGAAAAACTTGTCTCAAGATGACTCGGTTAATAATAAAGAAGCCAGTTTAATAAGATACATGGCAATTGAAGTCATTAGGGTAACAACCGGTTTAATAAGATACTCGGTTAAGTTGCCCGAACAACGAAGAAACCAGTTTAATAAGATACTTGGCAATTGAAGTTATTCGGGTAACAACCGGTTTAATAAGATACTCGGTTAAGTAACCCGAACATCGAAGAAGCCAGTTTAATAAGATACTTGGCAATTGAAGCTATTCGGGTAACAACCAGTTTAAATAAGATACTCGGTTAAGCTACCCGAACATCGAAGAAGCCAATTAAATAAAATACTTGGCAATTGAAGTTATTCGGGTAACAACCGGTTTAATAAGATACTTGATTAAGTTACCCAAACAACGAAGAAGCCAGTTTAATAAGATACTTGGCAATTGAAGTTATTCAGGTAACAACCGCTTAATAAGATACTCGGTTAAGTTACCCAAAAATTAAAGAAGCCAGTTTAATAAGATACTTGGTAATTGAAGTTATTCGGGTAACAACCGGTTTAATAAGATACTCGGTTAAGTTACCCGACCATCAGTCAGTTTAATACAACACTCGGCTACAATCAGCAAAAAATAGACCAAAATCATTCAACTCAGAACAAAATTAAATTTTATTGCTCTTAAAAGAATGGTTACAGTTCAAAGAATGGTTCTTTACAACTAAAAAATAAAGAATCGGAATCTTCTACAAATCTACAAAATTAGGGTTGTGAGGATTTCGAGCCTTTGCCAATACTCGGATCTGGCACCATCCCGTATTCACGAAGCAGGCTCTCATTGGACGGCCAAGTAATATCGTCGACAGTATCGTCCCTCCACTGGCTGTAATATTCACCCGGGACTGGCCCGACATCTGGGACTACACCCTCAATCGACTCTTGACTTGCGTAAAAGGTGAAGAGAGAGTGCTCGGACGGAATCTCTTAATGCGTAGGATGGGGCTCTTTGCCTAGACTATGGCCGTAGGCTCTCCATTCCTTTATCTGAATCCGAAGAGATTCTAAGGACCAGTCCATATGGTGTTTGATTGACAGCTCCCAATTAGCACGGGCTTTCTCGGTCGCCCTATTCTTGACTTTGAAAAATTCGCCGGCCGAAACTAGCCCACGTTGAAATTCCCGAAGAAGGGGATCTTTTAAAACGATCCACCCCCTGGACTTCCAGCTCCAACCTGGCCTCTTGGGAAAGGGATTCAACTGTCAGCACTTGGCGCTCCAAATCTTTATTTTTTTTTATTTACGCCGACTTTGCCTGCTCCGCCTCCTGCTCCGCCTTCTGCTCCGCCTTAAGCATGTATTCATCAGCAGAAGAAAGAAGATTTTGAAGCAATAAAACCTTCTCCTCTCCCAAAGATGCCTTGTCCTTAACTTCAACCTGCTTCACCAGGCAGTGCTAGGCAAATATCTGTATAGAACCGACCTCCTGCTGAAAAGCCTGCTAAGCTCGAGCATGACCCTTCTCACCCACCTTAAGCTGAGCCTCCAGACGCCTTATCTGATCGGCTTGACATTGCTGCTTCTGAACAAGCTCAGCAAATTCGGCCACCATCAGTAAAGGAATATACTTAGAAATCCGGCAGAAGCAAAACAATAAAGGAGTCAAAAATAACTAAGTCAGATTTAATTTACATAAGATGCGCCGTTGAAAACATTTTGGAGACGTTCGGTCAGTGAACCATCTCTAAAACCTCTCCAGCTGTCCTCCCTGATATAAGCCCGACCGGAGGACATCTCTTGTAGCATATCCTAGGGAGAGATGGATAAAGGAACCCCCGAGGGTTCAGCTCCCAGATTTCCAAACTCGGGGGTTGGAGAAGCCCTATTCGGCCCCAAGGATGGAGAAGGAACCCTCGAAGGTTCAGCCCCCCTATTTCCAACATTGGTGGTAGAAGAAGCCCTACTCTGTTCTGAAGTGGCTGAATCTACTGATGTTCCAGCACCAACACTCGGGGCAATCTCATCCGTAAGATCTTCATCGCTAGAGTCAATGAATAAGACTACCCGAGGAACTTTGAGAGGACGAGACGGTAAACTTCTTGCCTTTCGCTTCTCACCCCGAGAACGGTGGAAGTTAAGATCAGCAGCAGGATCTTCTAATGGATCGTCCCGAAAAGACTCATAGAACTCGGCACCGACACGCACTTGATCCTTCAAGACGTTACCACCATCGCCAGTTTCAAACCGTCCAACAGGCTCTTCACCTGGACCCTCATACTGCCTCTCCCTATTTTCAGGCAGTAGGTTGTCAGTCAGCTCACCTTGGCCACTTCGACCAGCGAAATCTTGAGTTGAAGGCTGAGCACCCCGATCAACGCACTCGGGAATTTCCTCAGCGATATCAGTTTCCTCATCAGGCTCGGGTGGAGCAATACCCTCATTGCCCTGACGGGAAGCTTCCTTTCTACTCGCTTGTAGAATCGCCTTCACCTGGCGAGCCTGAAGATCGCTGACAACGTCCGTATCGAACAATTAAAAAAAAATTGTTCGAAAATAAAATGGAAAAGCAGAGAAATACAACAGAAAGGGCACCGGGTTACTTATAACGCCTGCGATGGCCCGAAATATGTCTGAAGAAACCGAGCTTTATCAAGTCATCCTCTTTGAAAAGATAGCTCTTGCTCCTCTTTTCTAGAGTACAAACTGCTACCCGAGTCAACCTTTTAATCTCTAAATCGCTATAGTCGATTGTTTTCTTGTTCCACGCTTCGGGGGAACAAAATAAGCGGGGAACACTCAACACCATTTGGGAATCCCCAGATAGAACAGTTATATCAAGCTGGAGAGCCCCTCTAGCAAAAAACCAACTGTTCTTCCAAAATTTATTGGATGTAGGGAATCCCTATATGAAACCTTTCTTCTTTGGGTCATCAGAAGCATCGACCCCCCGATTCGCCTGTGCTTCTTTGGGCACCCAACCATCCGAAGAAGTAGACGCAAAAAAATAGGTCCCTGTTTTGCTAACCTGCCTTAGCGTAAAGAAATGCCTGATTTCATTATGGGAAGGCGGCGAAAGGTTCATTCGGCTGAACATGTGCCATATGCACATCAAAACTTTGTAACTATTCAGGGCCAACTGAGCTAGGGCTATCCCTGCTTCAGTAAAAAACCAGGCAATAAAAGGCTGAAGAGGAAGTGTGACGCCGCAGCAAAGCATCGATCCGTAAATCGTGACCATGCCCTCAGAAGGATTCCATACGGCTCTATCCCCTGTAGGAACCAAAGTGACCGAGTCGGGCAAGTCAAATCGGGAGCGGTCTTTTTCTATCTCAGCTCGCCAGACCACGTTCGGCTCAGTATCATAGCCACTCGGGCGAGTGAGAAAACAGAAGACGAGACGCCCTGTATACTTCATCAACGTCGCCCTCGTTAACAGTCTGTTCCCTAGTCTGAACGCTGCTCAAGCCGTGCTTGTATACCTTAATTCTGCTATGATGTTTACCCATCCTTCAAGAAGATACCCTGTGATCAGAAATATCAGAATCAGAACTAGATAGAGAACTCGATACAGGGCTGAAAGTGACGTCAGGGTGAAGCCTAGAAACATCAACCTCTAAAAATGGAGGTTCATCTATTGGGATATCCCCCAGTAATCATCTAATGCAAGATACTAACTGGAAATCCCCACACTCTAATGCATCAAAAGCGGTTTTAAAGAGACGATGGCAGGAAGATGTCCCCATTAAAACTACACTTGAATTGAGACTGATGCAAGATCTTCAAGCGAAGAATCGTGAATTTCTGGATAAAGAAGTCTGAGTTTAAAGAGATTTCTGCTGAATTTTTGAGAATAAACCAAAAATGTCTCTCAGCGAAGAATTTAATGATGAGACGACACGAAACCCTAGGATTTCAAAGCGGGATGAAAATTTATGACGAAACTCAATGACGTAAGCGGCGCTTGGGGAAACGTAAAAATCATTTCTCATAAATGATATTGAAAAACGAAGAGACGAGGGACGCATGTCAAGACAGGAAGTAGCCCTAAACCGTCAAAACTTTAAAACATCGCTATCAATTAAGATCTCGCGTGATGGAGCGAATCGAAATTACAGAGTCACCATTAAGACACGCCATTATGACAAGACGGCTATTCTGTCGAGAGAAAATTAATATGATTAAAATACTCTTGCCCGAAAATAAATTTTCCTCGCAAAATTATTTTTAGGGGGTATTGTTGTATGTAAATTTTACAAAGCATACACGTCATTGACAGGAAGGAAAAATAGCCAGGTGGATGCCCAGATGTGCATTCGGGAAATATCTTATGAGGCATCATTAAAGAGAAGAAAAGCCCGAGTAAGCATATATTGAATAAAACCTACTCGGGATCAGCTAACAGCACTCGGGACTGGTTAAATAACACTTCCACTCGGGCTTAAACGGTACTACTCGGGACCATCAGGTATTACTCTTACTCGGGAATAAATACGACCCGAGTAAGAACTTGGTGCTTATTTTATACGGATTGTCATTAAATACGCGAAGATATCCGTCATGAAGGAATTCCAAATAATGGAACTTCAAGTTAGAAGAGTCCCCCAATCAGGAAATAACTTGATTTCCTTAGGAAGACTACATTCTTATAAGGAAACAAGTCCAAATTGAACTACACTACTAGAATCCCACTCGATTTCCGTAAAAGACTCTGAAATAGGAAAGAAGACAAATCAACCTCAAGCAAGTAACCAAATCACAATTAAATACAAATATCTTGTATTACTTGTACAAGGCAGATTAGGGTTCTATAAGCATATAAATAGACCCATAATCTGGCTCCAAAAGAGATAGGCAATATAGCATACAAAAGTCACAGTAAATACAGAGAGAAAAAAGAGAGATCGAGAGCTTGTAAAACATCTTATTCTCTTAGTGGATTTTGGCTTGGTTGATCTTTCAACCACCCGTGGATATTTCTCTGGCCGTCGGAGTTTTACCACGTAAAATTTGTCTTTGTTACTCTCTTTGCATCTCTTTCTCTTTGATCCAATAGCCAAAATCCAGTTCTTGTTGGATTTTCTGGCATAATCCAGAAATCGACGTCAACACCATCAATTATGTAAGTCATGCATAGCCCAATTTACAAAACAAGGTCTCAATTATACCATTACGATTGAAATACATTTATTACAAAATAACTAGATGATATATCTAAAATATCTGAAATTTCAAATGACTATAGTTAATGGTAACCAAAGCTTCAAAGCGACCAAGAAATAATTGTGTTTATAATTTATAATTAGATTATGGTTAATACATGTTTAAGAACCTTTAAGAGATGATAATATTTCGATCCGTATTTTCTAGTTAAATTACTGCAGTGCGGAATCTTCATGGCACTTGATGCGCGAAATGTCGTTCATTTGAAAGGTCGTGACGAATTGGACTGCCCAGTTCGTAGCCTAATTATAACCCTATATTTGCACAATGTAGACAGTCGTAAGTGTATAAGAGATGTTTGTATACGTTGTAAATTGTAAACACGAGTACACGAGACATCGCCATTCACATAAGGTTTCAAATGGAATTTCAAACTTACTGTTTTCAATTACACTTAGGTAGCGTTTGTTTTTTTTTTATCTAAAATCTGAATGGGTCTGAAGTCGACTGTTTTCGAACATGAAATCTGTCTCGACGATATATATGTTTTTTATTTTTGACATCTAAAAAGAAATATCTGAAAACTAATAACAAGACAATTATACCCCTCATATTATCATCGGATTTATACATTTATATTTCATATAATTTTATTGTTCATGTATTTATAATACAATTTATATAAATTAATTAAATAAATATTTAAAAGTTTCATCCAAATTAAAAGTAAAAATTATATAATTTTCACTTATAAATAATCAAATGAATATTTAAAATATCAAGAACTAAAAGATAAAGATAACATATCTTTTTTTTTTGTTTAAGATAAAAGGACTTTGCACCACAAAGGTTCATGTATTTACAAAATAAATATTTACACACCGTTTGCACAATTTTCTGCTTCCTATTTATTCATCTATTCTATTCCTAGATATCTTCTTCAACCTTACCCATCTAAGTACACATATCAAAGTGTTAGAAAATTCCATCATATGGGGCCACACATGTGAACATTAAATGTGTTGTGCTATCTTTTGGTTAAGTCTAAATTAAAGTGATATAATTACGATTTAAAGTATTAAGGCATAAGGGTATAATAGTCATGGAATTAATGTGTAGATACCAGAGTGCTATTTCTAATTTGTTGAGGGGCCGAATTAGAAATAGCCAACATATAATAATTTGATTATTATATATTGTTGACTGGAAATTTACTCGGGATGAGAAATTCCTGTTAACACCTTCGAGACCACTACCACGAAAGTGGTGGCAGGGGTCGGTACCGTTGGTTCCCGACCTGTTTAAAAGAGAGACGAGAGGCTGGAACGTAATAACAGTAAGGGGGAGCTTTATTATTGATTTATTTAAGGTACAAATAGCTCTCTAGTTTGCTCATAGTCTCTCGGAGGTGTAGGGTGGTGGCAACTCAGTGCCTGTCGATTAGTGGAAATGAAGGTGACCGTGTTCTGAATCCATAATTTAGGCCTTCCCAGTCTGTCGAATCTTTGTCATATTTTTGTATCTGTTGTTCTCTGTTTTCCTGTGTATGAATTTCTGTCTCAGATCTCTACGATGCTTGGCCCCTCATATATAACGTCCAAGTAGGTTTTTAGTTCACAAATACTCTATCGTGATCTCATTAATCCGTTACCTCCTTATCGGGCGAGATTCATCATTTAAATTTGAATTGTTTCCGGATTCGATGATATCGTTGACGAAGATAAGTTTGTTCCCTTATTTGAATTAAACTCTTGACGTGCATGTAAATATTATGTTGAGATGATCCTGTGTGCACTCGTGCCATGGATCTTCATGGAGGTCACCCTGCCAGCTGCCCGTTGCTCTGTAGAGCGAGGTAGACCCCTCCTTTAGCTATGTTCTTAGAAGCTTAAGATGGATTTTCCCTGACCTGTGGGGGCTTGAGGTGCTCTTGTAGACCTTCCCGAAAGGTAGATGGGGTAGTGTAGATTTAGGCGTGATTCTTCCCTTATGTCCAGCAACGACATCGGGCTTCTTTTGAATGCCTCTTGAGCTTGGAGACTTCCCCTGGCACTCACAGGGAGGTTGTGGAGTTCGACCTCAAAGCCGAGGTTCCCCGATAGATGGTTTGGAGAAGCCCGGGTTCCAGTACTCTTGTGGGGACTTGTCCTGGTCGCGTCTGGCTTATCTTCTGGTAGTTTTAAAGCTGAGCCGGTCTTCCCTACTCCTACAGGGTGGCTTTACGGTCTTTATAGGCTTCATGATTGTCGATTATAGATGGAAATTTTCTGTTTGACCCCTGGCCAAATTTCACTATTAACATATATATTTAGGGTTATGGTCCCCAAATTATACGATACTTTTGTTTTCTCTGTATACCCATCAACATAGCAAAATAGAACACGGTAGTGTTCATAAAGGTCGTGATAATTTGGAAGATCATAACCCATCCACCAACCTCCGACAACGGATACAGGTACGCTTCCGCTTTCTAGATTTACTTATTTCCTCTTGAATTGATATGGGTTATGTTATGTATATCAGGGTTTGGTTAATAATGATATATAAATATGTTTAGGTTATTCGGATTAATTATGTGTCTATGCATGTTGTTAGATTTGTGTTAATCGAAATACTAACAATTGGTATCAGAGCCATCCATGATTAATTCTTGGGAATTGAGATTTTGGATCTTAGGTTTTTTAATAATTTTATAAACAATTAGGGTTTTGATCTTTAGTGTTTTGACTTTTGAGTTTTTTTTTTTAAAAAAAATTAAAATTAAAAATAAAAAATTACGTTCTACACGTTTATGAAGAAAAAAAAAATGGCCAAGTTTCAAGTTATTGGGTTTCAACCCAGACCCATTTGGTTTCCCTCTTGGTTTATCGGTCAACGCCCCTTTTCCGGTGAGTTTTGGGATCGGAAGCTGAGTGTTATATGGAGAGGAGGAGGACCTCCTGTCATCGACTACGATCAGTCCAGATTGAGAGATCCAAGACCACCTCCATCCGCCGTTCGTTCGATCGTTAGGCCCAGATCGATCTCTGTCGTGCACTGCCATTCGTCGTGGTCTTCTTAAGACACTGCAGTGGCTATGGCAACGGAGGTGCACTGTGAGCTAGGGTTTTCAGTCAATTTTTCTCAGGCCCTTCTTTTGAAAATATAAAATTCTTGAGGGACTATTTTGCAAATTATTTGGGTCATTGTGTGATTTTGATAAAGTTTCAGGGTCAATTTATAATTTCCAAAACTTACAGGGCCTGTTTGCAATTATGAAAATGTTACGTGGTATATTTATAATTATTGAAAAATTACAGGATCAATTTGTAATTTTCAAAAGTTTTGGGCTAAATTTTAATTATGAAAACTTCAGGGGTAATTCTATAATTTTACAAAATAAAGGGCATTGTTGTAATTTTCATAAAATAAAATAAATTTTTTTTCATTTTCATTTTATTATAAGGATCAACTCAGATTCAAATATTTAGGTATACCTTTTATGGTTAATTAAGTTGGTCAATCATTCTAAATGGTCTTATTGAAACAAGATGTCGCCAAAGTGACCTCTCTTGTGTAGATTATTCATGAGGGATGTTGGATGTTAGTGTCTGTGTAAATTCATGTGGGTATTTACTGGCCCAAAGGAAGGTTAATACTTGGTCGAATTGCACACACATGTGTGGTGGTAAACATGTGACGATTAAAAGGTTTTACAAGTGAATAATAAGTCGATCCAAAGATAGATTTGTTATTTAACATAAATTATTGTCAATGTTTGATCACTACAACAAGAATAGCACTTACAATTAATATTATCGTCTAAAGACTTGATATTAATGTTGTACTGGGTATTTTAAGATGGGACCGGCCATTATTTGGTATATCTTTTATGGTTAAATAAAGTGGTCTATCATTCTAAATGGGCTAATTGAAGCAAGATGTCGCCAAAGTGACCTCTCTTGTGTAGATTATTCATGAGGGATGTTGGATGTTTGTGTGTATGTAAATTCATGCAAGTATTAGTCGGTCCAAAGGGAGGTTAATACTTGGCCGAATTGCACACACACCTGTGGTGATAAATATGTGATGATTATAAGGTTTTACATATGAATAATAAGTCGATCCAAAGATAAAAGTATTATTTGACATTAATTATTGTCAATATTTGATCACTACAACAAGAGTACCATTTACAATTAATATTATTGTCCAAAGACTTGATATTAATGTTGTGCTAGGTATCTTGAGATGAGAGTTACCATTATTTGAATTCGTTGATCATTGTATTTGGTTATTAATGTGAGCATGTTTGTATGTTTGTTTTGATCTCTTTCAAGATAATGTTTTACTATATCTGCTAATACCAACTCTATACTAATGCTTAATGTGATCAACTTTAAGGATTTGGAAGGAGAACATACTCATTGTTCTCGGATGCATGGATCTAGACCTTGCACTTCAGGTTGAGCAACCCGCTTTTCTTACGGATGCAAGTTCTCCTGGTGATAGGAAGAACTTTGAGAACTGGGATCACCCAAATCGCATGAGTCTTACGATCATCAAGCGTGGCATTCTAGAGGCATTTAGGGGTGCGGTATCTGAAAAGATAACCAAAGCCAAATAGTTCCTACCCGAAATTGAAAAGCGTTTTGTGAAAAATGATAAGGTAGAAACAAACACTGAATTTGCAAAGCTTGATTTCTATGAAGTACAAAGGCAAAGGGAACATTATGGAGCACATTATGGAAATGTCTCATATTGCTTCTAAGCTTAAGGCACTGAAGCTCGAGTTGTCTAACGACTTGCTCGTGCATTTGGTATTAATATTACTTCTTGCATAATACAGTCAGTTAAGGTCAGTTTCAACTGTCAAAAGGAAAAATGGACTCTTAATGACCTAATTTCTTACTGTGTGCAAGAGGAAGAGAGACTGAAGCGAGACAGGACTAAAAGTGCTCATTTAGCTAGCACCTATAAGGATAAGGGCAAATAGAGGAAGAATAATGAAGCCGCAAAATACCTCATGAGCTTTGGATAGGCAAAAAAGCCTAGTCTAAAGCATTTTCACATATTGGGATGTCCAACTGAGGCAAGGCTTTACAGGCCACATGAAAAGAAATTGGACTCCAAAACTGTGAGCAGCTACTTCATTGGCTACTCTGAGCAATCAAGAGGCTATAAGTTATATGATCCCACACTTAGGTCAATTTTTTGAAATGGGAACTGTAACATTTTTTGAGGATGTTGAGTTTGGGGGGAGAAATAAGGTTAGAGACATTGTCTTTGAGGAATAATCGGTTTCGATTCCTACTATTGCCTTTGACAATGTGCAGGTTTCTATACCTATCATTGATCAAGAAGCGAATCTGGATCCTCAAACAGACAATGTTTAACAACCCCCCATTCAAGATGAGGTAATTTTTTCTGAGGAACAAACTCAAGAACCTCAAGAACTAGTGTCATTAAGGCGATCCACTAGAGAAAGGAGAAATGCTATTCCGGATGATTTTTACGTATTTCTCCAGGAACATGAGGAAGACAATGGAATGATGGAAAATGATCCAATCAACTTCCATCAAGCCATACGGGGTTCCAACTCTCAAAAGTGGATTGATGCCATGAATGAGGAATATAAGTCTATGCAAGACAATAAGGTTTAGAAACTTGTCCCATTACCAGAAGGTGCGAAGCCCATTGGTTGTAAATGGATATTTAAAATCAAAGGGATTCGAAAGGTAATGTGGAGAGGTATAAGGCTCGTCTTGTAGCTAAAGGCTTTACATAGAAGGAAGGGATTGACTATAAAGAGACTTTCTCTCCAGTTTCAACGGAAGACTCTTTTAGGACAATCATGGCACTTGTTGCACATTTTGATCTTGAGCTTCATCAGATGGATGTCAATACGGCGTTTCTCAATGGTAACATTGACGAAACAATTTATATGGTGCAACCAGAAAACTTTGAGTCAGGAGATCCAAAGAATATGGTTTGCAAACTGATAAAATCCATTTATTGACTCAAGCAAGCTTTCCGTCAGTGGTACCATAAGTTTCATCAAGTGATTAGCTCGTTTGGTTTTGAGATAAACATTGTTGATAATTATGTGTATTACAAATTCAGTGGGAGTAAGCACATATTCCTTTTTTTATATGTCGATGACATACTGCTTGCCACAAATGATATAGGCATGTTGCATGAAGCCAAGAGATTTCTATCAAAGAATTTTTAGATGAAAGATCTTGGTGACACCTCTTTTGTATTATGGATTCAGATACAATGAGATCGCTCTCAGGGTATTTTTGGATTATCACAAAGGAGCTATATCGATACAATGCTCAAAAAGTTTGGCATGCTGGATAGCAAACCAGGTGACACCCTTGTCGCTAAGGGAGACAAGTTCAGTCTCAACCAGTGCCTTAAAAGTAACCTTGAAGTCAAGGAAATGCAGAAGATTCCCTATGCATCAGCTGTAGGGAGTCTAATGTATCCTCAGGTATGTACGCTTCCGGATATTATGTACATTGTTTGTATTTTAAGCAGATATTTAAGTAACTCTAGGATGGATCATTGGAAGCAGTCAATCGAGTTATAAGGTATTTAAAGAGAACAAAAGATTACATGCTCACATATAGGAGATCGAATTAGTTTGAGATCATAGAGTATTCTGACTCCAATTATGCTGGATGCCAAGACAGTAAGAGATCCACATCAGGCTCAAACACTCATAGCTTCTTCCACCAAGGAAGCAGAGTTTGTAGCATGCTATGATGCATCCAACCATGGAATATAGCTGCGGAATTTTGTCACTGGGCTGTGCATTTTGAAGGGTGTTGAAAGACCACTCAAACTATATTGTGACAATAAGTCAGTAGTGTTATATTCTAACAACAACATGATCTCATCTAAGTCAAAGCATATTGACATTAATTCCCTAGTTGTGAAGGAAAAAGTATAGAGTGGACATATATCCATAGAGCACATTGGGACAAACTCCATGATAGCGGATCCGCTTACAAAGGGATTACCACCCAAGGTCTTTCATGAGCACACTACTCATATGGGTGTTATTTTGTGTGAGGATATCACATTATAGTTAAAGTTTGTATAATTTTGTATTTTGTTGCTCTATTTTTATTTTAGATATACTTATGCATTTATGTATTTGGATATTTTTCTGATCAGAAATAAAGTATTCGGTTAATTACACTCTGTTACATTGTGTTAAGTTTTGATCTCACTAAGGAATAAAGTAGGACCAGTTGGAATAGACATGTATGGATCACAATGCATGTAATTTCCATGCTACGCATCCATGATTGATCTATGTCATTTGGTTATGTTGGTATACGTGACCATTGATGGGGTTAGTCACGCTAAATGTGACGAAAGCCGCTTTGATCCTATGTTGGCATAATCAATGGACGAGATTGTTCGGATATACCCTAAAATTGTGATAGCAAAATTTTGGAGCTCATAAAGTCATACACATTTGTAAAGTTACATATGTGGCCCATTGAGAGATTGTTGGAAAATTCCATCATATGGGGCCACACATGTGAACATTAAATGTGTTGTGCTATCTTTTTGTTAAGCCTAAATTAAAGTGATCTAATTAAGATTTAAAGTATTAAGGCTTAAGGGTATAATTGTCATGGAATTAATGTGTAGATACCAGAGTGCTATTTCTAATTTGTTGAGAGGCCGAATTAGAAATAGCCAACATATAATAATTTGATTATTATATATATTTAGGGTTATGGTCCCCAAATTATACGATACTTTTATTTTCTCTGTATCCGTATTAACAGAGCAAAATAGAACACGGTAGGGTTCATAAAAGTCGTGATAATTTGGAATATCACAATCCGTCCACCAACCTCAGGCAATGGATTCAAGTACGCTTCCGCTTTCTAGATTTACGTATTTTCTCTTGAATTGATATGGATTATGTTATGTATATTAGGGTTTGGTTAATAATGATATATAAACATGTTTAGGTTATTCGGATTAATTATGTGCCTACGCATGTTGTTCGATTTGTGTTAATCAAAATCCTAACACAAAGCACTCATTCAAAACAAAGGTTGGTTCAGATTCAGGTTGGTTCAGATTCAGGTTGGATGGATCCTGAAGGGTTTTTTGTAGTGTTTTGATATCAAACTTTGTTTTTATTCAGATATTGTACCGTCTTTATGAGATAATAAAAATGGGTGTTTGCTGTTATGATGGAGATGCTAGTAGATATCGAAGAAATAAAGCATTTCCAGGTGAAAGGGAGGCCAAATCTAGATAATTTCCGGTTACACAAGAGGAAGGAAAACCAAGGAAAATAACAGTCTTTATCTATTTTATTGAGGGTAAAACTAAGAATAAGTTAAATTCATGAGGAAACTTCTGAAATAACTGTTAAAAGTTCACTTTGATGTTTTTTAGTTCAGATAAAAAAGACATTTTTAATGGGTTACAAACTTTGGTAGATTGGAGAAAAACAAACAAAATGTCTTAGTAAGACATTATAGGCACTTTCACGTATCAGATGATAAAAGCAAACATGTGCTTAATCATAGAACAAAATGACCACAGCGACAACCAACATATCTTCCAGCGACTGACAAAAAAAGCTCACGGTATGCAGCATATGATGTCCGAAGAGATTGAGAAGAGAAAAAAAATCTAGATAGGGATAACTTTTACAAGGGCATGTACATAAAGCATCTAGAGTTACACATCTTAGAACTAGAGATTGAAGTCGAGGCTTAGACTGACATTGCCAACTGCAGTTTAGATGAGTGCAATCGGCTCCAAAAAGAGGTGGACTGTTTGACCAACGGATGAAGAAGCTCTTTAGATCGAGTCTGCTAATCTTTTGGGAATGCTAAGGTTATTACAATTCTGCTTGGTTTTAAATCACATTTCGTTATTTGGGTTAATCTTAATGTCATCGAACAATGTGTTGGAAAATTTATGATAAACAAGCGGTTTGAGAGCATTATTTGAGTTTGATCGGTTTCATGAAAATGAAAGATCAATGTGTATTCGATTTCTCCTCTGTGAGAGCTTCGAAGTCGTATACTCAAACTCACAAATTGATTAATGGGTTAATAAGAAATTGAGTCTCAAAGTGAGTTCATTGTGTAAGGAAAAAAATGTGTCCAGCATTGGTTGGGTTAAACACTTATATGTAGTATATAAGTAGTTATATGATAATAGCTTATTAACAAGTGTAGCATGGAGGCTCCATCTCACGTGCATAGGGGTGCAAATCAAGGACCTCGAATGTTCTATTGCATGACTCATACATGGGTGAATCCTACATAAACGAATGCCGCTCCGGTTGGACCATGAGAGTACAATCGTAATTTTCCTTTTGGTTAAGGAAATTAAAGAAATAAATTAGATTCAATGATCAATTTTGGATTCTAATACTTACTTGATTACTAAGTAATCAGAATCAATTATTCTTTAATAAAATTCCTTTATCATTTAAAACATAGTTATCATGTAATTTCCAACTCAATCTCTTTGATTTCGGTTATATAAGTAACTCTTGTCTACACTTCATAAGACACATTCTTAGAATCTCAAAATTCCAATGCCATAGCTATTCTTTCTTATCATTTTTGCTCTTTCTATGCTTGGTAAGTTGAAACCTAATTTGAGTTCGCTGAGAGTGGTTAGTACTTTGCATTTCCATTGTTAAATCGTTGTAACCTGGGAGACAATTGTTATAGACATACTGTGTTATATACGACAAAATTATCTTAATGGCACTGTATGAAACACGAGCCTCGATATCCTTAACCTTTTGTTTCTATTTATTACTTTCTATATATTTGAACCAGATTGTTTTAAATATACAAACAACATAATGTTCCAAGAGTTCCTAACAAGTTAGCCACGCAGGCACCAGATTATAAATAACTCTTTCAACTCGATCCAGAACCTCCCTAATGTATATGCTTAAGTTCTTGGGTAGGTTTTAAAGATTTAAAGGAATAGGCAAGGGCGGATGTAGAGGGGGACTGGTGGGGGCGATGGGCCCCCTCCCTCTAAAAAAACCTCTAAAGTTCTTTTTAATATAATTATAAAACACATGAAAATTTTAAATTTTTTTCACTTTGACCTCTCTTATATTTTTTGTTTTTATATATTGGCCCTCCAACCTTGAATTTCTGGCTTCACCTCTGGGAATAGGTACGTGGTCTTACACTTAAATTTTGACATGAATACATAATTTTAATGCAACAAGGCCATAACAAGCACCAGTGAATCGGTCGGTCACCGATTGAAGCTGTTAACAATCTCCGTTAATTGATCGATATGAATCTGACGAAAACATGGTTGTGCAATGTGCGCATTGATTGCTAATCAATATTTTTTATTGTTATAGTGTGAAGACTAAACGTTAAGAAGTGAACCTCCACAGTATTCAAACAATAATGATCACATTTCAAAAAGAAAAGAAACCTTGTTATAATTAAATGTAGATTCTTCCACCGCTTGAATGTGTACAAATCCATCTATGATTGCACGTGGAGGAGAGGTCTTCAATTGCTTCATTCTTAAGTTAAAATAGGTGGCAAGTTAGATAGAAAATTGCAATAAGCATCCCATGGTTGGTTGCCACTATATATATTTGGCTTTCTATTGTAAATATTGTTATGGACAATACAAATGCAAGGTACGATTGGTAGCACTTACGGTTCCAAGACTATTGTTGACGTTAATTTCTCGATGGTTAAGAAAGTCAATAAGCTAGGTTTGATTATGACCTGTCAAAAGAAACGGAGAAAGAGAATGCAATTGAAGTTATTATGATACGAGTATACGTGGTAAAACTCCGGTGATCTGAGAAACATCCACGGGTGGTTCGGTGCACAACCAAGCCAAATCCACTAATGAATGATATATTACACCACTTGATCTCTCTTTCCTCACTTTTTTTAGTGATTTTATTTTTGTCTCTATTTCATCTCTTTTTCCTTCAATGGGATTATGAGTCTATTTATATGTGCATAGAACCCTAATTCTTGTTATACAAGTAAGGAAAGCTGATTGTATTTGACTAGAATTTTGATTGCTTATCGTGGTCGTCCTTGTCTTCTATCCTATTTTTGAGATCTTGTGTATTGAAGTAGAATCTTCATAGGATTCTAGTTGAACAGGCCATTTATAACTTATTTCTTTATCGGTGTGCAATCTTCTAGAAGAGTAGAGTTGTTGCCTGATTTGAACTCGCTTCCTGTCTGGTGTTTTATCCTTCTAGAAACTCTTTAAATTCTTTCCTCTACTGACACGTGGAATGAAATAGAGTATGATTCTGGATTCCTTCTCGGGCTTATTCACTTATGTGGGTCGCTTATTGAACTTCTTTTCTCAGGCTTCTCACGTTGGCCTAAGTAAAACTAAATATGCTGAGTACCTAAATTAGTGCCTACTCGGGTTCTTATTTCTTAGTAACCTCACTTACGGTGTCTTTTAGATGCTAGCTTGGATAATCATCTGGTAATCTATTTAGGGGATTGTCTTACCTGTCAGTGACGTGTACATTCAATAAAATATACATATAACAATACCCTTTTAAAATACTTTTTGTAGGGAAAATCGCACAACAAAAGCGTAAAAAATTAGGGTTTAGTATATTTAGAAAACTTTCCGGTTAAAAGAAAGAACCTTAACCCTAGATTAATTGATGTATATTAAAAGTGTTGTAGTTTTTTTTTTGTGAAGATTGAACTAGCGTCGAATTGAATCCGTAAGATCTTCCGATCCAATCATGAATGTGGATCACCTAGGAGTGTGGACTCCATTTCTTTAAATTGTATACTTGAGGATGGAAACAAACAAAATCTTCTTCTTTGTAAGTCACAATAATCCTCATAGGAAAAAACCAAGATCGTCAGGTTACTTGAGAATTATCAATCAATTTGATTAGAACTTGCGTGAACCTTGATTTGATGTTGTACACAAAACCCTTTTGATGCAAAGGATACTAGTGTACTATCGAAAACAAAAACGTTCCCTCTTTTCTCTATGCTTGGCCGATTTTTTCATACAATGAGTTGGACAAAGTTTTTTTTATAACAATAGAAAACAAATAAAAAACAACTTCTCACACAAAAAATTATGTCTTGGTCGAATTTAATAGGTAGTATATATAGGAGACCAAATCCTCTCCTAAGAAAGATTTATCTTAATGGGCAAAAATCCTTTCCTTAGGTGGATTTACTTGGTGACCAAGAATCCTTTTCATAAAATAATCCTTTTCAACACCAAGACTCCTAATCCAACTCATTAGTGTATTTGTGACCATATTAAAGACTTCCTAATTCGACTAGAAAAATAATTCTTTTTATTTATCTACTTATCAAATATAGTCTTTAATATTAATTATACTACTAACAATAGTATAATATTAAGAGACCTTATCCTACTAGAAAAAAGATTTTGACTTTTAATTAATTAATTAATTAATGACCAAATTAATTAATTTCCATTTAATTAAATAATAAAATAAAAACCAATATAATAAGCTATTTTATTTAGCCTTGCCGCCCAAGACCACACATCGGCATATATATTTTTTTCTTATTTTATTAAATCCATTAGACCTAAATAAAAATTCTACATGTGAACTAGACTCATTCTTACTAAAAGAAACAAGTCCACATGCCTTAATACAATTCTAGATGGACCCATATATTGGTCTAGTAGAATATATAAAGTGATCCATATAAGTTCGTATGGATTAGGGAACTCTGTGGGCTATCTAAATTTAAGCTCCAATGGACATAACCTAATCACAATGAACAAATAATTCACTTAGGTCCGATATATTAATTTTAGTTTATTTCACTAAAGAATTAAAATTGAACTCTTTAATAAAGATAGAATAAGTTAATATTGCTCATTCATACCCTAGACAACTTTATTAGAGATAGTGTATCCTCATGAAGAATACTAGTAATCGTCAAGAGCTCATAGATCACATATAGCTCTATAAGTTACCATATTTACTCATATGAAAACATTTTGAACTTGGATATTTGGACTTGTCCAGAAGCCATGTTTCAATAGACACTATTGAAAACTTAACGATATGATTTAATATCCAATACCTCAAAATATCCATATGATAGTATTCTACTCACATTTAATAAATGGAGCCACGATGTCCATATCTATAAATGAAGTCCTCTATCGATTGACAAATGAATACCAACAAACTATCGATGATAGACTATGCTATATAATCGTACTCATTGATAGCTCAAATGATAACACTTGCAACCATAAGTCCATCATTTATCTCAAGATTGAGATAGACTCTCCGATTGTCTTCAAGTGAAAACTTTTATCCGTTGATGGTTTTATATAAAGTATTTCACTGTGATCCAATTCAATGTACCCAGTGCACTAGATTCTTTTACCCAAAGAAACCACACTTTGATGATTTTAGACTCATCATAACACATTTGATCCCACTCAATTGCTAGCAAAAGAATCTACGACTTTGACAAGATAAAGGCACCCAACATTTATCTTAAGTTGTGAATATTATTTAAGACTAACTAAAGAATTGTGTCTACCTCATACATATCTAGATATATGAACAATTCTTCTTTTCTCATAGTCTATTGACCTTATGAATATTTACTTTTGACAATTATAATAATTAAACTATAAATGCAATAAGATTTGTTAAACTAGAAATCACTTTATTAATATGAAAAGATTGTCAAATACATTATTATACTCTTCGGATCGAGCATAGTCCTAACAATCTCCAACTTGTTCTATAGCAAATGTGTCATATCTCTCATCCCTCTGTTCTTTAGATGCCCATCAAAACTCTTTTATGGAAGAATCTTTGTAAAAGGATCCGCTAGATTATCTGTTGACGCAATCTTGGTAATCGTCATGTCACCCCTATGCACAATTTCCCTCAGAAGGTGATACTTTCTTTCAATGTGTTTCCCTCTTTTATGACTTCTTAGTTATCTCAAATTAGCCAATGCTCCACTATTGTCACAATAGATAGTGATCTATTTATTCACATCAGGAACCACTTTCAAGTCAATCAAGAATTTTCGGAGCCAGAAAACCTCTTTAGCAGACTCGCATGCGGCAATATACTCAGCTTCCATGGTGGAATCAGCAATACAAGATTGCTTGATACTCCTCTATACGGCTGCCTCTCCTCCAAGTGTAAACACAGATCATGGTGTTGATCTTCTGGAGTCAGAATCCGATTGAAAATTTGAATCTATAAACCCAATGGGAATTAGATCCCTTCCAGTGTATACAAGCATATAATATCTCGTTTTCCTGAGATATTTGAAAATTTACTTGAGTGTTGTCCAGTGATCAGGACCAGGTTTCGATTGAAACCTGCTAACTATGCCAAATTCAAAACAAATATGTGGTCTAGTGTAGAGCATTACGTACATGAGACTTCCAACAACCGAAGCATATGGAACCCTACTCATGAGTTGCTCTTCATGCTCATTCTTAAGAACTTGTTCCTTAGAAAGTTTGATTCTATGTCTAAAAGGTAACATACCTTTCTTAGAATCTTGCATGGAATACCTAGATAAGATTTTATCTATGTATGAAGCTTGGGATAATGCAGTCGTTCTATTCTATCTAACCCTTAATGACTTGGATTCCAAGAATATAACTTGTTTCTCTTAAGTTCTTCATATCAAATTATTTTGCTAACCATTATTTCGCTAATGTCAACACACTTACATCGTTTTCGATGAGTAATATATCATCAACGTAAAGAACTAGGAAAACCAACTTGTCACCTTTAATCCTTTTGTATACACAGGGTTCGTCAAGGTTTTGAATAAATCCAAAAGTTTTCACGGCTTGATCGAACCTTATGTTCTAGGATCTGGATGTTTGCTTCAATCTAAGTATGGATCTTTGTAACTTGCATACTCTTTCCTCTTGACCTTTTTCAATGAATCCTTCTGGTGGCATCATATAGATGCTTTCGTCAAGACTTCCATTAAGGAAAGTTGTATCCTCTTGACGTCCATTTGCCAACTCTCTAGGTCTAGAGATGCCGCAATGGATAATAATATCCTAATGGATTTAAGCTTGGGCATAAAAGAGAAGGTTTCTTCATAATCGATACCTTTCTTCTGTGTATAACCTTTAGCTACCAATCTAGCTTTAAAGGTTTCCACCTTTCCATCCATTCCTTTTTTCCTCTTGTATATCCACTTGCACCCGATGGGTTTTATCTCTTTAGGCAAGTCTACCAGAGACCAGACTTTGTTTTGGAACATAGATTCAATTTCGGATTGCATTGCCTTTTTCCAATGGTGACAATCAACATCTTCCATTGCTTCCTTTTACGTATAAGAATCATCATCATCTGGGAGATTCTCTAAAGATTCTCGTAGACCGATATATCTCTCGGGTTGTCTACTAACACTCTCATTATGATAAGGTATGGTAGATTGATGATCTTGTGTTGGTGCGAAACTTTCAATCGGATTAGGATGTGAAACCTCTTGTGGAACTGTATCTCCTGAAATCTTATTCAAGACAGTTCTACTTTTAGGCACAAAAACATTCATATAGTCCTCTTCCAAAAATTTAGCATTTGTCGAAACAAATACTTTAAGATATGAAGGACGATAAAAATAATATCCTCTTGTTCCTTTTGGATACCATACAAATATGCATGTTTCTGAACGGGACTCTATCTTTTGTCTTTCCTTTTAACACGTGCACAGGACATCCAAATATTCTTAAGTGTTGTAAACTAGGCTTTCTTGGTTCATAACTCATGCAGTGTTTTAGGAACAGACTTAGATGGTACATCGTTTATAATGCATATCCCCAAAAGGAATTAGGAAGCGTTGAATAACAAAACATAGACCTAACCATGTCCAAAAGAGTTCTATTTCTCCTTTCTGCCACCTTATTTTGTTGAGGTGTACCTGGTGTAGAAAACTGAGAAATTATCCCATTATCAATAAGATATTGCTGAACTCACCAGATAGATATTCTCTACCATGATCAGACCTCAAGATTTGTATGCGTTTCTCAAGCTGATTTTCTACTTCAGTTTTAAATGCTTTGAACATGTGAAAAGCATTCGACTTATGTCTCATTAGATACACATAGCCAAATCTTGAGTAATCATCCGTGAAAATGAAGAATTACCCATATCCACCTCTAGCTTGAATGCTCATATGACCACACACATCAGTGTGTATCAATCCTAAACATTCAATTGCTCTTGTGTCTTTGGTCGTGAAGGACATTTTTGTCATGTTACCTTCCAAACAAGATTCACAAGTTGGTAGATCACTAACCTTTAAGTCACTTAGAGGTCCGTCACTAACCAATCTTTTAATCCTATTTAGGTTAATATGACCTAGGCAAAAATGCCATAAGTAGGTTTCAACTTTTGATAATTTTACTATTTTATGAATAGGTTGTGTTGATTCTGTGTCTAACAAGTGAGAGATATTTCTATACAAATAGAATAAACCGTTTTCCAATGTAGCTTTTCAAATAATTTTATCATTCTTACTAATAATAAAAGCTTTATTAAAAGTAACAAAATATCCAAATTTATTTAAACAATAAACTGAAATTAAATTCCTCCTGAATTGAGGTTCATAATAAACGTCTATTAAATCTAAATGCCTATAAGAATCTAAACTAATTCTATTATCTCCCACTGAACTAGCGGACACCAACGCTCAATTGCCTAGACGCAAGTTGAATTCGTTCTCATTATGCCTTCTCCTTTCCTTGACCCTGTATGGAAAAACAAATATGATTAGTGGCTCTGGAGTCTATGATCCAAGAATCCATAGAATCTGTCGAAAAACATGTTTCAAGATAATTAATATTACCTTCCTCCTTCTTCTCCTCCTAATACATTGGGCAATTTCTTTTCCAATGTCCCTTTTCACCACAAAGGAAACACTTCTCTTTGATCTTTGTTACTTTCTTTGTCTCCTTCTTAGTAGGTCCTAATTGCTTTTTCTTCTGTTGTTTCTTGACTAAAAATACAATCACGGTTAAATGCTCAAGGATAACCTAAAGAGGGGGGGGGGGGGGTGAATAGGTTAGGCACCTTTTTTGACTCCCTTAGAAACAAACAAAAGTTTGTCCCTCTAGATTGCTTGTATCACAATATATATATTAATTAAAGACAATTAATCAATATATAAACACAAGTAAAGTGTGATACAAACAAGTAATTGTAACATATACACAATCTATATTATAAAGAGGAAGTCAACATACATAAAGAGTTCTATCCACAATACAAATATTAGAGAGATAGGGATAGAGAAAAGTTGACACAAGATATAACGTGGTAAACCTCCGAAGAGGAAACATTCACGGGCTAGCAGCCACAGGCAAACAAAATCCACTAGTAGATAAGACAAGTACAATCTCTCAAGTGACCTATTCACCTAGAAACTACCCTCCTACCCTACTCTAGAAGTTGTCGCCCTATGCTCAACAATCTGAGGCTTCACACCTCTTGTCAAGACTTCCTTGCTCACCTTATCTGGATCTTCACAACCGAAGGCAAGACTTCTTGCTCAACTATCCGAGTCTTCCCAACTCTAGTAAAGACTTCCTTGCTCACCTATCCGAGTTCTCCCAACTCTAGGCAAGACTTCTTGCTCGACTATCCAAGGCTTCACACCTCTAGCCAAGACTCCCTTGCTAAACAATCCGAGGCTTCACACCTCTTGCCAAGACTTCTTGCTCAACACCGTAGGTCTCACACCTATTGTCAAGACTTCCTTCTCACAAGGCATCTAGGTGATCATGAATGCAAAATGCAAACAAGAACGCAACATAGAATTCTATGATCAAAACATCCTATGGAAAATACTAGTCATGAGCATGAATGCACAAATCACATATAGTCTAGTTTATCATGCATGAGTAGTCAATCTAGATTATGTAAGATATGATCAACATTAATTACAAACTAGATTCATGCATATATCTAAACTTGAATCACAAGATATGATCAACAAATCACAAGATCAAGTTTAAATCACAAAAAACCTAAAACATGCTAAAATCATATGACAATGTCAAATAGATCTAAGCATAAGTTCTAGAGCATATTCCTAATCATAGATTCAACAAATCACATGAGTAGCTCAAAATAACATAAGCACATGTATAATGTGAGAATTTTGGCCAAGAGAGCCTAATACATGTGATGAACTATTTTTCACAAAATCAATCAATCAAAGATCACAAAATAGTCCTAGAATTAAAGCTAGCACAATACAATCCCAAACATGTGATAACATAGGCAAAATCAAAACCGAACTCAACATGAAAGATTTCAATTGAAATTCAACCTAGCTTTGAAAGTATTCAAAACACAAATCAAAACACTCACAATATACAAATATATGTAGAAGAAGAAAACCCAAGGCAATTGACCAAGTTTTAAAAGAAAACTTAGAGAGAAAATCAATACCTTAGTTGGTCTAGGTGCAGTCCCGTTTTTGTATGATTAGACACCAAACACAGCAGCAAAATTAACTAAAACCTTCAGAGACAAGATGGAGGATGAATAGATGAACACTCTCAACTTCGAGTCACTCAAATCGGAGTTCAAATGAAGAAGTTATGGTTTTTGGAAGGTGAGAAAATTTAGAGAGAAAATTCTGCACACTTGATTTGAATTTCTTCTTAGAATGAAATGTGAGAGAGAAGGAGTTTATAAAGGAGTGGGAGACTTGGACATGTGAAATGACCAAGAGGGGAAAAATGAAGCCAAGCAAGCTTTCTGCCCGAGATGGTGCGTGGGCATCTCGGGGCAGCAAGCCTTCTGCCCCGAGATGGCCACGCGCCATCTCGGGAAAGAAGACAATGCTTGCTTCTTTCTCCTTTGACCGTCCTTCGCGTTCTTCGACCGTTCTTTGGCCTTCAAACTCAGAATTTGAATCTGTTTGTGGATTACAAACTGTAACTCTCACACGAACATGGACATATAAGATACTCAACCCAGAAAATAATATTTCGTCTTGATATACAAAGACGAAGACAATGTATGAAACATGAGTTGAAAGTGTAGTATTTTTGACTTAGAACTTGAAATCAATAGTATGAGTAACCGAAATGACCGGAACTCAATCAAGAATGATTTAAGACTAAATCCTAGTTCAATATCCATGTTATAAAAACGTATACACACACAAACACAATTCACACTAGAATGCAAACTACATAGAGATAGTTTCAAATCATGCATATTCCAAACCATGTTATTTCCAAACCAATGCATGAGCATTCATCTTAAAGTGTGTTAATGTGTTATACATGGTGCAAAATGATGCAGGGAAACATATGAATGAATTGTATGTATGTGCCTATAATGGTGCACAACGATGCAGGGACACAAATGTATGATATGTGTGTGTTTGCCTAAGCCTTGTAAGAGAAAGATAAGGTTTAAGTATACCTTTGCAGAAACAAATTGCATCCTTTCTCTTTGAAGACTTAGAACTTGCTTTGACTTGCTGTTTCTTCTTTCTTGAAGCTTGAATCATCATGAACCTAAACAACTAAGTCATTACAAGTAAACATCATTTTGATATAGAATTCATGCCAACACAAACTAATACCTAACATTGACCTTCTTACGGGTCTTAACAGTAGCATCTTTACCTACACTCTGAATCTCTTATACCTTGCCTTTGATAAGGATTTTCTCGGTGCTTTTTGCTAGAATTATGCTCGATAACAAGAGTGTAATATTGTAATTAACAATTTTTTCATATGAATAAAGTGATTTCTAGTTTAACAAATCTTATAGCATTTATAGTTTAATTATTATAATTGTCAAAAGTAAATAATCATAAGGTCAATTGACTATGAGAAAAGAAGAATTGTTCATACATCTAGATATGTATGAGGTAGACACAATTCTTTAGTTAGTCTTGAATAATAGTCACAACTTAAGATAGAAGATTGGGTGCCATTATCTTGTCAAAGTTGTAGATTCTTTTGCTAGCATTTGAGTGGGATCAAATGTGTTATGATGAGTCTAAAATCATCAAAGTCTGGTGTCTTTGGGCAAAAGAATCTAGTGCACTGGGTGCATTGAATAGGATCAAAATGAAATACTTTATCTAGAACTGTCAATGGATAAAAGTTTTCATTTGAAGACAATCGGAGAGTTTATCTCAATCCTGAGATAAATGATGGATTTATGGTTTCAAGTGTTATCATTTGAGCTATCAATGAGTACGATTATATGGCAAAGTCTATCCTCGATAGTTTGGTGGTATTCATTTATTAATCGATAGAGGACTTCATTTATAGATATGGACATCGTGGCTCTATGTATTGAATGAGAGTAGAATACCATCATATAGATGTTTTGAGGTATTGGATATTAAATCTTAACGTTAAGTTTTCAATAGTGTCTATTGAAACATGGCTTCTAGACAAGTCAAAATATCCAAGTTCAAAATGTGGTCATATGAGTTAATATGGTAACTTGGAGAGCTATAGGCGGTCTACGAGCTCTTGGTGATTACTTGTATTCTTCACGAGGATACACTTTCTCCAATAAGGTTGTCTAGGGTATGAATGAGTAACATCAACTTATTCTTGTGATAAATTCAATGTCGGATTCCTTTGATCAATTCAAGTTGGACTACACCTTGAATAATAAGGAATACACCTTGCAAGGCCTGATGTAAGATGTTCAAAGCGTGGAAAAGATCCTTGTGAAAGGCAAGGGTCAATAGATTCATACCGTAGGTAAAGTTACTACTTTTAAGACTCGTAAGAAGGTCAAGAAACAACAGAAGAAAAAGCAACTAGGACCTACAAAGAAGGAGACAAAGAAAGTAACCAAGATCAAAGGAAAGTGTTTCTTTAATGGTGAAAAGGGACATTGGAAAAGAAATTGCCCAAAGTCTCAAGACAAAAAGGAAGAAGGTAATATTAATTATCTTGAAACATGTTTTTTGGCGGATTCTATGAATTCTTGGATCATAGACTCCATAGCCACTAATCATGTTTGTTTTTCCTTAAAGGAGTTCAAGGAAAGGAGAAGGCTTAATGTGAAGGAATTCAACTTGCGTTTAGGCAATGGAGCGTTGGTGTCTGCTAGTTCAGTGGGAGATATTAGAATTAGTTTAGATTCTTATAGGCATTTAGATTTAATAGACGTTTAATATGTACCTCAATTCAAGAGAAATTTAATTTCAGTTTCTTGTTTAAATAAATTTGGTTATTCGGTTACTTTTAATAAAACTTTTAATATTAGTAAGAATGACAAAATTATTTGCAAAGGTACATTGGAAAACGGTTTATTCTATTTGCATGGAAATATCTCTCAGTTGTTAGACACGAAATCAACGGAACCTAATCATAAAAAAGTAAAATTATCAAAAGATGAATCCTACCTATGGCATTTGCGCTTAGGTCATATCAACCTTAATAGGATTAAAAGATTGGTATGTGACAGACCTCTAGGTGACTTAAAGGTTGATGATCTACCAACTTGTGAATCTTGTTTGGAAGGTAAAATGACCAAAAGGTCATTTACGACCAAAGGCGCAAGATCCATCGAATGTTTAGGATTAATACACACTGATGTATATGGACCTATGAGCATTCAAGCTAGAGGTGGATATGAGTACTTCATCACTTTCACGGATGATCAGTCAAGATTTGGCTATGTGTATCTCATAAGACATAAGTCGGTTGCTTTTGATATATTCACAGAATTTAAAGCTGAAGTAGAAAATCAGCTTGAGAAACTCATAAAAATCTTGAGGTCCGGTCGTGGTGGAGAATATCTATCTCATGAGTTTCAGCAATATCTTATTGATAATGGAATAATTTCTTAGTTTTCTGCACTAGGCACACCTCAACAAAATGGGGTGGCAGAAATGAGAAATAGAACTCTTTTGGATATGGTTAGGTCTATGTTGAGTTATTCAACGCTCCCTAGTTCTTTTTGGGGATATGCTTTACAAACTGCCATGTATATTCTAAACGATGTACCTTCTAAGTCGGTTCCTAAAACACTGCATTAGTTGTGGACCGGGCGAAAGCCTAGTTTATAACACTTTATGATATTTGGATGTCCTGCGCTCGTGTTAAAAGGAAAGATAGAAAAGATGGAGTCTCGTTCAGAAACATGCATATTTGTAAGGTATCCAAAAGGAACAAAACGATATTATTTTTATAGTCCTTCAGATCTTAAAGTATTTGTTTTGACAAATGCCAAATTTTTAGAAAAGGGCTATATGAATAATTTTGTGCCTAAAAGTAGAATTGTCCTAAATGAGCTTTTAGGAGATACAATTCCATAAAAGGTTTCGCAACCAAACCCAACTGTTAGTTCCGTACCAATACAAGATCAACAATCTACCATACCTCGTCGTAGTGGGAGGGTTGATAGACAACCCGAAAGATACATCGGTCTAGGAGAATCTATAGAAAATCTTTCGGACAACGATGATCCCTATACGTACAAGGAAGCAATGGAAGATGTTGATTGTCGCCATTGGCAAAAGGCAATGCAATCCGAAATTGAGTCTATGTTCAAAAACAAAGTCTGGTCTCTTGTAGACTTGCCTAAAGTGATAAAACCAATCGGGTGCAAGTGGGTATACAAGAGGAAAAGAGGAATGGATGGTAAGGTGGAAACCTTTAAAGCTAGATTGGTAGCTAAAGGTTATACATAGAAGGAAGGTATCGATTATGAAGAAACCTTCTCTCATGTGGCCATGCTTAAATCCATTAGGATACTCTTATCCATTACGGCATCTCTAGACCTAGAGATTTGGCAAATGGACATCAAGACAGCTTTCCTTAATGGAAGTCTTGACAAAGGCATCTATATGATGCAGACAGAAGGATTCATTGAAAAGGGCCAAGAGGAAAGGGTATGCAAGTTGCAAAGATCCATATACGGATTGAAGCAAGCATCCAGATCCTAGAACATAAGGTTCGATCAAGCCTTAAAAGGTTTTGGATTAAATTAAAACCTTGATGAACTTTGTGTATACAAAAGGATTAAAGGCGACAAGTTGGTTTTACTAGTTCTTTACGTTGATGATGTAGTACTCATCGGAAATGATGTAGGTGTATTGACATCAATAAAAGAATGGTTAGCAAAACAATTTGATATGAAGGACTTAGGAGAAGCAAGTTATATTTTTGGTATCCAAGTCATAAGGGATAGAAAGAAAAGAACGATTGCATTATCCCAAGATTCATACATAGAAAAAATCTTGTCTAGGTTTTCCATGCAAGATTCCAAGAAAGGTATGTTACCTTTCAGACATGGAATAAAACTTTCTAAGGAACAAGTTCCTAAGAGTGAGCATGAAGAGCAATTCATGAGCAAGGTTCCATATGCATCGGCAGTTGGAAGTCTCATGTATGCAATGCTCTGCACTAGACTATATATTTGTTTTACTGTGGGCATAGTTAGCAGGTTTCAATCGAAGATTGGTCCTGATCACCGGATGACAGTCAAGCATATTTTCAAGTATCTTAGGAGAACGAGAGATTATATGCTTGTATACTCTGGAGGGGATTTTGTTCCCGTTGGGTATACAGATTCTGATTTTTAGTAAGATTCTGACTCCAAGAGATTAACATCAGGATCTGTGTTTACTATTGGCGGAGGGGTAGTCATATAGAGGAGGATCAAGCAATCTTGTATTGCCGATTCCACCAAGGAAACAGAGTATGTAGCCGCATGCGAGAACGCTAAAGAGGCTGTCTGGCTTCGCCAATTCCTGATTGAATTGGAAGTCGTTTCTGATGCGAATAAGTAGATCACTATCGACTGTGACAATAGTGGAGCAGTGGCTAATTCGAGAGAACCAAGAAGTCATGAGAGAGGGAAACATATTGAAAGAAAGTATTGCCTTATAAGGGAAATTGTGCATAGGGGTGACGTGACGATAACCAATATCGCATCAGTAGAAAATCTAGCGGATCCCTTTACAAAGGCTCTTTCTCAAAAGAGTTTTGATGGGCATCTAGAGAACATGGGGATGAGAGATATGCAACTTTTACTATAGAGCAAGTGGGAGATTTTTAAGATTATGCTCGATAGCAAGAGTGTAATATTGTAATTAACAATCTTTTCATATGAATAAAGTGCTTTCTAGTTTAACAAATCTAATAGCATTTATAGTTTAATTATTATAATTGTCAAAAGTAAATAATCATAAGGTCAAAAGACTATGAGAAAAGAAGAATTGTTCATACATCTAGATATGTATGAGGTAGACACAATTCTTTAGTTAGTCTTGAATAATATTCACAACTTAAGATAGGAGGTTGGGCGCCTTTATCATGTCAAAGTTATAGATTATTTTGCTAGCATTTGAGTGGGATCAAATGTGTTATGATGAGTCTAAAATCATCAAAGTGTGGTGTCTTTGGGCAAAAAATCTAGTGCACTGGGTGAATTGAATAGGATCAAAATGAAATACTTTATCTAGAACCGTCAATTGATAAAAGTTTTCACTTGAAGACAATCGGAGAGTCTATCTCAATCTTGAGATAAATGATGGTATTCATTCGTTAATCGATAGAGGACTTCATTTATAGATATGGACATCATGGATCCATGTATTGAATAAAAGTATAATACCATCATATGGATGTTTTGAGGTATTGGATATTGAATCTTAACGTTAAGTTTTCAATAGTGTCTATTGAAACATGGCTTCTGGACAAGTCAAAATATCCAAGTTCAAAATGTGGTCATATTAGTTAATATGGTAATTTGGAGAGCTATATATGGTCTATGAGCTCTTGGCGATTACTGGTATTCTTCACGAGGATACACTTTCTCCAATAAGGTTGTCTAGGGTATGAATAAGTAACATCAACTTATTCTATCTTTATTTAAGAGTTCAATTTTAGTTCTTTAGTGGAATAAACTAAAATTAAATAGATCGGACCTAAGTGAATCATTTATTGATTGTGATTGGGTTGTGTCTATTGGAGCTTAAATTTAGATAGCCCGCCAAGATCCCCAATCCACATGAACTTGCATGGATAACGTGATATATTCTACGGGACCAATTTAGGGGTCCATTAAGTATTGTATTAAGGCATGTGAACTTGTTTTTTTTTGTAAGATAGATCTAGTTCACATGTGGACATTTTATTAAGGTCCAATGGATTTGATAAAATAAGAAAAATAATATATGGCCAATATATATGTATTGGGCGGCAAGGCTATTTAGAATAGCTTAATTATATTATTTTTATTTTATTATTTAAATAAATGGAAATTAATTAATTTGTTGATTAATTAATTATTTAATTAAAAGTCAAAATCTTTTTCCTAGTAGGAGATGATCTCCTAAAACTATACTATTGTTGGCAGTATAGTTAATGTTAAAGACTATATTTGATAAGTAGATAAATAAAAAGAATTATTTATCTAATCAAAAAAAGAAGTCTTTAATATGGTTACAAATACACTATTGAGTTGGATTAGGAGTCTTGTTGTAGGAAATAATTCTTTTTGGAAAGGGATTCTTGGTCACCAAGTAAAACTACTTAGTGGAAGAATTCATCTTTGAAAAGGATTCTTAACCACCAAGTTAAACTACCTAAGGATAGGATTCTTGTCCATCAAGTAATCCTTCTTAGGAAAGAATAAACTCTCCTAATCTACATCAAAGTGGTAAAATTCGGCCAACACATATGTAATATAGGAGAGGATAGATTTCCTTTTAGATAAAGATTCTAACTAACAAATAAATACACCTAAGGAAAGGATTCTTGCAAATCAAGTAAATCTTTCTTAGGAGAGGATTTATGATCCTATATATATGTGCATGAGAATTTTGGCCAGCAAAAAAAGGCAATAAGAGGTGAATTTCGGCCAACATTATTATTCTAAGAGAAGAATTCGGCCATCATAGGAATTTTGAGGGAGACAAATCTGATTTTACTATAGACAAAATTCATTCATCTCTAAACAATAGTTTGTGAATACGGCCAAGTAGATAAAAAAAAGGGAATTGTTTTTGTTTTCGATAGTATACTAATATCCTTTACATCAAAAGGGTTTTGTGTACAACATCGAATCAAGGTTCACGCGAGTTTCAATCAAATTGATTGATAATTCACAAGTGACCGGACGTTCTTGGATTTTTCTCTTGGAGGATATTTGTAACTAACAAAGAAAAGATTTTGCTTTGTCTTCAACCTCAAGTATACAATTTAAAGAAAGGGAGCCCACACTCCAAGGTGATTCACGTTCGTGATTGGATTGGAAGATCTTGCGGAATCAATTCGGCACTTGTTCAATCGTCACGAGGAAAAGGTACGATACTTTTATATATATCAATTAATCTAGGGTTAAGGTTCTCGGTGCATAATGGGAAATTTTTTATTTATACGCAAACCCTAATTTTTTATTTTTCTAATTTTCTCATGCTTCCGTTGTGTTTTGAACCAGTTTTCCTTACACTTTGAACATCTTGCATAAGGCCTTGGAAGGTGTATTCCTTATTATTCAAGGTGTAGTCCAACTTGAACTGATCAAAGGAATCCGACAGCGAGTTGACGATCTTGTCAATTTTTGTCTCACCATCTATCTCAGCACCATTCAGTTCAGCAATGTTTAGATGTGTTATGACATTCATCATGTGACCTTTCACAGATTGTCCAGGTTTCATCCTATGATTCATGAAAGAAGTCAATACCTCTCTCTTAGTCATCCTAAACCTTATAGCAAACATCTTCTCTATAGACATCATTATATCGGCTGCAGTCTCCTTTCTTTCATGTTGTTGTTACAACACGTCGGAGATGGTGGGCATAATGCAACATTTAGCCATCTCATCTGAAGACTCCTACAACTAATGTTCATCTCTTTGCTCCTGAGTAGATTCATTTATAGGAGTAGGTGGTTAGGAATGCACGGAACGAACTTATGCTTTTCAGATTACAACAAAAGCTCAATTTTTCTTTTCCATGTAACATAATTATCACCAGTTAAAGTATTGTCTTTTAGGATGTTGATTAGGGATGGGGTCATGATTTCTGAACAATAACAAAAATTATATATAATCTTGAATTATATAAAATAACTCAATCGTAAAATTCAACGGTGATCAAACACCCATAAATGTCATGCCTCCTTTGGGAGTTCACACCATTCACTAGTTGGACTAGGTCTCACCTAATTGTTGACATAACAACCAACGTTTTCAATTTTAGCCTTGTAATTTTATTAACAAGAACTCATGGGAGGATACTAATAAAATCACATTGATTGTGTTACCAAGTTATTGACCTTCAATATATTCCCTCACGAATATCCCTCCTTTGGGAGTAGATATCGTTTGGATTAATTGTCTAGTCTATCCTTGTATGGAAGTATCTTGCTAAATTCTATTCATGAATACCTCTTGGGAGGTTATTACACGAAACGTGAAGCTCAACTAAAATTGGAGGTTGTAGGTGTTCCAAAACACCTTCTCCCACTCAATTATTTAAGGCGTGTGATCAAATTCGAAAGAATTATTTACCAAGTTATCTAGATGCCAATTAGATACCTAAACCATTCAATGCATGTTCATACCAAAAGAGATATACGAGTGTCACTTCTATTCCATATAACATGTTATCAAACAATGACAAACATTGCAATATTTTAAGAAAATAAAATAAATAGCTGCAATTTTGGTCCATCCTAGAAAAGCAACTAAATTGCATATGTCTTGGAATACAAAAAACTCCTTTCTTGGCGAACAAGTCTTCATGCGACCTTCTTTTGGACTCCCTCGGTTACCTCCCATGGGCGTGTGCACCCTTGGCCCCTTCCCATGGGCGTGCGCATGCCACAACCCTATAAATTGCTACCATGTGCAGCCAATGGCTTCCATAGGGCTGTGCACAATCGTGGCCATGTGCTCTTCGCACGGACGTTTGTTGCTAAGTCTTGCGCGGTCCCAAACTTGTTCCGGTTGCTTCAAAATCTTCAATCCTTCGAGTCTTCGATACTTGAATGTATTATAGAAGAATTTTAAATAAAAAAAAATACTGCGGTTTTTTTTATTACAATATAGTGCAGTATTTTTAATACAATAGCAAAATAAATAAAAATTTAGCAACTACTAAGAAGGAAATTATGGTGATGATAGACCACTTTTCTTATTACAATCTCAAAACAAAATACATTGAAATTTTAGGACCAAAATTTAGCAATAACAATCCACATATAAAACATTTATATATATAAATATATATATATATGTATATATCCATATATTTCAATGTAAATATATATGCGAATACCTAGAGTGTCATCTCTTTCTAAAACATGCATATATACAATAAAAGAAAAAGATTCACATAAACATACTTCAATTAATCATGGGTACAACCTGGCTTTGATACCAAATGTAGGGAAAATCGCACAACGGAAGCGTAAAAAATTAAAGTTTAGTATATTAAAAAAAAATCCCTTTAAAAGAAAGAACCTTTACCCTAGATTAATTGATGTATATTAAAAGTGTCGTACCGTATTTTTTTCGAGAAAATTGAACTAGCGTCGAATTGAATCCGTAAGATCTCCCAATCCAAGCACGAACGTGAATCACCTAAGAGTGTGAGCTCCCTTTCTTTAAATTGTATACCTGAGTATGGAAACAAACAAAATTTTCTTCTTTGTTAGTCACAATAATCCTCCAAGAGAAAAACCAAGAATGCCCGGTCACTTGTGAATTATCAGTCAATTTGATTGAAACTTGCGTTAACATTTACTCGATGTTGTACACAAAACCCTTTTGATGCAAAGGATACTAGTGTACTACTGAAAGCAAAAACGTTCCCTTTTTTCTCTATGTTTGGTCGAATTCTTCACACAATGAGTTGGAAGAAGTTTTTTTTTTATAGCAGTAAAAACAACTTCTCACACCAAAAAATATGTCTTGGTCGAATTTAATAGGTAGTATTTATAGGAGACCAAATCCTCTCCTAAGAATGATTTATTTGGTGGGCAAGAATCCTTTCCTTAGGTATATTTACTTGGTGACCAAGAATCCTTTTAAAAAAAAGAATTCTTTTCTACACCAAGACTCCTAATCCAACTCATTAGTGTATTTGAGACCATATTAAAGACTTCTTAATTTGACTAGATAAATAATTCTTTTTATTTATCTACTTATCAAACATTGTCTTTAATATTAAATATACTACCAACAATAGCATAATATTTGGAGATCTTCTCCTATTAGGAAAAAGATTTTAACTTTTAATTAAATAATTAATTAATTACCAAATTAATTATTTTTCATTTAATAAAATAATAAAATAAAAAACAATATAATAAGCTATTTTATATATTATTTTTCTTATTTTAGTAAATCAGTTGCACCTAAATCAAAAGTCCAAATGTGAACTAAACCCATTCTTACTAAAAGAAACAAGTCCACATGCCTTAATACAATTCTAGATGTACCCATAAATTGGTCGAGTAGAATATATCAAGTGATCCATACAAGTTCGTGTGGATTGAGGATCTTGACAGGCTATCTAAATTTAAGATACAAAAGACATAACCTAATTACAATCAACAAATGATTCACTTAGGTCCGATCTATTAATTTTTGTTCATTCCACTAAAGAACTAAAATTGAACTTTTAAATAAAGATAGCATAAGTTAATATTGCTCATTCATACCCTAGACAACTTTATTGGAGATAGTGTACCCTCGTAAAGAATATCAATAATCGCCAAGACCTCATAGACTGCCTATAGCTGTCCAAGTTACCATATTTACTCATATGACCACATTTTGAACTTGGGTATTTTGAATTGTCCATAAGCCATGTTTCAATAGACACTATTGAAAACTTAATGTTAAGATTTAATATCCAATACCTCAAAATATTCATATGATGGTATTCTACTCACATTTAATAAATGGAGCCACGATGTCCATATCTAAAAATGAAGTCCTCTATCGATTGACAAATGAATACCACCAAACTATTGAGGAGAGGCTATGCTATATAACCGTACTCATTGATAGATCAAATGATAACACATGCAACCACAAGTCCATTATTTATCTCTGGATTGAGATAGACTCTCTGATTGTCTTCAAGTGAAAATTTTTATCCATTAACGGTTCTAGATAAAGTATTTCACTGTGATCCAATTCAATGCACCCAGTGCACTAGAATTTTTTGCTCAAAGACACCACACTTTGATGATTTTAAACTCATCATAACACATTTGATCCCACTCAAATGCTAGCAAAAAATCTACTACTTTGACAAGATAAAGGCGCCCAACCTTTATCTTAAGTTGTGAATGTTATTTAAAACAAACTAAAGAATTGTGTCTACCTCATACATATCTAGATATATGAACAATTCTTCTTTTCTCATAGTCTTTTGACCTTATGATTATTTACTTTTGGCAACTATAATAATTATACTATAAATGCTATAAGATTTATTAAACTAGAAATCACTTTATTAATATGAAAAGATTGTCAAATACACTATTATACTCTTGCTATCGAGTATAATCCCAACACTTTTGTCGAGTGGAATTTATGTTGGCGAAAGTATTTTAATGGTTTGAAAATCCGACTAGATTTTTGTGTCATCCTTCATTTCTGCCTCATTAAATAGGAATTATAACCCTTAAATCTATTCGCAACATTTACGATATGCCTTAATGGGGACTATGTACGTACAATTTGTCTTTTCATGCGAAATCCAAATGATTGTGACATTTTGAAATTTTGGCTGCTTGATCTGTTTTTTCCACGACATGTGTCCTTTAATCACTTGGTTTCTCTACTAACATTTATGAGACACGACCCACTGATTATCTAATACGCCACTTACGTCATGTTCCTCTTATTCTTTCAATTTTTTCCCGCTTCTCGAAACCCTAGGGTTTCATGTCTTTCGATCAATAAGTGGTTTATTTAAATTGAAAGAGGTTGTTCTTATCGTTCATTTTCACATAAAGAAGTAAAATACCCAAGCTTACGCATAGATTCGTCTTGGTTCTGCACTGGAGCTTTTTCCGGTTTCTCTACGTCTGCTTTTAAGGTCAGTTTTCATTGATCCTTTTACACGCCACAAACTTTTTGTTAGGGTATTTGATGCGCTTGAGCACGGAGATGCTTTTTTAGTCTCGTGCATTTATAAATTATTAGGGGAATCACCCCCTGATCAACCTTATTTCTCAATGTTGACGACGTTTCTAGGCTTTACCCTAGCGTCCCTTCTAGCCCCAGCTTTGAATCTTCTTCTAGATCTTAGTCTTCCATTTCTAATCATTACAGAGTTCCTTTATGATCTAGGATGGGGAAGCATTGGGTAATTGCACGGTTTGCAAACATGGTTCAAGCGACATTCAGATTGGGAGGCAAGTAGTTAGTGAAAATAATGTTGAAGAAGAACATCGTGCCTCTCGGATTCTCTTTTTTTTTTTGATCGCCTGAGTGCGTATGATGCCAAACCGAACGTAGTTAGGGATATGGAAATTGAGAAATATCATGCTCGGTTCGATCTAGATAATTCTATCTCGATGATGGCGGCTAGTGACAAGGTCGCGTCGAATCCTCCTCCAGGTATGGTCTTAATTTATGGGTCTATGTTTAGCTGCAGGGTGACTATTCCCCTTCAAACTTTCATTCCTGGTTCCTTGCCGAGGCAAGGATAGCTCTAGCCCAACTTGCCCCGAACAGCTGCATGATTATGATGTGAATGTGGCACATGTGGAGCCGGATGAAGTTGTCAATGCCTTCCCCTCATGAAATAAGGCAATTTTATACCCTTAGGAAGTCTGGTAAAACTGGGACTTATTTTCTTTTATCCAACCATCTGGATAACTGGTTCTCCAAAGGAGTGAAGATGAGTCGGAGCGTCGATACTTCCCAGGACATCAAGAAAAAGGGTTTCATCTGGGATTTTCCCAGTTCCAACAAATATTGGAAAAAACAGTTGATTTTTTGTATGAGGGAACTGGGGAAACCAGGTCAAGATTTCAATCAGTGAAGCTCGGAAAGTACTGAAGATCCCTCGTTACATCTGTTGTCCCAATCACTGGAATAAAGCATCGCCCTTTTTCACTGACTCTGAATTGACTAACCTTGCTCGGGCTACAGTGCGTGCTTTGGATAAAAGAAATAGGTCCTACCTTTTTGATGAGAAAAAAATGATAGAGCTTGGCTTTTTTGCTCAAATTTTTGCTCATCGTAGACGTTGTAAGTGAACTTTACTATTGCTTTTATTGAGTACTTTTACTATCTGCTCTTCTAAATCCTTACCCCTTCCGGATTTAGTATATGTTAGGATTATGCTCGATAGCAAGAGTGTAATATTGTAATTAACAATCGTTTCATATAAATAAAGTGATTTCCAGTTTAACAAATCTTATAACATTTATAGTTTAATTATTATAATTGTCAAAAGTAAATAATCATAAGGTCAAAACACTATTAGAAAAGAAGAATTGTTCATACATCTAGATATGTATGAGGTAGACACAATTCATTAGTTAGTCTTAAATAATATTCACAACTTAAGATAGAAGGTTGTGCGCCTTTATCTTGTCAAAGTTGTAGATTCGTTTGCTAGCATTTGAGTGGGATCAAATGTGTTATAATGAGTCTAAAATCATCAAAGTGTGGTGTCTTTGGGCAAAAGAATCGAGTGCACTGGGTGCATTGAATAGGATCAAAATGAAATACTTTATCTAGAACATTCAGTAGATAAAAGTTTTCATTTGAAGACAATCGGAGAGTCTATCTCAATCCCGAGATAAATGATGGAATTATGGTTGCAAGTGTTATCATTTGAGCTATCAATGAGTACGATTATATAGCATAGTCTATCCTCAATAGTTTGGTGGTATTCATTTGTTAATCGATAGAGGACTTCATTTATAGATATGGACATCGTGGCTCCATTTATTGAATGAGGGTAGAATATCATCATATGGATGTTTTGAGGTATTGGATATTAAATCTTAACGTTAAGTTTTCAATAGTGTCTATTGAAACATGGCTTCTGGACAAGTCAAAATATCCAAGTTTAAAATGTGGTCATATGAGTAAATATGGTAACTTGGAGAGCTATATGCGGTCTTTGAGCTCTTGGCGATTAATGGTATTCTTTACGAGGATACACTTTCTCCAATAAGGTTGTCTAGGGTACAAATGAGTAACAAAAACTTTTCTATCTTTATTTAAGAGTTCAATTTTAGTTCTTTAGTGGAATGAACTAAAATTAAATAAGTTGGACCTAAGTGAATCATTTGTTGATTGTGATTGGGTTGTGTCTATTGGAGCTTAAATTTAGATAGTCCGCCAAGATCCCCAATCCACACGAACTTGCATGGATTACTTGATATATTCTACCTGACCAATTTAAGGTTCCATCTAGAATTGTAATAAGGCATGTGAACTTGTTTCTTTTTGTAAGAATAGGTCTAGTTCACATGTGGACTTTTTATTAAGGTCCAATGGATTTAATAAAATAAGAAAAATAATATATGGCCTTTATACTAGGTATGGGCGGCAATGGCTATGGTGAATAGCTTTAATATATTATTTTAATTTTATTATTATTTAATTAAATGGAAATTAATTAATTTGTTGATTAATTAATTATTTAATTGAAAGTCAAAATCTTTTCCTATTAGGAGATGGTCTCCTAAAAACTATATTATTGTTGGTAGTATAGTTAATGTTAAAGACTATATTTGATAAGTAGATAAATAAAAGGAGTTATTTATCTAATCAAATTTTGAAGTCTTTAATATGGTTACAAATACACTTTTGAGTTTGATTAGGATTCTTGGTGTTAGGATAAAATTCCTTTTTGAAAAGGATTCTGAACCACCAAGTAAATCTACCTAAGGAAAAGATTCTTAACTACCAAGTAATCCTTCTTAGGAAAGGATTTGTGATCCTAATCTATATTATATAAAATTCGGCCAGCCCATATATATATATATATATATATATATACAAAAGGATAGAATTTCTTTACGAAAAGGATTCTTAACCACCAAGTAAATATACCTAAGGAAAGGATTCTTAACTACCAAGTAATCCTTCTTAGGAAAGGATTTGTGATCCTAATCTATATCATATAAAATTCAGCCAGCCCATATATATATACAAAAGGATAGAATTTCTTTAAGATAAGGATTCTTAACTACCAAATAAATCCACCTAAGGAAAGGATTCTTGCCAACCAAGTAAATCCTTCTTAGGAAAGAATTTATAATCCTATATATATATATATATATATATATGTGTGTGTGTGTGTGTGTGTGATTTTCGACCAGCCCTATGAATTTTATGTTGAAAATTTTGGCCATTCCTAGGTAATTTTCAAGAGAGAATTTGGCATAGCAAGAGAGAATTTTGAGGGAGAAAAATTATTTTTTGCTATAGACAAAATTCGATCAACTCATAGATAAAGGGTGTGTGAATTCGGCCCAGAAGAGAAAAAAAGGGAACGTTTTTGTTTTCAATAGTATACTAGTATCCTTTACACCAAAATGGTTTTGTGTACAACATTGAATCAAGGTTTATGTGAGTTTCAATCAAGTTGATTGATAATTCACAAGTGACCGGACGTTCTTAGATTTTTCTCTTGGAGGATATTTGTAACTAACGAAGAAAAGACTGTTTAGAAACGCAACGGAAGCATGAGAAAAATGAAAATTAGGGTTTGCGTATAAATGAAAATTTCCCCTATTATGCAACAAAAACCTTAACCCTAGATTAATTGATGTATATAAAAGTTTCGTACCTTTTTTTGTGTGACGATTGAACAAGCGTCAAATTGATTCCGCAAGATCTTCCAATCCAATCGCGAACGTGAATCACCTAGGAGTGCGGGCTCCCTTTCTTTAAATGTTATTCCTAAGGATGGAGACAAAGCAAATATCTTTTCTTTGTTAGTTACAAATATCCTCCAAGAGAAAAATCCAAGAACGTCCGGTCACTTGTGAATTATCAATCAATTTGATTGTAACTCGTGTGAACCTTGATTCGATGTTGTACACAAAACCCTTTTGATGTAAAGGATATTAGTATACTATCGAATACAAAAACGTTTCCCTTTTTTCTCCACTTGGCCGAATTCACACACTATTGCTAAGAGATGATTGAATTTCGTCTAGAGTAAAATCAGATTTTTCTCCTTCAAAATTCTTTGATGGCCGAATTCTTCACTAAGAAAAATAGAGCTTGGCCAAAATTCCTCTCTAATGCTCCTTAGGGCTGTCCGAATTTTACCTACTCATATTTATTGGATTATAAATCCTCTCCGAAGAAGGATTTATTTGGTTGGCAAGAATCTTTTTCTTAGGTGGATTTATTTGGTAGTTAGAATCCTTTTCTAAAAGGAAATCTAATCTTCTCCTATAAACATATGAGCCGGCCGAAATTCATCTCTTTGTTATGGATTATGAGAGTTTTTTCTTTCCTAAGAAGGATTACTTGATGGACAAGAATCCTATCCTTAGGTAGATTAACTTGGTGGTTATAAATCCTTTTCAAAGAAAAATTCTACCACTAAGTAGTTTTACTTGGTGACCAAGAATTCTTTTTTCAAAATGAATTCTATCCTACACCAAGACTCCTAATCCAACTCAATAGTGTATTTATAACCATATTAAAGACTTCCTAATTTGATTAGATAAATAATTCCTTTTATTTATCTACTTATCAAATATAGTCTTTAACATTAACTATACTACCAACAATAGTATAGTTTTAGGAGACCATCTCCTATTATGAAAAGATTTTGACTTTTAATTAAATAATTAATTAATCAACAAATTAAATAATTGCCATTTAATTAAATAATAAAACAAAATAATATATTAAAGCTATTATTAATAGTCTTTGCCACCCATACCTAAATATAATGGCCATATATTATTTTTCTTATTTTATTAAATCCATTGGACCTTAATAAAAAGTCCACATGTGAACTAGACCTATTCTTATAAAAAGAAACAAGTTCACATGCCTTATTACAATTCTAGATGGACCCCTAAATTGGTCCGGTAGAATATATCAAGTGATCCAAGCAAGTTCGTGTGGATTGGAGATCTTGGCGGGCTATCTAAATTTAAGCTCCAATAGACACAACCTAATCACAATCAACAAATGATTTGCTTAGGTCCAATCTATTTAATTTTAGTTCATTCCACTAAAGAACTAAAATTGAACTTTTAAATAAAGATAGAATAAGTTAATGTTACTCATTTGTACCCTAGATAACCTTATTGGAGAAAGTGTATCCTCGTGAAGAATACCAGTAATCGCCAAGAGCTTATAGACCGCCTATAACTCTCCAAGCTACCATATTTACTCATATGACCACATTTTGAACTTGGATATTTTCACTTATCCAGAAGCCATGTTTCAATAGACACTATTGAAAAATTTACGTTAAGATTTAATATCCAATACCTCAAAACATCCATATGATAGTATTCTACTCTCATTCAATAAATGGAGCCACGATGTCCATATCTATAAATGAAGTCCTCTATCGATTATCAAATGAATACTACCAAACTATTGAGGACAGACTGTGCTATATAATCGTACTCATTGATACCTCAAATGATAACACTTGCAACCTTAAGTCCATCATTTATCTCAGAATTGAGATAGACTCTCTGATTGTCTTCAAATGAAAACTTTTATCTATTGACGGTTCGAGATAAAGTTTTTCATTTTGATCCTATTCAATGCACCCGGTGCACTAGATGCTTTTGCCCAAAGACACCACACTTTGATGATTTTAGACTCATCATAACACATTTGATCCCACTCAAATGCTAGCAAAAGAATCTACAACTTTGACAAGATAAAGACGCCCAACCTTCTATCTTAAGTCGTGAATATTATTCAAGATAAACTAAAGAATTGTGTCAACCTCATACATATCTAGATGTATGAACAATTCTTCTTTTCTCATAGTCTTTTGACCTTATGATTATTTACTTTTGACAATTATAATAATTAAACTATAATTGCTATAAGATTTGTTAAACTAGAAATCACTTTATTCATATGAAAAAATTGTTAATTACAATATTACACTCTTGCTATCGAGCATAATCCTAACATAATCTATATCATATAAAATTCGGTCAGCCCATATATATATATAGATTAGGATCACAAATCCTTTTCTAAGAAGGATTGCTTGGTAGTTAAGAATCCTTTCCTTAGGTAGATTTACTTGGTGGTTAGGAATCCTTTACAAGAAAAAAAATTCTACCCTAACACCAAGACTCCTAATCCAACTCAAAAGTGTATTTGTAACCATATTAAAGGCTTCCTAATTTGATTAGATAAGTAACTCCTTTTATTTATCTACTTATCAAATATAGTCTTTAACATTAACTATACTACCAACAATAGTATAGTTTTTAGGAGACCATCGCCTAATAGGAAAAGATTTTTGCTTTTAATTAAATAATTAATTAATTGACAAATTAATTAATTTCCATTTAATTAAATAACAATAAAATAAAAATAATATATTTAAGCTATTCACCATAGCCATTGCTGCCCATACCTAGTATAAAGGCCATATATTATTTTTCTTGTTTTATTAAATCCATTGGACCTTAATAAAAAGTCCACATGTGAACTAAACCTATTCTTACAAAAAGAAACAAGTTCACATGCCTTTTTACAATTCTAGATGGACCCCTAAATTGGTCCGGTAGAATATATCAAGTGATCCATGGAAGTTTGTGTGGATTGGGGATCTCGGTGGGCTATATAAATTTAAGCTCCAATAGACACAACCCGATCACAATCAACATATGATTCACTTAGGTCCAATCTATTTAATTTTAGTTCATTCCACTAAAGAACTAAAATTGAACTCTTAAATAAAGATAGAATAAGTTGATGTTACTCATTCATACACTAGACAACCTTATTGGAGAATGTGTATCCTCGTGAAGAATACCAGTAATCGCCTAGATCTCAAAGACCGCCTATAGCTCTCCAAGTTACCATATTTACTCATATGACCACATTTTGAACTTGAATATTTTGACTTGTCCAGAAGCCATGTTTCAATAGACACTATTGAAAACTTAACGTTAAGATTTTATATCCAATACCTCAAAACATCCATATGATGATATTCTACTCTCATTCAATAAATGAAGCCACGATGTCAATATCTATAAATGAAGTCCTCTATCAATTAACAAATGAATACAACCAAACTATCGAGGATGGACTATGCTATATAATCGTACTCATTGATAGCTCAAATGATAACACTTGCAATCATAAGTCCATCATTTATCTCAGGATTAAGATAGACTCTCCGATTGTCTTCAAATGAAAAGTTTTATCTATTGACGGTTCTAGATAAAGTATTTCATTATGATCATATTCAATGCACCCGGTGCACTAGATTCTTTTGCCCAAAGACACCACACTTTGATGATTTTAGACTCATCATAAAACATTTGATCCCACTCAAATGTTAGCAAAAGAATCTACAACTTTGACAAGATAAAGGCACTCAACCTTCTATCTTAAGTTGTGAATATTATTTAAGACTAACTAAAGAATTGTGTCTACCTCATACATATCTAGTTGTATGAACAATTCTTCTTTTCTCATAGTCTTTTGACCTTATGATTTTTTACTTTTGACAATTATAATAATTAAACTATAAATGCTATAAGATTTGTTAAACTAGAAATCATTTTATTTAAATGAAACGATTGTTAATTACAATATTACACTCTTGCTATCGAGCATAATCCTAACAATCTCCCATTTGCTCAATAGCAAATGTGTCATATCTCTCATCCCCATGTTCTCTAGATGCCTATTAAAACACTTTTGAGGAAGAGCTTTTGTAAAGGGATCCGCTAGATTTTCTGCTGACGCAATCTTGGTAATCGTCACGTCACCCCTATGCTCAATTTCCCTTATAAGGTGATACTTTCTTTCAATGTGTTTCCCTGTCTTATGACTTCTTGGTTCTCTCGAATTAGCCACTGCTCCACTATTGTCACAATAGATAGTGATCTGCTTATTCACATCAGGAACCACTTCCAAGACAATCAAGAATTGGCAGAGCTAGACAGCCTCTTTAGCATCCTCGCATGCAGCAATATAATCGGCTTCCATGGTTGAATCAGCAATACAAGATTGCATGATACTCCTCCATATGACTGCCCCTCCTCCAATGGTAAACACAGATCCTGATGTCGATCTCCTTGAGTCAGAATCTGACTGAAAATCAGAATCTGTATACCCAACGAGAATTAAATCCCCTCCAGAGTATACAAGCATATAATCTCTCGTTCTCCTAAGATACTTGAAAATATGCTTGACTGCCGTCTAGTGATCAGGTCCAGGCTTCGATTGAAACATGCTAACTATGCCTACAGCAAAACAAATATCTGGTCTAGTGCAGAGCATTGCATACATGAGACTTCCAACTACCGAAGTATACAGATCCTTCTCATGAATTGCTCTTCCTACTCATTCTTAGTAACTTGTTCCTTCGAAAGTTTGGTTCGATGCCTGAAAGGTAACATACCTTTCTTGGAATCTTGCATGGAAAACTTAGACAATATTTTGTCTATGTATGAAGCTTGGGATAATGCAATTGTTCTATTCTTTCTATCGCTTATGACTTGGATACCAAGAATATAACTTGCTTTTCCTAAGTCCTTCATAAAAAATTATTTTGCTAACCATTCTTTTATTGATGTCAATACACCTACATCGTTTCCGATGAGTAGTATATCATCAACGTAAAGATCCAATTTGTTTTTCCAATGTACCTTTGCAAAAAAATTTGTTATTCTTACTAATAATAAAACCTTTATTAAAAGTAATCGAATATCCAAATTTATTTAGACAAGAAACCAAATTAAATTCCTCTTGAATATTGGTACATAATAAATGTTTTTAAAATCTAAATGCCTACTAAGAATCAAAATTGATTCTAATATCTCCCACTACACTAGTAGACACCAATGCTCTATTGCCTAAATACAAGTTGAATTCATTCTTATTCAATCTATTCCTTTGACCATTTTCACCACAAAAGAAACACTTTCCTTTGATCTTGGTTACTTTCTTGGTCTCCTTCTAAGAAGGCTCAAGTTGCTTTTTCTTCTGTTATCTCTTGACTTTCTAACGGGTCTTAACAGTAGAACCTTAACCAACTATATGAATCCTTGTCTAGAGAAATCATAATATTGGCAGCAGTCTCAATTCCTTCATGTTACTGTTACAACACGTTGGAGATGATGGCCGTAATGTAACGTACATTTAGCCATCTCTTCTAAAGACTTCCACTACTGATACTCATCTCTTTGCTCCTGAGTAGATTCATTAGTTTGGTGGTTAAGGAATATACAAAATGACCTTATACTTTTCAGCTTGCAACATCAACCAATATTCCTTTTACATGTGACATAATTATCACCAGTTAAAGTATTATCTCTTAGGATATTGATTAGAGGTGGGGTCATGATTTCTTTTTAATAACAAAAATTATATAAGTAAACAATCATGATATAGCACTTTTGAATATTTATCTTGAATTAAATAAAATAATTCAATCGTAAAAATTCAACGGTGATCCAACACCCATAAATGTCACGCCTCCTTTGTGAGTACGCACCATTTACTAGTTGGGTTAGGTCCCACCTAATTGTTAACATAACAACCAACGTTTTATCTTTAGCCTTGTGATTTTATTAACAAGAACTCTTGAGAGGATATTAATAAACTCACATTGAGTGTGTTAGCAAGTTATCGATCTTCAATATAATCCCTCACGAATATCCCTCATTTGGGAGTAGATATCGTTTTGGCTAATTGTCTAGTCTATCCTTGTAAGGAAGTATCTTGCTAAATTCCATTCATGAATACCTCTTGGGAGGTTATTCACGAAACATAAAGCTCAACTAAACTTGGAGGCCATAGGTGTTTAAGGCATGTGATCGAATTCCAAATAATGATTTACCAAGTTATCTAGATGCCAATTTAGATACTTAAACCATTCAATACATGTTCATACCAAAAGAGATATATGAGTGGCACTCTTATTCTATATGACATGTTATCAAACAATGACAAACATTGGAATATATACAAAAATATAAATAGCTGCAATTTTGGTCCATCCTAGAAAAACAAGTAAAGTACATATATCTTGGAATACAAGAACTTCTTTCTTGGCGAACAAGTCTTCACACGACCTTCGTCGTTTGGACTCCCTCGGCTACCTCCCATGGTTGTGCGCACCCCTTGCCCTTACCAATGAGCGTGCACATGTCACAAGCCCATAAAGGGCTGCCATGTGCAGCCGATGGCTACAACAAGGGCTGCCGTGCGCAGCCCATGCCACAACAAACTTGGCTGCGCGCTCTTCGCACGCACGTTCGTTGTTACGGCTCGTACGGTCCTAAACTTGTTCCGATTACTCCTAATTCTTCAAACCATTGAGTCTTCGATACTTGAATGTTTTACAGAAGAATTTAAATAACAAAATACTGCAGTTTTTTTTTTATTTATTACAACAAAAAAATAAAAAATAACTTAACAACTACCAAGAAGGAAATTATGGCGATAATAGACCAACTTCTTGTTACAATCCCAAAACAAAATTACATTGAAATTCTAGGACCAAAACTGAGCAATAACAATCCACATATAAAACATATATATATATATATATATATATATATATATCCATACATTCCAATGTAAATATATATGCGAATACCTAGAGTGCCATCTCTTTCTAAAACATGCATATATACAATAAAAGAAAAAGATTCACGAACACATACATCAATTAATCAAGGGTACAACCAGGCTCTAATACCAATTGTAGGGAAAAACGGTTTAGAAACGCAGCGGAAGCCTGAGAAAAAAAAATTAGTGTTTGCGTATAAATAAAAATAATTTCCCTTTTATGCAACGAGAACCTTAACCCTAGATTAATTGATGTATATAAAAGTATCGTACCTTTTCGCGTGACGATTGAACAAGCGCCAAATTGATTCCGTAAGATCTTCCAATCCAATTACGAACATGAATCACCTAGGAGTGTGGTCTCCCTTTCTTTAAATTGTACTTCTAAGGATGGAGACAAAGCAATTTTTTTTTCTCACGCTTCTGTTGCGTTTCTAAACCATTTTTTCCCTACAGTATATGATATGGACATCGTCTGTGACGCTCATCCCCGCCAGGTAAAGGCGATTATTTAGGCGAGTCGTAAAGATTCTTCTCATCAAAATGAAGAAATGATTGCTTCGCCGGATGACGAATCGAATGAGAATTCTGAGTAAATAGATGAGCAAGTTCCTGAGTATATTGCTGAAAGGTCACTTAGCCGACCACAGGAGAATCAAGCGGCCCGAGTGGCCCTATGGGACCTGGTAGTGACCAAAGGGTGTTTGAGGATGAAGGCAGGCAGGGGAGGAATCAAGGTGGTGTAACATCTGATGATCCTATTTCTCCTGTTGACAAGTTGCTAGTCGAGCAGGCTATTGATAGAGGGGGAGTTAGGGAATCCCCTGATGAGTAGGTTAACCTTCATCCTGATCTTTTTGAACGCTTCCAAGATATTACAAGAAACAAATATTATAGTGTGTTTAATAAAAATCTAGAGGGGGTGAATCGATTTTAATCAAATTTACCCAATTTTGGGTAATGGCCAAGTTGATGAAAATACCCCTAACTAGTCACAATAATATCACAAGTGTAATAAGTGCGGTAATAATAAAGACATTGAGATATACGTGGAAACCCTCCAAATGGGAAAAACCACGGGCTGTTAAGTGTGCTACACTCGAACAACGAATCCACTGATTATAGAGGCATTACAACCTACTCCCGGTAAATAACCCACTACCATTACATAATCACGGTATTAAGTGGACCTAATCCAATTTGCTTACGCTTGAAGCAACCTACTCCTGAATGCAATGCAAGACTTACGTCTCTTCAATGAAAAGATAAACACCCTATGTGAATATATGATGATATTCAAACAACAAACAAGGCTAGGGTACCTTATATTCTTATCTAGAATTATGTGATGGCAATTTATGCAATCCTAGATATCAAGAGCTAAATGACATGTCATAAAGCTTAGTTAAACATAGAACAAGAAATCCTATAAAGCTATCATAAAAGTCATACCAGCACATGTTGTCATCAAGTATGGCAAGGACTATAATGCAATCACTTAATGCAATTAATGAGTCCTAATCAACAATGTCTAAATACAAAGCATATAGACTTAGCAAGAACGGTAAGTATGTCCTAAATTCAAGCTATCAACAAACAAACCCAATCTTGCAAATGAACTCATAAATAGATGCAATGAATGAAGTCCTAGCATTTAATCAAACTAATAAATGCAATAAAAACATCATATTGGAAAACATGAACAAATGACAAAGATGAGATTTTTGTTCAACATACCAAGTCAATCAAAGATTAAGACCCATGCCTAAAAATGCTTAATAATGCATAAATGATTATGGGTTTTGGTTTTGGAGAGTTAAAGAATAACTCTTGGAGCTTCTCTCTCAAAGGAAATACTTTCTCATTCTAAAAAATGGCCTGGAAGCTCAGAAAAACGAGTGAGGAAGAAGATGACACATAAATATGAGCCCTAGAACAAAACTACATCATTTTGAGAAATGTCAAAAATTTACTCAGTGCGCTAGTGAGCTGCGCTAGTCAACAAGCACCACACCAGCGCACATCTACTGTCCAAGTGGTGATGGTGAGAGCGCTTGTGGACTGGAGCAGCCGTAACAACGCAACAACCCGAGATTTGAGGGACCCAAAACATGACCAAACGACACCAAAAACTATTGTATAATATACCGTTGGAAAGGTATTGAAGTCTAATTTCTACTCCAATTTAAAAAAAATTGATTTGGATGTCTGTAGAAAACGTTAGGGTAGTTTAAGTGACCAAAGGTCAGAAACGGACAACAACAGAGATGCGCTGTTTTTGTGGTCACTTTGGAGATGTTAAAACCAATCCAAACGGTCATCAAATATTACGAATAAAATACCATTGGCAAGGTATGGGTGTCTAGTTTGTACAAAACTTTTCAAAACATATTTTGAAACATTTTATTAAAAGTTATGGTCACAAGACCATGCAAAGGTTAGTTTTAAAAAACATTTAAATCTTTGAAATCCATATTTTGAACTAGACACCTTACTCCACATAACCAAACCAAGAGAAGAATATGACCTTCTCAATGGTCACTCAATGCGGTAAGACAAGCAAACCATTATGCAAGCATGAACAACACATAAAACCACTCTATGTATGCACATAGACAACAATGAAGCACGCATGCCGAACAAATCAAATGCAAGTAAGTGTGTGTGTGAGCAACACATAATGCATGTCAATACAAATGCAAAGTTGTGATCAATATAAACATGCAAGAAGAGTTATCAAAACATGAATGCACACTCATATAAACACACAACATATATGGATAAGAAATATGCATGAGTTGTGAGTGTGTGCATCTATATCTCTTCAAAGCAAGTAAGCACAAGAAATATGCCTTTCGTGCTTCTTCTCTTGAGGTCTTGAGAGTCTAAGCTACCTTTACATAAAACCCCAATATGTGGTTTGTTCACGAAATAAGCCAATCAAAAAATGAGGACTTTACAATCTCCCCCTTTGGCTATTTCGTGACAAAACCACCACTCCCATTGATCCTCACAAAACAAATTAATGCACCGGGAAGATATTATACATTATAATGATATATATAAAAATAAACTTCAAATCTTCAATCTCAAATCTCTTGTAGATCTGTCAACCCTACACACAAAACAAAAACAAATACACTTTCCAAACCAAGTGTATGTGAGATGATCAAGTGAATATAAAACAAAAGCATTTGCATTTATGAATATGAGTACAACATCATGCAATGTATGTGAATGCAATGCTCCCCCTCAAACATATACTACTCCCCCTTACCAAGTTCCCCCTTAAACCATATGCTACTCCTCCTTTTTTGTCATGATATAGGCAAAGGAGTAGTCCCCAACCTGGTCACTCAAGGCAAAGAGAGAAATGAGCATACAAGATATTTGCATAATCATATAAGTCACATTTATGCAACTCAATTAATAGGAGAGAAACAAGAAGATTTATTTTAAGAAAATGTGTGAATAAAAAATGCTTTGCATACAAGACATATTGCATTCAAGTCCAAAAACAATGGTATTTGGCAAAACAAATGATAAAGGTTTTCAATAGAATTCAAACCAATTTCACCATTCGTCATGAGAGAAGCAAGGATATAGAGTTTTCATAGAAGTAAAACTTTAGGACACTATATCCAACTTTATAAGCGAAACATTGCATGAGCAACTTTGAACTCTATTTGATTTTTCTAGGTAAGATACCCGTATGATAGTAGCCATGTTCAACTTAATAAAGAAAGAGAGGCAATGATTAATCATTTGAGTCTCACTAGCATATTCACACATTGTTTTGCATTTAACAATTGCAATCATCAATTCATGCTTTATCATTTTTCATTAGCTTGTCATTAAAGAATCATCATGTCATGGAGATAACTATAGGTCATTCAATATGTATTTCCTATGTAGATCTCCTAGTCCAAAAATGCATGTTTGAACATTAATATGACTTGGATTGTAATCAAAGCAAAGTTCACACTTATTGAAGAAAATACAATATAATATAATATAAGTGCAACCAAGCTACTCAAGCAATCAATAAAGGAGCATAAACATTTCCAAATTTTTTGCATGCAACAAGTATACAATAGCTCTCTTTACTTGAGTTCCCCATATGGGGTCAAACACCAAAACTCATCACTCCATGTGACAAATCCCAATAGATCTACTAAATCCATTGGACCTAGTTGAGCTTATGGGTGAAACCTTAGTACAATGACAAACGGGTTCATCTTTTTTAATCCACATAGGTGAAACATTTTCTTTCCTAGTGGTCAATGGTTCATAGGCTCTAGATGTCCTAGAAACAAGCAAATGTGATTCATTTTTCCTAGAGACATGAACCTTGGCCTTAGCCTTTTTCTTTCCAACCATGCTTTCAATTTTACACAATTTTATAAAACGAAAGCAATTTGGTCAAATGTTACCATCAATACCACAAAAATGACATGTAGCAATAAAGATAGGAATCATACCATAACTATGAGGATGCATTGAAGCCTTCCCATGTCTTTGTGGTTGACTTGGTAGTTGATTAGGATCTCTCCTTATTTGTTTTTGAAAAAGACTAGATTGCTTCCTCGGTTGAGCTTGCATGATAGGTCTCTTCCCTTGATTGATTTTCAGTTGAGGGCAGTTAGCTTGAGGTAGACTTTTTGATATCACTTCTACTTGAGCACTTCTTGAACACTCTCTTAGGTCAAGTTTCTTCCTAGGTGATTGATGAGGAGGAAGATGAGGAGGTTGAGGCTCTTTGAAGTCCATGCTTTTGAAAAATACCGTATTTCTAGGAGTTGAGGTCTCTTTGTCATCTTCAAAGCCTAGACCTCTCTTGTCACTTGGCTTCTTGCAAACCCTCAACATATGGTCAAGTTTCTCCGCACTTAAAGTCATTTTAACAATCAACTCTCTAGCCTCACTAAGCTTCCCCTTCCACCTCTCTTCCATTCTTCATTTTCTCACTTAAGTGAGTCACCTCGGTTGATAACTTGAGGTTCTCTTCCTTTAACCTTTGAACCTCTTTCTCAATCTTCAACCTTAGACTTGAAAAATGCTCAATGGGTCTTTCAAGGTTCATGCTCTTTACATTTTCATTTGTAGAGTGAGATGAGGCACTCTCATTACTTGAGTCATCACTAATGTCCCTTGTTATATTGGCATCATCAACATAAGTAGCTTTATTAATCACTCTCTTAGCTAATTTTTCATCACATCCTTCTTCAAGGTTGCAAACTAAGGCCTTGTTGCCTTTTTCTACATCTTCCATAAAGGAGGCTCCAAAAGCCGTGTAGTTAAGAATAATCTCTTCATCACTAGAAGAATCATCTCTTTCATTGGAGTTATCACATCCACTATCAATTGATGAGATGACCACCACCTTTCCTTTCTTCTTCTTCTTCGAATTAGCACATTCGGGAGCAAAGTGACCTATCCCACCACGTTCATAGCATCGAACCCCTTTCCTTTCGGTCTTTTCTTCTCTAGGCTCAAACTTCTTGAATGGAGTTTTTTTCTTCAAGCCTTGACCCTTGGATATGAAACCTTTTTTCTCGAACTTGTAGAATTTCTTAAACTTTCTCATCAACAATGTCATTTCTTCATTCGAGTCATCACTCTCTTCCTTCTTAACTTTGAAAGCTTTCAAAGCAATTCCCTTTTGCTTTTTAGGAGATATGGTGGTAAGATCCTTCCTAGATTCATAAGCTAGTAGCCTCCCAATCACTTCACTCGGCTTTATATTCTTGTAAGCATTATTCCCTTCTAAAGCCGTCACCTTAGACTCAAATCTATCGGTGAGAGATCTCATAATCTTTTGCTTGATCTTCCTATCCGAATAAGGATCACCAAGTTGATGACTCTGGTTCATAATGTCCATCAACCTCACTTCAAAGTCATGTAAGCACTCGCTCTCATCTATTTTGAGCAATTCAAATTACGTTTGGAGAACCTGAAGCTTTGATTCCTTTACCACATCGGTTCCCTTATGTACAACTTCTAGGATATTCCATACCTCCTTAGCTATCCTAGTATTTTGAACCAACTTGTACTGGTTCTCATCCATTGCACATAGGATGACATGCATTGCCTTTCTATTCCACTTTGATGCCTCAAACTCTTGTGCATTCCACTGTGCCTTTGGCTTGAGTACATCATCTCCTCCATCCGTAGAAGTCATCATGGGTGGAGTGTAGCCATCTTCAACCGCCATTCATGCCCTGTTATGAATTTGGCAAATATACGACTCCATCTTGCCTTTCCAAAAGGCATAATTCAACTCGGTGAGAAATGAAGGTCTAGTGCTAGAAGCGCCCTCGTTGCCACCATTTCCACTCATTGTATTTATGAATGAATGATATGAATGTAAGTGTATGAATGATCAACACAAGCACAAAAAATGCAACACACACAAAAATAAGCAAGGATCACCTATGTATGTCTAGGAACCCGCTCTGATACCAATTGAAACAAATATTATGGTGTGTATAATAAAAATCTAGAGGGAAGGGTGGGGGGGGGGGTGAATAGATTTTAATCAATTTTACCCAATATTCATTAATGACCAAGTTGACGAAAATACCCCTAACTAGTCACAATAACATCACAAGTGTAATAAGTGCGGAAATAATAAAGACACTTGAGATATACGTGGAAACCCTCCAAATAGGAAAAACCACGGGTTGTTCAGTGCGCCATTCTCAAACAACGAATCCACTGATGATAGAGGCGTTACAGCCTACTCCTGGTAAATAACCCACTACCACTACCTAATCCCGGTATTAAATGGACCTAGTCCAACTTGCTTACGCTTGAAGCAACCTACTCCCTGATGTAACACAAGACTTACTTCTCTTCAATGAAGAGATAAACACCCTATGTGAATATATGATGATATTCAAACAACAAACAAGGCTAGGGTACTTTATATGCTTATCTAGAATTATGTGGTGGCAGTATATGCAATCCTAGATATCAAGAGCTAAATGACATGCATAAAGCTTAGCTAAACATAGAACAAGCAATCCTATAAAGCTATCATAAAAGCCATATCAACACATGTTGTCATCAAGCATGACAAGGACTATAATGCAATCAATTAATGCAATTAGTGAGTCCTAATCAACAATGTCCAAATACAATGTATAGAGACTTAGCAAGAAGCGTAAAATGTCCTAAATTCCAGCTATCAACAAACAAACCCAATCATGCAAAGGAACTCATAAATAGATGAAATGAATGAAGTCCTAGCATTTAATCAAACTAATAAATGCAATAAAAACATCATCTTGGAAAACATGAACAAATGACAAAGATGAGATTTTTGTTCAACTTACCAAGTCAATTAAAAATGAAGACCCATGCCTAAAGATGCTCAATAATGCATGAAGGATGATGAGTTTTGGGTTTGGAGAGTTAAAGAATAACTCTTGGAGCTTCTCTCTCAAAGGAAATACTTTCTCACTCTAAAAAATTGTTTGGAAACTCAGAAATATGAGTGAGGAAGAAGATGACACATAAATATGAGCCCTAGAACAAAACTACGTCATTTTGAAAAATACCCAAAATTTACTCAGTGCGCTGGTGAGCTGCGCTGGTCGACAAGCACCATACCAGCACACACCTACTATCCAAGGGGCGCTGGTAAGGGCACTTGTGGATTGGTGCAGTCGTAACAGCATAACCGCCCGAGATTTGAGGTACCAAAATATGACCAAACGACATCTAAACCTGTCGTATAATATACCGTTGGAAAGCTATGGAAGTATAATTTCTACTCCAATTAAAAAAAATGATTTGGATGTCTGTATAAAATGTTATGGTCATTTAAGTGACCAAAGGTCAAAAATAGACAACAACAGAGATGTCCTATTTTTGTGGTCACTTTGGAGATTTCAAAACCAATCTAAACGATCATCAAATATTATGAATATTATACCGTTGGAAAGGTATGGGTTTCTATTTTGTACAGAATATTTCAAAACATATTTTGAAGCATTTTATAAAAGGTTATGGTCACAAGACCATGCAAAGCTCAGTTTTGAAAAACAGTTAAATCTTTGAAATCCATATTTGAAACTAGACACCTTACTCCACATAACCAAACCAAGAGAAGAATACGACCTTCTCAATGGTCACTCAATACTCTAAGACAAGCACACCATTGTACAAGTGTAAACAGTACACAAAACAACACTATGAATGCACACAGACAACAATAAAGCACGCATGCCTAACAAATCAAATGCAAGTATGTGTGTGTGTGAGCAACACATAATTCATGTCAATATAAATGCAAAGATGTGATCAATATAAACTTGCAAGAAGAGTTATCAAAACATGAATGCACACTCATATAAACACATAATATATACGAATAAGAAATATGCATGAGTTGTGAGTGTTTGCAACTATATCTATGGAACCCTACTCATGAATTGCTCTTCATGCTCATTCTTAGGAACTTGTTCCTTAGAAAGTTCGATTCCATGCCTGAAAGGTAACTTACCTTTCTTGGAATCTTGCATGGAGAACCTAGACAAGAATATAACTTGCTTCTCCTAAGTCCTTCATATCAAAATGTTTTGCTAACCATTCTTTTATTGATGTCAATACACCTACATCGTTCCGACGAGTAGTATATCATCAACGTAAAGAACTAGAAAAACCAACTTGTCGTCTTTAATCCTTTTGTATACACAAGGTTCATCAAGGTTTTGAATAAATCCAAAACCTTTTACAGCTTTATCGAACCTTATGTTCCAGGATCTGGATGCTTGCTTCAATCCATATATGGATCTTTGCAACTTGCATACCCTTTCCTCTTGGCCCTTTTCAATGAATCCTTCTGGTTGCATCATATAGATGCTTTCGTCAAGACTTCCATTAAGGAAAGCTGCCTTGACGTCCATTTACCAAATCTCTAGGTCAAGAGATGCCACAATGGATAAGAGTATCCTAATGGATTTAAGCATGGCCACAGGAGAGAATGTTTCTTCTTAATCAATACCTTCCTTCTGTGTATAACCTTTAGCTACCAATCTAGCTTTAAAGGTTTCCACCTTACCATCCATTCCTCTTTTCCTTTTGTATACCCACTTGCACCCGATGGGTTTTATCTCTTTAGGCAAGTCAACAAGTGACCAGACTTTGTTTTTGAACATAGATTCAATTTCGGATTGCATTGCCTTTTGCCAATGGTGACAATCAACATCTTAGATTCCTTCCTTGTACATATAGGGATCATCGTCGTCTGGAAGATTCTCTACAGATTCTCCTAGACCGATGTATCTCTCGGGTTGTCTAAGAACCCTCCCACTACGATGAGGTATCGTAGATTGTTGATCTTGTGTTGGTACGAAACTTACAATTGGGTTTGGTTGCGAAACCTCTTATGGAATTGTATCTCCTAAAAGTTCATTTAGGATAATTCTACTTTTAGGCACACAATTATTCTTATAGTCCTCTTCTAGAAATTTTCCATTTGTCGAAACAAATACTTTAAGATCTGAAGGACTATAAAAATAATATCCTATTGTTCCTTTTGGATACCCTACAAATATGCATGTTTCTGAACGGGACTCCATCATTTCTGTCTTTCCTTTTAACATGTGCGCAGGACATCCCAATATCCTAAAGTGTTGTAAACTAGGCTTTCGCCCGGTCCACAACTCATGCGGTGTTTAAGAAACCAACTTAGAAGGTACATCATTTAAAATATATATGGCAGTTTGTAAAGCATATCCCCAAAAAGAACTAGGGAGCGTTGAATAACTCAACATTGACCTAACCATATCCAAAAGAGTTCTATTTCTCCTTTCTGCCACCCCATTTTGTTGAGTTGTGCCTGGTGTAGAAAATTGAGAAATTATTCCATTATCAATAAGATATTGCTAAAACTCACCAGATAGATATTCTCCACCACGATTGGACCTCAAGATTTTTATGTGTTTCTCAAGCTGATTTTCTACTTCAGCTTTAAATGCTTTGAACATATCAAAAGCATCCGACTTATGTCTCATGAGATACACATAGCCAAATCTTGAGTGATCATCCTTGAAAGTGAAGAAGTACTCATATCCACCTCTAGCTTGAATGCTCATAGGTCCACACACATCAGTGTGTATCTATCGTAAACATTCAATGGCTCTTGCGTCTTTGGTCGTAAACGACCTTTTGGTCATTTTACCTTCCAAACAAGATTCATAAGTTGGTAGATCATCAACCTTTAAGTCACTTAGAGGTCCATCACATACCAATATTTTAATCCTATTAAGATTGATATGACCTAAGCGCAAATGCCATAGGTAGGTTTCATCTTTTGATAATTTTACTCTTTTATGATCAGGTTCCGTTGATTCCGTGTCTAACAAGTGAGAGATATTTCCATGCAAATAGAATAAACCATTTTCCAATGTACCTTTGCAAATAATTTTTTCATTCTTACTAATAATAAAATATTTATTAAAAGTAACTAAATAACCAAATTTATTTAAACAAGAAACTGAAATTAAATTCCTCTTGAATTGAGGTACATAGTAAACATCTATTAAATCTAAATGCTTATAAGAATCCAAATTGATTCTAATATCTCTTACTACACTAGTAGACACCAATGCTCCATTGCCTAAATACAAGTTGAATTCATTCTTATTTAGTATATTCCTTTAACCCTTTTTACCATAAAAGAAACACTTTCCTTTGATGTTGGTTATTTTCTTGGTCTCCTTCTAAGAAGGCTCAAGTTGCTTTTTCTTCTGTTGTCTCTTGAACTTCTTACGGGTCTTTAACAGCACCAACTTACCAAGCATATGAATCTCTTGACCATTGCCTTTCACAAGGATTATCTTAATGCTTTGAATTTCTTGCATCAGGCCTTGCAAGGTGTATTCCTTATTATTCAAGGTGTAGTCCAACTTGAATTGATCAAAGGAATCCGATAGTGAGTTGACAATCATGTCAATTTTGGTCTCACCATCTTTTTTAGGACCATTCAGTTCAGCAATGTTGAGATGTGCTATGAATTTTATCATGTGATCTTTCACACCCTGTCCAGGTTTCGTCCTAAGATTCATAAAAGCAATCACTGCCTCTCTCTCTTAATCATCCTAGACCTCATAGCAAACATCTCATCTAGAGACATCATTATATCGACAGTAGTCTTCATTCCTTCATGTTGCTGTTGCAACACATCGGAGATGATGGCCATAATGTAACGTACATTTAGCCAACTGATCTGAAGACTTCCACTACTGATACTTATCTCTTTGCTTCCTCAGTTAGATTCTTTATTTTGGTGGCTAAGGAATATACAGAATGAACTTATATTTTTCAGCTTGCAACAACAACCCAATATTTCTTTTTCCATGTGACATAATTATCATCAGTTAAAGTATTATCTTTTAGGATATTGATTAGGGATGGGATCATGATTTCTTTTTAATAACAAAAATTATATAAGTAAACAATCATGATATAGCACTTTTGAATATTTATCTTGAATTAAATAAAATAATTCAATCGTAAAAATTCAATGTTGATCCAACAACGATAAATGTCACGCCTCCTTTGGGAGTTCGCAATATTTACTAGTTGGACTAGGTCCCACCTAATTGTTAACATAACGACCAACGTTTTCAATTTTAGCCTTGTGATTTTATTAACAAGAACTCTTGGGAGGATATTAATAAACTCACATTGAGTGTGTTACCAAGTTATCGACCTTCAATATAATCCCTCACGAATATCCCTCCTTTGGGAGTAGATGTCGTTTGGGCTAATTGTCTAGTCTATCATTGTAAGGAAGTATCTTGCTAAATTCCATTCATGAATACCTCTTGGGAGGTTATTCATAAAACATAAAGCTCAACTAAACTTGGAAGCCGTAGGTGTTCCAAAAACACCTTCTCCCACTCAATTGTTTAAGGTGTGTGATCGAATTCCAAAGAATGATTTACCAAGTTATCTAGATGCCAATTTAGATATATAAACCATTCAATGCATGTTCATACCAAAAGAGATATATGAGTGGCACTCCTATTCTATATGACATGTTATTAAACAATGACAAACATTGCAATATTTACAAAAAATATAAATAGCTACGATTTTGGTCCATCCTAGAAAAACAAGTAAATTACATATATCTTGGAATACAAGAACTCCTTTCTTGGCGAACAAGTCTTCACGCGACCTTCGGCGTTCGGACTCCCTCGGCTATCTTCCATGGGCTTGCACACCCTTTGCCCTTACCCATGGGCATGCGCATGCCACAAAGGGCTGCCATGCACAACCCATGGCTACCAAAGGGCTGCCGTGCACAGCTCATGCCACAACAAACGTGGTTGCGCGCTCTTCACACGCACGTTTGTTGCTACAACTCGCAAGGTCCCAAACTTGTTCTGGTTGCTCCTAATTCTTCAAACCTTCGAGTCTTCACTACTTGAATGTATTACAGAAGAATTTAAATAAAAAAATACTGTAGTTTTTTTTTTTTATTATTATTACAGTATTGCAGTTTTTTTTTGTATTTATTACAATAACAAAAAAAAAAAAAAACTTAGCAACTACCAAGAAGAAAATTATGGCGATGATAGACCACCTTTCTTGTTACAATCCCAAAACAAAATACATTGAAATTCTTGGACCAAAATTGAGCAATAACAAACCACATATAAAACATATATATATATATATATATTTATATATATATCCATACATTCCAATGTAAATATATATGCGAATACTTAGAGTGTCATCTCTTTCTGAAACATGCATATATACAATAAAAGAAAGATTCACGAACACATAAATCAATTAATCAAGGGTACAACCAGGCTCTGATACCAATTGAAGGGAAAAAATGGTTCAAAATGCAACAGAAGCGTGATAAAAACCAAAATTAGAAATTTAGGGTTTGCGTATATATAAAAAAAATATTCCCTTTTATGCAACGAAAACCTTGACCCTAGATTAATTGATGTATATAAAAGTATCGTACCTTTTTTCCGTGACGATTGAACAAACGCCGAATTGATTCCCCAAAATCTTCCAATCCAATCACGAACGTGAATCACCTAGTAGTGTGAACTCCATTTCTTTAAATTGTATTCCTGAGGATGGAGACAAAGCAAAAATCTTTTCTTTGTTAGTTACAAATATCCTCCAAGAGAAAAATCCAAGAACGTTCGGTCACTTGTGAATTATCAATCAATTTGATTGAAACTCGCGTGAACCTTGATTCGATGTTATACACAAAACCCTTTTGATGTAAAGGACATTAGTATACTATCGAATACAAAAACGTTCCCCTTTTTTCTCTACTTAGCCGAATTCCCACACTAATGCTTAGAGATGATCGAATTTTGTCTAGAGTAAAATCAGATTTTTCTCCCTCAAAATTCCAATGATGAACAAATTCTTCTCTTAGAAAAATTAGCTTGGCCGAAATCACCTATAAAATTTCCTTAGTAATGACCGAAATTCATCATGCACATATATATAGGATCATAAATCATTTTCTAAGAAGGATTTACTTGGTTGTCAAGTATCCTTTCCTTAGGTGGATTTATTTGGTAGTTAAGTGTCCTTATCTAAAAGGAAATCTAACTTCTCCTATAACCATATGTTGTTGGTCGAATTTTATGTCTTTGTTATAGATTAGGAGAGTTCAATCTTTCCTAAGAAGGATTACTTGATGGACAAGAATCCTATCCTTAGGTAGATTAACTTGGTGGTTATGAATCCTTTTCAAATAAGAATTCTACCACTAAGTAGTTTTACTTGGTGACCAAGAATCATTATCCAAAAAGAATTCTTTCCTACACCAAGACTCCTAATCCAACTCAATAGTGTATTTGTAACCATATTAAAGACTTCCTAATTTGATTAGATAAATAACTCATTTTATTTATCTACTTAACAAATATAGTCTTTAACATTAACTATACCACCAACAATAGTATGGTTTGAGGAGACCATCTCCTACTAGGAAAAGATTTTGTCTTTTAATTAAATAATTAATTAATCAACAAATTAATTAATTCCCATTTAATTAAATAATAAAATAAAAAATAATATATTAAAGCTATTATTAATAGCCTTTGCCGCCCATACCTTAATATAAAGACCATATATTATTTTCTTATTTTATTAATTTCATTGGACCTTAATTAAAAAGTCCACATGTGAACTAGACTTATTCTTACAAAAAGAAACAAGTTCACATGCCTTAATACAATTCTAGATGGACCCTTAAATTGGTCCGGTAGATTATATCAAGTGATCCATGCAAGTTCGTGTGGATTGGGGATCTTGGCGGGCTATCTAACAATAGACACAACCCAATCACAATCAACAAATGATTCACTTAGGTCCGATCTATTTAATTTTAGTTCATTCCACTAAAAAACTATTTTGAACTCTTAAATAAAGATAGAATAAGTTGATATTACTCATTCGTACCCTAGACAACCTTTTTGGAGAAAGTGTATCCTCGTGAAGAATAACAGTAATCGCCAAGAGCTCATAGACCGTCTATAGCTCTCCAAGTTACCATATTTACTCATATGATCACATTTTGAACTTGGATATTTTGACTTGTCCAGAAGCCATGTTTCAATAGACACCATTGAAAACTTAACGTTAAGATTTAATATCCAATACCTCAAAACATCCATATGATGGTATTCTACTCTCATTCAATAAATGGAGCCACGATGTCCATATCTATAAATGAAGTCCTCTATCGATTTACAAATGAATACAACCAACCTATCGAGGATAGACTATGCTATATAATCGTACTCATTGATAACTCAAATGATAACACTTGCAACCATAAGTCCATCATTTATCTCAGGATTGAGATAGACTCTCCGATTGTCTTTAAATGAAATTTTTTTATCTATTGACGGTTCTAGATTAAGTATTTCATTGTGATCCTATTTAATGCACCTAGTGCACTAGATTCTTTTGCTCAAAGACACCACACTTTGATGATTTTACACTCATCATAACACATTTGATTCCACTCAAATGCTAGCAAAAGAATCTACAACTTTGACAATATAACGGTGCCCAACCTTCTATCTTAAGTTGTGAATATTATTCAAGGCTAACTAAAGAATTGTGTCTACCTCATACATATCTAGATGTATGAACAATTCTTCTTTTCTCATAGTCTTTTGACCTTATGATTTTTTACTTTTGACAATTATAATAATTAAACTATAAATGCTATAAGATTTGTTAAACTAGAAATCACTTTATTCATATGAAAAGATTTTTAATTACAATATTACACTTTTGCTATCTAGTATAATCCTAACATTTCCATCATTGGGTAGCTTTCACAACCAATGTGTGTAGCCCTTTCCATGAAGGTGCTTGATAAGTTCTATGTATTTGCCGAAGCAAAATGAATACTAACCATAGGTCATTTTAAATGTACTTAAGCACAAAAACTTCAAGATGTATCCAATGTTTACATATTAGTAAATTCAACCTACTAGCAAAACATATAAGAAAAGCAAGGTGCAATTTTAGAAAACCAAGACTTTATGGCTCATAAACACATGATCTAAGAGCAATAAGTAGAGACTTATTCAAGATCATTACTTCTCTAATGAGTAGCTTTCAAAGAATATGAAGCTCATATTTTCAAAAGTAATGCCACTCAATATACTATACACAAACAATCATCAAAGTTAAGATCAATGTGAACAATATCACTATTAGATCCTAAAATAGCAAATGTCAATGAGAACCATATGTATGCTATACAAAATTCTCTAATATGACATGCTATGAGATGTATATCAAAAATTGAGGCAAAAGATAAATATCTAAGAGAACATGCATTAGAGTAAAGAGATACCTTTTGTACATTATATTCACCAAATATCATACTTCCGCCCTTTTTATGAGCAATCTTGCCTTGAATGTCCTCATGACACCAAGTTGACGATGTTTTATGACAAGAGTATAAAATGCATAATATCTCAACTCAATCAACACATATATCAAAAGAACTTATTTAAAGTTAACTGACAAATTTTGACCATCATTACAAAAATGATGTGAGATAACCAAGTTCATATCAATACATGGAGTATTCAATGTTAGCAAGCAAGAATTCCCAACCCAATTGATATATTGCCTTAAAGCTACCTCACATGTGCATCTTATATTAGTGATAAGAGCACTCACCCTTGAACCACTTGTTCTTGGGTGTATCTACACAAACATTTCCAATATCATCCTTGACAACAAAGTTTAAATCTAGAGTAAAGTCCTTCAATGACTTGATTAACAAGAATATCATTAACACACTCTTCCTAAACATTTTCAACACAAGCTTTGTCATGTTGAACAAGATTAGTTTTCTTTCTAGTCTAAAACTTCTTTTCATGCTTAGCAGAATTATCATGTTTTTCAACTTTCAAATCCTTAGCACGTTCAAGTTAAAGTTTAATCTCCTTATCTCTAGATTCATTCCCTAATTTGCATTTTTCAATATGTTTATAACACCTAGGTTTAATGTGACCTATTGAGTTGCAATAATGGCAAATTGGAATAAAAGTTGAGATTGTACCTTTTGGAGTTGAACTAGCTTCACTAGGAGTTTGCAAAGATACCTTGTTCGCCAACTTCTTCTTGGCTTTTGATCTTCTCTTCTTGTGTGGTTTATTATTAATCACGACTTTATCCAAGTGAGTAAGAAGTGGAGCTTCCCAAAGCTCCTCTTCCACTACCAAGTTGTCTTCACCACTATGAGAGTTAACAAGATTCCTAACACTAGACACACTTACCGAATCGTTCACTAAGTCCTTGATGGCCTCCTTAGCCGTGTCTATCTCTTCCATTACTTCTTGTTCTCTCTTCTTCAAAGAAGATATCACATTATCCTTCCTCTAAACTTCTTTATAATATCACATTTCTCACCAAAAAGTCTACGAGTGACAATCACAAACTCATCTAGTTGTTTCTTGATCAAATCATCATTCTCAACTACCTCTCTTAGAGCATTATCTCTATCTTTTTCAAGCTTCTCTATCTTGGCTAACAACTCAAGATTAGTAGGAATGGAAATAGAGCTTCTATGATGATTTGCATCAAAGTTCTTGTTCAAAGATATTGTACCATCAACATCTGGTTGAGAATGAGAAGCCGTTAGAGCTAAAAAGTTACTCACCAACTCTTCATCACTTGAAGACTCACTACTAGAGCTCTCATTATCACTAGAGTTATCATCACTCCAAGTAGCCGCCAACACTTTGCATTTCTTGTCTTTCTTAGACGGCTTCTTGGTGCACTCACTAGCAAAGTGACCGAAACCATGACAATTGTAGCATTGAACATCTTTCTTGATCATTGCTTGACTATTTTTCTCATTCCTTGGAGATGATGTTTTCTTAACACCCTTTTCTTTAGAAGACTTGCCTCTAGGCTTGGCATTCTTCTTTAGAAACTTCTTGAACTTTCTAACCAAAAGAGCCATCTCTTCATTTTCATCATCACTCTTCTCCTCAATAGCATTAATAATGATTCCCTTACTTCTAATCTTTGGCTTCAAGAACATCTCATAAGTTTGGAGAGACCCAAACAACTTATCAATGTTCATGCTATCCACATCTTTGCTTTCCTCAATGGTTGTCACCTTTGATTTAAATCTCTTAGGAAGAGACCTAAGGATTTTCCAATTTAAACGCTCTTTTGAGATAGGTACTCCAAGTGCTTGACATTGGTTAGCAATGTTAAGAAGCCGGAATTGAAAGTCTTCAAACTTTTATCTTCACCCGTACTTAAACCTTCAAATTGTGATGCCAATATTTATAGCCTTTTTTTCTTCACCGCTAAGGTTCCTTCATTAGTAACTTGGAGAGTATCCCAAGCTTCCTTTGCGGATTCAAGATTTTGAATGTAGAAGAATTGATGCCCATCAACTCCTCCAAAGATGGAATTCATAGCACGATGGTGCCACTTAGCAACCTCAAACTCATTCATTATCCATTCACTCATTGGCTTGAATATCATGGTTCCATCCTCTTGAACCTTGGTAGGAGGACTATAACCTTCTTCCACTACCATCCAAGCCCATTCATCAATAAAGCGGATGTAGGCTTTCATCCTCTACTTCTAATACCCATAGTCAGTGCCTCGAAGTAATGGTGGCCTAGTATTTGAGTCTTCTTCAGCCATTACATCATCTTGCATACCCATGACTTCAAAAGCTTTCAAAAAACCGTGAATGTATCATCTTGACTCTCACTAAGTATAATCTAGTGTCTTGCTCTGATACCAATTGAAAATACAAACATTGTTAAATGTTCAAGGATAACCTAGAGAGGGGGGGGGGGGGGGTGAATAGGTTAGGCACCTTTTTTGACTCCCTTAGAAACAAACAAAAGTTTGTACCTCTAGATTGTTTGCATCACAATATATATATCAATTAAAGACACTTAATCAATATATAAAATAGGCAAAGTGTGATACAAATAAGTAATCATAACACATACACAATCTATATTATAGAAAGGAAGTCAACTTACATATAGAGTTCTATCCATAGTATTCAAATAACAAATAAAAATATAAGAGATATAGGGATAGAGAAAAGTTGACACAAGATATAACGTGGTAAACCTCCGAAGAGGAAACATCCGCGGGTTAGCAACCACCAGCAAAAAAAATCCACTGGTAGATAAGACAAGTATAATCTCTCAAGTGAGCCCTTCACCTAGAAACTACCCTCATATCCTACTCATGAAGATGTCGCCCTCTTGCTAAACAATTCGAGACCTCACACCTCTTGTCAAGACTTCCTCGCTCACCATTCCGGATCCTCACGACCCTAGGCAAGACTTCTTGCTTAACTATCCGAGTCCTCCCGACTCTAGTCAAGACTTTCTTGCTCACCCTTCCAGATCCTCAATACCATAGGCAAGACTTCTTGCTCAACTATCCGAGTCCTCCCGACTCTAGTCAAGACTTCCTTGCTTGACAATCCGAGGTCACCCACCTCTTGCCAAGACTTTCTTGCTCAATAACGTAGGTCTCACACCTATTGTCAAGACTAAATTCTCACAAGGCATCTAGGTGATAATGAATGCAAAATGCAAACAAGCACGCAACATAAAATTTTATGATCAACGCATCCTATGGAAAATACTAGACATGAGCATGAATGCACAAATCAAATGTAGTATAGTCAATCATGCATGTTTAATCCATCTAGATCATGTAAGATATGTTCAATATTAATTACAACCTATATGCATGCATAGATCTAAAACTTGAATCACAAGATATGTTCATTTAGCACATAATCAAGTTTAAATCTCATAAACCAAAAACATGCTAAAATCATGTGACAAAATCATTTATATTAAACCTAAAGTTCTAGAGCATATTTTCTAGTCATAGATTCAACAAAGCACATGAATAGCTCAATAGAACACAAGCACGTGTATCATTGTGAAATTTCGGCCAAAGAGAGCCTATTTTTCACAAAATCAATCAATCAATGATCATCAAATAGTCCTAAAATCAAAGCTAGCACAACACAATCCCAAACATGTGAAAACATAGGCAAACTCAAAACCTAACTCAACATGTGAGATTTCAATTGAAACTCAATCTAGCTTTAAATGAGTTCAAAACTCAAATCAAAACAATCCCAAGACACGTATATATATGTTGAAGAAGAAAACCCAAGGCAATTGACCAAGTTTTAAAAGAAAACTTTAAGAGAAAATCAATACCTTAGTTGATTTTGGTGCAGTCCCGTTTTTATGAGTTTACACTCCAAAAACAACAATAAAACTAACTCAAACCTTCAGAGAAAAGATGGAGGATGAATAGACAAACACTCTCAACTTTGAATCACTCAAATCAGAGTTCAAATGAAGAAGTTATGTTGTTTGGAATGTGAAAAAATATGGAGAGAAAATTCTGCACTGAAGTTTTAAATTTCTTCTTAGAATGAAATGTGAGAGGGAATGGAAATATAAAGGAGAGGGAAAGAGTAGAAGCAAAAGGACCAAAATGTGCCCTTTGATAATGCTTCCTCAAGATGACTCGTGGGCATCTCGGGGCAACAAGGAGTTGGGGCCGAGATGGCCACGCGCCATCTCGGGCTTGGACCAATTGATGGCCTTGGCCATGGTGCAACTCCCTTGCACTCCTCTCACGTTCTTCGACTGTTCTTTGGCCTCCAAACTCGTAATTCGAATAATTTTAAGGATTACGAAATGTAACTCTCTACGGACATGGAAATATAAGATACTCAACCCAGAAAATAATAATTCAACTCGATATACAAAGATGAAGATAATGTATGCAACATGAGTTGAAAGTGTAGTATCTTTTGACTTAGAACTTAAATCAATAGTATGAGTAGCCGAAATGACCGAAAATCAATCAAGAATGATTTAAGACTAAATTCAAGTTCAATATCCATGCTATACAAACATATATACATACAAACATAATTCACACTAGAATGCAAACTACATAGAGATAGTCTCCAATAATGCATTTTCCAAAACATGTTATTTTCATACCAATGCATGAGCATTCATCTTTAAGTGTGCGAATGTGTTATACATGGTGCACAAAAATGCTAGGACACATATGAATGAATTGTATGTGTGTGCCTTTAATGGTGCACAATGATGCAGGGACACAAATGTATGAATTTTGTGTGCGTGCCTAAGCCTTGTAAGAGAAAGATAAGGTCTTAGTATACCTTTGTAGAACCATATTGCATCCTTTCTCTTTGAAGACTTTGAACTTGCTTTGATTATTTGTTCCTTCTTCTTTGAAGCTTGAATCATCATGAATCTAAACACCTAAATCATTACAAGTAAACATCATTTTGATATGGAATTAATGCCAACACAATCTAAAACCTAACACATACCAGATCCCCGCCCTACTACCATAAGTGTTCGAGGAGCCGTCAACATACAACTTCCATGAAAGACTCCTGCCCACATTTCTTTTTACCCCTAAGTTAGGTTCTATGAATTTTGCTACAAAATTCTCCGCTACTTGCCCCTTGAGTGATGTCCTGGGCTCATATTTAATATCGAACTCACTTAGCTCGATTGCCCATTTGGTTAATCTCCCTAAAATCTCAGGCTTTTGAAGAATTAGTTTAAGAGGGAAATCGGTGAAAACTCTGACTCCATGTGCCTGAAAATACAACCTTAACCTCTTACTGCCAAGACTAAAGCTAGAGCCATCTTCTCTGCTCTAGAATATCTTGTTTTAGCCCAAAGAAAAGCCTTACTGGTATAGTATACTGGTTTTTGTATTCCATCCTCAGTTCAGACTAGGGCTGAACTGTTTGCTAACTCTGTAAGTGACAAGTACAAGTAAGATACTTATCCTTCCTACAGTTTTGAGAGGATGGGTGTCTGCCCTAAATACTCTTTTATCTTCTGGAATGCCTTTTAACATTCTGTATTCCATTCAAGTCCTTTCCCTTTTTTTAATTATCTTGAAGAATGGAGCACATTTATCTGTGGCCTTCGAAATGAATTGGCCAATGGAAGCTAGGCATCCCGTCAAATGTTGTACCTCCTTCAAGGTTCTTGGGGAAGTCATTTTCTGAAGGGCTTCAATCTTCTTGGGATTTACTTCGATCCTCCTTTGGTACAATAGAAAATCGAGGTATTTTCCCGAAGGAACCCCGAATAGGCATTTGTTCGGATTCAACTTCATCTCGTACCTTCTAAGAACATCAAATGTTTAGTGTACTTCCGAAGCATGTCTATCTACCGAGATACTCTTGGTTAACATGTTGTCTATGTAAACTCCCATGTTTCTTCCTATTTGGCAGATGAAAGTTCTGTTGACCAATCTTTTATATGTGGCCCCTACATTTTTTTATCCAAAGGGCATAACTGTATAACAATACAAACCTTGGTCGGTCGTGAATGCTATTTTTTCTTCATCTGCTTTACTCATCCGGATCTGATTGTATCCCTTATAGTCATCCATAAAACTGAGCAATTCATGACGTGATGTATCATCGGCCAGTTGATATATTCGTGGGAGTGGAAAACTATCTTTTACGAAGGTTTTGTTTAAATCCATGAAATCTACGCACATTCTCCATTGGCCATTCTTCTTTTACACCATAACCACATTTGCCACCCAATGAGGATAATTGGTTTCTATGACTGATCCTATAGTGAGTAACTTTTCTACCTCCTATTTAATTGCTCGACTCCTTTCGAGGTTAAAGGACCACCTTTTCTGAATCACAGGTCTTACACTCGGATCTACAGCCAGGTGGTGTGATATCACTCACGTGTTTATCCCCACCATGTCTTCGTGACTCCATGTGAACACGTCTTTCTATTCTCTAAGCATATTGATAATGTCTATCTTGACCTTCTCCTTTAAATTAGTTCTGATTCTGATCTTTCTAGTTAGTTCATCTTCCTTTGAGATCACCTATTATGTTGGCTTATTCTTGGACGTTTCAAGTTCCTTCCTAGGATCAAATTCGAACTTCAGTGATTCTTCTTTCTAAGCTTGATCCGGTTGTGTTAGGGTATAAACCTGGTGTCTGCTGCTATCCTTGTCCTTATAAACGGAGAGATTGGCTCTTCTAGCTATTTCTTGTGAACCTTTGATTGTTCCTACTCCCTATTCAGTCAGAAATTTGATCATCAGAGCGTTATTTGTTGTCACTGTTTTTTTCTTGTTTATAAAAGGCCGACCAAGTAAGGCTTTGTAAGGCCAGTTGTCCATATCTACTACCACAAAGTTGAGTAGCACTATTTTTTGGCAGGGTGCTACTCAGATTTTTATGGGTAATTTCACCGTCCTAAGAGACCAGACCTCAGCTCCTCTAAATCCTCTGAGTGGGGTATGAAAGGGTTGCAAGTCTTTTCGATCTAACCTTAGTTGATCACAAGCATCCACACTGAGGATGTCTGCTGAGCTACCATTGTCCAATAGTATCCTCTTAACTTCTCTATAGCAAATTCAGGCACTAATAACAAGTGTGTTGTTTGGCTGAACTTCGACCCCATGTGAGTCAGCTTCAGTGAATATTATCCGGTCTCATCATTCCTTCATTCTCTTCGGATCTAGTTCGATAGAGTTAACGTCAAAATTCTAACTTGCTTCCACTGCTTCTCGGATTTCATGAGTGCTCTCGATTACTTCTCCATGTTGACGGTCCGCCAAAGATAATCTGTATCGCACCACTCGCCTCGGGACTGGCCTTTTTATTTCGACCTGAGTTATGATCTTTTGGCTTGGTTTCCTTCTGAGATCCTGACTTCTCATTTTTCTTCAAGATTACATCTTGCAGATGTCTTTCTCAGATGAGGGTTTCTATATAGTCTCTGAGCTGGTAACATTTACAAGTCTCATGACCGGTTTCTTTTTGGAATTTACAATACTTTATCGTATCTCGTCGGGCAAATTGTGATTGTCGGTGGGGCTCCTTCATTATATCCTTCTCTTCTAGTATTGCCAAGATCGCATCCGGCTTTTTCCGAAGTGAGTTGTAGTTCATATACTTTCCTTGAAATTTTTCCCTAGTTTAGTCAGTATTACGTCCACTTCCCTCATCTTTGCTTATTTCTTTGCTACTTCCTTTCTGTTTGCCTTTATGGTTCTGTGACTTTGACTCGGCATCTTTTTCTTCAGGTTTCCCCCATGCACGTAACTACTTCCCGTCGCCAACTCTTATTTTTCTATCAGTGTGCATCCTCCTGTTATATCCATCATGTTTATATATCTAGTTAGACAAGCTCTTCTTAAGTCAATTGACAAATGCCCATTCTGTAAGTTATTTACAAATGCACTGATTATTGCCCCGTCATTCATACTACCGATTTTCAAGACTGCCTGGCCAAATCTTCCCAGATAATTCTTTAGAGACTCGTCTTTTCCTTGTTTGAGTTCAGAAAGATATGCCATCGATTTTTTCCTGTGGACATTCCCAAGGAATTTTCTTGAAAAGTTTCTACTCAATTCATCAAAACTCCCAATACTTGCCGGAGGCAATCTCCCAAACTATCTTGAGCCTTGTCATAGATAAATTTTACCCTCTGAACACGTCATCAAACAAAGAGGATAAAATTCCAGGTAGACATCCAGATAGGTATTCAGAAAATATCCTACAATATAGTGCCGAAGAAGAGAAAACCCGAGTAAGATGCACCTTTGAAAACATTTTGAAGACGTTCGGACAGTGAACCATCTTTAAAGCTGCTCCAGCAGTCTTCCCAAATGAAAGCCTGACCGAAAGACATCTCCCGTAGCATATCCTAAGAGAAGGATTTGAAGGCGCCCCTGAAGGTTCAGGCCCTGTACTCTCAACCTTAGGGATAAAAGAAGCCTTGTTCGGTTCTGAGGCCGCCGTATCAACTGATGCTCCAACATCAACACTCGGAGCAATCTAATCCACTACATCTTCTTCACTGTAGTAGATGAATGAGACTACCCGAGGAACTTTAAGAGGACGGGTCAGGGATTTAACTACCTTTCGCTTCTCACCCCGAGAATGGTGGAAGTTAAGGTTAGCAATAGGATCTTCCTGTATATCTTCCTGTAGATCGTCCTGAAAAGACTCGAAGAAGTCGGTGCCCGAAGGCATTTGATCTGTAAAGGTGCCACCATCATCGCTAGTTTCAAACCGTCCAACAGGCTCTTCACCCGGGCCTTCACATTGCCTCTCCCGATTATCAGGCAGTTGGGTGTCAGTTGGCTCACTTTGGCCACTTGGACCAGGAAAATCGTGAGTAGAAGGCTGAGCACCTTGATTAACGTACTCGGGGATCTGTTCCTCAGCAGTGTCGGTTTCCTCATCAGGCTCGGGTGGAGCATTACCCTCATCGCCCTGACGGGAAGCTTCTTTTCTACTCGCCTTCAGAATCAACTTTACTAGGCTAGCCTGAAGATCGCTGACGACGTCCGCATCGAACACTTTAAAAAAAAAGATTCATGTCAGAAAATAAAAAGCAGAAAAATACAATAGAAAGGGTGCCGGGTTACTTACATCGCCTTCGATGGCCCAAAATCTGTATGAAGAAGCCGAGCTTTATCAAATCCTCCTCTTTAAAAATGTAGCTCTTGCTCCTCTTCTCTAGAGTACGAAAAGCTGCCCGAGTCAGCCTCTTCCTCTCAGAATCACTATAATTAATTATTTTTTTGTTCCACACTTCGGGGGAATAGAAGAAACGGGGAATACTCAACACCGTTCGGGAATCCCCAGATCCTGCAGTGACGTTGAGCCCGAGAGCCCCTCTAGTTAAAAACTAATTGTTCTTCCAGAACTTGTTGGATGTAGGGAATCCCCATACAAAACCCTTCTTTTTTGGGTCATTAGAGGCGTCGACCTCCCGATTCACCTTTGCTTCTTTGGGGACCCAACCGTCCGATGAAGTAGATGCAAGAAAATTTATCCCCGTCTTGCTAACCTGCCTCAGTGTAAAGAAATGCCTAATTTCATTTGGGGAAGGCGGTGAAAGGTTCATTCTACTGAACATATGCCACATGCACGTCAAGACTTTATAACTATTCGGGGCCAACTGAGCTGGGGCTATCCCTGCTTCAGCCAAAAACCAGGCAATAAATGGTTGAATGGGAAGTGTGACACCACAGCATAGCATTGATCCATAAATCGTGACCATACCCTCAAAAGGATTCCATACGGCTCTATCCCCCACAGGAACCAAAATGATCTAGTCGGGCAAGTCGAATAGGGAGAGGTATTTTTCTATTTCAGTTGGCCCAACCACATTCGGCTCAGTATCAAAGCCACTCGGGCGAGTATCAGAAAATGAAAGACGAGACGCCCTGGACACCACATCAACATCATTCTCGTTAACACTCTATTCCCTGATCTGAACACGGCTCGAGCCGTGCTTGTGTACCTCACTTCTGCTCTGATGTTTATCCATCCTTCGAAAAGATACCCTGTGATCAGAAATATCAAAATCAGAACTAGATGAAGAACTCGATACAGAGCTGAAAGTGACGTCAGGGTAAAGCCCAGAAACATCAACCTTTAAAAATGGAGGTTCATCTATTGGGATATCCCACAGTAATCGTCTAATGCAAGAAACTAACTGGAAATCCCCACGTTCTAATGCATCAAAAGCGATTTTAAAGAGACGATGACGGGAAGATGGCCCCATTAAAACTAACCATGAATTGAGATTGATGCAAGATCTACAACGGAGAATCACGAACTTTTGGGGAAAGAAATCTGGGTTTAAAGAAATTTCTCGTTGAAAATTGTTGAGAATAAACCAACGATGTCTCTCAGTGAAGAATTTAAAAAGGAGACGGTACGAAACCCTAGGATTTCAAGGTGGAAAAAAAAAACTTATGACGAAACTCGATGACATAGGCGGCGATGCAAAAATCACTTCTCATAAATGATATTGAAAAACGAAGTGACGAGGGACACTGTCAAGACAGGAAGTAGCCCTCGACCGTCAGAACTTTAAAACGTCGCCATCATTTAAGATATCACGTAATGAAGCGAATCGAAATTACAGGGTCACCATTAAGACACGCCATCATGACAAGACGGCTATTCTGACAAGTAAAAATTGAGATGATTAAAATACTCTTGCCCGAAATGAAATTTACTAGGAAAAAATATTTTAAGGGGGTATTGTCATAGATAAATTTTACCCTATGAACAAGTCATCAAACAAAGAGGATAAAATTCCAGGTAGACATCCAGATATGCATTCAGAAAATATCCTACAAGATAGTGCCGAAGAAGAGAAAACCTGAGTAAGCATATATTAAATGAAACATACTCGGGATAAGTTAACAACACTCGGGACTGGTTAAACAACGCTTCCACTCGGGCTTAAACGACGTTACTCGGGAGCAACAAGTGTTATTCTTACTCGAGATAAATGTGACCCGAGTAAGAAACTTGGTGCTTAATTCACACGGATTCAATCATTAAATATACAAAGATATCCATCTGGAAGAATCCCAAAGAGAACAGAATATTGAGCCAGAAGAATCCTCAATCAGGAAACAACTTGATTTCACTACAAAGACTACACTCTTATAAGGAAACAAGTCTAAATAAAACTGCACTATTGGAATCCCACTCGATTTCCATAAGAGACTCCGAAACAGGAAAGAAGACAAATCAACCTCAAGCAAGTAACCGAATCACAATTAAATGTAGATCTTATATTACTTGTACAAGGCAGATTAGGGTTCTATAAACATATTAATAGACCAATAATCTCGTCCCAAAAAAAAGGATATAGGCAATAAAGCATACACAGCAAGCAACAGAAAAATACAGAGAGAAGAAAGAGTGATCGAGAGCTTGTAAACATCATAATTTCATAGTGGATTTTGGCTCGGTTGACCCATCAACCACTCGTGGACGTTTCTCCGGTCATCGGAGTTTTACCACGTAAAACTTGTGTCTTCGCTACTCTCTCTGAATCTCTTTCTCTTTGAATTAATAGCCGAAATCCAATCCTTGTTGGCTTTTCTGATACAATCCAGAAATCGACATCAACAAGCCTGTATCCCCAATAGTTTGGTGGAAGTTAAGGCACAACAAAGGATCGCGGTGGGCATACTAGGCCATGGCACTCTTATATCGTCTGACATGCTCTTTAGGATCTGTATCTTTCTTGAACTATTCCATGTGCGACAACCTGAATCTTTTCAGGAATAGCGTTCGTATAATATCTTTAGTAAAGGGGATGTCAGAATAATCGTCAAACAATTCATTATATCCATACCACCTGATCAACATGTCCATTTGATGCCTGTTATTCTTGACTTCTCGGGTCAAGCTCCGAATCATGACATCTTTGTCACCCATCGGCTCTCTCCGATGGTCGAGCTGTCGAGTGACTATCATACTTGTTTCCAGCTCCTTTTCATTCTGCCTCCGAGTTTCATGAGCCAATCCATGTAAGCTTACGGTCCCATGCTGGCGTTTACGATGATAATGGTAACTATCTTCTGATGATGATGACCGATCTCTCTACCGGTCCTATTTCTGGTGCCTATCATAGCCTACTTGACCGTGGCTTCGTCTTTAGTGTGGCCATTCTTCTGTAGGCATTTCATGATCCTTATCCCAGTTACGCGTCGTACCCCATTCTGGTTGACTGGATCTGAGTTCCTGACGGCTACTAGTGCATCCGTTTCCGATCCAACTACAACCGTTCAGAGCCTAGGAGGTGATAGAGGATTCAGTTGATTGGTCTCTCCAATAGCCGCATCTATCAGTAACTATTGCATTGCAACACGGAAGCGAAATGTTATATCCTCACTGGTAAGAGGGACTTTCTGGATGCCAGCCAGGGATATCGGTTGGTTCCCCGTGGTTGTGGTAGGATCTTGAGTGGTCCCGCCTATATGAGCATTATCTGGAGATTTTTAGATGTCCCTATAATTTTCTTTGCTTCCATTACCAGCCATCGTTTAAACAAGTTGGAGGTTCAGCCCCTCTTTCTAGCGTCATTGGTTGACGTCAATTTCACGATGGTCAAGAAAGTCAACAAGCTGGGTTTGATTATGACTTGTCAAAGAGAAGAGAAAGAGAATGCAATTGAAGTTATTATGACACGAGTATACGTGGAAAAACTCAGGTGATCGAAGAAACATCCACGGGTGGTTGAGTGCACAACTAAGCCAAATCCACTATTGAATGATAAATTACACCACTCGATCTCTTTTTTTTTTTTTAGTGATTCTATTTTTTCTCTATTTAGTCTCTTTTCTCTTCAATGGGATTATAGGTCTATTTATATGTGCATAGAACCCTAATCCTTGTTATACAAGTAAGGAAAGCTTATTGTACTTGACTAGAATTTTGATTGCTTATCATTGTCATCTTTGTCTTCTTTCCTATTTCTGATATCTTGTGTTTTGAAGTAGAATATTCATAGGGTTCTAGTTGAACAGTTCGTTTAGGACTTATTTCCTAATCGATGTGCAATCTTCTAGAAGAGTAGAGTTGTTGCCTGATTTGGACTCGATTCCTGTTTGGTTTTTTTTATCATTCTACAAAATCTTTAAATTCTTTCCTCCTTTGGTACGGGGAATGAAATAGAATATGATTCTGGATTCCTGCTCGGTCTTATTCACATATATGGGTCACGTATTGAACTTCTTTACTCGGGCATCCCGCATTGTCCTGAGTAAAACTGAATATGCCGAGTACCTATATTCTAGCCTACTCGGGTTCTTGTTTCTTAGTAATGTCACGGATGGTGTCTTTTAGATGCCAGCTTGGATGCTCATCTGGTAATCTATGTAAGAGATTGTCTTACCTATCAGTGACATGTACATTTAATAAAGTATACACAAAACAACCATAAATTAGTCTCTGATTTTAATTCCGATTCGTTCATAATCACCACAAGGTTGAAATTGTGTAGTGAAGAAGTATCTAAAAAAGATATCTTGGAAAAGACATTTACAACTTTCCAGCCTCAAATATAATATTGCAACAACAATATCGAGAACGCAGATTCTCAAAATATTCAGAATTGATCACCTGCCTTCTAGTAGCAAAAAATAATAATAAGCTACTAATAAAAAATCATGTATCACACCCGACTGGCTCTATAGTATTCCAAGAAGTGAATGCTAATACTGCCAGAAACCATAGTCGTGGTCATGGTCGTGGTCGTGGTAATGGCCACAATTCTGATCACAGTTGTGGCTATGGTCGTGATCCTGGCCTATGCAGTGGTCATAGTTTCAAAAGAGGATGTGGCTCTTCTAGATCAAGTGGTTATAATCAAAACAATCAGCAGAAGTGGAATACTTATGAAGCCAACCAGTATAAAAGAAAAGATCTTCAAAATAGGCCTAATGCATATAATAGTGTTTGTTTTAGGTGTGGACGTTACAATCAATTGTCAAATGAATGTAATACACCTTCACATCTAGTGGATATGTATCAAGCATCAATTTGAGGAAAGGGAAAGAAACAGGAAACTCATTTCATTGAAGATTCATATCCTAAAGATATTACTCATCTTTGGGAATGTCTATATCAACTAAATACTACTTACCGTAGTATTATTTAGTTCATGTAAAATATTTCTCAAAGTAATGTATACTTTATGAATCATTTTGTCTAATATGCATATTATTTTTCTTTATGAAGCATACAAAATTACTCTAAACAATAAATTAGGAGTTACTGAAAAGCTAGAAGAGATATATGTCTAGTTGATAGTACAAAAACTCATACAATTCTGCCGAGTCAAAAATATTTTATAAATTAAACTTTACTAAAAGCAAATGTTAATACTGTATCAAGTCCAACGGATCTGATAGAAGGCTCTAGAAGAGCCATGATATTGTTACCAAACAATATTAAAATATATATCAAAGATGCATTATATTCAAGTAGATCTAGAAGGAAGCTACTTAGTTTCAAAGACATACTAAGGAATTGATACCATATTGAAACTAAGATTAAAGATAATATTGAATATCTGTGTATTACTTCTCATATTTCAGGCCAGAAACTTATTATAGAAAAGTTGTATGCTTTATCTTCTAGATTATATTACACTATTATCAAAAAAGTGGAAATTTATACAATTATGAATAAGAAGTTCGTAGATCCAACAATGTTTGCACTTTGGCATGACCATCTCGGTCATCAAGGAGCTACAATGATGCGTAGAATCATTGAGAATTCTGATGGACATCAGTTAAAAAACCGGAAGATTCTTTTAGCCCATGAGAATTTATGTGCTGAATGTTCCCAAAGGAAACCAATAACAAAACCATCTCATTGTAAATTTGGTTTTGAATCCCAGACATTCTTATAAAGGATTCAAGGGGATATTTGTGGACCAATTCATTCACCAAGTGGACCATTTCATTATTTCATGGTTCTAGTTGATGCATTTGTCAGATGGTCACATGTTTAAATTTTATCAACACGTAATGTTGTTTTTGATAGATTGCTTGCACAGATTATCAGGCTTCGGTCTCATTTTCCTGATTACTTAATTAAGTCCATATGCCTTGACAATGCTAGTAAGTTTACGTCAAGGGAATTTGATGAGTATTGCGAAGTGCCTGGGATTGATGTTGAACATCCACTTCCACATGTTTATACTCTGAATGGCATAGCATAATCACTAATTAAACATGTCCAGGTTATTGCAAGGACTTTATTATTACGAATGTAATTACCTATTTCTGTATAGGGGTATGTTGTTTTACATGCTGCTAAAATAATCCGGCTTCCGCCCACTGCTTATCATTAGTATTCACCAATACAACTTGTACTTGGTCATCAACCAAATATATCTAATTTACATACTTTTGGATGTACGGTATATGTCTTGATTGTACTGATAAAAAGAACTAAAACGGGACCCCAATGACATTTAGAAATATATGTTGGTCTTGATTCCCCATCACTTATTAGATGTCTAGAACCCTTGACTAGTGATCTTTTTACAACACGGTTTGCAAATTGTCATTTTGATGAAACTAGTTTCCCATCATTAGAAGATAGAAAAAATTCTTCTGAAAAGAAACATGAACTTTCCTAGAAAGTTCCTAGTCTTATTTATTTAGACTGATACACATCTTAATGTGTAAATGAAGTATGTAAGATAGTACATATTCAAGCAATAGCAAACCAGTTACCAGATGCATTTATATTTGCTGCTACAGTAACAAAATCATACACAGTTGTTAATGTCTCAGCACGGGTGATTGTTCTAGAAAAAAATCTAAGCAAGGTAGACCGTTTGGTTTAAAAGATATTGTTCATCGAAAAAGGAAAAATAAATCTACTTTCTCCAAGTTAACTCTAGAAAAGTTAAGTGTCCCTAAAAGGACACAGGTAACTAAATCAATAGAAACCTCTATGGAGGAAGGAATCTCTGAAGAAGTACAAGGATATAGAAATAATGAAATTTCTATAAATTAGTGAGGACCACGATTTTATTATTGGCTTATTTCATGACAAATCATACCACATTGGGGATGATTGTGTAATTGGAAGCTTAGGTCCTCGTTGTCAAGCTTTCAGGCATCTCCATGACTTCAAGATAAAAAGGTATATTCACTTGACTTTTCCTCTTGAAGTGCTTAGGTGAACACAATTTTTCATGCATTCTCATATTGTTTTGCATTTGTACTTCCATGATTGTGTTCATCTATGTCTCAACTCACACGAGCACTTCTTTGTTTGTCTTTACGAGTGGTTGATTATTTTGTTTCTGTTAGTTGTCTAGAAGTTTCTATGCTTGCACAATGGTATAATTGTTTAACCGAGTTGAATGACAATTTGAGATGGTCTCATTCTTCTCTTGTTTTGGTCTTTGGTCACATGGTTATTTCCATGAGTTTGGGCATTTTTGTTGTTGTCTAAATCTGACCTTTGATCACTCAAATAACCTTAACTCTTTCTATATTCATCCAAATCATGTTTTGTTAATTGTAGTTGAAAGTAAACTTCCATACCTTTCTAATGGTATTTTATACGAACGTTTGGATTTCATTTGGTCAAGTTTTGAGACACTTGAAAATCGGGCTAGAGTGCTAAATTCCCAGTGCACCGGTTATGCACGAGTCCTACCCATATAATCACCATGAAATCGCCTATGAAGTCCTCTAACAGGTGTTTTTCATGGTCAAGATGCACTGGTATATGGGCAGGTGAGTGCATGGGTCTCCTACCAGCTCACTGTGTTGTTTTGGGGTTAAATTCATCTTTTCATTGTTGTTCATTTTCCCCACCTATAAAAGCCCTTCTTTCTTTTCTTCTACCTCACCTCTCCTACTTTATAATAAATCTGGAGGAAGAAAGAGAGAGTCTTGTGAGAGAAAGCTTGTTCAAGCTTCAATAACTCTCAAAACCCCCAACCCATTTTTATCTTGCATCTCTAGCATCATTTAAAGCATGGGTCTTCATTAATTTGTAAGTAGAACCGTCATTCATGTTCATTTATTATTCTATCTTATCAAGACATGTCATTTAGTGCTTAGGTCAGCAAATCTTCATATTTATTGTATAGCTTTTGAAGTTATGACATGTTTGGGGTTATTATTGTGATAGCTTGCATCATTATGTCATATTTGCCTATATAGTTAATCCATATATGCTCATGTATGCTGAATTAATGATTCAGATGGCCTTGTGCATCTAGTCTAGTTAATAGACATTTATTTGTACACCACATTAATTGCATTTACTGATTGCATACCGATTGCCATTAATTATATGTTGTGACAACTTATGTTGGTTAGACTTTTATTAACAGCTAGGTTGTTAGGTTGTATCTATACACCCAATTGAGTCCTTATATATGGGCACGTAGTCATTGTTTGATAACTAGGTTGTTTGATTGCATTATAGCATCTAGTTAAGCATTTTGAGTTTAGTATTACACATTATTGCATTTGAGTTGAGTGTCATATATACATTTAGACCATATACTTTTCATAGTGTCAAAGTCTTGTGTCTTTTAGGTGAAGTTGCACAACAATTCAAGTCTTGCAACCAATGATGGGTTGACAAGCAATTGGTCAAGTGCCACTGTATAAGGCCTGAGGGGTAGAATAGGTGGTGCTCACGTGAAGAGTAGTGGATCAGGGGATATCACTAGGGATTGAACCAAGAGCGGTGAGTGGTAGTGTCCATAGCCTGAGGTTGTCGAGAGTGAGAGTCTGATATCACTTGAAGGTGTAACATTTTATTCATATAATGAATTTCTGTGATCTCATGTGGTTAGCAGAATAGCCCGTGGTTGTACCCATTTAGAGGGTTTTCACGTATATATCAATTTTTTTTTAATATTTCTGCATTTTGCACTTGAGTTTGTATGTTTGTTTGTTGGGTGAATTTTTAACTCTGACTAAACAAGATAAGTTGTCAATTAACTTGATTAAAACCTATTCACCCCCCTCTCTCTAGGTTGTTTAGATATTTTTTAAGGAAATATCAATTAGTTTTAGAGGGGGTTCCTTAACATAATTAGGTTATCCAAGCTCTTGGTTTTGTGTCTTGCAATTGCTTGCATTTGTTTGTTGCATTACATTTGCATTCATATAACCTAAAGTACCATGAGTGATTTTGAGAGACTAGAGAGTGCTTTGATCTCTGAGCCACCAATGCTCACTAAGGATAACTACTACTCTTGTAAAGTGAGGATGAAAGTATTCTTGATGGACCTCGATGAGCAAGTGTGGATGTGTATGGAAGAGGGATACTCGCTTCCCACGGAGACACTAGAGAATGAGACTTCTATGCCTAGGCCCGAGTCCATGTGGACTAATGACGAAGTCAAGGTTGTAGAATGGAACTCAAAAGGCATATGTGCCTTATCTTATGTAATGGATGAGATTCAAGCTAAACTCATCCAAACCACTCGAGATGTTCGAAGAGCATGGGAGATTCTAAGAGTCACCCATTAAGGTACCGAGAAAGAAGGAGGAACGAATTTAGGTGTCGTGAAGATAAAGCTTCAATGTTATGATTGTGGCGACTATGGGCACATCTCCACAATTATGGAAACTCAAAGAGAAAGAGTCGAAGGGGCAAATATAAGGCCTAATCTTGTAATGAATGTAAAGGAATCTTTTCTCACAATGTCTTTCATGCTTTACATGAAGACAATTCAAAAGCGGCCACAAGACACCCATCACTCAATGTTAACAATGAAGAAACTAGTTTGGATGATGATTACCATGAGAGCACAAGTCGTAGAAGCTTCGATGAAGAAATTTCAAGTTCCAAGAACTTGAGTGATGAAGGGTTGAATTTTGAAAATTTCATTAGAAGTACTCAAAGGTCCTTGAAAAAGAAAAAAAATCAAGAAGTTAAAGAAGGAAAACCTTAAACTAAGGACCAAGTTAGATAACTTATTGAAGATGGACGTAACTGATGTGTCTAAGTATGAGAAAGAGATTGATGATTGCCATCAAAGGATGAAGGAAATAAAAGATGTACTTGCCAACAAAAACAATTCCTTGAAGATCATCAAGGATAAAGAGATGAAGTGCCTTGGAGAATTGAAGAAGGCTAAGGTCATGCAATCTTAAGCTCAAGGCAAAAAAAGAGCTTCACCTCTACATCTTCCTAAGAGGAAGATTGATCTTGGAGAGACATCTAAGAATGGCCAAGTGAAAATGCCAATAAAGAATGGAGCTAAACCTCAATATTTAAGAGCTCTACCTCCAATCCTTCCTCAACCAAGAAGGAAAGATCAACTAGCTCAACCACCTCAACAAGCAAAACCACAAAGGTTCTACCAATCGGCTTAAGCTCCAAGGAGAAGCAAACCAATGCACCGTCAAAGACAACCTAATCAACATGGCAATGCCCGTATGAGATCACAATGCAATGGTATAAATTTTTACTTTTTACATATGTGTCATTTTTGTGGTATGATTGGTCACTTAAAACCAAAGTGCTTTAAATATATTAGGAGGTGTAGGTTAGAGATCATAAAAGATAAACGGTTAAAAAAGAGGGCTTACTTGCATGAACCTAAGGAACTTAGAAACATGTTTTGACCACTAAAAATTATAAAGTGGAACCTAGGTGGGTTAAAAAGATTGAACTCGCTTACCTTAGTGCCCAAGTGACTCCCATAGATGGAACTATGTCCATTTGACTTGGTAGGCCTATAATGGCTTATGCCTCCCATTGACTTCGTTGAATTTGATCCCAATTAGGGAGCTCAAGCAAAGAAAATGAATTTGCATGATTTGCTATGTGCAAAAAGTTGATTAATTTATGCTCTTTTGATAACTGCTTGAGATTCTTGGTTGAACATATATGCTTATATATATACTTGTAATCCATGTCATATTTTAGTTCAACAATGCATTTTGGACTAGAAGAATTATTTGGGATAGTACATTTGAATGACCTATAATTTATCTCCATGACATATGAACCTGATTATGACATGTTTAAAATGATATATGCATGATTTTTTTTAATTGCTTAAATGTAAATGTCTGAAAATGCAAATGAAAAGACTAATCAGTTAGGATCTTGTATCCATGCAATCAACTACGATTTTATATCCAAATTAGTCTTCCCTCTCTTCTTAATGGTTTGAACAAGTCAACAACAAATAAGGATTTTATATCAATTCATTCAATAAGGATTCTATATCCATGTCTTGTTTGGCTCTTAAAGATTGATATAGTTGTTTATGTGTTGATTTTTTTTTGAAAAACTATATCATGTTTGCTTATGACAAAAGGTTACAAATTGGTTGAATTCTTATGGAAATCCTTTTGATGTTTGCTTTGCCAAATACCATTGCTTGAACTTGAATGATATATGTCTTGCATGCGAAGCAACAATTTCACACATTTTTCTTAAAATAAAACTCTTTGAATCTCTCTCAATTATTTAAGTTGTATAAAGTTTGTGTATATGATTATGAAATGTAATTGTGCTAATAGCTCTCTTTCCTAAAGCAACCCGATATGGGGAGCTCCTTTGCTTATCTCTTGACAAAATGGGGGGGAAGTCTTGAGAGATATAGTGGGAGCATTGTTTATGCTTTGGGGGAGAAATCATGAGAGAGAGTAAACTTTTATGGGGATCTTTGCACATGCATTTCTTTATATTGCTTTATTGAGTCCAATTGCCTTTTGTTTTTGTTCACCTCACTTGCACTTGTTCTTGGAAAGTGCTTTCTTTCTATTGTGTGTAAGTATGATGATTTACGAAGAGACTGAAGACGTTGAAGACTTAGAATATAAGATGTCTCTTTTTGTAACGTTGAATAGACTCTCATGAACAACAGTTAGATTTTTTTTATTTGTGTGAGGAATTATTTGTGAGTGGTTGTTTTATCACGAAATAGCCAAAGAGTGAGATTGTAAGGACCTCAATTTTATGATTGGCTTATTTCATGACAAACCACACGACATTGGGGATGATTGTGTAATTGGTAACTTAGGTCCTCGTTGGCAAGCTTCCAATAATCTCCATGACATCAAGAGGAAAAGGTATATTCACTTAACTTTTCCTCTTAAAGAGTTTAGGTATATACACACACACTTTCATCATATTACTTTGCATTTGTACTTCCATGATTGTGTGATGTCTAAACTTACACGAGCACTTCTTTGTTTATCTTTATGTGTGGTTGTTGTTTGTTTCGTTTTTCGTTTGTTGATCGAAAGTGTCTGCACGTGCATGATGGTTTGCTTGTTTTAACACGTTGAGTGACCATTTAAGAAAGTTCCATTCTTCTCTTGTTTCGGACTTTGATCACACGGTTGTTTCCATGAGTTTGGGCATTCTTGCGGATGTCCAAATCTGACCTTTAGTCACTCAAATGACCATAACTCTTTCTACATTCATCCAAATCATGTTTTGTTAACTGGAGAAGATATTACACTTCCATACCTTTCCAACGGTATATTATATGAAAGGTTTGGTTGTCGTTTGGTCATGTTTTAAGAAACTTGAAAATCGAGCTGGCGTGCCGAATTTCCAGTGTACCAGTTATGCACGGGTCCTACCCGCGTATTCACCTGCGGAATCACCCATAAAGTCCTCTCGAGTGTTTTTCATAGTCCCGGTGAGCTAGTATATGTTCGAGTGAGTGAGTGTGGCTCATACTTGTGCACTGTACTGTTTTGGGGGTGGTAATATCATCATTTCATTGCTGCTCGTTTTCCCCACCTTCAAAAGCCTCTTTTTCTATCCTTCCACCTCACCTCTCTTGTATTTACTGAAAAACCTAAAGTGAGAGTCTTGAGAGAGAAAGCTTGATCAAGCTTTATTAACTCTTAAAACCTCAAACCTATCTTCATCTTGCTACCATTCATGTTCATTTATGGATCTAACTTATAAAGACTTGTCATTTATTGCTTAGGTTAGCAAATCTTCATATTTATTGTATATCTTTTGAAGAAATGACATGTTTGGGGTTTGTATTGTGATAACTTGCATCATCACATCATATTTTCCTAAATAGCTAATCTATTTAGGTTCATATATGCTGAATTGATAATTAGGATGGCCTTATGCATCTAGTCTAAATCATGAACATATATATGTATGCCTCGTTAATTGCATTTCTTAATTGCATATTGTTTGCCGATGATTATATGTTGTGACAACTTATGTTGGTTAGACTTTTATTGACATCTATACACCTAATTGAGTTCTTATATATAAGCATGTAGGCATTGTTTGATAACTAGGTTGTTTGATTGCATTATAACATTTGGTTAAACATTTTGTGTCTGGTCTTACATATTATTGCATTTGAGCAGAGTGTCATATATACACTTAGACCATATACTCTTCATAGAGTCAAAGTCTTGTTGCTTCTAGTTGAAGTTACACAAGCAAGTCAAGTCTTGCAACCAAGGGTTGGTTGGTAAGCAATTGGTCAAGTGCCAATGTAAAAGGTCAAATGGGGAAATGTAGGAGGTGTTAACATCAAGAGTAGTGGATCAGGGAATATCACTAGGGATTAAACCAAGATGGGAGAGTGGTAGTGTCCATAACCTGAAGTTATCGAGAGTGATAGTATGAGTATCACTTGAGAGTGTAACCTTTTACTCATATAGTGGATTTATGTGATCGTGTGTGGCAAGAAAAATAGCCTGTGGTTTTTCCAATTTGGAGGGTTTCCACGTATATATCAAGTGCTCTTTATATTTTCACACTTTACATTTGATTTTGTATGCTTGATTGTTGGATGAATTTTTAATATTGACTAATCAAGAAAAGTTGGTAATTAACTTGATTAAAACTTATTAACCCCCATCTAGGTTGTTTAGATACGCTTTAAGGGGATTTCAAAATTATACAAGAGAATTGTGAAATCGTAAATAAACAATCATTTATGATGCATTCTCATACACAGTGGCAACTGAAGTCCTAAATGATTATTATGAACCTCATAATCTCAAAGATTGTAGAATGATGTCTGATTGGTCTAAATGGAAAAAAGCAATTCAAACAGAATTGACTTCATTAGCCAAACGTGAAGTATTTGGATCAATAATCCAGACACCTGAAAAGGTCAAACCTGTTGGGTAAAAATGGGTTTTTTTTATACGGAAACGTAATGATAAGAACGAGGTTGTGAGATATAAAGCATGACTCGTAGGACATGGTTTCTTGTAGAGACCTGGCATCGATTTCAATGAAACATACTCTTCAGTGATGGACACAATTACGTTTTGATTTTTGATAAGCATGGCTGTCTTGGAAAGACTTGAAATCCGTCTGGTGGACATAGAATCTGCTTATATATATGGTTCACTGGATTCAGATATTTATATGAAAATTCTTTAAGGATTTAAATTACTAGAAGCATGCAACTCAAATTTATATTCGATAAAATTACCAAGGCACTTGTATAGACTAAATCAATTTGGACAGATGTGGTATAACCGTCTTAGTAAATATATAATGAAAGAAGGATATATTAATAATCCTATATGACCATATGTTTTCATTAAGAAATCAGAATCTATATTCCCTATCATAACAATTTATGTTTTCATTAAGAAATCAGAATTAGAATCGGGTTTACTTGGTTATCCTGATGCTGGTATCTGTCTGATCCCCATAAAGCTTGTTCACAAACAGGATATGTTTTTACATATAATGGCACATCAATATCATTATGTTCCACAAAACATACTTTGGTTGTTACAGCCTCTAATCTTTCTGAAATCATCGCTCTTCACGAAACAAGTGGAGAATGTGTTTGGCTAAGGTCAGTTATTAATCATATTCAAAATACCTGTGGATTTTCATTATGTACAGAAGTGCTAACACAGTTTTTTTAGAATAATACGGCTTGCATTTCTCAAATGAGGGGGATATATTAAGGGAGATAGAACTAAACATATTTCTTCTAAATTCTTCTTTACTCATGAACTTCAATAGAGCCGACAAATTGATGTTAACCAAATAAGATTTATAAAAAATCTTGCAGACCTATTTGCAAAATCATTTACTATTTCAACTTTTGAGAAATTAGTATATGGGATAGGCATGCATCTATTAGGATTAAGCTCAATAGCAAGAGTGTAATAATGTAATTGACAATCTTTTCATATTAATAAAATGATTTATAGTTTAACAAATCTAATAGCATTTATAGTTTAATTATTATAATTGTCAAAAGTAAATAATTAAAAAGTCAAAAGACTATGAGAAAAGAAAAATTGTTCATACATCTGGATATGTATGAGGTAGACACAATTCTTTAGTTAGTCTTGAACAGTATTCACAACTTAAGATAAATGTTGGGCATCTTTACCTAGTTAAAGTTGTATATTCTATTGCTAGCATTTGAGTGGGATCAAATTTATTATGATGAATCTAAAATCATCAAAGTATGGTGTCTTTAGGTAAAAGAATCTAGTGAACTAGGTGTATTGAATAGGATCACAGTGAAATACTTTATCCAGAATCGTCAATGGATAAAAGTTTTCACTTGAGGACAATCGGAGACTCTATCTCAATTCTGAGATAAATGATGGACTTAGGGTTACAAGTGTTTTCATTTGTGGTATCAATAGTACAATTATATAGCATAGTCTATCCTCGATAGTTTGGTGTTATTCATTTATTAATCGATAGAGGACTTCATTTATAGATATGGACATCGTTGCTCGATTTATTAAATGTGAGTAGAATATCATCATATGAATATTTTTAGGTTTTGGATATTGAATCTTAATGTTAAGTTTTCAATAGTGTCTATTGAAATATAGCTTCTGGACATGTCAAAATATCCAAGTTCAGAATGTGGACATATGAGTAAATATGGTAACTAGGAGAGCTATAGGTGGTCTATGAGCTCTTGGTGATTACTGGAATTATTCGTGATGATACACTATCTCTAATAAGGTTGTGTAGGGTACGAATGAGGAACATTAACATATTTTATCTTTATTTAAGTGTTCAATTTTAGTTCTTTAGTGGAATGAACATAAATTAATGGATCAAACCTGAGTGAATTATTTGGTTATTGTGAATAGATTATGTCTATTGGAGCTTAAATTTAGATAGCACGCCAAGATCTCCAACCCATACAAACTTGCATGGATCACTTGACATATTCTACCGGACCAATTTTTGGGTCTATCTAGAATTGTTTTTGGATTTTGGAAGGCAAAAGTTTTTGAGAGGTGCGGTCATATGTGATCAAGACATGAGGTAACTCTTCAAGTACCTGGAATGGGTGGCCAAGGATGTGGGAATCCTTGTGCGGCCTTAATGGGATGCACTTAGCGTTCCATTAAAACATTAATAATATAATTGGCATATTTTAATTAAATGGGTTGTTTAAATTATATTAATGTATTAATTTAGGGTATGTAGACTTGTTTCATTTTTAGTAAGAACGAGTCTAGTTCATATGAAGACTTTTTATTAAAGTCCAATGGATTTAATAAAATGGAAAAAACTATATTGTCCATAAATATATGATTGGACAGAAAGGCTTAAATAATTAGCATAATATATTGTTTTATTTTATTATTTAATTAAGTCAAAATCTTTTTCTAAGTAGGAGAAGTTCTCCTATTGTCATACTATTTTTGGTAGTATGATAGTATCAAAGAATTTATTTGATAAGAAGACAAACGAAAGGAATTTATTTATCTAGTCAAATTAGCAAGTCTTTAATATCTGTCAAAAATATAATTGACAATTGGTTTAATTAGAAAGTTTTTGATAAAGTCATAATTAATTTATATTCAATAATTTATTATTGGATAATACACTAGTGAGTTGGAATATGATAGAATAGGAAATTCAGCCAAGCCCTAAGTTTTTGTATGAGAAGTTGTTTTTTTATTTTGCTTTTCTTAATTAAAAAATTTCTCATCCAACGTTTTGTGTGAAGAATTCGGCCAAACATAGAGAAAACAGGGAAAGTTTTTGTTTTCGAAAGTGCACTAGTATCCTTTATATTAAGAGGTTTTGTGTACAACATCGAATTGGGTTCATGTGAGTTTCAATCAATCGATTGAGAATTCACAAGTGACCAAATATTCTTTGTTTTTCTCTTGGAGGATTATTGTGACTAAAAAGAGAAATTTTTTTTGTTAGGTATACAATTCAAAGAAAGGGAGCTCACACTCCTAGATGATTCACGTTCGTGATTGGATTGGAAGATCTTATGAATTCAATTCGGCGCAACATCAATTGTCACGTGAAAAAGGTACGATACGTTTTATTTATATGTTAATTAATCAAGTGTTAAGGTCCATTCTTTTAAAGAATTTTTTTTTGAAATATACCAATCGATATTTTCGCTTCCGCCGGGTGTTTTCTCCTACAGTGTCGACTTTGTAAATTACAAGATTAATGTTGAAGTTTTTATGAAGGGGAGTATTAAATCAAGGGTAGAAAAGTTTTGAATGGATATATGTTTACTATACTCTTTTTCCCTTTGATCAGGTTTTGGTCAACTTGATTTTCCTGACAAGGTTTTTAATGAGATAGTTTTTAAATGTCCAACCTCACTAGAACTAGAAGATCATTGTTTATATTTTTCCTAGATTTATTCTCATTGGGTTTTTCTTAGAAAGTAATAATACAAGTGATGGAAAATCCAAGGAGGAGTGTTGTAATAAAATGTGGATCTCCACTGCTTTGTTCCCCCGCTTGAATAAGTATAAATCCATCTATGATTGCATGTGGAGGAGAGTTCTTCAATTGCTTCATTCTTAAGTTAAAATAGGTGGCAAGTTAGATAGGAAATTGTAATAAGCACCCCTATATTGTTTGCCTATATATATGGCTTTCTATCGTAAATGTTGGTGTAGAATCTCTGATTTGACAACACGAGGCAAATATTCTCTCTCGTTATTCTCTCGTCGCTCTCATCTATGTTTCTTTTTTATTTTATTATCACAATTATTTACAACAAACCTCAATTAAAGAGACGAACTTCATTTGTACAATTGATTATATGGAAAAGAGTAAAGGCCATCGTTAAGAACCAGTTTCACACTTACTTTCAACTTAAAATATACGTATCGAGCACATTACGTAAACATGAGTAATTAAATTATTACTTTTGAGAAACCCAACGTTGCAGTAGAAATCACATAATAATAATGGTTTCGATTTATTTGCGACCAAAAATAAAAGTAAAAACTAATGAGATAAACTTTAGAACAGTTATTGAAAACATGTCCATATGTTTGTATTGAATATAACGTGAAGGGAATGTTACAAAGTTGTCGGAAAGTATAAATCCAGCTGCAAGACTACTAAATGATATAAACTTTAGAATAGTTATTACTGAAAATACACGGGGTGTGTCTAAATAATCTAGGGAGTTGAATAGGTAGTTAGTCAGTTAATTATCAATATTTTTCGATTAGTCGATATTAACACATTATCTAAAAAATAACAAGCGAGCAATCAACGATTTAAAGTTATAGAAAACAATGAAAACACGTTGAATTAATTTTTGTGAGAAACTCTTCAACTGGGCAAAACTCACTAGTTAGCCACCTAGTTAGCCACTCCAGTCCTCAAATCTACTATATGTAATGATGTTGACAACCTAGATTGACCTCTAGTCACCACATTCTCGTAACACGTTAGGACCTCTATTTTATGAGTGACTTATTGCATGAAAAACCACATTGGAGGGTGCTCTTATAATGGGTAGCTTAGGTTATGGTTGACAAGCTTCCAACATTTATGTGACTTCAATCACTTGACTTTGTCTCTTGAAGATATTATGTGTACACACATACTTACAAGCATTTGTATTGACATGCATTGTTAGCTTATTACAATATGGTGTGCTTATCTTAGAGATATTGCATGGTTATCTTAGAGCGATGTATTTCCACTAGAGAGGTCCTCTTTTCCTCTCTTGGTTTGGTCTTATACAATGAGTTTGGGCATCTTGTTGTTGTCCAAGTCTAACATTTATTCAATCATTTGACCATAATTTTTTTCTACAGATATCGAAACTTCATTTTGTAAACTGGAGTAAAAAGTAGACATCCATACCTTTTCAACGATATATAATATGAAATGTTTAAATATTGTTTGCTCATGTTTCGAAATACTCTCTTTATATACCCAAGACAGATGGGACTTACGAAACGACTTCCATCCAAGTCCCTTTGCAAGAAACTTTTTGACACCTTGATCCGAGATAGATACGACTTGAGAATTGACTTCCATCCAAGTCCCCAAGTTACTTTTTTATGCCATAAATCAGTTTTAAATCCAAAATGGCGTAGTTTCACTTAGGGTACCTATTTAAACTCGTCTTTCTCATCTTCTTTAAAGAAACCACAAAATTTAAGCCCTAGAGAGAGACATTTAGTGGCTCAAGAGAGAGAAAGCTTCAAGCTTCATATATTGACTCTCCAAACTCTCCAAACCCAAAGCCCATGTGCATCTAACATCATCAATCATTATTTGAGTATGAGTATTCTTGGTTTCATGATTAGGTAAGTTAGAACTTTGTTGAATATCATCTATTATTCTTCATACAATAGATTGGGTATGTATCCTTTGATTGAATACCTTGACTTTCTTTATTGTATATATTTATAAGTCTTAATTGTATGATTGGGTTTGTTTGTGATAGCTTGCATCATTAGGTCATTTATGCCTAAATAGATAACCCATAAATGTTCGTGTATGTTTAATTGATGATTAGGTTAGCTTTGTTCATCTAGTTATGTTTATGAATGTTTATGTAAGTTTTAAGTGACAATTAGGTTTTTAGAATTACTTTACATCTAATTGAGACCTCATATGTGTGCATGTAGGGTTGCTTGAGAATTAGGTTGTTAGATTTACATCTTAACATCTAATTAAGCATATAGTGTGTACTCTAACACTCATTGTATTTGAGCATAATTTGTTTGCTCACACCTAGGATTTAATTCTCTTTAAAGAGTCAATGTCTTGTGGCTTCTAGATGAAGTTGCAAGCAAATAAAGTCTTGCAACCAAAGATTGGTTGGCAATCATTCATTGCTAAGTGCCACTGTAAAAGGCCCATGGGGTAGAATAGAAGGTGCTCACCAAGAGTAGTAGATCAAAGGGTATTACTAGGTGTGGCAAGTGGTAGTGTCTATAGCCTGAGGTTAGTAAAAGTGAGAGTCCGTATATCACTTGAGGGTGTAATCTTCTTTTCATAACGTGGACTTTTATGGCTTAAGTGGCTAGTGAATCTAGTCCCATGGTTTTTCCTATTTGGAGGGTTTCCACGTAAAAATCAAGTGTTCATTACTTTCATCTTTACTTCATTTTTAATATTGTTTGAATTGGGTTTTGTTGTTAATATTGACTAATCAAAAAACTTCATCAGTTAACAATCCATTCAACCCCTCTACGTTGTTTAAACACTCCTTAGTTTATTTTTAATTGGTATCAAAGTGGATTCCTAGACATACAAAGGAGATCCTTCCTATTTTTGTGTTTCTTGCATTTTTGTGCATTTTGATTATTGCGTTTATTTGAATTCATCTCATTCATTAAACACTATGAGTGGCATTGAGATGTTATATGGTAATTTGATCTCCAAATCATTGTTGCTCATCGATGGAATTAGAAAAGGAACCTTGGAAGATTGGATTGATAGAATCTCTATCATGGTTAAGGATGCTTTAACCCTTAGAGTTCCGTGAGCACATATTTAGACAACATGACTTCCACCTCATCCATTATTTTTGCTCATGATGAAGATTCATATGAGTGTCAAATGCTCTTCCTCAATGCTATTAAGAAAAATCAATAGCTTTCCAAGTAGAATAAGAAATTGAGAAAGTGAAATATTTCCTCAAAGGAAAAGATCTATACTCTTGAAGAAAGCAAGCAAAATTGTCAAAACCAACATCAACAGTACAGAGAGATCATGTATGAGTAAACGGAAGAAATATCCACTATTATTTCTATTATGTAAACTATGGAGAAGAAGACTTCCACTGATAATTCCTTGAAGATAGACATGACTGATGTGTCTAAATATGAGAAGAAGATTGAAGATTGCCACAAAAAGATAAAGGTAATGAAAGATGAGCTTGCCAACAAAGATATCACCTTAAAGATTTTCAAGGATAGAGAGTTGAGGCACCTTAAAGAATAGAAGAACGCCAAGATTAGACAACCTCAAGCTCAATGCAAGAGCAAAGCCTCAACCAAGCAATCTGTAACTCAAGGAAAGTACACACAAGCCTTGACAACTCAATCAAAGCCTAGGAAATCTATGAAGAAAGGAAAAGTCCTTGAAAATTCTACCACCTTTTGAACAAACCAACACCCAATAAAGTAGGTGACCACTAGAGACTACAACAACTGAGGCATGCTCAACCAAGGAGGCAATATCAACTGACTCAACCATCTCAACAAGCTAGACCACAATGGTGCCATAAATCGGCTCAAGCTCAAGGGAGAAGCTAATCGATGCACCACCAAAGACAACAACATCAACATGGTGATGCCCCTATAAGACCTCAATGTAATGGTATAAATTCTTTCTTTGTACTTATTTGTCATTTGTATGGTATGATTAGTCACTTAAGATAAAAATTTTTGAATTACATTAAGAGGTTTTGGTTAGAAAGTGTGAGAGAGAAACAGTCGAAGAATAAGGCTCATTTACATGAACCTTTGAATTTTGAAACATGTCTATGACCACTAAAAATTAAAAGGTGGTCTCTAGGTAGGTTAGAAAGAATGAACCTGCATGCCAATATGCCCATGTGACATCATTACAACTAGGTCCGATGGACTTGGCAAGTGTATAGGGGCTCATGCCTCCTATTGACTAGGTTAGATTTGACCTAAAAAATGGGAGCTCAAGCAGAGAGAGCTGCTAACCGAAAATTCTTTCAAGGTGAGGAATATCGATTACCACTCTCAATCTGCTACCTAGGTAGGCGGTGGGGGTTGGTACCTCGTACCTAGGAGATTTGAAAGATGAAAGAAAATAGAGGTAATAATGTAAATGCTAATGGTGAACTGTTTTATTGAGCAAATGGATGATTTGATTGCAAGGGTGTTCAACAAACATTGAAATGGTACAACATTTGTAACAATGTGTTCTCTCTCTCTCTCTCTCTCTCTCTCTCTCTCTCTCTCTCTCTCTCTCTCTTTCACTCCGGAAACATAGTTGGAGATGGTGATTTTGTTCGTGTCGATAAGTGCCAAAATCTTATGGTGAAAAAACTGGCAAAGATGCTCTGCCATTTTTCTCCCTATTTTTTCGATGCCTTGTCAGGATCCTGATGTTTCCTTTTAACCCCTTTCTATCATCAATGAAAACTCTAAAATTTGAACCTATTAATTGGTCATGTTACGAAAATGATTGGCGTTGATGGAGGGAATCACATTACGTGCGAATTGCTCTTACTAATTATGTCAGGTTTCCATTTAAGTTTAAATACGATCGAAAGATGAATCTGTTGCCTATTTTGTCACATTATGGCACTTTAATGAAAAAGAAGTAAACTTTGCAGATGGAGGAGAATCATGATTCTGCGTACTAATGGCGATGTACGTTGAGGTACCAGTCTGGTGGCGTGGCGCTTGACAATTTATTATGGAGCTTTTCGACTAACTTTCTTCTTGCTTGATGGGTAAGATACGTACTTGAAAAAGGTGGCAAGATAGCATCGAGGTACTTGGGTACCAGTAGGACATCTTGGTGTCAAGTGAATGGAAAAAATGGTTCAAAACGCAACGGAAGCATGAGAAAAAGAAAATTAGGCATATAAAAAAAACATTTTCCCTTTTATGCAACGAGAACCTTAACCCTAGATTAATTGATGTATATAAAAAGTGCCGTACCTTTTTTTCATGATGATTGAACAAGCGTCTAATTGATTCCGTAAGATCTTGTAATCCAATCACGAACATGAATCACCTAGAAGTGCGGGCTCCCTTTCTTTGAATTGTATACCTAAGGATGGAGACAAACAAAATCCTTTCTTTGTTAGTTACAAATATCCTCCAAGAGAAAAATTAAGAACATCCGGCCACTAGTGAATTATCAATCAATTTGATTGAAACTCGCGTCAACCTTGATTCAATGTTGTACACAAAACCCTTATGCTGTAAAGGATACTGGTATACTATCGAAAACAAAAACGGTCCCCTTTTTTCTCTTCTTGGCCAAATTCACACACTATTGCCTAGAGTTGTTCGAATTTTGTCGAGAGTAAAAACCAATTTTTTTCTCCCTTAAAATTCTCTCTTGCTTGGCCGAAATCTCTCTTTAGAAAGTCCCAAGCTTTCACAAAATTAATTCTTGCAATTCATTATATGCTGGCCAAATTTCAAACACATATATATAGGATGATTAATCCTCTCTTAAGATGAATTTACTAGGTTGGCAAGAATCCTTTCCTTATGTGGATTTATTTGGTAGTTAAGAATCCTTATCTAAAAGGAATTCTATCCTCCTCTTATATATACATAGCTGGCCGAAATTCATAGGATATGTATTAGGAAACTTAATTCTTTTCCTAAGAAGGATTTACTTGGTTCTTAAGAATCCTTTCCTTATGTAAAATTACTTAGTGGTTAAGAATCCTTTTCAAAAAGAATTATGTCCTACACCAAGACTCCTAATCCAACTCAATAGTGTGTTTGTAACCATATTACAGACTTGCTAATTTGATTAGATAAATAACTCCTTTTATTTTATTTATCTACTTATCAAATATAGTCTTTAATATTAATTATACTACTAACAATAGTATAACTTTAGCAGACTATCTCCTATTAGGAAAAAGATTTTGACGTTTAATTAAATAATTAATTATTCAACAAATTAATTAATTTCCATTTCATTAAATAATAAAATAAAAATAATATAATTTAAGCTATTCTTAATAGCCTTACCGCCCAACACATGTATATGGGCCATATATTATTTTTCTTATTTTATTAAATCCATTAGACCTTAATAAAAAGTCCACATGTGAACTAGACATATTCTTACAAAAAGAAACAAGTTCACAAGAATACAATTCTAGATGGACCCCTAAATTGGTCCGGTAGAATACATCAAGTGGTCCATGCAAGTTCGTGTGGATAAGGGATCTTGGCGGGCTATCTAAATTTAAGCTCCAATAGACACAACCGAATCACAATCAACAAATAATTCACTTAGGTACGATCTATTTAATTTTAGTTCATTCCAATAAAGAACTAAAATTGTAACTCTTAATTAAAGATATAATAAGTTGATGTTACTCACTCATACCCCAGACAACCTTATTGGAGAAAGTGTATCCTCGTGGAGAATACCGGTAATTGGCAAGAGCTCATAGACAGCCTATAGCTCTCCAAGTTAACATATCTACTCATATGCCCACATTTTGAACTTGTATATTTTGACTTGTCCAGAAGCCATGTTTTAATATTCAATATTGAAAACTTAACGTTAAGATTTAATATCCAAAACCTCAAAAACATTCATATGATGGTATTCTACTCTCATTCAATAAATGGAGCCACAATGTCCATATCTGTGAAGTCCTTTATCGATTAACAAATGAATACCACCAAACTATCGATGATAGACTTGCTATATAATCGTACTCATTAATAGCTCAAATGATAACACTTGCAACCATAAGTCCATCATTTATCTCAGGATTGAGATAGACTCTCCGACTGTCTTCAAATGAAAACTTTTATCCTTTGACGGTTCTAGATAAAGTATTTCATTTTGATCATATTCAATGCACCTAGTGCACTAGATTCATTTTCCTAAAGACACCACACTTTGATTATTTTAGACTCATCATAACACATTTGATCCCACTCAAATGCTAGCAAATTAATCTGCAACTTTGATAATATAAAGGTGATTAACCTTTTATCTTAAGTTGTGAATGTTATTCAAGACTAACTAAAGAATTGTGTCTACCTCATACATATCTAGATGTACGAACAATTCTTCTTTTCTCATAGTCTTTTGGCCTTATGATTATTTACTTTTGACAATTATAATAATTAAACTATAAATTCTGTAAGATTTGTTAAAATAAAAATCACTTTATTACTATGAAAAGATTGTCAAATACATTATTATACTCTTACTATCGAGCATAATCCTAACAATGGTGCTAGATAGGAAGTATCATTGTCCCTGCTTATTTGAGTACCTGGTGCTTTCTATAGATGCTGATATTTCCCAAATGGTAGTATTGAGGTACTCAGGTACCATTTCAGACATCCTCGTATCAAGATGTTAAGAAGACGGCACCACGATACTAGCTTGTTCTGGTACCTGGTAGCCTATGGAGACATGCATTTCGATCCTATTCCAGATATTGATATCAAGGTCCTTAGGTGACCTAGGACATGGTTTCTCGAGGTAGGTCATAGCAAGTAGTCCTTACCCAATATCAAGAGGTACATTCTGCCAGGTAAAACCAGTGGAAAAATTCTCTTTGATCCCCTGCTAAAAATATCTATTAATAGAAGTGTCCCCTAACTTGAACACCGGAGACTAGTTTGGGTTGAGTCACGTTCTCAGGATCGTTTGGAAAATTTTCCATTTTCAACTGATTACCAGAATCTGAGATGAAATCTTCACATTAAATTTTCCATTATCGGGCAAGGAAACCTAACTTGTTTGAAAAAAACTAAACGGTTAGCGTGTATATTGAAATTGTCTTTCCCATCAGCCGCGCATCTCATTTTTTACATCATGCTCCTATTATCTATTACTATTTCATTCCTTCTATTTAAACAGGTGACCTCTTTCATTTTCTTCACACCTCAAAATTCCTCTTTTGAGTTTCAATAACCCCATCTTGCTTACCCTTTGCTTCCTTTTTCTTCTTCGAACCTCTCTCTTTCGGTCTTTTATCATTTCTTTTACTGCTACCATGTCTTCCTAAAAGTTAGATAGTGTTGACAAGATCCTCAAGGGTGATTCCTCTAAACCTGTTCAGGGGAAGAGGGCTCGCAATGATGACAGTGGTGAAAGCGTTGCCCCCTTACTCCAGCACCGCCTCTCCAATCGAAATATCTCCATTTGAGCTGGTTTCTCGAATAATCCTTATACTATGGTTAAGATAGTGGAGGAAGACTTAGGTGAGGTATCTGGCGAGGTTAGGGCCAGTGGAGACCTAGTCAAAGTTTATTCGATGTTACTAGGGGGTTCGTTTACTCTTCCTTGTGACTTTCGTGTCATCTCGGATTCTGCCACTACGACCAACATAATCTGGTGCTTGAGGATGAAGTTTTTAATTTCCAATAATATCATGATCACCATCCCATATTAGGGATATGATATGTACACCCCTCCTTCAGGCGAGCATCTGATTCATGTCGCTGCTTTCGACAGTAGAGTCAAGCTACCTCTCCACCAGAGATTCTTGAGGCATTTAGTTGGGTTTATCATGCTGTGAAAGGAGCAATGCGAGAAAGACGACCTTAATAGGGAATTGGGGGTGGACAAGCTGAGGTACGTCTTTAAGGTTACTGCCAACTCATTTAGTCGGAGGGGTAATTTTACACCTGGGCGAAGAATAGTCTAAATTTCAAAATACCAAGAGCCACGAAGAAGATACCTCTGGAAGTAGGAATGGGTAGTGGTTGGTAATGATTGGTGAAATTTAGTTCACATCGAGGTGACGAAGTTTGAGGTCCCTACCCGGTTTAGTGGCAAACCAGTCTTGAAGAAAGCTACCCTCTCTGGAGAATCGAAGGCAATCCTGAAGGCCTTCACTGACAAGTCCTTCATTAACTTGTAGTGTCCTACTTCGATCCCTTTGATACTGGTAGGGTAGAACGCTACTTGCGTATCTTACTCGCTTCTCTAGGTAGACGAAATCTTCTATTTCTACTTCATTGTGTTTCTTAGTTGACCTTGGTTAATTTTAACTCTTTCTTGTTTCTTGTAGTGTTTTTGGTTCCTCTACCGATCCTGGGACATCTCGAACCTTTTGATGAACTGTCTTTTTTTTCTTTACCTCCTACTCCTACAAGGTCCCTTACTACCAAGTTTGTCAGGACTTCTCTTTCACCTACCAGAACTACAAGAAGTACCACTTCATTAACCTCAGCAAGGCAGGATAGATGTGGGTTAGTCCTAGTTGGGGTACCAAGGGCACCCCCTCCTTTTTCCTTTTGATCCAGATCCCAGATGGATGTGTTTGAATCCAAATTGGTGAGTGTAAGTGGTCAAGATTTTGTTGCCCCTGCTGTTTCTACTATTGCTACTTCTATTAATGTTACTACCAACATCGTTGTTGCTACTACTCCAGTTAGTGTTCCTCTTCCCCCGCCTACTACCATTCCTATCAGGGGAGGGGGATGTGTTGACCTAGCTACGACCACTGTTGTCATCGATCATAGAGAAAAAAACCCTATCTTGGTAAATGATTAAGGGCCAAGTTGAGATTTTGGATCGATTCATAGCCTCTTGTCCAAGTAGGGGGCTATGAGATATGACTTATATGCTGGTGCATGTACTGATCACTGAGGGTTCTGCCATCTATACCTAAGTAAATATCCTACTTCCTATTTCTCCATAAGTGCACGATTAGTAGCTGGATGGTAGTTAACATGTTCTTGTGACTTGCAGGCCTTCAATTTTAATGTTGTCTTGAGCCACCAGATGGGCTCTCTCAGGATACGTAATAAAACTGCTGAGGCCAAATTCAAAGTGGCACACAGGGAGCTTGCTCAATAATAAGCAGACAAACAAGTGTTGCATCGGATCTTGGAGCAAATCGAGAAATCCCTTGAGCATTCCCAATACGATGCTGAGCGGTACAAGCGTGCCTATGACTTGGAGGCCCTCAAGTCGAAACACCGCGCTTTGGTTTGGGATATCTGTAAGGAAAAAGTCAAGGAGCTAGAAGGAGACAACCAGGTTCTGCATGCTGAGGTAGCCAGTATGGAGGCGGAGGTGGACATATCGTTCAGAGACAACTACTTCTATACTGATTTTTAAGCAACTTAGGCTCTGCCTCCACCATTTGACCTGCATACCATTGAAAATTGGGATAGGGTGGAGATAAAAGAGACGACTCGAAAAATGGCGGATCTTGCTACTGATTAGGCTGACACTTCTCGAGCTACTAGAACTGGTGAGGGGGCAGACGAGGATGAATACCAACGATATATCTCCTCTTTCCTACCTGGTACTGGGGCTATTGAAGCAAATCTTTCCTCAAAGTCCAATAACAATGTCACAACCTAGGATGAAGGAATTGACTCAATCCTGCCTGTTACTCCATTATTACCCTATTTGATGGTGGGAAACCAATCCATTTCCAATGAGGTAGTGGAGGACCGAACTGCCACTAAGTAGGTGGCAGAGCAAACAGCTACCAATGAGGTGATTGAGTAAGTATCTGGCTAGCCCCTATTATACTGGGTGTTAGAGTTAAGCTCTTTGAGGAGGTGAGAGTGAATGCTGAAGAAGTAGTAGTAGGGGAAACAAACTTGGAAAAGGTCGATGCATGAACCAGTTGAACGTACTGGCTTTTTATGTTTTCTATAAATGAGGGTGGGCTCCCCACTAGATCAGGGAAATTTGCTAAGTCATTCTTTTTTTAAACATGTAGCCCGACAAAAAGGGATATGCTCCTTTGGTTTGATGATTGGAGGTTTCTTCTTCTTTTTCTTTTCATTTGTATTTAGTTATCGTTATTCCTTTGTTGAATCTGTCTATCTCCACATATATCACTGGTTGGACATAATAATCAAACCCTTGCATACACCTGACTTTACAGTTTTTTGTAATATAAGAAGGCTTAAATCTGTCAAGTATAAGAAATCAAGCACACCATGTGACTAGTACCAGATTACTAAGGAACTTAGTCATAAATTTTTCCTGAAGAACATTATCAAGATTAACCATTCTTTTTGTGAAGTCATGGTACCACACATCCATATTCGGAGAACTTTGGTAATTAGGTGGAAAACCAATCCGACAAATCCCGGTACATAGGACTCCCATGTTCATGGTTCCTTGTTACTTATATAGTGTTGTGGTCGGTGGTATCTAACAACCCTGTATCAAATCCCCTGTGTATTCCTGGTAACATGAGAAAACTTAAAAACTGAGAAGGAGAAAAAACGTGTGATAATTGACCAGTACCAGGTTTTTATGGTAATAAATCAAGATAATCCCTGTGGAATTTTGTCAAAGCTGATTATCGTTTCTACAAAAATCGAGGTACCAAGCAACCCTTTTATAGGAATTTTGGCACTTAGGTGAAAACCCAATCAAGTACCTTCCTCGTGGTACTTATCATTTCTTTACAAGGGAAAACTAGTATCCATGCCATCTTGATCTTGACAGGTAAATATGTTTTTACGACCCAAATCCTTATTGGGGGTGGTATCCTGACCAAAGCATTAAGAGTGCCATTTCGCTATCTTGGTCTCATGGTTTGGCTGGCAACTATGCATTTATGCTCAGAACCTTTTTAGGGATAGTAGCGGGACCAAGGTATCTTGAGGGCCATTTGGCTATCCTAGTCTCGTGGTATGGCTGGAAATTGTACACTTATGCTCAGACCCTTCCTGGCGGGGTTGCCCGATCAAGGGCATCAGGATGATCATTTGGTTATCCTAGTCTCGTGATCAAGCAGGTAACTATGCACTAACGCTTAGACTCTTCTTTACAGGGGGTAGTGCATGGCTAAGGCAATGGGGTAGTTGTGTTGTTTTTCCTGGTTTATGGTGACAATGGTGAACATCAATAGTGAAAAACATGGTGACAAAATAACATAAATGGATATGAAGAGAAATGAAGAGTCTTTTATTGATGATCAATTGGAGATATATAGCGTTTATGTGGTACAAATACCTGGATGGTACTGGTCAGTCTCAAAGTCTACATCTATTTATGGGTAAAATCTCTTCAAGTGGTCCACGTTCCAAGAGTGGTCAATAGGTCATTCATTCACTTTTTCCAACTTATAAGCTCCGTTAACGACCACTACTTTCACTAGGTAGGGACATTCCCAATTTAGTGCCAATACCCAATCTGTCCGGTTCCTAGTGTTTTGGGTCACCTGCCGGAGTACCAGGTCTCCTTCCTTTAAACTACAAGCCTTAACTTTCTTATTGAAGTACCTCACAATTCAGCTCTGGTAAACCGTTACTCTTTCTGCCACCCTATCTTATTTGTCCTCTATGAGGTCCAGCTTGGCCCTCAGCTTGACCTCGTTACTTTCAAGCTCAAAGTGCTAGACCCTGACGAAGTTTGACATGTTCTCCATAGGGAGGACTGATTCTGCCTCGAAAGCTAAGGAGCAAGGGGTTTCTCCAGTTGTGGTCCTCTTTGTAGTGCAGTACACCTAGAGTACAACAGGGAGCTCTTCTTATGCACTTTCATTTCTTCTGTTGTAGCTTCTTTTTCAGTAGCCTTTTTGATGGTTTTATTGTTAGCTTCTACCAGGCCGTTGGTTTGGGGGTGAGCTAGTAATGTTAGGTTTTAGATTTGTGTTGGCTTGATTCCATAACAAAACTTCATTTCTTTGTAATGCTTAATTGATTAAGTGGTTCGTGATGATAAGAGGTTCAAGGAAGAAAATAATCTTCTCATGATGCAAAGTTCGTCTTCAAGAGGATTGGTACTATTCTTGGATGCTAAGGTATCGAGATTCTTTTTCCTCTTGCAAGGCGTAAACGCACACACATGCAATTCATTCATATGTGTCCCTGCTTAGTTGTGTATCATTAAATGTGCACACACACACAATTCATACATTTGTGCCCCTGCATCGTAGCGCATCATTTGGTATAACACATTCACACACTTGAAGTTGAATGCTCTTGCATTGGTATGAAAGTAACATGTTTTGGAAAATGCGTGATTGGAGACTATCTCTATGTAGTTTGCATTCTTGTGTGAAATGTGTTTATTTGTTTTTATGTTTGTATAACATGGATCTTGAACTTGATTTTAGTCTTAGATTATTCATGATTGAGTTTCGGTCATTTCGGTTACTCATACTGTTGATTTCGAGTTCTAAGTTAAAAGATACTACATTTTCAACTCATGTTGCATACATTGTCTTCGTCTTCATATATCAAATCAAATTATTATTTTATGGGTTGACTATCTTATATGTCCATGTCTGTGAGGGAGTCTCAGTTTGTAATCTTTAAGCGGATTCGAATTCAGAGTTTGGAGGCCAAAGAACGGTCGAAGAATGCGACAGGAGCATAAGGGAAGAGGTGTGATGGCACAAGCCATCACTTGGCACCTTCCCGAGATGGCATGTGGCCATCTCGCCCCTCAAGGCCTTGCTGCCCCGAGAAGCCCACGCGCCATCTCGGGGAGGCACTAAGGCATGAGAGCAAAATGGTCTTTTGGTTTGTTTCTCTTTAAAACCTCTCATTCCCTCTCATTCCCTCTCATTCATTAGAAGTTGAGAAAAACGAATTTGAAGAACAAGTGCAGAATTTCTCTCAACATTTTGATTTTTGTTTTTGTGATAACTTCTTCTTTTCTACTCCGAATCACTTGATTCAAAAACCGATTTCGAGATTATTGAAGAGTTCTACATACCCCAAGCTTTTCTAGAACCAAAGTATGTTTATATTTTTCATCGTGACCAGATCTTTGTTCGCGATTTTCATCCTTGTTGGTAAAATCATCTTCTTCTTGGTTTTCTTCTTAGATATTCTTATTGATTGATGCTATTTGATTAAGAAGCATGACTAAGATGATTTTGATATCATTTCATGGTTTGTTGATTTGATTTTCAAGTTTAGCTAGATTTGTGATAAATTGAATGATTTGTGCTAAACTTGATAAACATGAAATTACTTCTAGAAATCTTTTGCTCTTGTGCTTGATTGTCTATTTCTAGATCTAGTTTAATGTTCTAAGAACTAGGTTGTGTTTCAATTGGTGTCTATATCTTCATATCTATGTTATTAGTTGATAACATGCTTAGATTTTCTAGATACATTTGTTATTGCTCTTTGAAAGTATAATCTAGCTATCTAGTTGCATGTTCATAGAATTTGTTGATCATCAATTTCTATGTTGAGTGCTTGTTTGCGTTTTGCATTCATGATCACTTAGATGCCTTGTGAACAGGTAGGAAGTCTCATATCTTAGAGTGATTCTTTGATTTGAGCAATTGGAAGTCTTTGCTAGAGTTGAGAGGAATTGGATAGCTAAGCAAGTGGAAGTCTAGACAAGAGGTGTGAGACCTCGGATTGTTGAGCAAGGAAGTCTCAACTATAGTCGGGAGGACTCGGATAGTTGAGCAAGAAGTCTTGCCTAAGGTCGGGAGGATCCGGATAGGTTACCAAGGAATCTTCCTAGAGACAGGAGGTTTTTGATAGGAAGTCAGCATAGTAGATCACTAGGTTCAAGGGTAAAGTGAAAGTGATAGCTTAGAGAGCATGTGTTGATTGCTTGAGTGTGTAGCTCTTATTTGAAATAGTTGATTTGCTTTCGCCGGTGGTTGTGGTATCAACCCGTGGATGTTTCCTGTTTGGAGGTTTACCACGTAAATATTGTGTGTCATTGTTTGCAATTTTCATTAAGCATTATTAAAATTGCATCGACTTAAAAGAAGACAAAAATTAGAGCATATACCTATTCACCCCCCCTCTAGGTATATTCACACTATAAAGACAAAAGGAAATTTCAACTAAGGTAAAGCAGATATTAATAGCTAGATTGTCACAAAACTCCTTGAACCTCGCATTGTAGATTTGTTTGCCAATGTCAGTGAAGATGATCATCGGGGTCCCGAATCAACAAACTACACTCCTTTTGAAAAACTTTGTTGTGTTTTCCTTTGTGATTTTGCATAATGGTTTTGTTTCCACCCACCGGGTGAAGTAGAAGATAGTAATTATTATATGCTTGGCTTGTCCAGAAGCAGTAGGGAGAGGCTTGATCAGATCCACCCCCAGATGGCGAAAGGGTATGATGAACTGATGGAAAAGAGTTGCTTTGGTGAAAGGTGATTTAGATTGGCTGTCTTCTGGCAAGGTTCACAGGATTGATTGAACTATCTTGCATAATGGTGTAGGGTTGGCCAACAGTATCCTATGCGTAACACCTGGCCAGCTAGTGCCTCTCAGCCAAAATAACATCATCTGGGTGGAGGCAAGAGAGCAGGGGTAGTGACTTTCTTCTACGGTACATGTGTCTATCTATCATGCAGAATAGAGTCGAGATCCTTTTAAGCTTGCGAGATTGATCAGGATCATCGGGAAGCTTCTCTTCCTACAGGTAATCAACAATGGCAACTATCTTACATGGGAATCGGTCTGCCGGGTTGACCTCATTACCGCTTGCTATGTTGGACTTAGAAATAACCTAGAGCGGTACCCCTATAAGTAGAGCTTGACCTACGCTAACTATTATCTTGCCAGAAGGTCTGATCGATGGTTCTGTTAGAGAGGTATCTGTAGGAAAAAATCAGTTCAAAACGCGGCGGAAGAGTAAAATTAGGGTATGATAAATTTAAAACTTTCCCCTTAAAAAGAAAGAACCTTAACCCTAGATTAATTAATGTATAATAAAAGTATTATACCTTGTTATCGTGACGATTAAACAAACATCGAATTTAATTCGTAAAATCTTCCAATCCAATCACGAACGTGAATCACATAGGAGTGTGGGCTCCCTTTCATGAATTGTATACATGAGGATGGAAACAAACAAAATCTTTTTCTTTGTTAGTCACAAAAATCCTCCAAGAGATAAGAAAGAAAGTTAGGTCACATGTGAATTATCAACCAATTTGATTGAAACTCGCGTGAACCTTAATTCGATGTTGTACACAAAACCTTTTGATGTAAGGGCTACTAGTACACTATCGAAAACAAAAGGTTACCCTATTCTCTTCTCCTTAGCCGAATTCAATACACAATATCAACGAGTTGGACGAAGTTTTTTTTTATAACTAAGAAAAAACAAATAAAAAACAACTTCTCACACCCAATATTAGATCTTGGTCGAAATTCTATATAGGAGTATATATAGGTGGTCGAAAATCCTCCTAGAAAGAGGATTTCTACTTCACTAAGACTCCTATCAACATTTGGATTCAATCCTCTTAAAAAGAGGCTTTCTTGTACACACCAATACTCCTAACTAACTCAAATGGTTTATTTTTTAAATAACCAATTATTGAATATAAATTAAATTGTGACTAAATCAGAAACTTCCTAATTTGACCAATTGTCAATTAGAGTCCTAATAGAAATCAAATACTTCCTAATTTAAATAGACAAATAAATTCCTTTTATATATCTACTTATCAAATTTAGTGTTTGATACTTATCATATTACTAACAATAATATGACACTAGGAGACCTTCTCTTACTAGGAAAAAGATTTTGACTTTTAATAAAATAATTAATTAATTAACAAGTTAATTAATTTCCATTTAAATAAATAATAAAATAAAAAATAATATAATAAGCTACTATATAGCCGCTCAAGCCAATATATATGGGCCAAATATTGTTTTTCCTACTTTAAAAAATCCACTGGACCTTAATAAAAAGTCCACATGTAAACTAGACCCAATCTTACAAAAAGAAACACATTTACATGCCTTAATACAATTCTAGATGGAACTATTAATTGGTCCAGTGGAATATATCAACTGATCCGCGCAAGTTTGTGTGGATAGGGGATCTTGACGGGCAATCTAAATTTAAAATCCGATAGACATAACCTATTCAGAATCAACAAATAATTCACTTAGGTCTGATCTATTAATTTTAGTTTATTCCACTAAAGAACAAAAATTGAACTCTTAAATAAAGATAGAATAAGTTATTATTGCTCATTCATACCCTACACAATCTTAATGGAGATAGTGTTTCTTGTGAAGAATACCAGTAATCAATAAGAGCACATAGACCGCCGATAGCTCTCCAAGTTACCATATTTACTCATTTGACAACATTTTGAACTTGGATATTTTGACATGTCCAAAAGCCATGTTTTAACAGACACTATTGAAAACTTAACGTTAAGACTTAATATCCAATTCCTCAAAACATCCATACAATGATATTCTACTCTCATTTAATAAATGGAGCCACGATGTCCGTATCTATAAACGAAGTCCTCTATCGATTAACAAATGAATACCACCAAACTATCGAGGATAGACTATGCTATATAATCGTACTCATTGATAGCTCAAATGATAACACTTGCAACCATAAGTCCATCAATTATCTCAAGATTGAGATGGAGTCTCCGATTGTCTTCAAGTGAAAACTTTTATCCATTGACGGTTTTCGGATAAATTATTTCATTGTGATCCTATTCAATGCACCTAGTTCACTAGATTTCTTTACCTAAAGACACCACACTTTGACGATTTTAGACTCGTCATAACACATTTTATCCCACTCAAATGCTAGCAAAAGAATCTACAACTTTGACAAGATAAAATCGCCCAACCTTTACCATAAATTGTGAATATTATTCAAGACTAACTAAAGAATTGTGTTTACCTCAAACATATCAAGATGTACAAACAATTCATCTTTTCTCATAGTCTTTTGACCTTTTGATTATTTACTTTTGACCTTTTGATTATTTACTTTTGACAATTGTATTAATTAAACTATAAACGCTATAAGATTTGTAAAATTAGAAATCACTTTATTAATATTAAAAGATTTTCAAATACATTATTACACTCTTGCTATTGAGCATAAACCTAACAATCTCCCACTTGCTCCATAGCAAGTGTGCCATATCTTTAATCCTCATATTCTCCAGGTGCCCATCAAAACTCTTTTGTGGAAGAGCCTTTGTGAAGGGATCCGATAGATTTTCTGTGGACATGATCTTGGTTATCGTCACGTCTCCCCTATGTACAATTTCTCTTAAAAGGTGATACTTTCTTTCAATGTGTTTTCCTCTCTTATGACTTCTTGGTTCTCTCGAATTAGTTACTGCACTTCTATTGTCACAGTAGATAGTGATCTGCTTATTCATATCAGGAACCACTTCTAAGTCAATCAAGAATTGGCGGAACCAGACAGTCTCTTTTACAGCTTCGTATATGGCAACATATTAAGCTTCCATTGTGGAATCAGTAACATGAGACTGCTTGATACTCCTCCATATGACTGCCCCTCCTTCAGGTGTAAACACAGATCCTGATATTGATCTTCTAGAGTTTGAATCCAATTGGAAATCCAAATCTGTAAACCTAACAGGAATTAAATCCCATCCAGAGTATACAAGCATATAATCTCTTGTTCTCCTGAGATACTTGAAAATAAGCTTGACTTTCGTCCAGTGATCAGGGTCAGGTTTCGATTGAAACCTGTAAATTATGCCAATAATAGAACAAATGTCTGGTCTACTGCAGAGGATTGCATACATGAGGCTTCCAACTGTCGAGTCATATTGAACCCTACTCATGAATTGCTCTTCATGTTCATTCTTAGGACGTTTGATTCCATGTTTGAACGATAACATACCTTTCTTGGAATCTTGCATGAAAAACCTAGACAAGCTTTATCTATGTATGAAGCTTGGAATAATACAATTGTTATATTATTTCTATCCCTTATTATTTGGATACCAAGACTATAACTTGCTTCTTCTAAGTCCTTTATATCAAATTGTTTTGCTAACCATTCTTTTACTGATGTCAATACACCTACATCATTTCCGATGAGTAGTATATCATCAACGTGAAGAACTAGGAAAACAAACTTGTTGCCTTTTATCTACTAGTATACACAAGGTTCATCAAGGTCTTGAATAAATCCAAAACCTTTTTACAGCTTGATCAACCCTTATGCTCCAGGATCTGGATGCTTGCTTCAATCCATATGTAGATCTTTGCAACTTGTAAACCTTTTCCTCTTGGCTCTATTCAATGAATCCTTCTGGTTGCATCATATATATGCTTTTCCTAAGACTTCCATTAAGGAAAGCTATCTTGACGTCCATTTACCAAATCTCTAGATTTAGGTATGTCGCAATGGATAAGAGTATCCAAATGGATTTAAGCATGGCCACATGAGATAAGGTTTCCTCATAACCAATACCTTCCTTTTATGTGTAACCTTTAGCTACCAATCTAGCTTTAAAGGTTTTCACTTTCCCATCCACTCCTCTATTACTCTTGTATGCCCATTTGCACCTAATGGGTTTTATCCCTTTAGGCAAGTCCACAAGAGACCAAACTTTATGTTTGAACATAGATTCAATTTTGAATTACATTGTATTTTTCCAATGGTGACAATCAACACCTTTCATAGCTTCTTTGTACCTGTAGGGATCATCGTCATCCAAGATATTCTCTTCTGATTCTCCTAGACTGATGTATCTCTCGGGTTGTCTACTAACCTCCCATTACACGAGGAATGGTAGATTGTTGATCATGTGTTGGTGTGGAACTTACAATTGGGCTTGGTTTTGAAACCTCTTGTAGAATTGTATCTCTTGAAAGGTCATTCAGGATAATTATACTTTTAGGCAGAAAATTATTCATATAGTCATGTTCTAGAAATTTAGCATTTGTCGAAACAAATACTTTATGATCTGAAGGACTATAGAAATAATATCCTTTGGTTCATTTTGGATACCCTTTAAGTACGCATGTTTTTGCACGAGACTCCATCTTTTCTCTCTTTCATCTTAACACGTGCGTAGGACATATAAATATCCTTAAGTGTTGTAAACTAGGCTTTCTCCCATTCAACAACTCATGTGGTGTTTTAAGAACTAACTTAGATGGTACATCGTTTAGAATGCCTCTACTTCAATAGTAAACATATATCCTGATGTTGATCTTCTAGAGTCATAATCCGATTGGAAATCTGATTCTATATACCCAATAGGAATTAAACCCCCTCTAGAGTATACAAGCATATAATCTCTCATTCTCCTAAGATACTTAAAATATGCTTGATTGTCGCCCAGTGATCAAGGCCAGGTTTTGATTGGAACCTGTAAACTATGACAACAGCAAAACAAATGTCTAGTCTATTGCATTGTATTGCATACATGAGGCTTCCAACTGTCAAGGCATATGGAACCCTACTCATGAAGTCCTCTATCAATTAACAAATGAATACCACCAAACTATCGAGGATAAACTATGCTATATAATTGTACTCATTGTTTGCTCAAACGTAAGTCCATCATTTATCTCAGCATTCAAATAGACTTTCCGATTGTCTTCAAGTAAAACTTTTATCCATTTAAGGTTTCTGGATAAAGTATTTCACTATGGTCATATTCAATGTACCTAGTGCACTAGATTCCTTTGTCCAAAGAAACCACACTTTGATTATTTTAGACTCATCATAACACATTTGAACCCACTCAAATGCAAGCGAAAGAATCTACAACTTTTACCAGATATAAACGCCCAACCTTTATCTTAAGTTGTGAATATTATTCAAGACTAACTAAAGAATTGTGTCTACGAACAATTCTTCTTTTCCCATTGTTTTTTGACCTTATGATTATTTACTTTTGACAATTATATTAATTAAACTATAAATGCTATAAGTTTTGTTAAACTAGAAATCACTTTAATAATATGAAAATATTGTCAAATACATTATTGCACTCTTGCTATTGAGCGTAATCCTAACAGTATATGCTCTATCTTGAAACCCCTGAACAAATTTTTATACTACTGGACTCGTTCAAGATAATATACCATGTTGTCACCTTTTGCCGGATAGAGCCTGGTAACTTGGTTGACAACCAGCAGTGAATCACTCTTAACATAGAGCTAGTCTAATTTCAGCTCAACTGCTACCCTCATTCTTGCTAACAAAGCTTTGTACTCGACTTCATTGTTTAAGGCACCGAACTCGAGGCAAAAATAGTGGCAGAGCTCGTCCTTTTCAGGATCAGTAAAGATGATTCTAGCTCTGTTATTTTCTTGGCTGAATGCCCCATACGTATATTTGACCAAAACATCTCGGTCAACTGTCCAGTCTACTAGTTCATGATCCTTTTAGGGAGACCAAAACCTGGCTTGGAAGAGTACCGGGATCAGGATTTCCAAAGAACTCATCCATAAATCCATCAATACTTGGGATTTGATGGTAGTCCTGGCCTTGTATTTGATATCAAACTTAGTGAGTTCAAGAACCTAGAGTACCAATCTCGTTGACACATATGGTCTTTGTAATAATTGTAAAGAGGTTGATCAGTGACAACAATAATCATGTGAGCTTAGAAGTAAGGGCGTAGTTTCCTAGCCGAGGTTACTAGGGAGAAGGAAAGCTTTTCTAGGAGAGTGTAGTTTCTCTCTGGTTTGGTTACGGCATGGCTCACATAGTAGATAGGCAGTTGAACTCTATCCCCATAATTCTTAACCAAAACCCCACTAACTGTTACCTCTGAAACGGCTAGGTATTTTTTTACCTCTTCCCCGAGTACCGGTTTGACCAGCAGTGGCGAGCTTGATAGTTATCTCTTCAAGGACTAGAAATCCTGCTCTCTGTCCTTGTCCAATTTCATGTTTCTTCCCTACTTAATAGCCTAGAAAAAATGGAGCCATTTATCAATGGGCCGTGATATGAAGCTGTTGAGAGCCGCTATCTGACAAGTCAACACTTGTACCTATTTAAGAGAGTTACGAGATTCGAGATCCATGATGCATTGGATTTTCTTTGAGTTTGCTTCTACGACCCTCTTATGGACCATGAACCCAAGAACCATTCCTACAGCTACCCCGAAGGCATACTTGGCAGAATTAAGCAGAATTTGGTTCTCGTTTAATATTTGGAAGGTTCGACGGAGCTGGTCCTGGTGCTACTCTACTACCTAGGACTTTGTAAGCATATCATTAATATCGACCTCCATTGTCCTTCCTATCTTTTACATGAACAACCGGTTAAAAAATCATTGATAGGTGGCACCTATATTCTCGAGACTAAAGGGCATTACCTTGTAGCAACAGAGGTCTTGCCTGGTAATGAAACTGTTGTTGCCTTAGTTTGTTGCGTGCATCATAATCTGGTTATACCTTGAGAATGCTTCCATGTAGTTGAGGGGCCTATTTCCCGCAGTAGAGTCTACCAATTGATCAATCTTGGGTATGGGGAAACTGTTCTTTGGGTAGGCGCGGTTGAGATATGTATAGTCAATGCACATATGCCACTTTCCATTAGCTTTAATGACCATCACCAAGTTGGTGATCCATTCTGAGTATTAGGATTCACGGATGAATCTGGCATTCAACGATTTGTCGACCTTATCCTGGACTACAGTATTGCTTTTGGGGTTATAGTGTCACTTCTTCTTTTTAACCGATTTGAAGGTGGGGTTGACTGCTAACATGTGAGCTGCTAAGGAGATAGGGATCCCTAGCATCTCATCTTGACGAATTTAGGGGGATCATCCTCCTGGACAGTTATTTCTTCCAACTCATCGACCGGATGGTCGCTAGCCTACCCTATATCTTCTTCCTCTATCTCTTCTGCATCTATGACCTCTACCTCGGGCTATTTCTGGACATTCCATACGGTATCTTGGATTCTGAAGTCTCTTTTTGTTAATCCTGGATTTGACTCAACCGTTACCTGTGATAACTACTTGGACAACATTACTATATTGGCAGATACTGCACAACACTTGCATGTTGATTGTTTATCACCCCATACCTCACCTACCTTGTCCTGTACTAGAAATTTTAGGACGTTATGGTTGATGGGCAAGACCCCCATTAGGGCTGTGAGGAAAAGCATCCCAAGAATGGCATTGTAAGAAGATAGAGTATCTACCACAACGAAATTGATCATGATATTTTGTTAGAGATGAGCATCTTCTACTATAACTGATAGGATCTTTGACTCGACTAGTACTAACAAGGTCCGGTGAAGTAATATAGCGGCACGATGCAGCTGTTGTAGAAGCTCTGCTTCAAATTAAACCTCTTTAGAGTGTCTTTAAAGAGGACAGCCGCGCTGTCACCTGCTGCTATCAAGATGCGGTGGACTAGGTAATTGGTATTTTGCACAGTGATAACCATGGGATTATCATGAGGTTGCATTGTATTATACACATCCTCCTTAATGAAGATGATCTGGGCTAACTAAGAGGTCTCTCTTGATCCCTAGGCAACCTTGAAAATGTTTCACCCTTTATCCCTCTAGAGTATCTTCCGGGCATGGTTCTTTCTCAAACTATTAAATGCCTCTGTCAAGGCAGGACCTTTATTGATGGTGTGAACGTCTTGGATCTGCTGCATTAGATCCTTGCCTTTCATCTTTCTTCTTTTTGCATCCTCGTTAATCTCTACCTGTACCTATTTCCCCGCATGGATGTTGACTTACACCTGCTGTAGGATTCCTCTAATCAACGACCTCTTACCAGATCCTTAATCTAGTTGTACGGGTTCTAGCACTTCGAGGTGTTATGTTCTATGTCCTTGTGGAAGTCGTAATACTTGTAGCGATTCCTCATGTCAACTGGTTCTTTAATGATGTTAGGTTTCCTAAGTAACCCTTTATATCAGATAGAGAGGTAGATCGTCTCAAGAGATACATTGAAGTGGGTGTAATTGTTGTACCCCTTTTTTTTCTAGACTATCGGGGTTACCTCTTTGGGAGAAGGCAAAGCTCGATGTGGGGTTCTCTTTTCTGGGTACCGCTCCCTTTGAGGTGGGAAAAGTGTGGGGCGGTAAGTAGATCAGTTTAGAGGTTTGTTATGAGCCTTTTGACCGACACTAGCTTGGATGCTTCTTTCTTTTGGTGTTTGCTAGCCTTCAGGCCATCATGCTTAATCTTGACACAAAGATGTTCATCTTTCTCCACCTGATCAAACGCCCAATCATAGGCCTCCTTGTACCTCATACGTGGTCGCTTGGTGACAGATCATAACAGCCTAACAGCCTAGAGGTTCCTTCTAAAATTTGCCAGGGTCTCTTCTTTATTGAATCTCTCCACATAAGATTTGAGCGACTCACTTCGCCCTTGAACTATATACTGGAGGTGGATCTTGATTCCCTAGAATTGAAAACAAAAATCGCTAGGAAGCTTAGTAAATGAATCAACACTACCGGTTGGTAACTTCCGTAACCACGTCTTGGCATAGTCAATTAGCGTGGTTGGGAATATCTACATATGGTGGCCCAGGTTACATTATAGACCTCCATATATTGTAAAAAGCTCTCTAGATGGCTTAAAGGATCATTTATCCCGGAGTACTTGTCAGCAGGCATCTTGAATTTGGGGGAAAACTCTGCTTCCCTGATCCTTTTGGAGAAAGGGGCATTCATCTCGTCTGAGGGATCTTTTCAGCTTTCTCGGTGCTTTTCGTTCTTCAATTCTTAGATCTCATTACCATCCTAACCATCTAGTTCTGCAGGCACTTGTTCTAAGCATTCTTGGATTCAACCTCAGAGTCCTCATTACTAGACTCATCTAATGCTACGGAGGATTTGTCTTGGTTCTCCTCCTAAAAACGGTTCTTTCGAGCACCTTTCTGCTGCCTTCTACTGCCTTATGTAACATATCGAGGTTACCTTTCAGAACTACCGATTGTACTGGTTTATGAGGTTCCTTACATTGAAGGTCAAGAGCTGACTTTACTTATCGGGGTTGGTAGGTCGTTGGTGCTAGGGGCACAGGCCCTAACCTATCTAGAACTGAGGGCAGGGACCCTAATCTTTTATGGACCGGTACCAGTGGTGGCAGTCCCAATCTCTCAAAGGCAGGTACTCTAGTACAAGGCCTACTGGTATCTCCTCTAGCCTCTAGTGCCGTGAGTTGGGGAGTGATACCTTCCACGGCTAATCGGAGGTGTACATTCTCCACAAAGGTCGGGGCTTGCTGCTCCTAAATAGCCTGTCCTACAACTGGGGCGGCTAGGACCTAGGATGTAACCATCGTGGTAGCAGACGATGCTGGAGTAAGGTAATGGTGCTACGACTTCTTCCATTTCTTCTGAGACTTTGAGGTGCAGGCTATGGACTGGTGCCCTAATGATTTAGGCTACCCTTGGGAGGATCAAAGTCTCATGATGTTGTACACTATGAAAGCAAGCACATGATTTCAAGGGCTTTCGATAAAGATGTTGATCTCCCCACAGATGGCACTAAACCGAAAATTCTCTCAAGGTAAGGAATAACCATTGCCATCTTCAACCAGCTACCTAGGTAGGCTATAGGGGTAGGTACCTCGTACTTAGGAGGTTTAAATGATAAAACAAAAATGAGGGAATAATGTAAGTGCTAATGATGAACTGTTTTATTGAGCGAATGGACGATTTTATTACAAAGGTGTTCATCAACAATTACAATTGTACAACATTAGTAACATTGAGTTATTTTTTTTCACTTTCGAAACATAGCTAGCGATGGTGAATTTGTTCATGTCGATTAGTGGCACAATCCTCTGTAATGAGAAAAATGGCGAAGATACTCTGCCATTTTCTCCCAGTTTTTCAATGCCTTGTTAAGATCCTGACTTTGCCTTTTAACCCCTCTCCATCATCAATCAAATCCCTGTAATTTAGACCGATTGGTTGGTCGTGTTACAGAAATGGGTGGCGTTGATTGACGGCATCAAATTACATGGGAATTGCTCCCACTGATTACGTCAGGTTTCCATTTAAGTTTAAATACAATCGAAGGACAAAACCGTTGACCTATCTTGTCACACTATGGTGCTCTAATAGAGAAGAAGTCAACTTTGGAGCTCGGAGGAGAATCATGATTCTACATATCGATGACAAGGTACCAGTCTGGTGGTGTGGCGTTTGACTAATCATTCTAGAGCTTTTCGACTAACTTACTTTTTACTTGACTAGTAAGATACATACTTGGAAGAGGTGGCTAGATAGCATCGAGTTACTTGGGTACTAGTCGGACATCTTGGTGTTGCTAGGTAGGAAGTATCATGGTACCTGCTCATTCGGGTACCTGGCACTTTCTGTAGATGCTTATAGTTCCCAGGTGGTAGTATTGAGGTACTCAGGTACCTGTCAGACATCCTCGTATCAAGATGCTGAGCAGGAAGCATCATGATTCTAGCCTATGCTAGTACCCAATAGCCTCTAGATACGTGAGTGTCTATCCTCGTCTAAATATTGTTGTCGTGGTACTTAGTTGATGTATGACCTGGTATCTCGAGGTAGGTTGTATCAGGTAGGTCCTACACAATATCAGAAGGTACATCCTACCAGGTAAAAACAGGTGGAAAATTTCCCTTTGTTCCCCTACCAAAAATGGCTTTTAACAAGAGCTAACTTTGCATGATTTGTTATACTCAAAAAGTTGATTAATTTTATGTTTTTTTTTTTGTAATTGCTTGAGATTCTTGGTTGCGCATATATGCTTATATGGTATTTTTTTTATAATAAGTTTGCACCATTGCTTTGTGTGCAATCCATGTCATATTTTTGTTCAACAATGTATTTTTTGCTTAGGAGAATTATTTGAGATAGTATATTTGAATGACCCACGCATGAGAAAGTTTTATGACATGCAAAAATGTTTTCTTTTGATCGCTTGATATATAAAATGTGTGAAAGCAAATGAGAAGACTAAAATCTATAAAGTTCTTGTATTCGTTCAATCAATAAGGATTTTATATCAAAATTAGTCTTTTCTCTCCTCTTAAAGATGTAAACAGGGCTACTATTGTACAAATGTTTCATCCAGAAAAATCAAATATGATTATATATATCCATATCTTGGTTTGCTTTTAAGGATTGATATAGTTTCTCTTAACTAGCAAATATCTTTTGTAAAACTATATCTTGTTTGCTTATGACAAAAGGGTACATAATGATTTTAATTATTTTGGAAACCCTTTTGATGTTTGTTTTGCCAAATACCATTGCTTGAACTTTAGTGATATAAGTCTTGCATACAAAGCAACAACTTCACATATTTTCTTTAAATAAAACTCTTTGGATCTCTCTAAATTATATAAGTTGCTTAAAGTTCTTGTATATGATTATACAATGTATTTTTGTGAATAGCTCTCTTTGCTAAAGCAACTGGATTAGGGGATCTCTTTTGCCTATCTCATGACAAAAATGGGGGAGAAGTCTTGAGAAATATAGGGGGAGTTTTTTTTAGGCTTTGTTGGAGAATTCTCGAGAGAGAGTAATCTTTTCGGGAGAGCATTTAAAGTGCATTAATTTGTATTGCTTTATTGAGTGCAAATGATTTTTATATTTGTTCACCTCACATGCACTTGTTCTTGGAAAGTATTTTCTTGCTATTATTGTAGGTATGATGATCTATGAAGAGATTTAAATCCTTGAAGACTTATTTTCTAGGTATCACTTTATGTAACGTAGATTGAAATTTGTTGACCAATCGCTTTACTTTTTTTATTTTGCTTTGTGAGGAATCTTTGTGAATGGTGATTTTGTTATGAAATAGTCAAAGGGGGAGATTGTAAAGACCTCTTCTTTATGATTGACTTATTTCATGACAAACCACATTGGGGATAATCTTGTAATGGGTAGCTTAGGTTCTTGTTATCAAGCTTCCAAGCATCTCCATAACTTCAAGAGTGAATAGTATATTCACTTGACTTTGTCTCTTTAAGAGATTAAGTGCTCACACATTTACATGCATTTGTATAGACATGCATTCTTACCTTAATGTTTATGTGTGCAATCTCTTCACAGTTACAATTGCACTTCATTCTTAGATTTAAGTGTGGTTTTATGTGACGTAATTCGTTTCCATTTGATTGATCATAAACATCTATGCCTGCATGATGGCGTGCTTTTCTTAGCACGATACATGACAACTAGAGAGGTCCTCTTTTATCTCTGGGTTAGGTCTTGGGTCACATGGTCTTATACCATAAGTTTCGGCATCTTGTTGTTGTCCAAGTTTAACCTTTGGTCACTCATTTGACCATAACTCTTTCTAAGGACATCGCAATTTTATTCTGTAAAAGTAAAAAGTAGACATCTGTTTTCCAATGATATATCATACAAAAGGTTTCGATATTGTTTGGTCATGTTTTTGAACACTCGAATTTGTAGTTGTTGCACTCTCACGCTTTGTATACTTGAGACAGATGCGATTTAAGAAGTGACTTCCATCCAAGGCATTTTACAAGTTACTTTTTGACACCATGACTCGAGATAGATGCGACTTGAGAAGTGAATTCGATCCAAGTCGCCTTGCAAGTCGCTTTTTGATGCTAGAAATCAGTTTTTCTTCCAAAATGGCATAGTTTCACTTAGGGCACCTACTTAAACCCTTGTTTCTCAATTTCATTAGAGAGACCATGAAATTTAAGCCCTAGAGAGTGATTGAGTGGCTCTAGAGAGAGAAAGCTTCAAGCTTCATTTATTGACTCTCCAAACCCAAAACTAATTTGCATCTAACATCGTCGAACATTATTTGAGCATGGGTTTTAATGATTTCATGACTAGGAAAGTTAGAAATTCATCTAATATCATGTATCGCTCTTCTTACTCTAGAATAGGTACTTTTCGCTTGATTAGATACCTTGACTCTCTTTATTGCATATATTTATGAGTCTTAAGTGTATGATTTTGTTTGTTTGGGATAGCTTGCAACATTAGGTCTTTTAAACCTAAATAGTTAATCCATAAATGTTCTTGTATGTTTAATTGATGATTAGGTTGGCTTTGTGAATCTAGACAAGTTCATGAATGTTTATGTCAGTTTAATTGACAATTAAGGTGTTAGAATTACTTTACATCTAAATGAGACCTCATGTGTATGCATGTAGGCTTGTTTGATAATTGGGATGTTAGATTTGCATATTAACATCTAATTAAGCATATAGGCCTTGTTTGGTGCATGGGATTGGATTGGACTATTTAGTAGGATTGGATTGGATTGGATAAGATTGGATTGGATTGGACAAGATTAAATTAGTACCATTATCTGTTTGGTGTGACATAGGATTAGACTAAATATAATCCTATCTAATGTTTGGATTTAGCTAGGATTGGATTGGACAAAATTATATTAATTTGTAAATTTTAAGAGGTAAAATTATTTTAAAGCATTTGTTGTTTAAAAATTATCTCTAATTTTTACTTTTTAATTATTTTGATTAATAATTGTTGTTTGTAAAAGTAAAAAATAAATACACTAATAAAACTTAACAATTTTTTTAAAATATAAATTCAAAAAAAAGTATTTTGTTAAAAGAATCTCCAATTCTCCACAATCGGATGGTGAAGATCCAAAAAAAATTAACAAAAAATGAAAAATAAATAAGCGTGGAAGAATTTCCACCCAGATCTCCATTCATTGTGAGATCATCTCTATCAATATACCAATATTGAATTTAAAAGACAAGAACATGTTTACCACGAAACTTAAATGATTAAAGAACAATCACAAGAATGGATCCAATATGAGTGGGGAGATAAAATATTAGTTAATTTTGTGTTATGTTCTTTTCTAATTTTCTTTTTTCTAGACAGTTGGCTCTGTTCTTCTTGGTGATTAGAGGAGTTGTTGAGTGTTGACAGGGTCTTCTGACTTTTATAATCGGTGATTGGAGGAGCTATTGATCTTCATAATTGACCGGACTAGTGGGATCTTCCCAGCCAAGGAACCAAACCAACAACTTAACTCTTATCAACAAAATCAACCAACTTCGAACAACAAACATGATTGAATCAAAACATGTAGATCAATTAGATCAGACACAAATAAATCATAGATACCTAACTAAATCGAAAGGGAGTTTTTCATTAAAAAAAATTGAAACAAAAATCAAACCCATCTCAATTAAAGCTATGTAAAATCATCAAGAACAATTAAACCCTTAAATAAAATGAGTGAAGGGAGATTAGAAGACCTTCAGACAGTCAACGGAGAGAAAACCACTCAGATGCACTGATCACTCAGTGAAAAAAAAAATAGTCCTATGACAACTAAACCCCTGGATGGGGGTTGGTATATTTTATCCTACTACTACGGGACTATTTTAGAGTTAGGATTGTTTGTCCCATCCCATTTAGAGTCACTGAAAAAAGGATTAGGAGTGTAATCCAAAAAATTATTCAATCCCACAAATAGTCCTAACTACCAAACCTAGCCATAGTGTGTAGTCCATCACTCTTTGCAATTGAACATCATTTATTTGTTTACACCTAGGCTTTAATTCTACTAAAAGAGTCAAAAGTCTTGTGGCTTCTAGGCAAAGTTGCACAAGCAAGTGAAGTCTTGCAACAAAAAGTTGGTTGGCCAACATTTATTGATGTTGGGTAGATTAGGAGATGCTAATGCCAAGAGTAGTGGATCGAGGGATATCACTAGGGATTGAACCAAGAGTGGCGAGTGGTAGTGTCCATAGCCTGAGTTATCGATAGTGAGAGTCCGTGTATCTGTTCAGGGTGTAATATACTTTCATATAGTGGATTTTTATGGCTCAAGTTGCTAGCATAGCTAGTCCCGTGGATTTTCCCCATTTGAAGGGTTTTTACGTAAAAGTAAAGTGTTCTTTACTTTCTGTATCTTTACTTGATTTTTATTATCGTTTGAATTGGGTTTTATGATTTATATTGACTAATCGAAAAAGTTGGTAAGTAATCGATTAGCAACCCATTCACACCCCATTTAGGTTATTTAGACACACTTTAGTTTATTTTCTGAACATAACACACTGCTTTTACCCACCAGACCTTTATAGTTATTCTAGTCAAATTGCTTATGCACTAGCACTCTCAGTCACAAGACTTGACTCAATGAAGAGATAAATAACAAAAGTGAATATACAATAGTATTCTATATGCAAATAATACTAGGCAACACTAATTGCTTATCTAGAGATTTATAATGACAATCAAATAATTCCAGATATCAATATGTTAATATGAATGTTCATAAAGACCTAACTAGATAAAGATATACAAGTCTAAAGACCTGGTCATTAAGCAAATCCCAATCAACACAAGTTGTAACAAAATATAACAAAAACAAAAAATTTGCAATCAAGAAATGAAATCAATGAAGAGCCAATCTCAATCAATAAATAAATACTCAAAGCATATTCAAATTATGTTCAAGAAAAAGAGTCATGCATTTAATCAAACAATAAATGCTAAACCAAGGCAAGAATAAACAATAATGGCAGTAAATGAAATCTAGAACATGTTCAACTTACCTAGTTATGGAAACAAGGAAGACCCATGCTTGGATGATGAATGGAGATGATAGATGCACATGGGTTTCGATAATGATTAAGTAAGAGTCTTATGGCTCTATCTCACTTGGAGTTTTTTTCTCTCATTAAAAATAAGATTTTTACAGCTCTAGGTCGAAGTGGGGAAGAAGATGAAGCATATACAGGGTCGAAATGAAAAAAGGTCAATTTGGATAAGAAAAAATTGCTTTCTGGTGTGAAAAAGTGATTTTAAGGCGACTTTAAAGGCAGGTCACTTCTAGGTTGCTATGTTCTCTGAAAAGAAAGCAATAGCGCGGCAGCTCCAGATTCGAGCGACCCAAAATATGACCAATCAACATTGAAACCTTTTTGTATAATATACCGTTGGAAAGTTATGGATGTCTACTTTATACTCCTTTTTCCAAAACAATATTTTGATTTACTTATAAAGATTTATGGTCATTTGAGTGACCAAATGTTAGATTAAGGCAAAAACAGAGTTGCCTTATTTTAGTGGTCATTTTCGTGATTTCAAAACTAATCCAATGGTCATGAAATGACAAGTACATTTTTGTTGTTCGAAAATGTACGTCAATTTTTTTTATAAAGAATCATAACAGTGCATCAAAAGATTATAAAACTAGTACAATGGAAAGTTGGGTGTCGTCCACAGAAAAAATGAAACTAACTGACTAAAACTTGTTAACTACTAATATTAAACTAAAGCAATGCATTAAAAAGTAAATATCAATGGTTAGGTTTAGAAAACTAACATCTAAAATGCAAAATATAACTACGTTAATTAATCTAAAGTTAAACTATCAATTAACAAGAATACAGAGAGATAAGATAATGATATGAGTGGGAGTCAATGCAATCAAACACAAATAGTGGGCAATCCATTCTTTAAGAACCAATTTGATCAATTAGGGTTTATCTTCCTAACTTGAGTTTTCGGGATGGCTTGGATTGGAATGCTCACAATCCACCCTTTGCACCTGGCCAGGATAAGTCGGATTGGAATGCTAATACCATATCCCTTCCAATTCAAATGAGATTGGTTAAACACCTTAGGTGTGGATGGTTAAAAATAAATAAATTGATATCGAATGTAAACCAAGAGTTGGAATGTCTACTTGGCTCACAAAAACACCACAATTCAACCTCTACAATGAGTTGGGAGTTGAAATGCCTACCCTACCCAAAATGAGTATTAAATGCATTAAAGATCAAACTCAACCACTAAGTGATATGAGTGTTAGAATGCCTAGCTATTTCATAAAGGTTTCAATTAAAGTTTGATTACTCAATAAGTTCAATCAATCAGCAAGAATCAAGAGTTGAAATGCCTACTTAATTCAAGAGATAATGAAACACAATTAAGCACAATGGATGAAACTATATTAATCAAATCAAAATGGTTGAAAACCCATATATTCATATTCAGTTATATAACTCCCACTATGGTTTTAGCTACTCATGACAAATACAATAAAATAACAAGGTGAAGAGAGATAGAGAAGACCCTTGTAGAGATTTTCCTTTCTTCAAGATTCAATCCAATCTCCAAGTGTCCTTTGTTAAGTAGATGATAAAAATGATTATTAGATTTAGTGAGGAATGATTCCTAGATCTAGGTAAGCAATTATAAATATAAAATAGGACAAAATTTTGTTCTTAGAATAGAGAAAAATGGAAGAGAGAGTTGAAGAGTGTTTTTAATAAGAAATTGATGTATTTTTAAGCATTGGAGGTTAAGGAACAAAATAGGCATAAAAAGACATCATTGACCCTCTAAAAATTGCCTAAAACCCCTCATTTGTTGGGATGGAAGTCACAGTGCACAGGTAAGGAACCCGTGCACAACTGTGCATCAGTCACTAAAATGTCATAACTCCCTCCATAAGACTCGGAATCGAAATCCGTAGAAACTGTAGGAAACTAGACTTCCAGAGATTACTGAATATATGTAATCCAAAACAAGGTTCAATCTGAGGAAGGAGATATGACCCTCCAAATTTGGATATACTGCACCAGCCTTTCATAATTTCAACCCATTTTTCTTTCAAGTCCCATTTTTTGCTAAGTTTTGCCTCCCGAACTTCTTTTTGCTTGAAAATTCCTGTATTGACTAGAATAGAGCCATTAGACACCAAAATATACTAAAAAATATGCTAAAGGATATGAAGTTGAGGACTAAAATATATAACAATTTTGGTGCGATCATGAAATATTACCAATAGTATAGCGTTGTAAAGGTATAGTTTCTAATCAATATTACAAAATAAGGTTTCAATTTTTTGAATAAATGATATGATCATTTGAACAATCAAAGGTCAGATTTGGACAACAACAAGATTGCCCAAACTCATGGTATAAGACCATGTGACCTAAGACCAATCGACGAGAGCAAAATGGACTTAAATAGTGGTCACATATCGTACTAAGACAAGCACAACATCAAACAAGTGCAGACATTTCCGATCCCATAACGGGAAACGAATTACACCACACAAAATCATACTCAAATCTAATAATGAAGTGCATGTGTGAGTTGACACATAAATGCACACAATCAATGGACACACAAATGAAAGAGATAGAAATACATGTAAGTGAGTGTGTACAGCTATTGTCTTCAAGAATCAAAGTCAAGTAAGCTACCTCTTGAAGCTATTGATCTTAAAGTCATGGAGATTATTGAAAGTTTGCCCTCAGATCTAATAATGAAGTGCATGTGTGAGTTGACACATAAATGCACACAATCAATGGAACACAAATGAAAGAGATAGAAATACATGTAAGTGAGTGTGTATAGCTATTGTCTTCAAAAATCAAAGTCAAGTAAGCTACCTCTTGAAGCTCTTGATCTTAAAGTCATGGAGATTATTGGAAGTTTGCCTTTGATAATCACCAAGAAAACCTAAGCAAACCATTATACAATCATCCTCAAATGTGGCTTGTTTAAAAAGATATCCTTACAATTCTGCTTGCTAGTTGAAGGTTCATGATATTTTAAATCAAACCTTGGATGTAAACTTAGGATGTGTAATAGTATTTGTAATCGTAGTGGTTATTGTAACCTTGGATTTGTAATTGTTATTATGATTGTAATAGTATGCGATTGTACTTATACTTCAGCACTGGATCTGTAACTGCAATTTTAGGGTCCCAAATACTATAAAGGATTGTATTGTTGTTGGTTAAACTTCTAGCTATTAGATTTCAATCTGATGGTGTATATAAATTATGGATTTGAAAACTAAAATAATTAAAACAAAGAGTATATAACTCTGTCTCACATTTCTGACCATTAACAATATAGTTGCTTTATTGCAGTTGAACCCGTAATTGTAATGGTAATTTAATTTTGAACAACATTTGAAATATTTTATGAGGTTGAAACAAAGATTGAAATTTTATATGTAAATGGAAGTGTGAAGCCATTTGCATTTAAAATTGTAAAGGATATTGTCATTGGAAATGGTATTGTAGTGTAATGATATTTACAAATATGAATGGATTTAAACTTTTGTGGTTTAAATCTAATCGAAATTGTAATTGTAATGGTAAGTGGGTTTCATTTGGAGCCATTTGAAATCGTTTTCTGGAAAAAAATTGTAATTTTTATTGTCAATTTATCTGTGATGCTATTTGTAATTGTAATTGTAATTGTATTTGCAATTGTACTTAGAAATATCTAATGTAAGTGGAATGGTATTAACTATTTTAATTTGCCTTGCATTTGTGATTGTAATTGTAATGCCAATTCGAATAAACGTTGTAGTTGTAAACGCTAGGTAAAATGGAAGAGTAACTGGAATTGTAATATTAAATAATATGTTAAAAGTTATAATCCATAAAATTTATATCTAAAAGGATTTTTGATACCAATGAACTGTAAACTATAATAGAAATACAAGTCAATACAATATAGTATGCCAAATGACACACGACAAACGCTCCAATATAAAAATAAAAGATAGTACGGTATAGTGTGCCAAACGACCAACAATTATATTAGTAAAAGTATATATTCCAAAAGCTCCACTATATACTCCAAAAGTAACCGTTAGTCTTGAAAACGGCATATCGAAATTGGGATGGATTAGGTAGTATTGTTCTTCTTAAGATTGATAAAAGCCCATTTTACTTCAGAAATCATCTTTTACCAAATGAAGCCCAATAGAGTGATCAATATACCAGAAATCATCAAGTAGGGTTTTCGAGTTGAATTAAAGGATAATAAGGACCAACAAATTACATGTGTATGTGGGAATGGAAATATTCTGGTCGAATGAAAATAGGGCTCAAACGCTACATCAGGAAAGGTTATATTCATGTAAGTATATTCATAGACAAGCATCCATTGTGTAAGCAAAAACGAAGAAACTGTGCGGATTTGGGTGTAGGGAAAATCGTACAACGGAAGCGTGAAAAATCAATAAATTAGAGTTTCGGTATAAATAAAAATTTTCTCTTTATAATAACAAGAACCTTAACCCTATATTAATTGATGTATATAAAATAGTCGTACATTTTTCTTGTGACGATTGAACAAGCGCCGAATTGATTCCGCAAGATCTTTCAATCCAATCACGAAAGTAAATCACCTAGGATAGTGGGCTCCCTTTCTTTAATTGTATACCTGAGGATGGAAACAAACAAAATCTTCTTCTTTGTTAGTCACAATAATCTTCCAAGAAGAAAATAAAGAACGTTGGGTCACTTGTGAATTATCAATCAATTTGATTGAAACTCGCGTGAACCTTGACTCGATGTTGTACACAAAACCTTTTAATGTAAAGGCTACTAGTGTATTATCGAAAACTAAACGTTCTTTCTTCCTTTTCTTCTTTGTCGAATCGCACACTATTTTTATAAGTTGATCGAACTTTGTTCTAGAGCAAAAATAAATTTTCTCTCAAAATTCTGTGGTAGCCAAATTCTCTTGAAATATTCTCACTACTTGGCCGAAATTATGTAAGCCATATATATATACATCATGGCTGAATTCCTAGCCCTAAAATATATACGGTTGGCTGAATTCTCTTTATATTTAATTTAGGAGACTTAATCCTTTCCTAAGAAGGATTTACTTGATGGATAAGAATCCTATCCTTAGGTGGCTTTACTTGATGACCAAGAATCCTTTTCCAAAACGAATTCTTTCCTACACCAAGACTCCTAATCCAACTCAAATAGCGTATTTGTAACCATATTAAAGATTTCCTAGTTTGACTAGATAAATAATTCTTTTTATTTATCCACTTATCAAATATAATCTTTAATATTAATTATACTACCAACAATAGTATAATATTAGGAAACCATATCCTACTAGGAAATATTTTTTGACCTTTAATTAAATAATTAAATAATTACCAAATTAATTAATTTCTATTTAATTAAATAATTAAATAAAAATAATATAATTAAGCTAAACTATATAGCTTTGCCGCCCAACACCATATATGGGTCATTATATTATTTTTTCTACTTTATTAAATCTATTGGGCCATAATAAAAAGTGCACATGTGAACTAGATCCATTCTTAAATAAAAACAAATCCACATGCCTCAATACAATTCTAGATGGACCCCTAAATTTGTCCGGTAGAATATATCAAGTGATCCATGCAAGTTCGTGTGGATTGGGATCTTGGCGGACTATCTAAATTTAAGCTCCAATAGACACAACCCAATCACAATCAACAAATGATTCACTTAGGTCCGATCTATTAATTTTAGTTCATTCCACTAAAGAAATAAAATTGCACTCTTAAATAACGAAAGAATAAGTTAATATTTCTTACTCATACCCTAGACAACCTTATTGGAGAAAGTGTATCCTTGTGAAGAATATCAGTAATCGCCAAGAGCTCATAGATCGCCTATAGTACTCCAAGTTACCATATTTACTCATATGACCACATTTTGATATTGGATATTTTGTCTTGTCCATAGCCATATTTCAATAGACACTATTGAAAACTTATCGTTAAGATTTATTATACAATACTTTAAAACATCCATATGATGATATTATACTCTCATTTAATAAATGGAGCAACGATGTCCATATTTATAAATGAAATCCTCTATCGATTAACAAATGTATACCACCAAACTATCGAGGATAGACTATGCTATATAATCGTACTCATTGATTGCTCAAATGATCACACTTGCAACCATATGTCCATTATTTATCCCAAGATTGAGATAGAATCTTCGAATGTCTTCAAATGAAAACTTTTATCCAGTGACGGTTCTAGATAAGGTATTTCACGGTGATCCAATTCAATGCACCCAGTGCACTAGATTATTTTGCCCAAAGACACTACACTTTGATGATTTTAGACTCATCATAACATATTTGATCCCACTCAAATGCTAGCATGAGAATCTACAACTTTGACAAGATAAAAGCGCCCAACCTTTATATTAAGTTGTGAATATTATTCAAGACTTACTGAATAATTGTGTATACCTCAAACATATCTAGATGTATGAACAATTCTTCTTTTCTCATAGTCTTTTGACCTTATGATTATTTACTTTTGACAATTATAATAATTAAACTACAAATGCTATAAGATTTGTTAAACTAGAAATCACTTTATTAATATGAAAAGATTGTCAAATACATTTTTATACTCTTGCTATCGAGCATAATCCCAACAATCTCCCACTTGCTCTATAGCAAATGTGTCATATCTCTCATCCCTATGTTCTCTAGATGTCTATCAAAACTCTTTTCTTGAAGTGACTTTGTAAAGGGATCCGCTAGATTATCTGTTGACGCGATCTTGGTAATCGTCACGTCACCCCTATGTACAATTCCCTCAGAAGGTGATACTTTCTTTTAATGTGTTTCCCTCTCTTATGACTTCTTGGTTCTCTCGAGTTAACCACTGCTCTACTATTGTCACAATAGATAGTGATATGCTTATTTGCATCAGGAACAACTTCCAAGTTAGTAGAGAATTAATTGAGCCAGACAACCTCACATGGGCAACATACTCGGCTTCTGTGGTGGAATCAGCAATACAACATTGCTTGATACTCCTCCATATGAATGCCTCTACTCCAATAGTAAACATAGATCCTAATGTTGATCTCCTGGAGTTAGTAGCTTACTGAAAATCTGAATCTGTATGCCAACGAAAATTAAATCCCCTCCAGAGTATACAAGCATATAATCTCTCGTTCTTCTGAGATACTTGAAAATATGCTTGAATGCTGGCTAGTGATCAGGACCAATCTTCGATTGAAACCTGCTAATTATGCCCATAGTAAAACAAATATCTGGTCTAGTATATAGCATTGCATACATAAGACTTCCAACTGCCGATGCATAAGGAACCCTACTCAAGAATTTCTCTTCATGCTCCTTCTTAGGAACTTGTTCCTTAGAAAGTTTGATTCCATGTCTGAAAGGTAACATACCTTTCTTGGAATCTTGTATGAAAAACCTAGAAAAGATTTTATCTATGTATGAAACTTGGGATAATGCAATCATTCTATTTTTTCTATCCCTTATGACTCGGATACCAAGAATATAGCTTGCTTCTCCTGAGTTCTGCATATCAAATTATTTTGTCAACCATTCTTTTACTGATGTCAATACACCTACATCGTCTCCGATGAGTAGTATATCATCAACGTAAAGAACCATTCTTTTACTGATGTCACCTTTAATCCTTTTGTATACATATAGTTCATCAAGGTTTTGAATAAATCCAAAACTTTTCACGGCTAGATCGAACCTTATGATCCAGGATCTTGATGCTTGCTTCAATCCATATATGGATATTTGCAACTTGCATACCCTTTCCTCTTGGCCTTTTTCAATGAATCCTTCTGGTTGCATCATATAGATGCTTTCGTCAAGACTTCCATTAAGGAAAGCTGTCTTGATGTCCATTTGCTAAATCTCTTGGTCTAGAGATGCCGCAAGGGATAAGAGTGTCCTAATGGATTTAAGCATGGCCATAAGAGAGAAGGTTTCATCATAATCGATTCTTTCCTTTTGTGTATAACCTTTTGCTACCAATATAGCTTTAAAGGTTTCCACATTTCCATCCATTCCTCTTTTCCTCTTGTATACCCCAATGTACCCAATGGGTTTTATCCCTTTAGGCAAGTCTACAAGAGACTATACTTTATTTTTTAATATAGAATCAATTTCAGATTGCATTGCCTTTTGCCAACGGTGACAATTAACATCTTCCATTGCTTCCTTGTACGTATGTTGATCATCGTCGTCCGAAAGATACTCTACAGATTCTCCTAGGCCGATGTATCTCCCGGGTTGTCTACTGACCCTCTCACTACGACGAGGTATGGTAGATTGTTGATCTTGTGTTGGTATGGAACTTACAATTGGGCTTGGTAGTGAGACCTCTTAGGAATTGTATCTCCTGAAAGCTCATTCAGAACAATTATACTTTTAGGCACAAAATTATTCATATAGTCCTCTTCTAGAAACTTTTCATTTGTCGAAACAAATACGTTAAGATCTGAAGGACTATAGAAATAATATCCTTTTGTTCCTTTTAGATACCCTACAAGTATGCAAGTATTTGAATGAGATTCCATCTTTTCTATCTTTCCTTTTAAAACGTGTGCAGGACATCTAAATACCCTTAAGTGTTGTAAACTAGGCTATTGCCCGGTCCATAACTCATGTAGTATTTTAGGAACCGACTTAGATGGTACATCTTTTAGAAGGCACATAGCAGTTTGCACTGCATAACTCCAAAAAGAATTAGGAAGCGTTGAATAACTCAATATAAACCTAACCATGTCCTAAAGAATTATATTTCTCCTTTCTGCCACCCCATTTTGTTGAGGTGTACCTACTGCATATAACTGAGAAATTATCCCATTATCAATAAGATATTCCTGAGATTCACCAGATAGATATTCTCCACCATGATCAGACCTCAAGATTTTTATGTGTTTCTCAAGCTGATTTTCTACTTCAGCATTAAATGCTTTGTACATGTCAAAAGCATACGACTTATGTCTCATGAGATACATATAGCCAAATCTTGAGTGATCATCCGTGAAAGTGATGAAGTACTCATATCCACCTATAGCTTGAATGCTCGTAGGTCCACACATATTAATGTGTATCAGTCCTAAACATTCGATGGCTTTAGTGTCTTTGGTCGTAAACGACCTTTTGGTCATTTTACCTTCCAAACAAGATTCACAAGTTGGTAGATCATCAACCATTAAGTCACTTAGGGGTCCGTCACTAACCAATCTTTTAATCCTAGTAAGGTTAATATGACCTAGGCGCAAATGCCATATGTAGGTTTCATCTTTTGATAATTTTACTCTTTTCTGATTAGGTTCCGTTGATTCCGTTTCTAACAAGTGAGAGACATTTCTATGCAAATAGAATAAACTATTTTCCATTGTACCTTTGCAAATAATTTTGTCATTCTTACTAATAATAAAAGCTTCATTAAAAGAAACAGAATAACCAAATTTATTTAAACAAGAAAATGTAATTAAATTCCTCTTGAATTGAGGTACATAATAAATTTCTATTAAATCTAAATGCCTATAAGAATCTAAACTAATTCTAATATCTCCCACTGAACTAGTAGACACCAACGCTCAATTGCCTGAACGCAAGTTGAGTTCATTCTCATTAAGCCTTCTCCTTTCCTTGAACCCCTGTAAGAAAAAACAAACATGATTAGTGGCTCCGGAGTCTATGATCCAAGAATCCATAGAATCCGCCAAAAAACATGTTTCGAGAAAATTAATATTACCTTCATCCTTCTTTTCCTAAGACTTTGGGCAATTTCTTTTCCAATGTCCATTTTCACCACAAAAGAAACATTTCCCTTTGATCTTGGTTTGTTTCTTTGTCTCCTTCTTTGTAGGTCCTAGTTGCTTTTTCTTCTGTTGTTTCTTGACCTTCTTACGGGTCATAACAGTAGCAACTTTACATACGGTATGAATCTCTTGACCCTTGTCTTTCACAAGGATTTTCTCGACGCTTTGAACATATTGCATCAGGTCTTACAAGGTGTATTCCTTATTATTCAAGGTGTAGTCCAACTTGAATTGATCAAAGGAATTTGATAGTGAGTTGACAATCATGTCTATTTCGATCTCACCATTAATCTCAGAACCATTCAGTTCAGCAATGTTGAGATATGCTATGATTTTCATCATGTGATCTTTCACATCCTGTCCAGGTTTCATCCCAAGATTCATAAAAGCAGTCACTGCCTCTCTCTTAGTGGTCTTAGACCTCATAACAAACATCTCTTCTAGAGAAATCATTATATCGGCAGTAGTCTCTATTCCTTCATGTTACTAATGCAACACGTATGGCCATAATGTAATATTTAGCCATCTCATTTGAAGACTCCCGCTGCTGATACTCGTCTATTTGCTCTTGAGTAGATTCATTAGTAGGAGTATGTGGTTTAGGAGTGCATAGAACGGACTTATGCTTTTCAGATTGCAATAAAAGCCCAATTTTCCTTTTCCATGTGACATAATTATCACCAGTTAAATTATTGTCTTTTAGGATGTTGATTAGGGATGGGGTCATGATTTCTGAATGATAACCAAAATTATATAAGTAAATAATCATGATAAAGCACTTTCGAATATTTATCTTGAATTATATATAAAATAATTCAATCGTAAAATTCAACGGTGATCCAACATCCATAAATGTCACGCCTCATTTGGAAGTTCGCACCATTTACTAGTTGAACTAGGTCCCACCTAATTGTTAACATAACAACCAATGTTTTCAATTTTAGCCTTGCAATTTTATTACCAAGAACTCCTGGAAGGATATTAATAAAATTACATTGAGTGTGTTACCAAGTTATCGACCTTCAATATGTTCCCTCGCGAATATCCCTCCTTTCAGAGTAGATATCGTTTGGGCCAATTGTCTAGTATATCCTTGTAAGGAAGTATCTTACTAAATTTCATTCATGAATACCCCTTGGGGGATTATTACACGAAACATAAAGCTCAACTAAACTTGGAGGCCGTAGGTGTTCCAAAACACCTTCTCCCACTCAATTATTTAAGGCGTGTGATCGAATTCCATAGAATGATTTACCAAGTTATCTAGTTGCCAATTAGATACCTAAATCATTCAATGCATGTTCATAATAAAAGAGATATATGAGTGGCACTCCTATTCTTTATGTCATGTTATCAAACAACGACAAGCATTGCAATATTTTAAAAAATATAAATAGCTACAATTCTGGTCCATCCTAGAAAAGCAAGTAAATTACATGTCTTGGAATACAAAAAAATCATTTCTTGGTAAACAAGTCTTCACGCGACCTTCGTCGTTTGGATTCTCTCGGCTGTCTCTCATGGGCGTGCGCACCTTTGGCCTCTTCCCATAGGGGTGCGCATGTCACAACCCCATAAAGGGTTGCGCATGGCTTCCATAGGGCTGCCGTACGTAGTCCATGGCACAATAAACGTGGCTACGCGCTCAACGCAGGCACTTTTGTTGCTACAGCTCGGACAATGCCAAACTTGTTTCAGTTGCACCCAATTCTTCAAAAAGAAAAACATTCACGTACACGTACATCAGTTAATCAAGGGTACAAGCAGGCTCTTATACCAACTGTAGAGAAATTCGAGCTACGGAAGTGTGAAAAATCAATAAATTAGGGTTTCGGTATAAATAAAAGTTTTCCCTTTTAATAACAAGAACCTTAACCCTAGATTAATTGATGTATATAAAAAGTGTTGTACCTTTTTCTTATGACGATTGAACAACCGCCTAATTGAATCCGCAAGATCTTCCAATTCAATCACAAAAGTGAATCGCCTAGGAGTGTGGACTCCCTTTCTTTAAATTATATACTTGAGGATGAAAACAAACAAAATCTTTTTCTTTGTTAGTCACAATAATCCTCCAAGAAGAAAACAAATAACGTTAGGTCACTTGTGAATTTTCAATCAATTTGATTGAAACTCGCATGAATCTTGATTCGATGTTGCACACAATACCTTTTAATGTAAAGGGTACTAGTGTACTAACGAAAACTAAACGTTCTTTCTTCATTTTCTTCTTTTTCGAATCTCACACTATTTCTATAAGTTGATCGAATTTTGTTCTAGAGCAAAAATAAAATTTCACTCAAAATTCTATGGTAGCCGAATTCTCCTTAAAAAAAATCTCACCACTTGACTGAAATTATGTAAGCCATATATATATACATCATGGTCAAATTCCTCACCCTTAAATATATAGGGTTGGCCGAAAATTTTTTATATTTAATTTAGGAGACTTAATCCTTTCCTAAGAAGGATTTCCTTGATGGGTAAGAATCATATCCTTAGGTGGATTTACTTGGTGACCAATAATCCTTTTCCCAAAAGAATTCTTTCCTACACCAAGACTCTTAATCCAACTCAAATAGTGTATTTGTAACCATATTAAAGATTTCCTATTTTGACAAGATAAATAATTCGTTTTATTTATCTACTTATCAAATATAATCTTTAATATTAATTATACTACCTAAAATAGTATAATATTAGGAGACCATCTCCTACTAGATTTTTTTTTTGACTTTCAATTAAATAATTAATTAATTTCTATTTAATTAAATAATAAAATAAAAATAATATAATTAAGTTAAACTATATAGCATTGCTGCCCAACACCATATATGGGTCATTATATTATTGTTGGGATTATGCTCCGTAGCAAGAGTGTAATAATATATTTGACAATCTTTTCATATTAATAAACTGATTTCTAGTTTAACAAATCTTATAGCATTTATAGTTTAATTATTATATTTGTCAAAAGTAAATAATCATAAGGTCAAAAGACTATGAGAAAGAAGAATTGTTCATACATCTAGATATGTATGAGGTAGACACCATTCTTTAGTTAGTATTGAATAATATTCACAACTTTAGATAAGGGTTGGGCGCCTTTATCTTGTTAAAGTTGTAGATTCTTTTGCTAGCATATGAGTGGGATTAAATGTGTTATGATGAGTCTAAAATCATCAAAATTTGGTGTCTTTGGGCAAAAGAATCTAGTGTACTGGGTGCATTGAATTGGATCAAAATGAAATACTTTATCTAGAACCATCAATGCATAAAAGATTTTTATTTGAAGAAAATCGAAATGTTTATCTCAATCCTGAGATAAATGATGGACATATGGTTGCAAGTGTTATCATTTGAGCTATCAATGTGTACAATTATATAGCATAGTCTATCCTCGATAGTTTGGTAGTTTTCATTTGTTAATCGATAGAGGATTTCATTTATTGATACGGACATCGTGGCTTCATTTATTAAATGAGAGTAGAATATCATCATATGGATGTTTTGAGGCATTGTATAATAAATCTTAACGTTAAGTTTTCAATAATGTTTATTGAAACATGGCTTCTGGAAAAGTCAAAATATTCAAGTTCAAATGTGGTCATACGAGTAAGTATGGTAACTTTGAGAGCTATAGGCGGTCTATGAGTTCTTGGGGATTATTGATATTCTTCACGAGGATAAACTATCTCCTTTAAGATTGTCTAGGGTATGAATGAGGAATAGTAACGTATTCTATCTTTACTTAAGAGTTCAATTTTAGTTCTTTAGTGGAATGAACTAAAAATTAATAGATATTTGTTGATTGTGATTGGGTTGTGTCTATTAGAGCTTAAATTTAGATAGCACGCCAAGATCCCCAATCCAAACGAACTTGCATGGATCACTTGATATATTCTACCGGACCAATTTAGGGGTCCATCTATAATTGTATTGTGGCATGTGGACTTGTTTCTTTTTGTAAGAATGCGTCTAGTTCACATGTGGACTTTTTATTAAGGTCCAATAGATTTAATAAAATAAGAAAAATAATATATATACCTATATATTGTTATAGGCGGCACGACTAATGTAAAAAAACCTAAATATATTATTTAATATTATTTTATTATTTAATTAAATTGATATTAATTAACTTGTTGATTAATTAATTATTTAATTAAAAGTTAAAATCTTTTTCCTAGTAGGAGATGGTCTCCTAAAATTATACTATTGTTGGTAGTATAATTATTATTAAAGACTATATTTGATAAGTAGATAAATAAAATGAATTATTTATCTAATCAAATTAGGAAGACTTTAATATGGTTACAAATATATTATTGAGTTGGATTAGGAGTCTTGGTGTAGGAAAGAATTCTTTTTGGAAAAGGATTCTTGGTCACCAAGTAAATCTACCTAAGGATAGAACTCTTCTTTGAAAAGATTTCTTAACCACCAAGTAAATCCACCTAAAGAAATGATTTTTAACAACCAAGTAAATCCTTCTTAGGAAAGGATTTGAAATTCTAATTAATTTCTAAGAAGAATTTTGGTCATCCATATATATATATACATATATATATATATATATATATGTATATACATATATATATATATATATGAAGAGAATTTCGGCCAGCCATAGAGTTTTTTCAAGAGAAGAATCCGCCTAGCCATAGTTATATATAAAAGGAGAATTCGGCTACCATAGAATTTTGAGGGAGAAAATCTGTTTTTGCTGTAGACAAAATTCGATCAGCTCTAAGAAATAGTGTAAGATTCGGCAAAGAAGAAAAGGAAGAAAGAACGTTTAGTATTCGATTGTGCACTAGTAGCCTTCACATTAAAAAGTTTTATGTACAACATCGAATCTAGGTTCGCTCGAGTTTCAATCAAATTGATTGGTAATTCACAAGTGACCTAACGTTCTTAGTTTTCTTCTTGGAGGATTATTGTGACTAACAAAGAAGAAGATTTAATTTGTTTCCATCCTCAGGTATACAACTATAGAAAGGGAGCCCACACTCTTAGGTTATTCATGTCCATGATTGGATTGGAAGATCTTACAGATTCAATTCGGCACTTGTTCAATCGTCACGAGAAAAAGGTACGATACTTTTTTATATACATCAATTAATCTAGGGTTATGGTTCTTGTTATTAAAAGGGAAATTTTTTAATTATACCAAAACCTTAATTTTAATTTTTTTCATGCTTCCGATGCATGTATTTTCCCTACAATCAGTATCAGAGCCTGGTTGTACCCGTGATTAATTGATGTACGTGTTCGTGAATCTTTTTATTTTTATTGTATATATGCATGTTTTAGAAAGAGATGATACTCTAGGTATTCACATGTATATTTATATTGGAAAGTATGATATATATATATATATATATATATATATATATATGTTTTTTATGTGGTTTGTTCTTGCTCAATTTTGGTCCTAGAATTTCAATGTATTTTTGTTTTGGGATTGTAACAAGAAGGGTGGTCTATCATCGCCATAATTTCCTTCTTGGTAGTTGCTAAGTTTTATTTTATTTTGTTGTTGTAATAATAACAAAAAAAAAACTGCAGTATGTTTTTTATGTTAAATTTCTTCTGTAATACATTCAAGTATCGAAGATTTGAAGGTTTGAATAATTGGAAGCAACCGGAACAGGTTTGGGACCGTGCGAACCGTAGCAACAAACGTGTATACGAAGAGCATGCGGCCACTTTTGCTGTGGCATGGGCTGCGCACGGCAAGCCTATGGAAGCCATGGGCTGCGCATGGCAGCCTTTTATGGGGTTGTGCCATGTGCACGCCCATGGGTAAGGGCCAAGAGTGTGCACACACATGGGAGGCAGTCGAGGGAGTCCAAAAAAACGAAGGTCGCGTCAAGACTTGTTTGTCAAGAAAATAGTTTTTTGTATTCCAAGACATGTAATTTACTTGCATTTCTATGATGGACCAAAATTGCAGCTATTTATATTTTTTGTAAATATTACAATGTTTGCATTGTTTGATAACATGTTGCATAGAATAGGAGTGCCACTCATATATATTTTTTGTTATGAACATGCATTGAATGATTTAGGTTTCTAATTGGCATCTAGATAACTTGGTAAATCATTCTATGGAATTCGATCACACGCCTTAAACAATTGAGTGGGAGAAGGTGTTTTGGAACACCTATGGCCTCCAAGTTTAGTTGAGCTTTATGTTTCATGTAATAACCTCCCAAGATGATTTCATGAATGGAATTTAGCAAGATACTTCCTTACAAGGATAGACTAGACAATTAACCTAAACGATTTCTATTCCTAAAGAAGGGATATTTGTGAGGGATTATATTGAAGGTCGATAACTTGGTAACACACTCAATATGGGGTTATTAATATCCTCCCAAGAGTTCTTGTTAATAAAATCACAAGGCTAAAATTGAAAACGTTGGTTGTTATATTAACAATTAGGTGGGACCTAGTCCAACTAGTAAATGTTGCAAACTCCCAAATGAGGTGTGACATTTATGAGTGTTAGATCACCGTTGAATTTTTACGATTGTATTATTTCATATAATTCAAGATAAATATTTGAAAGTGCTTTATCAAGATTATTTAGTTATATAATTTTTGTTATTGTTCAGAAATCATGACCCTTTCCCTAATCAATATCCTAAAAGACAATACTTTAACTGGCGATAATTATGTCACATGGAAAAGAAAAATTGGGCTTTTGTTGCAATCCGAAAAGCAAAAGTTTGTTCTGTGAACTCCTAAACCACCTACTCCTACTAATGAATCTACTCATGAGCAAAGAGATAAGTATCAGCAATGGGAGTCTTCAGATGAGATGGCTAAATATTACAATACGGCCACTATCTCCTACGTGTTACAACAGCAACATGAAGTAATGGTGATTGGTGCCGATATAATGATTTCTCTAGAGGAGATGTTTGCTATGAAGTCTAGGATGACTAAGAGAGAGGCAGTGACTGCATTCAAGAATCTTAGGATGAAACATGGACAGGCGGTGAAAGATCACATGATGAAAGTCATAGCACATCTCAACATTGTTGAACTGAATGGTGCTGAGATAGATGGTGAGACAAAAAATGACATGATTGTCAACTCACTGGCGGATTCCTTTGATCAATTCAAGTTGAACTACACCTTGTATAATAAGGAATACACCTTGCAATGCCTGATGCAAGATGTTCAAAGCAAGGAAAAAATCGTTGTGAAAGGCAAGGGTCAAGAGATTCATACCGTAGATAATGTTGCTGCTGTTTAGGCCCGTAAGAAGGTCAAGAAAAAACAAAAGAAAAGTCAACTAGGACTTGCTAAGAAGGAGACAAAGAAAGTAACCAAGATCAAATAGAAGTGTTTCCTTTGTGGTGAAAAAGGACATTGAAAAAGAAATTGCCCAAAGTCTTAAGACAAGAAGGAATAAGGTAATATTAATTATCTTGAAACATATTTTTTGGCGGATTCTATGGATTCTTGGATCATAGAATCTGGAGCCACTAATCATGTTTGTTTTTCCTTATAGGGGTTCAAGGAAAGGAGAAGGCTTAATGAGAACGAATTCAACTTGTGTTTAGTCAATGGAGCATTGGTGTCTGCTAGTTACGTCGGATATATTAGAATTAGTTTAGATTCTTATAGGCATTTAGATTTAATAGATGTTTATTATGTACCTCAATTCAAGAGAAATTTAATTTCAGTTTCTTGTTTAAATAAATTTGGTTATTCAGTTACTTTTAGTAAAGCTTTTATTATTAGTAAGAATGGCAAAATTATTTGCAAAGGTACATTGGAAAACAATTTATTCTATTTGCATGGAATAACTCTCACTTGTTAGACACGGAATCAACAAAACCTAATCATAAAAGAGTAAAATTATCAAAAGATGAAACCTACCTAAGGCATTTGCGCCTAGGTCATATTAACCTTAATAGGATTAATAGACTGGTCTATCTCAATCATGAGATAAATGATTTATTTATGGTTGCAAGTGTTATCATTTGAGCTATCAATGAGTACGATTATATAGCATAGTCTATCAATGATAGTTTAGTGGTATTCATTTGTTAATTGATAGAGGACTTCATTTATAGATATGGACATCATGGCTCCATTTATTAAATGAGAGTAGAATATCATCATATAAATGTTTTGAGGTATTGGATATTAAACCTTAAAGTTAAGTTTTCAATAGTGTCTATTGAAACATGGCTTCTGGACAAGTCAAAATATCCAAGTTCAAAATGTGGTCATATGAGTAAATATGGTAACTTAAAGCGCTATAGGCAGTCTATGAGCTCTTGGTGATTACTGATATTCTTCACGAGGATACACTTTCTCCATTAAGATTGTTTAGGGTATGAATGAGGAATATTAACTTATTCTATCTTTATTTAAGAGTTCAATTTTAGTTCTGTAGTGGAATGAACAAAAATTAATAGATCGGACCTAAGTGAATCATTTGTTGATTGTGATTGGGTTGTGTCTATTGGAGCTTAAATTTAGATAGCTTGCCAAGATCCCCAGTCTACATGAACTTGCATGGATCACTTGATATATTCTACCGGACCAATTTAGGGATCCATCTAGAATTGTATTGAGGCATGTGGACTTGTTTCTTTTTGTAATAATGGGTCTAGTTCACATGTGGACTTTTTATTAAGGTCCAATATATTTAATAAAATAAGAAAAATAATATACATACCTATATATTGTTATAGGCGGCAATGCTAATGTATAAAAGCCTAAATATATTATTTTTAATTTTATTATTTTATTAAAAGGAAAATAATTAATTTGTTAATTAATTAATTATTTAATTAAAAGTCAAAATCTTTTTCCTAGTAGGAGATGGTCTCCTAAAATTATACCATTGTTGGTAGTATAATTAATATTAAGGACTATATTTGATAAGTAGATAAATAAAAGGAATTATTTATTTAATCAAATTAGGAAGTCTTTAATATGGTTATAAATACACTATTGAGTTGGATTAGGAGTTTTTGTGCAGGAAAGAAATATTTTTGGAAAAGGATTCTTGGTCACCAAGTAAATCTGCATAAGGATAGAATTCTTCTTTGAAAAGGATTCTTAACCACCAAATAAATTCACCTAAGAAAAGGATTCTTAACAACCAAGTAAATCCTTTTTAGGAAACGATTTGAAATCCTAATAAATTTCCAAGAAGAATTTTGGCCAGCCCTATATATTTTTCCAAGAGAAGAATACAGCTATCCCTAGTTATATATAAAAAGAGAATTCGGCTACCGTAGAATTTTGAGGAAGAAAAATCTGTTTTTACTCTAGACAAAATTTGATCAACTCTATGAAATAGTGTGAGATTCGGCAAAGAAGAAAAGGAAGAAAGAATGTTTAGTATTCGATTGTGCACTTGTAGCCTTCACATTAAAAGGTTTTGTGTACAACATCAAATCTAGGTTCGCGCTAGTTTCAATCAAATTGATTGATAATTCACAAGTAACCTAACTTTCTTTGTTTTCATCTTGGAGGATTATTGTGACTAACAAAGAATAAGATTTTGTTTGTTTTCATCCTCAGGTTTACAACTAAAGAAAGGGAACCTACACTCCTAGGTGATTCACGTTCGTGTTTGGATTGGAAGATCTTGCAAATTCAATTTGGTGCTTGTTCAATCGTCACTAAAAAAAGGTACAACACTTTTTTATATACATCAATTAATCTAGGGTTAAGGTTCTTGTTATTAAAAGACAAAATTTTATTTATACTGAAACCCTCATTAAATATTTCACGCTTCCGCTGTGCGTATTTTCCATACTATTATTTTTTCAATTTTAATAAATTCTTTGGACCATAAAAAAAAGTCCACATGTGAACTAGACCCATACTTAAAAAGAAACAAGTCCACATGCCTCAATGCAAATCTAGATGGACCCCTTAATTGGTCTGGTAGAATATATCAAGTTATCCATTCAAGTTCGTGTGGATTGGGGATATTGCTATCTAAATTTTATCTCCAATAGACACAACCCAGTCACAATAGGCAAATGATTTACTTAGGTCCGATCTATCAATTTTTGTTCATTCCACTAAAGAACTAAAATTGCACTCTTAAATAAAGATAGTATAAGTTAATATTTCTTACTTATACCCTAGACAACCTTATTGAAGAAAGTGTATCCTCGTGAAGAATATCAGTAATCTCTAAGAGCTCATAGACCGTAAACAGCTCATAGATCTCCTGTAGCTCTCCAAGTTACCACATTTACTCATATGACCACATATTGAACTTGGATATTTTGACTTGTCCAGAAGACATGTTTCAATAGACACTATTGAAAACTTAACATTAAGATTTAATATCAAATACCTCAAAACATCCATATGATGATATTCTACTCTCATTTAATAAATGGAGTCATGATGCCTATATCTATAAAAGAATTGCTCTATAGATTAATAAATAAAAACCACCAAACTATCGAGGATAGACTATGCTATATAATTGTACTCATTGATAGCTCAAATGATAACACTTGCAACAATAAATCCATCATTTATCTCAGGATTGAGATAAACTCTCCGATTGTCTTCAAATGAAAACTTTTATCCATTTGCGATTCTAGATAAAGTATTTCACTGTGATCCAATTCAATGCACCCAATGCACTAGATTCATTTGCCCAAAGACACCACACTTTGATGATTTTAGACTCATCATAACACTTTTGATCCAACTCAAATGCTAGCAAAAGAATCTACAACTTTGACAAGATAAAAGCACCCAACCTTTAGCTTAAGTTGTGAATATTATTCAAGACTAACTAAAGAATTGTGTCTACCTCATACATATCTAGATGTATGAACAATTCTTCTTTTCTCATAGTCTTTTGACCTTATGATTATTTATTTTTGACAATTATAATAGTTAAACTATAAATGCTATAAGATTTGTTAAACTAGAAATTAATTTATTAATATGAAAAGATTGTCAAATACATTATTATACTCTTGCTATCGAGAATTATTCCAACATTGGGTACCTAGAAAAAACAGTTAAATTCGGCGGTGCATCCCTCACGGTGAAGGTACCGTGTTGTTCTTGTCCTAGTCCTAATTTCTGTTTTTACTGTTTCATTTTTATTATCAGGTCTGGATTTGTATTGTTTGTTAATTGATGTTGTTGAAAAATAAACCTAATGTTTGTTTTGTTAGTGGATTTAGGTTTTTTTTTCTCGTAGAACAAAGATGTAAGTGCCTAACTTTATATTTGGTGTATTTCATTGACAGCATCATAATTGGGTTCCAATCTTGTAAAGGGCAGCTTAGGATATGAAGAACACCCATCATTAATGCCATTGGACATCAAGTGCTTCAAGGAAGGTAGTTTGCTTGACTCTACTCTTAATTGAAGAGATTTAGTTATACACACTCAATTGCGTGCATTATTACTTGTTTTAAAGTGATTTCCATTTGACCTCATGCTCTTTGTATGCTCATGTCTTGGTGCATTTATGTCATTTATCACACTTCATACTTGCACAACATTCATATAGGCTTTTGTATTTAAATGCCTAGAAAAGAGATTTTTTCCCTTAACCATGATACAGGTCACTGGCCATGCACCTGCCTAAACCGTGGTCCCAACATCAGTTCGTTAAAAAAGTTTCACTCGTAGGGTACCGCGGTTGGTAAACATGCTTGCATAGCAATTCCTACCTCAGCATTCTCTAGAAGGTCTCTGTTGTATGTACCACAGTATGTGTCTGATCCTATCCAGCGGTCCCAAATGTGGTTTTGTCTAATAAGTGCACCATTGTGCTTACCACCGTCTGAACAACTTGCCCTGACCCGCAGTATACACAACGGAAATGACGAGATTTTATTGGCTTAGCTCAAAATGATGTCATTTGACCTAAGACTTCATATGTACAAATACTTTCCCTTTATTATCCTCTCAAGTGCTTCAGAATTCGTTTTTACTCCATATATAGAGCTCAAAAGTGTCTTGCAAGAAAAGCCATCATAATTCAATCTTTCTTGACCAAAATCCAAATACCGTTTATTCATTCATGATTCAAACATCATCTAACTTCATCTAGGATGTATTTTAGTATGGGTCTGCATCAACGCATAAGACTTAGTAAGTAAAACACCATCTTTATGCATTCTATTGTTCTTGCTTAACAAGAAATCTCTTTTATGACTTGTTTGCATATAAACTAAGTTCTTATTTTCAAGTTGGGATTTTGTGTTGATTTTTGGGTTTTGTATTGTGATAGCTATTGCATCTAGGTTTGAATTTATTTCAAATAGCTAAGTTATATGTATCCCATATAGCAACATGATATCTAAGATTGTTTGAATCTTTCATCCATGATTAGATATGCATTAAATGTGTTGACCTGGCATTTGTGAAGTCAAAACTTTCTCAATGTTCATATTCGGTTGCATGTCTATTCTCTTGAGAGTTAAGTCTTGTATGTTCCGTGGGTAGTATACAAGCAAGGGCCTAAAATCACTATTAAAAGCTTACGGGCAGCAAAAGCGGATTATTAACCTTTTAGGTGAGATGCGGTCAACCTAGGTTATGAACGTTTTTTCAAATAATGGATTTGGGGGTTCGATTGGTGATTTGGCCCGTGAGTTTTTTACCCTATTGGGGTTTTCTCACGTAAAACAAATCATTGTTTCATGTTTTAAATTTCGCACTTTCTATGACAATGATTGTTTGTGTGGTTAATCTTGATTAATCAAAAGTTGGCGATTAATTTGGTTAAAACCTATTCATCCCACTAGGTTATTTAGACACAAGAGTTTGTTTATTTTCATTTGCTATCAGAGCTGCTTCCTTGACATACTTAGGTGATCCTAGCTTTTGTTATATGCCTCTTTCATTCTTGTACTTTGTTTGTTACATCACATTTGCACTCATCTCATTCATACACCCCTAAACACTATGAGTGGGAACAGTAGAGGAACCGAGGGAGCTTCAAGCATAAGATCTTTATTACTTATAGAATTGAACTATGCCTCTTGAAAAGGTGAAATGGAGTCTTACCTTTGCAAAAAAATGACTGAGCATTGATGGCAACTGAAGATGGCTACACACCTACCACCATGACTGCTAAAGATGGAAGTGAAGTTGTCAAGCTAATGTTAGAATAGAGCACCCAAGATTTTGAAGCTTCTAAGTGGAACAACATGGCAATGCATGTCATCCTTTGTGCATTGGATGACAACCAATACAAGTTTATCCAAACAATTAGAAATGCAAAAGAGGCATATGAGTTTCTAGAGATGGCTCATAAAGAAACTGAGGTGGTCAAGGATTCCAAGCTTTAAATCCACCAAACATAATTTGAGACCATTAGGATGGAGGAGCATAAGTGCTTCAACGACTTTCAAGTGAAGTTGATGGACATCATCTATCTAAGCCATCAACTAGGTGGCACATATTTAGATAGGAGGATTAAGCAAAATAATATAAGGTCACTTCCAGTAAGTTTTGAATCGAAGGTGAGAGCACTTGAGGGGAATAGTGACTATAAAAATATAAAGCCAAGTGAAGTCATTGGAAGACTTCTAGCCTATGAGTCAAGAAAAGGTTCTACATCTTTCCCACTTAAGAGGCAAAAGAGCATAGCTTTGAAGAACTCCAAAGCAGAGAAAGAGGAGGATAACCTGGATGAGGAGATAGTCCTCAGGGTACAGAGATTTAAGAAGTTCATCTAGTTTGAAAAGAAGGGTATTGGATCATAAGGAAAGGAAGCGAATAAGAAGACTCACTTCAGGAAGATTGAGCCATGTCAAGATAAGCCCTTAAGAAAACGGATCCAAAGTTTTAAATGTGGAGGGTCTAGACATAATGCCACAGATTGTGGTAACTTTAAGGACAAGAAGAAAGGAAAGACAATGGCTACCACTTGGAGCTATATTGATGAATTGGAAGAGGAAGGAGGGTCCTCAGATGATGAAGACCATGTGGAAAACTTTATTGCCCTTGCATACTCTCTCAAAAGCAAGAAAGCAATAGTTGTTGAAAAAGAAGATTAACAAGTTGATGATGACTCAAGTGATGAGAGGTCTTAATCTCATTCTACAAATGGAAATGTATAAGGCATGTACCTTGATGGGTTCATTAAGCACTTTCAAAGCTCAAGATTAAAGATAAAGAAAGAGATTCGAAAACTAAAAGAAAAAAATCTCAAGCTATGAGTGTCTGGATTATGCTTAATAACAAGAGTATAATATTGTATTTGACAATCTTTTCATATTAATAAAGTGATTTCTAGTTTTACAAATCTTATAGCATTTATAGTTTAATTATTATAATTGTCAAAAGTAAATAATCATAAGGTCAAAAGACTATGAGAGAAGAAGAATTGTTCATACATCTAGATATGTATAAGGTAGACACAATTCTTTAGATAGTCTTGAATAATATACATAACTTAAGATAAAAGGTTGGGCGCCTTTATCTTGTCAAAGATGTAGATTCTTTTGCCAGCATTTGAGGGGGATCAAATGTGTCATGATGAGTCTAAAATCATCAAAGTGTGGTGTCTTTAGGCAAAACAATCCAGTGCACTTGGTGCATTGAATAGGATCATAGTGAAATACTTAATCTAGAACCGTCAATGGATAGAAGTTTTCATTTAAAGACAATCAAAGAGTCCATCTCAATCCTGAGATAAATGATGGACTTATGGTTGCAAGTGTTATCATTTGAGCTATCAATGAGTACGATTAGATACCATAGTGTATCCTCGATAGTTTGGTGGTATTCATTTGTTAATCAATAGAGAACTTCATTTATAGATATGGAAATTGTGGCTCCATATTTTAAATGAGAGTAGAATACCATCATATGGATGATTCGAGGTATTGGATATCAAATCTTAACGTTAAGTTTTCAATAGTGTCTATTGAAACATGGCTTCTGGACAAGTCAAAATATCGAAGTACAAAATGTGGTCATATGAGTAAATATGGTAACTTGGAGAGATATATGCGATCTATGAGCTCTTGGCGATTACTGGTATTCTTCACGAGGATACACTTTCTCCAATAAGGTTGTCTAGGATGAACTAAAATTTTAGTTCTTTAGTGAAATGAACTAAAATTAAATAGATCGGACCTAAGTGAATCATTTGTTGAATTTGATTGGGTTGTGTCTATTGGAGCTTAAATTTAGATAGCCCGCTAAAATCCCCAATCTACACGAACTTCCATGGATCACTTGATATATTCTACAGGACAAATTTAGGGGTCCATCTAGAGTTGTATTAAGGCATGTGAACTTGTTTCTTTTTGTAAGAATAAGTCTAGTTCATATGTGGACTTTTTATTAAGGTCCAAAGGATTTAATAAAATAAGAAAAATAATATACGGTCCATATACATGTGTTGGGCGGAAAGGCTATTAAGAATAGCTTAATTATTTTATTTGTATTTTATTATTTAATTAAATGAAAATTAATTAATTTGTTAATTAATTAATTAATTACTTAATCAAAAGTCAAAATCTTTTTCCTATAAGGACTTGGTCTTCTAAAATTATACTATTGTTGGTAGTATAATTAATATTAAAGACTATATTTGATAAATTGATAAATAAAAGGAATTATTTATCTAATAAAATTAGGAAGTCTTTAATATGGTTACAAATACACTATCGAGTTGGATTAGGAGTCTTGGTGTAGGATAGAATTCATTTAGAAAAGGATTCTTAACCACCAAGTAAATCTACCTAAGGAAATGATTCTTAACTACCAAGTAAATCCTTATTAGGAAAGGATTTGTTATCCTAATATATATATAATGAAATTTAGGCCAGCCCATGTATATATATAATAGGATAGAATTCATTTTAGATAAGGATTCTTGACTACCAAATAAATCCACCTAAGGAAAGGATTCTTGCCAACCAAGTAAATCCTTCTTAGAAGAGGATATATGATCCTTTATATACATATATATATATATATATATATGTATGTTAATTTCGGCAAGCCAAATTTTTTTCTATGATAGGGATTTCGGCCATGCTAAGCAATTTTAAAGAAGAGAATTTGGGCTAGCAAAAGAGAATTTTGAGGGAGAAAAATTTATCTTTTACTCTGGACAAAATTCGATCAACTCATAGAGATAGTGTGAATTTGGCCAAGAAGAGAAAAAGGAGAACGTTTTTGTTTTCGATAGTACATTAGTATCGTTTACATCAAAAGGTTTTTTTGTACAACATCGAATCAAGGTTCACGCGAGTTTCAATCAAATTGATTTATAATTCACAAGTGGCCGGACGTTGTTGATTTTTCTCTTGGAGGATTTTTGTGAGTAACAAAGAACAAGATTTTGTTTGTTTCCATCCTCAGGAATACAAGATAAAGAAAGCGAGCCCACACTCCTTGGTGATTCACTTTCGTGATTGGATTGGAAGATCTTGCGAATCAGTTCGGTGCTTGTTCAATCGTCATGAGAAAAATGTACGATACTTTTTATATGCATCAATTAATCTAGGGTTAAGGTTCTTATTAGTCAAAGGGAAAGTTTTTATTTATACGCAAACCCTAATTTTCTTATTTCTCACGCTTCCGTTGTGTTTTGAACCGTTTTTTTACCTACAATTGGTATCAGAGCTTGGTTGTACCCTTGATTTATTGATGTATGTGTACCTGATTCTTTTTTTTATTGTATATATGCTTGTTTTAGAAAGAAATGGCACTCTAGGTATTCGTATATATATTTACATTGAAATGTATGGGTATATATATGTTTTATATGTGGTTAGTTATTACTCAATTTTTGTCCTAGAATTTCAATGTAATTTTATTTTCTGATTGTAACAAGAAGGATGGTCTATCATCGCTATAATTTCCTTCTTGGTAGGTTCTAATTTTTTTATTGTTGTAATAAAAAAAAACTGCATTATTTTTTTATTTATAATTCTTCTGTAATACATTCAAGTATCAAAGACTCGAAGGTTTGAAGAATTGGAAGCAACCGGAAAAAGTTTGGGATCTTGCAAGCCGTAGCAACGAACGTGCATGTGAAGAGCATGCAGCCACCTTTGTTGTGGCATGGGATGCGCTCGGTAGACCTATGGAAGCCATGGGCTGCGCATGACAACCCTTTACGGGTTTGTGGCACGCGCACGCCCATGAGTAAGGTCCAAGGGTACGTACGCCGATAGGAGGCAGCCGAGAGAGTCCGGACGATGAAGGTCATGTGAAGACTTGTTCGCTAAGAAAAGAGTTTTTGTATTCCAAGAAATATGTAATTTACTTGTTTTTCTAGCACGCAACCACTTTTGTTGTGGCATGGGCTGCGCACGGCAGCCATATGGGAGCCATGGGCTGCGTATGATAACCCTTTATGGGTTTGTGGCACGCGCACGCCCATGAGTAAGGGTCAAGGGTGCGTACGCCCATGGGAGGCAACCGAGAGAGTCCGAAAGATGAAGGTCGCGTGAAGACTTGTTTGCCAAGAAAAGAGTTTTTGTATTCCAAGAAATATGTAATTTACTTGTTTTTCTAGGATCGAAGAAAATTGTATCTATTTATATTTTTGTAAATATTGCAATGTTTGTCATTGTTTGATAACATATCATATAGAATAGAAATGCCACTCATATATCTCTTTTGGTAAGAACATGCATTGAATGGTTTAAGTATCTAAATTGGCATCTAGATAACTTGGTAAATCATTCTTTGGAATTCGATCACACGCCTTAAACAATTGAGTGGGAGAAGGTGTTTTGGAACACCTACGGCCTCCAAGTTTAGTTGAGCTTTATGTTTCGTGAATAATCTCCCAAGAGCTATTCATGAATGGAATTTAGCAAGATACTTCTTTACAATGATAGACTACACAATTAGCCTAAACGATATCTACTCCCAAAGGAGGGATATTCATGAGGGATTATATTGAAGGTTGATAACTTGGTAACACACTCAGTGTAATTTTATTAATATCCTCAAAGAGTTCTTGTTAATAAAATTGCAAAGCTAAAATAGAAAACGTTGGTTGTTATGTTAACAATTAGGTGGGACCTAGTCCAACTTGTAAATGATTTGTACTCTTAATGGAGGCGTGACATTTATGGGTGTTGGATCACTGTTGAATTTTTATGATTGAATTATTTTATTTAATTCAAGATAAATATTCAAAAGTGCTTTATCATGATTATTTACTTATATAATTTTTGCTATTAAAAAGGAATCATGACCCCATCCCTAATCAACAACCTAAAAGATAATACTTTAACCGATGATAATTATGTCACATGGAAAAGGAAAATTTGGTTGTTATTGCAAATTGAAAAACATAAAATTCGTTAAGTCTATTCCTTAACAACCAAACTAATGAATCTACTCAGGAGCAAAGAGATGAGTATCAGTAGTGGAAGTCTTTAAATGAGATGGCTAAATGTAAGTTACATTATGGCCACCATCTCTGACGTGTTGCAACAACAACATTAAGGAGTGGAAACTGCTGCCGATATAATGATGTCTCTAGAGGAAATGTTTGCTATGAGGTCTAGGAAGACTAAAAGAGAGGCAGTAATTTCTTTTATGAATCTTAGGATAAAACCTGGATAGGGTGTGAAAGATCACATGATGAAAGTCGTAGCATATCTCAACATTGCTGTCTTGAATGGTGTTGAGATAGATGGTGAGACCAATATTGACATAACTGTCAACTCACTATCAGATTCCTTTGATCAATTCAAGTTGGACTACACCTTGAATAATAAGGAATACACCTTGCAAGGCCTGATGCAAGATGTTCAAAGCGCGGAAAAAATCCTTGTGGAAGGCAAGGGTCAAGAGATTCATATGCTTGGTAAGTTGTTACTGTTAACGACCCGTAAGATGGTCAAGAGACAATAGATGAAAAAGCTACTTGAACCTTCATAGAAAGAGACCGAGAAAGTAACCAAGATCAATGGAAAGTGTTTCTTTTATGGTGAAAAGGGTCAAAGGAATAGATTGAATAAGAATGAATTCAACTTGCATTTAGGCAATGGAGCGATGATATTCATTTGTTAATCGATAGAGAACTTCATTTATAGATATGGACATCGTGGCTCCATTTACTAAATGAGAGTAGAATACCATCATATGGATGTTTTGTGGTATTGGATATTAAATCTTAACATTAAGTTTTCAATAGTGTCTATTGAAACATGGCTTCTGGACAAATCAAAATATCCAAGTTCAAAATGTGGTCATATGAGTAAATATGGTAACTTGGAGAGCTGTAGGTGGTCTATGAGCTCTTGGCGATTACTGGTATTCTTCACGAGCATACACTTTCTCCAATAAGGTTTTCTAGGGTTGTCTAGGTTATCATTATTTATCTATTCAAATTAGGAAGTCTTTAATATGGTTACAAATACACTATTGAGTTGGATTAGGAGTCTTGGTGTAGGATAGAATTCATTTAGAATCGGATTCTTAACCATCAAGTAAATCTACCTAAGGAAAGGATTCTTAACTACCAAGTAAATCCTTTTTAGGAAAGGATTTGTGATCCTAATATATATCCAATGAAATTATGGCCAGCCCATATATATATATATATATAAAATAGGATAGAATTTCTTTTAGATAAGGATTCTTAACTACCAAATAAAACCTCCTAAGGAAAGGATTCTTGCCAACCAAGTAAATCCTTCTTAGAAGAGGATTTATGCTCCTATATATATGTTAATTTCGACCAGCCTGAGTTTTTTCTGTGAGAGGAATTTCCACCGTGCTATGCAAATTTCAAGAAGAGAATTTGGCCTACCAAAAGAGAATTTTGAGGGAGAAAAGTTTGTTTTTTACTCTAGACAAAATTTGACCAACTAATAGAGATTGTGTGAATTCAGCCAAGAAGAGAAAAAAGGGGAACATTTTTGTTTTCAATAGTACATTAGTATCGTTTACATCAAAAGGGTTTTGTGTACATCATCGAATTAAGGTTCATGCGAGTTTCAATCAAATTGATTGATAATTCACAAGTGACCGGACGTTCTTGATTTTTTTCTTTGAGGATTATTGTGACTAACAAGGAACAAGATTTTGTTTGTTTACATCCTCAGGTATACAAGATAAAGAAAGGGAGCCCACACTCATAGGTGATTCACATTTGTGATTGGATTGGAAGATCTTACGGAATCAATTTGGCGCTTGTTCAATCGTCACGAGAAAAAGGTACGACACTTTTTACATACATCAATTAATCTAGGGTTAAGGTTCCTGTTAGTGAAAGGGAAAATTTTTATTTATACGCAAACCCTAATTTTCTTATTTCTCACGCTTCTGTTGCATTTTGAACCGTTTGTTTACCTACAATTTGTATCAGAGCTTGGTTGTACTCTTGATTAATTGATGTATGTGTACGTGAATCTTTTTTTTATTGTATATACGCATATTTTTGAAAGAGATGACACTCTAGGTATTCGCATATATATTTACATTGGAATTTTTGGATATATATATATTTTATATGTGGTTAGTTATTGCTCAATTTTGGTCCTAGAATTTCAATGTAATTTTCTTTTGGGATTGTAACAAGAAGGGTGGTCTATCATCGCCATAATTTCCATCTTGGTAGTTGCTAAGTTTTTTTTTTGTTGTAATAAAAAAAAATGCACTATTGTAATAAAAAAAATGCTGTATTATTTTATTTATAATTCTTCTGTAATGCATTCAAGTATCGAAGACTAGAAAGTTTCAAGAATTGGAAGCAACCAGAACAAGTTTGGGACCGTACGAGCCGTAGCAACCAACGTGCGTGCGAGGAGCAAGCAGCCACCTTTATTGTGGCACGGGCTGCGCACGGCAGCCCTATGGAAGCCATGGGCTGCTCATGTCAGCCATTTATGGGTTTGTGGCATGCGTACACCCATGAGTAAGGGCCAAGGGTGCGTACGTTCATGGGAGGCAGCCGAGAGAGTCCGGACGATGAAGGTCGCATGAAGACTTGTACGCAAAGAAAGAGTTTTTGTATTCCAAGACATATGTAATTTACTTATTTTTCTAGGATGGACCAAACTTATAGCTATTTATATTTTTTAAAATATTGTAATGTTTGTCATTGTTTGATAACATGTCATATAGAATAGGAGTGCCACTCATATATATCTTTTGGTATGAACATGCATTGAATGGTTTAAGTATCTAAATTGGCATCTAGATAACTTGGTAAATCATTCTTTGGAATTCGATCACACGCCTTAAACAATTGAGTGGGAAAAGGTGTTTTGGAAAACTTACGGCCTCCAAGTTTAGTTGAGCTTTATGTTTCGTGAATAATCTCCCAAGAGCTATTCATGAATGGAATTTAGCAAGATACTTCTTTACAATGATAGACTACACAATTAGCCTAAACGATATCTACTCCCAAAGGAGGGATATTCATGAGGGATTATATTGAAGGTTGATAGCTTGGTAACACACTCAATGTAATTTTATTAATATCCTCAAAGAGTTCTTGTTAATAAAATTGCAAAGCTAAAATAGAAAACGTTGGTTGTTATGTTAACAATTAGGTGGGACCTAGTCCAACTTGTAAATGATGTGTACTCGTAATGGAGGCGTGACATTTATGGGTGTTGGATCACTGTTGAATTTTTATGATTGAATTATTTTATTTAATTCAAGATAAATATTCAAAAGTGCTTTATCATGATTTTTTACTTATATAATTTTTGCTATTAAAAAGGAATCATGACCCCATCCCTAATCAACAACCTAAAAGATAATACTTTAACCGATGATAATTATGTCACATGGAAAAGGAAAATTTGGTTGTTATTGCAAATTGAAAAACATAAAATTCGTTAAGTCTATTCCTTAACAACCAAACTAATGAATCTACTCAGGAGCAAAGAGATGAGTATCAGTAGTGGAAGTCTTTAAATGAGATGGCTAAATGTAAGTTACATTATGGCCACCATCTCCGACGTGTTGCAACAACAATATGAAGGCGTGGAAATTGCTGCCGATATAATGATATCTCTAGAGGAAATGTTTGCTATGAGGTCTAGAAGACTAAAAGAGAGGCAGTAATTTCTTTTATGAATCTTAGGATAAAACCTGGATAGGGTGTGAAAGATCACATGATGAAAGTCGTAGTATATCTCAACATTGCTGTCTTGAATGGTGCTGAGATAGATGGTGAGACCAAAATTGACATGACTGTCAACTCACTATCAGATTCCTTTGATCAATTCAAGTTGGACTACACCTTGAATAATAAGGAATACACCTTGCAAGGCCTGATGCAAGATGTTCAAAGCGCGGAAAAATTCCTTGTGAAAGGCAAGGGTCAAGAGATTCATATGCTCGGTAAGTTGCTACTGTTAACGACCAGTAAGAAGGTCAAGAGACAATAGAAGAAAAAGCAACTTGAGCTTTCTTAGAAGGAGACCAAGAAAGTAACCAAGATCCAAGGAAAGTGTTTCTTTTATGGTGAAAAGGGTCAAAGGAATAGACTGAATAAGAATGAATTCAACTTGCATTTAGGAAATGGAGAGTTGGTGTCTACTAGTGTAGTGGGAGATATTAGAATCAATTTAGATTCTTAAAGGCATTTAGTTTTATTAAATGTTTATTATGTACCACAATTGAAGAGGAATTTAATTTCGGTCTCTTGTCTAAATAAATTTGGATATTCGGTTACTTTTAATAAAGGTTTTATTATTAGTAAGAATAACAAACTTGTTTGTAAAGGTACATTGGAAAACGGTTTATTCAACTTGCCTAGAAATATCTCTCACTTTTTATACACGGAATAAACGAAACCTAATCATAACAGAGTAAAATTATCAAAAGATGAAACCTACCTATGGCATTTGCACCTAGGTCATATTAACCTTAATAGGATTAAAAATTGGTAAGTGACAGACCTCTAAGTGACTTAAACGTTGATGATCTACCAACTTGTGAATCTTGTTTGAAAGGTAAAATGACCAAAAGGTCGTTTACAACCAAAGGCGTAAGAGCCATCAAATGTTTAGGATTGATACACACTGATGTGTGTGGACCTCTGAGCATTCAAGCTAGAGGTGGATATGAGTACGTCATCACTTTCACGGATGATCACTCAAGATTTGGCTATGTATCTCGTGAGACATAAGTCGGATGTTTTTGATATGTTCAAAGCATTTAAAGCTGAAGTAGAAAATCAGCTTGAGAAACGCATAAAAATCTTGAGGTCTGATCGTGGTGGAGAATATCTATATAGTGAGTTTCAACAATATTTTATTGACAATGGGATTAATTCTCAATTTTCTTCACCAACCACACCTTAACAAAATGGGGTGGCAGAAAGGAGAAATAGAACTCTGTTGAATACGGTTAGGTCTATGTTGAGTAATTCAACGCTCCTAATTTTTTTTGGGGATATGCTTTACATACCGCAATGTACATTCTAAACGATGTACTATCTAAATCGGTTCCTAAAACACCGCACGAGTTATGGACTAGGCAAAAGCCTAGTTTACAACACTTAAGGATATTTGGATGTTCTGTGCACGTGTTAAAAGGAAAGATAAAAAAGATAGAGTCCCGTTCAGAAACATGCATATTTGTTGAGTATCCAAAAGTAACAAAAGGATAATATTTTTATAGTTTTTCAGATCTTAAAGTATTTGTTTCGATAAATTCAAAAATTTCTGGAAAAGGACTATATGAATAATTGTCCTGAATGAGCTTTTAGGAGATACAATTCTACAAGAGGTTTCATAATCAAGCCCAATTGTAAGTTCCCTACCTATACAAGATAAAAAATCTACCATACCTCGTCATAGTGGGAGGGTTAGTAGACGACCCGAGAGATACATCGGTCTAGGAGAATCTGTAGAGAATCTCCCGGACGACGATGATCCCTATACGTACAAGGAAGCAATGGAAGATGTGATTGTCGCCATTGGCAAAAGGAAATGCAATACGAAATTGAATCTATGTTCGTAAACAAAGTCTGGTCTCTTGTAGACTTGCCTAAAGGGATAAAACCCAATGGGTGCAAGTGGGTATACAAGAGGAAAAGAGGAATGGATGGAAAGGTGTAAACTTTTAAAGCTAGATTGGTAGTTATGGGTTTTACACAGAAGGAAGGTATCGATTTTGAAGAAAGCTTATCTCTTGTGGTCATGCTTAAATCCATTAGGATACTCTTATCCATTGCGGCATCTCTAGACCTAAAGATTTGGCAAATGGACGTCAAGACAACTTTCCTTATTGGAAGTCTTGACGAAAGCATCTACATGATGCAACCAGAAGTATTCATTGAAAATGGCCAAGAGGAAAGGGTATGCAAGTTGCAAAGATCCATATATGGATTGAAGCAAGCATCCAGATCCTGGAACATATGGTTCGATCAAGACGTTAAAAGTTTTAAATTTACTCAAAACCTTGATGAATCTTGTGTATACAAAAGGATTACAGGCGATAAGTTGGTTTTCCTAGTTCTTTACGTTGATGATAAACTACTCATCGAAAACGATGTTGGTGAATTGACATCAATAAAATAATGTTTAGCAAAACAATTTGATATGAAGAACTTAGGAGCAGCAAGTTATATTATTTGTATCCAAGTCATAAGGGATAGAAATAATAGAACGATTGCATTATCCTAAGCTTCATACATTGATAAGATCTTGTCTAGGTTTTCCATGCAAGATTCCAAGAAAGGTATGTTACCTTTTAGACATGGAATCAAATTTTCTAAGGAAAAAGTTCCTAAGAATGAGCATGAAGAGCAATTCATGAGTTGGGTTCCATATGCATCAGTAGTTGGAAGTCTCATGTATGCAATGCTCTGCATTAGACCAAATATTTGTTTTGCTATGGGCATAGTTAGTAGGTTTCAAACGAAACCTGGTCCTGATCACTGGATGGCAGTCAAAAATATTTTCAAGTATCTTAGAAGAACGAGATATTATATTCTTGTATACTCTGGAGGGGATTTAATTACTGTTGGGTATACAGATTATGATTTCCAATCATATTCTGACTCTAAAAGATCAACATTAGGATCTCTGTTTACTATTGAAAGAGGGTGAGTCATGTGAAGGAGTATCAAGCAATCTTGTATTGTTGATTCCAACATTCAAGAAGAGTATGTTGCTGCATGTGAGGCTGCTAAAGAGGTTGTATGGGTCCGCCAATTCTTGATTGACTTGGAAGTGGTTCCCAATGCGAATAAGCAGATCACTATCGATTATGAAAATAGTGGAGCAGTGGCTAATTCGAGAGAACCTAGAAGTTACAAGAAAGGAAAACACATTGAAAGAAAGTATCACCTTCTAAGGGAAATTGTGCATAAAGGTGACGTGATGATTACCAAGATCGCATCAGCAAAAAATCTAGTAGATTCCTTTAAAAAGGCTCTTCCACAAAAGAGTTTTGATGGGCATCTAGAGAACATGGGGATGAGAGATATGACACATTTTCTATAGAGCAAGTGGGAGATTGTTAGGATTATGCTCGATAGCAAGAGTATAATATTGTATTTGACAATCTTTTCATATTAATAAAGTGATTTCTAGTTTAACAAATTTTATAGCATTTGTAGTTTAGTTATTATAATTGTCAAAAGTAAATAATTATAAGGTCAAAAGACTATGAGAAAAGAAGAATTGTTCATACATCTAGATATATATGAGGTAGACACAATTCTTTAGTTAGTCTTGAATAATATTCACAACTTAAGATAAAAGGTTGGGCGTCTTTATCTTGTCAAAGTTGTAGATTCATTTGCAAGCATATGAGTGGGATCAAATGTGTTATGTTGAGTCTAAAATCATCAAAGTGTGGTGTCTTTGGGCAAAAGAATCTGGTGCACTGGGTGTATTGATTAGGATCACAATGAAATACTTTATCTAGAACTGTCAATGGATAAAAGTTTTCATTTGAAGACAATCAGAGAGTATATCTCAATCCTGAGATAAATGACAGACTTATGGTTGCAAGTGTTATCATTTGTGCTATCAATGAGTACGATTATATAGCATAGTATATCCTCGATAGTTTGGTGGTATTCATTTGTTAATTGATAGAGAGCTTCATTTATTGATATGGACATCGTGGCTCCATTTATTAAATGAGAGTAGAATATCATCATATGGATGTTTTGAGGTATTGGATATTAAATCTTAACGTTAAGTTTTCAATAATGTCTATTGAAACATGGCTTCTAAACAAATCAAAATATCCAAGTTCAAAATGTGGTCATATGAGTAAATATGGTAACTTGGAGAGCTATAGGCGGTCCATGAGCTCTTGGCGATTACTGGTATTCTTCACAAGGATACACTTTCTCCAATAAGATTTTCTAGGTAATGAATGAGTAACATCAACTTATTCTATCTTTATTTTAGAGTTCAATTTTAGTTCTTTAGTGGAACGAAAAAAAATTTAGTAGATCGGATCTAAGTGAATCATTTGTTGATTGTGATTGGGTTGTGTCTATTGAAGCATAAATTTAGATAGCCCGCGAAGATCCCCAATCCAAATGAATATGCATGGATCACTTGATATATTCTACCGGACAATTTAGGGGTCCATCTAGAATTGTATTAAGGCATGTGAACTTGTTTCTTTTTGTAAGAATAGGTCTAGTTCACTTGTGGACTTTTTATTAAGGTCCAATGAATTTAATAAAATAATAAAAATCATATTCGGCCCATATACATGTGTTGGACGGCAAGGCTATTAAGAATAGCTTAATTATATTATTTTTATTTTATTATTTAATTAAATGAAAATTAATTAATTTGTTGATTAATTAATTATTTAATTAAAAGTCAAAATCTTTTTCCTAGTAGGAGTTGGTCTCCTAAAATTATACTATTGTTGGTAGTTTAATTAATATTAAAGACTCTATTTCATTAGTAGATAAATAAAAGGAATTATTTGTCTAATCAAATTAGTAAGTCTTTAATATGGTTACAAATACACTATTGAATTTGATTAGGAGTCTTGGTGTAGGATAGAATTCATTTAGAAAAGTATTCTTAACCACCAAGTAAATCTACCTAAGGAAAAGATTCTTAACTACCAAGTAAATCCTTCTTAGGAAATGGTTTGTGATCCTACTATATATCCAATGAAATTTCAGTCAGCCCATATATATATATATATATATATATATATATATAATTGGATAGAATTCCTTTTAGATAAGGATTCTTAACTACCAAATAAATCCATCTAAGGAAAGGATTCTTGCTAGCCAAGTAAATCCTTCTTTGGAGAGGATTTATGCTTATTTTCAAAAATGGTGTCATTTCATCTAGGGCTTCATATATATAACCCTTTCACCTTCTTTACCTCTTTAGAGCTTCAGAATTCAATCCAACTCCATCCTTTTTAGAGCTCAAGAGTGACTTGCAAGAAAAGTTACCAAGATTGCATTTTTCTTGTTCAAAATCCAAACACCTATCTTTCTTTCATGAATCGAACATGATTTTTGTGAATACATGCTCAAAATATCTTGCTAAATATTTTATTAATCATATCTTATGAATCTAGCACGATTTTTGTTTGATACTAAATCTTTAATATGTGCTTAAATGCTTATGATTGATTCAAGGTTTAGTGACATGAATAAATCTAAAAATTAAATTTGTTTTGACATTTCATATATTCTAGAATTTTTATTCATAAACAGTAACTAGACAATTTTAATTTGTAGACTTTCATGCATATGTCTAGTTCCTATAGAATGTGTTGATCATCATATTCTATGTCGTCTGCTTGGATATGTTTTAAATTAAAGATCACTTAGAAATTCCTTGTAAAAGGCATAAAGTCTTTTCTAGAGTCGGGAGGACTCAGATAGTCAAGCAGGAAATTCTTGGTTAGAGTTGGGAGAACTTGAATAACCATGTGAGAAAGTCCTTGCTAGATACGGAAGGAATCAAATAGCTAAGCAAGAAGTCTTATCTAGGATCAGGAGGATCCAGATCGGTAAGCATGGAATCTTTCTAGAGACAGGAGGTCTTGGATAGGAAGCTACTTCCTAGAGGTGTGTTAGGAACATCTTGGATAGAGAGTAGGTAATATGGTTCACTAGGCCCAAGGGTAGGATAGATGGTTGCTTGGAGGGTGTATCAAGGGATTTGGTCACTACTTTGAGTGTGTATCTTTTATTTGTCTTAGCAGACTCATTTTGCTGATGGTTGTGGATTCAATCCATGGATGTTTCCTTTTTATAGGTTTTACCACGTAAAAAGGTTATGTCAGATGTCTCTATCTCTAAAACTTTATATATTGTATATGTTATCTTGTTTAAGATCTACAATTCTTTACTTCTTTGTCAATGAGGCTTTTGTTGAGAAAGAGATGCAAAAATTATTTGTTGAATAAACATTTATCTCTTATATGTTTGTAATGTGTACACATCATATCTTGTGAAATTATATATCAAGATGTAAGGTTCTACTTAGTGCATTTACATTGTAATATTCGATGTACAACTTGTGGAATTTGCTTTGCATTGAATATACTTGTATGTAAGATACATTGTTTCTTCTTTTATATATGTGTTAAGTGCATTTCATACTTTTATATTTATATTTACAGACTAAGGGTGTTGTATTGAGCATACATGCGAGTATTTGTATATTGACAATCATGTTAATTATTAATTTGTATGCTTATCAAGTGTTTGACAAGAGTATCAAAAAAGTTTTATAAAAATAGTATGTCAACCTATTCACCTCCCCCGTATAGGTTGTTTAGTTCATAACCTTATAGGAAATTAGTATCAGAGGGGGTCATTAGATGTGCTTAATGAGATCCAGTTCACACTCACAGTTTTGTGGAAAACTTTAAGGCTACTGTGACTCAATAAGAGGTTATGGTAGAAAGAGCTTAAAACTCAAGCTATTCATTGCTTAAAAGCCATAACTATGGGTTTTAGAAATTGAGGATGAAGGCCTACATCCACTCAATTAATGAAAGACCATGGATGGTAGTAAAAAGAAGGTTATATAGCTCCAAGTAATACATTGGAGGATGGCACAATAGTTTCCAAACCTAGAAGTGAATGGATGGTAAATGAATTTGAAATGGCTAAGTGGCATCACTGAGCCAAGAATGCCATTTTTGGAGGAGTTTATGGGCATCAATTCTTTTACATTCAAAATCTTGAGTTCACAAAGGAAGCTTGGGATACCTTCCAAGTTACTAATGAAGGTAATTTGGTGGTAAGAAAGTCAAGGCTTCAAATGCCCACATCACAGTTTGAAAGCTTGCAAATGGTTGAGGATGACAAGTTCGAATAATTCTAATTCGAGCTTCTTAAAATAACCAATCAATGCCAAGCGCTTGGCATGCCCATCTCTAGAGAGTGATTAAATTGGAAGATTCTTAAATCTTTACCTAAAAGGTTCAAGGCTAATGTAACGACCATTTAAGAAAGTAAAGACATTGATTGTATACGTATCGATGAATTGCTTGGATCGATTCAAACGTATGAGTTGAGCTTGAAACCTAAAATCAAGAACAAAGGTATTACTCTCAAGGCTATAAATGAAGATAGTTAAGGTGAAGACGAAGAGATGGCACTTTTGGTTAGGAAGTTTAAAAAGTTCTTAAGAAGAGGTGCCAAGCCTCGTGGCAAATTCTCAAAGGAAAAGGAATTCAAGAAGTCAGCTACTCCAAGGCATGAAGAACTACAAAAAGGTTCAAAGTTTTAAGTGTAAAAATTTTTGTCACTATGCCACGGCTTGTCCTAATGAGAAATCTAAAGAAGATAAGAAAGGAAAAGCAATGGTGGCTTCACATAATGATGATAGCTCTAGTGACGAGTCCTCAAGTGAAGGAGGTTGATCAAAGTCATCAAGATGGTTCAAGTTCTAATATAACCAATCTCGATCATATGACACAAATTGGGGATCTTGAAATGCAAATAGATGAATCTTTAAGAGAGATTAAGGAAAGAGATGATTTGATCAAAACTCAAATGGATGAGTATGCGAAGACTTCACAGACTTTTGAGTGAAAAAAGTAATATCTTGAGAAAGCTAAAACATGTTGAGAGGGTTGTCTTTGAATACAAAGGGATTGTGTCTTCTATATAGGTGAAGGAGCAAGAATATATTGATGAGATGAATATTGCTAAGCAAGCTATTAAAGACTTAGTCAATGGTTCGATCAACATCAAAAATTTCATGAGTCTTGATCAACCTTATGGAGAATCTGGTATCTTGAAGGGTAAGAAGAAGCTCATGATAGCATCACCTCCCTCAATGAAGGCTAGACAGAAGAAGATCAAGAAATCTCTAAAGAACAACCTTCTCAAAGCTAGTGGTAAAAGCAATACAATGTATCTCTACATACTTTACTCTTTCTTCAAATCCATAAGGTACAATCTCATCTTTTATTCCTATTTGTCATTTTTGTAATACCGTTGGCCACATTAAGCCAAGGTGTTATAAGTACATTGAATTTTGCAAATTAGGTAATGCATATAGAGATAAGGAGATTGAACTTAAATTGAAGCATGCTAGTGCGTTAAATTTTAATAAGCATGCTGTTTCTAATATGCATGTTAGAAAGAGTCGAATAAAGAAGTGTGGTGGTTATGATAATCTTGACAAAGCATATGTTGCTAGTAATGTTGAGGAGATGAGTATCAATGATATTCTTATGAATCAAATTGTTGAAAGTCTCCCCTTTAGGATCAACATTAAGGTTAAAAATGATGATTATTTTTATGTTAGTGCACCCAAGACCAAATGGGTAAAGGGTGAGTGTTCTTACCATTAGTGTAAGGTCCACATGTGAGTTAGCTTTAAAATTAGTGTCAAGATGTTAAAAAATTGAGCTAGCAAGTTTTTTTTCTCTATAACTTGACATGAACTTAGCTATCTCACATATTTGCTATGATAGTCAAAATCTATTGATTAGGTTTGAGGACAAAAAAGAAAAGAGAGCTCATAAAAAAGGCAAAGACTTTGCATTCGATAAAAAATGCTTGCTAAGGTATCTTTTTATCCTAATGCTTTCATTCTAGGTTTTTATGTAGGGAAAAAACCACGTGCAGCGGAAGCGTGAGAAAATTTATTAAAAATTAGGGTTTGTGTATATATAAAAAATAATTCTCTTTTAATAACAAGAACCTTAACCCTATATTAATTGATGTATATAAAAAGTATCGTACCTTTTTTTTTTCCTGGCGATTGAACTATCGTCGAATTGAATCTGCAAAATCTTCCAATCCAATCACGAACGTGAATCACCTAGGAGTGTGGGCTCCCTTTCTTTAAATTGTATATCTGAGGATGGAAACAAACAAAATGTTCTTCTTTGTTAGTCACAATAATCCTCCAAGAGAAAAACCAAGAACGTTCGGTCACTTTTGAATTATTAATCAATTTGATTGAAACTCGTGTGAACCTTGATTAGATGTTATACAAAAAACCCTTTTGATGCAAAGGATACTAGTGTACTATCGAAAACAAAAACGTTCCCTCTTTTCTCTATGCTTGGCCGAATTCTTCACACAATGAGTTGGACGAAGTTTAATTTTTTTTTATGAAACTAAAAAAAAAACAAATAAAAAACAACTTATCACACCAAAAACAAAGGCTTGGAAGAAATTTACACGTAGTATATATAGGAGACTAAGTCCTCTCCTAAGAAGGATTTACTTGGTGGTTAAGAATCCTTTCCTAAGGTGGATTTACTTGGTGGTTAAGAATCCTTTTCTAAAAAGAATTATATCCTACACTAACACTTCAAATCCAACTCAATAGTGTATTTGTAACCATATTAAATACTTCCTAATTTGATTAGATAAATAATTCCTTTTATTTATCTACTTATCAAATATAGTCTTTAATATTAATTATAATACCAACAATGGTATAATCTTAAGAGACTATCTCCTAATAGAAAAAGATGTTGACTTTTAATTAAATATTTAATTAATCACCAAATTAATTAATTTCCATTTATTAAATAATAAAATAAAATAATATAATTAAGCTATTCTAAATAGCCTTGCCGCCCAACACATATATATGGGACAATATATTATTTTCTTATTTTATTAAAACCATTTGACCTTTATAAAAAGTCCACATGTGAACTAGACCCATTCTTACAAAAAGAAACAAGTCCACATACCTCAATACAATTCTAGATGGACCCCTAAATTGGTCCGGTAGAATACATCAAGTGATCCATAGAAGTTCATGTGGATTGGGGATCTTTACGGGCTATCTAAATTTAAGCTCCAATAGACACAACCCAATCACAATCAACAAATGATTCACTTAAGTCCGATCTATTTAATTTTAGTTCATTCCACTAAAGAACTAAATTGAACTCTTAAATAAAGATAGAATAAGTTGATGTTACTCATTCGTACCCTAGACAACTTTATTGGAGAAAGTGTATCCTCGTGAAGAATACCAGTAATCGCCAAGAGCTCATAAACCGTCTATAGCTCTCCAAGTTACCATATTTACTCATATGACCACATTTAAAACTTGGATATTTTGACTTGTCAAGAAGCCATGTTTCAATAGACACTATTGAAAACTTAACGTTAAGATTTAATATCAAATACCTCAAAACATCCATATGATGATATTATACTCTCATTTAATAAATGAAGCCACGATGTCCATATCTATAAATGAAGTCCTTTATCGATTAACAAACGATTATCGCCAAACTATCGAGGATAGACTATGATATATAATCGTATTTATTGATAACTCAAATGATAACACTTGGAACCATAAGTCCATCATTTATCTCAGGATTGAGATAGACTCTCCGATTGTCTTCAAATGAAAACTTTTTATCTATTGACATTTATAGATAAAGTATTTCATTGTGATCCTATTCAATGCACCCAGTGCACTAGATTCTTTTGCCCAAAGACACCACAATTTGATGATTTTAGACTCATCATAACACTTTTGATCCCACTCAAATGCTAGCAAAAGAATCTACAACTTTGAAAAGATAAAGGCCCCCAACCTTTTATCTTAAGTTGTGAATATTATTCAAGACTAACAAAAGAATTGTGTCTACCTCATACATATCTAGATGTATGAACAATTCTTCTTTTCTCATGGTCTTAAAAAAATAATCTTATGATTATTTACTTTTGACAATTATAAAAATTAAACTATAAATGCTATAAGATTTGTTAAACTAGAAATCACTTTATTAATATGAAAAGATTGTCAAATACAATATTATACTCTTGCTATCGAGCATAATCCTAACATTTTCATCTCTTAAATCATTATTTTCACTACATCATGTAGCATGTAATATTAGAGAACCGAGTATTGTGTTCATATGGTTCTCATTGACATTTGCTTTCTAAAGTTCTCTTAGTGATGTTTTTCACAAAGGTCTTAAACATGATGTGTGAATTGTTTGTTTGAATGTTGAGTGGCATGTTTTGAAAAATATGATATTCATAATCTTTGAAAGCTACTCTCTTGAGAAGTATTGATCTTAAGTAAATCTTTTTGTATTGCTTTTAGATCATGTGCTTATAAGCCATGAAAACTTTGTTTTTGAAAATGCACTTTGCTTCTCTTGTATGTTTTGTTGAGTAAGTTGACTTTGCTAATATTTAAGTTGTGGATACATCTTGAAGTCTTATGGTTGTACATTTAAGATGACATATGGTTAGTATCCATTTTGCTTCGACCACTTCATAGAACTCAACGAGCACTTCCAAGAAAAGGGCTACATATATCGGTAGTGAAGCCACCCAATATAGGAAAGGGCAACCTCAATATGATGAGTGAAAGCCATTATGAAACGTATATGTTAATGTTAGAAAATCAAAGAAGTGTTGAAAAAGAAAGAATCAACAAAAAGAAAAATTCTTTGATTTAAGTCTACAAAAAAAGGCTTAAAGAAGTATAGTTGAAAATCATGAACGCCCAGGTTGAGATATAGAAATGGGATGAACAACCAAATGCACACACACGATCATATGTTGAATAATATTCTCTTTAAAGCAAAAATTCTGGATGATAATCGGTTTGACCTTTTATGGAAAAGCTTAAGATGAATATATGTGGATGTGATTTGCATGTTATTATCAAATTACTCTGTACATATGTTTGGAGCAAAATTTCACACACACACACTTTTGTTTATAAATATTTTAATATTCTAGCAAATAAAGAAGAATTATGAGAGAGATTGAAAATCTTAGTGTATTTCTCATAACTTGTTGAGGTTGATTAATTTTCTTCTTGCTTGAGGTTGATAGTAGTTGTGGTTACAACCAATTCCTTTATATTTTGAGGTTGATAGTAATTGTGTTTGACACCAATTCCTTCATTTTTGGGATTGTTTTTGTTGTTAAATGCATTTTTTGATTTCGGTGAAATACACCTATGTGCTTGAAAAACAACATTTAAGCATTTATGGTTCAATATTTCTATCAAATGTCTCTTTATGCTTTTGTTTTTATTGAATAACTCACTTTGATTTTCTTCCACTCATGTTTGTTTTGTGCTTTTAGTGTTCATCACAAAGCTATGGGAAAAAATAAAGTTTATGGGTCTAATTCTTCACCTAAACCCATAGATAAACACAAACCTACACCTTCAACCTCTAAAAAGACCAAAACCAATAAGTTGAAATCTTTGTGCGTAATGGGAACTAAAAAACTCCTTCAAGATAGATGTGTGGAATTGAGTGAAGCTTCCTACATTCATCATGTTATCTTTGAAAGACAATGGGATAAATGGTTAAATACAATTGGGGTTGTCAATGAGAGCTTAATAAGAGAGTTCTATCTTGAATACAAGGAAAGTATAACCTTTGAAAATGCTTTGATGAGTGTTAGAGGGAAAACCTTTAGCATCTCCTCAGATAACTTCAACAAATTTCTTTGCTTTCAAATGAGATTAAGTCGGAATTCCTTGATGTGGAGAACATCGAGCATTTAGATTTGATGGGGAAAACTCTTTGTGATGATGTTAGTTGTAAGTGGGGAAAGAGAGCTTACATTAGCCAAAGTGTTTTGACCAAGGTAAGTGCCTTTTGGCTTCTTTTAGTATGTACAAATTTTATTAGATCTATATATGCTTCTGAGCTAAACAAGGAAAAAATCAAGATTGTGTATGCCTTGGTTACTAACAAGCCCTTAAACCTTGGTGATCTTTTAATAGAACACATTGAAATTGCGGCTAGTTCATCTTGATTGGATAAAACGCTTGCATTTCTGGGGTTTCTATCACATATTTATATGGTGCATGGTGTTTCTAGGTTGGAAAAGGATGTGCTTTTGCCTACCTTGGGGAAATTTTGAGAAAAACGAATATCTTATATGTTTTACAAAGGGAAAGTTTAATGACACTTGTAGGATATTTGGTTAAAATCAAGATTCAAGTATGGTGTCAAGTGCAAGCATTCTACCGAATTAGGCTACGCAACTACAAGAGGGGCTTTTGACAAAGATTGATGAGCTAAATGCAACGGTGAAGCAACAAGAAAAAAGGATCAAAAGCTTATAGGAAATACTTTCTTCAATCAATACTACCATCAAGCATTATGAGAGGTCAACCAATCGAAGATCTTTCTTTGGTGGCACTAGTTGATCTTGAGGTATCACTTCATTTTCTTACTTTTTGGCTCCATTTCATGTCAAAAAAAGGATAAAAATATGATATATACTAGCTCATTTTATCTATTTTTTTTTTTTAATTGGTTTCTTGAACTTGGGTTTGTAATATTCTAAACTTGATTAGATATGCTTGTATTTAGGGGGATTATACATATATCCTCTTCGACTTTATTGTTTTATCTTAATCAAATATATTTTACCATTTATTTTCTAATGTATATATTGTTCTTCAAGTTGATTTTAGGTGCCATCAAGAGAAGATCAAACGGAGAAGTTCAAGACTTGTTGAAGATTAGTCTAAGATGTACAAACTCATTGTAATATGAGGGAGTGATTGTGACAAATCTTCATTTTGTATGTATTAGTATTTTTATAGGTGTTTTGATATGGAATTTGCCAAAGGGGGAGATTGTTAGGTTCTTAAGTCTTATGTTGGCATAATCCATATCAAAATAACATTTCATTTGTATTGATTAGTTGTCTAAGCATGAAAGTTTAACATGCTTCAAGGAAGATTGAACCACATATCAAGCAAAATTGAAGTCTTCAATGAGGAAGGGCTCTATTGCTTAATAAAGATATAATAAGACCTCATTCCTCTTACAAGGCTTAGGTGCACACACACACATTGCATCCGTATGTGTCCTTGCATCATTGTGCCAAATAAATATTACACATACACACACTTATTAAAGTATGAACATGCATTAGATTTAATTTGACAATTTTTGAGAAATTGCATGTTTTATGACTATATCTAGGAAATAGCATACTTGTGTGTTCTTGTGTATTTTTGTTTGTATTTTTATGGTACTAGACTTGAATTTGTGCTTATTTTATTCTTTATTAAGTTCCGGTCATTCCAAATACTCATTCATTAAGTTTGAAATTCCAATTAGCATGTTACGAAACTTTCCTTGTCTTTAACTTACTTGGTTTCCATCCATGTTTTTCAAGAAAAATTCCGTATAATTTGTGAATTTTTTTTTGAATTTCTTGAGCATGAGGGAGTCCTGGTTCATAATCTGAAAACGGATTTGAAATCAGAGTTCTAAGGCCAAAATATGGTTGAAGAACATAAGGGGGATTCAACGGAAGGAAGAAGTGGCCAAGCACCCTTTCCCTCAGAGGCGCGCGGGCCTCACGGCAGAGGATGCCCTCTGACCTTGTGGAGGCCACGTGCCTTCACAAAAAGTAGAGGTGTCACCCTTCTATTGGATGTTTTTTGATTCATTTCCTTTTTCTTTAAATATCTCTATTTCCCTCTCATTTCATTCTAAGACGAAAAACTTGAAAAACACTTGTATAGAATTTTTCTATCAATTTTTCTACCAAACACCATAACTTTCTTATTTAAACTCTGATTCAAGTGATTTAAATTGGAGATCGTTTGTCTATAAATTCTCTATCATCTCCAAGAATGTTTGATGCCATTTCATCAAGTTTTTAGGTGACTCTAAACTATAAAATGAGACTGAACAGTTTTTATTGAGGTATTAATCTCTTCTTGAGTTTTGTTCCTAATAGTGTTCAATTACCTTGGGTTTTCTTCTTCAATACATGTATGTGTGATGTATAAAGTTTGATTAGATTTTTAGACTCTATTAAAGCTACATTGAACGTGATTAGAACATTGCATTATTGGGTTAAGTTTTATTAAAACCTATGTTTTAACATGAATGTGTTTTGTATTATGCTAGCTATCAATCTAGGACTATTTGTACTTTAATTGATTGGTTTTGATAAGTAATAGTTTCTACTTACACTAGGTACCATTAATTGATTTTATCTAGGTTTAGCACAATTTCTTGTATACATTGAGCTTAATAGGTTTGTATTAAAAACATTGTGAACTCATACTCTAAATTTCTTGCTAGAACATTTATTGATCATATTCTTTGAATCTATCATGATTTTTGTTTGATACTAAATCTTGTATGTGTGTTTAAATGTATATGATTGATTCAAGGTTTAGTGACATGAATAAATCTAGAAATAAATGTGTTTTGGAGATTCACATATTTTAGGATTTTTATTTATGCATAGTAACTAGACAATTTTGATTTGTGAACATTCTTTAATATGTCTAGTTCCCATAGGACGTGTTGATCATCATATTCTATTGTGTGCTTGGATGTGTTTTGCATTAATGATCACTTAGAAAGTCCTAGTAAAAGACATGAAGTCTTGACTAGATGTTGGAGGACTCGGATAGTAAAGAAAGAAATTCTTGGTTAGAGTTGGGAGAACTCTGATAATCAAGTGAGAAAATCTTAACTAGAGTCGGGAGGACATGGATAGCAAGCATGGAATCGTTCTAGAGATGGGAGGTCTTGGATAGGAAGTTGATTCATATAGGTGTATCAGACACATCTTGGATAGGGAGTAGGTACGGTGGTTCACTTGGCCTAATGGTAGAATAGCTGATAGCTTGGAGGGTGTATCATGGGATTTGGTCACTACTTTGACCGTGTATCTCTTATTCATTTTAATGGATTCATTTTGTCAGTGGCTGTGGATTCAACCCATGGATGTTTCCTTTTCAGAGCCACGTAAAAATGATGTGTCAAATGTCTCTACCTCTATCTCTTTATATTTTGTACATGTGCTCAATATATCTTGTCTAAGACCTACATTTCTTTACATCTTTGTAAACAAGATTTTTATCGAGAAAGATATGCACAAATTATTTTTTGGATCAACATTTGTCTCTTGTATATTTATAATGTACAAATATGGTATCTTGTGAAATTCTATATCGAGTTGTATAGTTATACTTAGTGAATTTACATAGCAATATTCTAAGTACAACTTATGGTACTTGCTTTGCATTGAATATACTTGTATGTAAGATACATTTTTTCTTCTTTTATATATGTGCTAAGTGCATTTCATACTTTTATATTTATGTTTATAAACTAAGGCTGGTGTATTGAGCATACATGTGATAGTTGTTATATATTGACAATCATGTTAATTGTTAATTTGTATGCTCATCAAGTGTTTGACAAGAGTATCAAAAAAGTTTTATAAAAATAGTATGTCAACCTATTCACCGCCCTTAGGTTGTTTAGTTCAAAACTTTGTAGGAATTTCAGCTCCTTGGGTTAGACATCTCCACAACAAGAATGATATTGTTGGAGATATAAATGAGAGTGTTAGGACTAGGTGTCAATTAGCTATACTTGTTACACCTCTCAAATTGAACCCGAAAAGGTTGATGAAGCTTTGAATGATGAGTTTTGGGTTCTTGCTATGTAAGAAGAGCTAAACAAATTTGAAAGAAATGAGGTAAGGACTCTAGTTCCTAGACCCAAGAACACGAATGTCAGCGGTACTAAATGGGTAGATAGGAACAAGTCGGATGAGGATGACAACATTGTGCCCAATAAGGCTAGACTTGTAGCACAAGGATACTCTCGAATAAAGGGTTTCAATTTTTAGGAGACTTTTGGTCTGGTTGCCTATCTTGAGTTCATAAGGCTTCTCTTGTCAAAATCATGTATGCACAAGTTCAAATTGGGTGTTAAGAATGCCTTCCTTAATGGCTTCTTGCAAGAGCAAGTGTTTATTGAGCTACCCAAGAGACTTGTGGATCCATACCACCCCAACCATGTCTATTGCCTCAAAAATGCTTTATATGGGTTAAAACAAGCACCGAGGGCTTGGTATGAGTGCCTTACTCTCTATCTTGTTGACAATGGTCACTCAAGAGGTAATGTTCACAAGACTTTGTTTATCAAGGGCCACAAAGATGAGTTTTTCATAGCTCAAATATATGTTGATGACATTGTGTTTGGCTCCACCAACAAATCTAAAGTCCAACAATTTATTGATATTATGTCTCACGAATTTGAGATGAGTCTTATTGGGGAGCTCAATTACTTTCTAGGTCTGCAAATCAAGCAATTGTATGATAGGATTTTCATATCCCAAGCTATATATGCTAAGGACGTAGTGAAGAAGTTTAGTTTTAAGAATGCCAAACATTGTGACACACCCATGAGTACCACATTGAAACTAAGCAAGGATGCTAGTGACAAAAGTTTGGACCAAAGTCTTTATCATGACATGATTGGTAGCTTGCTTTACTTGACCGCATGTAAGCTCGATATAGCCTTTAATGCAGGTGTATGTGTTAGGTACCAAGCAGATCCTAAGGAGTCCCATCTTTTCTCTGTGAAGAGAATCATTCGATATGTTAATAAGACATCCAACTATAGCATATGGTACTCTTTTTACACTAATGCTAGCTTAGTTGGCTTTAGTGATGCAGATTGAGCAGGAAATTGTGATGATAGGAAGAGTACATCCGGCGGTTGAATCTTCTAAGTAAACAACTTGGTTTCACATTTTTTCAAGAAGCAAAAATCCATTTCCTTGTCCGCAGTTGAGGCCAAGTACATAGCAGTCGGGAGTACTTGCACACAAATCCTTTGGATTTAGTAAATGCTATTGCTTCTGAAAATTCACTAGAAAGTATGTGTCTATAACCTAGAGAGAGGTGAATAGGTTTTAATTCGATAGATTACCAATTTTGTGAATTAATCAATATTATCAATTCTACCACATTCAACTAAGTGTTTAAATAAAAGACAACAAACATAAAACAATTACAACACGCACTATATACGTGGAAACCCTTCAAATGGGAAAAACCACAGGCTGTTCAGTGTGCCACACTCGATCCTCAAAATCCACTATTGAGAGAAAGTTTACAACCTATGTTGACCTCCCGTCGAACCCTCCAGTTACTAACTCTTTCACTCTACCCAGCGGGCCTTAAAAGTGATTTTGGATCACCAACCTTGTGCACTAATCACATAGCCACAAGCTTAATCAACAATGAAGAGATAATGGTAACCCAAGTGAATATGCAAGAATATTCAATATGCAAAAATTCTAGGTCAAGACATTCATGCTTATCTAGGATTAATAATGACAATTAAAGTAAATCCTAGACATCAATGTTCTAAATGCAAAGGCAAGAAGAATTAGCTAGAAGGGTAAAACCGTCCTAAATTCTAGCTATCACAAATTAATGCATCTCAACCAACAATCAATAAACAAGCATGTCGTAAAAGCAATTAAACATTCAAGCAAGCATTCAACATGCAATAGAGACTAAAACCCTATGTATACATGTCTTAGTAATGAAACCATAAAGTTTAGAGTATGTAGAGAATACCTAGTGATGAACAAACAAGAGACCCATGCTTGAAAGATGCTTCATGATTATGTTTTTTATGTTTGATTAAGTAAAAATGGCTTCTTGGAGCTTCTCTCACTAAAATACCTTATCTCTCTCTCTCAAAAATAGGTTAGGAAGCACTAAAATTTGAGTTGGGATAAAGATGGTTTATTTATATGAAGCCTAAAGTGAAATTATATCGTTTTGACAAAAACTGTCCAAAAGACGCATTGTACGCTCTTGTGGGTACTGATCGAGTATCGCACGACCAACGATAAACTACTGGATAGGTTGCGCTGGTGAGGTACGCATGACGACCAACGATAAACCACTGGAAAGTTACACTGGTGTTGGCGCGCATGATGACCAGCTCACCACCAGCGATAAACCATTGGAATGCTACGCTGGTGTTGGCGCTACTCGAGTGGCGCACTGCTCATTACCTTCACACACACACACAAAAATTTTACAAGAGAAAAGAGGTGAATGGAATGCATCCTAATGCCTAACCTGATATGACATTTTAATCACAAGATGCAATCAATTTAAACAAGCAAAAGAGAACAAAATTAGGCACAAAACAAGACAATTAAGCACAAATGCAAAGTGATCAAAAACATGCATGAGAGTGAGTGTGTGCGCTAAATCTCTTCAATGAAGGTTAAGCAAGTTATTTTACCTTTGAAGCTTGAGCTAGGACTTGATCAATGATGGCCTAAACCGCCCTTAGACATTAAACCCCAAATGTGGTTGTCAATAAAATTAGCCAATCAAAAACCGAGGAACTTACAATCTCCCCCTTTGGATATTTTGTTACAAAACCACCATTCACAATTCATCCTCACCTAAAACAAAAACAAAAGACAGGGGTCAACATAATTTTCTACATTACAAATAGATGGCTAATAAACTAGATCTTCAAGTCATCCATCTCTAGTAGAATCAACATCCCTACAAAACAGAAAAACTACACTTTACAAGACAAATGTATGAGAGGGATCAATAAAAATAAAGACATGGGAAATTTTCATGAAATAGAAACAAGTGGCATGTAATCAACAATGCACATGCAAAAGCTCCCCCTAAAAATGGCTTTCTCCCCTTATATGCAAAAGCAACACAAACTCCCCCTAAATCCAACATTACTCTCCCTTTTTGTCACAAGATAGGCAAAGGTGTATTAACCAACCGAGACGCTTTAGCAGAGAGAGATATTTGCAATGTAAATGCATAATCATATACAACAACTTTATCCAATTTAATTAAGAGAGAGAGAGAGAAATTCATGGAAGTTTTATTTATTGGAACATGTGTGAAAAGATTTGCCTTGAATGAAATACATGCAACATCAACTTCCAAAAATCATGGTATTTGGTAAAGGAAAGTAGCACATGAGGTTCCAAGATAAGTCAAACCAATTTGCACCAATTTGTAAATGAAACACAAGATATAGTTTAACAAGAGATAAAAGCAACTATCAAGATTTACAAGTTAAATAAGACATGAGCGACTATTGCGCCCTTTTAGATTTTTTCGGGTGAAATGCCGTATGATAGTAACCTTGTTCAACAAGTAAAGAAAGAGAGCTACTGGATTGTAAAATCCTTAAAATGGATACAGTAACCTTATTGATTGAAGTCTCAAAAGTCACTCTCACATAAATTTGCAATAATTTTTCTTAAGCATTCAATAAATTCATCATGCATAACAATATAAGTATGTCAAGATTAAGTTTTCATAAACATGGAGATAAACTTTGGGTCAATCAAATGTACTTCCCAATCAAATTTTCTAGTCTAAAAATACATGTTTTAACACAAATGAGACATACATTTCAAATAAGGCAAAGACACACTTATTGAATAAAAAGTCATATTATAATATTTGCATCTAAGATACTCAAGCAATTAATTAAAGAGCATAAAATTGAACAATTATTTTCTTATTAGAATGCAAGTTCGCTCTCTTTGCTTGAGCTCTCCATATGGGTCAAACACCAAAACATATCAATACATATGACAAATCCCAATAGACTTACTAAGAGATTTAAACTTAGTTGAATCTAATGGTTATGTAAACATGTCCGCTAGTTGATCATTTGTGCCCACATATTCAAGTGCAATGCATTTGCTCTCAACTAGCTCTCTAATGAAATGATGCCTAATGTCAATATGCTTGGTTCTAGCATGTTAGACAGGATTTTTTGAAATATTAATGGCACTCATGTTATCACAATAAAGAGTTTGAGTACATTACTCAAAGCCATAATCCACAAGCATTTGCTTCATCCAAAGAAGTTGCATGCAAGCACTCCCAGCTGCTATATACTCAGCCTCGGCTGTGGATAATGATATGGAATTTCGCTTCTTGCTAGAAAATGACACAATATTGTTCCCTAGGAAGAAGCAACCGCCTGATGTACTCTTTCTATCATCACAATTTCTGCCCAATTTAAATTACTAAAGCCAACTAAACTAGCATTAGTGTCAAAAGAGTACCATATCCCACAGTTGGATGTCCCATTCACCTATCGAATGATTTTTTTCACGGAGGAGATATGGGATTCCTTGGGATTGGCTTGATACCAAGCACACACACCAACACTAAAAGCTATATTGGGCCTACTAGCAGACAAGTATAGCAAGCTTCCTATCATGCCATGGTATAGACTTTAATCCACACTTTTTCCACTAGCATCCTTGCTAAGTTTCAATGTGGTACTCATAGGTGTGTCACAATGCTTGGCATTCTCAATGTTAGGTTTTATTTTGTGTTGGCATTAATTCCATATCAAAATGATGTTTACTTGTAATGATTTAGTTGTTTAGAATCATGATGATTCAAGCTTCAAAGAAGAAGAAACAACTAGTCAAAGCAAGTTCAAAGTCTTCAAGGAGAAAGGATGCAATATGGTTCTACAAAGGTATACTAAGACCTTATCTTTCTCTTACAAGGCTTAGGCACACACACACAATTCATACATTTGTGTCCCTGCATCGTTGTGCACCATTATAGGCACACAGACAATTCATACATTTGTGTCCCTGCATCGTTGTGCACCATTATAGGCACACACATACAATTCATTCATATGTGTCCCTGCATCATTGTACACCATGTATAACACATTCACACACTTGAAAATGAATGCTCATGCATTGGTATGGAAATAACATATTTTGGAAAGTGCATGATTGGAGACTATCTCTAAGTAGTTTGTATTCTAGTGTGAATTGTGTTTGTATGTGTATATGTTTGTATAACATGGATATTGATCTTGAATTTAGTCTTAAATCATTCTTGATTGAGTTCTGGTCATTTCGGTTACTCATACTATTGATTTCATGTTCTAAGTCAAAAGATACTACACTTGCAACTCATGTTGTATACATTGTCTTTGTCTTCGTATATCGAGTCAACTTATTATTTTATAAGTTGAGTATCTTATATGTCCATGTCCATGAGAGAGTTATGGCTTGTAATCCACAAACGGATTCAAATTCCGAGTTTGAAGGCCGGAGAACGGTCAAAGAATGCGAAGGAAGGTCAAGGGAAAAAGAAGACAGCAAAGCTCTTCTTTCCCGAGATGGCGCGTGGCCATCTCGGGAAAGAAGGCTTGCTGCCTTGAGATGCCCTCATGCCATCTTGGACAGCAAGCAAGCTTGGCTGCTTCTTGTCCCTTTTGGTCATTTCATATGCCCATTTTCCCTTGCCTTTATATAAACCTTCCCTCTCACATTTCATTCTAATAAGATATTTAAAACTTGAGTGCAGAATTTTCTCACTACATTTTCTCACCTTCCAAACACCATAACTTCTTCATTTGAACTCCGATTTGAGTGATTCAAAGTTGATAGTGTTTGTATATTCATCCTCCATCTTTTATCTGAAGTTTTGAGTGAGTTGTATTGCTGTTTTTGGAGTCTAAACTCACAAAAACGTGACTGCACCAAAATCAACTAAGGTATTGATTTTCTCTCAAAGTTTTCTTTTAAATTTTGGTCAATTGCCTTGGGTTTTCTTCTTCAACATATTTTTGTCTCTTGTGATTGTTTTGATTTAAGTTTTGAACTCATTTAAAGCTAGATTGATTTTCAATTGAAATCTCACATGTTGAGTTAGGTTTTGATTTAGCCTATGTTTTCACATGTTTGGGATTGTATTGTGCTAGCTTTGATTCTAGGACTATTTGATGATCTTTGATTGATTGATTTTGTGAAAAATAGTTTCTCACATGTATTAGGCTCTCTTTGGACGATTTCTCACAATGATACATGTGCTTATGTTCTTTTGAGCTTTTCATGTGTTTTGTTGAATCTATGAATAGGAATATGCTCTAGAGCTTTAGCTTTAATCTAAATGACTTTGTCATATAATTTGAGCATGTTTTTGGTTTATGAGATTCAAACTTGATTATGTGTTAATTGAACATATCTTGTTATTCAAGTTTTAGATCTATGCATGTATCTAGGTTGTAATTATTGTTGAACATATCTTACATGATCTAGATGGATTAAACATGCATGATTGACTAGACTACATTTGATTTGTGTATTCATGCTCATGTCTAGTATTTTTCGTAGGATGTGTTGATCATAACATTCTATGTTGCATGCTTGTTTGCGTTTTGTATTCATGATCACCTAGATACCTTGTAAGAAGTAAGTGTTGACAATAGGTGTGAGACCTATGTTGTTGAGCAAAAAAGTCTTGGCAAGAGGTGTGAGATCTTGGATTGTCAAGCAAGGAAGTCTTGACTAGAGTCAGGAGGACTCGTATAGTTGAGCAAGAAGTCTTGCCTAGGGTCGTGAGGATCCAGAAGGGTGAGCGAGAAAGACTTGACTAGAGTCGGGAGGACTCGGATAGTTGAGCAAGAAGTCTTGTCTAGGGTTATGAGGATCCGAAAGGGTGAGCGAGGGAGTCTTGACAAGAGGTGCGAGGCCTCGAATTTTTTAGCAAGAGGATGACATCTTCATAAGTAGGATAGGAGGGTAGTTTCTAGGTGAAGGGGTCACTTGAGAGATTGTACTTGTCTTTTCTACTAGTGGATTTTGTTTGCCGGTGGTTACTAACCCATGGATGTTTCCTCTTCGAAGGTTTACCACGTTATATCTTGTGTCAACTTTTCTCTATCCCTATCTCTCTTATATTTGTATTTGTTATTTGAATACTATGGATAGAACTCTTTATGTAAGTTGACTTTCTTTCTATAATATAGATTGTGTATGTGTTACAATTACTTGTTTGTATCACACTTTACTTGTTTTATATATTGATTAAGTGTCTTTAATTGATTTATATATTGTAATAAAAGCAATCTAGAGGGACAAACTTTGTTTGTTTCTAAGGGAGTCGAAAAAGGTGTCTAACCTATTCACCCCCCCCCCCCCCCCCCCCCCCCCACTTTAGCCTTGAGCATTTAACCGTGTTTGTATTTTCACTCAAGGCCAAATTTCTTCACTAAGTTCTTGGCATATTTAGCTTGGGATATGAAGATCCCATCATGAATTTGCTTGATTTGCAAGCCTAGGAAGTAGTTGAGTTCACTAACCATGCTCATTTCAAACTCATGAGTCATGACATCAACAAATTGTTTAACTTTCAAGTTGTTTATGGAACCAAAAACGATGTCATCAACATAAATTTGAGCTATGAATAGCTCATCTTTAGTACACTTTATGAATAAAGTCTTGTCAACACTTCCTCTAGAGTATCCATTTTCAACAAGATAAAGAGTGAGACGGTCATACCAAGGTCTTGGTGCTTGTTTCAACTCATATAGAGCCTTTTTGAGACGATAAACATGATTGGGGCGGTATAGATCCAAAAACCCCTTGGATTGCTCGACAAACACTTTCTATTGCAAGAAGCCACTCAGAAAGGCACTCTTAACATCCATTTGATGCAATTTAAACTAGTGCACACAAGATATGGATAAGAGAAGCCTAATGGACTCTAATCGGGCAACGAGAGTAAAAGTCTCCTCAAAGTCGATACCCTCAATTTGTGAGTACCCTTGTGATACAAGTCTAGCCTTGTTCCGTACAATGTTGCCATCCTCATCGGATTTATTCCTATAGACCCACTTGATGCCTATCACATTAGTGTTCTTAGGCCTAGGAGCTAGAGTCCAAACCTCATTTCTTTCAAATTGATTTAGCTCTTCTTGCATAGCAAGTACCCAAAACTCATCACTTAAAGCTTCATCAACCTTTTGGGGTTAAATTTTAGAGGTGTAGCAAGTATATGTAATTTGATTTGCTAATTGATGCCTAGTCCTAACACCTTCATTCTCATCTCCAATGATGTCACTCTTGTTGCGAAGATGTCTAACCCAAGGAATAGGTTCCTTAGTGTCCAAGTTATAATCTCTATCAAGAAATTGAGAGACCTGTTTCTTAGGATTTGACTTTTCATCACTTGAAGTCTCACTAATCTTCTCCAATGGAGGGTCATCAACCATACTAATCTCCTCATCATGGTTACTCACATTAGGCCTACAATCATCTATGATCACATTGGATGATTCCATAACACTTCGTGTCTTCAAATTAAAAACTCTATAGGCCTTACTATTTAGGGCATAGCCAATGAAAATCCTCTCATCACTTTTAGCATCAAACTTGCCAAGTTGATCACGGTCATTTAGAATGTAACACTTGCTTCCAAATGAGTGGAAGTAACTAACATTGGGTTTCCTTCCCTTCCATAATTCATAAGAGGTTTGCCTTGTACCGGGCCTTAAAAACACTCTATTTCCTTTATAACAAGCTGTATTTACTACCTCAACCTAAAGATTCCTAGGAACATTGTTCCTAAGCAACATCACACGAGCCATCTCTTGGAGAACCCTATTCTTCCTCTCTACAACTCCATTTTGTTAAGGAGTTCGAGAAGCCGAGAACTCATGGGAGATTCCAAGACTATCACAAAATATTTCAAAGCAAACATTTTCAAATTCTTCCCATGGTCACTCATAATTCTCTTAATGAATTTTATGTGAGAATCTTTCTCATTTTGAATTTTAGTGCAAAGCTTTTTAAAATTTTCAAAAGTTTCAGATTTTTCTCTGAAAAATTAGGTCCATATAAATCTAGAAAAATCATCAACACACACAAAAATGTACCTCTTGCCACCAAGACTCTCGGTTTGCATGGGACCCATAAGGTCCATATGAAGAAGCTATAGTGGCTCCTTGGTGGCAAGATACTTACCCTTTTTATGCATACTCTTAGTTTGCTTTCCTTGTTGACAAGGTCCGCACACTCCCTCAATCCTATTTCCAAACTTAGGAAGGCCTCTCACAACATTCAACCTCTTAGGAACTTTCACTTCTTTGAAATTCATATGACCTAACCTTTGAAGCCACAATTCAACTTGATCACAACTAGACAAATTACAAGAGATGCCATTGGAATTAAGACAATAAAAGTTGTCACTTAATCTCTTGCCTTTCAATAGAACATGTCCATCTTCTCTTAGAATAAAGCAATCTACTTTGCCAAACATAACCGAAAGCCCTTCATCACTTAAATTTGATATGCTAATAAGATTGGCTTGCAAGTCGTCTACATAAAGAGCATTAGGCAAGGAGGGAAAACTAGGGATGAAAATGTTTCCTTTTCCTAGAACCTTCTTACATGAACCATCATCAAAGGTGACAAATCCACCATCCTCCATCACAAGAGTTTCAAAGAAACTCTTGTTTCTGGTCATATGCCTAGAACACCCACTATCAGGGTACCAAGTATTGATTACTTTGGCTTTCAAGGCTACTTGAGCCACATGACAACAAAATTCATCCTTTCTAGTCCACCTAGATGAAATATTACTATTTCTAGGAGTCATGGGTTCATTTTCTCTAAAATTTCTAAGTGAATGCATTTCAGCTCTTCTAAGCATATTCTTCTTAATCATGCTTTCAAAACGACACAACTTAATAAATTAAAAACAATTCGGCCTTATGTGACCTTCAACGCCACAATAATGACAAATGAGAGTAAAGTAAGAATTCAAACCATATCCTTGTGCAAGCATGGAAGACTTCTCTCTTCTTTGAGTTATCCTTTGATGTTGAGCCGAATCTCTTCCTTGAAAGAACCTTTGTGATTGAACCAAATTAACTCTCCCTCTTGATTGTGAGTGAAAGATCCTTTGTTGACTTTGAGAGCTCCTTGGAGGTTGAGGTCTTGTTTGATGATCTCTAGCTTTTGGTGGATGTGTTTTAGCTTTAGACTTTGTTTGAGCTTGTTTTGATGAATCACCAACCTTATTTGATCTCATTTGTTGGTGTAACTCTTGAACCTCTTTGTCTTCTTGACTCTTGACAAAGATGGTATTCTTTAAGGAAATGGCATCCTTGCCTTCCACATATCCTAAGCCCACTTTATCACTAGGACTCGTTCCAGATGATATCATCTTGTCAAATTTCTCGGTTCCGGATGTCATCTTGGCAACCAATTCCTTTGCTTCCCTAAGCTCAATCTTCAAGTTCTCTTCACTCTTCTTAGTGATTACAAGCTCCAATTTCAAGCTCTCTTCTAACTCTTTTCCACTCTTCACTTTCTCACTTAAGCTAGTTATCTTGAAAGTCAACTCTTGATTCTCCTTTTTTAACTGTTGAATCTCTTTCTTCTTTTTCAGTCTAGACTTTTCAAAAAACCTCATGAAGTCTATGTAGTCCATTTCCTCATCAATCTCAAACCTAGAGTTAGAAGAGGTACTCTCATCACTAGAGTCATCTACTTCTTCCTTATCACTCATAACTTTCTTGCCATTATGAGATGTTGTGATGGTAATGAAGTTTGCAACTCTATCTTCATCATTCGAAGATTTTTCTTCCTCTTCTAAGTCTTCACTATTGCTCCAAGTGGACGTCATCGCCTTCCCTTTTTTCTTCTTCTTCAAATTTACACATTCCAGAGCAATGTGACCAAAACCATTGCATTCATAGCATTGAATGCCCTTCTTGGAGTCACTTTCTTTAGACTTTTCAATCTTCTTGAAGGGAGTTTTATTTTTCACTTCCTTTCCCATTGACCCAAAACCTTTCCTCTCAAACTTCATGAATTTCTTGAATCTTTTAACCATTAGGGCCACTTCTTCATCCGAGTCCTCCTCCTCTTCTTCAACCTTAGTGGTCTTCAAGGCAATGCTCTTTTACTTTTTTGGAGGTGTGGATGAGGTGTTCCATCTTGACTCATATGCTAGAAGTCTTCCAATGACTTCATTTGGCTTCATATTCTTGTACTCACTGTTCTCTTCAAGTGCTGTCACCTTTAATTCGAACTTTGATGGAAGTGACCTCATAATTTTTTGCTTGACTCTCCTATCCAAATAAGGGTCACCAAGTTGATGGCGTTGGTTGACAATATCAGTCAACTTCACTTGGAAGTCGTTGAAGCCTTCATGCTCCTCCATCCTAGTCGTCTCAAATTGCATTTGGAGGACTTGGAGCTTTGAGTCCTTGACTACCTCGGTTCCCTCATATGCCGTTTGAAGAATGTCCCAAGCCTCCTTTGCAATCCTAGTGTTTTGGACCAACTTGTATTGATTATCATCCATGGCGCAAATGATGGCATGCATAGCCTTGTTGTTCCACTTAGATGCTTCATACTCTTGAGTACTCCAACTAGACTTGGGCTTAAGAGCTTCTACACCATCATCAGTGGTCATTATTGGAGGAGTGTACCCATCTTCAATAGCCATCTAATCACGGTCATCTATTTGGCAAAGATAGGCTTCCATCTTGCCCTTCCAAGAAGCATAATTCACCCCATTGAGCAAAAGAGGTCTTGTGCTTGAGGATCCCTCATGACTATTACCGTTTCCGCTCATAATGTTTGAGGGTGATGAATGTAAGGCAAATGCAATGTCATACACAAACAAAATCAAACTGCACCAAGAAAGACACACACAGAACACAGATCACCTAAGTATTTCTAGGCACCGACTCTGATACCAATTGAAAATTCCCTAGAAAATATGTGTCTATAACCTAGAGGGGGGTGAATAGGTTTTAATTAGATAGATTACCAATTTTGCGAATTAATCAATATTAACAATTTTACCCCATTCAACTAAGTGTTCAAATAAAAAACAACAAACATAAAACAATTACAACACGCAATATATATGTGGAAACCCTCCAAATGGGAAAAACAATGGGTTATTCAGTTCGCCACACTCGATCCTCAAAATCCACTATTGAGAGAAAGCTTACAACCTAGGTTGACCTCCCGTCTGACCCTCCAGTTACTAGCCCTTTCACTCTATCCAGTGGGCCTCAATAGTGATTTTAGATCACCAACCTTATGCACTAATCACATAGCCACAAGCTTAATCAACAACGAAGAGATAATGGCAACCTAGGTGAATATGCAAGAATATTCAATATGCAAAAATGCTAGGTCAGGACATTTATGCTTATCTATGATTAATAATGACAATTAAAGCAAATACTAGATATCAATTCTAAGTGCAAAGGCAAGAAGAATTAGCTAGAAGGGTAAAACCATCCTAAATTCTAGCCATCACAAATTAATGCATCTCAACCAACAATCAATACACTAGCATGTCATAAAAGCAATTAAACATTCAAGCAAGCATTCAATATGCAATAGAGATGAAAACCCTACGTATACATGTCTTAGTAATGAAACCATAAAACAAGAGACTCATGCTTGAAAGATGCTTGATGATCATGTTTTTGAAGTTGGATTGAGTAAAAATGGCTTCATGGAGCTTCTCGCACTAAAAAACCTTATCTCTCTCTCAAAAATAGGTTATGAAGCTCTAAACCATGAGTTGGGAGGAAGATGGTATATTTATATGAAGCCTAAAGTGAAACTATATCGTTTTGACAAAAACTGTCCAAAAAGACGCATTATGAGCTGGTGTGGGCGCAAGTCGAGTAGCGCACAACCAGCGACAAACCACTAGACAAGTTACGCTGGTGAGGTACGCGTGACAACCAGTGCACCACCAGCGATAAACCATTGGAATGCTGCGCTGGTTTTGGCGCCGGTAGAGGCGCTGGTAGAGGCGCTGCTCGAGTGGCGCACTGCTCACTACCTTCACACACACACATAAATTATACAATAGATAAGAGGTGAAGGAAATGCATCCTAATGCCTAACATGACATGACATGACATTTTAATTGCAAGATACAATCAATTTAAACAACCAAAAGATAACAAAATTAGGCACACAACAAGACAATTAAGCATAAATGCAAAGTGTTCAAAAACATGCATGAGAGTGAGTGTGTCCACTCAATCTCTTTAATAAAGGTTAAGCAAGTGATTTTACCTTTGAAGCTTGAGCTAGGACTTGAGCAATGATGGCCTAAACCGCCCTTACACATTAAACCTCAAATGTGGTTGTCAACGAAATGAGCCAATCAAAAACTGAGGAACTTACAGCTTCGATCAAGGTACTCTAACCCTTTATTGTGACAACATTAGTGCAATTAATTTTTTAAAAAATCACATTCAGCACTCTAGAACTAAGCATGTAGACATTAGACATCACTTTATTAGGGAGCTAGTTGAAAGTAAGTGCATTGCACATGAACATGTTGGCACAAATGATCAACTAACAGATTTGTTCACTACACCCTTAGACTTAACTACGTTCAAATCATGTAGTAGGTCAATTGGGAATTGTCATATGTCTTGATGAGTTTTTGGATTGACCCCATATGGGGAGCTTAAGCAAGGAGAGCATATTGGCATAAAATTGCAATGTGCTCATTAATAACCTTAATGCTTCTTTATTTATTGATTGAGATAACTAGGTGTTCATATGCATATATTTTTTTTAATACGTGTGCAATTGTGCTTTACTTGCCATCCATATCTTATTTATGATCAAACATACAGTTTTGGAATAGGGAAATTTACTTTAGAAGTACAATTTGAATGACCTATGATTGATCTCCATGACATGATGAATCTATCAATGACGTGCTTTGAATTGATATACGTAAAGTAACTCTGAATGCTTAAAAATGAATGCAAAAATTGCATGTGAAAGCATTGTTAAGACTTCAATCAATAGGGATCTAGTATCCAATCAAAGGATTTTACAATCCTAAAGTCTACCTCTCCTTATTTGCTGAACCAGACTATTATCATATGAGTATTCCACCCAGAAAAATCTAAAAGGGTGCAATAGTCTCTCACGTATTGTTTTGCTTATAAAGTTTGATATAATTGCTTCTTAAATTGAACTTATTTTACAATCTATATGTTGCTTATTTCCATGACAATGGGTGAAATTGGTTTGAATTCTCTTGGAAACCCTTGTTGTCTTCCATGCAAAGCATCCTTTCACATAATTTTTATGAAATAAAACTCCTTTAATCTCTCTCACTTAATTGATTTGCAAAAAATTTCTTATATGATTGTGCATATGTTTTGTGTTGTAAGCTCTCATTGTCAATGCTTACCTATTAAGGGAGACTCATTTTGCCTATCTCATGAAAAAAAGAGGGAGAAAGATTATGGGGTCCTTGGAATCATATTTAGGGAGATCATATTTATGGGGAGATATATTTAATCTTTGAGAGAGTTATTGCTTGTGCTTTTGGGGAGTTGATGTAATCATTAAGGAGGAGCATGTTGCATTGTATAGCATAGCATGATTACATTATTTGATTGTATTGGCTTCATTTGCCATGGCTATTGTAAATTGTTTTTATTGTAAAGGGTAGATTAGGAGTTGAAGATCACCCATCTTCAAGTTTTTGGACTCCAAGTGATACAAGGAAGATAGATTACTTGACTCTACTCCAATTTGAAGAGAATTAGCAGCACACACTCACTTGCATGCATTTATATTTGATTAAATCTTTTTTACATGTATTTGAATGATGCATTTTATGTCATTCATCATACTCCACACTTACTCATATTGCATTTATGATAGTGTTTATGTTTGCTTGGAAAAGAGAATTTTACTTTTAACCGTAGTGCAAGTCACTGGTGTTGCACCTACCTCAGCAGCGGTCCCAACAACGGTTGGTTATAGAAGTTGCATGCTTAGGGAACCTATGCACATTCCTACACAGTTTTCCCTACCGTGGTGTTGTCAAGATGATGCACTCTTTAGTGTACCATGGTTTGGACAACTTGCCATAGCCGCTGTCTAGCAAGAGGTAATGACAGGTTTTTGTTGCTTATTATTAAAAAATGATGTCATTTCATATAGGGTTTCATATATATAGACCTTTTCACCTTATTTGCCTATTTAGAGCTTCAAAATTAATTCAAACTCCATTCTTTTCAGAGCTCAAGAGTTACTTGTAAGAAAAGTTAGCAGGATTGCATTTTTCTTAACCAAAAGCCGAACACCTATCATTCTTTCATGAATCAGCATCATCTAGCTTCATCTAGGATATGTTTAAGCATAAGACATCATCATTATATTTGACTTGGTAAGTAGAACACCATCTTCATTCATTCTTGTGATCTTGCTACACAACAAATCTCTTTTATGACTTGTTTTCATCTAGATTAATATTTTAATTGCAAGTTGAGATTTTTGTTGATTGTTGGGTTGTTGTATTGTGATAGCTATTGCATATAGATGTGCTTTTATTTCATATAGCTTAATTATTTGTATGTCATAGAGCAATATGGTATCTAGGATTGCTTGAATCTTTCATCCATGATTAGATAAGCATTAAGTATGTTGACCTAGCATTTGTGCATTTAGAATATTAACATATTCACTTTAAGTTGCATATCTTTTCTCTTAATTGTAAAGTATTGTATGTGTCGTAGGTAGTATTCAAGCAAGAGCCGATAATCACTATTTCAGGCCTACGGATAGCAAAAATAGATTAGTAACCTTATAGGTGTGATGTGGTCAACCTAGGTTGTAATCGTTTTGTAAATAGTGGATTTGAGGGCTCGATTTGCTAGCTTTAGGTAAACCCGTGGTTTTTATCTTGTCAAAGGTTTTCCACTTAAAATCAAGTGTTATCTATATTATGTATTTTTTTACTTGATTTTGTTGTATGTTTGTGTTGGGGGTGTTTATTTGAGATTAATATTGATTAATCGAAAAGATTGGCCATTAATTTGGTTAAAACCTATTCACCCACACCCTCTCCCCTTATGGTTTATTAGACACATACTCTAAGTTAATTTCATAGGAGTTGGCATGAGGCCAAATGATAAGAAAGGCCTTGGATTTAAAGATGACAATGATACCTCATCCTCAAGCAAGACGAAAATGGAATTGAGGGCCAAAGTATCTAACAATTATGGCACAATCAAATTCCCTCAAACCAAACATTTACTCATCCTCAAACAAACTCTAAAATGACATAAATAGGACATAAATAAAAATGACTCGATCTAAGATTATCCTAGACTCAAAAACAAATTATTCAATAAGTTGCATGTCTAACCAGTGATGAGATGCAAGGGTGTGTGATAGAGAGAAGTAAACATATGCAAAGTAATCTAAAACAACTAGAAGGCACTTGAGGGAAACTCGTGCTATCACGAATCTCACCCCTAAAAGTGCTTTCACGAATTTACTCTTAAATTCTCATGCATTGTATACAATGTACATTAAAAACCTAATAATGTCTATGAAATAGCCTAGGAATGATTCGCTATGCCATGAACGTGAAAGATCAAGCATCAACAAATATTCCCAATCAAGACATATCATAGATCAAATAAGACTTTTCCATTTGGTTGTAATGGGGCCATGGGGTTAAGTGTGGTGAACAAAGAAATAGGGAAATTTTTAGTTCAAAAATCACCAATCATGCTTAATTATACTCACACACCCTATACAAATCTCTATTAAACATTGATTACAGTTTAGCAACTAGGCAGTTACTTACATGCACACATTTGTGTTTCAAAATTGTACTCTTCTTTGAGAGTACTTTACATTAATTTCACAAGGCTCTTACTTTAATTTTCTATGCTTTTTTTTGTTTTGCTTTGTTGTCTATGCTTTCTCCATAACATCAAATATCATTTTACAATTTAGCTCTTAAGTGCTAATTTGGGCACTTTTACAATTTTGATCCATTTCATGTACAATTACATTGTTGCCTACATGCATGTTATTCTATCCTAGAGCTTTTATATGTCAATGACACATGTAGCATACACATACACCCCATATGATTGGCAATTAAGGTAAGCTTGTGTTTGGCTATGGCTATATGGTTCATTTTTTGTTCCAAGTGAATTTGACTGCAAAATTGGCATTAGAGCACACATAACGGATTAAGAATGTGTTTAGGCTAATTTAAGTAGTAAAATGCACACTCATTGTCTAAAATCACTTTCATAATTAGTCTTTTCAAGGGAATGAATGCATCCATCAAGCAATCCACTATATTTATGAAATATTTGTTCTATGGCATGTGACACATATGGTGAGAAGAGTGTTTAAAGAATAGATCAAAATGGTACACTCGATGCACTTTTTAAATAGGCATGTGTTTGTGAACTCACAGGTAGTCTCTACTATTGGAACAAGGCGCAACAACACCGAGTCCCGTCAAATTAAGCACACAAAGGGTGAGACTAGTCGATGACAATGCACGTATAACCCATGAGTGACAACGATTTGCTACACAAGCACATAATGCATCTATAGGCTAGCCAAAAGCACATGCTCAAGGCATAACATCCAAGCTAGTGAAAGATTATAAATTTGGCCATTGCAACAAAATTGAAAAAAATGGACTCAAAAAGCTAAAAATGACACAAAATAACTAAAATGACAACTCAGTAAAGGTGTCTACACCCCAAACCCAACCCAACATTGTCTTCAATGTCTAAGACTATAAAGTCCGGCATAGTGGCACGCACCAAACTTACTCAAAACAACCTAAGCATTAATCATGAGCAATCAATGCCCAACAAAACAAAAGACTCTAAAAGGTTCATCATAAAGGCAATTCAATACAATATCTAAATGAAGCACATGCATTCAAGGTATGAAATCTTAACCAACATCAAGCATTAATTGCTCAAAATTGTTGACATGGGGACAAACAACCCCCAAACCATTTTTTACTATACTCTCAAAACTATATACATGATATATATGCATGATTTCAAAAACCCCCAAACATATCAAAATAAAACCTGTAAATTATATGCATAACCACAAGAGCCTTCGACTCATCCAATAAAAAATGTAATAATATGAATGCAAAATTGTGGAAACCAAAATTGTAATAAATATCGACACAAACTACCCAAAAATGATATTTAATAAAGTATTCACATCCACCAATATTAACATATGCATAAAAAAGATATAGAGATAAAGTGCATGAGATTGAGATTGAGATGAAAAGATGAAACCGAGGTGGTTGCTCATTGACCTAAAACTTGAGTAGGATCTCGCCCTTATTAAGAGCACACTTGGCTTGCTCGTTCCTTCAAGACTTGCAAGTTATCGGTGTGTCTAATCCAAGAGATGAAGAACCTAACCTTGAAGCACAACTCTTAATCACTAAGGTTAATGAAAATAATATGTACAAGGTTATACTAAACAACCTAGAGGGGGGTGAATAGGTTGTCTCTCACTTTTAACAAATCTTTCGAGACTAGTGACAAAACCTTGATATGCATACAAATTAACATTTAACATGATTGCTATGAGAAAACAATATAATCATGTATGCTCAAATCTCCACTCTTAGTCTACAAAACATACAACAAGAATAAATGTATCTTATGAACAAATATATTCAATGTAAACAAAATTCCATAAGTTGTACTTAGAGTATTACAATGTGATACCTTACAACTTGAATGGAATATCACAAGATACAAAGTTATCTAACATACACTAACAATATTGTGTAAGGAAGTCAACTTACATATAAAGTTCTATCCACATTATTCAAATAACAACTACTAATATAAGAGATATAGGGATATAGAAAAGTTGACACATGATATAACGTGGTAAACCTCCGAAGAGGAAACATCTAAGGGTTAGCAACCATCGGCAAACAAAATCCACTAGTAGATAAGAAAAGTAGAATCTCTCAAGTGACCCCTTCACCTAGAAACTACCCTCCTATCCTACTCATGAAGATGATGCCCTCATGCTTAACAATCTGAGGCCTCACACCTCTTGTCAAGACTTCATCGCTCACCCTTCTGGATCCTCATGACCCTAGGCAAGACTTCTTGCTCAACTATCCGAGTCCTCCCGACTTTAGTCAAGACTTCCTCGCTCACCCTTCCATATCCTCACGACCCTAGGCAAGACTTCCTTGCTTGACAATCCGAGGTCTCCCACCTCTTGCCAAGACTTTCTTGCTCAACAACATAGGTGTCAAATCTATTGTCAAGACTTCTTTCTCACAAAGGATCTAGGTGATCATGAATGCAAAACGTAAACAAGCACACAACATAGAATAAGATGATCAACAAATTCTATGGAAATTAGAGTTAATCAATGAGCACACAATATATTTTCTAGTTTATAATCCAAAAATTACACCGCACAAGATGATGCATGAGCATATGAAATGTATGGATTAGGTACACTCCATGAAGATCTAGACATAGACAATAAAGTTCACAAAACAAGATTGTCTAGATCTTATGCATGATTAAAAAATCTAGAGCATGCCAAATTTCTAAACACACACTTTAAACCTGGATTTTATTCATGTTACTAAAGCTTGAAATAAACATGTTCATGAATTACATATTCAAGACTTTAGTACTAACACAAAAAAGCTAGAAACACAAGATATAATCAATCAAATCTCTAGAAATCATTTAGAGCATATATTCACAAAATAGTTAATTAAACTCTAATAGACTCTAAATATAAAATCAAATGTGCTAATCCTAGATCTATTCAAAAAATGAGTTCTAGCACATGATAAGACTATTAATCATGAAAATAAAGTCACTAAAAGCACAAGTAGTCCTAGATAAGATGCTAGCACAATACAACTCACAATCATGTGAAAACATAGGTTTGATTGAAACCTAACTCACAATCAAGTTTCTAATTAAGCACTACTAGCATTTAATTGAAGATCTATCACTCATCACACAAGTAGGAAGAAGACCCAAGGTATTTGAACATTAGAATCAAGGAAATCAAAAGATAAACCAATACCTTGTCAATTTCAAGTACTGTCACGAAAATGGTGCGATCCACCAGAAAACTTGAACAAATTACTTCAAGGTTGATTGGAGATGATAGAGGACTTCAATACAAAACTTATCCAACTTAAATAACTCAAATCGGATAAGAAATGAGAGAGATATGGTGATTCAAAGTTAAGAGAAAAAACCTGGAAATTTTCTGCACTACATTTTCTTTTTCCTTGGATTCAAATGAGAGAGAGAAGAGATATATAAAAGAGAGGGAATGAAAGAACATGAAAGTACCAAAATACCCCCTTTGAGAATGCTTCCCCGAGATGGCACGTGGGCATCTCTGGGCAGCAAGGAGTTGTGGCTGAGATGGCCACGCGCCATCTCGGGCATGCACCATGTGATGGCCTTTGGCCATGATGCACCTCCCTTGCAATCGTCTCGCGTTCTTCGACCGTTCTTTGGTCTCCGAACTCGGAATTCAAATTTGTTTGTGAATTACGAACCATAACTCTCTCATGGACATGGACATATAATATACTCAACCCAAAAAATAATAATTTGACTTGATATACTAAGACGAAGACAATGTACGCAACATGACTGGAAAGTATCATAACTTTTGACTCGGAACTTGAAATCAATAGTATGAGTAACTGAAATGACCGGAACTCAATCAAGAATGTTTTAAGACTAGAATAAAGTTCAATATCCATGTTATACAAACATATACACATACAAACACAATCCACACTAGAATACAAACTACATAGTGATAGTCTCCAATCATGCATTTTCCAAAACATGTTATTTTTCATACCAATGCATGAGCATTCATCTTCAAGTGTGTGAATGTGTTATACATGGTGCACAATGATGCAGGGACACAAATGAATGAATTGTGTATGTGTGCCTAAGCCTTGAAAGAGAAAAGAAAGGTCTTAATATACCTATGTAGAATCATGAAGCACTTTTCCCTTTGAAGACTTGAACATGCTTGAATAGTTGTCATTTCTTATTTGAAGCTTGAATCGTCAAGAATCCTAAATGTTGTTTTGATATAGAATAATGCCAACAAAACTCATAAACCTAACAATTAACAACCACAAAATCATATCTCAAAATCAAATACTCACTCAAACAAATAATATCCACAAACATCCAAAATTATCATTCACTACTAATTAGACTAATCAAATACCAAACCTAAAAATAAATACTAAAAGTAACTATATTTAACAAGTTCAACAAAAAAACTAAAAATACTTAATGAATAAAATAGTTCAACTATCAATGCAACTATTGATGACTCGACCATGTCTTCTATCTATAGCTCCATGCCTTTCGAATCCCGTTCCATTCTAGCTCTTTCTTCTACTTCCTTTCTTGATATCTCTTCTGCTACCTTGTTCAGTAGAAAATCAAAGAAGAATGAATGGTTTCTTGGATGTGAGGAAACAAAATGATTCCTAGATCTAGAGAGAGAAAATTGTGTTGTGAATAGGTGTGTGGACGTAAGTGAAATAAAAAAATCAATCCTATAAATAAGTCTTGAAATGGTCTAATTTTACTGATGTTGCATCCATGATGGGTGAAATGAGTGGGTATAGCACGGGTAGGATCATGGACAGTGACCCACACAATGACCTGATCTACCTGATTTCCCACTCCCGGGTTTGTGTACAGGCGTAGACCCATGCATGTGCTCGTATATGAACCTGATGTCCATGTTCTACTCCTTGATATATTCCCTGGTTTGCTTAGATATGTGTGTTATGAGCTATTGGTGGGTGGGAAGAGACCTACGTAATTGCCAACTTTCAAGTTCCTTCTCTCGATACTTGTGTAGTTCACGGGTAAGGACCCGTGCAGTACCAGCACACTGACATTTGACTCCTCTTTCTCATTTTACACCACTTCTATAACCTTGGCATGTTCATTTCCACACGCTAATTTTCCCTTTTCCTATTTGAGTATGTACTTTGCTATATGAGTCATCCGAGTCTCCATTCTCTTGAGAGAAGCATCAAGGCCATGGATCCTCTAGTCATTAGAGTCAATATAATTCTGTAGTTTTTATTGAGTTGCATTTTGAGTGTTGCTAAAGTCTTGGTTCGATTTCTTGCTGCTCTGTACCAACTCTTTCATCATATCTTCAAGTGTCTTGGTCTTGGTTTGATATTTTCTTGATTGGTTCTTGAAATTTGTTTGAGGGTGATTCTATGTATTTTGCTACTGGTTGCTTAGACCACTTTGATTGTTATACCTATTATAAACTTGGTCCTGAAAGCCTTAATTGTTGTTGGAGTTGTTGTTGTTGCTCCATGAGAAATTCGAATGATTTCTCCATCCTGGATTGTATGCTTTGGAGTAGGGGTTGTTTCTCTATCGTTGGAAACCTCCCAACACTTGAGCCTCCTTTTACTCACATTGACCTTCCCTCATCATTGAATCACACAACATTTGGTTTACTTGGGCACCTAACTTGTATAAATTCTTCACTAAGTCCTTCACGGATTGTTTCTTCCTTCGTCATTCTAGACATTTCAATTGCAACATCTGTGCCTCTATCAATTTCTATCTTACAACCTCTCCCTGTGTTAGAGGGTCTTTACTGTGGATTTCGGGCCAATTTCTCCACAATCTCATAAGCCTCTGAGGCCCTTTGTGAGCAATTATTCCTCCAAAAGCATTGCCCACCATCATCTTAGTGATAGTAGAGAGTCCCTGGCAAAAAAAAGTTACCTTTAATTCATCCGAATAGGTGTGTGGTGGCATTTGTGCTAGTAGAAGGTGGAATCTCTGCCATGCTTCATGAAATAGCCCACCATCCTCTCCATTGAATGTGGCAATCTTTATCTTCAACTCTCTGGCCTTAGCACTTGGGAAGAATTTTTTGTAGAATGCATTGGACACCTAGGGCCATTTTGTGGGAGTCCCTAGCCTTAGTGCCATATACCACTGCATTGAACAATCCTTCAAGCAATACTGGAAGCATCTCATCTATAACTGTCCCCTATTCAAAATTGTGTTTCTTACCATGATCATAAACGTCTTTAGAATTGTGATGTATTGCTTGATTAACTGTAGACAATCCTTTAAAGGTAGCCTATGGAATGATGGCAACAAGTTCACATGTATGCCTTTCAATTCGTATTTCCTAGTAATGACATCTAGGATAATATCAGTAGGTTTCTCATCATCGTTGTTTTCTATGTAAAATAATTTGTCAAAAAAAAATTTATAAACCCAAATTGCACAGAAAATTGATAAACAATATAGTGGCAAACAGGGTATCGTCCACAGAGATCGTGTTGTAGCTATGTGATCAAATTATTTCTCTATACTAAATGCAAGAAAACTAAATTACAATGGTTGTTGTGTTGAAATTAACTAGGATGCAAACTAAGTCTAAACCAATTAAAAGGCAACAAGTTAGTATATGAAAAATATATGATACTATGAAGTTGATGGATCCAATAAGCAAATAATGGGTAAAGTTATAATTCTCTTGAATGTTCATTAAGCTATTGTAACCAATCTAGAGAGTACAAAATTGGTTTTATATCCCTTATGGGTTTCCAATCTATAGGGTATAGTATTGGGCCACCAACAAGTGATTGATCATTAAAGTGCATCTATCAAAATAAAGGACTAATCTCTTTATAAATGCACCAATCTATAGGGTATAGAATTGGTGCTTAATATCTCACAAACAACCAATATAGAGGGTATAGAATTGGTCACCCATTTGAGATTAGATAAAGATTGAGATTAATATGTCCGAATTTCACTTGAGAAGGGTACCGTTGTTCAATCATTTCATCCAAATGAGCTTAAGAGAATTAAATAGAGGGTATACCCAATTCTCTACTAAAGTAATTTCTCAAACAGTTTACAATGGAAGGACGATACAATCTAAGATAAATTTTCTTTGAAATCAATTAAAACAATGAATAGAACATATTTGAAAGATTAAGTAGAAAAGATGGAATTCATTACAATACCCACAATCCACAAAAGAATCGTATCAGCCCCCTAGTGAGGTGATTAGCTACTCATCCTAAATAAAAGGAAATACATAGGAGAAGAGAGTGATAGTAAACAAATGAGTGGTTATCCTTCCTTGAAAGCTTGAAATCCAATCTCCTAATGCCTTGTTGAGTAGAAAATCAAAGATGAATGAATTGTTTTAGGATGTGAGGGTAGAGGAAAATTTCTAGATCTAGAGAGAAACAATTATGTTGTGAATGGGCGTGTGGGCATATGTGAAATAATAGAATCCATCCTATATATAGAAGCCTTGAAATGGTTTGATTTTACTGATTTGGCATCCCTAACATATGAAATAGATGGGTATAGCGCAGGTAGGAACCCGTACAGTGACCCATATAATGACCTGATGTACCTGATTTCCTTCTTTCAGGTTTGATGAAATTCTTAGATTCTTAACGAGATGTAGACCAACACATGAACCTAATGCTCATGTTCTGCTCCCTAGTCTATTCCCTGGATTGCTTTGATGTGCGGGTTATACGCTATTGGTGCATAGGTATGGACCTGTGCAGTTGCCAGCTTTTAAGTTGCTTCTCTCGGTGTGAGGGTAATTGTTAGGTTTTAGATTGTGTTGGCATTAATTCCATTTCAAAATGATGTTTACTTGTAATGATTTAGTTGTTTAGATTCATGATGATTCAAGCTTCAAAGAAGAATGAACAACAAGTCAAAGCAAGTTCAAAATCTTCAAAGAGAAAGGATGCAATATGGTTTTACAAAGGTATACTAAGACCTTATCTTTCTCTTGCAATGCTTAGGCACACACATACAATTCATTCATATGTTTCCCTACATCATTGTGCTCCATGTATAACACATTCACACACTTGAAGATGAATGGTCATGCATTGGTATGGAAATAACATGTTTTGGAAAATGCATGATTGGAGACTATCTCTATGTAGTTTGCATTCTAGTGTGAATTGTGTTTGTTTGTATATATGTTTGTATAACATGGATATTGAACTTGATTTTAGTCTTAAAGCATTCTTGATTGATTTCCAGTCATTTCGGTTACTCACACTATTGATTTCAAGTTCTAAGTCAAAAGATACTACACTTTCAACTCATGTTGCATACAATGTCTTTGTCTTCATATATCGAGTCGAATTATTATTTTCTGGGTTGAGTATCTTTTATGTACATGTCCATGTGAGAGTTATGGTTTGTAATCCACAAACAGATTTGAATTCCGAGTTCGGAGGCCGGAGAACGGTAGAAGAACGCAAAGGAAGGTCGAAGAAGAAAGAAGACAACAAAGCACTTCTTTCCCGAGATGGCGCGTGGCCATCTCGGGGCAGAAGGCTTGCTCCCCCGAGATGCCCATGCTCCATCTCGGGCAGCAAGCATGCTGGTCTGCTTCTTTCCCCTCTTTTTCATTTCACATGGCCAATTTTCCATCTCCGTTATATTCCTCTTCCCTCTCACATTTCATTCTATGAAGAAATTTAAACTTGTGTGCAGAAAATTTTCTCTCTATATTTTCTCACCTTCCAAACACCATAACTTCTTCATTTGAACTCCGATTTGAGTGATTCAAAGTTAAGAGTGTTTTTCTATTTGTCCTCCATCTTTTCTCCGAAGTTTTTATTGAGTTTTATTGCTTTTTTTGGAGTCTAAACACACAAAAACGGGACTGCATCTAAATAACCTAAGGTATTGATTTTCCCTCAAAGTTTTCTTTTAAAACTTGGTCAATTGCCTTAGTTTTTCTTCTTCAGCTTATATATGTGTATTGTGAGTGTTTTGATTTGAGTTTTGAACTCTTTTAAAGCTACGTTGAGTTTCAATTGAAATCTTACATGTTGAGTTAGGTTTTGATTTTGCCTATGTTTTCACATGTTTGGGATTGTATTGCGCTAGCTTTGATTCTAGGACTATTTGTTAATCTTTGATTGGTTGATTTTGTGAAAAATAGTTCCTCACATGTATTAGGCTCTCTTGGCCAAATTCTCACATTAATACATGAGCTTATGTTCTTTTGAGCTATTCATGTGTTTTGTTGAATCTATGAATAGGAATATGTTCTAGAACTTTAGCTTTGATCTAAATGACTTTGTCATATGATTTTAGCATGTTTATGGTTTATATGATTTTAAGCTGTATATGTGATTAATTGAACTTATGTTGTGATTCAAGTTTAGATCTATGCATGTATCTAGGTTGTGATTAATGTTGAACATATCTTACATGATCTAGATGATTTAAACATGCATGATTGACTAGACTACATTTGTTTTGTGCATTCATTCTCATGTCTAGTATTTTCCTTAGGATTGTTGATCATAGCATTCTATGTTGCGTGCTTCTTTGCGTTTTGCATTCATGATCACCTAGATGCCTTGTGAGAAGGAAGTCTTGACAATAGGTGTGGGACCTATATTGTTGAGCAAGTAGGTCTTGGAAAGAGGTGTGAGACCTTGGATTGTCAAGCAAGGAAGTCTTGGCTAGAGTCGGAAGGACTCAGATAGTTGAGCAAGAAGTCTCGCCTAGTGTCGAGAGGATCTGGAAGGGTGAGCGAGGAAGTCTTGACTAGAGTCAGGAGGACTCGGATAGTTGACCAAGAAGTCTTACCTTGGGTCGTGAGGATCCGGTAAGGTGAGCGAGGAAGTCTTGACAAGAGGTGTGAGGCCTCAGATTGTTGAGCATGAAGGTGACATCTTCATGAGTAGGATATGAGGGTAGTTTCTAGGTGAAGTGGTCACTAGAGAGATTGTAATTGTCTTATCTACTAGTGGATTTTTTTTGTCTGTGGTTGCTAACCCGTGGATGTTTCCTCTTCGTAGGTTTACCACGTTATATCTTGTCAACTTCTCTTTAGCCCTATCTCTCTAGTATTTGTATTCGTTATTTGAATACTATGGATGGAACTCTTTATGTAAGTTGACTTCCTTTCTATAATATAGATTGTGTATGTGTTACAATTACTTGTTTGTATCACACTTTACTTGTTTGTATCACACTTTACTTGTTTTATATATTGATTAAGTGTCTTTAATTAATATATATATTGTGATACAAGCAATCTAGAGGGACAAACTTTTGTTTGTTTCTAAGGGAGTCGAAAAAGGTGTCTAACCTATTCACCCCTCCCCCCCTTCTAGGTTAGCCTTGAGCATTTAACCGTGTTTGTATTTTCAGTAGTGCATAGGTAAAGACCCTCACATTACCAACAAACTGACACTTCTTCTTATTAAATTTTTGGCCTGTTTTTTACACAACTCCTAGTTTTCCATCCATTCTTCCAAAATGTGCCTAATTGCCTACAAAAATATCAAAAGATCCATAAGACACATAAAACACATGAAAAAAAGACAAAAGAAAAAGAATTGAGGCCAAATATATATTAATTTTGGCACTATAAATTCACACAGACATATTTACTTATAGAAAATCTGAAACATTTGAAATTTTTAAAATGCTATGCACTAAAATTCAAAATGAAAAGAACTCACACATTAAAAGCAATAAGAAAATTAAGAGTCCGTGGGAGGGAATTTGAAAATTCTTGTTTTGAAAGCTATTGAAATAGCTTTGGCATTTCCCATGAGTTTTCAGCACATAAAACTTCTCAGCAAAATGCGATTGTTGAGAGGAAGAATTGGGTCCTTCATGAGATGGACTATTTGATATTGCTTACCAACAATGTCTATAGGAACCTTTGGGTTGAGGCTATCCATATAGCTTGCTATATAGGAAATAGAGTCTTCTTAATGTCCAGTACTAGGCAAACCTCCAATGAGTTGTGGAAGTGTAGAAAGCCAAATATCATCTACTTTCATTCATTTGGAAGCAAATGCTACAGTCTCAATGACCGAGGTTAACTTGGAAAGTTTGATGCTAAGAGTGGTGAGGGGATTTTCATTGGCTATGCCCTTAATAGTAAGGCCTATAGAGTGTTTAATTTGAAGAAAATTAGTATCATGGAATCAGCTAACATTGTCCCTAATGGTTATAGGCCTTAAAGTATAAATCATGATGAGGAGGATGTTTGTGAGATTGATGACCTTCATTTAAAGGAATGTGGTAAGACTTCAAGTAATGTGAGGTTAAGGAAAAATGAAAAGGATGATCAACCTCTTGATAGAGACCCATATTTGGGCTTTAAAGAATCCACTCCATAGGTTATACATCTCCACAACAAGGATGATATTCATGGAGATGTGAATGAGGGTGTTAGGATTTAGCGTCAAATAGCTAGTCAAATTAGCTATATTTGTTACACCTCTCAAATATAACCCGAAAAAGGTCGATAAGGTCTTGAATGATAAATTTTGGAATCTTACCATGCAAGAAGAGCTAAACCAATTTAAGAGAAATAATATTTTGACACTAGTTCCTCGACCTAAGAATACTAATGTGATAGGCAATAAATGGGTGTTCAGGAGCAAATTGGATAAAGATGGCAACATTGTGTACAACAAGGCTAGACTTGTACCACAAGGATACTCTAAAATTGAAGGTATTGACTTTGGGAGACTTTTGCTCTCGTTGATTGTCTTGAGTTTATAAGGCATATTTTATCCATTTCTTGTGTGTACAAGTTTAAATTTCACCAAATGATTGTTAAGAGTGCCTTCCTCAATGGCTTCTTGCTTGAGAAAGTGTTTGTTCATCAACCCAAGTGGTTAGTGGATCCTCACCACTCCAATCATGTTTACCGTTTCAAAAGTGCTCTTTATGGCTTGAAACAAGTGTCGAGGGCTTGGTATGAGCGCCACACTCTTTATCTTGTTGATAATGGCTACTCTAGAGGTAGTGTTGACAAGACCTTGCTTATCAAGGGCGATAAAGATGAGCTTTTCATAGCTCAAATTTACATTAATGACATTATGTTTAGTTCCACTAACATGTCAAAAGTGCAACAATTTATTGATGTTATGTCCAAGAATTTAAGATAAGCATGATTGGTAAACTTAATTACTTCATGGATTTGCAAATTAAGCAAATACGTGATGGGATTTTCATATCCCAAGCTAAGTATGCAAAAAATTTAGTGAAGAAGTTTGGGACTAACAATGCCAAACATTATGACACACCCGTATGTACCACTTTGAAGCTAAGCAAAGGTGCTAGTGGTAAAAGTGTTGATCAAAGCTTATATCAGGGTTAAATAGGTAGCTTGATTTACTTTACCACAAGTAGACTCAATATTTCTTTTAGTATGGGTGTTTGTGCTAGGGACCAAGCTAATCTCAAAGAATCTAACCTTTATGTGGTGAAAAGGAACATTGGGTTTATGAATGGTACCTCAAATCATGTTATTTAGTACTCATTTTACAATAATCCAAGTCTTGTAGGATTTAGTGATGTCGATTGGGTGGGAAATTGTAATGATAGGAAAAGTACATCAGGCGATTGCTTCTTCCTAGGAAACAATTTGGTGTATTGGTTTTGTAAAAAGAAAAACTCAATTTCTCTATCCATGGCCCAGACCTAATACATTGTCGCCAGAAGTGCTTGCACTCAATTGTTATGGATGAAATGATTGCTAGCCGATTATGGCTTAGAGCAAGGTGCTCTCACTTTGTTTGGTGACAATATGAGTACCATTAACATTCTAAGACTATGCACATTGACATTAGACATCTTTTCATTAGAGAGCTAGTTGAGTGCAAAGTCCTTAGACACTATTAGATTTGGTAACCTTAGAAAATCTATTAGGATTTGTCATTTTGCTTGAAATGGATTGTCTTGATCCCATATAGGAAGCTCAAGCAAAGAGATGAAATTGGCATAAAATTGGATTGTGGCCATTGATAATCTTTTTATTTCTGTATTTTCTCTTAATAAGTGTGCAACATTGCTTTACTTGCAATCCATGTCTTATTTATGTTCAAACATGAATTTTTAGACTAGGAAATCTACTTTGGGAGTACATTTTGAATTACCCATGATTATTCTCCATGGAATAATGATTTTATCAATGACATGCTTTGAATTGATTTGCATGAAGAAACTCTTGAATGCTTACTTTTGAATGCAAAAATTGTGTGTGAAAGCAATGTTGAGACTTCAATCAGTAAGGATCTTGTATTCATTCAAAGGATTTTAAAATCCAAAAGTCTCTCTCTTTAATAGTTTAACAAGGCTACTATCATATGGGTATCTCACCTGAAAAAATTCGAGAAGGGTGCAATATTCGTTCATGTCTTGTTTTGCTTATAATGTTTTATATAGTTGCTTCTTAAATTGAATTTCTTTTACAATCTATATCTTGTATAATTTCATGACAAATGGTGAATTGGTTTGAATTCCTTTGGAAACCCTTGTTGCTTGATTTGTCATCTACCATATTTTTTGATCTTGAATACAACATGTCTTGCATGCAAAACATCTTTTTCACACAAATTTTTATAAAATAAAACTCCTTGAATCTCTCTTACTTAACTGAGTTGTATAAATATGCTTATATAATCATGCATATGTTTTGTTCTAAAAGCTCTCATTGCTAATGCTTACCTATTAGGGGAGACCTTCTTTGTCTATCTCGTGAAAAAAAGGGGGGAGAAAGGTTATGAGGATTTTTGGGGTCTTGGGTATCATATTTAGGGGGATTTGAAGTAACCATTGAGGGGGAGCATGTTGCATTGTATAGCAATGCATAATTACATTTTTTGACTGTATTGGTTTAATTTGCTTAGGGCTATGGAAAATGTTTTTATTCTAAGTACCTCACACACCTTTATTCTTGAAAGGTATTTTCTTGTTGACTGTGTATAGGTTGGAGTCTTTTACAAGATTTAGAATGACTTGATGATGTTCAAGACTTAGATCGTAGGGCCTATTTGTTGGAACCTCGTTCACTGGTCGCGCAGCGGAACTAGATTTTAAAATTTTTATATATACAGATCATAATCTGTATCTTGGACCAGTAAACTTGGGATCGTAATTATAATTCGGAACTAATACATACAATACGCAAACACAGGAAATTGAAATCAATATAATCAAGAAGAAGAACATCTTACCAACGTTTGGAGGCTCCTTCACTTTTTGATATGCTTCTGTCTGAACCAATCTTACAACGTTTGGAGACTCCTTCACTTTACGAAGTGCTCCTGTCTGAACCATATGATCTTCCTCGCTATCTCCTGTGACTGGTAACTGCGTGTAGGCGCACCATATGATCTTTCTTCTCGATTTGGTGTATTGATTTCATGCATACACGAATTGCATCTCATACAAAAAATATATTGATAGATGTTGTTTCGTATCTCAAAAACATTATATTTCAAAAATATATATATATATATATATATATATATATATATATTATTACTCACGCACTCTATTTTAACACAGAGCAAGCACTTTCTATTTTTTATAATAAAAATATATCTATACTCTCATTGTTATGGTGCGTTAATATATATCACACACATGTATTTGTATCATCAATTGATTCCGATACTTGTGCATTAATATATATCACACGCCTCCACTTGCATTATATATATATATATATATATATATATATATATATATATATATATATATATATTGTGTGTATCAAGTATTTGCATTCTATGCAAATTCTTCTTTTGACTAATGTTTCATATGCACACATCAATCTGCATCCAATGCAATCTCTTGTGTTATTAATTGATATATATCTTTTAATTATCCTTTTCAAATATATCTAATATATTAAAAGTGATAATAAGTATTTTAAATTTAAACTTAAATTCAAATACTTAGATAAATGATTTAGTAAAAATAAAATAATCCTATTATTTTATCTTCACCTAAATTCATAAATTAACTAACACTCTCCAATTAATAGTTATTTTATAATTCATAATTATCAATATAGTTAAATAATCTAATTATTTAATTAATTTAACTGTTAACATTAATTAATTAAACAATCTCATTATTCAATTAATTCTCGAATAAACACGTGTCATTTTCGTAACACAATTAATTGGACAATCTAATTAATTAACCGTGACCCTTGTTACCTAAATCGATCAGGCTAGCAAGGGGACCTAATGGACCCACAGTATTTTGAGATCCAATTATCCTCGGAATCATTAATTAAACTCTTTAATTAATATTCCTTGATTATTAATTCCGGTGTTATTCCACTAAAAATCCGAAGTTGTACTCTCTTAACTGTAGACGCTTTTACACAGACCGATACAACTCGGTGTCCATCGATATAGCTATTACATATGGTGTGATCCTCCACAGTAGTTCATATTTAGAGTTGGGGTCATAATATCTGTTATACCCCTCTAATTACATATATCCGTTAAGTACCGTTGATTCTATAATGAACAATAAATCCTATTACCTTGCTGAATTAGGAGAGCGCTCATATTGTCCAAGCCCCAAATCAACCCTTAAGGGAACTATCATCTACTTCTCACAAGAAGGAGTGGATTCCACTATTGTGTACAAACCTTCCCAGTCACAAGCCATACTGTAATCCCAACACACAGAGTATATTGAATAGGAAATTCGTATGACCTCAACCATGGTTTATCAAAGAACACGATCTAACCTGAAGGAGTCGATAAGACACTCAGGATTAAGATCACCCACTTATAGCCATCATTAGTTGATATATATGAATCTAATCGGTAAACGGATCTTGGTGAGAGATTCATATAGATCATGGCCTAGTCCTATATGATCACATCATACAACGTGCCTTCATTCTCATATCTTCATATGAATGATTCAGGATAGAATCACCGTACATTACGGATTGGACCGCAACTATAAATTAACCATAAATAAAGTACCCAGTTTATTTGCTATCTATGGACTTTTTAGATTGCACGTCTCTTACTGTATCCATCTGTATATGACACTCATATACACTGTTCGAGATTACATCTGGCAATCTTGGGCGTTAAATTTATGCCCAAGTTATATAATAAACAACACAATAAGAATGAATTGAACTTTTCTTTTTATTTATTTAATAAATCCATTTACAAATTACATCTTTGAGGAATAAACCCCAACAATCTCCCACTTGCATTAAAGCATGTGAGGCATCTCTCGTAACCCTAGACCATCTAGGTGACCCAAAAACTCTTTAGCCGGTAAGGTCTTCGAAAATGGATTAGCATAATTGTCTTGTGAGGCTATCTTGGTGACGGTCACATCTCCTCTCTGCACTATCTCTCTAATGAGATGATACTTTCTCTCTATATACTTCCTTATTTTGTGGCTTTTTAGTTCTTTAGAATTAGCCACAGCACCACTGTTATCACAATAAAGTGTGACGGGCCTATCCAGATCTGGAACAACTTCCAGATCACTCAAGAACTTATGGAGCCAAACAGCCTCTTTAGCAGCTTCACAAGTGGCTACATATTCGGCTTCCATGGTGGAGTCAGTAATGCAAGATTGCTTGATACTTCTCCACACAATGGGTCCACCACCCAGGGTGAATACTGATCCAGATGTGGATTTTCTAGAATCCCTGTCTGACTGAAAATTAGAATCCGTGTATCATAACGGGATCAAATCCTGCCCGAAATACACTAGCATATAGTTTCTCGTTCTCCGAAGATACTTGAGAATTATCTTGACAGCAACCCAATGATCCAATATTGGGTTAGACTGGTATCTGCTAACTACTCCCACTGCATAGCAGATGTCCGGTCTCGTGCATAACATAGCATACATGAGACTACCTACTGCCGATGCATAGGGTACACGTCTCATATCCTCAACTTCTTGAGGTGTCTTAGAACACTGTTCCTCAGACAAGTGAACTCCATGTCTAGAAGGTAAATTACCTTTCTTGGAGTTTTGCATTGAAAATCGCATAAGAATCTTGTCGATATATGATGCCTAAGAAAGTGCTATCAGTTTGTTCTTACGATCCCTTATAAGTTGGATCCCTAGAACATAACTCGTCTCTCTTAAATCTTTCATTTTGAATTGGCTAGCTAGCCAGCAAGCCCTTTACATCAGACAACACTCCCACATCATTTCCAATGAGTAGGATATCATCTACGTATAGGACCAAGAAAACTACTTTCTTATCAATAATGCGCTTGTAGACACAAGGCTCATCGATATTCTGCTTGAAACCATACGTTTTGATCACATCTTCAAACCTGATGTTCCAAGATCTAGATGCTTGCTTAAGCCCATAGATGAAACTTTAAAGCTTGCAAACCTTTTACTTTTGATCTGAAGACACGAATCCCTCTGGTTGAATCATATAGATGCTCTTATCAAGATTGCCATTCAAGAATGCAGTCTTGACGTCCATTTGCCAAATTTCATAATTGAAATAGGCAGCAATGGATAAGATTATCCTAATAGACTAAAACATGGCTACTGGCGAAAAGGTCTCTTTAAAATCGACCCCTTCTTTCTGGATATAACCCTTAGCCACTAGCCTTGCCGTGAAGCTCTCTACCTTCCCATCTACTCATCTCTTTCTCTTATAGATCCACTTACACCCTATGGGTTTTACCCCATCCGGTAAGTCTACAAGATCCCAGACTGAGTTGGAGTACATAGACTCCATCTTGAGATTCATGGCTTTAAGCCATTCCTATTTATCGGGATCTTCCATTGCATTCTTAAATGTCAATGGATCATCAACACTATCAGCAGAGACAACACATTGTCCCTCACCTATAACTAAATACCGTTTATATTGTCTCACAACCCTCTCACTACGTCTAGGTAGTAGTGTATCCTGATCAGGAACCATCTGACTCTCAGATGTTTGTGGAACAATAACTCTTGTGGATGAAGCTCTAGTTTCACCAGGCTCCAACTCATTTAATACAATCTTTGAGCGAGGTTTATGGTCACTAATGTAATTGTCCCCAAGAAACGTTGCATTTGTCGATACAAATACTTTGTTATCTTTAGGACTATAGAAGTGTCCACCTCTGGTCTCGTTAGAGTATCCTACAAATAGGTAGACAACAAATTTGGAGTCTAGCTTTCCAGTTCTATTCTTCAGCACATGTGCTGGACATCCCCATATGCAGAAATTTCAGAATCTAGCTTTACGACCATTCCATAACTCTATGGGAGTCTTAGGAACAGATTTGGATGGCACTACATTCAAAATGTATGCCACTGTTTGTACTCATATCCCCAGAAGGAATTTGATAATGATGAGAAACTAATCATAGATCTCACCATTTCCATTAGGGTTTTATTTCTCCTCTCCGCTACACCATTTTGCTGAGGTGTACCGGGAGCTGTGAGTTGGGAAACTATCCCATGCTTGACCATTAAGTCTTTAAACTCTTGGTCAAGGTATTCACCTCCACAATCTGATCGTAGTGACTTGATAGTCCTACATAATTGATTCTCAACTTCAGCTTGAAATTCTTTGAATTTTTCAAATGTTTTCGACTTTCGTTGCATCAAGTAGACGTATCCGGATCTTGAGTAGTCATCTATAAAGGTGACATAATACTCATAACCACCCATCACTTTAACATTCATCGGTCCGCAGATGTCTATATGTATAAGCTCTAGCGGTTCTTTAGCTCTAAGCCCTTTTCCAGTAAAAGGTCCCTTAGTCATCTTACCTCCAGACAAGATTCGCAGACAGGTAAGGTGCCAACCTTTAACTCACTTAAAGGTCCGCTTTTTACTAGTCTGACTATCCGGTCAAGATTGATATGACCAAGCCTTAGATGCTAGAGATACGTGTCATTATCTGGAGAAATATTATGTCATTTAGTTTTTGGTTTTTTAACCTTAAACATTTCCGTGTTTAGCAGAGTAGTATATATTAACGGTCTTAACAAATATAAATTGTTTTCATTAATTTCTGAACAAATATTCAGACCATTCTTTCCAATAATAACAGATTTTTTATTTAAAAAATATATATATATTTTTGTTCTAACAACTTAGAAACAAAAATCAAATTCCGTGTAAATCCAGGAATATAAAATACATTGTCCAACAATATATAATTATTATAAAAACGTAATCTAATTATGCCAATTGCTCGTGCCGAAACGACATCCCTTGACCCCACACGCATTGAGAAGGCTTGATCTTGTAGCTGTGTCCAAGAATCAGTCCATTGTAAAGAAGAACAAACATGGTTAGTGGTCCCAAAATCAACTATCCAGGGTGAACAATAATCTTCTACTAAACACGACTCAAGAACAAGTAAATCATATTTACTTTTCTTGAACTTCTTCTTGCTTTGGGCTTTCTTAGCTTTGGGCTTATCCTTCACTTGTATGCCTCTCGAACAGTTCATGTGGCATTAGCAGGGCACTGGAGGACATTCCTCCGTAAACACACACTTGAGGTCTTTGGTGACCAATATTGCATTAATGTTAAGTTTCCACTAAGTGTAGTTATCACCAGTTAACTTGTCGTTTGCGAGAATTTGAAGTAATGCAGAAGACATTATTATTGAAAAAAATAAAACATTCATTCAGTCATTTATTTAAAACAAGTGCGAGTGTTTTGGTATAAATTTAAACATGATGCATGAAAATGTTTAACGAACTAGAACTACCCTAAAAATAGTTACTATACCATGACAATCCAACATACCACAAAGAAGTGCCGCCTTAGGGTCGGTCAAATCTTTGCATGTTGGACCGAGACATTCTCAGTCAAATGATATTCTAGAATAACTATTATTCCATACCATTCAACCATCATTTATTCAGTCGGGTTTTTAATTAACAAACTTAATTAAAACCTTCGTGAGTGTAACCCACCATTTCAGATCTCACGAGCTTAACTCGAGAATTGCCACCTTGGGGTCGGTCAATCCCGAAATACCCTCAGAAATCCTATCCGTTAGGAAGTCAACCTTGGTATTGACCTTTGTGGAAACCTTCCTTAGGGAGGACGAAAGCAAAGTCGTCACGAGGCCCCACTCAGATCTCACGGTGTTGAACTAATGATAGAGACCGCATGATATATATGTCATATATCCCTCTCCCACTCACTATTTTAAAATTAGGGTTTTCTGTTACCCGTTAATGCACCTAGACTCTACAGGATTAAACAACTAACTTTAATCAAGTTATCTAGCACATTAACTAATTAGAACCAAATTCTAATTAATTAATAAATTGTTAATGATTTTTAACAACTAAAAATCTAATCTATTAGTGAATAATCTAAGCCTTTTTAAACTATTTACTAGGGTTAGATTATTATGTTAGTGTTTACCAAGTTTTAACTATTAAAACCCTAACACTTTATTTGGATCATTTATTATTAGGTAATTAATCATATTAATCTCATTACAATAAATGATCATATTAATCTAACTTATTAAACTCTTTAATAACTAGATTAAAATTAATGAGAATTATCAAGTTTTCTAACCATTAAAAACTAGTCTCACTATTCATAGCCAATTATCTACATTACCCATTTAAATCACATTAAAGAATACATAAAATATCAGACTATGATGCATGTATGACATATCAAATATATTTGTGTAGGCACATCTAATCTAAATGACATACGTATGCATGACAATGATTTTATCATCATATAATATAAATCATACATAAATTAACCGAGTACTGTGGATTATTTAACCTAAAAAATTGGAATCCAAAATTACAAAAAAAAAATTCCAAGGCATTCCTTAGTCTTCTAGTAACTTCAGATATCATCCAGTCTCTTCAGGTCACTATGATTCATCTCATGAATCCGAAACGAGAAATCTGTACGGAACACACTAGGCAACACTTGCCAACGGAACCGTGCGTGAACAGTGCTCGGGGGAACAGTACCAGTCGTGAACAGTGTTCGGTGAACCGTAACACCGTGAACAGTGCTCGGTGAACAGCAACGTCGTGAACAGTGTTAGGTGAACAGTACGTCATGAATAGTCGGTGAACAGTCGTCGTGAACAATACCGACGTCGTGCACGTTTCCAGTTCTTCGTTTACAGGTTACAATTTTTTTTTATTTTTTATTTTTAATACAATAACAGTAAAATAAATAAAATAAAAATTATACAACCCATAAACCCTAAATCAACAGTACCATAAAAAATTACGATCAACCATGTTTAAATTAAATAATTTAATTATAAACATTTATACATTCATAAAGATAGTGCCTACACATTCATACATACATAAGCATCGAAAACAATTTCCAGTTTCAAAAAATAAATTGGCTCTGATACCAATTGTTGGAACCTCGTTCACCAGTCACACAACGGAACTAGGTTTTAAAATTTTTATATATACAGATCATAATTTGTATCTTGGACCAGTGAACTTGGGATCGTAATTATTATTCGGAACTAATACATTCAAAATGTAAACACAGGAAATTGAAATCGATATAATCAAGAAGAAGAATATCTTACCAACGTTTTGATACTCCTTCACTTTTCGATATGCTCCTGTATGAACCAATCTTACCAACGTTTGGAGATTCCTTCGCTTTACGATGTGCTTCTGTCTTAACCATCCGATCTTCCTCGCTATCTCCTAGGACTAGTAACTGCGTGTGGGCGCGTCACGGTCTCAGAAACTTGAATGGATGATGTATAGAGAATTGAAGAAACTCTTTCTTCTCAATTTGGTGTATTGATTTCATGCACACATGAATTGCATCTCATGCAAAAAATTTATGGACACATGTGGCTTCGTATCTCAAAAAAATATATATCATATATATATATATATATATATATATATATATATATATATATATTATTACTCACGCACCCTATATCTCTACTCTCATTGTTATGGTGCGTTAATATATATATATATACATATATATATATATATATATATATATATATATATATATTTATCCTTTTTTTTATTAATTCAAGTGCATATGTATTTGTATCATCACTTGATTCTGATACTTGTGGATTAATATATATCACACGCCTCCACTTGCATTATATATATATATATATATATATATATATATATATATTGTTTATCAAGTATTTGCATCCTATGTAAATTCTTCTTTTGACTAATGTTTCATGTGCACACACGAATTTGCATCCAATGCAATCTCTTGTATTATTAATTTATATATATCTTTTAATTATCTTTTTCAAATATATCTAATATATTAAAATTTATAATAAGTATTTAAAATTTAAACTTAAATTCAAAAACATAGATAAATGATTTAGTAAAAATAAAATAATCCTATTATTTTATCTTCACCTAAATCCATACATCAACTAACACCCTCCAATTAATAGTTAATTAATAATTCATAATTATCAATATAGTTAAATAATCTAATTATTTAATTAATTTAACTATTAACATTCATTAATTAAATAATCTTATTATTCAATTAATTCCCGAATAAACACGTGTCACTTTCGTAACACAATTAATTGGACAATCCAATTAATTAACTGTGACCCTTGTTACCTAAATCGATCGGGCTAGAAAGGGAACCTAATGGACCCACAGTATTTTGAGCTCCAATAATCCTTAGAATCAATAATTAAATTTTTTAATTAATATTCCTTGATTTTTAACTCCGGTGTTATTCCACTAAGAACCTGAAGCAGTACTCTCTCAACTGTAGACGCTTTTACACAGACCGATACAACTCGGTGTCCATCGATATAGCTATTACATATGGTGTGATCTTCCACAGTAGTTCATAATTAGAGCTGGGTCATAATGTCCGTTATACCCCTCTAATTACATATATCATTTAAGTACCGTTAATTCTATAATGAACAATAAATCTTATTTTCTTACGGAATTAGGAGAGCGCTCATATTGTCCAAGCCCCGAGTCAACCCTTAAGGGAACTACTATCTACTTCTCACAAGAAGAAGTGGATTCCACTATTGTGTACAAACCTTCCCAGCCACAAGCCAAACCGTAATACCAACGTACGGAGTATATTGATCAGGAAATGCATCTGACATCACCCATGGTATATCAAAGACCACGATCTAACCTGAATGAGTCGATAAGACAATTAGGATTAAGATCACCCACATATAGCCATCATTAGTTGATATATATGAATCTCATCGGTAAACGGATCTTGGTGAGAGATTCATATAGATCATGTCCCAGTCCTATATGATCACATCATACAAGGTGCCTCCATTCTCATATCTCCATATGAATGATTCAGGATAGAATCACCATACATTACGGAATGGACCGCAACTATAGATCAACCATAAATAAAGTACCGAGCTTTATTTGCTATCTATGGACTCTTTAGATTGCACGTCTCTTACTGTATCCATCCGTATATAACACTCATATACACAGTTCGAGATTACATCCAACAATCTTGGATGTTAAATTTATGCACAAGTTATATAATAAAAAACACAACAAAAATGAATTGATCTTTTCCTTTTATTTTTTCAATAAATCCATTTACAAATTACATCTTTAGGGCATAAACCTCAACACTATTGTATTGTAGAAAAATTTGTTGACTAACCTTGTTTTGTTTTTGTTAGGATGCTTTGTGAGTGGTAGTTTTGTCACGAAATAGTCAAAGGGAGAGATTGTAAGTGCCTTACTTTATAATTGGTTTATTTCGTTGACCAAATCACAATTTGGTACCAATATTATAAAGGGTAGCTTAGGATTTGAAGAACAACCATCATCAATACCATTGGACATCAAGTGCTTCAAAAAAGGTAGTTTGCTTGACTTTACTCTTAATTGTAGAGATTTAGTTGGACACACTCACATGCATGCACTACTTGTTATTTATTGAATTCAATTTGATTTCATTCTATTTGTATGCTCTTGACTTGGTGCAATTATGTCATTTATCGCACTCCACACTTGCACATCATTCATATAGGTTTGTGTGTTTTAAATGCCTGGAAACTAGATTTTTTATCTTAACCGCAACACAGGTCGCTAGCCATGCACCTGTCTAAACTGCAGTCCCAACAGTTGTCGGTTTAAGAGGTTTCAAATTTGGGGTACCGTGAATGGTGCACATGCTTTGAACATCTTTTATTATCATGGTATTCTCTAGAAAGTCTCTGTTGCTTAAACCGCGGCGTGTGCTTATTCATATCCACCTGTCCTAATTGCAGTGTTGTTCAGTGAGTGCACCATTGTGCTTACCATGGTTTGAACAACTTGCCCAAGCGGTGGTATATGACCGGGCTGTCGTTGTCTCCCGTCAAAAAGGATATTTTCTATTCTAATTACCTCGTAATTGGAACGAGTCAAAGGACTAGTATAGTAAGTAAGCAAGGGTCATTCCCATAGAGAAATGGTATTGATCTAACTGTTTCTAGCTAAAGCATTAATGAAATAGACATGCCCAAGGTTCCGGTCTGGTCCGGTTCGGTTCCGAATTGGAACCGTTTGTTTCTGTTCCAAACGAAGCAAGAACTGAAACTGAAACTGAAACAGTAGACCGAAGGTTTCGGTTTTGGGTTTCAGTTCTGTCGGTTCCACTGGTTCGAGAGTTCACACCATTTACTAGTTGAAGTAGGTCTCACCTAATATTTAACATAACAACCAATGTTTTCATTTTTAGCCTTGCAATTTTATTAACAAGAACTCTTGGGAGGATATTAATAAAATTACATTGAGTGTGTTACCAAGTTATCGACCTTCAATATAATCCCTCACGAATATCCCTCCTTTGGGAGTAGATATCGTTTGGGTTAATTGTCTAGTCTATCCTTATAAGGATGTATCTTGCTAAATTCCATTCATGAACACCCCTTGGGTGGTTATTACGTGAAACATAAAGCTCAACTAAATTTGGAGGCCGTAGTTGTTCCAAAACACCTTCTCCCACTCAATTATTTGAGGCGTGTGATCGAATTCCATAGAATGATTTACATAGTTATCTATATGGCAATTAGATACCTAAACCATTCAATGCATGTTCATACCAAAACAGATATATGAGTGGCACTCCTAGTCTATATGACATGTTATCAAACAATGACAAAAATTGCAATATTTACTAAAATATAAATAGCTACAATTTTGGTCTATCCAAGAAAAGCAAGTAAATTACATATGTCTTGAAATGCAAAAACTCCATTCTTGGAACAAGTCTTCATGCGACCAACATCCGTTTAGACACCTCGGCTACCTCCCATAAACGTGCGCACTCCACAACACTGTATAGGGCTACCATGCACATCCCATGGCTTCAATAGGGCTGCCATGCGCAACCTATGCTACAACAATCGTGTCCATGTGCTTATTCACACGAACGTTTGATGCTATGGCTCACACGATCCCATACTTGTTCCGGTTGCTTCCAATTCATTAAACCTTCGAGTCTTCGATACTTGTATGTATTACAAAAGAATTTTAAATAATAAAATACCACAGTTTTTTTAATACAATATTTTTCTGCAATATTTTTATTACAATAGCAAAATAAATAAAAAAACTTAGCAACTACCAAGAAGGAAATTATGGTGATGATAGGCCACCCTTCTTGTTACAATCACAAAACAAAAATACATTGAAATTCTAGGACCAAAATTGAGCAATAAAATTCCACATATAAGACATATATATATATATATATATATATATATATATCCATAGATTCCAATGTAAATATATAGATTCCAATGTAAATATATAGGCGAATACCTAGAGTGTCATCTCTTTCTAAAACATGCATATTAACAATAAAAAGAAATAGATTCACGTACACATATATCAATTAATCAAGGGTACAACCAGGCTCTGAGAGCAATTGTAGGGAAAAATCGGTTCAAAACATGGCGAAAGTGTAAAATTAGGGTTTGGTATATTTTAAAAATGTTCCCCTCTAATAGAAAGAACCTTACTAGATTATTTGACGTATATTAAGAGTATCGTACCCTTTTTTTCGTGACTGTTGAATTAGCGTCTAATTGAATCCGTAAGATCTTCAAATCCAATCACAAACATGAATCACCTAGGAGTGTGGACTCCCTTTCATTTAATTGTTTACCTGAGGTTAGAAACAAACAAAATCTTCTTCATTGTTAGTCACAATAATCCTCCAAGAGAAAACCAAAGAACGTCTGGTCACTTGTGAATTGTCAATCTATTTGATTGAAACTCGCGTGAACCTTAATTCGATGTTGTACACAAAACCTTTTGATGTAAAGGTTACTAGTGCACTATCGAAAACAAAATGTTCCTCTTTTCTCTTCTCTTGGCCGATTTCAATACACAATATCTACGAGTTGGACGAAGTTTTTTTTTATAACTATAAAAAACCAAATAAAAAACAACTACTCACACAAAAAAATTAGGTCTTGGTCGAAAATCTATATAGGAGTATAAATAGGTGGCCGAAAATCCTCCTAAAAAGAGGATTTCTACATCACCAAGACTCCTATCAAAATTTGGATTCAATCCTCTTAAAAATAGGATTTCTTTTACACGCCAAGACTCCTGATCCAACTCAAATAGTGTATTCATTTAATAACCAATTATTGAATATAAATTAAATTGTGACTAAATCAAAAACATCCTTATTTGACCAATTGTCAATTAGAGTCCTAATAGAAATCGAATACTTCCTAATTTTACTAGATAAATATATTCATTTTATTTATCTACTAATCAAATATAGTATTTGATACTTATCATATTACCAACAATAATATAACTCTAGGAAACCTTATCCTACAAGGAAAAAGATTTTGACTTTTAATTAAAAATTAATTAATTAACAAATTAATTAATTTTCATTTAATTAAATAATAAAATAAAAAACAATATAATAAGCTATTAAATATAGCCTTAGCCGCCCAAGCCAATATATATGGGTCAAACATTGTTTTTCCTATTTTATTAAATCCATTGGACTTAAATAAAAAGTCCACATAGGAACTAGACTCATTCTTACTAAAAGAAACAAGTCCATATGCCTTAATACAATTCTAGATGGACCTATAAATTGGCCTGGTAGATTATATAAAGTGATCCACCCATGTTTGTGTGGATTGGGGATCTTGGCAGGCTATCTAAATTTAAGCTCCAATAGACATAACCTAATAAAAAAAACAATTTTTTTACTTAGGTCCGATCTATTAATTTTAGTTCATTCCACTAAAGAACTAAAATTGAACTCTTAAATAAAGATAAAATAAGTTAATATTGCTTAGTCATACCATAGACAATCTTAATGGAGAAATTGTATCCTCGTGAAGAATACCAGTAATCGTCAAGAGCTTAAAAGAGCTCATGGACCTCTTATAGCTCTCCAAGTTACCATATTTACTCATATGACCGCATTTTGAACTTGGATATTTTGACTTGTCCAGCAGCCATATTTCAATAGACACTATTGAAAACTTAACGTTAAGATTTAATATCCAATACCTCAAAACATCCATATGATGATATTCTACTCTCATTAAATGAATGGAGCCACAATGTCCATATCTATAAATGAAGTCCTCTATATTATGAAAGGAATACCACCAAACTATCGAGGATAGTCTATGCTATATAATTGTACTCATTGATAGCTAAATTGATAACACTTGCAACCATATGTCCATCATTTATCTTAGGATTGAGATAGACTCTCTGATTGTCTTTAAGTGAAAACTTTTATCCATTAGCGGTCTAGATAAAGTATTTTACTGTGATCCAATTCAATGCACCCAGTGCACAAGATTCTTTTGCCCAAGGACACCACACTTTGATGATTTTAGACTCATCATAACACATTTGACCCCACTCAAATGTTAGCAAAAGAATCTACAACTTTGACAAGATAAAGACGCCCAACTTTTATCATAAGTTGTGAATATTATTCAAAATTAACTAAAGAAGTGTGTCTACCTCATACTGCAGTGAAAAAATGGTTCAAAACACAACGGAAGCGTGATAAAAACAAAATTAGGGTTTGCGCATAAATAAATAAAAATTCCTTTTCATGCAATGAGAACCTTAACCCTAGATTAATTGATGTATATAAAAAGTGCCATACCTTTTTCTCGTGATGATTGAATAAGTGCCGAATTGATTCCGTAAGATCTTTCAATCCAATTACGAATGCGAATTACCTAGGAGTGTGAACTCCCTTTCTTTAAATTATATACCTGAGGATAGAGACAAACAAAATCTATTTCTTTGTTCGTTACAAATATCTCCAAGAGAAAAACCAAGAACGTTCGGCAACTTGCGAATTATCAATCAATTTGATTCAAACTCGTGTGAACCTTGATTCGATTTTGTACACAAAAATACAAACACGGTTAAATGCTCAAGGCTAACCTATAGAGGGTGAATAGGTTAGACACCTTTTTCGACTCCCTTAGAAACAAACAAAAGTTTGTACCTCTAGATTGCTTGTATCACAATATATATATTAATTAAAGATACTTAATCAATATATAAAACAAGTAAAGTGTGATACAAACAAGTAATTGTAACACATACACATAATATATTATAGAAAGAAAGTCAACTTACATAAAGAGTTCTATCCATAGTATTCAAATAACAAATACAAATACTAGAGAGATAGGGATAGAGAAAAGTTGACACAAGATATAATGTGGTAAACCTTCGAAGAGGAAACATCCATAGGCTAGCAGCCACCGGCAAACAAAATCCACCAGTAGATAAGACAAGTACAATCTCTCAAGTGACCCATTCACCTAGAAACTACCCTTCTATCCTACTCATGAAGATGTCGCCCTCATGTTCAACAATTCGAGGCCTCACACCTCTTGTCAAGACTTCCTCGCTCACCTTACCGGATCCTCACGACCCAAGGCAAGACTTCTTGCTCAACTATCCGAGTCCTCCCGACTCTAGTCAAGACTTCCTTGTTCACCTATCTGGATCCTCACAACCCTAGGCAAGACTTCTTGCTCGACTATCCGAGTCCTCCTGACTCTAGCCAAGACTTCCTTGCTTGACAATCCAAGGTCTCACACCTCTTGCCAAGACTTCTTGCTCAACAACATAGGTCTCACACCTATTGTCAAGACTTCCTTCTCACAAGGCATCTAGGTGATCCTGAATGCAAAAAGTAAAAACAAGCACGCAACATAGAATGCTATGATCAACACATCCTACGGAAAATACTAGACATGAGCAGGAATGCACAAATCACATGTAGTCTAGTCAATCATGCATGTATAATCAATCTAGATCATGTAAGATATGTTCAACATTAATCACAACCTAGATACATGCATAGATCTAAACTTGAATCATAAGATATATTCAATTAATCATAAGATCAAGTTTAAATCACACAAGCCAAAAGCATGCTAAAATCATATGACAAAGTCATTTAGATTTAAGCTTAAGTTCTAGAGCATATTCCTAATCTTAAATTCAACCAAAACACATGAATAGCTCAATAGAACATAAGCACATGTATTAACGTGAGAATTCGACAAGAAAGCCTAATACATGTGAGGAACTATTTTTCACAAAATCAATCAATCAAAGATTATCAAATAGTCCTAGAATCGAAGCTAGCACAATACAATCTCAAACATGTGAAAACCTAGGCAAAATCAAAACCTAACTCAACATGTATGATTTCAATTGAAAATCAACCTAGCTTTAAAAGAGTTCAAAACTCAAATCAAAACATTCACAAAACACATATATAAGTTGAAGAAGAAAACCCAAGGCAATTGACCAAGTTTTAAAGGAAAACTTTGAGAGAAAATCAATACCTTAGTTGATTTAGGTGCAGTCCGGTTTTTATGTGTTTAGACTCCAAAAAAAGCAACAAAACTCACTCAAACCTTCAAAGAAAAGATGGAAGATAAATATACAAACACTCTCAACTTCGAATCACTCAAATCGGAGTTCAAATGAAGAAGTTATGGTATTTGGAAGGTGAGAAAATGTAGAGAGAAAATTTCTGCACACTAGTTTGAATTTCTTCTTAGAATGAATTGTGAGAGGGATTGAGAATATAAAGGAGAGGGAAAAAAATGAAGCAAGAATGACCAAAATACCCTTAAGTGCACCAATCATGCTTGTTGCCTGAGATGGCACGTGGGCATCTCGAGGCAGAAAGCATTCTCTCGGGAAAGAGTGCTTGGTTGCACTTCTTCTCCTCGCGTGCTCTCCTTACATTCTTTGACCGTTCTCCGGCCTCCGAACTCGGAATTCGAATCCGTTTACGGATTATGAACCATAACTCTCACACAGACTTGGGCATATAAGATATTAAACCTAGAAAAATAATAATTCGACTCGATATACGAATACGAATACGAAGACAATGTATACAACATGAGTTGAAAGTGTAGTATCTTTTTACCTAGAACTTGAAATCAATAGTATGAGTAACCAAAATGACCGGAACTCAATCAAGAATGATTTAAGACTAGAATCAAGTTCAATATCCATGTTATACAAACATATATGCACACAAACACAATTCACAGTAGAATGCAAACTACATAGAAATAGTTTCAAATCATGCATTTACCAAAACATGTTATTTCCAAACCAATGAATGAGAATTCAACTTCAAGTGTGTGAATGTGTTATACATGGTGCACAACGGTGCAGGGAGACATATGAATGAATTGTATGTGTGTGCCTATAATGGTGCTCAACGATGCAGGGACATAAATGTATGAATTTTGTATGTGTGCCTAAGCCTTGTAAGAGAAAGATAAGGTCTTAGTATACCTTTGTAGAACCATCTTACATCCTTTCTCTTTGAAGACTTTGAACTTGCTTTGACTTGTTGTTCATTCTTTTTCAAATCTTGAATCATCATGAATCTAAACAACTAAATCATTACAAGTAAACATCATTTTGATATGGAATTAATACCGACACAAACTAAAACCTAACAATCTCCCCCTTTGGAAAATTCCATGTCAAAACAGCTATACATTTACTACAAATATAAAAATGAAGATAGGTCACAAAATCACTTCCTCACATTACAATGAGTAAGATTCCTGTAACTAATCTTCACCAACTCTTGAACTTCATCTTGAACTTCATCTTGATCTTCTCTTGAAGCAACCTACAAATCATCTCAAAGCACAATGCATATACATGAGAAAAACAACAAATGGCAACATATGATATGGATAACAATATACAATTAAGTCCACAAATACATGTATCTCCCCCTCAATACATGCCAAAACACAAGAATTCTTAACCAAATCTTAAAACTAATTATTACATGCCATTGAAAGTTCAAAAGTTCACAAAAACAACATAAAAAAAAACTAAGTAACTAGTAACTCTTTCTCCCCCTTTTTGAAATGAAATGATGCCAAAAGATAAGAAACATACCATAAGACTCAAATACTAGTTACTCGGTCCACCAAAGAAAGATGTGCGTGTAGTTGATCTAACATAATGCTTGAGAGTTGGTCTTGAACTTGAGGCAATACACTCCTCAAACTATTCTATTCTAGCATCTTGTTTTTCAACTATAGCACTAAGCTCATCAACCTTCTTCTTCAAATGTAATGCCCAATCCGAAAGAATGTTTATGCTAGTCTCTTGACAATCAACTTGAGAACTACTGAATAGTCCAAAAGTATCACATGTCTTACCCTTATCCTTATATGACAAGTATGACACACGTTTATCACTATACTTTTCCAAGGGTTGTACCAACACATCATCTCATCTACTCTTAACACCACGAGCTAAACACAAAGAAGTTATAAACCTTGGTAATGCAAGATTTTTAACTCCTATAGTAGAGAAAGCCACACTATCAATATAAAGCATAAGTAAATCCCCAAGATTTATAGGTTGATTACTCACCAACGCATACACTATTTTGATCTTGTCTTTATTCAACTCGGTTGAATTCGAAGATCCAATAATGTTAGTGCAAATGAATAGATGCCAAAATGCACTAGCCTAAGTTAACCCATGTTGACTAATATATGCTCTACCTTTCAATTCAAAAGAAGCATTGTCACAAAGAGTTCTACCCATGATATTAAGATTCTCAATGACATCTACATCTAGAAAGTTCAAATCTATATCATTAGGTAGCCCAAGAAACTTGTTAATGTTTTCCGGGTTAACTCTAAACACAACACCCATAATCTCCATCAAAGCATCCAATAAGGTGGCACTCTCTCTATATTCAAGATAAAACTCTCTAACGAGAGTATCGTTCACTATTCCTAACATGCACACCCAAGATTCCCAATTCCTATCCTTAGTGCATTTAAGAACATAAGAATCTTTACACTTACCTATGTCAATGCCTCTCTCTTGAAATATCTTCTTAGTTCCAAAGATCCCTAAATACTTTGACCTTGAAGCTTTGGATCCCTTTGAGGTAGACTTGGCTTTCACAATGGGATTCGATTGATTTCCCCTCCCGGTAACCTTAGTTCTTCCCATTTGATCTTGTTAAATAAGATTCTATAAACATACTATAGGGAAAAACGGGGTTCAAAACGCAACGGAAGTGTGATAATAAACGAAAATTAGGGTTTGCGTATAAATAAAAAACAAATCCCTTTTATGCAATGAGAACCTTAACCCTAGATTAATTGACGTTTATAAAAAGTGTCGAACCTTTTTCTTGTGTTGATTGAACAATCACCGAATTGATTCCGCAAGATCTTCCAATCCAATCAAGAACGTGAATCACCTAGGAGTGTGCGCTCCCTTTCTTTAAATTGTATACCTGAGGATGGAAACAAACAAAATCTATTTCGTTGTTAGTTACAAATATCCTCCAAGAGAAAAATCAAGAACGTCCGGCCACTTGTGAATTATCAGTCAATTTGATTGAAACTCGCGTGAACCTTGATCCGGTGTTGTACACAGAACCCTTTTGATGTAAAGGATACTAATGTACTATCGAAAACTAAAACGTTCTCTTTTTCTCCTTTATCCTTGGCCGAATTCCACACCCTTTATCTATGAGTTGATTGAATTTTGTTTAGAGCAAAAACAAATTTTTCTCCCTCAAAATTCTCTCTTGCTATGCCAAATTCTCCCTTGAAAATTACCTAGCATGGCCGAAATTTTCATCATAGAATCCTTAGGACTTGCCGAAAATCACACACACACATATATATAGGATCATAAATCCTTTCCTAAGAAGGATTTACTTGGTTGGCAAGAATCCTTTCCTTAGGTGGATATATTTGGTTGTTAAGAATCCTTATCTAAAAGAAAATCTAACTTCTCCTATATCCATATGGGCTGGCCGAATTTCTCATTGATAAAGATTAGGAGAGTTTATTCTTTTCCTAAGAAGGATTACTTGGTAGTTAAGAATCTTTTCCTTAGGTAGATTTACTTGGTGGTTAAGAATCCTTTTCAAAAAAGAATTATATCCTAACACCAAGACTCCTAATCCAACTCAATAGTATATTTGTAACCATATTAAAAACTTCCTGATTTGATTAGATAAAAAATTCCTTTTATTTATCTACTTATCAAATATAGTCTTTAACATTAACTATACTACCAACAATAGTATAGTTTTACGAGCCATCTCCAACTAGGAAAAAGATTTTGACTTTTAATTAAATAATTAATTAATCAACAAATTAATTAATTTCCATTTAATTAAATAATAAAATAAAAATAAAAATAATATATTTAAGCTGCTCTCAATAGCCTTGCCGTCTATACCATATGTAAGGGCCATATATTATTTTTTTTATTTTATTAAATCCATTGGACCTTAATAAAAAGTCCACATGTGAACTAGACCTATTCTTACAAAAAGAAACAAGTTCTCATGCCTTATTACAATTCTAGATGGACCCCTAAATTGGTCCGGTAGAATATATCAAGTGATCCATGCAAGTTCGTGTGGATTGGGGATCTTGGCTGGCTATCTAAATTTAAGCTCCAATAGACACTACCCAATCACAATCAACAAATGATTCAATTAGGTCCTATCTATTTAATTTTAGTTCATTCCACTAAAGAACTAAAATTGAACGCTTAAATAAAGATAGAATAAGTTGATGTCACTCACTCATACCCTAGACAACCTTATTGGAGAAAGTGTATCCTCGTGAAGAATACCAATAATCGCCAAGAGCTCATAGACCGTTTATAGCTCTCCAAGTTACCATATTTACTCATATGACCACATTTTGAACTTGCATATTTTGACTTGTCCAGAAGCCATGTTTCAATAGACACTATTGAAAACTTAACGGTAAGATTTGATATCCAATACCTCAAAACATCCAAATGATGGTATTATACTCTTATTCAATAAATAGAGCTACGATGTCCATATCTACAAATTAAGTCTTCTATCAATTAACAAATGAATACCACCAAACTATCGAGGATAGACTATGCTATATAATCGTACTCATTGATAGCTCAAATGATAACACTTGCAACAATAAGTCCATCATTAATCTTAGGATTGAGATAGACTCTCCGATTGTCTTCAAATGAAAACTTTTATCCATTGACTGTTCTAGATAAAGTATTTCATTTTGATCCTATTCAATGCACCCGGTGCACTAGATTCTTTTACCCAAAGACACCACACTTTGATGATTTTAGACTCATCATAACACATTTGATCCCACTCAAATGCTAGCAAAGGAATCTACAACTTTGACAAGATAAAGGCGCACAACTTTCTATCTTAAGTTGTGAATAATATTCAAGACTAACTAAAGAATTGTGTCTACCTCATAGATATCTAGATGTATGAACAATTATTCTTTTCTCAAAGTCTTTTGACATTATGATTATTTACTTTTGACAATTATAATAATAAAACTATAAATGTTATAAGATTTGTTAAACTAGAAATCACTTTTTTCATATGAAAAGATTGTTAATTACAATATTACACTCTTGCTATCGAGTATAATCCTAACAATCTCCCACTTGCTCTATTGCAAATGTGTCATATCTCTCATCCCCATGTTCTCTAGATGCCCATCAAAACTCCTTTAAGGAAGAGCCTTTGTAAAGGGATCCGCTAGATTTTCTACTGACGCGATCTTGGTAATCGTCATGTCACCCCTATGCACAATTTCCCTTTGAAGGTGATACTTTCTTTCAATGTGTTTCCCTCTCTTATGACTTCTTGGTTTTTTTGAATTAGCCACTGCTCCACTATTGTCATAATAGATAGTGATCTGCTTATTCGCATAAGGAACCACTTCCAAGTCAATCAGGAATTGGCGGAGCCAGACAACCTCTTTAGTAGCCTCGCATGCGGCTACATACTCTGCTTCCGTGATGGAATCGACAATACAAGATTGCTTGATACTCTTCCATATGACTGCCCCTCCTCTAATAGTAAACACAGATCCTGATGTTGATCTCCTGGAGTCAGAATCTGACTGAAAATCAAAATCTGTATACCCAATGGGAATTAAATCCCCTCAAGAGTATACAAGCACATAATCTCTCGTTCTCCTAAGATGCTTATAAATATGCTTGACTGCCGTCCAATGATCAGGATCAGGCTTCGATAGAAACCTTTTAATTATGCCCACAACAAAACAAATATCTGGTCTAGTATAGAGCATTGCATACATGAGACTTCCTACTGCTGAAGCATATGGATTCCTTCTCATGAAATGTTCTTCATGCCCATTCTTAGGGACTTGTTCCTTAGAAAGTTGGATTCCATGTCTGAAAGGTAACATACCTTTCTTGGAATCTTGTATGGAAAACCTAGACAAGATTTTATCTATGTATGAAGCTTGGGATGATGCAATCGTTCTATTCTTTCTATCCCTTATGACTTGGATACCAAGAATGTAGCTTGCTTCTCCTACGTCATTCATATCAAATTGTTTTGCTAACCATTCATTTATTGATGTCAGTACACCTACATCATTTCTGATGAGTAGTATATCATCAATGTAAAGAACTAGGAAAACCAACTTGTCACCTTTAATCCTTTTGTAAACCCAAGGTTCATCAACGTTTTGAATAAATCCAAAAACTTTTACAGCTTGATCGAACCTTATGTTCCAGGATCTGGATGCTTGCTTCAATCCATATATGGATCTTTGCAACTTGCATACCCTTTCCTCTTGGCCATTTTCAATGAATTCTTCTAGTTGCATCATATAGATTCTTTCGTCAAGACTTCCATTAAGGAAAGTTGTCTTGACGTCCATTTACCAAATCTCTTGGTCTAGAGATGCCGCAATGGATAAGAGTATCCCGATGGATTTAAGCCTGGCCACAGGAGAGAAGGTTTCTTCATAATCAATACCTTCCTTCTGTGTATAACTATTAGCTACCAATCTAGCTTTAAAGGTTTCCACCTTACCATCCATTCCTCTTTTCCTCTTGTATACCCACTTGCACCCGATGGGTTTTATCACTTTAGGCAAGTCTACAAGAGACCAGACTTTGTTTTTGAACATAAATTCAATTTTAGATTGCATTGCCTTTTTGCCAATGGTGACAATCAACATCTTCCATTGCTTCCTTGTACGATAGGGATCATCATCATCCAAAAGATTCTCTACAGATTCTCCTAGACCGATGTATCTCTCGGGTTATCTAACAACCCTTCTACTACGACGAGGTATGGTATATTGCTGATTTTGTGTTGGTACGGAACTTACAATTTGGCTTGGTTGCAAATCCCTTATGGAATTGTATCTCCTTAAAGCACATTTAGGACAATTCTACTTTTAGGCACAAAATTAATCATATAGTGCGCTTCTAGAAATTTGGCATTTGTCGAAACAAATGCTTTAAGATCATAAGGACTATAAAAATAATATCATTTTGTTCCTTTTGGATACCCTACAATATGCATGTTTCTGAACGGGAGTCCATCTTTTCTGTCTTTCCTTTTAACACTTGCGTAGGACATTCAAATATCGTAAAGTGTTGTAAATTAGGCTTTCGCCCGATCCACAAGTCATATGGTGTTTTAGGAACCGACTTAGATGGTACATCGTTTAGAATATACATTGCAGTTTGTAAAGCATATCCCCAAAAAGAACTAGGGAGTGTTGAATAACTCAACATAGACCTAACCATATCCAAAAGAGTTCTATTTCTCATTTCTGCCACCCCATTTTGTTGAGGTGTGCCTGGTGTAGAAAACTGAGAAATTATTCCATTATCAATAAGATATTGCTGAAACTCATTAGATAGATATTCGCCACCACGATCGGACCTCAAGATTTTTATGCGTTTCTCAAGCTGATTTTCTACTTCAGCTTTAAATGCTTTGAACATATCAAAAGCATCCGACTTATGTCTCATGAGATACACATAGCCAAATCTTGAGTGATCATCCGTGAAAGTGATGAAGTACTCATATCCACCTCTAGCTCGAATGCTCATAGGTCTACACATATCAGTGTGTATCAATCATAAACATTCGATGGCTCTTGTACCTTTGGTCGTAAACGACCTTTTGGTCATTTTACCTGCCAAACAAGATTCACAAGTTAGTAGATCATCAACCTTGAAGTCACTTAGAGGTCCGTCACATACCAATCTTTTAATCCTATTAAGGTTGATATGACATAAGCGCAAATGCCATAGGTAGGTTTCATCTTTTGATAATTTTACTCTTTTATGATTAGGTTCTGTTGATTCCTTATCTAACAAGTGAGAGATATTTCCATGCAAATAGAATAAACCATTTTCCAATGTACCTTTGCAAATAATTTTTTCATTCTTACTAATAATAAAATATTTATTAAAAGTAACCGAATAACCAAATTTGTTTAAACAAGAAACTGAAATTAAATTCCTATTGAATTGAGGTACATAGTAAACGTCTATTAAATCTAAATTCCTATAAGAATCTAAACTAATTCTAATATCTCCCACTGAACTAGCAGACACCAACACTCCATTGCCTAAACGCAAGTTGAATTCGTTCTCATTAAGCCTTCTCTTTTCCTTGAACCCCTATAAGGAAACACAAACATGATTAGTGGCTGCGGAGTATATGATCCAAGAATCCATAGAATCTGCCAAAAAACATGTTTCAAGATAAATAATATTACCCTCTTCCTTTTGGTCTTGAGAATTTGGGCAATTTCTTTTCCAATGTTCCTTTTCACCACAAAGGAAACATTTTCCTTTAATCTTGGTTACTTTCTTTGTCTTCTTCTTTGTAGGTCCTAGTTGCTTTTTCTTCTGTTGTTTCTTGACCTTCTTACGGGTCTTAACAGTAACAACTTTACCTACGGTATGAATCTCTTGACCCTTGCCTATTACAAGGATCTTTTCCGTGCTTTGAACATCTTGCAGCAGGCCGTGCAAGGTTTATTCCTTATTGTTCAAGGTGTAGTCCGACTTGAATTGATCAAAGGAATCCTACAGTGAGTTGACAATCATGGAAATTTTGGTCTCACCATCTATCTCAGCACCATTCAGTTTAGCAATGTTGAGATGTGCTATGACTTTCATCATGTGATCTTTCACAGCCTGTCCGGGTTTCATTCAAAGATTCATAAAAGCAGTCACTACCTCTCTCTTAGTCATGCTAGACCTCAAAGCAAACATCTCCTCTAGAGACATCATTATATTTGCAACAGTCTCCATTCCTTCATGCTGCTGTTGTAACATGTCGGAGATGGTGGCCATAATTTAACATTTAGCCATCTCATCAGAAGACTCCCACTGCTGATACTCATCTCTTTGCTCCTGAGTAGATTTATTAGTAGGAGTAGGTGGTTTAGGAGTGCACATAATGAACTTATGCTTTTCGGATTGCAATAGAAGCCCAATTTTCCTTTTCCATGTGACATAATTATCACAAGTTAAAGTATTGTCTTTAAGGATGTTGATTAGGGATGGGGTGATGATTTTTTTTTAATAACTAAAATTATAAAAGTAAACAATCATGATATAGCCTTGCCGTTCATACCATATATAAGGGCTATATATTATATTTCTTATTTTATTAAATCCATTGTACCTTAATAAAAAGTCCACATGTGAACTAGACATATTCTTACAAAAAGAAACAAGTTCTCATGCCTTATTACAATTCTAGATAGACCCCTAAATTGGTCCGGTAGAATATATCAAGTGATCCATGCAAGTTCGTGTGGATTGGGGATCTTGGAGGGCTATCTAAATTTAAGCTCCAATAGACACAACCCAATCACAATCAACAAATGATTCACTTAAATCCGATCTATTTAATTTTAGTTCATTCCACTAAAGAACTAAAATTGAACTCTTAAATAAAGATAAAATAAGTTAATGTCACACACTCATACCCTAGACAACCTTATTAGAGAAAGTGTATCATCGTGAAAAATATCAGTAATCGCCAAGAGCTCATAGACCGCCTATAGCTTTCCAAGTTACCATATTTAATCATATGACCACATTTTGAACTTGGATATTTTGACTTGTCCAGAAGCCATGTTTCAATAGACACTATTGAAAACTTAACGTTAAGATTTAATATCCAATACCTCAAAACATCCATATGATGGTATTCTACACACATTCAATAAATGGAGCCACGATGTCCATATCTATAAATGAAGTCCTCTATCCATTAACAAATGAATACCACCAAACTATCGAGGATAGACTATGCTATATAATCGTACTCATTGATAGCTCAAATGATAACACTTGCAACCATAAGTCCATCATTTATCTCAGGATTGAGATAGACTCTCTGATTGTCTTCAAATGAAAACTTTTATCCATTGACGGTTCTAGATAAAGTATTTCATTTTGATCCTATTCAATGCGCCCAGTGCACTAGATTCTTTTGCCCAAAGACACCACACTTTGATGATTTTAGACTCATAATAACACAATTGATCTCACTCAAATGCTAGCAAAAGAATCTACAACTTTGACAAGATAAAGGCGCCCAACCTTCTATCTTATGTTGTGATTATTTTTCAAGACTAACTAAAAAATTGTGTCTACCTCATGCATATCTAGATGTATGAACAATTCTTCTTTTCTCATAGACTTTTGACCTTATGATTATTTACTTTTGACAATCATAATAATTAAACTTTAAATGCTATAAGATTTGTTAAACTAGAAATCACTTTATTCATATGAAAAAATTGTTAATTACAATATTACACACTTGATATCAAGCATAATCCTAACACATACAACAAAAGTGAGTGAAAGAAAAAACTGAAATATTAGTCACAAATATATATACGAAGACATATTACTTAAGGATGAATCATCATGCAAGACAAAGATAGTGAGTAATATCTTACAAGTATCATTAAGTCAAAATATGCCAACATGTAACAAAATGAAGCATGTGAACATATCATAAAAGAGAACAATGTCTATCATACAATGCTCCCCCTTGATAAATGCTATAACTAAAATCAATGATAGTATAAAGTTCACAAAGATGTTCACACAATCACAAATTCAAGCAATTTGAAGAAATATCAACAAAATAAGATTCGTATGCTAAGAGAGATACACAAAGGTTTTTCAAGTTCTCTCATAATTCTTCAATAATTGCTAAAATATCATCATACTCATTGTTAATAGTGAAATTAGGCCAGGGGTCAAAGTGAAATTTGCCACTTTCCCGCCACAAGTCGAAACCCATAATCGACAATCATGAAGCCCGGAAAGACCAAAAAGTCACCCCTTAGGAGCAGGGAAGGCCGGCTTGGCTTCAAAACTATAGGAAAACAAGCCTTTCCCTACCAGGACTAGCCCACACAAGAGTACTGGAGCCCGGGCTTCTCCAGGCCATCTATCAGGGAACCTCGGCTTTGAAGTCGAGCTCCTTAACCACCCCATGAATGCCAGGAGAAGTCTCCAAGCTCAAGAGACATTCGAGAGAAGCCCGCCAACCTTTCCAGAAGCCCGTTGTCCCTGCTGGGCATAAAAAAGGAACAACGCCTAAATCTACATTACCCCAGCTACCTCCCAGGAATGTCTATAGGAACACCTCGATCCCCTAAGGGCCAGGGAAAATCTATCTCAAGCTTCTAAGAATAGAGTCGGAGCAGGGATCTTCCTCAATCCACGGGGCAACAGGCAGCTGGCTGGGTGACCTCCATGAAGAACCATGCCGCGATAACATGCAAGATCATTTCTAGAAGATAACCATCATTAATCCAGTATACGTGCGAACCAAGAGTTTGATTCCAAAAAGGAAACAAACTCATTCACGTTAATTGTTTCTGCTATTTATTCTGGGTCAACCACTTTTAAAAAAAGGATCCCGCCCGATAAGGAGGAAATAGATTAAAAGGATCGTGGCAGGATATCAGCAAATTCAAACCAACCAGGACCATGTATAAATAGAGCCAAGCACAATAACCACAAACATAGATAGAAAAACATATACATAAATAGAGAGAACAGAGAATAGAGAGAAGAGAGAAAGAAAAGAAGAGGGGAAGGCCTAAATTCTGTATTCAGAACACGGCCACCTTCGTTTCCACTATTCGACAGGCACAAAGTTGCCAACACCCTACATCTTAGAGAGACTACGAGCATATAAGAGAATGATTTGTATTTTAAGGCGATATATCAATAATAAAAGCTCTCAATTACTGTTATTACGATCCAGCCTCTCGTCTATCTCTTAACAGGTCATGAACCAACGGTACCGACCCCGGCCACCGCTTTCATGGTAGTGGTCTCAAGGGTGTTTATAGAAATTTCTCATCCCGAGCAAATTTCCTCTCAACACTTTCTGGCACTGTTTGTGGGAAACCTCTCACACTACCAACTTTTTACCTTCAAAAAGTTTGTTATTTCACAGTAATCATGAGGCTCCGCTCCTCACAAGGGCAGCAGGGAACCTCGGGACAACTTCTGCTACATAGACACGAAAGGTCACTAGGAAATGGAGAAAATCCGGGCTCTATAGTCAGGTTCCCAGCCAGCCAGTCACTGTGCGGGCTCTAGATCCCCCTCTGAAAAGTCAGGTCGAGCTTGACAAACAAGCAGCGGCCTTTGTAGAAATAGTCCACCTTTGACTACTCGTTAAGGGTATCACTATCCAACAACCGGGTCTCTACAATCAGGGGGAGTCAAGCAGGCCTTGGGTTAGGCAACCTGTCTTCGATCGCCTGGGACATGCCCCTCGGGAATCAACTCGTAATAGAGCGGGGCTTCCAACCTCGATTCAGGATAGGCTAGGGCCCATGTCCTATATTCCAGAAATGCTGCCACGATACCAACCAAGGCAAGTAAAATCCACAGCGGACATCCTTCACCGGGAGCGGGAAGAGTTTCTCCCCCCAACAACTTCAAGGAGAGAAGCCTGAGGTAGAAAAGAAGAAAGTCAGTAAAGCCCTCGAGCAGACGCCCCCCCCCCCCCCCCCCCCCATTGAAGAAGGAACCAGGTAGAGATCGCCAGTTCATCAGAGGGATCCGATTGTAAGGAATCCGAGATAAACTCAAGGAAATCTGAAAGCAAGCGTCTAAGGGACCAGTTGGCAGAGCTTCAGAAAGAGGTCCAATTGATGAAGAAGGGAAAGTACAAGGAGGACAAGAAAGATCCTCTAAGTAAAATAAATGCTCCTTTCACCATAAGGATTCGGGAGGCAGAGCTCCCACCGAAGTTTAAAAATGCCAACTGATAAATTCTCTGGGACTGAAGATCCCCTGAGCCACCTAGAGAGCTTCGTTCAACAGATGGAAGTCCAGAACACAACAAGGCCCGCTATGTGTCGAATGTTCCCCACTACACTCACGGATTATGCTAAAACCTGGTTTAGAAAACTACCCGCTGGTAACGTGGATTCCTTCACCAAGTTATCAACCGATTTCATCTCACAATTCTAGGGAGTTAAGCCCCGATTGAAGGACCCGATACATCTTCAATACGTGATCCAAGAGATAGGGGAAACCTTCCGGGCTTATGTCGAGCGCTTCCATAAGGAAGTCATCTAGATGGGGGTCTTCACTGAGAATAAAACACTCGCCAACTTCAGAAGGAACCTGTGGGCGGGAAAGCTTTTCCTGTCTTTCTCTAAGAGACCTCCATAAACTTACCAGGAAGCCTATGATCGGGCTCGAGAGCAGATTGAGGTCGACGAGCAGCTCAAGGTCAAGATGGAACATGACGACATGAGAGCCGTAAAGCAACAAAAGAAGAAAGCCCACATACCCGAGCAAGCTCAGAAAAGCCAGAACAAACCCCCTAATAAATCAACATACGACTTTCCCCTTCCTCAACCAAAACCGGAAAGGTATCCAGATAAACGAGCTCTTCCTCCAGCTTTACCACCTCCCAGGATAGTGGCCCATATAGCCCGTAATGAGAGGGGGTAAACCATTACACACCTTTAAATACATCCCAAGAAACAGTCTACCTAACAATTCGGGACAAGGGTTTGTTATAGAAGCCCGCTCCCATGAAAGCCCCGGTAGATAAGAGAAATCGGTATAAATGTTGCAACTTTCACGAGGACATTGGGCACAACACTTCAGAATGCTACAACCTGCGGAACCAGATTGAGGCTTCGATAAGGGGAGGATGCTTGATAGAATTCTTACAACAAGTCAGGGAGAACATTCAGACTTGAAGGGAGGTACAAGCCGAGATCCGAGAACATGCCAAGAAAAGAAAGCGGGAGCAGGCGGACCTTATGGAACAGATTCAGATAATACATACTATCAACGAGGGTCTACTCTGGCCGGTACTTCCAACAGTTCCAGGAAAAACCATGCGGGGAAGGTCCCTCGTACGGACGAAGGGCGAGATATCTTCATGGTCGACCAGAGACTGACCAATCCCTCACAGCTATCACATATCATCTTCACCGAAGCAGATGTTTATAACACCGTGCAGCCTTATGATTACCCCATGGTCATCACCGTACAAATTGCCAACTTCATAGTGCACCGCGTGCTAGTCGACACAGGTAGCAGTGTCGATGTCTTGTTCAAAGGCACCTTGGAAAAGCAAAACTTGACGCAGTTATGCTACAATAGTTGCACTACTCAAATATATGGATTCACTGGGGACTCCATCACACCCGTAGGATCAACAATCTTACCAGTGATCATTGGAGCTGCACCTCTCTAGCAAAATATCATGACCGACTTCATGATGGTGGATACTCTATCGGCCTACGATGCAATATTAGGGAGGCCATTTCTATCATCCTTGAATGGGGTCATTTCTATTTACCACAATGTCCTGAAGTTCCCGGTAGGAGACAAGGTGGGGGAAGTTCGGGGTGATCAGCAAACAGCTAGGAAATGCTACATAGTGTCAGCTAACCCAGAAGCTCTAGCTAAACAACTCGCCCAGGTGACGACAATCTAAGGTAGGATAACCCCTACACTAAACCTGGAAGACACGGGTTCTACCGATTGCCCCAAAAACGACCTTATGGTGCCTGACATGGAAGAACAGAGAAGGGAATGGGTCTGCGGCCATCCAGTGGATAGGTTAAAGGAGATTCCTATCTGAATAAGCGACCCCTTGAAGGTGGTCAAGATCGGAGCTACCCTTGAGCCAGGAATGAAAGAAGGTTTCATTAGGCTTCTCACAGAGTTCAACTACACATTTGCTTGGAGTCATGCTGAGATGCCGGGGATCCCAATGACATTAGCTGCACATCAACTGGTGGTGGATCTAACCTTCAAGCCCATCAAACGGAAAAGGTTCCACTTCAACACCGAAAGAAATGTGGCAATTTAATAAGAGCTGGATAAACTAACCCAGGCAAGCTTCATTCAGGAAGCCCATTACCCCGAATGGATCGACAACGTGGTCATGGTCACAAAGGAAAATGGGAAGTGGCGCATGTGTGTAGACTACACCAACCTCAATCGGGCATGCCCGAATGACAGTTTCCCTCTGCCCAAAAATTGATCAGTTGGTCTATTCAACATCCGAGAACAAACTCCTGAGCTTTATGGACACGTTTACCGGCTACAATCAGATTATAATGCATCCCGTGGACCAAGAAAAAACCAGTTTCATCTTTGTACAAGGCCTGTACTGCTACAAGGTGATGCCTTTCGGGCTCAAAGATGCTGGAGCTACTTACCAGGGGTTAGTCAATCGTTTGTGCAAGCCCAAAATCAGAAGGTAGATGGAGGTGTACATCGACGACATGATCAATAAATCTTTAACCTCGAGAGGCCATCTTGACGACCTTTGTAGGACATTCATGATCCTAAGGGAAAACCAGATGAGGTTGAACCCTTCCAAATACGCCTTTAGGGTAACTGGGGGGAGTTTCTGGGCTTCACGATCTATGAGAGCGGTATAGAGGCTAACCCAGAAAAAATCATGGCTATCCTGGATCTAGAATCCCCCCATATCTCTTAAACAAGTTTAAGCCTTAACTGGACAGGTAGCAGCGTTCAATAGGTTCATCTCCCGGTCTACCGATAAGTGCCTACCATTCTTTAAAGCTATCAAGCAGGTAAGAAATTTGAAATGGGATCAAAAGTGTGAACAAGCTTTCCAAGCTATGAAAAGATACCTAACAAGCCCTCTACTGCTGGTCAAACCAAATCCTGGAAAAGAGCTCCAAATTTACTTGGCCATTTAAGAAACCGTCGTGAGTGGGGCCTTGGTCAAGGAATGCGGGGATAGGATCCACTGACCTATCTACTATGTGAGTCACGCTTTAACCAAGCCCAAAAAGAACTATACTTTATTGGAGAAGCTCGCTCACGCCTTGATAACCTCGGCAATGAAACTTCGTCCCTACTTCCATGGTCATTCAATAGCAGTGGTGACGGACCAACCCCTCCGTCAATTCTTACAAAGGCTGGATGTTTCTGGAAGGCTAGTTCTATGGGCCCTAAAGCTTACCCATTTTGATTTAAAGTATAAGCCTAGGACCGCGAAAAAAGCTCAGGAGCTAGCAGACTTTGTAGCTGAGCTCTCAATACCTTCAGATCAGGCAATCCCCACGATAACAGATGTAACCCTTGAGAGGACTCCAGAATCTGACAACTGGCCGGAGGGCTTCGAGTCGTGGACTCTCTACACTGACGAAGCTTCCGGGTAATCTGGGGGAGGAGCGAGCATAGTCCTCATCGACCCAGAAGGAACCGAGTGATGCCATTGTATCAGGTTTGAATTTAAAGCCACGAACAATGAGGCGGAGTGTGAAGCCCTGCTAGTTGGAATAAAGGCAGCCATAGAACTTGAGATTAATTACTTGAATATCAAGAGCGACTCTTCACTCGTGGTCAACCAAGTCTTCGGGGATTATCACGCATAGGGGGAAAACATGATCACGTACCTGAAATTGGTTTAGCAACTCAAGAGCAGATTTAAGGGCTTCAGAATCAAACAGATACCTTAACAACTGAATCATCGAGCTGACGTCCTCGCCAAGATAGTTGCATATGGTGGCCAAACCTTACCTCACGGAGTCCCTCTTCAAGTAATCCCACTACCTAGCATTATAACAGGTGAGAAAGCTTATACGTTGGACCAACAGCCGGGCTGGATGGATCCAATAGTGGAGTATTTACAGAAAAGGAAACTCCTTGGGGAGTCCAACAAAGCTAGGAGGGTTAAAATCTCTCGGTTTGGTATTGTATGGTGGATGGGCAATTTCTCTCGGTTTGGTATTGTATGATGGATGGGCAATTATACCGAAGAGGGAACTCCCATCCCCTGCTCGGATGTCTGCACCCTGAAGATGCCAAGTGGGCTTTGAGAGAGGTTCATTCTGGGAATGCGGGAATCATATTGGTGGACAGGCCTTGGCATATCAGGTTCTCCGCATGGGGTATTATTGGCCGACCATCCATCAAGATGCTAAGAACTTGGTTCAAACCTGCGAGGCATGCCAGAAGGCTGTAAACTTGAGTCACCTCCCTCTGGAGCGCTTGTCCTCCCTTAGCTTGCCATACCCCTTTGCTAAGTGAGGAGTCGATTTGATTAAACCGCTTCCTACAGCTCTGGGACAGGCCCAACACGCTATCGTAACGATTGACTATTTCACAAGATGGGTTGAAGTCGGTCTACTCTCGCAGATATCAGAAGAAAACACAACAAGGTTCATTAAGACCAATGTAATTTACAGGTTCGAAACCCCCATTGCCATCATAACCGACCTCGGAAAACAGTTCGATAATGGCCGATTCAGAGATTTCTGTGAAGGCTTAAGAATCGACCTTTGGTTTACTTTGGTAGCCCACCCTCAGACCAATGGTCTGGTGGAATCCATGAACAAAACCATCAAGAAGTTTTTGAAGAAAAAGTTGTAGCAGAATAAAGGCAGATGGGTAGAGAAGCTTCCTGAGGTCCTCTTGGCTTGCCGCACTACAAAGAGAACAGCTACCGAAGAAACGCCCTACTCGCTGGCTTTCGGGGTTGAAGCAGTACTACTTATCGAGCACAAGTTAACCTCCTTTAGAGTCAAGCATTTCGAACCAGAGGGCAATGAAAGCAAGCTCCAAACTAGCTTGGACCTCTTGGAGGAGATGCAAGATCTAATAGTTGAGAAGGTAGCGATCTACCAAAGCAGGATTGCCAGGTACTTCAACAGGAGGGTTAAAGCCCGAAGCTTCAAAGAAGGGGATCTAGTCCTCAGGAAAGTAATGTTGAACACCAAGAAGAGGTCAGACGGGGTCCTAGGGCCCAACTGGGAAGGACCATACCTAATAAAAATGGTTATCCGTAATGTGGCGTACAAGCTCGAAGATATGAATGGCCGACTCATTGACTATACTTGGGATGCAGGTCACCTAAGGAAATTCTACCCTTGAACAGGGAACTCAGGAGCAGACGGCCTCCGACTAGCTTCTTTGTTTTTTTCCGACAGTAATGTACTCCATCCTACATATCAATAAAGCTTGAATTTCTTGTTTACTCTTTCTTCAACTATGTCTTACAATGATTTGGGTTTACATGGAAAAATCGACATTATCGCCTCAAGACCAGGGGTAAGCCAGGGAAGCCACCTGGCCACTTCTGATGCCTCGGCCCTGTACAACCCCCCGCCAAGAAGGGTCTGAGTGTAAGAGAATAGTTGCCATCAAGATCTCAAGACCAGGAAATAGTTAGATAGCCCTCTTGATGCCTTGGTCGGGCTACCACCCCCAAGAAGGATCTGAGTGTAAGAGCATAGTTGCCATCAAGGTCTCGAGACCGGGAAATAGTTAGATAGCCGTCATGATGCCTTGGTCAGGCTACCACCCCCAATAAGGATCTGAGTGTAAGAGCATAGTTGCCATCCGGATCTCGAGACCAGGAGATAGCTAGATAGCCCTCCTGATGCCTTGGTCGGGCTACCATCCCCAAAAAGGATATGAGTGTAAGAGCATAGTTGCCATCCAGATCTCGAGACCAGGAAATAGCTAGATAGCCCTCCCGATACCTTGGTCGGGCTACCACCCCCAAGAAGGATCTGAGTGTAAGAGCATAGTTGCCATCAAGGTCTCGAGACCGGGAAATAGTTAGATAGCCGTCATGATGCCTTGGTCAGGCTACCACCCCCAATAAGGATCTGAGTGTAAGAGCATAGTTGCCATCCGGATCTCGAGACCAGGAGATAGCTAGATAGCTAGATAGCTAGATAGCCCTCTTGATGCCTTGGTCGGGCTACCACCCCTAGAAAATACTTGAACTTAACGGACACGGAAGCCTTCCCGATCCTTAGCTAAAAAAGGGGGACTAGACAGTTCTCTACATAATGCCTCATTTGGGCTACAACCCCCTAAAAGGGATCGGGGATAGAGGGCTCGATTTACTCTAAATATATCAGTTTGTACTTGTTACTAGCCCCCTTGATACGTGGTCACTCACTACAACAGGTCTACAATCAAACAAGGGGACTATCGATTGAGAAAATTGAGCTACGAGGTTCGATGGTCAGAAAACCCGACGTTAAATGTCCGTTTTTCACGCTTAAACGTTTTTCTTATCTTGTTATTTTCCCCGAGATAATTTAATGTACTGTGAACGCCGGACCTAGAGGGAGATTGAGGAAGTACATGCAAGTCCGGGTATAAGCTGGAACTAAAGTTGGAATTTATTAATGTACGGGGGAGCCTATTCCCCAATAAGGCTACATCAGGCGAGGAGCCCAACCCTGATTCAGGGCTATAAAAAAAAGGAATAAAATGACAAAAGGTCAAACACAGTTAAAGATGGGATGCCCACCCCCTTTTTCGGGCATTAAAAATGGATTACATGGGAGAGAACTCAAGCTTCTTCGTCTTCCTGAGGACCTCCTAACTCATCTTCTACAGAGTGAACCACACCCCTGCTTCCCTCTCTGGTCGTGGCTCGTATTGGTCAACTGCATCTATTGCCTCTACCACCTATTCCTGGGGATCAGCCTCGGCTTCCTCGGGGTCAATAGGATCCTACTCCATTATTTCATTGATGACTGCCATAACTTCATACGGTATGGCTGCATCAAGAAGGCTGGCCATTGACTCAGGCATGCTCCCACATTCTGTAGACTTCACTCCTGAGAGCACTGCAGGGGGTCTCGGGCTTCAGCAAGGCCTCTTTCCAGCCCCTCGGTCTGGACCCCCTTCGAGGATTCACCAAGACTAGATGTTGGGAAGGCTGGAACAAGAGGAGGAATATCTGGCACCTCCAACCACTTCCTAGCTCCCTCGCTAGAAGGATCAACTCCATCATTTTTGGGGTGAGACATCTTCGCATCTCGTGACATGACCTCTTCTCTATCTAAGCCGGTGATACTGAGAGATTGAATAGGGGAGGAAGAGCCTCTGTAACCTGATAAGAGGTATTGAAGTAGCCTTCGTTAAAATAGGCTTCAACCACAGCCTGAAGCTGGGTAATTTGAGCTTGCAATGTTTGGTTCTAGACTTCCAGAGCCTTCGCCTCTACCTTCCATTCATCTCGTTGGCTAGCCCATGGCTTCGATCAGAGAGTTTCCTGATCAAAAGCCCACTTCAACCTCTCATGGTCGCAATGAAGCTCAGCTAGCTGTGTCTCCATTCTCTGTTAGCTGAAGGTCATCTCCCGGACCAGGGTTTGAGCCCGCTGAAGCAACCCTATAGCTCCCTCAGCCTCAGCCTCAGCCTTGGCTGCCTGATTGTGGAGGAAGGCCACCTGATGCCCCATGGCTTCCTGAAACTTGAAAGCCTGCAAAGAAAATTCATGTTAGAAAATGATAAATCAAGCTGCTGAATCAGGAAGTAAAAGTGACGATTACCTCGGCTAGAAGGGCAGACCCTTTGGTAATCATGATGTCCACGGCATCGAGGTCATCCTAGAAAGCCCGCCGCCTAGACAGGATGTAACGAATTTCTTCAGGACCTTGTCCTGACCCTTCGAGCTCGATTGCTGGTAGGGGCGAGAAGGGGCGACCTCAGGATTATCGGCATCGGGCTCACTAGGAACCTCAATGTCACGAGATACAGCCGGATCAGCAGAGAGGGACAATGAGACTCGGGGAGCATCGGTTTAAGCAGAGACTACTAGTGAGGGGGCAGAAGTGGACTTATTAGTGACTTGGGAGGCAGACCCTCCTCGGCTTAGAGCCTTTACCGCCCGAGAAGCAAGAAGAGCCATCTTAGACTTCACCTGGGAAGGTGAAGGGGAAAGAACGAGCGGGGTAGCTACCTTAGTTGTTGACCCCTCCTTCTTCAGAACAGTAGAGAGAGCTCCTGGGACGGTCTGGAATGAGAAGGAGGGATCCCAGCTTACTGGGCTTCTTGAGAAGCTGGAGCAATAACAAACACTGTTAAAAAAAAAGATCAAGACCATCAAAACTAAACCATCCAACAATTTAAAGACATGATAGAGCGAGATACTAATGAGGAGTGGCATCGGAGATCTACAGGTACTTGTTCACCCTGCGGGGATCGAAGGGGTCGGCGGTTGGAAACTTCAAATTTAAGTAATTTTGGGTCAGGATGGTCTTCAGTATGGCTTCAGACTCAGTGGGCAAGGAATCCCGACCCCACGAGGGTTTGTCGCTAAAAGCGGTGGGAACCTCTAGCTCATGCCTGCCGATAAATACAGAGCTCCCCCAGTCTCCCCCCGCCAGTAACAACTCCTCTTTCCAAGCGGGGTTCTTTCTTGAAGCTCTTGGGGATGATAAAGTTGAGCCTATTCTTGGCCTTGGCATAGAATTGGCCTCGTAGAACCCCAGCCACGCTATCTTTATAGAAAAAAAAGGCAAGCTCCTTAGCTCCGGGCTCCCTGGTTATAATGCTCATCTCGCATTGCTCCCTCTATAATACAAGGTAGCCGACTAGATGCCTTCAAAATCCGGGCGTCAGTTGAAGCAGAGATAGCTGAAGGGCATTGAGAGCCAGCAGAAGGGTAGGGTGAAGAGGAAGCCTCACCCCACTCTTGAAAGTCGCGACGTGGATAGGAAGTACGCCTGTGGGCGGGCTAAAAATGTCATAGTTTCTGTGGGGAACAGTGAGGGAAACGGTGTCAGGGATACCGTATTCATCCCGAAGACTGCTAATCGACTGAGGGTCAACGGTGGAGTCATGGATGACCCTGGGTTCTAAAGGAAGGGTCACCGCTGAAGGAAGCTCAACCACTATGACCTGACTAATCCCGACTGCTTCGACTATTTCCCCAAAATCAGAATCTTTGTCAACTAGGTTTAAAGGATTGTCGGGCTAGTTCGAGAAGTCAAAGTCGATAGAGACGTTCTTGCTAGAATGACAGTGCTGACAGAATGGGAAAGATTTCTCATCGCTCAAAATTCCTCGCACCCGTTTACGAGGAGCTAAATTTGGGCCTTAGGTGCCCTCAACCAAGGCATCAACAATGTCTGTGGAAGTCGACATTAATGGGTAAGAGAGGTGTGAAAGCAAGCGAAAGATAGAGGGAAATCGGTAGAGAAAGCAGGAAAGAAGAAATTTGAAATTTTAAGATTTGAGAAAGGATAAAGAAAGTGACGGTAAGGCCGGGTTTAAATAGAGGATTATCGCGATATCCTCGGGAAGCTCACCTGGAGCCGTATTGCTACCGTCTTTCTTCGAAATAACCCACTGTTTCAAATTTAAATATTGGGTAATTAATGAGAAGATTTCGCTCTCATTAATTATCTTTATGGCGAAAAACTTTCTTAATTAAACAAGGAATCTGACTTCAACCCCAACTCTACCACCGGTGTTCAAGTCAGAGGGGACTTCAGTTAATAGTAAAATTTGGCCAAGGGTTAAAGAGGAATTTTCCACTTTCCCTCCACAAGTCGAAACCCATAATCGACAATCATGAAGCCCTGAAAGATCCTAAAGCTACCCTGCAGGAGCAAGAAAGGTCGGTTTGGCTTCAAAACTATAGAAAAACAAGCCAGATGCGACCAGAACGAGCCCCCACAAGAGTACTGGAGCCCGGGCTTCTCCAGACCATCTACCGGGGAACCTCGGCTCTAAGGTCGAGCTCCTTAACCACCCTATGAATGCCAGGAGAAGCCTCCAAGCTCGAGAGACATTCGAGAGAAGCCCTCCAACTTATCCAGAATCCTGTTGTCCCTGTTGGGCATAATAGAGGAACAATGCCTAAATCTACATTACCCTGGCTACCTCCTAAGAATGTCTACAGGAACACCTTGAGCCCCTAAGGGCCAGGGAAAATCCATCTCAAGCTTCTAAGAACAAAGTCTGAGCAGATATCTACCTCCATCCACGGGGCAACAGGCAGCTGGCTGGGTGACCTCCATGAAGAACCATGCCGCGATAACATGCAAAATCATTTCTAGAAGATAACCATCATTAATCCCGTATACGTGCGAACCAAGAGTTTGATTCCAAAAATGAAACAAACTCATTCACCTTAATTGTTTCCGCTATTTATTCGGGGTCAACAACTTTTAAATATAGGATCCCGCCCCAATATGAAGGAAATATATTCAAAGGATCGTGGTGGGATATCAGTAAATTCAAACCAACCTGGACCATGTATAAATAGAGCCAAACACAATAACCACAAACATGGACAAAAAAATATACAATAGAGAACAGAAAGAAGAGAGAAAGAAAAGAAGAGGGGAAGGCCTAAATTCTGTATTCAGAACACGGCCACCTTCGTTTCCACTATTCGACAGGCACAAAGTTGCCACCACCCTACATCTTAGAGAGACTGCGAGCATAAAAGAGAGTGATTTGTATTTTAAGGCGATATATCAATAATAAAAGCTCTAATTTACAGTTATTACGATCCAGCCTCTCGTCTATCTATTAACAGGTCAGGAACCAATGGTACCGACCCCGGCCACCACTTTCGTGGTAGTGGTCTCGAGGGTGTTAACAAGAATTTCTCATCTCGAGCAAATTTCCCGACAACACTCATAAACAAAGTGTGTGTGTGAGGGATATGCTTCAAATATATATCAAGAAGTAGTTTGATAATCAACATGCAAACAATTTCCAACAACTATTCATCTTAAGATTTTTCCATAAAAAGTCAAACCGATTATCATGCGGAATTTTTGCTTTTAAGAGAATAGATTTCAACATATGAGCGCGTGTGTGCATATGGCTCATCATCCCATTTTTGTTTTTCAACCCGAGCTCATTTGATTTTTTCAACTAAACTCCTTTTTAAGCCTTCCTCCTTTTCTTTTTAGGCTTTGAATCAATTTTTTTTATATATAAATTCATTTCAACACTTCTTTGATTTTTCTCCATTTTTTACATAAACAAAAATTCACTTCATGACGGCTTTCACTCATCACAATGGTGTAGCTCTTTCCAACATTGGGTAGCTTTCACAACCAATATGTGTATCCCTTTCCATGAAGGTGCTCGTGGAGTTCTATATAGTTGCCGAAGCAAAATGGATACTAACCATGGGTCATTTTAAATGTACTTAAGCACAAAAACTTCAAGGTGTATCCAATGTTTACATATTAGTAAACTCAATCTACTAGCATAACATATAAAAGAAGCAAGGTGCAATTTTTAGATAAACAAGATTTTATGGCTCATAAGCACATGATCTAAAAGCAACAAGTAGAGACTTATTCAAGATCATTACTTTTCTAATGAGTAGCTTTCAAAGAATATGATGCTCATATTTTCAAAAGTAATGTCACTCAATATACACAAACAATCATCAATGTTAAGATCAATATGAACAATATCCCTATTAGATCCTAAAATAGCAAATGTCAATGAGAACCATATGTATGCTATACAAAATTCTCTAATATGACATGCTATGAGCTGTATATCAAAAATTGAGTCAAAAGATGAATATCTAAAATAACATGCATTATAGTACAGAGATACCTTTTTGCACATTATATTCACCAAATATCATACTTCTGCCCTTTTTATGAGCACTCTTGTCTTGAATGTCCTCATGACACCAAGTTGACGATGTTTTACAACAAGAGTATAAAAAGCATAATATCTCAACTCAATCAACACATATATCAAAAGAACTTCTCTAAAGTTAATCAACAAATTTTGACCATCATAACAACCATGATGTGAGATAACCAAGTTCATATCAATACATGGAGTATTCAAAGCTAGCAAGCAAGAATTCTCAACACAATTGATATATAGCCTCGAAGCTATCTCACATGTGCTTCTTATTTTAGTGATAAGAGCACTCACTCTTGAACCACTTGTTCTTGGGTGTACCTACACAAACATTTCCAATATCATCCTTAACAACAATGTTAAATCTAGAGTAAAGTCATTCAATGACTTGATTAACAAGAATAACATTAACACACTCTTCCTTAACATTTTCAACACAAGATTTGTCTAGTTAAACAAGATTAATATTATTTCTACTCCAAAACTTCTTTTCACGCTTAGCAAACTTATCATGTTTTTCAACTTTCAAATCCTTAGCATGTTCAAGTTGAAGTTTATTCTCCTTTTCCCTAGATTCATTTCATAATTTGCATTTTTCAATATATTTATAACACCTAGGCTTAATGTGACCTATTGTGTTACAATAATGGCAAATTGGAATAAAGGATGAGATTGTACCTTTTAGAGTTGAACTAGCTTCACTAGGAGTTTGCAAAGATACCTTGTTCACCAACTTCTTCTTGGCTTTTGATATTCTCTTCTTGTGTGGTTTCTTATCAATCGCAACTTCATCAAAGTGTGTAGAAAGTGGTGCTTCCAAGAGCTCCTCTTCAACTACCAAGTCGTCTTCACCACTATGAGAGTTAACAAGATTCCTAACACTAGACACACTTACCTAATCATTCACTAACTCCTCTTCCATCAATTCTTGTTCTCTCTTCTTCAAAGAAGATATCACATTTTCCTTCTCAAGGTTTATCTTTTCAAGTTCTCTAAACTTCTTCATAATATCACCTTTCTCACCAAGAAGTGTACGAGTGACAACCACAAACTCATCTAGTTGTTTCTTGATCAAATCATCCTTCTCAACTACTTCTCTTTGAGCATTATCTCTAGCTTCTTCTAGCTTTTCTATCTTGTTCAACAACTCAAGATTAGTAGGAATAGAACTAGAGCTTCCATGATGATTTGCATCAAAGTTCTTCTTCAAAGATATTGTACCATCAACATCGAGTGGAGAATGAGAAGCCGTTAGAGCTACAAAGTTGCTCACCAACTCTTCATCACTTGAAGACTCATTACTAGAGCTCTCATTGTCACTAGAATTATCATCACTCCAAGTAGCTGCCAACACTTTGCCTTTCTTGTCGTTCTTAGATGGCTTCTTGGTGCACTCACTAGCAAAGTGACCGAAACCATGACAATTATAGCATTGAACCTCTTTCTTGTTCATGACTTGACTATTCTTCTCAACCCTTGAAGATGATGTTCTCTTAACTCCCTTTTCCTTAGAAAAATTGCCTCTAGACTTGGCATTCTTCTTTAAAAACTTCTTGAACCTTCTAACCAAAAGAGCCATTTCTTCATTTTCATCATCACTCACCTCCTCAATAGCATTGAGACCGATTCCCTTACTTTTAATCTTTGGCTTCAAGCACATTTCATAAGTTTGGAGAGACCTAAGCAACTCATCGATGTTCATACTATCCGCATCCTTGCTTTCCTCAATGGTCGTCACCTTTGATTTGAATCTCTTAGGAAGAGACCTAAGGATTTTCAAATTTAAACGCTCTTTTGAGATAGGTACTCCAAGTGCTTGACATTGGTTAGCTATGTTAAGAAGCCAAAATTGGAAGTCTTCAAACTTTTCTTCTTCACTCATACTTAAACCTTCAAATTGTGTTACTAACATTTGAAGCCTCGATTTCTTCACCGCTAAGGTTTCTTCATTAGTAACTTGAAGAGTATCCTAAGCTTCCTTTGAGGATTCAAGATTTTGTATGTAGGAGAATTGATGACCATCAACTTCTCCAAAGAAGGCAGTCATAGCACGATGGTGCCATTTAGCAACCTCAAACTCATTCGTTGTCCATTCACTCATGTGCTTGAGTATCATGGTTCCATCCTCTTGAACCTTGGTAGGAGGACTATAACCTTCTTCCACTACCATCCAAGCCCTTTCATCGATAGAGCGGATGTAGGCTTTCATCCTTAACTTCCAATACCCATAGTTAGTGCCTCGAAGTAATGGTGGCCTAGTATTTGAGGCTCTTTCCGCCATTACATCATCTTCTAAACCCATGACTTCAAATGCCTAGCAAAAACCATGAATGTATCACCCCGGACTCTTACTAAGTGCAAGCTAGTGTCCTGCTGTGATACCAATTGAAAATACAAACACAGTTATATGCTCAAGGCTAACCTAGAGTGGAGGTGAATAGGCTAGACACCTTTTTCGAATCTCTTAGAAACTAACAAAAGTTTGTCTCTCTAGATTACTTATATCCTATTATATATATATATATTAATTAAAGATACTTAATCATTATACAAAACAAGTAAAGTGCGATACAAACATGTAATTGTAACACATACACATTCTATATTACAGAAAGGAAGTCAACTTACATAAAGAGTTCTATCCATAGTATTCAAATAACAAATACAAATACTAGAGAGACAGAGATAGAGAGAAGTTGACACAAGATATAACGTGGTAAACCTCCAAAGAGGAAACATCCATGGGCTAGCAGCCACCAGCAAACAAAATCCACTAGTAGATAAGACAAGTACAATCACTCAAGTTACTCATTCACCTGGAAACTATCCTTCTATCCTTCATGAAGATGTCGCCCTCATGCTCAAAAATCTGAGGCCTCACACCTCTTGTCAAGACTTCCTCGCTCACCTTACCGGATCCTCAAGACCCAAGTCAAGACTTCTTGCTCAACTATCCGAGTCCTCCCGACTCTAGTCAAGACTTCCTCACTCACCTATCCGGATCCTCATGACCCTAGGCAAGACTTCTTGCTCGACTATCCGAGTCCTCCTGTCTCTAGCCAAGACTTCCTTCCTTGACAATCCAAGGTCTCACACCTCTTGCCAAGAATTCTTGCTCAACAACATAGGTGTGAGACCTATTGTCAAGACTTCCTTTTCACAAGGCATCTAGGTGATCATGAATGCAAAATGCAAACAAGCACGCAACATAGAATGCTATGATCAACACATCCTATGGAAAATACTAGACATGAGTATGAATGAACAAATCACATGTATTCTAGTCAATCATGCATGTATAATCAATCTAGATCAGGTAAGATATGTTCAACATTAATCACAACCTAGATACATACATAGATCTAAACTTGAATCATAAGATATATTCAATTAATCACAAGATCAAGTTTAAATCACACAAACCAAAAACATGCTAAAATCATAGGACAAAGTCATTTAGATTTAAGCTAAAGTTCTAGAGCATATTCCTAATCTTAGATTCAACCAAAACACATGAATAGCTCAAAAGAACATAAGCACATGTATTGATGTGAGAATTCAGCCAAGAGAGCCTAATACATGTGAGGAACAATTTTTCACAAAATCAATCAATCAAAGATAATCAAAGCTAACACAATACAATCTCAAACATGTGAAAACATAGGCAAAATCAAAACCTAACTCAACATGTATGATTTCAATTGAAACTCAACCTAGCTTTAAAAGAGTTTAAAACTCAAATCAAAACATTCGAAATACACATATATAAGTTGAAGAAGAAAACCCAAGGCAATTGATCAAGTTTTAAAGGAAAACTTCGAGAGAAAATCAATACCTTAGTGGATTTAGGTGCAGTCCCGTTTTTGTGTGTTTAGACTCCAAAACCAGCAACAAAACTCACTCAAACCTTCAGAGAAAAGATGAAGGATGAATATACAAACACTCTCAACTTTGAATGACTCAAATCGGAGTTCAAATGAAGAAGTTATGGTGTTTGGAAGGAGAGAAAATGTAGTGAGAAAATTTCTGCACACAAGTTTGAATTTCTTCTTAGAATGAAATGTGAGAGGGAAGGAGAATATAAAGTTGAGGGAAAAGAATGAAGAAAGAATTACCAAACTACCCTTAAGTTCACCAAGCATGCTTGCTGCCCGATATGGCACGTGGGCATCTCGGTGCAGCAAGCATTCTGTCCCGAGATGGCCACGCCCATCTCGGGAAAGAGTGCTTGGTTGCACTTCTTCTCCTCGAGCGGGTTCTTTGACCGTTCTCCGGCCTCCGAACTCGGAATTCGAATCCACTTGTGGATTACAAACAATTACTCTCACACAGACATGGACATATAAGATACTTAACCTAGAAAAATAATAATTAGACTCGATATACGAATACGAAGACAATGTATGCAACATGAGTTGAGAGTGTAGTATCTTTTGACTTAGAACTTGAAATCAATAGTATGAGTAACCAAAATGACTGGAACTCAATCAAGAATGATTTAAGACTGAAATCAAGTTCAATATCCATGTTATACAAACATATACACACACAAACACAATTCACACTAGAATGCAAACTACATAGAGATAGTTTCCAATCAAGTGTGTGAATGTGTTATACATGGTGCACAATGATGCAGGGAAACATATAAATGAATTGTATGTGTGTGCCTATAATGGTGCACAACGATGCAGGGACACAAATGTATGAATTGTGTTTGTGTGTGCCTATAATGGTGCACAACAATGCAGGGACACAAATGTATAAATTGTGTGTGTATGCTTAATCCTTGTAAGAGAAAGATAAGGTCTTAGTATACCTTTGTAGAACCATATTGCATCCTTTTCATTTGAATGCTTTGAACTTGCTTTGACTTGTTGTTCATTCTTCTTTGAAGCTTGAATCATCATGAATCTAAACAACTAAATCATTACAAGTAAACATCATTTTGATATGGAATTAATGCCAACACAAACTAAAACCTAACAGTACACAAAACCCTTTTGATGTAAAGGATACTAGTGTACTATCAAAAACAAAAACGTTCCCCTTTTTCTCTTCTTGGCTGAATTCACATTATCTCTATGAGTTGGTCGAATTTTGTCCAGAGTAAAAACCAAATTTTTTCTCCCTCAAAATTCTCTCTTGCTTGTCCAAAATCTCTCTTTATAAAGTCCCAAGCTTGGCCGAAATTAATTCTTACAATTAATTATATGCTGGCCGAATTTCAAACTCATATATATATATGATGATTAATCCTCTCCTAAGAAGGATTTACTTGGTTGGCAAGAATCCTTTCCTTAGGTGGATTTATTTGGTACTTAAGGATCCTTATCTAAAAGGAATTATATCCTCCTCTTATGTATACATAGCTGGCCGAAATTCATAGGATATGTATTAGGAAACTTAATTCTTTTCCCATGAAGGATTTACTTGGTTGTTAAGAATCCTTTCCCTATGTAGAATTACTTGGTGGTTAAGAACCCTTTTCAAAAAGGAATTCTACCCTACATTAAGACTCCCAATCCAACTGAATAGTGTGTTTGTAACCATATTAAAGACTTCATTATTTAATTAGATAAATAACTCCTTTTATTTATCTACTTATCAAATATAGTCTTTAATATTAATTATACTACCAACCATAGTATAATATTAGGAGACCATCTCCTAATAGAAAAAGATTTTAACTTTTAATTAAATAATTAATTAATCAAACAAACAAATTAATTAATTTCCATTTAATTAAATAATAAAATAATATAATATAATTAAGCAATTCTAAATAGCCTTTCCACCCATACTAAATATATGGGCCATATATTATTTTTCTTATTTTATTAATTCCATTGGACCTTAATAAAAAAATCCACATGTGAACTAGTGTAAGGTTTTAGATTGTGTTGGCATTAATTCCATATCAAAATGATGTTTACGTGTAATGATTTAGTTGTTTAGATTCATGATGATTCAAGCTTCAGAGAAGAAGGAACAACTAGTCAAAGCAAGTTCAAAGTCCTCAAAGAGAAAGGATGCAAAATGGTTCTACAAAGGTATACTAACCAATCTGTTAGGTTTTAGATTGTGTTGCCATTAATTCCATATCAAAATGATGTTTACTTGTAATGATTTAGTTGTTTAGATTCATGATGATTCAAGCTCTAAAGCAAGTTCAAAGTCTTCAAAGAGAAAGGATGCAATATGGCTCTACAAAGGTATAATAAGACCTTATCTTTCTCTTACAAGGCTTAGGCACACACACACACAATTCATACATTTGGGTCCCTGCATCGTTGTGCACCATTATAGGCACACACACACAATTCATACATTTGTGTCCCTACATCGTTGTGCACCATTATAGGCACACACATACAAATCATTCATATGTGTCTTTGCATTGTTTTGCACCATGTATAACACATTCACATACTTGAAGATAAATGCTCATGCATTGGTATGAAAATAACATGTTTTGGAAAATGCATGATTGGAGACTATCTTTATGTAGTTTGCATTCTAGTGTGAATTGTGTTTGTATGTGTATATATTTGTATAACATGGATATTGAACTTGAATTTAGTCTAAAATCATTCTTGATTGAGTTCCGGTCATTTTGGTTACTTGTACTATTGATTTCAAGTTCTAAGTCAAAAGATACTACACTTTCAACTCATGTTGCATACATTGTCTTCGTCTTCGTATATCGAGTCTAATTATTATTTTTTGGGTTGAGTATCTTATATATCTATTACTTTTAGAGGGTTATGGTTCATAATCTACAAATGGATTCGAATACTGAGTTCAAGAGCCGGAAAACGGTCAAAGAACGCAAGGGGAGCTAGCGAGGAAAAGAAGTGCAACCAAGCACTCTTTTCCGAGATGGCACGTGGCCATCTCGGGACAGAATGCTTGCTGCCCCGAGATGCCCATGCACAATCTCGGGTAGCAAGCATGCTTGGTGCACTTAAGGTCATTTTGGTCCTTTTGCTTATGTTCTTTCCCTCTCTTTTATATTTTCCTTCCCTCTCACATTTCATTCTAAGAAGAAATTTAAAAAACTTGAGTGCAGAATTTTCTCTCTATATTTTCTCACCTTCCAAACACCATAACTTCTTCATTTGAACTCTGATTTGAGTGATTCAAAGTTGAGAGTGTTTTTCTATTCATCCTCCATTCTTTTTCTGAAGGTTTGAGTTAGTTTTATATCTGATTTTAGAGTCTAAACTCACAAAAACGGGACTGCACCAAAATCAACTAAGGTATTGATTTTCTCTCAAAGTTTTCTTTTAAAACTTGGTCAATTGCCTTGGGTTTTCTTCTTCAACATATATATGTGTCTTGTGATTGTTTTAATTTGAGTTTTGAACTCACTTAAAGCTAGATTGAGTTTCAATTGAAATCTCACATGTTGAGTTAGGTTTTGATTTTGCCTATGTTTTCACATGTTTGGGATTGTATTGTGCTTGCTTTGATTCCAGGACTATTTGATGATCTTTTATTGATTGATTTTTTAAAAAATAGTTCCTCACATGTATATGGCTCTCTTTGTCCAAAATCTCACAATGATACATGTGCTTGTGTTCTTTTGAGCTATTCATATGTTTTGTTGAATCTATGAATAAAAATATGCTCTAGAACTTTAGCTTTAATCTAAATGACTTTGTCACATGATTTTAGCATGTTTTTGGTTTATGAGATTTAAACTTGATTATGTGATTAATTGAACATATCTTGTGATTCAAGTTTTAGATATATTTATGTATCTAGGTTGTAATTAATGTTGAACATATCTTACATGATCTAGATGGATTAAACATGCATGATTGACTAGACTGCATTTGTTTTGTGCTCATGTCTAGTATTTTCCATAGGATGTGTTGATCATAACATTCTATGTTGTGTGCTTGTTTGCGTTTTGCTTTCATGATAACCTAGATGCCTTGTGAGAATGAAGTCTTGACAATAGGTGTGAGACCTATGTTGTTGAGCAAGAAAGTCTTGGCAAGAGGTGTGAGACCTCGGATTGTCAAGCAAGGAAGTCTTGACTAGAGTAGGGAGGACTCGGATAGTTGAGCAAGAAGTCTTGCCTTGGGTCGAGAGGATCCGTAAGGGTGAGCGAGGAAGTCTTGACTAGAGTTGGGAGGACTCAGATAGTTGAGCAGAAGTCTTGCCTACGGTAGTGAGGATCCGGAAGGGTGAGCGAGGAAGTCTTGACAATAGGTGTGAGACCTCATATTGTTGAGCAAGAGGGCGACATCTTCATGAGTAGGATAGGAGGGTAGTTTCTAGGTGAAGGGGTCACTTAAGAGACTGTACTTGTCTTATCTACTAGTGGATTTTGTTTGCCGGCGGTTGCTAACCCGTGGATGTTTCCTCTTCGGAGGTTTACCACATTATATCTTGTGTCAACTTTTCTCTATCCCTATCTCTCTTATATTTGTATTTGTTATTTGAATACTATGGATAGAACTCTTTATGTAAGTTGACTTCTTTTCGATAATATAAATTGTTTATGTGTTACAATTACTTGTTTGTATAACATTTTATTTGTTTTATATATTGATTAAATGTCTTTAATTGATATATATTGTGATACAAGAAATCTGGAGAGACAAACTTTTGTTTGTTTCTTAAGTAGTCGAAAAAGCTGTCTAACCTATTCATCCCCCCCCCCCCCCCCCCCCCCCCCTCTCTAGGTTAGCCTTGAGCATTTAACCGTGTTTGTATTTTCAACTAGACCTATTCTTACACAAAGAAACAAGTTCACATGCCTTAATACAATTCTAGATGGACCCTTAAATTGGTCCGGTAGAATATATCAAGTGATCCATGCAAACTATCTAAATTTAAGCTTCAATAGACACAACCCAATCATAATCAACAAATGATTCACTTAGGTCTGATCTACTTAATTTTTATTCATTCCACTAAATAACTAAAATTGTAGTCATAAATAAAGATAGAATAAGTTGATGTTACTCATTCATACCCTAGACAACCTTATTGGAGAAAGTGTTTCCTCGTGAAGAAAACCAGTAATCGCCAAGAACTCATAGACAGCCTATAGCTCTCCAAGTTACCATATTTACTCATATGACAACATTTTAAACTTGGATATTTTGATTTGTCCAGAAGCCATGTTTCAATAGTCACTATTGAAAACTTAAGGTTAAGATTTAATATCCAAAACATCAAAACATCCATATGATGGTATTCTACTCTCATTTAATAAATGGAGCCACGATGTCCATATCTATAAATGAAGTCCTCTATCGATTAACAAATGAATACCACCAAACTATTGATGATAGACTATGCTATATAATTGTACTCATTGATATCTCAAATGATAAAACTTGCAACCAAAAGTCCATCATTTATCTCAAAGTTGAGATAGACTCTCCGATTGTCTTCAAATGAAAACTTTTATCCATTGACGGTTCTAGATAAAGTATTTCATTTTGATCTTATTCAATGCACCCAGTGCACTAGATTCTTTTGCCCAAAGACACCGCACTTTGATGATTTTAGACTCATCTTAACACATTTGATCCCACTCAAGTGCTAGCAAAAGAATCTACAACTTTGACAAGATAAAGGAGCCCAACCTTTTATCTTAAGTTGTGAATGTTATTCAAGACTAACTAAAAAATTGTGTCTACCTCATACATATCTAGATGTATGAACAATTCTTCTTTTCTCACAGTCTTTTGACCTTATGATTATTTCCTTTTGACAATTATAATAATTAAACTATAAATGCTATAAGATTTGTTAAATTCGAAATCACTTTATTAATATGAAAAGATTTTCAAATAAATTATTATACTCTTGCTATCGAGCATAATCCTAACACATACATGTCCAGATGTATGAACGATTCTTCTTTTCTTATAGTCTTTTGACCTTATGATTATTTTTTTTTGACGATTATATTAATTAAACTATAAATGCTATAAGATTTGTTAAACTAGAAATCACTTTTATTAATATGAAAAGATTGTCAAATATATTATTACACCTTTGCTATCGAGCATAATCCCAACAGAGTCAATATCCAAGTTGAATCTAAGTAAATACCGTATATAACAAGCTCAAGTGTTTGTTTACAAATATTCCTTAATAGGGATTACACATCAAAGAAATAGAAAATAAAACAAAGAGAAGAGTTTAGAGATAATCAAGATCTGTATTTCATTTTTCTCTTCTTTCTCCTTGAATCTACTTCAAATATGGATGGAGGAAGTTTAGATATGGTGGTGGTAAGGCATCCCTAGAGGAAAACCTCCACCGAAGTCTTTGAAGCTTCTCTCTCTCCTGATTTGGTTTTAAAGAACAAAAGAAGGTGTTGGGTTGGTTCTCTCTAAGAGAGTATATTGAAAGATATGTTTAAAGACCAACAAAGTGGGGTATTTATAGTGTTTGAAGGTTAGGGCTGTAATTTGGTATGAAAAGTCAAGTTTACCATTAAAAGTCTAATGATTTGTAAGTGGATAATGTTCTGCTGACATAAATCTACATGTTGGAACTTGTAGATTGAACTTGCATTTCCCTTTTTGCTAGTTGTAACTCACGGATCTTGATGGTAGAAGGTTCTAGGAAACTTCTACAAGGTGATAGATCTTATATTTTTTGGTAGCTGCCTTGTTTCTACTTGATTGAACTCACAGTTTGAAGTGGCAGTCTCCTCTGAGTGTTTCTATGAGTTTATTTTGCGAGTTAGAACTTGTAGATTAAAGTAGAATTTTTGTTCTGCTAGTTTAAGGTGATTGACATGGCAGGTTCTTCTAGAGAACATCTGCGACTTGGTCACTGTTAGGTTGAACTCGAAGATTTAATTATCAGTCTCGTTTGGGGATTATCTGCTATTTTTTCATTCTGGTTGATGTCGTATTTTGAAGTGGCAATTCCCTCTAGGGAACATTTACAACTTGGTGATCAGAGCAATTTATATACCGTGTGAGGTCCTCATTTTCTAGCTTTTGTTCTTGTATTTGAGTATATTCTGTTATTTGATGTGTTTGTGATCCTTGTGTAGGTACATGTTCCCTACGAAAGGTATTTGAGCTTAATTGAAATGTTTTGAAAGTTAAAGGGCAGAATTTGGAATAGGTTGTGTAGACATAACATATTCGGAAGGTCATCTCTCTTATCTGATTGAACTACATTGTCCATAACCACTTTTTGGAAAGCCCTGGAAGTCTACTTTCCAACGCACTTTACATATCAAAATTATGAGGTTTCTAAAGAAAGTTATGGCCATTTTGTATTGGTGAGAAGATACATATGATTACGTACCGCGTGCGACCAAAATGTGTACCACACCTCGTACCGCATTTTTGGGAAGAATGCCCCAAAAAGTGTTGTGTGGTACGCGTGTTAATGCGTACCACATCATGTATCATAATTCTAGGCAGAAATGCATTTCTCAGCCATTTTCATAGGGATATTCTTGTCTTTTCACCCTAAAGTCATGCCCTAACCCTCCACACTATAAACACCCAATTTTCTCCTCATTCTTAGGAAAACTCTTTCAATCTTTTCCCCATCTCATGTCTCTTCTCTTCTCTTCTCTCTTCTATTTTCTTTATCTTCTTCATCCCTTCTCTATAAATAAGGAGAGATCTTGCTCATATAGAGATTTTTCCTCCATGGGAGCTCACCATACACCTCCACCTCACCACTATACACATCCTCCATCCATCTTAGAGTAGATTACAAAGGAATTAGGAGCCAAAATCGAGCTAGAAAGGCTAGGAGCATCATTGGAGGACTTATCTTCAAGGGTTTGCTCTTCTTTGTTCATTTCCTTCTATTTCTTGTTGTCTTTGATGTGTAACACCGGATTTGGGAATTTATAAATCTTTCACATGTGCTATATATGTATTTATGTGCTTATATTCAATTAGGTTTTGCATGCTCTTTGATATATGTGTTTTTATGCTCTTAATATGATATGGATGTATATGAATTGTTAGAAATCAATATGTTTCCACGATTGGGTTTAGGAGTAGTTGTAATTTAGAGTAAAAATTAGATACCCATGATTGTTGATTGATTGATGGATGACTTGAAATTCCATGTATTGAGTAATTTGAGTGATAGGGATTTTAGCCCCGAAGAGTAAAAAAAGTTTTAGTTCAGGCTTTTAGTTGCTAAATTGACCTTGATTCATATCCTTGTTCTTGATGGGTCTTTGTATTAAAACACGATTATCCATCCAAGTGACAGAATTAGTTGATGAATTGATTGTGGGAAAATTCCTTAATCAAGAGGATGAACCTTTAATCTAAATTGAATGTTCTTAATGATACAACAATCACATTATTGTATATAGTTGTTAGGTAAACTTGTTTCCCATGTTTAACCATCTTAGAGAGTTGACTAAACCTAATCTTTGACCTAGTAGTAAAGACCACCGACATTTTTCTTGTGCATGTGTTGTTATATGGATGTTTTGAGTGCTTAAAGTCTTTGCTTAATTGATCACTTTGTAATTGATCCATGGTTTGATGTTATGTACCGAGAGGAGACGTGTTTGACAATGCTTAGACAAACATTCATTATGCTTGACTAGAAAGTGCTAGAACCACTAGGCTAGCGTATAAGGTTCGATTTGTATTCCACGTTCTTAATGGGTTCATATATATTGTCCAGATTGCTCGAGAGAGATTTTTGGTATATATGGATACTATCTCTTAGACATCGAGAGAGATTAGATATTAAATAAAGGGATACGAGACCATGATATACTTGCACATTTGAGGATTAGGTGAGTCTATAATGTAATTAGAAGGATTGTCACGGTTGAGTCCTTTCCCTAGTGTAACCACATTTCATGCATATATCCATTCCATCTATCATTGTATATATCATTTATATAAGTTATTTAGTTATATTATTATTCACTTTTCAGCACACCCAACACACGAGTTCGCTCAGAGTGTTGTAATAATAGCTAGAACTAGAGACGATCGGTGAATCACACCTCCCTGTGGATTGATCTCTTGATTGTCGTTATGCTAGTCTCTGTGACTTGTGCCCGGCCGAACTTAAATGTTCATATTGGAAGACACTGCATTGACGTGTCCCGGCAAATTGGCGTCGCTGCCGGGGAGGTAGCGCATTCATTGATTGTTGATAGTTTTAGCTTTCGTTTTACTGATTTTTATTTCTTTACGGAGTAGATTGTTATTTGAAAATAAAAACGTCTCTTACTCACTTCTTTCATTGTGTGCATGAAGATGTTTAGGTTAGGTTTGAAAGGTGTTGGTCATGTTTTTGTTTTCTTATTTTTTGTTTAAAGCATATGCATTTGATTGTTTTTTTAGTTGTGCTTGTGCAAGGAATAGAAATATTCAGGTTTTATGGATTACATGGCTCATGAGAACTACGTGTGCACCTAACGCACTGTAACAACTCTGTAAGTGAAACGGCAACGCCACAAAGCCCATGTGGCTGCAGCCACAAGAGGTATCCTCTAAATTTTGAGCATTAATCTGAGTGCTTGTAGAGTAGTTGTTGACTTGGGCGAGAACCGTCCATGTGTTTAATGTTAGGAATGCTATGCTTATGTTCTTTTATTTTCATTTATATTTAGATCTAAGAGTTGATTTGTGTTGTGCTTAGATCTTCAGGTCTTTGTTTTATACAATTTTCAAATCTCTGAAAAGGGTGCTCTGTTTTGAATATTCTTGAGGAAAATGTTTCTTTAAAATAGTACTAACTGGTAAGGAAATTAATTTTTCTGCCCATGTTATGTTCTTCGATTTTTCGTTACAATTCTGAATATACAACGAATGTAAATTTGTAGACGACGGTTTAAAAGTTGTAATCATTTCTTCGACCAAAGGTCAAGGGCAATGCCCTGTTTTTCGAAACTGCACATACATTGTTTTCATTGTCCATTTTCACACTTTTCCAATTCGAATTTTGAAATATTTTCTAAATGCAAAGTGTGTATTTATATGTCTGTTTGATGGTGTTAAATTTTGTCAAATTATATTTAGTTCTTTTAAATATTTGTACCAAAGAGTGTACATTAGATGAACTTAAATTTTGACAGTTTCTGAAATTTTTGACCGCCATGTTGAGTTGCTTTCTTTTGTGTGCTGGTAGAGATATGCATAGTATGCTTTTTGCCCCACGCATCACTTAAATTTGCGTGTACAGTGTCAATATTTTGATGTTGAGATGGATACGACTATTTGCTTGTTTAGCTTAGGAAAATAGTGGAGACTACCCGTGAGCTACACTTAGCCCAAAATAACAAAAAAATTATGGGTTTTGTTTCTACTCTTTAAACACTTTTCGATTTTGTTCTTAGCTGTGATCTCATTGTAATTCAAATTTGCATTGATTGCTGTAGAACTTTATGATGTGGATTGGTTGTTGAGATTTGTATTCCCTTATTAGATGGACTTTTAGAAATGATTTTGGATTTGAGTGTGTTCTTAAACTCCATAAATTGCCCAAACACTCCTACGTCCCTATGTATGCTTACATTGTAAAAATTTGAGACCAAACACTAAACCTACATAAACCTTCCAACCCAAACACAAGTCATACCCTAGTTATTGATCATGTTAAGGTGTATAGCTTTAGAGAAGTTATATTTTGCTCTAAGTTTTGTAAATGTGTACTTAGGCAATTATGTGTAAATGTACAAAGGCAAGGGCTAAAAAACAAGAAAAAAAAAATAAGTGTGAATTATAAACACTTAAGCCTTCAAGTTCTTCAAATAAAAAGTTACTCACCAATGAGTACAAGTGTAGCACAAATGTGCAATGGAAATTTTAGTGCATAATCACTTGTGATGTAATGTGTTTTAGAGCTAACTAAAGTATTGTAATATGTATAAACATCTTCGCATAATTAGTAACTTTATCCTTCCCACCCTTACCATACCTTCTATCTTATACACCACCACAAATCACCTTGACCCCAATACAAGTGAGGGGAAGTCCATTTTATCTCTTAGAAAGTCTATATTGGGAATATGAGTCAATGCATGCTCTTTCCACGTTCATGGCATTTCAATTCTTTCCATGAGATCTATCACTACAAAATGTGCTTCATTGAAAATACTCATATGTGATATATTAGATTCCATGAACAAAACTTCCAAATCGCTTGTTTTTACTAGAGAGTGATTGCCTAGGTTCTGAGCGAAAAAATCTGACTTAAATTCGGTGAGGATTAGAGTCGCAACAAATTTTATCTTAAGTATTCGAGCGTATTTGTTTTGCACACTGAAAACATCCTAAGTACTGGCATACTTGCATTGTGTGAAGCATTGTTATTTATTGGTATATTTGAGATACTAGTATGTATGTATTCTTTATTTGGTATGTTTGGATTGCATCTCAACTTTCTTGCAAATTAACATGTTTGTGGGTGTTTGTATCTGTAAGCCCTCAGAAGACAAAACTTCTCCATTAAGGGAACACCTAGTGGTTGAAAGGCTTGTGACACGTGCCAAATGTCATCGTTTTTCATACAAAAGTGGACTAGCCTAACTTAGCTTTTAATTACGTTTATTTGTTTGATTGTTTTTCGTTATAGTTTTGATCGAGGACGAGCAAAAGATAGGTTTGGGGGTATTGATTTGAGCGATTTATATACCTTTTAAGGTCCCTATGTTCTACCTTTTATTCTTATTTTCGAGTATATTTTGGTATTTGATGGGTTTGTGAGCCTTGTGTTGGTACATGTTCCTTACGAAAGGTATTTGAGCTTAATTGAAGAGTTTTGGAAGTTAAATGGCAGAATTTGGAATAGCTTGTGCAGACACCCAAGCTTCGAAAGGTCATATCTCCCTCCTCCGATCGAAATACATTGCCCATAACCACCTTTCGGAATGCCCCGGAAGTCTACTTTTCGACTTACTTTACAGATCTTGATTCAGAGGTTTTTAGAGAAAGTTAAGGCCGTTTTTGTAATGGTGCACAAAGAAGTGCGGTTTCGTACCGCGTGAGACCAAAATGTGTACCGCACTTCGTACCGCATTTTTGGGTAGAAGGCTCCAAATAGTGATGTTTGGTACACGTGTTGATGTGTACCGCATCACGAACAACATTTCTTGAAAGAAATGTATTTTTCAGCCATTCTCAGAGGGGTATTCTTGTCTTTTCACCCCAAAGTCATGTCCTAACCTAGCCTAACCTAACCTTCCACTCTATAAATACCCCATTTTCTCATTATTCTTCAGACAACTCTTCCCCTCTTTTCCCCTTCTCACGTCTCTTCTCTTCTCTCTTCTTTTTTCTTCATCTTCTTCATCTCTTCTCTATGAATAAGGAGAGATCTTGCTCCCATAGAGGTTTTTCCTCCATAGGAGCTCACCATACACTTCCACCTCACCACTATACACTTCCTCCATCCGTCTTAGAGTAGATTACAAAGGAATTGGGAGCTAAATTCGAGCTAGGAAGTCTAGAAGCATCTTTGGAGGACTTGTCTTTAAGGTTTGCTCTTATTTGCTCATTTCTTTGTATTTCTTGTTGTCTTTGATGTGTAACATCGAATTTTGGAATTTGTAGACCTTTCACATGTACTATATATGTATTTTTGTACTTAAATTCATTTGTGTTTTGTTTTCCTCTTTGATATATGTGTTTTTATGCTCTTAATATGATATGTATGTGTATGAATTGTTAGAAATCAATATGTGTTCGTGATTGGGTTTAAAAGTAGTTGTAATTTAGAGTAGAAATTAGATACCCATGATTGTTGATTAATTAATGGATGACTTGAAATTCCATGTAATGAGTAATTTGAGTAATATGGATTTTAGCTCCAAAGAGTAGAAAAGGTTTCAGTTCATGCTTTTAGTTGTTAAATTAACCTTTGTTCATATTCTTGATCTTAATGGATCTTTGGATCAGGACACGATTATCCACCCCCATGACAGGATTGATTGATGAATTGGTTGTGGGAAATTCCCTAATCAAGAGGCTGAACCTTTAATCTAAATTGAATGTTCTTTATGATATAACAATCACATTGTTGCACGTAGTTTTTTGGTAAACTTGTTTCTCATGTTTAGACATCATAGGGAGTTGACTAAACCGAATCTTTGACCTAGAAGTAAAGACCACAAACATTTTTCTTGTTGTTGTGTTGTTGCAAGGATGTTTTGACTGCTTAATGCCTTTGCTTAATTTTTTACTTTGTAATTGATCCATGGTTAGATGCTATGTACCGAGAGGAGACGCGTTTGACAATGCTTAGATAAACATTCACTATGCTTGACTAGAAAGTGCTAGAACCACTAGGCTAGCGTATAGGGTTCGATTTGTATTCCACATGCTCAATGGGTTCATATATATTGTCTAGAGAGATTTCGGGTATATATGGATACTATCTCTAAGACATCGAGAGAGATTAGAGATTAATTATGGGGATACGAGCCTATGATATACTTGCACATTTGAGGATTAGGTGAGTCTCGAACATAATTAGGAGGACTGTCACGGTTGAGTCATTTCCCTAGTGTAACGACATTTCATGCATATCTCCATTCCACCTATCATTGTATATATTATTTATGTACGTTATTTAGTTATATTATTATTCACTTTTCCATACACGCAATACACGAGTCCGCTCGGAGTGTTGTAATAATATCTAAAACTAGAGATGATCAGTGAATCCCACCTCCCTTTGGATTGATGCCTTGCTTGTAGTTGTGCTAGTCTCTATGACTTGAGCCCTTGTGAGTCCGAACTTAAATGTTCATATTTGACAACACTACAATGACGTGTCCCACCACTTGGATCTACAAGGTAGAACTCGTAGATTCCGTTTCCATTTCCAAACTCAACCCTTTTTCCTCCTCTTTGCCTTCAAAGCTTCAGTTTAAGCTCAAACGCCTAACTTTTGAGAAATGAACCTACACAAGGCTCAAACACAAAATATATACACAAAAATGGTTAAAACTGAGAATAAAAGTACGGAATAGGGAGACTAAAATAGGTACATAAATGTACCGATCAGTATATATAGCGGTAATGACTTGATTTTGTTGGCTTAGCTCAAAACGATGTCATTTGACCTAGGCCTTCATATTTATAGATCATTTCCCTTTCTTAGTCTCTCAAGAGCTTTAGATTTCATTTTTACTCCATATATAAAGCTTTAGAGAGTCTTGCAAGAAATGCCATCAAGATTCAATCTTTCTTGACTAAAATCTGAATACCCTTCATTCATTCATGAATCAAACATCATCTAGCTTCATCTAGGATGTATTTTAGCGTTGGTCGCCATCAATACACATGACTTGGTAAGTAGAACACTAACTTCATTCATTCTAGTGTTCTTACTAAACAAGAAATCTCTTTTATGACTTGTTTGCATCTAGACTAAGTTCTTATCTTCAAGTTGAGATTTTATGTTGATTGTTGGGTTTTGTATTGTGGTAGCTATTGCATCTAGGTTTGCTTTAATTTTAAAGAGCTAACTTATGTGTATGTCATATAGCAACATGATATCTAGGATTGTGTGAATCATTAATCCATGATTAGATAAACATTAAATGTGTTGACCTAACATTTGTGTATTTAGAGTATTCTCAATATTCACATTAGGTTACAAATCTCTTCTCTTGAGAGTTAAGACTTGTATGTTCCTTGGTTAGTATACAAGCAAGAGTCTAAAATCACTGTTAAAAGCATGCAGCTAGCAAAAGCGGATTACTAACCTTTTAAGTATGATATGGTCAACCTAGGTTGTAAATGTTATTGCAAATAGTGGATTTGAGGGTTCAATTGGCGATTAGGCCCGTGAGTTTTTTACCCTATTGGGGTTTTATCATGTAAAACAAATCATTGCGTCATTTTTTAATTTCTGCACTTTTTATGACAATGATGTTAAGATTATGCATAATAGCAAGAGTGTAATAATGTTTTTGACAATTGTTTCATATTAATAAAAGTGATTTCTAGTTTAACAAATCTTATAACATTTATAGTTTAATTATCATAATTGCCAAAAGCAAAGAATCATAAAGTCAAAAGACTATGAGAAAAGAAGAATTGTTCATGAATTTGGATATGTATAACGTAGACACAATTCTTTAGTTAGTCTTGAACAATATTCAAAACTTAAGATAAAGGTTGGGCGCCTTTATCTTGTTATATCTTGTTAAAGTTGTAAATTCTGTTGCTAGCATTATGATGAGTCTATCTGGTGAGCAACCTAGAAAGAGAATATCTATCTAGTGAGTTTCAATAATATCTTATTGATAATGGGATAATTTCTTAGTTTTCTACGCTAGGTACACCTTAACAAAATGGGGTGGTAGAAAGGAGAAATATAACTCTTCTGGACATGGTTAGGTATATGTTGAGTTATTCAACGCTTTCTAATTCTTTTTGGGGATATGCTTAACAAACTGCGATGTACATTCTAAACGATGCACCATCTAACTCGATTCCTAAAACACTAAATGAGTTATGGACTGGGCGAAAGCCTAGTTTACAGCACTTAAGGATATTTGGATGTCTTGTGCACGTGTTAAAAGGAAAGACATAAAAGATAGAGTCTCGTTCATAAACATGCATATTTGTAGGGTATCCAAAAGGAACTAAAGGACATTATTTCTACATTCCTTCAGATCTTAAAGTTTTTGTTTCAACGAATGCTAAATTCTGGAAAATGACTATATGAATAATTTTCTACCTAAAAGTTGAATTATCCTGAATGAGCTTTTAGGAGATACAATTCCTCAAGAGGTTTCACAACCTAGCCTAATTGTAAGTTCCGCACAAACACACGATCAACAATCAAATATTCCTCGTCGTAGTGGGAGGGTTAGTAGACAACCTGAGAGATACATCGGTCTAGGGGAATCTGTACAGAATCTTCCGAACGACAATGATCCCTACACATACGGGAAGCCATGGAAGATATTGATTGTCAAAATTGGCAAAAGGCAATGCAATCCAAATTTTAATCTATGTTAAAAAAAAGTCTAGTCTTTTGTAGACCTGCCTAAAGGGATAAAACCCATCAGGAGCAAGTGGGCATACAAAAGAAAAAGAGGAATGGATGGAAAGGTGGAAACCTTTAAAGCAAGATTGGTAGCTAAAGGTTATACACAGAAAAAAGGTATCGATTATGAGGAAACCTACTCTCATGTTGCCATGCTTAAGTCCATTAGGATACTCTTATCCATTACGGCATCTCTAGACCTACAGATTTGGCAAATGGACATCAAGACATCTTTCCTTAACGGAAGTCTTGACGAAAGCATCTATATAATGCAACTAGAAGGATTTATTGAAAAAGGCAAAGATGAAATGGTATGTAAGTTGCAAAGATCCATATATGGATTGAAACAAGCATTCAGATCCTAGAACATAAGGTTCGATCAAGCTATAAAGAGTTTTGAAGTTACTCAAAACCTTGAGGAACCTTGTGTATATAAAAGGATCAAAGGTGACAAGTTGGTTTTCCTAGTTCTTTACATTGATGATATACTACTCAATGGAAACGATGTAGGTGTATTGACATCAGTAAAAGAATGGTTAGCAAAACAATTTGATATGAAGGACTTAGGAGAAGCAAGTTATATTCTTTGTATCCGAGTCATAAGGGATAGAAAGAATAGAACGATTGCATTATCCCAAGCTTCATACATAGATAAAATCTTGTTTAGGTTTTCCATGTAAGATTTCAAGAAAGGAAAGTTACCTTTCAGACATGGAATCAAACTTTCCAAGGAACAAGTTCCTAAGAAAGAGCATGAAGAGCAATCCATGAGTCCATATGCCTCGGCAGTTGGAAGTCTCATGTATGCAATGCTCTGCACTAGACTAGATATTTGTTTTGTTGTGGGCATAGTTAGTTGGTTTCAATCATAACCTGGTCCAAATCACTGGACGACAGTCAAGCATATTTTTAAGTATCTCAGGAGAATGAGAGATTATATTCTTGTATACTCTATAGAGGATTTAAACCTCGTTTGGTATACAGATTCTAATTTTTAGTCAGATTCTGACTCTAGGAGATCAACATTAGGATTTGTGTTTACTCTTGGAGTAGGGGCAGTAATATGGAGGAGTATCAACAGTATCAAGCAATCTTGTATTGCTGATTCCACCATGGAAACCGAGTATGTTGCCATATGCAAAGCTGCTAAAAAGGTTGTCTGGCTCCGCCAAATCTTGATTGACTTGGAAATTGATCCTAATGCGAATAAGCAAATCATTATCTATTGTGACAATAGTGGAGCAGTGGCTAATTCGAGAGAAGAAAGAAGTCATAAGAGCGGGAAACACATTGAAAGAGAGTATCATTGTCTGAGAGAAATTGTGTAAATGGGTGACGTGACGATTACCAAGATCGCATCAGTAGAAAATCTAGCGGATCCCTTTACAAAGGTACTTTCACAAAGAGTTTTTATGGGAATCTAGAGAACATGGGGATGAGAGATATGACGCACTTGCTATAGAGCAAATGGGAGATTGTGAAAATACAAACACGATTAAATGCTCAAGGTTAACCTAGAAGGGGGTGAATAGGTTAGGCACCTTTTTCGACTCCCTTAGAAACAAACAAAAGTTTGTCCCTCTAGATTGCTTGTATCACAATATATATATATCAATTAAAGACATTTAATCAATATATAAAACAAGTAAAGTGTGATACAAACAAGTAATCATAACACATACACAATCTATATTATAGAAAGGAAGTCAACTTACATATAGAGTTCTATCCATAGTATTCAAATAACAAATACAAATATAAAAGAGATAGGGATAGAGAAAAGTTGACACAAGATATAACGTGGAAAGCCTCTAAAGAGGAAACATCCATGGTTAGCAACCACCAACAAACAAAATCCAATAGTAGATAAGACAAGTACAATCTCTCAAATGACCCCTTCACCTAGAAACTACCCTCCTATCCTACTCATGAAGATGTCGCCCTCCTGCTTAACAATCCGATGCCTCACACCTCTTGTCAAGACTTCCTCTCTCACCCTTCTGGATCCTTACGACCCTAAACAAGACTTCTTGCTCAACTATCTGAGTCCTTCCGACTCTAGTCAAGACTTCCTCGCTCGCCCTTCCGGATCCTCATAACTCTAGGCAAGACTTCCTTGCTTGACAATCTGAGGTCTCCTACCTCTTGCCAAGACTTTCTTGCTCAACAACGTAGGTCTCACACCTATTGTCAAGACTTCCTTGTCACAAGGCATCTAGGTGATCATGAATGCAAAATGCAAACAAGCACACAACATTGGATGTTATGATCAACACATCCTATGGAAAATACTAGACATGAGCATGAATACACAAAACAAATGTAGTCTAGTCAATCATGCATGTTTAATCCATCTAGATCATGTAAGATATGTTCAACATTAATTACAACCTAGCTACATGCATAGATCTAAAAGTTGAATCACAAGATATGTTAAATTAACACATAATCAAGTTTAAATCTCATTAACCAAAAATATGCTAAAATCATGTGACAAAGTCATTTAGATGAAAGCTAAAGTTCTATAGCATATTTCCTATTCATAGATTCAACAAAGCACATGAATAGCTCAAAAGAACACAAGCACATGTATCTTTGTGAGATTTCGGCCAAAAAGAGCCTAATACATGTGTGGAACTACTTTTCACAAAATCAATTAATCAAAGATCATCAAATAATCCTAGAATCAAAGCTAGCACAATACAATCCCAAACATGTGAAAACATAGGCAAAATCAAAACCTAACTCAACATGTGAGATTTTAATTGAAACTCAATCTAGCTTTAACTAAGTTCAAAAATCAAATTAAAACAATCACAAGACACATATATATGTTGAAGAAGAAAACCCAAGGCAATTGACCAAGTTTTAAAAGAAAACTTTGAGAGAAAATCAATATCGTATTTGATTTTGGTGCAGTCCCGTTTTTATGAGATTAGACTCCAAAAAAAGCAATAAAACTAACTTAAACTTTCATAGAAAAGATGGAGGATGAGTAGACAAACACTCTCAACTTTGAATAACTCAAATCGGAGTTCAAATGAAGAAGTTATAGTGTTTGGAAGGTGAAAAAATGTGGAGAGAAAATTCTGCACTCAACTTTTTTGATTTTCTTCTTAGAATGAAATGTGAGAGGGAAGGGATATATAAAAGAGAGAGAAAATGAGCATATGAAATGACCAAAAGGGACAAGAAGCAGCCAAGCTTGGTTGCTGCCTGGGATGGTGCATAGGCATCTCGGGGCAGCAAGCCTTCTGCCCCGAGATGGCCACGTGCCTCTCGAGAAATAAGAACTTTGTTGTCTTCTTTTTCCCTTGACCTTCCTTCGCTTTCTTCGACCGATCTCTGGCCTCCGAACTTGGAATTCGAATCCATTTGTGGATTATGAACCATAACTCTCTCACGGCCATGGACAAGATACTCAACCCAGAAAATAATAATTCGACCCGATATATGAAGACGATGACAATGTATGCAACATGAGTTGAAAGTGTAGTATCTTTTGACTTAGAACTTGAAATCAAAAGTATGAGTAACCGAAATGACCAGAATTCAATCAAGAATGATTTAAGACTAAAATCAAGTTCAATATCCATGTTATACAAATATATACACATACAAACACAATTCACACTAGAATGCAAACTTTATAGAGATAGTCTCCAATCATGTATCTTCCAAAACAGGTTATTTTCATACCAGTGCATGAGCATTCATCTTTAAGTATGTGAATGTGTTATACATGGTGCACAATGATGTAGGGACACATATGAATGAATTGTATGTGTGTGCCTATAATGGTGCACAACGATACAGGGACACAAATGTATGAATTGTGTGTGTGTGCCTAAGCCTTGTAAGAGAAAGATAAGGTCTTATTATACCTTTGTAGAGCCATATTTCATCCTTTCTCTTTAAAGACTTTGAACTTGCTTTGACTAGTTTTTCCTTCTTCTTTGAAGCTTGAATCATCACGAATCTAAACAACTAAATCATTACAAGTAAACATCATTTTGATATGGAATTAATGGCAACACAATCTAAAACCTAACAGATTGTTAGGATTACGCTAAATAGCAAGAGTGTAATAACATTTTTAACAATCGTTTCATATTTATAAGAATGATTTCTAGTTTAACAAATCTTATAGCATTTATGGTTTAATTATTATAATTGTCAAAGTAAAGAATCAAAAGGTCAAAATACTACAAGAAAAGAAGAATTGTTCATTCATCTGGAAATGTATGAGGTAGACACAATTCTTTAGTTAGTCTTGAACAATATTCACAATTTAAGATAAAGGTTGGGCGCCTTTATCTTGTTAAAGTTGTAGATTCTTTTGCAAGCATTTGAGTGGGATCAAATATGTTATGATGAGTTTACAATCATCAAAGTGTGTTGTCTTTGGGCAAAAGAATCTAATGCACTAGGTGCTTTGAATAGGATCACAGTGAGTTAATTTATCCACAACCGTCAGTGGATAAAACTTTTCACTTGAGGACAATCGGAGAGTCTATCTCAATCCTGATATAAATGATGGACTTATAGTTTCAAGTGTTATCATTTGAGCTATCAATGAGTACGATTATATAGCATAGTCTATCCTCGGTAGTTTGGTGGTATTCATTTGTTAATCGATAAAGGACTTCATTTATAGATATGGACATCATGGTTCCATTTTTTAAATATGACTATAAACCATCATATGGATATTTTCAGGTATTGGATATTAAATCTTAACGTTAAATTTTCAATATTGTCTATTAAAACATGGTTTCTGGACAAGTCAAAATATCCATATTCAAAATGTGGTCGTATGAGTAAATATGGTAAATTGGAGAGCTATAGACGGTCTATGAGCTCTTCGCGATTATTGGTATTCTTCACGAGGATACACTATCTCCATAAATATTGTCTAGGGTTTAAATGAGAAATATTAACTTATTCTATCTTTATTTAAGAGTTCAATTTTTGTTCTTTAATGGAATGAACTAAAATTAATAGATTGGACCTAAGTGAATCATTTGTTGATCATGAATAGGTTATGTCTAATGAAGCTTAAATTTAGATAGCCCACCAAGATCCACAATCTACACGAACTTGCATGGATAACTTGATATATTCTATCGGACCAATTTAGGGGTCCATTTAGAATTGAATTAAGGCATGTGGATGTTGGGATTATGCTCGATAGCAAGAGCATAATATTGTATTTGACAATATTTTCATATTAATAAAGTGATTTCTAGTTTAACAAATCTTACAGCATTTATAGTTTAATTATTATAATTGTCAAAAGTAAATAATCATAAAGTCAGAAGACTATGAGAAAAGAAGAATTGTTCATACATCTAGATAAGTAAGAGGTAGACACATTTATTTAGTCAGTCTTGAATAATATTCACAACTTATGATAATGGTTGGGCGATTTTATCTTATCAAAATTGTAGATTCTTTTGGTAGCATTTGAGTGGGATCAAATGTGTTATGATGAGTCTAAAAACATCAAAGTGTGGTGTCTTTAGGAAAAAGAATCTAGTGCACTAGGTGCATTAAATTGGATCACAGTGAAATACTTTATCTAGAACCGTCAATAGATAAAAGTTTTCACTTGAAGACAATCAGAGAGTCTATCTCAATCTTTAGATAAATGATGTACTTATGGTTACAAGTGTTATCATTTGAGCTATCAATGAGTACCATTATATAGCATAGTTTATCCTCGATAGTTTGGTGGTATTCATTTGTTAATCAATAAAGGACTTCATTCATAGACACGGACATCGTGGCTCCAATTATTAAATGTGAGTAGAATACCATCATATGGATATTTTGAGGTATTGGATATTAAATCTTAACGTTAAGTTTTCAATAGTATCTATTGAAACATGGATTATTGACAAGTCAAAATATCCAAGTTCAAAATGTGGTCGTATGAGCAAATATGGTAACTTGGAGAGCTATAGGCGGTCTATGAGCTCTTGGAAATTATTGGTATTCTTCACGAGGATACACTTTCTCCAATAATGTTGTCTAGGGTATGAATGAGAAATATTAACTTATTCTATCTTTATTTAAGAGTTGAATTTTAGTTCTTTAGTGGAATGAACTAAAATTAATAGATTGGACCTAAGTGAATCATTTGTTGATTGTGATTAGGTTATGTCTATTGAAGCTTAAATTTAGATAGCCTGCCAAGATCCTCAATCCACACGAACTTGCATGGATCACTTGATATATTCTACCGGACCAATTTAGGGGTCCATCTAGAATTGTATTAAGGCATGTGGACGTGTTTCTTTTGTAAGAATGAGTCTAGTTCACATGTGGACTTTTTATTAAGGTTTAATGGATTTAATAAAATAAGAAAAATAATATATATGCCTATATAATGTCAAGGGCGGCAAGGCTAATATATAAAAGCCTAATATATTATTTTTATTTTATTATTTAATTAAATGGAAATTAATTAATTCGTTGATTTATTAATTGTTTAATTAAAAGTCAAAATCTTTTTTTTAATAGGAGAAGGTCTCCTAGTATTATACTATTGTTGGTAGTATAATTAATATTAAAGGCTATATTTGATAAGTAGATAAATAAAAGAAATTATTTATCTAGTCGAATTAGGAAGTCTTTAATATGGTCACAAATTTACTAATGAGTTGGATTAGCAGTATTGGTGTAGAAAAGAATTCTTTTTGGAAAAGGATTCTCGATCACTTAGTAAATCCACCTAAGAATTGGATTCTTGCCTACCAAGTAAATCCTTTTTAGGAGAAGATTTGTGAACCTATAAATATAGGTTGTAAAATTCGACCAAGCCTTAGTTTTTGGTGTGAGAAGTTGTTTTTTTTTTATTGTTATAAAATAAAACTCCATCCAACTCATTGTGTGAAGAATTCAACCAAACATAGAGAAAAGAGGGAACGTTTTTGTTTTCGATAGTACACTAGTATCCTTTGTATCAAAAGGGTTTTGTGTACAACATCAAATCAAGGTTCATGCGAGTTTCAATCAATTTGATTGGTAATTCACATGTGACTGGACGTTCTTGGTTTTTCTCTTGGAGGATTATTGTGACTAACAAAGAAAAAGATTTTGTTTGTTTCCATCCTCAGGTATACAATTTAAAGAAAGGGAGCCCACACTCCTAGGTGTTTCAAGTTCGTGATTGGATTGGAAGATCTTGCGGATTCAATTTGGCTCTAATTCAATCATCACAAAAAAAGGTATGATACTTTTTATATACATCAATTAATCTAGTGTTAAGGTTCTTGTTATTTAAAGGGAAATTTTTTTATTTATACAAATTTCAGTTTTTCACCCTTCTGTTGTGCGATTTTCCCTACAATTGGTATCAGAGCCTGGTTGTACCCTTGATTAATTGATATATTTGTTCGTGAATCTTTTTATTTTATTGTATATATGCATGTTTTAGAAAGAGATGACACTCAAGGTATTCGCATATATATTTACATTGGAATGTATGGATATATATATATATATATATATATATATATATATATATATGTTTTATATGTGGATTGTTATTGCTCAATTTTTGTCCTAGAATTTCGATGTATTTTTGTTTTGGGATTGTAACAAGAAGGGTGGTCTATAATCGCAATAATTTTCTTCTTAGTAGTTGCTAAATTTTTATTTATTTTGCTATTGTAATAAAAATACTTCACTATATTGTAATAAATAAATAAATAACTGCAGTATTTTTTTTATTTAAAATTCTTCTGAAATACATTCAAGTATCGAAGACTCGAAGGTTTAAAGAATTGGAAGCAACCGGAACAAGTTTGGGGTTGTACGAGCCATAGCAACAAACGTGTGTGCGAAGAGCACGAAGCCACGTTTGTTGTGGCATGGGTTGTGCACGGCAGCTCCATGAAATCCATGGGTTGTGCAAGGCAGCCCTTTATGGGGTGGTGACATGCGCACACCCATAGAAGGAAGCCAAGGGTACGCATGCCCATGGGAAGCAGTCGAGGGAGTCCAAACAACGAAGGTCGCGTGAAGACTTGTTTGCCAAGAAAGAAGTTTTTTTTTTGTATTCCAAGACATGTAATTTACTTGCTTTTCTAGGATGGACCAAAATTGTAGCTATTTATATTTTTATAAATATTGAAATGTTTGTCATTGTTTGATAACATGTCATATAGAACAGGAGTGCCACTCATATATCTCTTTTGGTATGAACATGTATTGAATGATTTACGTATCTAATTGGCTTCTAGGTAACTTGGTAAATCATTCTATGGAATTCGATCACACGCCTTAAATAATTGAGTGGGAGAAGGTGTTTTGGAACACCTACGGCCTCCAAGTTTATTTGATATTTATGTTTCGTGTAATAACCTCTCAAGGGGTATTCATGAATGGAATTTTGCAAGATACCTCCTTACAAGGATTGAAAATAATATGTACAAGGTTATACTAAACAACCTAGAGGGGGGGTGAATAAGTTGTCTCTCACTTTTAACAAATCTTTCGAGACTAGTGACAAAACCTTGATAAGCATACAAATTAACATTTAACATAATTGTTATGAAAAAACAATATATTCATGTGTGCTCAAATCTCCACTCTTAGTCTACAAAACATACAACAAGAATCAATGTATCTTATGAACAAATATATTCAATGTAGACAAAATTCCATAAGTTGTACTTAGAGTATTACAATGTGATACTTTACAACTTGAATGGAATATCACAAGATACAAAGTTATCTAACATACATAAACAATATTGTGTAAGGAAGTCAACTTACATATAAACTTCTATCCATATTATTCAAATAACAATTACAAATATAAGAGAGATAGAGATAAAGAAAATTTGACACATGATATAACATGGTAAACCTCCGAAGAGGAAACATCCACTGGTTAGCAACCACCGGCAAACAAAATCCACTAGTAGATAAGAAAAGTACAATCTCTCAAGTGACCCCTTTCACCAAGAAACTACCCTTCTATCCTACTCATGAATATGTCGCCCTCATGCTTAACAATTCGAGGCCTTACACCTCTTGTCAAAACTTCCTCGCTCACCCTTCTGAATCCTCACGACTCTAGGCAAGACTTCTTGCTCAACTATCCGAGTCCTCCCAACTCTAGTCAAGACTTCCTCGCTCACCTTTTTCGATCCTCACGACCCTAGGCAAGGCATCTAGGTGATCATGAATGCAAAACGCAAACAAGCATGCAACATAGAATAAGATGATCAACAAATTCTATGGAAACTATAATTAAGCAATGAGCAAAAAAAGTATATTTTCTAGCTTATAATCCAAAAGTGACACCACACAAGATAATGCATGAGCATATGAAATGTATGGATTAGGTACACGCCATGAAGATCTAGACATTGACAATAAAGTTCACAAAACAAGATTGTCTAGATCTTATGCATGAATAAAAATCTAGAGCATGCCAAATTTCCAAACACACACTTTAAACCTAGATTTTATTCATGTTGCTAAAGCATGAAATAAACATGTTCATGAAGTACATATTCAAGACTTTAGTAAGAACACAAAAAACACCAGAAACACAAATAACCTCAACCTTAACTCCTAGCAAGATGGAATTTGTCAAGAGCATGGACATCAAATAACCTTTTCCTCTACAACATCCTAGGAAGAAAATTGAACTAGGAGAGTGCTCTAAAAACACCCAAGTCAATATGGCGTCAAGTAGTCAAGCTCAAGCTCAAACAAAGAGAGCACATCAAACAAGTCTTCCTCAACACAAATTCCACCAATCGAGGAATCAAACTTCTCCAATTCAACAACAAAGGAGAAGAGCACCAATACCACACCAAAGGCAAGCTCAAAGACATGGGAAAGCTTCTTTTATTCTAACAAAGGAATGGTATGACCCCTCATTATATTCCTACATGTAATTTTTGTGGTATAGATGGCCATATTAAACCAAATTGCTTCAAGTATATTAACATGTGTAGAACTAGAAGCATGATTGAAAAGAATAGAGCTAGGGCCAATATGCATGTGCCTAGGAAGTCTATTAATGATCCTAGGAGAAATATGACAACTATGACCACTATGAATGACATTGTGTCACCTAAATGGATTAGAAGAGATGAACCCACATGTCATTGTGCTAAGATTTCACCCATAGGCTTAACTAGTTCCAATGGACTTGGAAGGTCTATAGGGACTCATAACCTTCGAACCCCTAGGATGTTGTAGAGGAAAAGGTTATTTGATGTCCATGCTCTTGACAAATTGATAGATTGAGGTTCTCTTCCCTTAGCCTTCGAACCTCTTTCTTCATCTTCAACCTTGAGCTTTGAAAATGCTCAATAAACCCTTCAAGGTTCATACTCTCCAAATTTCCATTTGTAGAATGAGATGAGGAACTCTCATTACTTATGTAATCTTCTTTTTGTATTTCCATCTCTTCATCACTTGAGGATGTGATGCTCTCATCACTTTTCCTCTTAGTAGCTTCATAAAAATTACTTCTAGCAGCTTTTTCCCTAACTCCTTTTTCAAGGTCACTACTTAAGGCTTTGTTGCCTTTTTCTACATCTTCCACAAAGGAGGCTCCAAAATCCGTGTAGTTAAGAACAACCTCTTCATCACTTGAGGAATCTCCTTCACCTCCACTATCACTTGATGAGGCAACCACCATCTTTCCTCTCTTCTTCTTTTTCTTTTTCTTCTTCTTCTTCTTCAAATTAGTACACTCGGTGGTAATGTGACCGAACCCACTACACTATTAGCATTGAATTCCCTTCTTGGAATCCATGTTGTGAGATTTCTCAACCTTTTTAAAAGGATTCTTTTGCTTCATATCCTTTTCTTTTGGATCCAAACCCCTTCTTGTTAAATTTGATAAACTTCTTAAATTTCTTCACCATAAGGGCCATCTCCCCATCTGAGTCATCCTCTTCCTTCTCCACTTTGGAGGTCTTCAAAGCCATGCTCTCTTACTTCATGGATGGTGTAGATGTAGAGGTCCACCTCGACTCATAGGCTAGAAGCCTTCCAATCACTTCACTCGGCTTCATTAACTTATAATCACTATTTTTTTCAAAAGCTGTCACCTTGGATTCGAATCTAGGAGGAAGTGACCTCATGATCTTTTGCTTGATCCTTCTATCCAAATATGGGTCACCTAGTTGATGGCTTTGAATTATGATGTTCATCAACTTCACTTGGAAGTCATTAAAGCACTTTTCCTCCTTCATCCTAATCATCTCAAATTGTGTTTGGAGGATTTGAAGTTTGGAGTCTTTAACCACTTCAGTTCCTTCATGAGCCGTTTAAAGAATCTCCCAAGCCTCATTTGCATTCCTAGTGTTTTGAACCAACTTGTATTGATTGTCGTCCATGGCACATAAGATGGCATGCATTTCCTTGTTGTTCCACTTGGAAGCTTCAAATTCTTGTGTGCTCCATTGAGACTTAGGCTTTGGAACTTCATCTCCTTCTTCGATGGTCATTGTTGGAGGGGTGTAGCCATCTTCAATTGCCATCCATGCATGATCATCTATTTGGAAAATATAAGCCTCCATCTTGCCTTTCCATGAGGCAAAATTATCACCCTTAAGCAAAGGTGGTCTTAAGCTTGAAGCTCCCTCTTTACTCATCCCAGGCTCACTCATAGTGTTTGGGTTATAAATGAGATGCAAATGAAATGCAAAAAACAAACCAAGAAAAATCAAACAATCAAAATGCACCAAGCAAGACATACACAGAACACGGATCACCTAAGTATATATAGGCACCTCCTCTGATACCAATTGAAATTGCCTAGACAGTGCGTGTCTATAACCTAGAGGGGAGGGGGGGGGGGGGGGGGGTGAATAAGTTTTAATTCGATAAATTACTAATTTTGTGAATTAGTCAATATTATCAATTTTGACCCATTCTACTAAGTGTTAAATTCAAAGATAGCAAACATAGAACAATAAAAACACGCAATGTATACGTGGAAACCCTCCAAATGGGAAAAACCACGGGTTGTTTAGAGCGCCGCCCTTGATCCTCAAAATCCACTATTGAGTAAAAGTTTGCAACCTAGGTTGACCTCCCGTCTAATGCTCCAGTTACTTACCCTTTCACTCTACCCAGAGGACTTTAATAGTGATTTTGGATCACCAACCTTGTGCAATAATCAAATAGCCACAAGCTTAATCAACAATGAAAAGATAATGGTAACCTAAGTGAATATGCAAGAATATTCAATATGCAAGAATATTCAATATGCAAAAATGCTAGGTCAAGACATTCATGCTTATTTAGGATTAATAATGACAATTAAAGAAAATCCTAGATATCAATGTTCTAAATGCAATGGCAAGAATAATTAGCTAGAAGGGTAAAATCGTCCTAAATGCTAGCTATCATGAAAGTATGCATCTCAACCAACAAATAACTACTCAAGCATGTTATAAATGCAATAAAACTTAAAAGCATACAATTAATGAGTAATTAATGCTATTTCTAGGTAAACATAGCCTAGTAATGAAACAATTAATTCTAGGTCATGTAGAGATTACCTAGTCAATGAAAACAAGAAAAATCCATGCTTGGAAGATGCAAGAAGATGTTAGATGCTCATGGATTGATGGTAGGATGAGTCAAGATGAGTTCTTGGAATCTCCCTCTCTCTAGGAGTTACTTTCCCTCTCAAAGATGTGATTTTTGGCTCATAAGCCCGAATGAATGAGAAGATAATACATAAATATGAGCCCTAAATAAAACTATATCGTTTTAACAAAACTGCCTAAAAAGTTGCATTGTATGCTAGTGGTAGCGCTAGTTGAGTAGCGCACCACCAGCGCACAACCTAATTTTTATGTTGTGCGCCAGTGGAGTAGCACAGGGCAGTGCCGCATAACCAGCGACAAACCACTGGACGAGTAGCGCTTGTGTGGTGCGCATGACAACCAGTGCACCACCAGCAACAGATCACTGGAAAGCTGTGCTGGTGTTGGTGCTGGTGAAGGCGCTACTCGAGTGGCACACTGCTAACTTTCTTCACACTCATACATAAATTATGCAAGAGAAAAGAGGTGAAGGGAATGCATCCTAATGCCTAACATGACATGGCATTTTAATCACAAGATGCAATCAATTTAATCAAGAAAAAAAGAACAAAATTAGGCACACGGCAAGACAATTAAGCACAAATGCAAAGTGATCAAACCATGCATGAGAGTGAGTGTGTGAACTAATCTCTTCAATAAAGTTAAGCAAATGATATACCTCTGAAGCTTGAATCTGATCATGAGCAAGGTTGGCCTAAACTACTCTTACATAATTATCCACAAATGTGGTTTGTCAAACGAAATGAGCCAATCAAAAACCGAGGAACTTACAAGCATGAAAGGACCAAAATAACCTCTTTGAGAATGCTTCCCCGAGATGGCGCGTGGGCATCTCAGGGCAGCAACGGTTTGTGGCCGAGATGGCCACGCCCCATCTCGGGCTTGCACCATTTGATGGCCTTTGGCAATAGTGCAACTCCCTTGCACTCCTCTCACGTTCTTCGATGGTTCTCCGTCCTCCGAACTCAGAATTTCAATCCGTTTGTGGATTACAAACCTTAATTCTCTCATGGACATGAAATATAAGATACTCAACCCAGAAAATAAGAATTCGACTTAATATATAAAGATGAAGACAATATACGCAACATGACCGGAAAGTTTCATAACTTTTGACTAGGAACTTGAAATCAATAGTATGAGTAAGCGAAATGACCGGAACTCAATCAAGAATGTTTTAAGACTAAAATCAAGTTCAATATCCAAGTTATACAAATATATACACATACAAACACAATTCACGCTAGAATGTAAACTACATAGAGAATTCATCTTCAAGTTGTGAATATGTTATACAAGGCGCACAACGATGCAGGGACACATATGTATGATTTGTGTGTGTGTGCCTAAGCCTTGAATGAGAAAAGAAAGGTCTTAATATGCCTTTATAGAATCATGAAGCACTTTTCCCTTTGAAGACATGAACTTGCTTGAATAGTTGTCATTTCTTCTATGAAGCTTGAGTCATCATGAATCCTAGACAACTAAACAATACAAAGGAAATGTTGTTTTGATATAGAATAATGCCAACATAACTCACAAACCTAACAAGGATAGACTATAAAATTAACCCAAATGATATCTACTCCCGAAGGAGGGATATTCGTGAGGGAATATATCGTAGTTCGATAACTTGGTAACACACTCAATGTGGTTTTATTAATATCCTCCCAAATGTTCTTGTAATAAAATTACAAGGCAAATTTGAAAATGCTGGTTGTTATGTTAACAATTAGGTGGGACCTAGTCCAACTAGTAAGTGGTGTGAACTCCCAAAGGAGGCGTGATATTTATGGGTGTTGGATCACCATTGAATTTTTACGATTGAATTATTTTATTTAATTCAAGATAAATATTCGAAAGTGCTTTATCATGATTTTTGTTATTAAAAAGAAATCATAACCACATCCCTAATCTATACAAAAAAAAGGGTTCAAAACGCAACGGAAGAGTGAGAAACGAAAATTAGGGTTTGCGTATAAATAAAAAAAATCCACTTTAATAAAAAGAACCTTAACCCTAGATTAATTGATGTATATAAAAAGTATCGTATCTTTTTTTTTGTGATGATTTAACTAGCGTCGAATTGAATCAGTAAGATCTTCCAATCCAATCACGAATGTGAATCACCTAGGAGTGTGGGCTCCCTATCTTTAAATTGTATACCTGAGGATGGAAACAAATAAAATCTTCTTCTTTGTTAGGCACAATAATCCTCCAAGAGAAAAACCAAGAACGTCCGGTCACTTTTGAATTATCAATCAATTTAATTGAAACTCGTGTGAACCTTGATTCTATATTGCACACAAAACCTTTCTGATGCAAAGGATACTAGAGTACTATCAAAAACAAAAACGTCCCCCTTTTAAACTGAATTCACACTATCTCTATGAGTTGGTCGAATTTTGTCCAGAGTAAAAAACAAAATTCTCTCCCTCAAAAATCTCTCTTGCTAGGCCTAATTCTCTTCTTGAAAATTGCTTAGCATGGCCGAAATTCATCTCATAGAAAAACTTAGGCTGGTCGAAATTAACACACGTATATATATATATATATATATATATATATGATCATAAATCTTCTCCTAAGATGGATTTACTTGGTTGGCATGAATCCTTTCCTTAGGTGGATTTATTTGGTTGTCAAGAATCCTTATCTAAAAGGAATTCTATCCTTTATATATATATATATATATATATATATATATATATATATATATATATATATGGGCTGGCCAAAACTTCATTGGATATATATTATGATCACAAATCTTTTCCTAAGAAGGATTTACTTGGTAGTTAAGAATCCTCTCCTTAGGTAGATTTACTTGGTGGTTAAGAATCCTTTTCTAAATGAATTCTGTCCTACACCAATACTCCTAATCCAACTCAATAGTGTATTTGTAACTATATAAAAGACTTTCAAATTTGATTAGATAAATAATTCTGTTTATTTATCTACTTATCAAATATAGTCTTTAATTTTAATTATACTACCAACAATAGTATAATTTTAGGAGACCAACTCCTTTTAGGAAAAAGATTTTGAATTTTAATTAAATAATTAATTAATAAATAAAATATTTAATTTCCATTTAATTAAATAATAAAATAAAAGTAATATAATTTAAGCTTTTCTTAATAGCCTTGCCGCCCAACACATGTATTTAGGCCATATATTATTTTTCTTATTTTATTAAATCAATTTGACCTTAATAAATAAGTCCATATGTGAACTAGACCCATTCTTACAAAAAGAAACAAGTTCACATGCCTTAATACAATTCTAGATGGACCCCTAAATTGGTCTGGTAGAATATATCAAGTGATCCATGCAAGTTCGTGTGGATTGGGGATCTTGGTGAGCTATCTAAATTTAAGCTCCAACAGACACAACCCAATCACAATCAACAAATGATTCACCTAGGTCCAATCTATTTAATTTTAGCTCATTCCACTAAAGAACTAAAATTAAACTCTTAAATAAAGATAGAATAAGTTGATGTTACTCATTCATACCCTAGACAACCTTATTAGAGAAAGCGTATCATCGTGAAGAATATCAGTAATCGCCAAGAGCTCATAGACCACCTATAGCTCTCCAAGTTACCATATTTACTCATATGACCACATTTTAAACTTGAATATTTTTACTTGTCCAAAAGCCATGTTTCAATAGACACTACTGAAAACTTAACATTAAGATTTAATATCCAATACCTCAAAACATCCATATGATGGTATTATACTCTCATTCAATAAATGGAGCCACGATGTCCATACCTATAAATGAAGTCCTCCATTGATTAACAAATAAATACGACCAAACTATCGAGGATAGACTATGCTATATAATGTACTCATTTATAGCTCAAATGATAACACTTGCAACCATAAGTCCATGATTTATCTCAGGATTGAGATAGACTCTCCGATTTTCTTCAAAAGAAAACTTTTATCCATTGACGGTTCTAGATAAACTATTTCATTTTGATCATATTCAATGCACCCAGTGCACTATTCTTTTGCCCATAGACGCCACACTTTGATGATTTTAGACTCATCATAACACATTTGATCTCACTCTAATGTTAGCAAAAGAATCTACAACTTTGACAAGATAAAGGTGCCCAACCTTTATCTTAAGTTGTGAATGTTATTCAAGACTAACTAAAGAATTGTGTCTACCTCATACATATTCAGATGTACGAACAATTCTTCTTTTCTCATAGTCTTTTGATCTTATGATTATTTAATTTTGACAAGTTTAATAATTAAAATATAAATGCTATAAGATTTGTTAAAAATGAAATCACTTTATTCATATGAAAAGATTGTCAAATACATTACTATACTCTTGCTATCGAGCATAATCCTATCATTCTCCCACTTGATCTATAGCAAATATGTCATATCTCTCATCCCCATGTTCTCTAGATGCCCATCAAAACTCTTTTGTGGCAGAGCCTTTATAATGGGATCCGCTAGATTTTCTTCTGACGTATCTTGGTAATCGTCACGTCACCCCTATGCACAATTTTCCTTTGAAGGTGATAATTTCTTTCAATTTGTTTCTCTCTCTTATGACTTTTTGGTTATCTAGAATTAGCTACTGCTCCACTATTGTCACAATAGATGGTGATTTGCTTATTCGTATCGGGAACCACTTCCAAGTCAATCAAGAATTGGCATAGCCAAATTTCCTCGCATGCGGCAACATACTCGGCTTCTATGGTGAAATCGGTAATACGAGATTGCTTGATACTCCTCCATATGACTGCCTCTCCTCCAATAGTAAACACAGATCCTGATGTTGATTTCCTGGAGTCAGAATCTGACTGAAATTCAGAATCAGTATACCCAACGGGAATTAAATCCCCTCTAGAGTATACAAGCATATATTCTCTCGTTCTCCTTAGATACTTGAAAATATGCTTGACTGCCATTTAGTGATCAAGACCAGGCTTCGATTGAAACCTGCAAACTATGCCCACAACAAAACAAGTATAGCATTGCATACATGAGACTTCCAACAGCCGATGCATCTGGAACCCTACTCATGAAATGCTCTTCATTCTCATTCTTAGGAACTTGTTCCTTGGAAAGTTTGTTTCCATGTCTGAAGGTAACATACCTTTCTTGGAATCTTGCATGGAAAACCTAGACAAGATTTTATATATGTATGAAGCCTGGGATAATGCAATCGTTCTATTCTTTCTATCCCTTATTATTTTGATACCAAGAATATAACTTGCTTCTCCTAAGTCCTTCATATCAAATTGTTTTCCTAGCCATTCTTTTATTGATGTGAATACACCTACATCGTTTCCGATGAGTAGTATATCATCAATGTAAAGAACTAGGAAAACCAACTTGTCGCCTTTAGTCCTTTTGTATACACAAGGTTCATTAAGGTTTTGAATAAATCCAAAACTTTTTACAGCTTGATCGAACCTTATGTTCCAGGATCTGGATGCTTGCTTCAATCCATATATGGATCATTGCAACTTGCATACCCTTTCCTCTTGGCCCTTTTCAATGAATCATTCTGGTTGCATCATATAGATGCTTTCATCAAGACTTACATTAAGGAAAGTTGTCTTGACGTCCATTTGCCAAATCTCTAGGTCTAGAGATGCCGCAATGGATAAGAGTATTCTAATGGATTTAAGCATGGCCACCAGAGAGAATGTTTCTTCATAATCGATACTTTCCTTCTGTGTATAACCTTTAGCTACCAATCTAGCTTTAAAGGTTTCCACATTTCCATCCATTCCTCTTTTCCTCTTGTATACCCACTTGCACCTAATGGGTTTAATCCTTTTAGGCAAGTCTACAAGAGACCAAACTTTGTTTTTGAACATAGATTCAATTTCAAATTGCATTGCCCTTTGCCAATGGCGACAATCAACATCTTCTATTGCTTCATTGTACTTATAGGGTTTATCGTCGTCTGGAGGATTCTCTACAGATTCTCCTAGACCGATGTATCTCTCGGGTTGTCTAACAACCCTCCCACTAAGACGAGGTATGGTAGATTGTTGATCTTGTGTTGGTACGAAACTTACAATTGGTCTTGGTTGTGAAACATTTTGTGGAATTGTATCTCCTAAAAGCTCATTCAGGACAATTCTAATTTTAGGCACAAAATTATTCATACAGTTATTTTCCAGAAATTTAGCATTTGTCGAAACAAAAACTTTAAGATCTGAAAGTCTAAAAAATAATATCATTTTTTTCCTTTTGTATACCCTACAAATATGCTTGTTTCTGAACGGAACTCCATCTTTTCTGTCTTTCCTTTTAACACTGCACAGGATATCCAAATATTCTTACGTGTTGTAAACAAGGCTTTCGCCAGGTTCACAACTCATGCGGTGTTTTATGAACTGACTTATACGGTACATCGTTTAGAATGTACATTGCGGTTATCCCCAAAAAGAATTAGGGAGCGTTGAATAACTCAACATAGACCTAACCATGTCCAAAAGAGTTCTATTTCTCCTTTCTACCACCCATTTTGTTGAGGTAGGTCTGGTGTAGAAAACTGAGAAATTATCCCATTATCAATAAGATATTGCTGAAACTCACCAGATAGATATTCTTTGCCACGATCAGATCTCAAGATTTTTATGTGTTTCTCAAGCTGATTTTCATCTTCAGCTTTAAATGTTTTGAACATGTCAAAAGCATATGACTTATGCCTCATGAGATACACAGAGCCAAATCTTGAGTGATCATCCGTGAAAGTGATGAAGCACTCATATCCATTTCTACCTTGAATGCTCATGAGTCCACACACATTAGTGTGTATCAAACCTAAACATTCAATGGCTCTTGTGCCTTTGGTCCTAAACGACATTTTGGTCATTTTACCTTCCAAACAAGATTCATAAGTTGGTATATCATCAACCTTTAAGTAATTTAGAGGTCCGTCACATACCAATATTTTAATCCTATTAAGGTTAATATGACCTATGCACAAATGCCATGGGTAGGTTTCATCTTTTGATAATTTTACTCTTTTATGATTAGGTTCCGTTGATTCCATGTCTAACAAGTGAGAGATATTTCCATGCAAATAGAATAAACTGTTTTCCAATGTACCTTTGCAAATAATTTTTTCATTCTTACTAATAATAAAAGCTTTATTCAAAGTAACCGAATAACGAAATTTATTTAAACAAAAATTCCTCTTGAATTGTGGTACATAATAAACGTTTATTAAAACTAAATGCCTATAAGAATCTAAATTGATTCTAATATCTCCAACTACACTAGTAGACACCAATGATCCATTGCATAAATGCAAGTTAAATTCATTCTTATTCGGTCTATTTCCTCTGACCCATTTCACCACAAAGGAAACACTTCCCTTTGACCTCGGTTAATTTCTTGGTCTCCTTTTAAGAAGGCCCAAGTTGTTTTTTCCTCTGTTGTTTCTTGACCTTCTAACGGGTCTTAATAGTAGCAACTTTACCAACCATATGAATCCCTGTCTAGAGACATCATCATATCGGCAGCAGTCTCCATTCCTTCATGTTGTTGTTATAACACGTTGGAGATGACGGCCATAATGTAACGTACATTTAGCCATCTGATCTAAAGACTTCCACTACTGATACTCATCTATTTGCTCCTGAGTAGATTCATTAGTTTGGTGGTTAAGGAATATACAGAATGAACTTATACCTTTCAGCTTGCAACAACAACCCAATATTCCTTATCCATGTGACATAATTATCATCAGTTAAAGTATTATCTTTTAGGATATTGATTAGGGATGGGGTCATGATTTCTTTTTAATAACAAAAATTACATAAGTAAACAATCATGATATACTACTTTTGAATATTTATCTTGAATTAAATAAAATAATTCAATCGTAAAAATTCAACGGTGATCCAAAACCTATAAATGTCATGCCTCCTTTGGGAGTTCACAACATTTACTAGTTGGACTAGGTCCCACCTAATTGTTAACATAACAACCAACGTTTTCAATTTTAGCCTTGTTATTTTTATTAACAAGAACTCTCGGGAGGATATTAATAAAATTACATTGAGTGTAATACCAAGTTATCCACCTTCAATATAATCCCTCACGAATATCCCTCCTTTGGGACTAGATATCGTTTAGGCTAATTGTCTAGTCTATCCTTGTAAGGAAGTATCTTGCTAAACTCCATTCCTGAATACCTATTTGGGGGGGTTATTCACGAAACATAAAGTTCAACTAAACTTGGAGGCCGTAGGTGTTCCGAAACACCTTCTCCCACTCAATTGTTTAAGACGTGTGATCAAATTCCAAAGAATGATTTACCAAGTTATCTAGATGCCAATTTAGATACTTAAACCATTCAATGCATGTTCATACCAAAAGAGATATATGAGTGGCACTCCTATTCTATATGACATTATTAAACAATGACAAACATTGCAGTATTTACAAAAATATAAATAGCTACAATTTTGGTCCATCCTAGAAAAACAAGTAAATTACATATGTCTTGGAATAAAAAACTTATTTCTTGGCAAACAAGTCTTCACGCACCTTCGTCGTCCGGACTCTCTCGGCTACCTCCCATGGGCATGCACACCCTTGGCCCCTACACATGGGTGTGCGCATGCCATAAACCTATAAAGGGCTGCCATGCGCAGTCCATGGCTTCCATAGGGCTGTCGTGCGCAGCCCACGCCACGATAAAACGTGGTTGCATGCTCTTCGCACGCACGTTCGTTGTTACGGCTCGCACGGTCCCAAACTTGTTCCGGTTGCTCCTAATTCTTCAAACCTTCGAGTATTCGATACTTGAATGTATTACAGAAGAATTTAAATAATAAAATACTGTAGTTTTTTTTATTATTATTACAACAACAACAACAACAAAAACTTAGAAACTACCAAGAAGGAAATTATGGCGATGATAGACCACCCTTCTTGTTACAATCCCAAAACAAAATACATTGAAATTCTTGGACCAAAATTGAACAATAACAAACCACATAGAAAACATATATATATATATATATATATCCATACATTCCAATGTAAATATATATATGCGAATACCTAGAGTGTCATCTCTTCCTATTACATGCATATATACATTAAAAATAAAAATATACACGAACACATACATCAATTAATCAAGGGTACAACTAGGCTCTGATACCAATTGTAGGAAAAAAACGGTTTAAAACTCAACAGAAGCGTGAGAAAATGAAAACTAGGGTTTGCGTATAAATAAAAAAATTCCCTTTTAATAAAAAGAACCTTAACCCTAGATTAATTGATGTATATAAAAAGTATCGTACCTTTTTTTTCATGCTGATTGAACTAGCGTCGAATTTAATCCATAAGATCTTCCAATCCAATCATGAACGTGAATCACCTAAGAGTGTGGGCTCCCTTTCTTCTTTGTTATTCACAATAATCCTCGAAGAGAAAAACCAAGAATGTCCAGTCACTTTTGAATTATCAATCAATTTAATTGAAACTCGCGTGAACCTTGATTCGATATTGTATAAAAAACTCTTTTGATTCAAAGGATACTAGTGTACTACCGAAAACAAAAACATTCCCCTTTTTTCTCATCTTGGCCGAATTCACACTATCTCTATGATTTGGTCGAATTTTGTCCAGAGTAAAAAACAAAATTTTCTCCCTCAAAATTCTCTCTTGCTAGGCCAAATTCACTTGAAAATTGCTTAGCATGGCAGAAATTCATCTTATAGAAAAACTTAGGCTGACCAAAATTAACATACGTAAATATATTGGCTGGCCGAAATTTCATTGGATATTTATTAGGATCACAAATCCTTTCTTAAGAAAGATTTACTTGGTAGTTAAGAATCTTTTCCTTAGGTAGATTTACTTGGTGGTTAAGAATCCATTTCTAAATGAATTATATTCTACACCAAGACTCCTAATCAACTCAATAGTGTATTTGTAACTATATTAAAGACTTCCAAATTTGATTAGATAAATAATTCCTTTTATTAATCTACTTATAAATATAGTCCTTAATATTAATTATACTACCAAAAATAGTATAATTTTAGGAGACCAACTCCTATTAGGAAAAAGATTTTGATTTTTTATTGAATAATTAATTAATCAACAAATTAATTAATTTCCATTTAATTAAATAATAAAATAAAAATAATATAATTTAAGCTATTCTTAAAAGTCTTGCCGCTTAACACATGTATTTAGGCCATATATTATTTTTCTTATTTTATTAAATCCATTGGACCTTAATAAAAAAATCCACATGTGAACTAGACTCATTCTTACAAAAAGAAACAAGTTTACATGCCTTTATACAATTTTAGATGGACCCCTAAATTGGTCTGGTAGAATATATCAAGTGATCCATGCAAGTTCGTGTGGATTGAGGATTTTGGCGGGCTATCTAAATGTAAGCTCTAACAGACACAACCCAATCACAATCAACAAATGATTCACTTAGGTCCAATCTATTTAATTTTATTTCATTTCACTAAAGAACTAAAACTGAACTCTTAAATAAAGATAGAATAAGTTGATGTTACTCATTCATACCCTAGACAATCTTATTGGAGAAAGTGTATCCTCATGAAGAATACCAGTAATCGCCAAGAGCTCATAGACCACCTATAGCTCTCCAAGTTGCCATATTTACTCATATGACCACATTTTGAACTTGGATATTTTGACTTGTCCAGAAGCCATGTTTCAATAGACACTATTGAAAACTTAACATTAAGATTTAATATCCAATACCTCAAAACATCCATATGATGGTATTCTACTCTCATTCAATAAATAGAGCCACGATGTTCATATTTATAAATGAAGTCCTCTGTCGATTAACAAATGAATACCACCAAACTATCGAGGATAGACTATGCTATTTAATCGTACTCATTGATAGCTCAAATGATAACACTTGCAACCATAAATCCATCATTTATCTTAGGATTGAGATAGACTCTCTGATTGTCTTCAAATGAAAACTTTTATCCATTGACAGTTCTGGATAAAGTATTTCATTTTGATCTTATTCAATGCACCCAGTACACTAGATTCTTTTGCTCAAAGACACCACACTTTGATGATTTTAGACTCATCTTAACACATTTGATCCCACTCAAATGCTAGCAAAAGAATCTACAACTTTGACAAGATAAATGAGCCCAACCTTTTATCTTTAGTTGTGAATGTTATTCAAGACTAACTAAAGAATTGTGTTTACCTCATACATATCTAGATGTATGAACAATTCTTCTTTTCTCATAGTCTTTTGACCTTATGATTATTTACTTTTGACAATTATAATAATTAAACTATAAATGCTATAAGATTTGTTAAAATAGAAATCACTTTATTAATATGAAAAGATTGTGAATACATTATTATACTATTGCTATCGAGCATAATTCTAATATAATCAATATCCTAAAGGATAATACTTAAACTGATGATAATAATGTCACATGGAAAAAGAATAGTGGGTTGTTGTTGCAAGCTGAAAAGTATAAGTTCATCCTGTATACTCCTAAACCACCTACTCCTACTAATGAATCTATTCAGGAGCAAAAACATGATTATCAGTAGAGAGAGTCTTCAGATGAGATGGCTAAATGTATGTTACATTATGGCCACCATCTCCGACGTGATACAACAGCAACATGAAGGAATGGAGACTGCTGCCGATATAATGATGTCTCTAGAGAAGATGTTTGCTATGAGGTCAAGGATGACTAAGAGAGAGATAGTTACTGCCTTTATGAATTTGAGGATGAAACCTGGACAGGCTGTGAAAGATCATATGATGAAAGTCATAGCACATCTCAACATTGTTGAACTGAATGGTGCTGAGATAGATGATGAGACAAAAATTGACAGGATTGTCAACTCACTATCAGATTCCTTTGATCAATTTAAGTTGGACTACACCTTGAACAATAAGGAATGCACCTTGCATGGCCTGATGTAAGATGATCAATGCACCAAGAAAATCCTTGTGTAAGGCAAGGGTTAAGAGATTCATACGGTTAGTAAAGTTGATACTATTAAGACCCATAAGAAGGTCAAGAAACAACACAAGAAAAATCAACTTTGGCCTAACCAGAAGGAGTTACCGGGAAAGGAAAAGACTGAATGAGAATGAATTCATCTTGCATTTAGACAATGGAGCGTTGGTGTCTACTAGTGTAGTGGGAGATATTAGAATCAATTTAGATTCTTATAGGCATTTTGTTTTAATAAACGTTTACTATGTACCGTAATTCAAGAGGAATTTAATTTTGGTCTCTTGTCTAAATAAATTTGGATATTCGGTTACTTTTAATAAAGGTTTTATTATTAGTAAGAATAACAAATTTGTTTGTAAAGGTACATTGGAAAACGGTTTATTCTACATGCATAGAAATATCTCTCACTTGTAAGACATGGAATCAACGAAACCTAATCTTAAAAGAGTAAAATTATCAAAAGATGAAACCTACTAATGGCATTTGTGCCTAGGTCATATTAACCTAAATAGGATTAAAAGATTGGTTAGTGACGGACCTCTAAGTGACTTAAAGGTAGATGATCTACCAACTTATGAATCTTGTTTGGAAGGTAAAATGACCAAAAGTTCGTTTACGACCAAAGACACAAGAGCCATCGAATGCTTAGGATCGATACACATTGATGTGTGTGGACCTATGAGTATTAAAACTAGAGGTGGATATGTTTACTTCGTCACTTTCATGGTTGATCACTCAAGATTTGGCTATGTGTATCTCATGACACATAAGTCGGATGTTTTTGACAGGTTCAAAACATTTAAATCTGAAGTAGAAAATCAGCTTGAGAAATGCATAAAAATCTTGAGGTCTCTTCGTGGTGAAGAATATCTATCTGGTGAGTTTCAACAATATATTATTGATAATGGGATAATTTCTCTGTTTTTTACACCAGGTAGACCTCAACAAAATAGGGTGGCAGAAAGAAGAAATAGAACTCTTTTGGACATGGTTAGGTCTATGTTGAGTTATTCAACGATTCCTAATTATTTTTAGGGACATGCTTTACAAATTGCTATATACATTCTAAACGATGTACCATCTAAGTCGGTTCCTAAAACACTGCATGAGTTATGGACCAGGCAAAATCCTAGTTTACCACACTTATGGATACTTGGATGTTTTGCGCACGTGTTAAAAGGAAAGACAAAAGATGGAGTCTCATTCAGAAACATGCATATTTGTAAGGTATCCAAAAGGAAAAAAATGATATTATTTCCAAATGCTAAATTTCTAGAAGAGGACTATATGAATAAATTTGTGCCTAAAAGTAGAATTGTTCTGATGAGCTTTCAAGAGATACAATTCCACAAAAGGTTTCACAACCAAGTCTAATTGTAAGTTCTATACCAACACACAAGATCAACAATCTACCATACCTCATCGTAGTGGGAGGGTTAGTAGAAAACCCGAGAGATACATCAGTCTAGAAGAATCTGTAGAGAATCTTTCGGACGACGATGATCCCTATACGAACAAGAAAGCAATGGAAGATGTTGATTGTCGCCATTGGCAAAAGGCAATGCAATCCGAAATTGAATCTATGTTCAAAAACAAAGTTTGGTCTCCTGTAGACTTGCCTAAAGGGATAAAATCCATCGGGTACAAGTGGGTATATAAGAGGAAAAATGAATGGATGGAAAGGTGGAAACCTTTAAAGCTTGATTGTTAGCTAAAGGTTATACACAGAAAGAAGGTATCGATTATGAAGAAACCTTCTCTCCAGTGGCCATGCTTATTGGAATTCTTGATAAACTAATTTATATGTTACAGCCAGAAGGATTCATTGAAAAAAGCCAAGAGGAAAGGGTATGCAAGTTGCAAAGATCCATATATGGATTGAAGCAAGCATCCAGATCCTGGAACATAAGGTTCGATCAAGTCGTAAAAAGTTTTGGATTTATTCAAAACCTTGATGAACCATGTGTATACAAAAAGAATTAAAGGTGACAAGTTGGGTTTCCTAGTTCTTTACGTTGATGATATACTACTCATCCGAAACGATATAGGTGTATTGACATCAGTAAAAGAATGGTTAGTAAAACAATTTGATATGAGGGACTTATGAGAAGAAACTTATATTCTTGGTATCTAAGTCTTAAGGTATAGAAGGAATAGAACGATTACATTATCCCAAGCTTCATACATAGATAAAATCTTGTCTAGGTTTTCCATGCAAGATTCCAATAAAGGTATGTTAACTTTCAGACATGGAATTAAACTTTCGAAGGAATAAGTTCCTAAGAATGAGCATGAAGAGCAATTCATGAGTAGGGTTCCATATGATCGGCAGTTGGAAGTTGCATGTATGCAATGCTCTATACTAGACCAGATATTTGTTTTGATGTGGACATAGTTAGAAGGTTTAATTCGAAGCCTGGTCCTGATCACTGGATGACAGTCAAGCGTATTTTCAAGTATCTCTAAAGAATGTGAGATTATATGCTTGTATATTCTGAAGGGGATTTAATTCTCGTTGGGTATACAGATTTTGATTTTCAGTCAGATTCTGACTCTAAGAGATCAACATCAGGATCTGTGTATACTATTCGAGGAAGGGCAGTCATATGAAGAAGTATCAAGCAATCTTGTATTGTTGATTCCACCATCGAAGCCCAGTATGTTGCCGCATGCAAGGCTGCTATAGAGGTTGTCTGGCTCCGTCAATTCTCAATTGACTTGGAAGTGGTCCTGATGCTAATAAATAGATCACTATCTATTATGACAATACTGGAGCAGTGGCTAACTCGAGAGAACCAAAAGTCATAAGAGAGGGAAACACATTGAAAGAAAGTATCACCTTCTGAGGGAAATTATGCATAGGGATGATGTGACGATTACTAAGATCACGTCAGTAGATAATCTAGCAGATCCCTTTACAAAGGCTCTTCCATAAAAGAGTTTTGATGGGCATCTAGAGAACATGGGGATGAACGATATGACACATTTGCTATAGAGCAAGTGGGAGATTATTAGGATTATGCTCGATAGAAAGAGTATAATAATGTATTTGACAATCTTTTCATATTAATAAAGTGATTTCTAGTTTAACAAATCATATAGCATTTATAGTTTAATATTATAATTGTTAAAAGTAAATAATCATAAGGTCAAAAGACTATGAGAAAAGACCAATTGTTCATACATCTAGATATGTATGAGGTAGACACAATTCTTTAGTTAGTCTTGAATAATATTCACAACTTAATATTAAGGTTAGGCGCCTTTATCTTGTCAAAGTTGTAGATTCTTCTACTAGCATTTGAATGGGATCAAATGTCTTATGATGAGTCTAAAATCATTAAAGTGTGGTGTCTTTGGGCAAAAGAATCTAGTGCACTAGGAGCATTGAATTGGATCACAGTGAAATACTTTATCGAGAACCGTCAATGGATAAAAGTTTTCAGTTGATGACAATCGGAGAGTCTATCTCAATCCTGAGATAAATTATGAACTTATGATAACAAGTGTTGTCATTTGAGCTATCAATGAGTACAATTATATAGCATTGTCTATCCTCGAAAGTTTGGTGGTAGTCATTTGTTAATTGATAGAGGACTTTATTTATAGATACGGACATCGTGGCTCCATTTATTAAATGTGAGAAGAATACCATCGTATGGATATTTTGAGGTATTGGTTATTAAATCTTAATGTTAAGTTTTCAATAGTGTTAATTAAAACATGGCTTTTAGACAAGTGAAAATATCCAAGTTAAAAATGTGGTCATATGAGTAAATATGGTAACTTGGAGGTCTATGAGCTATTAGCAATTATTGGTATTCTTCACGAGGATACACTTTCTCTATTAAGATTGTCTAGGACATGAATGAGAAATATTTACTTATTCTATCTTTATTTAAGTGTTCAATTGTAGTTCTTTAGTGGAATGAACTAAAATTAATATATTGTACCTAAGTGAATCATTTGTTGATTGTGATTAGATTATGTCTATTAAGCTTAAATTTAGATAGCCCGCAAAAATCCCCAATCCACACGAACCTGCATGGATCACTTGATATATTCTACCGGATCAATTTAGCGGTCCATCTAGAATTGTATTAAGGCATGTGAACTTGTTTCTTTTTGTAAAAATGGGTCTATTTCACATGTGGACTTTTTATTAAGGTCCAATGGATTTAATAAAATAAGAAAAATAATATATATGCTTATATGATGTCAAGGGCGGCAAGGCTAATATATAAAAGCCTAGTATATTAATTTTTATTTAATTATTAAATTAAATGGAAATCAATTAATTTGTTGATTTTTTAATTATTTAATTAAAAGTCAAAATCTTTTTTCCTAATAGGAGAAGGTCTCCTAATATTATACTATTGTTTGTATTATAATTAATATTAAAAACTATATTTGATAAGTAGATAAATAAAATGAATTATTTATCTAGTCAAATTAGGAAGTCTTTAATATGGTCACAAATACACTAATGTGTTGGATTAGGAGTCTTGGTGTAGGAAAGTACTCTTTTTGGAAAAGGATTCTTGGTCACTAAGTAAATCCACCCAAGAATAGGATTCTTGCATGTTCGGTCTATTTCTATACATGTTTTTGGTCTCCATTTCCTATTATTTGTGCTTTGTTCTTGGGTGAAATTAGGTATTTTATGTGTTTGTTGAGCATGTGTTGGTCACATTCCATTCAAAGGGTGTTGGATGTTATTTTGGAGGAAAAGAGTAAAAATTTGATTTTCTGAGCAATACATAATAGCTAGATTATGGGCCTATATCTCTCAGCTCCGATCAAATTGTGTATCCTACTACCTATGGATTGAAATCCCTAGACGTCGAGTATCCAGTACAATTTACGGATCGCAATTCCGATATTCATAGAAGACGTTATAAGGAATTTAGAAACCGAAGGTTAGTGCTGAAAAGTCAATTGCGGCCTAGACCGCCATCCAGGCACAAGACCTAGCCAGCGGTCTGCGGAGCAGTACTTGGCAGAGGAATTCAGCATTCTGGACCGTGGTGACCTCCAGAGCGACCTAGGCCGCGGTTAGATGAATTTTTGGCAGAAAACCACTCTCAATTGGTCCAGAATTGTTCCAAAATTTCCCAAATCAAATTATAATGATTTTAGAAGACCAAAACATGTTTGAGAAACTTCCAAAACTTAAATTATGAGTCAAACATCAAAAGAGGAAATTCAATTTAGGAAAGGATTCTCATTCCTTGTTTCATTCTATTTTCCCACTTGATGGATTTCCTAAACCTAAGAAGAATTGAGGGTTTATAAGGAAAAATCACATATAAATACTTCCTATTCTTTGCAATTCAAGGAGATTCCTGTAATCCCCCACCTCTCTATCACGATACATCACCTCACAACTTCCATTAATCGTTGCGCATTTGAAGATTTGAAGACGAAGAAAAATTCATCATTGAAGATTTAAAGAATCCGTTTGAGGCCTCAATGGGTTTTATTGTTTCTCTCTCTTCTCTTTCTATTTTTTGGCCATGTGTAACTTATTCCATACTGGGGAATCAATGTAAAACTCTATGATTGCTCTTTGTTAGAATTGACTATATTTAATTATATTAAGTTTTGATTCATTCAATTCTTATGTCTTTATTCTTTATTCTTGTTAATGCATGATCATACATTGGCATGAATTTAGGGTTTGATAATTTAATGATTGAGGTTGGAGTATTGATCTATACGTAATCTTAATTAATATTCAATTGAATGGATAAAACTGATCTTAGCATTGATCTATGCAAGTAGGTTTTGGTTCATTGTTCTTCCACTTCATGGGTTCTCGATTGTAGTTTGCGCCATTGATCTATGGGTAAATTGTAATTGAGAACACTTGATTCATCTTAGGATCATTCGGTAACAATCATACTTATGATAAGAACAAAGCCTTAACTTGATTAATATCTTTCATAGTCAATTTGAAATATTGTGTAAACATAATAGGGGAGCATTGATGACCTAGTGCTTTATCACCTTTGATCACAACCAAATCTTTTCAATTGCTTTCTTAGTTTTTATATAATTTACTTTTAGCTTTAAATCAAGCTCAACAATCTTCTTGTTACTTTAATTTATCTTTAATTAGAATTAGTTTTAATCGATAAATCTCTAGTCTTCGTGGGAATGATCCTTACTTGCCGTTGTACGATATCTTTACGATTCGTGCACATGCGAGTATTGTTTTTATGAAACACGAATTTACAACACATACAGTTTTTGGCACCGTTGACAGGGACCAGTTGAATTTATTGGTTAATTCTGGTTTAATTTTTTGTAATAGATTTAATTAGTTAGGTAGTAGAGTTATTAATTTTAGATTTTTAGTTTTTGTTTTATTTTATTTTATTTTTGTAGTTTACTGTGTGTCTGCCTTTTGTTTTAGGTTTCAACGGTGAATGCAAGGTAGAAGATCACTGCAAGGAAAATTACTATTGTTGAACGACAAAACTGATCGTGTTAGACAAAGAACAATGGGGATGGAAATCGCAACATCCAAGAGGTTCCGGATCTTTCAGCTTTACCTATCAAAACCATGAAGGATTACAGCTTGCCTATAGTTGATAATCACCCTCTATGCATTGCACTAGATTAGGCAGGTAGAAACTATGAGCTAAAAAGTTTCCATTACAATCTGTTGCCTGCTTTCTATGGACTGTCGAATGAAGATGTGCTTAAATTTCTCAGAGAGTTCTATGCAATTATTCAAGCTTTTCCAATTACTAGGGTGACAGAAAACCAGCTCCGTATGAGATGTATTCCACATGCTCACAAGGAAAAGGCGAAGGCATGGCTTTTGACTTTGTCTCTAGAGTCACTGACAACATGGGAAGAGGTGGTAGATAGACTTACTGATCAGTTTTATTCTCCTCAGAAGACCAGTGAGATCAGGTCTAAGATTACAAATTTCTTTCAAGGGGACCAAGAGTCATTATATGATGCATGGGAGCGTTACAAGATGCTGCTGTTTGATTGTCCTCAGCATGGATATCAAATGCACCAACTCTGTCAGTGGTTTTATGCTGGACTAAATGACGTTTCAACTGTCTTAGTGAATAATGCATGTGGAGGATCCATGACTGACAAGACTCCAGAAGAATTGCAAACTATCTTCGAAAAACTTGTTAGAAATTCCGGAGAGAATAACTCTAAAAGTAGGGAGGAAGTTTATGAAGTAATTACTAGTGCCGGGAACTCAATGCAAATGTCACAAATGCAAAAAAACTATGGAAATGCTTGCCAATCAGGTGGCTGAGAGAAGAACAATGTAAGGGATATGAGTAACCAGGGTATGGTACAGAAGTGTTTAAAGCAAGAGGTCCTTGACTCAATAATGAGGAAGAAGTACAAGCTATGAACAATTTTAACTCTCGACCTTGGAATGATCCTTTTTCAAACGCATACAATCCAGGGTGGAGAAATCATCCAAACTTCTCTTGGGGAGATAATCAAGGTACCTAGAACCCGTGGGGAAATAACAAAAATTATGGCCAGAGACAGTATGATGCTAGTACCCAGCAGAATCTTGTATCTCAACCTACAAATCAATCATTGGAAGATACAATGAAGCAATTTATACAAACTATGGACCAGAGGATGAATCAGCATGATAAAAGATTCCAAGACACTGATGTGAGAATGCAAAATTTTGATGCTTCATTAAGAAGATAGAAACACGAATGGGGCAACTAGTTGAAGCTAATCAAAGGAATGAACAAGGAAGATTTTAAAGTTATACTGAGCAGGCAAAGGCCATCACAGCTCATTGGAATGGTAAAGATTTAAATAATGATAAACCTGCTGAATATTTAATGCTTCTACTAATGTTCAGGTTTCTTGAAGAAGACTAGTGAACTAGGAGAAAATGAAGAGCTTAAGGTAGAGAAGTCCAAGGATACATCGAAAATTCACAAATCACCTATTTTTTTTCCATCCAAAGTTCAAAGGAACAAGCTCAACCAATCATTCAAAGAGATCTATAATATCCTGTCAAATGGCAATGTTAGTCTGCAAACCATGGAAGAGATTCATAAGATGCCAGCCTACGCAAGGTATTTCAAAGAACTCAATTCAAGAAGTAGGAAGATTGCTTCAAACGAGACTGTGCCAATTCCAGATGGAGCAAGTGAAATACTCCAAAAGAAGTTGCCACTGAAACTTAAGGATCCTGGAAGTTTAAACATCACAATCACAGTGGGAGAACAAGGAAAGAGAGAGCCACACTGGATCTAGGGGCGAGCATTAATTTGATGTTGTATGTTGTACACAAAGAGATAGGGGTGAGTAATCTAAAACCAATCAACATGGAGCTTTCACTTGCAGATCGATCTATTAGGTATCTATTGGGGTTTATGCCATAAATATGTAATTTGTAAACGGATTTATGAAATAAATAAAAGGAAAAGTTCAATTCATTCTTGTTGTGTTGTTTATTTTATAACTTGTGCATATATTTAACATCCAAGATTGCTGGATGTAATCTCGAACTATGTATATGAGTGTCATATACAGATGGATAAAGTAATAGACGTGCAATCTAAAGAGTCCATAGATAGCAAATAAAGCTGGGTACTTTATTTGTGGTTAATCAATAGTTGCGGTCTATTCTGTAATGTACGATGATTCTATCCTGAATCATTCATATGAGACATGGGAATGGAGGCACCTTGTATGATGTGATCATATAGTACTGGGCCATGATCTATATGAATCTCTCAACAAGATTTGTTTACCGATGAGATTTATATATATCAACTAAGGATGGCTATATGTGGGTGATCTTAATCCTGAGTGTCTTATCGACTCCTTCAGGTTAGATCGTTGTCTTTGATATACCATAGGTGAGGTCGGATGTAGTTCATGATCAATATGCTATGTATGATGAGATTGCGGTTTCGCTTGTGGCTGGGAAGGTTTGTACACAATAGTGGAATCCACTTCTTCTTATGAGAAGTAGATTGTAGTTCCCTTAAGGGTTGATTCGGGGCTTGGATAATATGAGCGCTCTCCTAATTCCGTAAGGAAATAGGATTTATTGTCTATTAGAGAATCAACGGTACTTAAAGGATACATGTAATTAGAGGGGTATAATGGATATTATGACCCAGCTCCAATTATGAACTACCATGGAGGATCACACCATATGCAAAGTTATATCGATGGACACCGAGTTATATCGATCTATGTAAAAACGTTTACAATTGAGAGAGTACATCTTCTGGTTTTTAGAGGAATAACACCGGAGTTAATAATTAAGAAATATTAATTATAGAGTTTAAATAATGATTACGAGGATTATTGGTGCTCAAAATATTGTGGGTCCATTAGGTCCCCTTGCTAGCCAGATTGATTTAGGTAACAAGGGTCACAGTTAACTAATTGGATTGTTCAATTAGTTGTGTTACGAAAGTGACACGTGTTTATATGGGAATTAATTGAAAAATGAGATTATTTAATTAATGATTGTTAATTGTTATATTAATTAAATAATTAGATTATTTAATTATATTGATAATTATGAATTATTAATTAACTATTAATTTGAGGGTGTTAGTTGATATATGGATTTAGGGGGATATAAAATAATAGGATTATTTTATTTTTACTAAATCATTTATCTAAGTATTTGAATTTAAGTTCAAATTCAAAATACTTATTATTATCACTTTTAATATATTAGATATATTTAAAAAGGATAATTAAAATATATATATATATATATATATCAATTAATAACACAAGAGATTGCATTGGATGCAAAATGGTGTGTGCACATGAAACATTAATCAAAAGAAGAATTTGCATTGGATGCAAATACTTGATACAAATATATATATATATATATATATATATTACAGACGTCTGCGGACCGATGAATTTACTGAAAAAAGGCATAGAGCTAAAGAGCCGCTAGAGCTTATACATACAGACGTCTGCGAACCGATGAATTTTAAAGCTAGTGGTGGTCATGAGTATTATGTCACCTTTATAGATGACTACTCAAGATACGGATACGTCTACCTGATGCAACGAAAGTTGGAAATATTTGAAAAGTTCAAAGAATTCCGAGCTGAAGTTGAGAATCAATTAGGTAGAACTATCAAGTCACTACGATCGGATCGTAACAGTGAGTACCTTGACCAAGAGTTTGAAGACTTCATGGTCGAGCATGGGATAGTTTTCCAACTCACAGCTCCCGGTACACCTCAACAAAATGGTGAGATCTATGATTAGTTTCTCATCATTACCAAATTGATTATGGGGAGGATATGCATTACAAATAGCGGCATACATTTTGAATGTGGTGCCATCCAAATATGTTCCTAAGACTCCCCTAGAGTTGTGGAATGGTCGTAAAGCTAGTTTGCTACATTTCCACATATGGGGGTGTCCAGCACACGTGCTAAAGAACAGAAGTGGAAAGCTAGACTCCAAGTATGTGATCTGCCTATTTGTAGGATACTCCAAGGAGACCAGATATGGACACTTGTATAGTCCAGAAGATAACAAAGTATTTGTATCGACAAATGCAACGTTTATTGAGGAAAGTTATATTAGCGACCATAAATCTTGTTCCAAGGTTGTATTAAATGAGTTGGAGCCTGGTGAGACTAGTGTTTCATCAACAAGAGTTATTGATCCACAAACATCTGAGAATCAGATGGTTCCTAATCAAGATACACTACCACCTAGACGTAGTAAGACAACCTGAACGCTATTTAGGTATAGGTGAGGGACAAGGTGTTGTCTGTGTTGATAGTGTGGATGATCCATTGACATTTAAGAATGCAATGGAAGATTCTGATAAAGAGAAATGGCTTAAAGCCATGAATCTTGATATGGAGTCCATGTAACTCAGTCTGGAATCTTGTAGACTTACCTAATGGGGTAAAACCTATATGGTGTAAGTGGATCTACAAGAGAAAGAAAGGAGTAGACGGAAAGATAGAGACCTACAAAGCAAGGCTAGTAGCCAAGGGTTATACCCAAAAAGAGGGGGTCGATTATGAAGAGACCTTCTCGCTTGTAGCCATGTTCAAGTCTATTAGGATTCTCTTATCCATTGCTACCTGTTTCGATTATAAAATTAGGCAAATGGATGTCAAGCTGCATTCTTGAATGGCAATCTTGATAAGAGCATCTATATGATGCAACCAGAGGGATTCGTGTCTCCAACTCAAGAGCAAAATGTTTGTAAGCCGCAAAGGTCCATCTATTGACTTAAGCAAACATCTAGATCTTGGAACATTAGGTTTGACGATGTTATTAAAACCTATGGCTTCGAGCAAAACGTCGTTAAGCCCCAGTGTCTACAAACGCATCTTTGACAAGAAAGTAGTTTTCTTAGTCCTACACGTAGATGATATTCTACTCATTGGGAATGATGTGGGAGTGTTGTCTGATGTAAAGGGCTGACTAGCTAGCCAATTCCAAATAAAATATTTGGGAGAGGCAAGTTATGTTCTAGGGATCCAACTTATAAGGGATCGTAACAACAAACTTATAACATTGTCTCAAGCATCATATATCGATAAGATTCTTATGCGATTTTCAATGGAAAACTCCAAGAAAGCTAATTTACCTTCCAGGCATGGAGTTCACTTGTCTAAAGGAACATTGTCCTAAGACACCTCAAAAAGTTGAGGATATGAGACGTGTACCTTATGCATCGGTAGTAGGCAGTCTCATGTATGCTATGTTATGCACGAGACCGGACTTCTGATATACAGTGGGAGTAGTCAGTAGATACTAGTTCAACCCTAGATTGGATCATTGGGTTGCTGTCCAGACAATTCTCAAGTATCTTCGGATAACGAGAGACTATATGCTAGAATATTCCATACAGGATTTGATCCTGTTAGGATACACGGATTCTAATTTTAAGTCATATAGGGATTCTAGGAAATCCACGTCTAGATCAGTATTCACCCTAGGTGGTGGAGCCATTGTGTGAAAAAGTATCAAGCAATCTTGCATTGCTGACTCCACCATGGAAACTTAATATATATCCGCTTGTGAAGCTGCTAAAGAGGTTGTTTGGCTCCGTAAGTTCTTGACTGATCTGGAAGTTGTTCTAGATCTGGATAGGTCCATCACACTTTATTGTGATAACAGTGGTACTGTGGCTAATTCCAAAGAACCAATAAGCCACAATAGAAGGAAGCATATAGAGAGAAAGTATCATCTTATTAGAGAGGTAATGTAGAGAAGAGATGTGATCGTAACAAAGATAGCCTCACAAGACAATCATGTTGATCCATTTACAAAGACTTTACCAGTTAAAGTGTTTTCGAGCCATCTAGATGGTCTAGGGTTACGAGACATTCCTCACATGCTTTAGTGCAAGTGGGAGAATGTTGGAGCTTATGCCCTAAAGATATAATTTGTAAACGGATTTATGAAAAAAATAAAAGGAAAAGTTCAATTCATTCTTGTTGTGTTGTTTATTTTATAACTTGTGCATACATTTAACATCCAAGATTGTCGGATGTAATCTCAAACTGTGTATATGAGTGTCATATATAGATGGATAAAATAAGAGACGTGCAATCTAAAGAGTCCATAGATAGAAAATAAAGCTGTGTACTTTATTTGTGGTGAATCTATAGCTACTGTCAATTCCGTAATATACGATGATTCTATCCTGAATCATTCATATGAAATATGGGAATGGAGGAATCTTGTATGATGTGATCATATAGGACTGTGACATGATCTATATGAATCTCTCACCAAGATCCGTTTACCGATAAGATTCATATATATCAATTAATGATGGCTATATGTGGGTGATCTAAAGCCTGAGTGTCTTATCGACTCATTCAGGTTAGATCGTGGTCTTTGATATATCATGGGTGAGGTCGGATGCAGTTCCCATTCAATAGGCTACGTATGATGGGATTACGGTTTGGGTTGTGGCTGGGAAGGTTTGTACACAATAGTGGAATCCACTCTTTCTTGTGAGAAGTATATGGTAGTTCTCTTAAGGGTTGATTTGGGGCTTGGACAATATGAGCGCTCTCCTAATTCCGTAAGGAAATAGGATTTATTGTCTACCAGAGAATCAATGGTACTTAAAGGATATATGTAATTAGAGAGGTATAATGGATATTATGACCCAGCTCCAATCATGTACTACCGTGGAGGATCACACCATATGTAATAGCTATATCGATGGACAACGAGTTGTATCGGTCTGTGTAAAAGCGTCTACAATTTAGAGAGTATAGCTTCGGGTTTTTAGAAGAATAACACCCGAGTTAATAATCAAGGAATATTAATTAAATAGTTTAATTACTGATTACGAGGATTATTGGAGTTCAAAATACTGTGGGTCCATTAGGTCCCCATGCTAGCCCGATTGATTTAGGTAACAAGGGTCACAGTTAACTAATTGGATTGTCCAATTAGTTGTGTTACGAAAGTGACACGTGTTTATGTGGGAATTAATTGAATAATGAGATTATTTAATTAATGAATGTTAGTAGTTAAATTAATTAAATAATTAGATTATTTAATTATATTGATAATTATTAATTATTAATTAACTATTAATTGGAGGGTGTTAGTTGATATATGGATTTAGGGGAAGATAAAATAATAGGATTATTTTATTTTTACTATATCATTTATCTAAGTATTTGAATTTAAGTTTAAATTTAAAATATTTATTTTTATCACTTTTAATATATTAGATATATTTAAAAAGGATAATTAATATATATATATATATATATCAATTTATAACACAAGAGATTGCATTGGATGCAAATTGGTGTGTGCACATGAAACATTAATCAAAAGAAGAATTTGCATTGGATGCAAATACTTGATACAAATAAAGATATATATATATATATTTAAAAACAAAAGTAAAGGTGCGTAAATGATAGATTTGTTAAAGAAAAAAAAGGAAGTTTTTTCTTACTTGGTGCACATATAGAGACGACAAAAAAAATATACATTGTGCTTCGTGTGCAGTGAACATAGATATGTAGATATATATATATATATATATATATATATATATATATTGTTTCATGCTTTGTGTGTTTTTGAAACATATAGAAGAAAGAGTTTCTTCAATTTCTCTATATCCTCCATTCAAGTTCCTGAGACCGTGATGCACCCACACGCAGTTGCCAATTTCTGGAGATATCAAGGAAGATCGAGTGGTTCAAGCAGGAGCACATTGTAAAGTGAAGGAGCTTCCAAACGTTGGTAAGATTGGTTCAGACATGAGTATATCGAAAAGTGAAGGAGCCTCCAAACGTTGGTAAGATTTTCTTTTAGATTATATCGATTTTAATTTCTTGTGTTTACATATTGTATGTATTAGTTTCGAAAAATAATTACGATCCCAAGTTCACTGGTCCCAGATACAGATTATGATCTATTATAATTTTAAAACTTTATTGCCGCTTCGTGACCGGTGAACAGGGTTTCAACAGTATCCTTGTGGAATTATGGAAGATGTTCTAGTCTAAGTTGGCAAACTCATTGTACCTGCAGATTTTATCATACTAGATATGGTGGAAGAAGGCACCAATACAATTGGCTTCTCTATCTTGCTCGGTAGACCATTTATGTCAATCGCGAAGGCTATCATAGATGTGTATAATGGGAGGTTTTCCATGACAGTGTTTGATGAAACAATCAATGTTGATATTTTTGAATATTTGAAACATCCGATAGGTGTTGTTGATTGTTTCAATGTGAATGTAGTAGAACTAGGAGTTTGTCCAGAATCAACTTTGGCCTTAAAAGAATCTCGAAATGGCAAAAGAAGCAAAATTTCACATGCCCAATCTGATTGTGCAATATATGAAAACATGATTGAGCAGTTTAAAGAAGACAAACAAATTATTGTCACCCTTAATTCTGAATTGACAACAAGGATCACTGAATTACTGGAAAAAAAAGAGTCTTCATTACAAAGGTATACAGTACTTTCTCAAGAGGTTGAAGAGCTCAAAGAAGAATTTGATCACCGGATGAAGCTAATGAAGGCTGAGATTGAACAAAGAGATAAAGCCATAGAGATTATGAAGATTAAGGAGCCTGAAGACATTGCAAACCTTAAAAGGGCGGAGCAAGAGATCAAGTCAATGGTCATGGATGAGAAGAAGCAATTGGCGGAAGTCAAGATCAATGATGTTAATGAGGAGTCAAGTGATTCCATCACCAAAAAAGAAGATCCAATTCCAAAAAGAAGAAAGAGAAATAGAAGGAATCAAGATCGATCATCAAACAACAGCCACCAGAGAGGTAACTTTCATGAATTTATTCCCGTTTGTCACTTTTGTAACAGGAAGGGTGACATTCGACCAAGATGCTACGAGTATATAAGACAATATAAACAAGGGAGAATGAATCCAACGGATGTGAAGAAAGTATGGATCAAAAAGGCTTAGCTAAGAAACGTTGAGAGTGGTGGAACTTTCAAGTTAAAGAAAATAGGTTATGAATATGTGACTGTTGTGTCACCATTAGAGTCGTAGCACTCTCCTACGTCTCGCTTAGACTTTAAATAAAGGGCTTGGTGGGAGGCAACCCACCCAGGTTTAATTCTTTTATTTTTGTTTTTATTTTTACTTTTTTTTTCTAGTCATAATTAGTGTGTCGCATGAACCTTTATAGCCAGAATTGAATATTTTCACATTTTTAATCTTTTGCCTAATTCAGGGACATTGTTTAATTCAGGTTTGGGGGTATCTTGTGGTTTTGAATGACAAGAGCAGGTGCTTCTAATTTTTGAATATTTGAACTGTGTAGATGAAGTCTGGGAAAAATTTTGTTCATGCATCGCTACCCAGACCTCTCATAAGGCGTATGTCTACCCAGCGGCCCAGCAAGCAGGTACCCACTGGACTTTCTCACCGCACAGACCGCTCCGTAGACAAGGTGCCTGTACCACAGCACACAGAACATTGATCCACTGTAAATCACCGCTGCCCAGACCGCGGTAGGGCACGATTTCACGCACCTATATAAGTGCGTTGTCTGGCCTGTTTTTCCTCCATTGTTTTTCTTTGGCTGCACCCGTTCCTCTTCTTCCTCCACTTCCCTTTTGTTGTTTCATTTTAAAATTTTCATTTTTAAACATTGAGTACAATGTTTAGATTAGGTTTGGGGGTGTGAATTCGTGTTTATTTTATTTTTCAAGCGATTTGTTTAAATCAGCGAAAAAGTGCCTTGTTTTAAAAATTTTGAGGCAAACGTTTTGTTAAAACTGTATTCATTGGTGAAGAATAAATTTTTCCATCTAATTTGGGTTCTTTGTTTTTTTGATACAAATCTAACGGTATAAGGAACGTAAAATTCTGGAAAGTGGTTTAAAAGTTATGAATGTTTATTCGACCAAAGGTCATGGGCGATGCCCTGTTTTTGCAAATCTGCACGTGGATTGTTTTTCAACGTCTGTTTTCTCATTTTTCAAATCAGAAATTTGAAATATTTTATAAATGAAAAGTGTGTATTTTCATATCTAGTTTATTTTGTTAAAATTTGGTTAAATGTTATTGTTTAAGTTGAGAGATATACATTAAAGAACAGACATAGGTCATTTTAGAAAGTCATCAGTTTTTGAATGGTTTGTCCTCTATTTTTCGATGCTTCTTTTGTGTGCTTTAAGAGCCATAATATTTGCTTTATTCACTGAGTTTAGACTAACGTCTTGCCACTTAAAGTAATACATTGCATTTTTATCAAAATTTATGACATGCCCTTGATATGATGGTGGATATGATGCTTAGTTGGATTAGCATGATTAATAGTGAACACTACCCTTGTGAGTTCACCAAGACAAAAAGCGTACATAAATATAATTATAGAGGGTTTGTTGTTTCTACTCCTAAACACTCATTAGGTTCTTAGCATTAGAAATTGATCTCAATAGATTATGCATTGGATATTAAAGAACATTCATCATAAAAAGATATCACATGTAGACTTTGCTCTTGTTTTGGTAGAACCATTAGAAATGATATAGGCCATGTGTGCTTTAACTCACTTAAAAGGCCTTAAATATTTCCTACCTTTATGTGTGTGCTCCATAGCCAATTTTGAAGCCAAACACTATAAGCCTTTTTCTTTCATCACCCACATTAATTTAACCCCAATAAGTCATAATTTAGCCATACCTTATAGCTTGGGATCATATTGAGGTGATGAAGATAGTTGAAGAGAGTTCGAAATGGGTGATTTGTGATGTGCATGTACCAAGACAAAGCAATAAGATCAAATGCAAAGAAGATGTTGGAAGAATTATGTAATTGATATACAAATTCTAATCTAAAAAAAAAAAGTTAAAAGGGGGGGGTGGGGGGGGATAAATAAATGAGATGATGAATCAAATAAAAGTAAGTGAAAAGGAAACGAGCTTTATTATGAAAGTGATGAGAAATCAAAATCAACTGAAGAAGGAGAATGAACAAAAATTGTTCAAGAAGCCTGGATGCAAGTGGAATAAAGAATTTGAAGAAATTCGGCCGAGTATGAAGATTACCGAAGAATTTCTCGATATGGTCATAGGTTTGTTTGCTATCCTTTTATTGTTCTTTCTCAACCTTCACCCAATTGCCCCGTTACAACCAAAGAAAAGACCTAACTGATCTTTTGGGGATGCTAGCTTGAGAGTAAAGTAAACATGTGCTCAATCTTGTTCTTAACATCTGATTTCGTTCATGATATCCTTTGCATAAAATCAAGTGTTCTTTCTATTATATATTCATATGCGATTATATCTTGAAATTTCTTGTGCATAAACTCCATTCGCATATGCTTGATGAGTGTATCTGCCTAGGTTCTGTAAGAAATTATGAGTGACATCCTGTGAGAATTAGATTCAAGGCGAATTATATCTATGGTGTTTGACGATGCGTTTTTGAAGCTAGAGTGTCTTGAGTATGGGCTTTTCATTAAAACTAAGTAGTGCATTCAAATCTATGGAATAATTTTAGTCTTTATTCAGTTGCTATAGCATGTATTGGTTTTGAATGGTATATGTGAGTTTGCATCTTGATAATTTTGCCTATATGTTTGTGGGTAGCATAGCTGTAAACCCTCAGAAGACAACATTCCTCCTACTAGGGACACCTAGAGGTTTAAAGGCTTGTAGCAAATGCTCAATGCTTTCGTGGTCCCTACGAAAGTGGCTTAGTTTATTATTTTTCTTTTTTTTAGATTTTTGTTTGTTTTTAGTTTTTGTTTAAGTTCAAGTTTTGCTCAAGGACTAGCAAAAGATAGGTTTGAGGGTATTTGATCGGTCTATTTCTATACATATTTTAGGTTCCCATTTCCTATTATTTGTTTTGTTCATGGGTGAAATTAGGTATTTTATGTGTTTGTGGAGCATGTGTAGGTCACATTCCATTCAAAGGGTGCTGGATGTTATTTTGGAGGAAAAGAGTAAAAAGTTGATTTTCGAAGCAATACATAATAGCTAGATTATGGGACCTATATCTCTCAGCTCCGATCAAATTGTGTATCCTACTACCTATGGATTGAAAGCCCCATACGACTAGTGTCCAGCACAATTTACGGATCACAATTTCGATATTCCTAGAAGACGTTATGGGGAATTTAGTAACAAAAGGTCAGTGCTGAAAAGTCAACTGCAACCTAGACCGCCGTATAGGCACAAGACATAGCCAGCGGTCTACGGAGCGGTACATGGCAGGGGAATTCCGCAGTCAGGACCGCGGTGACCTCCAGAGCGACCCAGGCAGCGGCTAGACTGATTTTTGGCGGAAAACCACTTCGAATTGGTCCAGAATTGTTCCAAAACTTCGCAAATCAAATTCTAATGATTTTAGAAGACCAAAACATGTTTGAGAAACTTCCAAATCTGAAATTATGAGTCAAACATCAAAAGAGGAAATTCAATTTAGGAAAGGATTGTCATTCCTTGTTTCATTCTACTTTCCCACTTAATGGATTTCCAAAACCTAAGAAGAACTGGGGTTCACAAGGAAAAATCACATATAAATACTTCCTATTCTTTGCAATTCAAAGAGATTCCTGTCATCCCCCACCTCTCTATCACTATACATCGCCTCACAACTTCCACTCATCGTTGCGCATTCGAAGATTCGAAGACGAAGAAAAATTCATCATTGAAGATTTGAAGAATCTATTTGAGGCCTCAATGGGTGTTATTGTTTCTTTCTCTTCTCTTTCTATTTTTGCCATGTGTAACTAATTCCATACTAGGGAATCAGTGTGAACCTCTATGAATGCTCTTTGTTAGAATTGACTATATTTAATTAAATTAAGTTTTAAATCATTCAATTCATCCTATGTCTTTATTCTTTATTCTTGTTAATGCATGATCATACATTGACATGAATTTATGGTTTTGATAATTTAATGATTTAGGTTGGAGTATTGATCTACATGTAATCTTAATTAATATTTAATTGAATGGATAAAACTGATCTTAGCATTGATCTATGCAAGTAGGTTTTGGTTCATTGTTCTTTCGCTTAATGGGTTCTCGATTGTAGTTTGCACCATTGATCTATGGGTAAATTGTAATTGAGAACACTTGATTCATCCCAGTATCATACGGTAACAATCATACTTATGATAAGAATGAACCCTTAACTTGATTAATATCTTTCATAGTCAATTTAAAACATTAAGTAAACATAGCAGCGGAGCATTGATAACCTAATGCTTTCTCACCTTTGATCACAACCAAATCTTTTCAATTGCTTTCTTAGTTTTAATTTAATTTACTTTTAGCTTTAAATCAAACTCAACAATCTTCTTGTTAATTTAATTTAACTTTAAATAGAATTAGTTTTAATTAATAAATCTCTAGTCTTCGTGGGAACGATCCTTACTTGCCGCTGTAAGATATCTTCACGGTTCGTGCACTTGCGAGTACTGTTTTATAAAATACGAATTTACAACACATCATTTCCTACTAAGTAAATCTTTTTTAGGAGAGGGTAGGAAACTATAAATATAGGTTGTAAATTTTGACCAACCATAGTTTTTATTGTGAGAAGTTGTTTTTTTTTATTGTTATAAAAAAAATTCTGTCCAACTCATTGTGTGAAGAATTCGGCTAAATATAGAGAAAAGAGAGAACGTTTTTGTTTTCCATCGTACACCAGTATCCTTTGCATCAAAAGGGTTTTGTGTAGAACATTGAATCAAGGTTCCCGCGAGTTTTAATCAAATTGATTGATAATTCATAAGTGACCGAACGTTCTCGGTTTTTCTCTTGGAGGATTATTGTGACTAACAAAGAAGAAGATTTTGTTTGTTTCCATCCTCAGGTATACAATTTAAAGAAAGGGAGCTCACACTCCTAGGTGATTCAAGTTCGTGATTGGATGTAAGATCTTACGGATTCAATTCGGCGCGGGTTCAATCGCCACGAGAAAAAAAAGGTACGATAATTTTTATATACATCAATTAATCTAGGGTTAAGGTTCTTGTTATTAAAAGTGTATTTTTTTATTTTTTTATTTTTTTATACCAATTTCAATTTTTCACGTTTCCATTGCTCGATTTTCCCTACAGTGGACTTGTTTTTTCTAGTAAGAATGAGTCTAGTTCATATGTTGACTTTTTATAAAAGTCCAATGGATTTAATAAAATAGAAAAAACAATATTTTGCCCAAGTATAAGGTGTTGGGTGGCAAGGCTATATAAAATAGCTTATTATATTGTTTTTTTTTTTATTATTTAATTAAATGGAAATTAATTAATTTGTTAATTAATTAATTATTTAATTAAAAGTCAAAACCTTTTGCCTAAACGGAAAAGGTCTCATAATATTATACTATTGTTTGTAGTATAATTAATATTAAATACTATATTTGATAAGTAGATAAATAAAATGAATTATTTATCTAGTCAAATTAGGAAATCATTAATATGGTCACAAATACACTAATGAGTTGGATTATGAGTATTGGTATATAGTAGAATTATTCTTTGAAAAATGATTCTTGATCACCAAGTAAATTCACTTAATGAAAGGATTCTTGTACATCAGGTAAATCCTCTTTAGGAAATGATTTGAAATCCTATATATATATATATATATATAACTTGTTGAATTTCGACCAACGCTAGTCAAAAAACTAGAGAGAAATTCGGTCAAGCACAATTTACAAGAAGTAAATTTCGCCCAAGGGAAATTTTAAGTAAAGAAGATTCGGTTCTTACTCTAGATAAATTCGTCGAACTCTAAAGATAAGTGTGAGAATTCGGCCAAGAGAAAAGAAAGAAAGAACTTTTTGTATTCGATAGTGCACTAGTAGCCTTTACATTTAAAAGTTTTGTGTATAACATCGAATCACGAGTTTCAATCAAAGTGATTGATAATTCACAAGTGACCTAACGTTTTTTGTTTTTCTTCTTGGAGGATTATTGTGACTAACAAAGAAAGAGATTTTGTTTGTTTCCATCCTCAGGTATACAATTTAAAGAAAGGGATCTCACACTCCTAGGTGATTCACATTCGTGATTGGATTGAAAGATCTTACGGATTCAATTCGACGATTCGACGCTAGTTCAATCGTCACGAGAAAAATGTAAAATACTTTTTATATACATCAATTAATCTAGGGTTAAGGTTCTTTCTATTAAAAGAGAATTTTTTTTAAATATTTCAAACCCTAATTTCACGTTTCCGCCGCGTTTTGAACTGATTTTCACTAAAAAAAAAGATTGTTTTTGTGATTAATCTTGATTAACCAAAATATGGCGATTAATTTGGTTAAAACATAACCACCCCCTCCCCCCATGTTAGTTAGACACACATGTTTGTTTAGTTTCAAAAGACGATTGAAATTTGAGAGTTTTGTCTTTATTTGTATTTGAATATGCTTTTCAATCCCGGGATAGGGATTTGTTTTGTCTTTTTTTTTTGTCTTTTTTTTTCTCCTTCTCTGTTTCAATTTATGTTATAGAATAGCATAAATTGAAATCTTTAAAAAAAAACAATGATGTGTTGAAATTAATTATTAATTATACTTTCTTTTAAAAGCGATATTATTTAATCAGACAAAGTAATAAGTAATGAAACCAAAAACAAATAATACATCTAAATTATAAGACAAGTAAGCCTCCCTAGACCATACAAGTGCATGGCGTGCCCATGCAAAAGGCTTGGTTAAGATATGCCAAATTCCGTTACAAATGGAACCTAACCATACATGCCCTCAAATTATATCTTCCATATCATCCACAATAAAAATCCACCCTTCTCCTCCAATCAAGGACTTTAGTAAATAACCAAATATAATACTTGGACTAAGGTTCAAGTTGGTAATTTTTCTTACATCCCCTCGGAGCCCAGGTATCATATTAGGAACGAAGTGGTTAAGTTATTCCTTAAATTGAAATCAGTAAAAGTTGGTGACAATACAAATGGGTATGTTCCTTGTTATTTACATGATTCTTAATTTTGTAAAAAATGCTTTTATATGAATAACCAATAGAATATATCGTCGTCTGAGTTTAGAAACAATATTTAGGCATTGTTCTAACAAGTAAATTATCGCTAGGGTATCTAGACAAGTCTGTCTAAAGCCAAGTTGCATGGTTTGCAAATTGTAAATTATATTCGATATAATCAAAACAAGTTCGGATTACCGTTCAACATCAAAAATCCGAATTAAAGCGGAAGCGGGATCGAATACCTTGAACTTTATCACCGGTTGGAGAACGATCACACGATCGGAAAGTCCCCTCTAATCACAATGCATATTACCCACACTTTGATTATAGATGAGAGAAAATTCTACACATTTTCTCCGCATCTCTCTTGTGTTTATATTCTCTGTATAATGTTCTCTCACAGTATTGATACACATGCACTTTGTGTTCCTTGCTCCGAAAAAACATATATGACACAACACTCACATATTTGTTGCTATTGCATGCATGTTAACAGACCACACAACACTTCATGTACTACACAGCCTACACACAAGCTTTTCATTGTACATGCACACACAATAAAATACACGTACACCTTTTTTTTGTGTATTTCCTTTTGTGTATATATATCAGTTTCTAAAAACTGATATTTTCCTTTTCATAAAACTGCTCATGCAGTTATTGGTGCATTGCATGGCCTTTGCATGTATTGGGCTTGAACTTGGGTTTGGATTACATGGATTTTGGGTTCTCTATGTAGTACTTGTGTTCTTGGCCTACTTGGGTGTATAATGGGTCTCCAACCCATACCCAAATATACTAACATCTCCCACTCGCACAAGTGGGGTCAACACAGTTAAGTTACCACAAGTCCATCATAGGTACAACCTTATTAATCAACATCTGCCACTCCCCAAATGGCGTAAGATGTGATATATACAGAGGAGCTTTTAAAACATTTAAACACAAGTATTATCATCATCATCATCAAAATGTGTTCATACGGGTAAATGCATCGTGTGACCTATGAACAATCAATAATATAAAAAAGGGAGCTAACAATCTCAATTGTAAATCATCTATTTACAAGAGATAATTTTGTTCATTATTGTATCCTAGATTTAATTTATAATTTTGATCAGTCTAAAGCATACTTAATCCCTCAAAAGCTATGTTTGACTTTATCACATTTCATTTATTCACAATTGTAACAAATACAATTGGTCGACCGGTGAATACATAAGTCAGATAAAAATTCATTAAATCTTCTCATTTCATCTCTATCTCTCTGTCTCCAGAACAACTGCTACCCTAGACGTGCCTCATAGGTTGAATTATCATAGCCATAAAAATAACACGGTAAATGTGCTAACATTATCATGTCACTTTAAGATAGAGTAAATGGTTATAAGGACACTGTTTGAAGTTAACGTAAAACTTCAATGGAACTTACACAATGAGGAAGCAGGGATCCATTCTCTCATTTTCCACATCGGTCAAGTATAGCACACGTGGTATGAAACACGTGTCACAGTGAATTTCATTTCAAATAAGAATGCATATGTCTTTATATTATTCACTGTACAGATCTTAGTCTAGTCACAACTCTCGTGACTAACCTGAGTTCTTAGAAGCTCGTCTTTCTCTAGCGCCACATTAAGATCTTACATCTGGCTTGAATCAGGTATCAATGATAGCGGTGACTATCATGATCAGTTCTAAAATATATTAGTATATTTATTGTGAACCTCATCTTGACAAAGTCAAGGCGACATATTCATATATACTAGCTCCGCGAGAATATATTCTACATATTCTCTAATATATATTTGTCTCATCTCATCTTGCTATCTTGATAACTAAGGCGACCACACGTGTAAGAATGCTGATCTCAACCTGACGACATATTTTTTATTACATTATGTATGTAATTATGCTAGTATTAACGGTAAATTTCCTTACTATTAAAGTTATGTCATAATCCTCTCAATCTAGGATTATATTGGTATACAGTTACCAATCTTGTAGCATAATTTCTATTGGGCCTTGTACATATCACAACGTACATTAATTAGTTAGTCGTACTTACAAGGTATGTCATAATCCTCTTGACAACATCTCAATGTTGTAATCAAGGATTATATTGGTGTCCACTCACCAATCTTACGCCGTAACTAATGATAGACTTTGTACATATAACAATGTACTTAAGACTCTGCAAGGTACTAACATAAAGAACTTGGAGTTAATAACTTGATCTTATAGAGTTTCAAGGTACACATTGAGGCTAAGAGTTTATAATTTCACAATAAGAGTATCTATGAGCCTATAATTGCTCATTTTGAATCAACTATTACTCCTAATATATATAAGCCACATTGCTCATATAAAATCTCAAAGAAATTTGAGAATTACCATTTAACTATGGTTTTACAAACTCTTCATTATTTCTAGCCAATACAAATAGTCCACACATATAGATAATATAAAAATTATCCTTAACTTATTCAGTATACTTCCTATGACTATCTTTAGTCATCATTAATCTATAAGACATTACAGGTTGATGAAATAAAAGATACCTCTTTCTAGAAGATTGTTTCAAACCATACATTACGTAAGCACACTTATGCGCTCTTGGTCTTTTGAAACAAAAATTTACAGGCTATTCCATGCAAATCTCTTCATCTAGTTCTCTATCAAGAAATACAATCATTACATCCATCTGATGTAATTTCAGGTTAAAATATGTGGATAGTCTAGAATAAGGCGTATAGAAGAAAACTTTACTTCCAAAGAATAAGTTTCTTCATTTGTTATTAATCGCCCCTTATACCTCTCATTAGTACTTTCCACCTTGCATATGATATATATGGAATCCATATGTTCATAACGGTCTAATGACTGGGCGGTAAGTGAATCAAGTCCCAGACATGATCACTTTTCTATACTCCATCCCCCCTTCCATTGCTTTCATTCATATATTCACTTAGTATATATAAGTGATAGCTCAATTCTAAAATCTTTGGCTCATCACTGTCAAGCGAAGTAATCATCAAAACTTCCCTTTCAATTTTCGAAAGAAGAAATGGGATAATTTGGTGATTATGTCCATGAGTTGGTAAATTATTACAGTGGTTGATTTACCAACTGTTTCACTCCCACTAGAGGTGAAAGATCCATGAGGATTTCTACTCCTACTAGGGTGTAGATTTTCACTTCCACTCCCACTAGGGATGAAAGATCCATTTATAATTCCTCTCCCACTAGGGATGGAGGATCAAGTTAAATTTTAATTTACTGTCACTCGCATATTAATACAGATCATCTAATCCTAAAAAAATAGATATCTATATTAAATTCACTTCTACTAAGAAATTCATTCTTTAATAATGACATCTTGTGATTTAAATTCATTAACACTTCTATCTAATTATACACCATCATTTATTTAATCCTTTGGAATGCCCAGAATATCAAACAAAGATACAACTTCTCTTCTTGTATCCAATTTCTCATTTCTATGTGATGGATTATAAACATAATCTACATACCCTAGGGTTGTAGATTAGTCAGACTAGGCTACTTACCTGTCCTGAATTCATATGGTGTAGAAGTGTTTGATCAAATGGAACATGATTAAGAAAGTAGGTAGAAATTATCATATCTTCTAGTAAGATACTAAATAATTCACATGCACCATCAAAGACTTAACCATTTCCAACAGTATTTAATTCATTCTTTCCGCTACACAATTTGTTGCGAAATTCTAGGAATAAATAAATATCTTTTTATATCTTTCTTACTAAACAATTTCTTTAATCGTTCAGAAAGATATTTACATACTCTGTTTATTCTTTAAACTCAAAAAATTATCATCTAATTTGACCCTCAACCAAACAATCTAAATGCAATCCAATGCTTTCGATTTATGAGAGATCAAATAGATATGACCGAGACGTCTAAAGATATTAATGAATATAACTAGATATGAAATTTCAACCTAGTTTTTACACTCATTGAATCACAAATGTAATTATGAATTAGTTTCAATGGAATTCCTGATCTAGTTCCTTATTAAATTGTTTTGTAGTTGTTTTTCTTCCTAGATAATTTGCATGACCTTTAAGATGAGTAAGTGCAATTAGTCCTCTCTGACCAATATACTCGTTCTATCTAGTCCAATGACTTAATCTAGGATGCCAAAATATCAGCACCATTACCATTGTAATGATTGAAAAACAAACCAAATTATAACCGTCTCTACTGACGTATAATTCTATAAAACCATTAAACTATCAAGTACCATATGAATATAATTTCCTAAAATAATATTCATATAACCATCATGATCATTAATGATAACCCGAATCAACGAGGATAACAACGGACAATAAAACCTAGTTAGATCTCAAGTGTATATTAGAACATCATGGAGTCTAATTTTAGGCTACCATGCAAACCCAGATTGTAGGTACCTAACTCCAAAAAAATTCTAACACATATACATCTTGTCTATAATAATCTAACTTTACTCAACGAGTGCTTTACAGTTTCCTATTGGATGGTATATCTTTGCTTATCTACTGTCCACAAAAGATAAGATTCAAAAGAAAATACATCGCCATAAACTCAAGCATAACTTAACAAAATCTTGAGTTTGGGTGTTTTTCTTTTCAACTCAACACATTTATGAGTGAAAAAGACTCAGCTTGTCACAACCGCAACAAGTTATTTTAGTTTTGCTCTTCCTTAATTAGTTATCCCTTAACTTCTTGCATATTCTGATCTAAGATTAAATGGTTATGACTAGATTCTCTTCTCCTTTTGGAAATAACTATTTCCACTAATATACTCAAAACTAAAAGTTTTGTGCAAGTTTGAATCTTTCATATAAAATTGGCTAGAAGCCTAAGCCACTTTTAAGCGCTCATCTTCTACTACGAAAATGACGCGATCGAAACATGTAATATTAATTTTATATATTCCAACTATCAAAAGAGATCAGATCGTTTAGTCGGTGTATCATGTTTTATATTCTTATTGGAGATTGCCACTAATTTTGACGCTTCTTATAAGTAATTAAACCTAGATACAATACCTACTAAAATTTTAGTACTAAAAATACTACTAAAATTTTCCCTTCAAGCAAAACTCTGAAAGGTAAACCACCTTACTAAAATCCTACTGTACTTGTAAAACATACATGTGAAATTTCATTTAACTTACTTCGCAACATGATGCGAGTAATTTAACTTCTGGCTTCATAAGCCTTCACATCTTGTATGTCGAGCAATAATTACTATGCCAAAGTTCAATCATGATTCATGTTATAGTCTCAAGAGCTTCTTACTCTTAAAATACACTAAACCTTATTGTATCTATATTCCTTAGATTACAAGATTTAGTTTATCGCAATCAAATTGACCACAATATTATAGATATATAATCTACATTTTATGCTAATTTATGTAGAGACATACTATCTACTATGAAAACATATTAAATTTAAAAAAATACACACATTTAATTTTGCTACAAACGCTGACCGAACAAATGATGAAACAATTTAAGGAATAGAATCGAAAAAGTCGTCAAAACTTCTGATTACCATTCGTTTCCAAAAATTTAATCATCATTAATTTAGTACGTTGCGCAAAATTCTAATTCTAATATTGTACTCAACAGTTTAGAATTTCCAAAACAAGTGATCGTATAAATAACAGAAGAATACAATGCACAAGTCCCAAAAAAAAATATTTTATGGGTCAAACCGTTTTTACTACAAAGTAAATAAACCAAAAATTATTTACTATAGAACGGTTTATTAAAACCACAGTATTTTCTCAAAATACGTGACCTTGCATGTTATTCATTCTATACGTTTCATATTTATATCGATCATCACTAAGAAAGACTCTCTATGTATTCACAACTCATCTAATTGTCATTTTCTCAAGATTTTTGGTCATCATTCGTGTGTGCAATAACTCATGTGGATAGCAATATGAATATTCATTGTGGATGTAGTAGATCGCCTCACATTCCCAAGAATGTAACGCTCCTCTACGATTTCTAGTTCACACGCTATATGACCAAAATACATTGTGGTACCTTACTCTAACTTTTCAACCTTATAGATCTATTAACTCTTCGGGAAATTTCATTAATAGACTATCCACTGCATCTCTCCACATAAAAACACGAGTCATTGACTGTGACTATATGTCAATAAAAGATTCAGGACATCTTCTCCATTAAGACATATGAGATAATGCAATTTATTCTAAAAACAATTTCTAAGTTATTTAGAAAATTTGTCTTTTAATAACCTTGTACATTTCCAATGTACATTCTAATAAAATTTATTTTTCCCGATTGCATAATTAATTAGAAAGGGAATTTTAAACGAAGGCCTTTTAATATACATAGCTCCCACTGAAACTAAATTTCGATGGCCAAATTTTTTACAGGAAAATTCCACGACCGTTATAAAACAGTGCTCAAAGTCCTGTTGGAAAAATCCACGGTGGTCGAAAATGCCACCGAAAACCATCTTTGAAATATGTATAGGAAACTGTTACCGAAAACCGTACCGGAGACTGTTATCTGAAACCGTGTCGAAAACCGTAACTAGAAACTGTCACCGAAAATCATACGGGAAACTGTCATTGGAATCCATACCAAAATTTTGTCACTTGAATTTGTCTTATTAAAAAAAATCCATCCGGAATTTATAGGGCATTAGTGCAACTCCCAATGGAGTGAAACAATTTGATGGAATAAATAAATAAAAAAATGGAAATAAAAAATTTTTTGAATTTTTTTCATTGGAAAACCATCATCGGTCGTCGGAAAACACTTATGGTCACCGAAAAACCGTTGTTGGTCATCGGGAAACCATTTATTCGACGCAGAAAAAAATCACAGAAAACATTACCAGCCGTCGGAACAGTCACCGGAAAAGTCACTGGCCGGAGTACCGGAACCAGGAACCGGTATGGTAGTGATAACATGGCGTGATGATGTGGCAACCGGTAACTGTTCCGGACGTCTGAAACCGTCGTCAGAAACTTCCCGGTGGTCGAAAACCGTCAACAGTTTCTTTCACACACATCGACGCCACGTGTCAAAGTGAGAATGGGCCACTTGTCAGAAAAGACAATAACCCACCATGTGTCATCTTCTGGTGTGTCCACGTGTAAACACCAGAACAACTTATACATGGTATTCCAACACCCACTCGTGTCAGAGGAGAGTGAGACGCACTCGCTGTCTTCCCAGACTTTTCCAATCATGGTACCACCACCATCCGACTCCAAATGTAATTGTAATTCCATTTATGCCCTTAATTATGACGTTTGGGTTATGGGTAAAACACACTCTCCGCTCATAGGTGCGTGGAACATGTTCTTCATTTTCTTCACCTACATTCAAGAAAAACAAGTTTCCATAATTTTAATCTTCAACCGAAAATTTCAAAATCGTTTCTCTCTCGTTTCTAAACCAAATTATGCAAATGACCTATCTAATGGTACCATGAACGTAGAAAAAAAATGACAATAAAATTCGAACCCCATAACAGTCACGAGTTTCAAATTTTAATTCTACAAATTTTCTGAATTTTGAAGTTAACTCATGGCAAGAAAATCCAAAACATATAATGACATATATATATATATATATATATATATATATATATATATATATATGTATACATTCATGCCATTTCAAACGAAATAATAACAAGTGTGTGGTGTTATGCCATTATCGAATTGTGAAGCATTCAAAACGCAAAAGACAATTCCTAAACATGGCATTTCTACTAGAATACAGTCTTAATCATGCTCTGATACCAATGTAAATTATATTCGATATAATCAAAACAAATTCGGATTACTGTTCACCATCAAAAATCTGAATTCCAGCGGAAGCGGGATTGTACACCAGGAACTTTATTACCGGTCGGAGGACGATCACAAGATCGAAAAGTCCCCTCTAATCACAATGCATAATACCCACACTTTGATTATAGATGGGAGAAAATTCTACAGATTTTCTCCACATCTCTCTTGTGTTTATATTCTCTGTATAATGTTCTCTTACAATATTGATACACATGCACTTTGTGTTCGTTGCACCGAAAAAACATATATTAAACAACACTCACATATTTGTTGCCATTGCATGCATGTTAACAGACCACACAACACTTCATGTACTGCACAACCTACACACACAAGTTTTTCATTGTACATGCAAACACACAATAAAATACACGTACACCTTTTTTTGTGTGTATATATATCAGTTTCTAAAAACTGATATTTTCCTTTTCATAAAACTGCTCATGCAGTTATTGGTGCATTGCATGGCCTTTGCATGTAATGGGCTTAAACTTGGGTTTGGATTACATGGATTTAGACTCTTCATGTATTACTTATGTTCTTGACCCACTTGGATGTATAATGGGTATCCAACCCATACCTAAATATACTAACACAAATAATTCAAATGTTGTGTTACGAGAGGACAAGACAAACAACTTATACAAACCACGAAGACAATATAACGAATAAAGGCAACATAAATACCTTACATGATCAAAATCTACAACAATAGATTACACGATTTCGTACCTTATGCAAGGACAAGACAAACATGTTGCATCCACAGTAACCTTACATGATTTTGTACTAATAGATTACACGATATATGCATCATATATACTAACCTTACACAATTTTGTACATGCATTTGCGATTTTGTGCTAGAACGGATCTGGATTCTCTCATGTCTTTTGTTTTTCTTTTCTTAGCTTTACATTAGATGTTTACACCTAAACGTAAATGAAAAAACATGGTCAAAACTAAGAGTGGCCCTTGAGATGGAAACAGAAAAAAAAAAAAAAAAAATTGTCAATGAATTAATTAAACTAAGAGTGGACCATAAAAGGTTCTCTACTTGGGAGGTCTTGCTGGTGCAGAATTCAAAGCTAGGTGATGTAATCACCCAATGGATTAGGGTTTTGGCAAGAGGATGGACTATGAACGAGGATGGACCTAATGCGAGGTTTGGGAGGTCATGTTGGTGCAAAATTCAAAACTTTGTGATGAAATCACCCAAAGGATTAGGGTTTTGGCTAGAGGATGGACTATGGACAAGTTTGTACCTTATACGAGGTTTGTGACATAGACTGCAAGATTTATTGGTTTCTTTTTCTCTCATGCAAGTGGATGTTTCGTTTACACTTGGAAAAAAATTAGAAAAAACAAAGTCAAGCAGAGGATCCTAACTCACTTGAAACCTTACAGAAAAAGGATTTTTTTTCACATGGTTAGAGTATGACAGTAAACCCCTATTGGACACACATTGATGCCTACCTTGTATTGTTATGCAAGAAGAGAGCCAACAACATTCCTTATAAATACATGCAAAGAGTAGCTATCATGGATTGTAAAATCATTGTGAGTAGACTGGTAACTTTTCGCAAATGTTTATGAGGGGGGTAACCTTCAAATTCTTTGTGAAGCAACAACCAGACTAGGGGAGTCCATGGGATTCTTATGTTTACATAAGTAACTTGCTATTCTGTAGACAGATTTCCGGTGTCCTTAGTACAAACGAGTACGGCTAGCAGAAACTTTTACTAATGAGCAACCTACATGATTGAGGTTGGTAATTAAACGTGCAATTAAACCTAACGTCAAACAATTCTGAACTGATAGCATATGGTGATATTACACGCAAGAACTACTCAAACAACTGAATGAAAAATTATTATTATTATTAAACTATTAACTGAATTATTATTGTTTAATAATAATAATAATAATAATAATAATAATAATAATAATAATAATAATAATAGTAATATTATTATTCTCATTCTTATTTTTGAAGAATTACTATTATTATTATTTAAAATTTGTTATTATTACTATTATAATCATCATCATTATAATTACTAATTTTATTATCAATATTGTTATTAAAATTATTTGGATATATTTATTATTATTTCTCTTCCCTTTATATTAATTAATACAATATTAACTAATACAACATTGATTGTATTAGTGCAATTTAATTGTATAAGCTAATACAATACTATGCGTATCACAAAACAAGACAAACATTGTATTGAATTTTTCTAATACATTCTGGATGTCTCTCGGTTTGTACTTGGCAGGTATTAAATTATAGAGGAAAATTATTACCAACTATTTGGGTTTTCACGTGTGATTCTTTTCTAGATGCTCAAGTATTTCCTTTTCGTGAGCAGCGTCTTACTGTCTCACTCTCAGTTAACTCTCAGTTGCAATGGTACACTTTTATTTATGCGAGTACTTCTAGGATTATCCAGAGATCACTTTGGCAGTCTCTTCGAGTACTTCTGCCATTATGCAATTGTAGAGCTTTTTTGTGAAGGTTTGTTTATAGTCCTTCTGGGTTAGGTATTTACCTTGGTTGAGCTCCTTCCTGTGTCGATGGTGATTAATCATGCTTGGAAGTACAGGTGGCCTCAGATCTGGTTTGAGAGTGACTCCTCTTATATGGTTCAACTGTTTTCTTCTCACTATAATCAGGTTCCTTAGCGGGTTTGGCAGACTTGGTAATGGTGTATCTATCATATTTTTCAAATGGAGTTTTAGGTATCTCATACTTTTAGGGAAGGGAATCAGGTTGCGGATGCTCTTTTTAAACATGCTTTGAGGCTGGAGGTTGATGCTTGGTGGTTCTCTACCCCCGTCTTTTATGCTCTATGCTTGTTGGCATTGACTGCATGGGTCATGAGTTTTTTCGGTGTTTTTTTTATGTTTTTTTGGCCTGTGTTACTCTTTATTATTTTCTTTTCTCATTTATGTAGGTGGATACTGTTTAGGGGTTTTTAAGTATATGATCGTTTATGATACTTTTTTCTCTTATATCAGTCAAATTTTAACATAAAAAAAAACCCTTAATACAATACAATGCAACCTACCAAAACATGTCCTAAGGTCATTGGACTTCCCATTTATGTTTTTTGTCACCAAAATTTATGCATCAATTAATATTTTAAAATAGAGATATAATTTTTTATTAATTTAAAGATCACTTGACTTTGGAATACATTAAGAAGATCCCATCCATATAGCCTCACCTTAACACGTGTTAGTTTTGTTATTAAATTATTAACAATTAAAATCTTTATAATAATATAATATATAAAATAAATCTTTGTAATTCTTATTATTTAATATCTTTATAATAATAATATAATATATAAAATAAATCTTTGTAATCGATAAGTAATTAAGAGGTAATCCAATATTTAATAAGATAATGAATAAATTATATCAACCAATCCCATAATTGATTTTTAATTATTAATTATTATTAATTAGTTATATATATTATAATATTTGATAAATTGAAAGACAAACCATACATTTTAATAATTATCTTTTTTAAGAATTATCAATTAGGGTTTTAATAAATTAATGCAGTTGAAAGATACATCACACAATAGATTTACTCTATAACATCAACTTTGATGTTTTATGTAAAATGATTTATATATAACGTAAATATGCTACTAAATTTATTAGAGCATCTCCGATGCAAATATACATTTGGAGAAATTTTATTGCCACATATGGTGGATAATTAAAAACTTAGAAAAACTCTCTCCAATACAATTATGTAACTTCAATATGGAGATGATGTGACAAACAAAAAGTTAGAAATTATGGAGTTGAGTTTCTAATTGTAGAAACTCTCTTAGAAATCTTAGAAATGCTGACTACAATTTCTAACTCATTCAACTAATAATATTAAAACTCATATAATTGTAAAATAAAAGATGAGAGAGAATGTAATAATTGTTTTATTATGATTGGTCATAAAATGGATGCATATTTGACTTTATATAATTGTATTAGAAGTGTAGATATGCATTTCTCTAAAAAAAAAATAAAAGTGGACCCATAATAAATAGAAATGTTGATGTGACACCATTTAGAAACTCAAAAATGCATATTTGCATTGGAGATGCTCTTATATATATCAAAATTAAAATTTTATTGAATAAATTATATAAAGTTATTATTAGATCATTTAAATTGATTCCATTAATCTTTATAATTATTTTATATATTATACAAACGGATATTGAAACACATTTATTAGATAATGTTTTACTAAACTATTAATTTTTAAATTAAATATTAATCGAGTCAAGAGTCCGCTGTAATCGATAAGATTAATGGTTACTAGAAAAACTTGGGAATGCAACTCACTTCTGAAGAGATTTCTCCTCACATCTGCGATTTAATGAGTGAAGTTGGACTTGAATATTTATTACGACCATTTTTTTTTATTATTACAAAATATTTTAGATTCTTATTATTATATTTAAAAATTAAAAGAATATATATATATATATATACAGTTTATGAATTCGTTAATAGTAATTATTATAAAAATATGAAGAAAATTAATAAAGAGTCTCAATAAAATTAAATAATTATTAAAACTGAATTTTATTTAATTTTTTTTAAAAAATAAGGAAAATAAAAAGAAAACTTTTTGGGAACAAAGTTAGTTTGTCCCGGTAGAAGGCCTTTTGGGACAACATAAAATTTGTCCCAATAGGTTTTCTAGTGGAACGAAATATATAGTCCTTATTCCTTATTATCTATAGTTTTATGGACGAATTATTTATTTCGTCTCAATAAACATCATATTTGAAACAAAAAAAAAATTCGTCCTTAAAAGTGTCGTCAGGTTTACACTTTTTAGGGACGGATAATTTCTTTCGTCCCAATAAACATCCTATTGGGACAATATTTTTCGTTCTAAAAGTGTCGTCAAGGTTGTGATTTTAGGGACAAATAATTTATTTTGTCCCAATAGACACCTTATTAGGACAAAAAAAAATCCGTCATAATAGGGTGTTTATTGGGACGAAATAAATTTTCATCCTAATAACATTTTTTTTTGTAGCGAACTATATATAATTGTTTGTAAATTTTAGATTAAGAAATTGATGTGTTACTCATGCATGTTATATTACAGTTGGTAATTATATATAATTTCGTATTTCGTAATATATATTGGCTGTGTATAAGTTAAACAACTCATATTTTGAACTAAAATTATTATTTCCGGGGGTTCATAAGTGCCAATAATCGAATTTTGACTTGAATAGAGCTTTTGAATAAAATTTCCACGATGAATCTTTTTAAAAGTGTAAAAATGCTACTTTGCAATATTATTGCAATGATAAGAAAAAATTTTCACTTTATCTATAATGAAATAATTATATTAAATCCTTTCACAAGAGTTCCATAAAAAGTATTTATATCTATTTAATATATAATACCTAAACCAGATGCTTCACAATTTCTACCAAAGAGTTTCTTATGAATATGATGAAAGATTTTTATAAAATTGTGAGCAACATATTACATTATATTTTGAGTTTGTAAAAAACCGAATTGATTGAAATGTTTAAATAAGTGAGAGTTGACCGGATAAGGCCCGTTATTAATTTGATCAATATTTGTTGGGCTCGGTGTACATTAACTACATTAAATATATGTAGGATATGGTATGGGCTATTGTATATGTGTAGCCTAGTATTCCTATTAGGACTAGCCATTCTGTTGGGGTTTTGAGAATCCTTTATGGGTTAGAATTCTAGGAAGTTATACTATATATAGGGGATCTCACTTACAACGATTGTATTACAGAATTGTCTCCCCATTAGGCAATCTGAGGAAGGTGAGAAGAGAGCAGAAGACTCTATATTATTTTAATTATTTTTCTTATTTTATTTTCAGGTTATTGTGTTATTATGGATTCGGGATTAAGTCTTTACGAATTGGATGTTTTCCGTTACGTTTCCAGGTACGTGTTTATTCATACTTATGCATACAATACGGGATCTATTTAATTATATCTTTATACAATACTTACAGTGGTATCAGAGCGGATCGTATTGTTGCATAAGTTGAATGATTTTGACATTGTATTTGTGTTTTGATTTTACCCACACCGGATTTAATGAATATAAAGTTGATTTTGTTTTGATGGGAACATCTGGATTGGATTCATAATTAGTTTTGTCAATTATAGTACGCATAATAACGTGTTATGTTTTGTTATACTATATGGAGATCCACTAGTCTGGAACTCTGAATGCAGTTGCCATGAACTAAATTTTATGAAACCATCAAAATTGAATTAGTTGTAGCATTATTTTATTCTAAGTAACTGTAGAATTATTTTAGTAATAATTTCGGTGGTGGCATGTTATTATATTAATAATAATAATAAAAGCATGTGTTTTATTTTATGTTGATCTGCTATGAATCCACATCGGCGTGTGTTTGCTTGCTGGTTAGATTTGCTTTTTAGACGCAAAGGCCATGTATCAGATGAGAGCTGATAGCCTAGATCCGTGAGTAGACACGGGTCACTGTGCCCGTATGACCTAGACCCACGCACAGCCACGTGCGGGTCACACTTTGCCTGAAACATCTGACCCACACCCGACTCAGATCAATCATCCTCAGACCCACCACGCTCCGGCGAGTCTCTGTTTGGGTTACTGATGGCCGTTACTTTTTTGGTGACGGCATGGGTCGTAACTGTAAGAGATCCATACGGATGCGGATCTCATGGGTTGTGAAGATCCATGATTTTTGCAGATCAATTTGCTTCGGTCGGCATTGCTTCGAAACAACTGAAAAACTCACCGAGTTTCATGCGGTTGGCTGTCGTTAGGAAGCAGTTGTCGCCGTTCTGGTGACCAGTGGAGTAAGAACGAACGATGGCCAAAAAGATCTAGGGTTTTTACGTTGATTTTGTTGTGGGCCACCCGTTGAGAATCAGATAAAATATAAAGATTGTTGTGTTATTTGCCTAGGTCCCTTTTTTAATTAGTTAGAATATTGGTCTGCTATGCAATTTTTTCTAGGCCTTTTAGAATTATTAAAACATCAAGGTGTCGATGTGTAATCGTTCAAGTGTTAGGGCTGATTTATAATCTCAAAAAATATTGGGGCCAATTTAATATTTTGGTAAATATAGGGGCCAATTTGAAATTTACCAAATTCATGAGGCAATTTTAAAATTTTCCATAAATTTTATGAAAAATAATTGCAGTTCATAAATAATTATTATGATTTTGGATGATTATGATTCACGTAGTGACTAATCTTTAGTTTTCATAATAATTATTAGTTTGTTTAAAATTAATAATTGATAGAACTTTCTCATGAATCGGATGATTATGTTTCACGTAGTGACTAATCATTAAGATTTTGAGAAATTCGTCGGTTATCAATTATTCATAATTTTGATTCAATAATTGATAGAATTTTTTTCGTGAATCAGATGATTATGTTTCACGTAATGACTAATCATTAAGATTTTAAGAAATTCGTCGGTTATCGATTATTGATGAGGTTAAAATTAAAAATTTGTTTTGAATATTCTCGTGAATCAAGTGATTATGTTTCACGTAGTGACTAATCATTTCGTTTTTGAGAATTTAGTTGGCGAACGATTATTGATTTGGTAAGTTTTAATAATTGATAGAGTTTTCTCATGATTTGGATGATTATGTTTCACGTAGTGACTAATCATTAAAATTTTAAGATGTTTGTTAGTTATCAATTATTAAATTTGAACTGTAAAGATGGAAATGCATGTGTTAATCATCTCCGTAGGAGGGTTATCACATGTGATAGATGATGTTCTTCTTAGTAGGAGGTTCATCATCTTAAGGTATTCATCTATATAACTGCAATGATGGAATTATATGCATGTGATGAGTAGTGTTCTTCTCTGTAGGAGGTTCATTATTTCAAGATATTCACTTATACAATATGTTGTGAGTGTTAGACACATGTGATGGGTGATGTTCTTCTCCGTAGGAGGTTCATCATCTTGAGGTATTCATTTATATAATGTACGTGATATAAATGTTTGAAATTTTAGAAATTGCCTCTAATATATATTCATTTATTTGAATGAAATTGTCCAACACTTAATGATGTCTACATATTCTATACACTCACAAATAATATCTACTTAACATAAACTTAAGAAGGTTATGTATTTCTCATTATTTTGCATGATTTTAAGGTAAAAATTATGTGTGACCGTTTCGGATTGATTAAGAGAAATATATAAATTAATGATGGGTGTAATGATATTGAATTTGTAGTTCATGTTTTACAAATGTATAACCTATTAAATTATTATGGAATTGTATGGTTACGTTTCTACGTAGTACACTAACTATTAATATTTCATTATGATTTAATTATTTCATTAAAGATATTAATTGATTATATTCGAAATTATTATAAAGTTGGATGGTTATGTTTTTATGTAGCAGACTAACCATTAGGATTTTTTACTGATTCGAACTAGTTGTTAAGATTCCATAATATTCGTTGGATTATCAATTATTAAGGTTTAAAACTGCATTGAGGTAAAACTATACATGTGTTGATCATTTGCCTAAGGGAGTGATACTCATTTCCCAAATAAGTTAATCACTTGTAGGAAAGTGTTAACACGTGTGTTGTGGTCTTTGTCTAAAAGACAGATCATGATGTTTTGTTGGATTTATATGAAGATTAAATCATTATTTATAATAATAATGAAAATCGGTGTGAACAAGAATATACTGTGATTTAATTCATTTTAAACACTTCTACTAGTTTTAAATACATGTCATTAAGATATAGGTTAATGGACCTTTTTGGTGGATTAGATGTGATGCTCCAATTGTGTTTTTTTTTTCCGTAGCGAGGATTAAAGTATAAATGAAGTTTAGTGAACCCATTGTCGAAAGTTTGTTGAGGTCTAGTGCCTTAGAAATAGATGAAGATTAATCTACTATGAAGTTATGTCTTTGTTTGTTATTTTGATAAAGTTGATAGGGTACAAAAACCATATGAAGTAATCTGAAATTTTTGACAATTCAACATAGCAAGTCAAGTAAAATACTGAGGACATAAAATAATTTGCTATCGCAAAAAAATATACCCCTTAACTTATGTTTTGAAATATTTGATTGATTATCAATTAAGCTCTTAGTGAGTTATTTCTTGTGATACATTTTATATTATAAATTCTTCCAACGAACTCAGTATTTAGTAAGGACCAAATAGTTTAGAGGTTCTATTATAATTCATTTGAATTCATGGTAATATTTAGATTATCTTTAACCTCTAAACGTTTTATTGGATGATATTTTCGATTTTAGTCTTGTAATGCGTAGTACATTTTTCATAATAAGACTGGGCATTAATATCTTGAAGCTTATTCAAGATATTAGATTCTTGCTTATGATTTCACATAGTGAGTTATATGGTGATATATGTAAATATAATCTTTATGGGTCTTCGAACTCTTCTCATATTCTAAGTTCTTTTTTTTTTTGTTTTAGAATTAGATTGATTATTGTTCCTGTAGTTTAAATATATTTCTTTTCAATTGCATGACTAAAAGTAGAATGGAGATAACAGATTCGTAGGACATTTTTAATATTTTTAAACTCTCGGCTTTTGATTAATTGTATTAAAAGTAATCTCATAAAATATAAGGATAGGGTTGCAAAGATTAGAAACTATTGGGAATAGTTCATAGAACTTGTCTTGTTTTATTTATAAGAATAACTGTATCTAGGCATTATACATTCTTAGGGGGGGAGAGTGATGTTGTTAAGAATATATAATTTCAAAGACTTGCGTTTAAGGATGAAAGCTTGTGTTTGGGATATTTATATTGAACAAATATCAAGTTTGTTGAATTGTAATTTTGGATGTCATTGGAGTTAGGGTTTTGACTTAGTTGTTAAATAGTTGCAAACTAATTGGTTGAAAGTCATATGGTCAGATTTATGGCTTGAAGGTTTTACTTGGAAAACGAGTTTTAAGTTTGTATACTTTAAAATTTCGTTGACATAGGTAATCAAGTTTCCAGATAATGGTGTTTAGTTTAATAATGTTGTAACAATTTAAGACTTTGTTAAAAGTTTTATTTTGCCATTAGACATAACTAAGGGTCAGTGGGAGTAAGTTTATTTTCTATGTGCTCTATGTTGTCATTTGTGTGTGACATTAAGAATCTTTTCCATAGTATTTTGAGGTGAAAAATCTCGAACAAGCATATTTTGATAATGCTATTCAGAAAATATATTAATAGAGCACTTAAAGGGTTAGTATGATTACAAGTTTACTTGTTTGAGGCACATATTGGTAAAAGTGAAAAACTTACATAAGTTTTTAATTCCTCAAGTAAATTGGAGCGTTCTCATAAGAAAAGGTCATGTATATATTCGCAAATCATAGTTGATGTAAGCTTAATATATATGTATTAATTTTATTATTACATTAGTAGACTTTGCCGATTTCAAACCAATTTGGCAAGTATCAATAGATAGTAAAAAAAAATGGGAGGTTTCATAGTAATTGTAGAGGTTAATTATTTCATGCTCATATGTATGTATGAATAAAGAAGCATGTGGCTTTATATATTGCAACTCTAAAGAATTCTGATTGTGAAATCATATTTTGAGGAAAATTATGATAATTTCACTGTATTTATCTTCTCTATGGAATGCTAAGAGATGTCGAAGGTTTAACCATATGGATATTATGGTGAGAGAAAGATTTAAGAGTAGCAAGTTTCTAATAGCCACAACTAAAATAACTCTTGATACATTAACCAAGATATTTGACTCCGAAAGTCTTGTGGAGCAAGTTGTATCCTGCATTGGATTGAAATTTTTGATGTGTTTGGTTAGTGGGAGTTGTCTTTTTTTAGATAACTACATTTATTCTATGCATATTTGTTTCATATTCTCGAGAATGTATTGTATATACATGTTAAGATGTTTGTCATATTGGTTATTGTGTGCACGCGGATGGTTGGTTATGGTAAGAAATCTCAAAATTTTAGCTTGATGGGGAAATTCACTCATAAGGTATAAAGTTTCTACCGATGAGTGAACATTAGTTAAGACATAAAGTTTTTGGTCGTCTTAAGGGAGGTTTAACTCATATTCAAAATGTTTGGCCAATGAGTGTAAGATGTTTAAGACATTAAGTTGCTCGTCTTAAGCTGCTTCGCATTATGCGGAGTTGGACCTATATGGAAATAGACATGATGATCACATCTACATGTAATTTCCATACCACACATACATACCATTTTACCCGTGTAAGTAGAGTTAAGAGTGTTTTGAATATATATGGTCTTATGTTGATTAAAGATGTAATGATCTTTGTAGTTGGATACTTAAGGTTCTATTGGACTAAGGGGAAGGAAGGTGTTACTCTCTTAAACATTCTTTGTGGCCACATATAATTGTTTGTCAATTCAGAGAGTTGTTTTCTAAAATGAATTTTTAAAAATAAAATAATAATGTCTATGTAGCTCAAGTTGGAGAATGTAAGATTTTTATAAAATTGTGAGCAACATATTACATTATATTTTGAGTTTGTAAAAAACCGAATTGATTGAAATGTTTAAGTAAGTGAGAGTTGACCGGATAAGGCCCGTTATTAATGTGATCAATATTTATTGGGCTCGGTGCACCTTGACTACATTAAATATATGTAGGATATGGTATGAGCTATTGTATATGTGTGGGCCTAGTATTCCTATTAGGACTAGTCATCCTATTAGGGTTTTGAGAATCCTTTATGGGTTAGGATTCTAGGAAGTTATACTATATATAAGGGGTCCCTACTCTCACTCACAACAAACGTATTACAGAATTGTCTCCCCATTAGGCAATCTGAGGAAGGTGAGAAGATAGTAGAAGACTCTCTATTATTTTAATTTTTTTTCTTGTTTTATTTTTAGGTTATTATGTTATTATGGATTGTGGATTAAGTCTCTACGATTTGGATGTTTTCCGTTCCAAGTACTTGTTTATTCGTACTTATGCATACAATACGAGATCTATTTAATTATATCTTTATATAATGCTTACATATGAAACACATTAGGTATCCAAAATTATATTACACAATGTATTTTAAATATATAATTTACTATTACCCGTACATCGCATGGATCAATTAAATTATAATTCCATTATATTTTATAATGTCCGCATGTTGTGCAGACTGTAAACTAGTTTTCATTTAGTATATCTTTTTTTTAAGGGATCAAAAAATAAATAGCACTTTTTGGAGGTAGCATTTCAATACTGTCACTGCTTTAATAACTTATGTTTAAAAGGCACCTATTAGGGTGAACAGACAAAAATACCCTAAATAGTTGTTCCACATCAGATTTCATTCATTCATTTTTACAGTGATAGTTTTGAAGTAGAGAGAGAAAATCTCATTGAGACTCAGACAATTACTCGAACGACGACGGAGTGGCGCTACCCAGACGCATTCTGATGTGTATTGACGAAGAAGAATATCTTGGTTTTTGAGACTTTTGAAACATTTCCAAGTTGTTTTTGTTAAAGGGATTGAGTTTTTTTTAAGGGATCGAGCTTTTTTGGTGAGGGATCGAGCTTTTTAATATATGATTGAGTTTTTTTTGTATATGACCGAGCTTTTTTTGTAAGGGATCGAGCTTTTTTTGTTAAGGATCGAGCTTTTTTTTTTCAGGATCGAGTTTTTTTTTTTTACATAATAGAGTTTTTTTTGTAAGTGATCGAGTTTTTTTATGATGGATTGAGCTTTTTTTTAAGGGGATCGAGCTTTTTTGTATATGATCGAGTTTTTTTGGTACATGATCGAGCTTTTTTATAAGGGGTCGAACTATTTTTGTTAAGGATCGAGCTTTTTTTTTTCAGGATCGAGTTTTTTTTTTTTTACATAATCCAGTTTTTTTGTTTATGATCTAACTTTTTTTGTACATGATAGAGCTTTTTTGTAAGGAGTCGAGCTTTTTTTGTTAAGGATCGAGCTTTTTTTGTAAGAGATCGAGTTTTTTTGTGAGGGATCGAGCTTTTTTTTGTAAAGGATTGAGATTTTTTTTACATGATCGAGCTTTTTTTTGTAAGAGATCGAGTTTTTTTGTACATAATCGAGCTTTTTTTGTAAGGGATCGAGCTTTTTTTGTAGGGATCGAACTTTTTTTGTTAAGGATCGAGTCTTTTTTTTTAACATGATCGAGCTTTTTATAAATGGGTCGAGCTTTTTTTTAAAGGGATCAAGTTTTTTTATTAAGGGCTCAAGCTTTTTTCTTAGAGGTTTGAGCTTTTTTGCCCAAGATTATAACTTGTTTGCAGCAGTTTAAAAATGCTTGTACCAATGTAAAAAAGCTTAGACAAATTAAAAAAAAAGTGCTTAGACCAATTACAAAATAGCTCGTAAACATATCAAAAAAAGCTCAAACCAATGTAACAAAAATATACAATAGCTCGTAAACTTATCAAAAAAACTGGATCAGGTTCAGACAATTAGTAGATCGATTTTTAGACAAGTTTTTGAGAGAGAGAGAAGTTATTATTTTTAGTGATCAAAGTGTGGAGATGAAAGTACAAAGAGAATTAAAAATTGATTATTTAAGGGCAATATGGGTAGTTCACCAAAATATGTGTCTTTTAAACTTAACTTATTAAACTGGTGACATCACTACAATTCATAAAAAAAAATGTGACATTTCTCACAATTTCCATTTTTTTTAATAGCAAGAATGCATTAAAAAGGCCAAAAAGAAGCCAAAACAGAATAACACATGCGGGAAAACCCAACAAACGAGAACAAAAGCCCAAACTGGGCAATAAAGAAACAAAAAGCCAAGAGAGACGAGAAACCCAGCCAAAACAGAAAGCAACTAAAAACAAAGAAAAACATAGTAAAGCAAAACGAGCAAGCAAACAACAACAACAACAACAACTGAACATAGATCAGTGAACCTCCCAGATCAAACATTCCCTATCCATACTAGACCCTTTTTTTATCTAACATATCAGTGAAACGTATTGTTGGCCCTAGAATTGAAAATGACCCTAGTGTTGTCAAGTGCGTTTAGGCAACTATGATTTTGTAGATGAGCTTGACGTGCTTCAAACTATCTAAGACTTCCGTTTTCACCCCCGAAACCGTCACTTTTAAGTCACTAACTATATCGAGTCACTAACTATATCAATCTCTTTCTCTACAAGAGGAACAGTATCAACACACAAAGAAATAGCAGCACACAAAGAAATAGCCCTATGAATCGGTAAATCTATGTTGAATTAGAATCTTGAATCCCCACATGCCAAGAAAAAAGAATCAATACTTTGCTCGAGTTGTCTCTCAGAACCCCATCAATCCCTGTGTTGCCTGGTTTTCCCATAGCCGAGCTGTCCATATTGAATTTCATGACAAAACCAGTTGGGAGAGTCCATATATCCTCATTTATATGCTTCATTTGTTTAGAATTCAAGACAACTTTCCTTTAAGTTTAAAAGCATTGTAAAGATATGGAGCTTGGAAATTTTCCCAAGGTGTTTGAACCACTAAGCAACCCATAATTTAACCATATCAAAAGCTTGATTAACCACTGTCAAAGTACCTTTTAAAATCCTCTGATTTCTAGCTTCATAGATATCCCATGACAAAGTGAAGAACAAGGAACTCCCAAGCTCGACTATGCTCGATCGATGGGCACAAACCAGACCATCCTTGAAAATAGGCCTTAACAGAGTTATTAACACAGCTTACCACTCCCCACCAATCCATACAAACAGTCCAGAGTTTCCATGACTGTGGAAAAAGAAGGAAAATATGGTCAATCGTTCCCACCTCATTATTTCACAGCGAGCAAGCTAGAGAAGGAGTAGAACCGAACCCGACACACCATGACCCTTCCTTTTACAAGTTGGCAAACGAAAATCTCAATCTTACACTGAAAAATCCCTTGCCAAATAAATTTATGGTCCAAAGATCTGTCTATAGAGGGGTCGCCAAGGCACTATAGAAAGATCCCACTGTGAACTTTCTATTAGGACGAAACAACCAGGGCAGAATGTCTGGAATTATTCTCCCTATGGTGATTCTCTCAAGAAAGTTAATAAAGATTCTCCATTTCTCTTTTTCTCAATAGAACAAAGGTCTACGTAGGGCCACTTCACACACCAACTACCAAAATCTTGGACTGCAACTTGTTTTTTGACAACTATAGCGAAAATTCTTAGGCACACTACCTTTGGCTGAGCTGAATCACCACCTTAAATATCTCAAAAGTTGACCCTCTTGCCATTACCATTGAAAAATAACGCAGTGGGATATTGTGAAAATATGAATGATCACTTTCTCGAACCTTGAGGCACACTCAGACGAACTTTGATGCATCAACCTGTAGTTACCCAAGCTTGGACCGCCATGCAGAGACCATCATTCCCTAATCTTCGTTAGAAAATGGTGCTCTCGAATCCTCAAAGAGCATGTCGAATCCACGCCAGAAAAATGTTCCAAAGGAATGATTTTATTAATATTGATCAAAAGGTTAAAAGTTACAATAATTAGAAATAGTAAGACTATTTATAATAAACTAATCCTAATACGAATCGAATACGATATTACTTAAAAAAGACTAAAACAAGAAAAGAGCAAAACTAATCAGAATCTTCTAAGATTCATGACTCCTAACTTTACTGGAAAACAAAGATCAAATCTTACCAAAAGGTAAGTTTGATTTATTTCCAAAACCTAAATTTAATTCCTAATTAAACTAAAATAAATAAACTTACTAAACAAGAAAAAACCCAAATTAACAAAATAAGAAAATAAAGAAATTGTTCGACATGGGCCACTGTTCCTTCATCTTTGTCCTACATCAGTCATCCCTTCTTAAAAGGAACGCGTCCTCGAGTTCGGTTGAAACACGTGGAAAGACAGGTAAACAAAGAAGGCCCACCCATATTTGTCTTGTGGGAGTGGTAAACGCCAACCAAAAAATCTCTCTGTAGTTCATCCCAAATCCACAACTGCACCACAACAATCGTCCAACGGAATGCAGAAGATGTCCAAGCTATTCGCCACTAGCGATGCCTATTGGTTGCCGCTTGGACCGCTGGACACTTGTAGAGGTTTGGACGATAGCGATTCCTTGTTGCTAGCTCTTCCCATCCCACATAGTATTCTTCACCTCATAAAATATACTTGTCCTTGAGTTTGGCAAGGTTTTGTTTGGGTGGATAATACTTCAAATGTACCATTTTGTCAATCACTGGCTTGAACAAATATACTTCAGATGGCAAGAACAATGTTGGATCTTCAAAATCCAAATCAAGAAAAATAATCTTCAAATTACCACAATAAAAATTGTGTGGATTTTCAAATAAGTTATCACCCTTGGAAACTTTATCAACGGAAATAGATTTAGCTTTCAGTTTTGGTTCAGCCACATCTAAAGTCCAATCAATATCAATGGTTGGATCGCAGTCTTCAACTTCTAAGATCAAAGGCTCGTCTTCAATGACTTCAACAATTTCAACTTCATACGAAATATCTTCAACTGTATCTTTTGCATGACAAAAATCTTCAAAATAGTCATTTGGAAGATATTCCTCCTGCATTACTTGTTTCATCACAGGCCATGACTGGATTCTATCCATTCCAAATCTTTTCCGATCCTTTTGAAAGTCTTCCCACCAAATTAATGCATCGTTTTTCAAATAAAATTCTTTGAACACAACTTCCAGACTTTCTTCAGTTTTCTAATTTATAAAATATTCTTCAACTCCTTCCAATCAATTAATAAATCCTTCATTTTTCAAATGTCCAGAAAAAAATCGAAGTCTTGGTTGATAATCATTATAGCTTGAAAAATAATTATTTGAACCAAGAGAACCATTGAAACCCATTGAGAATTGAAATCAGAGTGCGAAAAAAAAAACGTACCAAAATTTGAACCCTAAGAACTGCTTATGAAAAAATAAATCACTCGGAGCTTCAGGTGTGTGTGACAAGTGCGACTTTAATAGGTGTGATGGTGGGCGCAATCTGAAATATCTGAAACTCGTGAGGCTAATCTAAAATTTTTGACACTGTTGAGGATGATCCACAATTTATGTTGCCTCTGAAGCTGATTTTTAATTCTCGGATTTATCACACAAACACTCTCATTCTTTTCTTTTTTCAATTTCGTTTCTTTTTTTTTTCTTTTTATGGGGGGGATATGTAGGGTGAATATATGATGTTTAGGAAGGTAGTTGGTTGTGGTCCATGGACGCTGAGCCTAGCACAGAGGTAGACTCAATCGCTTTGATACCAATTGATGCAGCGGGATATGGTGAAAATATGAATGATCACTTTATCAAACCCTGAGGCACACTCAGACGAACTTTGACACAGCGACCTGTTATTACCCAAGCATGGACCGCCATGTAGAGGAAATCATTCCCTAATCTTTGCTAGAAAATGGTGCTCTCGAATCCTCAAAGAGCATGTCGAATGCACGACAGATAAATGTTCCAAAGGAACGATTTTATTAATATTGATCAAAAGGTTAAAAGTTACAATAATTAGAAATAGTAAGACTATTAATATTAAACTAATCCTAATACGAATCGAATACGATATTACTTAAAAAAGACTAAAACAAGAAAAGATCAAAACTAATCAGAATCTTCTAAGATTCATGACTCCTAACTTGACTGGAAAACAAAGATCAAATCTTACCAAAAGGTAAGTTTGATTTATTTCCAAAACCTAAATTTAATTCACAATTAAACTAAAGTAAATAAACTTACTAAACAAAAAAAGACCCAAATTAATAAGATAAGAAAATAAAGAAATTGTTCGACATGGGCCGCTGTTCCTTCATCTTCTTCCTACATCAAAAGCCTTAGATTCGTCCATTAGAATTCTACTTGAGATAAAACAAAACTGAAAAAGACTAGCCACAACCTTGACAAAACATTAGGCAGATTTATTGCCTTTCCAATCCCATAATAGGACGGCATAAGTGACCCCGTATCTAGCACAAATAACTCTTCTCCAGGTGGCCTTGTCTTCAGTACCAAATATCAAAATCCATTTTGCTAGCAAGCTCTTGTTTTTATTCACCATTCTTTTTATACCCAAGCCCCTGTGTTTCTTACTTATACACATTATAACCCAATCAACTGCATGAAGTTTCTTCTTCTCTACTTCTTCATCCAAAAAGAACAATCTTTGAACCTTCTAAATGGTGTGAGCCACCCTAACTAGAACTTTGAAAGCTGACTAAAAGTGAGATGGAATACTCAACTATGCGGCCCTAATAAGGTTCAACCTCCCGTCTTTATTCAAAATTTTCATTTTCCTCGGAGATAACCTTTTCTTGATGCGGTTCAAAAGAGGATTCTAAAAAGCCTTAGAACTTGATCTAGCTATAAGAGGTAAGCCAAGGTAAGTGATTGGCAATGTAGCTTTCATGCATTAAAAAACATTTATCTAATCATCCTCCATAGTCCTTATTTAGCCCACCTTAACCACATAAGATTTATGAAAATTTATTCTTAAGTCGGCCGCCATTTCAAAGTGTCTAATAAGCCTCCTAGCGTTGTAAAGATATTCCAAACTTGGCTTAAGAAATAATAGAGTATCATCTTCAAATTGGAGATAGGTAATATGCATAATATTATCACCAAAAGTTGCACCTCTCACCAATTCCAAAACATAGGCATTTCTAAATGAACTACTCAAACCCTTCGTAACAATGTTAAATAGAAAAGGAGAAAGAGGATCACCTTGATGAAGACATCTCTCCTCACCGAATAAAGAAGTAGGGTTCCCATTGACCAAAACCAAATGCTTCGGGGTAGAAAAGAAACTCCTCATCCTATGTCTCAATCTCTCCCTAAAACCTATATACCTCATCAGTGAATCCAATAAATCATTATCCACTCTGTCCAATGATTTCTCGATAACCGATTTGACTAGCAATTCTCATTCATTATCAATTTTCCATATATGAATAATTTCTTCTACGATGGCAAAGCTATCTAAGATTTGTCGATTCTTTATAAAAGCCATCTAAGAATCTCCAATAACCATATCAATAACTTTCTTCAGGCGATTACCAACACCTTTGCTAGCACCTTGTACATGGACCCAACCAAGCTATTATCCTGAAATCTTTCATTGAATCTGCCTTATCACATTTAGGAATAGGATCAATACAGTTCAAGTTATGTTAATAACTCTTTTAGGCTTGGTTTCAAGGCTGGTCTGGCCTGCGCAAGTCTTCCAAGCGAAGTCGAGCATGGAGTTCCTTGTTATTTGCTTTGTCATGGACTATCTGAGAGGCTGGAAATCAAAGGAATTTCAAAGGTACTTCGACGGTGGTTAATCAGACTTGTGATATGGTTAAATTTAGGTTTGCTTGGTAGTTCAAGCACTATGGGAAAAGTTCCAAGCTCTCTATCTCTACAATGCTTTTGATTGCTTCAATTGCTTTGGTGAACTGGCTCTTTTACTACACCATTAATGGAAACACAACTTCAAAAAAAATTGTAAAATCCCAAAATGCTCTCAAGATTGCTTAACATAAACAATATAGTGGGAAGTCGGGTTTTGTCCATATGGATCGAGTGATAGCTATGATCAAATTCAACTTAAGTAGTAAAAGGAAAAAAAAAGTAAAATGTAATGATTTGGTTTCACTACAAGAATTTTTATCTTTCCCGACGAACCATTTTTGTGGGGAAATGTTGAAATTCGTAGGGACATGTATTACGCGATGAAAAATTTTCATCGATAAATTCATGGGGACATCATGATCGGGAAAGGTATTACACGATGAAATTTTGAGTTTCGTCTGCTAAATATATTTTAGCCGACGAAATACATTCATTGGCTAAGAGTATACATTCGTCTGCAGAGATGTTGGAACTTTAAAAATCAATCTACCATCCAACCACCCCAACAGTCCGCCGATTGACCACATCCCCCCCCCCCCCCCCCCCCCCCCCCCCCTCCAACCCCACTTGTCGACCATCGCCGACCCACCCTTGATAATAATGATAACCCCCCACAAGTGATTGTTTCATGAATGTACATCAATTTAATATAATCATTCTAGAGTGTACGATATTGGTTAAATGTCCCTTTTGAATGTCCAATCTAAAGTGTATAGTATTGGCCACCACAAGTGATTATTTCATGAATGTACATCTACCAAATTAGGGGAGTAACTCTTTATAATGTCACCAACTTATTGTTTATGGCATTGATGCTTAATCTCTTACAAGTTATCTACTTAGAGTGTATAGAATTGATTACCCATTTAAGACTAGATAGAGATGAGATTAATGAGTCCGGATATTACTTGAGGAGTGTACTCTTGTTCAATCCTTTCATTCATAAAAGCTTAAGAAAACTAAATAAAGTGTATAACCAATTTTCTACTCAAATAATTTCTCAACAATTTAGCAATGAGAGGAGTGTACATTCAAAAACCAATTCATCTATGAAATCAATTTAAATAATGAATGAAACATAATTGGTAGATTAATAAAGAAGATAGAGAATCCCAAAATTCACAAATGAATCACATCAACCCCTTAATGGGTATTTAGCTACTCATGATTAATACAAGGCAAAATTTAAGAGAAGAAAGAGAGAATAAACCCATGAAGAGATACTCTATCCTTGAAGTTTCAATTCCAATCTCTTAGAACTCTAGTTGAGTAGAAAACCAAAGGAATGATGTAAGGTTTTGGGAGAGAAATGATTCCTAGATCTAGAGAGAGAAAATATGATGTAAATGGGTGTGTGGGCGTTTGGCTGACCTAACATACGAATATATATATGTTTCCATAAATAGGTATGAAAATACTGACATGGACGAATCTACACGGGTAGGGACCTGAACACCTATTAGTGCACTGAAGGTCTTCTCTTGGCTCTTTCTTCGGCTTACGGGTAAATGCATTGGTAGGGACCCATGCATTTACCAGTGTACTGACGATCTTTAAAAATGCTCCTACTTTGGTTCATGGGTAACTGTGCTAGTAGGGAACACTACAGTTCTGAGGCTGCTTAGAATGCGCAAGTAGGGACCCGTGTTCCTACAAGCAAACTGAGTCCTTCCTTCTTGGTCTCTTCAGCTCACTTCACACCCGAAATTCTAGTTTTCCTTCTCCAAGACCAGAATTACACCAATTGCCAAAAATCACAACACAAAAGCCTATGAGATACGAAAATAAGCTCGAAAACAAGACAAATGATAAGAAATCTAGGCCAAATATATTACAATTTTAGTACGATCACTTAGCATGTTTAGTATGGCTTGGAAACTTGCCATTCTCATGATTTTGAAAAGCCTCGACAATTTGACCAACTTAAGTCTCTAACTTACTCAATGAAGCCTATGAATTATCAAACCTTTGGCCACTAGCTTGCACGAAATTAGGAAAGGTCTGTTCAACCCGTTGGAATGCTAGCATCATCTTCCTCATCTCTTCCTATAATCTCTTACTTCGGGGTTGATAGGAACTCTATTGAGCATTGTTGTTCCACTGATTTATTCCTCATTGGTTACCACCTTGAATGTTAGGTTGAGTGTTGTGGGTACAATGTGTTATTGTTTGTCCAAGAGAAGTTTACTTGGTGCCTCCGCCCCAAATTGTAACAACTTGAGTAGGGGTTGTTCCTTTGACCTTGGAAACCCATTGCATGCACTTCCCTTGATCTTGACTTTCCCTTATCCCATTGAAAACTAAACTTCAACTAGCATCTTGCTCACCCACTTGCTTCACTCCCCCCTTTGTTTTCCTATGTTCTAAGTGAAATTTAGTAGGGCTTTCATTTTCTTGGCCATCTTTGACATCTCAATGGTCATCTTTGTATTGGCACTCACTTCGAACCTACCACTTCTAGCTCCATTGGCATTCCTTTGCTGGGAATTCTGTGAAAATTTCTTATAAATCTCATAGATCTCGATGGCATTCTTGGAATCGAACGAATCACAACACGCATTGTCGACCAACACTTGAGAAAATCTGATGAGAACGTTTTAAAAGCAAGATATCGTCTTAGTGGCAGTCTCAGAATTGAATGAACAACCATTATCGACCAACACTTGAGAAAATCTGGTGAGAGCGCTTTGAAAGCAAGAAACCTTATACTTCTCTAAGAACATGTAAGGCGAGCAATGAGCTAGCAACAATTGGTATCTCTCTCATGCCTCATGGAATGGTTCTCTCGCTTAGTCAGAGAAGTTGGCTATCTTCACCCTTGGCATTTTCACCTTCTTTTCGAGGAAAAATCTTTTGAAAACTGATCCATAAACCTACCCCAACTAGTCAAATAACATGGCCTTAATGCCATCAACCACTGTTTAGCTTTATCCTTCAAACAACACTGGAAGAACCTCATGTGTAGTTGATCTCGGGTAAGCTCTAGAAAGTTTCAATCATGGCACTATATTCCTTCATGTAATACAAACAATCTTCATTCGGTAATCCATGGAATGATGGAAATAGGTTGATGTGCATGCTTTTAAGCTCATATCTCCTTAACATATTATCCAAAACAATCAAAGAAGGCTAGTTCTGATTGTTGGTAAGGCATACTTCCTCATGGCCATCCTTTGACCTTGGTTAGTGGGAGGTTCACAGGGTTCTTAATTCAACATCCTTGGGTTTGGTTGAGTAGTCTCTTCAAACTGTCTTACTATCTTACCCACATGATTTATAATGTCTACAACTAGATGAAAATCTCTATATAATGAACGTCTCCCATGCATATACCTACATACCTGAAAAATACATAAAGAACACAAAACACACAAAAGGTAAAAAGAACTACAAAAAACTATAAATTATTAAACGTTAACAAAGTGAATGTTAAATGATACACTACCAAGAAATCTAACTAGAATAATTAATCAAACAAATCAACTATCTATTGTTCATCCCCAACAACGTCTCCATTTTTTATGGATCGTTGGCATCATACCAAAAAAATATAATATACTTGGTTTTGAAACCTGATTTTCAACCACTTGTAACCACACTTAAACATAAAACTTCGTAAAATGGTAAGTGAGGGATAGTCCTCAAGAATCGTGATGGATAATTGAAATACTTTCTAAACTATGTTAGACTAACTAAATGCATGGAAAGATAGATCATGGTTTCTAGAGATAGATGTTTTATAACAAGATAAGTAAATGGCAAGTAAAGTAAAATAAAAGGGAATGGAAAATATAAGCTCAACAATTTAAGTAAGAAGATGATGTAAACAAATTAAGAGAAGATTAAGGAATTCATAGAGTCATAATTGAATCAAGGGTATGCTTAATTAGCTTCATTAATGCTCGATTTACTCAATTAAGGACTGATCTCTATCAAAGGTGTGCTTTGGCCGTAGGTACTAAACCAACCCACTCCTCACCTAGATTCCTCACTTATGATATTTAGAGTATGGGGATAATGGTAAGATCGGTGATGCTCAAATGCTCTAGGTAATTGGGGGTGATATTCCCACCAATAATCCTATCATATTCACTACGTGCTCTAATCAATTAAAGGTGTCAAGTCTCAACCAATTTTATCATAAATTACCTCACCAATAATGCAATTAAAGAGTGATGTTCAATTCAATCACATAAATAATAGGATCTAATTAAGCAAGTGAATAGAACTATAATTGTGCAAATATATTATTGAAAGCTAACAAACTCGTTATCCGACAACTCCTCACATCAATTCCCTTGAATGGGGATTTAGTTACACACAAATACAAACAAATAAAAGAGGTCAAAAATAGAAAAAAGAGTCTCTCTTGTAAGCTTGATCTCTCCTTGATACTCCTTGCTTGAATCTTGATGCAAAGAATGGAAACATATGTGTAGTGAGGATAGAGTCAATGGAAAATGACAAAGGAAAGAGGTGTAGAAGATAGGTAGAGAGGAATGATTTGGGTGAAGTAATCTAGATTTTAACTTGTTGAGTTTTGGATGGAAAAGATCTTTTCAAGATCAAAAAGTGGGTGATGTATTCGAATATAAATATCCTTAGATTCATCCTTGGTAATGAATCTAATATGCATTTAAATACCGGTCCAATGACCAAGCTTGTAATCACCAAATTCACTAATGTGGCATGTGTTGCGACTGATGTGGTGTTCGCGGCTACGGATTTAGCGACCAAAGAGGCGACGTCTAGATCTGAGATCTCCTTAGAGGTGTTGCGGTGGTCACCTAGTAACGCAAACAATCTCTAGAGTTGGCTTCACTGTTTGAATTTCCCATTGTTGCGGTTCTCCAATAGTGACGCAAAGCCAACAACTTTCACTGGACTTAGCTTCGCTGCTTTGCTCTTCAAATGTCGCGGTTTCCACCTAGCAACGCAAAGCTAGGGACAACCTCTAGAATCCCCTGGTTATCTTCTCGCTTGAATTGTCGTGGTTGGCATCCAACGTCGAATTGCCAGTGACATCCTCTGGTTTAGGATTCACGGTCGTTGCCAAGTGGCAATAACAGTGACTGTCTGCTCTGCTTCAAAACTTCCCTCTTTTTGTACCTTTGACCCACAATTCTCCGAGTTAAACCCAGATGCCCTTGTGATGTAATATTTATCTACAAAGCTCAATTCAAGATGTTAAATAACCAGGTTTTACCCTAGAACACACAAAAAGAATCAGAAATAGGGACCAAAATCATGTATAATTTTGGCTCGATCATACCGATGTGGTATATGTAAAAAATTAATTTCTAAGATGGTCAAACATATCCTTCACACGCACATTGTCAGTACAAATTACTATAATATGTACCGACGATGGTAATGCTCTTTATAAAATGCTATATTGTTGGGTTTAAGTAATTAATTAATTGTCCTTCTCAGTGTGCCGCATCGTCAGTCTCCCACTTTCTTTCTTTTTTTCTTGACTCATCTGGGATTTTATGGATTCCTACTATTTAATTTCGTGGTGGTCCATTTGGTTCGATAATTTTATTTAGCTTCTACAATTTTTTGTTAAATGAAGTACTTTTATCATTCAGTAAATTTTTAAGTGTGTTATGAAGAATGAGGTTCGCTCTGGGCGAGTAAGGGGTAATCCCAAAATATTGTAATAATTTTTCAAAAATATAAACAATTTAAGTGTGTTTATATGGAAAGAGTTATAAATACAAGATAAAAATTTGCACAAATTGATTATGAAGTTAATAACTGCTAATAACAATTAAAATTGACCGGATGGGGTTAATTTAGCAATATATCTTACATCTATTACATCTGCATAAGGAGGCTGTGGATTGGAGTCCTCTCCATTCCCAACAAAAAAGACACCTGATTTATATAATATTTCAGTATATATATACTTTGCAAAATGAAATTAAAGTAAACCAAAAAAAAAAAGGAAACAAGACCGTATATATATTAGAACTGTACAATTTAATTTTTTTTCCAAATTATAATTAACCTGCAACTGCAACGCACACGGCGGGTCATCTGGACTTAACTACACTAAAACATTGTACAATATAACTAACAAAAAAATATATAGTTTAATTAGCTAATTCCCCTATAATTACGTATCAAACCTTCAGGTTCCAGCGGTGCTAAGTTCACGATGGTTTCTTGCACTGGCTGAGCACCCGCCATAGGTTCCGGCGAGCTAGCTTGAGTGTTGAACCCAACAATTTTCTGGCAAGTCTCAATGAGGCAGTGCCTGCAAGTAGGGCAAGAAGAGTGCGTGCTGAGCCACTTGTCGATGCACCGGACATGGAACCCGTGGTTGCACTTGGGAAGGAGGCGGACCCGCTCACCGGAGGTGAATTCCGACAGGCATATGACACACTCAGTGTCGAAACCAGGAAGCTTCAGGTCGGGAGAGTAGGTCACTGTTGGGAAGGTCTTCAATGCCTTTCGCTTGACCCCTGTGTTGGCAAACCTAGCTGATAAGTCTCCAGCGCCGGATCGGGAGGTAACCAAAGTTGAACATCTTAGTGCACATCTGATTATGGAATTTAGTCCTAAAGAGCAAATTAGGGCACAGAGAAGAACTGAGAGGACCATTACAACATTTGCATCGAAGTTGTTGTTTCCAGTGTAGACTTCTGACGGGTCACGGCTGTTTTCGGTGGCTGGAGGAGATGCTGCGGTGGTTGGTGATACTGGGGTGTGTATAAGTAGCAATCTTCTTGAGTAGAGTTCTCCAAGCAAGTCATGGAAGAATTGAGTAGTGGATGTGGAAGAAATAGTAGTAGACATTATAGTTGGTAAATATTTTGGAACTTTGCTTGGAGGTGGTTGAAGAATGGGATATATATAGAGGGAATTGAGTTTACTATGGCTTTTTAGGTCTTTTGAATGAGCAACATTTATCACTATGCTACATTGGATGATGATGCTGAATAATCACTCCTGCCAAATCTTTTTAAAGGCTTTATTATATTAGATTATCTATCAATTATTGAATATTTAATAATAGAAGAGAATACTCTGTCGGTTTTCATTATTAATTACAATATTATGAATTATGGAGGTTTTATAACCGTATAATTTCTCCACTCAACTTTAGTGTTGTTTAATGGTCTTTCCAATCAAAGTGGGTCCATCCCACCTTGTGTTGTAAAGAAGAATGATTGAGAGTTTCCTTTCAAATTTCAATCCCTAAACTATAATGCTTCTTGGGACCCACACCCAGCTAACTAGCCTCAGAACTTAGAAGGAGCCATGAACCTTCCTATAATAATTTTACGTGACCTGGATCACTTTTGTACACCTGTCGAGGGGTTAGACGTCAAACTTTCTTAAAAAATTTCTTTTAATTTATCATGGTCTTATATTCATAATACTTCACCACAATTTTTTGAGTATTGAAATCATTAGTTCTCATATCTCAAGTAAATTTACTGTACATCTTCTCTCAGTAGAGATGAGCCGTACATCTTCCTTCCACACCTAATTATTAGGGATTCGAATCTCTCCATACACATTTTATAAATATATGTGAGGAAGTTTCTTCCGGTTTGTGGGAGACTAGAAGCTGCCCTCTCTTTGATTATGAGATCTATAGTCCATATGTAACATCTTCTCGATAATAAGAGTAGTATTCCAGACTGTACTTATAGAGTATAATTAATTTTGTCTGGTCCCGACAGTATTTGTATTAAAAAAAAAAGTAAACTTATTTAATTACCTATCCAAACAAATAACTAACGTACTCTACTCAACTTACAACTGTTTTTTTTGGGTCAAAAAAATATTGGCACTATTTGAGGGGGGTGTTGTGCAAATATCACAATTTTACTAATGTATGTTTAAATGACACCATTTGACGTGTTCAGGCGAAAATACCCCGAAATATTAAAACAGTGAGGAATTTATCGTGTTCTAAGTCTGAGAAAAGCAACAGTCAAACAGACTGGAAAGTAATCGACGGTGAAGTGACCGGAACGAGATTACACGAGAACAGCTGCGATTGAGAAATGTAAGATTAGTTTTTTTTCATCGTTTTTGTTGTTGTTAACTTGCATTACATGTTAGAATTGAGTTTTGTTGATAGAAATTGTTGAAATCGGTTTAAATAGAGATCTGAGAATGGTTGTGGTTTAGGTTAGGGTTTGTAATTTGGTTGAATATCAATTGAGGAAGATGAAATCTGGGTTATCGAGACTTTTTACAAGAGAATCGAGCTTATTTGTTGTAGAGTCGAGCTTTTATTTTCGTGAAAATTAGGTTTTGGTAAGTCGAGCATATTTTGTAATGTTTCGAGCTTTTTTTGAATTGGATCGAGCTTTTTATGAATTGGATCGAGCTTTTTTGAAAGGGATCAAGCTTTTTTCAATAGGGTAGAGCTTTTTTTTCACTGGATCGAGTTTTTTCATCATGACATCGAGCTTTTTTTAAATAAGATCGAGCTTTTCTTACATAGGATCGAGCTTATTTGTTATGGGATCGAGCCTTTTTGAAAGGGATCGTGCTTTTTTTTTACATTTGATCTACCTTTTTCATCATGGGATCGAGTTTTTTTTACATAGGATCGAGCTATTTTGTTATGGGATCGAGCATTTTTTCATAGGATCGAGTTTTTTTTAAAGGGTCGAGCTTTTTTGTCCTTGGATCGAGCTTATTTCTTATTGGACCGAGCTTTTTATCCTTGGATCAAGCTTATTTCTTATAGGACCGAGCTATTTTTACATTGGATCGAGACTTTTAATTTTGGTTACTAAATTTGTTCTGTTTAATGATGTTGTATTTGTGTTACATTGCAGATGAGAAATAGGTTGAGGGATTTGCTTAAAACTGCAGAAGGAGACTGGTACGAGGGCAAATTGACTCGACACAACCATTTTGATACCCTTGGTCATATAGACGACGTGCTGAACCGAGTCCTTACAGAATTTGTAGATGAAGATCGGTGTCGGTTCATGGCGTCATGTTTAGGCCATTTTCTGACGATGCATCGGGAGATGAAGTTTTCGGGTGGTATTATCCATCGGTTGCTTTTGAGGGAGTTGTATCATAACGGCCCAATAGATGAGATGCAGTTCATGTTACGGAACCAGTCAGTGAGATTTTTTATGGTGGAATTTTGTCGGATCACTGGATTACGGTTTGGAGTTGTACCAAACACGACTAATTATGCAGCAGTGGAGAATGGTACACATCAGCGGTATTTTCCTGGAGCCGATGAGGTCTCGTTGGATGAGATTAGGGGTGTTGTCACCATCGTAGAGTTCAGAAAGGCGTACGATACTGTCAAGCTCTGCCTCATATATATGCTTAACTGGATACTGATGGGGGTGGATGAGAGATTCAAGATTTCAGATTGGCAGTTTCGGCTGGTTGAGGATCTCGATGCTGACGCGTTCCCGTGGGGTGCCCACGTGTACAAGCATTCTATTTTCTCATTCAAGCATGCGTTTGATGGGTGACGAGACGGGTTCGAGTGAAGCCAACAGGAAAAGGGCGTTGACGTACACACAGTGGAGACCTACAACATATACGGTCTATCTCATGCCGTATTGGTAAGAACTTCCAATTACAAGTTGTACTTTATTGGTGTTGTCCTCAATGTTATGGTTAGTTATCAGACTTATCTTTGATGCATGTATTTGCTTTCGAGGTGATCCTTAATTTGGCCAAAGAGTTCAATGCCCGGAGGGTTACATATCTGACTCCCCGTATTTTGAAGTGGGAGTTGACCAAACAATCGAGAGGGAAGAAGCTGACAAAGATTTTCAAAGCCAGAGTATGTATTTAATTTGTTAATGTTTTTATTAGTTAGCATTTGTCAATTACATTGTTCTAACTAATATTTCAGATGTTTTCAAGGAAGGAACTGGTGCCCACACCAGCTGAGAGACAGGTACCATACTATGCCAGGCTAAACGATGGGGGGTGGGGAGCCTGTATGTAGAAGATGACAGGGATGACATGCCGCCTCCGGTCCCTAATCAGACTATCTTTGGCGGGAACAGTGGTACAGAGGGTGGGGGTTTAACAGACTGGACCAGTGACAGTGAGGGATCTGAGCCCGCTGTTGGGGGTTTAAGACCTAGTGACAGTAAGGGATATGAGACAGACCCTCAACGAAAAATGCATAGACGTAGGCGGTTCGGTTTACCATCCCCGGACATGGTACATCTATAAGGGATTCCGGTGGGGGCGTTGGACGTGATGGAGAGGTAAGTTGAAGACAAAGTTTAGTGTTATTTATTAACACGTGTTGATAGTTTTGTAATAACAATGTAGACATGATTTCAGGCTCCATGGGCAGATCTGTTAAACGATGTGCGTGAAGCCTCCGGAAGAGTGAGGAGAATCGACAACGTCAACACTTGGAGTTAGTGGATATGATCCGGAAGAGTGATGAGGATCGTCGGCAACAACACTGAGTGTTACTGGATATGATTCAGGGGCTTCAGGGGTCGACCATGCGTACACACCGGGATGGCCTCCCACTTCCTGATCCAGACTTTAATCCCGGAGACTGGACTGATAGGGATACGAGGGGGATAGACATGACAGGTGGACCTAGCCAGGACCTGCCTACCGGGGGGGGTAGTTCTGAAGAGGCAACCTCAGTCATATACCAGTGATAGTAGGCTTGCTTCACGTACATCAGTCAGGTCGGACCTCCTTGCTGTCCTATCTGGGTCCACCCAAGCACAACGATACCCCAAACCTCTTAGCACATCGATTCAGCCACAACGGTCCCCTCCCTCACCCAATACGTTTGCGGTATCGGCCCGGTCCCCTTCCACACCAGGCATGTCGACCCAGGCTTAATTATCCCCTCCTCCACCCAGAACGTCGGTAGTGTCGGCCCCCCTTTTTTCCCACACCCAGCATGTCGACCCAGGGTCAACGGTCCCCTTCCCCTGATTGCATGACGACCCAGGTTCTGCGATCCCCTCTACCGCCCATCACATAGATTCAGCCTCAGCGGCCTCCTGCAGAGCTCGAGCTGCAGAGCTCATCGGAGGTTGGACTACCACGCATGAAACGTTTAGCTAAGTGCGTATGGCAGTTGATGAGTCCTTACACAGATCCATGTCGGCCAAAGAGGTTGAGGACACGGCCCGAGTTTGTGGAACACATTTTTGACCCCATAGACTAGTGGACGCTGACTAGCTTGCGGCATACAAAGCCTTCAAGAGGAACATCAATGGGGAACTGTGAGTCCAAATTTATATAATAAAAATGGTTGTATATTTAATGTTTATTCAAATTTACCTAAAGCTAATTCAATCATTAAACAGGCGTGATGTGGACGTGCTGGCACCAGTGGACACCAAATGGTTCATGCGTATGCCGTCCAACTTTATGGACTTGGAGAACACGGTACGTACTTACGTGATTTTTATATTAACGTTTGTGTAAGTAATATTGTATTGTTAACAATTCAATAGTTATATTGTCTGTCAGCATATGGACGACATATGGACGCATACCTCTATATTCTTCGCAAGCGTCAACAAAGATTCCCCACTATGTACAACCAGAGGATCAACGTATTGGATACACAATTTTATGTAAGTAGTTTTAATTTTTTGGAATTGAATCGTATTTTATGGTTTTGTATTATTAATACGATATTGTCAATGATTGTATGTACATCCACTTATATTGTTACAGTGGGAGAGGATGATGCCTCGTGATTCGCACGGGGTTGTGACCACGGCAAGGTGAAATGTGTTACAGTCCCGATGGTTGGAAGAGGACCTTTAGACAGTCTGTGGAGCAACCACGAGTGGAAACCGGTCATGGCACGAGGTTGACCTGGTAATTGTTAGACGATGGAAATGATTTAAAATATAAACTGTTCGTATATCCTAACCTAACACCGTATGCATACTATTACAGGTCCTGATTCCATGCAACTTTGGGGGCCAACATTGGGTGGTGGTGACCGTTGACCTTATTCTCAGGAAGATTGAGATATTTGACTTCTGGAGACAGGAAGTCCCTCATTATATCAGGAAGCTGCAGGTCCGGCCAATACGATGGTTTTTACCCTCCATGTTGAATGACACGGGGTTCCACACTACACGAAGAGGTGGTTGTCAGTCGTTCCCTAGGAAAATAAGCCCTTCTCGGTCACCGTGGTGCCTACTTCTACAGTCCCCCAACAAAAAAAAATCTTAAGACATTCTATTTCATTCATGTGCTTATATATTCTTTAAGAACTATTTGTAACGGTTTTTTATGTGTCCAATTGCAGAGGTAATTATGGTCCCCATACTTTGAGAATTATCGAGTAACCACTGGCAGGTCGAAGCTCTTTTGATTGGTCAGAGGACGACATGGGGATCATTCGGGAGAAAATCGCTGTGGAGATTTTTTGAAACTCCAGGCCCGCCTAGTGATTGGTTGTATATTACCATTTTTTATGTACAAAGACATGTGATTAATTCATGAATATTAATTCAGTCATTATTCATTCATTAATATTAATTCATTCATTAATAAGTAATTATTAAAATTCCAAATTATTACAATCTGATACAATTCCAAATGTTTACAATGTGCTCAAAACTTTGTCATTCAGTCCCTATTAGAGTCAATGTTAGGGCACTTGCGGCGGTATTCATCGGGAACACCTCTGCTTGGACCTTCATTAATCATAGGTGGATTAGAACATTTCTAGGAATTATGCCCTGGTAGTCCACATCTTCTACAGGATTACATAGTTGTCCTCTCCGAAGACGAGACATGGCGACCCGCCCTCAGGCGTCCTGCTTGTCTCTTAGAGTTTGGATTCAAAATCACCCTCAGTAATGTCAGATGGCACAACCCAAGTGGAAGGATCTCCCACCGGCATAATAGGAACTGATTACGCATCAATAAGTGTCTGTCTCTTGTAGTAGTCCGAACATAAAGTTGTCAAGTCCAAGTTTCGCTCTCTGTAAAAAATATTGAAAACGATCAGCTTCACGTTTCAGCAATAATCACCTCACAGTAAAACTTGAAAGTAATGTACCGTGCCGCCGCAAGAGAGTGAAAACAGGGAAAATGATCCATTTGGAATTTGTTGCAAGTACAAGTCTTCCGGGCTAAGTCAACAGTCCACTGTTTTCCAGACCGCTTGACTGAGAAAATATTACAGTTTACTAGATTTACTATAAAAAAACCACACTTCTCCACACGTTTTAATAGCACAAGATGTGCTGCATCGGTCAACTAATGACTTATGGTTTGTGCAGCTCTATAGCGATCGTGAAACCACCATTGTAGCATATTCCTCATGAACTCAGCTAGAGTCAACATAGGCAGTTGGCTTGCAAATTATAGGCATGAGTTTATGCATTCTGCAGCATTTGTTGTCATCCCCTTATACCTTCATTCCGGGCAGTGTACACGGGACCACTTGTGTGGACCGGCATCAATTACATAATCATATGCATTATGGTGCAAATTTGTTAACTCTTCCATATGCCGGTTATATTTAAACTCGATGTATGTGTGGGCTGCTTTATCCATTATTGTGGCAGCATCCTTCCTATGAAATCTCTTCATAATATTTTCATCAAAGTGCCAGCAACATACGGTATGGGTGGCATAAGGGAACACTTTAGAAATCCCTGCTTCAATGCTTGCATGCCTATCGGAAATGAAAACTAACTCATCAATATGACCTAGGGCACCCTTCAAGCAATCCAAAAACCATTCCCATGAAAGGTTTTTTTCTGAGTCGCCGTACCAAAAAGCAATTGGATACACTTGTTCGTTCTCATTTTGTAATGTTGCAACAAACATTGTACCCCGGAATCGTCCCTTCAAATGGGTACTATCAACGACAATGACTGGACGCATACACGTCTGGAATCCTCTAAGTGAGGCACCAATCGACATGAAAAAGTACATAAATTTACCATCTTTGTCACACTGTAAGTCAGTGATTGTGCCAGGATTTTTTTTGTTTCAAAACGTAACCAAATGATGAAAGCAGTTGGAAGGTTTCCTCATGCGTTCCATATGTCAGTGACAACGCATAATCGAGAGCGGCGTGTGCCTTACTGTACATGATTTGGATTCCATAAATTGATTTCATGTCGGTGATTATGTCCTTCGGAAGCATTAGTCGACCATCTTGTTGTTAAAGTCTAGGTGCAATAACTTCTCCAATTATGACTGCACTAGCTTGTCAATGGCGGCGGTGAATTTTCTCTAACGAATAAGTGTGTTCGTTGATAAAACTTCTTACTTGAAAGTATGTGCCTTCATCTCTCCTCACCGCTCTTAACTTCCATGTACAATTTCCCATCAAACAAACTAGATGTAATGTTGTCTTGTTGGACCTTTTCACCTTCCACTCGAAGTTCTGCCGCATTGCAAAATGGCCTACTAGTCTCTTCAAATCCTTTTTTGTTGGAAAAAATTGCCCTTTATATACCATGCTTGTAGGTTCATCTTTAACCAAGTTCCTGCTTCCACCCATACCAAACGAGTATGATTCTGCTCCTGGAATAGCCCATGTTGTGGTATTATCAGAATCTTCTGGAGTTACATTAGCCCGAACGTCGGAGGTACCAGCTATATCTGGTGCACTGAAACTAAATCTGTGTACATGTCTTGCACTTCTTTCCGTTTGAACATGTTCTTTATCATCCTCATTGTCCTTTACATTTTCTATAGATTGAAATTGCCCTCATTATCCACCTCAAGAATCAGCCCAACATTCGGTGCTGTATTCTGCTCATTATTGATGTTATTGTAGATCTTATTGTATTGGTGGTTGTACTGCCTACCATTCATCTCAATTTGACAACCAAATACATCATCGAATTGAGGTCCCAGTATATAATCATGGGAGGCTACTTCCGGTGGGACAACACATATGTTTTTCAGACCATCAATTCCATTTCTTTATTTGAACAACTGGTTGATTCCGCCTGACGATCTAAATTTTTGGGTGTTATCACGATGAGGGATATCTTCACCAATGACACCTCCTGCTGGCCTCTCGATTAGACTAACACATACTTGAAGGATCACCCTATCTTCCCCTAGCATAAATTGAACATCATCATTGTTTCTTATAAATGTACGACATGTAGTCCCAGGAATAATTGATATAGACTATAGATCAGCACTGTATTTGTTCTCATCAAACTTCACAATGGTTTGCACGATCGACACCAGTTCGTCATAACTCAAATTCTTTGACACATACAAATCTTGGTTATCGGAACCTAGATACCTCTGATTTTCGTCGGGTAATTGCTCCCATCGACCGTTGTAAGATATGACTATTCTCACCCTATCCATTGTCCTGTCTATCATCAAAAACCATTGTTATGAAATAAATATTTAATATTAAATTTACAATTATAAAGGATTAAACTAAAATCAAAAGTGTAACTGATCGAGCTTTTTTTTGTACATGATCGAGCCATTTTTATACATGGTCGAGCCGTTTCTGTACATGATCGAGTTTTTTTTAACGGGATCAAGCTTTTTGGTTCAGGACCGAGCTCTATTTGTACATCATCGAGCTTTTTTTAATATGGCTCGAACTTTTTTTCATATGGCTCGAGCTTTTTTCAAATATGGCTCGAGCTTTTTATTTTAGGGATTGAGCTTTTTCGTGAGGAATCGAGATTTTTTTGTGAGGAATCTAGTTTTTTTTTGTGCGGGATCGAACTTTTTATGTGAGGGATCAAGCATTTTTTTTAGGGATCGAGCTTTTTTTCTGAGGGATCGATGCTTTTTTTTTAGGGATCGAGCTTTTTTTTTAGGGATAGAGTTTTTTTTGTGAGGGATCGAGCTTTTTTTCAAATGTTTCGAGCTTTTTCAAAATACTTTCCAGCTTTTATGCCCAAGATTTTAAACTTGTTTGCACCACTTCAAATCAAGTCGGCAAAATATATATACAAAAAAAAAATGCATACAAGTTCATCGTTTTTTTTTTTAAATTTACAAATCTTAGACATAAACAAAAAAAATTGAGACAACATGTTCATACATTATTATACCACACAGAAATACAAGAAAAAATGGAAATGAAGATCAGAAATATTAATATACCTTCTTGTACAACATCTGGAATGGAGCTCGTTTTTTGAAGAGATACCCGGAGTAGTTGATTGATTTTCAGACAACCTTTTTTGGACGACAGAGGCTTTTAAAGAATAAAGAATCGATTATTTAAGGGCAATTTCTGTAGCTCACCATAATTGGTGCTTTTTAAACTTAACTTATTATAATGGTGACATCACTGCAACTCACAAAAAAAAGGTGACATTTCTTACCATTTCCACTTTTTTTTTGTTGACATAATAGCTTATAACTGTCTTTAACACTTGTGATTCTTAAAAAAAAAAATAGACATATATTACCTTTAGACTAGTCTATTAGATGGGCAATGATAATTTAAAAAGTGTCGATCTTAATTTTTTATTTTTGTTTTGACAAAGAACATAAACAAAAAACAACAAAGATAAAACTGGACAGACTTCACTGGCATATCAACCAAAACTAAGTTTCTAACACAACAGGGAAAGTCCTCCATCCAAAATCTGTCTTTGACTTCCTTCACTGCCTTCATTGCAAGGCCCTTAGCCATCTTGTTTGCTTCAGAAGGAGTAAAATTGATCAGAATGTTTCCCATTTTATCAATCAAAACCGAAATGTCATTAAGGATAACACCATAGACCGAATCTTTAAACTTTTTTTTCTTAATCCAATTCACCATAAATTGGATCAAATGTGATATCATTTGGTAGTACGTATCACATGACCCAATATAAAAACAAGTCCATTAGATGAAATAACTCATCATCCTTGTAAACAATACATCCACTTTAACCAAACATGAGCTTACAATTCTTTGAACAATGATTGTAGTCACGCACGAAATGAATATCAATTTCAACATATTGTATCTTAGCATGAAAAACATGATTGTTTACCAATGCAGCAACATTCTGCATTTGTGTTGTTTCACCAAATAGTAAGGACAAGGAGAAACTGTTACCAAAATACCTTTTTAAAACTTTTTTTGTGGTGAGTTGCAGTGATGTCACCAGTTTAATAAGTTAAGTTTAAAAGATACCTATTATGGTGAACTACCGAAATTACCTTTAAATAATTGTTCTTTATTCTTTAAAAGCCTCTCTCTCCAAAAAAGGTGTCTGAAAATCAATCAACTACTCCTCCGTTTCTCCAAAAACGAATCTCTCTCCAAATATTGTACAAGAAGGTAAACAAATATTTCTGATCTCCATTTTCATTTTTTTCATGCATTTTTGTGCGGTTTAACAATGTATGAATATGTATGAACATGTTGTCTCCATATTTTTTTAAATATGTCTACGAGTTGTAAACTTTTTAAAAATAATGTATGAACATGTATGTATTTTTTTTGGTATTTATATTTGGCCTAGCTGATTTGAAGTGAGTGCAAACAAGTTTAAAATCTTGAGCATAAAAGCTCAAAAGCATTTTAAAAAAGCTCGAAAGCATTTTAAAAAAGCTCGAAACATTAGTAAAAAAGCTCGAGCAAGTTTTAAAAAAGCTCGATCACTAAAAAAAAAGCTCCATCCCACACAAAAAAAGCTCCATCCCTCACAAAAAAGCTTGACCTCTCATAAAAAAACTCAATTCCTCACAAAAAATGCTCGAACCCTCACAAAAAAAGCTCGACCCCTCACAAAAAAAACTCGATCATGTACAAAAAAAGCTCGATCCCTAAAAAAAAGCTTGATCCCTAAAAAAAGCTCGATCCCTTAAAAAAAACTCGAGCCATTTTTTAAAAAAGCTTGTGCCATATTAAAAAAAGCTCGATCATGTTCAAAAAAGCTCGATCATGTACAAAAAAGGCTCGATCATGAACAAAAAAACTCGATCCCTAACAAAAAAAAGCTCGATCGCTGACACTTTAGATTTTTATTTAATCCTTTATAGTTGTAAATTTAATATTAAATATTATTTTCTTAATAATGGTTTTTGATGATGATTTTGACAGGACAATGGATAGAGTGAGAATAGTCATATCTTACAACGGCTGATAGGAGCAATTGCCGATGGAAGTCAGAGGTATTTAGGTTCCGATAACCAAGGTTTGCATGTGTCAAAGAATTTTACTTACGACGAACTGGTGTTGATCGTACAAACAGTTGTGAAGTATGATGAGAACAAATATAGTGTTGATCTACAATCTATATCAATCGTTCATGGGTCTATATGTCGTACATTTATAAGAAACGATAATGATGTTCAGTTAATGCTAAGGGAAGATAGGGTGATCCCACAAGTATGTGTTAGTCTAATCGAGAGGTCAGTAGGAGGTTTCATTGGTGAAGATATCCCTCATCGTGATAACACCCAACAATTTCGATCGTCAGGCAGAAGCAACCAGTTATTCACAGAAAAATTGGATTGATAGCCGGGAAAACATGTGTGTTGTCCCACCGGAAGTAGCCGGCCATGCTGATATACTGGGACCTCAATTCGACGATATCTTTTGAAATTCCCTTTATCTTTATAGTGTGACTATACCTTGAGGGGGGGGGGGGGGGGGGTGAATAGGTATATGCTCCAATTTTTATCTTCTTTTAAAAACAATGCAATTCTAATAATGCTTAATGAAAATGCAAACAATGACACACAATATTTACGTGGTAAAACCTCCAAAGTGGAAACATCCACGGGTTGATACCACAACCCGTGGCAAAAGCAAATCCGAATCCTCGTGACAAGCAATCACACATGCTCTACAAGCTCTCACTCTCACTCTATCTTGAACCTAGTGATCTACTAAGCCGACTTCCTATCCAAGACCCCTGTCTCTAGGAAAATTCCTTGCTCACCTATCCGGATCCTCCTGACCCTAGGAAAGACTTCTTGCTTGACTTTTCGAGTCCTCCCGACTCTAGTCAAGACTTCCTTGCTCAACAATCCAAGGTCTCACACCTCTTGTCAAGACTTCCTCTTGCTTAGCTATCCAAGTCCTCCCGACTCTAGCTAAGACTTACAATTGCTCAAATCAAAGAAGCACTCTAAGATATGAGACTTTCCACCTCTTCACAAGGTATCTAAGTGTTCATGAATGCAAAACGCAAACAAGCACTCAACATAGAAAATGATGATCAACAAATTCTATGGACATGCAACTAGATAGCTAGATTATGCTTTCAAAGAACAATCACAAATGTATCTAGACAACCTAAGCATGTTATCAACTAAGAACATAGATATGAAGATATAGACATCAATTGAAACAAAACCTAGTTCTTAGAAAAATGAAATTAGATCTAGAAACAATCAAACAAGCATAAGAACAAAAGATTTCTAGAAACAATTTCATGTTTATCAAGTTTAGCACAAATCATTCAATATATCACAAATCTAGTTAAACTTGAAAATCAAATCAACAAACCACAAAATGATATCAAAATCATCCTAGTCATGCCTCTTAATCAAATAACATTTAACAATAAGAAGATCTAAGAAGAAAACTAAGAAGAAGATAATTTTACCAACAAGGATGCAAATCAAGAACTGAAGATCAGATCACAATGAGAAATGTAGACATCGTTTGGTTCTGGAAATGATTGGGGTTTATAGAACTTTTCAAGACACTCAAAATCAGTTTTTGAATCAAGTGATTCGGAGTAGAAATGAAGAAGTTGTTAGAAAAACAAAATCAAAATGTTGAGGGAAAATTTCTGCACTTGTTCTTCAATTTCTCAACTTGTTCTTATCTTATGAAAATGAGAGGGAATGAGAGGTTTTAAAGAGTGAATAGCCAAAAATACCATTTTTCCCTTCTTCATTAGTGTCTCCCCAAGATGGCGCATGGGCATCTCGGGGCAGAACACTCTTGGGGCCGAGATGGCCACATGCCAACTTGGGTTGGTGCATGGTGATGGCTTAAGCCATCGCACCTCACCCATTGCGCTCCCCTCGCGTTCTTCGACCGTTCTTTGGTCTCTGAACTCCGAATTCGAATCCGTTTACTGGGACTCCCTCACGGACATGTACAAATAAGATACTCAACACAAAAAATAATAATTCTACTTGATATACGAAGACGAAGACAATGTATGCAACATGAGTTGAAAGTGTAGTATCTTTTGACTTAGAACACGAAATCAATAGTATAAGTAACCGAAATGACCGGAACTCAAAGTTGAATAATATAAGACCAAAATCAAGTTCAAGGTCCATGTTATACAAACATATAAACAAACAAACACAATTCACACAAGAATGCAAACTACATAGAGATAGTCTCCAATCATGCATTTTCCAAAACATGTTACTTTCATACCAATGCATGAGCATTCAACTTCAAGTGTGTGAATGTGTTATACCAAATGATGCGCTACGATGCAGGGACAAAAATGTTTGAATTTGTGTGTGTGCACATATAATGATGCACAACTAAGCAGGGACACATATGAATGAATTGTGTGTGTGTGCGCCTACGCCTTGCATGAGGAAGAAGGATCTCGATACCTTAGCATCAAAGAATGGTACCAATCCTCTTGAAGACAAACTTTGCATCATGAGAAGTTGCTTTTCTTCCTTGAAGCTCTTATCGTCACGAACCACTTAAGCAACTAAGCATTACAAAGAAATGAAGTTTTGTTATGGAATCAAGCCAACACAAATCTAGAACCTAACAATCTCCCTCTTTGGCTATTCCATGACAAAACCTCTACCTCACCATACAATGATCACTCATAATCAATGTTGATTGCATCCTCACATCCTCACATCCTCACATTACAAAAAGATATTCCTAGACTAAAATGTCTTCATGAGTCTTCAAGAATATTTTCACACATTCGAAGCACCTGTGAGACAAGAACAACCAAAAGAAATCTTCTACAAAGAAGATAGGTGAGATAAACAAACAATATACAAATAAAAACAAAAGATCCCTTAACTCTTCTTATCTCATGAAAACACAAATTTTTCTCCCCCGTAAGCCAAAATTTATCCCCCTTAATGGATTGTCTCCCCTTTATATCAAAAGCAAGTAACATGGTGAGAAAACACTTTGTCCCCCTTTTTGACAAGGAATAGATAAAAACATATTACACACCTAGAGAGAGATAAATGCCAAGTGAAAATACCTACAAGGGTATAAGGGATGCACAATGAAATCATGAGATAGTGAGCAAACAAGTTGTATAGAAAACTAAGTTTAACAAACTAAGCTCCCCCTTAACATATGCTCCATATATTAATAAGCAAGTAAACTTGTTTACAAGGGACTCACACAATCACACATTTCAAGAAATAAAAGAAAGTAAACCATTATTTTTCAACATTAACAAGAGAATCATAGATTTTCATCATTATCTCAAAAATAATATCTCATTGCTAATGAATCAAGCACATTAAGCAAAAATGTGTGTGTGTGAAAATGCTTTAAGCATATATAAAAGGAGTTATTGTGATATCAACATGCAAACTATTTCAACACCTATCCATCTAAAGCTTTTCCAATCAAGGACAAACAGATTATCATCCGAATTTTTTGCTTTAAAGAGAATAGATTTCAACATATGAGCGTGTGTGTGTGAAGGGAAAAACAGGTTCAAAACGCAACGGAAGAGTGATAAAAATAAAATTAGGGTTTACGTATATATATATTTTTTCCCTTTATGCAACGAGAACCTTAACCATATATTAATTGACATATATAAAAGTATCGTACCTTTTATTCGTGACGATTGAACAAGTGCTGAATTTATTCTGCAAGATCTTCCAATCCAATCACGAACGTGAATCACCTTGGAGTGTGGGCTCCCTTTCTTTAAATTGTATTCCTAAGGATGGAGACGAAGCAAAAATCTTTTCTTTGTTAGTTACAAATATCCTCCAAGAGAAAAATCCAAGAACGTCTGGTCACTTGTGAATTATCAATCAATTTGATTGAAACTCGCGTGAACTTTGATTCGATGTTGTACACAAAACCCTTTTGTTGTAAAGAATATTAGTATACTATCGAATACAAAAGCGTTCCCCTTTTTTCTCTACTTGGCCGAATTCCCATACTAATGCTTAGAGATGATCGAATTTTGTCTAGAGTAAAATCAGATTTTCTCCCTCAAAATTCCTACGATGACTAAATTCTTCTCTTAGAAAAATTAGCTTGGCCGAAATTCAACTCTAGTTGCCTTAGTCATGACCGAAATTCTCTTGCACATATATATATATATATATATGTATATATATATGTATATATATATAGGATGATAAATCCTTTCTTAAGAAGGATTTGCTTGGTTGTCAAGAATCCTTTCCTTAGGTGGATTTATTTTGTAGTTAAGAGTCCTTATCTAAAAAGAAATCTAACTTCTCCTATAACCATATGTTGTTGGCCAAATTTTACTCTTTGATTAAGATTAGGAGAGTTTATTCTTTCCTAAGAAGGATTACTTGATGGACAAGAATCATATCCTTAGGTAGATTAACTTGGTGGTTATGAATCATTTTCAAAGAAGAATTCTACCACTAAGTAGTTTTACTTGGTGACCAAGAATCCTTTTCCAATAAGAATTCTTTCAGTAATGTATTTGTAACCATATTAAAGACTTCCTAATTTGATTAGATAAATAATTCCTTTTATTTATTTACTTATCAAATATAGTCTTTAACATTAACTATACTACCAACAATAGTATAGTTTTAGGAGACCATCTCCTACTAGGAAAAAGATTTTGACTTTTAATTAAATAATTCATTAATTAACAAATTAATTAATTTCCATTTAATTAAAAAATAAAATAAAAATAATATATTTAAATTATTATTAATAGCCTTTGCCGCCCATACCATATATGTAATGGCCATATATTATTTTTCTTATTTTATTAAATCCATTGGATCTTAATAAAAAGTCCACATGTGAACTAGACCTATTCTTACAAAAAGAAACAAGTTCACATGCCTTATTACAATTCTAGATGGACCCCTATTGGTCCAGTAGAATATATCAAGTGATCCATGCAAGTTCGTGTGGATTGAGGATCTTGGCGGGCTATCTAAATTTAAGCTCCAATAGACACAACCCAATCACAACCAACGAATGATTCTCTTAGGTCCGATCTATTTAATTTTAGTTCATTCTACTAAAGAACTAAAATTAAACTCTTAAATAAAGATAGAATAAGTTGATGTTACTCATTCGTACCCTAGACAACCTTATTGGAGAAAGTGTATCCTCATGAAGAATACCAGTAATCGCCAAGAGCTCATAGACCGCCTATAGCTATCCAAGTTACTATATTTACTCATATGACCACATTTTGAACTTGGATATTTTGACTTGTCCAGAAGCCATGTTTCAATAGACACTATTGAAAACTTAACGTTAAGATTTAATATCCAATACCTCAAAACATCCATATGATGGTATTCTACTCTCATTCAATAAATGGAACCACGATGTCCATATCTATAAATGAATTCCTCTATCGATTAACAAATGAATACCACCAAACTATCGAAGATAGACTATGCTATATAATCGTACTCATTGATAGCTCAAATGATAACACTTGTAACCATAAGTCCATCATTTATCTCAGGATTAAGATAGACTCTCCGATTGTCTTTAAATGAAAACTTTTATCCATTGACAGTTCTAGATAAAGTATTTCATTTTGATCCTATTTCATTCCCTAAGTAAAAGCAACCACTCGATGTGCTTTTACGATCATCAATGTTTCCTGCCCAATCCGTATCACAATAGCCAACAAGAATGTCATTAGTATCAAAGGAATAGAATAAACAAAGATTATGTGTTCCTTTTATATACCTATCATTTTTTAACGGCTTTCAAGTGAGATTCTTTTGGATTAGCTTGAAACCTAGCACACAAACCTACATTAAAACAAATATCCAGCCTGCTTGCCATTAGGTAGAGAAGGCTACCTATCATGCTCCTATAGAGACTTTGATCAACATTTTTTCCTTTTTCATCTTTGTCAAGTTTTAAAGTTGTACTCATAGGTGTTTCAAATTCTTTTCCACTTTCAAGACCAAATTTCTTAACAAGATTTCTAGCATACTTAGATTGTGACAACATGATACCATTACTAGATTGTTTCACTTGCATTCCTAGAAAGTAATTGAGTTCACCTACCATACTCATTTCAAATTCTCTTGACATAACATTCACAAAATCATCAACCTTGGTTTTACATGTAGACCCAAACACTATATCATCAACATATATTTGTGCAACAAAAATGTCATTGTTATAATGCTTGACAAATAATGTTCTATCAATACCACCTCTCCTATATTGGTTGTCAATAAGATATTGAGTCAACCTATCATACCAAGCTCTAGGAGTTTGCTTAAGGCCATTAAGAGCCTTTTTTAACTTGCATGATTAGAAGAGTGTGGGGCTACAAAACCCTTAGATTGTTCAACATACACTTCTTCTTGAAGGTATCCATTGAGAAAAGCACTTTTGACATCCATTTGAAACAATTTGAATTTTTTTAAGACATGCAATGGACAACAAAAGCCTTATGGACTCGAGACATGCAACGGGTGAAAAAGTCTCATCAAAGTCTACACCCTCAACTTGAGTGTATCCTTGAGCCACTAGTCTTGCTTTATTTCTCACAATCTTGCCACATTCATTGGTCTTATTTCTAAACACCCATTTTGTACCAATCACATTGATATCTTTTGGACTAGGAACTAAGGACCATACTTCATTCCTCTCAAATTGATTTAGTTCTTCTTGCATGACATTAACCCAATATTCATCAATAATTTCTTCAATAATATTTTTGGGCTCAATTTGAGAAGTGTAGCAGGCATATGAAATTTGGTTAGCTAGTTGCCTTCTAATTCTAACCTCTTCATTCAAATTACCTATGATGTCTTGTTTGTAATGCATGTTCCTAAGTCTAGAATTAGAATTTTCAACATCTTATTGGTTATCATTCAAACCGTTTTCTAACTCTTGACTTTCTTCTCTAGCAACACTACCATTCTTATCATTATGACTAGACTCACTTTCATCACAACTAGTCACATCAATAGGTGCTTTAGTGTCATTTAACAAATGTTCTTTAGGTTCATTGACACCATGATTATCACACAAATCAAGCATGCTAAGATCATCTATTTTCACATTAATAGACTCCATAATAGTCTTAGTTTTCAAATTGAACCCTCTATATGCACGACTATTATTAGCATACCCAAGAAAGAGACCAATATCACTTTTACCATCAAACTTTCCTAAGTGATTTCTATCATTCAAAATAAAACACTTACTCCTAAAAGTGTGGAAGTAACTCACATTGGGCTTCTTGCCCTTCCAAAGTTCATAGGAGGTTTGTTTTGCGTTGGGCCTTCTAAAAACTCTATTAGTGACATAGAATGCGGTATTGACCTCTTCGGCCCAAAGATTTCTAGGGACTTTCTTGCTATTGAGCATGACCCTAGACATCTCTTGCAAGACACGATTCTTCCTCTTAACAATACCATTTTGTTGAGGAGTTCTAGGAGCCGAGAACTCATGTGAAATCCTGTAATCATCACAAAACTCACTAAATTTACCATTTTCAAATTCACTCCCATGATCACTCCTAATGCGACATATTTTCTTGATTCCAAGACCTTTTTCATTTTGAACTTGATTACAAAACTTCTTAAAGTAACCAAATGTTTCGGTCTTGTCTCTAAGAAAATATATCCAAGCAAACCGAGAAAAATCATCAACACATACAAAAATGTATTTCTTGTCATTTATGCTTTTGGTTTGAATTGGTCCCATTAGGTCCATATGCACAAGTTCTAAGGGCTTCTTGGTAACAAAATTAGTGTTCTTTTTATAAGACACTTTGGTTTGTTTACCTAATTGACAAGGTTCACAAACACCATCAAGCTTTTTACCAAGATTAGGAAGACCTCTAACAGTGTTATATTTCTCAAGCTTCCTTAAATCTTTATAATTTATGTGGCCCAATCTTTCATGCCATAATTCAAGCTTGTTGCACTCATGTGCCATATTACATGTTAGTTGATCAACCTCTAAACAATAGCAATTGTCCGAAGACCTTTTGACTTTCAAAAAAATTTGCCATTTTATCAATTATCGTGCACACATCCTTGTTAAAGCTAACTTCTTTAAAAATTTCACACAAGTGAGTGATGCTTATTAGATTAGCTTATAGACCATCTACATACAAGGTGTCACAAAGTTTAGGCAATCCGGGAATACAAATTGTTCCTTTGCCTAGAACTTGTTTTTTGGTGCCATCACCAAATGTAACCCATCCACCATCATTCATAACAAGATTCTTAAAGAATTCCTTGTTACCAGTCATATTCCTAGAGCAACAGCTATCTAGGTACAAACAATAGGATGAATTAGCCCTTACAGCATATTGTGCAACCAAACATTGTGTTGTGTTTTTCTTAACCCAAACTTTCTTGACAAGTTTCTCATTCCTACTTTAATTAACATGCTTTGACTTGTTTTTAGACACACTGACTCCATTAGTCACATTTTCAAACAAATCAAACAACGCATTATCAACTTTCTTATGCATAGTAGAACAAGGCACAACACAAGATTTAACAAACAAATCATCAACACATTTATTCTCAACATGCTTTTCCAAGGTCTTCTTAGGTCCAATTCTAGATCCATACATGGATGATTGCCTAGGACCACTCAAAGACATATCATGCAAATCATTGCCAATTCTACATTTACGAATGTATTCATAACATCTAGGTCTTATGTGTCCTACCATGTTGCAATAATGACAAATAGGTATGAATTTCAGAAGTTTACCATTTGCTTGAGCATTCAACTCATTTTGCCTTCTCACATTTTTACCTCTTTGGCGTGCAACACTAAATGTCTTGCCTTTTGCATTTGATGATGATGTAGCTTGTCTTTGGCATTGTTGAGTCTTTTCCTTGACTTTCATTATTGATGTTGAGGCACCTCCGGTAGCATTCATGGCTTTACCGTTAGAGAGTGTACCTACATTTAAATTGCTACAAGCTTTGACAAAAGTAGATTTGTTAGATGAAGGAGTTGATTTTTCATTAACATATCCTAAACCTTTTTTGTCGCTTGAAGGCTTTCCAATCTTAATGAGAGCTTTCACTTTGTTAGAGCGAGATAACATCTTGTTAATCATCTCTTTAGCCTCATTAAGTTTGTCATTAAGCACTTTCTCTTGATTCTCATGCTCATTAAGTTTTGCTTTAAGCATATTTTCAATTCTTCTAGCACTATCAAGAGATTCATCTCTTTGCCCAATTTCATGCTTCAAAATGCTTAATCTATCATTGCTATCAATCAAGTTTTTCTCAAAAATTTAAAATTTTGTCATTTAGATGAATAACAAATTTTGAGCTACAATCATGATTTTCTAACTTCTTAGTGAGAGACTTATTGATCTTAGAGATCCTTTCATTTTCATGAATAAGATCTTTGATCTTTTGATTATCTAAGTCAATAGACTCATCTTCAACAAGAAAAGCCACAGAAGAATACATTTCTTTCATCATGATGAAACAAAAGAAGGAAACAAACACTACAAAGAAGATCTATCTAAGTGCGTCTAGACACCGGCTCTGATACAAATTGAAATTCCCTTTATCTTTATAGTGTGAATATACCTAGTGGGGGGGGGGGGGGTGAATAGGTATATGCTCCAATTTTTATCTTCTTTTAAAAACAATGCAATTCTAACAATGCTTAATGAAAATGCAAACAATGACACAATATTTACGTGGTAAAACCTCAAAAGAGGAAACATCCATGGGTTGATACCATAACCACCGGTAAAAGCAAATCCACTATTTCAAATAGAGTTACACACTCAAGCAATCACACATGCTCTACAAGCTCTCACTCTAACTCTATCTTGAACCTAGTGATCTTCTAAGCCGACTTTCTATCCAAGACCCCTTATTTCTAGGAAGATTCCTTGCTCACCTATCCGGATCCTCCCAACCCTAGGCAAAACTATCCGAGTCCTCCCGACTCTAGTCAAGACTTCCTTGCTCAACAATCCGAGGTCTCACACCTCTAGTCAAGACTTCCTCTTGCTTAGCTATCCAAGTCCTCCCAACTCTAGCTAAGACTTATAATTACTCAAATCAAAGAATCACTCTAAGATATGAGACTTTCCACCTCTTCACAAGGCATCTAAGTGATCATGAATGCAAAACGCAAACAAGCACTCAACATAGAAAATGATGATCAACAAATTCTATGGACATGCACTTAGATAGCTAGATTATGCTTTCAAAGAACAATCACAAATGTATCTAGACAACCTAAGCTTGTTATCAACTAAGAACATAGATATGAAGATATAGACATCAATTGAAGCAAACCCTAGTTCAGCACTATTATATATAGTCTTAGCTGCCCAAGCCAATATATATGAGCCAAATGATGTTTTTCTTATTTTATTAAATCCATTTGACTTAAATAAAAAGTTCACGTGTACTAGACCAATTCTTACTAAAAGAAACAAGTCCACATGCCTTAATACAATCCTAGATGGACCCATAAATTGGTCTGGTAGAATATATCAAGTGATCCATGCAAGTTCATGTGGATCAGGGATCTTGGCGGGCGATCTAAATTTAAGGTCCAATAGACATAACCTAATCACAATCAACAAATGATTCACTTATGTTTGATATATTAATTTTAGTTTATTCCACTAAATAACTAAAATTGAACTCTTAAATAAAGATAGAATAAGTTAATATTGCTCATTCATACCCTAGACAATCTTAATGGACATAATGCATCATTGTGAAGAATACCTGTAATTGCCATGAGCTCAAAGACTGCCTACAACTCTCCAAGTTACCATATTTACTCAAATGACCACATTTAGAACTTGAATATTTTGATTTGTCTAGAAGCCATATTTTAATAGACACTATTGAAAACTTAACGTTGAGACTTAATATCCAATACCTTAAAACATCTATATGATGATATTCTACTATAATTTAATAAATGAAGCCATGATGTCCGTATCTATAGATGAAGTCCTCTATTGTTTAATAAATGAATACCACTAAACTATCGAGGATAGACTATGCTATATAATCATACTCATTGATAGCTCAAATTGTAATATTTGCAACCATAAGTCCATCATTTATCTCAGGATTGAGATAGACTCTCTGATTTTCTTCAAGTGAAAAGTTTTATCCACTGACGGTTTTGGATAAAGTATTTCACTGTGATCTTATTCAATACACCCAGTTCACTTGATTCTTTTACCCAAAGGCACCACACTTTGATGATTTTAGACTTATCATAATACATTTTATCCCACTCAAATGCTAGCAAAAGAATCTATAACTTTGACAAGATAAATGCTCCCAACCTTTATCTTAAGTTGTGAATATTATTCAAGACTAACTAAAGAATTGTGTCTACCTCATACATACCCAGATGTTCGAACAAATCTTCTTTTATCATAGTCTTTTGATTTTATGATTATTTACTTTTGAAATTATAATAATTAAACTATAAATGTTATAAGATAAGTTAAACTAGAAATCACTTTTATTAATATGAAAAATTGTCAAATACATTATTACACTCTTGCTATCGAGCATAATCCCAACAGACCTCTATTTATAGTTGGTTTTTTCTTGACAAACCACATTAAGGGATGATTGTGTAATGGGTAGCTTAGTTCTTCTTAATGATTACAAAGACAAGCTTCCAAGTATCTCCAAGACTTTAAGATTAAAGGCATCAAAAGGTATATCACATGACTTAGATTCTTGAACATATTAGGTGTACACGCACGTACATCTTGCATGCTTTGTTCATTTTGTATTTATGTTGTAATTGTTTATATGTGGGTGCATCCTATTCACAATCACACTTTAACTTCTTTGTTATATCTAAATATGGTTTTATGTGATATAATTCATTTCCATTTGATTGACTGGAAACGTTCGTGCATGTAGGAAGTTGTGCTTGTCTTAGCGTGATGAGTGACCTTTGAAATGGTCACAATGCGTGAGTCCTGTAGGGAAAAAACGGTTTAGAAACGCAGCGGAAGCGTGTTAAAAAAAATGAAATTAGGGTTTACGTATAAATAAAAATATTCCCTTTTATACAACGAGAACCTTAACCCTAGATTAATTGATGTATATATAAGTATCGTACCTTTTTCGCGTGACGATTGAACAAGCATCGAATTGATTCTGCAAGATCTTCCAATCCAATCACGAACGTGAATCACCTAGGAGTGTGGGCTCCCTTTCTTTAAATTGTATTCCTGAGGATGGAGACAAAGCAAAAATCTTTTCTTTGTTAGTTACAAATATCCTCCAAGAGAAAAATCCAAGAACGTCCGGTCACTTGTGAATTATCAATCAATTTGATTGAAACTCGCGTGAACCTTGATTCAATGTTGTACACAAAACTCTTTTGATGTAAAGGATATTAGTATACTATCAAATACAAAAACGTTCCCCTTTTTTCTCTTCTAGGCCGAATTCACACACACCCTTTATCTATGAGTTGATCGAATTTTATCTAGTTCAAAAACTAATTTTTCTCCCTCAAAATTCTCTCTTGAAAATTACCTAGGTATGGCCGAAATTTTCATCATAGAATTCATAGGGCTGGCCAAAAATCACACACATACATATATATATATATATATATATATATATATATATATATATATATATAGGATCATAAATCCTTTCCTAAGAAGGATTTACTTGGTTGGCAAGAATCCTTTCCTTAGGTGGTTTTATTTGGTAGTTCAGAATCCTTATCTTAAAGAAATTCTATCCTTTTGTATATATATATGGGCTGGCCGAATTTTATATGATATAGATTAGGTTCACAAATCCTTTCCTAAGAAGCATTACTTGGTAGTTAAGAATCCTTTCCTTAGGCAGATTTACTTGGTGGTTAAGAATCCTTTTCAAAAAGGAATTCTATCCTAACACCAAGACTCCTAATCTAACTCAAAAGTGTATTTGTAACCATATTAAAGACTTCATAATTTGATTAGATAAATAACTCATTTTATTTATCTACTTATCAAATATAGTCTTTAACATTAACTATACTACCAACAATAGTATAGTTTTTAAGAGACCATCTCCTAATAGGAAAAGATTTTGACTTTTAATTAAATAATTAATTAATCAAAAAATTAATTAAATTTTATTTAATTAAATAATAATAAAATCAAAATAATATATTTAAGCTATTCACCATAGCCATTGCCGCCCATACCTAGTATAAAGGCCATATATTATTTTTCTTATTTTATTAAATCCATTGGACCTTAGTAAAAAGTCCACATGTGAACTAGACTTATTCTTACAAAAAGAAAAAATTTCACATGCCTTGTAACAATTCTAGATGGACCCCTAAATTGGTCCGGTAGAATATATCAAGTATCTCATGCAAGTTCGTGTGGATTGGGGATCTTGGCGGGCTATCTAAATTTAAGCTCCAATAGACACAACCTAATCACAATCAACAAATGATTCACTTAGGTCCAATCTATTTAATTTTAGTTAATTCCACTAAAGAACTAAAATTGAACTCTTAAATAAAGATAGAATAAGTTGATGTTACTCATTAGTACACTAGACAACCTTATTGGAGAAAGTGTATCCTCGTGAAGAATACCAGTAATCGCCAAGAGCTCATAGACCGCCTATAACTCTCCAAGTTACTATATTTACTCATATGACCACATTTTGAACTTGGATATTTTGACTTGTCCAGAAGCCATGTTTCAATAGACACTATTGAAAACTTAACGTTAAGATTTAATATCCAATATCTCAAAACATCCATATGATGGTATTCTACTCTCATTCAATAAATGGAGCCATAATGTCCATATCTATAAATGAAGTCCTCTATCGATTAACAAATGAATACCACCAAACTATCGAGGATAGACTATGCTATATAATCGTACTCATTGATAGCTCAAATGATAACACTTGCAACCATAAGTCCACCATTTATCTCAGGATTAAGATAGACTCTCCGATTGTCTTTAAATGAAAACTTTTATCTATTAACGGTTCTAGATAAAGTATTTCATTTTGATCCTATTCAATACACTCAGTGCATTAGATTCTTTTGCCCAAATACACCACACTTTGATGATTTTAGACTCATCATAACACATTTGATCCCACTCAAATGCTAGCGAAAGAATCTACAACTTTGACAAGATAAAGGCGCCCAACTTTCTATCTTAAGTTGTGAATATTATTCAAGACTAACTAAAGAATTGTGTCTACCTCATACATATCTAGATGTATGAACAATTCTTCTTTTCTTAGTCTTTTGACCTTATGATTATTTACTTTTGACAATTATAATAATTAAACTATAAATGCTATAAGATTTGTTAAACTAGAAATCACTTTATTCATATGAAAAGATTGTTAATTACAATATTACACTCTTGCTATCGAGCATAATCCTAACAAGTCCCTACCCACGTAGACAACCACAAACATTTCTCTAGAGATCTCTATCTTTCAGTATGTGGGTCCCTACAAGCGCAGTTACCCGTCAAAATCTCTTCAGAGGTTTCCTTCCCTCGGTGCATGTGCCCTTACCCACAATGTCTCCCATGAAAATCTCCCCAGAGATCTTCATGCACCCAGTGCACGAGTAGTGCTTGGGTTCCTACCCACGCATTGACTTATTGGTCTAATTCTATGCATGTTTTAAATACCTATTTCCTATTATCTATGTTTTTTTCTTTGGTGAAATTAGATATTTTACGTATTTGTTGAGTATGTGTTGGTCACATTTCATAGAATTGGTGTTGGATGTTATTTTGGAGAAAAGAAGTCAAAAGATGGAATGAAAATGTGATGTTCTGTGGTCGATATTGCAAGCAAGACAAGGAAACCAAACCACGACATTAACCGTGAAGATTTCCAACATGTTTTTGCTTCGTAGATCGTGATCCAAAATTAGAAGTACAAACTGCAGCATCAACCATGGTTTTTTCCAAAAGTTTTACACAACATAGACCGTAGTTCAGGAACATGTGTCCGTGCCACGACACATACCGTGGAAAGATGATTTACAACAAGTACATAACAACCAAATTACGGAGATCATATCTCTTTGCTCCGATTGAATTATGTATCCTAACACCTATTGATTGAAAGCCACAGAAGTCTAGTTTCCGGTGAACTTTTTGGGTCACAATTCTGATATCCATAAAAGATGTTATGCCCATTTTAGTATCCGATGGTCAGATCTGTCATAATTCCGTGAATAGTTATTGGATTTTGTTGCAAGTTGTCAGAACTAGAAATATTGCCCTTTTGGACATGTGTGAGTTTTGGGAAGCAAGTAGACACCTAATTCTATTCTTCCGTTAATAAGTAACCAATTTTAATGGTTTATGAAAGTAATAGAATGCCAAAAAGGTAGAGTTCCAAAATGGAATTGATTTCCTTGTTGTTTAAGGATGAGGCCTAGCATCAACACCTATTTAAACCTCATGTGAACCCTAATTTCAGGATAGAGAAGCCAATGGTGGTCCCAAGCCACCAAGGTGGCCATCCCACATAACACCACCGCCACTGTTGCACTTGAAACCTTGAAAAAGACATTCATGGGTGTTATTAACTCTTTCTCTTCTCTTTTTATTCTTTTCAAGTGTAATTAACTCTACACCAGGGAATCGATGTGAACCTATGTAATGCTCTTGTTTTGATTTAATTCTATATTTATTCATCAATTCTAGTTTTTAATTGTTTAATACATTTTATGTCTTGATTATTGACATGTATTGATCTATGGAAATTAATTGATGCTTGTCTAGTGTTTGATAATTTATTAAGTGAAATTGCACTATAAAACAATAGTATCTTAACTGCAATTCATTTGAATGTGTATAGTTTTTCTTGACATAGGAATATGCGAGATAATTTTAGTTAATAAATTCTTACACGTAATGGGTTCTTAATAATCGCACACACCTTCTACGTGGGTGAGTAGTGGTTGAGAACACGTGATAAAACCTGAGTAGGAATAACGGTAATACCATAATTAAGATGAGAATGAACCCTAAATTTGGATTGAATCTTGTTAATGGAATTAATTGATGAACATTGTTTATTACATAAGGGGAGCATCAGTTACCTAGTCTTTTCTTTCTTGATCACAAACACCAATTCTTTTGTTAATTGCTTTTGTAATTTAATTTAATTTTGTTTACTTCAAATCAATTTTTGAACAAATTTTGGCCACTTTTAATTTAATTAGAATTAAAACTAGTCTTTAATCAATAATCATTTTTCCTCATGGGAATAATCTCTACTTTTCATTGTACTTATCTTCATGATTCAAGCAATAGTGAGTTTAGTTCTTATAAACACAATTTTCATACATCAAGTTCTCGACACTGTTGCCGAGGATTAGTTGAATTCATTGGTTGTTTCAAGTTTTTGTTTTAGATAATAGGTTTAGTCTAGTTTATGTAGTTGAGTCATTAATTTTTAGATAATTTTATTTTTTTACTTCTTTTCTTTTTCGTGATTTGCTTTGTTAATGGTGATTTTTTGATCACGTATAATTGTTCACACGTCTAACAATTTTTGTCTATTGTTAAAGATGTTATGAAGAAATAGAAAAAAGAGAAAATCATGCACACATAAGTTTACATGTAAAAATCTAGGGTGAGGAAACATCCACAGTTACCTGTGACGATAAGAAGAATTCACTATGACAAAACTGTTACACACTCTGCTATTTTCTTTCTTCTGTATCTCTCCTTTTTTTTTGTCTATATGTGTATCTTTTTTATGTCTATATGTGTATTTTTTATGTGTATTTTACAATGAGATTATGGGTCTATTTATATGTGCATAGAACCCTAATCCTTGTTATACAGATAAGCAAATGTGGTAGTGTTTAATATGGGCTTATGACTTGTTGAAGCCGTTTCTTTTCCTGTTTTGGAGATCTTGTACATTGAATTAGAATCTTCACAGGATTCTAGTTGAGTAGTTCGTTTATAATCTTCTAGAAGAGTAGAGTTATCGTTTCATCTAGACTCTTTGATATGTAGGAGGAAATAGTAATATTCTCTTATTGGAATGTGGTCGTAGATTCCTTATTTGAGTAAGATCATCTCGTATTCGAGTCGTAGTTGCCTTTAATATCTCCAACGTATTGTTCTAACTGACCAATTATTTAATACCGACAAGACCTCTTCACTCCCGATCGAATGGTCGTTACCCGTCCAAGTTGTCTTTACCTGATCGGTTAGTTTTCCCGACCATCTTAGATAATCTTTATTAGGCCTTGAGATCATCTACTAATATCTTTGGGTTGATCTTTCCAACTTGTTGTTTATCCTTTCGGAAGCTCAGAGTTTCTTCCTAATTAGAATTTTTTGATACTATTGAGGAAATAGAAATATTCCCTTGTTGGAATATGATTCTTTGATTTAGTATTTGAGTGAATCTTCGCTTGATACAGCATGTCCTGATGGGGTCATATTTCTTATTTCGGCCGAGAAAATCTCCTTGAATAGAGTAGAGATCTTCGCTCATTAAGATTTCTTTTACTGGATGACTTTTGTGACGTGGCATATCTAATCACCGTACTTTCAGGTGATCATGCTGACTTGTCATGCTATCAAAAAATCCCTAAAACAATACCCCCTCAAATCCGCGAGATGAGCTCTTTACAGCTCAACGAAAGGGATTTGGATAATTTTGATATTTTAACGCTTCAGAACATATCACTTTAACTCGTTCTAGTATCTTATTAAATGGATCTTATTTTAAAATTTATTTAGCAGGTGTCATAATTATTTGTTCGGGATAATTCCAGACAGTCTTCAGCCTCTAGCCAAGTTGGACTAGTTGGTGCCCCAGCTCTTTACGCAGTATAATTCCCGACCATCTTGCTCCTTGAATTTAATTTGGTCGGTGTCCCGATTACTTGTTCGGAATAATTCTAGATTGTCTCGAGTCTTCAGTCAATAAGTGTTCTGGGAACCTTGCCCCATTTTCCCCTGTTTTTCCCATGTAAACAAGTAACCAAGTACGTCTCTTAATTTTGTCTGTTTACAAGGGTTTTGTTGAATTGTTAGTACAATACTAACACAGCTAAGCGCATCTCACCAGGTTTTCCCCGATGGCATACTCGAGTGTTTTTTCCCCGGTAGAACCGGTATCACGGGGCGATCGGATTACTTACAGTACTTTATATGCACCTAATCAGTTCGGCAGGCATGCCAGATCTCTAACACCCAACTTCTTAGGCTCTCGGACACTTTTACCAACCATGGCAAATGTCAGCGCTACGAGTTTATCTTTGATGACAAAGATGATTATAAAAAATTTGAACAACATTCTTGGCCTTTTTTTTTAATATTAATTATATGCAAATAAAACATCAAAAATAATTAGAAAATCTAAAAGTCAAAAACAAACTAAAAATATCTTAAACAAAAACTGAAAGCAACTAAGCTATCTTTCTCAAGAGGAGGGGTTTTTTTTTTACGACTGAGTTCCATAATCCTTGAGCTTGTGTAGCGCCCTCAAAAGACAGTGTTCACTGTCCCTTTACCGCCACATTGGCTCGGGTTTCAGTTGTTTTCATGATTTTTCAATGGCCGATCGTCCAGTAGGGATCCTTATTTTGATCGTCTATCCTTTTAAGAAATAATTCTTTTTGGTAACCCTCTTTGATGAGTGTCTCGATGTGGTCTCTTTGTTGGTAGCACTTTGATGTGTCGTGGCCATTTTTCTTATGGAACCTGTAGTATTTTGTCGTGTCTCTTCTGGCTTAGGTTAATTATCAAGGAGGATATTTGACTAGCATCTAGTCTTTTACGATCGCTAGGATTTCCGCTTGTCTCATGGTGAGAGGAGTATAGTTGTTATACTAACCAATGAACTTTTTGTTGCTCCGATTATTTCTATGATTATCGACTCAATGACCATCTTGGTTCCCATCACTATTCTGGTGATCACCCTTCTGGTTATTTATATAGCCATCACTTGTTTTGGCATTTCTCCCAGGGTGACCCCCATGCACATAACTACCCCCTCTGAACCAGCTCCTCTTCTTCAACCAACACGTAACTACCTACCACACCCATCAAGTTGGCATATGAATTTGGGCATTCCCTCATCGAATCAAAGAAAACCAACCCTTCTATAGGTTGTTTGTAAAGGTGGCCACCAAAACCTCATCGTTACGATTATGGATCACTGACACTTCCTGGGTGGTTGGTCGCTGTCATCTGACGAGCTACATCAATCTCGCCTATGAATATCTTTACAGATTTCTTCTGGCTCAAAATCCTCTTAACGCCTACCCCGTCCACTACTTCTTTCATCTCCTTTTTGGAACATTCACCCTTTCCATGGGGATATGCTCTTTATCTACTAGTTTTACTGGGTGCACCTGGGGTCACGTCCACTATCTCAAAACCTACCTTGGGGTCTAGGGCCACCATAGGTGTAGGCAATTGATATGGTGAAGTCAGATTAGTCGTTGCTGTTATATTGATTCTCTGTCTAGCAGCGTCTTCAATGATTCTCCACAGAGACTCTTGAACATGCAAGAATCTGTCTAGGGAAATCTTTGAGGAAGCGTTTATGGAGGTTATCGCAGCATGACCAGTTGAGGTTGGAGTCGTAGAGGGTAGGTTTCCTTCACCAATGTTGGCATTTATTAGGCTAGAGTTGTTAACACCACACGGGGTGCCAACATCATTCGGGGACTGACTCTAATCTCTATTATCTACCATGCCACCACTTCAAAAGTCCTTCGAGGTTAACATAGCAAAAGTTAGTCACCACGCCCCCTCCTTCTAGTGCCAACGGTTGACGGTGATTTTTGGATCATGTAGGATTATTCACGCTTTTAATAAGTTTTGCTAATTGTTAAAGTTGTTATGAAGAAAATAAAAAAAAGGGAAAAGCATGCACACATAAGTTTATGTGGTAAAATCCCAGTTGAAGAAACATCCATGGTTATCGGTAAAAGCGAGAAGAATTCACTATGACGAAACTATTACACACTCTGTTCTGTTTTTTTCTTTTCATACGCATCTCCTGTTTTTTTGTGTCTTATGTGCATCTTTTTTTCTTTTATGTATGTATTTTATAATGAGATTGTTGGTCTATTTATATATGCATAGAACCCTAACCCTTGTTATACAGATAAGAAAAATTGGTAGTGTTCAATCAGGACTTGTTACTTGTTGAAGTCTTCTTCTTTCCTATTTCAGAGATCTTGTACATTGAATTAGAATCTTTACAGGATTCTGATTGAGTAGTTCGTTTAGGAATTATTTTGTGATTAGTGTACAATCTTCTACTTTGATCTGGACAATTTGATATGCAGGAGGAAATAGTAATATTGCCTAATTGGAATTGTTAGGATTATGCTCAATAGCAAGAGTGTAATAATGTATTTGACAATCTTTTTCATATTAATAAAGTGATTTCTAGTTTAACAAATCTTATATCATTTATAGTTTAATTATTATAATTGTCAAAAGTAAATAATAAAAAGGCAAAAAGGCTATGAGAAAAGAAGAATTGTTCATACATCTGGATAATTATGAGGTAGATACAATTATTCAGTTAGTCTTGAACAATATTCACAATTTAAGATAAAGGTTAAGCACATTTATCTTGTTAAAGTTGTAGATTCCATTTGCTAGCATTTGAGTGGGATCAAATGTGTTACGACTATAATCATCATAGTGTGCTATCTTTGGGCAAAAAAATCTAGTGCAATAGTTTCTTTTAATGGGATCCCAGTGGAATACTTTATCTAGAACCGTGAATAGATAAAAGTTTTCACTTGTGAACAATTTAAGAGTCTATCTCAATCCTGATATAAATGATGGACTTATGGTTGCAAGTGTTATCATTTAAGCTATCATTGAGTACGATTATATATCATAGTCTATCCTCGATAGTTTGGTGGTATTTATTTGTTAATCGATAGAGGACTTCATTTATAGATATGGACATCGTGGTTCCATTTATTAAATGAGAGTAGAATATTATCATATGGATATTTAGAGGTATTGAATATTTAATCTTAACGTTAAGTTTTCAATAGTGTTTATTGAAACATAGCTTATGGACAAGTCAAAACATAAAAGTTCAAAATGTGGTCATATGAGTAAATATGGTAACTTGAAGAGCTATAGGCAGTCTATAAGCTCTTGGCGATTACTGATATTCTTCACGAGGATACACTTTCTCCAATAAGGTTGTCTAGGGTATGAATGCGAAATGTTAACTTATTCTATCATTACTTAAGAGTTCAATTTTAGTTTTTTAGTGGAATGAAATAAAATTAATAGATTGGACCTAAGTGAATCATTTGTTGATTGTGATTGGGTTGTGTCTATTGAAGCTTAAATTTAGATCGCCCGCCGAGATCCCCAATCCACACGAACTTGCATGGATCACTTGATATATTCTACCGGACCAAATTAGGGGTCCATCTAGAATTGTATTAAGGCATGCAGACTTGTTTTTTTTTTGTTTTGTAAGAGCGAGTCTAGTTCACATGTGGACTTTTTATTAAGGTCCAATGGATTTAATAAAATTAGAAAAATAATATATTGGCCCATGTATATGTGATGGTCGGCAAGGCTAATATATAAAAGCCTAATAAGTTATTTTTCATTTTATTATTTAATTAAATGGAAATTAATTAATTTACTGATTAATTAATTATTTAACTAAAAAAAAAATCCTAATAGTAGAAGGTCTCCCAATATTATACTGTTGTTGGTAGTATAATTAGTATTAAAGACTATATTTGATAAGTAGATAAATAAAATGAATTATTTATCTAGTCAAATTAGGAAGTCTTTAATATGGTCACAAATACAGTAATGAGTTGGATTATAAATCTTGGTGTAGGAAAGAATTCTTTTTGGAAAATGATTCTTGATCACTAAGTAAATCCACTAAGAATAGGATTCTTACCTACCAAGTAAATCCACTTTAGGAAAGGATTTGTGAACCTATAAATATAGGTTGTAAATTTTGACCAAGCCTTAGTTTTTGGTGTGAGAAGTTGTTTTCTATTTATCTTTTTATTGTTATAAAAAAAAAACTTCGTCCAACTCATTGTGTGAAGAATTCGGCCAAGCATAGAGAAAAGAGGGAACATTTTTGTTTTCGACAGTACACTAGTATCTTTTGCATCAAAAGGGTTTTGTGTACAACATCGAATCAAGGTTCACGCGAGTTTCAATCAAATTGATTGGTAATTCACAAGTGACCGGACGTTCTTGGTTTTTCTCTTGGAGGATTATTGTGACAAACAAAGAAGAAGATTTTGATTGTTTCCATCCTCAGGTATACAATTTAAAGAAAGGGAACCCACACTCCTAGGTGATTCACGTTCGTGATTGGATTGAAAGATCTTACAGATTAAATTCGATGCTAGTTCAATCGTCACGAAAAAGAAGAAGAAGGTGCGATACTTATTATATACATAAATTAATTTAGGGTTAAGGTTCTCTTTATTAAAAAAGGAAAATTTTTAAGATATACTAAACCCTATTTTTCACGCTTCCGTTGCACTATTTTCCCTACAATTGGTATCAGAGCCTGGTTGTACCCTTGATTAATTGATGTATGTGTTCGTGAATCTTTTTCCTTTTATTGTATATATGCATGTTTTAGAAAGAGATGACAATCTAGGTATTCACATATATATTTACATTGGAATGTACGGAGATATATATATATATATATATATATATGTTTTATATGTGGATTGTTGTTGCTCAATTTTGGTCATAGAATTTCAATGTATTTTGTTTTGGGATTGTAACAAGAAGAGTGGTCTATCATCACCATAATTTCCTTCTTGATAGTTGCTAAATTTTTATTTATTTTTCTATTGTAATAAAAATACTGCACTATATTGTAATAAATAAAAAAATAAATAAACTAAAAACTACAGTATTTTTTTAATAAAAAATTCTTCTGAAATACATTCAAATATCGAAGACTCGAAGGTTTGAAGAATTGAAAGCAACCGGAACAAGTTTGGGACCGTGTGAGCCATAACAGCAAATGTGTGTGAGAAGAGCACGCGGCCACGTTTGTTGTGGCATGGGTAGCGTACGGCAACACCATACAATCCATGCGCTGCGCATAGCAGCCCTTTATGGGCTTGTGGCATGTGCATGATCATAGGATAAAGCCAAGGGTGTGCATGCCCATGGGAGGCAACCGAGGGAGTCAAAACGACGAAGGTTGCATGAAGACTTGTTCGCACAGAAAGGAGTTTTTTGTATTCCAAGACATGTAATTTACTTGCTTTTCTAGGATGGACCAAAATTGTAGCTATTTATATTTTTGTAAATATTGCAATGTTTGTCATTGTTTGATAACATGTCATATAGAATAGGAGTACCACTCATATATCTCTTTTGTTATGAACAAGCATTGAATGGTTTAGGTATCTAATTGGTATCTAGATAACTTAGTAAATCAATCTTTGGAATTCAATCACACGTCTTAAATAATTGAGTTGGAGAAAGTGTTTTGGAACACATACGGCCTCCAAGTTTAGTTGAGCTTTATGTTTCGTGTAATAACCTCCCAAGAGGTATTCATGAATGGAATTTAGCAAGATACTTCCTTTCAAGGATCGACTAGACAATTAACCCAAACGATATCTGCTCCCAAAGGAGGGATATTCGTGAGGGAATATATTGAAGGTCGATAACTTGGTAACACACTCAATGTGATTTTATTAATATCCTCCAAAGAGTTCTTGTTAATAAAATCGCAAGGTTAAAATTGGAAACGTTGGTTGTTATGTTAACAATTAGGTGGGACCTAGTCCAACTAGTTAATGGTGAGAACTCCCAAAGGAGGCGTGCCATTTATGGGTGTTGGATCACCGTTGAATTTTACGATTGAATTATTTTGTTTAATTCAAGATAAATATTCAAAAGTGCTTTTTCATGATTATTTACTTATATAATTTTGTTATAAAAAGGAAACCATGACCCCATCCCTAATCAATATCCTAAATGATAATACTTTAATTGATGATAATTATTTCACATGGAAAAGGAAAATTGGGTTGTTATTGTAAGCTGGAAAACATAAATTCATTATATATGTTCCTTAACCACCAAACTAATGAATCTAGTTAGGTGCAAAGTGATGATTATCAGTAGTGGAAGTCTTCAGATGAGATGGCTAAATGTATGTTACATTATAGCCATCATATCCAACGTGTTGCAACAACAACATGAAAGAATGGAGACTGCTACATATATAATGATGTCTCTATAGGAGATGTTAGCTATGACGTCTAGGATGACTAAGAGAGAGACAGTGACTGCTTTCATGAATCTTAGGATGAAACCTGGACAGGCTGTGAAAGATCACATGATGAAAGTCATAGCACATCTCAATATTGCAAAACTGAATGGTGCTGAGATAGATGATGAGACAAAAATTGACATGATCGTCAACTCACTGTCTGATTCCTTTGATCAGTTTAAGTTGGACTACACCTTGAACAATAAGGAATACAACTTGCAAGGCCTGATTCAAGATGTTCAAAGCACCAAGATAATCGTTGTGAAAGGCAAGGGTCAAGAGATTTATATGCTTGGCAAGTTGCTATTGTTAAAGACCCGTAAGAAGGTCAAGAGACAGCAAAAGAAAAAAAAAACTTGGGCCTTCTTAGTAGGAGACCAAGAAAGTAACTAAGATCAAAGGGAATAGTTTCCTTTGTGGTGAAAAGAGTCAAAGGAATAGACTGAATAAGAATGAATTCAACTTGCATTTAGGCAATGGAGCGTTGGTGCCTACTAGTGTCGTGGGAGATATTAAAATCAATTTAGATTCTTATAGACATTTAGTTTTAATAAACGTTTATTATGTATAACAATTCAAGAGGATATTAATTTCAGTCTCTTGTCTAAATAAATTTGGATATTTGATTACTTTTAATAAAGGTTTTATTATTAGTAAGAATAACAAATTTGTTTGTAAAGGTACATTGGAAAACGGTTTATTCTACTTGTATAAAAATATCTCTCGCTTGTTAGACACAGAATCAACAAGACCTAATAGCAAAAGAGTAAAATTATCAAAAGATGAAACCTACCTATGGCATTTGCGCCTAGGTCATATTCATTGATATATAATCGTATTCATTGATAACTCAAATGATAACACTTGCAACCATAAGTCCATCATTTATCTAAGGATTGAGTTAGACTCTCTGATTGTCTTTAAATGAAAACTTTTATCCATTGATGGTTCTAGATAAAGTATTTCATTGTGATTCAATTCAATGCACCCAGTGCACTAGATTCTTTTGCCCAAAGACACCACACTTTGATGATTTTAGACTCATCATAACACATTTGATCCCACTCAAATGCTAGCAAAAGAATCTACAACTTTGACAAGATAAAGACGCCCAATCTTTATCTTAAGTTGTGAATATTATTCAAGACTAACTAAAGAATTGTGTCTACCTCATACATATCTAGATGTAATAACATGTCTTCTTTTCTCATAATCTTTTGACCTTATGATTATTTACTTTTGAAAATTATAGTAATTAAACTATAAATGCTATAAGATTTGTGAAACAAGAAATCACTTTATTAATATGAAAAGATTGTCAAATACATTATTATACTCTTGCTATCGAGCATAATCCCAACATTCGAGTCGTAGTTGCCTTTAGTTTTTACCACACGTTGTTCTAACTGACCAATTATTTAATCCTGACCAAACCTCTTCTATCCTGATCGGATGGTCTTTACCCAACCAAGTTATCTTTACCCAATCGGTTAGTTTTCCAGAACATCTTGGGTAATCTTGACTAGGCCTTGAGATCATCTACTAATTGCCTTAGGTTAATCTTTCTTGTTTGATGCTTATCCTTTTAGGAGATCTGAGTTTCTTATACTTAAGAGGAAATAGGAATATTCCCTTGTTGGAATTTGATTATATGATTTATTATTTGAGTGAATCCTCGCTTGATACGGTGTGTCTTAATAGGGTCATATTTCCTCTTTCTGTTGAGTAGATCTTGCTGAGTAGAGATCTTCGTCATTAAGATTTCTTTTACTAGACGACTTTTGTGACATGGCATATCTAACCAACATGCTTTTGGTGATTATGCTGACTTGTCGTGCTATCAAAAAATCCTTATAACATACTTTGTGTTTGTATTTTTGTTTATGGGCTCCAAAGTTGATGCAAGGTTGAAGATCTTTGGTAGGAGATTCGTTACCATTTAAAAAGAACATTAACCTTATCAGGCAGGTGCCAATGTAGAATGAAAACACCCAGAAGCCACTAGAGCCTATTCAAGCCACATGGGACGACAAACTTACACAAGTGGGTAACAACCTCTACAGCATGATCATTCTAGTAGTCAGAATATGATCGAGAAACTAAACGAAGAAAAACAAATGGTTATTGAAAATTCCCTAGCCTTTATAGTGCAAATATACCTAGAGGGGGGTGAATAGGTATAGGCTCAAATATTAAACTTCTTTAAAACACAAGCAATTTTAATTCATACTTAGAGAAAGTTTCTATATGACCATTTTAACAATATGATATGAATGATAATATAACAAATGTTAAAGCAATTCAAATCAACTAAGCAAAGGAATTAAAATGCTAAAAATCAACACAAGATATTTATGTGGTAAAACCTCTGAAGATGAAACATCCACGAGTTGATCCCATAACCATCGGCAAACTATAATCCACTATGTCAAATAAGAGTTACACACTCAAACAATCAACACATGAAATGCTCTCCAAGCCGTCACTCCCACTCTACTCTTAGACCTAGTGAATTACTTGCCTATTTCCTATCCAAGATGTGACAAGCACACCTCTAGGAAGCAACTTCCTATCAAGGTACCCTTGCCTCTAGAATGATTCCTTGCTTGCCTATCTAGATCCACCAATCCTAGACAAGTTTCCTTGCTTGGCTATCCGGATCACGTGTCCTAGCCAAGACTCCTTGCTCAAGTTAAAGCATCACTCACTCTAACAAGAGACTTCAACCTTTTGCAAGGCATTGATCTAAGTCATGTGAAAATGTTCAATCACAAGCAAATAGAGATTATTGATCAAACAAAACTCTATGAACATGGAACAAGATATCTGGGTAAGATTCTCAAAGATCAATCACAAATATATCTAGAAACCTAAGTATGTTATCAACTAATAACTAGTTAGGAGAAATGGAAATATCAACTGAATATGATCTAGTTCTTAGAACATGAAATCAAATCTAAACTAACAATCAATCACAAGAATAAAAAAGTATTTCTAGAAATAAGTTCATATAAATCAAGTTTAGCTTAAAAATTCTCGAAAGAACACAACACAATCTAACTTGGAAATCAATTAAACAAACCACACAATGAAATCAAAATCATTCTAGTCATTCTTCTTAATATAATAAGAACAATCATTAAGAGGATCAAAGAAAAAGACTAAGAAGTAGATGATTTACTACCAAAAGATGAAATCTCGACTTGAAATCTGATCACTTTGAAAAATCAAGACATCTTTTGGTTCAGAAAATGATTGGGATTTGTAGATCTTCCCAAGACACTTAATTTATATTTATAAATCAAGTAAATCGGAGTAGAATTGAAGAAGATATCACAAAAACAAACAAAAAAAACTAAAGTTGAGAGAAAATTTCTTCACACAAGTGTTCTTCAACTTCAACAACCTCAACTCTTGAACCTTTTAGATAAAAGAAAGAGAAACCAATTAAAAGGAAAAGGAAAGGGCATAACCACCATGAGATGGCATGTTGTTATCTAGGGGGCAAAGGGCTGCCCCTCATGGGATGGCCACGCACCATCTCGTGGAGGTGTGGCTATATGGCTTTGGCCATCGCCACTTCCCCTTTGCGATCCCTATGTTTTTTTTGACCGTTTTCTGGCCTTCAAACTTTGAATTTGAATCCATTTTTAGAGTACAAATCGGGACTCTCTCATGCACATGGAAATTTATGAAACTCAGTCCAAAAAAAATAATTGACTCGATATACCAAGACGAAGACAATGCATGCAACATTACCGGAAAGTTTCGTATCTCTTGACTCAAAACTTGAAATTAAATGTATGAGTAACCGTAATGACCGGAACTCAATAAGGAATAATATAGGACCTTATTAAAGTCTAATGGTCCATGTTATACAAACATATAAACATTTAAACACATATCACACAAAAATGCTTATTTCAAAAACATAGTCCACGAACATGCATTTTTCTAAACCTGTCAATTTCACACCAATGTATGAGCATTCTAAATCAAGTGTGTGAAAGTGTTATACAAAATGAGCACAATGTTGCAGGGACACATATGGATGCAATGTGTGTGTGCTCATATACCTTACAAAAGGAAGAAGAATCTTGTTACCTTAGCATCTAAGTATGCACCAATCCTCTTGAATACGAACTTTACATGCGAAATTGCTTTCTTCTTTGAAGCCCAAATCCATCACGAACCACCAAAGCAACTAAACAATACAAAGAAAGAGAGTTTTGTTATGAAATCAAGACAACACAAATCTAAACCTAACAATCTCCCCCTTTGGCTATTCCATTACAAAACCTCAACTTCACCATACAATGATCACTCAAAATAGACTCAAGGTTGATTGCATTTTCACATCCTCACATTACAAAGAGATCCCTAGACTAAAATGTCTTCATGTCTTCTTGAATCTTTAAGAACCACTTGTGAGACTAATACAACCAAATAAACAAAGAAGAAATCTCTTACAAAGAAGATTGTTAGTGAGACATACATACAAAAAAAAAACACAACTCCCTTATCGCATATAAAGAAAATATATCTCCCCTTTAAGGCAAGAATTCTCCTCCTTAGACAAAATCATATAAACATATGGTGAGGAACACACTTTCTCCCCCTTTTTGTCAAGGAATGGACAAGAAAAGCTTGAGAAGCATTATGAGATATTAAGCAAAGAAGCCATATAGAGAACTAAGTTAAATAAACTCAGCTCCCCCTTAACATATGCCACACATATTGATCAACTAGCAAACTTGTTCACAAGGGAATCACAAAATCACACATATCAAGAAATAAGAGAAATTATATCATTACAAGTTCAAAGTTAAAAAGAGAATCATAGATTTTTCATTAATCTCTCAAAAGTAATCTATCATTGCTAATGAATAGAGCACATTATGCAAAATATGTGTGTGTACGGAATGCTTCTAGCTTGCACATTAAGGAAAACACGTGTGTGTGTGTGTGTATAATGCTTGTTAGGTTTTAGTTTGTATTGGCATTAATTCCATATCAAAATGATGTTTACCTTGTAATGACTTAGTTGTTTAGGTTTATGATGATTCAAGCTTCAAGGAAGAAGGAACAACAAGTCAAAGCAAGTTATATGTCTTCAAAGAGAAAGGATGCAATTTTTTTCTACAAAGGTATGCTAAGACCTTATCTTTCTCTTACAAGGTTTAGGCACACACACACACATATCATACATTTGTGTCCCTGCATCGTTGTGCACCTTTATAGGCACACACATACAATTCATTCATATATGTCCCTACATCATTGTGCACCATGTATAACACATTCACACACTTGAAGATGAATGCTCATGCATTGATTTGGAAATAACATGTTTTGGAATATGCATGATTGGAAACTATCTCTATGTAGTTTGCATTCTAGTGTGAATTGTGTTTGTGTGTGTATATGTTTGTATAACATGGATATTGAACATGGATTTAGTCTTAAATCATTCTTGATTGAGTTCCTATCATTTCGGTTACTCATACTATTGATTTCAAGTTCTAAGCCAAAAGATACTACACTTTCAACTCATGTTTCATACATTGTCTTTGTCTTCATATATCAAGTTGAATTATTATTTTTTGGGTTGAGTATCTTATATTTCCATGTCCGTGTGAGAGTTATGGTTTGTAATCCATAAACGGATTTTAATTCTGAGTTTGGAGGCCGGAGAACGGTTGAAGAACGTGAAGGAGGGTCGAAGGAGAAAGAAGCAAGCATATACTTCTTTCCCAAGATGGCGCGTGGCCATCTCGGGGCAGAAGGCTTGCTGCCCCAAGATGGCGCGTGGCCATCTCCGGGCAGAAGGCTTGCTGCCCCGAGATGCCCACGTGCCATCTTGGGCAGCAAGCTTGCTTGGCTTCATCTTGCCCCTCTTGGTCATTTCACATGTCCAAGTTTCCCACTCCTTTATAAACTCTTTCCCTCTCACATTTCATTCTAAGAAGAAAATCAAATCAAGTGTGCAGAAATTTTCTCTCTAAATGTTCTCACCTTCCAAAAACCATAACTTCTTCATTTGAACTCCGATTTGAGTGATTCGAAGTTGAGAGTGTTCATATATTCATCCTCCATCTTTCCTCTGAAGGTTTGAGTTAATTTTTCAGCTGTTGTTGGTGTCGAATCATACAAAAACGGGACTGCACCTAAATCAACTAAGGTATTGATATTCTCTCAAAGTTTTCTTTTAAAACTTGGTCAATTGCCTTGGGTTTTCTTCTTCTACATATATTTGTATATTGTGAGTGTTTTAATTTGTGTTTCGAACACTTTCAAAGCTTGGTTGAGTTTCAATTGAAATCATTCATGTTGAGTTAGGTTTTGATTTTGCCTATGTCATCACATGTTTAGGATTGTATTGTGCTAGCTTTGATTCTAGGACTATTTTATGATCTTTGATTGATTGAATTTGTGAAAAATAGTTCCTCACATGTATTAGGATCTCTTGGCCGAATTTCTCACATGATACATGTGCTTATGTTCTTTTGAGCTATTCATGTGATTTGTTGAATCTATGATTAGGAATATGCTGTAGAACTTTTGCTTAAATCTATATGACTTTGTCATATGATTTTAGCTTGTTTAGGTTTGTGTGATTTAAACTTGATCTTGTGATTTGTTGATCATATCTTGTGATTTAAGTTTAGATATATGTATATATCTAGATTGTGATTAATGTTGAACATATCTTACATGATCTAGATTTGATTACATATGCATGATAAACTAGACTATATGTGATTTGTGCATTCATGCTCATGTCTAGTATTTTCCATAGGTTGTGTTGATCATAGCATTCTATATTGTGTGCTTGCTTGCATTTTGCATTCATGATCACCTAGATGCCTTGTGAGAAGGAAGTCTTGACAATAGGTGTGAGACCTATGGTGCTGAGCAAGAAGTCTTGATAAGAGGTGTGAAGTCTTGGATTGTCGAGCAAGAAAGTCTTGGCTAGAGGTGTGAAGCCTTGGATAGTCGAGCAAGAAGTCTTGCCTAGAGTTGGTAGAACTCGGATAGGTGAGCAAGGAAGTCTTGACTAGAGTCGTGAGGACTTAGTTGAGCAAGAAGTTTTGCCTTGGGTCGTGAGGATCCGGATAAGGTGAGCAAGGAAGTCTTGACAAGAGGTGTGAAGCCTTGGATTGTTGAGCATAGGGTGGCAACTTCTAGAGTAGGATAGGAGGGTAGTTTCTAGGTGAAGTGGTCACTTGAGAAATTGTACTTGTCTTATCAACTAGTGGATTTTGTTTGCCGGTGGCTGCTATCCCTTGGATATTTCCTCTTCGGAGGTTTACCACGTTATATCTTTTGTCAACTTTTCTCTATCCCTATCTCTTTAATATTTGTATTGTGGATAGAACTCTTTATGTATGCTGACTTCCTTTCTATAATATAGATTGTGTATGTGTTACAATTACTTGTTTGTATCACACTTTACTTGTGTTTATATATTGATTAATTGTCTTTCATTAATATATATATTGTGATACAAGCAATTTAGAGGGACAAACTTTTGTTTGTTTCTAAGGGAGTCGAAAAAGGTGTCTAACATATTCACCCCCCCTCTAGGTTAGCCTTGAGCATTTAACCGTGATTGTATTTTCAATGCTTTTAGCTTCTCTTGCTATAACCTAAAATAATTTTGATGCACAAGAATATTCAAGAAAAAATATGGAAATATACTTGGCAAGAATATGGCAATTAAGTTTAAATGGATACATGTATGCTCCCCCTAAATACATGCATATCCACCAAATATATCTCATCCAAAATATTACATATCATATGAAGTTCAATACTTGGACAAATACACAAAGAAGATAGGCTAAAACAATATCATATTTCTCCTTTTTTATATAAAATGAAGTAAAAAGGAAACAATAAATGATACCTTGAGATCACAATTAAGCTTTTCTAGCCACTTGTGCTACCAAAGAACGTTGAATGATTTCTTAATCTCACAAAATGTTTTGGAGGTGAATGTTTTGCCTGGAGAAATTCTTTCTTCCAAGTTCTTGATCTTCACATCTTGTTCAACCATCTTTATGTTTAGCTCTTTTATTTTATCCCTTGATTCTTGTTTGCTCTCCATGTTAACCTAGCAAAGGTTACTCAAGTCTATAGAAGACAACAAACTCATCAAGGTATAATGAATCATAAATGTAGAAAATTTATTCTTAAGCATATAGGTCATTTCTACCAAGTTCTATAATTGTATTAACAATTATAGAATTATTATAAAAAGTTTCATGTTATTGTGTTAAAAAATAAAAAAGCATATAATATTATAAAGAATCATCTTGCATAACAAGGAATATAAAATTGCATCTTCAAGATTCACCATTACAAGCCCACAATATGCCAACATTTATCAACTTGAAACATGTGAACATATCATGAAAGAGAACAAAATCTAGCATACTATACTTCCCCTTGATAAGTGCTCTTTCTGAGAACAAGATAGGATAATGTTCACAATGAAATTCACACAATCATATATTCAAGTTATTTTAAAGAAATCCAAAAAAATAAGCTCCATCTAAAATTGCTTGAAGATCAAGTACTTGTAAATAAAGTGTGTGTGTGAATTTTGCTTCAAATATTTATAGAGGAGTAATTTGATAATCAACATTCAAATCATATCCACATCAATTCATCTTAAGCCTTTCCTTAAAAGTTCAAACCGATCATCATCCGGAATTTTGCTTTTAAGAGAATAGAATTCAACATATGAGCATGTGTGTGCATGTGGCTCGTCAACCCATTTCTATTTTTCAACCCGAGCACTTTTTGATTTTCAAATATACTCTTTTAAACCTTCTTCTTTTCTTTATAGGCATTGAATCAAAGATTTTTTATTGATTTTTTTTATAACATAAACATATACACTTCGTGACGGCTTTCACTCATCATAATGGTGTAGCCCTTTCCAACATTGGACGGCTTCACAACCACTATGTGAAGCTCTTTTCCATGAAAGTGCTTGTTGAGTTCTATATAGTTACCAAAGGGAAATGGATAATAACCATAGGTTATCTTAAATATACTAGTCAAAAGACTTCAAGATGTATCCATAACTTACATATTAGTAAACTCAACTTACTCAACATAACATACAAGATAAGCAAAGTGCGTTTTTAAAAACCATATTTTTTATGTCTTACAAGCATATGATCTAAAAGCAATATAAAGAGATTTACTCAAGATCATTACATCTCAAGAGAGTAGCTTTCATTAAATATGAAGGTCATATTTTTTAAAATGTGCCAATCAACAATTAAACATATAATACACACATCATGAATAAGATCAATGTGAGCATTATCACTGAAAGATCTTTAATAGAACAAATGGCAATAATAACCATAAGAATACTATACTAGTTCTCTAATATGACATGCTACATGATGTGATATAAACATATAGTCAAAAGATGAAAAGCTTGAATGTAAGCATTATGATATAGAAATACCTTAGCAGGCTTTTTCATCAAATGCAAAGTCTTTGCTCTTTTTATGAGCTCTCTTGGCTTGTTTGTCCTCATGACAACAAGTTGATGGTGTGTCATCATTATTAAAATAGACTAAACACTTCAACTCACACATATAAAAGTTACTTTCTCTTAAAGTCTTAACAAATTTCATTACCATATAGATTTCAAGAATTCAACTTCTCTAAAGTTAATCAATGAATTTTGACTATCATAGTGAATAAATGTGAGACATCTAAGTTCATGTCAAGTTATATAGAAACAAAGATTTGCAAGCTAAGTCACTCAAACTTGACACTAATCTTAAAGCTAACTCACATATGCATCTTACACTAATGGTAAGAGCACTCACCCTTGACAAATTTGGTCTTGGGTGTATTAACACAAATATCATTGATACTTATCTCCCCAACATTGCTAGTAATGCATGCTTTTTCAAGTTTCACATGACTAACATTCTTCTTCACCCAATTCTTTTTAATATGCTTTGAAACAATATCATTCTTATCAACTTCTAACAACCTAGCATGCTTCAATTTAAGATTAACCTTCTTATCTCTATATGCATTTACTATTTTGCAATACTCAATATACTTATAACATTTTGGGTAAATATGACCAACGGTATTGGAAAAATGACAAATAGGAACGAATGTAGAGATAACACCTTTAGGATGAGAAGAAATACTAGTGGGAGTTTGAGAAGATACCTTCCCTTTGTTCATATTATTGGCTTTAAGTGCATATGGTGCAACTAAACATTGAGATGAGTCTTTTCTAACCCATATTTTCTTGACACCATGCTTCTTACTATTCTTAACAACATGCCTTGACTTGAAATTTGACTCATTAACATGCACACTGACTTTATTAGTCACTTTTTCAAACAAGTCAAAAAAAAAAAAACATTATCAACCTTTTATGCATAGTAGTGCGAGATAAAACATAAGGTTTCACAAGCAAATCATTAACAACTTTATTCTCAACATGCTTCACTAAGGTCCTTTTAGATCTAGGTATATCTTCACACATTGATGATTGTCTAGGAACTTTCAAAAAGACTTATCATGCAAATCATTTTCAAGTTTACACTTACGAATATAAGTAAAACATCTAAGTCTTATATGCCCAACCATGTTGCAATAATGACAAATAGGTATATGAATTTGAGAGATTTACCATTTGCTTGAGCATTCAACTCATTTTGCTCTCTCGCCTTTTTACCTCTTTGGTGTGGAACACTTGATGCCTTGCCTTTCGCATTTGATGAAGATTCACTTTGTCTTTGGCCTTGTTGAGTCTTTTCCTTAACCTATATTGTTGATGTTGAAACATCTCCGGTAGCATTCATGACTTTACTGTTAGAGAGTGTACCTGTATAAACTTCACCACTAGCTTTGACAAAAGTAGGTTTGTTAGAAAAAGATGTAATCATTTCATTTACATAACCTAAACCCCTTTCATCACTAGGATGTTTACCGCTCTTGATGAGATTTTCCACTTTATTACTCATCATCTTATTGAATTCATCAAGCTTGTCACTAAGAACTTTCTCTTGATTTTCAAGCTTACTAATTTTGGTTGAGTTCATTTTCAAGTCTCTTAGCACAATCAAGAGAATCATTTCTTTGCCAAATCTCTTGTTTCAATATTCTTAATCTATCATTTCTGTCATTCAAGTTTTTCTCATGATTAAAAATTTTACTTTTAAGATCAATAATCTCTTTCGAACAAAGTTCATGATTTTCTAACTTCTTTGTTGAAAGGCCTATTGATTTTTGAGATTCTTCCATGTCAATAGGCCCACCTTCAACAAAAGAAGCCATAAAGGAATACACTTCCTTAATCATGATTAATCACAAAACAAGATAACAAACACTATAAAGAAGATTTATCTAAGTCCTTCTAGATACCCCGCTCTGACACCAATTGAAAATTCCTTAGTCTTTATAGTGTAAATATACCTAGAAAGGGGTGGGGGGGGGGGTGTTGAATAGGTATAGGCTCAAATTTTAAACTTCTTTAAAACACAAACAATTTTAATTCAAACTTAGAGCAATTTTTAATATGATCACTTGAACAATAAGTTATGAATGACAATATAGCAAATGTAATAGCAATTCAAATCAACTAAGCAAAGGAATTAAAATGGTTATAAACACAAGATATTTACAAGGTAAAACCTTCGAAGAGGAAACATCCACAGGTTGATACCACAACCATTGGCAAACTATAATCCACTATGTCGAATAAGAGTTACTCACTCAAGTAATCAACACATGAAATGCTCTCCAAGCTATCACTCCAACTCTACCCTCGAGCCTAGTGAATTACTTACATACTTCCTATCAATGATTTGACAAACACACCTCTAGGAAGCAACTACCTATCAAGGTACCCTTGCCTTTAGGAATATTTTTTGTTTGCCTATCTGGATCCACCAATCCTAGACAAGTCTCCTTGCTTGGCTATCCGGACCATGTGCCTTAGCCAAGACTCCTTACTTAAGTTAAAGCTTCACTCACTCTAACAAGTGACTTCAACCTTTTACAAGGCAATGATCTAAGTGATATGCACACATGCAATCATGATGCAATCATAAGCAAATAGAGAATGTTGATCAAACGAAACTCTATGCCATGCAAGAAGATAACTAGTTAAGACTCTCAAAGATCAATCACAAATATATTTAGAAACCTAAGCATGTTATCAGATAAGAACTAGTTAGAAGGAATGGAGATATCAATTGAATATGATCAAGTTCTGAGAATATGTCAAATCTAGAAACTAGCAATCAATCACAAGAATACAAAAGTATTTCTAGAAACAAGTTAATATTAATCAAGTTTAGCTTAAAAATTCTCAAATGAACACAACACAAGCTAAATTTGGAAATCAATTAAACAAAAAGAAAAATGAAATCAAAATAATTCTATTCATTCTTCTTAATCAAATAAGAACAATCATTAAGAGGATCAAAGAAGAAAACTAAAAAGAAGATGAATTACTACCAAAGTTGAAATCTCGAGTTGAAATATGATCACTGTAAAAAATCAAAACTTCCTTTGGTTCTAAAAATTCTTGGGGTTTGTAGATCTTTTCAAGACACTCAATTTAGGTTTTTAAATCAAGTAAATGGGAGTAGAATTGAAGAAGATATCACAAAAACAGAAAAAAAAATCAGAAATTGAGAGAAACATTTCTACACACAAGTGTTCTTCAACTTCAACAACCTCAACTCTTGAACCATTTAGAGAAAAGAGACGAAAAGAGACGAAAACCAATTAAAATTGTAAATTCCCTTTACCAATTATAGTGTAAAATATACCTAGGGGGTGAATAGGTATATGCTCAAATTTTAATCTTCTTTAAAAACACAAGCAATCTTATGCAACACTTAGTATAATATCCAAAATGATATATGACAAAGCAAATATTCAAGCAACACAAATTAACTAAGTGAAGAAATTAAAGATGCTAAAAATCAACACAAGATATTTACGTGGTAAAACCTCCTAAGAGGAAACATCCATGGGTTGATACCATAACCACCGGCAAAAGCAAATCCACTATTTCAATAAGAGTTACACACTCAAGTAATCAACACATGCTCTCCAAGTTATCACTCTTACTCTACCCTTGAACCTAGTGACCTACTAAGCCGACTTCCTATCCAAAACCTTCTGTCTCTAGGAAGATTCCTTGCTCACCTTTCTGGATCCTCCCGATCCTAGGCAAGACTTCTTGCTCAACAATCTGAGTCCTCCTGACTCTAGTTGAGACTTCCTTGCTCAACAATCCGAGGTCTCACACCTCTTGTCGAGACTTCCACTTGTTTAGCTATCCAAGTCCTCCCGACTCTAGCTAAGACTTCCAATTGCTCAAATCAAAGAATCACTCTAAGATATAAGACTTCCTACCTCTTCACAAGGCTTCTAAGTGATCATGAATACAAAACACAAACAAGCACTCAACATAGAAAATGATGATCAACAAATTCTATGGGCATGCAACTAGATAGCTAGATTATGCTTTCAAGGAACAATCACAAATGTATCTAGGCAACCTAAGCATGTTATCAACTAAGAACCAAATCAATGAAATTAATATACTAATTGATGTAGACCTAGTTCTTAGAAAATGAAATTAAATCTAGAAATAGTCAATCAAGCATAAGAACAAAAGATTTCTAGAAAAAATTTCATGTTTATCAAGTTTAGCACAAATCAATCAACTTATCACTAATCTAGCTAAACTTGAAACTTATATAAAAAAACCACAAAATGATATCAAAATCATCTTATTCATGCTTCTTAATCAAAAGACATCCATCAATAATAAGATCTAAGAATAAAACTAAGAAGAAGATGATTTTACCAGCAAGGATGAAAATCACGAACTGAAGATCTGATCACAACGAAATATCTAGACATCCTTTGGTTCTAAAAATGATTGGGGTTTGTAGAACTCTTCAATAAACTCAAAATCGGTTTTTGAATCAAGTGATTCGGAGTAGAAATCAAGAAGTTATCACAAAAATAAAAAACAAAATGTTGAGAGAAAAATTCTGCACTTGTTCTTTAAATTCGTTTTTCTCAACTTGTTTTTGAATGAGAGGGAATGAGAGGTTAAAAATAGAGAACAACCAAAAGACCAAAAAGCCCCCATGATTTAGTGCCTCCCCGATATGGCACGTTGACATCTCGAGGCAGAGCAACTTTGGGGCCGAGATGGCCACACGCCATCTCGGGATGGTGCCAAGTGATGGCTTATGCCATCGCACCTCTTCCCTTGCGCTCCTCTCGCTTTCTTCGAACGTTCTTTGGCCTCCGAACTCTAAATTTGAATCTGTTAAAAGATTATGAACTGAAACTCCCTCACGGACATGGAAATATAAGACACTCAACCTAGAAAAAAAGAATTCGACATAATATATGAAGACGAAGACAATGTATGCAACATGAGTTGAACTCAAAATCAATAGTATGAGTAACCGAAATGACCGGAAATCAATCATGAAAAATCTAAAACTAAAATCAAGTCCAAGATCCATGTTATTCAAACATATAAACAAACAAACACATTTCACACAAGAATGTTGTTGACGTCAATTTCTGGTTGTATGAGAAAACCCAACAAGATTTGGATTCTAGCTGTGATTTCAAAGAGAAAGATAGGAGAAAGTAATCAAATGCAAGTTTTTTATGTCGTAAAACTCTGATGACTGGAGAAACGTCCACGGGTGGTTGAATGATCAACCCAGCCAAAATCCACTATGAATAAAATAATTGAAATTCTCGATCTCTCTTTCTTCTCTCTGTATTTTTCTATGATTGCTGTCTCTATTGTGTCACGAGATTATGGGTCTATTTATATGTCCATAGAACCCTAATCTTCTTTGTACAAGTAATAAAAGATCTTTGTTTTTAATTATGATTGTTTACTTGTTCGAAGTAGTTTGTCTTCTTTCCTGTTTCGGAGACTTGTATTGAGATCGAATGGGACTCTAGTAATGTAGTCCAATTAGGAATTATTTCCCTACAAGAGCGTTGTATTTTTGAAGAAATAAAATTGTTGCCTGATTAGGAACCCTTTCTGCTTGATATTCTGTTCTTGTTGGAATTCTTATTTGATATGGATATCTTCGTATATTTTAATGACTTGATCTGTGTGAGCTACGCGCTGGCCTTTTTATTCAGTTTTCTTCTTGTCCCGAGTAGAAAACGATATCAGCTGGTCCCGAGTGATGTCATCTGATCCCGAGTAGACAATGTAATCAACTAACCCCACATACCTTTATCTGACCTCGAGTAGTATATGACGTCAGTTGACCCCGAGTAGGTTTTATTCAATACTTGTTTACTTGGGCTTCTCTTATTTGATGATGTCTTGCAGGATATTTTATGAATGCCTATTCGGATGTCTACCTGCCAATTTTATCCTCTTTTTCAATGACGTGTACATCCGATAAAATTTACATACTACAATACCCCCTTAAAATATTTTTGCCGAATAGAGTTTCATTTCAGGCAAAAATATTTTAATCAATTCTTCAATTTTTATATCTTCTCAGTGCTAGAGTAAATGTCTTGCCATAATGGCGTGTCTTAATGGTGACCCTGTAAATTTGATTTGCCCCCTCATTCGAGATCTTCAATGATTGCGACGTTTTAGATTTATAACGGTGAAAGTCAGTTCTCTTCTTGACACGTGTCCTTTCCATCTTCATTTTTCGACACCATTTATGAGAAATGACCTTCGCATCTCCCCGTGCACTGCCTATATCATCAAATTTCATCATAGATCTTTCCCACCTTGAGACCCTAGGGTTTCGTGTTACCACCCCTTTAAATTCTTTACTAGGGCTGCGCTGGTTCATTCTTAAAAACTTGAAAACCAGAAATTTTTGCCAGCCCAGATTTCTTTACTTAGAAAATCGCCATTCTCCGTTGAAGGTTTTGCACCAGATTTATTTAAGGTTTGTTTTAATGGAACAAACATCTCGTCTTCGTTTGTGTACTATAGATCTTGAAGCGTTAGATCGTGGGGATTTCCAATTGGTTTCCTGTGTTTGAAGATTACTAGGGGAAATCCCCCCTCCTTTTTTAGAAGTCAACGTTTCTAGGCTTTACCCTGCCGTCCATTTTTCTGTATCCAGTTCTGATTCTTCATCTAGTTCTGAATTTGTCGTTTCTAATCACAGAGTACTGCTTCAATCAAGGATGGAAAAGCATCAAAGTAAAAGTGAAGTTAACAAGTACAACTCGGGCTGTGTCCGAACAGGGGAGCAGACTGTTGACGAGAACGATGTTGAAAAGTCGTTCAGAGTATCTCGTCTCTCTTTCTCTGATGATCGCTCGAGTGGGTTTGACACCAAGCCGAATGTGGTCGGGGTAGATGTGATCGGGAAATATAGTGCCCGATTCGATCTGGATAATTCAGTTACTCTGATTCTTACGGGTGATAGACCTGTGTAAAATCCTCCCCCGGGCATGGTGGCAACCTATGGATCCATGCTCTGCTGCAGCATCACTCTTCCTCTTCAGCCATTCATTGCCTGGTTTCTAGCTAAAACAGGGATCGCTCCGGCTCAACTGGCCCCGAATAGCTATAAAATCTAGATGTGTATGTGGCACATGTACAACCGAATCAATTTGTTGTCGCCATCCCCGAGTGAAATCAGGCACTTCTTCATGCTAAGGCAGTCTAGTAAGACAGGGACTTACTTCCTCATGTCTAACCCTCCAGACTGCTGGGTCTCCTAGAGGACAATGGTGAACCAGGGAGTCGATACTTCTGATGACCCAAAAAAAGGGGTTTTGTATGGGGGTTCCCTTCATCCAACAAGTTTTGGAAGAACAATTGGTTTTTCACCGGAGGATCTTGAAGTCACCCTCTCAGCTGGGGAAACTCGAAGGGTGCTGAAAGTTCCCCGCTTCTTCTGTTCTCTCAAGGTATGAAACAAGAAGAAGCTTGAATTTAGTGAAACAGAGCTGACTAGACTTGCTCGGACAGCAGTTCGGACCCTGGAGAAGAGGAACAAATCATATCTTTTCAATGAAACAAAAATGATAGAGCTCGGTTTCTTCATCCAGATATCAGGCTACCGTAGGCAATGTAAGTGACTTTTGTAACCTCTTTTTTTTTTGTTATTTTTTGTTTTCGTATTCTGACGTGGTCCCCCTATTAAGTGTATGACACAGACATCGTCTGCGACCTTCAAGCTCGCCAAGTGAAGTCAATTTTTCATGCGAGCCGAAAAGAAGCTTCTGGTAAGAGCAATGATGGTATTGCCTCGCCTAAGTCTAATGAGGAAACCGATGTAGCCGAGGAGCAAATCCTTGAATATGTCCTTGAGGACGTTGTTCAGTCGACCGTCAGGGAGACTAGTGGTCCGACTGATTACACTCAACTGCCTGATGACGGAGAGAGGCAGAGTGAGAGGCCTACCAAGTGGTCAGAAGCCGATGATGGAGGTAAAACCTCTGAGGGACAAACATATACATATCCTGATTTCTTTGAATCTTTTCAGGATGATGTTCTGAAAGATCCCGCGGTTGATCTCAGCTTCCACCGTACTTGGACTGAGAAAAGAAAGGCGGTTGACTCTCTTACTCACCCTCTCAAGGTTCCTCATGTAGTTTCATTCGTTGAATCAAGTGATGAAGACGCTGAAGCATCGGTAGGTGAGTAGACTTTTGACCCAGATAAGGGCTACTTTCCCCTCGAGGTTGAAGATCTAGGGGCTGAACCCTCAGGGGTTGCTTCATATTCTTCTCCCCAAGATATTTTGAGGGAGATGTCATCCGGTGAGGCTTTCATCTGGGATAATCGTTGGAGTTTTTTTCGGGATGGCTCCCTGACAGACCATCTTCAGAACCTTTTTAATGGTGCATCTTATGTTAGTTATCCTTAACTTCTTCAATTGTTTTGCTTGTTCGCTAGATTTTTAATTATATTCCTTTATAGATGGTGGCCGAGTTCGCTGAGCTAGTTCAAACGCAGCAACATCAAGCTGATCGAATAAGAAGTCTTGAGGCTCAGTTGAAAGAAAGTGAGGATAGCCGTGCTCGGGTCGAATCAGCTTATCAGAAAGAAGTTGGCTCTTCCCAATTGTTTGTCGACCATTGCTTGACGAAGCAAGTGGAGGTCGTGGAAAGGGCTTCTTTGGCAAAAGAGATAGCTGAGTCACTTCAAAATTTATTTTCTTCTACGCAGGAATAAATGCTTAGGGCCAAGCAAGAAGCGGAGTAGTCTAAATCGGTTTATAAATAGAAAATTGAAGACCTAGAATGCCAAGGAGGCCAGGCTGGAACTTGAAGTCCAATGGGTAGATCATTTCAAAAGATCTCACACCTACGATGCCGTTCTCTTTCCGGAGTTTCGGCGAGGGCTAGTTTCAGCTGACGAGTTCTTCAAGGTTAAAAATTGGGCAACTGAGAAAGCCTGAACCAACTAGGAGCTGTCGATCAAAAATCATGTCGATCAATCATTGAAATCTCTTGGGACTCAGATAAAGGAGTGGAGAGCTTACTGCTGTAGCCGAGGCAACGAGCCCCATCCCATGCATTTGGAGGTTCCATCCGAGCACCCCCTCTCGACTTTTTACGCCAGTCAGGAGTCGGTCATGGAGGGTATGGTACCTGATGTCGAACCGATCCCAGGAGAAGATTACAACCAGTGGATGGACGATTCGATCGACACGATTGCTTGGCCTTCCAATGAATGTCTGCTTCGCGAGTATGAGATAGTGCCTGACCCGAGTATTGGCAAGAGTTCAAAATCCTCCTGACCTTGATTTTTTGTTTAATTTTCACAAGTTTTGTGTAAAGATTCTTTATTCTTTGTAACATTCTTTGAAACAATTCTTAGTAATGATTCTTTTGAGAGATTAATAAAATCCCGAGTTTAAGCTTTTCTGAACCGAGTGGTCTTAATCTGATTTATTGCTCAAGGAATTTCATCTTTTTTAACTTAACTCTATTGTTGTCGAATATCTTATCAAACCAGCTATTTTTGATGTTCAGGTAACTTAACCGAGTATCTTATTAAGCAGTTTTCATTCCCCGAATAATTTTTAACGCCAAGTATCTCATTAAACTGGCTGTTGCAATCTTCATGCCAAGTATCTTATTAATATGGCTAACTCTGATGTTCAGGTAACTTCACCGAGTATCTTATTAAACCGGTTGTCACCCGAATAATTTTTGATACCAAGTATCTTATTAAACTGGCTCTTGCAATCTTTATGCCAAGTAGCTTATTAAACTGACTAATTTTGATGTTCTGGTACCCTCACCGAGTATCTTATTAAACTGGTTTCGTTACCCCGAATAGTTTTTAACACCAAGTATCTTATTAAATTGGCTAGTATTATTAACCGAGTCATCTTAAAACGGGCAAGTAGGTTTATACTTGTGTTTCATTAATGAGGATGTCTCCCTAGTTTTTATGCGCAAGGGTTTGTCGAATAGTTTGGCTTTTTGAATCTTATTACACAGCTACGCATTTCATCGAAATTTGTTCCGATAGCGTCCCGAGCCTTTCTCTAGAATCTGGTGCATCGGGTTTGCCTTTTTGCTAAGGTCAATTGACCTTGCTCGCGCTGGCATGCACCTTCGAGCTTCTCTACCCATTCGGGAATCAATGGTCCCAAGTATTCTATTTGCATGTTCTTATTATCATGCTTGTCTTCCATATGTTCTTATTATCTTATACTTTATCTTTCGAAAATCCCGATTTTGATTTTTATTTATAAGTACAAAATCAACAAAGATTTAAATTCCATAGCTAATATCTGACCTAAAATTGTCTTGACTAAAAAAAAGAGTAAAAAATAATTTAAGGATAGAGAATCTTCAGATATTGGGAATTGCATGGTCGGGGTAAAATCCCTCCATTGGATCGTGCAATCCAATATGCTCCATGGCCAGCTATTCCTTCGACTTTGTATGGGCCTTCCCATTTATCAGCCAGGGAACCTGCAGCTTTATTTTTTGTGTTCAATGACACCTTCTGAGTACCAGGTCTCCTAGTTGGAATTTTCTGACCCGGACATGAGAGTTGTAGTGGCGAGCTACTCTTTACTGATATGCCATATTTCGTATTTAGGATTTCTCCCTTTTCTCTTCTAGCTCATCTAGACTTTGTAATAGCATATCAACATTCTGATCTTTATCATATAGCCTGACCCGGTGTGATGTATATGACGTTTCTATGGGGATAACAACTTCTGTTCCAAACGCTAAAGTGAATGGAGTTTCTCCTGTTGAGGTCATTGCTGTCGTCCGATATGCCCATAACAATTCGAGAAGCATTTCAACTCAGCTTTCTTTCTTGGCATCTAGCTTTGCTTTGAGTGTATGCTTGATGATTTTGTTCACTGCTTGAACTTGCCCATTCGTTTGAAGGTGGGCAGGTGTGGAATAGCAAATGGCAATCCGGTACTCTTTGCACAGCTGTTTGAATTTCAGGTTATCGAACTGGGTGTAGTTATCAGTGATGATAGTGTTTGGGACTCCTAACCTGTAGAGTATATTCTTTTTCATGAAATTTATGGTATTTGCTTCTGTGATGTGCACTAATGCTTCAGCTTCTGCCCACTTCGTGAAATAGTCAACGACTACTATGGCATACTTCGCTCCACCCCCTGTCCCTGCTGGCATTGGGCTGATTAAATCCAGACCCCACATGGAAAATGGCCACGGGAATGTGAGTTTTCTGAGTTGTTCAAGAGGTTTCTGATATCATTAATGATCCTTTGGCAAGTATTGCAACTCTCCGAATATTGTTGTCCATCTAAGAATAAGGTAGGCCAATAATAGTCTTGCCTGAGTACCTTGTGTGTTAAACTTTTACCCCTAGTGTAGGTTCCACAAACTCCTCCATGGATTTCCTATAATATCCGACATGCATCCTCCTCTGATACACATCTTTGGAGTGTTCGGGAAAACCCCCTTCTGTATAGTTCTCCTCCAACCAACGTATTCCTTGTTGATCGATACCTAATACGTTTTGCTTGTGAGGGACCTTCTGGGAGCACGCCTTCTTCCAGGAACCTCTTCAGCTGAATCATCCAAACGTCTGGCGGTGTTTGGATCTCTGAAATTTCTAAGTTTTTTGGTTCATCTGTGCTCGATTTGAGGAGATGTGCAACCGGAATAGTTTTTGGCCTGATTTTGGTTGTTGTTGACGCTAGTTTGGACAAAACGTCTGCCTTTTCATTCTCCTCCCTGGGGATCTAGGCATCCTATATTCTTTGAAATTCTAGATGAGCTGTTTTGCAATGTCAAGGTAGGCTATCATGCCTCATCCTTGGCTTGGTACTCGTCCATGACTTGGTTGACAACTACCTGTGAATCGCTGAATATCTCGACTTCATCTGCCCCAAGAGCTATACTCTAAGTCAAGCTAGTAGCGCCTCGTACTCAGCTTTATTATTGATTGTTTTGAAGTAAAACCTTATGGCACATTCGACATCATCTCCTTCAAGAGTTCATACTACGATCCCTGCCCCGCTGCTATGAGTGTTTGAAAAGCCATCAATATACAATGTCCATGGAAAATTTCTTCCCAACATCTTTTTTGCTTTCAGGTTTGGCTCTGTGAACTCTGTTATAAAATCTGCCACTGTTTGACTTTTGAGGGATGTCCTGGGGACGTGGTGGATATACTTTGAAAGTATGGTCAGTGAGAACCTGGATTGTATGAGCCTGAAAGTATGGCCTTAGTTTCCTTGCTGCTGAAACCAATGCTAGGGCCATTTTTTCTGCTTGTGAATACCTGGTCTCAGCAGGTAAAAGTGCCTTACTGGTATAATATACTGGCTTCTGTACTCCATCTTCTGTTCTGACTAGGACCGACTTGCTGCTAGTTCTGTAATCGATAAGTACAAATGGAGTATCTCTCTCATCTATGGTTTTGAAAAGATGGGAGCCTGCCCTAGGAGTATGCCTGATCGCACTCTTAGTTCCGTTCGAGCCCTTTCCCTTTTTTGATTACTTTGAAAAAGAGTGTGCATCTGTCTGTAGCCTTTGAGATGAATCTTCCAAAGGAAGCTAAACATCTTGTTAAGCACTATACTTCTTTTAATGTCCTTGGTGAGGTCACTCTCTGCAGGGCTTGGATCTTTTCAGGATTGACTTTGATTCCCCTTTGGTGAACTTGAAAACCCAGGAATCTTCTTGAAGGAACTCCGAATAAACACTTGTTTTGTAATTTCTCAAAACATCAAATGTCTCTCGCAGGTTTGAGGTATGCTTGTCTGTCGAGATGCTCTTGGTCAGCATGTCATCAATGTACACTTCCATGTTCCTTTCTATTTGCCGTGCAAAGATTCTTTTTACCAGCCTTTGATAGGTTGCCCTTGCATTTTTTAATCCGAATGGCATTACTGTGTAACAGTATAAACCCTGATCAGTTGTGAATGTTGTTTTTTATTTGTCAGCTTTGTTCATCTGGATTTGGTTATATCCTGAGTAGGCATCCATGAAACTGAGCAACTCATGGCCTGATGTAGCATCCACCAACTGATCTATCCTCGGAAGTGGAAAAATGTCTTTTGGGCATGCCTTGTTCAAATATGTGAAATCTACGCATATTCTCCTTTGTCTATTTTTCTTTTGGACGAGAACTACATTAGCTACCCATTGAGGGTTGTTGACCTCTCTAATCGACCCTACAACGAGTAGCTTTTCCACTTCATGTTTGATTGCCTGACTTTTCTCGAGATTGAATAATCTTCTCTTTTGTATCACCGGTTTTGTATTTGGGTCTACTGTGAGATGGTGAGATATTATTCGGGCATCTATCCCAACCATGTCTTCATGACTCCAAGCGAACACATCTCTGTATTCTTTGAGCAGAGCAGTGAGGCTTTGTTTGACTTTCCCTTTCAGGTTTGCCCTGATCTTGATCCTCTTGTCTGGTTCATCTTCTTTCAAGATAATTTCTTCGATCAGTTCAGTTTTGGATTCATTCGACTCTTCCCTTGGATCGAATTCGAATGACAGTGACTCTTTGTTCTGACTCGACTGTGTTATAGCGCAAACCTGTTCATCTTTTTTGTCTTTATATACTGACAGGTTAGCTCTTCAGGCCATTTCTTGGGATCCCCTGACTACACTGACCCCTTGTTCGGTCGGGAACTTGATCATTAAAGCATAAGTGGCTGTTTCGGCCTTAATTTTATTTAAGAATGGCCGACCCAACAACACATTATATGGCCAATTGTCTAAGTCTACTACCATGAAGTCTATCAATACAGTTCTCTAACAAGGTGCCATTCCGATCTTTACGGGTAGCTTTACCGTCCCGAGTGACCTGACCTAAATTCCCCCGAATCCTATGAGTGGAGTATGGAAAGTGTAAGTTCCCTAGTTTTTTATTGGCTTATTTCGTTGACAACCACATTTGGGGATTAATGTGTAAGGGTAGTTTAGGCCATCGTTGCTAAAGACCCAGCTCAAGCTTCAGAAGGTAAATCACTTGCTTAACCTTTTCTGAAGAGTTTTTAGTGCACACACACACTCTCATGCATGTCTTTGCTCATCTTGCATGAATGCTTAATTGCCTTAATTATGTGCATCTTTGCCATAACTCTTGCTTGGGTGTTTGTTGCTTTTAGTTTGCCCTTAGAAGAACATTTTCCTCTTGACCGCGTCCTGGACCGCTCTTTGTGCATTACCTCCACCGCGGTATGCACAGCGGTGTTCTCCAGGTGTTGCACGCTGCTACTACCGCGGCCTGTGCACGTTGCATGCACAGCGGTCTCCCAAGCGGAGTTTCCCACTGATGCACCGCTGGCTCTACCGCGGTTTGGACATTACCTCTGCCGATGTCCAGACAGTGGAGATTCCCAGGTGATGCACCGCTCGCGCTACCGCGGTCTGGATACTTGCCCAGGCCACAACATGCATAACGATCATGACGGGAATCAGTTGCCCCTTGTCCAAAACGATGCCGTTTCATGTAGGGCATATTATATATATGTTCTCTTCTCTTCTCTTCTCTTTAGTGTGTGTGAGTCCAAAAAGCCATTTTTACTCATCAAGCTTTTATTGAGAGAGAAATTGACTTTAAGAGAGAGAGAGCTCCCAAGAACCCATCTTGACTCTACCAAACTTCAATCCATGAGCATCTAGCATCTTCCAAGCATGTTTTTTCTTGTTTGTCGTTGACTAGGTAATCTCTACATGCCCTAGAATTTCTTGTTCAATTCTTATGACATGTTTGCCTAGGTTTAGCAATTATTGTTCATTAAATGTATGTTATAGAGTTTAATTTCATTTATAACATGCTTAGGTTGTTGATTGTTGGTTGAGATTTATACTTTGTGATAGCTAGGGTTTATGACCAATTTACCCTTATAGCTAAATCTTTATGCTTTGCATTTAGATATTGTTTAGGACTCATTGATTGCATTTTGCGATTACATTATAGTCCTTGCCATGTTTTATGACAACATGTGTTGATTGGCTCTTTGTTTGATAACTAGGATATATTGTAGCATAATTATATCTAGTTAAGTCTTAATGAATATTCATTTAGACATTGATATCTAGGAATTGTACTTAGTGACATTCTTAAATTCCAAGATAAGCATTTAGTGTTACCTATCATTACTTGCATGTTTGAATATTTTATCATATTCACTTAGGTTGTGTTTGACTCTTCATTGAGGTTAAGTCTTGTGACTAAGTGGTTAGGGCACAAGCAAATAGGTCAAGAATCACTATTAAGGCCGCTGGGTAGAGTGAAAGGGTTAGTAACTTGAGGGTGTGACGGGAGGTCAACCTAGGTTGTAAACTATCATTCAATAGTGGATTTGAGGATCTAGTGTGGCACACATATCAGCCCGTGGTTTTTCCCATTTGGAAGGTTTCCACGTAAATATTTTGTGTTGTTATTGTTTTAAGCATAATTGATTTTATTGAATGCTTGTTTACTCGGGGTAATTGTGTTAATATTGATTAATCAAAAAATCGGTAATTGATTCGAATAAAACCTATTCACCCCCTCTTTAGGTTATAGACACACACGTTTTAGGGAATTTCAATTGGTATCAGAGCCGGTGCCTAGATATACTTAGGTGATCCATGCTCTGTGTGTGTCTTGCTTATGCATTCTTGTTATTTGCATCTTGTGTGGTGCATTACATTTGCATCTCGTTCATTTAACCCAAACACTATGAGTGAGCTTGGGATGAGCAAAGAGGGAGCATCAAGTATAAGACCACATATGCTTAAAGGTGATAATTATGCCTCATGGAAAGGCAATATGGAGTCTTATATCTGTCAAATAGATGATTGTGCATGGATGGCGGTTAAAGATGGGTACATTCTTCCGAAGATGACCAATGATGATGGAGTTGAAGTTCTCAAGCCTAAGTCTCATTGGAGCACACAAGAATTTGAAGCTTCCAAGTGGAACAACAAGGCTATGCATGCAATCTTGTGTGCTATGGATGACAACGATTACAAGTAGGTTTAAAATACTAGGCATGCAATGGAAGCTTGGGAGATTCTACAAACGGCTCATGAGGGAACCGAAGTGGTCAAGGACTTCAAGCTTCAAGTCCTTCAAATGCAATTTGAGACAATTCGGATGGTAGAGGAGGAGTGCTATAATGACATCCAAGTGACATTTATGGACATCGTAAATCAAAGCATTCAACTAGGTGACCTATATTCAGATAGAAGGATCAAGCAAAAGATCATGAGGTCACTTCCCAAGAGATTTGAGTCCAAGGTGATGGCACTAGAAGAAAATAGCAACTACAAGACTCTGAAGCTGAGTGAAGTGATTGGAAGGCTTCTAGCCTATGAGTCTAGGTGGACTTCTACACCTACATCTCCTAAGATGAAAAAGAACATTGCTTTGAAGACATCTAAAGTAAAGATGGAGGAGGATGACTCAGATGAGGAGATGGCTCTTATGGTGAAGAAATTCAAGAAGTTTATGAAACTTCACAAGAATGACTCAAATAAGAAAATTGAGCCAAGGCAAGAGAAGCCTACAATAAAAGTCATTCAATGCTATGAATGTAGTGGGTTTGGTCATATAGCCACCGAGTGTACTAATTCGAAGAAGAAAAAGAAAGGAAAATTAGTGGTGGCCTCATCAAGTGAGAGTGGAAGTGAAGAAGATTCCTCAAGTGATGAAGAGGTTATTCTTAACTACACGGCTTTTGGAGCCTTCTTTGTGGAGGATGTAGAAAAAGGCAACAAAGGCTTAAGTAGTGACCTTGAAAAAGGAGTAGGTGAAAAAGTAGCTAGAAGTAATTTTTATAAAGCTACCAAGGGGAAAAGTGATGAGAGCTTCACATCCTCAAGTGATGAAGAGGTGGAAATACAAAACGAAGATGACACAAGTAATGAGAGTTCCTCATCTCACTCTACAAATGGAAATGTAGAGAGTATGAACCTTGAAGGGATCATTGAGCATTTTTAAAGCTCAAGGTTGAATATGAAGAAAGAGGTTTGAAAGCTAAAGGAAGAGAACCATAAACTATCAACCGAAGTGACTCACTTGAGTGAGAAAGTAAATAATGGAAGAAAGGTGGAAGAAAGCTTGAAGGAGGAGCTTAGAGAAGCTAGAGAGTTGATTGCTAAGATGACTTCGAGTACGGAGAAACTTGACTATATGTTGGGAGTTGGCAGAAAGCCAAGTGACAAGAGAGGTCTAGGGTTTGAAGATGACAAGGAGACCTCAACTCCTAGCAAGATGGTATTTGTTAAAAGCATGGATTTCAAAGAACCTCTTCCTCCACTTCATCCTAAGAAGAAAATTGAACTAGGAGAGTGTTCTAGAAATGTCCAAGTCAAGAGGGCACCAAGAAGTCAAGCTCAAGCTCAACCAATGAGAGCACTTCAAGCAACTATCCCTCAAACTAAAAGCCATCAAGCCAAGAAGCATTTCCTGCATGCTCAACAAAGGAAGCAATCTTCTCCAACTCATCAACAAGGGAAAGGATAATTAATACCACACCAAAAGAAAGCTTAAAGACATGGGAAAGCACCTTTGTCCTCACAAAGGAATGGTATGACCCCTCATTTTATTCCTTCATGTAATTTTTGTGGTGTTGATGGTCATATTAGACCAAATTGCTTCAAGTACATTAACATGTGTAGAACTAAGAGCATGATTGAAAAAAAAGGGTAGAGACAATATGCATGTGCCTAGGAAAGCTAGTGTTAATGATTCTAAGAGTAATATGATGATCTTGACCACTAGGAATGACAATGTGTCACCTAAGTGGATCAGAAAAGATGAACCCACATGCCATTGTGCTAAGGTTTCACCCATATGCTCAACTAGGTCAAATGGACTTGGTAAGTCTATAGGAACTCATATCCCCTCTTAACTTGTTTTGATTGACCCCATATGGAAAGCTCAAGCAAAGAGAGCAAATTGGCAATGCATTGTGCTCGTTGATAATATTTATGCTTCTTTATTAATTGCTTGAGATGATTGGTTGTACATATTTTTTTAAAATAAGTGTGTAACTTTGTTCTACATGCAATCCATGTCTTATTTATGACCAAACATGCATTTTTGGAATAGGAGAATTGATTGGGAAGTACATTTTGAATGACCTAGAATTGATCCCATTACATGTTGATTCTTTATATGACATGCTTTAAAGTAATATGCATGATAAAATTGTTGAATGCTCTAAAATGAATGCAAAAATGTGTGTGAAAGCAATTATAAGACTTCAATCAATAAGGATCTCGTATCCAATTCAAGGATTTTACAATCCAAAAGTCTCTCTCTTTACTAGTCGAACAAGGCTACTATCATACGGGCATTCCACCCGGAAAAATCAAAAAGGGCGTAATATTCGCTCATGTCTTGTTTTGCTTGTAAAGTTTGATATAGTTGTTCTTAAAATGAATTTATTTTACAATCTATATCTTGCTTATTCCATGACAAAGGGTGAAATTGGTTTGAATTCTCTTAGAAACCTTTGTTATTTTGCTTTGGCAAATACCATGTTTTGATCTTGAATATAACTTGTCTTGTATGCAAAGCATTCGTTCACACATTTTTTTTGTAATAAAACTCCTTATTCTCTCTTCTTAATTGAGTTGCATAAATTTGTTTAAATGCTTATGCATATGTTTTGTGCCATAAGCTTTCTTTGCTAATGCCTTCTTAAGGGGATACTCATTTGTCTATCTCATGACAAAAAAAGGGAGTAGTGTGGATTTAGGGGGAGTTAAGAGTTGCATATGAGGGGAGTTTGATTGAATGGGATTTAACCTATTTAGGAGGAGCACTTGCATTTGCCTTGTTGATGCATGTTGCTTGTTTCTAGTGTATGCAAATTGCTCTTGTTATTATGTCTTTGATCACCTCACAAACACTTGTTTTAGAAAGTGTAGTTATTTTGTTTTGTAGGGATGTTGATTCTACACGAGATGGATGACTTAAAGATCTAGATTATTAGGCATCTCTTTGTAATGTAGAAAACTTTGTTGACCCTTGTTTGTTTGTTTGTTTGTTTGTTTATTGGTGAGGATGAATTGTGAGTGGTGGTTTTGTCACGAAATAGCCAAAGGGGGAGATTGTAAGTTCCTTAGTTTTTGATTGGCTCATTTCGATGACAACCATATTTGGGGATTAATGTGTAAGGGTAGTTTAGGCCATCATTGCTCAAGACCCAACTCAAGATTCAGAAGGTAAATCACTTGCTTAACCTTTTTTGAAGAGTTTTCAGTGCATGCACACACTCTCATGCATGTCTTTGATCATCATGCATGAATGCTTAATTGCCTTAATTGTTTGCCTCTTTGCCATAACTCTTACTTAGGTGTTTGTTGCTTTTAGTTTTCCTCTTGACCGTATCCTGGACCGCTCCCTGTGCATTGCCTCCGCCTCGGTATGCACAGCGGTGTTCTCAAGGCATTGCACGCTGCTAATACCATGGCTTGTGCACGTTGTATGCAAAGTGGTCTCCCAAGCGGAGTTTCCCAGTAATGCACCGCGGTTTGGACATTGCCTCTACCTCGGTCCAGATAGTGGAGATTCCCAGGCGATGCACCGCTCGTGCTACCATGGTCTGGACACTTGGCTAGGCCACAACATGCGTAGCGGTCATGATGGGAATCAGTTGCCCCTTGTCCAAAATGACACCGTTTTATGTAGGGCACATTATATATGTTCTCATCTCTTCTCTTTAGTGTGTGTGAGTCCAAGAAGCCATTTTTATTCATCAAGCTTTTCTTGAGAGAGAAATTGACTCCAAGAGAGAGAGAGCTCTCAAGAACCCATCTTGACTCTACCAAACTTCAATCCATGAGCATCTAGCATCTTCCAAGCATGTTTTTTCTTGTTTTTCATTGCTTAGGTAATCTCTATATGCCCTAGAATTTTTGTTCAATTCTTATGACATGTTTTCCTAGGTTAACAATTATTATTGCATTTATAACATACTTGGATTGTTGATTGTTGGTTGAGATTTATACTTTGTGATAGCTAGGGTTTGTGACCATTTTGCCCTTATTGCTAAATCTTTATGTTTTGCATTAGATATTGTTTCGGACTCCTTGATTGCATTTTGCAATTACATTATAGTCCTTGCCATGTTTTATGACAACATGTGTTGATTGACTCATTGTTTGATAACTAGGATATATTGTAGCATAATTATATCTAGTTAAGTATTAATGAACATTCATTTAGACATTGATATCTAGGAATTGTACTTGGTGACATTCTTAAATTCCTAGATAAGCATTTAGTGTTGCCTAGCATTACTTGCATGTTTGAATATTTTATCATATTCACTTAGGTTATGTTTGACTTTTCATTGAGGTTAAGTCTTGTGACTAAGTGGTTAGGGTACTAGCAAATAGGTCAAGAATCACTATTAAGGCCGTTGGGTAGAGTGAAAGGGTTAGTAACTAGAGGGTGTGACGGGAGGTCAACCTAGGTTGTAAACTTTCATTCAGTAGTGGGGTGCTTCCATTCTTTAAGAAAGGTAAACTTGATGAGCTTCAAGAGGATTCTAATGTCCCTCTTATAAAAGTTGAATCTAATTAAAAAAAAGGAGAAGAAACAAAAAAAATGGTGTGAGCTTTACCCTCAGAAAATGTCTACCAACAAGGTAAACTTTCGAGTTTCATTCCCTGTTTGCCATTACTGCAATGTGAACTGTCTCATTCACCCTTAGTGTTTCAAATATATAAAACAATGCATATGGAGGAATGAGAGTTACAATTATAGGAGTAACCGAGTAATGCAAGTGTTGATGAGAAAGGATGAGATCAAGGAAGTTGAGCATGGTAAAACTATTTGGTTGAAGAAGAGTGGTGATAAGTATGTAGTTGTTTCTTCACCACCAGCTAACGAAAGCTCGTGTAATAAGGAACTTGTCAAGCTCAAAGAGTCGTAGAGCTCTCATGCGTCTTGCTAAGAAATTAAATTAAACGCTTGGTGGGAGGCAACTCACCTAAGATTTTTTTTTTTTTTAGTTTTCCTTTGTTACTATGTTTTAAGTTCATACATGCCATACATTTTCTTTACTCATTGTTTATGCTTTTAATGTCATATAAACATTGAGGACAATGTTTAGATTAGGTTTGACGGTGTGAATTCGTGTTTGTTTTATTTTTCGAGTCTTTGTCAAATCTGTGAATACCTTTAATGTCATATAAATATCGAGGAAAATGTTTAGATTAGATTTAGGGGTGTGAATTCATGTCTGTTTTATTTTTCGAGTGTTTGTCAAATCTATGGAAAAGGTGCCCGGTTATGAAATTTTTTGAGGAAACGTTTTTTAGAAACTGTATACATTGGTGAGGAATTTTTTTCTTTCTGTCCATGATGGGTTCTTCATTTTTTCGAAACGAATTTAGTGGTTTAAAGAACTTAAAATCCTTTGTGGTGGTTTATAAGTTTTGATTGTTTCTTCGACCAAAGGTAATGGGTGATGCCCTATTTTTGCAATTCTGCATATGAATGTTTTTCGACGTCTGCTTTCTCATTTGTCGAATTTGAATTTTGTAATGTTTTCTAAGTAAACTTGTGTTATTTCATCTCTATGTTCTTGTGATAAAATTTGGTTAACTTTTATCGAGTCATTTGAGAGATATGTACTAAAGAAAAAACATAGGTCGATTTTGAAAGTAACCAATTTTTAAAAAATTTGTCCTCAAATTTTAGATGCTTCATTTGTGTGCTTTTAGAGTCGTAATGTATGATTTAATCACTAAGTTAAAACTAACGTCTTGCCAGTTAGAGTAGTGCATTACAACTTACAAAAATTTATGGCATGCTCTTGATGTGATGGTGGATATGATGATTAGTTGGATTGCCATGATTAAGTATGGAGAATACCCTTAAGAGTTCTATTACGGGGTAAATATCATTATAAAGGGTTATATTTTTTCTACTCTTAAACACTTGTTAGGTTTTTAGCATTAGAAATTGATCTCAATAGGTTATAGATTGGATGTTAAAGAACACTCATCATAAAATATATCACATGAATGTGTGTGCTCCATAACCAATTTTGAATCAAAACACTGTTAACCTTTTTCTTTCATCACCCACATTAACTTAACCCTAATGAGACATAATTTAGTCGTACCTTATAGCTTGGGATTACATTAAGGTGATGAAGATTATTGAAGAGAGTTCAAGATGGGTGACTCACGAAATGCATGTACCATGGCAAAGCAAGAAGATAAATACAAAGAATGTGTTAGAAGAATTATGTAATTGATGTACAAATTTTTATCTAAAAAAAAAAGGTTAAACACAAGAAAATAAAAAGGTTAAAAAAGAAAAAAAAAAGATATAATAAATGAGATGATGAATCAAATGAAAGTAAGTGAAAAAGGATAGAGCTTTACGATGAAGTGATGAGAAATCAAAGTCAACTCAAGAAAGATGATGAACGAAAATTGTTCAAGAAGCCTTGATTCAAGTGAAATGACGAATTCGAAGGAATTCGGTCAGGTTTGAAGATTGTCGAAGAATTTCTCTTTCTGATCATCGGTTTGATTGCTATACTTTTCTCGTTGTTTCTTAACCATTACCCAATGTGTGGGGATTATGCTCAATAGCAAGGGTGTAATAATGTTTTTGACAATCTTTTCATATTAATAAAGTGATTTCTTGTTTAACAAATCTTATAGATTTATATTTTAATTATAATAATTATCAAAAGTAAATAATCAAAAGGTCAAAAGATAGTAAGAAAAGAAGAATTGTTAGTAAATCTGGATATGTATGAGGTACACACAATTCTTTAGTTAGTCTTGAACAATATTTTCTAACTTAAGATAGAGGTTGGGCACCTTTATCTTGTTAAAGTTGTAGATTCTCTTGCCAGCTTTGAGTGGGATCAATTGTGTTATAATGAGTCTAAAATCATCAAAGTTTGGTATCTTTGGGCCAAAGTATTCACTTGAAGACAATCGGAGAGTCTATCTCAATCCTAAGATAAATGATGGACTTATGGTTGCAAGTGTTATCATTTGATCCGTCAAAAAGTACGATTATATAACATAGTCTATCCTCGATGGTTTGGTGGTATTTGTTTGTTAATTGATAGAGGACTTCATTTTTAGATATGGACATCGTGGCTCCATTTAATAAATGTGAGTAGAATATCATCATATGGATATTTTGAGGTATTGGATATTAAATCTTAACGTTAAGTTTTTAATAGTGTCTACTGAATATGTTTTCTGGACAAGTAAAAATATACAAGTTCAAAATGTGGTCATGTGAGTAAATATGGTAACTAGGAGTGTTATAGGCGGTCTATAAGCTCTTAGCGATTACTGGTATTCTTTACAAGGATGTACTATCTCTATTAAGACTATCTAGGGTACGAATGAGGAACATTAACTTATTCTATCTTTATTTAAGATTTAAACTTTAGTTTTTTCGTGGAATAAACTAAAATTAATAGACAAGACCTAAGTGAATCATTTGTTGATTGTGATTAGGTTATGTCTATTAGCGTATAGATTTAGATAGCCCTCCCAGATCCCTAATCCACACTAACTTCCATGGATCACTTGATATATTCTACCGAACAAATTTTTGGGTCCATCTAGAATTGTTTTTGGATTTCGGAATCCAAAAGTTTTGGAGAGGTGCAGTCATGTGTGAACAAGACACACGGGAACTTTTCAAAATACCTGGAATGGGTAGCCAAGGATGTCGGAATCCTTGGGCAGCCCTAATGGGGTGCGATTAGTATTCCATTAATACATTAAGAATATAATTTGTATAATTTAATTATATGGGCTGTTTAAATTATTTTAATGTGTTAATTTAAGACATGTGGACTTGTTTTTTTATATATAAAGTAAGAATGGGTCTAGTTCACATGATGATTTTTTATTAAATTCCGATGGATTTAATAAAATCGAAAAATAATATATTACCCATATAATAATAGGCTTGTAGGGCTAATACAATAGCCTAATATTTTGTTTTTTATTTTATTATTTAATTAAATAGAAATTAATTAATTTACTAATTAAATAATTATTTAGTTAAAATTCAAATTCTTTTTCCTAATAGGAGAAGGTCTCTTACTATCATACTATTGTTGGCAGTATGATAAATATCAAATACTTTATTTGATAAGTAGATAAATAAAAATGAATTTATCTATTTGATAAGTATTTGATTTCTGTCAAAACTCTAATTGACAATTGGTCAAATTAGAAAGTTTTTTATATTCACAATTTAATTTATATTCAATAATTAGTTATTAGATAAATATACTAATGAGTTGGAATAAGAGTCTTGTTGTGGAAAATAATTCCTCTTTTTAAAAGTAAATCTTCCTAGAGAGTGGATTATTGGCCACCAAGTAAATCCTCATAGAGAAAGGATTTGGCCACCTATATATACTCCTATAGAGGAATTCGACCAAGCATAAGAATTCTGTACAAAGAATTCTTCCAAGCCTTGTTGAAGTCTTGTGTGAAGTTTTTTCAGCCAAGCGTAGAGAAAAAAGGGAACATTTTTGTTTTTGATAGTATACTAGTATCCTTTACATCAAAAGGTCTTGTATATAAAAATCAAATCGGGTTCACGCGGGTTTCAATCAAATAGATTGATAATTCATAATTAACCAAACATTCTTGGGTTTTCTCTAAGAAGATTATTATGACTAACAGAAGGAAAATATTTTGTTTTTTTCCATCCTCAGATATACAATTTAAAGAAATGGAGCCCACACTCTTAGGTAATTCACGTTCGTGATTGGATTTGAAGATCTGGAGGATTCAATTCGGTACAACTTCAATCGTCACGAGAAAAAGGTACGATACTTTTATTATATGTTAATTAATCAAGGGTTAAGGTCTATTATTTTAAAGGAATTTTTTGTTAATATACCAATCAAATTTTTCGATTCCGCCATGCATTTTTTCCTATACAATGGCCCCACTACAATCAAAGAAAATACCTAATTGATCTTTTGGGAATACTTCCTCAAGAGTAACAGTAAACATGTGTTTTATCTTGTTCTTAATATCCAATTTTGTTCATGAGATATTTTACATATAAATCAAGTGTTCTTTCAATGATATAATCATATGCGTTAATAACTTGAAATTTGTTTATGCATATCTTCATTCACATATGCTGGATAAATGTATTTGCCTAGGTTAGAGTCATGGCGAATTATATCTATGACGTTTGACGATGCGTTTTTGAAGCTAGAGTGTCTTGAGTATGTGTTTTTCATTAAAACTAAGCATGCATTCAAATTTGTGGTATAATTTTCATCTTTATTCAGTGACTTTAGCATGCGTTGGTATTCAATGGTACATGTGGGTTTACATCTTGATTGTTTGGTTTTTCATAGAAATATGTTTATGGGAAGCATAGTCGTAAACCCTCAGGAGACAACACTCATCCTACTAGGGACACCTAGAGGTTTAAATGCTTGTAACACACACTCAATGCTATCATATTCCCTGCGAAAGTGGATTAGTTTAAAATTTTTGGTTTTAAGTTTAAGTTTTAATTTTAGATTTTTGTTTGTTTATAGTTTTTTTTTTATTCTAGTTGGCTCGAGGACTAGTAAAAGTTAGGTTTAACGGTATTTGATTAGTCCATTTCTATGGCTGATTTAGGTCCTCATTTCCTTTTATATGTGCTTTGCTCTTGGGTAAAATTAGTTATTATATGCGTTTGTTGAGAATTTGTAGGTCACATTCCTCAAAAGAGGTGTTGGATGTTATTTTGAAGAAAAGAAGTCAAAATATGAAGCAAAAATGTGATGTTCCATGGTCCATACCGCAAGCCAAGAAAGGAACCTAAATTGTTGCATCTACCGCAAAAATTTCCAGCGTGTTTCCGTATCGTAGACCAAGGTCCAAAAAGAAGAGTCCAAGCCATGGCATCAATCGTGGTTGTTTCAAAAAGTTTAACGTAGCAAAGATCGCGGTTCAGAAACATGTGTCCGTGCCGCGACACATACCATGGAAAGATGATTTTTGACCAGTACAGAAAAGCCAGATTGCGGAGACAATATCTCTCAGCTCTAATTGAATTATGTTTCTTAAAACCTATGGATTGAAAGCCCTAGAAGTTTAGTTTTCAGAACACTTTTTCGATTTCGATTATGATATTCCAAAAAGAAGTTATACCGATTTTATGACCGAATGGTTAGATCAAAAATAATTTAATGAATAGTTAGGGGATTTATTGTGAAAGTTGTCAGAGCTGGAAATAATGCCCTTTTGGACTTATGTGTGAGTCTTATGAAACAAGTAGACACCTAATCATTTTCTTCCTTCAATAATTAATCAATTTTAATTGATTAGGAAAGAAATAAAATGACATAATGGTAAAGGTCTAAAATGGAATTGATTTCCATATTGTTTAAGGGCATGGCCTAGCATCTACACCTTTCAGGATAGAAAAGCCAGTAGAGGTCCCAAGCCACTAAGGGGGCCATCCCGTATAACACTACCACCATTGTTGCACTTGGAATCTTAAAGAAGACATTCATGGGTTTTATCAACTCTTTCTCTTATCATGTTATTCTTTTAATTTGTAATTAACTCCATACTAGGGAATCGATGTGAACATATCTAATGCTCTTGTTTTGATTTAATTCAATATTTATTCATCAATTCTAGTATTGATTTGTTCAATTCATTATATATCTTGACTTTGGACTTGTACTGATCTATGGAAAATAATTGATGCTTGTCTAGGGTTTTGATAATTTATTAACTGAGATCACGCTACAAGACTATAGTACTCTTAATTACTTTTCAATTGAATGAGTGTAATTATTATCAATATAGGAATATGCAAGACAAGTTTGGATCATAAATTCTTGCATGTAATGGGTTTTTAGTTATTGCTTACACCTTCGACAAGGGTGAGTAGTGTTTAAGAACACGTGGTTAAACTCGAGTAGGAATAATGGTAATACCTTAATTAAGATGAGAATGAACCCTAAATTTGGTTTGAATCTTGTTAGTGAAATTAATTGATGAACATTGACTATTACATATAGAGAGCATCAGCTACCTAGTCTTTCTTCTCTTGATCACACACACCAATTCTTTTGTTAAATGCTTTTTTAATATTTTTTACTTTATTTAATTCAAATCAAATTTTGAACTAAATTTGGCCAATTTAAATTTAATTAGAATTAAAATTATTTTTTAATTAATAAAAACTTTTCCTTGTGGGAAAGATCTTTACCTGCGCTAAACTTATCTTCATGATTCTTGCATTTGCAAGTTTAATTTTTATAAACATGATTTGCATACATCAGTGACCAGCGCATTGTCATTCTTGTAAGTAAAGTTGCTTTTTAACTTTCTCAAAATGGCATAGATTCACTTGGACTCTATACATACATCATCTTCTTCCCTATTTTGACCAAATAGCTCTAAAAATCAGATCCTAGTGAGATAAAGAGCTTCCATTGTGAGAGAAAGCACAAAAATTGCTTCTTTAACTCTCCAAACCCAAAGCCTATCTTTATCTTGCATCATTCAACATCCTTTGAGCATGGGTCTTCACGGTTTTTTGACTAGGTAAGTTAGAACTTCATTTAATATCAATTATCGTTCTTCTTACTCTAGATTAGGTATTTATTGCTTGATTAAATACCTTGACTCTCTTTATTGCATATAATTATGTGTGTTATTTGTACGATTGATAACTTATATCATTATGTCATTTATGCCTTAATAGCTATTCCAAAAATGTTCTTGTTGTTGGGATTATGCTCAGTAGCAAGAGTGTAATAATGTATTCGACAATCTTTTCCTATTAATAAAGTGATTTCTAGTGTAACAAATCTTAAATAATCAAAAGGTTGAAAGAATAAGAGAAAGAAGAATTGTTCGTTAATCTAGATATGTATGAAGTAGACATAATTCTTTAGTTATTCCTGAACAATATTCACAACTTAAGATAGAGGTTAGGCACATTTATCTTGTTAAAGTTGTAGATTCTCTTGCCATCATTGGGTGGGATCAAATGTGTTATAATGAGTTTAAAATAATTCAAAATGTGGTATATTTAGGCCAAAGAATCCAGTGCACTAGGTGCATTGAATAAGATCTTAGTGAGATACTTTATCCAAAACTGATAATGGATAAAAGTATTCACTTGAAGACAATCGGAGAGTCTATCTCAATCCAGAGATAAATGATGGACTTATGGTTGCAAGTGTTATCATTTGAGCTATCAATGCGTACGATTATATAGCACAATCTATCCTAGATAGTTTGATGGTATTCATTTGCCAATCGATAGAGAACTTTATTTCTATATATAGACATTGTGGCTCCATATATTAAATATTAGTAGAATATCATCATTTGGATGTTTTGAGGTATTGGATAATAAATCTTGACATTAAGTTTTCAATAGTATCTATTGAAATATGGTTTTTGGACAAGTCAAAATATCCAAGTTCAAAATGTGGTCAAATGAGTAAATATGGTAACTAAGAGAGTTATAGGCGGTCTATGAGCTCTTGGTAATTATTGATACTCTTTACAATGATACACTATCTCCTTTGAGATTGTGTAGGATACAAATGAGGAACACTAACTTATTTTATCTCTATTTAAGAGTTCAATTTTAGTTCCTTAGTGGAATGAACTAAAATTAATAGATTTGACCTAAGTGATTAATTTTTTGATTGTGTCTATTGGAGCTTAAATTTAGATAGCCCGCCAAGATCCCCAATTCACACAAACTTGCGTGGACCATTTGATATATTCTATCGGACCAATTTAGGTCCATCTAGAATTGTTATGGATTTTGAAATCAAAAAGCTTTGGATAGGTGTGGTCATGTGTGATCAAGACACGTGGGAACCCTTCAAGATACCTGGAATGGACAACCAAGGTTGTGGGAATCATTAGGCGGCCCTAAAGGGGTGCGATTAGCATTCTATCAATACATTAAGAATATAATTTACACTTTTTTATTTAAATGAGTTGTTTCAATTATATTAATGTATTAATTTAAGACGTGTGGACTTGTTTCTTTTTTAGTAAGAAAGGGTCTAGTTCACATGTGGACTTTTATATTAAAGTCTAATGGATTTAATAAAATTAAATAAAAAATAATTGGCTCATGTATAGGCTTGGGCAGCTAGGGCTTAAAAAGTTGCCTAATATTGTTTTTATTTTATTATTTAATTATATAAAAATTAATTAATTAATTAATTAATTATTTAATAGAAAGATAAAATAGGAGAAGGTCTCCTAGCGTCATACTATTGTTGGTAGTATAATAAGTATCAAATACTTTATTTGATAAGTAGATAAATAATAGGAATTTATTTATCTAGTCAAATTAGGAAGTATTTGATATCTATCAAAACTCTAATTGAATATTGGTCAAATTAGGAAGTTTTTGATAAGGTCAAAATTTAATTTATATTCAATAATTGGTTATTGGATAAATACACTATTGAGTTGGAATAGGAGTCTTGTTGTGGGAAAGAATTCTTCTTTGAGTGAGGATTCTTGGCCACCAAGTAAATTCATCTAGAGAGTGTATTCTTTCCCACCAAATGAATCCTCCTTAGGAGAGGATTTGAACACCTATTTATATGGCTATGTAGAATTCGGCCAAGCCATAAGAAATCCAAGAGAGATTTCGGCCAAGAGAGGTTTTGGAACCTTAGAATTTTGAGAGAGTAAAATTTGGTTCTTGCTCTAGATAAATTTTTCCAACTCTGAGATAGTTGTATGTAGAATTCAGCCAAGCGTAAAGGGAAGAGGGAACGTTTTTATCTTCGATAGTTCACTAGTAACCTTTACATCAAAAGGGTTTTGTATACAAAAATCGAATCGGGTTCACTTGAGTTTCAAACAAATAGATTGATAACTCACAAGTGACCAAATATTCTTTAGTTTTCTCTAGAAGGATTATTGTGACTAGCAAAAGAAAAATATTTTGTTTCCATCGTTAGGTATAAAATTCAAAGAAATGGAGCCCACACTCATAGGTGATTCATGTTCGGGATTGGATTGGAAGATGTTACGGATTCAATTCGGTGCAACTTCAATCATCACGAGAAAAGGGTATACAATTCAATGAAAGGGAGCCCACACTCCTAGGTGATTCACGTTCATGACTGGATTGGAAGATCTTGCGGATTCAATTCGGTACAACTTCAATTGTCATGAGAAAAAGGGACGATACTTTATTATATGTTAATTAATCAAGGGTTAAGGTCCATTCTTTTGAAATATACCAAACCCCTTTTCCGTTTCCGCTGCGCGATTTTGCCTTGCAATTGGTATCAGAGCATGGTTGTACCCTTGAGTAATTGATGTCTATATGCCTAGATCTATTTCTTTTTATTGTAAATATGCTTGTTTTAGAAAGAGATGACACTCTAGGTATTCACATATATATTTACATTGGAATGTGTGGATATATATATATATATATATCTTTTTATAATGTGATTTGTAATTGTTTAATTTTGGTCCTGGAATTTAAATGTATTTTTGTTTTGGAATTGTAACAAGAAGGGTGGTCTATCATCACTATAATTTCCTTCTTGGTAGTTGCTAAGTTTTTTATTTTATTTTATTATTGTAATAAAAAAATCTGTTATAATATATTAAATTTTCGAAGAATCGAAGAATTGAAGAATTCAAAGCAGAAAAAGTAGCAACAGATTCACCCGGAGTAGCCATATAAAGGTTTGGCCGCACAATTGCCCACACACGAGACCTTTGGACGGTGGCCGCTTGATGACTTGCTCGCCAAGTCAGGTTAGGGTTTTGTATTACAAATAAATGTAATTTACTTGTATTTCCAGGACGGACCAAAATTGTGGCTATTTACATTTCCTTCAATATTGCAATGTTTGTCATTGTTTGATATCATGTCATGTAGAATAGGAGTGCCATTCATATATCTCTTTTGGTATGAACATGCATTGAATGGTTTTGGTATCTAATTGGCATCTAGATAACTTGGCAAATCATTCTATGGAATTCGATAATACACCTTAAACAATTGATTGGGAGAAGGTATTTGGAACGCCTATGGCCTCCAAGTTTAGTTGAGCTTTATGTTTCGTGTAATAACCCCCCAAGGGGTATTCATGATTCAAATTTAGCAAGATACTTCCTTATCAGGATAGACTAGACAATTGACTCAAACGATATTTACTCTCAAATGAGGGATATTCGTAAAAATATATTGAAGGTCGATAACTTGGTAACACACTCAATGTGATTTTATTAATAAAAGCGCAAGGCTAAAATCGCTAAAATAGAAAACGCTAGTTTGTATGTTAACAATTTGGTGGGACATAGTCATACTAGTAGATGGTGCGAACTCCAAAATGAGGTGTGACATTTATGAGTGTTAGATCACCGTTAAATTATAGATTAAATTATATTATTTAATTCAAGATTAATATTCGAAAGTGCTTTATCATGATTGTTTACTTATAGAAAAATTGGGTTGTTGTTGCATGTCAAAAAACATAAGTTCATTATGTCTACCTCTGATTGCAGTATTTTTGATCTTAATCAATTTAAAAGAAAAGTTCGTTCACTGGGATCAGTGATTCTACTAGTTGAACACTAATTAGTCTAATTTAATCCTAATCTAAGTGCATGGAAACTAATTGGCATAATGCTTGTCTTGGGTTGGTATTTTAATTTGCTAATATGTAACAATGTAATAAACTTAATAACACAAAAGCTCACGCAAAAATACAAATATGAGAGAATGTTAGGGAATCAATGCAACCTAATTAAACTTTTCAATGTAATCCATAAGTCTCATTCAAGAACATAAATCCAATTGATAGGGTTTGTTTTATGAAGCATCTAATCTTTTCTATTACTCACACACGGTCATGTAATGAGCAATGGTTAGAATTAGTTTTTAATTAAAACTCTATACCAAATCACACATAGCATGATCAAGCATATGAAAATTTTCTCAATTATTAAACTTGTAGTTAAAGACTAAATGGGATGGTCACCCACATCTAACCCTCAACATCATAAATTAAATAATCCTAAGACAAACATTCATTGAGGTCTCATTTGAATATAAGTGAAGGATTTAGAGCAAGTATTGCAATAAAAGAGACTACCAATGTATTTAATTAATAAACATTAGACTATAGGATTACAAAGAGTTGTTTAACCGGTTACATTAATCCCCTAACTTAGAGATTAGTTACACATCAAAGAAAAGAAATAAAACAAAGAAGAGTGAAACAAGAAACCAAGATTGGTCATTGAGGTTCCTTGACTTGTAAGCTTCCTCTTCTTACCTTCAAAGTTCCAAGATGGATGGATGGGAAAGTTGTCCAAGAATGGTGATGGAGGGGTGAAAGTGTCAGAAATTTCGTGTTGTTGATGATACCTTTCCTAAAAACTCATAAGGGTATTTATATGGGTCCAAAAATAGGTCAAGAATCAACCTAGGGACGCATGCAACGTACTGTCGCGTCGTTGATTGTCGCGGTTGTCCATGACGAAAATCCAACTGCGACACCTCGCCTCTTATTCTCCGCGTCTTCTCTTCAGGTAACACCTCTCGCGACAATGTCCAGGGAAGTTTCTGTCACCCGGTATGTCGTCCATGACTGAACTTGACAGCGACATGTCGCTTCTCTGGTAGTTTACATGCGATCTCAAAGCGACAATTCTGGTGACTTCTAAAATAAGTTGCTGTCGTTCATGGTGTCACAGTTGTTCTTGACGAAGCGCCCTGACCGCGACAGCTCACCTTTTTGCCCAAGTTTCTGATTTCAAACACTCTTGAGTCCAAACTTCACTAAAATCACCCAAATGATACCCCTAATTATGAAATCCGGCAAAAACACTCAATTGAGCCATTAAACACTTGATTTTACTCGAGAATTAAGCAAAGAGCATAGGAAGGGGGACTCGAAAACTAGTTTTATCTGGGCTCGATCAACACTTCTAAACCTAGCCTTTTGCTCGTCCTAGAGCAAAATCAAGTGAAAAAAACAACAGAACAAACAAGAAAACAACACAATAACTCGATAAAACCAAAAGGAATTCAAGCAACAAAAACTCAAAAGCCACATTTTCAACTGATGGTGAGAGGCAAAAAGGTATGGATAAGAAGAGTTGACACATGCAACACATTCTCAAGCAACTTGAAGGCACTCATGGGACACTCGAACAACATGAATCCCACACCTAAGGTTCTCTCATGTCGGGAACTACTCACTCTCACACCTTGAGCGTAATTCGCTTTGACTATAAACCTCATGTGGACATTCTCTTTTGTTTCCTCTCGGAGTCCTAAATTCACACCCATGCAAAGTATGCAAGGATAGAGTTGTGCATGGAAATCAAATACTTGCATAAAATAAGGAATGAGATGTTATTATTTTGGTGAACTAGCCTAGGAAATGAATCAAATGCAATGGACATGGAAGATCATGCTTCAACACATATTCCCAATCTAGATTTCATAGTAGATATCTAGGTCTTCCCTTTGGTTGTAATGTGGCCATTGGGTGAAATATGGTGAACAAAGAATAGGAAATGGAATTCAAAAGTCACCAATCTTGCTAAGACACTACACGATACACCTAATACTTAAGCTCTATTCACATCACTAGTGGCACTAGTGATTAGGCTTGACTTTTCATTACACTTGTGCTATACATGAGTACTCTACTAGTAAGTACTTTACAATTACATACAAGACTCTTATTCTCTTTCTTCCTTTTTTTTCAATAAATTTGACACTTTAAGTTCATGAGTGCACATTTCCGCACCTTTACATTTTTTAGCTTTTTGCCTTGCACATTTACCAATATAGCCTAAATACACGCTAACTTATAATATTTAGAGCTTTTCCACCTTTCACATGACACAACACAACACATCCTAACAAGATTGGCAACAAGGGTGGGCATGTGTTTAGGTTTAGGCTATATGGAGTAATGTGGTTCCAAAAAAAAGGTAAGTGTTTGGCCTCAAAATTGGCTTAGGAGCATATAAGTAGGGACAAGGAATGTGTTTATGCTAATATAAGTAGTTAAACATACACATTGGCTAAAATCAATTCCACCATCTCATCAAGCAATCCATAAATATAATGCAATATGATGTCCTATGGCAAATGATGCGCATGACGAGATACGTGTTTAAGATGAAACAATAAAAACCATCAAATGCACTTTTTAAGGCTTGTGTTTGTGAACTCACTAGGTGTCTCTACTATTAGAAAAAGGTGTTTGAGCACCGAGTCCCATCAACTTTAACACAAAAGGATGGGACAAGCCCATAAAGTGCAAGTGAGACCATAGAGTGACAACAAGATGCTTCATAAATAAACTCTCACACAAACACAACCTCAAAGCATCAGACCCAAGCTACTTGAAGCTCGAAATTTTTTGCCATAAGATTCATTTTTTTAAAAAAAATATTTAACTCAACCAAACGGAAATTAAAAATTGTGACTAGAAAATAAAAATAAAAAAAAAATAAAAATCAGGACTCAATAAAACCAGGACGACCAAATCCGGTGTCGACACCCCCAAACGTAAACTCAACATTGTCCCCAATGTTGACAATGAGAGCCCGGCGAGAAAGGCGTCTAAACCACAACATACACAACAAATTTCAACAATAGTAAAAAAAACACACATACACAGATAGCTCGATCAAGATGGCATAGAAAGCTTATAATGGCAATTACACATCAACCATAACACAATACATCGCACACCCTTATTCTAATCACAAATAAAATAAAACAAAAGAAATGATGCAAAAGTACCACTATGATAGAAATCAAATAATAAGAGCAATTAAAACAAGTACGAAATATAACTAAAAGTAGTAAAACAAACAAAACAAGTCTAGCTACACAAGAACAACTCAAGGCAAATAAAGAGGTGGTGGTGGCAGTGGCAGTGGCCAATGTATCCCAATTTTCATTATTTTCAGTCAATCTCGCCCATAAATCCTCCAAAAATACAGAATCACTACAAAAATATTTTAATAAACTTCACAACAAAAACCGACCTTTCTATTCACACAAATATGCACAAATTTGCTTCAACCCCAAAGATTGCACTAATTCCCCAAATCAACCCTAGAATGTGTAAATGAAAGTAGAACTAGGATTTGGAGCTAATAAGGGCCTAAAGTAAGTGAAAAGAAGAAGGAATTACCGATTGCGTGGATTGAAAGTCTTTGATGTCTTTTGGACGGAGAATTTTCATGATTGAGGTTTGAATTTTTGGTGTGAGGCTGCTCTACCATGAACTGATGTTTTATACCAGGTGTCTAGCGCTGTCAAACTATCTCTGTAGTCTATGACGGAATCCATGACAACGACACACCGCCTCTTCATTTTGGTCCTGAAATTTTGGTGTCGCGGTTGTGCAACCACGTGACATGTCGAGCGATAGTTACCCCTTGAATTTGTCGTGTGGTTTTAGTTGCAGTCGTCCATGATGACAACATGACCGCGACATACCTGAAATAATCCCTCTTGAGGCCTTTCAATGGACCTAAGTGCCAATTCTTCACATATTCTAAACAATAAACATATCAAGGGCATTTTCTTGAACAATTTAGCTTGGTAATCACTAGACTTGCAATTAAAATGAAAATCACCCCCAAACCTATACTTTTCCACACTTTGCACTATCAACACAATTAATAATTTAATCAATTAAGGTGTGGATCAACTTAGAGTTGGAAGTGAAGTAGAATCACTACCATTCACAATTATTATGCAAAATAAAAAGTTATTGAAAGGAAAGATACCTAGGTGGGTTGCCACACACCAAGCGCACTATTTAACTTCTAGACAAGACGTGGTAAGAGCACCACGTCTCCTGAAGCTCTGTTACTTCCAACCAAGTAATCTTCCCATCAACGAGAGTGTCTATTGCTTTGTGAAGTTCATCTTTCCGGAACCAAACTTGTCGAATCTTACATGGCCTTCCTTTAGGCATATTCTGTCTCTTTTTGCACACTTCAATAAATTCAATACATTAGGCCTTTTATGACCCCTAGTGTGACAAAAATGACATTTGTAAGGAAAATATGATGAACTACCTCCGGTCTTTTTAATTCTTGCTCTCGAATAATTTGTATCTCTCTCGATGGTATAGAGTTGCGGAGTTTCTTCATCTATACTTTGGTCCTTAGTCAAGGTTTCAATTGTTCATTAAGCTCTTTCAAACTCTACTAAGCAGTCACATTCCCTAACCTTTGCTACCTTTAAAGCAATTTCTTTTTCGCTCAACTTCTCCTTGACGACATTGATTTCCTTGTCCGCTTGCTCCACTTGCCATTGCAACTTCTTAGTGCCTCGGCCAAAGTTTTCTTCTTGCTTTTCTAACAACCTTGCAAGATCTTCTGCCCTCTTGATTGCTTCATCCCTTTCCTTTTCTAGGATTTCCATCCTATTTATCAAGTTGGTGTTTTTGCTCACAAGCTCATTAATGTCCAATATTGCTTGTTTGTCATATGGATCACCAATTTGACCACTTTCCCATATTTATCATCAAAAGTGCTATAATTTCATTTAAATACTCAATTGGACTCCTACAATAGTTTTCTGCCTGAAGTGTACCCACAACAAGGCAATCAACTGAGCTAGTGACTTTCTTCAACCTTTTAAGAAATGGAACCGGTGGAATGTAGGGATCGGGTGACTTGTGTAGCAGGGATGTCTTCTCAAGAATCTTCTTTACTACTACTTCCTCTTCTTCTCCCAAAGTCTCACCCTCGATTTCCTCTTCTGATTCTTTAGCATTTTTCTTCTTAGGCTCTCCACTTGTATCTCCGGTGCCTAACACTTGGTCATTCCTTAGAAATGTCACTGTTATAGCTTGTTCATTCATGTGAATCGTGTAAGCTACCTGCCCTAAGTGTTTCACCAACTTCTTCATCGATGCCTCTAAGTTAGTGAACCTTTGCTCTATTGTTTGGAGGAAATTATTCAAGTTCTGATCTGTCTGTTGTGAACTTTGGGCAAGGGTAGTCACAATGTCCTCCAAAGGACTATTCCTTGGCTGATATGAAGTAACATATATACTTGGCCTTGGTAGTTTTGAGGTTGGTCATTCAAACTGTTGTTTGGGACGGACAAAGAGAAGTTGGGATGGTTGTGCCACTCCGGATTATAAGAGTTAGAATGTGGATCATTTCTTCCTCTTTGAAAATTTAGGGCTTGGACATCCTCTGTCTTATAAAATACCATCTCTCTACCTTGACGATCCATTTCATACAACATGTTTGCCATTAAACACCAAAAACAAAAGTACCAACAAAGTAAAAAGAAACTAAAAAAATGAAAATAAAACTAACTAACAAAATAAAATAAAATGACACACACATGACCTAAATCAAACTAATTAGGCTCAACTAATGAATATACGTCGATCCCCGACAGCGGCGCCAAAATTGACTGCAGTATTTTTGATCTAAATCAATTTAAAAGAAAAGTTCATTCACTGGGATCGGTGATTCTATTAGTTGAACACAAATTAGTCTTATTTAATCCTTATCTAAGTGCATGTAAACTAAATGGCATGATGCTTGTCTTGGGTTGGTATTTTAATTTGTTAGGTTTTAGTTTGTGTTGGCATTAATTCCATATCAAATTGATGTTTACTTGTAATGATTTAGTTGTTTAGATTCATGATGATTCAAGCTTCAAAGAAGAATGAACAACAAGTCAAATAAAGTTCAAAGTCTTCAAAGAGAAAGGATGCATCATGGTTCTACAAAGGTATAAAAAGACCTCATCTTTCTCTTACAAGGCTTAGACACATACACACACACACAATTCATATATTTGTGTCCCTCCATCGTTGTGCACAATTATAGGCACACACATACAATTCATTCATATGTGTCCCTGCATCCTTGTGCATCATGTATAACACATTCACACACTTGAGGATGAATGCCTATGCATTGGTATGGAAATAACATGTTTTGGAAAATGCATGATTGGAGACTATCTCTATGTAGTTTACATTCTAGTGTGAATTGTGTTTGTTTCTGTATATGTTTATATAACATGGATATTGAACTTGATTATAGTCTTAAGTCATTCTTGATTGAGTTCCGGTCATTTCGGTTACTAATACTATTGATTTCAAGTTCTAAGTCAAAAGATACTACACTTTCAACTCATGTTGCATACATTGTGTTTCTCTTCGTATATCGAGTCGAATTATTATTTTCTAGGTTGAATATCTTATATTTCCATGTCCATGTGAGAGTTACGGTTTGTAATCCGTAAATGGATTCAAATTATGAGTCCAGAGGCCTGAGAATGGTCGAAGAACGCGAAGGAAGGTCGATGGAGAAAGAAGACAGCAAAGCACTTCTTTCCCGAGATGGTGCGTGGCCATCTCGGGGCAAAAGGCTTGCTGCCCTGAGATGCCCACGTGCCATCTTGGGCTGCAAGCATGGTTGGAAGCTTCTTGCCCCTCTTGGTCATTTCACATGCCCAATTTTCCCTCTCCTTTATATTCTTCTTCCCTCTGACATTTCATTCTAAGAAGAAATTTAAACTTGTGTGCAGAAAATTTTCTCTCTATATTTTCTCACCTTCCAAACACCATAACTTCTTCATTTGAACTCCGATTTGAGTGATTCAAAGTTAAGAGTGTTTGTCTATTCCTCCTTCATCTTTTATTTGAAGGTCGGAGTGAGTTTTCTTGCTATTTTTTGTGTCTTAACACACAAAAACCGGACTGCACTTAAATCAGCTAAGGTATTGATTTTCTCTCAAAGTTTTCTTTTAAAACTTGGTCAATTGCCTTAGGTTTTCTTCTTCAACATACATATGTGTATTGTAAGTGTTTTGATTTGAGTTTTGAACTCTTTTAAAGCTAGGTTGAGTTTCAATTGAAATCTTACATGTTGAGTTAGGTTTTGATTTTGCCTATGTTTTCACATGTTTGGGATTGTATTGTGCTAGCTTTGATTCTAGGACTATTTGATGATCTTCGATTGATTGATTTTGTGAAAAATAGTTCCTCACATCTATTAGGCTCTCTTAACTAAATTTTCACATTAATACATGTGCTTAAGTTTTTTTGAGCTATTCATGTGTTTTTGTTGAATCTATGAATAGGAATATGCTCTAGAACTTTAGCTTTAATCGAAATGACATTGTCATATGATTTTAGCATGTTTGGGGTTTATGTGATTTTAAACTTGATTATGTGATTAATTGAACATATCTTGTGATTCAAGTTTAGATCTATGCATGTGTCTAGGTTATGATTAATGTTAAACATATCTTATATGATCTAGATGATTTAAACATGCATGATTGACTAGACTACATTTGTTTTGTGCATTCATGCTTATGTCTAGTATTTTCCATATGATGTGTCGATCATTGCATTCTATGTTGCGTACTTGTTTGCGTTTTACATTCATGAGCATCTAGATGCCTTGTGAGAAGGAAGTATTGACAATAGGTGTGAGACCTATGTTGTTGAACAAGTAAGTCTTGGCAAGAGGTGTGAAACCTTGGATTGTCAAGCAAGGAAGTCTTGGCTATAGTCGAGAAACTCGGATAGTCAAGCCTGAAGTCTTGCCTAGGGCCGTGAAGATTCAAAGGGTGAGCGAGGAAGTCTTGACTAGATTCGGGAGGACTAAGATAGTTGAGCAAGAAGTCTTTTCTTGGGTCATGAGGATCTGGTAAGGTGAGCGAGGAAGTCTTTACAAAAGATGTGAGGCCTCAAATTGTTGAGCATGAGGGTGACATCTTCATGAGTAGGATAAGAGGGTAGTTTCTAGGTGAAGAGGTCACTTGAGAGATTGTACTTGTCTTATCTACTAGTGGATTTTGTTTGCCGGTGTTGCTAACCCGTGGATGTTTCCTCTTCGTTGGTTTACCACGTTATATCTTGTGTCAACTTCTCTCTATCCCTATCTCTCTAGTATTTGTATTTGTTATTTGAATACTATGGATAGAACTTTTTATGTAAGTTGACTTCCTATCTATAATATAGATTTGTATATGTTACAATTACTTGTTTGTATCACACTTTACTTGTTTTATATATTGATAAAGTGTCTGTAATTAATATATATATTGTGATACAAACAATCTAGAGGGACAAAGTTTTGTTTGTTTCTAAGGGAGTCGAAAAAGGTGTCTAACCTATTCACCCCCCCTCTAGGTTAGCCTTGAGCATTTACCCGTGTTTGTTTTTTTCAATTTGTATCAGAGGAGGACACTAGATTGTACTTAGTGAGAGTACGGGTGATACATTCACGGTTTTTGCAAAGCTTTTGAAGTCATGGGTTTACAAGATGATAAAATGTCGGAAGGAGTCTCAAATACTAGGCCACCATTAATTCAAGGCACTAACTATGGGTATTAGAAGTTGTGGATGAAAGCTACATTCACTCTATTTATGAAAGGGCTTGGATGATAGTGGAAGAAGGTTATAGTCCTCTTACCAAGGTTCAAGAGGATGGAACCATGATACTCAAGCCAATGAGTGAATGGACAACGAATGAGTTTGAGGTTGCAAGATGGCACAATCGTGCTATGAATGCCATCTTTGGAGGAGTTAATGGGCATCAATTCTCCTACATTCAAAATCTTGAATCAGCAAAGGAAGCTTGGGATATTCTCCAAGTTACTAATGAAGGAACTTTAGCGGCGAAGAAATCGAGGCTTCAAATGTTGGCATCACAATTTGAAGGTTTAAGTATGGGTGAAGATGAAAAGTTTGAAGACTTCCAATTCTGGCTCCTTAACATTGATAACCAATGTCAAGCACTTGGAGTACCTATCTCAAAAGAGCGTTTAAATTGGAAAATCCTTAGGTCTCTTCCTAAGAGATTCAAATCAAAGGTGACAGCCTTTGAGGAAAGTAAGGATGTGGATAACATGAACATCGATGAGTTGCTTGGGTCTCTCTAAACTTATGAGATGTGCTTGATGCCAAAGATTAAGAGTATGGAAATCGCTTTCAATGCTATTGAGGTAGAGAGTGATGATGAAAATGAAGAGATGGCTCTTTTGAATAGAAGGTTCAAGAAGCTTCTAAAGAAAAATGCCAAGCCTAGAGGCAAGTCTTTTAACGAAATGAGAGTTAAGAGAACATCATCTCTAAGGAATGAGAAGAATAGTCAAGCCATGAACAAGATAGATGTTTAATGCTCTTATTGTCATGGTTTCGGTCACTTTGCTAGTGAGTGCACCAAGAAGCCATCTAAGAAAGACAAGAAAGGCAAAGTGTTGGCGGCTAGTTGGAGTGATGATAACTCTAGTGACAATGAGAGCTCTAGCAGAGAGTCTTCAAGTGATGAAGAGTTGGTGAGCAACTTTGTAGCTCTAAAGGCTTCTCATTCTCCACTAGATGTTGATGGTACAATATCTTTGAACAAGAACTTTGATGTAAATCATCATGGAAGCTCTAATTTCATTCCTACTAATCTTGAGTTGTTGGAAAAGATAGAAAAGCTTGAAGAAGCTAGAGATATTGCTCAAAGAGAAGTAGTTGAGAATGATGATTTGATCAAGAAATAACTAGATGAGTTTATTGTTGTCACTCGTAGACTTCTTGGTTAAAAAGATGATATTATAAAGAAGTTTAGAGAACTAGAAAATATAAACATTGAGAAGGATAATGTGTTATCTTCTTTGAAGAAGAGAGAACAAGAATTGATGTAAGAGATAGACACGGCTAAGGAGACCGTCAAGGACTTAGTGAATGATTCGGTAAGTGTGTCTAGTGTTAGGAATTTTATTAACTCTCATAGTGGTAAAGACGAATTGGTAGTTGAAGAGGAGCTCTTGGAAGCACCACTTCCTACTCCCTTTGTTGAAGTCGTGATTGATAAGAAACAACACAAGAAGAGAAGATCAAATGCCAAGAAGAAGTTGGTGAACAAGGTATCTTTGCATACTCCTAGTGAAGCTAGTTCAACTCCAAAAAGTACAATCTCATCTTTTATTCCAATTTACCATTATTGCAACACAATAGGTCACATTAAGCCTAGGTGTTATGAATATATATAGAAAAATTCAAATTAGGAAATGAATCTAGAGATAAGGAGATTAAACTTCAACTTGAACATGCTAAGGTCTTGAAGGTTAAGAAACATGATAATATTGCTAAGCATAAGAAGAAGTTGTGGAGTAGAAAGAATAATAATATTATTCAACTTGACAAAGCTTGTATTGATAATATTAAGGAAGAGTGAGTTAATGATATTCTTGTTATTGAAGTCATTGAATGACTTTACTCTAGATTTAACATTGTTGTTAAGGATGATAGTAGAATTGTTTGTGTAGGTACACCCAAGAACAAGTGGTTAAAGGGTGAGTGCTCTTATCACTAATATAAGAAGCACATGTGAGATAGCTTTGAGACTATATATCAATGGTGTTGAGAATTCTTGCTTGCTATCTTCGAATAGTCCATGTATTGATATGAACTTGGTTATCTTACATCATGTTTGTTATGGTGGTCAAAATTTTTTGATTAACTTTAGAGAAGTTCTTTTAATATATGTGTTGATTGAGTTGCGATATTATGCTTTTTATACTCTTGTTGTGAAACATCGTCAACTTGGTGTCATGAGGACATTCAAGGCAAGAGTGCTCATAAAAAGGGCGGAAGTATGATATTTGGTGAATATAATGTGCGAAAAGGTATCTCTATACTCTAATGCATGTTCTCTTAGATATTCATCTTTTAACTCACTTTTTGATATACATATCATAGCATGTCATATTAGAGAATTTTGTATAGCATACATATGGTTCTCATTGACATTTGCTATAACAGGTTTTAGAAAATGCATGGTTAGAGACTATCTCTATATAGTTTACATTCTAGTGTGAATTGTATTTGGTTGTGTATATGTTTGTATAACATGGATATTGAACTTGATATTAGTCTTAAATCATTCTTTATTGAGTTTTGGCGATTTCGGTTACTCATACTACTGATTTCAAGTTCTAAGTCAAAAGATACTACACTTTCAACTCATGTTGCATACATTGTGTTCGTCTTCATATATCGAGTTGAATTATTATTTTATGGGTTAAGTATCTTATATTTCCATGTCCATGTGAGAGTTACGGTTTGCAATCTACAAACGGATTTTGAATTTCGAGTTCGGAGGCCGGAGAACGGTCGATGAACGGAAAGAAAGGTCGAAGCAGAAAAAAGACAGCAAAGCACTTCTTTCCCGAGATGGTGCGTGGCCATCTCGGGGCAGAAGGCTTGCTGCTCCGAGATGCCCACACTCCATCTCGGGAAGCAAGCATGTTTGGCTGCTTCTTGCCCCTCTTGGTCATTTCACATGCCCAATTTTCCCTCTCCTTTATATTCCTCTTCCCTCTTACATTTCATTCTAAGAAGAAATTTAAACTTGTGTGCAGAAAATTTTCTCTCAATATTTTCTCACCTTCCAAACACCATAACTTCTTCATTTGAACTCTGATTTGAGTAATTTAAAGTTGAGAGTGTTTGTCTATTCCTCCTCCATCTTTTCTCTGAAATTTTGAGTGAGTTTTATTGCTGTTTTTTGTGTCTATACAGACAAAACCCGGACCGCACCTAAATCAACTAGGGTATTGATTTTCTCTCAAAGTTTTCTTTTAAAACTTGGTCAATTGCCTTAGGTTTTCTTCTTCATCTTACATATGTGTATTGTGAGTGTTTTGATTTGAGTTTTGAACTCTTTTAAAACTAGGTTGAGTTTCAATTGAAATCTTACATGTTGATTTAGGTTTTGATTTTGCCTATGTTTTCACATGTTTGGGATTGTATTGTGCTAGCTTTGAGTCTAGGACTATTTGATGTTCTTTGATTGATTGATTTTGTGAAAAATAGTTCCTCACATGTATTAGGCTCTCTTGGCCGAATTTTCACATTAATACATGTGCTTATGTTCTTTTGAGCTATTCATGTGTTTTTATTGAATCTATGAATAGGAATATGCTCTAGAACTTTAGCTTTAATCTAAATGTCACTATCATATGATTTTAGAATGTTTGTGGTTTATGTGATTTTAAACTTGATTATGTGATTAATTGAACATATGTTGTGATTCAAGTTTAGATCTATGCATGTGTCTAGGTTATGATTAATGTTGAACATATATTACATGATTTAGATGTTATAAACATGCATGATTGACTATGGTACATTTGTTTTGTGCCTTCATGCTTATGTCTTGTATTTTCCATAGGATGTGTTGATCATTGCATTCTATGTTGCGTACTTGTTTGCATTTTGCATTCATGATCACCTGGATGCCTTTTGAGAAGGAAGTATTGACAATAGGTGTGAGACCTATGTTGTTGAGCAAGTAAGTCTTGGCAAGAGGTGTGAGACCATGGATTTTCAAGCAAGTAAGTCTTGGCTATAGTCAGTAGACTCGGATAGTCGAGCAAGAAGTCTTGCCTAGGGTCGTGAGGATTCAGAAGTGTGAGCGAGTAAGTCTTGACTAGATTCGGGAGGACTTGGATAGTTTAGCAAGAAGTCTTGCATTGGGTCATGAGGATCTGGTAAGGTGAGCGAGGAAGTCTTTACAAGAAGTGTGAGGCCTCAAATTGTTGAGCATGAGGGCGACATCTTCATGAGTAGGATAGGAGGGTAGTTTCTAGGTGAAGGGGTCACTTGAGAGATTGTACTTGTCTTATCTACTAGTGGATTTTGTTTGCCGGTGGTTGCTAACCCGTGGATGTTTCCTCTTTGGAGGTTTACCACGTTATATCTTGTGTCAACTTCTCTCTATCCCTATCTCTCTGGTGTTTAAATTTGTTATTTGAATACTATGGATAGAACTTTTTATGTAAGTTGACTTCCTATCTATAATATAGATTTTGTATATGTTACAATTACTTGTTTGTATCACACTTTACTTGTTTTATATATTGATTAGGTGTCTTTAATTAATATATATATTGTGATACAAGCAATCTAAAGGGACAAAGTTTTGCTTGTTTCTAAGGGAGTTGAAAAAGGTGTCTAACCTATTCACCCCCCCCCCCCTCTAGGTTAGCCTTGAGTATTTAACCGTGTTTGTATTTTTCAATTGGTATCAGAGGAGGACACTAGATTGTACTTAGTGAGAGTCCGGGTTATTCATTCACGGTTTTTGCAAAGCTTTTGAAGTCATGGGTTTACAAGAAGATGTAATGGCAGAAAGAGTCTCAAATACTAGGCCACCATTACTTCGAGGCACTAACTATGGGTATTGGAAGTTAAGGATGAAAGCTACATTCACTCTATTGATGAAAGGGCTTGGATGGTAATGGAAGAAGGTTATAGTCCTCCTACCAAGGTTAAAGAAGATGTAACCATGATACTCAAGCCAATGAGTGAATGGACAACGAATGAGTTTGAGGTTGCTAAATGGCACCATCGTGCTATGAATGCCATATTTGGAGGAGTTGATGGGCATCAATTCTCCTACATTCAAAATCTTGAATCCGTAAAGGAAGCTTGGGATACTCTCCAAGTTATTAATGAAGGAACCTTAGCGGTGAAGAAATCGAGGCTCCAAATGTTGGCATCACTATTTGAAGGTTTAAGTATGGGTGCAGAAGAAAAGTTTGAAGACTTCCAATTCCGGCTCTTTAACATTGCTAACCAATGTCAAGCACTTGGAGTACCTAACTCAAAAGAGCGTTTAAATTGGAAAACCCTTCGGTCTCTTCCTAAGAGATTGAAATCAAAGGTGACGGCCATTGAGGAAAGCAAGGATGTGGATAACATGAATATTGAAGAGTTGCTTGGGTCTCTCCAAACTTATGAGATGTGCTTGTAGCCAAAGATTAAGAGTACGGAAATCGCTCTCAATGCTATTGAGGTGGAGAGTGATGATGAAAATAAAAAGATGGCACTATTGGTTAGAAGGTTCAATAATTTTCTATAGAAGAATGCCAAGTCTAGAGGTAAGTCTTCTAAGGAAAAGAGAGTGAAGAGAACATCATCTCTAAAGAATGAGAAGAATAGTCAAGCCATGAACAGGAAAGATGTTCAATGGTATAATTGTCATGGTTTCGGTCACTTTGCTAGTGTGTGGACCAAGAAGCCATCTAAGAAAGACAAGAAAGGCAAAGTGTTGGCAGCTACTTGGAGTGATGATAACTCTAGTGATGAAGAGTTGGTGAGCAACTTTGTAGCTCTAACGGCTTCTCATTCTCCACTAGATGTTGATGGTACAATATCTTTGAACAAGAACTTTGATGCAAATCATCATGGAAGCTTTAGTTCCATTCCTACTAATCTTGAGTTGTTGGAAAAGATAGAAAAGCTTGAAGAAGCTAGAGATAATACTCAAAGAGAAGTAGTTGAGAATGACGATTTGATCAAGAAATAACTAGATGAGTTTGTTGTTGTCACTCGTAAACTTCTTGGTGAAAAAGGTGATATTATGAAGAAGTTTAGAGAACTTGAAAAGATAAACCTTGAGAAGGATAATGTGAAATCTTCTTTGAAGAAGAGAGAACAATAATTGATGGAAGAGATAGGCACGGCTAAGGAGGCCATCAAGTACTTAGTGAATGATTCGGTAAGTGTGTCTAGTATTTAGAATCTTTTTAACTCTCATAGTGGTGAAGACGACTTGGTAGTTGAAGAGAAGCTCTTGACAGCACCACTTCCTACTCACTTTGATAAAGTCGTGATTAATAAGAAACCACACAAGAAGAGAAGATCACAAGCCAAGAAGAAGTTTTAGAACAAGGTATCTTTGCATACCCCTAGTAAAGCTAGTTCAACTCCAAAGGGTACAATCTCATCTTTTATTCCAATTTGCCATTATTGCAACACAAAAGGTCACATTAAGCCTATGTGTTATAAATATATAGAAAAATGCAAATTAGGAAATGAATCTAGAGATAAGGTGATTAAACTTCAACTTGAACATGCTATGGTCTTGAAGGTTGAGAAACATGATAATATTGCTAAGCATAAGAAGAAGTTGTGGAGTAGAAAGAATAATAATCTTATTCAACTTGACAAAGCATGTATTGATAATGTTAAGGAAGAGTGTGTTAATGATATTCTTGTTAATGAAGTCGTTGAAGGACTTTACTCTAGATTTAACATTGTTGTCAAGGATGATATTGGAAATGTTTGTGTAGGTACACCCAAGAACAAGTGGTTTAAGGGTGAGTGCTCTTATCACTTATATAAGAAGCACATGTGAGATAGCTTTGAGGCTATATATTAATTGTGTTGAGAATTCTTGCTTGCTAGCTTTGAATAGTCCATGTATTGATATGAACTTGGTTATCTTACACCATGTTTGTTATGATGGTCAAAAATTGTTGATTAACTTTAGAGAATTTCTTTTAATATATGTGTTGATTGAGTTGAGATATTATGCTTTTTATACTCTTGTTGTGAAACATCGTCAACTTGGTGTCATGAGGATATTCAAGGCAAGAGTGCTCATAAAAAGGGCAGAAGTATGATATTTGGTGAATATAATGTGCAAAAAGGTATCTCTATACTCTAATGCATGTTCTCTTAGATATTCATCTTTTGACTCACTTTTTGATATATATCTTATAGCATATCATATTAGAGAATTTTGTATAGCATACATATGGTTCTTATTGACATTTGCTATAACATGTTTTGGAAAATGTATGATTGGAGACTATCTCTATGTAGTTTACATTCTAGTGTGAATTGTGTTTTTTTGTGTATATGTTTATATAACATGGATATTGAACTTGATTTTAGTCTCAAGTCATTCTTGATTGAGTTCCGGTCATTTCGGTTACTAATACTATTGATTTCAAGTTCTAAGTCAAAAGATACTACACTTTCAACTCATGTTGCATACATTGTGTTTGTCTTCATATATCGAATCGAATTATTATTTTCTGGGTTGAATATCTTATATTTCAATGTCCATGTGAGAGTTACGGTTTGTAATCCGCCAATGGATTCGAATTCTGAGTTCGGAGGCCGGAGAATTGTCGAAGAACGCCAATGAAGGTCGATGGAGAAAGAAGACAGCAAAGTACTTCTTTCCCGAGATGGTGCGTGGCCATCTCGGGGCAAAAGGCTTGCTGCCCTGAGATGCCCACGTGCCATCTCGGGCTGTAATCATGCTTGGAAGCTTCTTGCCACTCTTGGTCATTTCACATGCCCAATTTTCCCTCTCTTTTATATTCCTCTCCCCTCTTACATTTTATCAGAAGAAGAAATTTAAACTTGTGTTCAGAAACTTTTCTCTCTACATTTTCTCATCTTCCAAACAACATAACTTCTTCATTTAAACTCTTATTTGAGTGATTAAAAGTTGAGAGTGTTTTTCTATTCCACCTCCATCTTTTCTCTGAAGGTTTCAGTGAGTTTTATTGTTGTTTTAGGAGTCTAAACACACAAAACCTGGATTGCACCTAAATCAACTAAGGTATTAATTTTTAAACTTGGTCAATTGCCCTAGGTTTTCTTTTTCAACTTACATATGTGTATTGTGAGTGTTTTGATTTGAGTTTTGAACTCTTTTAAAGCTAGGTTGAGGTTCAATTGAAATCTTATATGTTGAGTTAGGTTTCGATTTTGCCTATGTTTACACATGTTTGGGATTGTATTGTGCTAGCTTTGATTCTAGGACTATTTGATGATGTTTGATTGATTGATTTTGTGAAAAATAGTTCCTCACATGTATTAGGCTCTCTTGGCCGAATTCTCACATTATTACATGTGCTTATGTTCTTTTGAGCTATTCATGTGTTTTTGTTGAATCTATGAATATGAATATGCTCTAGAACTTTAGCTTTAATCTAAATGACTTTGTAATATGATTTTAGCATGTTTATGGTTTATGTGATTTTAAACTTGATTATGTGATGAATTGAACATATCTTGTGATTCAAGAATAGATCTATGCATGTGTCTCGGTTGTGATTAATGTTGAACATATCTTACATGATCAAGATGATTTTAAAATGCATGATTACCTAGACTACATTTGTTTTGTGCATTCATGCTTATGTCTAGTATTTTCCATAGGATGTGTTGATCATTGCATTCTATGTTGCGTACTTGTTTGCGTTTTGCATTCATGATCACCTAGATGCCTTGTGAGAAGGAAGTCTTGACAATAGGTGTGAGACCTATGTTATTGAGCAAGTAAGTCTTAGCACGAGGCGTGAGACCTTTGATTGTCAAGCAACGAAGTCTTGGCTAGAGTCGGGAGGACTCGGATAGTTGAGCAAGAAGTCTTTCCTAGAGTCGTGAGGATTCAGAAGGGTGGGCGAGGAAGTCTTGACAAGAGGTGTGAGACATCGAATTGTTGAGTATGAGGGCGACATCTTCATGAGTAGGATAGGAGGGTAGTTTCTAGGTGAATGGGTCACTTGAGAGATTGTGCTTGTCTTATCTACTAGTGGATTTTGTCTGCCGGTGGTTGCTAACCCGTGGATGTTTCCTCGTCGGAGGTTTACCACGTTATAACTTATGTTAACTTCTCTCTATCCCTATCTCTTTAGTATTTGTATTTGTTATTTGAATACTATGGATAGAACTCTTTATGTAATTTGACTTCCTTTCTATAATATAGATTGTGTATGTGTTACAATTACTTGTTTGTATCACACTTTACTTGTTTTATATATTGATTAAGTGTGTTTAATTAATATATATATTGTTATACAAGCAATCTAGAGGGACAAACTTTTGTTTTTTTATAAAGGAGTCGAAAAAGGTGTCTAACCTATTCACCATCCCTCCTCTAGGTTAGCCTTGAGCGTTTAACCGTGTTTGTGTTTTTCATAATTTGCTAATATGTAACAATGCAATAAACTGAATAACACAAAAGATCACTCGAAAATATAAATACGAGAGAATGCTAGGGAATCAATGCAATCTAATTAAACTTCTCAATGTAATTCATAAGTCTCATTCAAACACTTAAATCCAATTGATAGGGTTTGTTTCATGAAGCACATATTCTTTCCTATTACTCACACACGGTCATGTAATGAGCAATGGTTAGAATTAATTTTTAATTAAAACTCTAAACCAAATCACAGATAGCATGGTCATGCATATGGAAATTTTCTCAATTATTAAACTTGTAGTTAAAGACTAAATGGGATGGTCACCCACATCTAACCCTCAATATCATAAATTAACTAATCATAAGACAAACATTCATTGAGGTCTCATTTGAATACAAGTGAAGGAATTAGAGCAAATATTGAAATAAAAGAGACTACCAATGTATTTAATTAATAAACATTAGACTATAGGATTACAAAGAGTTGTTTAACCGATTACATTAATTCCCTAACTTAGAGATTAGTTACACATCAAGGAAAAGAAATAAAAGAAGAAGAGTGAAAGAAGAAACCAAGGTTGGTCATTGAGGTTCCTTGACCTGTAAGCTTCCTCTTCTTGCCTTCCAAGTTTCAAGATGGATGGATGGGAAAGTTGTCCAAGATGGTGATGAAGGGGTGAAAGTGTCCAAAATTTGGTGTTGCTGATGATACCTTTCCCAAAAATTCATAAAGGTATTTATATGGGTCTAAAAATAGGTCAAGATTAAACATAGGGACGCGTGCAATATACTGTCGTGTCGTTGATTGTCACGGCTGTCCATGACGGAAATCCAACTGCGACACCTCACCTTTTGTTCTCCGCGTCTTCACTTCAGGTGGCACCTCTCGAGACAATGTCCAATGAAGTTTCTGTTGCCCGGTATATCGTGGTTGTCCATGACGGTACTTGACCGTGACATGTCGCTATTTTGGTAGTTTACACGCGATCTCCAAGCGACAATTCTTGTGACTTCTAAAATAAGTTGTTGTCACTTATGGTGTCGCAGTTGTCCGTGACGAAGCGCCCTGACCGCAACAGCTCACATTTTTGCCCAAGTTTATGATTTCCAACGCTTTTGAGTCCAAACTTCACTCAAATCACCCAAATCATACCCTTAATTATGAAATCCTATAAAAACACTCAATCGAGCCATTGAACACTTGATTTTACTCGAGAATTAAGCAACAAGCATATGAAGGGGGACTCGAAAACTAGTGTTATATTGGCTCCATCAACACTTCTGAACCTAGCCTTTTGCTCGTCCTAGAGCAAAATCAAGCAAAAAAAACAAAAGAGCAAACAAGCAAACAACACAACGACTCGATAAAAACAAAAGGAATTCAAACAACAAAAACTCAAAAGCCGCATTTTCAATTGTTGGTGAGCGTAAAAAAGGTTTGGATAAGGAGAGTAGACACATGCAACACATTCTCAAGCAACTCGAAGGCACTCATGGGACACTCGAACAACATGAATTCCACACCTATGGTGCTCTCAAGTCAGGAACTACTCACTTTCACACCTTGAGTGTAATTTGCTTTGACCCTAAGCCTCACGTGAACATTCTCTTTTCTTTCCACTCAGAGTCCTAAGTTTACACCCACGCAAAGTATGCAAGGATAGAGTTGTGCATGGAAATCAAATACTTGCACAAAATAAGGAATGAATTGTTATTATTTTGTTGAACTAGCCTAGAAAATGAATCAAATGCCGTGGACGTGGAAGATCAAGCTTCAACACATATTCCCAATCTAGATTTCATAGTAGATCATTTAGGTGTTCCCTTTGGATGTAATGTGGCCATTGGGTGAAATATGGTGAACAAAGAATAGGAAATGGAATTCGAAAGTCACCAATCATGCTAAGACACTACACGATACACCCAATACTTAAGCTCTATTCACATCACTCGTGGCACTAGTGATTAGGCTTGACTTTTCATTACACTTGTGCTATACATGAGTCCTCTACTAGTAAGTAATTTACAATTACATACAAGACTCTTATTCTCTTTCTTCTTCTTTTTCAATAAATTTGACACTTTAAGCATATAAGTGCACATTTCCGCACCTTTACATTTTTGAGCCTTTTGCCTTGCACATTTACAAATATCGCCTAAATACACGCTAACTTTTCATATTTAGAGCTTTTCCACCTTTCACACAACACAACACATCCTAACAAGATTTGCAACATGGGTAGGCATGTGTTTAGGTTTAGGCTATACGGTGTAATGTGGTCTAAAAGAAAGGTAAGTGTTTGGCCTCAAAATTGGCTTGGGTGCACACAAGTAGGGACAAGGGATGTGCTTAGGCTAATATGAGTAGTTAAACACACATATTGCCTAAAATCAATTCCACCATCTCATCTATAAAGAGAATGTAAGTATCCATAAAGCAACCAACAAATATAATGCAATATGATATCCTATGGCAAATGATGCGCATGACGAGATATGTGTTTAAGATTAAACAATAAAAACCATCAAATGCGATTTTTCTAGGTGTCTCCACTATTAGAAAAAGGTGTTTAAGCACCGTGTCCCCTCAACTTGAACACAAAAGGATGGGACAAGTCCATGAAGTGCAAGTGAGACCCTAGAGTGACAACAAGATGCTCAATTGAGCACATTATTCATAAATAAACTCTCACACAAACACACCCTCAAAGCATCATACCCAAGCTACTTGAAGCTCGAAAATTTTGGCCATACTACTTATTTTTTGAAAAAAAAAATTAACTCAACCAATCATTTTGACTCAAAAGGAAATTAAATAATGTGATTGAAAAATAAAAATAAAAATAAAATTCAGGACTCAATAAAAGCAAGACGACCAAAACCGGTGTCCCCAATGTTGACAATGAGAGCCCGGTGAGAAAGGCACCTAAACCACAACAAACAAAACAAATTTCAACAATATAAAATAAAATAAAATAAAACACACAAAAAGCTCGATAAAGATGGCATAGAAAGCTCCTAATGGCAATTACACATCAACCATAACACAATACAGTGCACACCCTTATTCTAATCACAAATAAAATAAAACAAAAGAAATGATGCAAAAGTACCACTACGATAGAAATCAAATAATAAGAGTAATTAAAACAAGTACGAAATATAACTAAAAGCATTAAAACAAACAAAACAAGTCTAGCTACACAAGAACAACTCAAGGCAAATAAGGAGGTGGTGGTGGTGGTGGTGGCCAATGTGTCCCAATTTTCATTTTTTTTAGTCAATCTCGCCTATAAATCCTCCAAAAACACAGAATTACTACAAAAATGTTTCAATAAACTTCACAACAAAAACCAACCATTCTATTCTCACAAATATGCACAAATTTGCTTCAACCCCAATGATTCCACTAATTCCCCAAATCAACCCTAGAATGTGTAAATGAAAGTAGAACTAGGATTTGGGACTAACAAGGGCCTAAAGTAAGTGAAAAGAAGGAGAAATTATGGATTGTGTGGGCTGAAAGTCTTTGATGTCGTGTGGAGAGAGAATTTCCATAATTGAGGTTTGAATATTTGGTGTGAGGCTGCCGTACCATGAGCTGATGTTTTATACCAGGTGTCTATCGCGGTCAAACTGTCGAGGTAGTCTGTGACGGAATCCATGACCATGACACACCTCCTCTTTGTTTTGGTCCAAAAATTCTGGTGTCTCAGTTGTGCAACCACGTGACACGTCGAGCGACAGCAACCCCTTGAATTTATCATGCGGTTTGTGTCGCGGTAGTCCACGACGACATCATGACCGTGACATACCTAAAAAAATCCCTCTTGAGGCCTTCCAATGGACCCAAGTGCCTAATCTGCACACATTCTCAACAATAAACATATCAAGGGCATTTGCTTGAACAATTTAGCTTGGTAATCACTAGACTTGCAATTAAAACTAAAATCACCCCAAACCTCTACTTTTCCACACCATGCACTATCAACACAATTAATCTTTTAATCAATTAAGGTGTGGATCAAGTTAGGGTTGGAAGTGAAGTAGAATCACTACCATTCACAATTATTATGCAAAATAAAAAGTTATTGAAAGGAAAGATACCTAGGTGGGTTGCCTCCCACCCAGCGCACTATTTAACGTCTAGGCAAGACATGGTAAGAGCACCACGGCTCCTTAAGCTCTATTACTTTCAACCAAGTAATCTTCCCATCACGAGAGTGCCTCTTGCGTTGTGAAGTTCGTCTTTCTAGACCCAAACTTGTCGAATCTTCCTTGGCCTTCCTTTAGGCATATTTCGTCTCTTTTTGCACACATACATAAATTCAATACATTGGGCCTTTTTATGACCCCCATTGTGATAAAAATGACATATGTAAGGAAAATTTGATGAACTACCTCTAGTCTTCTTAATTCTTTCTCTCGGATAATTGGCATCTCTTTCGATGGTGTGGAGTTACGGAGTTTCTTCATCTATACTTTGGTTCTTAGTCAATGTTTCAATTGTTGGTTCGACTCTTTCAAGCTCTACTAAGCAGTCACTTTCCTTAACCTTTGCTACCTTTAAAGCAATTCCTTTTCCGCTAAACTCCTCCTTGACTGCATTGATTTCCTTATCCGCTTGCTCCACTTGCCATTGCAACTTCTTAGTGCCTCGGGCAAAGTTTTCTTCTTGCTCTTCTACCAACCTTGCAAGATCTTCTGCCCTCTTGATTGCTTCATCCCTTTCCTTTTCTAGGATTTCCATCCTCTTTATCAAGTTAGTGTTTTTGCTAACAATCTCATTAATGTCAAACATTGCTTGTTTGTCACATGGATCACCAATTTGACCATTTTCCTCACATTTATCATCAAAAAGTGCTAGGTTTTCATTTAAATACTAAATTGGACTCCTAGAATAGTTTTCTGCTGGAAGTGTACCCATAACAAGGCAATCAACTGAGCTAGTGACTTTCTTCAACCTCAGGGATGTCTTCTCGAGAATCTTCTTTACTACTAATTCCTCTTCTTCTACCAAAGTCTCAGCCTCGATTTTATCTTCTGATTCTTTAGCCTTTTTCTCCTTAGGCTCTCCACTTTTATCTCCGGTGTCTAACACTTGATCATTCCTTAGAACTGTCACTTCCTTAGCTTGCTCATTCATGTGAATTGTGTAAGCTACTTGCCCTAAGTGTGTCACCAACTTCTTCATCGATGCCTCTAAGTTAGTGAACCTTTGCTCTGTTGCTTGAAGGAAATTATTCAAGTTTTGATCTGTCTTTTGTGCACTCTGAGCAAGGGTAGTCACAATGTCCTCTAAAGAACTCTTCCTTGGCTGATATGAAGTAACATCTCGACTTGGCTTTGGTAGTTTTGAGCTTGTTTATTCAAACTGTTGTTTGGGTCGGACAAAGAGAAGTTGGGATGGTTGCGCCATTCCGGATTATAAGAAGTTCAGTATGGATCATTTCTTCCTCTTTGAAAATTTAGGGCTTGGACCTCCTCTGTCTCATAAAATACCATCTCTCTACCTTGACGGTCCATTTCATACACCATGTTTGCCCTTAAACACCAAAAACAAAAATACCAACGAAGTAAAAAGAAACTAAAAAAATGAAAATATAACTAACTAACAAAATAAAATAAAATTACACACACACGACCTAAATAAAACTAATTAGGCTCAACTAATGAATATACGTTGATCCCCGACAGTGGCGCCAAAATTGACTGCAGTATTTTTGATCTTAATCAATTTAAATGAAAAGTTTGTTCACTGGGATTAGTGATTCTACAAGTTGAACACTAATTAGTCTGATTTAATCCTAATCTAAGTGCATGTAAACTAAATGGCATAATGCTTGTCATAGGTTGGTATTTTAATTTGGTAATATGTAACAATGCAATAAAATTAATAACACAAAATCTCACATGAAAATATAAATATGAGAGAATGCTAGCAAATTAATGCAACCTAATAAACTTCTCAAAGTAATCCATAAGTCTTATTCAAGCATATAAATCCAATTGATAGGGTTTGTTTCATGAAGCACCTAATCTTTTATGAAGCACCTATTCTTTCCTATTACTCACACAGGGTCATGTAATGAGCAATGGTAAGAATTAATTTTTAATTAAAACTCTAAACCAAATCACATATAGCATGGTCATGCATATGGAAATTTTCTCAATTATTAAACTTGCAGTTAAATACTAAATGGGATGGTCACCCAAATCTAACCCTCAGCATAATAAATTAACTAATCATAAGACAAACATTCATTGAGGTCTCATTTGAATAAAAGTGAAGGAATTAGAGCAATTATTGAAATAAAAGAGATTACCAATGTATTTAATTATTAAACATTAGACTATAGGATTACAAAGAGTTGTTTAACCGGTTACATTAATTCCCTAACTTAGAGATTAGTTACACATCAAGGAAAAGAAATAAAAAAAGAAGAGTGAAAGAAGAAACTGAGGTTGGTCATTGAGGTTCCTTGACCCGTAAGCTTCCTCTTCTTGCCTTCCAAGCTCCAAGATGGATGGATGGGAAAGTTGTCCAAGATGGTGATGGAGGGGTGAAAGTGTCTAAAATTTCGTATGGCTGATGATACCTTTCCAAAAAATTCATAAGGGTATATATATGGGTCCAAAGCAGGTCAAGAATCAACCTAGGGACACATGCAACGTACTGTCGCGTTGTTGATTGTCATAGTTGTCCATGACGGGAAATCCAACTGTGACACCTCGCCTCTTGTTCTCTGTATTTTCTCTTCAGGAGACTCCTCTCGTGATAATGTCCAAGGAAGTTTCTATTGCCCGGTATGTCACGGTTGTCCATGACATAACTTGATCGCGACATGTCTTTTCTTTGGTAGTTTACGTGCGATCTCCAAGCGACAATTCTGGCTACTTCTGAAATAAGTTGTTGTCGCTCATGGTGTCGCGGTTGTGCATGAAGTTTAGCCCCGACCGCGACAGCTCGCATTTTTACCCAAATTTCTGATTTTCAGCACTCTTGATTTCCAACTTCACTCAAATCACCCAAATGATACCCCTAATTATGAAATCCTGAAAAAACACTCAATCGAGCCATTAAACACTTGATTTTACTCGAGAATTATGCAACAAGCATAGGAAGAGGGACTCGAAAACTAGTGTTATCATGGCTCGATCAACCCCTAAACCGCCAACTTCTTCTAGTGAATCTACTGAGGAGCAAAGAGACGAGTATCAGTAGTGGAAGACTTTAGATGAGATGGCTTAATGTTACATTATAGCCACCATCTCTAACTTGTTGAAACAACAATATGAATGTTTATAGATTGCTACCGATAAAATGATGTCTTTGGAAAAGATGTTTGCTATGAAGTCCATGACGATTAAGAGAGAGGTAGTGACTGCTTTCATGACTCATAGGATGAAACCTGGAAAGGATTTGAAAGATCACATGATGAAAGTCATAGCCCATCTCAACATTGCTGAACTCAATGGTGCTTAGATAAGTGGTGAGTCGAAGATTGACATGATTGTTAAGTCACTGTCAGTTTCCTTTGATCAGTTCAAGTTGGACTACACCTTGAACGGTAAGGAATACATCTTGTAGGGCCTGATGCAAGATGTTCAAAGCGTCGGAAAAATCTTTGTGAAAAGCAAGGGTCAAGAGATTCATACGGTTCGTAAAGTGGCTACTGTTAAGACATGGGAAGGTCAAGAAATAACAGAATAAAAAGCAACTTGGGCCTATAAAGAAGAAGACCAAGCAAGTATCCAAGCTCAAAGAAAGGAATATACTGAATGAAAATGAATTCAACTTACATTTAGGCAACGGAGTGTTGATGCCTGCTAGTGCAGTGGGAGATATTAGAATTAGTTTATATTCTTATAGCCATTTAGATCTAATAGACGTTTATTATGTACCTCAATTCAAAAGGAATTTAATTTCAGTTTTTTTCTAAAATAAATTTAGATATTCGGTTACTTTTAATTAAGCTTTTATTATTAGTAAGGATAATAAATTTGTTTGCAAGGGAACATTGGAAAAACGGTTTATTCTATTTGCATAGTAATATCTCTCACTTGTTACACAAAATCAACAGAAACTAAACATAAAAGAGTAAAATTACCAAAAGATTAAACCTATCTATGGCATTTGCGCCTAGATCATATTAACCTTGATAGGATCAAAAGATTGGCAAGTGATGGACCTTTTAGTGACTTAAAGGTCGATGATCTACCAACTTGTGAGTCTTGTTTGGAAGGTAAGATGACCAAATGGCCGTTCACAACCAAAGGCACAAGTGCCACTGAATATTTAGGATTAATAAGCACTGATGTATGTGGTATAGGGGAAACTCGGTTCAAAACACGGAGGAAGCGTGAAAATAGGGTTTGGTTTATTTTTAAAAAATTTCCCTTTCAATAGAAAGATCCTTAACCCTAGATTAATTGACGTATATTAAAAGTATCATACATTTTTCTCATGATGATTGAACTAGTGTCGAATAAATTTCGTAAGATCTTCCAATCCAACCATGAACGTGAATCACCTATGACTGTGGGCTCCCTTTCTTTAAATTGTGTATCTGAGTGAAATTCCCTAGAAAGTGCGTTTCTATAAACCTAAAGGGGGTGAATAGGTTTCAGTTCGATTGATTACCATTTTCACGAATTAATCAATATTAGCAGAACTACTACATTCTTCCAAGTGTTTAAATAAATGACAATAAACATAAAGCAATAACAGCACATAATATATAAATGGAAACCCTCCAAATGGGAAAAACCACGGGCTGTTTAGTGTGCCACATTTGATCCTAAAAATTCACTATTGAATGAAAGTTTACAACATAGGTTGACCTCACGTCACACCCAATACGGTTACTAACCCTTTCACTCTACCCAACGGACCTTTTATAGTGATTTTCGATCACCAACCTTGTGCACTAACCACTTAGCCACAAGCTTAATCAACAATGAAGAGATAATGACAACCTAAGTGAATATGCAAGAATAATCTATATGCAAAAATGCTAGGTCAAAATATTCATGTTTATCTAGGATTAAAAAGGACATGAAAAGCAAATGATATCAATGTTCTAAATGCAAATGCAAGAAGAACTAGCTAAAAGGGTAAAACTGTCCTAAATTCTAGCTATCACTAATCAATACTCTCAACCAACAATCAATAGCACAAGCATGTCATAAAAGCTATTAAACATACACGTATGCATTTAATTTGCAATAAAGACTGAAACCTAGGTATACATGTCTTAGTAATGAAACTATAAAGTCTAGAGCTTGTAGAAATTACCTAGTCTAGAAGATGATGATGCTCCATGCATAAATGATCCTAGAATGAAACTAGATCATCGTGAGATGAAGTTAGGTTGAGTAAAAATGAGTGTTTGGAAGTCTTTCTCTCTCTAGAAAAGCTAGGTTACTCAAAGATGGCTTATTGGACTCCTTAAAAACCAAACAGAAGAGAAGCGAACATATATATATATATATATATATATATATATATATAAATGAACAAAACAGTAAGAGTACGAAAGGAGGAATCGTCAACTCGAAGGATGTCGTCATAGACGACCGCGACAAAACACGCGACAACATCTATTTCAAAGTATCGCGATAAGATATCGCTAAGACAGCATGCGACAAAGCACGTGACAAATAGTGTCACGTATATGGACAAGCGCGACACAGTAAGCGACAGTAACTATTTTAAAGTGTCATGATAAGATGTTTCTTGGACAACACGCGACAAGCACACGACAAACAGTGTTGCATAAAAGGACAACCGCGACACAGGCACAACACAGCAAGTGACAGAAAAAATGCAAGACCAATAATCATGCAATCCAAGCAAGCAAGAGATAGACAAATAAAACACACATAAAAGCAATTAACCACTAATGCAAGGTAATTAAAAAACATGCATGGGAGTGAGTGCGTGCACTAAATCTCTTTAGTGAAATTAGGAAAGTGATATACTTTTGAAGCTTGAGCTTGGTCACAAACAATGATGACCTAAGATACCCTCATATATTAATTCCAAATGTGGTTGTCAACGAAATAAGCCAATCAAACACCGAGGAACTTACAATCCCCCCCTTTGGCTATTTCGTGACAAAAACACAACTCATATATAATCCTCACAAATAAAAAAAATAAAAGATGAGGAGTCAACAAAAGATGTTTCTACAATACAAAGAGATGCCTAAACACTAGATTTTCAAGGCATCCATATCTTGTAGAATCAACATTCCTACAAAACCATAAAACTACACTTTTCAAGACAAGTGTATATGAGGTGATCAAGAGAAAATAAAAAACAAGAGCAATTTGCTTAGAATCAAACAAACAACATGCATCAATAATGCACATGCAAATTTATCTTGTTAAAGTTGTAGATTATCTTGCCAAAATTTGAGTGGGATCAAATGTGTTATGATGAGTCTAAAATCATCAAAGTGTGGTGTCTCTGGACAAAAGAATCTAGTGCACTAGGTGCACTGAATAGGATCATAGTGAGATACTTTATCCAGAACTGTCAAAGTATAAAAATTTTCACTTGAAGACAATCAGGGAGTCTATCTCAATCCTGAGATAATCGATGGACCTATGGTTACAAGTGGTATCATTTGAGCCATTAATGAGTACGATTATATAGCATAGTCTATCCTTGATGGTTTGGTGGTATTCATTTGTTAATCGATAGAAGGCTTCATTTATAAATTTGGACATTGTGACTTCATTTTTAAATGTGAGTAGAATATCATCATATGGATATTTTAAGGTATTGGATGTTAAATATTAACGTTAAGTTTTCAATAGTGTCTATTGAAATATAGCTTCTGGACAAGACAAAATATCTAAGTTCAAAATGTGGTCATATGAGTAAATACTAGAAGAGCTATAGGTGGTCTATGTGCTCTTGGTTATTATTGATATTCTTCACGAGGATACATTATCTCTATTAAGATTGTCTAGGGTATGAATCAGGAACATCAACTTATTATATCTTTATTTGAGAGTTAAATTTTTGTTGTTTAGTGGAATGAACTAAATTTAATAGATCGGACCTAAGTGAAACATTTATGAATTGTGATTAGATTATGTCTATTGGAGCTTAAATTTAGATTGCCTGACAAGATCCCCAATCCATACGAACTTGCATGGATCACTTGATATATTCTACTGCACCAATTTCTGGGTCCATCTAGAATTCTTTTTGGATTTCGGATTCCAAAAGTTTTGGAGAGGTGCGGTCATGTGTGATCAAGACACGCAGAAACTCTTCAAAATGCCTGTAATGGGCGACCAAGGATGTGGGATTCCTTGGGCAGCCATAATAGGTTGCGATTAGCATTCCATTAATACATTAAGAATATAATTTGCACATTTAAATTAATAGGCTGCTTAAATTATATTAAAGTATAAATTTAAGGCATGTGGGGCTTGTTTTCTTTTTAATAAAAATGGGTCTAGTTCACATATGAACTTTTTATTAAAGACCAATGGATTTAAAAAAATATAAAATTAATATATTGCCCATAGAATATGTTTGGTCTGCAAGGGCTTATAAAATAGCCCAATATATTGTTTTAATTTTATTATTTAATTAAATGAAAATTTGTTTATTCATTTATTTACTAATTATTTTATTAAAAGTAAAAATATTTTTCATAGTAGGAGAAAGTCTCCTAGTGTAATACTATTGTTTATCGTATGGTAAGTATCAAATACTTTATTTGATAAGTAAATAAATAAAATGAATTTATTTATCTAGTCAAATTAGGAAGAATTTGATATCTATCAAAACTCTAATTGACTAATGGTCAAATTATGAAGTTTTTGATAAAGTCACAATTTAATTTATATTCAATAAGTAGTTATTTGATAAATACACTAATGAGTTTGAATAAGAGTCTTGGTGTTGAAAATAATTCCAAAAGTTGATAAGAGTCTTAGTGAAAGTAAATCCTGATAGAGAGAGGATTATTGTTCACCAAGTAAATCCTCATAAAGGGAGAATTCGGCCTCCTATGTATATTACAATTATGGAATTCGGCCATTAAATAGAAATCAATAGAGAGATTTCGACCAAGACTTGTTCAAGACTTGAGAGAAGTTTTTATTTTATTTTATTTTATTTGCTTATATAGATAAACAAAACTTTATTCAACCTATTGTGTGAAGAATTCGGTCAAGCATAGCAAAAAAAGGGAACAATTTTGCTTTCGATAGTGCACTAGTATCATTTACATCAAAAGGTTTCAAGTACAGAAATCGAATCGGGTTCACGTGAGTTTCAATCAAATATATTGATAATTCACAAGTGGCCAAACGTTCTTGGGTTTTCTCTAGGAGGACTGTTGTGACTAACAAAAGAAAAAGATTTTATTTTTTTCATCCTCAAGTATACAATTCAAAGAAAGGGAGCTCACACTCATAGGTTATTCACGTTCGTTATTGGAATTGAAGATCTTACGGATTCAATTCGGTGCAACTTCAATCGTCATGAGAAAAATGTATGATACTTTTATTATATGTTGATTAATCATAGAAAAATGTAAAGGATTTTGTTTTGAAATATACCAATCTAATTTTTCGTTCAGTTTTTTTCTTACAATTTGATATCATAGCCTGGTTCTACCCTTGATTAATTGATGTATATATGTGAATTTCTTTCTTTTATTGTAAATATGTATTTTTAAGAAAGAGATGACACTCTAGGTATTTGCATACATATTTACATTGAAATTGGATACATATATATATATATATATATATATGTATGTATACATATGTTTTTTTATAATGTGATTTGTTATTGATCAATTTTGGTCCTAGAGTTTCAATATATTTTTGTTTTGGAATTGTAACAAGAAAGGTGGTCTATCATTGCCATAATTTCTTTCTTGGTTGTTGCTAAGTTTTTTTAAATTTATTTTTTTAATATAAAAAAAATCTATTGTAATGTATTCAAGTTTGAAGCAGAAAAAGTTGCAACGGAGTAATCCGGGGTAGCCGTACAAGGCTTTGGGCGCGCAAGTGCCAGGTCATGAGACCTTTGGACGGTGGCCGCTTGTTGACTTGTTCGCCAAGTTAGGATTTCAAACAAATATAATTTACTTGTTTTTTTAGGACAGACCAAAATTGTGACTATTTACTTTTCCGTAAATATTGCAATATTAGTCATTGTTGGATAACATATCATATATAATAGGAGTACCATTCATATATCTCTTTTGGTAGGAACAAACATTGAATGGTTTAGATATCTAATTGGCATCTTGATAACTTGGTAAACCATTCTATGGAATTTGGTTACACGCCTTAAACATTTGAGTTGGAGAAGGTGTTTGGAATGCTTATGGCCTCCAAGTTTTGTTGAACTTTATGTTTCAAGTAATAACCCCCTAAGGGGTATCCGTGAATGGAATTTAGCAAGATACTTCCCTACAAGGATAGACTAGACAATTGACTCAAACGATATATATTCTCAAAGGTGAAATTTTTGTGAGGGAATGTCGATAACTTGGTAACACACTTAATGTGATAAAGGTTCGGCGACGGTTCATGTATAGCCTCGTTTCTCTCTCTACACAACTCGAATATTAAAACAGACACATCAGTTATAACGACTATTGCCCGGTGAATGTTTTTTTAGTGGTTTTGTCAGTCACCTCACTGGTGATGACCTCGGTGGCATGGAGGTTTTTTTTTTTAAAAAAAAAGGAAAAAGAAAAATAAAGGACCGATAAAAGAAAATAAAGGAAGAATGGAGGTATTTTTTTCCCAATCCCATCTTTGGTATTATTTAAACTAGAGTTATTAAAATGGTGCTAATTCCACAAATCACTCTCCATTTATATTCATCCCTGCTTGTTTAACCAACAATCATCATTTATATTTGAACAAGTAAATTAAAAATAATATATAGCATATATGTGTATATACATTCTGAGAGAAATATTATCTATTATGAATGTATTTGAGACGGTTAAAGATTAAATTTGAAGCTTAAAAAATGCATGGCAGATATTAATTAGTAAATAATGGAATTCGGTGGTACTACATAATTGTTATTGAAAACATTTTTACCAGTTAAAAGCGTATGAATTATAAACAACTACTTTAAAATGAGTTTTTTAAAACAAAAAAACTACTACTTTTGTTTTACAATGAAAAACAACTACTCTTAAAATGATATTATAGATCAATGTACAAAAATGTTTGAGGCAACTAGTGGGGGTTCCTTTTTTTTTTTAGCATTGTAATGAAGATCGTAGATAGGCTAATCTTAAAGGAGTGCCTTTTCTTTTGTTGGCATTGTCTAGCAAGTAAACTTGCTTGTATCTATATCTTCTTTAATTGACCTGGATTTCACTAGGTTTCTGATCACTTTGTGGGTCCAAGTTAATCTTTAGTCGTGATTATCGCTTTCAATTTTGTTAAGCACACAGTTGATGTGATGAAGGGATGAGACATCGTTGTTGAAGTTGCTAGTAGAGTTCTGTGGTTAGATCGGGATGTCCTTTTTTGTTTTTCAGCTTTTCATTAGATGTTGACACCTAAGCTTATAAGAAAATACATGGCAAAATTGTTGATTTATTTCTCTCTCATGCAAACAAATGTTTCATTTACATTAAAAAAAAAAAAAGTAAAGAAAAAGCATAATTGCGCAAACATCGTCTAAGTTTAGATACAATTGTACTCATATGCAACCTTTCCATTTATTACACAAACAGCCCCTGTAAAGCACTCATTTGCAACATTTCCGTTTATTACACAAACGTCCACCGTAAAGCATTGACCGAACGTTGACCAAAAGGGAAGGACGAAAATACCCTTACATGAAATTATCAATCCCCCCTTGAGCTTTGTCCTTTGATAAAGGGTCCGTCTATATTCTACAATAGTAGGTCAACCCCCTAAAAACCTTTGAGTTCTATTTAAAAAATTAAATGCTTTTATCATGTATTTGAACCTCCGACCTTATAGTTAAAAAGCACAAGCCAACTGCTCAACTCAAGTATATTGTTAGAGGATTGTTGATTTAAATGTATATATCCAGTTATATAATGTGTATATATAAATAGTCATACTTCTATACTTTATACAACTGCATATATATATATATATATATTGAAATCAACAATCCTTTAACAATAACCTTGAGTAGCTCAGTTGACTATGGCTAGTGGTTTCTAACCATAATGTCGGAGGCTTAAACCATGATGAAAGCATTTAAATTTTTAATTAGGTCAAAGATTTTCAAGGGGTTGACCTGCTATTATAGAGAATAGAGGGACCCTTTTATCGAAAGGCAAAGCTCAGAGGTGGATTGATAATTTCGTGTAAGGGCATTTTCGTCATTCCCTTTGGGTCAACGTTTTAAAGAGGATGTTTGTGCAATAAACAGATATGATGCATATGAGTGTAATTTTATCTAAACTTAGGGGATGTTTATGCAATTATGCCAAAAGAAAAAGATTGGAGAGGATCCTAAATCAAGTTGTGCATGGTACTGAATTATTTCTACATCTGTTAGTAACAGATTGAGCTCAATATGCTTGATCTTGCTTATCTCTGACGATAGGTATTAATATAATTGTTTGCTTATAGGTGAGACGGAATTTTCATATTTGATTAAAAACATGAGCTGAATCATTGTATGTTGTTAAAGACAAAAAATCAATAATTTTATAATGTTCGTTTGACAGTTTACTCCTATTTGAAATCAAAGCAATATAGATCTATTCAAACTAATTAATTAATATGGGGAACACAAAATTCATCTACGACTGCAAAGATAAAACATGAAATATGGGGAAAACAAAAATCATCTATGACTGCAAAGATTAAAATTTTCATGTTTATCTACAAGTACGAAAATAAACTTGCACAACTATGAGGCAGCTATGACAAAATGATGGGAAAATGAAAAAAAAAATTGAAAACGAAAAAGAAAAAGGTTTTATTAGATTAGAGATTTTGTTGAAAATAAAGAGTTTAATCTTTGCTTGTATGAGCTAAACAGTGTTTTAATGATTGGCAGGATGCTCAAGTATTGTAAATAACATGCAATTAAGTGATTTTTGTAAGGTGCTGATAAGTTTATTTGTACTGCAAACGTTTATGACATTTTTTTTTTTCTGGTTGTGCTCTCTAATTTGATTTGATTTTTAATATGCAGTAAACATGTTAATGCTTAATCTGATACTAAAATTTTTAGATTTTTGGATTAATGGTTTGAGAGATATAAATAAAACTTTTGACTTCTGAAACTTGCACAAATATGCTTTAGGCATGTCTCGGTATTACTTTCTGATGGTATATTATTTGTTTAATATACCATCAGAAACCTTTGTTTAATTCAGATTTTTTTCCAAAAAAGATGAAAAAAACTTGTATGAACTGGGCAGCACAGTTTGCTGCGCCATGGACTACGACATAACCAGGCCGAAGCACATCCTAGACGGGCCCAGGCTGTATATAGACACTAGCATGTCAATCCCTGTCATGCACCTGCATTATTTAAAAACATTATTATACTGTATAGTTGTCAAAAAATCAATAAAAGAGTTTGCTACGAACTCATGAACTCATGTATAGTTGAAATAGCTTTTACACATATATACATAAGTCTAACACTAAAATGTAAAATGCATGTGTTTACCACAACAATTATATATGACATAAATAATAAAAAGAATTGAAAAGGTATGTGGTATAACAAAAAGTAATATTTTTAAATCTTTATGTTTTTAAGGTAATAAACCTTACTAACCTTATAATTAAGGAGGTCCAGGACCTCTAATGAAGGTCACAAGCTACAAAAAAAAAAAAAAAATTGGAAGGAAAAAATATGTGAAAAATAATGGGATTAAATGCACTGGATTAAGTAAACTAGGAAATTTTCCACTCTTCCAGCCCGAGTATAAGTCGAGATTACCCACCATAGAACCCCAGGCCATGGGATCGAGTTGTGGGGGCTATCCCACAGAAGCGAGGAAGGGTCATCGAGCTCTGGAAGCACCTAAGGTGGAGCCCTAACGATCGGATCGAGATCCTCACCGAAGTAGGAATTCAGGGAAGGCTCGATGCGTGACAATCCAGGCTCCCTGAGGTCAAAACCACCTCATAACCTCCATAGAAGCCCGTTATCTTCTTGAGTAACGTAAAAAGAACCCTATAAAGATAATGAACTCATGCTATAACACCGCTCCACTTCGCCAAATGAAGAAGCAAATCCACCTAGGTAGATAAGAGGAAGCTCGCAGAAGCCCTGCCATCACTTACGAAAGTTAGCAGGGTCATTTCAAGCTCAAAAAAGGACCTGGAAAGGTCAGATTGAGCTCCTAACATCAAGGCCAAGGTCTGGATCTACCTCGTTCTATGAATCAGTGAACGTCATACTCGACGACTTCTATGAGGCATCTTGCCAAGAAGGCACATGAGATCATATCTACACTTCAACAAACTTTAAAACACTACGTACGTTGGTACTTGTAGGGCAAGAGATTGAGTCCAAAGAGGAAACAAACTTATCTCCACCTAAGATATTCTCAAATCCGTTATTAATTCAAAGTCAATGACTTTTAAATGAAAGATCCCGCTCGATAAGAAGGGAGGGGATTCTAAGAATCTTAATGGGAGAGTCACAAATTTAACCTATTTGGACTGTGTATAAATAGACCAAGAATGAACGAAGAAAGGGATCGACAACTGATGGAACAAGAGATAGAGAGAGGGAGAGTCTACTCCGGCCTAAATTTTGACTTCAGAACACGGTTTTCATCATATCTACTTTTTGATAGGCACGAGGTTGCCACTCTACTGTACCTTAGAGAGATCGAGAGCATCTGAGTGATTTTTGTATGAACAATATAATTCAATAATGAAATAATTCCATTTCACCTAGTGTATCCAAACATCTATCACTGTCATTCGCATTCACATTTGTCATCACACAAACATACTTGGTACCAAAGGTATCAACCCTGACCATCACCTCCGTGGTAGTGGTCTTGAGGGTGTTAGATGAAATTTCTCACCCCAAGCGAGTTTTCCGTTAACACTTTCTGGCACCGTCAATGGAAAAAATCCATACCCAGTTAATCAGATCAACAATTACGTGTTTGTTATTTTGAAGAAGCTATGAGGCTTTGTTCCTCACAGGGACTACCCGAGGCTTTGGAACAATCTTCAGCTGTGTCAACATGAAAGACCTAGAGTAAAGGAAGAAAATCCGGGCACCGCAACCAAGTTTCGGTCCAGCGAACCGCTGCACGGGTTTCTGGCCCTCCTGTGATAAGACAGGCCACACAAGAACCAACAAGCGACGACCTTTGTGGAAAACGTCCGCCTTTGTCTGCTCGCTTAAGGCATAGTGGTTCAACTAGTAAATCCCAACACTCATGAAGAACAGAGCAGGGAATCGGCCAACAGGCACCCTGTAGACAAGCCAGAAGAGGTACCCAACAAGACCGGATAGCTGAGAAAGTGGCGATTTACCATAGCAAGATCTCTAGATATTTCAATAGAGAGGTTAGAGCCCAGAGTTTTAAAAAAGGGGATTTGGTTCTTAAGAAAGTAAACTTGAACACCCGGAGAAGGTCAGACGGAGTCTTAGGACCCAATTGGGAAGGGCCATACTTGGTAAAAATTATGGTTCACAATGGGGCATACAAGCTCGAAGATATAGAAGATCGACTTATTGATCACACCTGGAATACAGATCACTTGAGAAAGTTTTATCCCGAGGTCGGGGGCTCTTGAGCAGACTACCTCCACTTAGGTTTCAATAAAATCCCCAATAACAATGTACTCCATTTTGGTCATCAATAAAGTCTGCTTTCTTCTTCCTCGATTTTGATCTCTATAAGATGTAAAATTATCCATATTCGACTAGGTTCTGCATAAATAAATTCGACATAACCGCCTCGAGACCAGGGGTTAGCCGGGGAAGCCCCCTCGCTATTCCTAATGCCATGGCCGGGAACCACTCTCTACCGTGAAGGGTCTAAGTGTAAGAACATAGATGTCATCCAGATCTCAAGACCAGGAACTAGTCGGGGAAACCCCCTCGCTACTCCTAATGCCTTGGTCGGGCTACCACCCCTAAAAAGTGTCTGAGTGTAAGAGCATAGTTGCCATCCAGATCTCGAGACCAGAAAATTGCTAGATAGCCTTTCTGATGCCATGGTCAGGCTACCACCCCCAAGAAGGGTCTGAGTGGAAGAGCACAGTTGCCATTCAGATTTCGATACCAGGAAATAGCTAGATAGCCCTCCTAATGCCTTAGTCTTGCTACCACCCCCATGAAGGGTCTGAGTGCAAGAGCATAGTTTCCATCCAGATCTCTAGACTAAGATACGGTTAGATAGCCCTCCTAATACATTGGTCGGACTACTATTCTCGAGAAAGGTCAAAATACTGACTTCTTAGACTGAGGTCGCCATGATAAGATACCTTTTCGAAAAATGGAAAAAGAGGTATCCACATCGATTGTTACACAAGTTTCACCCAAGTATCAAACACTTGGTTACTACTAACCATTGGTTTTCATAAATATGGGATTGTTTATATCGCCAGCTTAAAGTTTGAACAAGGAATCATCAAGGATGAGAGATACATTGCAAGGGGACTCTGCCCCCCAAAGTTATAAATCCCTACCAAGTGCTGGAAATTGGAGATAGATGTCTACCGAGTTAGCAGGTTTACATTTAATGGTTTCTGCTTTTCGAATTGAATTAAGTCAAGGTTACTTTCAGAGGTCGCATAAATGCAGAGGCCAGAAATAAAGTGAGAGATTCTCGATCAAATTTGAAGCACATGATTAATCCAAGCAAGTATAGAGGAAATCGTAACCTATTTTTCATTAATAAAAAGGGAGCTCATCCCATTGCCAAGGCTACATCCATCAAACAGGGAGCCCAACCCCCGATTTCGGGCTATATAAAAAGAAAATAAAGCTAATCAAGCTAGTCGTGAATAAAGCGGGGTGCCTACCCCCCATTCCGGGCAATCAAAACAAGTTATGAGCAGATGGTATCAAGCTCTAGCATCCTCCTGATTCCCTCTAGCAGCTCCTCCCCCGTGATAGTCCTCACATTCTACCCTTCCTTCTGATGGTTGCTAATCCTGGTTGGCCACCTCTGTTGTACCCTCCTCTAGAGGCTCTTTAGCTACTTATTGCTCGTCCCGGTTCTCCTCCAAGACATCATTAACTATAGTCATAAACTCAGGGGTAGGGACGCCTCCCAAGAGGTAGTTGTTGCCTTCATTTGATCCTTCTCAATCTTTTGCTCCTTTCTAGGAGGCTCTTCAGAGCGGTCTTGGATCTCCTCCCAAATTTCAAGCTGAAAACCCTTAGACTGCTCGAGTTAAACCCCACATGACGTCTCCCCGGGACTTGAGACTAGAAGGACCGGAGGAAGAAAAGGAAGATCTGCCATGGTTGGTTATTTCCCCGTCTCCGGCCAAGGAAGAAGGCTTCGCTCCATCACCATCAGAGCGAGACATCTCTGTAACCTTGGTCATTATCTCCTCTCTATCCTAACCGATGATAGTAGATAGGTTGAATGGAAGAAAGAGGACTACAACGACCTAGAAGAAGGCATAAAAATATTTGTCACTAAATGAGGCATCAACCTCCACTTGCAGCTTGGCCATATGAGCATGTAGAGCCTGGTTCTCGACGTCTAGCATATTAGCTTCAGCTTTCAAGGAATCTCACAATTTTACTTGATGTTCAGATTGGAGGGTTTCTTGATTAAGGGATCACTTCAACCTCTCATGGTCACAGTGACACTCGACTAGCTATGCTTCCAATCCTATATGGCTGGAGGTCATCTCTTGTACTAGATCTTGAGCCTATGCAAACAACCCTATGTCCCATTCAGCTTCGGCCTCAGCTTTAGCTGCCCGATCACAGAGAGAGGCTACCTAGTTGTCTTTGGCCATGTTGAACTTGAAGGCCTGTAAAAGAGTTCAAGTTAGAAGGTGACTTAACAAACCGCCATAAAGATAGATGAAAGATGACGATTACCTCGGCCAAAAAGACGAATTCCTTGGTGGTGAAGATATCTACGGGCATTGAAGCTATCATGGAAAGACTACCACCGGGGAAGGAAGTGACAAATTATCCCAGGACCTTGTCAAGCGTGGCATAGCTCGATTGATTCTGTGGGCAAGCAAGGGGGAACCCCCTCAACACCAGCCTCGGGGTCCTTTGAAGCTCAAGGGTTTGAGAGTGTATATGGAGAAGTAAAAACATATGGCAAGTTAACCGCGGGGATGGCAACAACGAGGGCAACTAGAGAAGGTGCAGTAGTGATTGCTTTAGCGGTAGAGCTCCCCTTGCTCCACACCTTGGTAGCTCGTGTTGCGAGGAGCGCCATGTTGGACCTTAGCTGGAAGGAGACAGAGCAAGAGCAGACAAGGCCACAACTGGAACAACTGGCCCCTTTTCTCCAAGGAAGCCGAAGGGGTTCCCCGACCCGACCTGCTAAAGGGGGGAGGAGTGCAATCTTTATGGGCTTCACGGGAAGCTGGAGCAAAAATAAAAAATGTTAAAAAAATATGTGTGTTAGAGCCAAGTTGGCTAAAGAAACAGAACAAAGACGGCTCAGCGCTGTTTTACTTACGAGGAGTAGCATTATAAATTTGTCGGTATCGATTCACCCTGCGAGAGTCAAAGGGATCAGCAGTTGGGAACTTCAAGTTTACATAATTCCTGAAGAGGATAGCCTTCAAAATTGCTTCAGACTCAGAGGGCAAGGAATCCCATCCCCATGATGGTTTGTCATTGAAGATTATGGGAACCATAAACTCGTGCCCGATGATAAAGATCGAGCTTTCCCAATCATCCCCTACCAGGATCCATTCCTCTTTTCATGCGAGGTCTTTCTTTGATGCATAAAGGATGATGAATTTGAGCTTGTTCTTAGCATTTACATAGAATTTACCGCGGGGGGCACCAGACAATCTTCCAACCTGAATAAGGTAAGCCAGCTCCTCTACTCAAGGCTCCCTCTTAACCTTGCTCAGCTCGCATTGTTCCCTCCGTTGCACGAGAAAGCCAATCAAATGCCTCTAGAAATCGGGCATCAGCTGGAAGGGACCTAGATATGGGGCACTGAGAGCCCGACAGAGGGTACGATGAAGATGAAGCCTTACCCTATTCTCGAGGGCCGCTACAAGAATTGGAAGCACACCTTTGGAGGGATTGAAAACATCATAGTTTTTGTGAAGAACTTAGATGGAAACGGTGTCAGGGATACCATACTTAGACCTTAAATGGGCGATCGATTTTGAATCAATAGTGGAGTCCGGAATGACCCTGGAGTTGTAAGAAGGAAGCCTCTCCAGAGAAGGACCAACAACTGTGACTTTACCCTTCCCAACAGTGTCATCCCTGTTCTCCCTGTCGAAATCTTCGTCGACCAAATTTAGGGGGTTGTTAGGTCGATTAGAAAACCCAAACCCATTAGCTACATTCTTTTTTGGCCGACTTCTTTACGGATTAGGTGGAGAGTCGTCACTGTCAAAGTTCTTTCATGCTCTCTTTCCGAGGGCAAAACTAGAAACTTTTTCACCATTGACAATGAATCAACGGAATCATGGCTGGCTTTCGACATGGTAGAGGGAAGCTTCTAGTTTGACGAAGAGAAGGTGAAGGTGAAGGTGAAGGTGTTGCTCGAGAAGTCGACAAGAGAATTCCTCACTGAAAATTTGAAATTTGAAATTTGAAAGCGTGAGGAAGGCGGTGAAGCATCTGGGGCTTAAATAGGGATAAATGGAGCAGTGATGTCGGTAAAATATTCGATCGAGTTTGTCTCGAATCTTACAGGCTGGTGTAACGGAGCCGAATTCACTAGAGAAATGCACATGTCTCTTTTTACCACTACACTCATACAATTAATAATAAGATTTCAGCCAAGATCCTGATAGCATTGATTGGAGGACAAATTTCCCAATTAAAATAAGAAATCAGACTCCAACCCTAACTCAATCACCGGTGTTCAAGTCAGATGGGACTTTTGTTAATAGCCATATTTAGCTAGAGACCTAAGGGAAATTTTCCACTCTCTCAGCCCGAGTATAAGTCCGAGATTGCCCACCATAGAACCCCAGATCATGGGATCGAGTTATCGGGGCTACCCCTCAGAAGCGAGGAAGAGTCTACCCCGTAGAAGCGAGGAAGTTTCGTCGACATCTAAAAGCACTTAAGGTGGAGCCCAACACTATTGGATCGAGTTTCTTACAACGAAATGTAAAAAGGAACCTATAAGCCTGCCATCCTCTCCAGAAGTAAAAATAAACCTATAAAGATATCCAGGGAAGGCTCGATGCGTGACAATCCAGGCTCCCTGAGGTCAAAACCACCTCATAACCTCCATAGAAGCCCATCATCTTCTTGAGTAACGTAAAAAGAACCCTATAAAGATAATGAGCTCATGCTATAGCACCGTTCCACTTCGAAAAAAGAATAAGCAAATCCACCTAGGTAGATATGAGGAAGCTTGCAGAAACCCTGCCATCACTTACGGGCGTTAGCAGGGTCATTTGAAGTTTAAAAAAGGATATGGAAATGTCAGATCGAGCTCTTGCATCAAGATCAGGGTTTGATTCTATATCCTTCTGTGAATCAGTGAACACCATACTCGACGACCTTTATGAGGCATCACGCCATGAAAGCACATGGGATTATATGTACACTTTAGGGAACATTAAAACGCTGCTTACGTGTAGGGCAGGAGATTGTGCCCAAAGTGGAAACAAACTTATCTCCACCTAAGATATTCTCGAATCTATTATTAATCCAAAGTCAATGACTTTTAAATAAAAGATCTCGCCCGATAAGAAGGGAAGAGGATTCTGAGAATTTTGGCGGAAGAATCACAAATTAAACTTATTTGAACTGTGTATAAATAGGCCAAGCATTAATGAAGAAAATGATCGTCAACTGATAGAACGAGAGACAGACAGAGAGAGAGTCTACTCCGGCCTAAATTCTGACTTCAGGACATGACCTTCATCGTTATCTACTTTTTTACAGACATGAGGTTGCACCCTACTGTACCTTTGAGAGATCAAGAGCATCTGAGTGATTTCTATATAGACAATATAATTCAATAATGAAATAACTCCATTTCACCTGGTGTAACCAAATATCTATCACTGTCATTCGCATTCACATTTGTCATCACACAAACATACTTGGTACCAAATGTCTCAACCATCACTCCTGTGGTAGTGGTCTTGAGGGTGTTAGCTAAAATTCACCCCGAACGATTTTTTTGTTAACAACACATATATCCTTAAGTCTAACAGGAAAATGTAAAATGAATGTGTTTACCACAACAATCATATATGACATAATTAATAAAAAGATTTGAAAAGGTATGTGGTATAGAAAAAAGTAGTACTATTAAATATTTATGTTTTTAAGGTAATAAGCCTTACTAACCATATAATTAAGGAGGCACGGGACCTCTAATGAAGGACATATGCTACACAAAAAAAAAATCCTAGAAGGAAAAACATATGTAAAAAGGAATGGGATTAAACCATTGGATTAAGCAAACTGGGAACTAAACACAAAGATTAAACACACTATGAATTAAACACATGAGGAATTAAACACTTATAATGGTCAAAATACAGACTTGCAGACCTACGACCCAATATAAAGGTCAAGTTAAATGGAGGATAAAAACATGTCTCAGGCCTATTTGAGCATCAATAAGATGCTAAAAGAGACCAAGCTATATATAACTAGACCTAACCCGGTAAGGTATTTGACCAAGATAAAACATGTGGTCCGCCAAATGTTAGCCTTAAATAAATGACAATCATATCAGACGTTATGAAAACCCCAGTGTTTAACAAGACCCTAATTGTCAGATTCAAATGAAACAAAACGAACAATTAAGGGTCCGAGATCTTCATGCCCATAAGGAGCAAGAGTGATGAAGGCTCTAGGGTTTAACTATAAAAACCAGACTCCTTCTTAGAGAAAAGGATCCTGATTTTCCAAAAACATATATGCAAAAGCTCTTAAAGTATAGCTCCATAATTCTCTCCCCACATTAATTACAGTTCTACGATCCTATAGAAATCAATCTAGTCATTCTCAAAACTCGATGTACGTTAGATCCATATCAATTTGAGGTACCAACTAGGGATCAACCCAACAATGTCTTCGATACACTGATCAACCAAAACACCGATCAGTCCATATCAACTTTGTCCAACTATATCGTTAGATCATTGGCAACGATTAAGTCACACTAACAATTAGCTTGATTAAACATATCGAGTGCTACGGTTTTCTCTTTTGCTCTCATTTTGTTAATTGAACAAATAAATGACTTGAGAATCAGAGAGTTTCCTAAGGGAACACCATATCATGTGGTCCGCCACGGCTCTATTTTTTCTCATTTTGCTGATTGTCAGTTCCTACCTCGATGATTCAAATCAATTGTATATCCAATCGACTACAGTTTGGTGCCCATCGTAGGGCCCTAGCAATTTTCCTAGCCAAATACACATCCTGGAACCGATTTAAAATTTAGTGATATTGAGGCAAAGCTCAATAATCTAGCAGCCCAATTGCAAAGCCTTGAGAAAGAGAACGAAGAAGTTCGAGCCAAGAACCTAGAGTTATTGTGAAAGCTCGATCTTCTGTCCAGCAGCATCACACTTGTACCGGAACAAATGTCAATCCACAATAATCATTCGTGTGAGCTAACCGAAGATCCAGAATGAAGCACACGCCGACAAGAGAATCGATATGTGAGGGTACAGATCGATCCATTTGTGGATCTCAATGAACCAATACTGGTCAAACAAGCAAATGCCACTCCAACCAATCTATCGACCCCGTTTGGAATACAAAGGGATTCGAACCCATCATATCTAGTGGATTATGAAACGGTAAAATTGAACTTCTTATTTCTGGACCCAAAGGTTGCACGTAGATTTGCCAAAATGGAAACGATGATACAAAGAATCCCAAGAGTACCCGCTCATATCAAGCGATATGCAACGAACAGCTTCACTAACTGTCTATTCATGGATGAGATTACACTAATGGAGATGCCAAAGAAGTTTCTAGAAATAGTCAATCAAGCACAAGAACAAAAGATTTCTAGAAACAATTTCATGTTTATCAAGTTTAGCACAAATCAATCAACTTATCACAAATCTAGCTAAACTTGAAAATCAAATCAACAAACCACAAAATGATATCAAAATCATCTTAGTCATGCTCCTTAATCAAAAGGCATCAATCAATAAGAAGATCTAGGAAGAAAACTAAGAAGAAGATGATTTTACCAACAAGGATGAAATCTCGAACTGAAAATATGAACACTGTGAATAATCAAGACATAATTTGGTTCTGAAAATGCTTGGGGTTTATAGATCTCTTCAAGACACCCGAAATCGGTTTTTGAATCAAGTGATTCGGAGTAGAAATGAAGAAGTTAACACAAAAACAAAAATCAAAATGTTGAGAGAAAAATTCTGCACTGGTTCTTCAAATTCGTTTTTCTCAACTTAACTTGAAAGAAGGGAAGAAGAGGTTTTAAAGAGAGAACAACCAAAAAGACCAAAAAGCCCTCAAGCCTTAGTGCCTCCCCAAGATGGCGTGTGGGCATCTTGGGGCAGCAAGGCTTTGGGGCCAAGATGGCCATGCGCTATCTCGGGAAGGTGCCAAGTGATGGCTTGTGCCATCGTACCTCTTCCCTTGCGCTCCTTCCGCGTTCTTCGACCGTTCTTTGGGTTCCAAAATCCGAATTCGAATCCGTTTGAAGATTACAAACTAGGACTCCCTCTTAGACATGGAAATATAAGATACTAAACCTAAAAAATAATAATTCGACTCGATATACGAAGATGAAAACAATGTATGCAACATGAGTTGAAAGTGTAGTATCTTTTGATTTAGAACTTGAAATCATTAGTATGAGTAACCGAAATGACTAGAACTCAATCATGAATAATATAAGACTAAAATAAAGTTCAAGATCAATGTTATACAAAAAATAAACAAACAAAGAAATTTCACAGAAGAATGCAAACTACATAGAGATAGTCTCCAAACATGCATTTTCCAAAACATGTTAGTTCCATACCAATGCATGAGCATTCAACTTCAAGTGCGTGAAAGTGTTATACCAAATGATGCGCTATGATGCAGGGACACAAATGTATGAATTGTGTGTGTGTGCACCTACGCCTTGCAAGAGGAGGAAGAAACTTGGTACCATAACATCCAAGTAAGCATATCTCCTCTTGAAGACGAACTTTGCATACGAAGTCGCTTTCCATCTTTGAAGCCCGATCTAATCACGAACCACCTAAGCAACTAAGAAATACAAACAAAGAGCATTTTGTTATGGAATCAAGCCAACACAAATCTAAAACCTAAAAATCTCCCCCTTTGGCTATTCCATGACAGAACTTCAACCTCACCATACAATTATCACTCATAGATGATTGCATTCTCACATCCTCACATTACAATGAGAACCCTAGACTAACATATCTTCAAGTCTTCATGAATCTTCAAGATTCTCCTCTTTAATCATCAAGGCACCTGTGAGACAAGCACAACCAAACAAACAAGAGATCTTCTACAAAGAAGATTGGTGAGATATATCCACAAAAATCAAACAAGAAATCATTTATCTCAAATAAAAGTTCACTTTAAAGCACTCATTTTAGTTCATTAACCTTAGCATACAAGAATTCTTTACTCCCCCTTAAGAAAAGAACTCTCCTTCTTAATACAAGAATGTCAATAATCCATAAAGAGGTACATTTCTTCCACACATGGTGAGGTATACATTTCACCCCCTTTTTATCAAGGAATAGTCAAAGAGACAAACAAGGGACAATCAAGGGAAAAGAGGTCAATATATGAGATAAGTAACATGCATTTTCAATGTTTAATTATGTCATGTTTTTTTTATCTAAATAAAATCATGTGAACTTATCGTAAAAGAGAACAAAGTCTAGCATACTATGCTCCTCCTTGGTAAGTGCTCTATCTAAGATTAAGATAGGATATTGTTCACAATGATATCCACACAATCACACAATCAAGCAATTTTAAAGAAATTCAACAAAATAAGCTCCACAAACTATGAGAGATACAACAAGATTTTCAATCTCTCTCATAATTCTTCTAAAATTGCTAGCAAATCAAATTCAGTTGTAAGCAAAATATGTGTGTGTGTGGATTTGCTCCAAATATATATAAAGGAGTAATTGGATCATCAACATGCAAACCATATCAACATCTATTCATCCTAAGCTTTTCCTTAAAAGGTCAAACCGATTATCATCCAAAATTTTTTGCTTTTAAGAGAATAGATTTCAACATATGAGCGTGTGTGTGCATGTGGCTCTTAATCCCATTTATGTTTTACAACCCGAGCAATCACAAATTTCAACTATAGTCCTTTAAGGCTTCCTCCATTTATTTTTAGGCTTTTAATCAAAGATTTTTTTTTATTGATTCTTTGCAACACTTCTTTGATTTTTTTAAAACATAAAAATATACACTTCATGACGGCTTTCACTCATCACAATAGTGTAGCCCTTTCCTACATTGGGTGGCTTCATAACCAAAGTGTGTAGCCCTTTTCATGAAGGTGCTCGTTGAGTTCTATGTAGTTGCCGAAGTAAAATGGATATTAACCATATGTCATCTTAAATGTAATAGTCAAAAGACTTCAAGGTGCATCCAAAACTCACATATCTTCAAACTCAACTTACTCAAACTAAACATATGAGAGAAGCAAAGTGTGCACTTTTGAAAACCAATTTTTTTAAGGCTTAAAAGGACATGATCTAAAAGCAATACAAAGAGACTTACTTAAGATCTTTACTTCTCAATAGAGTAGCTTTCATTGAATATGAAGCTCATATTTTTTCAAAAGTACGCCACTCATCAATCAAACAAGCATTTCACACATCATATATAAGATCATTGTTAACAAATCACTAAATAATCTTTAGAGAGCAAATGTCATGAAGAACCATACGAAAGTTATACTAGTTCTTTAATATGACATGCTACATGATGTAATGCACACATAGAGTTGAAAAGATGAATCAAGAAAGAAAGCTTTAGAGTAGAGATATACCTTAGCAAGCTTTTTCATCAACGTAAAGTCTTTGCCCTTTTTATGAGCTCTCTTGGCTTGTTTGTCCTAATGACAACAAGTTATTGGTGTGTCTTCCCAAGAGAATAAAGACTAAACATCTCAACTCAAACAAACATATAAAATGACTTTCTCCAAAAGTCTTAACAAATTACACCAAGTCAACCAACAAATTTTGACCATCATAGTGAAAGTATGAAAATATTAAGTCCATGTATTGACTAGAGACACCAAGTTTGAAAAGTAAATCGAGCATATTACAAATGGCTTAGTCAAACGTCAAACTTAGAACTCTTATCAAACAACAACAAAAAAAATATTCTCATATGTGCTACTTAATCAAGTATGAGAGCATTCACCTTTGACAATATTGGTCTTAGGTGAACCAAAATAAATAATATCATGATCATTACTCATGGCAATATGAAATCTAAAAGTTAAATCATCAACTATCTTCTTCATGAAAATATCACTCATTTTAAACTCATTGTTATTGCCACGCATAAATATTTCATCAATACAAGATATATGACCATCATGCTTTTTCACATTCTCATCCATACAAATCTTCTTGACATTCTTCTTCACATGTTTATCATTATTATGCACAACATTCAGAGATTTATCAATATCAACATGTTTAGAAGAATGACTAGGAACCTTTTTCACATCATGCTTTTTAATCCAAACTTTCTTAGTAAGTTTCTTCACATGATCATGACCAATATGCACATTTTTCAAAATATCAAAACCATTATCATGTTTAGAATCTTTCAAAGAAGATTTGTTCAACTCACTAGCATGCATATTATTTACTAGTTTGCATTGCCTAATATATTCATAACATCTAGGTCTAATGTGACCAATCACATTACAATAATGACAAACCAAAATAAATTTAGAAAAATTTCCTTTTGAGTGTACATGTTTTTGGTTGACAAGTTGGTTGAGAAATTTCATAACTCTTCTTGTCTTTGTCTTTGGTTTTGGAAGAAATAGTAGTTAAGCCTTTTCTAATCCAAATTTTCTTAACACCATGCTTCTCATTACTACTAACAACATGCTTTGACTTATTCTTTGACTTACTATCATGCAAATTGACTTTATTAGTCACATTTTCAAACAAGTCAAACAAAACATTATCAACCTTTTTATACATAGTAGTATGAGGCATAACATGTGTTTTCACAAGCAAGTCATCAACAATATTTTTCTCAACATGTTTTTCCAAGGTCTTCCTAGGTCTATATCTAGATCTATGCATGGATGATTGCCTAGGACCATTCATCAAAAACATATCATACAAATCATTCTCATATTTGCATTTACAAATGTATTCATAGCATCTAGGTCTTATATGCCCTACCATGTTACAAAAATGGCAAATATGTAAAAATTTGAGAAGGTTAGCTTTAGCTTGAGCATTTGAAATAGTATACCTTCTCACATTGTTACCTCTTTGATGTCCATTCCTTGATGCTTTGTCTTATGCATGAGAAAATGATGATTGTTGTCTTTGACCTTGTTGAGATTTTCCTTTGTTGCTCCTTGTTGATGTTGAGGCACCTCTGGTTACATCCATGGCTTCACCGTTAGAGAGATTACCTACATTGACTTTACCACTTGCTTTGACAAAAGTAGAATTGTTCGATGAAGGTGTAACCTTTTCATTCACATAACCTAATCCTCTTTTGTCACTAGGATGCTTACCAATCTTGATGAGAGTTTCAACTTTACTAACACTAAATGACATCTTACCTATCATCTTGTTAGCCGCCATCAAGCTTATCACTAAGCATCTTCTCTTGACACTCATGGTTACTAATTTTGAATCTAAGCACATTTTCAAGTCGTTGAGCACGATCAAGAGAATCATCTCTTTGCTCAACTTCTTGTTTCAAAATTCCTAGTCTTTCATTACTATCTTTCAAGTTATTCTCTAAACTAAGGATTTTGTCTTTAAGCTCTTTATTCTCTTTTTTCTTATTCTCTCCTTCCTTGATAAACAACCTCATAGTAAAATCTTCTTTTAAATCATCTAGCTCTTGAGCACTTTCTTCTATCGTTGAAAAATATTTTTCAATGGTTTCTTTATGCTCCTTAATGACTTCACTTTGCTTGCTTATCTTCTCCAAAGACATATTCTTCTCATTTTCAAGAGCTTTGATTATCACCACTAAATTGGCATTGATCAACTTTAACTTATTGTTCTCATCATTCTTCTTGACATTTTCACTAGTTAATTGAAGGATCTTGTCATTTAAGCTTGTTTCATCATGATTTGAGGAGAATTCACTATCTTCATTACTTGAAGAGTATTCACTTTCCTCACTACATGAGGTGTCTTCACTACTATCCTCAAATCTTCCTTCATATATGGCCACATGAGCAACGCAATTTCTAGAATATCCATGAATATTCGAGGACTCCATTTCCTCTTCCACATCACTCACAGATCTAATGTAGGCTTTCATCATACTTTTCCAAAATGAGTAGTTACCACTATTTAATAGTGGAAGCCTAGCACTGGAAGAACCTTCTGGTAACAAATCACCCATAGCACAAAAACAACAAAAACTATAATATGGACCTATCTAATTACTTTTAGACACCAGCTTTGATACAAATTATAAATTCCATTTACCAATTATAGGGGGGTGAATAGGTATATGCTCAAATTTTAATCTTCTTTAAAAGCAAAAGCAATCTTATACAACACTTAGTATAATATCCAAAATGATATATGACAAAGCAATTAACACAAATGCACTAAGTGAAGAAATTAAAGATGCTAAAAATCAACACAAGATATTTACGTGATAAAACCTCCTAAGAGGAAACATCCACGGGTTGATACCACAACCACCGGCAAAAGAAAATCCACTATTTCAAATAAGAGTTACACACTCAAGCAATCAACACATGCTCTCCAAGCTATCACTCTTACTCTACCCTTGAACGTAGTGATATTCTAAGCCGACTTCCTATCCAAGACCTCCTATCTCTAGGAAGATTCCTTGCTCACCTTTCCGGATCCTCCCGACCCTAGGCAAGACTTCTTGCTCAACTATCCGAGTCCTCTCGACTTTAGTTGAGACTTCCTTGCTCAACAATCAGAGGTCTCACACCTCTTGTCGAGACTTCCACTTGCTTAGATATCCAAGTCCTCCCAACTCTAGCTAAGACTTCCAATTGCTCAAATCAAAGAATCACTCTAAGATATGAGGCTTCCTACCTCTTCACAAGGCTTCTAAGTGATCATGAATGCAAAACGCAAACAAGCACTCAACATAGAAAATGATGATCAACAAATTCTATGGACATGCAACTAGATAGCTAGATTATGCTTTCAAAAAACAATCACAAATTTGTCTAGGCAACCTAAGCATGTTATCAACTAAGAACCAAATCAATGAAATGAATATAGCAATTGATGTAGACCTAGTTCTTAGAAAATGAAATTAAATCTAGAAATAGTCAATCAATCATAAGAACAAAAGATTTCTAGAAACAATTTCATGTTTATCAAGTTTAGCACAAATCAATCAACTTATCACAAATCTAGCTAAACTTGAAAACCAAATCAATAAACCACAAAATGAAATCAAAATCATCTTAGTCATGCTCATTAATCAAAATACATCAATCAATAAGAAGATCTAAGAAGAAAACTAAGAAGAAGATGATTTTGCCAACAAGGATGAAATCTCGAACTGAAAATCTGAACACTGTGAATAATCAAGACATACTTTGGTTCTGAGAATGCTTGGGGTTTGTAGATCTCTTCAAGACACTCGAAATCGGTTTTTGAATCAAGTGATTCGGAGTAGAAATGAAGAAGTTATCACAAAAACAAAAATCAAAATGTTGAGAGAAAAATTCTGCACTTGTTCTTCAAATTCGTTTTTCTCAACTTAACTTGAATGAGAGGGAAGGAGAGGTTTTAAAGAGAGAACAACCAAAAAGACCAAAAAGCCCTCAAACCATAGTGCCGGCCCAAGATGGCACGTGGGCATCTCAGGGCCGCAAGGCTTTGGGGCCGAGATGGCCACACACCATCTCGGGAAGGTGCCAAGTGATGGCTTGTGCCATCACACCTCTTCTCTTGCACTTCTCTCGCGTTGTTTGGCCTCCGAAGTCTGAATTCAAATCCGTTTGAAGATTACAAACCGGGACTCCCTTACAGACATGGAAATATAAGATACTTAACCCATAAAATAATAATTCCACTCGATATACGAAGACAAAGACAATGTATGCAACATGAGTTGAAAGTGTAGTGGCTTTTGATTTAGAACTTAAAATCAATAGTATGAGTAACCGAAATGACCGGAACTCAATCATGAATAATCTAAGACTAAAATCAAGTTCAAGATCTATGTTATACAAACATATAAACAAACAAACGCATTTCACAAAAGAATGCAAACTACATGGAGATAGTCTCCAATCATGCATTTTCCAAAACAGGTTACTTTCATACCTATGCATGAGCATTCAACTTCAAGTGTGTGAAAGTATTATACCAAATGATGCACTACGATGCAGGGAAACAAATGTATGAATTGTGTATGTGTGCGCCTATGCCTTGCAAGAGAAGAAAGAATCTTGATACCTTAGCATCCAAGTAAGCATATATCCTCTTGAAGACGAACTTTGACTACGAAGTCGCTTTCCATCTTTGAAGCCCGATCTAATCACGAACCACCTAAGCAACTAAGCAATACAAACAAAGAGTGTTTTGCTATGGAATCAAGCCAACAAAAATCTAAAACCTAACAGAAATAATAGGAAATGGGGACCAAAATATTTGTACAGAAATAGACCGATCAAATACCCCCAAACCTATCTTTTGCTAGTCCTTGAGCAAAACTAGAGTAAAACAAACCAAAATCTAAAAATAAAATAAAAATAAACTAAGCCACTTTCGTAGGGAACACGATAGCATTGAGCGTTTGCTACAAGCCTTTAAACCTTTAGGGGTCCCTATTAGGAGGAGTTTTGTCTCCTGAGGGTTTACAGCTATGCTACCCACAAACATATTTCTAAAAAAAACCAAATAATCAAGATGCAAACTCACATGTACCATTCAAAACCAATGCATGCTAGAGCCACTGAATAAAGACTGAAATTATGCCATAAATTTGAATGAATTACTTAGTTTTAAATGAAAAGCCCACACTCAAGACACTCTAGCTTCAAAAACGCATTCGTCAAACACCATAGACATAATCCACGTCGACTCTAATTCTCACAGGATGTCACTCATAATTTCACACAGAACCTAGGCAGATACACTCATCAAGCATATGCGAATGGAGTTTATGCTCAAGAAATTTCAAGATATAACCGCATATGAATATATAATAGAAAGAACACTTGATTTTATACAAAGGATATCATGAACGAAATCAGATATTAAGAACATGATAGAACACATGTTTACCTTTACTCTCGAGCTAGCATTCCCAAAAGATCAATTAGGTCTTTTCTTTGGTTGTAACGGGGCCATTGGGTGAAGGTTAAGAAAGAATGGGAAAAGGATAGCAAACAAACCTAGGATCATATCGAGAAATTCTTTGGTAATCTCCATACTCCGTCGAATTTTTTCAAATTCTTCATTCGAGTTGGATCCAGGCTTTTTGAACAATTTTCATTCATTCTCCTTCTTGAGTTGATCTTGATTCCTCATCACTTTATAATAAAGATCTATCCCTTTCACTTACATTAGATTTGATTCATCATCTCCTTCATTTATCTTTTTTTTCAACTTTTTTCATTCTTTTTTTTATTCACTTTTTTTTATATAAGATGAGATTTTGTACATCAATTACATAGTTCATCCAACACCTTCTTTGCATTTGATATTCTTGTTTTGCCTATGCACATCTCGAATTACCCATTTTGAACTCTCTTCAATTATCTTCAGCACCTCAATATGATCCCAAGCTATATGGTATGGCTAATATATGGTTCATTGGGGTTAAGTTAATGTGGATTATAGTGTTTGGCTTCAAAATTGGCTAGGGAGCACACATATAAAGATAGGAAATATTTAAGGCCTTTTAAGTGAGTTAAAACAAACATTGCCTATATCACTTCTAATGGTTCAATCAAAACAAGAGCAAAGTCCACATGTGATATCTTTTTACGATGAATGTTCTTTAATATCCAATGCATAACCTATTGAGATCAATTTCTAATGCTAAGAACCTAACAAGTGTTTGGGAGTAGAAAGAAACAAAACCCTCTATAATGATATTATGTACGCTTTTTGGTTTAGTGAACTCACAAGGGTAGTCTCCACTATTAATCATGGCAATCCAACTAAGAATCATATCCACCATCATATCGAGAGCATGCCATAAATTTTGAAAAATATTCAATGCACTACTCTAAGTGGCAAGTCGTTAGTCTAAATTCAGTGATTAATGCATATATTACGGCTCCTAAAACACACAAAAGAAGCATCGAAAAATTGAGGACAAAAATTCCAAAAACTGGTGACTTTCTAAAACGACCTACGTCTGTTCTTTACCGTATATCTCTCAAATGACTCAATAAAAGTTAACCAAATTTTAACATAAGAAACTAGACATGAAAATACACACTTTTATTTAGAAAATATGTCACAATTCGAACTGGAAAAATGAGAAAACAGACAAAACAGTCCACGTGCAGATTTGCAAAAACAGGGCATTGCCCATGACCTTTGGTTGAAGAAACATTCATTACTTTTAAACTACTGGCCATAATTTTACGTCTATATACCAATAGATTTGTATCGAAATAAAAGAACCCAACATGGACAGAAAAATTTATTTCCTCACCAATAAATATAGTTTTAACAAAACGTTTATCTAAAACAATTTCAAAACATGGCATTTTTTCACAGATTGCAACAAATGGCTCAAAAAATAAAATAAACACAAATTCACACCCCCAAACCTAATCTAAACATTGTCCTCAATGTTTACATGACATTAAAAGCATGGACAACAAATAAAGAAAAAGTACGGAAGGCAAGAACTCGAAACACAAAAACTAAAAGAAAATTAAAAATTAAAAACTAAAACTAAAACAAAAAATTAAAAACTAAACTAAAAGAAAAACAAAAAGTTACCTAGGTGGGTTGCCTCCCACAAAGCGCTTTATTTAATGTCTCGGCAAGACAGATGCTTGGAAAACTCAACCAAATTCTAATGTCTCAAATTTAAGCTTAAGCGCGATTAAGTCTTGGAAAAAAAAATCGTGTGTCGGCATGTTCCTACACACAATAAGCAAAGGCAAGTAAATGTTCAATATAAAGTATGGTGAAATAAGTTCAGAAAACCACTTATTCCATTTGATGTTATGTAGGCTACTTGAAAAAGCTATGGGAGGGACATAAGGCTTGAGTTCCTTGTATCGGAGTTGCTCCTCGAAAGGGACATCTTCTGCTTCCTTTGTGTTTTCTTCATCCATGTCAGAAGCTATAATCATTGGGAGTGTCTCATTCTCCTCTAATTCTTCGATCTTGGGCTCTTCTTCTATATCATCTTCAAACACTTCATTTACCTGATCCAGTAACTTTTTAAGACTTTCATCTGATAGCTCATTCTTTTCAACATCTTCACCTGCAGCACTAAAAAAATCATCAGAAAATTCATGGGTTACTATGGTATCAACAATATCACCATTCGACAGGAGGTTGGTAGCGTTTTCCTGCTCCGTTTGGCAGGGAAATTCTTCGGGCTCCTCCTTTTGGAAAACTTCAATCAATTGCCCAATTTTCACCTCCATCTTCCTTATTAAAGCCTCAGTGTTCTGAACTCTCACATCGGTTTTTTTGGAATCTTTTATCGTGTTGATTCATTCTTTGTTCCATAGTTTGTATGAACTCTTTCATTGTATTCTCCAATGATGGTGAGACCGGCTGGTCATAGGTATTAACTTTATTGTTGCTCCACGAGAAGTCTTGACGATTCCTCCAATCCGAATTGTAAGTATTGTCATACGGTTCATAACTCGACCTTTGACTATAGGAATTTCCATATGATTAATTGATAGGCCAGGAATTGTAGGAATTTTCAAATGGTTCATGCATAGGCCTCATGTTGTAGGAATTTTCAAAATCGTTCATGCATAGGCCTTATGTTGTAAGAATTCAACGCTCGAGTCTGTTTTTCAACATATTCTGGAAATTCTCCTCTCAAATTGCAGCCCCATAGATCATGACCAACCATTCCACATATCTTGCAAACCCCTTGTTTTCTCCTCGGAGTCATTCAAATCAGTCCCTCTACCTGTTGACTTAAATTAGCTAGTTGCATAGTAAATCCATGAAGTGTTTCTCTTTCCTCATCATAAGTGTGCTGCCTATAAAAGTCCATTGTACATGAAAAGAAAACAAGAAAAAGGAAATAAATAAAAAATAAAATAAAAACTATTAACTAATGACTCTTCTACTAAAAAAAATTAAACTAAAATTGAAAATAGAAATAACAAATAAATTCAACTAATCCCCGGCAACGGCGCCAAAAACTTGATTGTTGTAAATTCGTGTTTTATAAAAATAATACTCGCAAGTGCACGAATCGTGAAGATAAGTACAGTGGCAAGTAAGGATCGTTCCCACGAGGACTAGAGATATACCGATTAAATCTAATTCTAATTAAAGCTAAATTAAAAGTAACCAAAATATTGTTTGAAGATTGAATTAAAACTAAAACTAAAATTAAATTAAAACTAAGAAGACAATTGCAAATATTTGGTTGTGGTCAAAGGTGAGAAAGCACTAGGTCATCAATGATCCCCAATTATGAACACTCAATGCATGGATTAATTTGTAAACAAAATTCAATCAATTCAAGGGTTCATTCTTTATCTTAAATATGTCTATTACCGTAGGATCACGGGAAGAGTCAAGTATTCCCAACCACTATTCACCCTAGGCCTATGGTGTGAACAATGATCGGAAATCCGTTAAGCGTAAGAAATAAGAACCAAATTCTATACTTTGGTCTATGCTAAAGATAAAATTCATTCGTTCAAAAGAGCATTAATCAAGGTTAGGTTTGGTCTATACTCTAACCCTAATTCTCAGATAGTCTTAACCCTAAAATAATGCCAAATAATTATCCACCCTTGGCCTATGGTGTGAATAAATATTAAAACTAATGAGAGTCAAGCAATTAAGAGCAATGAACAAATCAATAATAGAGTTGATGAAATAATAATATTAATCCAAACATGAGCATTCACAAAAGGTTCACCTTGATTCCCTAGTTATGGAATCAGTTACAAATCACGAAAATAGAAGGGAAAGAGAACGAAAAGATAAAACCCATCTTGGCCTTCAATGAGTTCTTCAAGTCTTCAATGGTGAATTCTTCTTCGTCTTTGAATATTCGATGTGTAAAGATGAATGGAAGGTGTATAGTGATGTATGGTGATGGAGTGGTGGGGGACGGCCCCCTTGGTGGCTTGGGACCTCCCTTGGCTTGTATATTCTCCTTGAATGGCAAAGAATAGGAAGTATTTATAGGTGATTTTTCCTTGTGACCCCCAATTCTTCTTATGTTTAGGAAATCCATCAAGTGGGAAAGTAGAAACAAAGAATGAGAATTCTTTCCTAAATTGAATTTCCTCTTTTGATGTTTGACTCATAATTTGAGTTTTGGAAGTTTTCCAAACATGTTTTGACCTTCTAAAATAATTAGAATTTGATTTGGGAAGTTTTGGAACAATTCTGGACCAATTCGGAGTGGTTCTCCACCAAAAATCCGTTAAACCATGGCCTGGCTCGCTCCGGAGGTCACCGCGGTCCAGACCGCGGAATTCCTCTGCCATGTACCGCTCCGTAGACCACTGGCTAGGTCTTGTGCCTGGACGGCGGTCTAGGTCGCGGTTGACCTTCCAGCACTGACCTTCATTTACTAAATTGCGCATAACTTCTTTTACAAATATCGGAATTGCAATCCGTAAAGTGCACTGGAAACTAGACTTCTGGGGCTTTCAATCCATAGGTAGTAGGACACACAATTTGATTGGAGCTGAGAGATATTTGCCCCGCAATATGACTGTTCTGCACTGGTCCAAAAATTGATATTTTTTCTCCTTTTCTCCAAAATAACATCCAACATCTCTTGAATTGAATGTGACCAACACATGCTCAACAAACACATAAAATACCTAATTTTACCCGAAAAAAAGGACAAATAATAGGAAATGGGGACCTAAAACATGTACAGAAATAAACCGATCAATCCCCAAACTGAATCAAAAGTCCAAAACCGTTATACACACGCATCATTCTCATAAGCCTTCGGCTTATCCATCTTTCAAAAATAGTCAAGAAATCCAAAATCAAATAAATTATTCAACATTCACCAAATAATTCATCATATCCACATCAAAAATGTAATCAAGTTATTCACAAAATAATTCTCATCAATGAGTATCCATCCACACAAAACTGTCCCAAATCCACAAATATCAACCAATTAATCAACGAAACACATAAACCAAAAAAAAGGAACTTCCTTCATGAACATAGGGTTTTTGCACTTTTTATGAGCACTCTTGGCTTGCTTGTCTCTCCAAGACTCGTAAGTTATCATTGTTTCCTCCCAAGAGATAAAGAACCTTACTTTATGTACAGTATGTACCAAAAAAATCAATCAAGTCACCATTCACAAAAAATCAAACCTCAAATGAAATCATCCCAAATCGAAAATATTCTCTTAACCAAAAATTGTTAACAAAGTTGTGCAAAAGCAAAGACTAAACTAAGGCAAGATAAAGTGCAGAAAAATAAGAGCATGAGTTTAGTAATAGAAAACCGAGGTGGTTTGCCTTCCAAAAGCACTCTATATATCATCTGGGTGAGACGTTGTCAAGGTGATATGGCTCTCCAAACATCAAGGCTTTGACTCCTTCCTTGACAGCTTCAAATCCCATGTATGCCATCAACCGATGTCCATTCACTTTAAATGTGTCTTGATTCTTCAAATTCTGAATTTCAATTGCTCCATTTGGTAGGACATTTATGACTTGGTATGGTCTCATCCACCTTGATTAAAGCTTCCCTAGGAAAAGTTTTAGCCGGGATTCGAAAAGTAGCACAAGCATCCCCTGGTGGAACTCATTCTTCACCAATGTCTTGTCATGAATGATCTTAGTCTTCTCTTTATAAATTTCTGCATTCTCATAGGCTTGTAACCTGAATTCATCAAGTTCATTCAATTGAAGTCTTCTTTCTTCACCTGTCTTCTCATACTCCATGTTCAACTTCTTAATGGTTGATCAAGCTAATTTTGTCGTTATAAAACGCTAGTCAAGCAATATTTATAAAAACTACAAAAATGCCTAAAATGTTTACAAATCAAGTACAATTGCAAGCTGGGTATCGTCCACAAAGAAAAAGGAATTGGATGGCTAAAATTAGTTAACTAATGTGAAACTAAAGCTAAGCATGAAAATATAAAAGATATTGGGTTTGGTTTTAAAAAGTTAACTGTAAAGATGCAAACATTAGGCAAGTTAATCTAAATGCAATTAGTGTTAATATGAGATGGGTGTTAGAAATAATGGTAAAGACTAAGGAATTGATGATCCAACAAGTGAATTATGGGCTTGTAAGAACTCTCATGAAATGAATGCACAATAATTGATTGCAACCAATCTAGATGTATAGCATCGGTTGTATTCCCTCATGAGTTTCCAATCTAGATGTATAGTATTGGCCACTAATGAGTGATTGCTCATGAATGCACATCTAGCCAATTAATGAACTAATCTCTTTATAAATTCACCAACCTAGATATATAGTGTTGATGCTTAACCTGTCACACGCAACCAACCTAGATGTATAGAATTGATCACCCAATCAAGATTAGAATAAAATTGAGATTATTAAGTCCAGGTCTCACTTGAGGATGTACTCTCGTTTGAACCTTCTATTCAATTTAGCTTAGGGAGATTAAGTAGATGTATACCCAATCACCTGTACAAGCACATGAGTTTAAGAACTATGACTCAAAAGTAAATAATCCAATAAGTCGCACGTCCAACTGATGATAAGATTCAAGGATGTGTGATCGAGAGGAGTAAACATATGCAAGCAATCTAAAACAACTCAAAGGCACTTGAGGGAAAGTCGCACTACCACAAATCCTACACCTAAGAGCGCTTTCATATTTGGAGCTACTCACTCCCACACCTTGAGCATAATTCTCTTTGACTCTAATCCTCACCCGATTCCACTCTTCTTTTTCCACTTAGAGTCCTAAGTTCACACTCATTCAAGGTATGCAATGATAGACTTTATGCATAGAAATATAATGCATTGCATACAATACAAATTCAAAATGAGTTATGTATGTGAACTATCCGAAGAACGATTCACTATGCCATGAACGTGGAAGATCAAGCTATCAACAAACATTCCCAATCAAGACATACTATGGATCAAATAGAACTTTCCTTTTGGTTGTAATGGAGCCATTGGGTTAGATTTGGTGAACAAAGAAAACTGGGAAAAGTTTGAGTTCAAAGATCACCAATCATGTCTTAACATACTCACACACCCCACACAAATCTCTATTACAAATTGACACTCTTAGCAACTAGGCATTTACATCCATACACATATTGTATTTCAAAATTGTACTTTACATTGTGAGTATTAACATTTATTTTCAAGGCTATTTTCTTTTCTCTCTTTGCCATTTCTTTCATTTTGATTTTTCTTTTCTTTGTTTTTCTCTTGCACAACATCACAAAACATTTAATGATTAAGCTCTTAAGTACAAATTTTATTACTTTTTCAAGTTGTGCCATTTCATACACAATTACATTGTTGCCTACATACTTGCTATCAATACTTTAGAGCTTACACCTTTCAAATACTTCACATAGCACACACACACACCCCACATGATTGGCAACAAAGGTAAGCTTGTGTTTGACTATGGCTATATGGTTGCATTTTGGTTCCAAATGAAAGGTACGTGTTTGGCCGCAAAATTGGCTTTGGAGCACACAAAGGGATATAGGAATGTGTTTGGGCTCTTTATGTAGTTAATGCACACACATTGCCTACAATCATTTCCACAAGTAGTCTTTGAAGGGAATGAATGCATCCATCAAGCAATCAACAATATTTATGTGATGTATGTCCTATGGCATGTGACACTAATGACGAGAAGATTGTTTAAAGATTAAAACAAAATTTACACTCAATGCGCTTTTTAATGGCTTGTGTTTGTGAACTCACGGGTGTCTCCGCTATTAGAACAAATCGCAAGAGCACCGAGTCCCCTCATTTCAAGCAAACAAAAGATGGGACTAACCCATGACAATGCAAATATAACCCACGAGTGACAAAGATTTGTAGACAAGCTCACAGTGCATGTATAGACTCGTCAGAAACACACGCTCAAGGCATCACATCCAAGCTAGTTAAACCTCGAAAATTTGGCCACTGCGACAAAAACGACAAATTTGGACCCAAAATATCTAAAAGATTACTCAAGAAAAATAAAAAGAAGACTCAACAAAGACGTATACACCCCCAAACCAAAATCCAACATTGTCCTCAATGTTTAAGACAAGAGAGTCCGACCTAGTGGCGCGCACCTAACTTGACTAAAAACAACCTAGGCACTAATCATACACAATCAATGCCCAAAAAATCTAAAATAACCCAAAGGCTCTAAATAAAAAAAAGGCAATTCGATACAGTAATGACATTTAAGCTCAAACCAACATCAAGCATTATCATTTCACAAAATTGAACGGAATGGGATAAGATAACCCCCAAACCGATTTTCACTATATGCCCAAAACCTATTCAAGTATGTGTGTATGTACTACCCCCAAACCGAATGGGGCAATATATGCAATGTAAGCACCTGTACAATCTCATGTAAAATCTTAAAGAGCCTTCGGCTTATCATGCCAAAAATTAAATAATCAACCAATCCATGCAAAAACTTGGAAACCAAAATTGTATAATAAATCACAAACGCTTCCATTCACCATAGTCACACACAACCAAAATTGATATTCAATGATATTCTCATCAGTTCATATGCACAAATATATAGACAAAAGATATATCAAGATAAAGTGCAAGAGTTTGAGATAGAATGAGTAAATCGATGCGAATGCTCAATAGTCATAAAACTTTGAGTAGGTTTCCACCCTTTTTATGGGAACTCTAGGTCTGCTCATCCATCCAAGATTTGCAAGTGGCTGGTGTGTCAAATCCAAGAGATGAAGAACCTAACCTTGAAGCACAATACTCATTCACAAAGGTTCACAATCACAACACATACCTCAAACCAAATTTACTCTCAAATTAATATCACTCTCAACAATCTCTCATGCCTCTATCATCCACCAAATTTTATTATGCTAAACTAACAAAGGCACTTAGAAGCAAACTAATAAAAAAAAACAAAAAAAAACAAACATGAAACAAAAAATAAACATAATGAGATTGTATCAAAAATGTTCATTGGGATGCTAAAGGTGGTTTAACCAAGTTAGGAAATTCTTTCTTTTTGACTACCCAATAAAATTTAGGCAATTTTCCTTTCAATTTCTTTCCCATGTTTCTCACTTGGTCCATTAATTCTTTCCTCACCCATACTTTCTTTACCATAGGTGGACTCCTTCTATTCCTAGGACTTCTTATTTTCTCATGCTCTATATTTGAACAAAAATAATAAATAGGATAAAGCTGAGAGGGACTCCCTTTTGATAAATGACTTTGAGGTCATTGGATTTGCTCAATTTGTAATGTTTTGACACCTTTCTTTATCTTGCTCAACTTCATGATAAAGTCACCTTCCATTTCCTTTTCTAATTTGTGAGCTTCATCCTTCTTATTGAAAGCTTCCATGGCTTCATCTAAGGCACTGACCTTCAACTCGATCTTCAATTGCATTTCCGTTTATTTATGAGTTGTCTCTTATTTAAATACCATCGATGCCTTTGTGAAGTCAAAATACTCATCTAGTGCACTACTTTTTGTGGCCTCAAGTCTCTTGAGTTGCTCTTCCAATTCCTTGTTCTTGTCAGAGACTTCACCATTCTTCTCATTGAGTGTACCATTTTCCACTCTGAGTGTTTGTACTTCAAGTATGAGTGTCTTGTTTAGCTCTTGGAGTTTGTCAATCTTTGACACTCCCGAGGCCTCTTCGCCTTCTAACTCCTTCAAGAGATGCACATTTTTCTCACATTGTTCCCTAATGTCTTTTTTTTTCTCGCGAAACTTCTACCATCTTCTCTTGAAGTTCTTCATTCTTTTTCTTCAATAACCCTATTTCCGAAATTGCTTTTTTGAGGATGTCCAATAACTCTTCGTTCATTTTCATCATCTTGTTTCGTTCATCCTCGAGGCTACTTTGTTCGAGATCATCCAAAGCAAAACAACTCCTTTGATTGCCTTCATATGATAGAGGTTTCTTAAGGGCGATGTTCTCACTACAAGTCCATATGGAGTCGTGGTAAGTGCTCCAATCTTGGTTGTGAAAGTTGTTGTATGGGTTGTAAATCGGCTCCGGGCTGTAGGAATCTCTTAATGTGCTCCTTGATTCTTGACAACAAGGCTTTGATGTTTGAGCTTGCTTTCTACAAAACTCTAGAAATTAATCTCTTAACCGACAACTCTCTAAGTCATGTCCAACTTCACCACATATCTTTAACTCCAGGGTCTCTACTTGTCCATAAAAATCCATCGAACCAGAAACAAAGAAAAATAAAATTATTAAAAGAAGTAAAAAGATACAAAAGAAAACTGAAAACAAATTAGACTCCCAACTAGATAAATAGATAACTAAGATTAACCACCTAATTAACACTTTCCCTGGTAGTGGTGCCATTTTGAACGAGCTAATTTTGTTGTTATAAAATGCTCGTCAAACAATATTTATAAAAACCACAACAATGACTAAAATGTTTACAAAACAAGTACAATGGAAAACCGGGTATCGTCCATAAGGAAAAGGGATTTGGATGGCTAAAACTAGTTAACTAATGTGAAACTAAAGCTAAGCATGAAAATGTAAATGATATTTGGTTTGGTTTTGAAATGTTAATTGCAAAGATGCAAAATCCAATTAGGCAAGTTAATCTAAATGCAATTAGTGTTAATATGATATGGGTGTTATAAATGATGGTTAAGACTAAGGAATTGATGATCCAACAAGTGAATTATGGGCTTGTACGAACTCTCATAAAATGAGTGCACAATAATCGATTGCAACCAATCTAGATGCATAACATCGGTTGTATTCCCTCATAAGTTTCTAATCTAGATGTATAGTATTGGCCACTTATAAGTGATTGCTCATGAATGCACATCTATCCAATTAAAGGACTAATCACTTTATAAATTCACCAACCACGATGTATAGTGTTGATGATTAACCTATCACAAGCAACCAACCTTGATATATAGAATTGATCACCCATTCAAGATTAGATTAAAATTGAGATTATTAAGTCTGGGTCTCTCTTGACGATGTACTCTCATTTGACCCTTCCATTCAATTTAGCTTAGGGAGATTAGGTAGATGTATACCCAATCACCCACACAAGCACATGAGTTTAAGAAGACCAAATATATGTATACCTAGTCAACTATCTAATTAATTCCCTCAGTCAATTAGCTAGGATAGGAATGTACCATCAGAGACAAACCAGTCAAGGGAAACAACTAAAGCAATAAATAAAACATAATTGATAGATTTAATTAGAATAAAATAGAGTTCATTACAAAGCCCAATGTCCACAAGTAATTCACATCAATCCCTTAGTGGGATGTTTAACTACTCATGACAATTACAATAAAACAATAAGGAGATAGGAGATAGGAAAGACCTATGGTGAGAAACTCCTCCTTTCTTAAAGCTTTGATCCAAACTCCTAGTGTCCTTGAGTGGATGATTATGAAAGATGGTTAGATTTGGTAGGTGTTAGTGTTTGGAAGAGAAGAGATTGATTTAGATCCAGAAATTTGTATATCCTTCTATTCTTTCGTAATAAGAACAAGACATATTTATAAGATTTCCAAAATAGAGCTAAAAATCGCTGTTGTGGCTGTTTGACATACCGAATGCACCGGTCGTTCACGGGTAAAGACCCGAGCAGTTACCCGTGCAATGCGCTAATGCTCGATTTTCACCTCTTGGTTTTTGGCAATTGAGCAGACAAATGTGTGGTTGCGCTTGGGTTATGGACCTACACATTGACCTGCACACTATAGCAATTCTTCATAGATTTCTGCATGTTTTCACCCAATTATAATACTTTTCATCCTTTCTTTTGAAATGTACGTAATTGCCAGCAAACATATCAAACGAGCCATAAGAGACATAAAAACACCTGAAAACAAGGCAGAGGTTAAGGAAATAAGGGCCTAAATATATAACTATTTTGGCACGATCAATAGCCCACCATGCATGGTATTCTAACTCCATGGGAAGGTGACATGCTTTTCCAAACACCAACCGATAAGGACTCATTTCAATAGGACTCTTGTAGGTTATCCAATGAGCCTGTAAAGTGTCATTCAATTTTTTTACCCAGTCCTTCCGTGTAGAATTTATCGTGGTGTCCAAAATCTACGTATATTCATGTTGTTCACTTAAACCTACCCCGAAGTCTTTGGGTGGTATAATATGGCTACTTTGTGTCGAACTCCATACTTCTTCTTCAGGTTACCGAGAATCTTATTATAAAAATGGCTTCCTCCGTCACTAGTTATCTTCCGTGGATTTCCAAAAATGGCTAGAATAATATCTTTCATGAATTTCACCACCACATTACAGTCATTAGTCCTCGTTGTGATCGCCTCCACCCATTTAGAGACATAGTCAACTCCTACCAAAATATAGTTGTTTCCTCCTGATGGCGAGAAGGGTCCAATGAAATCGATCCTCCAAGAGTCAAATATGTCAACCACTATGATCCCTTTCCATGGCCTTTCGTTCCTCTTCCCAATATTTTTTATGCGCTGGCACCTATAACGTGCTAAACAAAAATGGTAGGCATCTCTAAACAACGATTCCCAAATCTGCATACCATGGCTCTTCACCCTGTACTGCCCATAACTACTCATCTAGAAAGCTTTCTCTTTGAGAGATCACATCCTTTTCTATTGAACATTATTAAACCAGTCTGCTTAGGTAATCTATTTCCACATTTTGACAACCCTTCTTGTCTCGAATCTCCAAATCATTTCTTGTAACAGCAAAACCCATCTTATCAACTTTGGCTTTGCATATTTCTTCTGGAGAAGGTTTCTAAGTACTACATTGTCTGAGTACACAATCACATTTCGCCCTGACCAAATACTATCTCAATTTCTCAAGTGCGAAAATGACTGCCAACAACTACTTTTCTATTGTTGAAGAATTGAGTTTGGCATCCTTCAAGGTTTGAAAGGAGTAATGTATCATGTGTGGAACCTTATCGACCGCACCTACCAGATAGTCTGAGGCATCACACATCAGCTTAAACGGTAGATCCCAATTTGGTGGTGCTGTAACTGAAGTTGTGGTCAACGCCTCATTCCAAGTCTCAAAAACTGTTAAACTTTCTATATTAAATTCTTACTATTTATCGTTTTAGAGTAGGACATAGAGGTTTAGAAATATTTGAGAAGTCCCTGATGAACCTCCTATAAAACCCGACATATCCCAGGAATGACCTAATGTCATTTATGTTAGGTTTTAGATTGTGTTGGCATTAATTCCACATCAAAATGATGTTTACTTGTAATGATTTAGTTGTTTAGATTCATGATGATTCAAGCTTCAAAGAAGAAGGAACAACTAGTCAAAAAAAGTTCAAAGTCTTCAAAGAGAAAGGATGCAATATGGTTCTACAAAGGTATACTAAGACCTTATCTTTCTCTTACAAGGCTTAGGCACACACACACACACACACAATTCATACATTTGTGTCCCTGTATCGTTGTGCACCATTATAGGCACACACGTAAAATTCATTCATATGTGTCCCTGCATCGTTGTGTATCATGAATAACACATTCACACACTTGAAGATGAATGCTCATTCATTGGTATGAAAATAACATGTTTTAGAAAATGCATGATTAGAGACTATCTCTATGTAGTTTACATTCTAGTGTGAATTGTGTTTGTATGTGTATATGTTTGTATAACATGGATATTGAACTTGATTTTAGTATTAAATCATTCTTGATTGAGTTCCGGTCAATTCGGTTATACTATTGATTTCAAGTTCTAAGTCAAAAGATACTACACTTTCAACTCAAGTTGCATACATTATCTTCGTCTTCGTATATCGAGTCAAATTATTATTATCTATGTTTAGTATCTTATATGTCCACGTCCATGAGAGAGTTATGGTTCGTAATCCGTAAATGGATTCGAATTCTGAGTTCAGAGGCCAAAGAACGGTTGAAGAACGCGAGAGAAGTGCAAGGGAGGTGTACCATGGACAAAGGCCATCAAATGGTACAAGCCCGAGATGGTGCGTTGCCATCTCTGCCGTAACTTCTTGCTGCCTCGAGATGCCCACGCGTCATCTCGGGGAAGAATTCTCAAAGGGGGCATTTTGGTCATTTTGCTTCTATTCTTTCCCTCTCTTTAATATTTCCCTTCACTCTCACATTTCATTCTGCGAAGAAATTCAAAAACTTTAGTGATTAAAAGTTGAGAGTGTTTGTCTATTTATCCTCAATCTTTTCTCTGAAGGTTTAAGTTAGTTTTATTGTTGTTTTTAGAGTCTAATCTTACAAAAACGGGATTGCACCAAAATCAACTAAGGTACTGATTTTCTCTCAAAGTTTTCTCTTAAAACTTGGTCAATTGCCTTGGGTTTTCTTCTTCAACATATATATGTGTCTTATGATTGTTTTGATTTGAGTTTTTAACTCATTTAAAGCTAGATTGAGTTTCAATTGAAATCTCACATGTTGAGTTAGGTTTTGATTTATCCTATGTTTTCACATGTTTGGGATTGTATTATGCTAGCTTTGATTCTAGGACTATTTGATGATCTTTAATTGATTGATTTTGTGAAAAATAGTTCCTCACATGTATTAGGCTCTCTTTGGCTGAAATCTCACAATAATACATGTGCTTGTATTCTTTTGAGCTATTCATGTGCTTTGTTGAATCTATGAATAGGTAATATGCTCTAGAACTTTAGCTTTAATCTAACTGACTTTGTCACGTGATTTTAGCATGTTTTTGGTTTATGAGAATTAAACTTGATTATGTGTTAACTGAACATATCTTGTGATTCAAGTTTTAGATCTATGCATGTATCTAGGTTGTAATTAATGTTGAACATATCTTACATGATCTAGATGGATTAAACATGCATGATTGACTAGACTACATTTGTTTTGTGCATTCATGCTCATGTCTAGTATTTTCCATAGGATGTGTTGATTATAACATTCTAGGTAGCACAGCCGAGACAGCGACGGGTTCCATGCCCCTGCTTCGACTGATAACAAGCTACCATTCGAAAAGAAGTTCATTCCAGAGCCTTGACTTAAAAAAAACATATAAAAGCCCTCCTGGCTCTGGAACAAGCTCTTGCTCCTAGATCTCCGTATCAATCCTAACCTCATATCTTTTATAAAGGAGGTCTCTCACTAAGAACTAGAAGACTTGAAAGATTATGTTGCATGCTTGTTTACGTTTTGCATTCATGATCACCTAGTTGCCTTGTGAGAAGGAAGTCTTGACAATAGTTTTGAGACCTATGTTTTTGAGCAAGAAAGTCTTGGTAAGAGGTGGTAGACCTTGTATTGTCAAGCAAGGAAGTCTTGCCTAGGGTCGTGAGGATCCGAAAGGGTGAGCGTGGAAGTCTTGACTAGAGTCGGGAGGACTTAAATAGTTGAGCAAGAAGTCTTACCTAGGGTCGTGAGGACCTAAAAGGGTGACTGAGGAAGTCTTGAAAAGAGGTGTAAGGCCTCGAATTGTTGAGCAAGAGGGAGACATCTTCGTGAGTAGGATATGAAGGCAGTTTCTAGGTGAAGGGGTCACTTGAGAGATTGTACTTGTCTTATCTACTAGTGGATTTTGTTTGCCAGTGGTTGCTAACCTGTGGATGTTTCCTCTTCGGAGGTTTACCAAGTTTTATCTTGTGTTAACTTTTCTCTATCCTTATCTCTCTTATATTTGTTTTTGTTTTCGTTTTTTGAATACTATGGATAGAACTTTGTTTGTAAGTTGATTTCCTTTCTATAATATAGATTGTGTATGTGTTATGATTACTTGTTTGTTTCACACTTTGCTTGTTTTATATATTGATTAAGTGTCTTTAATTTATATATATATATATATATATATATATATATTGTGATACAAGCAATCTAGAGGGAAAAACTTTTGTTTGTCTCTAAAGGAGTCAAAAAAGGTGCCTAACCTAATCACCCCTCCTCTAGGTTAGCCTTGAGCATTTAACCGTGTTTGTATTTTCAATTGGTATCAATGCATTACACTAGATTGTACACAGTGAGAGTCCAGGTGATACATTCACGGTTTTTGCAAAGCTTTTAAAGTCATGGGTTTACAAGATGATGTAATGGCGGAATGAGGCTCAAATACTATGCCACCATTACTTCGAGGCACTAACTATGGGTATTGAAAGTTGAGGATGAAAGCCTACATCCACTCTATTGATGAAAGGGATTGGATGGTAGTGGAAGAAGGTTATAGTCCTCCTACCAAGGTTCAAGAGGATGGAACCATGATACTCAAGCCAAGGAGTGAATGGACAAGGAATGAGTTTGAGGTTGCTAAGTGGCACCATCGTGCTATGAATGCCATCTTTGGAGGAGTTGATGGGCATCAATTCTTCTACATTCAAAATCATGAATCCATAAAGGGTGCTTGGGATACTTTCTAAGTTACTAATGAAGGAACCTTAGCGGTGAAGAAATCAAGGCTTCAAATGTTGGCATCACAATTTGAAGGTTTAAGTATGGGTGAAGAAGAAAAGTTGGAAGACTTCCAATTCCGGCATCTTAACATTGCTAACCAATGTCAAGCACTTGAAGTACCTATCTCAAGAGAGCGTTTAAATTGGAAAATCCTTAGGTCTCTTACTAAGAGATTTAAATCAAAGGTGACGATCATTGAGAAAAGCAAAGATATGGATAGCATGAATATCGATGAGTTGCTTAGGTCTCTCCAAACTTTTGAGATTTGTTTAAAGCCAAAGATTAAGAGCAAGGAATCGCTCTCAGAGCTATTAAGGAGGAGAGTGATTATTAAAATAAAGAGATGACTCTTTTGGTTAGAAAGTTCAAAAAGTTTCTAAAGAAGAATGCCAAGCCTAAAGGCAAGCCTTCTAAGGAAAAACGAGTTAAGAAAACATCATCTCCAAGGAATGAGAAGAATAGTCAAGCGATGAACAAGAAAGATGTTCAATGCTACAATTGTCAACGTTTCGGTCACTTTGCTAGTGAGTGCACCAAGAAGCCATCTAAGAAAGACAAGAAAGGCAAAATTGTTTGCGGCTACTTGCAGTGATGATAATTCTAGTGATAATGAGAGCTCTAGTAGTGAGTCTTCAAGTGATGAAGAATTGGTGAGCAACTTTATAGCTCTAACGGCTTCTCATTTTCCACTAGATGTTGATGGTACAATATCTTTGAACAAAAACTTTGATACAAATCATCATGGAAGCTCTAGTTCCATTCCTACAAATCTTGAGTTGTTGGCCAAGATAGAGAATCTTGAAGAAGATAGAGATAATGCTCTAAGAGAGGTAGCTGTGAAGGATGATTTGATCAAGAAACAACTAGATGAGTTTGTGATTGTCACTAGTAGACTTCTTGGTGAGAAAGTTTAGAGAACTTGAAAAGATAAACCTTGAGAGGGATAATGTGATATCTTCTTTGAAGAAGAGAGAAAAAGAATTTATGAAAGAGATAGACACGGCTAAGGAGGCCATCAAGGACTTAGTGAATGAATCGGTAAGTGTTTCTAGTGTTAGGAATCTTGTTAACTCTCATAATGGTGAAGACGACTTGGAAGAAGTCGTGATTGATAAGAAACCACACAAGAAGAGAAGATCAAAAGCCAAGAAGAAGTTGGCGAACAAGGTATCTTTGCAAACTCATAGTGAAGCTAGTTCAACTCCAAAAGGTACAATCTCATATCTTATTCCAATTTGCCATTATTGCAGCACAATAGATCACATTAAGCCTAGGTGTTATAAATATATTGAAAAATGCAAATTAGGAAATGAATCTAGAGATAAGGATATTAAACTTCAACTTAAACATGCTAAGGTCTTGAAAGTTGAGAAACTTTATAATATTGCTAAGCATGAGAAGAAGTTGTGGAGTAGAAAGAAAACTAATCTTGTTCAACTTGACAAAGCTTGTGTTGAAAATGTTAGGGAAGAGTTTATTAATGATATTCTTGTCAATCAAGTCATTGAAGAACTTTACTCTAGATTTAACATTGTTGTTAAGGATGATATTGGAAATGTTTGTGTAGGTACACCCAAGAACAAGTTGTTCAAGGGTGAGTGCTCTTATCACTAAAATAATAAGCACATGTGAGATAGCTTTAAGGCTATATATCAATTGTGCTGAGAATTCTTGCTTGCTAGCTTTGAATACTCCATGTATTGATATGAACTTGGTTATCTCAAATCATGGTTGTTATGATGGTCAAAATTTATTGATTAACTTTAGAGAAGTTCTTTTGATATATGTGTTGATTGAGTTGAGATATTATGCTTTTTATACTCTTGTTGTGAAACATCGTCAACTTGGTGTCATGCAGACATTCAAGGCAAGAGTGCTCATAAAAAGGGCGGAAGTATGATATTTGATGAATATAATGTGCAAAAAGTTATCTCTATACTTTAATGCATGTTCTCTTAGATATTCATCCTTTGGCTCAATTTTTGATATACATCTCTTAGCATGTCATATTAGAGAATTTTGTATAGCATACATATGGTTCTTATTGACATTTGCTATTTTAGGATCTAATAGTGATATTGTTCACATTGATCTTAACTTTGATGATTGTTTGTGTATAGTATATTGAGTGGCATTACTTTTGAAAGTATGAGTTTCATATTCTTTGAAAGCTACTCATTAGAGAAGTAATGATCTTGAATAAGTCTATACTTATTGCTTTTAGATCATGTGCTTATGAGCCATACAATTTTTGTTTCTAAAAATTACACATTGCTTCTCTTATATGTTTTGCTAGTAGGTTGAGTTTACTAATATGTAAACATTGGATACACCTTGAAGTTTTTATGCTTAAGTACATTTAAAATGACCTATGGTTAGTATCCATTTTGCTTTGACAATTACATAGAACTCAATGAGCACCTTCATGGAAAGGGCTACACACATAGGTTGTGGAAGCTACCCAATGTTGGAAAAAGCTACACCACTGTGATGAGTGAAAGCCGTCATGAAGTGAATTTTGTTTATGTAAAAAAAAATGGAAAAAATCAGAGAAATGTTAAAAATGAAATCATAAAAAAAAAATCTTTGATTCAAAGCCTAAAAATAAAAGGAGGAAGGCTTAAAAAGGAGTTTAGTTGAAAATCAAATGAGCTCGGGTTGAAAAACAGAAATGGGATGACGAGCCACATGCACACACACACTCATATGTTGAAATCTATTCTCTTAAAAGCAAAAATTCCAGATGATAATCAGTTTGACTTTTTATGGAAAAAGCTTAAGATGAATAGTTGTTAGAAATTATTTGCATGTTGATTATCAAACTACTTCTTGATATATATTTGAAGCATATCTCTCACACACACTTTGTTTATGAGTATGATGATATTTTAGCAATTGTTGAAGCATTATGAGAGAACTTGAAAAATATTTGTGTATCTCTCTTAGTATATGAAGCTTATTTTGTTGATATTTCTTTAAATTGCTTGAATGTATGATTGTGTGAACATCTTTGTGAACTTTATGCTATCATTTATTTTAGTTATAGCATTTATCAAGGGGGAGCATTGTATGCTTAGACATTGTTCTCTTTTATGATATGTTCACATGCTTCATTTTGTTACATGTTGGCATATTTTGACTTAATGATACTTGTAGGATATTACTCACTATCTTTGTCATGCATGATGATTCATTCTTAAGTTATTTGTCTTTGTTTTTATATATTTGTGACTAATATGCTTGTTTTATCTTTCACTCACTTTTGTTGTTGTATATAACATCTTATAACACAAGAACAAATGGGAAGAACTAAGATTACCGGAAGTGGAAATCAATCGAATCCCATTGTGAAAGCCAAGTCTACCTCAAAAGGATCCAAAGCTTCAAGGTCAAAAGATTTAGGGATCTTTGGAACTAAGAAGATATATGAAGAGATAGGCATTGACTTAGGTAAGTATGAAGATTTTTATGTTCTTAAATGCATTAAGGATAGAAATTGGGAATCTTGGGTGAGCATGTTAGGAATAGTAAATGATACTCTTGTTTGAGAGTTTTATCTTGAATATAGAGAAAGTGCCACCTTATTGGATGCTTTGATATAGATTAGGGATGTTGTGTTTAGAGTTAACCCGGAAAACATTAACAAGTTTCTTGGGCTATCTAATGATATAGATTCGAACTTTCTAGATGTAGATGTCAATGAGGATCTTAATATCATGGGTAGAACTCTTTGTGACAATGCTTCTTTTGAGTGGAAAGGTAGAGCCTATATTAGTCAACATGAGTTAACCAAGGCTAGAGCATTTTGGCATCTATTCATTTGCGCTGACATTATTGGATATTCGAATTCAACCGAGTTGAATAAAGACAAGATCAAAATAGTGTATGCCTTGGTGACTAATCAACCTATAAACCTTAAGGATTTACTTATGCTTTATATTTATAGTGCAGCTTTGTCTACTAGAGGAGATAAAAAGCTTGTATTACCGGGGTTTGGTGTTAAGAGTAGAGGAGATGATGTGTTGGTACAACCCATGGAAAAGTATAGTGATAATTGTGTGTCATACATGTCATATAAGGATAAGGGTAAGACATGTGATACTTTTGGACTATTTAGCAGTTCTCAAGTTGATTGTCAAGATACTAGCACAAACATTCTTTCGGTTTGGGCTTTACATTTGAAGAAGAAGGTTGATGAGCTTAGTGCTATAGTTGATAAACAAAATGCTAGAATAAAAGAGTTGGAGGAATGTATTGCTTCAAGTTCAAGACAACCTCTCAAGCATTATGTTAGATCAACTACACGCTCATCTTTCTTTGGTGGACCAAGTAGCTAGTATTTGAGTCTTATGGTATGTTTCTTATCTTTTGGCATCATTTCATGTCAAAAAGGGGGAGAAAGAGTTGTTAGTTACTTAGTTTCTTTTTATGTTGTTTTTGAACTTTCAATGACATGTAATAATTAGTTTTAAGATTTGGTTAAGAATTATTGTATTTTGGCATGTATTGAGGGGGAGATACATGTATTTGTGGACTTAATTGTATATTCTTATCCATATTATATGTTGCCATTTGTTGTTTTTCTCTTGTATATACATTGTGCTTTGAGAGGATTTATATGTTGCTTCAAGATAAGATCAAGATGAAGTTCAAGAATTGGTGAAGATTAGTTATAGGAATCATACTCATTGTAATGTGAGAGAGTGATTTTATGACCTATCTTCATTTTTATATTTGTAGTAAATGTATAGGTGTTTTGACATGGAATTTGCCAAAGGGGGAGATTGTTAGGTTTTAGTTTGTGTTGGCATTAATTCCATATCAAAATGATGTTTACTTGTAATGATTTAGTTGTTTCAATTCATAATGATTCAAGCTTCAAAGAAGAATGAACAATAAGTCAAAGCAAATTCTAAGTCTTCAAAGAGAAAGGATGCAATTTGGTTCTACAAAGGTATACTAAGATCTTTTCTTTCTCTTACAAGGCTTAGGTACACACACACAATTCAAACATTTGTGTCCCTGCATCGTTATGTACCATTATAGGCACACACATACAATTCATTCATATGTGTCCCTGCATCATTGTGCACCATGTATAACACATTCACATACTTAAAGATGAATGCTCATGCATTGGTATGGAAATAACATGTTTTGGAAAATGTATGATTGGAAACTATCTCTATGTAGTTTGCATTCTAGTGTGAATTGTGTTTGTGTGTGTATATGTTTGTATAACATGGATATTGAACTTGAATTTAGTCTTAAATCATTCTTGATTGAGTTCTGGTCATTTCGGTTACGCATACTATTGATTTCAAGTTCTTAGTCAAAAGATACTACACTTTCAACTCATGTTGCATACATTGTCTTCGTCTTCATATATCGAGTCGAATTATTATTTTCTAGGTTGAGTATCTTATATGTCCATGTCCGTATGAGAGTTATAGTTTGTAATCCATAAACAGATTCAAATTCCGAGTTTGGAGACCAGAGAACGGTCAAAGAACGCGAGGGAAGCGCAAGGGGATTGCACCATGGCCGAAGGCCATGAAGTGGTGCATGCCCGAGATGCCGCGTGGCCATCTCGGCTGCAACACCTTGCTGTCCCGAGATGCCCACGCGCCATCTTAGGGAAGCAATAACAAAGAGGGGCATTTTCATCTTTAAGCTTCTTTCTTTCCGTCTCTTTTATATTCTCTTTCCCTCTCACATTTCATTCTAAGAAGAAATTCAAACTTGTGTGCAGAAATTTTCTCTCTACATTTTCTCACCTTCCAAACACCATAACTTCTTCATTTGAACTCCGATTTGAGTGATTCAAAGTTAAGAGTGTTTTTCTATTCATCCTTCATCTTTTCTTTGAAGGTTTGAGTGAGTTTTGTTGCTGTTTTTGGAGTATAAACACACAAAAACGGGACTGCACCTAAAGCAACTAAGGTATTGATTTTCTCTCAAAGTTTTCTTTTAAAACTTGGTCAATTGCCATGGGTTTTCTTTTTCAACTTATATATGTGTCTTGTGAATGTTTTGATTTGAGTTTTGAACTCTTTTAAAGCTAGGTTGAGTTTCAATTGAAATCATACATGTTGAGTTAGGTTTTGATTTTGCCTATGTTTTCACATGTTTGGGATTGTATTGTGCTAGCTTTGATTATAGGACTATTTGATGATCTTTGTTTGATTGATTTTGTGAAAAATAGTTCCTCACATGTATTAGGCTCTCTTGGCTGAATTCTCACATTAATACATGTGCTTATGTTCTTTTGAGTTATTTATGTGTTTTGTTGAATCTATGAATAGGAATATGCTCTAGAACTTTAGCTTATATCTAAATGACTTTGTCATATGATTTTAAGGTGTTTTAGTTTGTGTGATTTAAACTTGATTATGTGTTATTTGAACATATCTTGTGATTCAAGTTTTATATCTATGCATGTATCTAGGTTGTAATTAATCTTGAACATATCTTTCATGATCTAGATGGATTAAACATGACTGATTGACTGGACTACATTTGTTTTGTTCATTCATGCTCATGTCTAGTACTTTCCGTAGGATGTGTTAATCATAGCATTCTATTTTGCGTGCTTGTTTTCGTTTTGCATTTATGATCACCTGGATGCCTTGTGAGAAGGAAGTCTTGACAATAAGTGTGAGACGTATGTTGTTGAGCAAGAAGTCTTGGCAAGAGGTGTGAGACCTTGGATTGTCAAGCAAGGAAGTCTTAGCTAGAGTCCGGAGGACTCGGATAGTCGAGCAAGAAGTCTTGCCTAGGGTCGTGAGGATCCTGATAGGTGAGCGAGGAAGTCTTGACGAGAGTCGGGAGGACTCGGATAATTGAGCAAGAAGTCTTGCCTTGGGTTGTGAGGATCCGGTAAGGTGAAAGTGAAAGAAACCTCAGAAACCTCAGAAAGGAAGTCTTGATAAGAGGTTTGATGCCACAGATTGTTGAGCATGAGGGCGACATCTTCATGAGTAGGATATGAGTGTAGTTTCTAGGTGAAGGGGTCACTTGAGAGATTGTACTTGTCTTATCTACTGGTTGATTTTGTTTGTTGGTGGCTGCTAGCCCTTGGATGTTTCCTCTTCGGAGGTTTGCCACGTTGCATCTTGTGTCAACTTCTCTCTATCCCTATCTCTCTAGTAATTGTATTTGTTATTTGAATACTATGGATAGAACTTTTTATGTAATTTGACTTCCTTTATATAATATGTGTTACAATGGATTGTGTATGTGTTACAATTACTTGTTTGTATCACACTTTACTTGTTTTATATATTGATTAAGTGTCTTTAATTAATATATATATAAATTGTGATACAAGCAATCTAGAGGGACAAACTTTTGTTTGTTTCTAAGGGAGTCAAAAAAGGTGTCTAACTTATCGCCCCCCTCTAGGTTAGCCTTGGGCATTTAACCGTGTTTGTTTTTTCAAAGTAGCTAGTATTTGAGTCTTGTGGTATATTTCTTAACTTTTGGCATCATTTCTTGTCAAAAATGGGGAGAAAGAGATGCTAGTTGCTTAGTTTCTTTTTATGTTGTTTTTGTAAACTTTTGAACTTTCAATGGCATGTAATATTTAGTCTTAAGATTTGGTTACGAATTCTTGTGTTTTGGCATGTATTGAGGGGGATATACATGTATTTGTGGACTTAATTGTATTCTTATCTATATTATGTATTGCCATTTGTTGTTTTTCTCTTGTATATGCATTGTGCTTCGAGATGATTTGTAGGTTGCTTCAAGAGAAGATCAGATGAATTTCAAGAGTTGATGAAGATTAGTTATATGAGTCTTACTCATTGTAATGTGAGGGAGTGATTTTGTGACCTATTTTCATTTTTATATTTGTAGTAAATGTATAGATGTTTTGACATGGAATTTGCTAAAGGGGGAGATTGTTCAGTTTTAGATTGTGTTGGCATTAATTCCATATCAAAATGATGTTTACTTGTAATGATTTAGTTGTTTAGATACATAATGATTCAAGCTTCAAAGAAGAAGGAACAACTAGTCAATGCAAGTTCATCAAAGAGAAAGGATGCAATATAGTTCTACAAAGGTATACTAAGACTTTATCTTTCTCTTACAAGGCTTAGGCACACACACACAATTCATACATTTGTGTCCCTGCATCGTTGTGCACCATTATAGGCACATGCATAAAATTTATTCATATGTGTCCCTGCATCGTTGTGCACCATGTATAACACATTCACATAGTTGAAGATGAATGCTCATGCATTGGTATGAAAATAACATGTTTTAGAAAATGCATGATTGGGGACTATCTCTATGTAGTTTGCACTCTTGTGTGAATTGTGTTTGTATGTGTATATGTTTGTATAGCATGGATATTGAACTTTATTTTACTCTTAAATCATTCTTGATTGAGTTCCGGTCATTTCGGTTAGTCATACTATTGATTTCAAGTTCGAAGTCAAAAGATACCACACTTTCAACTCATGTTGTACATTGTCTTCGTCTTCTTATATCGAGTTGAATTATTATTTTTTGGGTTGAGTATCTTATATGTCCTTGTCCGTGAGAGGGTTACGGTTTGTAATCCACAAACTGATTCGAATTCCGAGTTTGGAGTCCAAAGAACGGTCGAAGAACGCGAGAGGAGTGCAAGGGAGGTGCACCATGGCCAAAGGCCATTAAATGGTGCAAGCCCGAGATGGCGCGTGGCCATCTCGGCCGCAACTCCTTGCTGCCCCGAGATGCCCATGTGCCATCTCGGGGAAGCATTCTCAAAGGGGGAATTTTGGTCTTTATGCTTCTATTCTTTCCCTCTCCTTTATATTTCCTTTCCCTCTCCCATTTCATTCTAAGAAGAAATTCAAAAACTTGAGTGCAGAATTTTCTCTCCATAATTTCCCACTTTCTAAAAAACATAACTTCTTCATTTAAACTCCGATTTGAGTGATTCAAAGTTTAGAATGTTTGTATATTCATCCTATATCATTTCTCTAAAGGTTAGAGTTAGTTTTATTGCTGTTTTTGGAGTCTAATCTCACAAAAATGGGATTGTACCAAAATCAACTAAGGTATTGATTTCTCTCAAAGTTTTCTTTTAAAACTTGGTCAATTACCTTGGGTTTTCTTCTTCGACATATATATGTGTCTTGTGATTGTTTTGATTTGAGTTTTGAACTCATTTAAAGCTAGATTGAGTTTCAATTGAAATCCCACAGTTGAGTTAGGTTTTGATTTTGCCTATGTTTTCACATGTTTGGGATTGTATTGTGCTAGCTTTGATTCTAGGACTATTTGATGATCTTTGATTGATTGATTTTGTGAAAAATAGTTCCTCACATGTATTAGGCTCTCTTCGGCCGAAATCTCATAATAATACATATGCTTGTGTTCTTTTGAGCTATTCATGTGCTTTGTTGAATCTGTGAATAGGAAATATGCTCTAAAACTTTAGATTTAATCTAAATGACTTTGTCACATGATTTTAGCATGTTTTTGGTTTATGAGATTTTAACTTGATTACGTGTTAATTGAACATATCTTGTGATTCAAGTTTTAGATCTATGCATGTATCTATCTTGTAATTAATGTTGAACATATCTTACATGATTTTGATGGATTAAACATGCAAGATTGACTAGACTACATTTGATTTGTGCATTCATGCTCATGTCTAGTATTTTCCATGGGATGTGTTGATCATAACATTCTATGTTGCATGCTTGTTTGCGTTTTGCATTCATGATCACCTAGATGCCTTGTGAGAAGTAAGTATTGACAATAGGTGACAGACATACGTTGTTGAGCAAGAAAGTCTTGGCAAGAGGTGGGAGACCTCAGATTTTCAAGCAAGGAAGTCTTGCCTAGGGTCATGAGGATCCGAAAGGGTAAGCGTGAAAGTCTTGACTAGAGTCGAGATGACTCAGATAGTTGAGCAATAAGTCTTGCCCAAGGTTGTGAGGATCCGGAAGGGTGAGCGAGGAAGTCTTGACAAGAGGTGTGAGGCCTCAGATTGTTGAGCAAGAGGGCGACATCTTCATGAATAGGATAGGAGGGGTCACTTGAGAGATTGTACATGTCTTATCTACTAGTGGATTTTGTTTACCGGTGGTTGCTAACCCGTGGATGTTTCCTCTTCAGAGGTTTACCACGTTATATCTTGTGTCAACTTTTCTCTATCCTTATTTCTCTTATATTTGCATTTGTTATGGATAGAACTTTTTTTGTAAGTTGACTTCCTTTCTATAATATAGATTGTGTATGTGTTATAATTACTTGTTTTTATCACACTTTGCTTGTTTTATATATTGATTAAGTGTCGTTAATTGATATATATATATATATATTGTGATACTAGCAATCTAGAGGGACAAATTTTTGTTTGAGCATTTAACTGTGTTTGTATTTTCAATTTACAGTCTGAGGTGGTGGCAGGCTTCTGATAACTTCCACTTTTGCCTTGTTGACTTCAATTCCCACACAAGAGATTATATGGATAAGAATGATCCCATGTTGTACCATGAAGTGGCACTTCTCCCAGTTTAGACCAAGTTTTTGTCTCTACGTCTCTATAATACCAACGACAAGTTTTGAAGGCACAAGTTGAAAGAGTCCCCGAACACTAAAAAATCATCCATGAAGACCCCTTTAATCTCACCTACCAAATAGGAGAAAATCGATACCAAGCATCTTTGAAAAGTCCCATTGGCATTGCAAAGCTCAAATGCCATCTAACTGTATGCACACATTCCGAATGGACAAGTGAACGTGGTTTTCTCTTGTTTTTCCAGGGCTATTGTTATTTGGTTGTACCTTGAGTACCCATCCAAAAAGTAATAAAAGTTATGTCTATTCAACCGTTCCAATACCAGATCAATGAAAGGCAAGAGGAAACGGTAATTCTTAGTCACTGCATTCAACTTCCTATAATCAATACAAACACGCCACCTAGTCTAAAGTCTCTTAACCACCAATGTATTTCTTTCATTCTTCACTACTGTAACCCTAGAATTCTTCAGCACAACATGAATAGGATTCACCCATTTGTTATCTAATATGGGATAAATGATCCCCACATCCAAAAGTTTCAGGATCTCCCTCTTAATAACCTCTTGTAGGATTGGGTTTAGCCAACTTTGTGCCTCTCTAAATGGTTTTATGTCTTCGTCTAACAACATATTATGCTTGTAAATGGTGGGGCTAATACCCTTGATGTCTTTCATAGTCCACACAATCGCTCCCCTATATTCTCTTAAGACCTCTAGTAAACCCTTGCTCTCCTTAAACTCATCCAAATCAGTAGCAATGATCACTAGTTTCTTATATTCTTCATCAAGGAACACAAAATTCAATCCAGATGAAAGTGAATTCAATTCTAACTTTTAGGAAGTTTCCTTCTATGACATTATGTCTTCTCTACTAAACCCACCCAAACTATCCCTTGGATTTTTTTCATCTTGCTCTGAACATCCATCAATTAAATCTATACTCAAACCATCATCAAAATGCTCCCTAGTAAATTCTTCTTCAGTTGCTTCCTCTACCTCTTCTTTTATCATATCCACTATGTAGCAGTCATGAGACCCAACTTGATAGGAGAGTGAATAAAAAAATCTTGAATTCCACCATCTCATCCAACACTTTCATTGTTAGCTTCCCTTTATACATATCAATAACCACTCTAGATGTCGCCACAAATGGATGACATATAAGAAGCTTCATATCCTTTTCATCATGACCTTCATCCATATCAATCACTATGAAGTTTGCCAGGATGATTAGCTTCTTGATCTATATCAAAACGTCCCCCACATTGCCCTTCTAGTTCCTTGAAGATGAGTCAGTTAACACAAGAGACATATTGGTGGGTCTGAGATCATTAAGGCCAAGCTTCTTGTAGATAGAGAATGAGATAAGGTTAATACTAGCATACAATATTGGGATTATGCTCAATAGCAAGAGTGTAGTAATGTATTTGACAACCTTTTCATATTAATAAAGTGATATCTAGTTTAACAAATCTTATAGCTTTTATAGTTTACTTATTATAACTGTCAAAAGTAAATAATCATAAGGTCAAAAAACTATGAGAAAAGAAGAATTGTTTGTGCATCTAGATATGTATGAGGTAGATATAATTCTTTACTAGTCTTGAACAATATTCACAACTTAACGTAAATGTTAGACGCATTTACCTTTTTAAAGCTATAGATTTTTTTGTTAGCATTGGAGAGAGATCAAACGTGATATGATGAATCTAAAATCATCAAAGTGTTGTGTCTTTAGGAAAAAGAATCTAGTGCACTGGGTGCATTGAATAGGATCACAGTGAAATACTTTATCTAGAACCGTCAATGGATAAAAGTTTTCACGTGAAGACAATAGGAGAGTCTTTCAATCCCGAGATAAATGAAGGACTTATGGCTGCAAGTGTTATCATTTGTGCTATCAATGAATATGATTATATAGCATAGCCTATCCTCGATAGTTTTATGGAATTCATTTGTTAATCGATAGAGAACTTCATTTAAAGATATGGACAACGTGGATCTATTTCATAAATGTGAGTAGAATATCATCATATGGATATTTTGAGATATAGGATATTAAATCTTAACGTTAAGTTTTCAATATTGTCTATTGAAAAATGGCTTCTGGACAAGTCAAAATATCCAAGTTCAAAATATGGTCATATGAGTAAATATGGCAACTAGGAGAGCTATAGGCGGTGTATGAGCTCTTGGCGATTACTAGAATTCTTCACGAGGATACACTATCTGCATTGAGATTGTCTAAGGTACAAATGATGAATATTAACTTATTCTATCTTTATTTAAGAGTTCAATTTTAGATCCTTAGTGGAATGAACTAAAACAAATAGATTAGACCTAAGTAAATCATTTGTTAATTGTGATTAGCTTTTGTCTATTGGAGCTTAAATTTAGATAGCCCGCCAAGATCCCTAATTCACACGAACATGTATGCATCACTTGATTTATTCTACCAGACCAATTTCTAGGTCCATTTAGAATTGTTTTGGATTTCGGAATCAAAAAATTTTGGAGAGATGCGGTCATGTGTGATCAAGACACACGGGAACTCATCAAGAAACCAGGAATAGGCAGCCAATGATTTGGGATTCCTTGGGAGGCCCTAATGGGGTACGATTAGCATTCCTTTAATACATAAAGAATATAATTTGCACATTTTCATAAAATGGGTTTTTTAATTTTATTAACGTTTTAATTTGTGGCATGTGGACATGTTTTTTTTAAAAGTAAGAATGTGTCTAGTTCACATGTGGACTTTTTATTAGAAACCAATGGATTTAATAAAATGGAAATTATAATATTTGGCTCATGCATTGGCTTAGGTGGCTAGGGCTTATAAAATAGCCTAATATATTGTTTTTATTTTATTATTTAATTAAATGGAAATTAATTCATTAATTAATTATTTAATTAAATGATAAAATCTGTTTCCCAGTAGGAGAAGGTCTCCTAGTGTCATACTATTGTTGGTAGTATGATAAGTATCAAATACTTTATTTGATAAGTATATATATAAAAGGAATTTATTTATCTAGTTAAATTTGGAAGTATTTGATACCTATCAAAACTCTGGTTGACTATTGGTCAAATTAGGAAGTTTTTGATAAAGTCATAATTTATTTATATTCAATAATTGGTTGTTGGATAAATACACTATTGAGTTAGAATAAGAGTCTACCTAGAGAGTGGATTCTTGTCTACCAAGTAAATCCCACATATGACAGAATTTGGACACTCATATATATATGGCTACGCATTATTTGGCCAAGCCAGAATATTTCTCCAAGAAAAAAGGTTTTGGAACCTTAGAATTTTGAGTGAAAAAAATTTGGTTCTTGCTCATGATAAATTTGTCCAACTCTAAAATAGGTGTATATAGAATTCGGCCAAGCATAGAGAAAAGAGGAAACGTTTCTATTTTTGATAGTGTACTAGTATTCTTTACATCAATATGGTTTTGTGTACAAAAATCGAATCAGGTTCACGTGAGTTTCAATCAAATAGATTGATAATTCTCAAATGACCAAACGTTCTTAGGTTTTCTCTAGGAGGATTATTGTGACAAACAAAAGAAAAAGATTTTGTTTGTTTCCATCCTCAGGTATACAATTCAAAGAAAAAGTTACGGATTCATGTTCGTGATTAGATTGGAAGATCTTACGGATTCAAATTCGGCGCAACTTTAATCGTCATGTGGAAACGTTACGATATTTATTATATGTTATTCAATAAAGGGGTAAGGTTCATGTGATTTTCCCTCCCGCCGTGCAATTTTTCCTACAATTGGTGTCCTAGCCTGGATGCACTCTTGATTAATAGATGTATATATGTGAATCTTTTTTGTTTATTGTAAATATGTATGTTTTAGAAACAGATGACACTCTAGGTATTCTTATATATATATATATATATATATATATATTTACATTGGAATGTATGGATATATATATATATATGGTTTTATAATGTGATTTGTTATTGCTCAATTTTGGTCCTAGAATTTTAATGTATTTTTTATTTGGAATTATAACAAGAAGGGTGGACTATCATCGCCATAATTTCCTTCTTGGTAGTTGATATGTTTTTTTTTTAATGTTGTAATAAAAAATTTGTTGTAATATATTCAATTTTCAAAGAATCGAAGAATTGAAGAATTCGAAGCAGAAAAAGTAGCAACGGAGTAACCTGGAGTAGCCGCACATGGGTTCGGGTGCGTAAATGCCCAAACACGAGACCTTTGGACCGTGCCGTTTGATGACTTGCTCACCAAGTTAGGATTAGGGTTTTGTATTTCAAACAATGTAATTTACCGATTTTTATAGGGCGGACCAAGATTGTGGCTATTTACTTTTCCATAAATATTGCAATATTTGTCATTGTTTGATAATATGTCATGTAGAATATGAGTGCCACTCATATATCTCTTTTAGTGTGAACAAGCATCGAATGGTTTAGGTATCTAATTGGCTTCTAGATAACTTGGTAAATCATTCAATGGAATTCGATCACACGTCTTAAACAATTGAGTGGGATAAGGTGTTTGAACACCTATGGCCTCCAAGTTTAGTTAAGCTTTATGTTTTGTATGATAACAATCCAAGGGGTATTCATGAATGGAATTTAGCATGATACTTCCTTACAAGAATAGACTAGACATTTGACTCAAACGATATCTACTCTTAAGGGAGGGATATTCGTGAGGGAATATATTGAAGGTCGATAACTTAGTAACACACTCAATGTGATTTATTAGTATCCTCCCAAAATTTCTTGTTATTAAAATCCTAAGGCTAAAATTAAAAATGTTGGTTATTATGTTAACAATGAGGTGGGACCAAGTCCAACTAGTAGATGGTGCGAACTCCCAAAGGAGGCGTGACATTTATGGGTGTTGGATCACCGTTGAATTTTACGATTAAATTATTTTATTTAATTCAAGATAAATATTCGAAAGTGTTTTATCATGATTGTTTACTTATATAATTTTAATTTTCTTAACAAGAAATCATGAGCCCATCCCTAATCAACATCCTAAAAGATGATACTTTAACTGGTGATAATTATGTCACATGGAAAAGAAAAATTGGGTTGTTGCTGCAACTTGAAAAGCCTAAGTTTGTTTTTTGTACCCTTAAACCACCAACTCCTACTAGTGAATCTACCGAGGAGCAAATAGACGGTATCAGCAGTGGGAGACTTCTGATGAGATGGCCAAATATTACATTATGGCCATCATCTCTGACGTGTTGCAATAACATAAAGGAATAAAGACTGTTGTCGATATAATGATGTCTCTGGAAGAGAGGTTTTCTATAAAGTTCAGGATGACTAAGAGAGATGCAGTTACTGCTTTCATGAATCTTCGGATGAAACCAAGACAGGTTGTGAAAGATCACATGATGAAAGTCATAGCACATCTCAACATTACTAAACTCAATGGTGCTGAGATAAATGGCGAGATGAAAATTGATATGATTGTCAACTCATTGTTGGAATCCTTTGATCAGTACAAGTTGGACTACACCTTGAACAATAAGGAATACACCTTGTAAGGCCTGATGTAAGATGTTCAAAGCGCTGAAAAAATCCTTGTGAAAGGCAAGGGACAAGAGATTTATACAATAGGTAAAGTTGCAACTTTTAAGACCTGCAAGAAGGTCAAGAAACAACATAAGAAATAACAACTTGGACCTACCAAGAGGAGACTAAGAAAGTAACCAAGATCAAAGGGAAGTGATTTCTTTGTGATGAAAAGGGACATAGGAAAAGAAATTGCCCAAAGTCTCAGGACAATAAGGAAGAAGGTAATATTAATTATCATGAAACATGTTTTCTAGCAGATTCTATAGATTCTTAGATCATATACTCTAGAGCCACTAATCATGTTTGTCATTCCTTACAGGGTTCAAGTAAAATAAAAGGCTTAATGCGAATGAATTCAACTTGTGTTTAGGCAACAGAGCGTTAGGGTCTGCCAGTGCAGTGGCAGATATTAGAATTAATTTAGATTTTTATAAGCATTTAGATCTAATAGACGTTTATTATGTACCTCAATTTAAGAGGAATTTAATTTTAGTTTCTTGTTTAAATAAATTTGGATATTCGGTTACTTTTAATAACGGTTTTATTATTAGTAGGAATAACAAATTTGTTTGCAAAGGTACATTGGAAAATGGTTTATTCTATTTGCAAAGCAATATCATTCACTTGTTAGACACAAAATCAACAGAACCTAATCATAAAAGAGTAAAATTATCAAAAGATGAAACCTACCTATGACATTTGCTCCTGGGTCATATTAACCTTGATAGGATCAAAAGATTGGCTAGTCATGGACCTTTAAGTGACTGAAAGGTTGATGATCTACTAACTTGTAAATCTTGTTTGGAAGGTAAGCCGACCAAAGGCACAAGAGCCACTAAATGTTTAGGATTAATACACACTATGTATGGTCCTATGAGCATTCAAACTAGAGGTGGATATGAGTACTTCATCACTTTCATTGATGATTACTAGAGATTTGGCTATATCAATCTAATGAGAAATAAGTCAAATGCGTTTGACATATACAAAGCATTTAAAGCTGAAGTAGAAAATCAGCTTGAGAAACACGTGAAAATCTTGAGGCCTGATCATGGTGGAGAATATCTATCAGGTGAGTTTATGCAATATCTTATTGATAATGGGATAATTTCTCAATTTTCTACGCTAGGTACACCTCAACAAATTGTTGTGGGAGAAAAGAGAAATAGAACTCTTTTGGACATGGTTAGGTCTAAGTTAACTTATTCAACGCTTCCTAATTCTTTTCGGGGATATGCTTTACAAATTACTATGTACATTCTAAACAATGTACCATCTAAGTTGATTTCTAAAACACCGCATGAGTTGTGGACTGGGCGAATGCCTAGTTTACAACACTTAAGGATATTTGGATGTCCTACACACGTGTTAAAAGGAAAGATAGAAAAGAAGGAGTCTCATTCAAAAACGTGCATATTCGTAGGGTATCCAAAAGGAACTAAAGGATATTATTTCTATAGTCCTTCAGATCTTGAAGTAATTTTTTTTTTACAAATGTTAAATTTATGGAAAATGACTATACGAAAAATTTTGTGCCTAAAGTAGAATTGTCTTGAATGAGCTTTCAGATACAATTCCACAAGAGGTTTCACAACCTAGCCCAATTGTAAGTTCCACACCAACACAAGATTAACAACCAACCATTTCTAGTCTTAGTAGGAGGGTTAGTAGACAACCCGAGAGATACATCGGTCTAGGAGAATCAATAAAGAATCTCTCATATGACAATGATCCCTTCACATACAAAGAAGCCATGGAAGATGTTGATTGTCGCTATTGGAAAAATTCAATGCAGTCCGAAATTGAATCTATGTTCAAAAACAAAGTTTGGTCTCTTATGGACTTGCCTGAAGGGATAAAACATATGGATGCAAGTGGGTATACAAGAGAAAGAGAAGAATGGATGGAAAGGTAGAAACATTTTAAGCTAGATTGGTAGCTAAAGGTTACACACAGAAGGATGGTATCGATTATGAGGCAACCTTCTCGCTTATGGCCATGCTCAAATCCATTAGGATACACTTATCCATTGCGGCATCTCTAGACCTAAAGATTTGGTAAATGGAAGTCAAGACAACTTTCCTTAATGGAAGTCTTGATGAAAGCTTCTATATGATGCAACCAGAAGGATTCATTGAAAAGAGCTAAGAGGAATTGGTATGCAAGTTACAAAGATCCATATATGGATTAAAGCAAGCATCCAGATCTTAGAATAAAAGGTTCGATCAAGTTGTGAAAAGTTTTGGATTTATTCAAAACCTTGATGAACCATGTGTATACAAAAGGATCAAAGACAACAAGTTGGTTTTCTTAGTTCTTTACGTTGATTATATACTACTCATCAGAAATGATATAGGTTCATTGATATCAGTAAAAGAATGGTTAGCAAAACAATTTGATATAAAAGTCCTGGGAGAAGGAAGTTATATTCTTGGTATCCAAGTTATAAGGGATAGAAAGAATAGGATGATTGTATTATCCCAAGCTTCATACATAGATGAAATCTTGTATAGATTCTCCATGCAAGATTCCAAGAAAGGTATGTTACCTTTCAGACATGGAATCAAACTTTTTAAGGATCAAGTTCCTAAGAATGGGCATAAAGAGCAATTCATGAGTAGGGTTCCATTTGCCTCAGCAGTTGGAAGTCTCATGTATGCAATGCTTTGCAACAGCCCAGATATTTGTTTTGTTCTTGGTATAGTTAGAAGGTTTCAATCGAAACCTGGTCCTGAGCACTGGATGACAGTTAAGAATATTTTCAAATATCTCAGGAGAATGAGAGATTATATGTTTTTTTTACTCTGGAGAGGATTCAATTCCTAGTAGGATTCTGACACCCGAACATCAACTTCAGAATCTGTGTTTACTCTTGGAGGAAAGGCAGTCATATGGAGGAGTATCGAGCAATCTTGTATTGTTGATTCCACCATAGAAGCTGAGTATGTTTCCGCATGTGACTACTAAAGAGGTTATCTGGCTTCACCAATTCTTGATTGAGTAGGAAGTGGTTCCTAATGTGAATAAGCAGATCACTAAATATTCTGACAATGGTGGAGCAGTGGCTAATTCGAGAGAACAAAGAAGTCATAAAAGAGGGAAACAAATAAAAAAAAAGTATCATCTTCTGAGGGAAATTATGCATTAGGAAGACGTGACAATAACCAAGATCGTGTAAACAAAAATCTTGCGGATCCCTTCATAAAGGCTTTTCTACAAAAGAGTTTTGATGGGCACCTAGAGAATAAGGTTATAGGAGATATGACACATTTGAAATACTTTATCGAGAACCGTCAATGGATAAAAGTTTTCACTTGAAGATAATCGGAGAGTCTATCTCAATCCTGAGATAAATGAAGGACTTATGGTTGCATGAGTATGATTATAGAGCATAGTCTATTCTCGATAGTTTGGTTGTATTCATTTGTTAATCGACAGATAACTTCATTTATAGATATGGACATCGTGGCTGCATTTATTAAATGTGAGTAGAATAACATCATATGGATATTTTGAGGTACTGAATAGTTAATCTTAACGTCAAGTTTTCAATAGTGTCTATTAAATTATGGCTTCCGGACAAGTCAAAATATCCAAGTTCAAAATGGGTCATATGAGTAAATATGGTAACTAGGAGAGCTATAAGTGGTCTATGAGCTCTTGACGATTAATGGTGTTCTTCATAAGAATACACTATCTCCACTGAGATTGTCTAGGGGAATGAACTAAAACAAATAGATTAGACCTAAGTGAATCATTTGTTGATTGTGATTAGGTTGTGTCTATTTGAGCTTAAATTTAGATAGCCCGCCAAGATCCCCAATTCACACGAACTTGCATGGATCAACTGATTTATTCTACAGGACTAATTTCTAGGTCCAACTAGAATTGTTTTCGATTTCAGAATCCAAAAGCATTGGAAAGGTGCGGTCTTGTGTTATCAAGACACACGAAAACTCTTTCAGATACCTAGAATACGTGGCCAAGGACGTGGATTCCTTGGACGGCCCTGTTGGGGTGCGATTAGCATTCCATTAATACTTTAAGAATTTAATTTGCACATTTTAGTTAAATGGGTTGTTCAAATTTTATTAATGTATTAATTTAAGGCATGTGGGCTTGTTACTTTTTTAGTAAGAATGGGTCTAGTTCACATGTGGACTTTTTAATAAAGTCCAATGGATTTAATAAAAATAGAAAAAACAATATTATGCTCATGAATTGGCTTGGGCGGCTCGGGCTTATAAAATAGCCTAATTTATTGTTTTTATTTTTTTATTTGATTAATTTATTAATTATTTAATTAATTAATTAATTAATAAAAAGATCAAATCTGTTTCCTAGTAGGAGAAGGTCTTCTGGTGTTAGACTATTGTTGGTGGTATAAAAAGTATCAAATACTTTATTTGATAAGTAGTTAAATAAATGGAATTTATTTATCTAGTCAAATTAGGAAGTATTTGATATCTGTCAAAACTCTAACTGACTATTGGTCAAATTAGAAAGTTTTTGATAAAGTCACAATTTAATTTATATTCAATAACTAGTTATTGGATAAATACACTATTGAGTTGGAATATGAGTCTTGGTGTGGAAAAGAATTCTTCTTTGAGTAAGGATTCTTGGGCACCAGGAAAGTCCACCTAGAGAGAGGATTCTTGCCCACCAAGTAAATCCTCCTTAGGAAAGGATTTGGACACCTATATATATGGCTATGTAGAATTCGGCTAGGTCATAAGATTTCTTCAAGAGAGAATTCGGCCAAAAGAGGCTTTGGAACCTTAGAATCTTGAGTGAAGTAAATTTGGTTCATGCTCTATATAAATTTGCCCAACTCCAAGATAGATGTATGTAGAATTTGGCCAAGCATAGAGAAAAGAGCAAACATTTTTGTTTTTGTTAGTGCACTAGTATCTTTTACCTCAAAAGGTTTTGTGTATAGAAATCGAATCGGGTTCACGTGAGTTTCAATCTAATAGATTAATGATTCACAAGTGATCAAAAATTTTTGGGTTTTCTCTAGGAGGATTATTATGACTAACAAAAGAAAAAGATTTTGTCTGTTTCCATCCTCAGGTATACATTTCAAAGAAAGGGATTCCACACTCCTAGGTGATTCATGTTCGTGACTGGATTGGAAGATCTTACGGATCCAATTCGGTGCAACATTAATCATTACAAAAAAAATGTATGATACTTTATTATATGTTAATTAATCAAGGGTTAAGGTTCATTCTTTTAAAGGATTTTATTTTTAAATATACCAAACCCCTTTTCCCCTTCCATCGTTCGATTTTTTCTACATCTAAATCCAACATCGCTCTCTCATGTTTCATTCCTCCAATGATAATGCCTATTATAAAACTTCATGGGCCTTTCATCTTTTAAGGCAAGGTTTTCTAGATTACCGCACTTACATTCTCATTCAAGCGCTCTTGTTATCTAAGCCTTAATCTCTCCTTATCCTTTCTTAGTTCCTTGAAAAAAAGAATTGTACACAGGTATCCTCTAAATGATATCCAACAATGGTATATTGATGCTTACTGTGGAGAGGACATCATAAATGTCCCAAAATGACTGCTCGAGCTTGGTATTCTTCAACCTTACCGGAAAGGGTATGGGCAGAATAGAGGGATTAGGTGACTTGTCAAGTTGTGGCCTTGGTTTCGGATTTGTTACCTCGGTATCCTCTTCTTTCTCTAACTCATTCTCACCCATTTATTCCACTTATGCTCTTTCCTCTTCCTCGACAGTAGTTTCCTTCCTTTCATCCCCCAATACTCTTCCACTTCGAAGAACTGCCATTGCCCTTACTTGTTTGGCTTGGCTTGAAAACCTTCATTTCTCCCTTTCTAGCAAGGCCTCTGTCAACTTCCCTATCTTTATATCAAGACCATGAATGGAAGCATCTATACAACTAGACCTTCTGTCATTCTCTTGGATGTACCTATTCAGATTCTCTCTTGTCGACCTCTGTGATGCTTGAATAACTTGTGTCACTTGTTGGGCCGACTAAATGAAGCCTCTCACTTCTTCTTATGACCTACTCTTCTGCTGAAAGAAATTAGAATGTCCTTGGTTGTAAATATCCTTCTCATGTGCTTGTTTCAATGCTTGTAATGTCTGTCAGGTCTTATGTTGAGATGACATAATCTCTTCGCGCATCTAAAAGCTATCTCTCATAAAACCCTTCATCTCTTCTTAGAAAGATATGGTCTCGGCCTCATTAGGGTCCTATTGGAATTCTTAGCTATTTCCCTTCTTTTGATTATATGAATCATCATACAGCCCAAAGCTTGGCCCTAAATATTGATAAAAATAATCCCGGAAAACCGGAAACAACAAAGAACAACACTACCTAACGCACTTAAAAGAAACCAAAAGGGCAAAAGTACTACCAACAATATCAAATGCAAACACATGCATGCAAACAAAGCAACCAAAACAATAAAAAAAACAATTGAAAACTAAAAACTATTAAAACACTGAACCAACTAAAACTAAAGCAAATCTAATCACCAGTAAACACGTCGTTCCCCAAAATTTTCTAGCAAGTGTCATTTCGGTATGAAAATGCTTATCATAAATAAAATTTATAAAACCGCAACAATCCCTCAAAACGTGTAAAAACAAGTAAAGTGGATCGATGGATAGCATTGATCAAATTGACACTCTAATATTAGTTAAGCTAAAAAGTAAAAGAAATTATTGGCTTAGAAGTTATCAGCTAAAATTATCAACTAATGTAAATACAATTAAACTAAACTAAGATGGAACTAATGCTAGGAAGAATGTGAAATGGTAAGATAAGATATGAGATGGTAATGAGAGTTAATGCAATCACAACACAAATAATTTGTGATACATTGAAACTTTGAAGGATTTATCTGTTTTTTTAGAGTTAATCTACCTTTAAAGGTGTTTTAAAATCAATAACTCTCACTTGCAACTACTTGGTCAGATAGATTCTAATGGTTTGGAATGACTTGAAAAGGCATATTCATAATCCACCCCACTTCATTGAAGTCGGTATGCATCAGATGAGCATATTCACGACACATCCCTTCCATTCAATTGAACTAGTTTTAAACACCTTGAAGTGTGTATTTAACTTTGCTTGAGAGAGGGCATATCTACCCATTCCAAGAAGAAATATATTACGTCTTAAAAACTCAAAATAAATTGATACTATTCATGAACCAAAAGAGGGAATATCTACTTCAAGAAGTAATCATTTGCATTGAAAATCAATAAATTAAACTAAACAATCAAATAATAAAGATATAATGGACCACCCACAATTCATGTATAATTATGTTACACACATTATAGGTTTTGTTTGCTCATAATCAAAAAACAGAGAAGAAATAATAAATCAAGAGAAAAGTAAAGACCCATTAGCATATTGTGATATCTTCAAGTCTCCGAGCGCCTCTCCTCCACCAATGTATAAAATTCGTGCTCCTTGAGTGTGGGCATGTGTGTATTGTGACAAGGAAATAAAAGGTATGATATATGAGTTATATTTGAGGGAAACTGGTATGAAATGGTTGATGATAGGTTTAGATTATGTGGGAGGACATTCTAAGATCTAAAAAAGAGAAAGGCAGAGTAAAAGGCTAGGTGGGCATGTGGGTGATATCAGAACAGAATCTATTTATACCATTATGAAAATATGTCTGAAAAGTTGATGTAAATGTATTTTGTTATGTAGTGCATGGGCCTGACTTTACAATGTCCGCTAGTATGGAACCGCGTAGTGACCCGCGTATATGGTTTCTAGCCATCTTTTGTCCCTTGATTCACTGGAAGTGCGCAGGTTCTTACTCACGCACTGGGCTTCTTCTTGAATTCTTCAACTTAGATCGTGTGCAGTGCATGGGTTCTTACCCGTACACTAGGAACATCTTCAAGTCATCATCTCCTCAGTTTGTGGATAGTGCGATAGTGTAGACCAGCGTAGCCTTAAAAGTACATGGGTAAGGTCACTCGCATAGTACCTGCGCACTGAAACTTGCAATTCCTTCTCAGCCAAAGTGTGCTGGTATGCCTACTTTCTTGTATGGGTATGGACCCGTAATGGGGCCCGTGCTTTGGGCTTTCTTTCTTGACTTTTGGCTTGTTTTGTGCCCGAGACTCCCCCTTTGCATCTCAAATACCTGAGATACATTATAAGTCTGCAACCAATAGAAAAGAGCCTATTAGAGAAAAACAAAATGCACAAGAAAATGAGACAAAGAACATGGAACTGAGGCCCAAAACATAGTACAATTTTGACCTGATCATAGCTTTAGGAGGTTTCTTGTCTTGATCTTTAGAATGGCGCCACGGGTTATTTGAAACCTCAAAGAAGATAAGAGAATTCGCAAAGAACTAAGTGTTATAGGGAGACTCTCTATGTCTACTTGGCTATACAGAGACTGTTGTTAGCGTAGTATTGATAAGGGAGGACGATAACAAACAATTTACAGCGTACTGTGAAAGTAGGTTGCCATTTAATGTAGAAACTCGGTATAGTCAACTAGAAAACCTAGCGCTTGCTTTCATCGTGGCAGCCAGAAAACCTCGACCTTACTTTCTATGCCACTTGATAGTCATGCTCACGACACATCCACTTAAAAGCATACTAAACAAGCCAGAGTTATCCGATCGACTTATGAAATAGACAGTGAAGCTCAATAAGCAAGACATCTCTTATCAATCCAGAATTGTGATCAAATCTCAGACAGTACCTGATTTTGTCACTGATTTTTCCTCTAATTCACAGGTGTGGGTCGAAAAGAAAATGGTGAACACTGTGACCAGTTCAACCACATAAGTGTGAGCATTAGCAGTTAACGGCTTGAGCAACATCAAGGGAAGTGTACTTGGGTTCGTCCTTTGATCTCCTGTAGGGATCATCCTTTGATCTCTTGTAAGGATCATAGTTGACCAGGCAATAAGTTGGGAATTCAAAGCAACTAACAATGAGGTAGAATACAAAACTTTTATTGCAGGGTATGTACCAAGTGAGAGACCATAAGATGTCAACTTATCTTGACCTTGCACAAGAATTAAAGTCGAGCTTCAAGGACTTTAAGCTCTAACAAATTCTACAATAGAATTTTTTTTGATCAAATCCCTTAGCAAATCTTGTTTCAAAAATGCAAGTGACTGAATGCATGGTGACCCCAGTGGTGTACTTGCAATGGCATGCTGTTTGGAATGATAAAGTGCAAATGCAAGTCTCATCGATCGATCCAAATCCGAACTGGATGACACCTATCATCACATACCTCGAGCATGATAAACACTAGAAGGTTAGAATGAGGCAAGAAGAAAATAGCTAAAGCAACCATATTCAGCATGAAAATAGGAATACTCTATAAACGTTCATTTGTAAATCCCTACCTCTTGTGTGCGAAACCCTCGATGGCCAAATCAGTTATAGTCGATCTATAAGCCATAAAATGTGGGAACCACTCCGGATCATGGGGCTTATCTCATCGAGCGATAACAACAGAATATTATTGGCCAACCAAGAGGTCCGATGTGCAGGAGTTCATAAAATGATGTGACAAGTACCGGTGACATGCGCATACATCCTATTTAACTTTGGAAAACTTAACTCCATATTATCCCATTGGTCATTCATGTAGTGATGAATTGATATAGTCGGAATGTATGTACTAGCAATGATGGACTACTTTACCAAGTGGGTCGAGATAGAGTCATAAGAGAAGGACACTGAGGTAAAAATTTCCCCTGAAAAATATTATCTGTAGGTTTCAGAGTCCCAAAGGAGATAGTAACCGACAATGGGTCCAAATTTTTTTCGTTCAAGATTTCTATGAGGAATGGGAAATCAAGATTCATTTTTCAACTCCTCGATACCCATGGATCATTGGTCAAGCTAAATCAAATAATAAGATGATTAAAAGAACATTGAAGTAAAAGCTTGAAGTTGCAGAGGGACTTTAGATAAACAAACTCTCTAAAATCGTATGGTCTTACTGAACTACGTGTTGATCATCAACCGAAGCTACTTTGTTCTAGCTCACTTTTAGAGTAGAGGTAGTTATACCATTCGAGCTGAATGTTGTATCAACAAGAATAGAACACTTAACCGAAGAACAAAATCAACTATTTTTACCCTATGAAATTGACTTGCTTGACAAAAAATGGGACAATCCGTTAATCAGACTGGAAGAATATTAGCATTGAGTAGCCCGACATTACAACAAAGATGGTCAACCTCAAACATTCAAGGAGGATGATTGGGTCTTACGTAGAGTGTTCTAGAATACTAAGGATCCTGACATTAGGAAATTTGGTTTGACTTGGGAAGGCCCCTATAACGTAACAAAAGTAGTCGGGCACAGAGCTTACAAAATTTGAGCTCAAGATGGATGCGAGATCAACAATAGCTGGAACACAGTTAACATAAATCAGTACTACTTATAAATCCTTTGCTTTTTAGCTTGATTAAATTCGATTTAATTAAATCCTAACATTTATTATCAAGAGCAATGATGGTAACTTGAGAGCAGTTACGTATGATCTGAGCTCACTATAAATTAAAATGCATCAATGGCAAAGGTTGTCAATTACAAATTGCCCAAGAGCCTTATAGACACCATGTAGTGTTGGAAAATGTTCAACTCTCTAATGCAGGTCGAATCATAGCAAAGATCTAACCTTTAAAGATCATGAAATTCAACACTTCAAGTACCAGTCTCCTCGACACATCTAGCAGACTTGTGATAGGGAAAGTAGGATATGTGTACCAACACTTAAGACTCGACTCTTAAATACATTTAGAATGTATCCAAAGTGCTCTATGTTGAGCTATATAAATGTTGTAAACATCATTCGTAAATTAATAAAATCTTTCATTTTAAATTTATTGATTCAGTATTCAATCAAAATATTAATCGATCAGTCGATAAATTTGTTAATCGAATAGAAGTTGTGTTCGAACCTCCACCTTTATTTCTCTTTCAAGATAAATTCTGATCTAAAGTCCAAATCAATTAATACAGGGTTAGCATCAACATAATAAGTTGTTTTACACTCGTCAAAAAAAAATATTTCATTTAGGAAAACAAAGTTGTTTACCACTTGAAACCACACTTAAAATATGACATTAGTATAAATAGCAAGCAAGGGATTATCCACAAGGATTGGGCTTGATTAATTGATTTGTGATTCTACTCTAATGTAGTCTAACTAATATGCAAGAAAATAAATCAATGTTTGGGTATGTTTTGAAATTGATAGTTTAGCTATTAGCAAGAAATGTAAATAAAAAAAAATTACAAAGGATAAGAATGGAGATAGGAATCCAATTCCATTGGATAAGAGAATGGATTAAACGAATTAAGAGAAGTCTATGGTGTTGATAGAGTTGCCATTGGACCTTGGGCAATGTATACATAGCTTTATTAATGCCCAGTTCACACAAATAAGAACCATTCCTATTCAAAAATGTGCTTTGGCCATGGGTACTGAAACAAACCACTTCCCACGAAAATTCCTCACCAATGATATTTAGAGAGAGGGGATAATGGTGAGATCGGTTAGTGATGGTCAATGGTCTAGGAAATAAAGGTAAATATATCCATAAATTAACCTATCCTATGCAGTATGTGCCCTAACCAACTAAGGTTGTCAATTCTCAATTAATTTTATCACAATTTAAGTTACCAATATTGCAATTAACAAGTCATATTCTCAATCAATTACATACAGAATAATATCTAATTAATAAAGTAAATATAACTATATTTGTAAAGCATATTATTGATTGATATGTAAATACCCAATGTGTAATAGTTTCTTAAATCATTCCACTAGAATGGGTTTTAGTTACACATGATTACAGACAAAAAAAAAAAGAGGCAAAAGATAAGGAAATCACCAATGAGCCTCCTATTGTAAGGTTGGTCCCTTCTAACTCCTTGCTTAAACCTTAATGTAATGAGTGGTAGAAAAGGTTGTGTTTTGAGGTGGAGTCAAGTGGAAAATGATAGAGGAAGGATTCATAGAAAATAGGTTGAGAGGAATGATTTGGGAGAAGTAATCTAGATATGTTATTGTTGAGATTGGATAGGAAAAATAAAGAGTTTAGGAATGGCTGATGAAGGATTCCTTATTGGGAGAGAGGTAAAGAGGCATATTTATAATGTGAGGAGGCTAGGATACAAATCTTGGTGAAAAGACAAGTTTACCCTCATTGAAATGGCTGAAAAATGTTAGTTTTGTTGAACAGTCATGGGCGGCAACTTGAGTGTCACGGTTTCACCATAGCGACGCAATGCTAGTGATATTATCATGGTCTAGGTCACAGTTTATAGCAGTAATGTAATGCAATGACATTCCTTGATTTTGCACGTCACGGTCAAGGACACGGTCTGTACTAGCGACGTAATGCCAACGACATTCTCTAGTAGCGACCCTAGTCTTTTTTTTCATTTCTTTCCTCTTTTTATGCAGTATTCCTCTAACACTTCAAGTTAAGCTCAAATGCCCTTGTGACACTATTTTACATGTACATTCTTGATTCAAGCTATTAAATCTTGGGGATTTACTTAAGAACATGCAAAAAGCAGAAATAGGAGGTAAAAAATCATATGCTATTTAGCTCGATCAAATACTACTGAAAATACAAATACGGTTAAATGCTCAAGACTAACCTAGAGAGGGAGTAGATTGCTTGTATCACAATATATATATATATATATATATATATATATATATATATATATCAAATAAAGACAATTAATCAATATATAAATTGTAGGGGAAAAACGGTTCAAAATGCAACGGAAGATTGAGAAAACGAAAATTAGGTTTTGCGTATAAATAAAAAATTTCCCTTTTAATAACAAGAACTTTAACCCTAGATTAATTGATTTATATAAAAAGTATAGTACTTTTTTTTCGTGACGGTTGAACTAGCATCGAATTGAATTCGTAAGATCTTCCAATCCAATCACGAACATGAATCACCTAGGAGTGTGGGCTCCCTTTCTTTAAATTGCATACCTGAGGATGGAAAATAACAAAATCTTCTTCTTTGTTAGTCATAATAATCCTCGAGGAGAAAAACCAAGAATGTCTGGTCACTTTTGAATTATCAATCAATTTAATTGAAACTCGCGTGAAAATGGATTCGATGTTGTACACAAAACACTTTTGATGAAAAAGATACTAGTGTACTATCGAAAACAAAAATGTTCCCTTTTTTCTCTTCTTGGCCGAATTCACACTATCTCGATGAGTTGGTCGAATTTTATCCAGAGTAAAAAACAATTTTTTCTCCCTCAAAATTCTTTCTTGCTAGGCCAAATTCTCTTCTTAAAAATTGCTTAGTATGGCAGAAATTCATTTCGTAGGAAAACTTAGGCTGGCCAAAATTAACATACATATATATATATATATATATATATATATATATATATATATATGTATATAGGATCATAAATCCTCTCCTAATAAGGATTTACTTGGTTGGCAAGAATCCTTTCCTTGAGTGGATTTATTTCGTAGTTAAGAATCCTTATCTAAAAGGAATTCTATCCTACTATCTATATAGTCAAAATTTCATTGGATTTTTATTAGGATCACAAATCCTTTCCTAAGAAGGATTTACTTGGTAGTTAAGAATCCTTTCCTTGGGTAGATTTACTTGATGGTTAAGAATCCTTTTCTTAATGAATTCTATCATGCACCAAGACTCCTAATCCAACTCAATAGTGTATTTGTAACCATATTAAAAACTTCCTAATTTTATTAGATAAATAATTCCTTTTATTTATCTACTTATCAAATATAGTCGTTAATATTTATTATACTACCAACAATAGTATAATTTTAGGAGATCAACTCCTATTAGGAAAAAGATTTTGACTTTTAATTAAATAATTAATTAATCACCAAATTAATTAATTTCCATTTAATTAAAAAATAAAATAAAAATAATATAATTTAAGCTATTCTTAATAGCCTTGGCACCCAACACATGTATATAGGCCATTTATTATTTTTCTTATTTTATTAAATCCATTGGACCTTAATAAATAGTCCACATGTGAACTAGACCCATTCTTACAAAAGGAAACAAGTTCACATGCCTTAACACAATTCTAGATGGACCTCTAAATTGGTCTGGTAGAATATATCATGTGATCCATGCATGTTCGTGTGGATTGAGAATCTTGGCGGGCTATCTAAATTTAAACTCTAATAGACACAACCCAATCACAATAAAAAAATGATTCACTTAGGTCCAATCTATTTAATTTTAGTTCGTTCAACTAAAAAACTAAAATTGAACTCTTAAATAAAGATAGAATAAGTTGATGTTACTCATTCATACCCTAGACATCCTTATTGTAGAAAGTGTACCCTCGTGAAGAACACCGGTAATTGCCAAGAGCTCATAAACCGCCTATAGCTCTCCAAGTTACCATATTTACTCATATGACCACATTTTGAACTTGGATATTTTGACTTGTCCAGGTGCCATGTTTCAATAGACACTATTGAAAACTTAACGTTAAGATTTAATATCTAATGCCTCAAAACATCCATATGATGGTATTCCATTATCATTCAATAAATGGAGCCACAATGTCCATATCTTTAAATGAAGTCCTCTATCGATTAACAAATGAATACCACCAAACCATCGATGATAGACTATGCTATATAATCATACTCATTGATAGCTCAAATGATAACACTTGCAACCATAAGTCCATCATTTATCTCAAGATTGAGATAGACTCTCCGATTGTCTTCAAATGAAAACTTTTATCCATTAACGGTTATAGATATAGTATTTCCTTTTGATCCTATTCAACGCACCCAGTGCACTAGATTCTTTTGCCCAAAGACACCACACTTTGATTATTTTAGACTCATCGTAACACATTTGATCCCACTCAAATGCTAGTAAAAGAATCTACAACTTTGATAAGGTAAAGGCGCCCAACCTTTTATCTTAAGTTGTGAATGTTATTCAAGACTAACTAAAGAATTGTGTCTACTTCATACATATCTAGATGTATGAACAATTCTCCTTTTCTCATATTCTTTTAACCTTATGATTATTTACTTTTGACAATTATAATAATTAAACTATAAATGCTATAAGATTTGTTAAAATAGAAATCACTTTAGTAATATGAAAACATTGTCAAATACATTATTATACTCTTGCTATCGAGCATAATCCTAACAATCCCTAACTTGCTCTATAGCAAATGTGTCATATCTCTCATCCCCATGATCTTTAGATACCCATCAAAACTCTTTTATGGAAGTGTCTTTGTAAAGGGATCCGCTAGATTTTCTGCTGACGCGATCTTGGTAATCGTCACGTCATCCCTATGCACAATTTCCCTTAGAAGGTGATACTTGCTTTCAATGTGTTTCCCTCTCTTATGACTTCTTGGTTCTCTCAAATTAGTCATTGCTCCACTATTGTCACAATAGATAGTGATCTGCTTATTCACGACAGGAACCACTTCCAAGTCAATCAAGAATTGGCGGAGCCAGATAACGTCTTTTGCAGCCTCGCATACGACAACATACTCAGCTTCCGTGGTGGAATCGACAATACAAGATTGCCTGATACTCCTTCATATGACTGCCCCTCCTCCAATAGAAAACACAGATTCTGATGTTGATCTCTTGGAGTCAGAATCTGACTTAAAATCAGAATCAGTATACCCAACAGAAATTAAATCCCCTCTAGAGTATACAACCATATAACCTCTCATTCTCCTTATTTAATAAAAAATATGATTCACTGTCATCCAGTGATCAGGACCAGGCTTCGATTGAAACCTGCTAACTACGCCTACAACACAACAAATATCTGGTCTAGTACAGAACATTGAATACATGAGACTTCCAACTGCCGATGCATATGAAACCTTACTTATAAATTGCTCTTCATGCTTATTCTTAGGAACTTGTTCCTTATAATGTTTGATTCCATATCTGAAAGGTTGTTAGGATTATACTCGATAGCAAGAGTGTAATATTGTAATTAACAATCTTTTCCATATGAATAAAGTGATTTCTAGTTTAACAAATCTTATAGCATTTATAGTTTAATTATTATAATTGTCAAAAGTAAATAATCATAAGGTCAAAAGACTATGAGAAAAGAAGAATTGTTCATACATCTAGAAATGTATGAGGTAGACACAATTCTTTAGTTAGTCTTGAATAATATTCACATCTTAAGATAGAAGGTTGGGCACCTTTAACTTGTCAAAGTTGTAGATTCTTTTGCTAGCATTTGAGTGGGATCAAATGTGTTATGATGAGTCTAAAATCATCAAAGTGTGGTGTCTTTGGGCAAAAGAATCTAGTGCACTGGGTGCATTGAATAGGATCAAAAGGAAATACTTTATCTAGAACCGTCAATGGATAAAATTTTTCATTTGATGACAATCGGAGAGTCTATCTCATTCCTGAGATAAATGATGGACTTATGGTTGCAAATGTTATCATTTGAGCTATCAATGAGTACGATTATATAGCATAGTCTATCCTCGATAGTTTAGTTGTATTCATTTGTTAATCGATAGAGGACTTCATTTATAGATATGGACATCATGGCTCCATTTTTTGAATGAGAGTAGAATACCATCATATGGATGTTTTGAGGTATTGGATATTAAATCTTAACATTAAGTTTTCAATAGTGTCTATTGAAACATGGCTTCTGGATAAGTCAAAATATCCAAGTTCAAAATGTGGTCATATGAGTAAATATGGTAACTTGGAGAGCTATAGGCGGTCTATGAGCTCTTGGCGATTACTGGTATTCTTCACGAGGAAACACTCTCTCCAATAAGGTTGTCTAGGGTATGAGTGAGTAACATCAACTTATTCTATCTTTATTTAACAGTTCAATTTTAGTTCTTTAATGGAATGAACTAAAATTAAATAGATCGGACTTAAGTGAATCATTTGTTGATTGTGATTGGGTTGTGTCTATTGGAGCTTAAATTTAGATAGCCCGCCAAGATCCCCAATCCACACGAACATGCATGGATCACTTGATATATTCTACCGGACCAATTTTGGGGTCCATCTAGAACTGTATTAAGGCATGAGAACTTGTTTCTTTTTGTAAGAATAGGTATAGTTCACATGTGGACTTTTTTTTAAGGTCCAATGGATTTAATAAAATAAGAAAAATAATATATGGCCCATATGTATGGTATAGGTGGCAAGGCTATTAAGAATAGCTTAAATATATTATTTTTATGTTATTATTTTATTAAATGGAAATTAATTAATTTGTTGATTAATTAATTATTTAATTAAAAGTCAAAATCTTGTTCCTAGTAGGAGATGGTCTCCTAAAACTATACTATTGATGGTAGTATAGTTAATGTTAAAGACTATATTTGATAAGTAGATAATTAAAAGAATTATTTATATAATCAAATTGGAAAGTCTTTAATATGGTTACAAACAAACTATAATTCCTTTTTGAAAAGGATTCTTAACCACCAAGTAATTCTGCCTGAGGAAAGGATTCTTAACAACCAAGTAAGTCCTTCTTAGGAAAAGAACAAAGTCTCCTAATTATATTAAGTGAAATTTTGGCCAGCTATGTACATATATGAGGAGGATAGAATTCCTTTTAAAAAAGGATTCTTAACTACCAAATAAATCCATCTAAGGAAAGGATTCTTGCCAACCAAGTAAATCTTTTTTAGGAGAGGACTTGTGACCTTATATATAGGTTTGGAAATTTTGGCCACCTCTAAGGTTTTTTATGAGAAGAATTTCGGCAATGCTAAGCAATTTTCAAGAAGAGAATTTGGCCTAGCAAGAGAGAATTTTGAGTGAGAAAATTTTGTTTTTTAATATGGACAAAATTCGACCAACTCATAGAGATAGTGTGAATTCGGCCAAGAAGAGAGAAAAAGAGAACGTTTTTGTTTTCGATAGTACACTAGTATCCTTTACATCAAAAGGGTTTTGTGTACAACATTTAATCAAGGTTCACACAAGTTTCAATCAAATCGATTGATAATTCAAAAGTTACCGGACGTTCATGGTTTTTCTCTTGGAGGATTATTATAACAAACAAAGAAGAAGATTTTGTTTGTTTCCATCCTCAGGTGTACAATTTAAATAAAGGGAGCCCAAACTCCTAGGTGATTCACGTTCGTGATTGGATTGGAAGATCTTGCGGAATCAATTCGACGCTTATTCAATCGTCACGAGAAAAAGGTACGACACTTTTTATATACGTTAATTAATCTATGGTTAAGGTTCTCGTTGCATAAATGGGAATTTTTTTTCATTTATACGCAAACCCTAATTTCTAATTTTCTCACGCTTCCGTTGCATTTTGAAACCGTTCTTTTCCCTTCAATTGGTATCAGAGCCTGGTTGTACCCTTGATTAATTGATGTATGTGTTCGTGAATCTTTCTTTTATTGTATATATGCATGTTTTAGAAAGAGATGACACTCTAGGTATTCGTATATATATTTACATTGGAATGTATAGATATATATATGTTTTATATGTGGTTTGTTATTTCTCAATTTTGGTCCTAGAATTTTAATGTAATTTTTTTTTGGGATTGTAACAAGAAGGGTAGTCTATCATCGTCAAAATTTCCTTCTTGGTAGTTGCTAAGTTTTTTTTTTTTATTTTGTTGTTGTAATAAAAAAAATAAAAAAAATAAAATGGCTGTATTTTATTATTTAAATTCTTCTATAATACATTTAAGTATCAAAGACATGAAGGTTTGAAGAATTAGGTGCAACCATAACAAGTTTGGGACCGTGCGAGCCATAATAACGAACGTGCATGCGAAGAGCGCGCAACCAAGTTTGTTGCGGCATGGGCTACGCACGGTAGACCTTTTGGCAGCCATGGGCTACGGAAGGAAGCCCATTATGGGTTTGTGGCATGCGCACGCCCATGGGTAAGGACGAAGGGTGCGCATGCCTATGGAAGGTAGCCGAGGGATTCCGAACGACGAAGGTCGCGTGAAAAATTGTTCACCAAGAAAGGAGTTCTTGTATTCCAAGATATATGTAATTTACTAGTTATTCTATGATGGACCAAAATTGTAGCTATTTATATTTTTGCAAATTTTGCAATGTTTGTCATTATTTGATAACATGTCATATAGAATAAGAGTGCCACTCATATATCTCTTTTAGTATGAACATGCATTGAATGGTTTAAGTATCTAAATTGGTATTTAGATAACTTGGTAAATCATTCTTTGTAATTTGATCACACGCCTTAAACAATTGAGTGGGAAAAGGTGTTTTGGAACACCTACGACCTCCAAGTTTAGTTGAGCTTTATGTTTCGTGAATAACCTCCTAAGAGGTATTCATGAATGGAATTTAGCAAGATACTTCCTTACAAGGATATACTAGATAATTAGCTCAAACGATATCTACTCCCAAAGGAGGGATATTCGTGGGGGACTATATTGAAGGTCGATAACTTGGTAACACACTCAATGTGAGTTTATTAATATCCTCCCAAGAGTTCTTGTTAATAAAATCACAAGGATAAAATTGAAAACGTTGGTTGTTATGTTAACAATTAGGTGGGACATAGTCCAACTAGTAAATATTGTGAACTGCCAAAGGAGGCGTGACATTTATGGGTGTTGGATCACCGTTGAATTTTTACAATTGAATTATTTTATTTAATTCAAGATAAATATTCAAAAGTGCTATTTCATGATTGTTTACTTATATAATTTTTGTTATTAAAAAAAAATCATGACCCCATCCCTAATCAATATCCTAAAAGATAATACTTTAACTGATGGTAATTATGTCACATGGAAAAGGAATATTGGGTTCTTGTTGCAAGCTGAAAAGTATAAGTTCATTCTATATATTCCTTAACCACCAAACTACTGAATATAACTCAAGAAGCAAAGAGATGAGTATTAGTAGTGGAAGTCTTCAGATGAGATGGCTAAATGTACGTTACATTATGACCATCATCTCCGACGTGTTGCAACAACAACATGAAGGAATGGAGACTGTTACCGATATAATGATGTCTCTAGAGGAGATGTTTGCTATGAGGTCTAGGTTGACTAAAAGAGAGAGGAAATGATTGCTTTTATGAATCTTATGACGAAACCAGGACAGGGTGTGAAAGATCACATGATAAAAGTCATAGCACATCTCAACATTGCTAAACTGAATGGTGCCAAGATAGATGGTGAGACCAAAATTTACATGATAGTTAACTCACTGTCGGATTCCTTTGATCAATTCAAGTTGGACTACACCTTGAATAATAAGGAATGCACCTTGTAAATCCTAATGCAAGATATTCAAAGCACCAAGATAATCCTTGTGAAAGGCAAGGGTAAAAAGACTCATATGCTTGGTAAGTTGCTACTGTTAAAGACCTGTATGAAGGTCAAGAGACAACAGAAGAAAAAGCAACTTGAGCCTTCTTAGAAGGAGACCATGAAAGTAACCAAGATCAAAGAAAAGTGTTTCTTTAATGGTGAAAAGGGTCAAAGGAATAGACTGAATAAGAATGAATTCAACTTGCATTTAGGCAATGGAGCGTTGGTGTCTACTAGTGTAGTGGGACATAATAAAATCAAATTTGATTCTTATAGGCATTTAGTTTTAATAAACGTTTATTATGTACCATAATTCAAGAGGAATTTAATTTCAATTTCTTGTTTAAATAAATTTTGTTATTCGGTTACTTTTAATAAAACTTTTATTACTAGTAAGAATGACAAAATTTTTTGCAAAGGTACATTGGAAAACAGTTTATTCTATTTGCATGGAAATATCTCTCACTTGTTAGACACGGAATCAACGGAACCTACCTATGGCATTTGAGCTTAGGTCATATCAACCTTAATAGGATTAAAAGATTGGTATGTGACGGACCTCTAAGTGTCTTAAAGGTTGATGATCTACCAACCTTTGAATCTTATTTTGAAGGTAAAATGACCAAAAGATTGTTTACGACCAAAGGCGCAAGAGCCATCGAATGTTTAGGATTAATAGACACTGATGTGTGTGGACCTATGAGCATTCAAGCTAGAGGTGGATATGAGTACTTCATCACTTTCACAGATGATCACTCAAGATTTGACTATATGTATCTCATGAGACATAAGTCAGATGCTTTTGATATGTTCAAAGCATTTAAAGCCGAAGTAGAAAATCAGCTCGAGAAATGCATAAAAATATTGAGGTCTGATCGTGGTGGAGAATATCTATTTGGTGACTTTCAGCAATATCTTATTGATAATTGGATAATTTCTCAGTTTTTTGCACCAGGCACACATCAATAAAATGAGCTAGCAGAAAGGAGAAATAGAACTCTTTTGGATATGGTTGGTCTATGTTGAGTTATTCAACGCTCCCTAATTCATTTTGGGGATATGCTTTACAAACTGCAATGTACATTCTAAACGATGTACCATCTAAGTCAGTTTCTAAAATGCCGCATGAGTTGTGGACCGAGCGAAAACCTAGTTTACAACACATAAGGATTTTTGGATGTCCTGCACACGTGTTAAAAGGAAAGACAGAAAAGATGGAGTCCTGTTAAGAAACATGCATATTTGTAGGTTATCCAAAAGAAACAAAAGAATTTGTGCCTTAAAGGATTTGTAGTCCTTCAGATCTTAAAGTATTTGTTTTGACAAATGCTAAATTTATGGAAAAGGACTATATGAAAAACTTTGTGCCTAAAAGTAGAATTGTCCTGAATGAACTTTTTGGAGATACAATCCCACACTCCTAGATGATTCACGTTCGTGTTTGGATTGGAAGATCTTACGGAATCAATTCGATGCTTGTTCAATCGTCACGAGAAAAAGGTACGATACTTTTTATATACGTCAATTAATCTAGGGTTAAGGTTCTCGTTGCATAAAAGTGAAATTTTTTTATTTATACGCAAACTTTAATTTCTAATTTTCTCATGCTTCCGTTGCGTTTTGAAACTTTTCTTTTCCCTTCAAAGGTAACATACCTTTCTTGGAATCTTGCATGGAAAACCGAGACAAGATTTTATCTATGTATAAAGCCTGGGATAATGCAATCATTCTATTCTTTCTATCCCTTATGATTTGGATACCAAGAATATAACTTGTTTCTCCTAAGTCCTTCATATCAAATTGTTTTGGTAACCATTCTTTTATTGATGTCAATACACCTATATCATTTCCAATGAGTAGTATATCATCAATGTAAAGAACTAGGAAAACCAACATGTCGTCTTTAATCCTTTTGTATACACAAGGTTCATCAATGTTTTGAATAAATCCAAAACTTTTCATGGCTTGATCGAACCTTATGTTTCAGGATCTGGATGCTTGCTTCAATCCATATATGGATATTTGCAACTTGCATACCCTTTCCTCTTGGCCCTTTTCAATGAATCCTTCTGGTTGCATCATGTAGATGCTTTCGTCAAGACTTTCATTATGGAAAGCTGTCTTGACGACCATTTGCCAAATCTATAGGTCTAGAGATGCCGTAACGGATAAGAGTATCCTAATGGATTTAAGCATGGCCATAGGAGAGAAAGTTGCTTCATAATCGATACCTTCCTTCTGTGTATAACCTTTAGCTACCAATCTAGCTTTAAAGGTTTCCACCTTTCCATCCATTCCCCTTTTCCTCTTGTATACCTACTTGCATTCAATGGGTTTTATCCTTTTAGGCGAGTCTACAAGAGACCAGACTTTGTTTTTAAACATAGATTCAATTTTGGATTGCATTACCTTTTGCCAATGGCGACAATCAACATCTTCCATTGCTACCTTGTCCGTATATGGGTCATCATCGTCCGGAAGATTCTCTACAGATTCTCCTAGACCGATGTATCTCTCGGGTTGTCTAACAACCCTCCCACTACGATGAGATATGGTAGATTGTTGATCTTGTGTTGGTACGGAATTTACAATTGGGCTTGGTTGCAAAACCTTTTGTGGAATTGTATCTCCTAAAAGCTCATTCAGAACAATTCTACTTTTAGGCATAAAATTATTCATATAGTCCTTTTCCAAAAATTTAGCATTTGTCGAAAGAAATACTTTAAGATCAGAAGGACTATAAAAATAATATCCTTTTGTTCCTTTTGGATACCCTACAAATATGCATGTTTCTGAACGGGACTCTATCTTTCCTATCTTTCCTTTAAACACGTGCGCAGGACATCCAAATATCCTTAAGTGTTGTAAACTAGGCTTTCGCATGGTCTACAACCCATGTGGTGTTTTAGGAACTGACTTAGATGGTACATCGTTTAGAATGTACCTTGCGGTTTGTAAAGCATATCCCCAAAAAGAATTATGGAACGTTGAATAACTCAATATAGACCTAACCATGTCCAAAAGAGTTTTATTTCTTCTTTCTGCCACCCATTTTGTTGAGGTGTGCCTGGTGTAGAAAACTAAGAAATTATCCCATTTCAATAGGATATTACTGAAACTCACCAGATAGATATTCTCCACCACGATCAGACCTTAAGATTTTTATGCGTTTCTCAAGCTGATTTTCAAATTTAGCTTGAAATGTTTTGAACATGTCAAAAGCATTCGACTTATGTCTAATGAGATACACATAGACAAATCTTGAGTGATCAATCGTGAAAGTGATGAAGTACTCATATCCACCTCTAGCTTGAATGCTCATAGGTCCACACATATCAATGTGTATCAAACCTAAACATTCAATGGCTCTTGTGCCTTTGGTCGTAAACGACCTTTTGGTCATTTTACCTTCCAAACAAGATTCACAAGGTGGTAGATAATCAACCTTTAAGTCATTTAGAGGTCTGTAACATACCAACCTTTTAATCCTATTAAGGTTAATATGACCTAGGCGCAAATGCCATAGGTAGGTTTCATCTTTTGATAATTTTACTCTTTTATGATTAGGTTTCATTGATTCCATGTCTAACAAATGAGAGATATTTCCATGCAAATAGAATAAACCGTTTTCCGAAGTACCTTTGCAAATAATTTTTTCATTCTTACTAATAATAAAAGCTTTATAAAAAGTAACCGAATAACCAAGCTTATTTAAACAAGAAACTGAAATTAAATTCCTCTTGAATTGTAGTACATAATAAACGATTATTAAAACTAAATGCCTATAAGAATCTAAATTGATTCTAATATCTCCCAGTACGCTAGTAGACACCAGCACTCCATTGCCTAATGCAAGTTGAATTTATTCTTATTCAGTCTATTTCCTTTGACCCATTTCACCGTAAAGGAAACACTTCCCTTTGATCTTGCTTACTTTCTTGGTCTCCTTCTAAGAAGGCCCAAGTTGCTTTTTCCTCTGTTGTTTCTTGACCTTCTAACAGGTCTTAACAGTAGCAACTTTACCAACCATATGAATCCCTGTCAAGAGACAGCATCATATCGACAGAAGTCTCCATTCCTTCATGTTACTGTTGCAACACGTTGGAGATGATGGCCATAATGTAACATACATTTAGCCATCTCATCTAAAGACTTCCACTACTGATACTCATCTCTTTGCTCTTGAGTAGATTCATTAGTTTGGTGGTTAAGGAATACACAGAATAAACTTATATTTTTCAGCTTGCAACAACAACCCAATATTCCTTTTCCATGTGACATAATTGTCGTCAGTTAAAGTATTATCTTTTAGGATATTAATTAGGAATGGGTCATGATTTTTTTTTAATAACAAAAATTATATAAGTAAACAATCATGATATAGCACTTTTGAATATTAATCTTGAATAAAATAAAATAATTCAATCATAAAAATTAAACGGTGATCCAACACCCATAAATGTCATGCCTCATTTGAGAGTTCGTAACATTTACTAGTTGGACTAGGTCTCACCTAATTGTTAACATAACAACCAACGTTCTTAATTTTAGCCTTGTAATTTTTATTAACAAGAACTCTTGGGAGGATATTAATAAAATTACATTGAGTGTAATATCAAGTTATCGACCTTCAATATAATCCCTCACGAATATCCCTCCTTTGGGAGTAGATATCGTTTGGGCTAATTGTCTAGTGTATCCTTGTAAGGAAGTATCTTGCTAAATTCCATTCATGAATACCCCTTTGGAGTCACGAAACATAAAGCTAAACTAAACTTGAAGGCCGTAGGTGTTCCAAAACACCTTCTCCTACTTAATTGTTTAAGGCGTGTGATCGAATTCCAAAGAATGATTTACCAAATTATCTAGATGCCAATTTAGATACTTAAACCATTCAATGCATGTTCATACCAAAAGAGATATATGAGTGGCACTCCTATTCTGTATGACATGTTATCAAACAATGACAAACATTGCAATATTTAAGAAAATATAAATAGCTACAATTTTGGTCCAACCTAGAAAAATAATTAAATTACATATGTCTTGGAATACAAAAACTCCTTTCTTGGCGAACAAGTCTTCACGAGACCTTCGTCGTTCGGACTCTCGTGGCTACCTCCCATGGGCGTGCGCACCCTTGGCTCCTACCCATGGGCATGCGCATGCCACCAACCCATAAAGGGCTGCCATGTGCAGCCCATGGCTTCCATAGGGCTGCCGTACGCAGCCCATGCCACAACAAAACGTGGCTGCGTGCTCTTCGCACGCACGTTCATTGTTAAGGCTCGTACGGTTTTGTTCCGGTTGCTCCTAATTCTTCAAACCTTCAAACCTTCAAACCTTCAAACCTTCGATACTTGAATGTATTACAGAAGAATTTAAATAACAAAATACTGAAGTTTTTTTTATTACAATAACAAAATAAAAAGAACTTAGGAACTACCAAGAAGAAAATTATGGCGATGATAGACCACCATTCTTGTTACAATCACAAAACAAAATTACATTGAAATTCCAGGACCAAAATTGAACAATAACAAACCACATATAAAACATATATATATATATATATATCCATATATTCCAATGTATATGCGAATACCTATAGTGTCATCTCTTTCTAAAACATGCATATATACAATAAAAAGAAAAATATTCACGTACACATACATCAATTAATCAAGGGTACAACCTGGCTCTGATACCAATTGTAGGAAAAAAACGGTTCAAAATGCAATGGAAGTGTGAGAAAACAAAAATTAGGGTTTGCGTATAAATAAAAATTTTCCCTTTTTATAACAAGAACTTTAACCCTAGATTAATTGATATATATAAAAGTATCGTTCCTTTTTTTTCGTGACGATTGAACTAGCGTCGAATTGAATCCGCAAGATCTTCCAATCCAATCACGAACATGAATCACCTAGGAGTGTGGGCTCCCTTTCTTTAAATTGTATACCTGAGGATGGAAAATAACAAAATCTTTTTCTTTGTTAGTCACAATAATCCTCCAAGAGAAAAACCAAGAACGTCCGGTCACTTTTGAATTATCAATCAATTTAATTAAAACTCGCGTGAACCTTGATTCGATGTTGTACACAAAACCCTTTTGATGCAAAGGATACTAGTGTACTATCGAAAACAAAAACGTTCCCCTTTTTCTCTTCTTGGCCGAATTCACACTATCTCTATGAGTTGGTCAAATTTTGTCCATAATAAAAAACAAAATTTTCTCCCTCAAAATTCTCTCTTGCTAGGCCAAATTCTCTTTTTGAAAATTGCTTAGCATGGCCGAAATTCATTTCATAGAAATATTTAGGCTGGCCGAAATTAACATACGTATATATATATATATATATATATATAGGATCATAAATCCTCTCCTAAGAAGGATTTACTTTGTTGGCAAGAATCTTTTCCTTATGTGGATTTATTTGGTAGTTAAGAATCCTTATTTAAAAGAAATTATATCCTATTATATATATATATATATATATATATATATATGGGCTGGCCGAAATTTCATTGGATATAAATTAGGATCACAAATCTTTTTCTAATAAGGATTTACTTGGTAGTTAAGAATCCTTTCCTTAGGTAGATTTACTTGGTGGTTAAAAAACTTTTTCTAAATGAATTCTATCCTACATCAAGATTTCTAATCCAACTCAATAGTGTATTTGTAACCATATTAAATACTTCCTAATTTTATTAGATTAATAATTCCTTTTATTTATCTACTTATCAAATATAGTCTTTAATATTAATTATACTACCAACAATAGTATAATTTTTGGAGACTAACTCTTATTTGGAAAACGATTTTGACTTTTAATTAAATAATTAATTAATCAACAAATTAATTAATTTTCACTTAATTAAATAATAAAATAAAATAAATATAATTTAAGCTATTCTTCATAGCCTTGCCGCCCAACTCATGTATATAGGCCATATATTATTTTTTTTATTTTATTTAATCCATTGGACCTTAGTAAAAAGTCCACATATGAACTAGACCCATTATTACAAAAAGAAACAAGTTTACATGCCTTAATTCAATTCCAGATGGACCCCTAAATTGGTCCGGTAGAATATATAAAGTGATCCATGCAAGTTCGTGTGGATTGGGGATCTTGGCGGGTTATCTAAATTTAAGCTCCAATAGACACAACCCAATCACAATCAACAAATGATTCACTTAGGTCCAATCTATTTAATTTTAGTTCATTCCACTAAAGAACTAAAATTGAACTCTTAAATAATGATAGAATAAGTTGATGTTACTCATTCATACCCTAGACAACCTTATTGGAGAAAGTGTATCATCGTGAAAAAGATCAATAACCGCCAAAAGCTCATAGACCGCCTATAGCTCTCCAAGTTACCGTATTTACTCATATGACAACATTTTGAACTTGGATATTTTGACTTTTCCAGAAGCCATGTTTCAATAGACACTATTGAAAACTTAACGTTAAGATTTAATATCCAATACCTCAAAACATCCATATAATGGTATTCTACTCTCATTCAATAAATGGAGCCACGATGTCTATATCTATAAATGAAGTCCTCTATCGATTAACAAATGAATACCACCAAACTATCGAGGATAGATTATGCTATTTAATCATACTCATTGATAGCTCAAATGATAATTCTTGCAACCATAAGTCCATAATTTGTCTCTGGATTGAGATAGACTCTCCGAATGTCTTCAAATGAAAACTTTTATCCATTGACGGTTCTAGATAAAGTATTTCATTTTGATCCTATTCAATGCACCCAGTGCACTAGATTCTTTTGCCCAAAGACTCCAAATTTTGATGATTTTAGACTCATCATAACACATTTGATCCCACTTAAATGCAAGCAAAAGAATCTACAACTTTGACAAGATAAAGGCGGCCAGCCTTTTATCTTAAGTTGTGAATGTTATTCAAGACTAACTAAAGAATTGTGTTTACCTCATACATATCTGGATGTATAAACAATTCTTTTTTTCTCATAGTCTTTTTACCTTACGATTATTTACTTTTGACAATTATAATAATTAAACTATAAATGCTATAAGAATTGTTGAAACAGAAACCACTTTATTAATATGAAAATATTATCAAATACAACATTATACTCTTGTTATCGAGCATAATCCTAACATAAAACATGTAGAGTGTGATACAAACAAACATCCTTAACACATACACAATTGATATTATAGTAAGGAAGTCAATTTACATAAAATGTTCTACCCACAATATTCCAATAACATATAAAAATATAAGAGAGATCGGGATAGAGAAAATTGACACAAAGTTTTTACGTGGTAAACCTTCGAAGAGTAAACATCTATGGGTTAGCAACTGAAAATACAAACACAGTTAAATGCTCAAGGCTAACTTAGAGAGGGGGGGGGGGGGGGGGGATGAATTGGTTAGACACTTTTTCGACTCTCTTAGAAACAAACAAAAGTTTGTCCCTCTACATTACTTGTATCACAGTATATATATATATATATATCAATTAAAGATACTTAATCAATATATAAAATAAGTAAATTGTGATACAAACAAGTAATTGTAATATATACACAATCTATATTATATAAAGGAAGTCAACTTACATAAAGAGTTCTATCCATAGTATTCAAATAACAAACACAAATACTAGAGAGATAGGGATAGAGAGAAGTTGACACAAGATATAATATGGTAAACCTCCGAAGAGAAAACATCCACGGGCTAGTAGCCACGAGCAAACAAAATCCCCTAGTAGATAAGACAAGTACAATCTCTCAAGTGACCCCTTCACCTAGAAACTACCCTCCTATCCTACTCATGAAGATGTCGCCCTCTTGCTCAATAATCCGAGGCCTCACACCTCTTGTCAAGACTTCCTTGCTCACTCCGGATCCTCACGACCCTAGGCAAGACTTCTTGCTTAACTATCCGAGTCCTCCCGACTCTAGTCAAGAATTTCATGCTTGACAATCCAAGGTCTCACACCTCTTGCTAAGACTTCTTGCTCAACAACATAGGTCTCAAACCTATTGTCAAGACTTCCTTCTCACAAGGCATCTAGGTGATCATGAATGCAAAACGCAAACAAGAACGCAACATAGAATGCTATGATAAACACATCCTACGGAAAATACTAGACATGAGCATGAATGCACAAATCAAATGTAGTCTAGTCAATCATGCATGTTTAAATCATCTAGATCATGTAAGATCTGTTCAACATTAATCACAACCTAGATACATGCATAGATCTAAAACTAAGTCACAAGATATGTTCAATAAATCACAAGATCGAGTTTAAATGACACAAGCCAAAAACATGCTAAAATCATATGACAAAGTCATTTAGATTTAAGCCAAAGTTCTAGAGCATATTCCTAATCATAGATTCAACCAAAACACATGAATAGCTTAAAAGAACATAAGCACATGTGTTGATGTGAGAATTCGGCCAAGAGAGCCTAATACATGTGAGGAACTATTTTTCCCAAAATCAATCAATCAAAGATCATCAAATAGTCCTAGAATCAAAGCTAGCACAATACAATCCCAAACATGTGAAAACATAGGAAAAATCAAAACCTAACTCAACATGTAAGATTTCAATTGAAACTCAACCTAGATATAAAAGCATTAAAAAATCAAAACAAAACACTCAAAATACACATATATAAGTTGAAGAAGAAAACCCAAGGCAATTGACCAAGTTTTAAAAGAAAACTCTGAGAGAAAATCAATACGTGAGTTTATTTAGGTGCAGTCCAGTTTTTGTTTGTTTAGACTCCAAAAACAGCAATAAAACTCACTCAAACCTTCCGAGAAAAGATGGGTGATGAATAGAAAAACACTCTCAACTTTGAATCACTCAAATCGGAGTTCAAATTAAGAGGTTATGGTGTTTGGAAGGTGAGAAAATGTTGAGAGAAAATTTCTGCACATAAGTTTGAATTTCTTCTTAGAATGAAATGTGAGAGGTAAAGATAATATAAAGGAGAGGGAATGAAAGAAGCCAAATGACCAAAATAGCCCTCTTTGTTATTGCTTCCCCAAGATGGCACATGGGCATCTCGGGGCAGCAAGGTGTTGCAGCCGAGATGGCCACGCGCCATCTCGGGCATGCACCACTTTATGGCCTTCGGCCATGGTGCAATCCCTTGCGCTTCCCTCGCGTTTTTTGACCGTTCTCCTGCCTCCGAACTGGGAATTTTAATCCGTTTGTGGATTACAAACCGTAACTCTCACACGGACATGGAAATATAAGATACTCAACCCAGAAAATAATAATTCGACTCTATATATGAATACAAAGACAATGTATGTAACATGAGTTGAAAGTGTAGTATCTTTTAACTTAGAACTTGAAATCAATAGTATGAGTAACCGAAATGACCAAAAATCAATCAAGAATGATTTAAGACAAAATTCAAGTTCAATATCCATGTTATACAAACATATACACACACAAACACAATTCACACTAGAATGTAAACTATATAGAGATAATTTCCAATCATGCATTTTCCAAAACATGTTATTTCCATACCAATGCATGAGCATTCATCTTCAAGTGTGTGAATGTGTTATACATGGTGCACAACGATGCAAGGACATATATGAATGGACTGTATATGTGTGCCTATAATGGTGCACAACGATTCAGGGATACAAATGTATGAATTGTTTGTGTATGCCTAAGACCCTAAGCCTTGTAAGAGAAAGATAAGGTCTTAGTATACCTTTGTATAACCAAATTGTATCCTTTCTCTTTGAAGACTTAGAACTTGCTTTGACTTGTTGTTCATCCTTCATTAAAGCTTGAATCATCATGAATCTAAACAACTAAATCATTACCAGTAAACATCATTTTGATATGGAATTAATGCCAACTCAAACTAAAACCTAACAATCTCACCCTTTGGCAAATTCCATGTCAAAACACCTACACATTTACTACAAATATAAAAATGAAGATAGGTCACAAAATCACTCCCTCACATTACAATGAGTAAGATTCCTATAACCAATCTTCACCAACTCTTGAACTTCATCTTGATCTTCCCTTGAAGCAACCTATAAATCATCTCAAAGCACAATGCATATACAAGAGAAAAATAACAAATGGCAACATATAATATGGATAAGAATATACAATTAAGTCCACAAATACATGTATCTCCCACTCAATACATGCCAAAATACAAGAATTCTTAACGAAACCTTAAAACTAATTATTACATGCCATTGAAAGTTCAATAGTTCACAAAAACAACATAAAAATAAACTAAGTAACTAGCAACTCTTTATCCCCCTTTTTGACATGAAATGATGCTAAAGGTAAGAAACGTACCGTAAGACTCAAATACTAGTTACTTGGTCCACCAAAGAAAGATGTGCATGTAGTTGATCTAACATAATGCTTGAGAGGTGGTCTTGAACTTAAGGCAATACACTCCTCCAACTCTTTTATTCTAGCATCTTGTTTATCAACTATAGCACTAAGCTCATCAACCTTCTTCTTCAAATGTAAAGCTCAATCCGGAAGAATGTTTGTGCTAGTCTCTTGACAATCAACTTGTGAACTACTAAATAGTCCAAAAGTATAACATGTCTTACCCTTATCCTTATATGACATGTATGACACACGTTTATCACTATACTTTTCCATGGGTTGTGCCAACACATCATCTCCTCTACTCTTAACATCACGAGCTAAACACAAAGAAGTTATAAACCACGGTAATGCAAGCTTTTTATCTCCTCTAGTAGAGAAAGCCGTACTATCAATATAAAGCATAAGTAAATCCCCAAGGTTTATAGGTTGATTAGTGACCAAGGCATACACTATTTTGATCTTGTCTTTATTCAACTCGGTTGAATTCGAAGATCCAATAATGTTAGTGCAAATGAATAGATGCCAAAATGCACTAGCCTTAGTTAACTCATGTTGACTAATATATGTTCTACCTTTCCACTCAAAAGAAGCATTGTCACAAAGAGTTCTACCCATGATATTAAGATTCTCAATGACATCTACATCTAGAAAGTTTGAATCTATATCATTAGATAGCCCGAGAAACTTGTTAATGTTTTCCGGGTTAACTCTAAACAAAGCACCCCTAATCTCTATCAAAGCATCCAATAAGGTGGCACTCTCTCTATATTCAAGATAAAACTCTCTAACAAGAGTATCATTAACTATTCCTAACATGCTCACCCAAGATTCCCAATTTCTATCCTTAATGCATTTAAGAACATAAGAATCTTTATACTTACCTAAGTCAATGCCTCTCTCTTGAAATATCTTCTTAGTTCCAAAGATCCTTAAATCCTTTGAGCATGAAGCTTTGGATCCTTTTAAGGTAGACTTGGCTTTCGTAATGGGATTCGATTGATTTCCACTTCTGGTAACCTTAGTTCTTCCAATTTGTTCTTGTGTTATAAGATGCTATATACATACAACAAAAGTGAGTGAAAGACAAAACAAGCATATTAGTCACAAATATATAAACACAAAGACATATGACTTAAGAATGAATCATCATGCAAGACAAAGATAGTGAGTAATATCTTACAAGTATCATCAAGTCAAAATATGCCAACATGTATTAAAATGAAGCATGTGAACATATCATAAAAGAGAACAATGACTAGCATACAATGCTCCCCCTTGATAAATGCTATAACTAAAATCATTGATAGCATAGAGTTCACCAAGATGTTCACATAATCACACATTCAAGCAATTTGAAGAAATATCAACAAAATAAGCTTCAAATGCTAAGAGTGATACACACAGATTTTTCAAGTTCTCTCATAATTATTCAATAATTGCTAAAATATCATCATACTCATAAACAAAGTGTGTGTGTCAAAGATATGCTTCAAATATATATCAAGAAGTAGATTGATAATCAACATGCAAACAATTTCCAACAACTATTCATCTTAAGCTTTTTCCATAAAAAGTCAAACCGATTATAATCCGGAATTTTTGCTTTTAAGAGAATAGATTTCAACATATGAGTGTGCGTGTGCATATGGCTCATCATCCTATTTCTGTTTTTCAACCCATTTAAGCCTTCCTCCTTTTCTTTTTAGACTTTGAATTAAAGAATTTTTTTTTATGATTTCATTTCAACACTTCTTTGATTTTTTCCATTTTTTTGCATAAACAAAATTCACTTCATGACGCCTTTCACTCATCACAATGGTGTAGCTCTTTCCAACATTGGGTAGCTTTCACAACCAATGTGTGTAGCCCTTTCCATGAAGGTGCTCATTGAGTTCTATCTAATTGCCAAAGCAAACTGGATACTAACCATAGGTCATTTTAAATGTACTTAAGCACGAAAACTTCAAGGTGTATCCAATGTTTACATATTAGTAAACTCAACATATTAGCAAAACATATAAGAGAGCAGGGTGCAATTTTTTAGAAAACCAAAATTTTATGGTTCATAAGCACATGATCTAAGAGCAATAAGTAGAGACTTATTCAAGATCATTACTTCTCTAATGAGCAGCTTTCAAAGAATATGAAGCTCATATTTTCAAAAGTAATACCACTCAATATACCATACACAAACAATCATCAAAGTTAAGATTAATGTGAACAATATCACTATTAGATCCTAAAATAGAAAATGTCAATAAGAACCATATTTATGCTATACAAAATTCTATAATATGACATGCTATGAGATGTATGTCAAAAATTGAGTCAAAAGATGAGTATCTAAGAGAACATGCATTAGAGTAAAGAGATACCTTTTTGCACATTAGATTCACCATATATCATACTTCCGCCCTTTTTATGAGAACTTTTGCCTTGAATGTCCTCATGACACCAAGTTGATAATGTTTCACAACAAGAGTATAAAAAGCATAATATTTCAACTCAATCAACACATATATGAAAAGAACTTCTCTAAAGTTAATCAACAAATTTTGACCATCATAACAAACATGATGTGAGATAACCAAGTTCATATCAATACATGGATTATTCAAAGCTAGCAAGCAAGGATTCTCAACACAATTGATATATAGCCTCAAAGCTATCTCACATGTGCTTCTTATTTTTAGTGATAAGAGCACTCACCTTTGAACCACTTGTTCTTGGGTGTACCTACACAAACATTTCCAATATCATCATTGACAACAATGTTAAATCTAGAGTAAAGTCCTTCAGTGACTTGATTAACAAGAATATCATTAACACACTCTTCCTTAACATTATCAACCCAAGTTTTGTCAAATTGAACAAGATTAATATTCTTTCTACTCCAAGACTTCTTTTCATGCTTAGAAAACTTATCATGTTTTTCAACTTTCAAATCCTTAGCATGTTCATGTTGAAGTTTAATCTCCTTATCCCTAGATTCATTTCCTAATTTGCATTTTTCAATATATTTATAACACCTAGGATTAATGTGACCTATTGTGTTGCAATAATGGCAAATTGAAATAAAAGATGAGATTGTACCTTTTGGAGTTGAACTAGCTTTACTAGGAGTTTGGAAAGATACTTCTTCTTGGCTTTTGATCTTTTCTTCTTGTGTGGTTTTTTATCAATCACTACTTCATCAAAGTGTGTAGGAAGTGGTGCTTCCAAGAACCCCTCTTCAACTACCAAGTCGTCTTCACCATTTTGAGAGTTAACAAAATTCCTTACACTAGACACACTTACCGAAGCATTCACTAAGTCCTTGATGGCCTTCTTAGCCGTGTCTATCCCTTCCATCAATTCTTGTTCTCTCTTCTTCAAAAACGATATCTCATTATCCTTCTCAAGGTTTATCTTTTCAAGTTCTCTAAACTTCTTCATAATATCTCGCTTCTCACTAACAAGTCTACGAGTGACAACCACAAACTCATCTAGTTGTTTCTTGATCAAATCATCCTTCTTAACTACTTCTCTTTGAGCATTATCTATAGCTTCTTCAAGCTTTTCTATCTTTTCTATCTTTTCTATCTTTTCCAACAACTCAAGATTAGTAGGAATGGAACTAGACCTTACATGATGATTTGCATCAAAGTTCTTGTTCAAAGATATTGTACCATCAACATCTAGTGGAGAATGAGAAGCCGTTAGAGCAACAAAGTTACTCACCAACTTTTCATCACTTGAAGACTCACGACTAGAGCTCTCATTGTCACTAGAGTTATCATCACTCTAAGTATCCGTCAACACTTTGCCTTTCTTGTCTTTCGTAGATGGCTTCTTGGTGAACTCACTAGCAAAGTGACCGAAACTATGACAATTATAGCATTGAACATCTTTCTTGTTTATGGCTTGACTATTCTTCTCATTCATTGGAGATGATGTTCTCTTAACTCCCTTTTCCTTAGAAGACTTGCCTCTAGGCTTGGCATTCTTCTTTAGAAACCTCTTGAACCTTCTAACCAAAAGAGCCATCTTTTTATTTTCATCATCACTCTCTTCCTCTATAGCATTGAGAATGATTCCCTTACTCTTAATCCTTGGCCTCAAGCACATCTCATAAGTTTGGAGAGACCCAAGCAACTCATCGATGTTCATACTATCCACATCCTTGCTTTCCTCAACGGCCGTCACCTTTGATTTGAATCTCTTAGGAAGAGACCTAAGGATTTTCCAAATTAAATGCTCTTTTGAGATAGGTACTCCAAGTGCTTGACATTGGTTAGCAACATTATGAATCCAGAATTGAAAGTCTTCAAACTTTTCTTCTTCACCCATACTTAAACCTTCAAATTGTTATGCCAACATTTGAAGCCTCGATTTCTTCGCCGCTAAGGTTCCTTCATTAGTAACTTGGAGAGTATCCCAAGCTTCCTTTGCGGATTCAAGATTTAGAATGTAGGAGAATTTATGCCTGTCAACTCCTCCAAAGATGGCATTCATAGCACGATGGTGCCATTTACCAACCTCAAACTCATTCGTTGTCCATTCACTCATTGCCTTAAGTATCATGGTTCCATCTTCTTGAACCTTGGTAGAAGGACTATAACCTTCTTCCAATACCATCCAAGCCCTTTCATCAATAGAGCAGATGTAGGCTTTCATCCTCAACTTCCAATACCCATAGTTAGTGCCTCGAAGTAATTGTGGCCTAGTATTTGAGGCTCCTTCCGCCATTACATCATCTTGATAACCCATGACTTCGAACACCTTGCAAAAACCGTGAATGTATCACCCAAGACTCTCACTAAGTGCAATCTAGTGTCCTACTCTGATACCAATTGAAAATACAAACACGGTTAAATGCTCAAGGCTAACTTGGAGGAGGGTGAATAGGTTAGACACCTTTTTTGACTCCCTTAGAAAAAATAAAAGTTTGTCCCTCTAGATTGCTTGTATCACAATATATATATTAATTAAAGATACTTAATCAGTATATAAAACAAGTAAAATGTGATACAAACAAGTATTTGTAACACATACACAATCTATATTATAGAAAGGAAGTCAACTTACATAAAGAGTTCTATCCATAGTATTCAAATAACAAATACAAATACTAGAAGATAGGGATAGAGAGAAGTTGACACAATATATAACATGGTAAACCTTCGAAGAGGAAACATCCACGGGCTAGCAGCTACCAGCAAAAAAAATCCACTAGTAGATAAGACAAGTACAATCTCTCAAGTGACCCCTTCACCTAGAAACTACCCTCCTATCCTACTCATGAAGATGTCACCCTCATGCTCAACAATCCGAGGCCTCACACCTCTTGTCAAGACTTCCTCGCTCACATTACCAGATCATCACGACCCAAGGAAAGACTTCTTGCTCAACTATCTGAGTCCTCTCGACTCTAGTTAACACTTTCTCGCTCACCTATCCGGTTCCTCACGACCCTAGGCAAGACTTCTTGCTCGACTATCCGAGTCCTCCCGACTCTAGCGAAGACTTCCCTGCTTGAGAATCCAAGGGCTCACACCTCTTGCCAAGACTTCTTGCTCAACAACATAGATCTCACACCTATTGTCAAGACTTTCTTCTCACAAGGCATCTAGGTGATCATGAATGCAAATAGTAAACAAGCATGCAACATAGAATGCTATGATCAACACATCCTATGGAAAATACTAGACATGAGCATGAATGCACAAATCAAATGTAGTCTAGTCAATCATGCATGTTTAATCATCTAGATCATGTAAGATATGTTCAACATTAATCACAACCTAGATACATGCATAGATCCAAAATTGAATCACAAGATATGTTCAATAAATCACAAGATCAAGTTTAATTGACACAAACTAAAAACATGCTAAAATCATATGACAAAGTCATTTAGATTTAAGCCAAAGTTCTAGAACGTATTCCTAATCATAGATTCAACCAAAACACATGAATAGCTTAAAAGAACATAAGCACATGTGTTGATGTGAGAATTCGGCCAAGAGAGCCTAATACATGTGAGGAACTATTTTTCCCAAAACCAATCAATCAAAGATCATCAAATAGTCCTAGAATCAAAGCTAGCACAATACAATCTCAAACATGTAAAAACATAGACAAAATAAAAACCTAACTCAACATGTAAGATTAATTGAAACTCAACCTAGCTTTAAAAGAGTTCAAAACTCAATCAAAACACTCACAATGCACTCTTTTAAGTTAAGAAGAAAACACAAGGTAATTGACCAAGTTTTTAAAGAAAACTTTGAGAGAAAATCAATACCTTAGTTGATTTAGGTGCAGTCCAGTTTTTGTGTGTTTAGATTCCAAAAACAGCAATAAAACTCACTCAAACCCTTAGAGAAAATATGGAGGATGAATAAACAAACACTTTAAACTTTGAATCACTCAAATCAAAGATCAAATGAAGAAGTTATGGTGTTTGGAAAGTGAGAAAATGTAGAGAGAATTTCGGCGCATAAGTTTGAATTTCTTCTAAGAATGAAATGTGAGCGGGAAAGAGAATATAAAGGAGAGGGAATGAAAGAAGCCAAATGACCAAAATATCCCTCTTTGTTATTGTTTCCCTGAGATGGTGCGTGGGCATCTCGGGGAGCAAGGTGTTGCAGCCAAGATGGCCACGTGCCATCTCGGGCATGCACCACTTCATGGCCTTCGGTCATAATGCAATCCTCTTGCACTTCCCTTGCGTATTTCGACCGTTCTCTGGCCTTCGAACTCAGAATTTGAATACGTTTATAGATTACGAACTGTAACTCTCACACGGACATGGAGCTAAAAGATACTCAACCCAAAAAACAATAATTTGACTCGATATATGAATATGAAGACAATGTATGTAACATGAGTTGAAAGTGTACTATCTTTTGACTTTGAACTTGAAATCAATAGTATGAGTAACCGAAATGACCGAAACTCAATCAAGAATGATTTAAGACTAAATTCAAGTTCAATATCCATGTTATACAAACATATACACACACAAACACAATTCACACTAGAATGCAAGCTACATAGAGATAGTTTTGAATCATGCATTTTCCAAAACATGTTATTTCCATACAAATGCATGAGCATTCATCTTCAAGTATGTGAATGTGTTATACATGGTGTTCAACGATGCAGGGACACATATGAATGAATTGTATGTGTGTACTTATAATGGTGTACAATGATGCAGTGGCACAAATGTATGAATTGTGTGTGTGTGCCTAAGCCTTGTAAGAGAAAGATAAGGTCTTAGTATACCTTTGTAGAACCAAATTGCATCCTTTCTCTCTGAAGACTTTGAACTTGCTTTGACTTGTTGTTCATCCTTCTTTGAAGCTTGAATCATCATGAATATAAACAACTAAATCATTACAAGTAAACATCATTTTGATATAGACTTAATGCCAACAGAAACTAAAACCTAACATTAACCACTGGCAAACATAATCCACTTGTAGATAAGACAAGTACAATCTCTCTAATGACCCCTTCACCTAGAAACTACCCTCTTATCCTACTCAATGAATATGTCACCTCCTTGCTCAACATTCTGAGGCCTCACACCTCATGTCAAGACCTTCTTGTTCAACATTTCGAGGTCTCCCACCTCTTGTTGAGACTTCCTTACACAACATTTTGAGGTCTCCCACCTCTTATCGAGACTTCCATTGCACAAGTCAAAGACTCCCACTAAGATATGTGACTTCTGTTTGCACACACCAAAGACTCACTATAAGGAATGTGACTTCCACTTGCTCAACAAATCATAGGCCTCATGCCTATTATCAAGACTTCCTTCTCACAAGGCATCTAAGTGATCATGAATGCAAAACGCAAACAAGCACTCAACATAGAAAATGATGATCAGCAAATTCTATGGGAAATACTAGACATATGCATAAATGCATACAACAATTATAGTCTAGTCAATCATGCATGTTTAATCCATCTATATCATGTGAAAGATGCTACACGTTAATTACAACCTAGATACATGCATATATCTAAACTTTAAACCCAAGATAAGTTTTATTAGCACATAATCAAGTTTAAGTCACAAATACCAAAAACATGCTAAAATCATGTGACAAAGTCATTTAGATTAAAGCAAGAGTTCTAGAGCATATTATCTATTCATGAAATCAACTAAGCACAAGAATAGCTCACACAAACACAAGCACTTGTATCATAGTGAGATTTTGGCCAAAGAGAGCCTAATACATGTGAGGAACTATTTTTCACAAAATCAATCAGTTAAAGATCATCAAATAGTCCTCAATTCAAAGATAGCGCAATACAATCCCAAACGTGTGAAAACACAGGCAAGTCAAAACCTAACTCAATATATGAGATTTCAATTGATAAGCAAACTAGCTTTGAATGAGTTCAAAACTCAAACCAAACTAATCACAATACCTATACAGTCATTGCAGAAGAAAACCCAAAGTGATTGATCAAGTTTTAAAAGAAAACTTTAAGAGAAAATCAATACCTTAGTTGAATTCGTGCAGTCCCATTTTGTAAGGATACACTCCAAAAACAGCAACAAAACTAACTCACACCTTCAGAGAAAAGATGAAGGATGAATAGACAAACACTCTCAACTTTGAATCACTCAAATCAAATTTAAAATGAAGAAGTTATGGTATTTGGAATGTGAGAAAATTTTGAATGAAAATTCTGCACTCAAATTTTGAATCTCTTCTTAGAATGAAAATTGAAAGAGAAAGAGAATATATAGAAGAAGGAAAGGATAACATGAGAAATGAACAAAAGGCCAAGAAAGATCACAAGCTTGCTTACTGCCCGAGATGGCATGTGGGAATCTCGGGGCATCAAGCCTTCTTGCCCGAGATGGCCGGCTTGCTGCCCTGAGATGGCCACGCGCCATCTTGGGAAAGAAGAGCTTGATGCTTTCTTCTTTTCCTCGACCTCCATTTGCATTCTTCTACCGTTCTCCGGCCACCAAAATCAGAATTCAAGTCCATTTATGGATTACGAACCATAACTCTCTCATGAACACGGCAATATAAGATACTTAACCCAAAAAATAAGAATTCGACTCGATATATAAAAACGAAGAAAATGTATGCAATATGACTGGAAAATATCATATCTTTTCACTTAGAAATTGAAATTGAAAGTGTGAGTAACCAAGTGTTTGGAACTCAGTCAAGAATGGTTTAAGAATAAAATCAAGTTAAATATCCATGTTATACAAACATTTACACATACAAACACACTTCACACTAGAATTCAAACTACATAGAGATAGTCTCCAATCATGCATATTCGGAAACATGTTATTTTCAGACCAATGCATGAACAGTTAACTTTAAGTATGTGAATGTGTTATAAATGGTGTACAATGATGTAAGGACGCAAAAGTTTGATATTTGTGTGTGTGCCTAAAACCTTGTAAGGGAAAAATAAGGTTTTAATATACCTTTGTAGAACCATATAGCATCCTTTCTCTTTTAAGACTTTGTACTTGATTTGACTAGTTGTTATTCCTTCTTTAATGCTTGAATCATCGTGAACCTAAACAATTAAATCATTACAAGTAAACATCATTTTGATATGGAATTTATGCCAACATAATCTAAAACCAAACAATCTCCCCCTTTGGCAAAATTCCATGTCAAAACACCTATACATTTACTACTACTATAAAAATGAAGATAGGTCACAAAATCACTCCCTCACATTACAATGAGTAATATTTCTAGAACTAATCTTCATCAATCTTGAACTTCATCTTGATTTTCTTTTAAAGTAACCTACAAATAATCTCAAAGAACAGTGCATATACAAGAGAAAACAACAAATGGATCCATATAATATTAATAAGAATATAAAATTAAAGTTCACAAATATATATATCTCCCCCTCAGTACATGCCAAATCACAAAAATTCTTAACAAAATCTTAAAACAAATTATTACAAGCCACTAAGTTCAGAAGTTCAGAAAAACAACATAAAAAAAACTAAGCAACTAGCATATACTCTTTCTCCCCCTTTTTGACATGAAATGAGGTCAAAAGGTTAAAAAATGTACCTCATAGATCAAATACTAGCCACTTGTTCCACCAAAGAAATTCGTGCGAATAGTCGATCTAACATAATGCTTGAGTGGTGGTCTTGAGCTTGAAGCAATACACTCCTCCAACTCTTTAATCTTAACATCTTGTTGAACAGCTATTGCACCGAGTTTATCAACCTTCTCCTTCAAATGTATAGCCCAATCCAGAAGAACACTTGTGCTAATCACATGACTATCAACTTGAGAACTACTAAATAGTTCAAAAGTATCACTAGCCATGCCCTTATTCTTATAAGACATGTAAGACAGAAGCTTATCACAATATCTTTCTAAGGGTTGAACTAACACATCATCTTCACTACATTTAATCCCACGAGCTAAACACAATGAAGTAACAAATCCCAGTAATGCAAGCTTTTTATCACCTCTAGTAGAGAAATCCACACTATCAATGTAATACATGAGAAGATCTACAAGGTTTATCGGTTGATTAGTTACCAAGGCAAACACTATTTTGATCTTGTTCTTATTCAACTCATTTGAATTCAAAGATCAAATAATGTTGGTGCAAATATATAGATGCCAAGTTTTGCGACTAGGTAAAAGAAAAAACAAAAGTTTTCTTGGGTCTATTTTCTCTTCATCCTCCATTCAAATTCCTGAGATCGTGATGCGTCCACATGCAGTTACCAATCCCGGGATATAGTGAGGAAGATCGAGGGGTTCAGACAGGAGCACACCGTACAGTGAAGGAACCTCCAAACGTTGGAATGGTTATAAGATTTTCTTCTTAGTATTGATTTCAATTTCCTTATATAGTAATAATTTTATATGTATAAGTTTCGAAAAAGAATTGCGATCCTAAGTTCACTTGTTCTGGATTGTTTATGATCTATATAAAAAAATTTAAAACCTACTTTCACTGTGTGACCAATAATTTGGGTTCCAACGTAAAGGTAACAAGAGTCACGGTTAATTAATTAAATTGTCCAATTAATTGTGTTTTGAAAGTAAAACTTATTTATTCAGGGATTAATTGAATAATGAAATTATTTAATTAATATATTAATAATTAAATTAATTAAATAATTAGATTATTTAATTAATGAATTAATAATTGATTAATTATTGGAGGTTATAAGTTCAATTCATGACTTAGACAAAGATAAAATAATTAGATTATTTAATTCTTTATTAAGTATAGTATTTAAGCCTATGTCAACTAGGGTTAAGTAGGAGTTAAAATGCTATTTTACCTTGGACACTTAATACTAATTATTCATTTAAATATATAGAGATATATTTGGAAAAAGGATATGTATCTAGTTTTAAATTTATATTTATATAATTAGGAAAGAGAATAATTGTGAATTAGTGAACCAAATTCACAGAGAAAAAAAAGCCTAGAATGTCTAGAGCTAAAATTTCGGCCAAGAAACGAAAAGAAAAATATTTTTCTTCCTCATGTGCTGCCGAACTTCATAAGAAGAAAAATAAGTTTTTCTTTAAGCCGTTGTATCCTCTTGTACGTTACTTGAAGATCGTGATGCGACCACACGCAGTTGTTGGAATGAGGGACATAGCGAGGAAGACTTAGTGGTTCGAAATCGGAATAAAAGCTTAAAGAAACGAAAGAGTAGATCTTCAAGGGTATGACCTAATTCTCTTGATATATTTTTATATATTGTATACGGTTTGCAGGTTGTAAGGGAAAATCGCGCAACGGAAACGTGAAATTAGGAATTTGGTATAAATATATATATATATATATATTTAAAATCCCTTTATAATAACATGAACCTTAACCTTAGATTAAGTGATGTATATAAAAGTATCGTACTTTTTTCTCGTGACGATTGAACTAGCGAAGAATTGAATCCGCAAGATCTTCCAATCCAATCATGAACGTGAATCACCTAGGAGTGTGTGCTCCCTTTCTTTAAATTATATACCTGAGGATGGAAACAAACAAAATCTTTCTCTTTGTTAGTCACAATAATCCTCCAAGAGAAAAACAAAGAACGTTAGGTTACTTGTGAATTATCAATCAATTTGATTGAAACTCGTGTGAACCTAGATTCGATGTTGTACACAAAACCTTTTAATCTATAGGTAACTAGTGTACTATCGAATACAAAACATTCTTTCTTTCTTTTCCTCTTTGCCGAATTTTCACAAACCAATCTTTAGAGTTGGATGAATTTATCTAGAGAAAGAACTGAATACTCTATACTCAAAATTATATGAAAGCCGAATTTTTATTCTTAGAATTATCTAATAGCCGAATTTTTCCTCTCTCTAAATTTTCTTTGGCATGCACGAAATTTGGAGCTTCAAATCTTCTCTTGGCTGTATTTAGAGGTCGTATAAATAGGCATACAAATCCGTTCCTGAGAAGGATTTACTTGGTGGGCAAGAATTCTTTCCTCAGCTGGATTTACTTAGTGAACAAGAATCCTTCTCCAAAAAGAATTCTTTCCAACACCAAGACTCCTAATCCAACTCATTAGTGTATTTCTGACAATATTAAAGATTTTCTAATTTGACTAGTTAAATAACACCTTTTATTTATCTACTTATCAAATATAGTCTTTAATATTAATTATATTACCAACAACAGTATAATATTAGGAGACCATCTCCTACTAGGAAAACGATTTTCACTTTTAATTAAATAATTAATTAATTACCAAATTAATTAATTTCTATTTAATTAAATAGTAAAATAAAAAATAATATATTAAGCTATTTTATTTAGCCTTGCCGCCCAACACATATACATGGGCCAATATATGATTTTTCTTATTTTATTAAATCCATTGAGCTTAATAAAAAGTCCACAAGTGAACTAGACCCATTCTTACAAAAAGAAACAAGTCCACATGCCTTAATACAATTCTAGATGGATCCCTAAATTGGTCCAGTAGAATATATCTAGTGATCCATGCAAGTTCGTGTGGATTTGGGATTTTGGCGGGATATCTAAATTTAAGCTCCAACAGACACAACCCAATCACAATCAACTAATGATTCACTTAGGTCCGATCTATTAATTTTAGTTCATTCCACTAAAGAACTAAAATTGAACTCTTAAATAAAGATAGAATACGTTAATATTTCTCATACATACCCTAGCCAGCCTTATTGGAGAAAGTGTATCCTCGTGAAGAATATCAGTAATCGTCAAGAGCTCATAGAACGCCTATAGCTCTCCAAGTTACCATATTTACACATATGACCACATTTTGAACTTGGATATTTTGACTTGTCCAGAAGCCATTTTTCAATAGACACTATTGAAAACTTAACGTTAAGATTTAATATCCAATACCTCAAAACATCCATATGATGATATTCTACTCTCATTTAATAAATGGAGCCACGATGTCCATATCTATAAATGAAGTCCTCTATCGATTAACAAATGAGTACCACCAAACTATCGAGGATAGACTATGCTATACAATCGTACTCATTGATAGCTCAAATGATAACACTTGCAACCATAAGTCCTACATTTATCTCAGGATTAAGATAGACTCTCTGATTGTCTTCAAGTGAAAACTTTTATCCATTGACGGTTCTAGATAAAGTATTTCGTTATGATCCAATTCAATGCACCCAGTGCACTAGATTATTTTACCCAATGACACCACACTTTGAGTATTTTAGACTCATCATAACACATTTGATCCCACTCAAATGCTAGCAAAAGAATCTACAACTTTAACAAGATAAGACGCCCAACCTTTATCTTAAGTTGTGAATATTATTCAAGACGAACTAAAGAATTGTGTCTACCTCATACATATCTAGATGTATGAACAATTCTTTTTTTCTCATAGTCTTTTTACCTTATGATTATTTACTTTCGACAATTATAATAATTAAACTATAAATGCTATAAGATTTGTTAAACTAGAAATCACTTTATTAATATGAAAAGATTGTCGAATACATTATTATACTCTTGCTATCTAGCATAATCCCAACACAGGTAGCATAAAAAAAATAAAAACCCTTTTTAAATTGCGCATTGCAAATCCAGATTCCTACAATTGGTATCAGAGTTAGTTATACAATATATAAGAATAAAAGTTTCTTTTTCATAGTCTCATTCTTAAACTTGCATTTATGGTGTATGTAGGCACTTTCTAAAGATTGTATAATGTTTATAACTTTTTTTATTATAAACATGGTTGATCGTTAATTGTATGATACAATGGGTTTGGAATGATTTTATTAGGTTGTTAATAATTTTAATATTTTATCTGCTATATTTTCTTTGCTTTAAATTTTCTCTCATGTATTTTATAGTAAAATATGTATGAAGAAATTAGACATAGAAGATGGAAGGAGGAACAACAGAATCAGAAACGTGCACGAGTGTGATCCATGCGGAGGCGCGTGGGGCTAACTACCTCGCAGCAGCCAGGTAGCGTGCCAAGGCACGCTGCGCGCACAATAGCCAGGCGCTGCGCCTGTGTATGCTGCTTGAACAGTGGCCAGATTGCGTGCTTGGGCTGCTAGCAGTACAAGTTTGTTGTAAGTAAACTAGCTATGCGCGGGCGACTTCATGTTGTCTTCGTGCACTGCTGGTTGGTTGGTGTTTGTTTAGTTGCATCTTTTTTGTGATGGAATAGCTAAAGGGGGAGATTTGTGTTGGCTTAATTTCAAAACAAAACTTTAATTGTTTGTACTGATTATTTGCTTAGGTGGTTCATGTATGATATGAGCTTTAAAGAAGGAAATCAACTTCTCATGCAAAGTTCATCTTTAAGGGGAAAAATGCTTACTCAGATGCTATGGTATCGAGCTTCTTTCTCCTCCCACAAGGCGTAAGCACACGTACACACAAATTGCATACATTTGTGTCTCTACATCTATTGACGACAATTTCCTGATTATGTAAATTTAATACTACGTTCAACGAGATAACATAAATAAAAAATCAAATAAAAAAACCGAAGCATGCAAACACGAAGTTTTATATGGAAACCCAAGAAGGGAAAAACCAAGGTTCCTGAAGTTGGCGGAGAAATATTTCACTAAGAATGTATCGTTTACAAACTCTTTCTCTCTTTACGCTCTTATTGCTATTATCATCGTTAACCCTTTTATGGACGTTTTTAAGGTTTATTTATACAAGCATAGAACCCTAATTCTTGGTGTTTAATTAAGGAAAGTTGTTGAGATTTAATGAGACTCTGATTTGTTGGAGTCATTTTACTATTATTTCCTATTCCGTATCGATCGTATTCTGCATGCATTAGATATCTTGCCTAATCCATACTCTAATATCTATAAGAAAGTTTATTTCCTTATCAAAGTGTTCTTTAAGATATATTATTCGAGAGCGACTAATTCTTTGTGTATTTGAGTCATGATTGCATTGAATTCCATATTGTCCATGTGTCGCTCAGCTGATCATCTGCCGGACCCAACCATACTTCACTCTTCCCGACTAGTGATTATTTCCCGATCAGAGGTTTCAACCCAACCATCTTGATATTCTTGACTGGGTTATCTTTACCTAGTCAATCTAATCGCTTTAGTTGAGTTATCTCCACTCGATTGATTAGGTGACCCGACCAGGTGTTGTGAGGCCATCTTTGGTCAACTTAGGTTGGTTCAGTCTAGTTGACTTTTGGCAACCTGGTGTTCTTTTAGATTTTACCAATTACAATACCACCTAAAATTTTCGAACAGAGTAACTCGTACGATCAGAAAAGAACTCACTTGGTGATGTATGTTTAACCTTCATTCGGTTTTTGCCTTGTAGCTCATTCATGCTCATTAATACTTAATAGCTATGCATTTAAATTTAGCCACAAACGTTTTATTTCCACCAGTGCCGCGAGTTGAATGATGCAATCATTGGCGATTTTTTGAATTTTGAATGGCACGTGATCTTCGGAGTTTACCAACCTCCACTCTTACATGCTTGATTTTTGGTTTTGGGATAATGTCACCCTTCTCTATATCTTTGAAAACTCTTTGCTTTCCCACTTTCACAATCATTCTTTGCAATCTTCTTTTCTTCTCTGAAACGGCAACCCTGATTTCTCATACTTTCTTTCAAAGCTTTATGTTGCCTTAGTTTTCACGTAGTCATTTTCTAATACTTGACTTCTAATCGCTCTTCATATACGATTACTTCTTAAGTATGGATCATACCCTTTACCATCGTTAATTTGAATTATATATGTGGGTTGTTGAAATGGGCAATATGGAAATTATTACTAGACACGAATCTATATTATAGGGTCGCCCACATGCATCTACTAACCCATCTAAACCCATAGCTATCAACATAGATTAATCGATCGCTCATCCTGAGTTTTTACCTCTACATTCTACCCTTCCATGCCTCTTCCTATATTGGTGCATGCCCATATATGTTGAAGATAACAGGTACTAGTCACGGAAGTAGAGCCTCCAACAGAAACTCCCCCTCCTCTATAGTTGATTCGAAGATTCCTATATAAAGGTTAAAGCTGGCTGATGTTCCTAAGATGCATCAAACACACTTATTGAGGTTTTCTGCTGAATAACCAATCACTTTTGAATGCGAGGTCAAAGTGGTGGTCGAATGGGAACTCATAAAATTTATAGATTGGTTTGATATTCCCCGATCAGTGAAACTGATTCCTAACGAGCAGCACGCTATATGGAACCCAACCCTAAGTGATGTTACTATTTACGGTGAAATTCTTTCTTCTGGAGTTACTCAACCAATTTAACCCTTAATCACTAGGTTTTTGGCAGAGGCAGGGATTGGTCCTGCACAATTGACCCTTAATTCTTATCGAGTGTTGATCAGCTTATGGCCTTTATGGAAAAAGATCAGAGCCAGGCACCACCCCACTCCAAGGAGATTGAAAATTTCTACACTCTCGACCGCTTAGATATTGGGGGAACTTTCCATCTACAATCTAACTCGCTTATCCAATTGATCCCCCATAACTTTGAAGAGAAACCCACCCCCGTATCCTGCAAGGATCATAGGGGCCTTATATGGAGCTTTCCATCGTCAATCAAATACTAGAAGAACTACTAGTTCTTCGTAAAGGGTAACTATAGATAGACGATCATGTCTGACCCCCTTTAGAACCTAACCAGAAATAGTGTCCTAAGGCACTTTTATAACCTGAGCTATGGAATAAAACATAGCTGAACTGACTCAGGGCTAAGCTAATTGGGCAGTTGCAGTAACTCAGACTTCTTGGGAGGCCAAAGACCGCTGCTCGTTGTATATAGAGAAATACTTGATCAATTTGGGTCTCTTCCCCACATTTTAAACAAATGCAAACGTTAAAGTCCCGACCTTCTCATCGTTTAGCTTATACCTTTCATGTATAGTATCATGACCTTTATTGAACTTTATTTTTCAGTATTTAAGGTAGACATTATAGTTGGTGATCAATATAAGAAAGCTACGAACTTTGACAGGCTTAGCAAGAAGGAAACTATTGACCAAGTGACTAAGGGGATCGCACCCCTGAGCATGATCTGGTGAAACATATCTATGAGCCTAACCTTAACACATCAACAAGCTTGATCGGACAGGCTTAGAGGAGTAAGTATGATTCCCCCTGAGGGATAGTAGGAGAGGATCTACCAAGGAAATGTCTACCCTAGAAAGGTAGAGCTGGCCGTTTCCTTGGTGGATCTCACCCTGGAAAGGTCCACATTTCCAGGGCGAGATCCACCAAGGAAACGACCTGCAGAAAAGTGTCCAAGACTGCTAAGGGGTTCTCCTCCCCCAAAGTTATTCACAGACAGGAGAAGACTTAACCTACAGTGGACCCATGCTTTCCCACGTAGAGTTTAGGCTCTCAGATCTTGAGGAAGAATATGATGATTAGGAGACTCTGTCTGATCTGATATAGAGGGAGCAACAGTCTAGAAGAAGGGATGATCGCATTTCTATGACATCTATTTCCCTTCCTTCTAAATGAACCAGGGTCATTGGTCGGGTCCTAGTTAAGGCTGGTTATGAGGTTAACCTTTAATAGAAAAAACTCTAATGTAAACCCGAGCTATCTCCAGCCTAAGCTGATAACCAGTCAATTAGGTTTCTACCGATCTATCTCCGCAATGGGATGGCAAGGCTCCAATGCAGTTCACGGTCAAACACTAAATAGTCTTTACTGATTTTTATTCTAATGATGGCGAGACTAACCTAGTTAAACCTATCACTGAAGACAATGTGCTTGATCTCCTTAAAGAACACGTTGACAAAGTGTCGATATGGTTAGGTAGATCGTTAGGAGCCTTGCCGACTGTTGAAGATGCTCATCTGGTGAGTGATGCTGGGACAAACCTGGCCTAGAGGCCTGGTCAAGAGTGCTGGTCATGATAAATTTTTCCCTATGCCCCTAGACGTACCTCCAGAGCTTTTTCATGGTGACGAGGATGGTGAAGTTCATGCTGCCAGGGTTTCAGAAGAGACAACCCCTTTGATAGACCTTCAAGATGGAGAGGTCGGTGAGACTTTAGATGCATAAGTTATTACAGGTCCAGTTTCTTCAACGATACTTTTGACCATCTCTTCAACTGGTCATGAATGAGTAATCCCTCCACCTTTGCTGATCAAAGTGCCATATAGGCCTTTTCCCTATTCAAGCTTAGGTGATTCATCAATCGACCCCCTTGTCATTCTATGTTCCATGTTTGCTGTTGAGAGGTACATTTGGGATAGATATTTGAAGCAGTACAGAACTACCGTCAACTCTGAACGGATATGCATAATTTTTAACAATGGTGTATATGTGAGTGTTCTGCATCTCTCATATGTACTCAGACTTATCTCCACTCTTACCCTTTTTTTCTATTTTTTTTTACAAATCATTGAAGAATCGACTGGAACTTTGGCTTCTCAAAATAGACGGCTGTGAAAATATCCCGATTGATATGGGAGCTCGCTGAGAAAAATACGGCTCTCAAATCCTCAAAGGCCAGCGAGTCAAAAATCAAGCATCATACGAATAGAAGCTGAAAAAGCTTGATTCAACTTAGATTGCCTTGAAAAGGTTGTTGGCCAGTGTTCAGAGTAGGGCTTTCGTAGCAAGTAAGAACGTTAGGTAGCTTACCCTGAAGAATAGTGAGTTGGATATGAGGGTGGCCAGAGCTGAATTTCAGTGTGCCAAACTTGAGTCAATGGCCATCTTGGTTGAGGGAGAGGCTGCCAAACTCAGTGACAAAGCCAATCTATGCTCGAGTCACAACAGGAGTAAGATGAAGCTTAGATTCGCTATGAGAGGCTGGCAAAAGATTTGGAGCAGCAATGGGTCAACGTTGAAGCGCTTTCCCATGCGGCTAAACTAGCCCTCAAAATTCATAACAACGGTCAACAAACTAGGTCCTCTAATTTTGAGGCTATTATGCTGAGGGAGCTTGAGTGAGGGCTTGTAACAACTCGGTTTTTTATATGCCAAAGAACGGCCTTCAAATGAGGCACACCGAAAATGGGATCAGACAATCTAGAAGAATAAGGCTGAGTCTCTAGATGCCATAATAAATTATAGGATGAGATAAAGGTCCTATTGAAAATACATTAGAAAGGACCCTCACATAATGCATCTAGAACTCCATTCCAAGTCCTCTTTGGTGACCTTCCATGTGGGAAAGGAGAATGGCACTTTGACGAAGGGAACAAACATTGGGCCCTTGCCTATTGCTGAAAACCCTCCCTTCATGACCGATGACCCAGACTATGATATCTACTGTAAGACTTCGGGAACCTGACCAAAGGCTATGAAGACAATGATAAGCCCTTAGTGGTTCTGGGCTTGGAGGTCCATCGAGCACACCTAGTGCTTGATTATACTGAACAATTGCTTACTCTTTCCCTTGTATTTTTCTTCAAATAATTGTTTTTACAAATTCTTTTTAAAGTTCCACAAATGATTCTTTTATTTTAGTAGTACAATTCTTTGTCCGTCATAAGTTTGTTTATATTGTTACACTAAGGTTATGGACTCATCTTAACCGAATAATTTGTATACGGTCTGGGTCACTCATTAACTTAAGCTATATGCATAACAGTGTTAGGTGGCACTAACCTTATCCCGATCGATTATCTTTATTAACTAACCGTTTTGTTGGCCCGACCTGATATCTGATTGATGATCTTCATGTTAGGTTTTAGTTTGTGTTGGCATTAATTCCATATCAAAATGATGTTTACTTGTAATGATTTAGTTGTTTAGATTCATGATGATTCAAGTTTCAAAGAAGAATGAATAACAAGTCAAAGCAAGTTCAAAGTCTTCAAAGAGAAAGGAAGCAATATGGTTCTACAAAGGTATACTAAGACCTTATCTTTCTCTTACAAGGCTTAGGCACACACACACAATTCATACATTTGCATCCCTGCATCGTTGTGCACCATTATAGGCACACAAATACAATTCATTCATATGTGTCCCTGCATCATTATGCACCATGTATAACACATTCACACACTTGAAGATGAATGATCATGCATTGGTATGGAAATAACATGTTTTGGAAAATGCATGATTGGAGACTATCGCTATGTAGTTTGCATTCTAGTGTGAATTGTGTTTGTATATGTATATGTTTGTATAACATGGATATATAACTTGAATTTAGTCTTAAATCATTCTTGATTGAGTTCCTTCATTTCGGTTACTCATACTATTTATTTCAAGTTCTATGTCAAAAGATACTACACTTTCAACTCATGTTGCATATATTGTCTTCGTCTTCGTATATCGAGTCAAATTATTATTTTCTGGGTTGAGTATCTTATATTTCCATGTCCATGAGAGAGTTATGGTTCGTAATACGCAAATAGATTTGAATTTCGAGTTCAGAGGCCGGAGAATGGTCGAAGAACGCGAAGGAAGGTCAAGGGAAAAGGAAGACAGCAAAGCTCTTCTTTCCCGAGATGGCGCGTGGCCATCTCGGGGCAGAAGGCTTGCTGCCCCGAGATGCCCATGCACCATCTTGGGCAGCAAGAAAGCTTGGCAGCTTCTTGTCCCTTTTGGTACTTTCATATGCCCATTTTCCCTCTCTTTTAGATATCCCTTCCCTCTCACATTTCATTCTAAGAAGAAATTTAAAAACTTGAGTGCAGAATTTTCTCTCTACATTTTCTCACCTTCCAAACACCATAACTTCTTCATTTGAACTTCAATTTGAGTGATTCAAAGTTGAGAGTGTTTGTATATTCATCCTCCATCGTTTCCCAAAAGGTTTGAGTGAGTTTTATTGCTGTTTTTGGAGTCTAAACTCACAAAAACGGGACTACACCAAAATCAACTAAGGTATTGATTTTCTCTCAAAGTTTTCTTTTAAAACTTGGTCAATTGCCTTGGGTTTTCTTCTTCAAAATATATCTGTGTCATGTGATTGTTTTGATTTAAGTTTTGAACTCATTTAAAGCTAGACTGAGTTTCAATTGAAATCTCACATGTTGAGTTAGGTTTTGATTTTGCCTATGTTTTCACATGTTTGGGATTGTATTGTGCTAGCTTTGATTCTAGGACTATTTGTGATCGTTGATTGATTTATTTTGTGAAAAATAGTTCCTCACATGTATTAGGCTCTCTTTGGCCGATTTCTCACAATGATACATGTGCTTATGTTCTTTTGAGCTATTCAAGTGTTTTGTTGAATCTATGTATAGGAATATGCTCTAGAACTTTAGCTTAAATCTAAATGAATTTGTCTTATGATTTTAGCATGTTTTTGGTTTATATGATTTAAACTTGATTATGTGTTAATTGAACATATCTTGTGATTCAAGTTTTAGATTTATTCGTGTATCTAGGTTGTAATTAATGTTGAAAATTTTTTACATGATCTAGATGGATTAAACATGCATGATTGACTAGACTACATTTGTTTTGTGCATTCATGCTCATGTCTAGTATTTTCCATAAGACGTGTTGATCATAACATTCTATATTGCGTGCTTGTTTGCGTTTTTCATTCATGATCACCTAGATGCCTTGTGAGAAGGAAGTCTTGACAATAGGTGTGAGACCTATGTTGTTGAGCAAGAAAGTCCTGGCAAGAGGTGTGAGACCTCGGATTATCAAGCAAGAAAGTCTTGACTAGAGTCGTAAGGACTCGGATAGTCAAGCAAGAAGTCTTGCCTAGGGTCATGAGGATCCGGAAGGGTGAGCGAGGAAGTCTTGACTAGAGTCGGGAGGACTCGGATAGTTGAGCAAGAAGTATTGCCTAGAATCGTGATGATTCGAAAGGGTGAGCGAGAAAGTCTTGACAAGAGGTGTGAGGCCTCGGATTGTTGAGCAAGAGGGCGACATCTTCATGAGTAGGATAGGAGGATAGTTTCTAGGTAAAGGGGTCACTTGAGAGATTGTACTTGTCTTATCTACTAGTGAATTTTATTTGTCGGTAGTTGCTAACCCGTGGATGTTTCCTCTTCGGAGGTTTACCACATTATATCTTGTGTCAACTTTTCTCTATCCCTATCTCTCTTATATTTGTATTTGTTATTTAAATACTATGGATAGAACTCTTTATGTTAGTTGACTTCCTTTCTATAATATAGATTGTGTATGTGTTACAATTACTTGTTTGTGTCACACTTTACTTGTTTTATATATTGATTAAGTATCTTTAATTGATATATATATTGTGATACAAGCAATCTAGAGGGACAAACTTTTGTTTGTTTCTAAGGGAGATGAAAAAGGTGTCTAACCTATTCCCCCCCCCCCCCTCTCTAGGTTAGCCTTGAGCATTTAACCGTGTTTGTATTTTCAATTGGTATTAGTGTAGGACACTAGATTTTACTTAGTGAGAGTCCAGGAAATACATTCACGGTTTTTGCAAAGTTTTTGAAGTCATGGGTTTATAAGATGATGTAATGGCGGAAGGAGCCTCAAATACTAGGCCACCATTACTTTGAGGCACTAACTATGGGTATTGGAAGTTAAGGATGAAAGCCTACATCCACTCTATTAATGAAAGGGCTTGGATTGTAGTGGAAGAAAATTATAGTCCTCCTACCAAGGTTCAAGAGGATGGAATGATGATACTCAAGCAAAAAAGTAAATGGACAATGAATGAGTTTGAGGTTGCTAAATGGCACCATCGTGCTATGAATGCCATCTTTGGAGGAGTTGATGGGCATCGATTCTCCTACATTCAAAATCTTGAATCCGTAAAGGAAGCTTGGGATACACTTCAAGTTACTAATGAAGGAACCTTAGCGGTGAAGTAATTGAAGATTCAAATGTTGGCATCACAATTTAAAGGCTTAAGTATGGGTGAAGAAGAAAAGTTTTAAGACTTCCAATTCTAGCTTCTTAACATTGCTAACCAATGTCAAGCACTTGGAGTACCTATCTCAAAAGAGCGTTTAAATTGGAAAATCCTTAGGTCTCTTCCTAAGAGATTCAAATAAAAGGTGATGGCCATTGTGGAAAGCAAGGATATGGATAGCATGAACATTGATGAGTTGCTTGGGTCTCTCCAAACCTATGAGATGTGCTTGAAGCCAAAGATTAAGAGTAAGGGAATCGCTCTCAATGCTATAGAGGAGGAGAGTAATGATGAAAATGAAGAGATGGCTCTTTTGGTTAGAAAGTTCAAGAAGTTTCTTAAGAAGAATGCCAAGCCTAGAGGCAAGTCTTCTAAGGAAAAGAGAGTTAAGAAAACATCATCTCCAAGGAATGAGAAGAATAGTCAAGCCAATGTTCAATGCTTTAATTGTCATGGTTTCGGTCACTTTGATAGTGAGTGCACCAATAAGCCATCTAAGAAAGGCAAGAAAGGCAAAGTATTAGTGGCTACTTGGAGTGATGATAACTCTAGTGACAATGAGAGCTCTAGTAGTGAGTCTTCAAGTGATGAAGAGTTGTTGAGCAACTTTGTAGATCTAACGGCTTCTCATTCTCCACTAGATGTTGATGGTACAATATCTTTGAATAAGAACATTGATACAAATCATCATGGAAGCTCTAGTTCCATTCCTACTAATCTTGAGTTGTTGGACAAGATAGAAAAGCTTGAAGAAGCTAGAGATAATTCTCTAAGAGAGGTAGTTGAGAATGATGATTTAATCAAGAAATAACTAGATGAGTTTGTGATTGTCACTCGTAGACTTCTTAGTGAGAAAGGTGATATTATGAAGAAGTTTAGAGAACTTGAAAAGATAAACCTTGAGAAGGATAATGTGATATCTTCTTTGAAGAAGAGATAACAAGAATTAATGGAAGAGATAGACACGGTTAAGGAGGCCATCAAGGACTTAGTTAATGATTCGGTAAGTGTGTCTAGTGTTAGGAATCTCGTTAACTCTCATAGTGGTGAAGAAGACTTGGTAGTTGAAGAAGAGCTCTTGGAAGCACCACTTTTTACTCACTTGGATAAAGTCGTGATTGATAAGAAACCACTAAAGAAGAAAATATCAAAAGCCAAGAAGAAGTTGGCGATCAAGGTATCTTTGCAAACTCCTAGTGAATCTAGTTCAACTCCAAAAGGTATAATCTCATCTTTTATTCCAATTTGTCATTATTGCAATACAAATAGGCCATATTAAGCCTAAGTGTTATAAATATATTGAAAAATGAAAATTAGGGATTGAATCTAGAGATAAGGAGATTAAACTTGAACTTGAACATGCTAATGATTTGAAAGTTGAAAAACACGATAATTTTGCTAAGCATGAAAAGAAGTTTTGGAGTAGAAAGAAAACTAATCTTGTTCAACTTGAAAAAGCTTATGTTGAAAATGTTAAGGAAGAGTGTGTTAATGATATTCTTGTTAATCAAGTCATTGAAGGACTTTACTCTAGTTTTAACATTGTTGTCAAGGATGATAATGGAAATGTTTGTGTAGGTACACCCAAGAACAAGTGGTTCAAGGGTGAGTGCTCTTTTCACTAATATAAGAAGCACATGTTAGATAGCTTTGAGGCAATATATCAATTGTGTTGAGAATTCTTGCTTGCTAGCTTTGAATACTCCATGTATTGATATGAACTTGGTTATCTAACATCATGTTTGTTATGATGTTCTCTTAGATATTCATCTTTTGACTCAATTTTTGATATACATCTCATAGCATGACACATTAGAGAATTTTGTATAGCATACATATGGTTCTCATTGACATTTTCTATTTTAGGATCTAATAGTGATATTGTTCACATTGATCTTAACTTTGATGATTGTTTGTGTATAGTATATTGAGTGGCATTACTTTCGAAAATATGAGCTTCATATTCTTTGAAAGCTACTCATTAGAGAAGTAATGATCTTGAATAAGTCTCTACTTATTGCTCTTAGATCATATGCTTATGAGCCATAAAATCTTGGATTTCTAAAATTGCACCTTGCTTCTCTTATATGTTTTGCTAGTAGGTTGAGTTTACTAATATGTAAACTTTGGATACACCTTGAAGTTTTTATGCTTAAGTACATTTAAAATGTCCTATGGTTAGTTTCCATTTTACTTCGGCAAATACATAGAAATCAACTAGCACATTTCATGGAAAGGGCTACACATTGGTTGTGAAAAGCTACCCAATGTTGAAAAGAGCTACACCATTGTGATGAGTGAAAACCACCATGAAGTGAATTTTGTTTATGTTAAAAAAAAATTGATTGAAAAAATCAAAGAAGTGTTGAAATGGAATCATGAAAAGAAAAAACAATTCTTTGATTCAAAGCCTAAAAAGAAAAGAAGAAAGGCTTAAAAAGGAGTATAGTTGAAAATCAAATGAGTTCGGGTTGAAAAGCGGAAATGGGATGACGAGCCACATGCACACACACGCTCATATGTTGAAATCTATTCTCTTAAAAACAAAAAATTCCGGATGATAATCGGTTTGACTTTTTATGGAAAAAGCTTAAGATGAATAGTTGTTGGAAATTGTTTGCATGTTGATTATCAAACTACTTCTTGATATATATTTGAAGCATATCTCTCACACACATACTTTGTTTATGAATATGAGGATATTTTAGCAATTGTTGATGAATTATGAGAGAACTTGAAAAATCTTTGTGTATCTCTCTTAGCATATGAAGCTTATTTTGTTGATATTTCTTCAAATTGCTTGAATGTGTGATTGTGTGAACATCTTTGTGAACTTTATGCTATCATTGATTTTACTTATAGCATTTATCAAGGGGGAGCATTGTATGCTAGACATTGTTCTCTTTTATGATATGTTCACATGCTTCATTTTGTTACATGTAGGCATATTTTTGACTTAATGATACTTGTAAGATATTACTCATTATCTTTGTCTTGCATTATGATTCATTTTTAAGTCATATGTCTTTGTTTTTATATATTTATGACTAATATGCTTGTTTTTTCTTTCACTCACTTTTGATGTATGTATATAGCATCTTATAACACAAGAACAAATGGGAAGAACTAAGATTACCGGATGTGGAAATCAATTGAATCCCGATGTGAAAGCCAAGTCTACCTCAAAAGGATCCAAAGCTTCAAGGACAAAAGATTTAGGGATCTTTGGAACTAAGAAGATATTTCAAGCGAGAGGCATTGACTTTGGTAAGTGTAAAGATTCTTATGTTTTTAAGTGCGTAAAGGATAGAAAATGGGAATCTTGGGTGAGCATGTTAGGAATTGTGAATGATACTCTTGTTAGAGAGTTTTATCTTGAATATAGAGAAAATGCCACCTTATTGGATGCTTTGATGGAGATTAGGGGTGTTGTGTTTAGAGTTAACCCGGAAAACATTAACAAGTTTCTTGATATATATTCTAGTTTTCTAGATATAGATGTCATTGAGAATCTAAAAATCATGGGTAGAACTCTTTGTGACAATGCTTCTTTTGAGTGGAAAGGTAGAGCATATATTAGTCAACATGAGTTAACTAAGGCTAGTGCATTTTGGCATCTATTCATGTGCACTAACATTATTGGATCTTCGAATTCAACTGAGTTTAATTCGGACAAGATCAAAATAGTATATACCTTGGTGACTAATCACCGTATAAACCTTAGACATCTTCTCATGTATTATATTGATAGTGTGGCTTTCTCTACTAAAGGTGATAAAAATCTTGCATTACTGGGGTTTATAACTTCTTTGTGCTTAGCTCTTGGGATTAATAGTAGAGAAGATGATGTGTTAGTTCAACAATTGGAAAAGTATTGTGATAAATGTGTGGTATACATGTCATATAAGAATAAGGGTAAGACTTGTGATACTTTTGGATTATTTAGTAGTTCTCAAGTTGATAATCATGTGATTAGCACAAATATTCTTTCGGATTGGGCTATACAATTGAAGGAGAAGGTTGATAAACTTAGTGTTATAGTTGTTCAACAATATGCTAGGATAAAAAACAGTTGGAGGAATGTATTGCTTCAAGTTCAAGACCACCTCTCAAGCATTATGTTAGATCAACTACTCGCACAACTTTCTTTGGTTGACCAAGTAGCTAGTATTTGAGTCTTGTGGTATATTTCTTAACTTTTGGCATCATTTCTTGTCAAAAAGGGGGAGAAAGAGATGTTAGTTACTTAGTTTTTTTTTATGTTGTTTTTGTAAACTTTTGAATTTTCAATGGCATGCAATAATTAGTCTTAAGATTTGGTTAAGAATTCTTGTGTTTTGGCATATATTTAGGGGGAGATACATGTATTTGTGGACATAATTGTATATTCTTATCGATATTATATGTTGCCATTTGTTGGTGTTCTCATGTATATGCATTGTGCTTTGAGATGAATTGTAGGTTGCTTCAAGAGAAGATCAAGATGAAGTTCAAGAGTTGATGAAGATTAGTTATAGGAATCTTACTCATTGTAATGTGAGGGAGTGAATTTGTGACCTATCTTCATTTTTATATTTGTAGTAAATGTATAGGTGTTTTGACATGGAATTTGCCAAAGAGAGAGATTGTTAGGTTTTAGATTGTGTTGGCATTAATTCCATATCGAAATGATGTTTACTTGTAATGATTTTGTTGTTTAGATTCATGATGATTCAAGCTTCAAAGAAGAATGAACAACAAGTCAAAGCAAGTTCAAAGTCTTCAAGGAGAAAGGATGCAATATGGTTCTACAAAGGTATACTAGGACCTTATCTTTCTCTTACAAGGCTTAAGCACACACACACAATTCTTACATTTGTGTCCCTGCATCATTGTGCACCATTATAGGCACACATGTACAATTCATTCATACGTGTCCCTGCATTATTGTGCACCATGTATAACACATTCACACACTTGAAGATGAATGCTCATGCATTGGTATGGAAATGACATGTTTTGGAAAATGCATGATTGGAGCTATCTCTATGTAGTTTGCATTCTAGTGTGACTTGTGTTTGTATGTGTATATGTTTGTGTAACATGGATATTGAACTTGAATTTATTCTTAAATCATTCTTGATTGAGTTTCAGTCATTTCGGTTACTCATACTATTGATTTCAAGTTCTAAGTCAAAAGATACTACACTTTCAACTCATGTTGCATACATTATCTTCATCTTCGTATATCGAGTCAAATTATTATTTTCTGGATTGAGTATCTTATATTTTCATGTCCAAGAGAGAGTTATGGTTCGTAATCCGCAAACGGATTCGAATTCCGAGTTTGGAGGCTGTTGAAAGGTCGAAGAATGCGAAGGAAGGTCAACGGAAAAAGAAGAGATCAAAGCTATTCTTTCCCGAGATGGCGCGTGGCCATCTCGGGGCAGAAGGCTTGCTGCCCCGAGATGCCCATGCACCATCATGGGCAGAAAGCAAGCTTGGCTGCTTCTTGTCCCTTTTGGTCATTTCATATGCCCATTTTCTTTCTCCTTTAAATATCCCTTCCTTCTCACATTTCATTCTACGAAGAAATTTAAAAACTTGAGTGCAGAATTTTCTCTCCACATTTTCTCACCTTCCAAACACAATAACTTCTTAATTTGAACATTGATTTGAGTGATTCAAAGTTGAGAGTGTTTTTCTATTCATCCTCCATCTTTTCTCTGAAGGTTTGAGTGAGTTTTATTGCTGTTTTTGGAGTCTAAACTCACAAAAACGGGACTACACCAAAATGTACTATGGTATTGATTTTCTCTCAAAGTTTCCTTTGAAACTTGGTCAATTTCCTTGGGTTTTCTTCATTAACATATATATATGTCTTGTGATTGCTTTGATTTAAGTTTTGAAGTCATTTAACGCTAGATTGAGTTTCAATTGAAATCTCACATGTTGAGTATGTTTTCTCATAGTTGCGATTGTATTGTGCTAGCTTTAATTCTAGGACTATTTGATGATCTTTGATTGATTGATTTTGTGAAAAATAGTTCCTCACATGTATTAGGCTCTCTTTGGCCGATTTCTCACAATGATACATGTGCTTATGTTCTTTTGAGCTATTCATGTGTTTTGTTGAATCTATGAATAGGAATATGCTCTAGAACTTTAGCATTAATCTAAATGACTTTATCATATGATTTTAGCATGTTTTTTATTTATGAGATTTAAACTTGATTATGTGTTAATTGAACATATATTGTGATTCAAGTTTTAGATCTATGCATGTATCTAGCTTGTAATTAATGTTGAACATATCTTACATGTTCTAGATGGATTAAACATGCATGATTGACTAGACTACATTTGTTTTGTGCATTCATGCACATGTCTAGTATTTTCCGTAGGATGTGTTGATCATAACATTCTATGTTGCGTGCTTGTTTTCATTTTGCATTCATGATCACCTAGATGCCTTGTGAGAAAGAAGTCTTAACAATAGTGTGAGACCTATGTTGTTGAGCAAGAAAGTCTTGGCAAGAGGTGTGAGACCTCGAATTGTCAAGCAAGGAAGTCTTGATTAGAGTCGAGAGGACTCGGATAGTCGAGCAAGAAGTCTTGCCTAGGGTCGTGAGGATTCGGAAGGGTGAGCTAGGAAGTCTTGACTAGAGTCGGGAGGACTCGGATAGTTGAGCAAGAAGTCTTGCCTAGGATCGTGAGGATCTGGAAGGGTGAGCAAGTGTTACACTTTTCTGCTACCAATTGTGCGTCTTGGAATAGGCTTGACCAATAAAAACCTACCAAAGGGTTTTATTGGCCAAACCTTTACCCCCAATTTGGTTTTGCACACCCCTTTGTGAATACTTACCAGAACCTTACCACCTTTTGCTAGGTCTACACTCCTTTGCAAGGCTTTTGAAAACCCTTTTCTGTAGAGTTTTCTTCCAATTATCGAATACCTAATGGCCCTATATTTGATGCAAGTTGCTTCAGTTACATCTTTAGGGAGCTCTCCACCCTCCAGATATTTTCTGATTAGAGTCATCCATGTGACCAGTCTCGTTTTGACTGTTTCAATCACTAGCACCTAATATCCTTAAATGTTGGGTTTTTTTAGATGGGCAACTGGGATTGTCTTGGACCATATACTTATGGTTGTTGCTGCCAACCTTGATAAGGCATCAGCTTTCTCATTCTCCTCTCTCAGGATCTGAGTGATTTTGTAGGTCTTGAACTTTCCTAGTTAAATATTAGCAATCTCTAGATAAGCTACCATGTTGTTGTCTTATTCCTAATACTCTTCTATGAATCAATGAATATCTCTAGTTCATTTGCTCCCATCATGGTGCAAACCCTTTGTCCTGCTAGCAGTTCCTTATATTTGGCCATGTTGTTGGTGGTTCTGAAGTCAAATCGCGAGGCATATTCTACCCGATCGCCCTCTGGGTGGATACCATTATGTCTACCCCGCTGCCATACGTGTTTGACGACACATACAATTTCTAGTGAAAAACTTTTTTGCCTTTGTCTTCAAGCATTCTGATCACCTCAGTGTCTGGCTCAGAGAACTTGGCGATTAAATATGTTACCACTTGACCTTTCACTACAGCCTTTGGCAAGTAATTGATATCGAACTCACTCAGTTCAACCGCTCATTTCGTCAACCTTCATGACACTTCTGGTTTGTATAAGATTTGCTTGATGTCGTTGCTAGTGCTAACGCTAGTTGCTCAGCTGCTGAGTATATTATTTCTACTATTAGCAAGGCTTTGCTGGTGTAGTATACTATTTTTTGTACTTTTTCATCTAGTCTGACTAGTACCGATCGCATGGCCACTGCTATGATTAACAAGTATAGGTATATGACTTCTCATTCCAATGGATTTTTAGAAAGCTTGTTCACATTCTTCATTCCACTCCACTCAAATACCTTTACTTATGATTCTAAAGAAAGGCAAACACTTGTCTGTAGATTTACTAAGGAGTCAGTTTAATGAGGCTAGACAACCCGTCAACCTTTTAATGACTTTTAGGGTGACCGAGGATCTCATTTTCTCAAGTGCCCTTATCTTTTTCGGATTCACCTCGATTCACATTTGGTGAACTTAGACGGTACCTTGAAGACATATTTCTTTGGGTTGAGTTTCAATACCTCAAATGTCTCTCTAGGATCCACTGCATGCTTTTCGGCTATGATGGTTTTTGTTAACTTGTCATCAATATACATGTCCATGTTCTTACCGATCTGTCAGGTGAACATTTTGTTTACAAGTCTATTGTAAGTTACCCCAACATTCTTGAGACCAAAAGGAATCACCTTGTAATAGTAGAGTCCCTAGTAGTGTGGTGAAGGAGGTATTTTCCTTATTTGGTTCGAACATTCTGATCTGATTGTATCCTGAGTAGGCATCCTTAAAACTTAGCAATTCATGCCCTACAGTTGCATCAACCAATTGGTCAATTCTAGGTAAGAGGAAAATATCTTTCGAGCATGCTTTATTGAGGTCAGTAAAATCCACACACATCCTTTATTTTCCGTTCTTATTTTTCATGAGCACTACAATGGTGACCCACTCAGGATACCATATTTCCCTTATTGATCCTGCTGCCAGTAGCTTCTTAACCTCTTTTTTGATTGCTTGGATTTTTTCAGGGTTCAACCGCCTCCTCTTTTGGATAACTGATGTCTGTTCGATATCAGCTTCCATGTAATGGGAGGTCACTTTAGCATTGATTCCCGGTATATCCTCGTGCTTCCATACGAACACATTCCTGTATTTCCTCAACAGGTTGGCCATCTCATTCTGGACTTGCTTTATCAACCTAGCCTTTAACTTTACTTTCTACTCAGGGTTGCTCTTATCAATCATTACTTCAATTGTTGGTTCTTCATCCTAGCTTTTCCCATCTTCCAGAGATGTCTCCCTCCAGTCCAGGTCGAACCAGATCAGTGTCTCCATACTGGATTCCTCCTCATCCATCTTAGGGCAACCTTCTTCTTTAGGGAAGTCTAACTGCATTATGTATGACCCTGTTTTTTTCCATGTATGCTGCTAGGTTAACTTTCCTTGCCCATTTCTTGAAGATTGTCATGATACTAACTCCTACCTCAGTTTTTAATTTTACGGTCTGGGCGTAAGTTACGGTGACAGCCTTCAATTTGTTCAGGAATGGTCTTCCCAACAAAGCGTTGTAGGGTCAGTTCACCACGTCTACAACCATAAAATCTAGTATTACCTTTTTTGACAAGGGTAACTCCTAATCTCCACAAGTAACTTAATTGTTCCTAACGACCTTACTTCTACTCCTTCAAACCTTCTGAGTGGAACCATTAATGGTTGTCGATCTTTTCTTTGTAGTTCCAACTGATCAAATACTCTGACGGATGTTAGTCAAGCTCCTATTATCTAATAGCACTCTTTTTTCTTCCATGTGCCTAATACAGATAGAAATCACGATTGCATCATTTGGTCTGACTTCAAGTCCTTGTACATCTTCTTTAAAAAACAATTAGGCCTCAGCCTTTCTTCAGTTTCTTCTTGTCGGGACCAACTGAGTTTACTTCCTGGCTTCTCTAGCCATCTATTGCCTCACGGATTTCTAACATTCTCTCCCGGATACTCCTTCCTGTGTATGACCCACCAAAGTGTTAGGATTATGCTTGATAGCAAGAGTATAGTAATATATTTTCATATTAATAAAGAGATTTCTAGTTTAACAAATATTATATCATTTATAGTTTAAATATTATAAGCATCAAAAGTAAATAATCTTAAGGTCAAAAGACTATGAGAAAAGAAGAAGTGTTCATACATCTAGATAGGTGTGAGGTAGACATAATTCTTTAGTTAGTCAAGACTAAATATTCACAACTTATGATAAAGGTTGGGTGCCTTTGTCTTGTCAAAGATGTAGATTCTTTTGCTAGCATTTGAGTGGGATCAAATGTGTTATGATGTGTCTAAAATCATTAAAGTGTGGTGTCTTTGGGCAAAAGAATCTAGTGCACTGGGTGCATTGAATTGGAACACAGTAAAATACTTTATCTAGAACCGTCAATGGATAAAAGTTTTCACTTGAAGACAATCAGAGAGTGTTTCTCAATCCTATGATAAATGATAGACTTATGGTTGTAAGTGTTATCATTTGAGCTATCAATGAGTATAATTATATAGCATAGTTTATCCTCGATAGTTTGGTGGTATTCATTTGTTAATTGATATAGGATGTCATTTATAGATATGGATATCATGGCACCATTTATTAAATGTGAGTATAATACCATCATATGGATATTTTGAGGTATTGGATATTAAATCTTAACGTTAAGTTTTCAATAGTGTCTATTGAAACATGGCTTCTGAACAAGTCAAAATATCCAAGTTCAAAATGTGGTCATATGAGTAAATATGGTAACTCGGAGAGCTATAGGCGGTCTATATTCTTTACGAGGATACACTATATCTCCATTAAGATTGTCTAGGGTACGAATGAGCAATATTAACTTATTCTATTTTTATTTAAGAGTTTAATTTTAGATCTTTAGTGAAATGAACTAAAATTAATAGATCGGACCTAAGTGAATCATTTGATTATTGTGATTAGGTTATGTCTATTGGAGCTTAAAATTAGATAGCCCGGCAAGATCCCCAATCAACACGAACATGCATTGATCACTTGATATATTCTACTGCACCAATTTGTGGGTTCATCAAGAATTGTATTATGGCATGCAAACTTGTTTATTTTAGTAAGAATGATTCTAGTTCACATGTGGACTTTTTAAAAAAGTCCTATGGATTTAATAAAATAGGAAAAACAATATTTGGCTCATGTATAGGTGTTGGGAAGCAAGGTTACGTAAAATAGCTTATTATATTATTTTTTATTTTATTATTTAATTATATGGAAATTAATTAATTTGGTAATTCATTAATTATTTAATTAAAAATCAAAATCTTTTTCCTAATTGTAGAAGGTCTCCTAATATTATGTTATTGTTGGTAGTATAATTAATATTAAAGATTATATTTGACAAGTAGATAAATAAAAAGAATTATTTTTGTAGTCAAATAAGGAAATCTTTAATATGGTCACAAATACACTAATGAGTTGGATTAGGAGTCTTGGTGTAGAATAGAATTCTTTCTTAAAAAGGATTATTGATCACCAAGTAAATCCACCAAGGAAAGGATTCTTGCCCACCAAGTAAATCCTACTGAGGATAGGATTTGTGATCCTATATATACAACCTCTATAATTTTGGCCAACCCTAGTTTCAATGAATGAAAATTTCGGCCAAGCTAAGTAATTTCTAAGAGAGAATTCGGCCAAGCAAGAGAGAATTTTGAGAGAGAAAAAATTAGTTTTTTGCTCTAGACAAAATTCGATCAACTCATAGAAATAGGGTGTAATTTCGGCCAAGAAGAGAAAAATGGGGAACGTTTTTGTTTTTGATAGTACACTAGTATCCTTTACATCAAAAGGGTTTTGTGTACAAAATCGAGTTGGGTTCACGCGAGTTTCAATCAAGTAGATTGATAATTCACAAGTGATCGGACGTTCTTGGATTTTCTCTTGGAGGATTATTGTGACTAACAAAGAAAAAGATTTTGTTTGTTTCCATCCTCAAGCATACAATTTAAAGAAAATGTCCCCACACTCATAGGTGATTAACGTTCGTGATTGGATTGGAAGATCTTACGAATTCAATTCGACGCTAGTTCAATCGTCATGAGAAAAAAGTATGATACTTTAAATATACATAAATTAATCTAGGGTTAAGGTTCTTACTATTAAAGGGGAATTTTTTTTAAATATTTCAAACCCTAAATTTTACGCTTTCATTGTACGATTTTCCCTACAATAAGTATCAGAGCCAAATTGTACCCTTGATTATTTGATGTATATATGTGAACCCTTTCTTTTTGTTGTGATTATGCATGTTTTAGAAAAGAGATGGCACTCTAGGTATTCTCTCATATATATTTACATTGGAATGTATGGATATGTATATGTTTTATTATGTGGATTGTTATTGCTCAATTTTGGTCCTATAATTTCAATATATTTTTTTTTGGGATTTTTACAAGAAGGGTGGCTTATCATCGTCATAATCTCCTTCTTGGTAGTTGCTGATTTTTTTTTTTAATTTTGTTGTTGTAATAAAAAAAATATAAAAGTTGCACTATATTATTTTAAAATACTGTAGTATTGTATTATTTAAAATTCTTTTATAATTCATTCAAGTACCGAAGATTCTAAGGTTTGAAGAATTGGAAGCAACCGGAACACGATTGGGACCGTGCGAGCCATAGCAACAAACGTAAGTGCGAAGAGCACGCGGCCATAATTGTTGTGGCATGGGCTACACAAGGCAGCCCTACGGAAACCATGGGCTGCACATGGTAGCCATTTGTGGCATGGGCTACACACGCCATTGGGAGGCAGCCGAGGGAGTCCAAACAACAAAGGTCGGATAAAGACTTGTTCGCCAAGAAAGGAAGTTTTTTGTATTCCAAGACATATGTAATTTACTTGCTTTTCTAGGATGGACCAAAATTTTAGCTATTTTTACTTTTGTAGATATTGCAATGTTTGTCATTGTTTGATGACATGTCATATACAACAGGAGTGCCACTCATATATCTCTTTTGATATGAACATGCATTGAATGGTTTAGGTTTCTAATTGGCATCTAGATAACCTAGTAAATCATTCTTTGGAATTCGATCACACGCCTTAAACAATTGAGTGAGAGAAGGTGTTTTGGAACACCTACGGCCTCCAAGTTTAGTTGAGCTTTATGTTTCGTGTAATAACCTCCCACGAGGTATTCGTGAATGGAATTTAGCAAGATACTTCCTTATAAGGATAGACTAGACAATTAACCCAAATGATATCTACTTCCAAATGAGGGATATTCGTGAGGGATTATATTGAAGGTCAATAACTTGGTATCACACTCAATGTGATTTTATTAATATTCTCCCAGTTGTTCTTGTTAATAAAATTGGAAGGCTAAAATTGAAAACGTTGGTTGTTATGTTAACAATTAAGTGGGACCTAGTCCAAATAATTAATGGTGCGAACTCCTAAAGGAGGCGTGACATTTATGGGTGTTGGATCGCCATTGAATTTTATGATTGAATTATTTTATATAATTCAAAATAAATATTTGAAAGTGCTTTATCATGATTATTTACTTATATAATTTTTGTTATTGTTTAGAAATCATGACCCCTTCCCTAATCAACATCCTAAAAAATAATATTTTAACTGGTGAGAATTATGTCATATGGAAAAGGAAAATTAGGATTTTTTTGCAATCTGAAAAGCATAAGTTCGTTCTGTACGATCTTAAACCACCTACTCTTACTAATGAATCTACTCAGAAGCAAAGAGATGAGAATCAGCAGTGGGAGTCTTCAGATGAGATGGCTAAATGTTACACTATGGCCACCATCTCTGATGTGTTACAATAGCAACATGAAGGAATGGAGACTGCTTCCAATATAATGATGTCTCTAGAGGAGATGTTTGTTGTGAGGTCTAGGACGACTAAGAGAGAGGCAGTGACTGCTTTCATGAATCTTAGGATGAAACCTAGACAAGCTGTGAAAGATCACATGATGAAAGTCATAGCACATCTCAACATTGTTGAACTGAATAGTACTGAGATAGATGGTGAGATAAAAATTGACATGATTGTCAACTCACTATCAGATTCCTTTGATCAATTCAAGTTGGACTATACCTTGAATAATAAGGAATACACCTTGCAAGGCCTGATGCAAGATGTTCAAAGCACCGTGAAAATCCTTGTGAATGGCAAGGTACAAGAGCTTAATACCATAGGTAAAGTTGCTACTATTAAGACCGGTAAGAAGGTCAAGAAACAACAGAAGAAAAAGCAACTAGGACCTACTAAGAAGGAGACGAAGAAAGTAATAAAAATCAAATGGAAGTGTTCCCTTTGTGGTGAAAAAGGACATTGGAAAAGAAAATGCCCAAAGTCCCAGGACAAGAAGGAAAAAGGTAATATTAATTATCTTGAAAAATATTTTTTGGCAGATTCTATGGATTCTTGGATCACAAGGGTTTAGATTCTAATAGGAATTTAGATTTAATATACGTTTATTTTGTACCTTAATTCAAGTGGAATTTAATTTTAGTTTCTTGTTTAAATAAATTAGGTTATTCGGTTACTTTTAATAAAGCTTTTATTATTAGTAAGAATGACAAAATTATTTACAAAGGTGCATTGGAAAATGGTTTATTCTATTTACGTAGAAATATCTCTCACTTGTTAGACACAGAATCAACAAAACCTAATCATAAAAGTGTAAAATAATCAAAAGATGAAACCTACCTACGACATTTTCTCCTAGGTCGTATTAACCTTAATAGGATTAAAAGATTGGTTAGTGATGGACCTCTAAGTGACTTAAAGGTTGATGATCTACCAACTTGTGAATCTTTTTTGGAAGGTAAAATGGCCAAATGGTCATTCACGACCAAAGGCACAAAATCCATCGAAAGTTTAGGATTGATACACACTGATGTGTGTGGACCTATGAGCATTCAAGCTAGAGGTGGATATGAGTACTTCATCACTTTCATGGATGATTACTCAAGATTTGGCTAAGTGTATCTCATGAGACATAATTCTGATGCTTTTGTCATGTTCAAAGCATTTAAAGCTAAACTGGAAAATACTCTTGAGAAACGCATAAAAATCTTAAGGTCTGATCGTGGTGGAGAATATCTATCTGGTGAGTTTCTACAATATCTTATTGATAATGGGATAATTTCTCAGTTTTCTACACCAACTACACCTCAACAAAATGGGGTGATAGAAAGAAGAAATAGAACTCTTTTGGACATGGTTAGGTCTATGTTGAGTTATTCAGTGCTTCATCGTAAGTTCCTCGGTGTTTGATTGGCTTATTTCGTTGACAACCACATTTGGGGATCAATATGTAAGGGTAGTTTAGAGTACCATTGTTGTAACCAAGCTCAAGCATCAAAGGTACAATCACTCGCTTAACTTTCATTGAATAGGTATTAGTGCACATACACACTCATGCATTTTCTTTTAATTATCTTGCATGCTTGCTTATTTTCCCTCATGTGTGCCTTTTGTGTCTTAATTCTTGCTTGAGTGTTGAATGCATTTTTTGTGCCTTAAAAACATGTTTTTTTCCTCTGGTCCGCTCTTCAGACCTCTCTCTTTGCAATGCCTACGCTAAGGTCTGCACAACGGTGTTTACCAAAGGCTGCACGTTGTGGCTACCACGGCTTATGCTTGTTGCATGCACCACAGTCTCCCAAGCGGAGTTCCACAGGTGTTGCTGTTGTCCGGACCGTGGTCTGTGCATTTGCACGCACAACAGCCTATAGAGCGGTGTTGTCCAGGAGATGCACCACTCTCTGTGCCGCAGTCTGGACACTTACTTGTACCGCGGTACAGCCAGCGGTCCTGACGGGATTTGGTTGCCTTTCTTCCAAAACGATGTCACTTTGTGTATGGCACCATATATATATGTTCTCTTCTCTTCTCTTTGGCTTTCAAGAGTCCAATAAGAAATCTTTGTATGACCTAGCTTTTCTAGGGAGAGAGGGACTCCCAAACACTTATTTTTACTCAACCAAACTTCATCTCATGATCATCTAGCTTCATTCTAGGAACATCTAAGCATGGAGCATCACCTTCCTCTTGACTCAGTAACTTCTACAAGCTCTAGACTTTATAGTTTCATTACTAACACAAGTATACCTAGGGTTTTAGACCTTATTGCATATTAAAAGCTTGCTTGTATGTTTAATTTCTTTTATGACATGCTTGTGTATTGATGGTTGGTTGAGAAGTATTGATTTGTGATAGCTAGAATTTAGAACGGTTTTACCCTTCTAGCTAATTCTTCTTGCCTTTGCGTTTAGAACATTGATATCTAGGATTTGCTTTAATTGTCATTATTAATCCTAGATAAGCATGACTGTCTTGACCTATCATTTTTGCATATAAAATATTCTTGCATATTCACATAGGTTGCCATTATCTCTTAATTGTTGATTAAGCTTGTGGCTATGTGATTAGTGCACAAGGTTGGTAATCCAAAATCACTATTAAGGCCCGTTGGGTAGAGTGAAAGGATTACTAACTGGAAGGTTAGATGAGAGGTCAACCTAGGTTGTAAACTTTTTTCCAATAGTGGATTTTGAGGATCGAGTGTGGCGCACTGAACAGCCCGTGGTTTTTCCCATTTGGAGGGTTTCCACGTATATATTGCATGTTGTTATTGTTTTATGCTTGTTGTCTTTTATTTGAACACTTAGAAGAATGGGGTAGTTATGTTAATATTGATTAATTCAAGAAATTGGTAATCAATCAAACTAAAACCTATTCACCCCCTCTTGGTTTATAGACACATTTTCAAGGAAATTTCAATTGGTATCAGAACCGATGCCTAGATATACTTAGGTGATCCTTGCTCTCTTTGTGTGTCTTGCTTGGTGCATTTAGTTTGCTTTTTTTGTATAACATTGCATTTGCATTACATTCATTACCCTCAAACATTATGAGTGGAAATGGTAATAGTCATGAGGCAGCCTCAAGCACAATACCCCCTTTGCTCAATAGGGTGAATTATGCTTCTTGGAAGGGCAAGATGGAAGTTTATCTTTGCCAAATAGATGACCGTGCTTGGATGGCTATTGAAGATGGGTAAACTCTTTCAATAATGACCACTGACGATGGTGTAGAAGCTCTTAAGCCCAAGTCTTGTTGGAGTACTCAGGAGTTTGAAGCATCCAAGTGGAACAACAAGGTTATGCATGCCATCCATTGCGCCATTGAAGATAATCAATACAAGTTGGTCCAAAACACTAAGATTGTAAAGGAGGCTTGGGAAATTCTTCAAACAACACATGAGGGAACCGAAGTAGTCAATGACTCAAAGCTCCAAGTCCTCTAAATGCAATTTGAGATGATTAGGATGGAGGAGCATGAATGCTTCAATGACTTTCAAGTGAAGTTGATGGATATCGTCAACCAAAGCTATCAACTTGGTGACTCCTATTTAGATAGAAGAGTCAAGTAAAAAATTATGAGGTCACTTCCGTTAAGGTTCGAATTTAAGGTGACGACACTTGAAGAGAATAATGAGTACAAGAATATACAGCCAAGTGAAGTAATTGGAAGACTTCTAGCTTATAAGTCAAGATGAAACACCACATCCATACCTCCAAAGAAGCAAAAATGCATTGCCCTGAAGACCATAAAGGTTGAAGAAGAGAAGTAGGACTCAGATAAAGAAATGACCCTTATGGTTAAAAGATTCAAGAAATTCAAGAAGTTTGAGAGGAAAGGATTTGGGTTCAAGGGAAAGGAAGTGAAAAAGAAAACCCCTTTCAAAAAGATTGAAAAGTCTCAAGAAAGTGACTCCAAGAAGGGCATTCAATGCTACGAATGCAGTGGTTTTGGTCACATAGCTCTATAATGTGCAAATTTGAAGAAAAAAAAGAAGGGGAAGGCGATGACGGCCACTTGGAGCGATAGTGAAGACTTAAAAGAGGAAGAAAAATCTTCAGATGATGAAGATAGAGTTGCAAACTTCATTGCCTTCACAACATCTCATAATGGCAAGGAAGTTGTGAGTGCTAAGGAAGAAGTAGATGACTCTAGTGATGAGAGTACCTCTTCTAACTCTAGGTTTAAGATTGATGAGGAAATGGACTATGTAGACTTCTTAAAGTTTTTTGAAAAGTCTAGATTGAAAAAGAAGAAGGAGATTCAAGAGTTGAAAAAGGAGAGTCTAGAGTTGACTTTCAAGATAACTAACTTGAGTGAGAAAGTAAAGAGTGGAAAAGAGTTAGAAGAGAGCTTGAAATTAGAGCTTGTGATCACTAAGAAGAGTGAAGAGAACTTGAAGATTGAGCTTAGGGAAGCAAAAGAATTGGTTGCCAATATGACATCCGGAACCGATAAACTTGACAAGATGTTATCATATGGGAAGAGTCCTAGTGATAAAACGGGCTTAGGATATGTGGAATGCAATGATGCCATTTCCTGGAAGAAGACCATCATTGTTAAAACTCAAGAGGATAAAGAGGTTCAAGATTCACACCAACAAATGTGATTGAATGAAGTTGGAGAATCATCAAAAGAGGCTCAAATGAATGCTCAAACAAAGTCTCAAGCTAAAGCTCATCCACCAAAAGCTAGAACTCATCAAACAAGACCTCAACTTCCATGGAGCTCTCAAAGTCAACAAACGAATTTTTCACCCACAACCAAGAAGGGAAGCTAATTTGGCTCAACCATAAAGTGTGTTTCAAAGAAGAGATTCAGCTTAACACCAAAAGACAACTCAAAGGAAAGGGAAGTCGTCCATGCTTACACAAGGATATTGTGGTGTTGAATGTCACATAAGGCTGAATTGTTTTAAATTTATTAAGTTGTGTCATTTTGAAAGCATGATTGAGAAGAATATGCTTAGAAGAGCCAAAATGCATACACCTAGGAATTTTAGAGAGAATGAACCCATGGCTCCTAGAAATAGTAATATTTCATCTTGGTGGACTATAAGGGATGAATATTGTTATCATGTGGATCAAGTAGCCTTGAAAGCCAAAGCCATAGATACTTGGTACCTTGAAAGTGGGTGTTCTAGACACATGACCGGAAACAAGAGTTTCTTTGAAAATCTTACGATGAAGGATGGTGGATTTGTCACCTTTGGTGATGGTTCACGTAAGAAGGTTCTAGACCAAGGAAACATATCCATTACCGGTTTGCCCCCCTTGCCTAATGCTCTTTATGTAGATGGCTTGCAAGCAAATCTTATTAGCGTATCACATTTAAGTGATGAAGGGCTTTCGGTTATGTTTGGCAAAGTTGATTGCTCTATTCTAAGAGAAGATGGACAAGTTCTATTGAAAGGTAAGAGATCAAGGGACAATTGTTATTGTCTTGATTCCAATGGCATCTCTTGTAATTTGTCTAGTTATGATCAAGTTGAATTGTGGCATCAAAGGTTAGGTTATATGAATTTTAAAGACTTGAAAGTTCTTGATAGTTTGAATGTTGTGAGAGGCCTTCCTAAGTTTGGAAATAGGATTGAGGGTGTGTGTGGACTATGTGGATTGTGTCAACAAGGAAAGCAAACTAAGAGTGTGTATAAAAAGGGTAAGTATCTTGCCACCAATGAGCCAATATAGCTTCTTCATATGGACCTTAAGGGTCCCATGCAAACCGAGAGTCTTGGTGGCAAGAGGTACATCTTTATATGTGTTGATGATTTTTCTTGATTTACATGGACCTACATTCTAAGAGAAAAATCTAAAACTTTTGAGATTTTTAAAAAGCATTGGACTAAAATTCAAAATGAGAAGGATTCTCACATAAAATGCATTAAGAGAATTAGGAGTTACCATGGGAGAGAATTTGAAAATGTTTACTCCGAAATTTTTTGTGATAGTCTTGGAATATCCCATGAGTTCTCGGCTCCTCGAACTCCTCAATAAAATGGAGTTTAAGAGAGGAAGAATAAGGTCCTCCAAGAGTTGACTTATGTGATGTTGCTTAGCAACAATGTTCCTATAAATCCTTGGGCCGAGGCAGTGAATACAGCTTGTTATATAGGAAATATAGTGTTTTTAAGGCCCGGTACTAGGCAAACCTCTTATGAATTGTGGAAGGGAAGGAAGCCAAATGTTAGTTATTTCCACTCATTTGGAAGCAAGTGTTACATTCTAAATGATCATGATCAACTTGGCAAGTTTAATGGTAAAAGTGATGAGGGGATTTTCATTGGCTATGCTCTGATTAGTAAGGCCTATAGAGTTTTTAATTTGAAGACACGAAGTGTTATGGAATCATCCAATGTGATCATAGATGATTGTAGACCTAAGGTTATTAACCATGATGAGGAGATTAATATGGTTGATGACTCTCCCTTGGAGAAGATTTGTGAGACTTCAAGTGATGAAAAGTCAAATCTTGAGAAAGAGGTCTCTTAATCTCTTGATAGAGATTCTACTTTGGACTCTAAGGAACCTGCACCTTAGGTTAGACATCTTCACAACAAGAGTGACATCATTGGAGATATGAATAAAGGTGTTAGGACTAGGCATCAATTAGCAAATCAAATTAGTTTTACTTGCTACACCTCTAAAATTGAACCCCAAAAGGTTTATGAAGCTTTAAGTAATTAGTTTTGGGTTCCTGCTATGCAAGAATATCTAAATCAATTTGAAAGAAATGAGTTTTGGACTCTAGTTTTTAGACCTAAGAACGCTAATGTGATAGGTACCAAGTGGGTCTATAGGAATAAATCCGATGAGGAGGGCAATATTGTGTGGAACAAGGCTAGACTTGTAGCACAAGGGTACTCTCAAATTGAGGGTATCGACTTTGAGGAGACTTTTGCTCCCCTGGCCCGATTAGAGTCCATTAGGCTTCTCTTAACCATATATTGTGTGCACAAGTTTAAATTGTATCAAATGGATGTTAAGAGTGCCTTCCTTAATGGATTCTTCCAAAAAGAAGTGTTTGTTAAGCAACCCAAGGGGTTTATGGATCCATAAAACCCCAATCATGTTTATCGTCTCAAAAAAGTTCTATATGGGTTGAAACTAGCACCAAGGGCTTGGTATGAGCATCTCACTCTTTATCTTGTTGACAATGTCTACTCTAGAGGAAGTGTTGACAAGACTTTGTTCATCAAGTGTACTAAATATGAGCTTCTCATAGCTCAAATTTATGTTGATGACATCGTTTTTGGTTCCACAAACAACTTGAAAGTTAAACAATTTTTGATGTCATGACTCATGAGTTTGAAATGAGCACGGTTAGTGAACTAAATTACTTTCTAGGCTTGTAAATCAAGCAAATGCAGGATGGGATCCTCATATCCCAAGCTAAATATGCCAAGAACCTAGTGAAGAAATTTGGCCTTAAGAATGCCAAGCATTGTGACACACCTATGAGTACCACATTGAAACTTAGCAAGGATGCTAGTGTAAATAGTGTGGATCAAAGTCTATAACGGGCATTATGATAGGAAGCTTGCTATACTTGATGGCTAGTAGGCCCGATATAGCCTTTAGTTTTGGTGTTTGTGCTAGGTATCAAGCCAATCCAAAGGAATCCCATCTCTCCCCCATGAAGAGAATCATTCGATATGTGAATGGGACATCCAACTATGGGATATGGTACTCTTTTAACACTAATTCTAGTTTAGTTAGCATTAGTAATGCAGATTGGGCAGGTAATTGTGATGATAGGAATAGTACATCGGGCAGTTGCTTCTTCCTAGGGAACAATCTTGTGTCATGGTTTTGCAAGAAGCAAAATTCCATATCATTATCCACAGCCGAGGCCAAGTATATAGCTTTTGGGAGTGCTTGCACACAACTCCTTTGGATGAAGCAAATGCTTATGGATTATGGCTTTAAGCAAGGTACTCTGTCCCTTTATTGTGATAACATGAGTGCCATTAATATTTCAAATAATCTTGTCCAACATTCTAGAACCAAGCCTATTGACATTAGACATCATTTCATTAGAGAGCTAGTTGAGAGCAAATGCATTGCAGTTGAACATGTGGGCACAAATGATCAACTAGAGGACTTGTTTACAAAACCATTAGATTCAACTAAGTTTAAATCTCTTAGTAGGTCTATTGGGATTTGTCATATGCATTGATGAGTTTTGGTGTTTGACCCATATGGGGAGCTCAAGCAAAGAGAGTGAACTTCCATTCTAATAAGCAAATAATTGTTCAATTTGATGCTCTTTAATTAATTGCTTGAGTATCATGGATGCATATATTATTATATGACTATTTTTTCAATAAGTGTGCCTTTGCCTTATTTGAAATGCATGTCTCATTTGTGTTCAAACATGTATTTTTGGACTAGGAAATTTGATTGGGAAGTACATTTGATTGACCCAAAGTTTATCTCCATGTTTATGAAAACTTGATCTTGACATGCTTAAATTGTTATGCATGATGAATTTATTGAATGCTTAAAAAATGATTGCAAATTTGTGTGAGAGTTACTTTTGAGACTTTAATCAATAAGGATATTGTATCCATTTCAAGGATTTCACAATCCAATAGCCTCTCTCTCTTTACTTGTTGTACAAGGCTACTATCATACGGGCATTTTACCCAGAAAAATCTAAAAAGGCGCAATAGTCGTTCATGTCTTGTTTAACTTGTAAAGCTTGATAGTTGCTCGTATTTTTTTGTTAAACTATATCTTGTTTTCCATTGACAATTTGGTGCAAATTGGTTTGACTTCTCTTGGAACCTCATGTGCTATTTTCCTTTACCAAATACCATGCTTTTGGAAGTTGATGTTACATGTATTTCATTCAAGGCAATCTTTTCACACATGTTCCAATAAATAAAATTTCCATAAATTTCTCTCTCTCTAAATTAAATTGCATAAAGTTGTTGTATATGATTATGCATTTACATTGCAAATATCTCTCTTTGCTAAAGCGTCCATGTTGGGGAATACTATTTTGCCTATCTTGTGACAAAAAGGGGGAGTAATGTTGGATTTATGATTTATGGGGAGTTTGTGTTGCTTTTGCATGTAAGGGGAGAATGTTGTTTTTAGGGGGAGTTGACTTTGTGTTGTTGGCTCATGTGCATTGTTGATTGCATGTTACTTGTTTTTAATTCAATTAAATGCTAGTTGTGCTTAATTAGAAACTTGATTGTGAGTTAGGTTTCAATCAAACCCATGTTTTCACATGATTGTGAGTTGTATTGTGCTAGCATCTTATCTAGGACTATTTGTGCTTTGATTGACTTTATTTATCATGATTAATAGTCTTATCATATTCTAGAACTCATTTGTTGAATAGATCTAGGATTAGAACATTTGATTTTATATTTAGAGTCTATTAGAGTTTAATTGACTATTTTGTGAATATATGCTCTAAATGATTGCTAGAGATTTGATTGATCATATCTTGTGTTTCTAGCATTTTTATGTTAGTACTAAAGTCTTGAATATGTACTTCATGAACATGTTTATTTCAAGGTTTAGTAACATGAAAAAAATCTAGGTTTAAAGTTTGTGTTTTGAAATTTGGCATGCTCTAGATTTTTATTCATGCATAAGATCTAGACAATCATGTTTTATGAACTTTATTGTCTATGTCTAGATCTTCATGGAGTGTACCTAATCCATACATTTCATATGCTCATGCATCATCTTGTGTGGTGTCACTTTTGGATTATAAACTAGAAAATATACTTTGTGTGTTCATTGATTAATTCTAGTTTCCATAGAATTTGTTGATCATCTTATTCTATGTTGCGTGCTTGTTTGCGTATTGCATTCATGATCACCTAGATGCCTTGTGAGAAGGAAGTCTTGACAATAGGTGTGACACCTATGTTGTTGAGCAAGGAAGTATAGCCAAGAGGTGGGAGACCTCGGATTTTCAAGCAAGGAAGTCTTGCTTAGGGTCGTGAGGATCTGGAAGGGTGAGCTAGAAAGTCTTGACTAGAGTCGGGAGGACGCAGATAGTTGAGCAAGAAGTCTTGCCTAGGGTCGTGAGGATCCGGAAGGGTGAGCGAGGAAGTCTTGACAAGAGGTGTGAGGCCTTGGATTGTTGAGCAAGAGGGTGACATCTTCATGAGTAGGATATGAGGGTAGTTTCTAGGTGAAGGGGTCACTTGAGAGATTGTACTTTTCTTATCTACTAGTGGATTTTTTTTATCGGTTGTTGCTAACCCATGGATGTTTCCTCTTTAGAGTTTTACCACGTTATATCTTGTGTCAACTTTTCTCTATCCCTATCTCTCTTATATTGGTAATCGATATTTGAATAATGTGGATAGAACTTTATATGTAAGTTGACTTCCTTACACAATATTGTTTATGTATGTCAGATAACTTTGTATCTTGTGATATTCCATTCAAGTTGTAAAGTACCACATTGTAATACTCTAAGTACGACTTATGGAATTTTGTCTACATTGAATATATGTGCTCATAAGATACATTGATCTTGTTGTATGTTTAGTAGACTAAGAGTGGAGATTTGAGCATAAATGAATATACTGTTTTCTCAAAACAATCATGTTGAATGTTAATTTGTATGCTTATCAAGGTTTTGTCACTAGTCTTGAAAGATTTGTCAAAAGTGAGAGACAACCTATTCCCCCCCCCCCCTCCCTCTAGGTTGTTTAGTATAATCTTGTATATATTATTTTCAACGGATATTGATTTTCTACGTTGAATGTTCCACATAAACTGTCTATTAAAGGCTTGCAGTAATTCCTCAAAGATCCTAATCGATCCCCTGTGAGGCTATTGAACCACCTGGATTCCTAGTCCCTGAATGTCTAAAGGAACAACCTACACATGGGTGCATAATCATATTTATATTCCGCCATCGCACTCTGATATCTCCTGACGTGCTCTTGGGGATCAATGTTATCCTTGACTTGATCAACATGTGACATCCTAAACTTTTCTAAAAAGTGGGCTTGCCTTTTGGACTCGATGAATGGACTCTCAAAGTTTCCAATTAATATGTTTCTCAGACCCTACCTTCGCTCTAGAGCTTTTATCATCCTCAACAAGACTCCCGCTAGCTCTTTGGCTCTCCTCGCTCATCGAACCTCTAACGGATGGTGAGGCCATAGAGGTTTCTAGAAACCCGTCCCGTGACATGTGCATCACTTAAGATGTACTTAACCATAGGGGTTGTTTCCCTAGGACTTCTGGATGTAGCATACTCATCAGTTGAAATCGATCAGGATCTCTGCATACACATATATGTCTTCCCGGTCGTACATTATTTCCCCTTCGTGATACTTTCCTATGTCAATCTGTAAACTGTACACCCTATGTTCTCTTGTTTATCGATTTTCTTGGCCTCCATGCTCCCTTTGGTCATGGTCATCTTAGCGGTTATCCCTCTTTCAGGAATGTTCCATCCATTCATGGCGATCAGTTCTATCTCCATCAGATTTATGTGGTGCACTTAGGGTTGTTGCTACTACCTCAGAAAGTATCTTGGGGTCATGGGCCACTACGGTGTTGATAGTTGATAGAGTGAGGTCAAAATGGTGGTGGCAGTAATATTGATTCCCTATCTAGCAACGTCTTCAATGACTCTTCGTACATTTTCTTGGATTTTCCAGAATGCATCTAAGGAAACACCAAGGATGGCATCAGTAGAAATTATCACATATTGTCTGGTGGAAGTCAGAGTTTTGGAAGGTAAGTCACCTCCGGTAACGTTGGTATTTGCTAAACCAAGGTTGTTGACCCCACGTAGGGTACAAGGGTTATGAGGAGATTGACTTTCATCTCTGTTGTTTGACAGCCATTTTTGGAATAAGTAAATTTAGCCTCGCGTCTAACAAGATAGCATAAATCAATAATCAAATAATAAACTAGAAAAAGAAGCAAGCATGCAAACACATAATTTTACGTAGAAAACCCAAGATGGGAAAAAACCACGGTTGTCAGACACGATGAACAAAGGATTTCATTATGAGTGTATCATTTACACACTCTATCTTCCTTTTAACTCATGTTGCTGTTCTCATCATTAACCGTTTTATGGATATTTTTAGGGTCAATTTCTACGTACACCGAATCCTAATTCTCGGTTTACAAGTAAGGAAAGTTGTTGAGGTTTAAAGAGACTTTGACTTGTTGGAGTCGTTTTACTTTTCTTTCCTATTCCGTATCGATCGTATTCTGCCTAATCCGAACTCTGATATCTATAAGGAAGTTTATTTCTTTATAAAAGTGTTCTTCGAGATATCTTATTCGAGTAGGACTCATTCTTTGTGTATTTGGGTCATGATTGCATTGAATTCAGTGTTGTCCATATGTCGTTCAGCAGACCATATGCCAAACCTGACATGACTTCACTCTCCCTGACAGGTACTTCTATCCCAACCATAGGTTTCAACCTGACCATCTCGATATTCCCAACCAGGCTCTCTTTACCTGGTCAATCTAATCATTTTAGTTGAGTTATCTCCACCCATTCGTTTAGGTGACCCCGACTTGTAAGGCCATCTTTGGTTAACTTATGTTGGTTCAGTCTAGTTGACTTGGGGTGATGTGGCATTCTTTCAAATTTTACCAATAATAGTATCGTTGTGCTCAATTGGTATAACATATTAACACACAAACTTGTATGCACATGCATTAGAATTAAATTGACAACATTTGTAAAATTGCATGCTCTAGGACTATCTTTAGGAAATGGCTCACTTGTGCATTTTTGTGTTTATTTGTTTGAGTTTTATTGGTAGTGGACTTGAATATGCTCTCATATTATCCCTTATTGAGTTCTCAATGTTTCAGCTACTCATTCACAAGTTTTCAAGTTCCTAGTTGGAAGTTACAGAACTTTATATTTGTTTATCGTGCATTGTTTTCATTCTTATATATCAAGTGTAATTCCAAGTTTTTGATAAAGGTTTTTAAACTTCCATGTCCGTGACTAAGTTAGGGTTTGTAATCCAAAAATGGATTCGAATTCTAAGTTCTGAGGCCAGGAAATAGTCGAAGAATGTGAGAGGAGCACAAAAAAGGAGAATAGGGAATAGGGGTGGAAAATTGCCAAGTGACACCCTCTTCCGTGGAGGCGCGTGGCCTCCAATGGATAGGCACCCATCCCCCTTATAGAGGCCACACGCTTCTATAGAGAGCTAAAGTGGCATGGTGCCATTGGGTACCCGAAATCTCTCTCTCTATATATCATTTCCCTTTCATTTAAATTCAAATATGTGTAGAATTCTTTTACAACTTGTTAATTTTTGTTTTTGGATATCTCACCCATTTTAGATCCGATTTTGGTGTTTTAAAAGACAAAATTCATTGTCTTTCAAATTAGAACAAGTCCCCAAGTACATTCAGAGTTTGAATGATTACAAATTTTCTAATTTACTTTGATCTTCATCAAGTGTTCTACATAATAAGAGTAAATCATATTCTCTAGACTTTTCTTGTGATCAGTTTGTTAAATCTTTTTATTTGAATATGAAATGTGTTTATAATGATTTGGATTCTATTTTTTGACTTGTTTGAGTGATTTTTGAAATTAGCTTTTTGTGATTTCCAATTGAAATTGTTTCTATCTAATTTTGATGAACTTAAACTTAAATCTAGAAAACTTTGTGCTTGATCTTGTATGCTGATTACCAGGTTTTAGTCATATGTTCTAGAACTAGAATATTTTTATTGCGATTTTATTTACCCAATTCTAGTTCTTCTTTGAGTGAATATGTTATGGATTTCAAGTGTTGATTTCTCCACTAGATTTCAAAGCTAGTTTTGTATTTTTTTTGTTTCAAATCTTCTATTATAGCTTTGATTGACATGTTTAGACTACTAAGTATGTTTGTGAGTGATCTTGAATGTCTAATCTAGATTTATAATTACATGTTCATAATAGTTATGCAAGGACTACTATTTTATGATTAGGTTATTTCATTACAAACCACATTAGGGGATGATCTTGCAATGGATAGCTTATGTTCTTGATGGCAAGCTTCGAAGCATCTCTGTGACATCAAGAGCAAGAACAAATGGTTTGTAACTGGACTTGACTCTTGAAGAGATTTAGTTGAACACACTCACCACTCATGCATGTCTTAAACATCTTACATTTGTGTTTCAATACTTATATGGGCGCTGCCTTTTTACAATCACACCTGCATTTCTTTGTTAGATCAAAGTGTGGTTTTATGGATTGTAATTCTTTTCCTGTTGTTTGATCGGAACCGTCTGTGCCCGCATGTTGGTGCCCTTTTCTTAGTACGATGAGTGACCTCTTAGGAGGGTCCCAGTGTACGGGTCCATATGTGTGGGTCCCTACCCGCATGCTAACCAGTAAATATCCACTATTGAGTCTTCTTCTTCTAGTGTACGGGTAGTGCACAGGTCCATACGCACGCACTTACCAACAAGGTTCATATTTTGGTTTTTCATGTTCCAGAACGCGAGTGATGAACAGGTCTCTACCTACGCAATCTCCAGTGAGGGCTATGTCTGCGAGTGATGCACGGGTTCTTACCTTTGCAGTAGTCATGTGCACTATGTTGTTTCTGCACTTTTTTTAATTGCAAACTTTCTATAATGATGTAGCTTCACTTGGACACTTTATATACATCATTCTATTTCCTATTTCAGCCTATAACTCGGATTTTCAGATCCCAATTGAGAGAATGAGTTCTTTTAGAGAGGGAAGTCCCATGATTGATTCTTTAACTCTCCAAAACCCAAAAACCATCCTCTTCATGCATCATTGAGCATCATTAAGGCATGGATATTCATCATTAGTAAACTTGGTAAGTTGAACAAACACTCTATCCTTATTAATTGTTCAAACTTTCCAAGATTCTGCTTTTATTGCATTTGTTAGTTGATTAAATGCTAGGACTCTTTTTATTGCATAAATTTATGAGTCTTGATATCATGGTTGGGTTTTTTTGTGATAGCTTGCATTTATTACATTATTGCCCTCTAGCTAAGTCTTTATTCCTTTCTAGACATTGATACTTAGGTCTCATTGATTGCATTTATTGATTGCATATTTATTGTTGTTGTTATAATTTGTGACAACTTGTGCTTGAAGGGCTTTGTTTAATAACTAGGTTGTTAGATTTATATCTCAACATCTAATTAAGCTTTTAGTAACTTTTCTTGCACTCTATTGTAGGAGAAAACACATGGCGGAAGCAAAAATATCAATTGTTATATTTAAAAAAAAAATTCTTTAAAAGAATGGACCTTAACCCTTGATTAATTAACATACAAAATAAAAGGTATCATACCTTTTTCACATGATGATTGGTGTTGCGCCGAATTGAATCCGTAAGATTTTCTAATCCAATCACGAACGTGAATTATCTAGGAGTGTGGGCTCTCTTTCTTTGAATTGTGTACATGAGGATGGAAAACGATCAAGACCTTTTTCTATTGTTAGTCACAATAATCCTCCTAGAGAAAAACGAAGAACATTTGGTCACTTGTGAATTCTCAATCTATTGATTTAAACTCGCGTGAACCCGATTTGATGTTGTACACAAAACCTTTTGGTGTAAAGGATACTAGTGAACTATCAAAAACAAAAATGTTCCCTCTTATCTCTATGGTTGACCAAATTCTACACACAATGACTTGGATAAAGTTTTTTTTCTTAAGGTAAGTAAAATAAAAAAAACTTCTCACACAAAAACTAGGGTGGTCGAATTCTTTGATACGGATATATATAGGTGACCAAATCCTCACACAAGGAGGACTTCTATTTCACCAAGACTCCTATCAACTTTCAGAATTCTAACTTAATCCAACTCATTAGTGTAATATCCAGTTTTAAATTATTGAATATAAATTAATTGTGACTTTATCAAAAACTTCATAATTTTACCAATTGTCAATTAGAGTTTTAATAGATATCATAGGCTTCCTAATTTAACTAGATAAATAAATTCTTTTTATTTATCTACTCATCAAATAAAGTATTTGATACTTATCATACTACCGACAACAGTATGACACTAGGAGACCTTCTCCTACTTAGAAAAAAATTCTGACTTTTAATTAACTAATTAATTAATTTTTATTTAATCAAATAACAAAATAAAACAATATACTAGGCTAAGAATCTTAGCCTTACCGCCCGAGTATATATTTATGGGCAATAAATTGTTTTTCCATTTTATTAAATCCATTGGAATTTATTAAAAAGTCCACATCTAAACTAGACCCAATCTTACTGAAAAAGAAACAAGCTCACATGTCTTAAATTAATACATTAATATAATTTAAACAGCCAATTTATTTAAAATGTGCAAATTATATTCTTAATGCATTAATGTAATGCTAATCGTACCCTATTAGGCGACTAAGGATTTCCATTTCCTTGGCCGCCCATACAAGGTACTTGAAGAGTTACCGTGTGTCTTGATCACACATGACCGCACCTCTCTAAAACTTTTGGATTCTGAAATCCAAAAACAATTCTAAATGGTCATAGAAATTGGTCCGGTAGAATATATCAAGTGATCCATACAAGTTCGTATGGATTGAGGATCTTGGCAGGTAGTTTAAATTTGAACTCCAATAGACATAACCTAATCACAACCAATAAATGATTCACTTAGGTTCGATCTATTAATTTTAGTTCATTCCACTAAAGAACTAAAACTAAACTCTTAAATAATTATAAAATAAGTTAAGACTTCTCATTCGTACCCTAGACAACCTTATTGGAGATAGTGTATCCTCGTGAAGAATACCAGTAATCGCCAAGAGCTCATAGACCTCCTATAGCTCTTCTAGTTACCATATTTACTCATATGACCATATTTTGAAGTTAGATATTTGACTTGTCCAGAAGCCATATTTCAATAGATACTATTGAAAACATAATGTTAAGATTTAACATCCAATACCTCAAAATATCCATATGATGATATTCTACTCACATTTAATAAATGGAGCCATGAAGTCCATATCTATAAATGATGTCCTCTACCGATTGACAAATGTATTCTACTAAACCATCGAGGATAGACTACGCTATATAATCGTACTCATTGATAGCTCAAATGATAACACTTGTAACCATAAGTCCAGTTATCTCAGGATTGAGATAGACTCTCTGATTGTTCTCAAGTGAAAAATTTTATCCACTGACGGTTCTGGATAAAGTATTTCACTGTGATCTTATTCAATGTACCTAGTGCACAAGATTCTTTTGCCCCAAAAAACCACACTTTGACGATTTCAGACTCATCATAACACATTTGATCCCTCTTAAACAAGGTAACGGTGCCCAATCGTTATCTTAAGTTGTGAATATTGTTCAAGACAGAAATTTGTCCACTTTATACATATCCACATGTACGAATAATTCTTCTTTTCTCATAGTCTTTTGACTTTATGATTATTTACTTTTGACAGTTATAATAATTAATCTATAAATGCTATAAGATTAGTTAGACTAGAAATCACATTATTAATATGAAAAGTTTGTCAAATACAATATTACACTCTTGCTATTGAGCATAATGCCAACATCTATTACATCTAGAGTAATCTTATATTTACTTAGACTATTTTTATCTCTTCATTATATGAAGTCTTGTGACTAAGTGGTTTAGTGCACAAGGAATCACTTTAGTGGTGGTGTGTAAGTGACCGAGAATGGTATGACTAATGGTTAACCTTGGTTGTAAACATCATTACATATCATGGATTTAAGGACCATGTGTGGCTAGATGGAAAGCTCGTGTGTTTTCCCCAGGTGGAGGGTTTCTCACGTAAAACAACTTAATGTGTTATTTACTGGTTTCCGCACTTTAATTTCCTAGATTGTTTTTGTATTGTATTGGGTGATTTTTGCTAACATTGATTAATCGAAAAAGTTGGTAACTAATCTATTGAAACCTATTCACCCTCCCTCCCCACCTCTAGGTTAGTATAGATGCGCCTTAAGTTATTTTCAATTGGTATCATAGTGGGTTCCTAGACATACTTAGGTGATCCTTGCTCTTGTTTCGTGTGTATTGCATTTGTGTGCATTTTGATTGTTGTATTTATTTGCATTCATCTCATACATTAACCTAAACAATATGAATGATTTCGGGATAAGTAATGAGGGAGCATAAAGCATAAGACCACCATTGCTCAAGGGTGATAATTACTCCTCATGGAAGGAGAAGATAGAGTCCTTCCTTTCGGTGATAGATGATAGAGTTTGGCTGGTGATTAAAGATGGATACATACCACACACCGTGACCGTAAAAGATGGAAGTAATGTGCCCAGGCCCAAGGCTCAATGGAGTGCCCAAGAGTTTGAAGCTTGGCAGTGGAACAACAACGTAATGCATGCCTTGTTTTATGTAATCGTCAATATAAACTCATTCAAAGGTTTTATATACTTATCTTATACGTATTTATATATATAAATATATATATAAGAACAATATTAGACTTCATTTGAATTTTTAATGTATTTTATTTTGTATTTGTATTTGAACTTGGAATGGCTTGTTTATTTTTTTAGTACGTAATTTTTAGTAAAACGGAGAAAATTGGAGAATGGAAAAAATGGGAAATAGAGAAAACTGAGAAATAAGGATGGGCATAGGGATACCTCCCACAAACACTCCTTCATCCCCATTTTCCCTAAATGGGAAAAATTGGGTGATAGGAAAAGGTTTGGGAAATGAGGATAGGGATGAGAATGGTAATGGGGGAACATATATCTATCATCATTTCCCCAATGCCTATCCCTAGCCTTTGGCTTAGACAAGAGAGGAGCTTGCTCCAACTAATATTTGAACTGTTGAAAGGCTACCTACCGTTCATTCCATTTGACTCCCACCCCTTTTTTTTAATGCATTGAAGAATGGTATGCACTTATTCATCAACTTTGATAAAAACCTGTTTTGGGATGCCAAACAACCGGTCAAGTGCTGAAATTCCTTAACTGTCTACATGGTTTTCATATTAATAAACGTGAATATATTTTCTAGATTCACCTATATCCCTTGCTGATAGACTTGAAATCCAAGGAATTTCCAAGATAGCACCCTGAACATGCATCAACCTCATCTTATATTCCCATAGCACATTAAAGGTTTCCTGTAAGTCACGGACATGGTTCTTTGACTGCTTGCTCTTTGTCAACATGTCATCCATGTATACCTCTATCATTTTCCCAATTTTATTTGCAAATATCTTTTTTACCAACCGGTAGTATGTGGTGTAGGGGAAAACGGGTTCAAATTGCAACGGAAGCGTGAGAAAAATGAAATTTAGGGTTTGCATATAAATAAATAAAAAATCCCTTTTATGCAACGAGAACCTTAACCCTAGATTAATTGACGTATATAAAAAGAGTCGTACCTTTTTCTCGTGACTATTGAACAAGTGCCGAATTGATTCCTCTAGATCTTCCAATCCAATCATGACGTGAATCACCTAGGAGTGTGGGCTCCCTTTCTTTAAATTGTACACCTGAGGATGGAAACAAACAAAATCTATTTCTTTGTTAGTTACAAATATCCTCCAAGAGAAAAACCAAGAACGTCCGGCCACTTGTGAATTATCAATCAATTTGATTGAAACTCGCGTGAACCTTGATTCGATGTAGTACACAAAACCCTTTTGATTTAAAGGATACTAGTATACTATCGAAAACAAAAACGTTATCTTTTTCTCTTTTCTCCTTGGCCGAATTCCACACCCTTTATCTATGAGTTGATCGAATTTTGTCTAGAACAAAAACTAAATTTTTCTCCCTCAAAATTCTCTCTTGCTATGACAATTTCTCTCTTGAAAATTACCTAGGCATGACCGAAATTTTTATCATAGAGTTCTTATGGGCAGGCCGAATTTCAAACACATATATATATATATAGGATGATTAATCCTCTCCTAAGAAGGATTTACTTGGTTGGTAAGAATCATTTCCTTAGGTGGATTTATTTGGTAGTTAAGAATCCTTATCTAAAAGGAATTCTATCATCATCTTATATATACATAGCTGGCCGAAATTCATAGGATAAGTATTAAGAAACTTAATTCTTTTCCTAAGAAGGATTTACTTGGTTGTTAAGAATCATTTCTTTAGGTAGAATTACTTTGTGGTTAAAAATCCTTTTCAAAAAAGATTCTATCCAACACCAAGACTCCTAATCCAACTCAATAGTGTATTAATAACCATATTAAAGACTTCCTAATTTGATTAGATAAATAATTCATTTTATTTATCTACTTATAAAATGTAGTCTTTAACATTAACTATACTACCAACAATAATATAGTTTTAGGAGACCATCTCCAACTAGGAAAAAGATTTTGACTTTTAATTAAATAAATAATTAATCAACAAATTAATTAATTTCCATCTAATTAAATAATAAAAAAATAAAAAATAATATATTTAAGCTATTCTTAATAGCCTTTGCCGCCCATACCATAAACAAGGGCCATATATTATTTTTCTTATTTTATTAAATCCATTGGACCTTAATAAAAAGTCCACATGTGAACTAGAACTATTCTTACAAAAAGAAACAAGTTCTCATGCCCTAATACAATTCTAGATAGACCCCTAAATTGGTCCGATAGAATATATCAAGTGATCCATGCAAGTTCGTGTGGATTGGGGATCTTGGCGAGCTATCTAAATTTAAGCTCCAATAGACACAACCCAATCACAATCAACAAATGATTCACTTAGGTCCGATCTATTTAATTTTAGTTCATTCCACTAAAGAACTAAAATTGAACTCTTAAATAAAGATAGAATAAGTTGATGTCACTCACTCATACCCTAGACAACCTTATTGGAGAAAGTGTATCCTCGTGAAGAATACCAGAAATCGGCAAGAGCTCATAGATGGTCTATAGTTCTCCAAGTTACCATATTTACTCATATGACCACATTTTGAACTTGGATATTTTGACTTGTCTAGAAGCCATGTTTCAATAGACACTATTGAAAACTTAACGTTAAGATTTAATATCCAATACCTCAAAACATCCATATGATGGTATTCTACTCTCATTCAATAAATGGAGCCACGATGTCCATATCTATAAATGAAGTTCTCTATCGATTAACAAATGAATACCACCAAACTATCGAGGATAGACTATGCTATATAATCGTACTCATTGATAGCTCAAATGATAACACTTGTAACCATAAGTCCATCATTTATCTCAAGGTTTATATAGGCTCTCCGATTGTCTTCAAATGAAAACTTTTATCCATTGACGGTTCTAGATAAAGTATTTCATTTTGATCCTATTCAATGCACCCAGTGCACTAGATTCTTTTGCCCAAACACACCACACTTTGATAATTTTAGACTCATCATAACACATTTGATCCCATTCAAATGCAAGCAAAAAAATCGACAACTTTGACAAGATAAAGGTGCCCAACCTTCAATCTTAAGTTGTGAATAATATTCCATACTAACAAAAGAATTGTGTCTACCTCATACATATCTAGATGTATGAACAATTCTTCTTTTCTTATAGTCTTTTGACCTTATGATTATTTACTTTTGACAATTATAATAATTACACTATAAATGCTATAAGATTTGTTAAACTAGAAATCACTTTATTCATATGAAAAGATTGTTAATTACAATATTACACTCTTGCTATCGAGCATAATCCTAACATGTGGCTCTTGCATTCTTTAGTCCAAAATGCAAGGTTGTGTAACGGTGTAAACCCTGATCAGCGGTAAAGGATGTTTTTTTTTCACTGGGGCCATGCATTTTTATTTGATTGTACCCCGAGTAAGCATCCAAAAAACTTAAAAACTCATGACCAGTGGTTGAATCCACTAATTGGTGGATTTTAAGGAGTGGGAAACTGTCATTTGGACAAGCTTTATTGAGGGATGAAATCCACTACAAATGACCCTTAAAAATGCGTCTAATAAACCTAGAGGAGGGGGGGGGGGGGTGAATAGGTTTTAATTAAGTTAAGTACCAATTTATCTTGATTAGTCAATATTCAAAATTCACCTAACAAACAAACAAATAAAATCAAGTTTAAAGTGTGGAAATATAAAGAACACTTGATATATATGTGGAAACACTCCAACTTGAAAAACTATGGGCTATTCTGCTTGCCACAAACGATAACAGAAATCCACTATATGAATAAAAGGTTACATTCTCAAGTGATACTCGGATTCTCAACAACCTCAGGCTATGGACAGTACCACTCGCCACTCTTGGTTCAATTCCTAGTGATTTCCCATGATCCATTACTCTTAGCATGAGCACCTCCTACTCTACCCCTCGGACCTTTTATAGTGGCACTTGACCGATTGCTTGCCAACCCACCCCTGGTTGCAAGACTTGACTTACTTGTGCAACTTCACTCAAATGCCATAAGACTTTGACTCTATGAAGAGTATAAAGGTCTAAGTGAACAATCAATGAATGATCAATGCAAAATATGATAGATCAAATATAAAATGTCTAACTAGATATAGATAATGCAATACAACATCCTAGTTATCAACAATGCCTACATACCCATATATAAGGACTCAATTAGATTAAGATAAAATCCAACAACCTAATTGCCAATAAAATTTCAATCAACACAGGTTGTCACAACATATAATCAAGGGCAATAATTTTACAATCAATGAGTCATAAACAATAGTGTCTAAATGCAATGCATATAGACTTAGCTAGATGGCAGGTATAACCTAATTGCTAGCTATCATAATACAAACCCCAAACATGTCATAACTTCAAAAGATATACAATAAATGTGAAGATTTGCTAACCTAAGCAATAAATGACATGTATTGGTTGCTTTGAATGATGCTAGATATGCAAGATGAAGATGGGTTGTGGGATTTGGAGAGTTAATGAAAAAAGTTTGAATCTTTCTCTCTCTAGGATATCTCTCTCAATGGGAAATGAAACTACGTTGTTTTGGGAAGTTAAAAAAATGAATTTTGAACATCAAAAGCGACATTAGGGTGACCTGGATGATAGGTCGCTTCAAGGTTGCTTATCTCTCTAGTTTGGGTATCGAAATATGCTTGAAAAAGTGACTTGGAAGTAAGGTCACCCTGAGGTCGCTATGCTCCTAGGAAAAATTCAACATCACAACAACTCCAAATTCGAGCTACCTAAAACATGACAAACGACATAGAAACCTTTCGTATGATATATCATTTTAAAGGTATGGAAGTCTACTTTCTTCTCCAAATTATAAAACATGATTTAGATGTTTTTAGAAAGAGTTATGGTCATTTGAGTGACCAAAGGTCAGAGACGGACAACAATAGAGTTGCTATATTTTTGTGGTCACTTTGGAGATTTCATAACCAATCCAAACAGTTATAAAATATTAAGAACAATATACCGTTGAACAGGTATAGGTGTCTAGTCTGTATAGACTTTTTCAAACTCATTTTGAATCATTTTATAAAATGTTATGATCACAAGACCATACAAAGGTCAGTTTTGAAAACCATTTAAATCATTGAAATCCACTATTTTGAAACTGGACACATTACTCCAAATAACCAAACCAAGAGAAGAATGAGACCTTCTCAAATGGCCACTCAACGCGCTAATACAATCACACCATCGTGTAAGCATGGAAATAACACAAGAACAAAATAATAAACCATACTTAAATCTAGAAATGAAGTGCAAGTGTGATTGTGAAGGAATGCACACATGAGCAACAAGGAATAAATGCATGTAAGTGTGTGTGCAATGCCTAAATGATGCACACATATATGTAATAGACAACATAAATTCAAGATGAAACAAATCATGCATGAAGTGTGTGTGCATGCCTAAACTCTTCAAGAGGCAAAGTCAAGTGAATATACGTTTTGCTTTTAAAGTCATGGAGATGCTTGGAAGCTTGCCAACGAGGACCTAAGCTACCCATTACACAATCATCCCCAATGTGGTATGGTTTTTCATGACATATACCAATCATAAAATCGAGGTCCTGACAATGTCCCCCTTTGGCTATTTCATGACAAAATAACCACTCACAAATATTTCCTCACACAAAAAAAAAATCTAGCTATCGTCCATGAGAGTCCATTCTACGTTACAAAAAGAGATACCTAATATTCTAAGTCTTCGAGGACTTCAATCTCTTTGTACATCATCATACCTACACACAACAACAAGAAAGCACTTTCTAAGAACAAGTGCATATAAGGTGAACAAATACAAAAAGAAATTGCACTCAATAAAGCAACATAGAGAAATGCATGTGCAATGCTCCCCCTAAATTGTTGCTCTCTCTTAAGACTACTCCCCCTATATCTCTCAAGACTTCTCCCCCATTTTGTCATAAGATAGACAAAGGAGCTCCCCCTATCGGGTTGCCTTAGCAAAGAGAGCTATTCACACAAATTCATTGCATAATCATACACACAAACTTTATGCAACTTAAATAATTGAGAGAGATTCAAGGATTTTTATTTTAAAGAGAATGTGTGGAATTATTGCTTTGCATGCAAGACATGTAGCATTCAAGTTCAAGCAATGGCATTTAGCAAAGCAAACATCAAAAGGGTTTCCATAAGAATTCAAACCAATTTCTACCCTTTTGTCATAAGCAAACATGATAAAGCTTTTCGAAAAGTTTTCAACACACAAACACCTACATCAATGCCATATAAAACATGGATATAGAATCCTTACTGATTGAATGGATATGAAATCCTTATTGGTTGTTGTCTTGTTCAAACCCTTAATAAGAGAGAGAAGACTAATTTGGATATAAAGTCCTTATTGATTCCATGGATACAAGATACTTTTTTATTAGTCTTCTCATTTACTTTTCACATATATTTTGCATTTAAGCAATCAAAAATATTTCATGCATATCATTTTATGCATGTCATTATCAAGTTCACATGTCATGGAGATAAATTATAGGTCATTAAAATGTACTTCCAAATCAAATCTCCTAGTCCAAAAATGCATTATTGAACTACAATATGACATGGATTACAAGCAAGGCAAAGGTGCACACTAATTAAAAATACATATAAGCATATATGTGATGAAAATACAATCACGGTTAAATGCTCAAGGCTAACCTAGAGGGGGGGGAGTGAATAGGTTAGACACCTTTTTTTACACCCTTAGAAACAAACAAAAGTTCGTCTCTCTAGATTGCTTGTATCACAATATATATATTAATTAAAGACAATTAATCAATATATAAACACAAGTAAAGTGTGATACAAACAAGTAATTGTAACAAATACACAATCAATATTATAGAAAGGAAGTCAACATACATAGAGAGTTCTATCCACGATATAAATATTAGAGAGATAGGGATAGAGAAAAGTTGACACAAGATATAACGTGGTAAACCTCCGAAGAGGAAACATCCACGGGCTAGAAGCCACCGGCTAACAAAATCCACTAGTAGATAAGACAAGTACAATCTCTCAAGTGACCTCTTCACCTAGAAACTACCCTCCTATCCTACTCTAGAAGTTGTCGCCCTATGCTCAACAATTTGAGGCTTCACATCTCTTGTAAAGACTTCATTGCTCACCTTATCCGGATCCTCACGACCCCAGGCAAGACGTCTTGCTCAACTAAGTCCTCATGACTCTAGTCAAGACTTTCTTGCTCAGCTATCTGAGTTCTCTCAACTCTAGGCATGACTTCTTGCTCGACTATCCGGATCCTCCCGACCATAGCCAAGACTTCCTTGCTCGACAATCCGAGGCTTCACACCTCTTGCCAAGACTTCTTGCTCAACACCATAGGTCTCACACCTATTATCAAGACTTTCTTCTCACAAGGCATCTAGGTGTTCATGAATGCAAAACGCAAACAAGCACGTAACATAGAATGCTATGATCAACACATCCTATGGAAAATAGTAGACATGAGCATGAATTCACAAATCACATATAGTCTAGTTAATCATGCATGTGTAATCAATCTAGATCATGTAAGATATGTTAAATATTAATCACAACCTAGATACATGCATATATCTAAACTTGAATCACAAGATATGATCAATAAATCACAAGATCAAGTTTAAATCACATAAACCTAAAATATGCTAAAATCATATGACAAAGTCAATAAGATTTAAGCTAAAGTTCTAGAGCATATTCCTAATCATAGATTCAACAAATCACATAAGAGACATCTCATCATCGAAGTCATATTTCTCCCTTTCACCTATAGAGGTCACCACATCAATACCCACTCTAAGTGTTTCACTCTCACACATGGTGTTTAGGTGAAGTGAATGAATAAATGTAAATGAATGCAAAGGGCAAAGATGCACATAAATGCAAGACACACAAAACAAGGGCTTGGATCACTTAAGCATGTCTAGGAACCTACTCCAAAACCAATTGCAAATGACCCTTAAACGTGTGTCTAATAAACCTAGAAGGGGGGTTAATAGGTTTTAATCAAGTTAATTACCATATTTTCTTGATTAGTCAATATTCAAAATTCAGACAACAAAAAACAAACAAAACAAGTGTCAAGTGCAAAAATATAAAGAACACTTGATATATATATATATATATATATATATATATATATATATATATATGGAAACCCTCAAACTGGGAAAACCACGTGCTATTCTGCTAGCCACACATGATCATAGAAATCCACTATGTGAATAAAAGGCTACACCTTCAATTGATACTCAGATTCTCACTCTCGACAACTTCAGGTTATGGACACTGCCACTCACCACGCTTGGTTCAATCCCTAACGATATCCCCTGATCCACTACACTATTCGTGAGCACCTCATACTCTACCCCTCAGGTCTTTTAAAGTGGCACGTGACCAATTGCTTGTCAACCCACCCTTGGTTGCAAGACTTGACTTGCTTGTGCAACTTCACTCAGAAGCCACAAGACTTTGACTCTATAAAGATTATAAAGGTCTAAGTGAACAAACAATGAATGCTCAATGCAAAATGTAAGTTTCTCGGTGGTTGATTGGCTTATTTCGTTGACAACCACATTTGAGGATTAATATGTAAAAGTAGTTTAGGCCATCATTGTTCGTGACCAAGCCCAAGCTTCAAAGGTAAAATCACTTGTTTAACTTTCATTGAAGAGGTATTAGTGCACACACACACTCTCATGCATGTTTTGATCATCTTGTGTGCCTTAAAAGAGGATTTTTCGTCTGTATCGTGGTTCAGACCGCTCCCTGTGCATTACCTCCATTGCGGTCTGTACAATGGTGTTCTCCAGCATTTGCATGTGTTTTGCCACTGTTGCCTCTGCTATTTGCATGCACAACGATCTCCTAAGCAAAGTTTCTCAAGCGTCGCATGTTATCTAGACAGCGGTCTGTGCACTTGCATGCACTGTGGTCTAAAGAGTAATGTTGTCCAGGAGATGCACAACCCTCAACGCCGCGGTCTGGACACTTACCTGTGTCGCGGTCCAGCCAGCGGTCCTGATGGGATTTTGTTGCCTTTTATCCAAAACGACGTCATTTTGTGTAGGGAACCATATATATATGTTCTCTTCTCTTCTCTTCTCTTTGGTTTCAAGGACTCCCAAACACTCATTTTACTTAACCTAACTTCTTCCCATGGTCATCTAGTTTCATTCTAGGATCATCTAAGCATAGATCATCATCTTCTTCTTGACTAGGCAATTTCTACATGCTCTATACTTTATAGTTTCATTACTAAGACATGTATACCTAGGTTTTAGTTTTTACTGCAAATTAAATGCATGCTTGTATATTTAATAGCTTTTATGACATGCTTGTGATATTGATTGTTGGATGAGAGTATTGATTAATGATAGCTAGAATTTAGGACAGTTTTACCCTTCTAGCTAATTCTTCTTGCCTTTTCATTTAGAACATTGATAACTAGGATTTGTTTTTCTTATCATTATTAATCCTAGATAAGCATGAATATTTTGACCTAGCATTTTTTCATATAGAATATTCTTGCATATTCACTAAGGTTGTCATTATCTCTTCAATGTTGAGTAAGCTTGTGGCTAAGTGATTAGTCCATAAGGTTGGTGATCCAAAATCACTAAAAAAGGCCCGTCGGGTAGAGTGAAAGGGTTAGTAACCGTATAGGGTGTGACGGAAGGCCAACCTAAGTTGTAAACATTCATTCAATAGTGAACTTTGAGGATCGAGTGCGGTGCACTGAATAGCCCGTGGTTTTTCCCATTTGGAGGGTTTCCACGTATATATTGAGTGTCGTTATTGCTTTATGTTTATTGTCATTTATTTGAACACTTGGAAGAATGGGGTAGTTCTGCTAATATTGATTAATTCACGAAATTGGTAATCAATCAAACTAAAACCTATTCACCCCCTCCACGTTTATAGATAAATTTTCTGGGAAATTTCAATTGGTATCAGAACTGGTGCCTAGATATACTGAGGTGATCCGTGCTCTGTGTGTGTGTCTTGTTTGGTGCATTTTGATTATTTGTTTTTTGTTGTGTGACATTACATTTGCATTACATTCATTACCCTCAAACACTATAAGTGGAAACGATGGTAGTCATGAGGGAGCCTTAAGCACAAGACCTCCTTTGCTTAATGGGGTGAATTACGCATCTTGGAAGGGCAAGATGGAATCTTATCTTTACCAAATTAAAAATCGGGCTTGGATGGCAGTAGAGATGGTTATCATATTCTGAAGATGACTACCGATGGTATAGAAGCTCTCAAGCACAAGTCTAATTGGAATACTCAAGAGTTTGAATCATCCAAGTGGAACAACAAGGCTATGCATGCCATCGTTTGCGCGATGGCCGAAAATCAATACAACTTGGTCAAAAACACTAGGATTGCAAAGGAGGCTTGGGACATTCTTCAAACGGCTTATGAGGGAACCGAAGTAGTCAAGGACTCAAAGCTTCAAGTCCTTCAGATGTAATTTGAGATTATTACGATGGAGGAGCATGAATGGTTCAATGACTTTCAAGTGAAGTTGATAGGTATCGTCAACCAAAGCCATCAACTTGGTGACCCCTACTCGGATGGGAGAATCAAGCAAAAAATTATGAGGTCACTTCCGTCAAATTTTGAATCAAAGGTGACGACATTTGAGGAGAATAGTGAGTACAAGAATATAAAGCCAAGTGAAGTTATTGGAAGACTTCTAGCTTATGAGTCAAGATGGACCACCACTCTCACACCTCCAAATAAGAAAAAGAGTATTGCCTTGAAGACCTCCAAGGTTGAAGAATAGGAGGAGGAAGAGGATGAAGAAATGACCCTCACTATTAGAATATTCAAGAAATTCATGAAGTTTGAAAGGAAAGGATTTGGGCCTAAGGGAAAGGAAGTGAAGAAGGAAAATCCCTTTAAGAAGATGGAAAGGTTTTAAAAGAGTGACTCAAAGAAAGGCATTTAATGCTATGAATGTTGTGGCTTTGGTCACATTGCTCTATAATGTGCTAACTTGAAGAAAAAGAAGAAAGGGAAGGAGATGGCTGTTAGGATTATGCTCGATAGCAAGAGTGTAATATTGTAATTAACAATCTTTTCATATGAATAAAGTGATTTGTAGTTTAACAAATCTTATAGAATTTATAGTTTAATTATTATAATTTTTAAAAGTAAATAATCATAAGGTCAAAAGACTATGAGAAAAGAAGAATTGTTCATACATCTAGATATATATGAGGTAGACACAATTCTTTAGTTAGTCTTGAATAATATTCACAACTTAAGATAGAAGGTTGGGCGCCTTTATCTTGTCAAAGTTGTAGATTCTTTTGCTAGCATTTGAGTGGGATCAAATGTGTTATGATGAGTCTAAAATCAACAAAGTGTGGTGCCTTTGGGCAAAAGAATCCACACGAACTTGCATGGATCACTTGATATATTCTACCAGACTAACAAGGGTCCATCTAGAATTGTAATAAGGCATGTGAACTTGTTTCTTTTTGTAAGAATAGGTCTAGTTCACATGTGGACTTTTTATTAAGGTCCAATGGATTTAATAAAATAAGAAAAATAATATATGGCCTTTATACTAGGTATGGGTGGCAAAGGCTATTGTGAATAGCTTATATATATATATTTTTATTATTATTATTTAATTAAATGGAAATTAATTAATTTGTTGATTAATTAATTATTTAATTAAAAGTCAAAATCTTTTCCGATTAGGAGATGGTCCCCTAAAACTATACTATTGTTGGTAGTATAGTTAATGATAAAGTCTATATTTGATAAGTAGATAAATAAAAGGAGTTATTTATCTAATCAAATTAGGAAGTCTTTAATATGGTTACAAATACACTATTGATTTGGATTAAGAGTCTTGGTGTAGGAAAGAATTATTATTTTTTTGAAAAGGATTCTTGGTCACCAAGTAAAACTACTTAGTGGTAGAATTCTTATTTGAAAAGGATTCATAACCACCAAGTTAATCTACCTAAGGATAGGATTCTTGTCCATCAAGTAATCCTTCTTAAGAAAGATTGAACTCTCCTAATCTATAACAAAGACATAAAATTCGGCCAACAAACATATGGTTATAGGAGTAGTTAGATTTCCTTTTAGATAAGGACTCTTAACTACCAAATAAATCCACCTAAGGAAAGGATTATTGCCAACCAAGTGAATCCTTCTTAGGAAAGGATTTATGATCCAATATATATGTGCATGGTGAATTTCGGTCATGACTAAGGCAACTAGAGGTGAATTTCGGCCAAGCTAATTTTTCTAAGAGAAGAATTTGGTCATCATAGGAATTTTGACGGAGAAGAATCTGATTTTACTCTACACAAAATTCTATCATCTCTAAGCATTAGTGTGGGAATTCGGCCAAATAGAGAAAAAAGGGGAACGTTTTTGTATTCGATAGTATACTAATATCATTTACATCAAAAGGGTTTTGTGTACAATATCGAATCAAGGTTCACACGAGTTTCAATCAAATTGATTGATAATTCAAAAGTGACCGGACGTTATTGGATTTTTCTCTTGGAGGATATTTGTAACTAACAAAGAAAAGATTTTTGCTTGGTCTCCATCCTTAGGAATACAATTTAAAGAAAGGGAGCCCACACTCCAAGGTTATTCACGTTCGTGATTGGATTGAAAGATCTTGCAGAATAAATTTGGCACTTGTTCAATCGTCACGAATAAAAGGTACGATACTTTTATATATGTCAATTAATCTAGGGTTAAGGTTCTCGTTGCATAAAGGGTATTTTTTTTATATACACAAACCCTAATTTTGTTTTTATCACGCTTCCGTTGCATTTTGAACCCTTTTTTTCCCTACAATGGCGGCCACTTGGAGCGATAGTGAAGACTTAGAAGAGGGAGAAAAATCTTCGGATGATAAGGATAGATTTGAAAACTTCATTGCCTTCATAACATCTCATAATGGCAAGGAAGTTGTAAACGATAAGGAAGAAGTAGAAGGCTCTAGTAATGAGAGTACGTCTTCTAACTCTAGGTTTGATATTGATGAGGAAATGGACTATGTGGACTTTATGAAGTTCTTTGAAAAGTCTAGATTGAATAAGAAGAAGGAGATTTAGAAGTTGTATAAGAAGAATCTCGTGTTGACTTCCAAGGTAACTCACTTGAGTGAAAAGGTAAAAAGTTGAAAAGAGTTGGAAGAGAGCTTGAAATTGGAGCTTACGGTCACTAGGAAGAGTGAAGAGAACTTACAGATTAAGCTTAGGGAAGCAAAAGAATTCGTTGCTAAGATGACATCCAAAACTGAGAAACTTGATAAGATGCTATCAAGTGGGAAGAGTCCTAGTGATAAGAAGGGCCTAGGATATGTTGAAGGCAAGGATGCCACTTTTTTGAAGAAGACCATCTTTGTCAAGAGTCAAGAGGTTAGAGAAGTTCGAGCTTCACACCAACCAATGGGATCGGTCAAAGTTGGAGAATCATCAAAGCAAGCTCAAATGAGGGCTCCAACAAAGCCTCAAGCTAAAGCTCATCCATAAAAAGCTAGAGCTTATCAAACAAGACCTCAACTTCCAAGGAGCTCTCAAAGTCAACAAAGGACTTTTCACCTACAACCAAGAAGGGAAGCTAATTTGGCTCAACCACAAAAGGTGTTTCAAATAAGAGATTCGGCTCAACACCAAATGACAACTCAAAAGAGAGGGAAGTCCTCTATGCTTGCATAAGGATATGGTATGAATTCTTACTTTACTCCCATTTGCCATTATTGTGGTGTTGATGGTCACATAAGGCCAAATTGTTTTAAATTTATTAAGTTGTGTCATTTTGAAAGCATGATTGAGAATAATATGCTTAGAAGAGCCAAAATGCATGCACTTAGGAATTTTAGAGCAAATGAACCCAAGGCTCCTATAAATGACAATGTTGCTACTACGTGGACTAAAAAAAATGAGTATTTTTGCCATGTGGCTTAAGTGGCCTTGAAGGCCAAAGCCTCTAACACTTGGTACCTTGATAGTGGTTGTTCTAGGCACATGACCGGGAACAAAAGTTTCTTTGAGACTCTTGTTATGGAGGATGGTGGATTTGTCACCTTTGGTGATGGTTCACGTAAGAAGGTTTTAGGAAAGGGAAACATATCTATCTCTGGTTTTCCCTCCCTACCAAATGCTCTTTATGTAGATGGCTTGCAAGCCAATCTTATTAGCATATCACATTTAAGTGATGAAGGGCTTTCGGATATATTTGGCAAAGTTGATTGCTCTATTCTAAAAGAAGATGGAAAATTTTTATTGAAAGGCAAGAGATCAAGTGACAATTGTTATTGTCTTGATTCTAATGAGATCTCTTGTAATTTGTCTAGTTGTGATCAAGTTGAATGTGGCATCAAAGGTTAGGTCATATGAATTTCAAAGACTTGAAAGTTCTTGAGAGGTTGAATGTTGTGAGAGGCCTTCCTAAGTTTTTGAATAGGATTAAGGGAGTGTGTGGACCTTGTCAATAAGGAAAGCAAACTAAGAGTGTGCATAAGAAGGGTAAGTATCTTGCCACCAAGGAGCCACTAGAGCTTCTTCATAAGGACCTTATGAGTCCCATGCAAACCTAAAGTCTTGATGGCAAGAGATACATCTTTGTGTGTGTTGATGATTTTTGTAGATTTAGATGAACCTACTTTCTTTGAGAAAAATCTGAAACTTTTGATAATTTTAAAATGCATTGCACTAAAATTCAAAATGAGAAGGATTCTCAAATAAAAGAATTAAGAGTGACCATGGGAGAGAATTTGAAAATGTTTGCTTTGAAATTTTTTATGATAGTCTTAGCATCTCCCATGAGTTCTCGGCTCCTAGAACTCCTCAACAAAATGGAGTTGTATAGAGGAAAAATAGGGTTCTCCAAGAGATGGCTCGTGTGATGTTGCTTAGCAACAATGTTCCTAGGAATCTTTGGGCCGAGCCCATGAATACAGCTTGTTATATAGGATATGGAGTTGTTTTAAAGCCCGATACTAGGAAAACCTCTTACGAATTGTGGAAGGGTAAGAAGCCAAATGTTAGCTACTTCCACTCATTTGGAAGCCTGTGTTACATTCTAAATGACCGTGAATAACTTGGCAAGTTTGATCCTAAGAGTGATGAGGTGATCTTCATTGGCTATGCCCTAAATAGTAAGGCCTATAGAGTTTTTAATTTGAAGACATGAAGTGTCATGGAATCATCTAATGTGGTCATAGATGATTGTAGGCCTAAGGTTAGTAACCATGACGAGGAGATTAGTGTGTTAATGATTCTCCCTTGGAGAAGGTTGGTCAGATTTGAAATTATGAAAAGTTAATTCTTGAAAAAGAGGTCTCTCAATCTCTTGATAGAGATCCTACTTTGGACTTTAAGGAACCTGCTCATTGGGTTAGATATCTCCATAACAAGAGTGACATTCTTGGAGATGTGAATGATTGTGTTAGGACTAGGCATCAATAAGTCAATCAATTAGCTATACTTTTTACACCTCTCAAATTGAACCCAAAAATATTTTGAAGCCTTAAGTGATGAGTTTTAGGTCCTTGCTATGCAAGAAGAGCTAAACAAATTTGAAAGAAATGAGGTTTGGACTCTATTTACTAGGCCTAAAAACACTAAAATGGTAGGGACCAAGTGGGTCTATAGGAACAAATCCGATAAGGATGGCAACATTGTGCAGAACAAGGCTAGACTTGTAGCACAAGGGTACTCTCAAATTGAGTGTATCAACTTTGAGGAGACTTTTGTTCCCGTTGCCTGATTAGAGTCTATTAGGCTTTTCTTACCCATATCTTGTATGCACAAGTTTAAATTTCATCAAATGGATGTTAAGAGTGCTTTCTGCAATGGCTTCTTGCAAGAGAAAGTGTTTGTTGAGCAACCCAAGGGTTTTGTGGATCCACACAACACCAATCATGTTTATCTCTTCAAAAGGGCACTATATGGGTTGAAACAAGCTTGGAGGGCTTGGGATGAGTGCCTCACTCTTTATCTTGTTGACAATGGCTACTCAAGAGGAAGTGTTGACAAAACCTTGTTCATCAAACGTACTAGAGATGAGCTATTCTTAGCTCAAATTTATGTTGATGACATCGTTTTATGTTTCACCAAAAACTTGAAAGTTAAACAATTTGTTGATATCATGACTCATAAGTTAGAAATAAGCATGGTTGGTGAACTAAATTACTTCCTAGGCTTGCAAATCAAGCAAATGCATGATGGGATCTTCAAATCCCAAGCTAAATATGCCAAGAACCTAGTGAATAAATTTGGCATTGAGAATGCCAAGAATTGTGACACACATATGAGTACCACATTAAAACTTAGCAAGGATGCTAGTGGGAAAAGTGCGGATCAAAGCCTATATCGGGGTATGAAAGGGAGCTTGCTATACTTGACGGTTAGTAGGTTTGATATAGGCTTTAGTGTTGGTGTGTGTACTAGTTACCAAGCCAATCCCAAGGAATCTCATCTCTCCTCCGTGAAGAGAATCATTCGATACGTGAATGGGACATCCAATTATGGGATATGGTACTCTTTTGACACTAATGCTAGCTCAGTTGGCTTTAGTGATGCAGATTGGGCAGGTAATTATGATGATAGGAAGAGTACATTGGGCGGTTACTTCTTCCTAGGGAACAATCTTGTGTCATTGTTTTACAATAAGCAAAATTCCATATCCTTATCCACAGCCGAGGCCGAGTATATAGCCACTGGGAGTGCTTCCACACAACTCTTATGGATGAAGCAAATGCTTATGGATTATGGCTTTGAATAAGGTACTCTAACCCTTTATTTTGATAACATGAGTGCCCTTAATGTTTCAAATATCATGTGCAACATTCTAGAACCAAGCATATTGACATTAGATATCATTTCGTTAGAGAGCTAGTTAAGAGAAAATGCATTGCACATGAACATGTGGGCACAAATGATCAACTAGCAGACTTGTTTACTAAACCATTAGATTCAATGAAGTTTACATCTCTTAGTACATCTATTGGGATTTGTCACATGCATTAAGGAGTTTTGGTTTGTAACCCCATATAGGAGCTCAAGCAAAGAAAGCGAACTTGAATTTCAATAAGCAAATAATTATTCAATTGTATGCTCTTTAATTAATTGCTTGAGTATCTTGGGTGGTGCATATATTATTATATAAACTTTTATTCAATAAGTGTGCCTTTGTCTTATTTGAAATGAGTGTCTCATTTGTATTCAAACTTGTATTTTTGGACTAGAAAATTTGATTGGGAAGTAAATTTGATTGACCCAAAGTTTATCTCCATGTTTATGAAAACTTGATCTTGACATGCTTAAATTGATATGCATGATGAATTTATAGAATGTTTAAAATGATTGCAAATTTGTGTGAGAGTAACTTTTGAGACTTCAATCAATAAGGATATTGTATCTATTTCAAGGATTTCACAATCCAATAGTCTCTCTCTCTTTACTTGTTGAACGATGCTACTATCATATGGGCATTTCACCCAGAAAAATCTAAAAGGGTGCAATAGCCGCTCCTATCTTGTTTAGCTTGTAAAGATTGGTGCAAGTTGGTTGCATGTGGAGTTGACTTTTTTAGGGGGAGAATTTACATGTGCATTGTTGATTGCATGTTACTTGTTCCTATTTCATGCAAATTGCGCTTGTTTTTATTTATCTTGATCCCTCACATACACTTGTCTTGGAAAGTGTGGTTAGTTGTTTTATTGGGGTGATCATTCTATAAGATAAAGAAGATTTGAAGATTTAGCTTTAGGTATCTCTTGTAGTATAAAATGTATTTGTTGACCCTCGTCTTTTATTTTTTTTATTTGTGAGAACGATATGTGAGTGGTGGTTTTGTCACGAAATAGCTAAATAGGGAGATTGTAAGTTCCTCTGTGTTTGATTGGCTTATTTTAGTGACGACCACAATATGGGATTAATATGTAAGGGCAGTTTAGGTCATCATTGTTTGTGACCGAGCTCAAGCTTCAAAGGTAAAATCACTTGCTTAAATTTCATTGAAGAGGTATTAGTGCACATACATACTTTCATGCATGTTTTGATTATCTTGTGTGCCTTAAAAGAGGATTTTTTCTCTGTACTGCGGTTTAGACCGCTCCCTGTGCATTACCTCTACCGCGGTCTGCACAGTGGTATTCTCCAGTGGTTGCACACTACTGCTACCGCAGCCTGTGCTATTTACATGCACATCGGTCTCCCAAGCAAAGTTTCCCAAGCGTCGCATGTTGTCTAGACCGCGGTCTATGCACAGTGGTATACAGAGCGGTATTGTCCAGGCAAAGCACTACTCTCTGGGCTGTGGTCTGGACACTCACCTGTACCACTGTCCAGCCAGCGGTCCTTATGGAATTTGGTTGCCTTTCGTCCAAAACGATGTCACTTTGTGTATGGCACCATATATATGTGTTCTCTTCTCTTCTCTTTGGTATCAAGGAGTCCAAGATGCCATATTTGAGTAACCTAGCCTTTTTAGAGAAAGAGAGACTCCCAAACACTCATTTTTACTCAACCTAACTTCATCTCATTGTCATATAGTTTCAATCTAGGATCATCTAAGCATGGAGCATCATCTTCTTCTTGACAAGGTAATTTTTACATGCTCTAGACTTTATAGTTTCATTACTAAGACATGTATACCTAGGTTTTAGTTTTTATTGCAAATTGAATGCATGCTTGTATGTTAATAGCTTTTATGACATGCTTGTGATATTGATTGTTGGTTGAGAGTATTGATTAGTGATAGCTAGAATTAAGGACGGTTTTACCCTTATAGCTAATTCTTCTTGCCTTTGCATTTAGAACATTGATATCTAGGATTTGCTTTTCTTGTCATTATTAATCCTAGATAAGTATGAATATTTTGATCTAGAATTTTTGCATATAGAATATTCTCGCATATTCACTTAGGTTGCCATTATCTCTTCATTGTTGATTAAGCTTGTGGCTAAGTGGTTAGTGCACAAGGTTGGTGATCCAAAATCACTATAAAAGGCTCGTCGGGTACAATGAAAGGGTTATTAACCGTATTGGGTGTGACGGGAGGTCAACCTAAGTTGTAAACTTTCATTCAGTAGTGAATTTTGAGGATCGTGTGTGTCGCACTGAACAACCTGTGGTTTTTCCCGTTTGGAGGGTTTCCACGTATATATTGCGTGTTATTATTGTTTTATGTTTATTGTTATTTATTTTAACACTTGGAAGAATGGGATAGTTTTGCTAATATTGATTAATTCGTGAAGTTAGTAATCAATCGAATTAAAACCTATTCACCCCCATCAACGTTTATAGACATACACTTTCTAGAAAATTTTACAAAATATGCTAGACCAAACATACAATGCCTGACTAGATGTAGATAATGCAATACAACATCCTAGTTATCAATATTGCCTACATGCCCATATATTAGATGTTGATAAAATCCAACAACCTAATTGTCAGTAAAAGTCTAACCAACACAAGTTGTGACAACATAAAATCATCGACAATAATTTTGCAATCAATAAATGCAATCAATGATGCATAAATAGTAATGTCTAAATGCAATGCATAGAGACTTAGCTTGATGGCATGTACTACCTAAATGATAGCTTTTACAATACAAACCCCAAACATGTCATAACTTTAAAAAGATATACAAAAAATGTGAAGATTTGCTAACCTAAGCAATAAATGACATGTCTTGGTCAGCTAGAAAAACAAATGAACATGAATGTTAGTTCTACTTACCAATTAATGAAGACCCATGCTTTGAATAATGCTAGATATGTAAGATAAAGATGGGTTATGGGGTTTGGAGATTTAATGAACAAAGCATGAAGTTTTCTCTCTCTAGGATCTCTCTCTCACTCTTGGGTTTGTTCTTGAGAGTAATGGAATGAAGAAGATGAGTTAAGGATGCATCTATAGTGGGAACATGGAACCACGTCATTTTGGGAAGTAAAAAAATTAATTATGGGTATCAAAAGCGACCTTAGGGTGACCTGGATGATAGGTTTCTTCAAGGTAGCTTTTCTCTTGGGTTTGGGTGCCAAAATATGCTTGAAAAAACAACTACGAAGTCAGGTTACTCTGAGGTCGCTATGCTCTCGAGAAAAACGTAATAACCCTAGATTCAAGCTACCCAAAACATGACCAAACGATATCGAAACCTTTCGTATAATATATCATTGGAAAGGTATGGAAGTATAATTTCTACTCCAATTAAAAAACAAGATTTAAATTTATGTATAAAGAGTTATGTTTATTTACCAAAGGTCAGAGACAGATAACAATAGAATTGCCCTGTTTTAGTGGTCACTTTGAAGATTTCAAAACCAATCCAAACGGTCATGAAATATTACGAATAATATTCTATTGGAAAGGTATGGGTGTCTATTTTATACAAAAATTTCAAAACTCTTTTTGAATCATTGTATAAAATGTTATGGTCACAAGACCATACAAAGGTCAATTTTGAAAAATATTTAAATCATTGAAATCCACTCTTTTGAAAATTTACACAGTACTCCAAATAACCAAACAAAGAAAAGAATGAGAGCTTCTCAAATGGTCACTCAACGCGCTAAGACATGGACACCATCATGCAAGAGTGGGCACAACAAAATTACACCATGCAAAACCACACTTAAATCTATATAAGAAATGCAAGTGTGATTATGAAGGAATGCATACATGAGCAACAAGGAATAAATGTTGTCAATACAAATGCATGTAAGTTTGTGTGCAATGTGTAAATGATCCACACATATAAGCAATAGACAACAAAAGTGCAAGATGAAACAAATCATGCATGAAGTGTGTGTGCGTGCCTAAACTCTTCAAGAAGCAAAGTTAAGAGAATATACCTTTTGCTTTTGATGTCATGGAGATGCTTGAAAGCTTGCCAACGAGGACCTCAGCTAGCCATTATACAATTATCCCCAATAAAGTGTGGTTTGTCATGACATAAGTCAATCATAAAATAAAGGTCCTTACATCCACAAACATCCGCCATTACTTGTTGTTCTTCTTCACAAGCATGACATTCGTGACCTATTATCGAGGTATTTGAACTCACGAATAAAACAAGCGGCGAGTAGCTTCACTACTTCTTTCCTAATCATTGTGCTCCTTTCTACGTTAAAGTTACATCGTTTCTAGACAATGGGCTTGTGTTTTTCATCTATTGCTAAGTAATGGGAGATGATTTGCGTGTCAATTGCCGGTATATCCTCATGGCTTCAAGCGAACACATCTTGAATGTCCTATAGCAAAGCTATTAAGTTGGCTTTGATTTGAGCTTTGAGCCTTACACCAATCTTGATTGGTTTGGTAGATTGAGACCGATCCATGATTACATTTATAGTTGGATCCTTTCTAATTTCTATTTCCAATATTTCTCTAGGGTACTAATTTGAATTCACTGAGGACTGCTTCAATTCCCTTACTCTTTTTCTTGCCCTTGCTCCTAGAGCTTTGTGTGGTAAAGATTGTCAATTGTTATTCCCTTCTATCTCTATTTTGGACATATGCTGCTTGAAATCACGAGGGTTGCTCGAAGTTGATGTTCAATGACCCCCCTACTTCTAGCATATATTTTTGACGATGAAATTTGGTTCGCTGACAGATTAGTTGTCAATGATATTAAGTAGGCAAATCGATGCTTAAGTAAACAGTGAGATTTAAGACTCGAGCACTTGTTCACCATATTAACACAATATTATATGATCTGAAATGAAATGAAAGCAATAAGAACACCAAGATTTTGTACGTAGAACACCCTAAGGTAGGAAAAAAACCACGGTCGTCATAACGACAAGAAAAGAGAAACTCCACTATGTAGAATATGATTACAAGTACAAGTTTTAGGTTGTCTCTCTTTAAACAAGAACTTAGGTGTTGCCCTGGTTCTTATTACACAAGGAAGAGCTTGGAGAGATAAAATCTTGGCAAGAACCTTGGAAGATCGTATCTCGATGAGTCCTTTGCTTGGTATAGAAATTTCTTTTCTAGTTGAGATCGATCTTCAAGATTTACTGGATTACTCATGTATTCATTGATTTGCTCGTTATGAAGGTGATCAAGTTTCCTTTCTTAGGAGCAGTTGTCAACTGCTCCCAACTTGGTAAGGATTTGTAAAAGATATGGTGTGCCCAAGCTCCACTTATGTGGCGAGCTGGTCCTGTTTGCTAAGTGGGATCATTCTGGCAGTATGCTGTAAGGCTAGTGAATAGGACTAATGACTTGCATTGTTCTGGTGATTCGCTGGTGACATGGACAATTATACTAAATTTGTGCTAATATGTTAGGTTGATCATGAATTCCCCAAACATATTTGTAATGGTTTAATTTAATGTCTAAAAGATAATTTTAATAACCAAGAAAATTTCAAGAACTTAAAATTCATAATTTCAATTGAATCTCATATTAAATCTTAAAAAAAATGAAGAATGAAATTAATTGTGGTCTACATGCCATTACGACACACATGCACAATATAGGTTGGGTTGTGTCGAACACGGGTCGTGGAATATGTCCATAATTAGAGTGTCATGTCGTGGCTCGGCACGACAACACTTCATGTCTTGCCTAGTATAGTCCAGTGCCTGCATGGATCTTATAAATGTGGGTTGTACCGGCCCAGCACTGTCCATTTTACACCTATATTCATAATTATAAACAAATGATTTGTTTTCTTTAAATTTCACTAGGTGTCAAAGCTGTTTAAATGGGTTCAAAGAGAAAAATAATATGATTAGAATTTAATATTAAAACTCAAAACTTGACACGTCACCTCTTAGTATAGGTGATTACACATATCTCTTCCACACTAGGGGTCAAGTGTTCCACTCCCACAATGTGAATTTTAGAAGCATGTATGTGGAGTTTCTCTTCTGATTTATAGGAATAAATATTTTGATCAAACATATAAAGTCTGATATTGGCAAGCCCAACAATCCTACAGTAGTAGTTGTAATAATTTAAAAAACACTCAAATGCTAGTTTTGGTATTTGAAAGTGCGTAAAAAGTGAATTAGAAATTTTTAAAACTTTAAAATGTGTGTATAAAGTAAATTGACATTGAGAAGTATTTTAGGTGGTAAACTGACAATTGAGTCACCCTTAATAGTGGCCCAATTTGCCATGACTTTTAATAGTTGTTTTTTTAGCTTTTTAGGGTCGGTTTGGTATTACTTTTGAAAAGTTAAAATCTACGTAATTAATAATTTTGACTTAAAAAGATTTTTAATAAAACTTTCAAAAGTGATTAATTGATAATCTAGCAAGTTTGACGGTGATTTTGAAAAGTATGTGAGAGGTTACTTTTAAAAAATTATTATGAAATAATCTAATTTAGTATTTAATGAATCTTTTAAAATATCATTATAAACCTTATGAAATCAAGGTAAAATCATTTATACCTTATTTCATCTTAAGATACTATATTCAAATATTGATTTGAATTATAAAATATTTTCAAATATCATTATTGTTCCTATGGAATAGTTTTTTCTAATTTAAATATTCTACTTAAATATTAATTTATTTATATAATTAATAAATAAAAGTTATAGTTCTAAAATCATGTCTATTTTAGTCATTGTAACTGAATCTCGGCACTTTTGCAATAAAATTACCAAACATATATACATTGTTTTTGAGATATACAGTAGTTTTAAAACTACAAGTGACCAAACATCTGCTGATTAAATTCACAGCTGACTATTCTTTCAGCACAACTAACAACAGTTATTCTATAAGTTACAACAATACAAAACTGACCCTAAGAGTACAAAAACCACTTTTAGAGGTGTTTTCCTTTAATAGAACTTTCAAAATGTTTGTTTCACCCTCATTCTAATGCATAACAAAACACAATTTCCTTCCAAATCTCACCTTACACTTTTCTTTTTTACTTTCTAGCCATAACCGTTTTATTATTTTAATATATTTTATTTAATTTCATTACTTTATTATTTTAATAAAAGAAATTATTTCAAATTAATTTCATTGCTTCATTATTCTAATGGACTTTTTAATTTAGAATAATTTTTATCTTTTATTATATTAATAGAATATTTTATTTCATATTAGTTTTGTCACTTTATAATTATGTTAATACATTTTTATTTTATATTAATTTTTAATCACTTTATTATCTTAATAGATTTTTATTATCCAGATTTATTTTTATCATTTCATCATTGATTTTTATTGTTTTATTATCTTAAAAGAAGTTTTTATTCAAGTTAATTTTTATCACTTTATTATTTTAATAATAATTTTTACTTCAGATTAATTTCTTATCAGTTTATGATTTTAATATAATTTATTATTTAATAGTGTTTTTTATTGCTTTTGTATTTCGATATTTGTTTTTGTAAAATTTAATAAAAGGAGTTATATTATACCATATTAAATGAATTTTCATCACACAAATACTAATATATTATTTACTCCAATTAAGACCACAAATATTAAATTATAGTTAAAAGATTTTTAATCATTTCAATCAAACAACCCCAAAAGCTATTCTAAAATTCATTATTTGAACAACAATTGAAAAGTTTAGTCCATATACCAGTTTACGCAAAACATTTTGAAACGTGTTTGACTGTTTTGTTACATTGATATACAGTAGATCTTGCTTGTATGAAAAACAAACTTACTCGAATTAAAATGTACACTAACCCCCACCACTTTAGATAATTAAATAAATAAATTAATTAGCCACAAAAGTTGTTTCCAACTATGATCATTTTTGAATGGATACATTAGGTTAGACCATGACCATTCTCATAAATACCATATTATTTAAATTAACATGCATGAGACCATGACTTATATGTGGAACTCATTCAAAAGAAATTGCATGACTTTATCACCAATTTAATTAAATTTATACTTATTTGATTGTACCATTTGTCAAGTATAAAACTTCTTCCAACTTCAAAAAATTATTTATTATTTAATTAACTAATTTTCTATTGTAGTGCTTTTATTTTATATATAAGACTCTTGTGCAAAACACGTGAACAATACTTCTACAAATCTTAATAAACGAATAAAAGTTAAATGCCATTGAAAAGAATATTTGTCTGGTCAGACAGCAAGTGATCATAATTGTATCTTTGCTTGGAATTTAATTTTATTTACTGCGTAATTCTTTGTTGATCCAACATTGTTAGCTGATAAGTAATTGTATCACTAAATACATGACAAACTTCCCACTTTTTATTTATTTATTTTGAAAATAAACTTCACTGCAAAAGTAGCAAGATATTAGCAACATTAGTCTTTTCCTTTCCTAAAATACATTACTTTAATCTTTCTATTAATCAAATGTTAGTCAAACTTAACGGAAATAAGAATATATTAGTCATTTGGATGGAAAGTGTATTAAAAAACAAAAAATTAATAAAAAAAATCATCAATGGTGGAGATTCAAAGATGGATCTCCACCATTGATAACGGTGGGAATGATGTCACTAGAATAGACAAAATAATTTTCATTTTCCAAAATTTTCAAAAATTACAAAAAATAAATGTATTTTCCTTAAAAAATATATTAACAAAAATATGAAATAACTAAAACAAAAAACAAGTTTTTTTTTTACACTAAACTGAAATTTTTTATTTGCAGAAATGCATAATACAAATTAAAATAATAAAAAACGGAAATATAAAAATTATTTAAAAAAATTAAAAAACAAATCACTGAATCTTTACCCGTTAGATGTGGAGATCCAATTGATCTCAATGATGGAGATCTAGAAATTTACAGATTTTTATCGTTTCAACAATGGTGATCAAGAGATCTCTATTGTTGTGGATATCCACATATCTTTATTGCTCGCCTAGCAATGAAGATCAAAACGATAGATCTCCATTGGCAATAGAGATCCCCTTTTGGATCACCATCGCTAGTCGAGATTTTAGATGGAGGTTGAGCATGTCATTGAAACGATAGATCTCATTTGGATCTCCATCGCTAGTGGAGATGTTAGATGGAGATCGAGGATCATATCCTCGATCTTTATTGCTCGCCGAGTAAGGAAGATCGAAACGATAGCTCTCCATTGGCGATAAAGATCCCCCTATGGATCTCCATTGCTGGTGGAGATGCCAAATGGAGATAGAGGATGTGATCCCTGATCTCCACCGCTCGCTGAGCAATGAATACCGAAATGATAGATCTTCATTGGCGTTAGAGACCTCTCCCCGGCTCCCCTTTGGATCTCCATCGTTACTGGAGATGTTAGATGGAGCTCTATCAATTCCAGAAGGGGATCTCCATTGCCAGCCGATGGAGATCCCTCGACGAATCTCCATTGTTAGCCAATGGAGGTCTATCAATGGATATTCATTAAGACGATGGAGATCTATCGTTTCGATCTTCATCACTTGGTAAGCAATGAACATCTATGGATCTCTAAAAAAATGGAGATCTTAGGATCTCCATTGTTGAAACGATAGTGATCCAATGGTTCTCTTTAATTATTTTAAATAATAGTCATTTTCTATTTTTTTATATTTTAATTAGTATTCTGCAATTCTGGTGAAAAAAAAAAAGTTCTTGGCAGTGTAAAAGGAAATCCAGTTTTTTTTAATTATTTCATAATATTTTTTTTGGGTTTTTTATAAAGAAATTTTTTCTTTTGGTCTTAATTTGATTTTTATTTAATATTAAAATATAAAAAATAAGGGAGTCTCACCATTTTGTAATTAGCTTATTTTTGTGACAAACCACAATGGAAAGCTTTTGTAACACGTAGATTAAGTTATTCATTGCATTCATCGTTATCGACATCTTTTCCGACATCCTAAGTTCATCAAGAACAAGAGCTTCGAAGGTATTTACTTGATTTGTTCTCTTGAAGATATCAAGTGCATACACACAATTCCAACTAACACTCTCGAGACCACTACCACGGAGGTGGTGGCCGGGGTCAGTACTTCAGATATCTGACCCTATTAAGCTAGAAACGAATATTTCAATGAATAGCAAATGAAAGCTTTATTATTGATCTCTCTTGGTATACATAAATCTCTCTCATACCCTCACAATCTCTCTAAGATATGGGAAGTGGCAACTTCGTGTTCGTCGAGTAGTAGATACAATGTTGACCGTGTTCTGATCACAAAATTTAGGCCTGGCGTAATTCTTTTTCCTTTCTTCTCTATTTTTTTTTTTGCCTTTCTCATATATATCATGCTTGGTTCTATTTATACATGCTCCAAGGAGGATTAAACTCGTGAATCACCCGCCATGATTTTATGAATCCGTTCTCTCCTTATCGAGCAGGATCTTTTATTTGAAAATAGTTGACTTCGAGTAAATTACGGACTCAAGATTATCATTGGAGAAGATAAGTTTTTTTCCTCTTTAGAATCAAACTCTTGTCTTACACGTATGCAACATTTAATGTTCGTTATAACATAGATATGATCTTGTATGTATTCATGGCATTATTCTTCATGGAGGTCTTTGAGCTAGCCGCTTTGTAGAGTGAGGAAGATCAATGCCTTAGTTCTGGTCTCAAGTGCTTGGGACGGCCTTATGGGCCCTTACTAGGTGTATCATTGATTAGGCGAGATTCTTTCCTTATGTCTAGGTAAGCTACGGGTGTCCCTTAGCGAATTAGCTATAGCATGGACCTGTTCCATTTAGAGGCTCTCTCTTCGTATCGGATGGGGATAACAGGCTTCTGGCTCAGGCTATAAGTTAAATCTAACCTCGGAAAGCCTTGACCTGGGATGAGCTCATTCTTGTTTGCATTGGGCTTCACTTCGAGTACTTATTGGGCTCAACGATCCTTCTTGGCTTTCACGGGGTGGTTTTGGAGCCCGACCTAGGGAACCAAGGTTCTGGGATAGGTGATCTTGAGAGGCTAGGATTCCAGTATTCACGTGAGGGCCGACCCGGTTGTGCCTAGCTTCATCCCTGATAATTTTGAAGCCCTGTGGTCCTTCCCTACTTCTGCCAGGTAGTTTTATGGTTCACCTGGGGTCTCATGAATGGCGAATTAAGGCTTTGATTTGAGCTCGGAGAGTGGAAAATTTCTCTTTGATCCCCTGGCAAAATTTTGCTATTAACAAAAGTCCTCTCTGACTTGAACACCGGTGGTAGAGTTATGGTTGGAGTCAGATTCCTTATTTTTGAGTTGGGAAATTTTACGTTACTAAACCATTACTGGGGATCTTGAATGAAATCTTCTCATTAATTGCCCAAGTGACATGGCGAGCACGAATTGGTGTACTCCTTGAAGAAATCTGGTTGTGTTACGGCCCTCTCCGTTGTTTGAGGTAATCTTCCCGAGGATTTCGTCGACGTCATTACCATCCTAACCTCTATTTAAATTCAAACTCACTGCCTCTTCCTTGCGTGTTCCTTTAATTTCAAATTTTCAGACTTCCACTCTCTCGCTATCTTCTCCAGCTACGTCACTGTTTTTCATTCACCTTCAAGCTCTTTTCCGCCACCTTCAAGCATTATTTGTTATGTCAAAAGTTAGCCATGATTCCATTGACTCCTTTGTTGATGGTACAAAGGTTTCTAGTCTTGCCCAAGGGAAGAGGGATTAAAGAGAACCAGATAGGGACGATTCTCCTCTTTCCCCACAACGTCGTCGAGCGAACAGGAATATGGAAACCGAGATTGGTTTTTCTAATTGACCAGATAACCCCCTAAGCTTGGTTGATGAGGACTCTGGAGAAGAAAACAGGGATGATATTGCGGGAAAGGTCCATGTCCAGGTCACGGTTGTCGGACCTGCTCTGGAGAGGCGTCTCCTCTATGACTTGAAAGTCATTTCAGATTCCTCTATTGACCCGCAGTCGATCAGCCGCATGAGGTCCAAATATGGTATTCCTGACAGCGTCTCCCTTACAATCCCTCATAGGAACTACGATGTCTTTAATCCGCCCAAAGGCGTGCTCCTCATCTACGTCGTGGCCTTTAAGAACGGGGAGAGGCTCCCCCTTCAACCTACCCTTCGGTGGGCTCTCAACGCCCTATAGCTAGCTCCCCTCCAGTTGACACCTAGCTTCTTACGATATTTGATCAGCTTCCTCGTGTTGTATAGGGAACAAGGTGAGTTTAGTAAGTTCACCCGAGAACCAGGAGCCGAGGAGCTAGCTTTCCTCTTTCAGATTGGGAGCTTGTCCGGGGTTCCTCGAGGCCAGTTCTATGTCAAGGTAAACAACAAACTCAACTTTATCATCCTTAGTGCCTTGAGAAAAGATCCTGCTTAGAAAGAGGAGTGGATACTAATGGGCAAGGATTGGGGGAGCTCGACCTTCATAGGTGGGCATGAGTTCACGGTTCCAACCACCTTCAATGATAAGCCCTCGTGGGGCTGAGATTCTTTACCCACGGAATCTGAGGTGGTGCTGAAGGCCATACTTGCCAGGAATTACTTGAACCTGAAGTTCCCGACTGCTGACCCTTTTGATCCTCGTCTGGTAAACCTCTATCTACGAATATCTGACTCTACTCCTCGTAAGTACCTTGAACCATCAAGCTTTGTATTGTTAAATGGTTCAGTTTTGATAGCTTTAACTCTTTTTTATAACAGTTTTTGTTGTTGCTCCAGCTTCCCATGAAGTTCACTAGGCTCGTACCCCTTCACCTCATGCTAGATTTCCCCGGGAAGCCCCCTTGGCAACCTTGGAGAAAAGTGGGCCTACTGATCTGGCTAGGTTTTACCGGTTTTGATTCCATCGCCTTCCCCGGTGAGCTCTAAGATGGTTATTCATGCATCACAGGTTGCTAGAGCTTTAAACCGAGAAGGGTCTACTCCTTAGGCAGCTAATACGACCACCTCCGCCCCTTCATCGGTTGTGCCTGCTACAGCTACTGCTCTTTCAGTCACATTATCCATTATCTCATATGTTCCATCTATACCTCAGACATCTTAGGCTTCAGGGGATCCCGAGGCTAGTATCTCTAAGGTTCCCTATACTCGACCCCACCATCAGTCGGGCTCGGTTGGTCAGGATGAGGTTTTGAAGCAGTTCATTACGTCCTGCCCAGGTGGCGGGCTTTCCAGGATGGCTTCAATGCCCATGGATATCCTGCTTACCAAAGGTTCTACCCTCTTGGCTGAGGTATTCATCGCCTTTTATTTTCTCATGTACTAATTTGATTCGTCGTTTCCTAACTTGAATTCCCTTTGTATGCCTTCTAGTTCTAAGTAGCCACGGGTCATCAGGTAACTTCTCTCCATGACCGGGCAGCTAAGGCTGAAGTTGAAGTTGAGCAGGCCATGGAATTGTTAGCGCGGGCTCAAGCCTTGGTACAAGAGATGACAACTAGCCATAGAGGAATGGACGCCGATCCAGTCAACAAGATAACTGGAAGGAGGAAGCGAATGCACTGGATGTTGAAAACCAAGATCTGCAGGCACAATTTGCCAAGCTTCAGGCTGAAGTGGAAGCCACTTTTAACGAGGGGTATTTATATACCTCATTCTAGGTAGCAAAATCCCATCCCCTCCCATTTGACCTATTCAGTATCACTGGTTGGGATAGGAAGGAAATCATGTCTTGGGCTACAGAGATGTCTCGCCCCAAAAATAATTGGGTCATTTTAAGTAAAAGAGTTTTCCATTCTCAAGCCCATCTAGGTGGTCATAGCTCGAGTGAGGCATCAAGGAGGGCTATCTAGCCATCTCCTAGCCTTGAGATCAGGCTGTCAATCGTGTTCTTAAACTCTAGTCCTTCTTGGGGGTGGTAGCCCGACCAAGGCATTAGGAAGGCTATCTAGCTATTTCCTGGTCTTGAGATCTGGATGGCAACTATGCTCTTACAGTTAGACCTTTCTTGGGGGTGGTAGCCCGACCAAGGCATCAGGAGGGCTATCTAGCTATTTCCTGGTATTGAGATCTGGATGACAACTATGCTCTTACACTCAGATTCTTCTTGGCGAAGGGTGGTGCCCGACTGAGGTGTCAGGGATAGCGAGGGGGCTACCCTGGCTATTCCCTGGTCTTGGGATGATAATGTCAAATTTTCCCATGTAGAACCGGATCATTGTAGAATATAGTTAAAGATGAAGAAAACAGACTTTATTGATAAAAAAGAATGGAGTACATTATTGATGTGATTAACAACTAGGTTGAGGTAGCCTGCTTAAGAGTCTGCTTTTTAGGGGTAGAATTTTTTCAGGTGATCTGCATTCCAAGTATGATCGATGAGCCGACCATTCATATCTTAGAGCTTGTATGCCCCGTTGCGGACCACCACCTTTACTTTGTAAGATCCCTCTCAATTGGGTCTCAAGACCCCGTCTGACCTCTTTCTGGCATTTAATGTCACTTTCCTAAGAACTAGGTCCTCTTAATTAAAGTTCCGAGCTTTAACCCTTTTCTTAAAGTATCTAGAAATCTTGCCCTGGTAAATTGCTACCTTCTCAGCCACCCAATCTTTTTTTTCTTCCAAGAGATCCAAGCTAGCTCGGAGCTTACCCTCATTGCTTCCCTTTTCATAATGTTGAATTCTGAAGAAGGTTAGCTTGTGATCTAGGGGAAGAACTGCATCAACCCTGAAGGCCAGTGAATAAGGGGTTTCCTCGGTGGTCATCCTTCTCATAGTGCGGTAAGTCCAGAGAACCTCGGGAATCTGCCATTTTTTTCTACTGTAGTTTCTTTTTCAATAGCTTTTTAATAGTCTTGTTGGTGGATTCCACCAGCCCGTTAGTCTTAGGGTGGGCTACCAAAGTGAATCTAAGGTCGATTCCTAAGTCCTTCCAAAAATCCTTGAACCGGCCGTTATCAAACTGCTTATCGAGGTCATCTATAATGACAAGGGGGTCCCGAACATGCAAATTACATTATTTTTTATAAACCTTGTTGTATTTCTTCTGATATCTGGGAGAGTGGTCCAGTATCGACCCATCTTGTGAAATATTCGATCGCCACGATATCATGCTTGGCTTGACCAGGAGCAGTTGGAAGCGGTCCGATCAAGTTGACTCCTCACATAGCAAAGGGGTTTGGTGAGCTAAGGGATGACAATCACTTCAGCGGGAGGTGATTTAAGTTGGCGGTCCTCTGGCATGCTTCACAGGACCGTAATAAGTTCTTTACATCATGATGGATGGTTGGACACTAGTATCTTATGTTGAGTACTTGATAAGCCAAAGCTTTCCACCAAAGTGGCTCCCACATTCCCCAGAATGGACCTCTCTCAATGCTCATTTGGCATCATCAGGATGTAAACATCGAAGCAGAGGGAGGGACTTACCCCTCCTATATAAGTACCTATCTATCAAGCAATACCGGACTGAGAGCCTTTAGATTTTCCTAGTTTGGTTGGGCTCCCGGGGAAGCCTCCCTTCTTGGAAATACTCCACTATTGGGTCCATCAAGTATGGATGCCGATCCAGGGTATGAGTCTCCTTACCAGCTACTATACTGGTGAGGGAATCATTTAGAGAGGGACTCCCTATGGTAAGATCTGGCCACCATTCGCAGCTATCTTGGCCAGGATGTTAGCTCGACAATTCTGCTGTCAAGGTACCTCCTCAATCTTAAATTTACCCTTAAACTGTTGAACTAGTTTCAGATAGGCAATCATGTTATCCCTTTTTACCTGATACTCCCCAAAGACTTGGTTGACTATAAGCAGCGAGTCACTCCTGACCTGTAGGTAATTGACCCCGACCTCTGCTGTCACCCTTATCCGGCTAAGAGGGCTTCATACTCCACCTCATTAATAGTGGCCTTAAATTCAAATCTGAAATAATGGCAGCACTCAGTTCCCTCCAGGTCAATTAGAACTATGCCCTCTCCTCCCCCGGCTTGCTTGAACGCTTCATCTGTGTAGAGGGTCCACGACTTGCAACCTTTGGCTAGCTATCCGACTCTAGAATCATTTCGGCGGCTATGTCTACCGCTTTGGGAGTCACTTTTCTTGGGGGTACTGAGTGCTCTGCTACAGAGTCAACCAAAGCCTGGGCTTTAATTGCGGTCCTGGGTTTATACCTTAAATCAAACTCGGTGAGCTCCAAAGCCTATAAAACCAACCTTCTGGATACATTCGGTCTTTGCAAGAATTGACAGAGGGGTTGGTCCGTCACTACTGCTATTAAATAAGCTTGAAAGTAGGGACGAAGCTTCCTTGCCAAGGTTACCAAGGCATAAGCGAGCTTCTCCAGAAGGGTATAATTCTTCTCGAGCTTGGTTAGAGCATGACTCCATCTCCACATTCCTTGACCAATGCCCCATTTACTACAGTCTATGAAACATCCAAGTAGATTTGTAGCTCTTCTCCAAGACTTGGCTTTACCAGTAGTGGAGGACTTGACAGATATTTCTTCAAGGCTTGAGAAGCTTTCTCACTCTCCTGGTCCCATTTCATGTTTCTACCTTGCTTGATGGCTTTAAATAATGGGTGACATTTGTTGGTAGACCGAGAAATGAACCTGTTAAGCGCTGATACCTGCCTGGTCAGGACTTGAACCTATTTAAGTGACGTGGGGGACTCTAAATCCAAGATAGCCTTAATCTTTTCTTGGTTAGCCTATATTCCTCTCTCATGGACCTTGAAGCCTAAAAACATCCCTACTGTCACCCCAAAGGTGCATTCGGAGGGGTTCAATCTCATCTGGTTCTCCCTTAAGATCATGAAAGTTCTACGAAGGTCGTCTAGATGGCTTTTAGAGGTTGATGACTTGGTGATCATGTCATTGATGTACACCTCCATTGATCTTCCAATTTCAGGCTTGAACAGCCGATTAACTAGCCACTGATATGTAGCTTCTGTGTTCTTCAGCCCGAAAAGCATCACCTTTTAGCAATACAGACCCTGTCCGGTGATGAAACTGGTCTTTTTCTGGTCGGCGGGGTGTATCATAATTTGGTTGTATCCGAAAATGCGTCCATGAAGCTTAGAAGCTTGTTTCTAGAGGTGGAGTCAACTAACTGATCGATTTTTGGTAGAGGGAAACTGTTTTCGGAACACGCTCAGTTGAGGTTGGTATAATCGATGCACATGCGCCACTTCTCATTTGCCTTATAACCATGACCACGTTGGCAATCCACTCGGGGTAGTGTGCTTTTCTGATAAACCCGCTTGGGTCAATTTGTCCATTTCTTCCAAAACCGTATAATTTCTTTGAGCGCTGAAGTGACGTTTTTTTTTATGGGTTTAAAGGTCGGATCCACTGCCAATCGGTAAACAGCCAAAGTTATTGGGATCCCAAGTATCTCATCGTGACTCCAAACAAAAATTTCATTGAACTCTGTGAGAAGCCCGACTAAACCTTCGTTCATGCCAGGCTCAAGGGTGGCCTCGACCCTGATGACCTTTGGGGGATTTTTATCCGGGTGGACACTTTTTCTAGCTCATCAACCGGATGTCGACTGGCCCATTCCCTTCTCAGTTCATCCTTGTCTGGGTCATCTTTTGGGTGACTTATGGGTCCCGTATCTTTTAGGGTCAAAACAGGTGTTGTCCCATCCTGGATTGTTGTTACCTGGGCAAGTTATTTAGCTAGAATTGTTGGGTTGGCAGACACTGCATAGCATCTTCTGGCTGCTTGCTGGTCACACCGTACTTCCCCTACCTTATTTCTTACTGGGAACTTCAGGACATTGTGGTAGATGGATTGGACCCCTTTCAAGGATGATAAAAATGACCTTCTTAATATTGCATTATAGGTCGATGGGGTATCCACCACCACGAAGTCTGTCATGACATTCTACTGAAGAGGTGTGGCTCCAAGGATTACTGGCAGGATTTTTTATCCCACGGGTATGATTGAGTCCCTAGTGAACCCATACAGCGGAGTAGTGCAACTATTGTAACACCACTGTTTCAAGTTTGGCTTTTCCAAGGTGTCTTTAAATAGAACGTCGACACTGCTGCCTGTGTCGATGAGCACACGGTGCACCGTGAAGTTGGAAATTTGTACCGTGATCACCATGGGATCGTCATGAGGCTGCACGGTGTTGTAGACATCCGCTTCGGTGAAAATGATCTGAGGCATCGGAGAAAGGTTGGTCGAGCTCTGGTCGACCTTGTAGATACCCTGCCCTTTATCCACACGAGGGATTTTTCTCGCGTGATTTTTCCTGGAATTGTTGGAGGTGCTAGATAAAGTAGGTCCCCCGCTGATGGTATGTATTATCTGGATTTGCAGCATCAAATCCGTTTGCACCCCTCTTCTCTTCTCAGCGTGCTCGCAGATCTCGGTTTGCACTTCTCTTCCAGTCTGAATGTTATCCCTGACCTGCTACAAGAATTCTATCAAACATCCTCTCCTTATCAAAGCCTCGATCTGATTTCGCAGGTTATAGCACTTTCAAGTGTTGTGTCCCACATCTTTGTGAAAGTCATAAAACTTATAGTGATTTCTCTTATCGACGGGGGGTTTCATGGGTACGTGCTTTTGTAGTAACCCTTTGTCCCGAATGGCGAGATAGATTGTTTAACGGGATACATTTTAAGGGGGTGTGATGATCATACCCTCTCTCATCTCGAGCTATTGGAGGCACTGTCCTAGGAGGAGGCAAAACCTGATGAGGAGTTCGCTTTGTTGGATTCCTTTCCAATTTGGGTTAAGAAATAAGGAAGCGATACGTCGACCTATTGGGGGGTTTGTTCTTGTTTATATGAGCTTGCTCTGGTTTAGGAGCTTCCTTCTTTTATCGCTTTACGGCTCTCATATCGTCATGTTCCATCTTGACCTTGAGTTGTTCATCGACTTTAACTTGCTCCATATACCGATCATAGGCTTCTTGGTAGATCTCTGGAGGTCAATTGGCGAAAGAACGAAAAATCTTGCTTGCCCATAAGTTTCTCTTGAAATTGGCGAGAGTCTCTTTCTCAACAAAGACCCTCATCTAGATGACTTCTTTATGGAACCACTTGACGTAAGCCATGAGGGTTTTCCCTCTCTCTTGGATCACGTACTGTAGATGGATTGGATCCTTCAATCAGGGGTTAAACTCCTTGAAATTTAGAATAGGAATCCACACTACCAGTGGGTAGCTTTCTAAACCAGGTCTTAGCGTAATCCGTCAGCGTAGTTGGGAACATCAGACACATGGTTGCCCTGGTTATGTTCTGGACATCCATCTGTTGGTTAAAGCTTTCCAAATGGCAAGAGCTCTGCCTCTCGGATCCTTTTGGTAAAGAAGCATTCATCTCACTTAGAGAATCTTTCTTGTCTTCCTTGTACTTTTCGTTCTTCAACAACTGGATCTCTTTCTGAAGCTCTGCCAATTGATCTCTCAGGCACTTATTCTCGGGTTCCCTTGAATTAATCTAAGATTCCTTACCGTCAGACCCTTATGACGAGCTAGTGATCTCTACCTGACTCCTTCTACGGATGGGATCTGCCTGGGGGCTTAGCTGGCTTTCTCCCTCTCTAGCCCAAGCTTCCCTATTTGAAGTTTTTATAGGGAAAAAACGGGTTCGAAACGCAACGGAAGCGTGATAAAAATGAAAATTAGGGTTTGCGTATATAATTTTTTTTCCCTTTATGCAACGAGAACCTTAACCCTAGATTAATAGACATATATAAAAGTATAGTACCTTTAACTCGTGATGATTGAACAAGTGCCGAATTGATTTTGCAAGATCTTCCAATCCATTCACGAACGTGAATCACCTTGGAGTGTGGGCTCCCTTTCTTTAATTTTTATTCCTGAGGATAGAGACAAAGCAAAAATATTTTGTTTGTTAGTTACAAATATCCTCCAAGAGAAAAATTCAAGAACGTCCGGTCACTTGTGAATTATCAATCAATTTTATTGAAACTCGCGTGAACCTTGATTCGATGTTGTACACAAAACCCTTTTGATGTAAAGGATATTAGTATACTATCGAATACAAAAACGTTCCTCTTTTTTCTCTACTTGGCCGAATTCCCACACTAATGCTTAGAGATGATCGAATTTTGTCTAGAGTAAAATCAGATTTTTCTCCCTCAAAATTTCTATGATGACCAAATTCTTCTTTTAGAAAAATTAGCTTGGCCGAAATTCACCTCTAGTTGCCTTAGTCATGACCGAAATTCTCTTGCACATATATATAGGATGATAAATCCTTTCCTAAGAAGGATTTGCTTGGTTTTCAAGAATCCTTTCGTTAGGTGGATTTATTTGGTAGTTAAGAGTCCTTATCTAAAAGGAAATCTAACTTCTCCTATAACCATATGTTGTTGGCCCAATTTTACTCTTTGATTTAGATTAGGAGAGTTTATTCTTTCCTAAGACGGATTACTTGATGGACAAAAATCCTATCCTTAGGTAGATTAACTTGGTGGTTATGAATCTTTTTCAAAGTAGAATTCTACCACTAAGTAGTTTTACTTGGTGACCAAGAATCTTTTTCCAATAAGAATTCTTTCCTACACCAAGACTCCTAATCCAACTGAATAATGTATTTGTAACCATATTAAAGACTTCCTAATTTGATTTAATAAATAATTTCATTTATTTATCTACTAATCAAATATAATCTTTAACATTAACTATACTACCAACAATAGTATAGTTTTAGGAGACCATCTCCTACTAGGAAAAAGATTTTGACTTTTAATTAAATTATTAATTAATTAACAAATTAATTAATTTCCATTTAATTAAATAATAAAATAAAAATAATATATTTATGCTATTCTTAATAGCCTTTGCCGCCCATACCATATATGTAAGGGCCATATATTATTTTTCTTATTTTATTAAATCCATTTGACCTTAATAAAAAGTCCACATGTGAACTAGACTTATTCTTACAAAAAGAAACAAGTTCACAGGCCTTATTACAATTTTAGATGGACCCCTATTGGTCCAGTAGAATATATCAAGTGATCTATCCAAGTTCGTGTGGATTAGGGATCTTGGCGGACTATCTAAATTTAAGCTCCAATAGACACAACCCAATCACAATCAACAAATGATTCACTTAGGTCCAATCTATTTAATTTTAGTTCATTCCACTAAAGAACTAAATTGAATTCTTAAATAAAGATAGAATAAGTTGATGTTACTCATTCATACCCTAAACAACCTTATTGGAGAAAGTGTATCCTAGTGAAGAATACCAGTAATCGCCAAGAGCTCATAGACCGCCTATAGCTCTCCAAGTTACCCTATTTAGTCATATGACCACATTTTGAACTTGGATATTTTGACTTGTCCAGAAGCCATGTTTCAATAAACACTATTGAAAACTTAACGTTAAGATTTAATATCCAATACCTCAAAACATCCATATGATGGTATTCTACTCTCATTTCATAAATAGAGCCACGATGTCCATATATATAAATGAAATCCTCTATCGATTAGCAAATGAATACCACCAAACTATCGAGGATAGACTATGCTATGTAATCATACTCATTGATAGCTCAAATGATAACACTTGCAAACATAAGTCCATCATTTATCTCAGGATTTAGATAGACTCTCTGATTGTCTTCAAATGAAAACTTTTATCCATCGATGGTTCTAGATAAAGTATTTCATTTTGATCCTATTCAATGCACCTAGTGCACTAGATTCTTTTACCCAAAGACACCACACTTTGATGATTTTAGACTCATCATAACACATTTGATCCCACTCAAATGATAGCAAAAGAATCTACAACTTTGACAAGATAAAGGCGCCCAACCTTCTATCTTAAGTTTTCAATACTATTCAACACTAACTAAAGAATTGTGTCTACCTCATACATATCTAGATGTATGAACAATTCTTCTTTTCTCATAGTCTTTGACCTTATGATTATTTACTTTTGACAATTATAATAATTAAACTATAAATGCTATAAGATTTGTTAAACTAGAAATCACTTTATTCATATGAAAAGATTGTTAATTACAATATTACACTATTGCAATCGAGCATAATCCTAACAGTTTTTAGGTGAAGAAACTCTCGTCTCTCCTAGGGAAAGTCATTCGTCGAGGACTTAACTCGCATGGGTTGGTAACGTGCCGGGGCTTCGGGAACATGAGGCATGAGCCCTAACCTATCCCGGATCGAGGGCTGGGGTCTAGTTCTATCACGAGCTGGCTCTAAAGGGGTAGGTCCTAGACTATCAAAGGCAGGTTGCCGAGTCCCGGGCATGCTTGGTTCTCCCTGATTGCAGGGGTTTGCTTACTGGATAGTAATACCCTCAGCAAGCAGCCGAAGGCGGATGTTTTCCATGAAGGCCGCCACTCGTTGGTCGAGCGCGACATGGCTTCGCATAGATGGATTGAAAGCCCGAAAAGTGGTTGGATGGTCTGGGACCTGGTCACGGAGCCCAGATTTTCTTTCTTTTCTCGGGACCTTTCGTGTCGATGCAACTGAAGGTTGTCCCTACACGCCTGGTTGTCATAACAAACTTATGAATATAAAAAATGATGGTGTGGAGTTTCTCATAGATTGCGCCAGAAAGTGTTAAGGGGAAATTTGCCGAAGATGAGAAATTCCAACTAACACCCTCGAGACCACTACCACGGAGGTGGTGGTAGGGGTCAGTACCTCAGATATCTGACTCTATTAAGATAGAAACAAATATTTAAATGATAATAGCAAATAAAAGCTTTATTATTGATCACTCTTGGTATACAGAAATCTCTCTCGTACCCTCACAATCTCTCTAAGATATGGAAGGGTGGCAACTTCGTGCTTGTCGAGTAGTAGATACAATGATGGCTGTGTTCTGATCATAGAATTTGGGTCTGGCGTAATTCTCTTTCCTTTCTTCTCTATTTTTTTGCCTCTCTCATCTATATCATGCTTAGACCTATTTATACATGTTCCAAGTAGGTTTAAACTTGTGAATCGCCTACCACGATTTTATGAATCCGTTCCATCCTTATCGGGAGGGATCCTTTATTTGAAATTAGTTGATTTTGAGTAAATTACAGGCTCAAGATTATTGTTAGAGGAGATAAGTTTGTTTCCTCTTTAGAATCAAACTCTTGTCTTACACGTACGCAGCATTTAATGTTCGATATAACGTAGATATGATCTTATGTGTATTTATGGCATGATTCTTCATGGAGGTCTTTGAGCTGGCTGTTTTGTAGAGTGAGGTAGATCCATGCCTTAGTTCATGTCTTAGGTGCTTGGGACGGCCTTGTGGGCCCTTGCTGAGGGTAGCGTGGATTAGGCAAGATTCTTTCTTCATGTCTAGGTAAGCTACGGGCGTCTCTTAGTGAATTAGCTATAGCATGGACCTGTTCCATTCCGAGGCTCTATCTTCGTATATGTTGGGGGCAGTGGGCTTCTGGAGTGGTTGGCGGGTTTCTGTCTCAGGCTATGAGTTAAATCTGACCTCGGGAAGCCTTGACCTAGGAGAAGCTCATTCTTGTTTACGTCGGGCTTCACTTTGAGTGTTTCTTGAGCTCGACGATTCTTTCTGGCTTTCGCGATGTGGTTTTGGATTCGGACCTAGGGAACCGATATTCCGGGATAGGTGATGTCGATAGGCCCGAATTCTAGTGTTAGTGTGAGGGCTCGACTCGGTTGTTCCTAGCTTCATCCCTGATAATTTCAAAGCCCGATGGTCCTTCCTTGCTTTTGCTGGGTAGTTTTATGGTTCGCCCAGGTTCCCATGAATGGTGAATTCTGGCTTTGATTCGATCTTAGAGGGTAGAAAATTTCTCTTTGATCCCCTGGCCAAATTTTGCTATTAACACTTTCTTTACACATGCACTTCATGCATCCAGGTTAGCATGTTAAACAACTTGTGTTATCCCCGTAATCCGGGATCATGTGTATGGCTTTCAAAACTCTAACAAGGGTTTCTACAAGCTATGCATTGGGACCTCAGGTCGCAATTCTTGATCGTAGACAAGCTTCAAAGGTATTTACTTGACTTGTTCTCTTAAAGATATCTTGTTCGCACACAATTCTTTCATTTATGTTATTCCTATTCTGTGTGCATCATACCATCTTCACATGTGCACATCATACTTCTATGTTAGCATGTTAAAAAGTGTTAACAGCCTTTTTTGGTATGGGTCCAAAGAAGAATTTTCCATCTGCTTGGCTTTTGGTAGGGAATACCCGGTAGAATCTGGATCAGGACCGGTACCTAGATACTTGAAATACTCGATACCATGGACCGATAAGAAGTCAACACCACCTTCTATATACTACCAGCTGTCAAGCAAAATCTGTACCACGCTACCTCATACCTGGTACCTAGGTACCACGGTACCTCTTGCCTGGAACCTAGGTACCCCGACACCGTCTTGGTACCTGAGTACCGTGATACCACTTTGGGACCCATCCTAGGTACATATCCTACAAGCTCAGTAAGAAGAATGGTATTAGAGAGGTACCAACATACCAGAACAAGGCCAACAAAAGAAGACCGGTACAGTAAGGTACCTCGCCACCAAAATACATAGCTAGAACCGTCGTTTCTCCTCCAGCAATAAAGAAGAGAAAGTTGACTTCTCCGGCCATTTACAACTCCATTAATAAAGAAAGTCAACCATAATTAATAGGGACAATCAACCCCGTTAATGTAAGATCAGTTAACTCCTTGATGGCCATTCACAATGCCATTAATGAGTGAACTCAATCAATACCAAATCAGTGCTCCTATGATTACGAATTAAATTGCTAAATTTATAGAGTGGGCAACAAGAAAGAGTCCAAAGAGGAAACAAACACATTTTGTCCTAGATATCCTCCACAAACCGATTCTTTAGGGTCAACTGCATTAAAGAGAGAATCACGTTGAATAGGAAAGGGAGACTAATTAAGTAATCTTTGGCTTACACGTAAAGAATTAACCCTAATTATAATGTGTATGAATACACTGGTAAAAGCATATTGGAGAGGGGGGAGAATTCGACACATATCTCACTACTCATATGTACACCCAAATGGCACTCATAAATTGACCAGAATAAGATCACCAATAAAGTGAAAGGCACCTTGCCTGATTCTCCTTATACTATCATTATGGTATCATCTTGTTTATGTGCATTTACGTTTACCCGGAACATTCTGGTTTTGGTTATCACTCATTACTGTTGTAAGCTCTCCGAAGCACCATGGTTGTACTATTTCACCATTCTTATAAGCTCCTAAGAGCACCCCTTGATATATATATATATATATATATATATATATATATATATAAATATACACACGAAGGGTTTTTCTCCTTCCTCTGGATATTGTCTTGGGTTTGTTCAGCATATGATCATTCGTGACGCTTTTTCCCCTTAGCCAGTTCACCTCTAGAAAAGACTTGTCTTTTTGCCATCTATCTCTTTTACTATGTATTTTTGTATGAATATGAGTTAGTCTTTGACTCCGCTGGTCCTAGCCACCCATCTGCATATCGAGTTACCACTCTAAAGAAGTTAGGAGAACAAAGATAAGCCTCAGCCCGACCGAAAGTACGTAGAGGCGAGGAGTCACTAACGGGTTGTCCTATCTTCACGACTACAATTATATCAATCAGGTGCACCAATATTTCCTTCTTGCTTGCTATATATGTCGTGAAACTATCGAGGAGTTGCGATCCTACCTCCTTGCATGTTATTTAGATCGAGTTCACCTAGAGAGAAGACCGAGTGCCAGGATCAGGGTACCAGGACTAGGATCGGGACCGAGACCTGCCCTTAATTCCAGTAAATGAACCTCAAGCCCCATGTTTCCTCTATATGCACGAAGCTCGATGGGTGGGAGGACTTGTCTCCTACCTAGCTACACCATACCATAGTCATACAAGATCACTGAGGTACGTGGTACCTACCCCCCACAGCTTACCGAGTAACAAGTTAATGCTGTTGATCAAAATTCCTCACCTCGTGTGAATTTTCGATCAACAAAAGGCTTGTGTTATCCCCATAAATCGGGATCGTGTGTTTGTTCAAAAAACTCCAACATAGGTTTCCATGAGCTATGCATTGTGACCTTAGGTCATAGTTCGTAATAGTAGACCTACTCTAGAGATTTTTTAGAGATGGTGATTTACGATTGTAGGTTGTAGTGTTTGCTCGCAGAACTATTCTAGTGATTTTGGTAAGATGTGTTTTGCAATCTCAAGTTATAGGTTTTACTAGCAAAACCATTCCAGTGATTTCTGAAAGATGTGGTGTATGACATTTGGTCGTATTGTGTTGATCACAGTAATGCTCTAGTAACTTCTATAAGTTGTGTGTTACGAGATGAAGTTACAGTTGTTGATTGCAGTTCTCTCTAAAGAATTCTGTGAGTTACGTGTTACAACCTTAGGTCCCTATTTTAGCTCGCAATTGTCGCCCACTTATCAAAACGATGTAATTTTTATTATGGCTTCTATATAAATACCATTTTCTCATTCTAGCCTACCAGAATTTCAAATTTTAAGGTTTTATAGAGAGATTGAGGTGTTCGAGTGAGAGAAGCTCCAAGACAGCATTTTTAATTCTCTATCCCAAAATCTATGTGTGTTGAAAGCATCATCAAACATCATTAAACATGGGTCATCATTAAATCTTCGTGTGTTAGGTAAGAACAAAAACCCTTTTCATTAATTGTTCTTACTCCTTTTTTTATGTCACATTTATTGCGTATTTTGAAGTATATAGAGATTGCAACGGGTCTAGCTAATAGCTAAGGTTGTTGGATATTTATATTAATGACTAGTTAAGCATCTTTGAGTTTTTCTAGCATAAATTTGGATTGAGCATTTATACATGTTCACTTAAGGATTTATTCTCTTCTAAGTCCAAGTCTTGTGGCTACATGTGATAGTGGTATGACCAAATGCAAATAATCACTATAAAAGGCCCGTGGATGGCAAGGTTAAGCTATGATCCATGAGAAGAGTGACTATGATAGTCGAGTTAGGATGTAATTAAACAATTATTGAAATTTCCCTTACCATTTATAGTGTCAAATATACCTAGAAGGGGGAGGTGGGGGTGGGGGTAGGTATAGACTCAAATTCTTTTTCACTTACAGTCAAATTATGCACACTTAGAGACTTTAAGAAGTAAATTGCTTTAACAAGTCAATTTTGAATTCAATTAAGCAAGTATTAAAACTGTACAAGTTAAAGTAAGTGGAAATTAAAACAAGAATATCAACACTATTTTTTTTAACGTCGTAAAACCTCACAACTGAGGAAACATCCATGGGTTGCTCTACAACCATTAGCGACACCATTTTTCATTAGTTTGAATAATGTGCACCCTAAAAAACAACCAATCCGTATGATTGTCTACAAAGAATGTCTAATTAATTCCTACCCTCGAGTCTTTTAGTAATAAAATCTCACTCACTCGATTCATAGATTTTCACTTGAATTCGTAATCAAGATTCCCTTACAACCTATCACAAGGCAATGATATAAGTGAAGGGAAAACATGCAAACATGATGCAAACATAAGCAAATTGAGTATTTAAATCAAATACACTCTATAAAGAATTAGTTTTCATAATTCAAGCTCACAAACATATAAAACAAATCCTTATGAACATGTAATAGGAAATCTAAAATATGCAATTCAATTCATACACATACATATCTAGAAGCCTATGCTAGGCTTATGATTTATATTGTCATTAATTCCGTATCAAAAAGATATTTTTTTTGTATTGATTAGTTGTCTAGGTTGATATGATTCAAGCATCAAAGAAAGAATGGCAACTTGTCAAGCAAAGAGAAGTCTTCAAAGAGGAACAAGATTTATTGCATATCAAACGGAAATTAGACCTCTCTCCTCTTACAAGGCTATTAAGGCACATACACACATTATATTCATATATGTTCCTGCATCCTTGTACTCGATTTGTATAACACATTCACACACATTATAGTGTATGCAAATGCATTAGAATTAATTTGACAAAGTTGGTAAAAATGCATGTACTAGGACTATATCTAAGAAATGTCATACTCGAGTGTTCTTGTGTGAATATACCTAGAGAGGGGGATTGAATAGGTATGTGCTCAAACTTTAGTCTTCTTTTTAAACAACGTAATTTTAATGATGCTAAAAGAAAATTGCAAACAATGACACAAGATATTTACGTGGTAACCCTCCGAAGAGGAAACATCTACGGGTTAGCAACCACCGATAAAAGCAAATCCACTAGCAGATAAAACGAGTACAATCTCTCAAGTGACCCCTTCAACTAGAAACTACCCTTCTATCCTACTTAATGAACTTGTTGCCACCTTTCTCACCTTTCTGGATCCTCCTGACCCTAGGCAAGACTTCCTTGCTTAGTTATCCGAGTCCTTCCGACTCTAACTAAGACTTCCTTGCTCAACAATCTGAGGCCTCCTACCTCTTGTCAATACTTCCACTTGCTTAGCTATCTGAGTCCTCCCGACTCTAGCTAAGACTTCCAATTTCTCAAATCAAATAATCACTCTGAGATATGAGACTTTCAATCTTTTTACATGGCCTCTAAGTGATCATGAATGCAAAACACAAACAAACACGCAACATAGAAAATGATGAACAACAAATTCTATGGACATGTAACTAGATAGCTAGATTATGCTTTCAAAGAACAATCACAAATGTAACTAGACAGCCTAAACATGTTATCCACTAAGAACCAAATCAATAAAATTAATATACCAATTGATAAAGACCTAGTTCTTAGAAAATGAAATTAAATCTAGAAATAGTCAATCAAGCATAAGAACAACAGATTTCTAGAAGCAATTTCATGTCAAGTTTATCACAAATCTAGCTAAGCTTGAAAATCAAATGAAAAAAACACAAAATGATATAAAAATAATCCTAGTCATGCTTCTTAATCAAATAGCATCAATCAATAAGAAGATTAAAGAAGAAAACTAAGAAGAAGTTGATTTTTCCAATAAGGATGAAAATCATGAACTGAAGATTTGATCACTAAGAAAAATCTAGAAATATTTTGGTTCTGGAAGTCCTTGGGGTTTGTAGATCTCTTCAAGACACTCAAAATCAATTTTTGAATGAAGTGATTCGGAGAAGAAATGAAGAAGTTATCACAAAATGAATGAGAGGGAATGGGAGGTTTTAAAGAGAAACGAACCAAAAGACCAAATTGCCCTCATGCCTTAGTGCCTCCCTGAGATGGCACGTGGGCATCTCGAGGCAGAGAGGCTTTGGGAATGAGATGGCCATGCACCATCTCGGAAAGGTGCCCAAGTGATGGCTTATGTCATCGCACCTCTTCCCTTGCACTCCTCTCGTGTTTTCGATCGTTCTTTGGCCTCCAAATCCGAATTCTAATCCGTTTGAAGATTACAAACCGAAACTCCCTCACGAACATGGACATATAAGATACTCAACCTATAAAAATAATAATTCGACTCGATATACGAAGGCGAAGACAATGTACGCAATATGACTGGAAAGTATCATATTTTTTGACTCGAAACTCGAAATCACATGTATGAGTAACCAAAATTACCGGAACTCAATAAGGAACATATAAGTCCAAAATCAAGTTCAATATCAATGTTATACGAACATATAAACAAACAAACACATTTCACAAAAGAATGCAAACTACATAGACATAGTCTCAATACATGCATTTTCCAAAACATGTAACTTTCATACCAATGCATGAGCATTCAATATCAAGTGTATGAATGTGTTATACCGAATGATGCGCTACAATATAGGGACACAAATGTATGATACATGTGTTGTGCGCTATAATGGTCTACAACTATGTAGGGACACAAATGTATGAATTGTGTGTATGTGTGTGTGTCTTAACGCCTTGAAAGAGGAAGAAGAATCTCGATACCTTAGCATCCCAGAATAGTACCGATCCTCTTAAAGATGAAATTTGCATCATGAGTAGTTTCTTATCTTCCTTGAAGCTCTTATCATCACGAACCACTTAAGCAACTAAGCATTACAAAGAAATGAAGTTTTGTTATGGAATTAAGCCAACACAAATCTAAAACCTAACAATCTTCCCCTTTGGCCATTCCATGGCAAAACCTCTACCTTACCATACAATGATCACTCATAATCAATGTTGATTGTATTCTCATATCCTCACATTACAAAGAGATATCCCTAGACTAAAATGTCTTCATGAGTCTTCAAGAATATTTGCACGCAATCAAAACACTTGTGAGATAAGAACAATCAAAAGAAATCTTCTACAAAGAAGATAGGTGAGATAAACAAACAATTTACGAAACAAAATAAAAATTCTCATTCCCTTATCTCTTATTATCTCAAGCAAACAAGAATTCTTTCTCCCCCCTTCAGACAATATTTCTCCCCCGTAATGAATTGTCTCCCCTTTTTATCAAAAGTAAGTAACTTGGTGAGGAAAACACTTTCTCCACCTTTTTAGAAAGGAATAGACAAAAACATATTACACAACCGAGAAAAAGAGATGAATGACAATTGAAAATACCTACAAGGTTATAAGGGATGCATAATAAAATCATGAGATAATGAGCAAACAAGTTGTTTAGAGAACTATGTTAAACAAACTATGCTCCCCCTTAACATATGCTCCACATATTAAAAAGCAAGTAAACTTGTTCACAAGGGAATCACACAATTACACGTTTCAAGCAATGAAAGAAAGTAAGCCATTATTTTTCAAAATTTATAAGAGAACCATAGATTTTTATTACTCTCTCAAAAATAATCTCTCATTGCTAATGAATCGAGCACATTAAGCAAAAATGTGTGTGTGAAAATGCTTCTAGCATATATAAAAGGAGTAATTGTGATATCAACATACAAACAATTTCAACACCTATTCATCTAACGCTTTCCATTTAAGGTCAAAACAATTATCATCCGGAAATTTACTTTAAAGAGAATAGATTTCAACATATGAGCATTGTGTGTGCATGTGGCTCACCATCCCATTTATGTTTTTCAACCCGAGCATTCATAATATTTTTCAACTATACTCCATTGTAAGCCTTCTGCCATTTCTTTTTAGGCTTTGAATCAAATATTTTTCTTTTGATGATTCCATATCAGCACTTTTTTATTTTTTTTACCTACAAAAATAAAATTCCATTCATGACGGCTTTCACTCATCACAATAGTGTATCCCTTTCCTTCATTGGGTGGCTTCACAACCAAGGTGTGTAGCCTTTTCGACTAAGGTGATCGATGAGTTCTATGTAGATGCCGAAACAAAATGGATACTAATCATAGGTCATCTATCATGTACTAAGAAATAAACTTTAAGATGTATCCATAATCTACACATTTTCAAACTCAACTACTCAAACTTAAACATAAAAGAGAAGCAAAGTGTATTTTTTTTTTAAAAAGGTTTTATGGCTCATAAGCACATGATCTAAGAGCAATAAGTAGAGAATTATTCAAGATCATTACTTCTCTAATGAGTAGCTTTCAAAGAATATGAAGCTCATATTTTTCAAAAAGTATGCCTCTCATCAATCAAACAAGCATTTCAAGCATCATGAATAAGATCATTATGAACACATCACTAATAGTTCTTTAGAGAGCAAATGTCAACAAAACCATATGAATGCTATACTAGTTCTCTAATATGACATGTTATGTGATGCAATGCAAGCATAGAAATGACTTTCACCAAAAGTCTTAACAAGATAATAACCAAATAGATTTCATAAAAGCAACTTCTTAAAAGTTAATCAATAGATTTTGACTATCAAAACAAAGTTAAGTGAGTTAGCTAAGTTCGTGTCTAGACGTGGAGTATTCCAAACTAGCTAGCTAGAATTCTCAGCACACTTGACACTTAGCCTTAAAGCTAACTCATGTGTGCTACTTACACTAGCGATAAGAGCACTCACCATTAACCTATTTTGTCTTGGGTGCACAAACACAGAAACCATCATGATCATTTCTCATGGCAAAATTATATCTAGAAGATAAAGCATCAACAATCTTCTCTATAAAGATATTACTCATGTCAAACACATCATTATTGCCATTAACAAAGATATTATCAAGACTATGAATATAATCACGTGAAACACTCATTTTCACCCAAATCTTCTCAACTATTTTCTTTACATGATTATCATTATCGCACACAAAATTCAAAGTGTTATCATGCAAGAAACATTCATAGAAGATTTTCACATCTCATTAGCATGCATCACTTCCCTAGTTTGCATCGTCTAATATAATCACGACAATATAGCAAAAAATAGCAAACCAAAATATATTTCGAGATGTCACTATTTAGGTGAAAGTGTATTGATGGTGAAGACTCTTTATTTTCCTTGATTTTACACTTGACATTGGAAGACTTGGCCTTTGAAATCCTCTTGTTCCTTAGTGACTTGCCTTTAGTTGTAGGAGACTCCACTTGCTCATCTAAAATGCTTAAGTCACTTGAATCTCCATGAAGATTACCAAACTCTTTGGCCTTCATAATTGCCAACTCCTCTTCCTTGCCTTTGATCATTAACTTTAAGAAATAAAAACAAATTATTAGCAAAATCATTTAATAAACTATCTAACACAAGTGCCTCTTCAACCATCTTCTTTTCTAGACATTTGATCACTTCTTTCTTCACTTGAACTTCCTTTAATGCTTCATCTCTTTTCATGTCAAGAGTTTGAACTCTTGCCATCAAGTAGAAGTTGGTGGTCTTTGACATGCAATTCTCTTCATTGAGTTGCAAAGACAAGTAATCATGTCTAGATCGATCATCCTCCGAAAAAGCTTCTTCATCTTTGCTTTTGTCACTAACATTCTTTTCAAGTTTATCAACAAAATTATTAGTAGACAAATGAAATATAAAAGAAGAAGAACCTTTTTCACAAACAACGAAGGAGGAAAACAAAAAAATAAACAATTTTATACTAAAGGTTGTTATCCATGATTAGTAAATAACCTTGTAGATCCCGAATCACACTAATTACGTTAAGTGACCCGCTTTGATACCAATTGAATTTCCCTTTATCATTATAGTGTAAATATACCTAGAGGGGGGGGGGGGGGGGTGAATAGGTATATGCTCAAATTGTAGTCTTCCTTTTAAACAATGTAATTTTAATGATGCTAAAAGAAAATTGCAAACAATGACTCAAGATATTTACGTGGCAAACCTCCGAAAAGGAAACATCCTTGAGTTAGCAACCACCGGCAAAAGTAAATCCACTAGTAGATAAAACAAGTATAATCTCTCAAGTGACCCCTTCATCTAAAAACTACCCTTCTATCCTACTCAATGAACTTGTTGCCACCTTGCTCACCTTTATGGATCCTCCCGACCCTAGGCAAGACTTCATTGCTTAGTTATCCAAGTCCTCCCGACTCTAACTAAGACTTCCTTGCTCAACAATCTGAGGTTTCCTACCTCTTATCAAGACTTCCACTGGCTTAGCTATCCGAGTCCTCCCGACTCTAGCTAAGACTTCCAACTGCTCAAATCAAAGAATCACTCTAAGATAAGAGACTTCTGACCATTTCACAACGCATCTAAGTGGTCATGAATGCAAAATGCAAACAATTATGCAACATAGAAAATGATGATCAACTAGATAGCTAGATTATGCTTTCAAAGAACAATCCCAAATACATCTAGACAACCTAAGCATGTTATCAACTAAGAACCAAATCAATAAAATGAATACACCAATTGATATAGACCTAGTTCTTAGAAAATGAAATTAAATCTAGAAATAGTCAATCAAGCATAAGAACAAAAGATTTCTAGAAGCAATTTCTTGTTTATCAAGTTTAGCACAAATCATTCAATTTATCACAAATCTAGCTAAGCTTGAAAATCAAATGAACAAACCACAAAATGATATCAAAATCATCATATTCATGCTTCTTAATCAAATAACATCAATCAATACGAAGATCAAACTAGAAAACTAAGAAGAAGTTGATTTCACCAACAAAGATGAAAATCACGAACTGAAGATCTGATCACTATGAAATATCTAGACATATTTTGGTTCTCAAATGCTTGGGTTTTGTAGATCTCGTACAAGACACTAGAAATCGGCTTTTGAATCAAGTGATTCGAAGTAGAAAAGAAGAAGTTATCACAAAATGATAGGCCAATGTATGGGCATTTGCACGGCATAACGCGAGTGTGCACGGGTCACTGTACGGGTAAAGAGTCACGCATTACGCTGATCTGACAGATTTTATTAAAACAACAACACTTTATTTTTGACCCATATAAATATGTCTCTTCATATCCAGGTCATTTGTAGTGTTCCATTTTTCATTCTTTTCTCTTAGAATATCCTTCAAGAGAAAAATCTTCCAAGAACTCCCATCATACACTCAGTGCTTTTCCTTTGATCTTAAAAACATCGTCTTGCATCATCTAAGTCTATTTAGAGTGCATCCATACATGGTTAAGCGTCATTACATCTTGTTTGGTAAGTCTCTCACTATCTTCATATAAGTTAAGTGTTTTCCTTACCAAGTCGTCTCTTTTGTGATTTGTATGCTCTTAGAATATACTCTAGAAACAAATAGAGATTGTTTGTGATGAAATGATTGAGTATTGTATTGTGATAGTTTCATAGGATTATTTGATCTATGTTAGCTAAGCTTTATGAACATGTCATTTAGCTCTTGATACTTAGGATTGATTTATATGCCATCTCATCATCCTAGATAAGCATCTAAGGTTCCTTAGCCTTGTTTGTTCTTTGAATATCTTTATATATTCACATAGGCCATTTTATCTCTTCATTGAGAAGTAAGTCTTGTGTTGCTTTCGGGAGTAGGTTGCTTCAAGCATAAGCAAATTGGACTAGGTTCACTCATACCAGGATTAGGTAGTGGTTGTGGGTTATTTACCTGGAATAGGTTGTACCACCATTATCATTAGTGGATTTGAGGTTCGAGTGTGGCTCACTTAACAGCCCATGGTTTTTCCCAGTTGTAGGGTTTCCATGCATATCTCAAGTGTCTTTTATTATTCCGTAGTTTTTGCACTTGTGATATTATTGTGACTAGTTAAGGGTATTTTCATCTAAATTGACCATTAACAAAAATTCGGTAAAAAAATTGATTGAAATCTATTCACCTTCCTCTAGATTAATATTAAACACACCATAATATTTGTTTAAATTGGTATCAGAGCGGGTTCATAGACATACATAGGTGATCCTTCTCTTTTTGGTGTGTTTTGCATTTTATGTGATTCTTTAATCATTCATACATTTGCATTCATTTCATTCATTCATAAACACTATGAGTGGAAACGATGGCAACAAGGGCGCTTCTAACACTATACCTCCCCTTCTCACCGGGTTGAATTATGCCTCTTAAAAAGGCAAGATGGAGTCGTACATTTGTCAAATCCATGATAGGGCATGGATGGCGGTTGAAGACGGATACACACCACCAATGATGACTCCTACGGATGGAGGAAAGGATATACTCATGCCAAAGGCACAATGGAATGCACAAGAGTTTGAGGCATCAAAATGGAATAGAAAAGAAATGCTTGCCATCCTATATGCAATGGATGAGAATCAATATAAGTTAGTTCAAAACACTAGGAAAGCTAAGGAGGCATGGGATATCCTAGAGGTTACGCATGAGGGAACTGATGTGGTTAAGGAATCGAAGCTTCAAGTTCTTCAAACGCAATTTGAATTGCTCAGGATGGATAAGAACGAGTGCTTCAATGACTTTGAAGTGAGGCTGATGGACATTGTGAACCAAAGTCATCAACAACTTGGTGATCCTTATTCGGATAGGAAGATCAAGCAAATGATTATGAGATCTCTACCCGATAGATTTGAGTCCAAGGTAACAACTTTAGAAGAGAACAATGCTTACAAGGATATGAAGCCGAGTGAGGTGATTAGGAGGCTTCTAGATTATGAATCTAGAAAGTGTCCTATCTCTACACCTCCTAAAAAGCAAAAGAGAATTGCTTTGAAAGCCTCCAAAGATGAGAAGAAGAAGACAGATAACTCAAATGAAGAAATGGCCTTGTTGATGAGAAAGTTCAAGAAGTTCTACAAATCTGAGAAAAAAGGTTTCGGATCCAAGGGCCAAGACTAGAAGAAAAAGACTCCCTTCCAAAAGCTTGAGCCTAGGAAAAAAAGATCGAATGGAAAGAGGTCTGATGCTACGAATACGGTGGGATAGGTCACTTTTCCCCCGAATGTGGCAATCGCAATGTCAAGAAAAAGGGAAAAGTGATGGCTGCCACATGGAGTGGAAGTGATAACTCCGATGGAGGAGATTAGTCTTCGAAGGATGAAGAACTCATGGCTAACTTCATAGCCTTTGCATTTTCTCATAAGAGCAAAGATGCTAGTGAAGAAGAGGAAAATGAGTCAAGTGATGATGGATCTTCATCACAATCCAAAAATGGAAGTGTGGATAGAATGGATCTCAAAGACTATATGGTCAAGTTTGAGAGTTCAAGGTTAAAAAACAAGGAAAAGATTAGGAGATTAAAAGAAGAAAACCTAGAGCTCTCAACTCAAGTTGACCAACTAAGTGAAGAATTGGTGAGAACCATGGAGAGTGAAGATAAGCTAATAAAGGAGTTAAACTTATCTAAGAGGAGTGAAGAAGAGTTGAAGAAAGAGCTAAAGCAAGAGCATGCATAAAAAGGGCAAGTATCTCTCTACCAAGGAGCATCTAGAGCTTCTTCACATGGATCTTATGGGTCCCATGCAAACCGAGAGTTTAGGTGGAAAGAGATACATTTTTGTTTGTGTAGATGATTTCTCTAGGTACACATAGACTTATTTTCTTAGAGAAAAATCCAAAACTTTTGACAATTTTAAAATGCTTTGTAGTAAAATTCAAAATGAAATGAACTCAAACATTAAAAGCATTAAACGGAATAGGAGTGACCATGGGAAGTAGTTTGAGAATGCCCATTTTGAAAGCTATTGCAGTCTTGGCAATTCTCATGAGTTTTCGGCTCCTAGGACACCTCAACAAAATGAAGTTATTGAGAGGAATAATAGGGTCCTTCAATAGATGGCCCCTATGATGTTGCTTAGCAACAATGTCCCTAGAAACCTTTGGGCCGAAGCCGTTAATACGGCATGCTATATAGGAAATAGAGTCTTTCTAAGGCCTTACACTAGGAAAACCTCCTAGTTATTGAATGGTAGAAAGCCAAATGTTAGCTACTTTTGCACTTTTGGAAGCAAATGCTACATTTTAAATGACTGAGATCAACTTGGAAAATTTAATGCTAAGAGTGATGAGGGTATTTTTACTGGCTATGCCTTAAATAGTAGATCCTTTAGAGTTTTCAATTTGTAGACTCAAACCTTCGTGGAATCGTCTAATATTGTCATTGATGATACAAGGCTCAAGTCTAATGACCATAAGGAAGAGGTAGATATAATTGAAGACTCTCCCTTAGAAGAGGTTGTGGAGACTCCTAATGGTGGAAAATCTAATTTTGATGATGATATCACACAACCTATTGATAGAGTTCCTCACTTGAACTCTAATAAACCCGCTATATGGGTTAAGAAACTCCATGATAAAGATAATATCATTGGATAAGTTAATGAGGGTGTTAAGATTGGGCATCAAATGACTAATCTAATAAGCTACACTTGCTACACCTCTCAAATAGAACCCAAGAAGGTTGATGAACTCTTAAAGGATGAATTTTAGGTTCTTCCTATGTAAGAATAGCTTAACCAATTCAAAAGGAATGAGGTTTAGACTCTAGTTCCTAGGCCTAAGAACTCTAATGTGATAGGCACCAAGTGGGTCTATAGGAACAAATTCAATGAGGATGGTAGCATTGTGCAAAACAAGGCTAGGCTTGTAGCACAAGTGTACTCTCAAATTGAGGGTATTGACTTTGAGGAGAAATTTGTTCTCGTTGCTCGGTTAGAGTCCATTAGGCTTTTTTTATTCATCCCTTGTTTTCACAAGTTCAAGTTGCATCAAATGGATGTTAAGAGTACCTTCCTAAATGGCTTCTTACAATATGAAGTGTTTGTTGAGCAACTCAAGGGGTTTGTGGATCCTCACCACCCCAATCATGTATATCGCCTCAAGAAGGCTTTATATGGGTTAAAACAAGCACTGAAGGCTTGGTATGAGCGCCTCACTTAGTTTCTTGTTGACAATGGCTATACAAGGGGTAGTGTTGACAATACTCTATTCATCAAGAAAGACAAAGATGAGCTCTCTATAGCTCAAATCTATGTTGATGATATAGTTTTTGGCTTCATCAACAACTTCAAAGTCCAACAATTTATTGATGTCATGTCTCATGAGTTTGAAATAGCCTTGTTGGTGATCTAAGTTACTTTCTTGGTTTGCAAATTAAGCAAATGGATGATGGGATCTTCATCTCCCAAGCTAAATATGCCAAAAACCTAGTGAAGAACTTTGGCCTTGAAAATGCCAAACATTGTAATACACCCATGAGTACCACTTTGAAGCTAAGCAAGGATGCTAGTGGTAAAAGTGTGGACCAAACTTTGTATCGTGGCATGATTGGTAGCTTGCTCTATTTGACCGCAAGTAGACCCGATATCTCTTTTAGTGTAGGTGTGTGTGCTAGGTACAAATTGGATCCTAAGGAGTCCTATCTTTCTTCCGTTAAGAGAATCATTCACTATGTGAATAGGACATCCAACTATGGGAGTTGGTATTCTTTTGACACTAATGTTAGTCTTGTAGGCTTTAGTCATACGGATTGAGCAGGAAATTATGATGATAGGAAAAGTACATCGGACGGTTGCTTTTTGCTTAGGAACAACCTAGTCTCTTGGTTTTGCAAGAAGCAAAATTCAATTTCCTTGTCTACGGTCGAGGCCGAATACATAGCTGCAGGGAGTGGATGCACACAACTCCTTTGGATGTAGCAAATGCTAGTCGACTATGGATTCAATCAAGGTACTCTTGCTCTCTTTTGTGATAACATGAGTGCTATTAATATTTCGAATAATCCAGTTCAACATTCTAGAACTAAGCATATTGACATCCGTCATCATTTCATTAGAAAACTAGTTAAGAATAAATGCATAGTACTTGAGCATGTAGGTAGTAATGATCAACTAGCGGATCTATTTGCTAAACCCTTAGATGCTACTCAATTCAAAACTCTTAGTAAATCTATTGGGATTTGTGTCATGGAGTAATAAGTTTTTATATTTGACCCCATATGGGGAACTCAAGAAAAGAGAGCTATTGTATACTTGTTGCATGTAAAAATTTGGAAATTTTTATGCTCTTTTATTAATTGCTTGAGTAACTTGGTTGCACTTATATCATATTATATTATATTATCTTAAATAAATGTGAACTCTGCTTTGATTACAATCCATGTCATATTTATGTTTAAACATGCATTTTTGAACTAGAAGATCTACATAGGAAGTAAATGTTGAATGACCTATAGTTATCTCCATGACATGATGATTCTTTAATGACATGCAAATGAAAAATGAAATAGCATGAATTGAAAGTTGCATTTGTTAAATGCAAAACAATGTGTGAAAGTACTAGTGAGACTCAAATGGTTAATCATTGTCTCTCTTTCTTTATTAGTTGAAAATGGCTACCATTATACGGGTACTTACCCAGAAAAATCAAATAGGCAAAGTCGTTAATGTCATGTTTTACTTATAAAGTTGGATATAGTGCTCTTAAAACTTGACATATATGAAAACTCTATATCCTTGCTTCTCTCATGACAAATGGTGAAATTGGTTTGAGGTCTATTGAAACCTTTGTTATTTTCTTTGCCAAATACCATTGTTTTGGACATGAATGCAACATGTCTTGTATGCAAAGCATTTTTTATTCACACATTCTCTTAAATTAATCTCCTTGTTTCTCTCCTATTAATGGAGTTGCATAAATATGGCGTATATGGTTATGCAAATATCTTGTATGTTTCTTTCTCTCTTTACCTTGAGTGACCCGGTTGGGGACTACCCCTTTGCCTATATCATGACAAAAAGGGGTCTAGCATATGGTTTAAGGGGGAAATTGGTAAGGGGGAGTAGTACATGTTGGGGAGATTACATTTAGGGGGAGTAACCCTTTGAGGGGTAGCATTTCATTCACATACATTGCATTCACATACATTGCATTCACATATATTGTATGATGTTGTCCTTATTTTCCTAAATGCAAATGCTTTTTATTTTCAATTGATCATCTCACATACACTTGGTTTGGAAAGTGTATTTTTATTTTTGTTTTGTATGTAGGATTGATAATTCTACAAGAGATTGAAGATTGAGAAGAATTGAAGTTTTTTTATGTCTCTTTGTAATGTAGAATATCTTCCCAGTGCTTTATTTGTTCTTTTGTGAGGATCAATGTGAGTGGTGGTTTTATCACGAAATAGCCAAAGGGGGAGATTGTAAAGTCCTCATTTATTGATTGGCTTATTTTGTAAACAATCCACATGTTAGGGTTTTTATGTAAAGGTAGCTTAGGCTTTAAAACCTCAAGAGAAAAAGTACCAAAGGTAAAATTCTAAGTGCTTGCTTGCTTTGAAGATATAGTTGCACACACTCACATCTCATGCATAATTCTTGTTTATATATGTTGTGTGTTTATATGTGTGCTTTCATAATTTGATAACTCTTCTTGCATGTTTATTTTGATCACATCTTTGCATTTGAAATGACATGCATTATGTGTTGCTCTTACACACACACACACACACATTCTTCTAGCATTTGAATTGTTATATTTGTCTTGGTATGCTTATGTGCTTCATTGTCTTACCATGCGTTCATGCCCGAAATGAGGTAAGTTTATGCTCGATGGGTAGAACCACATTCACCTCAAAGGGTAAGGAGTAGGACGTTTCCCTGATAACGGTTGTTTTAGTGGACCGGTAGGTCTACCTCGGGTAGCTATTCTGGCCACTTGCCCTTTTTCTGCTGGAGCTTCTTCTTCAAGAGCTTTTTAAATGTCTTAATGGTAGCCTCTACCAAGCCATTGAGGTCGGTATAGATGATGATCAGGGTATCGAACCTACACACCACTTTAGTTTTGATAATCATGGTGGTGTTCTCTTCTATGATCTGGGATAGTGGTCCTGCTTCCACCTACCGAGTGAAGTAGTCAATCACAACAATAGCTTGCTTAGCTTGACCAGGAGCAGTAGGAAGGGGCCCGATCAAATCAACTCCCTAGATAGCGAAGGGATATGATGAGCAGATTGAAGATAGGCATTTAAAGGGAAGATGGTTTAAGTTTGAGGTCTTTTGGCAGGGTCCACATGACTGTACAAATGTTATTACAACTTGGTGTATAGTCGGCCAATAGTAACCCATACGCAACACCTATTATGCTAATGCTTCACTTTCAGTATGGTTCTCCGCATTCGACTGAGGTCCAATTGAGCTTCCAAGCTTTCAAGCTTGCTCCAGATCTTCTAGAAGCTTTCCCTCCTAGAGATACGCAGCTATTGGGTCCATCCAACAAGGGAGATGATTAACCAGGCTAACCTTTTTGCCTGGTGTTAAGCTGGATTGAGAGATCACCTAAAGGGGTACTTCTTTTGGTGGAGTTTGCCCCCTATTGGCAGCTATCTTGGTAAGGGTATCTACTCGATGATTCTCCTAACTAAGAATATATTCAATCTTGAACCCTCTAAATCAGGCTTTAAGCTGCCGGACAAACTTGAGGTAAGCTATCATGTTGTTATCTTTTACCTTGTACCAACCGATGACATGGTTAATGACAAGTTGAGAGTCATTCTTGGCATGTAGGTAGCCGGCTCTGAGCTCGATGGCTATCCTTATTCCGGCTATGAGGGCTTCATACTCAGCTTCATTGTTTGTAGCCTTGAACTCGAACCTGAAGTTGTGAAGGCATTCTGCTTATCCTAGGTCTATCAAGACGATGCCAACACCTCCATATGATAATCCGAATTCTACATCAACGTAGAAGATCCAAGGATTGCAGTCGACTGGCCTGTTACCAATTTTTTAATCCTTTTAGGAAACTGGTTCCAACTCTATTAAAGTATCAGGATTGGGAAGAGCTAAGAATTCAGCCATAAAATCTGCTAGCACCTTGGCTTTGATGGTCGTCCTTGTCTTGTATTTTATGTAAACTAGGTGAGTTCAAGTGCTAAAAGAACTAACCTTTCTGATATATTTGGTCTCTGTAAAAACTATCAAAGCAGTTGGTCCGTCACAACTGCACGAGCTTGGATGTAAGGGTAGAGCTTTCTTAGCAAGATCACCAAGGCAAATGTGAGCTTCTCTAGGAGGACGTAATTCTTTCCGGGCTTAGTTAACTTATGGCTCACATATTAAACAGGTTATTGAACTCTGTTTCCACACCACTCATTGACCAAAGCCTCACTAACCGTCATTTCAGACACAACTAGGTAAGTCTGTAGTTCCACTCCAAAAATTGGCTTGATCAGCAGCGGTGATTTGGCAAGATATTTCTTCAGAGTTTGGAAAGCCTACTCACTGTCCTGATCCCACTTCTTATTCCTTCTCTGTTTGATCACCTTGAAGAAGGGAAGGCACTTGTCAGTCGACCGTGTAATGAAACGATTGAGCGCTACCACTCGACCAGTTAACATCTATACTTGTTTGAGTGAGGTAGGAGATTCCAGGTCCAAAATAGTTCGGATCATCACCGGGTTGACCTCTATATCTTTCTCGTGAACTATAAACCCAAGGAATTTGCCCAGGGTCACCCAAAATGCACATTTTGTCAACCGTATTTGGTTCTTTCTTTTAAACTATAAGGTTCGACGAAGAAGAGCTTGATGCTCCTCCGTTACTTGGGATTTGGTGACCAACTCCTCGATGTACACCTCTATCTTTCTTCCTATCTCTTGCATGGGAAACTGAATAACCGGATGCTGATACGTAGCACCGGTATTTTGAGGCTGAATGTCATCACCTTGTAGTAGTAGAGACACTGGCCCACATCTGTCTTCTTCTACTTCGTCTTTAACTTGGATGTTGCTCTCCAAATATTCTGCTAGCTCTTTTGCATTACTTGGGACCTCAAAATTTATCTATGGTGATTCTTGTCTTTGCACCATAGCTACCTGAGTATATTACTTCACTAATGTTGTGGGATTGGTGGATACAATGTAACATTTACGGGTGGCCTGCTGATCTCCACGTACCTCGCCTACCTCGTTCCCCACTTGAAACTTCAGGACGTTACGGTAGATGGATAGCACTGCATTAAGTGCTGATAGGAAATGCCTCCCTAAAATGGTATTATAGTCGACAGAGTGTAGACTAGAACAAAATATGTCTTGATGTTCTGTTGTAGAGGCGTAGCCCCGATGATTAGCGACAGAATCTTGGATCCCACTTGTATAATCAAGTCCCTAGTTAAACTGTACAAGGGGGTTGTGCAGCTGTTGTAACACCACTATTTCAAGTTGAGCTTTTCCACGGTGTCATTGAAAAGAATGTCCACGCTGCTACTTGTTTCATTCAAGATGCTGTGGACAAAAAAGTTAGTGATCTATACAGTGACCACCATGGGGTCTTCATGTGGCTACACGATATTGTACACATCTGCTTCAGTAAAAATGATTTGGGCTAATTAGAAGGTTCTCGCCAAGCCTTGATCTACTTTAAAGATACTTTGCCTCTCTTCAATCCGAGGAATCTTCCTAGCGTTGTTATTTATGGAAATATTGGAGGTACCATCCAGGGTGGGTCCCCCAATAATGGTGTGTATGACCTGGATTTGCTACATCAGGTCCTATTTCTTTCCTCTTCACTTTCCCTCATCCCCCGGATCTCAGCCTGAACCTCTTTCCCTGGTTGGATGTTGTCCCTACCTGTTGCAAAAATTCTATAAAATAGTCGTCTCTCACTAAGGCTTTAATCTGGTTACGGAGGTTGTAAAACATCGAGGTGTTATATCCCACATCATCATGGAAATCGCAGTACTTGTATCGATTCCTTGCATCTACTAGAGATTTTATGGGACATGGATTTCTTAGCAGCACCTTATCCCAGATGGAGAGGTTGATCGTCTCGCAAGACGCTGTTAAGTTTTAGATTTGTGTTGGCTTGATTCCATAATAAAACGCTCTTTGTTTGTATTGCTTAGTTACTTAGGTGGTTCGTGATTAGATTGGGCTTCAAAGATGGAAAGCGACTTCGTATCCAAAGTTCGTCTTCAAGAGGATATATGCTTACTTGGATGCTAAGGTATCAAGATTCTTCCTTTTTCTGCAAGGCGTAGGTGCACACACACACAATTCATTCATATATGACCCTGCTTAGTTGTGCATCATTAAATAGACACACACACACACACAACTCATACACTTGTGTCCCTGCATCGTTGTGCACCATGTATAACATATTCATACACTTGAAGATGAATGCGCATGCATTGGTATGGAAATAACATGTTTGGAAAATGCATGATTGGAGACTATCTCTATGTTGTTTGCATTCTAGAGTGAATTGTGTTTTAATGTGTATATGTTTGTATGACATGGATATTGAACTTGAATTTAGTCTTAAATCATTCTTGATTGAGTTCTGGTCATTTCAGTTACTCATACTATTGATTTCAAGTTCTAAGTCAAAAGATACTACACTTTCGACTCATGTTGCATACATTCTTTTTGTCTTCATATATCGACTCGAATTATTATTTTATGGGTTGATTATCTTATATTTTCATGTCCTTGAGGGAGTCCCAGTTCGTAATCTTCAAACGGATTTGAATTCGGAGTTCGGAGACCAAAGAACAGTCGAAGAACGCGAGAGGAGTGCAAGGGAAGAGGTGTGATGGCATAAGCCATCACATGGAATCTTCCCGAGATGGCGCGTGGCCATCTCGGCCCCAAAGCCTTTTTGCCCCGAGATTCCCACGGGCCATCTCGGGGAGGCACTAAGGCATGAGGGCAAATGGTCTTTTGGTTTGTTTCTCTTTAACACCTCTCCTTCCCTCTCATTCATTACAAGTTGAGAAAAACAATTTGAAAAACATGTGCAGAATTTTTCTCTCAACTTTTGGAATTTTGTTTTTATGATAACTTCTTCATTTCAACTGCGAATCACTTGATTCAAAACCCGATTTCGAGTGTCTTGAAGAGATCTACAAATCCCAAGTATTTCCAGAAAAAAAGAATGTCTAGACTTTTCGTTGTGATCAGATCTTCAGTTCGTGATTTTCATCCTTGTTGGTAAAATCTTCTTCTTCTTAGTTTTTTTCTTAGATCTTCTTATTGTTTGATGCCTTTTGATTAAGAAGCATGACTAAGATGATTTTGATATCATTTTTTGGTTTGTTGATTTGATTTTCAAGTTTAACTATATTTGTGTTAAGTTGATTGATTTGTGCTAAATTAGATAATCATGAAATTGTTTCCAGAAATCCTTTGTTCTTATGCTTGATTGACTATTTCTAGATTTAATTTTATTTTCTAAGAGCTAGGTCTACATCAATTGGTATATTCATTTCATTGATTTGGTTCTTAGTTGATAACATGTTTAGGTTGCCTAGATACATTTGTGATTGTTCTTTGAAAGCATAATCTAGCTATCTAGTTGCATGCCCATAGAATTTGTTGATCATTATTTTCTATGTTGAGTGCTTGTTTGCATTTTGCATTCATAATCACTTAGAAGCCTTGTAAAGAGGTAGGAAGTCTCATATCTTAGAGTGATTCTTTGATTTGAGTGATTGGAAGTCTTAGCTAGAGTCAGGAGGACTTGGATAGCTAAGCAAGTGGAAGTCTTGACAAGAGGCGTGAGACATCGGATTGTTGAGAAAGGAAGTCTCAACTAGAGTCGAGAGGATTCAGATAGTTAAGCAAGAAGTCTTGCCTAGGTTCGGGAGGATCCGGAAAGGTAAGCAAGGAATCTTTCTAGAGACAGGAGGTCTTGGATAGGAAGTCGACTTTGTAGATCACTAGGTTCAAGGGTAGAGTAAGAGTGATAGCTTGGAGAGCATGTGTTGATTGCTTGAGTGTGTAACTCTTATTTGAAATTGTAGACTTGCTTTAAGCGGTGGTTGTGGTATCAACCCGTGGATGTTTCCTCTTTTGAGGTTTTACCACGTAAATATCTTGTGTTGATTTTTAGCATCTTTAATTTCTTCACTAAGTTGATTTGTGTCGCTTAAACATTTGCTTTGTCATATATCATTTTGAATACTACAGTAAGTGTTTTATAAGATTGCTTGTGTTTTTAAAGAAGATTAAAATTTGAGCATATACCTATTCACCCCCCCCCCCCCCTTTAGGTATGTTTTACACTATAATTAGTTAAAGGAATATACAGAGGAGTTTAGAGGAGTATATTGGGCATATCCCCTCTCATCCAAGGCTCTGAGGGCCACCACTCTAGAAGCAGGTGAGGCTCGGAGAGGGGTTCGCTTAGCTGGGTACAAGTCCCGTTGAGATTGGAAAGCTAGAGGTCGATATGTAAACCGATTGGGGGTTCTGTTTTGAGCCATCTGGTAGGTGCAGGCTTGGACGCTTCCTTCTTCGAACTCTTAGCAGTCATCATGTCATCATGCTCAATCTTGACTCTCAGCTGCTCATCTATTTCCACCTGCTCAAGGGCTCTATCATAGGCCTCCTTGTATGTTTCTTGTGGATGCTTGAGAAAGGACCAAAATAGTCCACCCGCCCATAGGTTCCTATGGAAGTTAGCCAGGGTTTCCCTTTTAGCGAAAACCCTCATCAGAATCAGCTACTTATGGAACCTCTCCACGTACAACCTAAGAACCTCCTCATGCTTTTGAATGACATACTGCAGGTGGATCGATTCCTTCAATCGCGGTTTGATCCTCTAAAATTGTGAGCAAAGTTCACTACATTATTTGGAGAAGTTATCCACGCTACCTGTGGGCAACTTTCTGAACCACCTTTTGGCGTAGTCAGTTTGCATGGTCGGAAACATCCTGCACATGGCTACTCTAGTAGCATTCTGGTCCTCAATCTATTGGATGAAGCACTCCAGATGGCTTTAAGGATCTTCAAGATCAGAATATTTATCAGTCGGCATTTTAAATTTATTAGGGAGCTCTGCTCCCCTGATCCTCCTAGTGAAGAGAGTGTTCATCTTGCCTAACGAATCCTTCCTACTCTTTCGGTGTTTGCCTTTTTTAAACTCATGGATCTCCTTCTGCATCCGTGCCTGCAGATCCCGGCAGCTCTTGTTTCTGGCGTTCTTTGACTCAACTTCGGAGTGTTCATTGTCCAACCCCTGAAGGAGATAGAGATCTCGCCCTTATTATCTTTATCTTTCCTTAACATTTCTCCAGCTACCTAACGTTTCTCCAGCTACCTACTGCATTAGGTTTGGGCTCTCATCTTGTATCTATAGGTCTAATTGAACTACAAGGTCTCCCCAACGGGACGTCAACATAAGATTTTACTTGTCTGGGTTGATAGCAGGCCAGCCTAAGCGGATCTAGGGGCATGGACCCTAATCTATCTCGAATCGAGGGGAGAGGTCCCAACTAGGGGTGGAAAATGGGTGGGTCAGGGCGGGTCAGAGTCGCCCTAAACCCGAAACCCGATTTTTAATGTTCACCCCAAACCCGACCCGTAACTCGACAGGGTCAAAAAAGTCTGCCCCAAACTTGATTCGAACGGGGCAAGTGTGCCCCAAACCCACCCCGTTTGACCCGTTTTGTTTACGTAAATTTGAATTTAATATAACACAATAATTATGTTTAATAAACATTAAATTCATACGTAAAGTATAAAATATAAATCCCAAAATGATTTAAACAAAAATACAAAATACATGCAATATTTTTTATTATATACATATTATATATATATATATATTACGGGTCAAATGGGGCGGGTCGGGGCAAAATGTACCGCCTCATACCAAACCCAGTAATCCGACCGGGGTCAAGAAATTTACCCCAAACTCGTCCTGTTACCCTTTTTTCTACCTTAAACCCGTTCCAAATGGGTCTGGGCCTCAGCAGGTTTAGGGTGTGTCAGGGAATTTTTCCGCCTCTAGTCCCAACCTGTCATGGACTAGTACCGGTGGTGGTGGTCCCAACCTATCGAAGGCGGTCAGCCTAGTCCCTGATCTATTGGGATCTTCCCAGGTACTAGGCTCAGCTAGCTAGGGGTGATTCTCTCTAGCATAAGTCAAAGACAGACGCTCTCAACGAAAGTTGTAGCCTGTTGCTTAAGCATAGCCTGATCTACTACCGAAGCAACTGGAGCCTGTGCAGTAGTAGACGGGATTGGGGCATGATGATGATATCTTGACTTCTTCCCTTTCTTCTATACTCTCTTGGTTGAAGCAACAGACTAGTGCCCTGAAGCCTTAGGCTAACCTTGGGATGATCGAAGCCTTATGATCCTACAAAAATGATAAACTTATGATTTTACAAAGGGTGTGGAGTCTTTCCCACAGAAGGCACCAAAAAGCGTTAACCGAAAATTCGCTCAATGTGAGCAATCTCAATTAACACCCTAAAGACTGCTACCTAGATAGGCTGCAGTGGAGGTAGGTACCTTCAGTACTGTTACAACGCGAAAAATTTTAATGGACTAAAAACAATTGACTGATAATATCATAACAGAAGATTTTGTTACTGTTTTATTGAATATATAATGTTTGGTTACAAGAACATCACAAGTGTTAAACTCTCTCTCTCTCTCTCTTAACAATCCAGGGGTGGCAAACTCGAATCTGTCGACAAGTGGATATAAAATCTACGGAGATGGCATGGCTTCGTTTCAAAGGTAGAACTAATTAACGAACTTCTGGGACTTTATTTTCACTAGAGGATTGGGAATTTGGATCACTAATGCTCGATCCCCTCTTACATGTATTTACTGATATAATTATATTATGAGCATTTAGGGTTGATTCGTGGTGTACAAGCCATGAATCACTAAATTGATCTTCCCTGCATTTTTGATGGGATTTTGTGTTTAATGTCGTTGACTTCGGAGAATTAGCAATTTTTAAGATATCTTGGAGGAAGATGTATTTATTTCCTTTTTAGACTCATCGACTCGGTTTGTATGCAAGTGGAAGCATGATACATGTTAGAGAATAATTTTGATTCTGCTTACCGTTTAATAAAGTATTGCACGGAGTCTACTTGGCGGGGTTATTTTTGATGCCGAGGTATCTCTAGGTTCCAATATGGTGGTGAGGTACCTTGAGGTATTAATCTGGTTGTATGGAGCTTGATTATTCTAGTTGCCAGGTACCTCATGGTACCGGTCCACTGGCGGGGTATCCTAGGGACCCCTCTATTGACGTGGTGATTGAACGATCTTGTTGCAGCATTACGATCCTCCACCTTCCTACTGGGGAGGTAGGACGAGTGCCATGTTGGACATGCGAGATTTTCTAAGATGCCCGGGTCTCAGCAGCTGGGTACTTTTTAGAGGTGGCGGGGTCTTACCTTACCCCGATAATGATGCTAGTATGCCTTGATCATACGAGATTAGAAACTTTCAAGGCAGGTTGTAGCGTGCTCTTGTTAGCATGTATTAAGAGGTACCTTCTACCTGGTATTTGACTAGGTGGAAAATGTCCCTTTGAACCATTGCTAAATTTAACTAATAACACCTAGCTTTTTCAAAATTCTACCTCATTTGTCTTCCTCTAGCTCCTACTTTTCGGTCTTCATCTTCTTCTCATCTTTCTCTTCTTCCAATCTCCATGTCTTCATCTAATAGCTTGGAGAAAATCTTCGACGGTGAATCTACGAGCTTAGCTCATGGAAAGAGAACTCATAAGAACGATGGTGGCAGAAGCGATGTCTCTACTCCCCAACGTTACCGATCCAATTGGAACATCGTAAAAGGGGCTGGCTTTTGAGTGACCCTGATATCCCGGTCAAGATAGTTGAAGAGGACTCGGGTGATAAATCCAGCAATGTCAAGACTGGTGAAGATCTTGCCAAGGTCACTAATGCAATCTTACTATGAGGAGTGCTTTCTCTTCCCTATGATTTCTAATATATCCTTGATTCCACAACCATGGCTAATTTCATTTAGCATTTGAGGATGAATTTCTTGGTCCCCGATAGCATTACCATAATATACTACATTGGGGGTATGATGTGTAAACCCTCCTTCTTAGCAAGCCTCTGATACATGTTGCTACTTTTGATAATGGGGTTAGGCTACCATTCCACCGAAATATGACATTCCACGCTTTGTAGATTGCCCCCCTCCAGCTTATGTTGGGGATTCTAGAGGCACCTAGTCGAGTTTCTTATGTTATGGAAGGAGCAATACGAGAAAGACAACCTCACGAGGGAACCGAGGCAAGAGAGGTTAAGGTTTATCTTCCAGATTACCGCCAAAACTCCTAGTTCGTATGGATAATTATATGCCTGAGTGAAGAATAACATGAAGTTCATGGTACAGGGACCAGATGAAGAATACTTCCTGGAAAGAGGAGTGGGTCATGGTTGGTGGTGACTGGGGTAGCTCCGTCCACATCGGGAGAACAGATTTTGAGGTCCCCACTTAGTTCTGTGGCAAGCCCAAGTGGGAAAAGAGTGCTCTTTCTGCTGAATCGATGACTATTTTGAAAACTATTATTGATTGGTTCTATGTCAATCTCAAGTACCCAACCTTGGATTCTTTTAATGCCAAAAGAGTAGACTGCTACCTCAGTATCTCTCATGCTTTACTAGGTAGATGAAAATTTGTTTATACTCTATTGTTTTTTTTCCTTGAATTTTGTAGATACAAATCTCTCTCGCTTATTGTAGTTCCTACAGATCCTTTATAGGTCTGAGAGGAGCATGAGCTGTCTAATGACCTGTTCTTTTCTTTACATCCCTCTCTACCTAGGTCTCCTATTACCGAGATTGCTAGAACCCCTTCTTATTCTACAAGAACTGCGAGAACCCCTCCTCTTTCTACATCAAAAGGACATATCAAGTGTGGATCTGTCCCAGTCGATGTACCAAGGGAACCTCTTCCGCTACCTCCTGGACCTAGATCTAAGATGGAAGAATTTTGCAGCCAGATTGGCTAGGGTAAGGAGCCATGATTATGTTGCCCCTGCTGATGCTGCTAGTGCTTCAACTGTTTCAACTGCTGTTATCTCTTCTACTGCCGCTACCGCATCTACTCCTATTCCCCCTCCCCCGATTGCTGCAGTTACTGACACATCTGCCAAGATAGAGTGTGGTATTGATCTTGTCATTGCTACTGTTGTTGTTGCTCCTCGAGAACTGAAGGGAAAAAACAGTTCAAAAACGCAACGGAAGCGTTAGAAAATTAGAAAATTAGGGTTTTTGTATAAATAAAAATTTCCCCTTTGACTAACAAGAACCTTAACCCTAGATTAATTAATGTATATTAAAGTAGCATACCTTTTTCTCATGATGATTGAACAAGCACCGAATCGATTCCATAAGATCTTCCAATCCAATCACAAACGTGAATCACCTAGGAGTGTGGGCTCCCTTTCTTTAAATTGTATACTTGAGGATGGAAACAAACAAAATCTTCTTCTTTGTTAGTTACAATTAGCCTCCAAGAGAAAAATCCAAGAACGTCCGGTCACTTGTGAATTATCAATCTAATTGATTGAAACTCGCGTGAACCCAATTTGATTTTGTACACAAACCCTTTTGATGTAAAGAATACTAGTGTACTAACAAAAACAAAAACGTTCTTTTTTTCTCTTTTCTCCTTGGTCGAATTCTACAGCCTATATCTATGAGTTGATCGAATTTTCTCTAGAGCAAAAACTAAATTTTTCTCCCTCAAAAATCTCTCTTAATAGGCCAAATTCTCTTCTTGAAATTTGCTTAGCTTGGCCGAAATTCCTCTCATAGAAAACCTTAGAGCTGGCCGAATTTCGAAACATATATATATAGGATCACAAATCCTCTCCCAAAAAGGATTTACTTCGTTGGCAAGAATCCTTTACTTAGATGGATTTATTTTGTAGTTAAGAATCCTTATCTAAAATGAATTTATCCTCTTATATATATAAGGGCTGGCCGAATTCTCCATAGAATTCAATTAGTAGACTTAATCTTTTCCTAAGAAGGATTTATTTGTTAGTTAAGAATTCTTTTCAAAAAGGAATTCTATCCAACAACAAGACTCCTAATCCAACTCAATAGTGTATTTGTATCCATATTAAAGACTTCCTAATTTGATTAGATAAATAATTCCTTTTATTTATCTACTTATCAAATATAGTCTTTAATATTAATTATACTACCAACAATAGTATAATTTTAGGAGACCATCTCCTACTAGGAAAACGATTTTGACTTTTAATAAAATAATTAATTAATCACAAAATTAATTAATTTCTATTTAATTAAATAATACAATAATATAATATAATTAAGCTATTCTAAATAGCCTTGCCGCCCAACTCATATATATGGGCCAATATATTATTTCCTTATTTTATTAAATCCATTTGACCTTTATAAAAAAATAATCCACATGTGAACTAGACCCATTCTTACAAAATGAAACAAGTCCACATGCCTCAATACAATTCTAGATAGACCCCTAAATTGGTCTAGTAGAATATATCAAGTGATCCATGCAAGTTCGTGTGGATTGGGGATCTTAGCAGGCTATCTAGATTTAAGCTCTAATAGACACAACCTAATAACAATCAACAAATGATTAACTTAGGTCCGAGCCATTAATTTTAGTTCATTCCACTAAAGAACTAAAATTGAACTCTTAAATAAAGATAGAATAAGTTGATGTTACTCATTCATATCCTAGACAACCTTATTGGAGAAAGTGTATCCTCGTGAAGAATACCAATAATCACCAATAGCTCATAGGCCGCCTATAGCTCTCCAAGTTACCATATTTACTCATATCACCACATTTTGAACTTGGATATTTTGACTTTTCCAGAAGCCATGTTTCAATAGACACTATTGAAAACTTAACATTAAGATTTAATATCCAATACCTCAAAACATCAATATGATGGTATTCTACTCTCATTTAATAAATGGAGCCACGATGTCCATATCTATAAATGAAGTCCTCTATCGATTAACAAATGAATACCATCAAACTATCGAGGATAGACTATGCTTTATAATTGTACTCATTGATAGCTCAAATGACAACATTTGCAACCATAAGTCCATCATTTGTCTCAGGATTGAGATAGACTCTCAGATTGTCTTCAAATGAAAACTTTTATCCTTTGACGGTTCTAGATAAAGTATTTCATTTTGATCCTATTCAATGCACCCAGTGCACTATATTCTTTTGCCCAAAAACACCACACTTTGATGATTTTAGACTCATCATAACACAATTGATCCCACTCAAATGCTAGCAAAAGAATCTACAACTTTGACAAGATAAAGGTGCCCAACCTTTAATCTTAAGTTGTGAATATTATTCAAGAGTGAAAATACAAACACAGTTAAATGCTCAAGGCTAACTTAGAGGGGGGGGTGAAAACACCTTTTTCGTCTCCCGTAGAAACAAACAAAAGTTTGTCCCTCTAGATTGCTTGTATCACAATATATATATATTAAAGACACTTAATCAATATATAAAGACAAGTAAAGTGTGATACAAAAAAGTAATTGTAACACAAACACAATCTATATTATAGAAAGGAAGTCAACTTACATAAAGAGTTCTATCCATAGTATTCAAATAACAAATACAAATACAAATACTAGAGAGATAGGGATAGAGAGAAGTTGACACAAGATATAACGTGGTAAACCTTCGAAGAGGAAACATCCACGGGCTAGCAGTCACTGGCAAACAACATCCAATAGTAGATAAGACAAGTACAATCTCTCAAGTGACCCTTTCACCTCGAAACTACCCTCCTATCCTACTCATGAAGATGTCGCCCTCATGCTCAACAATCCAAGGCCTCACACCTCTTGTCAAGACTTCCTCGCTCACCTTACCGGATCCTCACGACTCAAGGCAAGACTTCTTGCTCAACTATCTGAGTCCTCCCGACTCTAGTCAAGACTTCCTTACTCACCTATCTGGATCCTCATGACCCTAGGCAAGACTTCTTGCTCGACTATCCGAGTCCTTCCCACTCTAGCCAAGACTTCTTTGCTTGACAATCCAAGGTCTCACACCTCTTGCTCAACAACATAGGTCTCACACCTATTGTCAAGACTTCCTTCTCACAAGGCATCTAGTTGATCATGAATGCAAAACGCAAACAAGCACGCAAAATAGAAGGCTATGATCAACACATCCTATGGAAAATACTAGACATGAGCAAGAATGCACAAATCAAATGTACTATAGTCAATCATGCATGTTTAAATCATCTAGATCATGTAAGATATGTTCAACATTAATCACAACCTAGATACATGCATAGATCTTAACTTGAATCACAAGATATGTTCAATTAATCACAAAATCAAGTTTAAATCACACAAACCAAAAGCATGCTAAAATCATATGACAAAGTCATTTAGATTTAAGCTAAAGTTCTAAAGCATATTCCTAATCATAGATTCAACAAAAACACATAAATAGCTCAAAAGAACATAAGCACATGTATTGATGTGAGAATTCGGCAAAGAGAGCCTAATACATGTGAGGAACTATTTTTCACAAAATCAATCAATCAAAGATCATCAAATAGTCCTAGAATCAAAGCTAGCACAATACAATCCCAAACATGTGAAAACATAGGAAATATCAAAACCTAACTCAACATGTATGATTTCAATTGAAACTCAACCTAGCTTTAAAAGAGTTCAAAACTTAAATCAAAACACTCACAATATACATATATAAGTGGAAGAAGAAAACCCAAGGCAATTGACCAAGTTTTAAAACAAAACTTTAAGAGAAAATCAATACCATAGTTGATTTTGGTGCAGTCCCGTTTTTGTGTGTTTAAACTCCAAAAACAACATTAAACTTACTCAAACCTTCAGAGAAAAGATCGAGGATGAATAGACAAACACTATAAACTTTGAATCACTCAAATCGGAGTTCAAATGAAGAAGTTATGGTGTTTGGAAGGTGAGAAAATGTAGATAGAAAATTTTTGCACACTAGTTTGAATTTCTTCTTAGAATGAAATGTGAGAGGGAAAGAGAATATAAAAGAGAGGGAAAGAAAGAAACCAAAAGACAAAAATGACTCTCTTTGATATTGCTTCCCCGAAATGGCGAGTGGGCATCTCGGGGCAGCAAGGTGTTGCAGTCGAGATGGCCACGCGCCATCTCGGGCTTGCACCTCTTCATGACCTTCGGCCATGGTGCAATTCCCTTGTGCTTCCCTCACGTTTTTTGACCGTTCTCCGGCCTCCAAACTTGGAATTCGAATCCGATTATGGATTACGAACCGTAACTTTCACATGGACATGGGAAAATATAAGATACTCAACCTAGAAAATAATAAATCGACTCGATATATGAATACGAAGACAATGTATGTAACATGAGTTGAAATTGTAGTATCTTTTGACTTAGAACTTGAAATCAATAGTATGAGTAACCGAAATGACCGAAACTCAATCAAGAATGATTTAGGACAAGACTTAAGTTTAATATCCATGGTATACAAACATATACACACAAAAACACAATTCACACTAGAATGCAAACTACATAGAGATAGTCTCCAATCATGCATTTTCCAAAACATGTTATTTCCATACAAATACATGAGCATTCATCTTCAAGTGTGTGAATGTGTTATACATGGTGTACAACGATGCAGGGACACATATGAATGAATTGTATGTGTGTGCCTATAGTGGTGCACAATGATGTAGGGACACAAATGTATGAATTGTGCGTTTGTGCCTAAGCCTTGTAAGAGAAAGATAAGGTCTTAGTATGCCTTTGTAGAACCAATTTGCATCCTTCCTCTTTGAAGACTTAGAACTTTCTTTGACTTGTTTTTCATCGTTCTTTGAAGCTTGAATCATCATGAATCTAAACAACTAAATCATTACAAGTAAACATCATTTTGATATGGAATTAATGCCAATACAAACTAAAACCTAACAATCTCCCCTTTTGGCAAATTCCATGTCAAAACACCTATACATTTACTACAAATATAAAAATGAAGATAGGTCACAAAATCACTCCCTCACATTACAATGAGTAAGATTCCTATAACTAAATTTTACCAATTCTTGAACTTCATCTTGATCTTCTCTTGAAGTAACCTACAAATCATCTCAAAGCACAATGCATATACAAGAGAAAAACAACAAATGAAAACACATAATATGGATAAGAATATACAATTAAGTCCACAAATACATGTATCTCCCCCTCAATACATGCCAAAACACAATAATTCTTAATCAAATCTTAAAACTAATTATTACATGCCATTGAAAGTTCAAAAGATCACAAAAACAACATAAAAGGAAACTAAGTAACTAGCAACTCTTTCTCCCCATTTTTGACATGAAATGATGCTGAAAGGTAAGGAACATACCATAAGACTCAAATACTAGTTACTTGGTCCACCAAAGAAAGATGTGCGTGTAGTTGATCTAACATAATACTTGAGAGGTGGTCTTGAACTTAAGGTAATACACTCCTCAAACTCTTTTATACTAGAATTATACTAGAATCTTGTTTATCAACTATAGTAGAGAAAGTTGCACTATCAATATAAGCATAAGTAGATCTCCAAGATTTATAGGTTGATTAGTCACCAAGGCATACACTATTTTGATCTTGTCTTTATTCAACTCTGTTGAATTCGAAGATCCAATAATGTTAGTGCAAATGAATAGATGCCAAAATGCACTAGCCTTAGTTAACTCATGTTGACTAATATAAGCTTTACCTTTCCACTCAAAAGAAGAATTGTCACAAAGAGTTATACCCATGATATTAAGATTCTCAATGACATCTACATCTAGAAAGTTCGAATCTATATCATTAGATAGCCCAAAAAACTTGTTAATGTTTTTCGGGTTAACTCTAAACACAACAACCCTAATCTTCATCAAAGCATCCAATAAGGTGGAACTCTCTCTATATTCAAGATAATACTCTCTAACAAGAGTATCATTCACTATTCCTAACATGCTCACCCAAGATTCCCAATTCCTATCCTTAATGCATTAAAGAACATAAGAATCTTTACACTTACCTAAGTTAATGCCTCTCTCTTTAAATATCTTCTTAGTTCCAAAGATTCCTAAATCTTTTGACCTTGAAGCTTTGGATCCTTTTGAGGTAGACTTGACTTTCACAATGGGATTCGATTGATTTTCACTTCCGGTAACCTTAGTTCTTCCCATTTGTTCTTGTGATATAAGATGCTATATACATACAACAAAAGTGAGTGAAAGACAAAAACAAGCATATTAGTCACAAATATATAAACACAAGACATATGACTTAATAATGAATCATCATGCAAGACAAAGATAGTGAGTAATATCTTACAAGTATCATTAAGTCAAAATATGCCAACATGTAACAAAATGAAGCATGTGAACATATACAAAAGAGAACAATGTCTAGCATACAATGCTCCCCATTGATAAATGCTATAACTAGAATCAATGATAGCATAAAGTTCACAAAGATGTTCACACAATCACACATTCAAGCAATTTGAAGAAATATCAACAAAATAAGCTTCATATACTAAGAGAGATACACAAAGATTTTTTCAAGTTCTCTCATAATTCTTCAACAATTGCTAAAATATCATCATACTCATAAACAAAGTGTGTGTGAGAGAGATATGCTTCAAATATATATCAAGAAATAGTTTGATAATTAACATGCAAACAATTTCCAACAACTATTCATCTTAAGCTTTTTCCATAAAAAGTCAAACCGATTATCATCCGGAATTTTTGCTTTTAAGAGAATAGATTATAACATATGAACGTGTGTGTGCATGTGACTCGTCATCCCATTTCTGTTTTTCAACCCGAGCTCATTTGATTTTCAACTATACTCCTTTTTAAGCATTCCTCCTTTTCTTTTTAGGCTTTGAATCAAAGAATTTTTTTTTTATGATTTCATTTCAACACTTCTTTGATTTTTTTATATTTTTTTTTACATAAACAAAATTCACTTCATGACGGCTTTCACTCATCACAATGGTGTAGCTCTTTCCAACATTGGGTAGCTTTCATAACCAATGTTGGTAGCTCTTTCCATGAAGGTGCTCGTTGAGTTCTATTTAATTGCCGAAGCAAAAAGGATACTAACCATAGGTCATTTTAAATGTACTTAAGCACAAAAACTTCAAGGTGTATCCAATGTTTACATATTAGTAAACTCAACATACTATCAAAACATATAAGAGAAGCAAGGTACAATTTTAGAAAACCAAAATTTTATGGTTCATAAGCATATGATCTAAAAGCAATAAGTAGAGACTTATTCAAGATCATTACTTCTCTAATGAGTAGCTTTCAAAGAATATGAAGCTCATATTTTCAAAAGTAATGCCACTCAATATACTGTACACAAACAATCATCAAAGTTAAGATCAATGTGAACAATATCACTATTAGATCCTAAATTAGCAAATGTCAATGAGAACCATATGTATGCTATACAAAATTCTCTAAAATGACATGCTATGAGATGTATATCAAAAATTGAGTCAAAAGATGAATATCTAAGAGAATATGCATTAGAGTAAAGAGATACCTTTTTGCACATTATATTCACCAAATATCATACTTCTACCCTTTTTATGAGCACTCTTGCCTTGAATGTCCTCATGACACCGAGTTGACGATGTTTTACAACAAGAGTATAAAAAGCATAATATCTCAACTCAATCAACACATATATCAAAAGAATTTCTCTAAAGTTAATCAACAAATTTTGACAATCATAACAACCATGATGTGAGATAACCAAGTTCATATCAATACATGGAGTATTCAAAGCTAGCAAGCAAGAATTCTCAACACAATTGATATATAGCCTCCAAGCTATCTCACATGTGCTTCTTATATTAGTGATAAGAGCACTCACCCTTGAACCACTTGTTCTTGGGTGTACCTACACAAACATTTCCAATATCATCCTTGACAACAATGTTAAATCTAGAGTAAAGTCCTTCAATGACTTGATTAACAAGAATATCATTAACACACTCTTCCTTAACATTATCAACACAAGCTTTGTCAAGTTGAACAAGATTAATATTCTTTCTACCCCAAAACTTCTTTTCATGCTTAGCAAATTTGTCATGTTTTTCAACTTTCAAATCCTTAGCATGTTCAAGTTGAAGTTTAATCTTCTTATCCCTAGATTCATTTCCTAATTTGCATTTTTCAATATATTTATAACACCTAGGCTTAATGTGACATATTGTGTTGCAATAATGGCAAATTGGAATAAAAGATGAGATTATACCTTTTGGAGTTGAACTAGTTTCACTAGGAGTTTGCAATAATACCTTGTTCGCCAACTTCTTCTTGGCTTTTGATCTTCTCTTCATGTGTGGTTTCTTATAAATCATGACTTCATCAAAGTGTGTAGGAAGTGGTGCTTCCAAAAGCTCCTCTTCAACTACCAAGTCATCTTCACCACTATGAGAGTTAACAAGATTCCTAACACTAGACACACTAACCGAATCATTCACTAAGTCCTTGATGGCCTCCTTAGCCGTGTCTATCTCTTCCATCAATTCTTGTTCTCTCTTCTTCAAATAAGATATCACATTATCCTTCTCAAGGTTTATCTTTTCAAGTTCTCTAAACTTTTTCATAATATCATCTTTCTCACCAAGAAGTCTACGAGTAACAACCACAAACCCATCTAGTTGTTTCTTGATCAAATCATCCTTCTCAACTACTTCTCTTTGAGCATTATCTCTAGCTTCTTCAAGCTTTTCTATCTTTTCCAACAACTCAAGATTAGTAGGAATGGAACTAGAGCTTCCATGACGATTTGCATCAAAGTTCTTGTTCAAAGATATTGTACCATCAACATCTAATGGAGAATGAGAAGCCGTTAGAGCTACAAAGTTACTCACCAACTCTTCATCACTTGAAGACTCACTACTAGAGCTCTCATTATCACTAGAATTATCATCTCTCCAAGTAGCCACCAACACTTTACCTTTCTTGTCTTTCTTAGATGGCTTATTGGTGCACTCACTAGCAAAATGACCAAAACCATGACAATTGTAGCATTGAACTTCTTTCTTGTTCATGGCTTGACTATTCTTCTCATTCATTGGAGATGATGTTTTCTTAACTCCCTTTTCCTTAGAAGACTTGCCTCTAGGCTTAGCATGCTTCTTTAGAAACTTCTTGAACCTTCTAACCAAAAGAGCCATCTCTTCATTTTCATCATCACTCTCCTCCTCAATAGCATTGAAAGATATTCCCTTACTTTTAATCTTTGGCTTCAAGCACATCTCATAAGTTTGGAGAGACCCAATAAACTCATCGATGTTCATACTATCCACATCCTTGATTTCCTCAATATCTGCCACCATTGATTTAAATCTCTTAGGAAGAGACCTAAGGATTTTCCAATTTAAATGGTCTTTTGAGATAGGTACTCCAAGTGCCTGACATTGGTTAGGAATATTAAGAAGCCGAAATTGGAAGTCTTTAAACTTTTCTTCTTCACTCATACTTAAACCTTCAAACTGTGATGCCAACATTTGAAGTCTCGATTTCTTCATCGCTAAGGTTCCTTCATTAGTAACTTGGAGAGTATCCCAAGCTTGCTTTACGGATTCAAGATTTTAAATGTAGAAGAATTGATGCCCATCAACTCCTCCAAAGATGGCATTCATAGCACGATGGTGCCATTTAGCAACCTCAAACTCATTTGTTGTCCATTCACTCCTTTGCTCTAGTATCATGGTTCCATCCTCTTGAACCTTGGTAGGAGGACTATAACCTTCTTCCACTACCATCCAAGCCCTTTCATCAATAGAGAGGATGTAGGATTTCATCCTCAACTTCCAATACCCATAGTTAGTGCCTCGAAGTAATGGTGGCCTAGTATTTGAGGCTCCTTCCGCCATTACATCATCTTGTAAACCCATGACTTCAAACGCCTTGAAAAAATCATGAATGTATCACCCCGAACTCTCACTAAGTGCAATCTAGTGTCCTGCTCTGATACAAATTGAAAATACAAACACGGTTAAATGTTCAAGGCTAACCCAGAGGGGGGGTCAATAGGTTAGACACCTTTTTCGACTCCCTTAGAAACAAACAAAAGTTTGTCCCTCTAGATTGCTTATATCATAATATATATATATATATATATATATTAATTAAAGACACTTAATCAATATATAAAGACAAGTAAAGTGTGATACAAACAAGTAATTGTAACACATACACAATCTATATTATAGAAAGGAAGTCAACTTACATAAAGAGTTCTATCCATAGTATTCAAATAACAAATACAAATACTAGAGAGATAGAGATAGAGAGAAGTTGACACAAGATATAACATGGTAAACCTCCGAAGAGGAAACATCCACAGGCTAGCAGCCACCGGCAAACAAAATCCACTAGTAGATAAGACAAGTACAATCTCTCAAGTGACCCCTTCACCTAGCAACTACCCTCATATCCTACTCATGAAGATGTTGCTCTCATGCTCAATAATCCGAGGCCTCACACCTCTTGTCAAGACTTCCTCGCTCACCTTACAGGATCCTCCAACCCAAGGCAAGACTTCTTGCTCAACTATCTGAGTCCTCCTGACTCTAGTCAAGACTTTCTCGCTCACCTATCTAGATCCTCACGACCCTAGGCAAGACTTCTTGCTCGACTATCCAAGTCCTTCTGACTCTAGCCAAGACTTCCTTGCTTGACAATTAAAGGTCTCACACCTCTTGCCAAGACTTCTTGCTCAACAACATAGGTCTCACATATATTGTCAAGACTTCCTTCTCATAAGGCATCTAGGTGATCATGAATGTAAAACGCAAACAAGCACGCAACATATAATGCTATGATCAACACATCCTATGGAAAAAACTAGACATGAGCAAGAATGCACAAATCAAATGTAGTCTAGTCAATCATGCAAGTTTAAATCATCTAGATCTTGTAAGATATGTTCAACATTAATCACAACCTAGATACATGCATAGATCTAAACTTGAATCACAAGATATGTTCAATTAATCACAAAATCAAGTTTAAATTACACAAACCAAAAACATGCTAAAATCATATGACAAAGTCATTTAGATTTAAGCTAAAGTTCTGAAGCATATTCCTAATCGTAGGTAAACCAAAACACATGAATAGCTCAAAAGAACATAAGCACATGTATTGATGTGAGAATTCGGCCAAGAGAGCCTAGTACTTGTGAGGAACTATTTTTCACAAAATCAATCAATCAATCAAAGATCATCAAATAGTCCTAGAATCAAAGCTAGCACAATGCAATCCCAAACATGTAAAACATAGGCAAAATTAAAACCTAACTCAACATGTATGATTTTAATTGAAACTCAACCTGGCTTTAAAAGAGTTCAAAACTCAAATCAAAACACTCACAATACACATATATAAGTTGAAGAAGAAAACCCAAGGCAATTGACCAAGTTTTAAAAGAAAACTTTGAGAGAAAATCAATACCTTGGTTGATTTTGATACAGTCCCGTTTTTATGTGTTTAGACTCCAAAAAAAGCAATAAAACTTACTAAAACATTCAGAAGAAAGATGGAGGATGAATATACAAACACTCTTAACTTTTAATCACTCAAATCGAAGTTCAAATGAAGAAGTTATAATGTTTGGAATTTGAGAAAATATAGAGAGAAAATTTCTGCACACTAGTTTGAATTTCTTCTTAGATTGAAATGTGAGAGGTAAAGATAATATAAAAGAGAGGGAAAGAAAGAAGACACAAAGCAAAAATGACCCAATTTGATATTGCTTCCCCGAGATGGCATGTGGGCATCTCGGGGCACAAGGTGTTGCAGCCGAGATGGCCACGCGCCATCTCGGGCTTTCACCTTTTCATGGCCTTCTGCCATAATTCAATTCCCTTGCGCTTCCCTCGCGTTCTTCGACTGTTCTCTGGCCTCCAAACTCGGAATTCAAATCCGTTTACGGATTACAAACCATTACTCTCACATGGACATGGACATATAAGATACTCAACCCAGAAAATAATAATTTGACTCGATATATGAATACGAAGACAATGTATGTAACATGAGTTGAAAGTGTAGTATCTTTTGACTTAGAACTTGAAATCAATAGTATGAGTAACCGAAATGACCAGAACTCAATCAAGAATGATTTAGGACTAAATTCAAGTTCAATATCCATGTTATACAAACATATACACACACAAACACAATTCACACTAGAATGCAAACTACATAGAGATAGTCTCCAATAATGCATTTTCCAAAACATGTTATTTCCATACCAATGCATGAGCATTCATCTTCAAGTGTGTGAATGTGTTATACATGGTGCACAACAATGTCGGGAAACATATGAATGAATTGTATGTGTGTGCCTATAATGGTGCACAACGATGCAGGTACACAAATGCATGAATTGTGTGTGTGTGCCTAAGCCATGTAAGAGAAAGATAAGGTCTTAGTATACCTTTGTAGAACCAAATTGCATCCTTTCTCTTTGAAGACATAGAACTTGCTTTGACTTGTTGTTCATCCTTCTTTGAAGATTGAATCATCATGAATCTAAACAATTGAATCATTACAAGTAAACATCATTTTGATATGGAATTAATGCCAACACAAACTAAAACCTAACAAAGAGTAAATAAAGAATTGTGTCTACTTCATACATATCTAGATGTTTGAACAATTCTTCTTTTCTCATAGTCTTTTAACCTTAAGATTATTTACTTTTGACAATTATAATAGTTAAACTATAAATGCTATAAGATTTGTTACAATAGAAATCACTTTATTAATATGAAAAGATTGTCAAATACATTATTACACTCTTGCTATCGAACATAATCCCAACAAGAACAACTCTAATCCCGGTCAAGGAGTAGTGGTGTAGATGAGGCCCTGGATCGGTTTGCAGCTTCCTGCACAGGTGAAAGCTGGAAGCCATGACTTCCATACCGGTGGATATTCTGATCACTAAGGTCTTTGCCTTCTTGAGCTAGGTAATCTACTCTATTCAAAGCTTCTTTCGCATATATATGCCTGGTGCCTAGCTTAAACATGCTTTGTATCTTACAGGCCTTAAAATTCAATGTGGCCATGAGCCACCAGGTTGACTCTTTCCAAGGGCGTACCGAAGCCGTTGAGGCCGAGCTTAGAGTAGTCCAAAGGAAGCTCACTCAATTACAGGCAAACAATTACGAGTTGAGTCAAGTCTTGGATCAAGTCGAGAAATCCCTTAGTGTGGCCCAGTACGAAGCAGAGCAAGTGAAGCGTGCTTATTACTTGAAGGTGCTCATTTTCTTACGTTGAACCCAATATAGGGATGAGCTGAGAAGAAGAGCCAAATAGCTTGCAGAAGAAAACCTGGCTCTTCGTGCTAGCGTTGCCAATCTAAAAGCTAAGCTAAGGTGGATGCCTCCTTTGGGGATGGCTACTTCTTTACAGTTAATCAAGTAGCACATGTTTTTCCTCCTCCATTTGATTTGAGCTCTATTGAGAACTAACACAGAGAGGACATACTGGAGAAGGCCAGAAAGATGGTTGCACCTGCTTCCAAGGAGGCAGGCTCTTCCTAGAATGCTAGTATGGATGATGAGGAAGATAGTGACAACCAGCGGTCTATCTTCTTTCTTCTACTAGGTATAGGAGTAGATTCCATCTTGAAGACCTCTGATAATGCTATGGTCCAGGCTGAATGAGAAATCTTTGATCTGCATGTCCCTCTATCTTGACCTATAGAGGTGGTGGAGGACCAGTCTGATACTAAGGAGGTGGTGGAGCGAGCTAGACTTGATGCCATGGAGGAACTTCAGACTAGTACAGCCTAGGCAGAGGCCTCAGCTAATAAAATACAAGTGAAAGTAGTGGAGCAAGTAGCTGGCGAGCCCCCTGTTGAACCGGATGTTGGTGTTTAACCTAAAGGTATGGCTGAAGCAGGAAGAGATGTAGCGGAAGAGGTCAATGAAGAGCAGAAGGATGCATAACCCAGATTGATTGCTTTTAAGCAAACTTTTATCATTATTTTTCTAATGGATGTAGCCCGAGACTGGAGGATGGGCTCCCTGCTTTGTATGAATGAAAATGATTTTCTTTTCTCATTCATATTCGCATCCGGTTGATCTCCACTTTGATTGAATCTGCTTGGTTCCAAATATGATATATCTTGATCTAGAAGCAGTCCTCTGTGCATACCTGACTTAAATGAAACATGGTAACAAAAGAAAACTTAAATAACCATTGTCTAGTACTAGGTTACAGAGGTACTTAGTCAAAATGATCCCTAAGGGACATTCTCAAAATCGATTATCCTTTCTGGGAGAATTAGGGTACCAAGCATCCTTATTCTAGGGATTTTGGTACAATAATGAAAATCTAGTCTAGGTACCAAGGATTACCTTGTACATGGTACCCTGATACTTTGACGATATTGTGATTGAGGTACCTAGTGTTTCTACATCAAAAACCTTAGCACTTAGGCAAGAACATTCTTCGTGGTTCTTATCGTCCCTATATAGAGGAAAACTGATACTTAGCAATTTTGATATGGGCAGGCTACCATGCTCTTATGTCTCTGATCCTTCTAAGGGTTAGTTGCCCGCCCAAGGCAATAGGGATGCCATTCGGTGGCTCTGGTCTCAATGAAGCGATGGGCAACTAAACCCATAACTTCACAACCTTGGTAAGTCTAACGATTTAGACCCTTCCTTTAGGGGATTGCCCGACCATCAGGATGACCATTTGGTTTTCTCGGTCTTGAGGAAGCGACGGGTAACTAGGGCCATAACTTCGCAACCTTGGTCTGTCTTGCAACTATGCTCTTATAATTTAGACTCTTCTTAGAGAGGGGTGGCCCGACCAAGGCCTTTGAGGAAGCAATGGGAAACTAAGGCCACAACTTTGCAACCTTGATCTAGTAAGCAACTATGCCTTTATAAACAAGATCTTTCTTAGAGGGGGGTAGCCCAACAAAGGCATCGGGATTGCCACGTAGCCTTTCTCGGTTCATGGCAATCATGGCAAACTTTTGGAGTGATAAATCAAACAAGTGTAAATGGAGAAAAATGGGGAACCTTTATTGATAATTGTTTGGCAATACACTTTGTTTAGGTGGTACTGGTACCGGTTCATACCTTGGAATATACTAGTCGAGCTCCACTCGGGACCTCGGCTCTTCTATGGGTAGAACCTCTTAAAGTGGTCTGCATTATATAGGGAAAATACGTGCAGCGAAAGGGTAGAAATATTTAATAAAAATTAGGGTTTCAGTATAAATTAAAATTTTCCCTTTTTCAATAACAAGAACCTTAACCCTAGATTAATTAATGTATATAAAAATAGCGTACCTTTTTCTCATGACGATTGAACAAGAACCGAATTAATTCCGTAAGATCTTCCAATCCAATCACGAACGTGAATCACCTAGGAGTGTGAGCTCCCTTTCTTTAAATTGTATACCTGAGGATGGAAACAAACAAAATCTTTCTCTTTGTTAGTTGCATGAATCCTCCAAAAAGAAAACAAAGAACGTTAGGTCACTTGTGAATTATCAATCAATTTGATTTAAATTAGCATGAACCTTGATTCGATGTTATACACAAAACCTTTTAATGTAAGGGCTACTAGTGTACTATCGAAAACTAAATGTTCTTTCTTCCTTTTCTTCTTTTCCGAATCTCACACTATTTCTTAGAGTTGATCGAATTATGTCTAGAGTAAAATCAGATTTTTCTCCCTCAAAATTTCTATTGTAGCCAAAATCTTCTCTCTAAAAGATTAGGGATGGCCGAAATTAATTTTATGAAATCACCTTTTTCTAGCCGAAAATAACATACATATATATATATATAGGATCATAAATCATCTCCTAAGAAGTATTTACTTGGTTGGCAAGAATCCTTTCCTTAGGTGGATTTATTAGGTAGTTAAGAATCCTTTTCTAAAAGGAATTCTATCCTTTCATATTATATATATATGGGCTGGCCGAAATATTCATAGAATATATATTAGGATCACAAATCCTTTCCTAAGAAGGATTTACTTGGTTGTTAAGAATCTTTCCATTAGGTGGATTTACTTGGTGATTATTAATCCTTTTCTAAAGGAAATTTTATTCTTTACCAAGACTTCGAATCCAACTCAATAGTGTATTTGTAATCATATTAAAAAATTTCTAATTTGATTAGATAAATAATTCATTTTTATTTATCTACTTATCAAATATAGTTTTTAATATTAATTATACAACCAACAATAGTATAATATTAGGAGACCATCTCTTACAAGAAAAAGATTTTGACTTTTAATTAAATAATTAAATAATCACATAAATAATTAATTTCCATTTAACAAAATAATAAAATAATATGATATAATTAAGCTATTCTAAATAGTCTTGCCGCCCAACACATATATATGGGCCATATATTAATTTCTTATTTTATTAAATCCATTTGAACTTAATAAAAAGTCCACATGTGAACTAAACTCATTCTTACAAAAAGAAACAAGTCCACAGGCCTCAATACAATTCTAGATGGACCCCTAAATTGGTCCGGTAGAATATATCAAGTGATCCATGCAAGTTCATGTGGATGAGAGATCTTGGCGGGCTATCTAAATTTAAGCTTTAAGCTCCAATAGACACAGCCCAATCACAATCAACAAATGATTTACTTAGGTCTGATCTATTAATTTTAGTTCATTCCACTAAAGAACTAAAATTGAACTCTTAAATAAAGATAGAATATGTTGATGTTACTCATTCATACCCTAGACAAGCTTATTGGAGAAAGTGTATCTTCATGAAGAATATCAGTAATCGCCAAGAGCTTATAGAGCGCCTCGAGCTCTCCAAGTTACAATATTTACTCATATGACCACATTTTGAACTTGGATATTTTGACTTTTCCAGAAGCCATGTTTCAATAGACACTACTAAAAACTTAACGTTAAGATTTAAAATCCAATACCTCAAAACATCCATATGATGATATTTTACTCTCATTTAATAAATGGAGCAATGATGTCTATATCTATAAACGAAGTCCTCTATCGATTTACAAATGAATACCACCAAACTATCGAGGATAGACTATGCTATATAATCGTATTCATTGATAGCTCAAATGATAACACTTGCAACCATAAGTCCATCATTTATCTCAGGATTGAGATAGACTCTCCGATTATCTTCAAATGAAAACATTTATCCATTGACGGTTAAAGATAAAGTATTTCATTGTGATCCAATTCAGTGCACCCAGTACACTAGATTCTTTTGCCCAAAGACACCATACTTTGATGATTTTAGACTCATCATAACATATTTGATCCCACTAAAAGGCTAGCAAAATAATCTACAACTTTAACAAGATAAAGACGCTCAACCTTTTATCTTAAGTTGTGAATATTATTCAAGACTAACTAAAGAATTGTGTCTACCTCATACATATCTAGATGTATGAACAATTCTTCTTCTAATTTCTTTTTTAATAAAAAAAAAGTATCTTAAAAATTCCGGAAAGATTCGTTAGAATCCGACTTTATGACTATTTACTTTTGATAATTATAATAATTAAACTATAAATGCTATAAGATTTGTTTTAATTAGAAATCACTTTATTAATATGAAAAGATTGTCAAATACTTTATTATACTCTTGCTATCGAGCATAATCCCAACAATCTCCCACATGTTCTATAGGAAATATGTCATATCTCTCATCCTCATGTTCTCTAGATACCCATTAATACTCTTTCGTGGAAGAGCCTTTATAAAGGGCTCCGGTAGATTTTCTGCTCAAGCGATCTTGGTAATCGTCACATCACCCCTATGTACAATTTCCCTCAAAAGGTGATACTTTCTTTCAATGTGTTTCCCTCTCTTATGACTTCTTGGTTCTCTCGAATTAGCCACTACTCCACTATTGTCTCAATAGATAGTGATCTTCTTATTCGCATCAGGAACCACTTCCAAGTCAATCAAGAATTGGCGGAGCCAGACAGCCTCTTTAGCAGCCTCGCATGTTGTAACATACTCAGCTTCCGTGGTGGAATTAGCAGTACAAGATTGCTTGATACTCCTCTATATGACTGCCCCACCTCCAATCATAAACACAGATCCTGATGTTGATATCTTAGAGTCAAAATCTGACTGAAAATCAGAATCTGTATACCCAACGGGAATTAAATCCCCTCCAAAGTATACAAGCATAAAATCTCTCATTCTCCTAAGATACATGAAAATATGATTGACTGTCATCCAGTGATCAGGACCAGGCTTCTATTAAAACCTGCTAACTATTACAGCAGCAAAACAAATATATTGTCTAGTACAGAGCATTGCATACCTGAGACTTCTAACTGCCGATGCATATGGAACCCTACTCATGAAATGCTCTTCATGCTCATTCTTAGGAACGTGTTCCTTAGAAATTTTGATGTCTGAAAGGTAACATACCTTTCTTGGAATCTTGTATGCAAAACCTAGACAATATTTTATCTATGTATGAAGCTTGGGATAATGCAATCGTTATATTCTTTCTATCCCTTATGACTTGGATACCAAGAATATAACTTGCTTCTCCTAAATCCTTCATATAAAATTGTTTTGCTAACCATTCTTTTATTAATGTCAATACACCTATATCGTTTCCGATGAGTAGTATATCATCAACATAAAGAACTAGGAAAACCAACTTGTCGCCTTTAATCCTTTTGTATACACAAGGTTCGTCATGGTTTTGAATAAATCCAAAACTTTTCACGGCTTGTTCGAACCTTATGTTCCAAGATCTGGATGCTTGCTTCAATCCATATATGGATCTTTACAACTTGCATACCATTTCCTCTTGGCCTTTTTCAATGAATCCTTCTGGTTGCATCATATAGATGCTTTAGTTAAGACTTTCATTAAGGAAAGCTGTCTTGATGTCCGTTTGCCAAATCTCTAGGTCTAGCGATGCCGCATGGATAAGAGTATCCTAATGGATTTAAGCATGGCCACAAGAGAGAAGGTTTCTTCATAATCGATACCTTCTTTCTGTGTATAACCTTTAGCTTCTAATCTAGCTTCAAAGGTTTCCACATTTCCATCCATTCCTCTTTTCCTCTTGTATACACAGTTGCACCCAATGGGTTTTATCCCTTTAGGCAAGTCTACAAGCGACCAGACTTTATTTTTTAATATAGATTCAATTTCGGATTGCATTGCCTTTTGCTGATGGCGATAATCAACATATTCCATTGCTTCCTTGTATATATAAGGATCATCATCATCCGGGAGATTCTCTATAGATTCTCCTAGACCGATGTATCTGTCGGGTTGTCTAACAACTCTCCCAATACGATGAGGTATGGTAGATTGTTGATCTTGTGGTTGTACGGAACTTACAATTGGGCTTGGTTGCGAAACCTCTTATGGAATTGTTTCTCCTAAAAGCTCATCAAGACAATTCTACTTTATGGTACAAAATTATTCATATAGTCTTCTTCTAGAAATTTAGCATTTGTTGAAGCAAATAATTTAAGATCTGAAGGACTATAAAAATAATATCCTTTTGCTCCTTTTGAATACCTTACAAATATGCATGTTTCTTAACGGGACTCTATCTTTTTTGTCTTTCGTTTAAACACATGTGCAGGACATCCAAATATCTTTAAGTGTTGTAAACTAGGTTGTCGCCTGGTCCATAACTCATGCGATGTTTTAGGAACCGACTTAGATGGCACATCGTTTAAAATGACTTTCATCATGTGATCTTTTACAACCTGTCCAGGTTTCATCCTAAGATTCATGAAAGCAGTCACTACCTCTCTCTTAGTCGTCCTAGACCTCATAGCAAACATCTCCTCTAGAGACATCATTATATCGGCAGCAGTCTCCATTCCATTATGTTGTTGTTGCAACACGTCGGAGATGGTGGCTTTAATGTAATATTTAGCCATCTCATCGGAAAACTCCCACTGCTGATACTCATCTTTTTGCTCCTAAGTAGATTCATTAGTAGGAGTAGGTGGTTTAGGAGTGCACAAAATGAACTTAAGCTTTTCGGATTGCAATAAAAAACCCAATTTTCCTTTTCCATGTGACATAATTATCACTAGTTAAAGTATTGTCTTTAAGGATGTTGATTAGGATGGGGTCATGATTTCTGAACAATAACAAAAATTATATAAGTAAATAATCATGATAAAGCACTTTCGATTATTTATCTTGAATTAAATAAAATAATTTAATTGTAAAAATTCAATTGTGATCCAACACCCATAAATGTCACGCCTCATTTAGGAGATCGCAGCATTTAGTAGTTGGACTAGGTCCCACCTAATTGTTAACATAACAACCAACGTTTTCAATTTTAGCCTTGCAATTTTATTAACAAGAACTCTTGGGAGGATATTAATAAAATTACATTGAGTGTGTTACCAAGTTATCGACCTTCAATATAATCCCTCACGAATATCCCTCCTTTGGGAGTAGATATCGTTTGGGCTAATTGTCTAGTCTATCCTTGTAAGGAAGTATATTGCTAAATTCCATTCATGAATACCTCTTGGAAGGTTATTACACGAAACATAAAGCTCAACTAAACTTGGAGGCCGTAGGTGTTCTAAAACACCTTCTCCCACTCAATTGTTTAAGGCGTGTGATGGAATTCCAAAGAATGATTTACCAAGTTATCTAGATGCCAATCTAGATACCTAAACAATTCTATGCATGTTCATACCAAAAGAGATATATGAGTGCCACTCCTATTCTATATGACATGTTATCAAATAATGACAAACATTGTAATATTTTCAAAAAATATAAATAGCTACAATTTTGGTCCATCCTAGAAAAGCAAGTAAATTACATGTCTAGGAGTACAAAAAACTCCTTTCTTGGCGAACAAGTCTTCACGTGACCTTCGTCGTTTGGACTCTCTCGGCTACCTCCCATGGGCGTGTGCACCCTTGGCCCTTACCCATGGGCGTGCGCATGCCACAAACCCAAAAAAGCTGACATGCACAGCCCATGGCTTCCATAGGGATGCCGTGCGCAGCCCATGGCACAACAAACGTGGTTACGAGCTCTTCGCACACACGTTTGTTGCTACGGCTCACACGGTCCCAAACTTGTTCCGGTTGCTCCCAATTCTTCAAACCTTCAAGTTTTCAAAACTTGAGTGTATTACAGAAGAATTATAAATAAAAATTCTGTAATTTTTTTTTATTTCAACAACAAAATAAAAAAAAAACTTAGCAACTACCAAGAAGGAAATTATGCCGATGATAGGCCACCCTTCTTGTTACATTCCCAAAACAAAATACATTGAAATTCTTGGACCAAAATTGAGCAATAACAATCCACATATAAAACATATATATATATATATATATATATATATACATTCCAATGTAAATATATATGTGAATACCTAGAGTGCCATCTGCTTATAAAACATGCATATATACAATAAAAAGAAAAAGATTCACAAACACATACATCAATTAATCAAGGGTACAACTTGCCTCTGATACCGATTGTAGGGAAAATACACCTGCAGCGGAAGCGTGAGAAAATTTATAAAAAATTAGGGTTACAATATAAATTAAATTTTTCTCTTTTTCAATAACAAGAACCTTAACCCTAGATTAATTGATGTATATAAAAGTAGCATACTTTTTTCTCGTGACGATTGAACAAGCATCGAATTAATTCCATAAGATCTTTCAATTCAATCACAAACGTGAATCACCTAGGAGTGTGGGCTCCCTTTCATAAAATTGTATACCTGAGGTTGGAAACCAACAAAATCTTTCTCTTTGTTAGTTACAATAATCCTCCAAGAAGAAAACAAAGAATGTTAGGTCACTTGTGAATTATCAATCAATTTAATTGAAACTCGCGTGACCCTTGATTTGATGTTGTACATAAAATCTTTTAATGTCATGGCTACTAGTGTACTATCGAAAACTAAATGTTCTTTCTTCATTTTCTTATTTGTCGAATCTCACACTATTTCTTAGAGTTGATCGAATTTTATCTAAAGTAAAATCAGATTTTTCTCCCTCAACATTTCTATGGTAGCCGAAATCTTCTCTCTAAAAGATTAGGGCTGGTCGAAATTAATTCTATGAAATCACCTTTTTCTTGCCGAAATTAACATATATATATATATATATATATATATATATATATATATATAATCATAAATCCTCTGCTAAGAAAGATTTACTTGGCTGAAAAGAATCCTTTCGTTAGGTGGATTTATTTGGTAGTTAAGAATCCTTATCTAAAAAGAATTCTATCCTCTTACATATATATGGGCTGGTCGAAATCTTCATAGAATATATAATAGGATCATAAATCCTTTCCTAAGAAGGATTTACTTGGTTGTTAAGAATCATTTCCTTAGGTGGATTTACTCGGTGGTTAAAAATCCTTTTCTAAAAGGAATTCTATCCTACACCAAGACTCATAATCCAAATCAATAGTGTAGTTGTAACCATATTAAAAACTTCCTAATTTGATTAGATAAATAATTCCTTTTATTTATCTACTTATCAAATATAGCCTTTAATATTAATTATACTACCAACAATAGTATAATATTAGGAGACTACCTCCTACAAGAAAAAGATTTTGACTTTTAATTAAATAATTAATTAATCACCAAATAAATTAATTTCCATTTAATTAAAAAATAAAATAAAATAATTTAATTAAGCTATTCTAAATATCTTTGCCACCCAACACATATATATGGGCCATATATTATTTTCTTATTTTATTAAATCCATTTGACCTTAATAAAAAGTCCACATGTGAACAAGACCCATTTTTACAAAAAGAAACAAGTCCACACGCCTCAATACAATTCTAGATGGACCCCTAAATTGGTCCGGTAGAATATATCAAGTGATCCATGCTAGTTTGTGTGGATTGGGAATTTTGGCGGGCTATCTAAATTTAAGCTCCAATAGACACAACCCAATCACAATCAACAAATGATTCACTTAGGTCCAATCTATTAATTTTAGTTCATTCCACTAAAGAATTAAAATTGAACTCTTAAATAAAGATATAATAAGTTGATGTTACTCATTCATACCCTAGACAACCTTAGCGGAGAAAGTGTATCCTCATGAACAGTATCAGTAATCGTCAAGAGATCATAGACCGCCTTTAGCTCTCCAACTTACCATATTTACTCATATGACCACATTTTGAACTTGGATATTTTGACTTTTCTGGCAGCCTTGTTTCAATATACACTATCGAAAACTTAACGTTAAGATTTAATAAATAATACCTCAAAATATCCATATGATGATATTCTACTCTCATTTAATAAATGGAGCCACGATGTCCATATCTATAAATGAAGTCCTCTATCGATTAACAAATGAATACCACCAAACTATCGAGGATAGACTATGTTATATAATCGTACTCATTGATTGCTCAACTGATAACACTCGCAACCATAAGTCCATCATATATCTCAGGATTGAGAAAGATTGTCTTCCAATGAAAACTTTTATCCATTGACGGTTGTAGATAAAGTATTTCATTGATATGCAATTCAATACAGCCAGTACACTAGATTCTTTTTTCGAAAGACACCACACTTTGATGATTTTAGACTCATCATAACACAATTGATCCCACTCAAATGCTAGCAAAATAATCTACAACTTTAACAAGATAAAGACGCCCAACCTTTTATCTTAAGTTGTGAATATTATTCAAGACTAACTAAAGAATTGTGTATGCCTCGTACATATCTAGATGTATGAACAATTCTTCTTTTCTCATAGTCTTTTGACCTTATGATTATTTACTTCTGATAATTATTATAATTAAACTATAAATGCTATAAGATTTGTTAAACTAGAAATCACTTTATTAATATGAAAAGATTGTCAAATACTTTATTGTACTCTTGCTATCGATCATAATCCTAACACATTACAACTGTGATCGACTGGACACTCATCCGTGTCTTCCAGCTGATAGGCCACTCTAAGGATCACCCATTTTACTAGGTAGAGGCCCTCCTAATTTGGTGCTAATACCCCATCCGACATCTTCTGGGTATTCTGGGTTGCCTTTTTAAGTACCAGTCCCCTTCCTTAAAGTTACGGGTTCTGAATTTCTTACTGAAGCACCTCAAATTTGGCTCTGGTAGATTGTTGCTCTTTCTGCTACCTTGTCATGTTTCTCTTCTAAGAGGTTCAGATCGGCCCTCAGTTTAACCTCGTTACCTTTTAGTTTCAAGTGTTGACCCCTGGAAAAGGTTAACTTATGCTCTATAAGTAGGACCGCTTCTGCTCTAAAGGTTAATGAGTAAGGGGTTTCCCTAGTAGCGGTCCTCTTGGTTGTACTGTAGGCTCAAAGCACATCATGGAGCTCATCTGCCCATTTACCCTTCTTCTATTGTAGCTTCTTCTTCAGCAGATTCTTGATGGTCTTGTTTGTAGCTTCTACCAGGCCATTGATCTAAGGATATGCAAAGCGGAGGTTGATTCCTAGGTTTTTATAGAATTTTCTAAACCTCGCATTGTCCAATTGTTTGTCGAGGTCAGTGGCTATGATCATCGGGGTACCGAACCTTCAATCCATATTCTTCTTGATGAACTTTGTGGTGTTCTCTTCTGATATCTTGGAGAGTGGTTCTGCTTCTACCTACTTTATGAAGTAGTCAATGGCGATTATGACATGCTTAGCTTGACCAGGTGCGATGAGGAGCGGTCTGATCAAATTAACCCCTCAAATAGCAATGGGTATGGTGAACTGATAGAGGAGAGCCACTTCAGTGGTAGATGGTTCAGGTTGGCAGTCCTCTATGATGGTTTACATGACTGTACAAATAGTCATTTATCGCAGTAAAAGGTTTACCTGTAGTACCCCATATGAAGCACCTGGTAAGCTAACGTCTCTCCCCCTATATGGTTTCTACAGCCCCATGAGTGTACCTCTTTAAGCATCTAGCTAGCATCGGCGGGGTGTAGGCATCGAAGAAGGGGAAGGGACCACCTTCTAAGGTATAGGTATCCCTGTATCAAGCAGAATCGGGTGGTGATCCTTTTCAACTTGTAAGGTCGGTTAGGATTTTAGGGGAGCTTCCACAATTGAGTCCATTCAGCACGAGAGTCAATCTACCAGTTTAACCTTCTTATCGATTGCTATGCTGGACTGGGAGATTAACTGGAGAGGTACCCCCTCAGGTAGGGCTTAGCCTTCGCTAGCAGCTATCTTGGTAAGGATGTCATAACCAGTAAGGTAATTCCTCTATCTTGAAACCTTTAAATCGAGACCTAAGCTTCTGGACTCGTTCGAGGCAGGCAGTCATGTTATCACCTTTAGCTTGATAGAACCTATATACCTTGTTTACCACCAACTGTGAATCACTCTTGACATGGAGATAGTCAGCTCCGAGCTCGACTGCCACTTTTATCCCTGCTAGCAATGCCTTATACTCGGCTTCGTTGTTAATGGTAATGAACTCAAACCGAAAATAATGGAAGCACTCGATTTTTTCTCCCTATTTGACCTAATGCTCCATCTGTGTATAGAATCCCAGCAACTCGATCAGCAGGTCAATCTGCATGCTCTTGACCTCTCTAAGGTACTAGGTTCATGCTTGGGGAAGTACCGGGGTCAGGCAACGCGCTGAACTCAGCAACAAAGTCTACTAAAGCCTGGGCTTTGATGGTGGTCCTAGCCTTGTATTTGATGTCATACTAGTGAGATGGCCCATAAGGCCCATAAGACTAGTCTTCCTGATATGTCTAGCCTCTGGAGAAGCTGGCACAATAACTTATCAGTGACCACTGTAATTGAGTGGGCTTAAAAATAAATGCAGAGCTTCCTAGCCGAGGTTACCACGGTGAAGGCAATCTTCTCTAAGATAGCATAATTTATTTCTGGTTTTAACAAGGCACGACTCATATAATAGATGAGTGGTTGAATCTCATCTCTACATTCTTAAAACAGTGCCCAGTTAACTGCTAATTCTAACATGGCCAAGTGAATCTGGAGCTCATCCCCAGGTATCTACTTGATTAGTAATGGTGGGTTAGCTAGATACTCCCTCAAAGACTAGAAAGCTAACTCAATATCATGATCCCATTTCAAGTTTCTCCCCTGCTTGATAGCATTCAAGAAGGGGTGGCAATTATTAGTGGACCGTAATATAAAGTGATTGAGAGTAGCTATCCACCCAGTCAAAACCTGTACTTGTTTGAGATAGCTAGGAGAATCAAGATCCAAAATGGCTTGGATTTTCTCTAGGTTAGACTCTCTTCCTCTTTCGTGGATATAAATCTGAGGAACTTCCCTATTGCTACCCTAAAGGAGCATTTGGTAGGGTTCATTCATATCTGTTTCTGTCTCACTATCTGGAAGGTTCGTTAGAGGTGGTTTTGGTGTTGCTTAGCCACATGTAACTTGGTAATCATGTTATTGATGTAGACCTCCATCATCTTACCTATCTCATGCTTGAACAACCAGTTGACCAAACATTGATAGGTGGCACCCGTATTCTTGAGACCAAATGGCATTACCTTGTAGCAATAGAGGCCTTGCACGGTAATGAAACTATTTTTGTCTTGGTCAATGGGGTACATCATGATCTGGTTGTACCCCGATAATGCATCCAAAAAACTAACGAGCGTGTTTCCCTTCGGGTGAGTCCACCAGCTGGTAAATCTTCGTTGGCGAGAAACTATCATTTGGGCTGGCGCGGTTGAGATCTGTGTAGTGAACATACATGCACCACTTCCCATTAGCTTTGGTGACCATTACCACATTGGCGATCAATTCTGGGTATCGGGAATCCCGGATGAATCCTGTCTTCAATAACTTGTCGACCTCCTTAAGTACTACAGTGTTCTGTTAGTGGTTGAAGTGTCGCTGCTTCTGTTTGACCGGTTTGAATGTGGGATCAACTGATAGTCTATGAGCTACCAAGGAAATGGGAATCCCTAGAGCGAAGATATTATTGTACTCTCGAAGGAGTCTGACCGTACCTTATCGATTTCTCCCTAGCTCCTACATTGACTACTTTAGAGAGGTCTTCCTTTCTTATTTGTATCTTCTCCAATACATCAATTGGGTTGCCACTGACCCATCCCATCTCCTCTTTTATCTGCTCTTCAACAAAAATCTCTACCTCAAGTTCTTCCCCTGCTACTTCAATCTCTCTTGTGGTATTTTGAATCTCGAGATCCTTTATTGACGATTCATGTTCTTGTAATACAGTTACCTATGCGCATTGCTTGGCTAGTGCCGCTAGGTTGGCGGACACTGCGTAACACTTACGAGCTGCCTGCTTGTCACCCCATACCTCGCCTATCTTGTCTCCAAGTGAAAACTTCAGTGTAGGAAAAATCATACAGCAGAAGCGGAAAAGGGTTTGGTATATTTCAAAAAAAAAAATCCTTTAAAAGAATGAACCTTAACCCTTGATTAATAAACATATAATAAAGTATTGTACCTTTTTCTCATGATGAGTTAATTTGCGTCGAATTGAATCCGTAAGATCTTCAAATCCAATCACGAATGTAAATCACCTAGGAGTGTGGGCTCCCTTTCAATAAACTGTTTACCTAATGATGGAAACACACAAAATCTTTTTCTTTTGTTAGTCACTATAATCCTCCTAGAGAAAACCCAAGAACGTTTGGTAACCTGTGAATTATTAATCTATTTGATTGAAATTCGCATGAACCCTGATTCAATTTTTGTACACAAAAATCTTTTGATATAAAAGATGCTAGTGCACTATTAAAAAAAAACGTTCCCGCTTTTCTCTATGCTTGGTCGAATTCTACATACGCCTATCTTAGAGTTGGATGAATTTATCTATAGCAAGAACCAAATTTTCCTCACTCAAATTTCTAAGGTTCCAAAACCTCTCTTGTCCGAAATCTCTCTTGGATTTCTTATGGCCTGGCTGAATTCTACATACCCATATATATAGGTGTCTAAATCCTCTTCTAACGATGATTTACTTGGTGGGCAAGAATCCTCTCTCTAGGTAGATTTACTTGGTGAACAAGAATCCTCACTCAAAGAAGAATTATTTTCCACACCAAGACTCCTATTCCAACTCAATAGTGTATTTATCCAATAACCAATTATTGAATGTAAATTAAATTGTGAGTTTTTCAAAAACTTCCTAATTTGACCAATTGTCAATTATAGTTTTGATAGATATCAAATACTTCCTAATTTAACTTGATAAGTAAATTCTTGTAATTTATCTACTAATCAAATAAAGTATTTGATACTTATCATACTACCATCAATAGTATGACACTAGAAGACCTTCTCCTAATAGGAAACAGATTTTGAATTTTAATTAAATAATTAATAAATAAATAAACAAATAAATTTCCATTTTATTAAATAATAAAATAAAAACAACATATTAGGTTAATATCCATAACCTTGTTGCCCAAGCTGTATATATATGGGCCATATATTGTTTTTCCATTTTATTAAATCCATTGGTCTTTAATAAAAAGTCCACATGTGAACTACACCCATTTTAACTAAAATAGAAATAAGTCCACATGCCTTAAATTAAGATATTAATATAATTTAAACAGCCCATTTAATTAAAATGTGTAAACTATATTCTTAATGTATTGATGGAATGCTAATCGCACCCCTTTAGAACCGTCTAAGGATACCCACAACCTTGGCCACTCATTCCTGGTATCTTGAAGAGTTCCCGCGTGTCTTGATCACACGTGACTGTACCTCTCTAAGCTTTTGGATTCCAAAATCCAAAACAATTCTAGATGGACCCAGAAAGTGTTCCGGTAGAATATATTAAGTGATCCATGCAAATTCGTGTGAATTGGGGATCTGGGTGGGCTATCTAAATTTAAGCTTCAATAGACATAACCTAATCATAATCAACAAATGATTCACTTAGGTCCAATCTATTAATTTTAGTTCATTCCACAAAAGAACTAAAATTGAACTCTTAAATAAAGATATAATATATTAATGTTTCGCATTCGTACCCCAGACATTCTCAATAGAGATAGTGTATCCTCGTGAAGAATACCGGTAATTGCCAATAGCTCAAAAGCCGCCTATAGCTCTTCCGGTTACCATATTTACTAATATGTCCACATTTTGATCTTGGATATTTTGGCTTGTCCAAAAGCCTCATTTCAATAGACACTATTGAAAGCTTAACTTTAAGATTTAATATCTAATACCTTATAACATCAATATGATGATATTCTACTCACATTTTATAAATGGAGCCACGATGTCCATGTCTATAAATGAAGTCCTCTACCGATTAACAAATGAACACCACCAAACTATCGAGGATAGATTATGCTATATAACCATACTCAATAAGAGCTCAAATGATAACACTTACAACCATGAGTCCATCATTTATCTCCGGATTGAGATAGACTCTCTGATTTTCTTCAAGTGAAAACTTTTATCCATTGACTGTTCTAGATAAAGTATTTTCACGATGATTCTATTCAATGCACCTGGTGCACTAGATTCTTTTGCTTAAAGACACCACACTTTAATTATTTTAGACTCATCACAACACATTTGATCCAACTCAAATGTTAGCAAAAGAATCCACAACTTTAACAAGGTAAATGTGCCTAACCCTTATCTTAACTTGTGAATATTGTTCAAGACTAACTAAAGAATTGTGTATACCTCATACATAACCAGATGTATGAACAATTCTTCTTTTCTCATAGTCTTTTGACCTTATGATTATTTACTTTTGACAATTATAATATTTAAACTATAAACGCTATAAGATTTGTTAAACTATAAATCATTTTATTTATATGAAAAGATTGGCAGATACATTATTACACTCTTGCTATTGAGCATAATCCCAACAATCTCCCAATTGCTCTATAGAAAATTTGTCATATCTCTTATCCCTATATTCTCTAGGTGCCTAACAAAACTCTTTTGTGGTAGAGTCTTTGTGAAGGGATCCGCTAGATTTTCTACTGACAAGATATTGGTTATCGTCACTTCTCCCCAATACACAATTTTCATCAGAAGATGGCACTTTCTTTCAATGTGTTACCTCTCATATGACTTCTTGGTTCTCTCAAATTATCCATTGTTTCCCTATTGTCACAACAGATAGTGATCTGCTTGTTCACAGCAGAAACCATTTCCAAGTCAATCAAGAATTGATGGAGCCAGACAACCTCTTAAGTAGCTTCATATGTGGTAACACATTTCGCTTCCATGGTGGAATCAGTAATACAATATTGCTTGATACTCTTTCATATGACTTCCCCTCCTCCAAGAGTAAACACAAATCCTGATGTTAATCTTCTAGAATCAGAATCCTACTGAAAATCAGAATCTGTATAAAAGCATATAATGTTCTCCTGAGATACTTAAAAGTATGATTGACTATCGTCTAGTGATCAAGACCAAGTTTCGATTGAAACCTGCTAACTATGCCAACAACAAAACAAATATTTGGTCTAGTGTAGAGCATTACATACATGAGACTTCCAACTACTGAGGCATATGAAACCCTACTTATGAATTGCTCTTCATGCTCATTCTTAGGAGCTTGTTCCTTAGAAAGTTTGATTCCATGTCTAAAAGGTAACATACCTTTCTTGGAATCTTGTATAGAGAATCTAGACAAGATTTTATCTATGTATGAAGCTTGCGATAATGAAAACGTTGTATTCTTTTTGTCCCTTATATCTTGGATACCGGGAATATAACTTACTTATCCTAAGTCCTTCATATCAAATTATTTTGCTAACCATTCTTTTACTAATGTCAATACACCTACATCATTTTCAATGAGTAGTATATCATCAATGTAAAGAACTAGGAAAACCAACCTATCGCCTTTGAACTTTTTGTATACACATGGTTCGTTAAGGTTTTAAAGAAATCCAAAACTTTTCACAGCTTGATCGAACCTTATGTTCAGGGATCTGGATGCTTGCTTCAATCAATATATGGATCTTTGTAACTTGCATACCTTTTCCTCTTGGCCCTTTTCAATGAATCCTTTTGGTTGAATCATATAGATGCTTTCATCAAGACTTCTCTTAAGGAATGATGTCTTGATGTCCACTTGCCTTATCTCTAGGTGTAGAGATGCTGTAATGGATAAGAGTATCCTAATGTATTTAAGCATTGCCATAGAAGAGAAGGTTTCCTTATAATCGATACCTTCCTTCTGTGTGTAACCTCTAGCTACCAATCTAGCTTTAAAGGTTTCCACATTTCCATCCATTCCTCTTTTTCTCTTGTATACCCACTTGCAACCAATGGTTTTCATCCCTTTAGGCAAGTCCACAAGAGACCAGACTTTGTTTTTGAACATATATACAATTTCGGATTGCATTACCTTTTGCCAATGGTGACAATCAACATCTTTCATGGCTTCCTTGTACGTGTAGGGATCATCATTGTCGTAAAGATTCTCTAATGATTCTCCTAGACAGATGTATCTTTTGGGTTGTCTACTAACCCTCCCACTACGACGAGTAAGGTTGTTGATCTTGTGTTGGTTCGGAACTTTCAGTTGGGCTAGGTTATGAAACCTCTTGTGGAATTGTATCTCTTGAAATATCATTCAGTACAATTCTACTTTTAGGTACAAAATTTTTCATATAGTCCGTTTCCAGAAATTTTACATTTGTAGAAACAAATACTTTAAGATCTGAAAGACTATAGAAATAATATCCTTTAGTTCCTCTTAGATACCATTCAAATATGCATGTTTCTGAACAGGACTCCATCTTTTGTCTTTCCTTTTAGCACATACACAGGACATCCAAATATCCTTAAGTGTTATAGACTAGACTTTCACCCAGTCCACAATTCATGTGGCATTTTAGGAATCGACTTAGATGGTACATAGTTTAGAATATACATAGCAGTTTGTAATGCATATCCCCAAAAAGAATTAAGAAACGTTGAATAACTCAACATAGACCTAACCATGTCCAAAAGAGTTTTACTTCTCCTTTCTACCACCCATTTTGTTGAGGTGTACCTGGCACAGAAAAAAGAGAAATTATCCTGTTATCAATAAGATATTTTTGAAATTCACCAGATACCACCTCGATCAGACCTCAAGATTTTTATGTGTTTCTCAACCTGATTTTCTACTTCAACTTTAAATGTTTTGAGCATGTAAAAAGTGTCCGACTTATGTCTCATGAGACACACATAACCAAATCTTGAGTAATCATCCGTGAAAGTGATGAAGTACTCATATCCACCTCTAGATTGAATGTTCATAGGACCACACACATCAGTGTGTATTAATCCTAAACATTCGGTGGCTCTTGTGCCTTTAGTCGTGAACGACCTTTTGATCATCCTACCTTAAAAACAAGATTCACATGTTGGTAGATCATCAACCTTAAGTCACTTAAAGGTCTATCATGAACCAAACTGTTGATCCTATCAAGGTTAATATGACCTAGGTGCAAAGGCCATAGGTAGGTTTCATCTTTTGATAATTTTACTCTTTTATGATTAGGTTCCGTTGTTTTTATGTCTAACAAGTGAGAGATATTGCTATGCAAATAGAATAAACCATCTTTCCAATGTACCATTGGAAACAAATTTGATATTCCTACTAATAAAAAACCTTAATTAAAAGTAACCGAATATCGAAATTTGTTTAAACAAGAAATAGAAATTAAAGTCTGCTTGAATTGAGGTACATAATAAACGTTTATTAGATATAAATGCCTATATGAATCTAAATTAGTTCTAATATCTCCCACTGCACTGTCAGACACCAACGCTTCGTTGCCTAAGCATAAGTTGAATTCATTCTCATTCAGTCTATCCTTTTCCTTGAACCCTTTTCACCATAAAGGAAACACTTTCCTTTGAACTTAGTTACTTTCTTAGCCTCATTCTTGGTAGGCCCAAGTTGTCTTTTCTTATGCTATTTCTTGACCTTCTTACGGGTCTTAACAGTAGCAAATTTACCAACCGAATGAATCACTTGACCCTTGCCTTCCACAACGATTTTTCTGACGCTTTAAACATCTTGCATTAGGCCATGCAAGGTGTATTCCTATTTATTCAAGGTGTAGTCTAACTTGAACTGATCAAAGGAATCCTACAGTAAGTTGACAACCACGTAGATTTTTGTCTCATCATTTATCTCAGCACCACTGAGTTCATAAATGTTGAGATGTGCTATGACTTTCATCATGTGTTCTTTCACAGCCTGTTCAGGTTTCATTCTAAGATTCATGAAAGCAGTCATCTCTCTTAGTCATCTTGATCTTCATATCAAACATCTCTTCCAGAGACATCATTATATCGACAACAGTCTCTATTCTTTCATGTTACTGTTATAACACATCGAAGATGGTGGCTATAATGTAACATTTGGTCATCTCATTTGAAGTCTTCCACTCCTGATACTCATCTCATTGCTCCTTAGTAGATTCCTTAGAAGGATTTGGTGGTTTAGGGATAGACAGAATGAATTTATGTTTTTTAACTTGCAACAACAACCCAATTTTCATTTTACAAGTGACATAATTATCATCAGTTAAAGTATTATCTTTAAGGATGTTGATTAGGGATGGGGTCTTGTTTTCTTTATAATAAACAAATTATATAAGTAAACAATCATGATAAAGCACTTTCGAATATATATCTTGAATTAAAGAAAATAATTCAACCATAAAATTCAACGGTGATCCAACTTCCATAAATGTCACGCCTCCTTTGAGAGTTCGCACTATCTACTAGTTGGACTATGTTCCACCTAATTGTTAACATAATAGCCAGCATTTTCAATTTTAGCGTTGTGATTTTAATAATAAGAACTCTTGAGAGGATATTAATAAAATCACATTTAGTGTGTTACCAAGTTATCGACCTTCAATATATTCCCTCACGTATATCCCTCCTTTGAGAGTAGATATCGTTTGAGTCAATTGTCTAGTCTATCCTTATAAGGAAGTATCTTACTAAATTCCATTCATGAATACCCTTTAGGGGGTTATCACACGAAACATAAAGCTCAACTAAACTTGGAGGCCATAGGTGTTCCAAAACACCTTCTCCCACTCAATTGTTTAAGGCGTATGATCGAATTCTATAGAATGATTTACCAAGTTATCTAGATGCCAATTAGATACCTAAAAAATTTAATGCATGTTCATAACAAAAGAGATATATGAGTGGCACTCCTATTCTACATGACATGTTATCAAACAATGACAAATATTGCAATATTTACAAAAAGGTAAATAGCCACAATTTTGGTCTATCCTAGAAATACAAGTAAATTACATTTGTTTGAAATACAAAACCCTAAACCTAACTTGGTGAACAAGTCATCAAGCAGTCATCGTCCAAAGGTTTCATGTCTGAGCACTTGTGCACCTGAACCCTTGGGCGGCTACTCTGGGTTACTCCCTTGCTACTTTTTTCTGGTTCGAATTCTTCAATTCTTCGATTCTTCAAAAATTGAATATATTCCAACGGATTTTTTTTATCACAACAATAAAATAAAATAAAAACTTAACGGCTACCAAAAAGGAAATTAGGCCGATGATAGGCAACCCTTCTTGTTACAATTCCAATACAAAAATACATTGAAATTTTAGGACCAAAATTGAGCAATAACAAATCACATTATACACACACACAAATATATATATATATATATATATATATGAATACCTAGAGTGTTATCTCTTTCTAAAAAATACATATTTACAATAAAAAGAAATAGATTAACGTATATATACATCAATTAATCAAGGGTACAACCAGGGTCTGATACCAATTGCAGGAAAAATCGTGTGGCGGAAGCGGAAAAAAGGTTGGGTATATTTCAAAAAAAAATCTTTAAAAGAATGAACCTTAACCATTGATTAATTAACATATAATAAAGTATCGTACCTTTTTCTCGTGACGATTGAAGTTGCGTCGAATTGAATCCGTAAGATCTTCCAATCCAGTCATTAATGTAAATCACCTAGAATGTGGGCTTCCCTTCTTTGAATTGTATACCTGAGGATGGAAACAAAAAAAAAATAGTTAGTCACAATAATCCTGCTAGAGAAAACCCAAGAACGTTTGGACACTTGTGAATTATCAATCTATTTGATTGAAACTCGCGTGAACCAGATTCGATTTCTGTATACAAAACTCTTTTAATGTAAAGGATACTAGTACACTATCAAAAACAAAACATTCCCTCTTTTCTCTGTGCTTGGCCGAATTCAACATACACCTATCTTAGAGTTGGACGAATTAATCTTGAGCAAGAATCGAATTTTTGTCACTCAAAATTCTAAGGTTCCAAAACCTCTCTTGGCCGAAATATCTCTTGGATTTCTTATGGCTTGGTCGAATTCTACATAGCCATATATATGTGTGTGTGTGTGTGTGTGTGTGTGTGTGTCCAACTCCTCTCATAAGGACGATTTACTTGGTGGGCAAGAATCCTCCCTCTATGTTGATTTACTTGGTGACCAAGAATCCTCACTCAAAGAAGAATTCTTTTTCACACCAACACTCCTCTTCCAACTCAATAGTGTATTTATCCAATAACATGTTATTGAATAAAAATTAAATTGTGAATTTTTCAAAAACTTCCTAATTCGACCAATAGTCAATTATAGTTTTGATAGATATCAAATACTTCATAATTTGACTTGACAAATAAATTCTTTTTATTTATCTACTTATCAAATAAAGTTTTTGATACTTATCATACTACCATTAATATTATGACACTAGAAGACATTCTCCAAATAGAAAAAAGATTTTGACTTTTAATTAAATAATTAATAGATAAATAAATAAATAAATTTCCACTTTATTAAATAATAAAATAAAAACAACATATTAGGTTAATATCCATAGCCTTGCCGCCCAAGCCGTATGTATATGGGCCATATATTGTTTTTCCATTTTATTAAATCCATCAAACTTTAATACAAAGTCCACATGTGAACTAGACCCATTCTCACTAAAAAAGAATCAAGTCCACATGCCTTAAATTAATACATTAACATAATTTAAATAGCCCAATTAATTAAAATGTGCAAATTATATTCTTAATGGATTGATAGAATGCTAATCGCTCCCCTTTATGGCCGCCCGAGGATTCTCACATCCTTCGCCGCCCATTCCAGGTATCTTGAAGAGTTCATGCGTGTCTTGTTCACATATGACCTCACCTCTCTGAAGCTTTTGGATTTAAAAATCCAAAATAATTCTAGATGGACCCAGAAATTGGTTGTGTAGAATGTATCAAGTGATCCATGCAAGTTCGTGTGAATTGGGGATTTTAGCGGGACTATATAAATTTAAGCTCCAATAGACATAACCTAATCATAATCAACAAATGATTCACTTAGATCTGATCTATTAATTTTATTTCATTCCACTAAAGAAATAAATTTGAACTCTTAAATAAAGATAGAATAAGTTAATGCTCCTCATTCATACCCTAGACAATCTCAATGGAGATAGTGTATCCTCGTGAAGAATACCAGTAATCGTCAAGTCCTCATAGACTGTTTATAGCTCTTCTAGTTATCATATTTACTCATGCGAACATATTTTAAACTTGAATATTTTGACTTGTCCAAAATCCATATTTCAATAGACACTATTGAAAACATAACATTAAGATTTAATATACAATACCTCAAAACATCAATATGATGATATTCCTCTTACATTTAATAAATAAAGCCACGATGTCCATGTCTATAAATGAAGTTCTCTATCGATTAACAAATGAATACCACCAAACTATCGAGAATAGACTATGCTATATAATCGTACTCATTGACAGCTCAAATGATAACACTTGCAACCATAAGTCCTTCATTTATCTTAGGATTGGGACAGACACTCCGATTATCTTCAAGTGAAAACTTTTATCCATTGACGGTTTTAGATAAAGTATTTCACTGTGATCCTGTTCAATGCACCTTGTGCACTAGATTCTTTTGCCCAAAGATACCACACTTTAATGATTTTAGACTCATCATAACACATTTGATCTCACTCAAATGCTAGCAAATGAATCTATAACTTTAACAAGGTAAATGCCCCTAACCTTTATCTTAAGTTGTGAATATTGTTCAATACTAACTAAAGAATTGTATCTACCTCAAACATATCCAGATGTACAAACAATTCATCTTTTCTCATAGTCTTTTGACCTCACGAATACTTACTTTTGACAATTATAATAATTAAACTATATATGCTATAAGATTTATAAAACTAGAAATCACTTTATTAATATGAAATGATTGCCAAATACATTATTACACTCTTGCTATTGAGCATAATCCCAACATTCAAGACATGATGGTAAATGGACAAGACCCTTTTGAGGGCTAATAAGAAAGGCCTTCCATGGATGGCATTGTAAGTAGACGGGGTGTCCACCACTACAAAGTCGCTCATGAGGTTTTGTTGGAGTGGAGCATCTCCTACTATCTCTGATAGGATCTTTGACCCAACTAGCATTAGTAAGTCCTCATTGAACCCATATAGTGGCATGGTGCAACTATTATAAAAGAACTGCTTCAAGTTAAACCTCTCTAAAGTGTCTTTGAAGAGGATATCCACGCTACTGCCAATGTCTATCAGGACACGTTGTACTAGGCAGTTAGCAATTTGTATAGTGATAACCATAGGGTCATTATGGGGGTGCACTGTGTTATAGTCATCCTCCACAGTGAAGATGATCTGGGCTGATTGAGAGGGCCCTGCTGGTCCTTGGACAACTTTGAGAACATCCCATCCTTTCTCAATCTGAGGTACCTTTTTAGCATTGTTTTTCTTGGAATTGTTGGACGTCCTTGCCAGAGTAGGACCTCTATTGATGGTATGGATAACCTGGATCTACTATATCAGATCCTACCTTTCACCTTCCTTTTTTCTGCATCTTCCTAGATTTTAGCATGCACCTCTTTACCCGTATGGATGTTGTCCCATAATTGTTGCAGAATTCAATCAAACAACCGCCCCTTACCAAAGCCTTAATCTAGTTACGTTGGTTGTAGCATTCTAAGGTGTTATGTCCCACATCCTTGTGGAAGTCGTACTACTTGTAGTGATTTTATATATCAATCGGTGATTTGATATGACCAGGCTTCCTGAGTAGCTCTTTATCACAAATGGCATGGTAGTTAGGCTCGTGAGATATATTGAGAGGGGTGTACTGGTTGTACCTATCTTCCTCTCGGGCTACCCATGCTACCTCTATAGGAGGGGGCGTAGCTAGATGTGGGGTTCTTCTTGCTAGGTACCACTTCCATTGAGAATGGGAAAGTGAATGGATGTATATGGACTGGTTGGGAGGTCTTTTTGGGGTCTTCTGGGCCGATGAGATTGATGCTTCAATTTTTAGGTGCTTGGCAGTCCTCTGTTCATCGTGCTAAATCTTGACCCGAGGCTGCTCTTCTATCTCCACCTGTTCCAAAGCCTGGTCATATACTGCCTGATATGTTTTAAGTAGACACTTAGCGAATGACCAGAATAATCTACCAGCCCACAAGTTCCTTCTAAAGTTGGTTAGGGTCTCTTTCTTAGTGAAGATCCTCATCTAGATCACCTTCTTGTGGAACCTTTCCACGTAGGATCTGAGCAATTCACTCCGGTCATGGATCACGTATTGTATATAGATAGGATCTTTGGTACATGGCTTGATACACTAGAATTGAGCATAGAAGTCACTGGTAAATTTAGTGAAAGAATCAATGCTACTTACGAGAAATTTCCTAAACCACGTCTTGGCGTAGTTTGTTAGCATGGTTGGGAGCATTCTGCACATGACGGCCCAGATAGCATTCTAAACCTCCATCAGCTGCACAAAACTCTCTAGGTGGCTCAAAGGATCCTCTCTCTCGGAGTACTTGTCAGCGGGCATCTTGAACTTTGGGGGGAACTCTGCCTCCCTGATCCTCCTAGAGAAAGGGGCATTCATCTCACCTAAAGGATCCTTTCGGTTCTCCTGGTGTATTCCCTTCTTTAGTTCCTGGATCATCTTTGTTATCCAAGTTAACTAGTCCCGTAGGTGCTTATTTTTAGCATTCTTAGACTCAACCTTGAAACCTTCATTGTTAGATTTTTATGATACTACGGAGGCTTTATCTCGGTTTTTCCCTTAAGGGATTCTCCTGGGTGCTTTTTCTGCTATCTTTCTCAACAGATCGAGGTTGCCTCCCAGCTGGCAGTTGGGTCGGGTAGTGAGACTCTTTAGGTGGGATGTCTAATGCTGATTATACCTGTCGGGACTGATAGCTCAATGGTCTGTCCGGAACAGAGGCATGGGATCTAGCCTATCACAAAACGATGGTAGGGGCCCTAACCTATTGTGGACTGGTACCGGTAGAAGAGGTCTCAGTCTATCAAAAGTATATAGCCTGGTACCCGGTCTACTGGTATCTCTCCTAGCATCTAGTGTTGCGAACTGAGGGTGATACCTTTCCCAGCCAATCAAAGGCGAATGCTCTCCACCAAGGTTACTGCCTATTGCTCTAGTATGACCTGGCCTACTACAGAGGGAGCTAGAACCTGGGGTGTAACCCGGGCAGTAACCTGTGGAACTGGAGCTGGATTATGATGCTTTGATCTCTTTCTATTTTTTTTAGCCTTTCTAGTGGAGGCAATAGACTGGTGGCCCGATGCTTCAGGCTACCCTTGGGAGGACTGATGTCTCATACTGGTATGCTGTAAAAACAAAAATGTGAATTCACAAGCTTTAAAAAAGGGTGTGGAAACTTCCCACAGATGGTGCCAAAATGTGTTAACTACAAATTCACTCAAAATGAGGAATCTTGATTAAGACCCTCAAAACCACTACCGAATAGTTTGCGGTCGAGGTAGCAGTCGTGGTCGGTGTAAATCCCTCGTACCTAGGAGATTTAAGAGAGGAAAAAAGGTAAGAGCGAGAAGAAAGTAGTGTGAATGTTACTGGGGAACTGTTTTATTAAATATTGAAGTAATTTAATTACAAAGGGGTACGATGATCAAAGAGGTGACAATGACCTCACTGGTTTTTCCCTCAATTTCTTTCTCCCACAAACACAACCAGAGTTGGTGAACTCATGCGTGTTGATAAGTGGTTTCTTACTCTACGGCGAAGAACTCTCTGAAATGGTGAAAACACTCAGTCTTTGATCTCATATTTTTCCATAGCTTTCCCTAGACTGGGGAGTTGTATTTATACCCTCCCTTTCTCGGCGATCGAATCATCATAATTTAGACTAATTGATTGGATTGATCAATATTGATGGAGGGTGTCAAATTACGTGTGAGTTGCTCTTGTTGATTATGTCATTTATTTTTTGAAGCTAAATACGAATAAATGGCGAATTCACTGACCCATTTGGCCTTATTATGGAGCTTTAATGGCAAAAGGGTTAACCCTTTCAATTCCACGTCACTTGGGCGAGAATTTTTTATGCTTTCCTGGTGGCGTGGTACCCTGATGTACCGATCCCCATGGGTGGCGCTTGTTTTACCCTGCTGGCGCTTACTTGGTGGTGTCCTTCTTGCTTGGCAGGTTGGATACGTACCTTGAAAAGGTTACAAGACAGTTATGAGGTGCTCAGATACCAGTCTAACATCTTGGTGTCGACGGTGCTAGCTTGGCTCAGATCCTGACAATTTTTAGAGATATAAATGTTTATCTTTTCTCGGATAACTGTATCAAGGTACCTAGGTCATGTGGGACCTAGTCCCGTTGTGGATCCTACCTGGTGGGCACTACCAGGTATCAGGCAGATGGAAATTTCTCTTAAGACCCTCACCAAAAATGGCAATTAACAAATATTTTTCTTCATTTTATTTTTAACAAATTACCTGTAAATAAAACAAAATTTCACAAACACTGAAATCATCATCATCGCAAAATAATAATAATAATAATAATAATAAACCAAATAGATTAGAAAAAAAAAACTTAATCATTAACAATTAATTTTAGTAACATCGGAAAGAAAAAAAACTACAATTGGAAAAAAAAATCAAATCCAAATTTGACAAAGAAAATTACAATTCGGTCACCAAAAGCGAAAACAAAAACAAAGTTGGAAAAAAAAATCAAAATTCATATTTGAAATAAAAATAAATTCTCATTTTACACAACAAAACCCTTAATCATAATCATCACCAAAACAATCCATTATTCATGTATACCAAAAAAATGATGTGTATGTTAACCGAAAATTCAAGCTAGGTGATAAATTTCAGCTAACACCCTCAGGACCGCAACCTAGGTAGATCGTTGTGGGGATAGATACCTTTGGTACCAGTTACGAGTGTAATAATAGGTGAAATGCGAGAAGAAATAATAGCAAACTGAATGATGCTTATTTTATTCAATAATTCGGGGTGTACAAGTGATTGGAGTTACTCTTTGTCTCTCCTTTCTCTTTCTATCGAACTAGAGGTGGTGAATGCGTACATATTGATAAGTGGACCAACAAGACAATGGTGATGGCTAAGTTTGATACTGACTGCAGAATCAAGTAATAGCTCTTAAGGTTTCACGACTCAGTTTTTTCTTCTTAATTTCTATCGATATTATCAATCTATGTATACACGACGTCGCTAGAGTTTTTCCTTTGCCTACAAGATAAAGATCACTAGATCGATCTTCTTTTCCCATTTGGTGAGATTTTCTATTTAATGTGATTGACCCGGGAGAAACAGTTGGCAGAGGATATCTTGGTGGAAAACGTGTTTATTTCCTTTTTGAACTTTTTCTTTATGGTTCGGCGTATGCGGAGCTTGTTTAAACTTTGGAGAGCAATTTTGGTTCCATCTGTTAGTGGTGCGATACCATAAAGTATCGGTATAATGTTGTGGCAAGGTACCTCGTAGAACTAGTTGTTGGCGAGGTACCATCCTGATAGTGTTGCGCTTGATCGATTACGATGGCGATGGCGAGGTATCTCAGGGCACCATTTCCATAGCGAGGTGCTTAGTTGATTGTGTCAAAGCTTTGTGATCCTTTGGGAGCTTTATATGCATCCTTTTTCTTGCTGGAAAGGTAGGACTCGTACCTCGACGGAGTAAAAGATCATTGTCGAGGTACTTGGGTACCAGTTGGGTAGCCCGACGGTGCATAAGCTTCATCTTGCTCCTACAACGATGTCGAGGTACCTAGGTTATGCTAGACTTGGTACTTCGAGGTAATCAATTGCATCAAGTACCCATCTGGTGTGTGAAGAGTGCTTCTGTCAGATGTTACCTAGGTGGAAATTTCCCTTACACCCTTATTAAAAATGGTTGTTAACAGAAGTCCCATCTGACTTGAACACCAGTGATTGATATGGGGTTGGAGCCAGATTTTCCATTTTGTTTGATAATTTTTTTGTTTTTGGCAAGTTACCAGGATCCGGGAGGAGATCTTTTCGTTAAATGCAACGGTCACGTGTCAAGCGGAGGGAAAGCTTCATGTTTGAGAAATGAGAGGTTTTTGGCGATTTACGTTTATCAAGGCAGAAATCTCATCTTCATCGGACACGACCCTACCACCAGTTACTAATCCATTACTCCTATCTAAACCTGGCCCCCTTTTCATTTCTCTCATGCTTTCAAATCTTCTTCTTTCAAAATTCAAAAAAATCCCTAACATTCTCATTCTTATTCACTTCTTTCTAGACCAATCCTTGTCTCTACTATGTCGAACTCTGATGGCGATAGCATTGATAGGATAGTGGAGAGCGTTGTTCCAAGCCCCGTGCTCGGGAAACGAGCTCGAGAAGAAAACAACGGAGAGAGTGATATTCCCCCACTGCAGTGCCGTTGTTCGATTTAAATAACACTATAGGGACTGGTTTTTCAAACAACCCAGATGCCCTACTGGTGAATATCGAGGGGGATTCAGACGAGAATTTTGGTGATGTTGGAGTTGGCGGGGTCCAGTTGCTACTGATTATATATCACCTGGTAGGACGCTCACTTTTCCCTACAACTTTCGTTTCATTCCGGACTTAACTGCTACAAAGGCCACCATAAGGTGCTTGAGGCGTTATTGTCTGAATCAATCTCACCAACATTTGGAAGCTCCTTCACTTTATAATGTGCTCCTGTCTGAACCACTTGATCTTCCTCGCTATCTCCCAGAACTGGTAACTGTGCGTGGACACGTCACGGTCTCAGAAACTTGAATGGAGGATGTAGAGAGAAATACTTGAAGAAACTCTTTCTTCTCAATTTGGTGTATTGATTTCATACACACACGAATTGCATCTCATGCAAAAATATATTGACCGATGTGGTTCGATTCTCCAAAAACAATATATATCTAAAAAATCTATATATATGACGCCTGCTCAAAATATATATCATTCACGCCTATACAGCTTTAATCACACAAAAAAATTTCCACCCCACTGCATGCTTTGTCACAAATATATATATATTATCAATAACGCCTGTTATTACGTATTTTTTTTATTATAAAAAGTCAACCTCTCTTTTATATATATATATATATATATATATATATTATTTGTATCCTATACAAATACTAATATATGTGCACACACCAATTTGCATATAATGCAATATCTTGTGTTATAATTTATATATATCTTTTAATTATCATTTTCAAATATATCTAATATATTAAAAGTGATAATAAGTATTTTAAATTTAAACTTAAATTCAATTACTTAGATAAATGATTTAGTAAAATAAAATAATCATATTATTTTATCTTCACCTAAATCCATATATCAACTAACACCCTCCAATTAATAGTTAATTCATAATTCATAATTCATAATTATCAATATAATTAAATAATCTAATTATTTAATTAATTTAACTATTAACATTCATTAATTAAATAATCTCATTATTCAATTAATTCCCGAATATATACGTGTCACTTTTGTAACACAATTAATTAGGCAATCCAATTAATTAACCGTGACCCTTGTCACCTAAATCGATCGGACTAGCAAGGGGACCTAATGGACCCACAGTATTTTGAGCTCCAATAATCCTCGGAATCATTAATTAAACTCTTTAATTAATATTCTTTGATTATTAACTCCGGTGTTATTCCACTAAAAACCCGAAGCTGCACTCTCTCAATTGCAGATGCTTTTACACAGACCGATACAACTCGGTGTCCATCGATATTGCTATTACACATGATGTGATCCTCCACAGTAGTTCATAATTAGAGCTAGGTCCTAATGTCCGTTATACCCCTCTATTTACATATATCATTTAAGTACCGTTGATTCTATAATGAACAATAAATCATATTTCCTTACGGAATTAGGAGAGCGCTCATATTGTCCAAGCCCCAATCGCCAACGTCCGCTAAAGGTCAGAGCAGGCACTTTTCTTTACAAGTCCCACAGCAACCTACAACCCTTAAGGGAACTATAGTCTACTTCTCACAAGAATGAGTGGATTCCACTGTTGTGTACAAACCTTCCCAGCCACAAGCCAAACCGTAATCCAACATACGGAGCATATTGATCGGGAACTGCATCCGACCTCACCCATGGTATATCAAAGTCCACGATCTAACCTGAAGGAGTCGATAAGACACTCAGGATTAAGATCACCCACATATAGCCATCATTAGTTGATATATATATATGAATCTCATCGGTAAACGGATCTTAGTGAGAGATTCATATAGATCATGGCCTAGTCCTATATGACCATATCATACAAGGTGCCTTCATTCCCATATCTCATATGAATGGTTCAGGATAGAATTATCGTATATTACGGAATGGACCGCAGCTATAGATTAACCACAAATAAAGTACCCAGCTTTATTTGCTATCTATGGACTCTTTAGATTGTACGTCTCTTACTGTATCCATCCGTATATGACACTCATATACACAGTTCGAGATTACATCCGGCAATCTTGGATGTTAAATATATGCACAAGCTATAAAATAAACAACACGACAATAATGAATTGAACTTTTTCTTTTATTTATTTCATAAATCCATTTACAAATTACATCTTTAGAGCACCCAACAATTTCCCACTTGCACCAAAGCATGTGAGGCATGTCTCGTAACCCTAGACCATCTAGGTGACCCGAAAACACTTTAGCTGGTAAGGTCTTCATAAATGGATCAGCATGATTGTCTTGTGAGGCTATCTTGGTGACGATCACATCTCCTCTCTACACTATCTCTCTAATGAGATGATACTTTCTCTCTATATGATTCCCTCTCTTGTGGCTTCTTGGTTCTTTGGAATTAGCCACAACACCACTGTTATCACAATAAAGTGTGATGGGCCTATCCAGATCTGGAACAACTTCCAGATCACTCAAGAAATTACGGAGCCAAACAGCCTCTTTAGCAGCTTCACAAGCAGCTACATATTCGGCTTCCATGGTGGAGTCAGCAATGTAAGATTGCTTGATACTTCTCCACACAATGGCTCCACCACCTAGAGTGAATACTGATCCTAACGTGAATTTCCTAGAATCCCTGTCTCACTGAAAATCAGAATCCGTGTATCCTAACGGGATCAAATCCTGTCTGGAATACACTAGCATATAGTCTCTCGTTCTCCGAAGATACTTGAGATTTATCTTGACAGCAACCCAATGATCCAATCTTGGGTTGGACTAGTATCTTCTGACCACTCCCACTTAATAGCAGATGTCCGATCTCGTGCATAACATAGCATACATGAGACTACCTACTACCGATGCATAGGGTACACGTCTCATATCCTCAACTTCTTGAGGTGTCTTAGGACATTGTTCCTTAGACAAGTGAACTCCATGCCTAGAAGGTAATTACCTTTCTTGGAGTTTTGCATCGAAAATTGAACAAGAATCTTATCGATATATGATGCCTGAAATAGTGCTATTAGTTTGTTCTTATGATCCCAAAAATATAACTCGCCTATCCCAAATCTTTCATTTGAATTGGCTAGCCAGCCAGCCCTTTACATCAGACAACATTCCCACATCATTCCCAATGAGTAGGATATCATCTACGTATAGACCCAAGAAAACTACTTTCTTATCAATGATACGCTTGTAGACACAAGGCTCATCGACGTTCTGCTCGAAACCATAGGTTTTGATCACATCATCAAACCTAATGTTCTAAGAAATAGATGCTTACGTAAGTCCATATATGGACCTTTGCAGCATGCAAACCTTTTGCTCTTGATCTAGAGACACGAATCCCTCTGATTGCATTATATATATACTCTTATCAAGATTGCCATTCAAGAATGCAGTCTTGACATCCATTTTCCAAATTTCGTAATCGAAATAGACAGCAATGGATAAGAGAATCCTAATAGACTTAAACATGGCTATTGGCGAGAAGGTCTCTTCATAATCGACCCCCTCTTTCTGGGTATAACCCTTGGCCACTAGCCTTGCCTTGAAGGTCTCTACCTTCCCGTCTACTCGTCTCTTTCTCTTGTACATCCACTTACACCCTATGGGTTTTACCCCATCCGATAAGTCTACAAGATCTCGGACTAAGTTAGAGTACATGAACTCTATCTCGAGATTCATGGCTTTAAGCCATTCCTCTTTATCAGGATCTTCCATTGCATTCTTAAATGTCAATGGATCATCAACACTATCAGTAAAAACAACACCTTGTCCCTCACCTATACCTAAATAGCGTTCAGGTTGTCTCACAACCCTCTCACTACGTCTAGGTGGTAGTGTATCCTGATCAGGAACCATCTGACTCTCTGATGTTTATGGATCAACAACTCTTGTTGATAAAGCACTAATCTCACCAGGCTCCAACTCATCCAATACAATCTTAGAACGAGGTTTATGGTCAACAATATAATTGTCCTAAAGAAACGTTGCATTTGTCTATACAAATAATTTGTTATCTTCGGGACTATAGAAGTGTCCACCTCTGGTCTCCTTGGAGTATCCTATAAATAGGCAGACCACAGACTTAGAGTCTAGCTTTCCAGTTTTGTCCTTCAGCACGTGTGCTGGACACCCCCATATGTAAAAATGTCGTAAACTAGCTTTACTACCATTCTACAACTCTAGGGGAGTCTTAGGAACAGATTTGGATGGCACCACATTCAAAATGTATGCCGCTATTTATAACACATACCTAGAAGGAATTTGGTAATGATGAAAAACTAATCATAGATCTCACCATTTCCATTAGGGTTCTATTTCTCCTCTCCGCTACACCATTTTGCTAAGGTGTACCGGGAGCTGTGAGTTGAGATACTATCCCACACTCGACCATAAAGTCTTCAAACTCTTGGTCAAGGTACTCACCTCCACGATCCGATTGCAATGACTTGATAGTCCTACCTAATTGGTTCTCAACTTTAGCTCGAAATTCTTTGAACATTTCAAATGTTTCCGACTTCCGTTGCATTACGTAGACATATACGTATCTTAAGTAGTCACTATAAAGGTGACATAATACTCATAACCACCCCTAGCTTTAACATTCATTGGTCCGTAGACTTCTGTATGTATAAGCTCTAACGGTTCTTTTGCTCTAAGCCCTTTTCCAGTAAAAGGTCTCTTAGTCATCTTACCTTCCAAACAAGATTCGCAGACAGATAAAGTGCCAACCTTTAACTCACTTAAAGGTCTGATTTTTACTTGTCTGTCTATCCGGTCAAGGTTGATATGACCAAACCTTAGATGCCAGAGATACGTGTCATTATCTGGAGAAATCTTATGTCGTTTAGTTTTTGGTTTTTCAAACTTAAACATTTTGGTGTTGAGCAGTGTAGTATGTATTAACGGTCTTAACACATACAAATTGTTTTCATTAATTCCTAAACAAATATTCAGACCATTCTTTCCAATAATAACAGACTTATTATTAAAAGAAACATCATATTTTTAATCTAACAACTTAGAAACAAAAACAAATAACGTGTAAATCCAGGAATATAAAATACATTGTCCAACAATATATAATTATTACAAAAATGTAATCTAATTATGCCCACTGCTCGTGCTGACACGACATCCCCTGACCCTATATGCATTGAGAAGGCTCCCTCCTCTAGCTATGTTCAAGAATCAGTCCATTGTAAAGAAGAACAAACATGGTAAGTGGCCAATAAATCAACTATCTAGGGTTAAGAATCATCTTCCACTAAACATGACTCAAGAACAAGTAAATCATATTTACCTTTCTTGGACTACATCTTTCTTTGGGCTTTCTTGGGTTTGGGCTTACCCTTCGCCTTCCCAGCAGACCTGTTCCTCTTTTAATTATTTGAGGAGGAAGATGGTTCGGCAACATTTGCCTTACCTGTCTTACCCTGGTTGTCCTTAGTTAAGGACTCAAAGGTAGTGAGCTCATTAAGCAATTGTGTGAGATTTAACTTTAACTTGTTCATCTCGTAGTTGCTCTTAAACTGATCGAAACTCTTCGAAAGAGTCGTCAGTATGATGCTCACTTGACTGGGTTTGTCAATGGCCCCGCCATTGACTTCTGCCATGTTGAAGTAGGACATCATGCTCAGGACATGTTCCCGAACTGACGTACCTTTCTTCTTACTAGTAAGCATAGTGGAACGAACAACTTTGTGTCGCTCTTGCTCGGAGGGCTGCCTGAACATAGCTTGCAATGAATCCAGAATTTTGAATGCTGTAGTCATTGCTTCATGCTTTGTGACAAGCATGTCTGTCATAGAAGCCAACAGATATGTTATGGCCTTCTCATCAGATGAGACCCATCGCTCGTATGCCTCACGAACAGTTCCTGTGGCATTGGCAACAGGTGCTGGAGGACATTCCTCTGTAAGCACAAACTTGAGGTCCTTGGTGACCAATATTGCATTAATGTTAAGTTTCCACTTAGTGTAGTTATCACCAGTTAATTTTTCGTTTGAGAGAATTTGAAGTAATGCAGAAGACATTATTGCTGAAATAAATAAAACACTCATTCAGTCATTTATTTAAAACAAGTGCGAGTGATTTGGCATAAATTTAAAAATGATGCATGCACATGTTTAACGAATTAGAACTACCCTAAAACTAGTTACTATAACACGACAATCCAACACACCACAAAGAAGTGCCGCCTTAGGGTCGGTCAAGTCTTTACATGTTAGACTGAGACATTCTCAATCAAATAATATTCTAGAATAAATCTTATTCCATATCATTCAACCATCGTTCATGCAGTCAGGTTTTTAATTAACAAACTTAATCAAAACCTTCGTGAGTGTAACCCACTATTTCATATCTCACGAGCTTAACTCGAGAATTGCCGCCTTAGGGTCGGTCAATCCCGAAATACCCTCAGAAATCCTATCTGTTAGGAAGTCAACCTTGGTCTCCTTAGAGAGGACGAAAGCAAAGCTCTCACGAGGCCCCACTCGGATCTCACGGTGTTGAACTAATGATGGAGACCATGAGATATATATGTCATATATCCCTCTCCCACTCACTATTTTAAAATTAAACCGTTAATGCACCTAGATTCTACAGAATTAAATGACTAACTTCAATCAAGTTATCTAGCGCATTAACTAATTAGAACCAAATTCTAATTAACTAATAAATTATTAATGATTTTTAACAATTAAAAATCTAATCTATTAGTGAATAATCTAAGCCTTTGTAAACTATTTACTAGGGTTAGATTATTATGTTAGTGTTTACCAAGTTTTAACTATTAAAACTCTAACACTTTATTTGGATCATTTATTATTAGGTAATTAATCATATTAATCCTAATTACGATAAATGACCCAGATAAAGTGTTAGAGTTTTAATAGTTAAAACTTGGTAAACACTAACAGAATAATCTAATCCTTCTACGCGATTTTTCCAGGTCTTCAATATAGGTTACATTTTTTTTTTACTATACAATAACATTAATATATATATATATATATATATAATACAACCATAAACTCTAAATCCACAGTACCAAATAATTAACGATCAATCATGTTTTTGTAAAATAAAAAAATAAAAAAAAAATATACATACAAAACCATCATACAGTCAATTTAAATTGTGCCTACACAATTCATACATACAGGAGCATCGAAAACAATTTCTTGTTTCGAAAAATAAAACCTGCCTTTAATACCAATTGTTAGGACCCCGTTCACCGGTTAAGCAGCTGAACTAGGTTTTAAAATTTTTATACATATCATAATCTATATTTGGGACCAGTGAACTTGGGATCATAATTATTTTTTTGAACTAATACATACAATATGTATACACAGGAAATTGTAATCAATCAAATTAGAAAAACATACCAACGTTTAGAGGCTCCTTCACTTTACGTTATACTCATGTCTGAATCAATCTTACTGACATTTGGAAGCTCCTTCACTATATAATGTGCTCTTATCTAAACTACTCGATCTTTCTCACTATCTCCCGAGACTAGTAACTGTGTGTGGGCGCGTCACGGTCTTAGGAACTTGAATTGAGGATGTGGAGAGAAATACTTGAAGAAACTCTTTCTTCTCAATTTGGTGTATTGATTTCATGCACACATGAATTGCATCTCATGCAAAAATATATTAACTGATGTGATTCGATTCTCCAAAAATAATTGATTTACAAATGCTTAGATTATTATGTTAGTGTTTACCAAGTTTTAACTATTAAAACCCTAACACTTTATTTGGGTCATTTATTGTAATTAGGATTAATATGATTAATTACCTAATAATAAATGATCCAAATAAAGTGTTAGGGTTTTAATAGTTAAAACTTGGTAAACACTAACAGTTAATTAAAGACTCCCGAAAGCATCTCCATCATCATACCGCACCAGGGATAAAACGTGTACACCCCCACCCCCCGGTGTGCTCCTGATACATATCATCGTGTTTGGTAGTAAAGTCAGGCTCCCCCTTCATCCAACCCTCCGTAAGGCACTTCACGTTCTACAGCTGGCCCCCTTCAAGCTTACACCAGGATTCTAAAGACACCTGGTGGGCTTTCTCATGATTTGGAAAGAGCAATGCGAGAAAGACAAGATCGACAGGGAGCCGAGACCAGATGAGTTGAGGTTTGTCTTGCAGGTCACTAGCTCGTCCCCCGGTCCAAAGAGGTAATGTTATGCCCGAGCCTAAAATAGCTTAAATTTCATCGTCATTGGTGTTACCAAGAAGGATTCTCCTTAGAAGGATGAATGGCCATGGTAGGTGGGGACTAAGGGAGCTCTATTCACATCGGTGGTACTGAGTACATGGTTCCTACTCAGTTCAATAGTAACCCAGTTTGGGAGAAAGTCACCCTTTCTTCGGAATCAAGGTTGATCTTGAGGGCTATTGTCGGTCGAAACTTCGTTAACCTACAGTACCCCGCTTCTAACCCCATCGATGCTGGTAGGGTGGACCGCTACCTGCGTATCTTTACCGATTCCCTAGGTAAGATGAACCTCTCTATTTCTGTTGATACGTGTTTCCTACTTGTCATTGGTGTATTCTAACTCTTTTTGCTAATTTCTACAGTTTCTACTGCCCATTACTGGTCCAGAATGAGTCTAGACCGCTAGAGGATTTTCTTCCTCCTTTGGTTTTTACCCCACCTAGGTCTCCTACATTCAAAAATGCTAGGACTCTTCCTCCTCCTGCCATGGCAATAAGTGAGAGACACATCATTGTGGGATTCCTAGGGTACCTCTCATATCTCCTCCCAGTCCTATATCTCAAATGGATGTATTCGTATCCAGGTTGACCAAGGGGAGAGGTACGGGTTTTATTGCTTTTGCTGCCGCTACTACTGCTGATGCTTCTGCTTCTGCTTCTGCCCTTAACATTGCTATTGTTACTGCTCTAATTCCCTTACCTGTTTCAGTGCCTTCTAGGGTAGGAAAAGGTTCAGAAAATGGTACTGCCACTACTGTGGTGGCTCATCAAGATTGAACTTGATCTCGATCGAGAGTTATCGATCAGAATGAGGTCTTAGATCAGTTCATCTTGGCTTGTCCTAGTGAGAGCTTGAGTCCCATAACCTCGATACCTTCTGACATCCTGCTCACCAAGGGTTTCGTCTTTACTGTTGAGGTAAATGGAAGTCACATCCTGTTTTATTACTGCTCTGATACATTCATGACCGGTACTTAGGTGGTAACTCACTTGATTACTGTGATTTGCAGACTTTCAAATACAACGTTGCGGTGAGCCATTAGATGTCTTCATTAAGGGTGTGTACTAAGAATGCTGAAGCCCAGCTTGAAAAGACCCAAGACGGGCTCGTCTAGCTGCAGAAGGATAACTAGGGATTGAGCCAAGCCCTAGATCAAACCATCAAGTCCCTTAAGAATGCCCAAGGTAGCATAGAGTGAAACAAAACACGCATATGATATCGAGGTCTTCCGGTTAAAATGTCATGCCTTGGAGAGGGACCTCGTAAGGACAAGGTTCGGAAGCTAGAATGGAAGATTTAAGACATGCGTGATAAGGTGGCTAGTTGGGAGCCGGGGTCGATTTTTTTTTTGGGATGGCTACTTCTATGTTATGTTTCATACTGCTCAAGCTCTACCCCTATTTTTGATTTGGCCATCATCGTAAATTGAAACAGGGAGGAAATCTTGAAAAAGGCTAGGAAGATGTCGGCTGTGCTACAAATTGAGTAGGAACTTCACGAGCTGGTGGCACTGACAAGGGCATAGATGATGACAAAAATCAGCAGCTTTCCCTCTCTCTTCCGACAAGTATGAGAGCTAACAGGACATATCCTCCTTTGAGGACCCCAGATGAAGTTGCATTTCAGGTTGAAGAGGAAGCCTTCACCTTGCTTGCTTCCCCATCCAAACTTGTTTAAATAACAGAGGATCAGCCTGCTTTTAAGGAGGTGAAGGTTGTACATGTTACCATTAAAGAGGTCTCTAGGCGAGCTGTAATTCATACCGTAACTCAGGATATCATGTTAGGGGTTCAATCTGATCCAACTCAGGTGGAAGTTCCAGTTAAGGCAGAGTGAGTACAGGTAGAGGAGCAGGCTGGAGATGAATATGTGGTGTGGTAAGTTCCAAGAGATGGATTAGGGAGGCCACTAGGAAGGGATTGATGAGTGAACCAAATTCTCTAGCCTTCGGGGTCGAAAAGGTCATTCTCATTGAGCATAAATTGACCTCATTCAGGGTGCAACACTTTGAACTAGAGAGTAATGAAATCAAGCTCCGAGCCATTCTAGACCTCCTAGAAGAGAAACAAGATCGGGTATCTGAGAAAGTAACAGTTTACCAGAACAAGATCGCTAGATATTTCAACAGAAAGGTCAGAGCCAGAAACTGCAAGAGGACTTGGTTCTTAGGAAAGTGACTTTGAATACCCGAAAAAAGTCAGATAGGGTCCTATGACCCAACTGGGAGGGACTATACTTGGTGAAGGTAGTAGTCCACAATGGGGCATACAAGCTTGAAGACATGGATGGTCGGCCCATCGACCACACCTGGAATGCTGAGCATTTAAGGAAGTTTTATCCCTAGGCAGGGGACTTTTTAGCAGACTACCTCCATCAAGGTTTTAATAAGTTTCTCAAACAGCAATGTACCACATCTGGAATATCAATGTACCCCCATCTTGAACATCAATAAAGTCTGCTATTTTTCTCCATCTCTGGTTATACTCTCCATGAATAAATTCACCACCCCCTGCCAAGAAAGGTCTGAGTATAAGAGCATTGTTTCCACCCAGATCTTGAGACAATGATAGCTAGATGGCATTCCTGATACCTTGGTCGGGCTACCACCCCCAAGAAGGGTCTAAGTATAAGAGCATAGCTGCCATCCAGATCTCGAGACCAGGATAGCTCGATAGCATTCATGATGCCTTGGTCGGGCTACCACCCCCAAGAAGGGTCTAAGTATAAGAGCATAGCTGCCATCTAGATTTCGAGACAAGGATAGCTTGATAGCATTCCTGATGCCTTGGTCAGGCTACAACCCCCAAGAAGGGTCTGAGTATAAGAGCATACCTACCATCCAGATCTCGAGACCATGATAGCATGATAGCATTCCTGATGCCTCGGTCAGGCTACCACCCCCAAGAAAGATCCAAGCATAAATACAAGTTTGTCTACAAGATCGAGGTCACCATGATAAGATACCTTTTCGAACGTCGGAGAAGAGGTATCTAGGTTGTTACAACACAGCTTTTGCCCAAGTATCAAATACCGGATTAATATTAACCATTGGTTTTTCATATATGTGTGATTTCCTATATCGCCAGGTTAAGGTTTGTACTAGGAATAATCAAAAGTGTGAGACATAATGCAAGGGGACTCCTCCCCAAGATATGAATTCCTGCCAAATGATGAGAATTGGAGCTAGACGCCTACCCAAATAGTAGACTTATACTTAACGGATTCAAAAAAAATTCTTTACTTGATTAAATTAAGTCAGGATTACAATAGAGGTAGCATCTAGATCGAGGTAAGGAATGAAGCAAGTAGTTTTCAACTAGGTTTGATGTTCAAGATCAGGGATCAATCAAAGCAAGCATGAAGAAAATCATAATAAATTTTCATTAATGATAAGGGAGCTTGTCCCCTTGCAAGGCTACATTCATCAGTTAGGGAGCCCAACCCCTGATTTCGGGTAACATCTATAAATAAAAATGAGAAAGGATTGATAAAAATTGGTCATGAATATAGCAGGGTGCCCACCCCCATTTCCTGGCAATCAAGACAGTAGATTACATCAAGCTCTAGATCTCTCCTAGTTCCCTCCCACTACTCATCCTCCTTGTTGATCTCTGTCTGCTCCCCTCTTTCTGGTTGTTGCTCATCTTGGTTGGCCACTCCTACCAACCCTCCTTTCGGAGGCTCCTCAACTGCTTGATGTAAGGCCTGATTCTTCTCTAAGACATCGTTAACCACTGCCATAACTTCAGGAGGAATGGCCGTATCCTGAGTTGTAGCTGATGCCGTCTCTGTTGCCATCTGCTCAAATCCAGACTCTGTAAATAGAATTTAGGCCAAGGCAGAAGCCCTTTTCTATATGTCTCTCCCCCTCTCTCGTTCGTGCATAGGCATATTTATACGCAGTCCAACTAGGTTAGATTTGTGGTTCTCCTACCATTAATTTCTCAATCCATTCCCTCATTATCGGGTGGGATTATTTATTTAAATATCATTGACTTTGGTTTGAAAAAGGATTTGAGAATATCGTGGAGGGATATGAGTTTTTTTCCTATTTGAATTCTGTGACTTGCCCTGCACATATGTAGCGCAAGTTGGAGAAAGGAAACGATCCTGTGTACTCCCCTGGTAAGATTCATCATGGAGGTCACTGAATATGGTGTTCATTACCTCGAAGGGCAAGGTACACCTATGTTCTTGTATTCGTGTTAGGAGCTTGACCTGACCTTTCCAGGTCCCTTTAGAGCTTAAAATGACTATGTCGACGCTCTTTAGTGGTAACGGAGATTCCGTGAGTTTCTTCCTTCCTATTTAGGTGGACCCGATTCTTTCCTTGGTAAATAGGAGCGACATTATAGTATGAACCTGATGCCCTCACGGGCGTCTTTATATAATCGAGAAAGTTGGCGAGCTTCTAGAGAGGTCGCGAGGTATTCCGACCCCGGAAATCCTAGGTCTTTCCTCATCGACCTTGCTTCGGTCTCTTATGTCAACTTAAGAAGCTCGATCTTATCATGTTGAGCTTTACCTAGGGTGTTCCTAGGGTGTGATGACCTCGCCTTGCTTCCACAGGGTCGTACAGTAGCTTGACCTTGGGAACCTCGGTACCGTGATGAGAAATCTTGAATTTGGAGCTTGGTTAGGAGAGTGACCAATTTTCCTTTGGTCCCTTACCAATTCGAGGGTTTTGTAGTCCAAGTCAAAATAGGATTCTAAATCCTATTTTAATTTGGTCACCACTAGGATTTGAACCTGTGACCACTAGGATCAAAATAATATTTATTATTTTTAATCTTTTTGTATTAGTCATGCTTCGAACCTGTAACCTCCTATTAATAATTAAATAATTAATAATTCTTAGTTATTAATATAATTCAATTATTAATATACTAATCAAATAATCTTATTATTTAATTAGTTCTCTGAATTCATTCGTGTCACTTTTATAACAAAAATAATTGGACTATCCAATTAATTTAACCGTAACCCTTGTTATCAATAATCATAAAGGACTAGTTAAGGGACCTAATGGACTCACAGTTTTGATCTCTAATAATACTTAAAAATATTAATTAAACCCTTCATTTAATATTCCATGATTATTGACCTCGGAGTTACTCCACTAAAAACTCGAGGCTGCACTCTTGAAACTACAGATGTATTACACAGACTGAAAACTCAGTGTCTATTGATATAGCTATTACATATGGTATGATTCTCCACAAGTAGATCATAGTTATAGCCAGGTCATAAAGTCCGTTATATTTCTCCAATTATATCTTTTTCCATTAAGTATCATTGATTCTGTAATGAACAATTATATCATATCTTCCATTACAGATTAATGAGAGCGGGTAATTGTTCAAGCCCCGAATCAACCTTTAAAAGAACTACTCATCTACTTCTCACAAAAAAGAGTGTATTTCTCTGTTGTGTGTAAACCTTCCCAGCCACAAGCAAAACCGTGACTCCAAAATATTGAGTTATTGATCAGGAACATTACTTTTATCTCACCCATGGTGTGTTAAAAGCCACAATCCAACCTAAAGGAGTCAGTAAGACACTCAGGATTAAGATCACCTATATACAACCAATATTTGTCATATACATGAATCTCTTCATTTAACAGATATTGGTGAGAGACTTATATAGATTGTGGCCTTGTCCTATACGATGTCATCGTATAAGGTGCCTCCATTCCCACGTCACTACATGAGTAGTCTAGGATAAGACCACTATACATTACAAAATGAACAACAGCTATAGATTAACCATAAACAAAGTACCCAACATTATTTGCTCTCTATGGACTCTTTAGATTGCACGCCTCAAACTTAATCCTTCTACATATGACTCTAATATACTTAGCTTGAGATTACATCCTGCAATCGTAGATGTTTTGTACACATGATATAAGCGTACAGATGTTAATAAATCAATATTTATAGAATGAAAAACTAACTTCTTTTGTTCATATTTTTATAATATTTGCATATTACAAGCTTTAAGGCATAAACACCAACAACATTTTCCTCTACTATAAAATAAAATACCTAAAATGCCATCAACCGTTAACTATTTTGTTATATGTTTAAAATATATAAGGGTAGAAAGGTAAATGGACAAAAACTTAAATTTAAAACAAATTAAATATAATATAATATATATGTATATACATAATAGTTTACGATAACCAAAAATTCGTTGGGATGGAAAATTCTTATTAACACCCTCAAACTGCAACCTGGTATATTGCAGTGGGGTTGGTACCTCTAGTACCGGGGTTTTGTATGAGTAAGATGTAAGGTGCAGTAGGTAGGAGTAAAATACACCGCCGGTCGAGGCTTCAAGGAGAAAGAGAAGATATGGCGCTTGAGGTTCCCTTATTGGTGTGAAGGGTTGGGGCTGGTCCTGATCCCTAGTCCTTGGTTGGTATTGATACCCAGTCATGGAACCTGGTCCTGGTACCTAGTCTCTTCTCAAGGTCTCCACTGCAGTTCCTTGATCCAAATAACAAGCAAGGAGGAGGGCTCATCTAGCTCAAGTGTCAGATTCTCAAAAAGGTTGCTCACTTCTATAGAGAGGGTACAAGGGAGTTTCCCGACTCTCTAGTTCTCTGACTCCTTTCTAGCGGATCCAGATGGTTTTTCCTATCTTTATATGTGACTTGGCATGCAGATAAGAGAGCTAAAACTAGTGAGGTTAGAGTCTAACTCACATACATGCATAATAAAAGAGATAGATGGGGTAATGACAATTCTTTTGTTAGAATTGGACTCACCTAGGGGGAAAAAGCATCACGAATGATCATATGCTAAAAAACCCCGATGCAGTATCTAGAGGAAGGAGAGAGACCCTTCTTTATATATATCACAAGAAATGCTTCGGGGAGCTTTCACAAATAGCAAAGTAGTACAACTTAGGTGCTCCGAAGAGCTTACACAAGGGTGGTGTAGAGAGAATTCAGCAAGGGTGCCTTTGATGCTGGAGGCGGTGGCACACCCATGCTCCTCATTTAGTAGAACTTTCTTAGTGGGTGATCATGGCTCTCTTTTCGTAGATCGGTCGAATAATGGATTAGCTCCTTATTGGATAGAGCTTTGTCATATTTATATGTTCTAATTCTTGTTGCTCACTCCGTGTTAATCAATTCGCAATCATAGGAACACTGATTTGGCACTAACGAAGTTAACTATTTTCTTATTAATGGCATTGTGAATAGCCATTTAAGAGTTATCTTATTTCTTATTAATGGCGTTGTGAATGACCATTAAAAAGTTGACTATCTTCATTAATAAGGTTGAATATCTCCATTAATAGAGTTGACTATCTCTATTAATAGAGATAAGGTTGATTATCTCCATTAATAGGGTTGACTATCTCCATTAATAAAGTGACCGGAGAGGTCAACTTTCTCTTCTTTTGGTTGGAGAGTACTACGGGCTTTGTTCCTTTGGACGCTGTCTTGTTCTAGGTTGGCTCCCTAACGCACCAGCCCCTTCTTTCTAGGTGGTCTTTCTCTTGACGTGTTAGAGCCTTTCTGCCATTGTTTCCCAATCTAGACGGGGTGGAAGGTGCTTGGTCCAAGACAGGTACCACGATACTAGGGTATCAGGTACCATGGACCGTGATATTGATGCTCTTAGGTATCAAGGAACCGGTCTGGCGTAACATTGTGGCTCTCTAGATCAGTGTTTCTCAGTAACGGAGAGGCATGATGGTCCCGATCCAGGTCTTATCAGAAATCAACCAGATGGAAAATTCTTCTTTAGACCCCTGCCAAAAAGGTTGTTAACAGTTTATTATTTGGTAAACATGTAAATTGGTAAAGAAAACTTAAACGAAAATTGTTTAACAAATAATAAAGTTTAAAAAATCAGATTTTAGTTATTTTAAAAAATTCTTCCTATCTTTATTAAAAAAAATCATATTTTAATTAAAAACAAATGAAAAAAAATCTTCATCATCGTCATCTCATCCACTATCTCCTAAACCCTAACCTAATCCATCACAACACTAAATCCTAGCCACCACCATCACTCAAAGACCAAACCTTAGCCATTACTACCACTCTAACATCAAAACCCTAGCCACCTCCCTAACCCATCGAAATCACACAAGCCCTCATCCCCACTAATGTCAATCCCATTTCAGTTGAGGAGATCAACGCTCAATCTTCTTTTGATTGCCATACCTTTCAGGAATTACACCTGCCTTCTATCCCTTTTCTTGTCATTCTTTCTCTCTCCCTCTTTATCTTCACATCAGGGTTGAAGCCAGTTCCAAGCTTCATCTTTTTTTAGCCACCGTATCTTCCATCATTCCATCATTCCATCATACTCTCTTCACATCGGGTCAAACCCGATTCTATGTCAAACCGAGTATTATTGCTAATGATGATTATTGTTGTTTTGTATGTTGTAGTTTGGTGGTGTTGACGATGATGATGTTTTCTATTTCATTAGTTTCATGATTTTTTTGTTGTAAATTTTTATGGTGGTGATGATGGAATTATTGTGCTTCTGTGGTGGTTCGGCCTTGTAGTGTTCCTTCCTAGGGCATTTGGTGGTTTGCGCTTCATCATACTCTAACTTGACTCGAAGCTGTTTATCTAATTCTATCTATTGAAGAGCTCTCGTGTATGCTTCTTGGTATGTCATGGGCTTGTTTATGTAGAATAATCTCCAAAGTTTCCAAACCCAAAGGTTTGCTAAGGTTCTCCTTCGGCAAAGATGCTTATTTGGATCACCTATTTGTGGAATCTTTCCACATATGACTTAAGTGACTCCCCTCACTACTGCACCACGGACTAGAGTATGGTGGGGTCCTTCTGACGTGGTTTAACCACTATAAATTAGGCACAGAAGTCCCCTGATAGGCAGATGAAAAAGTTCACACAACTAGATGGAACATCCTGAACCAAGTTTTGGCGAAATCGCTCAATGTTGAAGGGAATATCATGCACATTGCCTTTCTTGAAGCATTTTGGACCTCCATATGATGTATAAAGGACTCTAGCTGGCTAGATGGGTATTCCTGATCGTGCAAAATTTGTTATTTATTTTGGTTCTCACTTCTTTAACCTTTATCTCGTTTTCGGGTGTGTTTGCGTCTCTTACGGCTCTTTATTTGTGTTTCCGGGTGATTAGGTACATTTCGGTATATTGGACAAAAGATGTAGATTTGTGCAAAAAAAGCCAAAAGAATTGTTGAAGAGCAAAAGGGTCTTTGTACGGTTCTTGTACGAGTCTTGACCAGCGCACAACCTGCGCACTAAGAAGGAAGTAGAAACAAGGCCATTGTGTGGGTCTACACCCGCGCACCATCACACAAGTGTCCGTCCATTTCACTTAAGCTAGGAGATAAAAATCAGGGCATCAGGTAAATGCACGGGTCCAGACCCACGCATTTGGCGAATCAGACAGCCAGATCAGCAGTTTTTAGACCTAATCTTGGGACCCTATAAATATATCTAGTTCTTATGATCATAGAGAGAATTCCAATTCTAAGAATCATTTTTTATTCACATCTCCAAACACATCCTCTCTAACAAATAACCTAAATTTAGGAATCATTCCCCACCAAATCTAACCATCCTCCATCATCATCTACTCAAGGACACTTGGAGATTGGATCAATGCTTTAAGAAATGAGGAGTTTCTCTTTATAGGTCTTCTCTATCTCTTTTATCCTTGCTATTTTATTGTAATTTTCATGAGTAACTAAACATCCCACTAAGGGATTGATGTGAAACATTTGTGGACATTGGGCTTTGTAATGAACTCTATTTTATTCTAATTAAATCTATCAATTATGTTTCATTCATTGTTTTAATTATTTCCTTTGATTAGTTTGTCTTTGATTGTACATTCCTCTTCTAGCTAATTGATTGAGGGAATTAATTGAGTAGTTGACTAGGTATACATCTATTTGGTCTTCTTTAACTCATGTGCTTGTGTGGGTGATTGGGTATACATCTACTTAATCTCTCTAAGCTAAATTGAATCCTCAAGTGAGACCCGGACTTAATAATCTCAATTTTTAATCTAATCTTGAATTGGTGGTCAATTCTATCCATCTAGGTTGATTGCTTGTGATAGGTTATGCATCAACACTATACATCTAAGTTGGTGAATTTATAAAGAGATTAGTCCCATAATTGGATAGATGTGCATTCATGAACAATTGTGAGTGGCCAATACTATACATCTATATTGGAAACTTATGAGGGAATACAACCGATACTATACATCTAGATTGGTTGCAATCGATTTATATGCATTCATTTCATAAGAGTTCATACATTCCCATAATTCACTTGTTGGATCCATTAATTCCTTAGTCTTAACAATCATATTTGACACCCATTGCATATTAACACTAATTGCATTTATGATTAACTTTCTAATTGTAGTTTGCATCTTTATTATTAACCTTTCAAACAACAAACCATTTACCTTTACTTTTCATGCTTAGCTTAGTTTAATATTAGTTAACAAGTTTTAGCCATCCGATTTCCCTTTCTAAGTGGACGACACCTGACTTACCATTGTACTTGTTTTGTAAGCTATTAATAGCCAAATTTGGCTAGAGACCAAAGGTAAATTTTCCACTCTCTTAGCCAGAGTCCAAATATGAGATTACGTGGCATGGTACCAAGGGTTCTGGGGTCGAGCTATTAGGTGACCCCGCAGAAGCGAGAAAAGGTCTTCATGCTCTAGGAACACCCCAGCTTAAGCTAGACATGATCATATCGAGCTCCATACATCGAAAAAGGAACCCAAGGCAAGACCGATAAAAGACGACCTAGGCTCCCGAAGGTCGAAATACCTCGCAACATCCTCAAAAGCCCGTCATCCTCTTTAGACGCAAAGAGAGACCTATAAGGACTTTAAGTTCATACTACATTATTGCTCCATTTCACTGAGGGAAGAATCGAATCTATCTGGATAGGTAGGAAGAAGCACGTGGAGGCTCCGTTACCATTGAATAGCGCCAACTTGGTCATCTCAAACTCCAGGGGACTTGGAATGGTCATATCGAGCTCCTAATATCAAAACAAGAGCATGGATATACCTCGCCCTTCAAAACAGTGAACACTATTTTCGGTGACCTCTATGATGCATTTTACCAGGGTAGTATACATGATTGCCTTCACTCTCCGACTTGTATTGAAACATTGCGTACACGTAGGACAAGTTATTGAGTCTAAAGAGAAAACAAACTTATCACTAGCCAAAATATTCTCGATTTCGTCATGCAGCCAAAATTAATGACATTCAAATAGAATATCCTGCCCGACAATGAGGGATTTGATTTAGAAAAATAATGGCGGGAGGATCAAGAGTTTAACCTAGTTGGACTATGTATAAATACGCCCAAGCATGCACGTGAAAAAAAGGGGGTTGAACGATAGATAGAACAAAAGATAGACAGTAAGAAGATCTTACTTTAGCCTAAATTCGGTTAACAAAACACGGCTATAGTTGTTATCTACTACTCGGCAAGCACGAAACCACTGCACCCATTGTACCCAAGAGAGATTGAGAGTATTTGAGTGATTCTTGTACGGTACATGTGATTCATTTTGTTCACAATAAAGCAGTTCAATTTTCCACTACATATTGTGTTCATATACAGTCTAATACCCAACACCATACGAACAAACCAGGTACCCACCCCTCCCACCATCTCCGAGGTAGTGGTCTAGAGGGTGCTAACTGAAATTCCTCACTCTGAGCGAATTTTCGGTTAACAATTTCAGGCACCGTCTGTGGGAACACCCACAACTAATTTGCTCAAAGTTTACGTGTTTGTTGTTCTACATGGACTATGAGGCTTCGCTCTTCCCAGGGATAACCTGAGGTTTCAGAACAACCGTCTGCTGCTTTAACACGAATGGCCATAAATAAGAATAGAAAATCTGGGCATCAAAACCACGCTTCGGTCCAGCCGACTGTTGCACGAGCTCCTGGCCCTCCTATGATAAGCCAGGTCATGCTCGACCAACAAGCAGCAGCCTTCGGGGAGAACATCTACCTTCGCATGCTCGTTGAGGGTATCACAATCCAACTGGCAAATCCCAACACTCATAGAGAGTCAAGTAGATCCAGAAACAGACAACCCGCTTTCGACCGATTGGGACCTCCCCCACTAGAGCCAGCCCATGACATGATAGGGCTTCAACCCTCGATCCGGGATAGGCTAGGGCCAATGTCCCCAGTGCCTGGTTGGCCATCGTGCTATCAACACAAGCAAGTCAAATTCACAGTTGTTGCCTTGTCAAAGAAACAGTGAGAAACCCCTCATCCCGCAGCTTCTAGGATGGAAACCCGGGATAGAGGAGAAAGTAGCCAGCAAAGCCCCTGGGCAGATCCCGCTACTGAAGAAGACCAGGTCGAAGTCTTCAATTTATCTGAAGGACTTGATAATGATGGGTCTGAGGTCGACTCAAAGAAGCATGGGAATAAGTGCCTGAGGGATCAGCTGGAAAAGATACAGAAAGAGATCCAGCAGATAATGAAGGGTAAAAGCAAGGAGGCCAAGAAAGACCCTTTGAGTGAAATTAATGCTCCATTTACCAGAAGGATCCGGAAAACTGAGCTCTGGTCGAAATTCAAAAAAATCGGTAGACAAGTTCTCCAAAACTGAGGACCCCTTGAGCCATCTGGAGAGCTTTGTCCAACAAATGGAAGTCCAGAATACTACCAATACTGCCATTTGCAGGATGTTCCCTTCCACAATGACTGATTACATAAAGACCTGGTTCAGAAAGGTATCCGCTGGTAGCACGGATTCAATCACGAAACTGTCAATCGATTTCTGCTCGCAGTTTTAAGGGGTCAAACTGTGCCCAAAGGATCCCATCCACCTTCAGTATACTGTCCAGGAGCGATTTGAGACACTTCGGTCATATATAGAATGTTTTCACAAGGAAGTCATCCAGATGGGGGTTTTCGCCTAAAAAGAAACCCTCACCAGCTTCCAGTGGAACCTGTCGGCAGGCAAGCTCTTTAGATACTTCGCCAAATGACCTCTAGAGACTTACCATATGGCCTATGATTAGGCTCTTGAGTAGATCGAGATCGATGAATAATTCAAGGTCAAGATGGAGCATGACGATATGAGAGCAGTGAAATGCCAAAAGAAGGAAGTGTCTGGATCTGCGTTAGCTCAAAAAATACAGAATAAACCTCCCAACAGGTCGACGTACCGCTCCCCCACTTTCTGACCTCGGTAAGAGAGGTATCCTATAAGGCAAACCCCTCCGCGAGCTTCACCTTTTCCAAGGAAGGTAGCCTCCATAACACGAGATGATAGAGGGTACGATCACTACATCTTATTAAACGCATCCCGTGAAACAATCTACCTCACCGCTCGGGACAATGGGCTACTCTAGAAGCCTGTACCTATGAAAGCTCTAGTAGACAGGAGGAACTGGTACAAGTACTGCAAATTCCATGAATACAAAAGGCACAACACTTCAGAGTGTTATAGCCTGCGTAACCAGATTGAAGCTCTAGTGAGGGAATGATGTTTGGTAGAATTCTTGCAGCAGGACAGGGACAACATCCAAACCAGAAGAGAGGTACAAGCAGAGATTCGTGATCATGCTAAGAAGAGAAGAAGGAACATAAGTATTTGATGCAGCAAATTCAAGTTATTCATACCATCAGTGGAGGGCCTACATTGGCAAGCACCTCTCTTCTAGGAAAAACCATGCAAGGAAGATTCCATGTGCAGGTGAGGGCTGGGGTATCTTCAAGGTCGACCAAAGCCCGGCTGGCCCATCCAAGTCAGTGTAAATTATTTCCACTTAGGTAGCGTCTATAATATCGCGCAGCCTCATGATGATCCCAAGGTGATCACGGTGCAGATGGCAAACTGAGTGGTTCACAGCGTGCTCGTCAATACAGGTAGTAGTATAGACATTCTTTTTAAAGACACCTTGGAGAAACTGAATTTAAAGCATTGATACTATAACAGGTGCACAACCCCACTGTATGGATTCACCGGGGATTCAATCATACAAATGGGATCAAAGATCCTCCCTCTGATAGTTGGAATTGTACCTCTCTAACAAAATGTTATGACAGACTTCGTTGTAGTTGACACCTATCAAACTACAACGCGATATTAGGGAAACCATTCATATCATCCTTGAAGGTAGTCTTGTCCATCTACCACAATGTCTTAAAATTCCCAATGGGAAACAAGGTGGGAGAAGTACGCGAGGACCAATAAGCGGCTAGAAAATGCCATACAGTGTCCGCCAATCCGACGGCTTTGGTGAAACAATTTATGTAAGTAGCAACAATCCAAGATATGGAAGCACTAAGGATGACCCTGGAAGATATGGAGCCCGCTAATTATCCAGAAAATGACCCCATGGTACTGGATGAGGAAGTGGAGAGCAGAGAATGTGCTAGTCAGTACCCCGTGGACAAGCTGCAGGAGATACCCATAAAAAATGATGACCCCTCCAAAGTTGTCAAGGTCGGAGCTACCCTCGTGCCTAGGGTGAAGGAATGATTGATCGGAATTCTCAAAGAATTCAGCGACATCTTTGCTTGGAGTCATGACGAGATGTCCGAGATTTCGATTTTATTGGCAGCTTACCGATTTGCAGTAAACCCAAACTTCAAGCCCATCAAGTATAAGAGGTGTCCCTTCAATACAGAGAGGAACGTTACGGTCTAAGAAAAAGTGGACAAGTTGCTCAAAGAAGGCTTCATCAGAGAAGCACGCTCTTCCGAATGGACTGTAAAAATGGTCATGGTCACAAAGGTAAATAGGAAGTGATGAATGTGTGTTGACTACACCGATCTCAACCGGGCATCCCTAAAAGATAGTTTTCCTTTGCCAAAAATTGACCAGCTTGTGGATTCCACGGTCGGGAACAAGCTTTTCTACTTCATGGATGCTTTCTCAGAGTACAACCAAATTATGATGCACCCTGCCGATCAAGACAAGACTAGGTTCATCACAGGGCAATGTCTATACTGCTACAAGGTGATGCTTTTCGATCTTAAGAATGCAAGGCCAACCTACCAGCGATTGGTCAATCGGTTATTCAAGCCAAAAATTGGGAGGACAATGGAGTTGTACGTAGATGAAATGATTACCAAATCTCAGGAAACAGAGGAACATCAAGACCATCTCCGTAGAACTTTCTAGATAGTAAGAGAGAACCAAATACGGCTGAATCCCACCAAGTGTGCTTTCGGGGGTCTTACTGGAAAGTTCTTGGGTTTCATGGTGAATGAGAGGGGAATTGAGGCAAACCCGAAAAACAACCAAGCTATCCTGAAACTAGATTCTTCTACCACTCTGAAACAAGCCCAAGTTTTGTCAGGGCGTATAGCAGTGCTCAACAGGTTCATCTCGCGTTCCATGGATAAGTGTCTTCTCTTCTTTAAAGTCATCAAACAGGGAAGAAACATGAAATGGGATAAGGACAATGAGCGAGCATTCCAGGATTTAAAAATGTACCTCGCTGGCCCACCGCTGCTAGTTAAACCAATGTTGGGAGAAGAGTTACAGATGTACCTGGCAATGTTAGAAACGGTAGTAAGCAGGGCTTTGGTCAATGAGTGCGGAGATGAGGTCTAGCGACCTATATACTATGTCAGCCATGCACTATCCAAGCTCAAGAAGGACTACCTCCTCCATAAGAAGCTCGCCCTTGCCCTGGTTACCTCGACCAGGAAGCTTCGCCCCTATTTTCAAGCCCAAACAGTGGCGATATTGACTGATCAACCCTTCTGCCAATTTTTACAGAGGCTGGACGTATTCGGAAGGCTAGTCCTATAGGCTTTAGAGCTTACCCAGTTCAACCTGAAGTACAAATCCCGAACGACAATCAAAGCTCAATCTTTAGCAGACTTTATAGCTGGGTTCTCAGCCCTCTCAAGCGGAGAGACCCCGGTAAAACTAGGTTCGATTCCTGAAAAGCTTTCAGAGGGTAAAAATTGGTCGGAAAACTTTATAGCCTGGAGCCTTTACACTAATGGAGCATCCAGACAGGCTGGAGGAGGAGCTGGCATAGTTATGATCAATTCTGTATTGACGGAATGTTGCCACTGTTTTAGGTTCGAATTTAAAGCAACTAATAATGAAGCAGAGTACGAAGCCCTTGAAACAAATATTATGGTGTGTTTAATATTAATCAAGAGGGGGTGAATAGATTTTAATCAAATTTTACCCAATTTTTGTTAATGGTCAATAAGACGAAAATACCCCTAACTAGTCACAATAATATCACAAGTGTAATAAGTGCGGAAATAATAAAGACACTTGAGATATACCTGGAAACCCTCCAAATGGGAAAAACCAAGGGCTGTTAAGTGCGCCACACTCGAACAATGAATCCACTGATGATTGAGGTGTTACACCCTACTCCCGGTATATAACCCACTACCACTACCTAATCCCGGTATTAAGTGGACCTAGTCTAATTTGCTTATGCTTGAAGCAACCTACTCCTGGATGCAATGCAAGACTTACTTCTCTTCAATGAATAGATAAACACCGTATGTGAATATATGATGATATTAAAACAACAAACAAGGGTAGGATACCTTATATGCTTATCTAAGATTATGAGATGGCAATAAATGCAATCCTAGATATCAAGAGCTAAATGACATGTCATAAAGCTTAGCTAATCATAGAACAAGTAATCCTATGAAGCTATCACAAAAGCCAAATTAACACATGTTGTCACTAAACATGGCAAGGACTATAATGCAATCACTAAATGCAATTAATGAGTCCTAATCAACAATGTCTAAATGCAATGCATAGAGACTTAGCAAGAAGGGCAAAAATGTCCTAAATTCAAGCTATCAACAAACAAACTCAATCATGCAAAGGAACTCATAAATAGATGCAATGAATGAAGTCCTAGCATTTAATCAACTAATAAATGCAATAAAAATATCATCTTGGAAAACATGAACAAATGACAAAGATGAGATTTTTGTTCAACTTACCAAGTCAATCAAAGATGAAGACCCGTGCCTAAAGATGCTCAATAATGCATGAAGGATGTTGGGTTTTGAGTTCGGAGAGTTAAAGAATAACTCTTGGAGCTTCTCTCTTAAAGCAAATACTTTCTTACTCTAAAAAATGGTTTGGAAGCTCTGAAAAACGAGTGAGGAAGAAGATGGCATATAAATATGAGCCATAGAACAAAACTACATCGCTTTGAAAAATGCCCAAAATTTACTTAGTGCGCTAGTGAGCTGCGCTGGTAGACAAGCGCCACACCAGCCCACACTGACTATCCAAGAGGCGTTGGTGAGGGCACTTGTGGACTGGAGCCTCAACAAAGCAACAAACCGAGATTCGAGCGACCAAAAAACATGACCAAACGACATCCAAACCTTTCGTATAATATACCGTTGGAAAGGTATGGAAGTCTGATTTCTACTCCAATTTGAACAACATGATTTGGATTTCTGTAAAAAAGGTTACGATCATTTAAGTGACCAAAGGTCAGAAACGGAAAACAACAGAGATGCCTTTTTTGTGGTCACTTTGGAGATTTCAAAACCAATCCAAACGGTTATCAAACATTACGAAAAATATACCGTTGGAAAGGTATGGGTGTCTAGTTTGTACAGAATTTTTCAAAACATATTTTGAAGCATTTTATAAAACGTTATGGTCACAAGATCATGCAAAGGTCAGTTTTGAAAAACATTTAAATCTTTGAAATCCATATTTTGAAACTAGACACCTTACTCCACATAACCAAACCAAGAGAAGAATACGACCTTCTCAAATGGTCACTCAATGCGATAAGACAAGCACACCATCGTGCAAGCGTGAACAACACACAAACCAACACTATGAATGCACTTAGACAACAATGAAGCATACATGCATAACAAATCAAATGCAAGTAAATGTGTGTGTGAGCAACACATAATGCATGTCAATACAAATGCAAAGATGTGATCAATGTAAACATGCAAGAAGAGTTATCAAAAAATGAATGCACACTCATATAAACACATAACATATATGAATAAGAAATATGCATGAGTTGTGAGTGTGTGTAACTATATCTCTTCAAAGCAAGTAAGCACAAGAAATATACCTTTTGCGTTGGTGAAGTGGCGCAGCTCAGTGGCGAATGACAAGCGATAACCCACTGATATGTTGCGCTGGTGAGGCTGCGCTAGTCAAGTGACACACGACAAGCAACAACCAACTGATATGTTACGCTGATGTTGGCGCTAGTCGAGTGCTGCAACAACAGTAGCGCATAACTCACATTCTTCACATTCAAACACACATGCATCCAATACTAATGCTTGTTGTGCTTCTTCTCTTGAGGTCTTGAGAGTCTAAGCTACCCTTACATAAAATCCCAATATGTGGTTTGTTCACGAAACATGCCAATAAATAAATAAAGACTTTACAGCTCTCATAGTTGGTATGAAGGTCGCCAATGAACTTCGGATCGATTATTTGTACATCAAAAGTGACTCATTGCTCATCGTCAACCAGGTTATGAAAATTTACCAAGCCGAAGGTGACCACATAACTGCATATCTGAAGCTTGTCCAGAAACTAAGGGAAAGGTTCAAGGGGTTCCGGATCGAGCAGATACCTTGCGAGTAAAACCACCGGACGGACGTTTTAGCAAAGATAGCCGTGAATGAAGGTCAAGCTCTACCTAAGAAAGTACCCCTCTAGGTAATCTCCCAGTCGAGCATAACAGCAGGTAAAGAAATATGCCCCGTGGAACAATTACTCTGTTGGATAAACCCTGATAGCTGTTTACCTCCATGAAGGAAAGCTTCCCAAAGACCAAGCCCAAAAACTAAGAGGTTGTCAGTTCGGTATTGCCTGATAGATGGGTACCACTAAAGGAGGGGCAAATCTCTTCCTCTACTTCGATGTCTTCATCCGGACGATGCCAGTTGGGCATTAAGATATGTCCATTTTGGGACTGCAAGAATCACATTGGTGCGGAGGCTTTAGCATATCAAGTGCTCTGCATGGGGTATTACTGGCCAACTATTCACCGATACATAAAAATGCTTGTACAGTCCATTGAACCATCCTAGAGGATCTCGAACTTGAGTCACCTACCACCAAAGCGGCTGTCATCTCTCAGTTCACCCTGCCCCTTTGACATGTGGGGAGTCGACTTGATCGGTACGCTTCCTACCGTTCATAGGCAGGCTAAGCATGTTATCGTGGCAATTGATTATTTCACAAGGTGGGTTGAAGCAGGACCTCTCTCCCAGATTTCAGAGGAGAATACAAAGGGGATTCATCAAAACCAACGTGGTTTTCAGGTTTGGGACTCCACTTATCATAATAGCAGACCTAGACAAACAATTTGACAATGTTGGATTCAAAAACTTCTGTGAAGGCTTGGGAATCGACCTTAGATTCGTTTCAGTAGCCCACAATCAATCTAATGGACTGGTCAAATCCACCAACAAGACTGTCAAGAAACTGTTGAAAAAGAAATTGCAGTAGAAGAAAGGCAAGTGGGTTCGGGGGCTTCCCATGGTTCTCTAGGCATATCAGACAACAAAAAGGACAGCTACTGGAGAAACACTCTACTTTCATGGTACCTTGGTCAGATCACCACTCTTGAGAAGCATCCAGGCATAAATACTGGATCACCTGTTGGGTTAAGGTCGCCACAATAAGATACCTTTAAAAATATTAGGAAAAGGGTATCTAGATTAAAGTTAGTGCGAGGAATCATCAAAGATGAGAAACACAATGTAAGAGGACTCCTCCCAAATATATGAATTCCTACTAAGTGCTGAGAATTGGAGCTAGATGTTTGCGCAACTAGTATGCTCGCACATAACAAATTCAGAGTTTTTCCTTACCAAATTTAATTAAGTCAGGATCAATCAGAGCAAGCATGAAGGAAATCATAACAACTTCATTAATAATAAGGGAGTCTATCCCCTAACAAGGCTACATACGTTAATCAGGGAGCCTAACTCCTGGTTCTAGGCTACATATAAAAAACTTTTTTGATAAAGTTGGTCAAGAATAAAGCGGGTTGCCCACCCCCTTTTCGCGCAATCAAAACAGGTCATAAGTGGATTGTATCAAGCTCCAGCGTCCTCCGGGTTCCCTTTCGTTACTCCGCCTCTTTGCTGAACTCTGGCCACTTCCCTGCCTTGTGGTGGTTGCCCATCAAGGATGTCCTCTCCTGCTACTCATTTATCCTAGGGTTTCACGTCTGTAGGCTGTCCAGCCTGATCCTCCTCCAAGACTTCAGTAACCACTACCATGACCTCAAGGGAATGGTCGCATCCTGAGCAGTAGCCACCGCCTAAATTGCCATTTGCTCAAGCCTAGACTCTATTCCAATGATCTTTTCAGAACGATCCTCGGGTTCCTCCCAAGATGCAGAATGATTTCCCATTGGTTGTACGGGCAGGACCTTGCTCGAAGATTCCCTAGGACCAGAGATTGGAAGGGCTGAATGAGGAAGAGGGAAATCTGCCACGACCGGTTGCTTTCCAGCTTCAGCAACACTCGAAGGGCCCACTCAATCACCAACAATATGAGACATCTCTGAGGCCTTTGCCATATTCTCCTCTCTGTTCCAGTTGGCGATAACTGATAGAACAATGGGAAGATGGAGGACTTCAATGACCTGGTAGGAGGCATAAAAATACCCATCACTGAAAGAGGCATCCACATCGGCCTACAGCTTGGCCACTTGAGCGTGCAGGTTCTGGTTCTCAAAGTTTAGCATCTTGGTCTCGGTTTTCCAAGAATCCCTCTGTTTAGCCTAGCATTCAGATTGAAAGGTTTCTTGATCGAAAGACCGTTTCAGACATTCATAATCGTAGTGAAGCTTGGCAAGCTCTGCCTCCATCTTTCTCTGGCTGGATGTCATCTCCTGCACTAGAATCTGAGCTCGTGCAAGTAATCCCATGACCCTCTCAGATTCAGATTCAGCTTTTATCGCACGATCGCGAAGAGAGGCCACCTGATGACCAATAGCCACGTTGAATTTGAAAGCCTACAGATTGAAAAGTTCAATTTAGAAATAATCAAGCTAGTCATTGCAAGTAAAGATGAAAGAAGATGGTTACCTCGACCAAAAGAGTGGACCCCTTGGTGATCAAGACATCTATGGGAATAGAAGCCCTCAGGGAAAGGCTACCACCTAGGCAGGATCCAATAAACTGCCCCAAGACCTCGTACTGCATAACAGAGCTAGATCGATATTGAGGGCGAACGAGAGGAGCCTCCTCAACACAAGCATCGAGGTCCCCCGAAGCTCGAGAAGTTAGGGATACAAATTAAGGGGCAAAAACATCGGGTAAATTAACCGCGAGAGTGGTAGAAGTAGCGACAACAATATAAGGGGCAACCAAAGAATGAGTAGAAATAGTTACATCAGTAGCATGAGAAGTAAAGGTCCACTTGCCCCGTACCTTGGAAGCCCGCGATGCGAAAAGCGCCATCTTGGACCTAAGTTGGGAAGGAGACAGAATAGGAGCATGCAAAATGCCAACTAGAAATGTTGGCTCATTTTCTCCGAGTCAACCAAAGAGATTCCCGGGTCATTCTGACAGGAAAGGAGGGGTGCGAGCTTGTTAGGCTTCATGGGAAGTTAGAGCAACAATAAAAACTGTTAAAAAAAAGAGGATGTCAGAACCAAGCTAGCTAATGAAAGGAAGCAAGGTGGTTCAGTCTGATTTTACTTACGGGGATTGGCAGTAGAGATTCACATGTATATATTCACCCTACGGGGATTAAAAGAATCAGTTGTAGGAATCCTCAGATTCAAGTAATTTTGGGAGATAATGGCCTTTAAGATAGCATCGAATTCAACTGGCAGAGAATCCATGTCCCACGAAGGCTTATCATTGAAAGTGGTCGATACCTCAAACTCGTGCCCACCGATGAAGATCGAGCTTCCCCAATCATCCCCCGCCAGAATCCATTCTTACTTCCAGGTGGGGTCCTTCTTGGAAGTGCTAGGAACGATAAAGTTGAGTTTGTTCTTGGCTTTTGCATATAACTGACCTCTGTGGTTGCCCAACAAGCTGCCAATCTAGAAGAGGTAGGCCATTTTCTTCACTTCGGGCTCCCTAGTAACTTTGTTCAGCTCGTATTGTTCCCTCCATAACACGAGGAAGCCGATTAGATGTCTCCAGAAGCCAGGAGTTAACTGGATAGGAGCTAGATGCAGGGTGTTGAGAGCCCGTCAGAGGGTGGGGTAGAAATGAAGCCTGACCCAGTTCTCGAGAGCCGCGACAAGAATCGAAAGCATGCCTTTAGGAGGATAGAAGACTTCATAATTCTTGAGGGAACGAGAACAGAAACGTTGCCGGGGATACATACTTAGCCTTCAGATGATTAATTAACTTTGGGTCAATGGTAGAATCTGGGATGACCTTAAAGTCGTAGAAAGGAAGTCTCTTCAGAGAGGGACCAACAATCGTAGTTTTTCCCGGGTTCCCTATCTGAATCTTCATCGACCAAATTAAGAGGCTCAACTTGCTTATTAGAGTACCCAGTCCCAATAGCCACATTTCTATTCAACCGGCGACATTGCGGGTTAGAAGAAGAGTTATCGCTATCAAAGTTTTTTCATGCTCGTTTCCCATAGGCGAGACTAGTGACCTTTTCGCCATCTACCATGGATTCAACAGTATCATGGCAAAAGTTCGACATGATGGGGAAAGATTTCAATTTGGACAAAAGAAAGATGAAGGTTCTACTCAGTAGAGCAAAGAAAGGAAAGATGTTTTCTACTGAAATTTTAAAATTTGAAGAGAAAGAAAGCGTGGATTAGATAACGAGGTAACAGGGTTTAAATAGGGATGAAAGAGTGGCAACCCAAGACATTGGAGACGTAAAAGCAAGATCTTCGGTGAAGATTGCCTCGAATCTTAGGAACATAAGTAACGTAGACGGATTATATTGAAAAATGCATTGTTCTTTCTCGCCACATCTCTCATGCATATAATAAGAGGACTTCCACCAAGATTCTGGTAACAAAAAAGGAGGGAAAATCTCTCAATTAAAATGAGAACTCTAACTCCAACCCTAACTCAATCACCGGTGTTCAAGTCAGAGAGGACTTCTATTAATAGCCAAATTTGGCTAGGCACCAAAGGTAAATTTTTCACTCTTCTAGCTAGGGTCCAAATCTGAGATTACTTGGCATGGTATCGAGGGTTCCGGAGCCGAGCTATTAGGCGATCTGGTAGAAGCGAGAAAAGGTCATCACACTCTAGAAACACCCCAGATGAAGCTCAACATGATCAGATCGAGCTGCTTACATCGAAATAGAAACCCAAGGCAATACCGACAGAAGATGACCTAGGCTCCCAGAGGTCGAAATACCTTGCAACCTCCCCAAAAGCCCGCCATCCTCTTTAGATGTAAAGAGAGACCTATAAGGACTTCAAGTTCGTACTACAGTATCACTCCATTTCACTAAGGGAAGAAGCGAATCTATTTGGATAGGTAGGAATAAGCATGCGGAGGCTCCGTTACCATTAGAGAGTGTCGACTTGGTCATCTCAAGCTCAAGGGACCTGGAATGGTCATATCGAGCTCCTAATACCAAGACAAGAGCATGGATATACCTCGCCCTTCGAAACAGTGAACGCCATATTCGGTGACCTCCATGATACATCTTTCCAGGTAGTATACAGGATCGCTTTCACTCTCCATCTTGCATTGAAACACTGCGTACGTGTAGGGCAATTGATTCAGTCCAAAGAGGAAGCATATTTATCATTATCCAAGATATTCTTGATTCTATCATTAAGCAAAAGTGAATGACATTCAAACAGAATATCCCGCTCGATAAGGATGGATTTGAATTAGAAAATAATGGCAGGAGGATCACGAGTTTAACCTTGTTAGACTATGTATAAATACGACCAAGCATGCATGAGAAAAAGGGGTTGAATGATAGATAGAACAAAAGATAAACAGTAAGAAGATCTTCCTTTAGCTTAAATTTTGTTCAAGGAACACAACTGTAGTTGTTATCTACTTCTCAACAGGCACGAAGCCACCGCACCCATTGTACTTAAGAGAGATCGAGAGTATTTGAGTGATTCTTGTACAGTACATGTGATTCATTTTATTTACAATAAAGCAATTCAATTTTCCACTGCATATTGTGTTAATATTCATCCTAATACCCACCACCATACAAACAAACCATGTACCGAAAGTACCAACCCCGACCACCACCTTCAATGTAGTGGTCTCGAGAGTGCTAATTGAAATTCCTCACCCCGAGCGAATATTTAGATAACTTAAACATTTTAGGCATTATTGAGGTTTTATAAATATTGTTTGATGAGCATTTTATAAAGACAAAAATAGCTCGGTCAAAATGGCGTCGATCCCGGGGAGAGGCGTTAATTACGTGGCTAATCTTAGTTATCTACTTGTCTAGTTAAAAGTCCTAGTTTTTTAGGTTTTCTTTTATATCTTTTTTCTTCTTTTGGTATTTTTGTTTTTCTTTGTTTCAAGTATAATGGACTTTTATGGGCAAGGAGAGGCAGTGTAATGCAAGATATGTGGTGAAGTTGGACATGACTTAAAGAGTTGTCGGTTAAGAGATAGATTTCTAAAATTTTGTAAAGAGCAAGCTCGAACATCAAAGCTTTATCTTCTAAGACCTACGAGCACATCAAGGGATTCCTACTACCCGGAGACGATTTATAAGCCATACAACAACTCTCACAACCAAGATTGGTGAACTTACCAAGACTCCACACGGACTTATAGTGAAGACAATGCCCTTAATCAACCCCGATCACTTGAAGACAATCAAAATAGCTGTTTTGCATTAGATGAGGTCAAACAAAGTAACCTTGAGGAGGAACAAAATAAGATAATGAAGATGAACAATGAGTTACTGGACATCCTCAAGGAAGCAGTTTTTGAAATAGAGTTGTTGAAGAAAATGAACGAAGAACTCCAAGAGAAAATGGTAGAAGCTATTCGAGAAAACGAAGGCATTAAGGAAGAATGTGAGAATAATGTGCATCTCTTGAAGGAGTTAGAAGGCAAAGAAGCCTCCGGAATATCAAAGATAGACAATCTCCAAGAGTTAAATAGGAGGCTTATTCTTGAGGTGAATTCGATTAGAGAGGAAAATGTTACACTCAAGAAGAAAAACAGCGATGTCTCTAACAAGAACAAGGAATTGGAAGACCAAATCAAGAGACTTGAGGCCGCAAGCATTAAAGCATTAGAGGAGTTTCTGGACTTCACAAAAGCATCAGAGGAATTTTAAGAAAAAACAGCTCTCATATCAAAGGAAATGTAATTGGAGATCGAGCTGAAGGTCAATGCTCAATGTAAGGACCTTAATTTTATGATTGGCTTATTTCATGACAAACCACACCACATTGAGGATGATTGTGTAATGGGTAGCTTAGGTCCTCATTGGTAAGCTTCTAAGCATCTCCATGACTTCAAGAGCAAAAGGTATATTCACTTGATTTTTCCTCTTGAAGAGTTTAGGTGCACACACACACACCTCATGCATGCTTTATTGATCTTGCATTTGTGTTGATATTGTTTATATGTGTACATCTCTTCACAATCACACTTGCACTTCATTTATAGATTTAAGTGTGGTATTGTGTTATGTTAGCGCTTGCACGATGGTGTGCTTGTTTTAGCGTGTTGAGTGATCATATGAGAAGGTCTCAATTTTCTCTTGGTTTGGTTATATGGAGTAAGGTGTCTAGTTTCAAAAGAGTTGTATTTCAATGATCTAAATGTTTTTTTAAAACTGACCTTTATATAGTCTTGTGACCATATCTTTTTATAAAATGATTCAAAATGAGTTTTGAAAATTATATACAAACTAGAAACCCATACCTTTCCAATGGTATATTATTCGTAATATTTCATGACTGTTTGAATTGGTTTTGAAATCTCCAAAGTAACCACAAAAATAGGGCAACTCTGTTGTTATCTGTTTCTCACCTTTGGTCACTCAAATGACTATAACCTTTTCTACAGGCATCGAAATCATGTTTTGTAAATTGGATTAGAAAGTAGACTTCCATACCTTTCCAACGGTATATTATATAAAAGGTTTGGATGTCATTTGGTCATTAGTTGGGTCACTCGAATCTCGAGCTGTTGTGCTGTCAGACGTGTACCGCGGTCTAGACTGTTTTGTGGGCAGATGCCTAGCTAGCGGCGATGGTAATGTCCAGTCGTGCCATACTGTCTGGATAGCTGCCTAGACACTTGCCTGGCCAGCGGTATGCACAGCGGTCATGACGGGATTTTGTTTCCCAAGTCCAAAACGACGCCGTTTTGTCTAGGCTTTTACATATATGTTCTCTTCTTCTTCCTTGCCTCTTTAGAGCTCAAAGAACCCATTTTTAGAGTGAAAGAACCTCCATTAGAGAGAGAAAGCTTCAAACTTTGTTTTTGACTCTCCAAACCCAGAACCCATCTCCATCTTGCATCATTCTTCATCATATGAGCATGGGTGTTCTTTGTTTCATGACTAGGTAAGTAAGAACTTCATTGAACATCATTTATTGTTCTTCTTACTCTAGATAAGGTATTTATTTTTGATTAAATACCTTGACTCTACTTTATTGCTTATATTTATGAGTCTTGATAACATAATTGGGTTTGTTTGTTGATAGCTAGCATTTAGGACATATTTGCCTCTAGCTAATTAGGTCATATTGATTGCATTTTGATGATTTCATTTAATGACTATGCCATGTTTATTGACAACTTTTGTTAAAGTGGCTTTGTTTGATAACTAGATTGTAATATTACATATCCATATCTAGTTAAGTATTTATGCATTGCATTTAGACATTATTTTTTATGCCTCGTTGATTGCATTTATTGATTGTAAAATTGCCCTTGATTATTTGTTGTGACAACTTGTGTTGGTTGGACTTTTATTGACAATTAGGTTGTTAGATTTTATCAACATCTTATTGAGTCCTTATTTATAATAGGCATTGTTGATAACTAGGATGTTATATTGCATCATCTATATCTAGTTAAGCATTTTGTGTTTGGTCTTACAAATAATTGCAATTGAGCATAGTGTCATATATACACTTAGCCAATAAACTCTTCATTGAGTCAAAGTCTTGTGGCTTCGGTGTGAAGTTGCACAAGCAAGAGAAGCCTTGCAACCAAGGGTAGGTTGGCAATCAATTGGTTGGGTATCCACTGTAAAAGGCCCGAGGGGTAGAGTAGGAGGTGCTCACGCTAAGATTAGTGGATCAGGGGATATCATTAGGGACTGAACCAAGAGTGGCGAGTGGTAGTGGCCATAGCCTGGGGTTATCGAGAGTGAGAATCCGAGTATCACTTGAGGGTGTAACTTTTTTACTCATATAGTGGATTTTTGCAATCGAGTGTGGCTCACTTAACAGCCCGTGGTTTTTTCCATTTGGAGGGTTTTCACGTATACATCTTGTGTTATTTATATTTCTGCACTTTACACTTTATATTGTATGTTTGTTTTATTGGGTGAATTTTGAATATTGAATAATCAAGAAAATTTGGCAATTAACTTGATTAAAACCTATTCGCGCCCCCCCCCCCCCCCCCTCTAGGTTATTAGACACATTTTAAAGGGTTATTAGGGAACTTTCACTCTAGATGAAGCCAAAGAAATTCTAAACAAGAAAGATGAAGCTCTCAAAATAGCAAAGGAAAGGGAAGGTAACTTTATCATGAAGTTGGGCAAAATGTCAAGGCATTACAAATGAAGCAACTCTAACGACCTCAAAGTCAATCATCAAAAGGGAGTCCTTCTAACCTTAATCCTATTTACTATTTTTGTTCAAAAAGAGAGCATGCAAGAGCTGAAAAGTAAAAATTCATTAGACATGGGAAAACAAGAAATCCTAGGAATATGAGGAGTCCACATAGGGTAAATAAAATATGGGTGAGAAATATGGGAAAGGAAAAGATGGTGAAATTGCCTAAAGTTTCTTGGGTAGTCAAGAAGAAAACTTGGTTAAACCACCCTTATCATCACATTGAACATCTTTGATGCATGTTGAACTGTACAATTTAATTTTCCTCTTTATTTTGTTATTTCTCTTCCTCTTTATGTGTGAAAGTGTGCTTGATAATTGAGAGGAGAGAAAAAAAATAGGTTTGGGGGTAAAATTTATTGTGTCATTTGTTTTGTTTATCTAGTTTGTATAGTTTGTTTCTTTTTAATAAGAAGTGGTGTTACAAGTTTGGGTTAGCAACTACATATATTGTGTGAATCTTATTTGCCTGAACTTTCTAATGAGCTTTATGTGTGTAGATTATCAATAGTTTCCTAAGGAAGTGGATTTTTACAGCTTGTGCTTCAAGTGAGGTTCTTTATCTCTTGGTAGGAAACAACAACAACCTGTACGTCCGGGAGGGACAAGCAGGCTAAGAGTGCTCATAAAAAGGGCGAGAGCCTTACCTATGTAGGAAAAGTTTGCAATGAGGCAACACACTTCAGTTTTACTTTCTTATACTCACTTTTAAATTTCTAAACTATATTTTTGTCCTTTAGTTTTTACTTGCTTGCAATGAATAATGATGGACTACGTGTGTGGAGGAAGATTAAGGTGATGATATTTTTGATTTGATTAGTTTGATCTATCATTTTGATATGTGGATGATATATTTATGCATATTGAACAGTTTTTTAGGATTTGTGTGTGGATAATCATGGTTGAGTGGAAACGCTTTTGAATGTTATAAAATTTTGGTTTTCAAGTTTTAGCAAGAATTGATTGATTATTTCATTTTTGGCATGATGAGACGAAGGCTCCTTAAGATTTTGCATGAGATTGTACAGGTGCATAAATTGTATATATTGCCCCATTTGATTTGGGGGTAGTACACACACACACACACACACATGCTTGAATAGGTTTTGAGCATATAGTTAAAATCAGTTTTGGGTCATTATGTTCCCATTCCGTTCAATTTTGAGTGATTAATGTTTGAGGTTGGTTTATGCTTAAATGTCAATATTGTATCGAATTGCCTTATTTTTTATGATGGGCTTATTTGAGTCTTTAATTTTTGTGGGCATTGATTGTGCATGATTAGTGCCTAGGTTTGTTTGAGTCTTGTGAGGTGCACGCCACTACGGCGGACTCTCTTGTCTTCAACATTGAGGACAATGTTGGGTTTTGGTTTGGCCTTGTTGAGTCATCTTTTTTATTTATCTTGAGTAGTTTATTTGTCATTTTTTTGTCCAATTTTTTTCAATTTGTCGTAATGGCCAAAATTTCGAGCTTTAACTAGCATGGATGGGATGCCTTGAGCGTGTGCTTTTGATGAATCTATACATACATCGTGAGCTTGTGTAAAAATTGTTAGGATTATGCTCGATAGCAAGAGTGTAATATTGTAATTAACAATCGTTTCATATGAATAAAGTGATTTCTAGTTTAACAAATCTTATAGCATTTATAGTTTAATTATTATGATTGTCAAAAGTAAATAATCATAAGGTCAAAAGACTATGAGAAAAGAAGAATTGTTCATACATCTAGATATGTATGAGGTAGACATAATTCTTTAGTTAGTCTTGAATAATATTCACAACTTAAGATAGAAGGTTGGGTGCCTTTATCTTGCCAAAGTTGTAGATTCTTTTGCTAGCATTTGAGTGGGATCAAATGTGTTATGATGAGTCTAAAATCATCAAAGTATGGTGTCTTTGGGCAAAAGAATCTAGTGCACTGGGTGCATTGAATAGGATCAAAATGAAATACTTTATCTAGAACCGTCAATAGATAAAAGTTTTCATTTGAAGACAATCGGGGAGTCTATCTCAATCCTAAGATAAATGATGGACTTATGGTTGCAAGTGTTATCATTTGAGCTATCAATGAGTACGATTATATAGCATAGTCTATCCTCGATAGTTTGGTGGTATTTATTTGTTAATCGATAGAGGACTTCATTTATAGATATGGACATCGTGGCTCCATTTATTGAATGAGAGTAGAATACCATCATATGGATGTTTTGAGGTATTGGATATTAAATTTTAACATTAAGTTTTCAATAGTATCTATTGAAACATGGCTTCTGAACAAGTCAAAATATCCAAGTTCAAAATGTGGTCATATGAGTAAATATAGTAACTTGGAGAGCTATAGGCGGTCTATGAGCCCTTGGCAATTAATGGTATTCTTCACAAGGATACACTTTCTCCAATAAGGTTATCTAGGGTACGAATGAGTAACATCAACTTATTCTATCTTTATTTAAGAGTTCAATTTTAGTTCTTTAGTGGAATGAACTAAAATTAATAGATCAGACCTAAGTAAATCATTTGTTGATTGTGATTGGGCTGTGTCTATTGGAGCTTAAAGCTTAAATTTAGATTGCCCGCCAAGATTCTCAATCCACACGAACTTGCATGGATCACTTGATATATTCTACCGGACCAATTTAAGGTTCCATCTAAAATTGTAATAAGGCATGTGAACTTGTTTCTTTTTGTAAAAATAGGTCTAGTTCACATGTGGACTTTTTATTAAGGTCCAACGGATTTAATAAAATAAGAAAAATAATATATGGCCTTTATACTAGGAATGGGTGGCAATGGCTATGGTGAATAGCTTAAATATATTATTTTTATTTTTTTATTATTCAATTAAATGGAAATTAATTAATTTGTTGATTAATTAATTATTTAATTAAAAGTCAAAATCTTTTTCCTAATAGGAAATGGTCTCTTAAAACTATACTATTGTTGGTAGTATAGTTAATGTTAAAGAATATATTTGATAAGTAGATAAATTAATGGAATTATTTATCTAATCAAATTAGGAAGTCTTTAATATGGATACAAATACACTATTGAGTTGGATTAGGAGTCTTGGTGTAGGAAAGAATTCTTTTTGGAAAATGATTCTTGGTTACCAAGTAAAACTACTTAGTGGTAGAATTCTTATTTGAAAAGGATTCATAACCACCAAGTTAATCTACCTAAGGATAGGATTCTTGTCCATCAAGTAATCTTTCTTAGGAAAGATTAAACTCTCCTAATCTACATCAAAGAAGGGAAATTCGGTCAGCACTTGTGTAATATAGGATAGGATAGTTTTCCTTTTAGATAAGGATTCTAGCTACCAAATAAATCTACCTAAGGAAAGGATTCTTGCCAACCAAGTGAATCCTTCTTAGGAATGGATTTATGATCCTATATATATGAGCATGATGAATTCGGCCAGCCCTAAGGCAATTAGAGGTGATTTCGGCAAGCTTTATTTTTCTAAGAGAAAGTTTCGGCCATCAAAGGAATTTCGAGGGAGAAAAATATGATTTTACTCTAGACAAAATTCGATCATCTCTAATCAAAAGTGTGTGAATTCGGCCAAAAAAAGAAAAAAAGGGGAACGTTTTTGTTTTCGATAGTACACTAGTATTCTTTACATCAAAAGGGTTTTGTGTACAACATCTAATCTAGGTCACGCGAGTTTCAATCAAATTGATTGATAATTCATAAGTGACCGGACGTTCTTGGATTTTTCTCTTGGAGGATATTTGTAACTAACAAAGAAAAGATTTTGTTTTGTCTCCATCCTCAGGAATACAATTTAAAGAAAGGGAGCCCATACTCCTAGGTGATTCACGTTCATGATTAGATTGGAAGATCTTGCGGAATCAATTCGGCGCTTGTTCAATCGTCACGTGAAAAAGGTACGATACTTTTATATACATCAATTAATCTAGGGTTAAGGTTCTCGTTGCATAAAAGGGAAATTTTTTTATTTATACGCAAACCCTAATTTTCATTTTCTCACGCTTCCGTTGCGTTTCTTAACCGTTTTTCCCTACAATTGGTAACAGAATCTGGTTGTACCCTTGAATAATTGATGTATGTGTTCGTGAATCTTTTTCTTTTATTGTATATTTGCATGTTTTCGAAACAGATGACACTCTAGGTATTCGCATATATATTTACATTGGAATGTATGGATATATATATGTTTTATATGTGGATTGTTATTGCTCAATTTTGGTCCTAGAATTTCAATGTAATTTTGTTTGGGGATTGTAACAAGAAGGGTAGTCTATTATCGCCATAATTTCCTTCTTGGTAGTTGCTAAAAAAAAATTTATTTTGTTGTCGTAATAAAAAAAATTGCAGTATTTTGTTATGTAAATTCTTCTGTAATACATTCAAGTTTTGAAGACTCGAAGGTTTGAAGAATTAGGAGTAACCGGAACAAGTTTGGGACCGTGCGAGCCGTAACAACGAACGTGCGTGCGAAGAGCGCACATCTACGTTTGTTGTGGCATGGGCTGCGCACGGCAGCCATTGTTGTAGCCATTGGCTGCGCATGGCAGCCCTTTATGGGTTTGTGGCATGCACACACCCATGGGTAAGGACGAAGGGTGCGCATGCCCATGGGAGGTAGCCGAGGGAGTCTGAACGACGAAGCTCGCGTGAAGACTTGTTCGCCAAGAAAGGAGTTCTTGTATTCCAAGATATATGTAATTTACTTGTTTTTCTAGGATGGACCATAATTGTAGCTATTTATATTTTTGTAAATATTACAACGTTTGTCATTGTTTGATAACATGTCATATAGAATAGGAGTGCCACTCATATATCTATTTTGGAATGAACATGCATTGAATGGTTTAAGTATCTAAATTGACATCTAGAGAACTTGGTAAATCATTCTTTAGAATTCGATCACACGCCTTAAACAATTGAGTGGGAGAAGGTGTTTTTGAACACCTAAGGCCTCCAGGTTTAGTTGAGCTTTATGTTTCATAAATAACCTCCTAAAAGGTATTCATGAATGGAATTTAGCAAGATACTTCTTTACAAGGATATACTAGACAATTAGCCCAAACGATATCTACTCCTAAATGAGGGATATTCGTGAGGGATTATATTGAAGGTCGATAACTTGGTAACACACTCAATGTGAGTTTATTAATTTCCTCCCAAGAGTTCTTGTTAATAAAATCACAAGGCTAAAATTGAAAACGTTGGTTGTTATGTTAACAATTAGGTGGGACCTAATCCAACTAGTAAATATTGTGAACTCCCAAAGGAGACGTGACATTTATGGGTGTTGGATCACCGTTGGATTTTTACGATTGAATTATTTTATTTAATTCAAGATAAATATTCAAAAGTGCTTAATCATGATTATTTACTTATATATAATTTTTGTTATTAAAAAGAAATCATGACCTTATCCATAATCAATATCCTAAAAGATAATACTTTAACTGGTGATAATTATGTCACATGGAAAATGAATATTGGTTGTTGTTGCAAGCTGAAAAGTATAAGTTCATTATGTATATTCCTTAACCACCAAACTAATAAATCCACTTAGGATCAAAGAGATGAGTATCAGTAGTGGAAGTCTTTAGATGAGATGGTTAAATGTACGTTACATTATGGCCATCATCCCCAACATGTTGCAACAGCAACATGAAGGAATGAAGACTATTACCGATATCATGATGTCTCTAGATAGGGATTCATATGGTTGGTAAAGTTGCTACTGTTAAGACCCGTTAGAAGGTCAAGAAACAACAGAGGAAAAAGCAACTTGGGCCTTCTTAGAAGGAGACCAGAAGGTTTCATTGAAAAGAGCCAAGAGGAAAAGGTATATAAGTTGCAAAGATCCATATATGGATTGAAGCAAGCATCCAGATCCTGGAACATAAGGTTCGATCAAGCTGTAAAAGGTTTTGGATTTATTCAAAACCTTGATGAACCTTGTGTATATAAAAGGATTAAAGGCGACAAGTTGGTTTTCCTAGTTCTTTACGTTGATGATATACTACTCATCGGAAACGATGTAGGTGTATTGACATCAATAAAAGAATGGTTAGCAAAACAATTTGATATGAAGAACTTAGGATAAGCAAGTTATATTATTGGTATCCAAGTCATAAGGGATAGAAAGAATAGAACGATTGCATTATCCCAAGCTTCATACATAGATAAAATCTTGTCCAGGTTCTCCATGCAAGATTCCAAGAAAGGTATGTTACCTTTCAAGCATGGAATCAAACTTCTCTAGGGAACAAGTTCCTAAGAGTGAGCATGAATAGCAATTCATGAGTAGGGTTCCATATGCATCGGCAGTTGGAAGTCTCAAGTATGCAATGCTCTGTACTAGACCAGATATTTGTTTTGCTGCAGGCATAGTTAGCAGGTTTCAATCGAAGCCTGGTCTTGATCACTGGACGACAGTCAAGCATATTTTCAAGTATCTTAGGAGAACGAGATATTATATGCTTGTGTACTCTGGAGAGGATTTAATTCCCGTTGGGTATACAAATTATGATTTTTAGTCAGATTCTGACTCTAGGAGATCGATATCAGGATCTGTATTTACCATTGGATGAGGGGCAATCATATGGAGGAGTATCAAGCAATCTTGTATTGCTGATTCCACCATGGAAGCCGAGTATGTTGCCGCATGCGAGGCTGCTAAAGAGGCTGTCTGGCTCCTCCAATTCTTGATTGACTTGGAAGTGGTTCCTGAAGCGAATAAGCAGATCACTATCTATTGTGACAATAGTGGAGCAGTGGCTAATTCGAGAGAACCAAGAAGTCATAAGAGAAGGAAACACATTGAAAGAAAATATCATCTTCTAAGGAAATTGTGCATAGGGGTGACGTGACAATTACCAAGATCGCGTCAGCAGAAAATCTAGTGGATCCCTTTACAAAGGCTCTTCCTCAAAAGAGTTTTGCTGGGAATCTAGTGAACATGGGGATGAGAGATATGACACATTTGCTATAGAGCAAGTGGGAGATTGTTAGGATTATGCTCGATAGCAATAGTGTAATATTGTAATTAACAATCGTTTCATATGAATAAAGTGATTTCTAGTTTAACAAATCTTATAGCATTTATAGTTTAATTATTATAATTGTCAAAAGTAAATAATCATAAGGCCAAAAGACTCTGAGAAAAAAAGAATTGTTCATACATCTAGATATGTATGAGGTAGAAACAATTCTTTAGTTAGTCTTGAATAATATACACAACTTAAGATAGAAGGTTGGGCGCCTTTATCTTGTCAAAGTTGTAGATTCTTTTGCTAGCATTTGAGTGGGATCAAATGTGTTATGATGAGTCTAAAATCATCAAAGTGTGGTGTCTTTAGGCAAAAGAATCTAGTGCACTGGGTGCATTGAATAGGATCAAAATGAAATACTTTATCTAGAACCGTCAATAGATAAAAGTTTTCATTTGAAGACAATCGGGGAGTCTATCTCAATCCTAAGATAAATGATGGACTTATGGTTGCAAGTGTTATCATTTGAGCTATCAATGAGTACGATTATATAGCATAGTCTATCCTCGATAGTTTGGTGGTATTCATTTGTTAATCGATAGAGGACTTCATTTATAGATATGGATATCGTGGCTCCATTTATTGAATGAGAGTAGAATACCATCATATGGATGTTTTGAGGTATTGGATATTAAATTTTAACATTAAGTTTTCAATAGTATCTATTGAAACATGGCTTCTGAACAAGTCAAAATATCCAAGTTCAAAATGTGGTCATATGAGTAAATATAGTAACTTGGAGAGCTATAGGCGGTCTATGAGCCCTTGGCAATTAATGGTATTCTTCACAAGGATACACTTTCTCCAATAAGGTTATCTAGGGTACGAATGAGTAACATCAACTTATTCTATCTTTATTTAAGAGTTCAATTTTAGTTCTTTAGTGGAATGAACTAAAATTAATAGATCAGACCTAAGTAAATCATTTGTTGATTGTGATTGGGCTGTGTCTATTGGAGCTTAAAGCTTAAATTTAGATTGCCCGCCAAGATTCTCAATCCACACGAACTTGCATGGATCACTTGATATATTCTACCGGACCAATTTAAGGTTCCATCTAAAATTGTAATAAGGCATGTGAACTTGTTTCTTTTTGTAAAAATAGGTCTAGTTCACATGTGGACTTTTTATTAAGGTCCAACGGATTTAATAAAATAAGAAAAATAATATATGGCCTTTATACTAGGAATGGGTGGCAATGGCTATGGTGAATAGCTTAAATATATTATTTTTATTTTTTTATTATTCAATTAAATGGAAATTAATTAATTTGTTGATTAATTAATTATTTAATTAAAAGTCAAAATCTTTTTCCTAATAGGAAATGGTCTCTTAAAACTATACTATTGTTGGTAGTATAGTTAATGTTAAAGAATATATTTGATAAGTAGATAAATTAATGGAATTATTTATCTAATCAAATTAGGAAGTCTTTAATATGGATACAAATACACTATTGAGTTGGATTAGGAGTCTTGGTGTAGGAAAGAATTCTTTTTGGAAAATGATTCTTGGTTACCAAGTAAAACTACTTAGTGGTAGAATTCTTATTTGAAAAGGATTCATAACCACCAAGTTAATCTACCTAAGGATAGGATTCTTGTCCATCAAGTAATCTTTCTTAGGAAAGATTAAACTCTCCTAATCTACATCAAAGAAGGGAAATTCGGTCAGCACTTGTGTAATATAGGATAGGATAGTTTTCCTTTTAGATAAGGATTCTAGCTACCAAATAAATCTACCTAAGGAAAGGATTCTTGCCAACCAAGTGAATCCTTCTTAGGAATGGATTTATGATCCTATATATATGAGCATGATGAATTCGGCCAGCCCTAAGGCAATTAGAGGTGATTTCGGCAAGCTTTATTTTTCTAAGAGAAAGTTTCGGCCATCAAAGGAATTTCGAGGGAGAAAAATATGATTTTACTCTAGACAAAATTCGATCATCTCTAATCAAAAGTGTGTGAATTCGGCCAAAAAAAGAAAAAAAGGGGAACGTTTTTGTTTTCGATAGTACACTAGTATTCTTTACATCAAAAAGGTTTTGTGTACAACATCGAATCTAGGTTCACGCGAGTTTCAATCAAATTGATTGATAATTCACAAGTGACCGGACGTTCTTGGATTTTTCTCTTGGAGGATATTTGTAACTAACAAAGAAAAGATTTTGTTTTGTCTCCATCCTCAGGAATACAATTTAAAGAAAGGGAGCCCATACTCCTAGGTGATTCACGTTCATGATTAGATTGGAAGATCTTGCGGAATCAATTCGGCGCTTATTCAATCGTCACGTGAAAAAGGTACGATACTTTTATATACATCAATTAATCTAGGGTTAAGGTTCTCGTTGCATAAAAGGGAAATTTTTTTATTTATACGAAAACCCTAATTTTTGTTTTCTCACGCTTCCGTTGCGTTTCTAAACCGTTTTTTCCCTAGAAAAATCTTTGTCACTCGTGGGTTATTTTGCATTGTCATGGGTTAGTCTCATGTTTTGTGGGCTTGATTTGAGGGGACTCGGTGCTCTTGCACCTTGTTCTAATAGTGGAGACACCCGTGAGGTCACAATCACAATCCATTAAATTGAGCATTGAGTGTTATAATCTTTCTATTCCTTAAATTCTTTTCTCATCATTGCTGTCACATGCCATTGGACATACATCCCGTACATATGGTGGATTGCTTGTTGGATGCATTCATTCCCTTGAGAGACTAATTGTGGAAATGATCTTAGGCAATGTGTGCATTTAACTACTTAAAATGCCTAAAAACATTCATTTATCCCTTATATGTGCATCATAGCCAATTTTGCGGTCAAATACTTACCTTTCATTTGGAACCAAATTGTAACCATATAACTATAGCCAAACATAAGCCTACCCTTATTGCCAATCATGTGGGGGGGGGGGGGTATGTTGTATGGGTTGGAAAGGTGTAAGCTTTAAGTGAAAATGACATGTTTTTAGGCAACAATGATTTGTGTATGAAATGACTCAATTTGTAAAAGTACCCAAATTTACACTTATGAGCTTGATTGTCAAAATGTAATGTGTAAGTGTAAAAAAAGAAAAGAAAAGAAAAACCAAAAAGGAAAAAAAAAAGGCAAAGAAGAAAGAAATTTAAAAAAGAAAAATAAACAAAAAGAGCCTTGAAAGTAAACGTTAAGTACTCATAATATAGAGTACAATCTTTGAAATACAATGTGTATATTTGTAAATACCTAGTTGCTAAAGTGTGTAATTGTGTAATAGAGCTCTATGTGGGGTGTGTGAGTATGTTAAACATGATTGCTGATCTTTTAACTAACAGTTTTCCCATTCTTCTTTGTTCACCACATCTAACCTCATGGCCCTATTACAGCCAAAGAGAAGCCCTATTTGATCCATAATATGTCTTGATTAGGAATGTTTGTTGAAGCTTGATCTTCCACGTTCATGGCATAGTGAATCTTTCCTAGGTTAGTTCACATACACTTATCAGTTTTTGAATGTATATTGTATGCAATGCATTAGAATACTTTGCATAAAGTCCATCATTACGTAACTTGAATAAGTGAAAACTTAGGACTCTAAGTGGAAAAAGAAGAGCGAAACCGAGTGAAGTTTAGAGTCAAAGCGAATTATGCTTAAGGTGATATGAGAGCGCTCTTAGGCATGGGATTCATGGTAGTGGGAATTTCTCTTAAGTGCCTTCGAAGTTGTTTTAGATTGTTTTGCATTTATTTACTTCTCTTTATCACACATCCTTGCATCTCATTATCGGTTGGACATGCGACTCATTGAATTATTTGTTTTGAGTCTAGGTGAGTCTTAGGTCGAGTTATTTTTTTTCGAGTCTTATTTGTTTTGTTTTAAAGTTTGCTCAAAGACGAGCAGAGGTTTGGTTTGGGGGTATTTGACTGTGTCAAAATTGTTATATATTTTGGCCCTTATTTCCTTAACCTTTGTCTCATTTTCGGGTGATTTAACATCTCTAATGGCTCTTTATTTGTGTTTTCAGGTGATTAGGTACATTCCAGTTTATTGGACAAAAGATGTGGATTTTGTAAAAAAAGACAAAAGAATTGTTGAAGAGCAAAAGGGTCTTTGCGCGGGTCCTGACCAGCGCATAACATGCGTATTAAGAAGGAAGTAAAAGCAAGGCCATTGCGCGGGTCTACAACCGCGCACCATCACGCAAGTGTCTATGCATTTCACTTAAGCTGGGAGATGAAAATCAAGGCATCAGGTAATTATACAGGTCCAGACCGGTATATTTGGCGCATCAAATAGCATCAGTAGATTTCAGACCTAACCTTGAGACCCTATAAATATATCTTGTTCTTATTATCATAAAGAGAATTCCAAATCTAAGAATCATTTTTTCTTCACTTTTCCAAACACATCCTCTCTAACCACTAACCTAGATTTAGGAATCATTCCCCACAAAATCTAACCATCCTCCATCATCATCTACTCAATGACACTTGGAGATTGGATCAAAGCTTCAAGAAAGGAGGAGTTTCTCTTCATGGGTCTTCTCTATCTCTTTTCTCCTTGTTATTTTATTCGGCTTTGTAATAAAGTCTAATTTATTCTAATTAAATCTATCAATTATGTTTTATTCATTGTTTTAATTGTTTCCCTTGATTAATTTGTCTTTGATTGTACATTCCTCTCCTAGCTAATTGATTGAGGGAATTAATTGAGTAGTTGACTAAATATACATCTATTTGGTCTTCTTAAACTCATGTGCTTGTGTGGGTGATTGGGTATACATCTACTTAATCTCTCTAAGCTAAATTGAATGGAAGGGTCAAACAAGAGTACATCCTCAAGTGAGACCCGGACTTAATAATCTCAATTTTTAATCTAATCTTGAATTGGTGGTCAATTCTATCCATCTAGGTTGATTGCTTGTGATAGGTTAAGCATCAACACTATACATCTAAGTTGGTGAATTTATAAAGAGATTAGTCCCATAATTGGATAGATGTGCATTCATGAACAATCACTTGTGAGTGGCCAATACTTTACATCTAGATTGGAAACTCATGAGGGAATACAACCGATACTATACATCTAGATTGGTTGCAATCGATTTATATGCATTCATTTCATAAGAGTTCGTACATTCCCATAATTCACTTGTTGGATCCATCAATTCCTTAGTCTTAACAATCATATTTCACAACCTTTCAAACTCCTAACCATTTACCTTTACTTTTCATGCTTAGCTTAGTTTAATATTAGTTAATTAGTTTTAGCCATCCGATTTCCCTTTCTCTTTGGACGACACCCGACTTGCCGTTGTACTTGTTCTGTAAATATTTTACGCACTGTTGAGGTTTTATAAATATTGTTTGACGAACGTTTTATAACGATAAAAATAGCTCGGTCACTTCCGTGCTAGAGTACTTCTTTACGGGCTTCTTGAACTTAGGCCGAATTTCTAGAATGGAATGTGGTTAGTTTGGTGTGGTGATGAAGTGATGATGATGAGGTTTGGGTTGGTTATTGTTTCGGTGATGATTTAGTGGAGATTGATGATAATGATGAAGATTTTGGTAAGAAGATGATGTTTTCTAAATTTTGGAGAAAAGATTTCTACAAAAATATTATTGGTTTTTGGAGAAGGAGATGCTGTTTAACAATTTTTTTTAGGTTTGTTTTTTTATGGATCTGGTCTTTTTTTTTGGTAGAGATCTAGATCCTTGAGTTTGATGGATTGATTATTTTATTATTTTCTTTCTTCTCAATTTTTGGGTTTGATTGTTTGAATCTAGTGAAACTGATTTTCTAAGCTGTTGAATTTGATAGTCTTTTTTATAACTATTTTGCTTTTCATTTTGTGTTCAAAAATTAAATGGCAATTTTTAGAGGTGGTATTTCAACAATGTGACCGTTTTAATAACTTATGTTTAAAAGGCATCTATTATGGTGAACGAACAAAAATACCCCCAATAGTTTGATCGGTCATTATTTGTATATGTTTTTAATCCCCTGTCCTCCTATCAATTGCTTATTTCTTGAGCCTTTTTAGGTATTTAATTTGTGTGCTTGAGTATTTTTCAGGACATTGGATCTTAATGCTATGTTTGGAAGTTTGGAAGCAAAAAGGGGCAATTTTGTTAATTACCGTTGTGGAGGTCGCTGCCCATGCAAAGCATCCACCGCGATCTAAAGAGCAGAGAACCATAGCAGAGCTATCTTCAATAACCGCGGTCTGTACCACGGTCCAAGTAGTGTCTCCACAACGATCTACACACTGAAACTTCACAGAGAGTGCATCGCTTCATGCACCGCAGTTTGAGCAAGCTATCCGTGCCACGGTCTAGGGAGCGGTCATCCGCATTCCTTGTTGTTTAGGGAATTCTAAACCCTAATTTTAGAGAGAACCTATATATACATATGTTTCGATTTTTCAAAAGAGGAATCAACGAATATCACCTCTCCATATCTTTCAAAACACATAACAATTCTTTCATTCATCATTACGCATCCGAAGGTTCGAAGACTAGAAGATTTCAAGATTGAAGATTTAAAGACTCCATTTGAAGCCTCGATGAGTTTTATCTTTTCTTTTTCTTCTCTTTCTATTTTCGCCATGTGTAACTAATTCCATAACTAGGGAATCAATGTGAAACTTTTATGAATGTTCATGTTTGGATTAATAATATTATTTCATAAACTCAATTCTTGATTGGTTCATTGTTATTAATTGCTTAATCCTCATTAGTTGTAATATTTATTCACACCAAAGACCAAGGGTTGATAATTATTTGGCATGATTTTAGGGTTAAGACTATCTGAGAATAAGGGTTAGAGTATAGACCAAACCTAACCTTGATTAATGTTTTTTTTAAATAAATGAATTTTATCTTTAGCATAGACCAAGTAAAGAATAGAATTTAGTTATTATTTCTTACGATTAACGGGTTTCTGATCATTATTCACACCATAGACCAAGGGTGAATAGTGGTTGGAAATACTTAACCCATCCTGCGATCATACGATAATAGTCATATTAAAGACAAAGAATGAACCCTTGAATTGATTGAATCTTGTTCACAAATTAATTCCAAACATTGAGTGTTCATAATTAAGGATCATTGATGACCTAGTGTTTTCTTTCCATTGATCACAAACCAAAAATTCTCAATTGCTTTCTTTAGTTTAATTTAATTTAGTTTTAGTTTCAATTCAATCTTCAAACAATCTTTTGCTTACTTACAATTTAGCTATAATTAGAATTAGATTTAATCGGTAAATCTCTATTCCTCGTGGGAACGATCCTTACTTGCCATTGTACTTATCTTCATGATTTGTGCACTTACGAGTATTTTTTTTTATAACACGATTTACAACAATCATAGTTGTTCCACATCAGATTTCTTTCATTCATTTTATAGTGATAGAGTTGTGAATTAGAGAGAGAAAGTCTCACTGAAACCCAGACAATCATTCGAACGACGATGGAGCGGCTTTATCCAGATGCATTTGGAGGCCAACGAGCGCTTGGGGGGGGGGGGGGGGGGGGGGGGGTGGAGCAGGGGCCTAGCGCCCCTGCAATTTTTTTTTATTTGATCTGTTGTGTGTTGACGAAGATGAATATCTGGGTTTTTGAGAATTTTTGAAACATTTCCAAGCTTTTTTGAAACATTTCCAAGCTTTTTTGAAACACGTCCGAGTTTTTTTTTCAAATCTCCGAGCTTTTTTTACTTTGAACTTTTTTTGTTAGGGATCGATCTCTTTTTGTACATGATCGATTTTTTTTTGTAAGGGATCGAGTTTTTTTTTAGTTGATCGATTTTTTTTTGTTAAGGATCGATTTTTTTTACATGATCGATCTTTTTTTGTAAGGGATCTAGTTTTTTTTTTTCATGATCGAACTCTTTTTTTTTGTAATGTATCGAGCTCTTTTTGTTAAGGATCGATTTTTTTTTTACATGATCGAACTTTTTTGGTAAGGGATCAAACTTTTTTTGTAAGGAATCGAGTTTTTTTTTAAGGGATCAAGTTTTTTTGTAAGCGATCGAGTTTTTTTTTTACATAATCGAGTTTTTTTTGTAAGTGATCGAACTTTTTTTTGAGAGATTGAACATTTTTCTTAAGGACTCGAGCTTTTTTCTTAAGGGCTCGAGATTATGGACGGTAGAGATCCATCTCCTTTTTTATTTAATTTTAAAACATAAAATAAAAAATGAAAGTGGAAATTGTGAGAAATGTCACATTTTTTTGATGAGTTATAGTGATGTCACCGGTTTAATAAGTTAATTTTAAAAGGCACATATTATGGTAAACTACTCATATTGCCATAAAATAATCAACTTTTAATTCTCTTTGTACTTTTATCTCCACACTTTGATCACTGAAAGCAGTAACCCCTCTCTCTCTCTAAAAAACTTATCTGAAAATCGATCTACAATTTGTCTGAACATGATCCAGTTTTTTTGATGAGTTTACGAGTTGTTGTATATGTGTCCGAGATTTTGTTACATTAGTCCGAGCTTTATTTTTATTTGTTTACGAGCTGTTTTGTAATTGGTCCGAGCTTTTTTTACATTGGTACGAGTATTTTTAAACCGGTGAAAACAAGTTTATAATTTTGGACAAAAAAGCTCGATCCCTTAAGAAAAATGATTGATCCCTTATAAAAAAAAACTCGATCCCTTACAAAAAAACTCGATCATGCAAAAAAAAAAAACTTGATCCCTTACAAAAAAGTCCGATCCCTTTAAAAAAAACTCGATGACTCGAGTTTTTTTGTCCAAAATTATAAACTTGTTTTCACCATTTTAAAATGGTCGTACCAATGTAAAAAAAACTCTGACCAATTAAAAAACTGCTCGGACCAATTACAAAACTGCTCGTAAACAAATAAAAGAAAACTCAGACTAATGTAACAAAATCTCGGATACATATACAACAGCTCGTAAACTCATTAAAAAAACTGGTTCATGTTCAGGCAAATTGTAGATCGATTTTTAGACAAGTTTTTTAGAGAGAGAGAGGAGTTACTATTTTCAGTGATCAAAGTATGGAAATAAAAATACAAAGAGAATTAAACATTGATTATTTAAGGGCAATATGAATAATTTACCATAATAAGTGCCTTTTAAAATTAACTTATTAGACCGGTGACATCACTACAACTCATCAAAAAAATGTGACATTTCTCACCATTTCCTCTTTCATTTTCTATTTTATGTTTTAAAATTAAATAAAAAAAAGAGATGGATCTCTACCGTCCATAATCCATCTTCTTTTTCCAATTTTGTTATTATATATATAATGGTTTTTAAATATTATTTTATTTAATGAATATCTAGAGGGTTAAATAGTAATTTCAGATTATATGGAAGGGTAAAATGGTCATTTAATTTAAGGGTTGACTTTTTTAAGGAAAAAGAGAAAATGTCTAATATTTTAGTTTTTGAAAAAAGAACGGTCACTAGCAGATAAAATATCTAATAAAATAATATCTAATAAAATAGACCTTAGAGGTGAAAAATGAAAATGATTATATCGAAAAAAGAAGAAGGGAAAAACAAATTTGGACAGAATATTCAAATATATGGATCTCCTTTTGAAACAAAAGCGAACAATCAGCACAAGACTTTCTGTTGAAATTTTAAAACTTGCCGAGGCAAAGCCTAACGCCGCTCCTTCCTGCTCTGCTCAGCCATCTAACACCAAAAATCACTATGACTGTCTATACTGAAATGTTTCTTTGTGCTGATCTAATAAATCTTGTAAAAAAAAGTATATCAATGTCTTAGATTTATTTAATTTTTATTTTTAACGCCCAGTTTATACAAATCAAAACCCCTAGATAGACGGAACATGGCAGATTGTTTATCTTTTTTTCTCCCTCAAAGTCATAATATTTAATTGTATTTCATTTTGTATCCTAACTTATGATAGGATGATTTTATTTTATTTATATGTGAATATAAATACAAATATGTTAAGAATAATGATAAATATTAAGTTTCAAACTCATTTATCAATATATATATCAATTTGTAATCCATCAATTCAATTTATATAAAATATGGCATGTAAAATAATTTTTTTATATATATATATCAATATATCAATTCATACTTTAAAAATTGAAAACCTTTTTTTATTATATCATATATATAATACCACTAACTCAAATTTAGAATATTATCAATTAGGTAGTAGTTAAAATTACAATGTTTAATTTCATTCCAATTTATGATGTCTAACAATATTTTATAATAATGTTAGGAATCTCATTGTGATGGTAATTTTAAAGATTCAAAAATGAATTCCAACTTGTATAAGATAATTTTATTCAACTAATATATAAATACACGTTAATTCGTTTCGAGGTTATGAAATTAAGATTTTTTAGTATAACATTTTGGACGAGTTAAGATAGAAAATGAGATTTGAGTTGCATCAAAAATATATAATATATATATTAAAAAGAAAAAGAAAAAGCTGTGAGCCAGGTCAGGCTATCTTTTCTCGTGGTGGAAATGATTCGTCCAAAATTTGGTGTAAATTTCATTTGCATTACAAAAAATAATATATATAAGCTCTCTACCTTCCTCTGTTGCTTCTCTCACTCACATATTTCTCATCGCTCAACTTCTTCTTCTTCTCTCTACACACTAAACCGGACCCGACCCCGGCCCTGGCTCCGGCCCCAACCGTCGCGCTTCATCGTCTTTTTGGTTTTCCTCCAATCTATGTAAGCTTCTCGATCTATCACTTTTGATCTTTGTTATCTTCCGTTTGTTTTCTCTAGATTTGATTCAAACTCTTGTGTTTCTATTCCTTTTTCTGTAATTTCATCTGAATCGATGTCGTTTTGAAACTTTATATTTTTTTTTCTTAATAATTATTGTGGATTTCATTTAGTGAAATAATGGATGTGAGTAGTGTTGTGGAGCCGATCTAGGTTTTCGTGCACGATTTGCTTTGCTGGAACTGAGATCTAGGGTTTAGTGAAGTTGATCGTTGAATTGGGAGTGACTCTGAATCGTATTTTGTGATTTAACTGATTGATTGTGAGGTTTTTGATATGTCTCATTGGTTTGATTGCTTGATCTGGTATTTAATTGCGTGGATCTATGATTTTTGGTTCATACTCGATGTTATTCTATATATTGTTTTGATTTTACATTTTATTCGCTAGATCTATCGAAAGCTTTCTTTTTTCTTTCTTTCTTTCTTTCTACTGAAGCTTCATTTTAATTGTGAGAAATGAAAAATGCCTCTTGGTTAACTACAGTTTTGTATTTGATGTTTAATTTCGGTTGAAAACCCTCATTGTTTTTGCTTGTAAGAGTGATATTTTTCAAAATGGTTTTTATTTTTGTCAATCCCACTGATTACATGATGCATTGTGATCGAACATGAAGTATTTCTTATTGTGGATTTTTTTCAAGATTAACAAGATATGTGATAATTGATATCCTGGAGATCAATATAGGATGTGTATAATTGTAATTGATTGGTTTAAGATGTTATTTTGCTATCCATTGATGCTGTCATTTTAATTACTGCTTTGCAGATTTGTAAAAGATGGCCGATGCTGAGGATATTCAGCCTCTCGTTTGCGACAATGGAACTGGGATGGTGAAGGTTAGTCACTTCTTTGCAGGCTCTGTTTTTTGGACTCACTTATGAGCTATACTGTTGATTTACCTAACCGTTCATGACATGATTCATGTGCATTGCAGGCTGGATTTGCTGGTGATGATGCTCCCAGGGCAGTGTTTCCCAGTATTGTTGGTAGGCCCCGACACACTGGTGTCATGGTTGGTATGGGTCAGAAGGATGCCTATGTTGGTGACGAGGCCCAATCAAAAAGAGGTATTCTTACCTTGAAATACCCAATTGAACATGGTATTGTTAGCAACTGGGACGATATGGAAAAGATCTGGCATCACACTTTCTACAATGAGCTTCGTGTTGCCCCAGAGGAGCACCCAGTGCTTCTTACCGAGGCTCCTTTAAATCCCAAGGCCAATAGAGAGAAGATGACTCAGATTATGTTTGAAACTTTCAATGTGCCTGCCATGTATGTTGCAATCCAGGCTGTCCTCTCTCTTTATGCCAGTGGTCGTACAACTGGTTAGTTAAATCATAAACCCTACTATATGAATTTTAATATGTTTAAGCAGTTGAAATTGAATCGATGCTCACTGGCTCGTTGTTTGATTAGGTATCGTGCTGGATTCTGGTGATGGTGTGTCTCATACTGTGCCAATCTATGAGGGATATGCCCTTCCACATGCTATTCTCCGTTTGGACCTTGCTGGTCGTGATCTCACCGATGCTTTAATGAAGATTCTAACTGAGAGAGGTTACATGTTTACCACAACTGCTGAACGGGAAATTGTCCGTGACATGAAGGAGAAGCTTGCTTATGTCGCCCTAGACTATGAGCAAGAACTTGAGACTGCCAAGAGTAGCTCCTCTGTGGAGAAGAACTATGAGTTGCCTGACGGGCAGATCATCACTATTGGAGCTGAGAGATTCCGGTGCCCAGAGGTCCTCTTCCAGCCATCTCTGATCGGAATGGAAGCTGCTGGTATCCATGAGACTACCTACAACTCCATCATGAAGTGTGATGTGGATATCAGAAAAGATCTTTATGGAAACATTGTGCTCAGTGGTGGTTCAACTATGTTCCCTGGTATTGCCGACCGTATGAGCAAGGAAATCACTGCCCTTGCTCCAAGCAGCATGAAGATCAAGGTTGTGGCTCCACCGGAGAGAAAATACAGTGTCTGGATTGGAGGATCAATCCTGGCATCTCTCAGCACCTTCCAACAGGTGAGAATTTATTACCCTCAACACAGCTGTTTACATTTAATGTTTTTACTGTATTTACTTGGGTGACTTATGCATTTGCTTTGTGTTGTAACAGATGTGGATTTCAAAGGGTGAGTACGATGAGTCGGGTCCATCCATTGTTCACAGGAAGTGCTTCTAAGTTCTATAAGTGATTTGATGGTGAGTTCATTTTTTTTTTCCAATTTAGTTGGTTTTTGTGTCTGTCATGTGAACTCAAGTTTGGTTGATGTGGAGAAATGTTGAGGTGGGTGGGGGTAATTGAAAGAGGGGTTGTGTTCTATTATTGATGTATCATATAGCTTTGCCATGGTGCTTGATGGTCGTCCAGGACCTGGTTTGGTGGATGGACCTTTCTGTACTCAAGTCCTTCCTCGCCTTGCACCATCTCTGAGGTTCAATCATGTCTTTTAGTAGGATGTTTGTAGCTGGAGATGAAGAGTGGTTGTGATGCGTTTCCTTTAATTTTCTAAATTTTCATATTTGAAGGTTTCTTTTTTCCTGGGAACATTAATGTTAATAGCTATGTATGAGAAAACTTTATATTAGTGTCAGCTTGCGGTCATAAACCATCTTATTGAAATTATATTTAATACTTCGTTTGGAAGCTTTTGATGAACTTTGCATGCATACATACTTGACCTCTTTTATGTTATGTATTTTGCTAATTCTAGAAGGTGTATGCTGATTGCCGACTGCCGAGGCAGGTCTCGGCCGGCACACCAAACTATACTATATTATCATTTTAGATTGCATGTGGGATCAATTTCAGCAACTGACCTTGGAAAGTTTAGTTGCTACGTCAGTTGCTACATATATTTGAAATATTACAATATTGTCGGTATTTGGGAGGGAACAGATTCAAATCTGGAATCTGGTGCGTCCTTGGAACTTTGGTTGCTATATATGATTTTAATTTCATCAAATCCCCACCGTCAAAAGTTTGGTTGGACGTCGGCATGTTACCTAGTATAACTGCAAATTGGACAAATTTAGGGTTATAGTTAGTTTTTTCAATGTGCAAAATTACCCTTAGCCCATTCTCGGGAGTATAATACAAATCTTCAGCTACTTGAATTTCTCATAGTTGGAGTCTGTTTGTCCAAATTCTTATTAGGGTTTCATTGCTGGTCCAAATATTACAATTATTGGTCAGAATTTTAAAATTTGAAGTTGTGGTCAATGCTATTGCGTATAATTTCGAGGTAATTAAATCTTGCTGATAATTTGGTGTTGCTATTGGATTCTGCGGTACCAAATATAGAATCTTGGTAAGAATGTCACCGCAAGTTGAGATGTGGTAAAAAATTGAAACGTAAATGGTAATTTTTGTCTAGATTTAGTTTGCTTGAAAGATATACTAGTTTTGGAACTAGAAAGTCGAAGCTACTTTGACGTGAACTACTTTGACATTAACTGTAGAGTAATGGAATCTATTGTTTGTGTTTGGCACGTGAATTTTAATATTTATATTAATTTTGTCTGCTTCAGGAACATGTTTATGGTTCCTTGGGTCCTTACATTTATTAATCTGTCATGAGACGCGTATGTCTTTTCGTAAAAATTGTGACAGATAAATTTAAACTTGGTAATTTTTATTTTGTAAATCTATGAAATTAACAGGATTTTTCAAAAGGATTTTAAGAAATTATAACTTTATTTTTATTTTTATTTTCAACATTTCTAATTTTCTATTGATGTTTTAGTTTTTTATTAATATAAAAGGGCAGAAAATAAAAAATCACCTTTAGAAACATTGAAACTTTCCTTTTTTACTCTTATACGAAAGCTTAACGGCTAATCTTTTTAGAGAAATTTATCTAAATACCTTCGTATAAAAGCTCCTCCAAAATTGTCTCATTCTCTCTGTTCTCTCACATATCCCACCTTCGTCGGAGATGGCGTTGTTGGGTTTAAGTGGTACCAACCACACCAGTGGTACGCTGCTAGGGCGATATCACGTCTTTACATATGCACCTAGGCACAGTAACAGTGCAGTTGGTGTAGGCCTTTCTCAACGGTACTATTGAGCTGAAGAAGAAAAAAAAAATGCAAACTAAAATAAACCTTTAAACCTACAAGTTAAAAGAAAATTGATTTTAGAAGGATTAATCAGTAATTTCTTGTTGGTCGATTTTTTTTTCTAGGTGAGGAATTTTAATAAACACCCTCAAAACTACGACCACGGATGATCGCGGTTTATTGGATTCATGTGTAAAAGTGGTGAGACTGATGAAAGAAATGATTGTGTATTAGAAGATATTTTTGATCAAATGGAGCAATGTATACAATGAAATGATAACAATTTAACGGTGTGAAACTCTCAACCTCTGTCTTTCTAGCTTAACTAATTTGGAGGTGGTGAACTCGTATCTGTTAATAAGTGGACACAACTTTCAACGGCGATGGCTAGACTCTCCTTCGATTGTTCAGTCCTTGCGATTGCTCTATCATTTTCTATATTTATACCTGAAACCGTTGGGGTTTTTCCTTGGCGTATAAGTCGAAGATCATCAGAATGATCTTCTTTTCTCATTTAGTGGGATTTTCTGTTTAATATGATTGACCTTAGAGAATTGGCTGGTAGATGATATTTTGGCGGGAAACGTGTTTGTTTCCTTTTCGGATTCTGTCACTATAATTCTGCATACGTGGAGTTTGCTTACACATTGGAGAATAATTCGATTTCCTCTGTTATCGGCATGGTACTTCAAAGCATTGACTCGGTGATATGGTAGAGTATCTTGGAGTATACGTATGCTGGTGAGGTACCCTGTGGTATCATCCTGGTGAGGTAGAGCTTGACTGATGGCGGTGGTGAGGTGTCCCGAGGTACCTGCCTGCTAGCGGGGTATTCTGGGGTATCATTCTGGTGATGTTGCGCTTGATTGGTTTCTCTGGCAAAGTACCATTCTGGTAGAGAGGTGTCTGGTTGATCTTTTGCAATCTCCTAGAAACTTTACGGGCATCTTCCCTCCTAATGGAAGGGCAGGATAAGTACCTTGACGGGTTAACAGGGCAATGCCAAGGTACTCACATACCAGTTGGTCCGTGAGAGTGCAGGGGCTTCATCTTGCCACCCTCGTTGATGTTGAGGTACCTATGTTGTGCTAGGCCTTGCACTTCGAGGTAAACTATTGTGTCTGGTACCTACTCGGTGTGTGGAAACGCTTTCAGGTGCTGGCTCAAAGTGTTGGACCCGGAATGAGGTCAGCATGTGCTCAATCAGTAGGACAGCTTCTACCCCGAATGCTAAGGGGTAGAGTGTTTCTCCGGTCATAGTTCTTCTGGTGGTCCGGTAGGTCTAAAGTACCTCAGGCAACTCCTCTGCCCATTTGCCCTTTTTCTGCTGAAGTTTCTTTTTTCAGGAGCTTTTTGATTGTCTTATTAGTGGCCTCCACCAGGCTATTGGTTTAGGGGTGGGCTACCGAGGCAAAACAGAGGTCAATTCCTAAGTCTTCATAAAAACCTCTTAATCGGACAATATCAAACTGTTTACCGAGGTCGGTAATGATGATGATTGGGGTACCAAACCTGCATACCACGTTTGTCCTAATAAACCTTGTGGTGTTCTCTTCCGTGATCTGGGACAACGATACCGCTTCTACCCACCGAGTAAAATATTCGATCGTTACAATATCGTATTTAGTTTGTTTGAGAGCGATAGGGAGCGACCCAATCAAATCGACCCCCTAAATGGTGAATGGATAGGGTGAACTGATCAAAGAGAATCGCTCAAGAGGAAGGTGACTCAAGTTCGACATCTTCTGGCAAGGTTCACAAGACTGCACATAGATTTTCACAACCTAGTGCATGGTAGGCCAGTAATATCCCATACGAAATACCTGGTAAGCTAATGCTTCCCCACCGATGTGATTTCGAAAGTCCCTAGAGTGGAGCTCCTTTAATGCCCAACTGACATCGTCAGGATGTACACAGTAGAGCAAAGGGAAAGACTTTCCCCTCCTATAGAGGAACCTGTTTACCAAGCAATATCAGACAGAGATCATCTTGATTCTGCGAGCTTGGTCGAGGTTCTCAAGGAGCTTTCCATCTTAGAGGTATGTGACTATTGGATCCATCCGATATGAGAGCCGATCAACTAGGACATTTCCTTGCTGTTATGCTTGACTTGGAGATCACTTGGAGCGAAACTCTCTTGGGGAGAGCTTGTCCTCCATTGGCAGCTATGTTCGCCAAGACATCTGCCCTGTGTTTTTACTGATGAGGAATTTGCTTAATTTTGAACCGCTTGAACCGGTCTTTGAGCAGTTGAACCTATTTGTAATAAGCTACCATATTGTCCCCCTTAGCCTAGTAAAGTCCAGTGACTTGGTTAACTATAAGTTGCGAGTCACTCTTGACATGAAAATAACCAGCTCCGAGCTCGATGGCTACTTTCATTCCTGAAAAAAAGGCTTTGTACTCTGCTTTATTGTTTATAGCCTTAAATTCGAACATAAAGCAATGGTAGCATTATGCTTTTCCTTGGTTTATCAAGATGATGCTAACACCTCCACCCGCTTGTCCGAATGCTTCATCTGTGTAAAGGGTCCAGGCTTCGCGGCCAACCAGCCAATTGTCAAGCTTGATAGTCGTCCTAGCCTTGTATTTTAGATCAAACTGAGTGAGCTCTAGGGCAAAAGCACCAATCTTCCAGACACGTCTGCCCTCTACAAGAACTGGCGGAGAGGTTTACCAGTCACTACTGCTACTGTGTATGTTTGGAAGTAGGGGCAGAGCTTCCTCGTCGAGGTCACTAAGGTAAAGATGAGCTTCTCGAGGAAGACGTAATTCCTTTCAGCCTTGGTTAGTGCACGACTCACGTAGTAGACAGGTTGCTGGACTTCGTCCTCACATTCTTTAACCAAAACCCCACTAACCGTCATTTCATATACAGCCAGGTAAATCTGCAGTTCCCCTCTAGGAGTTGTCTTGACCGACAGTGGTGGGCTAGCTAGATATCTCTTCATAGCTTGGAAAGCCTGCTCGTTGTCCTGGTCTCACTTCATATTTCTTTTCTTTTTGATTACCCTGTAGAAGGGAAGACACTTGTCAGTCGACCGTGAAATGAAGCGGTTGAGCGGTGCCACTCGACCGGTTAGTACATGCACTTGTTTGAGTGAGGTAGGAGATTATAGGTCTAAGATAGACTGGATTTTCTCCGGGTTGGCTTCTATACCTCTCTCGTGAACCATAAACCAAGAAACTTTCCCGTAGTTACTCTGAAAGCACACTTGGCGGGGTTTAACCGCATATGGTTCTCTCTTATGATCTGGAAGGTCTTGCGAAGGTGGTCTTGGTGCTCCCCTGCTATCTGGGACTTGGTATTCATATCGTCAATGTATACTTCTATTGTCCTTCCGATCTCTGGTTTGATTATCCGGTTGACCAGCCGTTGGTATGTATCCCTTGCATTTTTAAGGCCAAATGGCATCACCTTTTAGCAGTAAAGACTCTGCCCGGTGTCGAAACTAGTCTTATCCTGATCAGCGGGGTGCATCATGATCAGGTTGTATTTCGAAAACGCATCTATAAAGCTCATGAGCTTGTTTCTTGAAGTGGAGTCTACTAGTTGATCGATTTTAGACAAAGGGGAGCTATCCTTTGGGCAGGCACGGTTGAGATCTATTTAGTCAACGCACATGTGCCATTTCTCGTTTGCTTTGGTAATAATGACCACATTCGCGATCCAATAAGGGTATCGAGATTCCCTGATAAATCCAGCCTTTACCAACTTGTCAAACTTTTCCTTTATGACATCATTTCTTTCAGCGTTGAAGTGTCGCCTCTTCTGCTTGATCGATTTGAAATTGGGGTCGACTGCCAACCTTTAAACGACAAAAGAGATGGGGATTCTTGACATTTTGCTCCAAGTGAATATATCATTGTATTCCTGGAGAAGTTGGATCAGGTATTCTTTTACTACCGGTTCTAGGGTCGCCCCATCCTTGACCATATTGGACTGATCATCTTTTCTAATCGAAATTTCTTCTAACTCATCAACAGGGTGTCCATTGGCTCAACTCTCATCTTTTTTCTCCTCATCCTCAACTTGGATGTCTTTCTCCAGATATTTTGCTAACTCTAGGACCTTGGAGTCCATTTCTTACAATTCTTATCCCTATACCACATCTACCGGCACACACTGCTTCGTTAACACTGTGGGATTGATTAATACTTCATAGCACTTATGTGTGGCCTGCTGGTCCCCACGTATCTCTCATACCTCATTTTCTACCGAAAACTTTAGGACGTTGTAGTAGATGGATATCACCCTCTTGAGCGCTGATAAGAAATGCCTCCCTAAAATGGCGTTGTAGGCCGACGGGGATTCAACCACATCGAAGTCCATCATGATGTTCTGTTGTAGAGATGCAGTACCAACGATAATCGGTAGAATTTTTTATCCAACTGGTATAATCGAGTCCCTAGTAAACTCGTACAAAGGGGTGGTGCAACTGTTGTAATACCACCGCTTCAAGTTAAGCTTTTCTAGGGTGTCTTTGAAAAGGATGTCCACAATGCTCCCTATGTCAATCAGGATGCGGTGGACCAAGTAGTTGATGATCTGTACCATGACCTCCATTGGATCGTCGTGCGGCTGCACAATATTGTACACATCTGCTTCAATGAAAATGATCTGTGCTGATTAGGAGGTTCTTGCCAAGCTCTGATCTACCTTGAAGATACCTTGCACATATTCAACCTCGGGAATCTTCCTGGTATGGTTTTTCTTAGAGTTATTAGAAGTCCCAGCCAGGGTGGGTCCTCCACTAATGGTATATATGACCTAAATCTGTTGCATCAGGTCCTTCTGATCTTCTTTCCTCCTCTTCGCGTGATCTCGAATTTTAGCTTGAACCTTCTTACCTATGTGGATGGTATCTCGAACCTGTTGTAGGAACTCCACAAAGCAGCCACCCCTTACTAGTGCTTCGATCTGGTTAAGAAGACTAAAGTACTTCGAGGTGTTGTGCCCCACGTCCTCGTGGAAGTCACATTATTTGTATCGGTTCCTTGTGTTTACTGGTGCCTTTAAGGGAGCTGGCTTTCTGAGCAAACCATTATCTTGGATAACAAGGAAGATTGTCTCATAAGAAGCATTTAAGGAAGAGTAATGGCTGTAACCTCTATCATCCTGGGTTACAAGGGCTACCACTCTTGAAGGAGGAGTAACTCGAGACAGGGTCTGCCTAGCTGGGTATCGCTCTTGCTGATATTGGAGAGGTGGAGGGTGATACGTAGACCGGTTGGGCTGCCTATTCTGGACTTTCTGGACCGGTGTAGGTTTGTGAGCCTCTTTCTTTTGGCATTTTACGGTCCTCATGTCTTCATGCTCAATCTTCACCATGAGCTGCTCATCGAGGTCAACTTGCTACAACGCCCTATCAGAGGCTTCCTAATAAGTCTCATGTGGGTGCCTCACAAAGGATCTGTAGAGTCTCTCGGTCCATAAGTTCCTACGAAAATTGGCTAGGGGTTTTTTTTCGGTGAAAACTCCTATCTAGATTACATATTTATGGAACCTTTCTACATTAGATCTGAGATTTTCCCCACGCTCCTGGATTACATACTGGAGGTGGATTGGATCCTTTGGTTGCGGCTTGACACCTTGGAACTATGAACAAAAATCAATGGACAACTTAGTGAAGCTATCCACGTTACCTATAGGTAGCTTTCCGAACCATGTTTTGGCATAATCCATTAATGTGGTAGGGAACATCTGACACATGGCGGCCCTAGTGGTGTTCTGGACCTCTATCTACTGTACAAAGCTTTCTAAATGACTCAAAGGATCCTCAGTGCCAGAGAACTTATCCGTTGGCATTTTAAATTTGGGTAGGAGCTCGACTTCCCTAATCCTTCTAGTGAAAGGGGCATTCATCTCGCTCAGGGGATATTTTTTGACCTCCATGTGTTTACCTTTCCTAAATTCCTAGATCTCCCTTTGTATCTGTGCCAGCTAATTCCGTATGCACTTGTTTCCAGCGTTCTTGGATTCGACCTTGGAATCCTTATTTTCAGAGCCCTCAGTGGAGACAGAGGTCTCACCGCTGTTACCCTCGGGGGTAAGATCCTTCTTGGCACTTCTCCTGCTACTTTCTGCCTCAGGTCTAGGCTCTCTTCCGTTGTCTGTTGGTCTAACTAACTGGCAAGGTCTCTCCTACAGGATGTCAGCAGTTGATTTCACTTGTCTTGGTAGATAATAGGCCGCCCCGAGCAATTCTGGGGGCATGAGCCCTAACCGATCTCGAACTAAGGGATGAGGCATCAACCTATTATGAACCGGTATTGGTGTGAAGGTCCCAACCGGTCAAAGGCGGTGGTCCTAGCTTCTGGTCTGTTAGGGTCCTCGCATACGCTAGGTTCAACCGGCTGAGGGGTAATTTCCTCTGCCACCAAATGTTGGTGAATGCTCTCCACAAAAGTTGCGTTCTGTTGTTCCAGTATGGTTTGGCCCATCACCAGAGGCATCGGGGCTTGCACGGTACAGGTCGATGCTGGGATCAGATTCTGGTGTTTCGACTTCCTTTCTTTCCTATAAGCCTTCCAGGTGGAGGCTGTAGATTGATGCCCAAACGCTTTGGGCTGCCCTTGGGAAGATCGAAGCCGCATGATCCTGTAAAAACAATAAACACGTGTCTTTATAAAGAGTGTGGAATCTTCCCATAGACGGCACCAAAAGCTGTTAGCCAAAAAGTCGCTCTAGGTGAGGAATCTCAGTTAACACCCTAAGAACCACGACCAAGGAGGATCGCGGTCAGGGTAGGTACCTTCGGTACTGGATTTGCGTGCAAAAATGGTGAGATTGATGAAAGAAATGGCTAAGTATTAGAAGATATTTTTGATCGAATGGAGCAATGAATACAATGAAATGATAACAATTTAATGGTGTGAAACTCTCAATCTCCATCTCTCTAGCTTAACCAATTTGGAGTTGGCAAACTTGTATCTATCGATAAGTGGATACAATTTTCAGCGACAATGGATAGGCTTTCATTCGATTGTCCAGTCGTTTACGATTCTCTCTTATTTTCTCTATTTATACCCGAAACTGCTAGGGTTTTTCCTTGGTGTATAAGTCGAAGATCATCAGAATGATCTTCTTCCCTCATTTGGCGGGATTTTCTGTTTAATATGATAGACCCTAGAGAATCGGCTGGCAGAGGATATCTTGGTAGGAAATGTGTTTGTTTCCTTTTTGGATTTTGTCACTGTAATTTTACGTACATGGAGTTTGCTTACACCTTGGAGAATAATTCGATTTTCTCTATTATCGGCGTGGTACTTCAAAGTATTAACCTGGTGATATGGTAGAGTATCTTGGGGTACACATATGCTGTCAAGGTACCCTAAGGTATCATCCTGGTGAGGTGGAGCTTGACTGATGGTGGTGGTGAGGTATCCCGAGGTACCAGCCTGCTAGCAGGGTACTCTGGGGTATCAATCTGGTGATGTGGCACTTGATTGGTTTCTCTAGCAAGGTATCTAGACGTATCATGTTTAAGATCTCCTAGAAACTTTACGGGCGTCTTCCCTCTTGACGGAAAGGCAGGATAAGTACCTTGATGGGTTAACAGGACAATGCCAAGGTACTTAGGTACCAATTGGTCCGTGAGAGTGCAAGAGCTTCATCTTGCTGCTTCGTTGATGTCGAGGTACCTAGGTTGTGCTAGACCTTGCACTTTGAGGTAAACCATTGTCTCAGGTACCTAGCCAGTGTGTGGCAACGCTCAGGTGCTAGCTGGGTGGAAAATTTCCCTTTAGGCCCTTGCCAAATTTGGCAATTAACATTTCTTAATTTGAAAAATGTTAAGATTTATCATTTTATCAAAGATTTCATGTTTAAAAAAAATAGAAAAAAACGGTTCCGAGTGTATTTTTGTAATTTGTGGTTATGGACAGATTTTTTTTTTTAAATAAAATAAATCAGTTACTTCTTTTTTTATAAAGATAAATTTGTTACTATTTACCATAACAAAAAGCAGTAAATTATTGTTGTATTATTGAGTAAGTTTAAATGTTAGGAATTGGATTGAATTGGTTGGTCAATTTACTGGTGAGTGGTGATTAGTAGGGATGGTAACAGGGCGGATCAGGGTCGAGGAATGCTTTTCCATCCCCATCCTCACCCCCCAAAATCATCCCCATCTTCATCCTCATCCCCATATTAGGAGAAGCAGGGTCGAAGGCAGGGATTCCCTTTTGGAGGGGCCTTCCTCATAGCCGTCTCATTCTCTGTCTAATAATTTAAAAGTTACAACTTAAAACAAAGGAAAAAAAAAGTAAAAATTCATATTTTGTTCAAGATCAAAGATTCTATAAAACAAACCTACTTCTAAAGTTTTGTTAAATACAACTATTTATGTTAAAAATTAACTTTAAATGATATTAAAAATCTAAATATTATAATATATATATATATATATCGGGGCGGGGAGTGCTTCCCCCGTCCCCACCCCACTTCACCTTCTGAGATAACACTTTGTCTCCATTCCCGAATATTATCCCCATCCCTGCTCCATTTAGGGTGGAGCCCCACGGGGATTACTGCAATCTCTAGTGAGTGGTGATGATACTTTTATTTCTATTTTGCTGTTAGAATAATTATTCTCAAAAGAAGGGATTTCCCTTTCTTTTTTTTTAAACAAGGGAGTTGGTCGTTACAAGTTATAAGATTCCACAAGAATGTTTCACTACACTAATCATGAATGAAAATAATACGAAACATTATTGTTTCTAATAGCAACTCGAATGTACATGGGTGAATGAATGCAATTCACTACCTACCATATTTATTTAGAGTGATAATTCATGTTATCATTTTTTCTTTCAAAAGTTAAATATTACCGGACTTGCTAGATCAAACAATATACGTGCGATCTCGATAGTGGAAATGGTGAGAAATGCCACTTTTTTTTTGGTGAGTTGTAGTGATGTTACCGGTTTAATAAGTTAAGTTTATAATGCACCTATTACGGTGAACTAACCATATTGCCCTTAAATAATCAATTTTTAATTCTTTTGTTTCATCTCCACACTTTGATCACTGAAAGCAATAACTCATCTCTCTCTCTCTCTCTCTCTCCAAAACTTGTCTGTAAATGGATCTACAATTTGTCTAAACATGATCCAGTTTTTTTAATAAGTTTATGAGTTGTTGTATATGTGTCCGAGATTTTGTTACATTGGTCCGAGCTTTTTTTGATATGTTTACAAGCTGTTTTGTAATTGGTCTTAGCATTTTTTTTTTAATTTGTCCGAGCTTTTTTTACATTGGTACAAGTATTTTTAAACTAATGTAAATAAGTTTATAATCTTGGGCAAAAAAACTCGAACTTTTAATTAAAAAGCTCGAGCCCCTAAGAAAAGAGCTTGATCCTTTTTTTAAAAAAAAAAACTTGATCCCTCATAAAAAATGCTCGATCCCTTACAAAAAATGCTTGATCATGTAAAAAAAAAAACTCGATCCTTAACAAAAAAAACTCGATTATGTAAAAAAAAAAAAAGCTCGATCCCTTAAATAAAAAAACTCGATCCCTCACAAAAAATCTTGATCCCTTACAAAAAAAAAAACTCGATCATATAAAAAAAAACTCGATCCATAACAAAAAAAGCTCTATCATGTACAAAACAAGCTCGATCCCTTATAAAAAAAGCTTGATCATTTTAAAAAAAACTCGATCCTTAACAAAAAAAGTCCGATCATGTACAAAAAAAACTTGGTCACTTACAAAAAAAACTCAATCGTACACAAAAAAAAGTTCGATCCCTTACAAAAAAAGTTCGATCTCTTTGAAAAGAAAAGCTCAAGCGTGTTTCAAAAAAGCTTAGAAATGTTTCAAAAAGTCTAAAAAACCAAGATATTCATTTTCGTCAATACACAACAGATGATTGTCTAGGTTTCAACGAAACTCCGTCGCCGAATGTGTCTGCGTAGCGCCACTCCATCGCCATTCAAATGATTGTCTGGGTTTCGACGAAACTTTCTCTCTCTACTTCACAACTCTATCATTGTAAAATGAATGAAAGAAATCTGATGTGGAACAACTATTAGAGGTATTTTTATCCGTTCACCATAATAGGTGTCTTTTAAACATAAGTTATTAAAACAGTGTTGAAATGCCACCTCCAAAAAGTGCCATTTATTTTTTGAACCCGATATCTACTTTGTGGAAATGGTGAGATATGTCACCTTTTTTATTGTGTGTTGTAATAATGTCATTAGTTTAATAACTTAAGTTTAAAAGACACCTATTATGATGAATTATCCAAATTGCCCCTAAACTTTGTTCCTTTAAAAGGCACCGATTTAACTCTCTCTCTCTCTCTAAAAAAGTTGTCTGAAAATCGATCTACAACTCCTCCCTCCCTCCAAAAAAACTTGTCTCTTTTCAGAATCTGCACAAGAAGGTAACAAATATGTCTGATCTTCACTTATATTTTTTTCATGCATTTCAGATATTTTGCATGCATTTCTGTGTGGTTTAACGATGTATCAATTCCTTATGATATGTTGTTCCAGTCTTTGTATGAACATATATGAACATTTAATCTATATGTTACGAGGTTTTTTTAAAAGATCCGAGCTTTTTTCATGTGTGACCGGGATTATTTTAAGAAGAATCGAGGTTATTTTATAATGGACCGAGCTATTTTATATTCGGAAAAAAGCACGATTATTTGAAAAATATGTTTGATCCCTCAGAAAAAGTTCTCGATCCCTTGCAAAAAAGATCGATCCATTACAAAAAGTTATTGATCCCTTACAAAAAGCTCAATCCATTACAAAAAGATCTTGATCCCTTACAAAAAAGCTAGATCCATTGAAAAAAGCTCAATCTATTAAAAAAGCTCGATCCATTAAAAAAAACGGGATTCTTATTAAAATAAGCTTGGTAACACAATAAAAAAGGGATCAATCCCGTAAAAAAAATGCTTAACCCTTACATTTCAGAAATTTTGTTAATTCTTATTAATTGTAAATATAATATTTTTTTTTTGTTAATAATGGTTTGTGATGATGATTTTCACAGGACAATGGATCGGGTGAGAATAGTCATATCTTACAACGATCGATGTGAGCAATTACCCAACGGAAGTCAGAGGTTTTTAGGTTTCGATAACCAAGGATTGTATGTGTCAAAGAATATGACTTACGAAGAACTGGTGTCGATCATGCAAATCGTTCTGAAGTATGATGTGAACAAACACATTGTTGATCTATAGTCTATATCAATAGCTCCTAGGAAAACATGTTGCACAATTATAAAAAATGTTGATGATGTTCAGTTTATGCTAGGGGAAGGTAGGGTGATCCCTCAAGTATGTGTTAGTCTAATTGAGAGGAAAACAGGAAATGTGATAGATGAAGATATCCCTCCTCGTGAAAAAACCCAACAATTTCGATCATCAAACGGAAGCAACCAGTTTTTCACAGAAAGAAGTGGGATTTAAAGGCAGCAAAACATGTGTGATGTCCCACCGAAAGTAGACGAGTTTAATGATATAGTTGGACCTCAATTCGACGATGTCTTTGGTTGTCAAATTGAGATGAATGTTAGGCAGTACAACCACCAATACAATAAGATGTACAATGACATGAACATTGAGCGGAACAATGAACCGAATGTTGGGCCAATTCATGAGGTGGATAATGAGGCATATTTGCATTCAGTAGATAATGTAACGAATAATAAGAAAGATTAAGAACCTTTCCAAACAGAAAGACGTGTACATAGATATAGTTCTAGTGCAACAGATATAGCTAGGACCTCTAAGGTCCGGCCTAACGTAACTGTAACTGATTCTGATAATGCCACAATATGGGTTATTCCAGGAGCAGAATCTTACTCGTTTGGTATGGGTGGAAGCAGAAACTTAGTAAAAGATGAACCTACAAACATGACATATAAAGGATTTGAAGAGACTGGTTGGGCATTTTGCAATGTGGCAGAACTTCGAGTGGAAGGTGAAAAGTCCAATAAGACAACGTTACATCTGGTTTAATTGATACACAACTGTATGTGGAAGTTAAGAGCGGTGAGGAGAGATGAAGAGACATACTTCCAAGTAAGAAGTTATATCAAAGAACACACTTGTCCGCTGGAGGAGATTCACCGTTGCCACCGATAAGCTAGTGCAGTCATAATTGGAAAAGTGGTTGCACCTAGACTTCAACAACTAGATGGTTGACTAATGCGTCCGAAAGACATAATCTCCAACATGAAAAAAATGTATGACATCCAAATTCTGTATAGTAAGGCATATCAAGCCATCGATTATGAGTTGTCACTGACCTATGGAACGTATGAGGAAACATCTTGGCATAAAAACATTCGGTTACGTGTTGGAACAAAAACATCTTGGCACACAATCACTGACTTACAGTGCGACGAAGATGGTAAATTCCTCTACTTTTTCATGTCTTTGGGTGCCTCACTTAAAGGATTCTAGAGGTGTATACGTCCAATTATTATCGTTGATGGTACCCATTTAAAGAAATGATTTGGGGGTAATATGTTTGTGGCAACTGCACAAGATGAGAATGAACAAGTGTATCCAATTGCTTTTGGGTACGACGACTCAAAAAACAAACTATCATAGGAGTGGTTTTTAGATTCCTTAAAAGGTGCCCTTGGTCATATAGATGATCGGGTTTTTATTTTTGATCGACATGCAAGCATTGAAGCAGAGATTTCTAAAGTGTTCTCTTATGCCACCTATACCATATGTTGCTGGCACTTTTCTAAAATTATTAAGAAGCAATATCATAGAAAGGATGTTACCGTAATAATGGACAAAGTAGCATGATCGTACATTGAGTTGAAATATAGCCGGCATATGGAAGAGTTACGAAACTTATACCAGAATGCATATGATTATGTCAATGTTTCCGATCCACACAAGTGGTCCCTTGTACACTGCCTCAACAGAAGGTACCGGGTGATGATAACAAATGTTGTAGAATACATAAACTCGTACCTAAAATTTACAAGGTAACTGACTATGTTGACTCTAGCAAAGTTCACTAGGAATATGTTACAACGTTGGTTTCATGATCGCCATAGGGCTGCACAATCCATACATCATCAGTTGACCAAAACAACACATCTTGTGATCCTAAAAGGTGTGGAGTAGTGCGGTTATATGACTGTAAATCCAATGGACTGGAACATATTCTCGGTGAAGCGGTCTGGAAAATAATGGACTGTTGACTTACCCCCGGAAAACTTGCAAATGTAACAAATTCTAAATGGAACATTTTTCGTGTTCTCACGCACTCGATGCCGTAAGGTACATTACAAGTTCTAGTGTACGGTTAATATTACTGAAATGTGAATCTCATCATTTTCATTGTTTCTGTAGGGAGAAAAACTTGGATTTCACATCCCTATGTGCAGACTATTACAAGAGAGTGACACTTATTGATGCGTACTCAGTTCCTGTTATACCGGTTGAACATCCTTCCACCTGGGTTGTGCCATCTGATATCGCTGAGAGGGTGATTTTGAATCCAATCTCTAGGAGACAAGCAGGATGCCCAATGGCTGGTTGACATGTCTTGTCTTCAGAGATGACAACTGCACAATGGTGTAGAAAATGTGAACAACCAGGGCATAATTTCAGGAGATGTTCTAACCCAACTTTGATTAATGAAGGTCCGAGTACAGTTGTTCATGAGGAATACCGTCGTAAATGTAGCATCTGTCATTCAGTTAGACACAACAAACAGACGACCAAAACAGGGACTCCACCTTGGAACGAATAGAGGTGTTTCGATGGATGACATTGTGATAATTTGTAATCGTACGACTTGTTCATTAACTTAAAATTTAATTAAACATGACTTTCAATTTTTGTTCTATTTGTGATTCCAGACAGTTAAAACGGAAGCAAAAAAAAAAATCAATTCAATTTTTTTTTGTACAAAAAAAATGGTACATATTAATCCGTAGCAAGAGTGTAATAATGTATTTAACAATCTTTTCATATTAATAAAAGTGATTTCTAGTTTAACAAATCTTATAACATTTATAGTTTAATTATTATAATTGTCAAAATTAAATAATCATAAGGTCCAAAGATTATGAGAAAAGAAAAATTGTTCACATCTGGATATGTATGAGGTAGACACAATTCTTTAATTAGTCTTGAATAATATTCGCAACTTAAGATAAAGGTTGGACGCATTTATCTTGTCAAAATTGTAGATTCTTTTGCTAGCATTTGAGTGGGATCAAATGTGTTATGATGAGTCTAAAATCTTCAAAATGTGGTGTATTTGGGCAAAAGAATCTAGTGCACTGAGTGCATTGAATAGGATCATAGTGAAATACTTTATCTAAGAGCCGTCAATGGATATTCCGCTTGCATATAAATATCTCTCATTTGTTAGACACTGAATCATTACAATCTAATCATAACATAGTAAAATTATCAAAAGATGAAACCTACCTATGGCATTTGCGCCTAAGTCATATTAACCTTAACTGGATCAAAAGATTGGTTAGTGATTGACCTTTAAGTGACTTAAAGATTAATGATCTAACAACTTATGAATCTTGTTTGGAAGGTAAGATGACCAAAAGGTCGTTCACAATAAAAGGCACAAGAGTCATAGAATGTTTAGGATTGATACAAACTGATGTGTGTGGTCATATGAGAATTCAAGCTAGAGGTGGATATGAGTACTTCATCACTTTCACGGATGATTAGTCAAGATTTGGCTATGTTCATCTCATGAGATATAAATCGGATGCTTTTGACATGTTCAAAGCATTTAAAGCTGAAGTTGAAAATTAGCTAGAGAAACAAATAAAAATCTCGAGGTCTGATCGTGGTGGAGAATATCTATCTGGTGAGTTTTAGCAATATCTTATTGAGAATGGGATAATTTCTCAGTTTTTGGCACCAGGTACACCTTAAAAAAATGGGGTGGCAAAAAAGGAGAAATATAACTCTTTTGGACATGGTTAGGTATATATTGAGTTATTCAACGCTTCCTAATTCTTTTTGGGGATATGCTTTACAAACTGCTATGTACATTCTTAAGGATGTACCATCTAAGTCGGTTCCTAAAACACCGCATGAGCTGTGGACCGAACGAAAACCTAGTTTACAACATTTAAGGATATTTGGATGCCCCGCGCACCTGTTAAAAGAAAGGACAGAAAAGATGAAGTCTCGTTCAGAAACATGCATATTTGTAGGGTATCCAAAAGGAACCAAATGATATTATTTCTATAGTCCTTCAGATCTTAAAGTGTTTGTTTCGACAAATGCTATATTTCTGGAAGAGTACTATATGAAAATTTTTATGCATAAAAGTAGAATTGTCCTGAATGAGCTTTTAGGAGATACAATTCCACAAGAGGTTTCACAACCTAACCCAATTGTAAGTTCCGTACCAACACAAGATCAAGAATCTACCATACTTCGTCATAGTGGGAGGGTTATTAGACAACCCGAGAGATACATCGGTCTAAGAGAATCTGTAGAGAATCTCTCGGGCGACGATGATCCCTATACGTATAAGTAAGCAATGGAAGATGTTGATTGTCGCCATTGGCAAAAGACAATGCAACCCAAAATTGGACCTATGTTCAAAAACAAAGTTTGGTCTCTGATAGACTTGCCTAAAGGGATAAAAACCATCGGGTGCAAGTGGGTTACAAGAGGAAATGATTCTTGCCTACCAAGTAAATCCTCTCTAGGAAAGTATTTAATTTCTATTAAAACTCTAATTGACAATTGGTCAAATTAGGAAGTTTTAATATAGTCACAATTTAATTATATTCAATAATTGGTTATTTAATAAATACACTATTTGAGCCAGATTAGGATTCTTGGTATGGAAAAGAAATCTATTTTTAGAAAAGGATTCTTTATCACCAAGTAAGTCAACATAGAGATAGGATTCTTACCCACCAAGTAAATCCTCTCTAGGAGAGGATTTAAGAAACTTATATATACCTTTAGGTAATTTCAGCCAAGGCTATTGATTCAAAGAAGAGGAATTTGACCAAGCTTAGAATTTTAGCTAGAGAAAATTCGGCCAGGCAATTTTTCTAAATAGAAAATTCGGCCAATAAAGAATTTTGAGTGTAGAGAATTTGGTTCTTGCTCTAGATAAATTCGTCCAACTCTAAAGATTGGTGTGTGAAAAATCGAAAAAGAAGAAAAGGAAGAAAGAATGTTTTTGTATTGGATAGTACACTAGTAGCCTTTACATTAAAAGGTTTTTTGAACAACATCGATTTTAGGTTCACGTGAATTTCAATCAAATTGATTGATAATTCACAAGTGACCTAACGTTCTTTGTTTTTCTTCTTTAAGGATTATTGTGACTAACAAAGAAAAAGGTTTTGTTTGTTTCCATCCTCACGTATATAATTTAGAGAAAGGGAGCCCACACTCCTACACTACTAAAAAAAGGGCTATTGGGACGTTTTTTTTTCCGCCCCAATAGCCCAAAATTCTTCCCTAAAGCCCTATTGGGACAAAAAAAATTCGTCCCAAAATTAGTCGTCTCAAATGGGTCGCAATAGCCTCTTTGGAACGAAAATTGAAATTCGTCCATAAAAAGTACCTATTAGGACGAAGTATAAAATATTATAAAAAATTATCATTTGGGACGAAATTCTAAATTTGTCCCAAGAGATATACTATTGGGATGACAAAAATTCGTCCCTATTGTTATGCTATTTGGACGATATTATATCGTCCTAATAGTATATCTCTTGGGACGATATAATTCGTCCCTATAGATTAATAGAAAAAAAAAATAATCCACCCTCCACACTGAACCCCACTCCACACTCCACACACCACACACGCAGGTGACACAGCAGCCCACACATTCCACGTTTAAATTGTGTGGGAGTCGAACTCATGACCTCCCTCCAATAATGTAGCACTCAAACCATTACACTACATCAACTTTGATGATTTATGTAAAATGATTTATATAAAATGTTAATATGTTACTACATTTATAATATTAATCTAAATTAAAATTTTAATGAACAAAATATAAAAAAATATTGTTAGATCATTTAAATTGATACCAGTAGTCTTTATAATTACTTTATATATTATACCAACGAATATTGAAAAACATTTATTAGATAATGTTTTACTAAACTGTTATTTTTAAAATCAGATACTAATCGTGTTAAGAGTCTACTATAATCGATGAGATAAATGGTTATAATAAAAAATTGGAATGCAACTCTCACTTATGAAGAGATTTCTCCTCATATCTGTGATGTAATGAGTGAAGTTTAACTTGAATATTTATTACAAAAAAGCAGAAAAAATATCCATATATACTTTGCCAAAGGTCATCGACCATTTTTATTATTATTATTATTTTTACAACATATTTTAGATTCTTATTATTATATTTAAAAATAAAAAGAATATATATATATATATATATACATACTTTAAGAATTTATTATAGTAATTATTATAAAAAAGTGAAGAAAATTAATTAAGAATCTCAATTAAATTTAAAAAAATATTTAAACTAAATTTTAAATAAAATAAGAAAAACACAAAGAAATCATTTTGGGACAAATACCGATTTGTCCAGATAGAGGGTATATTAGGACAACATAAAATTCGTCCCAACAGGTTAGTTTTAGGGACGAATTATTTATTTCGTCTCAATAAACATCCTATTGGGACAAAAAAAATCAGTCCCTAAAAGTATCGTCAAGTTTGCACTTTCTAGAGACGGATAATTTATTTCGTCCCAATAGACATCCTATTGGGCCAATATTGTTTGTCCCTAAAAGTATTGTCAAGATTGTGATTTTTAGGGATGAAGAGATAAATAATTTATTTCGTCCCAAAAGACAACCTATTGGGACAAAAAAAAATTGTCCTTAAGAGTTTCGTCCCAGTAGCTATTTTTTTGTAGTGCTAGGTGATTCATGTTCGTGATTGGATTGGAAGATCTTACGGATTCAATTCGGTGTTTGTTCAATCGTCACGATAAAAATGTACGATACTTTTAATATAAGTCAATTAATCTAGGGTTAAGGTTCTTTCTTTTAAAGGGAAAATTTTAAAAAATTTCAAACCCTAATTCTACACTTCTGCCGCGTTTTGAACCTAATTTTCCCTACAATTAAAAATATAAAACTACAAAAATCTAACCTTACTGGGAGTTACAAAAAATCTCCACAACCATCTATTCCCGAATGATCCTCATAATGTCTTCTGACTAATCGAAATCCTTCCAATTTACCAATAAGTACTCGATCAATCTCAACGTGTGGGGACCACAGTTACCCCAGCAGTTGAACATATTAGCATGCGTTAATAAAAAAATAGATTTTTAATAACACAGTCTCAAAGATAATGAAAACAAAAGTTTTACGATTGGCTCTGTTAGGCGGTACGTGTTTCGGACACCATGCTAACAGAGAAAAACTTATTCTTCCTGGTGAACGTCTCATGGCCAGCCGGTCACGCAACATGAAACCCGGCCTGATGCAACATCGAGGGCAAAAACCAACGTAAGGGGGCTACTTGCTGCTTCTAGATATGCATTGGGACTTTCTATCTCTAGGGGTCCAGTATGAACATCTTTCCAATGGTGAGGTCGGCGGTCACCAAGAGCCAAGGTTGGCACCCAATGTTGCACGATATCAGGATTTGCAAACGTAACATGAAGGTGTTAGGATATATAAAGACATTTTTGTTTTAAAATTGCAAACCAAGTAACACTTACCATATCAACCTCGTGCCACAGATGGTTTCCACTCAGGGAACCACCATGCACCATCGTAAGGTCCTCATCGGACCACCAGAACTTTAACACATTCCACCGCACCATAATGATATCCCCGCGAGCATCACAAGGTATTATTCTCCTCAACTGGTGTTCCAGGAATGACTGTACAAACATTTGATGGACAAAAAGTTATTAATGTTTTACAAACTAAATTACCAACATGCGTAATCATTACATAGTAAATACTTACAAAAAACTATGTATTCAATATGTTGATACTCTGGTTGTACATAGTCGGAATGCTCACTAACGCTTCCAAAGAATATGGAGGTACACGTCCATATGCTGGGAATATATACAAGTTATAAATTGTTAGGAGTGTATCATTACTAAAACAAACTTAAAGTAGAAAATCGCCTAACACACGTACCTCATCCTCTAACTCCATGAAGTTGCCCTGGATCCGATAAAACTATCCAGCATCAACTGGCTCTAACACGTCCACATCACATCTGCATAAATTTCGCATTAGCTACGTAATTAATTAATTTAACAGAAAAATATTGGCATCTAAATAGATAAATTTGTTCTTACCATTCCCCGTTTATGTTCCTCTTGAAGGCTTTGTAAGCCTTCAACTGGTCACTGTCCACCAGTCTGTGGGGATCAAAAATGTGGTCCGTAGCCTAGGGTATTACCCTCGCCCTCTTTAGTTAATAGGGATCTGTGTACGGGCTAAGCAACTGCCAATCGCGCTTGTGTACGCACCTCCCGAGTTGAACTCCCACCTCTGAGGTGTGCTGTAATGAGAAACTCTGTCCCTATATATCTGGTGGATGAAACCACTGGGACTCAACATATATACGGGGTGTAGGGAACCGCTACGTAGGGATCGATGTAGGGGTAGAGGAGGGAGGGGGAAGTGGCCCTCGATCAATTAGGGAGGTGGAGGGGACTGCTGGTGCTAGCTAGATGGGGGAGGTGAAGGGGACGACTGCCGATCAATCGATGAAGGAGGTGTAGGGGATGGCTGACTTTCGATCGATGGAAGGTCCGAGAAAATTGTTGTTTGTGTACCAGGCCCTATATCCCAAGTACGTAGCTGAGCCTGACTCTTCAGAACTGCACCCACCCCACCCCCCACCCCGATATGTGGATCCTCCTAACGTCCACCAGTCCTGTCAGTCTGTTTGGATTATGCTCGATAACAAGAGTATAATAATATATTTGACAATCTTTTCATATTAATTAAAGTGATTTCTAGTTTAACAAATCTTATAACATTTATAGTTTAAATATTATAATTGCCAAAAGTAAATAATCATAAGGTCAAAAGACTATGAGAAAAGAAGAATTATTCATACATCTAGATATGCATGAGGTATACACAATTCTTTAGTTAATCTTGAATAATATTAACAACTTAAGATAATGGTTGGGCGCCTTTATCTTTTCAAAGTTGTAGATTCTTTTGCTAGCATTTGAGAGGGATCAAATGTGTTATGATGAGTCTAAAATCATCAAAGTGTGGTGTCTTTGGGCAAAAGAATCTAGTGCACTGGGTGCATTGAATAGGATCACAATGAAATACTTTATCTAGAACCGTCAATGGATAAAAGTTTTCATTTGAAGACAATCAGAGAGTTTATCTCAATCCTGAGATAAATGATGGACTTATAGTTGCAAGTGTTATCATTTGAGCTATCAATGAGTACGATTATATAACATAGTCTATCCTCGATAGTTTGGTGGTATACATTTGTTAATCGATAGAGGACTTCATTTATATATATATGGATATTGTGGCTCCATTTATTAAATAAGAGTAGAATATGATCATATGGATGTTTTTTGAGGTATTGGATATTAAATCTTAACGTTAAGTTTTCAATAGTGTCTATTGAAACATGGCTTATGGACAAGTCAAAATATCCAAGTTCAAAATGTGATCATATGAGTAAATATGGTAAATTGGAGAGCTATAGGCGGTCTATGAACTCTTAGCGATTACTGATATTCTTCACGAGGATACACTTTCTTCAAAAAGGTTGTCTAGGGTATGAATGAGTAACATCAACTTATTCTATCTTTATTTAAGAGTTCAATTTTAGTTCTTTAGTGGAATAAACTAAAATTAATAGATTAGACCTGAGAGAATCATTTGTTGATTGTGATTGGGTTGTGTCTATTGGAGCTTAAATTTAGATAGCCCGCCAAGATCCTCAATCCACACGAACTTGCATGGATCACTTGATATATTCTACTGGACCAATTTAGGGGTCCATCTAGAATTGTATTGAGGCATGTGAACATATTTCTTTTTGTAAGAATGGGTCTAGTTCACATGTGGACTTTTTATTAAGGTCCAATGGATTTAATAAAATAAGAAAAATAATATATAGACCTATATATTGCTATAGGTGGCAAGGCTAATGTAAAAAATCCTAAATAAATTATTTATTTATTTTATTATTTAATTAAATGGAAGTTAATTAATTTGTTGATTAATTAATTATTTAATTAAAAGTCAAAATCTTTTTCTTAGTAGGAGATGGTCTCCTAAAATTATACTATTGTTGGTAGTATAATTAATATTAAAGACTATATTTGATAAGTAGATAAAGAAAAAGAATTATTTATCTAATCAAATTATAAAGTCTTTAATATGGTTACAAATACATTATTGATTTGGATTAGGAGTCTTGGTGTAGGAAAGAATTCTTTTTGGAAAATGATTCTTGGTCACCAAGTAAATCTACCTAAGGCTAAAATTCTTCTTTAAAAATGATTCTTAACCACCAAGTAAATCCACCTAAGAAAATTATTCTTAACAACCAAGTAAATCCTTCTTAGAAAAGGATTTGTGATCCTGTATATACCAAATTGAAATTTCGGCCAGCTCTAATGATTTTATGAGTAAAATTTCGGCCAAGCAAGGTGAGTTTCTAAGAGAGAATTTGACCAAGCAAGAGAGTATTTTGAGGGTGAAAAATTTAAGTTTTTGCTCTAGGCAAAATTCAGTCAACTCATAAATAGAGGGTGTAGAATTCTACCAAAGAGAAGAGAAAAAAGGAAACATTTTTGTTTTTGGTAGTACGCTAGTATCCTTTACATCAAAAGAGTTTGTGTACAAAATCAAATCGGGTTCACGCGAGTTTCAATCAATTAGATTGATGATTTACAAGTGACCTGACGTTCTTGGATTTTTCTCTTGGAGGATAATTGTAACTAACAAAGAAAAAGATTTTGTTTGTTTCCATCCTCAGGTATACAATTTAAAGTAAGGGAGCCCAAACTCCTAGGTGATTCATGTTCGTGATTGGATTGGAAGATCTTACGGATTCAATTCGTTGCTTGTTCAATCGTCACGAGAAAAATGTACGACACTTTTTATATACATCAATTAATCTAGGGTTAAGGTTCTTGTTACTAAAAAGGGAAAAAAATGTACCGAAACCTTAATTTATTTAATTTTCACGCTTCTGTTGCGCGATTTTCCCTACAATTGGTATCAGAGCCAGGTTGTACCCTTGATTAATTGATGTATGTGTTCATGAATCTTTTTCTTTTTATTGTATATATGCATGTTTTAGAAAGAGTTTACACTCTAGGTATTCAGATATATATTTACATTGGAATGTGTGGATATATATATGTTTTATATGTGGTTTGTTATTGCTCAATTTTAGTCCAAGAATTTCAATGTATTTTTGTTTTGGGATTGTAACAAGAAGGGTGACCTATCATCCCATAATTTCATTCTTGCTAGTTGCTAAGTTTTTTATTTTATTTTATTTTGTTGTTGTAATAATTTTAAAAAAAACATCTGCAGTATTTTTTATTTAAAATTCTTCTGTAATACATTCAAGTATCGAAGACTCGAATGTTTGAAGAATTGGAAGCAACCGAACAAGTTTGGGATCGTGCGAGCCATAGCAATAAACGTGCGAGCGAAGAGCACGCGGTCGCGTTTATTATGGCATGGGCTGCACACGGCAGCCCTATGGAAGCCTTGGGCTACGAATTGCAGCCCGTTATGGGTATGTGGCATGCGCATGCCCATGGGTAGGGAGCCAAGGGTGCGCACGCCCATGGGAGGCAGCAGAGGGAGTCCAAACGATGAAGGTCGCATGAAGACTTGTTCGCCAAGAAAGGGGTTTCTTGTATTCCAAGACATGATATTTACTTGCTTTACTAGGATTGACCAAAATTATAGCTAATTATATTTTTGTAAATATTGCAACGTTTGTCGTTGTTTGATAACATGTCATATAGAATAGGAGTGCCACTCATATATCTCTTTTGGTATGAACATGCATTAAATGGTTTAGGTATCTAAATTGACATCTAGATAACTTAGTAAATCAATCTTTAGAATTCGATCACACTCCTTAAATAATTGAGTGGGAGAAGGTGTTTTTGAATACCTACGGCTTCCAAGTTTAGTTGAGCTTTATGTTTCATGTAATAACCTCCCAAGAGGTATTCATGAATGAAATTTAACAAGATACTTCCTTACAATGATAGACTAGACAATTAGCCCAAACGATATCTACTCCCAAAGGAGGGATATTCGTGAGGGATTATATTGAAGGTTAATAACTTGGTAGTAGACTCAATGTAATTTTATTAATATCCTCCCAAGAGTTCTTGTTAATAAAACTGCAAGGCTAAAATTGAAAACGTTCGTTGATATGTTAACAATTAGGTGGGACCTAGTCAAACTAGTAAATGGTGCGAACTCCCAAAGGAGGCTTGACATTTATGGTTGTTGGATCACCGTTGAATTTCCTGATTGAATTATTTTATATATAATGCAAGATAAATATTCGAAAGTGCTATATCATGATTGTTTACTTATATAATTTTTGTTATTAAAAAGAAATCATGACCCCATCCCTAATCAACATCCTAAAAGATAATACTTTAGCTGATGATAATTATGTCACATGGAAAAGGAATATTGGGTTGTTGTTGCAAGCTAAAAAGTATAAGTTCATTCTGTATACTCCTAAACCACCTATTCCTACTAATTAATTTACTCAAGAGCAAAGAGATGAGTATCAGCAGTGGGTGTCTTCAGATGAGATGACTAAATGTACGATACATTATGGTCACCATCTCCGACGTGTTGCAACAACAACTTGAAGGAATGGAGACTGATGCCGATATAATGATGTCTCTAGAGAAGATGTTTGCTATGAGGTCTAGGATGACTAAGAGAGTGGCAGTGATTGCTTTCATAAATCTTAGGATAAAACCTGGATAGACTGTGAAAGATCACATGACGAAAGTCATAGCACATCTCAACATTGCTAAACTGAATGGTGCTGAGATAGATGGTGAGACCAAAATTGACCTGATTGTCAACTCACTATCAGATTCCTTTGATCAGTTCAAGTTGGACTACACCTTCAATAATAAGGAATACACCTTGCAAGGCCTGATGCAAGATGTTCAAAGCGACGAGAAAATCCTTGTGAAAGGCAAGGGTCAAGAGATTCATACCGTAGGTAAAGTTACTACTGTTAAGACCTGTTATAAGGTCAAGAGACAAAAGAAGAAAAATCAACTTGGGCCTTCTTAGAAGGAGACCAAGAAAGTAACCAAGATTAAAGGGAAGTGTTTCCTTTGTGGTGAAAATAGTCAATGGAATAGACTGAATAAGAATGAATTCAACTTGCATTTTGGCAATGGAGCGTTGGTGTCTACTAGTGTAGTGGGAGATACTATAATCAATTTAGATTCTTATAGGCATTTAGATTTAATAGACGTTTATTATGTACCTCAATTCAAGAGGAATTTAATTTCAATTTCTTGTTTAAATAAATTTGGTTATTTGGTTACTTTTAATAAAGCTTTTATTATTAGTAAGAATGACAAAATTATTTGCAAAGGTACATTTGAAAACGGTTTATTTTATTTGCATGGAAATATCTCTCACTCGTTAGACACAGAATCAATGGAACCTAATCATAAAAGAGTAAAATTATCAAAAGATGAAACCTACCTATGACATTTGTGTCTATGTCATATTGACCTTAATAGGATTAAAAGATTGGTAAGTGACGAACCTCTAAGTGACTTAAAGGTCGATGATCTACCAACTTGTGAATCTTGTTTGGAAGGTAAAATGACCAAAAGGTTGTTTTCAACCAAAGGCACAAGATCCATCGAATGTTTAGGATTGATACATATTGATGTGTGTGGACCTATGAGCATTCAAGCGAGAGTTGGATATGAGTACTTCATCACTTTCACGGATGATCACTCAAGATTTGGCTATGTGTATCTCATGAGACATAAGTCGGATGATTTTGATATATTCAAAGCATTTAAAGCTTAAGTAGAAAATCAGCTTGAGAAATGAATAAAAATCTTGAGGTATGATCATGGTGGAAAATATCTATCTAGTGAGTTTCAGCAATATCTTATTGATAATGGGTTAATTTCTCAGTTTTCTACACCAGGCACACCCCAACAAAATGGGGTGACGAAAAGGAGAAATAGAAATCTTTTGGACATGGTTAGGTCTATGTTAAGTTATTCAACGCTCCTTAATTCTTTTGGGGATATGCTTTACAAACCACAATGTACATTCTAAACGATGTACCATCTAAGTCGGTTCCTAAAACACCGCATGAGTTGTGGACCGGGCGAAAGCCTAGTTTACAACACTTAAGGTATTTGGATGTCCTGCGCAAGTGTTAAAAGGAAAGACAGAAAAGATGGAGTCCCGTTCAGAAACATGCATATTTGTAGGGTATCCAAAAGGAACAAAAGGATATTATTTTTATAATCCTTCATATCTTAAAGTGTTTGTTTCGACAAATGCTAAATTTCTGGAAGAGAACTATATGAATAATTTTATGCCCAATAGTAGAATTGTTATGAATGAGCTTTCAGGAGATACAATTCCACAAGAAGTTTCACAACCTAGCCCAATTGTAAGTTCCGTACCAACATAATATCAACAATCTACCATACCTCGGCGTAGTTGGAGGGTTAGTAAACAACCCGAAAACTAGGAGAATCTGTAGAGAATCTCCCAACCGATGATGATCCCTATACGTATAAGGAAGCAATGGAAGATGTTGACTGTCGCCATTGGCAAAAGGTAATGCAATTCGAGATTGAATCTATGTTGAAAAAAAAAAGTCTGGTCTCTTATATACTTGCCTAAAAGGATAAAACCTATTAGGTGCAAGTGGGTATACAAGAGGAAAAAAGAAATGGATGGAAAGGTGGAAATCTTTAAAGCTAGATTGGTAGCTAAAGGTTATACACCGAATGAAGGTATCGATTTTGAAGAAACCTTCTCTCCTGTGGCCATGCTTAAATCCATTAGGATACTCTTATCCATTGCGGCATCTCTAGACCTAGAGATTTGGCAAATGAACGTCAAGACAACTTTTCTTAATGGAAGTCTTGACGAAAGTATCTATATGATGCAACCGGAAGGATTCATTGAAAAAAGCTAAGAGGAAAGGGTATGCAAGTTGCAAAGATCCATATATGAATTGAAGCAAGCATCCTGATCCTAGAACATAAAGTAAGATCAAGCCGTGAAAAGTTTTGGATTTATTCAAAACCTTGATGAACCTTATGTATACAAAAGGATTAAAGGCGACAATTTGGTTTTCCTAGTTCTTTACGTTGATGATATACTACTCATCAGAAATGATGTGGGTGCAATGACATCAATAAAAGAATAGTTAGCAAAACAATTTGATATTACGGGCTTAGGAGAAGCAAGTTATATTCTTGGTATCCAAGTCATAAGGGATAGAAAGAGTAGAACGATTGCATTATCCCAAGCTTCATACATAGATAAAATCTTGTCTAGGTTCTCCATGCAAGATTCCAAGAAATGTATGTTACCATTTCGACATGGAATCAAACTTTCTAAGGAACAAGTTCCTAATAATGAGCATGGAGAGCAATTCATGAGTAAGGTTCCATATGCAGCGGTAGTTGGAAGTCTCATGTATGCAATGCTCTGTACTAGACCAGATATTTGATTTGTTGTGGGCATAGTTAGGAGGTTTCAATCGAAGCCTGGTCCTAATCATTGGACGACAGTCAAACATATTTTCAAGTATCTTAGGAGAACGAGAGATTATATGCTTGTATGCTCTAGAGCGGATTTAATTCCCGTTGGGTATACAGATTCTGATTTTCAGTCAGATTCTAACTCTAAGATATCAACATCAGGATCTGTGTTTACTATTGGATGATGGGTAGTCATATGGAAGAGTATCAAGCAATCTTGTATTGTCGATTCCACTATAGAAGTCGAGTATGTTGCCGCACGTGAGGCTGCTAAAGAGGTTGTCTAGCTTCGCCAATTCTTGATTGACTTGGAAGAGGTTCCTGATGCGAATAAGCATATTACTATCTATTGTGACAATAGTGGAGCAGTGGCTAATTCAAGAGAACCAAGAAGTCATAAGAGAGGAAACACATTGAAAGAAAGTATCACCTCTGAGGGAAATTCTACATACGGGTAATGTGATGATTACCAAGATCGCATCAGCAGATATTCTAGCGGATCCCTTAACAAAGGCTCTACCATAAAAGAGTTTTGATGGGCATCTAGAGAACATGTGGATGAGAGATATGACACATTTGCTATAGAGCAAGTGGGAGATTGTTGGGATTATGCTCGATAGCAACAGTATAATACTGTATCTGACAATCTTTTAATATTAATAAAGTGATTTCTAGTTTAACAAATCTTATAGCATTTAAAGTTTAATTATTATAATTGTCAAAAGTAAATAATCATAAGGTCAAAAGACTATGAGAAAAGAAGAATTATTCATACATATAGATATGTATGAGGTAGACACAATTCTTTAGTTAGTCTTGAATAATATTCACAACTTACGATAAAAGTTGAGCGCATTTATCTTGTCAAAGTTGTAGATTCTTTTGCTAGCATTTGAGTGGGTTCAAATGTGTTATGATGAGTCTAAAATTATCAAAGTGAGGTGTCTTTGGGTAAAAAAAATCTAGTGCACTAGGTGCATTGAATAGAATCACAACGAAATACTTTATCCAGAACCGTCAATGGATAAAAGTTTTCATTTGAAGACAATTAGAGAGTCTATCTCAATCCTGAGATAAATGATGGACTTATGGTTGCAAGTGTTATCATTTGAGCTATCAATGAGTACAATTATATAACATAGTCTATCCTCGATAGTTTGGTGGTATTCATTTGTTAATCGATAGAGAACTTCATTTATAGATATGGACATCATGGCTTCATTTATCAAATGAGAGTAGAATATCATCATATGGATGTTTTGAGGTATTGGATATTAAATCTTAACGTTAAGTTTTCAATAGTGTCTATTGAAACATGGCTTCTGGACAAATCAAAATATCCAAGTTCAAAATGTGGTCATATGTTAACTTGCTATAGGCGGTCTATGAGCTCTTGGCGATTATAGATATTCTTTACGAGGATACACTTTCTACTTTCTCCAAGAAGGTTGTCTAGGGTATGAATGAGTAACATCAACTTATTCTATCTTTATTTAAGAGTTCAATTTTAGTTCTTTAGTGGAATGAACTAAAATTAATAGATCGGACCTAAGTGAATTATTTGTTGATTGTGATTGGGTTGTGTCTATTGGAGCTTGATAGCCCGCCAAGATCCCCAATCGACACGAACTTGCATGGATCACTTGATATATTCTACCGGACCAATTTATGGGTCTATCTAGAATTGTATTGAGGCATGTGGACTTGTTTCTTTTTGTATGAATGGGTCTAGTTCACATGTGAACTTTTTATTAAGGTCCAATGGATTTAATAAAATAAGAAAAATAATATATAGACCTATATAAAGTTATAGGCGGCAAGGCTAACGTATAAAAGCCTAAATATATTATTTTTATTTTATTATTTAATTAAATGAAAGTTAATTACTTTGTTGATTAATTAATTATTTAATTAAAAGTAAAAAAAAATTCTTAGTAGAAGATGGTCTCCTAAAATTATACTATTGTTGGTAGTATAATTAATATTAAAGACTATATTTGATAAGTTGATAAATAAAAGGAATTATTTATCTAATCAAATTAGAAAGTCTTTAATATGGTTACAAATACACTATTGAGTTGGATTAGGAGTCTTGGTGTAGGAAAGAATTCTTTTTGGAAAAGGATTCATGGTCACCAAGTAAATCTACCTAAGGGTAGAATTCTTATTTTAAAAGGATTCTTAACCACCAAGTAAATTCACCTAAGGAAATGATTCTTAACAACCAAGTAAATTCTTCTTAGGAAAGGATTTGTGATCCTATATATACCAACTTGAAATTTCGGCCAGCCCTAATGATTTTATGAGTAGATTTTGGCCAGGCAAGGTGATTTTCTAAGAGAGAATTCGATCAAGCAAGAGAGAATTTTGAGGGAGAAAAATTTAGGTTTTTGCTCTAGATAAAATTCGGTCAACTCATAAATAGAGGTAGAATTCGGCCAAAGAGAAGAGAAAAACGGGAACGTGTTTGTTTTTTATAGTACACTAGTATCCTTTACATCAAAAGGGTTTTGTGTACAAAATCAAATCAGGTTCACGCTAGTTTCAATCAGTTAGATTGATAATTCACAAGTGACCGGACGTTCTTGGATTTTTCTCTTGGAGGATAATTGTAACTAACAAGAAAAAAGATTTTGTTTGTTTCCATCCTCAGATATGCAATTTAAAGAAAGGGAGTCCACACTCCTAGGTAATTCACATTCGTGATTGGATTGGAAAATCTTACGGATTCAATTCGGCGTTTGTTCAATAGTCACGAGATAAAGATACGACACTTTTTATATACATCAATTAATCTAGGGTTAAGGTTCTTGTTTTTAAAAAGGGAAAAATAAATATACTGAAAACTTAATTTATTTAATTTTCACGCTTCTGTTGCGCGATTTTCCCTACACTGTCACCCCGATATACCCACCAGTCTTGTCTCCGGTAGTAAAGTTTAGATCAGGACCAAGTGGACCATCTCGGTGCGTATGCGTCCTCGACCCCTAAAGCTTTCCGATTAATACAGACAACTCCGGGTGTTGCTACTGTCAATCCTCCTTACTCTTCCAGATCATATCCAACATCTCCCGGTGCTACTGTTGTCGATCATCCTCACTCTTCTTGATGGCTTCACACAACTCGTTGAACTGATGTTTCCATGGGACCTGAAATCATGTTTATATTGTTAGTGCTAAAATAATCAACAAGTCACGTTAATAAAAAAACAAAATTATCATCTCAACTTACCTCTCAATCACATCCAATGTCTGCAAGAGAATCCCCTCAAGATGTAGCCGGTCTGGGGGTGGTAAACCAAACCCGTCTATGCCTCACTCATCGAGGATCTGGCTTACATCCCTCACTGTCCATGGCCATGAAACCCGCACCCCCCGGGTTAAAATTCTCCGTCTCACTAGGCCCCCGACCCGCACCCTCAATGGTAGACTGGTCAAGGACAGAAGCTGAAAGCTGCAGCCTGTCCTCTGCTATATACAGGCTCCCCCTCTCGTTTAGCCCTACGAAGTATGGTGCCTCCATCTTGGCTGTTGAGGGCACGATTTTTGTCCTCGCAAACATCTGAAAGCTAAGTTAGAAGAATGTCATTGTATACTTAGTAACTAATATAAAGATTAACGAATTAAAAAAATACCCTAGCACTGAAAATCTTAGCCAACTTCTTCCCTCTCGGTTGTTTGGTCAACTCCCACTTCAAAATACGGGGAGAAAGGTTTGTATCCCTCCGGGCGCCGATTTGGAGGCCCAGATATGGGATCACCTCGAAAGAAAATATCTACATCAAAGATAAGTACGATAAGAATCCATAAAATTTAGGTTACGAAAAATAAAGTACATGTTCTCATTTAGAGTTCTTACCAATAGGGCATGAGATAGAACGTAAATGTTGTACGGCTCCACCGTATGTACATCAGCGCTCTGTGACTGCTGGCGTCCCTCACGTCACCGAGATAGCGCATGCTTGAATGAACAAATAGAATACCTATACACATGGGCACCCCACGCGAACGCATTGAAGGCAGCGAGGTCCTTCATCAGTCGAAACTGCCAAACTGGAATCTTGAATCTCTCGTCCAACCCCATCAGTATCCAGTTCAGCATATAGATGAGGCAGAGCTTCACAGTATCGTATGCCTATTGAAACTCTCCAAGGGTGAGAACAACCCTCAACTCTTTGAACGATACCTCATCGGCTCAAGGAAAGTATTGCTGATGTATGTCATTCTCCTCTGCTACATACAGGCTCGTGTCCGGTACGACTCCAAAATGTAATCCGGTGATATGGTAAAATTCCACCTTCGAAAACCTCACCAAGAAATTCCCTAACAGGAATCATATCTCATCTGTTGACCTGTTATGGTGAAACTCCCGTAACAGCAGCCGATGGATAACAACATCTGAAAACTTCATCCGCCAGTGTATTGACATGAAATGCCCAAAACAGGACACCATGAACCGACGTCGGTCCTTAACAGTAAAATCTTTAGGGACCTGGTTCAATGCGTCGTCTATATGGTCAAGGGCGTTAAAATGGTTGTGTCGAGTCAGTTTCCCCTTGTACAAATCTCCCTCTGGAGTTTTAAGATAATCTTTCAACCTATTCCTCATCTGTAATGTTACAGAAACTATACATAAGTAAACTGGAAAAAACTCGGTTTCATCAATTAAAAGTCTTGATTATTTTACAAAAATCCTCGATTCTTTCTAAATCAAGCTCGATCATATTGAAAAAAATATTCAATTTGGCTACAAATATACTCAATTTAACTATAGCTATTTTTCAAGAAAAAAAATTATCGATCCTTTGAAAAATATGCTCAATTCTTTCAAAAATATGTTCGATTTGGCTACAAATATATTTGAATTAACTAAACCTATTTTTCAAAAAAAAAAACAAATGCTCGATCCTTTCAAAAATATGCTCGATTTGACTTCAAATATACTCGATTTAACTAAACCTAATTTTCAAAAAAAAAAATGTTTGATCATTTGAATAATATGCTCGATTCTTTCAAAAATATGCTGGATTTAACTAAACGTAATTTTAAAAATAAAAAATGCTCGATCCTTTGAAACATATGTTCGAGTCTTTCAAAAATATCCTCGATTTGGCTACAAATTGAGCATATTTAACTAAACCAATTTTTTTTTTTTAAAAAAAAAAAGTCATCGATCATTTGAAAAATATGTTCAATTCTTTCCAAAATATGCTTGATTCTTTCAAAAATAAGGTCGATTATATTAAAAAAAAATGTTCGATTTGACTACAAATATACTCGATTTAACTCTATCAAATAAGCTTGATTCTATTACAAAAAAGTTCGGGTCTTGTTTAAAAAGTCTCGGTTACCCAGATTTTCATCTTCCTCAATAAATATTCAGCCTCATTTCAAACCCTAACCTAAACCACAACCATTCTCAGATCCCTAAATCAACCATAATCTACAAGTTCAATCAACAAAAACCAGATCTAACATGCAATGCTACTTCTGAAGTACAAAATTGAAAAAAAAATCAAAATCAACTTACCTCTATCGATTGCAAAACTTCTCGGTGGATATTCCACTGCTCTTCGGTCACTCCATCGCAATATCGTCGTCGTCGATACAGTTCTGATCGTTTGAAAGTCACTGAACTTTTTTTTTCTCTCTCACGTTGAAAACGACAACTCACTTTTAGGGTATTTTGGTCTCGACACCTTAATCGGTACATTTTAAACATAAATTATTAAAGTGGTGATGTTTACATAAAAACCTCCAAAATAGTGCCAAAAAATTTTCAACCCCTATCTACTTTTATAGATCGAAAGAAAACTCTCCATAGATATTTTTAAAATACGTATGATATGTCTTAAGCCTTAATCACCGATATAGAAGTAGAGTGCATAACCATCCGTGCTAATCAGTTATGTTATCATGTCATGTTTTGTGTAAATTCAAATGCCGTATATCCTTTAAACTTTTCAATCAACTAGAATGAACATATTAAAACCTATAACATTGACCCATTGTATTCGTTTCTTTTTTATAGGTCACGTAAAAACTGTTATCGTACTTTATTTATCTTTTGCAGTTTATAATATTTAATGAATCTAAAAAGAAAAAAGAAAGTGGATTAAACATGTAAGTAAGAATGTTTCAATAATCATGAAAGATGAACATTTAATAATCTTTAAGATGTTGGTGTGTTAAAAGTGATTAGCAATGATGATGTGACACACATGCCCACCATAATTTGTTACTTTTTTATTAAAAATATAATTTGGAGGATTAGCTTAACCAGAAAAAGATTTGACCTTAAGACCAAAACATTAGTTGAGATATGTGTTTACCGTTAGACTCAGCACAGCTGAGTATTGCCTCGTCTATCGGTGAGCTCAATTCTGATTTCTGAATTCTAAGTTATGCTATGGACTTGATTTTGTTGGTTTAAATTTTTGAAATCAAAATATAATCAGAGGGATTTGTAAAAGTAGTGAAATTAAGAAATAGATTATTGTTTTTAATAAAAATAAATAAATTATTATTTTTAACCGAATATAAATTGTAAAGTCTAAAATACCTTTTTCTTAAAATAAAAAATCAATTTGGTATATTAAATATTCCATGTATGTCATGTTGGGCATGAAATATCCTATTTATGCAGTATTTCATATAAGACATGAAATATTTCATGTATATCATGTTGTGTATAAAATATCTCATGTATGTAATGTTGGGTATGAAATATCCTATATATATCATATTGGGTATGAAATATCTTATTTATGCAGTATTTCATATAAGACATGAAATATCTCATGTATATCATGTTGTTCATGAAATATCTTATATATGTCATGTTGAGCATGAAACATCTCATATATGTCATGTTGAGTATGAAACATCCTACGTATGTCATGTTGAATATGAAATATCCTATTTATACGGTATTTCATATAAAACATGAAATATCTTATGTATATCATGTTGCGTATGAAATATCTCATATATGTCATGTTGAGTATGAAATATCTTATGTATGTCATATTGGGTATGAAACATCCTATTTATGCAGTATTTCATACAAGACATGAAATATCCCATGTGTATCATGTTGTGCTTGAAATATCCTATGTATGTCATGTTAGACATAAAATATTCTATGTATGTCATGTTGGGTATGGAATATCCTATTTATACAGTATTCAGGGCCGTCTCTAGATATTTTGGGACCCGAGCGATTTTTTGACATTAACAGAAATCGGAGCCCTATATAATTAAAAAAAATTGTTAATTTACCAAATACATTGTATTCCATATAAATTAAAACAAAAAAGATTTATCGTATCTAAAAATATAAAAACAAAACATTGTTTACGTTTCTATTCTTCTTTCTTTTTGAAGTGTAAATTCACTAGTTATACTACCATCATCAAGATTTTTTCTCGATAGATAATATAGTCAATCCACTTAATCTATCTTGTGACATTGTTGACAGATTATTTTTAATCAACTTCAACTTTAAAAAGCTACTCTCCTTAGTAGCAATTGTAATTGGAACAATAAATGTTAAAATAGACTTTGGAATAATATTCTTCAGCTTACTAAAGAGTCTTGAGACTCTATGCAAAAAGATTAAAAGAATCAAAGCTAGAAGATTCAAAGCTAGAAGATTCAAAATAGCACCCGTAAGGCCGTAATCTACATGGCTATATTACATGATGAATTATTTCAAAGCAAAACATGGTAGTATTTAGAAGAACTAGGGAAAAAAATTAAACCCAAATGAATTTAAACCTATTCAGCCATTACATAGAATACAACACACACACTGTTCTACTATTGTAAATAAAATAAATAATTAAAAGATGAATCAAAATCAACATGTAGAAATTAATTGAAACTAAAAACCATACCTTTTAATCTTCAATTCTTCAATATTGACAAAGAACAACACACTAACACAAAGCAGGAAGGCGTAAAACAAAATCAAAACGAAGCAAACCAAATATATATATATATATATATATATATATATATATATATATATATATAAGACCAAAAAACAAAAAAAGTAAGTAAAGTGAGTAAAGAAATTTGTTTTTGTTTTAAATAAATTAGTGGTGTTTAGAAATCAGAATAAGTGAATCATAAGGACTTAGTTTATTGGGCATTTGGAAGGACTAAGTTTATTGGGCATTTGGATTGTGGGGCTGATTTTTTGTTTTTAATTGAATTGATTCATTACCATATTGGGTCGAACCAAGTCTTTATTTTGGGCTCTGTTTATATATAAATATATTGGGTTCTGAGGCCCCAAAGAAAAAGAAGAAAATTGAGTCAGTTGGTGGCCCTAGCAAAATGCTAGGTTTGCTGGGCCCATAGGCCGACCTTGACAGTATTTTATTAAAAGAATGAAATATCTCATGTATATTATGTTGTACATGAAATATCCTATGTATGTCATGTTGGGTATGAAACATCCTATGTATGTCATGTTAGGTATGAAACATCCTCTTTATGCAGTATTTCATGCAAGACATGAAATATCTCATGTAAGACATGAAATATCTCATGTATATCATGTTGTGCATGAAATATCCTATGTATGTCATATTGGGCATGAAATATCCTATGTATGTCATATTGGGCATGAAATATCCTATGTATGTCATGTTGGGTATGAAATATCCTATTTATGCAATATTTCATATAAGACATGAAATATCATATGTATATGATGTTAGACATGAAATATCCTATATATATATATATATATATCATGTTGAACATGAAATATCTCATGCATATCATGTAGGGTATGGAGCATATCATGTAGGGTATGGAATATCTCATGCATATCATGTAGGGTATGAAATATCTCATGTACCTCAAAATACATGACTGTAAAATATTAAGTGATGTGTCACGTTAAACATGAAATAACCAACTTATATCACTTTTACCGTGACACATTGCTTGAAATATAATTTGAAACCGAAATCGAAATTTCTTCCATTGTCACTAAAAAAACTTCAAAATTGTAACAAAATAACAAAGATCCATCAACAACATCATCTAAGAAACACAACAATACCATTGAAATTGAAGATTTATAAACTTTGAAGTGTTAAGGAGAGATTCAACCACAAACTCAAAATTTTCAAAAACTCTTCCCAAATTTTGGTTTTTTTGCGATTTCCCTTCAAAATAACTTTAATTTCTTGACAAAATTGCATTGACAATTAAGATTTGATAAAGATACGAGTAATAAAAAAATGAGTGATAGAGAGAGATGAGTGATGGAGAGAAAAAAAATAAAGGGAAAAAGAGAATAAAATGGTAGTTTTGTAATTTATTAACTAAAACAATAATGTATTATGATGATTGGTTACAAACAATAAAAAATTAGACTTTGGTTAGAAACAATAATTCATTATATGGTTTGATTATTTTTTACAATTTTCACATATTAATTATTCTTTTCATCTTATCATGCCTTCACCTAAATCAATGGTATTGATCAATTCTGTTTTATAGAAATGGTATCAAATACACTTTCATTTAGATTAATTTTTGAGAGTATCACCATTTTAATAAGTTAAGTTTAAATGGTATCAAATGATTAAAATACATTAATCTCTTTCTTTTATTACGTTTGTGCCATTATAAGTTTTTTTTTTTTTTTTGCGAAACCCTTCATTGGAACTCCATCAATAGAGATGAGAGACCTCATTGGAGGTCGAAATCGGCCTCCAAGACTCCAATAGAGGTTTCAAAGAAGAATATGATAAAAAAATGTAATTTCAGTTTTACTTAGAAAGCCTCAGAAATTGTAAAAAGTCTCGAAAACTACCTGAAAAGTCTCGAAAATTAGAAAATAAGTCTCGAAAATACAAAATAAGTATCGGAAACACAAAAATAAGTTCTGGAAACACTAAAAAGCTTGATACTTGTTTTGGTGAGTGTGTTTTAAGGGTATTTTTATAAGATTTACACTTTATATACTATTTAAACTTAAGATATTAAAACTAGGGATGAGCACAAAAATCAAAACCGAATTGAACCAAACAGAAAAAGAGTGTTTGGTTCGGTTCATAGCTTCTATTCGGTTAAACTGATTTGAAATTTGAAAATCGAATTGAATTCGGTACGGTTTTGGTTTTGAACATACAAAACCAAACCAAACCTAATAACCGAATTGTCTTGATGAATTATTTTGTAATATTCAATTTTATTATGGATTGTTTGTTGATGATGTTTTATTTTAGACTACATTATGTACTACATTTTTTTTACTTTTATTTTATAGAATTTATGAAGATTTTATATTTTGATTGAGTATATAGACTGAATATGATTGTAATTTTTTATTTCGACTGAAAATTGAGTTGTATTTTATTAAAATTACTTTTTACATATTATGTTTTCTTTAAAAAGTTTAATCCTAAATGTAAAAAAGCAACTTAAAGGCCCAAAAAAGTTTAACACATAAAAAAAACCTTCAAAGCCCATAGGCCCAAAACCAAACCGAACCGAGATAAAGGTGTTCGGTTCAATTAAGTTTTCAGGTTCAAAACGGTTCAAACCGATTCACATTTTTAAAAACCGAATATATGTATGTTTAATTCGGTTTTCAGGTTTAAAACGGTTCAAAACCGATTCATATTTTTTAAAACCGAATATTTATCGGTTCAATACGGTTTTTGTCAAAACCAAACCGAACCGATACATACCTACCCGGCTACCCTTAATTAAAACAGTGATTCTCTTAAAATTACATTTTGAAAAAGTGCAATTTAATTTTGAACCCTATTTTTGATAGATACTACCAGCCTACCAGGTTTGTATGAGTTGTCTCATAAATAGTTGAGAGATTTTTTGTTAAGCAAAAATAAAATTCCAATTATCCATACATTTTTAATAGAATGATTGGAAATAGTGGAAGCGTGAGGACAAACCCAGATGAAGAGATCCATCTGTATCGGGGTAGTGTTTGGTTAAAAACACAGAAACCTATTTTTCATTTTTAAGAAGACAGCATGCCAAATAATTTTGTTCTCTTTGACTGAAATAATAGTTCCACTTCAAAGAATCTGTGATATAGCTTGTTAATGATATTTTAAATTCAAATTCTAGAAAGTTGAAGTAGTTTAATTGTTATCCTCTCACATCCCAAGTCAATAAGATTATGAATTTGAAAACGCAGAATATCATGATCAAACTAGTTATATGTTGAAAGAGACCAGATATTTCATAGGACTTGAAGATTGGTGAATGATATTATGCTAAAGTACGGAGAGTACATAATTCAAATCAACTGTCATCAAGAACACTAGAAAGGTAACTTAATGTGTCGCAATCTTATATTATTATGAACCGTTTAATAATATATATTATACTAGAACTATCAAAATTGGACCTTATTCCAAACTCATGCACAAACAACAGCAAATGCTCGATTCAGCCACGGCCATTTGAATCCATCACCACCAAACTTCAACCGTCACTTCTATAATAACGTGGTGCTCATTTTTATCAGGCATGTTGCTGCTTCACCGACTTCATCAGCTCTACGAAATACCTAAATACTGCAGCAAGAATATTGTGTCAATGTTATGTTGCTGGCCTAGGAAATTTTATGCAATAAGAAATTATAAACAAATATAAAATAGTAAACGCTAAAACTAGCACTGTAACAGACAGAAAAGCACTGCCTCTCCCTTTGTATCTGCTGGATCGTGAAATTCCTTCAGATCTCCACTAAATATCAGATTTTAGTGTAGATCATAAGAAATGATCCAAGACAGAAGGGTTGGGGTATTTACCATAAAAGAATTGTGAAAATTGATATTAAATGTTGGATACAAGTGTGTTTGAGAATTGGATTACCACAGTCTGAATCATGAGGTCCTGGAGATGCTTCTGGGTGGTATTGAAGATACATGACATTCAGTGCAGGATATGTAAGACCAGCACAGTTTCCATCGTTAAGATTGACATGAGTCACTTCGACTTCCAAACACCATTTGGAAGTGCTGGGTCAACGGCGTAGTTGTTATTCTGCCACGAAATAAATTTAATATGAATGTATGACCTAAACGAAATGAGGAAATGAATTAAAAGTAACTCCCACGGATATCAACTTAAATTTGACATTTTCAATCTAAATCAGTCTAATCTACTTATAAGTTCAATCATCACTAAAGAATATGTAATAAATTTGTATCACAATTTTTAGATTCCATTTCAATCATGTCACCCAAAAATAGGTCATTACTTTTTCCTTGTTTCCTTGATATTTTGTAGAGAGACGGATGAGGTTGAGCAGTCATTCAACAAAAAAAGTAAATCTCTATATAACCTATCAGACATGCCTTTTGTGCACTCATCTTAATCACAAATTCTTCTCATTTTTTTAAGATATAAATAATTAACACAGATTCATGTAAAATTAACAAACTAGAGGATATTTAACACACCTGGGCACTAATCTCTACTCAGCCATTTCAAATATTACGAACCGGATGATTTCCTCCATGGTGACCGAACTTCATTTTAAAGGTATTACCACTCAAAGCCTGACCAAGCAACTGATGGCCCATACAAATTCCAAAAACTGGAACCTTTCCCAGTATTTCCTTGACCGTTTCAACAGCATATGGGACAGCAGATGGGTCTCCTGGGCCATTACTGAAGAGAACTCCATCTGGCTTCATTTTCAGTGATTCTGATGCTGGCCATGTTGAAGGCACGACAGTGATTTTACAACCATATGATGCTAGACGTCTCAGTATATTATGCTTGATCCTAAAATCATATGCAATAACCTTCAGTTCAGCAAGACATGGGAAATGTAAGAGCAAATTTTACAATATCTAGAACCTTTAAACAAAAAATTTAAAATATCATACTAACACGGTAATTTTTCTCGTGTCCCCCATTGGTGTTAAATTCCCAGTCTGACTTTGTTTTATATACCCATTCATATGGTTCTTTGCATGAAACACCACTTATTAAATCAATACCTGCGAGAAAAAAAAAAAAAAAACACCAACCATAAAATTCAAGATTGTATAGTTTCGGCAGCATTCTCAACATTCCTATTGCCACAATTGCAGCACCTTACCTACAATGTCCCATGAACGAGATAACTCAAGAAGTTCCTCATCTGTTTTAGTCCCCTCTGCGATAAGACTTCCATCTTGCCTTAGTCTGCGGGTGATCGCACGTGTGTCAACATCATCTGTTGCACAAAAGAAACAACACCGAAAGGAATTGTAAGTCAGCAGTTACACCCCAAAAAAGAGCAAAGCTTAAAAACCATGTATGTTAATTCCTCTGGAAGAAGTGGTGCTAGATAATTAAAGTCATCAAATATAACTTACAGATCCCCATGATATTCCTTTCAGGTAAATACTTGTCAAGTTCTTCTGTACATCTCCAATTTGAGGTACTGAAAAACATTATGAAAGCTCAAATTAGAATATGATCGATAGTCATTGGGAAAACATGCCTTTACTGAATGCAACAGTAGAGAAGGACAACAACACTAATAGCTTACTTGATACTCAAACTTCTTATTACTAGACCAGCAAGAAAGCATTCTCTTGATTCTTCATCGTCCGGAAAGAACGGCATTGTAATTATATTAAGATGTAAGAATGCGGAAATACTTGGAAGCATGAACACCACATCATCACCTACCAAAATTTATGCCAGTATTGCCAATATGTGGGCTCGTCATCAGGACAAATTGACCAGCATAACTAGGGTCAGTTAGAATTTCCTGATACCTGCAGAATAAGGGTATTGAATCATGAATCAGATTCTGTATATGCACCATCCACATCGTGTTAACTCATGTTAGTTTTCCTATTGGCATCGCCGCGACTCCAAAAGACAAATATTTTGACTCAAGAAAGGAACTTTTAACAAACAAATAATAATTGTCAACTTTTTTCCGGAAGATAAGATGATTGGAAAATTTTCTCATGTGAAAAAGCTGCTCTGCTGCTGCTACCAATTATGATTATAAGAATAGAAGAGCCTTCCTGTCTGAAAGGAACTAAACTTATCAAAATTGAAAGCAAACTTAAAAAAGACTGACACGGTGCTACATCTTCAAATTATAGTATTTTATAAGACTCGGATTCATTAATTCTTGGAACAGTGAAGCTACTGTTTTTCTGACAAATAATTATTCGATTTCAAATTTGGTTTAACAATAACAAATACGGAAAATAGCTGAAACTATTCTTACCTTCTTTGAAGAATTAATTAATATAATACACAGAGAGTTCTAAAATTATTCTGGCTATGTCATGTTCCAGCGTGGGACCATAGAGTCCACGGATACCCTATGTTGACTTCATATAGCACAAAATACCAATCAATTGATCTATCTATCAGTATAATGCATAAATTCTATAACAACAAAAAAATAATGAAATCATCTCGCCCCGTCAGAGACGTATTGAATACCACTTCGCCAATTTGGGTTCCGGAAGCACCAAAGGACTTAGCATTCCAAATGGAACCATCTTCAAGCACAAGTCTAGCATTTGCAACATCCCACGGTCTCTCCACCAAACCTAATGATGCCCAAACAATAACACATCATCTTTTCAAATCTTAAATATAAAATCACAAACACTTGACATGTAAACCTTTTCAGCTCAAACTAGAACCACATAATAAACCAATTTACTATATTATTTCCCTTTTCAAATCTAAGTATTTTCATTTGATTCAATTCTGATTTGGTAATTTAAAAAACAAAAAAAAAAAAAAAAGTACCGGTGGCGGTGAAAACCCTAAATTTTGACCAAAACATCTAACGGTGAAAACCCAAAATTTTGATGGAGGGCGTTTGGTGGAAAAGCAAGTGGAGGGCTTCATTGCAAAATCCAAACGAGTCGAGGCCATGGACTTTCTCTCAAGTTTGGTCACTTCTCAGTTGCCGTGCAAATTTTCAAACACAATTGGAAGTTAGTAAAGTGCTCAACTACGGTAGTCTGTGAACTGTGAATTGTGAGTTTAGGTTTTTTAGGGATATTATTAAATTTCCCCTTAGGCTTGCATTAACGCCGTTTTACTCCTACTAAACTAGTTTCAGAATTACTCATCCCCAAAAACAAAAAAATGGTTTAACTAATAGGTTTAACGGTAGATTGGTAGATTCAGAAAGGAAATGAGATTTTTTAATAAAATAATATATGTTCCCATTTTAAAAATAAAAAAATATCTCTCCTTTCATTTTTCTCTCTCTCCTCCGTTCACCTCCCCTCTCTCACTCTATCTTCATATACACACCACACCAGCCACCATCTCTCTTGTCATTTTTTTCTCTCTATCTCTCTCACTCAATCTACACACCGGACACCATCAACTTGACTGTCGCGATTCGTCGAGTTCGCAGCAAACTCAACTGATGTTGACTTCAATTTCTTGATGGGCAAGAAAGTCAGCAACGCTTGGTTCGATTATAACATGTTAAAAGAGAAAGAGAAAGAGAATGCAATTGATATGTTTATAATACGAGTATACATGGTAAAATTCCGGTGACCGAAGAAACATCCACGGGTGGTTGTAAGCACAACCAAGCCAAATCCACTATTAAATAAAGAATTACACCACTCGATCTCTCTTACCTCTCTTTTTCAGTGATTACTTTTTGTTCCCTCTATTCTATATCTTCTGTTCTCGTTTTACAGTGAGATTATGGGTCTATTTATATGTATATAGATCCCTAATCCTTGTTACATATAAGAAAACGTGATAGTGTTTGATTGGAACTGGTTGCTTGTTGAAGTCGTCTTTGTCTTCTTTCCTGTTTTTGAGATCTTGTGGATCGAGTCTGAATCTTCATGGAATTCTAGTTGCACAATCCGTTTATGACATATTTCCTAATCGGTGCAATTTTCTAGAAGAGTAGAGTTATTGCTTGATTTGGACTTGTTTCCTGTTTGATGTTTATCCTTCTGGAAGCTTTTAAGTTATTTCCTCCTCTGATACGGGGGAATGGAATAAGGATGTTTTCGTATTGTAGTGTGATTCTAGATCCCTTCTCTAGGCTTATTTACTTTGTGGATCACATATTTCTCGGTAACTTCTTTACTCGGGCTTCTCATGTTGTCCCGAGTAAAGCTGAATGTGCCAAATATTCGTATTCGGATTTACTCAGATTCTTATGTCTTGATGATACCACTGATGGTGTTTTTCAGTTGCCAGTTTGGATGCTTATCTGGTAATCTTTTTGGGAGGTTTATCTGTCAGTAACGTGTACTTTTAATAAAATATACATATAACAATGCCCCCTTAAAATACTTTTGCCAAGTAGAATTCATTTTGGCGAAAGTATTTTAATCGTTGAATCTCCGTCTAGCATTTTGTTGTATCCTTCATTAATGCCTCATTAAAGTAGGAATAATAATCCTTAAATCAATTCTCAGTATTAATGATGTGTCTTAATGGCAACCATGTATGTGCAATTTGTCTCTTCACACCAAATCCCTATGATTGTGCCATTTTGAAATTCTGACGGCTTGATCTGTTTTCGTCACGACACGTGTCTTTCTATCGTTTGGTATATCTGTTGGCATTTATGAGATACAACCTACTGATTATCCGATAAGCCGCTTATGTCATCGAACACCCCTTTTTTTTCAATCTTCTCGCATTTCCAAACCCTAGGGTTTCGTGCTTTAATTATCAAGTGGCTTATTTAAATTGACGAAGGCTATTTCATCGCTATCTTTACGAAAAGAAAAATTAGGCTTGCTTCTCTCTTCCTGCTCTTGCGCACAGATCTGTTCTTTGCTCTTCAATGAAGCTTTTTTCCAGTTTTTTATGTCTGCTTTATAGGTTAGTTTCCATTGATCCTATTGCATGACATCGTCTTTTTGTTAAGGCCTTGATGCGCTTGAGCGTGGAGATACTTATTTAGTCTCGTGTATTTATAAATTATTGGGGGAATCACCCCCTGACCAGCCTTATTTTTTGAATGTTGACGTTTTTAGGCTTTACTCTAGTGTTCCTTCTAGCACTAGCTCTGAATCTTCATCCAGTCTGAGTCTTCCATTTCTGATCATCACAGGGTACCTTTAAAATCTAGGATGGGAAAGCATCAAAGTGGTCGCACGGTTCGCAGACATATTTCAGGCGGTATTCAAATTGGGAGGCAAGTGGTTAATGAGAACGACGTTGAAAAAGAACATTGTGCCTCTCGGATCCTCTTCTCTCTTGATCATTCGAGTGCTTATGATGCTGAACCGAACATGATCTGGACTACTGAGATTGAAAAATATCGTGCTCATTTTGATCTAGATGATTCTGTTCCGATGATGCCTACTGGTGATAGGGCCGCGTGGAATCCTCCTTCAGGTATGGTTGTAATTTATGGATCCATGCTCAGCTGCGGGGTGACTCTTTCTCTTTAACTCTTTATTACTTGGTTTCTAGCCGAGGCGGGGATCGCTCCAGCCCAGCTTGCCCCGAACAACTATAGCATCTTAATGAGTATGTGGCATATATAGAGCAGAATGAAGTTACCGCCACCTTCTCCTCGTGAAATTAGGCACTTCTACACTCTTAAGCAGTCCGGTCAAACTGAGACTTATTTTCTTCTGTCCAGCAAACCGGATAGCTGAATTTTCAAGGGAGTAAAGGTGAGCCGGAGTGTCGAAACTTCCCCAGATATCAAGTGAAAGGGTTTTGTCTAGGGTTTTACTACTTCAAACAAATACTGGAAAAACAATTGGTTTTTTGTAGGAGGGAATTAGGGTAGTCAAGTTGAGCTTCTAGTAGGTGAAGCTCGGGAGGTGCGGAAAGTTCCTTAATATTTTTGTTCTCTTGATCGCTGGAATAAAACGTGACATGTTTTTACTGGCGCCGAGTTGTCTAATCTTGTTCGGGCAGTTGTGCACACTTTGGAGAAAAGAAGCAAGTCCTACCTTTTTTATGAGAAGAAAATGATGGATCTTGGCTTCTTCGTTCAGATTTCTTCTCATCGCAGACGATGTAAATGAGCTTTCCTGTTGCTCTTATTTTGTCGCTTTTACCATTTATGTCTTTGTAACTCCTTATCCCTTTCAGATTCAGTTTATGATATGGACATCGTCTATGACGCCCAGGCTCGCCAAGTGAAGGCGATTATTCAGGTAAGTCGTAAAGAGGCTTTTTGTCAAAGGGAAGAGGGAATTTCTTCGCCTAATTATGAATTGGATGAGAATTCCGAGGAAAGAGATGAACAAGTTCCTAAGTACATCCCTGAGGAGGTCGTCTTGCCAAGTGTGGGGGAATCAAGTTGCCCGAGTGGTCCCATTGGGCCTGATAATGACCAGAGACTGCCTGGGGATGTGGGCAGGCAAGAAGGGCATCCTGTTGGTGTAGCGTCTGAGGGGCCTAGTTCCATCGCTGATGGGGTGCCAGTTGAGCAGTTTGTTGATGAGGGAGTGGAAGGAGTTAGGGAACCCCCTGCTGAATAGGTTGATGCTTCACTTCCTGGTTTTTTTAGCCTTTTTCAAGATATAAATGAAGACCAGGAAGACCTTGTAGTTGATCTTGGTTTCCGCTGCACTCGGGCCGAAAAAAAGGAAGCCAACTCATTCTCCTACTCGACCTCCTCCAAAAGTTTCAAGAGTGGTGTCGTTCATTAAGTCGAGCGACGAAGATACTGACGCTAGGGATTCTCCGAGTGCTCAAATGGAGAAGTCTTCGGAAGAATGGGAGAATCCTCGAGAGAGTTTGAACAGAAGCAGGGCTCTCGAAACAGCCTATAAGCCCTTCCCCCAGGATATGCTGAAGAACATGTCTTCCGATCGTGCTTTTATTAGTGACGATCATTGGAGCCGCTTCAGGAATGGTTCCCCTATGGAGTGCATTGATAATATTTTCAACAGTGCGACCTACGTAATTATTCTAAACTGAACTTCTCATCAATACGCCTTAATTTGGGCTCTTTAACCTATTTCTCTGCAGGTGGTTGCTGAGTTTGCTGAGGCTGTTCAGACACAAAAACACCAAGCTGATCGAATACGGTGTCTAGAAGCTCAGTTAAGGGAGAGTGAGGGTAACCATGCTCGGATTGAGGTGGCATATCAAATGGAGGCGAGTTCTGTCCAGGAGTCAAGTCAAGCCAAGCTGGAACTTGAAGTTCAAGGGGTTAATCGCTTTAAGAGGTCTCCGGGTTATGATGCTTTGCTATTCAGTGAGTTTCAGCGGGGGTTGGTTTCATCTGGCGATTTCTTCAAAATTAATAATCAGGCGACTGATAAGGCCCTAGCCAATTGGCAGTTGTCAATCAGAAATCACATGGATCGGTCCTTGGAAAGAAACAAAGATGAGTTCGAATTTAAGTAGGCATAATGGAACAGTAACCAGTGATGGAGGCGTGATCGAAGGGACAAGAATTTTGTCTCGACCTCTCCTTTCTCAAACAGGAAACCTTTCCCTTGCTTGACATGTGGTCATTGCATTTAAGGAAAATATATCCTTCCAGATTTTGGTAACCGGTCGAAAACAGAAATTTTTTCAAACAAAATAGGAAATCTGACTCTAACCCAGGAACAATCACCGGTGTTCAAATAAGAGGGGACTTCTGTTAATAGCCATTTTTGGCAAGGGGTCAAATGAAAATTTTCCACTTAGTTAGCACCTGGTAAGAAGTATCTCTACACACCGGATAGGTATTAGATGCAATGGTTTACCTCAATGTACCAAGTCTAGCACAACCTAGGTACCTCGACGTAATTATAGGAGCAAGATGAAGCTCCTGTCGACTGGTACCCAAGTACCCTGACATTGATATGCTACCCCACCGAGGTACATATCCTACCTTTCTAGCAGGAAAGAAGATGCCCATAAAGCTTCTAAAAGATCACAAAGCTCCAACAAGATCGACCATGCACCTAGCTACCAGAATGGTACCTCACCATCTTGATTGATCAAGCACCACATTATCTGGACGGTACCTCAGGATACCTCACCAGAAACTTGTACTACGAGACACCTTACCGTCGAGGTGATCAAACACCACATCACTAGGTTGACACTTTGAGGTATCACACCATTGACAATTGCAATCAATTTTTTCTCCAAACTGTAAATAAACTCCACGTAAGCACAATCAAGTAATTCCAGACATTTGTACACCCTAAATTATTGAATAAAATAAACACCATTCAGTTTGTTATCATTTCTTCTCGTATTTCACCTATTAATACACGTGTAACCGATACTGAAGGTACCCACCCCGAACGCAATACCTAGATTGCGGTCTTGATGGTGTTAGCTGAGATTTCTCACCTAGAGCGAATTTTTGGCCAATAATAATATTTAATTTAATTTAATTTAATTTCTTAATTTACTAATTTTTGAATTTCTTATCTTATCGTAATATTATGTTAACTGAGGGGTCAAATGTTAACTGATGAGAAACAATAAAAAATTGAATACTGAGAGAATATTCTTTTTAGAGTAAGATTTGGTGCAATGAGTTGGAGATAGTGGAGTGGAAGTTGCTGCATTTTGCTGCCAAGTTGCAACAAATTGGTGCAATTGGTTGGAGATAGTCTTAATGACATGTAGATGAGGATCTTGTTTAACTAAACTTAGGCAAAATGTGCGTTACAGTTGCAATTTCTATAAACGATAGGGTTCTTGATTGATATTTCCTTAAATTTTAACAAATGTCACCGTTTTTAAACTTCCTTTCAATTTTTTTTTAAATAATAATAGTAATTTAAACTTGAATATATTAATTTAAAATTAATCATGACAAATATATAAATATTAAATAACTAATAATGTTTTTCGATGACCAATAACAAGAGAGAAAATCAAAAGTAGTCTTTCATAGTTTTTTTTAACCAATCTAGTCTACAAGATCAGCCAACACAAATGACTCCACACTAGGAGGACACGAATTAAACCAAAAGAAATCAACAACAAACTTGATAGCCAATTTGGCTTAAGAATGAGCAACAACGTTAGATATTCTAGGCACAAAAGAAATAGAAATAGGGAACTTAGATAAAAGACTCAAAATATCATGAATGATAACACCAATATCTGCTTGAGGTGCGACACCACTGTTAATCATATCAATCACAACCTTGTTGTCGGAATGAACCACTAGAGGAAGCAAACCAGAATTCACTGCAAGAACCATGGACCTAAAATTTGCAATCGCTTCCGTAATTTGAGGGTAAAAGGAGATTGTAAGGGATTGAATGGAAGACCTCATAACATGATCATTATGGTTGATAATAAAGCCAAAACCAACCTTACTAGTAGCTTGTAACAAGGCAGCATCGATATTCAACTTAAAAGAACCCACATTTGGCTTGGTCCAATTCACAACTGTTGTTTGGGCTACTCGATCATGCATCATTTTCCTTAGAGTTGGCCTCTTGGAACTCATTCAAATAATTAGTAGTCCAATTCACAATGTCTTTAGACGCGTCCGAAGAGGCAACATGACATGACTGGTTTCTGCGGAATCATGTTCGCTAATGAAACAAGTAGAAAAGCTACAAGTCTTACCGGTTGAGAATACGAAAGTAGTAGGACAACAAATCCTGAAAATGGACTCCATCCTCTCGTAGAGACTTCCTTAGAAAATAGAAAGAAGCGTTACTGACCTTCAACAAAGGGCAGCCCTAAAGGGCATGGACAGTAGTTTCCGACATCCTACGGTAAGCTAGACATAAAACCTCAGTCTACACCCTACGATAAGCAAGATTAACTAAAGCATGGATACGATGGTGGCAAGCCTTCCAAATGAAGACTTTTATTTTTAAAGGAATCTTTAGGAGCCACAAGCATTTTCACGAAGACTATAGGCCACTCAACCTAGAAGTACTAGCTTAAGAAACAAGAAGTCTGTCTACTATGTAGCCTCTTCTCATGGAAACGAACCAGATTTTTCAAAGTGCCAAGAAAGAGTATCAACTGAGTTTTAGGCACCAAGAGGATATCCATATCATCAGGGAGAAATGAGGCGCAAATGAGAGGAATATTCAAGCTGTCAGAAGGAGAGTTGAGAGAACACATCATTGCTAGGTTTCCCAACTCTGGTAGAGAAAAAATCTTGAACAAAAAGGGACTCAATATCCAATGATCACCACACACACACACACACATACAAACACATAGAAGACCCATTCCCAATCCTCCATCGAGAGCCAGCCTCAATAATATCCTTGCCCTCAATAACAGTTCTCTAAATCATTGAACCCGAAGAACTTTCATTTACCTTAAGAAAAGAGGTTGAGAGGTAATAACCACCATTTAGCACTCTCGCAGCTAGTGAATTTGGATTTTTCATAAGCCTCCAATAGAACTTTGCTAGCAGCGCCATATTGAAGACTGAAAAGTCTCTAAAACCAAGGTCTCCCTCATCTTTCCCAATACACATTTTCGGCCAGAAGCACCAATGGATTTTCCTACTGGAATCTGAGCTGGCCCACTGAAAATAGACAAAGAGTCCATGAATCTCTGTAATAAGGCCTTTCAGGAGATGAAATACACTCATCGTATACGTAGGACTCGACTAGACAGCAGTCATAAGAATCACCTTACCACATATTGAGAACAGTGTAATCCTCTACCCTTTTATCATATCCCACACTCGGTCCTTAATAGAGGCAAACAAAAACTTCTTATCCCGACAACCAAAGATTGGAAGCCCAAGATAACTCTCATGACATTTGACCAACCTAACACCAATGATACCCGCCAATCTACTCCCATTAGCCAGCCCACCGAATTACCGACACACAAGGCAGACTTGCTAAAATTAATAATCTGACAAGATGCTCTAGAATAGAGATCCAACATATGTCTAATATCCACACAATCACCATCAGAAGCTTTCTAAAAAGTAAGTTGTCATCTGCGAAAAAGAGACAAAAATAATAGTGCCTGATCTACTGCACTTGAAACTTGAGATTTTTTTTACGGAGACAACTGCGTTGATCAAACTAGAAAGACCTTCAGTGTATATGAGGAACATATACGGGGAAAGTGGGTCCCCTACCGTAGGCCATGAGAGAGAGAATCAACAAGCCACACACTTCTCCGTTAATTAGAAAGGAAAATGAGACAGAACTAATAAAGAGCATAACCTTACTCACATAAACAGTCACCTAAACAGTAGTGAACCGAAGCTTGAGCATCATAGTAGCCAAGAAATTACACTTAACATGGTCGTAGGCCTTGGACATATCCATCTTTAAAGCCATCAACCCCTCTTTCCTTTTCTTCTTATGAATAACATGAATGCAATCGAACCTTACAATTACATTGTCAGAGATAAGACAAATTGGGATGAAAGTGTTTTGATTTTCCGAAATCACCTCCCCTAGAACACCCCTGAATCTATTAGCAAGAGATTTTGCAATTATTTTGTTTGCCACATTACGTAAGCTAATAGGTCTAAAATCATCCAAAATCTCCAGATTCTGCATTTTTGGAATTAAAGTGATCAAGGTCCCATTAAGGCAGTTAATAGCAAAGGAAAGCTTTTGTGATCCCATCTCCCACTGTTTCTCGATACTTCTGATAAAATAAGCCCAGAATCCCAACCATTACCGACGCCTTAGTAGGGGACTATCAAATGTATCTTTGCACCCTTCCTTTACCTAGAAGCATCTATCCAGGAATCTACTGCTTTTAAGGGAAAGGTACGACTGAACTGAGTCTGTAACCTTATCAAAATTGGAAACCTAAGGCTCGAACGATAGAAATAAATTAGTAAACTAACCAGTGACCACGGGCTCTAAGACTTGATACTCTGTACGCCAAATCCCATTTTCATCACTGAAACCCCGAATCACATTCATAACCCTTATAGCGGAAGCATTCCAATGTGAAAACTTTATATTCTTATCCCCCTTCTAAAGCCAATTCACTCAGGACTGTTGTTTACAATACTCCTCTTTTTGCTCTAACAATCTATCCAACTGATTCTCTATACTACTACTAATAGTTTTCCAAGAGCACGACTTAATATTAGCCTTAACCACATACGAAAGTTTAATTTTTAATAACCAATTTTTTGAGAAATTACCTGAATAACATAGTTAACTACCACTTAAAAACATAAGAATTTTAAAATTACGGACAACCGAGAAAGGGAGAAAAAATAGAGGGAGGGAGGTGTTGTCATCAAGAGAGAATAAAGAGAGGTGTCATCTTCTCGAGGGAGAAGAGGTGTCGTCGCCATCGCATCGCAACCAGAAGAGAACAAGGAGGGTGCCATCACCATTGTCGTCGCAGATTAGAGACGAACCCTAGATTCGTCGCTGATGATTGTTTCTTTAATTAATGTATTTTTCTCCCCAATTAATTTTTTTATTGCGATTTCATGTTAGAGAAATGTTTAAGGAATGATAAATGTTGAATTGTATTAAATTTTGGTATTGATTGGCTTGGTGGTTAGTTTTTTGGATGATTTGCGGGAGTTGGATTTGCGGGTCAGCTTTTTTTTGGTGAAATCTTTTAAAAACTTGACATCTTCAAAAAACAAAACTTGAAATGTTTTGCAAAAACTTGAAATATTTACAAATTTTAATTTAAAAAAAAATATAACGGGCCAATTATTTACCAGAAAAGAGATGTTTATATGTTCTTCCTCAATTTATTTATTTATTGTCTTTATAGCCTTATGAAGATAGTTAGATATATAATTTTTGGCATTTGAAACTTGAAGCTAACGGTAGATATCATTATAATTGCAGGTGTGGCTATAAGATATCTCAGTATTTATAATAAAGAAGTAAATGACGTTACTACCTTTAGTTCATTTAACAATTAGGATGTGTAATCATCTAGCACATATTACCAACTTAATAACACCTCTTGGTGTAGTACCAACACCTATGATATTGTATTGAATTTATGTGAGAATGATCACAACAATTGTCATATATTCTTTGTATATTTAATAAGGAATTGATGCTTATTTACTTTAGTGGAAGTTAAAGGAAATGTCTCTTTCTATGTTTGAAAGAGCAAAAATGTTCCAATCATGTTTTTCTTGCATTTGTGTCCCTTTTAGGATAAGAAATGACAACAGTACCCATTCAAGTGAGATTTGAAATAGTAAAGCCTTCGAAGGGAAGATTACGAAATTGTCCTAAAGCCCAAAAAAGGATTAAGCAAGATGACGAAAATCCCCTAAACTCCCATCATTGCCTCTTTTGTCCTAAAATCAAATTGAAATCTAAAGCCCATTTGAGAAGAGACAAAACTAAGCCAGTCGAAGAAGAAATTAGAACGCAGGAGCTCAGAGGTTTGAGCGAGGTTTGAGAAGAGCATTATCGGAGAGTGGAATATCAGTGTTGAAGAAGAAGAAGAATCAGAACACCAGCTTTAAGAAAAAGAGAAACAGAGAGTATAAGAATGGTGTCGAATAAGAAGAAAAACAACAACATTCGAAGACCCAACCCCTCCCCCCCCCCCCCCCCCCTCTCATTTTCTTCTTCATTCCTCATTCGAGTTAAGAGAAGACCTCTTTGTCCTAAGTAAAGGTATTCATTTATTTTCTCCTTGTCTTCTTCATTCCTTTGGCCTTTTTACCTCTGATATGTTTGTTAATTTTTATGTGTGATTATGCGTGGATGATTATATAATCTCTTACTTGTGGGTTGTTCTTTATTAAGTGTTATGTATTTTGTTAGAGAAATTGATAGTTGTTGGTTTATTGTTGTTTTGTTGAAATTTACTTTTCAGTAAATTGTGAAAACAGGGTTAGTCATGAGGGAGATAACATGATTTGTTATCTTTTAGTTTATGCCTTTGAGCAACTGGTTATGTAACAGTTGGACACTGTTTTGTTATGTTTTTTTTAAGTGTGGTCATTTGTATGAATTCATGCTCCCCGAAGCCCCATAATTGTTTTTTTTTGCTGCTATGTTAGTTAGTGTTGAGAGGATGTGATTGTTTGACCAACGGCATGTTAAGGTATTCTCAGTGGTTGAAATCCTTATGTACAATGTTGTTTTTTAAGTTTAAAAATTGCATTGATATATTAGAAATGATAAACAATGGCCATCATTGGTTGAAAGTCAAAAGGGCATAATATCACCTGTTACATTGCTTGAAATCCCTTTACAATGCTTTCTATTAGGTGACAGAGCTTGAAATACATTTTGAGGGCTTGAGATCCATTTCTAGGGCTTAAAATACTTTCGTAGGGCTTTATATTAATTATTTCCCTATACAGGTGGTTGAAATCATTTCAACAGTGCTTGAAATCCCTTCAATGATATTAATGTTGTCCCTCTTTTACAGTTACTTACAGTGATGGGGCTTGATATTTAGTATTAAGACATGAAAGTCCAATTCCAGGGTTTGAAATTCAATTCGGAATTAAAAATCATTTCTAGGGCTTTATATGTGCGTACAGGGCTTGAATCCCTTAGCAGTTCTTTCTATTGCTTTACAGGGCTTGAAATCCATTGCTATGGCGTGATATTAGTGTTAACCATTATGTTATTTGTATTGTTATAGGGCTTATAATCCATTGGTAGGGCGTGATATTAATGTTGATAGATTTATAGGGCTTGAAATCCTTTCCAAGAGCTTTATATTAATGATTTTCCTTTACAAAGGGGTGGTTGAAATCACTTCAACATTGCTTCAAATACCTTCAGTGGTTGATATTAATGTTGTCCCTTTACAGTTACTTATATGTATAGTGCTTGATATTTATTATGTAGGTAGGCATGAAAGCCCAAATTCAGGACTTAAAATCCAATTCTGGGCTTGAAAATCATTTCTATGGCTGTATATTTTCTTACAGGGCTTTATATTGCTTTATAGGGCTTGAAATCCCTTAACAGAGCTGTATATTGCTTTACAGAGCTTGAAATCCACTGCTAGGGTGTGATATTAATATTGATCATTACAGTGATTTGTATTGTTGTACAATGCTTGAAATCCTTTTCTAGGCCCTTGGATATTAATGATGTCCCTTTACAATGCTTTGTATTGCTGTAAAGTAGTTGAAATATTTTTTCAGGGCTTGATATTATTGTATAAGGCTTGAAAAGAAGTTTCAATGCCTACGTGAATTAATTTTTGTTTTGTTGTAAACCAGATGCATGTCGATCGTAACAAAAAACTATAGCGGTATCCGGACCACCGAAACTGGATACACACGAGAATTAACTCTTAAAACAAGAAATATTTTATTCGAGATTTGAGTTCAATCTTGACCCACTGTGGCGTGATTGATAGGTTTAGGGAAGGCCCCCTTGGTCAGTACTTAGAAATAGTACAACATGTTAAGGTCCACAGGATACTCATTTACAATCTTGTTTGGATTGAGGCAGAACCAGGCTCAATTCGGGAGAGAGGAATTCTGCTTATGCAGTGGCCTTAACATAGGCACACGGCTTGAAGGGTTTTAAGAAAATAAAATAGTGGGTGTTGATTCAATTTTGTCATGATATTTCAAAGACAAGCGCCCGACGATTGAATTTTTGGAGGCAACTTTTAAAGGCCTCACGGCTGCATAGGGTGATGATGTATTGAAGATGTGATACGTATTAATGGTGTCCCGGTTCTTCAGGATTGATGAAGCATGAACAACCATACCTGGTTGGATGTTGTCTTTAGTAGAGGATGAAAATATGTTTTAAAGTTTTCCTTGGAGCTCGTACATATTCGATGTCATAATGTTTTGGCTGAAAAATACAACCGGTAAGCACCTGAATAGGTTGAGAGGTGATGGGCAGAAGAAAGAAGATCATCAAGAAAATAAGGAAGAGATTGAGAATGGGGAAAAGAATAAGAAGAAGAAAAAGAAGAAGGAAGAGGAGAAGAAGAAGAAGAAGAAGTAAAAAAGAAAAAAGAAAAAGAAAAAGAAAATGAAGAAGAAGAAGGAGAAAAAGAAGAACAAAAATCTAAAGTCGAAGATGAAGAAGATAAAGAAGAAGAGACAAAAAATGTGAATTCTGAGGCGGAGAAAGACAGTAAGCAGAAGATGAATCCATTCACATCCAACATTTATGGATTTCAACTAGCATTTCAAGTAATATTTTGAAAATGAATCCATACGTAAATTAACCATATTGGGTTTCTATTTAAGTAAATGTATTTTTTTTAATTGAATATGTTTGGGTCGTTGAACGGATTACCCGTTTGGAAGGTCGCATAGGGAGACTGATTGGCACAGGGTTCCCAAGATTTAAGAATTGGGATTTCAAACTAGGGTTTTAAATGTTGAAAGGTAGTTCATTACAACGGTGTGTATTTGACTTCATTTGTAATTAACTTCTATGAGTCTATAATTACCTAGTTATGTTTACTTTTTAACATAGTTTTTTGTAGTTACAAAAATATGTTTAATAATAATGATTAACCTTGTTTAATTTTGTACATGCGGACGCCTTTGTTCCCGTGGAAGGTTTACGATTGTGAAAAAACAAGTGATTACTACAAATTGTTGAAGGTGGAAGACCTATCATCAGGTAGAAAAGCAAGGAAGAAAATGATAAAGTTGGCAAAACATGGAAATGAATTTGATGAGAATGACCATAGGGAGGCAATGGAGCAGGGAGCAACTAGTCTGATGAGATCCAAATCAAGCAACTCAAATCAACCACAATTTAGGAAGTGACTCTTCCATTCACGGGATGGCGAAACTCCAAAGGTATGAAATTAAACTTTTATGTGTTGACCAGTAATGAAAATTATTGTTATGGAATAGATTTGCAATATACTTGAATTTTACAATCTGTTTGATTTGTTTGAGAATCTACTAATGTGTAATTAATTCGAATTTGTAGTCAAAATTGAAGACATAGGTTTCGTATAATATTCCTAACATGTATTCAGCTCTTGTAGAGGCGATCAAGCAAAGTGAGGAACGTACAACATCCTTTTGTAGAAAAGAATTCAGAAACAATCGAAAAGATCTTAGTCTTAGAGATACACCAATGGGCAAATCTACATATGAGAAGGAAAGAGTAAGCAAAGACAAAGTTGTGGATGACATGGTAAGTGTTACACATAAAGCAAGTTTGTTTAATACATTATTGAAATATATTGTTGTTAATACATATTATTTTTCACCGTAAGATGTCGGTGGTGATGATATTTTATCACCGGTGCACCATTTTAAAGATAGGGATGGTCAGTTTCAAAATACTCCTAGGCATGAGCAGTTTGAGATTGGGTTTGAGAAGGAGAAGGTTGTTATAGAGGATAGTTTTGAGAAGGATGTTCCATCCTCAATCTTGTCTAAAAAGGTTGTTGGTGACACAACTGTAGAGCAAAAGGTTGAGACATTGTCAAAGGCTTTAGTTTGTGAAACTAGTTTGAGAAGGATGTTTCGTCCCCAGACGTGTCTGAAAAGGTTGAAAGTAACACAGCTCAAGATGAAAGTTGAGACATCGTTGGAGAAGGTTGAGGCATGCGTATCAGCTCAGCCATGAACAGATGAACACCCGGTTCGTATCCCGTTAATGCAGATGAGTACCCTTCACCGGCTGTGAATGTGGTTCTACCAAATCCAACACTGAGTGCTATATTTATGGACCAGGCTGGTCCTAATGCGTGTTATATGAATAATGATAAAAAAAGAGTTCGTATAAGGTTAAGTTTTCTCGGCAGCCATATACTGATCCAATTCCGAAGAAGAAAAAGAAGAGGTAAGATTCGGGTGAACATGTTAATGATGATTACATTCAGTTCATGTCTTTTTTGAAGAAGAAAGATACAACTTGATAATGGTCCAAATCTGTTCTCCTTTATTATGCTTTTATATTGTAATGAAATATGATTTTGGTTAATAATATTTAGTTTAAATTGACCAACTGAACAGTGTCTATACTGGGCAAGTGGAGGAGATGAAGCGTGAAGACTTCAACGACTTGGTCAAACCTACAGAATGGACAACCAACATGGTAAGTGATAACAAATTGTTCATAAGAAGAACACATATAATTTCTATTGTCTTTAAATAACATATTGAAATAAAATGTCTTTGTAGCACATAGACAGCTTTATGGATGTTCTGTGGAAGAGGCGTTCACAAGGAAAGGGTAGCTTCTGTAATGATATCGGGTTGGTCCCGACCGCATTCTTCGTTAGTACATTTAAATTATACCTTTCATGTGTGTCTACCTAAAGTAAGGTTGTTAGTTGGTAACGAAAGTATTTGTATTTTCTAAACAGGCTCATGCGAACCTGAAGTGGAAAGGTGTGAAGCGTCTACTGGAAGATGAAAGGGTATCAAAAGAATTTGAGGCCTAAGAGACAGATAGACATGAGGAACAGTATGGGCTCTTACAGTAAAAACAAGCAAAAAATTTAGATAAAAAGAATAAGGATCTGCAACCCCTGGAGTACCAGAGTAGGAAGAATGTCCTGAGTACAATTCCCTTTCTTTCTGTCATGACAACGATACCCGAGATTATGTTTCAAGCAGTGAGCTTCTATACACTCAACCTTGGTGGACTGTAGAGTCGGTAAGGATGTGATACGTTCAGGTTTCATTTATACAATTTGTACCATATGTGTCTATATTTCATAAGCAAATGTATTGTATACACATGTGTTGATTCCTTGCAACACCGGCGATCACTCGGTTCTGTGTCAAGTCTTGTTAAGAGAAAGGAAAGTTCTTATGTTTGATTCTTTTTTACCACGGAAGGGTACAAGTGACCGGTTGAAAGACATCCAAGAGTTACTTTATTTGTTACCATCGATTATGAAGCATGCAAACTACTATGAACAAGTGAAGATACATCCTCACACTACTCCATCACTGCCCAAAATATCCTCCCATTGTTCCTTCCCAACAATCTGATGGGTACTTCATGTTCTTCACATTATAACTCCAAGTTCTTTATTATTATACAAAATATGTATTATTGCATTTTGACTTGTTGTAGCTGGAGTTGCGGTGCATTTGTATTAAAATATACATAATTGTTACTAAATGGAGTCCATGTATCATCATGGAAGGACACCTTCGGACAAAAAGATATTTCAGTCATTCGTGAGGCAATGACACTTGATATATTCATGAATGACGAACTGTGCAATCCGTTGTAGAAGTGTTAATAGGCAAACATGTGATTTTTTTTATAGTTGTTAGGTGTTTTTGTGGGTTCTGGAGATGGATGGTGTATTTTTTAATTCATACAACTTGTGGCAAGCCCAGTAATGGTTGTTTTGATGTCTTGAATGATTGTTATAGAGCCTTATATTCAAAATGTTGGAGCCCAGCTATTTGATGTAATGAGTTTTTGGGCCCAAGATGTAATGTTTTGGAGCCCAATAACTGTACTTTTTGAGCCCTTTAATGTATCAAATGCTCGACTTTATCAAGTGAACATAAATGTGTCTTTAATATTATTGATTCGATTAAACCCAAATTAATTATTAATAATCCAGTACTAGTTCAAAAAATTGGGCCTGGGCCTAGGACTTTGCATTAATGCACATCATAAGAACCCACGCACATTTGGAATTATGGAAATGATGGGCCATCCCAACTTACAATTTGGTACCCATACCCATAAGAAACCCCCAAGCAGTTATTATTCTGCCTCTCTCGAGTTTGTGTTTTGTGTTTTGTGTTTTGTGTTTTGTGTTATGACGAACCCTAGAGTGTTCTTTGATCTAAGCATCAGGGACCATACTATGGGTAAAATTGTGATGGAGCTGTTTGCAGACACTACTCCGAGAACAACAAAGAACTTTCGGACTCTCTGTACTGGAGAAAAGGGGATCAACACGGTTGGCAAACCACTCTACTACAAAGGATCAACCTTCCAGTGTGTGGTATCAGGGTACATGGTCCTTGGAGGAGACATCGAACACGGAAATGGAACCGACAGTGAATCGATATATGGCCCTAATTTTAACGATGAGAACTTCGTTAAGAAGCACATCAGTCCCGGTATCCTGTCAATGGCTAAAACCATCGCAGGAGTCAACATGTCATGGTGGCTCAATCATATGTAAGTCTTCTTTGGTCAGGTGGTTGAAGGATTTGACGTGTTAAAGGTCGTTGACAAGATCGGTTCCATCTCCGGCTTGACATCGAAGGTTGTAATGGTGATTGATTGCAGGGTATTGTGCTGAAATGTTGTCTGTTATTATATTGATGTTGCTTTGGTTGTGTTTGTTTTTTTAATTTTGATGGTTAGTTGGATTTTCTGTTAAATGCCTGTAATCCATATCCATGATGAATTGTTCTATTATGAAGCCCATGATTTTAAGTTTTGGAACACGGTTGTTTTACATAATTAAATGAATTGTGTTGTTTTGGAGCCTAGGAAAAAAATGTTTTTGGTAAGTCTCGATTTGAACGGAACTGATAGATGAAGTTTCAGAAATTAAAATATTTTTTTGTTATTGATATAAGAAAACGCGGAACAACGTCATAATCATTATAATAAAAATATGGACTGCATCAGAAAAAATAAAACGGAAAACATTAAATTGTGATCAACAGGCTCCGGCTTTTATCTAGGGAGACGAGAAGTCCAACAACTTCTTCTCCATTTTCTTCACAAGAGTGTACAGTTCGTTGAGCTCATTGTCTCTTGCCTCTAGTTGAACATGTAAATTGAGTATTTGAGCTTCCAAGTTCCTAACTTTTCTTAGCAACACTTTATTATCAATAGTCTGGCGGCCAGTATTTGCACACTCTTCACGGATGGTGTTCTCTGCATTTGCAATCCGTTCTCTCAGACATTTAAAGATTGATTCTAGCCTGTTAGTTTCATCAAGTCGGTTGGTAACATATTTCCCTTTGTTGTTGTTTTCTGCCATTGTATGATAAAAAATGAGAAACCAACAATACATTTGAGGATCAAAATGGCCTACATAAGGGTATTTATATTGTATGAACAGGCGTGACAACTTTAAATGAAAATTCACAATGGTTTTTGTAAAGGTCTTTTCCTATTGAAAGGTCATCTGGGATTGTGGATGTCTTTTCATCACCTCACCTCCTAGTGCATGCATGTATTGTTCATAATTAAAAGACACCATTAATGTAAACAGACCCTACTTAAGTAAGTTTGTTGCCAAAAATTGCCAAAAAATTAAGTTTGTTGTCAAAAATCGCCAACAAAAAGTCTATACTGAGCTTGACATACAAAGGTCAGGGCTTCTGTACCAAATTAAGTTTGTTGACAACAATCACCAAAAAAATACAATTAGACGGAAAAATAGTAAATTCAAGCCACGTAAAGTGTTTCTGGGTTCCAGAACCGATTACTGAGCCTTATCTAGATTGTTTCTGGGCTTCAAAAACGTTGTCACTCTCCTCCATTATGGGACACGGTTGGATCGCACTCACGTCCAGCTTTGTAGACCATAGCTAGATCCCACAAATCCACCAAAGAATACAAGTGGGCTGGAATTTGATGTCATGGACCTGTAGGCTTCATCTGGGCTTCATCTTGCACAAACCAGACACCTATTAAACCCACATAAAGGCCAACACTCCTTTTCATATTTTTGGTCTTTATATATGTTTACAAGGCTTCAATGTCTTATGTTAGTGCATGTAATGATGTGAGTCCCTTCATTTTCATTCTGATCAAGACGGTCTAAAGTGGAAGGGACAAATGTGGGCAACTTATTATGGTTGCTCGAGACCATCGGACGGTTGGAAAAAATATTCATTGACCAACTCCATTATATTAGGTTAGTATTAATTCGAAAGTATTATAGTGCTCAATGACATTTGTACTACTTATGTAGATTTCCATGACTAAGGCTACCCATACACGATTGGGTTTCTTTTGGTTTCGAAGTTGCAGTTTGTTGCCCAATGTTGTCTAACCAATTGTTAAAAAAGTTTGGTGAATTTTAAAAATTGCCAAAAAAATGCTATTAAATGGAAAAATAGTAAATCAAAGTCTTGTAAAGTGTTTATGGGCTTCATAACCGATTACTGGACCTCATCTAGAATGTTTATGGGCTTTAAAAATATTGTCACTCTCCTTCTTTGTGGGACACAGTTTGATCCCACTCATGTCCAGCATTGTAGACCACAGTTGGATCCCACAAATCCGCCAAAGAATACAAGTGGGCTAGCATTTAATGTTATGGGCCTGTAAGCTTCATATGGGCTACAGCTTGCCCAAACTAGGCACCTATTAAACCCACCTAAAGGCCAACACTCTTTTTCATATTTCTGGGCTTCATATATGTTTTCAGGGCTTCAATGTCTTATGTTAGTGCATGTAATGTTGTGGATCCCTTCATTTTCATTCCGATCGAGATGACCCAAAGTGGAAGGGAAGAAGGTGGGCAACTTATTATAGTTGCTCGAGACCATCAGACGGTTGAAAAAATATCTGTTGACCAACTCCATTACATTTTGTTAGTATCAATTCGAAAGTAGTATATTGCTCGATGAAATTTGTACTACTAATGTATATTTGCATTACTAAGGCTTTCCATACGCGATTGGGTTTCTTTTGGTTTCAAAGTTGCATATTGTTGCCAAATGTTGTCTAACAAATTGTTAAAAAGGTTTAGTGAATTTTAAAAATCACTAAAAAAACATTATTAAATGGAAAAATAGTAAAGCAAAGCCCTGTAAAGTGTTTCTAGGCTTCACAATCGATTACTGGGCTTTATCTAAAAAACTTTTGGGCTTAATAAACGTTGTCACTCTCTTCTATTGTGGGACACAGATCGATCCCACTCACGTCTGGCATTGTGGACCACAGCTGGATCCCATAAATCCACCAACATATTAGGTTCAACATTAGAACGTCTTCACAAAGTCTCTTTTCTTCCAATCCTCCAGACCAGCCGCCATGTCCACTCCACCCCATTGGTCCTTCCATCATTTTGTTTGTTTTGTCATTTACACATCATCGTGAGTCAATTCTCTAGTTACTTGAGTGTTTTCCACAATTATTCACCGTGTTGTATAAAATGGTGAAGAAATCGGTGTATGTTGTTTTTAGAGGCCGGAAAATTGGTGTATTCAACTCTTGACCTGAATGTCAGGAACAAGTTGATGGATTTACGGGTGCATCTTTCCAGAAATTCAATACGGTGGATGAAGCATGGGAAGAATTTTGAAGTCGTGCCATTACGCGTGAAAAGCATCCAATTCATACATCTGGCACCAGAGAAGGTCAGGTTATTCACACTCAACTCGTATAAACAAAAAGCCTCCCTATGTTCGTTATATACCTTATTGTTTTCGTTATCGGAGTGACAGTGGGCAATTTCTATGAAATGTGTTTATGAGGGGTTTGTTTATGTTTATCTTTAGTTAAGTATATATGTTAAATATGTGTTTGTTCAAGGGCAATGTTGTGCCTTTTTTTATGAACTAAACGTAGTTGATGGTAGACCTACATTTTGCAACAGAATTGGCAGATGATTTGTACACAAATGCAAATGAAATTTGTAATAACGATCAAACCGGTAACATATAATAACATAATCATATCAAATAATCTATGGACAATATCTGTAAAAAGATAACACCAACATCAAAATGTGAACAACCGAATCTTCCATCATCACTCCAAGGAGACGGTGGAATATCGAAGTTCAACAACTTCTTCTGCAATTTTTCTACAACAATGTAGAGTCCGCTTAGTTCATTGTCTCTTGCCTCTATTTGAACATGTACATTGATTATTTCTGCTTCCAGGTTATCAACTTTTCTCACCAACATTTCATTCTCAACATTCCATTTGAACATGTAAATTAATTGTTTCATTGAAAGGATGGGAAGTCACAATGGTCCAAAGTGCAAGAGTATTGTTTCATTGAAAGGGAGCATGGGATTCGGGATGCCTTTTCATCACCTCACCACCCTATCCCCCCAATGCATGCATTCATTATTCATAAAATGACGACTCCATTAATGTAAAGACACCCTACTACCTCTCCTACTTCTCTACTTATACTCTATTTCGTTTAACACATCAGTATTGAAATTAATATTGTTAATTAAAATAAAATACATCAATTAAATAGTCCACGTCCAGTACTGTTGCATGACTTATGGGCTGATTAATATACAGGGCTTAACAAATAAATATTCTTTTTGGGCTTGACATACATAGGTCAGGCCTGATGGAAATAATTAGTAATCTCAAGTCTTGTCTTGCATGACTTCTGGGCTGAATAATATGCAGGCCTTTCAAGGGGAAATCAATATTATGTCTTGAACCATTATTGCATAATAAAAACATAAACAACCCAAATACGAGTATCACACCAACAGAGGTAATGTTCAATTATGTTCATACTAAACCATGGACCATTATTTAATAAAAAGACCACAACCACAACAACATTCAATAATAGCCAATTAAAGGATTAATTAATACAAGAATATCACCTGCCCTAACAACTTAAAAATAGCTATTGTACTTCTTCTACACCAACACAGCAATAACATCTTCTGCACCTAAAAAACCCCATATTACACTATTGACAACTTCAAAAACCATTGGCAATGTATTGGGTTGCTCATGCTTCTGAATGTAAAAAGAGTTGTAACAACTGTACAAACCATTGACAATCTACATACGCCACACCTACATAGTTTACAATCACCATACCACTATAACAACTTCTTTCGGGTCCTTCATGTGAGCCTATAGTGAAGGTGTATTTGCATGTAGCAGCAAAACCGTAAGCAACCGCACACTCTAAAAAAAATTGTTGAAAAAAATTACATTTATAACAAAAGGATGAGTCTCACCCATACCTAAAAATGAACAAGGGTCTTCATCTTCTATGTCAGTGTCATCCAAGCTGAGGTGGGGTGCCAAACTGGGGTCAGGTGTGTTATATGCTTCTGGGCATTTAAACTTGTTATGTCCTTCTTTCTTGCACACGCTACAACAATGTGGTTTTTTTACTAGTTTCCATGTGCTACCGGATGGATTTGTGCAACTTTTTTTATTTTTTCCCTTTTGCCCACAATGCACACACGTTTGTTGCTTTCGTTTATCCCCAACAGAAGGTTTCCGATTTTTCTTTGGTCTTCCTGTCAATCGTTTTTTTTTTCATAGCAATACAACGTGATTACGAACATCATCAACAATGTCCCACGCTTTAAAATTCGGAACAGGGTTCATAGCCATGGCATAGGCCTGTTTCAGCCATCCTGTTGTGAAAAAATCGAAACATAATGCGTTGATGGGCATACCTTGTAGGATGATACAAAAGATAGAAAGATTATGTAAGCATACGTACATTGTAAGGTAGTTATAAAATGTAAATTGAAGAATATGGCTATAAGGCTATAAGGTTGTTATAAAATATAAATAAACATTATGTAACCATATGTTGCAACAGCCATGTCATGGATACAAGGCAGCTCATTTAGGTCTCATTCACGACATGAGCATGAACGATGTTTCATGTCGACAATTGCTTCATTCCATTAGTTTTCTACCTTAAACCTATTGAAGTCAATGGGTGAATTTGACACCTTTGCGATGATAATACCCTATCTTTTATGTGTTGGTATGTTTCCTCGGTCAAGATTATGGGTGTTTCTCTTGCATTGTACTGACTGTCGTGAAACCAACGTTACAACAAATCTCTGATAAATTCAGAAATAGATAGGATATGCAACTTTCGAATTGTAAGTAGACAAGAATTCATAGACTTTGCAATATTGGTGGCCATCATATGGTACCTCTTCCTAGGGAAATGTACACATGGAAACTTCTGTATCCCAACCTCTACGAGCTTATCATGAAATTTAGAAAGGATGGATTTGATCTTAGCCATTAAGCGGTTGAATTCCTCAACACGGTACTCATATGTAACACGATATTAAAGATTAATCACGTCACCTCGCTTCCTACAATGTTGTTTCAGATTATTGGCCAAGTGGTATGCGTAAACCCCATGTGCTGCATCAGGGAATATTGTTTTCACGCCATTAGAGATACCCGTGTGCCGATCCAAAATTATCAACATAAGTTCGGGTTGCAAGATCACCCCGCGAAGTTGATCCAGAAACCATGTCCATAACTTTGCGCACTCGAAATTGGTAAACCCAAATGCAAAAGGGTATATCATCTCATTACCATCCTTGCACACCGCAACTAACAACACACCCATGGTCTTTGACTTCAAATAGATTGCATCAATGGCAATAACCTACCTAATAACTGTATAGAATCCCTCTATACAAGCTCCAAATGCCATGAATCCATATTTGAACCGGTTTTTCCTATCGGTTTCAAACTTTGTTATCATCCCTGGATTACAATTTTCCAACGTGTGAAAGTATACATACAACATCTTAAATGACTTCCACGGATCACCGAAAACATTATGCATAGCGTAGTCCTTAGATCTGTACGCTTTGTTGTAGGATAGGTTTATGTTATGCTTATCCCTCATGTCAGTCATGATATCTTTAGGACGAATGTGGCATTCTGGATCCACAAAATTTCTTGAGAATAGTTGCTCTATTACCTGGGCACTTACACGGTGAAAATCAACGTTTTAGTTTCCATTATCACCACATGTGTGCTTAGAGTCAACAGACGTAACATTCCATTAGGTCCCATTTCTCGACTTCCCTGCCTTAAAAACTTATTGACAATCTCTCGTTTTACATATTGCAGCGAATCGTGTATGATTCGATCATCGAACCTTGTACTCAAACCTTTGTGCCAATGCATTCATCCCTAGAGCCCCTTTCAAGGTTTACTTGTCCCTAAACATCTGTCCTCTGAATATTGGACCCACTTTTCCATTGTCTTCAAACAATCATTTTGACCTAACTGGTTGAATTGAGTACAGTTCTGTCTCTGGTATTGTTCACCGTGTCGTCGAAGAGGGTGTAGAACTGTTATGTGCTCCATCTATTTCATCTTATCTATAGTCTGTCCATGTTTTCCTATCACTATTACACTCATCCTCATCCTCTGTGTCGGAGGATTCAGAAATTTCAGAATCAGCTACCTCATCCTCTAAATGCTTGTTAGTCGATGCTAGAGTCCCCTGATCTTTCTCAGCATATGTAAATTCAGGGGAAGAGACTGCCCCAAATGGCTGGTTACTACCATTCACTGACTTAAAACATGGAGTACCAATTAGGGATTCTGAATTACTAGAGGGTTTAACATCCAACTGTATACATAAGTGTATTGTTGTACTTTTTGACTTCAGCGGAGTATGAAATACATTTTTAGCTGCCTTTGGTGTTACAAATCTTTCAAAGACTTCAACCTTAATTTCAGTCCAGAAGGAATGGTTATGCAAAAGCAAATAGGATACATCAGTGTCGCTCATAATGGATAATGTCCAACTCTCTTTCACCGTTATAAGGTCTGCATTTAGCCTTGTTTGGAATCTATCGCTGCTAACCCCGATTGGTTGTTATATTGTTTTCAACATTTTACTATATTTGTATTCATTACATGCAAAGGTAATTGGACACATCATATGGTTATCAATCCAATATCTATTGTAGTGCACTATGAATCCATCAATCTTATCCGTACACTCTAGAAATGTTTTAAAGTAAAAAGGTTATGCAGATGAAGAAATATAATAATAAAATAATAACAAAATGGCATTTTCAAATCTCTAGAATAAATTTCTGAACTTATAAATAGAAACAATAGGATATAAATCTAACAATTTATAACTTGTCGCCAATTGGAAAGTAAAACAATTGATTTTAAAGCCCAGGTCATGGAGTTTTAAGGCCATGGACAATATAATTTAAAGCCCTATATATTGATTTTCAACCTATAAAAGGATTTCAGGCAATTAAAATGTATTTCAAACAATACCACAAGGGTTTCAAGCCCTAAACAGAGTTGTCAACCCTAAAAAATCCAACGCCCCCATAAGCTTTAGTGCCATTCATTAAACACTCCACACACCCCACACATCCATTCATCACAACCAACTAAATACTTATCACAATCAACCAGTACATGGTGGTGTCATTCATCTTCTCTACCCAACACAACAAAAGACAATACCAACAACAATGCTTCATGTGTGTTGTGTTGTTAAATGTGGTTGGAATATTTAAGTCCCTAGAAATCAGGCAATATTGGGTTGTAGAGTATTCGTTCTTCCCTTTCCAACCTTGCTAGTTGGCACAAATTAAACATTCTTACAAATTAACTTTCTTAATGATACAACATTTTTCTAGTTGCTTTAAATCATAATAACCAAGAATAATGATCATCAAAAATATCATAACATAACCTCAGTCTCAACTATGGAAAACATCAATAAAAATCTGTAACATATTTCGAAGGTTCCAATGCACAGATTTAAAGAAAGACGCACCTACAGCCGATGTATTCATTTCACAATTCGAAACCTCACACTAAGCTAATCGTTCCTTTCTCAATCAGTATCGCATTGCCTTTGATCTACAAGCCACGACTAGCAGCTACAGTATTTTTTCCCTCAATTCAATCGATCTCTGCCATTACTCAAAATCGAGCTTAAACACGAACTTTTGAACACTACATAGACAAACCCATCATCCCCCGTCGTCCTCGTCGCCTCTATCTCTCTGTTTTTAGGGTTTCTATCTGGGTTTTTGGATACTTCTCTGTTGAAAATAGTTAATAAAGAATTTTCTACGAATATGATCAATATTTATGCCACGAATATGTGGAGAACTGAAGATAGGGAAGGAAGGAGAAGAAGCGGGAGATGGAGATGACTGTGACAGAATTCAATGGGGCTCGTGGAAATAAGGGGATGGAAGGGAAGAGAAGGCAGAAATGTTTAGGGGTATTCTTGACATTAAACCCACATTTACGTGGGAAGGGTAATTTAGTCCAACATGGGACATTGCATGCAAAGTTAACTTCAATACAAGACACTTTTGTAACAAAAACATGATGGAGACAATTTTGCTCTTTCAAACATAGAAAGAGACATTTTTAAAATGCCCCCTTTATTTTATTTACATCATACAAAGTTCTATCCAAATTAGTGAATTGGTAGTCCAAGTTCTCTAACTCCAAATACTTTTTAAATCAATTGACATTACCTCAACAAACATATCACCACAAACATATCATACATCATCCCACTACCCACCGTAGTTTATTATTTGCCTGTAAATCATTTATCTGGAAAAAAAAAATCGATTTCCAAAAAATAGTACGTTTCTATAATAACAGTAAGATTTTAAGTTTTTTTCTAAACATTTCAAGTTTTTACTAAAAATTTCACGTTTTCTATCAACATTACGAGTTTTTACAAAAAAAATTCAAGTTTTGTCAACATTTCAAGTTGTTATGGTTGATTTCAAGTTATCGGTGAAACTTGAAAGCCTCTAGAAAAACTTGAAATCTAATTTAATTTGATTCTTCACAAAACACATATAAAAGTGACGCAGTGACGCTAAAACCTTGTTAAAGTAACTATTTACAATTGAATTAATGAATAAATAAAAGAGATTTACACACTTTAAACCGACTTAGAATAGAACGGATAAGTTTTTCTTTATTAACATCTTCAAATCTTCAATTCAATTCCGAGATCAAACTTGAGTAGGTCAATTTGTAAGAACAATAATGTGGTACCCGATCGATTTGCAAGATCAATTTGAATTTGATGAGGAAGATTGAAGAGAGAAGAAAGAATAGAGAAGGAAGACTACGGTAGAAAAAAAAAACAGAAAATTGAAGGGGGTATTTCTATAATTTATGATATAAGCTGATTTTATTTTTTTAATATGGTTATTAAAGATTAAAGCTTTCGTATGTTGTCAAAAAAGAATTTCCCATATCAAATGTAGTCATTTTAAGCAATTTCTACCCAATAATAATCCCAATTATCTTTGTCTTGTAAATTTTGTTAAATTTGTGGCATTATGTATATAAACACTTAAACAGCGCATATAGATGGCTGAAGAGCAACGAGAGCAGATAAATGCACAAACCTAGTAAGCTGTAACATAACAAAAGAAAAAGCTTCCCAAATTTATAGGGCCAATGACCAACAAATTCCATATGATAAATTTAACCCTTTTTAGCTAAATCTAAACACATGAATCTATGGAATCAAACATGGGAAAAGAAAGGAACAAAATCTGCTTGCATAATTATTTATCGCGGAAGTACTAGATCTTCAAGTCGAAACCAACAAAACAACTAGATCTTCAAGTCGAAACCAACAAAACAACGAGTTGGTAATCTAGACAGATGCAGTGGCGGTTGCCCCGTCTTCAGAGAAAAACGGAATAGGCTTGGTCGGTGCAGGCAGGCGGCCAATGCTATCAACTTTATCTTTCAGTTTAGGGGGCGGCCTGGCTGGTCTTGGCAGCAACCTTCCCTTCTTCTCGAACCATTCTGGCTTTAGCAATGCTCGCAAGCCCAGCTTGTTGTAATGCACTTTTCGGACAGACCCGCCTGCAGCTTCGACTGCTTCCTTTGCCCTAACGGTCACCCTTGACACCTGAAATTCCAGTTAAAAGAACATTTATGTTTTACAAGAATATCTAAGTATGGATATTAGATGTTTCAAGTATGAAATATGATAATGAGATCAAGTGCAGAAAACTGAATATCAAAAAAAATCTATACCATGACTCCAGGAGGTTTGTAACAACCAGCCAATTAAAGAGTAACATAAAACTAGTAAACCCAAGATTAGTAAACCCAAGATCAGTAGTCTACCTGAGAACTGTGAAACATATATATACTAATTAACTTGAATAAGGACAACTTTCTACCTGTACTTTTAACATAAAAAAAATATGTTGAGACTGTTAGAAAATCTAAAAGAATTGGAGAGAGATTAGCATTATTGGGTGAAAGTAAACAGGCTACTGACAAACAAGAAATAGATGCAATTGATATGACCTGAGGAAGATTATGCTACGCCTTAATTACGATTGCGTTTTTTTGTTTTATTTTACGTTGGGATTCTTTTATTTTAGTTATTTTATTTTAATTATGTTTTAGATTAGTTTCTTATTTTGACTATGACAAAATAGGAAATAAAAAAATTAGTCCTATTATAAATAGAATTATTATTTTTAGGATTGTTATCTTCTGAATGTTTTATCAATAAAATTGGCTCTACTAGGGTTCATCCAATTTCTTTTTGATTCGGCTTTTCTCAGTGAACTGCTTAGAAAGGCTTGGGCTAGGGTTAGGGTTAGGTAAATTCTGTTAACTGATTCTAGAGAGTCGATCGCTCAATTCTGTGAGTGGTTTGACTCAGATCTATCTATCTTTAGGTACAAGTTAGGGTTTTGTTGTTGGATCTCAATCTAGGTCCTCAACAATTTGGTGCTTACATTGAGAGGTTTCGCCGGCCTACTATATACATACATACATATATACATATATATAGACAACAAAAAAGACAAAAAAAAAAATCAACCGTGGGATCTATGGAGGATTATAATATTTAAGGAAGTGGATCGAAGACTAATAAGCAACGGTTTGAAGCCTTTGAGGAGAATCAAGATCGGATTTTCAAGTCCCTATCAGAACTGACGACATCCATAGCGCATCTGGCTAGGTCAAACAATGATACATTCGAGAGACTTGAATGACAGTTGGATGAAAACAAGGGGAAGAAAACGGTAGGCGGACAGACTCAAGGGGGTGGACGGAGATCACGTAGTTCATGGCGTGAGGCGGAATTCTCAACAGGTGAGGTAAGCGAGCCCAATCCGATCGGAAATCATGAAGGGTTTAAGCGAGGAGGACAAGTGGAACGTGGGCCATTAATGGTGGAGCGTTGGTTACATGATGAGGTTTCAGAAGGGGGGATGGATGATGGATCTAAGGAAGATGTGAGATGGGACAGGAGGCCTCGCGGCAGAATGCCAATTTATGGGCAACAAAGGGAACAGTGGAGATATACTGCAGTATATGAAGGTGATAGGCGAAAAAGAGAGGCACGATAGTCGGGGCCAAGAAAGCCGAAGATCGATTTTCTATATTTTAATGATGAAGACCCACATGAGTGGTTGGACAAGGTGGAGCACTACTTTTAGGTCTATGAAGTGGCGAGGGTCAATCGGGTTTCTGCTACATGTATTTACCTTGATAGGAAAGCTAATAGTTGGTAGAGATGGATCAAAGCTTAGTATGAGCGAGATGGATCAAAGCTTAGTATGAGCAAGATGGAAGGCAAATGAGTTAGACAGCCTTCGAGCGGGAGTTTTTTGCTCCAATGGGGACCATCACCGGTTGTCAATCATCATGGGCAGTTGGCCAAGCTCAAGGAGGAAGGAAGAATTCAGATATATATTGAGGAGTTTCGCCGATTGCAGATTTTGGTCAGGGGATGGTCAGAGTAATCATTATTGGGGACTTTTATTGAAGGGTTGAAGTCGTGGTTAGCGAGGAAGATGAAACTAAAGTGACCACAACGATTGACCGAAGCTATGATGATGGCGGAGATTTTAAAGGATAGTTACTACAATGACAAAAAACCGTTTAAGGAGAGTTCTGGGAGTAATTTTAAATCGAAATCAAACAAAGATTATTGGAAGGGAAAATGAGCTATTGAGGATAGTTCCAAGAAGGAAAGCAAAGATGTAAGAAAACTGACAAAGGAAGATGTTCAAGAGAGAATCAAAAAGAGTTGTGCTTCAAATACGGGGAAAAATGAAACAAGGACCATCGGTGCCAAACTGGGAAGGTATTTATGATCATCGACTCAAGTGAAGCAGACGATGATGTTGTTAGTGACGAGGAAGCCTCCAGTGATAAGGGAGAGTTAAGGGTGGCTGAATTGGGAGAAACTAATTGTGAAGCCGAGTTGTCTTTAAATGTCATCTCTATCGTTTCGAAACCATCCACTATGAGGCTTATGGCATGGGCTGGTAAGTTCGAGGTTTCGAGGTTTCGATGTTTCGATGTTGGTAAACTCTGGTTCCTGTAACAATTTCATTATCGCAAATATCGTAAGGAAGATTGGAATGTGAAGGGCTGCATAGAACCGTTTGATGTGAAGGTGGATAATGGGGAAAAACTTAAGTGTGAAGAAATGGTTCGCAAGGTGAAGATGAACGTGCAAGGGGTCAGGATTGCGGTTGATTTGCATGTGTTGTCTTTAGTGGGGGTAGCTGTGGTGTTAGGCAACACTTGGTTGAAGAGAATCGGTAAGGTGGTTACAGACTTTGACGCCATGTCGATGGAATTCAAATTGGTTGGAAAAAAAAAACATGGGTTGTTTTGCCTCTCACGGAAATTAAACAATGCGAAGCTCAGATGATAGAGAAGCTTTGCAAAGGGGGTGCCCAATGCTTTGCGCAGTAAATGCTAGAGATCAACAAGATGGGGAAAGTGAGAAAAAGAATACGAACGAGTTGCACGACGAATTACAGCGGCTGCCCGAGATAGTACGTAAGTGGCAAATCATCAAGAAGTTCTGAAGGTGCCAATTAGCTTACCACCATCTCGCCATTTTGATCGCCGCATTACTTTGAAAGATGAGGCGAAACCGGTCAATGTGCCTCCATATAGGTATGCCCATTTCCAGAAAGATGAGATTGAGAGACAAGTAGAGGAGATGTTGAAGAATGGATTGATCAGGCAGAGTCAAAGTCCATTTTCATCTCCGGTGCTATTGGTGAGGAAAACATATGGGACTTGGAGGTTTTGTACCAACTATCGAGCTTTGAATGGGGCAACTGTGAAGGACCGATTTCCTATTCCGGCGGTTGATGAGATGTTGGATGAGTTACATCTGTAGTGTGTGTTCACCAAGCTAGATTTACGAGCTGGGTACCACCAAATTCGGATGAAGGAGGAGGATGAGCACAAAACAGCCTTTCGGACGCATTTACGGTTATATAAGTATAGGGTGATGCCATTTGGGTTGTGCAACGCACCTTCTACATTCCACACAGCCATGTATTCAATTTTCAAACCTTATCTGCGGAAGTTTGTTCTAGTGTTCTTTGACGATATTTTGGTGTATTCAAAATCAATAGAGGAGCACCTAAAGCATTTGGAGTTGATATTAGGGATACTATAGCAGCATCATTTTTTATTAAAATGTCAAAATATGACTTTGTGCAGGAGGAATTGCAGTATCTTGGATACATAATTTCAAGAGCAGGAGTGAAGGTTGATCCTAGGAAGATTGAGGCTATGATGGACTGGTCATTGCCAAAAGAAGTGTCGACTCTAAGAGGATTTCTAGGGTTAACAAGTTATTACCGGAGGTTTGTGAACAATCATTGACTGATATGTTAAAAAAGACAATTCTGAGTGAACGGAAGAAGCAAAGAAAGCTTTCGAAGATTTGAAGAGAGCTATGACACAAACCCCTGTGTTGGCTTTACCTAATTTCGAAAAGCCATTTGAGGTCTATACCGATGCGAGTGGAAAGGGGATTGGGGCAGTCCTGGTACAAGAGAGGAGGCCTCTGGCGTTTGTTTCCAAGGCTTTAGGGCCAATGAAGAAGGCTTGGAGTACTTATGCTAGAGAGATGTTAGCAGTGGTGCACGCGGTGAAGGTGTGGAGACCTTATTTATTGGACAGGAAATTCACCATTGTCACCGATCAACAAGTTTTAAGGCACTTGTTGGAACAGAAAATTGTGACCCCGGAGCAGCAGAAGTTTTTAGTTAAGCCTCTTGGGTTTGAGTACGATATTGTCTACCAACTTGGTAAGGAAAACAAAGTAGCTAATGCCTTATCAAGAAAAGAAGGCAGTTCAATATTGTGGTCTGTGTATGCAGACGATGAGGCAGGAGTAATGGCACTTAGTGGGGTTGAATTGCGAGTTTAGGATCGAATTAAGGAGGCCATGCAGTTTGATGCTTGAGCAGTGGAGCTTCGTAAGAAGTTGGAGAACCACGAGGGTGGTGTAGAGGCTTTTCGCTATAAAAATGGGCTATTGCACTACAAAAACTATGTATATATACCGGGGGTACCAGGGTTAAGAGAGGAGATTCTAGCTCATTTTCACAATAGCAAAGAATAGGGTCATTTTGGGTGGTTGTGTACTTATGTAAGAATCAAAAACTTTTTCTATTGGGAAGGCCTTAAAAATGAGGTGAAGAAATCGGTGACCGGGTGTGATATTTGTCAGAAGGTGAAGTATGACCAGAGGTGCCCTATGGGGTTGTTGCAACCATTACCGATACCGGAGAAAATTTAGGACTTAAACCACAGACTTTTTAGGGGGGCTGCATTGTAGTGGGGGTTACGAGTCAATTCTGATCCTAGTGGATAGGTTGAGCAAGGGTGCCCATTTTATTCCGCTCAAACATCATTCCACTGCTAGTAGTGTGGCTAAGGCGTTTGTGGATAATGTGGTGAAATTACATGGGATTCCAAACAGTATCGTGACCGATAGAGGGAAACTGTATATGAGTTCTTTTTGGCAAGAATTATTTACTTTGTAGGGCAACAAGTTGAAAATAAGTTCCTCCTACCATCCGCAGACTGACGGACAGACAGAGGTGGTGAATCGGACTCTTGAATAGTACCGAAGGTGCTATTGTCATGAGGAGCAAAAGAGATGGAAAGAGTACATTTCATAGGTGGCTGAGAACTGGTACAACACGCCACATCATGCTTCTATTAACATGAGTCCGTTTGAAGTAATGTATGGGCGACCACCACCGATGTTAAACACTTATGAGAAAGGGACGGCTAGAAATAAAGAAGTCGAGAGAGAGTTGATGGCTAGGGATCGGGTTGTAGAGGTGAAGGAGTCGGAGAAGGCTCAAGGGAGAATGAAGAAATATTATGACCAAGGCAAACGAGATGTATCTTTTGAGCCAGGAGATTTCGTGTATCTCAAACTTCAACCGCATCGGCAGAAATCTCTAAAGAAAAAGTTCAATGTGAAATTGTCGCAGCGGTATTATGGGCCTTTTAAGGTGTTAGAGCGAATGAGTGAGGTGGTTTACAAGTTGGAGTTGTCGTCTACTTCTAGGTTCCATCCAATGTTCCATGTTACTATATTGAAGAAGAGTGGGAAACCCGAATCTCATTTCGAGTGATTTACTGGCGTTTGATACAGTGGGTAACATGCTGCTACAGCCTACAATAGCGCTTCGATGTCGCAGTTGGAAAAAGGGACGTGGTGTGGCAAAGGTGTGGCAGGTTCTGGTTCAATGGCGAGGGGTCCCTAGAGAGGAGGCTACTCGGGAAGACTATGATGAGATGGTAGAACGTTTTCCAGATTTTTCCCCTAAGGACAAGGGTAGTCTTAAAGAGCGGGGGAATGTTGAGACTATTAGAAAATCTAAAAGAATTGAAGAGAGGTTAGCATTCTTAGGTGGAAGTGAACAGGCTACTGACAAACAAGAAGTGGGTGCAATTGATATGACCCGAGGAAGATTATGTTACGCCTTAATTAGGATTGCATTTTTTTGTTTTATTTTACGTTAGGGTTCTTTTATTTTAGTTATTTTATTTTAATTATGTTTTAGATTAGTTTCCTATTTTGACTATGATAGAATAGGAAAATAAAAAAACTAGTCCTATTATAAATAAAACTATTATTTTTAAGTTGTTATCTTTCGAATATTTTATCAATAAAATTGGCTCTGTTAGGGTTCATCCAATTTCTTTTCGATTCGGCTTTTCTCAGTGCATTGCTTAGAAAGACTTGGGCTAGGGTTAGATAAATTCTGTTATCTAATTCTAGAGAATCGATCGCTCAATTCTGTGAGTGGCTTGACTCGGATCTATCTATCTTTGGATACAAGTTAGGGTTTTATTGTTGGATCTCAATTTAGGTCCTCAACACAATATAAAATTCTGAATAATAAGATAAAAATATGACACAAATTGCTCTGACTACAATTAGTATGAATGTTACACAAAAACAGAGTTGTATAATAGAACTGTTAATTCTGATAGAGTCAAAACTTAACCGAATCGTTATATTTGTTGTTTGAACATACAGTAGAATTCAAATTTCAAACACAACAGCAATATCTAATCCTTCATTCTTTTCCTATATAGAACTTCACAATTTTCTTTTTAAGGCAAACTAACAATAATAACAATATAGAACACCCACCAGTTATGATTAGAAAACCCAATGAAAAGCAAAAGTTGTGTTGGTTCACTCATCAATTGGAAAAGATCAGGCTGCAGCATCGGCCACACATTTATGCTGAACCTCAAAATAGTTAAAATTATTATATTTCAGAGAATCATGAAAAACCAAACTTGAGAAAAAGGATTGACAGAGTTCTTCAAACTTTTGATTTTCTACTCTCTTCTATTTAATGCAACATTTTAAGTGATTTGAAACATTAAATTGTTCTACATTCAAGTTTATAGTTTCAACCTTAGAATAATAGGCTTCCAAAAATAATGGACAGAGAGAGGGAGAGAGAAACAGATAACGTTTGAGTATATCTCTTGCAGCTGGAAGCACAAAAGGTGGCAACCTCTATCTGTCTGATAAGATCTATTTTCATAATAAATGTTGTATCATCTTTTACAGATCCAACCTTCTAACAGTTCTGATTCTTCATTCACCAACACAGATAAATAAATAAATCAAATCCTAATACAGATAAATTCTGCAGAAGATACTTTGCATTCCATGGAATTAACATTTAGAATATGAACTTTTGTTCTTTTCAACATCCGTATTTATTTATTTATTTGGACATACCAGGCATATGAATTCACATTTAGGAGCCTACTTCCTAGTCCACCAGCAAATATTTCCCTACACCAATTTCATGTTTTAATCACGACCTAAGTTTCCTCACAAATTTAAATAAAAAAAGACTATATGATTTGAACTTCTGATTGGGAGGTTATGAAATATGACTATTGTGTCTTTTCAATTGTATATATCTGGAATCTAACTTTCCTCTCCGGCAGTGTACTGTTACCAAGTTTTGCAATTCCTGGCAGCATACATTCAAATAGTCACCCTGAATAATCTCGGCATGTAATGTACTGATTACTTAAGTTATTAACTCAGTCTTACACAACAATGAGACTTGTCAGGTTTTATAACATATTCTGAATGGGGTATTAAACACTTCGTATTTTATATTGGTTGCATGGAGAACCATGTGACTGTAACTTAAAAGAAAATGAAAAAAGGAAAGATGCCACTGACTATTATCTATCAATGACAAGAATTTATATTCAATATGCAATATAAGTAAAAACTTAGGACAAAAAAGAAAACCTTGAATGCCCATAAACAGTAGTCATATGAACTCAACCAAAACTTTGAATTCTGCAATAATAACATCATAGAAGTATACCGTAAGTTATGTCATGACTCCCAACTCCCAAAAAAGATGTCAAAGGGAAGCAACTGTTCCTAGCCAATAGATTTAAATAATCATGCAGCCAGCTATATCAATCAGTTAAGATGGAGTTATATGATTATATCTAATCCTAGTAGACAGGAGAGCAAACCACTATGCACAATCTGTATAAAAGATTTTTCTTTTCAATTTTGCCCACGAGTTATATAACAGAAGAGTGGTATAAAAAGCAAAACAGCCTTCATATGTATATTTACCTCCAGATGAACTGGCCACTCGATCATTTCAGAGCCACGACCCATCAATCTTACTCCGTCTTTTATCTGCTTCCCTACAGCCCCAACATCCTGTAAAACATTCAAATCAGAATGAACCAGAGGCCAGAGCACATAGATTAAACAGTCCAAATAAAAATATATATATTTAAGTTCCCATACCTTGAGAGTTTTCATTGTGATTAATTCATGAGAATCAATCTTTCCTGCATTTATTAGATATGCAATCTTTCCCAACCCTACTGGCTGACAAAAAAGATACACAAGTATGTCATCAAGGAATGAACTGAAAGAAAGGAGACAGATTTGAAAACCTTCTCAAAACAAGTGGCCTTAAACAGAGAATGCCAATCAGAGAATTTAATCAAAGAAAATGGAAATATATTAATAATGGCTCCTGCCATTCGTACAAGTGACTGCCTCGTAAATAAAATACAACATATTGATATTTAAAAAGAAGGGTATGAACTACAAAGTTCCATTGTTTCGCGCAAGTTACTGCCTCACAAATAAAATACAACATATTCAAGAAGAAGGGTATGAAATACAGAAGTTGCATTGTTTTGAAACCTTTTTCCTTTATAAAGTTCAATGGAAATGAGTTTTTAATTGGTCCTTTTATTAAATTATATTACTCGTCTTCACTTAACATAACATTGTAACAAACATCTTCAATGACATAATTATGAGTATGAATCCTCAAAAATATTGGGTAATCATTCTAGAATTTCGACTCCAAAAGTAGGAATAGCAAGATAAGAATTAAGACATGTTCATTCCCAATTGTATAATCATCAATTCATCATCTAATCCCACATTGAACTTGGCATTGTCATTTTCTGAAAGTATGAGAAATTTTATATATATCACCTCTAAAGCACAGACACGCCAAAAAAAGGTTGGGGCACGTGTCGGACACGTGTCCGTGTCGGACACGCGCCTGACACGGCAGGACACGTGTCTAACACGAGAAAAACGTGTCCGTTGACTTTTTTCGATGGTCAACGGTGGGGACACGGGAGGGACACGGCTCTGACACGGGTGGACACGGCAAAGACACGGTTAGGACACGGTGGGGGCAGTTTTGCAATTAAGTTTTGAAAAATTGGGGTCAAATTATGAATTTTAAAAACTTAAGGGGTCAAATCAGAAATTTATAAAATTGTAATGTTAGGGTTATATACACAGAGCTTCGATCTGTGGTTGATGAAAGCATAACAAAACATAAAAATAAGAACCGGAGAAGAGAAAAGAGAAAGAAGAAGAAGAAAAGAAGAAGAAGGAAAGGGAAGAGGAAGTCGATGCCTCAACCGACACCGACAACTCGAGTCGACGACGACCGACCGAGTTCTGCCGTTGCTTGTGTTTAAAGTCATTGAATTCTAGAAACTTGTTGCTTGTGTTTTATTGAATCATCTTTTGATATATTATTTTAAAAAAAAAAATTAAAAAAAAATATTTTAACTGCCGTGTCCCCATGTCGTGTCCCCGTGGCCGTGTCAGTGTCCGTGCAAGCTAGGATATCACAGATGGTATACTTTCCAAGAAACAACACATCCACAGTAAAAAGATATTGTCTTATTTCTATGAAAGATCATTACTTTAATAGCTTTTTAAGAGCCTCTAATTAGAAATATCATATTCGCCACTGTATATTGTAATACAGTCTTATGATATAAGCATATCCTTAATTGCATGGACCATTAGAAAATAATTAAGCAAAGATTAGCTAGCCGCACACCATAAATCTTACAACCTAGATTTGTTGAAGAAGTTTACACTAGCATCCACATAAATTCTAAACCGTCTACACTACCAATTCTAGACAGAGGAATAACATCGAAAGTGTGACTTATCCATCAAACTTTTATTTTGATTCACAAGGCTTGAAGTCAGCATTAAATTGAACTCTTCATATCAATTACACATTTACGACCATCTACTACCCAACATTTTTTACAAATATTCTATTAGATACTAATCGAATGTTATAAAACAAAAACTAACAATATATTAGATATCACTGTTCACCCAAAATAACACAAAGGCAAAAGCTTTTTTTTTTCAATCTCATCCACCTCATTTGCTCAGTAATTCAAACAAAAGGGTACCTGAAAAGTTAGACTAAACAGGTTCTTGAACCCTCTTTTGGGCAAACGACGTCGCATGGGTGTCTGGCCTCCTTCAAACCCAAACTTATGAGTCCCTCTCGCTTTCTGGCCTTTGTGACCTCTCCCTGCAGTCTTTCCCTTGCCTGAACCAATACCTCTTCCTTTTCTCGTCTTCTGCTTTCTGGGTATTTTGTCTCTCAAGTCGTTCAAGCTCAGCAGACTATAAGACCTCACACCCACAAAGGGTTCGTTACAAATTGACTTCAAATTAGGGCATTGTACCAACTGTAGAGATCGGAATGGGACCGGTGGTTGAGGAGTAACAGTGAAAGTTGATTTTGCGTTGAAGAGTGAGGTAGAGAGGAGTGAAGAGAGCCTTCTTCTGATCATTGTTATGTTTGTTTGATTAATTGATTGATCAGTGAATAAGGGTTTTGATCATTTTTGTTTTGAGATCTAGGGTTTTAGAGAGGGTCTTGACTCTTGAGACTGGTTTGCCGTGTCTGTCTTCATTTGCAGAGAAGAGAAACTGAGGGTCCTGGGTTCAGTGCGGGATATTATCCACTGCTATCCTCTTTATTTGAAGAGTTACATTAGTAAATGAGATTGTGCCATGTGTACAAATTAAAAAAGAAACGAGGAAATGTCACTAAAGTCCCTGCATTTGAGTGAAATATTATATTTTTAAAATAGTTATAATATTAACAACATTAGTCCCTAGTTTTTCCAAAATATCTCTTTAATCCCTTTGGCCAATATACTAATCGTCAATCGTGACTTTAAATACAAAAGTACAATTTTACATATAAAGAAAAAGGTTAATTTCTTTTTAGTTCCTCTAGTTTGACCTAATACATAAACCGGTCCTATGGTTTTAAACTTTACCTTGACAGGTCCCTCTAGTATCCAAAAATCCATATTTTGGTCCTTACCGTCCAATTCCGTTAGGGTTCCGTCATACCATTAAGGGTATAATGGTAAAAACAAGATTAAAATTAATAATTTTAATTAAAAACAATTAAAAGTTTGATTTTAAAAAAACTAATATTTAAAAAAATCAAATAAAAAAAATAAAAAAACTGGCTCATCAAACTTCAGACCACCAACTAATTCGTCCAAACTTCATCACCTTCACCATCTTCACCATCTTTGCCAAACTTTCTTCTCTACCAAACTTCATCATCTTCACCAAACACACTACTCCCAAATCTCATCATCTTCAAATCCTAACCCCAAAACCCCACATATCCAACCACAATTCAACCCTCCCAACGACCTCCAAATCCAACCACCAACTAATTCGCCCACTGCTAACGACCACCATTAGCACCGAATCAAAGCCCCTAATTATCTCTAACTCTCTCTCTCTCTTCTCTTTCTCGTCGATTTGTGACTGTAAATCAAGGCGGTGGGTCGATCTCTAGTGTGAATCGCGACAACAGTGGGGTTTTGAGTGGCTGATGGTGGTTGCCGATGACGGAGAGATAAATTCGCGTGGGTTTTTGACCAGTGGATTTTGATTTTCAGTTTTGTGTTGGGTTTTGGCATGGGGTTTGTTGTTCAGAGAAGATAATGGAGGAGAGGGAAGAGAAGAGAAGAGATTAGGCTTTAGGGTTGTGATTTGTGGTGGTATGGTGGCTGTAATCAAAGTTGATGAAGATCGTTTGGATTTGGTGGAGGCGATGTGTGGATTTGGTGATGGATTTGATGAATCTGAATTTTTTAAAAAAAAATTGAAGAAATTTGGAAAATTTTTCAGATTTTAATGATATGTGACTGGGTTTGTGTTTGGATTTGGGTGGTTGGATTTGAGTGTTAGAGTTTGGTGATCGGAAATAGACGGTGATGGTTGATGAAGATGGTTGATGGTCGATATAGTGGTGGTGGTGGTGATTTTTGATTTTTATTTTTTTAATTTAGAGACATTTTTATATTTTTATTTGTTTTATTTTTTAATCAAGGGCAGCAGGGTCATTTTAGCCTCTGACTCTGCCAGGAACCACTTTTTCAATGGAAATTGTAACAGAATGATTAAACATGATAATTCTCAAAACCGGAATACCGGTTTGTGTATTAGATCAAACTAGAGGAACTAAAAAGAAATTAACCATAAAGAAAATTGTGAGATCCATCATTTCAACAATGTAAATCCATTGACTTCTTTTTTTATTATATTTATTTCTTTAATTTAGTTGCCATGTGTTATTATACAAAATATCAAAATAACCCTAATTCTATTACATTTGACTAACCTTTGATTAACGGAAGGACTAAATAAAGTGATATGTTTTGAAAAAACTAAGGACTAAAATTACCAATATGTCAAAGGTGCTTAAATAGATGATATTTGTCCAAAATGTATGGACTTTTGTAAAATTGTTTTAAAAGGGACCATCGAATCGGGTCACCTTCCATGTGTCATTTCATAGGAAAGTAACAGCTAGATCCATATAATATCAAAAATACCCTCAAAAAAAAGAGGAAAAATAGTTGTTCACGCATTTTTCCTTCTTCTATTATAATTAGGGTTTAACAAAAACACTTAAAGAGTCTGTAAAATCAAATTTTGGATTTTTTTTTTGAAGTTTGTGAATCTGAACCATGGTTAAAGCTCAATCGATGCTCAATCGGTTTATCACACCCAAAGCGGAGGAGAAAAAAAAGCAGAGAGAGCGACGTACTTATATGGGATCCAAGTGTTGTGATCTCGTTGAGGCTGAAAAATGGCATCAAGAAATCGTGCAAAGATTGGCCATAAAGTCGCTGAAATCCAAAATGAAGGCCTCATAGAGCATCGGCTATACGACTTAAACGATGAGAGTAGAAAGCTTATATGCGAGAAAACACACTGGAGCAGCGGATTGTGAAGCTCAGCAGTCCCAACTACACGAAACAATATGCTAAGATGATTGACTTGGAAGAGAACATCATCAATGTCCCTAACGCTAGCAGCCATGGCTAGGGTACCGGTATTTCGGTGCAGCAAAGAAATTGCCAGGAGTCAAGGAGTTGTTCAAGAGACTTCGGAGTTGCGAAAGCGGGGGACGCGATATGATATTTTTAAAAGAATTGATGCGAGCTATTACGGTTATAGGGATGAGGAGGATGGGGTTTTAGAGAAAGTGGAGGGCCCTGCTCAGGGGGCGAATTCTGGTTGAGGCAGAGGAAGAGTGGAAGAGGATATATGAGATTATGAGGGAGGCGAAAAAGGCGGTGAAGAGTTGGGAATTGGTGAGTGTTGGCGTTTTGAAGGAGGTTTTGTTGGATGAGTAGAACATTGTAGAGGACAGGGCCGATCCTGAGGCAAGGGTTCATGGCCCAAAAGTTAGTGTTGGCAAAACAGGTCGGGCCTTGGCGTGGTCGGGGGACCAGTTTGGTATGTTTCTGTCGCGTGCCTAGGGCGGCCCGGCATGACAGGTTAGGCTAACCTCAAGCCTGTTAAAACAGGGTGTCTTACTGGCAGGTGGCACGTCCTGGCACACCAGACCTGTTGCCCCAAATTTAAAAAAAAAAAAATTCTTACGGGGCCCTAACAAGGCGGTCCACGTGCTCGTTAAAATTCAAATTTGAATATATTTTTATTTTTAAGTTTGAAATTTAAAATTTGAATTGATGGGTGACATTTATAATTATCTAAGAGCTGTTGGTGACTATTGGGGGTAAAATAGTACCTAAAACTTTAAAATTTATATTTTTATAATTTTTTCCATTTATATACTAACCTAACATTTTCTTATAAATACCCTCATCACCCTCACTTCAATCCCTACATTTTCTCTATTTCCCTAGTCTCTTATTCTCTCTATTCTTTACAATCTCAAACATCTCTCGCTCACTTTATTTATTTAATATATTATTTACAATATATACTATACATTATATATTTATTATATACTATATACAATTATAGTATATACATGATACCTCTTACTCTCTAGTCTCTATATATTCTATGGCTCTTACTCTAAGGTCTTGTCTTATTTAAAAAAAAAAATACTTTCATTTGTTATTTAGTTATTAACTATTATTAATATTTTCAAAACTAATGTTATTATTTCTTGGTCAGGTTTTCAATGAGACAATCATAATTTGTAATTTATACTTTGCACCACAAATTTAATATAAAATTATAAAAATATTATTCATTGAAAATTATTTAAGCATTGTATGAAATGAAAAATGTTATATTTCATATTAAAATTATTATATTAATAATTACACAAAATTATTACAATGTATAAAAAATAAAATTGTATAAAAAATGTTTAAATAATAAAAAAAAATCAAAGTCTGTTGTGCCAGGCCCGTTAAGGTTTTAACGAGCTAGTCCCCCATACGCCCGGCCTGGGCACGACCTAGCATGCCCCGGCACAAGCCACTTTCCCAGACCGGCCCCACCCTCCATCCCTCTCTCCCAAACAGGTCGGCCAGACACAACCTGTCTCCTTAACAGGCCGTGTCTGGCACGACCCATTAGGCCAACCAGCCTAATGAGCCCGGCCTAATGGGCGGGGCCGGCCCGACCTGTTTTGACACTACTACCAAAAGTTGCCTATTTTTTTTATGTGCTCACATCTTTAATTACTAAGGGGTCCTAAATCTAGATTTAGTTGTTATTCTTTGAACTTCACATCATTATATCAAAGTTGGCCCCCAAATAATAATAATAATAATAAAAAGAATATGAAATCAACTTCTTATATAAAGATTGAGCTCAATATGGATTTTCATCATAACTGTTAAAAGCAAATGAGTTGCGTTATTTGCACTTCTGAAATTTGTACGTACATCCCTCTTTGTATGTATACAACATTTTTTGTAAGCACACACCAAACATTACTAAACATACCATTTCTTTTATTTATTCTTAAAAAAAAAATTCTAAAATAATTTAAATAAAATAAAACAAAAAGGAAGAGGTCTCTTCCCTTTTCTTTTTTAAGCAAATTTTTCTCTCCTTATTTACATACGTTGTTTGTTTGAGTGGAAACTATAATGCAAATATATTTGCTCGTAACTTTTTTTTCCGGCTTTGTTTTGTCTATGTATCGTGATTTAAACTTGATGAAAATTACTTTGATTAAGTTTTTATAAATTTTCTCAAAAAATTATTAAGCTTATATATATATATATATATATATATATATATATTATTAAGTACAAGATCACAAGTTTTTATAAGCATGATTGAACAAAGGGCCCCGTTTTAAATATTCGCCCGGGCCTCCAAAAAGTCAGGACCAACACTGGTGGAGGAAGATAGGAGGAATGAGATGGAGAAAGAGAAGAGAGACAAAGAAAGAGAGAGTTTGTGGTACACATGCTTTTGCCCAACAAGTCGGAGATCGAGAAGATGGTCCTTGAAAAAAAATGGAGCTTTTGAAGAAATCTGCTACCGAAGAGTTGATGGAAGAGCAGAATGAGGCAAATCTATGCTTAATATTTAGCGCTAGATAGAAGTTGGTAAGATTACATTGCTGTCAAATTTTGTTGTTTATATTTGAGGAATTTATATGGTCTTTTCTTTTATGGTCATTCCATGTTTAAAAGAGCAAAATGTCCAATTCTCAAAAAAATTGTATTTGTGTTCTTTTTAGAGTTGGTTATACCAAATTTCCCTCAAACTAAATTAATTCAAAATTACCAAATTGCCCTCATTTATTCCCTCAAACCTAACACATTACCAAACTACCCTTCCTTCTTATTTATTCCCTCTAACATTAAAACCCAAAATCCTAAAATTTGACAAATCAGAAGAAGAAGAAACTGTGTCATTGTCGTTGAGAAGAAGAAGAAAGACGATTGAGAAAGGAGACTAAGAGAAGAAGAAGAGAAGATTAAGATTCTTGACTTTGTCGTTGAGAAGAACGAAGAGCGAAGAAGAAGACCAAGACGCGACAATACTCAACAGAGAGGAGAATGTCGATTGGGAGAAGAAGAAGTGAAGATTTAGATTATTGTCTGTGTCGTTGAAAACAACGAAGAAAGAAGAAAAATATCAAGACCGTAGAAGAATGAAGAATAGATGTAGGCATTTTGGTTTCTTGTTTCAATGACATGTAAGATATTGTTTTTCTTTTTTTTTTCTTTTTTTTTTTTGATTTTTTTTTTTTGTATGTGATGTTGTATTTGTATGGCTATGTTATTGGGTTTTTCTAGCTTTGTTTTTGTTTGGTTTCTCATTTCAATCTTTGTAAGTTTCTATCTATGTTTGTTTGGTTCTCATTTTTTATTCTTTATTTTTTGATGTTTGGGTGTTCCCGCGTTGTTGTGCTATCTTTATAACTTTTCTCTCTCTCAAATGTAAATGAATAAATGTGAAATGAAGGGGTAGGGTATGAATGAATGTTGAATGGCCCTTGGTGACCTGATATGTAGGTAAGGCATGTGCATCTGGTGAATGTTAATCTTAGGCTTTACACCTGAATTTCACACTTTAAGTTCTTGAGCTTCATATCAGATTACTAGACTTTACCTGAATTTCCTTAGGATTTACTTGCAATTTTAAGGCCTTACCTAAATTTCCTTAGCTTCTTACGCTACATTTTGTTCTATTTTGCTTAGTTTAATTTTTGTTTGAGTTTGTCTGTTTTTCCTGTTTTGCAATGACTTTAAGTATTATTTTTGTTTCATGATTAAACAGATGCCTACAAATCTAGAAGATAGACTATGGCGATTTTCGAATCACAAAGATTGGGTTAACATGAGATTAAACTCTCAGAGCAAGCAATATCTAATTAGAGATATTAAAGAGGTCCTAACGAGTTGTGGCATGCTGCTAAGATTTGAGGAAGGCCCGTTTGCCCATTACTTGGATTTGCCACAACCCTTGAAGCTTCACAACATGCTTATTCACAACCTTTTGTAAAGGAAGTTATTATTCCCAGACAAAGAGATAATGAACTGTGGTTGGGTTTGGGGAGGCCGAAGGCTTGTTTTGGGACAAAAGAGTTTTGACTTTGTAGTGGGCTGAAAATGAGCCCATTACCTTAAGGTTTTCTTAAAAAACGATGTCGAAGAGGGTTCGATGTTGACAAGATATTTCAAAGAGAAAAAGTTGACTGTTAGGTTTTAGATTTATGTTGGCTTGATTCCATAACAAAACTCTCTTTCTTTTTAATGTCTAGTTGCTTAGTTGGTTCATGGTTTATATAAGCTTCAATGGAGGAAAGAAACTTTTCATGCAAAGTTCGTTTTCAAGAGGAAAGGTGCTTACTTGGATGCTAAGGTATCAAGATTCTTCTTCCTCTTGAAAGGTGTAGGCGCACACATACACATTGCATATATTTGTGTCTTTACATTGTTGTGCCAAATTAGTATAACACATTCACACACTTATTGAAGTATCCACATGCATTAGATTTAATTTGATAACTTTTATAAAATTGCATGTTCTAGAACTATATCTAGGAAACAACATACTTGTGTGTTCTTGTGTTTGTTTCTTTATATTTGTGTGATATCATATTTGATTTTTTTATCATATTATTTTTTATTGCTTTCAAATCATTTTGGTTTCTCATTCATTAGTTTTTGAGTTCCGAGTTTAAAGTTATGAAACTTTCCGCGTCTTTATCGTTCATGGTTTTCGTCTTTGTTTATCGAGTCGATTTTCATATCTTTTGAGAAATTTTTATTAACGTCCATGTCCGTGAGGGAGTTATGGTTTGTAATCTGAAAAAGGATTCGAATTCGGAGTTCGGAGGCCGAAGAACGGTCAAAGAAAATGAGTGGTGTGTGAGGGAAGAGGAATGACAATGTGCCATTTGTGCCCCTTCCCCATGGAGGCTCATGAGCCCCACAGGAAGGGATGCCCTATACTCCCGTGGAGGCCACCCGCCTCCACGGGAAGCTGAAGTGGCAGCCATTCATTTGGTCCACATCACTTTCCCTCCATATATATTTGATTTTCATGCAGAAATTTTTGACAACTTTTCATTTTTTGTTTTAGTGATATCTTTCTCAAATCAACTCGGATTTTAAATTTTCAAAAGCTAAAATTGTTGGTCTTGAAGAGAGGAACAAGTCTCACCTTTTCAACATCAAATGATATCCAGATTTTTTGTACTGATCTGATCTTCATTCGTGTGTTCATCATTTGTAAGTGAATCATCTTCTCTTCATTATTTCTTTTATGATCAAATTGGTGGATTTTCTTATATGATTAAAGAAAAAAATTATAATGATTTTGATTCAACTTTTGGACTTGTTTGATTGAATTTTAAAATTAACTCTTGTGATTTTTGATTGAAATCTTTTAGCTAATTTTGAAGAATATGAATTTGAATCTAAAATATCTTTGTGATTTGATCTTGATTGTTGATTTCTAGGTTTGAGTAACATGTTCTAAGAACTAATATATATATTGATTGTGATTTCTATCATCTAAATCTATTCTTGTTTGGTTGAATATGTTATGGATTTCAAGTGCTATCTTGTTCACTTGATTTCAGAGCTAATTTTGTGATTTCTATTGAAAACTTATTACTCTAGCTTTGATTGACATGTTTAGGTTTCTAGATACTTTTGTGAATGATTTTAAATGCCTAATTTAGATCTATAATCACATTTTCATAAGAATTAGTTACATTTGCTTATAAGCTTGATTTGTGCTAATCTAATTCATCATCACTGTTGCTTTTGTATCCTAATATTTCACAAAGAGCAAGAAGAAAGACAGCAAAAATTCAGGAAGACTGAAAAGTAGTATTGAGTTAGCCCCTGGTAAGAAGAAAAGGCAAATGGGCCTCATGCAGAAAGTTTGGGCATTACAAACGGATCCTTTAAATCCAAAGATAAAAAAATTTGAATCACCTAACTTAGGTTAGTAATGAATTAATCTGCACTATATATTCTCAATTTAAGCATTTTACTCATGTTAAATGTCATTTCCTGTCAAATTTCAGATGATGATGATGAAACACAAGCGTTGAACCAAGATAATGAGAGTGGTGGACAAAACAAGCATCTTCTACTGGATTCGGGTCTGATGGTAGAGTAACATAATATTGTTTGTAATGAAATACTTTTTTTTTTTTTTGAATAATCTTCTAGTACTTATATTGTTAGTTCAGATGTTAGTACCGATTATTATTGTAGTTTGATGAACTAAGAATTGACAAACAACATGGTCTTATGTTCAAGAAACAAAAAATTGTTCGTGCTATAGTTTTATTTGAATGATGTTGGAGTCGCTAACATTTTTCATTTTACATTTCAAAATTCATAATTGGAAATTGGCTATTATTAAGTTTTAGACCTCGTTTGATTCTGTCTGAAGACCGAACTGTGTTGAATGTTACTGAAAACTGAATAGTGACTGAAGATTGAAAACTAAAAAACATAATTGTTTTTTTTTTCACTTAAAACCGAATGAAAATGATAAGCTGTTTATTTTTTTAAGTTATAAATATCTAAAAATTAATAATTTTACATTTATGCATTTCTAACTATTGTTATATATTTACATTTTAATATATTAAGGGTAACTATAACAAGTAATTTAATAATTGTAAAACAAAATTATTTAGTTATTAAATATATATTAAATTTATATTAATAATATTATTTAGATACAATCAAACTCTAAAATAAAACTAATAAAACTAATTATCAAATTATGAAAAGAAAAAATAAACTAGACCTTACCTGAAGCCGGAATATGGTAGGAAAACTAGTATGTAATTGTCTGAGTTTTAAAGCAAATAGGTTTTGTAATGTTGTAGTTGTTTATAATGGGAAGAAAAAACAATATTAATATGAATGTATGAGAGTTTGACAGAAGATAAGATTGAAAATTAGTTAGATCGGTAAAGATAGTTTTGAAAGTAAAATATTGCATTAAATTTCAGTGAACTTTTGTTATGTGAAAAGTGAAATTTTTTCACTTTTCTAAATAAATGGTTTTAATGGTTCTTTAAGTGATTTTATCATATAAAAAAACAAACAAAATAACTGAATGGAGCACATTAAGTGTCATCAAGTATTAAGTGCAAAAATCAAACAAGACCTTAGTCACTCATTTAAATGGTAAACATTAATCTTGTTAAATAGTACAGGCAAAAAATAACATGTATAAGCTCCCGCAAATAATTGCTTGAAACCAAATTCTTTAACAAACTAAAATGTGAAAAATAACTTGAAGCCAAACCATAATTTTAAAATAGGATTGAAACTTGTTTAAAATGAGGATTGAAACTCAACTATAGTCCAAAAAAAGGCATTAATTTTGTTCAACTGTTTGAATATTAAACAAGTTTTATAATAATAAAGCTTAAAAACAAGTAGCAAGTTAAAAATGGGATTTTGGAGTGAATATGAGTTTGAAGATGAGAAAGCTCTGATTTCCGATGGAAATGTTGCGTTTGAATTTTGATGGACAGAGCAAATGAAAAGTTGGCTGGAAATGTACGTGAAGGTAAGAAAATATGAGAGAGAAAGGGCATAATTGGCGAGAAGATAGAAAAAACTAATTAGCTGACTTTTTTTAATTAATAATAGGTAGGAAAGAGAATCGATTAAAAAGGAAAGTGAACAGGGAGCACAATTATCTGAGGTGTAATATATCTTACAGTGACTATAATAAGTGCATCTCTACCGTTCATAATCCAATGGCTCATAGATTGTGTAGCAATTTATGTAATGTTCATGAGCTAATCTTTATATATATACACGATCATTTTCCTATCGGTGTATACTGATGGAATTATATAAGAATATTAAAAATGAATCACTCTTTTATAAAAGAGCTTTGACAAGTGTATACATACCAAGTGGCACATATTTAATATCTTTATATAATTTCATCAATACACACTTATGTGATAATTTCTGTATATATACATTATAGAGAACCATTTACAGCTACATATAAACTGAATCAAAACAATTAAATCAAATGGTCCACATATGAAGTATTTATAAAAGTTTCATATATATATACACGTTTCTTCAATACAACATTACACGATACAACAATATGTGATCATATATGATTATATGTAATCACAAATATATACAAGTTATCATATATAAATGTGATCATAAAAATCACATATTGTTATATCGTGTAATATTGTATCGAAGAAGGGTATATATATGAAACTTTTATAAATACTTCATAATGATTATATGTAATCACAAGTATATACAAGTTGTATATAAATGTGATCACAAAATTAAATTATTGTGATCGTATGTTAGAACGTGCAATCATATATTAGTTGATGTGATTGTATCAACGAACATATCATCGTACATTCATAGTCAAAAATTTCTATGTTGCATGCAACATTGCACCCATGGCAGCCCTATATATATTATTTTAGTTACAAAATTATAGGTGATTACGAATGACTTTATAAAAATCTGAATATAGCTTAAGATAATATTGTATAACTTATTTCATTTGCCTCTTCTAACTTAAAATTAAAAATCAATAATAAAAATATAATCACTGATTCACCAATAAAAAAACCAAATTGATATGGCAAAATCCAAATTGATATGGCACTAAAACTCACAGTTTCACCACCCAAAACCAAATTGATATAGCACCTCCTCACAGCCCCACGTCAAATCGATTCCGCCTTGAGGCAGTCGTCTCATAGCATTGAGGTGGGGTCATTTAAAAATAGCTTTGGGGCGAGGCATGGCTGATTTTTAAATCATTGATTATTACAAAACGTGAAGTGTTTGTTGTCCTCTCCCTTGTAGCTATACAACATGTTCTTTTACTTCAATCTAAATACGTAATAATCCAAAAGGGGTTAAATGGACAAGTAGAAATTGTAAATTTGAACAGGCCAATTGAACATAAGACTCAAAACCAGAAAACAAGCAGAAAAAAGGACTTTGCGATCTTGAAATTGTTCTTATAATGAAGTAATAGCAGCCATAAGCTATAAGCTACATCAAGTCCCTCTCTGTAGTCTGCAAATTTTAGTTATATATATATATATATTCTTATTTACCAAAAATAATATGAGCATATCCATACAAGATAGGCAATCACAATCCAACAGCAACTTCATCATAGCAGCAGTACGTTCTCATTAAGATGAAATAAAAATTTAGATTTTCTGTGTCTAAGGTTTAGAAAAAAAAACACTTCAGAGTTGCAACTACTTGAAGCATTCTCATCCTCAAATAAACTAGAAACCGAGTTAACTAAAACTGTATTCAAAATCCATAACTCACCGGACAGAATTGGATGGATTTAGTACACTTCTAAGCTGCTCTACTCTCTTCGAACAAAGTAAAGCTTCCCCATGACATGAAGAACAGCTACAAAAGCTATGAAACCAATGCTCATGACGAGTACAACATTTGGAGAGATCTTAAGTCCAGGAGCATCATCCGTGTAAAATTGGAGCATGGTACCAGCTGCCCCTCCGGAGGCCCCACCACTTGTCCTCCTCCTACGCATACTTGCAGCTGCTGCTGCGCTCCCTCTTGGAGGAATTGCTCCACTCAAAGCCATTTCTGTAACACCCACCCAAAAAGTTTAGCAATTCAAGTTCAATGTTTCAATGGAACATCAAAACCAAGGTAAGACTCCGTGAAATTCACTTCCTATTTCGAATATTGTCTGATTATAGATTTTGCCAGTTTTAAAAACTTTATGCATTGTTTGAGCAATTTTTTTTTTTTTATTAGTTTCTTTCAAGGATGAAGCTAATCAAGTCCTCCAATGTAGAAACTCAATTATGTTCTTCATAATATAAAATTTCCATGCATATGCGAATTTCGCTCATAAACAAATTTCACGGAGTCTTACCTTGATTTTGATGTGAGTAGAAGTCTAAGTGATACATTCAACTTTAAATTGAGTTAAAACTTTCACAACAAAGAAACATTAGGACAAAAGAAAGAAAGAAATGCACGAAATTAGTAATCGTAACAAGTCAAGTCCGTAGATGGAGATACAAAGTTTGCATCTAATTGTGATAATAGACTGCAATCCATGAGATGCAACAAGGAAAAATACAACAACAAACTGCACTATAACAGTAATCAAGCATTAGATCAACCATTACTCTGTCCAATTCAAATTAAACTAACAAAATATGTTAAATACTCCACAAGTATCAGCGATTTTTAAAATTAAACAAGGAAACTTAAAAAAAAAGTTACGTTTTATTGATCCATAAATCGATCGAAACTCAATAGCAAAGCATGCAATGATAACAAGAACAGAAAAAATAAAAAATAAAAACCTACAAATCAGGTCAGATGGGAATCAGATCTGGAGATTGACACATGAAACAAGATCAAATTATAAGGACAATTGAAAAAATATATATATACGGAATCCTAATAAGAGAATACTCACGGAATCGATTTGATAACAGATCGTTGAAGAATCAAAAGTATATTTTGACCTATATTTTGTGTTATGGCTTTGACTTCCTCCTTCGCAGCGTATGTTTTTCTACTCCTCAAGACTCCCCGGCTCATCACCCAATCATCTCATGCCACATCATCAAAAGTCTTCAATCCTTCAAAGACACCGAAGAATAGGTAAGGGTGACCGTGGTTTGGTTAAACCGACGATTAAAAACCGAAACCGAAATTTAACAACCGTAACCGAAACTGGTGGTTAGAAAATCGGTTTGAGTCGGTTCGGTTACGGTTTGGCTCTCTGTAAAACTGACTGAAACAGACGGTTTAACTGCCGGTTCATATTAAAAAAAAATTAACCAAAACCAAAACCAAAACCAAAACTATCTAACCGGCGGTTTAGAAACCGGTCTAAACCGATTTAGACAGTTTCGGTTACGATTTCTCCCATCAACCAAACCGAAACTGAAACTGAACCGAACCGTGGTCAGCCCTAGAAATAGGCGTGTCCAATATCCGATCCATTTCACTCGATCAAATAAAATATAAAGCACAATTCCATTGGATTTGATTGGATTGGATTTGAGGACATGGTTTGATTTGATTGGATCCTAAATTCTAAAATCCATTAGATCAAATCGAATATTGGATTTCTCTAAAAAAAAAATCTATATCCACCATATCTATCGGATCCACCAATATATAAGGCTTAATTTATTTGAGCAATTTATTTTCTTTTATACATATAAACATTGAGCAAATTTTAGATGCTATTGAATTTTGTTATGATAAAAGGTTATATTTCAAACTTTTGGATGATTTTATTTTTGTCAGTGTTTAGAACTTATGATTAAAGCCTATCATTTATTAAACTTTTCGAACGTTAAAATATACAATTATATATATATATATATATATATTGTTTTTATGTTAATTATTAGTTTGTTAATTTACTTGACGTACTATATGAATTATTATTGATTTTGTTAACTTTAGGAATTATAAAGCTCTGCTATCCAAAATATTTGTCCAAATGATATGATACGTGCATTGTCAAAATTATGTAAATCACGCGATATGGTGTGAATGATATGACATGCCACAATATTTTGGCATGATTTTAAGCAAATATTTTGGGTAGCCTAGCAATACTCTTTTAGGAATGTTTTAATTTTTATATATTAAGAGCTAGTTTGATATTGTTTTCGAAAAGTTAAAATCAGCTTATTTTATAATTTTGATATAAAATGATATTTGGTAAACCTTCCAAAAGTAATTAATTGATAATCGGACAATAAAATACTGTTTTTGAGTTGTATAGTCGTTTTCAAAGTACAATTAATCAAACATCTGCTGATTAATTTCACAGCTGATTATTCCTTCAGCACAGCTAACAGTGATTATAATAAAAGTTACAGTAATACCAAACTAGCTATAAGAATTGCATCGTATGAATCAGATCCATTGGATTGGATCAGATCGGATTTAAGTATTTTGCAATTGGATCAGATCGGATTTAAGTATTTTACAATTGGATCGAATCGGATTAGATTCCGCTCTAAAATTGGATCAAATCAAATTGTAATTTCTTTAATCCAATCTTATCGGATTGGATATTGGATTGTAACAAATCCAATGAATCTGATTTGTCGCACACCCCTACTGGAGTGAGACTCATTGTTTGGTGGCTCGGTGTTCTGGACCGCTTGGTATATTTGGTGGCTAGGATTGTTAGGTTTGTGGTTGGGTCTTATTTATGGTGGGAGTAAGGTTCGATTTCGTAGCGACGAGGGGATCATATCGTGAGTTTTCATGGCAGTGGGAGGCTCGCAGGGTTCGACAACAGTAATGAGGGCTAGAAAGAGAGAGACCATGGAAATCCAAGAGATGGGTTTGGTGGAGATCCAGATTGGATAGATCTCCACTAGACCCATATATTTTTTTTAAGAAAACAAAAATTGTTTTTGTTTTTAATTTTGATCTCCACCTTCCAACTTAGATCCAAGAGATGGAGGGTGGAGATTTTTTTTTCTATTTCTATTTTTTATGTCTTTTTTTTATAATTTTCTTTTTCTTTTTTTAAATTAGTTATAATTTGAAGGGTAAAAAAATCCTCTTAAAAAACTAAAAATTCCTTGAGCAACAACATCATTTGTGCATTAATTAGGTTATTGTAAGCTCCTTACTTGTAATTTACTTATTTCTATAACAAACCATTAATTGGGGGTAATGTTGTAAAGGTAAATTTAGGAAATTAGATTTGATTATGATCAAAAGCTTCATGAGTAAAGAGCTACAAAGATAAAACACTTAACTTGTACTCTTGAAGAGTTTAGGTGCATGTACACACTTGCATGACATTCATTTGTGTCTTTTATTGGGTTTTATGTGTGTATTTCACCATTCACACATTTATACACATTGCATATAGATTAGTATGATTGACCGTATGAAAGGCCTCTTTCTTCTCATTATCGCAGTCTTGGTGTCATCGAGGTGAACTATAAAAAACCTTCTAGTTGGTTTCGTGGTCCAAGTGTCATCTTAGGCACTGCGACAATAGGCATGGCATTCCTTTCTAGAGGATTTCGCAGTCCAATTGTCCTCCTGGACCACCGTAAAAACAATCGTGACAAACCCACCAGTTGTTTTTGCTATTGTTGTGTCATCATAAAGAACCCTGACAATTGGTGCTAAGTTTTTCTCTAGTGGTTTTACGGTCCTTGTGTCGTCATTGACCACCATGAAATAAGGACCGTGACTTCTGACAACGTGACTGTTGCTTTTGTCATGACCGATTATCGTCTTGATAGACTGTGAAATCTTGACCGCGACAATCTGTTTTGGCTCAAAATGATATAGTTTTGATGTCCTCTAAATATAGCCCATGTCTTTACTTGTTCATCACGAACTCTGGCTTATTTATTCCATAAAGAGAGAAAAGAGTTCCTTGAGAAAGAACTCACAAAGATTGAGTCTTTAACTCTCTAATCTCAAAGTCCATAAACATCTAAGCATCATCAAGCTTTATTCAAGCATTGTCACTTAGGTGTTCATCACTTGGTAAGTTCAAACAAACATTCCTCTTTATTTATTGTTCACGTTTGCAAAGACACCTCCTTTATTGCACCTTTATTGCAAAGAATTCTTCTTAAATGCATATTTAGTGAAGTCACGATGTTTGATTGGGATTGATTAATAGCTAATATGTTAGGTTGAATTTTCCACATCTAAGTCTACTTGTATGAACTTTTAGACATCATTTTCACTAGGATTGTTAGAGTGCATTTCTATCATACTAGTTAAACATATTGTGTGTTATCCTGCACTATATTGCATATAGGATATTGTTACATATTCACTTAGACTTAATTCTCTTCAAAGAGCGCAAGTCTTGTGACTACATGTGGTAGTTGCACAAGCATTGTCAATACCCTGTTTTAAAGGCCTGCGAGTAGAATAATTTGTGTTGCTACCCTTGAGAAGAGTGACTAGAATGTCACCTTAGGTCGTAACAAAAATTCAATTAGTGGAATTTCTATGAATAAGTGGCTAGCGAGGCTAGTCCCGTGGGTTTTTTTCTATTGAGGATTTCCTATGCAAAAATCAAGTGTTCATTTTAATTCCGCATTTACATTTGATTTTTGTTGTTTGTTTTATTTGGGTTTTTGCATATTAATCTTGAATAATCGAAAAGTTACTAATCGATTAACAACTTATTCACCCCCTCTCGCCCTCCTCTAAGCTGTTTAGACACTTATTAAGGTAATTTCAATTGGTAACATAGCGGGTTCCATGACATACATAAGTGATCCTTGCTCATTTGTGTCTTGCATTTATGCATTTCATTTATTACATCAAACATTATGAGTGGAAGTGTGATGGGTCATGAGGGAGCTTCTAGCATTAGACCGCATATGCTTCATAACGATAACTACCCCTCTTTGAAAAAGAAGATGGAGTATTTTCTATCGACGATAGATGATAAGGTTTGAATGGTGATTAAAGATGGTTACACTCCACCCACGATGACAACTGAAGATATAAGAATAGTTCTGAAACCAAAGGCTCAATGGAGTGCTTAAGAGTTTGAAGCCTCGAAATGGAACAACCAGGTTATGCATTGTTTGTTCTGTGCCATGGATGAGAACTAGTACAAGCTCATTCAAATCGCAAGGAATGCACATGAGGCACGGGAGACCCTTAATACGGCACACGAAGGGACTCACACGGTGAAGGACTCAAAACTACAATTTCTACAAACTTAGTTCGAGACCATTAAGATGGAAGAACACGAGTCGTTCAATGACTTCCAAATCAAGTTTATGGATAATGTTAACTAAATCCATCAACTTGGTGATCCCTACACTGGCATGAGGATCAATCAGAAGATTTTGAGATCCATTCCCAATAGATTTGAAGCTAAGGTTATGACTATTGAAGAGAACATTGAAATTCCCTTGACAATTTGTAGTGTAAACTATACCTAAAGGGGGTGAATAGGTGTATGCCAAAATTCTTGCACTTTTTTTTCACACAAACAAATTAAGCACATTGAGACTCTGACTTGTTGGAGTCGTTATAATCCTCTTTCTTGTTTCGAATTCTTCACGCATTAGGTCTCTTGTCTAATTCGAACTCTGATATCTATAAGGAAATTTGTTTCCATATTAGAGTGTGCTTCAAGAGAACTTATATGAGTAAGACTCATTATCTGTGTGCTTGAGTTGTGGTTGCATTGAATTCAACATTGTCCCCATGTCACTCAACTGACCATTTGCTAAACCTGACCAGACCTCATTCTCCCACAACTAAGGATTCGAACCTGACCAGAGGTTTTAACCTGACCATAATGATAATCCTGACCGGATCATCTCATCCTAGTCAATCTAATTACCTTTGTCGAGCTATCTTCACCCGATCGTCTTAGTGACCCTGACTGGGAGTTGTGAGGTCATCTTTGGTCGATTTAGGTTATTTCGGTATAGTTGTCTTTTGGTGACATGGCATCTCAGATTCTCGTACGTTTGAGCAATTATGTTGACTTGTCACCCTTTCAGATTTAACCAATAACAAGACACATACTTTAATTTAATTTCATGTATCATACAAATCATTCTCATATTTGTATATACGAATATACTCATAGCATCGAGGTCTTATGTGTCCTACCATGATACAAAAATGACAAATAGGTACAAATATGAGAGTTTTACCCTTGAGCATTTAAAGTATTATACCTTCTTATATTGTTACCTCTTTGATGTCCATTCCATGATGTTTTTTCTTTTGCATGAGAAAATGATGATTGTTGTCTTTGTTGGGATTATGCTCGATAGCAAGAGTGTAATAATGTATTTGACAATATTTTCATATTAATAAAGTGATTTCTAGTTTAACAAATCTTATAGCATTTATAGTTCAATTATTATAATCGTCAAAAGTAAATAATCATAAGGTCAAAAGACTATGAGAAAAGAAGAATTGTTCATATAATCTAAATATGTATGAGGTAGACACAATTCTTTAGTTAGTCTTGCATAATATTCACAACTTAAAATAAAGGTTGGGCGTCTTTATCTTGTTAAAGTTGTAGATTCTTTTGTTGGCATTTGAGTGGGATTAAATGTGTTATGATGAGTCTAAAATCATCAAAGTGTGGTGTCTTTGGGCAAAAGAATCTAGTACACTGGGTGCATTGGATTGGATCACAATGAAATACTTTATCTAGAACCGTCAATGGATAAAAGTTTTCATTTAAAGACAATCAGAGAGTCTATCTCAATCCTGAGATAAATGATGGACTTATGGTTGCTAGTGTTATCATTTGAGCTATCAATGAGTATGATTATAAAGCATAGTCTATCCTCGATAGTTTGGTGGTTTTCATTTTTTAATCGATAGAAGACTTCATTTATAGATATGGGCAGTGTGGCTCCATTTATTAAATGAGAATAGAATATCATCATATGGATATTTTGAGGTATTGGATATTAAATCTTAACATTAAGTTTACAATAGTGTCTTTTGAAACATGGCTTCTGAACAAGTCAAAATATCCAAGTTCAAAATGTGGTCATATGAGTAAATATGGTAACTTGGAGAGCTATAGGCGGTCTATGAGCTCTTGGCGATTACTGGTATTCTTCACGAGGATACACTTTCTCCAATAAGGTTGTCTAGGGTATGAATGAGTAACATTAACTTATTCTATCTTTATTTAAGAGTTCAATTTTAGTTCTTTAGTGGAATGAACTAAAATTAAATAAATCGGACCTAAGTGAATCATTTGTTGATTGTGATTGGGTTATGTCTATTGGAGCTTAAATTTAGATAGCCCGCCAAGATCCCCAATCCACACGAACTTGCATGGATCACTTGATATATTCTACCGAACCAATTTAGGGGTCTATCAAGAATTGTATTAAGACATGTGAACTTGTTTCTTTTTGTAAGAATAGGTCTAGTTCACATGTGGATTTTTTTTATTAAGGTCCATGGATTTAATAAAAAAAGAAAAATAATATATAGGGCATATATATGTGTTGGGCGGCAAGACTATTTAAAATAGCTTAATTATATTACTTTTATTTAATTATTTAATTAAGTGGAAATTAATTAATTATTTAATTAAAAGTTAAAATCTTTTCCCTAGTAGGAGTTAGTCTCCTAAAATTATACTATTGTTCGTAGTATAATTAATATTAAAAACTACATTTGATAAGTAGATAAATAAAAGGAATTGTTTATCTAATCAAATTAGGAAGTCTTTAATATGGTTACAAATACACTAATGAGTTTGATTAAGAGTCTTGGTGTAGGAAAGAATTCTTTTTGGAAAAGGATTATTGGTCACCAAGTAAATCTACCTCAGGGTAGAATTTTTCTTTGAAAAGGACTTTTAACAACCAAGTAAATCCACCTAGGGAAAAGATTCTTGTCAACCAAGTAAATCCTTCTTAGGAAATGATTTGTGATCCTATATATATCTCCTTGTGCATTTCGGCCAGCCCTAAGCATTCTATGATGAAAATTTCGGCCATGCTAGGTAATTTTCAAGAGAGAATTTGGCCTAGCAAGAGAGAATTTTGAGAGATAAAAATTTATTTATTGCTCTAGACAAAATTCGATCAACTCATAGATAAAGAGTGTAGAATTGGTAAGGAGAAAAGAGAAAACGAGAATGTTTTTGTTTTTGATAGTACACTAGTACCCTTTACATCAAAAGGGTTTTGTGTACAAAAACAAATCGGGTTCACGCGAGTTTCAATCAATTAGATTGATAATTTACAAGTGACCAGACGTTCTTGGATTTTTCTCTTGGAGGATAATTGTAACTAACAAAGAAATAGATTTTTTTTGTTTCCATCATCAGGTATACATTTAAAGAAAGGGAGCCCACACTCCTAGGTGATTCACGTTCGTGATTGGATTGGAAGATCTTGTGGAATCAATTCGACTCTTGTTCAATCGTCATGAGAAAAAGGTGCAACATTTTTTTATATACATCAATTAATCTAGGGTTAAGGTTCTTGTTAGTCAAAAGGGAAATTTTTTATTTATACGCAAACCCTAATTTTTATTAAATTTTCTCACGCTTCCGCTGCGCGTCATTTTTTTTTCCCTATAGTCTTTGACATTGTTGAGATTTTCCTTTGTTGCTCATTGTATACCTGAGGATGGAAACAAACAAAATCTTCTTCTTTGTTTGTCACAATAATCCTCCAAGAGAAAAACCAAAAACGTTCGGTCACTTGTGAATTATCAATCAATTTAATTGAAACTCGAGTGAACCTTGATTCGATGTTGTACACAAAACTCTTTTGATGCAAATGATACTAGTGTACTATCGAAAACAAAAACGTTCCCTCTTTTCTCCATGCTTGGCCAAATTCTTGACACAATTAGTTGGACGAAGTTTTTTTTATAACAATAATAAAAATAAATAAAAAACAAATTCTCACACCAAAAACTAAGGCTTGGTCGAAATTTACAACCTATATATATAGGTTCACAAATCCTCTCCTAATGAGGATTTACTTGGTAGGCAAGAATTCTATTCTTAGGTGGATTTACTTAGTGACCAAGAATTCTTTCCTACACCAAGACTCCTAATCCAACTCATTAGTGTATTTGTGACCATATTAAAGACTTCCTAATTTGATTAGATAAATAATTCATTTTATTTATCTACTTATCAAATATAGTTTTTAATATTAATTATACTACCAACAATAGTATAATATTAGAAGACCTTCTCCTATTAGAAAAAAGATTTTGACTTTTAATTAAATAATTAATTAATCAACAAATTAATTGATTTCCATTTAATTAAATAATAAAATAAAAATAATATATTAGGCTTTTATATATTAGCCTTGCCGCCCATGACATTATATAGGAATATATATTATTTTTCTTATTTTATTAAATCCATTGGACCTTAATAAAAGTCCACATGTGAACTAGACCCATTCTTACAAAAAGAAACAAGTCCACATGTCTTAATACAATTCTAGATGGACTCCTAAATTGGTCCGGTAGAATATATCAAGTGATCCACGCAAGTTCGTATGGATTGGGGATCTTGGCGGGCTATCTAAATTTAAGCTTCAATAGACATAACCTAATCACAATCAACAAATGATTCACTTAGGTCCAATCTATTAATTTTAGTTCATTTCACTGAAGAACTAAAATTGAACTTTTAAATAAGATAGAATAAGTTAACATTTCTCATTCATACCCTAGACAATCTTAATGGAGAAAGTGTATCCTCGTGAAGAATACCAGTAATCGCCAAGAGCTCATAGACCGCCTATAGCTCTCCAAGTTACTATATTTACTCATTTGACCACATTTAAAACTTGCATAATTTGACTTTTCTAGAAGCCATGTTTCAATAGACACTATTGAAAACTTAACGTTAAGATTTAATATCCAATACCTCAAAATATCCATATGATGATATTCTACTCTCATTTAATAAATGGAGTCACGATATCCATATATATAAATGAAGTCCCATATCGATTAACAAATGAATACCACCAAACTATCGAGGATAGACTATGCTATATAATAGTACTCATTGATAGCTCAAATTATAACACTTGCAACCATAAGTCCATCATTTATTTCAGAATTGAGATAGACTCTCTGATTGTCTTCAAACGAAAACTTTTATCCATTGACGGTTCTAGATAAAGTATTTCATTGTGATTCGATTCAATGCACCCAGTGCACTAATTCTTTTGCCCAAAGACACCACACTTTGGTGATTTTAGACTCACCAACCCCTTTACTAGTAAGGGAAAACGCTAGTAAAGTCTTGCTCTTCCTTCTTGGTTCCTTCTACCTGTTTCTGCCCGAATCTCTGAAAGACCACGCTTTCGTGTTGATCCGGGAAGGCATTTTTTTTCCCGGAAAGTCTTGTAGGTGAACTGCCCCATTTTCTTTTCTAATAAAGATTGAACCTGGAAAGGTCCTAGCCACTTAGTTTTCAACTTCCTTGGTTGAATATAGTTTGCATATTGAAAACCACACAGAACACATTTGATCCCACTCAAATACTAGCAAAAGAATCTACAACTTTGACAAGATAAAGGCGACCAACATTTTTCTTACGTTGTGAATATTATTCAAGACTAACTAAAGAATTGTGTCTACCTCATTCATATCTAGATTTATGAACAATTCTTCTTTTCTAATAGTCTTTTGACCTTATTATTGTTTACTTTTGACAATTATAATAATTAAACTATAAATGCTATAAGATTTGTTAAACTAGAAATCACTTTATTAATATGAAAAGATTGTCAAATACATTGTTATACTCTTGCTATCGAGCATAATCCCAACAATCTCCGACTTGCTCTATTGCTAATGTGTCATATCTTTCATCCCCATATTCTCTAGATGCTCATCAAAACTCTTTTGTGGAAGAGCCATTGTAAAGGGATCCGCTAGATTATCTACTGACACGATCTTGGTAATCATCACGTCACCCCTATGCACAATTTCCTTCAGAATGTGATACTTTCTTTCAATGTATTTCCCTCTCTGATGACTTCTTGGTTCTCTCGACTTCACCACTGTTCCACTATTGTCACAATAGATAGTGATCTGTTTATTCGCATCAGAAACCACTTCCAAGTCAATCATGAATTGGCGGAGCTAGACAGCCTCTTTAGCAGCCTCGCATGTGGCAACATACTTGGCTTCCATGGTGGAATCAACAATACAAGATTACTTGATACTCCTCCATATGACTGCCCGTCATCCAATAGTAAACACAGATCCTGATGTTGATCTCCTGGAGTCAGAATCTGACTAAAAATCAGAATCTGTATACCTAGCGGAAATTAAATCCCCTCCAAAGTATACAAGCATATAATCTCTCGTTCTCCTGAGATACTTGAAAATATGCTTGACTGCCGTCCAGTGATCAGGACCAGGCTTCGATTGAAACCTGATAACTGTGCCCACGGTAAAACAAATATCTGGTATAGTACAGAGCATTGCATACATGAGACTTCCAATTGCCGATGCATATGGAACCCTACTCATGAATTGCTCTTCATGCTCATTCGTAGAAACTTGTTCCTTAGAAAATTTGATTCCATGTCTGAAAGGTAACATACCTTTCTTGGAATCCTGCATGGAAAACCTAGACAAGATTTTATCTATGTATGAAGCTTGGGATAATGTAATCGTTTTATTCTTTCTATCCCTTATGACTTGGATACCAAGATTATAACTTGCTTCTCCTAAGTCCTTCATATCAAATTCTTTTGCTAATCGTTCTTTTACTGATGTCAATACACCTACATCGTTTCCGATGAGTAGTATATCACCAAAGTAAAGAACTAGGAAAACCAACTTGTCACCTTTAATCCTTTTGTATACACAGGGTTCGTCAAGGTTTTGAATAAATCCAAAACTTTTCACGGCTTGATTGAACCTTATGTTTCAGGATCTGGATGCTTGCTTCAATTCATATATGGAACTTTGCAACTTGCATACCCTTTCCTCTTGGCCTTTTTTAATGAATCCTTCTGGTTGCATCATATAGATGTTTTCGTTAAGACTTCCATTAAGAAAAGTTGTCTGGACATCCATTTGCCAAATCTCTAGGTCTAGAGATGCCACAATAGATAAAAGTATCCTAATGGATTTAAGCATGGCCACATGTGAGAAGGTTTCTTCATAATCAATACCTTCCTTCTGTATATAACCTTTAGATACCAATCTAGCTTTAAAGGTTTCCACCATTCCATAAATTCCTCTTTTCCTCTTGTATACCCACTTGCACCCGATGAGTTTTATCCCTTTAGGCAAGTCTACAAGAGACCGGACTTTGTTTTTGAATATAGATTCAATTTCGGATTGCATTGCCTTATGCCAATGGTGACAATTAACATCTTCTATTGCTTCCTTGTACTTATAGGGATCATCGTCGTCCGAGAGATTCTCTATAAATTCTCTTAGACCGATGTGTCTCTCGGGTTGTCTACTAACCCTCCCACCATGATGAGGTATGGAAAATTGTTGATTTTGTGTTGGCACGGAACTTACAACTGGGCTTGGTTATGAAACCTCTTGTGGAATTGTATCTCCTGAAAGCTCGTTCAAGACAATTCTACTTTTAGGCACAAAACTATTCATATGGTCCTCTTCCAAAAATTTAGCATTTGTCGAAACAAATACTTTAAGATCTGAAGGAATATAGAAATATTATCCTTTTGTTCCTTTTGGATACCCTACAATTATGCATGTTTCTGAACGAGACTCCATATTTTCTGTCTTTCCTTTTAGCACTTACGCAGGATATCCAAGTATCCTTAAGTGTTGTAAACTAAGCTTTCGCGCGGTCCATAACTCATGCGGTGTTTTAGGAATCGACTTAGATGGTATATCGTTTAAAATGTACATAGCAGTTTGTAAAGCATATCCCAAAAAAGAATTTGGAAGCATTGAATAACTCAACATAGACTTAACCATGTCCAAAAGATTTTTATTTCTCCTTTCAGCCACCCCATTTTGTTGAGGTGTACCTGGTGCAGAAAAATGAGAAATTATCCCATTATCAATAGGATATTCCTAAAAATCATCAGATAGATATTCTCCACCACGATCAGACCTTAAGATTTTTATGCGTTTCTCAAGCTGATTCTCTACTTCAGCTTTAAATGCTTTGAACATGTCAAAAGCATCCGACTTATGTCTCATGGGATACACATAGCCAAATCTTGACTGATCGACCGTGAAAGTGATGAAGTACTCATATCCACCTCTAGCTTGAATACTCATAGGTCCATATACATAAGTGTGTATCAATCCTAAACATTCGATGGCTCTTATGCCTTTGGTCGTAAACGACCTTTTGGTTGTTTTACCTTCCAAACAAGTTAGTAGATCATCAATCTTTAAGTCACTTGGAGGTCCGTCACTAACCAATCTTTTAATCCTATTAAGGTTAATATGACTTAGGCGCAAATGCCACAGGTTGGTTTCATCTTTTGATAATTTTACTCTTTTATGATTAGGTTCCGTTGATTTCGTGTCTAACAAGTGAGAGATATTTCTATGCAAATAGAATGAACCATTTTCCAATGTACCTTTACAAATAATTTTATCATTCTTACTAATAATAAAAGCTTTATTAAAAGTAATTTAATAATCGAATTTATTTAAACAAGAAACTGAAATTAAATTCCTCTTGAATTGAGGTACATAATAAACGTCTATTAAATCTAAATGCCTATAAGAATCTAAACTAATTCTAATATCTCCCACTGAACTAGTAGACACCAACACTCCATTGCCTAAACGCAAGTTGAATTTGTTCTCATTAAGCCTTCTCGTTTCCTTGATTGCTGTAAGGAAAAACGAACATGATTAGTGGCTCCAGAGTCTATGATCCAAGAATCTGTAGAATCCGCCACAAAACATGTTTCAAGATAATTAATATTACCTTTTTCCTTCTTTTCCTAAGACTTTGGGCAATTTCTTTTCCAATGTCCATTTTCACCACAAAAGAAACAGTTCCTTTGATCTTGGTTACTTTATTTGTCTCTTTTTTGGTAGGTCCTAGTTTCTTTTTCTTCTGTTGTTTCTTAATCTTCTTACAGATCTTGACAGTCGCAAATTTACCTACAGAATGAATCTCTTGGCCCTTGCCTTTGATAAGGATTTTCTTGGCGCTTTGAACATCTTGCATCATGCCTTGCAAGGTGTATTATTATTCAAGATGTAGTCCAGCTTGAATTGATCAAAGGAATCCAATAGTGATTTGTCAATTTTTGTCTCACCATCTATCTCAACGCCATTCAGTTCAGCAATGTTGAGATGTGCTATGACTTTCATCATGTGATCTTTTACAGCCTGTCTAGGTTTCACCCCAAGATTCATGAAAGCAGTCACTGCCTGTCTCTTAGTCGTCCTATACCTCATAGCAAACATCTCCTCTAGAGACATCATTATATCAACAATAGTCTCCATTCCTTCATGTTGCTGTTGCAACACGTCGGAGATGGTGGCCATAATGTAACATTTAGCCATCTCATCTGAAGACTCCCACTGTTGATACTCATATCTTTGCTCCTAAGTAGATTCATTAGTAGGAGTAGGTGGTTTATGAGTGCATAAAACTAACTTATGCTTTTCGGATTGCAATAAAAGCCCAATTTTCCTTTTCCATGTGACATAATTATCACCTGTTAAAGTATTGTCTTTTAGGATGTTGATTAGGGATGGAGTCATGATTTCTGAATAATAATAAAAATTATATAAGTAAATAAATACGATAAAACACTTTCGAATATTTATCTTGGATTATAAATAAAATAATTCAATCCTAAAATTCAACGGTGATCCAACACCCATAAATGTCATGCCTCATTTGGGAGTTCACACCATTTACTAGTTGGACTAGGTCCCACCTAATTGTTAACATAACAACCAACATTTTCAATTTTAGCCTAGTAATTTCATTAACAAGAACTCTTGGGAGGATATTAATAAAATCACATTGAGTGTGTTACTAAGTTATCGACCTTCAATATAATCCCTCACGAATATCCCTCATTTGGGAGTAGATATCGTTTGGGCTAATTATCTAGTCTATCCTTGTAAGGAAGTATCTTGCTAAATTCCATTCATGAATACCTCTTGGGAGGTTATTACACGAAACATAAAGCTCAACTAAACTTGGAGGCCGTAGGTGTTCCAAAACACCTTCTCCCACTCAATTGTTTAAGACGTGTGATCGAATTCCATAGAATGATTTATCAAGTTATCTAGATTCCAATTAGATACCTAAATCATTCAATTCATGTTCATACCAAAAGAGATATATGAGTGTCATTCCTATTCTATATGATATGTTATCAAACAATGACAAACATTGCAATATTTACAAAAATATAAATAACTACAATTTTGGTATATCCTAGAAAAGCTAGTAAATTACATGTCTTGGAATAAATAAAACTCCTTTCTTGGCGAACAAGTCTTCATGCGACCTTCGTCGTTTGGACTCCCTCGGCTGCCTCCCATGGGCATGCGCACCTTTGGCTTCCTCCCATGGGTGTGCACACGCCACAACCCCATAAAGGCTGTCATGCGCAGCCCATGGATTTCATGGGGCTGCCGTGCGCAGCCCATGCCACAACACACGTGGCTGCGTGCTCTTCGCACCCACGTTTGTTGCTATGGCTTACACGGTCCCAAACTTGTTCCAGTTGCTTCTAATTCTTCAAACCTTCGAGTCTTCGATACTTGAATGTATTTTAGAAGAATTTTAAATAAAAAAATACTACAGTTTTTTTATTATTAAAATATAGTGCAGTATTTTTGTTACAATAGCAAAATAAATAAAAATTTGACAACTACCAAGAAGGAAATTATGACGATGATAGGCCACCCTTCTTGTTACAATCCCAAAACAAAATACATTGAAATTTTAAGACCAAAATTGAACAATAACAATCCACATATAATATATATATATATATATCCATACATTCCAATGTAAATATATACGCGAATACCTAGAGTGTCATATCTTTCTAAAACATGCATATATACAATAAAATGAAAAATATTCACGAACACATACATCAATTAATCAAGGGTACAACCAGGTTCTGATACCAATTATAGGGAAAATCGCACAACGGAAGCGTAAACATTAGGATTAGGGTTTGATATATTTAAACATTTTTTCTTTCTAATAACAAGAACCTTAACCCTAGATTTATTGATGTATATAAAAAGCATCGTACCTTTTTTTTCGTGTTGATTGAACTAGCATCGAATTGAATCCGTAAGATCTTCCAATCCAATCACGAACGTGAATCACCTAAGAGTGTGGGCTCCCTTTCTTTAAATTGTATACCTGAGGATGGAAACAAACAAAATCTTCGTATTTGTTAGTCATAGTAATCCTCCAAGAGAAAAACCAAGAACGTCCGGTCACTTGTGAATTATCAATCAACTTGATTGATTGAAACTCGCGTGAACCTTGATTCGATGTTGTACACAAAACCCTTTTGATGAAAAGGATACTAGTGTACTATCGAAAACAAAAACGTTTCCTCTTTTCAATATGCTTGTCCGAATTCTTCACACAATGAGTTGGACACATTTTTTTTATAACAATAATATAAATAAATAAAAAACAACTTCTCACACCAAAAACTAAGGCTTGGAATTTTATACTATGTTTAATATTACATTTAATAATCATGAAATTTTATGTTATTAATACAATAATAATAACATTAAATGTACACAAATATAAAATGGAATGTCAATCCAATTATTTTTTCAGCAAAATATTAACAACATTTGTTCTTAGGGTATTTTTCCCAACAATCTCCCACTTTCCCTAATGCGAATAAGACATGTCTCTCAACCCTAGTCCTTCTAGATGGCCTTCAAAACTCTTTGTAGGAAGAGTCTTTGTGAAGGGATCTGCGAGGTTGTCTTCAGATCTAATCTTCAGAACAGACACATCACCACAATGGACAATCTCCCTAATCAGGTGATACTTTCGCTCTATATGCTTACCTCTTTTGTGGCTTCTAGATTCTTTCGAATTAGCCACGGCCCCACTGTTGTCACAGTAAAGTGTCATAGGTTTTTCCATGTCCGGAACAACTTTCGGATTAGATAAAACTTTCGGAGCCAGACTGCTTCTTTAGCTGCTTCACATGCAGCCACGTATTCAGCCTCCATAGTGGAATCAGCAATACAGGATTGTTTGATGCTTCTCCAAACTACGGCTCCACCACTAATGGTAAACACTAATCTAGACGTCGAATTTTGACTATCTTTGTCTGATTGAAAATCAGAATCAGTATAGCCAGTAGGAATCAAATCCCTACCTGAATATACTAGCATATAGTTTCTTGTTCTCCTAAGATACTTGAGAATGTGTTTAACTGTTACCCAATGATCTAATCCTAGGTTAGACTGATACCGGTTGACCACTCCCACTACATAACATATGTCAGACCTAGTACATAACATAGCATACATAAGACTGCCTACTGCAGAGGCATAAGGAATGTGTCTCATATTTTCTTCCTTTTAACGTAGAAGTTGTTCCCAACGATAAGTTGTTCCCAACGATAAGTTTATCCCGGGAACAACTTTCACCTTATAGAGAACGTTAGATTGGTTTCCGAAAGAAAAAAAGTTGTTCCATTTGTTAACGTTGAGTGGTTTCCGGGGCAACTCTAACGTTGGTTACAACGTTAAAGTGGTTTCAACGTCGAAGTTATTTCCAACTTGAAAGTTGTACACATGAAAGTTGTATCCTAGGAGCAACTTTCACGTTATAGATAATGTCAGAGTGGTTTCCAAAAAATAAAAGTTATTGCCTTTGTTAAAGTTGGGTTGATCCCGGGAGCAATTCTAACGTTTGTTACAACATAAAAGTGGTTTCCAACAACGTCAAAGTTGTTCCCAAAGAGAAGTTGTTCTAGAGATCAACTTTCACGTTATAGATATCGATAGAGTGGTTTCAAAAAAAAAGTTTTTCCCTTTGTTAACATTCAGTTGTTCCCGGGAGTAACTCTAACGTTGGTTACAACATAAATGTGGTTTCCAACAACATTGATGTTGTTCCCAACGATAAATTGTTCCCGAGAACAACTTTCAGGTTAAAGATAACGTTAGAGTAGATTCCAAAAAAAAGTTGTTCCCTTTGTTAACGTTGAGTGGTTCCCGAGAGCAACTCTAACATTGGTTACAACATAAATGTTTTTTCCAGCAACGTTGAAGTTATTCGCAACTAGGCTGATCCCGGGAACAACTTTAACGTTATAGATAACGTTAGAGTAGTTTCAAAAAAAAAATTGTTCCCTTTGTTAACGTTGAGAGGTTCCCGGGACCAACTCTAACGTTGGTTACAACGTTAAAGTTGTTTCCAGCGACGTCGAAGTTGTTCCCAATGAGAAGTTGATCTCGGGAACAACTTTCACGTTATAGATAACGTTAGAGTGGTTTCCAAAAAATAAAAGTTGTTCCCTTTGTTACTGTTGAGTTGATCCCATGAGCAATTCTAACATTGGTTACGACATAAAAAGTGTTTCCAGCAACGTCGAAGTTATTCCCAACGGGAAGTCGATCCTGGGAACAACTTTCACGGTATAGATAACGTTAGAGTGGTTTCCAAAAAAAAAAGTTTTTCCCTTTGTTAACATTGAATTGTTCCTGGGAGCAACAATAACGTTGGTTACAACATAAAATGGTTTCCAACAATGTCGATGTTGTTCCCAACGAGAATTTGTTCCCGAGAATGACTTTGACGTTATAGATAACATTAGAATGGTTTCCAAAAAAAAATTGCTCCCTTTGTTAACGTTGAGTGGTTCCGGTGAGCAACTTTAACTTTGGGTACAAGGTAAAAATTGTTTCTGAGAACGTCGAAGTTGTTCTCAAGAACAACTTTGACGTTATAGATAACGTTAGAGTGGTTTCAAAAAAAAAGTTGTTCCCTTTGTTAACGTTAAGTGGTTCCCGGGAGCAATTCCGACGTTGGTTAGAACATAAAAGTGGTTTCTTGCAACGTTGAAGTTTTTCCCAACGATAAGTTGTTCCTGTGAACAACGTTCATGTTATAAATAATGTTTGAGTGGTTTCAAAAAAAAAAGTTGTTCCCTTTGTTAACATTGAGTGGTTCTCGGGAGCAACTCTAATGTTGGTTAGAACGTAAAAGTGGTTTCCAGCAACGTTGAAGTTGTTCCCAACGAAAAGTTGTTCCCAACGTTAAAGTTGTTCCAAGAAACAACTTTCACGTTATAGATAACGTTAGAGTGGTTTTAAAAAAAAAAGTTGTTCCCAATGTTAACGTTGAGTTGTTCCCGGGAGCAACTTTAAAGTTGGTTACAATGTTAAAGTGGTTTCCAACAACGTCGAAGTTGTTCCCAACTAGAAGTTGCTCCCAACTAGAAGTTGCTCTCGGGAACAACTTTCACGTTATAGATAACTTTAGAGTTGTTTCAAATAAAAAAGTTGGTCCATTTGTTAACGTTGAGTTGTTCCCGGGAGAAACTATAACGTTGGTTACAACATAAAAGTGATTTTCGAGAACGTCGAAGTTGTTCCCAAAGAGAAGTTATTCCAGAGATAACTTTCACGTTATAGATAACGTTAGAGTAGTTTCTAAGAAAAAACTTTTTCCCTTTGTTAACATTGAGTTATTCCTGGAAGCAACACTAACGTTAGTTACAACATACATATGGTTTCCAACAACATCGATGTTGTTCCCAACGATAATTTTTTCCCGAGAACAACTTTCACGTTAAAGATAAAGTTAGAGTGGATTCCAAAAAAAATTGTTCACTTTGTTAACGTTGAGTGGTTCCCAGGAGCAACTCTAATGTTGGTTACAACGTAAAAGTGGTTTCCAGCAATGTCGAAGTTATTCCCAACGAGGTTGATCCCGGGAACATCTTCCACATTATAGATAACGTTAAAGTAATTTAAAAAAAAAAGTTGTTCCCTTTGTTAACGTTGAGTGGTTCCCGGGAGCAACTCTAACGTTGGTTACAACGTTAAAGTTGTTTCCAACAACGTCGAAGTTGTTCCTAACTAGAAGTTGATCCCAGAAACAACTTTCACGTTATAGATAACGTTAGAATGGTTTCCAAAAAATAAAATTTGTTCCCTTTGTTATCGTTGAGTTGATTCCGGGAGCAACTCTAATATTGTTACAACAGAAAAGAGGTTTACAACAACAACGATGTTGTTCCCAACGATAATTTGTTCCCCGAGAACAACTTTCACGTTAAAGATAACGTTAGAGTGGATTCCATAAAAACGTTAATCCCATTGTTAACGTTGAGTGGTTCCCAGGAGTAACTCTGACGTTGGTTACAACGTAAAAGTGGTTTCCAGCAACGTCGAAGTTATTCCCAATGAGGTTGATCCCGGGAAAAAATTCCACGTTATAAACAAAGTTATAGTGGTTTCAAAAGAAAAAAAAGTTGTTCACTTTGTTAACGTTGAGTGATTCCCGGGAGCAACTCTAACTTTGGTTACAACATTAAAGTTATTTCCAGCAACGTCGAAATTGTTCCCAACGAATAATTGATCCCGGGAACAACTTTCACATTATAGATAACATTAGAGTGGTTTCCAAAAAATAAAAGTTGTTCCCTTTGTTAACGTTGAGTTGATCCCGGGATCAATTCTAACATTGTTACAACATAAAAGAGGTTTTCAGCAACGTTGAAGTTGTTACAATGAGAAGTTGATATCGGGAACAACTTTCACGTTATAGATAACATTAGAGTGGTTTCCAAAAAAAAGTTTTTCCCTTTGTTAATGTTGAGTTGTTCCCGGGAGCAACTATAACGTTGGTTACGACATAAAAATGGTTTCCAACAACGTCGATGTTGTTCCTAACGAGAATTTGTTTCCGAGAACAACTTTGACGTTATACATAACGTTATAGTGGTTTCCAAAAAAAAAATTTGCTCCCTCAGGAGCAATTTTAACTTTGGGTACAAGGTAAAAGTGGTTTCCAAGAACGTCAAAGTTGATCTCAAGAAAAACTTTGACGTAATAGATAACGTTAGAGTGGTTTCCAAAAAAAAAGTTGTTCCCTTTGTTAACGTTAAGTAGTTCCCGGGTAATTCTGACGTTGGTTAAAACATAAAAGTGGTTTCCTGCAACGTTGAAGTTTTTCCCAACGATAAGTTGTTTCTGAGAACAACATTTATGTTATAGATAATGTTAGAGTGATTTAAAAAAAAAAAAGTTTTTCCCTTTGTTAACGTTGAGTGGTTCACGGGAGCAACTCTAACGTTGGTTAGAACGTAAAAGTGGTTTCCAGCAATGCTGAAGTTGTTCCCAACAACAAGTTGTTCAAGTTGTTCCCAACAACAAGTTGTTCAAGTTGTTCCCAACGTGAGTTGTTCCAGAAAACAACTTTCACGTTATAGATATCATTGTTAGGGTTATTCTCGATAGCAAGAGTGTAATATTGTAATTAACAATCTTTTCATATGAATAAAGTGATTTCTAGTTTAGCAAATCTTATAGCATTTATAGTTTAATTATTATAATTGTCAAAAGTAAATAACCATAAGGTCAAAAGACTATGAGAAAAGAAGAATTGTTTATACATCTAGATATGTATGAGGTAGACACAATTCTTTAGTTAGTTTTGAATAATATTCACAACTTAAGATAGAAGGTTGGGCGCCTTTATCTTGTCAAAGTTGTAGATTCTTTTGCTAGCATTTGAGTGGGATCAAATGTGTTATGATGAGTCTAAAATCATCAAAGTGTGGTGTCTTTGGGCAAAAAAATCTAGTGCACTGGGTGCATTGAATAGGATCAAAATGAAATAATTTATCTAGAACTGTCAATGGATAGAAGTTTTCATTTGAAGACAATCGGAGAGTCTATCTCAATCCTGAGATAAATGATGGACTTATGGTTGCAAGTGCTATCATTTAAGCTATCAATGAGTACGATTATATAGCATAGTCTATCCTCGATAGTTTGGTGGTATTCATTTGTTAATAGATAGAGGACTTCATTTATAGATATGGACATCGTGGCTCCATTTAATGAATGAGAGTAGAATACCATCATATAGATGTTTTGAGGTATTGTATATTAAATCTTAACGTTAAGTTTTCAATAGTGTCTATTGAAACATGGCTTCTGGACAAGTCAAAATATCCAAGTTCAAAATGTGGTCATAAGAGTAAATATGGTAACTTGGAGAGCTATAGGAGGTCTATGAGCTCTACTGATATTTTTCACGGGGATACACTTTCTCCAATAAGGTTGTCTAAAGTATGAGTGAGTAACATCAACTTATTCTATCTTTATTTAAGAGTTCAATTTTAGTTCTTTAGTGGAATGAACTAAAATTAAATAGATTGGACCTAAGTGAATCATTTGTTGATTGTGATTGGGTTGTGTCTATTGGAGCTTAAATTTAGATAGCCCGCCAAGATCCCCAATCCACACGAACATGCATGGATCACTTGATATATTCTACTGGACCAATTTAGGCGTCTATCTAGAATTGTATTAAGGCATGAGAACTTGTTTCTTTTTGTAAGAATAAGTCTTGTTCACATGTGGACTTTTTATTAAGGTCCAATGGATTTAATAAAATAAGAAAAATATTATATGACCAATATATATGGTATAGGCGGCAAGGCTATTCAGAATAGCTTAAATATATTATTTTTATTTTACTATTTAATTAAATGGAAATTAAATAATTTTTTGATTAGTTAATTATTTAATTAAAAGTCAAAATCTTTTTCCTAGTAGGAGATGGTCCCTCAAAACTATACTATTGTTGGTAGTATAGTTAATGTTAAAGACTATATTTGATAAGTAGATAAATAAAAGGAATTATTTATCTAATCAAATTAGGAAGTTTTTAATATGGTTACAAACACACTATTGAGTTGGATTAGGAGTCTTGGTGTAGGATAGAATTCTTTTTTGAAAAGGATTCTTAACCACCAAGTAATTCTACCTAAGGAAAGGATTCTTAACAACCAAGTAAATCCTTCTTAGGAAAAGAACTAAGTCTCCTAATTATATTAAGTGAATTTTCAGCCAGCTATGTATATATATGAGGAGGATAGAACTTCTTTTAAAAAAAGATTCTTAACTACCTAATAAATCCACATAAGGAAAGGATTCTTGCCAACCAAGTAAATCCTTTTTAGGTGAGGACTTATTACCCTACATATAGGTTTGGAAATTTCGGCCAGCTCGAAGGTTTTTTATGACAGGAATTTTGGCCATGCTAAGCAATTTTCAAGAAGAGAATTTTTCCTAGCAAGAGAGAATTTTGAGGGAGAAAAATTTGTTTTTTACTCAGGACAAAATTTGACCAACTCATAGAGATAGTGTGAATTCGGCCAGGAAGAGAGAAAAAGAGAACGTTTTTTTTTTTCCGATAGTACACTAGTATCCTTTACATCAAAAGGGTTTTGTGTACAACATTGAATCAAGGTTCATGCGAGTTTCAATTAAATTGATTGATAATTCAAAAGTGACCGGACGTTCTTGGTTTTTCTCTTGGAGGATTATTGTAACTAACAAAGAAGAACATTTTGTTTGTTTCCATCCTTAGGTATATAATTTAAAGATAGGGAGCCCACACTCCTAGGTGATTCATGTTCATGATTGGATTGAAAGATCTTGTGGATTCAATTCAATGCTAGTTCAATCGTCACGAAAAAAAAAGGTACGATACTTTTTATATACATCAATTAATCTAGGGTTAAGGTTCTTGTTTTTAAAAGGGATTTTTATTTATTTATACCCAAACCCTAATTTCTAATTTTCTCACGCTTTCGTTGTGTTTTTGAATAGTTCTTTTCCCTATAATTGGTATCAGAGCCAGGTTGTACCCTTGATTAATTGATGTATGTGTTCGTGAATCTTTTTCTTTTATTGTATATAAGCATATTTTAGAAAGAGATGACACTCTAGGTATTCGCATATATATATATATATATATATATATATATATATATATATATATATATACATTGGAATGTATGGATATATATATGTTTTATATGTGGTTTGTTATTGCTCAATTTTGGTCCTAGAATTTCAATGTATTTTGTTTTGGGATTGTAACAAGAAGGGTGGTCTATTATCGCCATAATTTCCTTCGTGGTAGTTGCTAAGTTTTTTTTTTTTTGTTATTGTAAAAATTATAATAAAAAAACTATAGTATTTTATTATTTAAATTATTTTGTAATACATTCACGCTTTGAAGACTCGAAGGTTTGAAGAATTAGGAGCAACCAGAACAAGTTTGGGGCCATGCGAGCCGTAACAACAAATGTGCGTGCGAAGAGCATGCAACCACGTTTGTTGTGGCATGGGTTGAGCATGGCAGTCCTTTTGGTAGCCATAGGTTGCACATGGCAACCCTTTTTGGGTTTGCGGCATGCGCATGCCCATGAGCAAGGGTGAAGGGTGCGCATGCCCATGGGAGGTAGCCGAGGGAGTTCGAACAACGAAGGTCACGTGAAGACTTGTTCGCCAAGAAAGGAGTTCTTGTATTCCAAGATATATGTAATTTACTTGTTTTTCTAGGATGGACCAAAGTTGTAGCTATTTATATTTTTGTAAATATTGCAATATTTGTCATTGTTTGATAACATGTCATATAGAATAGGAGTTCCACTCATATATCCCTTTTGGTATGAACATGCATTGAATGGTTTAAGTATCTAAATTGGCATCTAGATAACTTGGTAAATCATTCTTTGGAATTCGATCACACTCCTTAAACAATTGAGTGGGAGAAGATGTTTTTGAACACCTACGGCCTCTAAGTTTAGTTGAGCTTTATGTTTTGTGAATAACCTCCCAAGAGGTATTCATGAATGGAATTTAGCAAGATACTTCCTTACAAGGATAGACTAGACAATTAGCCTAAACGATATCTACTCCCATAGGAGGCATATTCGTGAGAGACTATATTGAAGGTCGATAACTTGGTAACACGCTCAATGTGAGTTTATTAATATCCTTCGAAGAGTTCTTGTTAATAAAAATTACAAGGCTAAAATTGAAAACGTTGGTTGTTATGTTAACAATTAGATGGGACCTAGCCCAACTAGTAAATGTGCGTACTCCCAAAGGAGGCGTGACATTTATGGGTGTTGGATCACCGTTGAATTTTTACGATTGAATTATTTTATTTAATTCAAGATAAATATTCAAAAGTGCTATATCATGATTATTTACTTATAAAATTTTTGTTATTAAAAAAAATCATGACCCCATCCCTAATAAATATCCTAAAAGATAATACTTTAACTGATGATAATTATGTCACATGAAAAAGGAATATTGGGTTGTTGTTGCAAGTTGAAAAGTATAAGTTCATTCTGTATATTCCTTAACCTCCAAACTAATGAATCTACCCAGGAGCAAAGAGATGAGTATCAATAGTGGAAGTCTTTAGGTGAGATGGCTAAATGTACATTACATTATGACCATCATCTCCAACGTGTTGCAACAACAACAAAAAGGAATGGAGACTGCTGCCAATATTATGATGTCTCTAGATAGGGATTCATATGGTTGGTAAAGTTGCTACTGTTAAGATCCGTTAGAAGGTCAAGAAACAACAGAGGATAAAACAACTTGGGCCTTATTAGAAGGAGACCAAGAAAGTAACCAGGATCAAAGGGAAGTGTTTCCTTTGTGATGAAAAGGGTTAAATTAATAAACTGAATAAGAATGAATTCAACTTGCATTTTGGCAATGGAGCGTTGGTGTCTACTAGTGTAGTGGGAGATATTAGAATCAATTTAGATTCTAGTAGGCATTTAGATTTAATAAACGTTTATTTTGTACCTCAATTCAAGAGGAATTTAATTTCAATTTCTTGTTTAAATAAATTTGGTTTTTCGGTTACTTTAAATAAAACTTTTATTATTAGTAAGAATGACAAAATTATTTGCAAAGGTACATTGGAAAACGGTTTATTCTATTTGCATGGAAATATCTCTCACTTGATAAACACGGAATCAACGGAACCTAATCATAAAAGAGTAAAATTATCAAAAGATGGAACCTACCTATGGCATTTGTGCCTTAGTCATATTAACCTTAATAGGATTAAAAGATTGGTATGTGACGGACCTTTAAGTGACTTAAAGGTTGATGATCTACCAACTTGTGAATCTTGTTTGGAAGTTAAAATGACCAAAAGGTCGTTTAAAACCAAAGGCACAAGAGCCATCGAATGTTTAAGAGTGATACACACTGATGTGTGTAGACCTTTGAGCATTCAAACTAGAGATGGATATGAGTACTTCATCACTTTCACAGATGATCACTCAAGATTTGGCTATGTGTATCTCATGAGACATAAGTCAGATACTTTTGATATGTTCAAAACATTTAAAGCTGAAGTATAAAATCAGCTTGAGAAACGCGTAAAAATCTTGAGGTTCTATCGTGGTGGAGAATATCTATCTGATGAGTTTCAGCAATATCTTATTGATAATGGAATAATTTCTCAGTTTTCTACACCAGGCCACCTTAACAAAATGGGGTGACAGAAAGGAGAAATAGAAATCTTTTGGATATGGTTAGGTCTATATTGAGTTATTCAACGGTCCTTAGTTTTTTTTGGGGATATGCTTTACAAACTGCCATGTATATTCTAAACGATGTACCTTCTAAGTCGGTTCCTAAAACACCACATGAGGTCCGGTTGGGTATACAAATTCTGATTTTCAGTCAGATTCTGACTCCAGAAGATCAACATCAGGATCTGTGTTTACTATTGGAGGAGGGGCAGTCATATGGAGGAGTATCAAGCAATCTTGTATTACCGATTCCACAATGGAAGCCGAGTATGTAGCCGCATGCGAGGCAGCTAAAGAGGCTGCCTGGCTCATCCAATTCCTAATTGACTTGGAAGTGGTTCCTGATGCGAATAAGCAGATCACTATCTATTGTTGCAATAGTGGAGAAGTGGCTAATTCGAGAGAAACAAGAAGTCATAAGAGAGGGAAACACATTGAAAGAAAGTATCACCTTTTAAGGGAAATTGTGCATAGGGGTGACGAGACGATTACCAAGATCGCGTCAGCAGAAAATCTAGCGGATCCCTTTACAAAGGCTCTTCCTGAAAAGAGTTTTAATGGGCATCTATGAGTAAATATGGTGACTTAGAGAGCTATAGGCGGTCTATGAGCTCTTGGTGATTTCTGGTATTCTTCACGAGGATACACTTTCTCCAATAAGGTTGTATAGGGTATGAGTGAGTAACATCAACTTATTCTATCTATATTTAAGGGTTCAATTTTAGTTCTTTAGTGGAATGAACTAAAATTAAATAGATCGGACTTAAGTGAATCATTTGTTGATTGTGATTAGGTTGTGTCTATTGGAGCTTAAATTTAGATAGTCTGCAAGTTCCCCAATCCACACGAACATGCATGGATCACTTAATATATTCTACCAGACCAATTTAGGGGTCCATCTAGAATTGTATTAAGACATGAGAACTTGTTTCTTTTTGTAAGAATAGGTCTAGTTCACATGTGGACTTTTTATTAAGGTTTAATGGATTTAATAAAATAAGAAAAATAATATATGGCCAATATATATAGTATAGGCGGCAACGCTATTAAGAATAACTTAAATATATTAATTTTATTTTATTATTTAATTAAATGGAAATTAATTAATTTGTTGATTAATTAATTATTTAATTAAAATTCAAAATTTTTTTCCTAGTAGGATATGGTCACCTAAAACTATACTATTGTTGGTAGTGTAGTTAATGTTAAAGACTATATTTGATAAGTAGTTAAATAAAAGGAATTATTTATCTAATCAAATTAGGAAGTCTTTAATATGGTTACTGAAATAAATATTATGGTAAGAAATATTAATCTGGGAGGGGGAGGGGGAGGGGGTGAATAGATTTTAATTAACTTTTACCCAATTTTCGTTAAGAGTCAAGTTGACGAAAATACCCATATCTAGTTACAAAGATACCACAAGTGTAATAAATGCGAAAATAGTAAAAACACTTGAGATATACGTGGAAACCCTCCAAATGGGAAAAACCACGGGCTGATGAGTGCACCGCACTAGAACCTCGAATCCACTAATGATAAAGGACTTACACCCTAATCCCGGTTTAATCTTCCACCATTACCTAATCCCGGTATAAGTGAATCTAGTTCATCTTGCTTGTGCTTTAAGCTACCTACTCCCGGAAGCATCACAGGACTTACTTCTCAATGAAGAGATAACGTGTCCTAAGTGAATATATGATGATATTAAATGAACAAACAAGGCTAGGAAACCCTATATGCTTATCTAGGATGATGAGATGACAATTAATGCAATCCAAGATATCGAGAGCAATCCAAGATATCGAGAGCTAAATGACATGTTTAAGAAGCTTAGCTAAACATAGATCAACAAATTCTATGAAGCTATCACAATACAACACTCAATCATGGCATCACAACAATCTCTAATTTGTATCTAGAAAATTTTCAAAGAGCATACAAATAATTAAAGAGAAGGTTTAACAAGTAAGACACTTAACTTGTAAGAAGATAATGAAGAACTTACCAACCAAGATGTGATGAATTAACCCTATCCATAGATGCACTCTAAATGAACTTAGATGATGCAAGATGAAGTTTTGATGCACATGGGAATGCTTTGAGTTATTAAAAATGAGTTCTTGAAAGTGTTTTTCCTTTGAAATGTGTTCTAAGGAAAATATTTGATGTTCTGAACTCTTTCACGACCTTAAAGCACTGAGTTATATATATATATATATATTTGGAAAAAAATGTTCCAGCTTCCTCTGTGTGCGCTGGTGACGTGCACTGGTCGAGTAGCACACCACCAGCGCACAACCTATTTTTAAAACAGGAACTGGACGAGTGACGCATCCCATTGGTGCAACACAAGCGCAGATTCTCTGGAATGTTTGCGCTGGTAAGGCTATGCTAGACGAGTAGCGCACCACCAGCGCACGTCCACCTTTTTCAACTGTGCGCGGGTGCAGCAGCGCAGCTCAGTGGCGCATGACTAGCGGCGTTCCACTGAAATGTTATGCTGGTAAGGTGCGCTGGTGGAGTAGCGCACCACCAGCGTACAACCTGATTTCAACACTCAAACATACAATTTCAACAAGTTCAAGAGTGATGAAACATGCATCCTATTCTAATGCCAAACATGACATAAAACATTTAATTACAAGATGCAAATAAAACAATAAGAGTCATCAAAATGCACACAAGAAAACAATCCACATATAAGAATTAAAGTTATGCATGAATTTGTGAGTGTGTGCAACTATCTCTTCAAAGTAAGTAAGCACAAGAATTTTACCTTCAAAGTATCTCTTCAAAGTAAGTGGGCAATAATTTTAGAGTTTATCTCATTTTGAATTTTGGAGCAAAGCATCTTATACTTGTCAAAAGTTTCTGATTTTTCTCTAATAAAATAAGTCCAAGTGTACCTAGAGAAGTCATCTACACACACAAAAATGTACCTCTTTCCATCTAAACTCTCGGTTTGAATAGGACCCATTAGATCCATGTGGAGAATTTCTAGAGGTTCCTTATTGGATAAGTACTTGCTCTTTTTGTGCATACTTTTGGTTTGCTTCCTTTGTTGACAAGGTCCACAAACACCATTAACCTTTTTCCCAAGCTTGGGAAGGCCTCACACAACATTGAACTTATCTAAGATTCCTAAATCCCTAAAGTTCATGTGACCAAGTCTTTCATGCCACAACTCTATTTGTTCATCCTTGGACACATTACAAGACACATTCCTAGCTTCAAGACAATAACAATTATCACTAGACCTCATACCTTTAAACAAGGTTTGTCCTTTAGGCAATAGGATAGAACAATCATTTTTCCTAAACAAGACGGAGAGTCCATCATCACTAAGATGTGAAATGCTTATCAAATTAGCTTTTAGATCATCAACATACAAAGCATTGGACAAGGAGGGTAATCCGGGAATGGAAATGGTTCCCTTTCCTTTAACCTTCTTTTTGGATCCATCACCGAAGGTGACATTTCCTCTCTCTTCCATCACAAGAGTCTCAAAGAAACTCTTATTTCCAGTCATGTGCCTAGAGCACCCACTATCAAAATACCAAAAATCACAAGAATGAGCTTTCAAAGCAATTTGTGCAACATGGCAAAGGTGTTCATCCTTTTTAATCCACCTAGGTACAGTATTTTCCTTCCTAGTGGTCAATGGTACATGGGCTCTAAATGTCCTAGGATCATGCAAAGGTGTTCTACTTTTCCTATTGACATGCATCTAAGCTCTAGATATCCTAGGATCATGCATCATGGCTCTAGATGTCCTAGGATCATGCTTCATGGCTCTAGCCTATTTCTTCTCTATCATGCTTTCAATCTTACACAATTTGATATACCTAAAGCAATTTGGTCTAATGTGACCATCAATACCACAAAAATGACATGTAGGTGAAAAGTTAGGAATTATACCATATCCTTGAGAATGCGCTGGAGCCTTCCCATGTCTTTGTGGTTATCTTTCTTGTTGTTGATGAGCTTTCCTTTTTTTTTGTTTAGCAAGACTTGATTGCTTCCTTGGTTGAGCTTGCATGATAGGTGTCTTCCCTTTGTGAGCTTTTGGTTGAGGGAAGTTAACTTGAAGAGCCTTTGTAGGATGAGCTTGAGGTAGGCTTCTTGGTGCCACCTTCACTTGAGCACTACTTGAACACTCTTCTAGATCAAGCTTCTTCCTAGGAGTTTGATGAGGAAAAGACCCATTGAAGCTCATGCTTCTTACAAAAATGGTATTGCTTGGAGTGGAGGACATCTTGTCATCTTCAAACCCAAGCCCTTTCTTTTCACTTGACCTCTTTCCAACATCTAGCATGTGGTCAAGTTTTTTTTATGCTAGAGTTCATCTTGGCCAACAACTCTCTAGCATCTTCAAACTCCTTCTTCAACTCTTCTTCACTCTTCTTAGATCTCACCAAATCTTCATTTAGTTGGTCAACTTAAGTTGAGAGGTCTAGGTTTTCTTATTTTAATCTCTTGATCTCATTCTTGTTCTTTAACCTTGAGCTCTAAAACTTAACCATGTAGTTCTTGAGATCCATCCTATCCACACTTCCATTTGTGGATTATGATGAAGATCCATCATCACTTGAGTAGTCTTCCTCTTGACTTTCATTTTCTTCTTCACTAGCATCTTTGCTCCTAAGAGAGGATGTAAATGCTATAAAGTTAGCCATGAGTTCTTCATCATCCGAAGACTCATCTCCTTCATTAGAGTTATTACTTTTACTCCATGTGGCAACTATCACTTTTCCCTTCTTTTTCACCTTGTGATTTGCACATTCCGGGGTAAAGTGTCCTATCCCACTATATTCATAACATTGGACTCCTTTCTTCTCGGTCTTTTTTTGCCTAGGCTCAAACTTCTTGAAATGAGCCTTTTTCTTCAAGTCTGGACCCTTGGATCCAAAATCTTTCTTCTCGGACTTGTAGAATTTCTTGAACTTCCTCATTAGCAAGGCCATTTCTTCATCCGTGTCATCACTTTCCTCATTCTTAACATTGGAGGCTTTCAAAGCAATATCATTTTGTTTTTTCGATGGTGTAGGGTTAGGACATTTCCTAGATTCATAAGCTAGAAGCCTCCTAATCACTTCACTTGGCTTCATGTCCTTGTACCCACTATTCTCTTCCAAAGCCGTCACCTTAGACTCAAATCTATCAGGTAGAGACCTCATAATCTTCTGCTTGATCTTCCTATCCGAATAAGGATCACCAAGTTGATGACTTTGGTTCACAATGTCCATCAACCTTACTTCAAAGTCATTGAAACACTCGTTCTCATCCATCTTGATCAACTCAAATTGTGTTTGGAGAACTTGAAGCTTCGACTCCTTAACCACATCGGTTCCCTCATGTGCAACTTCTAGGATATCCCATGCGGCAAGGCTAATAAGAATAGCTTAAAGATATTATTTTTATTTGATTATTTAATTAAATGGAAATTAATTAATTTATTGATTAATTAATTATTTAATTAAAAGTCAAAATCTTTTTCCTAGTAGAAGATGGTCTCCTAAAACTATACTATTGTTGGTAGTATAGTTAATGTTAAAGACTATATTTGATAAGTAGATATATAAAAGGAATTATTTATCTTATCAAATTAGGAAGTCTTTAATATGGTTACTGAAAAAAATATTATGGTGAAATATTAATCTAGAGGGGGGGGGGGGGGGGGGGGGGGGGGGTGAATAGATTTTAATTAACTTTTACCCAATTTTCGTTTAGAGTCAAGTTGATGAAAATACCCCTATCTAGTTACAAAGATACCACAAGTGTAATAAATGCGAAAATAGTAAAAACACTTGAGATATACGTGGAAACCCTCCAAATGGGAAAAACCACAGTTTGATGAGTGCACCACACTAGAACCTCGAATCCACTAATGATAAAGGAATTACAACCTAATCCCGGTATAATTGAACCTAGTTCATCTTGTTTGTGCTTTTAGCTACCTACTCCCGGAAGCAACACAAGACTTACTTCTCAATGAAGAGATAAAGTGTCCTAAGTGAATATATGATGATATTCAATGAACAAACAAGGCTAGGAAACCCTATATGCTTATCTAGGATGATGAGATGACATTTAATACAATCCTAGATATCAAGAGCTAAATGACATGTTCTAGAACCTTAGCTAAACATAGATCAACAAATCCTATGAAGCTATCACAATACAACACTCAATCATGGCATCACAACAATCTCTAATTTGTATCTAGAAAATTTTCTAAGAGCTTACAAATAATTAAAGAGAAGGTTTAGCAAGTAAAACACTTAACTTGTAAGAAGATAGTGAAGAACTTACCAAACAAGATGTGATGAAGCAACCCTATCCATAGATGCACTCTAAATGAACTTAGATGATGAAAGATGAAGTTTTGATACACATGGGAATGCTTTGAGTGATTAAAAATGAGTTATTGAAAGTTTTTTTCCTTTGAAATGTGTTCTAAGGAAAATATTTGATGTCCTGAACTCTTTCACGACCTTAAAACACTGAGTTATATATATATATAAGATCCAAACAAAGTGAGGTCGTTTTGGAAAAAACGTTCCAGCTTCCTCTGTGTGTGCTGGTGACGTTCACTGGTCGAGTAGAACACCACTAGCGCACAACCTATTTTTAAAACAGGAACTGGACGAGTGACGCATCCCAATGGTGTAACACAAGTGCAGATTCTCTTGAATGTTTGCGCTGGTGAGGCTGCGCTAGACGAGTAGCGCACCACCAGTGCACACCCACCTTTTTCAACTATGTACGGGTGCAGCAACGCAGCTCAGTGGCGCATGACTAGCGGCGTTCCACTGGAATGTTGCGCTGGTGAGGTACGCTGGTCGAGTAGCACACCACCAGCTCACAACCTGATTTCAACACTTAAACATACAATTTCAACAAGTTCAGGAGTGATGAAACATGCATCCTATTCGAATGCCGAACATGACATAAAACATTTAATTACAAGATGCAAATAAAACAATAAGAGTCATCAAAATGCACACAAGAAAACACTCAACATATAAGAATTAAAGTTATGCATGAATTTGTGAGTGTGTGCAAGTATCTCTTTAAAGTAAGTAAGCATAAGAATTTAACCTTTGGTGCTTTCTTCTCTTGAGGTCTTGAGAGCCTAAGCTACCCTTACATAATACCCCAAAAATGTGATTTGTTCACGAAATAAGCCAATCAACAAATGAGGACTTTATAGTTACAAACACACTATTGAGTTGGATTAGGAGTCTTTGTGTTGAATAGAATTCTTTTTTGAAAAGGATTCTTAACCACCAAGTAATTCTACCTAAGGAAAGGATTCTTAACAACCAAGTAAATCCTTCTTAGGAAAAGAACTAAGTCTCCTAATTATATTAAGTGAAATTTTGGCCAACTATGTATATATATGACAAGGATAGAATTCCAAAAAAAAAAAAATTCTTAACTACCAAATAATTCACAAAGGTACGATACTTTTTATATACATCAATTAATCTAGGGTTAATGATCTTGTTATTAAAAGGGATTTTATTTTATTTATACGCAAACCCTAATTTCTAATTTTCTCACGTTTCCATTGCATTTTTGAACTGTTCATTTCCCTACAATTGTTAGAGTGGTTTCCAAAAAATAAAAGGTTTTCCCTTTGTTAACGTTGAGTTAATCCCGGGAGCAATTCTAACATTGTTACAACATAAAAGAGGTTTCCAGCAACGTTGAAGTTGTTACCAACGAGAAGTTGATCCCGAGAACAACTTTCACATTATAGATAACGTTAGAGTGGTTTCCAAAAAAAAGGTTTTCCCTTTGTTAACGTTGAGTTGTTCCCGGGAGCAACTATAACGTTGGTTATGACATAAAAGTGGTTTCCAACAATGTCGATGTTGTTCCCAACGAGAATTTATTCCCGAGAACAACTTTGACATTATAGATAAAGTTAGATTGGTTTCCAAAAAAAAAGTTGCTCCCTTTGTTAACGTTGATTGGTTTCCGGGAGCAACTTTAACTTTGGGTACAAGGTAAAAGTGGTTTCCAAGAACGTCGAAGTTGTTCTCAAGAACGTCGAAGTTGTTCTCAAGAACAACTTTGACGTTATAGATAACGTTAGAGTAGATTCTAAAAAAAAAGTTGTCCCCTTTGTTAACGTTAAGTGGTTTCCGGAAGCAATTACGATGTTGGTTAGAACATAAAAGTTGTTTCCTGCAACGTTGAAGTTTTTCCCAACGACAAGTTGTTCCCGAGAACAAAGTTCATGTTATAGATAATGTTAGAATGGTTTCCAAAAAAAAAAAGTTATTCCCTTTGTTAACGTTGAGTGGTTCTCGGGAGCAACTCTTACGTTGGTTAGAACATAAAAGTGGTTTCCAGCAACGCTGAAGTTGTTCCTAACGACAAGTTGTTCATGTTATTCCCAACGTTCAAGTTGTTCCAAGAAACAACTTTCACGTTATAGATAACGTTAGAGTGGTTTCCAAAAAAAAGAGTTGTTCCCGGGAGCAACTTTAAAGTTTGTTACAATGTTAAAGTGGTTTCCATCAACGTCAAAGTTGTTCCTAACTAGAATTTGTTCCCAACTAGAAGTTGCTCCCGGGAACAACTTTCACGTTATAGATAACTTTAGAGTTGTTTCAAAAAAAAAAAAGTTATTCCCTTTGTTAACGTTGAGTGTTTCCTGGGAGAAACTATAACGTTGGTTACAACGTAAAAGTGATTTCCTAGAACGTCGAAGTTGTTACCAACGAGAATTTTTTCCTGAGAACAACTTTGACGTTATAGATAACGTTAGAATGGATTCAAAAAAAAAAGAGTTGTTGACATTGTTAACGTTGTGTTGTTCTTATGAGCAACTATAACGTTAGTTACAACGTTAAAGTTGTTTCCCAGAACGTCAAAGTTGTTCCAAACGGGAAGTTGTTTATGAGAACAACTTTGACGTTATAGATAACGTTAGAGGGGTTTCCAATTTTTTTTTTCCTGTTAACGTTGAGTGGTTCCCGGGAGCAACTCTGACGTTGGTTACAACGTTAAAGTGGTTTCCAAGAATGTCGAAGTTGGTCCCGAGAACAACTTTGAAGTTATAGATAATGTTAGACTTGTTTCCAAAAAAAAATTGTTCCTTTTGTTAATGTTTAGTGGTTCCCGGGAGCAACTCTAACGTTGGTTAGAACTTAAAGGTTCTTTCCAGCAATGTTGAAGTTGTTCCAAACGATAAGTTATTCCCGAGAACAACTTTTATGTTATAGATAATTTTAGAGTGGTTTAAAAAAAAAGGTTGTTCCCTTTGTTAACGTTGAGTTGTTCCCGGAAGAAACTACAACGTTAGATACAACGTAAAAGGTATTTTCAAGAACGTCGAAGTTGTTCCCAAGAACAACTCTGACGTTATAGATAACATTAGTGTGGATTCAAAAAAAATAATATCCTCTTTGTTAACGTTGAGTGGTTCCCAGGGGCAACTATAACGTTGATTGCAACATTAAAGTGGTTTCCTACAAGATTAAAGTTTTTCCCAATGAGTAGTTGATCCCGGGAACAACTTTCGTGTTATAGATAGCGTTAGAGTGGTTTCCAAAAAAAAAGTTGTTCCCTTTATTAACGTTGAGTTGTTCCCGGGAGTAACCTTAACGTTGATTAGAAGGTAAAAATGGTTTCCAGCAATGTTGAAGTTGTTCCCGGGAACAACTTACACGTTATAGATAACGTTAGAGTGGTTTCCAAACAGAAAAGTTGTTCTCTTTGTTAACGTTGAGTGGTTGCCGAGAGCAACTCTAACGTTGGATACACCGTAAAAGTGGTTTCCAGCAACGTTGATGTTGTTCCCAACGAAAAGTTGTTCCCTAAAACAACTTTGACATTATTGATAACGTTAGAGTGGTTTCCAAAAGAAATTGTTCCCTTTGTTAAAGTTGAGTTGTCCCCGGGTGAAACTCTGACGTTGGTTACAATGTTAACGTGGTTTCCTATAAGGTTAAAGTTGTTCCCAATTAGAAATTGATCCCACGAATATTTTTCACGTTATAGATAACGTTAGTGTGGTTTTCAAAAAAAAATATTGTTCCCTTTGTTAACGTTGAGTGATTCCCAGGAACAACTCTAACGTTGGTTAGAACGTAAAGGTGGTTTCCAGCTACATTGAAGTTGTTCCCAATGACAAGTTGTTCTCGGGAACAAATTTCCCGTTTTATATAACGTTAGAGTTGTTTCCAAAAAAAAAAATGATGTTCCCTTCGTTAACATTAAGTTGTTCCCGAAGCAACTATAACGTTGGTTACAACGTTAAAGTTGTTTCAAAGAACGTCTAAGTTGTTCCAAACGGGAAGTTGTTCTCTAGAACAACTTTGACGTTATAGATGACGTTAGAGTGGTTTCCAAAAAAAAAATTGTTCCCATTAATGTTGAGTGGTTTTCGGGAGCAACTCTGACGTTGGTTACAACGTTAAAGTTGTTTCCAAGAACGTCGAAGTTGTTCCTAACAAGAAGTTGTTCCCGAGAACAACTTTGACGTTATAGATAACGTTAGATTGGTTTTCCTAAAAAAAATATTCCTTTTGTTAACGCTGAGTTGTTCCCGGGAGTAACGCTAACGTTGGTTAGAAAGTAAAGGTGGTTTCCAGCAACGTTGAAGTTGTCCAAATGACAAGTTGTTCCTAAGAACAACTTTCATGTAATAGATAATGTTAGAGTGGTTTCCAAAAAAAAAAAGGTTGTTCCCTTTGTTACTGTTGAATGGTTCCCGGGTGCAACTTTAACGTTGGTTAGAACATAAAAGTGGTTTCCAGCAACAATGAAGTTGTTTCCAAAGATAAGTTGTTCCCGGGAACAACTCTCACGTTATATATAACGTTATAGTGGTTTCCAAAAAAAAAATTGTTCCCTTTGCTAACGTTGAGTTGTTCCCGGGAGCAACTATAACGTTGTTTACAACGTTAAACTGTTTTCCAGGGACGTCAAAATTGTTCCCATTGAATAGTTGTTCCCGAGAACAACTTTGACGTTATAAATAACGTTAGGGTGGTTTCTAAAAAAAAAGATTTTCCCATTGTTAACGTTGATTGGTTCCAGGTGCAAATATGAAGTTGGTTATAACGTAAAAGTGGTTTCCTATAACGTTGAAGTTTTTCCCAATGACAAGTCGTTCCCGGGAATAACTTTCACGTTATAGATAACGTTAAGGTGATTTTCAAAAAGAAAGTTGTTCCCTTGGATAACGTTGAGTTGTTCCCAGAAGCAACTATAACGTTGGTTACAACATAAAAGTTGTTTCCTAGAACGTCAAAGTTGTTCCTGGGTGCAACCGTAATGTTGGTTGCAATGTAAAACTGGTTTTTGAGAATGTCAAACTTGTTCCCAAAGAGAAGTTGTTCCCGAGAACAACTTTGAAGCTATAGATAACGTTAGAGTGGTTTCCAAAAAAAAATGTTGTTAACATTGAGTGGTTCACGGGAGCAACTTTAGCGTTGGTTATAACGTAAAAGTGGTTCCCAGTAACACTAAAGTTGTTTCTAACGACAAGTTGTTCTCAGGAACAACTTTCACGTTGTAGATAACGTTAAAGTGGTTTTAAAAAAAAGTTGTTTCTTTCGTTAACGTTGAGTTATTCCCGGAAGCAACTATAACGTTGGTTACAACATAAAAGTTGTTTCCTAGAACGTCGAAGTTGTTCCTAACGACAATTTGTTCCCGAGAACAACTTTGACGTTATAGATAACGTTAGAGTGGTTTCCGGAAAAAAAAGTTGTTCACTTTGTTAACGTTGAGTGGCTCCCGGGAGCATCTCTATCGTTGATTATAACGTAAATGGGGTTTCCAGCAACGTTAAAGTTATTTCCAACGACAAGTTGTTCTCGAAAACAACTTTCACGTTATTGATAACGATAGAGTGGTTTCCAAAAAAAATGTTGTTCCCTTTGTTAGCGTTAAATTGTTACCGGGTGCAACCGTAAGATTGGTTACAACGTAAAACTGGTTTTCGAGAACGTCAAAGTTGTTCCCAACAATAAGTTGTTTTCGAGAAAAACTTTGACGTTATAGATAACGTTAGAGTGGTTTCCAAAAAGAAATTTTTGTTCCCTTTGTTAACGTTAAGTGCTTCCCGGGAGCAACTCTAACGTTTGTTATAACGTAAAAGTGGTTTCTAGCAACGTTCAAGTTATTTCTAACGACAGGTTGTTCCCGGGAACAACTTTCACGTTATAGATAATGTTAGAGTGGTTTTCAAAAAAAAGTTGTTCCCATGATTAACGTTGAGTTGTTCCTAGGAGTAACAATAACATCAGTTATAACATAAAAGTGGTCTCCAAGAACGTCGAAGCTGTTCCCAACGAGAAGTTGTTCCCGTGAGTAACTTTGACGCTATAGATAACGTTAGAGTGGTTTCAAAAAAAAAAAAAAGTTGTTCCCATTGTTAACGTTGAGTGGTTCCTGGGAGCAACTCTAACGTTGTTAGAAAGTAAAAATGGTTTTCAGCAACGTTGAAGTTGTTCCCAATGACAAGTTGTTCCCGATAACAACATTCACGTTATAGATAACGTTAGAGTGGTTTGTAAATAAAAAAACGTTATTCCCTTTCTTACCGTTAAGTTGTTCCCGGGAGCAACTCTAACGTTTGTTACAACGTTAAAGTGGTTTTCAACAACGTCGAAGTTGTTTCCGATGACAAGTTGCTCCGAGAAACAACTTTCAGATTATAGACAACTTTAGAGTGGTTTTATAAAAATAAAGTTGTTCCCTTTTTTAACGTTGAGTTGTTCCCGGAAGCAACTACAACGTTGGTTACAACGTAAAGATGGTTTCCAAGAACGTCAAAGTTGTTCCCAACGATAAGCTGTTCTAGAGAACAACTTTGACGTTATAGAATACGTTAGAGTGGTTTTCAAAAAAAAAAGTTGTTCTTTTTGTTAACGTTGAGTTGTTCCCGGTAACAACTCTAACGTTGGTTACAACGTAAAAGTGATTTCCAAAAAACGTCGTTGTTTTTCACAATGAGAAGTTGTTCCAGAGATCAACTTTAACGTTATAGATAACGTTAAAATGGTTTCCAAAAAAAAAAGGTTGTTCCCTTTGTTAACGTTGAGTGGTTCCTGAGAGCAATCTCTAGTGTTGGTTCGAACGTAAAAGTGGTTTCCAACAGCGTTGAAGTTGTTCCCAACGACAAGTTAATCTTAGGAACAACTTTCATGTTAAAGATAATGTTAGAGTGGTTTACAACAAAAAAAAGTTGTTCTCTTTGGTAAAGTTGAGTTGTTCCTGGGAGCAACTATAATGATGGTTACAACGTTAAAGTGGTTTTCAAGAACATCAAAATTGTTCCCAATGAGAAGTTCTCGAGAACAACTTTCACGTTATAGATAACGTCAGACTTGTTTCCAAAAAAAAGTTGTTCCTTTTGTTAACATTGAAACTCTAACATTGGTTACAACGTTAATGTGGTTTCCAACAACGTCGAATTTGTTCCTAACGAGAAGTTGCTCTCAGAAACAATTTTCACGTTTTAGATAGCGTTATAGTGGTTTCCAAAAAAAAAGTTGTTCCCTTTGTTAACGTTGAGTTGTTCCCCGGAGCAACTCTAACATTGGTTACAACGTAGATGTGGTTTCCAGCAACGTTGAAGTCGTTCCCAACGACAAGTTGTTCCCAAGAACAACTTTGATGTTATAGATAACGTTAGATGGTTTCAAAAAAAAAATTGTTCCCTTTGTTAACTTTCAGTGGTTCCCCGGGGGCAACTCTAACGTTGGTTACAACGTTTAAGTGGTTTCCTGTAAGGTCGAAGTTGTTTCCAACAAGAAGTTGATCCCGAGAAAAACTTTCACATTATAGATAACAATAGAGTGGTTTTGATAAAGTAAAGTTGTTCTATTTCTTAACGTTGAGTGGTTCCAAAGAGCATCTCTAATGTTGGTTACAACGTGAAAGTGGTTTTCAGCAACGTTGAAGTTGTTCCCAACGATAAGTTGTTCCCGAGAACAACTTTGACGTTATAGATAACGTTAGAGTGGTTTAAAAAAAATGTTTCCTTTTTTAACGTTGAGTGGTCTCTAGAGGCAACTCTTACGTTGGTTAAAACGTTTAAGTGGTTTCCTGCAAGGTCGAAGTTGTTCCCAGGATCAGTTTTTCCAACTAGAAGTTGATCCCGGGAACAACTTTCACGTTATAGATAATGTTAGAGTGGTTTCCAAAAAAAAGGTTGTTACCTTAGTTAACGTTGTTTACATCGTCAAAGTGGTTTCCGGCTACGTTGAAGTTGTTCCCAATGACAAGATGTTGCTGGGAACAACTTTGACGTTATAGATAACGTTAGCGTAGTTTTCGAAAAAAAAAAATTGTTCCCTTTGTTAACGTTGAGTGGTTTTCGGGGGCAACTCTAAAGTTGGTTACAACATTTAAGTGATTTAATGCAAGGTCGAAGTTTTTTCCAACGAGAAGTTGATCCTAGGAACAACATTATAGATAATGTTAGAGTGGTTTCCAACAAAATAGTTATTCCCGAGAGTAACTCTAACGTTGGTTACAGCGTAAAAGTGATTTCCAGCAACATTGAAGTTGTTCCCAACTACAAATTGTTCCCGAGAACAACTTGATGTTATAGATAATGTTAGAGTGGTTTCCAAAAAAAAAAAATTGTTTCTTTTGTTTACGTTGAGTTGTTCTCGAGAGCATCTCTAACGTTGTTTACAACGTAAAAGTGGTTTCCAAGAAAGCCGAAGTTGTTACTAATGAGAATTTGGTACCAAGAACAACTTTGACGTTATAGATAACGTTAGAGTGGTTTTCAAAAAAAGGTTGTTCCCTTTGTTAACGTTGAGTTATTCTCGGGAGCATCTCTAATGTTGGTTACAACGTAAAAGTGGTTTCCAGCAACGTTGAAGTTGTTCCCAATGAGAAGTTGTTCCTTTGTTAGCATTGAGTTGTTAGCGGGTGCAACTCTAACGTTGGTTACAACGTAAAAGTGGTTTTCGAGAACGTCAAAGTTGTTCCCAACGAGAAGTTATAGATAACATTATAGTGGTTTCAAAAAAAAAGTTTTTTCCTTTGTTAACGTTGAGTGGTTTCCGGGAGCTACTATAACGTTGGTTATAACGTAAAAGTGGTTTCCAGCAACGTTAAAGTTATTTCCAACGACAAGTTTTTCCCGGGAACAACTTTCACGTTATAGATAACGTTAGAGTGGTTTCCAAAAAAATAGTTGTTCCCGTTTGTTAAAGTTGAGTTGTTCCTGGGAGCAACTATAATGTTGGTTATATCGTAGAAGTGGTTTCCAAGAACGTCGAAGTTATTCCCAACGAGAAGTTATTCCCGTGAGTAATTTTCATGTTATAGATAACGTTAGAGTGGTTTCCAAAAAGAAAGTTGTTCCCTTGGTTAACGTTGGGCGGTTCTTGGGAGCAACTCTAACGTTGGTAAGAACATAAAAGTGGTTTCCAGCAACTTTGAAGTTGTTCCCAACGACAATTTGTTCCCAGTAACAACTTTCATGTTATAGATAACGTTAGAGTGGTTTGTATAAAAATAGTTGTTCCCTTTGTTAGCGTTAAGTTGTTCCCGAGAGCAACTCTAACGTTGGTTACAAAGTTAAAATGGCTTCCAACAACATCGAAGTCATTCCCAACGAGAAGTTGCTCCTGGAAAAACTTTCACGTTATTGATAACTTTAGAGTGGTTTCAAAAAAATAAAGTTATTCCCTTTGTTAATGTTGAGTTGTTCCCGGGAGCAACTACAACGTAGGTTACAACATAAAGGTGGTTTTCAGAAACATCGAAGTTGTTCTCGAGAGTAAGTTTGACGTTAAAGATTACGTTAGAGTGGTTTTCAAAAAAAAAAAGTTGTTCCTTTTGTTAATGTTGAGTGGTTCCCGGTAGCAATTCTGATGTTGGTTAGAAAGTAAAGTTGGTTTCCAGCAATGTTGAAGTTTTTTCCAACGAGAAGTTGTTCCCAGGAAAAACTTTAAGGTTATAGATAACGTTTTCCAAAAAAAAAAAGTTGTACCCTTTGTTAAGGTTGAGTTGTTCCCGGGAGAAACTCTAACGTTTGTTACAACGTAAAAGTGGTTTCCCACTACATCGAAGTTTTTCCCAACTTCGAAGTTGTTCCCAACTTCGAAGTTGTTCCCAACTTCGAAGTTGTTCCCGGGAATAACTTTCACGTTATAGTTAACGTTAGAGTGGTTTCGAAAAAAAGAGTTGTTCCCTTTGTTAAAGTTGAGTTATTCCCGGGAGCAACTCTAATGTTGGTTACAACGTAAAAGTGGTTTCAAAGAACGTCGTTGTTTTTCACAACTAGAAGTTGTACCCAAGATCAGTTTTGACGTTATAGATAACGTTAAAGCGGTTTCCAAAAAAAAAGTTGTTAACGTTGAGTGGTTCCTCGGAGCAACTCTAACGTTGGTTAGAATGTAAAAGTTGTTTTCAGCAACGTTGAAATTGTTCCTATTGACAAGTTATTCATGGGAATAACTTTCACGTTAACCATAACGTAAGAGTGGTTTCCAAAAAAAAAGTTGTTCCCTTTGTTAACGGTAAGTGGTTTCCAGGATCAACTTTGACGTTGGTTAGAACGTAAAATTGGTTTTAAGCAGCGTTGAAGTTTTTCCCAACGACAAATTGTTCCCGAGAATAACTTTCATGTTATAGATAACGTTCGAGTAGTTTCCAAAAAAATAAAGTTGTTCCCCTTGTTAACGTTTAGTGGTTCCCGGGAGCAACTATAACGTCGATTACAACATAAAAGTAGTTTCCAGCAACATCGAAGTTGTTCCCAACGAGAAGTTTTTCTCGAGAACAACTTTCACATTATAGATAACGTTAGAGTGGTTTTCAAAACAAAAAGTTGTCCCCTTTGTTAACATTAAGTTGTTCCTGGGATCAATTCTTACGTTGGTTACAACGTTAAAGTGGTTTCAAACAACATCGTAATTGTTCCCAACGAGAAGTTGCTCCTGGAAAAAATTTCATGTTATAGATAATGTTAGGGTGGTTTCCAAAAAGAAAAGTTTTTCCTTTTGTTAACGTTAAGTGGTTCCCGGGAGTAACTCTAATGTTGGTTACAACGTAAAAGTAGTATCCAACAACGTTGAAGATGTTCCCAATGACAAGTTGTTCCCGGGAACAACTTAAGAACACTTTTGACGTTATAGATAACGTTAGAGTGGTTTCAAAAAAAAAAAAATTGTCCCTTTTATTAACGTTGACTGGATTCCCTGGATCAACTCTAACGTTGGCTTCAACATTAATGTAGTTTCCTGCCAGGTCGAAGTTCTTCCTTACGAAAAATTGATCCCATGAACAACTTTCACGTTATAGATAATTTTAGAGTGGTTTAAAAAAAAAGTTATTTCCATTGTTAATATTGGGTTGTTCCCGAGATCAAGCTTAACGTTGGTTACAATGTTAAAGTGTTTTCCAACAACGTCGAAGCTGTTCCTAACGAGAAGTTGCTCTCGGAAACAACTTTCACGTTATAGATAACGTTTGAGTGGTTTCCAAAAAAAAAAAAATAGTTCCCTTTGTTAACGTTGAGTGGTTCCCGGTGGCAACTCTAACTTTGGTTACAACGTTTAAGTTGTCTCCTAAAAGGTCAAAGTTGTTCCCAATGAGAAGTTGAATCCGGGAACAGCTTTCACGTTATAGATAACGTTAGAGTGGTTTCCAAAAAGAAAAGTTGTTCCTTTTGTTAACGTTGAGTGGTTCCCAGGAGCAACTCTAAGAACCAGGAGCAACTCTAATGTTGGTTACAACGTAAAAGTGGTTTCCAGCAACGTTGAAGTTGTTCCCAATGACAAGTTGTTCCCGAGAACCACTTTGATGTTATAGATAACGTTAGAGTGGTTTCTAAAAAAAAGAATTGTTCCTTTTGTTAACATTGAGTAGTTCCCGGGGGCAACTCTAACGTTGGTAACAACATTTAAGTGGTTTCTTGTAAGGTTGAAATTGTTCACAACGAGAAGTTGATCCCGAGAACAACTTTCACGTTATAGATAATGTTAAAGTGGTTTCCAAAAAAAAAGTTATTCCCTTTGTTAAAGTTGAGTGGTTCCTAGGAGTAACTCTAACGTTGGTTACAACATAACAGTGGTTTAAATCAATGTTGAAGTTGTTTCCATCGACAAATTGTTCCCGAGAACAACTTTGATGGTATAGATAACGTTAGAGGGGGTTTTTTAAAAATATAGTTCCCTTTGTTAACGTTGAGTTGTTCCAGAGGGCAACTATAACGTTGGTTACAACGTTAAAGTTGGTTTCTTCAAGGTCGAAGTTGTTCCCAATGAGATGTTGACCCCATGAAAAATTTTCACGTTGTAGATAACATCACAGTGGTTTCCAAAAAAAAATGTTGTTCCCTTCGTTAACGTTGAGTGGTTCCCGGGAGCAACTCTAACCTTGGTTAAAATGAAAAACTAATTTCCAGCAACGTTGAAGTTGTTCCTAATGACAAGTTGTTCCTGGGAATAACTTTCATGTTATATATAACGTTAGAGTGGTTTAAAAAAAAGATGTTACTTTTGTTAACGTAGAATTGTTCCTGGGACCAACTATAACGTTGGTTACAACATTATAGTGGTTTCCAAGAACGTCGAAGTTTTTCCCAGCGAGAAATTGTTCCTGAGAAAAAGTTTGACGTCATAGATAACGTTAGAGTGGATTCCAAAAATATAAATTGTTCCCTTTATTAACGCTGAGTGGTTCCCGGGGGCATCTCTGACGTTGGTTACAACGTTAAAGTGGATTCCGAGAACTTCGAAGTTGTTTTCAACGAGAAATCGTTCCCGAGAACATCTTTGACGTTATAGATAACGTTAGAGTGGTTTCCAAAAAATAAAATTGTTCCATTTTTTAACGTTGAGTGGTTCCCGGGGGCAACTCTAACGTTGGTTACAACGTTTAAGTGGTTTCCAGCAAGGTCGAAGTTGTTTCCAACTAGAGGTTGATCCCGGGAACAACTTTCAGGTTATAGATAACGTTAAGGTGGTTTTTGAAAAGAAAATGTGTTCCCTTTGTTAATGTTGAGTGGTTTCCGGGAGCAACTTTAACGGTTGTTACAACATAAAAGTGGTTTCCAACAATATTGAAGTTGTTCCCAACGACAAGTTGTTCTCGAGAATAACTTTGACGTTATAAAGAACGTTAGAGTGGTTCCAAAATTTTTTTTTGTTCCCTTTGTTAAAGTTGAGTGGTTCCCTGCAGACAACTCTAACTTTAGTTACAACAATAATGTAGTTTCCTGAAATGTCGAAGTTCTTCCCAACGAGAAGTTAATCCCGGGAACAACATTCACGTTATAGATAATGTTAGAGTGGTTTAAAAAAAACAGTTGTTCCCTTTTTTAACATTGAGTTGTACCCGGGAGCAACTCTAACGTTGGTTACAACGTGAAAGTGGTTTTCAACAACGTCGAAGTTGTTCCCAATGAGAATTTACTTCTGGAAACAACTTTCACGTTATAGATAACGTTAAAGTGGTTTAAAAAAAAGTTGTTCTATTTTTTATTGTTGAGTTGTTCCCGGAAGCAACTATATTGTCGGTTAGAACGTAAAATCTGTTTCCAGCAGTGTTGAAGTTTTTACCAACGATAAGTTGTTCCCAAGAATAACTTTCATGTTATTGATAACGTTCGAGTAGTTTCCAAAAAAATAAAGTTGTTCCCTTTGTTAACGTTTTATGGTTCCTGGGAGCAACTATAACGTCGATTACAACGTAAAATTGGTTTAAAGTTGTTCCCAACATCGAAGTTGTTCCCGGGAGCAATTCTTACTTTGGTTACAACGTTAAAGTGGTTTCTAACAACGTCGAAGTTGTTCCCAACGAGAAGTTGGTCCCAGAAACAATTTTCACGTTATAGATAATGTTAGGGTGGTTTCCAAAAAGAAAAGTTGTTCCTTTTATTAACGTTAACTGGTTCCCGGGAGCAACTCTAACGTTGGTTACTACGTAAAAGTAGTATCCAACAACGTTGAAGATGTTCCCAATGACAAGTTGTTCCCGAGAACAACTTTGACGTGATAGATAACGTTAGAGTGGTTTCCAAAAAAAAAATTGTCCCCTTTTTGAACGTTGACTGGATTACAAGGAGCAACTCTAACGTTGGTTACAACATTAATGTAGTTTCTTGCAAGGTCAAAGTTCTTCCCAACGAAAAATTGATCCCGGGAACAACTTTCACGTTATAGATAATTTTAGAGTTGTTTCAAAAAAAAAAGTTGTTTTCATTGTTAACATTGGGTTATTCCCGGGAGCAATTCTAACGTTGGTTACAATGTTAAAGTGGTTTCCAACAACGTCGAAGCTGTTCCAAACGAGAAGTTGCTCTCGGAAACAATTTTCACGTTATAGATAACATTAGAGTGGTTTCCAAAAAAAAAAAAGTTCCCCTTGTTAACGTGGAGTGGTTCTCGGTGGCAACTCTAACGTTAGTTACACGTTTAAGTTGTCTCCTGAATGGTCAAAGTTGTTCCCAACTAGAAGTTGATCCCGTGAACGTCTTTCACGTTATTGATAACGTTAGAGTGCTTTCTAAAAAGAAAAGTTGTTCCCTTTGTTAATGTTGAGTGGTTCCCAGGAGCAACTCTAATGTTGGTTACAACGTAAAAGTGGTTTCCAGCAACGTTGAAGTTGTTCCCGAGAACAACTTTGACGTTATAGATAACTTTAGACTGGTTTCAAAAAAAAATAATTGTTCCTTTTGTTAACGTTGAGTAGTTCGCGATGGCAACTCTAACATTGGTAACAACATTTAAGTGGTTTCTTGTTAGGTCAAAGTTGTTCTCAACGAGAAATTGATCCCGGGAATAACTTTCACGTTATAGATAATGTTAGAATGGTTTCCAAAAAAAAAGTTGTTCCCTTTGTTAACGTTGAGTGGTTCCCAGGAGTAACTCTAACGTTGGTTACAACATAAAAGTGATTTCCATCAACGTTGAAGTTGTTTCCATCGACAAATTGTTCCTGACAACATCTTTGACTTTATAGATAACGTTAGAGTGGTTTTCAAAAAATATTGTTCCCTTTGTTAACGTTGAGTTGTTCCCGGAGGCAACTCTAACATTGGTTACAACGTTAAAGTGGTTTTTTGCAAGGTCGAAGTTGTTTCCAAAGAGATGTTGACCCCGAGAACAATTTTCACCTTAGAGATAAAGTTAGAGTGGATTCTAAAAATAAAATTTGTTCACTTTGTTAACGTTGAGTGGTTCCCGGGAGCATATCTAACGTTGTTTAGAACTTAAAAGTGGTTCCAGCATCGTTGAAGTTGTTCCTAACGACAAGTTGTTCCTGGTAATAACTTTCACGTTATACATAAAGTTAGAGTGGTTTAAAAAAAAAGATGTTATCTTTTGTTAACGTTGAATTGTTCTCGGGACCAACTATAACGTTGGTTACAACATTAAAGTGGTTTCCAAGAACGTCGAAGTTGTTCCCAACGAGATGTTGTTCCTGAGAAAAACTTTGACGTTATAGTTGATTCCAAAAATAAAAATTGTTCTTTTTGTTAATGTTGAGTGGTTCCTGAGAGCAACTCTGGCGTTGGTTACAACGTTAAAGTGGTTTTCGAGAACGTCGAACTTGTTCTCAACAAGAAATCGTTCCCGAGAACATCTTTGACGTTATAGATAACGTTAGAGTGGTTTCCAAAAAATAAAATTGTTCCCTTTGTTAACGTTGAGTTGTTCCCGGGGGCAACTCTAACGTTGGTTACAAGGTTTAACTAGTTTCCTGCAAGGTCGAACTTGTTTCCAACGAGAAGTTGATCCCGGGAATAACTTTCACGTTAAAGATAACGTTATGGTGGTTTCTGAAAAGAAAATGTGTTCCCTTTGTTAACGTTGGGTGGTTCCCAGAAGCAACTCTTACGTTGGTTAAAACATAAAAGTAGTTTCTAGCAACGTTAAAGTTGTTCACAATGACAAGTTGTTCCCGAGAATAACTTTGACGTTATAAAGAACGTTAGAGTTGTTCCAATTTTTTTTTTGTTCCTTTTGTTAACGTTGAGTGGTTCCCCACGGACAACTCTAACGTTGGATTCAACAATAATGTAGTTTCCTACAAGGTCGAAGTTTTTCCCAACGAGAAGTTAATCCTAGGAACAACATTCACGTTATAGATAATGTTAGAGTGGTTTTAAAAAAAAAATGTTGTTCCCTTTGTTAACATTGAGTTGTACCCGGGAGCAACTTTAACGTTGGTTAGGATGTGAAAGTGGTTTTCAACAGCGTCGAAGTTGTTCCCAATGAGATGTTGCTCCTGGAAAAAACTTTCACGTTATAGATAACGTTAGAGTAGTTTCAATAAATAAAGTTGTTCTCTTTGTTAACATTGAGTTGTTCCCGGAAGCACCTATAACGTTGATTAGGACGTAAAAGTGGTTTCCAGCAGCGTTGAAGTTTTTCCCATGGACAAGTTGTTCCCGAGAATAACTTTCATGTTATAGATAACGTTCGAGTAGTTTCCAAAAAAATAAAGTTGCTCCCTTTGTTAAAGTTTCTTGGTTCTCTAGAGCAACTAAAACATCGATTACAACGTAAAAGTGGTTTCCAGCAACATCAAAGTTGTTCCCAACGAAAACTTGTTCCAGAGAACAACTTTCATGTTATAGATAATGTTAGACTGGTTTCCAAAACAAATATTTGTTCCCTTTGTTAACAATGAGTTGTTCCCGGGAGCAATTCTTACATTGGTTACTACGTTAAAGTGCTTTCCAACAACGTCGAAGTTGTTCCCAACGAGAAGTTTCTCGCGGAAACAATTTCCACGTTATAGATAATGTTAGTGTGGTTTCCAAAAAGAAAAGTTTTTCCCTTAGTTAATGTTAACTGGTTCCTGGAAGCAACTCTAACGTTGGTTACAACGTAAAAGTAGTATCCAACAATGTCGAAGATGTTCCCAACGACAAGTTGTTCCCGAGAACAACTTTGACGTTATAGATAACGTTAGAGTGGTTTCCAAAATTTTTTTTTGTCCCTTTTTTGAACGTTGACTGGATTCCCAGGAGCAACTCTAACGTTGGTTACAACATTAATGTAGTTTCTTGCAAGGTCGAAGTTCTTTTCAACGAAAAATTGATCCCGGGAACAAATTTCACGTTATAGATAATTTTAGAGTGGTTTCCAAAAATAAAAGTTGTTTCCATTGTTAACATTGGGTTGTTCCCGGGAGCAATTCTAATGTTGGTTACAATGTTAAAGTGGTTTCCAACAACGTCGAAGCTGTTCCTAACGAGAAGTTGCTCTCGGAAACAATTTTCACGTTATAGATAACATAAGAGTGGTTTCCAAAAAAAAAAAAAGATCCCTTTGTTAACGTTGAGTGGTTCCCGGTGGCAACTCTAACGTTGGATACACGTTTAAGTTGTCTCCTAAAAGGTCAAAGTTTTTCCCAACGAGAAGTTGATCCCGTGAACAGCTTTCACGTTATTGATAACGTTAGAGTGGTTTCCAAAAAGAAAAGTTGTTCCCTTTGTTAACGTTGAGTGGTTCCCAGGAGCAACTCTAACGTTGGTTACAACGTAAAAGTGGTTTCCATCAATGTTGAAGTTGTTTCCATTGACAAATTATTCCTGACAACAACTTTGACGTTATAGATAACGTTAGAGTGGTTTTCAAAAAATATTGTTTCCTTTGTTAACGTTGAGTTGTTCCCGGGGGCAACTCTAACGTTGGTTACAACGTTAAAGTGGTTTTTTGCAAGGTCGAAGTTGTTTCCAATGAGATGTTGACCCCGGGAACAATTTTCACATTAGAGACAACGTTAGAGTGGATTCTAAAAATAAAATTTGTTCCCTTTGTTAACGTTGAGTGGTTCCCGGGAGCATATCTAATGTTTGTTAGAACTTAAAAGTGGTTTCCGGCATCATTGAAGTTGTTCCTGGTAATAACTTTCACGTTATATATAACGTTAGAGTGGTTTCAATAAAAAAAAAGATGTTACCTTTTGTTAACGTTGAATTGTTCCCGGGACCAACTATAACGTTGGTTACAACATTAAAGTGGTTTCCAAGAACGTCGAAGTTGTTCCCAACAAGAAGTTGTTCCTGAGAAAAACTTTGACGTTATAGATAACGTTAGAGTGGTTTCCAAAAAAAAAGTTGTTTGTTTTGTTAACGTTGAGTGGTTCCCAGTAGCAACTCTAACGTTGGTTACAACTTAAAAGTGGTTTCCAGCAACGTTGAAGTTGTTCCCAATGACAAATTATTTCCTTGAACAACTTTGAGGTTATAGATAAAGTTAGAGTGGTTTCCAAAAAAATATTGTTCGATTTGTTAACGTTGAGTTTTTCCCGGGGGCAACTCTAACATTGGTTACGACGTTAAGGTGGCTTCCTACAAGGTAGATGTTGTTCTCAACGAGAAATCATTTTCGAGAACATCTTTGACGTTATAGATAACGTTAGAGTGTCTTCCGAAAAAAAAGTTGTTCCCTTTGTTAACATTGAGTGGTTCCCAGGAGTAACTCTAACGTTGGTTACAATGTAAAAGCGGTTTCCATCAACGTTGAAGTTATTTCCATATACAAATTGTTCCCGAGAACAACTTTGACGTTATACATAACGTTAGAGTGGTTTTTTAAAAAATATTGTTCCCTTTGTTAACGTTGAGTTGTTCTCGGGGCCAACTCTAACGTTGGTTACAACGTTAAAGTGGTTTTCTGAAAGGTCGAAGTTGTTCTCAATGAGATGTTGACCCCGGAAAAAATTTTCACGTTATAAATAATGTTAGAGTGGTTTCCAAAAAAAAAGTTGTTCCCTTTGCTAATGTTGAGTGGTTCCCGGGAGCAACTCTAACGTTGGTTAGAACGTAAGAGTGGTTTCTGGCAACGTTTAAGTTTTTCCTAATGACAAGTGGTTCCCGGGAATAACTTTCACGTTATATATAACTTTAGAGTGGTTTCCAAATAAAAAAGATGTTACCTTTGTTAACGTTGAATTGTTCCCGGGACCAACTATAACGTTGGTCACAACATTAAAGTGGTTTTCAAGAACATCGAAGTTGTTCCCAACTAGAAGTTATTTTCTGAGAAAAACTTTGACGTTATAGATAACGTTAGAGTGGATTCAAAAAATAAAAATTGTTTCCTTTGTTAACGTTGAGTGGTTCCCGGGAGCAACTCTGACGTTGGTTACAACGTTAAAGTGGTTTCCGAGAACGTCATTGTTGTTCTCAACGATAAATCATTCCCGAGAACATCTTTGAAGTTATAGATAACGTTAGAGTGGTTTCCAAAAAATAAAATTGTTCCCTTTGTTAACGTTGAGAGGTTCCCGAGGGCAACTCTAACGTTTGTTACAATGTTTAACTAGTTTCCTGTAAGGTCGAACTTGTTTCCAACGAGATGTTGATCCCGGGAACAACTTTCACGTTATCGATAACGTTAGGGTGGTTTCTGAATAGAAAATGTGTTCTTTTTGTTAACGTTGAGTGGTTCCCGAAAGCAACTCTAACGTTGGTTACAACATAAAAGTGATTTCTAGCAACGTTAAAGTTGTTCACAACGACAAGTTGTCCCGAGAATAACTTTGACGTTATAAAGAACGTCATAGTGGTTCCAAATTTTTTTTTGTTCCTTTTGTTAACGTCCAGTGGTTCCCCGCGGACAACTCTAATGTTGGATACAACTATAATGCAGTTTCCTGCAAGGTCAAATTTCTTCCCAACCAGAAGTTGACCCCGGGAACAACGTTCACGTTATAGATAATGTTAGAGTTGTTTTCAAAAAAAAAAATGTTGTTCCCTTTGTTAACATTGAGTTATACCAGGGAGCAACTCTAACGTTGGTTACGACGTGAAAGTGGTTTCCAACAACGTCGAAGTTGTTCCTAATAAGAAGTTGCTACCGGAAACAACTTTCACGTTATAGATAACGTTAGAGTGGTTTCAAAAAAAGTTGTTCTCTTTGTTAACATTGAGTTGTTCCCGGAAGCAACTATAACGTTGATTAGAACATAAAAGTGGTTTGCAGCAGCGTTGAAGTTTTTCCCAACAAAAAGTTGTTCCCGAGAATAACTTTCATGTTATAGATAACGTTCGAGTAGTTTCCAAAAAAATAAAGTTGTATCCTTTGTTAACGTTTTGTGTTTCCCGGGAGCAACTTTAACGTCGATTACAACGTAAAAGTGGTTTCCAGCAACATCAAAGTTGTTCCCAACGAGAAGTTGTTCCCGGGAACAACTTTCACATATAGATAACGTTAGATTGGTTTCCAAAACAAAAAGTTTTTCCCTTTGTTAACAATGAGTTGTTCCCGGGAGCAATTCTTACGTTGGTTACAACGTTAAAGTGATTTCCAACAACGTCGAAGTTGTTCCCAACGAGAAGTTTCTCCCGAAACAGTTTTCTCCGAAACAGTTTTCATGTTATAGATAATGTTAGGGTGGTTTTCAAAATAAAAAGTTGTTCCTTTTGTTAATGTTAAGTGGTTTCTGGGAGCAAGGCTAACGGTGGTTACAACGTAAAAGTAGTATCCAACAACGTTGAAGATGTTCCCAACAACAAGTTGTTCCCGAGAAAAACTTTGACGTTATAGATAACGTTAGAGTGGTTTCCAAAAAAAAAATTGTCCCCTTTGTTAACGTTGACTGGATCCCTGGGAGCAACTCTAACGTTGGTTACAATATTAATATAGTTTCATGCAAGGTCGAAGTTCTTCCCAACGAAAAATTGATCTCGGGAACATCTTTAACGTTATAGATAATTTTAGAGTAGTTTCCAAAAAAAAAATTTGATTCTACTGTTAACATTGGGTTGTACCCGGGAGAAACTCTAACATTGGTTACAACGTTAAAGTGGTTTCCAACAACGTCGAAGCTGTTCCTAACGATAAGTTGCTCTCGGAAAAAACTTTCACGTTATAGATAATGTTAGAATGGTTTAAAAAAAAATAGTTCCCTTTGTTAACGTTGACTGGATTCCCGGGAGCAACTCTAACGTTGGTTACGACGTTAATGTAGTTTCCTGCAAGGTCGAAGTTCTTCCCAACGACAAATTGATCCCGAGAACGGCTTTCACGTTATAGATAACGTTAGAGTGGTTTCCAAAAAGAAAAGTTGTTCCCAATGTTAACGTTGAGTGGTTCCTAGGAGCAACTCTTACGTTGGTTACAACTTAAAAGTGGTTTCCAACAATGTTGAAGTTGTTCTTAATGACAAGTTGTTCCCGAGAACAACTTTGACGTTGTAGATAACATTGGAGTGGTTTCCAAAAAAAAAGAATTTTTCTTTTTGTTAATGTTGAGTAGTTCCAGAGGGCAACTCTAACGTTGGTAACAAGGTTTAAGTGATTTCTTGGAAGGTCAAAGTTGTTATGAACGAGAAGTTGATCATGGGAACAACTTTCTACGTTATAGATAATGTTAGAGTAGTTTAAAAAAAAAGGTTGTTCCCTTTGTTAACGTTAAGTGGTTCCTAGGAGTAACTCTAACATTTGTTACAATGTAAAAGTGGTTTCCATCAACTTTGAAGTTGTTTCCATCGACAAATTGTTCCCGAGAACAACTTTGATGTTATAGATAACGTTGGAGTGGTTTTCAAAAAATTATTGTTCCCTTTGTTAACGTTGAGTTGTTCCCGGGGGCAACTTCAACGTTGGTTACAACGTTAAAATGGTTTTCTACAAGGTCGAAGTTGTTCCCAATGAGATGTTGACCCCAGGAACAATTTTCATGTTATAGATAATGTTACAGTGGTTTCAAAAAAAAAGTTGTTCCCTTTGTTAATGTTGAGTGGTTTCCGGGAGCAACTCTAACGTTGGTTAGAACGTAAAAGTGGTTTCCAGCAACGTTTAAGTTGTTCCTAATGACAAGTTGTTCCCGGGAATAATTTTCACGTTATATATAACGTTAGGGTAGTTTTCAAAAAGAAAAAGATGTTACCTTTGTTAACGTTGTATTGTTCCCGTGACCAACTATAACGTTGGTTACAACATTAAAGTGGTTTCGAAGAACGTCGAAGTTGTTCTTGAGAAAAACTTTGAGTGGATTCCAAAAAAAAAATTTGTACCCTTTGTTAACGTTGAGTGGTTCCCGGGAGCAACTCTGACGTTGGTTGCAACGTTAAAGTGGTTTCCGAGAACGTCGAAGTTGTTCTCAGTGAGAAATCGTTTCCGAGAACATCTTTGACGTTATAGATAACGTTAGAGTGGTTTCCAAAAAATAAAATTGTTCCCTTTGTTAACAGGTTATCGTTCCCGGGGGTAACTCTAACGTTGGTTGCAAAGTTTAACTGGTTTCCTGCAATGTCGAAGTTGTTTCCAACGAGAAGTTGATCCCGGGAACAACTTTCACGTTACAGATAACATTAGGGTGGTTTCTGAAAAGAAAATGTGTTTCTTTTGTTAACATTGACTGGTTCCCGGGAGCAACTCTAACGTTGGTTACAACATAAAAGTGGTTTCCAGCAACTTTAAAGTTGTTTCCAATTCCAAGTTGTTCCCGAGAATAACTTTGACGGTATAAAGAACGTTAGAGTGGTTCCAAAAAAAAATTAGATCCCTTTGTTAACGTTTAGTGGTTCCCCGCGGACAACTCTATCGTTGGTTACAATAATATTGTAGTTTCCTACATGGTCAAAGTTCTTCCCAATGAGAAGTCTATCCCGGGAACAACATTCACGTTATAGATAATGTTAGAGTGGTTTAAAAAAAAGTTGTTCCTTTTGTTAACATTGAGTTCTACCCGGAAGCAACTCTAACGTTAGTTACGACGTGAAAGTGGTTTCCAACAATTTCGAAGTTGTTCCCAACGAGAAGTTGCTCCCAGAAACAACTTTCACGCTATAGATAATGTTAGAGTAGTTTAAAAAAAAAGTTGTTCTTTTTGTTAACGTTGAGTTGTTCCCGGAAGCAACTATAACGTTGGGTACAACATAAAAGTTGTTTCCAAGAACGTCGAAGTTTTTTCCGGGTGCAACCATAAAGCTTGTTACAACGTAAAACTGATTTTTGAGAATGTTAAAGTTGTTTCAATGAGAACTTGTTCCCGAGAACAACTTTGACGTTATAGATAACGTTAGAGTGGTTTTCAAAAAAAAATGTTGTTCCCTTTGTTAACGTTTAGTTGTTCCCGGGAGCGACTCTAGCGTTGGTTATAACGTAAAAGTGGTTTCCGGCAACACTAACGTTATTTCTAACGGCAAGTTGTTCCCAGAAACAACTTTCACGTTATTGATAACGTTAAAGTGGTTTAAAAAAAAATTGTTCCTTTGGTTAACGTTGATGAAATTACAATCACGTTTAAATGCTCAAGGCTAACCTAGGGGGAGAGAATAGGTTAGACACTTTTTTCGACTCCCTTAGAAACAAACAAAAGTTTGTCCCTCTAGATTGCTTGTATCACAATATATATATTAATTAAAGACAATTAATCAATATATAAACACAAGTAAAGTGTGATACAAACAAGTAATTGTTACACATACACAATCAATATTATAAAGAGGAAGTCAACATACATAAAGAGTTCTATCTACAATACAAATATTAGAGAGATAGGGATAGAGAAAAGTGGACACAAGATATAACGTGGTAAACATCCCTGGGCTAGCAGCCACCGGCAAACAAAATCCACTAGTAGACAGGACAAGTACAATCTCTCAAGTGACCTCTTCACCTAGAAACTACCCTCTTCACCTAGAAACTACCCTCCTATCCTACTCTAGAAGTTGCCGCCCTATGCTTAACAATCCGACGCTTCACACCTCTTGTCAAGACTTCTTTGCTCACCTTATCTTGATCTACACAACCCAAGGCAAGACTTCTTGCTCAACTATCCGAGTCTTTCCGACTCTAGTCAAGACTTCCTTGCACACCTATCCTAGTTCTTCCAACTCTAGGCAAGAATTCTTGCTTGAATATCCAAGGCTTCACACCTCTAGCCAAGACTTCCTTGCTCGACAATCCGAGGCTTCACACCTCTTGCCAAGACTTCTTGCTCAACACCAAAGGTTTCACACCTATTGTCAAAACTTCCTTCTCACAAGGCATCTAGGTGATCATGAATGCAAAACGCAAACAAGCACGCAACATTGAATGCTATGATCAACACATCCTATGGAAAATACTAGATATGAGCATGAATGCACAAATAACATATAGTCTAGTTAATCATGCATGTGTAATCAATCTAGATTATGTAAGATATGATCAACATTAATCACAACCTAGATACATGTATATGTTTAAACGTGAATCACAAGATAAAATCAATAAACACAAGACCAAGTTTAAATCACAAAAACCTAAAACATGCTAAAATCATATGACAATGTCAAATAAATTTAAGCAAAAGTTCTAGAGCATATTCCTAATCATAGATTCAACAAATCACATGAATAACTCAAAAGAACATAAGCACATGTATTATGTGAGAATTTTGGCCAAGAGAGCCTAATACATGTGAAGAACTATTTTTCTCAAAATCAATCAATCAAAGATCATAAAATAGTCCTAGAATCAAAGCTAGCACAATACAATCCCAAACATGTGATAACATAGGCAAAATCAAAACCTAACTCAACATGTATGATTTCAATTAAAATTCAACCTAGCATTGAAAGTGTTCAAAACACAAATCAAAACACTCACAATATACAAATATATGTAGAAGAAGAAAACCCAAGGCAATTGATCAAGTTTTAAAAGAAAACTTTGAGAGAAAATCAATACCTTAGTTGATTTAGGTGCAGTCCCGTTTTTGTATGATTATACACCAAAAAAAGAGGCAAAATTAACTTAAACCTTCAGAGAAAATATGGAGGATGAATAGATGAACACTCTCAACTTTGAATCACTCAAATCAGAGTTCAAATGAAGAAGTTATGGTGTTTGGAAGGTGAGAAAATTTAGAGAGAAAAATTCTGCACACAAGTTTAAATTTCTTCTTAGAATCAAATGTGAGAGGGAGAGAGATTGTAAAGGAGTGGGAAAGAAGAAAGCAAGAAAGACCAAAATAGCCCTTTTTAGAAGTGCACCCCCGAGATGGCGCGTGGGTATCTCGGGGAAGCAAGGTTGTGCGGCAGAGATTGCCACGCGCCATCTCGTGTATGCACACCTTCATGGCCTTTTGGCCATGGTGCATTCCCTTCGCGCTCCCTAGCGTTCTTCAACCGTTCTCCGGCCTCCGATCTCAGAATTTGAATATGTTTACGGATTACAAATCTTAAATCTCACATGGACATGGAAATATAAGATACTCAACCCAGAAAATAATAATTTGACTCGATATATGAAGACGGAGACAATGTATGAAACATGAGTTGAAAGTGTAGTATCTTTTGACTTAGAACTTGAAATCAATAGTGTGAGTAACCAAAATGACCGGAACTCAATCAAGAATGATTTAAGACTAAATCCAAGTTCAATGTCCATGTTATACAAACATATACACACATAAACATAATTCACACTAGAATGCAAACTACATAGAGATAGTTTCCAATCATGCATATTCCAAAACATGTTATTTCCAAACTAATGTATGAGCATTCATCTTAAAGTGTGTGAATGTGTTATACATGGTGCAAAATGATGTAGGGACACATATGAATGAATTGTATGTGTGTGCCTATAATGGTGCACAATGATGCAGGGACACAAATGTATGATATGTGTGTGTGTGTGCCTAAGCCTTGTAAGAGAAAGATAAGGTCTTAGTATACCTTTATAGAACCAAATTGCATCCTTTCTCTTTGAAGACTTAGAACTTTCTTTGACTTGTTGTTTCTTTTTCCTTGAAGCTTGAATCATCATGAACCTAAACAACTAAGTCATTACAAGTAAACATCATTTTGATATGGAATTCATGCCAACACAAACTAAAACCTAACAGTTGAGTTGTTCTCGGAAGCAACTATAACATTAGTTAGAACAAAAAAGTTGTTTCCAAGAACGTCGAAGTTTTTCCTAACGAGAATTTTTTCCCAAGAACAACTTTGATGTTATAGATAACGTTAGAGTGGTTTTCAGAAAAAACGTTGTTCCCTTTGTTAACGTTTAGTGGTTCTCGAGAGCATCTCTAACGTTGATTATAGTGTAAATATGGTTTCTAGCAACGTTAAAGTTTTTTCCAACGACAAGTTGTTCCCGGAAAAAAATTTCACGTTACAGATAACGTTAGAGTGGTTTAAAAAAAATGTTGTTCCCTTTATTAGCGTTGAATTTTTGCCGGGTGCAACCGTAACGTTGGTTACAACGTAAAACTGGTTTTTGAGAACGTCAAAGTTCTTCCAAACGATAAGTCGATCCCGAGAAAAAGTTTGACGTTATAGAAAACGTTAGAGTGGTTTCCAAAAAAAAAATGTTGTTCCCTTTGTTAACGTTGGGTGGTTCCCGGGAGCAACTCTAACGTTGGTTATAACGTAAAAGTGGTTTCCAACAACGTTAAAGTTATTTCTAACAGCAAGTTGTTCCCAGGAATAACTTTCATGTTATAGATAACGTTAGAGTGGTTTCCAAAAAAGGTTGTTCCCATGATTAACGTTGAGTTGTTCCTGGGAGTAACAATAACATCGGTTATAACGTAAAAGTGGTCTCCAAGAACGTCGAAGTTGTTCCCAACGAGAAGTTGTTCTCGTGAAGAACTTTCACGCTATAGATAACGCTAGAGTGGTTTCCAAAAAAAAAAAGTTGTTCCCTTTGTTAACGTTGAGTGGTTCCCGGGAGTAGTTCTAACGTTGGTTAGAAAGTAAAAGTGGTTTCCATCAACGTTGAAGTTGTTTCCAACAACAAATTGTTCCCGAGAACAACTATGACGTTATAAATAACGTTAGACTGGTTTCAAAAATAAATGTTCCCTTTGTTAACATTGAGTTGTTCCCAGGGGCAACTCTAACGTTGGTTAAAACGTTAAAGTGGTTTTCTCCAAGGTCAAAGTTGATCCCAATGGGATGTTGACCCCGAGAACAATTTTCACGTTATAGATAACGTTAGAGTTTTTTCCAAATAAAAATTTGTTCTCTTTGTTAACGTTGAGTGGGTTTTGGGTGCAACTCTAACGTTTGTTAGAACGTAAAAGTGGTTTCCAGTAACGTTGAAGTTGTTCCTAATGACAAGTTGTTCCCGGGATTAACTTTCACGTTATATATAACGTTATAATGGTTTCCATAAAAAAAATTTGTTACCTTTGTTAACGTTGAATTGTTCCCGGAACCAACTATAACGTTGGTTACAACATTAAAGTGGTTTCCAAGAACGTCGAAGTTGTTCCCAACGAGAAGTGGTTCCTGAGAAAAACTTTGACGTTATAGATAACGTTAGAAGGGATTCCAAAAAAAAAAATTGTTCCCTTTGTCAACGTTGAGTGGATCCCGGGAGCAACTCTGACGTTGGTTACAACGTTAAAGTAACTTCTGAGAACGTCGAAGTTGTTCTCAACGAGAAGTCATCCCCGAGAACATCTTTCACGTTATAGATAACGTTAGAGTGGTTTCCAAAATATAAAATTGTTCCATTTGTTAATGTTAAGTGTTTCCCGGGGGCAACTCTAACGTTGGTTACAACGTTTAAGTGGTTTCTTGCAAGGTCGAAGTTTTTCTCAACGAGAAGTTGATCCCGGGAACAACTTTCACGTTATAGATAACGTTAGGGTGGTTTTTAAAAAGAATATGTGTTCCCTTTGTTAACATTTAATGGTTCCCGGGTGCAACTCTAACGTAGGTTACAACGTAAAAGTGGTTTTCAGCAATGTTAAAGTTGTTCCCAACGACAAGTTGTTCCTGAGAACAAATTCGACGTTATAGATAACGTTAGAGTGGTTCTTTAAAAAAATTGTTCCCTTTGTTTACGTTGAGTGATTTCTCGAGGGCAACTCTAACGTTGGTTACAACAATAATGTTGTTTCATGCAAAGACAAAGTTCTTCTAAACGAGTAGTTGATCCCGGGAACATCATTCACGTCATAAATAATGTTAGAGTGTTCTAAAAAAAAGGTTGTTCCCTTTGTTAACGTTGAGTTGTTCCCGGGAGCAACTCTAACGTTGGTTACAACGTTTAAATGGTTTAATGCAAGTTCGAAGTTGTTCCCAATGAGAAGTTGATCCCGGAACAACTTTCACATTATAGATAACGTTAAAGTGCTTTCGAAAAAGAAAAGTTGTTCCTTTTTTTAACGTTGAGTGGTTCCCGGGATAACGTTGGTTACAACGTAAAAGTGGTTTCCAGCAAATTAAATTTGTTCCCAACGACAAGTTGTTCCCAAGAACAACTTTGATGTTATAGATAACGTTAGATTGGTTTCCAAAAAATTGTTCCATTTGTTAACGTTGAGTGGTTCCCGGGGGCAACTCTAACGTTGGTTACAACGTTTAAGTGGTTTCCTGCAAGGTCAAAGTTTTTCCCAACGGGAAATTGATCCAAGGAACAACTTTCATGTTATAGATAATGTTAGAGTGGTTTCCAAAAAAAAACTTGTTCCATTTGTTAACGTTGAGTGGTTTTCGGGATCAACTCTAACTTTGGTTACAACGTAAAAGTGGTTTCGAGCAACGTTGAAGTTTTTCCCAACGATAAGTTTTTCCCAGGAACATCTAACACATAACAGATATTGTTTGAGTGGTTTAAAAAAAAAGATTGTTCTCTTTGTTAATGTTTAGTTGTTCCTGGGGGCAATTCTAACGTTGGTTAGAACGTTTAAGTGGTTTCCTGCAAGGTCGAAGTTGCACCGAACGAGAATTTGATCCCGAGAACAACTTTCACTCTATAGATAATTTTAGAGTGGTTTCCAACAAAAACGTTATTCCCTTTGTTAACGTTGAGTGGTTCCCGGGAGCAACTCTAACGTTGGTTACAACGTAAAAGTGGTGTCCAGCAACGTTGAAGTTGTTCCCAACGACAAGTTATTCCCGAGAACAACTTTGACGTTATAGATAACGTTCGAGTGGATTCAAAAAAAATAAAGAATTGTTCATTTTTTTAATGTTGAGTGGTTCCCGGGGGAAACTCTAACGTTGGTTACAACGTTAAATTGGTTTCCCGTAAGGTCGAAGTTGTTCCCAATGAGATGTTGACCCCAAGATCAATTTTCACGTTATAGATAACGTTAGAGTGGTTTCCAAAAAAAAAAAGTTGTTCCCGTTGTTAACATTGTTAACGTTGAGTTGTTTCTGGGAGCAACTTTAATGTTGGCTAGAACGTAAATGTTGTTTCCAAAAATGTTTAAGTTGTTCTTAATGACATGTTGTTCCCGGGAATAACTTTCGCGTTATATTTAAAGTTATATTAGTTTCCAAAAAAAAAGATGTTCCCTTTGTTAACGTTGAATTGTTCCTGGGAGCAATAATAACATTGGTTACAACGTTAAAGTGGTTTCCAACGAGAAGTTGCTCTTGAAAAAAACTTTGAAGTTATAGATAACATTAGAGTGGATTCCAAAAAATAAATTTTGTTCCCTTTGTTAACGTTGAGTGGTTCCCGGGAGCAACTCTGACGTTGGTTACAACGTTAAAGTGGTTTCCAAGAACGTCGAAGTTCTTCTCAACGAGAAGTTATTCTCAACGAGAAGTTATTCCCGAGAACATCTTTCACATTATAGATAACGTTAGAGTGGTTTCCAAAATATAAAATTGTTCCATTTTTTAACGTTAAGTGGTTCCTGGGGGTAACTCTAACGTTGGTTACAACGTTTAAGTGGTTTCTTGCAAGGTCGAAGTTTTTCCCGAACGAGAAGTTGATCCCGGGAACAACTTTCACGTTATAGATAACGTTAGGGTGGTTTTTGAAAAGAAAATGTGTTTCCTTTGTTAACGTTGAGTGGTTTTCGGGAGCAACTCTAACGTTGGTTACAACGTAAAAGTGGTTTTTAGCAACGTTAAAGTTGTTCCCAACGACAAGTTATTCCCGAGAAAAAATTCGACGTTATAGATAACGTTAGAGTGGTTCTAAAAAAATTGTTCTCTTTATTTACGTTGAGTGATTCCCCGGGGGTACCTCTAACGTTGTTTACAACAATAATGTAGTTTCTTGCAAGGTTAAAGTTCTTCCCAACGAGTAGTTGATCTCAGGAACATCATTTACATTATAGATAATGTTAAAGTGTTCTAAAAAAAAAGTTGTTCCCTTTGTTAACGTTGAGTTGTTCCTGGGAGCAACTCTAACATTGGTTACAACGTTTCAATAAGTTCCTGCAAGGTCGAAGTTGTTCCCAACGAGAAATTGATCCCGTAAAAAACTTTCACATTATATATAACATTAGAGTGGTTTCGAAAAAGAAAAGTTTTTCCCTTTATTAACATTGAGTTGTTCCCGGGAGCAACACTAACGTTGGTTACAACGTAAAAGTGGTTTCCAGTAAATTAAAGTTGTTCCCAATGACAAGTTGTTCACGAGAACAACTTTGACATTATAGATAACGTTAGAGTGGTTTCTAAAAAAAAATGTTCCATTTGTTAACGTTGAGTGGTTTCCGGGGGCAACTCTAACGTTGGTTACAACGTTTAAGTGGTTTCCTGCAAGTTCGAAGTTTTTCCCAACGAGAAATTGATCCAGGGAACAACATTCACGTTATAGATAATGTTAGAGTGGTTTCCAATTGAAAAGTTGTTCCATTTGTTAACGTTGAGTGGTTCCCGGGATCAACTCTAACGTTGGTTACAACGTAAAAGTGGTTTCGAGCAACGCTGAAGTTTTTCCCAGTGACAAGTTGTTCTTGGGAACAACTTTGACATTACAGATAATGTTAGAGTGGTTTAAAAAAAAGAAAGATTGTTCCCTTTGTTAACATTGAGTGGTTCCTGGGGGCAACTATAACGTTGGTTACAACGTTTAAGTGGTTTCTTACAAGGTCGAAGTTGCTCCGAACGAGAATTTGATACCGGGAACAACTTTCACTCTATAGATAATTTTAGAGTGGTTTCCAACAAAAAAGTTATTTTCTTTGTTAACGTTGAGTGGTTTCCAGGAGCAACTCTAACGTTGGTTACAACGTAAAAGTGGTGTCCAACAATGTTGAAGTGTTTCCCAACGACAAGTTGTCCCGAGAACAACTTTGACGTTATAGATAACTTTATAGTTGTTTCCAAAAAAAAAAGAATTGATCCTTTTGTTAACGTTGAGTGGTTCCCAGGGGAAACTTTAACGTTGGTTACAACGTTAAAGTGGTTTCCTGTAAGGTCGAAGTTCTTCCCAATGAGATGTTGACCCCAGGAACAATTTTCACGTTATATATAACGTTAGATTGGTTTCCAAAAAAAAAGTTGTTTCCGTCGTTAATGTTGAGTTGTTCCCGGGAGCAACTCTAACGTTGGTTATAACGTAAAAGTTGTTTCCAGCAACGTTGAGGTTATTCCTAATGACAAGTTGTTTCCAGCAACGTTGAGGTTATTCCTAATGACAAGTTGTTTCTGGGAATAACTTTCACGTTATAATTATCGTTAAAATAGTTTCCAAAAAAAAAGATGTTCCCTTTGTTAATGTTGAATTGTTTCCGGGAGCAACAATAACATTAGTTACAACATTAAAGTTGTTTCTAAGAATGTCGAAGTTGTTCCCAACGAGAAGTTACTTATGAAAAAAACTTTGAAGTTATAGATAACGTTTGAGTGGATTCCAAAAAATAAATTTTGTTCCCTTTGTTAACGTTGAGTGGTTCCCGGGAGCAACTCTGACGTTGGTTACAACGTTAAAGTGGTTTCCGAGAACGTCGAAGTTGTTCCCAATGAGAGGTCGTTCCTGATAGCATATTTGAAGTTATAGATAACATTAAAGTGGCTTCCAAAAAATAAAATTGTTCCCTTCGTTGACGTTGAGTGGTTCCCGGGGGCAACTCTAACGTTGGTTACAAAGTTTAACTGGTTTCCTGCAAAGTCGAAGTTGTTTCCAACAAGAAGTTGTTCCCAGGAACAACTTTCACGTTATAGATAACGTTAGGGTGGTTTCTGAAAAGAAAATGTGTTCCCTTTGTTAACGTAGAGTGGTTCAAGGGAGAAACTCTAACGTTGGTTACAACTTAAAAGTGGTTTCCAGCAACCTTAAAGTTATTCCCAATTACAAGTTGTTCCCGAGAACAACTTTGAAGTTACAGATAACGTTAGAGTGGTTTCCAAAAAAAAAAATTGTTACTTTTGTTAACGTTGAGTGGATTCCTGGGGGCAACTCTAACATTGGTTAGAACGTTAATGTTGTTTTCTACAAGGTCGAAGTTCTTCCCAACGAGAAGTTGATCCCGGGAATAACATTCACGTTATAGATAATGTTAGAGTGGTTTCCAAAAAAAAGTTGTTCCATTTGTTAACATTGAGTTGTTCCCGAAAGCAACTCTAACGTTGGTTACAAAGTGAAAGTGGTTTCCAACAACGTCGAAGTTGTTCCCAACAAGAAGTTGCTCCCGGAAATAACTTTCACATTATAGATAACATTAGAGTGGTTTCCGAAAAGAAAAGGTGTTCCCTTTGTAATCGTTGAGTGGTTCCCGGGAGCAACTCTTACATTGGTTACATCGTAAATGTGGTTTCCAACAATGTTAAAGTTGTTCCCAATGACAACGTTGACAATACAAATAACGTTAGAGTTGTTTCTAAAAAAAAAAATGTTCCCTTTGTTAACGTTGAGTGGTTCCTCGGAAGTAATTCTAAGTTGGTTACAACATTAATGTAGTTTTCTGCAAGGTCGAAGTTCTTCCGAATGAGAAGTTGATCCCGGTAAAACCATTCACATTAAAAATAATGATAGAGTGGTTGATCTCTTTGTTAACAAAGAGTTGTTCCCAGGAGCAACTCAAAAGTTTGTTACAACGTTAAAGTAGTTTCCAACAACGTTGAAGTTGTTCTCAAGAAAAACTTTGACGTTGTAGATAATGTTAGAGTTGTTTCCAAAAAAAAAAAATTTATTCCCTTTGTTAATGTTAAGTGGTTCCCGGGAGTAACTCTGACGTTTGTTACAACGTCGAAGTGGTTTCTAAGAACGTCGAAGTTGTTCCCGTCGAGAAGTTGTTTTCGAGAACAACTTTGACGTTATAGATAACGTTAGAGTGGTTTCCCAAAAAAAAATGTTCACTTTGTTAACATTGAGTTGTTCCCGGGAGCAACTATAACGTTTGTTACAACGTTAAAGTGGTTTCCAAGAACGTCACATTTGTTCCTAACAAGAAGTTGTTCCCAAGAAAAACTTTGATGTTATAGATAAAGTTAGAGTGGTTTCCAAAAAAAATGAATTGTTCCCTTTGTTAATGTTAAGTGGTTCCCAAGGGCAACTCTAACGTTGGTTACAACGTTTAAGTGTTTTCCCACAATGTTGAAGTTGTTCCCAACGAGAAGTTGCTCTCTGGAAAAACTTTCACGTTATAGATAACGTTGAGTGGTTTCCAAAAAGAGAAGTTGTTTCCTTTGTTAATATTGAGTGGTTCCCGGGAGCAACTCTAACGTTGGTTACAAAGTATAAGTGGTTTCTAGCAACGTTGAAGTTGTTCCCAACGACAAGTTGTTCCTAACAAAAAGTTGTTCCCCGAGAACAATTTTGACGTTATTGATAACGTTAGAGTGGTTTCCAAAAAAAAAAGTTGTTCCCCTTGTTAACGTTGATTGGTTTCCAGGGGTAACTCTAACATTGATTACAACATTTAAGTGGTTTCCTACATGGTCGAAGTTGTTCCCAATGAGAAGTTGATTCTGGGAATAACTTTCACGTTATAGATAATGTTAGAGTGGTTTCCTAAAAAAAAGTTGTTCCCTTTGTTAACGTTAAGTGGTTCTCGGGTTCAGCTCTAACGTTCCTTACAACGTAAAAGTGGTTTCCAACAACGTTGAAGTTGTTCCCAATGACAAATTATTCCCGAGATCAACTTTGACGATATTGATAACGTTAGAGTGATTTCCAAAAAAAAAATGTTCCCATTGTTAACGTTGAGTTTTTTCAGGGGGAAACTCTAACGTTGGTTACAACGTTAAGGTGGTTTCCTACAAGGTCGATGTAGTTCCCAATGAGAAGTTGATCCTGGGAGCAACTCTAACTTTAGTTAGAACGTAAAAGTGGTTTCCAGCAACGTTGAAGTTATTTCTAATGACAAGTTGTTTCCGGAAACAACTTTCACGTTAAATATAACGTTAGAGTGGTTTCCAAAAAAAACGATGTTCCCTTTGTTAACGTTCAGTTGTTCCCGGGAGCAACTATAACGTTGGTTAGAACGTTAAAATGGTTTCCAAGAATGACAAAGTTGTTCCCAACGAGAAGTTGTTCCCGAGAAACACTCAGAGTGGTTATAGATAACGTTAGTTTAATTCTAAAAAATAAAAATTGTTCCCTTTTTTAACGTTGAGTTGGTTCCTGGGAGCAACTCTGACCTTGGTTACAACGTTAAAGTGGTTTCGAGAACGTCAAAGTTGTTACCGAGAACATCTTTAACATTATAGATAACGTTTGAGTTGTTTCAAAAAAATAAAAATTGTTCCCTTTGTTAACAATGAGTGGTTTCCGGGAGCAACTCTGACTTTTATTACAACGTTAAAGTGGTTTTCAAGATTGTCGAAGTTGTTCCCATTGAGAAGTTGTTCCCGAGAACAACTTTGACGTTATAGATAATGTTAGAGTGGTTTCAAAATAAATAAAAGTTGTTCCTTTTGTTAACGATGATTGGTTCCCGGGAGCAACTCAAACGTTGGTTAGATTGTAAAAGTGGTTTCCAACAACAGTGAAGTTGTTTCCAATGACATGTATTTCCCAGGAACAACTTTCACGTTATATATAACGTTGGAGTGGTTTCAAAAAAAAGAACAAGTCCATTTGTTAACGTAGAGTTGTTCCCGAGAGCAACTATAACATTGGTTACAACGTTAATGTAGTTTCCTACTAGGTCGAAGTTCTTCCCAACGAGAAGTTGATCCCGAGAACAACATTCAGGTTATAGATAATGTTAGAGTGGTTTACAAAAAAAAGTTGTTCCATTTGTTAACATTGAGTTGTTCCCGGGAGCAACTCTAACGATGGTTACAACGTGAAAGTGGTTTTCAACAACGTCGAAGTTGTTCCAAACAAGAAGTTGCTACCGGAAACAACTTTCACGTTATAGTTAACGTTAGAGTGGTTTCAAAAAAAAAACTTGTTGCCTTTGTTAAAGTTGAGTAGTACTCGGGAGCAACTCTAACGTTGGTTACAACGTAAAAGTGGTTTTCAGCAATGTTGAAGTTGTTCCCAATGATAATTTATTCCCGAGAACAACTTTGAAGTTATAGATAACGTTAGAGCGGTTTAAAAAAAATGAATTGTTCCCTTTGTTAACGTTGAGTGGTTTCCGGGGCAACTCTAACGTTGGTTACAACGTTTAAGTGGTTTTCTGCAATGTTGAAGTTGTTCCCAACGAGAAGTTGCTTCTGGGAACAACTTTCACATTATAGATAACGTTAGAGTGGTTTCCAAAAAGAAAGGTTTTTCCCTTTGTTAATGTTGTGTGGTTCCCAGGAGTAACTCTAATGTTGGTTACAACGTAAAAGTGGTTTCAAGCAATGTTGAAGTTGTTCCCAACGACAAGTTGTTATTGAGAACAACTTTGACGTTATAGATAACGTTAGAGTGGTTTCCAATGAGAAAAGTTGTTCCCTTTGTTAACGTTTAAAAGTTCCAAGGGGCAACTCTTACGTTGGTTACAAAGTTGGTTACAACTTTTAAGTGGTTTCCTGTAAAGTCGTAGTTTTTCCCAACGAGAAGTTGATCCCTGGATAAACTTTCACTTTATTGATAATGTTACACTGGTTTCGAAAACAAAAAGTTGTTCCCTTTGTCAACGTTGAGTGGTTACGGGGTGCAGCTCTAACGTTAGTTACAACGTAAAAGTTGTTTCCATCAACGTTGAAATTGTTCTTAATGACAAATTATTCCCTAGAACAATAGTGACGATAAAGATAACGTTAGAGTGGTTTCCAAAAAAAAAATGTTCCCTTTGTTAACATTGAGTTGTTCCCGGGGGCAACTCTAACGTTGGTTACAATGTTAAGGTGGTTTCGTACAAGGTCGATGTTGTTCCCAATTAGAAGTTGATCTCGAGAGAACCTCTAACATTGGTTAGAACGTAAAAGTGGTTTCCAGCAATGTTGAAGTTGTTCCTAATGACAAGTTGTTCCTGGAAACATCTTTCACGTTATATATAACGTTAGAGTAGTGTAAAAAAAAAAGATGTTCCATTTGTTAACTTTCAATTGTTCCCGGGAGCAACTTTAACGTTGGTTACAACGTTAAAGTGGTTTCCAACGAGAAGTTGTTCCCGAGAAAAACTTTGAAGTTCTAGATAACGTTAGATTTGATTCAAAAAAATAAAAATTGTTCCCTTTTTTAACGTTGATTTGTTCTCAGGAGCAACTCAGACGTTTGTTACAACGTTCAAGTGGTTTCCGAGAACGTCGAAGTTGTTACCGAGAACATCTTTGACTTTATAGATAAAGTTAGAGTGGTTTCTAAAAAATAAAAATTATTCCCTTTGTTAAAGTTGAGTGGTTTCCGGGAGCAATTCTGACGTTGGTTACAACATTAAAGTTGTTTCCAAGAACATCGAAATTGTTCCCATCGAGAAGTTGTTCCTGAGAACAACTTTGACGTAATAGATAACGTTAGAGTGGTTTCCAAAAAAAAAGTTGTTCCTTTTGTTAACATTGAGTGGTTCCCAGGAGCAACTCTAACGTTGGTTAGAAGGTAAAGGTTGTTTCCAGCAACAATGAAGTTGTTTCCAACGACAGGTTGTTCCAGAGAACAACTTTCACGTTATATATAACATTTGAGTTGTTTCCAACAAAAAAAGTTGTTCCATTTGTTAACGTTGAGTTTTTCTCGACTGCAACTATAACGTTTGTTACAACGTTAAATTGATTTCAAAGAAAGTTGAAGTTGTTCCCATCGAGAAGTTGTTCCTGAGAACATCTTTGACGTTATAGATAACGTTATAGTGGTTTCCAAAAAAAAAGTTGTTGCCTTTGTTAACGTTAAGTGGTTCCCGGGAGCAACTCTAACATTGGTTACAACGTAAAAGTGGTTTTTTGCAACGTTGAAGTTGTTCCCAGGAACATCTTTCACATTATAGATAGCGTTAGAGTTGTTTCCAAAAGGAAAAGTTGTTCCTTTTTGTAAGTGTTGAGTGGTTTTCGGGAGCAACTCTAACGTTGGTTACAACGTAAAAGTGGTTTCCAGCAATGTTGAAGTTGTTCCCAATGATAAGTTATTCCCAAGAACATCTTTGACGTTATAGATAACGTTAGAGCGGTTTAAAAAAATGAATTGTACTCTTTGTTATCGTTGAGTGGTTCCCGGGGGCAACTCTAACGTTGGTTACAACGTTTAAGTGGTTTCTTGCAATATTGAAGTTGTTCCCAACGAGAAGTTGCTCCCGGGGAACAACTTTCACGTTATAGATAACATTAGATTGGTTTCCAAAAAGAAAGGTTTTTCCCTTTGTTAATGTTGAGTGGTCCCCAGGAGTAACTCTAACGTTGGTTACAACGTAAAAGTGGTTTCCAGCAATGTTGAAGTTGTTCCCAACGACAAGTTGTTATCGAGAACAACTTTGACGTTATAGATAATGTTAGAGTGGTATCCAATGAGAAAAGTTGTTCCCTTTGTTAACGTTTAAAGGTTCCAAGGGCCAACTCTTACGTTGGTTACAATGTTTAAGTGGTTTCCTGTAAAGTCGTAGTTTTTCCCAACGAGAAGTTAATCCCTGGAACAACTTTTACTTTATAGATAATGTTACACTGGTTTCCAAAAAAAGGAGTTGTTCCCTTTGTCAACGTAGAGTGTTCCGAGGTGCAGCTCTAACGTTGGTTACAATGTAAAAGTGGTTTCCATCAACGTTGAAATTGTTTCTAATGACAAATTATTCCCTAAAACAATAGTGACGATGAAGATAACGTTAGAGTGGTTTCCAAAAAAAAAATGTTCCCTTTGTTAACGTTGAGTTGTTCCCGGGGGCAACTCTAACGTTGGTTACAATGTTAAGGTGGTTTCGTACAAGGTCGATGTTGTTCCCAATTAGAAGTTGATCTCGGGAGCAACTCTAACGTTGGTTAGAACGTAAAAGTGGTTTCCAGCAATGTCAAAGTTGTTCCTAATGACTTGTTGTTCCTGGAAACAACTTTCACGTTATATATAACGTTAGAGTGTTGTCCAAAAAAAAAGATGTTCCCTTTGTTAACTTGCAATTGTTCCTGGGAGCAACTATAACGTTGGTTACAACGTTAAAGTGGTTTCCAACGAGAAGTTGTTCCCGAGAAAAACTTTGATGTTATAGATAACGTTAGACTTGATTCAAAAAAACAAAAATTGCTCCCTTTTTAACGATGATTTGTTCCCGGGATCAACTCTGATGTTTGTTACAACGTTAAAGTGGTTTCCGAGAACGTCGAAGTTGTTACCGAGAACATCTTTGACGTTATAGATAAAGTTAGAGTGGTTTCCAGCAACGTTGAAGTTGTTCCAATGATAAATTATTCCCAGCAACAACTTTCACGTTTTAGATAACGTTAGAGTGGTTTCCAAAAAAAAAATGTTCCCTTTGTTAACGTTGAGTTATTCCCGGGGGCAACTCTAACGTTGATTACAATGTTAAGGTGGTTTCCTATAAGGTTGATGTTGTTCCGAATGAGAAGTTGATTTCGGGAGCAACTCTAACGTTGTTTAGAAGGTAAAAGTGGTTTTCAGCAACGTTGAAGTTGTTCCTAATGACAAGTTGTTCCCGGAAATAACTTTCAAGTTATATATAACGTTAGAGTTGTTTCAAAAAAAAAGATGTTCCCTTTGTTAACGTTCAGTTGTTCCTGGAGCAACTATAATGTTGGTTACATTGTAAAAGTGGTTTCCAGCAACGTTGAAGTGGTTCCCAACGATAAGTTGTTCCCGAGAAGAACTTCGACGTTATAGATAACGTTAGAGTCGATTCTAAAAAATAAAATTTGTTCTGTTTGTTAATGTAGAGTGGTTTTCGAGAGCAACTCTGACGTTTGTTACAACGTTATAGTGGTTTTCGAGAACGTCAAAGTTGTTACCGACAACATCTTTGACGTTATAGAAAATGTTAGAGTGGTTTCCAAAAAATAAAAATTGTTCCCTTTGTTAACGTTGAGTGGTTTCCAGGAGCAACTCTAACGTTGGTTACAACGTTAACGTAGTTTCCAAGAACGTCGAAGTTGTTCCCATCGAGAAGTTGTTCCCATCGAGAAGTTTTTCCCATCGAGAAGTTGTTCCCGAGAACAACTTTGACGTAATAGATAACGTTAGAGTGGTTTCAAAAAAAAAAGTTGTTCCTTTTGTTAACGTTGAGTGGTTCCAGGGTGCAAAACTAATGTTGGTTATAACGTAAAAGTGGTTTCCAGCAACAATGAAGTTGTTTCCAACGACAGGTTGCTCATGGGAACAAATTTCACGTTATATATAAAATTAGAGAGGTTTCTAAAAAAAAAGGTTTTCCTTTTGTTAACGTTGAGTTGTTCCCGAGAGCTACTAAAACATTTCTTACAACGTTAAATTTATTTCAAAGAATGTCAAAGTTGTTCTCATCGAGAAGTTGTTCCTGAGACCATCTTTGACGTTATAGATAACGTTATAGTGGTTTCCAAAAAAAAAAACTTGTTCCCTTTGTTAATGTTAAGTGGTTCTGAGGAGCTACTCTAACGTTGGTTACAATGTAAAAGTGGTTTTTACAACGTTGAAGTTGTTCCCGGGATCAACTTTCACGTTATAGATAACGTTAGAGTGGTTTCCAAAAGGAAAAGTTGTTCCCTTTGTTAACGTTGAGTGGTTTCTGGGTGCAACTTTAACGTTGGTTACATTGTAAAAGTGGTTTCCAGCAACATTGAAGTTGTTCCCAACGATAAGTTGTTCCCAAAAACAACTTCGACGTTATATATAACGTTAGAGTGGATTCCAAAAAAAAAGTTGTTCCTTTTGTTAACTTTGAGTTGTTCCAGGGAGCAACTCTAAAGTTGGTTACAACGTAGAAGTGGTATCCAACAACGTTAAAGTTGTTCCCAAGAACAAATTTGACGTTATAGATAACGTTATAGTGGTTTCCACAAAAAAAAAGTTGTTCTTTTTGTTATTGTTAAGTGGTTCCCGGGAGCAACTCTAACGTTGGTTACAATTTAAAAGTGGTTTATTGCAACGTTGAAGTTGTTCCCGGGAACAACTTTCACGTTATAGATAACGTTAAAGTAGTTTCCAAAAGGAAAAGTTGTTCGCTTTGTTAACGTTGAATGGTTTCCAGGAGCCACTCTAACGTTGGTTACATTGTAAAAGTGGTTTCCAGCAACATTGAAGTTGTTCCTAACGATAAGTTGTTCCTGAGAACAACTTCGACGTTATAGATAACGTTAGAGTGGATTCCAAAAAATAAAATTTGTTCCATTTGTTAATGTTTTGTGGTTCCCAAGAGCAACTCTGAGGTTGGTTACAACGTTAAAGTGGTTTCCGAAAACATCGAAGTTTTTATGGAGAACATCTTTGACGTTGTAGATAACGTTAGAGTTGTTTAAAAAAAATAAAAATTGTTCCCTTTGTTAACGTTGAGTGGTTCCCGGGAGCAACTCTGATATTGGTTACAACGTTAAAATTGTTTCCAAGAATGTCGAAGTTGTTCCCGAGATCAACTTTGACGTTATAGATAACGTTAGAGTGGTTTTCAAAAAAAAATTGTTCCCTTTGTTAACCTTGAGTGGTTCCCCGAGGGCAACTCTAATGTTGGTTACAACATTAATGTAGTTTCCTAAAAGGTCAAAGTCTTTCCAACAAGAAGTTGATCTCGGGAACAATTTTAACGTTATAGATAATTTTAGAGTGGTTCAAAAAAAAAAGCTGTTCCCTTTGTTAACATTGAGTTGTTCCCGGGAGCAACTCTAACGTTGGTTACAACATTAAAGTGGTTTCCAACAACGTCGAAGTTGTTCCCAATATGAAGTTGCTCCCGGAAACAACTTTCACGTTATAGATAACGTTAGAGTGGTTTCCAAAAAAAAAGTTGTTCCTTTTGTTAACGTTGAGTGGTTCCAGGGAACAACTCTAACGTTGGTTACAACATAGAAGTGGTATCCAACAACGTTAAAGTTGTTCCCAAGAACAACTTTAACGTTATAGATAACGTTAGAGTGGTTTTCAAAAAAAAAATTGTTCCTTTTGTTAATGTTGAGTGGCTCCCAGGGGAAACTCTAATGTTTGTTACAACGTTTAAGTGGTTTCCTGCAAGGTCCAAGTTGTTCCCAACGAGATGTTGATCCCGGGAACAACTTTCACATTACAGATAAATTTAGAGTGGTTTCCAAAAGGAAAAGTTATTCCCTTTGTTAATGTTGAGTGTGAAACAAATATTATGGTGTGTATAATATTAATCTAAAGGGGGGGGGGGGGGGGGGTGAACAGATTTTAAACAAATTTACCCAATTTTCGTTAAATGTCAAATTAACGAAAATGCCCCTAGCTAGTTACAACAAAATCACGTGTAAAGATTTCGGAAATATTAAAGATACTTAAAATATACGTGGAAACCCTCTAAATGGGAAAAACCACGGGCTGATGAGTGCGCCACACTAGAACCTCGAATCCACTAATGGTAAAGGAATTACAACCTAATCCCGATTTAAATCCACCGCCACTACCTAATCCCGGTATAAGTGAACCTAATCCATCTTGCTTCCGATTTAAGCTACCTACTCCCAGAAGCAACACAAGTCTTACTTCTCAATGAAGAGATATAATGTCCTAAGTGAATATATGATGATATTCAAGAACAAACAAGGCTAGGAAACCCTATATGCTTAGCAAGGATAATGAGATGACAATTAATGCAATCCTAGATATCATGAGCTAAATGACATGTTCAAAATGCATAGCTAAACATATATCAAACAATCCTATGAAGCTATCACAATACAACAGTCAATCATGTCATCATAACAATCTCTAATTTGTATCTAAAATATGTTTTAAGATCATACAAATAATTAAAGAGATGGCTTAGCAAGCAAAACACTTAATTTGTAAGAAGATAGTGAAGAACTTACCAAACAAGATGTGATGAAGCAAACCTATCTACGGATACACTCTAAACGGCATTAGATGATGTAAGATGAAGTTTTTATGTCCATTGGAATGCTTTGAGTGTTTAAAGATGAGTTCTTGGAAATTTTTTTCCTTTGAAATGTATTATAAGGAAAATATATGATGTTCTGAACTCTTACACGAACTTAAAGAAAAGAGTTATATATATATGAGATCCAAAAAAAGTGAGGTCGTTTTGGAAAAAACGTTCCAGCTTCCTCTATGTGCTCTGGTGACGTGCGCTGGTCGAGTAGGGCACCACCAGTGCACAACCTAATTTTTTCAATAAGCGTTGGTCAACGGGCGTAGCTTAGTGGCGCAACACATGCAACGATCCACTGGAATGTTGCGCTGGTGAGGCTGCGCTAGTCGAATAGCGCATCAACAGTGCACTGCCCATTTTTGCATCTTTGCACGGGTGCAGTAGAGCAACTCAGTGGCGTAACACATGCGACAATCCACTGGAATGTTGCGCTGGTGAGGTGCGCTGGTCGAGTAGCGCACCACCAGCGCAGTGCCTATTTTCAACACTCAAACACACACAATCAATAAGTTCAAGAGTGATGAAAAACACATTCTATTCTAATGCCAAACATGACATAAAACATTTAATTACAAGATGCAAATAAATCAACAAGTGTCATTTAAACCAAAATGCACATAAGAATAAACACACAACATATATGAATACGAGTTATGCATGAATTTGTGAGTGTGTGCTACTATCTCTTCAAAGCAAGTAAGCAGAAGAATTTTACCTTCGATGCTTCTCCTCTTGAGGTCTTGAGAGCCTAAGCTACCCTTACATAATACCCCAAAAATATGATTTGTTCACGAAATAAGCCAATCAATAAATGAGGACTTTACAATCTCCCCCTTTGGCTATTTCGTGACAAAACCACCACTCACATTGAACCTCACAAAAATAAAATAAAGCACTAGGAAGATATTATACATTACAAAGAGATATGCATAAAAAAACCTTCAAATCATCAATCTCTTGTAGAATCATCAACCCTACATATAAAATAAGCACAAATACACTATCCAAACCAAGTGCATATGAGATGATCAAGTGAATATAAAACAAAAGCAATTGCATATAAGAATATGAGTAGTGCACCACTTCTTGCAATGCTCCCCTTCAATGGGTTACTCCCCCTAAATGTAATCTCCCAAAAAACAAGTACTACTCCCCTTAAAGCCAACACATGCTACTCCCCTAACAACACAAAGTTAGGTCAATACTACTCCCCCTTTTTGTCATGATATAGGCAAAGGTGAAGTCCCCAACCGGGTCACTCAAGGCAAAGAAAGAAAGGAGCATACAAGATTGTTGCATAATTATATAAGCTACATTTATGCAACTCTAATAATAAGAGAGAAACAAGGAGATTTATTTAAAGAAAATGTGTGAATCAAAAATGCTTTGCATACAAGACATGTTACATTCAAGTTAAAAAAACAATGGTATTTGGCAAAGGAAATGACAAAGGTTTCCAAAATAATTCAAACCAATTTCACCATTAGTCATGAGACAAGCAAGGATATAGAGATTTTTATAGAAAACAAGTTTTAATGGCACTATCTCCAACTTTAGAAGCTAAACATCGAATGAGCAACTTTGCACCTTATTTAATTTTTCCGGGAGGATACCCGTATGATAGTAGCCATGTTCAACTAATAAAGAAAGAGAGACATTGATGCAACATTTTAGTCTCACTAGCTTCTTTTCATGCAATATTTTGCATTCAACAATTGCAATCAACAATTCATGCTTTATCATTTTTCATTAGCATGTCATAAAAGAATCATCATGTCATGGAGAATATTATAGGTCATTCAATATGTACTTCCTACGTAAGACTCATAGTCCAAAAATTCATGTTTGAACATAAATATGACATGGATTGTAATCAAAGCAAAGTTCACACTTATTGAAGAAAATACAATATAATATATAAGTGCAACCAAGCTACTCAAGCAATCAATAAGGGAGCATAAACATTTAAAAAAAAATGCATGCAACAAGTATACAATAGCTCTCTTTGCTTGAGTTCCCCTTATGGGGTCAAAGACCACAACACATCACTCCATTAAACAAATCCCAATAGATCTTATTAAGAGTCTTGAATCGAGTAGCATCTAATGGTTTAGTAAATAGATCTGCTAGTTGATCATTAGTACCTAAATGCTCAAGTACTATGCATTTGCTCTCAACTAGTTCTCTAATGAAATGATGACGGATGTCAATATGCTTAGTTCTAGAATGCTGAACCGGATTCTTGGAAATATTAATTGCACTCATGTTATCATAAAAAAGAGTAAGAGTACCTTTATTGAATCCATAGTCGACTAGCATTTGCTTCATCCAAAGGAGTTGTGTGTATCCACTCCCAGCAGCAATGTATTCGGCCTCAGCCATGGATAAGGAAATCAAAATTTTCTTCTTGTAAAACCAATTGACAAGGTTGTTCCCAAGGGAAAAGCAACCGCCCGATGTACTTTTTCTATCATCATAATTTTCTGCTCAATCTGCATCACTAAAGCCTACAAGACTAGTATTAGTGTCAAAAGAGTACCAAATACCATAGTTAGATGTCTCATCCACATAACGAATGATTCTCTTAACGGAAGAGAGATGGGACTCCTTAGGATCCGATTGGTACCTAGCACACACACCCACACTAAAAGAGATATCGGGCCTACTTACGGTCAAATAGAGCAACCTACCAATCATGCCACGATATAAAGTTTGGTCCACACTTTTACCACTAGCATCCTTGCTTAGCTTCAAAGTGGTACTCATGGGTGTATCACAATGTTTGGCACTTTCAATGCAAAATTTCTTCACTAGGTTTTTGGCATACTTAGCTTGGGATATGAAAATCTCATCATCCATTTGCTTAATTTGTAAACCTATAAAGTAAGTTAGCTCACCAACAAGACTCATCTCAAACTCATGAGACATGACATCAACAAATTATTGGACTTTGGTGTCATTTGTGGAGCCAAATACAATATCATCAACATAGATTTGAGCTATAAAGAGCTCATCTTTGTCTTTCTTGATGAATAGAGTCTTGTCAACACTACCCCTAGTGTAGCCATTGTCTATGAGATATTGGGTGAGACGCTCATACCAAGCCCTTGGTGCTTGTTTCAACCCATATAAAACTTTGTTGAGGTGATAGACATGATTAGGGTGGTGAGGATCCACAAACCTTTGGGTTGCTTAATAAACACTTCCTCTTGCAAGAAACCATTGAGGAAGACACTCTTAACATCCATTTGATATAATTTGAACTTGTGCAAACAAGAGATGGATAAAAGAAGCCTAATGGACTCAATCCTAGCAACGAGAGCAAATGTCTCCTCAAAGCCAATACCATCAATTTGAGAGTACCCTTGTGCTACAAGCCTATCCTTATTTCGCACAATGTTGCCATCCTCATCAGATTTGTTTCTATATACTCACTTGGTGCCTATCACATTGGTGTTCTTGGGCATAGGAACTAGAGTCCAAACCTCATTCCTTTCAAATTGATTAAGCTCTTCTTGTATAGCAAGAACCCAAAATTCATCCTTTAAGGCTTCATCAACCTTCTTGGGTTCTATTTGAGAGGTGTAACATGTGTAGCTAATTAGATTAGCCATTTGATGTCTAGTCCTAATTCCCTCACTAACCTCTCCAATGATGTCATCTTTGTCATGGAGTTTCCTAACCCATTGAGCATGTTATTTTGAGTTCAAGAGAGGAATCCTATCAATAGGTTGTATTATGTCATCATCAAGGTTAGTCTTTTCAACATTAGAAACATTAACAACCTTCTCCAAAGGGGAGTCATCAACTAGATCTACCTCCTCCTCATGGTCATTAGATTTGAGCCTAGTATCATCAATGACAACATTATATGATTCCATTACGGTCATAGTTTTTAGATTGAAAACTCTATAGGCTCTATTATTCAAGGCATAGCCAATGAAGATACCCTTATCACTCTTAGCATCAAATTTGCCAAGTTGATCACGGTTATTCAAAATGTAGCATTTGCTTCCAAAGGTGTGGAAATTGCTGACATTTGGATTTCTACCTTTCCATAACTCATAGGAGGTTTGCATAGTGTGCGGCCTTAGAAAGACTCTATTTCTTATGGAGCATGCCATATTGACGGCTTCGGCCAAAAGATTCCTAGGGACATTGTTGCTAAGCAGCATCACACAGGCCATTTCTTGAAGAACCCTATTTTTCCTCTCGACAACTCTATTTTGTTGAGATGTCCTAGGAGCCGAAAACTCATGAGAGATGCCTAGACTATTGCAATAGTTTTCAAAATGAGCATTCTCAAATTCCTTCCTATGTTCACTCATAATCCTTTTAATGCTTTTAAACTTGTCAAAGGTTTCAGATTTTTCTCTAAGAAAATAAGTCCATGTATACCTAGAGAAGTCATCTACACATACAAAAATGTATTTCTTTCCACCTAAACTCTCGGATTGAATGGGACCCATAAGATCTATGTGGAGAAGCTCTAGAGGTTCCTTGGTGGATAAATACTTGACCTTTTTATGCATACTTTTGGTTTGCTTCCCTTGTTGGCAAGGTCCACAAACACCATTTCCCTTTTTCCCAAGCTTGGGAAGGCCTCACACAATATTGAGCTTGTCTAAGATTCGTAAATCCTTATAGTTTATGTGACCAAGTCTTTCATGCCACAACTCAATTTTTTCATCCTTGGACACATTGCAAGAGACACCTCTAGCCTCAAGACAATAACAATTGTCACTAGATCACATATCTTTTAACAAGGTTTGTCCATTTGGCAATAGGATAGAACAATCATTTTTCCTAAACAAGACAAAAAGTCCTTCATCACTAAGATGTGAATTGCTTATCAAATCAGCTTTTCAACCATCAACATACAAAACATTTGACAATGAGGGTAATCCGGGAATTGAAATGGTTCCCTTTCCCTTAATCTTCTTTTTGGATCCATCACCAAAGGTGACATTTCCTCCCTCCTCCATCACAAGAGTCTTAAAGAAATTCTTATTTCCAGTCATGTGCCTAGAGCACCTATTATCCAAATACCAAAAATCACAAGAATGAGCATTCAAGGCAATTTGTGCAAAATGGTCTTACTTGGAGTGGAGGACACCTTGTCATCTTCAAACCCAAGCTCCTTCTTGTCATTTGGCATCTTTCTAACATCTAGCATGTGGTCAAGTTTTTTGGTGCTAGAGTTCATCTTGGCCAAAAACTCTCTAGCATCTTCAAGCTCTTTCTTAAACCCTTCTTCACTCCTCTTAGATCTCACCAACTCTTCATTTAGTTTGTCAACTTGAGTTGAGAGGTCTAGGTTTTCTTCTTTTAATCTCTTGATTTCATTCTTGTTCTTTAACCTTAAACTCTCAAACTTAGCCATGTAGTCTTTGAGATCCATCCTATCAACACTTCCATGTGGATTGTGATAAAGATCCATCATCACTTGAGTAGTTTTCCTCTTGACTTTCATTCTCTTCTTCACTGGCATCTTTTCTCCTAAGAGAGGATGTAAATGCTATGAAGTTAGCCATGAGTTCTTCATCATCCGAAGACTCATCTCCTTCTTTGGAGTTATCACTTTCACTCCATGTGGCAGCCATCACTTTTCCCTTTTTCTTGACCTTGTGATTTGTACATTCCGGGGCAAAGTGACCTATCCCACCACATTCATAGCATTGGACTCATTTCTTCTCTGTCTTTTCTTGCCTAGGCTCAAACTTTTTGAAGGGATTTTTTTTCTTCAAGTCTTGACCCTTGGATCCAAAACCTTTCCTCTCAGACATGTAGAATTGCTTGAACTTCCTCATAAGCAAGGCCATTTCTTCATCCGAGTCATCACTCTCTTTATTCTCAACTTTGGAGGCTTTCAAAGCAATATCCTTTTGCTTTTTCGGTGGTGTGGGGTTAGGACATTTCCTAGATTCATAAGCTAAAAGCCTCTCAATCACTTCACTCGGCTTCATATCCTTGTAACCACTATTTTCTTCTAAAGTCATCACCTTAGACTCAAATCTATCGGGTAGAGATCTCATAATCTTCTGCTTGATCTTCCTATCCGAATAAGGATCACGAAGTTGATGACTTTGGTTTACAATGTCCATCAACCTCACTTCAAAGTCATTGAAGCACTCGATCTCATCTATCTTGAGCAATTCAAATTGTGTTTGGAGAACTTGAAGATTCGATTCCTTAACCACATCGGTTCCCTTATGTGCAACTTCTAGGATATCCCATGTCTCCTTAGCTATCCTAGTATTTTGAACCAACTTGTACTGGTTCTCATCCATTGCACATAAGATGGCATGCATTGCCTTCCTATTCCACTTCGATGCCTCAAACTTTTGTGCGTTCCACTGTTCCTTTGGCTTGAGTACATCATCTCCTCTATCTGTAGGAGTCATCATGGGTGGAGTGTAGCCATCTTCAACCGCCGTCCATGCTCTGTCTTGAATTTGGCAAATATACGACTCCATCTTGCCTTTTCAAGAGGCATAATTAAATCCGGTGAGAAGTAGAGGTCTAGCGCTAGAGGCTCCCTCGTTGCCACCGTTTCCACTCATTGTGTTTAATGAATGAATGATATGAATGCAAGTGTATGAATGATCAATACACACAAAATGCAACGCATACCAAAATGAGCAAGGATCACCTATATATGTCTAGGAACTTGCTTTGATACTAATTGAAACAAATATTATGGTATGTATAATATTAATCTTTAGGGGGGTAAATAGATTTTAAAACAAATTTACCCAATTTTTGTTAAAGGTAAAAAAGACGAAAATGCCCTAGCTAGTTACAACAAAATCACAAGTGTAAAGATTACGGAAATATTAAAGACACTTGAGATATACGTGGAAACCCTCCAAATGGGAAAAACCACGGGCTGATGAGTGCGCCACACTAGAACTTCGAATCCACTAATGGCAAAGGAATTACAACCTAATCCCGGTTTAAATCCACCACCACTACCTAATCCCGGTATAAGTGAACCTAGTCCATCTTGCTTGCGATTTAAGCTACCTACTCCCGGAAGCAACACAAGTCTTACTTCTCAATGAAGAGATAAAATGTCCTAAGTGAATATATGATGATATTCAAGAACAAACAAGGCTAGGAAACCTTATATGCTTATCTAGGATAATGAGATGACAATTAATGCAATCCTATATATCATGAGCTAAATGACATGTTCAAAATGCTTAGTTAAACATAGATCAAACAATCCTATGAAGCTATCACAATACAACAATCAATCATGTCATCACAACAATCTTTTTTTTTGTACCTAAAATATGTTCTAAGAGCATACAAATAATTAAAGAGATGACTTAACAAGCAAAACACTTAACTTGTAAGAAGATAGTGAAGAACTTACCAAACAAGATGTGATGAAGCAAACCTATCCATGGATGCACTCTAAATGGCTTTAGATGATGCAAGATAAAGTTTTTATGCACATGGGAGTGCTTTGAGTGTTTAAAGATAAGTTCTTGGAAGAGTTTTTACTTTGAAATGTGTTCTAAGGAAAATATATGATGTTCTGAACTCTTACACGACCTAAAAGCAAAGAGTTATATATATATATGAGATCCAAACAAAGTGAGGTCGTTTTGGTAAAAAACGGTCCAACTTTCTCTATGTGCGCTGGTGACGTGCGCGGTCGAGTAACGCACCACCAGCACATAACCTAATTTTTTCAAGAAGCGTTGGTCGACTGGCGTAGCTCAGTGGAGAAACACATGTGACGATCCACTGGAATGTTACGCTGGTGAGGCTACGCTAGTCGAGTAGCGCACCACCAGTGCACTGCCCATTTTTGCATCTTTGCGCGAGTGCAACAGTGTAACTCAGTTGCGCAACAAATGTGACAATCCATTGGAATGTTGCGCTGGTGAGGTGCGTTGGTCGAGTAGCGTACCTCCATCGCAATGCCTATTTTCAACACTCAAACACACACAATCAATAAGTTGAGTGGTTCCCATGAGCAACTCTAACGTTGGTTACAACGTAAAAGTGGTTTTCAGCAACGTTGAAGTTGTTCCAAATGACAAGTTGTTCCCAATGACAAGTTGTTTCCAACGTCAAGTTGATTCCGAAAACAACTTTGACTTTATAGATAACATTAGAGTAGTTTCCAAAAAAAAAGATTTGATCCCTTTGTTAACGTTTAGTGGTTCACAGGGGCAACTCTAATGTTTGTTACAACGTTAAAGTGGTTTTCTGTAAGGTCAAAGTTGTTCCCAACGAGAAGTTGATCCCGTGAACAACTTTCACGTTATAGATAATATTAGAGTTGTTTCAAAAAAAAGTTTGTTCCCTTTGTTAACGTTGAGTGGTTCCCGAGTGTAACTCTAACGTTGGTTAAAACGTAAAAATAGTTTACAGCAACGTTCAAGTTGTTCCCAACGACAAATTATTCCCGAGAACAACTTTGACACTATAGATAACGTTAGAGTGGTTTCCAAAAAAAAATTATTCTCTTTGTTAACGTTGAGTTGTTCCCGGGGGCAACTCTATCGTTGGTTACAACGTTAAAGTGGTTTCCTACAAGGTCGATGTTGTTCCCAATGATAAGTTGATCTCGAGAGCAACTCTAATATTGGTTAGAATGTATAATTGGTTTCCAGCAACGTTAAAGTTGTTCCTAATGATAAGTTGTTCCTAGAAACAACTTTCACGTTATATATAACGTTAGAGTGGTTTAAAAAAAAGATGTTCTCTTTGTTAACGTTCGGTTGTTCGCGGGAACAACTATAACGATTGTTACAACGTTAAAGTGGTTTCCAAGAACGACGAAGTTGTTCCCAGCGAGAAGTTTTTCCTGAGAAAAACTTTGACGTTATAGATAATGTTATATTTGATTCTAAAAAATAAAAATTGTTCCCTTTTTTAACGTTGAGTGGTTTCCGGGTGCAGCTGTAACGTTGGTTACAATGTAGAAGTGGTATCCAGGAACGTTGAAGTTGTTCCCAACGACAAGTTGTTTCCAAGAACAACTTTGACGTTATAGATAACGTTAAGTGGATTAAAAAAAAATATTCTTCCCTTTGTTAAGAGTTGTTCCCGGGGCAACTCTAACGTTGATTACAACGTTTAAGTGGTTTCCTGCAAGATCAAAGTTGTTCCCAACAAGAAGTTGATCCCGAGAACAACTTTCACATTATAGATATTATAGATAACGTTAGAGTGGTTTCCAAAAGGAAAAGTTGTTCCCTTTGTTAACGTTGAGTGGTTTTCGGGAGCAACTCTAACCTTAGTTACAACGTAAAAGTGGTTTCCAGCAATGTTAAAGTTGTTCCCAACTATAAGTTGTTCCTAACGATAAGTTATTCCTAACGATAAGTTGTTCCCGACAACAACTTTGACCTTATTGATATCGTTAGAGTTGTTTCAAAAAAAAAATGAATTGTTCCCTTTGTTAACGTTGATTGGTTCCTGGGAACAACTTTAACATTGGTTACAACATTTAAGTGGTTTCCTGCAATGTCGAAGTTGTTCCCAACGAGAAGTTGGTCCCCAGAAATAACTTTCATGTTATAGATAACGTTATAGTTGTTTCCAAAAAGAAAAGTTGTTCCCTTTGTTAACGTTAAGTGGTTCTCGGGAGCAACTCTAATGTTGGTTACAACGTAAAAGTTGTTTCTAGTAACGTTGAAGTTGTTCCAAACGAAAGTTGTTCTCGACAAGTTGTTCCCGATAACAACTTTCATTATAGATAACGTTAGAGTGGTTTCTAAAAAAAAGAGAATTGATCCCTTTGTTAACGTTGAGTGGTTCCTAGGGGCAACTCTAATATTGGTTAAAACGTTTAAGTGGTTTCCTGTAAGGTCGAAGTTATTTCCAACTAAAAGTTAATCCTGAGAACAACATTCACGTTAGAGATAACGTTAGAGTGGCTTTCAAAAGGAAAAGTTGTTCCCTTTGTTAACGTTGAGTGATTTCCGGGAGCAACTCTAACAATGGTTATAACGTAGAAGTGGTTTCCAGCAACGTTGAAGTTGTTCCCAACGAGAAGTTAATCCCAAAAACAACTTTCACGTTATAGATAACGTTAGAGTGGTTTCCAAAAAGAAAAGTTGTTCCCTTTGTTAACCTATAGAGGTTCCCGGGAGCAACTTTAACATTGGTTACAATGTAAAAAAAGTTTCCAGCAACGTTGAAGTTGTTCCCAACGAGAAGTTGCTTCCGGAAATAACTTTCAAGATATAAATAACGTTAGAGCGGTTTCAAAAAAATAAGTTGTTCCCTTTTGTTGTATGTGAATTTTACCAAGCATACACGTCATTCACAGGAAGGAGAAAATAGCCAGGTGGATGCCCAAATGGGCACTCAATAAATATCCTACGAGGCATCATTAAAGAGAAGAAAAGCCCGAGTACGCATATGTAGAATGAAACCTACTCGGGACCAGTTAACAACACTCGAGACTGGTTAAACAACGCTTCCACTCTGGCTCAAACGGCGATACTCGGGACCATCAGGTATTATTCTTACTCGAGAATAAATACAACTCGAGTAAGAACTTTGTGGTTATTTCACACGGATTAAGTCATTAAATACGCGAAGATATCCATCAGGAAGGAATCCCAAATAATGGAACTTTAAGTTAGAAGAGTCCCCCAATCAGGAAATAACTTGATTTCTTTACGAAGACTACATTTTTATAAGGAAACAAGTCCAAATCGAACTACACTACTAGAATCCCACTCTATTTCCGTAAAAGACTCCGAAACAGGAAAGAAGACAAATCAACCTCAAGCAAGTAACCAAATCACAATTAAATACAAATATCTTGTATTACTTGTACAAAGCAGATTAGGGTTCTAAAATCATATAAATAGACCCATAATCTGGCTCCAAAAGATATAGACAATATAACATACAACATCATAGCAAATACAGAGAGAAAAAAGAGATATCGAGAGCTTGTAAACATCATATTTTTATAGTGGATTTTGGCTTGGTTGATCCTTCAACCACCTGTGGACGTTTCTCCGATCATCGGAGTTTTACCACGTAAAACTTTTGTCATCGTTACTCTCTCTGAATCTCTTTCTCTTTGAATTAATAGCCAAAATCCAATCCTTGTTGGCCTTTCTGACGTAATCTAGAAATCGACATCAACAATTGGCGCTAGAAGAAGGGGCCGAACCTCCTAACTTGTTAAAAGCGATGTTAGGAAGCAGAAGTAGTTCATGGAATGGCCAAAAATCACCAGGCGATTTCCATGTTGGTAATACGTCACAAGATCCTGCAGCAAACACAGAAAACCAGCTTGCGTACCTGGCGGGAATCCAGCAAGTTCCTCCAACCAGCAGAGATCTTACGCTACGTTTCCAAGAGGCCTTATAGCAATTGGTGACGGAAGCAGCAAGGGAAGGGATTGATCTACTGGCTGCAGGAGCACATACTCCCAATCCTCCGCCCGTAAGGCTCCGTTCGATGGTGGTTGGGCTAGGAATAACTATGCCAGAAACTAGAAGGAACTCTTCCCCAATCAGCCCGGCAGGACAGAAAACACTTGAAGAGGAACATCACCAGAGGCTGGACCACAATCAAACAGTACGTGCCAGACATCGTAAAAACAACCGGTGCAGAGGTCAGTCATCATCAGAAGACAGTGATCAACACCATCGCAAACGTCATCATGGAGTCACATGAGAGGACCGGTATCAGAGTGAAGAGTCTGAGGAAAGAACGACGATTACCCAACGGTTTAACCGTCGGGGAAGTCCGATGGGGGACTGAGATGTCACGATCCAGAGCTTAACTCGAGAAATTGAGAATAACAGGCGATAGATGGAGGCACTGGCCAGACGTTATGGCTATAACGATCTATCTGACGATGAATCTGACAGTCCATTCACCAAGGAAATTTTGCGGACCCCTTTCCCAGAAAGATTCAGGATGCCGCATGTGAAGCAATTCAAAAAAGATACAGATCCAAAGGAGCACGTTAGACGCTATAAAAGTGCCATGGCTCAATATGCCCGCAGTGACCCCCTATTGTGTCTCAACTTTCTGCTAACACTGTGGGACACAGGGTCAAGATGGTTCAGAAGACTACCCCCGACGAGCATCGAAAATTTCAGTGACCTGAGCAGAAGCTTCTCAAGGCAATTTCTGAGCAATGTTCACAGGAAGAAGTCGGTGGCCTACCTCTCTCAAATAAAGCAAGGGAAGGACGAGTCATTAAAAAAGTACTTGGGCCGGTTCGGCCAAGCAGTATCTGAAATTGACAGTGCTAATGATGAAGCAATTATTGCTGCTTTCACCAATAATTTGTAGAATGGATTACTGTCCTTTGATTTGAGAAGAGCACGACTGACTAAGTATGCTGACATGATGGATATGGCAGAAGGATACGCTCTGGCCGAGGAGGAAGAGTTAGGTACAGGAGGAAGCTATATGCATGGAGGAAATCCCGAACAGAAAAATACTGAATCCAAGGGGCAGAATCAAAAGGAAAAACGGAATGGAAACGACAAGGAGAAAAACAAGGATGGGGCTAATGGGCTCAACACCAAAAGGTCCACAGAGAAATACCGAGGCAGATATACCAATTACACCCCTCTTCGGAAAAAACAAGAAGAAATTTTAGCCATATTGGAAGAGAAGAATATGGTGCAAGAGCCGCGGCGACAATCACAGTTCGCCCGGAGAGATACAACCAAGTATTGCAGGTTTCACAAAGAAACCGGGCATGATACTTCAAAGTGTTTTCAGCTTAGAGATTACATAGAGACTCTTATTCGGGAAGGGCACCTGCGGGATGTAATTTTGAAAAAAGATGAGAGATCAGATTAGTTATAAGTGCCCGGATTGGCCATAGGGAAGTCCGAAGAATTTTAATAGATAATGGGTGTTCAGTAGACATCCTAAGCGTGACCGTGTACGACCAGCTGAGACTAGACCGAAAAGATTTACAGCCTTTCCATACTCCATTAAGAGGGTTTGAGGGAATAGAGGTCAGATAACTCGGGACGGTAAAACTACCCGTGAAGATTGGAAAGGCACCATGCCAGAGGACTATCCTGCTCGACTTCGTGGTAGTTAACTTGGACAATTGGCCGCATAATGCATTATTGGGCCGACCATTCCTGAATAAAACAAGGGCCATGACGGCCACTTATGCATTAATGATCAAGTTCCCAACAGAACAATGGGTTGGGATAGTCAAGGGATCTCAAAAGATAGTCCGAAGAACAAACCTGTCAGTATATAGAGAAAAGCATGATGCTGAACAAGTGTTCACCATAATGCAGCCAAATCAGTGTGAAGAATCCTTGTCATTCGAACTGGATCCAAGGGAGGGCTCGAATGAATACAAAACAGAATTGGTTGAAATAGTACTTGAAGAAGAAAAACCGGACAAGAAAATCAAGATCGGGGCCAACTTGGACGGAAAAGTCAAGCAAGACTTAACCAATCTGCTTAGAAAGTACAAAGATGTATTCGCTTGGAGTCACGAAGATATGATCGGAATAGATGCCCGAGTAATATCCCACCACCTCGCAGTTAGCCTGAATGCAAAAACGGTTATAAAAAAGAGAAGATCGTTCAATCCTGAAAGAAGTCAAGCAATCAAACAAAAGGTGGAAAAGCTACTGGCAATTGGATTAATCAGAGAAGTCAGCTACCCTCTGTGGGTCGCCAACGTAGTCCTCGTCTAGAAGAAAAATGGACAATGGAGGATGTGCGTAGATTTCTCGGATCTAAACAAGGCATGTCCAAAGGATAGCTTCCCACTTCCAAGGATAGTCCAGCTGGTGGATACCTCAGCAGGTCACGAACTGCTCAGCTTCATGGACCCTTACTCGGGACACAATCAGATCCGGATGAACAAAGCTGATGAAGAAAAAACAGCTTTCACAACAGACCAGGGTTTATATTGCTACACAGTAATGCCCTTCGGTTTAAAAAATGCAGGTGCTACGTATCAAAGGTTGGTCAACAAAATCTTCACTCTGCAAATAGGAAGGAACATGGAAGTGTACATTGATGACATGTTGACTAAAAACATCTCGGCAGATGAGCATGCCCGGAACCTCCGAGAGATATTTGATGTTCTGAGAAGATACCAGATGAAATTAAACCCGAACAAATGTTTATTCAGAGTCCATTCGGGGAGATTCTTGGGTTTTCAAGTTCATTAAAGAGAAATCGAAGTTAATCCCTAGAAGATCCATGCTTTGCAAGAAATGACCTCACCTAAAACATTGAAAGAGGTACAACGCTTAACAAGGTGTTTAGCCTCCTTGGGAAGATTCATCTCAAGGGCTACACACAGGTGCACACCTTTCTTCAAGATAATCAAAAAAGGGAAAGGACTCGAGTGGAATAAAGAGTGTGAGCAGGCATTCTTAAAAATAAAAGAGTATTTGGGACAAGCTCCCATTCTCTCAAAACCGTAAAAAAAGGGAAATACTTCAGCTGTATCTATCAATAACAGAGCTTGCAGCAAGTTCAGTCTTAGTCAGAACAGAAGATGGAGTGCAGAAACCACTGTATTATACCAGAAAGGCCTCGTACTGGTCGAGACCAGGTACTCACAGGTAGAGAAGATGGCCTTAGCATTGGTTTCAGCAGTAAAAAAGCTGAGACCATATTTTCAGGCCCATACAATCCAGGTTCTCACCAATTGCCCATTAAGACAATTTTTACAAAAACCAGAAATATCAGGAAGACTTACCAAATGGGCAATCGAGCTAAGTGAATTCGATATTCATTATGTCCCCAGAACCTCCCTAAAAGGACAAGCTGTGGCAGACTTCAAAGCCAAATTCACAGAACCAAACCTGGAAGCAAAAAGACTTTTGGAAAAGAGTTTCCCATGGAAACTGTCTGTTGATGGCTCTTTAAATACTCATGGCAGCGGGGCAGGGATCGTAGTTTGCACCCCAAAAGGAGATGATGTTGAATGTGCCATGAGATTTGATTTTAAAGCAACCAATAATCAAGCCAAGTACGAGGCATTGTTAGCTGGAATCAAAGTCTGCATAGCTCTCGGGGCAGATGAAGTTTAGATATTCAGCGATTAACAGGTAGTTGTCAACCAGGTTATGGACGAGTACCATGCCAAAGATGAAGGTATGATAGCCTACCGTGACATCACGAAACAGCTCTTCCAAAAATTTAAAGAATACAAGATCGCTCAGATCCTTAGGGAAGAAATCAAAAAGGCAGACACATTGTCTAAATTAGCGTCACCAACAACCTCAATTAGACCAAATACCATTCCAGTTGCATACCTCCTTAAACCGAGTACAGCTGAACCTAAGCATTTGGAAATTTCAGAAATCCAAACACAGCAAGACGGTTGGATGGTCCAGCTGAGAAGGTTCCTGAAAGAAGGCATGCTCCCGGAAGATCCGGTATTAGCAAAGCGCATCAGGTATCGATCGGCTAGGTATACCATGATCGGGGGAGAATTATACAAAAGGGGGTTTTCCCGAGCTCTCCATAGATGTGTACCGGAAGAAGATGCACATCGAATACTTCAAGAGATCCACGGAGGAGTTTACGGGAACCACACTGGGGGTATAAGTCTGGCGCATAAGGTACTCAGGCAAGGCTATTACTGGCCTACGGTTTTCTCAGATGCACAGTAGTGGTCGGAAAGTTGCAATACATGTCAAAGGATTGCCAACGATATTCGACAACCCCCAGAAAAGCTCAGAAACCTCACTGCCCCATGGCCATTCGCCATGTGGGGCCTAGACCTAATCAGGCCAATGCCAGCTGGGACAGGAGGTGGAGCAAAGCACACCATAGTAGCTGTCGATTATTTTACAAAATGAGCAGAAGCTGAAGCGCTGGTGCATATCACAGAAGCCAACACAACAAATTTTGTAAAGAAAAACATACTTTATAGGTTTGGAGTTCCGGACACTATAATCACCGACAATGACACTCAGTTTGATAACAGAAAGTTCAGACAGTTGTGCAAGAAGTATCATATTGCTAACTACTATGCGACACCAGCTCATCCATAAACAAACGGGCAAGTAGAAGAAGTAAATAAAATTATCAAGCACACCATTAAAGCGAAGTTAGATGACAAAAAAGGAAGCTGGGTTGAAAAGCTTCCTGAAGTATTATGGGCTTATCAGACGACAACAAAGACTTCAACAGGAGAAACTCCGTTCACCTTAGCGTTCGGAACAGAAGCTGTCATCCCCGTAGAAACATCGTATGCGTCCCCCTAGGTCAGGCTATACGATGAAGAAAAGAATAATGATATGCTACTACAAAATTTGGATAAGCTAGAAGAAAAAATAAGAAAAGTCCCGAATAAGAAATACAACATATCAACAAAGAGTGGTTCGCCACTACAACTCTCGTGTTCGGATCAGGAAATTCCAGCTAGGAGACCTGGTGCTCAGGAAGGTGTCATTGAACACAAAAAATAGAGCCTCAGCGTAAAGAAATACCTGGCCATGGAGCTTATTGGATTGCTCGACCTAATGGAGAGGTGTTACCTCGACCATGCAATGCCCAATATCTGAAGATTTTCTATCCTTAAAATATATATATATTTATATTGAATATTTTATTCTTTTTTCTAGTCAGGACAATATTGGTAGGATAATTTTTAAACTGTAATTTAAATCTGTCGATTTTTTGCAGTAATAAATAAAATTACTTGGAATTTCCGTAAGGAAAGCATCTAGCTCGGGATTTCCAAAAGAAAGCATATAATAATAAGAACATATGGAAGAAAAGCATGATAATAAGAACATGCAAATAGAATTCTCGGGACCATCAAATCCCGAATGGGCGGAGAAGCTCATAGGAGCATGCCAGCAGAGCATGGTCAAAATGACCTTCGCAAAAAGGCAAACCCGATGCACCAGACTCTGGAAAAATGCTCAGGATGCTATCGGGAGAAATTCTGGTGAAATGCGTAGCCGTATTAAAGCAACTTTTTTTAAAAAAGAGCTCATCGATTCGGCAAACCCTTGTGGATAAAAACTAGGGAGACGTCCTTGGTATTGCGTAAGGACTCGAACGTATGATCATAATGAGCCTTGATGTAACGTTCGGGTAGCAACCGGGTATGAAACACGTGTAAACTTCTGTTTCAAGATGACTCGGTTAATAATAAAGAGCCAGTTTAATAAGATACTTGGCAATTGAAGTCATTCAGGTAACAACCGGTTTAATAAGATACTCGGTTAAGTTACCCGAACATCGAAGAAGCCAGTTTAATAAGATACTTGTCAATTGAAGTCATTCGGGTAACAACCGGTTTAATAAGATACTCGGTTAAGTTACCCGAACATCGAAGAAGCCAGTTTAATAAGATACTTGGCAATTGAAGTTATTCGGGTAACAACCGGCTTAATAAGATACTCGGTTAAGTTACCCGAACACCAGCCTATTTAATACAGCACTCGACAACAATCACCAATGAACAGATCAAGACCATTCAATTCAGAATAAAATAAGATTTTATTGCTCCTAAAAGAATGGTTACAGTTCAAAGAATGGTTCTGTACAAGTAAAAAATAATCAGAAATTTCTACAATTCTACAAAATCAAGGTTGCGAGGATTTCGAGCCTTTGCCAATACTCGGATCTGGCACCATCTCGTACTCACGAAGTAGGCTCTCATTAGACGGCCAAGTGATATCGTCGACAGTGTCATCCTTCCACTGGCTGTAATCTTTACCCGGGACTGGCCCGACATTTGGTACTGCACCCTCAACCGACTCTTGACTTGCGTAAAAGTTCGAGAGAGAATGCTCGGACAAAATCTCTAAATACATAGGATGGGGCTCTTTGCCTTGACTACGACAGTAGGCTCTCCATTCCTTCATCTGAATCCGAAGAGATTCCAAGGACCGGTCCACATGGTGTTTGATTGACGGCTCCCAATTAGCACGGGCTTTCTCGGTAGCCCACGTTGAAATTCCTGAATAAGTAGGGCATCATAAGTAGGGGATCTTTCAAAAAGATCCACCCCTTGGACTTCCAATTCCAACCTGGCCTCTCGGGAAAGGGATTCAACTGTCAGCACTTGGTGCTCCAGATCTTCAATTTTTTGGTCATACGCCGACTTCGCCTGCTCCGCCTCCTGTTCGGTCATGAGCATGGATTCTTCAGCAGAAGATAGAAGATTTTGAAGTGATACAACCTTCTCCTCTGCCAGAAATGCCTTGTCCTCGGCTTCAATCTTCTTCGCTAGACAATGGTAGGCAAATATTTGTATAGAACCGACCTCCTGCTGGTAAGCTTTCTCGGCTCGAGCACGGCCCTCCTCACTTGCCTTCAGCTGAGCCTCTAGACGCCTTATTCGATCGGCTTGATGTTGCTGCCTCTGAATAAGCTCAGCAAATTCGGCCACCACTGCAAAGAGATATACTTAGAAATCTGGCAGAAACAGAACAATAAAGGAGTCATATTTAACTGAGTCAGATTTAACTTATATAAGATGCGCCGTTGAAAACATTTTGGAGACGTTTGGACAGTGAACCATCTCTAAAACCGCTCCAGCGGTCCTTCTCGATAAAAGCCCGACCGAAGGTCATCTTCCGTAGCATATCCTGGGGAGAAAGGAATAAAGGAACCCCCAAAGGTTCAGCTCCCAGATTTCAAAACTCGGAGGCAGGAGAACCCATGTTCGGTTCTAAGGATGGAAAAGGAACCCCCAAAGGTTCGGCCCCCATATCTCCAACTTCGGGGGTAGAAGAAGCCCTACTCTGTTCTGAAGCGGCTGCATCTACTAATGCTTCAACGCAAACACTCGGGGCAATCTCATACGCATTGTCTTCATCACTGGAGTCAATAAATGAGACTATCTGAGGAACTTTGAGTGGATGAGACGGCGAACTAACTGTCTTTCGCTTTTCACCCCGAGAACGGTGGAAGTTAAGATCAGCAGCAGGATCTTCTTACGGATTATCCCGAAAAGACTCAAAGAATTCGTTACCTGTAGGCACTTGATCCGTAAAGACGTTACCACTGTCACCAGCTTCAAATCGTCCAATAGGCTCTTCACCCGCACCTTCATATTGCCTCTCCCTATTTTCAAGTAGTTGGGTGTCAATTGTCTTACCTTGGCCACTTAGACCAGCAAAATCCTGAGTAGAAGGCTGATCACCCCAATCAACGCACTCGGGAATTTGCTCAGCAATATCAGTTTCCTCATCAGGCTCGGGTGGAGCAATACCTTCATTGCCCTGACGGGAAGCTTCCTTTCTACTCGCTTGTAGAATCGTCTTCACCTGGCGAGCCTGAAGATCGCTGACAACGTCCGTATCGAACACTTAAAAAAAAATTATATTAGAAAAGAAAATAAAAAGCAGAGAAATACAACAGAAAGAGCGCCGGGTTACTTACATCGCCTGCGATGGCCCGAAAACTGTCTGAAGAAGTCGAGCTTTATCAAGTCATCCTATTTGAAAAGATAGCTCTTGCTCCTCTTCTCCAGAGTACGAACAGCTACCCGAGTCAGCCTCTTCAACTCAGAATCACTAGAATCAATTATTTTCTTGTTCCACACTGCTGGGGAACAGAAGAAACGGGGAACACTCAGCACAGTTTGGGAATCCCCAGATCGAACAGTGACGTCGAGCCCGAGAGTCCCTCCAATAAAAAACCAACTGTTCCTCCAGAACTTGTTGGATGTAGGGAATCCCCATATAAAGCCCTTATTTTTTGGGTCATCAGAAGCATCGACCCCCCTGATTCACCTTTGCTTCTTTGGGGACCCTACCGTCCGAAGGAGTAGACGCAAGAAAATAGGTCCCCGTTTTGCTAACCTGCCTCAGCGTAAAGAAATACATGATTTCATTCGGGGAAGGCGGCGAAAGGTTCATTCGACAGAACATGTGCCACATGCACATCAAGAATTTGTAACTATTCGGGGCCAACTAAGCTGGGGCTATCCCTGCTTCAGCCAAAAACAAGGAAATAAAGGCTGAAGGGGAAGTGTGACGCCGCAGCAAGGCATGGATCCATAAATCGAGACCATGCCCTCGGGGGGATTCCATACGGCTCTATCCCCTGCAAGAACCAAAGTGACTGAGTCGGGCAAGTCGAATCTGGAGCGGTATTTTTCTATCTCAGCTGGCCCGACCACATTCGGCTCAGTATTAAAGCCACTCGGGCGAGTATCAGAAAATGAAAGACGGGACGCCTTGTACATTTCATCAACGTCACCCTCGTTAACAGTCTGTTCCCTGGTTTGAACGCTGCTCGAGCCATGCTTGTATACCTTACTTCTGCTCTGATGTTTACCCATCCTTCTAAAAGATACCCTGTGATCTGAAATATTAGAATCAGAACTAGATGGAGAACTCGATACAGGGATGAAAGTGACGTCAGGGTGAAGCCCATAAACATCAACCTCTAAGAATGGAGGTTCATCTATTAGGATATCCCCCAGTAATCGTTTAATGCAATATACTAACTGAAAATCCCCACGTTCTAATGCATTAAAAGCAATTTTAAAGAGACGTTGGCGGGAAGATGGCCCCATTTAAACTAACCTTGAATTGAGATTGATGCAAGATCTTCAAACGAAGAATCATGAACTTCTGGATAAAGAAATCTGCGTTTAAAGAAATTTCTGCTGAAATTTTTTGAGAATAAACCACAATATCTCTCATCGAAGAATTTAAAGACGAGATGGCACGAAACCCTAGGATTTCAAAGCGGGAAAAAACTAGATGACGTAGGCGGCGTTTGGGGAAATGCAAAAATCATTTCTCATAAATGATATTGAAAAATGAAGAGACAAGGGACGCGTGTCAAAACAGGAAGTAACCCTCAACCGTCAGAACTTCAAAACGTCGCCATCATTTAAGATCTCGCGTGATGAAACGAATCGAAATTACAGAGTCACCATTAAGACAAGCCATTATGACAAGACGGCTATTCTGACAAGTGAAAATTAAGATGATTAAAATACTATTGACCGAAATGAAATTTACTCAGCAAAAATATTTTAAGGGGGTATTGTTGGATGTGAATTTTACCAAGCATACACGTCATTGACGGGAAGGAGAAAAATAGGCAGGTGGATGCCCAAATGGGCACTCAGGAAATATCCTATGAGGCATCATTAAAGAGAATAAAAGCCCGAGTACGCATATGTAGAATGAAACCTACTCAGGATCAGTTAACAACACTCGGGACTGGTTAAACAACGCTTACACTAGGGCTCAAACGGCGCTACTCGGGACCATCAGGTATTATTCTTACTAGGGAATAAATAAAACTCGAGTAAGAACTTGGTGCTTATTTCACACGGATTAAGTCATTAAATACGTGAAGATATCCATCAGGAAGGAATCCCAAATAATGGAACTTTAAGTTAGAAGAGTCCGCCAATCAGGAAATAACTTGATTTATTTACGAAGACTACATTTTTATAAGGAAACAAGTCCAAATGGAACTACACTATTAGAATCCCACTAGATTTCCGTAAAAGACTCCGAAACAGGAAAGAAAACAAATTAACATCAAGCAAGTAACCAAATCACAATTAAATACAAATATCTTGTATTACTTGTACAAAGCAGATTAGGGTTCTATAAGCATATAAATAGACCCATAATCTGGCTCCAAAAGATATAGGCAATATAGCATACAACAATCATAGCAAATACAGAGAGAAAAAAGAGAGATCGAAAGCGTGTAAACATCATATTTTCATAGTGGATTTTGGCTTGGTTGATCCTTCAACCACCCGTGGACGTTTCACCGATCATCGGAGTTTTACCACGTAAAACTTTTGTCATCGTTACTCTCTCTGAATCTCTTTCTCTTTCAATTAATAGCCAAAATCCAATCCTTGTTGGCCTTTCTGACGTAATCTAGAAATCGACGTCAACAACTTACGTTGGTTTCAACGTAGAAGTGGTTTCTAGCAACGTTGACGTTGTTCCCAATGAGAAGTTGATCCCATGAATAACTTTCACGTTATAGATAACGTTAGAGTGGTTTCCAAAAAGAAAAGTTGTATTCTTTGTTAACGTTGAGTGGTTCTCGGGAGCAACTCTATCGTTGGTTACAACGTAAAAGTGGTTTCCAACAACGTTGAAGTTGTTCCCAATGATAAGTTATTTTCGAGAACAACTTTGACGTTATAGATAATGTTAGAGTGGTTTCCAACAAAAAAAAATTGATCCCTTTGTTAACGTTGAGTGGTTCCCAGGGGCAACTCTAACGTTGGTTACAACGTTTAAGTGGTTTTCTGCAAGGTCGAAGTTGTTCTCATGAGAAGTTGATCTTAGAAATATCTTTAACGGTGTAGATAATGTTAGAGTCATTTCCAAAAAAAAAGTTGTTCCCTTTGTTAACTTTGAGTGGTTCCCGGGTGCAGCATTAACGTTGGTTACAGCGAAAAAGTGGTTTCTTGCAACGTTGAAGTTCTTTCCAATGACAAATTATTCCCTTGAACAACTTTGACGTTATAGATAATGTTAGAGTGGTTTCCAAAAAAAAATTGTTCTCTTTGTTAACATTGAGTTGTTCCCGGGGGGAACTCTAACGTTGGTTACAACGTTAAGGGGGTTTCCTACAAGGTAGATGTTGTTCCTTTTGAGAAGTTTATCCCGGGAGCAACTCTAACGTTTGTTAGAATGTAAAAGTTGTTTCCAGCAATGTTTAAGTTATTCCTAATGACAAGTTGTTTCCGAAAACAACTTTCATGTTAATATAATGTTACAATGGTTTCAAAAAAAAGAAGATGTTCTCTTTGTTAACGTTCAGTTGTTTTCGGGAGCAACTATAACGTTAGTTACAAAGTTAAAGTGGTTTCCAAGAATGACGAAGTTGATCCCAACGAGAAGTTATTCCCGAGAAAATCTTTGACATTTTAGATAATGTTAGATTTGATTCTAAAAATTAAAAATTGTTCCCTTTTTTAACGTTGAGCGGTTCCCGGTAGCAACTCTGACGATGGTTACAACGTTAAAGTGGTTTCCGAGAAAGTCGAAGTTGTTACTGAGAAAATCTTTGACGTTATAGATAACGTTAGAGTGGTTTCCAAAAAATAAAAATTGTTCCCTTTGTTAACGTTGAGTGGTTTCCTGGAGCAACACTGACATTGATTACAACGTTAAAGTGGTTTCCAAGAACGTCGAAGTTGTTCCCATTGAGAAGTTGTTCCCGAAAACAACTTTGTCGTAATAGATAACGTTAGAGTGGTTTCCAAAAAAAAATTGTTTCGTTTGTTAACGTTGAGTTGTTCCCAGGAGCAACTCTAATGTTGGTTACAACGTAAAAGTGGTTTCCAGCAACGTAAAAGTAGTTTCCAACAACGTTGAAGTTGTTCCCAACGATAAGTTGTTTTCGAGAACAACTATGATGTTATAGATAACGTTAAAGTGGTTTCCAAAAAAAAAAAGAATTGATCCCTATGTTAACGTTGAGTGGTTCCCAGGGGCAACTCTAACGTTGGTTACAACGTTTAAGTGGTTTTCTGCAACGTCAAAGTTGTTCTCAACGAGAAGTTGATCCCGGAAATAACTTTCAAGTTATAAAAAATGTTAGAGTGGTTTCCAAAAAAAAAGTTGTTCCCTTTGTTAACGTTGAGTGGTTCCCGGGTGCAGCTCTAACATTGGTTACAACGTAAAAGTGGTTTCCAGCAACGTTGAAGTTGTTCCCAATGACAAATTATTCCCTTGAACAACTTTGAGGTTTTAGATAACGTTAGAGTGGTTTCTAAAAAAAAATTGTTCGATTTGTTAACGTTGAGTTGTTCCCGGGGGCCACTATAACGTTGGTTACAACGTTAAGGTGGCTTCCTACAAGGTAGATGTTGTTCCCAATGAGAAGTTGATTTCGGGAGCAACCTAAACGTTGGTTAGAACGTAAAAGTTGTTTTCAGCAATGTTGAAGTTATTCCTAATGACAAGTTGTTCCTGGAAACAACTTTCACGTTATATATAACCTTAGAGTGGTTTCCAAAAAAAAAAGATGTCCGCTTTGTTAACGTTCAGTTGTTCCTAGGAGCAACTATAACGTTGGTTACAAAGTTAAAGTGGTTTCCAAGAACGACGAAGTTGATCCCAACTAGGAGTTGTTCCAGAGAAAAACTTTGACGTTATATATAGCGTTAGATTTGATTCTAAAAGATAAAAATTGTTCCCTTTTTAACGTTAAGCGGTTCTCGGGAGCAACTCTGACAATGGTTACAATTTTAAAGTGGTTTCCGAGAACGTCGAAGTTGTTACCGAGAACATCTTTGACGTTATAAATAACGTTAGAGTGGTTTCCAAAAAAAAAAAATTGTTCCCTTTGTTAACGTTGAGTGGTTTCCGGGAGAAATTTTGACATTGGTTACAACATTAAAGTGGTTTCCATGAATGTCAAAGTTGTTCCCATTGAGAAGTAGTTCCCGAAAACAACTTTGACGTTATAGATAACATTAGAGTGGTTTCCCAAAAAAAAAGTTGTTCCTTTTGTTAACGTTGAGTGGTTCCTAGGAGCAACTCTAACGTTAGTTAGATCGTAAATGTGGTTTCCAGCAACAATGAAGTTGTTTTCAATGAAAGTTTGTTCTTGGGAACAACTTTCACGTTATATATAACGTTAGAGTGGTTTCCCTAAAAAAAGTTGTTCTCTTTGTTAACGCTGAGTTGTTCTTGAGCGCAACTTTAACGTTTGTTACAACGTTAAATTTGTTTCAAAGAACGTTGCATTTGTTCCCAACGAGAAGTTGTTCCCGAGAACATCTTTGACGTTATAGATAACATTACAGTGGTTTCAAAAAAAAAGTTATTCCCTTTGTTAACGTTAAGTGGTTCCCGGGTGCAACTGTAACGTTGGTTACAACGTAAAAGTGGTTTTGTGCAACGTTAAGGTTGTTCCCGGGAATAACTTTCACGTTATAGATAACATTATAGTAGTTTCCAAAATGAAAAGTTGTTCCCTTTGTTAACATTGAGTGGTTTCCAGGAGCAACTCTAACGTTGGTTACAACGTTAAAGTGGTTTCCAGCAACGTTTAAGTTGTTCCTTACAATAAGTTGTTCCCGAAAACAACTTTGACGTTATAGATAACGTTTGAGTGGTTTAAAAAAATGAATTGTTCCCTTTGTTAACTTTGAGTGGTTCCCGAGGGCAACTCTAACGTTGGTTACAATGTTTAAGTGATTTCCTGCAATGTCTAAGTTGTTCCAAACGAGAAGTAGCACCCGAAATAACTTTCACATTACAGAAAACGTTAGAGTGGTTTGAAAAAAAAAATCCTTTTGTTAACGTTAAGTTGTTCCCGGGAGCAACTCTAACGTTGGTTACAACGTAGAAGTGGTTTCCAGCATCGTTGAAGTTGTTCCCAACGAGAAGTTCATCCCGGGAATAACTTTCACATCATAGATAACGTTAGAGTTGTTTCCAAATAGAAAAGTTGTTCCCTTTGTTAATGTTGAGTGGTTCCCGGAAGCAACTCTTACGTTGGTTACTAAGTTAAAGTGTTTTCCAGCAACGTTGAAGTTGTTCCCAATGACAAGTTGTTCCCGAGAACAACTTTGACGTTATAGATAACGTTAGAGTTGTTTCCAAAAAAAAAAACAAAGAATTGTTGCCATTGTTAACATTGAGTGGTTCCCAGGGGCAACTCTAACGTTGGTTACAACGTTTAAGTGGTTTTCTGCAAGGTCGAAGTTGTTTCCAACGAGAAGTTGATCCCGGGAACAACTTTCACATTATAGATAATGTTAGAGTTGTTTCCAAAAAAAAGTTGTTCCCTTTGTTAACGTTGAGTGGTTCCCGAGTGTAACTCTAACGTTGGTTTAAACGTAAAAATAGTTTCCAGCAACATTCAAGTTGTTCCCAACGACAAATTATTCCCGAGAACAACTTTGACACTATAGATAACGTTAGAGTGGTTTCCAAAAAAAATAAATTCTCTTTGTTAATGTTGAGTTGTTCCTGGGGGCAACTCAAACATTGGTTACAACAATAAGTTGGTTTCCTACAAGGTCGATGTTTTTCCCAATGCGAAGTTGATCCCGAGAACAATTTTCACGTTATAGATAACGTTGTAGTGGTTTCAAAAAAAAAAAGTTGTTCCCTTTGTTAATGTTAAGTGGTTCCCTGTAGCAACTCTAACTTTGGTTAGAACGTAAAAGTGGTTTCTAGCAACGTTGAAGTTGTTCCTAATGACAAGTTGTGAAATTCCCTAGAATTTGTGTGTCTATAACCTAGAGGGGGGGTGAATAGGTTTTAATTTGACAGATTACCAATTTTATGAATTAATCAATATTAACAATTCTATCCCAATGTTCAAATAAAAGACAACAAACATAAAACAATAACAACACACAATATATACGTGGAAACCCTCCAAATGGGAAAAACCACGGGATGTTTAGAGCGCCACCCTTGATCCTCAAAATCCACTATTGAGTAAAAGTTTACAACCTAGGTTGACCTTCCGTCTAACCCTCTAGTTACTAACACTTTCACTCTACCTAACAGGCCTTAATAGTGATTTTGGATCACTAGCCTTGTGCACTAACCACTTAGCCACAAGCAAAACCAACAATGAAGAGATAATGGCAACCTAAGTGAATATGCAAGAATATTCAATATGCAAAAATGCTAGGTCAAGTCATTCATGGTTTTCTAGGATTAATAATGACAATTAAAGCAAATCCTAGATATCAATGTTCTAAATGCAAAGGCAAGAAGAATTAGCTAGAAGGGTAAAATCGTCCTAAATGCTAGCTATCACAAATTAATGCATCTCAACCAATAATCAATACACAAACATGTCATAAAAGCAATTAACATACAAGCAAGCAATTAATATGCAATAAAGACTAAATCCCTAGGTATACATGTCTTAGTAATGAAAACATAAAGTTTAGAACATGTAGAGAATACCTAGTTATGAACACACAAGAAATCCATGCTTGAAAGATGCTTGATGATTTGGATTTTAAGGAAGGTTTAGTAAAAATTGCTTCTTGGAGCTTCTCTCTCTAAAGAACCTTATCTCTCTTTTAAAACTAGGTTAGGATGCTCTAAAAACGTGTTGGGAAAGAAGATGGTATATTTATATGAAGCCCAAAGTGAAACTATGTAATTTTGGAAAAAACTGACCAAAATACGCAATGTGCACTGGTGTGCATGCGCTGGTTGAGTAACGCACGACAAACGACAACCCACTAGACAAGTTACGCTGGTTAGGTGCACATGATGACTATTGCACCACCAGTGACAAACCACTGGACAAGTTGCTTTGGTGTTGGTGCGCATGACGACCAGCGCACCACCAGCGACATACCACTGGAAAGTTGCGCTGGTGAGGGCGCTGCTCGAGTAGTGCATAACTCACCACCTTCACATACACACACAATTCATTTAAGAGAAATGTGGTGAAGGGAATGCATCATAATGCCTAACATGACATGACATTTTAAATCACAAGATGCAATCAATTCAAACAAGCAAGAGATGACAAAATTAGACACACAATCAAGACAATAAGCACAAATGCAAAGTGAAAAAAAACATGCATGAGAGTGAGTGTGTGCATTAAATCTTTTCAATGAAGGTTAAGCGAGTGATTTTACCTTTGAAGCTTGAAAGAGGACTTGAGCAATGATGACCTAATCACTCTTACATATAAAACCCCAAATGTGGTTGTCAACGAAATGAGCCAATCAAAAACCGAGGAACTTACAATCTCCCTCTTTGGCTATTTCGTGACAAAACCTTCACTCACACTTCATCCTCACAAAAAAAAAACAACAGACAGAGGTCGACAAATTTTCTACATTACAAAGAAATGCCTAAAAAAAACTAGATCTTCAAGCCATCAATCTTTAGTAGAATCAACATCCCTGTAAAACAAAACAACTACACTTTCCAAGACAAGTGCATGAGAGGTATCAAGATAAATAAACACAAGCACAATTTGCTTGAATTAGAAACAAGAAGCATGGAATCAACAATGCAAAAACTCCCCCTAGATAGGTCAACTCCCTCACAATAGGTCAATCTCCCCTTAAAACTTGCCAATATTAACTCTTCTAAATCCAATATTACTCCCCTTTTTTTTCACAAGATAGGCAAAAGAGTATTCCCCAACTGGGACGCTGTAGCAAAGAGAAGTATTTGCAATGTTAATGCATAATCATATACAACAACTTTATGTAGGTTAATTAAGAGAGAGAGAAATTCATGGAAGTTTTATTGATTTGAATATGTGAGAAGGAATGCCTTGAATGAAATACATGCAACATCAACTTCCAAAATCATGGTATTTAGCAAGGAAAATAGCACATGAGGTTCCAAGAGAAGTCAAACCAATTTTCACCAAATTGACAATGGAAAACAAGATATAGTTTAACCAAAAACATAAGAGCAACTATCAAACTTTACAAGTTTAACAAGACATGAGCGAATATTATGCCCTATTAGATTTTTCCGGGCAAGATGCCTGTATGATAGTAGCCTTGTTCAATAAGTAAAGGGAGAGACTATAAGATTGTGAAATCCTTAAAATGGATACAATATCCTTATTGAATGAAGTCTCAAAAGTCACTTGCACACATATTTGCAATCATTTTGTAAGCATTCAATAAATTCGTCATGCATATCACTTTAAGCATGTCAAGATCAAGTTTTCACAAACATGGACATAAACTTTGGGTCAATCAAATGTACTTCCCAATCAAATTTCCTAGTCAAAAAATACATGTTTGAACATAAATGAGAAGCATTTCAAATAAGGCAAAAACACACTTATTGAATAAAAAGACATATAATAATATATGCGTCCAAGATACTCAAGCAATTAATTAAGGAGCATAAAATTGAACAAATATTTGCTTATTAATATGCAAGTTCGCTCTCTTTGCTGGAGCTCTCCACATGGGGTCAACCACCAAAACCCATCTATGCATATGACAAATCCCAATAGACCTACTAAGAGATTTAAACTAAGTTTAATCTAATGGTTTTGTAAACAAATCCGCTAGTTGATCATTTGTGCCCACATGTTCAAGTGTAATGCATTTGCTCTCAACTAGCTCACTTATGAAATGATGTCTAATGTCTAATGTCAATATGCTTAGTTCTAGAATGTTGGACAGGATTTTTTGAAATCTTGATGGCACTCATGTTATCACAATAAAGGGTTAGAGTAAATTGCTCAAAGCCATAATCCACAAGCATTTGCTTCATCCAAAGGAGTTGTGTGCAATCACTCCCAACTGTTATATACTCGGCCTCAGCTGTGGATAATGAGATGGAATTTGCTTCTTGCAAAACCAAGATACAAGATTGTTCCCTAGGAAGAAGCAACCATCTGATGTACTCTTCCTATCATCATAATTACCTGCCCAATCTGTATCACTAAAGCCAACTAAACAAGCGTTAGTGTCAAAAGAGTACAATATCCCATAGTTGGATGTCCCATTCACATATCAAATGATTCTCTTCACAGAGGAGAGAGGGGATTCCTTGGGATTAGCTTAGTACCTAGCACACACACCAACACTAAAAGCTATATTGGGCGTACTAGCAGTCAAGTATAGCAAGCTCCCTATAATGCCACGATATAGACTTTGATCCACACTTTTTCCACTAGCATCCTTGCTAAGTTTCAAAGTGGTACTCATAGGTGTGTCACAATGTTTGGCATTCTCAAGGACAAACTTCTTCACTAGGTTCTTGGCATACTTAGCTTGTGACATGAAGATCCCATCATGCATTTGCTTGATTTGTAAGCCTAGAAAGTAATTGAGTTCACCAACCATGCTCATTACAAACTCATGAGTCATGACATCAACAAATTGTTGAACTTTCAAGTTGTTAGTGGAACAAAAAACGATGTCATCAATATAAATCTGAGCTATGAATAGCTCATTTTTAGTGCACTTGATGAACAAAGTCTTGTCAACACTACATCTAGAGTAGTCATTCTCAACAAGATAAAGAGTGAGGCGCTCATACCAAGCCCTCGGTGCTTGTTTCAACCCATATAACACCTTCTTGAGGCGAGAAACAAGATTGGGGTGGTGTGGATCCATAAACCCCTTAGGTTGATCAACAAACACTTCCTCTTGTAAGAAGCCATTAAAGAAGGCACTCTTAACATCCATTTGATACAACTTAAATTTGTGAACACATGATATGAATAAGAGAAGCCTAATGGACTCTAATCGGGCAACGGGAGCAAAAGTCTTCTCAAAGTCGATACCCTCAATTTGAGAGTATCCTTGTGCTACAAGTCTAGCTTTGTTCCTTACAATGTTTCCATCCTCATCTGATTTGTTCCTATAAACCCACTTGGTACCTATCACATTAGTGTTCTTAGGCCTAGGAACTAGAGTCCAAACCTCATTTCTTTTAAATTGGTTTAGCTCTTCTTGCATAGCAAGAACCCATAACTCATTACTTAAAGCTTCATCTACCTTTTTTAGGAATTTGAGAGGTGTGACAAGTGTAACTAATTTGATTTGCTAATGATGTCTAGTCCTTACACCTTCATTCACATTTCCAAGAATGTCACTCTTGTTGTGGAGATGCCTAACCCAAGGAGTGGGTTCCTTAGAGTCCAAAGTAGGATCTCTATCAAGAGATTGAGTGACCTCTTTGTCAAGCTTAGATTTTTTATCACTAGAAATCTCATCAATCTTCACCAAGGGAGTACCATCAATCACACTAACCTCCTCATCATGGTTACTAACCTTAGGCCTACAATAATCTATGACCACATTAGATGATTCCATAACACTTCGTGTTTTCAAATTAAAAACTCTAGAGGCCTTACTATTTAGGGCATAGCCAATGAAAATCCCCTCATCACTCTTAGCATAAAAACTTGCCAAGTTGATCACAGTCATTTAGAATGTAGCAGTTGCTTCCAAATGAGTGGAAGTAGCTCACATTTGGCTTCCTACCCTTCCATAATTCATAGGTGGTTTGCCTAGTCCTGAGCCTAAGAAACACCCTATTGCCTTTATAACAAGCCGTATTGACAGCTTCATCCCAAAGATTCCTAGGCACATTGTTGCTATGCAACATCACATGGGCCATCTCTTGGAGGACTCTATTCTTCCTCTCTACTACCCCATTTTGTTTAGGAGTTCGAGGAGCTGAGAACTCATGGGAAAGGCCAAGACAATCACAAAAGTTTTCAAAGCTAACATTTTCAAATTCTCTCCTATGATTACTCCTAATCTTTTGATGCATTTTATGTGAGAATCCTTCTTGTTTTGAATTTTAGTGCAAAGCATTTTAAAAGTTTCAAACGTTTCAATTTTTTCTCTAAGAAAGTAAGTCCAAGTAAATCTGGAAAAATCATCCACACACACAAAAATGTATCCCTTGCCACTGAGACTCTCGGTTTGTATGGACCCATAAGATCCATATGAAAAAGCTCTAATGGCTCCTTAGTGGCAAGATACTTACCCTTCTTATGCACACTCTTAGTTTGCTTTCCTTGTTGACAAAGTCCACAAACTCCCTCAATCCTATTTCCAAACTTAGGAAGGCCTCTCACAACTTTCAACCTCTCAAGAACTTTCAAGTCTTTAAAATTCATATGACCTAACCTTTGATGCCATAATTCAACTTGATCACAACTAGAAAAATGGCAAGAGATGCCATTAGAATCAAGACAATAACAATTGTCACTTGATCTCTTGCCTTTCAAAAGAACATCTCCATCTTCTCTTAAAAGAGAGCAATCAACTTTTCTAAACAAAACCGAAAGCCTTTCATCACTTAAATATGATATGCTAATGAGATTGGCTTGCAAGCCATCTATATAGAGAGCATTAGGCAAAGAGGGAAAACCGGGGATGGAAATGTTTCCTTTTTCTAGAGCCTTCTTACGTGAACCCTCACCAAAGGTGACAAATCAACCATCCTCCATCACATGAGCAACCATTATCAAGGTACCAAGTGTTAGAGGCTTTCGCCTTCAATGCCACTTGGGTCACATGGCAAACATACTCATTTGTTCTAGTCCACCTAGTAGCAACATTGTCATTTCTAGGAGCCTTGGGTTCATTAGCTCTGAAATTCCTAGGTGCATGCATTTTGGCTCTTCTAAGCATATTCTTCTCAATCATGCTTTCAAAACGACACAACTTAATAAATTTAAAACAATTCGGCCTTATATGACCTTCAACACCATAATAATGACAAATGGGAGTAAAGTAAGAATTCAGACCATATCCTTGTGAAAGAATCGAAGACTTCCCTCTTTTTTGAGTTGTCCTTTGATGTTGAACCGAATCTCTTCCTTGAAGAACCTTTGTGATTGAGCCAAATTAATTCTCCCTTTTTGTTGTGGATGAAAGGTCCTTTGTTGATTTTGAGAGCTCTTTGGAGGTTGTGGTCTTGTTTGATAAGCTCTAGCTTTTGGTGAATGTGTTTTAGCTTGAGACTTTGTTTGTGCTTGCTTTGATGATTCACCAACCTCATTCGATCTCATTTGTTGGTGTGACTCTTGAACCTCTTTGTCCTTTAAACTCTTGACAAAGATGGTCTTTTCCAAGGAAGTGGCATCCTTGCCTTCTATATATCATAGGCTCATTTTATCACTAGGACTCTTCCTACATAATATCATCTTGTCTGGTCTCTCGGTTCCGGATATCATCTTGGCAACCAATTCTTTTGCTTCCTTAAGCTCAATCTTTAAGTGTTCTTCACTCTTCTTAGTGATTAAAAACTCCAATTTTAAACTCTCTTCTAACTCTTTTCCACTTTTTACCTTCTTATTCAAGTTGGTAATCTTGAAAGTCAACTCTAGATTCTCCTTTTTCAACTCTTGAATCTCCTTCTTCTTTTTCAATCTAGACTTTTCAAAAAACTTCATGAAGTCTACATAGTCCATTTCCTCATTAATCTCAAACCTAAAGTTAGAAGAGATACTCTCATCACTAGAGTCATCTACTTCTTCCCTATCACTCATAACTTCCTTACCATTATAAGATGTTGTGAAGGCAATGAAGTTTGCAACTCTATCTTCATCATCCGAAGATTTTTCTTCCTCTTCTAAGTCCTCACTATCACTCCAAGTGGCCGCCATTGCCTTCCCCTTTTTCTTTTTCTTCAAATTTGCACATTCTAGAGCAATGTGAACAAAGCCACTGCATTCATAGCATTGAATGCCCTTCCTAGAGTCACTTTCTTTGAAACTCTTCAATCTTCTTGAAGGGATTTTTCCTTTTCACTTCCTTTCCCTTTGACCCAAAACCTTTCCTCTCAAACCTCATGAATTTCTTGAATCTTTAAACCATGAGGGCCATTTCTTCATCTGAGTCCTCCTCCTTTTCTTCAACCTTAGTGGTCTTCAAGGCAATGCTCTTTTGCTTCCTTGTAGGAGTGGGTAAGGGGTTCCATCTTGACTCATAAGCTAGAAGTCTTCCAATGAATTCACTTGGCTTCATATTCTTGTACTCACTATTCTCTTAAAGTGTCGTCACCTTTGATTCGAACCTTGACGGAAGTGACCTCATAATTTTTTGCTTGACTCTCCTATCTGAATAGGGGTCACCAAGTTGATGGCTTTGGTTGACAATATCCATCAACTTCACTTGGAAGTCATTGAAGCATTCATGCTCCTCCGTCCTAATCATCTCGTATTGCATTTGGAGAACTTAAAGTTTTGAGTCCTTGACTACCTCGGTTTCCTCATGTGTCGTTTGAAGAATGTCCCAAGCCTTCTTTGCAATCCTAGTGTTTTGGACCAACTTGTACTGATTATCGTCCATGGCACAAAGGATGGCATGCATAGCCTTGTTGTTCCACTTGGATGCTTCAAACTCTTGAGCACTCCAACTAGACTTGGGCTTAGGAGCTTCTACACCATCATCAGTGGTCATTGTTAGAGGAGCACAACCGTCTTCAATAGCCATCCAAGCACGATCATCTATTTGGCAAAGATAGGATTCCATCTTGAACTTCCAAGTATCATAATTCACCCCATTAAGCAAAAGACAGTCTTGTGCTTGAGGCTCCCTCATGACTATTTCCGTTTCCACTCATAGTGTTTGACGGTAACAAATGATATGGAAATGCAAATGTAATGCAACACACAAAATGCAAACAACCAAATTGCACAAGGTAAGAACACACACAATGCACGGATCACCTAAGTATATCTAGACACCGGCTCCGATACCAATTGAAATTCCCTAGAAAGTGCGTGTCTATAACCTAGAGGGGGGTGAATAGGTTTTAATTCGATAGATTATCAATTTTGCGAAGTAATCAATATTAACAATTCTACCCCAATGTTCAAATAAAAGACAACAAACATAAAACAATAACAACACGTAATATAGACATTAAAACCCTCCAAATGGGAAAAACCACGAGCTGTTTAGAGTGACACCCTTGATCCTCAAAATCCACTATTGAGTAAAAGTTTACAATCTAGGTTAAGCTCCCATCTAACCCGCTAAATACTAACACTTTCACTCTACCCAACAGGCCTTAATAGTGATTTTGGATCACTAGCCTTGTGCACTAACCACTTAGCCATAAGCTAAACCAATAATGAAGAGATAATGGCAATCTAAGTGAATATGCAAGAATATTCAATATGCAAGAATATTCAATATGCAAAAATGCTAGGTCAAGTCATTCATGCTTATCTAGGATTAATAATGACAATTAAAGCAAATCCTACATATCAATGTTCTAAATGCAAAGGCAAGAAGAATTAGCTAGAAGGGTAAAATCATCCTAAATGCTAGCTATCACAAATTAATGCATCTCAACCAACAATCAATACACAAGCATGTCATAAAAGCAATTAAACATACAAGCAAGCAATTAATATGCAATAAAGACTAAAACCCTAGGTATACATGTCTTAGTAATGAAAACATAAAGTTTAGAACATGTATAGAATACCTAGTTATGAACACACAAGAAATCCATGCTTGAAAGATGCTTGATGATTTAGATTTTAAGGAGGGTTGAGTAAAAATTGCTTATTGGAGCTTCTCTCTCTAAAGAACCTTATCTCTCTCTAAAAAATAGGTTAGGAAGCTCTAAAAACGAGTTGGGAAAGAAGATGGTATATTTATATGAAGCCCAAAGTGAAAGTATGTCGTTTAGGCAAAAACTGACCAAAATACACAATATGCGTTGGTGTACATGCGCTGGTTGAGTAGCGCACGACCAGCGACAACCCACTGGACAAGTTATGCTGGTGAATTATGCATGACGACCAGCGCACCACCAGTGACAAACCACTAGACAAGTTATGCTGGTGTTGGTGCGCATGACGACCAGCGCACCACCAGCGACACACCACTGAAAAGCTGCGCTGGTGTTTGCGCTGGTGTTGGCGCTGCTCGAGTAGCGCACAACTCACCACCTTAACACACAAACACAATTCATGCAAGAGAAATGAGGTGAAGGGAATGCATCCTAATGCCTAACATGACATGACATTTTTAATCACAAGATGTAATCAATTCAAACAAGTAAGAGAAGACAAAATTAGACACATAATCAAGAAAGTTGTTCCCGGGAATTACTTTCACTTTATAGATAACGTTAGTGTAGTTTGTTAAAAAAAGTTGTTCCCTTTGTTAACGTTGAGTGGTTTCCGGGAGCAACTCTAAAGTTGGTTAGAATGTAAAAGTTGTTTCCAGCAATGCTAAAGTTATTCCCAACAACAAGTTGTTCCGGGAACAACTTTCAAGTTATAGATAACGTTAGAGTGGTTTGTAAAAAAAAAATTGTTCCCTTTGTTAACGTTGAGTTGTTCCCGGGAGCAACTCTAACGTTGGTTACAACGTTAAAGTGGTTTTCAACAACGTCAAAGTTGTTCCCAAAGAGAAGTTACTCTCGGGAACAAGTTTCACGTTATAGATAAATTTAGAGTGGTTTCCAAAAAAAAAATCGTTCCCTTTGTCAACGTTGAGTTGTTCTCGGGAGCAACTCTAATGTTGGTTACAATGTAAAAGTGGTTTCCAAGAACGTCATTGTTTTTTCCAACGAGAAGTTATACCCGAGATCAACTTTGACGTTATAGATAACGTAAGAGTGGCTTCCAAAAAAAGGTTGTTCCCTTTGTTAACGTTGAGTGGTTCCTAGGAGCAACTTTAACGTTGGTTAGAACGTAAAAGTTGTTTCCAACAACGTTGAAGTTGTTCCCAACGACAAGTTGTTCCCAAGAACAAATTTTACGTTATAGATAACGTTAGAGTGGTTTCTAAAAAAAATAAATTGTTCCCTTTTTTAATGTTGAGTGGTTCCCGGGGGTAACTCTAACGTTGGTTACAACGGTTTAAGTGTTTTCCTGCAAGGTCGAAGTTGTTCCCAACGAGAAGTTGATCCCATGAACAACTTTCACGTTATAGATAACATTAGAGTGGTTTAGAAATAGAAAAGTTGTTTTATTTGTTAACATTGAGCGGTTCTAAGGAGCGACTCTAACGTTGGTTACAATATAAAAGTGGTTTCTTGCAACGTTGAAGTTGTTCCCTGGAACAACTTTGAGTTGTTCTCGGGTGCAACCATATCGTTGGTTACAGCATCAAACTGGTTTTCGAGAACGTCAAAGTTGTTCCCAACGAGAAGTTGTTATCTAGAAAAACTTTTACGTTATAGAGTTTTTTTTTTAAGTTGTTCCCTTTGTTATCGTTGAGTGGTTCCCGGGAGCAACTCCAACGTTTGTTAGAATGTAAAAGTGGTTTCTAGCAACGTTAAAGTTATTTCCAATAACAAGTTGTTCCCGGGAACAACTTTCAAGTTATAGATATCAATAGAGTGGTTTGTTAAAAAAAAGTTGTTTCCTTTGTTAACGTTGAGTTGTTCCCGGGAGCAACTCTAACGTTGGTTACAATGTTAAAGTGGTTTCCAATGACGTTGAAGTCATTCCCAACGAGAAGTTTCTCCCGGGAACAACTTGTACGTTACAGATAAATTTAAAGTGGTTTCCAAAAAAAAAGTTGTTCTCTTTGTTAACGTTGAGTTGTTCCTGGGAGCAACTACAACATTGGTTAACGAGAAGTTGTTCCTAACGAGAAGTTGTTCCTGAGAACAACTTTGATGTTATAGAAAACGTTAGAGTGGTTTTCAAAAAAAAAAGTTGTTCTCTTTGTGAACGTTGAGTGGTTACCGGGAGTAACTCTAACGTTGGTTAGAACGTAAAAGTGGTTTCCTGCAACATTAAAGTTGTTCCCAACGAGAAGTTGTTCCCAATGAAAAGTTGTTCCTGGGAAGAACATTCACATTATATATAACATTAGAGTGGTTTCCAAAAAAGAAATGTTCCCTTTGTTAACGTTGAGTTGTTCCCGGGAGCAACTCTAACGTTGGTTACAACGTTAAAAAGGTTTCCAACAACGTCGAAGTTTTTCCCAACGAGAAGTTGCTCCCGGAAACAAGTTTTACATTATAGATAACGTTAGAGTGGTTTCCAAAAAAAAAAGGTTGTTCCCTTTGTTAACGTTGAGTTGTTCTTCGGAGCAACTCTAACGTTGTTTAGAACGTAAAAGTGGTTTCTATCAACGTCGACGTTGTTCCCAATGAAAAGTTGTTCCCGAAAACAAATTACACGTTATATATAACGTTAGAGTGGTTTCAAAAAAAAAAGTTTTTCCCTTTGTTAACGTTGAGTTGTTCCCTGGAGCAACTATAACGTTGGTTACAACATTAAAGTGGTTTTCAAGAACGTCGAAGTTGTTCCCATCAAGAAGTTGTTACCAAGAACAACTTTGATGTTATAGATAACGTTAGAGTTGTTTTAAAAAAAAAGTTGTTTCCTTTGTTAACTTTAAGTGGTTTCCGGTGGCAACTCTGACAGTGGTTAGATCGTTAAAGTGGTATCCAACAATGTTGAAGTTTTTTCCAACAATAAGTTGTTCTCGGGAATAACTTTCACATTACAGATAACGTTAAAGTGGTTTCCGAAGAAAAAAGAGTTGTTCCCTTTTTTAATGTTGAGTTGTTCCCGGGAGCAACTCTAACGTTGGTTACAACATTCAAGTTTTTTCAAACAACATCGAAGTTGTTCTCAATGAAAAGTTGCTCCCAGGAGCATCTTTCACGTTTTAGATAAGGTTAGAGTGGTTTCGAAAAAACAAAGTTGTTTCCTTTGTTAACGATGAGTTATTCCCGGGAGCAACTACAACGTTGGTTACAACATAAAAGTGGTTTCCAAGAACATCGTTGTTTTTCCCAACGAGAAGTTTTTCCAGAGATCAACTTTGACGTTATAGATAACGTAAGAGTGGTTTCCAAAAAAACAAGGTTGTTCCCTTTGTTAACGTTGAGTGGTTCCTGGTAGCAACTCTAACGTTGGTTAGAACGTAAAATTGGTTTCAAGCAACGTTGAAGTCATTTCCAATGACAAGTTATTTTCGGGAACAACTTTCACGTTTTAGATAACGTTAGAGTGGTTTTAAAAAAAGGAGTTGTTCTCTTTATTAACGTTGAGTTGTTCCCGGGAGCAACTATAACGTTGGTCACAACGTTAAAGTTGTTTCCAAGAACATCGAAAATGTTCCCAGAACAACTTTGACTTTATAGATAACGTTAGAGTGGCTTCCAAAAAAAAATATTCCATTTGTTAACGTTGAGTTGTTTTCGAGACCAACTTTGACGTTGGTTAAAACGGAAAATTGGTTTCCAGCAAAGTTGAAGTTTTTCCCAACGACAAGTTGCTCCCGGGAATTACTTTCACGTTATAAATAACGTTTGTGTAGTTTCCAAAAAAATAAAGTTGTTCCCTTTGTTAACGTTTACTGGTTCCCAGAAGCAACTCTAATGTTGATTACAACGTAAAATTAGTTTTCAGAAACATCAAAGTTGTTTCCAACGAGAATTTGTTCCCGGGAACAACTTTCTCGTTATAGATAACGTTAGACTGGTTTTAAGAAAAATGTTGTTCCCTTTGTTAACGTTGAGTTGTTCCCGGGAGCAACACTAACGTTGATTACAACGTTAAAGTGGTTTCTAACAAAGTCGAAGTTATTCCCAACTAGAAGTTGCTCCCGGAAACAACTTTCACGTTATAGATAACATTAAAGTGGTTTCAAAAAAAAAAGTTGTTCCCTTTGTTAACGTTGAGTTGTTCCCAGGAGCAACTCTAAAGTTGGTTAGATTCGTAGAAGTGGTTTCCATCAACGTTGAAGTTGTTCCCAACGAAAGGTTGTTTCCGGGAACAACTTTCACGTTATATATAACGTTAGAGTGGTTTCCAAAAAAATAAGTTGTTCCCTTTGTTAACGTTGAGTTGTTTCTGGGAGCAACTATAACATTGGTTACAATGTTAAAGTGGTTTCTATGAACGACGAAGTTGTTCCCGAGAACAACTTTGACGTTATAGATAACGTTAAAGTGGTTTCCAAAAAATAATTTGTTCCAATTGTTAACATTGAGTTATTCCCGGGAGCAACATCTAACATTGGTTACAACGTTAAAGTGGTTTCCAACAACATCGAAATTGTTCCCAACGAGAAGTTGCTCCCAGAAGCAAATTTTACATTTTAGATAACGTTAGAGTGGTTTCCAAAAAAAAATTGCTCCCTTTGTTAACGATTTGTTGTTACCGGGAGCAATTATAACGTTGGTTACACCGTTAAAGTGGTTTTAAAGAACGTCGTTGTTTTTCGTAACGAGAAGTTGTTCCTGATATCAACTTTGACGTTATAGATAACGTTATAGTGTTTTTCAAAATAAAAAGGTTGTTCCCTTTGTTAACGTTGAGTGGTTCCTGGGAGCAACTCTAACGTTGGTTAGAACGTAAAAGTGGTTTCCTGTAGCGCTAAAGTTTTTCCCAACGACAATGTTATTCCTAGGAACAACTATCACGTTATAGATAACGCTAGAGTGGTTTCCAAAAGAAAAAAGTTGCTATTTTTGTTAACGTTGAGTTGTTCCCGGGAGCAACTATAACGTTGTGTACAACGTTAAATTGGTTCCAAGAACATCGATGTTGTTCCCAATAAAAAGTTGTTCCCGAGAACAAATTTGGCATTTTAGATATCGTTAGAGTGGTTTCCAAAAAAAAAAATTATTCACTTTGTTAACTTTGAGTGGTGCCAAGGAGCAACTCTGACGTTGGTTAGAACGTAAAAGTGGTTTCAAGCAACATTGAGTTTTTTCCCAACGACAAGTTGATCCTGGGAATAACTTTCACGTTATAGATAACGTTCGAGTGGTTTCCAAAAAATTAAAAATGTTCCTTTTGTTAACGTTGAGTGCTTTCCAGGAGCCACTCTAACGATGATTAAAACGTAAATGTGGTTTCCAGCAACATTGAAGTTGTTCCCAACGAGAAGTTGTTCCCTAGAACAACTTTCATATTATAGATAACATTAGACCGGTTTCAAAAAAAAAAGTTATTCTCTTAGTTAATGTTGAGTTGTTCCCGGGAGCAACTCTAACGTTGGTTACAATGTTAAAGTGGTTTCCAAGAACGTCGACGTTGTTCCCAATGAGAAGTTGCTCCCTAAAACATCTTTCAAGTTATAGATAACGTTAGAGTGGTCTCCACAAAAAAAAAAGTTGTTCCCTTTGTTAACGTTCAGTTGTTTCCGGTAGCAACTATAACGTTGGTTACAACGTAAAAGTGGTTTCCAAGAACGTCTAATTTTTTCCCAACGAAGTTGTTCTCGAGAACAACTTTGACATTATAGATATCATTAGAGTTGATTCCAAAAAAAAAAGGCGTTCCCTTTGTTAACGTTGACTAGAACTCGTGAGCAACTTTAATGTTGGTTAGAACATAAAAGTGGTTTCCAATAACGTTGAAGTTGTTCCCATAGACATGTTTTTCCTAGGAACAACTTTTCACGTTATAGATAATGTTAAAGTGGTTTCCAAAAAAAAAAGTTGTTCCCATTGTTAACGTTGAGTTGTTCTCGGGAGCAACTCTAACGTTGGTTAAAACGTAAAAGTGGTTTCCAACAACGTCGAAGTCTGGGCGCCTTTATCTTCTCCCAACTGAGTTTTTGAGAAGCTACAAATACATACTTTTGGATTTTGACTTCTACTTTTAGAAAACGCGCTACAGTGATATTAAATGAAATTTTACTAACTTTCCAACTTTGTCCTTGCCTTTAACGAAATTAACAAAAAAAATTGGACTTATATTTTTGTACCAAAAAAAAATGTTGCCATAACTGTATAAAACAATTGGGATAATTAATTCAATAAAGTAGAACAAAAATGAAATAAAAAAATAAAGTAGAATAAAATAAAGAAATAAAGAAATAAAGAAATAGAGAAATGAGGATAATTAATTAAATAAAGTAGAATAAAAAATGAGGCTAATTAATTCAATAAAGTACCATAATTATATAACACTTAACGCTAAACACAAATAAACATGAAAAATGTAAAGTATAGCACATTAGTACCATATAGATGTCTATGTCCTTTTAGTAATTTTAAACACTCACAACACTTTTTATTTCAGTTTACCAAACACATTGAAATTGTTTTTAGTTCTCACATCACTTTTGAAAATCAATTTACCAAACACTCAGTTGATTTTTCCCACAGCAATTCCAAAAGCAATTTCCCCCACAACAATTTCAAAAGTGCTTCTCCCCACAGCATAGCAATGCCAAACTGGGCCTTAATCAAGTCAATTACCAATTTTTCTTGATTAGTTAATATTCACTACTCACCCAAAAAAATAAACATAAAACATAAAACATCAAATGTACAAATACGGAAATAAAAATAACACAAGATGTATATGTGGAAAATCCTTCAAACGGGTAAAAAATCACTGGCTGTTAAGTGCGCCACACTCGGTCATAGAAATCCACTATATGAGTAAAGGTTACACCCTCAAGTGATTCTCAAACTCTCACTCTCGACAACCTCAGGCTATTGCCACAATCACTCACCACTCTTGGTTCAATCCCTAGTGATATCCCCTGATACACTCATCTTGGCGTGAATGACTCCTACTCTACCCCTTTGGGCCTTTTATAGGAGCACCCGACAATTGCTTGCCAACCCACATTTGGTTGCAAGACTTGAAATGCTTGTGCACTACACACCGGTAGCCACAAGACTTACTTCTCAACGAAGAGATCAACAACCTTTGTTAATATGTAACACTATTCTAAATGCAAATAACGCTAGACAAAACACTAAATGCTTATATATGAATTTAAGAATATCACTAAGTACAATTTCTAGATATCAATGTCTAAATGAATGCTCATAAATACTTAACTCGATATGGATGTGCAATATTACAATATAGTTATCAAACAACACACATGTTGTCATTAAGCATGGCATGGTCAATAAATGCAATCATCAAAATGCAATCAATATGACCTAATTAGCTAGAGGTAAATATGACTTATATGCAAGCTATCACAATACAACAACCTAAACATCAACAATAATCTCTACTTGTAATAGAAATCCTAATCTAGAGGCATACAAGTCATAAAAGAGATATCTTGCTAAGCTAGAACACAAGAACGATGAAAATGGTGTTCTACTTACCAAGTTACAAGTGTTGATGAAGACCCATGCAAAAAAACATCCTAGATGAAGCTAGATGATGTTTGTTTCATGCAAGAATGATGGGTGTTTGGATTTTGAGAGTTAAATAAACAAGCTTGGTGCTTTCTCTAACTAGGGAAACTCTTTCTCTCACTAAGATCGAGAAATTCTGAGTTCTAGGTCTAAATGGGGAAGAAGATGGTGCACATATAGAGTCCAAATCAAACTACGTCGTTTTGGGAGAGAAAAAAAAAAGATTTTTGGGAGTCAGAAGCGACCTTAGGGCGACCTGGATGATAGGTCGCTTCAAATTCGCTTTGTTCTCGGGTTTGGTAGCCAAAATATGTTTGAAAAACTAACTTGGAAGTTAGGTCTCCCAAAGGTCGCCCTGAGGTTGCTTTGCTCTCGGGAAAAAAGCTACAGCACAACAACTCCAGCTTCAACTTACAAAACATGATTTGGATGACTGTAGAAAGAGTTATAGTCAAATGAGTGACCAAAGGTCAGATTTGGACTTCAACAAGATTTCCCAAACTCATTGAATAAAACCATGTGACCAAAGACGAAACTAAGAGAAGAGTGGGACCTTCTCAAATGGTCAATTAATGCGCTAAAAAAAGCACACCGTTGTGCAAGCGTGGACGTATCCGGTCAAGCAATAGAATACGAATCAAGCACACAACAATCACAACACTTAAGACTAAGAATGAAATGCATGATAACACATGCAACAACTCAAAAACATGAAGTGTGTGTGTGTACAATAACAAATTCATGTCAATATAAATGCATATATATGAAATATGAGTGTGTGAAACTAAATCTCTTCACTAAGGATTAGGCACAAATGAACTACCTCTTGAAGCTCACCGGAATCTTGGACGCTTGCTATCAAAAGCCTAAGTTACCCATTACACATTGAATCCCTTATGTGATTTGTCATGAAATATGCCAATCATAAAATTGAGGTTCTTACAGAACCAAAAACAATGTCATCAACATTGATTTGAGCTATGAAAAGCTCATCTTTGTTACCTTTGATGAACAAGGTCTTGTCAACACTACCTCTTAAGTAGCCATTGTCAATAAGATAAAAAGTGAGGAATTCATACCAAGCCCTTGGTGCTTGTATAACCCATATAAAGCCATCTTGATGCGATAGACATAATCAGGGTGGTGTGAATCCACAAACCCCTTGGGTTGCTCAACAAACACTTTCTCTTACAAGAAGCCATTGAGAAAGGCACTCTTAACATCCGTTTGATATAATTTAAATTTGTGCACACATGATATGGACAAGAGAAGCCTAATGGACTCATGACGGGCAATTGGAGCAAAAGTCTCCTCAAAGTTGATACCCTAAATTTGAGAATATCTTTGTGCTACAAGTCTAGCCTTGTTGCGCACAATGTTGCCTTCCTCATCCGACTTGTTCCTAAACACCCACTTCGTGCCTATGACATTAGAGTTCTTAGGTCTAGGAACTAGAGTCCAAACATCATTTCTTTCAATTTGACTTAGCTCTTCTTTCATGGCAAGAACCCAAAATTTGTCATTCGAGGCTTTATCTACCTTTTTTGGGTTCAAATTGAGAGGTGTAACAAGTATAGCTAATTTGATTTGCCATTTGTTGTCTAGTCCACCCTTATTGACATCTTCAATGATATTAATTTTTTCATGGAGTCTCCTAACCCAAGGAGCAAGTTCAAATGGTTTATCATCCTCTTCACTATGATCCAACTTCTCATGGCTTGAAGTCTCACCACACTCCTTTAAAGGTAAATCATGAGACACAATAACCTTCTCATCATGGTTACTCAACTTTGGCCTATAATCATCTATGACTATATTGGATGATTCCATGACACTCATAGTTTTTAAGTTAAACACTCTATAGGCCTTACTATTTAGTGCATAGCCAATGAAAATCCCTTCATCGCTTTTAGTATCAAACTTGCCAAGTTGATCTCGGTCATTGAGAATGTAGCGTTTGCTTCCAAATGAGTGGAAGTAGCTAACATTTGGCTTCCTACCCTTCCACAATTCAAAGGAGGTTTGTCTAGTGCCGGGTCTTAGAAACACTCTATTTCCTATATAACAAGCTGTATTCACAGCCTCAGTCCAAAGATTCCTAGGAACATTGTTGCTGAGCAACATCACACGAGCCATCTCTTGGAGGATCATATTCTTCCTTCCTATAACCTTATATTGTTGAGGAGTTCGAGAGGAGCTGAAAAATCATGAGAAATGCCAACACTGTTATAATAACTTTCAAAACAAGCATTTTCAAACTCATTGCCATGATCACGTCTAATTCTTTTAATGCTTTTAATGTGAGAATTCTTTTAATTTTGAATTTTAGTGCAAAGCATTTTAAACTTTTTAAAAGTTTCAAATTTTTCTCTAAGAAAATAAGTTCGAGTAAATCTAGAAAAATCAAGAACACAAATAAAAATATATCTCTTGCCATCAAGACTCTCGGTTTGCATGGGACCCATAAGATCCATATGAAGAAGCTCTAGTGGCTCCTTAGTGGTGAGATACATACCCTTTTTATGTACATTTTTAGTTTGTTTCCATTGTTGGCAAGATCCACAAACTCCCTCAATCCTCTTCCCAAACTTGGGAAGGCCTCTCACAATAATCAACCTCTTAAGAACTTTCAAGTCTTTGAAATTCATATGGCCAAACCTTTGATGCCACAAATCAAATTGATCACAACTAGACAAATTACAAGAGATGTCATTGGAATTAAGACAATAACAATTGTCACTTGATCTATTGCCTTTCAATAAAACTTGTTCATCTTCTTTTAGAATAGAGCAATCAACTTTTCCAAGCATAACTGAAATCCCTTCCTCACTCAAATGTGGTATGCTAATGAGATTGGCTTTCAAACCATCTACATAAATAGCATTGGGCAAAGAGGACAAACCAGGAATAGATATGTTTCCTTTCCCTAAAACCTTCTTACGTGAACCATCACCAAAGGTGACAAATCCACCATCCTCTATAACAAGAGTCTCAAAGAAACTCTTCTTTCCGGTCGTGTGCCAAGAACACCCACTATCAAGATACTAAGTGTTAGAAGCTTTGGCCTTCAAGGCCACTTTAGCCACATGGCAAAAGTACCCATCTTTTCTAGTCCACCTAGTAGCAACATTGTCATTTCTAGAAGCTTTGGGTTTATTGGCTCTAAAATTCCTAGGAGCATGCAATTTGGCTCTTCTAAGCATATTTTTCTCAATCATACTATCAATACGAAGCAGATTAATAAACTTAAACAATTAGGCCTTATATGACCCTCAACACCATAATAATGACAAATAGGATTAAAGTAAGAATTCATACCATAGCCTTGTGTAAACATAGAAGGCTTCCTTTTCCTTTGAGTTGTCCATTGGTGTTGAGGTAACTCTTTTTTTTTATGATTGAGCCAAGATTGCATCCCTTTTTGATTGGGCATGAAAGGTCCTTTGTTTAGATTGGGGGATTATTTGAGGTTGAGACCTTGTTTGATGTACTTTAGCTTGTTGTGATTGAGTTTTGACTTGACCTTGTTTTGAAGATTCTCTAACTTCAACCTTTTTTATGGTTGTTGTGGGCCTTATATTTTCTTCAACTTTTCACTCTTGACAAAAGTATTTTTCTTCAAGGAAGTGGTTTCCATGTCTTCAACATATCTAAACCCCTTTTATCACTAGGGCTCTTCCCACTCGAGAGCATCTTATCAAGCTTCTCGGTTCCAGAGGTCATCTTGGTAATCAATTCTTTAGATTCTCTAAGCTCCTCCTTTAAGCATTCTTCACTATTCTTGACAATTACAAGCTCTAACTTCAATCTTTCTTCCAACTCTCTTCCACTCCTCACTTTCTTACTCAAGTGACTCACCTTTGAAGTCAACTCGAAATTCTCCTTTTTCAACTTTTGAATCTCCCTTTTTTTTTTCAATCTAGAACTCTCAAAGAATTTCATGAAGTCCACATAGCCCATTTCTTCATCAATTTTGAAATTAGAGTTGAATGAGATGCTCTCAACACTAGAGTCATCTACTTATTCTTCACCACCATAACCTCCTTACCATTATGAGATGATGTGAAGTCTAAGAAGTTTGCAACTCGATCTTCATCATCTGAAGATTTTTCTTCCTCTTCTAGGTCTTCACTATTACTCCAAATTGCTGCCATTGCCTTTCATTTCTTTTTTTTCTTCAAGTTGGCACGTTATGAAGAAATATGGCCAAAGCCACTACATTCATAGCATTGAATGCCCTTCTTAGAGTCATTCTCTTATGATCTCTCCATCCTCTTAAAAGGAGTTTTCTTCTTTACTTCCTTTCCCTTAAATCCAAATCCTTTTCTTTTCAAACTTCATGAACTTCTTAAACCTTTTTACCATGAGGGCCATCTCCTCATCTAAGTCATCTTCTTCCTCTTCTTCAACCTTTGAGGTCTTCAGTGCAATGATCTTTTGCTTCTTTGGAGGTGTTGATGTAGAAGTCCACCTAGATTCATAAGCTAGGTCTTCTAATGACCTCATTAGGTTTCATATTCTTGTAGTCACTATTTTCCTCAATTTTCGTTACCTTAGACTCAAATCTCTTGGGAAGTGACCTCATAATCTTTTACTTGATTCTTCTATCCGAGTATGGGTCACCTAGTTGATGGCTCTGATTAAAAATATCCATTAATTTCACATGGAAGTCATTAAAGAACACTTCTTCCTCCATCCTAATCATCTCAAATTGTGTTTGGATGATTTGGAGCTCGGAGTCCTTGAGTACCTCAGTGCCTTCATGAGTCGTTTGAAGAATCTTCCAAGCCTCTTTTGCATTCCTAGTGGTTTGGACTAACTTGTATTGATTTTCAACCATTGCAAAAAAGATGTCATGCACGACCTTGTTGTTCCACTTTGATGCCTCAAATTCTTGTGTATTCGACTAAGATTTGGGCTTCGAAACTGTAGGGAAAATCGCACAACGGAAGCGTGAAAATTTTTAAATTATTGTTTCCGTATAAATAAAAATTTTCTCTTTTATAATAACAAGAACCTTAACCATAGATTAATTGATGTATATAAAAAGTATCGCACTTTTTTCTCATGACGATTGAACTAGCGCCGAATTGAATCCGCAAAATCTTCCAATCCAATCACGACGTAAATCACTTAGGAGTGTGTGCTCCCTCTCTTTCTAATTATATTCTTGAGGATGGAAACAAACAAAATCTTTTTCTTTGTTTGTTACAATTATCCTCCGAGAGAAAAATCCAAGAACGTCCGGTCACTTGTGAATTATCAATCTAATTGATTGAAACTCGCGTGAAGCCGATTTGATTACATAAAACCCTTATGATGTAAAGGATACTAGTGTACTATCAAAAACAAAAATGTTCTCTTTTTCTCTTTTCTCATTGGCCGAATTCTACACCATATATCTATGAGTTGATCGAATTTTGTCTAAAGCAAAAACTAAAATTTTCTCAGTCAAAATTCTCTTTTGCTAGGCTGAATTCTCTCCTGAAAAATACCTAGCTTGGCCGAAATTTCACTCATAGAATCATAGGGCTGGCCGAATTTCATCAAGGGGATATATATGTTGGATCACAAATCCACTCCTAAGAAGGTTTTACTTAGTTGGCAAGAATCCTTTCCTTAGGTGGATTTACTTGGTAGTAAAGAATCCTTTACAAAGAAGAGTTATACTTTACACCAAGACTCCTAATCCAACTCATTAGAGTATTTGTAACTATATTAAAGATTTCCTAATTTGACTAGATAAATAATTCCTATTATTTATCTACTTATCAAATATAATCTTTAATATTAATTATACTACCAACAATAGTATAATATTAGGAGACCATCTCCTACTAGAAAAAGATCTTAACTTTTAATTAAAAAATTAATTAATTACCGAATTAATTAATTTCTATTTAATTAAATAATAAAATAAAAAAAAATTAAGCTATTTTATATAGCCTTGCCGCCCAACACATATACATGGGCCAATATATTATTTTTCTTATTTTATTAAATCCATTGGACCTTAATAAAAAGTCCACATGTGAACTAGGCCTATTCTTACAAAAAGAAACAAGTTCATATGCCTTAAATACAATTCTAGATGGACCCCTAAATTGGTCCGGTAGAATATATCAAGTGATCCATGCAAGTTCGTGTGAATTAGGGATCTTGGTAGGCTATCTAAATTTAAGCTCCAATAGACACAACCCAATCACAATCAACAAATGATTAACTAAGGTCCGATCTATTAATTTCAGTTCATTCCACTAAAAAACTAAAATTGAACTCTTATATAGAGATAGAATAAGTTAATATTACTCATTCATACCCTAAACAATCTTAACGAAGAAAGTGTATCATCGTGAAGAATACCAGTAATCGCCAAGAGCTCATAGACCACCTATAGCTCTCCAAGTTACCATATTTACTCATATTACCACATTTTAAACTCAGATATTTTGACTTGTCCAAAAGCCATGTTTCAATAGACACTATTGAAAACTTAACGTTAAGATTTAATATCCAATACCTCAAAAAATCCATATGATGACATTCAACTCTCATTTAATAAATGGAGCCATGATGTCCATATCTATAAATGAAGTCCTCTATGGATTAACAAATGAATACCACTAAACTATCGAGGATAGACCATGCTATATAATCGTACTCATTGATAGCTCAAATGATAACACTTGCAACCATAAGTCCATCATTTATCTCAGGATTGAGATATACTCTCCGATTGTCTTCAAGTTAAAATTGTTATTCATTGACAGTTCTATATAAAGTATTTCACTATGATCCAATTCAATGCACCCAGTGCACTAATTTTTTTTTCCCAAAGATACCACACTTTGATGATTTTAGACTCATCATAACACATTTGATCCCACTCATATGCTAGCAAAAGAATCTACAACTTTGACAAGATAAAGGTTCCCAACCTTTATCTTATGTTGTGAATATTATTCAAGACTAACTAAAGAATTGTGTCTACCTCATACATATCTAGATGTATGAACAATTCTTCTTTTCTCATAGTCTTTTAACCTTATGATTATTTACTTTTGACAATTATATTAATTAAACTATAAATGCTATAACATTTGTTAAACTAGAAATCACTTTATTAATATGAAAATATTGTCAAATACATTATTATACTTTTGCTATCGAGCATAATCCCAACAATCTCCCACTTGCTCTGTAGCAAATGTGTCATATCTCTCGTCCCTAAGTTCTCTATATGCACATTAAAACTCTTTTCAGAAAGTGCCATTTTAAGTGGATCCACTAGATTATCTGCTGACATGATCTTGGTAATCCGCACGTCACCGCTATGCACAATTTCCCTCAGAAGGTGATACTTTATTTCAATATGTTTACCTATCTTATGACTTCTTGATTCTCTCGAATTAGCCACTGCTCCACTATTGTCACAGTAGAGAGTGGTCTGCTTATTCGCATCATGAACCACTTCCAAGTCAATCACGAATTGGTGGAGCCAAATAGTCTTTTCAGCAGCCTCGCACGTGGCAACATACTCGGCTTCCATGGTGGAATCAACAATACAAGATTGCTTGATACTCCTCTATATGACTGCCCCTCCTCCAATAGTAAACACAGATCCTTATATTGATCTCCTAGAGTCAGAATCTGACTGAAAATCAGAATCTTTATACCCAATGGGAATTAAATCCCCTCAAGAGTATACAAGCATATAATTTCTCGGTCTCCTGAGATACTTAAACATATGCTTGATAGCCGTCCAGTGATCAGGACCAGGTTTCGATTGAAACCTGCTAACTATGCCCACGTCAAAAAAAATATCTGGTCTAGTACAGAGCACTACATACATGAGATTTCCAACTGCCGATGCATATGAAACCCTACTCGTGAATTTCTCTTCATGCTCATTCTTAGGAACTTGTTCCTTTGAAAGTTTGATTCCATGTCTGAAAGGTATCATACCTTTCTTGTAATCTTGCATGGAAAACTTAGACAATATTTTATCTATGTATGAAGCTTGGGATAATGCAATCGTTCTATTCTTTCTATCCCTTATTACTTGGATACCAAGAATATAACTTGCTTCTCCTAAGTCCTTCATATCAAATTGTTTTGCTAACCATTCCTTTATTGATGTCAATACACTTACATCGTTTCTGATGAGTAGTATATCATCAACGTAAATAACTAGGAAAACCAACTTGTCGCCTTTAATCCTTTTGTATACACAAGGTTTATCAAGGTTTTGAATAAATCCAAAACATTTCATGGCTTGATCGAACCTTATGCTCCAGGACCTGGATGCTACCGTCAATCCATATATGGATCTTTACAACTTGCATACCCTTTCCACTTGTCCTTTTTCAATGAATCCTTCTGGTTGCATCATGTAGATGCTTTCGTCAAGACTTCCATTAAGGAAAGCTGTCTTGATGTCCATTTACAAAATCTCTAGGTCTAGGGATGCTGCAATGGATAAGATTATCCTAATGGATTTAAGCATGGCCACATGAGAGAAGGTTTCTTTAAAATCAATACCTTCCTTCTGTGTATAACCTTTAGCTACCAATCTAGCTTTAAAGGTTTCCACCTTTCCATCTATTCCTCTTTTCCTCTTGTATACCCACTTGCACCCAATGAGTTTCATCCCTTTGACCAATTCTATAAGAGACCAGACTTTATTTTTTAACATAGATTCAATTTTGGTTTTCATTACCTTTTGCTAATGGCGACAATAAACATCTTCCATTGCTTCCTTGTACATATAGGGATCATCATCGTTCGGGAGATTCTCTATAGATTCTCCTAGCCGATGTATCTTTCAGGTTGTTTACTAACCCTCCTACTACGATAAGGTATGGTAGATTGTTGATCTTGTGTTGGTACGGAACTTACAATTTGGCTTGTTTGTGAAACTTCTTATGGAATTGTATCTTCGAAAAGCTCATTCATAACAATTCTACTCTTAGGCATAAAAATATTCATATAGTCCTCTTCCAGAAATTTTGCATTTATCAAAACAAATACTTTAAGATCTGAAGGACTATAAAAATAATATCCTTTTGTTCCTTTTGGATATCCTACAAATATGCATGTTTCTGAACGGGACTTTATCTTTTGTCTTTCCTTTTAACACGTGCACAGGACATCCAAATATCCTTAAGTTTATTAAACTAGGCTTTCTCCCGGTCCACAACTCATGTGGTGTTTTAGGAACCGACTTAGATGGTACAATGTTTAGAATCTACATAGCCGTTTGTAAAGCATATTCCTAAAAAGAATTAGAAAGTGTTGAATAACTCAACATAGACCTAACCATGTCCAAAAGAGTTTTATTTCTCCTTTCTACCACCCTATTTTGTTGAGGTATGCCTAGTGTAGAAAACTGAGAAATTATCCCATTATCTATAAGATATTGCTGAAACTCACCAGATAGATATTCTCTACCATGATCAGACCTCAAGATTTTAATGTGTTTCTCAAGCTGATTTTTAGCTTCAGCTTTAAATGCTTTAAACATGTCAAAAGCGTCCGACTTATGTCTTATGAGATACACATAGCCAAATCTTAAGTGATCATCTGTTAAAGTGATGAAGTACTCATATTCACCTCTAGCTTGAATGCTCATAGGTCCACACACATCAGTGTGTATCAATTCTAAACATTTGATGGCTCTTGTGCCTTTGGTCGTAAACGACCATTTGGTCATTTTACCTTTCAAACAAGATTCACAAGTTAGTAGATCATTGACCTTTAAGCCACTTAAAGGTCCATCAGTTACCAATCTTTTAATCTTATTAAGGTTAATATGAACTAGGCACAAATGCCATTGGTAGGCTTCATCTTTTGATAATTTTACTCTTTTATGATTAGGTTCCGTTGATTCCGTGTCTAACAAGTGAGAGATATTTTTATGCAAGTAGAATAAACCGTTTTCCAATGTACATTTACAAACAAATTTGTTATTCTTACTAATAATAAAACCTTTATTAAAACTAACTGAATATCCAAATTTATTTAGACAAGAGACTGAAATTAAATTCCTCTTGAATTGTGGTACATAATAAACGTTCATTAAAACTAAATGCCTATAAGATTCAAAACTAATTCTAATATCTCCCACTGTACTGGCAGACACCAACACTCCACTGCCTAAACGCAAGTTGAAATCGTTCTCATTAAGCCTTCTTCTTTCCGTGAACCCCTTTAAGAAAAAACAAACATGATTAGTGGCTCCGGAGTCTATGATCTAAGAATCCATAGAATCCGCCAAAAAATATGTTTTGAGATAATTAATATTACCTTCTTCCTTCTTGTCTTGAGACTTTGGGCAATTTCTTTTCTAATGTCCATTTTCACCACAAAGGAAACACTTCCCTTTAATCTTGGTTACTTTCTTTGTCGCCTTCTTAGTAGGTCCTAGTTGCTTTTTCTTTCGTTGTTTCTTGACCTTCTTACGGGTTTTAACAGTAACAACTTTACCTACAGTATGAATCTCTTGACCCTTGCCTTTCACGAGGATTTTTTCTGTGCTTTGAACATCTTGCATAAGGCCTTGCAAGGTGTATTCCTTATTATTCAAGGTGTAGTCCAACTTGAATTGATCAAAGGAATCCAACAGTGAGTTGAAAATCATGTCAATTTTGGTCTCACCATCTATCTCAACACCATTCAGATCAGCAATGTTGAGATGTGCTATAACTTTCATCGTGTGATCTCTCACACCCTGTCCAGGTTTCATCCTAAGATTCATAAAAGTAGTCAGTGCCTCTCTCTTAGTCGTCCTAGACCTCATAGTAAACATCTCCTCTTGAGACATCGTTATATCGGCAACAGTCTCCATTCCTTCATGTAGCTGTTGTAACACGTCAGAAATGGTGGCCATAATGTAACATTTAGCCATCTCATCAAAAGACTCCCAATGTTGATACTAATCTCTTTGCTCCTGAGTAGATTCACTAGTAGGAGTAGGTTGTTTAGGAGTGCAAAAAATGAACTTATGCTTTTCGGATTGCTATAAAAGCCTAATTTTTCTTTTCCATGTGACATAATTATCACCAGTTAAAGTATTGTCTTTTAGGATGTTGATTAGGGATGGGGTCATGATTTTCGAACAATAACAAAAATTATATAAGTAAATAATCATGATAAAGCACTTTCTAATATTTATCTTGAATTAAATAAATTAAATTAATTAATTCAATCGTAAAAATTCAACGGTGATCCAACACCCATAAATGTCACGCCTCCTTTAGGTGTTCGCAACATTTACTAGTTGGACTAGGTCCCACCTAATTGTTAACATAACAACCAACGTTTTCAATTTTATCCTTGCAATTTTATTAACAAGAACTCTTGAGAGGATATTAATAAAATTACATTGAGTGTGTTACCAAGTTATCGACCTTCAATATAATCCCTTACGAATATCCCTCCTTTGGGAGTAGATATCGTTTGGGCTAATTGTCTAGTATATCCTTGTAAGGAAGTATCTTGCTAAATTTCACTCATGAGTACCTCTTGGGAGGTTATTACACAAAACATAAATCTCAACTAAACTTGGAGGCCGTAGATGTTCAAAAACACCTTCTCCCACTCAATTATTTAAGGCATGTGATAGAATTCCAAAGAATGATTTACCAAGTTATCTAGTTGTCAATTTAGATACCTAAACCATTCTATACATGTTCATACCAAAAGAGATATATGAGTGGCACTCTATTCTATATGACATGTTACCAAACAATGACAAACATTGCAATATTTACAAACAATATAAAGAGCTACAATTTTGGTCCATCCTAGAAAAGCAAGTAAATTACACGTCTTGGAATACAAAAAACTTCTTTCTTGGCGAATAAGTCTTCACGCGACCTTCGTCGTTTGGACTCCCTCGGCTGCCTCCCATGGGCGTGTGCATGCCACAACCCCATAAAGGGATGCCATGCACAAACCATGGCTTCCATAGGGCTGCCGTGCACTGCCCATGCCACAACAAACGTTGCCGCGTGCTCTTCGCACACACGTTTGTTGCTACGGCTAGCATGGTACTAAACTTGTTCTGGTTGCTTCCAATTCTTCAAACCTTCGAGCTTCGATACTTGAATGTATTTTAGAAAAAATTAAAATAAAAAATACTGCAGATTTTTTTTTATTATGACAACACCAAAAAAAAAAAAAACTTAGCAACTACCACGAAGGAAATTATGGCAATGATAGGCCACCCTTCTTGTTACAATCCAAAAACAAAAATATATTGAAATTCTAGGACCAAAATTGAGCAATAACAAACCACATATAAAACATATATATATATATGTATATATATATATATATATATATATATATATATATATATATATATATCCATACATTCCAACGTAAATATATACGCGAATACCTAGAGTGTCATCTCTTTCTAAAACATGCATATATACAATAAAAAGAAAAAGATTCACAAACACATACATCAATTAATCAAGGGTACAACCCGCCTCTGATACCAATTGTTGGGAAAATCACACAACGAAAGTGTGAAAATTTATAAATTATGGTATCGGTACAAATAAAAATTTTCCCTTTTATAATAACAAGAACCTTAACCCTAGATTAATTGATGTAAAAAAATTTATCGTACATTTTTCTCGTGACAATTGAACTAGCGCTGAATTGAATCCACAAGATCTTCCAATCCAATCACGACATGAATCACATAGGAGTGTGGGCTCCCTCTCTTTCTAATTGTATTCCTGATGTGGAAACAAACAAAATCTTTTTCTTTGTTAGTTACAATTATCCTCTAAGAGAAAAATCCAAGAAAGTCCGGTCACTTGTGAATTATCAATCTAATTGATTGAAACTCGCGTGAAGCCGATTTGATTCTGTGCACCAAACCCTTTTGATGTAAAGGATACTAGTGTACTATCAAAAACAAAAACGTTCTCTTTTTCTCTTTTCTCCTTGGCTGAATTCTACACCCTATATCTATGAGTTGATCGAATTTTGTCTAGAGCAAAAACTAAATTTTTTTTCCTCAAAATTCTCTCTTGCTAGGCTGAATTCTCTCTTGAAAAATACATAGCTTGGCCGAAATTTCACTCATAAAATGATATGGCTGGCCAAATTTCATCAAGGGGATATATATATATCAGATCACAAATACTCTTCTAAGAAGGATTTACTTGGTTGGCAAGAATCCTTTCCTTAGGTTGATTTACTTGGTAGTTAAGAATTCTTTACAAAAAAGAATTATACTTTACACCAAGACTTCTAATCAAACTCATTAGAATATTTGTAACTATATTAAAGATTTTCTATTTTGACTAGATAAATAATTCCTATTATTTATCTACTTATCAAATATAATCTTTAATATTAATTATACTACCAACAATAGTATAATATTAGGAGACCATCTCCTACTAGAACTTTTAATTAATTAATTACCAAATTAATTAATTTCCATTTAATTAAATAAGAAAATAAAAAACAATATATTAAGCTATTTTATATAGCCTTGCCGCCCAAAACATTTATATGGCCCAATATATTATTTTTCTTATTTTATTAAATCCATTGGACCTTAATAAAAAGTTCACATGTGAACTAGGCTTATTCTTACAAAAAAAAAACAAGTTCATATGTCTTAATACAATTCTAGTTGGACCCCTAAATTCGTCCAGTATAATATATAAAGTGATCCATGCAAGTTCGTGTGGATTGGAGATCTTGGCGGGCTATCAAAATTTAAGCTCCAATAGACACAACCCAATCACAATCAACAAATGATTCACTTAGGTCTGACCTATTCATTTTAGTTCATTCCATTAAAGAATCGAAATTGAACTCTTAAATAAAGATAGGGATATTAAGATTTTAGTCCCTTTAGTTTGCGTTTATCTGAGTTTGATCCAATAGTTTTTTGAATTACTAACTTTAGTATTTCCGTTAGAAATTCCGTTAAAAGTAATAGACTGATATTGTCAGGAAGTAAAATGGCCGATATACCCTTAATGAAAGTTCCTGATGAATGGTAATATGGTAATTTTATATTTAATTAAATAAAAATAAAATACTAATTAAATTTAAAATTAAAATTTATAAGAAACTAACTAAAATTTATTATTATTAATAATACATAAATTAATTTTTTTTTGTTCATCACCATCCCACATCATCCATCGTCGATCATCGCCATTTATTTTCTACCATCATCGATCATTACTATCATCGATCTCCAATCACCAAACCATAACCCTCAAATCCAACCACAAACCCAGCCCCAATCAAAACAAAACCAAATGAAAATCAAACAAAACCAAAATCTCTAACCCAGAAAAAAAATTAAAACCCAACCAGAAGAAATCAACCTGGAAGCTCTGTTATTAATCGAAGACCGATTTAGTTCATCTCCTCATACACCATCACCAATCCAAATTTGAATCAATCAATCCAACCAAATCCAAAAAAAAATACCGAAACTACAAATCAAACCCGGAATTGAAATCCCTAAATTGAAATCCAAATCGAGTCACCGTCAAACCCCCAATTGAAATCCCTAAATTGAAATCAACCAAAACTCCTATCCTAAATCGAAATCAACCAACCAACACCCACACCAAAATTTGAAATCACCTCCCTATATTGAAATCCCAATCAAGCCGCTCTCCCGAATCAAAATCCCTAATTTGAAATCAACCAAAACCACTATCCTAAATCGAAATCAACTAACACAAGCCACACCCTAATTCGAAATCATAGCCACAGCCACAAACCCCAATTGAAATCGACCACAGCGACCACCCTCAATCCATTCCCAGAAACCAAATCCCTCACCAATCACCTATACCCACCCGAGAGAGAGAGAGAAGAGAGACGTGGGGAGAGCGAAATCGGGTTAGGGAGAGAGTAAGAGAAGACGAGACTGGTGGCCGGTGGGAGAGGAAGAGAAAGAAGAGAAATGGGGAGGGAGAGAGAGCGTCAGGGAGAGATAAAGAAAAGACGAGACCGTGGCGGGAGTAAAAGGAAGAGAAAGAAGAGAAATAAGAGAAATAAGAGAAACGAGGAGAGAGAGAATGTCGGGGAGAGAGAAACAAATTACGTTAGAAATTATATATATATATATATTATTAAATTTAATAATATTATTTGTTTTTTAAAAATATTTGAAATATTAATTATTATTATGAAATTTGAAAATTACTATTATACCATTCTTCTAGACGGTTTCTAGAAGATTTTATCGAATTTCCCATAATGCCCTTGTTGACTTAACAGAAGTCAACGAAAAACTAACAGAATTGGACGGTAGGGACTGAAATAGGTATTGTTAAATAACTAGTGGACTAAAGTCAGTAATTCAAAAAACTAGTGGATCAAACCCAAATAAACGCAAATTAGAGGGACTAAAATCTTAATATCCCGTAAAGGTATAATAAGTTAATATTCCTCATTCATACCCTAGACAATCTTAATGGAGAAAGTGTATCTTCGTGAAGAATACCAGTAATCGCCAAGAGATCATAGACCACCTATAGCTCATAGACCACCTATAGCTCTCCAAGTTACCATATTTACTCATATGACCACATTTTGAACACGGATATTTTGACTTGTCCAGAAGCCATGTTTCAATAGACACTATTGAAAACTTAACGTTAAGATTTAATATCCAATACCTCAAAATATCCACATGATGATATTCAACTCTCGTTTCGTAAATGGAGCCACGATGTCCATATCTATAAATGAAGTCCTCTATCGATTAACAAATGAATACTGCCAAACTATCGAGGATAAACTATGCTATATAATCGTGCTCATTGTTAGCTCAAATGATAACACTTGCAACCATAAGTCCATCATTTATCTCAAGATTGAGATAGACTCTCCGATTGTCTTCAAGTGAAAACTTGTATCCATTGACGGTTCTAGATAAAGTATTTCACTGTGATCAAATTCAATGCAGCTAGTGCACTAGATTCTTTTGCCCAAAGACACCACACTTTGATGATTTTAGACTCATTATAACACATTTGATCCCACTCAAATGCTAGCAAAATAATCTACAACTTTGACAAGATAAAGGTGCCCAACCTTTATCTTAAGTTGTGAATATTATTCAAGACTAACTAAAAAATTGTGTCTCCCTCATACGTATCTAGTTGTATGAACAATTCTTCTTTTCTCATAGTCTCTTGACCTTATGATTATTTACTTTTGACAATTATAATAATTGAACTTTAAATGCTATAAGATTTGTTAAACTATAAACCACTTTATTAATATGAAAAAACTGTCAAATACATTATTATACTCTTGCTATCGAGCATAATCCTAACAAGAACTTTATCTCCCTCTTCGGTGGTCATTGTTGGTGGTGTAGACATATCTTTAATTGCCATCCAAGCATGGTCATCTATTTGTTAGAGATGGGATTCCATCTTTCCCTTCCAAGAAGCATAATTCACCCCATTGAGCAAAGGGGGTCTCGTGCTTGAGGCTCCCACATAACTACTACCGTTTCACTCATAGTGTTTAAGGGTAATGAATGCAATGCAAATGCAATCCAACACACAAAATGCAAACAACAAAAAAGCACAAAGCAAGACACACACAGAGCACGGATCACCTAATTATATCTAGGCACCGTACTGATACCAATTTAAATTCCCCAAAGGTTTGTCAATTCTAACCTAGATGGGGGGGGGGGTGAATAGGTTTTAACACTTTTAATTACCAACTTTTCGAATTAATCAATATTAATGAAATCACCCCATCCAAGTTTACAGAATTTAAAAAAAATTACGAAAATAAAAAGACAAACAATTTTTACGTGGAAATCCTTAAAAAGGGAAAAACAACGGGCTAACCACTTAGCCACTTCGATCCTCAAATCCACTATTGTAATGATGATTACAACCTAGGTTAACCTCCTGTCACACCACTCGGTCACTAACCCATCGCTACTACCCGTAGGCCTTAATAGTGATTCTTTATCAACAAACTTGTGCACTAAACTCTTAACCATAAACTTAACAACAATGAAGAGACAATGCAACCTAAGTGAATATATACTGATATTCAAAGTGCAAAAATGCTAGGTCAAGGAAATTGAGCTTATCTAGGAATGTGAATAAGACAATGAATGCAAATCCTAGATATTAATTCTCTATACGCAAAATGTAAAACGTTGTAGCTAGAAGGGTAAAATTGTCCTAAATGGTATCTATCACTAATAAATGTTCTCAACCAACAACCAACATCACAAACAAGTAATAAAAGATACTAAACACAAGAACATGCATTCAATTAGCAATAGAAGCTAAAACCTAGGCATACATCACATAGTAATGATATAATGAAGTCTAGTACATATAGAAATTATCTAGTCAAGAAAAAGATGATGCTCCATGCTTAGATGATCCTAGAATGAAACTAGATGACCATGAGTTGAAATTTGGTTGAGTAAAAGTGAGTGTTTGGGAGTCTTTCTCTCTCTAGAAAAGCTAGACCACTCAAAGATGGCTTATTGGACTCCTTAGAACCAAAGAGAAAAGAAGAGAACATATATATATATATATATATATATATATATATATATATATATATATGGCGCCTTACTCGAAGTGATGTCATTTTGGACGAAAGGCAACCAAACCCCTTCATGACCGTTGGCTGGATCGCGGTATAGGTAATGTACCCAGATTGTGGCACAAGGAATGGTGCATCACCTGGACAACAACGCTCTATAGACCGATGTGCATGCAAGTGCATAAACCATGATATGAACAACAAGCGACATCTGGGAACCTCAGCTCAGGAGACTGATGTGGATGCAAATAGCACAAGCCGTTATACCAGCAGTGTGCATCCTCTGGTGAAAACCGATGTGTAGACCGCGATGGAGGCAATGCAATGGGAGCGGTCTAGACCGCGGTTAAGAGGAAAATCTCTTCTAAAAGTAAACTAAATGCATAAAACAACCAATCAAGAGATATGGCCAATAAGGCACACAAGAAAGCAATTAAGCATTAATGCAAGATGATCAAGGCATGCATATGAGTAAGTGTGTGCACTATTTAAGCAAGTGATATACTTTTGAAGCTTAAGCTTTGTCACGAACAAAGACGGCCTAAACTACCCTTACATGTTAATCCCAAAATGTTGTTTGTCAATCGAAATAAGCCAATAAAAAACCGAGGAACTTACAAGGAACTTCTCGGAAGAATAGAGGCCTTAAAATGAAGAAAACACCGGAAAAACCAGTTAGTCAAAAATTTTGGGAGTCCCTTCATTTGTTCTATATGGTAGGTCCGTTTCTCGGACAAGTTCAGGATACCGAACATAGAGCAGTTCAAGGCCAATACTGTCTCAAAAGAGTATGTTAGGAGATATCAAAGCACGATGGTGCAATATGATTATAATGATACCCTTTTTTATCGGCTGTTCCCCCTATACCTTATAGGACAAGGGATCAGGAACTTTCAGGAACTTATACAAGCTTTCACTAGGTAGTTAATGGGGAATATCCAGCAAAGGAAATCCATATCTTCCTTGTCAACTTTAAGACAAAGCAAGGATGAGAAACTGAAATATTACTTAACCAGGTTCCCGTACGAAGTTTCAGAAGTGCAAGACCTCAATGATGACATGGCAGTGTTTGCATTCATTAATAGTTTGTAACATAGTCATTTGTCGCTAAGCCTAATACAGAAGGGACTGACCATGTATGTAAGCATGACAGATGATGTTATAGGGTATGCTATGATAGAGGAAGAACAGATAGCTCACGAAGGGGAGCTCATACATGGAGGCTGACCCAAGAGTAGTGAAAAACCCAAAGATGACAGCTTTAAGAGTAGCAGCAAGGGGGACCAGAAAGACAATAGGAGAAGAACAAGGATAGACATAAAGATGATAACCAGAAGGGTGGCAAGCACTTTAAAAGGCAGTACACCAATTACACCCCATTAGCTAGGAGACAAGAAGAGATCATGAATGTAATAGAAGACATGAACCTATACAAAAAGCCCTGAGACAATCAAGCTTTGCTACTAAATATACCATAAAGTATTGTAGATTTCTCTAAGTGAATGGCCATTAAACCTCTAAGTGCTACCAGCTGAGGGATTACATCGAAAAGCTGATCAGAGAAGGGCATCTCAGGGATATAATCTTCAGGAATGAGGATGACCAATACAATGACACCCAGAGGGAAGAACGTGATAGAAGCCAGAGATGCCCTAGAAGAAGTTCGGACCATAGGGTGATCAGTACCATATTTGGTAGGCCACACATAGGGAGTGGCAGTCGGGAGAGAATGACCAAGGTCAGAGAAACTTGGAAGTAAACTCACTAGGCCCTGATCATAAAAAGCTCAAACAAGGATGGTACTCGATAATGTTCTCCAGGGAAAATGTGCATGGGTCAAAGGTAAAGCCGAACAAAGAGTTAAGATGGGACTTCATTGAAAAGACCTACAACCTCTTAAGGTTTAGCTAAGAGGCTTTGGAGGAGCAAAGGTAAGGTCGTTGGGAACAGTGAAGCTACCTGTGGAGATCTGTTGTTTTCCCTACACTAAAACAGTGCTATTGGTTTTTATGGTCGTGAATGTAGAAAACTAGTCGTACAACGCCTTGCTAGGCAGACCTTTCCTGAACAAGTCAAAAACTGTGATTGGCACATACACCCTGATAGTAAATTTTCCAACAGAAGCTAGGGTAGACATCATGAAAAGATTTAAAGAATGGGAAGGAAAGGAGAATCTGGCTATATACAGGGATAAAGCCAAACCAAGAGTAACACAAATTGATCTCCAAAGAGAAAAGAGCGACCCGAAGATAGGTGAATGGAGAGATAGGGCCGAAATGCCAACCCGTTTCAACTTAGACCCAAGGGAGGCATCTCTGGATGATGGGAAAACCCAGTAAGATTAGCCAACTGTGGAAGTTGTGATTGATAATAGAAACCCCGACTAGACGATAAAGCTCAATGCCCGATTGACAAGATAAGTACGGAATAAGGTTATCAACTTGCTGAAAGAATGCAAGGACGTGTTCGTATGGAAACATGAAGCTATGCATGGAATCAATGCAACGGTAATCTCCTATTATCCAACTGTCGATCCTGATTGAAAACAAGTCATCCAGAAGAGGAGGCAGTTTAACCTTGATAAAAGCAAGGAAATTAACGAAGAAATGGAGAAACTTTTGACAGCTGGGTCCATAAGAGGGGTGTAGTATCCAGATTGGGTTGCCAACGTGGTGTAAGTAAAATAGAAGAACGGTCAGTGGAGGATATGTGTAGACTTCAACAATCTCAACAAAGAATGCTTGAAAGACAACTTTCCCATTACCCTGATCGATCAACTGGTAGATGCAACGGCCAGTCATGAACTGCTAAGCTTCATGGATTCCTACTCAGGCTACAACCAGATCTGGATGTTCGAGTAAGATGAAGAAAAAACCTCCTTCACAACTAACCAAGGGTTATACTGCTATAAAGTAATGTCATTTGGTCTAAAGAATGGTGGGGTAACCTACCAAAGACAAGGAAATAAAATGTTCACCCGGCAGATCGGTAGAAATATGGAGGTATATATGGACGACATGTTGACAAAGAGTGCAACAACCGGAAAACATACATCATATCTTAGGGAGACTTTCAGGGTACTAAGGAAATTTGGCATGAAGCTCAATCCAAAGAAGTGTGTTTTCAGGGTGTCCTTGAGAAGGTTCCTCGATTTCCAAGTTCATTATACGATGAAGTAAACCTAGAGAAGATAAAAGCATTGGAGGAGATAAAGTCCCTAAGGACCCTAAAAGAAATTCAAAAGCTAACAGACTGATTGGCATCCCTAAATCGATTCATTAGCTAGTCAACGGATAAATGCTTTCTCTTTTTCAAAGCAATCAAGAAGAACAAGGATGTAGAGTGGAATGATGAATGTGAGTAGGCCATTCAGAAGAACAAGGAGTACCTAGGAAAAGCGCCAATTCTATCCAAACCCACGAATGGACGGGTGCTTTACTTGTATTTTTCTATCACGGCTATGGCAACGAGGTCAGTACTTGTTAAGATAGATGGGGGAATACAAAAGCCAGTGTATTACACAAGCAAGGCTATACTACCAGATAAAACAAGATACTCAACAGTCGAACAGATGGTGCCAGCATTGGTAACAGCTGCCAGAAAGTTGAGAATCCATTTTCAAGCTTACAAAATCGAAGTCTACACGAATTGCCTGTTGAACCAGATTTTGTCTAAACCAAAGATGTCTAGAAGGCTAACCAAATGGGCAGTGGAGTTGAGTGAATTCAATATAATGTGCCTGTTAAGAGCCACAATAAAAGGACATGTTGTAACTGACTTGATTGCTGAGTTCATTGAGCCAAACAATGAGGTGATCAAGATACTCAGAGAAAAAGAAAATGAAGAGTTTTCTTGGAAACTGCTTATAGATAGGTTGTCAAACATGCATAACAGTGAGGCAGGCATAGTAATTTCCACCTCGAAAGGTGATCAGGTAGAGTGTGCCCTACGGTTTGACTTGAAAGCAACTAATAACATTGCAGAATATGAGGAACTTTTGGCAAGTTTCAGGGTTTGTACAGTGCTAGGGACGGATGAGCTAGAAATATTCAGTGATTCGCGGGTGGTGGTGAACTAAGTCTTGGATGAGTACAAAGCCAAAGACAGCAACATGACCACTTATCTGGAGACAACCAGAATACTGCTTAGGAGATTCAAGGCTTATCAAAGTTGGCATCAGCAACCATCAGCATACGGTCAAAGACTATCCTGGTCGCCCACCTTAAATGGCTAAGCATCGAAGATTAATAGGGGTATCAGAAATAGGAATGATCAAAGAAAGGCTGGATACCTATATGACCCCGATTAGAGAATACCTAGATTATAGAACGCTCCCAACAATGGTGACTGAACCAAAGTGCCTCGGATACAGAGCCACCTGATACTCAATAGTCGGAGGAGAACTGTACAAGAGAGGGTTTTCAAAGGCTTTGTAAAGGTTTGTTTGCCCAATAGAATGTAGACAGTTATTAGAAAGCATTCACATATGGATGTGTGGGAATCACTATAGGGGTAAAAGTCTGGTGCACAAGACTCTTAGACAAGGCTTTTTCTAGCCGACCCTGTTCTAGGATACTCAAGCAGTCACAGAACAGTGCGGCAACTGTCAGAGGATAGCCAATTACGTCAAAAGGCTATCTAAGCAATTGAAGAACTTGACATCACCCTGGTCGTTTGCCATGTGGGGGCTAGTTCTTGTTTGCCCGATGCCAACAACGACTAAATGAGGAACAAAGCACACAATTGTGGTCGTAGATTACTTCACAAAGTGGGCGGAAGCAAAGGCATTAATGCATATAACTGGAGCTAACACGATCGGTTTTATGAAGAAGAACATCATCTATCGATTCAGAATCCCGACCATATTAATCTTAGACAATTGGACCTAGTTCAATAGTGATAACTTTAGGGAAAAATGCCAGGATTTTTGCATAAAGAATTATAATGCCACACCGGCCATCCTTAGACAAACAGTCAGACAGAGGCAGTGAATAAAATAATCAAGCATACCCTGAAGGCCAAGCTGGAAGCTAAGAAAGGAAATTGGGCAGATAGACTACTTGAAGTCTTGTGGGCAAACCGAACCACGTAAGGACTTCGACTCCCTATTCACTAGTGTTCTGGGCAGAAGCAGTAATCCTAGTCTAAGTAGTTCATAAATCGCTGAGTGTATAACTCTTTCATCTCGATGCAAATGTGGAAATGTTAGAACAAAACCTATATAAGTTTGAGGAAAAAAGGGACATGTCAAGGAAAATGAACGTTGCCTATTAGTAAAGGGTAGCCATGTACATAACTCACATGTCCGAGTAAAGAGATTCAAGCTCGGGGATTTAGTTCTCAGGAGGGTATCGCCCAACACAAAGGAAAAATTAGCTGGATCACTAGCAGATCAATGGGAAGGACCGTACCAAGTTGTCGGATTGGCCGTTCATAGAGCATACCGCCTTACCTGACAAGAAGGGGGTGAGTTGCCCAGGTCGTGCAATGCTTAATACCTAAAGATGTTCTGCCCTTGAAGATTTCTTATTTCTAAATATTTCTCTATAGTTATAAATTAGTTTTCTTTGGTTTAAAGAATTAGCTCATTCGTTGATGTCTCTTTTTAGCATTCAATAAAAGTCCCTATGAGGGAACAATTCAAGAGGTCAAGAAAAGTGTTTATTTGCTTTCTTTTATAAAAGCAATCTCGGGGCACCCAGAAGTCGCTCAATATCGATAGAGGCACCCGGGAGGCTCAGTGAGAGGGCCAAAAGCATATGCCGCAAAAGTAGTGTACAATCACCGAAACTAACTGGTGTAATGAAATACTATTAGGGCGCCTTCAGTCTATAAGCACCTGATGGGATATGCCAAGAGTTGAATGAGGGATAAAATATTTATAATTAAAATAGTTACCAGTAAAACTTAAGCACTTGTGAAAGTTAGTATAATATTAGCCACCTCATTGCAACGAATCTTGATCAATAGACTATTGGGAGACGTCTCAACGACTCAGTTGAGAGATAAAAGATAAGCGTATATAAACTAGATACCATGCAAATAGCCCATGAAAGAACACTACTTGATGAGAAAAAAAATTAGTAAAGAAATTGGGAAGCAAGGTAACCGATTGAGTTAGAAACATTACTACTTGGCGCTGCCAAAAATGACCCACCACGTACAGGTGCTTGGCCAAGGTCAGGCCAATTAACGTAATATGGTAAAGCGCATGCAGTTTAATTTGACAAAGGACCTTGACCATACAATGATTACTTGGTTAAAAATGGCTTATCTAATTCAAAATCGAACGCGGTGGTATAATTAAGTCAGTCGACTCAATATAATGAAGCAAACATAGTTTTCGTTAGTTAATGGCTCCTACCACATATAAGGACGCACGATTAAAGGTAGATCATTTGACTTAAGCATGAAAACAAGCATGCAGTTTGAGTAATTTAACACAAGGCAAAAACAGCAGTCGAGGCCAAAAAGAATAGTATTGTTCATGTGAAAAGGTTGAGAGATTACAAAAATAAAGCAAGGTAGAAGAATCAAACATCCAGTGTGCTCGAGGGACCTTCGGACCCAGATCCACTAGACGGAAGACCATCGCCTCCATATCCCTTGGTCCAGTCCCCAAAATCTGGGCAACTAATGTTAACTTCTGGATCATCGACCATAAAAGGAGAGTAATCTGTATGGGGCAAAAGACCAACATCAGTCCTCTTCGTTAGAGCGTCACTCTCTTCTCTAGCATGGAAGACCACCAATGAAGATTTATAAGGAAGCTCCAAGTGCATGGGATGGGGATCTTTCCCAATAGATTTGCAATAAGCCCTCCGCCTCATCCTCTGGTTTTTTATGGCTTCCAGAGACTCTTCCTTATGGTTCTTGATAGTTATGTCCCTTTTTCGGTAAGCATCCCCCAAAAACCTCTCCTTACCACTAAAGAACATCGGAGCGATGGCTAGCCCTCTTTCGAACTCTCTCAACATGACAACCTCGAAAGCTAAGTACCACTTATAACGGTCCATATTTTGGATTTCGAGGGCAGACCTGGCTTCTTAAAAGAGTACCTCCATGTTGACTCATTTTTATTCCAAATCTTTTACCAGTGGCTCATAAAAAAGTCGAGCCTCTTTAGACACCTACTGCGACTCAAGCATGGTATGTTGGGTAGAGGTAAAGGTTTCACTGGTTACTCAGGCTTCCTTTTTATTCTTGGTTGTAGCTGATTCAGCCAAGATGGCCCTTTATTCAAGTTCAGCGCTTCACAGTTCTACCCTATCAACCCTCTTCTCCAGCTCGACGTTATTCATGGTAAGCTCCTTGAGAGTCTCCTTAGTTGCAGACGACCTACTCTGAACATTAGCAATAGTCCTCCTCCAAATAACCTTAGTAGCAGCATGATTCTTCAGCTTTTCCTCATATTTCTTTACTTTTGACGCACTGATCGAGGAGGACTTGAGGGCTTCATCTGTGTCAATAAGGTGTAAGCATTATATAAACATTCTAATTAATTAGGTTTTGATAAACTCAAAATATAATGTAATATGTTGCTCACAATTTTATGAAAATCTTACATTCTCCCACTTGAGCTACATAGACATTGTTATTTTAGATTTAAAAATTCATTTTAGAAATTGGCACTTCGAATTGACAAACAATTATATGTGGCCACAAAGAATGTTTAAGAGAATAACACTTTCCTTCCCCTTAGTCCTATAGAACCTCAAGTATCCAACTACAATGATCATTACATCTTTAATCGACATAAGACCATAAGTAATCAAAATCATCTTAGCTCTACCTACCCGGGTAAAATGGTATGTATGTGTGGTATGAAAATTATATACAGATGTGATCATCATGCCTATTTCTATATAGGTCCAACTTCGCATAATGCGAAGCAGCTTAAGACTAGTAAACTTACTGTCTTAAGCATCTTACACTCTTTTGTCAAACATTTTGACCATGAGTTAAACCTCCCTTAAGATTGGTAAATCTCTCTGTCTTAAGTAATGTTTACTCGTCGATGGAAACTTTATACCTTACGATTGAACTGCCCCCTCAAAGCTAAAGCTTGAGATTTCTTGCCATAACCAATCATCTGTGTACATATAATAACAAATATGGCAAACATCTTAACATGCATATACAATATATTCTCGAGAATATGAAACAAACATGTATAGAATAAATGCAGTTCATCTAATTAAAGACAACTCCCACTAACCAAACACATCAAAAATATCAATCATCCAATACATGATATAACATGCTCCACAAAACCTCCGGAGTCAAATATCTTCGTTAGTGTATTCATAATTATTTTACTAGTAGCTATTAGAAACTTGCAACTCTTAAATCTTCTCTACAACCAAAATATTCATATGGTTAAACGTTTAAGATCTCTTATCATATTCAGAGAAAATAAATACAACGAAATTATCACAATTTACCTCAAAATATGATTTTACAATCAAAATTCTTTAGAGTTGCAATATGTAAAGCCATATATTTCTTTATCCATACATACATGTGAGCATGAAATAATTAACCTCTACAAATACGATGACACCCTTTTTTTTCATCACTATCTATTGATACATGCCAAATTGGTTTAAAATCCGCAAAGTCTACTAATGTAATAATATAATCAATACATAGATATTAAGTTTACATCAAACTATCATTTACGGATATATACATGACCCTTTTCTTATGAGAACACTCCAATTTACTTGAGGAATTAAGAACTTATGTAAGTTTTTCACTTTTACCAATAGTTACCTCAAACAAGTAAACTTGTAATCATATCAATCCTTTAAGTGTTCTATTACAATATTTTCTCAATAGCATTATCAAAACAAGCTTGTTTGGGATTTTTCACCTCGAAATACTAGAGATAAAATTCTTAATGTCACACAATTGACAAAATAGAGCATATAGAAAATAAACTTACTCCCACTGACCCTCAGTTAAGTCTAATGGCAAAATAAAACTTTTAATAAAGTCATAAAATATAAATACTTTATTAAACTAAACACCATTGTCTGGAAACTTGATTAACTATGTCAATGAAGTTTTAAAGTATGCAAATTTAATATCAATTTTCAAGTAAAACCATCTTGCCATAAATCTAACCACGTAACTTTCAACATTTAAGTTGAAAATAGTATTATTTTGAAAAATCATTTTCAACAAATATGTTTACAACAATTCGACAACTAAGTCAAAACCTTAACTCCAATGACATCAAAATTGCAATTCAACAAACATGATATTTATTCAACATAAATGTCACAAGCATACGATTTATTCCTTAAAGGCAAGTCTTTAAGTCTTTTAAATTATACAATCTTGATAACATCACTCTCTCCCCCCTTAAGAATGTATAATGCATAGATGAAATTATTCTCATAAATAAAACAAAATAGGTTTTACGAATTATTAGCAATAGTTTCTAACTTCTTGCAGTTCTCTCCATATCTTTTATGAGATCACTTTTAATACAATTAATCAAAAGACTTAAAACCGAGAATTTAAAATAATCAAAATGTTCTACCAATCAATCTCCATTCTACCTTTAGTCATGTGATTAAAAAGATTATATCTAAACTACAAGAACAATCATCAATCTAATTCTAAAACCAAAAGTAGAATTTAGAATACGAGAAGAGTTCGAAGACCCTTAAAGATTATTATTTACAGAAATCACCATATAACTCACTATGTGAAAATCATAAACAAGAATCTATTATCTTGAATAAGCTTCAAGATATTAATTTAAATTCTCAGTCCTATTATGAAAATTTTACTATGCATTACAAGACCAAAATCGAAAATATCTTCCGATAAAACTTTTAGAGGTTAAAGATAATTTAAATATTACTATGAATTCAATTGAATTCTAATAAAACTTGTAAACTACTTGGTTCCTTTTAAATACTGAGTTCCTTGGAAGAATTTATATTATAAATTGTATCACAAGAACAACCCACTAAGAGCTTAATTGATAATTAATCAAATAATTCAAAACATAAATCAAGGGGTTACTTTTCTTGCGATAATAAATTATTTTATTTCCTTAATATTTTCTTTGACTTGCTATATTGAAGTGTCAAAATTTTTAGACTACTTCATATGATGCTTGAACATTATCACATTTATCAAAATAACAAACAAAAAATATAACTTCATAGATTCCATTACTCTCCATCTATTTATACGGCACTAGACCTTAACAAACTTTTGACAGTGGGTTCACTAAATTTTATTTATCCTTTAACCCACACTAAGATAAAAATCAATTAGAGAGTCACATCTAATCCATCAAGAAGGTCCATAAACCAATACCTTAATGACATGTATTTAAAAAATAGTAGAGGTGTTTAAAATGAATTAAATCATAGTATATTCATGTTCACACCGATTTCCATAATCATTATAAATAATGATTTAACCTTAATGGAAATCTAACCCAACATTATGAGTTGTCTTTTGGACAAAAACCAGAATGCACGTGTTAAAACTTTCCTACAAGTGATCAATCTCTTTGGGAGATGAACATCACTCTTTATTCTTCTTCGCTCACAAAACTAACACAAGTGATGACTCTTTTAGGCATAAGTTTTACCTCAATGCAGTTCAAAACCTTAATCATTGATAATTCGAATATTATGGAATCTTAATAACTAGTTCACTACGTGAATGCATAGCCATCCAACCCCATAAATATTCCAAACAAAATTGATTATATAATTTTAACAAACAATCATTATAAAATCGTAGTGGTCAGGCCACTAAGTAGAACCATAACCATCCAAAATTTTGAATATAATCAATTAATGTTGCCAATGAAATAAACAAATTATAATGAAATCTTAATGGTTAGTCTACTATAACGTAACCATCTAATTCCATAATAATTTAATAGGTTATACATTTATAAACCAAAAACTGCAAATCCAATATCATCACATCCAACATAAATTTATATATTTATCTTAATCAATCCAACACGGTCATACAAAATTTTTTATTTTAAATTTTTTACAAAATATATAACCTTTTTAAATTTATGTTGAGTAGATATTATTTGTGAGCATATAGAATATATAGGCATCATTAAGTGTTGGGAACTTTCATTCAATTAAATGAAAATACATTAGAGGCAACTTCTAAAACTTCTAACATTTATATCACATTATATAAATGAATACCTCAAGATGATGAACCTCCTACAGAGAAAAACATCATCCATCACATGTATTCACAACATATTGCATAAGTGAATGCCTTGATATAATAAACCTCCTACGGAGAAGAACATCACTCATCACATGCATATAATTCTATCATTGCAGTTCTATAAATGAATACCTCAAGATGACGAACCTCCTACGGAGAAGAACATCACCTATCACATGTGATTACCCTCCTACGGAGATGATTAAAACATGCATTTCCATCTTTACAGTTCAAATTTAATAATTGATAACCAACGAACATCTCAAAATGTTAATGATTAGTCACTACGTGAAACATAATCATCCAATTCTTGAGAATATTTTATCAATTATTAAAACTTACCAAACTAATAATCGTTAACCGACTAAATTCTCAAAATCAAAATGATTAGTCACTACGTGAAACATAATCACACAATTCGCAAGAAAATTAAAAACAGATTATTAATTTTAACCTTATCAATAATCGATAACCGATGAATTTCTCAAAATCTTAATGATTAGTCATTACGTGAAACATAATTATCCGATTCACGAGAAAATTCTATCAATTATTGAATCAAAACCATTAATAATCGATAACTGATGAATTTCTCAAAATCTTAAAGACTAGTTCACTACGTGAAAACATAGCCATCTGATTCAGAGAAAATTCAATCAATTATTAAATTTACACAAATTAATAATTATTATGGAATCTTAACGATTAGTCACTACGTGAAACATAATCATCCAAAATCATAATAATTATTTATAAACTGTAATTATTTTTCATAAAAAAGTTTGGATTTTTTTTAAAATTACCTCACGATTTTAGTAAATTTCAAATTTGTCCCTATATTTATCAAAATATTAAATTGACCCAATAACTTTCTAAAATTATAAATCTGCCCCAACACATACCCAATTACTTATGGACATCTTAATGTTTTAATTAATTCAAATAGGCCACATGAAAATAACAAGACAACCCAATATTATATCTAATTCCAATTGCACCTAGGAAAAATTTCAAACCAGTCCAAAACTTAGTCTATTTCACAAAAGTTGGCCCAAACCAAAACCCTAGCTTTCAAAGCCACCGTGCAATCCCAGCTCGGTCAGCCACCTGAACAATGGTAAAACTGTAGGAAAATCAGCGGCAAGCCTCTCGCCTTTACCAGAAATTCCATGAGGGCCAGCAACACACTAGACCCATGCCATTCCACCGAATCATTCTATCCGAGAGAAAATACGGATCTTCAAGACCCAAGACAGACCCGCATTCGCACGGGTCTCTTGGTCGACGGTGATACACGCCATTGCCATGAAGACGATGATCAAATCAATCTGAGACTTATGGGTCAGGTGATTGTCTCGAACGATCAACCCGTGATAGACATCGAGTTTGGGTGTGAAACCCATCGACCCAAGTGACCCAGATCATCAGTGATTTGTAAAGGTCACTGGTTTGGATCAAAAACGTCGACCCAAGAGAGAACCCAACAACCCAAGTAAGAACCCAAATCTGGGTAAATCTGATCCAATAGCAGCTAATATCTTAAAATAATTGTAAATACAATTTATTTATTTATTAATTATTGGTCTTAACTGATTCAAGTAATCAAATCCAAACATATCAGTATGTCACAACACACAACCCCTTCTATATCATACCAATAAACATGCCAAAACAACATATAATAAAACTTATATTTTAATTTTTATTGTTTAACGTATATTTATCATGGCAACAATAATAATTCAATCCGGTGTATAAAAATAAATAAACACTGATACGGTATCAAAAACATTCAACCTATGCAACAATATAATTAGCTCTGATACCACTGTAAGCATTGTATAAATAAATAATTAAATATCATATTATATGCATAAGTATGAATAAACGCGTACCTGGAAAAATAGCGAAAAATATCCAAGTTAAAGAGAATCTAATCCTAAATCCATAATTGCACAATAACCTGAAAAGAACAAGGAAAACAATGCATACAATATAGTGTATTCTACTATCTTCTCAGCTTCCTCAAATTGCCTAATGGGGAGACAATTCTGTTATACATTATATATAGTATAACTTCCTAGAATCCTAACCCATAAAGGATTCTCAAAACCCTAATAGGATGGCTAGTCCTAAAATGAATACAAGGTCTATACATATACAATAGCCCATACCATATCCTATATTTATTTAATGTAGCTAAGGCGCATCTAGCCTAACAAATATCGATCATATTAATAAGGGGCTTTATCCGGTCAACTCTCACTTACTTAAACATTCTAATCAATTCGGTTTTCAAAAACTCAAAATATATTGTAATATGTTGCTCATAATTTTATAAAAATCTTACATAAGGATCTTTTTCAACCATGATATCTCCACAGCCTCTTTCTTCTGATTGGTCAAAACCCGAGTCAGCTCCTCCACTGCTTGACAAAATATAAAAGGAAATGTAAGATTATTGGTGCATACAAATGAAAGATAGAAATGGAAGATACTAATGTAAACTCCATTGTTAAAGATCATCTGAATTCGTTCAGAGACACTAGCAACCCTAGCCTCCACTAAATATTCATAACCAATGTACTCATGGCCAGCTAACGTGGTGTGAAGCGTGGAAAGGGGGTCGGTATGGGAGTTACTTAAACTGAGAGCCAAAAGAGAACCAGATACAGAAGTAACCGATGAAACTGATAGAGTAGACCCATCACGACCAGGTGTAGAGACTGTCGGGGGTACGGTTGGAAGGGCTAGGTTCGCAACACAAGACACCCTTAAAATTCCACCGCCCTCTCCAACCTGAAGGCAAGTTGTAAGGACCCCGCGTTCCTGCACTACAAGGGCTTGACCTTCACTTATAGTGTCCTAGTGAAGAGGCACATTAAGTGCGCTTGTATAGGCATTCCTAGCTTGGCTAGTCCTAACATCCCCTACCAAATTGGCAACCACGACATCTAAAGAGATCCTAGACTTATCCAATTGAAGAGATGCATGCTCTTCAATTCCATCAAGCACGTTCTCATCAATGAAAATATCCCCTGTGTTGGGCCCATCATGACCGGAGTAAGAGTCGGTGAAGACTATCTAACGTTTAACAGTAAACTGCATAGGAGCCTTGCTAGGATGTTTAGTTGGTAGATCAGAAGGAACCCGATCAATGGGATGGTTAGCTTGGACCTGAGATGGATCAAGGTGTGAAAAAGGTATTATCGGTTACGGTACGACCATATCGCCAGTTCTAGCCAAGGCCGAGTCAGCTGTCTCGGTAGGGGCGGATGAATGGGAAGTAGATACTATAGACATTCAGTCACATCTTCTCTTCAACCATTGTTCCAACAAAATAAGTATATACGATAGGTTCAACCCCTGATGGGGAGACCACTGGATCACTGTCTAGAAGGCTGCCCAGTTGCTTACAGATGACCCGGGGGTGGATGACCCTTCTATAATTTTAGCCACTTTCCCGACAGGAATCTCTAGAACAGATTCCTCTCCTTTGGATCTCTCTCTACTTGGTCTATCTCTACTAGACCTCTCCCGACCATACTTTTCATGGTCAGATCTCTCCTAAGTAGACCTCGCTCAAGCGAATCTATCCCTGGTGACCTTCTTCCACTATCTTTTGGAGGAATATTGCATTTACTGCTTCAACATGCCAAGTAAGAGCTACTACAATATTGGGGTAAGGATCATATACGTGTTCAATCAAATCCTGTTCAGAAGGTACAATTCCCTAGGCCATCTAATTACCGGCCTCTGTCCTACTGACCCGATCAAGGTTCTTAGCCTTTTCGGCATGCTCACTAGCAATGACGTCCATTTCATACACTAAAAGGAAAATGAAATGAAAAGTGACAAGGACAAATGCAAACAACAGAGAACCAAGTGGTGAGGGAGTTAGGTCTTACAGCGTTTACTCCTATCAGAGATGGATGGAAAAAACAATAACTCGATCAGGTCCTTCTCCACGTATATATTACAACGATCCCCGACCTCCTAATAAGTTTAAGACACCTTGACAATAGTGAAGGCCTGACTCCAGTTTATCACATGAGTTATCTTATTTAACAACTTAAGGCTACAGAAGTTCCTCAAGACACTATTTCTACCTAGCGATTGGTTAGGATCGGCTACTATGATCTCGCCCAATCACCCTTGACAAAGAACCAACTATTCTTTTAGTACTTATTCGAGGAAGGAAACCCCCAAATGAAGCCCATGTGGTCCTAATGGGTGGGGCGGTAGGCTTGTCCTCAAAACCGTAAGGAATCTAATTATTCAAAGAATTTGACTACAAATAGAAAATGCCACAAGTATCGGAATGACCAATGGTAGAAGTTTTGAATCTCCTAAGGGGTCGGGGGGTTACCAGGCTCTAATCTTCTTCCACAAGTGCCACAAATTAATCAACACCCAATAAGAGTTGGGAGTCAACTGTGCAAAGGAGATGCCCTGGATCGACTAGAAACCGAGTAATGAAATGCTGGATAAGGCTAGTGACTCTTAAAGATAGCATGGCTTCATAAAAAGAAACAACACCAGAATGAGGGTTCGTATAGCGGGCTCGCCATTAGAAACCAGTTGCACTATATGAGGGATGTGAAACCAGTCCCTGAATTTCCCAAGTTCATCATTAGTCACCACGTTTATTTTGTAATCATAAGCGCATGGGTGTTCAACAGAGAAATTTAACATGAACTCTTACCATTCCCTCGAAACCATATCCAGCTTCAGTTTTTACAAGGTAATCTTCAAATCACTCGTGAGATGAGTGGTTTCTCTGGGCGAGGCTCTAGCAGCATGCCTGAAGCTAGTTATCCTCGATATATCTGGACAAGCACTAACAGAAGTAAAAGCGAGAGGTTTAGAATGTTAAGGAACAAGCTCAGGACATGCAATAGAATAATCTAAATTTAAGGCAATGGGTAGAGACAAATGAGTGTACGTGTGAAAGTGACCCAAAGTATAAACTCAGGCATGACGTTATTCTTTCTATCATCCATCCTAATTGAATGCATGAGATGTTCAAAATATTGATGATGGAGAATAGGGTCCATACCTAAAAGATTGATGAGAGTAATGAAGCAAGAACTGCTAATGAAGAAAAGGATGATCGAAGAGAGAGTTAGAGATTTGGAGAGAAGAGAAAGGATTTTACAGAAGAAACTATGGAGTCGTGAGAGGGAAATTGAAAAGTTTTGAATTATATATAAGTGGATGACGTCACCAGGGCATGTAAATGTCACCAAGAACAACGTTTGAGAGTGTGGGTAGGTGCACAAACCCTAAAGATGTTAGGGTTTATGCCTTAGAGATGTAATTTTTAAATGGATTTAAGAAATAAATAAAATAAAAAGTTCAATTCATTCTTATTGTGTTGTTTATTTTATAACTTGTGCATGTATTTAACATCCAAGATTGTCTGCTGTAATCACAAACTGTGTATATGAGTGTCATATACAGATGGATACAGTACGAGACGTGCAATCTAAAGAGTTCTTAGATAGCAAATAAAGCTGGGTACTTTATTTTTGGTTAATCTATAGCTACGGTCCGATTTCATCCTGAATCATTCATATGAGATATGTGAATGGAGACACCTTATATGATGTGATCATATAGGACTGGGCCATGATCTATATGAATCTCTCACCAAGATTCATTTACCGATGAGATTCATATATATCAACTAATGATGGCTATATATAGGTGATCTTTATCTTGAGTGTCTTATCAACTTCTTCAGGTTAAATCATGGTCTTTGATATACCATGGGTGAGGTCAAATGCATTTCCTGATCAATATACTCTGTATGTTGGGATTGTGGTTTGGCTTGTGGCTTGGAAGGTTTGTATACAATAGTTGAATCCACTCCTTCTTATGAGAAGTAGATGTTAGTTCCCTTAAGAGTTGATGTGGGGCTTGAACAGTATGAGCGCTCTCCTAATTCTGTAAGGAAATAGGATTTATTGTCCATTAGAGAGTCAATGACACTTAAAGAATATATGTAATTAGAGGGGTATAACGGACATTATGACACAGCTATAATTATAAACTACTGTGGATGATCATACCATTTGTAATAGCTATACCGATGGACACCGAGTTGTGTCGGTCTTTGTAAAAGCATCTGCAGTTGAGAAAATGCAGCTTCAGATTTTTAGTGGAATAACATCGGAGTTAATAATCAAGGAATATTAATTAAAGAGTTAAATTAATGATTCTGAGGACTATTGGAGCTCAAAATGCTTTGGGTCCATTAGGTCCCTTTGCTAGCCCGATCGATTTAGGTAACAAGGGTCACAATTAATTGATTTGATTGTTCAATTAATTGTATTATGAAAGTGACAAATATTTATTTGGAAATTAATTGAATAATGAGATTATTTAATTAAAGAACAATGGTGTTTAAATAAATTAATATTGAGATTATTGAGTTAATCACTAAATAGAGAGTGTTAGTTGATATTTGATTTTGAATAAAATAAGATAATATGATTAAATTATTTTACTAAATTAAATATTTGAAAATGAATTTAAAATGATTAAGTTCAAAATTAAATATTTAATTATCTTTTTAAATAAAAGATATGAGATATTTTTTATTTTAAAGATTCAAAAATCAAAAAGATATGATTAGTTTTTAAAAGATAAAATGATAAAATATATATATTTGATATATATGATTCGTTTAAAAACTGATAAGTACAACTAATATTCAAAAGAGAAACAAAAACGTGTTCATAAGATTGTGTATATGATGCAAATTCTAGATGCACGTTTGGATCAACAAGAGAGATTGAAGAATTCGCATTAAAAGCAAATTAGATATGCGTTGAAAAGAACAAATAAAAAACGCACAGTGATAAAAAAATAAAGGAGTTTTTGGCTTGTTGGCATGAACAAGTGAAAATAGCAATTGCATGTATGCCTATGAAAAGATCAAAGCAAGTGTTGCATATTGATCAAGAAGTAAGAGTTTCTTCAATTCTCTCTACATCCTCCATTCAAGTTTCTAAGATTGTGACACGCCCACATGTAGTTACCAGTCTTGGGAGATAGGGTGGAAGATCGAGTGGTTCAGACAAAAGCACATCGTAAAGTGAAGAAGTCTCCAAATGTTGGTAAGATTGGTTCAGACAGGAGCATATCATAAAGTGAAGGAGCCTCCAAACATTGGTAAGATTTTCTTCTTCTGATTTTATATCGATTACAATTTTCTGTGTTTACATATAGTATGTATTAGTTCAGAAAAATAATTATGATCCCAAGTTCACTGGTCTAAGATACAGATTATGATCTGTATAAAACTTTTAAACCTTACTTCTGTTGCGTGACAGGTGAACGGGGTTCCAACAACTGGTTTCAGAGCCAATTTATTTTTTGAAACAGGAAATTGTTTTCGATGCTCCTGTATGTATGATTGTATAGGCACTATCTTTATGATTGTATGGATGTTTATAATTAAATTATTTAATTTGATCATGGTTGATCGTAATTTTTTATGGTACTGTGGATTTAGGGTTTATGGATTGTATATATATATATTTTTTAATATTACTATATTGTAAATAAATAAAAAAATTGCAACCTGTAACGAAGAACTAGAAATGGGCGCGACGGCGGTACTGTTCACCGGACACTATTCACAGCGGGTATTGTTCTGTTAGGTTTTAGATTGTGTTGGCATTAATTCCATATCAAAATGATGTTTACCTGTAATGATTTAGTTGTTTAGATTCATGATTATTCAAGCTTCAAAGAAGAAGGATCAACTAGTCAAAACATGTTCAAAGTCTTCAAAGAGACAAGATGCCATATGGTTCTACAAAGGTATACTAAAACCTTATCTTTCTCTTACAAGGCTTAGGCACACACACACACACAATTCATACTTTTGTGTCCCTGCATCGTTTTGCACTATTATAGGCACACACATATAATTCATTCATATGTGTCCCTACATCGTTGTGCACCATGTATAACACATTCACACACTTGAAGATGAATGCTTATGCATTGGTATGAAAATAACATGTTTTGAAAAATGCATGATTATGGACTCTCTCTATAAAGTTTGCATTCTAGTGTGAATTGTATTTGTATGTGTATATGTTTGCATAACATGGATATTGAACTTGATTTTTGTCTTAAATCATTCTTGATTGAGTTCCATTCATTTCGGTTACTCATAATATTGATTTCAAGTTCTAAGTCAAAAGATACTACACTTTCAACTCATGTTGTATACATTGTCTTCGTCTACGTATATCGAGTCGAATTATTTTTTCTGGGTTGAGTATCTTATATGTCCTTGTTCGTGAGAGAGTTGAGGTTCTTTTCTCTGAAGGTTTGAGTTAGTTTTAATGTTGTTTTTGGAGTCTAATCTCACAAAAACGAGATTGCACCAAATCAACTAAGGTATTGATTTTCTCTCTAAGTTTTCTTTTAAAACTTGGTCAAATGCCTTGGGTTTTCTTCTTCAACATATATATATATATATGTGTCTTGTGATTGTTATGATTTGAGTTTTGAACTCATTTAAAGCTAGATTGAGTTTCAATTGAAATCTCACATGTGGAGATAGGTTTTGATTTTGCCTATGTTTTCACATGTTTGGGATTGTATTGTGCTAGCTTTGATTCTAGGACTATTTGATGATCTTTGATTGATTGATTTTGTGAAAAATAGTTCCTCACATGTATTAGGCTCTCTTTGGTAGAAATCTCACTATAATACATGTGCTTGTGTTCTTTTAACCTATTCATGTGCTTTGTTGAATCTATGAATAGAAAATATGCTCTAGAACTCTTTCTTTAATCTAAATGACTTTGTAACATGTTTTTAAAATGTTTTTGATATATGAGATTTAAACTTGATTATGTGTTAATTGAACATATCTTGTTACTCAAGTCTTAGATTTATGCATGTATCTAGGTTGTAATTAATGTTGAACATATCTTGCATGATCTAGATGGATTAAGCATGTATGTTTGACTAGACTACATTTTTTTTGTGCATTCATGCTCATGTCTAGTATTTTCCGCAGGATGTGTTGATCATAACATTCTATGTTGCGTGCTTGTTTGCGTTTTGCATTCATGATCACCTAGATGCCTTGTGAGAAGGAAGTCTTGACAATAGATGTGAGACCTATGTTGTTGAGCAAGGAAGTCTTGGCAAGAGGTGGGAGACATCGGCTTGTCAAGCAAGAAAGTCTTGCCTAGGGTCGTGAGGATCCGAAAGAGTGAGCAAGGAAGTCTTGACTAGAGTCGGGAGGACTCAGATATTTGAGCAAGAAGTCTTGCCTAGGGTCGTGAGGATCTGAAAGGGTGAGCAAGAAAGTCATGCCTAGGGTCGTGAGGATCCATAAGGGTGAGCGAGGAAGTCTTGACAAGAGGTGTGAGGCCTCAGATTGTGGAGCAAGAGGGCGACATCTTCATGAGCAGGATATGAGGGTAGTTTCTAGGTGAAGGGGTCACTTGAGAGATTGTACTTGTCTTATCTACTAGTGGATTTTGTTTGCTGGTGGTTGCTAACCTGTGGTTGTTTTTTTTTTTTGAGGTTTACCACGTTATATATTGTGTCAACTTTTCTCTATCCCTATCTCTCTTATTTTTGTATTTGTTATTTGAATACTATGGATAGAACTTTATATGTAAGTTGACTTCCTTTCTATAATATAAATTGTGCATGTGTTATGATTACTTGTTTGTATCACACTTTGCTTGTTTTATATATTAATTTAGTGTCTTTAATTGATATATATATATATATATATATATATATATATATATATATTGTGATACAAGAAATCTAGAGGGACAAACTTTTATTTGTTCCTAAGGGAGTTGAAAAAGGTGTCTAACCTATTCACCCCCCTCTAGGTTAGCCTTGAGCATTTAACCGTATTGTATTTTCAATTGGTATCAGAGCAGGATAATAGATTGTACTTAGTGAGAGTTCAGATGATACAATCACCATTTTTGCAAAACTTTTGAAGTCATGGGTTTACAAGATGATGTAATGGCGGAAGAATCCTCAAATACTAGGCCACCATTACTTTGAGGCACTAACTGTAGGTATTGGAAGTTGAGGATGAAAGCATACATCTGCTTTAAAGATGAAAGGGCTTGGATGGTAGTGGAAGAAGGTTATAGTCCTCCTACCAAGGTCCAAGAGGATGGAACCATGATACTCAAGCCAATAAGTGAATGGACAATGAATGAGTTTGAGGTTGCTAAATGGCACCATCGTGCTATGAATGCCATCTTTGGAGGAGTTGATAGGCATCAATTCTCCTACATTAAAAATCTTGAATCTGTAAAGAAAGCTTGGGATACTCTCCAAGTTACTAATGAAGGAACCTTAGCGGTGAAGAAATCAAGGCTTCAAATGTTGGTATCACAATTTGAAGGTTTAAGTATGGGTGAAGAAGAAAAGTTCAAAGACTTCCAATTTCAGCTTCTTAACATTGCTAACCAATGTCAAGCACTTGGAGTACCTATCTCAAAAGAGCGTTTAAATTGGAAAATCCTTAGGTCACTTCTTAAGAGATTTAAATCAAAGGTGACGGCTATTGCAGAAAGCAAGGATGTGGATGGCATGAACATTGATGAGTTGCTTAGGTCTCTTCAAACTTATGAGATGTGCTTGAAGCCAAAGATTAAGAGTAAAGGAATCGCTCTCAATGCTATTGAGGAGGAGAGTTATGATGAAAATGAAGAGATGACTCTTTTGGTTAGAAAGTTTAAGAAGTTTCTAAAGAAGAATGCCATGCCTAGAGGCAAGTATTCTAAGGAAAAAGGAGTTAAGAAAACATCATCTCCAAGGAATGAGAAGAATAGTCAAGCCTTGAACAAGAAAGATGTTCAATGCTACAATTGTCATGGTTTTGGCCACTTTGCTAGTGAGTGCACCAAGAAGCCATCTAAGAAAGACAAGAAAGGAAAAGTGTCGGCGGCTACATGGATTGATGATAACTCTAGTGATAATGAGAGCTCTAGTAGTGAGTCTTCAAGTGATGAAGAGTTGGTGAGCAACTTTGTAGCTCTAACGGCTTCTCATTCTCCACTAGATGTTGATGGTACAATATCTTTGAACAAGAACTCTGATACAAATCCATATGGAAGATCTAGTTCCATTCCTACTAATCTTGTGTTGTTGGCAAAGATAGAGAAGCTTGAAGAAGATAGAGATAATGCTCTAAGAACGGTAGTTGAGAAGGATGATTTGATCAAGAAACAACTAGATGAGTTTGTGATTGTCACTCATAGACTTCTTGGTGAGAAAGGTGATATTATGAAAAAGTTTAGGGAAAAACGGGTTCAAAACGCAACGGAAGCGTGAGAAAAATTGAAAATTAGGGTTTTCGTATAAATAAAAAAATTCCCTTTTAATAACAAGAACCTTAACCTTAGATTAATTGATGTATATAAAAAAGTGTCGTACCTTTTTTTTTCATGACGATTGAACTAACGTCGAATTAAATCCACAAGATCTTCCAATCCAATCACGAACGTGAATCACCTAGGAGTGTGGGCTCCTTATCTTTAAATTGTATACCTGAGAATGGAAACAAACAAAATCTTCTTTGTTGTTAGTTACAAATATCCTCCAAGGGAAAAATCAAGAACGTCTGGCCATTTGTGAATTATCAATCAATTTGATTGAAACTCGCGTGAACCTTGATTCGATGTTGTACACAAAACCCTTTTGATGTAAAGGATACTAGTGTACTATCGAAAACAAAAACGTTCTCTTTTTCTCTTTTCTCCTTGGCCAAATTCCATACCCTTTATCTATGAGTTGATTGAATTTTGTCTAGAGCAAAAACTAATTGTTCTCCCTTAAAATTCTCTCTTGCTATGCCAAATTTTCTCTTGAAAATTACCTAGCACGACCGAAATTTTCATCATAGAATTCTTAGGGCTGGCTAAAAATCACACACACATATATATAGGATCATAAATCCTTTCCTAAGAAGGATTTACTTGGTTGGCAATAATCCTTTCCATAGATGGATTTATTTGGTAGTTAAGAATCCTTATCTAAAAGGAAATCTAACTTCTCCTATATCCATATGGGATGGCCGAATTTCTCATTGATATAGATTAAGAGAGTTTATTCTTTTCCTAAGAATGATTACTTGGTAGGTAAGAATCATTTCTTTAGGTAGATTTACTTGGTGGTTAAGAATCCTTTTCAAAAAGGAATTCTATCCTAACACCAAGACTCCTAATCCAACTCAATAATGTATTTGTAACCATATCAAAGACTTCCAAATTTGATTAGATAAATAATTCATTTTATTTATCTACTTATCAAATATAGTCTTTAACATTAACTATACGACCAACAATAGTATAGTTTTAGGAGACCATCTCCTACTAGGAATTTTTTTTTGACTTTTAATTAAATAATAAAATAAAATAATATATTTAAGCTATTCTCAATAGCCTTGCCACCCATACCATATATAAGGGCCATATATTATTTTTCTTATTTTATTAAATCCATTGGACCTTAATAAAAAGTCCACATGTGAACTAGACCTATTCTTACAAAAAGATACAAGTTCTCATGCCTTATTACAATTTTAGATGGACCCCTAAATTGGTCCGGTAGAATATATCAAGTGATCCATGCAAGTTCGTGTGGATTGGGGATCTTGGTGGGCTATCTAAATTTAAGCTCCAATAGACACAACCCAATCACAATCAATAAATGATTCACTTAGGTCTGATCTATTTAATTTTAGTTCATTCCACTAAAGAACTAAAATTGAACTCTTAAATAAAGGTAGAATAAGTTGATGTTACTCATTCATACCCTAGACAATCTTATTGGAGAAAATGTATCCTCGTGAAGAATACCAGTAATCGCCAAGAGCTCATAGACCGCCTATAGGTCTCCAAGTTACCATATTTACTCATATGACCACATTTTGAACTTGGATATTTTGACTTATCCTGAAGCCATGTTTCAGTAGACACTATTGAAAACTTAACGTTAAGATTTAATATCCAATACTTAAAAACATCCATATGATGGTATTCTACTCTCATTCAATAAATGGAGCCACGATGTCCATATCTATAAATGAAGTCCTCTATCGATTAACGAATGAATACCATCAAACTATCGAGGATAGACTATGCTATATAATCGTACTCATTGATAGCTCAAATGATAACACTTGTAACCATAAGTCCATCATTTATCTCAGGATTTAGATAGACTCTCCGATTGCCTTCAAATGAAAACTTTTATCCATTGACGGTTCTAGATAAAGTATTTCATTTTTATCCTATACAATGCACCCAGTGCACTAGATTCTTTTGTCCAAAGACACCTCACTTTGATGATTTTAGACTCATCATAACACATTTGATCCCACTCAAATGCTAGCAAAAGAATCTACAACTTTGACAAAATAAATGCGCCCAACCTTCTATCTTAAGTTGTGAATATTATTCAAAACTAACTAAAGAATTGTGTATACCTCATACATATCTAGATGTATGAACAATTCTTCTTTTCTCATAGTCTTTTGACCTTATGATTATTTACTTTTGACAATTATAATAATTATACTATAAATGCTATAAGATTTGTTAAACTAGAAATCACTTTACTCATATGAAAAGATTGTTAATTAAAATATTACTCTCTTGCTATCGAGCATAATCCTGACAGTTAGGTTTTAGATTGTGTTGGCACTAATTCCATATCAAAATGATGTTTACTAGTAATGATTTAGTTGTTTAGATTCATAATGATTCAAGCTTTAAAGAAGAAGGAACAACTAGTCAAAGCAAGTTCGAATTCTTTAAAGAGAAAGGATGCCATATGGTTCTACAAAGGTATACTAAGACCTTATCTTTCTCTTACAAGGCTTAGACACACATACACACAATTCATACATTTCTGTCCCTGTATCGTTGTGCACCATTATAGGCACACATATACAATTCATTCATATGTGTCCCTGCATCTTTATGCACCATGTATAACACATTCACACACTTGAAGATAAATGCTTATGCATTGGTATGAAAATAACATGTTTTGGAAAATGCATGATTGGAGACTATCTCTATGTAGTTTGCATTCTAGTGTGAATTGTGTTTGTATATGTATATGTTTGTATAAAATGGATATTGAACTTGATTTTAGTCTTAAATCATTCTTGATTGAGTTCTGGTCATTTCGGTTACTCATACTATTGATTTCAAGTTCTAAGTCAAAAGATACTACAATTTCAACTCATATTGCATACATTGTCTTTGTCTTCATTTATCGAGTAGAATTATTATTTTCTGGGTTGAGTATCTTATATTTCCATGTCTGCGAGAGAGTTATGGTTTGTAATCCGTAAACAGATTTGAATTCCGAGTTTGGAGGCCAAAGAACGGTCGAAGAACGTGCGAGGAATGCAAGGGAGGTGCACCATGGCCAAAGGCCATCAAATGGTGCAAGCCCGAGATGGCGCTTGGCCATCTCGGCCACAACTCCTTGCTACCCCCAGAAACCCACGTTCCATTTCGGGGAAGCATTCTCAAAGGGGGTATTTTGGTACTTTTGCTTATATTCTTTCCCTCTACTTTATATATCCCTTCCCTCTTACATTTCATTCAAAGAAGAGATTCAAAATTTGAGTGCAGAATTTTCTCTTAAATTTTCTCACCTTTCAAACACCATGACTTCTTCATTTGAACTCTGATTTGAGTGATTCAAAGTTTAAAGTGTTTGTCTATACATCCTCCATCTTTTCTTTGAAGGTTTGAGTTAGTTTTAATGCTGTTTTTGGAGTCTAATCTCACAAAAACGGGACTGCACGAAATCAACTAAGGTATTGATTTTCTCTTAAAGTTTTCTTTTAAAACTTAGTCAATTGCCTTAGGTTTTCTTCTTCAACATATATATGTGTCTTGTGATTGTTTTGATTTGAGTTTTGAACTCATTTAAAGCTAGATTGAGTTTCAATTGAAATCTCACATGTTAAGTTAGATTTTGATTTTGTCTATGTTTTCACATGTTTGGGATTGTATTGTGCTAGCTTTGATTCTAGGACTATTTGATGATCTTTGATTGATTGATTTTGTGAAAAATAGTTCCTCACATGTATTGGCTCTCTTTGGCCGAAATCTCATTATAATACATGTGCTTGTGTTCTTTTGAGCTATTCATGTGCTTTGTTTAATCTATGAATAGGAAATATGCTCTAGAACTCTTGCTTTAATCTAAATGACTTTGTCACATGATTTTAGCATGTTTTTGATATATGAGATTTAAACTTGATTATGTGTTAATTGAACATATCTTGTGACTCGAGTTTTAGATCTATGCAGGTATCTAGATTTTAATTAATGTTGAACATATCTTACATGATCTAGATGGATTAAACATGCATGATTGACTAGTCTACATTTGTTTTGTGCATTCATGCTCATGTCTAGTATTTTCCATAGGATGTGTTGATCATAACATTCTATGTTACGTGCTTGTTTGTATTTTGCATTCATGATCACCTAGATACCTTATGAGAAGAAAGTTTTGACAATATGGGTGAGATCTTTAAAGCAAGTCTAGTGGCCAAGGGTTATACCCAGAAAAAGGGGGTCGATTATAAAAAGACCTTCTCGCCAGTAGCCATGTTTAAGTCTATTAGGATTCTCTTATCCATTGCTGCCTATTTCGGTTATGAAATTTGGCAAATGGATGTCAAGACTGCATTCTTGAATGGCAATCGTGACGAGAGCATTTACATGATGCAACCAGAGAGATTCGTGTCTCCAGATTAAGAGCAGAAGGTTTGCAAGCTGCAAAGGTCCATCTATTGACTTTAGCAAGTATCTAGATCTTGGATCATAAGGTTTGATGATGTGATCAAAACCTATGGCTTCGAGCAGAATGTCGATGAGTCTTATGTCTACAAGCGCATCATTGACAAGAAAGTAGTTTTCTCGATCCTATACGTAAATGATATCCTACTCATTGGGAATGGTGTGGGAATGTTGTCCGATGTAAAGGGTTGGCTGGCTAGCCAATTCCAAATGAAAGATTTGGGAGAGGCGAGTTATGTTCTAGGGATCCAACTTATGTGGGATCTAACTTATAAGAGATCGTAAGAACAGACTCATAGCACAGTCTCAGGTATCATATATCGACAAGATTCTTATGAGAATTTTGATGCAACACTCCAAGAAAGGTAATTTACCTTCCAAGCATGAAGTTCAATTGTCTATGGAACAGTGTCCTAAGACACCTCAAAAAGTTAAGGATATGAGACGTGTACCCTATGCATCGACAGTAGGTAGTCTCATGTATGCTATGTTATGCACGAGACCGGACATCTGCTATACAGCGTGAGTAGTCAGCAGATACCAGTCCAACCTAGGATTGAATCATTGGGTTGCTGTCAAGAAAATTCTCAAGTATCTTCAGAGAACGAGAGACTATATGCTAGTGTATTTTGGGCAAGGTTTGATCTCGTTAGGATACACAGATTCTGATTTCTTATCAGACAGGGATTTTAAGAAATCCACATCTGGATCATTATTCACCATGGGTGGTGGAGCTATTGTGTGGAGAAGTATCAAGCAATCTTGCATTGCTGACTCCACCATGGAAGCCGAATATGTAGCCACTTGTGAAGCTGCTAAAGAGATTGTTTGGCTATTTAAGTTCTTGAGTGATCTGGAAGTTATTTCAGATCTGGATAGGCCCATCACACTTTATTGTGATAACAGTGGTGTTGTGGCTAATTCCAAAGAACCAAGAAGCCGCTAAGAGAAAAACATATAGAGAGAAAGTATCATCTCATTAAAGATATAGTGCAGAGAGGAGATGTGATTGTCAATAAGATAGCCTCACAAGACAATTATGTTGATCCATTTACGAAGACCATACCGACTAAAGTGTTTTAGGGTCATGTAGATGGTCTAGGGTTACGAAACATGTCTCAAATGCTTTAGTGCAAGTGAGAGATTGTTGGGGTTTATGCCCTAAAGATGTAATTTATAAATGGATTTATGAAATAAATAAAAAGGAAAAGTTCAATTCATTCTTGTTATGTTGTTTATTTTATAACTTATGCATATATTTAACATCTAAGATTGCCAAATCTAATCTCGAACTGTGTATAAGAGTGTCATATACGGATGGATACAGTAAAAGACGTGCATTCTAAAGTGTCCATAGATAGCAAATAAAGTTGGGTACTTTATTTGTGGTAAATCTATAGTTACGGTCCATTTCATAATGTACGGTGATTCTATTCTGAATCATTCATATGAGATATGGGAATGGAAGCACCTTATATGATGTGATCATATAGGACTGGGCCATGATCTATATGAATCTCCCACCAAGATCCGTTTACCGATGAGATTCATATATATCAACTAATGATGGCTATATGTGGGTGATCTTAATCCTGAGTGTCTTATCAACTCCTTCAGGTTAAATAATGGTCTTTGATATACCATGGGTGAGGTCAGATGCATTTCCTGATCAATATACTCCGTTTGTTGGGACTGCGGTTTGGCTTGTGGCTGGGAAGGTTTGCACACAATAGTGGAATCCACTCCTTCTTGTGAGAAGTATATGGTAGTTTTCTTAGGGGTTGATCGGGGCTTGGACAATATGAGCGCTCTTCGAATTCCGTAAGGAAATAGGATTTATTGACCATTAGAGAATCAACAGTATTTAAAGGATATATGTAATAAGAAGGGTATAATTGACATTATGACCCAGGTCTAATTACGAACTACTGTGGAGGATCATACCATGTGTAATAGCTATATCAATGGACAACAAGTTGTATCGGTCTGTGTAAAAGCATCTGCAGTTAAGAGAATGCAGCTTCGGGTTTTTAGTGGAATAACACCGGAGTTAATAATCAAGTAATATTAATTAAAGAGTTTAATTAATGATTTCGAGGATTATTGGAGCTCAAAACATTGTGGGTCCATTAGGTCCCTTTGCTAGCCCGATCGATTTAGGTAACAAGGGTCACGGTTGATTTATTGGATTGTCCAATTAATTGTGTTACGAAAATTCGGGAATTAATTGAATAATGAGACTATTTAATTAATGAATAATGGTGATTAAATGAATTAAATAATGAGATTATTTAATTAATCACTAAATGGAGGGTGTTAGTTTATATTTGATTTTGAATTAAATAAGATAATATGATTATTTTATTTTATTAAATTTAATATTTGAAATTGAATTTAAAATGTTTAAATTCAAAAAGAAATATTTAATTATCTTTTTAAATAAAAGATAAGAGATATTTTTTATTTAAAAGATTCAAAAATCAAAAAGATATGGTTAGTTTTTAAAAGAAAAAATGATAATATATATATATATATATATATATATATATTTGATATATATGATTCTTTTAAAAACTGATAAGTACAACTAATATTCAAAAGAGAAACAAAAACGTGTTGATAAGATTTTGTATATGATGCAAATTCTAGATGCACGTTTGGTTCAATAAGAGAGAATGAAGAATTTGCATTAAAAGCAAATTAGATATGTGTTGAAAAGAACATATCAAAAATGCACAGTGATAAGAAAAAGGATTTTTTGGATTGTTGGTGTGAACAAGTTAAAATAGCAATTGCATGTGTGCCTATGAAAAGATCAAAGCAAGTGTTGCATATTGATCAAGAAGAAAGAGTTTCTTCAATTCTCTCTACATCCTCCATTCAAGTTTCTGAGACCGTGACGTGCCCACACGTAGTTAACAGTCATTGGAGATAGCGAGGAATATCGAACGATTCAGATAGTAGCACATCGTAAAGTGAAAGAGTCTCCAAACATTGGTAAGATTTGTTCGTACAGGAGCATATCATAAAGTGAAGTAGCCTCTAAACGTTTTTAAGATTTTCTTCTTCTGATTATATCGATTACAATTTCCCGTGTTTACACATAGTATGTATTAGTTCTAAAAAATAATTATCATCCCAAGTTAATTGGTCTCAGATACAAATTATGATTTGTATAAAATTTTTAAACCTTACTTCTATTGTGTGACCGGTGAACGGGGTTGCAACAGAAGATCATATACCATTCGAAATTCAAAAAGTCTCCAATGATTGCATCAACCGAAATAGATATGGTTGGGATTAATGCTTAGATGTTAAGCATTTAATATGCATTAGTGAGCTATGAGACCAATAATAAGAACAAATTAAACAAACTTCGTCGAGTGGGTTCTTTTTAGGATCGAGATACTCGGTCTTGTATGTTTAAGGGGGTATTGTTGTTTGTGTCATTTAGGAAGTATGACATGTCAGCAATAGATAAGAGTTGGGGGTGCCATGTCACCAAAGGTCAATCAGATCGAACGAACCTGAGTTGAACAAAGAAGGCCCATCAACCCCTGATCAAAATAACATAGACGATTAGATGAAGAAGACCTGATCGGGATGATCAAGACGGTCGAGGCAAAGTCTGTGATCTGATGAAACCACTGATTTGGGGAAGGAACTTCGGTCTAGCCTGGCAGATGGTCGGTTAACTAACATGTGGACAACATTTAATGAAGCTACGACTTTGATATGCAGAAAAAGAATCTGATTTAAACAAGTCATCTTGAAGAACACTTTGATAAGGAAATAGACTTCCTTATCGATATCAAGGTGCAAATTAGTCAAGAGATTTAGTGCAAATAAATTACAATCAATGCGAAACAATAAGGAGAATAATACGATTTTAATAAGTCAAAACTTTTTTACATTACAGGAACTTACCTTACTTGTACGCCAAGAATTAGGGTTTTACGCATGTATAAATAGACCCTAATATCGCCCACAGAAGGGCGAAAGCAAATTTAGCTTATAAGAGTGCAAAAGAGATTGAAGGTGTAATCTTATTTTACATAGTAAATTTTTCTTGTCATCGCCGGTGACCATGGAATTTTTCCCCCTTAGGGTTTTAGCACGTAAAAAATTGTATCTATTTTTCCCTTCTCTCTCTTTTGTAGTTTGTTGTTAATCTTTATCCACATCTATTTATGTGACATGTGGTGAGCTATAATATATCCAAAATCACCATCAACAATAGTTCAGGAAGGAACCCAGAACAGAGAGTGATCATTACCATCTTAGGTACGCCATGCACAGGAAGGAGTAGCCGGGAGAGAATGTTAGAGGTTTATGAGGTAATTGATTGCTAGAGAAACCTGGAGGTAAACTCAGTCGATCCCGACTAGAAGAAACTGAAATAAGGCTAGGACCCATTCGTTTTCTCTGAAGCATATGCATACGGACTTGAAGTCAGACCGAATGATATAATTGTGGTGTCTCTTTGTATTGGTAACAAGGAAGTAAGAAGAGTGCTAATAAAAAATAGGAGTTCGGTGGACATCCTAAGCATTGGAGAATTCGATCAGGTCCTAGCATTACTCCTGTAAAGAAAAGAACAAGAACCATTGATGGTTCCACTCAAAGGGTTTGAAGGTGTATAAGTGAAGTCGTTAGGGACAGTTAAACTGCATATGGAATTCATGAGTTATCCATATCCAAAAATGGTACTGCTGGAATTTGTGATCGTAGACGTCGAGAATTGACCCTACAACACTTTGTTGAGAATACCATTCCTAAATAAATTAAAGGGTGTAACCACAACTTATGCTTTGAGCATGAAATTCCCAACTGAGACGGGGTTGGTCGTGAAAAGCTCCTAAGATTGGGCAAGGAAAGAAAACCTAGTGGTGTACAAGGAAAAAATGGAGTTGGGCGTAATGCATATAGCCTTCCCAAAGAGGATGATTACCCAAAGATGAGCGAGGATAATGCCAATATAGAGACACCGGCCCACGTCAACTTGGACTAGAGGGAGATATCTCCAAAATATGGGAAAAACCTTGAAGAATAGCAAACCATCAAAGTTAGGATTGATGAGAGTAAACCTGAGCAGACAGTAATGTTATGAGCTTAGTTGACAAGGCAAGTTCAAAATGAAATGGTCAACCTGTTGAGGGAGTACGGGGATGTGTTTGCCTAGAAGCATGAGGATATGCTAGGAATTGACGCTAAAGCAACCCTTTAATTACTTGGCGGTTGATCTTGGTCATCAAAAAGAGGAGGCAGTTTAACCTTGAAAAAAGGCAAGCGATTAAAAAAGTGGTCGAGAAGCTTTTGGCAACATGATCAAGAGAGGATGTACGGTATCCTAATCGGATTGTCGGTATTTGAGTAGGGATCATTTCTTTGGTACTAGAACCATCCCAACATTTGAGCCTCTTCATGCTTATATTGAACATCCCCACTCATCGAGTCACTCCCGACTTGATTCACCTGAGTTTCTGACTTACTCATGTTGTATAACATGTCCTTAATAGATTGCATGTCTTTTTCCATCCTAGTCATCTTGATAACAATCCCCGTATCCTCATCAATCCCAATCTTACCAACTCTTTTAGTGTTGGAAGACAGTTGTAAATTCTGAGCCACCGTTTCCATGATCTGGTAAGCTTCTGGGGTCCTCTTATCAGTAATTGTTCCACCACAAGCATTATCCACTATCACATACGTACTAGTCAAAAGGCCCTGATAGAAAGAAGTGACATTTAATTCATCTGTATATGTGTGTGGTAGGACCTGTGCTAACAAGACATGGAATCTATCTCATGCTTCATGAAATGGCTCTCCCTCCTCTTCGCTAAAGGTGGTGATCTTAATTTTCAACTCTCTTGCTCTAGCAGTTGGGAAAAACTTATTATAGAAAGCCATGCAGACTTGAGGCCAAGTTGTGAGAGTCTTGGGCCTCAAGGTCGTATACCACTGCATAGCCCCGATCATTCGAGCAATATTGAAAACACCACATTTGCAATTGCCCCTAATCAATACCTTATTAAGAACAACAACAGGGAATGTCTCCAGAACATCACAGTATTGCCTAATAAATTTTAAACAATCCATTGAAGGAGATCCAAGAAATGATGGAAGCAAGTTGACATGCATGCCCTTTAGTTCGTACTGTCTTGTAACCTCATCTAGAACTATAACAGTGGGATCTCCTCTCCAGTAGAGGGAAGAGTGTACTTTTATATAATAAAACCCAAGTCAATTGTAAAGATCTCTTCTGCCTCTACCGGCACATTAGGCACCTATTCAGTCTTTATTTCTTTTTCAAGCTGATTTTGCTCAAATTGCCTAACAAATCTACCAACTTGGTGTTGGGATTATGCTCGATAGCAAGGGTGTAATAATGTATTTGAAAATCTTTTCATATTAATAAAGTGATTTCTAGTTTAAAATTTTTAAAGCATTTATAGTTTAATTATTATAACTATCAAAAGTAAATAATCATAAGGTCAAGAGACTATGAGAAAAGAAGAATTGTTCATACATCTAGATATGTATGAGGTAGACACAATTCTTTAGTTAGTCTTGAATAATATTCACAACTTAAGATAAAAGGTTGGGCACCTTTATCTTGTCAAAGTGGTAGATTATTTTGCTATCATTTAAATGGGATTAAATGTGTTATGATGAGTCTAAAATCATCAAGTGTGGTGTCTTTGGGCAAAAGAATCTAGTGCACTAGGTGCATTGAATTGGATCACAATGAAATACTTTATCTAGAACCGTCAATAGATACAAAATTCTCATTTGAAAACAATCGGAGAGTCTATCTCAATCCTGAGACAAATGTTGGATTTATGGCTGCAAGTGTTATCATTTGAGTTATCAATGAGTACGATTATATAGCATAGTCTATCCTTGATAGTTTGGTGATATTCATTTGTTAATCGATAGAGGACTTCATTTATAGATATGGACATCGTAACTCCATTTATTAAATGAGAGTAGAATATCATCATATGGATGTTTTGAGGTATTGGATATTAAATCTTAACGTTAAGTTTTCAATAGTGTCTATTGAAACATGGCTTCTGGACAAGTCAAAATATCCAAGTTCAAAATGGGGTCATACGAGTAAATATGGTAACTCGGAGAGCTATAGGCGGTCTATGAGCTCTTGGCGATTACTGGTATTATTCACGAGGACACACTTTCTTCAATAAGGTTGTCTAGGGTATGAATGAGTAACATCAACTTATTCTATCTTAATTTAAGAGTTCGATTTTAGTTCTTTAGTGGAATAAACTAAAATTAAATAGATCAAACCTAAGTGAATCATTTGTTGATTGTGATTGGGTTGTGTCTATTGGAGCTTAAATTTACATAGCCCGCCAAGATCCCCAATCCACACGAACTTGCATGGATCACTTGATATATTCTACCGAACCAATTTAGGGGTCCATCAAGAATTGTATTAAGACATGTGAACTTGTTTCTTTTTGTAAGAATAGGTATAGTTCACATGTAGACTTTTTATTAAGTTCCAATGGATTTAATAAAATAAGAAAAATAATATATGGTCCATATACATGTGTTGGGTCGCAAGGCTATTAAGAATAGCTTAAATTATATTATTTTTAATTTATTATTTAATTAAATGGAAATTAATTAATTTGTTGATTAATTTATTATTTAATTAAAAGTCAAAATCTTTTTCCTAATAGGAGATGATCTCCTATAATTATACTATTGTTAGTAGTATAATTAATATTAAAGACTATATTTGATAAGTAGATAAATAAAAGGAGTTATTTATCTAATCAAATTAGGAAGTCTTTAATATGGTTATGAATACACTATTGAGTTGGATTAGGAGTCTTGGTGTAGGATAGAATTCATTTTTGAAAAGGATTCTTAACCACCAAGTAAATCTACCTAAGGAAAGGATTCTTAACCACCAAGTAATCCTTCCTAGGAAAAGAACTCCCAATTATATTTTTTTGAATTTCGGCCAGCTCATAAATATATATAAGAGGATAGAATTCCTTTTAGAAAAGGATTATTAACTATTAAATAAATCCACATAAGGAAAGGATTCTTGCCAACCAAGGAAATCCTTCTTAGGAAAGGATTTGTGATCATATATATATATCCTTATGAATTTCGGCCATCCCCATGATTTTTAGAGTGAAAATTTTGGCCAACCTAAAAGTTTTCTAAGAGAGAATTTTGCTTGGCAAAAGAGAATTTTGAGAGAGAAAATTTAGTATTTTACTCTAGACAAAATTCAATCAACTCTAAGATATAGGGTGTGGAATTCGGCCAAGGGGAAAAGAGAAAAAGAGAACGTTTTTGTTTTTGATAGTACACTAGTATCATTTACATCAAAAGGAATTTGTGTACAAAATCAAATCGGGTTCACCCGAGTTTCAATCAAGTAGATTTATAATTCACAAGCGACCGGACTTTCTTGGATTTTTTTTCTTAGAGGATATTTGTAACTAACAAAGAAAATATTTTGTTTGTCTCCATCCTCAGGTATATAATATAAAGAAAGGGATCCCACACTCCTAGATGATTCACGTTCGTGATTGGATTGGAAGATCTTATGCAATCAATTTAGCGCTTGTTCAATCGTCACGAGAAAAAAGTATGATACTTTTATATAAGTCAATTAATCTAGGGTTAAGGTTCTTGTTATTATAAAGGGAAAACTTTTATTTATACGCTAACCCTAATTTTCATATGTTTTTATCACGCTTCAGCTGCACGGGGTTTTATTTTCCCTACAAATGGTATCAGAGCCTAGTTGTACCCTTGATTAATTGATATATGCGTACGTGGATCTTTTTTTTATTGTATATAAGCATGTTTTAGAAAGAGATGTCACTCTAGGTATTCGCATATAAATTTACATTGGAATGTATGGAGATATATATATATATATATATATATATATGTTTTATATGTGGATTGTTATTGTTCAATTTTGGTCCTAAAATTTCGATGTATTTTTGTTTTGGGATTGTAACAAGAAGGGTGGTCTATCATCACCATAATTTCCATCTTGGAAGTCGCTAATTTTTTTTATTTATTATTATTTTGTTGTTGTAATAAAAAAAATTGCAGTATTTTTATTTATAATTCTTTTGTAGTACACTCAACTTTCAAAGACTTGAAGGTTTCAAGAATTAGGAGCAACCGGAACCAGTTTGGGACCGAGCGAGCCGTAGCAACGAACGTGCGTGCGAAGAGCACGCAGCCACCTTTGTTGTGGCATGGGCTGCGCACGGCAGCCCTATGGTAACCATGGGCTGTGCATGGCAGCCCTTTATGGGTTTGTGGCATGCGCACGCCCATGGGTAAGGGCCAAGGGTGTGAACGCCCATGGGAGGCAACCGAGAGAGTCCGGACGATGAAGGTCGCGTGAAGATTTGTTCGTCATGAAAAGAGTTTTTGAATTCCAAGACATATGTAATTTACTTATTTTTCTAGGATGGACCAAAATTGTAGCTATTTATATTTTTGTAAATATTGCAATGTTTGTCATCGTTTAATAACATGTCATATAGAATAAGAGTGTCACTCATATATCTCTTTTGGTATGAACATGCATTGAATGGTTTAAGTATCTAAATTGGCATCAAGATAACTTGGTAAATCATTATTTGGAATTCAATGACACGTCTTAAACAATTGAGTGGGAGAAGTGTAGGGAAAAACGGTTTAGAAACGCAACGGAAGCGTGAGAAAAAAAGAGATTAGGGTTTGCATATAAAAAAAAATATTTCCCTTTTATGCAACGAGAACCTTAACCCTAGATTAATTGATGTATATAAAAGTATCGTACCTTTTTCACGTGACAATTGAACAAGCGCCGAATTGATTCCTCAAGATCTTCCAATCCAATCACGAACGTGAATCACCTAGGAGTGTGGGCTCCCTTTCTTTAAATTGTATTTCTGAGGATGGAGACAAAGCAAATATATTTTCTTTGGTAGTTACAAATATCCTCCAAGAGAAAAATCAAAAAATGTTCGGTCACTTGTGAATTATCAATCAATTTGATTGTAACTCGCGTGAACCTTGATTCGATGTTGTACACAAAACCCTTTTGATGTAAAGGATATTAGTATACTATCGAATACAAAAACGTTCCTCTTTTTTCTCTACTTGGCCGATTTCACACACTATTAATTAAAGATGATCGAATTTTGTCTAGAGTAAAATCAGATTTTTCTCCCTCAAAATTCCTGTGATGGCCAAAACTTTTTCTTTCTCAAATAAAGCTTGGCCGAAACTACCTCTAATTGCCTTAGGGCTGGTTGAATTTATCATCCACATATATATAGGTTCATAAATCCTTTCCTAAGAAGGATTCACTTGGTTTGCAAGAATCCTTTCCTTAGGTGGATTTATTTGGTAGTTAGAATCCTTATCTAGAAGGAAATCTATCCTATCCTATATTATACATGTGATGAACGAAATTCCCTTGTTTGAAGTAGATTAGGAGTGTTTAATCTCTCCTAATAAAGATTACTTGATGGACAAGAATCCTATCCTTAGTTCGATTAACTTGGTGGTTATGAATCCTTTTCAAATAAGAATTCTACCACTAAGTAGTTTTACTTGGTGACCAAGAATCCTTTTGCAAAAAGAATTCTTTCCTACACCAAGACTTTTAATCCTACTTGATAGTGTGTTTGTAACCATATTAAAAACTTCCTAATTTGATTAGATAAATAACTTCTTTTATTTATCTACTTATCAAATATAGTCTTTAACATTAACTATACTACCAACAATAGTATAGTTTTAGGAGACCATCTCCTAATAGGAAAAGATTTTTACTTTTAATTAAATAATTAATTAATCAACAAATTAATTAATTTCTATTTAATTAAATAATAATAAAATAAAAATAATATATTTAAGCTATTTTCCATAGCCATTGCCGCCCATACCTAATATAAAGGTCATATATTATTTTTCTCATTTTATTAAATCCATTGGACCTAAATAAAAAGTCCACATGTGAACTAGACCTATTCTAACAAAAAGAAACAAGTTCACATGCCTTATTATAATTCTAGATGGACCCCTATTGGTCCGGTAGAATATATCAAGTGATCCATGCAAGTTCGTGTGGATTGGGTATCTTGGCGGGCTATCTAAATTTAAGCTCCAATAGACACAACCCAATCACAATAAACAAATGATTCACTTAAGCCCAATCTATTTAATTTTAGTTCATTCCACTAAAGAACTAAAATTGAACTCTTAAATAAAGATAGAATAAGTTGATGTAACTCATTCATACCATAGACAACCTTATTGGAGAAAGTGTGTCCTCGTGAAGAATACCAGTAATCCCCAAGAACTCATAGACCGTCTATAGCTCTCCAAGTTACCTTATTTACTCATATGACCACATTTTGAACTTGGATATTTTGACATGTCCAGAAGCCAAGTTTTAATAGACATTATTTAAAACTTAACGTTAAGATTTAATATCCAATACCTCAAAACATCCATATGATGGTATTCTACTCTCATTCAATAAATGGAGCCACGATATCCATGTCTATAAATGAAGTCCTCCATCGATTAACAAATGAATACCACCAAACTATCGAGGATAGACTATGTTATATAATCGTACTCATTGATAGCTCAAATGACAACACTTACAACCATAAGTCCATCATTTATCTCAAGATTGAGATAGACTCTCCTATTGTCTTCAAATGAAAACTTTTATCCATTGACGGTTCTAGATAAAGTATTTCATTTTGATCATATTCAATGCACCCAGTGCACTAGATTCTTTTGCCCAAAGACACCACACATTGATGATTTTAGACTCATCATAACACATTTGATCCCACTCAAATGCTAGCAAAAGAATCTACAACTTTAACAAGATAAAGACGCCCAACCTTCTATCTTAAGTTGTGAATATTATTCAAGACTAACTAAAGAATTGTGTCTACCTCATACATATCTAGATGTATGAACAATTCTTCTTTTCTCATAGTCTTTTGACCTTATGATTATTTACTTTTGACAATTATAATAATGAAACTAAAAATGCTATAAGATATGTTAAACTATAAATCACTTTATTTATATGAAAAAGATTGTTAATTACACTATTACACTCTTGCTATCGAGCATAATCCTAACAATCTCCCACTTGCTCTATAGCAAATGTGTCATATCTGTCATCCCCATGTTTTCTAGATGCCCATCAAAACTCTTTTGAGGAAGAGCCTTTGTAAAGGGATCCGTTAGATTTTCTGCTGACGCTATCTTGGTAATCATCACGTCACCCTTATGCACAATTTCCTTTAGAAGATGATACTTTCTTTCAATGTGTTTCCCTCTCTTATGACTTCTTGGTTCTCTCGAATCAGCCACTGCTCCACTATTGTCACAATAGATAGTGATCTGCTTATTCGCATCAAAAACCACTTCCAAGTCAATCAAGAATTGGTGGAGCCTGACAGCCTCTTTAACAGACTCGTATGCGGCAATATACTCGGCTTCCATGGTGGAATCAACAATACAAGATTCCTTGATACTGCTCCATATGGCCGCCCCTCTTCTAATGGTAAACACAGATCCTGATGTCGATCTACTAGAGTCAGAATCTGACTAAAAATCAAAATTTGTATACCCAATGGGAATTAAATCCCCTCCAAAGTATACAAGCATATAATCTCTCGTTCTCCTTAGATACTTGAAAATATGCTTGACTACCGTCCATTGATCAGGACCATGTTTCGATTGAAACCTACTAACTATGCCCACAACAAAACAAATATCTGGTCTAGTGCAGAGCATTACATACACGAGACTTCCAACTGTCGAAGCATATGGAATCCTACTTATGAATTGCATTTCATGCTCATTCTTAGGAACTGTTCCTTCGAAAGTTTGATTCCATGCCTGAAAGGTAACATACCTTTCTTGGAATTTTTCATGGAAAACCTAGACAAGATTTTATCTATGTATGAAGCTTGGGATAATGCAATCATTCTATTATTTCTATCCCTTATGACTTGGATACCAAGAATATAACTTGCTTCTCCTAAGTCCTTCATATCAAATTGTTTTGCTAACCATTCTTTTATTGATGTCAATACACCTACATCGTTTCCGATGAGTAGTATATCATTAATGTAAAGAATTAGGAAAACCAACTTGTCGCCTTTAATCCTTTTGTATACACAAGGTTCATCAAGGTTTTGAATAAATCCAAAATCTTTTACAGCTTGATCGAACCTTATGTTCCAAGATCTGGATGCTTGCTTCAATCCATATATGGATCTTTGCAACTTACATACCCTTTCCTCTTGGCCCATTTCAATGAATCCTTCTGGTTGCATGATATAGATGCTTTCATCAAGACTTCCATTAAGGAAAGCTGTCTTGACGTCCATTTGCCAAATCTCTAGGTCTAGAGATGCCGCAATGGATAAGAGTATCCTAATGGATTTAAGCATGGCCATAGGAGAGAAGGTTTCTTCATAATCGATACCTTCCTTTTGTGTATAACCTTTAGCTACCAATATAGCATTATAGGTTTCCACCTTTCCATCCATTCCTCTTTTTCTCTTGTATACCCACTTGCACCCGATGGGTTTTATCCCTTTAGGCAAGTTTACAAGAGACCAAACTTTGTTTTTGAACATAGATTCAATTTCGGATTGCATTGCCTTTTGCCAATAGCGACAATCAACATCTTCTATTGCATCCTAGTACGTATAGGGATCATCGTCGTCCGAAAGATTCTCTACAGATTCTCCTAGACAGATGTATCTCTCGGGTTGTCTAATAACCCTCTCACTACGACAAGGTATGGTAGATTGTTGATCTTGTATTGGTACGGAACTTACAATTGGGCTTGGTTGTGAAACCTCTTGTGGAATTATATCTCCTAAAAGCTCATTTAGGACAATTCTACTTTTAGGCACAAAATTATTCATATAGTCCTCTTCTAGAAATTTGGCATTTGTCGAAACAAATACTTTAAGATCTGAAGGGCTATAAAAATAATATCCTTTTGTTCCTTTTGGATACCCTACAAATATGCATGTTTTTGAACAGGACTCCATCTTATCTGTCTTTCCTTTTAACACGTGCGCAGGACATCCAAATATCCTTAAGTGTTGTAAACTAGGCTTTCGCCCAGTCCACAACTCATGCGGTGTTTTAGGAACTGACTTAGATGGTACATCATTTAGAATATACATGGCAGTTTGTAAAGCATATCCCCAAAAAGAACTAGGAGCGTTGAATAACTCAACATAGACCTAACCATATCCAGAAGAGTTTTATTTCTCCTCTCTGCCACCCCATTTTGTTGAGGTGTGCCTGGTGCAGAAAACTGAGAAATTATTCCATTATCAATAAGATATTACTAAAACTCACCAGATAGATATTCTCCACCACGATTAGACCTCAAGATTTTTATACGTTTCTCAAGCTGATTTTCCACTTCAGCTTTAAATGCTTTGAACATATCAAAAGCATCCGACTTACGTCTCATGAGATACACATAGCCAAATCTTGAGTGATCATCCGTGAAAGTTTTGAAGTACTCATATCCACCTCTAGCTTGAATGCTCATAGGTCCACACACATCAGTGTGTATCAATCCTAAACATTCGATGGCTCTTGCGCCTTTGGTCGTAAATGACCTTTGGTCATTTTACCTTCTAAACAAGATTCACAAGTTGGTAGATCATCAACCTTTAAGTCACTTAGAGGTCCGTCACATACCAATCTTTTAATCCTATTAAGGTTAATGTGACCTAGGCGCAAATGCCACAGGTAGGTTTCATCTTTTGATAATTTTACTCTTTTATGATTGGGTTCCGTTGATTCCGTGTCTAACAAGTGAGAGATATTTCCATACAAATAAAATAAACCATTTTCCAATGTACTTTTGCAAATAAATTTGTTATTCTTACTAAAAATAAAACCTTTATTAAAAGTAACCGAATATCCAAATTTATTTAGACAAGAGACCGAAATTAAATTCCTCTTGAATATTGGTACACAATAAATGTTTATTAAATCTAAATGCCTATAAGAATCAAAATTGATTCTAATATCTCCCACTACACTAGTAGACACCAACTCTCTATTGCCTAAATGCAAGTTGAATTCATTCTAATCTAGTATATTCCTTTGACCCTTTTCACCACAAAGGAAACACTTCCATTTGATCTTGGTTACTTTCTTGGTCTCCTTCTAAGAAGGCTCAAGTTGCTTTTTCTTCTGTTATCTCTTGACCTTCTAACGGGTCTTAACAGTAGCAACGTTACCAATCATATGAATCCTTGTCTAGAGACATCATAATATCGGCAGCAGTCTCAATTCCTTCATATTGCTGTTGCAACACGTTGGAGATGATGGCCATAATGTAACGTACATTTAGCCATCTCATCTAAAAACTTCCACTATTGATACTCATCTCTTTGCTCTTGAGTAGATTCATTAGTTTGGTGGTTAAGGAATATACAGAATGAGCTTATACTTTTCAATTTGCAACAACAACCCAATATTCCTTTTTCATGTGACATAATTATCATCTGTTAAAGTATTATCTTTTAGGATATTGATTAGGGATGGGGTCATGATTTATTTTTAATAACAAAAATTATATAAGTAAATAATCATGATTAAGAACTTTTGAACATTTATCTTGAATTAAATAAAATAATTCAATCGTAAAAATTCAACAGTGATCCAACACCCATAAATGTCACGTCTCCTTTGGGAGTTCGCAATAGTTACTAGTTGGACTAGGTCCCACCTAATTGTTAACATAACAACCAACGTTTTCAATTTTAGCCTTGTGATTTTATTAACAAGAACTCTTGGGAGGATATTAATAAACTAACAGTGAGTGTGTTACCAAGTTATCGACCTTCAATAGAATCCCTCACGAATATCCCTCATTTGGGAGTAGATATCGTTTGGGCTAATTGTCTAGTCTATCCTTGTAAGGAAGTATCTTGCTAAATTCCATTCATGAATACCTCTTGGGAGGTTATTCATGAAACATAAAGCTCAACTAAACTTGGAGGCCATAGATGTTTCAAAACACCTTCTCCCACTCAATTGTTTAAGACGTGTGATCGAATTATAAAAAGAATGATTTACCAAGTTATCTAGATGCCAATTTAGATACTTAAACCATTCAATGCATGTTCATACCAAAAGAGATATATGAGTGGCACTCTTATTCTATATGACATGTTATCAAACAATGACAAACATTGCAATATTTACAAAAATATAAATAGCTACAATTTTGGTCCATCCTAGAAAAAAGAGTAAATTACATATATCTTGGAATACAAGGACTTCTTTCTTGGCGAACAAGTCTTCAGGCGACCTTCGTCGTTCGGACTCCCTCGGCTACATCCCATGAGCGTGCGCACCCCTTGCCCTTTACCCATGGGCATGCACATGTCACAAGCCCATAAAGGGCTGCCATGCGCAGCCCATGGCTACAACAAGGGCTGCAGTGTTTCGCACGCACGTTCGTTGTCACTGCTCGCACGGTCCCAAACTTGTTCCGGTTACTCCTAATTCTTCAAACCTTCGAGTCTTCGAAACTTGAATGTATTACAGAAGAATTTACATAACAAAATACTGCAGTTTTTTTTTTTATTTGTTACAACAACAAAATAAAATAAAAAACTTAGCAACTACCAGGAAGGAAATTATGGCGATAATAGACCACCCTTCTTGTTACAATCCCAAAATAAAATTACATTAAAATTCTAGGACCAAAATTTAGAAATAACAAACCACATATAAAACATATATATATCCATACATTCCAATGTAAATATATATGCGAATACCTAGAGTGCCATCTCTTTCTAAAACATGCATATATACAATAAAAGAAAAAGATTCACGAACACATACATCAATTAATCAAGGGTACAACCAGGCCCTCTGATACCAATTGTAGGGAAAAACGGTTAAGAAATGCAACGGAAGCGCGAGAAAAAACGAGATTAGGGTTTGCATATATAAAAAAAAAAAAGAAATTCCCTTTTATGCAACGAGAACCTTAACCCTAGATTAATTGATGTATATAAAAGTATCGTACCTTTTTCGCGTGACGATTGAACAAGCACCGAATTGATTCCGCAAGATCTTCCAATCCAATCATGAACGTGAATCACCTAGGATTGTGGGCTCCCTTTCTTTAAATTGTATTCCTGAGGATGGAGACAAAGCAAATATATTTTCTTTGTTAGTTACAAATATCCTCCAAGAGAAAAATCCAAGAACGTTCGGTCACTTATGAATTATCAATCAATTTGATTGTAACTCGCGTGAACCTTGATTCGATGTTGTACACAAAACCCTTTTGATGTAAAGGATATTAGTTTACTATCGAATACAAAAACGTTCCCCTATTTTCTCTACTTGGCCGAATTCACACACTATTGATTAGAGATGATCGAATTTTGTCTAGAGTAAAATCAGATTTTTCTCCCTCAAAATTCCTGTGATGGCCGAAACTTTTTCTTTCTCAAATAAAGCTTGGCCGAAATTACCTCTAATAACCTTAGGGATAGTTGAATTTATCATCCACATATATATAGGTTCATAAATCCTTTCCTAAGAAGAATTCACTTGGTTGGCAAGAATCATTTCCTTAGGTGGATTTATTTGGTAGTTAGAATCCTTATCTAGAAGGAAATCTATCCTATCCTATATTATACATGTGATGAACGAAATTCCCTTGCTTGAAGTAGATTAGGAGTGTTTAATCTCTCCTAATAAAGATTACTTGATGGACAAGAATCATATCCTTAGGTCGATTAACTTGGTGGTTATGAATCCTTTTCAAATAAGAATTCTACCACTAAGTAGCTTTACTTGGTGACCAAGAATCCTTTTCCGAAAAGAATTCTTTCCTACACCAAGACTCCTAATCCTACTCAATAGTGTGTTTGTAACCATATTAAAGACTTCCTAATTTGATTAGATAAATAACTCCTTTTATTTATCTACTTATCAAATATAGTCTTTAACATTAACTATACTACCAACAATAGTATAGTTTTAGGAGACCATCTCCTAATAGGAAAAGATTTTGACTTTTAATTAAATAATTAATTAATCAACAAATTAATTAATTTTCATTTAATTAAATAATAATAAAATAAAAATAATATATTAAAGCTATTATCCATAGCTATTACCGCCCATGCCTAGTATAAAGGCCATATATTATTTTTCTCATTTTATTAAATCCATTGGACCTAAATAAAAAGTCCACATATGAACTATACATATTCTTACAAAAAGAAACAAGTTTACATGCATTATTACAATTCTAGATGGACCCCTATTGGTCCGGTAGAATATATCAAGTGATCCATGCAAGTTAGTGTGGATTGGGGATCTTGGCGGGCCATCTAAATTTAAGCTCCAATAGACACAACCCAATCACAATCAACAAATGATTCACTTAGGTACAATCTATTTAATTTTAGTTCATTCCACTAAAGAACTAAAAATGAACTCTTAAATAAAGATAGAATAAGTTGATGTTACTCATTCATACCCTAGACAACCTTATTGGAGAAAGTGTATCCTTGTGAAGAATACCAGTAATCGCCAAGAACTTATAGACAGTCTATAGCTCTCCAAGTTACCATATTTACTCATATAGCCACATTTTGAACTTGGATATTTTGACTTGTCCAGAAGCCATGTTTCAATAGACACTATTTAAAACTTAACGTTAAGATTTAATATCCGATACCTCAAAACATCCATATGATGGTATTCTACTCTCATTCAATAAATGGAGCCACGATGTCCATATCTATAAATGAAGTCCTCTATCGATTAACAAATGAATACCACCAAACTATTGAGGATAGACTATGCTATATAATCGTTCTCATTGATAGCTCAAATGACAACACTTGCAACCATAAGTCCCTCATTTATCTCAAGATTGAGATAGACTCTCCGATTGTCTTCAATTGAAAACTTTTATCCATTGACGGTTCTAGATAAAGTATTTCATTTTGATCCTATTCAATGCACCCAGTGCACTAGATTCTTTTGCCCAAAGACACCACACTTTGATGATTTTAGACTCATCATAACACATTTGATCCCACTCAAATGCTAGCAAAAGAATCTACAATTTTAACAAGATAAAGGCGTCTAACCTTCTTTCTTAAGTTGTGAATATTATTCAAAACTAACTAAAGAATTGTGTCTACCTCATACATATCTAGATGTATGAACAATTCTTCTTTTCTCATAGTCTTTTGACCTTATGATTATTTACTTTTGACAATTATAATAATGAAAATATAAATGCTATAAGATTTGTTAAACTAGAAATCACTTTATTCATATGTAAAAGATTGTTAATTACACTATTACACTCTTGCTATCGAGCATAATCCTAACAAGAAGGTGTTTTGGAACACCTACGGCCTCTAAGTTTAGTTGAGCTTTATGTTTCGTGAATAACCTCCCAAGCGGTATTCATGAATGGAATTTAGCAAGATACTTCTTTACAAGGACAAACTAGACAATTAGCCCAAACAATATCTACTCCCAAAAAAGGGATATTCGTGAGGGATTATATTGAAGGTCGATAACTTGGTAACACACTCAGTGTAATTTTATTAATATCCTCCCAAGAGTTCTTGTTAAAAAAATTACAAAGCTAAAATAGAAAATGTTGGTTGTTATGTTAACAATTAGGTGGGACCTAGTCCAACTAGTAAATTGTGCGTACTCTCAAATGAGGCGTGACATTTATGTGTGTTGGATCACCATTGAATTTTTACGATTGAATTATTTTATTTAATTCAAGATAAAAATTCAAAAGTGATATATCATGATTGTTTACTTATATAATTTTTGTTATTTAAAATAAATCATGACCTCATCCCTAATCAATATCCTAAAAGATAATACTTTAACTGATGATAATTATGTCATATGGAAAAGGAATATTGGGTTGTTGTTGCAAGCTGAAAAGTATAAGTTCATTCTGCATACTCCTAAACCATCTACTCCTACTAATGAATCTACTCGTGAGCAAAGAGATGATTATCAGCAGTGGGAGTCTTTAGAAAAGATGGCAAAATGTACGTTACATTATGGCCACCATCTCCGACGTGTTACAACAGCAACATGAAAGAATGGAGACCGTTGCCGATATAATGATGTCTCTAGAGGAGATGTTTTCTATGAGGTCTAGGATGACTAAGAGAGAGAGACAGTGATTGCTTTTTTGAATCTTAGGAAGAAACCTGGATAGGGTGTGAAAGATCACATGATGAAAGTCATAGTATATCTCAATATTGCTGAACTGAATGGTGCCGAGATAGATGGTGAGACCAAAATTGACATGATTGTCAACTCACTGTCGGATTCCTTTAATCAATTCAAGATAGACAACACCTTGAATAATAAGGAATACACCTTATAAGGCCTGATGCAAGTTGTTCAAAGCACCGAAAAGATTCTTGTGAAAGGAAAGGGTCAAAAGATTCATATGGTTGGTAAAGTTGCTGCTGTTAAGACCTGTTAGAAGGTCACGTAACAACAGAAGAAAAAATAACTTGGGCCTAACTAGAAGGGGTTCCGGGAAAGGAAAAGACTGAATGAGAATGAATTCAACTTGCGTTTAGTTAACAGAACGTTTGTGTCTACTTGTGTAGTGGGAGATATTAGAATCAACTTAGATTCTAGTAGGCATTTAGATTTAGTAAACGTTTATTATGAACCTGAATTCAAGAGAAATTTAATTTCAGTTTCTTGTTTAAATAAAATTGGTTATTCGATTACTTTTAATAAAGCTTTTATTATTAGTAAGAATGACATAATTATTTGCAAAGGTACATTGGAAAATAGTTTATTCTATTTGCATGGAAATATCTTTCACTTGTTAGACACGGAATCAACAGAACATAATCATAAAAGAGTAAAATTATCAAAAGATGAAACCTACCTATGGCATTTACACCTATGTCATATTAACCTTAATAGAATTAAAAGAACGGTATGCGATGGACCTCTAAGTGACTTAAAGGTTGATGATCTACCAACTTGTGAATCTTGTTTGGAAGGTAAAATGACAAAAAGGTCGTTTAAGACCAAAGGCACAAGAGTCATCGAATATTTAGGATTGATACACACTGATGTGTGTGGACCTATGACCATTCAAGCTAGAGGTGGATATGAGTACTTCATCACTTTCATGGATGATCACTCAAGATTTGGCTATATGTATCTCATGAGACATAAGTCGGATGCTTTCGACATGTTCAAAGCATTTAAAGCTGAAGTTGAAAATCAGCTTGAGAAAAGCATAAAAATCTTGAGGTCTGATCGTGATGGAGAATATCTATCTGGTGAGTTTCAGAAATATCTTATTGATAATGGGATAATTTTTTAGTTTTCTGCACCAGGCACACCTCAACAAAATGAGGTGGCAGAAAGGAAAAATATAACTCTTTTGGACATGGTTAGGTCTATGTTGAGATTATTCAACGCTCCCTCATTCTTTTTTGGGATATACTTTTTAAACCGCAATGTACATTCTAAACGATGTACCATCTAAGTCGGTTCCTAAAACACCGTATGAGTTATGAATCAGGCGAAAGCCTAGTTTACAACACTTAAGGATATTTGGATGTCCTGCGCACGTGTTAAAAGGAAAAACAAAAAAGCTGGAGTCTCGTTCAGAAACATGCATATTTGTAGGGTATCCAAAAGGAACAAAAGGATATTATTTTTATAGTCCTTCAGATCTTAAAGTATTTGTTTCGACAAATGCTAAATTTCTGGAAGGGGACTATATGAATAATTTTGTGTCTAAAAGTAGAATTGTCCTGAATGAGCTTTTAGGAGATACAATTCCAAAAGAGGTTTTGCAACCAAGCCCAATTGTAAGTTCCGTACCAACACAAGATCAAAAATCTACCATACCTCGTCGTAGTAGGAGGTTGTTAGACAACCCGAGAGATACATCGGTCTAGGAGAATCTGTAGAGAATCTTCTAGACGATGATGATCCCTATATGTACAAGGAAGCAAAGGAAGATGTTGATTGTCGCTATTGGCAAAAGGGAATGCAATCCGAAATTGAATCTATGTTCAAAAACAAAGTTTGGTCTCTTGTAAACTTGCCTAAAGGAATAAAACCCATCGGGTGCAAATGGGTATCAAGAGGAAAAGAGGAATGGATGGAAAGGTTGAAACCTTTAAAGCTAGATTGGTAGCTAAAGGTTAACACAGAAGGAAGGTATCAATTATGAAGAAACCTTCTCTTCTGTTGCCATGCTTAAGTCCATTAGGATACTCTTATCCATTACGGCATCTCTAGACCTAGAGATTTGGCAAATGGACGTCAAGACAACTTTTCTTAATGGAAGTCATGACGAAAGCATCTATATGACGCAACCAGAAGGATTCATTAAAAAAGGCCAAGAGGAAAGGGTATGCAAGTTGCAAAGATCCATATATGGATTAAAGCAAGCATCCTGATCCTAGAACATAAGGTTCGATCAATCCATGAAAAGTTTTAGATTTATTCAAAACCTTAACAAACCTTGTGCATACAAAAGGATTAAAGGCGAAAAGTTGGTTTTCCTAGTTCTTTACGTTGATGATATACTACTCATCAAAAACGATGTAGGTGCATTGACATCAATAAAAGAATTGTTAGCAAAACAATTTGATATGAAAGACTTAGGATACGCAAGTTATATTCTTTGTATCCAAGTCATAAGGGATAGAAAGAATAGAATGATTGCATTATCCCAAGCTTCATACTTAGATAAAATCTTGTCTAGGTTTTCCATGCAAGATTCCAAGAAAGGTATGTTACCTTTCAGACATGGAATCAAACTTTCTAAGGAAAAAGTTCCTATGAATGAGGATGAAGAGAAATTCATGAGTAGGGTTCCATATGCATCGGGCAGTTGCAAGTCTGCACTAGACCAGATATTTGTTTCGTTATGGGTATAGTTAGAAGGTTTCAATCGAATCCTGGTCATGATCACTAGACGGCGGTCAAGCACATTTTCAAGTATCTTAGAAGAACGAGAGATTATATGCTTGTACACTCTAGAGAGGATTTAATTCCTGTTGGGTATATAGATTCTTATTTTCAGTCAGATTCTGACTCTAGGAGATCAACATCAGGATTTGTGTTTACTATTGGAGGAGGGGCAGTCATATGGCGGAGTATCAAGCAATATTGTATTACCAATTCCACCATGGAAGACGAGTATGTTACCGCATGCGAGGCTGCTAAAGAGGTTGTATGGCTCTGCCAATTCTTGATTGACTTGGAAGTGGTTCCTGATGCGAATAAGCAGATCAATATCTATTGTGACAATAGTGGAGCAGTGGCTAGTTCGAGAGAACCAAGAAGTCATAAGATAGGGAAACATATTGAAAGAAAGTATCACCTTCTAAGGGAAATTGTGCATAGGGGTGACGTGATGATTACCAAGATCACATCAGTAGAAAATCTAGCAAATCCCTTTACAAAGGCTCTTCCACAAAAGAGTTTTGATAGGCATCTAGAGAACATGAGGATGAGAGATATGACACATTTGCTATAGAGAAAGTGGGAGATTGTTGGGATTATGCTCAATTGCAAGAGTGTAATAATGTATTTGACAATCTTTTCATATTAATAAAGTGATTTCTAGTTTAAAAAATCTTATAGTATTTATAGTTTAATTATTATAATTGTCAAAAGTAATAATCGTAGGGTCAACAGACTATGAGAAAAGAAGAATTGTTCATACATCTAGATATGTATGAGGTAGACACAATTATTTAGTTAGTCTTAAATAATATTCACAACTTAAGATAAAAGGTTGGGCACCTTTATCTTGTCAAAGTTGTAGATTCTTTTGTTATCATTTGAGTGGGATCAAATGTGTTATGATGAGTCTAAAATTATCAAAGTGTGGTGTCTTTGGGAAAAAGAATCTAGTGCACTGGGTGCATTGAATTAGATCACAATGAAATACTTTATCTAGAACCGTCAATAGATAAAAGTTTTTCATTTGAAGACAATCGAAGAGTCTATCTCAATCTTAAGATAAATGTTGGACTTATGGTCGAAGTATTATCATTTGAGCTATCAATGAGTACGATTATATAGCATAGTCTATCCTCGACAGTTTGGTGATATTCATTTGTTAATCGATAGAGGACTTCATTTATAGATATGGACATTGTGACTCCATTTATTAAATGAAAGTAGAATATCATGTTATGGATATTTTAAGGCATTGGATATTAAATCTTAATGTTAAGTTTTCAATAGTGTCTATTGAATCATGGCTTCTGGACAAGTCAAAATATGTAAGTTCAAAATGTGGTCATATGAGTAAATATGGTAACTTGAAGAGGTATAAGAGGTCTATGAGCTCTTGGCGATTACTGGTATTCTTCATCAAGATACACTTTCTCCAATAAGGTTGTCTTGGGTATGAATGAGTAACATCAACTTATTCTATCTTTATTTAAAAGTTCAATTTTAGTTCTTTAGTGGAATGAACTAAAATTAAATAGATCGGACCTAAGTGAATCATTTGTTGATTGTGATTGGGTTGTGTCTATTGGAGCTTCAATTTAGATAGCCCACCAAGATCCTCAATCCACACGAACTTGCATGGATCACTTGATATATTCTACCGGACCAATTTGGGGGTCCATCTAGAATTGTATTAAGGCATGTGAACTTGTTTCTTTTTGTAAGACTAGGTCTAGTTCACATGTGGACTTTTTATTAAGGCCCAATGGATTTAATAAAATAAGATAAAATAATATATGGCCCATATACATGTGTTGGGAGACAAGGCTATTAAAAATAGCTTAAATTATATTATTTTTATTTTATTATTTAATTAAATAGAAATTAATTAATTTTTGGTTGATTAATTAATTATTCAATTAAAAGTCAAAATCTTATTCATAATAAGAGATGATCTCCTATAATTATACTATTGTTAGTAGTATAATTAATATTAAAGACTATATTTGATAAGTAGATAAATAAAAGGAGTTGTTTATCTAATCAAGTTAGGAAGTCTTTAATATGGTTATAAATACACTATTGAGTTGGATTAGGAGTCTTGGTGTAGGATATAATTCCTTTTTGAAATGGATTCTTAACCACCAAGTAAATCTACCTAAGGAAAGGATTCTTAACTACCAAGTAATCCTTCTTTGGAAAAGAATTAAGTCTTTTAATTATATTCTTGTGAATTTCGGCCAATCATAAATATATATAAGAGGATAGAATTTCTTTTCGAAAAGGATTCTTAATTACCAAATAAATCCACCTAAGAAAAGGACTCTTGCCAACCAAGTAAATCCTTCTTAGGAAAGGATTTGTGATCCTTTATAAATATCCTTGTGAATTTCGGCCAGCCCTATGATTTTTAGAGTGAAAACTTTTGCCAACCTAAAAGTTTTCTAAGAGAGAATTTCGCTTGGCAAGAGAGAATTTTGAGAGAGAAAATTTGTATTTTACTCTAGACAAAATTCAATCAACTCTAAGATATAGGGTGTGGAATTCGGCTAAGGATAAAAGAGAAAAGGAGAACGTTTTCGTTTTTGATAGTACACTAGTATCCTTTACATCGAAAGGGATTTGTGTACAAAATCAAATCGGGTTCAGGCGAGTTTCAATCAAGCATATTGATAATTCACTAGTGACCGGATGTTCTTGGATTTTTCTCTTGGAGGATATTTGTAACTAACAAAGAAAAGATTTTATTTGTCTCCATCCTCAGGTATACAATTTAAAGAAAGGGAGCCCACACTCATAGGTGATTCACGTTCGTGATTGGATTGGAATATCTTACGGAATCAATTCGACGCTTGTTCAATCGTCACGAGAAAAAGGTACGATACTTTTATATACATCAATTAATCTAGGGTTAAGGTTCTTGTTATTATAAAGGGAAAATTTTTATTTATACGTAAACCCTAATTTTCATAAATGTTTCTCATGCTTCCGCTATGCGTGGTTTTTTCCCTACACTCGGTTGATGTTGTCTTGAATTGATACCGTTGGTCTTTGTAAAGAACGTCTCCCATGCATATATCTATACACCTGAGACCACACAAACAAAAGAAACAAGGTAAAAGAGCAACAAATAAACTCTAAGGCTAAAACAAAAGCTAATCTAACCACTTAAGCAAATCTAATCAACAAGTATATACGTTGAGCCCCGGAAACGGTGCCATTTTGACAAGTGTCGTTTTGTATATGTAAAATAGCTTGTCAAACAAAATTTATAAAACCTTATTTGCACTCATATTTGATAACAATACAGTAGCAAGTATGAGTATCGTCCACAGAGATCGTGTTATGCTTAAATGACCAAATTATACTCTAAGCTAATATGCAAGAAAAGCAATAGAAATGACGTTCTGAATCAAATATGATTAAAACAAAAACAAGTCTAACTAACTAGAAATGCAAACGAAGATGTTTGATAAGGAGACTAAGGGAATGATGGATTAAACATGCACCAATGGGTATGTATGAATTCTCATTAATGCTCATTAATCCAAAGTAACCAATCTAGAGGGTATAGTTTGGTTGTATATCCCTTATGAATATTCAATCTAGAGGGTATAGTATCGATTGCCTACAAGTGATTTCTCATTAAAATGCACATCTATCAAATAAGGGCTAATCTGTTAATAAATTCACCAACCTAAAGGGTATAGAGTTGGTGCTTAATCTCTCTCAAGCAACCAATCTAGATGGTATAGAATTGGTCACTCAATTGAGATTAGATAAGGATAGAGATTAATAAGTCTGGATTTCACTAGAGGAGGGTACTCTAATTCAATCCTTCCATTCAAATGAGGTCAAGAGAATTAAATAGAGGGTATACTCAATTCTCTACTCTAATTATTTCTTAGATAACAAGCAAGGAAAAAAGGGTGCAATCAAATGCAAATCATCCTTTAAAACACTAACAACTAATGAATGAAATAAACTTTATAGATTAATTGATAAGTATAGAATTCAATTACAAACCCATGATTAAAAATAAATCACATCAATCCCCTAGTGGGATGTTTAGCTACTCATGTCTATTACAAGAATGAGACAAGGAGAAAAGAATAGAAGTAAACCCATAGATGATTCCTCCTTCTTGAAGCTCCAAATGATCTCATTGATTCCTTTTGTTGAGTAGATGATATTGATGATATGAGAATTGAATGAGCTTTATAGAGAAAAGAATTCCTAGATCTAGAGAGAGAAAATGGTTATGAATGGGTATGTGGACGTATGGCTCATAACATAATGGATTCTATTTATAGATGCCTTCAAAATGGCTGAAAACTGCTGATATGGCAACCTGTCTCGATAAATGCAAGGGTTGTACGCAGGTTTAGACCCACGCAGGATCCAGTGCAAATACTCGATGCTCTGATTTTCATCTCTAAGTTTAAATGCAATGTACGGACACTTGCGCGATGGTGCACGGGTGTAGACCCGCGTATTGCCATGATGCTTTAATTCCAGCTCCAGGCTTTAGAGGAATGCACGGACACTTAAGCGATGGTGCGCGGATCATTGCCCTGATGCTTCTACTTTCTTCATAGTGCACAGGTTGTGAGCTAGTTGGAACTTGCGCAAGACCAGCTTAAAGCCATGATGCTGCTTCATCAACTTTTTGACCTTTTTTTACACAAAAAACCGCATCTTTTATCCAATTGATTGGATTGTACATAATCACCTGAACGTAAATAAAGAGCCATAAGAGACGTAAAAACATCCGAAAACAAGACAATGGCCAAGGAAATAAGGGCCAAAATATATAACAATTTTGGCACGATCAGCCATTGTGTAGAATTATCATGCTTAGAAACAAGTGTTAAGTGATTCACTTGATCCAAGCTAAATGGAAAGCTATTATCATGCATTCCTACCTTAACAACTTCTACACCACATGAATCAAATATAATGCAGTAATTATCCTTAAAGGTGCATGAATATCCTTTATTTAATAACTGAACAACACTAAGCAAATTATAATCCAAGTCGGGAATCAACAACACATCATGAATTAATTTTGAACCTTTGCTAGTGTGAACAGAGATAATACCTTTTCCTTTAGCTTGAACCATTTCTCCATTTCCAAGCTTTACTTTAGTTCTTTCAATCTTATCCAGAGAAGTGAAGAGGCTTGAGTCTCTTGCCATGTGGCTTATGTAACCACTATCCACATACCATACATCTTTTGAAGATGCATAACATGCTTGAGATGCCATGAATAGGTGATCCTCTAATGATGCTCATCTAGGAAGTTAGCTTGTTGTGCAGGTTGTGGTTGCATCTGGTTTGGCTTTGATTTGCAGAACTTCTCTCTATAACCCCATTTCTTATAATAATTACACTAGACTTTGGCTTGCCCTTGTACCAACAATCTTTTGGCAAGTGGTTTGTCCTTTCACAGGTTGAACAAGGTGGAAACTTGCTCTTTCCTTTAGATTCTGATGAGCCCCCATCCATCCTGCTTTTTCCTTTTAGATCACCATTTTTCCTATCAAAGTTTTGGTTATGTTGATCCCTTTTGACAGGTTACTTCACTCTATGTCTTACTTGAAAAGCACCCTCAGTAACATCATTACTTCTCATAGACATTCGTTGCTATTGAGCCTGCAGCTTACTTATCATCTTTGAAATGGTCATCTGTTTTAAGTCACAAAACTCCTCAATAGCTACAACTTTAGATTCAATTTTTTCTGGCAAGATTATCAACATTTTCTCCACAACCATATAATCCTCCATTGTCTAACCATATAGCCTCATTTGATTCACTAATTCTGACAGCTTAGAAGAGTAGCCTTTGACAGATTCACTCTCCTTCATTTTTAACTTTTCAAACTCTCTTTTAAGAGTTAACATCTTAATATTTCTTACTCATTCACTGCCTTCATACCTTTCCTGCGGCTCATCCCATATTTCTTTTGTTGTTTCTAGGTGTATGATCCTAGTGAAAACATAATATGTCAATGCTGAATGAAGACAAGTAACAACCTTATCTCTCTTCATCTTCTCTTATTCATGTTACTTCATTTGAGCTGTCATTGGATTAACTCTCAATGGTGTAATTTGTTTTTCTTGATGTATGAACTCCTATAAACCAAAAGACTTCAAATATAATCTCATTTTAACAGTTCATACCTGATAATTTTTCCCAAAAAACTGAGGAACAGGAAGAGCAACACTGCTTTCAGTAACCATGTATGGACTCATGGGTATTTAACACTCACTCTTTAGTGTTTGAGACCTCACAAGCACTCAATACTCTAAAAACAAAACCTCACAATCCCTCAAAAACAATGCTTTGATAACTTTGTTTGACATTCAGATCATTAAATATCCATACATACCATCAATAACATCAATAAACATGAATAACATGCTCTCGGTTTAGAGGAGAAACAGAGAGTTCACTCAATATTTTACCGTAAAATCTTCAATTATCTTCCATTCGTACATCTATACATTTTACACTAACATAAAATATTATATACAAAATATAGAGGCAAATGCAACCATTAGATCGCATCATCATTGTCATCCAATAGACAATGTGCAACAATAAACTGGCACAGCCATACCTTGAATCTTGCTACAAAACTAACATAGCCTTACCTAAAACCATAACATTACCAACTAAAGTAAAACTAACACATTCCAAGGAATTTAAAAAAGAACTAAATAGTCACAACTAAACCCAAATGAAACTAAGTTACCATAACCGTAAACTAAATAGTATCTAGGAAAAGTTTCATTAGTTTAACAGTTATAAAACACTGATTTGAATTTGGTACAAACTCTTATAAACATTATATTTCCTTTTCCTGTCAGAATTTTTTTTTCCATCTCTGATTTGGATTTACAAACAATTTATATATATATATATATAAGTAAATGTACATAATATTGTTCACTTATTCATCAACTGAACAACCATGCTCTAGCAAAGTAACCAACGTAACAAATCTTCTTCCATATCTCAACCATGAAACAACATCATTTCAATATTCTAGAGGATGCTTAAGGGAAGAAAATATATGGATCGTTAGCTGGTTGGTTGATCACAGTGGACAAAACTGCACAGATAATTTCTCTGATCAAACCTGTTGTGAAAATCGATAAGACACAAAACAATTAGGCAAAATAAAAGCAATGTGGAACAATTTAAGTGGTTCAACGTAAAGCCCACATCCATAGGCAAAGATGAGAAATACATTATCATCAATGGAGATTACAAAAGAGTGTCTCAAAATCACTCACAAAACACAAAACCCAATCACACCCAAAAACACTCAAAGGAGACGTCTTTCCTAAAATATCCTATAACTATATATTTATAACATGGGTAGAGACAAAATAGGAATCTATATCAAATAAAGTAACTGACTAATTTGAGCCACATATTAACAAATCTCCACCTTGGTTTAAATTCGTACCAAGGGACACCAGGTAGAGTTTCAGTTTGTAATCTCCTCCAACAAACCCCTTATGGTAGCTCACCAGCTGCAAACACAAATCAAGTCCAAACAGCTCATGAATTTGAGCACATGAATATGTTTGATCAACATATCAGATGGATTTTTTGTTGTAGAAATTTTCTTGGCTGCAATTTGTCATTGAGATACAATCTCCAAAATAAAATTATATAGTAGACAAAGCAACAGTAGGTTGTAAAGTAGCCTTCTAAAAAACGGCACAACCCGAAAGTTTTAAGACATAACCTGTCAGAGATTGCCTTTTATCAAAATCATCAACATAATCAGAATCCACATAACCAATAATATTATTGGTTGTATTATCTTATCTAAATACCAAAACAAAATCTACAGTACCTTTCCAATATAAAAAAAATCAATTTTACAGCTTCCTAATTAATTTTTCTAAGAGAACCCATAAATATGCTAATCACAATAACAACATGTGAAATATCAGGAATAATGCAAACCGTAGATTACATCATACTCCAAACAACACTAGCATATGGAACTCGAGACATTTTCTCCTCCTTATCCTTAGACTTTGGTGACAAAGCTAATGAAAGTTTGGAGCCAATGGAGTAGTAGATTTAGAATCTTTCATGCCAAAGCATTAAAAAAAATCTATATAACTTTTCTGTAACAAAAATAACTTGCCGGATTTTCTATCACTATGATTTTTCATACCCAAAATTTTATTCGCAGCACCCAAATCTTTAATCTAAAATTCACCCATAAGTTGAGATTTCAATTTATTAATCTCACTTTTACTTTTACAGCAATCAACATATCATCAACATACAATATTAAATAAATAAAATAACAAAATAGGAGTTACCTGTGATATACACAACTGTCATACTCACTTCGTGAGTAACCATGACGAACCATAAAAGTGTCAAACCGCTTATACCATTGTCGAGGAGACTACTTCAAACCATATAATGTTTTTTTTAAGTAAACAAACATGGTCTTCTCTTTCTTGAACAACAAAACTCCCTTATGTTAATAAATAAAAAATTGTTCCTCAAGCTCAACATGAAGAAAAGCTATTTTTTTCACCAAGCTATTCTAATTTCATGTCAAACATTGCAACCATGGAAAGCAACACATGAATAGAGTTATGTTTTACAACCAGTAAAAATACTTCAATAAAGTCTACACCTTCTGTTTGGTTGTAGCTCTTTGCAACTATACATGCTTTGAACATAGGAGTTTTAACCACTAAGATTCCTTCTTTTTTACTTGAACACCCCTTTGCACCAATAATCTTCTGGCCCTTAGGCAACTTCATCAATTCCTAATTCTAATTCTTGCGAAGTGATTCAATTTCTTCACTCATTGCAATAGCCCATTTAGAAAAATCATTCCCATAGAGAAAATTCAATACCATTGATAACTTCCTGATAAGTGAAGGGTTCCTAAATTTCAATAATTTCTTCAATATTTAATACAAATGAAACTAAATCTACATATCCATACCGTTCAGGTGGTCGAATTTGTTTTATTTCCCTTATTGTGGCTATACTGTATTACTGGTTTTTATTTTTGTATTATCAATAGCATTATGCACATCACCCTAAGTTGGCTGAACTAAATAGTCCTCTTGCACTTTATCAAAATCTTCAACTTCAAGCTCCACTTGCTTACTAACACCATGATCTATATCTGCAACTACAAACTTTATTTTCTCATGCAGTATGGCAAGTTCATCCAATTTTACATCTCTGCAAATTATAAATTTTTCTGATTAGGATTCAACACACCACAAATGGTAACCTTTCACCCCAGTCTCAAATACTAGAAATACCCATTTTTCAGCCCTATGCTCAAGTTTACCATTTCTCACTTGAGCATATGCAAGACAAACAAATATTTTTAAATCATAAAAATTAGCAGGTGTACTAGACCATACTTCAATAAGAGTCTTCAATTCAATTGCAATTAATGGAGATCTATTCACTAAATAGCAGACATAGTTAACATCTTCAGCCTAAAAATCTTTTTCCAGACCAGAATTCGAAAGCAAACAACATGTTTTCTCTAATAGGGATCTATTCATACATTTTGCAACTCCATTTCACTTAGGCGTTTATTTTTACAGTTCGGTATCTCACTATCCCTTCATCATCACAGAACTCATTTAATTGACCCTCATAAAATTTCAAACTGTTATCAGTTCTACAACGTTTTATTTTTTTTCCTCTATAATTTTCAACAAGAACTACTTCTTGAATCTATAAAAAATTATCATTTTTCTTTTCCAAGAAATACACCTAAAAACGCCTGGAAAAATCAACAATAAAAGTTTGAATATAGCTGGAACCACCTTTTGACTCAATAGGAGTAGGACCTCAAAGATTTGAGTGTATGTAATCTAATGTGCCTTTTGTCCTATGAGTAGTTGTGGTGAATTTAACTATGCATTGTTTCCCATAAACACAGTATTTACAAAAGTCAAGTTTGAATATTTTATGATAATCTAACAAATCTCATTTACTAAAAATAGTAATGTCATCCTCATTCATATGGCATAAATGCATGAGACATGAATGAGTAATATCTAAATTTGGATTTGATGAAAACGAAACAGTTGCAGCACCAATAATTGTGATTCCTTGAAGAACAAAAAGACCATTAGACAATTTTCCTTTTATAGCAATAAGAGCATCCTTATTAACTCTAAAAACTCCACCCTCAGCTAAATACTTACAACCTTGAGAATCAATTGTATCCAAAGATATAAGATTTTCCATCAAACCTGGTACAAGCCAAACATCAAGCGAATTTCTAATAATACCATCAAACATCTTAACTCAAATTGTGCCAATACCAATAACCTTGCAGGATATATTATTGCTCATTTAAACAACACCACCATCAATAACTGATAAGTAGCAAACAACTTCATGTTGAGACACTTATGGTATGAGCAAATTGAATCAAGAATCTAAGTGTTGTCTAAACAACTAGAAGTGACTAATAAAACAATACTGGTATCACTAGAATCATCTTTCACAACCTTAACATCACCAACACTTAGAGCTAATCATCAAGGTGCACGTGTGATAAGTGTAAAGTAAGCACACAAATAAAAAATTGAAACACAAATGCATGAGACTGTAAGGCATGCATGAGAGAGAGAGAGAGAGAGTGTGTGTGTGTGTGTGTGTGTGTGTGTGCAGCTAGTCTCTTAGAAGAGAGTTAAGTAAGTGATATACCTTTGAAGTGATCTTGGGATTGAGGATTTTATCGAAGCTTGATCATGAATTATGAGGCCTAATCTACCCTTACAAGCAAACACCCAATGTGGTTTGTCAACAAAATGAGCAATCAAAATATAAGGAACTTACAATCTCCCCATTTGGCTATTTCATGACAAAACCAACAGTCACAATTGATCCTCACCAAACAAACAAAAACAAGAAGTCAATAAAAATTATTCTACATAACAAAGAGATACATATATACTAGATGTTCAATTCTTCAAACTCTTGTAGAATAACCATCCCTATAAAACAATGAAACTACACTTTCCAAAACAAGTGTATGTGAGGTGATAAAGATAAATAAAAGATAAAGGCAATTTGCATAAAAGAAAAAAAGCAACATGCAACAAGTAATGCAAATGTTCCCCCTAAATGGGTTACTCCCCATCAAAAGGTCAGTCTTTCCTAATATGCAACTCCTATAATATGCCATTCCCATAAACTTCACATTACTGCCCTTTTTATCATGAGATAGACAAAAGAGTATTCTCTAAGCGGGTCATTTTAGCAAAGAGAGTTATTAGCATTAAAGATATGTGTATAATCATATACAACAACTTTATCCATCATAATTAAATGAGAGAAAAGCAAGAAGGTTTGATTTGAAAGAAATGTGTGAGTTTGTTGCTTTGGATGCAAGACAAGGAACTTCAAAGTCCAAGCAATGGTATTTGGAAAATCAAATATCAAAAGAGTTTCCAAACGAATTCAAACCAATTTGTACCCTTTTTGTCTTAAGAAAAAAGATACTGTTTTTTTTTAAAAATGTAACACACAAGCAACTATATCAGTTTTTAATAACAAAACAAGACATGGATGAATCATCCATATTAATTAAACAGGTATGAAATCCGTAATGGTTGTTGTCTTGTTCAAATCATTAAGAAGAGAGAGAAGACTAATTTTGGAAATAAAATCCTTACTGAATGAATGGATACAAGATCCTTATTGAGATTAGCCTTCTCATTTGCTTTCACACATTTGCATTCAAGTTAGTGCAATCAATAGCATTTCATGCATATCACTTTATGCATGTCTTTAGAAAATCAAGTTCACATGTCATAGAGATAAATTAAAGGTCATACAAGACTACTTCCCAATCAATTTTCCTTGTCCAAAAATGTATTATTGAACATTAAAGTGACATGGATTACAAACAAAGTAAGGTTACACACTTATTGAGTAGAAAAATCATATAAGCATATATGTGCAACCAAGGTTCTCTAGCAATTAATGAAGAAGCATAAATTTGATTAAATTTTTGCAAGTGACAAGAATTTAAAGTTGCTCTCTTTGCTTGAGCTTCCCGTATGGGGTCAATTCCAACCAAGTCGATGGGAGGAATGAACCTCAATAGACCTACCAAGTCTATTGAACCTAGTTGTATCTATAGGAGAATTGTTGGCAGAAATGTATGCGAGTCATCTTTTTAAATCCACTTAGGTGAAACATTTTCATTCCTAGTAGTCATAGTCAACACATTACTAGATTTTTGTGGATCATTGACTCTTGATTTCCTAGACACATGCATATTGGCTCTTCTATATGTATTCCTCTCCATCAAGCTCTCAACCTTACATTTATTAATGTACCTATGGTAATTTGGCCTAAGGTGCCCATCAACGCCACAAAAATGATAAGTAGGTATAAAGTGAGGAGTCATACCATATCCTTGTGAGGTCATTTGAGACTTGTCTTGCAATTGATGTTATCTTTGTTGTTGAGCCAGTTCTCTCCTTCTATGTTGTTGACCGGTTTAGGATGCCTCTGTGATTGAGGTTGCATGGCTTGCCTTCTCGTTGGTTAAGCCTTGGTTGAGGAAATCTTAGGTATGGAGGTCTTGGATGTTGAGGATGAGCTTCACTCTTTATTGGCATCTTCATTTTGAAAATGTACAAACGGGGTTAAATTCCCTTAAGCTAACCTAAAGGGGGGTGAATAGGTTTTTACACCTTTTTTAATCCCATGAAAACAAACATACGTTTGTTCCTCTAGCTAACTTGAATAACAATTCTTAATATAATAAAACATATGTAGATAAACAATATGTATTATCAAACAAAGAATTGTCAAACAAGCTTAAAAGTTGCTAGTGAAAGGATTCCAACGAAACTAAAAAAACAAAAGATACTTGTATTCTCAATATTGTTCCATATGTACAAGTATCCAATCAAAGATAGTCATATAAAAATAAATCCATGTAGACTTAAAATGAAATTTACAATTTTATCAAATGAAGTGTTGGTATATCACATATTACAACAATCTTGTTTTACAAGAATATCTAGAAATGAAGATTGTGAAACAGAATACAAACATACAAATACAAGTATATAAGAGAGATAGGAAGAATTAACACATGGATAATTTTAACGTGGTAAAACCTCCAAGAAGGAAACATCCACGGGTTAAACACAACCACCGGGTACTTTTATTATTGGAAAGTAGATAATAGATTCCTTAAAAGTGACCAACAAATGACACACTTTATATTGTACTCGACGTCTACCCAATCCCTATTGGTAGATTGGAAATCCCTTAAAAGTGATCAACAAATGACACACTTTCTATTGGACTGTACTTCTACACAATACCATTAAGAAGTTGGAAATTCCTTAGATTGATTAACAAATGACACTCTTTTCATTGGACTCCTTTACATCTTAATATCACGGGTCTACCATTAAAAAGTCTATTTTCTATCCAAAGCACCATTGCCTCTAGAAAGTCTCCCTTGCTTGATTATCCAGACCTCATGTCCTAAATAGGACTCCTTGCTTAGCTATCCGGACCACATGTCCTAGCCAAGACTTCATGCCTATTACAATGACTTCCTAATGTGATCAATGAATGCAAAAATACAAACAAGCACTCAACATAGAATATGATGATCAACACATCCTACTATGCATGAATGAAAATTCTAGAACATGTGAAACACCTCACACACATCTAAATCCTAAAATTATTCATGTAACTAAAACTTGAATCAAGGCATATACACTAAGCATACATTCAAGATTTTAGTAACAAACAAAAACAAGCTAGATTCATGATATATAATCAATCAAAGTTCTAACAAATATATAGAGCATATTTTCCTCACAATATTCAATCAAAATCAAAATAACTCTAAAATTATAATCAAATGTGCTAATTAAATATATGTTCAATTAAAAGAACATAACACATGTGAAGACTATTTATCAACAAAAACCAATCAATATGAAGCACTAATAGTCCTAAATCAAATGCTAGCACAAAACAATTCTCAAACATGTGAAAACATAGATTTTAGAAAAATCTAACTCATAATGAGAGAATCTAATAATATTCAATTTAGGTTTAATAGAGTTTAAAACTTTCGTAAAAGTATACACAATAAACATACATATATAGAAGACTTTGAAGAACAAAACACAAGAATTGTTTTCAATACCTCAAGACAGTGCAGTCCCGTTTTTTAATGAAGAACTACCAGAAAATTTGATCAAATGACCTCAAACCTTCTTGGAGAGTTAGAGAATCGATAAATGAACAATCTCCAACTTGAATCACTTGGATCGGAGTTCAAATGAGAAAGTTATAGTGTTTGGGAGGTGATAAAGTTTGTAAGAAAATTTCTGCACACTTGGAAAACAATTTATTCTTTAAAATGAAATGAGAGAGAGAAGGGAATATTTAAAAGAGAGGAAAAGAAAGAGGTTTGGAGGACCAATGGCCATGTGCTACCACACATCCCTGAGGAGGCACATGGTCATCTCGAGGGCAGGAGGCCCTCCTCCTCGAGATGGCCACGTGCCTCCTCGAGGATGGGTGGCCAATGGCCTTTGGTCATTTGCTTCCTCCCTCGTGCACCTTCACGTTCTTCAACCGTTCTCCGGCCAATAAACTCTTAATTCAAATATGTTTTTAGATTATGAACCGTGACTCTCTCATGCACATGAAAGACCACAAAACTTATACCAGAAATTATGAATTCAACTTGATACATGAAGACGAACGCAATGCATGGTAAATGATCGAAAAGTTTAGTAACTTTTTACTCGGAACTTGAAATCAATTGATTGAGTAACCAAAATGACTGGAACTTAATAAGGAATACTATAAGACCAAATTCAAGTCTAAAGTCCATTAAACATAAACAAACAAACACATAAACACACAAGAATGACATATCCTAGATATAGTCCTATAACATACAATTTACAAAATTTGTCAATTTAAGTCTAATGCATGAGCATTCAACATCAAGTGTGTGAATGCGTTATACAAATTGAGCATAATGGTATAGGGACACATATGGATGCAATGTGTGTGTGCCTAAGCCTTGTAAGATAAATGAGGCCTAAATTGTTGGAATCCCGGTTTATCGATCGCACAGTAGAAGCAAGTTTTTAAAATTTTTATTTCATAACGAAATATTGTGACCAATAAACCCTAGGATCTATTTTTCAGAACAGCAATAAAATAAGAAATTTAAATCTACAATAAAGAGAATAGAAGAAACAGTTTCTTCATACCTCCGTGTATGTCTCCTTCTCTTTCCGATTTGCTCCTGATTTGAACCACTTGATCTTCCTCGCTATCTCCCAAGATTGATAACTGCATGTGTACACGTCATGGTACTCAGGAACAACAGGAGGATGAAGAGAGAAGAAGAGGTTTTTTTTTTCTTGACCGAACACCTAGAACACTTTCTAAGGTTCCTTTTTCTTCTTTTGTTTTACGTACGATTAACTATTAATCGTTCTCTCTTATTTGTTGTTTGTCCTAAAAAAAATTATTCTCAAAACAATATCTTTTTAAAACAACTGTTGATATCTTTTAATTTAAAACAAAATCTTTGTTTTATTTTTATTTAAAGATATCATCTAATTCAAATTTGAACTATTTAAATTCAATTAATATTTAATTAAAACCAATCAATCTAATCTTTTAAGATATCAAATATCTTTAAAGATATTGATTAATATTTTGTTTATTTGATTTGAATTCAAACTCTTTAAATTTAAAAATAAATATTTAGCTTAATAAAATAAAATAATCATATTATCTTATTTGATCAAATATCAACAAACTCCCTCCATTTAGTGATTAATAACAAAATTAAATAATCTTATTATTTTTTTTAATCAACATTATTCATTAATTAAATAATCTTTTTATTCAATTAATTTCTTAACAATACGTGTCACTTTCGTAAAACAATTAATTAGACAATCCAATTAATTAACTGTGACCCTTGTTACCTAAATCGATCGAGCTAGCAAGGGTACCTAATGGACCCATAGTATTTTAAGCTCCAAAAATCCTTAGAAATAATTAATTAAACTCTTTAATTAATATTTCATGATTATTAACTTCGGTGTTATTCCACTAAAAACCCAAAGCTGCACTCTCTCAACTGTTAGATGTTTTCACACAAACCAATAACTTTTGATGTCCATCGTTATAGCTATTAAATATGGTATGATCCTCCATGAGTTGTTCATAATTAGAGATGGGTCGTGATGTCAATTATACCAATCTAACTATATATTTCCATTACATACCATTGATTCTCTAATGAACAATAAATTCTACATTCCTTACAGAATTAGGAGAGCGCTCATATTGTTCAAGTCCTACATGAATCTTTAAGGGAACTACCATCTACTTCTCGCAAGAAGGGGTGGATACCAAACCACGATCCCAACATACGGAGCGTATTGATTGAGAATGCTACTCTAATCTCACCCATGGTATATCAAAAACCACGATCTAACCTGAAGGAGTTGATAAGACACTCAGGATTAAGATCACCCACATATAGCCATCATTAGTTGATATATATGAATCTCATCGTTAAATGGATCTTACTAAGAGATTCATATAGATCATGGCCCAATCCTATATGAACACATCATACAAGGTGCCTCCATTCTCATATCTCCATATGAATGATCCAAGATAGAATCACTATACACTATGGAATGGACCGTAACTATAGATTAGCCACAAATAATGTGTCCGGCTTTAATTGCTTCCTACGGACTCTTAGATTACCTATCTCTTACTGTATTCATCTGTATATGACCTTCTTATACAAAGTTTGAGATAAAATCTAGCAATATTAGATGTTAAATGCACGAGTTATACACAATATATTATATAAGAAGAAAGAATTAAACTACTCTTTTTTTATGTTAACATTCCATTTAAAAATTACAAGCTTTAGGGAATAAACCCCAACATAAATATACCTTTGTTGAGCAATGAAGCACACTTCTCTTTGAAGACTTAATCTTGGTTGATAAGTTTTCAAATCTTCTTTGAAGCTTCAATCATCATTAACCTAAGATAACTAATCAATACAGGTGAAACATTGTTTTGATATGGAATTAATGCCAACACAACTTCAAAAAAAGAACACATTTTGCCACTCTTGGATGACTCTCCAAGTTCAATATTCTTCCTAGAATGTTGTAGAGGTGAAGCTTCCTTGATGACATTTCCCTTGATAAATATTGTTTTGTTCGAAGAAAGGGTTTCCATGTCATCAACATACCTAAGACCCCTCTTGTCATTCGGCTTCTTTCTATGCCCTAAAATCCTGTCAAGTTTTTTGCTGCCGGAGGTCATTTTGGCAAGAACCTTCTTAGCATCCCAAACTCCTTTTTCATCACTTTTTCACTCTCATTGACTCCCTTCACTCCATCATTTAAATGAGTCATTGCAAACTTAAGATTCTCCTCCTTCAAGTTTTGAATTTCCCTTTTATTCTTCAACCTAGAGTCTTCAAAGTACTTGATGAAGTCTTCAAGGTCCTTACATTCACCAATTTCTTCAATTGATGGGGATGGATGAAGAGTTCTGATCACTATAGTCATCACTAGTGTCTTCACTTGTGTCATCTGTTGTCACATTAACAATATCAACATAAGTAACTTCATCAATCATACATCTAGATACTATTTCATCTGACCCATCTTAAAGGTCACAATTCAAGGAATGTTTGCCATCATCTTTAACTTCCACATAAGAGGCTTCAAATACAGTGTAGTTAATTCAAGCACTTCAACATTTGAAGAATCTTATTCAATCTCACTATCACTTCATGAGGTAACCATCGCCTTTCCTTTTCTGTTGTCCTTAAAGTTGCCACAATCCGTGAAGATATGCTTGAATGCTTCACATTCAAAGCATTGAATGCCTTTCTTAAAGTCTTCTCTTTGTTTGTCTCACCATTCTTGAATATGGTCTTCTGCTTGAAGTCATTTCCCCTTGAGCTATAGCCATCCTTTGCTAGCTTCAAAAACTTCTTGAAGCTATTCACCATTAGAGCCATGTCTTTATCCGAATCACCATCCTCCTTCTTAATCTTGGAGGTCTTCAAGGCTTTACTCTTTTGCTTCTTGGGAGGTGAGAAGGTTGGAACCTTTCTTGACTTATAGGCAAGAAGCCTTCCAATTACATCACTCGACTTCATTTTCTTATACTCACTATTCTCTACAAGTGTCGCCGCCTTAGACTCGTACCTAGCGGGAAGTAACCTCAATATCTTTTGATTAATCCTTTTATCCGAGTATGGGTCACCTATTTGATGGTTTTGATTCACGATGTCCATCAACTTCACTTGGAAGTCATTAAAGCACTCACGCTCCTCCATCCTAATTGTCTTGAAATGTGTTTGGTGGACTTAAAGCTTAGAATCCTTAACCACTTCGGTTCCCTTATGTGTCGTCTCTAGGATCTCCCAAGCTTCATGTGCACTTTTGGTGATATGGATGTGTTTATATTGGCTCTCATCCGTTACAGAAAATAAGGCATGCATCGCGTTGTTGTTCTACTTAGAAGCCTCAAAATCTTGGGCACTACATTGAGCCTTGGGCTTGGGCACAGTGATTCCATCTTCGACGGTCATGGTGGGTGGTGTGTATCCATCCTCAATCACCATCCAAACCTTGTCATCAATCGTCGATAGATAGGACTCTCTCTTCCATATCTAGGTTAGTTTAGACACACTCAGTTGTAATTTCAATTGGTATCAGAACGGGTTCCTAGACATATTTAGGTTAAACAAAACTACCCCATATTAGCAAGGATTCAAACAACAATCAAAATGCAGAATATAATAAAAACACATGAGATGTTTTAATTGAGAAATCCTTCAACTGAGCAAAACCCACGGGCTATCATTCTAGCCACACAGTCCATAAAATCCACTATTTGAATAAAATTTTACAACCTAGGTTGACCTCAAGTCACACCATTCTTGGTCACTAACCCTTTCACTCTACCCAACGGGCCTTTAATAGTGATCCTAGACCAACTACCTTGTTCACTAAACCACTTAGTCACAAAGCTTAACAATCAATGAAGAGATTAACAACCTATACGAATATATAAAAATATTCAAACATGCTACACTAATGCCTATCTAGGGATTTAATGATGGCACTAAACAACAGTCCTAGATATCAATATACCTATATAAATGCTCATAATTACCTAACTAGATAAAGATAAGAAAATCTAAAACGTAGTCATAAAAAAAACAATTAACACATGTTGTCAACATAAAGCTAGGACAATAAATGCAATCAATGAGTCCTACACAACAATTTATAAATGCAAGGCATAGAGACTTAGCTAGAGGAAAAAAACGGTTCTAAATGCTAGCTATCAATGAATGGGCAGTCTCAACTAATAAATGAAAACAAAAACATACTCAAAACATGCTTAATCAAATAGACATGCAATTAATCAACAAAGCAATTGCTAATCCTAAACAAAGTTGAACAAATTGACAAACAATAGGTTCTAGACATTTTCAACTTAAAAGGATGTGAAAGCTTGAAGACTCATGAGAAGATGATGCTTGAAAGATGCTAGAAGCACATGGGGTTTGTGTTTTGTTGAGTAAAAATAAAGTCTTGGAGATCTCTCCCTCTTGGAGTCAATTTCTCTCACTAAAGATATGATTTTCAGAGCTCTTGGTCCAAATGGGGAAAAAAAGGATGTATTTAAAGGGAAAACTCATGTCGTTGGTGAAAAGACAAAATTGCCCTTAAATTGCTATTCAGTAGTTAGATTCGGCGGTTCAACAAACTGTTGTTCCGACCGCCATTTGATAACAGCGCAAAAAGTGTGATTCAACGGTCATAATTGGCAGTTAGGCTGACAGCCGATTCAACCATATAATGAGGACAGAATCACCATGTATGATTCAACGGTCAAAACAGCGGTTAGATAGGCTATCGATTCAACCGCAAAATGAGGACATAATCTTTGTCTTCAGACGGCATTCGTATTCGATAGTCAGGCTGATCGTCAAATCAAACGCTGATTCCCAACAGGGGGAATCCTCACCAGTTAATCAACGCACTAAAACAAAGCACACCAACATGTGAGCGTGGACAATTCCAATCAACAAATGGAAAAACATAACAAATAGGGCACAACAAAACTTAGATCTAATCATCAAGGTGCACGTGTGAGAAGTTTAAAGAAAGCACACAAATAAAATATTGTAACACAAATGCATGAGAGTGTAAGGCATGCATGAGTGTATGTGTGTGTGTGTAACTACTCTCTTCAAGGAGAGTTAAGCAAGTGATATACCTTTGAAGTACTCTTGAGCTTGAGGATGTCATTAAAGCTTGGTCATGAACAATGAGGCCTAATTTACCCTTACAAGCAAATCCCTAACATGGTTTGTCAACGAAGTGAGCCAATCAAAATATGAGGAACTTACAAGTTTGGGTTAATTTTACTCGATTAGAAATGTCAGCATAGAACTACGAATTCAAGGGATCAAATATCCACGACATCAGACCACGTTAGCTAAACGGGCCACACGTAGCGATATTGAGATAGGGAACAGAGAGCAAGTCGCCAACTAAAGGTAGCGACTAGTCGGAGAACTGCCACAAACGAATTGACACAAACTCACCACACTGCAAACATGAGATATCATTAATTAAATGGGATTTCAGTATATCATCAACGAAATCCAACCTCATTTAGGCAAGAAATCACTAACAATCTAAAAGTTGACAAATCGAATAATAAGTGCAAAGATAAGAAGAAAAACACTCACAAGGAATGTAAACCATAACGTCATAAATGCATAAAAACTCAATTCACCAAGAATCTCACCAAGATACGATCCTATTGGGATCTCGCCCGATATAATTGTTTTCTTACAAAAAAAGGGCTAAGGCAACACCTTAACCCCTAAATAAATGTTAGGATTATGCTCGATAGCAAGAGTGTAATATTGTAATTAACAATCTTTTCATATTAATAAAGTGATTTCTAGTCTAACAAATCTTATAGCATTTATAGTTTAATAATTATAAGTGTCAAAAGTAAATAATCATAAGGTCAAAAGACTTTGAGAAAAGAAGAATTGTTCATACATCTAGATATGTATGAGGTAGATACAATTCTTTAGTTAGGCTTGAATAATATTCACAACTTAAGATAGAAGGTTGGGCGCCTTTATCTTGTCAAAGTTATAGATTCTTTTGCTAGCATTTGAGTGGGATCAAATGTGTTATGATGAGTCTAAAATCAACAAAGTGTGGTGTCTTTGGGCAAAAGAATCTAGTGCACTGGGTGCATTGAATATGATCAAAATAAAAATACTCTATCTAGAACCATCAATGGATAAAAGTTTTCATTTGAAGACAATCGGAGAGTCTATCTCAATCCTGAGATAAATGATGGACTTATGGTTGCAAGTGTTATCATTTGAGCTATCAATGAGTACGATTATATAGCATAATTTATCCTCGATAGTTTGGTGGTATTCATTTGTTAATCGATAGAGGACTTCATTTATAGATATGGACATCGTGGCTCCATTTATTGAATGAGAGTAGAATACCATCATATGGATGTTTTGAGGTATTGGATATTAAATCTTAACGTTAAGTTTTCAATAGTGTCTATTGAAACATGGCTTCTGGACAAGTCAAAATATCCAAGTTTAAAATGTGGTCATATGAGTTAATATGGTAACTTGGAGACCTATAGGTTGTCTATGAGCTCTTGATGATTACTGGTATTCTTCACGAGGATACACTTTCTCCAATAAGGTTGTCTAGGGTATGAATGAGTAACATCAACTTATTCTATCTGTATTGAAGGGTTTAATTTTAGTTCTTTAGTGGAATGAACTAAAATTAAATAGATCGGACCTAAGTGAATCATTTATTGATTGTGATTGGGTTGTGTCTATTGGAGCTTAAATTTAGATAGCCCGTCAAGATCCCCAATCCACACGAACTTGCATGGATCACTTGATATATTCTGCCGGATCAATTTAGGAGTCCATTTAGAATTGTATTAAGGCATGTGAATTTGTTTCTTTTGTAAGAATAGGTGTAGTTCACATGTGGACTTTTTATTAAGGTCCAATGGATTTAATAAAATAAGAAAAATAATATATGGCCCATATATATTTGTGTTGGGCGGCAAGGCTATTTAGAGTAGCTTAATTATATTATTTTTATTTTATTATTTAATTAAATGGAAATTAATTAATTTGTTGATTAATTGATTATTTAATTAAAAGTCAAAATCTTTTTCCTAGTAGGAGATGGTCTCCTAAAACTATACTATTATTGGTAGTATAGTTAATGTTAAAGACTATATTTGATAAGTAGATAAATAAAAAGAATTATTTATCTAATCAAATTAGGAAGTCTTTAATATGGTTACAAACACACTATTGAGTTGGATTAGGAGTCTAGGTGTAGGATAGAATTCCTTTTTGAAAATGATTCTTAACCATCAAGTAATTCTACCTAAGGAAAGGATTCTTAACAACTAAGTAAATCCTTCTTAGGAAAAGAACTAAGTCTCCTAATTGTATTAAGTGAAATTTCGGCCAGCTATGTATATATATGAGGAGGATAGAATTCCTTTTAAAAAAGGATTCTTAACTACCAAATAAATCCACCTAAGGGAAGGATTCTTGCCAACCAAGTAAATCTTTCTTAGGAGAGGACTTATGACCCTATATATAAGTTTGGAAATTTTGGCCAGCCCTAAGGTTTTTTATGAGTGGAATTTCGGCCATGCTAAGCAATTTTCAAGAACAAAATTCGGCCTAGCAAGAGGGAATTTTGAGGGAGAAAAATTTGTTTTTAATCTAGACAAAATTCGACCAACTCATAGAGATAGTGTGAATTCAGCCAAAGAAGAGAGAAAAAGGGAACGTTTTTGTTTTCGATAATACACTAGTATCCTTTACATCAAAAGGGTTTTGTGTACAACATCAAATCAAGGTTCACGTGAGTTTCAATAAAATTGATCGATAATTCAAAAGTGACAGAACGCTCTTGGTTTTTCTCTTGAAGGATTATTGTAACTAACAAAAAAGAAGATTTTGTTTGTTTCCATCCTCAGGTATACAATTTAAAGATAGGGAGCCCACACTCCTAGGTGATTCACGTTCGTGATTGGATTTGAAGATCTTACGGATTTAATTCGATGCTAGTTCAATCGTCACAAAAAAAGAAAAGGTACGACACTTTTTATATACATCAATTAATCTAGGGTTAAGGTTCTTGTTATTAAAAGGGAAATTTTTTATTTATACGTAAACCCTAATTTTCTAAATTTTCTCACGCATCAGTTGCGTTTTGAACCCGTTTTTTCCCTACAATAAACAGATATATCAAGCAGAGATAGGGCATGGTCAATATATAAGCAATTAATCACTTGTAACTGTAATCGTTTTAACATAGTGAAAGATCTTTATTTGTCATTACAATGACTGTGGATATTTCCTGTTGTGCATAATATTTACCGAGAAGACACGTCATCTGACAACAAGAACCAATCGTGCCACATGAGCAAAGGCCAAAGCATCGGTCAAAAGGAATATTGGCACTCCAAGTCAACAGGCCACCTAATACCAATATAGCATCAACGAATTATCAGGCCATCAACGAATTATCAGGCAAGACTGGCAATGTAGAGAAAGCCCTACCTGGTCAGTCCTACTCGGTACAAATAGTGAAAAACCCATACAAAAGGTTATACAGTCGTCATGGATAAACATAAATCAACTGATAACTAGCCACCAGAAAGAGTTCAATAAGGAAACAAACATATCTTCTCCGGAATATCAATCCCGGAATATCAATCCTTAAGAGATTCTTCATAGTCAAATGCATTTATTGAATAACACACCAGATAGGAAAGGAATATCATACGCCATGATTCCAAACCCTAGCAAGACCATGTATAAATATACTTGTAAAACACATTGTAAAGGGGGGGTATCTTACAGTAAGAAAGAGAGACTTGAGTGTGTAACATTATTTACAAAATATTGGATTCATTTCTCAATTTCTAAGGCAATAACCCATGGACATTTCTCTGATCATTGGAGTTTTACCACGTATTTTGTTTATTTATTATTTTTTTCCTTGACTGTATTTATATCTGTAGGTTTCTTTAACCTAAATCGTTGACCGATTGACCACTAAGAAATCACCATCAACAATTGGTGCTAGAAGGAGAGGGTTATTTAACTCTTAAATCCCTTGTGAAATAATGGATGGTGAAGTAGATGGTAGTGGTTCCAAAATAGCCAGGGATCACTAGATGACTCATCGGGGGATGATGCCTCTCTCAACATTATAGGTCCCACGGATGTCACCCTAACGATCGAGAATCAATCAGCAGCCATGGCTAGCATGCAACAATTTCCTCCAACAAGTGAAAAGATCGCTTAAGGTTTCGGGAGTCCCTGCAACAACTTGTGTTAGATACGGATAGTCATAGGGTTATCCTTTCCACCACAGAAGGCTTAACTTCACCTTATAACCTACATACCCCAGACGAGCAACAAGGCAAGTTACGCTCTGTAGTAGTTGGCCCAACACCGGATGTGCTACCGAAAGTAAATAGAAACCCGACCGACTAGCCCAGAACCTTATCAGACAGATAAGCTCGGGCCAGTAAAGAACCAAATAATGACGAACACCCCCGAGGGAGGCACAAATATAATTACCAAGAACAAGATCAGAACTGACCCAGCAGGTGTACCATCCGGAGGGATCAGTCATTATCATCTGGAGATAGTGATAAGCATCATCGTCAAAAACACCAGAAATTGATGACCCAATTGCATGGCTTGTCCCGAGAAACTCAAAAACAAGATACTGAAGAACAAAGAATGAGCATACAATCAATCGGAGTTTCAACCCTAGTGGAGAACCAGTACGCAAGAGAGATATACTCATACAGAGTTTTACCTGAGAAGTTAAGAATAAATGGCGACAGATGAATGCACTGGTTAGGCGTTACAGATGCAACGAACTATCTGATGATGAGTTGGATAGCCCTTTCACCACTAATGTCCTTTGGACGCTGTTTCCAGAAAGATTTATGATTTCGCAAGTGGAACTGTTCAAAAAGGATACCGATCCCAAGGAGCACGTCAAATGATATAAGAGTGCAATGGCCCAGTACGCCCAGGATGATGCCTTGGTATGCCTTAACTTCCCTCACACTCTTAGGGACTTGGGGTCTCGATGGTTCGGGAGAATGCCTATAGTGAGCATATGAACCTTCAGCAAGATAATCATGGCATTCTCGAGGTATTTCCTCAGGAACTTGCATAGAAAGAAGTCAATGCCAAGGGTTAGAATTTTTTTTTGGACCATATCAAAAAAGCTCGAACCCATTAAAAAAAAGCTCGAGCACTTGGCAAAAAAACTTGAACCCTTACCAAAAAAGCTCCAGCATTTTTTAATGGGTTCGAGGATTTTTACCATGTGCCCTAACTCTTTTGCCAAGTGCCTGATCTTTTTTTTACTGGGTTCGAGCTTTCTTGCCAAGGGTTAGAATTTTTTTTGGACCATATCGAAAAAGCTCGGACACTAATAAAAAAACTCATAGTATCTCAAAAAAGTCTCTAACAGAATTTGGAGACTAAATGTTCATACATGTTCATACAAAGACAAGTCAACAAATCATAATGAACGGATACATTGTTAAATCACACAGAAATATATGAAAATATATAAACGATGATTACAAATATATGTTATCTTCTTGTGCAGAATCTGGTGAGAAACAAGTTTTTTTGGAGAGAGAGAGAGAGAGAAGAGTTGTAGATCAATTTTTAAACAACTATTTTGGAGAGAGAAAGAGAGAAGTTATCGTTTTCAAAATGTAGATGGAAGCACAATGAGAATAAGAAATAGATTATTTAAGGGAAGTATGAATCCCTCAAGAAGTATCCATGAAGATTCGGCCAAGAGGTGTCAGAAATTAGGAGCGCAAATGACAAAGCCATTATCACAGCATTTAGCAATAACTTATAGAATTGCCAGTTGTCTTTCAATCTAAGGAAACCCGTCTAACCAAGTACGTGTTTATGATGGACATGGCTGGGGAGTATGCACTAGCAGAGGAAGAAGAAATTACAACAAGCGGTTACATCGTTCATGGTGGATGCCTTAGTGAATCCAGCGCTAAGGATAATAGGCCCAAGGCCTAGAATCAGAAAGGAGATGAACAGAGGGGATGATTTGGTCGAGAAAACGTTGCTCAAGCATTTCAAAGAAAACAAGATTAATCAGATCCCATGAGAAGAAAATGAGAAAGCAGATTCTTTGTCCTAAATGGCAGCAGCAACAACCTGCATTAGATCTAAAACAGTCTCAGTCGTGCACCTAGCTAGGCCAAGTATATCCGAACCAAAAGCACTAGTAATAACAAAAATTCTAGTGTAATCAAGTAACTGGATGACCCAACTCAGGAAATAGTTGAAGGATGGTGTTTTGACAGAAGACTCCTTGAAGTCAAAACGCATCAGATACTGATCGACACAGTACACCATCATCGATGGAGAATTATACAAAATGGGATTCTTGAAAGCATTAAAAAGGTGCGTAGTGGATGAAGAAGCTGAATAAATCCTAAAGGAAGTTTACAACAGCGTGTACAAAAATCACACAGGGGTAAGAGTCTAGCATACAAGATACTCAGGCAAGGATTCAATTGGCAGACTCGGTTCGCCAAAGCTCAACGATTCATAGAAAGTTATGAGACCTGCCAAAAGATCACTAAGGATATTCGGTAACCTCCTTAGTTGCTAATAAGCATCACCTATTCTTGGCCTATCACCATGTGGGGCCTTGATCTCATAGGACCATTGCCAATGAGAGTAAATGGGAGGGAGGGCAAAGTATGTGATTGTAGCAGTGGACTACTTCACCAAATAGGCAGAAGCAGAAGCACTCGTGCACATCACCAAGGTAAACACCACTAATTTTGTTAAGAAGAATATACTCTACAGGTTTGGGATCCCAAGCACCATTGCCACTAACAATGGTACTTAGTTTGATAACCAAAAATTCAAGAAGTTGTGCAAAGGCCACAAGATCTCAAATTACTATGTCTCACCCACTCATCCTCAAACCAATGGGCAGGTTGAGGTAGTTAACAAAGTGATCAAGTACACCCTGAAAGAAAAGTTGTATGTAAAGAAAGGAATTGGGGAGACAAGCTTCACAAAGTTTTATAGGCATACCGAATAACCACGAGAACTTATATAGGAGAGACCCTTTTTTTCCTAGCATATGGAACTGAGGTCGTTATCCCAGTAAAAACGTCTTTCAATTCTCCAATTGTTCAGTTATATGATCCAGATCACAATGTTGACATGTCGTTGTAGAGTTTGGATGAACTGGAAGAAGCAAGAGACATGTCCCAGGTAAGAAACACTGTATACCTGCAGAGAGCAACAAGGAATTACAACTCACACGTCTGTATGCAAAGATTCCAACTCGGAGACCTAGTACTAATGAGAGTGTCTCCAAACACTAAGGACAGGGCAACAAGGTCTCTCACTGATAAAGGGGAAGGATCATACATCATAGATGGTATAGCAGAGCATTGAGCATACTGGATCGTCCGACCTCAAAGGGACGTTTTATCCCGACCATGCAATACACAATACTTGAAGACATTTTATCCCTAAGGAATCATCTTTTTGTTTAAGCTTTCAACTTTTGTGTTCTTTAGCTTTTTAAATAATGTTTTTTATCATTGTAGATAGTGTTTATCAGCTATTCGAATCAGTTTTGCAAAATAAATATAATCCCTTGTGAAATGTTTCCCCAAGAAAGGTCATAGTTAATGTCTTCAAAAGAAACAAACCTAGAAAAGGACATATAAAAGTTAAGAACTCGAGCATCGTGAAACCGTAAATAGCTAATGGAAAGTGTCCGAGGGGCGGAGAAGCTAAATAAGCATGCACACCGAGTTGAGTCAATACAAATGTATTTCTTAATAAAAAGGTAAACCCGAAGCACTAGAATACTTGGAAAATTACTTGGGGCACCACCGGGATAGACCCGGTGAGATGCATAGCTGTGTTTGTCAGCATACACTACCTTAACGATTCGGCAAATCTCTGTAGTAGATTAAACTAGGAGACATCCCAGGTGACTTGCATAGGGACCTATGTGTATGGTCGGAGTGAGCCTCGACATAACATCTTGATCAAAAGAGAACAAAGTATAAAAGAAATTAGCTATTAAGACGACGGATTGCCTAACTAGTCACCAGTTAATAAGATACTTAGGGTGCACTCAATTTAAATAAGAACCTAACCAATAGCCAGTTAATAATATACTCGGCTTAGCAAGAACATGCTCGGCTCAAACAGACTTAACTGAACCGACTTTTAATAAGATACTCGGTTTAGTCATAGCACACTCAGTTTGAATAAAAAGTCGATTTAAAGGAAATTGTCCGACAAATTACCAGTTGAATAAGATACTTGCCTTAATTACGGCACACTCGATCCTGATCAAGAAATCAATCATTGAAATATACATTGTTGAGATTATGCTCGACAGTAAGAGTGTAATAATGTATTTGAAAATAATTTCATATTAATAAAAGTGATTTCGAGTTTAACAAATCCTATAGCATTTATAGTTTAATTACTATAATTGTCAAAAGTAAATAATCATAAGGTCAAAAGTCTATGATAAAAGAAGAATTGTTCGTACATTTGGATATGTATGAGGTAGACACAATTCTTTAGTTAGTCTTGAATAATATTCACAACTTAAGATAAAGGTTGGGTGCCTTTATCTTATCAGAGTTGTAGATTCTTTTGCTAGCATTTGAGTGGGATCAAATGTGTCATGATGAGTCTAAAATCATTAAAGTGTGGTGTCTTTAGGAAAAAGAATCTTGTTCACTGGGTGTATTGAATAGGATCACAATGAAATACTTTATCCAGAACCGTCAATGGATAAAAGTTTTCACTTGAAAACAATAGGAGAGTCTATCTTAATCCTGAGATAAATGGTGGACTTATGGGTGCAAGTGTTATCATTTGAGCTATCAATGAGTATGATTATAAAGCATAGTCTATCCTCAATAGTTTGGTTGTATTCATTTGTTAATCGACAGAGGATTCATTTATAAATATGGACATCGTGGCTTCATTTATAAAATGAGAGTCGAATATCATCATATGGATGTTTTGAGGTATTAGATATTAAATCTTAACGTTAAGTTTTCAATAGTGTCTATTGAAATATGGCTTCTGGACAAGTCAAAATATCCAAGTTCAAAACGTGGTCATATGAGTAAATATAGTAACTTGGAGAGCCATAGGTGGTCTATGAGCTCTTAGCGATTACTGATATTCTTCACAAGGATACACTATCTCCATTAAGATTGTCTAGGGTATGAATGAGCAGTATTAAATTATTCTATCTTTATTTAAGACTTCAATTTTAGTTCTTTAGTGGAATGAACTAAATTTAATAGATCGGATCTAAGTGAATCATTTATTGATTGTGATTAGGTTATGTGTATTGGAGCTTAAATTTAGATTGTCTACCAAGATCCCCAATTCACATGAAATTGTTATATTCTACAGGACCAATTTATAGGTCCATTCAAAATTGTATTAAGGCATGCGGACTTGTTTGTTTTAGTAAGAATGGGTCAAGTTCACATGTGAACTTTTTATTAAAGTCCAATGGATTTAATAAAATAGGAAAATCAATATTTGGCCTATAATTTATAGTTTGGGCAGAAAGGGTATATATAATAGCTTTATATATTGTTTTTTATTTTATTATTTATTCAAATGGAAAATTAATTAATTTGCTAATTAATTAATTGTTTAATTAAAAGTCAAAATCTTTTTCCTAGTTGCAGTATATCTCTATTGTCATATTATTGTTAGTAATATGATAAGTATCAAATACTATATTTGATTAGTAGATAAATAAAAATAATTTATTTTTCTAGTCAAATTAGAGAGTATTTGATTTCTATTTGGATTATAATTGACAATTGGTCAAATCAGAAAGTTTTGATATAGTCACAATTTAATTTATAGTCAATAATTGGTTATTGAATAAATACAGTATTTGAGTTGGATTAGGAGTCTTGGTGTAGGATATAATTCTTATTTTGAAAAGGATTCTTGGTCACCAAGTAAATCCTCTTTAGGAGAGGATTAGGTCTCCAAAGCTAAAGATAGGATGATTTTGGGCCACCTATATATACTCCTATACAAAATTTCAACCAAGCCATATATTTGGTGTGAGAAATTGTTTTTTTATTTGCTTTTTTATAGTTATAAAAAAAACTTCATCCAACTCATTGTGTGATGAATTCGATCAAGCATAGGGAAAAGAGAGAACGTTTTTGTTTTCGATAGTACACTAGTATCCTTTGTATCAAAAGGGTTTTGTGTATAAAATCGAATCAGGTTCGCACGAGTTTCAATCAAATAGATATCAGGGTTAGGAGTTACTTCGTGACCAAGCCCTGAAACGTCAGCGGAAAAGAAATAGGGTTGGCTTGGGGGTTGTTCTTCTAATAGTTTGTAAATAGGCTCAACTACTAAAGTATCATTGCGCTCAATTGTGGCAATCGTGCTAACAAAAAGATGATTCCTAGCTATAAGGTCCATGGAAACTAACCTTAAATAAATAGGAATCTGTTCTGGTTGGTTTGAATGCATCGCAAGCCGGAAATTCAAAGCAAGAAGAGAATCAGGGGTCGCAAGTCTTTGGTATCGAAAGAAGCAGAAACAGGCAAAAAGTAGGAAAATCTAGGTTCAATGGAGAGAAAATCTAGGCTCGGTGAAGAGAAAATCTAGGCTCAATGAAGAGAGCTGAAAGGAAGGTGAGAGAAAAAATTGCTTTAACACATGCTTAAATAGGCTTGAGGCATCGGTTTCATAAATCGAAAACCTAAGTTGAGGTGTAAAAGAGCAGGAAAATAACGAAACATGAATGGTGACGTGCTGGTCAGTACAAGGGTCGCGTCCCATAATTTTTTTCTAACACATATACCCACATGAGAATAGGTGGCAAGACAGGAAGACTTCAAGCCATCAAACGTTGCCATCAAAGGATTTCAATCAGTAGAACGATCGAATACAAACGAACACCATTAAAGCACGCCATCAATATTTTGAATTATTAAGGAGCCATGATTGCCATATTTATGAGGTTCTTATAAAGAAAACAACAACTGTCATAGAGGAATCATGTGGAAATTACATTGAGCAAGGAAGCAGACCAAAGGATGCAGCATGATCGGGTAAGCTTTTAAATACCCTTTCGTTGAGTAAAGATCGATCAAGACAGAGCACCAGTATTAACGTGAGTAAAGACAAGTTCACTCAAATTAGGTATTTAATGGGGTATTGTTGTGCATAATATTTACCGAGAAGACATGTCATCTGACAACAAGGACCAATCATGCCACATGAGCAAAGATCAAAGGATCGATCACATGGAATATTGGTGCTCCACGTCGATAGGCCACCTGATACCAGCATAGCATCATTGAAGTACCAGACAAGACTGACAATGCAGAGTAAAGCCGAGTAGAAAGCCCTGTATGGTCGTACCTACTCAGTACAAATAGGGAAAAACTATTAGGGTTTCCACCATATATAAGGTTATACAACCGTCATGGATAATCATAAATCAGCTAATAACTAGCCACCAGAAAGAGTTCAATAAGGAAAAAAATATCTTTTATGGAATATCAGTCCTCAACAGATTCTTCAGAGTCAAATACATTTAATGAAAAACACAACAAATCGGAAAGGAATATCAATTCCGCAATCTTTGGCTTGTACACCACGATTCCAAACCCTAGCAAGACCATTCACAAATATACCGGTAAAACACATTGTAAAGGGGAGCATCTTACAGTAAGAAAAAGAGACTTGAGTGTGTATCATTATTTATAAAATATTGGATTTGCTTCTCAGTTGCTAAGGCAACGACCTGTGGACGTTTCTCTGATCATCGGATTTTTATCACGTATTTCATTTTTTTATTACCTTTTGCCTTTACTACATTTATATTTGTAGGTTTCTTTAAACTAAATCGTTGGCCAGTTGACCACCAAGAAATCATCCTCAACACCTGTGTTAAGGGATTTACACCTAAAACAACGGTATCTTTGTTATTTCCGCGGTTATCTTTCATTTGTTATCTATTCATCAGTTCACACGCATATTTGTTAGGCAATCGAATTACGGTTTACAACCTAGATCAGGCGTTGATCTATATACTTGTCTCTATTCACTATATCACCTAGAAATCAACGTCAACAGTCTCATTTACCACAAGAAGATTTTTATTTTTTGTCTCCGTCTCTAGCCATCAAACCATAAGCCTGATTTTCATTTGTATTTTCAGACTTTTTTGCTCTAATTCTTTCGAATTCAAAGATGAACATCCTCAAAACTTAGTTAATCCCTTCCATATATCATAGTATCAACAAAAATTTTATATGAGGAAGTTAACAAATACAATAAAGTCAAGGATAAATCCTCATCATCGTATTTCACATCAATATTTTTCAAATCCAAAACAATTTTATTAAATTCATCCATATGGTTTTGAACAAACTTACCTTCTGTTAGACGAATACATTGAAGTCGCTGCTTCAAATAAAGTCAGTTCGAAAGGGATTTAGTCAAATATAAGCTTTCCAGCTTAAGCCACAATGATTCTGCAATTTTCTCGTTAGACACCGCATATAGCACCACATCAAACAATAACAATAAAATTACGTTGAATGCTTTCTCCATAATATCATCTTTTTTTTCTTCTGGCATATTTTCAGACAGTTTCTTCCTACCTCCAAGTGATTTGTCCATCCCTTGTTGAGTTAACAAGGCTCGCCTCTTCACTTGTCAATGGTCAAAATTATTTCTTCCTTCAAATTACTCAATCTCAAATTTTGCACCCATCGCAAAGTTTTTTTTTTTTATATATAGATACGCAACCCAAAAGATTTGACAATCAAATCAATACAACCCAAAAGATTTGATAGTCAATCTAACAAACGCTCAATAATGGATCCCAAAGAGCTAACTCAAGAACCTTGAGCTTTGATACCAGTTTGTTGTGAAAATTGTCAATACACAAAATAATTATGCAAAATAAAAGTAAAATGGAATAAGAGAAAATTATGTGGTTCAGCGTAAAATCTACGTCTACACGTGAAAATGAATAGAAATTCATTATGATCAATGGAGATTACAAAAGAGTCTCGGAATCACTCATAAAACCGAAAACCTCATCACACCCAAAGAAAACTCTCAAAAGAGATTTATTTCTTAAAAGATCTTATAATCACATATTTATAATGTAGGTAGAGAAAAATAAGAATCTATATCAAATAAGGTAACCGACTAATGTAAGTCACTTGTTAACAAAACTTTTTAACACCGCCAAAATAATCCACCTCAAACCAATTTATTTTCACCAAAACAAACGAACCCTTTCATGGTCATAAAGCCGTACTATCTTCGGACCAGGAATTGGTTTATGGACTATGTTTACACACTGCGGGTTCCTTTTATGATGATATAATATCACATAATGGAAAGTTCTGTGTTGTTGATAAGTATGGAAAATTTTGCTAGATTGATTATTAACAAACTTGAGCGTCGGTCGGAGCAGTTTTTGATCGGTGTTTCTTGGTGGAAACAAGGTTTATTTAGTCTGCATAGAGAAACAAATGCCCTTGATTTTCAGATATTTAAATGAAAATCCTTATTTTGGGTATGAGACGTACAATTTCCAAGTTTCATGTTGAATTTGGAGGAACAAAAAGTATAGCAGGATCGGAAAATTCCCTGAATTCGCGGTTTTCTTAGGCTAGAACCACTCAACTTGGTTACCACCAGCTGACGATACAATGGGAGTGATTGGAAATTCTATATATGTCACTGATGATCATCATTCCATGGACTCGAACACAGTGTTATTGACGGTCATGATGCGGGTTTATACGGTATGGCATATAATAGGATTGTGCCATTGCAATTTTGTAATCGTGATCACTTGCACCATGTTTGCTTTCTGCCAATCTGGTTTTTGTTTACTTTTTGGGTATAATTATTTTATATATCAACATTTACTTTCCAAATAAAGAATGATTTTTTTTATAAATTTATTAACCGCTCTACTCATCATTTTTGAATCAGAAAATTGTTAAAGTTGATATAGGGAAAGAAAATTGATATATAAGAAAAGGTACATGTGTTTGTGAATAACATGATGATTGCTCCAGAGTCCAGGATGATCCATGAAAAATATTTTGTTCTTAGAATACTTATATATACCTTGGCAACATCAATAGTCTGGAAAATATGTCTAAGGGTAACAAAATGTGTCAATCCTAGCTTTCTTCTTTTAGATCCCAGGATTGAAATTATAGAAATATAACTGTAATCACTAATTAAGTTAAACTCACTTGAACCATAAATCACTTGAAATAAAACTTACAAGATGCTCAATCTCATGTTTCTCTTCAGACGGTGGAACAAATATGTAAGGATATGTAGACCATTTTAGTCTTCATTTAGAAATATCCACCAAAGAAAAGAAATGTTAAATATCACAATGTCCAGCTTGAAAATTCCAAGTGGCATACCTTTGACTGCTAGATAGAGGTCTGTTTCTGGGAAAGTGACCTATTATTTTTGAATCCCTTTTCTTTTTCATCCCAGACTGGTAGACTAGGCCATATATGGGTCTACACTCAGATGGACACACAAATTCTTATGTTTTTCGTTTTCGGATGTGAAGCTGCAGGGACTAATTTATGAGCTCCAATCCATTTTGTGATTCTTGGTATTGCAGGAACCAGTTGAGAAGCTTGGATTGCTGACTGAACAACCTTAGTGTCCATGAATCCAATCACACGTAAAAAGACTATTTTGCTTCACTTTAATTTACTTGTTGGATTTGCATTCATGTCAGAATTATTTTATGGCGTTTTTACTATAAAGGAATTCTTCTTGGGAAAGATAATTAAGTTCCTGATTTTTGAATTATTGTATTTACTAAATTTATGAGGAATTAAGTTCCGTAAACCTCACACACATATCAAGAATTAAGTTTATGAATAAAAGGGAACTTGATTCCCCCCACCCACCTTAGAAATCAAGTTGTCTTTCCTAATTGAAATAGGGAATTCATATCTTTTTACTAAAATATCCCTACTTAATATATATATATATATATATATATATATATGAATCTTCAATTATATAAAAAAATGATAAAAGAATATTAAAAAAAACACTATACAATGGTGAAAAAAAATTGTGAACTTCATGTTGCTTCTGATTTGATTTTTTATTTCTTTAATTTTATTTATATATTAACTATACTCGTACATCTTACATATTTATATTTACGTTTATTTTTGTATAAAGGGTATTTTTGTAATAACAATATATAAATTTAATTCCATTTTTAATTCTTAAAAAGTTAGTAAACATAGTAATGTAATTTAGTCACTAAATTCTGATTCTCATCCATTCTCTTTCCAGTGGAATTTGATTCTGATTCCACTCATTCCCGATTAGTAAACGTTGTAGTTGGTCGAACTACGGTTAGTTGTGGATCGGATCGGGTTGTATTAGGCCCAAGGCAACTTTGGTTGAACCGGAAGAAATTAGGATGTCGCCTCCTTTGTGAATCTGCCAATGTAGATGGTCCGTTGACTCAGACTATTGGTTTCCTCGTCGAGCCTACAAAAAAAAACAAGAACAAAGCAATATATATATATATCGATGGTGAGGTTTGTTTCTTAGCCTTAGGTGTGCTTGGGCTGGGCAATTTTCTGTCAGGATTCTTGAATAAGGATCAGATTCAACTCCGATGGGTAAACATTATATGAACAGAGCATTGATGCCCTATATGAGCTTGTTTTTCTCTCCATTTTTTCTTCAAACCCCTTTTTTGTCTCCAAGCTCTGTTATTTATAGGTTAAGAACTTATTTTCAACATTTATACGTCAGTTACTAGAGATTTCCTCCCCTTTGAATCCTCATTGAATCATTGGTTACCTATTATTTGTAACTGACATCTAACTTGGTCTTTCAATCCAACCCCTTTGTCTGTGTAAGTTTTGGGTTGAATCGGTGCAATGGACCTGGATAAGACCTAACATTTATGAAGGCCTTGTATGTTGGGCCTACAAGCTATTTTTTGGCTACCACAGTTTGTCCCCCACTCTTTAAAGATGGGATCAATAGATTTAAAGAGTGGTTTCAATCAAATCTGTTCATGTCGTAGATTGGTGAGTCGACCATGTCGGAACAATTTAGTCCTTCGAAAGGTTTATTTTTGTTGAGCTGAGCGATGACAATGCTGAGTGATTTTTGGTACACTTATCGGAGTAGTTTATCGTTCGATAAACAATAGTGTAGCTATTGGAAGTTAAATCGATGGGACAGTTATATTTCGGTTTCCTGATGCTGATGTCATGGTACTTTTAGGGCACGTTTCTCGAAGTGTTTTAAATTTCTAAACAGTACTGTTGTCTTAGTGGGTTGGCAGCTGAAGGGATACTGACACGTGGTGACTAGGGTTAAGTGCCTCTAGTTTAAGTTACTGGCTCTATAAACAGATTGTAAAAGGGTCTCTTATTTCACTTTTGAGTTTTGAAGGAGAACACTTACCAGGCGATTCTTCATCGGGATATTCACAAAACCGTTTCATCTTTCAATCGATTCGTCCTGGTTTCAATTGATTTTCCCCAGTGATTTAAAAGGTTAGCGTGCTAACTTCTTTTTTTCCCTTTCCAGATTTGTTTTTTGAGAATTGACTGAATGTATGTAAACTATGGGTTTATTTATTTATTTATTTATTTATTATATTTTTTTCTAAGAATACGCGTGTCCTTCAGTGCTTTTGGTTTTTGGTTTGGTGATTTTTGAAATTCGTGCCATCTTGAATCTTCTTGTGTAATGTATTTGTAGGCTTCATTTTGTTTGTATCGTTATACTATGAATAAGTATCTGGTTTTCTTAGTAATCACTCCATTTGGGTCCTTAGAGAGTTGGTCGATTCTTTTTTTGAGAGAACCCTACGTTCTAGTCTAGAAAGCCCTAGGTTATGATTGTAGCGTTTCAATTTATCTGACTTCTGCATTTTTTACATGTCAGCTTTCTTCTTTTTGAGGTGTTATGTCAAGCAACCGTACGATTCAGAGCCTCACTTTGTCTGGACCCTGAGTGATGAAGAGGATATCGATTATGGTGCTTTAAATGTCGAGCGATGTGTTAGCATAGTCCATCCTTCCAATGTCAATGTTAATAGAGCTGGCATGTTAGAGCAAAGTGTTACTCGCGCTAATGCCTTATCGAGAGAATTTTTGAAATTTTCAACTGTAGAGCCGTCTACGTAAGGTCGACCGTTGGAAATCTTATCCGATAGTCCAGCAAGTGTACTCACAGACGTTGATTTGGCTAGTATTCGAGCGATTTATAGGATTACTGATTCTATCAAACTATGTATACCAAAAATGACTGGGTGGACGCGTTTTTATGAATATGTCCTTCGTTTAGGTTTTAGATTTCCAATTCCATCTTTGGCTCAACGCATGTTGGTATACTATGACATTGCATCTGGCCTGTTGATGCCAAATAGTTGGAGATACTTTTAAGTTTAACGGTTTTACGGGAGAAATATGGGATTAAGTTTGGGATGGGGTGTCTCCTGCATAATTACTACTTGAAGGAGCATATTTCCAACAAAGGTCGTTATATGTTGATTCTAAGATTGAAAGACCACAAACTCATACCGGAAACTACAACAAACGACTACCATTAGAAGGATACCTTTTTCTTTGTACGAGGTCCTCCAATTAATGGTCCTTGGGGGGAGAGGGGTTCACACTACACATATCGTCATATCTGGAACCGATATGGTGAGTGCCAACTAGCAATGTTGATTCGATTTTGAGTGTTGACTGAAAATGTTGATTCAATTTTATTTATTTCTTTTTGTATTTAACAAATTTACTTACTCATGTAGAAATCACAATCAAAGAGAATAAATTTCCATGTCCTGATGCACCTAAGAGGACTAGGAATGTCCTAGATATCCCTATAAAAGATAGAAGTTGGCGAGTGCTTCTTACGGAAGGTAAACTTAGGCCTAGTAATGTGTGGCGATGGTCGACGTTGAATAGATCACAGGAACGATATCCTTATGTGAAAGATTTTGTTTCGTGTGATTAGGCTAGAAGAAGCCTTGAGATTCTTGAATGTGATGTGAAATTTTTATCATCGTTTATTGATGTTAAACGGTGTTTTACAGTGCTTTCGATGGTGAGTGTAAAGATTAACATCCCTAATGCAGTCGACGCCTTGAGGCAATACAGGGAGCGTATTAGTAAGATAATTGTAGAAGAAGTAGAAGAAGTGAAAAAGGCCAAGGGGAAGTTGAAAGAGGTTTTGCATGAGGAAGAAGAACATGTCTATCTCTCTTCTTCAGATGCAAGTCCATTGAAAAAAAGGAAGAAGGATTCCACTGGTAGTGGAGATGGTGTCACCTCGTGCCTCAAAAGGAAGTCAACTACTGCTACGGTTGATTCGTCGACCATCCCTGTTCCACATAATTTATCATCATTTGAGGATCCGGTAATTTTCCTCCAAAAGTCGAATGACCTTCGATCTTCTATCGATGAGGAGTTCTTGAAAGGCAAGAAGACAGAAGAGGTGTTTGAAGCATGGATTCTATCGACATTCCGGGAAAATTTAATCTTCTCTTCTTTCGAGGCTTGTATAAATACTCATTAAAGTGTTTTTATTTTGCAGTCACTGCAAGCACAACTTCATTTACACGACCGATCTACGATTGTAAATGACAGATGCTCAAAACTCTAGAAGCTTAACGACAGAACAAAGCAAAAAATGCTAATCTTAAAAAGTCAGTGAAGGAGTTGACTGAGAAGAACTCGGTTTTAGAGGATGAAGTGAAGAGTTTGAAGGAGGAGGGCGGTTGACAGCGTGACGAATCGATGAAATCCAAGGAGGTTATGGAAAACAAGGAACGAGATATTGCCAATTTGAAGGAACAGGTTCTGTCGATCGCTATTGAAACTATGTGTAAAGCCAGGGCTGAACTTTTTAAGTAATATTTATTTGGTGAGCATAGCCATTTGGACTCTAGTGAAATGCAGGTTAAAGTCGATAGTTATGATGAAATGGAGCGTATGAAGAAGGATGGTCTCTTACTGCGAGGGAGGCTGATGATGAAGATTCGGCTGATAAAGACCATCTGACGGTGATAATGCAATTGTTTGTCTTTTAGTTCACTTCTTTTTTCTGTCAATTTATATGATTGTATATAAAGATATCTTGTATTTAACCTTTGGAATGATTTGGTCGAATGACCTTTTATTTTTCTTTGATAAATGGCCTCTTATCTTTTGTTCAGTAATTTTCTTACTCGCATGTTTACTATACTTGAACAAGCCTGTAAACTTGTGTACAAATATTTGTTCGAGCGACAATATTGTCTAGGTACGTATGTGCATAAGTTGGCACGACATTTGTTACATTTGCATATATACGAGTTGAATGCTTTCGGTCGACACGACTCTTATTTAACAATAACTGTGTACATGCATTTTTTTTATTTTAGGTCGACAAGACCGTAATTACATGGAATTCGCGTACACTCATTCTTTTATTTTAGGTCGACACGACCATAGATACATGGGATTCGTGTGTATGTGTGTTGGGTCGACATTGTTATTCACGTACATGCGTATTCTGGTCGACATTGTCCTCAATATTATTCCCCCACTTCCATGTACGATGTCTAGTAAGGATATTGGAAGCTGATCTCAGTCTCGCATCCTGTCAAAAAGATGACGTCATTTGATTCCTATAAAATCAAAGCATTGCTTGTCGAGGTCAACAGCTTAACAAGTAGTGGAGATTAATCGTTTACTGGTGAGCTTAGTTTTGCACTTAGTTGCACTAAGTTTTTCATCATTGCTCCTTAGGGTCGACTTTGTTAGTATCAAATTTCTAATGAAAGGAAAAACTAAAATACTCAAAACAGATAAGTTTAGAAATGGTACAGTTTTAGATGTAGGGTGTTCCAACTATTATGTATTTCCCGACCGTTGACTGCTCGAAGCTTATATGCACTTCGACATCAATTATCTGATAAGAACATTCCCATGTAGGGCCCAATTTTCTTGCTCCTTCTTCCCTGGTGTTTTGGAAGACTGTCCTAAGTACCCAGTCGTTGATTTTAAACATTCGGGTCCTCACTTTTTTTTTGTAATGTTGTGCGACTTGTTGCTGGTATGATAGGATTCGAATTGTGGCTCAATCTCGACGTTCATAAAGATGATCTAATTTAAGGGCGAGTTCTAAATTGTTTCGTTCCTCGTCCGGATTCCTGCTTCGTACTGTTGCAAGTCGCATCTTGATTGGAATCATAGCCTCACAGCCATAAACAAGTGAAAAAGGGGTTTCACAAGTTGATCAACGTGGCATCGCTCTGTATGCATAGAGTACATCCCAAATTTTGTCAGCCTATTCGCCTTTTTCTGCCTCCAAGCATTTTTTTCAACATGTTGATGATGGTTTTGTTTGTTGATTTCGTCTGTCCGTTGGCTTAAAGGTAACGGGGTGTTGAGAAACTCAATTTGATACCATACTTGTCTCAGAAATTTTGGAATTCGTACGAGATGAATTGGGATCCATTATCTTTTACTATCGGCCAAGGCACTCCGAACATGTAAAAAATGTTTTTCTAAACAAAGCTACGTACCTCGATATCGCGTACTTGTTGGAATGCGCCAATTTCAACCCGTTTGGTGAAGTAATTCGTCAATACAAGCATGTAGACGACACATTCAGGCGCCGCAAATTGTTTTCCTAGAATGTCCATTCCTTATTTCATAAAAGGATAAGGGGACGAAATTGGGTTTAGCGTGCCTAAAGGGAGGTGCGATATTGGTGCAAACCTTTGGCATTTGTTACAAGTCTTCAAGTGTTTCTCAGAGTCATTCCTCATTGTCGACCAATAATATCCTGATGTGATAGCTCGGTTGGACAGACTTCGAGCGCCCGAGTGGTTTCCACATTCTTCATCATGAACACTCTCAAGAATGTCGTGCGCTTCTTGTGGGGTGACACACCTCAAGTAAAGACCTGCGAAAGATTTCTTGTATAGCTTACCGTACAGGATGCAAAATTTCACAACCTTTGATTTGACTTTTCTTGCTTCTGATTTATCCTCAGGCAAAATGTCAGCCTGGAGGTAGTTAAGCAAGGGATCCATCTAACTAGTTCCATGGTCAATTGGTGTGACAGTTTCAACTTTCTGAATAGTCAGTGTCATGAGATGTAATGGGATCAACCTAAAACCAATGGTCGATGTTGACCCGAGGTTTTTCACCACTTTCGCATGAGAATTCTCGGATCTAGGCACCTGCTGAATTGTAAACTTATCGAATGTTAATCGCAGTTGTTTGGCCTTTGCTTGGTAAGCCGCCATTCTTTGGTTTCTTATCTCCTATAACCCATTCATCTATCGAACAACTAGTTGAAAGTCGCTATGTACTAGAATGTTCTCGATGCCTAGGCTGTTTGTAAGGTTGAGTCCAACAATCAATGATTCATATTCTGCTTCATCATTCGTCATTCGAAATTCGTAGTGTATCAATTGCTCCAGCGTATCTCCCTATGGGGATGCGAGTACCAATCAAAGTCCACAGCCTTTAACGTTGTTAGAGTCATCGATCAACAGGGTCCATTTACCAGTCATAGAGCCCTTCATGAGTACTATTAGTTCTTGTTCAGCCTGCACACTCTCGCAAGAGGTAAAATCTGAGATAAAATTGTTGGGATTATGCTCGATAGCAAGAGTATAATAATGTATTTGACAATCTTTTCATATTAATAAAGTGATTTCTAGTTTAACAAATCTTACAGCATTTATAGTTTAATTATTATAATTGTCAAAAGTAAATAATCTTAAGGTCAAAAGACTATGAGAAAAGAAGAATTGTTTATACATCTAGATATGTATGAGGTTGACACAATTCTTTAGTTAGCCTTGAATAATATTCACAACTTAAGATAAAGGTTGGGCGTCTTAATCTTATCAAATTTATAGATTATTTTGTTAGCATTTTAGTGGGATCAAATGTGTTATGATGAGTTTAAAATCATCAAAGTGGGGTGTCTTTGGGCAAAAGAATCTAGTGCACTGGGTGCATTGAATAGGATCACAGTGAATTACTTTATCTAGAACCGTCAATGGATAAAAGTTTCCACTTGAAGACAATCGGAGAGTCTATCTCAATTCTGAGATAAATGATGGACTTATGGTTGCAAGTGTTATCATTTGAGCTATCAATAAGTACGATTATATAGCGTAGTCTATCCTCGATAGTTTGGTGGTATTCATTTGTTAATCAATATAGGACTTCATTTATAGTTATGGAAATCGTGGCTCCATTTAATAAATGAGAGTTGAATATTATCATATGGATGTTTTGAGGTATTGGATATTAAATCTTAACGTTAAGTTTTCAATAGTGTCTATTGAAACATGGGTTCTGGACAAGTCAAAATATTCAAGTTCAAAATATGGTCATATGAGTAAATATGGTAACTTGGAGAGCTATAGGCGATCTATGAGCTCTTGGCGATTACTGATATTCCTCACGAGGATACAATTTCTCCAATAAGGTTGTCTAGGGTATGAGTAAGAAATATTTACTTATTCTATCTTTATTTAAGAGTTCAATTTTAGTTCTTTAGTGAAATGAACTAAAATTAATAGATCGGACCTAAGTGAATTATTTGTTGATTGTGATTGGGTTGTGTTTATTGGAGCTTAAATTTAGATTGCCCATAAAAATCCCCAATCAACACGAACTTGAATGGATCACTTGATATATTCTATCGGACTAATTTAGGGGTCCATCTAGAATTGTATTAAGGCATGTGGACTTGTTTCTTTTGTAAGAATGGGTCTATTTCACATGTGGACTTTTTGTTAAGGTTCAATGGATTTTATAAAATAAGAAAAATAATATATTGGCCCATATATATGTGTTAGGCGGCAAGGCTATATGAAATAGCTTAATATAATGTTTTTTATTTTATTATTTAATTAAATATAAATTAATTAATTTGTTGATTAAATAATTATTTAATTAAAAGTCAAAATCTTTTTTTTAGTAGGAGTTGGTCTCCTGATATTATACTATTGTTGGTAGTATAATTAATATTAAAGACTATATTTAGTAAGTAAATAAATAAAAATAATTATTTATCTAGTCAAATTATGAAATCTTTAATATGGTTACAAATACACTATTGAGTTGGATTAGGAGTCTTGGTATAGAGTGGAATTCCTCTTTGAAAAGGATTCTTAACCACCAAGCAAATCCACCTAGGGAAAGGATTCTTTACAACCAAATAAATCCTTCTTAGGAAAGGATTTGAAATCCTATAATATTTCCAAGAGAAAATTCAGCCAGCCCTATATATATATAAGTAAAATTTCGGCCAGCCATAAGAATTGAACTTGGAGAGAAATTTCGGCTAGCCCTAGTATTTTTGACAGAAGATTTTGGCTACCATAAAATTTTGAGGGAGAAAAAATTGTTTTCGCACTAGACTAAATTCGATCAACTCTAAGAAATAGTGTGAGATTCGGCAAAGAAGAAAAGGAAGAAAAGGTTTTGTGTACAACATCGAATCAAAGTTCACGTGAGTTTCAATCAAATTGATTGGTAATTCACATGTGACCTAACGTTCTTTGTTTTCATCTTAGAGGATTATTGTAACTAACAAAGAGAAAGATTTTGTTTGTTTCTATCCTCAAGTATACAATTTAAAGAAAGAGAGCCCACACTCCTAGGTGATTCACGTTGGTGATTGGATTGGAAGATCTTGCGGATTCAATTCAGTGCTAGTTCAATCGTCACTAGAAAAGGGTACGACACATTTATGTACATCAATTAATCTACGGTTAAACTTCTTTCTATTATAAAGGGAAAATTTTTATTTATATCGAAACCCTAATTTCCAATTGTTCACGTTTCCGTTGCGCGGATTTTCCCTTCAATTGGTATCATAGCCATGTTGTACCATTGATTATTTGATGTATGTGTACGTGAATCTTTTTCTTTTTACTATATATATATATATGCATGTTTTAGAAAGATATGGCACTCTAGGTATTCTTATATATATATACATTGGAATGTATGGATAAATATATATATATATAAGAGCAGGCACAGTACAAAGTAGAGCAGTGCTATGAACATAAAGGGAATAAAAGACAAAATAAATTAACAGTCAATTATTCAACAATACAGGTATAATACAAGTATAAAACTGGTCAGTACATGGCGTTGTGATGCACAGGTCTACTCTACCAGCATCAATTTGGGTACGAGTATGTCTGAGTATCCCAGCCTATATACTAGACCATAAAATTAAAAGATAATAGGGTGAATAGTTGCTTACAGAGATAAACAAAATTGTATGACAGCAAAGATAATATACAAATAAGTCTCAACTTTTATTTGAAGTTCAGAAATTTACAATAGGGAGAAAAGAAAGAGGAAAGCTTCGCAGAGCTTTTACAAACTAAGAAAATGTTTAAAACTTAAAACTGAACCTGATTCTGGCAAGCTCCAAAATCATCTATATATAATATCTAAACTTTAAACATTGTTGGATATAAACCGTGGTTAGGTTTCTTTACAGCTAAGGTTCTTTGAAGATAAGTCTTGAAGATAAGTCTTCACCTGCTTTTTATCTTATCAGTTGCTTTTGCTTTAATGTAAGTCTTCATCTACTTTTTATCTTGGCGGTTGCTTCTGGTTGCTTCTGCTTTAATAATGAAAGATCTGTTTTTTATCTTGTCGGTTGCTTCTGCTTTAATAATGTAACACCACCTTGTCTGCTTCAAGGGTCGTGTCCAAAGAACGTGGTAGGGTCATCGCTGTCATATACGTATTTGTCTGTATCACCTTTGTCTTCACTTTTGTCAGAACTAGTACCGGCCTGGGACATATTGGCCATAGTATTTCTTGCATCAGCAATCTTCGCCTGGTTTTGAGATTTGGCCATGAGGAACCCAGATTGGTCAGGGGTTTTTGAGCAGAGGGTTGGATTCTCATTGAACCATCTGGAAATTCTATCTTTTCCATGGTTAGCCAGATTCATACCACTCCACCATTTTATCTTGACTTGTCTTCCAAAGTAAGGAACATTGACATTCCCCACTAGCTTGTCTTTGATGGAGTACTCAAGCATGAGTATCCATGTTAAATTGAAGTGGACAAAGAATAGGAGCAAATCTGGGAAAAATTCCCATTCGTTTGGTCTGTCAACGTTGGAAATCCAATATGAATATCCTTTCTTGACCTGGCAGGGGAGAAAATCAATGATTAGTCCGAATTTATCCCACCATTCCAAAAACCAGATTGGTAGGTCTAAGTGAATTTTTTTGTCAAAATAAATAAACCAAGAAAGTGAGTTTCCTGGGTTTTGTCCATAGAGAAATTTTGTCCAAGCATCAATATAGTCCCAGTAAGAAAAATCAGAGACATGGAAAATTCTGCTAAAATTTCTTTTTGAGTTAGGGTTTCCACCCCATTGCTAAAGAGTACTAATTTTGCAAATTTTGATTTTCCCGAAAATTTGTTTTTCCTTGTCAATTTTGTCAAAAACATCTGAAATAAAGATTGAGTCTGTGTCAAGTAAAATGAATTCATAAAATATATGTCTTTTTGAATTGTCTTCAGGGATCCTTCCAAACAAGGGATTGATAATATCATCCGCAAGCTTTTTAGGTTCTCTGAAATACTGGTCATACAAAATTTGGTTTTCCATGGCAAAGAATCTGTCAAAGAAAGGTTTGTTAATATATGAATATAGTGGTTGGTTGATCTTGGGAAGGTTTGACTGTGCAATTTGGGTTGTTATTTTGTCTTGTTTGCTTGAATACGGGCTTATCTTTGATGAAGCCCTTGTTTTAAAAGGGGTGTTGTCAGCAGTTAGAGGGGAAAAGTTTTTTGTCGTGTGAATTGGGCTTTGGCTCAGGCTTCTGCTGGATGAAGGCCCTGTGGGAGGTAGTTGAGGTAATTGAATTGGAAATTGTTTCAATGGTAAGATGTGTGGGTAATTGGGCTAAGATGTCAGGGAGATAGCATACTTGTCTTTTTGACTTTCTTTTGGGGAAGCATGATAAGTCGATAAGTCTATGCTTTTATCTTTTGATAAGTCGGATCTTATGGAGCCTCTGCCACAAGGGCTTCGGCCGCCACGACCACCTCTGCTAGTGCTCATTTTTGTCACCCTGTAAAAATTTCTGGTCAAAAAGTCTGGAAGACTATTTTCTGATCCTTTGATATATTCAATGTCAAAATGGAAAGCAGATAATAATGCTTGCCATCTAGCAAAAATTTGTTTATAGGCAAGATTTTTCACATCTTTTTTCAAAATGTATTTTGCCGATTGGCAGTCAACTTTTAAAACAATTTTTTGATTAATTAAAACGTCTTGTAGTTCCTGAATTGTCAAAACAATGGCTAAAATTTCCTTTTTAACAGTTGAATATTTTTGTTGGATATCATTCCAGGATCCTGAAACATACCTAACTAAACATTCTCTGCTATCAATAGTTTGTTCCAAAATACCACCAAAACCGATTTTTGAGGCATCAGTTTCTATGATCTTGGGGGCAATATGGTAGCAAATAAACATACAAGGAAGTTTCTTAACATTTTTTTTTAACTTGCCGAACTGCCTTGGTATGTTCTTGAGTCCAAGGAAGAGGATTGGTCTTTAACCTTTGAAAAAGAGGCTTGCAAATAATACTAAGCTCTTTATAAAAATTTGAGATATAATTCAAACATCCTAAAAATCTTTGCAATTGTTTTTTGTCTCCAATTTCATCAGGAAACTTGTCAGCAAAATCTAAGCTTCTTTGAATAGGAACAAGTGTTCCTCTTCTAATGTTGTGCCCCAGAAACCTAATATGAGTTTGAAAAAGATTGATTTTTGGGGCCGAAATCACCAATCCATGAAATTTAAAAGTCTTAAGAAATATTTCTAAATGCTTCCAATGTTGGTCAATATTTTTTGAAAGTATCAAAACATCATCAATGTAAACAATGGAAAATTCAGTAAAAAGGTTGAAAATGTCATTCATGATACTTTGAAATTCACTGTGAGTATTTTTTAGACCAATAGGCATAACATTCCATTTATACTGTCCAAAAGGGACAGTGAAGGCCGTCTTAAAACGGTCATTTTCTGCTATTTGAATCTGCCAAAATCCCGATTTCATGTCAAATTTTGAAAAGATGATAGTGTCATAAAGTCTTTTTAATAGATCAGATTTATTGGGGATTGGATACCTGATCCATTGTAAAGCATCATTCAAAGATTTATAGTTAATAACAAGTCTAGGAACCCCTCTTTCTATTTTAGCATTCTTTCGAACATAGAAGGTAGGACAGCTCCAGGAAGACTTGGAAGGCCTAATGAGTTTTTTGTCAAGTAAATCATGAATTTCTTTTTTGCAATACTCAAGTAGGTCAACAGACATTTGAATAGGTCTAGCTTTGGTCGGTATCCCTTTTTCATTAAAATCTTTTGAATAAGGAAGGGTGACAATATGTTTTTTCCTCTCCCAAAAAGCATTAGGGATGGAAGAGCAAACTTCCTTTTATAATTTTTCTTCGAAAATTTTGACTTTCTCTTGGAAATTGGTATCTTCCAACCTAGACTCTTGTCTTTTGAAAAGTAGGTCATCTTTCAAAAAATTCAATTGGGTTTGCTTCTGGTTAAGTGTAGCAATGTTATACTTAAAGGATCAGAAGCTTCATCCCAAATGTTTTTGGTTTTTAAAGCATTTAAGTCTTTGACTAGAACTGGATATATAAAAGGGAATATAATTTCCTTTCCTAGGTACTCGGTTACAATTCCTTCAGCAATAACTTTAGAAGGAGAAATTAAATAAAGGAAAGGTAATCCTAGAATAACATTATGAGAAAACGCCTTGACAACAATAAAGTCATTAGTATAACAAATACCTTCATTACAAACCCTAGCATTAGTCAGTTTATACTAAATATCTAACTATTGTTTGTTAGCACCATACAGTGACTCAGTCGTTGATTCTAAGTACTTTGTTGGTACCAGTGCTTCTTTGATACAATTCAGGTCAGCACCTGTGTCAACCAGGGCATTGACTCTTAAATTGTAATCAGAAGAAATCCTGATATCAATTTCTATGTACCATTTTTGGATTCTTATTTCTCTTATTGCGTTGATTGCGGCAAAGTTTTTGTCACTTGTGGTTTTCTCTTGATCAGGTTGAGCAATATCAGATTCAGCTGAGCTGCTAAAACTGGGATCCTTTTCAAAAGGGTTTTTTGAAAACTGTGCTTTCAAACTATTTTTTACTTGTAAATCTTGAATATTTTTCTTTAAAACTTTGATATCTTCTTTGATGTTTTGGATTTCTTTTTGGAGGTCAGTGATATTCACTTTCCTTAATTTGGAATTTTGAAATTTTCCCAGAACATTTTGTTTAAAATCAGGAGCTTGAAAATGGGCATTTTTAAAAGGTTTATTGTCAGTGGAAGGGGGATTACTGCTACTAGGGGAAGCTTCACTGGCAATTTTTTATTGCAATTGTAGAATATGCTTGGCCTTTTGTAATGGATCCTCAATATTATCGATCATGCTGATTATTCAGGAGTAATCATATTGATCGAGAACATTGATTTCCTTACAGAAACAAGGTTGTGTCAGGATCTGAGTCAGAAGATGATTCTGAGTTCGTATCATCAGAAGAATCTTCTATTACAAGGACTTCTTCTTCAGGGGAGGTTGATGCTTCTGCCTCGGATTCTGGTTCAGCGGATAAAACTTGAAGAATTTTGTCTTTGATTTCTTCATCTAAATTAAGAATTTTTATTTTATTTTTTCTGATCAGGACATTTGTTAGCATAATGTCCTTCCTTGCCACATTTAAAACACTTTTTTGATTTTTTGTAATATTTTGTCGTTTTGTTTTTGGAAAATCTTCTCTTTCTGTCTTGTTTAGGAGGCCAATAATTAGGGGTTTTACCAGAAATGTATGTTGATTCATGGTATACTTTTCTGCCGTATTTGTCTCTCTTGTATTTATGAACTCTTTTAGGGAATTTATGAAATTTCTTTTTCCTAGGTGTGGGGAGCTTGTCAAAACCAAATTGTTCGCACCACGATCCTAGTTCTTTATGAGTTGTCAGTTTTTATTGTTTGAGTTGGCTTTTAAGTCGAAGGTCATTGCATAATTGTAAAGCTACAACATTAATCGTGGCAATGATCTCACCATAAGTCTAGTTGTCCAGGTTCATCTGTGACCAGTCGGACCATCCCATCTGTTCAATCATTTTGTCACACACCTTATTGGAAAAGAGTTTTGGCAAACCAGAAATGAATTTTTCTTTCCAATAAGAATTTGCATTGTCAAGCCTTTGTAAAACTCTGGTCAAGAAAATTTCTTTATACCATTTGAAATCACTAAGCTTTTTGCATTTCAAATTTTGGAGTTTGAAAATTCTTTTCCGTGGTTGATGTTGGGGTTTCTGACAAAATGCATCAAAATGGTATAGCATAAAACATCTATGCCATCCGGTTCAGATGCAGTAGTGGTTGTCGAAGTTGACGGGATAAAAGAGGCTGGGTCAGTTGCTGATCTGACTGGGTATGCTATGGTTACACTTTTGGTGTGGGCTATTATAGAGCTTCTGGCACTTAAGTTGAGGGTATGGATCCACTATCCGAATAGTTGGCCTTTAAAGCCAGTGGTTAGGGAGGTGATTGCATCAGCGTGGGACATATTCTATTTTTTGATATAGATATAACTGATGGTATGCATTTGTCTAAGGACTGTGATGGTTTGGTATTCTGATAAGCCATCAATATTGAATTGGTAGCATGCATTGCCTGTATATGCTCGGTATGGGACTGTTTCTTCATATTGTAGGTCAGGAGGAGTTGGTTTTGGGTAATAGAGTTTGGTATTTTGGTAATATCAAGTATAATTGTTGCTGTCAGCTTTACCATTTGAGGTGATTTTTTGGACCATGTTTTGGAAGTCTAGGTTTTCTTCTTCACCACTGGAGGATTCTTGGACATCTTTGTCAAGTGTATGGATTTCTGGTTTTGGCAAGTCTCTGAGTCTTTCTTCAAGAGCCCTAAGTAGTTCTCTTTCATCAATAATATTGTCAAAGCATTTTTCAATGCCAGTATGGTCAGGAAACATGATAGGTTCAGTGTTTAACTCAGGCATTTTTCCCTTGGCTTTTCTGGTAGAATGTGTAGGTGGTTCAAATGGGACAAACACTTGTGAAGGATCTTCTTTTTGATGGGAGGTAAGGTTAAGGTCAATTTTTTCCAGTTGTTCTCCCAGGGAATTTAAAAAGAAGTTTGTGTAGTTGTTTTGTCTCATGACTATTCCTATCTGTTGTGAGGACAAAGGGACAGTAGGAGATAAATCTTCGTCAAAAATTATGAAAGATGTACAAAGAGTTGTATTGTTGTCACTTGTTGGTTCTTTGTTGGGCATTTCAATTTCAAAATGTCTTGGAGGAGGATGGACTTGTTTTTCTTCTCCCTGTCTTGTTTTGTAAGTTCTGATGTTTGATTGGTTAATGACAAGGCATTTTTGTTCTGTTTGTATACCATTCAAAGAAAGGTATTTCTTTATTAAGGCTTTTAATGTTTTCTGTCCATCTTTTACAGAATTGTTTTCTTTTGTTATCTGAGTAATTTTTCTCATATTTTTCCCTCAACTGCTGATTCTGGGGGGAATAGTAATCAGCAATTAACAGGTTGAAATCAATACTGGGTTCTCAGTCAATGACATTGATGGTTCAGAGTTGAGGTTCTGGTTCAAGGATTTCTGTCAGAACTTGGGAGGGAGTTGGTGAAGTTTGACCTTGGTCATATGTGTGTATAGGTTGGGCTACTTGTTCTGGGGTTTTTTTGACATGGGTCACATGTGTTGAGTTTTCTGGTTTGGGCCTGGGTCTCCTCCTTCTATGGACCAGGTTGACTATTGGTTCACTGTAGTCATTTTCTAGGTCATAGTTGGTTACTGGGATTGGAGTCACAGGGCTTGGTTCGAGGTTAGTTATTTGTCTAGGCTGTCTGGGGGCTAAACTGGGTATTTTTCTAGCTATGTTTTGTCTGGATAAGCTAGATAAGGAATTTCTAGCTGATTGGAAGTCATTTAGTGATCTGGAATGGTCACTGTTATCATCTCTAAGGGATAGACCCCTTCTGAAGGATATCCTGAGGGTTCCATCTTGTTCTGTTACACAGTCATAGAGATTTCTCATGGGAGGTTTATAAGAGGGTTGGTCAACCTTTTCTCTGACCCAATCATCTGAAAATTTGATATTTCCCCATTTGACTGGAACAGGTACTAGGACATTAACTGAAGGGGATGCATTGAAGCATATGGTCTGGCCAGCTGGTACAGATGGAGGTATGTAGCTGGGGATAAGTTCAGAGGTTAAAACTCGGTAATGGTCTCTATAAACAAGTTTAAAAGGACTGGATTTATCCAAGAACTGGTAGTTATGGGTGTGTTCGTCAGTGTTTAAGGCTATGGTAAAGTTTGGGTAACACTGAAAGTAAATAGGGCCATTTGTCATGGAGGTTTCGACCATTCCCAGTATAGATTCTTTGTAATTTGTAATCCTTTTGTCTCTTAAAACAATTAATAAAGAATTGTTTAATCCGATTTTTTAAAGAGGCTTAATACCAACTTGGACAATTCCAATGTGTAGGTCATTAAAACCGATTATGTTGTAATGGTTCAAACTGCTTTTGTCAAAAGGTTTGTCGTAAAAGTACTGTTTTGGAATTTGACGTTGATTTCTTTGGTTTTCTGACCCAGAAGGGTCCTAAAGTCTAAAAGTTTTTTTTTTATAAATACTGCTTTGTTGAATATTAGGCAGCTGCCAATTAATCAAGTCTTTGTCATCCCAATTAGTCTCATAGTTAGCCACGGATTGTCCAGTGCTACTATTCATATTGTCAGGCTCTATTCCAGCTCTAGAACTACTTGCAGACATGGTAAAGATAAAAAATAGTAAAAATCCTAAGTTTTGACTCACGGTCTGTTCAGACGGGACAAACGCCTATAGCACCCTAGCAAACGGCAACACCCTATAGAACTACCGACTTTTGCACCTAGAGATAGTCCCTACTATTGTCTTCAACAAGTCTCAAGGCTCTGATACCAAAACGGAACAGGATAATATAAAAGAGCAAGCACAGTGCAAAGTAGAGCAGTGCTATGATCATAAAGAGAATAAAAGACAAAATAAATTAACAGTCAATTATTCAACAATACAGGTATAATACAAGTATAAAACTGGTCAGTACGTGGCGTTGTGAATTCGACAATTGCAATAAAAAATTGCCAATAAAGCTGCCCTTAGTAGCAGTAACCCCCCTTCCACTGACAATAAACCTTTTTAAAATGCCCATTTTCAAGCTCCTGATTTTGAACAAAATTGACAAGGAAAAACTAATTTTCAAGAAAATCAAATTTTGCAAAATTATTACTCTTGAGCAATGGGGTGGAAACCCTAACTCAAAAAGAAATTTTAGCAGAATTTTCCATGTCTCAGATTTTTCTTACTGGGACTATATTGATGCTTGGACAAAATTTCTCTATGGACAAAACCCAGGAAACTCACTTTCTTGGTTTATTTATTTTGACAAAAAAATTCACTTAGACCTACCAATCTGGTTTTTGGAATGGTGGGATAAATTCAGACCAATCATTGATTTTCTCCCTAGCCAGGTCAATGAAGGATATTCATATTGGATTTCCAACGTTGGCAGACCAGACGAATGGGATTTTTTCCCTGATTTGCTCATATTCTTTGTCTACTTCAATTTAACATGGATACTCATGCTTGAGTACTCCATCAAAGACAAACTAGTGGGGAATGTCAAAGTTCCTTACTTTGGAAGACTAGTCAAGATAAAATGGTGGAGTGGTATGAATCTGGCTAACCATGGAAGAGATAGAATTTCCAGATGGTTCAATGAGAATCCAACCCTCTGCTCAAAAACTCCTTACCAATCTGGGTTCCTCATGGCCAAATCTCAAAACCAGGCCAAAATTGCTACTGCAAGTACTCCTGACAAGCTCATGAGAATTACATAAGAAATGAAAAATACTGTGGCCAATATGTCCCAGGCCGGTACTAGTTCTGACAAAAGTGAAGACAAAGGTGATACAGATAATTACGTATATGACAGCGACGACCCCACCACGTTCTTTGGACACAACCCTTGAAGTAGACAAGGTGGTGTTACATTATTAAAGCATAAGCAACCGACAAGATAAAAAGCAGATCTTACATTATTAAAGCAGAAGCAACTGACAAGAAAAAATGCAGATGAAGACATACATTAAAGCAAAAGCAACCGACAAGATAAAAAGCAGGTGAAGACTTATCTTCAAGACTTATCTTCAAAGAACCTTAGCTGTAAAGAAACCTAACCACGGTTTATATCCATCCATGGTTAAAGTTTAGATATTATATATAGATGATTTTGGAGCTTGCCATAATCAGGTTCAGTTTTAAGTATTAAACATTTTCTAAGTTTGTAAAAGTTCAGCGAAGCTTTCCTATTTCTTTTCTTCCTATTGTAAATTTTCTGAACTTCAAATAAAAGTTTAGACTTATATGTATATCATCTTTACTGTCAGACAAATTTGTTTATCTCTGTAATTTTATGTATATATCTTTTAATTTTATGACTTATTATATATATATATATATATGTTTTTTATATGTGGTTTGTTATTGCTCAATTTTGGTCCTAGAATTTCAACGTATTTTTGTTTTGGGATTGTAACAAAAAGGGTGGTCTATCATCGATATAATTTCCTTCTTGATAGTTGCTAAGATTTTTTTTATTTTGTTGTTGTAATAAAAAAAACTGCAGTATTTTTTTAGTTATAAATCTTCAGTAATACACTCAAGTATCGAATACTCAAAGGTTTGAAGAATTGGGAGCAACGGGAACAAGTTTGAGACTGTGCGAGCCGTAGCAACAAACGTGTGTACGAAGAGCACGCGGGCACTTTTGTTGTGGCAAAGGCTACGCATGGCAGCCCTATGGAAGCCAAGGGATGAGCATGGTAGCCCTTTATGGGGTTGTGGCATGCGCACGCCCTTGGGAAGGAAGCCAAGGGTGCGCACTGTTAGGATTATGCTCGATAGCAAGAGTATAATAATGAATTTGACAATCTTTTCATATTATTAAAGTGATTTCTAGTTTAGCAAATCTTATAGCATTTATAGTTTAATTATTATAATTGTCAAAAGTAAATAACCATAAGGTCAAAAGACTATGAGAAAGGAAGAATTGTTCATACATCTAGATATGTATGAGGTAGACACAATTCTTTAGTTAGTCTTGAATAATAGTCACAACTTAAGATAAAAGGTTGGGCTCCTTTATCTTGTCAAAGTTGTAGATTCTTTTGCTAGCATTTGAGTGGGATCAAATGTGTTATGATGAGTCTAAAATCATCAAAGTGTGGTGTCTTCGGACAAAAGAATCTAGTGTACTGGGTGCACTGAATAGGATCAAAAAGAAATACTTTATCTAGAACCGTCAATGGATAAAAGTTTTCATTTGAAGACAATTGGAGAGTCTATCTCAATCCTGAGATGAATAATGGACTTATGGTTGCAAGTGTTATCATTTGAGCTATAAATGAGTACGATTATATAACATAGTCTATCCTCGATAGTTTGGTGGTATTCATTTGTTAATCGATAGAGGACTTCATTTATAGATATGGACATCGTGGCTCCAATTATTTAATGAGATTAGAATACCATCATATTGATGTTTTGAGGTTTTGGATATTAAATCTTACATTAAGTTTTCAGTAGTGGCTATTGAAACATGGCTTCTAGACAAGTCAAAATATCCAAGTTTAAAATATGGTTTATATAAGTAAATATGATAACTTGGAGAGCTAAAGGCAGTCTATGAGCTCTTGACGATTACTGGTATTCTTCACGATGATACATTTTCTCCAATAAGGTTGTCTAGGGTATGAATGAGTAATATCAACTTATTCTATCTTTATTTAAGAGTTCAATTTTAGTTCTTTAGTGGAATGAACTAAAATTAAATAGATCAGACCTAAGTGAATCATTTGTTGATTGTGATTGGGTTGTGTCTATTGGATCTTAAATTTAGATAACCCGCCAAGATCCCCAATCCACACGAACTTGCATGGATCACTTGATATATTCTACCGGACCAATTTAGGGGTCCATCTAGAATTGTATTAAGATATGTGAACTTGTTTATTTTTGTAAGAATAGATCTAGTTTACATGTGGACTTTTTATTAAGGTCTAATGGATTTAATAAAATAAGAAACATAATATATGGCCTATATACATGTGTTGGGTGGCAAGGCAATTAAGAATAGCTTAAATTATATTATTTTTATTTTATTATTTAATTAAATGGAAATTAATTAATTTGTTGTTTAATTAATTATTTAATTAAAAGTCAATCTTTTTCCTAGTAGGAGTTGGTCTCCTAAAATTATACTATTGTTGGTAGTATAATTAATATTAAAGACTATATTTGATAAGTAGATAAATAAAAGGAATTATTTATCTAATCAAATTAGGAAGTCTTTAATATGGTTACAAATACACTATTGAGTTGGATTAGGAGTCTTGGTTGAGAATAGAATTCCTTTTTGATAAGGATTCTTAACCACCAAGTAAATCTACCTAAGGAAAGGATTCTTAACTACAAAGTAAATCCTTCATAAGAAAGGATTTGTGATCCTAATCTATATCTTATGAAATTCGGCCAGCCCATGTATATATACAAAAGGATATAATTCCTTTTAGATAAGGATTCTTAACTACCAAATAAATCCACCTAAGAAAATGATTCTTGCTAACCAAGTAAATCCTTCTTAGGAAAGGATTTATGATCCTATATATATATATATATATATATATATATATATATATATATATATATATGTGTGTGTGTGTGTGTGTGTGTGTGTGTGTGTGTGTGTGATTTTCGGTCTGCCCTAAGCATTCTATGAAATAAATTTCGGCCAACCTTGGGACTTTCTAAAGAGAGATTTCGGTCAAGCAACAGAGAATTTTAAGGGAGAAAAAATTAGCTTTTTACTCTAGATAAAATTCGATCAACTCTATGCAACAGTGTGTGAATTTGGCCAAGAAGAGAAAAAAGGGGAACGTTTTTGTTTTCGATAGTATACTAGTATTCTTTACATCAAAAGGGTTTTGTGTACAACATCAAATCAAGGTTCATGTAAGTTTCAATCAAATTGATTGATAATTCATAAGTAGTCGGGCGATTTTGATTTTTCTCTTGGAGGATATTTGTAACTAACAAAAAAATAGATTTTGTTTGTTTCCATCCTCAGGTATACAATTTGAAGAAAGGGAGCCCACACTCCTAGGTGATTCACGATCGTGATTGGATTGGAAGATCTTACGGAATCAATTCGGCGCTTGTTCAATCTTCACGAGAAAAAGGTACGACACTTTTTATATACATCAATTAATCTAGGGTTAAGGTTCTCCTTGCATAAAAGGGAACAAAATTTATTTATACTCAAACCCTAATTTTAATAAATTTTCTCATGCTTCCACTGTGCGTGGTTTTTCCCTAAAATTGGTATCAGAGCCTGGTTGTACCATTGATTAATTGATGTATGTGTACGTGAATCTTTTTTTTTATTGTATATATGCATGTTTTAGAAAGAGATGGCACTCTAGGTATTCACATATATATTTACATTGGAATGTATGGATATATATATATATATATATATATATATATATATGTCTTATATGTGGTTAGTTATTGCTCAATTTTGGTCCTAGAATTTCAATGTAATTTTGTTTTGGGATTGTAACAAAAAGGGTGGTCTATCATCGTCATAATTTCCTTCTTGATAGTTGCTTAGTTCTGTTTATTTTGTTGTTGTAATAAAAAAACTGCTCTTTTGTAATTAAAAAAAACAGCAATAATTTTATTTATAATTCTTCTGTAATACGCTCAAGTTTCGAAAACTGAAAGGTTTAAAGAATTAGGAGCAACCGGAACAAGTTTGGGACCGTGCGAACCGTAGCAACGAACGTGCATGCGAAGAGCACTCATCCACGTTTAGTGTGGCATGGGCTGCGCATGGCAGCCCTATAATAGCCATGGGCTGCGCATGACAGCCCTTTATGGGTTTGTGGCATGCGCACGCCCATGGGTAAGGGCCAAGGGTGCGAACACCCATGGGTGGCAGCCGAGAGAGTCCGGACGACGAAGGTCACGTGAAGACTTGTTCGCCAAGAAAGGAGTTTTTGTATTCCAAGACATGTAATTTACTTTCTTTTCAAGGATGGACCAAAATTGTATCTATTTATATTTTTTGTAAATATTGCAATGTTTGTCATTGTTTCATAACATGTCATATAGAATAGGAGTGCCACTCATATATCTCTTTTGATATGAACATGCATTGAATGGTTTAAGTATCTAAATTGGCATCTAGATAACTTGGTAAATCATTCTTTGGAATTCGATCACACGTCTTAAGCAATTGAGTGGGGGAAGGTATTTTGGAACACCTACGGCCTCCAACTTTAGTTGAGTTTTATGTTTCTTGAATAACCCCCCAAGGGGTATTCATGAATGGAATTTAGCAAGATATTTCCTTACTAGGATAGACTAGACAATTAACCCAAACGATATCTACTCCCAAAGGAGGGATATTCGTGAGGGATTATATTGAAGGTCGATAACTTGGCAACACACTCAATGTAATTTTATTAAAATCCTCCCAAGAGTTCTTGTTAATAAAATTACAAGACTAAAATAGTAAACGTTGGTTGTTATGTTAAAAATTAGGTGGGACCTAGTCCAACTAGTAAATGTTGCGAACTCCCAAAGAAGGCGTGACATTTATAGGTGTTGGATAACCGTTGAATTTTTACGATAGAATTATTTTATTTAATTCAAGATAAATATTCGAAAGTGCTTTATCGTCATTATTAACTTATATAATTTTTTAAAATATAAAGAAATCATGACCCCTTCTCTAATCAAATTCCTAAAAGATAATACTTTAACTGATGATAATTATGTCACATGGAAAAGGGAAAATTGGGTTGTTGTAAGTTGAAAAACAATAAGATCATTCTGTTTATTCCTAAACCACCAAACTAATGAATCTACTCAGGAGCAAAGAGATGAGTATCTGCAGTGGAAGTCTTCAGATGAGATGGCTAAATGTACGTTACATTATGGCCATCATCTCCGACGTGTTGCATCAGCAACATGAAGGAATAGGAGATTGTTGCTGATATAATGATGTCTCTAGAGGAGATGTTTGCAATGAGGTCTAGGACGACTAAGAGAAAGAGGCAGTGACTACTTTTATGAATCTTAGGATGAAACCTGGACAGGGTGTGAAAGATCACATGATGAAAGTCATAGCATATCTTAACATTGCTGAACTGAATAGTGCTGAGATAGATGGCGAGATGAAAACTTGACATGATTGTCAACTTACTATCGGATTCCTTTGGTTTGTTCAAAGTTTGACTACACATTGAACAATAAGGAATACACCTTGCAAGGTCTGATGCAAGATGTTCAAAGCTCCAAAAAGATTCTTGTGAAAGGTAAGGGGTCAAGAGATTCATATGGTTGGTAAGGTTGCTACTGTTAAGACCTGTCAGAAGGTCAAGTAACAACAGAAGAAAAAGCAACTTAGGTCTAACTAGAACGGGTTTTGGGAAAGGAAAAGATTGAATGAGAATGAATTCAACTTGCATTTAAGCAATGGAGTGTTGGTGTCTACTAGTGTAGTGGGAGATAATAGAATCAATTTAGATTCTTATAGGCATTTAGTTTTAATAAACGTTTATTATGTACCACAATTCAAGAGGAATTTAATTTTGGTCTCCTGTCTAAATAAATTTGGATAATCGGTTACTTTTAATAAAGGTTTTATTATTAGTAAGAATAACAAACTTGTTTTGTAAAGGTATATTGGAAAACGGTTTATTCTATTTGCATGGAAATATCTCTCACTTATTAGACACTGAATCAACGGAACCTAATCATAAAAGAGTAAAATTATCAAAAGATGAAACCAACCTATGGCATTTGCACCTAGGTCATATTAACCTTAATAGGATTAAAAGATTGGTAAGCGACGGACCTCTAAGTGACTTAAAGGTTTATGATCTACCAACTTGTGAATCTTGTTTGGAAGGTAAAATGACCAAAAGGTCATTTACGACCAAAGACGCAAGAGCCATCGAATGTTTAGGATTCATACACACTGATGTGTGTGGACCTATGAGCATTCAAGCTAGAGGTGGATATGAGTACTTCTTCACTTTCACGAATGATCACTCAAGACTTGGCTATGTGTATCTCTTGAGACATAAGTCGGATGCTTTTGATATGGTCAAAGCATTTAAAGCTGAAGTAGAAAATCAGCTTGAGAAACGTATAAAAATCTTGAGGTCCGATCGTGGTGGAGAAAGTCTATCTGGTGAGTTTCAGCAATATCTTATTGATAATGAAATAATTTCTCAGTTTTCTAAACTAGGCACACCTCAACAAAATGAGGTGACAGAAAGAAGAAATAGAACTCTTTTGGATGTGGTTAGGTCTATGTTGAGTTATTCAACGCTCCCTAATTCTTTTTGGGGATATGTTTTACAAACTACATTGTACATTCTAAACGATGTACCATCTAATTCGGTTCTTAAAACACCGCATGAGTTGTGAACCGGGCGAAAGCCTAGTCTACAACACTTAAGGATATTTGGATGTCTTGCGCACGTGTTAAAAGGAAAGACAGAAAAGATGGAGTCCCGTTCATAAACATGCATATTTGTAGGGTATCCAAAAGGAACAAAAGGATATTAATTTTATAGTCATTCAGATCTTAAAGTATTTGTTTCGACAAGTGCTAAATTTTGGAAATGATGTAGGTGTATTGACATCAATAAAAGAATGGTTAGCAAAACAATTTGATATGAAGGACTTAGGAGAAGCAAGTTATATTCTTGGTATCCAAGTCATAAGGGATAGAAAGAATAGAACGATTGCATTATCCCAAGCTTCATACATAGATAAAATCATGTCTAGGTTTTCCATGCAAGATTCCAAGAAAGGTATGTTACCTTTCAGACATGGAATCAAACTTTTTATGGAACAAGTTCCTAAGAATGAGCATGAAGAGCAACTCATGAGTAGGGTTCCATACGCATCGGCAGTTGGAAGTCTCATGTATGCAATGCTCTGCACTAGACCATATATTTGTTTTGTTACGGGCATAGTTAGCAGGTTTCAATCGAAACCAGGTCCTGATCAATGGACGGCAGTCAAGCATATTTTCAAGTATCTTAGGAGAACGAGAGATTATATGCTTTTACACTCTATAGAGAATTTAATTCCCGTTTAGTATAAAAATTTTGATTTTCAGTTAGATTCTGACTCCAGGAGATCAACATCAGGATCTATGTTTACTATTGGAGGAGGGGCAGTCATTTGAAGGAGTATCAAACAATCTTGTATTGCTGATTCCACCATGGAAGCCGAGTATATAGCCTCATACGAGACTGCTAAAGAGGTTGTCTGGCTCCGCCAATTCTTGATTGACTTGGAAGTGGTTCCTAATGCGAATAAGCAGATCACTATCTATTGTGACAATAATGGAGCAGTTGCTAATTTGAGAGAACCAAGAAGTCATAAAAGAGGGAAACACATTGAAAGAAAGTATCATCTTCTAAGAGAAATTGTGCATCGAGGTTACATGATGATTACCAAGATCGCGTAAGCTGAAAATCTAGCGGATCCCTTTACAAAGGCTCTTCCATAAAAGAGTTTTGATGGGCATCTAGAGAACATGAGGATGAGAGATATGACACATTTGCTATAGAGCAAGTGGGAGATTGTTAGGATTATGCTCGATAGCAAGAGTATAATAATGAATTTGACAATCTTTTCATATTAATAAAGTGATTTCTAGTTTAGCGAATCTTATTGCATTTATAGTTTAATTATTATAATTGTCAAAAGTAAATAGTCATAACGTCAAAAAACTATGAGAAAAAAAGAATTGTTCATACATCTAGATATGTATGAGGTAGACACAATTATGTAGTTAGTCTTGAATAATATTCACAACTTAAGATAAATGGTTGGGCGTCTTTATCTTGTCAAAGTTGTAGATTCTTTTGCTAGCATTTGAGTGGGATCAAATGTGTTATGATGAGTCTAAAATCATCAAAGTGCGGTGTCTTTGGGCAAAACAATCTAGTGCACTGGGTGCATTGAATAGGATCACAATGAAATACTTTATCTAGAACCGTCAATGGATAAAAGTTTTCATTTGAAGACAATCGGAGAGTCTATCTCAATTCTGAGATAAATGATGGACTTATGGTTGCAAGTGTTATCATTTGAGCTATCAATGAGTACGATTATATAGCATAGTCGATCATCAATAGTTTGGTGGTATTCATTTGTTAATCGATAGAGAACTTCATTTATAGATATGGACATCGTGGCTCCATTTATTGAATGAGAGTAGAATACCATCATATGGATGTTTTGAGGTTTTGGATATTAAATCTTAACGTTAAGTTTTCACTAGTGACTATTAAAACATGGCTTCTGGACAAGTCAAAATATCCAAGTTCAAAATATGGTCATATGAGTAAATATGGTAACTTGGAGAGCTATAGGTGGTCTATGAGCTCTTGGCGATTACTGGTAATCTTCACGAGGATACACTTTCTCAAATAAGGTTGTCTAGGGTATGAATGAGTAACATCAACTTATTCTATCTTTATTTAAGAGTTCAATTTTAGTTTTTTAGTGAAATGAACTAAAATTAAATAGATCGGACCTAAGTGAATCATTTGTTGATTGTGATTAGGTTGTGTCTATTGGAGCTTAAATTTAGATAGCCCACCAAGATCCCCAGTCCACATGAACTTGCATGGATCACTTGATATATTCTACCTAACCAATTTAAGGGTCCATCTAGAATTGTATTAAAGCATGTGAACTTGTTTCTTTTTGTAAGAAGATGTCTAGTTCACTTGTGGACTTTTTATTAAGGTCCAGTGGATTTAATGAAATAAGAAAAAAATATATATGGCCCATATACATGTGTTGGGCGGCAAGGCAATTAAGAATAGCTTAAATTATATTATTTTTATTTATTATTTAATTAAATGGAAATTAATTAATTTGTTGTTTAACTAATTATTTAATTCAAAGTCAAAATATTTTTCCTAGTAGGAGTTGGTCTCCTAAAATTATATTATTGTTGGTAGTATAATTAATATTAAAAACTATATTTTACAAGTAGATAAATAAATCTACCTAAGGAAAGGATTCTTAACTACCAAGTAAATCCTTCTTAGGAAAGAATTTGTGATCCTAATCTATATCCTACGAAATTCGGCCAGCCCATGTATATATACAAAATGATAGAATTCTTTTTAGATAAGGATTCTTAACTACCAAATAAATCCACCAAAGGAAAGGATTCTTGCCAACCAATTAAATCCTTCTTAGGAAAGGATTTATGATCATATATATATATATATATATATATATATATATATATGTGTGTGTGTGTGTGTGTGTGTGTGTGTGTGTGTGTGTGTGTGTGTGTGTGGGTGTTATTTTAGGACATCCCTAAGCATTCTACGAAATAAATTTCAGCCAAGCTTGAAACTTTCTAAAGAGAGATTTCGTTCAACCAAGAGAGAATTTTAAGGGAGAAAAAATTTGGTTATTACTCTAGACAAAATTCGATCAACTCTAAGCAATAGTGTGTGAATTCAGCCAAGAAAAGAAAAAATTGGAACGTTTTTGTTTTCGATAGTATACTAGTATCCTTTACATCAAAAGGGTTTTGTGTACAACATCGAATCAAGGTTCACGCGAGTTTCAATCAAATTGATTGATAATTCACAAGTGGCCGGACGTTATTGATTTTTCTCTTGGAGGATATTTGTAACTAACAAATAAATAGATTTTGTTTGTTTCCATCCTCAGGTATACAATTTGAAGAAAGGGAGCCCACACTCCTAGATGATTCACGTTCGTGATTAGATTGGAAGATCTTACGGAATCAATTCGGCATTTGTTTAATCGTCACGAGAAAAGGGTACGACACTTTTTATATAAGTCAATTAATCTAGGGTTAAGGTTCTTGTTATATAAAAGGAAAAAAAAATATTTATACCCAAACCCTAATTTTAATAAATTTTCTCACGCTACTGCTGCGCGTGGTTTTTTCCCTATACGCACTCCCATGTGAGCAGCCGAGGGAGTCCAAACGATGAAGGTCGCGTGAAGACTTTTTCGCCAAGAAATCAGTTTTTTTTTATATATTCCAAGACGTGTAATTTACTTGCTTTTTTAAAATGGACCAAAATTGTAGCTATATATATTTTTGTAAATATTGCAATGTTAGTCATTGTTTAATAACATGTCATATGGAATAGGAATACCACTCGTATATCTCTTTTGGTATGAACATGCATTGAATGATTTAGGTTTCTAATTGGCATCTAGATAACTAGATAAAACATTCTATGGAATTCGATCACACACCTTAAACAATTAGTGGGAGAAGGTGTTTTGGAACACCTACGGCCTCCAAGTTTAGTTGAGCTTTATGTTTCGTGTAATAACTTCCCAAGAGATATTCATGATTGGAATGTAGTAAGATACTTCCTTACAAGGATAGACTAGATAATTAGCCCAAACGATATCTACTCCCAAAGGAGGGATATTCGTGAGGGATTATATTGAAGGTCGATAACTTGGTAACACACTCAATGTGAGTTTATTAATATCTTCCCAAGAGTTCTTGTTAATAAAATCACAAGGCTAAAATTAAAAACGTTGGTTGTTAAGTTAACAATTAGGTGGGACCTAGTCCAACTAGTATATATTGTGAATTCCCAAGGGAGGCCTAACATTTATAGGTATTGGATCACCATTAAAATTTTACGATTGAATTATTTCATTTAATTCAAGATAAATATTTGAAAGTGCTTTATCCTGATTATTTACTTATATAATTTTTTTATTGTTCAGAAATCATGAACCCATCCTTAATCAACATCCTAAAAGACAATACTTTAACTGGTGATAATTATGTCACATGGAAAAGGAAAATTGGTCTTTTTTTGCAATCTGAAAAGCATAAGTTCATTCTGTGCACTCCTAAACCACCTACTTCTACTAATGAATCTACTCGGGAGCAAAGAGATGAGTATCAACAGTGGGAGTCTTCAGATGAGATGGCTAAATATTACATTATGGCCACCATCTCCGACATGTTGCAACAACAACATGAAGGAATAGAGACTGATGCCGATATAATGATGTCTCTATAGGAGACGTTTGTTATGAGGTCTATAACGACTAAGAGAGAGGCAGTGACTGCTTTCATGAATCTTAGGATGAAACCTTGACAAGCTGTGAAAGATCACATGATGAAAGTCATAGTACATCTCAGTATTGCTGAACCAAATGGTGCTGAGATAGATGGTGAGACGAAAATTGACATGATTTTCAACTCACTGATGGATTCCTTTGATCAATTCAAGTTGGACTACACCTTGAATAATAAGGAATACACCTTGAAAGGCCTGATGGAAGATGTTCAAAGCGGCGAAAAAATCCTTATGAAAGGAAAATGTCAAGAGATTCATACCGTAAGTAAGGCTGCTATTGTTAAGACCCATAAGAAGGTCAAGAAACAACAAAAGAAAAAGCAACTAGGACCTACTAAGAAGGAGACAAAGAAAGTAACCAAGATCAAAGGGAAGTGTTTCCTTTGTGGTGAAAAAGGACATTAGAAAAGAAATTGCCCAGAGTCTCAGGACAAGAAGGAAGAAGGTTATATTAATTATCTTGAAACATGTTTTTTGGCAGATACTATGGTATCTTGGATCATAGACTCCAGAGCCACTAAACATGTTTGTTTTTCCTCACAGGGGTTTAAGGAAAGGAGAAGGCTTAATGAGAACGAATTCCACTTGCGTTTAGGCAATGGAGCGTTGGTGTCTGCTAGTTCAGTGGGAGATATTAGAATTAGTTTAGATTCTTATAGGCATTTAGATTTAACAGTATTTATTATGTACCTCAATTCAAGAGGAATTTAACTTTAGTTTCATGATTAAATAAATTTGGTTATTCGGTTACTTTTAATAAAGCTATTATTATTAGTAAGAATGAAAAAACAATTTGCAAAGGTACATTGGAAAATGGATTATTCTATTTGCATGGAAATATCTCTCACTTGTTAGACATGGAATCAACGGAACCTAATCATAAAAGAGTAAAATTATAAAAATATGAAACCTACCTATGGCATTTATGCCTAGGTCATATTAACCTTCATAGAATTAAAAGATTGGTAAGTGACGGACCCCTAAGTGACTTAAAGGTTGATGATCTACCAACTTGTGAATCTTGTTTGGAAGGTAAAATGACCAAAAGGTCATTTACGACTAAAGGCACAAGAGCCATCAAATGTTTAGGATTGATACACACAGATGTGAGTGGTCCTTTGAGCATTTAAGCTAGAGGTGATATGAGTACTTCATCACTTTCACGGATGATCACTCAAGATTTGGCTATGCGTATCTCATGAGACATAAGTCGGATGCTTTTGACATGTTCAAAGCATTTAAAGTTGAAGTAGAAAATCAGTTTGAGAAACGCATAAAAATCTTCAGGTCTAATCATGGTGGAGAATATCTATCTGGTGAGTTTCAGCAATACCTTATTGATAATGGGATAATTTCTCAGTTTTCTGCACCAGGTACACTTCAACAAAATGGGGTGGCAGAAAGAAGAAATAGAACTCTTTTGGACATGGTTAGGTCTATGTTGAGTTATTCAACGCTCCCTGGTTCTTTTTGGGGATATACTTTACAACCCGATATGTACATTCTAAATTATGTACCATCTAAGTCAGTTCCTAAAACACTGCATGCGATGTGGACCGGGCGAAAGCCTAGTCTACAACACTTAAGGATAGTTGGATGTCCTGCGCACGTGTTAAAAGGAAAGACAGATTCATAAACAAGCATATTTGAATAGTATCCAAAAGGAACAAAAGGATATTATTTCTATAGTCCTTCAAATCTTATAGTATTTGTTTTGACAAAAGCTAAATTTCTGGAAGAGGACTATATGAATAATTTCGTGCCTAAGAGTAGAATTGTACTGAATGAGCTTTCAGGAGATACAATTCCACACGAAGTTTCACAACCAAGCCCAATTGTAAGTTCTGTACCAACACAAGATCAATAATCTACCATACCTCGTCGTAGTGGGAAGGTTAGTAAACAACTCAAAAGATACATCGAACTAGGAGAATCTGTAGAGAATCTCCCGGACGACGATGATCCCTATACGTACAAGAAAGCAATGGAAGATGTTGATTGTCGCCATTGACAAAAGGCAATGCAATCCAAAATTGAATCTATGTTCAAAAACAAAGTCTGGTCTGTTGTAGAATTGCCTAAAGGGATAAAACCCATTGGGTACAAAGGGGTATACAAGAGGAAAAGAAGAATGGATGGAAATGTGGAAACCTTTAAAGCTAGATTGGTAACTAAATGTTATACACAGAAGGAAGGTATCGATTATGAAGAACCCTTCTCTCATGTCGCTATGCTTAAATCCATTAGGATACTCTTATCCATTGCGGCATCTCTAGACTTAGAGATTTGGAAAATGAACGTCAAGACAGCTTTCATTAATTGAAGTCTTGACGAAAGCATCAATGTGATACAACCGGAATGATTCATTAAAAAAGGCCAAGAGGAAAGGGTATGCTGGTTGCAAAGATCCATATATGGATTGAAGCAATCATCCAGATCCTGGAACATAAGGTTCGATCAGGCCATGAAAAGTTTTGGATTTATTCAAAACCATGATGAACCTTGTGTATACAAAATAATTAAAGGCAACCAAGTTGGTTTTCCTAGTTCTTTACGTTGATGATATACTACTCATCGGAAACGATGTAGGTGTATTGACATCAATAAAAGAATGGCTAGCAAAACAATTTGATATGAAGGACTTAGGAGAAGCAAGTTATATTCTTTGTATCCAAGTCATAAGGGATAGAAAGAATAGAACGATTGCATTATCCCAAGCTTCATACCTAGATAAAATCTTGTCTAGGTTTTTCATGCAAGATTCCAAGAAAGGTATGTTACCTTTCAGACATAGAATCAAAACAAGTTCCTAAGAATAAGCATGAAGAGCAATTCAAGAGTAGGGTTCCATTTGCATCGGCAGTCGGAAGTCTCATGTATGTAATGCTCTATGCTAGACCAGATATTTGTTTTGTTGTGGGCATAGTTAACAGGCTTCAATCGAAACCTGGTCCTGATCACTGGACGGCTGTCAAGCATATTTTCAAGTATCTTAGGAGAACGAGAGATTATATGCTTGTATAATCAATAGGTCGCCCCTGCATTTTTCAAATCAAAAGGCATTACTTTATAGCAAATGGTACCTCGTTCTGTGACGAAAGTTGTTTTTTCCATGTCGTCGGGATGCATCAAGATCTGGTTGTAGCCTGAGTATATGTCCATAAAGCTGAGTAACTCGTGTCCTGCTATTGCGTGGACCAACATATCGATATGAGGAAGTGGAAACGAATCTTTGGGATAGGTCTTGTTGAGATCCGTGAAGTCTATACAAAATTGCCATTTCTCGTTATACCTCCTTACAACCACGACGTTTGCCAGCCAGTCGTGATATTTCACTTCTTTGATTGATGCGATATTAAGTAACTTATAGATCTCTTCGTTGATTACTTTGTTTCTTTCTGGGATGAATTTCATTAGCTTTTGTTTCACGGGCCGGTAACCCGAGTCCACCTGCAACTGATGAACTATTACCTAAGGGTCAATACCGACCATGTCTGAATACGACCAGGCAAAGCTGCTACGTCGTCCCTTCAATAATTCACATAAGCGCTAACGGACTTTGGATGGCAATCTTGATCCAATAAACACCTTTCGCTCTGGATGCTCATGGTCGATCGACACCTCGCCGAGTTCCTCCACCTTCGGTTCTTCTGTGGTTGAGTCAACTTTGGATTCCTGTAATTGCTATAACTCCTCCTCATTTTTCTTCATGGCATTCTGGTAGCATTCTCTCGCCGCCCTTTGCTCCTCTTTTATTTCTCGCACCCCCTATCTGGTTGGGAATTTAATCATTTGATGATAGGTCAACGGTATTGCTTTCAACTCGTGTGCCCACGGCCTGCCCATAATGGCATTGTATAGTGATTGGCAGTCGAGCACCAGGAAATTGATGTAGAGATTTACTCATTCGGCATATACTTGTAGTACGACCTCTCCTAAGGTGCTTTTCTGATCCCCACTGAACCCTGTCATTATAGTCGTTCACCGACTGAGTTTGGACTCATCAACCTGCATTTCTCTAAGAGCACTATTAAACAAAATGTTACATGAGATACCATTATCAACTAAAATGTGTTTTGTTAAATAATTCGTGATATGTAATGAAATAACAAGTGCATCATGGTGAGGAGAGAACAAATCTGATTTATCCGTAGACTTGAAAGTGACGATCTCGTCGACACTAGAGAGGTGCTCCCGATTGGGTCTAATTTCCATATTCGACACTTATCGTGTGTGCCTATTTGATGCAGAATAACTCACTCTACTAACTTCCGAATCTCCCGCGATGTAATTGACTATCCTATCTTGTTGAGGGGGCATCGGAGGACTACTCTCTTTGCCTTTCCGTTTGTTGTCATGTCGAACGAATGTTTGCTTCCTTTTGTCTGTTAAGAATTCTTGCAGATGTCCTTGCTTGAAGAGCTCTGTGACTTCAAGTTTGAGGGCGATACAATCCTCCATTCGATGGCCAAGATCCCCGTGGAACTCATATTGTAACCTTGCATCCATATGTTCAGGAGGGGCACTCATTTTTCATGGCCACTTTGTCGTCCTACCTATCTCCCGCATCCTTGCTACAAGGTCGATTGGTTTGATACAAAGGTTATATTCTGGAGCACGGACTTACGGTCGACTTGATCTCGATTGATCTCGACCATATGGTTGTCTGTCATTCAAACTTTCTTGCTGACGTTGTGAGTTTCGCCTACTATTTGTCAGGTACAGTTTTGCCCTCGCATCGTTCAACCTTTTTTCCACCCTATCGTTTCTTCTGTTGACATGGTTGTTGATCTTTCCTACAAAACTGGCCTCATCTTCCTCCTATTTGATTTAAGCCCACACCTTTTCCAATACATCTCCATTGTTCTGCATGGATACTTGGTGAGTTCTTTATATAAATTGGAATCGAACCTAAGGCCTTTCCTAAAGGCGCATATGGTGGTCACTTTGTTACAATGGGAGATCTACACTGTCTCTAGGTTGAAGCAAGTTTTCACTGTGCCTTTACATTATCGTGTATAAGTCGTCCGATTGCTTTTCCAATTTGTGACTGCTCGCGAATTTCTCCACGAATGTGTCTGTAAGCTGTGCAAAAGAAGTAATTGAATTGTTAGGTAAATATGTATACCATTGTAAAGTTGGGCCATTAAGGCTGGACCCAAAGGCTTTGCACATGCACGCTTCTCGTAGGTCACGTGGGATTTCCATTTTGAACATTCTTTTCTTATACTGGGCGATGTGGTCTTCCGGGTACGTTGTTCCTTCATACTGCTTCATATTCGGGAAGCTAAATTTCCTGGGCATTTCGACTAGTGCGGTCGCATAACCAAAAGGTGAATCGGTGAAGCTGTTCGTTGTGCTTTTCTTTATTGGGTTGAGACTCCTGGAATCCTTTGAATGAGGGCCTCCATTTCTATAAACCTACGAGATAGTTCCGTGTTAGTAGATATAGGTAGGGCAGATCCGGGTTTTACCAAGCCCGATGTCGACTGAATTGTTATCGATGTCTATAGTTCATGGTCGGGTCCTACGGCATTACATTTCAGACCGACAGGTTATTGAGATCAATTTCTGCCAGAGCTGTCTGGGGTGTCTACCGCCCATCTCTATGACTCCTCCCGGTTTTATCGGAGCCGTTCGATCGATTATTAATTCGGCATTTAGTGTCGGGGTTGTGCTGCTTGGTGTTGTACCGTCGATCTGTGTCCTTAGCTCGATATTGGCACCCGGATCGCAGCATTTTTTGCCTCAAACTCTCGTAACTTCTCTGTGTTTGCTGTCATTTGGGCTGTCAATGCGGCGATCTGCTCCTCAACGGTTGGCGCGTTTCCATCCCCTAACATATTGATAAATCGACCAACTGGTTAGACTAGTTTGTTTGAAAAGTTGCTATGGGCCCCACGGTGGGTGCCAAATTGTAGCTGGTCAAACTACAGTTAGTTGTTAGGCCCAAGGTAACTTTGGTCGAATTGGAAAAAATTATAATGTTGCCTCCTTTGTAAACCTGCCAAAGTAGATGGTCTGTTGACTCGGACTGTTGGTTTTCTTTATCGAGCCTGCAAAAGAACAAGAACAAAGCAATATATATTGATGGTGGGGTTAGTTTCTTAGTCTTAGGTATGCTTGGGTTGAGCAATTTTTAGCCATGATTCTTGAATAAGGATCAGATTCAACTCTAATGGGCAAAAATTATATGAACAAAGTTTTGATGCGCTAGATGAGCTTGCTTTTACCTCCAATTTTTCTTCAGACCCCGAGCTCTGTTATTTAATGGTTAAGAACTTATTTCCAACGTTCATACGTCAGTTACTAAAGGTTGGCGAGATTCGTGGAGAGATTTCCTCCCTTTTGAATCCTCATTGAATCAACGGTTACCTATTATTTGTAACCGACATCTAACTTGGTCTTTAAATCCACCCCCTCCGTATGTGTAAGGTTTGGGATGAATCAGTGTAATGGGTCTGGATAAGACCTAACATTCATGAAGGCCTTGTCTGTTGGGCCTATAAACCATTTTTTGGCTACCACAAACGCGCCCTAATCAATTATTTTCTTTGTAATTAGTGTAGTTATTATGTTGTAGAATCCTTTTGTTGATTATTAAATTGCACTTAGAACTATAAGTTAAATGCAGCCAATTTCTACTTTCTAGTAGAAACACATACACTAGGCTTGTTGCATTTTGTTTGTTGCTAGTTTCATTCGCAAACAACCTCTATATGAATCCCCAATTAGAAAGTATCTTTAATTTTTGAGAAAGACAATGTTGATAAGGTTTTTGAATCGATAATTGTTGGTAGATCAAATACAAATGTGGTGTGAAGTGTGAAGGATATGAAATGTGATAAATAAGAGGGTGGAGCTGCATGAAAAAAGGATATAGTGCCACATCGATCGAAAAGAAAAGGCCAGGACCTGCAAGCCACTCCACTATAAACAACGCTTGGCATGATAAGAAAATTGTGGAGTCGCATAAAACGAACTAATCTTTTGCCTTTTACTAGAGAATGAAAAGCCCAAAAATCTCCAGTTGAATTTTTGTAAGTCAGTGGGCACGAATAATGATAGAACAAAAATTATAGTAGATCGTGCGCTACGAGATCCTGTAAAAAATAAGAAGGTAGAATGGAGTGAGTAGGGGGTGTCCCGTTGGAGATTGTTTGATGCTCAAGTTAGATAATTTATCTAAAAGTAAAAATAGTTTCAAATTAACAATTAAATTGAATAAAATGTAAATCAAACTGTAAATAAAATTGGCTGAGTCCTGGGTGGTGTCTGATCGGTCTATTTCTGTACATGTTTTAGATCCCTATTTCCTATTATTTGTGCTTTTTCTTGGGTAAAATTAGGTATATTATGTGTTTGTTGAGCATGTATAGGTCACATTCCATTCAAGAGGTATTAGATGTTATTTTGGAGAAAAAGAGCAAAAAGTCGATTTTCGGCCAGTGCAGAACATTCATATTACGAGACCAATATCTCTCAGCTATGATCGAATTGTGTGTCCTACTACCTATGGATTGAAAGCCCCGGAAGTCTAGTTTCCGGCGCACTTTACAGATCGTAATTCTGATATTCCTAGAAGAGGTTATGCTCAATTTAGTAACTGAAGGTCAGTGCTGGATCGTCAACCGTGGCCTAGACCGCCGTCCAGGCACAAGACCTAGCCAACGGTCTACGGAGCGGAAATTGGTAGAGAAATTCCACGGTCTGGACCACGGTGACCTCCTGAGAGACCCAGGTCGCGGTTTGACGGATTTTTGGCTGAAAACTACTCTGAATTGGTCCAGAATTGTTCCTAAACTTTCCAAATCAAATTCTAATAATTTTAGAAGACCAAAACATGTTTGGGAAACTTCCAAAACTCAAATTATGAGTCAAACATCAAAAGAGGAAATTCAATTTAGGAAAGGATTCTCATTCCTTGTTTCATTCTACTTTCCCACTTGATGGATTTCCTAAACCTAAGAAGAATTGGGGGTTCACTAGGAAAAATAACCTATAAATATTTCCTATTCTTTGCAATTCAAGGGGAGAGAAGCCAAGGGAGGTCCCAAGCCACCAAGGGGGCTGTCCCCCACCACTCCATCACCATACAATTTACATTCATCTTTGCACATCGAAGATTGAAGATGAAGAAGAATTCATCAATGGGTTTTATTGTTTCTTTCTCTTCTCTTTCTATTTTCATGATGTGTAACTAATTCCATAACTAGGGAATCAATGTGAACCTTTTGTGAATGCTCATGTTTGGATTAATAATATTAATTCATCAACTCGATTCTTGATTTGTTCATTGCTCTTAATTGCTCCACTCTCATTAGTTTTAATATTTATTCACACCATAGACCAAGGGTGGATAATTATTTGGCAATATTTTAGGGTTAAGACTATCTGAGAATTAGGTTTAGAGTATAGACCAAACCTGACTTTGATTAATGCTCTTTTGAACGAATGAATTTTATCTTTAGCATAGACCAAGCAAAGTATAGAATTTGGTTCTTATTTCTTTTGCTTAACGGGTTTCCGATCATTGTTCACATCATAGACCAAGGGTGAATAGTGGTTGGAAATACTTGACTCATCCTGCGGTCATACAGTAATAGTCATATTAAAGATAAAGAATGAACCCTTGAATTGATTAAATTTTGTTTACAAATTAATCCATGCATTGAGTGTTCATAATTGGGGATCATTGATGACCTAGTGTTTTCTCACCCTTGGTCACAACCAAATCTTTTTAATTGCTTTCTTAGTTTTAATTTAATTTAGTTTTAGTTTGAATCAATCAACATCAATCTCTTGGTTACTTTCGGTTTAACTTTAATTAGAATTGGATTTAACCAGATAAATCTCTAATCCTCGTGGGAACGATCCTTACTTGCCGTTGTACGATATCTTCACGATTCGTGCACTTGCGAGTATTGTTTTTATAAACACGATTACAACGCATCAAGTTTTTGGCGCCGCTGCCGGGGATTAGTTGAATTTATTTGTTATTTCTAGTTTCAGTTTTAGTTATTTTTGTTTTTTGTTTTGTAGTAGTCATTAATTAATAGTTTTTATTCTTGTTTTTTCTTTTCTTTTTCTTTTTATTTCCTTTTTCTTGTTTTCTTTTTTAGGTTCAATGAACTTCTACGGACAGCATGCTTATGATGAGAAAAGAGAAACAATTCATGGATTTACTATGCAACTAGCTTATTTAAGTCAACAGATAGAGGGGATGATTTCGATGACTCCGAGGAGAAAACAAAGGGTTTGCAAGATATGTGGAATGGTTGGTCATGATCTATGGGGCTGCCATTTGAGAGGAGAATTTCCAGAATATGTTGAAAAACAGACTCAAGCGTTGAATTCCTACAACATGAGGCCTATGCATGAACCATTTGAAAATTCCTACAATTCGTGGCCTATCAATGAATCATATGGAAATTTCCATAGTCAGTGGTCAAGTTATGAATCATATGACAATACTTACAACCCGGATTGGAGGAATCGTCAAGACTTCTCGTGGAGCAACAATAAAGTCAATACCTATGAGCAGCCGGTCTCACCATCATTGGAGAATACAATGAAGCAATTTATACAAACTATGGACCAAATGATGAATCAGCAAGATAAGAGATTCCAAGACACTGATGTGAGAATGCCAAATTTTGAAGCTTCATTAAGAAAGATAGAAACACAAATTGGGAAATTGATAGAAGATTTTGAAAAGGAGGAGCCTAAAGAATTCCCCTGCCAAACGGAGCAGGAAGAAGCTACCAACATCCCTTCAAATGATGAGATTATCAATACCATAGTAACCCACGAATTTTCTAACGATTTTTCTAGTGTTGTAGATGAAGAAGTTGAAAAGGAGGAGATGGAAGAAAAAGCGAAGAAAGCGGAAGATGTCCCTTTTGAGGCACCGCTCCTATACAAGGAACTCAAGCCTTATGTTCCTCCCATAGCTTTTCCGAGCAGCCTACGTAACATCAAATGGAATAAGTGGTTTTCTGAACTTATTTCACCATACTTTATATTGAACATTTACTTGCCTTTGCTTATTGTGTGTAGGAACATGCCGACACGTGAAGTTTTTTTCCAAGATATGATCGCACGCAAGCTTAAATTTGAGACATTGGAATTTGGTTGAGTTTTACAAGCATCTGTCTTGCCGAGACATTAAATAAAGCGCTTGGTGGGAGGCAACCCACCTAGGTAATTTTTTGTTTTTGTTTTTGTTTTAGTTTTAAATTTTTTGTTTTTGTTTTAGTATTTAGTTTTTGTGTTTGAAGTTCTTGCCTTCCATACTTTTTCTTTATTTGTTGTCCATATTTTTAATGTCATATAAACATTGAGGACAATGTTTAGATTAAGTTTGGGGGTGTAAATTCATGTTTATTTTATTTTATTGAGCGATTTGTTCAAATCTACGAAAAAATAACCTGTTTTGAAATTTTTTGAGGCAAACGTTTTATTAAAACTGTATTCATTGGTGAGGAAATAAATTTTTCTGTCCATTAAAAGTTCTTCGATTTTTCGATACAAATCTAACGGTATAAAGAACGTAAAATTCTGGACAGTATTTTAAAAGTTATGAATGTTTCTTCGACCAAAGGTCATGGGCGATGCCCTGTTTTTACAATTCTGCACGTGGACTATTTCGATGTCTGTTTTCTCATTTTTATGATTCGAATTTTGAAATACTTTATAAATGAAAAGTGTGCATTTATATGTCTAGTTTCTTGTGTTAAAATATGGTTAAATTTTATTTAGTATTTTGAGAGATATAAATTAAAGAACAAACATATGTCTTTTTAGAAAGTCACCAATTTTGAATCGTTTGTCCTCTATTTTTCGATGCTTCTTTTGTTTGCTTTAAGGGCCGTAATAAATGGTTTATTCACTGAGTTTAAACTAATGGCTTGCCACTTAGAGTAGTGCATTGCATTTTTCAAAATTTATGGCATGCTCTTGATATGATAGTAGATAGGATGCTTAGTTGGATAACCATGATTAATAGTGGAAACTACCCTTATGAGTTCACTAAGCCAAAAAGCTTACATCAATATCATTATAGAGGGTTCTTTAGTTTCTACTCCTAAACACTCATTAAGTTCTTAGCATTAGAAATTGATCTCAATAGGTTATGCATTGGATATTAAATAACATTCATCATAAAAAGATATCACATGTGAATTTTGCTCTTGTTTTGGTTGAACCATTAGAAGTGATATAGGCAATGTGTACTTTAACTCACTTAAAAGACTTAAATATTTCCTGCCTTATGTTTGTGCTCCATAGCCAATTTTGAAGCCAAACACTATAAGCCTTTTTCTTTCATCACCCACACTAACTTAACCTTAATGAGCCATATATTAGCCGTACCTTATAGCTTGGGATCATATTGAGGTGATGAAGATAATTGAAGAGAGTTCGAAATTGGTGATTTGTGATGTGCATGTACTAATACAAAGCTAGAAGATCAAATGCAAAGAAGGTGTTGGAAGAACTATGTAATTGATGTACAATTTCTCATCTTATAAAAAAAAAGAATGATAAAAAAAAAGAAAAAAAAAAGATAAATGAATGAGATCGAATATAAGTGAAAGGGAAAGAGCTTTATTATGAAAGTGATAGAAATCAAAATCAACCCAAGAAGGAGAATTAACGAAAATTGTTTAAGAAGCCCGGATGCAAGTGGAATGAAGAATTTGAAGAAATTCAATAGAGTATGAAGATTACCGAAGAATTTCTTGAAATGATCCTAGGTTTGTTTGTTATCCTTTTCCCATTCTTTCTTAACCTTCACCCAATGGTCCCGTTACAACCAAAGAAAAGACCTAATTGATCTTTTAGGGATGCTAACTCGAGAGTAAAGGTAAACATGTGCTCTATCTTGTTCTTAATATCTGATTTCATTCATGAGATCCTTTGTATAAAATCAAACGTTCTTTTTATTATATATTCATATGCGATTATATCTTTAAATTTCTTGTGCATAAACTTCATTCGCATATGCTTGATGAGTGTATTTGTCTAGGTTATGTGTGAAATCAATAAGTGACATCCTGTGAGAATTAGAGTCGAGACGAATTATATCTATGGCATTTAACGAATGCGTTTTTGAGGCTAGAGTGTCTTGAGTATGGGCTTTTCATTTAAAAATAAGCATGCATTCAAATTTGTGGCATAATTTTAGTCTTTATTCAGTGGCTCTAGCATGTATTGGTTTTGAATGGTACATTTGAGTTTGCGTTTTAATTATTTGGTTTTTCGTAGAAATATGTTTGTGGGTAGCATAGCTGTAAACCCTCAGGAGACAAAACTCCTCCTACTAGGGACACCTAGAGGTTTAAAGGCTTATAGCATACGCTCAATGCTATCGTGTTCCCTATGAAAGTGGCTTAGTTTATTTTTATTTTATTTTTAGATTTTCGTTTGTTTTTAGTTTTTGTTTTTATTCTAGTTTTGCTCGAGGACTAGCAAAAGATAGGTTTAGGGGTATTTGATCAGTCTATTTCTGTACATGTTTTAGATCCCCATTTCCTATTATTTGTGTGTTGTTCTTGGGTAAAATTAGGTATTTTATGTGTTTTTTGAGCATATATAGGTCATATTCCATTCAAGAGGTGTTAGATGTTATTTTGGAGAAAAAGAGCAAAAAATCGATTTTCTGCCAGTGCAGAACAGTCATATTGCGGGGATAATATCTCTCAGCTCTGATCGAATTGTGTATTCTACTACCTATGAATTGAAAGCCCCGGAAGTCTAGTTTCCAACGCACTTTACGGATCCAATTCCGATATTCCTAGAAGAATTTATGCTCAATTTAGTAACTGAAGGTCAGTGCTGGATCGTCAACCGCAGCCTAGACCGCCATCCAGGCACAAGACCAAGCCAGCAGTCTACGGAGCGGAAATTGGCAGAGAAATTCCGCGGTCTGGACCGCAGTGACCTCCGGAGCGATCCAGGCCACAGTTTGACGGATTTTTGGCGGAAAACTACTCGGAATTGGTCCAGAATTGTTCCTAAACTTTCCAAATCAAATTCTAATAATTTTAGAAGACCAAAACATGTTTGGGAAACTTCCAAAACTCAAATTATGAGTCAAACATCAAAAGAGGAAATTCAATTTAGGAAAGGATTCTCATTCCTTGTTTCATTCTACTTTCCCACTTGATGGATTTCCTAAACCTAAGAAGAATTGGGGGTTCACTAGGAAAAATAACCTATAAATATTTCCTATTCTTTGCGATTCAAGGGGGGAGAAGCCAAGGGAGGTCCCAAGCCACCAAGGGGGCTGTCCCCCACCACTCCATCACCATACAATTTACATTCATCTTTGCACATCGAAGATTGAAGACGAAGAAGAATTCATCAATGGGTTTTATTGTTTCTTTCTCTTCTCTTTCTATTTTCATGATGTGTAACTAATTTCATAACTAGGGAATCAATGTGAACCTTTTGTGAATGCTCATGTTTGGATTAATAATATTATTTCATCAACTCGATTCTTGATTTGTTCATTGCTCTTAATTGCTCCACTCTCATTAGTTTTAATATTTATTCACACCATAGACCAAGGGTGGATAATTATTTGGCAATATTTTAGGGTTAAGACTATCTGAGAATTAGGTTTAGAGTATAGACCAAACATGACTTTGATTAATGCTCTTTTGAACGAATGAATTTTATCTTTAGCATAGACCAAGCAAAGTATAGAATTTGGTTCTTATTTCTTTTGCTTAACGGGTTTCCGATCATTGTTCACATCATGGACCAAAAGTGAATAGTGGTTGGGAATACTTGACTCATCCCGCGATCATACGATAATAGTTATATTAAAGATAAAGAATGAACCCTTGAATTGATTGAATTTTGCTTACAAATAAATCCATTCATTGAGTGTTCATAATTGGGGATCATTGATGGCCTAGTACTTTCTCACCCTTGGTCACAACCAAATCTTTTTAATTGCTTTCTTAGTTTTAGTTTAAATCAATCAACATCAATCTCTTGGTTACTTTCGGTTTAACTTTAATTAGAATTGGATTTAAACAGATAAATCTCTAATCCTCGTGGGAACGATCCTTACTTGCCGCTGTACAATATCTTCACAATTCGTACACTTGCAAGTATTGTTTTTATAAACACGATTACATCACATCAGTGTCGTTCGGAGAGCCTTATGTTTGCTTGGGTTGAGCGCTGAGTTCAGCAAATTAAGTTGATGGGAGGACTCATAATAGTAGGATAATGTACTTTAAATGATGTAGAAAATAGGTGTTGACCGAATGGTTTTGTAGAATGGGAGTTGGTCAAGTTGTCTTGAAGAATGGGTGTGGGTATTGTTGAATAATGTAATATAATTGTATTATATTGAATTGAAGTGGCCCCATTATGTCTTTTGTTTCTTGTGTTGGAGTTAGAAGATCCTCTGTTTCTTGGAAGATGAGCCTCCTATTTATAGCTTATGAGAGGCCACCTAGAGATTAACCAATTGAAATTTTCTAATGATCTTAGTCAGATATCGTGGAACGATAAGATCCTTGTGTTAGGATTATGCTCGATAGCAAGAGTGTAATATTGTAATTAACAATCTTTTCATATGAATAAAGTGATTTCTAGTTTAACAAATCTTATAGCATTTATAGTTTAATTATTATAATTGCCCAAATTAAATAATCATAAGGTCAAAAGACTACGAGAAAAGAAGAATTGTTCATACATCTAGATATGTATGCGGTAGACACAATTCTTTAGTTAGTCTTAAATAATATTCACTACTTAAGATAGAAGGTTAGGCGCATTTATCTTGTCAAAGTTGTAGATTCTTTTGCTAGTATTTGAGTGTGATCAAATGTGTTATGATGAGTCTAAAATCATCAAAGTGTGGTGCCTTTGGGCAAAAGAATCTAGCACACTGGGTGCATTGAATAGGATCAAAATGAAATACTTTATCTAGAATCGTCAATGGATAAAAGTTTTCATTTGAAGACAATCGGAGAGTCTATCTCAATCCTAAGATAAATGATGGACTTATGGTTGCAAGTGTTATCATTTGAGCTATCAATTAGTACGATTATATAACATAGTCTATCCTCGATAGTTTGGTGGTATTCATTTGTTAATCGATAGAGGACTTCATTTATAGATATGGACATCGTGGCTCCATTTATTGAATGAGAGTAGAATACCATCATATGGATGTTTTGAGGTACCGAATATTAATCTTAGCGTTAAGTTTTCAATAGTGTCTATTGAAACATGGCTTCTGGACAAGTCAAAATATCCAAGTTCAAAATGTAGTCATATGAGTTAATATGGTAACCTGGAGAGCTATAGACGGTCTATGAGTTCTTGGTGATTTCTGGTATTCTTCACGAGGATACACTTTCTCCAATAAGGTTGTCTAGGATATGAATGAGTAACATCAACTTATTCTATCTTTATTTAAGAGTTCAATTTTAGTTTTTTAGTGAAATGAACTAAAATTAAATAGATCGGACATAAGTGAATCATTTGTTGATTGTGATTGGGTTGTGTCTACTGGAGCTTAAATTTAGATAGCCCGTCAAGATCCCCAATCCATACGAACTTGCATGGATCACTTGATATATTCTACCAAACCAATTAAGAGGTCCATCTAGAATTGTAATAAGGCATGAGAACTTGTTTCTTTTTGTAAGAATAGGTCTAGTTCACATGTGGATTTTTTTTATTAAGGTCCAATCAATTTAATAAAATAAGAAAAATAATATATGGTCCTTATATTTGGTATGGGCGGCAAAGGCTATTAAAAATAGCTTAAATATATTATTTTTATTTTAATATTTAATTAAATAAAAATTAATTTATTTATTGATTAATTAATTTTTTAATTAAAAGTCGAAATCTTTTTCCTAGTAGGAGATGGTCTCCGAAACTATAATATTGTTGGTAGTATAGTTAATGTTAAAAACTATATTTGATAAGTAGATAAATAAAAGGAATTATTTGTCTAATCAAATTAGGAAGTCTTTAATATGGTTACAAATATACTATTGAGTTGGATTAGGAGTTTTGGTGAAGGAAAGAATTCTTTTTGGAAAAAGATTCTTGGTCACCAAGTAAAACTACTTAGTGGTAGAATTCTTCTTTGAAATGGATTCTTAGCCACCAAGTTAATCTACCTAAGAATAGGATTCTTATCCATCAAGTAATCCTTCTTAGGAAAGAATAAACTCTCCTAATCTACATAAAAGAGAAGAATTCGGCCAACAAATATGGATATAGGAGAAGTTAGATTTCCTTTTAGATAAGGATTCTTAACTACCAAATAAATCCACCTAAGGAAAGGATTCTTACCAACCAAGTAAATCCTTCTTAGGAAAGGATTTATGATCCTATATATATGAATATGAGAAATTCGGCCATCCCTAAGGCAATTGGAGGTGAATTTCGACCAGCCCTAATTTTCTTACTGAAGAATTCGGCCATCATAGGAATTTTGAGGGAGAAAAATCTGATTTTACTCTAGACAAAATTCGATCATCTCTAAACAATAGTGTGTGAATTCGGCCAAGTAGAGAAAATATGGGAACGTTTTTGCTTTCGATAGTATACTGATATCCTTTACATCAAAAGGGTTTTGTGTACAACGTCAAATCATGGTTCACGTGAGTTTCAATCAAATTGATTGATAATTTACAAGTGACCGGACGTTCTTGGATTTTTCTCTTGGAGGATATTTGTAACTAACAAAGAAAAGATTTTGCTTTGTCTCCATCCTCAGGTATACAATATAAAGTAAGGGAGCCCACACTCCAAGGTGATTCACGTTCGTGATTGGATTTGAAGATCTTGCGGAATCAATTCGGCGCTTGTTCAATCGTCACAAGAAAAAGGTACGATACTTTTATATACGTCAATTAATCTAGGGTTAAGGTTCTCGTTGCATAAAGGGGAAATTTTTATTTATATGCAAACCCTAATTTCGTTTTTATCACGCTTCCGTTGCATTTTGAACCGTTTTTTCCCTCCAATTGGTATCAGAGTCAGGTTGTACCCTTGATTAATTGATGTATGTGTTCGTGAATCTTTTTCTTTTATTGTATACATGCATGTTTTAGAAAGAGATGGCACTCTAGGTATTCGTATATATATTTACATTGGAAAGTATGGATATATATATGTTTTATATGTGGTTTGTTATTGCTCAATTTTGGTCATAGAATTTCAATGTATGTTGTTTTGGGATTGTAACAAGAAGGGTGGTCTATTATCGTCGTAATTTTCTTCTTGTTAGTTGCTAAGTTTTTTTTATTTTGTTGTTGTAATAAAATAAAATAAACTGCAGTATTTTATTATTTAAATTCTTCTGTAATACATTCAAGTTTCGAAGACTCGAAGGTTTGAAGAATTAGGGCCAACCGGAAAACATTTGGGACCGTGCGAGCCGTAACAACAAACTTGCGTGTGAAGAGCATGCATCCACGTTTGTTGTGGCATGGGATGCGCACAGCAGCCCTTTTGGTAGCCATGGGATGCGCATGGCAACCCTTTTTGGGTTTGCGGCATGTGCACGCCCATGGGCAAGGGCGAAGGGTGCGCACACCCATGGGAGGTAGCCGAGGGAGTCCAAACGATGAAGGTCGCGTGAAGACTTGTTTGCCAAGAAAGAAGTTCTTGTATTCCAAGATATATGTTATTTACTTGTTTTTCTAGGATGGACCAAAATTGTAGCTATTTTTATTTTTGTAAATATTGCAATGTTTGTCATTGTTTGATAACATGTCATATAGAATAGGAGTGCCACTCATATATCTCTTTTGGTATGAACATGCATTGAATGGTTTAAGTATCTAAATTGGCATCTAGATAACTTGGTAAATCATTCTTTGGAATTCGATTAAACGCCTTAAGCAATTGAGTGGGAGAAGGTGTTTTGGAACACCTACGGCCTCCAAGTTTAGTTGAGCTTTATGTTTCGTGAATAACCTCCCAAGAGGTATTCATGAATGGAATTTAGCAAGATACTTCCTTACAAGGATAGACTAGACAATTAGCCCAAACGATATCTACTCCCAAAGGAGGGATATTCGTGAGGGACTTTATTGAATGTCGATAACATGGTAACACACTCAATGTAAGTTTATTAATATCCTCCCAAGAATTCTTGTTAATAAAATCACAAAGCTAAAATTGAAAACGTTGGTTGTTATGTTAACAATTAGATGGGATCTAGTCCAACTAGTAAATATTGCGAACTCCCAAAGAAGACGTGACATTTATGGGTGTTGGATCACCATTGAATTTTTATGATTGAATTATTTCATTTAATTCAAGATAAATATTCAAAAGTGCTATATCATGATTGTTTACTTATATAATTTTTGTTATTAAAAAGAAATCATTACCCCATCCCTAATCAATATCCTAAAAGATAATACTTTAACTTGTGATAATTTTGTCACATGGAAAAGCAATATTGGTTGTTGTTGCAAGCTGAAAAGTATAAGTTCATTCTGTATAAGTTCAAGTAATCCTTCTTAGGAAAGAGTAAACTCTCCTAATCTACATAAAAGAGAAGAATTCAGCCAACACATATGGATATAGGAGAAGTTAGATTTCCATTTAGATAAGGATTCTTAACTACCAAATAAATCCACCTAAGGAAAGGATTCTTGCCAACCAAGTAAATCCTTCTTAAGAAAGGATTTATGATCCTATATATATGAGTATGAGAAATTCGGCCAGCCCTAAGGCAATTGAAGGTGAATTTTGGCCAGCCCTAATTTTCTTAGTGAAGAATTTGGCCATCATAGGAATTTTGGGGGAGAAAAATCTGATTTTACTCTAGACAAAATTCGATCATCTCTAAACAATAGTGTGTGAATTCGGCCAAGTAGAGAAAAAAGGGGAACGTTTTTGTTTTCGATAGTATACTGATATCCTTTATATCAAAAGGATTTTGTGTACAACGTCGAATCAAGGTTCACGTGAGTTTCAATCAAATTGATTGATAATTCACAAGTGACTGAACATTCTTGGATTTTTCTCTTGGAGGATATTTGTAACTAACAAAGAAAAGATTTTGGTTTATCTCCATCCTCAGGTATACAATATAAAGTAAGGGAGCCCGCACTCCAAGGTGATTCACGTTCATGATTGGATTGGAAGATCTTGCGGAATCAATTCGGCGCTTGTTCAATCGTCACGAGATAAAGGTACAATACTTTTATATACGTCAATTAATCTAGGGTTAAGGTTCTCGTTGCATAAAGGGAAAAAAAATTATATACAAACCCTAATTTCATTTTTTTCACGCTTCCGTTGCGTTTTGAACCATTTTTTCCCTACACCTTGATATCTCGAGATTTTAGGAGATATTTAAGAGTTATTGAACAAGTCAATAGCATGTGTTTTGCTGACTTAGTCTCATTAGACCTAGTCAAAGTTTGAATCCACTTTGAGCTTTGTACCTATGTTGGGCCTACTTTTATTGGACTTGACTGTGCTTGCTTCAGCACATCGTCTGGCTCCAAACCAATTTTGGATTTCTTAGCCTTATTATTTGGGTTGTGCTATTTTTGGATACCACAATTAGCCCCTCACTCTCTGAGTTGAAGTTTTCAAGTTAGAGAGTGGATTGTTTCAATCGAACTCTTGCGTTGAGCGGTCTATAAGACAATTGTTGATAGTTTCTAGTGTTAGTTGAATCTAAAAAATGCGGGTTGGATTCAATAGCCCCATTATTTCATAATGAACTGTTTAGAAGTCGTTTGAACTTTATTTCTTATTCGTAGCTTGACATAGAGTGAAATTTGGAGAACTCGACTCGACGTAGAACAAAATTTGTAGAACAAAAATATACTTTTTTTTTTAAGGATCGTAACTTAATTTCAAATTCGTAGAGCGCATGGCGTAGAGCGAAACTTGTAGAACGAACATATTTTTTTTTCCTAAGGATGGTAACTTAATCCAACTTAGGTCGAGTGAAATTTGGATAGCTCAACATAGAGCTAAATTTGAGCTTGACATGGAGTGAAATCCAAGCTCGACATGGAGCAAAATTTGGGCTTTACATGGAGCACGAAATGTAGCTCGACATGGTGCGATAACATAAGGAATTTCGGATCTACTCAACAGAGAGCCATAACATGGCAAATTTTGGCTCGACTCGACAGAGAGCCATTGCATGGCGAATTTTGGTTTGACTCGACAGAGAGCCATCGCATGGAGAATTTTGGCTCGACTCGACGGAGAGCCATTACATGGCAAATTTTGACTCGACTCGACCGAGATCCATTACATTGAAAATTTTGACTCGACTCAACGAAAAGCCATTACATGGCGAATTTAGGTTCGACTCGACATTGAGCAAGATTTAGAGAGCTCATCATAGAGCGGAATTTGAGATAGATATGGAGCGAAAGCTAGGCTCGACATTGAGCAAAATTTAGACTCGACTCGATATGGAGTGAGACTTGGAGAGCTCATCATAGAGCAAAACTTGGGTTCTACATGGAGCAAAATCTGGGCTCGACGTGGAGCTAATTTCGGACTCGACTAGACATGGAGCGAGACTTAGAGTGCTCATCATAGAGAAAATCTTAGACTCGACATTGAGCTAAATCAGGGCTCGACATTGAGCTAATTTCAGACTCGAATCGACATGGAGCGAGACTTGGAGAGCACATCATTGAGCAAAACTTGGGCTCGACATGGAGCAAAATCTGGGCTCGACTCGACATGGAGCCATTATATGGAGAATTTCGGCTCGACTTGAAGGAGAGTCAATACATGGCGAATTTTTACTCGACTTGAAAGGCAGTCAATACATGGTGAATTTCGGTTCGACTTGACGGAGAGCCATTACATGGCGAATTTTGACTCGACTCGACAGGGAGTCATTACATGGCGAATTTTGACTCGACTCGACAATGAGCCATTAATAATGATGTTGGTAACCAAGAATAAGAGAATCCAGATCTAATAAGCACAGACACGAACACAGACACGATATGATACGGTAATACGGAAAATCTCAAAAAACTAGGATGCGGACACAGCAGGATACGCCAATTAGAATAATATAAATTTATATTTAAAAAATATAAATATGAAAAACTTAAAACATACTTCATTCAAAAGTCAAACATAACATTGAACAAAAGTCCAAATATAAGTCCAAACATAAAAAATTAAAAAATTAAAAAATTAAAAAACTCTTAAAAGTATTAATTCTGAATTAATATCATTAACTAAAAACATAATTCATTCAGAAGTCGAAAATAACACGGTACGAAAGTCCAAACATAAAAAAAAAAAAAAAACCTCATAAAAGTATTAATTCCGAATTAACATCATTAACTAAAAATCATTCAGAAGTCAAACATAACATAGTACAAAAGTCCAAATATAAGTCCAAACATTAAAAAAAATCATTAAAGTATTAATTCCTAATTAACATCATTCATCAGTTAACGGATCCAAATAATACGGCCTCTAACTGTGGTTCATCAAGGGAAAGGTTTGCAATCTCAAGTAGCCCATCATCTTCTATGTCCATGGAATCAAAATCATCCTCTCCAACATCCCACAATTGAGACATACCTTAGAATATCGATTTTGATTTCTAAGAGAAAAAGCTTCATAGAGTCTTTTAGAAAACCTAGATTTTTTTGTAAAATTTATAATTTTTTCCCGATTTTTTTGAAATTAAAAAATTGACCCGTTTTTACAAAAATTATTTAATAAAGTGCCCCAAACTTGTCCCATGCGTGTCCTTGCCGTGTCCGATCCGTGTCGATACCGTATCAGAAAGTCAAACTGGTCATAAAGTCAACGGATACGAAAAATATGTCTCTGACACGTGTCCCACGTGTGTCCGTGTCGGAAACGTGTCAGACACGTGCTACCTTCTCTAAAAAACGTGTATGTGCTTCCTAGATCCAGATTGATGCTTTATTTGAATTTTATTTTCTCGATGTGTGATGTATGTCGAGTGAAGATTGAGGGAGCAGACTATTTTAATGAACCCCCCGATATATGTCTGATCAATTGTAGTTAGGGATGGGCATGGTTCGATTCGATTCGATTTTAGGTCAAACCCAATTGAACCTAAAATATTTCGATTCATCCAAAATTGAACCGGTTTAAACCTAATAAGAAGTGGAAACCGAATTGAATTGAACCTATTTTAATTGATTCGATTCGGTTCGATTCAATTTTGTTTTAGACCTAATAGGCCGGCTAGTTTAATGGGTTTTTTGAATTTTTTTTAACATTAATGGGTTGTTGGATACTAATTTTGGACATTATAATAGCTAAAAAAACCCAAATCAAACCTAACTTAAAAATATTAAAAAAAAAAATTAATCAATTAAAAACGTATTACCCTTAAATATATTAAATATATTAAATATATTAGGTTTTTTTTTTACTCATATACTCGGTTTATTCGGTTCAATCCGGTTTTAAGAAAATCAAACCGTTTCTAAATCGATTTTCAATTTTTAAACCGATTTATACCGATTTAAACCGAATTACCCTTACGAATCGAATCGAATACCCTTTTTTTGGTTCGATTTGGTTCGAATCGCAACCTAATTGTAGTTCGTCGTTCGACAATATAGATAAACACCCTTCTTTATTACTTGTCGTCGTCTCGAGTATTTCCTTGATATCTTACATTATTTTGTAGACCTACATATCCATACAGGGCACTGACTTTCACTTTTCTAATTTGAAAGCATGCAGCTTGGTTTGAAGTTCCATGTTTGATTTTCTTATTTTATTTGATAGAGCTTATAATTGTAGAAAGTTCAACATTCGCTCGACACATAATATCTCACATGGATAATTAATATAATGTAGAGCAATATCATTTTATTTGAACGCCAATATGGTGCTTTCCGTACATTCGAATTACAATTTACATACTCTGGTGTGTTGCTCAATAAATAGTGTTTTTTGGAGAGCTCGATGTAAAACAAAATTTAAGCTCGATATTGAACGAAACTTGAAGAGCTCAATTTAGAGTGAAATTTGTAAAACTGTAGATATAGTGTAAAATTCGTTGAATACTTGGTGTAGAGCGAAGTTTGAAGAGCGTTCGATGTAGAGCGAAACTTGTAGAACTCTGAATGTAGAGCAAAATTCGTTGAATGCTCGATGTAGAACGAAACTTAGGAGCGTTTGATGTAGAGGATTTTTTAAAAAAAATTTCCTGCTTTGTCGATCAACTTCATTGCTTATTCATGGAATCATTTGGTTCATGAGGTCATTCATCGAACTAACAATTTTATATGGCTTGATGTAGACTGAAAGTTTGACTTGACATCTTTATTACCTACAGCTGTGATAAATTACATGTGAGAAATTAAAAGTAACTATATGGAGAATTGCTTTGTAGACTGAAACATCAACTATCAAACTTAAAAACATGTAGCTCGACACAACACTCAATTTGAATTTTCATCGGACTAAAAGCCATGTGGCTTGACATAGAGCCCTCAAACACTAGGGATCGACTTGCACCAAATTATAAACTGTTGTCCAAATCTTGAAGATTGTTGCTCAATAGAGCGATTTACAACTTGTACTATTTGCTTCACGTAGGGTGATCAAATATAAAAAGATAATCACCTGTCATTGAACAATGGAGATTTAGGGGGGTGTATTGGTTCAAGATTTTATTAGATAATTTAGGAAAGTAAAAGTCTTGTGGTATTGGATTGAAACTTTTTAACAAGTTAGATAAGTCTTGTGGTATTCGATGAAGACTTTTAAGATTTAAAAAAAAAATCATATTGTTTTGTGGTATTGGATTTAGACTTTAAAGATTTATTTTTTAAATCCATATTGTCTTATAGTATTGGATTTAGACTTTCAAGAGGCAACAAATTGTCTGGTGGTATTGGATTGAGATCAAGATTTTTAAGATTTCAAGACAAAATAGAATTTCTAGACTTTTTAGTGATATTTATAAATAACTTGAACCCAAAATTGTTTTGTCATCTCCTTTAATACTTTCTAAACTTTTCTCTCACTCAAAATCATCTTCAGCTTCCTCAACCTCCACACCGCCATAAAATTTTTCAGTTTTCTCAACTTCCATACCTCATCAGATCTTCCATACCCCATAAGATCTCCAGCTTGGACTAGTTGTGGTCCACGGATGGGTAATTGGTGACTAGAGATTGAAGATAGGAGGGTGGAGTACTGTAACAATTTTACTTCGTTTTTATTTTTTTACTTTAATTTCATAGAACAGATGTTGACTAATGATACTTAATCGTGACATCTTTATTATTGTTCATGCTCCTTTGATAGGTGTAAATAATGGTTTATTTATACATAAATTGTAATGATTAGTGTGGATAAAGATATAGCTGTTTTACTAATATATATATATATATATATATATATATATGTATATAGTGGTTCTATAGTAAGGAAATCTTGAAATTATAAGTTAAGGGTGTTCAGTCACATCCACACATTTATATTGGGTGTCATATTAGGTATGGGTATTTGTTAATGTGTGAATAAAATTGAATACTACAATCGACTCTTGAAAATCCATATTTATATAAAAGTCTAAAAAGTCTTGAAATAAAATCAAGATAATCCTAATAGTCTATAAATAAAGTCCAAACACTCTTTCAGAATTTTAAAAGTCTAGTCCATATAATCATAATAATCCTAAAAGTATAATCCTAATTATCCTAATAATCCTAATAGTCTTGCAAATATATAAAATCCTAGCTCTATAAAATTGTCCATTAAAATCTCAATCCAATACACCCCCTTAAAGATAATTTCCCTTGATATTTGATGAAAATTGATCAGATCTTGAATATGGTGGCATTTATCTTTTCCGTGTTCGCGTGGAGCGATCATTTTGGTTCAAATCGGTTTGTTGATTTGATCACCTTTGTATTTAAAGCGTGGTTGACAGACCTGATGGGATGGCAATTGCTTCCGACACTGGCATCGTTTCGTCATGGTTGTTCATCTTATGACTACTAGTTGAGCATCAGGATACAATAGAGAGGATGTTTGGGATTTTTGTTTGACGTCTAATCTTATAGATATATTAGTTTTGTAAAAATAATTGTCAAGGTCCCACGATGGGCGCCAAACTGAAGAGTTCAAAAAATTTTGGTTGAATTTTTATACGTTGGTGGGCACTGACAATGGTTGAGCAAAAATTATAGTAGGTCGTGCGCTACGAGATCCTGTAAAAAATAAGAATGTAGAACGGAGCGAGTAGGGAGTGTTGATGGGTGACATCAATCTGTAAATCAAACTGTAAATAAAATTGACCGAGTCCTGGGTGGTGTCGTTCGGATAGCCTTATATTCACTTGGACTGAGCGTTGAGTTCAGTAAATTAAATTGGTGGGAGAACTCATAATAGTAGGATAATATACTTTAAATGATGTAGAAAATAGGTGTTGACCGAATGGTTTTTTAGAATGTGAGTTGGTTGTGTAGTCTTGAAGAATGGGTGTGGGTGTTGTTGAAGAATGTATTATAATTGTATTATACTGAATTGAAGTGGCCCCATTATGCCTTTTGTTTCTTGTGTTAGAGTCAGAAGATCCTCTCTTTCTTACAAGATTAGCCTCCTATTTATAGTTGATGATAGACCACTTAGAGATGAATCAGTTGAAATCTTCCAATGATCTCGACCAGATATTGTGGAACGATAAGATCCCTGATATCTCGAGATTTTAGAAAATATTTAAGAGTTGTTAAACAAGTCAATAGTATGTGTTTTGCTGACTTAGTCTCAATAGACTTAGTCAAAGTTTGAATCCATTTTGGGCTTTGTACCCATGTTGGGCCTACTTTTATTGGGCTTGAATGTGCTTGCTTCAGCAGATCATCTGGATCCAAACCAATTTTTTATTTTGGTATTAATATTTGGGTTGTGCTATTTTTTGCTACCATAAAGAATACCGTATGTTCGCCATTATATAAACGGCATATGCTTATTTTTGGGGTATTCCAAATGAATGCCCTCACCAATTATAGTTTAATCTTTACTTTCTTTTTGCATAGAAATAATATCTGTATTAAATAATTGTTTGTTTTGCTCATTTTATAAAGTAATTAGGGTCATTAATATCTAGAACCACTAGTTTGATTAGATAGTCCCTAAATGACCATTAATTTTTTAAAATTGTTCAAATTAGTCATTTCATAAAAAGAAAGTATCAATCGTTGTCACTTTACCTATTAATTGTTTGAAGTCCGTTTGTTTATGTCATAACCTATTAAAATATTAGTCAAAATAATAAAACATGTTTTACACCGATTTATGAACCGGTTTTTAACAGGTTTTAAACTGATTTTTTACCTGTATTTTGACTATTTTTTATCAGGATTACTTTATAATACAGGAAATATTGTCCATAAAATTCTTATAATCAAATTATTACTTTTTATATATAATTAAATAATAAATAAATTATGAAATAAGTTTGATGTCACCCCCAAATTAATCAGAAAATTAATCAGGGAATAATAATAAGATTGATGTCACCCATCAACAGGAGATATCAACAGGAGATACTGTCTATAAAAATAATAAATTAATCAAATCATTAATTTTTATATATAATTAAATAATCAAAATACATAAAATAAGGCAATTACCAATTAGGTCCTGGACTGTTTTTAAAATTCCAAATTGTTTACAACTTTTACAAAAGTGATCAAATTGGTCATCATATATTTTTCAAGTGTCAAATTAGTCTCTATCTTTTAGAAGTGACCAAATTAGTCTCTTTAATGATTTAACGGTGTTAAACAAAACAGTTGACTTTAACAATTTTAGTTAAAGTGCGTAAATACCCTTTATTTGTCATATTATAGTAAAGTTATTATTATTTTTTTGCATTAAATTCACCATTATAATTACAACAAAATTCAAAAATATTATGAATGAAACATCATTTTTATCTTTTTTTATTAAAATTATCTAAGCAAATCTATAATTATTTTAGTAAGACAATGTCAGTTATACCCTTATTTTATAAACAAAATTACCATTCATTTTCAGTTTAGTCTTTTACCATTTATATATATTGTTTTTTTTTTGTTAATATTATACAAGCATTGTTTTCAAAATTATTTACAAATCAAAACCCAAAAATAAAATAAATAAAAATATACATATATTAAAAAAAAATGTGCATGTATCATTATTATAATGTTTATGAATAAAGTACAATTTTACCCCTACGTATTTAAAATTGACTGATGAAACTTAGTTAGAGGGATTAATTTGGCACTTGGAAAAAATGTAAATACCAATTTGATCACTTTTATAGAAGTCACAAACAAATTGGAATTAAAAAAAAATCCAGGACCTAATTGATAATTGTCTCATAAAATATTACCTATAAAATTCTTTATTGGTGCCATGTAATTGTAGTTTTCTCTTAGATTTTAACAGAGTGACTGTTGATGAACAATGTTTTATCAAAATGGTGATTTTGAAAAAATATTTTGTCAAATTTGTGATTTTGGAACAATTTAAACGATGAATGGCTTTTTCTAGACTCCACCCACCAATTGATAGCGTGTAGTGCTATTTTAGTATTTTCTCAAGTAATTATTACTTTTCTTTTATTCTAAGAATTTTTAGAGATAGTTTTCTTTTTCTTTTCTTTTTTAAAGTTATTTAGTTATTTAAAAATATCATTTAGTAATTAGTAGTAAACAGTTTCAAACATCTTTGCTACTATATATTCTTCTTGCATATGTTGAAGTACATTTGTTGCGATTGATGAACAAAAATAAAAACTTCAATTGCTTTGTTAAAATACACCTTTTCTTATGCGTAATAATACTTTTTAAAATATCATTTATTAATTGCATTCCTTTTTCAAAGCATTTTTTTTTAGACGGACAAGTTTTTATTTTTATTTTTCAACTATATATTACAAAGGTCAAATTGCACCAACCTGCCCCGACTATATGCATAATTACACTAAAGCCGGAATAAATACTATAATTAAAGAGACTTACTCTTGACCTGTTGAATAACGGTTGAAGGTTGATCACTATTAGTCAACCACGGAAAAGGTGGAAAGTCAGTTTTGCCCTTCCACTTGTATTTGAATAAATGAATTCTTCATAAAATCAAACAAAAAATCATCTTTTTCATTCTCAAACACAGATCAATCTTTCATAATATCAAATAAAATTCATCTGCTATAATCTCAAACAAATAAAAAAAAATTATCAAAAAGTAAAAGCATTCCATATTTTTTTTCTTCCATAATTCAATTATTCAAACATAAATCCATTTTCTTCAATGACAAACATAATCAATCTTTTACTGTCTCAAACACAAATCCATCTGCTCCAATCAAATTCCACAAATAAAAACAAGGCACCTCTTCCTCATCAATCTAAATCATTACCTTTAAACAAGTCCTACAAAAGAATCATAAAAAAACTTGATGGCGCAACAGATCTATAAAAAAAAATCTGAAAAAAAATTGAAGGAACAAATCTGAGATGGAGTCTACTACATCGCTCCATCTCTTTGATGGAATCGCTTCCATCACTCAATCTCTCATGTAGTCCACTCCATCTGCATGATTGTAAGATGGAGAGACTATCGATGGAGATTGTGAACCCAAGAGGAGTCGATGACGACCATTGATTTCTTCAAGTCTGAAGACACATACAGCTTTATCTATGAAGAATATGACTTTGTAAAATTGTTCACATTTCACAAATCACAATATCTCAGAGCTTCATCTTCTAGGGGAAATCTGGAAAGATCTCTAGTTTTTGTTTTATTTTTGTTTAAAACAATTTCGGAAAAAAAAAACAAACAAAAAAATCGATTTAGGAAAATCTTTCAAGAAAAAAAGGATTTAGGACTCTTCTTGTTTTATTTTATTTTTTTAATAAAAAAAATCATGTTTAAAAAACATCTAGAAAGATGTTTGTTTTGAGTTGTTTTTATTTTTGAAACACAAACGAAAAGGGGAATGATTGAAGATTAAAATATATTTTTCTTTTTTGTCTTTTAATTAATATTCATTATTCAATTTTCTTTTACTTACTTTTTATTAATTTTAATTTTTAAGGGATGGCATGGCAGTTGTGATTGGATAAATTGCTTTCTTTTTTTAATAATTTATTATACTATACGAAAAGACAGTTTTGCCCCTCTGTCATTGGTGACTAACAGTAGTCAACCGTTGGCCACCGCTGGCCACCGCTAGTCAATGGGTCAGAGGGTATGTTTGTGTTAATACAAAAACTTACCCTGATTATACATATAATCAGAGTAAGCTAGTGTAGTTAACACTATAACAAAATATGCATTGTAATAATTTTTTTTTAAAAAAAACTTAGAAGGGATTTTGGAAATACTAAAAGGACCATTCAGAAAAATACTAGTTATATCAAAATAAAAATAAAAAAACTAGTTTGAAATTAGCTTGAAGTGTGAACAATTTGCTATCAAATGCTTAGAGCCTCGGAGCTTAGACTTTATTCTTTTAGGGTGCGTTTGGTACGGAGATGGGACAAGACAAGGCGTGAAGGGACAAAATGGGGCAAGACTGTTGGGATTATGCTCGATAGCAAGCATGTAATAATGTATTTGACAATCTTTTCATATTAATAAAGTGATTTCTAGTTTAACAAATCTTATAGCATTTATAGTTTAATTATTATAATTGTCAAAAGTATATAATCATAAGGTCAAAAGACTATGAGAAAAGAAGAATTGTTCATACATCTAGATATGTATGAGGTAGACACAATTCTTTAGTTAGTCTTAAATAATATTCACAACTTAAGATAAAAGGTTAGACGTTTTTATCTTGTCAAAATTGTAGATTCTTTTGCTAGCATTTGAGTGGGATCAAATGTGTTATGATGAGTATAAAATCATCAAAGTGTGGTGTCTTTGGGCAAAAGAATCTAGTGCACTGGGTGCATTGAATATGATCACAATGAAATACTTTATCTAGAACCGTCAATGGATAAAAGTTTTCATTTGAAGGCAATCAGAGAGTCTATCTCAATCCTGAGATAAATGATGGACTTATGGTTGCAAGTGTTATCATTTGAGCTATCAATGAGTACGATTATATAGCATAATCTATCCTCGATAGTTTGGTGGTATTCATTTGTTAATCGATAGAAGACTTCATTTATAGATATGGACATGGTGGCTCCATTTATTGAATGAGAGTAGAATATCATCATATGGATCTTTTGAGGTATTGGATATTAAATCTTAACGTTAGGTTTTCAATAGGGTCTATTGAAACATGGCTTCTGGACAAGTCAAAATATCCAAGTTCAAAATGTGGTCATATGAGTAAATATGGTAACTTTGAGAGCTATAGACGTTCTATCAGCTCTTGGCGATTACTGGTATTCTTCACGAAGATACACTCTCTCCAATAAGGTTGTCTAGGGTTTGAGTAAGAAATATTAACTTATTCTATCTTTATTTAAGAGTTCAATTTTAGCTCTTTAGTGAAATGAACTAAAATTAAATAGATCGGACCTAAGTGAATCATTTGTTGATTGTGATTGGGTTGTGTCTATTGGAGCTTAAATTTAGATAGTCCGCCAAGATCCCAAATCCACACGAACTTGCATGGATCACTAGATATATTGTACCAGACCGATTTAGAGGTCCATTTAGAATTGTATTGAGGCATGTGGACTTGTTTCTTTTTGTAAGAATGGGTCTAGTTCACATGTGAACTTTTTATTAATGTCTAGTGGATTTAATAAAATAAGAAAAATAATATATTTGCCCATATATATGTGTTGAGCGGCAAGACCATTTAGAATAGCTTAATTATATTTATTATTATTATTATTTAGTTAAATGGAAATTAATTAATTTGTTGATTAATCAATTATTTAATTAAAAGTCAAAATCTTTTTCTTAGCTGGAGATGGTCTCCTAAAATTATACTATTGTTGGTTGTCTAATTAATATTAAAGACTATATTTGATAAGTAGATAAATAAAAGAAATTATTTATCTAATCAAATTAGGAAGTCTTTAATATGGTTACAAATACACTATTGATTTAGATTAGGAGTCTTGGTATAGGATAGAATTCTTTTTAAAAAATGATTCTTAACCACCAAGTAAATCCACCTAAGGAAATGATTCTTAACAACCAAGTAAATCCTTCTTAGGAAAGGATTTGAAATCCTAATATATATTCTATGAAGAATTCGGCCAGCCCTAAGCAATTCTAAGAGAAGATTTCGGCTAGCCTAGGTTTTTCTTTTTGGAGAGAAATCGGCCACCATAGAATCTTGAGGGAGAAAAATCTGTTTTTCCTCTACACAAAATTCGATCAACTCTAAGAAATAATGTGAGATTCGTGAAAGAAAAAAAAAAGAAAGAACGTTTAGTTTTCGATAGTACTCTAGTAGCCTTTACATTCAAGGTTTTGTATAGAACATCGAATTAAAGTTCACGCTAGTTTCAATCAAATTGATTGATAATTCACAAGTGATCTAATGATCTTTGTTTTCTTCTTGGAGGATTATTGTAACTAACAAAGAAAAAGATTTTGTTTGTTTCTATCTTCAGGTATACAATTAAAATAGAGGGAGCCCACACTCCTAGGTGATTCACGTTCGTGATTGGATTTGAAGATCTTGCGGATTCAATTCGGCGCTAGTTGAATCGTCACGAGAAAAATGTACGATACTTTTATATACATCAATTAATCTAGGGTTAAGGTTCTTGTTATTTAAAAGGAAATATTTTTAATTAAATCGAAACCCTAATTTTATAAATTTTCTACGCTTCCGTTGTGCGTATTTCCCCTACAATTGGTATCAGAGCCTGGTTGTGCCCTTTATTAATTGATGTATGTGTACATGAATCTTTTTCTTTTTATTGTATATATGCATGTTTTAGAAAGAGATGACACTCTAGGTATTCGCATATATATTTACATTGGAATGTATGGATATATATATGTTTTATATGTGGTTTGTTATTGCTCAATTTTGGTCCTAGAAATTCAATGTATTTTTGTTTTAGGATTGTAACAAGAAGGATGGTCTATCATTGCCATAATTTCCTTCTTGTTAGTTGCTAAGTTTTTTTTTATTTCGTTGTTGTAATAATAATAAAAACTGCAATATTGTTATTTATAATTCCTCTGTAATACACTCAAGTTTCGAAGACTCGAAGGTGTGAAGAATTGAGAGCAACCGAAAAAAGTTTGAGACCGCGCGAGCCGTAGCAACAAACGTGCGTGCGAAGAGCACGCAGTCACGTTTGTTGTGGCATGGGATGTGCATGGAAGCCCTTTATGGGTTTGTGGCATGCGCACACCCATGGGAGATAACCGAGGGAGTCCGAACGACGAAGGTCGCTTGAAGACTTGTTCGCCAAGATAGAAGTTTTTTGTATTCCAAGACATGTAATTTACTTACTTTTCTAGGTGAACCAAAATGTAGCTATTTATATTTTTGTAAATAATGCAATGTTTGTCGTTGTTTGATAACATGTCATATAGAATAGGAGTGTCACTCATATATCTCTTTTGGTATGAACATGCATAGAATGGTTTAGGTATCTAAATTGGCATCTAGATAACTTGGTAAATCATTCTTTGGAATTCAATAACACGCCTTAAGTAATTGAGTGGGAGAAGGTGTTTTGGAACACCTACGGCCTCCAAGTTTCGTTGAGCTTTATGTTTCGTGTAATAACCTCCCAAAAGGTATTCATGAATGGAATTTAGCAAGATACTTCCTTACAATGATAGACTAGACAATTAACCCAAACGATATCTACTCCCAAATGAGGGATATTCGTGAGGAATTATATTGAAGGTCGATAATTTGGTAACACAGTCAATGTAATTTTATTAATATCCTCCGAAGAGTTCTTGTTAATAAAATTGCAAGGCTAAAATTGAAAACGTTGGTTGTTATGTTAACAATTAGGTGGGCCTAGTCCAACTAGTAAACAGTGCAAACTTCTAAATGAGGCGTGACATTTATGGGTGTTGGATTACCGTTGAATTTTACGATTGAATTATTTTATTTATAATTCAAGATAAATATTCAAAAGTGCTATATCATGATTATTTACTTATATAATTTTTGTTAATATAAAGAAATCATGATTCCATCCCGAATCAAATTCCTAAAAGATAATACTTTAACTAATGATAATTATGTCACATGGAAAAAGGAAAATTGGGTTGTTGTTCTAAGTTGAAAAACCATAAGATCGTTTTTTCTATTCCTAAACCACCAAACTAATGAACCTACTCAGGAGCAAAGAGATGAGTATCAGTAGTGGAAGTCTTCAGATGAGATGGCTAAATGTACGTTACATTATGGCCATCATCTCCGATGTGTTACAACAGCAACATGAAGGAATGGAGACTGTTGCCGATATAATGATGTCTCTAGAGAAGATGTTTGCTATGAGGTATAGGACGACTAAGAGAGAGAGGCAGTGACTGCTTTTATGAATCTTCGGATGAAACCTGGACATGGTGTAAAAAATCACATGATGAAAGTCATAGCACATCTCAATATTGATGAGATAGATTGTGAGACGAAAACTTGACATGGTTGTCAACTCACTGTAGGATTCCTTTGGTTTTTTCAAAGTTGGACTACACCTTGAACAATAAGGAATACACCTTGCAAGGCCTGATGCAAGATGTTCAAAGCGTCGAAAAGATTCTTGTGAAAGGCAAGGGTCAAGAGATTCATATGGTTGGTAAAGTTGCTATTGTTAAGACCTGTTAGAAGGTCAAGTAACAACATAAGAAAAGGCAACTTGGGCCTAACTAGAAGGGGTTTCGGGAAAGGAAAAGTCTGAATGAGAATGAATTCAACTTGCATTTAGACAACAAAGTGTTAGTGTCTACTAGTGTAGTGGGAGATATTAGAGTTAATCTAGATTCTAGTAGGCATTTAAATTTAATAGACGTTTAATATGTACCTCAATTCAAGAGGAATTTAATTTCAGTTTCTTGTTTAAATAAATTTGGTGTTATTCAGTTACTTTTAATAAAGCTTTTATTATTAGTAAGAATAACAAATTTATTTGTAAACGTACATTGGAAAATGGTTTATTTTATTTGCATAGAAATATCTCTCACTTGTTAGACACGGAATCAACGGAACCTAATCATGAAAGAGTAAAATTATCAAAAGATGAAACCTACCTACGGCATTTGCGCCTAGGTCATATTAACCTTAATAAGATTAAAAGATTGGTAAGTGGCATACCTCTAAGTGACTTAAAGGTTGATGATCTACCAACTTGTGAATCTTGTTTGGAAGGTAAAATGACCAAAAGGTCGTTTACGACCAAAGGCACAAGAGCCATTAAATATTCAGGATTGATACACACTGATGTGTGTAGACCTATGAGCATTCAAGCTAGAGGTGGATATAAGTACTTCATCACTTTCACGGATGATCACTCAAGATTTGGCTATGTGTATCGCATTAGACATAAGTCGGATGCTTTTGACATGTTCAAAGCATTTAAAGCTGAAGTAGAAAATCCGCTTGAGAAACGCATAAAAATCTTGAGGTCCGATCGTGGTGAAGAATATCTATCTGGTGAGTTTCAGCAATATCTTATTGATATGGAATAATTTCTCATTTTTCTGCACCAGGCACACCTCAACAAAATGGGGTGGCAGAATGGAGAAATAGAACTCTTTTGGATATGGTTAGGTCTATGATTGAGTTATTCAACGCTCCATAGTTCTTTTTAAGGATATGCTTTACAAACTGCCATGTATATTCTAAACGATGTACCTTCTAAGTCGGTTCCTAAAACACAGCATGAGTTGTGGACCGGGCGAAAGCCTATTTTACAACACATAAGGATATTTGGATGTCCTGCGCACGTGTTAAAAGGAAAGACAGAAAAGATGGAGTCCCGTTTAGAAACATGCATATTTGTAGGGTATCCAAAAGAAACAAAATGATATTATTTTTATAGTCCTTCAGATCTTAAAGTATTTGTTTCAACAAATGCTAAATTTTTGGAAGATGACTATTTTTTATTATTTTTGTGTCTAAAAGTATAATTGTCCTGAATGAGCTTTTAGGAGATACAATTCCACGAGAGATTTCGCAACCAAGCCCAATTGTAAGTTCTGTACCAACATAAGATCAACAATCTACCATACCTTGTCGTAGTGGGAGGGTTTGTAGACAACCCGAGAGATACATCGGTCTAGGAGAATCTGTAGAGAATCTCCCGGACGACAATGATCCCTATACGTACAAGGAAGCAATGGAAGATGTTGATCGTTGCCATTGGCAAAAGGCAATTCAATCTGAAATTGAATCTATGTTAAAAAACAAAGTATGGTCTCTTGTAGACTTTCCTAAAGGGATAAAACCCATTGGGTGCAAATGGGTATACAAGAGGAAAAGAGGAATGGATGGAAAAGTGGAAACTTTTAAAGCTAGATTGGTAGCTAAAGGTTATACACAGAAAAAAAGTATCGATTATGAAGAAACCTTCTCTCATGTGGTCTTGCTTAAATCCATTAGGATACTCTTATCCATTGCGGCATCTCTAGACCTAGAGATTTGACAAATGGACATCAAGACATCTTTCCTTAATGGATGTCTTGACAAAAGCATCTACATGATGCAACCAAAAGGATTCATTGAAAAAGGCCAAGAGGAAAGGGTATGCAAGTTGCAAGATCCATATAAGGATTGAAGCAAGCATCCAGATCCTGGAACATAAGGTTCGATCAAGCCTTGAAAAGTTTCGGATTTATTCAAAACCTTAACGAACCTTGTGTATACAAAAGGATTAAAAGTGACAAGTTGGTTTTCCTAGTTCTTTACGTTGATGATATACTACTTATCGGAAACGATGTAGGTGTATTGACATCAATAAAAGAATGGTTAGCAAAACAATTTGATATGAATGACTTAAGAGAAGCAAGTTATATTATTGGTACATAAGTCATAAGAGATAGAAAGAATAGAACGATTGCATTATCCCAAGCTTCATACATAGATAAAATCTTGTCTAGGTTTTCCATGCAAGATTCCAAGAAAGGTATGTTACCTTTCAGACATGGAATCAAACTTTCTAAGGAACAAGTTCCTAAGAAAGAGCATGAAGAGCAATTCATGAGTAGGGTTCCATATGCATCGGCAGTTGGAAGTCTCATGTATGCAATGCTATGCACTATACCAGATATTTGTTATGATGTGGGAATAATTAGCAGGTTTCAATCGAAACCTGGTTCTGATCACTTGACGGCAGTCAAGCATATTTTTAAGTATCTTAAGAGAACGAGAGACTATATGCTTGTATACTCTGGAGGGGATTTAATTCCCGTTGGGTTTACAGATTCTGATTTTTAACCAGATTCTGACTCCAGGAGATCAACATCAGGATTTGTGTTTACTATTAAAGGATGGGTAGTCATACGAAGGAGAATCAAGCAATCTTATATTACCGACTCCACCATGGAAGCCGAGTATGTTGCCGCATGCAAGGCTACTAAAGAAACTGTCTGGCTCCACCAGTTCTTGATTGACTTGGAAGTGGTTCCTGATACGAATAAGCAGATCACTATCTATTGTGACAATAGTTGAACAGTGGCTAATTCGAGAGAACCAAGAAGTCATAAGGTATATATAAATATATATAATATAATACATATATTTTTTATATTTATATTACAACATATAGTTCTAATAATATATATATTAATCAGTATTATTAATATATATATATTATAATAATATGTATATACATATACTATATGTATTATTATATTTAATAATATACAATATATTATATATATTAAAGAATATTATATATATATATATATAATATTTGATATGATTGTAATTGTTTAAAAAATTTAAAGGTAAATTGATTTTTTTAACACTTGTCTTATGACATGAGTCAAATTGTCATAGGGTCTTGGATGAGAATCTCTTGTGATTTTTATTCCACAAGGTCTCGTCATGTTCCATGCTAAGGTCGCACCAAATGTGGGACAAAAACAAATTGTCCTATCCCGTCTCACATACCAAACGCACCCTTATGGACTTCATCTGCATTTACTTATGATGAGACAGTCACACAGAAGATTCTTTTACATAATTACACGGTATACATCCCCATAGTCTGTTTGACACTTGTATTTCCTAGTGAAATAAATAATTAGAATTCAAATTAAAATTCCAGAAAAATGAAATATTGACCACTCAAATTATGAAAAATAATTGAGCTTATTACTTGTGTAGACTACTGCTGTATCAAAATAGCATATGTGCATGGCTCCGCTTGAAAGAAGGAAACTAATGGTAATAAAAAATGGAACATCACACCATCTTGTCTTCTAATCTCTCTAATATGAAGATATTGCCTTCGTTGTCTCTCCCTATCCGCAACGAATCATCCACATATCTATGGCAGTAAATCAAGGATCGAGCACATTCTGCCTTCCCACATCAAACTATAATCAAATAATAGTTTAATGTACAAATTAACGACCTCAAAGGATACGAGATCTCTAGCCAACCCTCTGGATTGAAAATGCTGAGCAGGAGATCATAGTTTTTCCGGAACATGTTCATCAACTATTGTTTTCAAAACCAATAACAAATGTATTTTGAAGTTAGAAGCTAATAAGATTTGCTATTCTAAAGAATACACAAGAGTATATCCATTCCATGTATTTGAAAAAGACTATAAAACGCAGTAATGAAAATCGGTTGTTGTTAAAGAGTAGTGTACCTGAACAGGAGTAATTGTTGAGGTGTCATAATTTATGATAACTCTCTGTAGAAATCATAAGAAAACTTACTTAAATTTCATGTAAAATTTTATAATTCATGTTAAAGAGGAAAAGTAGAAAAAGCAGTTGAGCATTAACTGATTTGGATGCAATCTTGAAGGAGGCTCCAATTGTCAGCTGCCCATTTAACAAGTTCAGTCCCCTCACATTGAACTTGATCACATTTACTGCTTTGCCCTCCATTTTTATGTATCATCACCAAAGGTCAAAACTTAGCCAAATATAAGAAAATATAATCATATACTTTACGATTTACATACCAAATAAGGGATAGAAATCCCTTTATAATCTCAAATTAAAATTATCAAGTGCAAATTTTTGATCGTGCCACAAAACCTAAACAACTGGTCATGCAACTAGTCCACGGAGAAATATAAGTGTGGACATCCATCCTCACCCAATAAGAGAATAAAGAGACTCAATAATGTCAATTAAACTCAAGTAATAAACACCAACAAAAATTAAGTTTACAGTTTACTCGCACTGCATTTCACTTGCCAAAAGTAGTTAAAAGGTAAAAGCTTATCATCTTTACCACAAAGTAAAAACAGTCATGTGAGTCATTGTCATTACCTTAACAAGATCAATGTTCTGTAATAAATCCCCCAAAGTGATGAAATCTCTCAATCCCAGCTTTGTTCTCTTTGAACCCAAGATTGTAACTGTACTGTAAACAAGCTTCCACCATCCACCCACCTACCAATTATACAAACATAACTCAGATTTCCAAACCCAAGACCAATTAATTACCAAAATCACTTCAAAAATTCAAACTTACCTTGTCCAGATTCAAAGTGGGATCTGGAGTTGGATTCTGAGATTCTAACAGCTCCACCAAACGCTCAATCTCGGACCTTTTTGTAGACGGAACTCCAAAAATCCCTCTATTGATTCCTTTCAACATAAACAGAAGAACCATTCATTTTAACTAAGCGGCACACTAAAGAAGATTAAAATAATTGAATTGGGCATACCTTGAACTATTTGATAAAGGTCTGCTTTGATCTCCTTGTTATCTCCAACCAAACCAGAGCTCTGTTCTGCAACTTTAGTAGTGTAACTAGATCTAAATCTAGATGGGCAGTCCCCAAATCTTCTGCACTGAGTCCATGGATGATGATGTGCGGCTGGGATTAATCTGTGAGTTGTTATCATTTGTGGGACTCTGGTAGTTGGTGGAACCACATGTTGTGCTGGGACTGGTGGTCGGACAAGCTTGGTGGCCATGAAACCCAATCACAACTAGTTTAGAGTATTCAGTATTTCAGTTTCTGTTGTGTTGTAGACAGAAACACTAAGCTCAGGTTCATGGCCAGAGAGATAGAGTGAGAGAGAGAATAGCCACGGATCTAGTTCACTGAATATGATTGTTGACAGTATGTTTGTCCCTGGTGTCTTATCTTTTGGTTGGATGAGAATTGAGATGTCCCTTGGCAAAATATATACATATATGCATGTGAGTTTCCATTATAAGCATTTAGTTACTTAGGAAGACTTGGGTGCAGTAGATATGCACGGTACATTTTCCACTGTGATTCTGTCACCTATCGGGTAAGTGACATATAGGATGATCAAATTATAAAATCTTAAAATTTAGAAAATTAAATTGTAAAATATATTTTTTTTAAAGAAATTTCAAAACTAACCATTTGATCATCTTAAGTATTGTTTTTAACCAAAATGTTTTTTGGATTATTGTTTTTAGTATTGTTAAGGGTACAAAGTCCAAAATACCTCCACGTTTAAGACAGACGAGATATTTTACTCTTAAAAGTGAAATAGATGATGTATTTTACTCGAGAGTAAAACATATACTCTTTCACTCTTCAAGAGTGAAACATGTCACCTGTGTTTCACTTTCAAGAGTGAAACATCTTATTTTGAAACATGTCAAGAGTGAACAATACGAGAGTAAATAATACTAGCAGAGCACATGAACAATATAATACTGAAAAAAAAATGATTAAGTGAAAATAAATAAAATTTATTTTACTTTTAAAATGGATGTTTCACTTTAGATAATAGTAAAATATATATCACTTAAACTGAAATATCATTTGTTTTACTTTTGAAAGTGAAATATGTTTCACTTCCTGGATATAAAATGAAACATCAAAAAAGGTTTCACTTTAAGTGACATATCTATGTTTCATTTATAATTAAATATCATAATATGTCTGTTTCACCTAAAAGTGAAAGAACCAACTTTCTCCCATAATGTGTGTTTCAAGTTGGAGAGTTCAAGTTGTGTGTTTCACTTTCCAAAGTGATACACCACGGATTTATGAAATAAAAATTGAAATAAAAATTAAAAAAATTAACCCTTTCTCCATCCAAAACTTCAATTTTTTTGATAATCGTAAGTAAACCCGTAAACCCATAATCATAAACATGAAACAAAGAAAAAAAATCAATTAGTAACGCAAAATTTACATACCTTGAACTAGGTTGGAAAGATTTCAAGTACAAAATCAACTATATCACATTCTATCTTTTTCGTTGATTTTTAGCAAAAATTTTACCGATTTTTCAATATGAAAATGTTGTTTGACAACAATTCAATCAAAATGATGATTTTGTGTAGCAGGTTTTGATTGTAAAGGGAAAATGGGGAGAGAGAGAGGAGAGGTTGAAGAACAGGTAATAGAGGGTAATAATGTAATTGGATGGTTATTTGTGAACGGAATTAATATGGGTGGTTAGAAACAATAATTTTATGGGAGTGCTAAAAACAATAATGAATAGTTTAAATTAATCATCAGTGGAAATTGTCAAAAATAACAACAAGTATTATGGAATTTTTTTTTTTAACAACATACGAAAATTTATTTGTTAATAGCCATTTTTTTGATAAATTACTTGAATACCCCCATATAAAAATCATCCTCAATCACTTTCTCTCCTCTCTCATTTTTTTTCTCTCTCCTTTCCTCTCTCTCCCCGCTTTCTCTCTCTCTCTCTCTCGCCGGTGAACCGTCGCCGGCATCCTTGCGAAGGCCGGCGAACTGTCGCCGGCATCCTTGCGAAGGCCGGCGAACTGTCGCCGGTCTCATCTTTCTCTCACCCAACCTCTATTCTCTCTCCCCACAGCTCTCTCTCTCTCTTCTTTCTTCTCCTTTCCTTTCTCTCTCCTTTCCTTTCTCTCTCACATGTCGTCGACGGCTTGCCAAAGTGCCGTCGCCTGGGTTTCACGACCGCACAGCAACACCGTAAAGCTCCACCTCCGCCGGCGATTAGATCTGCTGAAAAAAATGAAAGAAAATGAAATATTAGAAACTCAGGACATTTCAAGTTTGAACATTTCAATTTAGTCAACATTTCAAGTTTCAACGTTTCAATTTAGGCAACATTTCAAGTTTAAAAATTTGAAAACGAAGAACTTGAAAACCCAGAACATTTCAAGTTTCAACTTTCAATTTATTCAAGATTTCAAGTTTCAACATTTCAATTTAAACAAGATTTCAAGTTTCAAAATTTCATTTTTTTTAAACAAGAATTCAAGTTTCAAGTTCCTTGCCATGATTTCAAGTTTGATTCCAGATTTTAGTCATGATTTCAAGTTTTCTTTCAGTTTTTTTTAAAAAATCAAATCCAGTGATATTTTTATAATTTACAGACATACACTGATTTTTTTTTAAAAAGTGGTTATTAACAAATAAATTTTCGTATGTGGTTAAAAATAAAATTTTCATAATAGCTGTGGTTACTTTTGATTTTCTCTCTGATCAGTATTTATAGTTTCCACTTTTTTACTAAAAAAAAAATCTACGGGTAACTTGTCCCTTTGCCTCCCTCCACAGAGTCCTACTGCATCCAAGAGTTTCTGTAATTGAGAGGTCTAGAATGTTCCCGATACACTACAAATTCCATCTACTCCTTATCACATGATTCATAGGTTACACTCAAGAATCAGTAGCAGAGGCTATGGTATCTATGTATCAAAAAAATCAAATTCCATGTATCATAGAAGAGTAAGATGACTGCTTGGCCACAGAATAATATAACGCTTAATTTTTGGTGTCGTTTTATACAATAAATTAATGGATATTATTATTTTGGTTCCTATATTTTTTATCTATAGTGATATTTTTAATTGTTTTTCTATTTATTATCGGAATGGTCGTCATATTTTTTAAAATATATCAATTAATTCCTTAATCGGTCAACTGTTAATCAAATTTAAAAATTCTAAAGGTATTTTTATCTTTTAACCGTATAATATGTCTCGTAACGTTTTAAAAATAAAATAAAATAAAATGGTAAATAGTCTACAAACAAAATGTTAAGAAACTAATTTTGTTTTTTGCACTATTTAATTAAAAAAGCAAATCAAATCTTCCTATTGATCTCAAATAAAAAAAATCTTAATAAAAAAAGACTCCCGCAACAACAAATTGAACGTATTACTTCTCCGGTATTTCCACTCAACTTAATTCCTTCAACCATCACTATCATCAATCATCCTCCAAATCAATTTCTTCAAACCTCCTTCTAATTCCTCACTAAGTGGTATCTTCAAACCCAGAAACCCACTAAACTTCTAAACCCAGATTTGTTACTGGAAAGCCCAAAGACTGATGAACTCTAAACATCCAAATTTCAATAAAATCTAGAGAGAGAAAAAAAGAGTAAACCGCTCTCCTCCATCAGATTAGATCGACGATGTAGTGAGTAGTGGATCAAAGATGGAGGATCGCCTACATCATCGATCTTACAGAGAAGTGTCTTCTATGTCTCCTCCATTAGAACGATAGAGTGTCTCGTCAATTAGATCGACGAAGGAGTAAATCGTCGGAAGATTCGTCAATCATATGGACGATCTCTTCCATCGTTGATCTGTTGGAGCCTGGAGGATCTCCATCAAATCTGACATACACATACATACACTCTTTCTCTCTCTCAACATCGTCCGCCGAGCACGAAAAGGGGCTTCATTCAAGGTAAAAAGGGGACCTGGACGGTGGTTGGTGTGTTTGGTGGTGGTTGGATTGGTTGGATTAATGGAAAGTTTTTGGTTTGATTTGGTTACGTTTTGTTTGGTTTCTGTTACTTGTTTGGTTATGTTTTTGGTCTTGAATTTTGATGATGATTGACAGATTGTTTAGGTTTGATGTTGAATCGAATCTATATGATGTTGAATGATGTTTTAGGTTTGATTTGGTTAGCTGGATGGAAGGTTTTTAGTGTTGAATCGATTAGGGATTGAGGAAGTGGATGAAGATCTAGGAAGTTTTATTTTTTATATATAAAAAGTATGAACTCTCAAAATCAATGGATCTCCACCAGATCCTTAAACTTTTGTTTGTTTGTATGTTTGTTGTTGGTGATTGTCTGATTGAGACGATGATTGGTTGGGATGGTGATTAGGGTGTGGGGGTGGCGGTCTTGCAGACGATCTAGAAGATCCACCAAATCCAAAGTTTTAATTTATTTTTTTTTTCTGGGTTTAATTTGAGTTTGTGTTCATTATGTCCATTAATGAAAATAAGACGGTGGAGAACAATCCATCTTTTCTTTTTTCTTTTTTCCTATAAAATTTATCGTTTGATCTCCACCATCCATCATTGAGAGATGGATGGTGGAGATCCATTTAAGAAAAAAAATTCTTTTGGATTTCCATCTATTTTTTTTTCCTTTTTTTTTTCTCTTTTTTCATTTGTTGTTTTTCCTTTATTTTAATTTTAAAAGAAAATAAATGACCAAGGTTAAAATAGTCATTCATCCTTTTTTATTAGGGTTGACTATTAAAAAAATGATCAGATTGACTAAATTGAAATGTTTTGTAAAACATTGGAACCACCTTAGTGAAAAATGGAAAAACAGTTAAAAACGTCATTATCGATCAAAACATAGGGACCAAAATGATAAAATCCTTACAATAAAAAAGAGAAACAATATGAAATTTTGTAAATAAAGTGAATACATATTAAATGACAAGGTTTGACTCCTCTACCTAAAAACATTCGAGTCCTCCCCTTACCTATAAAATCTCGAATTTATATAATAACGTAATACTTCAACAAAAAAAAAATGTCAGATTCGTAATAATATATATCATTTTCTCAATTTGAATTCAGATTTTCATTCAATCATATATGACCATCGTTGCAAAAATCCCCGACTAGGGTAAGTAGGCACCGCTTAGTCCCTAGTTAGCAGTCCGTTATCTCGACTAGGTGGTTTACCGTCTAATTGGTCTAGTCAGTCAAAGTCAATGACTAGTTTTTAGATTTTGTTTATTTGTTTATGGATTTTGATTCTAAATATTAAGTTTTTTCGAATTTTATTATCAATTTGAGGTTCAATATATAAAATAGTACTAATATTTACTCAATTACTAAAAAAAAAACATATTAAAAAAATCAGATCTACCGTCGGCTTGCTGCCGATCGACTTCCGACCAACCGTCTAGTCCCCGATTAGTCATCGACTAGACGGGTTAGGCGCTAGGTCGAGTGTCGCCGCCCGACTAGTGCCTATGGTGCATTTGGTACGCGGGACAGGACAGGACAACGTGTGCAGTTTGTTCTTATCCCACGTTTGGTGCGTCCTTAGCATAGAACAGGACGGACAAGATGGGACATAAAACACAAAAAACTTGTCACACCCAAAACCTCAGGACAACTTGTCTCATGACATGGGACAAGTGTCAAAAAAACCAATTTACCCTTTAAATTTTCAAACAATTAAAATCATGTCCAATAAATTATAAATTATAATTACATATAGAATATTATATATTATATAATAATATATTACAAATAGGTGAGTGAGATGCTTCTTGCATGTAAAGTAGAAAGACACGTGCCAATGATTGCACATATTAATATATATATATATATATATATATATATAATATAATATAATAATAATACATATATATATATATATATATATTATATTATGTGTTAATATATGTATATAATATGTAATATATATTTATATATATATATTTATATGAAAAATATATATATATATATAATATGTAATATAAATATAGAATTAAAATATATATATAATATTATATAATATTAATATATAATGATATATATAATATTATTGTCTACGTTGTTATATATATAAGAGGGGTACTCTGGTTATTTGAATCTCTTGTTCAGTCTTATCCCAGTTATACCAATCGAATAACGGTACAATTTATAATTCTGTCTTGTGCTATCCAGTCCAGTCCAATCTAGTCTCACCTTATCATGTTCCATATTCGTGCCAAACGCACCCCTAACGCTTTCTACAACACTGTATATGACTTTATATCATGTGACGTATTTTGAATGGGCAAACCAAAACCGAATCTTTTCACTACGAGGACTATTTATAAACTTTCCCCTTCGATCAACCTGGAACACTTCATGCACTTTGAAAGCATCTTCACTCATTTATCGGTAGCTTGGCATCTTTACTGCATACAATTGAGGCCAATTGGGACGGAAGAGAAAGGAATTTTTTATGTTTAGCTAAAAACATGAAAATTGAAAAATAATGCACATGGTTGAAAACAATATTTAATATTTTTTTGAGGTTTAGTTTGTTAGGTTTTAGCTCGTATTCTCAAGTGAACCCAATGTTAACTAAACAAGACTCAACTAATGTGGAGCTTCCTGGAGACGTGGGATAACGTTTGGAAGTTGAAGATGGAGTTTGAGGGGGGCTTGAAGACTGAAAGAACAAATGAAAATAGAAAATGTGTTTTCTTCTGGAAATTCTTATCCTAATCAGATTAGGAAAGTCATGTACTTAAAAGAAAATGATTTCTTTTAAACAAGAAGACTTGTCATAAATAGGAAATAGTATTTATGTGGAACAAACAATTCTTGTACGTTTAGGAGTATGATTTCCTCTTATGTTAAACTCTCTGTAACTAGTATAAATAGACCTTGTATCTAGGTTATTTTGTGTGGAGAAAAAAGAACACCATGTAACATCAGAGAGTAGTTGAGAGATCCGGGTGAGAGACCTGTGGAAAAATCCGGGGAGAGATCTAAGGGAATATCAGTGGATCAAGTAAGAGATTCGTGTGTGATAGTCAGGGGAGACCTAGGGGATATTGTGGGGTTCTTGATGAGGATCTGGTGAGTGTGGTCTGGGGTTTGGGGTTTGGGGTTTGGGGTTTGGGGTTTGGGTGTGAGAGAAAATCCTGGAATATATGGTTGTAACAATTTGTCATATAGTGGAATTTTCTCTGTCGTCCTGACGGCCCTTGGTTTTTTACCCCGATTTGAGTTTTCCAAGTATATCTTGTGTTGTGATTGGTTTTTTTTCTCTCATCTATTTTTTCTGCTATTGATGTTATTAATTGCTATGAGTTATGTGCATACATTAGGCACGACGATTCCGCGATCAACGGTTCCGAAAATCTCCAACATAATTTGGACAATTTCCTCTAAAAGCAATATTGGATACTATTGGGATTCTTTGTTGTAAATTAGGTGTAATTAGCTGTATAATTGTTTTCCTTATTTAGAATAGATTAGGCAAGATTTTCTCCTTTAAAAATAGGAAAGAAGTCATAATGTCTAGGTCTCCAATTGTATATAAATATAGGTTCTATGGAATAAAAAAAATTAGGTCATTCAAACCTAATATTTCACATGGTATCAGAGCAACCCTAGACACCTCCTATCAATCCCACAACCGTTCTAGGTCAACTCTCCATCTACTGCTTTTTCCGACAGCATTCTACACTGCTTATTCTGGCAGTGTTCATCGGTCGTCCTAGCCTTTACCTAATTCTCAGTAGCAACTTCAAATACCAGACATGACAAATACCAAAGAATCTTCAATTGAAACTCCAAAATCCTCCTCCTCAAACGTCGAAACTGTTATGTTCAACAACAATGGGGGAAATCTGACAAACTACTCATCCACACTAATCATCATCTACAAATTGAATGGCCGAAACTACATCCAATGGTCTCAATCCTTCATGTTTCATGTCCGCAGCAAGGAAAAAGAAGATTATCTCACTGGTTATATCACTAAACCAGATGAAAAAGACCTGGAAGAGAGATAATAGTCAGGTTATGTTTTGGCTAGTGAATTCCATGGAGCCACATATAGGAGAAACTTTTCTCCTATATGAAACTGCTGCAGAAATCTGGGAGGCTGCAAAAGACACTTATTCTCATAAAGACAACACACCCGAACTTGTGACAATTGAGGGTTTTTTGCACGATCTCTGACAATGTGATTTATCTGTGACCGAGTATTACAACAAACTCCATCAAAGCTGACAGCAACTGGACACTTTTGAAATATATTCCTGGGATACTACTAATGATCTCAAACTATACAAGAAGATCATAGAGAATAGGCGGGTTTACAAATTTTGTTTGGGCTTGAATTCAAGTCTTGATGCAGTAAAAGGAAGGATATTTAGCATAAAACCGCTGCCAAGCTTACGTGAAGCTTTCTCTGAGGTACCAAGGGAAGAGAGTATACGCCATTTGATACTGGGGATAGAAAAATCAGCTGCTACTGGTGAGTCATCAGCCTTGACTGTCTGAAACTTGCAGCAGCCACGAAAAGGGGGGAAGGTCATGGTGTGAACATTGTCGCCTCCCTAGTCATACCAAAGAAACCTGTTGGAAAATCCATGGAAAACTTGCTGATTGGAAGCCAAAGATCGCATCAGAGAAGGGAATTCGAGGCAACATGGCTGGCAGTTCAGAGCAACTTGCAAATTTTAGCAAAGAGGAACTTGATGGACTGAGAAGGCTGCTGCAATCACAGCAAAATCCACCAGTTGTTAGGTCAGGTTCCATATCTCAAAAAGGTAATTTTCTTAAGCCCTTGACTATGAAACAAGAGCATTATAAGCCCTAGATTGTAGACTCCGGTGCTTTTGATCACATGACAGAAGATAGACGAGTTTTCCACACATATTCTTCTTGTATTAAAGCTCTCACGGTTAGAATTGCAGATGGTTCTTTGGCAAAAGTTGAAGGGATTGGTTCAGTTGTGGTATCCAGAGACATAACACTCAAATTTGTTCTATATGTTCCTAATCTAGACTGCAACTTACTCTCCATAAATAAAATTACCCAAGATCTTAACTGTATAGCTAATTTTTCTCCTCATGTCTGCGAATTTCAGGATGTGACTTCGGGGAGGATGATTGGCAGTGTTAGGAGTCATGCTGGGCTCTATCATCTCGAGGTTCAACCAGATTCTATGAGACAATCTCATCTAGGAGTGAGTGAACCTATATCTTATCAAACTAATTCTTGTGTGTCTGTTAGTGAGTTGAAAAGTGAGAGTGAGATGTCGGTCATGGTGTGGCAATACAGGGTAGACCACCCAAGTTTTATGTACTTATCCAAACGTTTTCCAAGTTTATTGAAAATAAAAGTGCTAGTTCTTTTCAATGTGAAATTTGTCAATTTGCAAAACATTCTCGCATTTCATACCCAATTCAACCACACAAAACATCAAAACCTTTTTCTTTGATCCACAATGATCTTTGGGGCCCATCTCAAGTTTCAAATGTCACAGGAGCTCGGTGGTTCATCTATTTCATAGATGATCACACACGACTCACATGGATTTTTCTCCTGAAAAATAAATCAGAAGTTCCTCAAATATTTAAGAATTTCAAAACAATGATTAAAAATCAATTTCAAACTTCCATTCAAATACTTAGAACTGACAATGGAAGAGAGTTTTGTAATTCTAACCCTGGCTCATATCTATCAACTGAGGGAATCATACACCAAAGTTCTTGTGTAGATACCCCTCAGCAAAATGGGATAGCTGAGAGAAAGAATAAACACCTTATGAACATTGTCATGTCTCTGTTATTTTCATCCAATGTTCCAAAACGTTTTTGAGGTGAGGCTATACTTATAGCAGCATACCTAATCAATCGACTTCCATCCAAAGTATTAGATTTTTCAACTCCAAATCAAGTAATTTTACAACACTTTCCTCAAAGTCGGCTGATTTCCACTATTCCTCTAAGAATATTTGGGTGTACTGTGTTTGTGCATATCCATAAAAAAAAACGAACCAAGCTTGACACTCCCAACCAAAAAGGTTACAAATGTTTCTGTCCTGACAACCAAAAGTTTTATCACACCATGGATGTCATCTTTTTTGAAACAAAAACTTATTACCACAAAACTGATATTCAGATGGAGAGTTCTAATCAGAGTCAACCATAAGAATATCAGTTTTTCTTGGATAGCATAGATTACACACCTGAAATTAAACCGGAAACACCTGAAATTACACCGGAAACAATTGAAATTGCACCTTCTCCAAGTGTCCAAAGTGAACCTAAACTGAAACCAACTGATTCTGAATATCCCGAGATAATTGTCTATCACAGGAAAAGGAAAACACCGAAGGAATCAGAGACTCTAGCTGATTCACAGCTACTGCCAACATATGAACCTGAGGTCAAAATCACTACATCTAACTTACAGACTGTGGAGGAAAATTCTACAGGTACTAATTTAAGTGATCATGATAATTCCGATGAGAACCTACCATTGCACTCAGGAAAGGGGTGAGAGAATGCAGAAGTAATCCATTGTACCCTATTGGCAACTATATGAATTATGAGGGACTATCTTCATCTTACCAAGCATTCACTAGAAAAATCACTTCTATCTACATTCCTAATTCAATCCAAGAAGCCATGGCTACCCTAGAATGGAAGAAGGCAGTTAATGAAGAAGTTAGTGCTCTGGTGAAGAATGATACTTAGGAAATTACCGATATGCCTCATGGAAAGAATGTGATCGGGTGCAAGTGGATCTTCACTGTAAAAACAAAGGCAGATGGTAGTGTTAAGAGATACAATGCTCGGTTGGTAGCTAAGGGATTTACTAAATCATATGGCATAGATTATGAGGAGACCTTTGCTCCGGTTGTAAAACTGAACACTATTCGAATACTCCTCTCTCTTGCAGCAAATTTGGATTGGCCCCTCCATCAACTAGATCTCAAGAATGCGTTCTTGAATGAGAATCTAGAATAGGAGGTCTGTATGGACATTCCCCAAGAACTACAGAACTCATCAAACATCAACAAAGTGTGTTGACTAAAGAAGTCACTTTATGGTCTCAAACAATCACCCAGAGCTTGGTTTGAGAGATTTACCAGAGTTATGAAGAGTAATAGGTATATACAGGGACAATCTGATCATACAATGTTTGTAAAACATTCTTTAGAATGACTGATTTCTGTGTTGATTGTCTATGTTGATGATATTGTTCTAACAGTGGATTATTCTGAGGAGTTTTCAAGAGTCAAAGAATTTATGACTAGAGAGTTTTAGATCAATGACCTAGGTAAACTCACATACTTCTTGGGAATGGAAGTGGTTAGGTCTAAGCAAGGCATTGTAGTTTTTCAAAGAAAGTATGTACTGGATTTTCTTAAAGAACCAGGTATGCTTGGGTGTAAGCTTGCAGAGAAACTTATGAACTACACTACCAAACTTGGTTCAAATAAAGACAGTGCTCCAGTAGAAAAGAGAAGATATCATAGACTTGTAGGGAAGTTGATCTATCTCTCACATACTAGGCCTGACATAGCATTCTCAGTAAGTGTTGTTAGTCAGTTCATGAACAACCCTAATGAAGAACACATGACAGCGGTGTACAGAATCTTAAGATACTTGAAAATGACTCCAGGAAATGGACTGTTATTCAGAAAGAACTCAAGTAAGAAAGTGGAATTGTATTTTGATGTAGACTGGGCAGACTCAATCACAGATAAACGTTCCACTTCTGGTTATTGTTCCTATGTTTGGAAAAATCTGACAACATGGATAAGTAAAAAACAAGCTGTTGTAGCTAGAAGTAGTGCAGAAATGGAATTCCGAGCTATGGCTCATGGTATTTGTGAAGGAATTTGGGTGAAAAGAGTCTTAACCGAATTGAAGATACCTTATGAGGGAACAATTCAGCTACTATGTGATAGTCAATCTGCCATCAGTATTTCTAAAAATCCAGTTCATCATGACCGAACCAAACATGTGAAAATAGATCGGCATTTCATTAAAGAAAAGATAGAAGAGAAAGTAATCAAACCTCTTTACATTCTTTCTAATCTACAGACTGCTGATATTCTAATTAAAGTACTTCCAAGAACGCATTTTAAAGATCTTAGTTGCAAGCTGGATATACTAAATATTTACAACCCAACTTAAGGGGGAGTGTTGGGATTCTTTGTTGTAAATTAAGTGTAATTAGTTGTATAATTGTTTTCCTTATTTAGAATAGATTATGCAAGATTTTCTCCTTTAAAAATAGGAAAGAAGTCCTAATATCTAGGTCTCCAATCGTATATAAATATATGTTCCGATGGAATAAAAAAAAAATTAGGTCATTCAAACCTACTATTTCACATATACTTTTAGTAGAATGTAAATCAACCAAACTTTTAACAAGTTTAAAATCTAATTCCCAAAAGCATGCTTATAGTACACATTAGGCTTCCATAAATGCCTGGACTATATCAAAGCATCTTTCTAAGCAACAGCAGTCGATTTTTCTGCCTCTTGCTGTTGTTTCCACTGCTCTGGTGTTATAGCTTTACGTATTGAGAGAGCATGGATTTCCTTCATTTCCTCTTCAAGGGCAGCATTCACAATCCGATGCCTTTCCAGCAGCCGTTTCCCTCCAAATTGTTCTGATACTATCTCAACCACAAAACTCGCGCCACACCTATAAAATTCATAAACTACACCGTCAGAAAAGAGGAGCAAAACAAAAAATCCAAAACCTCAGAATAAATTTATTTTCCAACAAGAAACTCACCCTCCAGAGGTATCAATCACTTCCTGAAACACAAAAGTTGAAGAATCAATTTATTAGAAAAATGTCACCTTCCAAGGAAATTGCAGATTAAACATTCAAAAAGAAATTAAAAATGTAATAAAAAAACAGTTCAGTCTCTGCTTTGCTTGATTAATTAATCAATCATCCCTAGTACAACATGAAGATCCAAAAATAAATTAACCGAGTCAAACACCAGTATATGTTCACAGGTAATGCGGATGATTTGTTTGCTTTTAATTTGTGTTTCAACTTCTTTACAGTCACTAAGCAAAATTGCAATTCTCTAAGTTGTGATCAGAAGAGTTAGGTAGAAAAATAGCAACAGTCAAGACTCAGCTATATGTGAAGCATAGACCGTGAAGGTAATGGCATTTTTTATGCAATCCATCAACTCCATTCATTTTAAGTCATTATAAAGCTGCGTAGTTCATATCGAGAAAAATCCTAACCAGGTTTAAGAACAAGCCATACAACAAGCTAGAAACAAAAACTTTCAAGATTATGGATTTTTAGCCAGTCCGTGAAAGTATCATGTATTCATGTAAATAATCAGAAAACAGAATGTTCGAATAATATATAATTCATAATGTGAAGGGTTACCGATAGCAAAATTTTAAACCCCACGACAAAGCAAAGACTAAAAATTAGCATTCATCTGACGGCCAAAATATATAGAAATCTAAACTATACAGGAGAAACGGGAACAATAGAAACATCACGAATTCTAGAATGCTAACTACTGTGGTTTCGTATTTAGAACAAAAACACAAACACAGGACTTCCCAGTTCCCACTCAACAAGCTAGAGACAGATATTTGTTAAAAAGGTTGCAAGATTCATATTTTCTCTCGGTAATTGATCACATAAATCCTTAATTGTTTTCACTATGTATACAATCAAAAAACTTGTTCTCTATATCAAAATATCAATGAATATTTAGCATATAAGTAATCAGTCATCAAATAAAGGGGTCCCAATAGTATTGATAAACCACTGAAATAGAATTACAAAGAAATTAAACAGCCAGATATGAAACCAATTAAAAACAAAAATTTGCACAGAACCCAACTCCTCAAAATTTTCAATATTCCCAATTCACACTGGTATATGCCCACAGATTAAGAATTGATCATGTGTGTGTATCTAATGCATTAGAAAGCAAAAAAGAAAAAGAAAAGAAAGATAAAAATTGAAGAAATTGTAAACAGAGCTTACAAGATAAGAAGGCTTTAGTTTCGAAGTCAAAGTAGATTCAACTTGTTCTTTTGTCACCCCCATCTCCCCCTGAAGTCTGAGCTCTCTCTGGTTTCTAGGTTTCTGATGTGCACTGTACAAGAAAAAACAAAACAAAACAAAACAAAAATAGTCTCAAAAAGAGAATAAAAAAACGGAAGACGTACATTAAAGATTCGATTTGGGTGGATGTACGCAAAGGCCCACTCATTCTATAAAGCCCATTAATATCCACGATGAGAGAGATGCTAATATTTAATATATTTTTAAACTATGACCAAGCTTTTGTTTTGAAAAATTATTACCAAGTTTTATAATATTAAAAAGTTTAATTTTAAATAAAAAAACATTATTAAATTTAAATTTCATAAAGTAGAAAAGACTTGCATGACCATAATCCATAAGCATAAAGAAAATTTAGAGCCCGTACTATAAGCGTTTTTCAGTTGCTATTTTTCGAAAATAAAAATGAAAATGAAATTAAAACAATATTTTTTGTTTCAGTATCGAATTCTAAAAACGGGTATGGTGGCATATACTGCAAGTTGTATTTTGAAAATGAAAACGAAAAAAACGTGTTTGGCAGATTAACCGAAAACTATCAAAAATTGAAATATCAATTTTGGCATTTGTTTAATATTATTACAACTATAAACAAATTGATTAAATAATTAACCAATATGATTTTTGTATTGTAAATTTTAAATTAAATAAAAATAACAAATCAAAAATTAATTTAAAAAAACATATCAAAAAATGAATTAATCAAAACTAAAATCATAAATTATAATTTATATATATATATATATATATTATAATAAAAATATAATTGTATATATTTAATATATATATATACATATTATAATAATATATAAAATAAAAAAAATATTATTACATAAATTATAATATATGTAATATTATTAAAATTGTGATATTATATTATATTATATTTTTATATATTACATTATATCCTATGAAAATATATAATAAGATATATATATATATATATATATATATATATATATAATATTATATAATATTATATAATATATTATTTAGAATATCATTCAGGAGATGTCTGTCCCTCAGAGATGATGACAGTGACCATTCCAGATCAGTAAATGACTTCCAGTCGGTCAGAAATTCACTTTCTAGCTTATCTAGACAAAACATAGCCAGACAGATACCCAGTTTAGCCCCCAGGCAACCAAGACAAATAACTAACCTTTCACCTAGCCCAATACAAACTCCAATAATTCCAGACCCAAGCCCAAATTATGACTCAGAAGATTACTCCAGTGAACCTGTTAACTTAGTACACAGAAGAAGAAAGCCCAGGCCTAAACCATAAAACCCTACATATGTGACCCATGTCCAAAAAACCCCAGACCAAGTGGCCCAACCTATCCATTCATATAACCAAGATCAAACCTCACCAACTCCTTCCCAGGTTTTAACAGAAATCTTAGAACCGGAACCACGCGTCAGGACCATAAATGTCATCAGCAGACATTCTAGCAATGATTTTGACCTCTTAATTGCTAATTATTATTCTCCCCAGAATCAGCAGTCAAGAGAGAAATATGAAAGAAATTATTCTGAAAACAAAAGGAATCAATTCCGTAAGAGATGGATAGAAAACATTAAAAGCCTTAATCAGAACATACCCTTCTTTGAATGGTATACGGCTAGAAATTTTTTTGAACAAAAGTGTTCTGTCATTGACCGACAAAAGCTTAGGACTTACAAAACAAAAAGAGGAAAAGAAAAACAAATCCACCTTCTTCCTACACACTTTGAAATTGATATGCCTAATGGTGACATTGAGGGAGGTACCAATACAACCTTATGTACACCTTTTATACTTTTTGATGAAGAACTGTCCCAGACTACTCCAGCATCCTCACATCAAATAGGAATAGTCATGAGACAAAAAAATTATACCAATTTCTTCCTTAATTCCCTAAGAGAACAATTAGAGAAAATTGACCTTAACCTTTCCCAGACCAATACTTTGCCTACTAAAGAAACCACACCTCCACAGGTGTTTATCCCTTATGAAACTTCTACCTCCTCCTCCTCCAGAAAGGCAAAAGAAAAATTGGTTAAACCTGAACCTCTTATATTCTCTGACCATACTGGCATTGAAAAATGCTTTGACAACCTTGTTGATGAAGGGGAACTCATCAAGGCCCTAGAAGAAAGGCTTGGAAGGTTGCCAGGAGTCCATCTCCCAGGAGTCCAAACCCTAGAAAAAAAGATTGAAGACTCCTCCGATGAGGAAGAAGAAGAAGACCCAGATTTCCAAAACTATACTCAAAAAATTACCACCAATGAAAAGACTGACAACTACAACAAAATAAGATACTACCAGAATACCAAACCTTATTACCCAAAAACTACTCCTACAGACTTACAATACGAAGAAACAGTTCCATACCGGGCCTATACTGGTAATGCCTGTTATCAATTTAACATTGATGGCTTATCAGAATACCAAGTAATCACTGTCCTCAGACAAATGCATACCATTGGTTATATCTATATCAAAAAACAAAACATATCCCATGCTGATGCAGTGACATCCTTGACCACTGGTTTTGAAGGTCAACTATTTGGTTGGTGGACCCGTACTCTTAGCACACTTGCCAAAAGATCTATTATAGGGCACACTAAAACTGTGACGACCACCACACCTATTCAAGCAGCTGACCCATCCGCATTTGAATCAACCTCAGCACAAACACGAACAACCACTACCACATCCGAACCTGATGGAATAGATGTTTTATGCTACACTATCCTGATGCATTTTGTGGGAAACCCCAACATAAACCAAGGAAAAGAATTTTCAAAAATCCAAAATTTAAAATGCAAAAAACTTAGTGATTTCAAATGGTAAAAATATATTTTTCTAACCAGGGTTTTACAAAGACCTGACAATGCAAATTCCTATTTGAAAGAAAAATTTATTTCTGGACTTCCAAAACTGTTTTCCAATAAGGTTAGAGATGAAATGGTAAGACAAATGGAATGGTCTGACTGGTCACAGATAGACCTGAACACTTGGACTTATGGCGTAATCCTTGCTACCATTAATGTGGTTGCTATACAACTTTGTAATGATCTTAGACTCAAGAGTCAGCTTAAACAACAGAAACTAACAACTAGAAAAGAATTAGGATCATGGTGTGAAAAAATCGGTTTTGACAAAATACCTCCTCCCAAGGAAAAGAAAATTTCAAAAGCTTTCCAAAAGTATAAAAAGAACAAACACCATAAAAAAGGGTGGGGAACTTATAAACAAAGAAAAGGTTGGGAAATTCCTATGAAAAGCGACACCAAGAGAAAATACGACAATTTTAATAAGAAAAAACATTACAAAAAACCAAACAGGTGTTTTAAGTGTGGTAAGGAAGGTCACTATGCCAATAAGTGCCCTGACCAAAAGAACAAAATTAAGAGCCTTGACCTTGAAGACGAAATTAAGGAAAAGGTTCTCCAAGTTTTATATGCTGATACTGAATCACTGGACGAATCATCATCTTCCCCAGATGAGGTTCTTGTCGTAGAAGAATCATCTTCAGATGATACTTCCTCTGATTCATCCTCAGAATCAGAACCAGGAACCCAACCTTGCTTTTTGTAAGGAAATTAATGTTCTCGGTTGGCATGATTATTCCTTAATAATTAGCATGATTGAAAATATTGAAGATCCTTTACAAAAGGCCACGCACATTAGACAATTACAACAAAAGATTGCCAGTGAAGCTGCCCCTAATAGCAGTAGTACCCTCTTCACTGACCCTAAACCTTTCAAAAATGTCCCTTTTCAAGCTCCTGATTTTAAACAAAATGTTTTGGGAAAATTCCAGACCAAATCTAGGAAAGTAACCGTTTCTGATTTACAAAAAGAAATTCTTGAGATCAAAGGAGAAATAAAAGTTTTGAAAAAATGAATCCAAGATTTGCAAATCAAAGAAAGCTTCAAAGAGCAATTTTCCAAAACACCTCTGGGAAATTCCCTTGAAAAACAACCCAGTTTTAACAGTTCTGACAAATCTGACAGAGAACAACCCGACCAAAATAACATTATCAATTTTGCCCAAATCAATGTCATACAAGAGATTAGAATCCAAAAATGGTATGTTGACGTTGACATTAGAATTACCTCAAATTATAATATAAGATCCAGCGCCCTTGTTGATACCGGAGCTGACTTAAACTGTATAAAAGAATCTCTGGTACCCACCAAATACCTAGATTCTACTACAGAAACCCTTTACGGTGCTAATAAAATCCGATTAGACGTCAAATACAAACTCACTAATACTAAAGTTTGTAATAGTGGATTTTGTTAAAATAATGATTTTCTTGTGGTTAAAACTCTTTCTCAAAATGTGATTCTAGGATTACCATTTCTTTATTTGATTTCTCCCTTCAAAGTTATTGCTGAAGGAATTGTTACTGAATACTGAGGAAAAGAGATTATATTTCCTTTTATCTTTTCTGTTTTGGTCCAAGCTTCAATATAGTCCCAGTAGGAGAAATCTGAGACGTGGAACATTCTACTAAAATTCCTTGTTGAGTTGGGATCTCCTCCCCACTGTTCAAGGGTAATAATTTTGCAAATCTTTACTTTTCTAAATATCAGTTTTTCTTTATCGATTTTATCGAAAACATTTGAAATTAAAATTGAATCTGTGTCTACAAGAATAAATTCATAGAATATATGTCTTTTTAATAAGTCCTCTGGGATCCTTCCAAACAAGGGATTGATAATATCATCCGCTTGTTTTTTAGGTTCTCTACAATAATGGTCATGCAAAAAATGTTGTTCCATGGCAAAAAACTTATCAAAGAAAGGTTTATTGACATATGAATAAGTCGGTTGATTGACTCTATGAAGGGCCGATTGTGTGCTTTGGGCTGAAATTTTTTCCTGTTTATTTGAATGCAGGCTTATTTTGTAGGAGGCTACTGTCTTGAATGGTTTGTTGTCTACGGCTAATGGTGAAAAAGGATTTGTCATGTGTACTAGGCTTTGGCTTGGGCTTCTGCTTGATGAAGGCCCAGCAGGGGGCAATTGTGGAAGCTGTATAGGTAATGTGTGGGGTGATTTGGGCTGAGATATTAGTGAAATAACATACTTGTCTTTAATGACTTCCTTTGGGGGAAGTATGATAAGACGATAATGATAAGTCCAGGCCTTTGTTTGATAAGTCAGATCTTATGGAGCCTCTGCCACCAGGGCTTCGGCCACCACCACGACCTCGGTTTGAGCTAGTCATTTGTCACCCTGTAAAAATTCTCTCGTCAGAAAATTTTGGAGAAAAATTTCTGATCCTTTAATATATTCAATGTCAAAATGAAAAGCAGATAAAAGGGTTTGCCATCCAGCAAAAATTTGTTTAGAGGCAAGATTTTTTACATCTTTTTTCAAAATAAATATTCAACTCTTAAAATAAATCTTTGATTAATCAAATCATCTTGTAATTTTTGAATTGTCAAGACAATAGCTAAAATTTCTTTTTTAACAGTCGAATACTTTTGTTGGGTATCATTTCAGGATCCTAAAACATACCTAACTAAACATTCTCTGTTATTAATAGTTTGTTTCAAAACGGCACCAAATCCTATTTCGGAAGCATTTTTTTCAACAGTTTTAGGGACAGTAGGATGAGAAATAGACATACAAGGGAGTTTTTTAACATATTTTTTTACATGTTGAACTGCCTTAGTATGTTCTTTTGTCCAATGGAGAGGATTGGTTTTTAATCTTTGAAAAAGGGGTTTACAAATGATGCTAAGTTCTTTGTAGAAATTTGAAATATAATTCAGACACCCCAAAAACCTTTGCAATTGTTTTTTGTCCTTTATCTCATCCGGAAATTTGTCAGCAAAATCTAAACTCCTTTGAATGTGAACGATTGTTCCTCTTTTGATTTTATGGCCTAGAAATCTAATATTGGTTTGGAAAAGGGTAATTTTTGGAGCCGAAATAACAAATCCATGATGTTTGACGATTTTGAGGAATATTCCCAATTGTTTTCAATACTGGTCAATATTTTTTGAAAATATTAAAACATCATCTATATATACAATGGAAAATTTAGTGAAAGAATTAAAAATGTTATTCATGATGCATTAGAATTCACTAGGTTTATTTTTAAGACCAAATGGCATAATATTCCATTCATATTGTCCAAAAAGGACCGTGAAAGCTGTTTTGTAACGGTCATGTTCGGCAACTTGAATTTGCCAAAAACCTGATTTCATGTCAAATTTCGAGAAAATGACAGAGTCATAAAGTCTTTTTAATAAAGCAGACTTATTAGGCATAGGGTATCTAATCCACTGTAAAGCATCGTTCAAAGACTTGTAATTAATAACAAGCCTAGGAACTCCTCTTTCTATTTCAGCATTCTTTTTAACATAAAAAGAAGGACAGCTCCAAGGGATTTAGATGGCCTGATAAGTTTTTTGTCAAGCAAGTCCTGAATTTCTTTCTTACAATACTCAATTAAATCAGCGAACATTTGAATTGGTCTAGCTTTTGTTGGTATTCCATTTTCATTATAATCTTTTGTATATGGAAGAGTAACAATGTATTTCTTCCTATCCCAGAAAGCATTCGGAATTAACGAACAAACTTCTTTTTCTAATTTTCCTTTAAAAACTTTTATTTTTTCTTGAAGATTGGAGTCTTCTAACCTGGCCTCTTGTCTTTGGAAAATTAAGTCATCTTTTAAAAAGTTCAATTGGGTCTGTTTTTGGTTAAAGGTAGTGATGCAATTGCTAAGAGGGTCGGGAGTTTCGTTCTAAATATTTTTACCTTTTAAAACATTTAGATCCCTTACTAAAACAGGAAAGATAAAAGGATATATAATCTCTTTTCCTAAGTATTCAGTAACAATTCGTTCAGCAATAACTTTGAAGGGAGAAATCAAATAAAGAAATGGTAATCCTAGAATCACATTTTGAGAAAGAGTTTTAACCACAAGAAAATCATTATTGTAACAAACTCCACTATTAAAAACTTTAGCATTAGTGAGTTTGTATTTGACGTCTAATCGGATTTTATTAGCACCGTAAAGGGTTTCTGTAGTAGAATCCAAGTATTTGGTGGGTACAAGAGATTCTTTTATACAGTTTAAGTCAACTCCGGTATCAACAAGGGCACTGGCTCTTATATTATAATTTGAGGTAATTCTAATGTCGATTTCAACATACCATCTTTGGATTCTAATCACTTGTATGGCATTGATTTGGGCAAAATCGATAATGTTATTTTGGTCGGGTTGTACTTTGTCAGAGTCGTCAGAGCTGTTAAAACTGGGTTGTTTTTCAAGGGAATTTCCCGGAGGTGTTTTGGGAAATTGCTCTTTGAAGCTTTCTTTGATTTGCAAATCTTGGATTCGTTTTTTCAAAACTTTTATTTCTCCTTTGATCTCAAGAATTTCTTTTTGTAAATTAGAAACGGTTACTTTCCTAGATTTGGTCTGGAATTTTCCCAAAACATTTTGTTTAAAATCAGGAGCTTGAAAAGGGACATTTTTGAAAGGTTTAGTGTCAGTGAAGAGGGTACTACTGCTACTAGGGGCAGCTTCACTGGCAATCTTTTGTTGTAATTGTCTGATGTGCGTGGCCTTTTGTAAAGGATCTTCAATATTTTCAATCATGCTAATTATTAAGGAATAATCATGCCAACCGAGAACATTAATTTCCTTACAAAAAGCAAGGTTGGGTTCCTGGTTCTGATTCTGAGGATGAATCAGAGGAAGTATCATCTGAAGATGATTCTTCTACGACAAGAACCTCATCTGGGGAAGATGATGATTCGTCCAGTGATTCAGTATCAGCATATAAAACTTGGAGAACCTTTTCCTTAATTTCGTCTTCAAGGTCAAGGCTCTTAATTTTGTTCTTTTGGTCAGGGCACTTATTGGCATAGTGACCTTCCTTACCACACTTAAAACACCTGTTTGGTTTTTTGTAATGTTTTTTCTTATTAAAATTGTCGTATTTTCTCTTGGTGTCGCTTTTCATAGGAATTTCCCAACCTTTTCTTTGTTTATAAGTTCCCCACCCTTTTTTATGGTGTTTGTTCTTTTTATACTTTTGGAAAGCTTTTGAAATTTTCTTTTCCTTGGGAGGAGGTATTTTGTCAAAACCGATTTTTTCACACCATGATCCTAATTCTTTTCTAGTTGTTAGTTTCTGTTGTTTAAGCTGACTCTTGAGTCTAAGATCATTACAAAGTTGTATAGCAACCACATTAATGGTAGCAAGGATTACGCCATAAGTCCAAGTGTTCAGGTCTATCTGTGACCAGTCAGACCATTCCATTTGTCTTACCATTTCATCTCTAACCTTATTGGAAAACAGTTTTGGAAGTCCAGAAATAAATTTTTCTTTCAAATAGGAATTTGCATTGTCAGGTCTTTGTAAAACCCTGGTTAGAAAAATATATTTTTACCATTTGAAATCACTAAGTTTTTTGCATTTTAAATTTTGGATTTTTGAAAATTCTTTTCCTTGGTTTATATTGGGGTTTCCCACAAAATGCATCAGGATAGTGTAGCATAAAACATCTATTCCATCAGGTTCAAATGTGGTAGTGGTTGTTTATGTTTGTGCTGAGGTTGATTCAAATGCGGATGGGTCAGCTGTTTGAATAGGCGTGGTGGTCGTCACAGTTTTGGTGTGCCCTATAATATATCTTTAGGCAAGTGTGCTAAGATTATGGGTCCACCAACCAAATAGTTGACCTTCAAAACCAGTGGTCAAGGATGTCACTGCATCAGCATGGGACATGTTTTATTTTTTGATATAGATATAACCAATGGTATGCATTTGTCTGAGGATAGTGATTACTTGGTATTCTGATAAGCCATCAATGTTAAATTGATATCGGACATTACCAGTATAGGCCCGGTATGGAACTGTTTCTTCGTATTGTAAGTCTGTAGGAGTAGTTTTTGGGTAGTCGGTTGATTGACCCTAGGAAGGGCCGATTGTGAGCTTTGAGCTGAAATTTTTTCCTGTTTATTTGATTGCGGGCTTATTTTTGAGGAGGCTACTGTCTTGAATGGTCTGTTGTCTACAGCTAAAGGTGAAAATGGATTTTTCAAAAATTGACCTTAACCTTTTCCAGACCAATACTTCACCTACTAAAGAAACCACACCTCCACAGGTGTTTATCCCTTATGAAACTTCTACCTCCTCCTCCTCCAGAAAGGCAAAAGGAAAATTGGGTCTAGGAGGAGGGTGGATTTGTTTTTCTTCTCCTCTTTTTGTTTTGTAAGTCCTAAGCTTTTACCGGTCAATGACAGAATAATTTTGTTCAAAAAAAATTCTATCCGTATACCATTCAAAGAAGGGTATGTTATGATTAAGGCTTTTAATATTTTCTATCCATCTCTTACGGAATTGATTCCTTTTGTTTTCAGAATAATTTCTTTCATATTTCTCTCTTGACTGCTGATTCTGGGGAGAATAATAATTAGCAATTAAGAGGTCAAAATCATTGCTAGGATTTCTGCTGATGACATTTATGGTCCTGACGCGTGGTTCCGGTTCTAAGATTTTCTTTAAAACCTAGGAAGGAGTTGGTGAGGTTTGATCTTGGTCATATGAATGGATAGGTTGGGCCACTTGATCTGGGGTTTTTTGGACATGGGTCACATGTGTAGGGTTTTCTGGTTTGGGCCTGGGCCTTCTTCTTCTGTGTACTAAGTTAACAGGTTCACAGGAGTCATCTTTTGGGTCATAATTTGGGCCGGCTCTGAATTATTGGAGTTTGTATTGGGCTAGGTGAAAGGTTAGTTATTTGTCTTGGTTGCCTGGGGGCTAAATTGGGTATCTGTCTGGCTATGTTTTGTCTAAGGCCCAGTTTGGCATTACTTCCCCAGCTGCTTTTGGGGCCAAAAGTGATTCTGGACCTAGGACAGGGTGTTTGGTAAAATCGCTGGGAATTGCTTTTTGGTCACTTTTAGCTTCTCCCAACTGAATTTTTGAGAAGCTACAAATACATGCTTTTGGATTTTGGCTTATGCTTTTAAAAAACGCGATACAGTGATATTAAATGAAAGTTTACTAACTTTCCAACTTTGTTCTTACCTTTAATGAAATTTAACAAAAAAAAAATTTGACTTATATTTTTGTACAAAAAAAAATGTTGCCATAACTGTATAAAAAATTAGGATAATTAATTCAATAAAGTAGAATAAAAATGAAATTAAAAAATAAAGTAGAATAAAATAAAGAAATAAAGAAATTGGACTAATTAATTAAATAAAGTAGAATAAAAAATGGGGCTAATTATTTCAATAAAGTACCATAATTATATAACACTTAACACTAAAACCAAATAAACAAGAAAAATGTAAAGTATAGCACATTAGTACCATTTATATGTCTATATCTTTTTAGTAATTTTACACACTCACAACACTTTTTATTCTAGTTTACTAAACACATTGAAATTACTTTTAGTTCTCACAGCACTTTTGAAAATCAGTTTACCAAACACTCAGCTGATTCTTCCCACAACAATTTCAAAAGCAATTCCCCCACAGCAATTTCAAAAGCACTTCTCCCCACAGCACAACAATGCGAAACTGGGCCTAAATAAGCTTGAAAGTGAATTTATGGCCGACTGGAAGTCATTTACTGATCTGGAATGGTCACTGTCATCATCTCTGAGGGACAGACCTCTCATGAATGATATTCTAAGGGTTCCATTCTGTTCTGTCACACAATCATGAAGGTTTCACATGGGTGGTTTATATGTGGGTTGGTCAACTTTTTCTTTGACCCAATCATCTGGAAATTTAATATTTTCCAATTTGACTGGAACAGGAACTAGGACATTGACAGAGGGTGATGCATTAAAGCATATTGTCTGGCCAGTTGGTACAGAAGGAGGTATGTAGCTTGGGATAAGTCCTGAGGTTAAGACACAGTAATGGACTCTATAGACAAGTTTATAGGGACTTGATTTTTCATGAAATTGGTAATTATGGGTTTGGATATCAATTACTAGGCATTTCTCTTTGTGCTCGTCTGTGTTTAAGGCTATGGTAAAATTCGGGTAGACTTGAAAATAGATGGGACCATATGTCAGGGAAGTTTCAGCCATTCCAAGTATTGATTCTTTGTAGTTAGTAATTCTTTTGTCTCTAAAAACAATTAACAGAGAATTGTTCAAACCAATTTTTGAAAGAGGTTTAACACCTACTTGGACACTCTCAATATGTAGGTCATTAAAACCGATTTTGTTATAATGGGTCAAGCTATTTTCGTTCAAAAGATTTGTTGAAAAAGTGTTGTTCTGGAATTTCACATTGATTTCTTTGGTCTTTTGTCCCAAAAGGGTTTTGAAATCTAAATTGTTTTCTTTTAAATACTGTTTTGTTGTATGATAGGCAATTGCCAATTTATCAAGTCTTTGTCATCCCAGTTTGTCTCGAAATTAGCCACAGATTGTCCAGTACAACTATTCATATCATCAGGTTCTATCCCAGGTCTAGAACTACTTGCAGAAATGATGAAGAAAATAAATAGTAAAAATCCTAGGTTTTGACTCACAGCCTGGTCAAACGAGTCAACAGCCTAAAGCACTCCTAGCAGATGGTAAACAGCCTACAGATCTACTGACTTTTGCACCTAGAAATGTTATTTTGGTCGGATTGTTCTTTGTCAGATTCGTCAGAGCTGTTAAAACTGGGTTGTTTTTCAAGGGAATTTCCCGGAGGTGTTTTGGGAAATTGCTCTTTGAAGCTTTCTTTGATTTGCAAATCTTGGATTCGTTTTTTCAAAACTTTTATTTCTCCTTTGATCTCAAGAATTTCTTTTTGTAAATCAGAAACGGTTTCTTTTTGGAATACCGATATACTTAAGACCAGATAATAATAATAAGTCATAAAATTAAAAGAATTAGATCCTTACTGTGGTAAACTGTATGTGTCTGACAGCAAAGATGTATCGAAATAAGTCAAACCTTTTTTATATTCAGGAATTTACAATCAGGAAGAAGAGAAATATTAATGCTTCAGAGAGCTTTTCAAGAAAACTAGAGAAATGCTGAAGATGATTCTTCTATGACAAGAACCACATATGGGGAAGACGATGATTCGTCTAGTGATTCAGTATCAGCATATAAAACTTGGAAAACCTTTTCCTTAATTTCGTCTTCAAGGTTAAGGCTCTTAATCTTGTTCTTTTGGTCAGGGTACTTATTGGCATAGTGACCTTCCTTACCACACTTAAAACACCTGTTTGAATTTTTGTAATGTTTTTTCTTATTAAAATTGTCGTATTTTCTCTTGGTGTAGTTTTTCATAGGTATTTCCCATCCTTTTCTTTGTTTATAAGTTCCCCACCCCATTTTATGGTGTTTGTTCTTTTTGTACTTTTGGAAAGCTTTTGAAATTTTCTTTTTCCTAGGAGCAGGTATTTTGTCAAAACCGAATTGTTCACACCATGATCCTAATTCTTTTCTAGTTGTTAGTTTCTGTTGTTTGAGCTGATTCTTGAGTCTAAGATCATTACAAAGTTGCAGAGCAACCACATTAATGGTAGCGATGATTTCTCCATAAGTCCAAGTGTTCAGGTCTATCTGTGACCAGTCAGACCATTCCATTTGTCTTACCATTTCATCTCTAACCTTATTGGAAAACAGTTTTGGAAGTCTAGAAATAATTTTTTCTTTCCAATAGGAATTTGCATTGTCAGGTCTTTGTAAAACCCTGGTTAGAAAAATATCTTTGTACCATTTGAAATCACTAAGTTTTTTGCATTTCAAATTTTTGATTTTTGAAAATTCTTTTCCTTGGTTTATGTTGGGGTTTCCCACAAAATGCATCAGGATAGTGTAGCATAAAACATCTATTCCATCAGGTTCGGATGTGGTAGTGGTTGTTTGTGTTTGTGCTGAGGTTGATTCAAATGCGGATGGATCAGCTGTTTGAATTGGTGTGGTGGTCGTCAAAATTTTGGTGTGCCCTATAATAGATCTTTTGGCAAGTGTGCTAAGAGTATGGGTCCACCAACCAAATAGTTGACCTTCAAAACCGTTGGTCAAGGATGTCACTGTATTAGCATGGGACATGTTTTATTTTTTGATATAGATATAACCAATGGTATGCATTTGTTTGAGAACAGTGATTACTTGGTATTCTGATAAGCCATCAATGTTAAATTGATAACAGGCATTACCAGTATAGGCCCGGTATGGAACTGTTTCTTCGTATTGTAAGTTTGTAGGAGTAGTTTTTGGGTAATAAGGTTTGGTATTCTGGTAGTATCTTATTTTGTTGTAGTTGTCAGTCTTTTCATTGGTGGTAATTTTTTGAGTATAGTTTTGGAAATCTGGGTCTTCTTCTTCTTCCTCATCGGAGGAGTCTTCAATCTTTTTTTCTAGGGTTTGGACTCCTGGGAGATGGACTCCTGGCAACCTTCCAAGCCTTTCTTCTAGGGCCTTGATGAGTTCCCCTTCATCAACAAGGTTGTCAAAGCATTTTTCAATGCCAGTATGGTCAGGGAATATAAGAGGTTCAGGTTTAACCAATTTTCCTTTTGCCTTTTTGGAGCAGGAGGAGGTAGAAGTTTCATAAGGGATAAACACCTGTGGAGGTGTGGTTTCTTTAGTAGGCGAGGTATTGGTCTGGGAAAGGTTAAGGTCAATTTTCTCTAATTGTTCTCTTAGGGATTTAAGGAAGAAATTGGTATAATTGCTTTGTCTCATGACTATTCCTATTTGATGTGAGGATTCTGGAGTAGTCTGGGACAGTTCTTCATCAAAAAGTATAAAAGGTGTACATAAGGTTGTATTGGTACCTCCCTCAATGTCACCATTAGGCATATCAATTTCAAAGTGTGTAGGAAGAAGGTGGATTTGTTTTTCTTTTCCTCTTTTTGTTTTGTAAGTCCTAAGCTTTTGTCGGTCAATGACAGAACACTTTTGTTCAAAAAAAATTCTATCCGTATACCATTCAAAGAAGGGTATGTTCTGATAAAGGCTTTTAATGTTTTCTTTCCATCTCTTACTGAACTGATTCCTTTTGTTTTCAGAATAATTTCTTTCATATTTCTCTCTTGACTGCTGATTCTGGGGAGAATAATAATTAGCAATTAAGAGGTCAAAATCATTGCTAGGATTTCTGCTGATGACATTTATGGTCCTGTCGCGTGGTTCCGGTTCTAAGATTTCTGTTAAAACCTGGGAAAGAGTTGGTTAGGTTTGATCTTGGTCATATGAATGGATAGGTTGGGCCACTTGGTCTTGGGTTTTTTGGACATGGGTAACATGTGTAGGGTTTTCTGGTTTGGGCTTGGGCCTTCTTCTTATGTGTACTAAGTTAGTTTACTGGAGTCATCTTTTGGGTCATAATTTTTTCCTGGGCCTGAATTTATTGGAGTTTGTATTGGGCTAGGTGAAAGGTTAGTTATTTGTCTTGGTTGCCTGGGGGCTAAACTGGGTAACTGTCTGGCTATGTTTTGTCTAGATAAGCTAGAAAGAGAATTTTTGGCCGACTGGAAGTCATTTACTGATCTAGAATGGTCACTGTCATCATCTCTAAGGGACAGGCCTCTCTGAATGATATTCTAAGGGTTCCATCCTGTTCTGTCACAATCATGAAGGTTTCTCATGGGTGGTTTATATGTGGGTTGGTCAACTTTTTCTCTGACCCAATCATCAGGAAATTTAATATTTTCCCATTTGACTGGAACAGGAACTAGGACATTGACAGAGGGTGATGCATTAAAGCACATCGTCTGGCTAGCTGGTACAGAAGGAGGTATGTAGCTGGGGATAAGTCCTGAGGTTAAGACACGGTAATGTACTCTACAGACAAGTTTATGGGGACTTGATTTTTCAAGAAATTGGTAATTATGGGTTTGGATATCAATTACTAGGCATTTCTCTTTATGCTCGTCTGTATTTACGGCTTTGGTAAAATTCGGGTAGACTTGAAAATAGATGGGACCATATGTCAGGGAAGTTTCTGCCATTCCAAGTATTGATTCTTTGTAGTTAGTAAATCTTTTGTCTCTTAAAACAATTAACATAGAATTGTTCAAACCAATTTTTGAAAGAGGTTTAACACCTACTTGGACACTCCCAATATGTAGGTCATTAAAACTGATTTTGTTATGATGGGTCAAGTTGTTCACAGCCCCATCTACATACCTTCTTCTGTACCAGCTGGCCAGACGTTATGCTTTAATGCATCACCCTCTGTCAATGTCCTAGTTCCTGTTCCAGTCAAATTAGAAATTTTTAAATTTTCAGATGATTGGGTCAAAGAAAAAGTTGACCAACCCACATATAAACAACCCATGAGAAACCTTCGTCAAAACCGAATTGTTCACACCATGATCCTAATTCTTTTCTAGTTGTTAGTTTCTGTTGTTTGAGATGACTCTTGAGTCTAAGATCATTACAAAGTTGTAGAGCAACCACATTAATGGTAGCGATGATTTCGCCATAAGTCCAAGTGTTCAGGTCTATCTGTGACCAGTCAGACCATCCCATTAGGAAATTAATGTTCTCGATCAGCATGATTATTCCTTAATAATTAGCATGATTGACAATACTGAAGATCCTTTACAAAAGGCCAAGCACATCAGACAATTACAACAAAACATTGCCAGTGAAGCTGCCCTTAGTAGCAGTAGTACCCCCTTCACTTACACTAAAACTTTCAAAAATGCCCATTTTCAAGATCCTGATTTTGAACAAAATGTTTTGGAAAAATTCCAGACAGAATCTAGGAAAGTAACCGTTTTTGATTTACAAAAAGAAATTCATGAGATCAAAGGAGAAATAAAAGTTTTGAAAAAACGAATCCAAGATTTGCAAATCAAAGAAAGCTTCAAAGAGCAATTTCCCAAAACACCTCTGGGATATTCCCTTGAAAAAAAAACCCAGTTTTAACAGCTCTGACGAATCTGACAAAGAACAACCCGACCAAAATAACATTATTGATTTTGCCCTAATCAATGTCATACAAGAGATTAGAATCCAAAAATGGTATGTTGAAGTCGACATTAGAATTACCTCAAATTATAATATAAAAGCCAACGCCCTTGTTAATACCAGAGCTGACTTAAACTGTATAAAAGAATCTCTGGTACCCACCAAATACCTAGATTCTACTACAGAAACCCTTTACGGTGCTAATAAAATCCGATTATACGTCAAATACAAACTCACTAATGCTAAAGTTTGTAATAGTGGAGTTTGTTACAATAATGATTTCTTGTGGTTAAAACTCTTTCTCAAAATGTGATTCTAGGATTACCATTTATTTATTTGATTTCTCCCTTCAAAGTTATTGCTGAAGGAATTGTTACTGAATACTTAGGAAAAGAGATTATATTTCCTTTAATCTTTCCTGTTTTAGTAAGGGATCTAAATGTTTTGAAAGGCAAAAATATTTGGAATGAAACTCCTGACCCTCTTAGCAATTGCATCGCTACCTTTAACCAAAAACAGACCCAATTAAATTTTTTAAAAGATGACTTAATTTTCCAAAGACAAGAGGCCAGGTTAGAAGACTCCAGTCTTCAAGAAAAAATAAAAGTTGTTAAAGGAAGATTAGAAAAAGAAGTTTGTTCATCAATTCCGAATGCTTTCTGGGATAGGAAGAAACACATTGTTACTCTTCCATATACCAAATATTTTAATGAAAAGGGAATACCAACAAAAGCTAGACCAATTCAAATGTCCGCTGATTTAATTGAGTATTGTAAGAAAGAAATTCAGAACTTGCTTAACAAAAAACTTATTAGGCCATCTAAATTTCCTTGGAACTGTCATGCTTTCTATGTGCAAAAGAATGCTGAAATAGAAAGAGGAGTTCCTAGGTTTGTTATAAATTACAAGTCTTTGAACGATGCTTTACAGTGGATTAGATACCCTATGCCTAATAAGTCTGATTTATTAAAAAGACTAACCCTTTCATTTCTATGATTAACAAGATTAATACCACTCCACCATTTAATCTTGATTTGTCTTCCAAAATAGGGAACCTTAACATTTCCCACAATTTTGTCTTGGATAGCATATTCGAGCATTAGGATCCATGTTAAGTTGAAATGAACAAAAAACAAAAATAAGTCTGGGAAAATATCCCAATCATCTGGTTTGACTAGGTTGGAAACCCAGAAAGAATACCCTTCCTTAACATGACTGGGGAGAAAATCAATTATGAGACCAAATTTGTCCCACCATTCCAAGAACCAGATTGATAGGTCAATTTTAAAACTTTTGTCAGGAGAGCGAATTTACTGGGTTTTGTCCATATAAAAATTTTGTCCAAGCTTCAATATAGTCCTAGTAGGAGAAATCTGAGACGTGGAACATTCTACTAAAATTCCTTGTTGAGTTGGGATTTCCTCCCTACTGTTAAAGGGTAATAATTTTACAAATCTTTACTTTTCTAAAAATCAGTTTTTCTTTATCGATTTTGTCGTAAACATCTGAAATGAAATTCGAATCGGTGTCTACAAGAATAAATTCATAGAATATATATCTTTTTAAAAAGTCATCTGGGATCCTTCCAAACAAGGGATTGATGATATCATCCGCTAGTTTTTTAGGTTCCCTAAAATAATGGTCATGCAAAAAATGAAAACCCCAGACCAAGTGGCCCAACCTATCCATTCATATGACCAAGATCAAACCTCACCAACTCCTTCCCAGGTTTTAACAGGAAATCTTAGAACCGGAACCACGCGTCAGGACCATAAATGTCATCAACAGAAATCCTAGCAATGATTTTGACCTCTTAATTGCTAATTATTATTCTCCCTAGAATCAGCAGTCAAGAGAGAAATATGAAAGAAATTATTCTGAAAACAAAAGGAATCAATTCCGTAAGAGATGGATAGAAAATATTAAAAGCCTTAATCATAACATACCCTTATTTGAATGGTATACGGATAGAATTTTTTTTGAACAAAATTATTCTGTCATTGACCGGCAAAAGCTTAGGACTTACAAAACAAAAAGAGGAGAAGAAAAACAAATCCACCCTCCTCCTAGACCCAATTTTCCTTTTGCCTTTCTGGAGGAGGAGGAGGTAGAAGTTTCATAAGGGATAAACACCTGTGGAGGTGTGGTTTCTTTAGTAGGTGAAGTATTGGTCTGGAAAAGGTTAAGGTCAATTTTCAAAAAATCCATTTTCACCTTTAGCTGTAGACAACAGACCATTCAAGACAGTAGCCTCCTCAAAAATAAGCCCGCAATCAAATAAACAGGAAAAAATTTCAGCTCAAAGCTCACAATCGGCCCTTCCTAGGGTCAATCAACCGACTTATTCATATGTCATTAAACCTTTCTTTGATAGGTTTTTGCCATGGAACAACATTTTTTGTATGACCATTATTTTAGGGAACCTAAAAAACTAGCGGATGATATCATCAATCCCTTGTTTGGAAGCATCCCAGAGGACTTATTAAAAAGACATATATTCTATGAATTTATTCTTGTAGACACAGATTCGATTTTCATTTTAGATGTTTTCGACAAAATCGATAAAGAAAAACTGATTTTTAGAAAAGTAAAGATTTGCAAAATTATTACCCTTGAATAGTGGGGAGGGGATCCCAACTTAACAAGGAATTTTAGTATAATGTTCCACGTCTCAGATTTCTCTCACTGGGACTATATTGAAGCTTGGACCAAATTTTTATATAGACAAAACCCAAAAAATTCGCTCTCCTGGTTTATTTATTTTGACAAATGTTTTAAAATTGACCTATCAATCTGGTTCTTGGAATGGTGGGACAAATTTGGTCCTATAATTGATTTTCTCCCCAGTCATGTTAAGGAAGGGTATTCTTTCTGGGTTTCCAACCTAGTCAAATCTGATGATTGGATCATTTGCCCAGACTTATTTCTGTTTTTTGTTCATTTCAACTTAACATGGATCCTAATGCTCGAATATGCTATCCAAGACAAAATTGTGGGAAATGTTAAGGTTCCCTATTTTGGAAGACAAATCAAGATTAAATGGTTCAGAGAGAATCCAACTCTCTGCAACAGAATTTCGGACCAATCAGGCTTCCTCATGGCAAAATCTTAGAATCAGACTAGAATTGCGGCTGCAACTACTCCTGATGAACTCATGAAGATTGCTGAAGAAATGAAGAACTCAATGGCCAGCATGTCCCAGGCTGGTACTGGTTCAGACAAAAGTGATATAGACAAAGATGATGACTCCTTCCCAGGTTTTAACAGAAATCTTAGAACCGGAACTACGCGTCAGGACCATAAATGTCATCAGCAGACATTCTAGCAATGATTTTGACCTCTTAATTGCTAATTATTATTCTCCCCAGAATAAGCAGTCAAGAGAGAAATATGAAAGAAATTATTCTGAAAACAAAAGGAATCAATTCCGTAAGAGATGGATATAAAACATTAAAAGCCTTAATCAGAACATACCCTTCTTTGAATGGTATACAGATAGAAATTTTTTTGAACAAATTTGTTCTGTCATTGATCGACAAAAGCTTAGGACTTACAAAACAAAAAGAGGAGAGGAAAAACAAATCCACCCTCCTCCTAGACACTTTGAAATTGATATGCCTAATGGTGACATTGAGGGAGGTACCAATACAACCTTATGTACACCTTTTATACTCTTTGATGAAGAACTGTTCCAGACTACTCCAGCATCCTCACATCAAATAGGAATAGTCATGAGACAAAGCAATTGTACCAATTTCTTCCTTTATTCCCTAGGAGAACAATTAGAGAAAATTGACCTTAACCTTTTCCAGACCAATACTTCACCTATTAAAGAAACCACACATCCACATGTGTTTATCCCCTATGAAACTTCTACCTCCTCCTCCTCCAGAAAGGCAAAAGAAAAATTGGTTAAACCTGAACCTCTTATATTCTCTGACCATACTGGCATTGAAAAATGCTTTGACAACCTTGTTGATGAAGGGGAACTCATCAAGGCCCTAGAAGAAAGGCTTGGAAGGTTGCCAGGAGTCCATCTCCCAGGAGTCCAAACCCTAGAAAAAAAGATTGAAGACTCCTCTGATGAGGAAGAAGAAGAAGACCCAGATTTCTAAAACTATATCCAAAAAATTACCACCAACGAAAAGACTGACAACTACAACAAAACAAGATACTACCAAAATACCAAACCTTATTACCCAAAACCTACTCCTCCAGACTTACAATAAGAAGAAACAGTTCCATACCGGGCCTATACTAGTAATGCATGTTATCAATTTAACATTGATGGCTTATCAGAATACCAAGTAATCACTGTCCTCAGACAAATGCATACCATTGGTTATATCTATATCAAAAAACAAAACATGTCCCATGCTGATGCAGTGACATCCTTGACCACTGGTTTTGAAGGTTAACTATTTGGTTGGTGGACCCATACTCTTAGCACACTTGCAGAAAGATCTATTATAGGGCACACCAAAACTGTGATTGCCAATCGGTAATTATTTTTTTGAAAAAAGATGTAAAAAATCTTGTCTCTAAACAAATTTTTTCTAGATGGCAAGCCCTTTTATCGGCAAGCCCTTTTATCTGCTTTTGATTTTGACATTGAATATATTAAAGGATCAGAAAATAGTCTCCCCGATTTTCTGACCAGAGAATTTTTACAGGGTGACAAATGACTAGCTCAAACCGAGGTCGTGGTGGTGGCCGAAGCCCTGGTGGCAGAGGCTCCATAAGATCTGACTTATCAGACAAAGGCCTGGACTTATCATTATCGACTTATCATACTTCCCCCAAAGGAAGTCATAAAGACAAGTATGCTATTTCACTAATATCTTAGTCCAAATCACCCCACACATTACCTATACAGCTTCCACAATTGCCCCCTACTGGGCCTTCATCAAGCAGAAGCCCAAGCCAAAGCCTAGTACACATGACAAATCCTTTTTCACCTTTAACCATAGATAGCAGACCATTTAAGACAGTAGCCTTCTTAAAAATATGCCCGCATTCAAATATACAGGAAAAAATTTCAGCCCAAAGCTCACAATCGGCCCTTCACGATCCCTTTTGGAAAATATAAATGGAATGTTATGCCTTTTGGTCTTAAAAATGATTTGACAACCTTGTTGATAAAGGGGAACTTCTTAAGGCCCTAGAAGAAAGGCTTGGAAGGTTACCAGGAGTCCATCTCCAGGAGTCCAAACCCTAGAAAAAAAGATTGAAGACTCCTCCGATGAGGAAGAAGAAGAAGAAGACCCAGATTTCCAAAACTATATAAAAAAAATTACCACCAACGAAAAGACTGACAGCTACAACCAGAATACCAAACCTTATTACTCAAAATCTACTCCTCAAGACTTATAATACGAAAAAACAGTTCCATACCGGGCCTATACTGGTAATGCTTGTTATCAATTTAACATTGATGGCTTATCAGGATACCAAGTAATCACTATCCTCAGACAAATGCATACCACTGGTTATATCTATATCAAAAAATAAAACATGTCCCATGTTGATGCAGTGACATCCTTGACCACTGGTTTTGAAGGTCAACTATTTGGTTGGTAGACCCATACTCTTAGCACACTTGCCAAAAGATCTATTATAGGGCACACCAAAACTGTGACGACCACCACGCCTATTCAAACAGCTGACCCATCCGCATTTGAATCAATCTCAGCACAAACACAAACAACCACTACCACATCCGAACCTGATGGAATAGATGTTTTATGCTACACTATCCTGATGCATTTTGTGGGAAACCCCAACATAAACCAAGGAAAAGAATTTTCAAAAATCAAAAATTTAAAATGCAAAAAACTTAGTGATTTCAAATGGTACAAATATATTTTTCTAACCAGGGTTTTACAAAGACCTGACAATGCAAATTCCTATTGGAAAGAAAAAATTATTTCTGGACTTCCTAAACTGTTTTCCAATAAGGTTAGAGATGAAATGGTAAGACAAATGGGATGGTCTGACTGGTTACAGATAGACCTGAACACTTGGACTTATGGAGAAATCATCGCTACCATTAATGTGGTTGCTCTAAAACTTTGTAATGATCTTAGACTCAAGAGTCAGCTCAAACAACAGAAACTAACAACTAGAAAAGAATTAGGATCATGGTGTGAACAATTCGGTTTTGACAAAATACCTGCTCCCATGAAAAAGTAATTTACTATAGCTAAAATTTCTTTTTTAACAGTCGAATACTTCTGTTGGGTATCATTTCAGGATCCTAAAACATACCTAACTAAACATTCTCTGTAATTAATAGTTTGTTTCAAAACGCCACCAAATCATATTTCTAAAGCATCTGTTTCAACAGTTTTGGGAGCAGTAGGATGACAAATAGACATACAAGGGAGTTTCTTAACATATTTTTTTACATGTTGAACTGCCTTAGTATGTTCTTCTGTCCAAGGGAGAGGATTGGTTTTTAATCTTTGAAAAAGGGATTTACAAATGATGCTAAGTTCTTTGTAGAAATTTGAAATATAATCCAGACACCCCAAAAACCTTTGCAATTGTTTTTTGTCCTTTATCTCATCCGGAAATTTGTCAGCAAAATCTAAACTCCTTTGAATGGGAACGATTGTTCCTCTTTTGATTTTATGGCCTAGAAATCTGATATTGGTTTGGAAAAGGGTAATTTTTGGAGCCGAAATAACCAATCCATGATGTTTGACGGTTTTGAGGAATATTCCTAAATGTTTCCAATGCTGGTCAATATTTTTTGAAAATGTTAAAACATCATATATATATATATAAACAATGGAAAATTCAATGAAAGAATTAAAAATGTTATTCATGATGCATTGGAATTCACTAGGAGCATTTTTAAGACCAAATCCTATTTCTGAAGCATCTGTTTCAACAGTTTTGGAGGCAGTAGGATGACAAATAGACATACAAGGGAGTTTCTTAATATATTTTTTTACATGTTGAACTGCCTTAGTATGTTCTTCTGTCCAAGGGAGAGGATTGGTTTTTAATCTTTGAAAAAGGGGTTTACAAATGATGCTAAGTTCTTTGTAGAAATTTGAAATTTAATTCAGACACCCCAAACCTTTGCAATTGTTTTTTGTCCTTTATCTCATCCGGAAATTTGTCAGCTAAATCTAAACTCCTTTGAATGGGAAAGATTGTTCTTCTTTTGATTTTATGGCCTAGAAATCAGATATTGGTTTGGAAAAAGGTAATTTTTGGAGCCGAAATAACCAATCCATGATGTTTGACTGTTTTGAGGAATATTCCCAAATGTTTCCAATGATGGTCAATATTTTTTGAAAATATTAAAACATCATCTATATAAACAATGGAAAATTCAGTGAAAGAATTAAAAATGTTATTCATGATGCATTGGAATTCACTAGGAGCATTTGTAAGACCAAATGGCATAACATTCCATTCATATTGTCCAAAAGGGACGGTGAAAGCTGTTTTGTAACGGTCATGTTCGGCAACTTGAATTTACCAAAAACCTGATTTCATGTCAAATTTCGAGAAAATGATAGAGTCATAAAGTCTTTTTAATAAATCAGACTTATTAGGCTTAGGGTATCTAATCAACTGTAATGCATCGTTCAAAGACTTGTAATTAATAACAAGCCTAGGAGCTCTTCTTTCTATTTCAACATTCTTTTGCACATATAAAGCAGGACAGCTCCAAGAGGATTTAGATGGCCTGATAAGTTTTTTGTCAAGCAAGTCCTGGATTTCTTTCTGACAAACTCAATTAAATCAGCGGACATTTGAATTGGTCTAGCTTTTGTTGGTATTCCTTTTTCATTAAAATCTTTGGTAAATGGAAGAGTAACAATGTGTTTCTTCCTATCCCAGAAAGCATTCGGAATTGACGAACAAACTTCTTTTTCTAATCTTCCTTTAAAAACTTTTATTTTTTCTTGAAGACTAGAGTCTTCTAATATATATATTATAATATACAAAATATATATTGTTATATGTGTTTTTCGTTAGCATGACACGTCATCGAAGGTTGAGGGTAATGCGGAAATATAGTGATTCCACGTCATCAGAAGTCAACCAGTCAACGAGAGGGATATTGGCCAATGACATGTCATCAAGAAAATTAATATGGAAGTTAGAAGTGTACGCGCTAAATTAAGCCGTCCAATAAAAGGAGTCTTAATGAGCGAAATCTCTACTCAACGAGATCTACTTGGCCAAAACAAGAAATATGACTTTATCAAGGCACGTCGTATCAAGCGAAGATTCAATCAGATACTAAATATAAGAATCATAATCCAACAAGGGAATATTTCTATTTCCTCTTCAGTATCATAGAATTCTAATCAGAAAGAAACTCATAGCTTCCAGAAGGATAAACACCAAACAGGAAATAAGTCCTAAACGAACTACATTACTAGAATCCTACAAAGATTCTAATTAATGAATCCATCACTCGTATGACAATAACTAGGGCAACACTAGATCGAACCATATAAACACAGCCATGTACTCATTATAACAAAACAAGGTCATCATCAACAATTTACGCTTAGATGAGAAGGATGAGCAATCATATGAGAGAAAAACGAGTATTGAGTGTTGTAATTATTCTATTCATAGTGGATCTTTATTGCCGTCACCGGCACCGTGGATGTTTCCCTATCTTGGGGTTTTACCACGTAAAACATGTGTTGTGTGTTGATTTATGCTTTATTTCCTATTCTTCTACATTATTATTCTCAAATACGAACAAATCGTATCGCATCCACATGGAGAATGAGGCTTTGATTATTCAACCCTTGACTGGTCAAAGCTTTGATCTGCCTACGTATTAATGTTTGGCGGTTGACTTTTCAACGATCCAAAAATTACCGTCAACATAAATTATATTACAATATATAATATTATATATATATTATTGTATGAATACTTTTAGTTCTAGTTTCTAGAATATATATATATATATATATATATATATATATATATATATATAGGTGGGCATGGTTCGATTCTATTCGATTTTAGGTCAAACCCAATTGAACCTAAAATATTTCGATTCATCCAAAATTGAACTGGTTTGAACCTAATAAGAAATGGAAACCGAATTGAATTGAACCTATTTTAATCGATTCGATTCAGTTCGATTTAATTTGGTTTTGGACCTAATGGGTCGGCTAGTTTAATGGGTTTTTTGATTTTTTTTTTTTAACATTAATGGGTTGTTGGATACTAATTTTAGACATTATAATAGCCAAAAACCCCAAATCAAACCTAACTTAAAAATATATATATACAAATTAAATCCGTTAAAAACATATTACCCTTAAAATATATTAAATATACTAGGTTTTTTTTTACTTATATACTCGGTTTATTCGTTTCAATCCGGTTTTAAGAAAATCAAACCGGTTTGAACCGAAAAAAAAATCGATTTTCAATTTTTCAACCGGTTTAAACTGAATTTTCCTTACGAATCGAATCGAATACCTTTTTTTCGGTTCAATTCAGTTCGAATCGCAACTTAATGCCAACTCATATATATATATATATATATAAGAGGTACTTTGTCATTTAAAAATATTGTATCATCTCGTACTAGTCATATCAAACGTATAATAGTAAAATTAATAGTTTTAAAAAATGATTTTTTATATTAAAAAAATGATTTTTTATATTAAAAAAATGATTTTTTATATTAAAAAAAGTAAAAAAGTAAAAAAATAATAATAACTAAAAACAAGTATTTTGTGTTTTTCAAATCTTTTAGAGCCAGTCCTGTAAGCGTTTTTCAGTTGTTGTGTTTCGAAAATAAAAATGAAAATGAAAACAGTATTTTTGGTTTTATTTTTTATTTATGAAAACGCGTCTGGTAGCAAATACTGAAAGTTGTATTTTGAAAATGAAAATGGAAAAAACGCGTCTGGTAGGTTAACCGAAAACTATCAAAAATTGAAATATCAATTTTAGTATTTTGTTTAATATTATTACAACTATAAACAAATTGATTAAATAATTAACCAATATAATTTTTGTATGGTAATTTTTAAATTGAACAAAAGTAACACATCAAAAATTAATTCAAAAAAACATATCAAAAAAATTAATTAATCAAAACTAAACTCTTAAATTATATATAAATAATTATACAATTATAATAATATATATATTATTATATTATTTATATAATAATAATATATATTATTTTATATATTAAAAATTATTATATTTTTTAATTTTTAATATATGAAATATTATTATATTTTTTATATTATATTTTTATATATAATAATACATAATATATGACATTATATCCTATGTAAATATATAATATTTGATATTATATATATATATAATATTATATAATATATTATTATATATTTATAAATATATATAGTATTAATATACATATATACATATATATAAAATAATATTATATATATATATATATATATATATATTATATAATATTTACATAATTATAATTAATATTATATATATTTTTATGTATAATATAAAATATTAATATATAAAATATTATATTATTTACATAATTAGTAAATTAATATATAAAATAATAATATATAATATATACATAAAATATATTATATATAATATTATAATATATATATATATATAATAATAATTATAATATATATATATATATATATATATATGTAAGAGGGGAACTTTGATAATTTAAAAATCGTATTCCGTCTTGTCCTGTCCTAGTTATATCAAATGCATAACAGTACAATTAATAGTTTAAGATTTTTTTTAATATAAAAAAAAAGTGAAAAACAATAAAGAAAATGAAAAACAAGTTTTTTGAGTTTTTCAAATCTTTCACTTTTAACATTGGTTTTGTTTTTCATTTTTTTTTTGTTTTTCGAAAATAAAATGAAAAACGGTTAACGAACGCGTTTTCGAAATCATTTTTGAAAAATTAAAATGAAAACGGACTGAAAAAACAACTGTAGGACGGGGCCTTACTTTTAATACTGGTTTTATTTTTCATTTTTTATTTTGTTTTTCGAAAATAAAATGAGAAACGGTTAACGAACTTGTTTATAAAAAATAAAAACAAAAACGAACTGAAAAACAGTTGTAAGGACAGGCCTTATATTTAAACATGATTTGGGTGCATAGTGACCCCTAATATAGTTGCGTGGCTCATCAGGTTATGGCTTTGTTGCTAATCCTCATGATTTGCTCCGTCATAAATAGACAAGATTCATCATCAAAACAAGAAGAGGAAGAATAATCAATTGTATTATTAAAAAGATAGTTAAGTCATACGTGGAAGTGGAGTATGTATAGGCATTTTGAAAAACTAGCTGTTGGTAGGCTTTTGGTGTTTTTTTAGAGTTAATTGCATAAACTTCCCAATTTTTAGGTATAATAACAGCTATATTCAATTTTTATCCAAAATTACACAAACATACCCTACAGTTAGTGGCCAACGGTTAAAAATAACATTTGACTATCTTGTTACCTTGAAAAGTCTAAAATACCCCTAGTTGTTATTTTTCTTTAATTTTAATATTATTTTATTATTAGGTTACTAGATGACTCATCATCAGACTCATCATCATCTCGGTTGGAGAGAATTTATGAAAAATGATGATGAAAGAAAATTAGAATTAGTGGATGTTCCAAAAAATCAAACAATTTATTACATTAAAAAAAAAAAGCTAAACCCAGATTCACTTTCACAACAAAAATTTAGGATTGGTTATCTTTGTTATAAAAAGAAAAAGAAAAAAAAAAAAGACAAACGACAATCGTCGTTGAAGAGGTTGGTCTCCAGTCTCCACTGTCAGTCGGATCTACTCCACTCGCTTCGGATCTCCTCCAAACAGAGGAGCTTAACATCATTCTCCTCCGCCGTAGAAGGAAATCGACTTGACGATAATGGATCTCCTATCGCAGGAAGAATAATCCATCAACGATGGAGACTCCACTGGTTGAGTTTGAGGTTTTGATTTATTTTTTACAAACATTTACTGAAATTACTTTTTGGAATTCGTCATTTCGGTATTCACAAGTTCAAACATCATTTTGACTTTTTTTTTTCTTTTTTCGGGTTTTTGGTGTGTAATGTTTGGAATGATGCAGTGTTTTTTGTTTTCTGGGTTTGTGATGTTTGAAGTTCATCATTCTAGAGTTGCTCTGTAATATTTGTAATTGTGTAAAGTATATTTTTTTTTTGGGTTTGATTTGGTTTTCTTCTCTAAGTTTGGTTTGATTTTGTTTTCAGGGTGTGCTCTGTTTATCAACTTTCTATTTTTTTTAGTTCATATTTGTAATGTTGTAATGTTTCTTTTCATTATTCTGGTATTGCTTTGTAATATTGATAATTGTGTAACTTTTTGTTTTTGAGTTTTGATTAGATTTTCAGAGGGTTTTTTTTTTGTGGGAAAATATAAGAGAAAGTTGTGTTGGAAATTTTGTGATAATCTCTCATGTTGAGGGCAAAAATTGAGTATGATAAATTCCATAGAAATGGAAGATTAAAGTGGATTCAAATTCTCCTCCGTGAGAACTTTAAAATGGTATACTCAAATTCACAAAATGGTTAATGGGTGAATGAGAAATTGAATCTCAAATTGGACCCATTGTTTAGGGATTAAAAGGAATCCCACATTGCTCAGGGAAATCATTTATAAGTAGTTTATAAGTGAATGTGTGATATGAGCTTTCAACATGTGTGTGGCATAGAGGCTCTCTCTCGCCCGCGCAGGGGGGGTGGGGTGCAAATCATGGACCTCGAACCTTCGAATGCACGACTCGTGTGTGGGCGCGACCCGCGGACACGAATGCCGCTCCGATTGGACCGTAAGAGTACAGTTGACCTTTTGTCACTTCCATAAGTCAACGTTTTGATTGTGATGAATAAGGAAAGCTTTAATTGTTTGGATTCTGATTTCTTACTTGATTACTAAGAATACAGAATCGAGTTTTAATTAGAAATAAATCTCTTTGGAGAATATTATCTAATTAAATTATTTCCTTATTAAATCAAAACGAATTTTTCAATTATAATCCCGAATTAATCCCAAAACCCTAGGGTTTCGGTTTGGGTATTTAATCACACTTATATTCTGTTCAACATACACAGAAAAATAATTCAAGTTTCTTTTGAGCAGTCGAATTCGTTTCTTCTCTCTGTTTATTGGTAAGTTCAAAACTCGGTTTGAGTTCGCTGGTAGTGGATAGTGCTTAGGCCTACCACTGTTGAACCGTTGTATCCTGGGAGACAATAGCCTAATACACATACGGTGTTGTCCGGCGAAATTGTCTTAAGGACACCGTGTGAAACACGGGCCTCTGATCAAACTCTTTTTCTAACGTTACTTTCTGTTTTCATTGATACCAATCAGGTTTGTTTGAAAAATACGTTTTACAATCTTAAGACAACTTCCGTTTTCTTTTCTGTTTTCAAATTATTTCAAACAACGTTTGCTTATTCAAACTTTCTGGTTCAGATCGTAACAGACTTGAAAAATCAATCAGCTTGTAAAACTGTGGTAATCGGGTTCCCCTGGAACACTGATTCAATTTGGAAATCGAGTTCTTTGGAACACTGATTTCAATTGTATAACCTGTGGAAATCGGGTTCTTTGGAACACTGATTTTAATTTGAAAGATATATATTAATCTGTGGAAATTGGGTCTATTATTAGACACTGGTTTCGTAATCGATTGTGGTTTCAATTGTGTTATCGGGTCTGCAATATCAGACACTGATTCTGATTTCCATCGTGAAATCTGATTTGATATCAACTGATATCTCTGCTATTATTTCTGTGATACTAAAACGATTCTGTTTTTGTTTCAGTTATTATGGAAAACAAATCGAATGTGAACTCCAGTGTTCCACTAGAGACTCCAAAAGTTAATCCAAGTATGAGATTAGATACTTCAGCTGTGAACTCTGTGCTTGTGAGCTAGGTACCAGTAGTAGTACCTACTGTGGCTACAACGACTCCGGCCATCAACTTCTTGGTGAGAAACATGCCTGATCCGGTGATGAGCCAGTATATGAGTCAAGTGAATTTTCCCATGGTAAATCCCTATATGAATTCGGTACCTTTGCCGATGAATCATATGGAGAAGCCTGATAAGTTCAGTGGACCGAATTTTAAACGATGGCAGCAAAAGATGCTGTTTTATCTGACCACACTGAACCTTGGCAGATTCTTGACTGAAGATGCTCCTAAACCTAATAATGGTGAAGAGCGAGATGTTCATGTATGGAATGCAATTGATGTATGGAATCACTCAGATTTCTTGTGCCGTAATTACATACTGAATGGGCTGTCAGATTCACTATATAGCGTTTATTCTTCAAAGAAAACAGCCAAAAAACTGTGGGAATCATTAGACCGTAAATACAAAACTGAGGACGCTGGTTCCAAGAAGTTTATTATCGGTCGGGATTCCAAGACAGTTATGAGTCAAGTCCAAGAGCTACAGGTGATTCTGCATAAGATACATATCGAAGGGATGACCTTGAGTGAAACTTTCCAGATGGCTGCAATCATTGAGAAGCTTACTCCTTCATGGAAAGAGTTCAAAAACTATCTCAAACACAAGCGAAAGAAGATGAAAATCGAGGATCTGATTCTCAAGCTTCATATTCAGGAAGATCACATGAAGTATGACAAGAAAGATGTCAATGCGCCTGAAGCAAAGATCAATGTGGTTGAGCATGGGCAAAGTTCTAAACCAAAAAAGAACAAGCCTGGGAAAGGATCCAAATTGGGTCCTAAGGGAGGAGTCTCTAAGAAGCCAAAATTCCAAGGGAAGTGCTTTAACTGTGACAAGCTGGGTCACAAATCTTATGAGTGCAGGTTGCCAAAGAAGAAGAAGAACCACGAGGCAAACGTGGTTGCTGGGATCTCAAGAGATGTATCCGTGATCAATCTCTCTACAGTTGTGACAAGCAAACCTTGTTGGGTCAAACCCAAGGAAGTGGTGGTTGGATACTAGGGCCACTCGTCATATATGCTCTGACAGGGAGATGTTCAATATATTTAAAGAAATGAAGAATGAAGAAAAGTTGTACATGGGCAACTCAGCCACATCTGACGTGAAGGGACGTGGTCAAGTCATTCTCAAGATGACCTTTGGTATAACCCTGAGCTTGAACAATGTGTTGTATGTAACTGATATACGTAAGAACTTGGTTTCCGGTTCGTTGCTCAATCAGCATGGGTTCAAGATGGTGATTGAATCAGAAAAAGTGGTTTTAACCAAGCAGGGAACTTATGTGGGTAAGGGATATGTAACTGAAGGGCTGTTTAAGCTTAATGTATATGTTGTCAAAAGAACAATCAATAAAGATAATTCTTCAGTTTATTTGCTTGAGTCTTCCAATTTATGGCATGGTAGACTAGGACACGTTAATTATGATACTTTGCATAGATTAATTAACTTAAATAATATTCCCTCATTCAATATTGATCCTAAACATAAGTGTGAAGTTTGCGTTGAAGCAAAACTAACAAGGTCATCATTTCAAACTATTGAAAGGAAATCTGAACCTCTTGATTTAATTCACACAGATATATGTGATTTAAAATTTGTTCAAACAAGAGGTGGCAACAAATATTTCATCACATTTATAGATGATAGCACCAAATACTGCTATGTATATTTGTTGAAAAACAAGGATGAAACTATAGAGAAGTTTAGTCTCTATAAAACTGAAGTTGAGAATCAGCTCAACAAGAAAATCAAGGTACTTAGAAGTGACCGAGGTGGTGAATATGTAGCACCGTTTGGTGAATTCTGTGCTCAACACAGAATCATACATCAAACTACTGCACCATATTCCCCTCAGCAAAACGGTATTGCAGAACGTAAAAATTGTACCTTGAAAGAGATGATGAATGCAATGCTGATAAGTTCTGGATTGCCTCAGAACATGTGGGGTGACGCTATATTGTCTAGCAATTACCTTTTAAACAAGGTACCCCGAAAGAAGAGAAGACAAGACTCCATATGAAATATGGAAAGGAAGAAAGTCTTCCTATAAATTCTTACGAATGTAGGGGTGTCTTGCCAAAGTAGCAGTACCTATACCTAAGAAGGTGAAAATAAGTCCTAAAACTGTTGACTGCATCTTCATTGGATATGCACAAAACAATAGTGCTCATCGATTCTTGGTCTATAAATCTAACATATCAGATATACACAAAAACACGATAATGGAATCTAGAAACGCAATGTTCTTTGAACATGTTTTTCCATATAAATCCAATGATGAAGCAAGTTCGTCAAAACAAACACATGATGATAGTTGTGAGGACCAAGAACAAGGAAATGAAGTAGAGGATGAACCTAGACGTAGCAAAAGAGCAAGGACGGAAACGTCTTTTGGTCCAGATTTTATGACCTATTTGCTGGAAGGTGAACCTCGAACCTTCAAAGAAGCGGTAAGCTCTTCTGAAGGACTCTTGTGGAAAGAGGCAATCAAGAGCAAAATTGATTCCATCCTTCAAAATCATACTTGGGAATTAGTGGATCTTCCTCCGGGATGCAAATCGTTAGGATCCAAATGGATTTTCAAAAGAAAGATGAAAGTAGATGGAACAATTGATAAGTATAAGGCCAGACTTGTAATTAAAGGTTACAATCAACGAGAAGGCCTAGACTACTTTGATACATATTCTCCTGTGACGAGAATAACCTCCATTAGAATGATACTTGCAATCGCAGCTTTGCGAAATCTTGAAGTACATCAAATGGATGTGAAAACGGCTTTCTTAAATGGAGATTTAGATGAAGAAATTTACATGGAACAACCTGAGGGTTTTTCCGCTCCAGGACAAGGAAAGAAAGTCTGTAAATTGGTGAAGTCTTTATATGGTTTAAAGCAAGCACCAAAACAATGGCATGAGAAATTTGACAATGCTATGATGTCAAACGGATTTAAGATCAACGAATGTGACAAATGTGTTTATGTCAAGGACACGGAAAATGGCTATGTCATTGTGTGCCTTTACGTTGATGACATGCTCATTGTTGGTAGTGATGATAAAATGGTCAAATCTACCAAGGATATGTTGAAATCAAGATTTGATATGAAAGATATGGGACCGGCTGATGTAATATTGGGAATGAAAATCTCAAGGACATCTAACGGACTCATACTAAGTCAATCACACTATATTGACATGATTCTTGAGAAATTCAACAAAAATGATTCTGGAATTTCTAGAACACCAGTAGATACAAATCTACATCTATCAAAGAATAAGGGTGAGAACATCTCTCAACTAGAATATTCTCGAGTGATAGGAAGTCTGATGTACTTAACCAGTTGTACAAGACCAGACATAGCGAATGCAGTCAGTAAATTAAGCAGATATACGAGTAATCCAAGAACCGATTACTGGAAAGGAATAGTAAGAGTACTGAAGTACTTACGATTCACTCGTAATCATGGACTGCATTATACCAGATATCCAGCTGTCCTAGAAGGATACACTGATGCTAACTGGATATCTGATATGAAGGATTCAAAATTCACTAGTGGGTATGTGTTCACACTGGGTGGTGCGGTGGTATCTTGGAAATCCTCCAAACAAACATGTATAGCCAGATCCACCATGGAATCTGAGTTTATAGCGTTAGATAAATGTGGAGAGGAGGCTGAATGGCTACGCCAATTCTTAGAAGATATTCCTAGATGGCCAAAGCCTGTACCGGCGATTTGCATTCACTGCGATAGCCAATCAGCAATAGGAAGAGCACAGAGCAGTATGTATAATGGGAAGTCTAAACATATACGTCGAAGACATAATACCATTAGACAGCTAATCTCAACTGGGGTTATCATTATTGACTATGTAAGGTCAAAATATAACATTACGGATCCGCTAACTAAGGGGTTAAACAGAGAACTAGTTGAGACATCATCGAGAGGAATGGGACTAAAGCCCATTAGATAAAAGGTCGATACAATGGACACCCAACCTAGTTGACTGGAGATCCCAAGATCTAGGTTCAATGGGACAACCAAGTTGTAAGACTCAGTTTGATCACTGTGGGGGTTACCCTCAAGTCCATTCCTATGATGAAACAGTGATGCCCGCAGGGAAGAGGTTAAACTGTGGTTTTTAATGATTCTTATGCGTTGAAATTCCTAGCTATGGAAATCTGAGCATAGTAAAGCGGGTTACTCTTAATTAAGAAATCACCTATGTGAGAGAGAAGTGGGTCGGCTTCAAAAAGAGAATAGTGAAGGCTATATTCTCCAGAGACTCTCACAGAACCAGGCGCATGTTCATGGCCAAAACGAACATAAAAATGAGAACCAAATCCAGTCTGGAAGATACCCGTGTAAGGTGTGTGATTGTTTACACAAAACGGCAGAACAGTTCAAGGATATCACATCTACTGATCAGCCAGTAAAGTAAGCATACTTTTACAAGGGAAGGTTCAAAGGGTAACACCTACCTATCCTATGCAGTCTTCGACCGTTTGAACTTACCAAACATTTTCTTTGTGTCTCCTAGGTCAATTTCATTCATGTGGGGGATTGTTGGAAATTTTGTGATAATCTCTCATGTTGAGGGCAAAAATTGAGTATGATAAATTCCATAGAAATGGAAGATTAAAGTGGATTAGAATTCTCCTCCGTGAGAACTTCGAAATGGTTTACTCAAATTCACAAAATGGTTAATGGGTGAATGAGAAATTGAATCTCAAAGTGGACCCATTGTGTAGGGATTAAAAGGAATCCCACATTGCTTAGGGAAATCATTTATAAGTAGTTTATAAGTGAATGTGTGATATGAGCTTTCAACATGTGTATGGCATAGAGGCTCTCTCTCGCGCGCACAAGGTGGGGGGTGCAAATCATGGACCCCGAACCTTCAAATGCACGACTTGTGTGTGGGCGCGACCTGCTGACACGAATGCCGCTCCGATTGGACCGTGAGAGTACAGTTGACCTTTTGTCACTTCCCTAAGTCAACGTTTTGATTGTGATGAATAAGGAAAGCTTTAATTGTTTGGATTCTGATTTCTTACTTGATCACTAAGAATACAGAATCGAGTTTTAATTAGAAATAAATCTCTTTGGAGAATATTATCTAATTAAATTATTTCCTTATTAAATCAAAACGAATTTTCCAATTATAATCCCGAATTAATCCCAAAACCCTAGGGTTTCGGTTTGAGTATTTAATCCCACTTATAATCTGTTCAACATACACAAAAAAATAATTCAAGTTTCTTTTGAGCAGCCGAATTCGTTTCTTCTCTCTGTTTCTTGGTAAGTTCAAAACTCGGTTTGAGTTCGCTGGTAGTGGATAGTGCTTAGGCCTACCACTGTTGAACCGTTGTATCCTGGGAGACAATCGCCTAATACACATACGGTGTTGTCCGGCGAAATTGTCTTAAGGACACCGTGTGAAACACGGGCCTCGGATCAAACTCTTTTTCTAACGTTACTTTCTGTTTTCATTGATACCAGTCATGTTTGTTTGCAAATACGTTTTGCAAGTTGAAAGAAAAATTAAAAGTGATAGGTTTTATGAATATATATATATATATATATATACACATCAAATCTACCTTCATCAAATTCATCGCAAGATCCATTTACTTTTTTCAAAAGATAATCCATTAACTACTGTATTATATAAATCATTAAGAATACTTTTATCTGATTAATTGGTTAAAAGACGTTTTTGCCCTTCAGCTGTTTAGTTCTAACAGCACTTCAATAATGGTACGGTATGCTTGTGTAATTTCGGACAAAAATTGAATATAGCTGTAATTACACCTACACTCGGATAAGTTTATGTATATAATTTTTTTATGCTTTTTGATTGGTTTTACTGATATTTTTTAGATAAAAAATATCTTTATTTCGAATTTTATTGTTAAAGACAATTTTGTTGAAAGCATAAGAGACCTTAGAACTTAAAGGTTAAGTCGAATCTTCAATAATTTCAAGTGAAACAAATGCCTAAAATAAAACAAATATGTAGAGAGCACTGAAGTAGTATTTTATAATGTGGAAAGAGTTAATAGGTTTTCTGCTAAAAAGGGTGCTATGGAATTAATAAAATATGATAGGATTATATATATAAATATATATATATATAAAAGTATTACGACTATTACAATAGTATTGTCTGGACTTGTCAATATCAAATAATACATATACGGTTTGGATAACTACTCCTACAAACTAAAATGTTTGTGGGATTTGGATAACCACTCTCCACACATACTTATAAAATGTGCATAAAAGAACTCAAACCCCTCACAATTACTATGGAAATGAGGCCTATGCAAAGAGATGATATGCAAATATAATAGTATTATATGAGATATTTTAATGTTTTTAAAAATACTTAAAAAAATCTACTTAGAAAAGTATAAAATTTGAGTTCCTATTGGTAAAAGAAAAATAGTTTTTTTAATTATTAAAAGTTCTACTAGAGTGACAACAAAACAATTCAAAATGAATAAAAATTAAAAATAGCTTTTATAATTAAAAAAAACTCTTTTAATCCATAAAGAAACTCTTCGTATAAATCTATCATTATTATTTAATATTATAATTTGAATTGTTTTAATAATAATTTTTAAATTATTTAATATTTATTATTTTTTATATAAGGTTTTAGTACTTTTTCTAAAATAAATATACTTTTTAATACACAGTAGACTATTTATTTATTTATTTACTCCATAAAAACATAAAATAGAAGTAGATTTAGAACTAAAAAACTCACTATAACTAATAAAAGATCTAGTACATTATACCTAATTGCTAATACTAATATACATTTTGGTAATGTAAATTATAAAAAAACAAAGATATTTTTTTTAACACTGAATTAAATGTTATATTATTATTTGACATTGTTGTTGATAAAATTTGGACGATATAACATGTCAACAAATGATAAGAGTTGGGGTGCCATGTCACCAGAAATCAACCTGATCAAATCAACCAAAGTTGACCAAAGAACATCTGTTAAACCCCCTGACCAAGATAATACAAACGGTCTGGTAGGAAGACCCGATCGGGGCTCTCAAGATGGTCGGGGTTAAGGTCGTGATCGGGTGAAACCGTCGATTGAGGGAAAGTGGGAATGGTCGGGTATAATAGGTGGCCAGTTACGTGACACGTGGATAACATTAAGATTTAATGAAGTTACGACTCAAACACGTAGCAAATGAATCCTATTGATATAAGGTGTCTAGAAGCATATTTTAAAAGGAAGTAATTTTCCTTATAGATATCAAAGCTCAGATCAGGCAAGAAACCCAACATGATAAAAACACAATCAATGAAAGATAAGGAAGAAAGGTAACACGACTACAATAAGTTAGAGTTTCATTTAACTACGGGAACTTTCCTTACTTGTACACCAATAATTAGGGTTCTATACATGTATAAATAGACTCAAATAATACCCATAAAGGGGGAATGCCAATTAAGCTTAGAGGAGAGCAAGTGAGATTGTGTGTATAATTTTTATCAATCTTGTAGATTTTTCTCGCCGTTATCGTCAATCGTGGATGTTTCCCCACCCTTTGGTTTTACCACGTAAAATCTTGTGCTTTTCTTACTTTTTATTTATTTTGATTTATGATTCAATTGTTTATTCATATTACTTATTAGACGAGTGATTAATCCAAAAATCGTCGTCAACAACTGGCGCTAGAAGAAGGAGGTGAACCTCCGTTAGAATTAAGTTTGAATAATTAGTTTCGGAAAAAATTTACGAGAAATGATATCATGGCCACTAGTAGAGACAAGTTTATTTCCGGACAACACTGACGCTTCGCGTGGTGCTAACTCCTTCAATCCTGTTGATGTCAGTGCTGCTTGAGAAGATTCATCCTCAAGGACCCCACCATCAACCAGACTTGACGCTAATACATCCACAAGTGTAATTGCTGGTATTTCCCCAAATGCATTCCGGTAAAATCAGGAATCCCTGTGGAAAGTCATTGACGACGCCATTAAATAGAGAATCAGTATAACGATCATTTCCATTCTGAGTTCGCCATACCAACTCTCTACACCGGTGGTGGCTCATGATCCCAAGATACGTTCTGAAATACTGGCAACCACTTCAGAAGCACCCTAGAAATCCAAAAGAGATAGAGCGAAGCATTGTGAAAAAGGGGACGTTCACACAGTAGAAGCAACCACAAAGAAGATCGGGGAACTAGGAAGCACATAGAGTCCAGTTCGTGGGAAGATGCAAAGAGGTATAATGGAGCAGAAACTCGCCCTGAACAGGTAGATAGGTATGATGACCGGAGGAAAAGGTCCCGCTCGAATTCGAGTGAAGATGAAACTCCCCCCAGAAGACGCAGTGAGCCAACCCTTGCGATCAGACGTGACCCATTTGGTGCCCAGATCAGCAGACGAATCCTAAAGGACCCATACAGGCTCACTGTCCACCAGAAGTTTGATGAGCATGAAGATCTAGAAGATTCTCAAAAAAATAAGCATGGGAAATCCGGGAAACCTGTTGATCGAAAACTTTGGAAGTCCATTTGCTGATTCCATAAGGCAGACCCATTTTTCAGAGAAATTAAAGATGCCGCATGTGGAACAATTCAAGGCCAATCCTAAGCTCAATGACACAGTATGATTATGATGATGCCCTCATGTGTCGGATGTTCCTGTAGATGTTGGGAGATCAAGGATCTAGGTGGTTTAGAGGACTGTCAACAGGTTCCATCAAGAACTTTAAGAAATTAATACAAGCGTTCACCAAGCAGTTCATAGGAAATATCCAAAGAAGGAAATCCATATCAGCCTTATCAACCTTAAAGCGAAGGACTAACGAGAAACTGAAGGATTACTTTACTAGATTCTCACAAGATGTGTCTGAAGTACAGAATCCCAATGATGAAGCGGTAGTGTCAGCATTTATTAATAATTTACAGCACAACCATTTAACCATAAGTCTGAGACAAAAGAGGCTGACCACATACATGAGCATGGTAGATTATGTCGGAGGATATGTCATGGCGAAGGAAGAGCAAATAGCCCACAGTAGAGAACATATACATGGGGTCGACCCAAGACCAGTAAAAAACATAATGATTGCAGCTCGAAGAATAGTAGTAAAAGGGACAAGATAGGCAACCAGGGAAAAGGTAAAGATGAACGTAAAGATGACGACAGAGGTGTCAAGCACTTTAAACCTCAATACATCAATTATAACCCGTTACCTAGAAGGCAAGAGGAGATCATGAATGTGATATTATATAAGAATCTGTACAAGAAGCCTCAGAGACAATCAAGCTTTGCTAGGAGAGACACCACTAAATACTGCATGTTTCACCAGGAGAATGACCACAAAACCTCTAAGTGTTATCAACTGAGAGATTACATTGAAAAACTGATCAAAAAAGGACATCTTAAAGACATGATCCTTAGAAGTGGGGATGACCCGTATAAGGACACTCCAATGGAGGAGCGCGATATAAACTAAAAGAGCCCTAGAAGAAATTCTGATAGTGGGGCAATCAACACCATTTTTGGTGGGCCACTCAATGGGGGTAGCAATCGAGAAAGAATGACCGAGGTTAGAGAAGCCATAGATGGTCAGAGGAATCTGGAAGTAAATTTATTGGGCCCTGATCAGAAAAACTTAAGGCAAGAATGAGACCCCATAGTCTTTACTGAGGCAGACACATATGGATTGGAGGTAAGGCCAAACGATGTGTTTGTTGTGTCAGTTCATGTAGGACACAGAAAGGTAAGAAGAGTGTTTATAGACAATGGGAGCTTAGTAGACATCTTGAGTGTGGAAGTGTTTGACCAACTCGGGTTGCAAAGAAAAGACCTCTAGCTCCTCAAAGTCCCATTTAGAGGCTTTGGGGGAGCAGAAGTAAAATCGTTGGGAACAGTGAAGTTACCTATAGAGATTAGGGGCTTTCCTTACACTAAAATAATGTTACTGGATTTTTTGGTCAAAATGTAAAAATCTGGCCGTACAACGCCTTGATGGGCAGGCTTTTCTGAACAAATCGAAAGCTATGACAGCCAAATATGCCTTGACAGTGAAGTTCCCAACAAAGACGGGGGTGGGTGTCATGAAATGTTCACAAGAATGGGCAAGAAAGGCAAATCTAGCCATATACAAAGAAAAAGCAGAACCGAGCGTGATGTAGGTAGATATCCAAAGAGATGAAGAAGGCTCAAACATGGATGAAGAAGAAGATGCAGTAAAAACACCTACCTATTTTGACTTGGACCTAAGAGAGATATCTCCAAAATACCGGGAAGTCCCGGAAAGACAAGTCAATTGAGAAAGTCATAATTGATGAGGGTAATCCTAAACAGACTATAAAACTAAGGGTCCGATTGACTGAGGGATTTCGGGATATGATGATTAGCCTGTAAAAAAAAGTATAAAGAAGTGTTCGCTTGGAAACATGAAGACATGCCAAGGATCGACCTAAAGATAATTTCACACTATTTAGCGGTTGATCCCGATTGAAAACCAGTTGTCCAGAAGAGAAGGCGGTTTAACCTGGAAAGAACCAATGCAATCAAAGAAGAAGTTGAGAAGTTGAGAAGTTGTTGGCAATAGGATCCGTAAGGTAAGTGAAGTACCCCGAATGAGTTGCCAATATGGTGCTAGTGAAAAAGAAGAACAACCAGTGGAGGATGTGTGTGGATTTCACTGACCACAATAAAGCATGTCCAAAGGATAGCTTCCCTTTATCTCGAATAGATCAGCTGGTGGAAGCAACAACCGGTCATGAATTATTGAGTTTCATGGATGCTTAATCGAACTACAACCAGATCCAAATGTTTGAACCCGATGAAGACAAAACCTCCTTCACAAACGATCAAGGGTTATATTGTTATAAAGTTATGCCTTTAGGTATTAAGAATACCAGGACGACCTACCAGAGACTGGTAAACAAGATGTTTGCCCGACATATCGGTAGAAATATGGAGGTGCATGTAGATGACATGCTGGCAAAGAGCATAACGTCCAAAAAATGTGTAGAAGATCTCAGGGAGACATTTGGGGTATTACGAACGTTCGACATGAAGCTCAATCTAAAAAGGGTAGGCATATATTAGAAAGTATTCACGATGGGGTGTGTGGGAACCACTCCAGGGGTAAAAGCTTAAAGCACACGACTCTCATACAAGGCTTCTACTAGCCGATCCTATTCTAAGATGCTCATGCAGTCACGGATTAGTATAGTAGCTATCAGAGGATAGTCAATGACATCAAGAGGCCCTTCATGCAGTTGAAAAACCTGTCATCACCTTGGTTGTTTTCCATGTGGGGGCTAGATTTGATTGGCCTGATGCCAACAACAATCAGGGGAGGAGCAAAGCACGCCATTATGGTTGTAGACTACTTTACAAAATGGGTCGAGACAGAAGTGCTAGTACATATAACCGAGGCTAACACGACCAGTTTCTTAAAGAAAAATATCATCTATCGATTAGAAATCCCAGACACAATAATCATAGACAACGGGACTCAATTTGATAGTGACAACTTTAGGAACATGTGTCAGGACTTTTGATGAACGCGTTTTCCGTCGTTAAGAAATTAGGTATCAAAAAAATATTTATAAAAAGTCCTACACAATGTGCTCTAAAGTTTTGAAAACTAGAAAAGCGGTAAGCGAGGATATCGTCCACAAAGAGGTGTCATCCGTCGATCATTTCATATTTTAGTGATTATTGAAAGCATTGTAAATAAGAACATGACAAGGGTAAGATTGGTGTGTGTATGTGAGAATAAAGAAACAAACAAAGGAAAGATAAGAGAATATGGATGGGTGAGAATGGTGATTAAAGTGATAAGTATAAAATAATAGATATGAGAGATGCAAGAAAATGGATACATATGGCACTCATGACCACTACAACATTCATGCCACTCATAATAACTAACCATAATTGCAATCTTTTAAGAACCAATAGGGCTAATCTACCTTTTAAGGTGACTTAGAATCAATAGCTCTCACTCACGATTACTTGGCCAGATTTGGAGAGATAAAGACTCTTATCAATCAACTCTCTACTACAAAACTACTTGTTTGGCTTATGAGAGAGTCACCCTTGAAGCCTAGATAGATTATAATGGTTAGGGATGGCTTGGAATGGCATGTTCACAAATCACCCCTTTCCATTGAAGCCTAAATGCATAGGAATGGCATATTCACTACACATTTATTCCGTTCAATTTAGCTAGTTATAATCAACTTAAAAGTGGGTATCTAATTTGGCTTGAGAGATGGCATTTCTACCTAATTCAAGAAGATATATATTCCATTTTAAAACTCAAAATAAATTGATACTCATCATAAACGAGATGGCATATCTACCTAATCCAAGAATCAATCAATTGCATTAAAAACATTGAATGAAACTATATTGAAGAATTTAAATGCAAGTCAATCAAATAAATTACACTAGTGTTATAGTATACATATTTCCCAAATGGGGATACACATGAACGAAGAAAATAACAAGAGAAGAGTGAATAGAAGAAACCCAAGGTTGTCAATCTCGGATCTCTAGGCTCGAAGAGGTGCCCAATTGTCATCTTGGATCTTCAAGCTCCATTGAAGCTCCTCCTCCTCATTGACAAGATAGGGTGCTCTTTCTTCTTGAAACTCCTCCAAGAATGGGTGGTTGAAGGTTGAAGGTAGAAGGTGATGGTGAGGTGGCATCCATAGTGGAAAACCTCCATCGATGCCCTTTGGAAGCTCCTCTCTCTCTCTCTCTCTTAATTTGGTGGAGAAGATGATGTGTGGATTAAAGGATGACTTTTTGAATGAAAGATTTTGGGTCTTATGGCAAAAGTGATGTATTTATAGGCTTGGGAGGTTTGGGCATGAAAAGACACATTTGCCCCTCTAAAAATGGTTGATTTTCATCCCTAAGAGTTGATCCCATCAGATTCATGACTCCCGTGTTGGGGTTTATGCCCTTAAGATGTAATTCGTAAATAGATTTATGAAATAATTAAAGGAAGAGTTCAATTCATTCTTGTTGTGTTGTTTATTTTATAACTCATGCATATATTTAACATCCAAGATTGTCGAATGTAATCTTGAACCTTGTATATGAGTGTCATACACAGATGGATATAGTAAGAGGCATGCAATCTAAAGAGTCCTTAGATAGCAAATAAATTTAGGTACTTTATTTGTTGTTAATCTATAGCAGCGGTTCATTCCGTAATGTACGGTGATTCTATCTTGAATCATTCATATCAGATATAGGAATGGAGACACCTTGTATGATGTGATCATATAGGACTGAGCCATGATCTATATGAATCTCTTACCAAGATCCATTTACCGATGAGATTCATATATATCAACTAATGATGGCTATATGTGGGTGATCATAATCCTGAGTGTCTTATAGACTCCTACAGGTTAGATCGTGGTCTTTGATGTACCATAGGTGAGGTCATATGCAGTTCCTGATCAATATACTCTATATGTTGGGATTGTTGTTTGGCTTGTGGTTGAGAAGGTTTGTACACAATAGTGGAATCCACTCCTTCATGTGAGAAGTAGATAGTAGTTCCCTTAGGGTGTGTTTGGTATAGAGATGAGACAGTACAATGTGGGACAGGACTGAACATGTTGTTCTATGTTGTGTTTAGAAGGTTTGCACAGAACTATAAACTGTACTGTTATGCGTTTGGTATGGCTGGGACAGGACGGAACAAGAGATTCAAATGACCAGAGTACCCCTTTTATATATATAACAACATAGACTATAATATTATATATTAATTAATATATAATAATATTAAATAATATTATATATAATGATCTATAACATATATATATATATATATATATATATATATATATTATATTATTTGATATTATTATATATTAATATAGAATATTACATTTATTATATATAATAATATGATATATAATATTAAATATTAGTATATATAGAAAATATAATATTTATATATATTATAAAAACATTATTATAATATCATATATATATATATATATATTATATCATATATGAAAGATTACTGCATGTACAATAAATAATATATATACAATAATATTTAATATATTATTATATATAATAATAAAATATAATACAGAATAATATATTAATTCATATATATATATATTATGTGTTATATATATATATATATATATATATTAATAATACATATTAATATGTATAATATTGAAAGTTCCCTAAAAACGTGTGTCTTTAACCTGGGGGGGCGGGAATTATCGATTTTTCTATTAATCAATATTAACACAAATTACCCCGAGTAAACAAGCATTCAATAAAATCAATTATGCTTAAAACAATAACAACACAAAATATTTACGTGGAAACCCTCCAAATGGGAAAAACCACGGGCTGATATGTGCGCCACATTAGATCCTCAAATCCACTATTGAATGAAAGTTTACAACCTAGGTTGACCTCCCGTCACACCCTCAAGTTACTAACCCTTTCACTCTACCCAACGGGCCTTAATAGTGATTCTTGATCTATTTGCTTGTGCCCTAACCACTTAGTCACAAGACTTAACCTCAATGAAGAGTCAAACACAACCTAAATGAATATGATAAAATATTCAAACATGCAAGTAATGCTAGGCAACACTAAATGCTTATCTAGGAATTTAAGAATGTCACTAAGTACAATTCCTAGATATCAATGTCTAAATGAATGTTCATTAAGACTTAACTAGATATAATTATGTAACAATATATCCTAGTTATCAAAAAAAAAAAAACCAATCAACCCATGTTGTCATAAAACATGGCAAAGACTATAATGCAATCACAAAATGCAATCAATAAGTCCAAAACAATATCTAAATGCAAAGCATAAAGATTTAGCTAGAAGGCCAAAATGGTCACAAACCCTAGCTATCACAAAATATAAATCTCAACCAACAATCAACAACCCAAGCATGTTATAAATGCAATTAAACTTAATAACATACATTTAATGAACAATAATTGCTAAACCTAGGCAAACATGTCATAAGAATTGAACAAGAAATTCTAGGGCATGTAGAGATTACCTAGTCAATGACAAACAAGAAAAACCATGCTTGGAAGATGCTAGATGCTCATGGATTGAAGTTTGGTTGAGTCAAGATGGGTTCTTGGGAGCTCTCTCTCTCTTGGAGTCAATTTCTCTCTCAAGAAAAGCTTGGTGAGTAAAAATGGCTTCTTGGACTCACACCACCAAAGAGAAGAGAAGAGAACATATATATATATATATATATATATATATATATATATATATATATATATATATTGTGCCCTACACAAAATGGTGTCATTTTGGACAAGGGGCAACTGATTCCCGTCATGACCGTTGTGCATGCCGCGGCTTAGGCAAGTATCCAGACAGCGGTAGCGCGAGCGGTGCATCACCTGGGAATCTCCCCTGTCTGGACCGCAGTAGAGGCAACGTCCAGACCACGGTAGAGCCAGCGGTGCATCACTAGGAAACTCCGCTTGGGAGACCGCTGTGCATGCAACGTGCGCAGGCCACGGTAGCAGTAGCGCGCAACGCCTGGAAAACACCGTTGTGCATACAGCAGCGGAGGTAATGCACAAGGAGCAGTCCCGGCCGCGGTCAAGGGGAAAATGCTCTTCTAAGGGCAAACTAAAAGCAACAAACACCCAAGCAAGAGTTATGGCAAAAAGGCACACAATTATGACAATTAAGCATTCATGCAAGATGACCAAAAACATGCATGAGAGTGTGTGTGTGCACTAAAACTCTTCATACAAGGTTAAGCAAGTGATTTACCTTTTGAAGCTTGAACTAGGTCTTGAGCAATGATGGCCTAAACTACCCTCACACATTAATCTCCAATGTGGTTGTCAACGTAATGAGCCAATCAAAAACTGAGGAACTTACAATCTCCCCCTTTGGCTATTTCGTGACAAAACCACTACTCACAATTCATCCTCACCAATAAACAAAACAAAAGACAGGGATCAACAAAGTATTTCTATATTACAAAGAGATGTCTAATTAACTAAATCTTCAAGTCATCCATCTCTTGTAGAATCAACATCCCTACAAAAAAAAATAACTGCACTTTCCAAGACAAGTGTATGTGAGGTGATCAAAGACATAAAAACAAGAGCAATTTGCATACAATAGAAACAACCAACATGCATCAACAATGCAAATGCAAATGCTCCCCCTAAATGGGTTAACTCCCCCTCAACGAATCAATCAAGCGCCTTTCATATGCAACTCCCAACTCCCCATCAAATCATCCTACTCTCAACTCTTTCAACTCCTCCTAAATCCACACTACTCTCTCATTTTTTTCATGAGATAGACAAAGGAGTGTCCCCTTAAGAACATAGGCATTAGCAATGAGAGCTTATGGCACAAAACATATGCATAATCATTTAAAAAAAATTATGTAACTCAATTAAGAAGAGAGAATAAGGAGTTTTATTACAAAAAAAAAGTGTGAACGAATGCTTTGCATACAAGACAAGTTGTATTCAAGATCAAAACATGGTTTTTGGCAAAGCAAAATAACAAAGGTTTCCAAGAGAATTCAAACCAATTTCACCCTTTGACATGGAATAAGCAAGATATAGAATGTAGAATAAATTCATTTTAAGAACAACTATATCAAACTTTACGAGCAAAACAAGACATGAGCGACTATTGCGCCATTTTTGATTTTTTCGGGTGGAATGCCCGTATGATAGTAGCCTTGTTCAACAAGTAAAGAGAGAGAGACTTTTGGATTGTAAAATCCTTGAAATGGGTACAAGATCCTTTTTGATTGAAGTCTCATAATTGCTTTCACACATATATTTGCATTCATTTTAGAGCATTCAACAATTTCATCATGCATATTACTTTAAATCATGTCATATAAAGAATCAACATGTCATGGAGATCAATTCTAGGTCATTCAAAATGTACTTCCCAATCAATTCTTCTATTCCAAAAATGCATGTTTGGTCATAAATAAGACATATGTAAAGCAAAGTTGCACACTTATTAAAAAAATATGTACAACCAATCATCTTAAGCAATTAATAAAGAAGCATAAATATTATCAATGAGCACAATGCATTGCCAATTTGCTCTCTTTGCTTGAGCTCCCCATATGGGGTCAATCAAAACAAGTCAATAGGGGATATGAGTCCCTATAGGCTTACCAAGTCCATTTGACCTAGTTGAGCCTATGGGTAAAACCTTAGCACAATGGCATGTGGGTTCAATTTTTCTAATCCACTTAGGTGACACATTGTCATTCCTAGTGGTCAAGATCATCATATTACTCATAGGATCATTAACACTAGCTTTCCTAGGCACATGCATATTGGCTCTACCCCTTTTTCTTTCAATCATGCTTTTATTTCCACACATGTTAATGTAATTGAGGCAATTTGGTCTAATATGACCATCAATACCACAAAAATGATATGAAGGAATAAAATGAGGGGCCATACCATTCCTTTGTGACGACAAAGGTGCTTTCCCATGTCTTTGAGCTTTCTTTTGGTGTGGTATTGATTCTCTTCTTCTTTGTTGTTGAGTTGGAGAAGATTGCTTCCTTGGTTGATGAAAGCTTGGAGGTGGAGCTCTTGATTGTTGAGCTTTAGCTCCATTCTTTATTGGCCCCTTCACTTGGCCATTCTTGGATGTCTCTCCAAGATCAATCTTCCTCCTAGGATGTTGTGGAGGTAAAGCTCTTTTCTTGCCTTGAGCTTGAGGTTGCATGACCTTGGCTTTCTTCAATTCTCCAAGGCACCTCATCTCATTCTCTTTGAAGATCTTCAAGGAATTATCTTTGTTGGCAAGTTCATCCTTCATTGCCTTCATCCTTTGATGGAAATCATCAATCTCCTTTTCATACTTGGACACATAAACTATGTCCATATTCAAGGAGTCATCTAACTTGGTACTTATTTGAAGATTTTCCTCCTTCAACTTCTTGATTTCTTCATTTTTCTTCATTAAAAACCTTTGAAGACTTTTAATGAAGTCTTCGTAACCAAGCTCTTCATCACTCAAGTTCTTAGAGCTTAAACTTTCTTCATCGAAGCTTCTACCACTTGTACTCTCATGGCAATCATCATTTAAACTAGCTTCTTCAATGTCGAACTTGAGTGATGGGTGTCTTGTGGCCGCTTTTGAGTTGTCATTATGTAAAGCGTGCAAGACTATGTGATTCCTTTCACATCCCTCCGAACCCAAAGAGCATTCTTCACTTTCATTACAAAAATAGGCCTTTGGTTTGCCTCTTCGACTCTTGCTCTTTGAGTTTCCACAATCCGTGGAGATGTGCCTATAGCTGCCACATTCAAAACATTGAGCTTGATCTTTGAGGTACCTAAATTTTTATCTTCTTCTTTCACGGTACCTTCGTGGATGACTCTTAGAATCTCCCAAGCTTCTCGAACATCTCGAGTGGTTTGGATGAGTTTTGTATAACTCTCATCCACTGCACAATATAAGGCATGGATGCCCTTTGAGTTCCATTTGGCAACCTCGAGTTCGTCAACTGTCCACTTGGACTTGGGCTTAGGCATAGAAGCCCCATTCTCTTGTGTCTCCATGGGAGGTGAATACCCTTCTTCCATACACATCCACACATGCTCATCAAGGTCACACAAAAAAACTTTTATCCTCACTTTCCAAGAGGAGTAGTTATCCTTGGTGAGCATTGGTGGTTCAGAGATCAAAGCATCTTCTAGTCTCTCAAAATCACTCATGGTGTTTTGGGTTATATGAATGCACATGCAATGCAGCAACACAAGTGCACAAGCAAGACACACACAGAGCATGGATCACCTAAGTATATCTAGGCACCTGCTCTGATACCAATTGAAAGTTTCCTAAAAACGTGTGTGTCTATAACCTAGAGGGGGGGGGGGGGGTGAATAGATTTTAATCAAATCAATTAACAATTTTTCTTGATTAGTCAATATTAAAAATTAACCCAATAAAACAAACATACAACATCAAGTGTAAGGTGCGGAAATATAAATAACACAAGATGTATACGTGGAAACCCTCCAAATGGAAAAAACCACGGGCTGTTAAGTGCGCCACACTCGGTCACAGAAATCCACTATATGAATAAAAGGTTACACCCTCAAGTGATTCTCGGACTCTCACTCTCGACAACCTCAAGCTATGGATACCGCCACTCACCACTCTTGGTTCAGTCCCTAGTGATATCCCCTGATACACTACTCTTGGCGTGAACGCCTCCTACTCTACCCCCTTGGGCCTTTTACAGTGGCACCCGACCAATTTGCTTGTCAACCCACCCTTGGTTGCAAGACTTTCTTTGCTTGTGCAACTTCACACCGAAGCCACAAGACTTAACCTCAATGAAGAGTTAACAACTTATGTGAATATGTAAAAATATTATAAATGCAAATAATGCTAGGCAATACTAAATGCTTATCTAGGAATTTAAAGAATGTCACTAAGTGCAATTCCTAGATATCAATGTCTAATTGAATATTCATAAAGACTTAACTACATATAGTTATGCAACAATATATCCTAGTTATCAAACAAAACCATTTCAACATATGTTGTCATTAAGCATGGCATGGTCATAAAATGCAATCATCAAAATGCAATCAATATGACCTAATTAGCTAGAGGCAACAATGACCTAAATGCTAGCTATCACAAAAGCCATATCAACACAAGTTGTCATTAAGCATGACATGGACTATAATGCAATCACAAAATGCAATCAATGAGTCCTAAACAATATCTAAATGCAAAGCATATAGATTTAGCTATAAGGGTAAAATGGTCACAAGCCCTAGCTATCACAAACAAACCCAATCATGTTATCAAGACTCTTAAATATATGCAATAATTAGAGTCTAGGTATTTAATCATGAAATAAACACCTAATCTAGAGTAAGAAGAACAATAAAAGATCTTCAATGAAGTTCTTGCTTACCTAGTCATGAAACCAAGAACACCCATGCTCATATGATGAAGAACGATGCAAGATGGAGATGGGTTTTGAGTTTGGAGAGTCAAAGAAATAAGCTTGATGCTTTCTTTTACTAGGGAAGGTTCTCTCTCTCTAACAAATGTGTTCTTTGAGCTCTAAGAAGGCAAGGAAGAAGAAGAGAACATATAAAAAGAAGCCCTACACAAAACGGCATCGTTTTGGACTTAGGAGACAAAGTCCCGCACGACCGTTGTGCATGTCGTGGCCTAGGCAAGTGTCCAGACCATGGTCTGTGCAGCAAGCCATGGCTGGACATTACCGCTGCCTAGGTCGCTGGCTAGACATGGCACCAACAGCGGTCTAGGCCGCGGTACACGCCAGACAGCACAACAGCTCGAGCTTCGAGCGACCCAAAACATGATCAAACTACATCCAAACCTTTTGTATAATATACCGTTGAAAAAGTATGGAAGTATAATTTCTACTCCAATTTAGAAAACATGATTTGGAATTCTGTAGAAACAGTTATGGTCATTTTAGTGACCAAAGGTCATAAATGGACAACAACAGAGATCCCTTGTTTTTGTGGTCACTTTGGAGATTTCAAAACCAATCCAAACGGTCATAAAATATTACAAATAATATACCGTTAGAAAGGTATGGGTGTTTAGTTTGTACAGAAATTTCAAAACTCATTTTGAATCATTTTAAAAAAATATACAGTCACAAGACCATACAAAGGTCAGTTTTGAAAACATTAAATCATTGAAATACACTCTTTTGAAACTAGACACCTTACTCCATATAACCAAACCAAGAGAAGAATGAGACCTTCTCATATGGTCACTCAACGCGCAAAAACAAGCACACCATCGTGCAAGCGTAAACACAACACAATACCACACTTAAATCTACAAATGAAGTGCAAGTGTGATTGTGAAGAGATGCATACATATAAACAATATCAACACAAATGCAAGATCAACAAAGCATGCATGCGGTGTGTGTGTACACCTAAACTCTTCAAGAGGTAAAGTCAAGTGAATATACATTTTGCTCTTGAAGTCATGGAGATGTTTGGAAGCTTGCCAATGAGGACCTAAGCTACCTATTACACAATCATCCCCAATGCAGTGTGGTTTGTCATGAAATAAGCCAATCATAAAATCAAGGTCCTTACAAATATATATATAATATAATATAAAATAATATATATAATATAAATAATATATATTAGTATATTATTAATATATATATATTATATAACATATGTAATATAAATATATATATATTTATATATTTTTATATATTATATTATATACATATATTAACACATAATATAATATATATATATATATATATATATATATATATATATATATATATATATATGTATGTATTATTAATATATACATATCTATTATAATATATTCTATATTATATTTTATTATTATATAAAGTATATTCGTAATACATATTAATATATATATATATATATATATTAATAATATATATTAATATATCCTATATATAATATATCATATATATATATATATTATATTATTATATTTAATGATATAATATATTATTATATAATATTATATATTATATATGTAATTATAATATATAATAAAATATATAATTTATTGGACATGATTGTAACTGTTTGAAAATTTATGAGTAAATTGGTCTTTTTGACACTTATCCCATATCATGGGACTAGTTGTCCTAGGGTCTTGGGTGGGACAAGTTTTTGTGATTTTTGTCCTACCTTGTCCTGTCATGCCACATGTTAAGGACGCGCCAAACGTTGGACAAGAACAAACCGTCTCACGTTGTCCTGTCTTGTCCCGTGTACCAAACGCACCCTTAAGGATTGATTCGAGTCTTAGACAATATGATCGCTCTCCTAATTCCATGAGAAAATAGGATTTATTGTCCATTAGAGAATTAGCAGTACTTAAAAGATATATGTAATTAGAGGGGTATAACGGATATTATGACGTAGCTATAATTATGAACTACTGTTGAGGATCACGCCATATATAATAGCTATATTGATGGACATCGAGTTGTATCGGTCTATATAAAAGCGTTTGCAATTGAGAGAGTGTAGTTCGGGTTTTTTGTGGAATAACACATGAGTTAATAATCAAAGAATATTAATTAAAGAGTTTAATTAATGATTCCGAGAAATATTGGAGCTCAAAATACTGTGGGTCCATTAGGTCTCTTGGTAGCACGATCGATTTAGGTAACAGGGGTCACATTTAATTAATTGGATTGTCCAGTTAATTGTGTTATAAAAGTGACACGTATTTATTCGGGAATTAATTGAATAATAAGATTATTTAATTAATGAATAATGGTGATTTAATAAATTAAATAATGAGATTATTTAATTATATTATTAATCACTAAGTAGAGGGTGTAAGTTGATATTTTATTTTGAGTATAATAAGATAATATGATTATTTTATTTTATTAAATTAAATATTTGAAATTGAATTTAAACATTTTAAATTCAAAATAAATATTTAATTATCATTTAAAATAAAATATATGAGATATCATTTAAAATATTTTAAAATCAAATAGATATTATTAGTTTTTAAAAGATATAAGATATATATTTGATATATACATTCTTTTGAAAAAAAAAATTCAAAAGTAAATATATCAATGTTTGCATAGGATGCAAATATTGGGTGTGTGGATCAATTAAAGAGATTTTGGTTAAGACAATATATATGATATATTAGTGCTAACCAACACAATCATCATTGAGTTATTCAATTTGTATAGAATGCAAATTGTGGTGCATGGGCAAATGCGTTGGTGGTTACTCGCGCAGGACCCGTGCATCTCTGCACAACAGTCACTAAAATGGGCATAACTCCCTCTAAAAATTTCGGAATCGCAATTTGTAAAAACTGCTGGAAACTAAACTTTTGGGGAATTTTGAATATATATAGACGGAATTATGGATAAATCTAAGGAGAAATATATGACTCTTCAAAGTTGGATGTGCTGCACAAGCTTTTCTTACAATTTTCAGCCTTTTAGACACCGAATCTCAGTTTTTGCCTAAAAAGATATTGAATGCCTGAAATGACAGGAATAGAGTCATCAGGCAGCAAAATGCGCTCGAAAACAAGCAAAAATATATGGAATTGAGGGCCAAAATATATGACAATTTTGGCATGATCAACTTTGACATAAAAAATCATCCTTAGACCGATTGCCAAACAGAAGCGATAAAAATAATAATTAAACATACCCTAAAGGAAAAGCTGGATGCTAAGAAAGGAAACTAGGTAGATAAGTTTCACGAAGTCTTATGGGTATATCGAATCACAGAAAGGACTTCAACAAGAGAGACCCCCTATTTACTAGCATTCGGTACAGAGACAGTGATTCATGTTGAAGTAGTTCATAATTCACCAAGGGTATAACTCTTCCATCCCGAAGCAAATGTGGAAATGTTAAAATAGAATCTAGATGAGTTGGAGGAAATAAGGGACTTGTCGAGGGTAAGGAATGCTGCCTTTTAGTAAAGAGCGACCAAATATTACAACTCACATGTCCGAGTTAGGAGATTCTAACTCGGAGATCTAGTTATGAGGAGGGTATCACCCAATACGAGAGATAAATTAGTCGGATCATTGGTGGATAAATGGGAAGGGCCGTACCAAGTGGTCTGGTTGACGGCCATGGAACATATCGCCTTGCCCACAAGAAAGGGGCGAGCTACCTAGACCATGCAATGATTAGTACTAAAAGATTTTTTATCCTTAGGAGTTTCTCATTTTTTATATTTCTTTTTAGTGTAGTGATGAATTTTATTTGATAGCTGATTACTTGATGTTTCTTTTTAGTATTCAATAAAAGCCCCTTTGAGGGAAAAATTTTGAAAGACAAGAATGATGTTCTAAATTTGCTTTCGTTTACAAAAGCAATCCCGAGAAACTATAAATCACTTAGTTTCAATAGGAACGCTTGGAATACCCAGTGAGGGGGTTGAAAACACATGCCGCAAAAGCAATGTATACTTACCGCAACTAACTTGGTGTAATGAAACACTATTAGGGCACCTTTAGACCATAATAACATGATGGGATGCACTGAGAGTTGAATGGGGAATAAAATATCCATGCTAGTAAAATACAAGTGCTCATAAAGATAGCATGATATAAGCCACTCCATTGCAATGAATCTTGATCAATAGACTATTGGTAGACATCCCAATGACTTAGTTGATAGATGAAAGACAAGCGTCTATAAACTAGATACCATATAAATGGTCTATAAGAGAACACTACTTGACATAAAAATAAAGACAACGAGTTGGTCAGGAGTAAAACCGTCGATTGAGCCAACGTATACTGCTCACCCGACACTGCAAAAAAAAAGGGGTCGAGAGAAAACCCATCACACATAGTTAGGATGATAGACTTAATATAGTTTAAGTAAGTCTTGGCCATGCTAAAGTTATTTGGTTTATGGCGGTGTATCCAAACCAAGCCTGATTAAAAACCGAACAACCAACTAAGAAACGGTTGTAACCAGTTGTGTTAATATGATTTCAATCGAGTTAATCAGTTTGGTGTAAGGTGATACACATAGTTTGAGCCGACTAATAACAATGACCGTGATAAAAATAGTTAGCCTGGTGTAACCTAATATACATAGTTCAAGTTAACATACGGTCATAACTATCCCCAACACGTTCGGTTTTTAGCACTCGAATTAACTGAAGTCTCCGAGTGATCCCAGTCATGCCACGAAGTATTTAGTACATATGAAAATTTGTCCAGAAACTAGCAAAAAAAATGTTATTAATGTCAAAAATATACGAAAGATTACAAAGCTACAGTTATATAAGCATTGTTGACAAAATGCGAGGAAAGATAGTTCAGCATCTAGAGTACTAGAAGGACTTCCAGGTCCAGATCCACACAGAAGAAGGTCATCACCCCCGTAGTCCTTGCTCAGGTCTCTAATCTGGCCAGGTGATGTGATCTTCGGGATCGTCGGTCATGAATGGAGAGTAGTCTGTGTCTGGCAGGGGGCCAACATCAACTCCTTTAGTCAGGATGCCACTCTCTTCACCAGTGTGGAAAGCCACCAGGGAAGACTTCGAATGGAGATCTAGGTGCATAGGATGAGGATCCTTCACGATGAATCTGTAGTAAGCTCTCCACCAGATCCTTTGATTCTTTATAGCTTCTAGGGACTCATCTTTGTGCCTCTTGATAGTCATGTCCCATTACCTATAGGCCTCCCTTGTGTGCCTCTCCTTGCCACCAAAAAATACTCGAGTAGTGGTCAACCCTTTCTTGAATTCTCTCTGCCTGACATCGTCGAAGGCTGGAGACCTCTTATAGTGATCCATATTCTGGACTTCAAGCGCTGAGATGGCCTCTTGGGAGAGCACCTTTATACTGACTTGCTGCTATTCTAGATCCTTCACCAGAAGCTCATAGTGGATCCGAGCCTCATCAGATACCTGCCGCGTCTCAAGTATGACTTGTTGTGTAGAGGTAAGGGTATTTTAGGTAACCCAGGTCTCCTCTTTAAATTTATCTATCACTGTTTCAGTCAGGGTGGCCCTATACTCAAGCTCAACGCTTGGTAGTTCTGCTTTCGCGACCCTTTTCTCTAGCTCAACATTCTGGGTGATGAGCTCTATGAGGGTTGTCTTAGCAGCGAAAGCCTTGTTTTCAACATTGGTTATGGTCTTCTTCAAAGTAACCTAAGTTACAATGAGAGCCTTCAACTTTTCCTAGTACTGCTTAATTATGAAGGTATTTGCAGAGAAAGACTTGATAGCACCATTCTTCTCAACAAGAGTCTTTTTCAGCTAAGATATCTTAGCAGCCTCATTCTTCTAATCAGCGAAGGCTTGAGTCAGCTTCTCCACCACCTGAAAAAAGAAGTGAGAATAGAGAAATCTGGCAAACACTTATATAAAAGATAACGCAAGAAACACTTATAAAAACTCCATTGTTGAAGATCATACGGATCCACTCAGAGGTACTAGCAGCTCTGGCTTCCCTCTAGCACCAGTCGCCAATATAACCCTTACCAACTGATATCGATCCAAGCAGCTACTCAAATGGGGAAGCTGGGAAGACCCAAAAATAGAAACAGTCGGGAGAATTGAAGGTGTAAGTCTGTCATGATTGGAAGCTGTAGTGGTCGGAGGTACTGCTGGAAGGGTCGGGCCTGGAACACCTTACACCTTTGAAGCTCCAGCACCCTTCCCAGCCAAAGAGGCAGTCATAGGGGCAGCGAAACCATGCCCCTCAGGGTCTTGATCTTCACTTATGCCATCCTAAGGAAAGGACCTAGGAGGTGTGAAAGAGTGGACATTCCCAGATTGGCTCACCCCTTCACCTTCAACTTGCTTGATGTCATTGGGGAGGACTGCTTGCTCCCCAATGACATCAAGCAACTCCTCATCAATGAATTGCTTCTCTGAGTTGGGCCCACCATCATCAGAGTCAGAGTTAGTAAAGACTATCTGACGTTTAATGGAGAATTGCATGCGAGCCTTTCCTAGGCAATACGTGGGAAGATTTGAAGAAGGGTGGTCAGTTTGAACCCGAGAAGGCTCATGATGAGTGGAAGGCATTGTCGGATCAGTTGTCTTGACTTGATTAGACGGGGGGGAAGAAGAGTGGAAGACATCCAATCGCCCATTTTCTTTGACCGTTGCTCTAGTAAAATTAGGTCAGTCAGGGTCCTAATCGTACTCTTCTTCTTCGTCTAGGATGATATGATCAACCTCCAATTAGGATAGCAAGGGGTCAGCAACATATGGAGCCTCTATTATTTTATGAATGGCCTCATGGATTGAGGATCCCTCTTAAGTCCTAGCCATTTTGCCACTAGGGATCTTCTCACCAGATTCTACCTTGCGGGACTTATCCTTACTTGATTTATCTCTGCTTAGCCTATCCCTGATGGGTCTATCTCTGCTCGACCTGTCCCTGCTAGACCTTTCTCAGTCAGATTCCTCTAGGATATATTATACCCAAACTTACCTATCTCTGGAATACCTTTTTATACCGATTCGGGGAGAATGGGCATCCCGATCGCTTATATCAGCATGTCTGGTAGGAACCCCAAAAGAATCACGATCATATTCATATACGTGCTCCACCAAGTCATGTTCAGAGGGAGTAATTCCCTTAGCCACCTGATCAGCGGCCACTTTCCTGCTCACCGGCAACGATGTCCATCTCCTACATTGGAAAGACAAACATGAAGAAAAAATGGTAAGAACAAATACATACGACAAAGGCTAAAGAAGTATAAAAACGAGAACCTACAATGCTTGCATCGGGCAGAGGCGATCCCTGACCTCCCAAGAAGTCTTAACCGCTTTAACGACTGTGTTGGCCTGGTCCTATGTCATCACAGGTGCAGCCTTGTCTCACATTTCGGGGCTATAAAAATGCTTTAGGACACTGCTTCGGGCCATGCGATGTGAAAGATCGTCCACCACAGTCTCGCCCTAGTCGCCACTAACGTAGAACCAACTATTCTTCTAGTACTTGTTCGAAGAAGGGAACCCCTGGATAAAGCCTTTATGGTCCTTATTTGTAGAAGGGGTTGGTTTCTCTTCATAACCATAGGGAATCCAGCTGCTCGAGGAGGTCGATTGAAGATAGAATGTACCTATAGTATCAGATTGCTCTAGGGTGTAAAAATTACTCATCTCTTGGGGGTCAGGAGGTTCTTATCCTCGATCTTCTTCCACGGATGCCACATGCTGATCAACACCCGATATGAGTTGGGGGTCAGTTAAGCGGGGGAAATCCCTATATCTACCAAGAATCAAGCGATGATGGGTTGAATGGTGAAAGTGTAACATCACCTCATAAACAGCAGGTCCAAAGGGAGGAAGATTCCATACAGCACGCTCACCGCTGCAGGACAACTGCACAAAATGGGGAAGGTCAAACCGATCTCTAAATTTCTCAAGTCCATCAGCAGTCGCCATATTTATGTCGTAATCAAAGGAACATGGGTGATCCGCAGTAAACTTTAGCATATGTGCCCATCGTTCCCTCGCGACATTCTTCATCATCAGCTTCTGATAGACTATCTTTAAGTCGTTCGCTAACCGGGTGGCTTCCTTGGGCGAAGCTCTTGTGGTTTTACATGAGCTGGCTGTCTTCGACATATCTAGGCAAACATTAATAGAAGCAGAAGCGAGAGGGTTAGAAGATGAAGGAATAAACTCAAAACAAGCTACTGAGTAATCTACATCTAAAGCAACAAGTTGAAACGAAAGGGTGTATGCATGAAAGTGACCCCAAAGTATGGATTCTAGTCTAGCAATATTCTCATTATCATCAGCCTTAATGGCATGCATAAGAATTTCAAAATATCAATAACGAAGAGCGGGATCCATGCCTGGAATGTTGATGAAGGCAATGAAAACACAAACGGTTCGTAAATAAGGATAGGGAGCAAAGAAAAGTTGGAGTTTGAAGAAGAAGAAAAACTAGGGTTTTTTCGTGAAAGAATTTGTGAAGTTGTAAGCGGGAAATGAAGGGTTTTATACTATATATAGGAGTGGGTGATGTCATCAGAGTATACACACGCCACCAGAAGAGAGCGGAAGTAGGTGTATGAAATTTAAAAATCACACGCCGTTCGAAATTAAAAAAAGTGGCCAAATGATTGCGTCAATCGAAACGGGCGTGATTGATGTTAACGCTTAGCTGTAAAACATTAAATGACATTAATGTGCTACAAGACAAGAAAAAAGAACAAATTAAGCACACTTGGCCGAGTGAATTTCATTTGGATCGAAATACTCGGACTCGTATGTTTAAGGGGGTATTGTTGTTGATTAATTTTGGACGATATAACACATCAACAAAAGATAGGGGTCGGGGGTTCCACGTCACCAGAAATCAACCCGATCAAATCAACCCAAGTTGACCAAAGAACACCCGTCAACCAACCCCCCGACCAAGATAACACAAACTGTCGGGTATGATCGGGGTTGAAACTGTTGATCGGAGGAAAGCGAGCATGGTCATGTATAATAGGCGGTCGGTTACATGACACGTGGACGACATTCAGATTTAAAAAAGTTACGAATCAAACACATAGAAAATGAATCCTACTGAAATAAGGTGTCTAGAAGTACATTTTGATATGAAAGTAAATTTCCATATAGATATTAAAGTCCAGATCAGGCAAGAAACTCAACACTATCAAAACACAATGAACGAAAGATAAGGAAGAAAAGGTAACACGACCCCAATAAGTTAGAGTTTCATTTAATTGTGGGAACTTTCTTTACTTGTACACCAAGAATTATGGTTCTATAGATGTATAAAAAGAACTAAATAACACCCATAAAGGGTCAACACCAATTAAGCTTAAAGGAGAGCAAGTGAGATTGTGTGTGTAATTTTTATCAACTTAGTGGATTTTTCTTTCTTTGTCGTTATCAACAACTATGGATGTTTCCCTACCCTAGGGTTTTACCACGTAAAATCTTGTGTTTTTCTTGCTTTTTATTTATTTTGATTTACGATTTGATTGTTTATCCATATTACTTGTTCGACGAGTGATTAGTCCAAAAATCGCCGTCAATAGACATTGAATTAAATAATTCTTTGATACCAATTACACATTAAAACATTTCAATTTTCATACATTTCCTTAAAAAAAATCATATATTTGTAGTCAATATATAAATTCACAACCATTAACATTATAATTTACCATGCACACCATAAAATCTATTATTAAATAAAATGTGTAATTTTACCTTTTAGTAAGTTACATTTAAACATCTATAAATTAATAATGTTGGGAGTGCATAAAATCTATTAATTAATCAAGATATTAATTTATCGATAAATTTGTATTTTTTTATATGTAAATTAATAAAACTTAAATGTACAATTTATTATCATTGATTTAATATATATTTTTTATTCAGTTAATCTATTAAGATTCAACTCCATAGTTTATAAGTGCATTATGAAAAGTTAGAGAAATTTTGAAGAAAAAATAAGTAACAATAGATTCATATTTCAAGAAAGTGTAATAGTCAATTATGTATTTAATTTTTAGTAAATTATTAATTTATAAAATAAATGAGATCACATATTTTTATAAAGATTTTTTAAGTGTATTATATTATAATTTAATCAAAATTATTAATTTATTCTATTGGTCTAAATTGGAACCGGGAAAATTTATTGAGTATTAATTTATATCGTAAAATATATTAATCAAATTTTATATGTTGCATGTTATTTGTTATACTATTGATGAAATCAAATGTTAATGAATAATATAGGTATCACATTTACTTTTCGCTCTTTTGAATTTTGTCGAATACGGGAATTCTAGGGGAAACTGATAACTTCTAATTAGGGGTGTGCCTGATTTGATCAAATCCAATCTAATAAGATTTATTGGATTCAATCCAATAAGATCTTTTGGATCCAATCCAATCCAATCCAATATGATCCATTGGATTGGAGATATGATTGGATCATAAATTTTGAAGTCAATCAGATCGGATCTTGTATTTCCATATAAAAATTCATCAATCCACCGAATCCTCTAAAATATAATGTCTTATATAGATGAGCATTGAGAACTTTTGGGTGTTAATGTATCTTGAGTCTTGACTGTGAACTACCAACAAAATTGAAGTTACATGACTTGTTAAATCTCTCAAAGAAAAAATTAAGAAGAAAGTAATTCAACAATGTACCTTTCTTCGGATCACTTTACAAATTGTTTCACTAGTTTGGTAAAGATCACAAATTGGATTCTTTACTCTAATCACGGTATAAGAATCACTAGCTCTAAGTGTGTTCTCTATATCTCTCTTTGTTTTTCACTATACACACATACTTTCTGTATATTTTCACGTAACACAACCTCTAGCACACACATTTTTCAGAGTCCTCACATATGTCAAACACTATTATTTTAAGTTTACACAAACTATTCTGCAGTTTTCCAGGATAATTGCATGCAGGTATCTACTGATAGTTGTTGTGTGGACCTGAGTTGGTTTTCATGGACATGGGCCATGGGCCATGGGTTTTGGGTTTGGACCCATCTTTGGTGAACACATTACATACCAACATCTCCTACTTGCACAAGTGGGCCTAACACAGTTCCATAAGAGAATACACAATTATGACATCAATATAAAATATGTATTAGAGTATTCATATAGATAAATATACTGTCTGACCTATGAACAACCAATGTAAAAAGGTATGGAGCTATGAAATCTCAATTGTAAATTCTCTATTTACAAGAGATATAATGATGTTCATTGTTGTGTCCTATATTTAATTTTAAAAAACAATTCGGTCCAAAGAACACTTAATCCCTCAAAAAGCCTTGCTTGACTTTACCACATTTCATGTATTCATTAAATTATATTTACAAATACAATTGGTCAACCAGTGAATATATGAGTAAGATAACAATCATTAAATCTTCTCATTCTTTCTTTGTCTCTTGGTCTCCAAAACAACTGTTACCTTAGAGATGTCTTGTATGTTGAATTATTTTAGCCACAAAAATAGCATGCCAAAGGTGCTAACATTATTCTGTTACTTTAAGATAAAGTGAATGGACATGAGGACATCAATTGAAGTTTTATACAACTTTAGTTGAACTTACACAATGAGGAAGCAACGATTCATTCTCTCATTTTCTACATCGGTCACTAATAGTACACGTAGTATGAAACACATGTTATAGTGATTTTTAGTCTAAAAAAAAATGGATATGTCTTTACTCCTTTTTTTTTCACAGTACAGATCTAAGTTTAGTCACACATCTTGAGACTAACCTAAGTTCTTAAAAGTTTGTCACCCTTTATCGATATATTAAGACCTCACATCTAGCTTAATCAGGTATCAATGATAGCGTGGTCTATCATGATCGGTTCTAAAATATAGATATATTTATTGTGAACCTCATCTTGACCTAGTTAAGACGGAAAAAATCATATATAGAGGATATATCCTACATAAAGACCATAAACTTTGAACAACTTGGTATGGCTCTTAATGTGGTCAACCCCGGTGTGGAGGAGGAAGGACCAGATAGTCCTTGACTATCTTGCCCTTGCCCAAGTCCGATTTCCGGTGGTAATGTTAAAATTTCATAGCCATCGTTCTCTATGTTCAATCCGTCAAGAAAATGAGTAGAAAACCTAGTAGGATCCATTTTCTACAATATAAATATTAACTGATTAAGTTAAAAAAAATATTAACTCATAAATAAAAGAACAAAAAAATATTAAGCATAAATATTAAATTAAAAAGTAAAAATTGTGCATAAGTACTAAAATTAAAAACAAAGCATAAAGCCACAAATATTAAATATACTAAACATAAAATCATAAATATTAAATATAAACCTAAGAATAAAAATACTAAGCATAAATCTTATAAATAAAACTGAAATTCCCTTAACCAATTATAGTATAAAATATACCTGGGGGCACTTCCTTTTCACATAACCCAAGTGAACCACACTTAGAGCCTTTAACAAGTAAATTGTTTTAACAAGTAAAAGTAAATTTAATCAAGCAAGTGTTAAAACAATACATGTTAATGTAAGAAAAGAAATTGAAAAAATACAAAAATCAACGTAAGAGATTTTTACGTGGTAAAACCTCAAAAGATGAAACATCCATGGGTTGAATCCATAACCACCGGTAAACCATAATTTACTATGACGAATAAGAGATACACACTCAAAAAGCAATCAACACATGATACACTCTCTAAGCTATCAACTCCTATGGGCCTAGTGAACCACTTTGCCTACTTCCTATCCAATATGTGACTATCACACCTCTAGGAAGCAACTTCCTTATCCAAGACCTCACGTCTCTAGGAAGATTCATTGCTTACCTATATGGATCCTCCCAACCCTAGACAAGACTTCTTGCTTAACTATCTGAGTCCTCCCGACTCTAGTTAAGACTTTTTGCTTAGTTATCCTGATCTCCCCGATCCTAATTAAGACTTCCTTGCTTGACTATCCGAAACACTTTCCTAACCAAGTCTTCTTGCTCAAGTCAAAGTTTCACTCACTTCAACAAGAGTCTTCAACCTTTTGCAAGGCAATGACCTAAGTGTAGTGAAAATGTGCAAACATGATGCAAACACAAACAAATTGAGCAAGTTGATCAAACACACTCTATAAAGAATTAGTATTGCACAAATCAAGCTCACAAGAAAATGTAATTAATTCTTATGAACATGTGATAGAAAATCTAGATTAGTTATTCGAAGATCATTCACAAAGATATCTAGAAACCTAAACATGTCAATCAAAGCTAGAATAACAAGTCTTCAACAAAAAGCATAAAAACTAGCTTTGAAATCAAGTGATTAAATCAACACTTGAATTCTTCAACATATTCGATCAAATAAGAACTAGATATGAATATTAGAAATCACAATCAAAATATTCTAGTTCTAGAACATGTGACTAATACCTAGAAATCAACAATCAAGAACAAATATAAAGTTTTCTAGATTCAAGTTCATGTTCTTCAAAATTTGTTAAAATGATATTTGATCAAAAATACAAAAAATAATTTCGAAACTCATCCAAACAAGTCTAAAATTGGAATCAAAATCATTCTAAATATTTTTCTTTAATCAAATAAGAAGGTCTATCATGTTGATCATAAAAGAAAATGGAAAGAAGATGATTCACTTACAAATGATGAACAGATTAATGGAGATCAGATCACTATGAAAACTCTAGACATCATTTGACTTTGAAAATTATTGTTTCTTGTTCCTCTCTTCAATGCCAACAATTTTGGCTTTTGAAAATCTAAAATCGGAGTTGATTTGAGAGAGATATCACACAAACAAAAAATGAAAAGTTATGAAAATTTATGCACGAAATTTGAATATATATAGAGGGAAAATGAGTTGGAGAGGAGAGAGACTCGACCATCCAATGAAGGGCTGCCACCTCAGCCTCCTGTGGAGGCATGTGGACTCCATTGGGGGTAGAGGGCATCCCTTCCCATGGGGCCCACACACCTCCAAGGGTAAGGGGTGCAAATGGCACTTTTACCATCCCTTTTCCCTCGTGCACCACCAACATTCTTCGACCGTTCTCCGACCTTCGAACTCCGAATTCAAATATGTTTTCAGATTACGAGCCTTAAATCTCTCATGGACATGGAAATCAATAAAATTTTCACATAATATACAGAAATCGACTCGATAATTAAAGATGAAAACCATGCACGATTAAGACATGGAAAGTTTCGTAACTTTCAACTCGGAACTCGAAAATATATGAATGAGTAACCGAAATGACCGAAACTCAATATAGAACAATACGATAACACAATCAAGTCCGATATCATAAGAACAATAATAAATAAATAGAAGAACACACAAGTATGTCATTTTCTAGAAATAGTCATAGAACATGCAATTTTATAAAAGTTATCAAATTAAATCTAATGCATTTGCATACTTCAAATAGTGTGTGAATGTATTATACAATTTCAGCACAATGATTCAAAGACACATATGGATGCAATGTGTGTGTGTGCACCTACGCCTTGTAAGAGGAAGAAGAATCGTTATACCTTAGCATCCAAGTAAGCACATATACTCTTGAAAACAAACTTTGCATGCGAAGTTGCTTTCCTTTTTTGAAACCTGATCCAATCACGAACCACCTAAGTAACTAAGCAATACAAACAAAGAGCATTTTGATATTTGTTGGGGTTTCTACCCTAAAGATGTAATTTGTAAACGGATTTACGATATAAATAAAAAGAAAAGCTCAATTCATTTTTGTTGTGTTGTTTATTTAATAACTTGTGCTGTTTATTTTATAACTTGTGCATATTAACATCCTAGATTGCCGAATGTAATTTCAAACTGTGTATATGAGTGTCATATACGGATGGATACAGTAAGAGGTGTGCAATCTAAAGAGTCCATAGATAGCAAATAAAGTTGGGTACTTTATTTGTGGTTAATCTACAGTTGCGGTCCATTCCGTAATGTACGGTGATTCTATCCTGAATCATTCATATGAAGACATGGGAATTGAGACACCTTGTATGATGTGATTATAAAGAACTGGGCCATGATCTATATGAATCTCTCATCAATATCCATTTACCGATGAGATTCATATATATCAACTAATGATGACTATATGTGGGTGATCTTAATCCTAAGTGTCTTATCAACTCCTTCAGGTTAGATCATGGCCTTTGATATACCGTGGGTGAGGTCAGATGCAGTTCCTAATCAATATCCTCCGTATGTTGGGATTACGGTTTGTCTTGTGGCTGGGAAGGTTCGTACACAATAGTGGAATCCACTCCTTCTTATGAGAAGTAGATGGTAGTTCCCTTAAGGGTTGATTCAAGGCTTGGACAATATGAGCGCTCGTCTAATTTCGTGAGGAAATAGAATTTATTGTCAATTCCAGAATCAATGGTACTTAAAAGATATATGTAATTAGAGAGATATACGGACATTATGACCCATCTTTAATTATGAACTACTGTGAAGGATCACACCATGTGTAATAGCTATATCGATGGACACCGAGTTGCATTGGTCTGTGTTAAAACGTCTGCAGTTGAGAGAGTGCAGTTTCAGGTTTTTAGTAGAATAACACCGGAGTTAATAATCAAAGAATATTAATTAAAGAGTTTAATTAATGATTCTAACGATTATTGGAGCTCAAAATACCATGGGTCCATTTGGTCCCCTTGCTAACCCGATTGATTTAGGTAACAAGGGTCACGGTTAATTAATTGGATTGTCCAATTAATTGTGTTACGAAAGTGACGCGTATTTATTCGAGAATTAATTGAATATTAAGATTATTTGATTAATGAATAATGATGATTAAATAAATTAAATAATAAGATTATGTAATTATGTTATTAATCACTAAACGGAGGATGTTTGTTAATATTTATTTTTGAAAAAAATAAGATAATATGATTATTTTATTTTATTAAATTAAATATTTAATTTTTTAATTTACATAGTTTGAATTCAAATCAAATCAAATAAACAAAACATTAATCAATATCTTTAAATATATTTGATATCTTAAAAGATTAAACTGATTGGTTTAATTGATTGATTTTAATTAAACATTGATTTTGAATTTTAAGAAAAAATATATATCAAACTAAAACACAAAAAGATTTTGATGCACATATCAGTTTTATTTTTTATGCAATTTTTGGTGTGCGTGAGAGATATCAAAGAGAGAAAAGAAAGTGCAGTCGTGCACTGTTGAAACAAAAAGAAAAAAAAAATATTTTTTTAACAACTAGAATTGTTCTAGGTATTTTCTCTTAGGAAGATATATTTTCTTTTTTTTCTTCTCTCTTTAACATCCTTCTAACTTTCTAAGTACGTGACGTGTCCACACGCAGTTACCAGTTCCGAAAATAGCTAGAAAGATCGGTGGCAAAGACCAGGAGCATATCATAAAGTGAAAGAGCCTCCTACGTAGGTTTGAAGAATTGATTTCTTCTTTTCTTCTGATTATTGATTTCAATTTATTGTGTATACACATATTTTATTATTGTAATAATATTGTATATATAAGTTCTTAAAAATTACGATCTCAAGTTCACTGGTCCTAGATTGTTTACGATCTATAAAAAAATTTAAAATCTATTTCCGTTGCTTTACCAGTGAATGGGGTTCTGACAATTGGTATCAGAGCTAGGTTTTTGGAACATAATTTTTTTTTCGATGCTCATGTATGTATGATTATGTAGGCACTGTTTAAATTGACTATATGTTGTTTTTGTATATATATTAAATTTTTTAATTTACAAAAACATGATCGATTGTTAATTATATGGTACTATGGATTTATGGTTCATGGGTTGTATAATATATATATATATATATACTATTATTGTATCGTAAATAATAAAAGAAAAATTGTAACCTATATTGAAAACCTGGAAAAATCGTGAAGAAGGAAATAGTTTACAAAGGTTTAGATTAATCACTAATATATTAGATTTTTTATAATTAAAAATCACTAATAATTTATTCGTTAATTAGAATATTATTCTAATAATGAATTAGCTAATATGCTAGATAACTTGATTAAAGTTAGACGTTTGATTCTGTAAAGTCTAGGTGTATTAACGGATAATAGAAAACCTTAGTTTTAAAATAGTAAATGGGAAAGGGATATATGACATATATATCTCACAGTCTCCATTATTAGTTCAACACTGTGAGATCTGAGTGGAGCCTCGTGACGACTTTGCTTTCGTCCTCCCTAAGGAGGATTTCCACAAAGATCAATACAAAGGTTGACTTTCTAATGGATAGGATTTCTGAGGGTATTTCGGGATTGACCGACCCTAAGGTGGCAATTCTCGAGTTAAGCTCGTGATATCTGAAATGGTGAAGGTTTTGATTAAGTTTTGTGAATTAAAAACCTGATTGAATAAAAGATGGATGAATGATATGGAATAAGAGTTATTCTAGAATATCATTTGATTGAGAAGGTCTTGATCCAACTTGAAAAGACTTGACCGACCCTAAGGCGGCACTTCTTTGTCGTATGTTGGATTGTCGTGATATAACAACTGGTTTTAGGGTATTTCTAGTTAGTTAAACATGTTCATGCATCATATTTAAATACATTCAAAAGCACTCGCACTTGTTTTTAATAAATGATTGAATGAATGTTTTATTTATTTAAGCAATTATTTCTTCTGCGATACTACAAATTCTTGCAAACGACAAATTAACCAGTGATAACTACACTAAGTGGAAACTTAATATTAATGCAATATTGGTCACCAAAGACCTAAACTTTGTGCTTGCGAAGGAAATTTCTCCAGCATCTGCTGCTAATGCCTCGCAAAGAGTTTGTGAGGCATACCAGTGATGGGTCTCATCTAATGAGAAGGCACAGACATATCTGTTGGCTTCTATGACAGACGTGCTTGTCAGAAAGCATAAAGCAATGACTTCAGCATTCGAAATTATTGAGTCATTACAAGCTATGTTTGGGCAGCCCTCTGAGCAAAAGCGACACGAAGCTGTTCATTCCGCTATGCTCGCTTGCATGAACGAAGGTACATCAGTTTGGGAACATGTCTTGAGCATTATGTCTTACTTGAACATGACAAAAGTCAATGACGGGGCCATTGACAAACCCAATCAAGTGAGCATCATATTAAAAACTCTTCTGAAGAGTTTTGATTAGTTTAAGAGCAACTATGGGATGAACAAACTTAGGTTCAGTCTCATGCAGTTGCTCAATGAGCTTAGTACCTTTGAGTCATTGACTAAGGAATGCAAGGGCAATACCAGTTAAGCAAATGTTACCGAACCATCTTCCTCCAATAATAAGAAGATGAAGAGGTCTAATAGGAAGGCAAAAGGTAAACCCAAATCCATGAAAGTTCAAAGCAAGAAGAGGTCCAAGAAAGGTAAATATGATTTACTTGTTCTTGAGTCGTGTTTAGTGGAAGATGATTCTTCACCCTGGATAATTGATTCAGTGGCCACTAACCGTATTTGTTCTCTTATATAGTGGACTGATTCTTTGACTCAACTTGAGGAGAGAGCCTTCTCTAAACGTGTGAGGTCAGGGAATATCGTGTCGGCACAAACAGTGGACATAATTAGATTACATTTTTATATTAATTATATATTATTGGACAATGTATTTTTCATTCCTGGATTTACACGGAATTTGATTTTCGTTTCTACGTTGTTAGAACGATCATATTTTGTTTATTTTAATAATAAGTCTATTCTTATTGGAAAGAAGGTCTCAATATTTGTTCAGGAATTAATGAAAACAATTTGTACGTGTTAAGACCTTTAATACATACTACACTGCTCAACACCGAAATGTTTAAGGTTGAAAAACCAAAAACTAAACAACATAAGATTTCTCCAGATAATGACACATATCTCTAGCATCTAAGACTTGGTCATATCAACCTTGACCGGATAGACATACTAGTAAAAAGAGGACCTTTAGGTGAGTTAAAGGTTGGCACATTACGTGTCTGTGAATCCTATTTTGAAGGTAAGATGACTAATAGACCTTTTATTGGAAAATAACTTAGAGCTATAGAGCCACAGGAACTCATACATACAGACGTCCCCGAATCGATGAATGTTAGAGCTAGGGGTGGCTATGAGTATTATGTCACCTTTATAGATGACTACTCAAGATACAGATATGTCTATCTGATGCAACGATAATCAGAAACATTTAAAAAGTTCAAAGAATTCTGAGCTGAAGTTGAGAATTAATTAGGTAGGATTATCAAGTCACTACAATCATAACGTGGAAGTGAGTACCTTGACTAAGAGTTTGAAGACTTCATGGTCGAGCATGGGATAGTTTCCCAACTCACAGCTCCAAGTACACCTCAGCAAAATGGTATAGCGAAAAGGAGAAATAGAACCCTGATGGAAATGGTAAGATATATGATTAGTTTCTCATCATTACCAAATTCCTTCTGGGATATGCCTTACAAATAGCGAAATAAATATTGCATGTAGTGTCATCCAAATCTGTTCCTAAGACTCCCATAGAGTTGTGGAATGGTCATAAAGCTAGTTTGCGTATTAGAGTGTCTAGCACACGTGCTGAAGAACAGAAGTTGAAAGCTAGACTCTAAGTCTATTGTCTGTCTATTTTATAGGATACTCTAAGAAGACTAGAGGTGGACACTTCTATAGTTTCGAAGATAACAAAGTATCTGTATTGACAAATGCAATGTTTTTTTAAGGACAATTATATTAGTGACCATAAACCTCGTTCTAAGATTGTATTGAATAAGTTGGAGCATGGTGAAACTAGTGCTTCATCAACAAGAGTTTTTGATCCACAAACATCTGAGAATTAAAGGGTTCCTGATCAGGATACACTATCACCTAGACGTAGTTGAAGGGTTGAAAGACAACCTGAATGCTATTTAGGTATAGGTGATGGACAATGTGTTGTCTCAGCTGATAGTGTGGATGATCCATTGACATTTAAGAATGCAATGGAAGATCCTAATAAAGAGGAATGGATTAAAACCATGAATCTCGAGATGGAGTCTATGCATTCCAACTTAGTATGGGATCTTGTAGACTTACGGAATGGGTAAAACCCATAGTGTGTAAGTGGATCTACAAGAGAAAAAGATGAGTACACGAGAAGGTAGAGACCTTCAAAGTAAGACTAGTGGCTAAGGGCTATACCTAGAAAGAGGGGGTCGATTATGAAGAGATCTTCTCGCCAGTAACCATGTTTAAGTCAATTAGAATTCTCTTATCCATTGCTGCCTATTTTGATTATGAAATTTGGAAAATGTATATCAAGACTGCATTCTTGAATGGCAATCTTGACGAGAGCATCTATATGATACAACCAGAGGGATTCATGTTCCTAGATCAAGAGCAAATAGTTTACAAGCTGCAAAGGTCAATTTATGGACTTAAGCAAGCATCTAGATCCTGGAACACCATGTTTGATGATGTGATCAAAACCTATGGCTTTCAACATAACGTCAATGAGCATTGTGCCTACAAGTGCATCATTGACAAAAAGGTAATGTTCTTAGTTCTATACATGGACAATATCCTACTCATTAAGAATGATATGGGAATGTTATATGATGTAAAGGGCTGGCTGGCTAGCCAATTCCAAATGAATGATTTAGAAGAGGCAAGTTATGTTCTAGGGTTCCAAATTATAAGGGATTGTAAGAATAAACTCATAGTGCTTTCTCAGGCATCGTATATCGATAAAATTCTTATACGATTTTTTATGCAGAACTCCAAGAAAGGTAATTTACTGTCCAAGTATGAAGTTCACTTGTCCAAGAAACAGTGTTCTAAGATGCCTCAAGAAGTTAAGGATATGAGACGTGTACCCTATGCATCGGTAGTAGGTAGTCTTATGTATGCTATGTTATACACAAGACCGGACATCTTCTATGTAGTGAGAGTAATCAACAGATACCAGTCCAACCTAGGATTGGATCATTGAGTTGCTGTCAAAACTATTCTCAAGTATATTCAGAGAACGATAAATTAGATACTAGTGTATTTCAGACAGGATTTGATCCCACTATGATACACAGATTTTGATTTTCTGTAAGACAGGAATTATAGGAAATCCACTTCTGAATCAGTATTCACCCTAGATGGTAGAGCCATTGTGTGGAGAAGTATTAAGCAATCTTGCATTTTTGGCTCTACCATGGAAGCCAAATATTTAGCCTCTTGTGAAGTTGTTAAAGAGGTTGTTTGGCTCCATAAGTCTTGAGTGATATGGAATTTGTTCCAGACAAGGATAAGCCCATCACACTTTATTTTAATAACAGTGGTGTTATGACTAATTCCAAAGAACTAAGAAGCCACAAGAGAGTGAAAATACAATCACTGTTAAATGCTCAAGGCTAACCTAGAGGGGGGGGGGGGGGGGGTGAATAGGTTAAGCACCTTTTTCGACTCCCTTATAAACAAACAAAAATGTGTCCCTCTAGATTGCTTGTATCACAATATATATATTAATTAAAGACAATTAATCAATATATAAACACAAGTAAAGTGTGATACGAACAAGTAATTGTAACACATACACAATCTATATTATAAAGAGGAAGTCAACATACATAAAGAGTTTTATCCACAATACAAATATTAGAGAGATAGAGATAGAGAAAAGCTGACACAAGATATAACGTGGCAAACCTCCGAAGAGGAAACATCCACGGGCTAGCAGCCACCAGCAAACAAAATCCACTAGTAGATAAGACAAGTACAATCTCTCAAGTGACCTCTTCACCTAGAAACTACCCTCATATCCTACTCTAGAAGTTGTCGCCCTATGCTCAACAATCCGAGGCTTCACACCTCTTGTCAAGACTTCCTTACTCACCTTATCCGGATCTTCACAACCCAAGGCAAGACTTCTTGCTCAACTATCCGAGTCTTCCCGACTCTAGTCAAGACTTCCTTGCTCACCTATTCGAGTTCTCCCAACTCTAGGCAAGACTTCTTGCTCGACTATCCAAGGCTTCACACCTCTAGCCAAGACTTCTTTGCTAGACAATCCGAGGCTTCACACCTCTTGCCAAGACTTCTTGCTCAACACCATAGGTCTCACACCTATTGTCAAGACTTCCTTCTCACAAGGCATCTACGTGATCATGAATGCAAAACGCAAACAAGCACGCAACATAGAATGCTATGATCAAAACATCCTATGGAAAATACTAGACATGAGCATGAATGCACAAATCACATATAGTCTAGTTTATCATGCATGAGTAGTCAATCTAGAATATGTAAGATATGATCAACATTGATCACAAACTAGATTCATGCATATATCTAAACTTGAATCACAAGATATGATCAACAAATCACAAGATCAATTTTAAATCAAAAAAACCTAAAACATGCTAAAATCATATGACAATGTCAAATAGATCTAAGCATAAGTTCTAGAGCATATTCCTAATCATAGATTCAACAAATCACATGAATAGCTCAAAAGAACAAAAGAAAATGTATTATATGAGAATTTCGGCCAAGAGAGCCTAATACATGTGATGAACTATTTTTCGCAAAATCAATCAATAAAGATCACAAAATAGTCCTAGAATCAAAGCTAGCATAATACAATCCCAAACATGTGATAACTAGGCAAAATCAAAACCTAACTCAACATGAATGATTTCAATTGAAATTCAATCTAGCTTTGAAAGTGTTCAAAACACAAATCAAAACACTCACAATATACAAATATTTGTAGAAGAAGAAAACCCAAGGCAATTGACCAAGTTTTAAAAGAAAACTTAGAGAGAAAATCAATACCTTAGTTGATCTAGGTGCAGTCCCGTTTTTGTATGATTAGACACCAAAAACAGTAGAAAAATTAATTCAAACCTTTAGAGAAAAGATGGAGGATGAATAGATGAACACTCTCAACTTCCAATCACTCAAATCAGAGTTCAAATGAAGAAGTTATGGTATTTGGAAGGTGAGAAAATTTAGAGAGAAAATTCTGCACACTTGATTTAAATTTCTTATTGGAATGAAATGTGAGAGGGAGAAAGTTTATAAAAGAGTGGGAAAGAAGAGGGAAAGAAGAAAGATGAAAAGACATTTTTACCCTCCTTTGGAAGTGCTTCCCTGAGATGGCATGTGGGCATCTCGGGGCAGCAAGGTTGTGCGGCCGAGATGGCCACGCGCCATCTTGGGCATGCACACCTCTATGGCCTTTTTGGCCATGGTGCATTCCCCTCGCGCTTCCCTCACGTTCTTCGACCGTTCTCCGACCTCCAAACTTGAAATTTGAATCTGTTTACGGATTACGAACCGTAACTCTCACACGGACATGGACATATAAGATACTTAACCCAGAATATTATAATTAGACTCGATATATGAAGATGAAGACAATGTATGAAACATGAGTTGAAAGTGTAGTATCTTTTGACTTAGAACTTGAAATCAATAGTATGAGTAACCGAAATGACCGGAACTCAATCAAGAATGATTTAAGACTAAATCCAAGTTCAATATCCATGTTATACAAACATATACACACACAAACACAATTCACACTAGAATGCAAACTACATAGAGATAGTTTCCAATCATGCTTATTCCAAAACATGTTATTTCCAAACCAATGATGAACATTCATCTTAAAGTGTGTGAATGTGTTATACATGGTGCACAACGATGCAGGGACACATATGAATGAATTGTATGTGTGTGCCTATAAAGGTGCACAATGATGCAGGGACATAAATGTATGATATGTGTGTGTGTGTCTAAGCCTTGTAAGAGAAAGATAAGGACTTAGTATACCTTTGTATAAACAAATTGCATCCTTTCTCTTTGAAGAATTAGAACTTGCTTTGACTTGTTGTTTCTTCTTCCTTGAAGCTTGAATCATCATGAACCTAAACAACTAAGTCATTACAAGTAAACATCATTTTGATATGGAATTCATGCCAACACAAACTAAAACCTAACAGAGAGGGAAACATATAGAGAGAAAGTATCATATTATAAGAGAGATAATGCAGAGAGGAGATGTGATCATCACAAAGATAGCAGCACAAGACAATCATACTCATCCATTTACAAAGACATTACAGGCTAAAGTGTTTTTGGGTCATTTAGATGGTCTAAGGCTACGAAACATGCCTCATATGCTTTAGTGCAAGTGGGAGATTGTTGGGGTTTATGCACTAAAAATGTAATTTGTAAATGGATTTATGAAATAAATAAAAAAGAAAAGTTCAATTCATTCTTGTTGTTTTGTTTATTATATAACTTGTGCATATTAACATTCTAGATTGCCGGATGTAATATCGAACAGTGTATATGAGTGTCATATACAGATAGATACAGTAAGAGACATGCAATCTTAAGAGTCCATAGATAACAAATAAAGTTGGGTACTTTATTTATGGTTAATCTCTTGTTGCGGTCCATTGTGTTATGTACGGTGATTCTATCATGAATCATTCATATGAAGATATGGGAATGGAGACACCTTGTATGATGTGATCATATAAGACTGGGCCATGATCTATATGATTCTCTCACCAATATCCGTTTACCGATGAGATTCACATATATCAACTAATGATGGCTATATATGGGTGGTCTTAATCCTAAGCGTCTTATCGATTTCTTTAGGTTAGATCGTGGGCTTTGATATATCATGAGTGAGGTCGGATGCAGTTACTGATCAATATGCTCCGTATGTTGAGATTGCGGTTTGGCTTGTGGCTGGGACAGTTTGTATACAATAGTATAATCCACTCCTTCTTATGAGAAGTAGACGATAGTTCCCTTAAGGGTTGATTCAAGGCTTGTACAATATGAGCGCTCTTCTAATTCCATGAGTAAATATGATTTATTGTCCATTAAAAAATCAACGGTACTGAAAGGTGTCATATGTGAATTTTATCATACGTACATGTCATCAACAAAGAAGATAAATTGCCAGGTGGATATCCGAATAGGCATTCAGAAAATATCCTACAAGACATAACCGAAGAAGAGAAAACCCGAGTAAGCATATGTTGAACAAAACCTACTCAGGGTCAATCGACGTCATATATTACTCGGGATCAGTTAATGACACTTGGGGCTGGATAAATGACATTTCTACTCGGGATCAAATGACGCTATTCGGGACCAACGGGTATTGTCCTTACTTGGGACAAACATGAAGAAAATCGAGTAAAAAGCCCAGCGCGTAGCTTACACGAATCAAATCATTAAAATACACGAAGATATCCATATTAAAAAGGAATCCCAATAAGAACCAGATATTAAGCAGGAAAAATTGCCAATCAGACAACAACTTTATTTCTTCAAAAAGACTACGCTCTTATAAGGAAATAAGTCCTAATTGGACTACATTACTAGAGTCTTATTCGATCTCAATACAAGACTCCGAAATAGGAAAGAAGACAATTAGCTTCAAGCAAGTAAATAATCATAATTAAATACAAAGATCTATTACTTGTACAAAGCAGATTAGGGTTCTACACATATAAATAGATCCATAATCTCATTACACAAAGATATACGACAATCATAAAAAAATTCCGAGAGAAGAAAGAGAGATCGAGGATTGTAATATTATAATTTCATAGTGGATTTTGGCTTGGTTGATCATTCAATCACTCGTGGACGTTTCTCCGATTATCGGAGTTTTACCACGTAAAAAACTCGCGTTCGATTATTCTCCTTCTCTTTCTCTTTGAAATTACAGATGAAATCCAATCCTTGTTGGTTTTTCTCATACATCCAGAAATCGACGTCAACAATTGGTGCTAGAAGAAGGGGCTGAACCTCCGATTTAATTAAAAAGCAATGGTATAAAGCAGAAGCAGTTCTGGGGATGTCCAAAAATCTCCAGATAACTTCCATGTTGGCAGTAGCTCGAGAGATCTTACTGCAACCACGGAGAACCAACCTACATTCTTGGCGGGGATCCAACAAGTTCCTCCAACCAGTGGAGACCTGACACAACGTTTTTGAGAAGCGTTGCAACAATTTGTGGCGGATGCAGCAAAGGAAGGAGTTGATCTATTGGCTGCAAAGGCACAAACTCCTAACCTCCTGCCTATGAGGCTTCGTTCAGTTGTGGTATGGCCAGAGCTGAATACATCGAAAGCCAAAAGGAACTCTGTTAAAATCAATAAGGCTAGAAGTGAAACACTCGAAGAGGAACGACCACGCAAGAAGCAGAACCAGGATCAGACTGCCCGTGCTAGACACCGCAAACATGACCGGTACAGGGATCGGTCTTTATCAAAAGATAGCGATCGACACCATCGCAAGCATCATCACGGAATCATACCTGAAACCCGACATCAAAACGAAGAGTCAGAAAGAGGAATGATGATTACCCAACGATTCAACCATCAGGGAAGTCCTGTGGGAGACAGAGATGTCATAATCCAGAGCCTAACTCGAGAAGTCGAGAACAATAGGCATCAAATGGACACGCTAGTCAGACGTTATGGGTACAACGATTTATCTGACGAGGATTCTGACAGCCCGGACATCCTGTGGACTTCATTTCCAGAAAGATTCAAGATGCCACACGTGGAGCAGTTCAAGAACGATACAGACCCAAAAGAACATGTTAGACGCTATAAAAGTGCTATGGCCTAGTATGCCCATAGCGATCCCTTACTATGCCTCAACTTTCCACAAACTCTAGGAGACATGGGCTCAAGATGGTTTGGGAGATTGCCCCTAGCAAGCATTGGAAGTTTTAGTGAACTGAGCATGAGTTTCTCAAGGTAATTTCAGAGCAATGTTCACAGGAAAAAATCAATGGCTCACCTTTCTCAAATAAAATAAGAAAAAGATGAGTAGCTGAAGAAATACCTGGGAAGGTTTGGCCAAGCAGTATCAGAAATCGGTAGTGTAAATGATGAAGCAATAATTTCTGCATTCATCAACAACCTACAGAATGGACGGTTGTCTTTTGACTTAAGAAGAGCCCGTCTGACCAGATATGCAGATATGATGGACATGGCAGGAGGATATGCACTAGCCGAGGAAAAAGAGTAAGCCATAGGAGGATGCTACATGCATGGAGGAAAACCCAAAAAGGACGCTAAGTTCAAGGTGTATAACCAAAAGGGGAAACATAAAGAAAACAATAAAGAAAAGAGCAAGGACGGGGGAAACGGACGTAATACCGAACAGACCACGGAAAAATACCGAGGCAGATACACCAGCTACACCCCTCTTAGGAAAAAGCAGAAGGAAATCCTGGCCATTATGGAAACAAAGAATATGGTACAAGAGCCATGACGGCAGTCTCAGTTCGCCCGGCGAGATACGACCAAGTACTGCAGATTCCACAAAGAAACCTGTCATGAGACATCCAAGTGTTACTAGCTTAGAGATTACATAGAAACCCTCATTGGGGAAGGACATCTACAGGATGTAATCATGAAAAAGGATGAGAAATCAGAAACAAAGAAAGAGATCAGGGCTGAGCACAGCTCTGGTCAAAATCAAAAGGCCAGTCCAAAGGCCAATCAAGTAATACATACAATCTGTGGAGGATCATCTACTGGGAGAAGTAACCGAGAGAAAACATAGGAAATCAGAGAAACAATAGAAACAAGATATAAATTTGACGTGAATTCAGTGGAGCTAGACCCGAAAAGGGTAAAGAAAGGATGGGACCCGATAACATTCACAGAAGCAGACTCACATGGCATCGATGTTCGGCCAAATGACACTCTGGTCATAAGTGTTCAGATTGGTCACCGGGAAGTCAAAAGAATCCTGATAGATAATGGAATTTTAGCAGACATTCTCAATATAACCGTCTACAATCAACTCAGGTTAGAAAAAAAGAACCTACAGTCTTTCCATACTCCACTCAGAGGATTCAGGGAATTTAAGGTCAGGTCACTCGGGATAGTAAAGTTACCCGTAAAGATTGGAGTGGCACCTTGCTAGAGAACTGTATTGCTTGACTTCGTGGTGGTAGACTTAGACAATTGGCCTTATAATACGTTGTTGGGTTGGCCATTCTTAAATAAAACTAAAGCCGTAACAGCTACTTATGCCTTAATGATCAAATTCCCGAACGAACAAGGGGTCGGAGTAGTCAAGGGATCCCAAGAGATGGCCCGAAGAGCAAACCTGTCAGTATACAAAGAGCCACTGTCATTCGAATTCTATCCAAGGGAAAAGTCGAATGAATCCAAAACTGAACCAGTCGAAGAAATCATCTTGAAAGAAGACGAACCAGAAAAAAAGATCAAGGTCGGGGCCAACCTAGAAGGAAAAGTCAAACAAAGCCTCATTGATCTACTTAAAGAATATAGGGATGTGTTAGCTTGGAGTCATGAAGACATGGTTAGGATAGATGCCCAAATAATATCCCACAATCTCACAGTAGATCCGAATGCAAAACCAGTGATACAAAAGAGAAGATCATTCAATCTCGAGAGAAGTCAGGTAATCAAACAGGAAGTAAAGAAGCTACTCACTATAGGATCGATTAGAGAGGTCAATTACCTTCAATGGCTAGTTAATGTAGTCCTCGTCCAAAAGAAGAATGGACGATGGAGAATGTGCGTAGATTTTACAAATCTAAACAAGGCATGTCTAAAAGACAGTTTTCCACTTCCAAGGATAGATCAGTTGGTGGACGCTACATCAGGCCATGAGTTGCTCAGTTTCATGGACGATTATTTGGGATATAACCAAATCCGGATGAACAAGGCTGACGAAGAAAAAACAATATTCACAACTGATCAAGGTTTGTACTGTTACACAGTAATGCTCTTTGGATTAAAAAATGCAGGGGAAACATATCAAAGGCTGGTTAACAGAATCTTCGCACGGCAAATAGAAAGGAACTTGGAAGTATACATTGATGACATGTTGACCAAGAGCATCACGGCAGACAAGCATACTTCAGACCTGCGGGAGACATTTGATGTCTTAAGGAGATACCAAATGAAACTAAATCCGAACAAGTGTTTATTCGGAGTTCTTTCAGAAAGATTCCTGGGTTTTCAAGTTCACCAAAGAGGAATCCAAGTCAACCCCGAGAAGATCTAGGCCCTGCAGAAAATGACTTCACCGAGGACACTCAAAAAGTACAGCGTCTGATAGGATGCTTAGCTTCCTTGGGTAGATTCATCTCAAAGGCCACAAACAGATGCACACCCTTTTTCAAAGTAATTAAAAAGGAAAAGGACTCGAATGGAATGAAAAGTGCAAGCAGGCATTCTTAAAAATTAAAGAATACCTAGGGCAGGCTCCGATCCTTTCAAAACCTCAGATGGGAGAGACACTCCTTCTGTACTTATCAATTACAGAACTAGCAGCAAGCTCAGTCCTAGTTAGAACAAAAGATGGAATACATAAGCCAGTATACTATACCAGCAAGACACTTCTACCATCCGAGACTAGGTATTCACAGGCAGAGAAAATGGCCCTAGCATTGGTTTCAGCAGCAAGGAAGCTAAGGCCATATTTTCAGCCTCATACAATCCAGATACTCACTGATTGCCTATTAAAGCAAATTCTACAAAAGCCAGAGATTTCACGAAGACTGACCAAATGTGCTATCGAGCTAAGTGAATTCGATATCCACTACGTCCCCAAGACATCCCTCAAAGGGCAAGCAGTGGTAAATTTTATTGTAGAATTCACAGAGCCGAACTTGGAAGCAAAAAGGATGTTGGAAAAAAAAATTCCTATGGAAATTGTATGTTGATGGCTCTTCAAACACTCATGACAGCGGGACAGGGATCGTAGTATGCACTCTAGAAGAAGATGATGTCGAATGTGCCATGAGATTTGATTTCAAAGCAACCAACAATCAAGCTGAGTCGAGGCGCTACTAGCTGGACTCAGAGTCTGCATAGCTCTCGGGGCAGATGAAGTCGAGATATTCAGCAATTCACAGGTAGTTGTCAACCAAGTTCTGGATGAGTACCAAGCCAAGGATGAAGGCATAATTGCCTATCGGGACATTGCAAAACAGCTCTTCAGAAAATTCAAAGAATATAAGATTGCCCAAATCCCCAGGGAGGAGAATGAAAAGGCATACGCATTGTCCAAACTAGCGTCAGCAACAACCACAATCAGGCTAAAGACTATTCCAGTTGCACATCTCCCCAAATCGAGCACAGCTGAACCGAGAAAATTAGAAATTTTAAAAATCCGAACACCGCCTGTCGGTTGGATGACTCAGCTAAAAAGGTTCCTGGAAGAAGGAGTGTTTCCGGAAGATCCCTTACAAGTAAAACGTATCAGGTATAGGTCAGCAAGGTACACATTGGTTGGAGGAGAACTATACAGAAGAGGGTATTCCCGAACACTCCAAAGATATGTGTCGGAGGAGGATGCATATCGGATATTACAGGAAGTCCATGGAGGAGTTTGCAGAAACCACGCTGGGGGTAAAAGTTTGGCACACAAGGTACTAAGGCAAGGTTATTATTGACCTACTCTGTTCTCAGATGCACAACAATGTTCAGAGAGCTGCAATACTTTCTAGAGGATTGCTAATGACATCCGAAAACCCCATGAGCAGCTAAGAAACCTCACATCCCCATGGCTATTTGCCATTTGGGGTTTGGATTTAATCGGCCCGATGCCAGCTGGGACAGTGGGTAGAGCGAAGTATGCCACAGTAGCCGTTGACTATTTCACGAAGTGGGTAGAAGCTGAAGCATTGGTGCATATCACAAAAGCAAACACCATAAATTTTGTAAAAAAGAATATACTTTATAGGTTTGGAGTCCCAAACACTATAATCACTAACAACGGCACCCAGTTCGATAACCTAAAATTCAGACAGTTGTGCAAAGAGTACCAAATTGCCAATTACTACGCCACACCTGCTCACCCTCAAACAAATGGGCAGGTCGAAGCAGTAAACAAAATCATCAAGCACACAATCAAAGCAAAGCTAGATCCAAGATAGGAAGATGGGTCGAAAAGCTTTCTGAAGTATTATGAGCATACCGGACAACAACAAGAACGTCAACTGGAGAGACTCCATTCACTTTAGTGTTTGGAACAGAAGCTGTTATCCCCATAGGAACGTCATATGCGTCACCCCGGGTCAGGTTATATGATGAAGAACAGAATGTTGATATGCTATTGCAAAGTCTAGATGAGCTAGAAGAGAAAAGGGAGAAATCCTGAATACGAAATATGGCATATCAGCAAAGAGTAGCTCGCCACTACAACTCTCATGTTCGGGTCAGAAAATTCTAGCTAGAAGACCTGGTACTCAGAAAGGTGTCATTTAACACAAAAAATGAAGTTGCAGGTTCCCTAGCTGACAAATGGGAAGGCCTGTACAAAGTCGAAGGAATAGCTGGTCATGGAGCATATTGGATTGCACGACCCAATGGAGGAGTTTTACCCCGACCATGCAATGCCCAATATCTGAAGATTTTCTAACCTTAAATTATTTTTTCTTTTTTCTAGTCAGAACAATTTTAGTTAGGTTAAATATTAGTTTTGGAATTTAAAACTTTGTTGATTTTGCAGTTTATGAATAAAAATCAAACTCGGGATTTTCGAAAGATAAAACACCGAACTCGGGATTACCGAAAGAACATATGATAATAAGAACATATGGAAGACAAACATGATAATAAGAACATGCAAATAGAATACTCAGGACCATTAATTCTCGAATGGGTGGAGAAGCTCGAAGGAGCATGCCAGCCATGCAAGGTCAATTGACCTTAGCAAAAAGGCCAACCCGATGCACCAACTTGGGACGCTATCGGAAAAAATTCTAGTGAAATGCATAGTTGTGTTAAGCGATTCAAAAAACTTAACGATTCGACAAACCCTTGCGCATAAAAACTGGGGAGACGTCTTCGGTAATGTGTAAGGACTCGAACATATGATAATGGTGAGCCTTGATGTAATGTTCGAGTAGCAACCGTGTATGAAACACAAGTATAAACTTGTCTATTTTAAGATGACTCGATTAATAATGCTAGTCAGTTTAATAAGATACTTGGCATAAAGATTGCAATAGCCAGTTTAATAATATACTTGGCATTAAAATTATTCGGATGACAACCAGTTTAATAAGATACTTGGCATGAAGATTGCAACAGCCAGTTTAATAAGATACTTGGCGTTAAAAATTATTCAGGGAATAAAATCGGTTTTATAAGATACTCGGTTAAGTAACCCGAAAGTCAAAAATAGCTGGTTTAATAAGATACTCAGCAACGAGAGTCAAAGAAGAAATTTCGTGAGCAATGAAATCAGATTAAAAACCACTCGGTTCAGAAGCTACTCTGAATTTTATTGATCTTTCAAAAGAATGGTTACAAAGTTCTTTTACAAAAGAATTATTACAAAGAATTCTTTACAAAGAATTGTTAGAGTCTACAATAAATCCTATCTATAAAAATCAGGATTGTGAGGATTTTGAACTCTTGCAAAATGCTCGGGTCAGGCACCATCTTATATTCACAGAGCATACTCTCATTAGAAGGCCAAGCAATCGTGTCGGCCGAATCGTCCATCCACTGGTTGTAATCTTCTCCTGGGATCTGCCCAACATTAGGCACCACACCCTCCACGACCAACTCTTGACTGGCGTAAAAAGTCGAGAGGGAGTGCTCAGATGGAACCTCCAAATGCATGGGATGGGGCTCTTTGCCTCGGCTACGACAGTAAGCTCTCCACTTCTTCATCTGAGTCCGAAGAGATTCCAAGAACTGATCCACATGATGTTTGATTGACAGCTCCTAGTTGGTTCGGGCCTTCTCAGTCACCCTATTCTTAACTTTGAAGAACTCGCCAACTGAAACTAGCCCTCGCTAAAACTCCCGAAGGAGAAGGGTATCGTAGGCAGGGGATCTTTTAAAACGATCAACCCCCTGGACTTCAAGTTCCAACCTAGCCTCTTTAGATAGGGATTTGACTGTCAGAGCTTGGTGTTCGAAGTCCTCGATCTTCTGTTCATATGCCGACTTGGACTACTCCGCTGTAGGGAAAAAACGGGCTTAAAAATGCAACGGAAGCATGAGAAAATCGAAATTAGGGTTTGCGTATATAAAAAAAATTCCCTTTATGCAACGAGAACCTTAACCCTAGATTAATTGATATATATAAAAGTGTCGTACCTTTTCTCGTGACGATTGAACAAGTGCCGAATTGATTCCGTAAGATCTTCCAATCCAATCACGAACGTGAATCACCTAGGAGTGTGGGCTCCCTTTCTTTAAATTGTATACCTGAGGATGGAAACAAACAAAATCTATTTCGTTGTTAGTTACAAATATCCTCCAAGAAAAAAATCAAGAGCGTCCGGCAACTTGTGAATTATCAATCAATTTGATTGAAACTCGCGTGAACCTTGATTCGATGTTGTACACAAAACCCTTTTGATGTAAAGGATACTAGTGTACTATCGAAAACAAAAACGTTATTTTTTTCTCTTTTCTCCTTGGCCAAATTCCACACCCTTTATCTATGAGTTGATTGAATTTTGTCTAGAGCAAAAAATATTTTTTCTCCCTCAAAATTCTCTCTTACTATGCCAAATTCTCTCTTGAAAATTACCTAGCATGGCCGAAATTTTCATCATAGAATTCTTAGGGCTGGCCGAAAATCACACACACATATATATAGGATCATAAATCCTTTCCTAAGAAGGATTTACTTGGTTGGCAAGAATCCTTTCCTTAGCTGAATTTATTTGGTAGTTAAGAATCCTTTTCTAAAAGGAATTCTATCATCATCTTATATATACATAGCTGGCCGAAATTCATAGGATAAGTATTAGGAAACTTAATTCTTTTCCTAAGAAGGATTTACTTGGTTGTTAAGAATCCTTTCCTTAGGTAGAATTACTTGGTGGTTAAGAATTCTTTTCAAAAATGATTATATCCTTCACCAAGACTCCTAATCCAACTCAATAATATATTTGTAACCATATTAAAGACTTCCTAATTTGATTAGATAAATAATTCCTTTTATTTATCTACTTGTCAAATATAGTTTTTAACATTAACTATACTATCAACAATAGTATAGTTTTAGGAGACCATCTCCTACTAGGAAAAAGATTTTGACTTTTAATTAAATAATAAAATAAAAATAATATGTTTAAGCTATTCTTAATAGCCTTGCCGCCCATACCATATATATGGGCCATATATTATTTTTCTTACTTTATTAAATCCATTGGACCTAAATAAAAAGTCCACATGTGAACTAGACCTATTCTTACAAAAAGAAACAAGTTCTCATGCCTTAATACAATTCGACATGGACCCCTAAATTGATCCGGTAGAATATATCAAGTGATCCATGCAAGTTCGTGTAGATTGAGGATCTTGGCAGGCTATCTAAATTTAAGCTGCAATAGACATAACCCAATCACAATCAACAAATGATTCACTTAGGTCCGATCTATTTAATTTTAGTTCATTCCACTAAAGAACTAAAATTGAACTCTTAAATAAAGATAGAATAAGTTGATGTTACTCACTCATACCATAGACAACCTTATTGGAGAAAATGTATCCTCGTGAAGAATACAAGTAATCGCCAAGAGCTCATAGACCGCCTATAGCTCTCCAAGTTACCATATTTACTCATATGACCACATTTTGAACTTGGATATTTTGACTTGTTCAGAAGCCATGTTTCAATAGACATTATTGAAAACTTAACGTTAAGATTTAATATCCAATACCTCAAAACATCCATATGATGGTATTCTACTCTCATTCAATAAATGGAACCACGATGTCCATATCTATAAATGAAGTCCTCTATCGATTAACAAATGAATACCACCAAACTATCGAGGATAGACTATGTTATATAATCGTACTCATTGATAGCTCAAATGATAACACTTGCAACCATAAGTCCATCATTTATCTCAGGATTGAGATAGACTCTCCGATTGTTTCAAATGAAAACTTTTATCCATTGACGATTCTAGATAAAGTATTTCATTTTGATAATATTCAATGCACCCAGTGCACTAGATTCTCTTGCCCAAAGACACCACGCTCTGATGATTTTAGACTCACCATAACACATTTGATCCCACTCAAATGCTAGCAAAAGAATCTACAACTTTGACAAGATAAGGTGCTCAACCTTCCATCTTAAGTTGTGAATATTATTCAAGACTAACTAAAAAATTGTATCTACCTCATATATATCTAGATGTATGAACAATTCTTCTTTTCTCATAGTCTTTTGACCTTATGATTATTTACTTTTGACAATTATAATAATTAAACTATAAATGCTATAAGATTTGTTAAACTAGAAATCACTTTATTCATATGAAAAGATTGTTAATTACAATATTACACTCTTGCTATCGAGCCTAATCCTAACAACCGCTTCCTGCTCGGTTTGAGCATTGATTCTTGGGCTGAAGACAATAAGTTTTGAAGTGATGGAGCCTTCTCTTCTGTTGAAGAAGCCCTCTCCTCGACCTCCATCTGCTTCGCCAAATAGTGGTCGGTAAAAACTTGGGCAGAACCAGCCTTTTGTTGATAAGCCGAGCCTGTGAATACCTAGTCTGCTGTTGTTGCGTCTGAACTAGCTTAGAAAAATCGGCCACCATAAACAAAAGTTCAAATTAAAAATATAGCGAACAAAAAACAATTGAAGAAGTTAAAGGATAACTTACATAAGATGCATCGTTAAAGACGTTCTGAAGACGGTCTGTCAGGGGGCCATCTCGAAAATAAATCCAGCGGTCTTTCTTGATGAAAGCCTTACAGGATGACATCTCCCGCAGCATATCCTGGGGAGAAGGATATGAAGAAACCCCCGAGGGTTCAGCCCCATGATCTTCAACCTCAGAGGGAGGGGAACCACTGTTCAACTCCGAAGTCTCCGCATCCGATGATGCTCTAACATCAGTGCTCAGGGGAATGTAAGCCACAATATCTTCATCGTTGGAGTCGGTGAATGAGACCACCTGAGGGACCTTAAGAGGGTGAGTATGAGAATCCACCATTTTTTCGTTTCTTGGCCCTAGAACAGTGGAAGCTGAGATTAGCTGCGGGATCTTCCTAAGTATCATCCCTGAAGACTTCAAAAAATTCAGGATCTGTAAGTGCTTGTCTTATGGAGGTATTACCTTCATTACCGGCGTCTGATCGTCTGATAGGCTCCTCACTAGAACCCTCACTTTGCCTCTCCCCGACATCAGGCATTTGGGTATGAGCCGTTGGGCCGCTTTGACCACTAGTCTCCCCTGCGGTAGGCTGAACAGCGTCCTCAGAGACGTATTCAGGGATTTGCTCCTCAGCAGCATCATTTTCCTCGTCAGACTCAGGTGGGGCGATACCATCATTGCTTTAACAAGAAGCTTCTTTTCGGCTCACCTGAAGAATCGACTTCACTTGGTGAACTTGAAGATCACAGACGATATCCGTATCGTACACTTAGAATAAAAGAGGAACCGTGTCAGAATACAAAAAGCAAAAAACAAAAATGAAAAGAGATTGTAAAAATCACTTACATCGCCTACGGTAGCCCGAAATCTATTTGAAGAAGCCGAGCTCAATCATCTTTGCTTCATTAAAAAGATAAGTCTTGATCCTCTTCTCCAAAGTGAGAACTGCTGCCCGAACAAATCTGGTCATCTCACTATCGTTGTAGACAATTTTCTTCTTGTTCCATATCTCGGGGGAACAGAAGAAACGGGGGACTTTCAACACCGCCCGAGTATCCCTGGACTTCAAGACCAAGACTCCCTCAGGTGAAAAACCAACAGTTCTTCCAGAACTTGTTGGATGTAGGGAATCCCCATACAAAACCCCTCTTTTTAGGGTCATTAGAGATATCAACTCCCCGATTCACCTTTGTCTCCTCGGGGACCCAGCAACCTAGCGGATTAGACATGAGAAAGTAAGTTCCTGTCTTACCAAACTGCCTCAGTGTGAAGAAGTGTCTGATCTCACTCGAGGAAGGCGGCGACAAGTTCAACCGGCTAAACATGATCCACATGCACATCAAAATTTTATAGATGCTCGGGGCCAGTTGGGCTGGAGCAATCCCTGATTCAGCCAGAAACCAGACAATGAATGGCTGAAGAGGGAGAGTGACGTCGCAGCAGAGCATGGATCCATAGATCGCCACCATGCCCTGGGGAGGATTCCTCGCGGCTCTATCACCCAATGGAATCAGAGTGACCGAATTGGGCAGATCGAATCGGGCACGATACTTCTCTATCTCATCTTGCCAGACCACATTCGGCTCAGAGTCAAACCCATTCTGGCGGTCAGCAGAGAAAGTGAGACAAGAAACCCTGAGTGCCTCATCGACATCATTCTCGTTGACAGTTTGCTCCCTAATCCGAATGATGCCTAAGCTGTCTAAGCTGTGCTTGTGAACTTCACTTCTACATTGATGTTTTCCCATCCTTCGCAGAGGTACCCTGTGATTAGAAACATCAGATTCTGAACTAGATGAAGAATCAGAACTGGACACAGAAAAATGAACGTCAGCGTGAAGCCTAGAAACATCAACTTCTAAAAATGGAGGTTCATCAGCAGGGTTTTGCCCTAGTAATCTTCGAATACAGGAAACCAACTGAAAATCCCCACGATCTAATGCATCAAAAGCAATATTAAAAAGTTGATGACGGGAAGACAGATCCATTGAAACTAACCTTGAATAAAGAACTGGTGCAAAATCTTCTACAGAGAGGTGGCAATTTTATATGCAAAGAAATCTGGGTTTGAGAAATTTTTCTGCTGAAATTTTGTGAGAATGAACCAACGTTGTCTCTCAGTGAAGAATTTAAATAGATGATTGCACGAAACCCTAGAATCTCAAGGCAGGAAAAAATGATGATGAGGTTTGATGATGGAGGCGGTGCACGGGGAAACGCATAGGTCATTTCTCATAACTGATATCGAAAAATGAAGAGACAAGGGACACGTGTCAAAAAGAGAACTAGCTTTCACCGTCAGAACTCCAAAACATCGATGTCATTAAAGATCTCGCGTGAGGAGGCAAATCGAATTTGCAGGGTCACCATTAAGACACGCCATTATGACAAGACATTTACTCGGGCATTGAAAAGATATTGAAAAACTAATTAAAATACTTTTACCCGAAACAAAACCCTGTTCAACAAAAATATTTTAAGGGGGTATTGTCATAGGTGAATTTTATCATACGTACACGTCATCAAAAAAGAGGATAAATTGTCAGGTAGACATCCGAATAGGCATTCAGAAAATATCCTACAAGACATCACCGAAGAAGAGAAAACCCGAGTAAGCAGATGTTGAACAAAACCTACTCAGGGTCAATCAACGTCATATATTACTCGGGATCAGTTAATGACACTCGGGGCTGGATAAATGACATTTCTACTCGGGATCAACATGAAGAAAACCCAGTAGAAAAGCCCAGCGCGTAGCTTAAACGAATCAAATAATTAAAATACACGAAGATATTCATATTAAAAAGGAATCCCAATAAGAACAAGATATTAAGCAGGAAATGTTCCCAATCAGGCAACAACTTTATTTCTTCAAAAAAACTACGCTCTTATAAGGAAATAAGTCCTAATTGGACTACATTACTAGAGTCTCATTCGATCTCAATACAAGACTCCAAAATAGGAAAGAAGACAATCAGCTTCAAGCAAGTAAATAATCATAATTAAATACAAAGATCTATTACTTGTACAAAGCAAATTAAGGTTCTATAAACATATAAATAGACTCATAATCTCATCACACAAAGATATACGACAATTATAGAAAAATTTAGAGAGAAGAAAGAGAGATCGAGGATTGTAATATTATAATTTCATTAAGGATTTTGGCTTGGTTGATCATTCAACCACTCGTGGACGCTTCTCCGGTTATCAGAGTTTTACCACGTAAAAAACTCGCGTTGGATTATTCTCCTTCTCTTTCTCTTTGAAATTACAGCTGAAATCCAATCCTTGTTGGCTTTTCTCATACATCCAGAAATCGACGTCAACAAAATGATATATATAATTAGAGGGGTATAATAAACATTATGACCCAGCTCTAATTATGAACTACTGTGGAGGATCCCCCTATGTGTAATAGCTATATCGATGGACACCGAGTTGTATTGGTCTGCATAAAAGCGTCTGCAGTTGAGAAAGTGCAGCTTCGAGTTTTTAGTGGAATAACACCAGAGTTAATAATCAAGGAATATTAATTGAAGAGTTTAATTAAAGATTCCGAAATTATTGGAACTCAAAATACTGTAGGCCCATTAGGTCCCCTTGCTAGCCCAATCGATTTAGGTAACAAGGGTCACTGTTAATTAATTGGATTGTCCAATTAATTATGTTACGAAAGTGACACGTATTTATTCATAAATTAATTGAATAATGAGATTATTTGATTAGCAAATAATGGTGATTAAATAAATTAAATAATAAGATTATTTAATTATGTTATTAATTACTAAGTTGAGGATGTTTGTTGATATTTGTTTTTGAATAAAATAAGATAATATGATTATTTTATATTATTAAATTAAATATTTAATTTTTGAATTTAAATAGTTTGAATTCAATTCAAATCAAATAAATAAAATATTAATCAATATCTTTAAAGATATTTGATATCTTAAAAGATTAAATTGATTGGTTTATTTGATTGATTTTAATTAAATATTGATTTTGAATTTAATATATATAACTAAAACACAAAAAGATTTTGATGCACATATCAGTTTTATTTTTTATGCAACTTTTGGTGTGCGTGAGAGATATCAAAGAACGAAAAGAAAATGTAGTCATGCACCGTTGAAACAAAAAGGAAAATAATAATAATATACTTTTTTTAACAACTATAATTGTTTTAGGTTTTTTTTTGTGTGGAAAAAATAGTTTCTTTTTCTTCTCATTTCAATATCCTTCCAAGTTCCTGAGTATGTGACGTACCCACATAAAATTACCAGTACCGAAAATAGCTAGGAAGATCCAGGGCCGGCCTTGAGTTTTTCTGGACTCGAGGCGAAGTACAAAAAAATGAGTCATCGATACTTTATATATGTTTATTAGATTTTTTTTCTCTAATAAATATCTGTGAATATCAATATAGTAAGAGTGTTATACCGTATTTTTCTTTTTATAATATATAAAAGATAATTATTGTTGAGATTATGGTTCAAGTATTCAACACACTCTAATAATTGAGTTTTATAATTTATGGATCTCTTAAAATGAAATATGTTTGGTGGGTCTATTTTAAACTCATTTTTATGGGTTTATTAGTTTGAAAAAATTAGATGTTCAGTGACTTTTTACAACTCATTTTTATGGGCCTATTAGTTTATATAAAGTTTATATGTAAAATAATTTTTTTTTAAAACTTTGGGGGCCCTTACAGATCGGGGGCCCTAGGGAGTCACCTCACTGGGCGCCCTTAGGGCCGGGCCTGGAAGATCGGTGGTACAGACCATGAGCATATTGTAAAGTGAAGGAGTCTCGTACGTGGTATGAAGAATTGATTTTTTCTCTTCTTCTAATTATTGATTTCAATTTATTGTGTATACATATATTTTATTATTGTATTAATATTGTATGTATAAGTTTAAAAAAATTACGATCTCAAATTCACTGGTCGCAGATCGTTTACGATTTGTATAAAAATTTTAAAACCTATTTATGATGTGTTACTAGTGAATAGGGTTCCAACAATATGGAATCAAGCCAAAACAAATCTAAAACCTAACAAAAACCTAAATATAAATTATTATACTGAGCATAAATATTATAAATAAATCTAACCAATGCATAAATTAATAAAGTATGTGTAATTAAAAATATAAATTAAAAATAAATAAGAAATTACTTTCATTTGTAGTTTGTACTTTATAAAGAATGAGAGATTAGAGATTATAGAGATTAATATTATAGAGTGCATAGGGAGTAGAGAGTTAGAATAGAGTAGAGTAGAGAGAGAAAGAGAGAGGAATTAGATATTAAAAAGAGTAGAGAGTTGAAAATATATATAGATTTAATGGTACGGATGCCCTTTGAATTATTCATGAACTGCTGATATGTCCACTGAATTCTTAAAATGGTCACTAAACTCCTTAAACTCTCATTTTCTACCCAAAGCCTAACGACGTCCATTATTTTGTCATGGAAAATTTTAATAAGTTCCCTTGATTATATAGATAATTACATAAAACCGGAAATAATATAATAATATTGTCTAAATATCCCTCTAACCAATTTTTTTAAAAATTGAAATAATGGTTAAATCATAATAATATTAATAAATTTAATTTTTAGAATAATTAATTTATCTTTTTTATTTAAATATCCCTAAATATTTAATAATAAATAAATAAATAAATAAAATAAAAATAATAGTAATAACAATAATAAAATAGTAATAAAAATAATAATAATTGTTGACAGTGTTTTTTAGATTAGGTTTAATTGATCACTCGTCGAACAAGTGAATGTGTATAAACAATTAAATTATGAATCGAAATAAATAAAAAAGCAAACAAGGCACAAGATTTTACGTGATAAAACTCCAAGGTGGGGTAACATCCACGGTTGCCAGCAACGGTGTGAAGAATTCACTTTGTCTAGAATGATTACACACAATCTCTCTTGCACTCTTGTAAGCTTAACTGGCGTTCACTCTGCTATGGGTGTTATTAGAGTCTATTTATACATGTATTAAACCCTTATTTCTTGATGTACAAGTAAGGGAATTTCTCTTGGTTAAACGAAACTCTAACATATTGGAGTCGTGCTATCCTTCTTTCTTGTTTTGCGTTGATTGTGTTTTAATTGCACTAGATCTCTTGCCTAATATGGGCTTTGATATCTATAAGAATATTTACTTCCTTATCAAAGTATACTTCTAGACACGTTATTTAAGTAGGGCTCATTCTCTGTGTTTGAGTTGTAATTTCGTTAAATCTGATTATTGTCCACGTGTCAATCAATCGACCATTTGCTAAACCCGACCAAAGTTCCTTCCCCCGACTGGTGGTTTCACCTGACCATAAACTTTGGTCCGACCATATTAACAGCCCCGATCGGGTCTTCATATCCAATCGTCTATGATATCTTGATTGAGGGTTAATGGGCTTTCTTTAGTCAACTCAAGTTGGTTCGGTTTAATTGACTTTTTGTGACGTGGCACCCCCGACCCTTATCTATTGCTGACGTGTCATACTATTAATAATAACAAATAACAGTCAAAACAATAATAATAATAAATATTTGAAAGTCATGGTTATTAATGGATGGTGGAGATCCAATATGAAAATGTAGAAGTATAATTTTAATTTTTTCTTGTTTATTTTTTTCAAATTTTTTAGATCTTTTCAAATCTAGAAATTTCCATATTTAAATAAATTGGTTGTTAATATATGTCATGAACCTCTGTCATATGTGTTACGTTATAAAATGAAACAAACACATGTAGTGACTAATGGGATGGAATTGGAATAATTATGACTTAATAACCATAATTTTCAAATATATTTATTATTATTATTATTATTATTATTATTATTGTTATTATTATTATTAATATTATTTTTATTAGTAATATTTTTTTTTATTAAATATTTAGGGATATTTAAATAAAAAAGATAATTCAATTATTAAGAAAATTAAATTCATTTTTTTTATTTAACCATTATTTCAGTTTTTTAAAAATTTAATTTTTAAAATTTTATCAAAGGGGTATTTAGGACATATTATTATATACTTTCTGGTTTTATACAATTATCTATATAATCAAGGAAACTTATTGCAATTTGCCAACACAGAAAAATGAACAGCGTTAGGCTTTGATCCTCTACCGTAAAGAAAATGAGAATTCAGAGGGGTTTGTGACCATTTTAAAAATTCATGGGGCATAGCAACAGTTCACGAATAATTCAGGGGGGCATCTGTACCATTAAGTCATATATATAATATATATAGAATTGGTGGGGTCAGGGGTATTTATAGAAAAAAATAAAATGGGGTTAAAATGGTAATTTTAGAGTTTTTTTTGTCAAATTTTTTACCCTGCAATGTTAAAATTCAGTTTTAAAAAATTCAAACTTTCGGCAGGCCAATGGCAAGCCATGACAGGTGCCATGCCATGACGGCATGCGGACCTCAAACTTGGGGCACATCACGGCACGTGTCCTTAGGCAGGCTTGGGCTGAGCACAGTATTGGATTGTGCCATGCCAGTCACGGTCTGACGGTGTGGCGAGTCCTACAGGCTTGGTCTACCAGGCCCGAACTCGAATTGCCACCACTATCTGTTTTATCATCATAAATCAAAGAAATGCAAAAGTCAGGAACATCAGACTATCATGTAGTATAACGATATTGGAGCTCCTGGACGGCTGGACACTATGACCACCAAAAAGCTAAATCACTCTCCAACAACAATTGACGACAACCAAAGATCCAAGCATAATCAATTTCATGGATGGTAGCGGCCAATTCAACCTCAAAAGCAAAACAGATACAAAGAGGAATATCAAAGCAGTCCTTAACAAATCCTCTTAACTTAATATCACTTTAAGAAACAAATCATGTATATATACATTACAGCAGCATCCCACTACACAACACATGCACATATAAATAATTAAATATAATAGAATGAAAAAAAAATTATCCTTAAAACTAGGTTTGTTTGTGCAATTGGGCAATCTAAATAATATCACGAGTTGTTACCATCAAGATAATTGAAGTAACAGTGACTTGCAATTTACTAATTACTATACAGAAACGTCAACGATAATATCTAATGGGCCAAAAGCATACAAATTGGATGGGATGGTCACATTGATCACTTTAGTCCAGTTTATCTGCTCCACGCTTTTTTGACCACAATTTCACCACCGTTTCCTACTTGAATAACTTGACTTGCATATATTAGATTTTTAGGTAAATTGCACTAACTAACCCTAATTATATGTATAATTACATTAAACCAATAATCTTTACATAATAACACAAACATACCTTTGACCTGTTTACTAACGGTTGACCATCGTTAGTCAACCAAAAAAATGAAGTGTCAGTTTTGCCCTTTCCCTTGGCCTTGTATTTATAAGGATAAATTACACTAACTTACCTCGATTTTAAGTATAATTACACTAAAACCCGGGAAAATATCAAAATAACATAAACATACCTTTTGATCCGTTGACTAATTTTAACAACTGTTAGTTAATCACAGATAAGAAAAATTATCGCTTTTGCCCTTATAAAAATAATACTTAATTATATAAATCAGTTAATTAATTAAAAATAAAAATATTATAACATATAATATGTAAAAAATGTATTACTGTGGATGTTTAAGAGGATGATGATGTTAATTGTTATAATTATTTATTTATTTATTTTAGATGATGATGATAATTTTTTAAATCAATATTTATTTTCCTTTTAATAAGTTGTTTAGTTTTAAATTTTAATTAATATAAAATTCTTGAAGCAACAGTGTCTGCTTTTAATTAATATTATTACACAAACATTTAATTAGTTGTTTCGTTTTAAATTTTAATTAATATAAAATTCTTGAAGCAGCCACATCTGCTTTAAATATAAAAGGTAATTTAAAGCAGATGTGACTGTTTCAATGATTTTTTTATTAATTAAAAATTTAAAACTAAACAACTTATTAAAAGGAAAATAAATATTAATTTAAAAAATATCATCATCATCAAATATAAATAAATCATAATAATAATTAACATCATCATCCTCTCAAACATCCACAACAATACAATTTTTAAATATTATATTTTCTAATACTTTTAATTTTAATTAATTAACTAAAAGCGACAATTTTTCCCATTTGTGTTTAACTAGCGGTGGTCAAAGTTAGTCAACGGATCAGAGAGTATATTTATGTTATTTTGATATTTTTACCGGTTTCAGTGTAATTTTATATAAAATCGGGATAAGTTAGTGTAACATGTCTTTATAAATACAAAGGCAAGGGAAATGACAAAACTAGCATTTCCCTTTTTTTGTGGTTGACTAACGGTGGCCAATTGTTACTAAACATGTTAAAGGTATATTTGTGTTATTATGTAAAGATCATTAGTTTTAATACAATTATATATATAATCAGCGTAAGTTAATGCAATTTTCCCTTATGTTTAATTAATTTTCTGATTTTTTGGAATTAAGTATTATTTCTATAAGGGCAAAAGCGACAATTCTTTTCATTTGTGACTAACTAACAGTGGTTAACGTTAGTCAAAGGGTCAGAGGATATGTTTGTGTTATTTTGATATTTTCATGGGTTCAGTTCAATTATTCATACAATCGGGGTAGTTAGTGTAATTTACCTATATAAATACAAGGGCAAGAGAAATGACAAAACTGACATTTTTTTTTGTGGTTGACTAACGGTGGTCAACCGTTAGTCAACAGGTTAAAGGCATGATTATGTTATTATGTAAAGATCATTGGTTTTATTATAATTATACATATAATCAGGGCGACTTAGTGCAATTTACCCTAGATTTTTTATTCTCTAAGAAACTGCTTCACAGTTCACACATCAATAATCCCAACATTGCGTAAACCAGTTACCAGTTCTGCTTGTCCACTACACAATCGTATCGTAATGATATTTTCTTTTGGATAAACTTTCTTCCCTCACCTTTCAATTTGGATAAAACTTATCCTTACAATTTTGACTTGTAAAAGAGAAAAAAAAAAGTGTCCCATATGAACAATTAATCTCATACTTAGTTACCACGAAATCACCGATCAATTAATACTTAATACATATAAGACTCAACTAAATATGAAATTCTTTTTATTTTATTTTTTATTTTTTTATTATTAAAGGATTCGAGCAGTTAATATAATAATCATTTATTTAATCTTCAAACTCGTTTATCTATCTGTTGATTTACGTACATAAAAACTCTCTCTATTTTTTTTCTTAAATAAAAAAAAAACACGCATATTTATCACCAGGGTTAAATATGAAATAGAGTTTTGAAATTCTCTCTATATTTTTTTCTTTAAAAAAATAAAATAAAAACACTCATATTTGTCACCAGGGCCAATGCTTTTTTTTTCTCTCTCTTGGTAAAAAAAGTAACTTCAAATTAAAAAGTATGATTTAAAGTTAGTTAAATTAACGGGTGACTATAAGAAGGTAAATTAAATAAAAAGGGAGATGCTTTCTCACAAATTGAAATAATTGACATAATGACATTTTCGTAAGAAATGGTGAGCTAAGAAACTTCCGTTTCATTTCATGCACGCAATTTCTATCCAAGTATAGCGGTCTTTCTTTTTATTTCTTTTTGTTCAACAAGTAACTTGCATGGTTGTTACATAATCTCTTTTACATGGACCCCAATCTTCGAACATATATTTTCATTGCCTTCCCTAAATAATCCCCATTTTTATATCAAAATTCAAATCTTAAAGTTCGAGAAAGACTTGTGGAATTTATGATCAAAGATTAAACATATTTAAAAGTTAATTTTATGTGTTTGATGTATTCCAACTAATGTAGCACTTTTATACTGATATATATATATACATTGATAATCTTATCGTTAATTTGTATTCATATATCAACATAATATAATTATTTATTCACGTCGGTAATCGGTATAGGATGTTGTATATATATAATTGGAAATACAACTGCAAAACATTCTTGTTCTTATTAAGATTTCATCAAAATAGAGTGAGATATTCTTGGTAAAGATGAAAAATCTTAAAGGGTTATAAAAGTCATTGCACACAAGAAATCAAGGCAAATGGGAAAACAAAAAGGCAAAGGTCGGCTGAGGTGGGCCTTGCCTTCTTTTAACCAAATTTGGTTGCCAATACAAAAATCAACCTGTCAATTTGTCACCCCCTTCGTTTCACTATTTACCAATTCTGATTCATCTAATGTGCATCTCCAATTCTCTAATCATCAGCATCTCCCCACAAATTAATAAAATAATAATATTAAAAACAAAACCTCACTCAAACTTTTTCCTCCCAATTTTACCCTTCATGTCCACACTCCTATTTATCCACCATATACCTCTAAGAAAGGAGTAAGGACTACAAATTTTGACCCAAAACACCAAGTCAAAACAAAAATGTCAAAGTGAAGATAAAGTTTCAACCAATCAAAAAACGACTCGTCATCAAACTTAGCTGGATGGAGCCCACTTGATCACAACTCAACTCTCTCTCACTCTTTTATCTCTTCAAAAACCCTAATTTCACCTCTTTCTCTTTATAATTGTTTACCCACCTTTAAGGCTTTAACCCAATAACAATGGTGAGAAATGAAATGAAATGAACCCCTTTTATGTTTCTTTTGCAAAACCAAAAACCCCCACCTTAAAATAAAAATTACCCATCTTCACAAAACCCTAGAATTGGTGAATTCTTGCTCTGCTGTAAAAAAAGTTTCATTTTTTATTTGCCGGGAAAGTTATGGAAGCTTCAACTTTACCGGAAAATGGAGGCGGGGAGGAGGAGGAGAAAGTGAGAGATGAAGAGAGTGACCGGAGCTTTGGCGGTAACCGGTGGCCGAGAGAAGAGACTTTGGCTTTGTTGAAGATAAGGTCTGATATGGACACTGCTTTCAAAGACTCTGGTCTCAAAGCTCCTCTCTGGGAAGAGGTTTCAAGGTCAGTTTTTTTTTTGCGGCTTTTTTAAAGCTTAGTCTCTGTGTAAGCAAGTTTAATTTCACTGTTGTCCCGAGAAAATTTGATAGGTACTGAAGAACTTTTGCCGCTTTGTTGTTTTCTATTTAGAATTCTTTGGTTGTTTGTTTCCCTGGAAAATTCTCAGTTAAATCACTTGCTATGTGTTGTGGTTCCATTTAGGTTCAATTATTCATGTCTTGTCTTTTTTTAACTTTTTTGTTGCTTAGATTGTTTTAGGTTTCTATGATTTTTATTTTTAAATTAGAATTTTTTTTGAAGTGCAATTGAATTGTTAATGGAGCTGTTGTTGTCATTATATTGTTTAATGGTAAATAAATATTCTAGTGAGATTGAAAATATATGGATGGTGATGTCAGGAAATTATCAGAGATGGGATATAATCGAAGCGCGAAGAAGTGTAAAGAGAAGTTTGAAAACATATACAAATATCACAGAAGAACCAAAGAAGGTCGATCTGGGAAAACTTATCGATTTTTTGATCAATTAGAGGCTCTAGATAACCATCCTTTCCTCCCTTCTCCATCCCAGGAAAAGAATTGTTCTTCCATGGCAATGGCCGTAAACCCGATAAATGCAATCAAATATGACAATACATGTTCTATTCAAAACCTCAGTTCGAATTTCATGGATGCTTCTACTTCGACAACCTCTATATCAAGTAAAGAATCGGAAGGGACACAGAAGAAGAAGAGGAAGCTAACAATGATTTTTGAGAGGTTGATGAAAGAAGTGATTGATAAACAAGAGAGTTTGCAAAGGAAATTTATAGAGGCGATAGAGAAGTGTGAACAGGATAGGATAGCCAGAGAGGAAGCTTGGAAGATGCAAGAATTGGATAGGATTAACAGAGAGCGCGAGCTTTTGGTTCAAGAAAGATCCATTGCGGCTGCTAAGGATGCTGCAGTGCTTGCTTTTCTGCAGAAATTTTCAGAGCAATCAGGCACAGTGCAATTTCCTGAAACCCCAATTCCTGTAGAGAAAAATATGGAGAGGCATCAAGAACATAATGGTGGTGAAGGCTTTATGCATATTGGCTCATCTCGATGGCCTAAAGACGAAGTTGAAGCTTTGATAAAGCTGAGAACTAATCTGGATGCGCATTATCAAGAAAATGGACCTAAAGGACCTCTATGGGAGGAGATATCAGCAGCCATGAAAAAGATTGGTTACGATCGAAGTGCTAAGAGGTGCAAAGAAAAATGGGAGAATATGAACAAGTACTTCAAGAAGGTGAAAGAAAGCAACAAGAAAAGGCCTGAGGATGCTAAGACATGTCCTTATTTTCACCAGCTTGATGCTATATACAAAGAGAAAACTACCAAGAAGATTGATAATTCAGGTAATCCTGTTTATGAGTACAAGCCAGAGGAGCTTTTAATGCATATGATGGGTGCCCAAGAAGCACGACAACCACTGGAATCAACGACGGAGAATGTTGGGAGCGACAACATTGATCATAATCAAGATGGCGGAGATAACGAAGCTAACGAAGATGAAAACGATGGAGATGATTATCAACTTGTAGCTACTAATCCTTCTTCCATGGCAATGATGGGGTGAGGTGAGACTAATAGTGGAAGTTCCTCTCAAAGCTAAAGTGGTTGTGCTTAACTTTGAGAGATGTGGGTCATGATTTTCTTTTTGCTAAGCAAAAATTTATCATGGCCATTGGCTCAATGCAAAGACTAAATCATGGTTTTGTCATTTGTGGGTCAGAGTTTGAACATTTAAACCTTAAATTTTGCCGCAATGTGCAGGCATATATATCATTAGAAATGTTATATTCATTAGTTATATATTGTATATGTTCATCATTTGTTGACTAAAATTTGAGAGAGAGAGAAACTAGAGAGTAGAATAAGGTAGGCGGTGTGCAATATATTAAACTTGCTTTTTTCTGGTCTATTGAATATTCACCCGGCCCATTTTGTGCAAAAGTGGGAAATGGCTGGTAGTGATTGTAACTTTGTATCAATTGATTTACAACTTTGATCAGCAGTAATACTACAATGAAGGGACTGCACTTTTTTGATCAAAATAGCTTATTATATTGCTCGTGCTTTACCTTTAAATTATGATTGTCAAGTCATCATCAGATCAGATCATCATCTGTGACTTCTATTTTTGTCATTTTATTTTGTTGTTTATGCTTTCATGGGACAATGTATAGTTTGTACTATTGAGTATGAGACTTGGTCAATCAAACCTTGTATAGAAATACTGTGTTGTGTTTTAACTTCCAATCCAGGTATATACCTGGAAAATTCACAACTCTCTGATTTGTCTCCCCATAGAAACTCGGAAATCTCCTGAATCCGCCCAATGAACTCGAGTTTGAAATTAAGATCCCGTCAATTATGCAAATATTTCATAAATATTGAGATGAACATAAGACACTGTAAAAAAATTTCACTTTTCTTGAGTTTTGGTCTAATTTTAGGTAGACAAAAGAATAACATATGAAATACCTTTTAGAAGCTTACATTCCACATTGAAATGGTTGAGCTAAAGCGGTCATTCTAAATTTTTGGATTCAGTGGTCTAAATTTTCTATCACAAATTGTGTAAAAAATAAAAAAATGAAACCCTTAATCCAATTCTATTTGTCCCTATGCGAACCAAAAGAATAATAATAATAATAATAATAACCATTAATATCAGAGTTGACCATCATTTGGTACGCATTTTGAGTATCTACCTACCGTACCAAAAAAAATCTACCAAACTTATACACTCATATATGAGTGATTTTTTTTTTAAGAAATATTACAATAAATTTTGACACTCAACGAGGTCAAGTGTTTATTGAGGCTTATATAGATCAAATAGTACGTTATCCGAATATCTTCTATAATAACATATTAGGACCGATTCAGATCAAATGACCATGTATAATATGAATATCTATTTATATATCAGGAGATATATATTTTCAAAACACTGAGAAAAAAACTCTCCACATATTTATAAAATATGTATAGTAGAACTGAAACCCTCCACAACTAGTATAGAAAGGAGCGCACTATCATATGTTTTAAAAGGTGATGTCTATAAATAATTATTTTTTTTAATAAGAAATTATTTGATCTCTTTTTAGAATTACATCAAACTGTCTCTAACAAAAAAAATAAAATTGACAGTTTACTTATCAGATTCAACTAAAGAATTGTTATGCCATTGTTTTTTTTTTAAAAAAAAAAAGTGACTCAAATGATTGTTTGGTACAATTTTGCATATTTACTTGTTGAAAAGGACTGAAATACCCCAATATAAATTAAGTATTACAAAATTATATTTACAATATTTTAAGTTTACAAAATCAGCAAAAAAAATGACAACTATTGTATTGTTTTGCCTTTTAATAACTTTATATTTCAACTTTACCCTTATGTTATTTTATTAAAAACCAACATTCATTCCAAGCACTCGCACCTTCGTTTCTTTTCTTTCTTTCTTTTTTTTTTTTTTGCACAAGAGCTCTCATTTTTCAATTTCGTAAATTAATTATTGTGAATATTGTTAAAAAAATGACCGCATCTTTTGTATGTAATTTTTTTTTTTACTTATACGAAGTTTTATTACATCGCAAAATTTAAAATCACAAATTATGAAAACATCCATGAAAGATCCTTTTCAATTTTATTTATTCCTTTTACAAAAAACCTGACATCTTAGGTAAAAATGTGACATCTTTGGAGGTCAACGTGAAACTTTATTAGACCTAACTGTTTTTCAGTCCGTTTTGGTTTTTATTTTTTAAAAATTATTTCAAATTTGTGTTCGTTATCCGTTTTTCATTTTATCTTCAAAACACAAAAAACAAAATGAAAAACAAAACTAGTGTTAACAGTTAAATATTTGAATTTTATTTAAAAAAATTAACATTAAAATTTAAAAAATATTTTTTTGCCTTTGAACGTGAACATCAAGTCTTTGATTCTCTTCTTCTACTTCTTTTCTTCATCTTCATCCTCTTCTTCTTCTTTGATGCTTCTTCTTCTTTTTCTTCTTTTTCATTTTCTTTTTTTTTCTTCTTCTTTTTCTCTGACCATTCTTTTTCTCCGATCCTCTTCTTCTCTGAACCAAGCCTCATCTTCTCCCTCTCCTATCCTTTTCTGATCCTCTTCCTCTTCTTCTTCTCCAATCTTCTCCCTTTCCTTTTCTTCTATTCTTCTTCTTCGATCTGTTTTTTTTTAATATTTTTAATATTATTTTTATTTATTGCAATAGTACTTAATTATAATTTAAGAGTTTAGTTTTGATTAATTGATTAATTGATTATTTGCCTAACCACAAAATCACAAATTATGAAAACATCCATGTAACATCATTTCTATTTTATTTATTCCTTTTACAAAAAAAAGTGACATCTCGAGTAAAAAAGTGGCAATTTTGGAGACCAACGTGAAACTTTAGGCCCCATCATGCAACTGTTTTTCAGTCTATTTTTTTTTTCCAAAAATGATTTCGAATTCGCGTTGGTAAACCTTTTTCATTTTATTTTCGAAAAACAAAAAAAAAATCGGTATTAAGAGTGAAAATTTTTAAAAACACAAAATACATTTTTCCCCGATCCTCTTCTTCTTCTTCTCCGATCCTCTTCTTCTCCTTCTCTGATGCTTCTTCTTCTCCGATCCTTCTCCTTCTTTGTTCCTCTTCCTCCTCTTCTTCTTTGATCTTCTTCCTTTCTTTTTCTTCTTTTCTTCTTCTTGATCGATCTGGTTTCCTTTATTTTTCTTATTTTTTAGTTTTTTATTTATATTTTTTATTACTGTTATTTATATTTATTAATATAATACTTATTTATAATTTAAGAGTTTTGTTTTGATTAATTGATTAATTGATTTTTTCAGTAATTTATGATGTGTTACTTTTGTTTAATTTAAAAATTACAATATTAAAATTATATTGATTAATTATTTAATCAATTTGTGTATAATTGTAATAATATTAAACAAAATGTAAAGATTGATATTTCAATTTTTGATAGTTTTCACTTTTCAGTTAACCTACCAGACACCTTTTTTTCATTTACATTTTTAAAATACAGATTTCAGTATATGCTACTTGACGCGTTTTCAGAATTCGAAACTGAAACAAAAAATACTGTTTTTATTTTTATTTTTATTTTCAAAAAACAAAAACTGAAAAACGCTTACAGGATAGACCTTTAGTTTTTTCAAAAACTATTGAAAGTAATCCTCAAAAACCTTGTTTTCAACTTTTTTAGGAAAAACTACTGAAAGCCTCTCTAGAAGGGTGTTTCGATAAAAACATGAAACATTTGACTTTTATTATAAAAAAATGAACAGTGCCACCTAGAAGTGCACACCCTTTAATTTTAAATTAGGGAAAAATTACAATAAAATAACCTGACTTTTGCTGAATGTGCATCCATACTGTGCTTCTGCCAAAATTACAGGAAAGTACCAATGACTAACACTTTGACGATTAGAGTTTATAAATGTCAAAAATACTAGAAAGGTAATAATGTCAATATCACTTACAAAATTTAAAAATATTATATAAAAAAACTGGAAAGATCTGGTTCCTAGATCTTATCATCATCAAATGAAAGAAACAAATTTAAAGAATTAATTATCTTAATGAAAAACAATACAACAACAATTCTTGGAAGAACAGGAACTCCATCATCATCTTGAATTGAGGAAGAAGAAAATGAGAAAAAAAAATATAGAAATTTATTTTTGGGGTTGTTATTGGAGATATTTACACAATATGACAAGAAAACAAAAGATGAGAGTAGGAGATGCCACGTCACTAGAAGTCAACCTGATCGAGTCAACCTAAGTTAACCAAAGAACACTCATCAAACCACCTGACCAAGATAACACAAACGATTGGAGAGGGATACCCGATCGTGGCTACCAAGATGATCGAGGTTGAGGCCATGATCGGGTGAAGTCGCTGATCAGGGGAAAGAGAGTTTGGTCGGGTTTAGTAGGCGATCGGTTGTATGACATGTGGACATCATTCAGATTTAGCAAAAGTCAAGACTCAAAGCACGAGAAGAATGAATCCTACTAAAATAAGGTGTCTAGAAGCATAATTTGATGAGGAAGTAAATTTCCTTAAAGATATCAAAGTCCAGACTAGTCAAGAAGCCTAATACAATTGAAACACAATCAATGAAAGATAAGAAAGAAGGGAAACACGACCCCAATAAGTTAGAGTTTCATTTAATTACGGAAATTTTACTTGTACAACAAGAATTAGGGTTTTATGCATGTATAAATAGACCCAAATAAAACCCACAAAGGGGTAAACATCAATTAAGCATAAAAGATAGCAGAAGAGATTATATGTGTAATCTTTTATCAACTTGGTGGTGTTTCCTCACCTTGGGGTTTTACCACGTAAAATCTTGTATTGCTTCCCGCTTTTTGTTTATTTTGATTTACAGTTTGATTTTTCATTCATATTATATGTTTAACGAGTGGTTAATCCAAAAATCACTATCAACAACTGGCGCTAGATGGAGGGGGTGAACCTTTGTTAGCATTGAGTTAGGATAATTAATTCTGGGCAAGTTTTGTGAGAACGATATCATGACCAGTAGCAGAGACATGAGTTTATCTTCGTGCAATATCGATGCCTCGCGTGGTGCTAATGCCCAAAATCCTGTTGATGTCAGCGCTGCTGAAGAAGGTCCATTTTTAAGGACTCCACCATCAACCAGACCTAACGCCGCCATACGTGTAACCGCTGGTATTTCTCCAGACGAGTTCAGGTAAATCCAGGAATCCCTGTGAAAAGTCATTGATGATGCTGCTAAATAGGGAATCAACATAACGACCATGACCAACTTGAATTTACCATACCAACTCTCTACGTCGGTGGTAGCCCAAGATCCCAAGGTATGCTCTGAAATAGTGCCAACCACTCTAAGAGCAACCCAAAGAAGTGATCGCCAAGAAGACCGGAAGGTTGGGGAACATAGGAAGTCCAGTACACAGGAAGACATAGAGAGGTATGATGGAGCAGAAACTCACCCCGAGCAGGTAGATAGGTACAATGGCCGGAAGAAAAGGTCCTGCTCAAATTCAAGTGATAATGAAACTGCCTCTAGAAGGCTCAGGGAGCCAGCCCCTACGTTCAGACGTGATCCCTTCGATGCTTAGATCAGCGGGCGAATACCTAGGGACCCATACGGGCTCACTATCAGCTAGAAATTTGATAAGCATGGAGAGCCAGAAGGGGAACGAAAGGGCCTCCTTAAAAGAATTGAGATCCTTGAGCGAAGGCAGAACTTGGGAAATCCACTAATTGAAAATTCTAAAAGTCTTTTTGGTGATTCTATAAGGCAGACTTGTTTTTCAAAAAAATTCAGGATGCCGTATGTGGAACAATTCAAGGCTGATACTGACCCGTAGGAGCATGTAAGGAGGAACCAGAGCGTAATGGCGTAGTATGATTATGATGATGCCATCATGTGTCGAGTGTTCCCGTAAACCATGAGCTGCAATAAAGAGGCAAGTGGTAGCCGAATTAGTCACCGAGTTCATCGAACGAAACAACGAGGTTATTAGGATGCTGAAAGAGAAAAAAGAATTTATCTGAAAACTGCATGTGGATGGATCATCAAACATGCATGGCAGTAGGGATGATATAATGATATCTACACTAGAAGGTGATCAGTTAGAATGTTCCTTACGATTTGACTTCAAAGCCACCAATAACACGGCTGAATAATGGCACCTTTGGTAGGACTTAGTGTTTGCACGACACTGGTAGCAGTTGAGTTGAAGATATTCAGTGATTCATAGGTGGTGGTAAACTAAGCCCTGGATGAATATTAAGCCAATGACAATAACATGGCTGCTTATCTAGGGATAGACAAAATGTTGCTTAGAAGGTTTAAGATTTATAGAATTACCCAAATCTCGAGAGAGAAGAATGAAAAGGCGGACACTTTGTCAAAATTTGTATCGCTACTATCAGCATAAGGTTAAAGACCATCCCAGTTGCTCACCTAAGAGGTTGATCATGGAGGATCAATGGGAAGCATTGGAGGTAGGAATGGTTAAAGAAAAATAGGCCACATGGATGATCCCAATTAGGGAATATCTAGATAATGGAACACTCCCAGTAGAGGTAACCGAGGTAAAATGCCTCAGTAAAGAGCTACCAGAAATAGTCGGAGGAGAATTATACATGAGATGATTTTCGAAGGCCTTACAGATGTGCGTTTTCCCAACAAAGGGCTGACAGATATTAGAGAGTATCCACGGGTGAGGGGGGGGGGGGGGGGGGTGTGAGAACTACTCCGGGGGTAAAAACCTAGCGTACAAGACTCTCAGACACAGTTTCTACTGGCCGACCCTATTCCAAGATGTTCAGGTAGTTACGGATCAGTGTGATAGTTGTTGGGATTATGCTCGATACCAAGAGTATAATAATGTATTTGACAATCTTTTCATATTAATAAAGTGATTTCTAGTTTAACAAATCTTATAGCATTTATAGTTTAATTATTATAATTGTCAAAAGTAAATAATCATAAGGTCAAAAGACTACGAGAAAAGAAGAATTGTTTATACATCTAGATATGTATGAGGTAGACAAAATTCTTTAGTTAGTCTTGAATAATATTCATAACTTAAGAAAAGGTTGGGCGCCTTTATCTTGTTAAAGTTATAGATTCTTTTGCTAGCATATGAGTGAGATCAAATGTGTTATGATGAGTCTAAAATCATCAAAGTGTGGTGTCTTTGGAAAAAAGAATCTAGTGCACTAGGTGTATTGAATAGGATCACAGTGAATTAATTTATCCACAACCGTCAGTGGATAAAAGTTTTTCACTTGAAGACAATCGGAGAGTCTATCTCAATCCTGAGATAAATGATGGAATTATGGTTGCAAGTGTTATCATTTGAGCTATTAATGAGTACGATTATATAGCATAGTCTATCCTCGATAGTTTGGTGGTATTCATTTGTTAATCGATAGAGGACTTCATTTATAGATATGGACATCGTGGCTCCATTTATTAAATGTGAGTAGAATACCATCATATGGATATTTTGAGGTATTGGATATTAAATCTTAACGTTAGGTTTTCAATAGTGTCTATTGAAACATGGCTTCTAGACAATTCAAAATATCCAAGTTCAAAATGTGGTCATATGAGTAAATATGGTAACTTGGAGAGCTATAGGCAGTCTATGAGCTCTTGGCAATTATTGGTATTCTTCACGAGGATACACTTTCTCCATTAAGATTGTCTAGGGTATGAATGAGAAATATTAACTTATTCTATATTTATTTAAGAGTTCAATTTTAGTTCTTTAGTGGAATGAACTAAAATTAATAGATCGGACCTAAGTGAATCATTTGTTGATTGTGATTGGGTTGTGTCTATCGGAGCTTAAATTTAGATAGCCCGCCAAGATCCCCAATCCATACGAACTTGCATGGATTACTTGATATATTCTGCCGGACCAATTTAGGAGTCCATCTCGAATTGTATTGAGGCATGTGGACTTGTTTTTTTTTTTTTTTGTAAGAATGGGTGTAGTTCTTATGTGGACTTTTTATTAATGACCAGTGGATTTAATAAAATAGAAAAAAATAATATAATGGTCCATATATTGTGTTGGGCGGCAAAGCTATATAGTTTAGCTTAATTATATTATCTTTATTTTATTATTTAATTAAATGGAAATTAATTAATTTGGTAATCAATTAATTATTTAATTAAAAGTCAAAATCTTTTTTCTAGTAGGAGGTGGTCTCCTGATATTATACTATTGTTGGTAGTATAATTAATATTAAAGATTATATTTGATAAGTAGATAAATAATATGAATTATTTATCTAATCAAATTAGGAAATCTTTAATATGGTACAAATACACTATTGAGTTGGATTAGGAGTCTTGGTGTAGGAAATAATTCTTTTTGGAAAAGGATTCTTCGTCACCAAGTAAATCTGCTATGGGTAAAATTCTTCTTTGAAAAGGATTCTTAACCATCAAGTAAATCCACCTAAGGAAATGATTTTTAACAACCAAGTAAATCCTTCTTAGGAAAGGATTTGAAATCCTAATATATTCCAATAAGGAATTTCGGCCAGCCCTATATATATGTATGTGTATATATATATATATATATATATAGAAGAATTCTGTAGCCCTAGTTCTATATATAAGAGAAATTTCGGCCAGCTATAGGGATTTGAACTTGGAGAGAATTCGACCACCATAGAATTTTGTGGGAGAAAAATTTGTTTTTGCTCTAGACAAAATTCTATCAACTCTAAGAAATAGTGTGAGATTTGGCAAAGAAGAAAAGGAAGAAAGAATGTTTAGTTTTCATAAGTACACTAGTAGCCTTTACATTAAAAGGTTTTGTGTACAACATAGAATCAAGGTTCACGCGAGTTTCAATCAAATTGATTGATAATTCACAAGTGACATAACGTTCTTTGTTTTTTTCTTGGAGGATTATGGTGACTAACAAAGAAAAAGATTTTGTTTGTTTCCATCCTCAGGTATACAATTTAAAGAGAGGGAGCCCACACTCATAGGTGATTTACGTTCGTTATTGGATTGGAAGATCTTACGGATTCAATTCGACGCAAATTCAATTGTCACGAGAAAAAGGTACGATACTTTTTATATACATCAATTAATCCAGGGTTAAGGTTTTTGTTATTAAAAGGGGATTTTTTTTAATATATCAAACTCTAATTTTAATTTTTTCTCATGCTTCCGTTGCACGATTTTCCCTACAATAGTTGTTAGAAGATAGCCAATGACATCAAGAGTCCCCCCGAGTAGTTGAAGAACATGTCATCACCTTGTCCGTTTGACATATGGGGGCTAGATTTGATTTGACAGATGCTAATAACAACCAAATGAGGAGCAAAACCCGTCATTGTAGCCGTGAACTACATCACAAAGTGGGTTGAGGCAGAAGTGCCAGTGCACATAATCGACGCTAACATGACCAGTTTTGTGAAGAAAAATATTATTTATCGATGTGGAATCCCAGACACAATAATCTCAGTTAACGGGACCCAGTTCAACAGCGACAACTTCAGGAATATGTGTCAGGACTTTGGCATAAAAAATTATTACACCACTACGGAACATTCTCAGACCAATGGCTAAACAGAAGCGATAAATAAGATAATCAAGCATACCTTAAAGGCAAAGCTAGATGCTAAGAAAAAGAACTTGGCAGATAAGTTACACCAAGTCTTCAGGGCATATCGAACCACATAAAGGACTTCAACAAGAGTGACCCCCTATTCACTAGCATTAAGGATAGAGGCAGTGATTCCAGTTGAAGTAGTTCATAATTCACCAATGGTATAACTCTTCTATCCCGAAGCAAATGTGGAAATGCTAGAACAGAACCTAGACTAGTTGGAAGAAAGAAAGGGATCTGTTGAGGGTAATAAACCCTGCCTATCAGCAAATGGCAGCCATATATTACAACTCATTCGTCCGAATCAGGAGATTCTAGCTCAAAGATCTAGTTCTGAGGAGGGTATCCTCTAATACGAGGGATAAATCAATCGGATCATTGGTGGAATAGTGGGAAGGAGAGTACCAAGTGGCTTGGCTGGCTGGCCATGGAGTATACCGCCTTGCCCTGCCAGAAGAAAGCGATCTACCTAGGCCATGCAATGCTCAGTAATGAAGTATGTTCTACCCTTCAGATTTTTTCATTTTTAAATGTTTCATTTTAGTATAGAGATGAATTTGCATTGTTAGCTGATTGTTTGATGTTTCTTTCTAGCATTCAATAAAAGCCCGTTGAGTGCACAATTTCAAAAGTCAAGAATAGTGTTCTAAAATTTCTTTAGTTTACAAAAGCAATCCTGAAAACCTAGGAATCACTAAGTTTCGACAAAATTGCTCAGGAGGCCCGTTGAGGGGGCCAAAAGAACATGCCCCAAAGGTAGTGTATATTCATTGAAACTAATTAAGTGTAATGAAACACTGTTAAGGCACCTTCAGTCCATAAGAACCTGATGGGATGCGCCGATAGTTGAATGGAGAATAAAATATCCATGCTAGATAAAGTTGCTAGTAAAATACAACCGCTCGCAAAGATAGCATGTTATAAGCCACCCCATTGCAACGAATCTTGATCAACAAACTATTGGGAGATGTCCTAATGACTTAGTTGACAGATAAAAGACAAGCATCTATAAATTAGACACCATGTAAATGGTCTATAAGAGAACACTACTTGACATAAAAGTAAAGACAACGAGTTGGTCAGGAGTTTAATCGCCGACCAAGCCAACATAAATGGCTCATTTGACTCTGCCTAAAAAAGGGGGTCGAAACGAACCTCGGTACATATAGTTGCTTCGCCAAATCAGGGATGACAAACTTAATATAGTTGATCCTGGCCATGCTGAAGGTACTTGGTTCTGTATGGTGTATCCAAGCCAAGCTCGACTAAAAAAACAAATAAACAACCAAGTAATGGCTACATCCACGTTGTGTTAATACGACTTTGGTCAAGTCAATCAGCTCGGTGTAAGGCAATACACATAGTTCGAGCCAACTTATAATAGCGATCGTGATAACAATATGTGATCAAAGGGTTTCAGTTGCAATCAAAATAGTTAATTTGGTAAAACCTAGTTTACATAGTTTAAGTTAACCAACAGTTATAACCATCCCAAAACGCTCGATTATTAGTAGCTCGAACTAACTGGAGTCTCCAAGTGATCCCAATCATGCTACAAAGTGTTCAGAAAAAATGATTTTTTTTCCAGAAACAAGCAAAAAAGGAAAAAGGTTTTATTGATGTCAACAATATTACAAAGTTATAGTTATGTTGACAAAAGGTAAGAAATGAAAGCTAGGTGTTTGGAGTACTAAAAGGACCCATAGGTCCAGATCCACTAGGAAGAAGGTCATCACCCCCGAAGTCTTTGCTCAGATCTTTAAAATTCGACTAGGTGATGTGATCTTATGAGTCATCAGCCATGAATGGAGAATAGTCTGTGTCTGGAAAGGGGCCAATATCAACTCCCTTGGTCAGGGCATCACTTTCCTCATCGGTATGGAAAGCCACCAGGAAAGACTTATAAAGGAGTTCCAGTTGCATAGGATGAGGATCCTTTCCGATGGAACTACCGTAGGCTCTCCACCTGGTCCTCTGATTCTTTAAGGTCACTAGAGACTCTTCTTTATGCCTCTTATAGTCCTATCCCACTGTTGAAGGGCCTCCCCTATGGATCTCTTTTTGCCACCAAAAAATACTCGAGCAGTAGCCAGCCCTCTCTCGAATTCTCTTAGCATAACAGTGTCAAAGGTTGGAGACCTCTTGTAGCGATCCATGTTTTGGACTTTCCAGGATTGACCTAGCCTTCTAGGAGAGCACCTCCATACTGACTTGTTGCTACTCTAGGTCATTTGCCAAGTGCTCGTAATGGATCTGAGCCTCCTCAAATGCTTGTTGCGCCTCAAGTATGACTTGCAGAACAGAGGTAAGGGTATTTTGGGTAATCTAGGTCTTCTCCTTGAGTTTGTCTGTCGCTGTTTCAGCCATGATGACTTTAGATTCAAGTTCAGCTCCTCCCAGATCTTCCTTCATGACCCCCTCCTCTAGTTTAACATTCCGAGTGGTAAGCTCTCTGAGGGTTGTCTCAGTAGCAGATGCCATATTTTGAAAGTTGGTTGTAGTTTTCCTCAGAGCCACCTCACTCGTAACATAGGCCTTCAGCTTCTCCTTGAATTGCTTAACCTTGAGGCATTGACAGAGGAAAACTTGAGAGCATCATCCTTCTCAGTAAGAACCTATTTCGACCGAGTCCTTTCAGTAGCTTGCTTCGTTTGATCAGCAAAGTCTCGAGATAGCTTCGTTGGGAACAACTTCAATATTGATTGAAACCAGTTTGACGTTCCAACCAACGTTAGAGTTATTCTTAGGAACCACTCAACCTTAACAAAGCGAACAACTTTTATATTTTGGAAACCACTCCAACATTATCTATAACATCAGAGTTGTTCTCGGAAACAACTTCTCGTTGGGAACAACTTCAATGTTAATTGAAACCAATTTGACGTTCTAACCAACGTTAGAGTTGTTCCTGGGAACCACTCAACCTTAACAAATGAAACAACTTTTACATTTTGGAAACTACTCTAACGTTTTCTATAACGTCCAAGTTATTCCCGGGAACAACTTCTCGTTGGGAACAACTTCAACGTTGATTGAAACCAGTTTGAGGTTCTAACCAATGTTAGAGTTGTTCATGGAAACCACTCAGCCTTAATAAAGGGAACAACTTTTATATTTTGGAAATCACTCTAACGTTATACTTAATGTTAAAATTGTTCCCGGGAACAACTGCTCGTTGGGAACACTATCAACATTTACGAAAACCGTTATCACTTTCTAACCAAAGTTAGAGTTGTTCATAGGAACCATTCAACCTTAACAAAGTGAACAACTTTTTTATTTTGGAAACAACTTTAACATTATCTATAATGTTGAAGTTTTTCCTAGCAACAACTTCTCATTGGGAACAACTTTAACGTTGATTGAAACCAGTTTGACGTTCTAACCAACATTAGAGTTGTTCCAGGGAACCACTTAACCTTAATAAAGGGGATAACTTTTATATTTTGGAAACCACTCTAACGTTATCTATACTGTCTAAGTTGTTTCCGGGGAACAACTTCTCGTTGGGAACAACTTCAACGTTGATTGAAACCAGTTTGAGGTTCTAACCAACGTTAGAGTTGTTTCCGGAAACCACTCAGCCTTAATAAAGGGAACAAATTTTATATTTTGGAAATCACTCTAACATTATACTTAATGTTAAAATTGTTCCCGGGAACAACTGCTCGTTGGGAACAATATCAATGTTTACGAAAACCATTATCACGTTCTAACCAAAGTTAGAGTTGTTCATGGGAACTATTCAACCTTAACAAAGTGAACAACTTTTTTATTTTGGAAACCACTCTAGCATTATCTATAATTTCGAAGTTTTTCCTAGCAACAACTTCTCATTGGGAACAACTTTAACGTTGACTGAAACCAGTTTTGACGTTCTAACTGACGTTACAGTTGTTCCCGGGAACCACTCTACCTTAATAAAGGGAACAACTTTTATATTTTAGAAACCACTATAACGTTACCTTTAACGTCAAAGTTATTCCTAGGAAAAACTTATCGTTGGGAACAACTACAACGTTAATTGAAACCACTTTCACGTTCTAACCAATGTTAGAGTTGTTCCCATTAACCTCTTAACCTTAACAAAAGGAACAACTTTTATATTTTGTAAACTACTCTAACGTTTTCTATAATGTCAAAGTTGTTCCCGGGAGGAACTTCTCGTTGGGAACAAGTTCAGCATTAATGGAAACCACTTTCACATTCTAACCAATGTTAGAGTTGTTCCCGGGAACCACTTAACCTTAACAAAGGGAACAACTTTCACATAATGGAAACCACTCTGATGTAATCTATAATGTCAAAGTAGTTCGTGGGAACAAATTCTCATTGGGAACAACTTCAACTTTGATGAAAACCACTTTCATGTTCTAACCAACAATAGAGTTGTTCCCGTGAATAACTCAACCCTAACAAGGGGAACAACTTTTATATTTTTGAAACCACTCCAATGTTATCTATAACGTCTAAGTTGTTCCCGAGAACAACTTCTCGTTGTGAACAGATTTAACATTGATTGAAAAATGTTTGACATTCTAACCAACGTTAAAGTTGTTCTCGGGAACCACTAAACCTTAATAAAGGGAACAAATTTTATTTTTTGTAATCCACTCTAACATTAAACTTAATGTTAAAATTGTTCATGGGAACAACTACTCGTTGGGAACAACTTCAAAGTTGATGGAAATCACATTCACGTTCTAACCAATGTTAGAGTTGTTCACGGGAACCACTCAACCTTAACAAAGTGAACAACTTTTTTATAATTTGGAAAGCACTCTAACATTATCTATAACATCTAAGTTGTTCCCGGGAACAACTTCTCGTTAGGAACAACTTTAACGTTGATTGAAACCAGTATGACGTTCTAACCAACGTTGGAGTTGTTCCTAGGAACCACTCAACTTTAATAAGGGGAACAACTTTTATATTTTGGAAACCACTTTAACGTAATCTATAACGTCTAAGTTGTTTCCGAGAACAACTTCTCATTGGGAACAACTTCAACGTTGATTGAAACCAGTTTGACTTTTTAACCAACGTTAGAGTTGTTCCCGAGAACCACTCAACCTTAATAAAGGAACAACTTTTATATTTTGGAAACAACTCTAATGTTATCTTTAACATCAAAGTTGTTCCTGTGAACAACTTCTCATCGGGAACAACTTCAACGTTGGCTTAAACCACTTTCACGTTCTAACCAATTTTAGAGTTGTTCCCGAGAACCACTCAACCTTAACAAGCGGAACAAATTTTTTATTTTTTAAACTACTCTAACGTTTTCTATAACGTCAAAGTTGTTACCGAAAACAACTTCTCGTTGGGAACAACTTCAAAATTGATTGGAAACCACTTTTCCGTTCTAACCAATGTTAGAGGTTTTCCCGGGAACCACTCAACCTTTGCAAAGGGAATAACTTTTATATTTTGAAAACCATTGTAACATTATCTGAAACGAGAAATTGTTCCCGGGAATAATTTCTCTTAGGGAACAACATCAGTGTTATGAAAACTACTTTCACATTCTAACCAACGTTAGAGTTGTTCACGGGAACCACTCAACGTTAACAAAGGGAAAAACTTTTATATTTTTGAAACCACTATAACGTTTTTTATAACGTCAAAGCTGTTTCCGGGAACAATTTCTCGTTGGGAAAAACATCAACGTTTATGAAAACCACTTTCACATTCTAACCATCGTTAGAGTTGTTCTCGGGAACCACTCAACCTTAACAAAGGGAACAACTTTTATATTTTTTGAAACCACTCTAACGTTATCTATAACGTCAAATTTGTTCATGGGAATAACTTCTCGTTGGAAATAAAATCTATGTTTATTGAAACCAGTTTGACGTTTTAACTAACTTTAGAGTTGTTCCGGGAAACCACCCAACCTTAACAATGGGAACAACTTTTATATTTTTAAAACCACTCTAAAGTTATCTATAACATCAAAGTTGTTCCTAGGAACAACTTTCGAAGTTGATGGAAACCACTTTAACGTTCTAACCAACGTTAGAGTTGTTCCTAGGAACCACTCAACCATAACAATGGTGTTGAGATTATGCTCGATAGCAAGAGTGTAATAATGTATTTGGAAATCTTTTTATTTTAATAAAGTGATTTCTAGTTTAACAAATCTTATAGCATTTATAGTTTAATTATTATAATTGTCAAAAGTAAATAATCATAAGGTCAAAAGACTATAAGAAAAGAAAAAATGTTCATACATCTAGATATGTATGAGGTAGACACAATTCTTTAGTTAGCCTTAAATTATATTCATAACTTAAGATAATGTTTGGGCGTATTTATCTTGTTAAAGTTGTAGATTCTTTTTGTAAAGTCCTCATTTGTTGATTGACTTATTTCATGAACAAATCACATTTTTGGGGTGTTATGTAAGGGTAGCTTAGGCTCTCAAGACCTCAAGAGGAAAAGCACCAAAGGTAAAATTCTTGTGCTTACTTGCTTTGAAGAGATAGTTGCACACACTCACAAATTCATGCATAACTCTTATTCATATATGTTGTGTGTTTATTCTTGTGTGCATTTTGGTTTAAATGACTCTTGTTGATTTATTTGCATCTTGGAATTAAATGTTTTATGTCATGATTGGCATTAGAATAGGATGCATTTTTCATCACTCTTGAACTTATTGATTGTGTGTGTTTGAGTGTTGAAAATAGGCATTGCACTAGTGGTGCGCTACTTGACCAACGCAACATTCCAGTGGATTGTCGCTGTGTTGCGACACTGAGTTGCACTGCTACACCCGTACAAAGATGCAAAAATGGGCAGTGCGCTACTCGACTAGCGCAGCCTCACCAGCGTAGCATTCCAGTGGATCGTCGCATGTGTTGCGCCACTGAGCTGCGTCAGTCATCCAGCGCCTATTGTAAAATTAGGCTGTGCGCTGGTGATGTGCAACTCGACCAGCGCACGTCACCAGCGCACATAGAGGAAGCTGGAATGTTTTTTCCAAAACGACCTCACTTTGTTTGGATCTGATATATATATATATATATATATATATATATATATATATATATATAACTCTTTGGTTTAAGGTCGTAAAAGAGTTCAGAATATCATATTTTTTCCTTAGAACACATTTCAAAAGGCAAACTCTTCCAAGAACTCATTTTTAATCACTGAAAGCATTCCCATGTGTATAAAAACTTCATCTTGCATCATCTAAGTTCATTTAGAGTGCATCAATGGATAGGGTTGCTTCATCACATCTTGTTTGGTAAGTTCTTTACTATCTTCTTACAAGTTAAGTGTTTTGCTTGCTAAGCCATCTCTTTAATTATTTGTATACTCTTAGAACATTTTCTAGATACAAATAAGAGATTTTTGTGATGACATGATTGAGTGTTGTATTGTGATAGCTTCATATGATTGTTTGATCTATGTTTAGCTAAGCTTCTTGAACATGTCATTTAGCTCTTGATATCTAGGATTGCATTAATTGTCATCTCATTATCCTAGATAAACATATAGGGTTCCCTAGCCTTGTTTGTTCTTTGAATGTCATCATATATTCACTTAGGACTTCATTGAGAAGTAAGACTTGTGTTGCTTCCGGGAGTAGGTAGGTTAAATGGCAAGCAAGATGGACTAGGTTCACTTATACCGCGATTAGATATTGGTGGTGAATTGAAACCGGGATTAGGTTGTAATTCTCTTGCCATTAGTGGATTCGAGGTTCTAGTGTGGCGCACTCATCAGCCTATGGTTTTTCCCATTTGGAGGGTTTCCACGTATATCTCAAGTGTCTTTAATGTTTCTGCAATCTTTACACATGTGATTTTGTTGTAATTAGGTAGGGGCATTTTCGTAAACTTGACCTTTAACAAAAATTGGGTAAATTTGTTTAAAATTTATTCACCCTCCTATAGATTAATATTATACACACCATAATATTTGTTTCAATTGGTATCAGAGCATGTTCCTAGACATACACAGGTGATCCTTGCTCATTTTGGTGTGTGTTTCATTTTGTGTGTGTATTGATCATTCATACATTTCCATTCATATCATTCATTTCCATTCATATCATTCATTCATTAAACACAATGAGTGGAAATGGTGGCAACGAGGGAGCTTCTAGCACTAGACCTTCACTCCTCACCGGATTGAATTATGCCTCTTGGAAAGGCAATATGGAGTCGTACATTTGCCAAATTCATGACAGGGCATGGATGGTGGTTGAAGATTGGCTACACTCCACCCATGATGACTCCTACAGATGGAGAAGATGATGTACTCAAGCCAAAGGCATAGTGGAATGCACAAGAGTTTGAGGCATCAAAGTGGAATAGGAAGGCAATGCATGCCATCCTATGTGCAATGGATGAGAACCAGTACAAGTTGGTTCAAAATACTAGGATAGCCAAGGAGACATGGGATATCCTAGAAGTTGCACATGAAAGAACCGATGTGGTTAAGGAATCAAAGCTTCAATTTCTCCAAACGTAATTTGAGTTGCTCAAGATGGATGAGAACGAGTGCTTCAATGACTTTGAAGTGAGGTTGATGGACATTGTGAACCAAAGTCAACAACTTGGTGATCCTTATTCGGATAGGAAGATCAAGCAGAAGATTATGAGATCTCTACCCGATAGATTTGAGTCTAAGGTGACGACTTTAGAAGAGAATAGTGGTTACAAGAACATGAAGCCAAGTGAGGTGATTAGGAGGCTTCAAGCTTATGAATCTAGGAAATGTCCTAACCCCACACCATCGAAAAAGAAAAAGGATATTGCTTTGAAAGCCTCCAAAGTTGAGAAGGAGGAGAGTGATGACTCAGATGAAGAAATGGCCTTGCTAATGAGGAAGTTCAAGAAATTCTACAAGTCCGAGAGGAAAGGTTTTGGATCCAAGGGTCAAGACTTGAAGAAAATGGCTCCCTTCAAAGAGTTTGAGCTTAGGCAAGAAAAGACCGAGAAGAAAGGAGTCCAATGCTATGAATGTGGTGGGATAGGTCACTTTGCCCCGGAATGTGCAAATCAAAAGGTCAAGAAAAAGGGAAAAGTGATGGCTTCCACATGGAGTGAAAGTGTTAACTCTAATGAAGAAGATGAGTCTTCAGATGATGAAGAACTAATGGCTAACTTCATAGCATTTACATCCTCTCTTAGGAGCGAAGATGCTAGTGAAGAATAGATTGAAAGTCAAGAGAAAAACTACTCAAGTGATGATGGATCTTTATCACAATCCACAAATGGAAGTTTGGATATGATAGATCTCAAGGACTACATGGCTAAGTTTGAGAGTTCAAGGTTGAAAGACAAGAATGAAATCAAGAGATTAAAAGAAGAAAACCTAGACCTCTCAACTCAAGTTGACCAACTAAATGAAGAGTTTGTGAGATCTAAGAGGAGTGAAGAAGGGTTGAAGAAAGAGCTTGAAGATGCTAGAGAGTTGTTGGCCAAGATGAACTCTAGCACCAAAAAACTTGACCATACGCTAGATGTTGGAAAGAGGCCAAGTGACAATAAGGGTCTTGGGTTTGAAGATGACAAGGTGTCCTCCACTCCAAGCAAGACCATTTTTATAAGAAGCATGAACTTTAATGGGTCCGCTTCTCATCAATCACCTAGGAAGAAACTTGACCTAGGAGAGTGTTCAAGTAGTGCTCAAGTAAAGGTGGCACCAAGAAGCCGACCTCAAGCCCATCCTACAATGGCTCCTCAAGTTAACTTCCCTTAACCGAAAGCTCATAAAGGGAAGATACCTATCATGGAAGCTCAACCAAGGAAGCAATCAAGTTTTGCTCAACAACAAAGAAAGAAATCTCTTCATCAACAATCAAGACAACCATAAAGACATGGAAAAGCTCTAATACATCCTCAAGGATATGGTATGATTCCTAACTTTATTCCCACATGTCATTTTTGTGGTATTGATGGTCATATTAGACCAAATTGCTTTAGATATATCAAATTGTGTAGAATTGAAAGCATGATAGAGAAGAAAAAGGCTAGAGCCATGATGCATGTCACTAGGAAAAATGGAACACTTTTGCATGATCCTAGGACATATAGAGCCATGATGCATGTCACTAGGAAAAATGAAACAACTTTGCATGATCCTAGGAAACTTAGAGCCAATGTACCATTGACCACTAGGAAGAAAAATATTGCACCTAGGTGGATTAGAAAGGATGAACACTTTTTTCTTGTTGCACAAATCGCCTTGAAAGGTTATTCTTGTGATTTTTGGTATTTGGATAGTGGGTGCTCTAGGCACATGATTGGAAATAAGAGTTTTTTTGAGACTCTTGTGTTGGAGGAGGGAGGAAATGTCTCCTTTGGTGATGGACCCAAAAAGAAGGTTAAAGGAAAGGGAACCATTTCCATTCCTGGATTACCTTCCTTGTCCAATGCTTTGCATGTTGATGGTTTAAAAGTTAATTTGATAAGTATTTCACATCTTAGTGATGAAGGACTTTCCGTCCTGTTTAGGAAAGATGATTGTTCTATCCTATTGCCTAATGGAAAAACCTTGTTAAAAGGTATGAGATCTAGTTACAATTGCTATTGTCTTGAGGCTAGAGGTGTGTCTTGCAATGTGTCACAGGATGAACAAATTGAGTTTTGGCACGAAAGACTTGGTAACATGAACTATAGGGATTTAAGAATCTTAGATAAGTTCAATGTTGTGCGAGGCCTTCCCAAGCTTGGGAAAAAGGTAAATGGTGTTTGTAGACCTTGCAACAAGGGAAGCAAACCAAAAGTATGCACAAAAAGGGCAAGTATTTATCCACTAAGGAACCTCTAGAGCTTCTCCACATGGATCTTATGGGTCCTATGCAAACCGAGAGTTTAGGTGGAAAAAGGTATATTTTTGTGTGTGTAGATGACTTCTCTAGGTACACTTGGACTTATTTTCTTAGAGAAAAATCTGAAACCTTTGACAAGTTTAAAATGCTTTGTTCCAAAATTCAAATGAAATGAACTCCAAGATTAAAAGCATTAAAAGGATTAGGAGTGAACATGGGAAGGAATTTGAGAATGCATATTTTGAAAACTATTGCAATAGTCTAGGCATCTCTCATGAGTTTTCAGCTCCTAGGACACCTCAACAAAATGGAGTTGTTGAGAGGAAAAATAGAGTTCTTTAAGAAATGCCCCGTGTGATGTTGCTTAGCAGCAATGTCCCTAGGAATCTTTGGGCCGAAGCCGTCAATACGGCATGCTACATAGGAAATAGAGTCTTTTTAACCCCATACTAGTCAAACCTCCTATGAATTATGGAAAGGTAGAAAGCCAAGTGTTAGCTACTTCCACACCTTTGGAAGCAAATTCTACATTTCGAATGACCGTGATCAACTTGGCAAATTTGATGCTAAGAGTGATGAAGGTATCTTCATTGGCTATGCCTTGAATAGTAGAGCCTACAGAGTTTTCAGTCTAAAAACTAGGACCGTAATGGAATCATCTAATGTTGTCATTGATGATACTAGGCTCAAGTCTAATGACCATGAGAAGAAGGTAGAACTAGTTGATGACTCCCCTTTGGAGAAGGTTGTTGATGTTTCTAATGTTGAAAAGACTAACCTTGATGATGACATAACACAACCTATTGATAGGATTCCTCCATTGAACTCAAATGAACCTGCTCCATGGGTTAGGAAACTCCATGACAAAGATGACATCTTTTATATTTTGGAAACCACTCTAACTTTATCAATGACGTCTAAGTTATTCCTGGAATTACTTTTCGTTGGGAACAACTTTAATGATGATTGAAACCAGTTTGAAGTTCTAACCAACGTTATAGTTGTTCCCAGAAACCACACAACCTTAACTAAGGGAACAACTTGATTGAAACCAGTTTGACGTTCTAACCAACGTCAGAGTTGCTCCTGGGAACCAGTCAACCTTAACAAATGGAACAACTTTTATATTTTAGAAACTACTATAATGTTTTCTATAATGTCAAAGTTGTTCCCAGGAACAACTTCTCCTTGGGAACAACTTCAATGTTGTTTGAAACCAGTTTGAGGTTCAAACCAACATTATAGTTTTTCCCTGGAACAACTCAATCTTAACAAAGGGAACAACTTTTATATTTTGGAGACCGCTCTAACGTTATACTTAATGTTAAAAATTTTCTCGGGAACAACTGCTCATTAGGAACAACTTCAACGTTGATGGAAACCACTATCACATTCTAACCAACATTAAAGTTGTTCCCGGGAACCACTCAATCTTAACAAAGTGAACAAATTTTATATTTTGGAAACCACTCTAACATTTTCTATAACATCGAAGTTGTTCCCGAGAACAACTTCTCATTGGGAATAACTTTAACATTGATTGAAACCGGTTTGACGTTCTAACCAACGTTAGAGGTTTTCCCGGGAACCACTCAACCTTAATAAAAAGGATAACTTTTATATTTTGGAAACCACTCTAACGTTATCTATAACATCTAAGTTGTTCCCGGGAATGACTTCTCGTTAGGAATAACTTCAACATTTATTGTGTAGGGAAAATCGCGCAATGGAAGCATGAAAATTAGGATTTGGGTTTGATATATTTTTTTAAAATTTCCCTTTATAATAACAAGAACCTTAACCCTAGATTAATTGATGTATATAAAAGTATCGTACCTTTTTTTTTCGTGATAATTGAACTAGAGTCGAATTGAATATGCAAGATCTTCCAATCCAATCACAAACGTAAATCACCTAGGAGTGTGGGCTCCCTTTCTTTAAATTGTATACCTGAAGATGGAAACAAACAAAATCTTCTTCTTTGTTAGTCATAATAATCCCCAAAGAGAAAAATCAAGAATGTCCGGTCACTTGTGAATTATCAATGAATTTGATTGAAACTCGCGTGAACCTTTATTCGATGTTGTACACAAAACCCTTTTGATGCAAAGGATACCAGTGTACTATCGAAAACAAAAATGTTCCCTTTTTTCTCTATGTTTGGCCGAATTCTTCACACAATGAGTTGGACAAAGTTTTTTTTTATACCGATTAAAAACAAATAAATAACAACTTCTCACACCGAAAATTACGGCTTCAAATCCACCTTGGCCGAAATTTAGAGCCTATATTTATAGGTTCACAAATCCTCTCCTTCCTATTCTTAGGTGGATTTATTTAGTGGCCAAGAATCTTTTTTCAAAAAGATTTCTTTCCTACACCAAGACTCCTAATTCAACTCATTAGTATATTTGTGACCATATTAAAGACTTCCTAATTTTACTAGATAAATAATTCCTTTAATTTATCTACTTATCAAATATAGTCTTTAATGTTAATTATATTATCAACAATAGTTTTATATTTGGTGACCTTCTCCTATTAGGAAAAAGATTTTGATTTTTAATTAAATAAATAATTAATCAACAAATTAATTAATTTCCATTTAATTGAATAATAAAATAAAAAATAATATATTAGGCTTTTATATATTAGCCTTGTCGCCCATGACATTATATAGGCATATATTTTTATTTTATTTTTTTATTAAATCCATGGGACCTTTATAAAAAGTCCACATGTGAACTAGACCCATTCTTACAAAAAGAAACAAGTCCACATGCCTTAATACAATTCCAGATGGACCCATAAATTGGTTCGGTAGAATATATAAAGTGATCCATACAAGCTCGTGTGGATTGGGGATCTTAGCAGACTATCTAAATTTAAGCTCCAATAGACACAACCCAATCACAAACAACAAATGATTCACTTAGGTCCGATCTATTAATTTTAGTTCATTCCACCAAATAACTAAAATTGAACTTAAATAAAGATAGAATAAGTTAATAATTTTCATTCATACCCTAGACAACCTTATTGGAGAAAGTGTATCCTCGTGAAGAATACCAATAATTGCCAAGAGCTCATAGACCGCCTATAGCTCTCCAAGTTACCATATTTACTCATATGACCACATTTTGAACTTGGATATTTTGAATTGTCTAGAAGCCATGTTTCAATAGACACTATTGAAAACCTAACGTTAAGATTTAATATCCAATACCTCAAAATATCCATATGATGGTATTCTACTCTCATTTAGTAAATGGAGCCACGATGTCCATTACTATAAATGAAGTCCTCTATCGATTAACAAATGAATACCACCAAACTATTGAGGATAGACTATGCTATATAATCGTACTCATTGATAACTTAAATGATAACACTTGCAAACATAAGTCCATCATTTATCTTAGGATTGAGATAGACTCTCTGATTGTCTTCAAATGAAAACTTTTATCCATTTACAGTTCTATATAAATATTTTCACTGTGATCCAATTCAATGCACTCAGTGCACTAGATTCTTTTACCCAAAGAAACCATACTTTGATGATTTTAGATTCATCATAACACATTTGATCCCATTCAAATGCTAGCAAAAGAATCTACAACTTTGACAAGATAAATGCGCCCAACCTTTATCTTAGGTTGTGAATATTATTCAAGACTAACTAAAGAATTGTGTCAACCTCATACATATCTATATGTATGAACAATTCTTCTTTTCTCATAGTCTTTTGACCTTATGATTATTTACTTTTGACAATTATAATAATTAAACTATAAATTCTGTAAGATTTGTTAAACTAGAAATCACTTTATTAAAATGAAAAGATTGTCAAATAGATTATTATACTCTTGCTATAGAGCATAATCCCAACAATCTCCCACTTGCTTTATAGCAAATGTGTCATATCTCTTATCCCCATGTTCTCTAGATGCCCATCAAAACTCTTTTGTGGTAGAGCCTTTGTAAAGGGATCTGCTAGATTATCTACTGACACCATCTTAGTAATCGTCACGTCACCACTATGCACAATTTCCCTCAGAAGGTGATACTTTCTTTCAATGTGTTTCCCTGTCTTATGACTTCTTTGTTCTCTCGAATTAGTCACTGCTCCACTATTGTCACAATAGATAATGATCTGCTTATTCGCATCAGGAACCACTTCCAAGTCAATCAAGAATTGGCAGAGCCAGACAGCCTCTTTAGCAGCATCACATGCGGCAACATGCTCAGCTTCCATGGTGGAATCAGCAATACAGGATTGCTTGATACTCCTCCATATGAATGCCCTTCTCCAATAGTAAACACAAATCCTGATGTTGATCTTCTGGAGTCAAAATCTGACTGAAAATCAGATTATATTTACCCAACGGGAATTAAATCCCCTCCAGAGTATACACTTATATATCTCTCGTTCTCCTGAAATATTTGAAAATATGCTTGACTACCGTCCAGTGATCCGGACAAGGCTTCGATTGAAACCTACTAAATATGCCCGCAACAAAACAAATATCTGGACTAGTACAGAGCACTGCATACTTGAGACTTCCAACTACCGATGCATATGGAACCCTACTCATGAATTGCTCTTCATGCTCATTCTTAAGGACTTGTCCCTTCGAAAGTTTGATTTCATGTCTGATAGGTAACATACCTTTCTTAGAATCTTGCGTGAAAAACCAAGACAAGATTTTATCTATGTATGAAGCTTAGGATAATGCAATCGTTCTATTCTTTCTATCTCTTATGACTTGGATACCAAGAATATAACCTGCTTCTCCTAAGTCCTTCATATCAAATTGTTTTGCTAACCATTATTTTACTGATGTCTATAAAAGTTGATCCCTTTATTAAGGTTGATTGGTTCCCGGGAACAACTCTAACATTTGTTAGAATGTCAATCTTGTTTCAATCAACGTCGAAAATATTCCCAACGAGAAGTTGTTCCCGGGAACAACTTAGACGTTATAGATAACGTTAGAGTAGTTTTCAAAATATAAAAGTTGTTCCCTTTGTTAAGGTTGAGTGGTTCCCGGGAATAACTCTAACGTTGGTTGGAACGTCAAACCGGTTTCAATCAATGTTGAAGCTAATCCCAATGAGAAGCTGTTTCCGGGAACAACTTAAACGTTTTAAATAACATTAGAGTGGTTTCCAAAATATAAAATTTGTTCCCTCTATTAAGGTTGAGTGGTTCTGGGAAACAACTCTAACGTTGGTTAGAATGCCAAATCGGTTTCAATCATCGTTGAAAACATTCCCAACAAGAAGTTGTACCTAGAAAAAACTTAGACATTATAGATAACGTTAGAGTGGTTTTCAAAATAAAAAAGTTGTTCCCCTTGTTAAGGTTGAGTGGTTCCCGGGAACAACTGTAACATTGGTTGGAACGTTAAACTGGTTTCAATCAGCGTTGAAGTTGATCCCAATGAGAAGATGTTTCCAAGAACAACTTGGACGTTATAGATAGCGTTATAGTGGTTTCTAAAATATAAAAGTTGATCCCTCCATTAAGGTTGTGTGGTTTCTGGGAACAAATCTTAAGTTGGTTGGAACATCAAACGGGTCTCAATCAATATTGAAGTTGATCCCAACGAGAAGTTATACCCGGGAAACAACTTAGACGTTATAGATAACGTTAGAGTGGTTTCCAAAATAAAAAAGTTGTTCCATTCATTATGGTTGAGTGGTTCCCAGGAACAACTCTAACGATGGTTAGAGCGTGAAAGTGGTTTCAACCAAGGTTGAAGTTGTTCCCAATGAGAAATTGTTCCCGAGAAAATCTTTTACGTTATAGATAACGTTATAATGGTTTCCAAAATATAAAAGTTGTTTCTTTTGTTAAGGTTGAGTGGTTTCCGGGAACAACTCTAACATCGGTTAGAACGTGAAAGTGGTTTTCATCAACGCTGAAGTTGTTACCAACTAAAAGTTGTTCCTGGAAACAACTTTTACTTTATAGATAACGTTAGAGTGGTTTCCAAAATATAAAAGTTGTTCCCTTAGTCAAGGTTGAGTAGTTTCCGGGAACAACTCTAACGTTAGTTAGAACTTGAAAGTTGTTTTCATCAACGTTTTAGTTGTTCCCGTCGAGAAGTTGTTCCCGGGAACAACTTTGACGTTATAGATAACTTTAGAGTGGTTTCCAAAATATAAAATTCGTTCCCTTTATTAAGGTTGAGTGGTTCCCAGGAACAACTGTAATGTTGGTTCGAACGTGAAAGTGGTTTTCATCAACGTTGAAGTTGTTCCCAATGAGAAGTTGTTCCTGGGAACAACTTTGACGTTACAAAAAATGTTAGAGTGGTTTCCAAAATATAAAAGTTGTTCCCCTTATTAATGATGAGTTGTTCCTTGGAACATTTGTAACGTTAGTTGGAACGACATACTGGTTTCAATTAACGGTAATATTGATCCCAACGAGATGTTATTTTTGGGAACAACTTAGACGTTATATATAACGTTAGAGTGGTTTCCAAAATATAAAATATGTCCCCCATTAAGGTTGAGTGGCTACCAGGAACAAATCTAACGTTGGTTGGAACGTTAAACTAGTTTCAATCAATGTTGAAGTTGATCCCAATGAGAATTTATTCCCAGGAAACAAACTAGACGTTATAGATAACGTTAGAGTGATTTCCAAAATATAAAATTTGATCCCTTTATTATGGTTAAGTGGTTCCCAGGAACAACTCTAACGTTGGTTAGAATGTGAAAGTGGTTTCCATCAACTTTGAACTTGTTCCCAACGAGAAATTGTTCCCAGGAATAACTTTGATGTTATAGATAACGTTAGGGTGGTTTCCAAAATATAAAAGTTGTTGCTCTTGTTAAGGTTGAGTTGTTCCCGGGAACAACTCTAACATTTGTTAGAACATGAAGTGGTTTTCCTCAACGCTGAAGTTGATCCCAAAGAGAGGTTTTTCCCGAGATCCACTTTGACGTTATAGATAACATTAGAGTGGTTTCCAAAATATAACGGTTGTTCCCTTCATTAAGGTTGAGTGGTTCCTGGGAACAACTGTAACATTGGTTGGAATGTTAATCTGGTTTCAATCGACGTTGAAGTTCTTCCCAACGAGAAGTTCTTTACAAGAAAAACTTTGTAGTTACAGATTTTATTATAGTCGTTTCAAAAATATAAAAGTTTTTCCCTTTGTTAAGGTTCAGTGGTTCCTGGCAACAACTCTAACGTTGGTTAGAACGTGAAAATGATTTCTATGAATGTTGAAGTTGTTCTCAACGAGAAGTTGTTCCCGGGAAAAACTTCAGCATTATAGATAACGTTAGCGTGGTTTCAAAAATATAAAAGTTGTTCCCTTTGTTAATGTTGAGTGGTTCCCGTGGAACAACTCTAACGTTGGTTAGAACGCAAAAGTGGTTTTCCTCAACGCTGAAGTTGTTCTCTTCAAGATGTTTTTCCTGGGAACAACTTTGACGTTATAGATAACGTTAGAGTGGCTTTAAAAATATAAAAGTTGGTCCCTATATTAAGGTTGAGTGATCCCGGGAACAACTCTAACGTTGGTTAGAATGTCAAACTGGTTTCAATCAACGTTGAAAATGTTCCCAACGAGAAGTTATTCCCGGGAACATCATAGATTTTATAGATAACGTTAGAGTGGTTTTCAAAATATAAATTTGTTCCCTTCGTTAAGGTTCAGTGGATCCCGGGAATAGCTCTAACGTTGGTTAAAATGTGAAAGTGGTTTTAATCAACGTTGAAGTTGTTCTCAGGAATAAATTTGACGTTATAGATAACCTTAGAGTGGTTTCCAATATATAAAGTTGTTCCCTTTGTTAAGGTTGAATGGTTCCTGTGAACAATCCAACATTGGTTAGAACGTGAAAGTAGTTTTCATCAACGTTGAATTTATTCCATACGACTAGTTGTTTCCGGGAAAAACTTTGACGTTGTAGAATACGTTTGTGTTGTTCCAAAATATACATGTTGTTCCATTTATGAAGGTTGAGTGGTTCCCGAGAAAAACTCTGTCGTTGGTTTTAACTTGAAAGTGGTTTCAATCAACGTTGAATTGTTCCCAACGAGAAGTTCTTCCGAGGAACAACTTTGATGATCTTCTGAGGAACAATTTTGACGTTGCAGATAAAGATAGAGCGGTTTCCAAAATATGAAAGTTATTTATTTTATTAAGGTTGAGTGGTTCTAGAGAACAACTCTAACGTTGGTTTGTACGTCAAACTGGTTTCAATTAACGTTGAAAATGTTCCCAATGAGAAGTTGTTCCAGGGAACAACTTAAACGTTATTGCTAACGTTAGAGTGGTTTTCAAAATATAAAAGTTGTTCCCATTGTTAAGGTTGAGTGGTTTCCGGGAACAACTGTAACGTTGGTTTGAATGTCAAACTGGTTTCAATCAATGTTGAAGTTGTTCTCAACGAGACATTCTTCCCAAGAACAACTTTGGTGTTACAGATAAAGTTAGAGTTTTTCCCAAAATATAAAAGTTTTTCCCTTTGCTAAGGTTCAGTGCTTCCTGATAAAACTCTAAAGTTGGTTAGAAGGAGAAAGTGGTTTCCATCAACGGTGAAGTTGTTCCCAACGAGAAGTTATTCCCGGGAATAACTTTGATGTTACAGATAATGTTAGAGTGGTTTTCAAAATATAAAAACTGTTCCCTTTGTTAAGGTTGAGTGGTTCCCGAGAACAACTCTAACGTTGGTTTGAACGTGAAGTGGTTTTCTTCAACACTGAAGTTGTTCCCAACGAGAAGTTTTTCTCGGGAACAACTTTGACGTTATAGATAACGTTAGAGTGGTTTCCAAAATATAAAAGTTGTTCCTTTTATTAAGGTTGAGTGGTTCCCGAGAACAACTCTAACTTTGGTTAGAACGTGAAAGCAGTTTCAATCAATGTTGAAGTTGTTCCCAATGAGAAATTGTTCTCGGGAACAATTTTGATGTTATATATAATGTTAGAGTGGTTTCCAAGATATAAACGTTGTTCCTTTTGTTAAGGTTGAGTTTTTCTTGTGAACAACTCTAACGTTGGTTTGAACGTGAAACAGTTTTCATCAATGTTGAAGAAGTTGTTCCTGGGAACAACTTTGACTTTATAAACAACTTTAGAGTGGTTTCCAAAAAGTAAAAGTTTATGTTATAGATAACGATAGAGTGGTTTATAAGATATTAAAGTTGTTTTTTTAATAAGGTTGAGTTATTCTAGGGAACAACTCTAAAATTGGATTGAACGTCAAACTGGTCTCAATAAACGTTGAAAATGTTCCCAATGAGAAGTTGTTCCTGGGAACAACCTAGACATTATTGATAATGTTAGAGTGGTTTTCAAAAAATAAAAGTCGTTCACTATGTTATGGTTGAGTTGCCCCCGGGAACAACTGTAACATTGGTTAGAAAGTGAAAGTGGTTTTCGTCAACGCTGAAGTTTTTCCCAATGAGAAGTTGTTCCTGGGAACAACTTTGACGTTATAGATAACGTTAAAGTGGTTTCCAAAATATAAAAGTTATTGTCTTTATTACGGTTGAGTGGTTCCTAGGAACAACTCTAACGTTGGTTAGAAAGTCAGACTTGTTTCAATCATCGTTGAAAATGTTCCCAACGAGAAGTTGTTACCGGGAACAACTTAGACATTTTAGATAACGTTAGAGTTGTTTTCAAAATATACAAGTTGTTCTCTTTGTTAAGGTTGATTGGTTCCTGGGAACAACAGTAACTTTGTTTGAAACGTTAAGCCGGTTTCAATCAATGTTGAAGTTGATCCCAATGAGAAGTTGTTCCCGGGAACAACTTTGACGTTATAGAGAATGTTAGAGTGGTTTCCAAAATGTAAGAGTTGATCCCTTTATTAAGGTTGAGTGGTTCCCGAGAGTAACTCTAATGTTGGTTAGAACGTCAAACTGGTTTCAATCAACGTTGAAAATGTTCCTAACGAGAAGTTGTTCCTAGTAAAAAACTTAGAGGTTATAGATAATGTTAGAGTGGTTTTAAAAATAAAAAAGTTGTTCGCTTTGTTAAGGTTATGTGGTTCCTGGGAACAACTGTAACGTTGGTTGTAACGTCAAACTGGTTTCAATAAATGTTAAATTTGATCCCAACGAGAAGTTATTCCTGGGAACAACTTAGACATTATCGATAACGTTAAAGTGGTTTCTAAAATATAAAAGTTGTTCCCTCCATTAAGGTTGAGTGGTTCTACGGAAAAAATTTAACGTTGGATAGAACGTTAAACTGGTTTCAATAAACATTGAAAATGTTCCTAATGAGAAGTTGTTCCATGTTATAGATAACGTTTTGTTTTCAAAGTATAAAAGTTGTTCTCTTTGGTAAGGTTGAGTTGTTTCCGGGAACAACTATAACATTGGTTGGAACGTCAAACTTGTTTCAATCAATGTTGAAGTTGATCCCAATGAGAAGTTGATCCCAACGAGAAGTTGTTCCCGAGCACAACTTAGACGTTATAGATAACCTTAGAGTGGTTTCCTAAATATAAAAGTTGTTTCCTCCATTAAGGTTGAGTGGTTTCCGGGAACAAATCTTACGTTGGTTGGAACGTCAAACTGGTTCAAACAAATGTTGAAGTTGACCCGAACGCAAAGTTGTTCCTAGGAAACAAGTTAGACGGTATAGATAACGTTAAATTTGTTTCCAAAATATAAAAGTTGTTCCCTTTATTATGGTTGAGTGGTTCGGAGAAACAACTCTAACGTTGGTTAGAACGTGACAGTGGTTTCCATCAACGTTGAAGTTGTTCCCAACGAGAAATTATTTTCGAGAACAACTTTGACGTTATAGATAATGTTAGAGTGGTTTCCAAATTATAAAAGTAGTTCCCTTTGTTAATGTTGAGTTTTTATCGGGAACAACTCTAACGTTGGTTAGAACGTGAAAGTGGTTTTCATCAACGTTGAAGTTGTTCCCAATAAGAAGTTATTCCTGGGAACAACTTTGATGTTATAGATAACGTTAGAGTGGTTTCCAAAATATAAAAGTTGAACCCTTTTTTAAGGTTGAGTGGTTCCCGGGAAGAACTCTAACGTTGGTTAGAACGTCAAACTAGTTTAAGTCAATGTTGAAAATATTCTCAACGAGAAGTTGCTCCCGGGAACAACTTAGATGTTATAGATAACATTAGAGTAGTTTTCAAAATATAAAAGTTGTTCCCTTTGTTAAGGTTGAGTGTTTCTCGGGAACAGCTGTAACATTGGTTGGAACGTTAAACTGGTTTCAATCAACGTTGAAGTTGTTCTCAACGAGAAGTTCTTCCCGGGAACAGCTTTGATGTTATAGATAACGTTAGAGTTGATTACAAAATATAAAAGTTTTTCCTTTGTTAAGGTTCAGGGTTCCCGGTAACAACTCTAACATTGGTTAGAACGTGAAAATGGTTTCCATCAACGTTGAAGTTGTTCCCGGGAACAACTTTGACGTTATAGATAACGTTAGAGTGGTTTCTAAAATATAAAAGTTGTTTCCCTTATTAAGGTTAAGTGGTTCCCAGGAACAACTCAAACGTTGGTTAGAATGTCAAACTGGTTCAATGAACGTTGAAAATGTTCCCAACGAGAAGTTGTTCCCGGAAAAAACATAGATGTTATATATAACGTTAGAGTTGTTTTCAAAATATAAAAGTTGTTCCCTTGGTTAAGGTTCAGTGGATCCCAGGAACAACTTTAACGTTGGTTAGACCGTGAACGTGGTTTCAATCAATGTTGAAGTTGTTTCCAACGGGAAGTTGTTCCTAGGAACAACTTTGACGTTATAGATAACGTTAGAGTGGTTTCCAATATATAAAAGTTGTTCTCTTTGTTAAGGTTGAATGGTTCCCGGGAACAACTCCAACGTTGGTTAGATTGTGAAAGTGGTTTCCATCAACGTTAAATTTATTCCCAACGAGAAGTTATTTCCATAAAAACTTTGACGTTGTAGAAAACGTTAAAGTGGTTCCAAAATATAAATGTTGTTCCATTTTTTTAAGGTTGAGCGGTTCCTGGGAGCAACTCTACCGTTGGTTAGAACGTGAAAGTGGTTTCAATCAACGTTGAATTGTTCGCAACGAGAAGTTCTTCCTAGGATCAACTTTGATGTTCTTCCCAAGAAAAACTTTGATGTTATAGATAATGATAGAGTGGTTTCCAAAATATTAAAGTTGTTTATTTTAATAAGGTTGAGTTGTTATAGGGAACAACTCTAACGTTGGTTTGAATGTCAAACTAGTCTTAATAAACGTTGAAAATGTCCCCAACGAGAAGTTGTTTCTTGTAACAACCTAGAAGTTATAGATAACGTTAGAGTGCATTTCAAAGTATAAAAGTCATTCCCTTTGTTACGGTTGAGTGGTTCCCGGTAACAACTGTAACATTGGTTTATACGTGAAAATGGTTTTCGTCAACGCTAAAGTTGTTCCCAACGAGAAGTTGTTCGTGGGAAAAACTTTGACGTTATAGATAACGTTAGAGTGGTTTCCAAAATATAAAAGTTGTTCCCTTTATTAAGGTTGAGTGGTTCCTAGGAACAACTCTAACGTTGGTTAGAACATCAAGCTGGTTTCAATCATCGGTAAAAATGTTCCCAAAGAAAAGTTGTTCCCGGGAACAACTTAGACAATATAGATAGCGTTAGAGTGTTTTTCAAAATATAAAAGTTGTTCTCTTTGTTATGGTTGAGTGGTTCTCGGGAACAACTGTAACGTTGGTTTGAACTTCAAGCTAGTTTTAATCAACGTTGAAGTTGTTCCCTGGAACAACTTTGATGTTATAGATAACGTTAGAGTGGTTTCCAAAATATAAAAGTTGTTTTTTATATTAAGGTTGAGTGGTTCCTAGGAACAACTGTAACATTGGTTTAATATGTTAAACTGGTTTCAATCAACGTTGAAGTTCTTCCCAACATGAAGTTCTTCCCAGGGACAACCTTGACGTTACAGATAATGTTAGAGTGGTTTCCAAAATCTAAAAGTTGTTTCCTTTGTTAAGGTTGAATGGTTCCTGGGAACAACTCTAACGTTGGTTAGGACGTGAAAGTGGTTTCCTTCAACATTGAAGTTTTTGTTGGGGTTTATGCCCTAAAAATGTAATTTGTAAATGGATTTATGAAATAAATAAAAGGAAAAGTTCAATTCATTCATGTTGTGTTGTTTATTTTATAACTGGTACATATATTTAACATCCAAGATTGCCAGATGTAATCTCTAACTGTGTATATGAGTGTCATATATGGATGAATACAATAAGAGACGTGCAATCTAAAGAGTCCATAGATAGCAAATAAAGTTGGGTACTTTATTTGTGGTTAATCTATAGCTGTGGTCCATTCTGAATGTATGATGATTCTATCCTGAATCATTCATATGAGATGTGGGAATGGAGGCACCTTGTATGATGTGATCATATAGGACTGGGCAATGATCTATATGAATCTCTCACCAAGATCCGTTTACCGATGAGATTCATATATATCAACAAACGATGGCTATATGTGGGTGATCTTAATCCTGAGTGTCTTATCGACTCCTTCAGGTTAGATCGTGGTCTTTGATATACCATGGGTGAGGTCGGATGCTGTTCCCGATCAATATGCTCCTTATGTTGGGATTACGGTTTGGCTTGTGGCTGGGAAGGTTTGTACAAAATAGGGGAATCCACTCTTTCTTGTGAGAAGTAGATGGTAGTTCCCTTAAGGGTTGATTCGGGGCATGGACAATATGAGCACTCTCTTAATTCCGTAAGGAAATAGGATTTATTATCCATTAGAGAATCAATGGTATTTAATGGTTATATGTGATTAGAGGGGTATAACAGACATTTTGACCCAGCTCTAATTATGAACTACTGTGGAGGATCACACCATATGTTATAGCTATATCGATGGACACCGAGTTGTAGCGGTCTGTGTAAAAGCGTCTGCAGTTGAGAGAGTGCAACTTCGGGTTTTTAGTGGAATAACTCCGGAGTTAATAATCAAGCAATATTAATTAAAGAGTTTAGTTAATGATTCCGATGATTATTGGAGCTCAAAATACTGTAGGTCTACTAGGTCCCCTTGTTAGCCCGATCGATTTAGGTAACAAGGGTCAAGGTAAATTAATTGGACTGTCCAATTAATTGTGTTACAAAAGTGACACGTATATATTCGGGAATTAATTGAATAATGAGATTATTTAATTAATAAATGTTAATAGTTAAATTAATTAAATAATTAGATTATTTAATTATATTGATAATTATGCATTGGATGTAAATTGGTGTGTGCACATATATAAGTGTTTGTATAGAATACAAACAAAGAATATATATATATATATATATATATATATATATATATATATATATATAATTGGTTTTAGCTTGGGTGTGAGATCAATAAATATATATATAAAAGCCACGCACAGGCGTGAAATCTTGATATATATTTATAAAAGAAGCCAAATAGAATTTTGTGTGACAAAAAGAAGCAGCAGAGGGTGATATATATATATATATTTAGCATAGGCGTGGAGATATTTTTGTAAAAAAAGGTACAGGCGTGATATAGTTAGATATATATATATATATATATTTGGCTGTGTAATGAGATTGTGTACATAAAAATAATACCAAATATTGAATTTCTTTACATCCTCCATTCAAGTTCCTGAGACCTGTGACGCACACACACACAGTTACCAGATCCGGGTGATAGCGAGGAAGATCGAGTGGTTCAGACATGAGCATATCGTAAAGTGAAGGAGCCTCCAATTGTTGGTAAGATTTTATTCTTCTCTTTATATTGATTACAATTTTCTGTGTTTACATATTGTATGTATTAGTTTCAAAAAATAAATACGATCCCAAGTTCACTGGTCCCAGATACAGATTGTGATATGTATACAAATTTTAAAACCTAGTTCCGCTACGTAACCGGTGAACGGGGTTCCAACAGTTTTTCCCAATGAGAAGTTGTTTCTGAAAACAAATTTGAAGTTATAGATAACGTTAGCGTGGTTCCAAAATATAAATGTTGTTCCATTTATTAAGGTTGAGTGGTTCCAGGGAACAACTCTACCGTTGGTTAGAACGTGAAAGTGGTTTCAATCAACGTTGAATTGTTCCCAACGAGAAGTTCTTCCCATGAACAACTTTGGTGTTCTTCCCAGGAACAACTTTGATGTTATAGATAACGATAGAGTGGTTTCCAGGATATTAAAGTTGTTTATTTTAATAAGGTTGAGTTGTTCTAAGGAACAACCCTAACATTGGATTGAACGTCAAACTGGTCTCAATAAGTGTGAAAATGTTCCCAACGAGAAGTTATTCATGGGAACAACCTAGACGTTATAGATAACGTTAGAGTGGTTTTCAAAATATAAAATTCGTTCCCTATGTTACGGTTGAGTGGCTCCCAAGAACAACTGTAATGTTGGTTAGAAAGTGAAAGTGGTTTTCGTCAACGCTGAAGTTGTTCCCAATGAGAAGTTGTTCCCAATGAGAAGTTGTTCCTGGGAATAACTTTGACGTTATAGATAACGTTAGAGTGGTTTCCAAAATATAAAAGTTGTTCCCTTTATTAAGGTTGAGTGGTTCCCGGGAACAACTCTAACGTTGCTTAGAAATTCAGACTGGTTTCAATCATCGTTGAAAATGTTCCCAACGAGAAGTTGTTCCTGGGAACAACTTAGTCGTTTTAGATAACGTTAGAGTGGTTTTCAAAATATTAAAGTTGTTCTCTTTGTTAAGGTTGAGTGGTTCTCGGGAACAACTGTAACATCGTTAGGAATGTCAAGCCAGTTTCAATCAACGTTGAAGTTGATCCCAACGAGAAGTTGTTCCCGGGAACAACTTTGATGTTACAGATAACGTTAGAGTGGTTTCCAAAATATAAAAGTTGTTCTTTTTATTAAGGTTCAGTGGTTCCCGGGAACAACTCTAACATTGGTTAGAAAGTCAAATTGGTTTCAATCAATGTTGAAAATGTTCCTAATGAGAAATTATTTCCGGGAACAACTTAGACGATATAAATAACATTAGAATGGTTTTAAAATTATGAAAGTTGTTCCCTTTGTTAAGGTTGAGTTATTCCCGGGAACAACTGTAACGTTGGTTAGAATGTCAAACTGGTTTCAATCAACACGTTAAAGTTGATCCGAACGGGAAGTTGTTCCTGGGAACAACTTAATATTTGTAGATAACGCTAGAGTCGTTTCCAAAAAAAAAAAGAGTTGTTCCCTCCATTAAGGTTGAGTGGTTCCCGAGAACAAATCTTACGTTGGTTGGAACATCAAACTGGTTTCAGTCAACGTTGAAGTTGATCACAACAAGAAGTTGTTCTCGGGAAACGATTTAGATGTTATAGAAGTTATAGTCTTTTCCAAAAGATAAAAGTTGTTCCCATTATTATGGTTGAGTGGTTCCTAGGAACAACTCCAACGTTGGTTAAAAGGTGAAAGTGGTTTCCATCAACGTTGAAGTTGTTCCCCGGAAAAAAACTTTGACATTATAGATAACGTTGGAGTGGTTTCCAAAATATAAAAGTTGTTCTTTTTGTTAAGGTTGAGTGGTTTGCAGGAGTAACTCTAACGTTGGTTAGAACGTAAAAGTGGTTTTCATCAACGCTGAAGTTGTTCCCACCGAGAGGTTGTTCCCGAGAACAAATTTGACGTTACAGATAACGTTAGAGCGGTTTCCAAAATTTGAAAGTTGTTCCGTTTGTTAAGGTTGAGTGGTTCCCGGGAACAACTCTAACATTGGTTAGAACGTGAATGTGGTTTTCATCAACGTTGATGTTGTTCCCAACGAGAAGTTCTTCCCGGGAATAACTTTGATGTTACAGATAATGTTAGAGTTGTTTCCAAAATTTAAAAGTTTTTCTCTTTGTTAAGGTTCTGTGGTTCCTGGTAACAACTCTAACTTTGGTTAGACCAAAAAATTGGTTTCCATCAATGTTGATGTTGTTCCCAACGAGAAGTAGTTCCCAGGATAAACTTTGACGTTATAGATAACGTTAGAGTGGCTTCCAAAATATGAAAGTTGTTCCCATTGTTTAGGTTGAGTGGTTCCCGGAAACAACTCTAACATTGGTTAGTACGTGAAAATGGTTTTTATCAACGTTGAAGTTGTTCCCAACGAGAATTTGTACCTGAGAACTGTTAGGAAAAAACGGTTCAAAATGCAACGGATGTTAGGGTTATGATCGATAGCAAGAGTATAATATTTTTTTTGACAATCTTTTCATATTAATAAAGTGATTTCTAGTTTAACAAATCTTATAGCATTTACAGTTTATTTATTATAATTGTCAAAAGTAAATAATCATAAGTTTAAACGACTATGAGAAAAGAAGAATTGTTCCTACATCTAGATATGTATGAGTTAGAAACAGTTCTTTAGTTAGTCTTGAATAATATTCACAACTTAAGATAAAAGGTTGGGCGCTTTTATCTTGTCAAAGTTATAGATTCTTTTGTTGGCATTTGAGTGAGATCAAATGTGTTATGATGAGTCTAAAATCATCAAAGTGTGGTGTCTTTAGGCAAAAGAATCTAGTGCACTAGGTGTATTGAATAGGATCACAATGAATTAATTTATCCACAACCGTCAGTGGATAAAAGTTTTTCACTTGAAGACAATCGGAGAGTCTATCTCAATCTTGAGATAAATGATGGAATTATGGTTGCAAGTGTTATCATTTGAGCTATCAATGAGTACATTTATATAGCATAGTCTATCCTCGATAGTTTGGTTGTATTCATTTGTTAATCGATAGAGGACTTCATTTATAGATATGGACATCGTGGCTCCATTTATTAAATGAGAGTAGAATGTCATCATATGGATTTTTTGAGGTATTGGATATTAAATCTTAACATTAAGTTTTCAATAGTGTCTATTGAAACATGGCTACTGGACAAGTCAAAATATCCAAGTTCAAAATGTGGTCGTTTGAGTAAATATGGTACCTTAGAGAGCTATAGACGGTCTATGAGCTCTTGACGATACCGATATTCTTCACAAGGATACACTTTCTCTAATAAGGTTGTCTAGGGTATGAATCAGTAACATCAACTTATTCATTCTTTATTTAAGAGTTCAATTTTAGTTCTGTAGTGGAATGAACTAAAATTAAATAGATCGGACCTAAGTGAATCATTTGTTGATTGTGATTAGGTTATGTCTATTGGAGCTTAAATTTAGATAGCCCGCCAAGATTTCCAATCCACACGAACTTGCATGGATCACTTGATATATTCTACCGGACCAATTTAGGGGTCCATCTATAATTGTATTAAGACATGTGAGCTTGTTTCTTTTTGTAAGAATAGGTCTAGTTCACATGTGGATTTTTTATTAAGGTCCAATGAATTTAATAAAATAAGAAAAATAATATATGGCTTATATATATGGTATGGGCGGTAGGCTATTTAGTATAAATTAATTATATTATATTATTTTATTATTTAATTAAATGGAAATTAATTAATTTGTTTGATTAATTAATTATTTAATTAAAAGTAAAAAAAAAATTCTATTAAGAGTTGGTCTCCTAATATTATACTATTGTTGGTAGTATAATTAATATTAAAGACTATATTTGATAAGTAGATAAATAAAAGGAGTTATTTATCTAATCAAATTAGGAAGTCTTTAATATGGTTACAAACACACTATTGAGTTGGATTAGGATTCTTGGTGTAGGATAGTATTCTTTTTTGAAAAGGATTATTAACCACCAAGTAATTCTACCTAAGGAAAGTAATTTCAAGAGAAGATTTCGGCTAGCCTAGGTAATTCTAAGAGTGAATTTCGGCCAGCCCTAGCATAATTTCAAGAGAAGATTTCGGCTAGCCTAGGTAATTCTTTGTGGAGAGAATACGGTTATCATAGGAATTTTGAGGGAGAAAAATCTTATTTTACTCTAGGCAAAATTCAATCAACTCTAAGAAATAGTGTGTGATTCGGGAAAGAAGAAATAGGAAGAAAGAACGTTTGGTTTTCGATAGTACACTAGTAGCCTTTACATCAAAAGGTTTTGTGTACAACATCGAATCAAGGTTCACGCGAGTTTCAATCAAATTGATTGATAATTCAAAAGTGACCTAACATTCTTTGTTTTCTTCTTGGATTTTTGTAACTAACAAAGAGAAAGATTTTGTTTGTTTCCATCCTCAGGTATACGATTTAAAGAAAGGGAGCTCATGTTAGGTTTTAGTTTGTGTTGGCATTAATTTCATATCAAAATGATGTTTACTTGTAATGATTTAGTTGTTTAGATTCATGATGATTCAAGCTTCAAAGAAGAATGAACAAGTCAAAGCAAGTTCAAAGTCTTCAAAGAGAAAGGATGTAATATGGTTCTACAAAGGTATACTAAGACCTTATCTTTATCTTACAAGGCTTAGGCATACACAAACAATTCATACATTTGTGTCCCTGCATCGTTGTGCACCATTATAGGCACACACATACAATTTATTCATATGTGTCCCTGCATCGTTGTGCACCATGTATAATACAGTCACACACTTGAAGATGAATGCTCATGCATTGGTATGGAAATAACATGCTTTGGAAAATGCATGATTGGAGACTATCTCTATGTAGTTTGCATTCTAGTGTGAATTCTTTTTATTAGTGTATATGTTCGTGTAACATGGATATTGAACTTGATTTTAGTCTTAAATCATTCTTGATTGAGTTTCGGTCATTTTGGTTACTCATACTATTGATTTCAAGTTCTAAGTCAAAAGATACTACACTTTCAACTCATGTTGCATACATTGTCTTCGTCCTCGTATATGAAGTCGAATTATTTTTTTCAGGGTTGAGTATCTTATATGTCCATGTCCGTGTGAGAGTTACGGTTAATAATCCACAAACGTATTTGAATTCCGAGTTCAGAGGCCGGAGAACGGTCAAAGAACGCGAAGGAAGGTAGAAGGAAAAAGAAGACAGCAAAACACTTCTTTCCCGAGATGGCGCGTGGCCATCTCGGGGCAGAAGGCTTGCTGCCCCGAGGTGCCCACGCACCATCTCAGGCAGCAAGCATGGTTGTCTGCTTCTTGCCCCTCTTGGTCATTTCACATGCCCAATTTTCCCTCTCATTTATATTCCTTTTCCCTCTCACATTTCATTCTAAGAAGAAATTTAAACTTGTGTGCAGAAATTTTCTCTCTACATTTTCTCACCTTCCAAACACCATAACTTCTTCATTTGAACTCCGACTTGAGTGATTCAAAGTTGAGAGTGTTTTTATATTCATCCTCCATCTTTTCTGTGAAGGTTGGATTGAGTTTTATTGCTTTTTGTGGGCTCTAAACACACAAAAACGGGACTGCACCTAAATCAACTAAGATATTGATTTTCTCTTAAAGTTTTCTCTAAAGAAGAATGCCAAGCCTAGAGGCAAGTCTTTTAAGGAAAAGGGAGTTACGAGAACATCATCTCCAAGGAATGAGTAGAATAGTCAAGCCATGAACAAGAAAGATGTTCAATGCTATAATTGTCATGGTTTCGATCACTTTGCTAGTGAGTGCACCAAGAAGCCATCTAAGAAAGACAAGAAAGATAAAGTGTTGGCGGCTTCTCATTCTCCACTAGATGTTGGTGGTACAATATCTTTGAACAAGAACTTTGATGCAAATCATCATGGAAGCTCTAGTTGTTGGAAAAGATAGAAAAGCTTGAAGAAGCTAGAGATAATGCTCAATGAGAAGTAGTTGAGAAGGATGATTTGATCAAGAAACAACTAGATGAGTTTGTAGTTGTCACTCGTAGACTTCTTGGTGAAAAAGGTGATATTATAAAGAAGGTTAGAGAACTTGAAAAGATAAACCTTGAGAAGGATAATGTGATATCTTCTTTGAAGAAGAGAGAACAAGAATTGATGGAAAGGATAGACACGGCTAAGGAATCCATCAAGGACTTAGTGAATGATTCGGTAAGTGTGTCTAGTGCTAGGAATCTTGTTAACTCTCGTAGTGGAGAAGACGACTTGGTAGTTAAAGAGGAGCTCTTGGAAGCACCACTTCCTACTCACTTTGATGAAGTCGTGATTGATAAGAAACCACACAAGAAGAGAAGATCAAAAGCCAAGAAGAAGTTGGTGAACAAGGTAACTTTGCAAACTCCTAGTGAAGCTAGTACAACTCCAAAAGGTACAATCTCATCTTTTATTCCAATTTACCATTATTGCAACACAATAGGTCACATTAAGCCTAGGTGTTATAAATATATAGAAAAATGCAAATTAGGAAATGGATTTAGAGATAAAGAGATTAAACTTCAACTTGAACATGCTAAGGTCTTGAAGGTTGAGAAACATGATAATATTGCTAAGCATGAGAAGAAGTTGTGGAGTAGAAACAATACTAATCTTGTTCAACTTGACAAAGCTTTTATTGATAATGTTAAGGAGGAGTGTGTTAATGATATTCTTGTTAATCAAGTCATTGAAGGACTTTACTCCAGATTTAACATTGTTGTCAAGGATGACATTGGAAATGTTTGTGTAGGTACACCCAAGAACAAGTGGTTGAAGGGTGAGTGCTATTATCACTAATATAAGAAGCACATGTGAGATAACTTTGAGACTATATATCAATTATGTTGAGAATTCTTGCTTGCTAGCTTTAAATACTCCATGTATTGATATGAACTTGGTTATCTCACATCATGTTTGTTATGATGGTCAAAATTTGTTGATTAACTTTAGAGAAGTTCTTTTGATATATGTGTTGATTGAGTTGAGATATTTTGCTTTTTATACTCTTGTTGTGAAACATCGTCAACTTGGTGTCATGAGGACATTCAAGGCAAGAGTGCTCATAAAAAGAGCGGAAGTATGATATTTGGTGAATATAATGTGCAAAAAGGTATCTCTATACTCTAATGCATGTTCTCTTAGATATTCGTCTTTTGACTCAATTTTTGATATACATCTCATAGCATGTCATATTAGAGAATTTTGTATAGCATACGTATGGTTCTCATTGACATTTACTATTTTAGGATCTAATAGTGATATTGTTCACATTGATCTTAACTTTGATGATTGTTTGTGTATAGTATATTGAGTGGCACTACTTTTGAAAATATGCGCTTCATATTCTTTGAAAGATACTCATTAGAGAAGTAATGATCTTGAATAAGTCTCTACTTACTGCTCTTAGATCATATGCTTATGAGCCATAAAATCTTTGTTTTCTAAAATTGCACCTTGCTTCTCTTATATGTTTTGCTAGTATGTTGAGTTTACTAATATGTAAACATTAGATACACCTTAAATTTTTTATGCTTGAGTACATTTAAAATGACCTATGGTTAGTATCCATTTTGCTTTGGCAATTACATAGAACTCAACGAGCACCTTCATGAAAAGGGCTACACACATTGTGATGAGTGAAAGCCGTTATGGAGTGAATATTGTTTACGTTTAAAAAAATGGAGAAAAATCAAAGCAGTGTTGAAATGAAATCATAAAAAAAAACTTTGATTCAAAGCCTAAAAAGAAAAAGGAGGAAGGCTTAAAAAAGAGTATAGTTGAAAATCAAATGAGCTCGGGTTGAAAAACAAAAATGAGATGACGAGCCACATGCACACACATGCTCATATGTTGAAATCTATTCTCTTAAAAGCAAAAAATTCTGGATGATAGTCGGTATGACTTTTTATGGAAAAAGCTTAAGATGAATAGTTGTTGGAAATTGTTTGCATGTTGATTATCAAACTACTTCTTGATATATATTTGAAGCATATATCTCACACACACACTTTGTTTATGAGTATGATGATATTTTAGCAATTGTTGAAGAATTATGAGAGAACTTGAAAAATCTTTGTGTATCTCTCTTAGGATATGCAGCTTATTTTGTTGATATTTCTTCAAATTGCTTGAATGTGTGATTGTGTGAACATCTTTGTGAACTTTATGCTATCATTGATTTTAGTTATAACATTTATCAAGGGGGAGCATTGTATGCTAGACATTGTTCTCTTTTATGATATGTTCACATGCTTCATTTTGTTACATGTTGGCATATTTTGACTTAATGATACTTGTAAAATATTACTCACTATCTTTGTCTTGCATGATGATTCATTCTTAAGTCATATGTCTTTGTGTTTATATATTTGTGACTAATATGCTTGTTTTGTCTTTCACTCACTTTTGTTGTATGTATATAGCTTCTCATATCACAAGAACAAATGGGAAAACTAAGGTTACTTGAAGTGGAAATCAATCGAATCCCATTGTGAAAGCCAAGTCTACCTCAAAAGGATCCAAAGCTTAAAGGTCAAAGGATTTAGGTATCTTTGGAACTAAGAAGATATTTCGAGAGAGAGGCATTGACTTAGGTAAGTGTAAAGATTCTTATGTTCTTAAAAGCATTAAGATAGGAATTGGGAATCTTGGGTGAGCATGTTAGGAATCGTGAATGATACTCATGTTAGAGAGTTTTATCTTGAATATAGAGAGAGTGCCACCTTATTGGATGCTTTGATGAAGATTAGGGGTGTTGTGTTTTGAGTTAACCCGGTAAACATTAACAAGTTTCTTGGCTATCTAGTGTTATTGATTTAAACTTTCTAGATGTTGATATCATTGAGAATCTTAATATCGTGGGTAGAACTCTATGTGACAATGCTTCTTTTGAGTGAAAAGGTAGAGCATATATTAGTCAACATGAGTTAACTAAGGCTAGTGCATTTTGGCATCTTTTTATTTGCACAAATATTATTGGATCTTCGAATTCAACCGAGTTGAATAAAGACAAGATCAAAATAGTGTATGCCTTGGTGACTAATCAACCTATAAACCTTGGGGATCTACTTATGCTTCATATTGATAGTGCGGCTTTCTTAACTAGAGGTGATAAAAAGCTTGCATTACCGGGGTTTATAACTTATTTGTGTTTAGCTCGTGGTGTTAAGAGTAGAGGAGATGATGTGTTGGTACAATCCTTGGAAAAGTATATTGATAAACGTGTGTCATACATGTCATATAAGGATAAGGGTAAGACATGTGATACTTTTGGACTATTTAGTAGTTCTCAAGTTGATTGTCAAGAGACTTGCACAAACATTCTTCCGGATTGGGCTTTACAATTGAAGAAGAAGGTTTATGAACTTAGTGCTATAGTTGTTAAACAAGATGCTAGAATAAAAGAGTTCAAGGAGTGTATTGCTTCAAGTTCAAGACCACCTCTCAAGCATTATGTTAGATCAACTACACGCACATCTTTCTTTGGCGGACCATGTAGCTAGTATTTGAGTCTTGTGGTATATTTTGTACCTTTTGGCAGCATTTCATGTCAAAAAGGGGGAGAAAGAGATGCTAGTTACTTAGTTTCTTTGTATGTTGTTTTTGTGAACTTTAAAACTTTCAATGGCATGTAATAATTAGTTTTAAGATTTGGTTAAGAATTCTTGTATTTTGGCATGTATTGAGGGGGAGATACATGTATTTGTGAACTTAATTGTATATTCTTGTCCATATTTTATGTTTCCATTTGTTGTTTTTCTCTTGTATATGCATTGTGCTTTGAGATGATTTGTAAGTTGCTTCAAGAGAAGATCAAGATGAAGTTCAAGAGTTGGTGAAGATTAGTTATAGGAATCTTACTCATTGTAATGTGAGGGAGTGATTTTGTGACCTATCTTCTTTTTTATATTTACAGTAAATGCATAGGTGTTTTGACATGGAATTTTCCAAAGGGGGAGATTGTTAGGTTTTAGTTTGTGTTGGCATTAATTCCATATCAAAATGATGTTTACTTGTAATGATTTAGTTGTTTAGATTCATGATGATTCAAGCTTCAAAGAAGGATGAACAACAAGTCAAAACATCTTCTAAGTCTTCAAAGAGAAATGATGCAATTTGGTTCTACAAAGGTATACTAAGACCTTATTTTTCTCTTACAAGGCTTAGGCACACACACACAATTCATACATTTGTGTCCCTGCATCGTTGTGCACCATTATAGGCATACAGATGCAATTCATTCATATGTGTCCCTACATCGTTATGCACCATGTATAACACATTCACACGCTTGAAGATGAATGATCATGCATTAGTATGGAAATAACATGTTTTGGAAAATGCATGATTGGACACTATCTCTATGAAGTTTACCTTCTAGTGTGAATTGTGTTTGTTTGTGTATATGTTTGTATAACATGGATATTGAACTTGAATTTAATCTTAAATCATTCTTGATTGAGTTCCGGTCATTTCGGTTACTCATACTATTGATTTCAAGTTCTAAGTCAAAAGATACTACACTTTCAACTCATGTTGCATACATTGTCTTTGTCTTTGTATATGGAGTCAAATTATTATTTTTTTGGGTTGAGTATCTTATATGTCCATTTTAGTGTGACAGTTACATTTTGTAATCTGCAAACGGATTCGAATTCTAGGTTCGGAGGCCGGAGAACGGAAATCAACTGAAATCATACATGTTTAGTTAGGTTTTGATATTTCCTATGCTTTCAAATGTTTGGGATTGTATTGTGCTAGCTTTGATTCTGGGACTATTTGATGATCTTTGATTGATTGATTTTGTGAAAAATTGTTCCTCACATGTATTAGGCTCTCTTGGCCGAATTCTCACATAATACCTGTTCTTATGTTCTTTTGAGCTATTCATGTGTTTTATTGAATCAATGAATAGGAATATGCTCTAGAACTTTAGCTTAAATCTAAATGACTTTGTCATATGATTTTAGCATGTTTTTGGTTTGTGTCATTTAAACTTGATCTTGTGATTTACTGAACATATCTTGTGATTCAAGCTTAGATCTATGCATGTATATAGGTTGTGATTAATGTTGAACATATCTAAAATGATCTAGACGATTTAAACATGCATGATTGACTAGACTACATTTGATTTGTGTATTCATGCTCATGTATAGTATTTTCCATAGGATGTGTTGATCATAGCATTCTATGTTGCGTGCTTGTTTGGGTTTTGCAATCATGATCACCTAGATGCCTTGTGAGAAGGACGTCTTGACAATAGGTGTGAGACCTATGTTCTAGAGCAAGAAGTCTTGGCAAGAGGTGTGAGACCTTGGATTGTCAAGCAAGGAAGTCTTGGCTAGAGTCGGGAGGACTCGGATAGTCAAGCAAGAAGTCTTGCCTAGGGTCGTGAGGATTCGAATAGGTAAGGAAGGAAGTCTTAACTAGAGTCGGGAGGACTAGGATAGTTGAGCAAGAAGTTTTACCTTGGGTCGTGAGGATCTGGAAAGGTGAGCGAGGAAGTCTTGACAAGATGTGTGAGGCCTCGGATTGTTGAGCATGAGGGTGACATCTTCTTGAGTAGGATAGGAGGGTAGTTTCTAGGTGAACAGGTCAGTTGAGAGATTGTAGTTGTCTTATCTACTAGTGGATTTTGTTTGCCGGTGGTTGCTAACCCGTGGATGTTTCCTCTTCGGAAGTTTACCAGGTTATATCTTGTGTCAACTTCTATCTATTCGTATCTCTCTAGTATTTGTATTTTTTATTTGAATTCTATGGATAGAACTCTTTACGTAAGTTGACTTCCTTTCTATAATATAGATTGTGTATGTGTTACCATTACTTGTTTGTATCACACTTTATTTGTCTTTATATATTGATTAAGTCTCTTTAATTAATATATATATTGTGATACAAGCAATCTGGAGGGACAAAATTTTGTTTGTTTTTAAGAGAGTCGAAAAAGGTGTCTAACCTAATCACCTCCCCCTAGGTTAGCCTTGAGCATTTAACTGTGTTTGTATTTTCATTCAATTGATTTCCACTTTCGGTAACCTTAGTTCTTCCCATTTGTTCGTATGTTATAAGATGCTATATACATACAACAAAAGTGAGTGAAAGACAAAACAAGCATATTAGTCACAAATATATAAAAACAAAGACATATGACTTAAGAATGAATCATCATGCAAGACAAAGATAGTGAGTAATATCTTACTAGTATCATTAAGTCAATATATGCCAACATGTAACAAAATGAAGCATGTGAACATATCATAAAAGAGAACAATGTCTAGCATACATTGCTCCCCCTTGATAAATGCTATAACTAAAATCAATGATAGCATAAAGTTCACAAAGATGTTCACACAATCACACATTCAAGCAATTTGAAGAAATATCAACAAAATAAGCTTCATATGCTAAGAGAGATACACAAAGATGTTTCAAGTTCTCTCATAATTCTTCAACAATTGCTAAAATATCATCATACTCATAAAAAAAGTGTGTGTGTGAGAGGTATGCTTCAAATATATATCAAGAAGTAGTTTGAAAATCAACATGCAAACAATTTCCAACAATTATTCATCTTAAGTTTTTTCCATAAAAAGTCAAACCGATTATCATCCGGAATTTTTTGCTTTTAAAAGAATAGATTTTAACATATGAGCATGTGTGTGCATGTGGATCGTCATCCCATTTCTGTTTTTCAACCCGAGCTCATTTGATTTTCAACTATACTCCTTTTTAAGTCTTCCTCATTTTCTTTTTAGGCTTTGAATCAAAGTTTTTTTTTTATGATTTCATTTCAACACTTCTTTGATTTTTCTCCATTTTTTCTAAACGTAAACAATATTCACTTCATGACGGCTTTCACTCATCACAATGGTGTAGCTCTTTCCAACATAGGGTAGCTTTCACAACCAATGTGTGTAGCCCTTTTCATGAAGGTGCTCGTTGAGTTCTATATAATTGTAAAAAAAAAATGGATACTAACCATTGGTCATTTTAAATGAACTCAAGCTCAAAAACTTCATGGTGTATCTAATGTTTACATATTAGTAAACTCAACATACTAGCAAAACATATAAGAGAAGCAAGGTGCAATTTTAGAAAACCAAGATTTTATGGCTCATAAGCACATGATCTAAGAGCAGTAAGTAGAGACTTATTCAAGATCATTACTTCTCTAATGAGTAGCTTTCAAAGAATATGAAGCTCATATTTTCAAAATTAATGCCACTCAATATACTATACACAAACAATCATCAAAGTTAAGATCAATGTGAACAATATCACTATTAGATCCTAAAATCGTAAATGTCAATGAGAACCATATGTATGCTATACAAAATTCTCTAATATGACATGCTATGAGATGTATATCGAAATTTGAGTCAAAAGATGAATATCTAAGAGAACATGCATTAGAGTATAGAGATACCTTTTTGCACATTTTATTCACCAAATATCATACTTTCGCCCTTTTTATGAGCACTCTTGCCTTGAATGTCCTCATGACACCAAGTTGACGATGTTTCAAAACAAGAGTATAAAAAGCATAATATCTCAACTCAATCAACACATATATCAAAAGAACTTCTCTAAAGTTAATCAACAAATTTTGACCATCATAACAAACATGATGTGAGATAACCAAGTTCATATCAATACATGGAGTATTCAAAGCCAGCAAGCAAGAATTCTCAACACAATTGATATATAGTTTCAAAGATATCTCACATATTCTTCTTATTTTAGTGATAAGAGCACTCACCCTTTAACCATTTGTTCTTGGGTGTACCTACACAAATATTTCCAATATCATCATTGACAACAATGTTAAATCTAGTGTAAAGTCCTTCAATGACTTGATTAACAAGAATATCATTAACACACTCTTCCTTAACATTTTCGACACAAGCTTTGTCAAGTTAAACAAGATTAGTATTCTTTTTACTCCACAACTTCTTCTCATGCTTAGCAATATTATCATGTTTCTCAACTTTCAAAACCTTAGCATGTTCAAGTCGAAGTTTAATCTCCTTATCTCTAGATTCATTTCCTAATTTGCATTTTTCTATATATTTATAACACCTAGGCTAAATGTGACCTATTGTGTTTCAATAATGGCAAATTGGAATAAAAGATTGAGATTATACCTTTTGGAGTTGAACTAGCTTCATTAGGAGTTTGCAAAGATACCTTGTTCACCAACTTCTTCTTGGCTTTTGATCTTCTCTTCTTGTGTGGTTTCTTATCAATCACGACTTCATCAAAGTGAGTAGGAAGTGGTTCTTCTAAGAGCTCCTCTTCAACTACCAAGTCGTCTTCACCACTATGAGAGTTAACAAGATTCCTAACACTAGACACACTTACCGAATAATTCACTAAGTCCTTGATGGCCTCCTTCACCATGTCTATCTCTTCCATCAATTCTTGTTCTCTCTTCTTCAAAGAAGATATCACATTATCCTTCTTAAGATTTATCTTTTCAAGTTCTCTGAACATCTTCATAATATCCTGTTTCTCACTAAGAAGTCTATGAGTGACAACCACAAACTCGTATAGTTGTTTCTTGATCAAATCATCCTTCTCAACTACTTCTCTTTGAACATTATCTCTAGCTTCTTCAAGCTTTTCTATCTTTTCCAACAACTCAAGATTAGTAGGAATGGAACTAAAGCTTCCATGATGATTTGCATCAAATTTCTTGTTCAAAGATGTTGTACCATCAACATATAGTGGAGAATGAGAAGCCGTTAGAGCTACAAAGTTGCTCACCAAATCTTCATCACTTGAAGACTCATTACTAGAGCTCTCATTGTCACTAGAGTTATCATCAGTCCAAGTAGTCGCCAACACTTTGCCTTTCTTGTCTTTCTTAGATAGCTTCTTGGTGCACTCACTAGCAAAGTGACCGAAACCATGACAATTATAGCATTGAACATCTTTCTTGTTCATGGCTTGACTATTCTTCTCATTTCTTGGAGGCGATGTTATCTTAACTCCTTTTTCCTTAGAAGACTTGCCTCTAGGCTTGGCATTCTTCTTTAGAAACTTCTTGAACCTTTTAACCAAAAGAGCCATCTCTTCATTTTCATCATCACTCTCCTCCTCAATAGCATTGAGAGCGATTCCCTTACTTTCAAATCTTTGGCTTCAAGCACATCTCATAAGTTTAGAAAGACCCAAGCAACTGATCGATGTTCATACTATCCACATCCTTGCTTTCCTCAATGGCCGTCACCTTTGATTTGAATCTCATAGAAAGAGACTTAAGGATTTTCCAATTTAAACGCTCTTTTGAGATAGGTACTCCAAGTGCTTGACATTGGTTAGCAATATTAAGAAGCCGAAATTGGAAGTCTTCGAACTTTTCTTCTCCACTCATACTTAAACCTTCAAATTGTGATGCCAACATTTGAAGCCTCGATTTCTTCACCGCTAAGGTTCCTTTATTAGTAACTTGTAGAGTATCCCAAGCTTCTTTCGTGGATTCAAGATTTTGAATATAGGAGAATTGATGCCCATCAACTCCTCCAAAGATGGCATTCAAAGCACGTTGGTGCCATTTAGCAACCTCAAACTCATTCGTTGTCCATTCACTCATTGGCTTGAGTATCATGGTTCCATCCTCTTGAACCTTGGTAGGAGGACTATAACATTCTTCCACTACCATCCAAGCCCTTTCATCAATAGAGCGGATGTAGGCTTTCATCCTCAACTTCCAATACCCATAGTTAGTGCTTCAAAGTAATGGTGGCCTAGTATTTGAGGGTCTTTCCTCCATTACATCATATTGTAAACCCATGACTTCAAAAGCTTTGCAAAAACCGTGAATGTATCACCCGGACTCACACTAAGTGCAATCTACTATCTTGCTCTGATACCAATTGAAAATACAAACACGGTTAAATGCTCAAGGCTAACCTAGAGAGGAGGGGGGCGGGGGTGAATAGGTTAGACACCTTTTTCGACTCCCTTAGAAACAAACAAAAGTTTGTCCCTCTAGATTGCTTGTACCACAATATATATATATTAATTCAAGACACTTAATCAATATATAAAGACAAATAAATTGTGATACAAACAAGTAATGGTAACACATACATAATCTATATTATAGAAAGGAAGTCAACTTATATAAAGAGTTCTATCTATAGTATTCAAATAACAAATACAAATACTAGAGAGATAGAGATAGAGAGAAGTTGACACAAGATATAATGTGGTAAACCTCTGAAGAGGAAACATCCACGGGTTAGCAACCACCGGCAAACAAAATCCACTAGTAGATAAGACAAGTACAATCTCTCAAGTGACCCCTTCACCTAGAAACTACCCTCCTATCATACTCATGAAGATGTGACCCTCATGCTCAACAATCCAAGGCCTCACACCTCTTGTCAAGACTTCTTCTTTCACCTTTCAGGATCCTCACGACCCAAGGCAAGACTTCTTGCTCAACTATCTGAGTCCTCCTGACTCTAGTTAAGACTTTCTCGCTCACCTATCCGGATCCTCAAGACCATAGGCAAGACTTATTTCTTGACTATCCGAGTCCTCCCGACTCTAGCCAAGACTTCCTTGCTTGACAATCCAAGGTCTCACAACTCTTGCCAAGACTTCTTGCTCAACAACATAGGTATAACACCTATTGTTAGGACTTCCTTCTCACAAGGCATCTAGGTGATCATGATTGCAAAACGCAAACAAGCATGCAACATAGATTGCTATGATCAACACATCTTATGGAAAATACTAGACATGAGCATGAATACACAAATCAAATGTAGTATTTTCAATCATGCATGTTTAAATCATCTAGATCATTTAAGATATGTTAAACATTAATCACAACCTAGATACATGCATAGATCTAAACTTGAATCACAAGATATGTTCAATTAATCACATAATCAAGTTTAAAATCACATAAACCAAAAACATGCTAAAATCATATGACAAAGTCATTTAGATTAAAGCTAAAGTTCTAGAGCATATTCCTATTCATAGATTCAACAAAACACATGAATAGCTCAAAAGAACATAAGCACATGTATTATTGTGAGAATTCGGTCAAGAGAGCCTAATACATGTGAGGAACTATTTTTCACAAAATCAATTAATCAAAGATCATCAAATAGTCCTAGAATCATAGCTAGCACAATACACTCCCAAACATGTGAAAACACAGGCAAAATCAAAACCTAACTCAACATGTATGATTTCAATTGAAACTCAACCTAGCTTTAAAAGAGTTCAAAACTCAAATCAAAACACTCACAATACAGATATATAAGTTGAAGAAGAAAACCCAAGGCAATTGACCAAGTTTTAAATGAAAACTTTGAGAGAAAATCAATACCTTAGTTGATTTTGGTACAGACCCGTTTTTGTTTGTTTAGACTCCAAAAACAGCAATAAAACTCACTCAAACCTTCAGAGAAAATTTGGAGGATGAATAGAAAAACACTCTCAACTTTGAATCACTTATATCGGAATTCAAATGAAGAAGTTATGGTGTTTGGAAGGTGAGAAAATGTAGAGAGAAAATTTCTGCACACAAGTTTGAATTTCTTCTTAGAATGAACTGTGAGAGGGAAAGAAAGAAGCCAAAAGACAAAAATGACCCCCTTTGATATTGCTTCTCTGAGATGGCTCGTGGGCATCTTGGGGCAGCAAGGTGTTGCAGCCAAGATGGTCACGCGCCATCTCGGGTTGCACCTCTTCATTGCCTTCGTCCATGGTGAAATCCCCTTTCGCTTCCCTCGCATTCTTCGGCCGTTCTCCGGCCTCCAAACTTGGAATTCTAATCCATATATGGATTAAGAACCTTAACTCTCACATGGATATGGACATATAAGATACTCAACCTAGAAAATAATAATTCGACTCCATATATGAAGACGAAGACAATGTATGCAACATGAGTTGAAAGTGTAGTATCTTTTGACTTAGAACTTGAAATCAATAGTATGAGTAACCGAAATGACCGGAACTCAATCAAGAATGATTTAAGATTAAATTCAAGTTCAATATCCATGTTATACAAACATATACACAAACAAACACAATTCACACTAGAAGGCAAACTTCATAGAGATAGTGTCCAATCATGCATTTTCCAAAACATGTTATTTCCATACTAATGCATGATCATTCATCTTCAAGCATGTGAATGTGTTATACATGGTGCATAACGATGTAGGGACACATATGAATGAATTGTATGTGTGTGCCTATAATGGTGCACAACGATGCAGGGACACAAATGTATGAATTGTGTGTGTGTGCCTAAGCCTTGTAAGAGAAAGATAAGGTCTTAGTATACCTTTGTAGAACCAAATTGCATCATTTCTCTTTGAAGACTTAGAAGATGTTTTGACTTGTTGTTCATCCTTCTTTGAAGCTTGAATCATCATGAATCTAAACAACTAAATCATTACAAGTAAACATCATTTTGATATGGAATTAATGCCAACACAAACTAAAACCTAACATTGAATCCCGTTGTGAAAGCCAAGTCTACCTCAAAAGGATCCAAAGCTTAAAGGTCAAAGGATTTAGGTATCTTTGGAACTAAGAAGATATTTCGAGAGAGAGGCATTGACTTAGGTAAGTGTAAAGATTCTTATGTTTTTAAAAGCATTAAGGATAGGAATTGGGAATCTTGGGTGAGCATGTTAGGAATCATGAATGATACTCATGTTAGAGAGTTTTATCTTGAATATAGAGAGAGTGCCACCTTATTGGATGCTTTGATGAAGATTAGGGGTGTTGTATTTTGAGTTAACCCGGTAAACATTAACAAGTTTCTTGGCTATCTAGTGATATTGATTTAAACTTTCTAGATGTTGATATGATTGAGAATCTTAATATCGTGGGTAGAACTCTATGTGACAATGCTTCTTTTGAGTGAAAAGGTAGAGCATATATTAGTCAACATGAGTTAACCAAGGCTAGTGCATTTTGGCATCTTTTTATTTGCACAAATATTATTGGATCTTTGAATTCAACCGAGTTGAATAAAGACAAGATCAAAATAGTGTATGCCTTGGTGACTAATCAACCTATAAACCTTGGGGATCTACTTATGCTTCATATTGATAGTGCGGCTTTCTTAACTAGAGGTGATAAAAAGCTTGCATTACCGGGGTTTATAACTTATTTGTGTTTAGCTCGTGGTGTTAAGAGTAGAGGAGATGATGTGTTGGTACAATCCTTGGAAAAGTATATTGATAAACGTGTGTCATACATGTCATATAAGGATAAGGGTAAGACATGTGATACTTTTGGACTATTTAGTAGTTCTCAAGTTGATTGTCAAGAGACTTGCACAAACATTCTTCCGGATTGGGCTTTACAATTGAAGAAGAAGGTTTATGAACTTAGTGATATAGTTGTTAAACAAGATGCTAGAATAAAAGAGTTGGAGGAGTGTATTGCTTCAAGTTCAAGACCACCTCTCAAGCATTATGTTAGATCAACTACATGCACATCTTTCTTTGGCGGACCATGTAGCTAGTATTTGAGTCTTGTGGTATATTTTGTACCTTTTGGCAGCATTTCATGTCAAAAAGGGGGAGAAAGAGATGCTAGTTACTTAGTTTCTTTTTATGTTGTTTTTGTGAACTTTCGAACTTTCAATGACATGTAATAATTAGTTTTAAGATTTGGTTAAGAATTCTTGTATTTTGGCATGTATTGATGGGGAGTTACATGTATTTGTGGACTTAATTGTATATTCTTGTCCATATTTTATGTTGCCATTTGTTGTTTTTCTCTTGTATATGCATTGTGTTTTGAGATGATTTGTAGGTTGCTTCAAGAGAAGATCAAGATGAAGTTCAAGAGTTGGTGAAGATTAGTTATAGGAATCTTACTCATTGTAATGCGAGGGAGTGATTTTGTGACCTATCTTCATTTTTATATTTACAGTAAATGCATAGGTGTTTTGACATGGAATTTGCCAAAGGGGGAGATTGTTAGGTTTTAGTTTGTGTTGGCATTAATTCCATATCAAAATAATGTTTACTTGTAATGATTTAGTTGTTTAGATTCATGATGATTCAAGCTTCAAAGAAGAATGAACAACAAGTCAAAGCAAGTTCAAAGTCTTCAGAGAGAAAGGATGCAATATGGTTCTAGAAAGGTATACTAAGACTTTATCTTTTTCTTACAAGGCTTAGGCACACACACACAATTCATACATTTATGTCCCTGTATCGTTGTGCACCATTATAGGCAGACATATATAATTCATTCATATGTGTCCCTACATCATTTTGCACCATGTATGACACATTCACACACTTGAAGATGAATGCTCATGCATTGGTATGGAAAAAACATGTTTTGGAAAATGCATGATTGGAGACTATCTCTATGTAGTTTGTATTCTATTATGAATTGTGTTTCTTTGTGTATATGTTTGTATAACATGGATACTGAACTTGAATTTAGTCTTAAATCATTCTTGATTGAGTTCCGGTCATTTCGGTTAGTCATACTATTGATTTCAAGTACTAAGTCAAAAGATACTGCACTTTCAACTCATGTTGCATACATTGTCTTCGTCTTCATATATGGAGTCAAATTATTATTTTTTGGGTTAAGTATCTTATATGTCCATGTCCCTGTGAGAGTTATGGTTTGTAATCCATAAACAGATTCAAATTCTGAGTTTAGAGGCCTAAGAACGGTCGAAGAACACGAAGGAAGGTCGAAGGAGAAAGAAGACAGCAAAGCACTTCTTTTCTGAGATGGCGTGTGGCCATCTTGGGGCAGAAGGCTTGCTGCCCCGAGATGCCCACGCACCATCTTGGGCAGCAAGCAAGCTTGGCTGCTTCATGCCCCTCTTGGTCATTTCACAAGCCCAATTTTCCCTCTCCTTTACTCTTCCCTCTCACATTTCATTCTAAGAAGAAATTTAAACTTGTGTGCAGAAATTCTCTCTACATTTTCTCACCTTCCAAACACCATAAATTCTTCATTTGAACTCCGATTTGAGTGATTAAAAGTTGAGAGTGTTTGTCTATTCATCCTCCATCTTTTATCTGAAGTTTTGAGTGAGTTTTGTTGCTGTTCTTGGAGTCTAAACACACAAAAATGGGACTGCACCTAAATCAACTAAGGTATTGATTTTCTCTCAAAGTTTTCTTTTCAAACTTGGTCAATTGCCATAGGTTTTCTTCTTCAACTTATATAAGTGTATTGTGAGTGTTTTGATTTGAGTTTTGAACTCTTTTAAAGATAGGTTGAGTTTCAATTGAAATCATACATGTTGAGTTAGGTTTTGATTTTGCCTATGTTTTCACATGTTTGGGATTGTATTGTGCTAGCTTTGATTCTAGGACTATTTGATGATCTTTGATTAATTGATTTTGTGAAAAATAGTTCCTCACATGTATTAGGCTCTCTTGACCGAATTCTCACAATAATACATGTGCTTATGTTCTTTTGAGCTATTCATGTGTTTTGTTGAATCTATGAATAGGAATATGCTCTAGAACTTTAGCTTTAATCTAAATGACTTTGTCATATGATTTTAGCATGTTTTTGGTTTATGTGATTTTAAACTTGATTATGTGATTAATTGAACATATCTTGTGATTCAAGTTTATATCTATGCATGTTTCTAGGTTGTTATTAATGTTGAACATATCTTACATGATCTAGATGATTTAAACATGCATGATTGACTAGACTACATTTGATTTGTGTATTCATGCTCATGTCTAGTATTTTCCATAGGATGTGTTGGTCATAACATTCTATGTTGCGTGCTTGTTTGCGTTTTGTATTCATGATCACCTAGATGCCTTGTGAGAAGGAAGTGTTGACAATAGGTGTGAGACCTACGTTGTTGAGTAAGTCTTGGCAAGAGGTGTGAGACCTTGAATTGTCAAGCAATGAAGTCTTCGCTAGAGTCGGGAGGACTCGGATAGTCAAGCAAGAAGTCTTGTCTAGGGTTATGAGGATCCGGAAGGGTGAGCGAGGAAGTCTTGATTAGAGTCGGGAGGACTCGGATAGTTAAGCAAGAAGTCTTGCCTTTGGTCGTGAGGATTCGGTAAGGTGAGTGAGGAAGTCTTGACAAGAGGTGTGAGGCCTCGGATTGTTGAGCATGAGGATGACATCTTCATGAGTAGGATAGGTGGGTAGTTTCTAGGTGAGGGGTCACTTGAGAGATTGTACTTGTCTTATCTACTAATGGATTTTGTTTGTCGGTGGTTGCCAACCCATGAATGTTTCCTCTTCTGAGGTTTACCACGTTATATCTTGTGTCAACTTCTCTCTATCCGTATCTCTCTTGTATTTGTATTTGTTATTTGAATACTATGGATAGAACTCTTTATGTAAGTTGACTTCCTTTCTATAATATAGATTGTGTATGTGTTACAATTATTTGTTTGTATCATACTTTACTTGTTTTATTTATTGATTTAGGTGTCTTCAATTAATATATATATATATATTGTGATACAAGCAATCTTGAGGGACAAACTTTTTTTTGTTTCTAAGGGAGTCGAAAAAGGTGTCTAACCTATTCACCCTTTCCCCCCTCTTGAGCATTTAGCCGTGTTTTGTATTTTTTGCCCACATTCCTAGGTGATTCACGTTCGTGATTGGATTGGAAGATTTTACGGAATTGATTCGGTGCTTGTTCAATCGTCATGAGAAAAAGGTACGACACTTTTTATATACATCAATTAATCTAGGCTTAAGGTTCTCGTTGCATTAAAGGGAAATTTGTTTATTTATATGCAAACACTAATTTTACTAAATTTTATCATGCTTCCACCGAATGGGTTTTATTTTTCCCCAATTGGTATCAGAGCCTTGTTGTACCCTTGATTAATTTATGTATGTGTTCGTGAATCTATTTCTTTTTACTGTATATATGCATGTTTTAGAAAAAGATGAAACTCTAGGTATTCACATATATATTTACATTGGAATGTATGGATATATATATGTTTTATATGTGGTTTGTTATTGCTCAATTTGGTCATAGAATTTCAATGTATTTTGTTTTGGGATTGTAACAAGAAGGGTGGTCTATCATCGCCATAATTTCCTTCTTGATAGCAGCTAAGTTTTTTTTTTGTTGTAATAAAAAAAATGTTGTATTTTATTATTTAATTTTTTTTGTAATATATTCAAGTATTGAAGACTTGAAGGTTTGAAGAATTAGGAGCAACCGGAACAAGTTTGGAACCGTGCGAGCCGTAACAACGAACTAGCGTTTGAAGAGCACGCATCCGCGTTTGTTGTGGCATGGGCTGCACACGGCAGCCCTATGGAAGCCATGGGCTGCGCATGGCAGCCCTTTATGGGTTTGTGGCATGCGCACGCCCATGGGTAGAGGCCAAGGGTGTGCACGCCCATGGGAGGTAGCCGAGGGAGTCCGGACAATGAAGGTCGCGTGAAGACTTGTTCACCAAGAAAGGAGTTTTTGTATTCCAAGACATATGTAATTTACTTGTTCTTCTAGGATGGACCAAAATTGTAGCTATTTATATTTTTGTAAATATTGCAATGTTTGTAATTGTTTGATAACATGTCATATAGAATAGGAGTGCCACTCATATATCTCTTTTGGTATGAACATGCATTGAATGGTTTAAGTATCTAAATTGGCATCTGGATAACCTGGTAAATCATTCTTTGGAATTCGATCACACGCCTTAAACAGTTGAGTGGGAGAAGGTGATTTGGAACACCTACGACCTCCAAGTTTAGTTGAGCTTTATGTTTCGTAAATAACCTCTCAAGAGGTATTCATGAATGGAATTTAGCAAGATACTTCTTTACAAGGATAGACTAGACAATTAGCCCAAACGATATCTACTCCCAAATGAGGGATATTCGTGAGGGATTATATTGAAGATCGATAACTTAGTAACACACTCAATGTAATTTTATTAATATCCTCCCAAGAGTTCTTGTTAATAAAATTACAAGGCTAAAATAGAAAACGTTAGTTGTTATGTTAACAATTAGGTGGGACCTAGTCCAACTAGTAAATGGTGCGTACTCCCAAAGGAGGCGTGATATTTATGGGTGTTGGATCACCGTTGAATTTTTACGATTGAATTATTTTGTTTAATTCAAGACAAATATTCAATAGTGCTTTATCATGATTATTTACTTATATAATTTTTGTTATTAAAAAGAAATCATGACCCCATCCCTAATCAACATCCTAAAAGATAATGCTTTAACTGATGATAATTATGTCGCATGGAAAAGGAAATATGAGTTGTTAATGCAAATTGAAAAACATAAAATTCGTTATGTCTATTCCTTAACAACCAAACTAATGAATCTACTCAGAAGCAAAGAGATGAGTATCAGTAGTGGAAGTCTTCAAATTAGATGGCTAAATGTACGTTACATTATGACCATCATCTCGACGTGTTGCAACAACAACATGAAGGAATGGAGACTGCTGCCGATATAATGATATCTCTAGAAAAGATGTTTGTTATGAGTTCTAGGACTACTAAGAGAGAGGCAATGACTGCTTTTATGCATCTTAGGATGAAACCTGGACAGGCTGTGAAAGATCACATAATGAAAGTCATTGCATATCGTAACATTGTTGAACTGAATGGTGCTGAGATAGATGGTAAGACAAAAACTTGACTGATTGTCAACTCACTATCGGATTCCTTTGGTTTGTTCAAAGTTGGACTACACCTTGAACAATAAGGAATACACCTTGCAAGGCCTGATGCAAGATGTTCAAAGCGCCAAAAAGATTCTTGTGAAAGGCAAGGGTCAAGAGATTCATATGGTTGGTAAAGTTGCTACTATTAAGACCTGTCAGAAGGTCAAATAACAATAGAATAAAAAGCAACTTGGGCCTAACTAAAAGGGGTTTAGGGAAAGGAAAAAGACTGAATGAGAATGGATTCTCAAACAAATATTATGGTGTGTTTAATATTAATCTAGAGGGGGGGAGGGGGGTGAATAGGTTTTAATCAAATTTTACCCAATTTTCGTTAATGGTCAATTAGACGAAAATACTCCTAACTAGTCACAATAATATCATAAGTGTAATAAGTACGGAAATAATAAAGACACTTGAGATATACGTGGAAATCCTCCAAATGGGAAAAATCATGGGCTGTTAAGTGCGCCACACTCGAACAACGAATCCACTAATGATAGAGGCGTTACAACATACTCCCGGTATATAACCCACCACCACTACCTAATCCCGGTATTAAGTGGACCTAGTCCAATTTGCATACGCTTGAAGCAACCTACTCCCTGATGCAACGCAAGACTTACTTCTCTTCAATGAAGAGATAAACACTCTATGTGAATATATGATGATATTCAAACAACAAACAAGGCTAGGGTACCTTATATGCTTATCTAGGATTATGAGATGGCAATAAATACAATTCTAGATATCAAAAGCTAAATGACATGTCATAAAGCTTAGCTAAACATAGAACAAGCAATCCTATGAAGCTATCATAAAAGCCAAATCAAACATGTTGTCCTTAAGCATGGCAAGGACATTAATGCAATCACTAAATACAATCAATGAGTCCTAAACAATATATAAATGCAAAGCATAGAGATTTAGCTAGAAGTTATCAGTAACAACAATCCTATCTATCACAAACAATCACAATGAATCAACAAATATGCTTACAATGTATTCAACATGTACTTATTATATATTCATGTGATTGAGACAAAGCATTTAGCCACACAATAAATGTAAGTCTTAGACCAATGTCTATCAATAACAAACTCAATTAGTTGTGTAGAGATTTTCTAACAAACTAATTGTCACAAAAACATCACATAAATATTCAAAAGCTTAACAAGTTGATTAATGAACAATATATCAACCTAGTCAACAATGAATCACACAAGAATGTTTATGACCTAGCTTTTAGAGAAAAATGACCTAATCAATTAAGTTATCAAAATACAAACTTAATCATGTCATCATTCAACAAAAATATGCATTCAAAAATGATTTCTATAAATACTATGCAATGACAACGAACTCTTGGAGTTTAAGAACAATAATCAAAGATAAAAGTTTGTTCTTACTTACCAAGTCATGAATGATGAAGGCCCATTTCTAAAGATGATCGATAATGCATGAAGGATGATGGGTTTTGGGTTTGGAGAGTTAAGGAACCACTCTTAGAGCTTCTCTCTCAAGGGAAATATTTTCTCTCACTAAGAAATGGTTTTTAAGCTCCTAAAAATGAGTGAGGAAGAAGATGGCACATAAATATAAGCCCTAGAACAAAACTAAATCGTTTTGAAAATGCCCAGAATTTTACTCAGTGTGCTGGTGAGCTGCGCCGGTCGACAAGCGCCACACCAGCGCACACCTACTATCCAGGGAAGCTGGTGAGGTGCGCTTGTTGACCGGCGCAGCTGCGACAGCACAAAAGCTCGAGATTCGAGCGACCCAAAACATGACCAAACGACATCCAAACCTTTCGTATAATATACCGTTGGAAAGGTATGGAAGTCTACTTTCTACTCTAATTTATATTTGGATGTCTGTAGAAAACGTTATGGTAATTTAAGTTACCAAAGGTTAGAAACGGACAACAACAGAGATGCCCTATTTTTGTGGTCACTTTGGAGATTTCAAAACCAATACAAACGATCAAGAAATATTACGAAAAATATACCGTTGGAAAGGTATGGATGTCTAGTTTATACAGAAAATTTCAAAATTTATGATGAATAATTTTATAAAAAGATATGGTCACAAGACCATACACGGGTCAGTTTTGAAAAACATTTAAATCATTGAAATCCACTTTTTGAAACTAGACACCTTACTCCACATAACCAAACCAAGAGAAGAATACGACATTCTCTAATGGTTACTCAATGCGCAAAGACAAGCACACCATTGTGCAAGTGCGAACAACACACAAAACCACACCATGAATGCACATATAGAACAATGAAGCACACATGCATAACAAATCAAATGCAAGTAAGTGTGTGTATGAGCAACACATAATGCATGTCAATACAAATGCAAAGATGTGATCAATATAAACATGCAAGAAGAGTTATCAAAACATGAATGCACACTCATATAAACATACAACATATACAAATAAGAAATATGCATGAGTTGTGAGTGTGTGCAACTATATCTCTTCAAAGCAAGTAAGCACAAGAAATATACGTTTGGTGCTTCTTCTCATGAGGTCTTGAGAGCCTAAGCTACCCTTACATAAAACCCCAATATGAGGTTTCTTCACGAAATAAGCCAATCAATAAATGAGGACTGTACAATCTCCCCATTTGGCTATTTCGTGACAAAACCACCACTCACATTGATCTTCACAAAACAAAATGAAGCACCTGGAAGATATTCTACATTACAAAGAGATAAATAAAAATAAACTTCAAATCTATCCCCTCTACACACAAAACAAAAACAGATACACTTTCCAAACCAAGTGTATGTGAGATGATCAAGAGAATATAAAACAAAAGCATTTGATTTATGAATATGAGTACAACATCATGCAATGTATGTGAATGCAATGCTCCTCCTCAAAGGATTACTCCTCCTAAATGTAATCTCCCCAACATGTACTACTTTCTCTTACCAAGTTAAGTTCCTCCTTAAACCATATGCTACTCCCCCTAACACCATAATGCTACTCCCTCTTTTTGTCATGATATAGGCAAAAGATAAGTCCCCAATCAGGTCACTCAAGGCAAAGAAAGAAAGGAGCATACAAGATATTTGCATAATCTTATAAGCCACATTTATGCAACTCAATTAATAGGAGAGAAACAAGGAGATTTATTTGAAGAAAATGTGTGAATCAAAAAATGCTTTGCATACAAGACATGTTGCATTCAAGTCCAAAACAATGGTATTTGGCAAAGCATATGACAAAGGTTTTTAATAGAATTCAAACCAATTTCACCATTAGTCATGAGACAAGCAAGGATATAGAGTTTTTATAGATATCAAGTTTTAATAGCACTATATCCAACTTTATAAGCGAAACATGGCATGAGCGACTTTGCACCCTATTTTATTTTTCCTGGGAGGATACCTGTATGATAGTAGCCAAGTTCAACTAATAAAGAAAGAGAGACATTGATTAAACATTTTAGTCTCACCAGTATTTTCACACAATGTTTTGCATTTAACAATTGCATTCATCAATTCATGCTTGATCATTTTTCAGTAGCATGTCATTAGAGAATCATCTTGTCATGGAGATAACTATAGGTCATTCAATATGTACTTCCTATGTAGATCTCCTAGTTCAAAAATGCATGTTTGAACATAAATATGACATGGATTGTAATCAAAGCAAAGTTCACACTTATTGAAGAAAATACAATATAATATAGTATAAGTGCAACCAAGCTACTCAAGCAATCAATAAAAGAGCATAAACATTACCAATTTTTTGCATGCAACAAGTATACAAAAGCTCTCATTGCTTGAGTTCCCTATATGGGGTCAAAATTTAACCAAGTCATTGGGAAACATGTGCTCCTATAGACTTACCAAGTCCAAAGGACCTAGTTGCACCTACGGTTATCTCATAAACACTAAGACAAGCGGGCCCATTCTTTCTAACCCACCTAGGTTCCACTTTATCATTTTTAGTGATTAAACATATATTTCTAACAACCCTAGGTTCATGCATACTTGCCCATTTTTTCAACCGATATTCTTTCATGCTCTCTGTTCTACACCTCTTAATGTACTTAAAGCAATTTGGTCCTAAGTGACCAATCATACCATAAAAATGACAAGTAGGTACAAAATGAGAATTTATACCTTTGCATTGTGATCTCATTGATGCATCGCCATGTCGATGAGGTTGTCTTTGGTGATGCACAAGTTGGATTTTTCTTAGAGCTTGAGCCAATTGGTGGCACCTTTGTGGTCTAGATTGTTGAGATGGATTAGCCGGTTGAACATGCCTTCTTGGTTGAGGAAGGTTTGGAAGTGGAGCTCTTGATTGTTGAAGTTTAGCTCCATTTTTTATTGGCCCCTTCACTTGACCCTTCTTGGATGTCTCTCCAAGATCAATATTCCTCCTACGATGTTGTGGAGGTAAAACTCTTTTCTTGCCTTGAGCTTGAGGTTGCATGACCTTGGCTTTCTTCAATTCTCCAAGATACCTCATCTCATTCTCATTGATGATCTTCAAGGAATTGTCTTTGTTAGCAAGTTCATCCTTCATTGCCTTCATCCTTTGATGGCAATCATCAATCTCCTTCTCATACTTGGACACATCAACTATGTCCATCTTCAAGGAGTCATCTAACTTGGTCCTTAGTTGAAGATTTTCTTCCTTCAATTTCTTGATTTCTTCATTTTTCTTCTTCAAAGACCTTTGAAGACTTTTAATGAAGTCTTCGTAACCAAACTCTTCATCACTCAAGTTCTTGGAGCTTGAACTTTCTTGATCGAAGCTTCTACCACTTGTACTCTCGTGGGAATCATCATCTAAACTAGCATCTTCAAAGTCAACCTTGAGCGATGGGTGTATCGTGGCCACTTTAGAGTTGTCATCCTGTAAAGCGTACACGGCTATGTGATTCCTTTCACATCCCTTGGAACCCGAAGAGCATTCTTCACTTTTACTAGAAGAGTAGGCCTTTGATTTGCCTCTTTGACTCTTGCTCTTTGAATTTCCACAATTCGTGGAAATGTGCCCAAAGCCACCATAATCAAAACATCGAAGCTTGTTCTTCGAGGTACCCAAATTCTTATCTTTTTCTTTCGTGGTATCTTCGTGGGTGATTTGTAGAATCTCCCAAGATTCTCGAACATCTCGGGTGGATTGGATGAGCTTTGCATGACTCTCACCCACTGCATGATATAAGGCACGAAGGCCCTTTAAATTCCATTCGACAGCCTAGAGTTCGTCATTAGTCCACTTGGACTTGGGTTTAGGCATAGAAGCCATATTCTCTTGTGTCTCTGTGGGAGGTGAGTATCCTTCTTCCACACACATCCACACATGCTCATCAAGGTCACACAAAAAGAACTCTATCCTCACTTTCCAAGAAGGGTAGTTATCCTTGATGAGCATAGGTGGTTCAGAGATCAACGCACCCTCAAGTCTCTCAAAATCACACATAGTGTTTTGGGTAAAATGAGTGCAAATGAATGCAAATGTACGAATGATCAAAATCATACAAAATGCAAAACACACCAAAATGAGCAAGAATCACCTATGTATGTCTAGGAACCTGCTCTGATACCAATTGAAACAAATATTATGGTGTGTTTAATATTAATCTAGAGGGGGGGGGGGGGTGAATAGGTTTTAATCAAATTTTACCCAATTTTCGTTAATGGTCAATTAGACAAAAATACACCTAACTAGTCACAATAATATCACAAGTGTAATAAGTGCGGAAATAATAAAGACACTTGAGATATACGTGGAAACCCTCAAAATGGGAAAAACCACGGGCAGTTAAGTGCGCCACACTCGAACAACGAATCCACTGATGATAGAGGCGTTACAACCTACTCCCGGTATATAATCCACAACCATTACCTAATCCCGATATTAAGTGGACCTAGTCCAATTTGCTTACGCTTGAAGCAACCTACTCCCGGATGAAACGCAAGACTTACTTCTCTTCAATGAAGAGATAAACACCCTATGTGAATAGTTGATGATATTCAAACAACAAACAAGGCCATGGTACCTTATATGCTTATCTAGGATTATGAGATGGTAATAAATGCAATTCTAGATATCAAGAGCTAAATGACATGTCATAAAGCTTAGCAAAACATAGAACAAGCAATCCTATGAAGCTACATAAAAGCCAAATCAACACATGTTGTCATTAAACATGGCAAGGACTATAATGCAATCACTAAATGCAATCAATGAGTCCTAAACAATATCTAAATGCAAAGCATAGAGATTTAGCTAGAAGTTTTCAATAACAACAATTCTAGCTATCATAAACAATCACAATGAATCAACAAATATGCTTACAATGTATTCAACATATACTTAGTATATATTCATGTGATTGAGACAAAACATTTAGCCACACAATAAATGCAAGTCTTAGACCAATGTCTATCAATAACAAACTCAATTAGTTGTGTAGAGATTTTCTAACAAACTAATTGTCACAAAAACATCACATAAACATTCAAAAGCTTAACAAGTTGATTAATGAAAAATCTATCAACCTAGTTAACAATGAATCACACAAGAATGTTTATGACCTAGCTTTTAGGCAAAAATGACCTAATCAATTAAGCTATCAAAATACAAACCCAATCATGTCATCATTCAACAAAAATATGCATTCAAAAATGATTTCTATAAATCCTATGCAATAACCACGAACTCTTGGAGTTTAAGAACAATAATCGAAGATAAAAGTTTGTTCTTACTTACCAAGTCATGAATGATGAAAACCCATGTCTAAAGATGATCAATAATGCATGAAGGATGATGGGTTTTGGGTTTAGAGAGTTAAGGAACCACTCTTAGAGCTTCTCTCTCAAGGGAAACATTTTCTCTCACTAAGAAATGGTTTTTAAGCTCTGAAAAATGAGTGAGGAAGAAGATGGCACATAAATATGAGCCCTAGAACAAAACTACATCGTTTGAAAATGTCAAGAATTGTACTCAGTGCGCTGGTGAGCTGCACTAGGCAACAAGCGCCACACCAGCACACATCTTTTGTGCTGTCGCAGCTGTGTCGGTCCACGAGCGCACATCACCAGCACCCTGGACAGTAGGTGTGCGCTGGTGATGTGCGCTCATGGACCGGCGCAGCTAGACTGCACAAAAGATCGAGATTCGAGCGACACAAAATATGACCAAACGACATCCAAACCTTTCGTATAATATACCGTTGGAAAGGTATGGAAGTCTATTTTCTACTCCTATTTATAAAAAGTGATTTGGATGTCTGTAGAAAAAGATATGGTCATATAAGTGACCAAAGGTCAGAAACGAACAACAAAAGAGATGCCCTGTTTTTTTGGCCACTTTGGAGATTTGAAAACCAATTACTAATAATATACCATAAGAATGGTATGCGTGTCTAGTTTATACCGTAATTTTCAAAAATTCATTTTGAATCATTTTTAAGAAGATATGGTCACAAGACCATACGAGGGTCAGTTTTGAAAAACATTTAAATCATTGAAATCCACTTTTTGAAATTAGACACCTTACTTCACATAACCAAACCAAGAAAAGAATACGACTTTCTCTAATGGTTACTCAATGCGCTAAGACAAGCACACCATCATGCAAGTGCAAACAACACACAAAACCACACCATGAATGCACGTAGAGAACAATGAAGCACACATGCATAACAAATCAAATGCAAGTAAGTGTGTGTGTGAGCAACACATAATGCATGTCAATACAAATGCAAAGATGTGATCAATATAAACATGCAAGAAGAGTTATCAAAACATGAATGCACACTCATATAAACATACAGCATATACGAATAAGAAATATGCATGAGTTGTGAGTGTGTGCAACTATATCTTTTCAAAGCAAGTAAGCATAAGAAATATACCTTTGGTGCTTATTCTTTTGAGGTCTTGAGAGCCTAAGCTACCCTTACGTAAAACCCCAATATGTGGTTTGTTCACGAAATAAGCCAATCAATAAATGAGGACTTTACAAATTCAACTTGCATTTAGGCAATGAAGCGTTGGTGTCTACTAGTGTAGTTGGAGATATTAGAATCAATTTGGATTCTTATATGCATTTAGTTTCAATAAACATTTATTATGTACCACAATTCAAGAGGAATTTAATTTTGGTCTCTTGTCTAAATAAATTTGGATATTCGGTTACTTTTAATAACGTAAGAATAACAAATTTGTTTGTAAAGGTACATTGGAAAATGGTTTATTCTATTTCATGGAAATATCTCTCACTTGTTAGACACGGAATCAGCAGAACCTAATCATAAAAGAGTAAAATTATCAAAAGATGAAACCTACCTATGGCATTTGCGCTTAGGTCATATTAACCTTAATAGGATTAAAAGATTGGTAAGTGACGAACCTCTAAGTGACTTAAAGGTTGATGATCTACCAACTTGTGAATCTTGTTTGGAAGGTAAAATGACCAAAAGGTCGTTTAAGACTAAAAGTACAACAGCCATCAAATGTTTAGGATTGATTCACATTGATGTGTATAGACCTATGAGCATTCAAGCTAGAGGTGGATATGAGTACTTCATCACTTTCACGGATGATCACTCAAGATTTGGTTATGTACTTATGTGTATCTTATGAGACATAAGTCAGATGGTTTTGAAATGTTCAAAGCATTTAAAGATGAAGTATAAAATTAGCTTGAGAAACGTATAAAAATCTTGAGGTCTGATCATGGTGGAGAATATTTATCTGGTGATTTTCAACAATATCTTATTGATAATAGGATAATTTCTCAGTTTTCTTCACCAGACACACCTCAACAAAATGGGGTGGTAGAAAGGAGAAATAGAATTCTCTTAGACATGGTTTGGTATATGTTGAGTTATTTAATGCTCCCTAATTCTTTTTGGGGATATGATTTACAAACCGCAATGTACATTCTAAATGATGTACCATATAAGTCAGTTCCTAAACATCACATGAGTTGTGGACTAGGCGAAAGCCTAGTTTATAACACTTAAGGATATTTGGATGTCTTGTGCACGTGTTAAATGGAAAGACAGAAAAGATGGAGTCCCGTTCAGAAACATGCATATTTGTAGGGTATCCAAAAGGAACAAAAGGATATTATATGTATAGTCTTTCAAATCTTAAAGTATTTGTTTCTAAAAATGCTAAATTTCTGGAAAAGGACTATATGAATAATTTTGTGCCTAAAAGTAGAATTGTCCTGAATGAGCTTTTAGGAGATACAATTCCATAAGAGGTTTCACATCCTAGCCCAATTGTAAGTTCTATACCAACACAAGATCAACAATCTACCATACCTCGTCAGAGTGGGAGGGTTAGAAGACAACCCAAGCGATACATTGGTCTAGAAGAATCTGTAGAGAATCTCCCAGACGACGATGATCCCTATACGTACAAGAAATCAATGGAAGATGTTGATTGTCGCCATTGGCAAAAGGCAATGAAATCTAAAATTGAATCTATGTTCAAAAACAAAGTTCGGTTTTTTTGTAGACTTGCCTAAGGGATAAAACCCATCGGGTGCAACTGGGTATACAAGAGGAAAAGAGGAATGGATGGAAATGTGGAAACCTTTAAAGCTTGATTGGTAGCTAAAGGTTATACACAGAAGGAAGGTATCGATTATAAAGAAACATTCTCTTCTGTAGCCATGCTTAAATCCATTAGGATACTCTTATCCATTGTGGCATCTCTAGACCTAGAGATTTGGCAAATGGACGTCAAGACAGCTTTCCTTAATGAAGGTCTTGATGAAAGCATTTACATGATGCAACCAGAAGGATTCATTGAAAAGGGCCAATAGGAAAGGGTGGTATGCAAGTTACAAAGATCCATATATGGATTGAAGCAAGCATCCAGATCCTTGAACATAAGGTTCGATAAAGCCATGAAATGTTTTAGATTTATTCAAAACCTTTATGAACCATGTGTATACAAAAGGAAGAAATACTACTCTTAGGAAACGATGTAGGTGTATTGACATCAATAAAAGAATGGTTAGCAAAACAATTTGATATGAAGGATTTCGGAGAAACAAGTTATATTCTTGGTATCCAAGTCATAAGGATGGAAAGAATAGAACGAGTGCATTATCCCAAGCTTCATACATAGATAAAATCTTATCTAGGTTTTCCATGCAAGATTCCAAGAAAGGTATGTTACCTTTCAGGCATGGAATCAAACTTCCTAAGGAACAAGTTCCTAAGAATGAGCATGAAGAGCAATTCATGAGTAGTGTTCCATATGGTTCGATAGTCGGAAGTCTCATGTATACAATGCTCTGCACTAGACCAGATATTTGTTTTGCTGTGGGCATAGTTAGCAGGTTTCAATCAAAATCTGGTCCTGATCACTGGACGAAAGTCAAGCATATTTTCAAGTATCTTAGGAGAACGAGAGATTATATGCTTGTATACTCTAGAAGGGATTTAATTCCTATTGGGTATACAGATTCTGATTTTTAGTCAAATTCTGACTTTAGAAAATCAACATCAGGATCTGTGTTTACTATTGGAGGAGGGGCAGTCATATGAAGAAGTATCAAACAATCTTGTATTGCCGATTCCACCATGGAAGGCGAGTATTTTGCCTTATGCGAGGCTGTAAATAAGGCTGTCTGGTTCCGTCAATTCTTGATTGACTTGGAAGTGGTTCCTGATGCGAATGAGCAGATCACTATCTATTGTGACAATAGTGGAGCGGTGGCAAATTTGAGAAAACCAAGAAGTCATAAGAGAGGGAAACACACTGAAAGAAAGTATCATCTTTTGAGGGAAATTGTGCATAGGGGTAACATGACAATTACCAAGATCGCATTAGCAAAAAATCTAGCGGATCCCTTTACAAATGCTCTTCCACAAAAGAGTTTTGATGGGCATCTACAGAAATTGGGGATGAGAGTTATGACACATTTGCTATAGAGCAAGTGGAAGTTTGTTAGGGTTATGCTTGATAGCAAGAGTATAATAATTTATTTGACAATCTTTTCATATTAATAAAGTGATTTCTAGTTTAACAAATCTTATAGCATTTATAGTTTAATTATTATAATTGTTAAAAGTAAATAATTATAACGTCAAAAGACTATGCGAAAAGAAGAATTGTTCATACATCTAGATATGTATGAGGCAGACACACTTCTTTAGTTAGTCTTGAATAATATTCACAACTTAAGAAAAAAGGTTGGGCGCCTTTATCTTATCACAGTTGTAGATTCTTTTGAAAGAATTTGAGTGGGATCAAATGTGTTATGATGAGTCTAAACTCATCAAAGTGTGGCGTCTTTAGGCAAAGGAATCTAGTGCACTGGGTGCATTGAATATGATCAAAATCAAATACTTTATCTAGAACTATCAATAGATAAAAGTTTTTCATTTGAAGACAATTGAAAAGTCTATCTTAATCCTGAGATAAATGATGGACTTATGGTTACAAGTGTTATCATTTGATCTATCAATGAGTACGATTATATAGCATAGTCTATCCTCGATAGTTTGGTGGTATTCATTTGTTAATCGATAGAGGACTTCATTTATAGTTATTGACATCGTGACTCCATTTATTTAATGAGAGTAGAATACCATCATATGGATGTTTTGAGGTTTTGGATATTAAATCTTAACGTTAAGTTTTTAATAGTGAATATTGAAACATGGCTTCTGCACAAGTCAAAATATCCAAGTTCAAAATGTGGTCATATGAGTAAATATGGTAACTTGGAGAGCTATAGGCGGTCTATGAGCTCTTGGCGATTACTGGTATTCTTCACGAGGATACACTTTCTCCAATAAGGTTGTCTAGGGTATTAATGGGTAACATCAACTTATTCTATCTTTATTTAAGAGTTCAATTTTAGTTCTTTAGTGGAATGAACTAAAATTAAGTAGATCGGACCAAAGTGAATCATTTGTTGATTGTGATTGGGTTTTGTCTATTGGAGCTTAAATTTAGATAGCCCGCCAAGATCCCCAATCCACACGAACTTGTATGGATCACTTGATATATTCTACCGGACCAATTTAGAGGTCCATCTATAATTATATTAAGGCATGTGAACTTGTTTCTTTTTGTAAGAATAGGTCTAGTTCACATGTGGACTTTTTATTAAGGTCCAACGGATTTAATAAAATAAGAAAAATAATATATGGCCCATATATATGGTATGGGTGGCAAGGTTATTTAGAATAGCTTAATTATAATATATTATTTTATTATTTAATTAAATAGAAATTAATTAATTTGTTTGATTAATTAATTATTTAATTAAAAGTCAAAGTTTTTTTCTATTAGGAGATGGTCTCCTATTATTATACTATTGTTGGTAGTATAATTAATATTAAAGACTATATTTGGTATGTAGATAAATAAAAGGAGTTATTTATCTAATCAAATTAGGAAGTCTTTAATATGGTTACAAACACACTATTGAGTTGGATTATGAGTCTTGGTGTAGGATATAATTCTTTTTTGAAAATGATTCTTAACCAAAAAGTAATTCTACCTAAGGAAAGGATTCTTAACAACCAAGTAAATTCTTCTTAGGAAAAGAATTAAGTTTCTTAATACATATCCTATGAATTTCGGCCAGCCCATGTTTATAAAGGTGAGGATAGAATTCCTTTTAGATAAGGATTCTTAACATCCAAATAAATCCACCTAAGGAAATGAATCATGCCAACCAAGTAAATCCTTCTTAGGAGAGGATTTATAATCCTATATATATCTCTTGTAATTTTTGGCTAGCCTAGGTAATTCTAAGAGTGAATTTCGACCAGCCCTAGCATAATTTCAAGAGAAGATTTCGGCTGGCCTAGGTAATTCTAAGAGTGAATTTCAGCAAGCCCTAGCATAATTTAAAGAGAAGATTTCCGCTAGCCTAGGTAATTCTTTGTGGAGAGAATTCGTCTATAATAGGAATTTTGAGGGAGAAAAATCTAATTTTGCTCTAGACAAAATTCGATCAACTCTAGGAAATAGTGTGTGATTCGGGAAAGAAGAAATAGCAAGAAAGAACGTTTGGTTTTCGACAGTACACTAGTAGCCTTTACATCAAAAGGTTTTCTGTACAACATCGAATCAAGGTTCCCGCGAGTTTCAATCAAATTGATTGATAATTCACAAGTGACCTAACGTTCTTTGTTTTCTTCTTGGAAGATTATTGTAACTAACAAAAAGAAACAATTTTTTGTTTCCATCCTCAGGTATACGATTTAAAGAAAAGGAGCCCACACTCCTAGGTGATTCATGTTCGTGATTGGATTGGAAGATCTTACGAAATTGATTCGGCGCTTGTTCAATCGTCATGAGAAAAAGGTACGACACTTTTTATATACATCAATTAATCTAGGGTTAAGGTTCTTGTTGCATAAAAGGGAAATTTTTTTATTTATACACAAACCCTAATTTTAATAAAAAATTTTACGCTTCCGCTGTGCGGGTTTTATTTTTTCCCTACAATGGAAGCATGAGAAATAAGAAAATTAGGGTTTGCGTATAAATAAAAAATTTCCCATTTAATAACAAAAACCTTAACCCTAGATTAATTGATGTATATAAAAAGTACCATACCTTTTTTTTTTGGTGACGACTGAACTAAATTGAATCCATAAGATCTTCCAATCCAATCACGAACGTGAATGACCTAGGAGTGTGGGCTCATTTTCTTTAAATTGTATATCTGAGGATGGAAACAAATAAAATCTTCTTCTTTGTTAGTAACAATAATCCTCCAAGAGAAAAACCAAGAACGTCCGGTCACATTTGAATTATCAATCAATTTTATTGAAACTCATGTGAACCTTGATTTGATGTTGTACATAAAACCCTTTTGATGCAAAGGATACTAGTGTACTATCGAAAACAAAAACTTTCCTTCTATTCTCTATGCTTGGCAGAATTCTTCACACAATGAGTTGGACAAAATTTTTTCTTTTTATATATAACAATAAAAAAACAAATAAAAAACAACTTCTCAAACCAAAAATTTATTCTTGGTCGAATTTAATAGGTATTATATATAGGAGACTAAATCCTCTCCTCAGAAGGATTTACTTGGTGGTTAAGAATCCTATCCTTATGTGGATTTACTAGGTGGTTAAGAATCCTTTTCTAAAAGGAATTCTTTCCTACACCAAGACTCCTAATCCAACTCATTAGTGTATTTGTGACCATATTAAAGACTTCCTAATTTGACTAGATAAATAATTCTTTTTATTTATCTACTTAACAAATATAGTCTTTAATATTGATTATACTACCAACAATAGTATAATATTAGGAGACCTTCTCCTAATAGAAAAAAGATTTTGACTTTTAATTAAATAATTAATTAATTACCAATTTAATTAATTTCCATTTAATTAAATAATAAAATAAAAAATAATATATTTAGACTTTTATATATTAGCCTTGCCGCCCATGACAATATATAGGCATAAATTTGTTATTATTCTTATTTTATTAAATCCATTTGACTTTTATAAAAAGTCCACATGTGAACTAAAACCATTTAAAAAAAAAACAAGTCCACATGCCTTAATACAATTCTAGATGGACCCCTTAATTGGTCTGGTAGAATATATCAAATGATCAATGCATGTTCGTGTGGATTGAGGATTTTGGCGGGCTATCTAAATTTAAGATCCAATAGACACAACCCAATCACAATCAACAAATGATTCACTTAGGTCCGATCTATTAATTTTAGTTCATTCCACTAAAGAATTAAAATTGAACTCTTAAATAAAGATATAATAAGTTGATGTTACTCATCCATACCCTAGACAACCTTATCGGAGAAAGTGTATCCTTATGAACAATACCAGTAATCGTCAAGAACTCAAAGACCGCCTTTAGCTCTCCAACTTACCATATTTACTCATATGACCACATTTTAAACTTGGATATTTTGAGTTTTCTGGCAACCTTGTTTCAATATACACTATCGAAAACTTAACGTTAAGATTTAATATATAATATCTCAAAACATCCATATGATGATATTCTACTCTCATTTAATAAATGGATCCACGATGTCCATATCTATAAATGAAGTCCTCTATCGATTAACAAATGAATACCACCAAACTATCGAGGATAGACTATGTTATATAATCGTACTCATTGATAGCTCAAATGATAACATTTACAACCATAAGTCCATCATTTATCTCAGGATTGAGAAAGACTCTTCGATTGTCTTCAAATGAAAACTTTTATCTATTGAGGGTTCTAGATAAAGTATTTCATTGATATGCAATTCAATACACCCAGTACACTAGATTCTTTTTCCCAAAGACACCACACTTTGATGATTTTAGACTCATCATAACACAATTGATCCCACTCAAATGCTAGCAAAAGAATTTATAACTTTAACAAGATAAAGGTGCCCAACCTTTCATCTTATGTTGTGAATATTATTCAAGACCAACTAAAGAATTGTGTCTACCTCATAAATATCTAGATGTATGAACAATTCTTCTTTTCTCATAGTGTTTTGACCTTAGGATTATTAACTTTTGACAATTATAATAATTAAACTATAAATGCTATAAGATTTGTTAAACTAGAAATCACTTTATTAATATGAAAATATTGTCAAATACATTATTACACTCTTGCTATCGAGCATAATCCCAACAAGAACAACTTTGACGTTAAAGAAAACGTTAGAGTGGTTTCCAAAATTCAAAAGTTGTTCCTTTTATTAAGGTTGAGTGGTTCCCAGACTCTAACGTTGGTTAGAACGTGAAAGTAGTTTTCAACAACGTTGAAGCTGTTCCCAATGAGAAGTTCTTCCTGGGAATAAATTTGATGTTACAGATAACATTAGAGTGGTTTCCAAAATTTAAAAGTTGTTCTCTTTGTTAAGGTTGAGTGGTTCCCGGGAAAAACTCTACCGTTGGTTAGAATGTTAAAGTAGTTTCCGTCAACGTTAATATTGTTCCCAATGAAAAGTTGTTCCCGGGAACAACGTTGACATTACGGATAACGTTAGAGTGGTTTCCAAAATATAAAAGTTGTTCCCTTTATTATGGTTAAGCAGTTCATGGGAACAAGTCTAACGTTGGTAAAAACGTCAAACTGGTTTCAATCAACATTGAAGTTTTTCCCAATGAATTTTTTTTCCCGAAAACAACTTTAATGTTACAGATAAAAGTTATTTATTTGATACGGTTTAGTGGTTCCCGGGGAACAACTCTTACGTTGGTTAGAATGTGAAAGTAGTTTAAATTAACTTTTCCAAACGAGAATTTCATCCCGGGAACAAATTTGACGTTTTAGAAAACTTTAGAGTAGTTTCCAAAATATAAAAGTTGTTCCATTTGATAAGGTTGAGTGGATCCAGGGAACAACTCTAATGTTGGTCAGAATGTGAAAGTGGTTTCAATTAACGATGAAGTTCTTCCCAGTAAAATGTTGTTCAAGAAAATAACTTTAACATTACAGATAAAGTTAGAGTGGTTTCATAAATATAAAAGGTGTTCCATTTGATATGGTTGAGTGGTTCCCGAGAACAATTCTAACGTTGGTTAGAACGTGAAAGTGGTCTAAATTAACGTTAAAGTTGTTCCCAATGAGAAGTTGTTCCGAAGATAATCTTTTACGTTGTAGATAACTTTAGAGTGGTTTCCAAAATATAAAGTTGTTACCTTTGTTAAGGTTGAGTGGTTACAGAGAACAACCCTAACGTTGGTTAGAACGCGAAAGTGGTTTCCATCAACGTTGAAGTTGTTTCCGGAAACAACATTAAAGTTGGTTAGAACGTGAAAGAGATTTCCTTCAAGGTTGAAGTTTTTCCCAACAAGAAGTTATTCCCGGGAATAGATTTGACGTTATTGAAAATGTTAGAGTAGTTTCCAAAATATAAAAAATTGTTCCATTTGATATGGTTGAGTGGTTCCCGTGAACAACTCTTACGTTGGTTAGAACGTTAAAGTGGTTTCATTTAACGTTGAAGTTGTTTCCAACGAGAAGTTGTTCCCGTGAAAAACTTTGACGTTATAGATAACAGTACAGTGGTTACCAAAATATAAAAGTTGTTTCCTTTGTTAAGGTTGAGTTGTTCCAGGGAACAACTCTAACCTTGGAACAATTCTAACCTTGGTTAAAACGTGAAAGTGGTTTCTATCAACGTTGAAGTTGTTCCCGGAAACAACTCTAACGTTTGTTAGAACGTGAAAGTGGTTTGCGTTAATGTTGAAGTTTTTCCCGGGAACAAAATTGATATTATAGAAAACGTTAGAGTAGCTTCCAAATTATAAAAGTTGTTCCATTTATTATGGTTGAGTTGTTCCCGGGAACAACTCTAACGTTTGTTAGAATGTGAATGTGGTTTCAATTAACGTTGAAGTTGTTCCTAGGAAAAACTTTGACGTTATAGATAACATTAGAGTGGTTTCCAAAATAAAAAGTTGTTCCCCTTGTTAAGGTTGAGTGGTTCCCGAGAACAACTCTAACGTTGTTTAGAACGTGAAAGTGGTTTCCATAAACGTTGAAATTGTTCTCAACAAAGAGCTATCCCCAGGAACAACATTGACGTTACAGATAACGTTAGAGTCTTTTCCAAAATTGAAAAGTTATTCCCTTTATTATAGTTGTTCCCAATGAAAATTAGTTTCCAAAAATAACTATAATGTTATAGATAACGATTGAATGGTTTCCAAAATATAAAGTTGTTCAATTTGATACGATTGAGTGTTTCCCGGGAACAACTCCAACGTTGGTTAATACGTGAAAGTGGTTTAAATTAATGTTGAAGGTTTTCCCAATGAGAAGTTGTCACCAGGATCAACTTTGACATTATAGATAACGTTAGAATGGTTTCTAAAATATAAAGTTGTTACCTTTGTTAAGGTTGAGTGGTTCCCGGGAACAACTCTAACGTTGGTTAGAACGTGAAAGCGGTTTCATCAATGTTGTAGTTGTTCCCGGGGATATCTCTAATGTTGGTTAGAATGTGAAAAAGGTTTCCGTAAACGTTAAAATTTTTCCCAACTATAAATTGTTCCCAGGAACAAATTTGACGTTATAGAAAATGTTAGAGTAGTTTCCAAAATATAAAAGTTGTTCCTTTTGATAAGGTTGAGTGGTTCCCGGGAACAACTCAAACTTTGGTTAGATTGTAAAAGTAGTTTCAATTAACGTTGAAGTTGTTCCCAACGAGAAGTTGTTCCTGGGAACAACTTTGACGTTATAGATAACGTTAAAATGGTTTCTTAAATCTAAAGTTATTACCTTTGTTAATTTAGAGCGGTTCCCAGGAACAATTCTAGCGTTGGTTAGAACGTGAAAGTGGTTTTCATCAACGTTGAAGTTTTTTCCGAGAACAACTCTAACGTTGGTTAGAACGTGAAAGTGGTTTCCATCAAAGTTGAAGTTTTTCCCAACAAGAAGTTGTTCCTGGGAACAACTGTGATGATACAGATACTGTTAGAGTGGCTTCAAAAATATTAAAGTTTTTAACTTTGTTAAGGTTGAGTGGTTCCCGGTAACAACTCTAACGTTTGTTAGAATGTGAAAAAAGTTTCCATCAACGTTGAAGTTTTACCCAACAAGAAGTTGTTCTCGGGAACAACTTTTAGGTTATAGAAAATGTTAGAGTAGTTTCCTAATTATAAAAGTTAGTCTATTCGTTAAGGTTGATTGGTTCATAGGAACAACTCTGACATTGGTCAGAACGTGACAGTGGTTTTAATCAACGTTGAAGTTGTTCCTGAGATAAAAATTAACATTATACATAACGTTAGAGCAGTTTCCAAATTATAAAAGTTGTTCCACTGGATATGGTTGAGTGGTTCCCGGGAATAACTCTAACTAACGTTGAAGTTGTCCCCAACGAGAAGTTGTTCCCAGGAACAAATTTAACATTGTAGGTAACGTTAGAGTGGTTTCCAAAATATTAAAGTTGTTCCCTTGGTTAAGGTTAAGTTGTTCCCCAAAATAATTCTAACGTCGGTTAGAACGTGAAAGTGGTTTCCATCAACATTGAAGTTTTCCCAAATAAGTAGTTGTTCCCGGGAACAACGTTGACGTTACAGATAACGTTAGAGTGGTTTCCAAAATATAAAAGTTGTTCCCTTTAATATGGTTAAGTGGTTCCTGAGAACAAGTCTAACGTTGGTTACAATGTCAAACTGGTTTCAATCAACATTGAAATTGTTCCTATTGAAAAGGTGTTCTCGAAAACAACTTTAATGTTACAGATAAAAGTTATTCCACTTGATACGGTGGAGCGGTTCCTGGGAACAACTCTAACGTTGGTTAGAACGTGAAAGTGGTTCAAATTAACTTAGAAGTAGTTCCCAACGAGAAGTTGTTCTCAACGAGAAGTTTTTCTCGAGATCAACTTTGACGTTGTAGATAAGGTTTGAGTATTTTCAAAAATATAAAGTTGTTACCTTTGTTATGGTTTAGTGGTTCTCGGGAACAACTCAAATGTTGGTTAGAACGTGAAAGTGGTTTTCATCAACGTTGAAGTTGTTCTCGGGAACAACTCTAATGTTGGTTAGAACATGAAAGTGGTTTCCATCAACGTTGAAGTTTTTCCCAACGAGAAGTTGTTCTTGAGAACAAATTTGATATTATAGGAAACGTTAAAGTAGTTTCAAAAATATTAAAGTTATTTCATTTGATATAATCGAGTGGTTCTCGGGATAAACTCTAACATTGGTTAGAACGTGAAAGTGATTTCAGTTAACGTTGAAGTTGTTCCCAAAGAGAAATTGTTCCCAGGAACATCTTTGACGTTTAAGATAAAACAACATTAATGTTACAAATAAAAGTTATTCCATTTGATACGGTTGAGTGGTTCTAGGGAACAACTCTAACGTTGGTTTGAACGTGAAAGAGTTTAAATTAACTTTGAAGTTGTTCCCAGCGAGAAGTTTTTATCAGGAACAAATATGACGTTATAGAAAACAATAGAGTAGTTTCCAAAATAAAAAAATTGTTCCATTTGATATGGTTGAGTGGTTCCCGGGAAAAACACTTATGTTTGTTAGAATGTAAAAGTGGTTTCAATTAAATGAGAAGTTGTTCCCGTGAACTATTTTGATGTTACAGATAGCGTTATAGTGGTTTGTAAAATATAAAAGTTGTTTCCTTTGTTAAGGTTGAATTGTTCCCGGGAATAACTCTAACGTTGGTTAGAATGTGAAAGTGGTTTCTATCAACGTTGAAGTTGTTCCCGGGAACAACTCTAACGTTGGTTAGAACGTGAACGTGAAAGTGGTTTTCGTCAACGTTGACGTTTGTCCCAAAGAGAAGTTGTTTCCGGGAACAAATTTGATGTTATAGAAAAAGTTGGAATAGTTTCCAAAATATAAAAGTTGTTTAATTTGATATGGTTGAGTGGTTCTCGGGAACAACTCTAACGTTGGTTAGAATGTGAAAGTGGTTTCAGTTAACGTTAATGTTGTTCCCAACAAGAAGTTGTTCCAAGGAACAACGTTGACGTTAAAGATTACGTTAGAATTGTTTCCAAAATATAAAAGTTATTTTCCTTTATTATAGTTTTGCACAATGAAATGTTGTTCCCAAATACAACTTTAATGATATGGATAACGTTAGAGTGGTTTCCAAAATATAAAAGTTGTTCCATTTGATACGGTTGAGTGTTTCCCGGTAACAACTCTAATGTTGGTTAGAACATGAAAGTAGTTTAAATTAATGTTGAAGTTGTTCCTAACGAGTAGTTGTCCCCAGGATCAACTTTGACATTATAGATAACGTTAGAATGGTTTCCAAAAATATAATATTGTTACCTTTGCTAAGGTTGCGTGGTTCTCGGGAACAACTCTAACTATGGCTAGAACACGAAAGTTGTTTCCATCAACGTTGAAGTTATTCCCGGGAACAACTCTAACTTTGGTTAGAACGTGAATGTTGTTTCCATCAACGTTGAAATTTTTCCCAGCGAGAAGTTGTTCCCAGGAACAAATTTGATGATATCGAAAATGTTAGAATAGTTTCCAAAATATAAAAGTTGTTCCTTTTGATATGGTTGAGTGTTTCCCGGGAACAACACTAACGTTGGTTAGAACGTGAAAGTGGTTTCAATTAACATTGAAGTTGTTCCCAATGAGAAGTTATTCCTAGGAACAAATTTGACTTTATAGATAACGTTAGAGTGGTTTCCAAAATATAAAGTTGTTCCCTTGATTAAGGTTGAGTGGTTCCCAAGAACCATTCTAACTTTGGTTATAACGTGAAAGTGGTTTAAATTAACATTAGAGTTATTCCCAACGAGATGTTGTTCCAATGATCAAATTTGACGTTGTAGATAATGTCTGAGTAGTTTCAAAAATATAAAGTTGTCACTTTTGTTAAGGTTGAGAGTTTCCCGGGAACAATTCTAACGTTGGTTAGAACATGAAAGTGGTTTCTATCAACGTTGAAGTTGTTCCCGGGAACAACTCTAACGTTTGTTAGAACGTGAAAGCGGTTTTCATGAAAGTTGAAGTTTTTCCCAACGAGAAGTTCTTTCTGGGAACAAATTTGATGTTATATAAAACGTTAGGGTAATTTCCAAATTATAAAAGTTATTCCATTTGATATGGTTGAGTGGTTCTCGGGATCAACTCTAAAGTTGGTTAGAACGTGAAAGTGGTTTCAATTAATGTTGAAGTTGTTCCCAATGAGAAATTGTTCCCAAGAACAACTTTGACGTTATAGATAAAACAACATTAATGTTACAGATAAAAGTTATTCCGTTTAACACGGTTGATGGTTCACGGGAACAACTCTAACGTTGGTTAGAACATGAAAGTGGTTTAAATTAACTTTGAAGTTGTTCCCAACGAGAAGTTTTTCTCGGGAACAAATTTGACGTTATAGAAAACAATAGAGTGGTTTCCAAAATATAAGAATTGATCCATTTGATATGGTTGAGTGGTTCTCAAGGAACAACACTTACGTTGGTTGGAACGTGAAAGTGGTTTCAATTAAATGAGAAGTTGTTCCCGTCAATAACTTTGATGTTACAGATAACGTTAGAGTGGTTTCCAAAATATAAAAGTTGTTTCCTTTTTCAATGTTGAGTTGTTCCCGGGAACAACTCTAACATTGTGTAGAACGTGGAAGTTGTTTCTATCAACGTTGAAGTTGTTCCCGAGAACAACTCTAACATTGGTTAGAACGTGATAGTGGTTTAAATTAATATTGAAGTTGTTCCCAACGATTATTTGTCCCCAAGATCAACTTTGACATTATTGATAACGTTAGAATGATTTCCAAAATATAAAGTTGTTACCTTTGTTAAGCTTGAGTTGTTCCCTGGAATAACTTGTTCCCTAGAACAACTCTAATGTTGGTTAGAAAGCGAAAGTGGTTTCCATCAACGTTGAAGTTGTTCCCGGGAAAAACTCTAACATTGGTTAGAACGTGAAAGTGGTTTCCATCAACGTTCAAGTTTTTCCCAGCGAGAAGTTGTTCTAGGGAATAAATTTGATGCTATAGAAAATGTTAGAATAGTTTCCAAAATATAAAAGTTGTTCCTTTTGATATGGTTGAGTGTTTCCCGTGACAACACTAACGTTAATTAGAACGTGAAAGTTGTTTCAATTGACGTTGAAGTTGTTCCCAATGAGAAGTTGTTACTAGGAACAAATTTGACGTTATAGATAACGTTAGAGTGGTTTCCAAAATATAAAGTTGTTTCTATTGTTAAGGTTGAGTGGTTCCTGAGAACAATTCTAACGTTGGTTAGAACGTGAAAGTGGTTTAAATTAACATTAGAGTTATTCCCAACGAGATGTTGTTTCCATGATCAAATTTGACGTTGTAGATAATGTTTGAGTAGTTTCAAAAATATAAAGTCGTTACCTTTGTTATGGTTGAGTGTTTTCCGCAAACCACTCTAACGTTGGTTAGAACGTGAAAGTGATTTCCATCAAAGATGCAGTTGTTCCCAGGAACAACTCTAACGTTTGTTAGAACTTGAAAGTGGTTTTCATGAACGTTGAAGTTTTTCCAAACTAGAAGTTGTTCCCAGGAACAAATTTGATGTTATAGAAAACGTTCGAGTAGTTTCCAAAATATAAAAGTTATTAAATTTGATATGGTTGAGTGGTTCTCTAGATCAACTCTAAAGTTTGTTAGAACGTGAAAGTGGTTTCAATTAACGTTGAAGTTGTTCCCAATGAGAAATTTTTCCCAGGAACAACTTTGACGTAGATAAAACAACATTAATGTTACAGATAGAAGTTATTCCATTTGACACGGTTGAGTGGTTCTCGGGAACAACTCTAACGTTGGTTAGAACGTGAAAGTTATTTAAATTAGGTTTGATTTTGTTCCCAACAAGAAGTTTTTCTTGGGAACAAATTTGACGTTATAGAAAACAATAGAGTAGTTTCCAAAATATAAAAATTGTTCCATTTGATATGGTATAGTGGTTCTCGGGAACAACACTTACGTTGGATAGAACGTGAAAGTTGTTTCAGTTAAACAAGAAGTTGTTCCCGTGAACAACTTTGATGTTACAGATAAAGTTAGAGTGGTTTCCAAAAAATAAAAGTTATTTCCTTTGTTAAGTTTGAGTTGTTCCCGGGAACAACTCTAACGTTGGTTAGAACATGAAAGTGGTTTTTATCAACGATTAAGTTGTTCATGGGAACAACTCTAACGTTGGTTAGAATGTGAAAGTGGTTTCCGTCAATGCTGAAGTTTTTCCGAAAGAGAAGTTGTTCATGGGAACAAATTTGATGTTATAGAAAACGTTAGAGTAGTTTCCAAAATATAAAAGTTGTTCCATTTGATATGGTTGAGTGGTTCCTGGGAACAACTCTAACGTTGGTCAAAACGTGAATGTGGTTTCGATTAAGGTTAAAGTTGTTCCTGACGAGAAGTTGTTCATAGGAACAACGTTGACGTTACAGATAACGTTTGAGTTGTTTCCAAAATATAAAAGTTATTCCCTTTATTAAAGTTTTCCCAATGAAAAGTTGTTCCCGAAAACAACTTTAATGTTATGGATAACATTAGAGTTGTTTCCAAAATATAAAAGTTGTTCCATTTGATACGGTTGAGTGTTTTCCAGAAACAACTCTAACGTTGGTTAGAACGTGAAGGTTGCTTAAATTAATGTTGAAGTTGTTCCAAACGAATAGTTGTCCCCAGGATCAACTTTGACATTACAGATAACGTTAGAATGGTTTCCAAAATATAAAATTGTTACCTTTTTTAAGGTTTAGTGGTTCCTGAGAACAACTGTAACATTGGTTAGAACGCGAAAGTTGTTTCCATCAACGATGAAGTTGTTCCCGGGAACAACTCTAATTTTGGTTAGAACGTGAAAGTGGTTCCATTAATGTTGAAGTTTTTCCCAATGGGAAGTTGTTCCCGGGAACAAATTTGACGCTATATAAAACTTTTGAATAGCTTACAAAATATAAAAGTTGTTCCTTTTGATATGGTTGAGTGTTTCCCGGGAACAACACTAACGTTGGTTAGAACGTGAAAGTAGTTTCAATTGACATTCCCAACGAGAAGTTGTTCCTAGGAGCAACTTTGACGTTATAAATAACGTTAGAGTGGTTTCCAAAATATAAAGTTGTTCCCTTTGTTAAGGTTTAGAGGTTCATGGGAACAACTCTAACGTTGGTTAGAACGTGAAAGTGGTTTTCATCAACATTGAAGTTGTTCCCTGTAACAACTCTAATGTTTGTTAGAATGTGAATATGGTTTCCATCAATGTTGAAGATTTTCCCAGGAACAACGTTGACGTTACAGATAACGTTAGAGTTTTTTCCAAAATATAAAAGTTATTCCCATTATTATAGTTGTTGCCAATGAAAAGATGTTCCCGAAATAACTTTAAAGTTTTTGATAACGTTCGAGTTGTTTCCAAAATATAATAGTTGTTCAATTTGATATGGTTGAGTGTTTCCCGGAAACAACTCTAATGTTGGTTAGACCGTGAAAGTGATTTAAATAAATGTTGAAGTTGTTCCCAACGAGTAGTTGTCCCCATAATCAATTTTGACATTATAGAAAACGTTAGAATGGTTTCCAAAATATAAAGTTGTTACCTTTGTTAAGGTTGAGTGATTCCCGGGAACAACTCTAACGTTGGTTAGAACGTGAAAGCGGTTCCATCAACGTTGAAGTTGTTCCCAGGAACAACTCTAATGTTGGTTAGAATGTGAAAGTGGTTTTCATCAACGTTTAAGTTTTTCCCAACGAGAAGTTTTTCCTGGGAACAATTGACGCTATAGAAAAAGTTAGAATAGTTTCCAAAACATAAAAGTTGTTCCTTTTGATATGGTTGAGTGGTTCCCGGGAACAACACTAACGTTGGTTAGAACGTGAAAGTTGTTTCAATTAACGTTGAAGTTATTCCCAACGAGAAGTTGTTCCCTGGAACATCTTTGATGTTATAGGTAATGCTAGAGTGGTTTCGAAAATATAAAGTTATTCCATTTTTTATGGTTGAGTGGTTCCCGGGAAGAAATATAATGTCGGTTAGAACGTCAAACTGGTTTCAATTAACGTTGAAGTTGTTATCAATGTTGAAGTTGTGTGGTTCCAAGAAACAACTCTAACGTTGGTTAGAATGTGAAAGTAGTTTCCATCAACATTGAAGTTGTACCCAACGAGAAGTTGTTCCCGGGAACAAATTTGACGTTATAGAAAATGTTTGAGTTGTTTCAAAAACAAAAAAGCTCGGCCATTCGTTAAGGTTGAATGGTTATAGGGAACAACTCTAACGTTGGTTAGAATGTGAAACGGGTTTCCATCAATGTTGAAGTTGTTCCTCACTAGAATTTATTACAAAGAATAACTATGACATTATGGATAACGTTTGAGTGGTTTCCAAAAATATAAAGTTGTTCCCCATGTTATGGTTGAGTGGTTCCCGGGAATAACTTTAACATTGGTTAGAACGTAAAACTGGTTTCAGTTAACGTTGAAGTTATTCCCAACGTGTAAGGGTTCCTAAGAACAACTTTGACGTTATAGATAATGTTAGAGTGATTTCAAAAATATAAAGTTGTTCTCTATGTTAAGGTTGAGTGGTTCTCGGGAAAAACTGTAACTTTGGTTAGAACGTGAAAGTGGTTTCCATCAACTTTGAAATTGTGCCCAATAAAAAGTTGTTCCCGAGAACAACTTTGACGTTACAGATAACGTTAGATTGGTTTCCAAAATATAATAGTTTCTTCATTTGATTCGGTTAAGTGGTTCCCAGGAACAACTCTAACATTAGTTAGAACGTGAAAGTTATTTAATTTAACGTTGAAGTTGCTCCCAACAGAAGGGTTTTCCCTGGATCAACTTTGACGTTTTAGATAACTTTAGAGTTGTTTACAAAATGTAAGGTTTTTACCTTTGTTATGGTTGAGTGGTTCCCAGGAACAACTCTAACGCTGTTCAGAATCTGAAAGTGGTTTCCATTAACGTTGAAGTCTTTCCCAGAAACAACTTTGACATTATAGATAACGTTAGAGTGGTTTCCAAAATATAATGTTGTTCCCTTTGTTAAGGTTGAGTAGTTCTCGGGAATAACTATAGCGATGCTTAGAATGTGAAAGTTGTTTCCATCGATGTTGAAGTTGTTCCAAACGAGAAGTTGTTCCCGGTAACAACTTTGGAGTCACATATAATGTTTTAGTGGTTTATAAAATATATAATTAGTTCCCTTTAATAAGGTTAAGTGTTTCCCGGGAGCAACTCAACGTTGGATAAAACTGCAATCTGGTTTCAAACGACATTAAAGTAGTTACAGAGAACAACTTAGATGTTATAGATAATGTTAAGTTTGAGTGGTTCCCAGGAACAACTCTTACGTTGGTTGGAACGTGAAAGTGGTTTTTATTAACGTTAACGTTGTTCCTGGGAACAACTCTAACGTTGGTTAGAACGTGAAAGTGGTTTCCGTCAATGCTGATTTTTTTCCGAAAGAGAAGTTGTTCATGGGAACAAATTTAATGTTATAGAAAACGTTAGAGTAGTTTCCAAAATATAAAAGTTGTTCTATTTGATATGGTTGAGTGGTTCCTGGGAACAACTCTAACGTTGGTCAGAATGTTAATGTGGTTTCGGTTAAGGTTAAAGTTGTTCCTGACGAGAAGTTGTTCCTAGGAACAACGTTGACGTTACAGATAACGTTTGACTTGTTTCCAAAATAAAAAAGTTATTCCCTTTATTAAAGTTTTCCCAATGAAAAGTTGTTCCCGAAAACAACTTTAATGTTATGGATAACATTAGAGTTGTTTCCAAAATATAAAAGTTGTTCCATTTGATACGGTTGAGTGTTTTCCGGCAACAACTCTAACGTTGGTTAGAACGTAAAGGTTGCTTAAATTAATGTTGAAGTTGTTCCCAACGAGTAGTTGTCCCCATGATCAACTTTGACATTACAGATAACGTTAGAATGATTTCCAAAATATAAAATTGTTACCTTTTTTAAGGTTTAGTGGTTCCCGAGAACAACTCTAACATTGGTTAGAACGCGAAAGTGGTTTCCATCAACGATGAAGTTGTTCCCGGGAACAACTCTAACGTTGGTTAGAACGTGAAAGTGGTTCCATTAATGTTGAAGTTTTTCCCAATGGGAAGTTGTTCCCGGGAACAAATTTGACGCTATATAAGACTTTTGAATAGTTTACAAAATATAAAAGTTGTTCCTTTTGATATCGTTGAGTGTTTCCCAGGAACAACACTAACATTGGTTAGAACGTGAAAGTTATTTCAATTGACATTAAAGTTGTTCCCAACGAGAAGTTGTTCCTAGGAGCAACTTTGACGTTATAAATAATGTTAGAGTGGTTTCCAAAATATAAAGTTGTTCCCTTTGTTAAGGTTGAGAGGTTCCTGGGAACAACTCTAACGTTGGTTAGAACGTGAAAGTGGTTTTCATCAACATTGAAGTTGTTCCCTGTAACAACTCTAATGTTGGTTAGAATGTGAATATGGTTTCAATCAACGTTGAATTTTTTCCCAGGAACAACGTTGACGTTACAGATAACGTTAGAGTTGTTTCCAAAATATAAAAGTTATTCCCATTATTATAGTTGTTGCCAATGAAAAGATGTTCCCGAAATAACTTTAATGTTTTTGATAACGTTCGAGTTGTTTCCAAAATATAATAGTTGTTCAATTTGATATGGTTGAGTGTTTCCCGGAAACAACTCTAATGTTGGTAAGACCGTGAAAGTGATTTAAATAAATGTTGAAGTTGTTCCCAACGAGTAGTTGTCCCCATAATCAATTTTGACATTATAGATATCGTTAGAATGGTTTCCAAAACATAAAGTTGTTACCTTTGTTAAGGTTGAGTGATTCCCGGGAAAAACTCTAACGTTTGTTAGAACGTGAAAGCGGTTCCATCAACGTTAAAGTTGTTCCCAGGAACAACTCTAATGTTGGTTAGAACGTGAAAGTGGTTTCCATCAATGTTTAAGTTTTTCCCAACGAGAAGTTGTTCCCGGGAACAATTGAAGCTATAGAAAACGTTAGAATAGTTACCAAAATTTAAAAGTTGTTCCTTTTGATATGGTTGAGTGGTTCCCGGGAACAACACTAACGTTGGTTAGAACGTGAAAGTTGTTTCAATTAATGTTGAAGTTATTCCCAACGAGAAGTTGTTCCCTGGAACATCTTTGATGTTATAGGTAATGCTAGAGTGGTTTCGAAAATATAAAGTTATTTCGTTTTTTATGGTTGAGTGGTTCCCGGGAAAAATTCTAATGTCGATTAGAACGTCAAACTGGTTTCAATTAACGTTGAAGTTGTTATCAATGTTGAAGTTGTGTGGTTCCAAGAAACAACTCTAACGTTGGTTAGAATGTGAAAGTAGTTTCCATCAACATTGAAGTTGTACCCAACGAGAAGTTGTTCCCAGGAACAAATTTGACGTTATAGAAAATGTTTGAGTTGTTTCAAAAATATAAAAGCTGGGCCATTTGTTAAGGTTGAATGGTTATAGGGAAAAACTCTAACGTTGGTTAGAACGTGAAACTGGTTTCCATCAATGTTGAAGTTGTTCCCTACGAGAATTTAATCCCAGGAATAACTTTGACATTATGGATAACGTTTGAGTGGTTTCCAAAAATATAAAGTTGTTCCCCATGTTAAGGTTGAGTGGTTCCCGGGAATAACTTTAACATTGGTTAGAACGTGAAAGTGGTTTCAGTTATCGTTGAAGTTATTCCCAACGTGTAAGGGTTCCTAAGAACAACTTTGACGTAATAGATAATGTTAGAGTGATTTCCAAAATATAAAGTTGTTCTCTATGTTAATGTGTAGTGGTTCCTGGGAAAAACTGCAACAATGGTTAGAACGTGAAAGTGGTTTCCATCAACTTTGAAATTGTGCCCAACAAAAAATTATTCCCGAGAACAACTTTGACGTTACAGATAACGTTAGATTGGTTTCCAAAATATAATAGTTTCTTCATTTGATTCGGTTAAGTGGTTCCCAGGAACAACTCTAACATTAGTTAGAACGTGAAAGTTATTTAATTTAACGTTGAAGTTGCTCCCAACAGGAGGGTTTTCCCAGGATCAACTTTGACGTTATAGATAACTTTAGAGTTGTTTACAAAATATAAGGTTGTTACCTTTGTTATGGTGGAGTGGTTCCCAGGAACAGCTCTAACGCTGTTCAGAATGTGAAAGTGGTTTCCATTAACGTTGAAGTCTTTCCCGGAAACAACTTTGACATTATAGATAACGTTAGAGTGGTTTCCAAAATATAATGTTGTTCCCTTTGTTAAGGTTGAGTAGTTCTCGGGAATAACTATAGCGATGCTTAGAATGTGAAAGTTGTTTCCATCGACGTTGAAGTTGTTCCAAACGAGAAGTTGTTCCCGGGAACAACTTTGAAGTCACATATAATGTTTTAGTGGTTTCTAAAATATATAATTAGTTCCCTTTAATAAGGTTAAGTGGTTCCCGGGAGCAACTCTAACGTTGGATAAAACTTCAATCTGGTTTCAAACGACATTAAAGTTGTTATAGAGAACAACTTAGATGTTATAGATAATGTTAAGTTTGAGTGGTTCCTAGGAACAACTCTTACGTTGGTTAGAATGTGAAAGTGGTTTCCATCAACGTTGAAGTTGTTTCCAACGAAAAGATGTTTCGGGCAACAACTTTGATGTTATAGATAACGTTATAATGGTTTACAAAATATAATGTTGTTCCCTTTGTTAAGGTTGAGTAGTTCCCGTGAATAACTATAGCGATGGTTAGAACGTGAAAGTGGTATCCATCGACGTTGAAGTTGTTCCCAAAGAGAAGTTGTTCCCAGTAACTGTTAAGATTATGCTCGATAGCAAGAGTTTAATAGTGTAAGTAACAATCTTTTACATATGAATAAAATGAGTTCTAGTTTAACAAATCTTATAGCATTTATAGTTTCATTATTATAATTGTCAAAAGTAAATAATCATAAGGTCAAAAGACTATGTGAAAAGAAGAATTGTTCATACATCTAGATATGTATGAGGTAGACACAATTCTTTAGTTAGTCGTGAATAATATTCACAACTTAAGATAGAAGGTTGGGCGCCTTTATCTTGTTAAAGTTGTAGATTCTTTTGCTAGCATTTGAGTGGGGTCAAATGTGTTATGATGAGTCTAAAATCATTAAAGTGTGGTGTCTTTGGGCAAAAGAATCTAGTGCACTGGGTGCATTGAATAGGATCAAAATGAAAAACTTTATCTAGAACCGTCAATGGATAAAATTTTTCATTTGAAGAAAATCGGAGAGTCTATCTCAATCCTGAGATAAATGATGGACTTATGGTTGCAAGTGGTATCATTTGAGCTATCAATGAGTACGATTATATAGCATAGTCTATCCTCGATAGTTTGGTGGTATTCATTTGTTAATCGATAGAGGACTTCATTTATAGATATGGACATCGTGGCTCAATTTATTGAATGCGAGTAGAATACCATCATATGAATGTTTTGAGGTATTGGATATTAAATCTTAACGTTAAGTTTTCAATAGTGTCTATTGAAACATGGCTTCTTGACAAGTCAAAACATCCAAGTTCAAAATGTGGTCATATGAGTAAATATGGTAAGTTGAAGAGCTATAGGCGGTCTATGAGCTCTTGGCGATTACTGGTATTCTTCACGAGGATACACTTTCTCCAATAAGGTTGTCTATTGTACGAATGAGTAACATTAACTTATTCTATCTTTATTTAAGAGTTCAATTTTAGTTCTTTAGTGGAATGAACGAAAATTAAATAGATCGGACCTAAGTGAATCATTTGTTGGTTGTGATTAGGTTGTGTCTATTGGAGCTTAAATTTAGACAGCCCACCAAGATCCCCAATCCACACGAACTTGCATTGATCACTTTATATATTCTACCGGACTAATAGAGATCAATCTAGAATTGTAATAAGGCATGTGAACTTGTTTCTTTTTGTAAGAATAGGTCTAGTTCACATGTGGAATTTTTTATTAAGGTCCAATGGATTTAATAAACTGAGAAAAATAATATATGGCCTTAATACTATGTATGGGCGTCAATGGCTATGGATAGTAGCTTTAATATATTATTTTATTTTATTATTTAATTAAATGGCAATTAATTAATTGTTTGATTAATTAATTATTTAATTAAAAGTCAAAATATTTTCCTATTAGGAGATGGTCTCCTAAAACTATACTATTGTTGGCAGTATAGTTAATGTTAAAGACTATATTTGATTAGATAAACAAAAGGAGCTATTTATCTAATCAAATTAGGAAGTCCTTAATATCGTTACAAACACACTATTGAGTAGGATTAGGAGTCTTAGTATAGGAAAGAATTCTTTTTGGAAAAGGATTCTTGGTCACCAAGTAAAACTACTTAGTGGTAGAATTCCTTTTTAGAAAAGAATTCATAACCACCAAGTTAATCTACCTAAGGATAGGATTCTTGTTTATCAAGTAATCCTTCTTAGGAAAGATTGAACTCTCCTAACCTATATAAAAGACCAAAATTTCGTCCAACACAATATAGTTATAGGAGTAGTTAGTTTTCTGTTTAGATAAGGATTCTAACTACCAAATAAATCCATCTAAGGAAAGGATTCTTGCCAACCAAGTGAATCCTTCTTAGGAAAGGATTTATGAACCTATATATATGTGTGAATAATTTCGGTCATAACTAAGGTATTAGAGAGGAATTTAGGCCAAGCTTTATTTGAGAAAGAAAAAGTTTCGGCCATCATAGAAATTATAAGGGAGAAAAATCTGTTTTTATTCTAGACAAAATTCGATCATCTCTAATCAATAGTGTGTGAATTCGGCCAAGTAAAGAAAAAAAGGGGAACATTTTTGTATTCGATAGTATACTAATATCCTTTACATCAAAAGGGTTTTGTGTACAACATCGAATCAAGGTTCACGCGAGTTACAATCAAATGATTGATAATTCACAAGTGACCGAACGTTCTTGGATTTTTCTCTTGGAGGATATTTGTAACTAACAAAGAAAAGATATTTGCTTTGTCTCCATCCTAAGGAATACAATTTAAAGAAAGGGAGCCCACACTCCTAGGTGATTCACGTTCGTGATTGGATTGGAAGATCTTGCGGAATCAATTTAGCGCTTGTTCAATCGTCATGTGAAAAAGGTACGATACTTTTATATACATCAATTAATCTAGGGTTAAGGTTCTCGTTGCATAAAAGGGAATTTTTTTTATTTATACGCAAACCCTAATCTCGTTTTTTTTCTCACGCTTTTCTAAACAGTTATTTTCCCTACAGTAACAACTTTGAAGTTACAGATAACGTTATACTTGTTTCTAAAATATAAAAGTTGTTACCTTTATTAAGGTTGAGTGGTTTCTGGGAGCAACTCTAACATTACTTAGACCGTGAAAGTGGTTTCTATCAACGTTGAAGTAATTCCTGGGAACAACTCTATTTTTTGTTAGAACGTGAAAGTGGTTTCCATCAACCTTGAAGTTTTTCCCAACAAGAAGCTGTTCCCAGGAACAAATTTGATGTTATAGAAAATGTTAGAGTAGTTTCCAAAATATAAAAGTTGTTCCATTTGAAATGGTTGAGTGGTTAACAGTAACAACTTTAACGTTGGTTAGAACGTGAAAGTGGTTTCAATTAACGTTGAAGTTGTTCTCAACAAGAAGTTGTTCCCAAGAACTACTTTGACTTTATAGATAACGTTAAAGTGTTTTCAAAAATATAAAGTTGTTTCCTTTGTTAAGGTTGAGTTGTTCCGAGGAACAACTCTAATGTCGGTTAAAATTTCAAATTGGTTTCAATCAACGTTGAAATTTTTTCTAACGAGAAGTTGTTACTGGGAACACCTTTGTCGTTACAGATAATGTTATAGTGGTTTCCATAATATAAAAGTTGTTACCTTTGTTAAGGTTGGGTGGTTCTCGGAAATAACTCTAACGTTGGTTAGAACGTTAAAGTTGTTTCCATCAACGTTGAAGTTGTTTCCAGCGAGAAGTTGTTCCCAGGAACAACTTTGACGTTATAGATAACCTTAGAGTGGTTTCCAAAATATAAAAGTTTTTCCCTTTAATATGGTTAAGTGGTTCCTGGGAACAAGTCTAACATTGGTTAAAATGTCAACTTGGTTTCAATCAACATTGAAATTGTTCCCAATGAAAAGGTGTTCCCGAAAGCAACTTTAATGTTACAGATAAAAGTTATTTCACTTGATACGGTGGGGTGGTTCGAATGTGAAAGTGGTTTAAATTAACTTTGAAGTTGTTCCCAAAGAGAAGTTTTTCTCGGGAACAAATTCGACGTAATAGAAAATGTAAGAGTAGTTTCCAAATTATAAAAGTTAATCCATTTGATATGGCTGAGTGGTTCCCAGGATCAACTCTAACGTTGGTCAGAACGTGAAAGTTGTTTCAATCAACGTTGAAGTTGTTCCCGAAAACAACTTTAATGTTTTAAATAAAGTTAGAGTGGTTTCCAAAATATAAAATTTGTTCCATTTGATACAGTTAAGTTGTTCCCGAAAAACTTTCTAACGTTGATTAGAACGTGAAAGTGGTTTAAATTAACGTTAGAGTTGTTCCCAACGAGATGTTGTTCCCAGGATCAACTTTGACGTAGTAGATAATGTTTGAGTAGTTTCAAAAATATAAAGTTGATACCTTTGTTATGGTTGAGTGGTTCTCGGGAACAACTCTAATGTTGGTTAGAACGTAAAAGTAGTTTCCATCAACGTTGAAGTTTTTCCCAACGAGAAGTTGTTCCCGTGAACAACTTTGACGTTACAGATAACGTTAGAGTTGTTTCCAAAATATAAAATTTGCTTCCTTTGTTAAGGTTGAGTTGTTCTCGGGAACAACTGTAACGTTGGTTAGAACGTGAAAGTGGTTTCTATCAACGTTGAAGTTGTTCCCTAGAACAATTCTAACGTTGGTTAGAATGTGAAAGTGGTTTCCGTCAACGTTGAAGTTTTTCCCAAAGTGAAGTTGTTTTCGGTAACAAATTTGATGTTATAGAAAACGTTAGAGTAGTTTCCTAAATATAAAAGTTGTTCTATTTGATATGGTTGAGTGGTTTCCAGGAACAACTCTAACGTTGGTTAAAATGTGAAAGTGGTTTCAGTTAACATTAAAGTTGTTCCCAACGAGAAATTGTTCCAGGAACAACGTTGGCGTTAAAGATAACGTTAGAGTTGTTTCCAAAATATAAAAGTTATTCCCTTTATTATAGTTTTTCCCAATGAAAAGTTCTTCCCGAATACAACTTTAATGTTATGGATTATGTTAGAGTGGTGTCAAAAATATAAAAGTTGTACCATTTGATACGGTTGAGTGTTTCCCGGGAACAACTCTAACGTTGGTTAAAACGTGAAAGTGGTTTAAATTAATGTTGAAGTTGTTCTCAACGAGTAGTTGTCCTCAGGATCAACTTTGACATTATAGATAACGTTAGAATGGTTTCTAAAATATAAAGTTGTTACCTTTGTTAAGGTTGAGTGGTTTCCGGGAAAAAATCTAACGTTGGTTAGAACGCGAAAGTGGTTTCCATCAACGTTGAAGTTGTTACCGGGAACAACTCTAATATTGGTTAGAATGTGAAAGTTGTTTCCTTCAAAGTTGAAGTTTTTCCCAGCGAGAAGTTGTTTTCGGGAACAAATTTGATGCTATAGAAAATGTTAGAATGGTTTCCAAAATATAAAAGTTGTTCCTTTTCATATGGTTGAGTGTTTCCCAGGAAAAACACTAACGTTGGTTAGAACGTGAAAGTGGTTTTAATTAACATTGAAGTTGTTCCCAACGAGAAGTTGTTCCTAGGAACAAATTTATCGTTATAGATAACGTTACAGTGGTTTCCAAAATATAAAGTTGTTCCCTTTGTTAAGGTTGAGTGGTTCCCGGGAACAATACAAACGTTGATTAGAACGTGAAAGTGGTTTAAATTAACGTTAAAGTTATTCCCAACAAGATGTTGTTCCCAGGATCAAATTTGACGTTGTAGATAATGTTTGAGCAGTTTCAAAAATATAAAGTTGTTACCTTTGTTATGGTTGAGTGTTTGACGGGAACAACTCTAACGTTGGTTAGAACATGAAAGTGGTTTCCATTAAAGTTGAAGTTGTTCCCGGGAACAACTCTAATGTTTGTTAGAACGCGAAAGTGGTTTTCATCAACGTTGAAGTTTTTCCCAACGAGAAGTTGTACTCGGGAACAAATTTGATGTTGTAGAAAATGTTAGAGTAGTTTCCAAAATATAAAAGTTATTCCATTTGATATGGTTGAGTGGTTCTCTTGATCGACTCTAAAGTTGGTTTGAATGTGAAAGTAGTTTAAATTAACGTTGAAGTTGTTCCCAATGAGAAATTATTCCCAATAACAACTTTGACGTTATAGATAAAACAACATTAATGTTACAGAAAAAATTCATTCCTTTTGACACGGTTTAGTGGTTCCCAGGAACAACTCTAACGTTGGTTAGAACGTGAAAGTGGTTTAAAATAATTTTGAAGTTGTTCACAACGAGAAGTTTTTCTCGGGAACAAATTTGACGTTATAGAAAACAATGGAGTAGTTTCAAAAATATAAAAATTGTTCCATTTGATATGGTTGAGTGGTTCCCGAGAACAACACTTGCATTGGTTAGAACGTGAAAGTTGTTTCAATTAAACAAGAAGTTGTTCCCGTGAACAACTTTGAGGTTACAGATAACGTTAGAGTTGTTTCCTAAAAATAAAATTTGTTCCTTTGTTAAGTTTGAGTTGTTCTCGGGAACCACTTTAACGTTGGTTAGAACGTGAAAGTGATTTCTATCAACGTTGAAGTTGTTCCTAGGAACAACTGTAACGTTTGTTAGAACGTGAAAGTAGTTTCCGTTAATGTTGAAGTTTTTCCCAAAGAGAAGTTGTTCCCGGGAACAAATTTGATGTTATAGAAAACGTTAGAGTAGTTTCCAAAATATAAAAGTTATTCCATTTGATATTGTTGAGTGGTTCCGGGAATAACTCTAATGTTGGTTAGAATGTGAAAGTTGCTTCAGTTAACGTTAAAGTTGTTTCGAACGAGAAGTTGTTCCCAAGAACAACGTTGACGTTACAGATAACGTTGGAGTTGTTTCTGAAATATAAAAGTTATTCCCTTTATTAAAGTTTTTCCTAATGAAAAGTTGTTCCCGAAAACAACTTTAATGTTATGGATAACGTAAGAGTGGTTTCCAAAACATAAAAGTTGTTCCATTTGATACATTTGAGTGTTTGTCGGAACAATTCTAACGTTGTTTAGAACGTGAAGGTTGTTTAAATTAGTGTTGAAGTTGTTCCCAATGAGTAGTTGTCCCCGGGATCAACTTTGACAATATGGATAACGTTAGAATGGTTTCCAAAATATAAAATTGTTACCTTTGTTAAGGTTAAGTGGTTCCCGAGAATAGCTCTAACGTTGGTTAGAACACGAAAGTGGTTTCCATCAACGTTGAAGTTGTTCCCCGGGAACAACACTAACGTTGGTTAAAACGTGAAAGTGGCATCAATTGACATTGAAGTTAATCCATACGAGAAGTTGTTCCTAGGAACAACTTTGATGTTATAGATAACGTTAGATTTGTTTCCAAAATATAAAGTTTTTCCCTTTGTTAAGGTTGAGTAGTTCCCGAAAATAACTGTAACGTTGGTTAGAACGTGAAACTGGTTTCCATCAACGTTGACATTTTTCCCAGGAACAACGTTGACGTTACATAACGTTAAAGTTGTTTCCAAAATATAAAAGTCATTCCCTTTATTATAGTTGTTGCAAATGAAAAGTTGTTCCCGAAAGAAACTATAATGTTACTGATAACGTTAGAGTGGTTTCCAAAATATAATAGTTGTTGCATTTGATATGGTTGAGTGTTTCCCGGGAACAACTCTAACGTTAGTTAAAACGTGAAAGTGGTTTAAATTAATGTTGAAGTTGTTCCCAACAAGTAGTTATCCCCAGGATCAATTTTGACATTATAAATAACGTTATAATGGTTTCCAAAATATAAATTTGTTACCTTTGTTAAGGTTGAGTGGTTCCCGGGAACAACTCCAACGTTGGTTAAAATGTGAAAGTGGTTTCCATGAACGTTGAAGTTGTTCTCGACAACAACTCTAATGTTGGTTAAAATGTGAAAGTGGTTTCCATCAACGTTCAAGTTTTTCCCAACGAGAAGTTGTTCACGGTAACAATTGACGCTATAGAAAATGTTAGAATAGTTTCTAAAATATAAAAGTTGTTCCTTTTGATATGGTTGAGTGGTTCCCGGGAACAACACTAACGTTGGTTAGAACGTGAAAGTGGTTTCAATTAACGTTAAAGTTGTTCCCAGGAACAATTTTGACGTTATAGGTATTGCTAGAGTGGTTTCCCAAATTATAATGTTATTCCCCTTTTTATGGTTGAGTGGTCCCCGTTAAGAAATCTAATGTCGGTTAGAACTTTAAACTAGTTTCAATCAACGTTGAAGTTTTTATCAACGAGAAGTTATTCCCGGGAAAAACTTTAACATTACATATAACGTTAGAGTGGTTTCCATAATATAAAAGTTGTTACCTTTGTTAAGGTTCAATTGTTCCAGGGAACAACTTTTACTTTGGTTAGAACGTTTTACTTGTTTCAATCAACGTTGAAGTTTTTTCCAACGAGAAGTTGTTTCCAAAAACATCTTAGAAGGTATAGATAATGTTAGAGTGGTTTCAAAAATATAAAAGTTTTTTCTTTTGTTAAGGTTTAGTTGTTTTCGAGAACAACTCTAACGTTGGTTAGAACATGAAAGTGGTTTCCATCAACGTTGAAGTTTTTCCCGGGAATAACTCTAACGGTGGTTGGACTGTGAAAGTGGTTTTCATCAATGTTGTAGTTTTTTCAAACAAAAAGTTGTTCCCAGGAACAGTTGTGATGATATAGATATCGTTACAGTGGTTTCTAAAATATAAAACTTGTTCACTTTGTTAAGGTTGAGTGGTTCCAAGAAACAACTCTAACATTGGTTAGAATGTGAAAGTGGTTTCCATCAAAATTGAAGTTGTACCCAATGAGAAGTTGTTCCCGGGAAAAAAATTGATGTTATAGAAAAAGTTAGAGTGGTTTCAAAAATATAAAAGCTGGTCCATTCGTTAAGGTTGAATGGTTCCCGAGAACAACTCCAACGTTGGTTAGAACGTAAAAGTGGTTTCCATCAATGTTGAAGTTGTTCCCTATGAAAAGTTATTCTCAGAAATAACATTGACGTTTTGGATAACGTTTGTGTGTTTTCCAAAATATAAAGTTGTTTCCTATGTTAAGGTTGAGTGGTTTCCAGGAACAACTCTAACGTTGGTTAGAACGTGAAAATGGTTTCAATTAACGTTGAAGTTGTACCCAGGAAAAACTTTGACGTTATAGATAACGTTAGAGTGGTTTCCAAAATATAAAGTTGTTCCCTATGTTAAGGTTGAGTGGTTCCCGTGAAAAACTCTAAAGTTGGTTAAAACATGAAAGTGGTTTCCATTAACGTTGAAATTGTTCGCAACAAAAAGTTGTTCCCGGGAACAACTTTGACGTTATAGATAACGTTAGATTGGTTTCAAAATATAATAGTTGCTCCATTTTATTCGGTGTAGTGGTTCCCCGGAACAACTCTAATGTTAGTTAGAAAGTGAAAGTTATTTAATTTAACGTTGAAGTTGTTCCCAACTGGTGGGTTTTCCCAGGATCAACTTTGACGTTATAGATAACTTTAGAGTGGTTTAAAAAATATAAGGTTGTTACCTTTGTTAAGGTTGAGTGGTTCCTAGGAACAACTCTAATGTTGGTCAGAACGTGAAGGTGATTTCCATCAACGTTGAAGTCTTTCCCGGGAACAACTTTGACGTTATAAATAACGTTATAGTGGTTTCCAATATATAATGTTGTTCCCTTTGTTAAGGCTGAGTGGTTCCTGGGAATAACTATAGCGATGGTTAGAACGTGAAAGTGGTTTCCATCGACGTTGAAGTTGTTCCCGGAAACAACTTTGAAGTTACTTATAACATTTTAGTGGTTTCTAAAATACATAAGTTGTTCCCTTTATTAAGGTAGAGTGGTTCCCGGGAGCAACTCGACGTTGAAGTTGTTCCCAGTAAAAACTTTGTAATGTCCTCATTTATTGATTGGCTTATTTCGTGAACAAACCATATATTGGGGTTTTATGTAAGGGTAGCTTAGGCTCTCAAGACCTCAAGAGAAGAAGCACCAAAGGTATATTTCTTGTGCTTACTTGCTTTGAAGAGATATAGTTGCACACACTCACAACTCATGGATATTTCTTATTCATATATGTTGTGTGTTTATATGAGTGTGCATTCATGTTTTGATAACTCTTCTTGCATGTTTATATTGATCACATCTTTGCATTTGTATTGACATGCATTATGTGTTGCTTACACATACACTTACTTGCATTTGATTTGTTATGCATGTGTGCTTCATTGTTGTCTATGTCCATTCATAGTGTGGTTTTGTGTGTTGTTCGCACTTGCACTATGGTGTGCTTGTCTTAGCGCATTGAGTGACCATTTGAGAAGGTCGTATTCTTCTCTTGGTTTGGTTATGTGGATTAAGATGTCTAGTTTCAAAAAGTGGATTTCAATGATTTAAATATTTTTCCAAACTGACCTTTATATGGTCTTGTGACCATATCTTTTTATAAAATGATTCAAAATGAGTTTTAAAAATTCCTATATAAACCAGACACCCATACCTTTCCAACGGTATATTATTCGAAATATTTCATGACGGTTTGGATTCGAAATATTTCATAACCGTTTTTTACCTTTTGTCACTTAAATGACCATAAGTTTTTCTACAGACATCCAAATCAAGTTTTATATATTAGAGTAGAAATTAGACTTCCATACCTTTCAAACGGTATATTATCCGAAAGGTTTTGATGTCGTTTAGTCATGTTTTGGGTCGCTCGAATCTCGACCTTTTGTGCTGTCGCAACTGCGCCGGTCCACAAGCGCACCTCACCAGCGCCCCTGGACAGTAGGTGTGCGCTGGTGTTGTGCTTGTCAACCAGTGCAGCTTACTAGCGCACTGAGTAAAATTCTGGGCATTTTCAAAATGATGTCGTTTTGTTCTATGGCTCATATTTATGTGCCATCTTCTTCCTCACTCATTTTTTAGATCTTAAAAACCATTTCTTAGTGAGAGAACAAATTTCACTTGAGATTGAAGCTCCAAGAGTGGTTCCTTAACTCTCCAAACCCAAAACCCATCATCCTTCATGCATTATTGATCATCTTTAGACATGGGTCTTCATTATTCATGACTTGGTAAGTAAGAACAAACTTTTATCTTTGATTATTGTTCTTAAACTCCAAGAGTTCGTTTTTATTGCATAGGATTTATAGAAATCATTTTTGAATGCATATTTTTGTTGAATGATGACATGATTGGGTTTGTATTTTGATAGCTTAATTGATTAGGTCATTTTTGCCTAAAAGCAAGGTTATAAACATTCTTGTGTGATTCATTGTTGACTAGGTTGATAGATTGTTCATTAATCAACTTGTTAAGCTTTTGAATGTTTATGTGATGTTTTTGTAACAATTAGTTTGTTAGAAAATCTCTACACAACTAATTGAGTTTGTTATTGATAGACATTGGTCTAAGACTTGCATTTATTGTGTGGCTAAATGCTTTGTCTCAATCACATGAATATATGCTAAGTATATGTTGAATACATTGTCAGCATATTTGTTGATTCATTATGATTGTTTGTGATAGCTAGGATTGTTGTTATTGATAACATCTAGCTAAATCTCTATGCTTTGCATTTAGATATTGTTTAGGACTCATTGATTGTATTTAGTGATTACATTATAGTCCTTGCTATACTTAATGACAACATGTGTTGATTTGGCTTTTATGATAGCTTCATAGGATTGCTTGTTCTATGTTTAGCAAAGCTTTATGACATGTCATCTAGCTCTTGATATCTGGGATTGCATTTATTTCCATCTCATAATCCTAGATAAGAATATAAGGTACCCTAGCCTTGTTTGTTGTTTGAATATCATCATATATTCACATAGAGTGTTTATCTCTTCATTGAGGAGAAGTAAGTTCTACGTTGCATCAGGGAGTAGGTTGCTTCAAGCGTAAACAAATTGAACTAGGTCCACTTAATACCGGGATTAGGTAGCGGTGGTAGGTTATATACCGGGAGTAGATTATAATGCCTTTATCACCAGTGGATTTTTTGTTCGAGTGTTGCGCACTTATCAACCCGTGGTTATTCCCATTTGGAGGGTTTCCACATAAATCTCAATTGTCTTTACTATTTCCGCACTTTTTACACTTGTGATATTATTGTAACTAGCTAGAGGTATTTTAGTCAACTTGACCATTAACAAAAATTTGGTAATATTGTTTTAAAATCTATTCACCCCCCCTCTAGATTAATATTAAACACACCATAATATTTGTTTCAAACTTAGATGTTATAGATAATGTTAGAGTGGTTTCTAAAATATAAAAGTTTTTCCCTTTGTTAAGTTTGAGTGGTTCCCGAGAACAACTCTAGCGTTGGTTGGAACGTGAAAGTGGTTTCCATCAACGTTGAAGTTGTTTCCAATGAAAAGTTATTCCGGGCAACAACATTGACGTTACAGATAATGTTAGAGTGGTTTCCAAAATACAATGTTGTTCCCTTTGTTAAGGTTGAGTAGTTACCGTGAATAACTATAGCGATGGTTAGAACGTGAAAGTAGTTTCCATCGACTTTGAAGTTGTTCCAGAAGAGAAGTTGTTCCCAGTAACAACTTTGAAGTTACAGATAATGTTATAGTGGTTTCTAAAATTTATAAGTTCTCCCCTTTATTAAGGTTAAGTGGTTCCCGGAAACAACTCTAACGTTCTAACAACAACTCTAACATTAGTTAGAACGTGAAAGTGGTTTCCATCAACGTTGAAGTTTTTTCCCAACCAGAAGTTGTTCCCAGGAACAAATTTAATGTTATAGAAAATGTTAGAGTAGTTTCCAAAATAAAAAAGTTGTTCCATTTGATATGGTTGAGTGGTTAACAGTAACAACTCTAACGTTGGTTAGAACGTGAAAGTGGTTTCAATTAACGTTGAAGTTGTTCCCAACGAGAAATTGTTCCTCAGAACAAATTTGACGTTATAGATAACGTTAGAGTGGTTTAAAAAATATAAAGTTTTTTTTTGTTAAGGTTAAGTGGTTCAGAGGAACAACTCTAATGTCGGTCAGAATTTCAAACTGGTTTCAATCATCGTTGAAATTGTTTCTAACGAGAAGTGTTCCCGGGAACAACTTTGTCGTTACAGATAATGTTATAGTGGTCTCCATAATATAAAAGTTGTCACTTTTGTTACGGTTGAGTTGTTCCAGGGAACAACTATAACGTTGGTTAGAACGTAAATGTGGTTTCCATCATCGTTGAAGTTATTCCCAACAAGAAATTGTTCCCAGGAACAACTTTGACGTTATAGATAACGTTAGAATGGTTTCTAAAATTGAAAGTTGTTCCCTTTGTTAAGGTTGAACAGATCCCAGGAATATCTATAGCGATTGATGGAATGTGAATGTGGTTTCCGTCAACCTTGAAGTTGTTTCCAACGATAAGTTATTCCCGGGAAAAACTTTGACGTTACAGATAACGTTAGAGTGGTTTCCAAAATATAAAAGTTGTTCCCTTTTTTAAGTTTGACTGGTTCCCGAGAACAAATCTAACGTGGGTTAGAAAGTGAATGTGGTTTCCATCAACTTTGAAGTTGTTCCCAACGAGAAGTTGTGACCGGGAACAACTTTGAAGTTTTAGATAAAGTTAGATTTGTTTCCAAAATATAAAGTTGTTCCCTTTGTTAAGGTTTAGTGGTTCCTAGGAACAACTCTAACGTTGGTTAGAACATGAAAGAGGTTTTCATCATCGTTGAAATTGTTCCCGAGGAAAAGTTGTTCCCGAGAACAACTTTGAAGTTATAGATAACGTTATATTGGTTTCAAAAATATAAAAGTTGTTCCCTTTATAAAGGTTGAGTGGTTTCAGGTAACAACTCTAATGTTGGATAGAACGTCAATCTGGTTTCAATCAACGTTGAAGTTGTTCCCGGGACCAACTTAGATGTTATAGACGAGTGGTTTCCAAAATAGAGAAGTTGTTCTATTTATTAAGGTTGAGTGGTTCACGGGAACAACTCTATATTAGGAATATGCTCGATAGCAAGAGTATAATAATGTATTTGACAATCTTTTCATATTAATAAAGTGATTTCTGTTTTAACAAATCTTATAGCATTTATAGTTTAATTATTATAATTGTCAAAAGTAAATAATTGTAAGGTCAAAAGACTATGAGAAAAGAAGAATTGTTCATACATCTAGATACATATAAGGTAGACACAATTCTTTAGTTAATCTCAAATAATATTCACAACTTAAGACAAAAGGTTGGGCGCCTTTATTTTGTCAAAGTTATAGATTCTTTTGCTAGCATTTGAGTGGGATCAAATGTGTTATGATGAGTCTAAAATCATCAAAGTGTGGTGTCTTTGGGCAAAAGAATCTAGTGCACTGGGTGCATTGAATAGGATCACAATGAAATACTTTATCTAGAACCGTCAATAGATAAAAGTTTTTATTTGAAGACAATCGAAGAGTCTATCTCAATCATGAGATAAATGATGGACTTATGGTTGCAGTTTTATCATTTGAGTTATCAATGAGTACGATTATATAGCATATTCTATCCTCGATAGTTTGGTGGTATTCATTTGTTAATCGAAAGAGGACTTCATTTATAGATATGGACATCATGGCTCCATTTATTGAATGAGAGTAGAATACCATCATATGGATGTTTTGAGGTATTGGATATTAAATCTTAATAGTGTCTATTGAAACATGGCTTCTGGACAAATCAAAATATCCAAGTTCAAAATGCGGTCATATGAGTAAATATGGTAACTTGTAGAGCTAAAGGCGGTCTATGAGCTCTTGGCGATTACTGGTATTATTCATGAGGATAAACTTTCTCCAATAAGGTTGTCTAAGGTATGAGAGAGTAACATCAACTTATTCTATCTTTATTTAAGAGTTTAATTTTAGTTCTTTAGTGGAATGAACTAAAATTAAATAGATCGGATCTAAGTGAATCATTTGTTGATTGTGATTGGGTTGTGTCTATTGGAGCTTAAATGTAGATAGCCTACCAAGATCCCCAATCCACACGAACTTGCATGGATCACTTGATATATTCCACCGGACCATTAGGGGTCCATCTAGAATTGTAATGAGGCATGAGAACTTCTTTCTTTTTGCAAGAATAGGTCTAGTTCACATGTTGATTTTTTATTACGGTCCAATGGAATTAATAAAATAAGAAAAATAATATATGGCTCTTATATATGGTATGGGCGGAAAAAGCTATTAAGAATAGCTTAAATATATTATTTTATTTTATTATTATTTTATTATTTAATTAAATGGAAACTGATTAATTTGTTGATTAATTAATTATTTAATTAAAAGTCAAAATCTTTCTTAGGAGAGGATCTGGTCTCATATATATATAAATATATTTATACTTGTAAATATCATCCAAGCATGATTTTTTGGGATGAGAAGTTTTTATTTTATTGTTATTAAAAAAAAAAACTTCGCCCAACTCATTGTGTGAAGAATTCGGCCAAGCATAGAGAAAAGAGGGAATGTTTTTGCTTTCGATAGTACACTTGTATCCTTTGCATCAAAAGGGTTTTGTGTACAATATCGAATCAAGGTTCACGTGAGTTTCAATCAAATTGATTGATAATTCACAAGTGACCGGACGTTCTTGGTTTTTTCTGTTTGAGGATTATTGTGACTAACAAAGAAGAAGATTATGTTTGTTTCCATCCTCAGGTATACAATTTAAAGAAAGGGAGCCCACACTCCTAGGTTATTCACGTTCGTGATTGGATTGGAAGATCTTACGGATTCAATTCGACGCTAGTTCAATCATCACGAAAAAAAAAGATACGATACTTTTTATATACATCAATTAATCTAGGGTTAAGGTTCTTGTTATTAAAAGGGAAATTTTTATTTATACGCAAACCCTAATTTTTGTTTTTCTCACGCTTCCGCTGCGTTTTGAACCATTTTTTCCCTACAATTGGTATCATAGCCTGGTTGTATCCTTGATTAATTGATGTACGTGTTCGTGAATTGTTTTCTTTTTATTGTATATATGCACGTTTTAGAAAGAGATGGCACTCTAGGTATTCACATATATATTTACATTGGAATGTATGGATATATATATATATATATATATATGTTTTATATGTGGTTTGTTATTGCTCAATTTTGGTCATAGAATTTCAATGTATTTTTTTTTGGTATTGTAACAAGAAGGGTAGTCTATCATCGCCATAATTTCCTTCTTGTTAGTTGCTAAGTTTTTATTTTATTTTGTTGTTGTAATAAAAAAAAACTGCACTATTGTAATAAAAAAAAACTGCAGTATTTTTTATTTATAATTTTTCTGTAATACATTCAAGTATCGAAAACTCGAAGGTTTGAAGAATTGGAAGCAGCCAGAACAAGTTTTGGACCGTGCGAGCAGTAGCAACAAACGTGCGTGCAAAGAGCGTACAACCACGTTTGTTGTGGCATGGGCTGCGCATGGCAGCCCTTTGGTAGCCATGGGCTGTCCATGGCAGCCCTTTATGGGTTTGGCTTTCGCACGCCAATGGGTAAGGACGAAGGGTGCGCACGCCCATGGGAGGTAGCCGAGGGAGTCCGAACGACGAAGGTCGCGTGAAGACTTGTTCGCCAAGAAAGGAGTTCTTGTATTCCAAGATATATGTAATTTACTTGTTTTTCTAGGATGGACCAAAATTGTAGCTATTTATATTTTTGTAAATATTACAATGTTTGTCATTGTTTGATAACATGTCATATAGATAACATATCTTTTGGTATGAACATGCATAGAATGATTTAGGTATGTAAATTGGCATCTAGATAACTTGGTAAATCATTCTTTGGAATTCAATCACACACCTTAAACAATTGAGTGGGAGAAAGTGTTTTGGAACACCTACGGCCTCCAAGTTTAGTTGAGCTTTATGTTTCGTAAATAACCTCCCTAGAGGTATTCATGAATGGAATTTAGCAAGATACTTCCTTACAAGGATATACTAGACAATTATCCCAAACGATATCTACTCCCAAAGGAGGGATATTCGTGAGGGACTATATTGAAGGTCGATAACTTGTTAACACACTCAATGTACTTTTATTATATCCTCCCAAGAGTTCTTGTTAATAAAATTGCAAGTCTAAAATAGAAAATGTTGGTTCTTTGTTAGTTACAATTATCCTCTAAGAGAAAAATCCAAGAACGTCCGGTCACTTGTGAATTATCAATCCAATTGATTAAAACTCGAGTGAACCTGATTTGATTTTGTACACAAAATCCTTTTGATGTAAAGGATACTGGTGTACTATCAAAATCAAAAGCGTTCTCTTTTTTTCTTTTCTCCTCGGCCGAATTCTACACCCTATATCTATAAGTTGATCAAATTTTGTCTAGAGCAAAAACTAAAATTTTCTCCCTCAAAATTCTCTCTTGCTAGGCTGAATTCTCTCTTGAAAATTACCTAGTCTTTGCCAAAATTCACTCATACAAAACTTTAGGGCTGGCCGAATTTCCAAACTTATTTATATAGGATCATAAATCCACTCATAAGAAGGATTTACTTGGTTGGCAACAATCCTTTCCTTGGGTGGATTTATTTTGTAGTTAAAAATCCTTTTCTAAAAGGAATTCTATCCTTATATATATATATATAAGGGCTGGCCGAATTCTCCATAGAATTCAATTAGGAGACTTAATCTTTTCCTAAGAAGAATTTACTTGGTAGTTAATAATCCTTTCCTAAGGTGGATTTACTTGGTGGTTAAGAATCCTTTTCAAAAAGGAATTCTATCCTAAACCAAGACTTCTAATCAAATTTAATAGTGTATTTGTAATCATATTAAAGACTTCCTAATTTGATTAGATAAATAATTCATTTTATTTATCTACTTATCAAATATAGTCTTTAATATTAACTATACTACCAATAATAGTATAATTTTAGGAGACCATCTCCTACTAGAAAAAGATTTTGACTTTTAATTAAATAGTTAATTAATTTCCATTTAATTAAATAATAAAATAAAATAATATAATTAAGCTATTCTAAATATCCTTGCCGCCCAACACATATATATGGGCCAATATATGATTTTCTTATTTTATTAAATCCATTTTACCTTTATAAAAAGTCCACATGTGAACTAGACTCATTCATACAAAAAGAAACAAGTCCACATGCCTCAATACAATTCTAGATGGACCTCTAAATTGGTCTGGTAGAATATATCAAGTAATCCATGCAAGTTCGTGTGGATTGAGGATCTTGGCGGGCTATCTAAATTTAAGCTCCAATAGACACAACCCGATCACAATCAACAAATGATTCACTTAGGTTCGATCTATTTAATTTTAATTCATTCCATTAAAGAACTAATATTGAACTCTTAAATAAAGATAGAATAAGTTAATAGTCCACATTCATACCTTAGACAATCTTAATGGAGAGAGTGTATCCATGTGAAGAATACCAGTAATCGCCAATAGCTCATAGACCGCCTATATCTCTCCAAGTTACCATATTTACTCTTATGACCACATTTTGAACTTGGATATTTTGACTTGTCCAGAAGCCATATTTCAATAGACACTATTGAAAATTTAGCGTTAAGATTTAATATCCAGTACCTCAAAAAATCCATATGATGATATTCTACTCTCATTTCTTAAATGGAGCCACGATGTTTATATCTATAAATGAAGTCCCTTATCAATTAACATATGAATACCACCAAACTATTAAGGATAGACTATGTTGTATAATCGTACTCATTGATAGCTCAAATGATAACACTTGCAACCATAAATCCAACATTTATCTAAGGATTGAGATAGACTCTCCGATTCTCTTCAAGTGAAAAATTTTATCCATTGACGGTTCTGGATAAAGTATTTCACTGTGATCCTCTTCAGTGCACCCAGTGCACCAGAATATTTTGCCTAAAGACACCACACTTTGATGATTTTAGACTCATCATAACACATTTGATCCCACTCAAATGCTAGCAAAAGATTCTATAACTTTGACAAGATAAATGCACCCAACCTTTTATCTTAAGTTGTGATTATTATTCAAGAATAACTAAAGAATTGTGTCTACCTTATACATATCAAGATGTATGAATAATTCTTCTTTTCTCATAGTCTTTTGACCTTAAGATTATTTACTTTTAAAAATTATAATAATTAAACTATAAATGCCATAAGATTTGTTAAACAAGAAATCACTTTATTAATACGCAAAGATTGTCGAATACATTATTATACTCTTGCTATCAAGCATAATCCCAATAGTTAGAGTGGTTTCCAATATATAAATGTTGTTCCCTTAGTTAAGGCTGAGTGGTTTCCAGAAACAACTCTAACGTTGTTTAGAACGTGAAAGTGATTTCCATCAACGTTGAAGTTGTTTGCAACGAGAAGTTATTCTCGGGAATAACTTTGACATTACAGATAACGTTAGAGTGGTTTCCAAAATATAAAAGTTGTTCCCTTTGTTAAGGTTGAGTGGTTACTGGGAACAACACTATCGTTGGTTAGAATGTGAAATTGGTTTCCATCAACGTTGATGTTGTTCCCAACGAGAAGTTGTTTCCGGGAACAACATTGATGTTACAGATAATGTTAGAGTGGTTTCCAAATTATAAAAATTGATCCCTTTGTTATGGTTGAGTGGTTCCCATGAACAATTCTGACGTTGGTTAGAACGTGAAAGTGGTTTCCATCAACGTTTAAGTTATTCTCGAAGAGAAGTTGTTCTAGGGAAAAACTTTGGCGTTATAGATAACGTTATAGTGGTTTCCAAAATATAAAGTGTTTCCCGGGAAAAACTCTAACGTTGGTTAGAACGTGAAAGTGGTTTCCATCAATGTTGAAATTGTTCCCAAAGGATTTTATTTCGACAACAACTTTGACGTTACAAATAACGTTAGAGTGGTTTCCAAAATATAAAGGTTGTTACCTTTGTTAATGTTGAGTGGTTCCCGGGAACAACTCTAACTTTGGTTAGAACGTGAAAGTGGTTTCCAACAACATTAAATTTGTTCCCATCGAGAAGTTGTTCTTGGGAACAAATTTGACGTTATAAATAATGTTACAGTGGTTTCCAAAATAAAAAAGTAGTTCCTTTATTAAGTTTGAGTGGTTCCAGTGAACAAGTCTGATGTTGGTTAGAACGTGAAAGTGGTTAAAATCAACGTTGAAGTTGTTCCCAACGAGAAGTTGTTCCCAGGAACAACTTTGACGTTACAGATAACGTCAGAAAGGTTTTCAAAATATAAAAGTTGTTCCCTTTATTAAAGTTGAGTGGTTCCCAGGAACAACTCTACGTTGGTTAGATCGTCAAACTGGTTTCCATCAATGTTGAAGTTGTTCCCAATGAAAAGTTATTCCCGTGAAAAACTTAGATGTTGTAGAAAATGTTAGAGTGGTTTCCAAAATATAAAAGTTGTTCTCTTTGTTAAGGTTGTGTGGTTTCCAGGAACAACTCTAACGTTGGTTAGAACGTGAAAGTGGTTTCCATCAACGTTGAAGTTGTTCCCAACCAGAAGTTATTCCCGGGAACAACTTTGATGTTATAGATAACATTAGAGTGGTTTCCAAAATATAATGTTGTTCCATTTCTTAAGGTTGAGTGGTTCCCGGGAACAACTATAATGTTTATTAGATCGCGAAAGTGGTTTCCATAACCGTTGTATTTGTTCCCAACGAAATGATTTTTTCGGGAACAACTTTGACGTTACAGTTAACGTTAGAGTGGTTTCCAAAATGTAAAAGTTGTTACCTTTGTTTAGGTTGAGTGGTTCCCGTGAACAACTCTAACGTTGGTAAGAACGTGAAAGTGGTTTCCATCAACGTTGAAGTTGTTCCCGGGAAAAACTTTGACGTTATACATAACGTTAAAGTGGTTTCCAAAATATAAAACTTTTTTCCTATATTAAGGTTGAGTGGTTCCCGGGAACAACTCTAACGTTGGTTAGAACGTGAAAGTTGTTTCAATCAACGTTGAAGTTGTTTCAATCAACGTTGAAGTTGTTTAGAACGAGTAGTTTTTCACGGGAACAACTAAGACGTTATAGATAATGTTTGATTGGTTCCAAAAAAAAAAATGTTCCCTTTGTTAAGGTTGAGTAGTTCCCTGGAACAACTCTAACGATGGTTAGAACGTGAAACTTGTTTCCATCAACGTTGAGGTTGTTCCTAACGTGAAGTTATTCTCGGGAACAAATTTGATATTACAGAACACGTTAGAGTAGTTTCCAAAATATAAAAGTTGTTCCATTTAATAAGGTTTAGTGGTTCCCGAGAACAACTCTAACATTGGTTAGAATATGAAAGTGGTTTCAATTAAAGTTCAAGTTGTTCCCAATGAGAAGTGGTTCACAGGAACATCTTTGACGTTATTGATAACGTTAGAGTTGTTTCCAAAATATAATATTTGTTCCCTCTGAAATGGTTGAGTGGTTACTGGGAATAACTCTAACATTGGTTAGAATGTGAAAGTGGTTTTCATCAACGCTGAAAATGTTCCGGACGCAAAGTTGTTCCTGGAAACAACTTTGACATTACAGATAACGTAAGAGTGGTTTCAAAAATCTAAAAGTTGTTCCCTCTGTTAAGGTTGAGTGGTTACCGGGAACAACTCAAACGATTGTTAGAACGTGAAAGTTGTTTCCATCAACGTTAAAGTTTTTCTCGGGAACAAATTTGATGTTATAGAAAATGTTAGAGTTGTTTCCAAAATATAAAAGTTGTTCCATTTGATATGGTTGAGTTTTTTCTCGGAACAACTCTATCGTTGGTTAGAACACGAAAGTGGTCTCAATTAGCATTGAAGTTGTTCCCAACGAAAAGTTATTCCCGTGAAAAAATTTGACGTTAAAGACAAATTAGAGTAGTTTACAAAATATAAAAGACTCTAACATTGGTTATAGCATGAAAGTGGTTTAATTAACGTTGATGTTGTTCCAAATGAGAAGTTATTCCCAGGAACAACTTTGACGTTATAGATAACGTTAGAATGGTTACCAAAATATAAAAGTTGTTCCATTTATTAAGGTTGAGTTGTTCACAGGAACATCTCAAATGTTGGTTAGAAAGTCAAATTGGTTTCAAACAACGTTGATGTTGTTCCTAGCAAGAAGTTATTCCTCGTAACAACTTAGACATTATAGATAATGTTAAAGTGGTTTCCAAAATATAAAAGTTGTTCACTTTGTTAAGGTTGACTGGCTCCCGGGAAAAACTCTAACGTTGGTTAGAAGGTAAAAGTGGTTTCTATCAACATTGTAGTTGTTCCCAATGAGAAATTGTTCCCGGGAACAAGTTTGATGCTATAGATAACGTTAGAGTGGTTTCCAAAATATTAAATTGTTCCCATTGTTATTATTAAGTGGTTGTCGGGAAACACTCTAACGTTGGTTAGAACATGAAAGTTGTTTCGATCAACGTTGTAGTTGTTCCGACGATAAGTTTTTCTCGGGAACAACTTTATTGTTATAGATAACGTTAGAGTAGTTTCCAAAATATAAAGTTGTTCCTTTTATTAACGTTGAGTGGTTCCGGGAACAAATCTAACGCTGGTTATAACGTGAAAGTGGTTTCCATCAATGTTGTAATTGTTCCCAACAAAAGTTATTCCCAGTAACAACTTTGACGTTCTAGATAACGTTAGAGTGGTTTTAAAAATATAAAACTTGTTCCCTTTGTTAAGGTTGAGCGGTTCCCGGGAACACTAACGTTGGTTAAAACGTGAAAGTGGTTTCCATCGACGTTGAAGTTGTTTGCAACAAAAATTCATTCTCGACAACAACTTTGATGTTATATATAACGCTAGAGTGGTTTCTAAAATATAAATTTGCTCCCCTTGCTAAGGTTGAGTAAATCCCCGATCAACCCTAACGATGGTTAGAACGTGAAAGTTGTTCACAACGAGAAGTTGTTCCTTGGAAAAACTTTGACGTTACAGATAATGTTAGAGTGGTTTCTAAATATATAGTTGTTTCCTTTGTTAAGGTTGAGTAGTTCTCCGAACAACTCTAACGATGGTTAGAATGTCAAAGTGGTTTCCATCAACGTTGAAGTTGTTCACAAGGAGAAGTTGTTCCCGGTAACAACTTTGACGTTATAGATAACAATAGAGTGGTTTACAAAATATAAGGTCGTTCCCTTTGTTAAGGTTGAGTGGTTCCTGGGAACAACTCTAACGTTGGTTAGAACATGAAAATGGTTTCAATCAACGTTGAAGTTGTTCCCGGTAACAACTTAGATATTATAGAACACGTTAGAGTGGTTTCCAAAATATAAAGCTGTTCCCTTTGTTAAGGTTGAGTGTTTCCCGGGAATAACTCTAACGTTGGTTAGATCGTGAAAGTTGTTTCCATCAACCTTGTAATTGTTCCCAACAAAAAATTATTACCAGGAACAACTTTTTATTGGGAACAATATTAACGTTGACGGAAACTACTTTTACGTTCTAACGAACGTTAGAATTGTTCCCGGGAACCACTCAACCTTAACAAAGGGAACAACTTTATATTTTGGAAACCACACTAACGTTATCTTTATATCAAATTTTTTCCCGGGAACAACTTCAACTTTGATTGAAACCATTTTCATGTTCTAACACACGTTAGATTTGTTCCTAGGAACCACTTACCTTAAAAAAGGGAACAACTTTTTATTTTTGAATCCACTCTAACGTTATCGATAAGATCAACGTTGTTTATGGGAAACATTTCTCAATGGGAACAACTTCAACTTTGATTGAAACAATTTTTTACGTTCTAACAAACGTTAGATTTGTTCCTAGGAACCACTTAACCTTAACAAAGGGAACAACTTTATATTTTTAAAACCACTCTAACGTTATCGATAACATCAACGCTGTTCATGGGAAATTTTTTTAATGGGAACAACTTCAACGTTGATGGAAACCACTTTCACATCCTAACCAAAGTTAGAGTTGTTATCGGGGAACCACTCAACCTTAACAAAGTGAACAACTTTATATTTTGGAAACCACTCTAACATTTTTTATAATATCAAAGTTGTTCCCAGGAACAACTTCACACTGAGAACAACTTCAACGTTAATTGAAACCATTTTCACGTTCTAACTAATGTTAGAGTTGTTCCCGGGAACCATTTAACCTTAACAAAGGGAACAACTTCACATTGGGAACAACTTCAACGTTGATTGAAACCATTCTCAAGTTCTAACCGACGTTAGAGTTGTTCCCAGGAATCACTCAACCTTAACAAAGGGAACAACTTTTATATTTTGGAAACCACTTTAACGTTATCTGTAACATCATAGTGTTCCCAGGAATAACTTTTAGTTGGGAACAATTACAACATTGTTGGAAACCACTTTCACGTTCTAACCAACGTTAGAATTGATCCTAGCAACCACTCAACATTAACAAAGGGAACAACTTAATATTTTGGAAACCACTCTAACGTTATCTATAACATCAAAGTTGTTCCCGGGAACAACTTCTCGTTGGGAACAACTTCAATGTTGATGGAAACCACTTTTACGTTCTAACAAACGTTAGAGTTGTTCCCGGAAACCAGTCAAGCTTAACTAAGTGAACAACTTTTATATTTTGGAAACCAAATTAACATTATCTATAATGTCTAAGTTGTTACCGGGAATTACTTCTTGTTGGGAACAACAACAATATTGATTGAAACCAGTTTGACTTTCTAACCAACGTTTTTGTTGTTCCTGAGAACCACTCAACCTTAATAAAGGGAACAACTATTATATTTTTGTAACAACTCTAACGTTATCTATAACGTCAAAGTTGGTCCTGGGAATAACTTCCAGTTTAGAACAACTTTAACTTTAATTAAACCACTTTCATGTTCTAACCAATGTTAGATTCTTTTTTAATTTGTAAACTACTCTAACATTTTCTTTAACGTCAAATTTGTTCCCTGGAATAACTTTTCATTGGGAACAACTTCAAAGTTAATTGAAACCACTTTCATGTTCTAACCAATGTTAGAGTTGTTCTCAAGAACCACTCAACCTTATCAAATGTAACAACTTTTATATTTTGGAAACTACTATATCATGTTCTGTAACCTAAAATTTGTTCCCGGGAATAACTTCTCACTAGGAAAAACTTCGACGTTGATAGAAACTAGTTTCACATTCTAACCATCGTTAGAGTTGTTCCAGGGAACCACTCAACCTTAGCAGGGGGAACAAAGTCAAATTTTCCCCCGTGAATAACTTCTCATTAGGAACAACCTCAAAGTTGATGGAAACAAGTTTCACGTTCTAACCATCGTTAGAGTTGTTCCTGGGAACCACTTAACCTTAACAAAGGGAACAATTTTTTTTTTCAGAAACCACTCTAACATTATCTATACCGTCTAAGTTATTCCCAGGAAAAACTTATCGTTCTAAACAACTTCAACATTAATTGAAACCATTTTCATGTTCTAACCAACGTCAGAGCTGTTCTCGGGAACAACTCATCCTTAATAAACGGAACAACTTTTATATTTTGGAAACCACTTTAACGTTATGTATAATGTCAAAGTTGTTCTCGGGAACAACTTCAACGTTGATGGAAACCACTTTCACGTTCTTACCAACGTTAGAGTTGTTCCCGGGAACCACTAAACCTAAACAAAGGTAACAACTATTATATTTTGGAAACCGCTCTAACGATATCTGTAATGTCAAAGTTGTTACAGGGAACAGGTTTATTGGGAAAAAATTCAATGTTGATGGAAATCACTTTCACGTTCTAACCAAAGTTGGAGTTGTTCCATGGAGCCACTCAACCTTAACAAAGGGAACATCATTATATTTTAGAAACCACTCTAACGTTATCTATAAAATCAAAGTTGTTCTCGGGAACAAATTCACGTTGGGAACAACTTCAACGTTCATGGAAACCACTTTCAGGTTCTAACAAATGTTAGAGTTGTTCCTGGGAACCACTCAACCTTAACAAAGGGAACAACTTTTATATTTTGGAAACCAATCTAACATTTTCTATAACTTGTAAGTTGTTTCTGGGAATAATTTTTCGTTGGGGACAACTTCAATGTTGATTGAAACGGGTTTGACGATCTAACCAACGTTAGAGTTTTTCCTAGGAACTACTCAACCTTAAAAAAGGGAACAACTTTTTTATTTTGAAAACCTTTCTGACGTTATCTGTAATGTCAAATTTGTTCCTAGGAATAACTTCTCGTTGGGAACAACTTCAACGTTGATTGAAACCACTTTCACGTTCTAACCAACATTAGAGTTATTCACCGGAACCACTCAACCTTTATAAAGGGAACTACTTTTTTATTTTGGAAACCACTCTAAAATTATCCATAACATCAAAGTTGTTCCAAGGAACAACTTCTAGTTGATAACAAATTTAACGTTGATGGAAACCACCTTCACATTCTAACCGACGTTAGAGTTGTTCCCGAGAACCATGCAATGTTAACAAATGTAACAACATTTATATTTTAGAAACCACTCTAACGTTATCTGTAACCTCAAAGTTGATTTTGAAAAAATAATCATTGGGAATACTTTCAACGTTGATAGAAACCACTTTCACGTTCTAACCAATGTTAGAGTTGTTCCCGGCAACAACTCGACCTTAACAAAGGGAAAAACTTTATATTTTGGAAACCACTCTAACTTTATCTATAGCGTCAAAGTTTTTTTCTGGGAACAACTTCTCATTGAGAACAACTTAAACGTTGATTGAAACCACTTTCACTTTCTAACCAACGTTAGAGTAGTTCACGGTGTTAGGATTATGCTCAATAGCAAGAGTATAATAATGTATTTGACAGTCTTTTCATATTAATAAAGTGATTTCTAGTTTAACAAATCTTACAGCATTTATAGTTTAATTATTATAATCGTCAAAAGTAAATAATCATAATGTCAAAACATTATGAGAAAAGAAGAATTGTTCATACATCTAGATATGTATGAGGTAGACACAATTCTTTAGTTAGTCTTGATTAATATTGACAACTTAAGATATAAGGTTGGACATCTTTATCTTATCAAAGTTATAGATTCTTTTGCTAGCATTTGAATGGGATCAAATGTAATATGATAAGTCTAAAATCATCAAAGTAAGGTGTCTATAGGAAAAAGAATCCAGTGCACTGGGTGCATTGAATTGGATCACAATGAAATACTTTATCTAGAACCGTCAATGGATAAAAGTTTTCACTCGAAGACAATCGGAGAGTCTATCTCAATCCTGAGACAAATGATGGACTTACGATTGCAAGTGTTATCATTTGAGCTATTAATAAGTACGATTATATAGCAATCCTCTATAGTTTGGTGGTATTCATTTGTTAATTGATAGAGGACTTCATTTATAGATATGGACATCGTGGCTCCATTTATTAAATGAGAGTAGAATACCATCATATGAATGTTTTGAGGTATTGGATATTAAATCTTAACGTTAATTTTTCAATAGTGTCTATTGAAACATGGCTTCTGGACAAGTCAAAATATCCAAGTTCTAAATGTGGTCATATGATTAAATATGGTAACTCGGAGATATTTAGGCGTTCTGTGAGCTCTTGACGATTACTGGTAATCTTCACGAGGATACACTTTTTCCAATAAGGTTGTCTAGGGTATGAATGAGTAACATCAACTTATTCTATCTTTATTTAAGAGTTCAATTTTAGTTATGTAGTGGAATGAACTAAAATTAAATAGATTGGACCTAAGTGAATCGTTTGTTCATTGTGATTGGGTTGTGTCTATTGGAGCTTAAATCTAGATAGCCCACCAAGATCCCCAATCCACACAAACTTGCATGGATCACATGATATATTCTACCAGACCAATTTAGGGGTCCATCTAGAACTGTATTGAGGCATGTGGACCTGTTTCTTTTGGTAAGAATTGGCATAGTTCACATGTGAACTTGCTATAAAGGTCAAATGTATTTAATAAAATAAGAAAAAAAAATATTTACCCATATATATTGGTATGGGCGGCATGTCTATTTTGAGTAGCTTAATTATATTATACTATTTTATTATTTAATTAAATTGAAATTAATTAATTTGTTGATTAATTAATTATTTAATTAAAAGTCAAAAACAAATTCCTAGTAGGAGATGGTCTCCTGAAATTATACTATTGTTGGTAGTATAATTAATGTTAAATACTATATTTGATAAGTAGCTAATTAAAATGAATTATTTATCTAATCAAATTAGGAAGTCTTTAATATGGTTACAAATACACTATTGAGTTAGATTAGGAGTCTTGGTGTAGGATAGAATTCCTTTTTTAAAAGGATTCGTAACCACCAAGTAAATCTACCTAAGGAAAGGATTCTTAACTACCGAGTAAATCCTTATTAGGAAAAGAATTAAGTCTCCTAATTATATTCTTTGAAATTTTGGTCAGCTATGTATATATAAGTGGAGGATAGAATTCCTTTTAGATAAAAATTCTTAACTACCAAATAAATCCACCTAAGAAAAGGATTCTTGCCAACCAAGTAAATCCTTCTTATGAGAGGACTTATAATCCTATATATATAGCTTTGGAAATTTTGGCTAGCTCTAATTAATCGCAAGAATTAATTTCGGCCAAGCTTGGGATTTTCTAGAGAGAGAATTTGGCCAAGCAAAAGAGAATTTTGAGGGAGAAAAAAATTGGTTTTTACTCTGGAAAAAATTCGACCAACTCATAGAGATAATGTGAATTCGGCTAATAACAGAAAAAGGGGAACATTTTTTTTGTTTTTAATAGTACACTAGTATCCTTTACATCAAAAGGGTTTTGTGTACAACATCGAATCAAGGTTCACGCGAGTTTCAATCTAATTGATTGATAATTCACAAGTGGCCAGACGTTCTTGATTTTTCTCTTGGAGGATTATTGTGACTAACAAGGAACAAGATTTTGTCTGTTTCCATCCTCAGGTATACAAGATAAAGAAAGGGAGCCCACAGTCCTTGGTGATTCACATTCGTGATTGGATTGGAAGATCTTACGGAATCAATGCAATGCTTGTTCAATCGTCATGAGAAAAAGGTACGACACTTTTTATATACATCAATTAATCTAGGGTAAAGGTTCTTGTTATATAAAGGGAAATTTTTTATTTATACGCAAACCCTAATATTCATAAATTTTCTCACGCTTCCGCTGCGCGTGACTGTTTTCCTACACCCGGAAACTACTCAACTGTAACAAAGGGATCAACTGTTATATTTTTAAAACCACTCTAATGTTATCTTTAACGTTAAAGTTGTTCCTGGAAACAACTTCTCATTGGGAACAACATCAATGGTGATGGAAACCACTTTCACGTTCTAACCAACGATAGAGATGTTCCCGGGAACCACTCAACCTTAACAAAGGGAACAACTTTTTTATTTTAGAAACCACTATAACGTTATCTGTAATGTCAAAGGTCTTCCTGGGAACAACTTCTCGTTGGGAACAACTTCAACATTGATGGAAATCTTTTTCACGTTCTAACCAACGTTAGAGTTGTTCCTAGGAATCACTCGACCTTAACAAAGGGAACGACTTTTATATATTGGAGACCACTCTAACTGTTGGGATTGTGCTCGATAGCAAGAGTATAATAATGTATTCGACAATCTTTATGTATTAATAAAGTGATTTCTAGTTTAACAAATCTTGTAGCATTTATAGTTTAATTATTATAATTATCAAAAGTAATTAATATTAAGGTTAAAAGACTAAGAGAAAAGAATAATTGTACATACATCTTGATATGTATGAGGTAGACACAATTCTTTAGTTAGTCTTGAATAATATTCACAACTTAAGATAAAAGGTTGGGCTTCTTTTGCTAGCATTTGAGTGGGATCAAATGTGTTATGATGACTCTAAAATCATCAAAGTGTGGTGTCTTTAAGCAAAAGATTCTAGTGCACTGGGTGCACTGAATAGGATCACAGTTAAATACTTTATCCAGAACCATCAATAGATAAATTTTTTCACTTGAAGACAATCAGAGAGTCTATCTCAATCCTGAGATAAATATTGGATTTATGGTTGCAAGTGTTAACATTTGAGCTATCAATGAGTATGATTATATAGCATAGTGTATCCTCAATAGTTTGGTGGTATTCATTTGTTAATCGATAAGGAACTTCATTTGTAGATATGAACATCGTGGCTCCATTAATGAAATGAGATTAGAATATCATCATATTGATGTTTTGAGGTATTGGATATTAAATCTTAACGTTAAGTTTTCAATAGTGTCTATTGAAACATGGCTTCTGGACAAGTCAAAATATCCACGTTCAAAATGTGGTCATATGAGTAAATATGGTAACTTGGAGAGCTATAGGCGGTCTATGAGCTATTGGCGATTACTGGTATTCTTCACGAGGATACACTTTCTCCATTAAGATTGTCTAGGGTATGAATGAGGAATATTAACATATTCTATCTATAATTAAGTGTTCAATTTTAGTTCTTTAGTTGAATGAGCTAAAATTAATAGATTGGACCTAAGTAAATCGTTTGTTGATTGTGATTGGGTTATGTCTATTGGAGCGTAAATTTAGATAACCTGGCAAGATCCCCAACCCACACGAAGTTGCATCGTGTTGGGATTATGCTCGATAGCAAGAGTATAATAATGTATTCGAAAATCTTTTCATATTAATAAAGTGATTTCTAGTTTAACAAATTTTATAGCATTTATAGTTTAATTATTATAATTGTCAAAAGTAAATAATCATAACGTCAAAAGATTATGAGAAAAGAAGAATTGTTCATACATCTAGATATGTATGGGGTAAACACAATTATTTAGTTAGTCTTGCATAATATTAACAACTTAAGATAAAAGGTTGGGCACCTTTATCTTGTCAAAGTTGTAGATTCTTTTGCTAGCATTTGAGTGGGATCAAATGTATTATGATGAGTCTAAAATCGTCAAAGTGTGGTGTTATTGGGCAAAAGAATCTAGTGCACTAGGTGCATTGAATTGGATCAAAGTGAAATACTTTATCTAAAGCCGTCAATGGATAAAAGTTTTCACTCGAAGACAATCGGAGAGTCTATCTCAATCCTGAGACAAATGATGGACTTACGATTGCAAGTGTTATCATTTGAGCTATTAATAAGTACGATTATATAGCAATCCTCTATAGTTTGGTGGTATTCATTTGTTAATTGATAGAGGACTTCATTTATAGATATGGACATCGTGGCTCCATTTATTAAATGAGAGTAGAATACCATCATATGAATGTTTTGAGGTATTGGATATTAAATCTTAACGTTAATTTTTCAATAGTGTCTATTGAAACATGGCTTCTGGACAAGTCAAAATATCCAAGTTCAAAATGTGGTCATATAAGTAAATATGGTAACTTGGAGAGCTATAGGCGGTCTATGAGCTCTTGGCGATTACTGGTATTTTTCACGAGGATACACTTTCTCCAATGAGGTTGTCTGGGGTATGAATGAGTAACATCAACTTTCTATATCTTTATTTAAGAGTTCAATTTTAGTTCTTTAGTTGAATGAACTAAAATTAAATAGGTTGGACCTAAGTGAATCATTTGTTGACTGTGATTGGATTGTGTCTAATGGAGCTTAAATCTAGATAGCCCACCAAGATCCCCAATCCACACGAACTTGCATAGATCAATTGTTATATTCTACCGGACCAATTTAGGGGTCCATCTAGAATTGTATTGAGGCATGTGAACTTGTTTCTTTGTGTAAGAATGGGTCTAGTTCACATGTGGACTTTTTATAAAGGTCAAATGGATTTAATAAAATTTTAAAAAATAATATATTAGCCTTTATATATGTGTTGGGCGGCAAGGCTATTTCAAATAGCTTAATTATATTATGTTATTATATTCTTTTTTTTAATTGGAAAATAATTAATCTTGTGATTAATTAATTATTTAATTAAAAGTCAAAATCTTTTTCCTAGTAGGAGATGGTCTCCTAAAATTATACTATTGTTGATTGTATAATTAATATTAAAGACTATATTTACTAAGTAGATAAATAAAAGGAATTATTTATCTAATCAAATTATGAAGTCTTTAATATGGTTACAAATATACTATTAAGTTGGATTAGGAGTCTTGGTGTAGGATAGAATTCCTTTTTGAAATGATTCTTAACCACCAAGTAAATCCACCTAAGGAAAGGATTCTTAACTACCAAGTAAAACCTTCTTATGAAAAGATTATGTCTCCTAATTGAATTTTATGGAGAATTTGGCCAGCCCTTATATATATATATATAAGGGTAGAATTCCTTTTATAAAAGGATTCTTAACTACCAAATAAATCCACCTAAGGAAATAATTCTTGGCAACCAAGTAAATTTTTCTTAGGAGAGGATTTATGATCCTATATATATATATGTTTGGAAATTTGGCCAGCCCTAATGTTTTCTATGAGTGAATTTCAGCCAAGACTAGGTAATTTTCAAGAGAGAATTTGGCCTAGAAAGAGAGAATTTTGAGGGAGAAAATTTTAGTTTTTGCTATAGACAAAATTCGATCCACTCATAGATATATGGTGTAGATTTCGGCCAAGGAGAAAAGAGAAAAAGAGAACGTTTTTTTATAGTACACTAGTATCCTTTATATCAAAAGGGTTTTGTGTACAAAATTAAATCGGGTTCACGCGAATTTCAGTCAATTAGATTGATAATTCACAAGTAAATGGACGTTCTTGGATTTTTCTCTTGGAGGATAATTGTAACTAACAAAGAACCAACATTTTCAATTTTAGCCTTGCAATTTTATTAACAAGAACTCTTGGGAGGATATTATTAAAATTACATTGAGTGTGTTATCAAGTTATCGACCTTCAATATAATCCCTAACGAATATCCCTCATTTGGGAGTAGATATCGTTTGGGTTAAATGTCTAGTCTATCCTTGTAAGGAAGTATCTTGCTAAATTCCATTTATGAATACCTCTTGGGAGGTTATTACACGAAACATAAAGCTCAACTATACTCGGAGACTGTAGGTGTTCCAAAACACCTTCTCCCACTCAATTATTTAAGGCGTGTGATCGAATTCCAAAGAATGATTTACCAAGTTATCTAGATGCTAATTTAGATACCTAAACCATTCAATGCATGTTTATACCAAAAGAGATATATGAGTGGCACTCTTATTCTATATGACATGTTATCAAACAATGACAAAGGTTGCAATATTTACAAAAAAATATAAATAGCTACAATTTTGGTCCATCGTAGAAAAGTAAGTAAATTACATGTCTTGGAATACAAAAAACTTCTTTCTTGGCGAACAAGTCTTCAAACGACCTTCATCGTTTGGACTCCCTTGGCTGCCTCCTATGGGCATGTGCACCCTTGGCCCCTACCCATGGGCATGCGCATGCCACAACCCCATAAAGGGCTGCCATGCATATGGCTTTCATAGGGCTGTTGTGCGCAGCCTATGCCATAACAAACGTGGCCGCTTGCTCTTCGCACGCACATTTGTTGCTACGGCTCGCACGGTCCCAAACTTGTTCCGGTTGCTTCTAATTCTTCAAACCTTCGAGTCTTCGATACTTGAGTGTATTATAGAAGAATTATAATTAAAAATACTGCAGTTTTTTTTATTACAACAACAAAATAAAAAAAAAAACTTAGCAACTACCAGAAAGGAAATTATGGAGAAGATAGACCACCCTTCTTGTTACAATCTCAAAACAAAAATACATTGAAATTCTATGATCAAAATTGAGCAATAACAAACCACATATAAAACATATATATATCCATACATTCCAATGTAAATATATATGTGAATACCTAGAGTGCCATATCTTTCTAAAACATGCATATATATAGTAAAAAGATTAAGATTCACGAACACATACATCAATTAATCAAGGGTACAACCAGGCTCTGATACGAATTGAACTTTTAAATAAAGATAGAATAAGTTGGTGTAACTCATTCATACCCTAGACAACCTTATTGGAGAAATTGTAGCCTCAAGAAGAATACCAATAACCGCCAAGAGCTCATAGACTGCCTATACCTCTCCAAGTTACCATATTTACTCATATGACTACATTTCGAACTTCGATATTTTGATTTGTCCAGAAGCCATGTTTCAATAGACACTACTGAAAACTTAACGTTAAGATTTAATATCCAATACCTCAAAACATCCATATGATGGTATTCTACTCTCATTTAATAAATGGAGCCACGATGTCCATATCTATAAATGAAGTCATCTATCGATTAACAAATGAATACCACCAAACTATCGAGGATAGACTGTGCTATATTATCGTACTCATTGATAGGTCAAATGATAACACTTGCAACCGTAAGTCCATCATTTATCTCAGGATTGAGATAGACTCTCCGATTGCCTTTAAATGAAAACTTTTTTCCATTGACGGTTCTAGATAAAGTATTTCACTGTGATCCAAATCAATGCACCCAGTGCACTAGATTCTTTTGCCCAAAGATACCTCACTTTGATGATTTTAGACTTATCATAACACATTTGATCCCATTCAAATGCTAGAAAAAGATTCTAAAACTTTGACAAGATAAAGGCACCCAACCGTTTATCTTAAGTTGTGAATATTATTCAAGACTAACTACTGAATTGTGTCTACCTCATTCATATCTAGATGTATGAACAATTTTTCATTTCTCATAGTCTTTTGACCTTATGATTATTTACTTTTGACAATTATACTAACTAAGCTATAAATGCAATACGATTTGTTAAACTATAAATCACTTTAATAATATGAAAAGATTGTCAAATACATTGTTATAATCTTGCTATCCAGCATAATCACAACAGTTTTCGAGAACCACTCAACCCCAACAAAGTGATCTACTTTTATATTTTAGAAACCACTCTAACATTATCTATAACATCTAAGTTGTTCCTGGGAACAACTTAAACGTTGATTGAAACTAGATTAACGTTCTATCCAACGTTAGAATTGTTCCCGGGAACCACCCAACCTTAATAAAGGGAACAACTTTTACTTTTTGGAAACCACTCTAACGATATTTATATCATCAAAATTGTTCCCGGAAGCAACTTCTTGTTGGGAACAACTTCAACGTTGATGGAAACCATATTCAAGTTCTAACCAACGTTAGAGTTATCCCCGGGAACCAATCAACCTTAATAAAGGGAACAACTTTTATATTTTGGAAAGTACTCCAACGTTATCTATATCGTCAAAGTTGTTCTCGGTAACAACTTCCCATTGGGAACAACTTCAACGTTGATGGAAACAACATTCACGTTCTAACCAACATTAGAGTTGTTCTCGGGAAATAGTCAACCTTAACAAAGGAAACTACCTTTATATTTTGGAAACCACTCTAGCGTTATCTGTAACTTCAAAGTTTTTCATGGGAATAACTTCTCGTTGGGAACAACTTCAACGTTGATGGAAACCACTTTCAAGTTCTATCAATCGCTAAAGATATTCCCGTGAACTACTCAACCTTAACAAAGTGAACAACTACAAATTTTTGAAACCACTCTAACTTTATCTACAACGTCAAAGTTGTTCCCAGGAGTAAATTCTTGTTGGGAACAACTTCAACATTGATGGAAACCACTTTCACGTTTTAACCAACGTTAGAGTTGTTCCCGGGAATTACTCAACCTTAACAAAGGTAACAACTTTTATATTACGGAAACTACTCTAACATTTTCTGTAACGTTAAAGTTGTTCCCAGGATAAAACTTCTCGTTGGAAAAAACTTCAACATTTATGGAAACCACTTTCACGTTCTAACCAAAGTTAGAGTTGTTCCCGGGATCAACTCAACCTTCATAAAGGGAACAACTTTCACATTTTGGAAAACACTCTAACGTAATGTTAAAGTTGTTTTCGGAAACAACTTTTCGTTGGTAACAACTTCAATGTTGATTGAAACCAGTTTGACATTTTAACCAACGTTACAGTTGTTCACCGGAACAACTCAACCATAAAAAGGGGAACAAATTTTATATTTTTGAAACCACTCTAACGGTATCTATATCTTAAAAATTGTTCTCGGAAACAACGTCTTGTTGGGAACAACTTCAACGTTGACGGAAACCACATTCACGTTTTAACCAACGTTAGAGTTATTCCCTATAACCAATCAACCTTAATAAAGGAACAAATTTTATATTTTAGAAACCACTCTAATGTTATCTATATTGATAAAGTTTTTCCCGGGAACAACTTGTCATTGGGAACAACTTCAACTTTGATGGAAACCACATTCACGTTCTAACCAACATTAGAGTTGTTCCCAGGAACTAGTCAATATTAACAAAGGGAACAACTTTTATATTTTGAAACCACTCTAACGTTATCTGTAACATCAAAGTTGTTCCTGGAACTACTTCTCGTTGGGATCAACTTCAACGTTGATGGAAACCACTTTCAAGCTCTATCAACCGCTATAGATATTCCAGTAAACTACTCAACCTTAACAAAGGGAACAACTTTAAATTTTGGAAACCACTCTAACGTTATCTATAACGTCAAAGTTGTTACTATTAATAACTTCCTGTTGGGAACAACTTCAACGTTGATGGAAACAACTTTCATGTTTTAGCCAACGTTAGAATTGTTCCCCGGAACCACTCAATCTTAAAAATGGTAACAACTTTTATATTACGGAAACCACTCTAACGTTTTCTGTAACGTCAAAGTTGTTCTCGGGACAAAACTTCTTGTTGGGAAAAACTTCAACGTTGATTGAAACCAGTTTGACGTTCTAACCGACATTAGAGTTATTCTTGGAATCCACTCAACCTTAACAAAAGGAACAACTTTATATTTTGGAAACCACTATAACATTGTCTAGAACGTCAAAGTTGTTCCTGGAAACAACTGTAGGGATAATCGGTTCAAAACTCAACGTAGGCGTGAGAAAATAAAAAAATTAGGGTTTGCATATAAATAAATATTTTCCCTTTTTCAATAATAAGAACCTGAACCCTAGATTAATTGATGTATATAAAAACGGTCGTACCATTTTCATGTGACGATTGGACAAGCGCCGAATTGATTCCGCAGGATCCTCCAATCTAATCACGAACGTGAATCACCTAGGAGTGTTGGCTCCCTATCTTTTTAATTGTATACCTGAGGATGGAAACAAACAAATATTTCTCTTTGTTAGTTAAAATAATCCTCCAAGAAGAAAACAAAGAATGTTAGGTCACTTGTTAATTATCAATCAATTTATTTGAAACTCGCATGAACCTTGATTCGATGTTGTACACAAAACCTTTTGATGTAAAGGCTAATAGTGTACTATCGAAAACTAAACATTCTTTCTTCCTTTTCTTTTTTCCCGAATAACACACTATTTCTTAGAGTTGGTTGAATTTTGTCTAGAGCAAAATCAGAATTTTCTCCCTCAAAATTCTTTGGTAGCCGAAATCTTCTCTCTAAAAGATTAGGGCTGGCCGAAATTAATTCTATGAAATCACCTTAGGCTGGCCGAAATTAACAAACATACATATATATAGGATCATAAATCCTCTCCTAAGAAGGATTTACTTGGTTGGCAAGAATCCTTTTCTTAGGTAGATTTATTTGGTAGTTAAAAATCCTTTTCTAAAAGGAATTCTATCCTCGTATATATATATATATATATATATATATATATATATATACATATATATATGGGCTTGCTGAAATCTTCATAGAATATATATTAGAATCACAAATCCTTTCCTAAGTAGGATTTACTTGGTTGTTAAGAATCCTTTCCTTAGGTGGATTTACTTGGTGGTTAAGAATCATTGTCTAAAAGGAATTCTATCCTACACGAATACTCCTAATCTAACTCAATAGTGTATTTGTAACCAAAATAAAGACTTCCTAATTTGATTAGAAAAATAATTCCTTTTATTTATCTACTTATTAAATATAGTCTTTAATATTAATTATACTACCAACAATAGTATAATATTAGGAGACCATCCCCTACTAGAAAAAGATTTTGACTTTTAATTAAATAATTAATTAATCACAAAATTAATTAATTTCTAATTAATTAAATAATAAAATAAAATAATATAATTAAGCTATTCTAAATAGCATTGCCGCCCAACACATATATATGGGCAATATATTATTTTTCATATTTTATTAAATCCATTGGACCTTAATAAAAAGTCCACATGTGAACTAGACCTATTCTTACAAAAAGAAACAAGTTCATATGCCTTTATACAATTCTAGATGGACCCCTAAATTGGTCCGGTAGAATATATCAAGTGATCCATGCAAGTTCGTCTAGATTGGGGATCTTTGTGGGCAATCTAAATTTAAGTTTCAATAGACACAACCCAATCACAATCGAAAAAAGATTCACTTAGGTTCGATCTATTTAATTTTAGTTAATTCCACTAAAGAACTAAAATTGAACTCTTAAATAAAGATAGAATAAGTTGATGTTACACAATCATACCCTAGACAACCTTATTGGAGAAAGTATATCCTTGTGAAGAATATCAGTAATCGCCAAGAGCTCATAGACCGCCTATAGCTCTCCAAGTTTCCGTATTTACTTATATAACCACATTTCGAACTTGGATATTTTGACTTGTCCAAAAGCCATGTTTCAATAGACCCTATTGAAAACTTAACGTTTAAATTTAATATCCAATATTGCAAAACATCCATATGATGATATTTTACTCTTATTTAATAAATGGAGCCACGATGTCCATATCTATAAATGAAGTTCTCTATCGATTAACAAATGAAAAACACCAAAATATCGAGGATAGACTATGCTATATAATCATACTTATTGATAGCTCAAATGATAACACTTGTAACCATAAATCCATTATTTATCTAAGGATTGAGATAGACTCTCCGATTGTCTTCAAATGAATTTTTTTTATCCATTGACGATTCTAGATGAAGTATTTCATTGTGATCCAATTCAATGCACCTAATGCACTAGATTCCTTTACCCAAAGACACCATACTTTGATGTTTTTATACTCATCATAACACATTTGATCCCACTCAAATGCTAGCAAAAGAATCTACATCTTTAACAAGATAAAGGCACCAAACCTTTTACCAAGATAAAGATGCCAAACCTTTAACAAGTTGTGAATATTATTCAAGACTAACTAAACAATTGTGTCTACCTCAAACATATCTAGATGTATGAATAATTCTCCTTATCTCATAGTCTTTTGAACATATGATTATTTATTTTTTACAATTATACTAATTAAACTATAAATGCTATAAGATTTGTTAAACTAAAAATTACTTCATTAATATGTAAAGATTGTCAAATACATTAATACACTCTTGCTATCGAGCATAATCTCAACAACAACTTCTCGTTGAAAACAACTTCAACATTATTTGTAACCACTTTCATGTTCTAACAAACGCTAGAGTTGTCCCCGGGAACCACTCAACCATATAATACGGAACAACTTTTATATTTTTGAAACTACTCTAACGTTTTCTATAACGTCAAACTTCTCGTTGAGAAAAAATTCAACGTTGAGGAAAACGACTTTCACGTTCTAACCAACGTTAGAGTTGTTCTAGGGAACCACTTTGAAAAGTCCTCATTTGTTGATTGGCTTATTTCATGAACAACCACATTGTTGGGGTTCATGTAAGGGTAGGTTAGGCTCTCAAGACCTCAAGAGGAGAAGCACCAAAGGTTAAATATTTGTGCTTACTTACTTTGAAGAGATAGTTGCACACACTTACATATTCATGCATAACTATTGATCTTATATGTTGAGTGTTTTCTTGTGTGCATTTTAGTTTAAATGACACTTGTTGACCTATTTGTATCTTGCTATGAAAGTTGTATATCATGTTAGGCATTAAAATAAGATGCGATTTCATCACTCTTGAACTTATTATTTTTGTACATTTGAGTGTTGAAAAAATAGGCCTTATGCTGGTGGTGCGCTACTCGACCAGCGCACCCTACCAGTGTAACATTCACAGTAGACTGTCCCTAGTGTTGTGCCACTGGGTTACGCTGCTACACCTGCGCAAAGATGCAAAAAGTGGACGTGCGCTGGTGGTGCGCTACTCGACTAGCGTAGCCCTACCAGCCAAACATTCCAGTGGTTTTGCACTTGTGTTATGCCACTAACATGCGTCACTCGACCATCGCCTATTGAAAGATTTAGGCAGTGCGTTGGTGGTGCGGTACTCGACCAGCGAACCTCACCAGCGCACAATGAAGAAGATAGAACGTTTTTTCCAAAATGACATCACTTTGTTTGGATCTTATATATATATATATATCTCATTGTCTTAAGGTTGTGTAAGAGTTCAAAACATTATTTATTTTCCTTAGAACACATTTCAAAGGAAAAACACTTCCAAGAACTCATTTTTAATCACTCAAAGCATTCCCATGTGCATCAAATCTTCGTCTTGCATGTTCTAAGTTCATCTAGAGTGCATCTATGGATAGGGTTGCTTCATCACATCTTGTTTGGTAAGCTCTTCACTATCTTCTTATAAGTTAAGTGTTTTTGCTTGCTAAACCATCTTTTTAATTAGTTGTATTCTCTTAGAATATTTCTAGATACAAATTAGAGATTGTTGTGATGACATGATTGAGTGTTGTATTGTGATAGCTTCATAGGATTGATTGATCTATGTTTAGCTAAGCTATTTGAACATGTCATTTAGCACTTGATGTCAAGGATTGCATAAATTGTCATCTCATTATCCTAGATGGGCATATAGGGTTTCCTAGCCTTGTTTGTTCATTGAATATCATCATATATTCACTTAGGACACTTTATCTCTTCATTGAGAAGTAAGACTTGTGTTTCTTCCGGGAGTACGTAGCTTAAAGCACAAGCAAGATGAACTAGGTTCACTTATACCGGGATTACGTAGTAGTGCCAGATTAAACCGGGATTAGGTTGTAATTCCTTGCCATTAGTGGATTCGAGGTTCTAGTGTGGCGCACTCATCAGCCCGTGGTTTTTCCCATTTGGAGGGTTTTCACGTATATCTCAAGCGTTTTCATTATTTCCACATTTATTACACTTGTGATGTTTTGTGTCTAATTAGGGGCATTTTCGTCATTTTGACTCTTAACGAAAATTGGGTAAAAAAAAATTAATTAAAATCTATTCACCCGCCCCTTCTAGATTAATATTACACACCATAATATTTGTTTCAATTGGTATCATAGGAGGTTCCTAGACATACATAGGTGATCCTTGCTCATTTTGGTGTGTGTTGCATTTTGTGTGTTTGTGTTGATCATTCATACACTTGCATTCATATCATTCATTCATAAACACAATGAGTGGAAATGGTGGCAATGAGGGAGCTTCCACACTAGACCTCTACTCCTCACCGGATTGAATTATGCCTCTTGGAAAGCCAAGATGGAGTCGTACATATGCCAAATTCATGACAGAGCATGGATGGCAGTTGAAGATGGCTACACTCCCACCATGATGACTTCTGCAGATAGAGGAGATGATGAACTCAAACCAAAGGCTCAGTGGAATGCATAAGAGTTTGAGGCTTCAAAGGGGAATAGGAAGGCAATGCATGCCATCCTTTGTGCAATGGATGATAACCAATACAAGTTGGTTCAAAATACTAGGATAGCTAAGGAAGCATGGGACATCCTAGAAGTTACACATGAGGGAACCGACGTGATTAAGGAATCGAAGCTTCAAGTTCTCCAAACGCAATTTGAATTTCCCAATATGGATGAGGATGAGTGCTTCAACGATTTTGAAGTGAGGTTGATGGGCATTGTGAACCAAAGTCATCAACTTGGTGATCCTTATTCGGATGGGAAAATCAAGCAGAAGATTATGAGATCTCTACCCTATAGATTTGAGTCTAAGGTGACGGCTTGGGAAGAGAATAGTGGGTATAAGGACATGAAGCCTAGTGAAGTGATTGAGAGGCTTCTAGCTTATGAATCTAGGAAATGTCCTAACCCCACACCATCAAATAAGCAAAAAGATATTGCTTTAAAAGCCTCCAAAGTTAGAAAGGAGGAAGGTGATGACTTGGATGAAGATATGGCCTTGCTAATGAGGAAGTTCAATAAATTCTACAAGTCTGAGAAGAAAGACTTTGGATCCAAGGGTCAAGACTTGAAGAAAAAGGCTCCCTTCAAAAAGTTTGAGCCTAGGCAAGAAAAGACCGATAAGAAAGGAGTCCAATGCTATGAATGTGGTGGAATAGGTCACTTTGCCCTGGAGTGTGTAAATCACAAGAACAAGAAGAAAGGACAAGCGATGGCTGCCACATGGAGTGAAAGTGATAACTCTAATGATGGAGATGAGTCTTCGGATGATGAAGAACTCATGATTAACTTCATAGCATTTACATCCTCTCTTAGGAGAAAAAATGCTAGTGAAGAAGAGAATGATAGTCAAGAGGAAGACTACTAAAGTGATTATGGATCTTCATCACAATCCACAAATGGAAGTGTGGATAGGATGGGTCTCAAAAACTACATGGCTAAGTTTGAGAGCTCAAGATTAAAGAACAAGAATGAGATCAAGAGATTAAAAGAAGAAAACTAGACCTCTAAACTCAAGTTGACCAACTAAATGAAGAGTTGGAAAGATCTAAGAGAAGTGAAGAATTGTTGAAGAAAGAGCTTGAAGATGCTAGAGAGTTGTTGGCCAAGATGAACTCTAGCACCAATAAACTTGACCACATGTTAGATGTTGGAAAGAGGCTAAGTGACAAGAAGGGGCTTGGGTTTGAAGATGACAAGATGTCCTCCACTCTAAGCAAGACCATTTTTGTAAGAAGCATGAACTTCAATGGGTCCTCTCCTCATCAAACTCCTAGGAAGAAGCTTGATTTAGGAGAGTGTTCAAGTAGTGCTCAAGTGAAGGTGGCACCAAGAAGCCCACCTCAAGCTCATCCTATCAGAGTTCCTCAAGTTAAATTCCCTCAACCAAAAGCTGACAAAGGGAAGACACCTATTATGCAAGCTCAACCAAGGAAGCACTCAAGTCTTGCTCAACAACAAAGAAGGAAAACTCCTCAACAACAAGCAAGACAACCATAAAGACATGGGAATGCTCCAATGCATTCTCAAGGATATGGTATAATTCCTAACTCTTTACCTACTTGTCATTTTTGTGGTATTGATGGTCACATTAGACCAAATTGTTTAGGTATATCAAATTGTGTAGGATTGAAAGCATGATAGAAAATAAAAAAGGCTAGAGCCATGATGCATGATCCTAGGACATATAGAGCCATGATGCTTGATCCTAAGAAACCTAGAGCCATGATGCAAGTCACTAGGAAAGTGGAACACTTTTGTATGATCCTAGGACATTTAGAGCCCATGCACCATTGACCACTAGGAAGGAAAATACTGCACCTAGGTGGATTAGAAAGGATGAACACCTTTGCCATGTTGTACAAATTGCTTTGAAAGCTCATTCTTGTGATTTTTGGTATTTGGATAGTGGGTGCTCTAGGCACATGACTAGAAATAAGAGTTTCTTTGAGACTCTTGTGATGGAGGAGAGAGGAAATGTCACCTTTGGTGATGGATCCAAATAGAAGGTCAAAAGAAAGAAAACCATTTCCATTCCCGGATTACCTTCCTTGTCCATTGCTTTGTATGTTGATGGTCTAAAAGCCAATTTGATAAGAATTTCACATCTTAGTGATGATGGACTCTCCGTCTTGTTTAGGAAAAGTGATTGTTCTATCCTATTGCCTAATGGGCAAACCTTGCTAAAAGGTATTAGGTCTAGTGACAATTGTTATTGTCTTTAGGCTAGAAGTGTGTCTTGTAATGTGTCCAAGGATGAACAAATAGAGTTGTGGCATGAAAGACTTGGTCACATGAACTTTAGGGATCTAAAAATCTTAGATAAGTTCCATGTTGTGTGAGGCCTTCCCAAGCTTGGGAAAAAGGTTAATGGTGTTTGTGGACCTCGCCAACAACGGAAGCAAACCAAAAGTATGCACAAAAAAGGCAAGTATATAACCACCAAAGAACCTCTAGAGCTTCTCCATATGGATCTTATGGTCCTATGGAAACTAAGAGTTTAGGTGGAAAGAGATACATTTTTGTGTGTGTAGATGACTTCTCTAGGTACACTTGGACCTATTTCCTTAGAGAAAAATCTGAAACTTTTGACAAGTTTAAAATGCTTTGCTCTAAAATTCAAAATGAAATGAACTCTAAGATTAAAAACATTAAGAGAATTAGGAGTGATCATGGGAAGGAATTTGAGAATGCCCATTTTGAAACTTTCGCAATAGTCTAGGCATTTCTCATGAGTTTTCGGCTCCTAGGACACCTCAACAAAATGGAGTTATTGAGAGGAAAAATAGAAATGGCCCGTGTGATGTTGCTTAGCAACAATGCCCCTATGATTCTTTGGGCCGAGGCCATAAATACGGCTTGCTACATAGGAAATAGAGTCTTTCTTAGGCCCTACACTAGGCAAACCTCCTATGAGTTATGGAAAGGTAGGAAGCCAAATGTTAGCTACTTCCACACTTTTGGAAGCAAATGGTACATTTTGAATGACCGTGATCAACTTGGAAAATTTGATGCTAATAGTGATGATGGTATCTTCATTGGCTATGCCTTGAATAGTAGAGCCAATAGAGTTTTTAATCTAAGAACTATGACCGTAATGGAATCATCTAATGTTGTCATTGATGATACTAGGCTCAAAACTAATGACCATGAGGAGGAGGTAGATTTAGTTGATGACTCCCCCTTGGAGAAAGTAGTTGATATCTCTAATGTTGAAAAGGCTAATCTTGATGATGACATAGCACAACTTAGTGATAGGATTCCTCACTTGGACTCAAAAGAACCTGCTCCATGGGTTAGAAAACTTCATGACAAAGATGATATTATTGGTGAGGTTAGTGAGGGTTTTAGGACTAGGCATAAAATGGCTAATCTAATTAGCTATACATGTTACACCTCTCAAATAGAACCCAAGAAAATTGATGAAGCTTTAAAAGATGAATTTTGGGTTCTTGCCATGCAAGAAGAGCTTAACCAATTTGAAAGGAATGAGGTTTGGACTCTAGTTCCTAGGCCCAAGAACACCAATGTGATAATTACCAAGTGGGTATATAGGAACAAATCCGATGAGGATGGCAACATTGTACGAAACAAGGCTAGGCTTATAGCACAAGGATACTCTCAAATTGAGGGTATTGACTTTAAGGAGACATTTGCTCCCGTTGCTAGGATTGAGTGCATTAGGCTTATTTTATCCATTTCTTGTTTGCACAAGTTCAAATTATATCAAATGGATGTTAAGAGTTCCTTCCCCAATGGCTTCTTGCAAGAGGAAGTGTTTGTTGTGCAACCCAAAGGGTTTGTGGATCCTCACCACCCTAATCATGTCTATCACCACAATAAAGCTTTATATGGGTTGAAACAAGCACCTAGGGATTGGTATGAGCGTCTCACCCAATATCTCATAGACAATGGTTACACTAAGGGTAGTGTTGACAAGACTCTATTCATCAAGAAAAACAAAGATGAGCTCTTTATAACTCAAATCTACGTTGATGATATAGTCTTTGGCTCCACCAATGACACCAAAGTCCAACAATTTGTTGATGCCATGTCTCATGAATTTGAGATGAGTCTTGTTGGTGAGTTGAGTTACTTTCTAGGTTTACAAATTAAGCAAATGAATGATGGAATTTTCATATCTCAAGGTAAGTATGCCAAAAACCTAGTTAAGAAATTTGGCCTTGAAAGTGCCAAACATTGTGATACACCCATGAGTACCACTTTGAAGCTAAGAAAGGATGCTAGTGGTAAAAGTGTGGACCAAACTTTATATCGTGGCATGATCGGTAGCTTGCACTATCTGACCGTAAGTAGGTCCGATATCTTCTTTAGTGTGGGTGTATGTGCTAGGTACCAAGCGGATTCTAAGAAGTCCCATCTCTCTTCTGTTAAGAGAATCATTTGATTTGTGAATGGGACATCCAACTATGGGATTTGGTACTCTTTTGACACTAATGCTAGTCTTGTAGGCTTTAGTGATGCAGACTGGGCAGGAAATTGTGATGATAGGAAAAGTACATCGGGCAGTTGCTTTTTCCTTGGGAACAACCTTGTCTCTTGGTTTTGCAAGAAGCAAAATTCGATTTCCTTGTCCACAACTGAGGCCGAATACATTGCTGTTGAGAGTGGATGCACACAACTTCTTTGGATGAAGTAAATGCTAGTCGACTATGGATTCAATCAAGGTACTCTTACTCTCTTTTGTGATAACATGAGTGCAATTAATATTTCAAAGAATCCGGTTCAACATTCTAGGACTAAGCATATTGACATCCGTCATCATTTCATTAGAGAACTAGTTGAGAGCAAATGCTTTGTACTTGAGCATGTAGGTACAAATGACCAACTAGCGGATCTATTTACTAAACCCTTAGATGCTACTAGATTCAAGACTCTTAGTAGATCTATAGGGATTTGTTTAATGGAGTGATGCGTTGTGGTCTTTGACCTCATATGGGGAACTCAAGCAAAGAGAGCTATTGTATACTTATTTCATGCAATTATTCTTAAATATGTTTATGCCTCTTTATTGATTGCTTGAGTAGCTTGGTTGCACTTATAGTATATTGTATTTTCTTAAATAAGTGTGAACATTGCTTTGAATACAATCAATGTTATATTTATGTTCAAACATGCATTTTTGGACTAGGAGATATACATTGGAAGTACATGTTTGAATGACCTATAATTATCTCCACGACATGATGATTCTTAAATGACATGCTAATGAAAAATGATAAAGCATGATTTGTATATTGCAATTGTTAAATGCAACACATTGTGTGAAACATACTAGTGAGACTAAAATGTTTAATCAATGTCTCTCTTTCTTTATTAGTTGAACATGGCTATTATCATACGGTCCTCCCGGAAAAATCAAATTGGGTGCAAAGTTGCTTATGCCATGTTTAGTTTTTAAAGTTGGATATAGTGCCTTTAGAACTTGATATCTATAAGAACTCTATATACTTGCTTCTCTCATGGCAAATGGTGAAATTGGTTTGAATTATATTGAAAACCTTTGTCATTTGCTTTGCCAAATACCATTGTTTTTTGACTTGAATGCAACATGTCTTGTATGCAAAGCACTTTTTGATTCACACATTGTCCTTCAATAAATCTCCTTGTGTCTCTTCTATCAATTGAGATTGCATAAATGTGGCTTATATAATTATGCGACAATCTTGTATGCTCTTTTCTTTCTTTGCCATGAGTGACCTGGTTGGGAACTTCTCCTTTGCCTATATCATGACAAAAATGGGGAGTAGCATTAACCTAGCATTGTGATGTTAGGGGAGTAGCATGTGTTGGCTTTGAGGGGGAGCATTGCATTGCATGAGTGTACTTGTTTGAGGGGGAGATTACATGCAGGAGGAGTAACCTGTTGAGGGGGAGCATTGCATAAGCATTTCATGATATCATACTCATATTTCTAAATGCAAATGCTTTTGTTTTATATTCACTTGATCATCTCACATGCATTTGGTTTGGAAAGAGTATTTGTGCTTGCCTTGTGTGTAGGGTTGATAGTTCTACAAGAGATTGAAGACTTGAAGTTTTTTTTATGTTTATCTCTTTGAAATGTAAAATATCTTCCCCGTGTTTTTCTATTTTGTTTTGTGAGGATCAATGTGAGTGGTGGTTTTGTCACGAAATATCCAAAGGGGAGATTGAAAATTCCTCATTTGTTGATTGGCTTATTTCATGAACAACCACAGTGTTGAGGTTCATGTAAGGGTAGCTTAGGCTCTCAAGACCTCAAGAGGAGAAGCACCAAAGGTAAAATTCTTGTGCTTACTTACTTTGAAGAGATAGTTCCACACACTCACATATTCATGCATAACTCTTGATCTTATATGTTGAGTGTTTTCTTGTGTGCATTTTAGTTTAAATGACTCTTGTTGACCTATTTGCATCTTGCTATGAAAGTTGTATGTCATTCTAGGCATTAAAATAAGATGCAATTTCATCACTCTTGAACTTATTGTTTTTGTGCATTTGAGTGTTGAAAAAATAGGCCGCTGGTTGTGCGCTACTCGACAAGCGCACCCCACCAGCGTAACATTCACAGTGGACTGTCACTAGTGTTGTGCCACTGGGTTGAGCTGCTGGACCTGCGTAAAGATGTAAAAAGTGGGTGTGCGTTGGTGGTGCGCTACTCAACTAGCGCAGCCCCACCAGCGTAAACATTCCAGTGGTTTTACGCTTGTGTTGCGCCACTGAGGTGCGCCACTCGACCAACGCCTATTGAAATTTTTAGGTAGTGCGCACCTCACCAGCGCACCTCATCAGCGCACAATGAAGAAGCTGGAACATTTTTTCCAAAACGGCATCACTTTGTTTGGATCTTATATATATATCATTGTCTTAAGGTTGTGTAAGAGTTCAAAACATCATATATTTTCCTCATAACACATTTCAAAGGAAAAACACTTCCAAGAACTCATTTTTAATCACTCAAAGTCCCATGTGCATCTAATCTTCATCTTGCATCTTCTAAGTTCATCTAGAGTGTATCTATGGATAGGGTTGCTTCATCACATCTTGTTTGGTAAGCTCTTCACTATCTTCTTACAAGTTAAGTGTTTTTGCTTGCTAAACCATCTATTTAATTAATTGTATTCTCTTAGAATATTTCTAGATACAAATTAGAGATTGTTGTGATGACATGATTGAGTGTTGTATTGTGATAGCTTCATAGGATTGATTGATCTATCACTTTATGTCAAGGATTGCATAAATTGTCATCTCATTATCCTAGATGGGCATATAGGGTTTCCTAGCCTTGTTTCTTCATTGAATATCATCATATATTCACTTAGGACACTTTATCTCTTCATTGAGAAGTAAGACTTGTGTTGCTTCCGGGAGTACGTAGCTTAAAGCACAAGCAAGATGAACTAGGTTCACTTATACCGGGATTAGGTAGTAGTGGCAGATTAAACCAGGATTAGGTTGTAATTCCTTGCCATTAGTGGATTCGAGGTTCTAGTGCGGCGCACTCATCAGCCCGTGGTTTTTCCCATTTGGAGGGTTTTCACGCATATCTCAAGTGTTTTTATTATTTCCACATTTATTACACTTGTGATGTTATTGTGACTAATTAGGGGCATTTTCGTCAATTTGACTCTTAACGAAAATTGGGTCAAAAAAATTAATTAAAATCTATTCACCCCCCTCTAGATTAATATTACACACCATAATATTTGTTTCACACTCAATCTTAACAAAGGTAACAACTTTATATTTTGGAAACCACTCTAACGTTATCCATAACGTGAAAGTTGATCCTAGAAACAACTTCTCGTTGGGAGCAACTTCAAAGTTAATTTAAACCACTTTCACATTCTAACCAATGTTAGAGTTGTTCCCAGGAACCACTCAATCGTATCAAATGGAACAACTATTGTATTTGGGAAACCACTCTAACGTTATCTATAACCTTAAAGTTGTTTTTGGGAACAACTTTTCATTCGGAACAACTTCAACATTGATTTAAACCAGTTTGATGTTTTAACCAACGTTAGAGTTGTTCATAGGAACCACTCAACCATAATAGAGGGAGAAACTTTAATATTTTGGAAACCACTCTAACATTATCTGTAACGTCAAGGTTGTTCCCGGGAACAACTTTTCGTTGGGAACAATTTCAACGTTGATGGAAACCACTTTCACGTTCTAACCAACATTAGAGTTGTTCTCGGGAACCACTCAACCTTAACAAAGGGAACAACTTTATACTTTAGAAACAACTCCAACGTTATCTATAACGTCAATGTTGTTCATAGGAATAACTTCTTGTTGGGAACAACTTCTTGTTGGAAACAACTTCAACATTAATTCAAACCACTTTCACATTCTAACCAACAATAGAGTTGTTCCCGGGAACCACTCAACTATATCAAATGGAACAACTTTTATATTTTGGAAACTACTCTAACGTTTTCTATAACGTCAAAGTTGTTCCTGGAAACAACTTCTTGTTGGGAAAAACTTCAACGTTGATTGAAACCACTTTCAAATTCTAACCACTGTTGGAGTTGTTTCTAGGTACCACTCAAACCTAACAAAGTAAACTACTTTTATATTTTAGAAACCACTATAACATTATCTATAACATCAAAGTTGTTCCCGGGAACAACTTCAACTTTAATTGAAACCAGATTGACGTTCTATCCAACGTTAGAGTTGTTCTCGGGAACCACTCAACGTTAATAAAGGGAACAAATTTTATATTTTGGAAACCACTCTAACGATATCAGTATTGTCAAAATTGTTCCTGGAAATAACTTCTTGTTGGAAACAACTTCAATGTTGATGGAAACTACATTCACGTTCTAACCAACGTTAGAGTTATTCCTGGGAACAAATCAACATCAATAAAGGGAACAACTTTTAAATTTTGGAAACCACTCTAACGTTATCTATATTGTTAAAGTTGTTCCCGGGAACAACTTATCGTTGAGAATAGCTTCAACGTTGATGGAAACAACTTTCACGTTCTATCCAACGTTATAGTTGTTCCTAGTAACTAGTCAACCTTAACAAAGGGAACAACTATTATATTTTTGAAACCACTCAAACGTTATATCTAACGTCAAAGTTGTTTTCGGGAACAACTTCTCAATTAGAACAACTTTAACGTTGATGAAAACGATTTTAAAGTTCTATGAATCGCTATAGATATTACCGGGAACTACTAAACCTTAACAAATGGAACAACATTAAATTTCGGAAACCACTCTAATGTTATCTATGCGTCAAAGTTGTTCTCGGGAAAAACTTCTTGTTGGGAACAACTTCAACGTTGATGGAAACCACTTTCACATTCTAACCAACGTTAGAGTTGTTCCTGGGAACCATTCAACCTTAACAAAGGTAACAACTTTTTTATTACAGAAACAACCCTAACATTTTCTATAACGTCAAAGTTGTTCCCGAAACAACTTTTTTGTTGGAAAAAACTTCAACGTTGATTGAAACCAGTCTGACGTTATATCTAACTTTAGAGTTGTTCCCGGGAACTACTCAACCTTTATAAATGGAACAAATTTTATATTTTGGAAACCACACTAACGGTATCTATACTGTCAAAGTTGTTCCCGTGAACAACATCTTGTTAGGAACAACTTTAACGTTAATGGAAACCACATTCATGATCTAACCAACGTTAGAGTTGTTCCCGGGAACCACTCAACCTTAACAACAGAAATAACTTTTATATTTTTAAAACCACTCTAACGTTATCTATAACGTCAAAGTTGTTCCTAGGAACAACTTCAACATTTATGGAAACCACTTTCACAGTCTAACCATCGCTATAGTTATTCCCGGGAACTACTCAACCTTAACAAAGGGAACAACATTATATTTTGGAAACCACCTAACATTATCTATAACATCGAAGTTGTTCCCGTAAACAATTTTAATGTTGATGGAATCCACTTTCATGTTCTTACCAACGTTAGAGTTGCTCCCGGGAACCACTCAACCCTAACAAAGGTAACAACTTTATATTTTGTAAAGCAGTCTAACGTTATCTATAATGTGAAAGTTGATCCTATGAAAAACCTCTCGTTGGGAACAACTTCAATGTTAATTTAAACCACTTTCACGTTCTAACCAACATTAGAGTTGTTCCTGAGAACCACTCAACTGTATCAAATGGAACAACTTTTATATTTTGGAAACCACTATAACATTATCTCTAACGTCAGAGTTGTTCTTGGGAAAAACTTTTCGTTGTGAACAACTTCAATGTTGATGGAAACTACTTTCACGTTCAAACCATCGCTATACATATTCCGAGGAAGTAGTCAACCTTAACAACGGGAATAACTTTTTATTTTGGAAGTCACTCTAACATTTTTTATAACGTCAATGTTGTTTCTGGGAATAACTTCTCTAAGGGAACAACTTCAACGTTGATTGAAACAACTTTCAAGTTATAACCAACGTTAGAGTTGTTCATAGGAACCACTAAACCTTAACAATGGTAACAACTTTATATTTTGGAAACCACTATAACATTATCTATAATGTCAAAGTTGTTCCTAGGAACAACTTCTCGTTGGAAAAAACTTCTCATAAGGAAAAACTTCTCGTTGGGAACAACTTCAACGTTAATTGAAACCACTTTCACCTTCTAACCAATGTTAGAGTTGTTCCCGAAAACCACTCAACCATATCTAATGGAACAACTTTTCTATTTTGGAAACTACTCTAATGATTTCTATAATGTCTAAGTTTTTCCAGGGAAAAACTTCTCATTTGGTACAACTTCAACGTAGATGGAAACCACTTTGACATTCTAAACAACGTTAGAGTTGTTTCCGGGAACTACTAAACCTTAACAAAGTGAACAACTTTTATATTTTGGAAACCACTCTAACATTATTTATAATGTCTAAGATTTTCCCGGGAACAACTTCTCATTGGGAACAACTTCATCATTGATTGAAACTAGTTAGACGTTCTAACCAAGGTAAGAGTTGTTCCCTGGAACCACTCAACCTTAACAAAGGTAACAACTTCTATATTGTGGAAACAACTCTAACGTTATCTGTAATGTAGAAGTTTTTCCGGGAAACAACTTCTTGTTGGAAACAACTTCAACGTTGATTGAAACTAGTTTGATGTTGTAACAGAAATTAGAGTTTTTTTCGAGACCCACTCAACCTAACAAAGTGAACAACTTTAAATTTTGGAAACCACTCTGACGTTCTCTATAACGTCAAAGTTGTTTATGAGAAAAAGTTCTCGTTGGGAATAACTTCAACGTTAACTGAAATCACTTTCACAATCTAACCAATGTTATAGTTGTTCCCGAAAACCACTCAACCGTATCAAACGGAATAACTTTTATATTTTGGAAACGACTCTAACATTTTCTGTAACATCAAATTTGTTCCCGGGAACAACTTCTCATTGGAAAAAACTTCAACGTTGACAGAAACCACATTCATGTTCTAACCAACGTTAGAGTTGTTTCTGCGAACAACTTCCACGCCGATGGAAAACACTTTCACGTTCTAACCAACGTTAGAGTTGTTCCCGGGAACCACTCAACCTTAACAAAGGTAACAACTTTATAGTTTTGAAACCACTCTAACGTTATCTATGACGTAAAATTTGATTCTAAAAACAACTTAAACGTTAAATTGAATCACTTTCACATTCTAACCAACGTTAGAGTTGTTCCCGGGAACTACACAACCGTGTCAAATTGAACAACTTTTTTATTTTGGAACCACTCTAACATTATCAATAACGTTAAAGTTGTTTTCGGGAACAACTTCAACGTTGATTTAAACCACTTTCACATTCTGACCAACGTTAAAATTGTTCCCAAGAACCACTCAACCATATCAAATGGAACAACTTTTATATTTTGGAAACTACTCTAACGTTTTCTATAACGTCAAATTTGTTCCCGGGAAGAACTTTTCATTGGGAACAATTTAAACATTGATTGAAACCACTTTCACATTCTAACCAACTTTAGAGTAATTCCCGAGAACTACTCAACCGTATCAAATGGAATAACGATTTTCTGTAACATTAATATTTTTCCGAGAAAAACTTTTCATTGGAAACAACTTCAACGTGGATTGAAACCAGTTTGACGTTTTAACCAACTTAGAATTGTTCCCAAGAACCACTTAACCATAATAAAAGGAACAACTTTTATATTTTGGAAACCACTCTAACGTTATCTGTAACGTCAACGTTGTTCCCGGGAACAACTATTCGTTGGGAACAACTTCAACGTTGATTGAAACCACTTTCACGTTCTGACCAATGTTAGAGTTGTTCCCGGGAACCACTTAACCTTAACGAACGGACTAACTTTTATACTTTGGAAACTACTCTAACGTTTTCTATAGCCTCAAAGTTTTTCTCGGGAACAACTTCTCATTGGGTACAACTTTAACATTGATGGAAACAACTTTCACGTTCTAACAAATGTTAGAGTTGTTTTCAACGTGAAAGTTGTTTCCGAGAACCACTCAACCTTACCATTGTGAACAACTTATATATTTTTTAAACCATTCTAACGGTATCTATATCATCAAAGTTTTTCCCGTGAGCAACTTCTTGTTGGGAAAAACTTCAACGTTGATGGAAACCACTTTCAGGTTCTAACCAACGTTGGAGTTTTTTCCAGAAAAAACTTTGACGTTGATGGAAACCACTTTCACGTATTAACCAACGTTAGAGTTTTTCCCGGGAACCACTCAACCTTGACAAAGGTAACAACTTTATATTTTTGAAACCACTCTAACATTATCTATAACGTCAAAGTTGATCCTAGGAACAACTTCACGTTGGGAACAACTTCAACGTTAATTTAAACCACTTTCACTTTCTAACCAACGTTAGAGTTGTTCTGAGAACCACTCAACCGTATCAGATGGAACAACTTTTATATTTTAGAAACCACTCTAACCCTTTCTATAACGTTAAAGTTCTTTTTAGGAAAAACTTTTCATTGGGAACAACTTCAACGTTGATTGACACCAGGTTGACATTTTAACCAATGTTAGAGTTCTTCCCGAGAACCACTCAACCTTAAAAAAGGTAACAACTTTATATCTTTGAGACAGCTCTAACGTTATCTGTAATGTCAAAGTTGTTCCTAGGAACAACTTCTCATTGGGGACAACTTCAACGTTAATTGAAACCACTTTTACTTTCTAACCAATGTTAAAGTTTCTCCCGGGAACCACTCAACCTTAATGAATGGACCAACTTTTATACTTTGAAAACTACTGTAACATTTTCTATAGCGTATAAGTTGTTCCCGGGAACAACTTTTCATTGGGTACAACTTCAACATAGATAGAAACCACTTTCACGTTTTAAACAACGTTAGAATTGTTTCCGGGAACCGCTCAACCTTAACAAAGTGAATAACTTTTATATTTTGAAAACCACTCTAACATTATTTATAACGTCTAAGATGTTCATGGGAACAACTCCTCATTGGGAAAAACTTTAACGTTGATTGAAACTAGTTAGACGTTCTAACCAACGTAGGAGTTGTTCCCTGGAACTACTCAACCTTAACAAAGGTAACAACATTATATTTTGTAAACCACTCTAATTTAATCTATAACGTCAAAGTTGTTACTGGAAACAATTTCTCGCTGGGAACAACTTCAACGTTAATTGAAACAACTTTCCCGTTCTAACCGACGTTAGAGTTGTTCCCGAGAACCACTCAACCATATCAAATGGAATAACTTTTATATTTTGGAACTACTCGAACTTTTTCTATAACATCAAAAAAAATTTCGGGAACAACTTCTCATTGGGGAAAACTTCAACGTTGACGGAAACAACTTTCATGTTCTAACTAACGCTAGAGTTGTTTCTAGGAAAAACTTCAAATTTGATGGAAACCACATTCACGTTTTAACCAACGTTAGAGTTGTTCCCCGAAACCACTCAACCATAACAAAGGTAACAAATGTATATTTTGGAAACCACTCTAACTTTATCTATAAAGTCAAAGTTGATCCCGGGAACAACTTCTCGTTGGGAACAATTTCAACGTTACATTCTAACCAACGTTAGAGTTTTCCCGGGAATCGTTAAACCATATCAAATGGAACAATTTTTATATTTTGAAAACTACTCTAACGTTTTCTATTAAGTCAAGTTTGTTCCGGGTAACAACTTCTCGTTGGAAGCAACTTCAACGTTTATTGAAACCACTTCCATGTTCAGACCAACGTTAGAGTTATTACAAGGAACCACTTAACCTTAACGAATGGACCAACTTTTATAGTTTGGAAACTACTCTAACATTTTCTCATTGGGTACAACTTCAACGTAGATAGACACCAATTTTGACATTCTAACCAATGTTAAAGTTGTTTCCGGGAACCACTCAACCTTAACAAAGTGAACAACTTATATATTTTTGAAACCACTTTAACATTAACTTTAACGTCGAAGATTTTCCCGGGAACAACTTCAACGTTGATTGAAACGAGTTAGACGTTCTAACCAACGTAAAAGTTATTCCCTGGAACCACCCAACCTTAACAAAGGTAACAACTTTTATATTATGGAAAACACTCTAACCTTATCTGTAACGTCAAAGTTGTTCCTGGGAACAACTTCTCATTGGAAACAACTTCAACATTAAATGAAACTAGTTTGATGATCAAACCGACATTATAGTTGTTTTCGGGAACAACTAAACCTTAACAAAGTGAACAACTTTATATTTTAGAAACCACTCTAACGTTTTCTATAATGTCAAAGTTGTTCCTAGGAACAATTTCTCATTGGGAACAACTTCAACGTTAATTGAGATTAATTTCACTTTCTAATCAACGTTAGAGTTGTTCCCGAGAACCACTCAACCATATCAAATAGAGTAACTTTTATATTTTGGAAACTACTCTAAAGTTTTCTATAACGTCAATTTTTTTCGCGGGAACTACTTCTCGTTGGGAAAAACTTCAACGTTGACAGAAACCACTTTCACGTTCTAACCAACGTTAGATTTATTCACGGGAACCACTCAACCTTTAAAAAGGTAACAACTTTATATTGTGGAAACCACTCTAACATTATCTATAACGTCAAAGTTGATTCTAGAAACAACTTAAACGTTAATTCACACCACTTTTGTGTTCTTACAACCGTTAGAGTTGTTCCCGGGAACCACTCAACCATATCAAATGGAACAACTTTTATATTTTGGAAATCACTCTAACGTTATCTACAACGTTAAAGTTATTTTCGGTAACAAATTTTCATTGGGAACAACTTCAACGTTAATTGAAACAGTGTGACATTTTAACCAACGTTAGAGTTATTCCCGGGAACCACTCGGCTGTAATAAAGGGAACAACTTTTATATTTTGGAAACCACTCTAACGTTATCAGTAACGTCAACGTTGTTTCCGGGAATAACTTTTCATTGGGAACAATTTCAACGTTGATGGAAACCACTTTCACGCTCTAACCAACGTTAGTGTTGTTCCCTGGAACCACTTAACCTTTACAAAGGTAACAAAAATTATATTTTGGAAACTACTCTAACATTTTCTATACCGTCAATGTTGTTCCCGAGAACTTCTCAATGGGTACATCTTCAACATTGATGGAAACCACATACAGGTTCTAACCAATGTTAGAGTTGTTCCCGGGAACCACTCAACCTTAACAAAGGTAACAACATTATGTTTTGGAAACAACTCTAACGTTGATTGAAACCAGTTTGACATTTTATCCCATGTCAGAGTTGTTCCCAAGAACCAATCAACCTTAATAATTTGAACAACTTTAATATTCTGGAAACCACTCTAACGATATCTATAATATCAAAGTAGATCCTGGGAACAACTTCTGGATGGGAACAACTTCAATATTAATTGAAACCACTTTCATGTTCTAACCAACGTTGGAGTTGTTCCCGGGAACCACTCAACCGTATCAAAAGGAAAAAAGTTTATATTTTGGAAACCAATCTAATGTTATCTGTAACGTCAAAGATGTTCCCGAAAAAAACTTTTCGTTTGGAACAATTTCAACGTTGATGGAAACCACTTTCTTGTTCTAACCAACGTTAGAGTTGTTTCCGGAAACCACTCAACCTTAACAAAAGGAACAACTTTGTATTTTGGAAACCACTCTAACGTTATCTATAACGTCAAAGTTATTTCAAGGAACAACTTCTCGTTAGGAACAACTTCAACGTTTATTGACTCCACTTTCACGTTCTGACCAACGTTAGAGTTGTTCTCGAGAACCACTAAACCTTAACGATTGAACCAACTTTTATATTTTAGAAACTACTCTAACATTTTCTATAACGTCAAAGTTGTTCCCGGGGTACAACTTCTCGTTGGGTACAACTTCAACGTTGATGGAAACCACTTTCACGTTCTAACCAACTATAGGAAAAAACCTCGCCCAACGGAAGCGTGAAAAAAAAAGTAAGGTTTCGGTATAAATAAAAATTTCCCCTTTTTAATAACAAGAACCTTAACCCTAGATTAATTGATGTATATAAAAAGCGTCGTACCTTTTTCTCATGACAGTTGAACAAGCACCTAATTGAATTCTCAATATCTTCCATTCCAATCACGAACGTGAATCACCTAGGAGTGTGGGTTCCATTTCTTTTAATTGTTACCTGAGAATGGAAACAAACAAAATCTTTTTCTTTTTTATTAACAATTATCCTCCAAGAGAAAAATCCAAGAACGTCTGGTCACTTTGTGAATTATCAATCTAATTGATTAAAACTTGCGTGAACTCGATTTGATTTTGTTTGATGTAAAGGATACTAGTGTACTATCAAAAACAAAAACGTTCTCGTTTTCTCTTTTCTCCTTGGCTGAATTCTGCACCGTATATCAATGAGTTGATCGAATTTGGTTTAGAGCAAAAACTAAAATTTTCTCCCTAAAATTCTCTCTTGAAAAATACCTAGCTTGGCCGAAATTTTATTCATAAAAACAAAAGGCTGGCCAAATTTATCAAGGTAGTATTTATAGGATCACAAATCCTTTACTAAAATGGATTTACTTGGTTGTTAAAAATCCTTTCATTACGTAGATTTACTTGGTGGTTAAGAATCCTTTTCATAGAAGAATTCTACCCTTAAGTAGATTTACTTGGTGACCAAGAATCCTTTTCTAAAAAGAATTCTTTTCTAATAAGAATTCTTTTCTGCCCCAAGACTTCTAATCCAACTCAATAGTGTATTTGTAACCATATTAAAGATTTTCTAATTTGACTAGATAAATAATTCCTATAATTTATTTACTTATCAAATATAATCTTTGATAGTAATTATACTACCAACAATAGTATAATATTAGGAGACCACCTCCTACTAGATTTTTTTTTTTGACTTTTAATTGAATAATTAATTAATTACCAAGTTAATTAATTTCCATTTAATTAAATAATAAAATAAAATTAATATAATTAAGCTAAACTATATAGCTTTGTCGCCTAACACAATAGATGGACCATTATAATATTTTTTCTATTTTATTAAATCCATTGGACCTTAATAAAAAGTCCACATGTGAACTAGACCTATTCTTACAAAAAGAAACAAGTCCACATGCCTCAACACAATTTTAGATGGACCCCTAAATTGGTCCGGTAGAATATATCAAGTGATCCATGCACGTTCGTGTGGATTGGGGATCTTGGACACAACCCAATCACAATCAAAAAATGATTCACTTTGGTCCGATCTATTTAATTTTAGTTCATTCCAGTAAAGAACTAAAATTGAACTCTCAAATAAAGATAGAATAAGTTGATGTAACTCATGTATACCCTAGACAACCTTATTAGAGAAAGTGTATCCTCGTGAAGAATACCAGTAATCGCCAAGAGCTCATAGACTGCCTATAGCTCTCCAAGTTACCATATTTACTCATATGACCACATTTCGAACTTGGATATTTTGACTTGTCCAGAATCCATGTTTCAATAGACACTATTGAAAACTTAACGTTAAGATTTAATATCCAATACCTCTAAACATCCATATAATGATGTTAGACTCATCATATTCACTGTGATCATATTCAATGCACCCAGTGCACTAGATTCTTTTGCCCAAACACACCACACTTTGATGATTTTAGACTCATCATAACACATTTGATCCCACTCAAATGCTAGCAAAAGAATCTACAACTTTAACAAGATAAAGGCGCCCAACCTTTTATCTTAAGTTGTGAATATTATTCAAGACTAACTAAATAATTGTGTCTACCTCATACATATCTAGACGTAGGAACAATTATTCTTTTCTCATAGTCTTTTGACCTTATGATTATTTACTTTTGACAATTACAATAATTAAACTATAAAAGCTATAAGATTTGTTAAACTAGAAATCACTTTATTAATATGAAAAGATTGTCAAATACATTATTATACACTTGCTATCGAGCATAATCCCAACGTTTGACTTGTTTCCGGGAAACACTCAACCTTAACAAAGTGAACAACTTTTATATTTTGGAAACTACTCTAACGTTATCTATAACGTCAAAGTTGATCCTGGGAACAACTTCTCGTTGGGAACAACTTCAATGTTAATTTAAACAACTTTCATGTTCTAACAGACGTTAGAGTTGTCCCCTAGAACTACTCATTTTTAACAAAGGGAACAACTTTTATATTTTAGAAACCACACTAACGTTATCTGTAACATAAATGTTGTTCTCATGAATAAGTTTTGTTGGGAACAATTTCAACGTTGATGGAAACCACTTACACGTGCTAACCAAAGTTAGAGTTGTTCTAGGGAACTACTCAACCTTAACAAAGGGAACAACTTTATATTTTGGAAACCGCTCTAACGTTATCTAAATTTTATGCCTAAACCCTAATTTTTATAATTTTTTTTATGCTTCCCCTGCTCATATTTTCCCTACAATTGGTACCAGAGCCTGGTTGTACCCTTGATTAATTGATTTATGTTTACGTGAATCTTTTTCTTTTTATTGTATATATGCATATTTTTGAAAGAGATAGCGCTCTAGGTATTCACATATATAAATATATATATATATATACATTGGAATGTATGGATATATATGTGTTTTATATGTGGTTTGTTATTGCTCAATTTGGTCCTAGAATTTTAATGTATTTTTGTTTTGTGATTGTAACAAGAAGGGTGGTCTATTATCGCCATAATTTCCTTCTTAATAGTTTCTAATTTTTATTTTTATTTTGTTGTTATAATAAAAAAAACTGCAGGATTTTTATATATAATTCTTCTGTAATACACTCAAGTATCTAAGACTCGAAAGTTTGAAGAATTGGGAGCAACCAGAACAAGTTTAGGACCGTGCGAGCCGTAGAAACAAACTCGTGTGCGAAGAGTACGCGACCATGTTTGTTGTGGCATAGGCTACTCACGGCAGCCCTATGGAAGCCATGGGCTGCGCATGGCAGCCCTTTATGGGGTTGTGGCATGCGCACGCCCATGGGTAGGAGCCAAGGGTGTGCATGCCCATGGAAGGTAGCCAAGAGAGTCCAAACGACGAAGGCTGCATTAAGACTTGTTCGCAAAGAAATGAGTTTTTTGTATTCTGTGACATATAATGGTTTAGGTATCTAAATTGGCATCTAGATAAATTGGTAAATTATTCGTTGGAATTCGATCACACACCTTAAATAATTGAGTGGTAGAAGGTGTTTTGGAACACCTACGGCCCCCAAGTTTAGTTGAGCTTTATGTTTCATGTAATAACCTCCTAAGAGGTATTCATGAACGGAATTCAGCAAGATAATTCCTTATACTGATAGACTAGACAATTAGCCCAAACGATATCTACTCCCAAATGAGGGATATTCATGAGGGTTTATATTGAACATTGATAACTTAGTAACACAGTCAATGTAATTTTATTAATATCATCCCAAGAGTTCTCGTTAGAAACAACTTCAACATTGATTGAAACCTGTTTGACGATCTAACCAACAATAGAGTTATTCCCGGGAACCAATCAACCTTAACAAAGGGAACAAATTTTATATCTTGAAAACCACTCTAATTTAATATGTAACGTCAACGTTGTTTCCAAGAACAACTTTTCATTGGGAACAATTTCAATGTTGATTGAAACCACTCTCATGTTCTAAACAACGTTAGAGTTGTTCTCGGAAACAACTTAACCATATCAAATGGAACAACTTTTATATTTTGGGAAGTACTCTAACATTTTCTATAACATCAAATTTGTTCCCGAGAACAACTTCTTGTATAAAAAGACTTTAACGTTGATGGAAACCACTTTCACGTTCTAACCAACGTTAGAGTTGTTCACAGGAACCACTCAACCAGAAAAAAGTGACCAACTTTATATTTTGGAAACCAATATAACGTTATCTATAGTATTAAAGTTTTTCCCGGAAACAACTTCACATCGGGAACAACTTCAACAATGATTGAAACCATTTTCATGTTCTAACCAACGTTAGAGCTGTTCCCGGGAACCACTTAACCTTAACAAAGGGAAAAATTTTATATTTTGGAAACCCCTCTATCGTTATCTGTAACATCAAAGTTGTTCCCAAGAGTAACTTTTAGTTGGGAACAATTACAACGTTGTTGGAAACCACTTACACATTCTAACTAACGTTAGAGTTGTTCAAGGCAACCACTCAACATTAACAAAGGGAGCAACTTTTATATATTAAAAACCACTCTAACATTATCTAAAATATCTAAGTTGTTCCCGAGAACAACATCTCATTGGGAAAAACTTAAACATTGCTTGAAACTAGTTTGACGTTCTAACCAACGTTAGAGTTGTTTCTAGGAACCACTCAATCTTAGCAAAGGGAAAAACTATGATATTTTGGAAACCACTCTAATGTTATCTATATCGTCAACTTTATACTTTTGAAACCACTCTAACATTATCTTTAACGTCAATGTTGTTCCTAAGAAAAATTTCTCATTGGAAACAACTTCAACGTTAATTGAAACCGTTTTTTCTAACCTACGTTAGAGTTGTTCCTAGGAACTACTCAACCATATCAAATGGAGCAACTTTTATATTTTGGAAACTACTCTAAAGTTTTCTATAACATCAAATTTGTTACTAGGAACAACTTCTCATTGTAAAAAACTTGAACATTGATTGAAACCACATTCACGCTCTAACCAACGTAAGAGTTGTTCTCGGGAACCGCTCAACCATAACAAAGTGAAAAACTTTTATATTTTAGAAACCGCTCTAACATTGTCTAAAAATTCTAAATTGTTCCCGAGAACAACTTCTCGTTGAGAAAAACTTCAACGTTGAACGAAACCAGTTTGACGTTCTAACCAACGTTAGAGTTGCATATGGGAACAACTCAACCTTAATAAAGGGAAAAACCATGATAATTTGGAAACCTCTCTAACGTTATCTATATCGTCAAAGTTGTTCCAGGGAAAAACTTCTCGTTGGTAACAACTTCAACGTTGATGGAAACAACTTTCACGTTCTAACTATTGTTATAGTTGTTACTGGAAACTACTCAACCTTAACAAGGGGAACAACTTTATATTTTAGAAACCACTCTAATGTTATCAATAACGTCAAAGTTGTTCCCGAGAAAACCTTAACATTGGAAACAAATTCAACGTTAACGGAAACCACTTTCACGTTCTAACAAACCTTAAAGTTGTTCCTAGGAACCACTCAAGCTTAACAAAGGTAACAACTTTTTTATTTTGGAAATCACTCTAACATTATCTGGAACAACTTCTCGTTGGAAACAACTTCAATGTTGACTGAAACCATTTTATCGTTCTAACAAACAATAGAGTTGTTCCCGAGGACTACTCAACTGTAACAAAGGGAACAACTTTTATATTTTGGAAACCACACTAATGTTATCTGTAACGTCAATGTTATTCCCAAGAACAAGTTTTTGTTGGGAACAATTTCAACGTTGATGGAAACCACTTTACATTCTAACCAAAATTAGAGTTGTTACAGGGAACCACTCAACCTTAATAAATGGACCAACATTATATTTTTGAAACCACTCTACCGTTATCTATAACGTCAAAGTTTTTCCTGGGAAAAATTTATTATTGGGAACAACTTCACGTTCTAAACAAAGTTAGAGTTGTTCCCGGGAACCACTCAACCTATTTAATGGAACAACTTTCATATTTTTGAAACTACTATAAAGTTTTCTATAACATCAAATTTTTTCCCGGAAATAACCTCTCGTTGGAAAAAACTTGAACGTTGATTGAAGCCACATTCATGTTCTAACCAATGTTAGAGTTGTTCCAGGGAACCATTCAACCATAACACAGTGAACAACTTTTATATTTTAGAAACAACTCTAACATTATCTTAAATATCTAAGTTGTTCCTGAAAATAACTTCTCATTGGAAAAACTTCAACGTCGATTGAAACCATTTGACGATCTCACCAATGTTAGAGTTGTTCCTGGGAACCACTCAACCTTAATAAAGGGAACAACTTTTATATCTTGAAAACAACTCTAATGTTATCTGTAACGTCAACATTGTTCTCTAGAACAACCTTTCGTTGGGAACAATTTCAACGTTGATTGAAACCACTCTCACGTTCTAACCAACGTTAGAGTTGTTCCAGGGAACCACTCAACCTTATGAAAGGGATCAACTTTATTTTTTGGAAAAAACTCTAACGTTATCTATATCGTCAAAGTTGTTCCTGGGAACAACTTCTCGTTGGGAACAACATCAACGTTAATTGAAATCACTTTCATGTTCTAACCAACATTAGAGTTATTAACGAGAACCACACAACCTTAACAAAAGGAACAACTTTATATTTTGGAAACCACTTTAATTTTATCTATAATGTTAAAGTTGTTCCCGGGAACAACTTCTCTTTGGAAACAACTACATTATGGATTGAAACAATTTTGACGTTCTAACCAACAATAGAGTTGTTCCTGATAACCACTTAACCTTAACAAAGGGAACAACTATTATATTTTGGAAACCACACTAACGTTATCTGTAACGTCAATGTTTTTTCCGAGAATAAGTTTTTGTTGGGAACATTTTTAACGTTGATGGAAACCACTTTCACGTTCTAACAAAAGTTAAAGTTGTTCTAGTGAACCACTCAACCTTAACAAAGGGAATAACTTTATATTTTGGAAACCACTATAACATTATCTATAAGCTCAAAGTTGTTCCTAGGAAAAGTTTCTCATTGGAAACAACTTTAACGTTAATTGAAACCACTTTTTCTATTGTACGTTAGAGTTGTTCCTGGGAACTACTCAACCATATCAAATGGAACAACTTTTATATTTGGGAAACCACTCTAAAGTTTTCTATAACATCAAATTTGTTACCGGGAACAACTTCCCATTGGAAAAAACTTGAACGTTGATTGAAACAACATTCACGTTCTAACACACGTAAGAGTTATTCCCAGGAACCGCTCAACCATAACAAAGTGAACAACTTTTATATTTTAGAAACCGCTCTAACATTGTCTAAAACTTCTGAATTGTTCCCGAGAACAACTTCTCGTTGAGAAAAACTTAAACGTTGAATGAAACTTGTTTGACATTCTAACCAACGTTAGAGTTGTATCTAGGAACAACTCAACCATAATAAAGGGAAAAACCATGATAATTTGGAAACCTCTCTAACGTTATCTATATCGTCAAAGTTGTTCCAGGGAACAACTTCTCGTTGGTAACAACTTCAACGTTGATGGAATAAACTTTCATGTTCTAACGATCGTTATAGTTGTTCCTGGGAACTACTCAACCTTAACAATGGAAACAACTTTATATTGTAGAAACTACTCTAACGTTGTCTATAACGTCAAAGTTGTTCCCGGGAAAACCTTATCGTTGGGAATAAATTCAACGTTGATGGAAACCACTTTCACGTTCTAACAAACATTAAAGTTGTTCCCAGGAACCACTCAAGCTTAACAAAGGTAACAAATTTTATATTTTGGAAATCACTCTAACATTATCTGGAACAAATTCTCGTTGGAAACAACTTCAACGTTGACTGAAACCATTTTAACGTTCTAACCAACAATAGAGTTGTTCCCGAGAACCACTCAAGCGTAACAAAGGGAACAACTTTTATATTTTGGAAACCACACTAATGTTATCTGTAACGTCAATGTTGTTCCCAAGAATAAGTTTTAGTTGGGAACAATTTCAACATTGATGGAAACCAATTTCATGTTCTAACAAAAATAGAGTTGTTACAGGGAACTACTCAACCTTAATAAAAGGACAAACTTTATATTTTGGAAACCACTCTACCGTTATCTAAAACATCAAAGTTGTTCCTGGGAAAAATTTATTATTGGGAACAACTTCAACGTTAAATGAAATCACATTCACGTTCTAAACAACGTTAGAGTTATTCCTGGGAACCACTCAACCTATTTAATGGATTAACTTTTATATTTTGGAAACAACTATAATTTATCTATAACGTTAAAGTTGTTTTCGGGAACAACTTGTCGTTGGAAACAACTTCATTATTGATTGAAACCATTTTGACCTTCTAACCAACAATAGAGTTGTTTCCGATAACAACTTAACCTTAAAAAAGGGAACAACTATTATATTTTGGAAACCACACTAACGTTATCTGTAACGTCAATGTTGTTCCCGAGAATAAGTTTTTGTTGGGAACATTTTTAACGTTGATGGAAACCACTTTCATGTTCTAACCAAAGTTAGAGTTGTTCCATGGAACCACTCAACCTTAACTTGGGGAATAACTTTATATTTTGGAAACCACTCTAACATTATCTATAACGTCAAAGTTGTTCCTGGGAAAAATTTCTCATTGGGAACAACTTAAACGTTAATTGAAACCAATTTCACGTTCTAACCAACGTTAGAGTTTTTCCCGGGAACCACTCAACCATATCAAATGGAACAGCTTTTATATAATTGAATCCACTCTAACATTATCAAGAACATCTAAGTTGTTCCCGAGAATAACTTCTCGTTGGGATAAACTTCAACGTTGTTTGAAACCAGTTTGACGTTCTAACCAACATTAGAGTTGTTTCCGACAACCACTCAACCTTAATAAAGGGAACAATTTTTATATTTTGGAAACAACTCTAACGTTATCTATATAGTCAAAGTAGTTCTCGGGAACAACTTCTCGTTGGGAAAAACTTGAAAGTTGATTGAAACCACATTCACAATCTAACCAATGCTAGAGTTATTCTCGGGAATCACACAACCTTGTCAAAGAGAACAACTTTTATATTTTAGAAACCACTCTAACATTATCAATAACATCTAAGTTGTTCCCGAGAACAACTTCCCGTTGGGATAAACTGTAACCTTGTTTGAAACTAGTTTGACATTTTAACCAATGTTAGAGTTGTTTCCGACAACCACTCAACCTTAATAAAGGGAACGATTTTTATTTTTTGGAAACCGCTCTAACGTTATCTATATCGTCAAAGTAGTTCCCAGGAACAATTTCTCATTGGAAACAACTTCAACGTTCATGGAAACCACTTTCACGTTCTAACCAACGTTAGAGTTGTTCTCGGGAACCTTTCAACCTTAACATAGGGAACAACTTTGATATTTTGAAAACCACTCTAATGTTATCTGTAACATCAATGTTGTTCACAATAACAACTTTTCGTTGGGAACAATTTCAATGTTGATTAAAAAAACTTTTACGTTCTAACCAACGTTAGAGTTATTCCCGTGAACCACTCAACCATATTAAATGGAGTAACTTTTATATGTTGGAAACTGCTCTAATGTATTCTATAACATCAAATTTGTTCCCGGAAACAACTTCTCGTTGAAAATAACTCCAGCGTTGATGGAACCACTTTCACATTCTAACCAACGTTAGAGTTGTTCTTGGGAACCACTCAACCCTAAGAAAAGGATCAACTTTCTATTTTGAAAGCACTATAACGTTATCTATAAAGTCATAGTCATTCCTGGGAACAAATTCTCATTGGGAACAACTTCAACGTTGATGGAAACCATTTTCACGTTCTAACCAACATTAGAGTTGTTTTCGGGAACCACTTAACCTTAACAAAGGGAACAACTTTATATTTTGGAAACCACTCTAACATTATCTATAACGTCAAAGTTGTTCCAGAATAAATTCTTGTTGGAAATAACTTCAACGTTGACTGAAACCAGTTTGACGTTCTAACCAACAATAGTGTTGTTCCAGGGAACCACTCAACCTTAACAAAGGGAACAACTTTTATATTTTGGAAACAACTTTAATGTTATACATAACATTAAAGTTGTTCTTGTGAACAACGTTTCATTGGGAACACCTTCAACGTTGATTGAAACAAGTTTGACGTTTTAACCAACGTTAGAGTTGTTCCCGGGAACCACTCAACCATACTACTAGTAACAACTTTTATTTTTAGAAATGACTCTGATGTTGTCTATACAGTCTAAGTTGTTCCTGGGAATAACTTCTCGTTGGGAATAACTTCAACGTTGATTGAAACCAATTGGACATTCTAACAAACGTTATAGTTGTTTCTGAGAACAACTCAGCCTTAACAAAAGGAACAAATTTTTTATTTTTGAAACCACTCTAATGTTATCTATACGTCAAAGTTGTTCCCGGGAATAACTTCTCGTTACGAACAACTTCAACATTGATGGAAACCAGTTTCATGTTCTAACCAACTTTATTGTTGATCTCAGGAACCAATCGACCCTACCATATGGAATAACTTTAATTTTGTTTGAAACCACTGTAATATTATCTGTAACGTCAAAGTTGTTCACGGGAACAACTTCTCATTAGGAACAACCTCCACGTTGCTAGAAACCACTTTCACGTTCTAATCGTCGTTAGAGTTGTTCTCGGGAACTGCTACACCTTAACAAAGGGAACAACTTTTTATTTTGGAAACCACTCTAACGATATGTATTCTATCAAAGTTGTTACCAAGAACGACTTCGTGTTGGGCAAAATTTCAACATCGATGGAAACCACTTACACGTTCTTACCAATATTAAAGTTGTTCCCGGGAACCACTCAACCTTAACAAATGGAAAAACTTTTTATTTTGGAAACCACTCTAACGATATGTATACCATCAATGTTGTTCCCAAAAATAACTTTTCATTGGGAAGAATTTCAGTGTTAATGGAAACCATTTTCACGTTCAAAGCAACGTTAGAGTTGTTCCCGGGAACCACTCAACCTTACCAAAAGGAACAACATTATACTTTGGAAACCTCTTTGTCGTTATCTATAATGTTAAAGTTGTTCCTGGGAACAACTTCAACATTAATTGAAACCACGTCCAGGTTCTAACCAACGTTATAGTTGTTCCCGGGAACCACTCAACCATATTAAATGGAACAACTTTTATATTTCAAAAACTACTCTAACGTTTTCTGTAACATCACGTTTGTTCCTAGGAACAACTTCTCGTTGGAAAAAACTTCACGTTGATGGAAACCACTTTCACGTTCTAACAAATGTTAGAGTTGTTCTCGGGAACCACTTAACCTTAACAAAGTGAACAACTTTTATATTTTATAAACAACACTAACGTTATCTGTAACATCAATGTTGTTCCTAAGAACAACTGCTCATTGGGAACAAACTCAACATTGATAGAAATCGCTTTCACGTTCAAACCAAATTTATAATTGTTCCTGGGAACCACTCAACCATAACAATGGGAACAACTTTAGTATTTTGGAAGCCACTCTAACGTTATCTATATCGTTAAAGTTGTTCACGAGAACAACTTCTCATTGGGAACAACGTCAACATTGATGGAAACCACTTTCAAGTTCTAGTTAACGTTAGAGTTGTACTAAAGAACCACTCAACCTTAAGAAAAAAATCAACTTTGTATTTTGGAAACCACTATAACGTTATCTATAACGTCAAAGTTGTCCCAGGGAACAACTTCTCGTTAGAAACTACTTCAACATTTTTGGAAACTACTTTCGTGTTCTAACCATTATTATAGTAGTTCCCGGAAACCACTGCCCTTTACAAAGGGAAAAAATTTTATATTTTTGAAACCACTCTAACGTTATCTGTAACGTCAAAGTTGTTCCCGAGAACAACTTCTCGTTGAGAAACACTTCAACGTTGATGGAAACCACTTTCACGTTCTAACCATCGTTATAGTTGTTTCTGGGAAATACTTAACCTTAACAAAGGAAACAACTATATATTTAAGAAACAACTCGAACACTATATATAGCGTCAAAGTTTTTCCTGGGAAAACCTTCTCGTTGGGAACAACTTCAACGTTAATGGAAACAACTTTCACGTTCTGACCAACATTAGAGTTGTTCCCGGGAACCATTCAATCTTAACATAGGGAACAACTTTATATTTTGGAAACCACCCTAACCTTATCTATAACTTCAAATTTGTTTCTAGGAAAAATTTCTCCTTCGGAACAACTTCAATGTTAATTGAAACCACTTTCACGTTATAACCAACATTAGAGTTGTTCCTGGGAACCAGTCAACCTTATCAAATGGAACAACTTTTATATTTTTGCGACTGCTATAACGTTTTCTTTAACGTCAAATTTTTTCCCAGGAACAACTCACGTTGATTGAAACCACATTCACGTTGTAACCAACTTTAGAGTTTTTTCTGGTATCCATGCAACCTTATCAAAGATAACAACTTTTATATCTCAGAAACCACTCTAACAATATCCATAACATCTAAGTTGTTCCCAAGAACAACTTCTCGTTGGGAACAACTTCAACGTTAGAGTTGTTCCCGAAAACAACTCAACCTTAATAAAGAGAACAACTTTTATATTTTGGTAAACACACTAACGTTATCTATATCGTCAAAGTTGTTCCCAGAAACAACTTCTCTTTGGAAACAACTTTAATGTTGATGAAAACCACTTTCATGTTCCAACCAACGTTAGAGTTGTTCTTGGGAACCACTCAATGTTAAGAAAGGGATAAACTTTATATTTTGAAACCACTATTTATCATTAAGTCATAGTTTTTCCTGTGAACAACTTCTCGATGGGAACAACTTCAACGTTGATCGACACCACTTTCACATTCTAACCAACATTAGAGTTGTTCCCGGGAACCACTCAACCTTAACAAATGGAACAACTTTATATTTTGGAAACCACTATAATGTTATCTATAACGTCATAGTTGTCCATGAGAACAACTTCTCATTGGGAACAACTTGAACGTTGATGGAAACTATTTTCACGTTCTAACCAACATTAGAGCTGTCCCCGGGAACCACTCAACCTTAACAAAGGGAACAAATTTATATTTTGGAAACCATTCTAACGTTATCTATAACGTCAAAGTTGTTCCCGAGAATAAATTCTTGTTGGAAGTAACTTCAACGTTGACTGAAACCAGTTTGACGTTCTAACCAACAATAGAGTTTTTCTAGGGAACCACTCAATCTTAACAAAGGGAACAACTTTTATATTTTGGAAACAACTTTAATGTTATACATAACATTAAAGTTGTTCTTGTGAAAAACTTTTTATTGGGAACAACTTCAACATTGATTGAAGCCAGTTTGACGTTTTAACCAACGTTAGAGTTGTTCTCGGGAACCACTCAACCATAATACTAGTAACAACTTTTATATTTTGGAAACCACTCTAGTGTTGTCTATAACGTCTAAATTGTTCCCGGGAACAACTTCTTGTTGGAAAACACCTCAATGTTGATGGAAACCACTTTTATGTTCTAACCAACGTTAGAGTTGTTCTCCGGAACCACTCAACCCTACCAAAGGGAACAACTTTTGTATTTTGGAAACCACTGTATCGTTATCTGTAACGTTAAAGTTTTTCCCGTGAACAACTTCTCTTTAAGAACAATCTCTACGTTGCTGGAAACCACTTTCACGTTATAACCATCTTTAGAGGTTTTCGTAACTTCTTAACCTTGTCAAAGGGAACAACTTTATATTTTGGAAACCACTCTAACGTTATCTATAATGTCAAAGTTATTGCCAGGAACAACTTCTCATTGTTAAAAACTTTAACCTTGATAGAAACCCCACTTGCACGTTCTAACCAATGTGAGAGTAGTTATCGAGAACCACTCAACCTTAACAAATGGAACAACTTTTATATTTTGGAAACAACTCTAACGTTATCTGTAATGTCAATGTTGTTCCAAGGAATCACTTTTCGTTGGGAACAATTTCAACGTTGATGGAATCCACTTTCACGTTCTAACCAACGTTCGAGTTTTTCTCGGGAACCACTCAACCTTAACAAAGGGGACAACTTTTATATTTTAGAAACTACTTTAATGTTATATATAATGTATATGTAACGTTAATGCTAAGGTTGAGTGGAACGTCAGTTTGAAGTTCCAACTAACAACATAGTTATTCTCGGGAACCAATCAACCTTAACAAAGGGAACAAATTTAATATTTTTAAAACTACTTTAATGTTATATATAATATTAAAGTTGTTCATTGGAAAAACTTTTCATTGGAAAGAACTTCAATGTTGATTGACACCAGTTTGACATTTTAACTAACGTTAGAGTTGTTCCCAGGAACCACTCAACCATTTTAAAGGGAACAACTTTTACAATTTGGAAACCATTTTAATGTTATCCAAAATGTCTAAGTTGTTCCCGGGAACAACTTCTCGTTGGGAACTACTTCAACGTTGATTGAAACCAGTTTGACATTCTAACCAATGTTAGAGTTGTTTCTGAGAATAACTAAACATTAATAAAAGGAAAGATTTTGCATTCTGGAAACCACTCTAACGTTACCTATAACGTCAAAGTTGTTCCCGGGAAAAACTTCTCGTTAGGAACAACTTCAATGTTTATGGAAACTACTTTCATGTTCTAACCAATGTTTGAGTTGTTCTCCGAAACCACTCAACCCTACCACAGGGAACAACTTTTATTTTTGGAAACCACTGTATCGTTATCTGTAAAGTCAAAGTTTTTCCCAGGAACAACTTCTCTTTGAGAACAAGCTCTACATTGCTGGAAATTACTTTCACATTATAACCATCTTTAGAGGTTTTCCTGAACAACTTCTTAACCTTATCAGAGGGAGCAACTTTATATTTTGGAAACCATTCCAACGTTATCTATAACGTCAAAGTTGTTGCCAGGAACAACTTCTCATTGGGAAAAACTTCAACCTTGATGGAAACCACTTACACGTTCTAACCAACGTTAGAGTTGTTCTTAAGAACCACTCAACCTTAACAAATGGAATAACTTTTATTTGGAAACCACTCTAACGTTATATGTAATGTCAATGTTATTGCCAGGATTAACTTTTCGTTGGGAACAATTTCAACGTTGATGGAAACCACTTTCTCGTTTAACCAACGTTCGAGTTGTTCTTGGGAACCACTCAACATTAACAAAGCGAACAACTTTATACTTCAGAAACCACTCTAACGTTATCAATAACGTCAAAGTTGTTCCTGGGAACAACTTCCCGTTGGAAGCAAATTCAAAGTTAATAGAAACAACTTTCAGGTTCTAACCAACGTTAGAGTTGTTCCCAGGAACCACACAACCATATTAAATGGAACAACTTTTATATTTTGGAAACTACTCTAACATTTTCTATAACGTCAAATTTGATCCTGTGAAAAAATTTCTCGTTGGAAAAAACTTCAAAGTTGACGAAAATCACTTTCACGTTCTAACCAACGTTGGAGTTATTCTCGGGAACCACTCAACCTTATCAAAGTGAACAACTTTTATATTTTAGAAACCACTCTAACATTATCTGTAACATCTACGTTGTTCCTGAAAATAACTTCTCGTTGGGAACTACTTCAACGTTGAACCAACGTTAGAGTTGTTTCCAGGAACCACTCAACCTCAATAAAGGAAAGAACTTTTATATTTCGGAAACCACTCTAACGTTACCTATATCGTCAAAGCTGTTCCCGAGAACAATTTCTCGTTGGGAACAACATTAACGTTGATGGAAACAACTTTAAAGTTCTAGTTTACGTTTGAGCTGTACTCAGGAACTACTCAACCTTAAGAAAGGGATAAACGCTATATTTTGAAGACCACTCTAACGTTATCTATAAATTCAAAGTTGTTCTCGGGATAAACTTCTCGTTGGGAAACACTTCAACGTTGATGGAAACAACTTTCACGTTCTAACCATCATTATAGTTGTTCCTTGAAACTACTCAACCTTAACAAATGGGAACAACTTTATATTTTAGAAACCTCTCTAACATTATCTATAACGTCAAAGTTGTTCCCGGAAAAACCCTATCGTTGGGAACATTTTTAACATTTATGGAAACCATTTTTACGTCCTAACCAACCTTAAACTTGTTCACAGGAACCACTCAAGCTTAACAAAGGTAACAACTTTTATGTTTTGGAAATTACTATAACATTATCTGCAACGTCAATGTTGTTTCCAGGAAAATAATTTCGTTGGGAACAATCTTAACGTTGGTGGTAACAACTTTCACGTTCTAACAAACATTCGTGTTGTTCATGGGAACGACTCAACCTTAACAATGGGAACAACTTTTATATTTTGGAAAACACTCTAACATTATCTATATCGTCAAAGTTGTTCCCGATTACAACTTCAACGTAGAACAACTTCAACGTAGAAGGAAACCAGTTTCAAGTTCCAATCAACGTTAGAGTTGAACTCGGGAACCACTCAACCTTAAGAAATGTATCAACTTTATATTTTGGAAACCACTCTAACATCAAAGTTATTCCAGGGACCAACTACTCGTTAGGAACAACTTCAACGTTGATGGAAACAACTTTCATGTTCTAACTGTTGTTATAGTTGTTCCCAGAAACCACTACCGTTAACAAAGGGAATAACTTTTATATTTTGGAAGCCACTCTAACGTTATCTATATCGTCAAAGTTGTTGCTAGGAACAACTTCTCACTGGGAAAAACTTGAACCTTGATGGAAACAACTTACATGTTCTAACCAACGTTAAAGTTGTTCCCGAGAACCACTTAACCTTAAGAAATGAAACAACTTTTGTATTTTGGAAACCACTCAAACGTTATCTATAACGTCAATGTTGTTCCCAGGAATAACTTTTCGTTGGGAACAATTTCAACGTTGATGGGAGCCACTTTCATGTTTTAACCAACGTTCGAGTTGTTCTCTGGAACCAATCAACATTAACAATGGGAACAACTTTATACTTTAGAAACCACTCCAACGTTATATATAACGTCAAAGTTGTTTCTAGAAACAACTTCTCATTGGATACAGCTTCAACGTTAAAAGAAAAAACTTTCAGGTTCAAACCAACGTTGTAGTTGATCCCGGGAACAACTCAACCATATTAAATGGAACAACTTTTATATTTTGGAAACTAATCTAACGTTTTCTATAACGTAAAATTTGATCCTGGGAAAAACTTCAAAGTTGACGAAAATCACTTTCACGTTCTAACCAACGTTGGAGTTATTCTCGGAACCACACAACCATAACAAAGTAAACAACTTTTATATTTTAGAAACCACTCTAACATTATCTGTAACGTCTAAGTTGTTCCTGAAAACAACTTCTCGTTGGAAACTACTTCAACGTTGAACCAACGTTAGAGTTGTTTCCAGCAACCACTTAACCTCAATAAAAGGAACAACTTTTATATTTTGGAAACCACTATAACGTTATCTATGTCATCAAAGTTGTTCCCGAGAACAATTTCTCATTGGAAACAACTTTAACGTTGATGGAAACCACATCAAAGTTCTAATTAACGTTTGACCTAAACTCAGGAACCACTCAACCTTAAGAAGGGGATCAACGTTATATTTTGAAGACCACTTTGACGTTATATATAACGTCAAAGTTGTTCTTAGGAACAACTTCTCGTTGGGAAACACTTCAACGTTGATGGAAACAACTTTCACGTTCTAACCATCGTTATAGTTGTTCCTAGAAACTACTCAACCTTAACAAATGGGAACAACTGTATATTTTAGAAACCTCTCTAATGTTATCTATAACGTCAAAGTTGTTCCCGGGAAAACCCTATCGTTGGGAACACTTTCAACATTGATGTAAACCATTTTTACGTTCTAAACAACCTTAAGGTTGTTCACAAGAACCACTCAAGCTTAACAAAGGTAACAACTTTTATATTTTGGAAATTACTATAACATTATTTGTAACGTCAATGTTGTTTCCAGGAAAATAATTTCGTTGGGAACAATTTTAACGTTGGTGGAAACAACTTTCACGTTCTAACAAACGTTCATGTTGTTTATGGGAACCACTCAACCTTAACAATGGGAACAACTTTTATATTTTGGAAAACACTCTAACGTTATCTATATCGTCAAAGTTGTTCCCGAGTACAACTTCTCATTGGGAACAACTTCAACGTTGAAGGAAACCACTTTCAAGTTCCAATCAACGTTAGAGTTGAACTCGGGAACCACTCAACCTTAAGAAATGTATCTCATTTATATTTTGGAAACCACTCTAACATCAAAGTTATTCCAGAAAACAACTGCTCGTTAAAAACAACTTCAACGTTGATGGAAACAACTATCATGTTCTAACTGTTGTTATAGTTGTTCCCGGGAACCACTACCCTTAACAAAGGGAACAACTTTTATATTTTGAAAGCCACTCTAACGTTATCTATATCATCAAAGTTGTTGCAAGGAACAACTTCTCACTGGGAAAAACTTTAACCTTAATGGAAACAACTTACACGTTCTAACCAACGTTAAAGTTGTTCCTGAGAACCACTTAACCTTAACAAATGAAAAAACTTTTGTATTTTGGAAACCACTCAAACATTATCTATAACGTCAATGTTGTTCCCTGGAATAACTTTTCGTTAGGAACAATTTCAACGTTGATGGAAACCACTTTCACATTTTAACCAACGTTCGAGTTGTTCTCTGGAACCAATCAACATTAACAATGGGAACAAATTTGTACTTTAGAAACCACTCTAACGTTATATATAATTTCAAAGTTGTTTCTAGAAACAACTTCTCGTTGGAAACAGCTTCAACGTTAAAAGAAACAACTTTAAGGTTCAAACCAACGTTAGAGTTGATCCCGGGAACCACTCAACCATATTAAATGGAACAAATTTTATATTTTGGAAACTACTCTAACGTTTTCTATTACGTCAAATTTGATGATAGGAAAAAACTTCAAAGTTGACGGAAATCACTTTCACGTTCTAACCAAAGTTAGAGTTGTTCTCGGGAACCACTCAACCATAACAAAGTGAACAACTTTTATATTTTAGAAACCACTCTAACCATATATGTAACATCTAAGTTGTTCCCTAAAACAACTTCTCGTTGGGAACAACTTCAACGCTAAACCAACGTTAGAGTTGTTTCCAGGAACCACTCAACCTCAAAAAGGGAACAACTTTTATATTTTGGAAACCGCTCTAAAGTTATCTATATCGTCAAAGTTGTTCCCGAGAATAACTTCTCGTTGGGAACAACTTTAAAGGTTATGGAAACAACTTTAAAGTTCCAATTAACGTTTGAGCTGTACTCAGGAACCACCCAACCTTAAGAAGGGGATCAACGTTATATTTCGAAAACCACTCTAATGTTATCTATAACGTCAATGTTGTTCTCGAGAACAACTTCTCTTTGGGAAACACTTCAACGTTGATGGAAATCACTTTCACATTCTAACCATCATTATAGTTGTTCCTAGAAACTACTCAACCTTAACAAAAAAGAACAACTTTATATTTAAGAAACCTCTCTTACATTATCTATAACGTCAAAGTTGTTCCTTGGAAAACCCTATCGTTGGGAACATTTTCAACATTGATGGAAACCATTTTGACGTTCTAACCAACCTTAAAGTTGTTCACAAGAACCACTCAAGCTTAACAAAGGTAACAACTTTAATATTTTGGAAATTACTATAACATTATTTGTAACGTCAATGTTGTTTCAAGAAAAATAATTTCGTTGGGAAAAATTTCAACGTTGGTGGAAACAACTTTCACATTCTAACAAACGTTCGTGTTGTTCCTGGGAACCACTCAACCTTAACAATAGGAGCAACTTATATATTTTGTAAAACACTCTAACATTATATATATCGTCAAAGTTGTTCCCGAGAACAACTTCTCATTGGGAACAACTTCAACATTGAAGGAAACCACTTTCAAGTTCCAATCAACGTTAGAGTTGAACTCGGTAACCACTCAACCTTAAGAAATGTATCAACTTTATATTTTGGAAACCACTATAACGTCAAAGTTATTCCAGGAAATAACTGCTCGTTAGGAAAAACTTCAACGTTGATGGAAACAACTTTCATGTTCTAACCGTTGTTAAAGTTGTTCCCGGGAACTACTACCCTTAACAAAGGGAACAACTTTTATATTTTGGAAGCCACTCTAACGTTATCTATATCGTCAAAGTTGTTGATAGGAACAACTTCTCACTGGGAAAAACTTCAACCTTGATGGAAAGAACTTACACGTTCTAACCAACGTTAGAGTTGTTCCCGAGAACCACTTAACCTTAACAAATGGAACAACTTTTGTATTTTGGAAACCACTCAAACGTTATCTATAATGTCAATGTTGTTCCCAGGAATAACTTTTCGTTGGAAACAATTTTAACGTTGATGGAAACAACTTTCACGTTCTAACCAACGTTCGAGTTGTTCACTGGAACCAACCAACATTAACTATGGGAACAACTTTATAATTCAGAAACCACTCTAACGTTATATGTAACGTCAAAGTTGTTCCTAGAAACAACTTCTCGTTGGAAACAGCTTCAACGTTAAAAGAAACAATTTTCTGGTTTTAACCATTGTTAGAGTTGACCCCGGAAACAACTCAACCATATTAAATGGAACAAATTTTATATTTTGGAAACTACTCTATTCTTTTACGTCATATTTGATCCTGGGAAAAATCTTCTCGTTGGAAAAAACTTCAAAGTTGACGAAAATCACTTTCACGTTCTAACCAATGTTATAGTTGTTCTCGGGAACCACTCAACCTTAACAAAGTGAACAACTTTAATATTTTAGAAACCACTCTAACCTTATATGTAACATCTAAGTTGTTCCCAAAAACAACTTCTCGTTGGGAACAACTTCAACGTTGAACAAACGTTAGAGTTGTTTCCAGGAACAACTACACCTTAATAAAGGAAAATACTTTTATATTTTGGAAACCACTCTAACGTTATCTATGTCGTCAAAGTTGTTACCGATAACAACTTCTCGTTGGGAACAACTTCAATGTTGACAGAAACCACTTTAAAGTTCTAGTTAACGTTAGAGCTGTACTCGTGAACCACTCAACCTTAAAAAGGAGATCAAGTTTATATTTTGGAGACCACTCTAACGTTATCTATAATGTAAAAGTTGTTCCAGGGAAAAACTTCTCATTGGGAAGAACTTCAACATTGATGGAAACCAATTTCATGTTCTAACCGTCGTTACAGTTATTCCCGGGAACCACTCCCCTTAACGAAGGGAACAACTTTTTTATTTTCGAAACCACTCTAACGTTATTTGTAACCTCGAAGTTGTTCTCGGAAACAACTTCTCGTTGGGAAACACTTCAACGTTGATGGAAACCACTTTCACGTTCTGACTATCGTTATAGTTGTTCATAGAAACTACTCAACCTTAACAAAAAGGAACAACTTTATATTTTAGAAACCTCTCTAACGTTATCTATAACATTAAAGTTGTTCCCGGGAACACCCTATTGTTGGGAACATTTTCAACATTGATGGAAACCATTTTTACGTTCTAAACAACCTTAAAGTTGTTTACGAGAACCACTCAAGCTTAACAAAGGTAACAACTTTAATATTTTGGAAATTATTATAACATTATCTATAACGTCAATGTTATTTCCAAGAAAATAATTTTGTTGGGAACAATTTCAACGTTGGTGGAAACCACTTTCACGTTCTAACAAATGTTCGTGTTGTTCCCAGGAACCACTCAACCTTAACAATGGGAACAACTTATATATTTTGTAAAACACTCTAACGTTATCTATATCGTCAAACTTGTTCACGAGAACAACTTCTCATTCGGAAAAACTTCAACGTTGAAGGAAACAACTTTAAAGTTCCAATCAAAGTTAGAGTAGTACTCGGGAACCACTCAACCTTAAGAAATGTATTAACTTTATATTTTGGAAACCACTGTAACGTTATTTATAACGTCAAAGTTATTCCAGGGAACAACTGCTCGTTAGGAACAACTTCAACGTTGATGGAAACAACTTTCATGTTCTAACCATTTTTATAGTTGTTCCCGGGAACCACTACCATTAACAAAGGGAACAACTTTTATATTTTGGAAGCCACTCTAACGTTATCTATATCGTCAAAGTTGTTGCTAGGAACAATGTCTCATTGGGAAAAACTTCAACCTTGATGGAAACCACTTACACTTTCTATCCAACGTTAGAGTTGTTCTCGAGAACCACATAACCTTTACACATGGAACAACTTTTGTATTTTGAAAACCACTTTAACGTTATCTACAACGTCAATGTTATTCTTTGGAATAACTTTTCGTTGAGAACAATTTCAAGGTTGATGGAAACCACTTTCACGTTCTAACCAACGTTCGAGTTATTATCGGGAACCACTCAACATTAACAATGAGAACAACTTTATACTTCAGAAACCACTCTTACGTTATATATAACGTCAAAGTTGTTCCTAGAAACAACTTCTCATTGGAAACAACTTCAACGTTAATAGAAACAACTTTCAGGTTCTAACCAACGTTAGAGTTGTTCCCGGGAAGCACTCAACCATATTAAACGGAACATATTTTTTATTTTGAAAACAACTCTAACGTTTTCGATTACGTCAAATTTAATCCTAGGAGAAAACTTCTCATTGGAAAAAACTTCAAAGTTGATAGAAATCACTTTCACGTTCTAACCAATGTTAGAGTTGTTCTCGGGGAACCACCCAACCGTAACAAAGTGAACAGCTTTTATATTTTAGAAACTACTCTAACCTTATCTGTAACATCTAAGTTGTTCCCGAAAACAACTTCTCGTTGGGAAAAACTTTAACGTTTAACCAACGTTAGAGTTGTTTCTAGGAATCACTCAACCTTAATAAAGGGAACAACTTTTATATTTTTGAAACCACGCGAATGTTTCTATATCGTCAAATTTGTTCCCGAGAACAACTTTATTGTTGACATAAACCACTTTAAAACTCGGGAACCACTCAACCTTAAGAAGGGGATCAACTTTATATTTTGGAGACCACTCTAACGTTATCTATAACGTAAAAGTTGTTCTAGGGAAAAACTTCTCATTGGGAACAACTTCAACGTTGATGGAAACCACTTTCATATTCTAACTGTAGTTATAGTTGTTCCCAGGAACCATTACCCTTAACGAAGGGAACAACTTTAAAATTTAAGAAACCACTCTAACGTTATCTATAACGTCAAAGTTGTTCTTAGGAACAACTTCTTGTTGGGAAACAGTTCAGCGTTGATGGAAACCACTTTCACGTTCTAACCATTGTTATAGTTGTTCCTAGGAACTACTCAACATTAACAAAGGGAACAACTTTCTATTTTAGAAACCACTCTAACATTATCTATAACTTCAAAGTTGTTCCCAGGAAAACCTTATCGTTGGGAACAACTTCAACATTAATAAAAACTATTTTTACGTTCTAACAAACCTTAAAGTTGTTCCCAGGAACCACTCAAGCTTAACAAAGGTAAAAACTTTTATATTTTGAAAATTACTATAACATTATCTGTAACGTCAATGTTGTTTTTAGGAAAAAAAAATTGTTGGGAACAATTTCAACGTTGGTGGAAATTACTTTCATGTTCTAACAAACGTTCGAGTTGTTCCCAGGAACAACTCAACCTTAACAAAGGGAGCAACTTTATATTTTGAAAAACACTCTAACGTTATCTATTTCATCAAAGTTGTTCCCATGAACAACTTCTCATTGGGAAGAACTTCAACGTTAATGGAAACCACTTTCAAGTTCCAATCAACGTTACAGTTTTACTCGGGAACAACTCATCCTAAAGAAATGTATCAACTTTTTATTTTGAAAACAACTTAAACGTTACCTATAACGTTAAATTTATTCCAGGGAACAACTGCTCGTTAGGAACAACTTCAACGTTAATGGAAACAACCTTCATGTTCTAACCATCGTTATAGTTGTTCCCGGGAAACACTTGTTAGGATTATGCTCGATAGCAAGAGTGTAATATTGTAATTAACAATCTTTTCATATGAATAAAGTGATTTCTAGTTGAACAAATCTAATAGCATTTATAGTTTAATTATTATAACTGTCAAAAGTAAATAATCATAAGGTCAAAAAACTATGAGAAAATAAGAATTGTTCATACATTTAGATATGTATGAGGTAGACACAATTCTTTAGTTAGTCTTGATTAATATTCACAACTTAAGATAGAAGGTTGGGCGCCTTTATCTTGTCAAAGTTGTAGATTATTTTGCTAGCATTTGAGTGGGATCAAATTTGTTATGATGAGTCTAAAATCATCAAAGTGTGGTGTCTTTGGGCAAAAGAATCTAGTGCACTGGGTGCATTGAATATGATCAAAATGAAATACTTTATCCAGAACCGTCAATGGATAAAAGTTTTCATTTGAAGACAATTGGAGAGTCTATCTTAATCCTGAGATAAATGATGGACTTATGGTTGCAAATGTTATCATTTGAGCTATCAATGAGTACGATTATATAGCATAGTCTATCCTCGATAGTTTGGTGGTATTCATTTGTTAATCGATAAACGAATTCATTTATAGATATAGACATCGTGGCTCCATTTATTGAATGAGAGTAGAATACCATCATATGGATGTTTTGAGGTATTGGATATTAAATCTTAACGTTAAGTTTTCAATAGTGTCTATTGAAACATGGCTTCTGGACAAGTAAAAATATACAAGTTCAAAATGTGGTCATATGAGTAAATATGGTAACTTGTAGAGCTATAGGCGGTCTATGAGTTCTTGGCGATTACTGGTATTCTTCACGAGGATACACTTTCTCCAATAAGGTTGTTTAGGGTACGAAAGAGTAACATTAACTTATTCTATCTTTATTTAAGAGTTCAATTTTAGTTCTTTAGTGGAATGAACTAAAATTAAATAGATTGGACCTAAGTGAATCATTTATTGATTGTGATTGGGTTGTGTCTATTGGTGCTTAAATTTATATAGCCTGCCAAGATCCCCAATCCACACGAACTTGAATGGATCACTTAATATATTCTACCGGACCAATAGGGGTCCATCTAGAATTGTAATATGGCATGTGAACTTGTTTCTTTTTGTAAGAGTAGGTCTAGTTCACATGTGTACTTTTTATTAAGGTCCAATGGATTTAATAAAATGAGAAAAATAATATATGGCTTTTATACTAGGTATAGGCGGCAAAGGCTATGGTGAATAGCTTTAATATATTATTTTTATTTTATTATTATTTAATAAAATGTAAATTAATTAATTTGTTAATTAATTAATTTGTTAATTAATTAATTATTTTTTTAAAAGTCAAAATCTTTTCCTATTAGGAGATGGTCTCCTAAAACTATGCTATTGTTGGTAGTATAGTTAATGTTAAAGACTATTTTTGATAAGTAGATAAATAAAAGGAGTTACTTATCTAATCAAATTAGGAAGTCTTTAATATGGTTGCAAACACACTATTGAGTAGGATTAGGAGTCTTGGTGTAGGAAAGAATTCTATTTGGAAAAGAGTTCTTGGTGACCAAGTAAAACTACTCAATGGTAGAATTCTTATTTGAAAAGGATTCATAACCACCAAGTTAATCTACCTAAGGATAGGATTATTGTCCATCAAGTAATCTTTCTTAGGAAAGATTAAACACTCCTAATCTACTTCAAACAAGGGAAATTCGGCCAACACAATATATTGTTAAAGGAGTAGTTAGTTTTCTTCTAAGATAAGGATTCTAACTACCAAATAAATCCACCTAAGGAAAGGATTCTTGCCAACCAAGTGAATCATTCTTAGGAAAGGATTTATGAACCTATATATATGTGGATGATGAATTCGGCCAGCCCTAAGGCAATAGAGAGGAATTTCGGCCAAGTTATATTTAAGAATTCGGCTATCATAGAATTTTGAGGGAGAAAAATCTGATTTTACTCTAGACAAAATTCAATATTCTCTAAGCAATAGTGTGTGAATTCGGCCAAGTAGAGAAAGAGGGAAACTTTTTTGTATTCGATAGTATACTAATATCCTTTACATCAAAAGGGTTTTGTGTACAACATCGAATCAAGGTTCACACGAGTTACAATCAAATTGATTGATAATTCATAAGTGACCAGACGTTCTTGGATTTTCTCTCTTGGAGGATATTTGTAACTAACAAAGAAAAGATATTTGCTTTTTCTCCAACCTCAGGAATACAATTTAAAGAAAGGGAGCCACACTCCTAGGTGATTCACGTTCGTGATTGGATTGGAAGATCTTGCGGAATTGATTCAGCGCGTGTTCAATCGTCACGTGAAAAAGGTACTATACTTTTATATACATCAATTAATCTAGGGTTAAGGTTCTCGCTGCATATAAGGGAAAATTTTTATTTATACGCAAACCCTAGTTTTGTTTTTTAACACGCTTCCGCTGCGTTTCTAAACCGTTTTTTCCCTACAATTGGTATCATATCCTAGTTGTACCCCTGATTAATGTGTTCGTGAATCTTTTTCTTTTATCGTATATATGCATGTTTTAGAAAGAAATGGCACTCTAGGTATTCGCATATATATTTACATTGGAATGTATGGATATATGTATGTATTATATGTGGATTGTTATTGCTCAATTTTGGTGCTAGAATTTCAATGTAATTTTGTTTTGGGATTGTAACAAAAAGAGTGGTCTATTATCGCCATAATTTCCTTCTTGGTAGTTGCTAAGTTTTTTTTATTTTGTTGTTGTAAAAAAAAAAACTGTAGTATTTTGTTATGTAAATTCTTCTGTAATACTTTCAAGTTTCGAAGGCTCAAAGGTTTGAAGAATTAGGAGCAACTGGAAAAATTTTGGTACCGTGCGAGCCATTACAACGAACGTGCGTGCGAAGAGCACGAAGCCACGTTTGTTGTGGCATGGCCTGCGCACGGCAGCCCTAGTTGTAGCCATGGGCTGCGCATGGCAGCCCTTTATGGGCTTGTGACATGCGCACGCCCATGGGTAAGGGCAAGGGGTGCGCACGCCCATGGGAGGTAGCCGAGGGAGTCCGAAAGACGAAGGTCACGTGAAGACTTGTTCGCCATGAAAGAGTTCTTGTATTCCAAGATAAATATAATTTACTTGTTTTTCTAGGATGGACCAAAATTGTAGCTATTTATATTTTTTGTAAATATTGCAATGTTTGTCATTGTTTGATAACATGTCATATAGAATAGGAGTGCCACTCATATATCTCTTTTGGTATGAACATGCATTGAATGGTTTAAGTATCTAAATCGGCATCTAGATAACTTGGTAAATTATTCTTTGAAATTCGATCACACGCCTTAAACAATTGAGTGGGAGAAGGTGTTTTGGGACAACTACGGCCTCCAAGTTTAGTTGAGCTTTATGTTTCGTGAATAACCTCCCAAGAGGTATTCATGAATGGAATTTAGCAAGATACTTCCTTACAAGGATAGACTAGACAATTAGCCCAAACGATATCTACTCCCAAAGGAGGGATATTCATGAGGGATTCTATTGAAGGTCGATAACTTGGTAACACACTCAAATTGAATTTATTAATATCCTCCCAAGAGTTCTTGTTAATAAAATCATAAGGCTAAAATTGAAAACATTGGTTGTTATGTTAACAATTAGGTGGGACCTAGTCCAACTAGTAAATATTACGAACTCCCAAAGGAGGCATGACATTTATGGGTGTTGGATCACCGTTGAATTTTTACGATTGAATTATTTTATTTAATTCAAGATAAATATTCAAAAGTGCTTAGTCATGATTATTTACTCATATATAATTTTTGTTATTGTTCAGAAATCATGACCCCATCCCTAATCCACATCCTTAAAAACAATACTTTAACTGGTGATAATTATGTAACATGGAAAAGGAAAATTAGGCTACTATTGCAATCCGAAAAGCATAAATTCGTTCTGTGCACTCCTAAACCACCTACTCCTACTAATGAATCTACTCAGGAGCAAAGAGATGAGTATCAGCAGTGAGAGACTTCTGATGAGATGGCTAAATGTTACATTATGGCCACCATCTCCGACGTGTTGCAACAACAACATGAAGGAATGGAGACTGCTGCCGATATAATGATGTCTCTAGAGGAGATGTTTGCTATGAGGTCTAGGATGACTAAGAGAGAGGCAGTGCCTGCTTTTATGAATCTTAGGATGAAACCCAGACAGGCTATGAAAGATCACATGATGAAAGTCATAGCACATCTCAATATTGCTGAATTGAATGGTGCTGAGATAGATGGTAAGACCAGAATTGACATGATTGTCAACTCACTGTCGAATTCCTTTGATCAATTCAAGGTGGACTACACCTTGAATAATAAGGAATACACCTTGCAAGGCCTGATGCAAGATGTTCAAAGAGTGGAAAAGATCCTTGTGAAAGGCAAGGGTCAAGAGATTCATACCGTAGGTAAAGTTGCTACTGTTAAGACCCGTAAGAAGGTCAAGAAACGAACATAAGAAAAAATAACTAGGACCTACAAATAAGGAGACAAAGAAAGTAACCAAGATCAAAGGAAAGTGTTTCCTTTGTGGTGAAAAGGGACATTGGAAAAGAAATTGCCCAAAGTCTCAAGGAAAGGAAGAAGGTAATATTAATTATCTTGAAACATGTTTATTGGCGGATTCTATAGATTTTTGGATCATAGACTCCAGAGCCACTAATCATGTTTTTTATTCCTTATAGGGGTTCAAGGAAAGAAGAAGGCATAAAGAGAACGAATTCAACTTGCGTTTAGGCAACGTAGCATTGGTGCCTGCTAGTGCAGTGGGAGATATTAGAATTAGTTTAGACTCTTTAAGGCATTTAGATTTAATAGATATTTATTATGTACCTCAATTCAAGAGGAATTAAATTTCGGTTTCTTGTTTAAATAAATTTGGTTATTCGGTTACTTTTAATAAAACCTCTATTATTAGCAAGAATGACAAAATTATTTGCAAAGGTACTTTGGAAAACGGTTTATTCTATTTGCATGGAAATATCTCTCACTTGTTAGACACAGAATCAACGGAACCCAATCATAAAAGAGTAAAATTATCAAAAGATGAAACCTACCTATGGCATTTGCGCCTAGGTCATAATAACCTTAATAGGATTAAAAGATTGGTATGTGACAGACCTCTAAGTGACTTAAAGGTTGATGATCTACCAACTTGTGAATCTTGTTTGGAAGGTAAAATGACCAAAAGGTCGTTTACAACCAAAGGCACAAGAGCCATTGAATGTTTATGATTGATACACACTGATGTGTGTGGACCTATGAGCATTCAAGCTAGAGGTGGATATGAGTACTTCATCACTTTCACGGATGATCACTCAAGATTTGGCTATGTGTATCTCATGAGACATAAGTCGGATGCTTTTGATATGTTCAAAGCATTTAAAGCTGAAGTGGAAAATCAGCTTGAGAAACGTATAAAAATGTTGAGGTCTGATCGTGGTGGAGAATATCTATCTGGTGAGTTTCAGCAACATCTTATTGATAATGGAATAATTTCTCAGTTTTCTACACCAGGCACACCTCAACAAAATGGGGTGGCAAAAATGAGAAATAGAACTTTTTTGGATATGGTTAGGTCTATGTTGAGTTATTCAACTCTCCCTAGTTCTTTTTGGGGATATGCTTTACAAACTGCCATGTATATTCTGATCGATGTACCATCTAAGTCGGTTTATAAAAACACCGCATGAGTTGTGAACTGGGCGAAAGCCTAGTTTACAACACTTAAGGATATTTGGATGTCCTGCGTACGTGTTAAAAGGAAAGACAGAGAAGATGGAGTCCCGTTCAGAAACATGCATATTTGTAGGGTATCCAAAAGGAACAAAAGGATATTATTTTTATAGTACTTTAGATCTTAAAGTATTTGTTTCGACAAATGCTAAATTTCTAGAAGAGGACTATATGAATAATTTTGTGCCTAAAAGTAGAATTGTCCTAAATGAGCTTGTAGGAGATATAATTCCACAAGAGGATTCGCATCCAAATCCAATTGTAAATTCCGTACAAACACAAGATCAACAATCCACCATACCTCGTCGTAGTGGGGGGGGGGGGGGGGGGGGTTGTTAGACAACCTGAAAGATACATCGGTCTAGGAGAATCTATAGAGAATCTTTCAGACGACGATGATCCCTATACGTACAAGGAAGCAATGGAAAATGTTGATTGTCGCCATTGGCAAAAGGAACTACAATTCGAAATTGAATCTAGGTTAAAAATAAAGTTTGGTCTCTTGTAGACTTGCCTAAATGTATAAGACCCATCGGGTGCAAGTGGGTATACAAGAGGAAAAGAGGAATGGACGAAAAGGTGGAAACCTATAAAGCTAGATTGATAACTAAAGGATATACACAGAAGGAAGGTATCGATTATGAAGAAACCTTCTCTCCTATGGCCATGCTTAAATCCATTAGGATACTCTTATCCATTACGGCATCTCTACACCTAGAGATTTGGCAAATGGACGTCAAGACAACTTTCCTTAATGGAAGTCTTAACAAAAGCATCTATATGATGCAACCAGAAGAATTCATTGAAAAGGGCTAAGAGGAAAGGGTATGCAAGTTGCAAAGATCCATATATGGATTGAAGCAAGCATCCTGATCCTGGAACATAAGGTTCGATCAAGCCGTTAAAGGTTTTGGATTTATTCAAAACCTTGATGAACCTTGTGTATACAAAAGGATTAAAGGCGACAAGTTGGTTTTCCTAATTCTTTACGTTGATTATATACTACTCATCGGAAACGATGTAGGTGTATTGACATCAATAAAAGAATAGAACGATTACATTATCCCAAGCTTCATACATAGATAAAATCTTGTCTAGGTTTTCCATGCAAGATTCCAAGAAAGGTATGTTACCTTTCAGGCATGGAATCAAACTTTCTAAGGAACAAGTTCCTCAGAATGAGCATGAAGAGCAATTCATGAGTAGGGTTCCATACGCATAGGTAGTTGGAAGTCTCATGAATGCAATGCTCTACCTTAGACAAGATATTTATTTTGATGTAGGCATTGTTAGTAGGTTTCAATCGAAACCTGGTCCTGATCATTGGACGGCAGTCAAACATATTTTCAAGTATCTTAGGAGAACGAGAGATTATATGCTTGTATACTCTGGAGGGGATTTAATTCCGATTGGGTATACAGATTCTGACTCCAGCAGATCAACATCAGGATCTGTGTTTACTATTGGAGGAGGGGCAGTCATATGGAGGAGTATCAAGCAATCTTGTATTGCCAATTCCACCATGGAAGCCGAGTATGTTATCGCATGCAAGGCTGCTAAAGAGGCTGTCTGGCTCCGCAAATTCTTGATTGACTTGGAAGTGGTTCCTGATGCGAATAAGCAGATCACTATCTATTGTGACAATAGTGGAGCAGTGGCTAATTCAAGAGAACCAAGAATTCATAAGGGAGGGAAACACATTGAAAGAAAGTATCACCTTCTAAGGGAAATTGTGCATAGGGGTGACGTGACAATTACCAAGATCGCGTCAGCAGAAAATATAGTGGATCCCTTTACAAAGGCTCTTCCTCAAAAGAGTTTTGATGGGCATCTAGAGAACATAGGGATGAGAGATATAACACATTTTGCTATAGAGCAAGTGGGATTGTTAGGATTATGCTCTATAGCAAGAGTGTAATATTGTAATTAACAATATTTTCATATGAATAAAGTGATTTCTAGTTTAACAAATCTTATAGCATTTATAGTTTAATTATTATAATTGTCAAAAGTAAATAATCTTTAGGTCAAAAGACTATGAGAAAAGAAGAATTGTTCTTACATCTATAAATGTATGAGGTAGACACAATTCTTCAGTTAGTCTTGAAAAATATTCACAACTTAAGATAGAAGGTTGGGCGCCATTATTTTGTCAAAGTTGTAGATTCTTTTGCTAGCATTTTATTGGGATCAAATTTGTTATGATCAGTCTAAAATCATCAAAGTGTGGTGTCTTTGGGCAAAAGAATCTAGTGCACTAGGTGCATTGAATAGGATCAAAATGAAATACTTTATCTAGAACTGTCAATGGATAAAAGTTTTCATTTGAATACAATCGGAGAGTCTATCTTAATCCTGAGATAAATGATGGACTTATGGTTGCAAATGTTATCATTTGAGCTATCAATGAGTACGGTTATATACCATAGTCTATCCTCGATAGTTTGGTAATTTGTTAATCGATAGACGGCTTCATTTATAGATATGGACATCGTTGCTCCATTTATTGAATGAGAGTAGAATACCATCATTTGGATGTTTTGAGGTATTGGATATTAAATCTTAACGTTAAGTTTTCAATAGTGTCTATTGAAACTTGGCTTCTGGACAAGTCAAAATATACAAGTTCAAAATGTGGTCATATGAGTAAATATGGTAACTTGGAGAGCTATAGGCGGTCTATGAGCTCTTGGCGATTACTGGTATTCTTCACGAGGATACACTTTCTCCAATAAGGTTGTCTAGGGTACGAAAGAGTAACATTAACTTATTCTATCTTTTTTTAAGAGTTCAATTTCAGTTCTTTTGTGGAATGAACTAAAATTAAATAGATTGGACCTAAGTGAATCATTTATTGATTGTGATTGGGTTGTGTCTATTGGAGCTTAAATTTATATAGCCCGCCAAGATCCCCAATCCACACAAACTTGAATGGATCACTTAATATATTCTACCGGACCAATAGAGGTCCATCTAGAATTGTAATATGGCATGTGAACTTGTTTATTTTTGTAAGAGTAGGTCTAGTTCACATGTGTACTTTTTATTAAGGTCCAATGGATTTAATAAAACTAGAAAAATAATATATGGCCATTATACTAGGTATGGGCGGCAAAGGCTATGGTGAATAGCTTTAATAAAATATTTTTATTTTATTATTATTTAATAAAATGGAAATTAATTAATTTTTTGATTAATTAATTATTTAATTAAAAGTCAAAAAAAATTCCTATTAGGAGATGGTCTCCAAAAACTATACTATTGTTGGTAGTATAGTTAATGTTAAAGACTATATTTGATAAGTAGATAAATAAAATGAGTTATTTATCTAATTTAATTAGGAAGTCTTTAATATGGCTACAAACACACTATTGAGTAGGATTAGGAGTCTTGGTGTAGGAAAGAATTCGTTTTGGAAAAGTATTCTTGGTCACCAAGTAAAACTACTTAGTGGTAGAATTCTTATTTGAAAAGGATTCATAACCACCAAGTTAATCTACCTAAGGATAGGATTATTGTCCATCAAGTAATCTTTCTTAGGAAAGATTAAACACTTCTAATCTACTTCAAACAAGGGAAATTCGGCCAACACAATATATAGTTAAATGAATAGTTAGTTTTCTTCTAAGATAAGGATTCTAACTACCAAATAAGTCCACCTAAGGAAATGATTCTTGCCAACCAAGTGAATCCTTCTTAGAAAAGGATTTATGAACCTATATATATGTGGATGATGAATTCGGCCAGCCCAAAGGCATTAGAGAGGAATTTCGGCCAAGCCATATTTTTCTTAGTGAAGAATTCTGCTATCATAGAAATTTCAGAGAGAAAAATCTGATTTTACTCTAGACAAAATTCAATATTCTCTAAGCATTAGTGTGTGAATTCGGCCAAGTAGAGAAAAAGGGGAACGTTTTTGTATTCGATAGTATACTAATATCCTTTACATCAAAAGGGTTTTGTGTACAACATTGAATCAAGGTTCACGCGAGTTACAATCAAATTGATTGATAATTCACAAGTGACCTGACGTTCTTGAATTTTTTCTCTTGGAGGATATTTGTAACTAACAAAGAAAAGATATTTGCTTTGTCTCCAACCTCAGGAATACATTTTAAAGAAAGGGAGCCCACAATCCTAGGTGATTCACGTTCGTGATTGGATTGGAAGATCTTGCGGAATTGATTCAGCGCTTGTTCATTCGTCACGCAAAAAAGGTACGATACTTTTATATACATCAATTAATTTAGGGTTAAGGTTCTCGTTGCATAAAAGGGAAAATTTTTATTTATAAGCAAACCCTAATTTCATTTTTTAACACCCTTCTGCTGCATTTCTAAACCGTTTTTTCCCTACAACACTACCCTTAACAAAGAGAACAACATTTACATTTTGGAAACCACTCTTACGTTATCTACATCGTTGAAGTTGTTCCCAAAAACAACTTGCCATTGGGAACAATTCAACTATGATGGAAACCACTTTCAAGTTCAAATTAACGTTAGAGTTTTACTCAGGAAGCCACTCAACCTTAAGAACGGGATCAACTCTGTATTTTGGAAACCACTGTAACATTATCTATAACGTCAAAATTGCTCCCAGGAACAACTTCTCGTTAGAAACAACTTCAACATTGATGGAAATGACTTTCATGTTCTAACCGTCGTTATGATTTTTCCCAGGAACCACTACCCTCTACAAAGGGAACAACTTTTATACTTTGGAAACCACTCTAACGTTATCTGTAACGATAAAGTTGTTCCCGGGAACAACTTCTCATTGGGAAACAATTCATCGTTGATGAAAATTACTTTCACGTTCTAACCATCGTTATAGTTGTTCCTGTGAACTACACAACCTTAACCAAAGGGAACAACTTTATGTTTTAGAAACCTCTCTAACGTTATTTATAACGTCAAAGTTGTTCCCGGGAAAACCCTATCGTTGGGAACATTTTCAACATTGATTGAAACCATTTTTACGTTCTAACCAACCTTAAAGTTGTTCACAGGAACCACTCAAGCTTAACAAAGGTAACAATTTTTATATTCTGGAAAATAATATAACATCAATGTTATTTATAACGTCAATGTTGTTTCCAGGAAAATAATTTCGGTGGGAATAACTTCAACGTTGTTGGATACCACTTTCACGTTCTAACAAACGTTCGTGTTGTTCCCGGGAACCACTCAACTTTAACTAAGGGAACCACTTTTATATTCTTGAAAACACTCTAATGTTATCTATATCGTCAAAGTTGTTCCCGAGAACAACTTCTCATTGGGAACAATTTCAACATTGATGGAAACAACTTTCAAGTTCCAATTAATGTTAGAGTTGTACTCGGGAACCACTCAACCTTAAAAACAAGATCAACTTTAAATTTTGAAAACCACTCTAACATTATCTATATCGTCAAAGTTGTTCCCGGGAACAACTTCTCGTTAGGAACAACTTCAACGTTGATGGAAACCACTTTCATGTTCTAACCGACGTTATGATTTTTCTCGGGAACCACTACCCTCAACAAAGGGAACAACTTTTATATTTTGGAAACCACTCTAATGTTATCTTTGACGTCAAAGTTGTTCCCGAGAACAACTTTTTGTAAGGAAACACTTCAACGTTAAGGAAACCACTTTCATGTTCAAACCATCGTTATAGTTGTTCTTGGGAACTACTAAACCTTAACCAAAGGTAAAAACTTTATATTTTAGAAACCTCTCTAACGTTATCTATAACGTTAAAGTTTTTCCCGGGAAAACCCTATCGTTGGGAACATTTTCAACATTGATGGAAACCATTTTTACGTTCTAACCAACCTTAAAGTTGTTCACAGGAACCACTTAAGCTTAACATAGGTAACAACTTTTATATTTTGGAAATTACTATAACATTATCTATAACATGAATGTTCTTTCCAGGAAAATATGTTCGTTGGGAACAATTTCAATGTTGGTGGAAACCACTTTCACTTTCTAACAAACGTTCGTGTTGTTCCCGGGAACCACTCAACCTTAACAAAGGGAACAAATTTTATATTTTGGAAAACACTCTAACGTTATCTTTACAGTCAAAGTTGTTCCCTAGAACAACTTCTCATTGGGAACAACTTACACGTTGATGGAAACCACTTTTAAGTTCCAATTAACGTTAGAGTTGTACTCGAGAACCACTCAACCTTAAGAAATGTATAAACTTTAAATTTTTGAAACCACTCTATCGTTATCTATAACGTCAAAGTTATTCTAGGGAACAACTACTAGTTAGGAACAACTTCAACGTTAATAGAAACAACTTTCATGTTCTAACCGTTCTTATAGTCGTTCCTGGGAACCACTGCCGTTAACAAAGGGAACAAGATTTATATTTTGGAAGCCACTCTAACGTTATCTATATCGTCAAAGTTTCTGCTAGGAACAACTTCTCCTTGGGAAAAATTTAACCTTGACGGAAACCACTTACACATTCTAACCAACGTTAGAGTTTTTCCCGAGAACCACTCAACCTTAACAAATGGAACAACTTTTATATTTTCTAAACCACTCTAACGTTATCTTTAACGTCAATATTGTTCCCAGGAATAACTTTTCGTTGGGAACAATTTCAATGTTGATGGAAACCACTTTCACATTCTAACCATCGTTCGAGTTGTTCTCAGGAACCACTCAACATTAACAATGGGAACAACTTTATACTTCAGAAACCACTCTAACGTTATCTATAACGTCAAATTTGTTCCTAGGAACAACTTCTCGTCGTAAACAACTTCAACGTTAATAGAAACAACTTTCAGGTTCTAGCCAATGTTAGAGTTGTTCCCGGAAACCGTTCAACCATATTAAACGGAATAAATTTTATATTTTGGAAACTACTCTAACGTTTTCTATTACGTCAAATTTGATCCGGGCAAAAAACCTATCGTTGGAAAAAACTTTAACATTAATGGAAATCACTTTCACGTTCTAACCAATGTTAGAGTTGTTCTCGAGAACCACTCAACCTTAACAAAGTGAACAACTTTTATATTTTAGAAATCACTCTAACCTTATCTGTAACATCTAAGTTGTTCCCAAAAACAACTTCTCGTTAGGAACAACTTCAATGTTGAACCAACGTTAGAGTTTTTTCTAAGAACTACTCAACCTTAACAAAGGGAAAAACATTTATATTTTGGAAACCACTTTAACGTTATCTATATCGTCAAAGTTGTTCTTGAGAAATGTTTGGAACAACTTCAATGTTGTCAGAAACCACTTTAAAGTTATAATTAATGTTAGAGCTGTACTCGGGAACAACTCAACCTTATGAAGGGGATCAACTTTATATTTTGAAGACCACTCTAAGGTTATCTATAACGTAAAATTTGTTCCAGGGAAAAATTTCTCGTTGGGAACAACTTCAACGTTGATGGAAACCACTTTCATGTTCTTACCGTAGTTATAGTTGTTCCAGGGAACCATTACCCTTAACGAAAGGAACAACGTTTATATTAGGGAAATCACTCTAACGTTATCTGTAACGTCAAAGTTGTTCTTGGGAACAACTTCCCGTTGGGAAACACTTCAGCGTTGATGGAAACAACTTTCACGTTCCAACCATTGTTATAGATGTTCCTAGGAACTACTCAACCTTAACAAAAGGAAAAACTTTATATTTTAGAAACCACTCTAACATTATCTATAACGTCAAAGTTGTTCCCGGGAAAACTTTATCGTTGGGAGCAACTTCAACATTGATGAAAACCATTTTTATGCTCTAACCAACCTTAAAGTTGTTCCCAGGAACCACTCAAGCTTAACAAAGGTAAAAACTTTTATATTTTGGAAATTACTATAACATTATTTGTAACGTCAATGCTGTTTCCGGGAAAATAATTTCGATGGGAGCAATTTTAACGTTGGTGGAAACCACTTTCATGTTCTAACAAACGTTCGAGTTGTTCCCGGGACCAACTCTACCTTAACGAAGGGAACAACTTTTATATTTCGGAAACCACTATTACGTTATATATAACGTCAAAGTTGTTCTGAGGAACAACTTCTCGTTGGGAAACACTTCAGCATTGATATTAACCACTTTCACGTTCTAACAATCGCTATAGTTGTTCCTAGGAACTACTCAACCTTAAGAAAGGGAACAACTATATATTTTAGAAACCACTCTAACGTTATCTATAACGTCAAAGTTTTTACAGGGAACAACTACTCGTTAAGAACAACTTCAATGTTGATGGAAACAACTTTCATGTTCTAACCGTCGTTATAGTTTTTCCCGAGAAACACTACCCTTAACAAAGGGAACAACATTTACATATTGGAAACCACTCAAATGTTATCTATATCGTCAAAGTTGTTCCTAAGAACAACTTCATTTTGGTAACAATTCAACTTTGATGGAAACCACTATCAAGTTCAAATTAACGTTAGAGTTGTACTCGGGAACCGGTCAACCATAAGAATGGGATCAACTTTATATTTTGGAAACCACTCTAACATTATCTATAACGTCAAAGTTTTTCCCGAAAACAACTTCTCGTTAGGAACAACTTCAACGTTGATGGAAACCACTTTCATGTTCTAACCGACGTTATGGTTTTTCCCGGGAACCATTACCCTTAACAAAGGGAACAACTTTTATATTTTGGAAACCACTCTAACGTTATCTGTAACATCAAAGTTGTTCCCGAGAACAACTTTTCATTGGGAAACACTTCGTCGTTGATGGAAACCACTTTCACGTTCTAACCATCGTTATAGTTGTTCTTGGGAACTCCTCAACCTTAACCAAAGGGAACAACTTTATATTTTAGACACCTCTCTAATGTTATCTATAAGGTCAAAGTTGTTCCCAGAAAAACCCTATCGTTGGGAACATTTTCAACATTGATGGAAACAATTTTTACGTTCTAACCAACCTTAAAGTCTTTCACAGAACCACTTAAGCTTAACATAGGTAACAACTTTTATATTTTGAAAATTACTATAACATTATCTATAACATCAATGTTGTTTCTAGAAAAATATGTTTGTTGGGAACAATTTCAACGTTGGTGGAAACCACTTTCACGTTCTAACAAACGTTCGTGTTGTTCCCGGGAACCACTCAACCTTAACAAAGGGAACAAATTTTATATTTTTGAAAACACTCTAACGTTATCTATATCGTCAAAGTTGTTCCCGAGAACAACTTTTTATTGGGAATAACTTCAATGTTGATGGAAACCGCTTTCAAGTTCCATTTAACGTTAGAGTTGTACTCGGGAACCACTCAACCTTAAAAAATGTATCAACTTTATATTTTGGAAACCACTCTAACGTTCTCAATAACGTCAAAGTTATTCTAGGGAACTACTGCTCATTAGGAAAAACTTCAACGTTAATGGAAAAAAAAATTATGTTCTAACCGTTCTTATAGTTGTTCCCGGGAACCACTACCGTTAACAAAGGGAACAAGTTTTATATTTTGGAAGCTACTCTAACGTTATCTATATCGTCAAAGTTGTTGCCAAGAACAACTTCTCATTGGGAAAAACTTCGACCTTTGCGGAAACCACTTACACATTCTAACCAACGTTAGAGTTGTTCCCGAGAACCACTCAACCTCAATAAATGGAACAACTTTTATATTTTCTAAACCACTCTAACGTTATCTTTAATGTCAATATTGTTCCCAGGAATAACTTTTCGTTGGGAACAATTTCAATGTTGATGAAAACCACTATTACGTTCTAACCATCATTAGAGTTGTTCTCGGTAACCACTCAACTTTAACAATGGGAACATCTTTATACTTCAGAAACAACTATAACGTTATCTATAACATCTAAGTTGTTCCTAGGAACAACTTCTCGTTGGAAACAACCTCAACGTTAATAGAAACAACTTTTAGGTTCTAACCAACGTTAGAATTGTTCCCGGGAACCACTCAACCATATTAAACGGAACAAATTTTATATTTTGAAAACTTCTCTAACGTTTTCTATTACGTCAAATTTTAACCTGGGAAAAAGCTTTTTGTTGGAAAAAACTTCAAAGTTGATGGAAATCACTTTCACGTTCTAACCAATGTTTAGTTGTTCTTGGGAACCACTCAACCTTAACAAAGTGAACAACTTTTATATTTTAGAAACCACATTAACCTTATCTGTAACATCTAAGTTGTTCCCAAAAACAATTTCTCGTTGGGAAAAAATTCAACGTTGAACCAACGTTAGAGTTGTTTCCAGGAACCACTCAACCTTAATAAAGGGAACAACTTTTATATGTTGGAAACCACTCTAATGTTATCTATATCGTCAAAGTTGTTCTCGAGATCAACTTCTCGTTGGGAAAAACTTCAATATTGAAAGAAACCACTTTAAATTTCTAATTAACGTTAGAGCTGTACTCGGGAACCACCAAACCTTAAGAAAGGGATCAACTTTATATTTTTGAGACCCCTCTAGCGTTATCTATAATGTAAAGTTGTTCCAGGGAAAAACTTCCCGTTGGGAACAACTTCAAGGTTGATGGAAACCACTTTCATTTTCTGACCATCGTTATAGTTGTTCCCGGGAACCATTACCCTTAACGAATGGAACAACTTTTATATTTGGGAACAACTTCTCGTTGGGAAACACTTTAGCGTTGATGGAAACCACTTTCACGTTCTAACCATTGTTATAGTTGTTCCTAGTAACTACTCAACCTTAACAAAAGGGAACAACTATATATTTTAGAAACCACTTTAACGTTATCTATAACGTCAAAATTGTTCCCGGGAAAACTTTATCGTTGGAAACAACTTTAACACTAATGGTAACCATTTTTACGTTCTAACCAACCTTAAAGTTGTTCCCAGGAACCACTCAAGCTTAACGAAGGTAAAAACTTTTATATTTTGGAAATTACTATAACATTATCTGTAACGTCAATGTTTTTTCCGCGAAAATAATTTCGTTGGGAATAATTTGATCGTTGGTGGAAACCACTTTCATGTTCTAACAAACGTTCAAGTTGTTCTCGGGAACCACTCAACCTTAACAAAGGGAACGACTTTATATTTTGGATAACACTCTAACATTATCTATATCGTCAAAGTTTTTCCCGAGAATAACTTGTCGTTGGGAACAACTTCAACGTTGATGGAAACCATTTTCAAGTTCCAATCAAAGTTACAGTTTTACTCGGGAACAACTCAACCTTATGAAATTTATTAACTTTATATTTTGGAAACAACTCAAACATTATCTATAACGTCCAAGTTATTCCAGGGAACAACTGCTTGTTAGGAACAACTGCTTGTTAGGAACAACTTCAACGTTGATGGAAACAACTTTCATGTTCTAACCGTCGTTATAGTTGTTCCCGATAAACACTACCCCTAACAAAGGGAACAACATTTACATTTTTAAAAAACCACTCTAGCGTTATTTATATCGTCAAATTTGTTCCAAGAACAACTTCTCATTGGGAACAATTCAACTTTGATGGAAACCACTTTCAAGTTCAAATTAACATTAGAGTTGTACTTGGGAGCCACTCAACCTTAAGAACGGGATCAACTTTATATTTTGGAAACCACTCTAACGTTATTTGTAACGTCAAAGTTGTTATTGGGAATAACCTCTCGTTGGGATACACTTCATCATTGATGGAAACCAGTTTCATTTTCTAACCATTGTTATAGTTGTTCCTAGGAACTACTCAACCTTAACAACGGGAACAACTATATATTTTAGAAACACTTTAACCTTATCTATAAAGTCAAATTTGTTCCCGGGAAAACCTTTTCGTTGGGAACAACTTCAACACTGATGGAAACCATTTTTACATTCTAACCAACCTTCAAGTTGTTCCCAGGAACCACTCAAGCTTAACAAAGGTAAAAACTTTTATATTTAGGAAATTACTATAACATTATTTATAACGTCAATGTTGTTTTCGGAAAAATAATTTCGGTGGGAACAACTTTAACGTTGATGGAAACAACTTTCATGTTCTAACCGTCGTTATAGTTGTCCCGGGAAACACTACCCCTAACAAAGGGAACATCAGTTACATTTTGGAAACCACTCTAACGTTATCTATATCATCAAATTTTTTCCCAAGAACAAATTCTCGTTGGGACCAATTCAACTTTGATGGAAACCACTTTCAAGTTCAAAATAACGTTAGAGTTGTACTCGGGGAACCACTCTACCTTAAGAACTGGATCAACTTTATATTTTGAAAACCACTCAAACATTATTTATAATGTCAAAGTTGTTCCCGGGAAAAACTTGTCGTTAGGAACAACTTTAACGTTGATGGAAACCACTTTCATGTTCTAACCGTCGTTATGGTTTTTCTCGGGAACCACTACCGTCAACAAAGGGAACAACTTTTTTTTTTGGAAAATACTCTAACGTTATCTGTAACGTCAAAGTCATTCCCGGGAACAACTTCTCATTGGGAAACACTTCGACGTTGATGGAAACAACTTTCACGTTCTAACTATCGTTTTAGTTGTTCCTATGAACCACTCAACCTTAACCAAAGGAACAACTTTATATTTTCGAAACCACTCTAACGTTATTTATAACTTCAAAGTTGGTCCCAGGAAAACCTTATCGTTTGGAACAACTTCAACGTTGATGAAAACCACTTTCACGTTCTAACCAACCTTAAAATTTTTTCCAGGAACCACTTAACCTTAACAACGATAACAACTTTTATATTTTGAAAACCACTCTAACATTATCAGTAACGTCAATGATGTTCATGGGAAAATAATTTCGTTGGGAACAATTTCAACGTTTATGTAAACCACTTTCACGTTCTAACCAACGTTAGAGTTGTTCCCCGAAACCACTCAACCTTAAAAAGGTGAACAACTTCATATTTTGGAAACCACTCTAACGTTTTCTATAATGTCAAAGTTGTTCCTCGGAAAAATTTGTCATTGGGAACAACTTCAACGTTAATTGAAACCACTTTAGCGTTCTAACCAATGTTAGAGTCGTTCCCGGGAACCACTTAACCATATCAAATGGAACAACTTTTATATTTAAGAAACTACTCTAACGTTTTCTATTACGTCAAATTTGTTCTCGGGAATAACTCACGTTGATTGAAACCACATTCATGTTGTAACCAATGTTAGAGTTGTTCACGGTAACCACTCAACCTTATCAAAGAGAACAACTTTTATATTTTAAAAACCCCTCTTACATTATCTATAACATCTAAGTTATTCCTAAGAACAACTTCTCGTTGGGAACGACTTTAACGTTAAACAAACGTTAGAGTTGTTTCTAGAAACAACTCAACCTTAATAAAGGGAACAACTTCTATATTTTGGAAACCACTCTAACGTTATCTATATCGTCAAAGTTATTCCCGAGAACAACTCCTCGTTGGGAACAACTTCAACGTTGATAGAAACCACTTTCAAGTTCTAATTAACGTTTGAGTTATATTCCAGAACCACTCAACCTTAAGAAAGGGATCAACTTTTTATTTTGGAAAAAACTGTAACGTTATCTATGAAGTCAAAGTTGCTCCAGGGAACAACTTCTTGTTAGGAACAACTTCAACGTTGATGGAAAGCACTTTCATGTTTTAACAGTCATTATAGTTGTTCCCGTGAACAACTACCCTTAACAAAGGGAACAACTTTTATATTTTGAAAGCGACTCTAATGTTATCTATATCGTCAGAGTTGTTCCTGAGAACAAATTCTCGTTGGGAACAATTTCAACGTTGATGGAAACCACTTTCTAGTTCTAATTAATATTATAGTTGTACCTGGGAACCACTCAACCTTGAGAAAGGGATCAACTTTATATTTTGGAAACCACTCTAGCATTATCTATAACATCAAAGTTGTTCCCGGGAACAACTTCTCGTTAGAAACAACTTCAACGTTGATGGAAACCGCTTTTATGTTCTAATCGTCGTTATGGTTTTTCCCGAGAACCACTAACCTCAACAAAGGAAACAACTTTTATATTTTGGAAACCACTCTAACGTTATCTATAACGTCAAAGTTGTTCCCGGGAACAACTTCTCATCGGGAAACACTTCAATGTTGATGGAAACAACTTTCCGTTCTAACCATCGTTATAGATTTTCCTGGGAACTACTCAACCATAACAAAGGGAACAACTTTATATTTTAGAGACCACTCTAACGTTATCTATAACATGAAAGTTGTTCCTGGGTAAACGTTATCATTGGGAACAACTTCAACTTTGATGGAAACCACGTTCACATTCTCATCAACCTTAAATTTGTTCCCAGGAACCACTCAACCTTAACAAAGATAACAACTTATATATTTTGGATATCACTCTAACATTATCTGTAACTTGAATGTTGTTCCTAAAAAAATAATTAAGTTTTGAACAATTTCAACGTTGATGGAAACCACTTTCACGTTCTAACCAACGTTCGAGTTGTTCCTGGGAACCACTCTACCTTAACAAAGGGAACAACTTTATATTTTGGAAACCACTATAACGTTAACTATTTGGTCAAAGTTGTTCCATAGACCAATTTCTCGTTGGGAACAATTTCAACGTTGATGGAAACCACTTTCAAGTGCTAATTAAATTTAGAGTTGTACTCAGGAACCACTCAACATTAAGAAAGGGATCAACTTTATATTTTGGAAACCACTCTAACTTTATCCATAACGTCTAAGTTTTTCCCAAAAACAACTTCTCGTTAGGAACAATTTCAACGTTGATGGAAACCACTTTCATGTTCTAACCGCCGCTATGGTTTTTCCCGGAAACCACTACCTTCAACAAAGGGAACAACTTTTGTATTTTTGAAACCCCTCTTACGTTATCTATAACACCAAAGTTGTTCCCGGGAGCAACTTCTCGTTGGGAAACACCTCAACATTGATGGAAACCACTTTCACGTTCTACCCATTGTTATAGTTGTTCCTGGGGACTACTCAACCTTAACAAAGGGAACAAATTTATATTTTAGAAACCACTCTAACCATATGTATAACTTCAAAGTTGTTATTGGGAAAACCTTATCGTTGGGAACAACTTCAACGTTGTTGGAAACCACTTTCACGTTCTAACCAACCTTAAAGTTGTTCCTATGAAAACTCAACCTTAACAAAGATAACAACATTTATATTTTGGAAATCACTCTAACATTATCTGTAACATCAATGTTGTTTCTAGTAAAATCATTTCGTTGGGAACATTTTTAACGTTGATAGAAACCACTTTCACGTTCTAACCAGTGTTCGAGTTGTTCCTGGGAACCACTCAACCTTAATAAAGGAAACAACTTTATATTTTAGAAACCACTCTAACGTTATCTATAACGTCAAAGTTGTTCATGGGAAAATTTTCTCAATGGGTAACAACTTCAACGTTAATTGAAACCACTTTCACGTTCTAACCAACGTTAGAGTCGTTCCCGGGAACAACTTAACCATATCAGATGGAACAACTTTTATATTTTGGAAACTACTATAACGTCTTCTATAACGTTCAATTTGTTCCAGAGAACAACTCACATTGATTGAATCCTCATTCACGTTGTAACCAACGTTAGAGTTGTTCCCGGTAACCACTCAACCTAATCAAAGAAAACAACTTTTATATTTTAGATACCACTCTAACAATATCTATAACATCTAAGTTGTTCCCGAGGACAACTTCTCATTGGGAACAATTTTAACGTTGAACCAACGTTAGAGTTGTTTCCAGGAACAACACAACCTTAATAAAGGGAACAACTTTTATATTTTGGAAACCACTCTAACGTTATCTATATCGTAAAAGTTGTTTACGAGAACAAATTCTCGTTAGGAACAACTTCAACGTTGATATAAACAACTTTCAAATTCTAATTAACGTTAGAGTTGTACTCACTAACCACTCAACCTTATGAAAGGGATCAACTTTATATTTTGGAAAACCACTCTAACGTTGTCTATAACGTCAAAGTTGTATCAGGGAACAATTCTCGTTGGAAACAACTTCCATGTTGATGGAAACCACTTTCCTATTCTAACCGTCGTTATAGTTGTTCCCAGGAACCACCACCCGTAACAACGGGAACAACTTTTATATTTTGGAAACCACTCTAATATTTTCTGTAACGATAAAGTTGTTCCCGGGAACAATTTCTCGTTGGGAAACACTTCAATGTTGATGGAAACCACTTTCACGTTCTAACCATCGTTATAGTTGTTCTTGGTAACTACTCAACCTTAACAAAGGGAACAACTTTATATTTTAGAAACAATTCTAACTTTAATGTTGTTTCCCGGAAAAAATTCTCATTGGGAACAACTTCAATATTGATGGAAACCACTTTCACGTTCTAACCAACCTTAAAGTTGTTCCCAAGAACCACTCAAGCTTAAAAAAGGTATCAACTTTTATTTTTTGGAAATCACTCTAACACTATCTGTTATGACAATGTTGTTCCTAGGGAAATAATTTCATTAGGAACAATTTCAACGTTGATGGAAACCACTTTCACATTCTAAGAAACGTTCGAGTTGTTATCGGGAACCACTAAACCTTAACAAAAGGAACAACTTTATATTTTAGAAACCACTCTAACGTTATCTATAATGTCAAATTTGTTTCTAGGAAAAACTTCTCATTGGGAACAACTTCAACGTTAATTAAAACTACTTTCACGTTCTAAACAACGTTAGAGTTATTTCCCGGAACAACTCAACCTTATCAAATGGAACAACTTTAATATTTTGGAATCTACTCTAATGTTTTCTTTAACGTCAAATTTGCTCTTGGGAACAACTTCTCGTTGGGTAAAACCTCAACGTTGATGGAAACCACTTCCACGTTCTAACCAACGTTAGGGTTGTTCCCGGGAACCACTCAACCTTAACAAAGTTAATAGATTTTCTATTTTAGAAACCACTCTAACATTATCTGTAACATCTAAGTTGTTCCCGAAAAAAACTTCTTGTTGGGAACCACTTCAACCTTGAACCAACGTTAGAGTTGTTTCCAGGAACCACTCAACCTTAATAAAGGGAACAACTTTTATATTTTGGAAACCACTCTAACGTTATCTATATCGTCAAAGTTGTTCCCGGGAACCACTCAACCTTAAAAAGGAAACAACTTTTATATTTTGGAAACCACTCTATCATTATCTATAACGTCTAAGTTGTTCCCGGGAACAACTTCTCGTTGGGAACATCTAAGTTGTTTCCAGGAACCACTCAACCATAACAAAGGGAAAAATGTTATATTTTGGAAACCACTCTAACGTTATCTATAACATCAAAGTTGTTCATGAGAACCACTTCTCGTTAGGAACAACTTCATCTTTAATTGCAACCATTTTCACGTTCTAACCAACATTATAGTTGTTCCCAAGAACCACTCAACCATATCAAATGGAAAAACCTTTATTTTTTGGAATCTACTCTAGAGTTTTCTATAACGTCAAATTTGTATCCGGGAACAACTTGTCGTTAGGACAAAACTTCAACGTTGATGACAACCACTTTCATGTTCTAACCAACGTAAAAGTTGTTCCCTGGAACCACTCAACCTTAACAAAGTGAACAACTTTTATATTTTAGAAACCGATATACCATTATCTATAACATCTAAGTTGTTTCCAGGATCAACTTCTCGTTGGTAATTACTTCAACGTTGATTGAAACCAGTTTGACGTTCTAACCAATGTTAGAGATGTTTCCGGGAACCACTCAACCTTAATAAAGGGATCAACTTTTATATTTTGGAAATCGGTCTAACGTTATCTAAATAGTCAAAGTTGATCCAGAGAACGACATCTCGTTAGGAACAACTTGATCGTTGATGGTGTTGCGATTATGCTCGATAACAAGAGTGTAACATTTTATTTGACAATCTTTTAATTTTAATAACGTGATTTCTAGTATAATAAATCTTATAGCATTTATAGTTTAATTATTATAATTGTCAAAAGTAAATAATCATAAGGTCAAAAGACTATGAGAAAAGAAGAATTGTTCATACATCTAGATATGTATGAGGTAGACACAATTCTTTAGTTAGTCTTGAATAACATTCATAACTTAAGATAAAAGGTTGGGCGCCTTTATCTTGTTAAAGTTGTAGATTCTCTTGCTAGCATTTGCAAATGTGTTATGAAGAGTCTAAAATCATCAAAGTGTGGTGTCTTTGGGCAAAAGAATCTAGTGCACTAGGTGCATTGAATTAGATCACAATGAAATACTTTATCTAGAACCGTCAATAGATAAGAGTTTTTCATTTGAAGGCAATCAGAGAGTCTATCTCAATCTTGAGATAAATGATGGACTTATGGTTGCAAGTGTTATCATTTGAGCTATCAATGAGTACGGTTATATAGCATAGTCTATCCTCGATATTTTGGTGGTATTCAATTGTTAATCAATAGAGGACTTCATTTATAGATATGGACATTACGGCTCCATTTATTGAATGAGAGTAGAATACCATCATAAGGATGTTTTGAGGTATTGGATATTAAATATTAACGTTAAGTTTTCAATAGTGTCTCCTGAAATATGGCTTCTGGACAAGTCAAAATATCCAATTTCAAAATGTGGTCATATGAGTAAATATGGTAACTTGGAGAGCTATTGGCGGTCTATGAGCTCTTGGCGATTACTGGCATTCTTCACGAGGATACACTTTCTCCAATAAGGTTGTCTAAGGTATGAATGAGTAACATCAACTTATTCTATCTTTATTTAAGAGTTCAATGTTAGTTCTTTAGTGGAATGAACTAAAATTAAATAGATCAGTCCTAAGTGAATCATTTGTTGATTGTGATTGGGTTGTGCCTATTGGAGCTTAAATCTAGATAGCCCGCCAAGATCCCCAATCCACATGAATTTGCATGGATCACTTGATATATTCTACCGGACCAATTTAGGGGTCCATCTAGAATTGTATTAAGGCATGTGAACTTGTTTCTTTTTGTAAGAATAGGTTTAGTTCATATGAGGACTTTTTATTAAGGTCCAATAGATTAAATAAAATAAGAAAAATAATATATGGCCCATATATATGGTATGAGCGGCAAGGCTATTTAGAATAGATTAATTATATTAATTGTTTATTATTATTTAATTAAATGGAAATTAATTAATTTGTTGATTAATTAATTATTTAATTAAAAGTCAAAATATTTTTCTTTTAGGAGATGGTCTCCTAATATTATACTATTGTTGGTTTTATAATTAATATTAAAGACTATATTTGATAAGTAGATATATAAAAGGAATTATTTATCTAATCAACTTAAGATGTCTTTAATATGTTTACAAATACATTATTGAGTTGAATTAGGAGTCTTGGTGTAGGATAGAATTCATTTCAGAAAAGAATTCTTAACCACCAAGTAAATCCACCTAAGGAAAGCATTCTTGCCCACAAAGTAAATCCTTCTTGGGAGAGGATTTGGTCTCCTATATATATATATACTTGTAAGTTTCTACCAAGTATGAATTTTTGGTGTCAGAAGTTGTTTTTTATTTGTTAAAAAAAAAAACTTCATCCAACTCATCGTGTGAAGAATTTGGCCAATCATAAAGAAAAGAGGGAACGTTTTTGTTTTCGATAGTACACCAGTATCCTTTGCATCAAAAGAGTTTTGTGTACAACATCGAATCAAGGTTGACGAGAATTTCAATCAAATTGATTGATAATTCACAAGTGACCGGACGTTCTTGGTATTTTCTCTTGGAGGATTATTATGACTAACAAAGAAGAAGATTTTGTTTGTTTCCATCCTCAGGTATACAGTTTAAAGAAAGAGAGCCCACACTCCTAGGTGATTCACGTTCGTGATTGGATTGGAAGATCTTGCAGATTCAATTTGACGCTAGTTCAAACTTCAAAAAAAAAAACGTACGATACGTTTTTTATACATCAATTAATCTAGGGTTAAGGTTCTTGTTATTAAAAGGGAAAATTTTTATTTATACTCAAATCCTAATTTTTTAATAAATTTTCTCACGCTTCCGCTACATGGGTTTTTTCCCTACTATTGGTATCAGAGCCAGGTTGTACCCTTGATTAATTAATGTATGAGTTCATGAATCTTTTTCTATTTACTGTATATATTCATGTTTTAGAAAGAGATGACACTCTAGGTATTAGCATATATATTTACATTGGAATGTATGGATATATATATATATGTTTTATATGTGGTTGTTTATTGCTCAATTTTGGTCCTAGAATTTCAATGTATTTTGTTTTGGGATTGTAACAAGAAGGGTGGTCTATCATCGCCATAATTTCCTTCTTGGTAGTTGCTAAGTTTTTATTTATTTATTTTGTTGTTGTAATAAAACCAATTGCAGTATTTTTTATTATTTATAATTCTTCTGTAATACATTCAAGTACCGAAGACTCGGAGTTTTGAAGAATTGGAAGCAATCGGAACAAGTTTGGGACCGTACGAACCGTAGCAATGAATGTGCGTGCGAAGAGCACGCAACCACGTTTGTTGTGGCATGGGCTGTGCACGGCAGCCCTATGGAAGCCATGGGCTGCGCATGGCAGCCCTTTATGGGTTTGTGGCATACGCATGCCCATGGGTAAGGACCAAGGGTGCGCACGCCCATGGGAGGCAGCCGAGAGAGTCCGGACTATGATGGTCATTTGAATACTTGTTCGCCAAGAAAGGGGTTTTTGTATTCCAAGACATACATAATTTACTTGTTTTTCTAGCATGGACCAAAATTATAGCTATTTATATTTTTGTAAATATTGCAATATTTGTCATTGTTTGATAACATGTCATATAGAATAGGAGTGCCACTCATATATCTCTTTTGGTATGAACATGCATTGAATGGTTTATTATCTAAATTGGCATCTAGATAACTTGGTAAATCATTCTTTGGAATTCGATCACATGCCTTAAACAATTGAGTTGGAGAAGGTGTTTTGGAACACTTACGGACTCCAAGTTTAGTTAAGCTTTATGTTTCAAGAATAACCTCCCAAGAGGTATTCATGAATGGAATTCAGCAAGATACTTCTTTACAAGGATAGACTAGACAATTAGCCTAAACAATATCTACTTCCAAAGGAGGGATATTCGTGAGGGATTATATTGAGGGTCGATAACTTGGTAACACACTCAATGTAATTGTATTAATATCCTCCCAAGAGTTCTTGTTAATAAAATTGCAAGGGTAGCATAGAAAACGTTGGTTGTTATGTTAACAATTAGGTGGGACCAAGTCCAACTAGTAAATGATGCTTACTCCCAAAGGAGGCGTGACATTTATGGGTGTTGGATCACTGTTGAATTTTTACGATTGAATTATTCAATTCAAGATAAATATTCAAAGGTGCTATATCATGATTATTTACATATATAATTTTTGTTAATATAAAGAAATCATGACCCCATCCCTAATTAAATTCCTAAAAGATAATACTTTAATTGATGATAATTATGTCACATGGAAAAAGGAAAATTAGGTTGTTGTAAGTTGCAAAACCATAAGATCGTTCTGTTTATTCCTAAACCACCAAACTAATGAATCTAACTCAGGAGCGAAGAGATGATTATCAGTAGTGGAAGTCTTCAGATGAGATGGCTAAATGTACGTTACATTATGGCCATCATCTCAGACATGTTGCAACAGTAACATGAAGGAATGAAGACTGCTGCCGATATAATGATGTCTCTAGAGGAGATGTTTGTTATGTGGTCTAGGACAACTAAGAGAGAGAGGCAGTGATTGCTTTTATGAATCTTAGGATGAAACCTGGACAGGGTGTGAAAGATCACATGATTAAAGTCATAGCTTATCTCAACATTGTTGAACTGAATGGTGCTAAGATAGATAGTGAGACCAAAATTGACATGATTGTCAACTCACTATCGGATTCTTTTGATCAATTCAAGTTGGACTACACCTTGAATAATAAGGAATACACCTTGCAAGGCTTGATGCAAGATGTTCAAAGCACGGAAAAAATCCTTGTGAAAGGCAAGGGTCAAGAGATTCATATTCTTGGTAAGTTGCTAAGCCAGCTGAAAAACGGATGCGCGCTACTATAAAGGACCCATAAAAAGGTAAAGAAACAACAGAAGAAAAAGCATCTAGGACCTACTAAGAAGGAGACAAAGAAAGTAACCAAGATCAAAGGGAAATGTTTCATTTGTGGTGAAAAGGGACATTGGAAAAGAAATTGCCCAAAGTCTCAAGATTAAAAGGAAGAAGGTAATTCTAATTATCTTAAAACATGTTTTTTGGCGGATTCTATGGATTCTTGGATCATAGACTCTGGAGCCACTAATCATGTTTGTTTTTTCTTACTGAGGTTCAAGGAAAGGTGAAGGCTTAATGAGAACGAATTCAACTTGCATTTAGGCAATGGAGCATTGGTGTTTGCTAGTTCAGTGGGAGATATTAGAATTAGTTAAGATTCTCTTAGCCATTTAGATTTAATAGACGTTTATTATGTACCTCAATTCAAGAGGAATTTCATTTTAGTTTCTTGTTTAAATAAATTTGGTTATTCGGTTACTTTTAATAAAACGTTTATTATTAGTAAGAATGACAAAATTATTTGCAAATGTACATTGGAAAACATTTTATTCTATTTGCATGGAAATATCTCTCACTAGTTAGATACGAAATCATCGGAACCTAATCATAAAAGAGTAAAATTACCAAAAGATGAAACCTAACTATGGCATTTGCGCCTAGGTCATATTAACCTTAATAGGATTAAAAGATTGGTATGTGAAGGACCTCTAAATGACTTAAAGGTTGATGATCTACCAAATTTTGAATCTTGTTTGGAAGGTAAAATGACCGAAAGGTCGTTTATGACCAAAGGCGAAAGAGCCATCGAATGTTTAGGATTGATACACACTGATGTGTGTGGACCTATGAGCATTCAAGCTAGAGGTGGATATGAGTACTTCATCACATTCAAGGATGATCACTCAAGATTTGGCTATGTGTATCTCATGAGACATAAGTCGGATCCTTTTGATATCTTCAAAGCATTTAAAGTTGAAGTAGAAAATCAGCTTGAGAAACGCTTAAAAATCTTGAGGTCTGATCGTGGTGGAGAATATCTATCTGGTGAGTTCCAGCAATATCTTATTGATAATGAGATAATTTCTCAGTTTTCTGCACCAGGCACACCTCAACAAAAAGAGGTGGCAGAAAGAAGAAATAGAACTCTTTTGGATATGGTCAGGTCTATGTTGAGTTTTTCAACGCTTCCTAATTCTTTTTAGGGATAGGCTTTACAAACCGCAATGTATATTCTAAACGATGTACCATCTAAGTCAGTTCCTAAAACACCGCATGAGTTGTTGACCTGGCGAAAACCTAGTTTACAACACTTAAGCAAATTTGGATGTCCTGCGCACGTGTTAAAAGGAAAGACAGAAAATATGGACTCCCGTTCAGAAACATACATATTTTTAGGGTATCCAAAAGGAACAAAAGGATATTATTTTTATAGTCCTTCAGATCTTAAAGTATTTGTTTCGACAAATGCTAATTTTCTGGGAAATGACTATATGAAAATATTTAGTGCCTAAAAGTAGAATTGTCCTGTATGAGCTTTTAGGAGATACAATTCCACAAGAGGTTTCGTAACCAAGCCCAATTGTAAGTTCTGTACCAACACAAGATCAACAGTCTACCATACCTCATCGTAGTGGGAGGGTTGTTAAACAACCTGAGAGATACATTGGTCTAGTAGAATCTGTAGAGAATCTTACAGACGACGATGATCCCTATACGTATAAGGAAGAAATAGAAGATGTTGATTGTCGCCATTGGTAAAAAGCAATGCAATCCGAAATTGAATCTATGTTCAAAAACAAAGTCTGGTCTCTAGTAGACTTGCCTAAAGGGATAAAACCCATCGGGTGCAAGTGGGTATACAAGTGGAAAAGAGGAATGGATGGAAATGTGGAAACCTTTAATGATATATTGGTAGCTAAATGTTATACACAGAAGGAAGGTATCGATTATGAAGAAACCTTCTCTCCTTTGGTCATGCTTAACTCCATTAGGATACTATTATCCATTGTGGCATCTCTAGATCTAGAGATTTGGCAAATGGATGTCAAGACAGCTTTCCTTAATGGAAGTCTTAACAAAAGCATCTACATGATGCAACCAGAAGGATTCATTGAAATGGGCCAAGAGGAAAGGGTATGCAAGTTGCAAAGATCCATATATGGATTGAAGCAAGCATCCAGATCCTGGAACATAAGGTTTGATCAAGCCGTGAAAAGTTTTGGATTTATTCAAAATCTTGATGAACCTTATGTATACAAACGGATTAAAGATGACAAGTTGGTTTTCTTAGTTCTTTACGTTGATGATATACTACTCATTGGAAACGATGTAGGTGTGTAAACATCAATAAAAGAATGGTTAGCAAAATAATTTGATATGAAGGACTTAAGAGAAGCAAGTTATATTCTTGGCATCCAAGTCATAAGGGATAGAAAGAATAGAACGATTGCATTATCCTAAGCTTCATACATAGATAAAATATTGTCTCGGTTTTTCATGCAAGATTCCAAGAAAGGTATGTTAACTTTCATACATGGAATCAAACTTTCTAAAGAACAAGTTCCTAAGAATAAGCATGAAGAGCAATACATGAGTAGGGTTCCATATGCATCGGCAGTTGGAAGTCTCATGTATGCAATGCTCTGTACTAGACCAGATATTTGTTTTCCTGTAGGTATAGTTAGCCGGTTTCAATCAAAACCTAGTTCTGATCATTGGACGACAGACAAGCATATTTTCAAGTATCTTAGAAGAACGAGACATTATATGCTTGTGTACTATGAAGGGGTTTTAATTCCCGTTGGGAATACTGATTCTGGTTTTCAATCAGATTCTGACTCTAAGAGATCAACATCAAGATATGTGTTTACTATTGGAAGTGGGGCAGTCATATGGAGGAGTATCAAGCAATCTTGTATTGCCAATTCCACCATGGAAGCCGAGTATGTTGCCGCATGCAAGGCTGCTAAAGAGGTTGTCTGGCTCTGCCAATTCTCGATTGACTTGGTAGTAGTTCCTGAAGCAAATAAGCAAATCACTATCTAATGTGACAATAATGGAGCAGTGGCTAATTCAAGAGAATCAAGAAGTCATAAAAGAGGGAAACACATTGAAATAAACTATCACCTTCTAAGGGAAATTGTGCATAGGGGTGACGTGACGATTACCAAGATCGCTTCAGTAGAAAACTAGCGGATCCCTTTACAAAGGCTCTTCCACAAAAGAGTTTTAATGGGCATCTAGAGAACATGAAAATGAGAGATATGACACATTTGCTATAGAGCAAGTGGGAGATTGTTTCGATTATACTCGATAACAAGAGTATAATAATGTATTTGACAATCTTTTCATATTAATAAACTGATTTGTAGTTTAACAAATTTTATAGCATTTATAGTTTAATTATTATAATTGTCAAAAGTAAATAATCATAAGGTCAAAAGACTATGAGAAAAGAAAAATTGTTCATACATCTAGATATGTATGATGTAGACACAATTCTTTAGTTAGTCTTGAATAATATTCACAACTTAAGATAAAATATTGGGTGCCTTTATCTTGTTAAATTTGTAGATTCTTTTGCTATGATTTGAGTGGGACCAAAGACCAAAACTAAGAGAAGAATGAGAACTTCTCAATTGGTCACTCAATGGGTTAAGACAAGCACACCACCGTGCAAGCGCGAACAAACAAAAAACCACACTATGAATGCACAAAGACAACAATGAAGCACACATGCATAACAAAATGCAAGTGAGTGAGTGTGTGAGAGCAACAAATAATGCATGTCAATACAAATGCAGAATATGTGAGTGTGTGAAACTAAAACCTCTTCTAAGAAAGTGAAGCAAGTGATATACCTTTAAAGCTTGAGCTTGGTCACGAACAAAGATGGTCTAAACTACCCTTAGATTTTAATTCCCAAATGTGGCTTGTCAATCGAAATAAGCCAATCAAAAACCGAAGAACTTACACACTCTTACATTATCTATATCGTTAAAGTTGTTCTCGATAACAACTTTTCGCTAGGAAGAACATCAATGTTGATGGAAACAACTTTCACGTTCCAACCAATGTTAGAGTCGTTCTTGGGAACCACTCTACCTTAACAAAGGGAACAACTTTTATATTTTGGAAACCAACCTAACGTTATCTGTAACATCAAAGTTGTTCCCGGGTATAACTTCTCGCTGGGAACAACTTCAATGTTGATTGAAACCAGTTTGACTTTCTAACCAACCTTAGATTTGTTCCCAAGAACCAATCAACCACAATAAAGGGAAAAAATTTATATTTTGGAAACCACTCTATCATTATCTATATCGTTAAAGTTGTTATCGAGAACAACTTCTCGTTGGGAACAATATCAATGTTAATGGAAATCAGTTTCACTTTCTAACCAAAGTTAGAGTCGTTCCTAGAAACCACTCAACCTTAACAAAGGAACAACTTTAATATTTTGGAAACCACCCTAACGTTATCTGTAACATCAAAGTTGTTCCTGGGAACAACTTCTCACTGGGAATAACTTCAACATTGATTGAAACCAGTTTGACTTTCTAACCAACCTTAGATTTGTTCCCGGGAACCAATCAACCATATTAAAGGGAAAAAAAATTATATTTTGGAAACCACTCTATCGTTATCTATATCATCAAAGTTGTTCCCGAGAAACACTTCTCGCTGGGAACAACATCAACGTTAATGGAAATTAGTTTCACGTTCTAACCAACGTTAAAGTCGTTCCCAGAAACCACTCAACCTTAACAAATGAGCAACTTTTATATTTTTGAAACCACTCTAACGCTATCTGTAACGTCAAAGTTGTTCCCAGGAACAACTTCTCTTTGGAAACAACTTCAACGTTGATGGAAACCACTTTCACGTTTTAACTATCATTATAGTTGTTCCCGAGAATTACTCAACCTTTACAAAGGGAACAACTTTATATTTTGGACGGAACTCTAACGTTATCTATAACGTCACAGATGTTTCTGAGAACAACTTCTCGTGGGGAACAACTTCTCATGGGTAACAACTTCAACGTTGATGGAAGCCACTTTCACGTTCTAACCAACGTCAGAGTTGTTATCGGGGACCACTCAAACTTAACAAAGAGAATAACTTTATTGTTTGTTAACCACTGTAACGTTATCTATAACGTCAAAATTTTCATGTCCTAACCAATGTTAGAGTTGTTCCCGGGTACCACTCGACCATATCAAGTGGAACAACTTTTATATTTTGTAAACCACTCTAACGTTATCTTTAACGCCAAACTTGCTTCTGGGAACAACTTTTTGTCGGGAACAACTTCAACGTTGATAAAAACAACTTTCACGTTATAACCAATGTTAGACTTGTTATCGGGAACCACTCAACCTTAACAAGGGTAACAACTTTTTTTTTTGGAAACCACTCTAATGTTATCTGTAACTTCAAAGTTGTTCCGGTAACAACTTTTCGTTGGGAAAATTTTCAACGTTGATGGAAACAACTTTCACGTTCTAACCGACGTTAGAGTTGCTCATGAGAACCACTCACCCGTAACAAGGGGAACAACTTTATATTTTAGAAACCACTGTAACGTTATCTATAACGTTAAAGTTTTTCACTTTCTAACCAACGTTAGAGTTGTTTACGGGTGCCACTCAACCATAGAAAATGGAACAACTTTTATATTTTGTAAACTATTCTAACGTTTTCTATAACGTCAAATTTGTTCCAAGGAACAACTTATCATTAGGAAAATCTTCAATGTTGATGGAAACCACTTTCGCGTTCTAACCAACATTAGATTTGTTCTCGGGAACCACTCAACCTTAACAAAGCGAACAACTTTTAAATTTTATAAACCACTCTAACATTATCTATAACATCTAAGTTGTTCCGGGGAACAACTTCTCGTTGGGAACAACTTAAACATTGATTAAAACCAGTTTGACTTTCTAACCAACGTTAGAGTTGTTCCCGGGAACCACTCAACCATAATAGAGGGAAAAACTTTAATATTTTGGAAAACACTCTATCGTTATCTATATAGTCAAAGTTGTTATTGGGAACAACTTCTTATTGGGAAGAAAATCAATGTTGATGGAAACCACTTTCACGTTCCAACCAATGTTAGAGTCGTTCCTGGGAACCACTCAACCTTAAAAAAGGGAACAAATTTTATATTTTGGAAACCACCCTAACATTATCTGTAACATCAAAGTTATTCCCCGGAACAACTTCTCGCTGGGAATAACTTCATTGTTGATTGAAACAAGTATGACTTTCTAACCAACCTTAGATTTGTTCCCGGGAACCAATCAACCATAATAAAGGGAAAAACTTGTATAATTTTCAGAAACCACTCTATCGTTATCTATATCGTCAAAGTTGTTCCCGAGAACAACTCCTCGTTGGGAACAACATCAACGTTAATGGAAATCACTTTCACGTTCTAACCAACGTTAGAGTTGTTCCCAGAAACCACTCAACCTTAACAAAGGGAACAACTTTTATATTTTTGAAACCACTCTAAAGCTATCTGTAACGTCAAAGTTGTTCCCGAGAAAAACTTCTCTTTGGGAACAACTTCAACGTTGATGTAAACCACTTTCACGTTCTAACCATCATTATAGTTGTTCCCGGGAATTACTCAATCTTTGCAAATGGAACAACTTTATATTTTGGAAAGAACTCTAACATTATCTACAACGTCACATTTTGGGAACAACATCAATGTTGATGGAAGCCACTTTCGCGTTCTAACCAACGTTAGAGTTGTTCCCTGGAACCTATCAACCTTAACAACGGGAACAACTTTATATTTTGCAAACCACCTTTAACGTTATCTATATTGTCAAAGTTTTTCATGTTCTAACTAATGTTAGAGTTGTTCCCAGGTACCACTCGACCATATCAAATGGAACAACTTTTTTATTTTGTAAACTACTCTAACGTTTTTTATAATGTCAAATTTGTTCCCAGGAATAACTTCTCGTTGGGAAAAACTTCAATGTTGATGGAAACCACATTCACGTTCTAACCAACGTTATAGTTGTTCCCGGGAACCACTTAACCTTAATAAAGGGAACAACTTTATATTTTGGAAACCACTATAACGTTATGTATATAGTCAAAGTTGTTCCCTAAAACAATTTCTCGTTGGGAACAATTTCAATGTTAATGGAAACCACTTTCAAGTGCTAATTAAATTTAGAGTTGTACTCGGGAACCACTCAACCTTAAGAAAGGGATCAACTTTATATTTTGGAAACCACTCTAACATTATCCATAACGTCAAAGTTTTTCCCAAAAACAACTTCTCGTTAGGAACAACTTGAACGTTGATGGAAACCACTTTCAAGTTCTAACCGTCGTTATGGTTTTTCCTGGGAACCACTACCCTCAACAAAGGGAACAACTTTTGTATTTTTGAAACCACTCTAACGTTATCTGTAATGCCAAAGTTGTTCCCGGGAGCAACTTCTCGTTGGGAAACACCTCAACATTGATGGAAACCGCTTTCACATTCTAACCATCGTTATAGTTGTTTTTGGGAGCCACTCAACCTTAACAAAGGCAACAACATTATATTTTGGAAACCATTGTAATGTTATCTATAATTTGTTCCCAGGAACAACTTCTACTTTGATGGAAACCACTTTCACGTTCTGACCATCATTATAGTTGTTCCCGAGAACTACTCAACCTTTACAAAGGGAACAACTTTATATTTTGGAAAGCACTCTAACGTTATCTATAACGTCAAAGTTGTTGCCGGGAACAACTTCTCGTTGGGAACAACTTCAACGTCAATGGAAACAACTTTAACGTTCTAACCACTGTTAGAGTTATTCGCAGGAACCACTCAACCTTAACAAAGGTAACAACTTTTATATTTTGGAAACCACTCTAACGTTACTTGCAACATTAAAGTTGTTCCCGGGAACAACTTTGAGTTGGGAACAATTTCAACGTTTATGAAAACTACTTTCACAATCTAACCAACGTTAGAGTTGTTCCCGGGAACCACTTAACCTTAACAAAGGGAACAACTTTATATTTTGGAAAACACTCTAACGTTATCTATAACTTCAAAGTTGTTCTCGGGGACAACTTCTACGTTAACTGAAACCACTTTCGCGTTCTAACCAACGCTAGAGTTGTTCCCGGGAACCACTCAACCATATCAAATGGAACAACTTTTTTAAATTGGAAACTACTCTGGCCTTTTCTATAACGTCAAAATGTTAAGATTATGCTCGATAGTAGGAGTGCAATAATATATTTGACAATTTTTTTATATTCGTAATGTGATTTCTTGTTTAAAAAATCTTATAGCATTCATAGTTTAATTTTTATAATTGTCAAAAGTAAGTAATCATAAGGTCAAAAGACTATGAGAAAAGAAGAATTGTTCATACATCTAGATATGTATCAGGTAGACACAATTCTTTAGTTAGTCTTGGATAATATTCACAACTTAAGATAAAGGTTGGGCCCCTTTATCTTGTCAAAGTTGTAGATTCTTTTTCTGGCATATGAGTGAGATCAAATGTTATGATGAGTCTAAAGTCATCAATATGTGGTGCCTTTTGGCAAAAGAATCTAGTGCACTGGGTGCATTGAATTGGATCACAGTGAAATACTTTATCTAGAACCATAAATGGATAAAAGTTTTCACTTGAAAACATTCGGAGAGTCTATCTCAATCCTGAAATAAATAATGGACTTATGGTTGCAAGCGTTATCATTTGAGTTATCAATGAGTACGATTATATAGCATAGTCTATCCTCAATAGTTTGGTGGTATTCATTTGTTAATCGATAGAGGACTTCATTTATAGATATGGAAATCATGGCTATATTTATTAAATGAGAGTAGAATATCATCATATGGATGTTTTAAGGTATTGGATATTAAATCTTAACATTAAGTTTTCAATAGTGTCTATTGAAACATGGGTTTTGGACAAGTCAAAATATCCAAGTTCAAAATGTGGTCATATGAGTAAATATGGTAACTTGGAGAGCTATAGGTGGTCTATGAGCTCTTGGCGATTACTGGTATTCTTCACGATGATACATTTTCTCCAATAAGGTTGTCTAGGGTATGAATAAGTAACATCAACTTATTCTATCTTTATTTAAGAGTCCAATCTTAGTTCTTTAGTGGAATGAAATAAAATTAAATAGATAGGATCTAAGTGAATCATTTGTTGATTGTAATTAGGTTGTGTCTATTGGAGCTTAAATTTAGATAGCCTGCCAAGATCTCCGATCCACATGAACTTGCATGGATCACTTGATATATTCTACTAGACCAATTTGGGGGTCCATCAAGAATTGTATTAAGGCATGTGACTTGTTTCTTTTTGTAAGAATGAGTCTAGTTCACATGTGGACTTTTTATTAAGGTCCATTGGATTTAATAAAATAGGAAAAATAATATATATGCCTATATAAAATAGGAAAAACAATATCTACTCCCAAAGGAGGAATATTCGTGAGGGAATATATTGAAGGTCGATAACTTGGTAACACACTTAATGTGATTGTATTAATATCCTCCCAAGAGTTCTTGTTAATAAAATTGCAAGGCTAAATTTGAAAACGCTGGTTGTTATGTTAGCAATTAGGTGGGACTTGAATATATTGAAGGTCGATAACTTGGTAGCACACTCCCAAGAGTTTTTGTGTACAACATCGAGTCAAGGTTCACGCGAGTTTCAATCAAATTGATTGATAATTCACACATGACCGGACGTTCTTGGTTTTTCCCTTGGAGGATTATTGTGACTAACAAAGAAGAAGATTTTGTTTATTTCCATACTTAGGTATACAATTTGAAGAAAGGGAGCCCATACTCCTAGGTGATTAAAGTTCGTGATTTGATTGGAAGATCTTGCGGATTCAATTCGACGCTAGTTCAATCATCACGAACAAAAAGGTACGATACTTTTTATATACATCAAACCCTAATTTTACGCTTCCGTTGTGCGATTTTACCTACACAAATCTTTTCTCAGGAACAACTTCTCATTGGGAAAAACTTCAATGGGTTGATGGATACCACTTTCACGTTCTAACCAACGTTAGAGTTGTTCCAGAGTTGTTCCCGGGAACCACTCAATCTTAAAAAAGTGAACAACTTTTATATTTTAGAAACCACTCTAACATTATCTACAACATCTAAGTTGTTCCCGGGAACAACTTCTCGTTGGGAACAACTATTATATAATGGAAACCATTATAACGTTATCCGTAACAATAAAGTTTTTCCCGGGAACAACTTCAACGTTGATGGAAACCACTTTCACATTCTAACCATCGTTATAGTTTTTCCCGGGAACTACTCAACCTTATAGAAGAGAACAACTTTATATTTTGGAAACCACTCTAACATTATCTATGACATCAAAGTTCATCCCGGAAACAACTTCTCGTTGGGAACAACTTCAACGTTGATGGAAACCAATTTCACATTCTAATCAACGTTAGAGTTGTTCCCAGGAACCACTCAACCATAACAAAGGGAACAACTTTTATATTTTGGAAACCACTCTAATGTTATCTGTAACGTCAAAGTTTTTCCTCTTAGGATTATGCTCGTTAGCAAGAGTATAATAATGTATTTGACAATTTTTTCATATTAATAAAGTGATTTCTTGTTTAACAAATCTTATAGCATTTATAGTTTAATTATTATAATTGTCAAAATTAAATAATCATAAGGTCAAAAGACTATAAGAAAAGAAGAATTGTTCATACATCTAGATATGTATGAGGTAGACACAATTCTTTAGTTAGTCTTGAATAATATTCAAAACTTAAGATAAAGGTTGGGCGCCTTTATCTTGTTAAAGTTGTAGATTCTTTTACTAGCATATGAGTGAGATCAAATGTATTATGATGAGTCTAAAATCATTAAAGTGTGGTGTCTTTGGGCAAAAGAATCTGGTGCACTAGGTGCACTGAATTTGATCACAATGAAATAATTTATCTAGAACCGTCAATAGAAAAAGTTTTTCATTTGAAGACAATCGGAGAGTCTATCTCAATCCCGAGATAAATGATGGACTTATGGTTGCAAGTGTTATCATTTAAGCTATCAATGAGTACGATTATATAGCATAGTCTATTCTCGATAGTTTGGTGGTATTGATTTGTTAATCGATTGAGGACTTCATTTATAGATATGGACATCATGTCTCCATTTATTAAATGAGAGTAAAATATCATCATATGGATATTTTGAGTTATTGGATATTAAATATTAACATTAAATTTTCAATAGTGTCGATTGAAACACGGTTTCTGGACAAGTCAAAATATCCAAGTTCAAAATGTGGTCATATAAGTAAATATGGTAACTTGGGGAGCTATAGGCGGTCTATGAGCTCTTGGCGATTACTAGTATTCTTCACGAAGATACATTTTTTCCAATAAGGTTGTCTACGGTATGAATAAGTAACATCAACTTATTCTATCTTTATTTAAGAGTCCAATTTTAGTTCTTTAGTAGAATGAACTAAAATAAAATAGATAGAATCTAAGTGAATCATTTGGTTATTGTAATTGGGTTTTATCTATTGGAGCTTAAATTTAGATAGCCCGCCAAGATCCCCAATCCGCACAAACTTGCATGGATCACTTGATATATTCTACCGGACCAATTTAAGGGTCCATCTAGAATTGTATTAAGGCATGTGAACTTGTTTCTTTTTGTGAAAACAGGTCTAATTCACAAGTGGACTTTTTATTAAGGTCCAATGGATTTAATAAAATAACAAAAATATTATATGGCCCATATATATGGTATGGACGGCAAGGCTATTTAGAATAGCTTAATTATATTATTTTTTATTTTACTATTTAACTACATGGAAATTAATTAATTTGTTGATTATTTAATTATTTAATTAAAAGTAAAAAAAAAATTCTAGCAGGAGATGGTCTCCTAAAATTATACTATTGTTGGTAGTATAATTAATATTAAAGACTATATTTGATAAGTAGATAAATAAAAGGAATTATTTATCTAATCAAATTAGGAAGTCTTTAATATGGTTACAAATACACTATTGAGTTGGATTGAAAGTCTTAGTGTAGGATAGAATTCATTTAGAAAAAGGATTCTTAACCACCAAGTAAATCCACCTAAGGAAAGGATTCCTAATAACCAAGTAAATCCTTCTTAGGAAAGGATTTGTGATCCTAATATATATTCTTGTTAATTTCGGCCAGCTCATATATATATATATATATATATATATATATATAAATATATATACATATATAAGATGATAGAATTCTTTTGGGAAATGATTCTTAACTGCCAAATAAATCAACATATGGAAAGGATTCTTGCCAACCAAGTAAATCCTTCTTAGGAAATGATTTGTGATCCTATATATATATATATACCCTTGTGAATTTCAGCCAGCCCAATGATTCTTAGAGTGAAATTTCGGTCAACCTAAGGTTTTTCTATGAGAGAATTTTGCCTGGCAAGAGAGAATTTTAGTATTTTACTTTAGACAAAATTCAATCAACTTTAATTTATAGGGTGTGGAATTCGGCCAAGGAGAAAAGAGAAAAAGAGACTGTTTTTGTTATCGATAGTACACTAGTATCCTTTACATCAAAAGGGTTTTGTGTACAACATCGAATCAAGGTTCATGCGAGTTTCAATTAAATTGATTGATAATTCACAAGTGGCCGGACGTTCTTGATTTTTCTCTTGGAGGATATTTGTTACTAACAAAGAAATAGATTTTGTTTGTTTCCATCCTTAGGTATACAATTTGAAGAAAGGGAGCCCACACTCCTAGATGATTCACGTTCATGATTGGATTAGAAGATCTTACGGAATCAATTCGGTGCTTGTTCAATAGTCACGAGAAAAAGGTACGACACTTTTATATACATCAATCAGTCTAGGGTTATTTTAAAGGGAAATTTTTTTATTTATACGCAAACCCTAATTTTTAAAAAAATTCTCACGCTTCTGCTGTGCGTGGTTTTTTCCCTACAATTGGTATCAGAGCCTTGTTGTACCCTTGATTAATTGATGCATGTGTTCGTGAATCTTTTTCTTTATATTGTACATATGCATGTTTTAGAAAGAGATGACACTCTAAGTATTCGCATATATATTTACATTGGAACGTATGGATATATATATATATATATATATATATATATATGTTTTATATGTGGTTTGTTGTTACTCAATTTTTGTCCTAGAATTTTACTGCATTTTTGTTTTGGGATTGTAACAAGATGGGTGGTCTATCATCGCCATAATTTCCTTCTTGGTAGTTGCTAAGTTTTTTTTTTATTTTGTTGTTGTAATAATAAAAAAAGCTGCAGAATTTTAATTTAAATTCTTCTACAATACACTCAAGTTTCAAAGACTCAAAGGTTTAAAGAATTAGGAGCAACCAGAATAAGTTTGGGACCGTGCGAATCGTAGCAACGAACGTGTGTGCGAAGAGCATGCAGCTAAGTTTGTTGTGGTATAGGCTGCGCACGGCAGCCCTATGGAAGCCATGGGCTGCGCATGGCAGCCCTTTATGGATTTGTCGTATGCGTACGTCCATGGGTAAGGGCCAAGGGTGCACAGGCCCATGGGAGCAGCCGAGAGAGTCTGGACAACGAAGGTTGCGTGAAGACTTGTTCAGCAAGAAAAGAGTTTTTTCTATTCCAAGACATGTAATTTACTTGCTTTTCTAGGATGGACCAAAATTGAAGCTATTTATATTTGTTGTAAATATTGCAATGTTTGTCATTGTTTGATAAAGTGTCTTATAGAATAGGAGTGCCACTCATATATCTCTTTAGGTATGAACATGCATAGAATGGTTTAGGTATCTAAATTGGCATCTAGATAACTTGGTAAATCATTCTTTGGAATTCGATCACATAACTTAAATAATTGAGTGGGAGAAGGTGTTTTGGAACACCTATGGCCTCCAAGTTTAGTTGAGCTTTATGTTTTGTGAATGAGCCCCCAAGGGGTACTCATAAATGGAATTTAGCAAGATACTTCCATACAAGGATAGACTAGACAATTAACCCAAACGATATCTACTCTCAAAGGAGGGATATTCGTGGGAGATTATATTGAAGGTCGATAACTTGGTATTACACTCAATGTAATTTTATTAATATCCTCCCAAGAGTTCTTGTTAATAAATTTGCAAGGCTAAAATTGAAAACGTTTGTTGTTATGTTAACAATTAGGTGGGACCTAGTCCAACTAGTAAATGTTACGAACTCCCAAAGGAGGCGTGATATTTATGGGTGTTGGATCACCGTTGAATTTTTACGATTGAATTATTTCATTTAATTCAAGATAAATATTCAAAAGTGCTTTGTCATGATTATTTACTTGTATAATTTCTGTTAATATAAATAAATCATGACCCCATCCCTAATCAACATCCTAAAAGATAATATTTTAACTGAAGATAATTATGTCACATGGAAAAGGAAAATTAGGTTTTTAATTGCAAGCTGAAAAACATAAATTCGTTATGTCTATTCCTTAACCACCAAACTAATGAATCTACTCAGGAGCAAAGAGATGATTATTAGTGTGGAAGTCTTCATATGAGATGGCTAAATGTACGTTACATTATGGTCATATCTTCGACGTGTTGCAATAACAACATGAAGGAATGGAGACTGATGCCGACATAATGATGTCTCTAGAGGAGATGTTTGCTATAAGGTCTAGGACTACTAAGAGAGAGGAAGTGACTGCTTTTATGAATCTTAGGATGAAACCTAGACAGGTTGTGAAAGATCATATGATGAAGGTCATAGCACATCTCAACATTGGGGAACTAAATGGTGCTGAGATAGATGGTGAGACCAAAATTGACATAATTGTCAACTCACTATCAGATTCCTTTGATCAATTCAAGTTGGACTACACCTTGAATAATAAGGAATACACCTTGCAAGGCCTGATGCAAGATGTTCACAGTGCGGAAAAAATCCTTGTGAAAGGCAAGGGTCAAGAGATTCATATGCTTTGTAAGTTGCTAATGTTAAAGACCTGTAAGAAGGTCACGAGACAACAGAAGAATAAACAACTTGAGCCTTCTTAGAAGGAGACCAAGATAGTAACCAAGATCAAAAGGAAGTGTTTCCTTTGTGGTGAAAAGGGCCAAAGGAATGGATTGAATAAGAATGAATTAAACTTGTATTTAGGCAATGGAGCATTGGTGTCTACTAGTGTAGTGGGAGATATTAGAATCAGTTTAGATTCTTGTAGGAATTTAGATTTAATAAACGTTTATTATGTATTACAATTCAAGAGGAATTTAAATTCTATCTCTTGTCTAAATAAATTTGGATATTCGGTTACTTTTAATAAAAGGTTTTATTACTAGTAACAATGACAAAATTATTTGTAAAGGTACATTGGAAAACGGTTTATTCTATATGCATGGAAATATCTCTCACTTGTTAGACACGGAATCAACGGAACCTAATCATAAAAGATTAAAATTATCAAAATATGAAACCGACCTATGGAATTTACGCTTAGGTCATATTAACCTTAAAGGGTTAAAAGATTGTTAAGTGACGGACCTCTAAGTGACTTAAAGGTTGATGATATACCAACTGTGAATCTTGTTTGGAAGGTAAAATGACCAAAAAGTAGTTTACGACCAAAGGCGCAAGAGCCATCGAATGTTTAGGATTGATACACACTGAGGTGTGTGGACCTATGAGCATTCAAGCTAGAGGTGGATATGAGTATTTCATCACTTTCATGGATGATAACTCAAGATTTGGCTATGTGTATCTCATGAGTCATAAGTCAGATGCTTTTGATATGTTCAAAGCATTTAAAGCTGAAGTAGAAAATCAGCTTAAGAAACGCATAAAAATCTTAAGGTCCGACCGTGGTGGAGAATATCTATCTGGTGAGTTTCAGTAATATCTTATTGATAATGGGATAATTTCTCAGTTTTCTACACTAGACACACCTCAACAAAAAGGGGTGGTAGAAAGGAGAAATATAACTATTTTGGATATGGTTAGGTCTATGTTGAGTTATTCGACGCTCCTAAATTCTTTTTAGGGACATGCTTTACAAACCGCAATGTACATTCTAAATAATGTACCATCTAAGTCAGTTCCTAAAACACCGCATGAGTTGTGGACCAGGCAAAAGCTCAGTTTACAATACTTATGGATATTTGGATTTCCTATGCACGTGTTAAAAGGGAAGACAAAATATGGAGTCCCATTCAGAAACATGCATATTTGTAGGGTATCCAAAAGGAACAAAAGGATATTATTTTTATAGTCCTTCAGATCTTAAAGTATTTGTTTCGACAAATGCTAAATTTCTGGAAGAGGACTATATGAATAATTTTGTGCCTAAAAATAGAATTGTCCTGAATGAGCTTTGAAGAGATACAATTCCACAAGAGGTTTCACTACCAAGCCCAATTGTAAGTTCCATACCAATACAAGATCAACAATCTACCATTCCTCATTGTAGTGGGAGGGTTAGTAGACAACGCGATAGATACATCGGTCTAGGAGAATCTGTAGAGAATCTTCCAGACGACGATGATCCCTATACGTACAAGGAAGCAATGGAAGATGTTGATTGTCGCAATTGGCAAAACACAATGAAATCTGAAATTGAATCTATGTTGAAAAACAAAGTCTGATCTTTTGTAGACTTGCCTAAAGGGATAAAACCCATTAGGTTCAAGTGGGTATACAAGAGGAAGAGAGGAATGGTTGAAAAGGTGGAAACCTTTAAAGCTAGATTGGTAGCTAAAGGTTATACACAGAAGGAAGGTATCGATTATGAATAAACCTTCTCTCCTATGGCCTTGCTTAAATCCATTAGAATACTCTTATCCATTGCGCCATCTCTGATGCAGAGATTTGGCAAATGGACGTCAAGACAGCTTTCCTTAATGGAAGTCTTGACGAAAGCACCTATATGATGCAACCAGAAGATTTAATAAAAAGGGCCAATAGGAAAAGGTATGCAAGTTGCAAAGATCCATATATGGATTGAAGCAAGCATCTAGATCCTGGAACATAAGGTTCGATCAAGCCGTCAAAAGTTTTGGATTTTTTCAAAACCTTGATGAACCTTGTGTATACAAAAGGATTAAAGGCGACAAGTTGGTTTTTCTAGTTCTTTACATTGATGATATACTACTGATCGGAAATGATGTAGGTGTATTGACATCAATTAAAGAATGGTTGTCAAAATAATTTGATATGAAAGACTTAGGAGAAGCAAGTTATATTCTTGGTATCCAAGTCATAAGGGATAGAAGGAATAGAACGAGTGCATTATCCCAAGCTTCATACATAGATAAAATCTTGTCTAGGTTTTCCATGCAGGATTCCAAGAAAGGTATGTTACCTTTCTGACATGGAATCAAACTTTCTAAGGAACAAGTTCCTAAGAATGAGCATGAAAAGCAATTCACGAGTAGGGTTCCATACACATCAACAATTGGAAGTCTCATGTATGCAAAACTCTGCACTAGACCAGATATTTGTTTTGTTGTGGGCAAAATTAGTCAGTTTCAATTGAAACCTGGTCCTGATCATTAAATGGCAGTCAAGCATATTTTCAAGTATCTTAGGAGAACGAGAGATTATATGCTTGTATACTCTGTAGGGGATTTAATTCCCATTGGATATAAAAATTATGATTTTCAGCCAGTTTCTGACTCCAGGAGATCAATATCAGGATTTATGTTTACTATTGGAGGAGGGGCAGTCATATGGAGAAGTATCAAGTAATCTTGTATTGCCAATTCCACCATGGAAGCCAAGTCTGTTGCCGCATGCGAGGCTGCTAAAGAGGTTGTCTGAATCCGTCAATTCTTGATTGATATGGAGGTGGTTCCTTATACGAATAAACAGATCATTATCTATTGTGACAGTAGTGGAGCAATGGCTAATTCGAGAGAACCAAGAAGTCATAAGAAAGGGAAACACATTAAAAGAAAGTATCACCTTCTAAGCGAAATTGTGCATAGGGGTGACGTGACGATTACCAAGATTGCGTTAGAAGAAAATCTAGTGAATCCCTTTACTAAGGCGCTTCCATAAAAGAGTTTTGATGGGCATCTAGAGAACATGGGGATGAGAGATATGGCACATTTGCTATAGAGCAAGTGGGAGATTGTTAGGGTAATGCTTGATAGCAAGAGTATAATAATGTATTTGACAATCTTTTCATATTAATAAAGTGATTTCTAGTTTAACAAATCTTATAGCATTTATAGTTTAGTTATTATAATCGTCAAAAGTAAATAATCTTAAGGTCAAAAGACTATGAGAAAAGAAGAATTGTTCATACATATAGATATGTATTTGATAGACACAGTTATTTAGTTAGTCTCGAATAATATTCACAACTTAAGATAAAGATTGAGCGCCTTTATCTTGTTAAAGTTGTAGTTTTTTTTTGCTAGCTTTTGAGTGGGATCAAATGTTTTGTGATGAGTCTAAAATCATCAAAGTGTGGTGTCTTTGGGAAAAAGAATCTAGTGCAGTAGGTGCTTTGAATTGGATAACAATGAATTACTTTATCTAGAGCCGTCTATAGAGTAAATGTTTTCATCTGAAGACAACCAGAGAGTCTATCTCAATCCTGAGATAAATGATGGACTTATGGTTGCAAGTGTTATCATTTGAGCTGACAATGAGTACGATTATATAGCATAGTCTATCCTTGATAGTTTAGTGGCATTCATTTGTTAATCGATAGAGGACTTCATTTATAGATTTGGACATCGTGACTCCATTTATTATATGAGAGTAGAATATAATTATTTGGATGTTTTGAGGTATTGGATATTAAATCTTTACGTTAAGTTTTCAATAGTGTCTATTGAAACATGGATTCTGGATAAGTCAAAATATCCAAGTTCAAAATGTGGTCATATGAGTAAATATGGTAACTTGGAGAGCTATATGCAGTCTATGAGCTCTTGACTGGTATTCCTTACGAGGATACACTTTTTCCAATAAGGTTGTCTAGGGGTAACATCAACTTATTCTATCTTTATTTAAGAATTTTAATTTTAGTTCTTTAGTGGAATGATTTAAAATTAAATAGATCGAATATAAGTGAATCATTTGTTGATTGTGATTGGGTTGTGTCTATTGGAGCTTAAATTTAGATAGCCCGCCAAGATCCCTAATCCACACGAACTTGCATGGATCACTTGATATATTCTACCAGACCAATTTAGGGGTCCATCTAGAATTGTATTAAGGCATGTGAACTTGTTTCTTTTTGTAAGAATAATTCTAGTTCACATGTAGACTTTTTATTAAGGTCCAATGGATTTAATAAAATAATAAAAATAATATATAGCCCATATATATGGTATGGGCGGCAAGGCTATTTAGAGTAGCTTAATTATATTTTTTTTATTTTTTTTATTTTTTTATTTAATTAAATAGATATTAAATAATTTTTTTATTAATTAATTATTTAATTGAAAGTCAAAATCTGTTTTCTAGTAGGAGATGGTCTCCTAAAATTATACTATTTTTTTTGTATAATTAATATTAAAAACTATATTTGATAAGTAGATAAATAAAAAGAAATATTTATCTAATCAAATTAGGAAGTCTTTATTATGGTTACAAATATACTATTGAATTGGGTTAGGAGTCTTGGTGTAGGATATAATTCATTTAGAAAAAGGATTCTTAACCACCAAGTAAATCCACCTAAGAAAAGGATTCTTAACAACCAAGTAAATCCTTCTTAGGAAAGGATTTGTGATCCTAACATATATTCTTGTGAATTTTGGCCAGCTCATATATATATATATGATAGAATTCTTTTAAGAAAAGGATTCTTAACTACCAAATAAATCGACCTAAGGAAAGGATTCTTGCCAACCAAGTAAATCCTTCTTAGGAAAGGATTTATGATCCTATATATATATACCCTTGTGAATTTCAGCCAGTCCAATGATTCTTAGAGTTAAATTGTGGCCAACCTAAGGTTTTTCTAAAAGAGAATTTTGCCTGGCAAGAGAGAATTTTGAGAGAGACAAATTTAGTATTTTACCCTAGACAAAATTCAAACAACTCAAAGCTACATGCTGTGGAATTCGGCCAAGGAGAAAAGAGAAAAAGAGAACGTTTTTGTTTTCGATAGTACACTAGTATCCTTTACATCAAAAGGGTTTTGTGTACAACATCAAATCAAGGTTCACACGAGTTTCAATCAAATTGATTGATAATTCGAAAGTGGCTGGACGTTCTTGATTTTTCTCTTGGAGGATATTTGTAACTAACAAAGAAATAGATTTTGTTTGTTTCCATCTTTAGGTATACAATTTGAAGAAAGGGAGCCCACACTCCTAGGTGATTCACTTTCGTGATTGGATTGGAAGATCTTACGGAATCAATTCGGTGCTTGTTCAATCGTCACGAGAAAAAGGGACATTGGAAAACAGTTTATTCTATTTGCATGGATATATCTCACTTGTTAGACATAGAATTAACGGAACATAATCATAAAAAAGTAAAATTATCAAAAGATGAAACCTACCTATGGCATTTGCGCCTAAGTCATATTAACCTTAATAGGATTTGTTCACAGGAAATTTGCTGAAGATGAGAAATTCCTGTTAACACCCTCGAGACCACTACCACGAAAGTGGTGGCCGGGGTCGGTACCGTTGGTTCCTGACCTAGTTAAGAGATAGACGAGAGGCTGAAATGTAATAACAGTAAATGGGAGCTTTATTATTGATATATTGCTTTAAGATACAAATAGCTCTCTTGTTTTCTCACAGTCTCTCGGAGGTATAGGGTGGTGGCAACTCTGTGCCTGTCGAATAGTGGAGATGAAGGTGACTGTGTTCTGAATCCAGAATTTAGGCCTTCCCTTAATCTTTCTATCTTATATATTGTTGCCTTTTTGTATATGTTGTTCTCTGTTTTCCTGTGTATCTCCCCTTGTCTCTCCTTGGCTTCACCTATTTATATCGTCCAAGTAGATTTTTAATCTGCAAATATGTTACTGTGATCCCATGAATCCGTTCCCTCCTTATCGGACGAGTTCCGTTATTTGAATTTGAATTGATAGGGGATTTGATGATATCATTGACGGAGATAAGTTTAATCCCTTATTTGAATCAAACTCTTGATGTGCATGTAAATATTATGTGGAGACGATCCTGTGTTCACTCGTGCCATGAATCTTCATGGTGGTCACCCTACCGGCTGCCTGTTGCCCCGTAGAGCGATGTAGATCCCTGCTCTAGCTCTGTTCTTAGAAGCTTAAGATGGATTTTCCCTGACCCTTGGGGGCTTAAGGTGCTCTTGTAGACCGTCCTGGGAGGTAGCTGGGGTAGTGTAGATTTAGGCGTGATTCTTCCTTTATGTCCAGCAACGACAGTGGGATTCTGGAGAGGTTGGCGGGCTTCTTTTGAAGTTCTCTTGAGCTTGAAGACTTCCCCTGGCATTTACGAGGCGGTTATGGAGCTTGAACTTAGAGCCAAGGTTCCTCGGTATATGGCCTGGAGAAGCCCGGCTTCTAGAACTCTTGTGGGGACTCGTCCTAGTCGCGTGTGGCTTGTCTTCTGGTAGCTTTGAAGTCGAACCAGCCTTTCTTGCTACTGCGGGGTGGCTTTTCGATCTTTTTGGGCTTCATGATTGTCGATTATGGGTGGAAAATTTCTCTTTGACCCCTGGATAAATTTCACTATTAACAGAAGTCCCTCTGACTTGAACACTGGTGGTAGAGTTGCGGTTGAAGTCAGATTCCTTGTTTCATTGAGAAAGTTTTTCGCCATAAAGATAATTAATGAGAGCAAAATTTTCTCATTAATTACCCAACATTTTGAATTTGAAACATAGTGTTATTCGAAGAAAAATGGCTGCAATACGGCTTCAGGTGATCTTCCCAAGGATATCGCCAATAAACCTCTTTTCAAGCCCGACCTGACCGTCACTTTCTTCATACTTCCTCAAATCTTCAAACTTTCAAATTTCTTCTTCCCTATTTTCTCTGCTCAAATCTTCCGCTTGCTTTCTCACCTCTCTTTCCCATCAATGTCGACTTCCACAGATAGTGTTGATGCCTTGGTGGGGGACTCCGGGGGCCCTAACCTAGCTCCTCTTAAGCGGGTGCGAGGGATTTCAAGCAACAAGGAATCTTCCCTACTCCTCCAACGCCGTCGTTCTAACAGGAACATTTCTATCGGTTCTGGCTTTTTAAACCAGCCTAACAATCCTTTGAACCTAGCCGATGAAGACTCTGATGTCGAGGAGACATTAGATGCGGTTTGGAGGGCTCAAGTCACAGTGGCAGAGCTTCAATCAGCTGTAGCCCTTCCTTTAGAAACCAGGGTCATCCCTGACTCCACTGTCGACCCACAGTCGATTGGCCGTCTTCGGGACAAGTATGGTATTCCTGACACTACTTCCCTAACTGTCCCCCACCTAAATTACGATGTTTTTACCCTGCCCAAAGACGTGCTCTCTATCCATGACACAACTTTTGAGAGCGGGGTGAGGCTCTCTCTTAACCCTACCCTTCGACGTGCTCTTAATGCCCTTCAGTTGACTCCACTTCAAATGAAACTCGCCTTCTGGAGGTATCTAGTCGGCTTCCTGGTATTGTGGAGGGAGAAATACGAGCTGGGTAGCGTAACCAGAGAGCCCGGGGCTGAGGAGCACGCCTTTCTTTTCCAGATCAGTAGCATGGCTAGGGTCCCACGAGGCCAATTCTATGCCAATGCCAAGAATAGGCTCAACTTTATCATCCCCGGGGCTTCAAAGAAGGACCCTGCTTGGAAAAAAGAATGGGTACTGGCGGGGGGAGACTGGAGGAGCTCCGTCTTCTTCAGCGGGTATGAGCATAAGGTTCCCACCGTCTTTAGTGACAAACCCACCTGGGGTCAGGATTCCTTACCCGATGAGTCTGAAGCCGTGCTGAAGTACATCCTAGCTTGAAACTACTTGAATCTGAAGTTTCCAACCACTGACCCCTTTGATCCCCGCAGGGTAAACAGATACTTGCTGATATCCGGTTCTACCCCTCGTAAGTATCTCGATCTATCTTGTTTTTTTTTTGTTTTTTTATTGGATGGTTCAGTTCTGATGATCGTGATTTCTTTCTCTAACAGTGTTTGTTGTTGCTCCATCTTCTCGAGAAGCCCGTCGAGCGGGGATCCCTTCTCCTCCTTCTAGATCATCCCCGGGAGCTTTCTCTAAAGTTTTGATAAAGGGGTGGGGTCAATCACTAAGATAGCTGCCCCGTTCATTCCATCCCCCTCTCCTTCCCAGGTGAAGTCCAAGATGGCTCTTCTTGCATCTCGGGCTGTGAAGGCTCTAAACCGAGGAGGGTCTGTCTCCCAAGTCGTCAATAAGTCTATTCAAACCCCCCTATCTATAGTCACTGCTCCAAACGATGCTCCCCGAGTCACATTACCCCTCTTTACAGATTCGACTATATCCCGGGCAGTCGAGGATCCCAGGGAGCTCGATACCGATATTTCTGAGGTTGCCCCTTCTTACCCCCACCAGCAATCGAGCTCGGCGAGTCAGGACGAGGTCCTAAAGTAATTTGTCACATCCTTTCTAGGCGGCAGGCTTTCTAGGATGATCGCGATGCCCGTAGACATCATGATCACCAAAGGGTCCGCCCTTCTACTCGAGGTCATTGTCATTTTTACTTCTTCATTCAGCTGCTTGACTTGTCATTTTCTAACATGATTTTCCTTTGCAGGCTTTCAAGTTTCATGTGGCCATGGGGCATCAAGTAGCCTTCCTCCGTGATTCGGCAGCTAAGGCTGAGGCTAAAGCTGAGGGAGCCATAGGATTGCTTAAGCGAGCTCAGACCCTGGTCTAGGAGATAACCTTCAGCCAACAAGGAATGGAGACCCAGCTAGCTGAGCTTCAATGCGACCATGAGAGGTTGAAGTGGGCTTTTGATCAAGAGACTCTCTAGTCAAAACGGTGACTAGCCAATGGATGACAGGAGGGGAGAGGCGAAGGCCCTGGATGTTGAGAACCAAACTTTGCATGCTCAAATTACCCAACTCCAGGCCGAGGTGGAAGACTCTTTTAGCGAGGAGTACTTCTATGCCTCTTATCTGGTTGTAGAGGCTCTTCCTCCTCCATTTGATCTCTCCAAAATTGTCGGCTGAGATAGAGCGGATGTCATGTCACGGGCTGCGGAGATGTCTTGCCCCAAAATTGATGGAGCTGGCCCTTCTAGGGAGGGAGCTGAGAAGCAGTTGGTGGTACCTGATCTGCCTCCTACTGTTCCAGCCTTTCCATTATCTGGTCCAGCCGAATCCTCGAAGAGGGTTCATAACGAGGAGCTAGAATGAGGCCTTGCTGAAGCCCGAGATCCCCCACAGTGCTTTCAGGAATGGAGTCAACAGAAAGCGAAAACATGCCTAAGTCGGTGACCAGCCTTCTTGATACAGCTATACCGCCTGAAGTTATGGCGGTGATCAATGAAATCGTGGAGGAGGATCTTGTTGACCTGGAGGCAGCCAGGGCTGATCCAAGAAGGAAGTGGAGGAAGCGGTAGATGCAGCTGATCAAGATGAGCTGCGACTGGAGAGGGGAGCAGGGGGCGAGGTCCATTCTATGGAAGAAGGAAGCTGAAGGCCCACAGAAAGATGAAGAAGCTTGAGTTCTCTACCATGTGATTTATTTTGAATGCCTTGAAAAGTGGTGGGCATCCCATCTTCAAATGTGTTTGATCTTTTATTATTATTTTTTTGTAGCCCGGAACCAGGGATTGGGCCCCCCTTGCTTGTTGTAGCCTTGTTGGGGGAAAGGCTCCCTTACTTGATAATAAAATTTTAATCTCAGGTCTAACTCTGGCTTGTATGCACTTGCTTGGTCTTCCTCTAAGTCCAGCTTTTATATCGAAAAGAGCTATCTTTGGGGGAAAAAACAAGATAAGAAAAAACTGCTGGCATTAAGCCCCCTATACCAATGAAACTCCTGGCTCAACTTCTTCAGTTGACAGTCCCCTTATTTCGTTATAGGTCTGCTGTAGTAAGTGATCACGTATCAAGGAAAATATAATGAAATAATAGGAGCATTTAGAGTTTAAGAAAATCGAGCCCTCCATCTCGGAGCTCTTTTAGGGGGCTGTAGCCCAAGTAGAACATTTAAGTAAAGACCTGTTTAGCCCTCTTCTTAGGCTCGAGATCAGGTGGGCTTCTACACTTTCAAGCTCGATTCCTTCTTGGGGGAAACAGTAGCCCGACCAAGGCATCAGGAGGGCTATCTAGCTATTTCCTGGCCTTGAGATCTAGATGGCAACTATGCTCTTACACTCAGATCCTTCTTAGGGGTGGTAACCTGACCAAGGCATCAGGAGAGCTATTTAGCTATTTAGCTATTTAGCTATTTCCTGGTCTCGAGATCTGGTTGGAAACTATGCTCTTACATTCAGATCCTTCTAGGGGGTGGTAGCCCGACCAAGGCATCAGAAGCGCTATCTAGCTATTTCCTGGTCTTAAGATCTCGATGGCAACGATACTCTTATACTCAGATCCTCCTTATGGGTGTTAGCCCAACCAAGGCATCAGGAGCGCTATCTAGCTATTTCCTGGTCTTGAGATCTGGATGGCAACTATGCTCTTACAGTTAGATCCATCTAGGGGGTGGTAGCCCGACCAAGGTATCTGGAGGACTATCTAGCTATTTCCTGGTCTTAAGATCTGCATGGAAACTATGCTCTTATACTCAGACCCTTCTTGGTGAGGGGTAGTGCCCAGCCGAGGCATCAGGAGTAGCGAAGGGGCTTTCCCTGCTAACCCCTGGTCTTGAGGCAAAAATGTCGAAACTTTCCATGTAGATCTAAATCATTGTAGGACATAGTTGAAAAATGAGTAAACAAAAAAAAAACAAACTTTATTGATATGGAAGATGGAGTACGCTACTGTCAGAAGAAAAAATAAAAGAAGCTAGTCGGAGGTCACCTGCTCTTGAGTCCCCAGTTCAAGGGTAAAATTTCCTTGGGTGATTCGCGTTCCAAGTATGGTCGATGAGTCGGCCATCCATATCCTCGAGCTTGTACGCCCCATTACGTATCACTATCTTTATTAGGTAGGGTCCTTCCCAGTTGGGCCCTAGGACCCGGTCTAACCTCTTCCTGGTGTTCAACATCACTTTCCTGAGGACTAGATCCCCTTCTTTGAAGCTACGGGCTTTAACCCTCCTGTTAAAATACCTGGCAATCTTGCCTTGGTAGATCGCTACCTTCTCAGCTATTCAATCCTTCTTTTCTTCTAGGAGGTCCAAGCTAGCTCGAAGCTTGCTTTCATTGCTTCCTGATTCGAATCGTTGGACTCTAAAGGAGGTCAAATTGTGCTCTATAGGTAGGACTGCTTCAACCCCGAAGGCCAGCGAGTAGGGCATTTCCCCGATAGTTATTCTCCTTGTAGTGCGGTAAGCCTAGAGGACCTCGGGAAGCTCCTCTACCCATCTGCCTTTCTTTTGTTGTAGCTTTTTCTTCAACAATTTCTTGATGGTTTTGTTCGTGGATTCAACCAAACCATTGGTCTGAAGGTGGGCTACTGAAGCAAACCGAAGGTCGATTCCCAAACCTTTACAGAAATCTATGAATCGGCCATTATCGAACTGTTTTTCGAGGTCGATTATGATGGCAAGAGGGGTTCCGAACCTGTAAACTACATTGGTCTTGATGAACCTTGTTGTGTTCTCTTCCAATATCTGGGAGAGTGGTCCGGCTTCAACCTATCTTGTGAAGTAGTCAATTACTACGATAGAATGCTTGGCCTGTCTTGAAGCTGTAGGAAACGGTCCAATCAAGTCGACTCCCTACATAGGAAATGGGTATGGTGAGCTAAGGGACCACAAGCGCTCTGGATAGAGGTGATTCAAGTTGGAGGCCTTCTGGCATGCCTCGCATATTTGCACCAAGTTCTTAGCATATTGATGGATGGTCGGCCAATAATACCCCACGCGGAGAACTTGATATGCCAAGGCCTCTCCACCAATATGGTTCCCAAGTTCAAAGCCCACTTGGCATCTTCAGGGTGTAGACATCGAAATAGGGAAAGGGATTGTCCTCTTCGGAATAAATGGCCATCCACCATACAATACCTGACCGAGAGCCTTTTAACCCTTCTAGCTTTATCGGGCCCCATAGGGAGTTTCCTGTCCTGTAGATATTCTGCTATTGGACCCATCCAGCATGGCTGTCTGTTCAGGGTATAAGCTTCCTTACCAGTCATAATGCTAGGTAGAGGGATTACTTGAAGAGGGACTCCGTAAGGTAGGGTCTGGCCACCATAGGCAGCTATCTTGGCTAGGACGTCAGCCCGATGATTCAGCTATCGATGTATCTAATCGATTCTAAATCCCCTAAATCTGGTCCTGAGTTGTTACACCAGTTTCAGGTAAGCGATCATGTTATCCCCTTTGGCCTGATAATCCCCGGAAACTTGGTTGACCACGAGTGAAGAGTCGCTCTTGATATTCAAGTAATCAACCCCGAGCTCTATAACAGCTTTTATCCCAGCTAGCAGGGCTTCGTAACCCGCTTCATTGTTCATGGCTTTAAATTCGAACCTGAAACAATGGCAGCACTCGGTTCCTTCTGGGTCGATGAGGATTATACCCGCTCCTCCCCCGGACTACCCGGATGCTCCGTCAGTGTAGAGAGTCCATGACTCGCAGTCCATAGAACCAGCCTTTCTAAAACATCCGGCCTTTGCAAGAACTGACGAAGGGGTTGGTCCGTCACCATTGCTATTGAATGAGCATGGAAATAAGGACGGAGTTTCCTTACCGAGGTCACCAAGGCATAAGCGAGCTTCTCTAATAGAGTATAGTTCTTTTCAGGCTTGGTTAGAGCACGACTCACATAGTAGATAGGTCGCTGGAACCTATCCCTGCATTCCTTGACTAAAGCCCCACTCACAGCGGTTTCTGAAACGGCCAAGTATATTTGGAGCTCTTCTCTAGGATTTGTCTTGACCAGCAGTGGAGGGCTTGTTAGGTATCTTTTCAAAGCTTGAAAAGCCTGTTCGCTCTCATGATCCCACTTCATGTTTCTTCCCTGCTTGATAGCTTTGAAGAATGGTAGGCACTTATCGGTAGACTGGGAGATGAACCTGTTGAGCGCTGCCACTTGACCGGTCAAGGCTTGAACCTATTTAAGAGATATAGGGGATTCTAGATCCAGGATAGCCATGATTTTTTCTGGGTTAGCCTCTATGCCTCTCTCGTAGACCATGAAGCCCAGAAACATCCCGCAGTTACCTAAAAGGCGCATTCGAAAGGGTTCAACCTCATCTGGTTTTCCCTTAGGATCATGAAGGTCCTACGAAGGACATCTAGGTGGCCTTCCGAGGTTGAAGATTTAGTGATCATGTCATCGATGTACACCTCCATCGACCTTCCAATTTCGGGCTTGAACAAACGGTTAACTAACCGCTGGTAAGTAGCTCCTGCATTTTTGAGCCCGAAAGACATCACCTTGTAGCAGTACAGGCCTTACGCGGTGATGAAGCTGGTCTTTTCTTGGTCCGTAGGATTCATCATAATCTGATTGTAGCCAGAAAATGCATCCATGAAGTTCAGGAGCTTGTTCTTGGAGCTGGAATCCACCAACTAATCAATTTTGGGGAAGGGAAACTGTCCTTTAGGCATGCCCGGTTGAGGTCGGTGTAGTCCACGCACATGCACCACTTCCCATTTGCCTTTGTGACCATAACCACGTTAGCGATCCATTCGGGGTAACAGGCTTCTCGAATGAAGCCAGCCTAGGTGAGTTTATCCACCTCTTCTTAAACCGCCACATTTCTTTAAGTGTTGAAGTGGTACAATTTCTGTTTGACATGCTGGAAGGTCGGATCCACCGCCAGTCGATGTACAGCTAATGTCATCCGGATCCCAGGCATCTCCGCATGACTCCAGGCAAAAGTATCGTTGAATTCCATGAGAAGCATAATCAAGCCCTCTTTCATTCCTGGCTCAAGGGTAGCTCCGATCTTGACGACCTTCGATGGATCGCTTAGTCGAACAGGAATCTCCTCTAACTTATCGACTGGATGGCCGTTGGCCCATTCCTTTCTCTGTTCTTCCATTTCAGGCACCACAAGGCCTTCTTCAAGACAATTGGTAAAACCCGAGTCTCCCAGGTTTAGTACTGGAGTTATCCCACCTTGGATAGTCGTCACTAGGGCGAGTTGTTTGGCTAGAGTTGTTGGGTTGGTTGACACTGCGTAGTATTTCCTAGCTGCTTGTTGATCACCCCGAACATTCCCCACCTTGTCTCCTACTAGGAACTTCAGTACATTGTGGTAAATAGAGATGAACCCTTTCAAGGATGACAGGAATGGCCACCCTAACATTGCATTGTAGGTCTAAAGGGTATCCACCACTACGAAGTCGGTCATGATTTTTTGCTAGAGAGGTGCGTCTCTGATGATCATTGGTAGGATTTTTGATCCTATGGGTGTGATGGAGTCCCCAGTGAACCCATATAATGGAGCAGTACAACTGTTATAGCACCATTGCTTCAAGTTTAGTTTTTCCAAAGTGTCTTTGAACAGAACGTCGACGCTGCTATCTCTGTCGACGAGCACGCGGTGCACCATGAAGTTGGCAATTTGTACTGTGATGACCATGGGGTCATCATGTGGCTGGACGGTGTTAAAGACATCTGCTTCGGTGAAAATGATCCTTGACAGCTGGGAGGGGTTGGTTGGTCTCTGGTCGACCTTTAAGATATCCTGCCCCTAGTCCGTACTAGGGAGCATGGTTTTTCCTGGAATTGTTGGAGGTACCGGCTAGAGTGGGACCTCCGCTGATAGTATGTATTACCTGAATCTGTTGTATCAGATCCATCTGCTCTCCATTCCTCTTCTCAGCATGCTCTCGGATCTCGGCTTGCACCTCCCTTCCAGTCTGAATGTTCTCCCTGACTTGTTGTAAGAACTCTATCAAACATCCTTCCCTTATCAAAGCCTCAATCTGGTTCCGCAGGTTGTAGCATTCTGAAGTGTTGTGCTCTACGTCCTCGTGAAAGTTACAATATGTATAAAAATTTCTTTTACAGATCGGGGCTTTCGTAGGAGCGGGCTTCTGTAACAAACCCTTGTCCCGAATGGCGAGGCAGACTGATTCTCGGGATGCATTTAAGGGAGTCTAATGGTCGTACCCCCTCTTATCGTGGGCTATAGGGGCAACTGTCTTAGGAGGTGGTAAAGATTGAGGAAGAGCACATTTATCCGGATACCTTTCTGATCTGGGCTGTGGAAGAGGGAAACCGTATGATGATTTTTTAAAGGGTTTGTTCCAGTTTTTCTGAGCTTGCTCGGGTCTGGGAGCTTCCTTCTTTTATCTCTTTTCAGCTCTCAAGTCGTCATGCCCCATCTTGACCTTGAGTTGTTCGTCGACATCAATCTGTTCCAGAGCCCGATCATAGGCTTCCTGGTAGGTTTCCGAAGGTCGCTTGGCAAAAGACCGGAATAGTTTTCCCGGCCATAAGTTTCTTCTGAAGTTGGCAAGGGTTTCTCTCTCGGTGAAGACCCCTATCTGGATGACTTCCTTGTGGAACCGCTCAACATAACCCCGGAGAGTTTCCCCTCTCTCCTGGATCACGTATTGTAGATGAATCGGGTCCTTCAGTTAGGGCTTAACTCCCTGGAATTGTGAGCAAAAATCGGTTGATAATTTGGTGAAGGAATCCACGCTCCCAGCTGGTAGTTTCCCAAACTAGGTCTTAGCATAATCAATGAGTGTAGTGGGGAACATTCTAGCGTCCCTGGTTGTGTTCCGGACCTCCATCTATTGAACGAAGTTCTCTAAATGGCTCAGAGGATCTTCTGTCCCGGAGAACCTATCAGCTTGCTTTTTGAACTTAGGCTGGAGCTCTGCCTCCTGAATCCTTCTGGTGAAGGGGGCGTTCATTTCACTTAGAGGATCTTTCTTGTCCTCCTTGTACTTCCCCTTCTTCATCAATTGGACCTCTATCTGTAGCTTTGCCAACTGGTCCCTTAGTCGCTTGCTTCCGGATTTCCTTGAGTCGATCTCGGATTCCTCACCATCAGATCCCTCTAATGAACTGGCGACCTCTACCCAGTTCATTCTTCTGAGGGGGCTCGCTCGGGGGCTTTGCTGACTTTCTTCTTCTCTACCCCGGGCTTCCCTTTTTGTAGTCATTGGGTGGAGGTGCTCTTCCCGTCCCCAGGAAAAAAACATCTGCCGCGGATCTAACTTGTCTTTGTTGGTAGCGTGGCAGCGCTTTGGGAACATGGGGCATGGGCCGTAGCCTATTCCAGATAAAGGTTGAGAACCCCATTCTGTTACAAGTGGATTCCCGAGGGGCAAGTCCCAGGTGATCAAATGCGGGTTGCCTAGCCTCAGGCCTGCTTGACTCCCATTATTGCATAGACCCGTTTGTTGGATAGCGATAGCCTCAGCGAGTAGTCGAAGGTGGACGTTCTCTATAATAGCAGCCGCTTGTTGGTCAAGCTCTACCTGGCTTCCCAGAGGGGGATCCAGAACCCGTACAGTAGCTGGCTGGGTGGGAATATGGCTATGGAGCCCGGATTTTCTTCTTTTCCTCAAGACCTTTCGTGTCGATGTAGTAGAAGGTTGCCCAAGGTGCCTTACTGCCCTTGTGAAGAGCAGAGCCTCATGATGACTTTGAAATAACGAACTTTTTGAATGTAAAAAGAAGGTGGAGTGAGAGGTTTCCCACAGACGGCACCAGAGAGTGTTGACTATAAATTTGCTTAAGATAAGAAATTCATGTTAACACCCTTAAGACCACTACCATAAAAGTGATGGCCGGGGTCGGTACCATTGGTTCCTGACCTAGTTAAGAGATAGGTGGGAGGCTGAAATGTAATAACAGTAAATGGGAGCTTTATTATTGATATATTGATTCAAGATACAAATAGCTCTCTTGTTTGCTCACAGTCTCTCGGAGGTGTAGAGTGGTGGCAACTCGGTGCCTGTCGAATAGTGGAGATAAAGGTAACCGTGTTCTGAATCCTGAATTTATGCCTTCCCCTCTCTATCTTATATGTTGTTTCCTTTTTGTAAATGTTGTTCTCTATTTTCCGATGTATCTCCCCTTGTCTCTCCTTGGCTTCAACTACTTATATCGTCCAAGTAGGTTTTTAATCCGTAAATACGTTACCGTGATCCCATGAATCCGTTCCCTCCTTATTGAGCTGGATTCATTATTTGAATTTGAATTTGAATTTGTTAATAGCAAAATTTGGCTACGGACCAAAGAAGAATTTTTCACCTCCCAGCCTTCCTGCAAGTGTCCGAATTCGGGCTTATTTGAAGGGGTGTCAAGGTCCCCGAGGTCAAGCTACCACGCGATCCTACAGGAGCAAGGCGAAACTGCCAATACCATCTGACCATCTCGCACGTGTCTAGGCTTACCAAATAAAGCCCGACGAGACCGCGTCAAGCTTTTTATACCAGGATAAAGCCCGAAGCTAGGTCGACATGAAAGGATTTGGGTCCCCCGACATCAAGGTATCTCATGACACTCTCATAGAGCTTGCTACTACCTCTACTTTCACTAGGAGACCTTGAAGGTGCCGAACTTGTCTTGCAAAGGAACTTTTGCCTCATCGAGGTATAATCTCTACCTGTCCTGGCATAAAAGGAAGAAGCCCAAAAAGTCCCGTCGTTACCAAAAGTGCCAAGATCCACTGTAGATCCTGGTAAAGTTAAATCAAGTAGCAAGAGCAGTACTCGAGCGTACCTCTCCACCCTTCTAGAAGTGAGCCAAGGTCGCCTGTTTATGGTAAACACCTTACCAGGGCTTGCCAGCCAAGCCCGCTACCCCGCTAGGAAGCCTGCATAATTTGGTCAAGCTCAATGATAAAGCTCGGCGTAGCTAAACCAAGCTTCCAACTACAAAGCTGGAACCCTATGGGATATTTCGCCCCTAAAATGGTTAGCACAAGTTCCATGGGAAAACCATCAACTATCTCTGTGACAATCGAGAGGTCCCCGGGGGACCCCGCTAGTGTACTGGATCCTAGGGTAATTCGCCCTCAAGGAATATCAAATGTCACCTCGGGTAACCTCCATGAAGTACCTCTCCAAAGTGACATGCAGAACTAGAGCTCTCCTCTCGGCAATGTAGAAAGAGAGGATTGACTTCCATGACATTTAAAGTACCATTAATGAGGTCAACCCCATTAATGGAGGCAGTCAACCCAGTTAATTACATGATCAACACCATTAATAAGAGAATATTCAACTCTTTAATGGCCATCATTAGTGAAAGAGTCCAAAGAGGAAACAAATACCTTTTCCTCTCCAAGATATCCTCCACAACTTATTATTGGGGGACAACTATAATAGAAAATCTCGCATATCAAGGAAGGATGAGTCTGAAGAGAAAACAATCATATCTTGTCCGAGATAATAGCTACAAGCCGATCAACTACATTAAAGGAAGGATCATATTCGATAAGGAAACAAAGACTAATTGAAGAGTCTCAGACTTGCACGCCAAGGTGGTCATCATGTATAAATATGCCTGTAAAAGGCATATTATATCGATCTCCGATCAATGACAGAAGACACATGCTTCGTTAAAAGTTCTCTCTACATAATCATTGTATATGTACAGCGACCGGGAAAATATCGGTTTACATTCGACTACCATTGTAAGCTCTCCGGAGCAACTACGTTTTATTACTTCACCATCTTTGTAAGCTCCCTGAAGCATTCTTTGATATATACATAAGGAACGGTATTCCTCCTTCCTCCGGATACTGTCTTGGGGTTTTTGAGCATGTGATCACTCGTGATGCTTTTTCCCCCCTTGGTCAGTCCACCTCCTTCTACAAAAGATTTGTGTTTCTCTTACCTGTGTCCTGTATAATGCATGCGTATATGAGTGCGAGCTAGATTCCTACCTCGCTGGACCTAGAGCTCTTATCTTCCAATCTACAAGCTAAAGTCGCATATCAAGATGAGTAGAAACCACCCAGACCAGCTTGAAGGAAGTCGATGGGCTCTCCTGCATTATCTCTATGGCAGAAATCAAGCTCTCTAACACTGGAGCTAGATAAGCCCCCTCCTTACTTGCTATCTAGGTCGGGGAGTTATAAGATGGAATCGGACTCCATACCCGGGCTCCAGGTACCATGACAGGCTCTGACCCCGACTGAGGACCAGGATCAAGATCAACCCCTTCACATCAGCAAGAGAACCTCAAGCTCCCCATATCTACTTCATAAGCACGAAGCCCGATAGGTAGGATGGCTTGTCTCCTACCTCCCATTTCATCCTCCTTCATATTCATACAAGATCATGTCAGGTATCAACGATACCAACCCTAGCCACCACCTCTGTGGAAGTGGTCTCAAGGGTGTTAATGGGGATTTCTCATCCTAAACAAATTTCCCGTTAACACTTTCTGGCGCCGTCTGTGGGAAATTTCCACACCCTTTTTGAAAGCCTCCGTGTCTCTACATGAATATCATTATACTATCAAGGTAACAGATTCATTGTTCATGGAATATCATTTACTACTTACGATATCCTTTCTCCATACTTGTTTGTATCGCCTACGCATCGCGTGTGGTGCCCATTTTGTCATTTAACGAGTTTTGTTTGATGTGGAACGAGTATGATACGTGGGATGCATGGTGGAAACGGCCTACTACACCATCCTATTTAAGAAATGTTGCTCATCTATTGGTAAGCCCCTCTACAGTAACTCCGCGCCTGGAGGTCTCTTCCACAATAGACATGCCCCGGTACTATTATAGCTCAGCAGAGCCGTACATATCTAGCTCCTCTATAGCTGATTTGCTTCGATACGTCTAGAGCTCCTATGCAGTAAAGTTACACATTTCATGTTTCTTTACCGAGGATTATCTTCGTACCAGTATATATCCTTTACACGAAATCCTTTATGCGGTTTCGCACTTGGAATACTCCTTCACAACTAGACAACACCAATATCTGGAGAGCTTTTGTACAGTAGAGTTGCATCTCTCCTGCTATTTTGCAGCAAATTCGCTCTGCCACCTGTGTATCACCTATCAAGCAGATCCAATAGGCTTCGACCTATTCATACGGATCCCCTCATGCCTCTGAATCTGTTCTTCATAAGCTCCTAGGTAGCTGTAGCATGTCAACTCATGAATCCGAAAAGCCAACTCAGCTATGTAGCCTTTAGAGCAACATCACTAGTAGAGGCTTAGTGGCTCCTCACTTCGTGTACCGGACCGATCAACGCCCAAGTGAGCCACAGAGCTCCTGATTCATTCTAGCAGGGTCCAGAGCTTTCTCTTAATTGCTGGGGACTTCTAGGATCCCAAGCAAGCTTCTGGACCAGTACCATACCGGTGGCTTCGTTCCATATATACTAGGCCATTCATTACCCTAGCAAGCCACCAAAGCCAGATCCGATCGAAGAGATCCCAGAAGCTTCCCACTATTGATAAGGCCTCCCACGTGCCTAAGCAAGCTTCTGAAGCAATAGCACCGCGACAAAACCTGTGGCTTCGCTCTATATGTACCGAGTCATTCATCGCCCCAGCAAGCCAATGAAGCCTGATCTGATCAAAGAGAGCCCAGAGGTTTTCCACTCTTGGTAAGGCCTCCTACACGCCTAAGCAAACCTCTGGAGTAACAGCCTCACTGTAAGGCCAAGTGGCACCTCACTTCTTACAACGGGTCGTTCAACGCCTAAGTGAGCCACTAAATTCTTGGTTCATTCCAGGAGGGTCCAGAGTTTTCTCTCAGCTGTTGGGGACTTCTAGGATCCCAAGCATGCTTTTGGACCAGTACCAGACCGGTGGCTTCGCTCCATATTTACTGGGCCATTCAACGCCCTAGCAAGCCACCGAAGCTTGATCCGATCAAGGAGATCTCAGAAGCTTCCCACATTTGGTAAGGACTCCTATGTGCCTAAGCAAGCTTCTAGAGCAGTAACTCCGCTACAAGAACGGTGGCTTTGCTCTATACGTACGAGGTAATTCATCACCTCAGCAAGCCACTGAAGCCCGATCTGATCGAGGAGAGCCCAGAGGTTTCCCACTTTTGGTAAGGCATCCTACATGCCTTAGCAAACCTCTAGAGTAGCAGCCTCACTGTAAGGTCTAGTGGCTCCTCACTTCTTACACCGGGTTGGTCAACACCAAAGTGAGCCACCAAATTCTTGGTTCATTCCAAGAGGGTCTAGAGATTTCTCTCAGTTGTTGGGGACTTCTATGATCCCAAGCATGCATCTGGACCAGTACCTGACCAGTGGCTTTACTCTATGTTTACTAGGCCATTCAGTGCCCTAGCAAGCCACCGAAGCCCGATCTGATCGCGGAGCTCTCAGAAGCTTCCCACATTTGGTAAGGCCTCCCATGTGCCTAAACAAGCTTCTAGAGAAGTAGCACCGTTGCAAGACCAGTGGCTTCGCTCTATATTTACTGGTTTATTCATCACCCTAGCAAGCCATCGAAGACCGATCTAATCGAGGAGAGCCCAGAGGTTTCCCACTCTTGGTAAGGTCTTCTACATGCCTAAGCAAACCTTTGGAGTAGCAGCCTCACTGTAAGGCCCAGTGGCTCCTCACTTCTTACACCAAAACGGTCAACGTCCAAGTGAGCCACTAAATTCTTGGTTCATTCCAGGAGGGTCCGGAGCTTTCTCACTGTTGCTGAGGACTTCTAGGATCCCAAGCATGCTTCAGGACCAGTACCAGATAGGTGGCTTCACTTCATGTTTACTGGGTCATTCAACACCCTAGCAAGCCACTGAAGCTTGATCCGATCGAGGAGTTCTCAGAAGCTTCCCAAATTTGGTAAGGCCTCCTACGTGCCTAAGCAAGCTTCTAGAGCAGTAACACTGCTACAAGACCGGTGGATTTGCTCTATATGTACCGAGTGATTCATCGACATAGCAAGCCACAGATGCCCGATCTGATCGAGGAGAGCCCAGAGGTTTCCCACTTTTGGTAAGGCCTCTTACATGCCTAAGCAAACCTCTGGAGTAGCAGACTCACTATAAGGCCATATGGCGCCTCACTTCTTAAACCAGGCCGGTTAACACCCAAGTGAGCCACTAAATTCTTGGTTCATTCGAGGAGGGTCCAGAGCTTTCTCTCAGTTGTTGGGGACTTCTAGGATCCCAAGCATGCTTCTGGACCAGTACCAGACTAGTGGCTTCGCTCTATGTTTACTAGGCCATTTACCACCTAAGCAAACCACCTAAGCCCGATCCGATCGTGGAGTTCTCAGAAGCTTCCCACATTTGGTAAGGCCTCCTACGTACCTAAGCATGCATCTAGAGAAGTAGCACCGCTACAAGACCGGTGGCTTCGCTCTATATGTACCGGGTCATTCATTGCCCTAGCAAGCCACCGAAGCCCGATCTGATCGAGGAGAGCCCAGAGGTTTCCCACTATTTGTAAGGTCTTCTACATGCCTAAGCAAACCTCTGGAGTAGCAGCCTCACTGTAAGGCAAAGTGGAGCCTCACTTCTTACACCGTGCCGGTCAACGCTTTATTGAGCCACTAAATTCTTGGTTCTTTTCAGATGGGTCCAAAGCTTTCTCTCTGTTTCTGGGGACTTCTAGGATCCCAAGCATGCTTCTGGACCAGTACCATACCGGTGGCTTCACTCAATGTTTACTGGGCTATTCAATGCCCTAGCAAGCCACAGAAGCCCGATCAGATCGAGGAGTTCTCCGAAGCTTCCCACATTTGGTAAGGCCTCTTACGTGCCTAAGCAAGCTTCTAGAGCAGTAACACCGCTACAAGACTGGTGACTTTGCTCTGTATATACAGGTTCATTCATCGCCCTAGCAAGCCATAGAATCCCGATCTGATCGAGGACTGCCCAGAGGTTTCTTACTTTCAGTAAGGCCTCCTACATGCCTAAGCAAATCTTTGGAGTAGCAGCCTCACTTCTTACACCGGATCAGTCAACGCCCAAGTGAGCCACTAAATTCTTGGTTCATTCCAGGAGGGTCTAGAGATTTCTTTCAATTACTGGGGACTTCTAGGATCCCAATCAAGCTTCTGGACCAGTACCGGACCAGTGGCTTCGCTCCATGTTACTGGGCCATTCGAAGCCCTAGTAAGCCACTGAAGCTCTATCCGATCGAGGAGCTCTCAAAAGCTTCCTATATTTGGTAAAGCCTCCTATAGGCAAACTTCTAGAGCAGTAGCACCGCTACAAGACCAGTGGCTTGGCTCTCTATGTACCGGGTCATTCATCGCCCTAGCAAGCCACCGAATCCTGATCTGATCGAGGAGAGCTAAGAGGTTTCCCACTCTTGGTAAGGGATCCTACATGCCTAAGCAAACCTCTAGAGTAGCAGCCTCTCTGTAAGGCCTAGTGGCGCCTCACTTCTTACACCGGGCCGGTCAACGCCCAAGTGAGCCACTAAATTCTTGGTTCATTCTAGGAGGGTCCAGAGCTTTCTCCCAGTTGCTTGGGACTTCTAGGATCCTAAGCATGCTTCTGGACCAGTACCAGACCGGTGGCTTCGTTCCAAGTTTACTGGGCCATTCAACTCCCTAGCAAGCCACGGAAGCCACAGAAGCTTCCCACATTTGGTAAGAACTCCTACGTGCCTAAGCAAGATTATAGAGTAGTAACACGGCTATAAGACCGGTGGCTTTGCTCTATATGTATTGGGTCATTCATTGCCCTAGCAAGCCACCGAAGCCTGATCTGATCGAGGAGAGCCCTGATGTTTCCCACTCTTGGTAAGGTCTTCTACATGCCTAAGCAAACCTCTGGAGTAGCAGCCTCACTGTACGGCAAAGTGGAGCCTCACTTCTTACACTGGGTCGGTCAATTCCCAATTGAGCCAAAAAATTCTTGGTTCTTTTCAAGAGGGTCCAGAGCTTTCTCTCTGTTGCTGGGGACTTCTAGGATCCCAAGCATGATTTTGGACCAGTACCATACCGGTGGTTTCACTCTATGTTTACTGGGCCATTTAACGCCCTAGCAAGCCACCGAAGCCCGATCCGATCGAGGAGTTCTCTGAAGCTTCCCACATTTGGTAAGGCTTCATACGTGCCTAAGCAAGCTTTTAGAGCAGTAACACCGCTACAAGACCGGTTACTTTGCTCTGTATGTACAGGGTCTTTCATCGCCCTAGCAAGCCACAGAAGCCGATCTGATCGAGGAGATCCCAGAGATTTCCAACTTTCGGTAAGGCCTCCTACATGCCTAAGCAAACATCTGGAGTAGCAATCTTACTTCTTACACCGGACCGATCAACTCCCAAGTGAGCCACTAAATTCTTGGTTCATTCCAGGAGGGTCCAGAGATTTCTCTCTGTTGCTGGGGACTTCTAAGATCGCAATCATACTTATTGACCAGTACCAGACCAGTGGCTTCGCTCCATGTTACTGGGCCATTCAAAGCCCTAGTAAGCCACTGAAGCTTAATCCGATCGAGGAGTTCTCAGAAGCTTTCCATATTTGGTAAGGCCTCCTATTAGCAAACTTCTAGAGCAGTAGCAACGCTACAAGACCGGTGGCTTGGCTCTCTATGTACCGGATCATTTATTGCCCTAGCAAGCCACTGAAGAACGGTCTAATTGAGGAGAGCCCCGAGGTTTCCCACTCTTAGTAAGGGCTCCTACATGCCAAAGCAAACCTCTGGAGTAGCAGTCTCACTGTAAGGCCTAGTGGCGCCTTACTTCTTACACCAGGCCAGTCAACGCCCTAGTGAGCCACAAAATTCTTTGTTCATTCCAGGAGGTTCCAGAGCTTTCTCTCTGTTACTGGGGACTTCTAGGATCCCAAGCATGCTTCTGGACCAGTACCAGACCTGTGGCTTCGTTCCATGTTTACTGGGCCATTCAACGCCCTAGCAAGCCACCGAAGCCTGATCCGATCGAGGAGTTCCCAGAAGCTTCCCACATTTGGAAAGGCCTCCTACGTGCCTAAGCAAGATTATAGAGCAGTAACACCGCTACAAGACCGGTGGCTTTGCTCTATATGTACCGGGTCATTCATCGCCCTAGCAAGCCACCGAAGCCCGATCTGATCGAGGAGAGCCCTGATGTTTCCCACTTTTGGTAAGGCCTCTTACATGCCTAAGCTAACCTCTGTAGTAGCAGCCTCACTGTAAGGCCTAGTGGCTCCTCACTTCTTACACCGGGCCGGTCAACGCCTAAGTGAGCCACTAAATTCTTGGTTCATTCCAAGAGGGTCCAGAGCTTTCTCTCAATTATTGGGGACGTCTAGGATCCCAAGCATGCATCTTGATCAGTACCAGACCGGTGGCTTCACTCTATGTTTACTTGGCCCTTTATCGCCCTAGCAAGCCACCAAAGCCTGATCCGATCGTGGAGTTCTCTGAAGCTTCCCACATTTGGTAAGGCCTCCTATGTGCTTAAGCATGCTTCTAGAGTAGTAGCACCGCTACAGGACCGGTGGTTTCGCTCTATATGTACTAGGTCATTCATCACCCTAGCAAGCCACCGAAGCCCGATCTGATCGTGTAGAGCCCAGAGGTTTCCCACTCTTGGTATGGCCTCCTACATGCCTAAGCTAACCTCTGGAGTAGCAGCCTCACTGTATGGCAAAGTAGCTCCTCACTTCCTATACAGGGCCAGTCAACACCCAATTAAGCCACTGAGCTCCTGTTTCATTCCAGTATGGTCCAGAGACTCATTTCAATTACAGGGGACTCCAAAGATCCCAAGCATGCTTCTGGATTAGTACCAGAAAGGTGGCTTCGCTCCATGTTTACTGGGCCATTCACCGCCCTAGCAAGCCATTGAAGCCTGATCTGATCGAGGATAACTTAGAGGCTTCTCACATTTTACGTGGTCTAGAGCTTTCACTCAGTTGTTGGGGGCTCCTTGAAATCCTAAGTATGCCACAGGACCGGTACCAAACAGGTAGCCCATCTCTATTCATATATGGTCATCCAATGCTCAAATGAGTCATCACTCATCCCGGAGGGGTCCAAAGTCTTCTCTCAGTCACGGGAAACTTCTAGATCCCGAGTATGTCTCTAGACAGTTACTAGGCCAGTGTCTCCTCTCCACTTGTATACGGCCATTCATCACCCTAGCGAGCTACCTTGGTCTCGATCTACCTCTCTGAGCCAGCTTCCACCACCTTGGTTGGATCAACTTCAATCAGCCTTGACCTCTATCTCCTCTGTTGGATCATTCGAGATCACTCTTATCTCACTTACCTCTCCTACATTGGTAACACCAATCTGGACCTCTACTTTGATAGATTTAGATAGAGAGGTAGGCAGACTTGAAGCCCCTCATGCATTTACAGCTGCAGAGGACTTCAAGGTAGTTCCTACCCCAACATGACTAGACATGAAAGCAGAAATGGGAACCAAGTCCTCCTCATCAACTGTGCATCCATCGTCTTAATAAAGTCTGTCTTCAGTCGGAGCGAACCCAGGTAACTCTCAGCTTTCTCTGTGATCTACTTAAGGTATCCATATTTCAATAATGATCAGGTCAGAGGGAAGAAGAGCTCGAGCTGCCTAGGAAACAACACAGAAGCGTCTTTCAGCAATTGAAGCACCTTGGCTTCCAAGGCAGCCACGCTGCCAGGTAGAGTTTAAACCACTCCCTCAAGATTTTAACTCCTTCTTCAGAGCAATCCTCGCATGGTATGATGCATGGACCCGAGTCTCTCCAAATCATATGCATGTTGGATCCACTCTCGGGTTACCTACACATTAGCCATGGTTGCCTCAATTCTGGCCATGTTATTTTTCAAAACAACTGTGCCCTTTATTACCATGGTAAGCTCCTCTTCCTTTTGGTTTGACGTCACCTAAGAAAGTAGTTTTCTCCATCCGAAACATCTACTTCTGGATCAATCGGGGCTTCCCGGCCATATGAAAAACCACCTCAGTTGTGGTCTTTATTTAAGGGGGAAGCTCCCTCTTCGAATTGATCATCTACTGCACCATGGGAGTTCGAGCCCGGGTCTACTTCAGCAACCCAAGACTTGCCAGCTACGATGGGAACATACACAACCATCTCAGCAGCTTTCTTCTTAATCCCCTCCATTTTCCGTCCATCAATGACTCTTAAGTCAAATAGGGGAAGTAGAGCCATCTCTACCTAGAAGGTTGTGACGAAGTAACTATCCTCCTTGGCTTGCACAAGCTCGACCTTAGCAAACACCAGCTTGCTCTCGAAGATTATCATACTGATGGCTCTTCTCCATTTGTACTGGGCCATCCAATGCCCTAGTGAGCCATCGAGGTCTCAATCCACTCTGGGAGCACCTAAAAGTCCTGATTCTTTCATAGTGGGGTCTCAACCTCTATTACGATTGCTGAAAAATCTCATCTACCCCAAACAGACTTCCAAACCGGTTACATCACTTGGGGACTAGATGCTCAATATTTTCTCAGTTCTCCAGTGAGAGGGGCGATGACCCCAGTGTTAGACCATTTCCCTAAGTTCGCAATAAAAAACATCTTTTACGGAAAGCCATTCTACTATCTACACTAATAATGAAGATCATCTCAAAAGATTCTACTTGTGAAAAAACTCTTAGAGCGAGACTTGTTATCAACCGATACCACTATACGTTGATACAACTTCGTATCGGCTCGTCATGAGTTTGCATCTCCTTCGATTTTGGTATCCGTAATAGATTTCATGTGATCACTGTCACTTGGAGAGCTACACCACACTTCCGATGCCCTGGACCAGATCAAATCCTTTCAGAAGGATCACCATTACCAAGAGAGCTACACAACACTCCTAATGCCCTGGATCGGATCGAATCCCTCCAGAGGATCACCTTGACTAGGAGAGCTAGATAGCCCTCCTAATGCTCTGGACAGGATTAATCCCTCAAGGAGGATTGCCATACTATTTCTACAGTGATCTCCTTAAGACCAGAGACTGGTCGGGGAAGCCCCCTCACTGCCTTTGATGCCTCGGCCAGGCACCACCCCCCGCCAAGAAGGGTCTGAATGTAAGAGCATAGTTGCCATTCAGATCTCGAGACCAAGGATTGATCGGGGGAGCCTTCTCATCACCCTGATGCCATGGTCGGGTTACCTCCCCCAAGAAGGATCCGATTGTAAGTGCAGAGTTGCTATCCGGATCAAAATACCAGGATATAACTAGATAGCTCTCCTGATGCCTTGGTCCGGCTAAGACCCACAAGAAGGATCCGAATGTAAGTGCATAGTTTCCATCCAGATCAAAATACTAGGATATAACTAGATAGTGCTCCTGATGCCTTGGTCGGGCTACGACCCTCAATAAGGGTCTGAGTGTAAGAGCATAGTTGCCATCCAGATCAAAATACCGGGATATAGCTAGATAGCGCTCCTGATGCCTTGGTCGGGCTTTGACCCCCAAGAAGGGTATGAGTGTAAATGCATTGTTGCCATTCGGATCAAAATACCAGGATATAGCTAGATAGCGCTCCTGATGCCTTGGTCAGGCTACGACCCCCAAGAAGGATCTGAATGTAAGAGCATAGTTGCCATCCAGATCAAAATACCAGAATATATCTAGATAGCACAACCAAGGCCGCCCAAGAAGTGTCTGAGTGTAAGCGCATAGTTGTCATCCTAATCAAAATACCCGGATATAGCTAGATAGTGCTTCTGATACCTTGGCCGGGCTACGACCCCCAAGAAGGGTCTGAGTGTAAGAGCTTAGTTGCCATCTGGATCGAAATACCAGGATATAGCTAGATAGCGCTCCTGATGCCTTGGTGGGGCTACGACCCCCAAAAAGGGTCTGAGTGTAAGAGCATAGTTGCCATCCAGATCAAAATACCAGGATATAGCTAGATTGTGCTCCTGATGCCTTGGTCGGGATACAACCCCTAAGAAGGATCCGAATGTAAATGCATAGTTGCCATCCGGATCAAAATACCAAGATAAAGCTAGATAGCGCTCATGATGCCTCGATGGGCAATGACCCCCAAGAAGGGTCTGAGTATAAGAGCATTGTTGCCTTCCAGATCTCGATACCAGAATAAAGCTAGATTGTGCTCTTGATACCTTGGTCGGGATACAACCCCTAAGAAGGATCCGAATGTAAATGCATAATTGCCATCCGGATCAAAAGACCAGGAAATAGTTAGACAGCGCTACTGATGCCTTGGTCGGGCTACAACCCCCAAGAAGGATCTAAGTATAAGAGCATTGTTTCCATCCAGATCTCGATACCAGGATATAGCTAGATAGCACTCCTGATGCCTTTGTCGGGCTAAGACCTCCAAGAAGGATCTAAGCGTAGAAGCATAGTTACCTGCTAGATCACAAGATCAGAAAAACCAAAAGGTAATGCTGCTGCCTTGGCCGGGACAACCCCGTTAGAAAGGATCTAAATGGCATAGATGCCTACAAGAATCATTTCGCCAGCTCATCTAAGTACCGTGATTCCTGGAAAAGTAACTCTAGGTACCCATATTAACCACAGAAGTTTCATCCGACATGATCAAGCAATACGTTCATTTGTTTTGCAGGAATGAGCTGTACCTAGGTCCTCTAAGCCAATCACTGGGAACGATACTGGTTACCAATAAAAAGGTCAAGCAAAATTCTTCATGTAATACAAGATTCAGACTCGAACAACAAATACTTACCGGTGTTCAAGTCAGAGTGGACTTCTGTTAATAGCAAAATTTGGCTAGTGACCAAAGAAGAATTTTCCACTTTCCAGCCTTCCTGCAAGGGTCTGAATTCGGGCTTATATGACGGGGGTGTCAAGGTCCCCGAGGTCAAGCTACCATGCAATCCTACAGGAGCAAGGCAAGGCCGCCCATACCATCTGAGCATCTCGCACGTGTTCAAGCTTACCAAATAAAGCCAGACGATACCGCGTCAAGCTCCTTATACCAGGATAAATCCCGAAGCTAGGTCTACACTCTTCTAAAGCATGCAAGGAGACCTTCAAGGTGCCGAACTTGTTATGCAAAGGCGTTCCTGCCTCGTCGAGGTATAATCTCAACCTGTCTGAGCATAAAAGGAAGAATCCTATAAAGTACCATCATTACCAAAAATGCCAAGATCCACTGTATATCCAGGTATGGTTAAATCAAGTAGCAAGAGCAGTACTCGAGCATACCTTTCCACTCTTCCAGAAGCGAGCCAAGGTCGCCTGTTTAAGGAAAACACCTTACCAGGGCTTGCCAGCCAAGCCCGCTACCCCGCTAACCCGCTACCCTGCTAGGAAGCCTGCATAATTATCAAGCTCCCAAGTACAAGGTTGGAACCCTACGGGATATTTCGCCCCAAAAATGGTAGTACAAGCTCCATGGGAAAACCAGCATCTAGCTCCGTGACAATTGAGAGGTCCCCGGGGGACCTCGCCAGTGTACTGGATCCTAGGGTACCTCGCCCTCAAGGAATATCAAATGTCACCTCGGGTAACCACCATAAAGTACCTCTCCAAAGTGACATGCAGAACTAGAGCTCTCCTCTCGGCAAAGTGACATGCAGAATTGACTTCCATGACATTTAAAGTACCATTAATGAGGTCAACCGCATTAATGGAGGCAGTCAACCCAGTTAATGACAAGATCAACACCATTAATAAGAGAATATTCAACTCTTTAATGGCTATCATTAGTGAAAGAGTCCAAAGAGGAAAAAAATACATTTTCCTCCAATATATCCTCCACAATCGATTATTGTGGGTCAACTATAACAGAAAATCCCGCCTATCAAGGAAGGAAGACTCTGAAGAGGAAACAATCATATCTTGTTCGAGATAATAGCTACAAGTCGATCAACTACATTAAAGGAAGGATCGTATTCGATAAGCAAACAAAGACTAATTGAAGAGTCCCGGACTTGCACGTCAAGGTGGTCATCATGTATAAATATGCCTGTAAAAGGAATATTGTATCGGTATCCGATCAATGACAGAAGACACATGCTTCGTTCAAAGTTCTCTCTACATCATCATTGTATATGTACCCCGACCGGGAAAATATCAGCCTACATTCGACTGCCATTGTAAGCTCTCCGGAGCAACTTCGTTGTATTACTTTACCATCCTTGTAAGCTCCCTAGACCATTCTTTGATATATCCATAAGGAAGGGTATTCCTCTTTCCTCCGGATACTGCCTTGGGGTTTTTCAGCATGTGATCACTCGTGATGCTTTTTCCCTCCTTGGTCAGTCCAACTACCTCTACAAAAGATTTGTGTTTCTCTTACTTGTGTCATGTGTAATGCATGCGTATATGAGTGCTCGCTAGATTCCAACCTCGCTGGACCTAGCCCTCTTATCTTCCCATCTACATGCTAAAGTCGCATATCAAAATGAGGAGAAACAACCCAGACCAACTTGAAAGAAGTCGATAGGCTCTCCTGCATCATATCTACGGCAGAAATCGAGCTCTCCGACACTGGAGCTAGATAAGCCCCCTCCTTACTTGCTATCTAGGTTTGGGAGTTACAGGAAGGAATCGGGCTCCAGAACCGGGCTCTAGGTACCATGACGGGCTCTGACCCCGACCGAGGACCGGGACAAGGACCAGGACCAGGACCAGGACCAGAACCAGGACCAGGACCAAGATCAACCCCTTCACACCTGCAAGAGAACCTCAAGATCCCCAGATCTACTTCATAAGCACGAAGCTTGACAGGCGGGATTGCTTGTCTCCTACCTCCTATTTCATCTTCCTTCTTATTCATACAAGATCAGGCCAGGTATCAACGATACCAACCCCGGCCACCACCTCCGTGGTAGTGGTCTCGAGGGTGTTAATAGGGATTTCTCATCCTAAACAAATTTCCCGTTGACAGAATTGTTACGGGATTTGATGATATCGTTGATGGAGATAAGTTTAATCCCTTATTTGAATCAAACTCTTGACATGCATGTAAATATTACGTAGAGACGATCTTGTGTGCACTTGTGCCATGAATCTTCTTAGAGGTCACCCTGCCAGCTGCCTGTTGCCCTGTTGATCGAGGTAGATCCCTGCTCTGGCTATGTTCTTAGAAGATTAAGATGGATTTTCCCTGACCCTTGGAGGCTTAAGGTGCTCTTATAGACCCTCCTGGAGGTAGCTGGGGTAGTGTAGATTTTGGCATGATTCTTCCTTTATGTCCAGCAAGGACAGCGGGCTTTTAGAGAGGTTGGCGGGCTTCTTTCGAAGTTCTCTTGAGCTTGGAGACTTTCCCTAGCATTTACGTGGAGGTTATGGAGCTCGAACTCAGAGCTTAGGTTCATAGATAGCTGGCCTGGAGAAGCCTGGCTTCCAGTACTCCTGTGGAGGCTCATCTCAGTCGTGTTTGGCTTGTCTTTTAGTAGCTTTGAAGCTGAACCGGTCTTCCCTGCTCCTGTAGGGTGGCTTTACGGTCTTTTCGGGCTTCACGATTGTCGATTATGGGTGGAAAATTTCTCTTTGCCCCCTGGCCAAATTTCACTATTAACAGGATTAAAAGATTGGTAAGTGACGGACCTCTAATTGACTTAAAGGTCGATGATCTACCAACTTGTGAATCTTGTTTGGAAGGTAAAATGACCAAAAGGTCGTTTACGACCAAAGGAATAAGAGCCATCGAATGTTTATGATTGATACACACTAATGTGTGTGGACCTGTGAGCATTCAAGCTAAAAGTGGATATGAGTACTTCATCACTTTCAGGGATGATCACTCAAGATTTGGCTATGTATATCTCATGAGACATAAGTCAAATGCATTTGACATGTTCAAAGCATTTAAAGTTGAAGTTGAAAATCAGCTTGAGAAACCCATAAAAATCTTGAGGTCTGATCGTAAAGGAGAATATCTATATGGAGAGTTTCAGTAATATCTTATTGATAATGGGATAATTTCTCAGTTTTCTACACCGGGCACACCTGAACAAAATGGGGTGGCAGAAGGGAGAAATAGAACTCTTTTGGTTAGGGTTAGGTTTATGTTGAGTTATTCAATGCTCCCTAATTCTTTTTAGGGATATGCTTTACAAACCGCAATGTACATTCTAAATAATGTGCCATCTAAGTCGGTTCCTAAAACACCGTATGAGTTGTGGACCAGGCGAAAGCCCAATTTACAACATTGATGGATATTTAGATTTCTTGCGCACATGTTAAAAGGGAAGACAGAAAATATGGAGTTCCGTTTAGAAACATGCATAATTGTAGGGTATCCAAAAGGAACAAAAAGATATTGTTTTTATAGTCCTTCAGATCTTAAAGTATTTGTTTCGACAAACGCTAAATTTATGGAAGAGGACTATATGAATAATTTTGTGCCTAAAAGTAGAATTGTCCTGAATAAGCTTTCAAGAGATACAATTCCACAAGAGGTTTCACTACCAAGCCCAATTGTAAGTTCCGTACCAATACAAGATCAACAATCTACCATTCCCCGTCGTAGTTGGAGGGTCAGTAGACAACCTGATAGATACATCGGTCTAGGAGAATCTGTAGAGAATCTTCCGGAAGACAATGATCCCTATACGTACAAGGAAGCAATGGAAGATGTTGATTGTCGCCATTGGCAAAAGGCAATGCGATCTGAAGTTGAATCTATGTTCAAAAACAAAGTCTGGTCTCTTGTAGACTTGCCTAAAATGAATAAAACCCATCGGGTGCAAGTGGGTATACAAGTGGAAAAGAGGAATGGATGGTGTTAATAGTACAATTTGGACAGGGGTCAAAGAGAAATTTTGAACCCATAATCGACAATCATGAAGCTAGAAAAAGTCGTAAAGCCACCCCGTAGAGCAGGGAAGGCCGGCTCGGCTTTAAGACTACCAGAAAACAAGTCAGGCGCAACCAGAACGAGCCCCCCACAAGAGTACTAGAACCCGGGCTTCTCCAAGCCTCTATCGGGGAACCTCTGTTCTGAGCTCGAGCTCCACAACCATCCCGTGAATGCCAAGGGAAGTCTCCAAGCTTAAGATACATTCGAAAAAAGCCCGTAAACCTCTCCAAAAGCTCACTTTCTTTGCTAGACATAAAGGAAGAATCACGCCTAAATCTACACTACCCCAGCTACCTCCCAGTAAGGTTTACAAGAGCACCTCATGCCCCCAAGGGTTAGGGAAAATCCATCTTAAACTTCAAAGAACAGAGCCAGAGCAGGGATCTACCTTGCTCTACGGGGCAACAGGCAGCTGGTAGGGTGACCCCATGAAGATTCGTGGCACGAGTGCACACAGGATCGTCTCCACGTAATATTTACATGCACGTCAAGAGTTTGATTCAAATAGGGGAACAAACTTATCTCAATCAACGATATCATCAAATCTTGTAACAATTCAAATTCAAATTCAAATGACGAATCTCGCCCGATAAGGAGGGAACGGATTCATGGGATCACGGTAAAGTATTTGCGAATTAAAAACCTACTTGTACTATATAAATAGGTGAAGCCAAGCATGGTAGGGAGGAAGATAAAAAAAAGAGAAGATCCAACAATGATAGATACAAAAATACAACAACATATAGCATAGAAAACAAAGAGACATAAAGAAGAGGGGAAGGCCAAAATTCTGGATTCAGAACACGGTCACCTTCATCTTCACTATTCGACAGGCACAGAGTTGCCACCCCCACTTCACCTATGAGAGACTGTGAGCATACAAGAAAGCGATTTGTACTTTAAAGCAATATATCAATAATAAAGCTCCCATTTACTGTTCAGCCTCTCGTCTACCTCTTAAACAGGTCAAGAACCAACAGTGCCAACCTCGGCCACCACTTTCATTGTAGTGGTCTCAAGGGTGTTAACAGGAATTTCTCATCCTCCCGAGCAAATTTCCCGTCAACACTTTCTGACACCGTCTGTGGGAAACCTCTCACACCACCATCTTTTTACTTTCAAAAAGTTCATTATTTCTTAGTAATCATGAGGCTCCGCTCCTCACAAGGGCAGCATGGCACCTCGGGACAACCTTCTGCAATATCGACACTAAAGGCCCTGAGGAAAGGGAGAAAATCAGGGCTCAATAGCCAGGTTTCTACCAAGTCAGCTACTGTGCGGGCTCTTGATCCCCCTCTGGGAAGTCAGGTCGAGCTTGACCAACAGGCGGCGGCCTTTGCAGAAAACGTCGGCCTTCGATTACTCGCTGAGGGTATCACTATCCAACAAGCGGGTCTCTGCAATCGAGAGGGAGTCAAGCAAACCTGAGGCTAGGCAACCCGCCTTAGATCGCCTGGGACCTGCCCCTCGGTAATAAACTCTTAATGGAGTGGGGCTCCCGACCTCGATCCGGGATAGGCTAGGGCCTATGCCCCATATTCCAGAAGCGCTGCCACGCTACCAACCAAGACAAGTAAGATCCACGGCAGATATCCTTTCTCGGGGGCAGGAAGAGCTCCTCTACCCAACCACTACAAGGAGGGAAGCCCGGGGTAGAGAAGAAGAAAGTCAGCAAAGCCCCAGAGCAAACCCCCTCTGAAGAGGGAACCGGGTAGAGGTCACCAGTTCATCAGAAGGATCCGATGGTGAGAAATCCAAGATCAACTCAAAGAAATTCGAAAGTAAGCGACTAAGGGAACAGTTGGCAGAGCTTCAGAAAGAGGTCCAATTGATGAAGAAGGGGAAGTACAAAGAGGACAAGAAAAATCCTCTAAGTGAAATGAATGCCCCCTTCACCAGAAGGGTCTGGGAGGCAGAGCTCCCGCCTAAGTTCAAAATGCCAACTGACAGGTTCTCCAGAACTGAAAATCCTCTGAGCCACTTAGAGAGTTTCGCTCAACAGATGGATGTCCAGAATACAACCAGGGCAGCTATGTGTCGAATGTTCCCCACTACCCTCATGGATTATGCTAAAACATTGTTTAGGAAACTACCCGCTGGAAATGTAGATTCCTTCACGAAGTTATCAACCGATTTCTGGTCATATTCCAGGGAGTTAAGCCCATACCGAAGGACCCAATCCATCTATAATACGTTATCCAGGAGAGAGGGGAAACCCTCCGGGCTTATGTTGAGCGTTTTCACAAAGAAGTCATCCGGTTGGGGGTATTCACCGAGAAGGAAACACTCGCCAACTTTAGAAGGAAAATGTGGGTGGGAAAGCTCTTCCGGTCTTTCGCTAAGAGACCTCTAGAAACTTACTAGGAAGCCTATGATCGGGCTCTAGAGCAGATTATGGTCGACTAGCAGCTCAAGGTCAAGATGGAACATGACGACAAGAGAGCCGTAAAGTGATAAAAGAAGGAAGCTCCAAGACCCGAGCAAGCTCAGAAAAGCCAAAACAAACCCCCTAATAAATCAACATACTGCTTCCCCCTTCCTCAACCCAGATCGAAAAGGTATCCAGATAGACGAGCTCCTCCTCAAGCATTGCCACCTCCCAGGACAGCGGCCCCTATATCTCACGATGAGAGGAGGTACGACCATTACACTCCCTTAAATGCATCCCGAGAAATAGTCTACCTCGCCATTCGGGACAAGGGTTTGTTACAGAAGCCCGCTCCCATGAAAGTCCCGGTCAATAAGAGAAATCGTTATAAATATTACGACTTTCATGAGGACGTAGGGCACAACGCTTCAAAATGCTACAAACTGCAGAACAAGATTGAGGCTTTTATAAGAGGAGGATGATTGATAGAGTTCTTACAACAAGAACATTCATACTAGAAGGGAGGTGCAAGCCGAGATTCGAGAACATATTGAGAAGAGGAAGGGAGAGCAAACGGACCTGATCCAACAGTTTCAGATAATACATACTATCAGTGGGGGTCCCACTCTGGCCGGCACCTCCAACAATTCTAGGAAAAACAATACGAGGAAGGTCCCTCAAACAGACAAGGGGCGGGATATCTTCAAGGTCAACTAGAGACTGACTTACCCCTCCTAGCTGTCACAGATCATCTTCACCGAAGCATAAGTCTATAACACCGTGCAGTCACTTGATAACCCCATGATCATCACAGTACAAATTGCCAACTTCATGGTGCACCGCGTGTTCGTCGACACAGGTAGCAGCGTAGACGTTCTGTTCAAAGACACTTTGGAAAAACTAAACTTGAAGCAATGGTGCTACAACAGTTTTACTACTCCATTATATTGTGTCACTGGGAACTCCATCACACCCATAGGATCAAAAATCCTACCAGTGATCATCGAAGCCGTACCTCTCCAACAAAACATCAAGACCGACTTCGTGGTGGTGGATACCCCGTCGGTCTACAATGCAATATTATGGAGGCCATTTCTATCATCCTTGAAAGGGACCTCTCAATTTACCACAATGTCCTGAAGTTCATGGTATGAGACAAGGTGGGGAAAGTTCGGGGTGATCAGCAAGCAGCTAGGAAATGCTACGCAGTGTCAGCCAGCCCAACAGCTCTAGCTAAACAACTCACCCAGATGACGACGATCCAAGGTAGGATAACTCTAGCACTAAACCTGGAAGAGGTGGGTTCCATTGATAGTCTCGAACAAGGCCTTGTGGTGCCCGACATGGAAGAACAGATAAGGGAATGGGCCAGCGGCCATCCAGTCGATAAGTTAGAGAAGATTCTTGTCCGAATAAGCTATCCCTCGAAGGTCGTCAAGATCGGAGCTACCCTTGAGCCAGAAATGAAAGAGGGCTTGATTAGTCTCATCACATAGTTCAACGACATTTTCTCCTGGAGTCATGCGGAGATGCAGGAGATCCTGATGACATTAGCTGCACATCGATTGGCGGTGGATCCGACCTTCAAGTTTGTTAAACAAAAAAGGTGCCACTTTAACATCGAAAGAATTATGGCGGTTCAAGAAGAGGTTGATAAGCTAACCCAGACAGGTTTCATTCGAGAAGCCCGCTACCCCGAATGGATCGCCAACGTGGTCATGGTCATAAAATCAAATGGGAATGGTGCATGTGCGTGGACTACACCGACCTCAACTGGGCATGCCCAAATGACAGTTTCCCTCTGCTAAAAATTGATCAGCTGGTCGATTCCACCTCCGGGAACAAGCTCATGAGCTTCATGGACGCGTTTTTCGACTACAATCAGATTATGATGCATCCCGCCGACCAAGAAAAGACCAGCTTTATCACCACGCAAGGTCTGTACTGTTACAAGGTGATGCCATTCGAGGTAAAAAATACTGAAGCTACTTACCAGCGGTTAGTCAACCATTTGTTCAAGCCCAAAATCTAAAGATCGATGGAGGTGTACATCGATGACATGATCACGAAATCTTCAACCTCGGAAGGCCAGCTGGAAGACCTTCGTAGGACCTTCATGATCCTAAGGGAAAACCAAATGAGGTTGAACTCTTCAAAATGTGCCTTTAGGGTAACTACGGGGAAGTTTCTGGGCTTCATGGTCCATGAGAGAGGCATAGAGGCTAACCTGGAATAAATCATGGCTTTCTTGGATCTATAATCCCCCACATCTCTTAAACAGGTTCAAGCCTTGCTCGGACAGGTAGCAGGGCTCAATAGGTTCATCTCTCGTTCCACCAATAAGTGCCTACCATTCGTTATAGCTATCAAGCAGGGGAGAAACATGAAATGGGATCAGGAAAGCGAACAAGCTTTCCGAGCTTTAAAAGGATACCTAATAAGCCATCCACTACTGGTTAAGCCAAATCCTGGAGAAAATCTCCAAATATACTTGGCCATTTCAGAAACCGCTGTGAGCGGGGCCTTGGTCAAGGAATGCAGGGATTGGATCCAACGACCTATCTACTATATGAGTCATGCTCTAACCAAGCCTGAAAAGAACTATACGCTTATGCCTTGGTGACCTCGGTAAGAAAACTTTGTCTATACTTCCATGCTCAGTCAATAGCAGTGGTGACAGACCAACCCCTCTGTCAGTTCTTGCAAAGGCCGGATGTTTTTGGAAGGCTAGTTCTATGGGCCCTAGAGCTTACCTAGTTTGATTTAAAATATTAGCCTAGGACCGCGATAAAAACTCAGGCACTAGCGGACTTCGTAGCCGAGCTCTCAGTACCTTTAGATCAGGCAACCCCCACTATAACAGATGTCACCCTTGAGAGGACTCCAGAATCTGACAACTGGCCAAAGGGCTGCGAGTCATGGACTCTCTACACTGACGGAGCTTCCGGGCAGTCTGGGGAGGAGCGAGCATAGTCCTCATCGACCCAGAAGGAACTGAGTGCTGCCATTGTTTCAGGTTCGAATTTAAAGCCACGAACAATGAAACGAAATATGAACCCTGCTAGCTGGGATAAAAGCTGCCATAGAGCTCAGGGTTGATTACCTGAATACCAAGAGCGACTCTTCACTCGTGGTCAACAAAGTTTTCGGGTATTATCAGGCTAAAGGGGATAACATGATCGCTTACCTGAAATTGGGGCAACAACTCAAGACCTGATTTTAGTGATTCTGAATCAAAGAGATACCTCGACAGCTAAATCATTGGGCTGATGTCCTAGCAAAAATAGTTGCCTATGGTGGCCAGACCCTACCTCACAGAGTCCTTCTTCAAGTAATCCCCCTACCAAGCATTCTGACAGGTAAGGAAGCTTACACCCTGGACCGACAACTATGCTGGATGGATTCAATAGTGGAATATCTAAAAAACAAAAACTCTCTAGGGAGCCCGATCAGGCTAGGAGGGTTAAAAGGCTCTCGGTCCGGTATTGTATGGTGGATGGGCATTTATACCGAAGAGGGGAAATCCCTTCCCCTGCTCCGATGTTTACACCCAGAAGACACCAAGTGGACTTTGAGAGAGGTTCATTCCGGGGAATACGGGAACCATATTGGTGGAGAGGCCTTGGCATATCAGGTTCTCCCATGGGGTATTATTGGTCGACCATCCATCAAGATGCTAAGAACTTGGTACAAACCCGAGAGGCAGGCCAGAAGGCCGCCAATTTGAGTCACCTCCCTCCGGAGCGCTTGTCATCCCTTAGCTCGCCTTACCTCTTTCCTATGTGGGGAGTCGATTTGATTGGACCGCTTCCTACAGCTTCAGGACAGGCCAAGCACGTTATCGTAGCGATTGACTACTTCACAAGATGGGTTGAAGCTGGACCACTCTCCCAGATATCGGAAGAGAACACAACAAGGTTCATCAAAACCAATGTAGTTTGCAGGTTCGGACCTCTCTTGCCATCATAACCGACCTCATAAAACGGTTCGATAATGGCAGATTCAGAGATTTCTGGAAAGGTTTGGGAATCGACCTTCTGTTCTCTTCGGTTGCCTACCCTCAGACAAATGGTTTGGTGGAATCCATGAACAAAACCATTAACAAGTTGTTGAAGAAAAAGCTACAGCAGAAGAAAGGCAGATGAGTAGAGGAGCTTCCCAAGGTCTTCTAAGCTTACCACATTACAAGGAGAACAACTACCGGGGAAACACCCTACTCGCTGTCCTTCGGGGTTAAAGCAGTCCTACCTATAGAGCACAAGTTGACCTTCTTTAGAGTCCAACGATTCGAACCAGAGAGCAATGAAAGCAAGCTCCGAACTAGTTTGGACCTCCTAGAGGAAAAGGAAGATTAAATAGCTGAAAAGGTAGCGATCTACCAAGGCAGGATTGCCAGGTACTTCAACATGAGGGCTAAAGCTCGAAGCTTCAAAGAAGGGGATCTAGTCCTCAGGAAAATGATGTGGAACACCAGAAAGAGGTCAGACGGGGTCCTAGGGCCTAACTGGGAGGGACCATACCTAATAAAGATGGTGATCTGTAATGGGGCGTACAAGCTTGAGGATATGAATGGCTGACTCATCGACCACACTTGGAATGCAGATCACCTAAATAAATTCTACCCTTGAACAGGGGACCTTGGAGCAGTCGACCTCTGAGTAGCTTTTTTTATTTTTTCCGACTGTTAACGGGAAATTTGCTTAGGATGAGAAATCCCTATTAACACCCTCGAGACCACTATTACGGAGATGGTGGCCGGGGTTGGTATCATTGATACCTGACCTGATCTTGTATGAATAAGAAGGAGGGTAAAAAAAAAAGGTAGGAAACAAGCCATCCTGCCCGTCAGGCTTCGTGCTTATGCAGTAGATATGGGGAGCTCAAGGTTCTCTTGCTGGTATGAAGGGGGTGATCTTGGACCTTGTTCCTCGGTCGGGGTCGGAGCCCGTCCTGGTACCTAGAGACTGGTTCTGGAGCCCGATTGCTTTCTGTAATACCCCGACCTCGATAGCAAGTAAGAAGGGGGGCTTATCTAGCTCCAGTGTTGGAGAGCTCGATTTCTTCCATAGAGAGGATACGGGAGAGATCCTCAATTCCCTTCGAACTGGTCTGGACGATTTCTCTTCATCTTGATGTGCGACTTTGGCGTGTAGATGAGAGGATAAAAGCTTTAGGTCAAACGGGGTAGGAATCACGATTCGGTTCCTTAGGGGTCTTCGTTGTTATTTCCCAATCTCATGTAGGAGAGATTAGAGAGCTAGGACCAATAGGGTCGGTACCTAGCCCATATACACACATGCGTCATATAGTAGATAATAGGAAAAACACAAATCTTATGTAGATGGAGGTGGACTGACCTAGGGGGGGAAAAGCATCACAAGTGATCACATGCTGAAAAACCCCTGGACGGTATCTAGAGGAAGGAGGAATACCCTTCCTTGTATATATATATATATATATATATATATATATATATCATGCGATGCTCCGAGGAGGTTACAAAGATGTCAAAGTAGTATAACGTATATGCTCCGGGGAGCTTACAACAATGAGTGTTTACCGATACCAGTACTTTCCTGGTCGGGGTACACATATAATGATGATGTATAGAGAACTTTTAACGAAGCATGTGTCTTCTGTCATTGATTAGAGACCCCTCACTATGCCTTTTACAGGCATATTTATACATGGTTACTACCTTGGCGTGCAAGTCCAGGACTTTTCAATTAGTCTTCGTTTCCTTATCGAATACGATTCTTCCTTTCATGTAGTTGATCGGCTTGTAGCTATTATCTTGGAGAAGATATGATTGTTTCCTCTTCGGACCCTTCCTTCCTTGATAGGCAGGATTTTCTGTTATAGTTAACCCCCAATAATCAGTTGTGGAGGATATCTTGGAGGAAAAGGTATTTGTTTCCTCTTTGGACTCTTTTACTAATGATGACCACTAAAGAGTTGAATATTCTCTTTATTAATGGTGTTGATCATGTCATTAATTGGGTTGACTGCCTCCATTATTACGGTTGACCTCATTAATGGTGTTAATAGGGAAATTTGGCCAGGGGTCGAAGAGAAATTTTCCACCTACAATCAATATTCATGAAGCCCGAAAAAACCGCTAAGCCACCCCGCAAGAGTAGGGAAGGTCGGTTTGACTTTAAAGTTACCAGAAGACAAACCAAGCGTGACAGGGACGATCCCCCATAAGAGCACGGGAACCCGAGATTCTTCAGGTCATCTATCAGGGAACCTTGGCTTAGAGGTCGGGCTCTACAACAACACCGTAAATGCCAGGGGAAGTCTCCAATCTTAAGGGACATTCGAAAGAAGCCCACCAACCTCTTCAGAAGCCCGTTGTCCTTGTTGGGTATCAGGGAAGAATCACGCCTGAATCTATACTACCCCAACTACCTCCTGGAAAAATCTATAAGAGCATCTCGATCCCCCATGGGTTAGGGAAAATCTATCTTATGCTCCCAAGAATAGAGCCGGAGCAGGGGCCTACCTCGCTCGACGGGGCAATAGGCAGCTGGCAGAATGACCTCCATGAAGATCGATGGCATGAGAGCACACATGATCATCTCCACATGATATCGACATACATGTCAAAAGTTTAAATTCAAATAAGGGAACAAACTTATCTTCGTCAACGATATCGTCGAATCCGAAAACAATTCAAATTTAAATAACGAATCCCGCCCGATAAGGATGGAACGGATTCACGAGATTACGGTAGAGTATTCACGAACTAAAAACCTACTTGGATGATATATATATGTGAAGCCAGAAAGATAAAAAACAACAACGAATATATACATAGAGGGAGGACCTAAATTCTGGATTCAGAACACGGTCTCCTTCATCTTCACTATTCGACAGACACCGAGTTAACACCACCCTACACCTTCGGGAGATCGTGAACTAATAAGAGAGTTACTTGTATTTTAAAGCAATATATCAATACAGTTCACATTTTACTGCTATTACCTCTCGTCTCTTTCTCTTAAACGGGTCGAGAACAAACGGTATCGACCCTGGCCACCGCTTTTGTGGTAGTGGCCTCGAGGGTGTTAACTGTAATTTCTCATCTCTAGCAAATTTCCCGTCAACACTTTCTGGCACCGTCTGTGGGAATTTCTCACCCCACCATCACTTTTTTCACATTCAAAAAGTTCATTATTTTAAAGTCATCATGAAGCTCCGCTCCTCACAAAGGCAGCAGGGGACCTCGGGACAACCTTCTGCTACATCGACACAAAGGTCCCGAGGAAAAGGAAAAATTCCGGGCTCCATAGTCAGATTCCAACCAGCCAGCTACTGTGCGGGCTCTGGATCCCCCTCTGGGAAGCCAAGTCGGGCTTGACCAACAAGCGGCGGCCTTTGTAGAGAACGTCCGTCTTCGACTACTTGCTGAGGTTATCGCTATCCAACAAACGGGTCTCTGCAATCAGAGGGAATCAAGTAGGCCCGGGGCTAGCCAACGCGCCTTTGATCGCTTGGGGCATGCCCCTCGGGAATCTACTCATAACAGAGCGGGGTTCCTGACCTCGATCCGGGATAGGATAGGGCCCATGCTCTATGTTCCAGAAGAGGTGCTACGCCACCAACCACTGCAAGTCAGATCCGCGACAGCTATCCTTCCCCGTGAATGGGAAGAATTTCTCCACCCAACGACTTCAAGGAGGGAAGCCCGGGGTAGAAAGAAGGAAAATCAGCAAAGCCCCCGAGCAAGCCCCCTCCAAAGAAGGAACCGGGTAGAGGTCACCAGTTCATCAGATGGATCTGATGGTGAGGAATCCGAGATCGACTCAAGGAAGTCCAAAAGTCAGCGACTAAGGGACAAGTTGACAGAGATACAGAAAGAGGTCCAATTGATGAAGAAGGGAAAGTACAATGAGGACAAGAAAGATCCTCTAAATGAAATGAATGCCTTCTTCACCAGAAGGATCCGGGAGGCAGAGCTCCCACCTAAGTTCAAAATACCAGCTGACAGGTTCTCTGGGACTGAAGATTGGCTGAGCCATTTAGAGAGTTTCGTTCAACAAATGGAGGTCCAGAACATAACCAGGGCCGCTATGAGTCAGATGTTCCCCACCACACTCACGGATTATTCTAAGACTTGGTTTAGGAAACTATTCGCTGGGAGTTTAGATTCCTTCACCAAATTATCAACTGATTTCTGCTCACAGTTCGAGGGGGTTAAGCCCCGATTGAAGGACCCGATTCATCTACAGTAAGTGATCCAGGAGAGAGTAGAAGCTCTCCGGGATTATGTCGAGCGGATCCACCAGAAGGTTATCCAGATGAGGATTTTTACCGAGAGAGAACCCTTGCCAACTTTAGTAGAAACTTATGGGCAGGAAACTATTCCAGTTTTTGGCCAAAAAACCTCCAAAAACCTACCAGGAAGCCTATGATCGGGCTCTGGAACAAATCCAGGTCGACAAACAGCTCAAGGTCAAGATGGAGCATGACGACATGAGAGCTGAAAAGCGACAAAAAAAGAAAGCTCCCAGACCCGAGCAAGATCAAAAGAGCCGGAACAAACCCCCTAATAAAGAAACACACGGTTTCCCTCTTCCTCAGTCCCGACCAGAAAGATATCTAGATAAACGGGCTCCTCCTCAAGCTTTATCACTTCCTAGGACAGTGGCCCCTATAGCCCGCGATGAGAGGGGATACAACTGTTACACTCCCTTGAATGCATCTCTAGAAACAATCTACCTCGTTATTTAGGACAAGGATTTGTTACAGAAGCCCGCTCCCATAAAAGTCTAGGTCGACAAAAGAAATCGTTATAAATATTGTGACTTTCATAAGGACATAGGGCACAACACCTCAGAATGCTACAACCTGCGGAACCAGATTAAGGCTTTGATAAGGGGAGGATGCTTGATAGAGTTCTTACAACAAGTTAGGGAGAACATTTAAACTGGAAGGGAGGTCCATGCCGAGATTCGAGAACACCTCGAGAAGATGAAGGGAGAGCAGGCGGACCTGATGCAATAAATTCAGATAATTCACACTATCAGCGGAGGTCCCACTCTGGCCGGCATCTCTAACAATTCCTGAAAAAACCATGCAAGGAAGGTCCCTCGTACGGACGGAGAGAGGGGTATCTTCAGGGTCGACCAGAGACCGACCAGCCCCTCCCAGCTATCTCAAATCATTTTCACTGAGGCAGATGTCTTTAACGTTGTGCATCCACATGATGACCCCATGGTCATTACATTACAAATTGCCAACTTCATGGTGCACCGCGTGCTCGTTGACACAAGTAGCAGCGTCGACATTTTATTCAAAGATACCTTAGAGAAGCTGAACTTGAAGCATTAGTGCTACAATAGTTGCTCTACTCCATTATACGGGTTCACTAAGGACTCCTTCACACCCGTAGGATCAAAAATCCTACCAGTGGTCATTGGAGCCGTACCTCTCCAGCAGAATATCATGACTGACTTCGTAGTGGTGGACACCCCGTCGGCATACAACGCAATATTAGGGAGGCCATTTCTGTCATCTTTAAAAGGGGTCCTTTCTGTTTACCACAATGTCTTGAAGTTCCTGGTAAAAGACAAGGTGGGAGAGGTTCGGGGTGATCAACAAGCAGCTAGGAAATGCTATGCATTGTCAGCTAACCCAGCAATTCTAGCAAAGCAACTCGCACAAGTGATGTCTATCAAAGATGGGATAGCCCTTACACTACACCTGAAAAATGCGGGATCCATCGATTACCCCAAAGAAGGACCCGTGATGCCCGATATAGAAGTATGATGAAAGGCATATGGGTAGTGGAGCTTCCTGAGGTCCTCTGGGCTTACCGCACTACAAAGATAACAGCTACCGGGGAAATGACCTACTCGTTGGCCTTCGGGGTTGAAGCAGTCCTACCTGTAGAGCACAAGTTAACCTCCTTTAGAGTCCAACGATTCGAATCCGGGAAAGCAAGCTCCAAGCTAGCTTGGATCTCCTGGAGGAAAAACAAGAATAGCTGAGAAAGTAGCGAGCTACCAAAGAGGGATCACCTAAGGAAATTCTACCCTTAAACAGGGGACTTAGGACCAGGCAACCTCCAACTAGCTCCTTTTTATTTTCTGACAGTATTGTACTCCATCTCCCATATCAATAAAGCTCGCCTGTTTTCTTGTTTACTCCATCTTCGACTACGTTCTACAATGATTTGGGTCTACACGGAAAGTTTTGACATTATCGCCTTAAGATCAGGGGCAAGATGGGGAAGCCCCCTCGCTGCTTCTAATGCCTCGGCCAGGCACCACCCCCTGCCAAGAAGAGTCTGAGTGTAAGAGCATAGTTGTCATCCATTTCTTGAGACCAGGGATTGATCGGGGAAGCCCTCTCATCACCCATGATGCCTTGGTCGGGTGACCTCTCCCAAGAAGGATATGAGTGTAAGAGCATAGTTGCCATCCAATTCTCGAGACCAGGAAATAGCTAGATAGCGCTCCTGATGCCTAGGTCGGGCTACCACCCCAACAAATAATTGAGCTTGAAAGCCCAGAAGCCCTCTGGATTTCGAACTGAAGAAGGGACTAAACAGTTTTTCTCTTTTTAATGTTCTACTCGGGCTAAAACCTCTCAAAGGGGCTCGGGGATAGAGGCTCAACTTACTTAAACTCTAAATGCTCCTACTATTTTACTAGCTCTCCTTGATATAGGGTTACTTACTACAGCAAACCCACAATTAAACAAGGGGACTGTCAACTGAAGAAGTGGAGCTAGGAGTTCCATTGGTATGGGGGCTCAATGCCAATAACTTGTTTTTCTTATCTTAAATTTTCCCAACGATAACACACTTCGATATGAAAGCTGGAAGATCAAGCAAGTACATGGAAGCAAGATTTAAATCTGAGATTAAAATTTTTATTATCAAGTAAGGGAGCCTATTCCTCAACAAGGCTACTACAAGCAAGGGGGGGCTCAATCCCTTGTTCCGGGCTACGAAGGAAAAATAATAAAAGATCAATCACAGTTGAAGATGGGATGCCCACCCTTTTTCCAGGAATTTAAAATAAATTACGTAGAAGAGAACTCAAGCTTCTTCGTCTTCTTGAGGGCCTTCAGCTTTCTCCCCTCTCCAGTCGTGGATCGTCCTAGTTAGCTGCATCTACTGCCTCCGCCAACTCCTCCTAGAGATCAGCCGTGACTACCTCGGGGTTAACAGGATCCTCCTCCACGATCTCATTGATCAGTGCCATAAGTACAGGAGGTATAGCTGCAGTACGATCTCACCTTCTGGTGACTCCATTCTAGAGAGCACCACGGAGGGATCTCGAGCTTCATTGAGGCCTCTTTCTAGATCTCGGGCTATGTGCTTATGAAGTAGATCTGAGGAGCTCGAGGTTTTCTTACTGATGTGAAGGGGTGATCCATGACCTTGTTCCTCGGTAGAGGTCGGAGCCTTTTCTGGTACCCAAAGCCTGGTTCTGAAGCCTGATAGCTTTCTGTAATACCTCGACCTCGATAGTAAGTAAGAAGGGGGGCTTATCTAGCTCCAATGTCTGAGAGCTCGATTTATTTCATAGAGAGGATAAGAGAGAGCTCCTCGACTCCCTTCGAATTGGTCTGGGCAATTTCTCTTCATCTTGATGTGCGACTTTGGCGTGTAGATGAGAGGATAAAAGCGTTAGGTCCAGCGGGGTAGGAATCTAGATTCGGTTCCTTAAAGGTCTTCGTTATTGTTTCCCAATCTCATGTAAGAGAGATTAGAGAGCTAGGACAAATGGGGTCGGTACCTAGGCCGCATACCCACATGCGTCATATAGTAGATAATATGAAAAACACAAATCTTATGTAGATGGAGGTGGACTGACCAAGGGGGGAAAAAGCACCACGAGTGATCACATGCTGAAAAACCCCTAGGTAGTATCCAGAGGAAGGAGGAATACCCTTCCTTGTATATATTTATATATATCATGCGACGGTCCGAGAAGGTTACAAAGTCGTCAAAGTAGTATAACGTATATGCTCTGGGGAGCTTACAACAATGAGTGTTTACTGATACCAGTACTTTCCTGGTCGGGGTACACATACAATGATGATGTAGAGAGAACTTTTAACGAAGCATGTGTCTTCTGTCATTGATCAATTTTACAGGCATATTTATACATGGCGACTACCTTGGCCTGCAAGTCCAGGACTCTTCAATTAGTCTTCGTTTCCTTATCGAATACGATTCTTCCTTTCATGTAGTTGATCGGCTTGTAGTTATTATTTTGGAGAAGATATGATTGTTTCCTCTTCGGACTCTTCCTTCCTTGATAAGCTAGATTTTCTGTTATAGTTGACCACCAATAATCTGTTGTGGAGGATATCTTGGAGGAAAAGGTATTTGTTTCCTCTTTGGACTCTTTCACTAATGATGGCCATTAAAGAGTTGAATTTTTTCTTTATTAATGGTGTTGATCATTTTATTAATTGGGTTGACTGCCTCCATATATACGGTTGACCTCATTAATGGTACTTTAAATGTCATGAAAGTCAACCCTCTCCTTCTACGTTGCTGACGGGAGAGCTCTAGTTCTGCATGTCCCTTTGGAAAGGTACTTCATAGAGGTACTTCATAGAGGTTACCTGAGGTGACATTGGATATTCCTTGAGGGTGGGGTACCCCAGGATCCAGTACAGTGGAGGGGTCCCCCGAAGACCTCTTGATTGTCATGGAACTAGATGACGGTCTTCCCATGGAGCTTTTGCTAACCATTTTAGAGGTGAAATATCCCATTGGGTTCCAACCAAGTAGTTGGGAGCTTTGTTTAACTACACCGAGCTTTATCATGGAGCTTGACCTAATTATGTAGGCTTCCTAGCTGGGTAGCGGGCTTGGCGAGCAGGCCCTGGTAAGGTGTTTACCATAAACAGGCGACCTTGGCTCGCTTCTGCAAGGGTGAAGAGGTACGCTAGATTACTGCTCTTGCTACTTGATTTAACCATACCAGGATCTACAGTGGATCTTGGCGCTTTTGGTGACGATGAGGCTTTACAGGCTTATTCCTTTTATGCTCGGACAGGTCGAGATTATACCTCGACAAGCAGAAGGGCCTTTGACAGACAAGTTAGGCACCTTGAAGGTCTCCCAGTGAAAGTAAAGATAGTAGCAAGCTCTTGGAGAGTGTCACGAGATACCTTGATGTCGGGAGACCCAGGTCCTTTCACGTCGACCTAGCTTCGGGCTTTATCCTTGTTTAAGGAGCTTAACGCGGTCTTGTCGGGCTTTATTTGGTAAGCCTGGACACGTGCGAGATGTTCAGATGGTATGGGCAGCCTCGCCTTGCTCCTGTAGGATCGCGTGGTAGCTCAACCTCGGGGACCTTGACACCCCGTCATATAAGCCCGAATTTGGACCCTTGCATGAAGGCTGGGAAGTGGAAAATTCTTCTTTGGTACCTATCAAAATTTTGCTATTAACACCAACAATAATGTACTCCACCCTCCATATCAATAAAGCCTGCTTTCTTGTTTACTCATTCTTCAACTATGTCCTATAATGATTCGGGTCTACATGGAAAGTTCAACATTATCACCTTAAGACCAGGGGTAAGCCGGGGAAGCCCCCCGCCACTCATGATTTCGCAGTCAGGCACTACCCTTTATCAAGAAAGGTCTGAGTGTAAGAGCATAGTTGTCATCCTGATCTCGAGACTAGGAAATAGCAAGATAGCCCTCCCGATGCCTTGGTCGGGCTACCACCTCTAAGAAGGGTCTGAGTGTAAGAGCATAGTTACCATCCAGATCTCAAGACCATGAAATAGCCAGTTAGCCCTCATGATGCCTTGGTCAGGATAAAACCCCCATGAAGGATCTGAGTGTAAGAGCATAGTTGCCATATAGATCTCGAGACCAGGAAATAGCTAGATAGCCCTCCTAATGCCTTGGTCTGGCTACCACCCTCAATAAGGATCTGAGTATAAGAGCATAGTTGCCATCAAGATGTCGAGACCAGGAAATAGCTAGATAGCCCTCCTGATGCCTTGGTCAGGCTACCATCCCCAAGAAGGATCTGAGTCTAAGAGCATAGTTGCCATCCAGATCTCGAGACCAGGAAATAGCTAGATAGCCCTTCTGATGCCTTGGTCGGGCTACCACTCCCCCCAAGAAGGAATCGAGCTTGAAAGCGCGGAAAGCCTCTTGATCCCGAGCCTAAGAATGGGCTAAACAAATCTCTACTTAATGATCTACTTGGGATACAGCCCTCCAAAGGGCTCGGTGATGGAGGGCTTGATGTACTTAAGCTTTAAATGTTCCGGTTAATGCTGTTCACTATTTTTTCTTGATACGTGGTCACTCATTATAACAGACTTACAATCCAACAAGGGGATTATCGACTAAAGAAATTGATCTGCAAAACTTGGTAGTCAGGAAGCCCATCGCTAAACGGTTTCCTTATAATGTTTTTCCTCAAAGATAGCTCGTTTCGATATAAAAGTTAGACCTAGAGGGAGATCAAGTAAGTACATGTAAGCCAGAGTTAAATTCGAGATTACAATTTTATTATCAAGTTAGGGAGCCTATCCCCTAACAAGGCTACAACAAGCAAGGGGGGCCCAATCCATGGTTTCGAGCTACAAAAGCAATAATAAAATGGCAAACACAGTTGAAGATGGGATGCCTACCCCCTTTTCCGGGCATTCAAAATAGATTACATGGGAGAGAACTCAAGATTCTTCATCTTCCTGAGGATCTCCAGCCTCCTCTTCCACAGAATGAATCTCGCCCCCTGATCCCCTCTCCGGTCGCAGCTCGTCCTGGTCAGCTGCATCTACCGCCTCCGCCACTTCCTCCAAGGGATCAGCCCTGGCTGCCTCAGGGTGAACAGGATCCTCCTCCACGATTTCATTTATCACCGCCATAACTTCAGACGGTATAGCTGCATCAAGAAGGCTGGCCACTGACTCAGGCACGTTCCCGCCTTCTGTTGACTCCACTCCTAAGAGCACTGCGGGGGGTCTCGAGCTTCAGTAAGGCCTCATTCTAGCTCCTCGTTGTGAACCGCCTTCGAGGATTCACCGGGATCAGATGCTGGAAAGGCTGGAACAGGAGGAGGTAGATCTGGTACCTGCAACTGCTTCCCAGCTTCCTTCCCAGAAGAACCAGCTCCATTTTTTTTTAGGCCAGACATCTCCGCAGCCCATGACATGACCTCTTCTCTATCCTAGCCATCGATGCTAGAGAGATGGAATGGGAGAGGAAGAGCCTCTACAACCTGATAAGAGGCATATAAGTACCCCTCATTAAAAGAGACTTCCACCTCGGCCTGGAGTTGGGTAATATGAGCCTGCAAGGTTTGGTTCTCAACATCCAGGGCATTTGCCTCTCCCTTCCAGTCATCCCACTGGCTAGTCCGCCGCTTCGACTGGAGAGTCTTCTGATAAAAAGCCTGCTTCAACCTCTCATGGTCGCATTGAAGTTCAGCTAGTTGCGCCTCTATTCCTTATTGACTGGAGGTCATCTCCTGGACCAGGATCTGAGCCTGCGCAAGCAACCCCATGGCTCGCTCAGCTTCAGCCTTGCCTACCCTATCATGGAGGAAGGCTACTTGATGCCCCATGGCCACTTGAAACTTGAAATCCTGCGAAGGAAAATCATGTTAGAAAATGGCAAATCAAAATGCTGAATGAAGAAGTGAAAGCGACGGTTATCTCGGCTAGAAGGGCAGACCCTTTGGTAATCATGATGTCCACGGGCATCACGGTCATCCTAGAAAGCCCGCCGCCTGGACAGGATGGTACAAATTGCTTCAGGACCTCGTCCTGACCCACAGAGCTCGATTGCTGGTGAGGGCGAGAAGGGGCAACCTCAGAAATATCGGTATCGGGCTCCCTGGGAACCTCGACTACCTGGGTTACAACCAGATCATCATAGAGGGATAATGTGACTCGGGGAGCATCAGTTGAAGCAGAGACTACTGGTAAGGGGGCATAAATGGACTTATTGACGACTTAGGAGGCAGACCCTCCTCGGTTTAGAGCATTTTCCCCTCGAGATGCAAGAAAGCCATCTTGGACTTCACCTGGAAAGGTGAGGGGGAAGGAACGAACGGGGCAGCTACTTTAGTGGTTGACTTCCCCTTTATCGGAACATCCGAGAGAGCTCCCGGGGATGATCTGGGCGGAGGAGGAGGGATCCCAGCTCACCGGGCTTCGTGAGAAGCTGGAGCAATAACAAACACTGTTAGAGAGAGGAATCAAGATCATTAGAACTGAACCATCCAATAAAAAAACAACAAGATCGATCGAGATACTTACAAGGGGTAGCACCGGATATCAACAGGTACCTGTTTACCCTGTAAGGATCGAAGGGGTCGGTGATTGGAAACTTCAGATTCAAGTATTTCTGAGCTAGGATGGTCTTCAGCACGGCTTTAGACTCAGCGGGCAAGGAATCCTGACCCCATGTGTGTTTGTCACTAAAGGTGTTGGGAACCTTGAGCTCATGCCCACCGATGAAGACGGAGCTCCCCCAGTCTCCCCCCGCCAGTACCCATTCTTCTTTCCAAACAGGGTCTTTCTTTGAAGCCCCGGGGATGATAAAGTTCAGCCTATTCTTGGCATTGTCATAGAATTAGCCTCGTGGAACCCCATCCAGGCTACCTATCTTGAAAAGAAAGGCGAGCTCCTCATCCTTAGGCTCCCTGGTTAAGTTGCCCATCTCGCACTGCTCCCTCTATAATACTAGGAAGCTAACACGATGCCTCTAGAAGTTAGGCATCAGTTGAAGTAGAGCCAACTAAAGGGCATTGAGAGCCAACCGAAGGGTAGAGTGAAGAGGGAGCCTCACCCCGCACTTAAAAGTTGGGACGTGATAGGAAGCACGCCTTTAGGCGGGCTTAAAACATATCATAGTTCCGGTGGGGGACAGTTAGGGAAACAGTGTCAGGAATACCATATTTATCCCAAAGACGGTTGATCGACTGAGGGTCGATAATGGAGTCGGGGATGACCCTGGGTTCGAAAAGAAGGGTTACCACTGAAGGAAGCTCCGCCATTGTGACTTATGCCCTCCCGATGGCATCAACTTTCTCCCAGACATCAGAGTCTTCGTCGACTAGGTTCATAGGATTGTCAGGCTGGTTTGAAAAGCCAGAGCAGATAGAGTCGTTCCTGTTAGAAAGACGGTGCTGGCGGAGCCGGGAAGATTCCTCATCACTTGAAATCCCTCGTACCCGCTTGCGAGGAGCTAGGTTAGGGCCTCCGGAGCACTCAACAAAGGCATCAACACTATCTGTGGAAGTCGACATTAATGGGTAAGGAAGACTTGGAAGTAATCGGAGGCAAGCAGAGAATTCGGCAGAGAAAACAGGGAGGAATAAATTTGAAAATTTGAGATTTTAGGAAGTATGAAGAAAGTGACTGTCAGGCCGGGCTTAAATAGAGGATTATCGACGATATCCTCAGGAAGATCACTTGGAGCCGTATTGCAGCCGTTTTTCTTCGAATAACACTCAGTTTCAAATTCAAATATTGGGTAATTAATAAGAAAATTTTGCCCTCATTAATTATCTTTATGGCGGAAAACTTTCTCAATTAAATAAGGAATCTGACTCCAACCCCAACTCTACCACCGGCGTTCAAGTCAGAGGGGACTTCTTTTAATAGTGAAATTTAGCCAGGGTCTAAGAGAAATTTTCCACCCATAATCGACAATCATGAAGCCCGAAAAAGTCGTAAAGCCACCCTGCCAGAGCAGGGAATGCCGGCTCGGCTTCAAGACTACCAGAAAACAAGTCAGGAGTAACCAGGCCGAGCCCCCCACAAGAGTACTAGAACTCGGGATTCTCCAGGCCATCTATCGGGGAACCTCTGTTCTGAGGTTGAGCTCCACAACCGCCCTGTGAATGCCGGGGGAAGTTTCCAAGCTCAAGAGACATTTGAAAGAACCTCACCAACCTCTTCAGAAGCCTGCTGTCTTTGCTGGACATAAAGAAAAATAACGCCTAAATTTACATTACCCCAGCTACCTCCCAGTAAGGTTTACAAGAGCACCACAAGCCCCCAAGGGTCAGAGAAAATCCATCTTAAACTTTTAAGAACAGAGTTAGAGCAGGGATCTACCTTGCTTTACGGGGCAACAGGCAGCTTGCAGGGTGACCTCCATGAAGATTCATGGCACGAGTGCACACAGGATCATCTCCAAGTAATATTTACATGCACGTCAAGAGTTTGATTCAAATAAGGGAACAAACTTATCTCCGTCAACGATATCATCAAATCCCGTTACAATTCAAATTCAAATTCAAATCACGAATCCCGTCCGATAAGGAAGGAACGGATTCATGGGATCACGGTAAAGTATTTGCGAATTAAAAACCTACTTGGACGATATAAATAGGTGAAGCCAAGCATTGTAGGGAGGAAGAGAAAAAAAAAAGAAGATCCTACAACAACAGATACAAAAATACAACAACATATAACATAGAAAACAAAGAGACAGAAAGAAGAGGGGAAGACCTAACTTATGGATTCAGAACACGGTCACCTTCATCTCCACTATTCGACAGGGATAGAGTTGCCACCTCCCCTACACCTTAGAGAGATTGTGAGAGTACAAGAGAGCGATTTGTACTTTAAAGCAATATATTAATAATAAAGCTCCCATTTACTGTTCAGCATCTCGTCTTCCTCTTAACCAGGTCGGGAACCAATGGTACCGACCTTGGCCACAACTTTCGTAGTAGTGGTCTCGAGGGTGTTAATAGGAATTTCTCATCCTGAGCAAATTTCCCTTTCAACAGATGGAAAGGTGGAAACCTTTAAAGCTAGATTGGTAGCTAAAGGTTATACACGGAAGGAAGGTATTGATTATGAAGAAACCTTCTCTCCTGTGGCCATGCTTAAATCCATTAGGATACTCATATCCATTGTGGCATCTCTAGACCTAGAGATTTGGCAAATAGATGTCAAGACAGTTTTTCTTAATGGGAGTCTTGATGACGAAAGCATCTTTATGATGCAACCAGAAGGATTCATTAAAAAAGGCCAAGAGGAAAGGGTATGCAAGTTGCAAAGATCCATATATGGATTGATGCAAGCGTCCAAATCCTGGAACATAAGGTTCGATCAAGCCGTGAAAAGTTTTGGATTTATTCAAAACCTTGATGAACCATGTGTATACAAACAGGTTAAAGGTGACAGTTGGTTTTCCTAAATCTTTATGTTGATTGTACACTACTCATCGAAAACGATGTAGGTGTACTGACATCAGTAAAAGAATTGTTAGCAAAACAATTTGATATGAATGACTTAGGAGAAGCAAGTTATATTCATGTTATCCAAGTCATAAGGGATAGAAAGAATAGAACGATTGCATTTTCCCAAGCTTCATACATAGATAAAATCTTGTCTAGGTTTTCCATACAAGATTCCAAGAAATGTATGTTACCTTTCAGACATGGAATCAAATTTTCTAAGGAACAAGTTCCTAAGAATGAGCATGAATAGAAATTCATAAGTAGGGTTCCATATGCTTCGACAATTGGAAGTCTCATGCATGCAATGCTCTACACTAAGCCAGATATTTGTTTTGTTGTGGGCGTAGTTAGCAGGTTTCAATCGAAACTTGGTCCTAATCACTGGACAGTTGTCAACCATATTTTCAAGTATCTTAGGAGAACGAGAGATTATATGCTTGTATATTCTGGAGGGAATTTAATTCCCGTCTGATTTTAAGTCAGATTCTGACTCCAGGAGATCAACATCAGGATATGTGTTTACTATTAAAGAAGGGGCAGTCATATGGAGGAGTATCAAGCAATCTTGTATTGCTGATTCCACCACGGAAGCTGAGTATGTTGCCTCATGCTAGGCTGCTAAAGAGGCTGTCTGGCTTCACCAATTCTTGATTGACTTGGAAGTGGTTCCTGATGCGAATAAGCAGATCACTATCTGATGTGACAATGGTGGAGCATTGGCTAATTCGAGAGAACCAAGAAGTCATAAGAGGGGAAACACATTGAAAGAAAGTATTACCCTCTGAAGGAAATTGTGTATAGGGGTGACGTGACGATTATCAAGATCGCATCAGCAGATAATATAGCGGTTCCCTTTACAAAGGCTCTTCCACAAAAGAGTTTTGATGGGCATCTAGAGAACATGGGGATGAAAGATATGACAAATTTGCTATAGAGCAAGAGGGAGATTGTTGGGATTATGCTCAATAGCAAGAGTATAATAATATATTTGACAATCTTTTCATATTAATAAAGTGTTTTCTAGTTTAACAAATCTTATAGCATTTATAGTTTAATTATTATAATTGGCAAAAGTAAATAATTATAAGGTCAAACGACGATGAGAAAAGAAGAATTGTTCATACATCTATATATGTATAAAGTAGACATAATTTTTTAGTTAGTCTTGAATAATATTCACAACTTAACTATATATAGATATATATATATATATAAGAAAAATAATATATATACCTATATATAGTTATAGGCGGCCAGCCAAATGTATAAAAGCCTAAATATAATATTTTTTAATCTATTATTAGTTAATAAAATGGAAATTAATTGATTTGTTGATTAATTAATTATTTAATTAAAAGTCAAAATCTTTTTCCTAGAAGGAGATGGTCTCCTAAAATTATACTATTGTTGGTAGTATAATTAATATTAAAAACTATATTTGATAAATAGATAAATAAAAGGAATTATTTAGCTAATCAAATTAGGAAGTCTTTAATATGGTTACAAATACACTATTGAGTTGGATTAAGAGTCTTGGTGTAGGAAAAAATTCTTTTTGGAAAAAGATTCTTGATCACCAAGTAAATCTGCCTAAGGGTGGAATTCTTTTTTGAAAAGGATTCTTAACTACCAAGTAAATCCACTTAGGGAAAGGATTCTTAACAACCAAGTAAATCCTTTCCTAACTTAGGAAAGGATTTGAAATCCTAATATATTTCAAAGAAGGATTTCGGCTAGCCCTATAAATATATAAAGGGAATTTCAGCCAGGCATATAGTTTTTCAAAGAGAAGAATTCGGCCAGCCCTAGTTATATATAAAAGGAGAATACGGCCACCATAGAATTTTGAGGGAGAAAATTTTGTTTTTGCTCGAGACAAAATTTTATCAACTCTAAAAAATAGTGTAAAATTTGGCACAGAAGAAAAGGAAGAAAGAATGTTTAGTTTTTGATAGTAAACTAGTAGCATTTACATTAAAATGTTTTGTGTACAACATTAAATCAAGGTTCACGCGAGTTTCAATCAAATTGATTGATAATTCACAAAATACCTAACGTTCTCTGTTTTCTTTTTGGTGGATTATTGTGACTAACAAAGAGAAAGATTTTGTTTATTTCCATCCTCAGGTATACAATTAAAAGAGAGGGAGCCAACACTTCTAGGTGACTCACGTTCATGATTGGATTGGAAGATCTTGCGGATTCATTTCGCTAGTCCAATCGTCATGAGAAAAAGGTACGACACTTTTAATATACATCAATTAATCTAGGGTTAAGATTCTGTTTATTATAAAGAGGAATTTTTTTATTTATATACGAAACCCTAATTTCAATTTTTCACGCATCCGTTGCACGATTTTCCTTACAGGAATAACTTCTCGTTGGGAACAACTTCAACGTTGATGGAAACCACTTTCACGTTCTAATCATTGTTATAGTTGTTCCCATGAACTACTCAACCTTAAAGAGGGGAACAACTATATATTTTGGAAACCAGTCTAACGTTATCAATAACGTCAAAGTTCTTCAGGAAAAAAATTCTTGTTGGGAAAAACTTCAACGTTGATGGAAACCACTTTCACGTTCTAACCAATGTTAGAGTTGTTCCCGGGAACCACTCAACCTTAACAAAGGTAACAACATTTATATTTCGGAAACCACTCTAATGTTATATGTAGCGTCAAAGTTTTTCATGGGAACAACTTTTTACTGGGAACAATTTCAACGTTGATGGAAACCATTTTCACGTTCTAACCAACCTTAGAGTTGTTCCCGGGAACCACTCAACCTTAGCAAAGGGAAACACTTTATATTTTGGAAACCACTCTAACGTTATCTATAACGTTAAAGTTATTCCTTGGAAATACATCTTGTTAGGAACAACTTCAACGTTAATTGAAACCACTTTCACGTTCTAACCAACGTTAGAGTTGTTCTCAAGAACCACTCAACCTTAATAAAGGGAACAAGTTTTATATTTTGTAAACCACTCTAACGTTATCTATATCGTCAAAGTTGCTCCTGAGAACAACTTCTTGTTAGGAACAACCTCAGCGTTGAATGAAACCACTTTCACTTTCTAACCACTGTTAGAGTTGTTCCCGAGAACCACTCAACCTTAACGAATGGACCAACTTTCATATTTTGCAAACTACTCTAACATTTTCTATAACGTCAAAGTTGTTCCCGAGAACAACTTCAACGTTGATGGAAACCACTTTCACGTTCCAACCAACGTTAGAGTTGTTCCCGGGAACCACTCAACCTTTACAATGGGAACAACTTTATATGTAGGATGAAAATATAAACACTGTTAAATGCTCAAGGCTAACCTAGAGGGGGGTGAATAGGTTAGACACCTTTTTCGATTCCCTTAGAACCAAACAAAAGTTTGTCCCTCTATATTGCTTGTATCACAATATATATATATATATATCAATTAATGACACTTAATCAATATATAAAACATGTAAAGTGTGGTACAAACAAGCAACAATAACACATACACAATTTATATTATAGTAAGGAAGTCAACTTACTATTAGGTTTTAGTTTGTGTTGGCATGAATTACATATCAAAATGATGTTTACTTGTAATGACTTAGTTGTTTAGGTTCATGATGATTCAAGCTTTAAGGAAGAAGAAACAACAAGTCAAAGCAAGTTCTAAGTCTTCAAAGAGAAAGGATGCAATTTCTTTCTACAAAGGTATAATAAGACCTTATTTTTCTCTTACAAGGCTTAGGCACACACACACATTTCATACATTTGTGTCCCTACATCGTTGTGCACCTTTATAGGCACACGCATACAATTCATTCATATATTTCCCTACATCGTTGTGCACCATGTATAACACATTCACACACTTTAAGATGAATGCTCATGCATTGGTTTGTAAATAACATGTTTTGGAATATGCATGATTTGAAACTATCTCTATGTAGTTTGCATTCAAGTGTGAATTGTGTTTGTGTGTGTATATGTTTGTATAACATGGTTATTGAACTTGGATTTAGTCTTAAATCATTCTTGATTGAATTCTGGTCATTTCGGTTACTCATACTATTGATTTCAAGTTCAAAGTCAAAAGATACTACACTTTCAACTCATGTTTCATACATAGTCGTTCATAATCCGTAAACGGATTCAAATTCCGAGTTCGGAGGCGGGAGAATGGTCGAAGAATGCCAAGGAAGGTCGAAGGAGAAAGAAGCAAGCAAACACTTCTTTCCCGAGATGGCGCGTGGCCATCTCGGGGCAGAAGGCTTGCTGCCCCGAGATGCCAACAAGCCATCTCGGGAAGCAAGCTTGCTTGGCTTCTCTTTGCTCCTCTTTTTCATTTCACTTGTCCAAGTTTCCTACTTCTTTATAAACTCTTTCCCTCTCACATTTCATTCTAAGAAGAAATTCAAATCAAGTGTGCTGAATTTTCTCTCTAAATTTTCTCACCTTCCAAACACTATAACCTCTTCATTTGAACTCCGATTTGAGTGATTCAAAGTTGAGAGTGTTCATCTATTCATCCTCCATCTCTTCTCTGAAGTTTTTTGTTTATTTTGCTGCTGTTTTTGGTGTCTAATCATACAAAAACAGCACTGCACCTAGATCAACTAAGGTATTGATTTTCTCTCTAAGTTTTCTTTTAAAACTTGGTCAATTGCCTTGGGTTTTCTTCTTCTACATATATTTGTATATTGTGAGTGTTTTGATTTGTGTTTTGAACACTTTCAAAGCTAGATTGAATTTCAATTAAAATCATACATGTTGAGTTAGGTTTTGATTTTGTCTATGTTATCACATGTTTGGGATTATATTGTGCTAGCTTTGATTCTAGGACTATTTTGTGATCTTTGATTGATTGATTTTGTGAAAAATAGTTCATCACATGTATTAGACTCTCTTGGCCGAAATTCTCACATAATACATGTGCTTATGTTCTTTTGAGCTATTCATATGATTGTTGAATCTATGATTAGGAATATGCCTAGAACTTATGCTTAGATCTATTTGACTTTGTCATATGATTTTAGCATGTTTTAGGTTTTTGTGATTTAAACTTGATCTTGTGATTTGTTGATCATATCTTATGATTCAAGTTTAGATATATGCATGAATCTAGTTTGTGATTAATGTTGATCATATCTTACATAATCTAGATTGACTACTCATGCATGATGAACTAGACTATATGTGATTTGTGCATTCATGCTCATTTCTAGTATTTTCCATAGGATGTTTTGTTCATAGCATTCTATGCTGCGTGTGTGTTTGCATTTTGCATTCATGATCACCTAGATTCCTTGTGAGATGGAAGTCTTGACAATAGGTGTGAGACCTATGGTGTTGAGCAAGAAGTCTTGGCAAGAGGTGTGAAGAGGTCACTTGAGAGATTGTACTTGTCTTATCTACTAGTGGATTTTGTTTGCCGGTGACTGCTATCCCGTGGATGTTTCCTCTTCAGAGATTTACCACGTTATATCTTGTGTCAACTTTTCTCTATCCCTATCTCTCTAATATTTGTATTGTGGATAGAACTCTTTATGTTTGTTGACTTCCTCTTTATAATATAGATTGCGTATGTGTTACAATTACTTGTTTGTACCACACTTTACTTGTGTTTATATATTGATTAATTGTCTTTTATTAATATATATATTGTGATACAAGCAATCTAGAGGGACAAACTTTTGTTTGTTTCTAATGGAGTCGAAAAAGGTGCCTAACCTATTTACACCCCCCCCCCCCCCCCCTCTAGGTTGGCCTTGAGCATTTAACCATGATGTATTTTCACTTACATATAAAGTTCTATCCATAGTATTCAAATAACAAATACAAATAGGGATAGAGAAAAGTTTACACAAGATATAATGTGGCAAACCTCCGAAGAGGAAACATCCACGGGTTAGCTACCACCGGCAAACAAAATCAACTAGTAGATAAGAAAAGTACAATCTCTCAAGTTACCCCTTTACCTTGAAACTACCCTCCTATCCTAATCATAAATATATCACCCTCTTGCTCAAAATTCGGAGGCCTTACACTTCATCGCTCACCCTTTCGGATCCTCATGACCCTAGGCAAGACTTCCTCACTTGACATTCTGAGGTCTCCTACCTCTTGTCAAGACTTCCATGCTAAACAACATAAGTCTCACATCTATTGTCAAGAATTCCTTCTCACAAGGCATCTAGGTGATCATGAAATCAAAAAGCATATAATAATTTGACTCGATATACTAAGACGAAGACAATGTATGCAACATGAGTTGAACGTGTAGTATCTTTCGAGTTAGAACTTGAAATCAATAGTATGAGTAACTGAAATGACCGAAACTCAATCAATAATGATTTAAGACTAAAATCAAGTTCAATATCCATGTTATAAAAACATATACACATACAAACACAATTCATACTAGAATGCAAACTACATAGAGATAGTTTCCAATCATGCATTTTCCAAAACATGTTATTTTCATACCAATGCATGAGCATTCATCTTCAAGTGTGTGAATGTGTTATAAATGGGGCACAATGATGCAGGGACACATATGAATGAATTGTATATGTGTGCCTATAATGGTGCACAATGATACAGGGACACAAATGTATGAATTATGTGTGTGTGCCTAAGCCTTATAAGAGAAAGATAAGGTCGTAATATACCTTTGTAGAACCATATAGCATCCTTTCTCTTTGAAGACTTTGAACTTGCTTTGACTAGTTGTTATTTCTTCTTTGAAGCTTGAATCGTCATGAACCTAAACAACTAAATCATTACAAGTAAACATCATTTTGATATGGAATTAATACCAACACAATCTAAAACCTAACAATCTCTACCTTTAGCAAATTCCATGTCAAAACATCTATACATTTAGTTTAAATATAAACATGAAGAAGGTCACAAAATCACTCCCTCACATTACAATGAGTAAGATTCCTAGAACTAATCTTCATCAACTCTTGAAATTCATATTGATCTTCTCATGAAGCAAACTACAAATCATCTCAAAGCAAAAAGCACATACAAGAGAAAACAACAAATGGCAACATATCCTATGGATAAGAATATACAATAAAGTTTGACAAATACATGTATCTCCCCCTCAATACATACCAAACCACAAGAATTCTTAACCAAATCTTAAGACTAATTATTACATGCCATTGGAATTTCAAAAGTTCACAAAACAACATAAAAAGAAACTAAGCAACTAGCATCTCTTTCTCCCCCTTTTTGACGTGAAATGACGCCAAAAAGTTAAGAAATGTACCTCAAACCTCAAATACTAGCTAATTGTTCCACCAAAGAAAGTCGTGCAAGTAGTCGATCAAACATATTGCTTGAGTGGTTGTCTAGAAATTGAAGCAATGCGCTCCTCCAACTCTTTTAACCTAGCATCTTGTTGAATAACTATAGCACTCGACTCATCAACCTTCTCCTTCAATTGTATAGCCCAATCCGAAAGAATATTTGTGCTAATCACATGACTATCAACTTGAGAACTACTAAATAGTCCAAAAGTATCACAAGTCTTACCCATATTCTTATAGGACATGTATGACACACGTTTATCACAATACTTTTCCAAGGGTTGAACTAACACATCATCTTCTCTACTCTTAATCCCGCTAACCACAATGAAGTAATAAATCCCAGTACTCCAAGCTTTTTATCACCTCTAGTAGAGAAAGTAGCACCATCAATGTAATACGTGAGAAGATCTCCAAGGTTTATCGGTTGAATAGTTACCAAGGCATACACTATTTTGATCTTGTCCTTATTCAACTCGGTTGAATTTGAAGATCCAATAATGTTAGTGCAAATGAATAGCTGCCAAAATGCACTAGCCTTAGTTAACTCATGTTGACTAATGTATGCCCTATTTTTCCACTCAAAAGAAGCATTGTCACAAAGAGTTCTACCCATGATATTTAGATTCTCAATGACATCCACATTTAGAAAATTAGACTCTATATCATTAGATACCCCAAGAAACTTGTTAATATTTTTCGGGTTAACTCTAAACACAATACCCCTAATTTCCATCAAAGCATCTAACAAGGTGGCACTTTCCTTATATTCAAGATAAAGCTCTCTAACAAAAGTATCTTTTACAACTCCTAACATGCTCACCCAAGATTCCCAATTTCTATCCTTTAAGCACTTAAGAACATAAGAATCTTTACACTTAACAAAGTCAATGCCTCTCTCTTGAAATATCTTCTTTGTTCCAAAGATCCCTAAATCTTTTATCCCTGAAGCTTTGGATCCTTTTGAGGTAGACTTGGCTTTCACAATGGGATTCAATTGATTTCCACTTCCGGTAATCTTAGTTCTTCCCATTTTTCTTGTGTTATAAGATGTTATATACATACAACCAAAGTGAGTGAAAAACAAAACAAACTCATTAGTCACAAAAATATAAAAAGAAAAGACATATGACTTAAGAATGAATCATAATGTAAGACAAAGATAGTGAGTAATATCTTACAAGTATCATTAAGTAAAAATATGCCAACATGTAACAAAATGAAGCATGTGAACATATCATAAAAAAGAACAATGTCTAGAATACAATGCTTCCCCTTGATACATGCCATAACTAAAATCAACGATAGCATAAAGTTCACAAAGATATTCAAACAATCACACATTCAAGCAATTTGAAGAAATATCAACAAAATAAGCTTCATATGCTAAGAGAGATACACAAAGATTTTCAAGTTCTCTCATAATTCTTCAACAATTGCTAAAATATCATCATACTCATAAACAAAGTGTGTGTGAGAGATATGTTTCAAATATATATCAAGAAGTAGTTTGATAATCAACATGCAAACAATTTCCAACAACTTTTCATCTTAAGCTTTTTCCATAAAAATTCAAACCAATTTTCATCTGGAATTTTTACTTTTAAGAGAATAGATTTCAACATATGAGCGCGTGTGTGCATGTGGCTTGTAGTCCCATTTCTGTTTTTCAACCCGAGCTCATTTGATTTTTTAACTATACTTCTTTTTAAGCCTTCCTCCTTTTCATTTTAGGCTTTGAATCAAAGAATTTTCTTTTCATGATTCCATTTCAACACTTCTTTTATTTTTCCTATTTTTTTTAAAACATAAACAAAATTCACTTCATGGCGGCTTTTACTCATCACAATGGTGTAGCTCTTTCCAACATTGGGTAGCTTTCACAACCAATGTGTGTAGCCTTTCCATGAAGGTGCTCGTTGAGTTCTATATATTTACCGAAGCAAAATGGATACTAACCATAGGTCATTTTAAATGTACTTAAGCACAAAAACTGCAAGGTGTATCTAAAGTTTACATATTAGTAAACTCAACCTACTAGCAAAACATATAAGAGAAGCAAAGTGCAATTTTTAGAAAACCAAGATTTTATGGTTCATAAGCACGTGATCTTAAAAGCAATAAGTAGAGACTTATTCAAGATCATTACTTCTCTAATGAGTAGCTTTCAAAGAATATGAAGCTCATATTTTCAAAAATAATACCACTCAATATACGATACACAAACAATCATCAAAGTTAAGATCAATGTGAACAATATCACTATTAGATCCTAAAATAGTAAATGTCATTGAGAATCATATGTATGCTATACAAAATTCTCTAATATGACATGCTATGAGATGTATATCAAAATTGAGTCAAAAAATGAATATCTAATAGAACATGCATCAGAGTATAGAGATACCTTTTTGAACATTATATTCACCAAATATCATACTTACGCCATTTTTATGAGCACTCTTGCCTTGAATGTCCTCATGACACCAAGTTGACAATGTTTCACAGCAAGAGTATAAAAAGCATAATATCTCAACTCAATCAACACATATATCAAAAGAAATTCTCTAAAGTTAACCGACAAATTTTGACCATCATAACAAACATGATGTGAGATAACCAAGTTCATATCAATACATGGAGTATTCAAATCTAGCAAGCAAGAATTTTCAAAACATATTGATATAATGCCTCAAAGCTACCTCACATGTGCTTCTTACATTAGTGATAAGAGCACTCACCCTTGAGCCACTTGTTCTTGGGTGTACCTACACAAACATTTCCAATATCAACCTTGACAACAATGTTAAATCAAGATTAAAGTCCTTCAATGACATGATTAACAAGAATATCATTAATACACTCTTCCTTAACTTTTTCAATACAAGCTTTGTCAAGTTGAACAAGATTAGTTTTTTTTCTACTCCATAACTTATTTTCATGCTTAGTAATATTATCATGTTTTTCAACTTTCAAAGCCTTAGCATGTTCAAGTTGAAGTTTAATCTCGTTATCTCTAGATTCGTTTGCTAATTTGCATTTTTCAATAAATTTATAACACCTAGGCTTAATGTGACCTATTGTGTTGCAAAAATGGCAAATTGGAATAAAAGATGAGATTGTACCCTTTGGAGTTGAACTAGCTTCACTAGGAGTTTGCAAAGATACCTTGTTTGACAACTTCTTCTTGGCTTTTGATATTCTCTTCTTGTATGGTTTCTTGTCAATCATGACTTCATCCAAGAGAGTAGGAAGTGGTGCTTCAAAGGGCTCCTCTTCAACTACTAAGTCATCTTCACCACTGTGAGAGTTAACAAGATTCCTAACACTAGACACACTTACCGAATCATTCACTAAGTTCTTGATGGCCTCCTTAGCCATGTCTATCTCTTCCATTAATTCTTGTTCTCTCTTCCTCAAGGAAGATATCACATTATCATTCTTAAGGTTTATCTTTTCTAGTTCTAGAAACTTCTTCATAATATCACCTTTCTCACCAAGAAGTTTACGAGTTACAATCACAAACTCATCTAGTTGTTTCTTGATCAAATCATCCTTCTCAACTACCTCTCTTAGAGCATTATCTATACCTTCTTCAAGCTTCTCTATCTTGGCCAACAACTCAAGATTGGTAGGAATGAAACTAGTACTTCCGTGATGATTTGCATCAAAGTTCTTGTTCTAAGATATTGTACTAGAGCTACAAAGTTTCTCACCAACTCTTCATCACTTGAAGACTTACTACTAGAGCTCTAATTATCACTAGAGTTATCATCACTCCAAGTAGCCACCAACATTTTGCCTTTCTTATCTATCTTAGATGGCTTCTTGGTGCACTCACTAGTAAAGTGACTGAAACCATGACAACTATAGCATTGAACACCTTTCTTGTTCATGGCTTGACTATTCTTCTCATTCCTTGGAGATGATGGTTTCTTAACTCCCTTTTCCTTAGAAGACTTGCCTCTAGGCTTGGCATTCTTCTTTAGAAACTTCTTGAATTTCTAACCAAAAGAGCCATCTCTTCATTTTCATCATCACTCTCCTCCTCAATAGCATTGAGAGCAATTCCCTTACTCTTAATCTTTGACTTCAATCACATCTCATAAGTTTGGAGAGACCCAATAAACTCATCGTTGTTCATGCTATCCACATCCTTGCTTTCCTCAATGGTCGTCACTTTTGATTTAAATCTCTTAGGAAGAGACCTAAGGATTTTCCAATTTAAATGCTCTCTTGAGATAGGTACTCCAAGTGCTTGACATTGGTTAGCAATGTTAAGAAGTCAGAATTGGAAGTCTTTGAACTTTTCTTCTTCACCCATACTTAAACCATCAAATTATGATGCCAATATTTGAAGCCTTGATTTCTTCACTGCTAAGGTTCCTTCATTAGTAACTTGGAGAGTATCCCAAGCATCCTTTACGGATTCAAGATTTTGAATGTAGGAGAATTGATGCCCATCAACTCCTACAAAGATGGCATTCATAGCACGATGATGCAATTTAGCAACCTCAAACTCATTCATTGTCTATTCACTCATTGGCTTGAGTATCATGGTTCCATCCTCTTGAACCTTGGTAGGAGGACTATAACATTCTTCCACAACCATCCACGCCCTCTCATCAATAGTGAGGATGTAGGCTTTCATCCTCAACTTTCAATACCCATAGTTAGTGCCTCGAAGTAATAGTGGCCTAGTATTTGAGACTCCTTCCTCCATTACATCATCTTGTAAACCCATGACTTCAAAAGCTTTGCAAAACTGTGAATGTATCACCTGGATTCTCACTAAGTACAATTTAGTGACCTGCTCTGATACCAATTGAAAATAAATGCTCAAGGCTAACCTAGAGGGCCGGGGGGTGAATAGGTTAGACACCTTTTTCGACTCCTTTAGAAACAAGCAAAAGTTTGTCCCTCTATATTGCTTGTATCAAAATATATATATCAATTAAAGACACTTAATCAATATATAAAACAAGTAAAGTGTGATATAAACAAGCAACCATAACACATACACAATTTATATTATAGTAAGGAAGTCAACTTACATATAAAATTCTATCCATCGTATTCAAATAACAAATAAAAATATAAGAGAGATAGGGATAGAGAATAGTTGACAAAAGATATAGCATGGTAAACCTCTGAAAAGGAAACATCCACGGGTTAGCAACCACCGACAAACAAAATCCACTAATAGATAAGAAAAGTACAATCTCTCAAGTGACCCCTTCACCTAAAAACTACCCTCTAATCCTACTCATGAATATGTCACCCTTTTGCACAATATTCCGAGACCTCACACCTCTTGTCAAGACTTCCTTGCTCACCCTTCTGGATCCTCACAACCCTAGGCAAGACTTCCTTTCTCACCCTTTCGGATCCTCACGACCCTAGGCAAGACTTCCTCGCTTGACATTTTGAGGTCTCCCACCTCTTGTCAAGACTTCCATGCTCAACAACATAGGTCTCACTCCTATTGTCAAGACTTTCTTCTCACAAGGCATCTAGGTGATCATGAATGCAAAATGCAAACAAGCACACAACGTAGAATGTTATGATCAACACATCCTATAGAAAATACTATATATAAGCACGAGTGCACAAAATAAATGTTGTCTAGTCAATCATCTAGATCATGTAAGATATGTTCAATATTAATACCAACCTAGATACATGCATAGATCTAAAACTTGATTCACAAGATATGTTCAATTAATACATAATCAAGTTTAAATCTCATATACCAAAAATATGCTAAAATCAAGTCACAAAGTCATTTAGATTAAAGCAACAATTCTAGAGCATATTTTCTATTCATAGATTCAACAATGCACATGAATAGCTCGAAAGAACACAAGCACATGTATTATAGTGAGATTTTGGCCAAAGAGAGCCTAATACATGTGAGGAACTATTTTTCACAAAATCAATCAATTATAGATCATCAAATAGTCCTAGAATCAAAGCTATTACAATACAATCGCAAACATGTGAAAACATAGGCAAAATCAAAACCTAACTCAACATGTGAGATTTCAATTAAAACTCAATCTAGCTTTAAATGAGTTCAAAACTCAAATCAAAACAATCACACGACACATATATATGTTGAAGAAGAAAACCCAAGACAATTGACCAAGTTTTAAAAGAAAACTTTGAGGGAAAATCAATACCTTAGTTGATTTGAAGCAGTCCCGTTTTTGTGAGGTTAGACTCTAAAAAGCAGTAATAAAACTAACTCAAACCTTTAGAGAAAAGATGGAGGATAAATAGAAAAACACTTTCAACTTTGAATCACTCAGATCGGAGTTCAAATGAAGAAGTTATGGTGTTTGGAAGGTGAGGAAAATTGGGAGAAAATTCTGCACTCAAATTTTGAATCTCTTCTTATAAGGAAACGTGAGAGGGAAGGGATATATAAAGGAGAGGGAAAATAATACAAGCAAAATGACCAAAAGGGCCTTAAGTGCACCAAGCACACTTGCTGCCTGAGATGGCTCGTGGGCATCTCGGGGAAGCAAGCATTCTGGCCCGAGATGGCCATGCGCCATCTCAGGGTGGCCATCTCGGGAAAAAGTGCTTGGTTGCACTTCTTTTCCTCGCTCGCTCCCCTCGCGTTCTTCAACCATTCTCCGGACTTCGAACTCGGAATTCTAATCCATTTATGGATTACGAACCGTAACTCACTCATAGACATGGACATATAAGATACTCAATCCAGAAAATAATAATTCGACTCGATATACAAAGACGAAGACAATGTATGCAACATGAGTTGAAAGTGTAGTATATTTTGACTTAGAACTTGAAATCAATAGTATGAGTAACCGAAATGATCGAAAATCAATCAACAATGATTTAAAACTAAAATAAAGTTCTATATCCATGTTATACAAACATATACACATAAAAACATAATTCACACTAGAATGCAAACTACATAGAGATAGTTTCCAATCATGCATTTTCCAAAACATGATATTTTCATACCAATGCATGTGCATTCATCTTCAAGTGTGTGAATGTGTTATAAATGGTGCACAATGATGCAGGGACACAAATGTATGAATTGTGTGTGTGTGCCTATAATGATGCATAACTATGCAGGGACACAAATGTATGAATTGTGTGTGTGTGCCTATAATGGTGCACAACTATGTAGGGACACAAATGTATGAATTGTGTGTGTGTGCCCATGCCTTGTAAGAGAAAGATAAGGTCTTAATATACCTTTGTAGAACCATATGGAATCCTTTCTCTTTGAAGACTTTGAACTTGCTTAGACTAGTTGTTATTTCTTCTATGAAGCTTGAATCATCATAAACCTAAAAAACTAAATCATTACAAGTAAACATCATTTTGATACGGAATTAATGCCAACACAATCTAAAACCTAACTTAGGAAACCACTCTAACGATATCTAAAACATCAAAGTTGTTCCCAGGAAAAAATTCTCGTTGGGAAAAACTTCAATGTTGATGGAAATCACTTTCACGTTCTAACCAACGTTAGGGTTGTTCCTGAGAACCACTCAACCTTAACAAAGTGAATAAATTTTATATTTTGGAAGCCAATATAACATTATCTACAACATCTATGTTTTTCCCGTTAACAACTTCTTGTTGGGAACAACTTTAACCTTAATTAAAACCAGTTTGACGTTCAAACAAATGTTAGAGTTGTTCCTGGGAACCACTAAACCTTACTAAAGTGAACAACTTTTACATTTTGGAAACAACTCTAACGTTATCTATAGCATCAAAGTTATTCCTGAGAATAACTTCAATGTTAATTGAAACCACTTTCATGTTCAAATCAACGTTAGAGTTGTTCTCGGGAACCACATAACCTTATCAAATGGAACAACTTTTATATTTTGGAATCTACTCTAACGTTTTCTATAACGTCAAATTAGTTCCCGGGAATAACTTCTCCTTGGGAAAAACTTCAACGTTGATAGATACCACTTTCATGTTTCAAACCAACATTAGAGTTGTTCCCGAGAACCACTTAACGTTAACAAAGTGAACAACTTTTATATTTTAGAAACCACTATAACATTATCTATAACATCTATTTTTTTCCCAAGAGCAGCTTCTTGTTGGGAACAACTTCAACGATGATTGAAACCAGTTTAACGTTCTAACCAGCGTTATAGTTGTTCATAGGAACCAATCAACTTTAATAAAGGGAACAACTTTAATATTTTGGAAACCACTCCAACGTTATATATATCATCAAGGTAGCTCCTGGGAAAAACTCTTCATCGAGAACAACTTCAACGTTGATCGAAACCACTTTCACATTCTAACAAACGTTAGAGTTGTTCCCGGGAACCACTCAACCTTAATGAGTGGACCAAATTTTATAATTTGGAAACTACTCTAACATTTCCTGTTACGTCAAAATTGTTCCCGGGAACAACTTCTTGTTAGGAAAAACTTCAACGTTTATGGAAACCACTTTCACGTTCTAACCAACGTTAGAGTGTTTTCCGGAAACCACTTAACCTTAACAAAGTAAACAACTTTTATATTTTGGAAACCACCCTAACATTATCTATAACATCTAAGATTTTCCCCGGAACATCTTCGTGTTGGGAACAACTTCTACGTTAATTTCAGTCTGTTTCACGTTCTAACTAATGCATGAGTTGTTCCCGGGAATAACTCAAACTTAACAGAGGGAACAACTTTTCTATTTTGGAATCCACTCTAACGTTATATGCAACGTCAAAGTTGTTCCAGGGAACAACTTCCTGCTGGGAACAACTTCAACGTTGATGGAAACCACTTTCACATTCTAACCATCATTATAGTTGTTCTCGAGAACTATTCAACCTTAAAGAAGGGAACAACTTTATATTTTGGAAACCAATGTAACGTTACTTATAACGTCAAAGTTCTTTCCGGAAACAACTTCTCATTGGGAACCACTTTAACGTTGATGGAAACCACTTTCATGTTTTAACCAACATTGGAGTTGTTCCCGTAAACCACTCAACCTTAACAAAGGTAACAACATTTATATTTTGGAAAACACTCTAATGTTATCTGTAACGTTAAAGTTGTTCCCGAGAAAACCTTTTCGTTGGGAACAAATTTCAATGTTGACGAAACCACTTTCATGTTCAAACCAATGTTAGAGTTGTTCCCGGGAACCACTCAACCTTAAAGGGAACAACTTTATATTTTGGAAACTACTCTAACGTTATCAATAACGTCAAAGTTGTTCCTAGGAACAACTTCTCGTTAGGAAAAACTTAAACATTAATTGAAACAACTTTCACGTACTAACAAACGTTAGAATTGTTCCCGGGAACCACTCAACCTTATTAAAGGGAACAACTTTTAAATTTTTGAAACCACTTTAACGTTATCTATATCATCAAAGTTGCTCCTTAGAATAACCTCTCATTGGGAACAACCTCAGCATTAAATGAAACCACTTTCACGTTTTAACCAACCTTAGAGTTGTTCCCAAGAACCACTCAACCTTAACGAATGGACCAACTCTTATATTTTGGAAACTACTCTAACATTTTCTATAACGTCAGAGTTGTTCCCAGGAACAACTTCACATTGGGAGCAACTACAACGTTGATGGAAACCAAATTCATGATCTAACCAACGTTAGAATTGTTCATGGGAACCACTCAACCTTAACAATAAGAACAACTTTAAATTTTGAAAACCACTATAATGTTATCTATAACATCAAAGTAGTTCCCGAGAACAATTTCTCGTTGGGAAAAACTTCAACGATGATAGAAACGACTTTCACGTTCTAACCAACGTTAGAGTTGTTCCTGAAAACCACTCAACTTTAACAAAGTGAATAAAATTTATATCTTGGAAACCACTCTAACATTATCTATAAGGTCTAAGACGTTCCCATTAACAACCTCATATTGGGAACAACTTCGATGTTAATTGAAACCAGTTTGATGTTCTAACCAACGTTAGAGTTGTTTTTGGGAACCACTTAACCATATTAAAGTGAACCACTTAACCATATTAAAGTGAACAACTTTTATATTTTGGAAACCACTCTAACGTTATCTATAACATCAAAGTTGTTCCTGGGAATAACTTCTCATTGGGAATTACTTCAACGTTAATTGAAACCACTTTTGTGTTCTAACAAATGTTAGAGTCGTTCCCGAGAACCACTCAACCTTATAAAATGGAACAACTTTTATATTAGGGAATCTACTCTAACGTTTTCTATAACGTCAAATTTGTTTCCGGGAAAAACTTCTCGTTGGGAAAAACTTCAACGTTGATAGAAACCACTTTCATGTTCTAACCAACGTTAGAGTTGTTCCCAGGAACCAAACAACCCTGACAAAGTGAACAACTATTATATTTTAGAAACCACTCTAGCATTATCTATCACATCTAAGTTGTTGTTGGAAGCAGCTTCTCGTTGGAAAGAACTTCAACGATGATTGAAACCAGTTTAACATTCTAACCAATGTTAGAGTTGTTCCCGGGAACCACTCAACTTTAATGAAGGGGACAACTTTTATATTTTGGAAACCACTGTAACGTTATCTTAATTGTCAAAGTTGCTCCAGGGAACAACTTCTCGTTGGGAACAACTTCAACGTTAGTCTAAACCACTTTCACGTTCTAACCAACGTTAGAGTTGTTCCCGGGAACCACTCAACCTTAACTAGTAGACCAAATTTTATATTTTGGAAACTACTTTAACGTTTTCTATAACGTAAAATTGTTCCCGGGAATAAATTCTTATCGGAAACAACTTCAACATTGACGAAAACAACTTTCACTTTCTAACCATCGTTAGAGTTATTCCCTAAAACCTCTCAACCTTAACAAAGGGAACAACTTTTATATTTTTGAAACCATTCTAACATTATCTAAAATGTCAAATTTGTTCCCGGGAACAACCACTCATTGGAAACAACATCAATGTTGATGGAAACCACTTTCACATTCTAACCAACACAGAAGTTGTTCCCGGGAACCACTTAAACTTAATAGAGGGCACAATTTTTATATTTCGGAAACCACTCTAACGTTATTTATAACGTCAAAGTTGTACCTGGGAATAACTTCTCATTGGGAACAACTTCAACGTAGATTGAAACCACTTTCACGTTCTAACCAACGTTAGAGTTGTTTCTGGGTTCCACTTAACCTTAACAAATGGAACAACTTTTATGTTTTGGAAACTACTCTTACGTTTTCTATAACGTCAAACTTGTTCCTAGGAACAACTTCTCGTTGGGGATAACTTTAACGTTGATGGAAACCACTTTTACCTTCGAACCAACGTTAGAGTTGTTCCCGGAAACCACTCAACCTTAACAAAGTGAGCAACTTTAATATTTTGGAAACCACTCTAACGTTATCTATAACGTCAAAGTTGTTCTCAGGAATAACTTCTCATTGGGAAAATCCTCAACGTTTATGGAAACCACTTTCTGGTTCTAACCAACGTCAAAGTTGTTCCCGGGAACCACTCAACCCTAACAAAGTGAACAACTACTATATTTTAGAAACCACTCTAACAATATCTATCACATCTAAGTTGTTGCTAGAAGCAACTTCTCATTAGGAACAACTTCAACGATGATTAAAACAAGTTTAACGTTCTAACCAACGTTAGAGTTGTTCTAGAGAACCACTAAACTTTAATAAAGGGGACAACTTTTAAATTTTGGAAACCACTGTAACGTTATCTATATTGTCAAAGTTTCTCCAGGGAACAACTTCTCATTGGGAACAACTTCAATGTTAATCGAAACCACTTTCACGTTCTAACCAACTTTAGAGTTATTCCCGGGAACCACTCAAACCTAACGAATGGACCAACTTTTATTTTTTTTAAACTACTTAAATGTTTTCTATAATGCCAAATTTGTTCCCGGGAACAACTTCAACAATGATGGTAACCACTTTCATGTTCTAACCATCGTTAGAGTTGTTCCCGGGAACCATTCAACCTTAGCAAAGGGATCAACTTTTATATTTTTGAAACCACTCTAACGTTATCTATAACGTCAATTTTGTTCCTGGGAACAACCTCTCATTGGAAAAAACATCAACGTTGATGGAAATCACTTTCACATTCTAATCAACGCAGGAGTTGTTCCCGGGAACCACTCAAACTTAATAGAGGGAACAATTTTTATACTTTGGAAACCACTCTAACATTATCTATAACGTCAAAGTTGTTCCTGGGAATAACTTCTATTAGGAACAACTTCAACATTGATTAAAACCACTTTCACGTTCTAACCAACGTTAGAGTTGTTTCTGAGTTCCACTTAACCTTAACAAATGGAACAACTTTTATGTTTTGGAAATTACTCTTACATTTTCTATAACGTCAAACTTGTTCCTGGGAACAACTTCTCATTGGGGACAACTTCAACGTTGATGGAAACCACTTTTACCGTCTAACCAACATTAGAGTTATTCCCGGGAACCACTCAACCTTAAAAAAGTGAATAACTTTAATATTTTGGAAACCCCTCCAACGTTATCTATAACGTCAAAGTTGTTCCTGGGAAAAACTGAAGCGATGATGAAAACCACTTTCACGTTCTAACCAACGTTAGATTTGTTCCCGAGAACCACTCAACCTTAACAAAGGGAAAAACTTTAATATTTTGGAAACCACTCTAACATTATCTATAACGTCAAAGTTGTTCCCAGGAATAACTTGTCGTTGGAAACAACTTCACGGTTGATTGAAACCAATTTGACGTCGTAACCAACATTATAGTTGTTCTCGGGAGCCACTCAACCTTAACAAATGGAACAACTTTTATATTGTGGAAACCACTTTAATGTTAAAGTTGTTCCCAGGAACAACTTTTCATTGGGAACAACTTCAACGTTCGTTGAATCCAGTTTGAAAATTTCACCAACGTTAGAGTCGTTCACGAGAACCATTCAACCGTAATAAAGGGAATAACTTTAATATTTTGGAAACTACTCTAACGTTATTTATAACGTCTTAGTTGTTCCCGGGAACAACTTCTCATTGGGAACAACTTTAATGTTGATTGAAACCAGTTTGAAATTCTAACCAACGTTAGAGTTGTTTCCAGGAACCACTCCAACTTTATCTATAACATCATAGTTGTTCCTGGGAATGACTTCTCATTGGGAACAACTTCAACATTGATGGAAACCACTTTCCCGTTCTAACCAACGTTAGAGTTGTTCTCGGGAACCACTCAACCATAACAAAGGGAACAACTTTTATATTATGGAAACCACTCTAACGTTATACATAACGTTAAAGTTTTTCCCGGGAACAATTGCTCATTGGGAACAACTTCAACTATGATTCAAACTACTTTGACGTTGTAATCAACGTTAGAGTTGTTGTCGATAACTACTCCACATTAACAAAGGGAACAACTTTTATAATATGTAAATCACTCTAACTTTATACAAAACGTCAAAGTATTTGCTAAGAATAACTACTCGTTGGAAACAACTAATTAAAAAAATCTCTAATTCCCTGCACTGTTTTACTAGTAGTAGTTAATTCTTGCATTTTAAATTACATGTTAATGTCAATAACAAAATATTTTTATTATTTTCTAATTAATATTTTCAATATATTTGAGGGTTTCCTTTTTACAATCCAATTATATTCTTCCACACCCTCTTTTTAAATACACTTAATTCTAACCATTTAAAATTTAAAACCATTTAAAATTTAAAACACTATAGTTTTAAATTGTAAATTAATTATTTTCTATATAGATATAGAGTTGCATTAGTTGAAATCGTTTACTTTTTAAAAAAAAAAACTCAATAGTAATAATAATCTTGTTAATTAGAAATAGGGTTTGGGTATATGAACTTAAGTCTCTAACCCTAACATGTACTTGTAATAATATATTTAATCTATTCGTCTCCCACTTTGTTCAGGCCAAATTTTCCCATAATATAAATGTATACTATTAATCATTATAATTAATGAAAGAATAACATTGACATTAAGTTGTTTTAATTTTTTTTATTGGAAGCGATTACGAAATTGATGTACATACGAATTTGAAGGAGTGTTATTATCCGCTGGCTTTAGAAATGGGCTGAAAATTTGAAGGAGTGTTATTATCCAAGGGCTTTAGAAATGGGCTGAAAATGTAATGGATCTTGGGCCGACCAAATTAAATCTTCACCTAAGGTTGGCCCATACTCATGTTTTCACTTTAGTTGTGAGCAGTTGTTACACACAAGTATCTTTGCCTTTACACACTTGCTATTAATGCTTCGAACACAAACGTTTACATCTCATGACCTGTTAAGCTTAAGACGGGTTTGACCCCCAAAAACAGATGAGTTTGGTCTTTTTTCTTCCATTCTCTCATGTGTTGAAAGTTTTCACCTTTAACATTCGCACACAAGTAAGTCAGTATAAAAACATGTAAAAATGTCTTACAAATATTTATATGTTGGGTTATGTTTTGTCCGTGAAATCTTTAATGTACTTAGTAATTGTGTATGAAATTTAGTAATTGTGTATGAAATTCTTAGTGACTATTCATTTCAGTATCTTGAAGGCTAGAAGATGTCATCTGTGGACGAAGATAGTACCAATCATAGATACAATGTGGATTTAAATAAAGTTGGAGAATTTGATGCCAGTTACAATAACGTCGGATACAACCCGCAATTCATTCAAATCAGTTACACCCTATGTCTAAAGACTCATATCCTGAATTATTTTCTACTGATAATATGACCACGATCCCGTCGATCTCATTAGACATCCTAGTTGGTCCTTCAAATGCAGTATCGACTGAGTCATTATTAGATGATTCGGTTGAATTGGCGATTGATCAAAGCACTGATTTTTTGGGGAAGGAGTTTGTATCAATAGTTCCTGTTGAAAGCTTTTATCAACAATATGCATACATCAATGGTTTAGCATCCGCAAGGACGAGTTAAGGCGAGACAAACATGATTTAATCACCCTTCATAGGTAGGTATGTTCCAAAGAAGGGTATCGAGAACGGAAGTACTTTGACCGAGCGGTCTAGATACGTCAACCAAGAGGGCAAACGTGGAAAGGTTGTTTGGTGACACTGAAAGTTAATTTTGATCGTTAAAAAATGGCATGGGTGGTTACAGAGTTTGTGACCGAGCATTCCCATAAGTTATCACATGGAAATATGAATCAATTCCTCCATTCACATCGGAAAGTAAAGGATTGTGACATATCACAAGTTAAGTCACTACGGTCCGTTGGCGTGACAACTTCACAAGTTATTGACCACCTGGTAGACCAGGCTGGTTCTTATGCCGATGTTTGTCACACGAAAAAGGACCTGTAATATCGTTTTGATACCATACAGAGGTCTAGTACTTCTCATAATTCTTATACAGATGCACTCATTTCTTACATGACTGCAAAGGCACAAATGGATCCAGATTTTTTTTCTTCAAATATAAGCTTGCTGAAGATGAGACTATGGGAAATTTATTTTTGTCAGACTCATTGTCACGTGCAGATTACGGATACTTTGGTGATGTGCTTTCATTTGACTCTACTTATCGAACAAATGCTTATAGATGACCACTAGTAATTTTTATTGGTGTTAACCACCATAACAGAACAAGCGTCTTTGGATTCGGATTGTTTATGAATGAGACTGTTGAGGCATATTCTTAGATACTGACTACATTCTTGATGGCCATGCAAGGTAAGTGTCCGATTACGGTTGTTACCGATGGTGACAAAGCTATTCGCGAGGCAATAAAGTTAGTCATGCCAGGATCAATTCATCGACTTTGTTCATGGCATTTGGAACGGAATGTGCAGACCAACATCGGTGATAGTGGATTTACGCAAGCATTTATGAATTGTATGTTCAGGTAAATGATAGAAGCTGAGTTTAATATTCATCGGTTTAAGGTCCTTAAAACTTTTAAGCTGCAAGACAATGAGTGTGTGATGAAATTGTATTCCAAATGGAACCTTTAGGCTGAAACCTTCATGAGAAATACATTCTTCGGGGGCATACGGAGTATATAACGCTCTGAGAGTGTAAATTCCTTCCTCAATCGATTTTTAAATGCTAAGCTAAAACTCTATGAATTCATGAGCCAAATAGATAGAGCTTTGTCACGGCTCCAAAATAATGAATTAAAGGATGATTTTGATTGCAATCACGAGAGTCCAGTTCTTATGACTCACTTAATGCAACTGGAGAAACATGCATCTAAAGTATTTACTTGAAACACCTTTACTATGGTGCCGATGAGATTAAATTAGAGACATGACTTAGCATATCAAATTGTGTTCATGATACAACATGTGAGGCATACACATTCAAGAATTTTGTGGGCGATGATACAACATGGAACGTTACATACAGATGTGGGGAGAAAAAGTTTGAATGCTTTTGCATATTATTTGATACAGCTGGTATTCCATGCTGCCATTATTTCGGTGTCATGAAATCTAGGAACATGCACCAAATCAGGGAAACACTTATATTGCCTCGCTGGACAACGAATGCAAAGGATGATTTTACAATAGAGGTGTCGAATAACTCAACTCCTACACATATCATTCAAAAAGCCAGGTATTTTGGTGCGATTCACTTCTAACTTGTTACATTTAAGGTGCATTGGTAACATTTTTTTTTCTGCATTTTTCTTCCTAATTAGTTCGCCTAATTGGTTCCAAATAACAACTAGTGGTTTTGTGTATAATTTTTTATATAGAAATTCAGATATAATTTTTAGCAATTATTTATATGTTATATAAAAAAAAATCGCTTCACTGTATGTATGTAGGTATGGTGCATTGAGTGCTATGGCCAACCGAATGTGCTATTTGGCATCAAAGTCAACAGGAGGATACAAAGATGCAAAAGTGGCGATCAACAATTTGATGAATCAAATGCAGGGGTTGCTAACAACATCAAGTACTAAAAATAAAGGCAAATTACCCATCCATAACATGACTCCGCATGTTCATGTGAAGGACCCGTTTTTGGCCACAACTAAAGGTGGGGTTAGACAAGGGAAAAAATCAGGGGGCAAGACCCGACATTATCGATGATGTCGTCAGTCTGGGCACACATCAAAGACATGCATAGCCCATGCACAACACAACTTTATTGCAATTGGGAGCAATCAAGCGAGATTGAAAACAACTAAGTCATTCGCACCTTCATTCGATACAAGTCATTCTCAACATCCCAACATAGACTGTATGATGAATTCAGTTGCACAATCACAAACGTTCTCATTCCCATGTAATGTTGGCTCAATGTTACAGTATAATCACATGCCATATAGAGATGTTAGCCAGGCTAGCAACATAAATGCTTCAATGTATATGCAGCACAATCGTTGGTGGGGGCCAACACACTTCATATGACTTTTTAACGGTAAGCATTGTGTACTACATAATTACATAAACCAATGTTATGGTTTGATGAAAAAAACATTTTATATTTATGGTGTGCAACATTCTTTTTTTAGTGAAAATATAGGATATGTTGCACGGAACAGAATGAATAGAAGAGAAGAAATGAATGACTGTTTTGTCTGCTGCATCATCGAGCATTCCCATATTTTGTTATATATGTTAAAAGATAACTAATTGCATCTTTTTGGGTCTGTGGCCGACCTCTTTTTTTTGTGATAGTGGATTACAGTTAAAGTTGTTATTTGTAAGCAAGAAGGAGTTTCCGTTTGATGTCTAACGTTTTATTACTTTTGTAATAGTTGTAACAGAACACCTACAACTTTTGGCATATTTGTAACCGAACACCTATTTATAGCTCATTGATAAGTTATTGTATTTATCCCCCCATCGTTTATATGTTAACATAGCTATTGTGAAAGAATAAATTATAATGTCGCTCAACATTGTATCCAGGTTCTTATTGAGTTTGGTTGCTACAAAATATGAGTGCTTAATAGCTTGAACATTGTATATAGTGGTTTCAAGATATAATGAATATTTACAAGATAAAATTGTAACACTGTTCACCTATACATGAATAACACAAAATCTATTTTATTAAGAGTAACTCGGTCTTCAACTTCAAAAAAAATGTGTTCCATTAATCAAAATATGTAGCTACAACAAAATGAGATTCAGAGTCTTAGTCGCTAATTTAATAAGATAGCAGTTAACATTACATGTTATAAAGAGTATCCAATTAACGTGCCAAAAAGGTTTCATGCACACCGATATAAAACCATCCAACCAATTATGTCACTGAACATAATATTGTAATTTGTTGATTAGGCATTCAAAAAGAAAAAATAATTATAAGAGGACATGTCATCTCTTTACACCCTTGACCTAAGTAATAGCCTGTTTACCACCAGGTCTCTTCTTGCCATTCAGTTGTAAACCTTTAGACAGTAGTTCTTTGTGGTGGTTTTGAGCATCAAGTTGGAGTTGCTTCAAATGGTTATATTTTGGAACAACAACAAGGAAACGACCCAGATTGTATGTTTCCGAGTCGAACAGAAAACAAAAAATTCATTATTTTTGATGTCGTATTAGAATAACTATCTTATATATCTTCAAAAAAGGGATGGGTTCATATAAATACCGTAACCATTTGATTAGGGGAGGGTAGTTTTCATCCATGAACATGCAAACAAATAGTCCATGGTCATAACAGTTCTGTTGCTCTGGTGCCGTAAAAGTTGTGACAGTAAAGCTACTGAATGAGAATGTTGATGGGAAATCAACATCAATTTCAGTGGCTAGAACGATCTCGAGTGCATGCATCTGAAAATTAGAGAAAACAACATAAATTGCACATTTAGTTCAGTAAGCTCTACATAAAATAAAGAACCATTACACGGAAATTGAAAACAGTTAATCTAGGCCATACCAATGATTTTACTTGGGTTGTTCGTGATTGATCATCCATCCTATAGGGAGGAAGGGAGTCCCAAATTTCATCAATTTGTTCTTTTACTTTGATGAGCACCATATACCAAAGAATTTTTAGATCATTAATTGGAATATAAATCTAGTGAACACAACAATGCAAGTCTTTTATACTAATCCTTGATAACAAACCCATATAACAATTTTTCATTATGAAATTTTACTGCTAATATATGGAAACATGGCAAAGGAACCTTTGACAAGTATGTACGAATTAAAATATTAAACTTCTATACAAACACTGTTATCAGAGACAAAATTGGAAATTGGATGGTAAAACTAAAAATTTATGAGGACTTGTTCTGATTAGAAGATGCAAGATTGAAAGAAAATCACACATACTCAGCTATAAAGGTTGGAGCATGAAGTTGTGCACAACTATCCATCTCACTTATTCATGAATGTCGCAATTTACCAAAAGTTAATTATGTTATTTTGACAAACATAGATACCATGAGATCATTTCACACCCTTTGATAGAAATTAATATCACATAATAATGCTCAACCTTATAAATACATATTTCCTGAACAATGTATACTATAATGCATTTACTAGTAAGGACAAAGTCCTTTTTAATGGTAATGATACTTACATGTTCACATCGAAGAAGATCATACATATATGTATTCGTAAATCCACCTGGATGCTCATCACCACTACCCATAACAGTGTGCTGCATATGCAACAATATAACACAGTGTATGATAATAGAGAAATATCATTACTATTCATTGTGCAAAATGACATAATAACTAATGTTGAAAATACATACCATAAAATAAGTGGTCAGATACCACCTTAGAGGAGATCTACTTCTCTTTATCATCAAAGTACGATACTCGGCAAGCGCACTTATTATCTACAGAACTTACATAGGTTAATGTCAATGTAGTTTGTAACCATCAACTGATTGCTGAGATACCTTATTTGTGTAAGTTACCACGTCAAAACAGGTCGTTAAATAGTACAAGAACATATAATAAAATTAATGTTGCAATTACAAGTAGTTTCTTTTTATGTTATCAATTAAAATAAATTACCTCACTATCAATAAAAGTTCTCGGGTTCAATGATCTAAAACACATGCGCTTCACTTGTATACCAAGAAGGTCGAGGATTATTTCTCTACAACAAATAGAAAATAAACATTAATTTTTGTTAGTTATCCATTTTAGAATGATGTTATAAAGTTTGACAAAACTGAGTTGGTAAGGGAAAAAAATAAGTAAACCACAAGACGGGAAATACATACTGCTTATGCATATGGTAAGTTAGAACTGAAAATGTACTGAATAATTTGGCCATCTATTTCACTCAACGTCCTTGAAATTTGGAAAGGACCGTACTTGAATTTTTTACCCATCTTAGACGGAGATGGTCCACACACAAAAGGTGAGGATCTAAAGCGACTAGGCCTCCGTTGATTAGGTGTTCGGGTTTTCTTTGTGGTTAGCTTACTTGAGAACTCGATTTCCTCATCTTTGATATCTTGGGAAAAACAAATGACATCGTCTAAGAAACTAATGTGTGCAATATAAAACAAGATTATCCATACAGGTAAAATAAGAAACAATAACTAACCTCATCAAGTAGTGAAGGAAAAAAATTGGGTACTTGCACATTCAATATATCGTAATCATCATTACTTCCGTCGTTATCGTCATCAATGCACTCATCATATGGTAAGTCTTCGAAATGGCAAAATATGTTCGAATTTACAAATGGTGCATTCAACCAGCTTTCATTTGACAAGGATTTACCTTTGGGGTCCCTAGTAACCGGTTTGGTATCGTTTGAGGACACTTCAAAAATTGTAGGTTTTATTTGTCGGGGAAGAGGAGAAAATGAAAAGGGTGAAGGTTTCAAATTGTTATCATTACAAGGTACTGGGGTACTACGTATCCCATGAGAATGATCCACACTTGTATCAAAAGTGCCTTATTGTTTAGGTTTCATCAGGCGCAACCTACCATGTTCTGTGACCTCTTCATCAAATAAATGGACATTTTCATGTACACTCACATGTTTCTTGCCATCTTCATCATGAAAATATTCAAATATATTATTCACCTTTCTTTTAAGATCATCAAATTCATCCCATCCATTTAACTTGATTTTAAGGTCCTGAATTTCAGTCCGCAGTAACCGTATTTCACTAACAATTGTATTTTGTTTAGCATTGTTACCGGTTCCCACGTCTGAGTCCATGACAGAGGGAGTTCCATGTCCTGCCGTAGAAGAAAGGGGTCAACTTGGCACTTTCCACCATGTAATGCTTTGGTGACCATTTCAACAAGAAGCTACTAGAACATAAATGAAAATAAAACATCATTTTCGACCCATTTTCAATATAATTAACTATAAAAAAAACATTATGTATACCTTGTTACTATCACCTCCACCTTCACTACGCAATCGAAGTAAACATTTCTTGATTTTGACATTAGTCCAACTAACAATAGGTGGCAAAGATTCATCCACAATAGGAGGTCCCCACTGTATGGACTGGACATAAAACAACAGTAAAACACAAATAAAGTTATTATTTTGATAATATTATTTACCAGCAATGGAGTTGGAAAATTTGGTCAAATAAATCTGAAAAACCAAATAACCTGAAGAAACAAGATACATCCGGATAAATTTCTTGTGGTCTGACCAAGTTTATACCTCTGAATGCCATCGCAAAGTAGGTTGAAGGATCAACTAGACCAAATTTTAGTACAAATATCATTAACAGTGCAAAGGGGTATCAAGTACCCTGCATAGACATAGTTCGTTGTCCCGAGTGCTAAAAGAGTGCCCAGTATAAACAGACAGAAAGTGACCTTGAACTCATCATCAGATGTCGTAATCAGTTGAATGTTCGATATGTTTCACATCGATGCCATGTGAAGTGATAAAGAACTTAGAACTCTAGTAGTCTAGGTTAAGAACAACTCCATGTATGTATAGTAGCTCCAAGATCAGGGATGCCCATCACGTGTGCAAAACAAGAGGAGTCTATTTTAATGGTTTTCCCGTGGATGTCTAATGACCTAGATTTTGTATCAAATTTGCTCACAAGCCACCCACAAACCTCCCAGCGGAGATGTCCACATTGAAGAAGAAGTAGGTTCCTAAAATCTAGGGCACAAACAACATCTTTTGTTCTCTACTCAACTTATCAACAACCCGACACAGTTGTGATGGTGTACACCTGGTGTGCACCATGTTTTGGTCGTCAACGCCAATATGGCTTTCAGTACCATCACATTCTTCATGAGTTTCTAGTGGGTTTTGTTGAGTTTGCTTGTTTGAATGACTAGTTGATGCAACATTATAAACATACATGTGTCCATATAAAGCCTTATCTTCTATAAATAATGTTTTCCATGCATGTCCAATTTCGGCTCTTGGCTGAGAAGAATTTTTTTCAAATATTTAGATAGTTGGTGACAAACAGTAACATTTAAAAAGAAACACTTATATAAATTAACTATATGTATCAAACCTTTATTTTGTCAGGACTATCAAGCTTTTTGTATTCCACTCTACTGAAAATTATAAGAAACCCAATTTAATATACCGAATTACAAAATTTTGAATGGAAACAAAAATAAAAACCTCAAACTATTAATTGGGAATGCATACAAATAGTTTATCCAACCCATTCTTCCAACTTTGGGTATTTCATTTACGATAGGGTTTTTATCAGAATTGTTTGTGGATGAGGTTGGAAAGTCCTCATCGGCAACCTCGTGGTTGGAAATATCATCCACCATTTACAACCTGTACAACTTGTAAATGAATACAACAGTAGAGGTTCAATAATAATAAGGGCACCCGCCACATTCTTCTTTATTTATATACATAGTTAGTATTATGGAAATGGTCAATTTTATTTGAGAGGAACATTACTTAGTACACATCAAAGGTAACAAAAGCAAGGCTACCCAATGGCAACGACAGACCTTTCAACAAAAACAAGACAAACCTAGACCAAGGCCAAAAAGAAAGATAGGACGGACATCCCACCACCACCAACAACACCACACACATTTGGCAGCAACAAGCAAGCCAAACGCAAGCATAACCAACCACAAACACCACAACTAACCAAATCAATAGCCAACACAGGCAACCACAAGACCTGGTGCCACGAATAGACCCAAGGAACACAACAGAAGTGAAAAAAATATGGCCAAAATAAAAGGGTTGTCAACCTCAAACACTGTAAAAACCATAAACCAATAACCGTAAACCAACACCAGTAACCACCATACCTGGTGCAACCCACACACCATACCAAAACATCCATAAAAGCCCAAACAAGAGACACTGGCACCTCAACATCCCTCAACACAACTGACCAAAAGCTAACATCCCAAAAAAAAGGCATCAGTCCTGACAAAGCAAGATACGCCACACTCAAAACCCAACCAAACTGACCACAGAAAGGACTAGACCAAGAGTCCAAAGCAAGACCAAGCATAACCTGCACCAAAAAACAAGCAATATATAAATATATACACACACACACACACATATATATATATATATAAGAAAGGCCACGGGCCTCAAAATGTCCCCCCACTTTAACTGGTTCCATCCCTTATCTTGACCCCATTTTTTCCTGGTTGTCCGAGAAAAAAATAAATTAAAGTAATATATATATATATACCATAGGAATATTATTGCTAAAGATAAGCAGATAAAATCTCCTTTATTGTATTACTTACGAAAAACAGTGCAACAAGTGGTCTATATAAAATTTTAGTGCAACAAAAAAAAAACAGAAGATAAGAGGTATAAGATGAAGAGAGCAAAAGCAAAAGCTTGGAAGAAGATCAAGATTAACAGAGTAAGAGAAAAAGCAAGAAAGAAGATGAAGTAAAACCAATAAAAAAGCAAAAGCAAACATAGATAAAGTAAGAAGAACATAGATAGAAGATAAAGAAGAACTGAAGAACTAAAAAACACAGATGAAGAGGCAGATCGAAGACAAACTTATCTTCAGCGGAGAGAGAAGTGGTAGTTGACGATGAGGAATGATGATAACGGTCAGGAAGAAGGGTTGAAGAACAGTAATCGACACCGGAGATAGAAGCAGTAGTCGACTGTGAGGAAGGAATCGACGGAGATGCTGACTGATGTCACCGATGACCTAACATTCAGAGCGTGAAGTTGAAGGTGATTTTAGGGATTTTAGGGATTTTAGGGATTTTTTTACTTTTAGAAGTGAAATTCACTGTTTCACTTAACCCTTTGTTTTTATACATTCTTTTTTTTTTTACAATTTATGAATATATTCCAAGAATATATTCAATAATTATAGATACCCAAATTTATTATACTCAATTACTCATTATCTGCAAGAGTTTTGAGTATCGGTTTTTTCTCCATTTGTAAATTAAATATTTGGTATTGAGATTTTTCACTTACAAATCCATATAAATTTTACAATAATAAATTAAAGAATCAATTATAAATTTAAATAAATAATAATCAACTTCAAAATTTCTAAAAAATTAAATTGTAATAATTGAAAATACAGTCAAAAATAGTGAGAGTAACAATAGATGACTAGCTTGAAAAAATGATAATGCATCCTCATATATATATATATATATATATATATATATATATATAAACGTAATCAATATTTTTAGTATTGGTAAGTTCATCCCCGTGAAAAAACACCTAAATTGTCTTAACTTCTACACATATCCTACACAACACCATTATAAGTTCACCTATGTACACATAAAAAGAGTGAAACGTCGGACTAGAAGAAAGTTTCTATAAACACCAAGTTTTTACGATGGTGGAGTGTTCTCGATAGAGAGATGAACATAATGATGTTGTTCTAGGAATAGGAGATCTAGAATTTTTTGTATATATCATCCAGGTTCGCAAGTTTATTTTTTCATTAAAGTTCTTTTATTTATGAGTTGTTAAAACTTAGAACCCAATTTTTTTTGTAACATAAAATTATTGTGTTTTTCATATCTAACCAGAAGAAAAAGTGTCATTTTTGATTGCTAGATATGGTCGGACATTGTCAAAAAGTCAGCAAAAATGTGTATTTCTAATAGGAAAAGTCGTCGGTCTCCAAAGTAAATGACATCATGGGAAATAATCTTTTTTTATGAGCCGTCAGAAATACAACATTGTTGGGATTATGCTCGATAGCAAGAGTATAATAATGTATTTTACAATCTTTTCATTTGATTTCTAGTTTAACAAATCTTATAGCATTTATAGCTTAATTATTATAATTGCCAAAAGTAAATAATCATAAGGTCAAAAGACTATGAGAAAAGAAAAAATGTTCATACATCTAGATATGTATGAGGTAGACACAATTCTTTAGTTAGTCTTGAATAATATTCACAACTTAAGATAAAAGTTGGGTGCCTTTATCTTGTTAAAGTTGTAGATTCTTTTGCTAGCATTTGAGTGGGATCAAATGTGTTATGATGAGTCTAAAATCATCAATGGTGTCTTAGGGAAAAAGAATCAAGTGCACTGGGTGCATTGAATTGGATCATAATGAAATACTTTATCTAGAACCTTCAATGGATAAAATTTTTTCATTTGAAGACAATCAGAGAGTCTATCTCAATCCTGAGATAAATGAAGGACTAATGGTTGCAAGTATTATCATTTGAGCTATCAATGAGTACGATTATATAGCATAGTCTATCATCGATAGTTTGGTGGTATTCATTTGTTAATTGATAGAGGACTTCATTTATAAATATGGACATCGTGGCTCCATTTATTAAATGAGAGTTGAATATCATCATATGGATGTTTTGAGGTATTGGATATTAAATCTTAACGTTAAGTTTTAAATAGTGTCTATTGAAACATGGCTTCTGGACAAGTCAAAATATCCAAGTTCAAAATATGGTCAAATGAGTAAATATGGTAACCTAGGGAGCTATAGGTGGTCTATGAGCTCTTAGCGATTACTGATATTCTTCACAAGGATACACTTTCTCCAATAAGGTTGTCTAGGTTATGAATGAGAAATATTAACTTTTTCTATCTTTATTTAAGAGTTCAATTTAAGTTCTTTAATGGAATGAACTAAAATTAATAAATCGGACCTAAGTGAATCATTTGTTGATTGTGATTGGGTTGTGTCTGTTGGAGCTTAAATTTAGATAGCCCGCCAAGACTCCCAATCCATATGAACTTGTATGGATCACTTGATATATTCTACCGGACCAATTTAGTGGTCCATCTAGAATTGTATTGAGGCATGTGGACTTGTTTCTTTTTGTAAGTATGGGTCTAGTTCACATGTGGACTTTTTATTAAGGTCCAATGGATTTAATAAAATAGAAAAAATAATATAATGATCCATATATTGTGTTTGGCGGCAAAGCTATATAGTTTAGCTTACTTATATTATTTTTATTTTATTATTTAATTAAATGGAAATTAATTAATTATTTAATTAAAAGTCAAAATCTTTTTCTTAGTAGGAGATGATCTCCTAATATTATACTATTGTTAGTAGTATAATTAATATTAAGAATTATATTTGATATGTAGATAAATAATAGGAATTATTTATCTAGTCAAATTAGGAAATCTTTAATATGGTTACAAATACTCTAATGAGTTGGATTAGGAGTCTTGGTGTAGAGTATATTTCTTCTTTGAAAAGGATTCTTAACTACCAAGTAAATCCACCTAAGGAAAGGATTCTTGTCAACCAAGTAAATCTTTATTATGAGAGGATTTATGATCCTATATATATCACCACATAATTTTCGGCCAGCCCTATGATTTTATGAGCAAAATTTCGGCCAAGAAAGGTGATTTTCTAAGAGAGAATTCGGCCTAGCAAGAGAGAATTTTGAGGTAGAAAAATTTAGATTTTTGTTCTAGACAAAATTCTATCAACTGATAAATAGGATGTAGAATTCGGCCAAGGAGAAAAGAAAAAAAGGAATTGTTTTTTATAGTACACTAATATCCTTTACATCAAAAGGGTTTTGTGTACAAAAACAAATCGGGTTCACACGAATTTCAATCAAATAGATTGATAATTCACAAGTGACCGGACGTTCTTGGATTTTTCTCTTGGAGGGTAATTGTAAATAACAAAGAAAATGATTTTGCTGGTTTCCATCCTCAGGTATACAATTTAAGGAAAGGGAGCCCACACTCCTAGGTGATTCACGTTCGTGATTGGAATGGAAGATCTTGCGGATTCAATTCGGTGCTAGTTCAATCGTCACGAGAAAAAGGTATGATACTTGTTATATACATCAATTAATCTAGGGTTAAGGTTCTTGTTATTGAAAAGGGAAAAAAATTATTTATATGAAACCCTAATTTTATTTTTCACGCTTCCGCATCGCGATTTTCCCTACAATTGGTATCAAAGCCTGGTTTTACCCTTGATTAATTGATGTATGTGTACGTGAATCTTTTTCTTTTTATTGTATATATGCATGTTTTAGACACAGATGGCACTCAAGGTATTCGCATATATATTTACACTGGAATGTATGGATATATATATATTATGTGTGGTTTGTTATTGCTCAATTTTGGTCCTAAAATTTCGATATATTTTGTTTTGGGATTGTAACAAGAAAGGTGGCATATCATCGCCATAATTTCCTTCTTGTTAATTGCTAAGTTTTTTTTTATTTTGCTATTGTAATAAAAAAAAACTGCACTATGTTGTAATAATAAAAAAAAAACTGTTGTATATTTTTTATTTAAAATTCTTCTGTAACACATTCAAGTATCGAAGACTTGGAGGTTTGAAGAATTGGAACAACTGGAACAAGTTTGGGACCGTGCGAGCAGTAGCAACAAACGTGCGTGCGAAAAGCACGTGGCTACATTTGTTGTGGCATGGGTTGCACACGGCATCCCTATGGAAGCCATTGGCTACACATGGCAGCCCTTTATGGGGTTGTGGCATGCGCACGCCTATGGGTAGGGGCCATTGTGCGCACGCCCATGGGAGGCAGCCTAGGGAGTCCAAATGATGAAGGTCGTGTGAAGACTTGTTCGCCAAGAAAGAAGTTCTTTTTTGTACTCCAAGACATGTAATTTACTTGCTTTTCTATGATGGACCAAAATTGTAGCTATTTATATTTTTGTAAATATTGTAATGTTTGTCATTGTTTGAAAATATGTCATATAGAATAGAAGTGTCACTCATATATCTCTTTTGGTCTGAACATGCATAGATTGGTTTATGTATCTAAATTGATATCTAGATAACTTTGCAAATCATTCTTTGGAATTCGATCACACGCCTTAAATAATTGAGTGGGAGAAGTTGTTTTGTAACATCTACGGCCTCCAAGTTTAGTTGAGCTTTATGTTTCATGTAATAACCTCCCAGTGGTATTCATGAATGGAATTTAGCAAGATACTTCCTTACAAGGATAGACTAGACAATTAGCCAAAACGATATCTATTCTTAAAGGAGGGATATTCGTGAGGGATTATATTGAAGGTCGATAACTTGGTAATAGACTCAATGTGATTTTATTAATATTCTCCCAAGATTTCTTGTTAATAAAATTGCAAGACTAAAATAGAAAACGCTGGTTGTTATGTTAACAATTAGGTGGGACCTAGTCCAACTAGTAAATGGTGCGAACTCCTAAAGGAGGCGTGACAATATGGGTGTTGGATCACCGTTGAATTTTACAATTGAATTATTTTATTTATTTCAAGATAAATAATCGAAAGTGATTTATCATGATAATTTACTTATATAGTTATTGTTATTAAAAAGAAATCATGACCCCATCTCTAATCAACATCCTAAAAGATAATACTTTAATTGATGATAATTATATCATATGGAAAAGGAAAATTGGGTTGTTATTGCAAGCTGAAAAACAAAAATTTGTTATGTCTATTCCTTAACCACCAAACTAATGAATCTACTCAGGAGCAAATAGATGAGTATCAGTAGTGGAAGTCTTCGGATGAGATGGCGAAATGTACGTTACATTATGGCCACCATCTCCGACGTGTTGCAACAGCAAGATGAATAAATGGAGACTGCTCCTGATATAATGATGTCTCTAGAGGAGATGTTTGCTTTGAGGTCTAGGACAACTAAGAGAGAGTCAGTGACTGTTTTTACGAATATTAGGATGAAACCTGGACAGGGTGTGAAGGATCACATGATGAAAGTCATAGCACATCTCAACATTGCTGAACTGAATGGTGTTGAGATAGATGGTTAGACCAAAATTGACATGAATGTTAACTCAGTATCAGATTCCTTTGATCAATTCAAGTTGGACTACACCTTGAATAATAAGGAATACACCTTGCAAGACCTGATGCAAGATATTCAAAGCACCAAGAAAATCCTTATGAAAGGCAAGGGTTAAGAGATTCATATGCTTGGTAAGTTGCTACTGTTAAAGACCTATAAGAAGGTCAAGAGATAATAGAGGAAAAAACAACTTGGGCCTTCTTAGAAGAAGACTAAGAAAGTAACCAAGATCAAAGGGAAGTGTTTCCTTTGTGGTGAAAAGGGTCAAAGGAAAAAATTGAATAAGAATGAATTCAACTTTCATTTAGGCAATGGAGCGTTGGTGTCTACTAGTGTGGTGGGAGATATTAAAGTCCATCTAGATTCTAGTAGTCATTTAGATTTAATAAACGTTTATTATGTACCACAATTCAAGACGAATTTAATTTCGGTCTCTTGTCTAAATAAATTTGGATATTCGGTTACTTTTAATAAAGGTTTTATTATTAGTAAGAATAAAAAATTTGTTTGTAAAAGTACATTGGAAAACGATTTATTCTACTTTCATAGAAATATCTCTCACTGGATAGACACGGAATCAACAGAATCTAATCATAAAAGAGTAAAATTATCAAAAGATGAAACCTACATATGGCATTTGCACCTAGGTCATATTAACCTAAATAGGATTAAAAGATTGGTTAGTAACGGACCTCTAAGTGACTTAAAGGTTGATGATCTACCACCTTGTGAATCTTGTTTGGAAGGTAAAATGACCAAAAGGTCATTCACGACCAAAGGCACAAGAGACATCAAATGTTTAGGATTGATACACACTTATGTGTGTGGACCTATGAGCATTCAAGCAAGAGGTGGATATGAGTATTTCATCACTTTCACAGATGATTTCTCAAGATTTGGCTATGTGTATCTCATGAGACATAAATCAGATGCATTCAACATGATTGAAAATTCCTTAGAAATTGTGTCTATCAACCTAGAGGGGGTGAATAGGTTTTAATCAAGTCAGTTACCAATTTTTCTTGATTAGTCAATATTCAAAATTCACCCAACAAAACAAACATAAAACATCAAGTGTAAAGGCGGAAATAAAAACAACACAAGATGTATACGTGGACACCCTCCAAATGGGAAAAACCACGGGCTGTAAAGTGTGCCACACTCAATCGCAGAAATCCACTATATGAGTAAAACGTTACACCCTCATGTGATACTTGGACTCTCACTCTCGACAACCTCATGCTATTGCCACTACCACTCACCACTCTTGGTTCAATCCCTAGTGATATCCCCTGATCCACTACTCTTGGCATGAGCACCTCCTACTCTACCCCTCGGGACTTTTACAGTGGATACCCGACCAACTGCTTGCAAACCCACCATTGGTTACAATGCCTCTCTTGCTTGGGTAAATTCACACCGAAGCCACAAGACTTTGACTCATTGAAGAGTATATGGTCTAAGTGAACAATCAATGAATGCTCAATGCAAAATATGTTAGACCAAATAAACAATGCTTAACTAGATGTAGATAATGCAATACAATATCCTAGTTATCAAACAATGCCTACATGCCCATACAAAAGGACTTAATTAGATGCAAAGGGATTCTAGCAACCTAATTGTCAATAAAAGTTCAACCAACACAAGTTATAACAACATATAATCAAGGGTAATATATTTGCAATCAGTAAAAGCAATCAATTAGGCATACACATAAATGTTCATGAACTAGAATAGATGCACAAGGCAATCCTAATCATCAATTAAGTATACATGAACATATATAGATTAGCTATTGAGGAAAGACAACCTAATTATGCAAGATATCACAATACAACAACTCAAACATCAACAACAATCTCTAATTGTAATAAAAATCCTAATCTAGAGGCATACAAGTCATACAAAAGATATCTTGTTAAGCTAGAACACAATAATGATGAAGATGGTGTTCTACTTACCAAGTTACATGTGTTGAAGAAGACCCATGCTAAGAAACATCCTCGATGTAGCTAGATGATGTTTGTTCATGAAAGGATGATGGGTTTTGGGTTTGAAGAGTTAAACACAAAGATTGAAGCTTTCTCTCTCAAATGGAGGTTCTCTCACTCTAAAATTGTGTTCTTTGAGCTCTAAAGAGGCAAGGAAAAAGAAGAGAACATATATGTAAAAGCCCTAGACAAAACGACATCGTTTTGGACTTGGGAAACAAAATCCTGTCATGACCGATGTGCATACCGCTAGCTAAGCAAGTGTCTAGGCAGCTGTCCAGGCAACAGGGCACGGCTGGACATTACCACTGCCTAGGTCGCTGGCTAGGCATGTGCACCAAAAGTGGTCTAGACAGCGGTACAAGCATGACAGCACAACAGCACGAGCTTCGAGCAACCCAAAATATGAACAAACGACATCCAAACCTTTTGTATAATATACCGTTGAAAATGTATGGAAGTCTAATTTCTAGTCCAATTTATGAAACATTATTTGGATGTCTGTATAAAACGTTATGGACATTTAACTGACCAAAGGTCAGAAACGGACAACAACAGAGATGCCCTATTTTTGTGGTCACTTTGGAGATTTCAAAACCAATCCAAACGGTCATGAAGTATTACGAATAATATACCGTTGGAAAGGCATGGGTGTCTAGATTGTATATAAATTTTTAAAACTCATTTTGAATCATTGTATAAAGAGATATGATCACAAGACAATACAAGGGTCAGTTTTGGAAAACATTTAAATCATTGAAATACACTCTTTGGAAACTAGACTCCTTACTCCATATAACCAAACCAAGAGAAGAATGAGACCTTCTCATATGGTCACTCTACGTGCTAAAACAAGAACACCATCGTGCAAGCACAAACACAACACAATACCACACTTAAATCTATAAATGAAGTGCAAGTGTGATTATGAAGAGATGCACACATATAAACTCTATCAACACAAATGCAAGTTCAACAAATCATGCATGAGGTGTGTGTGTGCACCTAAACTCTTTAAGAGGCAAAGTCAAGTGAATATACCTTTTGCTCTTAAAGTCATGGAGATGCTTGGAAGCTTTCCAATGAGGACCTAAGCAACCTGTTACATAATCATCCTCAATGTTGTGTGGTTTGTCATGAAATAAGCCAATCATAAAATCGAGGTCCTTTCAATCTCCCCCTTTAGCTATTTCATGACAGAACAACCACTCACAAAGCCATCCTCACAATACAATAAAAAATCTAGCTATTGTTCATGAGAGTCCATTCTACGTTACAAAAAGAGATACCATATATTCTAAATCTTCAAGGTCTTCAATCTCTTCGTAGATCATCATACCTACACACAATAGCAAGAAAGCACTTTCCAAGAACAAGTGCATGTGAGGTGAACAAACATAAAAAGCATTTTCACTTAACAAAACAATATAAACAAATGCATGTGCAATGCTCCCCCTAAATGGGTTACTCTCTCTCTTGATCTCTCCCCAAAGCACAACCAATGCTCCCCCTATATTTCTCAAGACTTCTCCCCCCTTTTTGTCATGAGACAGGCAAAGAAGCTCCCCCTATTAGGTTGCTTTAGCAAAGAGAGCTATTCGCACAAGAACAATGCATATTCCAAGGAGTTTTATTTAAAGAAAAATATGTGACAAGGATGCTTTGCAAGCAAGACATGTTGCATTGAAATCCAAAACAAATGGTATTTGGCAAAGCAAACATCAAAAAGGGTTTCCAAAAGAATTCAAACCAATTTGTACCCTTTTCTCATAAGCAAACAAGATATAGTTTCAAAACGTTTGAAACTAAAGCAACCATATCAATCCTTAAAGGAAAATCAAGACATGAGCCTCTATTGCACCCTTTTTTTCTTTATGATAGTAGTCTTGTTTCAACATTAAGAAAAGAGAGAAGACTAATTTTGATATAAAATCCTTATTAATTGCATGGATACAAGATCCTTATTGATTAGTCATCTCATTCGCACTCACAAACATTTGCATTAAAGCAATCAAACTCAATTCATGCATATCATTTTAAAGCATGTCAATAAAAACAAGTTCACATGTCATAGAGATAAATTATAGGTCATTCAAATGTACTTTCCCAATTAAATCTCCTAGTCCAAAATTGCATGTTTGAACAAAAATATGACATGGATTGCTAACAAAGCAATGGTGCTCACTCATTAAAAAAACATATAAGCATATGTGCAACCAAGAATCTCAAGCAATTAACAAAAGGACATAAAACAAATTAACTTTTTTCCTATATTAAATCATGCAAGTTCACTCTCTTTGCTTGAGCTCCCCAAATGGGGTCAAATCCAACCAAGTCAATGGGAGGCATGAGCCCCTGTAGGCTTACCAAGTCCAAATGACCTAGTTGAGTCTGTAGGTGACATGTTAGCACAAAAGTATGCATGTTCATCCTTTTTAATCCAAATCAACTTAGGTGATATATTTTCATTCCTAGTGGTCATAGACATGTTTCTAGATTTCCTAGGATCAATTACTCTAGATTTCCTAGGCACATGTATATTGGCCCTTCTAAGTCCATTCCTCACTATTATGCTCTCAACTCTACATTTCTTAATGTACTTATAGCAGTTTGGCCTTACATGCCAATCAACACCGTAAAAATGAAGAGTAGGTATAAAAATAGAAGTCATACCATATCCTTGGAAGGTCATTTAAGACTTGTCATGCATATGATGTTGCCTTTGGTGTTGAGCCGGTTCTCTTCTTCTATGTTGTTGAACCGAATGACCATGCTTCCTTTGTTGAGTTTGCTTTGCTTGCCACCTTGGTTGAGGAAAGCTTGGAGGTGGAGATCTTGGTTGTTAAGGATTAGCTTCACTATTCATTGGCATCTTCACTTGGCCATTCTTGGATGACTCTCCAAGATCAATCTTCCTCCTAAGATGTTTTGGAGGTGAAACTTTCCTTTTGCCTTGAGATTGAGGTTGTTTGACCTTAACCTTCTTCAATTCTTCAAGGCACCTCATCTCTTTATCCTTAATAATCTTCAAGGAATTGTCTTTCTTGGCTAGTTAATCCTTCATTGCCTTCATCATTTGATGGCAATCATTAATCTCCTTCTCATACTTTGACACATCAACTATGTCCACTTTCAAGGAGTCAACTAACTTAGTCCTTAGTTGAACATTTTCCATCTTTAACTCCTTGATTTCTTCATTTTTCTTCTTCAAAAACCTTAGAAAACTTTCGATGAAGTCGTCATAATCAAACCCTTCACCACTCAAGTTCTTGGAGCTTGAACTTTCTTCGTCGAAGCTTCTACCACTCGTGCTCTTATGGTAATCATAATCTAAGCTAGCTTCTTTAATGTCAACCTTGAGTGATGGGTGTCTAGTGACCCCTCTAGAGTTGTCATCATGTAAAGCGTACAAGGCTATATGATTCCTTTCACGTCCCTCCGAACCCGAAGAGCATTCTTCACTTTCACTACAAAAGTAGGCCTTTGAGTTTCCATAATCCGTGGAGATGTGCCCATAGCCACCACAATCAAAACATTGAAGCTTGATCTTTGAGGTACCTAATTTTTTATGTTCTTCTTTCAGAATACCTTCATGGATGACTCTTAGAATCTCCCAAGCTTCTCGAGCATTTCGAGTGGTTTGGATGAGTTTTGCTTGACTCTCAACCACTACACAATATAAAGAACGGAGGCCCTTGGAGTTCCATTCGGCAGCCTCGAGTTCATCAATTGTCCACTTGGACTTAGGCTTTGGCATAGAAGCCTCATTCTCTTGTTTCACCGTGGGAGGTGAATAAACTTCTTCCACACATATCCATACATGCTCATCAAGGTTACACAAAAAAACTTCCATCCTCACTTTCTAAGATGAGTAGTTATCCTTGGTGAGCTTTGGTGGTTCAGAGATCAAAGCACCCTTTAGTCTCTCAAAATCACTCATGGTGTTTTGGGTTATATGAATGCAAATGTAATGCATCAAACAAATGCAAACAAATGTAAGACACACAAACTAGAGCCTGGATCGCCTAAATATGTCTGGGAACTTGCTCTGATACCAATTAAAAATTCCTCAAAAAGTGTGTCTATAAACCTAGAGGGGGGTGAATAGGTTTAAATCAAGTCAATTACCAATTTTTCTTGATTAGTCAATATTCAAAATTCACCCAACAAAACAAACATAAAACACCAAGTGTTAAATGCAGAAATATAAACAACGAAAGATGTATACGTGGAAACCCTCCAAATGGGAAAAACCACGGGCTATTAAGTGAACCGCATTCGATCGCAGAAATCCACTATATAAGTAAAAAGTTACACCCTCAAGTGATACTCGAACTATAACTCTCGACATCTTAATGCTATGGTCACTACCACTCACCACTCTTGGTTCAATACCTAGTGATATCCCTTGATCCACTACTCTTGGCATGCGCACCTCCTACTCTACTGCTCGGGCCTTTTACAGTGGATACGCGACCAGCTGCTTGCCAACCCACCATTGGTTACAATGCCTCTCTTGCTTGGGTAACTTCACACCGAAGCCACAAGACTTTGACTCATTGAAGAGTATATGGTCTAAGTGAACAATCAATGAATGCTCAATGCAAAATATGTTAGACCAAACATACAATGCTTAACTAGATGTAGATAATGCAATACAATATCCTGGTTATCAAACAATGCCTACATGCCCATACAAAAGGACTCAATTAGATGCAAAGGGATTCTAGCAACCTAATTGTTAGTAAAAGTTCAACCAACACAAGTTGTCACAACATATAATCAATGGCCATATATTTGCAATCAGTAAATGCAATCATTGAGGCATACACATAAATGTTCATGAACTAGAATAGATGCCCAAGGCAATCCTAATCATCAATTAAGCATACATGAACATATATAGATTAGCTATTTAGGGAAAACAACCTAATTATGCAAGCTATCAGAATACAACAACCCAAACATCAACAACAATATCTACTTGTCATAAAAATCCTAATCTAGAGGCATACATGTCATACAAGAGATATCTTGTTAAGCTAGAACACAAGAATGATAAAGATGGTGTTCTACTTACCAAGTTACATGTGTTGATGAAGACACATACTAAGAAACATCCTAGATGTAGCTAGATGATGTTTGTTCATGAAAGGATGATAGGTTTTGGGTTTTAAGAGTTAAACCCAAAGCTTGAAGCTTTCTCTCTCAAATGGAAGTTCTCTCACTCTAAAATTGTGTTCTTTGAGCTATAAAAAGGCAAGGAAGAAAAAGATAACATATATATAAAATCCCTAGACAAAACGGCATCGTTTTAGACTTTTGAAATAAAATCCCGTCATGACCGTTGTGCATACCACTGGCAAGGCAAGTGTCTAGGTAGCAGGGCATGGCTAGACATTACTGCTGCCAAAGTCGCTGGCTAGTCATGTGCTTCAAAAGCGGTCTAGACCATGGTACACGCCTCACAGCACAACAGCTCGAGCTTCGAGCGACCCAAAACATGACCAAACAACATCCAAACGTTTTGTATAATATACCGTTGGAAAGGTATGGAAGTCAAATTTATAATCCAATTTAAAAAACATGATTTGGATGTTTGTAGAAAAAGATATGGTAGTTTAAGTAACCAAAGGTGAAAAACAGACAACAAAAGAGATGCCTTGTTTTTATGGTCACTTTGGAGATTTTTAAACCAATCCAAACGGTCATAAAAAATTACGAATATTATACCGTTGGAAAGGTATTGGTGTCTAGATTGTACAGAAATTTTCAAACCTCATTTTGAATCATTGTATAAAAATATATGGTCATAAGACCATACAAGGGTCAGTTTTGAAAAACATTTAAATAATTGAAATACACTCTTTGGAAACTAGACACCTTACTCCATATAACCAAACCATGAGAAGAATGAGACCTTCTCATATGGTCACTCAAAACTCTAAAACAAGCACACCATCGTGCAAGCGCAAACACAACACAATACCACACTTAAATCTATAAATGAAGTGCAAGTGTGATTGTGAAGAGATGCACACATAAACAATATCAACACAAATGAAAGATCAACAAAGCATGCATGAGGTGTGTGTGTGCACCTAAACTCTTCTAGATGCAAAGTCAAGCGAATATACCTTTTTCTCTTGAAGTCATGAAGATGCTTAAAAGTTTTCAAATGAGGACCTAAGCTACCCGTTACACAATCATCCCTAATGTGGTATGGTTTGTCATGAAATAAGCCAATCATAAAATCGAGATCCTTACAATCTCCCCCTTTGGCTATTTTATGATAGAACAACCACTCACAAAGCCATCCTCTCAATACAATAAAAAATCTAGCTATTGTTCATGAGAATCCATTCTACGTTACAAAAAGGGATACCTAATATTCTAAGTCTTCAAGGTCTTCAATCTCTTCGTAGATCATCATAACTACACACAATAGCAAGAAAGCACTTTCCAAGAACAAGTGCATGTGAGGTGAACAAACATAAAAAGCAATTGCACTCAATAAAGCAATATAAACAAATGCATGTGCAATGCTCCCCCTAAATGGGTTACTCTCTCTCTTGATCTCTCCCCAAAGCATAATCAATTCTCCCCCTATATTTCTCAAGATTTCTTCCCCTTTTTTGCCATAATAGGGAAAAGAGCTCCCCCTATCGGGTTGCTTTAGCAATGAGAGTTATTCACAAAAGAACAATGCATAATCCAAGGAGTTTTATTTAAAGAAAAATGTGTGACAAGGATGCTTTGCAAGTAAACCCAAAAAAAATGGTATTTGGCAATGCAAACATCAAAAGGGTTTTTTAAAAGAATTCAAACCAATTTGTACCCTTTTGTCATAAGCAAACAAGATATAGTTTCAAAACGTTTGAAACTAAAGCAACTATATCAATCCTTAAAGCAAATCAAGACATGAGTGACTATTACACCCTTTTTTATTTTTCTGGATAATTATCCGTATGATAGTAATTTTGTTTCGCCATTAAGAAAAGATAGAGGACTAATTTGGATATAAAATCCTTATTATTTGCATGGATACAAGATCCTTATTGAATAGTAATATCATTTGCACTCACAAACATTTGCATTAAAGCAATCAAACTCAATTCATGCATATCATTTTAAATCATGTCAATAAAAACAAGTTCACATGTCATGGAGATAAATTATAGGTCATTCAAATGTACTTTCCCAATTAAATCTCCTAGTTCAAAAACGCATGTTTGAACAAAAATATGACTTGGATTGCAAACAAATAAATGGTTATCACTTATTAAAAAAATGTATAAGTATATGTGCATCCAAGAATCTCAAGCAATTATCAAAAGAGTATAAAACAAATTAACTTTTTGAATATAGCAAATCATGCAAGTTAGCTCTCTCTACTTGAGCTCCCCAATGGTCAAATCCAACCAAGTCAATGGGAGGCATGAGCCCTTATAGGCTTACCAAGTCAAAAGGACCTAGTTGAGTCTATAGGTGACATGTTAGCACAAAAGTATACATGTTCATCTTTTTTAATCCAAATCCACTTAGGTGATATATTTTCATTCCTAGTGGTCATAGACATGTGTCTAGATTTCCTAGGATCAATTACTCTAGATTTCCTAGGCACATGCATATTGGCCCATCTAAGCCAATTCCTCTCTATCATGCTCTCAACTCTACATTTCTTAATGTACTTATAGCAGTTTGGCCTTACATGCCCATCAAAACCGCAAAATGACAAGTAGGTATAAAATTAGAAGTCATACCATATCCTTGGAAGGTCATTTAAGACTTGTCATGCATATGATGTTGCCTTTGGTGTTGAGCCGGTTCTCTTCTTCTATGTTGTTGAACCGAATGACTATGCTTCCTTTGTTGAGTTTGCTTTGCTTGCCACCTTGGTTGAGGAAAGCTTGGAGGTGGAGATCTTGGTTGTTAAGGATTAGCTTCACTATTCATTGGCATCTTCACTTGGCCATTCTTGGATGACTCTCCAAGATCAATCTTCCTCCTAAGATGTTTTGGAGGTGAAAATTTTCTTTTGCCTTGAGATTGAGGTTGTTTGACCTTAACCTTCTTCAACTCTTCAAGGCACCTCATCTCTTTATCCTTGATAATCTTCAAGGAATTGTCTTTCTTGGCTAGTTAATCCTTCATTGCCTTCATCCTTTGGTGGCAATCATTAATATTCTTCTTATACTTCGACACATCAATTATGTCTACTTTCAAGGAGTCAACTATGTCTACTTTCTTCATTTTTCTTCTTCAAAAACTTTAGAAGACTTTCGATGAAGTCTTCATAATCAAACCTTTCACCACTCAAGTTCTTGGAGCTTGAACTTTCTTCATCGAAGCTTCTACCACTTGTGCTTTTATGGTAATCATCATCTAAGCTAGCTTCTTCAATGTCAACCCTGAGTTATTGTTGTCTTGCGGCCCCTATAGAGTTGTCATCATGTAAAGAGTACAAGGCATGTGATTCCTTTCACATCCCTCTGAACCCGAAGAGCATTCTTCACTTTCACTACAAAAGTAGGCCTTTGAGTTTCCACAATCTGTGGAGATGTGCCCATAGCCACCACAATCAAAACATTGAAGCTTGATCTCCGAGGTACCTAATTTTTCATGTTCTTATTTCATGGTACCTTCATGGATGACTCTTAGAATCTCCCAAGCTTCTCGAGCCTGTCGAGTGGTTTGGGTGAGTTTTTCTTGACTCTCACCCACTACACAATATAAAGCACGGATGCCCTTTAAGTTCCATTCGGCATCCTCGAGTTCATCAATTGTCCACTTGGACTTGGGCTTAGGCATAGAAGCCCCATTCTTATGTGTCTCCGTGGAAGGTGAATACCATCTACCACACATATCCACACATGCTCATCAAGGTCACACAAACAACCTTCCATCTTCACTTTTCAAGAGGAGTAGTTATCCTTGGTGAGCATTGGTGGTTAAGAGATCGAAGCACCCTCTTGTCTCTCAAAATCACTCATGGTGTTTTGGGTTGTATGAATGCAAATGTAATGCAACAAACAAATGCAAACAAACGCAAGAAGCACAAACAAGAGCCTGGATCGCCTAAGTATGTCTAAGAACATGCTCTAATAGAAATTAATAATTCCTTAGAAAGTGTGTCTATAAACCTAGAGGGGGGTGAATAGGTTTTAATCAAGTCAATTACCAATTTTTCTTGATTAGTCAATATTCAAAATTCAACCAATAAAACAAACATAAAACATCAAGTGTGAAATGCGGAAATATAATCAACACAAGATGTATACGTGGATACCCTCCAATTGTGAAAAACCACAGGCTCTTAAGTGTTCCATACTCGATCGTAGAAATCCAGTATATGAGTAAAACGTTACACACTCAAGTGACACTCGGACTCTCACTCTCGACAACCTCGGGCAATGGCCACTACCACTCACCACTCTTGGTTCAATCCCTAGTGATATCCCTGATCCACTACTCTTGGTGTGAGCACCTCCTACTCTACCCCTCGGGCCTTTTACAGTGGATACCCACCAATTGCTTGCTGACCCACCCTTGGTTGCAAGGCATCTCTTGCCTGTGCAACTTCACAAAGAAGCCACAAGACTGTGACTCATTGAAGAGTATATGGTCTAAGTGAACAAACAATGAATGCTCAATGCAAAATATGTTAGACCAAACATACAACGCTTAACTAGGTGTAGATAATGCAATACAATAACCTAGTTATCAAACAATGCCTACATGCCTATACAAAAGGACTCAATTAGATGCAAAAGGATTCTAGCAACCTAATTGTCAATAAAAGTTCAACCAACACAAGTTGTCACAACATATAATCAAGGGCCATATATTTGCAATCAGTAAATGCAATCATTGAGGCATACATATAAATGTTCATAAACTAGAATAGATGCACAAGCCAATCCTAATCATCAATTAAGCATACATGAACATATATAGATTAGCTATTTAGGTAAAACAACCTAATTATGCAAGCTATCATAATACAACAACCCAAACATCAACAACAATCTCTACTTGTAATAAAAATCCGAATATAGAGGCATACAAGTCATACAAGAGATATCTTGTTAAGCTTGAATACAAGAATGATGAAGATGGTGTTCTACTTACCAAGTTACATGCGTTGATGAAGACCCATGCTAAGAAACATCCTAGATGTAGATAGATGATGTTTGTTCATGAAAGGATGATGGGTTTTGGGTTTGAAGAGTTAAACACAAAGCTTGAAGCTTTCTCCATCAAATGGGGGTTCTCTCACTCTAAAGTTGTGTTCTTTGAGCTCTAAAGAGGCAAGGAAGAAAAAGATAACATATACGTAAAAGCCCTAGACAAAATGGAGTTATTTTGGACTTTGGAAACAAAATCCCGTCATGACCGTTGTGCATACCACTGGCCATGCAAGTGTCTAGGCAGCTGTCCAGCCAGCATGGCACGATTGGACATTACCACTGCCTAGGGCGCTAGCTAGGCCTGTGCACCAAAAGTGGTCTAGATCGCGGTACACTCTTGACAGCACAACAGCTCGAGATTCGAGCAACCTAAAACATGACCAAACGACATCCAAACCTTTCGTATAATATACTGTTGGAAGGTTATGGAAGTCTAATTTCTACTCCAATTTACAAAGCATGATTTGGATGTCGATAGAAAACATTATTGTTATATAAGTGACCAAAGGTCAAAAACGGACAATAACAGAGATGCCCTATTTTTATGGTCACTTTGGAGATTTCAAAACCAATCCAAACTGTCATTAAATATTACGAATAATATACTGTTGGAAAGGTATGGGTGTCTAAATTATACAACAATTTTCAAACTCATTTTGAATTATTGTATAAAAAGATATGGTCACAAGACCATACAAGGGTCAGTTTTGAAAAACATTTAAATCATTGAAATACACTTTTTGGAAACTAGATACCTTACTCCATATAACCAAACCAAGAGAAGAATGAGACCTTCTCATATGGTCAATTAACACGCTAAAACAAGCACACCATCGTGCAAGCACGAACACAACACAATACCACACTTAAATCTATAAATGAAGTGCAAGTGTGATTGTGAAGAGATGCACACATATAAACATTATCAACATAAATGCAAGATCAAAAAACCATGCATGAGGTGTATGTGTGCACCTAAACTCTTCAAGAGGCAAAGTCAAGTGAATATATCTTTTGCTCTTGAAGTCATGGAGATGCTTGGAAGCTTTCCAATGAGGACCTAAGCTACCCATTACATAATCATATCCAATGTGGTGTGGTTTGTCATGAAATAAACCAATCATAAAATCGAGATCCTTACAATGATCAAAGCATTTAAAGCTGAAGTAGAAAATCAGCTTGAGAAACACATAAAAATCTTAAGGTCTGATCGTGATGGAGAATATCTATCTGGTGAGTTTTAGTAATATCTTATTGATAATGGGATAATTTCTCATTTTTCTGAACCAGGCACGCCTCAACAAAATGGGGTGGCTGAAAGGAGAAATAGAACTATTTTGAACATGGTTAAGTCTATGTTGATTTGTTCAACGCTCCCTAATTCTTTTTGGGGATATACTTTATAAACCGTCGTGTACATTCTAAATGATGTACCATCTAAGTCGGTTCCTAAAACACCGCATGAGTTGTGGATTGGGCGAAAGCCTAGTTTACAACACATAAGGATATTTAGATTTCCTGCACACGTGTTAAAATGAAAGACAAACGATGGAGTCTCATTCAGAAACATGCATATTTGTAAACAAAAGGATATTATTTCTATAGTCCTTCAGATCTTCAAGTATTTGTTTCGACAACTGCAAAATTTCTGGACAAGAACTATATGAATAATTTTGTACCTAAAAGTAAAATTGTCCTGAATGAGCTTTCAGAGATACAATTCCATAAAAGGTTTCACTACCTAGCCCAATTGTAAGTTCCGTACCAACACAAGATCAATAATCTACCATACATCATCGTAGTGGGAGGGTTAGTAGACAACCCGAGAGATACAACGGTCTAGGAGAATCTTTAGAGAATCTTCTAGACGACGATGATCCCTATACGTACAAGGAAGTAATTGAAGATTTTGATTGTCGCCATTGGCAAAAGGTAATACAATCCAAAATTGAATCTATGTTCAAAAACAAAGTCTGGTCTCTTGCAGACTTGTCTAAATGGATAATATCCATTGGGTGCAAGTGGGTATACAAGAAGAAAAGAGGAATGGATGGAAAGGTGGAAACCTTTAAAGCTAGATTGGTAGCTAAAGGTTATACAAAGAAGAAAGGTATCGATTATGAAGAAACCTTCTCTCTTATGGCCATGCTTAAATCCATGAGGATACTCTTATCCATTGCGGCATCTCTACACTAAGAAGAAAAAGGCCAAGAGGAAAGGGTAAGCAAGTTGCAAAGATCCGTATATGGATTGAAGCAAGCATCCAAATCCTGGAACTTAAGGTTCGATCAAGCTGTGAAAAGTTTTGGATTTATTTAAAACCTTGACGAACCTTGTGTATACAAAAGGATTAAAGGTGACAATTCGGTTTTCCTAGTTCTTTACGTGGATGATATACTACTCATCGAAAACGATGTTGGTGTATTGACATCAATAAAAGAATGTTAGCAAAAAATTTTGATATGAAGGACTTAGGAGAAGCAAGTTATATTCTTGGTATCCAAATCATAAGGGATAGAAAGAATAGAACGATTGCATTATCCCAAGCTTCATACATAGATAAAATCTTGTCTAGGTTTTCCATGCAAGATTCCAAGAAAGGTATGTTACCTTTCAGACATGGAATCCAACATTCTAATTAATAAGTTCATAAGAATGAGCATGAAGAGCAATTCACGAGTAGGGTTCCATATGCATCGGCAGTGGAAAGTCTCATGTATGCAATGCTCTGTACTAGAACAAATATTTGTTTTGATGTGGGCATAATTAGTAGGTTTCAATAGAAACCTGGTCCTGATCACTGGACGGTTGTCAAGCATATTTTCTAGTATCTTAGGAGAAAGAGATGTTATACGCTTGTATACTCTTGAAAGGATTTAAATCCTGTTGGGTATGCAGATTCTAATTTTCAGTCAGATTCTGACTCCAGGAGATCAACATCAGGATCTGTGTTTACTATTGAAGGAGGGGCACTCATATAGAGGAGTATCAAGTAATCTTGTATTGTTGATTCCACCATGGAAGCCGAGTATGTTGCCGCATGCGAGGCTGCTAAAGAGGCTGTCTGGCTCCGCCAATTCTTGATTGACTTGGAAGTGGTTCATGATGCGAATAAGAGGATCACTATCTATTGTGATAATAGTGGAGCAGTGGCTAATTCGAGAGAACCAAAAAGTCATAAGAGAGGGAAACACATTGAAAGAAAGTATCACCTTTTGAGGGAAATTATGCATAGGGGTAACGTAACGATTACCAAGATCACGTCAGCAGATAATATAGCAGATCCCTTTACAAAGGTTTTTCTACAAAAGAATTTTGATCGGCATCTAGAGAACGTGGGGATGAGCGATATGAGACATTTGCTATAGAGCAAATGGGAGATTAATGGGATTATGCTCGATAGCAAGAGTATAATAATGTATTTGACAATCTTTTCATATTAATAAAGTGATTTCTAGCTTAATAAATCTTATACCATTTATAGATTAGTTATTATAATTATCAAAAGTAAAAAATCATAAGGTCAAAAGACTATTAGAAAAGAAGAATTGTTCATACATCCAGATATGTATGAGGTAGACACAATTCTTTAGTTAGTCTTGAATAATATTCATAACTTAAGATAAAGGTTGGGCGCCTTTATCTTGTTAAAGTTGTAGAATCTTTTGCTAGCATTTGAGTGGGATCAAATATGTTATGATGAGTCTAAAATCATCAAAGTGTGGTGTCTTTGGGCAAAAGAATCTAGTGCACTGGGTGCATTGAATTGGATCATAATGAAATACTCTATCTAGAACCGTCAATGGATAAAAGTTTTTCATTTGAAGACAATCAGAGAGTCTATCTCAATCCTAAGATAAATGATGGACTTATGGTTGCAAGTGTTATCATTTTAGCTATCAATGAGTACGATTATATAGCATGGTCTATCCTCGATAGTTTGGTGGTATTGATTTGTTAATCGATAGAGGACTTCATTTATATATATGGACATCGTGGCTCCATTTACTAAATGAGAGTTGAATATCATCATATGGATGTTTTGAGGTATTGGATATTAAAACATAACGTTAAGTTTTCAATAGTGTCTATTGAAACATGGCTTCTGGACAAGTCAAAATATCCAAGTTCAAAATGTGGTCATATGAGTAAATATTGTAACTTGGGGATTTATAGGCGGTCTATGAGCTCTTGGCGATTACAGATATTCTTCATGAGGATACATTTTCTCCAAAAAAGGTTGTCTTTGGTATGAATAAGAGATATTAACTTTTTCTATCTTTATTTAAGAGTTCAATTTTAGTTCTTTAGTGGAATGAACTAAAATTAATAGATCGGACCTAAATGAATCATTTGTTGATTGTGATTGTGTTGTGTCTGTTGGAGATTAAATTTAGATAGTCCGCCAAGATCCCCAATCCACATGAACTTGCATGGATCACTTGATATATTCTACCAGATCAATTTAGGAGTCCATCTAGAATTGTATTGAGGCATGTGGACTTGTTTCTTTTTGTAAGAATAGGTCTAGTTCACATGTGGACTTTTTACTAAGGTCCAATGGATTTAATAAAATAGAAAAATAATGTAATGGACAATATATTGTGTTGGGCGGCAAAGCTATATAGTTTAGCTTAATTATATTATTTTTATTTTATTATTTAATTAAATGGAAATTAATTAATTTTTTAATTAAAAGTCCAAAACTTTTTTTCTAGTAGGAGATGGTCTCCTAATATTATACTATTGTTAGTAGTATAATTAATATTCAAGATTATATTTGATAAGTAGATAAATAATAGGAATTTATTTTTCTAGTCAAATTAGGAAATCTTTAATATGGTTACAAATACTCTAATGAGTTGGATTAGGAGTCTTGGTGTAGAGTATATTTCTTCTTTGAGAAGAATTCTTAACTACCAAATAAATCAACCTATGAAAAGGATTCTTGTCAACCAATTAAATCCTTCTTAGGAGAGGATTTATGATCCTATATATATCATCTCATAATTTTCAGCTAACCCTATGATTTTATGAGAAAAATTTTGGCCAAGCAAGGTGATTTTCAAAGAGAGAATTCGGCCTAGTAAGAGAGAATTTTGATGGAAAAAATTTAGTTTTTTGTTCTATAGTACACTGGTATCCTTTACATCAAAAGGGTTTTGTTTAAAAAAACAAATCAGGTTCACGTGATTTTCAATCAATTAGATTTATAATTTACATGTGACCTGACGTTCTTGGATTTTTTTCTTGGAGGATAATTGTAACTAACAAAGAAAAAGATTTTGTTTGTTTCCATACTCATATATACATTTTAAAGAAAGGGAGCCCACACTCCTAGGGTATTCACGTTCGTGATTGGATTGGAAGATGTTACGGATTGAATTCGGCGCTACTTCAATCGTCACGAGAAAAAGTTACGATACTTATTAAATACATCAATTAATCTAGGGTTAAGGTTCTTGTTATTGAAAAGGGAAAAAAAATATTATACGAAACCCTAATTTTATTTTTTAAGCTTCCGCTGCACGATTTTCCCTAAAAACATATATGAGGGCTATAAGTGGTTAGAGATAAAAGAACTATGTTATCTGTAAAAGGTTTTGGAAACCAAGGAAGATGATGCAATGGTCGACAATAATATATTTCTGATAAATGTGGCAATCACAATTAATGTATTTGTGAGGAGAAGCTATCGGAAATAATTTACTTCCGATGAATGCCAAAGTTATAAATAATATATTTCCAAGGATCATAGCTATTGGAAATAATGTATTCCCAAGGACAACACCAACTGGAAATATAATTGTTGGGATTATGCTCGATAGCAAGAGTGTAATAATGTATTTGACAATCTTTTCATATTAATAAAAGTGATTTTTAGTTTAACAATTCTTATAGCATTTATAGTTTAATTATTATAATTGCCAAAAGTAAATAATCATAAGGTCAAAAGAATGTGAGAAAATAAGACTTGTTTGTACGTCTGGATATGTATGAGGTAGACACAATTCTTTAGTTAGTCTTTAATAATATTCACAACTTAAGATAAAGGTTGGGCACCTTTATCTTGTTAAAGTTGTAGATTCTTTTGCTAGCATTTGAGTGGGATCAAATTTGTTATGATGAGTCCAAAATCATCAAAGTGTAGTGTCTTTGGGTAAAAGAATCTAGTGCACTGGGTGTATTGAATTGGATCACAGTGAAATACTTTATCTAGAAAACGTTAATGGATAAAAGTTTTCACTTGAAGACAATCGGAGAGTCTATCTCAATCCTGAGATAAATGATGGACTTATAGTTGCAAGTATTATTATTTGAGCTATCAATGAGTACGATAATATATCATCGTCTATCCTTGATAGTTTGGTGGTATTGATTTGTTAATCGATAGAGGATTTATAGATATGGACATCTTGGCTCCATTTATTTAATAAGAATATAATTTCATCATATGGATGTTTTGAGGTATTGGATATTAAACTTTAAGGTTAAGTTTTCAATGGTGTCTATAGAAATATGGCTTCTGGACAAGTCAAAATATCCAAGTTCAAAATATGGTCATATGAGTAAATATGGTAACTTGGAGAGCTATAGCTGGTCTACGAGCTCTTGGTGATTACTGGTATTCTTCACGAGGATACACTTTCTCCATTAAGATTGTCAAGGGTATGAATGAGCAATATTAAATTATTCTATCTTTATTTAAGAGTTCAATTTTAGTTCTTTAGTTGAATGAACTAAAATTAATAGATCGAACATAAGTGAATTATTTGTTGATTGTGATTAGGTTATGTCTATTGGAGCTTAATTTTAGATAACCCGTCAAGATCCCCATTCCACATGAACTTGCATGGATCACTTGATATATTATACCGGACCAATTTATGGGTCCATTTAGAATTGTATTAAGGTATGTGGACTTGTTTTGTTTTTAGTAATAATGGGCCTAGTTCACACGTGGACATTTTTATTTAAGTCCAATGGATTTAATAAAATAGGAAAAACAATATTTGGCCCATATATATTGGCTTGGACGGCTAAGGCTATATATAACAACTTATTATATTGTTTTTTATTTTATTATTTAATTAAATGAAAATTAATTAATTTTTTAATTAAAAGTCAAAATCTTTTTCCTAGTAGGAGAAGGTCTCCTAGAGTCATATTATTGTTGGTAATATGATAAGTATCAAATACTATATTTGATAAGTAGATAAATAAAAGGAATTCTTTTATCTAGTCAAATTAGGAAGTATTTGATTTCTATTAGTACTCTAATTGACAATTGGTCAAAATTAGAAGTTTTTGATTTGGTCACAATTTAATTTAAATTCAATAATTGGTTATTGAATAAATACACTATTTGAGTTGGATTAGGAGTCTTGGTGTGTAAAATAAATTCTGTTTTTAAAAGGATTAGATCCAAATTTTGATAGGAGTCTTGGTGAAGTAGAAAAACTTTATCTAGGTGATTCACGTTAGTGATTGTATTGGAAGATCTTACAGATTCAATTCGATGCAAGTTCAATCATCACGAAAAAAAAGGTACGATACTTTTAATATACATCAATTAATCTAGGGTTAAGGTTATTTCTATTAAAGGGGAAAATTTTTAAAATATACCAAACCTTAATTTTACGCTTCCGCTGCATTTTGAACCGATTTTACCCTACAATTGGTATCAGAGACTGGTTGTACCCTTGATTAATTGATGTGTATATATACGTGAATCTATTTCTTTTTATTGTACTGATGCATGTTTTAGAAAGAGATGGCACTCTAGGTATTCACATATATATTTACGTTGGAATTTATGGATATATATGTTTTATATGTAAATTGTTATTGCTCAGTTTTGGTCCTAGAATTTCAATGTATTTTTGTTTTGGGATTGTAACAAGAGGGGTGGCCTATCATCGCCACAATTTTCTTCTTGGTATTTGCTAAGTCTTTCTTTCATTTTGTTGTTATAATAAAAAAAAACCGGTCGTATTTTATTATTTAAAATTCTTCTGTAATACATTCAAGTATAGAAGACTTGAAATTTTGAAGAATTGGAAGCAACCGGAAAAATTTTGGGACCGTTAGAGCCATTGCAACAAACGTGCGTGCGAATGAGAATGCGGCCACGATTGTTGTGGCATGGGCTGTGCACGGCAGCCCTACGGAAGCCATGGGCTGCGCTTGGTAGCCTTTATGTGGTTGTGGGGTGTGCACGCCAATGTGGGAGGCAGCTAAGGTGTGCACAAACGATGGACGCATGAAGACTTGTTTGTCAAGATAGAGTTTTTTGTATTCCAAGACATATGTAATTTACATACTTTTCTAGGATGGACCAAAATTGTAGCTATTTATATTTATGTAAATATTGCAATGTTTGACATTGTTTGATAACATGTCATGTAGAATAAGAGTGCCACTCATGTGTCTCTTTTTGTATGAACATGCATTGAAATGTTTAGGTATCCAAATGACATCTAGATAACTTGGTAAATCATTCTATGGAATTCGATCACACGTCTTAAACAAATGATGGGAAAAGGTGATTCGAAACACGTATGGCCTCCAAGTTTAGTTGAGCTTTATGTTTCATGTAATAACCCCCCCCCCCCCACCCCAAGGATATTCATGAATGGAATTTAACAAGATACTTCCTTACAAGGATAGACAATTGGCCCAAACGATATCTACTCCCAAAGGATGGATATTCGTGAGGGAATATATTGAAAGTTGTAAGTTCCTCGGTGTTTGATTGGCTTATTTCGTTGACAACCACAATTGGGGATTAATATATAAGGGTATTTTAGGCGATCATTGTTCGTGACCAAGCTCAAGCTTCAAAGGTAAAATCACTTTCTTAACTTTCATTGAAAAGGTATTAGTGAACACACACACTCTCATGCACATTTTAATCATTTTGCATGCTTGCTTATTTGCCTTCTTGTGTGCCCTTTTGTGCCTTAACTCTTTCTTGGGTGTTTGATGCATCTTGTGTGCCTTAAAATAGGATTTTCCCTATATACTGCGGTTTAGACCGCACCGTGTGCGTTACCTTTTCCGTGGTCAGCACAGCGGTGTTCTCTAGTGGTTGCACGCTACTGCTACTGCGGCCAGTGCTATTTGCATGCACAACGGTCTCCCAAGCAAAGTTTCTCAGGCGTCGCATGTTGTCCAGACCGTGGCCTGTCCACTTGCATGCACAACGGTTTACAGAGCGGTGTTGTCCAGGAGATACATCGATTTCAGTACCGCGGTCTAGACACTTGCCTTTACCGCACTCCAGCCAATGGTCCTGATTGGATTTTGTTACCTTTCGTCCAAAATGACTACATTTTGTGTAGGGCACCATATATATATGTTATCTTCTCTTCTCTTTATTTTACAGAAGTCCAAGAATCCATCTTTGAGTAACCTAGCTTTTCTAGTGAGAGAAAGACTCCCAAACACTCATTTTTACTTAACCCAACTTCATCCCATGGTCATCTAACCATGAAGCATCATCTTCTTATTGACTAGGTAATTTCTACTTGCTCTACACTTTATAGTTTCATTTCTATGACATGTATACCTAGTTGTTATTGCTTTATGTTTATTGTCATTTATTTGAAAACTTGGTAGAATGGGGTAGATTTGATAATATTGATTAATTCGTAAAATTTGTAATCAATCGGATTAAAACCAATTCACCCCCCCCCCCCCCCTCTAGGTTTATAGACACACACTTTCTAGGGAATTTCAATTGGTATCAGACCAGGTGCCTAGATATACTTAGGTGATCCGTGCTCTGTGTGTGTCTTGCTTGGTGCATTTTGTTTGTTTGTTTTTTGTTGTGTGACATTGCATTTGCATTACATTCATTACCCTCAAACACTATGAATGGAAACGGTGGTAGTCGTGATGGAACCTCTAGCACAAGACCCCCTTTGTTAAATGAGGTGAATTACGCATCTTGGAACGGCAAGATGGAATCATATCTTTGCCAAATTGATGACCTGGCTTGGATGGCAATAGAAGATGGTTATGCTCTTCCGAAAACAACTATTGATGGTGTAGAAACTCTCAAGCCTAAGTCTAGTTGGAGTACTCAAGAGTTTGAACCATCCAAGTGGAACAACAAGGCTATGCATGATATCCTTTGAGCCATGGACGATAATCAATACAAGTTGGTCCAAAACACTAGGATTGCAAAGGAGGCTTGGGACATTCTTCAAACGACTCATTAGGGAACCGAAGTAATCAAGGACTTAAAGCTCCAAGTCCTCCAAATGCAATTTGAGATGATCATAATGGAGGAGCATGGATGCTTCAATGACTTTCAAGTGAAGTTGATGGATATTGTCAACCAAAGCCATCAACTTGGGGACTCCTATTAGGATAGGATAATCAAGCAAACAATTATGAGGTCACTTTCGTCAAGGTTTGAATCAAAGGTGACAGCACTTGAGAAGAATAATGAGTATAATAATATAAAGCCAAGTGAAGTCATTGGAAAACTTCTAGCTTATGACTCAAGATGGACCACCACACCCACACCTCCGAAGAAGCAAAAAAGTATTGCCTTGAAGACTTCCAAGGTTGAAGAAGAAAAGGAGGACTCGAATGAAGAAATGGCCCTCATGGTCAAAAGGTTCAAGAAAATCATGAAGTTTGAGAGGAAAGGATTTGGGTCCAAGGGAAAGGAAGTGAAAAAGACAACTTCTTTTATGAAGATGGAAATGCCTCAAGAAAGTGACTCCAAGAAGGGCATTCAATACTATGAATGTAGTGGATTTGGTCACATTGCTCTAGAATGTGCAAATTTGAAGAAAATAAGATGGGAAGGCGATGATGGCCACTTGGAGCGATATTGAAGACTTAGAAGAGAAAGAAAAATCTTCGGATGATGAAGATAGAGTTGCAAACTTCATTTCCTTCACAATATCTCATAATAGTAAGGAAGTTGTGAGCGATAAGGAAGTAGTATATGACTCTAGTGATAAGAGTACCTCTTCTAACTCGAGGTTTGAGAATGATAAGGAAATGGACTATGTGGACTTTATGAAGTTCTTTGAAAAGTCTAGATCGAAGAAGAAGAAAGAGATTCAAGAGTTAAAAATGGAGAATCTCGAGTTGACTTCCAAGATAACTCACTTGTGTGAGAAAGTAAAAAGTGAAAAAGAGTTAGAAGAGAGCTTGAAATTAAAGCTTGTGATCACTAAAAGGAGTGAAGAGAACTTGAAGATTGAGCTTAGGGAAGCAAAAGAATCGGTTGCCAAGATGACATCCGGAACCGAGAAACTTGACAAGATGCTATCGAGTGGGAAGAGTCCTAGTGATAAGAAGACTCTAGGATATGTTGAAGGCAAGGATGACACTTCTTTGAAGAAGACCATCTTTGTCAAGAGTCAAGAGGTTAGATAAGTTCAAGCTTCACATCAACCAATGAGATCGACTGAAGTTGGAGAATCATCAAAACAAGCTCAAATGATGGCTCCAACAAAGCCTCAAGCTAAAGCTCATCCACAAAAAACTAGAGCTCATCAAACAAGACCTCAACTTCCAAGGAGCTCTCAAAGTCAACAAAGGATTTTTCACCCACAACCAATAAGGGAAGCTAACTTAGCTTAACCACAAAGGGTGTTTCAAAGAATAAATTCGGCTAAACATTAAAGGACAACTCAAAAGAGTGGGAAGTCTTCCATGCTTGCACAAGGATTTGGTATGAATTCTTAATTTACTCCCATTTGCCATTATTGTGGTGTTGAAGGTCACATAAAGCCGAATTGTTTAAAATTTATTAAGTTGTGTCGTTTTGAAAGCATGATTGAGAAGAATATGTTTAGAAGAGTCAAAATGCATGCACCTAGAAATTTTAGAGCAAATGAACCCAAGGCTCCTAGAAATGACAATGTTGCTACTAGGTGGAGTAGAAAAAATGAGTATTTTTGCCATGTGGCCAAAGTGGCCTTGAAGGCCAAAGCCTCTAACACCCGGTATCTTAATAGTGGTTGTTCTAGGCACAAGACTGGAAACAAGAGTTTCTTTGAGACCCTTGTTATGGAGGATGATGGATTTGTCACCTTTGGTGATGATTCACGTAAGAAGGTTTTAGGAAAAGGAAACATATATATCCCCGGTTTGACCTCCTTACCTAATGCTCTATATTTAGATGTCTTACAAGCCAATCTTATTAGCATATCACATTTGAGTGATAAAGGGCTTTCGATTATGTTTGGCAAAATTGATTGTTGTATTCTTAAAGAAGATAGACACGTTTTATTGAAAGGTAAGAGATCAAGTGACAATTGTTATTGTTTTGATTCTAATGACATCTCTTGCAATTTGTATAGTTGTGATCAAGTTGAATTGTGGCATCAAAGGTTAGGTCATATGAATTTCAAAGACTTGAGGGATTGAATGTTGTAAGAGGCCTTCCAAAGTTTGGGAATAAGATTGAGGGAGTGTGTGGACCTTGCCAACAAGGAAAGCAAACTAAGAGTGTGTATAAAATGAGTAAATATCTTGCCACTAAGGAGCCACTAGAGCTTCTTCATATGGAACTTATGGGTCTCATGCAAACCGAGTGTCTCGGTGGCAAGAGGTACATCTTTATGTGTGTTGATGATTTTTCTAGATTTACTTGGACGTACTTTCTTAGAGAAAAAACTGAAACTTTTGAAAATTTTAAAATGCTTTGCACTAAAATTCAAAATGAGAAGGATTCTCACATAAATTGCATTAAGAGAATTAGGAGTGACCATGGGAGATAATTTGAAAATGTTAGCTTTGAAAAATTTTGTGATAATCTTGGCATCTCCCATGAGTTCTCGGCTCCTCGAACTCCTTAACAAAATGGAGTTTTAGAGAAGAAGAATAGGGTTCTCCAAGAGATGGCTCGTGTGATGTTTCTTGGCAACAGTGTTCCTAGGAATCTTTGGGTCGAGACCGTGAATACAGCTTGTTATATAGGAAATAGAGTGTTTTTAAGGCCTAGTACTAGGCAAACCACTTATGAATTGTTGAAGGGTAGGAAGCCAAATGTTAGCTACTTCCACTCATTTGGAAACAAGTGTTACATTCTAAATGACCGTGAACAACTTGGCAAGTTTGATGCCAAGAGTGATGAGGGGATTTTCATTGGCTATGCCCTAAATAATAAGGTATATAGAGTTTTTAATTTAAAGACACAAAGTGTAATGGAATCATCTAATGTGGTCATAGATGATTACAGGCCTAAGGTTAGTAACCATGATGAGGAGATTAGTGTGGTTGATGATTCTCCCTTGGAGAAGATTGGTGAGACTTCAAGTGATGAAAAGTCAAATCTTGAAAAAGAGGTCTCTCAATCTCTTGATAAAGATCCTACTTTGGACTCTAAGGAACCAGCTCCTTGGGTTAGACATCTCCATAACAAGAGTGACATTCTTGGAGATGTGAATGAGAGTGTAGGACTAGGCATCAATTAGCCAATCAAATTATCTATACTTGCTACACCTCTCAAATTAAACCCCAAAAGGTTGATGAAGCCTTAAATGATGAGTTTTGGGTTCTTGTTATGCAAGAAGAGCTAAACCAATTTGAAAGAAATGAGGTTTGGACTCTAGTTCCTAGGCCTAAGAACAATAATGTGATAGGCACCAAATGGGTCTATAGGAACAAATCCGATGAGGATGGAAATATTATGCAGAACAAGGCTAGACTTGTAGCACAAGAGTACTCTCAAAATGAGGGTATCGACTTTGAGGAGATTTTTACCCTAGTTGCCTGATTAGAGTCCATTAGGCTTCTCTTATCCATATCTTGTGTGCACAAGTTTAAATTGCATCAAATGGATGTTAAGAGTGCCTTCCTCAATGGCTTCTTGCAAGAGGAAGTGTTTGTTGAGCAACCCAAAAGGGTTTATGGATCCACACAACCCCAATCATGTTTATCGCCTCAAGAAGGCACTATATGGGTTGAAACAAGCACTGAGGGCTTAGTATGACTGCCTCACTCTTTATCTTTGAAACAAATATTATGGTGTGTTTAATAACAATCTAGATGGGGTGAATAGAATTTAATCAATTTTACCAAATTTTCGTAAGGGTCAAGTTGTCGATAAAATCCCTAGCTAGTTACAATAATATCACAAGTGTAATAAGTTCGGAAATAGTAAAGACACTTTAGATATACGTGGAAACTCTCTAAATGGGAAAAACCACGAGCTGATAAGTGCGCCACACTCGAACCTCGAATCCACTAATGGTAAACGAATTGCAAGCTAATCCCGGTTTTAAACCCACCACCACTACCTAATCCCAGTATGAGTGAACGTAGTTCATCTTGCTTGCGATTTAAGCTACCTATTCCCGGAAACAACACAAGTTTTACTTCTTAATGAATATATGAAGATATTCAATGAACAAACAAGGCTAGGAAACCTTATATGCTTATATAGGATAATGAGATGGCAATTAATGCAATCCTAGATATCAAGAGAGCTAAATGACATGTTCAAAAAGCTTAGCTAAACATAGATCAAACAATCCTATGAAGCTATCATAATACAACACTCAATCATGTCATCACAACAATCTCTAATTTGTATCTAGAATATGTTCTAAGAGCATACAAATGATTAAAAAGATGGCTTAGCAAGCAAAACACTTAACTTATAAGAAGATAGTGAAGAACTTACCAAACAAGATATGATGATGCAAAACTATCCATTGATGCACTCAAAATGATCTTAGATGATGCAAGATGATGTTTTTATGCACATGGGAATGCTTTGAGTGTTTAAAGATGAGTTCTTGGAAGAGTTTTCCTTTTGAAATGTGTTCTAAGGAAAAAATATGATGTTCTGAACTCTTACATGACATGAATACAAAGAGTTATATATATATATATGGGTTTCAACCAAAGTGAGGTCGTTTTGGAAAAAAATGTTCCAGCTTCCGCTATGTGCGCTGGTGAGGTGTGTTGGTCGAGTAGTGCACCACTAGTGCACAGCCTAAATTTTCAATAGCCGATGGTGGAGTGGCGCAACTCAGTGGTGCATGACAAGCGACGATCTAGTAGAATGTTGCGTTGGTGAGGTTTGCTAGACGAGTAGCGCACCACCAGCGCACTGCCCACTTTTTCAACATTGTACGGGTACAGTGGCGCATCTCAGTGGTGCATGACAAGCGGAAATCCACTGGAATGTTACGCTGGTGAGGCTACGCTGGTGAGGCTGCGCTAGTCGAGTAGCGCACCACCAGCGTACTGCCCACATTTTCAACACTCAAACACACATTTTCAACAAGACCTATAGTGATGAAGAGGCATCCTATACTAATGCCTAACATGACATAAAACTTTAATTAAAAGATGCAAATATATCAACAAGAGTCATTTAAACCAAAATGCACACAAGTATAAACACACAACATATGTGAATAAGAGTTATACATGAATTTGTGAGCGTGTGCAACTATCTCTTCCAAGCAAGTAAGCACAAGAACTTTACCTTTGGTGCTTCTCCTCTTGAGATCTTGAGAGCCTAAGCTACCCTTACATAAACCCCAAAAATGTGGTTTGTTCACGAAAGAAGCCAATCAACAAATGAGGACTTTACAATCTTGTTGACAAGACTATTCTAGAGGAAGTGTTGACAAGACTTTGTTCATCAAGTGCACTAAAGATGGGGTATTCAAAGCTCAAATTTATGTTGATGAAATCGTTTTTGGTTTCACTAACAACTTGAAAGTTAAACAATTTATTGATATCATGACTCATGAGTTTGAAATGAGCATGGTTGGTGAACTAAATTACTTCCTAGGCTTGCAAATCATGCAAATGCATGATGGGATCTACATATCCCAAGCCAAACATGCCAAGAACGTAGTGAAAAAATTTGGCCTGAGAATGCCAAGCATTGTGGCACACCTATTAGTACCACATTGAAACTTAGCAAGGATGCTAGTGGAAAAAGTGTGGATCAAAGCCTATATCGGGGCATGATAGGGAGCTTGCTATAGTTGATGGCTAGTAGGCCCGATATAACCTTTAGTGTTGGTGTGTGTGCTAGGTACCAAGCCAAACCCAAGGAATCCCATCTCTCCTCCGTGAAGAGAATCATTTAATATGTGAATGGGACATCCAACTATGGGATATGGTACTCTTTTGACACTAATGCTAGCTTAGTTGGCTTTAGTGATGCAGATTGGGCAGGTAATTGTGACGATAGGAAAAGTACATTGGGTGGCTGATTCTTCTTAGGGCATAATCTTGTGTCATGGTTTTGCAAGAAGAAAAATTCCATATCCTTATCCACAACCGAGGCGGAGTATGTAGCCGATAGGAGTGCTTGCACATAACTCCTATGGATGAAGCAAATGCTTATGGATTATGGCTTTGAGCAAGGTACTCTGACCCTTTATTATGATAACATGAGTGCCATTAATATTTCAAAAAATCTTGTCCAACATTCTAGAACCAAGCATATTGACATTAGATATCATTTCATTAGAGAGCTAGTTGAGAGCAAATGCATTGCACTTAAACATGTAGGCACAAATGATCAACTAGCGGACTTGTTTACTAAACCATTAGATTCAACTAAGTTTAAATCTCTTAGTAGGTGTATTGGGATTTGTCATATGCATTGATGAGTTTTTATGTTTGACCCCATATGGGGAGCTCAAGCAAAGAGAGGGAACTTACATTTTAATAAGCAAATAATTATTCAATTTTATGTTCTTTAATTAATTGCTTGAGTATCTTGGATGTATATATTATTACATTAATTTTTATTCAATAAGTGTGTCTTTGCCTTATTTGAAATGCATGTCTCACTTGTATTCAAACATGTATTTTTGGACTAGGAAATCTGATTGGGAAGTACATTTGATTGACCCAAAGTTTATTACCATGTTTATGAAAACATGATCTTGACATGTTTAAATTAATATGCATGATGAATTTATTAAATACTTTAAAATGATTGCAAATTTGTGTGAGAGTGACTTTTGAGACTTCAATCAATAAGGATATTGTATCCATTTCAAGGATTTTACAATGCAATAGTCTCTCTCTTTACTTGTTGAACAAGGCTACTATCATACGGGCTTTTCACCCGGAAAAATCTAAAATGGCACAATAGTTGCTCATGTCTTGTTTAGCTTTTGACGCTTGATAGTTGCTCTTATCTTTTGTTAAACTATATCATATTTTATATTGACAAATTGGTGCAAATTGGTTTGACTTCTCTTGGAACCTCAAGTTTTTTTTTCCTTTGCCAAATACGATGCTTTTGGAAGTTGATGTTGCATGTATTTCATTCAAGGCAATCTTTTCACACATATTCCAAAAATCAAACTTCCATGAATTTCTCTCTCTTAATTAAATTGCATAAAGTTGTTGTATATGACTATGCATTTACATTGCAAATATCTCATTTTGGTAAAGCATCCCGGTTGGGGACTACTCCTTTGCCTATCTTGTGACAAAAATGGGGAGTAATGTTGGATTTATGGAGAGTTTGTGTTGCTTCTGCATATTATGGGAGATTGTCTTTTTAGGGGGAGTATTTGCATGTGCATTGTTGATTGCATGTTACTTGCTCTATTTCATGCAAATTGCACTTGTTCATATTTATCTTGATCCCCCACATACACTTGCACTGGAAAGTGTAGTTCTTTGTTTTGTAGGGATGATCATTCTACAAGAGATAGAAGATTTGAAGATTTGAAGATTTAGCTTTAGGTATATCTTTGTAATAAAGAATGTGTTTGTTGGCCTCTTGTTGTTTCTTTTTGTAGTGAGGATACCTTGTGAGTGAGTGGTTTTGTCACGAAATAGCTAAAGGGGGAGATTGTAAGTTCCTCGGTGTTTGATTGGCTTATTTCGTTGACAACCACATTTGGGGATTAATCTGTAAGGGTAGTTTAGCTCATCACTGTTCGTGACCAAGCTCAAGCTTCAAAGGTAAAATCACTTGCGTAACTTTCATTGAAGAGGTATTAGTGCACACACACACTCTCATGCACGTTTTGATCATCTGGCATGATTACTTATTTGCCTTATTGTGTTCCCTTTTGTCTTGCTTGGGTGTTTGATGCATCTTGTGTGCCTTAAAAGAGGATTTTTCCTCTGTACTGCAGTTTAGACCACTCCATGTGCATTACCTCCGCCGTAGTCTGCATAACGGTGTTCTCTAGTGGTTGCACGCTGCTGTTGCCGTGACCTGTGCTATTTGCATGCACAGCAGTCTCCCAAGCATAGTTTCCCAAGTGTCGCATGTTGTCCAGACCGCGGCCTGTGCACTTGCATGCACAACGGTTTACAAAGCGGTGTTGTCCGGGAGATACACTGCTCTCTGTACTGTGGTCTGGACAGTTACCTATACCGCGGTCCAACAAGCAGTTCTGACGGGATTTGGTTGCCTTTCGTCCAAAACGATGACATTTTGTGTAGGGCACCATATAAATATGTTCTCTTCGCTTCTCTTTCTTTTGAATAAGTCCAAGAAGCCATATTTGAGTAACCTAGCTTTTCTAGTAAAAGAAAGACTCCCAAACACTCATTTTTACTCAACCTAACTTCATCTCATGGTCATCTAGCTCCATTTTAGGATCATCTAAGCATGAAGCATCATCTTCTTCTTAAGTAGGTAATTTCTACATGCTCTACACTTTATAGTTTCATTTTTATGACATGTATACCTAAGTTTTAGCTTTTATTGCAAATTAAATGCATGCTTGTGTGATTAATAGTTTCTATGACATGTTTGTGGTATTGGTTGTTGGTTTAGAGTATTGATTAATGATAGCTATAATTTAGGACGGTTTTACCCTTCTAGATAATTCTTCTTGCCCTTGCATTTAGAACATTGATATCTAGGTTTGCTTTTCTTGTCAGTATTAATCCTAGTTAAGCATGAATGTTTTGACCTAGCATTTTTGCATATAGAATATTCTTGCATATTCACTTAGGTTGCCATTATCTCTTCATTGTTGATTAAGCTTGTGGCTAAGTGGTTAGTGCACAAGGTTGGTGATCCTAAATCACTATTAAGGCCTTCTGGGTAGAGTGAAAGGGTTAGTAACTGGAGGGTATGACGGGAGGTCAACCTAGGTTGTAAACTTTCATTCAATAGTGGATTTTGAGGATCAAGTGTGGCGCACTGAACAGCCCGTGGTTTTTCCCATTTGGAGGGTTTCCACACATATATTGTGTGTTGTTACTGCTTTTTGTTTATTGTCATTTATTTGAACACCTAGTAAAATGGGGTAGATTAGATAATATTGATTAATTCGTAAAATTGGCAATCAATCAGATTAAAACCTATTCACCCCTCCTAGGTTTATGGACACGCACTTTCTAGGGAATTTCAAAGGTCGATAACTTGGCAACACACTCAGTGTGATTTTATTAATGTCCTCCCAAGAGTTCTTGTTAATAAAATTGCAAGGCTAAAATTGAAAGCGCTGGTTGTTATGTTAACAATTAGATGGGACCTAGTCCAACTAGTAAATGGTGCAAACTCCCAAAGGAGGCGTGACATTTATGGGTATTGGATCACCGTTGAATTTTACAATTGAATTATTTTATTTAATTCGGGATAAATATTCAAAAGTTCTATATCATGATTGTTTACTTATATAATTTTTGTTATTAAAAAGAAATCATAACCCCATCCCTAATCAACATCATAAAAAATAATACTTTACTGATGATAATTATGTCACATGGAAAAGGAATATTGGGTTGTTGTCGCAAGCTGAAAAGCATAAGTTCATTCTGTGTACTCCTAAACCACCTACTCCTACTAATGAATTTACTGAGAAGTAAAGAAATGAGTATCAATAGTGGAATTCTTCAGATGAGATGGCTAAATGTTACATTATGGCCACCATCTCCGACATGTTACAACAGCAACATGAAGGAATGGAGATTGTTGCTGTTATAACGATATCTCTGGAAGAGATGTTTGTTATAAAGTCTAGGACGACTAAGAGAGAGATAGTGGCTGCTTTCATGAATCTTAAGATGAAACGTGGAGAGGCTGTGAAAGATCACATGATGAAAGTCATAGCACTTCTCAACATTATTGAACTCAATAGTGCTGAGATAGATGGTGAGACAAAAATTTACATGATCGTCAACTCACTATTAAATTCCTTTGATCAGTTCAAGTTGGACTAAACCTTGAACAATAAGGAATACACCTTGTAAGACCTGATGCAAGATGTTCAATGCGCCTAGAAAATCCTTGTGAAAGGGAAGGGTCAAGAGATTCATATGGTTGGTAAGTTTCTACTATTAAGACCCGTAAGAAGGTGAAAAGACAACAGAAGAAAAACCAACTTGGGCCTACCTAGAAGGAGGCCAAGAAAGTAACCAAGATCAAAAAGAAATGTTTCCTTTGTGGTGAAATGGGTCAAAGGAATAGACTGAATAAGAATGAATTCAACTTACGTTTAGGCAATGGAGCATTGGTGTCTGCTAGTGTAGTGGGAAATATTAGAATTAGTTTAGATTCTTATAGGCATTTAGATTTAATAGACGTTTATTATGTACCTCAATTCAAGAGGAATTTAATTTCAATTTCTTGTTTAAATAAATTTGGATATTCGGTTACTTTTAATAAAGCTATTATTATTAGTAAGAATAACAAATTTGTTTACAAAGGTACATTGGAAAACGGTTTTTCTACTTGCATAGAAATATCACTCACTTGTTAAACACGGAATCAACGAAACCTAATCATAAAAGAGTAAAATTATCAAAAGATGAAACCTGCATATGTCATTTATGTCTAGGTTATATTAACCTTGATATGATTGAAAGATTGATTAGTGGCGGACCTCTAAGTGACTTAAAGGCTGATGATCTACTAACTTGTAAATCTTGTTTGAAAGGTGAAATGACCAAAAGGTCATTCACAACCAAAGGCACAAGTGCTACTGAATGTTTAGGATTAGTACACACTGATGTATGTGGTCGTATGAGCATTTAAGCTAAAGGTGGATATGAGTACTTCATTACTTTCATGGATGATTACTCAAGATTTGGCTATGTGTATCTCATGAGACATAAGTCATATGATTTTGACATGTTCAAAGAGTTTGAGAAACAAATAAAAATCTTGAGGTCTGATCGTGGTGGAGAATATCTATCTGGTGAGTTTCAACACTATCTTAATGATAATGTGATAATTTCTCAGTTTTCTATACCAGGTACACCTCAACAAAATGGGGTGGCAGAAAGAAGAAATAGAACTTTTTTAAACATGGTTAGGTCTATGTTGAGTTATTCAACGCTTCATAATTCTTTTTAGGGATATGCTTTACAAACTGCTATGTACATTCTAAACGATGTACCATCTAAGTGGTTTCTAAAACACTGCATGTGTTGTGGACCGAGTGAAAGCCTAGTTTACAACATTTAAGAATATTTGGAAGTCCTGCGCACGTGTTAAAAGGAAAAACAAAAGATGGAGTCTCATTCGGAAATATGCATATTTGTAGGGTATCCAAAAAGAACCAAAGGATATTATTTATATAGTCCTTCAGATCTTAAAGTATTTATTTCGACAAATGCTAAATTTTTGGAAGAGATCTATATGAATAATTTTGTGCCTAAAAGTAGATTTGTCCTGAATGAGCTTTCAAGAGATACTATTCCATAAGAGGTTTCACAATCTAGCTCAATTGTATGTTTTGTACCAACGCAAGATCAACAATCTACCATACCTCGTTATAGTGGGAGGGTTAGTAGACAACCTGAGAGATACATCGGTCTAGGAGAATCTGTAAAAAATCTCTCGGACGATGATGATCCCTATACATATAATGAAGCAATAGAAGATGTTGATTGTCGCCATTGGTAAAAGGCAATGCAATCCAAAATTGAATATATGTTTAGAAACATAGTCTGGTCTCTTGTAGACTTGCCTAAAGGGATAAAACCCACCGGGTGCAAGTGTGTATACAAGAGACAAAGAGGAATGGATGGAAAGGTGGAAACCTTAAAGCAAGATTGGAAGCTAATGGTTACACACAGAAGGAAGGTATCGATTATAAGTAAACCTTATCTCCTATAACTATGCTTAAATCCATTAGGATACTCTTATCCATTATGTCATCTCTAGACCTAGAGATTTGGCAAATGGATGACAAGACAGCTTTTCTTAATGGAATTCTTGATGAAAGCATCTATATGATGCAACCAGAAGGATTCATTGAAAAAGGCCAAGAGGAAAGGGTATGCAAGTTGCAAAGATCCATATAGGGGTTGAAGCAAACATCCAAATCCTGAAACTTAAGGCTCGATCAAGCAGTGAAAAGTTTTAGATTTATTCAAAACCTTGATGAACCCTGTGTATACAAAAGGATTAAAAGTGACATGTTGTTTTTCCTAGTTCTTTACATTGATGATATACTACTCATCGAAAACGACGTAGGTGTATTGACATCAGTAAAAGAATGGTTAATAAAACAATTTGATATGAAGGACTTAAGAGAAGCAAGCTATATTCTTGGTATCCAAGTTATAAGGTATAGAAAGAATAGAACGATTGCCTTATCCCAAGCTTCGTATATAAATAAAATATTGTCTAGGTTTTCTACACAAGATTCCAAGAAACGTATGTTACCTTTCAGACATGGAATCAAACTTTCTAAGGAACAAGTTCCTAAGAATGAGCATGAAGAGCAATTCGTGAGTAAGGTTCCATATGCCTTGGTAGTTAGGAATCTCATGTATGCAATGTTTTGCACTAGACCAGATATCTGTTTTGTTGTTGGCATAGTTAGCAAGTTTCAAAAATGAAACCTGGTCTTGATCACTGAACAACAGTCAAGCATATTTTCAAGTATCTCAAGAGAACGAGAGATTATATGCTTGTATACTCTGGAGGGGATTTAATTTCAGTGGGGTATACAGATTATGATTTCCAATCGGATTCTGTCACTAGAAGATTAAAATCAGAATCGGTGTTTACACTTGGAGGAGGGGTAGCCATATGGAGGAGTATCAAGCAATCTTGTATTGTTGACTCCACTATGGAAGCCGAGTATGTTGCCACATGCGAGGCTGATAAAGAGGCTGCCGGGCTTCACCAATTCTTGATTGACTTGGAAATGGTAACTGATGCGAATAAGTAGATCACTACCTATTGTGACAATAGTGGAGCACTGGCTAATTCAAGAGAACCAAGAAGTCATAAGAGAGGGAAACACATTGAAAGAAAGTATCACCTTTTAAGGGAAATTGTGGATAAGGGAGACGTGACGATAACCAAGATCGCAACAGTAGAAAATCTAGCAGATCCCTTCACAAAGACTCTTCCGCAAAGAGTTTTGATGGGCATCTGGAGAATATGGGGATAAGAGATATGACACATTTGCTATAGAGCAAGTGGGAGATTGTTGGAATTATGCTCGATAGCAAGAGTGTAATAATGTATTTGACAATCTTTTCGTATTAATAAAAGTGATTTCTAGTTTAACAAATCTTATAGCATTTATAGTTGAATTATTATAATTGTCAAAAGTAAATAACCATAAAGTCAAAAGACTACGAGAAATGAAGAATTGTTCGTACATATGGATATGTATGATGTAGACATAATTCTTTAGTTAGTCTTGAATAATATTCACAACTTAAGATAAAGGTTGGGTACTTTTATCTTGTTAAAGTTGTAGATTCTTTTACTTGTGTTTGAGTGGAATCAAATGTGTTATGATGAGTCTAAAATCATCAAAGTGTGGTGTCTTTGGGTAAAAGAATCTAGTGCACCGGGTGCATTGAATTGGATCACAATGAAATACTTTATCTAGAATCGTTAATGGATAAAAGTTTTAACTTGAAAACAATCGAAAAGTCTATCTCAATCCTAAGATAAATGATGGACTTATGGTTGCAAGTGTTATTATTTGAGCTATCTATGAGTATGATTATATAACATAGTCTTTCCTCAATAGTTTTGTGGTTTTCATTTGTTAATCGATAGAGGACTTCATTTATAGATATGGACATCGTGGCTCCATTTTTCTAATGAGAGTATAATATCATCATATAGATGTTTTGAGGTATTAGATATTAAATCTTAACGTTAAGTTTTCAAAAGTGTCTATTGAAATATGGCTTCTGGACAAGTCAAAATATCCAAGTTCAAAATATGGTCATATGAGTAAATATGGTAACTTTGAGAGCTATAGGCGGTCTATGAGCTCTTGGCGATTATTGGTATTCTTCATGAGGATACACTTTCTCCTTTAAGATTATCTGGGGTATGAATGAGCAATATTAAATTATTTTATCTTTATTTAAGAGTTCAATTTTAGTTGTTTAGTGGAATAAACTAAAATTAATAGATCGGACGTAAGTAAATCATTTGTTGATTGTGATTAGGTTATGTCTATTGGAGCTTAAATTTAGATAGCCCGTCAAGATCCCCAATCCATACAAACTTGCATGGATCACTTAATATATTCTACCGGACCAATTTATGGATCCATCTAGAATTGTATTAAGGCATGTGGACTTGTTTTTTTTAGTAAGAATGGGTCTAGTTCACATATGGACATTTTTATTTAAGTCCAATGGATTTAATAAAATAGAAAAAACAATATTTGGCCCATATATATTGGCTTGGGCGGGTAAGGCTATATATAATAGCTTATTATATTATTTTTTATTTTATTATTTAATTAAATGGAAATTATTTATTTTGTTAATTAATTAATTATTTAATTAAAAGTCAAAATATTTTTCTCAGCAGAAGCTGATCTCCTAGAGTCATATTATTGTTGGTAATATGATATGTATCAAATACTATATTCGATAAGTAGATAAATAAAATGAATTTATTTATCTATTCAAATTAGGAAGTATTTGATTTCCATTAGGACTCTAATTGACAATTGGTCAAATTAGAAAGTTTTTGATTTAGTCACAATTTAATTTATATTCAATAATTAGTTATTGAATAAATACACTATTTGAATTGGATTATGAATTTTGGTGTGTAAATAAATCCTATTTTCAAGAGGATTTAATCCAAATTTTGATAGGAGTCTTGGTGAAGTAGAAATTCTCTTTCTAGGAGAATTTCGGGCACCTATATATACTCCTATATGGAATTTCGACCAAGACCTAATTTTTAGTGTGAGAAGTTGTTTTTTGTTTGATTTTTTATAGTTATAAAAAAAATAAACTTCCTCCAACTCATAGATATTGTATATTGAATTCGGCCAAGAAGAAAAGAAAAGAGGAACGTTTTGTTTTCGATATTGCGCAGTAGCATTTACATCAAAAGGTTTTGTGTACAACATCAAATCAAGGTTCATGGGAGTTTCAATCAAATAGATTGATAATTCACAAGTGGGCAGATGTTATTGTGTTTTTTCTTGGAGGATTATTGTGACTAACAAATAAGAAGATTTTGTTTGTTTCCATCCTAAGGTATACAATTAAAAGAAAGGGAGCACACACTCCTAGGTGATTCACATTCATGATTGAATTTGAAGATCTGGCGGATTCAATTCGACGCTATTTCAATCGTCACGGAAAAAAAATACGATACTTTTAATATACGTCAATTAATTTAGGTTTAAGGTTATTTCTATTAAAGGGGAAAAATTTTAAAATATACTAAACCCTAATTGTACGCTTCCGCCACATTTTAAACCGATTTTTCCCTACAATAGTATTTACAAGCAATGCCACGGTAAAAAATAGCATATTTCCAATGAGCCTCACGGTAAAAAATAATATAGATTTGTTTCTCTTAGCCATGAAAATAATATAGATTTCCATGAGTGTTCTGTCCCCAACCAGATCTCCTAATTAATAAGAAGAAAACAAAATTAGAGAATGGAATCCATTGATGAATATGGTTAGAATCGATTGAGAGAGCATAAAGAAAACTTTATGGGAAAGGTTTTTGAAGGGTCGTTAGTTTGATACCCTAGTGCAAAATATGTGGCGGGCAATGCTCCCGCTGCACTATTTTTTTTTCTTTATATATATATATATATATTACTTTTGAAACCCTGGTGTCAAATATGCAGCGGTCGATTATCCCGCTTCACTAATTTTTAGTTTTTAATCAAATTTTGTTATATAACATTAATAAAAATACTAATATTTTGTTATATAACAAAATATTAGTATTTAATAAAAAAAATTAGTATAAAAGTATATATTTTTAAAAATAATATAATTTTTTTAAAGTATGAAATCCTATAATTTTTTAATTTAACGATATATAAAATGAATGAAACATTGTTTTGATTCATCCTATTTAGGGACGAATATTTTACTTCGTAGAAAAATGCCTGTTTCGGAGAGAAATTATTTGGTCGGAAAGTATTCATATTTTCCACGGACTAGATACATGTTGTCAAAAATAGTTATGCAGCGGTCGATTATCCCGCTTCACTAATTTTTAGTTTTTAATCAAATTTTGTTATATAACATTAATAAAAATACTAATATTTTGTTATATAACAAAATATTAGTATTTAATAAAAAAAATTAGTATAAAAGTATATATTTTTAAAAATAATATAATTTTTTTAAAGTATGAAATCCTATAATTTTTTAATTTAACGATATATAAAATGAATGAAACATTGTTTTGATTCATCCTATTTAGGGACGAATATTTTACTTCGTAGAAAAATGCCTGTTTCGGAGAGAAATTATTTGGTCGGAAAGTATTCATATTTTCCACGGACTAGATACATGTTGTCAAAAATAGTATTGGCATTTTTGAGGATAAATCATTGTGGTTGGAAAATATTCATTTTTTCTAAGGGTTAGGTACATGTTAAAAGTAGTATTGACATTTCCAAAGATCAAATATTGTGGTCGGAATCTTTTCCGAGGACTTGATAGATGTGGTCAAAAATAGTTTTGGCACCAAGCTTTGACGACAGTTTCACTTTATTTCAGATTACTTTAAACACTATTTCTGAGGGTATTTGTTTCGTCGTAAAAAATACACATTACCGTTACATTTCTCCGACGATTTGATTTTTTTTTCGTTGTAAAAACAACAATAACCGACCATAATTTCACCCCGTCGGAAATAGTTGGTCGGAAAAGGCACTTTTTCTTGTAGTGCCTCCTCCATATAATTTTATAAGTAGTATTTAATTTTTGCTTTCAAAATTATGTGTATGTATGCTAAATAAGCTTTTTTTATTAATTTATAATTATTTGTAACACTGTATGTAATTGATTATCTCATTACAATACAATTTTATATTTCGCACACTTTTCTAAATAAAGTTGATTCAAAAATATTTAGGGATTTTTAAAAAACGATAGTTAATAACTGTAATAATATTACTCATCGTAATAACGCTCTTACTAATTAGTAATAGATAGGTTATATCGATTTGAATTTTTGCTTTGTAATTATGTTTTATCCACAAGTGGTTGGCATTTCCCCCCTAATTATTGTAATAAAAAGACCATGTAGAAACATGTAAAAAAAAATTATTCTTTAAAAAACACATTAATATTTAAATCTAATTTACTCAAAATATCCTTAGCATGCATTTGTCATGCTATACTGATTTGTAATAAAATTGATTGATATTTAATATGGGTGTCAAGTTTAAAGGGATTGATATCTAATTCAGAAAACTCTGATTATACAGAGAGATGCAATTTTTTTTCTTTCTTGTATGTGTAGTTATAAACTTCATAAATAAACAAAATAGATTTTCTTAAAAGATATTCGTAGATATCAGAGTTTTTTTAAAACATAGTTGTTTATATAAGTGAATTCCAAATTAAAAATCTATTTACCATTTATACAATCTCGTTCAACATCATACCTTTCATAAGGCTCTTATATTCGAGAAAATTTTAAAAATAAATTGGACCATCTTACAAGAGGATTGGATATTACAATATATATATATATATATATATATATATATATATATATATATATAATATTAATATATAAATTGGATGTATTAATAATTTAAGAGGGTTATAAATAAAAGGTATTAAATGAATATATTCATTTCAATAAGGGTATTATTGGCACTAGGATGGATGCTTATAGTAATATTAATTTTTAAAATTTTAGCCATATGCGTACTTATAAAAGTGTATTAATTAGTTTTATAGGCGGCAATATCCACACCCATTTAATATTTGTATGGTTTTAAGCTATCTATCTAACTTTTATATAAACTTCTTTTACAAGACTTATAAATATATTTCCAATAATATATTCAATAATAATGGATACCCTAAATTGTTATACTCAATTACTCATTATCTTCAAGATCTGATTTTTTCCAATTTGTAAATAAATATTTGGTATTAGTAACTTTAACTTAAAAATTGATATAAATATTTCAAATATAATTTCACAAATCAATTATAAATTTAAAATTTTAATAATAAACTTCAAAACTTCTTAAAAATTAAATTTTAATAAATTAATAAATAATCAAATATAGTAAGGGTAACAATAGATATCCAAGTAGTTTAAAAAAATAACAACATACACAAATATAACAAAAAGATTAATTTTAGTATGTAAATTTCAATAATTAATTTATAAAAAAGAAAAACTTACTAATCATCTTAAACAATTTCTATTTTTTTCCGAACTATGACGGTAGCAAAAATAAAATTAAAATTGGTAGGATCATCCTTGTTTAAAAAAAAACACCTAAATTTTCTCAACACGTGTATATCCATTTTATAGAAAGAAAATAAATACAAAATCTTATCGTCACTAAAAGTAAATCAACTTAACATTACAACCAGTGGAATTTAATGTTTATAGTTGTATATTTCTTTTTTTATGGAGTTACATCCTTCAGCCACCAAACCTCTACTATAAGTCCACCTATGTATACATATAAAAAGAGTCAAAAGTCACACCAAAAGACAAATTTTATAAACTCCAAGTTTTTACGATGGCGGGGTGTTCTCGATAGAGAGATGAAGATAGAAAAATGAAACAAAATAATAAATAACGAGATTTTTAATCTTTTATACGATTAAGACTTAACCGTTGACCGCTAACGGCAGGGATGTGCATACAATTTTGAGCAAAAGTTATATAGACATATTAGGCCTAAACGAACGGGCATTTGTTCAATTTACCTAGGGATTTTTTTACATTGTTCAAATTAGAAGGTTTGCTTTGACATTTGATAAAAAAAAAAAGAGTTATTTATGATTTTCCCTAAAAAAATCAATTCCAAACAAAATCATGAATCATTCACAAAAATAAAAACCACAAATCTAATTCAATCATTCATATCTTCTCTTTTCTTTATTTTTATTTTTTTCTAGCAATTCACAACTTGATTAAATCCAACAAAGGTAATCATGTTCCACATAAAATTGCAAATTATACATATCATAGCAGGAGCTACAACCAAAAGTTTATATCCCCTAACCAAGAGTTTTCTACATAAAGAATTCTTAAGGAACACAAACTCATCAACATCAAAACTGATTTTAAATAATTTGATTATCGAAGGAAATATCCTGAGACAACAGTAGGCTTAGCTTTCAGTTTTCTAACTCAAAATACGGATTGTGCTTCTCACTATCACAGCACGAGCAGTTTTCAAAGTATAGGCACCACCGGCTTTAACTTGCTTCTCACTATTACAGCACGAGTAGTTTTCAAAGTGTAGGCACCACCAGCTTTAACTTTCCCACAGTCCTTGCATCCCCAAATGTCCACAACCTTCCTTTTTACTACATACTTTCAGTAAGATTCACAGAGTATTTGCTATGCTGGCTAACCTCCATCTTCTTAATTTGCTTCTGGAGAATGACATCATGACAGATTTCAATCAATTCCAAAAGAAAATCCCAAATCAATAATCCCAAAAAAATCAACAAATTAACAATCCCCAATAAATCCACCATTCCAGATAATGTTGCCTAATGTGAGGACCTATGCCATCGTGTTCACAATAATCTAATGGCCTCAACTCGGATTGAGCATCCTTGATCTGTAGAAAATGATCATTTAACAACTCCCTAGCAGAAAACCTCAGAGACATAATAGCCAAGCATTTCTCAACAAACTGCCACACCTCCGAATCCTTCACTTTGTACAAACCATCTGGTTTTTTACCCTGATGTTAACGAAACATGTCAATGGAATCTAGTCTTTTCATCTAATGTTACAAAACATATCGATAGAACAAAGTAAAAAGTGCTCTTATAGATATAACTTTCTTGTAAATCTGAGTAGAATGAGTGCATTCACTATATGAATAATCAAAGGTCACAATCTCTAAAATGCACATCCCAAATGAATAAATGTCAACTAATTCATTACATGCCCCTTTATATTCTTCTAGACCTATAAATTCGGGTGTTCCTGAAGAAATTAAAACACCATCGATACATACATAAATTCTCCATCCAATTAAACCCATCAAATATTCCAAAATATTCTATTGGGAAAATATATTCAAAGTACTAATGTTATAGTAAAATCAGATTCCATAAATTGAGTAAGGCAAACATACTAACACAATGAGCAGCATGTGATTTTTTTAAGAATTGCAGCAAGTCCTAGATCCCCAATCTTCACTTCTCCTTGGTTCCCATAAACAAAAATGTTGTCACAATTGAAATCTCTGTGGATCACAGTAGGGTCAAGGCTATGGAGATATAAAAGTCCTCTCAATATCTGCCTAAACCAATGCTTCACTGCTCTAATGTTCACTCGCTTCTGCTTCAACCTATACCTATAAAAAGCTAAAAAAGCAAATAATCAAACTGATCAAATGACCCATAAAGTGAAACCATAATTTGTAATCAGATAGTTTTGTTCGAATTTTGACAAAATCTTACTATCTCAATGTCCCTATTATCGGTATCAACCCAAGAAGTGTGGAACTTTATAATGTTATTGTGCTTCAAAGTCTTTTCACAGTAGAGCCTATCGAGCTCTTCAGGCCTTTACAGGATATCATAAAGTTTGACTTGGTTCCATGCAACTTGAATCCCTTTAAACTCATCAAATGCTCTGTAACTGCTCTCACTAAACACAAACACAAACACAAACAAACCTCATAAATCAATCCAACTACCCATTTGTTAAAACTCATCAAAACACCCAACAAAAATCAAATTTTGAAAAAAAAAAACTATTTTTGGTCTGCAGAATTACACAAATCCATCCTAAAGAACCAGAAATGTATAAACATCAGACAAATCTGAAATGGGTATCCAAATAAATGAAGAAAAAAATTAGGATTTGGATTCGTACACCGACTTTCAAGCTCCTTTACCAAGGATTCCATTGTACTGCAATAAAAATAAAACACAAAAATCAACATAAAAATCAAAACTTTGAACTCAAAACAAGAGATAGAGAGATGTATATGTACTGTGCCATATCTTCCAGTTGGATCAATTTCAACAAACTCAGAGTAATCAGGGTGATGGAGTGCCAGATCATTGACAAAAAGTTCATATCATCTTCATCGATTATCCGAAAATTTCAATTGGATCAATTTCAACAAACTTAGAGTAATCAGGGTGATGGAGTGCCAGATCATTGATAAAAAGTTCGGAGATTGAGAATTTGAGATCCATCCGCGGCTTCCAGAAGCAGATCCAAAGCGTGCTTATCTTCTTCTTCTATAAAACATGGAGAATGAGAGACGTGCAACCGGTGAAACAAGTAGGGGGTAAACCCTCTCTCTTAATCTTTTATTTATTTTCTACTGTTGGATAAGATTTTGCTCGATCCAACGGTTATGTTTGATTTGTAAATGAATTGGTACCGTACGTATACTTTTTCCTTCCTATAGTAGCCGGTCCCACTAACAACTCTATTTTGTTTGTTTCTTCCGAGATTTATGTCTATACAGAATTAATAGTCACATCTCATATATCTCAATAAGAGCTGCTCCTGTAATGATAGAAAACTCTTTTCTTCTTGCCCTGTATTGTGAGAACAACTTTTCCTGGTTTTTTCGTTCCAAGCCATAATTTCCAAGTGACTTTATAATTGCATTTTATAGAATCATATTATGTAATACGACCACAACCTTATTCTACAAAGATAAGCACTTTTTAAATAAAACGCTTGGATCAATCAAAGGGTTATCCTTAAAATGGCTCTTTAATTACCTTTTCTTAAAAAAAAAAAACACGTAAAAACAATTGAAAAAAAAAAATACAGTATGAACAAAAAACTCAGAGAAAAAAATATATATCATAGCCTACTCCATCATGAAACAATACATCACTCAATCTGGTCTCAAAGATTACCGCAAGAAGTTCAACTTGTTTTGTTCCAAATTATACTAAAGTTAATTAACCAAATACTAACAATAAACTTGGGTAAACAAACATAACAATCTTATCTAGTACCTCATAATTGGGAATTCACATGATAAATATTTGCTATTCAAAGAAAAACCACAGAACAACATAAAACTACGAAATCTACAACGGTTCAACACATAAAATAACTCACCTTCATAGAATATCTGAAGTGCTTCAACATGGAGTAGCGTCTTTCTCATTGTCTCCATACTCTCTTAAATAGTACTTTCAGTTTCCAATAATCCACACAGGCGAAATAAAAAAACCATCGTGAAAATGATTCCATTGCTTCCCATTATAATTTATAAACACATCACTTATCAACTCACAATTCATCAACGCCTACAAAATCAATCATTCACACGACGAAAAAAAAAAACTAAACCTAAAATGCTACCCATCAAAACAAACCCAGATAGATTTCCATATATATATGTAACAAAACAAAACCCGGTAGCAGTCAGATCCACACCATATGCAATATGTAAAATTTATTGAGATGAGATGAGAAGAAAAGAGATTCATTTGTGTTTAAATGAGAGTGACAAATACAGTCCAATGAATAAATAGAAGGTTAAAAATGCAGAAATAGATACTGGGGTTTTACATATGAGTAAGACGGTTTAACTGGAAAGTCTGACTATTAAATGAGTATGATGGTCAAAAAACAAACGTTTACATTCAATGCATGAAAGGTAACAAATTCTAACTTTTTATCTTTCTAATCCTCAAAATTTAATTGTCCGTTAATGATTAATTAATATAAATGGTTCAATATATATTTGAAATATTTGAAGTACACTATTGAAAGATTTGGTTAAATTTTGATTATTGTTTTATAGAAAATTGACCGAAAAATGAAAGGTTGAAGAAAAATGAAGGGTTAAAATTTTTAATTATTATCCTATTGATTATTAGATTTGTTAATAGAATTTATTAATCATCTCATTGATTACGAGATTATCTTTTAATTTTCAATTGATTTATGATTTATGGGATTGTCTCTTTACTATATATATATATAATTTAGAATTTAAGGTCAAAGCTCCCTCACAACGACACGTGACGCTATGACGTTCAGCTTTTATATATTATATAGATTCGAACGATTTCAAAATTCATTGGAAACTCTTATTAGTTCATTGATGTTTGTCAGCCTCTTTATGCATCAAATCTGGGCCGGGCAAACCTAGCATTTGCTAGGGCCCCAAACTAACTCAATTTTCTTGTTTTTCTTTGGGGTCTCAAAACCCGATATATTTATATATAAACAGGGCCTAAATTAAAGACTTGGTTCGATCCAATATGATAATGAATCAATTCAATTAAAAACAAAAAATCAGGTCCACAATCCAAATGCCCAATAAACTTAGTCCTTGTGATTCACTAATTCTGATTTCTAAACGCTACTAATTTATTTAAAACAAAAACAAATTTCTTTACTCACTTTACTTACTCTTTCTGTTTTTTGGTCTATCATATATATATATTAGGTTTGCTTCGTTTTGATTCTGGCTTATGTCTTCCTGTTTTGTGTTAGTGTATTGTTCTTTGTCAATATTGAAGAATTGAAGATTTAAAGGTATGGTTTTTGCTTTCAATTAATTTCTACATTTTTATTTTGATTCATCTTTTAATTATTTATTTTATTTATAATAGTAGAATAGTGTGTGTGTTGTATTCTATGTAATGTCTGAATAGGTTTAAATTAATTTGGGTTTAATTTTTTTCCCTAGTTCTTCTAAATACTACCATGTTTTGCTTTTGAAATAATTCATCATGCAATATAGTCATGTAGATTACGACCTTACAGGTGCTATTTTGAATCTTCTAGTTTTGATCTTACGGGTGCTATTTTGAATCTTCTAGTTTTGATTCTTTTAATCTTTTTACATAGAGTCTCAGGTCTCTTTAGTAAGTCGAAGAATATTGTTCAAAAGTCGATTTTAACCTTTATTGTTCCAATTACAATCGCTATTACGAAGAGTATCTTTTTAAAGTTGAAGTAAACTAAAAATTATTTTCTATCAACAATATCACAAGATAAGTTGAGTGGATTGACTATGTTATCTATCGAGAAAAAAATCTTGATGGTAGTCGTATAATTAGTAAATTTACACTTCAGAAAGCAAGAAGAATAGAAACGTAAACAATGTTTTGTTTTTATGTTTTTAGATACGATAAATCTTTTTTGTTTTAATTTATATGGAATACAATGTATTTGGTAAATGAACATTTTTTTTTAATTATATAGGGCCCCGATTCCTGTTAATATCAAAAAATCGCTCAGGGCCCAAAATATCTGGAGACAGCCCTGCATCAAATGATATTTAAAAAGAGGATCGGTTGAACTAATACATGTCACGTCATCTATATAAGCATCTATGAATATGTTCATCATCGTTCCTCGACTACCTATTATAAACGTTGATGATTATCAGAAAATACAACATACAATACATGGTAAGATATGTATACGACGAGATTCTAAATATTGATCAAACGGATATAAAAATGATATAGTTTTAAGATGTCCGCCTTATTGTGAGTCAATTAAATTTGAATATTATACATCGAATTGTTATCCTAAATATATGTAAATAATGTGATAAGAATATATGTCTGGATATATTATTCTTTAGTGTGGACGTTCTAGAAAATTTGTTTGTCAAATCTCATAATTCAATCTCTAAGAAAACTAAAATTTAGTCGTCCAAATCTGAATGCTGAGAGTGTTGCTCTACTGAGGGGATTACAACTTGATCTTTCCATCAGTGTGCTTCCCTGTATTATTGAGTCAGATGCGTTGGGGGTGGTGAACTTAGTGAATGCTAGCCATCCTTCCCGGTGTGAAGTAGGTCTTGTTATTCAGGATGTGCTCCAGATTTTGATGCAATTTTCGGATTGCTTTGTCGTTTTTGCTCCCAGGAAGGCTAACATGTCTACCCATGGTCTTGCTAAGTTAGGACTGAATATTGATTCTGATTTTGTTTGGTTGGAGGATTTCCCTCATTGTGTGGCTTCGATTGTTTCAGGTGATCACCCTAACTAGTTGTATTTCTTCCTTTAATGATCGAATGTTCTTTCTTTAAAAAAAAAAAAAAAACTGTAAGACATTAAGATGGAAAATACAATCCTTATCTTTATTTCATATATATATATATATATATATCTTATCTCCATTTCACACTTGTTTTGTAAGTTGGTAGACCTGTATAGGAAATTTTGGTATACTTGTACAGTTTGACAAGTAGTATTTAAAGTGTACGAAATAGAAATTATATTGAATCAAATAAAGAATTCATTTTCTCCGTTGTTTATGAATTGCTGCATTTTCTCTATTGAATGAAATTTTATTTTCTATGATTGCTTACGTCGTTTTCCTTTTATTTTTCAATTCTTGATGGGTTGTAGTCGAACTCGTTTTCCTTTTATTTTTCAATATTGATAATTTGTTTCCAGGGTTGATTTGTTATTGAATTCCAAAACTGAAGATTTTTCAAGCACGTGTGTACAGGACATTCAATGGGCGAATATTTTGAAATTTCAATGGTTGAAATGTACAAGTCAAGAGGCAAAATTCATAATGCTATATTTTTCAATTTGATTTCGTTAGTAAACCTTAAAACTACAGCCGCATAAAATGATTCTTCGACAGTACCTGGCTTTCCAATGTCATGACTATGCCTTCTCTACAAAATTTTAACTTCGATAAATATCCACATAAAGTATAAATATAATGATTGGAATTTATTCAAGTGTGAAAAACCATATAAGAAAAATGCACTCCAAAACACAAAGCCACCAAATATAAGGTTTCAATTTCCATTAAGTTGCAGTGATTATTATAAATTTTGCAAACAATAAACTTTAAAAGACATGTTCCAAATTCATGAATACATTTTCTTTTGAACTATACATGGGTAGGCAATCGATGTTCCCATCAACATAATAAGAATGCTTCTCAAAAAGCTTCTCCCTTGCAAAGACCCTTAGTATGAATGATTGTTTCATATGTGTCAGCCTACATTAAGAGTTAAACCCATCTAAATAACTTCCAGAAACTATAATATCCCTAAACACATGCTGGAAAGATGAAAAATAATTAAAAATATATATATAGCTGACATTTACCTTAAATGTTAAGAATTTCAGCTTGTAAACAAACGATCGATCGATCTGAAGCTTCATCGTATATAATTTTGGCTCAAAACCGCCACTAATCAAATCTAGAAACATTTTCGCAGAGGAAAAAAATGGTTAAAAATAGAAGCTTTTAATAGGGGAGAAGTCTAAAGTTTTATAGCATGCGAAAATAAAAATGGCGACAAATTTCATGTCCGGAAACAAGAAGCTTTCACAAAAGAAATTTCATCTCCCTAAAAAAGAAAAAAATCGAAAAAGAAATAAAATATTTCAAAGAAAAAAATCGACATAAATTTCAGCCAGAAAACAAACAATCGATCGAGATGACTTGATGGAGAAAAATAGAAGTCTGGAGGTTTTTTTTTTTCTTCACATAGAAAGAAAGTGGTGAGGAGAGGAGAGAGAGAGACTGTTGAGATGATTTTTGGTGTAAAAGAATTGACGCGTAATCTTTTTTTTTTCACCATTTCCAAGATCCTAATATAACCCTCAGATTAAATGTATGGTCATATTTCATTTCAACGTCCTCACACTTGCATTCCTCTCTCTCTCTCTCTCTCTCTATATATATATATATATATATATATATATATATATATTATTGTATATTCGAACTGATATATATGTGGGTTATTAGATTTAAATATTTTAACTTGGTTGTATTCACTTGTCAAAGTATCTTTAAAATCCAATGATCCACATATAAAGAACTGATATATTTTATATTAGTTCGAACTAAGAATAGAAAAACTATTTAACAGTAGCTTTAAAATTGGGGAATTAATTAAATTTACCCAAAATTAGTATATTTAATGTTTCTACCATAAAATTCACTATTGGGACAAAAGTACCCTTTAGTCATAATGAATTTAAAAAAAGGACAATAAAATAAAAAAGTAAAAAGTAAACCCGAAATCAAATTTTATTTCGGTCTTTTAAATAGTCAGGAAATAAAAAGGAGAGAGACCAGATATACATGACCAACAGAGACCCTGACGGAGAGACAAGAACCGACCACGACCTGAGAGACGACAGGGAGAGGACCGCGATGGGGAGATGAGCAAGGCTCGACCTTGACCAGAGATATGACGGAGAGACGACTTTGACTGAAAGACGAGGGAGTGACGACCCCAACCAGCTTGGATTCGAATCACCAACGTGAAACACAGTGGCGTGGAAGAAACGAAAAGGTAAATTAGTGGATTTGTGGGTTTCTTTTGATTTTAGGGTTTCTTTTGATTTTATTTGACTTTATGGTTTTCTGTGTGTGAATGGTGTTTTGATTGAAAAATGTGTTGATTACAATTTGATTTGACTCCAAATTTTGCTGATTTGAGATATTTGGTCCATGTTAACTTTTGTTTGTATGAAATAACAAGTAAGAGAGAAGCAAGATTCAAAATTTTTTGCAATTTGATTGTATGCATCATCTTCTAGTAGAATAGGAAGCCACGTAATATGAAAAATTTAGAGATGACATGTTAACTGTAAAAGTCAAGTATTGGTATTTTGCCAACTGATTTTTCTGTATAATTTGTTGGGGAATTTTAAACCGATGATTGCGGAATTGTCATACCAAATATACACTCACAACTCATAGCAATTAATAACATATATAGCAGAAAAATAGATAAGAGAAATTAAACCACTCACAACATAAGATATACATGGAAAACCCAAATCGGATAAAAAATCATGGTCCGTCAGATGACAGAAAGTTCCACTATATGATAAAGTGTTACAACCATAAATATTCCAGGATTTTTCTCTCACACCACAACCCCAAACTACACTCACATGATCCTCACTAAGAAACCCCAATATCCCCTAGGTTTCCCTTGAATATCACCTACGGATCTCTAACTTGATCCACTAATATTCTCTTAGATCCCTCCCAGGTATTCCCATGGGTCTCTCCCGGATCTCACTTTCTCTCTGATGTTACATGGTGTTCTTTTGTTCCACACAAAATAACCTAACTACTAGGTTTATTTATACTAGTTACAGGGAGTTTAAGATAAAAGGAAATCCTACTCCTAAACGTATAAGAATTACTTGTTCCACATAAATACTATTTCTTATTTATGATAAGTCTTCTTGTTAAGGAGAAATCCTTTTCCTTCAAGCACAATAACTTCCCAATAGAACAATTTCCTTTTCCGGTGAAGATTTCCCGTTTATAATTGACTATGATTCGAGTCACGGTTGTGCACTCGCTTCCTAAACCGTTGCAAGTCACCTGGAATGCACTGCATTCTTTGTTTCTTTAGTTCTTTTGGTTTTCAACCTCCCTCAAACAACACCATTTCAACTTCCAAACATTTTCCAAAGAAGCTCCACATAAGTTGAGAATACGAGTCAAAACCTAACAATTCTCCCTTTTGGCTTAAATTCTCAATACTATTGTCCATAGCCACGACTCTCCATACCGAGAATCAACATACCCAACCACAAGATATAACCACTTAGAAACGAACCATCCTAATTTTTTTTTCTTTTCTTTTTTATGTTCGTTGTTTCGGCACCATGTTGAAAATAGCATGCTGAAATTATGGTGCAACTCCTCACGTCAGATTACCTAGGAGCTCGTCAGCCATCAACATCCTTGTCCACCATACACCTTGCATAACATTATGACCAATGCTTCGTGCACAATTATGGACTACAAGCAGCAACATATCCTTTTCCATGGCTAATGGGGAAAACTGCCAAAAGGATAAACATTTTCTTACATCACCCAACCTTGTGAAAGAACTTTTGTCCTTGCATCATATACCTGGTGAAAGACCTTTTGTCCTTGTATCACATGCTTGGTGAAAGAATTGCTACTAGAACCGGAAGTGCTTTTCCGGATAAGCCCCAAACCACACTAGAGACTTCGAGCGTTCAATTTTTTATATATAATATTCAATTAACGTCTGGTGTAACCCAGATTGGATCTCTACGACTTGTACCTACCACCAAAAGCTAAAAAAAAATCTCCTCTATCTCTATTCTTCCTTTCATGTAACACTACCGAGTTCGAAACCGCTTTCAATATGTATCTCATTTGCTAATCCATACTAGGCAACCACGAATCATCATCCCAATACCACCAAGTCCTCCATACGATCTCCCATAAAGACTTGAAAAAACACCATCGCCAAACCACAAGGCTACCAAGTCCTCCATACGACCTCCTATAAAGACTTGAAAACGCCATCGTTCACCAAGGCTTTGATACTAATTGTTAGGGATTTTGAACCGATGATCGTGGAAGCATTGTGCCTAGTATACGCCCATAACTCATAGCAATTAATAACGTCTATAGCAGAAAATAGATGAGAGAAAATAAACCAATCACAACACAAGATATACTTTGAAAAACTAAATCAGGTAAAAAACCATAGGCTGTCAGGATGATAGAGAAAGTTTCACTATATGATAAATTGTTACAACCATATATATTCCAGGATTCTCTCTCACACCACAATCTCAAACCACACTCACATGATTCTCACCAAGAAATCCTAATATCACCTAGGTCTTACCTAAATATCACCCACGGATCTCTAATTTGATCCACTGATATTTCATTAAATCCCTCCCCAGATATTCCCAGGGTCTCTCCCGGATCTCACCCACTTTCTCTGATGTTACATGGTGTTCTTTTTGCTCCATGAAAAATAATCTAATTACAAGGTCTATTTATACTAGTTATAAAAAGTTTAAGATAAAAGGAAATCCTACTCCTAAACGTACAAGAATTAATTGTTTCACATAAATACTATTTTCTATTTATGACAAGTCTTCTCGTTAAGGAGAAATCTTAATCCTTCAAGTACAAGAACTTCCCAAAAGAACATTTTCCTTTTCCACTGAAGATTTCTTGTTTTACGCATACTTATGATTGGCTACGATTCGGGTCATGGTTACACACCTGCTACCTAAACCGTTGCAAGTCACCTGGAATGCACTGAGTTATTCATTTCTTTAGTTCTTCTAGTCTTCAACCTACCTCAAACAATACCATTCCAACTTCTAAATGTTTCTCCAAGAAGCTCCACGTTAGTTGAGTCTTGTTTGGCTAACATAGGGTACATTTAAGAATACGAGTCAAAACCTAATATAAATAACAATTTAACACAACTTCTGTGAGCAGCAAAGGTAACTATCATGTAAGTAATACCAAGGAACACTCATGATTTCATAAATTATCAATGACTAACACTTCTGAAGTGGAAGGTGTGAACTGCTATCAGAGGCTAGACAGTTCTTAACAATTGGTTCCACGTTTTTCTTATTAGTTTGTATGAAAAAATTTAAATGTTAATTGTTGTACCATTGTATGAAGCATTATAGTTTAGATGTGGTGGTGATTTTTTATTAGTCTGCTTCTTGTGCCTAAAAAAGAGATTTAAGGTGACTAAGTAGGGGAAACGTTCATTTAAATTGGGGTGGAAACAAGTTACTATAGAACATAGTAACTTTTGGACTTTTTTTGTCTTTTGATTGTCATTTTTTTTTTGTTTTTGCAGGATTAAATTGGAGGTAGGTAGGGAATTTCTTCATTTCAAAATTGGAATGATTTGGTTGGGTATTATGGTGTGTTTAATTGGTCAATACTGGTGTGTGTAATTGGTTAGAACTGGTATGTTTAATTAGGTAGGAAATATGTGTGTTTAATTGGGTAGGAAATAGGTGTGTGCTTAATTGGGAAGGAATATGGATGCATATAATTGGTTATCACTAGTGCGTTTAATTGATTATTAACAGTGTGTTTAATTTATTGAACCCAAAGTTTTTCGAATTGTACAAATGGAAAATATCGATCATGTTTTTCTTGGGATTGTCTTCAACAAATTCAGGACAAAAAGATATATGGGTTTAGAATTCGCAAGTTTTGGCATCTTAAATGGACATATCACTTATTTGAATAATAGACCTGTCAATTATTTGTAAGAATTATAGACTATTTAGGTTCCATTTGGGATTGAACAAAATTAATTGTCTCTATGATTGTGCAACCATATTTCTTTAGACAGGGTGTTCCTTTTTAAAAAGGTGTTATTAAAATATTGATTATGGTTGTTGGATTATTGGATGCAAAACATAGGTGTTATTGATCAAAACACACCAGGGAAAACCCGATTAAACACATCAGGGCAAACTGATTAAACACATAAGGGCAAACTTATTAAGCACACCACGTATAATCGATTAAACACACCACGTGTAATTTCCTTACTAACATTTTTTGAAATACAATTTCAACATAGTTCATGAAAAACAATTTCAACATAGTTCATAAAATACAACTAAATCCATACCATTGTCAACATAATCCATAATAACACAAACATAATTTTTTAGTCATCTCTATCTGGATTCGTAGGGTTATCATACGGTCGTGTTGGACACATTCTTATGTTGTGTCCCTCTTGTCTACATGACTTGCATTGACGACGTCGGGGCGATGGGGGATCTATTTGTGGGTCTGGATCATTGCCTTGCTGATCAGCCTGGGGGTTTGGAAATTTTTGTCTAATGTGGACAGATTTCTTACATATGGTATAGTACCAAGTCCTTTGACCATGCTCGCCTGCAGATGGAACCCTATTCTCTCTCGGCCTACCGGCTTGAGATCGCCACTCTGGTGGAAGAACAACTTTGGAACGTACTTCCTCATGAGTATTCCATTCGTTTAGGTGTCCAATGGGAAAGATGACACCAGAATAACTTTCCAACCAAGTACTTGTTTTGTAGAAATCAGAACTAAAGTCGACAAATTTATGTTTACAGAACTTACAAAGATAGGCAAACAAATATCATTATGGCATACCAATTAAACACACTAGGGAAAACTAATTAAACACACAATGGCAATCCAATTACACACATCATAGCATACCAATTAAACACACAATGACATACCAATTAAATGGGCATACCAATTAAACACACCAACGTATACCAATTAAACACACAAGGGCAAACCAAATTAAACATACCAAGGCTAAGCAAAATAAACACACCAAAGCTAACCAAATTAAACATATCGGGACAAACCAAATTAAACACACTGAGGCAAATCATATTTAACACACTAGGGTAAACCATATTTCACCCAAACAAATTAAACACACCTGGGAAAACCTATTAAACACACCGGGGAAAACAAAATTAAACACACCGGGGTATAACAATTAAACATATCGGGGCATACCAATTAAATAAACTGGGGCAAACCAAATCAACACACCGTGGCAAACCAAATTAAACACACCAGGACTAACCAAATTAACACACTAAGGCTACCAAATTAAACACACCACTGCAAACCATCTTTTTCAACCTTTATTCACCAACAAATTAAATTAGGGATTCAAATGGATACCTCGAGAAGAAGGACCTGATTCATCTCGATTCATCATGAAATACAAAGCCAAATTTGTGAAAAAAGATGCCAAATCCGTCTAAAACGAACCCAAAACCGAAGCTCTTATATGGGTTTCGTGTTCATTATAGAGAAAATTATATGGGTATGAACAATAAATAGGTTCATTTCAGAGATATACAGATATTGTTACCATCAACAATGGTTTGGAAAATAAATGGGTTCATTGTAGAGATATGAAATCTGGTAGAGATTTATTTCAGACCAAAATTATTAGTAGAGATTGCACAGATTGTAGAGAGAGAACAAAGATAAAATTTTTTTGGTAGAGATTCTAGAGAGAGAGAACGAAAAGAGGTAGAGTTACTAAGATATATTATTTCTGACCAAGGAAAAAGAAGAAGTTAATTCATACAAAAATGAAAAAAATATAATAATAAAAAATGGGAATATGAGGGGTATTTAGTCTCTACAGTGGATTGTTTGGTAAAAATAATCAATTTACTAAATATAGGTAAAATTAATAAACCTCCTAAATTTTTGACTAAAAAAAGGGTATTTCTTCATATATATTTATATATATATATATATATATATATATATATATATATTATAGTCCAATTTCCCTTGATGTACACTGATATAAAATATATTAGTGCATTGCATGTGGACCTTACGGATAAGCAATGACAAGAGCATGTATACCATGTCAAATCAATTGTATCTAATAGTCCACATGAAAGATACTGATATATAATTATCAGTACACATTGAAAAGAAAATTTATATATATATATATATATAGATATATATATATATATATATTGTTATAATTAAATTGTAATAACAGATAAAGCAATAAATATTAATAACAATATAAAATGATAAAAAAAAAGCAAGAAGATAAGAGAGATGAGAGATATACACGTTAACAAGTGAGGACAAATATATATATATATATATATATTGTATTTATTTCTTAGTATGTTTAAAAATTACAATAGAATGACCTTTTTATAGGTAAGTAAACAATGGGAGGGGGAGGGGGTTATTTATTGTAATTTATACATGTATCCATTGTTGTCTTCCACACATGGTAGCATTATTCACAAATTGACATGTGTATTACATGTGTCATTCAAGTATCAATCCATTTGGGTGCATAGTGGAAAGCCACATTTACAACACTCTCCCTTGGATTTCCACCGCTTGTATTTTAATATTGCTAAGAAAACCTAGTGGGATAAAAATCTAAGTAAAATATACACAATGATCTTCTGGATCTAGTTATATTGGACGTATTCAGAACTGCCTCATTAAAACCTCTCCAGTATAACCCAATGGGACAAAATCTGGTAAAGGAAAAAGAGCACAGTAGATGTCCATTCAAAATTTACTCCCCCTGAACAAAAATTCAATATCAATCCTGTAATTTACAGAGCCGACACATGCCATTTCTATATACCAATTCTCAAAAGTTGATATAGGTAATGTCTTGGTAAATAAATCTGTAAGATTATCAGTAGATCGAATTTGTTTAACATCGATCTGTCGGTTCTGTTGATGTTTATAATTGTAAAAGAATTTAGGAGGAATATGTTTGGTTCTATCTCCTTTGATATATTCTCCTCTAACTTGAGCAATACAAGTCGTATTATCTTCAAATATTTGTGTCAGCATTTCTTTAGATAATGAAAATCCACATGTCTTTTGAATATGATGAACAACTGACTTTAGTCAAACACATTCTCGACTTGTTTCATGAAGTGCAAGGATCTTCGAATGATTAGAGGATGTATCTACAATAGTTTGCTTTGTGGAGCACCAAGAGATTGATGTGCCATTATATGTAAAAATATATCTCGTTTGTGAATGAGCTTTATGGGAATCAGACAGATATCCGGTATCAGCATAACCAAGTAAACTTAAAAAAATTATCAGATTTCGGATAAAATAATCCTAAATCTTTCATGCCACGAAGGTAACTAAAAATATGTTTATCCACATTCCAATGCCTTTGAGTTGGTGTTGAACTAAATCTAGCAAGCAAATTTACTAAAAATGCAATGTCTGATCTAGTACATTGAGCAAGATACAACAAAGCACCAATTGTATTAAGATATGGTACTTCAGGACCAAGTATCTTTTCACCATCTTCAAGTGGTCGGAATGAATCTTTCTTAGGATCAAGAGTTCTAACAACCATAAGAGTACTCAATGGATGAGCATTATCCATATGGAATTTTTTAGAATCTTTTCAATATATACTGATTGATGGATAAGTATTCCATTTTATTTATGTTCAATCTCTAGACCAAGACAATATTTTGTCTTTCCCAGGTCTTTCATTTCAATTTTTTTTTCAAATATTCAACAGTTTCAGGAGCTCTTCTGGAGTTCCAATTAAATTCATATCATTAATATAAACTGCTATGATCGTAAATCCTTATTCTGATTTCTTTATAAAGACACATGGGCATATATGATTATTAATATATCCTTCTTTAATCAAATATTCTCTAAGACGGTTATACCACATGCACCCAGATTGTTTTAATCCATACAGGACCTTTGTACTTTAATTGAGTATAAATCACGAGGTCTCTAGTTGTATGCCTCTGGCATTCTAAATCCTTCAGGGATTTTCATATAAATATCTTAGTCGAGTGAGCAATATAGATAGGCAGTTACGACATCCATAAGACGCATTTCAAGTCTTTCTAAGACAACCAAACTTATCAGAAATTGAAACGTAATTGTATCCATCACTGGTGAATATATGTCATCAAAATCAATATCAGGTCTCTGTGAGAAACCTTGTGCTATGAGTTGTGCTTTATATCGTACAACCTCATTTTTCTCATTACGTTTCCGTACAAAAACCCATTTGTATCCAACAGGTTTGCGTCTTCAAGCGTCTGAATTATTGATCCAAATACTTTACGCTTGGGTAATGAATTCGATTTTGTTTGAATTGCTTCTTTCCATATAGACCAATCAGACCTTTGCCTATAATCATCAACACTATGAGGCTCATAATCATCATTTATTATTTTAGTAGCCATTGTATATGAAAATATATCATCGATGATTGTTTTCTCACGATTCCACATTTCTCTTGTCTAATTTATAGAAATTTCCTCATTTCTATGTTCTTGAATCTCTTTAGGGATTCCTTCCCCTGTAGGGGTTTCTATCACTTTAGTGACTTGTGTCCTGTCAGGGACACCTAACTCTTGTGGAGTTAATTTTGAGAAAGTGGATTTATTTATAATCTTAGGAACATGATCCTGGTAATTTTATTCCTTTTCCGAGGAACAATATCTTTCGAACCAAGTGGCCTACCATACTTCTGGCGTGCAGTAGATGATTCTTTTACTATCATTTGTTTAGATCGTTCGTCTGGAACAATCACCCGTGTTGGTATATTAACAACTAGGATGTATGATTTTGTTACCCTAGTAGCATCGGTAAATACATCTAGCAACTGATTTGTTATTGTTTGAAGATGGACTATTTTGAGAACTTCATTCTCACATTGAGATGTGTATGGGTCAAGGTGAATTAGACTAGGGACTTTCCAAGAAACTTCACTCTTCTCTTCAGGAGAAGGTTTCCCTTTCCTATTGTTGGGAAATTTCTCTCATCAAAATGACAATTAGCAAATCATGCAGTAAAAAGATCATCAGTTAAAAGTTTCAGATATCTAATAATTGATGGTGAATCTAGACCAACATATATTTCCAAATGCTATAGGGTCCCATTTTAGTTCTATGTGTAGGTACAATTTGAACATATACTGTACAACCAAAAGTACGTAGATGAGAAATATCTTGTTGATGGCCAAATACAAGTTGCACTGGTGAATATAGATGATAAGCGATCGGACGAAGACGAATTAATGTAGCAGTATGTAAAATTACTTGTCCTTAAACAGAAATTGGTAATTGTATACGTAATAATAAAGTTCTTGCATTACCTGGAGACGCTTAATAAGCGATTCTGCTAATCCATTCTGGGTATGAACATGTGGAACTGGATGTTCAACATTAATCTCAACTAATCTGCAGTAGCCATCAAATGTCTTGGAAGTAAATTCACCAGCATTATCAATGTGTATTGACTTAATCGAATGATCGGGAAAATGTGCCCAAATCCTAATAATCTGTGCAAGTAATCTTACAAAAGCAATATTACGTGCTGATCATAAGCAAACGTGTGACCATCTTATGGATGCATCAACTAGGACCATAAAATAGTGGAATGGTCCACTTGGTGGATGAATAGGTCCACATATGTCCCCATGAATCCTTTGTAGGAATGACGGGGATTCAAAATCAACCTTAGATTGGGATGGTTTTAATACTAATTCCCTTTGTGAATATGCAATACATAAATTTTTTTGGGATAAAAGAATCTTATGGTTCTTTAATGGATGTCAATGTGAATTTTCAATGATTCTTCATATCATTGTAGATCCCGGGTGACCAAGACAATCATGCCAGAGCATAATTATTTTTGGGTCTGAGAACTTCTGGTTCATAACTATATAAACTTCTACACCTCTTATAAGAGTGTAATATAATCCAGATTATATAGCATACAACTTTTCCAGAATGAGTTTCTGACCTAAATCATGGGAAGTAATGCACTGACATTTTCTCATCATTTATGGTTTTTATGTGAAATTCATTACACCTTATATCCTTGAAACTTAGTAGATTTTTTCTGGATCTACTTGAATATAAAGCATCAATGATACATACTGTTAGTCAAAAATTCGCTATAGGTGAGGAATCTCAGCTAACACCCTCAAGACCACAACTTCTAGTGGATTGCAGTCAGGGTAGGTACCTTCGGTACCAGTTTCACGTGTAAAGATGGGTAAGGCAAATGAGGGAATGATGGTGTATTAGATGATATTCTTTTACCGAACAATGTGATGAGTACAGTGAAGTGATGAATAATACAATGGTGTGAGACTCTCAATTCTTATCTCCCTTACTTAATTAATTGGAGCTGGCAAATTCATATCTGTCGATAAGTGGACACTTCTCTTAACGGTGATGGCTATGCTTTTCCCTGATTGTAGAGTCAAGCGATAACACTTAAGGTTTATATGTCAATTTTTTTTTGTGCTATTATCTCTGTATTTATACATGGAGTTACCAAGGGTTTTCCTTGGGGAACAATCCGAAGATCACTGGATTGACCTTCGTTCCCCATTTGGAGGGATTTTTTATTTAGTGCAATTGATCCAGGAGAATCCGTTGGTGAAGGATATCTTGGCGGGAAACGTGTTTGTTTCCTTTTTGAACTCTGTCATTATAGCAGTGCTTACGTGGAGTCTATTATGGTTTGGAGAAAAATTCTGATTCCATTTATCTGTGGCGAGACACCTCAAGGTATCGGTCTGGAGATATAGTATTTGATCGTTCTGATGGCAAGGTACCTTGAGGTACAAACCTGCTAGCGAGGTACCTTGAGGTATCATTCTGGTGATGTGGCACTTGTTTGGTTTCTTTGGCGAAGTACCATTCTGTTATCGAGGTGTTTGGTCAATCTCATTAGAGCATTACGATTTCCTAGAAGCTTTATGGGCATCTTTCCTTCTACTGGAAAGGCAATATTAGTACCTCGACGAGTTAATAGAACAACGTCAAGGTATTTAGGTACCAGTTGGTCCGCGAGAGTGCAAGAGCTTCATCTTGCTATTTCAATGATGTCAAGGTACCTAGGTTGTGTTAGGCCTAGTACTTCGAGAAAAACTATCGTGTCCGGTGTTAGGTTTTAGTTTGTGTTGGCATTGATTCCATCTAAAAAAGATGTTTACTTGTAATGATTTAGTTGTTTAAATTCATGATGATTCAAGCTTCAAGGAAGAAGAAACAACAAGTCAAAGAAATTTCTAAGTCTTCAAGAGAAAGGATGTAATATGGTTCTACAAAGGTATACTAAGACCTTATCTTTCTCTTATAAGGCTTAGGCACACACACACATATCATACATTTGTGTCCCTGCATCGTTGTGCACCATTATAGGCTCACACATACAATTCATTCATATATGTCTATGCATCGTTGTGCACCATGTATAACACATTCACACACTTGAAGATGAATGCTCATGCATTGGTATGGAAATAACATGTTTTGGAAAATGCATGATTGGAAACTATCTCTATGTAGTTTGCATTCTAGTGTGAATTGTGTTTGTGTGTGTATATGTTTTTATAACATGGATATTGAACTTGGATTCAGTCTTAAATCATTCTTAATTGAGTTTCGGTTATTTCGGTTACTCATACTATTGATTTCAAGTTCTAAGTCAAAAGATACTACACTTTCAACTCATGTTTCATACATTGTATTCGTCTTCGTATATCGAGTCGAATTATTATTTTCTGGGTTGAGTATCTTATATGTCCATGTCCGTGTGAGAGTTATAGTTCATAATCCGTAAACGGATTCAAATTCCGAGTTCAGAGGCCGGATAACAGTTAAAGAACGCAAAGGAAGGTCGAAGGAGAAAGAAGCAAGCAAGACACTTCTTTCCCGAGATGGCGCGTGGCCATCTCGGGGCAGAAGGCTTGCTGCCCCAAGATGCCCACGCGCCATCTCGGGCTGCAAGCTTGCTTAGCTTCTTCTTGCCCCTCTTGGTCATTTCACATGTCCAAGTTTCCCACTTCTTTATAAACTCTTTCCCTCTCACATTTCATTCAAAGAAGAAATTTAAAACAAGTGTGCAGAAATTTTCTCTCTAAATTTTCTCTCTAAATTTTCTCATCTTCCAAACATCATAATTTCTACATTTGAACTTCGATTTGAGTGATTCGAAGTTGAGAGTGTTCATCTATTCATCCTCCATCTTTTCTCTAAAGGTTTGAGTTAATTTTGCTGCTGTTTTTGGTGTCTGATCATACAAAAATGGGACTGCACCTAAATCAACTAAGGTATTGATTTTCTTTCAAAGTTTTCTTTTAAAACTTGGTCAATTTCCTTGGGTTTTCTTCTTCTACATATATTTGTATATTATGAGTGTTTTTATTTGTTTTTTGAACACTTTCAAAGCTAGATTGAGTTTCAATTGAAATCATACATGTTGAGTTAGGTTTTGATTTTGCCTATGTTTCACATGTTTAGGATTGTATTATGCTAGCTTTGATTCTAGGACTATTTGATGTTCTTTGATTAATTGATTTTGAGAAAAATAATTCCCTACATGTATTAGGCTCTCTTGGCCAAAATTCTCACATAATACATGTGCTTATGTTCTTTTGAGCTATTCATGTGATTTGTTGAATCTGTGATTAGTAATATGCTCTAGAACTTTAGCTTAAATCTAATTGACTTTGTCATATGATTTTAACATGTTTTTGGTTTGTGTGATTTAAATTTGAACTTGTGATTTATTGAACATTTCTTGTGATTTAAGTTTAGATCTATACATGTATCTAGGTTGTGATAAATATTGAACATATCTTGCATAATCTAGATTGATTACACATGCATGATAAACTAGACTATATGTGATTTGTGCATTCATGCTCATGTATAGTATTTTCCAAAGGATGTGCTGATCATAGCATTCTATGTTGCGTGCATGTTTATGTTTTGCATTCATGATCACCTAGATGCCTTGTGAGAAGGAAGTCTTGACAATAGGTGTGAGACCTATGATGTTGAGCAAGAAGTCTTGGCAAGAGGTGTGAAGCCTTGGATTGTCGAGCAAGGAAGTCTTAGCTAGGGTCGGGAGGATCCGAATAGTCGAGCAAGAAGTCTTGCCTAGAGTTGGGAGAACTCAGATAGGTGAGCAAGGAAGTCTTGACTAGAGTCGTAAGGACTTAGTTGAGCAAGAAGTCTTGCCTTGGGTCGTAAGGATCCGGATAAGGTGAGCAAGGAAGTCTTGACAAGAGGTGTGAAGCCTCGAATTGTTGAGCATAGGGCGGCAACTTCTAGAGTAGGATAGGAGGGTAGTTTCTAGGTGAAGAGGTCACTTGAGAGATTGTACTTGTCTTATCTACTAGTGGATTTTGTTTGCCGGTGACTGCTAGCCCGTGTATGTTTCCTCTTCAGAGGTTTACCACGTTATATCTTGTGTCAACTTTTCTCTATCCCTATCTCTCTAATATTTGTATTGTGGATAGAACTCTTTATATATGTTGACTTCCTTTCTATAATATAGATTGTGTATGTGTTACAATTACTTGATTGTATCACACTTTACTTGTGTTTATATATTGATTAATTGTCTTTAATTAATATATATATTGTGATACAAGCAATCTAGAGGGAAAAACTTTTGTTTGTTTATAAGGGAGCCGAAAAAGGTGTCTAACCTATTCACCCCCCTCCCCCCCCCCCCCCCCCCCCCCCCTCTAGGTTAGCCTTGAGCATTTAACCGTGATTGTATTTTCATCCGAAAACTATCTGGTGTATGGAGATGTCTTCTGGCCGATGCTAGCTAGGTGGAAATTTCCCTTTGACCCCTTGCTAAAAATGACAATTAACAGAAGTCCCCTCTGAATTGAACTGTTGGGATTATGCTTGATAGCAAGAGTATAATATTGTATATGACAATCTTTTCATACTAATAAAATGATTTCTAGTTTAGCAAATCTTATAGCATTTATAGTTTAATTATTATAATTGTCAAAAATAAATAATCATAAGATCAAAAGACTATGAGAAAAGAAGAATTGTTCATACATCTAGATATGTATGAGGTAGACACAATTCTTTAGTTAATCTTGAATAATATTCATAGCTTAAGATAAAGGTAAGACGCCTTTATCTTGTCAAAATTGTAGATTCTTTTGCTAACATTTGAGTGGGATCAAATGTGTTATGATGAGTCTAAAATCGTCAAAGTGTGGTGTCTTTGGGCAAAAGAATCTAGTGCACTAGGTGCATTGAATAGGATCATAGTGAATTACTTTATCCAAAACCGTCAATGGATAAAAGTTTTCACTAGGAGACAATCGGAGAGTTTATCTCAATCCTGAGATAAATGATGGAGTTATTGTTGCAAGTGTTATCATTTGAGCTAGCAATGAGTACGATTATATAACATAGTCTATCCTCGATAGTTTGGTGGTATTCGTTATTTAATCAATAGATGACTTCATTTATAGATATGGACGCCATGTCTCTATTTATTAAATGAGAGTAGAATATCATCATATGAATGTTTTGAGGTATTGGATATGAAATCTTAACGTTAAGTTTTCAATAGTGTCTATTGAAACATGGCTTCTAGAAAAGTAAAAATATCAAAGTTCAAAATGTGGTCATATGAGTAAATATGGTAACTTGGAGAGCTATAGGCGGTCTTTGAGCTCTTGGCGATTACTGGTATTCTTCACGAAGATATAATTTCTCCATTAAGATTGTCTAGGGTATGAGTGAGCAATATTAACTTATTCTATCTTTATTTAAGAGTTCAATTTTAGTTCTTTAGTGGAATGAACTAAAATTAATAGATAGAACCTAAGTGAATCATTTGTTGATTGTGATTAGGTCACATCTATTAAAACTTAAATTTAGATAGCCCGCTAAGATCCCCAATCCACACGAACTTGCATTGATCACTTGATATATTCTACCGGACCAATTTATAGGTCAATCTAGAATTGTATTAAGGCATGTGGACTTGTTTCTTTTTATAAGAATAGGTATAGTTCACATGTGGACTTTTTATAAAGATCCAATGGATTTAATAAAATAAGAAAAATAATATATATGCATATATATTGTCATGGGCGGCAAGGCTAATATATAAAAGCCTAATATATATATTTTTTATTTTTTTATTTAATTAAATGGAAATTAATTAATTTGTTGATTAATTGATTATTTAATTAAAAATCACAATAAAAATTCTAATAGGAGAAGGTCTCCTAATATTATACTATTGTTGGTATAATTAATATTAAAGACTATATTTGATAAGCAGATAAATAAAAGAAATTATTTGTCAATTTAGGAAGTCTTTAATATGGTCACAAATACACTAATGAGTTGGATTAGGAGTCTTGATGAAGGAAAAAATTCTTTTTGCAAAAGGATTATTGGTCACTAAGTAAATCCACCTAAGAATAGGATTCTTGCCTACCCAGTAAATCCTCTTTAGGAGAGGCTTTGTTAACCTATAAATATAGTTTGTAAATTTCGGCCAAGGAGAAGAGTAAAGGGTAACGTTTTTGTTTTCGATAGTACACTAGTATCCTTTCCATCAAAAGGGTTTCGTGTACAAAATCTAATCGGGTTCGTGCGAGTTTAAATCAAGTAGATTGATAATTCACAAGTGACCGGACATTCTTGAATTTTCTTTTGGAGGATTATTGTGACTAACAAAGAGAAAGATTTTGTTTGTTTCCATCATCAGGTATACAATTTAAAGAAAGGGAGCCCACACTCCTAGGTGATTCACGTTCATGATTGGATTGGAAGATCTTACGGATTCAATTTGGCATTATTTCAATCGTCACGAGAAAAAGGTATGACACTTTTAATATACATCAATTAATCTAGGGTTAAGGTTCTTATTATTAAAAAGAGAAAAATTTTATTTATACCAAACTCTAATTTCAAGTTTCCGCTGTGCGATTTTCCCTACAATTAATATCAGAGCCTGGTTGTACCCATGATTAATTGATGTATGTGTACGTGAAGCCTTTTCTTTTTATTGTGATTATGCATGTTTTAAAAAAGAATGGCACTCTAGGTATTCGCACATATATATTTATATTGGAATGTATGGATATATATATATATATATATATATATATATATATATATGTTTTATTATGTGGATTTTTATTGCTCAATTTTGGTTCTTAAATTTTAATGTATTTTGTTTTGGGATTGTAACAAGAATGGTGGCCTATCACCGCCATAATTTCCTTCTTGGTAATTGCTAAGTTTTTTTTTTATTTTGTTGTAATAATAAATAAAAAAAAGCTGCACTATATTGTATTAAAAAACTGCAGTATTTTTTTATTTAAAATTCTTCTGTAATACATTCAAGTATCGAATACTAGAAGTTTTAAAGAATTGGTAGCAACCGGAACAAGTTTGGGACCGTCCGAGCCATAGCAACAAACGTGCGTGCGAAGAGCACGCGGCAACGATTGTTGTGGCATGTGCTGCACACGGCAACCCTATGGAAGCCATAGGATGTGCGTGGCAGCCCTTTATGGGGTTGTGGCTTGCGCACGCACATAGGAAGGGGCCAAGGGTGTACACTCCCATTGGAGGCAGCCGGGGGATGTCCAAACGGATGATGGTCGCGTGAAGACTTGTTCGCTAAGAAAGATTTGTTTGTGTGTTTCAAGACATGTAATTTACTTGCATTTCTAGGAAGGACCAAAATTGTAGCTATTTATATTTTTGTAAATATTGCAATGCTTGTCATTGTTTTATAACGTGTCATATACAATAAGAGTCTCACTCATATACCTCTTTTGGTATAAACATGCATTGAATGGTTTAGGTATCTAATTGGCATCTAGATAACTTGGTAAATCATTCTTTGGAATTCGATAACATGCCTTAAATAATTAAGTGGGAGAAGGTGTTTTGAAACACTTACGGTCTCCAAGTTTAGTTGAGCATTATGTTTCATGCAATAACCCCCCAATGGGTACTCATGAATGGAATTTAGCAAGATACTTCCTTATAATGATAGACTAGACAATTGGCCCAAACGATATCTACTCCCAAAGAAGGGATATTCATGATGGAATATATTGAAGGTCGATAACTTGGTAACACACTCAATGTGATTTTATTAATATCCTCCCAAGAGTTCTTGTTAATAAAATTGCAAGGCTAAAAATGAAAACGTTGGTTGTTATGTTAACTATTAGGTGGGACCTAGTCAAACTAGTAAATGGTTCGAACTACCAAAGTAGGTGTGACATTTATGTGTTGGATCACCGTTGAATTTTACGATTGAATTATTTTATATAATTCAAGAAAAATATTCGAAAGTGCTTTATCTTGATTGTTTACTTATATAATTTTTGTTATTAAAAAGAAATCATGACCCCATCTCTAATCAACACCCTAAAAGATAATATATTAATTGGTGATAATAATGTTACAAGGAAAAAGGAATATTGGGTTGTTGTTGCGAGCTGAAAAACATAAATTCGTTTTGTCTATTCCTTAACCACCAAACTAATGAATCTACTAAGGAGCAAAGAGATGAGTATCAACAGTATAAGTCTTCAGATGAGATGGCTAAATTATGGCCACCATCTCCGACGTGTTGCAACAGCAACATGAAGGAATGGAGACTGGTGCCGATATAATGATGTCTCTAGAAGAGATGTTTGCTATGAAGTCCAGGACGAGTAAGAGAGAGGAAGTGACTGCTTTCCTAAATCTTAGGATGAAACTTGGATAGGATGTGAAAGATCACATGATGAAAGTCGTAGCTCATATCAACATTACTGAACTCAATGGTGGTTACATAAATGGTGAGACAAAAATTGACATGATTGTCAACTCACTGTCGGATTCCTTTGATCAGTTCAAGTTGGATTACACCTTGAACAATAAGGAATACACCATATCAGGCTTTATGCAAGATGATCAAAACACCATGAAAATCCTTGTGAAAAGACAAGGGTTAAGAGATTTATACGGTTAGTAAAGTTGCTACTGCTAAGACCCGTAAGAAGGTCAAGAAACAACAGAAGAAAAAATAACTTGGGCCTAACTAGAAGGGGTTCTAGGAAAGGAATAGACTTAAAAAGAATGAATTCAACTTGCGTTTAGGAAACAGAGCATTGGTGTATGCCAGTATCATGGGAGATATTAGAGTCAATCTAGATTCTTATAGGCATTTAGATTTAATAGACGTTTATTATGTACCTAAATTCAGGAGGAATTTGATTTCAGTTTCTTGCTTAAATAAATTTGGTTATTCGGTTACTTTTGATAAAGCTTTTATTATTAGTAAGAATGACAAAATTATTTGCAAAGGTACATTGGAAAACGATTTATTCTATTTGCATATAAATATCTCTCACTTGTTAGACACAGAATCAACGGAACATAATCATAAAAAAGCAAAATTATCAAAAGATGAAACCTACCTATGGCATTTGCGCCTAGGTCATATTAACCTTAATAGGATTAAAAGATTGGTTAGTGATGTACCTCTAAGTGACTTAAAGGTTGATGATCTACCAACTTGTGAATCATGTTTAGAAGGTAAAATGACCAAAAGGTCGTTTATGATCAAAGGCACAAGAGCCATCGAATGTTTAGGATTGATACACACTGATGTATGTGGACCTATGAGCATTCAAGCTAGAGGTGGATATGAGTACTTCATCACTTTCAGAGATGATCACTCAAAATTTGGCTACGTGTATCTCATGAGACATAAGTCGGATGCTTTTGACATGTTCAAAGAATTTAAAGCTAGAGTAGAAAATCAGCTTAAGAAAAAAATAAAAATCTTGAGGTCTGATCATGGTGGAGAATATCTATCTGATGAATTTCAGCAATATCTTATTGATAATGAGATAATTTCTTAATTTTCTAGACCAGGTACACCTCAACAAAATGGGTGGCAGAAAGGAGAAATATAACTCTTTTGGACATGGTTATGTCTATGTTGAGTTATTCAACATTTCCTAATTCCTTTTAGGGATATGCTTTATAAACTGTCATGTACATTCTAAATGATGTATCATCTAAGTCGGTAATAAAACACCGCACGAGTTTTGGACCGAGAAAAAGCCTAGTTTGCAACACTTTAGGATATTTGGATGTTCTGCCCACGTGTTAAAAGGAAAGACAAAAGATGGAGTCCCGTTCAGAAACATGCATATTTGTAGGTTATCCAAAAGGAACAAAAGGATATTATTTATATAGTCCTTCAGATCTTAAAGTATTTATTTCAACAAATGCTAAATTTCTAGAAGAGGACTATATGAATAATTTTGTGCATAAAAGAAGAATTGTTCTGAACGAGCTTTTTGGAGATACAATTCCATAAGAGGTTTCACAACCCAGCCCAATTGAAAGTTTTGCACCGACACAAGATCAACAATTTACCATACCTTGTTGTAGTGGGACGGTTAGTAGACAACTCGAGAGATACATCAGTCTATGAAAACCTGTAGAGAATCTCCTGGACGATGTTGATCCCTATACGTACAAGGAAGCAATGGAAGATGTTGATTGTCACCATTGACAAAAGGCAAAGCAATTCGAAATTGAATCTATGTTTAAAAACAAATTATGGTCTCTTGTAGACTTGCCGAAAAGGATAAAACCCATCGGGTGCAAATCGGTATACAAGAGGAAAAGAGGAATGGATGGAAAGGTGGAAACCTTTAAATCTAGATTAGTTGCTAAAGGTAATACACAGAAGGAAGATATCGATTATGAAGAAACCTTTTATCCTGTAGCCATGCTTAAATCCATTAGGATACTCTTATCCATTGCAGCATCTCTAGACCTAGAGATTTGGAAAATGGATGTCAAGACAGTTTTCCTTAACAGAAGTCTTGACTAAAGCTTCTATATGATGCAATCAGAAGGATTCATTGAAAAAGGCCAAGAAGAAAGGTTGTGCAAGTTGCAAAGATCCATATATGGATTGAAGCAAGCATCCAAATCCTGGAACATAAGGTTCGATCAAGCCGTGAAAAGTTTTGGATTTATTCAAAACCTTGACAAACCCTATGTATACAAAAGGATTAAAGGTGACAAGTTGGTATTTCTAGTCCTTTACGTTGATGATATACTACTCATCGAAAACGATGTAGGTGTATTGACATCAGCAAAAGAATGGTTAGCAAAACAGTTTGATATGAAGGACTTAGGAGAAACAAGTTATATTCTTGGTATCCAAGTCATAAGGGATTGAAAGAATAGAACGATTGCATTATCCCAGGCTTCATACATAGATAAAATCTTGTCTAGGTTTCCATGCATGATTTCAAGAAAGGTATGTTACCTTTCAGACATGGAATCAAACTTTCTAAGGAACGCGTTCCTAAGAATGAGCATGAAGAGCAATTCATGAGTAAGATTTCATATGCCTCGACAGTTGGAAGTCTCATGTATGCAATGCTCTGTACTGGCCCAGATATATGTTTTGTTGTGGGCATAGTTAGCATGTTTCAATCTAAACCTGATCCTGATCAATGGACGTCAGTCATGCATATTTTCAGGTATCTCAAGAGAATGCGAGATTATATGTTCTTGAGAAGATTTAATTCACGTTGGGTAAACATATTCTAATTTTTAGTCAGATTCTAACTAAAGGAGATCAACATTAGGATTTGTTTTACTAATGAAGGATGGGCAGTCATATAGAGGAGTATCAACTAATATCGTATTACTGATTACACTATGAAAGTCTAGTATGTTGCCGCATGCGAGGCTGCTAAAGAGGCTCAAGCTCCTCCAATTCTTGATTGACTTGGAAGTGGTTCCTGATGCGAATAAGCAGATCACTATCTATTGTGACAATAGTGGAACAGTGACTAATTCGAGAGAACCAAGAAGTCATAAGAGAGGGAAACACATTGAAAGAAAGTATCACCTTCTGAGGGAAATTGTGCATAGGGATGACGTGACGATTACCAAGATCACGTCAGCAGATAATCTAGCGGATCCTTTTACAAAGGCTTTTCCACAAAAGCGTTTTGATGGGCATCTAGAAAATGCGGGGATGAGAGATATGACACATTTGCTATAGAGCAAGTGGGAGATTGTTGGGATTATGGGACAATCTTTTCATATTAATAAAATGATTTATAGTTTAATAAATCTTATAGCATTTATAGTATATTTATTATAATTGTCAAAAGTAAATAATCATAAGGTCAAAAGACTATGAGAAAAGAAGAATCGTTCATACATCTAGATATGTATAAGGTAAACGCAATTCTTTAGCTAGTCTTCAAAGTGTGGTGTCTTTGGGCAAAAGAATCTAGTGCAGTGGGTGCACTGAATAGGATCATAGTGAAATACTTTATCCAAAACCTTCAATGGATAAAAGTTTTCACTAGAAGACAATCAGAGAGTCTATCTCAATCCTGAGGTAAATGATGGACTTATGGTTGCAAGTGTTATCATTTGGGCTATCAATGATTACTATTATATAGCATAATCTATCATTGACAGTTTGGTGGTATTCATTTGTTAATCGATAGAGAACTTCATTTATAGATTTGGACATCGTGGTTCCATTTATTAAATGAGAGTAGAATATCATCATACAGGTGTTTTGAGGTATTGAAAATTAAATCTTAACGTTATGTTTGCAATATGGTCTATTGAAACATGGCTTCTAGACAAGTCAAAATATCCAAGTTCAAAATGTGGTCATATGAGTAAATATGGTAATTTGGACATCTATAGACAGTCTATGAGCTCTTGACGATTATTGATATTCTTCACAAGGATACACTTTCTCCATTAAGATTGTCTAGGGTATGAATTGGCAATATTAACTTATTCTATCTTTATTTAAGAGTTCAATTTTAGTTCTTTAGTTGAATGAACTAAAATTAGTAGATCAGACCTAAGTAAATCATTTGTTGATTGTGATTGGGTCATGTCTATTAAAGCTTAAATTTAGATAGCCCACCAAGATCCCTACTCCACACGATTGTACACTAGTATCCTAGCATCCTTTACATCAAAATGGTTTTGTGTACAAATTCAAATAGGGTTCACACGAGTTTCAATCAAGTAGATTGATAATTCACAAGTGACCGGACGTTCTAGGATTTTTCTCTTGGAGGATTATTGTGACTAACAAAGAGAAAGATTTTATTTGTTTCCATCATCAGGTATACAATTTAAAGAAAGGGAGCCCACACTCCTAGGTGATTCACATTCGTGATTAGATTGGAAGATCTTACAGATTCAATTCGGTGCTAGCTCAATCGTCACGAGAAAAAGGTACGACACTTTTAATATACATCAGTTAATCTAAGGTTAAGGTTCTTGTTATTAAAAAGGGGGAATTTTTATTTATACCAAACCTTAATTTCACGCTTCTGCTGCACGATTTTCCCTACAATTGATATCAGAGCCTGGTTGTACCCTTGATTAATTGATGTATGTGTACATGAACCCATTTTTTTATATTGTGATTATGCATGTTTTAGAAAGCGATTGCACTCTAGGTATTCCCACATATATATTTACTTTGGAATGTATGGATATATATATATATATATATATATATATATATATATATATATATATGTGTGTGTGTGTGTGTGTGTGTGTGTGTGTGTGTTATTATGTGTATTGTTATTGCTAAATTTTGGTCATAGAATTTCAATGTATTTTGTTTTTGGATTGGAATAAGAAGGGTCATCGCCATAATTTCCTTCTTGGTAGTTGCTAAGTTTTTTATTTTATTTTGTTGCTATAATAAAAAAAATACACTTTATTGTATTAAAAAAAATTGTAGTATTTTTTTAATTAAAATTATTCTGTAATACATTCAAGTATCGAAGACTCGAAGTTTTTAAAAATTGGAAGCAACCGGAACAAGTTTGGGACCGTGCGAGCCATAGAAACAAACGTGCGTGTGAAGAGCACGCGGCCACGATTGTTGTGGCATGGGCTGCACATGGCAGCCTTTTATGGAGTTGTGGCATACGCACGCCCATGGGAAGAGGCCAAGGGTGCACACGCCCATGGGAGGCAGCCGAGGGATGTCCAAACGGACGATGGTCACGTGAAGACTTGTTTGCTAAGAAATAAGTTTTTTGCATTCCAAGACATATGTAATTTACTTACTTTTCTAGGTTGGACCAAAATTGTAGCTATTTATATTTTTGTTAGTATTGCAATGTTTGTCATTGTTTGATAACATGTCATATAAAATAGGAGTGCCACTCATATATCTCCTTTGGTATGAACATGCATTGAATGGTTTAGGTATCTAATTGGCATCTAGATAACTTGGTAAATCATTCTTTGGAATTCGATAACACGCCTTAAATAATTTAGTAGGAGAAGGTGTTTTGGAACACCTACGGTCTCCAAGTTTAGTTGAGCTTTATGTTTCTGGCAATAACCCCGCAAGGGCTATTCATGAACGGAATTTAGCAAGATACTTCCTTACAAGGATAGACTAGACAATTGACCGAAACGATATCTACTCCCAAAGGAGGGATATTCACGAGGGAATATATTGAAGGTCGACACCTTGGTAATGCAATCAATGTGATTTTATTAATATCCTCTCATGATTTCTTGTTAATAAAATTGCAAGGATAAAATTGAAAACGCTAATTGTTATGCTAATAATTAGGTGGGATCTAGTCCAACTAGTAAATGGTACGAAGTCCCAAAGGAGGCATGATATTTATTGGTGTTGGATCACCGTTGGATTTTACGATTGAATTATTTTATATAATTCAAGATAAATATTCGAAAGTGCTTTATCATAATTGTTTACTTATATAATTTTTATTATTAAAAAGAAATCATGACCCCATCCATAATCAACATCCTAAAAGATAATACATTAACTGGTGATAATTATGTTACATGGAAAAAGGAATATTGGGTTGTTGTTGCAAGCTGAAAAACATAAATTCGTTTTGTCTATTCATTAACCACCAAACTAATGAATCTACTGAGGAGCAAAGAGATGAGTATCAACAGTATAAGTCTTCAGATGAGATGGCAAAATTATGGCCACCATCTCCAATGTGTTGCAACAACAACATGAAGGAATGGAGACTGCTGCCGATATAATGATGTCTCTAGAAGAGATGTTTTCTATAAAGTCCAAGACGACTACGAGAGAGGCAGTGACTGCTTTCATAGGATGTAAAAGATCACATGATGAAAGTCATAGCTCATCTCTGTTAGAACCCCGCTCATTGGTCACACAGCGGAAGTAAGATTTTAAATTTTTTAATACATATCATAATCTGTATTTGGGACCAATGAACTTGGGATCGTAATTATTTTTGAAACTTTTACATTTAAATTATTTCAATAATAGATAAATATATAAACATAGGAAATTGTAATCAATATAATCAGAATATAATAAAACCATACCAATGTTTGGAGGCTCATTCACTTCTTGTAATGCTCCTTGTGTGAACCAATCTTACCAACGTTTAGAGGCTTTTACACTTTACGATATGCTCCTGTCTGAACCACTTGATCTTCCTCGCTGTCTTTCGAAACTGATAACTGCATGTGGACGTGTCACGTACTCAGAAACTTTAATGGAGGATATAGAGAGAAAACTAAGAAGAAACTCTTTCTTCTTTGTTTATCGTGCAACACTTACACTTTCTTTTTGTCTTCTTTTATGCGCAAAACAACTGCATCTAATTTGTGAACTGTTGTCTATTTCTCATGCACTACCTTGCTTGCAATTTTAATTCACAGAGCAAAAACAACACTTTGTCTTCCTGTGCATTAATCAATATATATCGATTTTCTCTCTTTTTTGATAATCGCACAGCATCTAATGCATGCAGTTGCTATTGCAATTATTCTTTTGTCATCAATGCGGAGCAGATTTGCGTCACATGCAATTGTGATATCTATTGATTTACGTATATCCATTTGTATCTGATACAAACTCCGGTACTGTTTATAAGCACACATAAATTGTATCCATTATAAACTCTTGTGTTATTAGTTGATATATATTCTTTTAGTTAAAAATATATCATATATATTTTAAACTAAAATCTTTTAATTATCATTTTCAAATATATCTAGTATATTAAAAGTGATAATAAGTAATTTAAATTTAAACTTAAATTCAAATACTTAGATAAATAATTTAGAAAAGATGAAATAATCCTATTATTTTATCTTTACCTAAATCTAAATATCAACTAACACCCTCCGGTTAATAGTTAATTAATAATTAATAATTATTAAAATAATTAAATAATCTGATTATTTAATTAATTTAACTATTAACATTCGTTAATTAAATAATCTCATTATTCAATTAATTCCTGAATAAATACGTGTCACTTTCGTAACACTATCAATTAGACAGTCCAGTTAATTAACCGTGACCCTTGTTACCTAAATCGATCGGGCTAGTAAGGGGACCTAATGGACCAATAGCATTTTGAACTCCAATAATCATCGGAATCATTAATTAAACTCTTTAATTAATATTCCTTGATTATTAACTCCGGTGTTATTCCACTAAAAATTCGAAATTGCACACTCTCAACTGCAGACGTTTTTACACAGACCGATATAACTCGGTGTCCATCGATATAGCTATTACACATGGTTTGATCCCCCACAGTAGTTCATAATTAGAGCTGGGCATAATGTCCATTATACCCCTATAATTACATATATCCTTTAAGTACCGTTGATTCTCTAATGGACAATAAATCATATTTTCTGACAGAAGTAGGAGAGCGCTCATATTGTCCAAGCCCTGAATCAACGCTTAAGGGAACTACCATCTACTTCTCACAATGAGTGGATTCCACTATTGTGTACAAACCTTTCCAACCACAAGTCAAACCGTAATCCCAACATACGGAGCATATTGATCAGGAAATGCATCTGACCTCACCAATGGTATTTCAAAGACAATGATTTAACCTGAAGGAGTCGATAAGACACTCAGGATTAAGATCACCCACATATAGCCATCATTAGTTGATATATATGAATCTCATCATCGGTAAACGAAACTTGGTGAGAGATTCATATAGATCATGGCCCAGTCTTATGCTATCACATCATACAAGGTGCCTCCATTCCCATAACTCATATGAATGATTTAGGATAGAATCACTGTACATTACGGAATGGACCGCAGCTATAGATTAACCACAAATAAAGTACCTACCTTTATTTGCTATCTATGGACTCTTTAGATTGCACATATCTAATTGTATCCATCCGTAGATAACACTCATATACACAGTTCAAGATTAAATCCGGCAATCATGGATGTTAAATATATGCACAAGTTATAAAATAAACAACATAACAAGAAAGAATTGAGCTTTTTCCTTTTATTTATTTCATAAATCCATTTACAAATTATATATTTACGGTATAAACCCCAACAATCTCAATATTGCTGAACTCAATGGTGCAGATATAAATGGTGAGATGAAAATTGACATGATTATCAACTCACTGTCGGATTTCTTTGGTCAGTTCAAGTGGACTACACCTTGGACAATAAGGAATACACCTTGCCAGGCTTGATGCAAGACGATCAAAGCACCAAGAAAATAACTGTGAAATGGCAAGGGTTATAAGATTCATACGGTTAGTAAAGTTGCTACTGTTAAGACCCGTAAGAAGGTCAAGAAACAACAGAAGAAAAAGCAACTTGGGCCTGACTATAAGGGGTTCTAGGAAATGAATAGACTTAATAAGAATGAATTCAGCTTGTGTTTAGGAAACGGAGCGTGGTGTCTGCTAGTGCAGTGGGAGATATTAGAGTCAATCTAGATTCTTATAGGAATTTAAATTTAATAGATGTTTATTATGTACCTCAATTCAAGAGAAATTTGGTTTCAGTTTGTATTTTAAATAAATTTGGTTACTCGGTTACTTTTAATAAAGCTTTTATTATTAGTAAGAATGACAAAATTATTTGCAAAGGTACAATGGAAAATAGTTTGTTCTATTTGTATAGAAATATCTCTCACTTATTAGTCACGGAATCAATGGAACCTAATCATAAAAGAGTAAAATTATCAAAAGATGAAACCTACCAATGGCTTTTGTGCCTAGGTCATTTTAACCTTAATAGGATTAAAAGTTTGGTAAGTGACGTATAAGTGACTTAAAGGTTGATGATCTAACAACCTGTGATCTTGTTTGGAAGGTAAAAATACCAAAAGGTCGTTTACGACCAAAGGCACAAGAGCCATCGAATGTTTAGGATTGATACACATTGATGTGTGTGGACCTATGAGCATTCAAGCTAGAGGTGGATATGAGTAGTTCATCACTTTCACGAATGATCACTCAAGATTTGGCTATGTGTATCTCATGAGACATAAGTCGGATGCTTTTGACATGTTTAAAACAGTTAAAGCTGAAGTAGAAAATCAGGTTGAGAAACACATAAAAATCGTGAGGTCTGATTGTGGTAGAGAATATCTATCTGGTAGGTTTCAGCAATATCTTATTAATAATGGGATAATTTCTCAGTTTTCTACACCAGGTACACCTCAGTAAAATGGTTTGGCAGAAAGAAGAAATAGAACTCTTATGGACGTGGTTAGGTCTATGTTGAATTATTCAACGCTTCCTAATTCCTTTTGGAGATATGCTTTACAAACTGCCATGTACATTCTAAACGATGTACCATCTAAGTCGGATCCTAAAACACTACATAAGTTACAGACCAGGCAAAAGCCTATTTTGCAACACTTTAGAATATTTGGATGTCCTGCCCATGTGTTAAAAGGAAAGACAGAAGAGATGGAGTCCTGTTCAGAAACATGCATATTTGTAGGTTATCCAAAAGGAACAAAAAGATATTATTTCTATAGTCCTTCAGATCTTAAAGTATTTGTTTCGACAAATGCTAAACTCTAGAAGAGGTCTATATGGATAATTTTGTGCATAAAAGAAGAATTGTTCCGAATGAGCTTTCAGGAGATACAATTCCACAAGAGGTTTCACAACCCAGCCCAATTGAAAGTTCCGCACCAACACAAAATCAACAATCAACCATACCTCATTGTAGTGGGAGGCTTAACAAAAAACTTAAGAGATACATCGGTCTAGGAGAACCTGTAAAGAATCTCCCAGATTATGATGATCTCTATACGTAAAAGGAAGCAATGGAAGATGTTGATTGTCGCCATTGGCAAAAGGTAATGCAATCCGAAATTGAATCAAAGTTCAAAAACAAAGTTTGGTCTCTTGTAGACTTGCCTAAAGGGATAAAACCTATCGGGTGTAAGTGGGTATACAATAGGAAAAGAGGAGTGGATGGAAAGGTGGAAACCTTTAAAGCTAGGTTGGTAGCTAAAGGTTATACACACAGGAAGGTATCAATTATGAAGATACCTTCTCTCCTATGGCCATGATTAAATCCATTTGGATACTCTTATCCATTGCGGCATCTCTAGACTTAGAGATTAGGCATATAGACGTCAATATAGCTTTCCTTAACAGAAGTCTTGACGAAAGCATCTATATGATCCAACCAGAAGGATTCATTGAAAAAGGCCAAGATGAAAGGGTGTATAAGTTGAAAAAATCCATATATGGATTGAAGCAAGCATCCAGATCCTAGAACATAAGGTTCGATCAAGCCATGAAAAGTTTTGGATTTATTCAAAACCTTGACGAACCCTATGTATACAAAAGGATTAAAGGTGACAAGTTGGATTTCCTAGTTCTTTACGTTGATGATATACTACTCATCGAAAACGATGTAGGTGTTTTGACATCAGTAGAAGAATGGTTAGAAACAGTTTGATATGAAGGACTTAGGAGAAGCAAGTTGTATTCTTGGTATCAAAGTCATACGGGGTAGAAAGAATAGAACGATTGCATTATCCCAAGCTTCATACATAGATAAACTATTGACTAGGTTTTCCATGCAAGATTCTAAGAAAGGTATGTTACCTTTCAGACATGGAATCAAACTTTCTAAGGAACAAGTTTCTAAGAATGAGCATGAAGAGCAATTCATGAGTAGGATTCCATATGCCTCGGCAGTTGGAAGTCTTATGTATGCAATGCTCTGTACTAGACCAGATATTTATTTTGTTGTGGGCATAGTTAGTAGGTTTCAATCGAAACCTGATTCTGATCACTGGACTGCAGTCAAGCATTTTTTCAAGTATCAAAGGAGAACGAGAGATTATATGCTCTTGAGGGGATTTAATTTCTGTTGGGAATACATATTTTGATTTTTAGTCAGATTCTGACTCCAGGAGATCAACATCAGGATTTGTGTTTACTATTGGAGGAGGGGCAATCATATAGATGAGTATCAAGCAATCTTGTATTGTTGATTCCACCACGGAAGCAGAGTATGTTGCCGCATGCGAGGTTACTAAATAGCTGCCAGGCTCCGCCAATTCTTAATTGACTTGAAAGTGGTTCCTGATGTGAATAAACAGATCACTCTCTATTTTGACAATAGTGGAGCAGTGGCTAATTCGAGAGAACCAAGAAGTCATAAGAGAGGGAAACACATTGAAAGAAGTATCACTTTCTGAGGGAAATTGCACATAGGGGTGACTTGACGATTACCAAGATCACGTCATCAGATAATCTAGCGGATCCCTTTACAAAGGCTTGTCCACAAAAGAGTTTTTGATGGGCATCTAGAGAACATGAGGATGAGAGATATGACACATTTGCTATAGAGCAAGTGGGAGATTGTTATGATTATGGGACAATCTTTTCATATTAATAAAATGATTTCTAGTTTAACAAATCTTATAGCATTTATAATTTAATTAATATAATTGTCAAAAGTAAATAATCACAAAGTCAAAAGACTATGAGAAAAAAATAATTGTTCATACATCTAGATATGTATAAGGTAGACACAATTATTTAGTTAGTCTTGAATAATATTCACAACTTAAGATAAAGGTTGGGAGCCTTTATCTTGTCAAATTTGTATCCTTTTCTAGCATTTGAATGGGATCAAATGTGTTATGATGAGCCTAAAATCATCAAAGTGTGGTGTCTTTGGGCAAAATAATCTAGTGCAGTAGGTGTTGGGGTTTATGCCTTAAAGATGTAATTTGTAAATGGATTTATTAAATAAATAAAAGGAAAAGTTCAATACATTCTTGTTGTGTTGTTTATTATATAACTTGTGCATAAATATAACATCCAAGATTACCGGATGTAATCTCGAACTGTGTATATGAGTGTCATATACGGATGGATATAGTAAGAGACGTGCAATCTAAAGAGTCCATATATAGCAAATAAAGCTGGGTACTTTATTTGTGGTTAATCTATAGTTGCGGTCCATTCCGTAATGTACGGTGATTCTATCCAGAATCATCCATATGGAGATATGAGAATGGAGGCATCTTGTATGATGTGATCATATAGGGATGGGCCATGATCTATATGAATCTCTCACCAAGATCCGTTTACCGATGAGATTCATATATATCAACTAATGATGGCTATATGTCGGTGATCTTAATCCTGAGTGTCTTATCAACTCCGTCAGGTTAGATCGTGGTCTTTGATGTACCATGGGTGAGGTCAAATACATTTTCTGATCAATATACTCTGTATGTTAGGATTGCAGTTTGGCTTGTGGCTGGGAAGGTTTGTACACAATAGTGGAATCCACTCATTCTTGTGAGAAGTAGATGGTAGTTCCCTTAAGGGTTGATTCGGGGCTTGGACAATATGAGCGTTCTCCTAATTCCGTGAGGAAATAGGATTTATTGTCCATTAGAGAATCAATGGTACTTAAAGGATATATGTGATTAGAGGGGTATAACAGATATTATGACCCAGCTCTAATTATGAACTACTATGGAGGATCACACCATATGTAATAGCTATATCGATGGACACCGAGTTGTACCGGTTTGTGTAAAAGCGTCTACAGTTGAGAGAGTACAGTTTCGGGTTTTTAGTGGAATAACACCGGAGTTAATAATCAAGGAATATTAATTAAAGAGTTTAATTAATGATTCTGAGGATTATTGGAGCTCAAAATACTGTGGGTCCATTAAGTCCCCTTGCTAGCCCGATTGATTTAGGTAACAAGGGTCACGGTTAATTAATTGGATTGTTCAATTAGTTGTGTTACAAAAGTGACACGTATATATTCGGAAATTAATTGAATAATGAGATTATTTAATTAATGAATGTTAATAGTTAAATTAATTAAATAATTAGATTATTTAATTATATTGATAATTATGAATTATTAATTAACTATTAAATGGAGGGTGTTAGTTGATATATGAATTTAGGTGAAGATAAAATAATAGGATTATTTTATTTTACTAAATCATTTATCTAAGTATTTGAATTTAAGTTTAAATTTAAAATACTTATTATCACTTTTAATATATTAGATATATTTGGAAATGATAATTAAAATAAATATATCAATTGATAACACAAGAGATTGCATTGGATTCAAATTGGTGTGTACATGAAACAATAGCTAAAAGAAGAATTTACATAGGATGCAAATACTTAATATATATATATATATTGTAAAAGCGAGTGCGATATATAGATATATGGAAAGCAACAAATATAATTTGGTCATATAGCAACAACAGGCGTGATAAATATAATTTGTCATATAGCAAAAGCAGCAGCGTGATATATATTTATATATATATTTTGTTTCATGAGAAACACATAGAAGAAAGAGCTTTTTTAATTCTCTCTACATCCTCCATTCAAGTTCCTGAGACCGTGACGCGTCCACACATAATTACCAGTTTCGGGAGATAGTGAGAAAGATCGAGTGGTTCAGACAGAAGCACATCGTAGAGTGAAGGAGCTTCCAAACTTTGGTAAGATTGGTTCAGACAGGAGCATATCGAAAAGTGAAAGAGCCTCCATATGTTGGTAAGTATATCTTCTTCTTATTTTTGTTGATTACAATTTCCTGTATTTACATATTGTATGTATTAGTTCTGAAAAATAATTACGATCTAAAGTTCACTTGTCCCAGATACAGATATGATCTGTATAAAAATTTTAAAACCTAATTCCGCTGCGTGGCCGGTGAACGGGGGTTCCAACGCTAGGTGCATTGAATAGGATCACAGTGAATTACTTTATCCAAAACCGTCAATGGATAAAATTTTTCAATAGAGGACAATCGGAGAGTATATCTCAATCCTGAGATAAATAATGGATTTACGGTTGCAAGTGTTATCATTTAAGCTATCAATGAGTACGATTATATAGCATAGTCTGTCCTCGATAGTTTGGTGGTATTCATTTGTTAATCGATAGAGGACTTCATTTATAGATATGGACGTCGTGGCTCCATTTATTAAATGAGAGTAAAATATCATCATATGGATGTTTTGAGGTATAGGATATTAAATCTTAACGTTAAGTTTTCAATAGTGTCTATTGAAACAGGGCTTCTAGACAAGTCAAAATATCCAAGTTCAAAATGTGGTCATATGAGTAAATATGGTAACTTGGAGAGCTATAGGCGGTTTATGAGCTCTTGGCAATTAGTGGTATTCTTCACGAGGATACACTTTCTCCTTTAAGATTGTTTAGGGTATGAATGAGCAATATTAACATATTATATCTTTATTTAAGAGTTCAATTTTAGTTCTTTAGTGGAATGAACTAAATTTAATAGATCGAACCTAAATGAATCATTTGTTGATTGTGATTGGGTCATGTCTATTGAAGCTTAAATTTAGATTGCCCGTCAAGATCCCCAATATACACGAACTTGCATGGAACACTTGATATTTTCTACCAGACCAATTTATGGGTCCATCTAGTATTGTATTAAGGCATGTGAACTTGTTTCTTTTATTAGAATAAGTCTAGTTCACATGTGGACTTTTTTTAAAAGTCCAACGGATTTAATAAAATAAGAAAAATAATATATATGCCGATATAATGTCATGGGCGACAAAGCTAATATATAAAACCCTATTATATTATTTTTTATTTTATTATTTAATTAAATGGAAATTAATTAATTTGTTGATTACTTAATTATTTAATTAAAAAGTCAAAATCTTTTTTCTAATAGGAAAAGGTCTCCTAATATTATACAATTGTTGGTAGTATAATTAATATTAAGGACTATAATTGATAAGTAGATAAATAAAATGAATTATTTATCTAGTCAAATTAAGAAGTCTTCAATATGGTCACAAATACACTAATGAGTTGGATTAGCAGTCTTGCTGAAGGAAAGAATTCTTTTTGGAAAAGGATTCTTGGTCACTAAGTAAATCCATCTAAGAATAGGATTCTTGCCTACCAAGTAAATCCTCTTTAGGAGAGGATTTGTGAACCTATAATTATAGGTTGTAAATTTCGGCCAATGAGAAGAATTCATGCTCTAGAATTCGGCCATAGGCATAGGTGGAGACCTGAAAGAAGTTTTTTTATTTATGTTGCTTTTATAGTTAAAAAAAAACTTTATCCAACTATAATGTGTAGAATTCGGCCAAGGAGAAGAGAAAAGGGGAACTATATTGTTTTCGATAGTACACTAGTATCCTTTACATCAAAATGGTTTCGTGTACAAAATCGAATCGGGTTCACGCAAGTTTCAATCAAGTAGATTGATAATTCACAAGTGACCAGACGTTCTTGGATTTTTCTCTTGGAGGATTATTGTGACTAACAAAGAGAAAGATTTTGTTCGTTTCCATCCTCAGGTATACAATTTAAAGAAAGGGGGTCCACACTCCTAGGTGATTCACGTTCGTAATTGGATTGGAAGATCTTACGGATTCAATTCGGTGCTAGTTCAATCGTCACGAGAAAAAGGTACGACACTTTTAATATATGTAAATTAATCTAGGGTTAAGGTTCTTGTTATTGAAAAGGAAAAAAAAATATTTATACCAAACCCTAATTTCAGGTTTTCACTGTGCGATTTTCCCTACAAAACTGGTGATTGATTTGGGGTTGGAGTCATATTTCTGATTTATTTTGGGAAATCTTCCATTTTTGGCCAGTTATTATGATTTGGGAGGAGATATTTACATTAAATGCCATGACAACGTGTTAAGCGGGGGAAAGCTTCTCGTTTGAAAAATGAGAGGATTTTTGGCATTTTACAAGTGTCGAGGCCAAAATCTCGCCCTCTCGATCACACTTCTGTCTCTGGTTACTGTTCCATTACGTCTTTTTAAACCCCGACCCTCATTCGTCTTCTCCACGCTTTCAAAACTCTTTCACACTTTTAAAATTCAAAAAATCCCTAATCTCTCTATCCTTCTTGCTTCTTTTTATCCTTTTCAGACCTTGAATTCGTTGTTACCATGATGAATTTTGATCGTGATAGTGTCAAAAGATTTGTGGAGGACGACTTCTCTAGTCCCACTGGCAGGAAACGATCTCAGGAAAAAGACAACGGAGAAAGCGGTGTCCCTTCTCTACAACCACACCATCTTTCTGATTGGAACATCGCCATTGGGGCTTGCTTTTTAAAAAACCATGATGCCCCGCTCGAGATTGTCAAAGGAGATTCTAAAGAGAAGTTGAGCGAGGCTAAAGCTGTAAGAGGTCGGGTCGAGGCCGCGACCGCCGTAGTAGGAGGGGCAATCACCCTTCTGTATGATTTTAGAATCATCCTTTACTCCATCGCCACCTTTAAGTCGGTCAACCGTTTAAGGGAGAGATTCGGTATTCCTGATAGTATCACGGTTACCGTTCCCTACAGGAAATTTGATGTGTTCACTCCCCACCAAGTGTGTATCCCATCCACACCGTTGCTTTCTAAAGCGGGATTAGGTTGCCTTTTCATCCCTCTCTCCGTAGTGCCTATCACGCCATATATCTAGCTTCCCTTTAACTAACACCAGAGTTCTAGAGGGACCTGGTGGATTTTCTCATCTTATAAAAAGAGCAATGCGAGAAGAAGGGTATTGACTAAGAACCAGGACCAGACGAGTTGGGTTCCTTTTCTAGGTTACTACCAACTCCCTAGGTCCGAGGGGGCAGTTCTATCTTTGGACAAAAAACAACATGAACTTTATAGTTCTTGGTGCCACTCAGAAGGATAACCCTTGGAAGGAAGAATGGGTTTTGATAGGTGAAGACTAGGGTAGCTCGGTCTTCATCGAGGGCACTGAATACCAGGTTCCCACCAAATTCAGTGGAAAACCAACTTGGGGTAAGGTTTCACTCGCCACTGAGTCTAGGGCGATTTTGGAGGCAATCGTTGAGTGGAACTTTGTCAACCTGAAGTATCCCACCTCGTATGCTTATGATCCCAGTCGGGTAAACCGGTATCTACACATTTCCACTGCTTCTCCAGGTGTGTTGAATCCTTCTGCTTATTTTGACTTAGATTCTCTACTTGTCACTTGTTTATTCTAATTCTTTATTGATTTGTGTAGTTTTGGTTATTCCACCGCTGGTTCAGCAAGAACCTAGTTTGCTCAATAGCTAGACCCTTCCAAGATCTCCTTCTTCGTTTGGTTCCCCCACGCTCAAACTGCTAGGTCTCTTCCTCCTGTTGTGGCGGGGCATATACTCGTTTAGATTCCCAAGGCACCTCTTACCTACAGACTCACGTCTCTGATGGATGTTTTCACATCTCGGCTAACCATGGTAGGAGGTCAGGGCTCTACTGCTCTTGCTATTACTACTACCGCTGCTCATAGCTCCACTACTGTTGCCTCTACTTCTTCTGTTGTTGCTACTATTCCACCTACTCTGTTTGCTTTAGTACCTCTCTGAACAGTGGGGGGCCCTAAAACCTCTGATGCCACCACCTCTACAACACTCCAAGTTAATACTAGACCCCGACCGGGGATAACTGGTCAGAACTAGGTCTTTGACCTGTACATCCTTTCCTACCCATGGTGGGGGTTTAGCTCCAATGACCTCATTGCCTTCTGAGGTTCTGGTCACCAAGTGCTCTTCCCTTATTGCTATGGTAAGCAAGAATCACACCTTGAATCATCATCGTCTTGTTACACTCATAACTAATACTTTGGTGTTAGCTAACTTCATTGTCATGATTTTTAGACTTTCAAGTATAACATAGCGTTGAGCTATCAGATGGTTTCGCTGAGGAATCATGCTAAAAAGGTTGAATCTGATGTTGAGGTATCTAGAGGGGAGCTTGCTCAAACTCAAAACGCAGCTTATGTGCTGAATCTTAACCTGAACGTAATTGAGAAGGCATTGGAGGATACTAGTTGTGACCTGGAGAGGTTGAAACGTGCTCTTGATCAAGAGACCCTTAGGTCAGAGCGACAAGCTATGGAGAGAAACTCCTGAAGGAAGATAGCCAGAGAGCATGTGGAGGAAAATCAAGCTCTGCATGCTCAAGTGGCTAGCTTGGAGGCTATAGTTGACTCATCTTTCGATGATGGCTACTTTTTTGTTGCATTCCAAGTGGCCCAAGCTCTACCTCTTCCTTTTGACTTGGCCACCATTGCGAACTGGGATAGGGAGAAGATCATGGATAGAACCAGTAGGATGTTAACCCCCGTTGGTGATGGAGCTGGTACCTATCAAGCTTATGTTGCTGATGAGGGCACATGTAGATAACGGCTAGCCGTTTACTTTTTCTCTTCAGCTTGATACCAGAATGATAGGGGACCTATCCGTTTCCAAGGAAGTTGTAGAAGACTAACCAGCCAAATCAATAGGGGATCAACCTACTTTCCAAGAGGTGGTGATAGACCTCCCTGCTATCTAAAAGATGGTAGAGGATCACCTCCTCCTAAGGAGATGGGGGAACGGACTGGACTGGGTATCGTGGTGGAAATTCAAATTGCTCAAGCTCAGGTCTCAACTGAGCCAGTACAGGCAGTGGCGATGGGTAGCTCAGTAGGCGTGCCTCTTGTTGACCCTAATAGATGAGCTTTGGATGCAATAGATGTGCATGTAGAGGGGGTTAGGTAGAGTTACGGAGGAGGAGATACAACAAGAGGGAGCAAATCCTTTGCCTATGAATTACTTTGAATGTTGCCCGGAAATGGGGGTGGTCACCCTGCTTGTTCAGGTTTCAGTCTTAGCCATTCTTTCTAGCAATATATATATATATATATATATATATATGTTTTTTTATTGCCTGGAACCGGGGTTTGGGCTGCCTGATTGATGTAACCTCAAAGAGGGGATGGGCTCCCCAAATGTTATGAACAAAAATTTCATCTTTTTTCATAATTGTATCTATCTATAACTTGGTCGAATGCGTTTTTCCTTGTCCCTGAACTTAATTTAAAAAACCAGTCCGCTATGTATATCTAACTTAGCTGAAAATCTAGTAATACAGGAAAACATAAAATTTTGCTTAGTGTAATAGATCAACACAGGCTGAGTGGTTGGCACCTCTTCTAGGTACTTAGTCAAGATTTCGATCTTAAAGCCTTTAAGTTATAAACTTTACTGCTTCCTAGGTTCCTCAGTCTCCTGAGGATGTTGCATTCACAACTTGGGTTGCTATGGTGACCAGACTATTGGCAAACATACATGTAGCAAATGTTTGGGTATTAGAAACCTTTTGTTCGTCGCGGTACCCTGGTACCCAGATAATGACTTAGTTGGAGCGTTTATTGCCACCGCTCCAAATCCCTAGTTTATAAATAGATCTTGACAAAACAACTTGAAAAAAAGTAAGGATATAAATAGGGGTAGATAAGTAATTGGTACCAGGTTACTGAGGTACTTGGTCGAGATGATCCTCATGGGACCATCTATCATATTGATTTTCCATTTTGGGACAATCAGGGTACCTAGTATCCTGCCCTTAGGAATTTTTGTGCCTTAGGCAAAATGCCTGGTCGAATTAAACTAGGTACCTTTCATCCATATACTAGGGAGGTACCATACCATGGTGATCACGATCTAGCAGGCAGTTATGCATTTATGCCTAGACTGGGGTGGAAGCCCTACCAAAGCATCAGGATTGTCATTTGATTATCCTGGTCTTGTGATCTGGCTAGCAATTATGCACTTATGCTCAGATCTCTCTCAGCGTGGGGTGGTGCTCGGCCAAGGCATCAGAGGTGGTGATACGGCTTCCTCAACCAATCCCTGGTTTTATTATCAGGTTGGCAACTATGCTCTTACGTTCAGATTCTTTATGACGAGGGGCGGTACCCAGACAAGGCATCGAGTAGGCCATATGGCCTTTCGCGGCTACTATTGATCATGGTGAATTCCTGTTGATGGAAACAACAATAGAATAGAGATAGAGAAACAAAATAGAAACTTTATTGATGATTAACTTAAATTATAATTTATTCATGAACTGCTAATGTTGATACCTAGATGAGCCTAATCTGCTCGGAGTCCCCTACCTAGGGGTAAAACCTCTTCAAATGATTAACATTCCATGTATGGTCGATGGGTCATCCATCCATGTCTTCGAGCATGTAAGCCCCACTCTGAACCACTACCTTTATCAAGTAAGGGCCTTCTCAGTGTGGTCCTAGGACCCTATCTGATTTGACCCTGGTGTTTTGAGTCATCTTCCAGATCACTAAGTCCCCTTATTTGAAACTCTAGGTTCTCACCTTTTTGTTAAAGTACCTCGCAATCCGGTTTTGGTAAACTGCTACCCTGCCGCTCTATCTTGCTTTTCCTCCATGAGGTCCAGTTTGGCCCTGAGCTTGGCCTCAATGTTTTCTAGCTCGAACGAAATAAAGTCAGTATGTGCTCAATAGGTAGGACTACCTCCACTCCAAATGCTAAGGAGTAGGGTGTTTCCCCAGTCGCGGTTCTTTTAGTGGTCTAGTATACCCTAAGTACATTGGGCAGCTCTTCTGCCCACTTGCCCTTTTTCTACTTGAGTTTCTTCTTCAAGAGCTTTTTAATTGTCTTATTGGTAGCCTCCACCAAGCCATTGGTTTGGGAGTGGGTAATTGGAGGTCGATTCCCAAGTCCTCACTGAAATCCCTGAATCAAGCATTATCAAACCGCTTACCGAAGTCGGTGATTATGATGATCGAGGTACCGAACCTGCACACCTCGTTAGTCTTGATAAACTCGGTGGTGTTTTTCTCTGTGATCTAGGATAGTGGTCCTACTTCTACCCATCGTGTTAAGTAGTCAATCGCGACAATATCATGCATAGCTTGACTTGGAGCGGTAGGGAAGGGCCCGATCAAACCAACCCCTCATATAGCGAAGTGGTATGTTAAACTGATAGTAGATAGGCATTTCGGAGGTAAATAGTTCAGGTTCGAGGTCCTTAACAGAGTCCACATAACTGTACAAAGGTTTTTGCATCCTAATGCATGGTCGGTCAGTAGTAACCCATCCGGAGCACCTGGTATGCCAATACTTCTCCTCTTGTATGGCATCCGTAATCGTCTAAGTGGACATCTTTTAGTTCCCAACCAGTATCGTCCGGATGCAAGCATCGAAGTAAGGGGAGGGATTTTCCCCTGCGGTAGAGATTCCTGTCAATCAGTTAATATCGGACTAAAGTCTTTTTGAGCTTTCGAGTTGCTCCTAGTCTTCTGGAAGCTTTCCCTCCTAGAGACAGGCAACTATTGGGTCCATCCAACAGAGGAGATGATCTATAGAGCTGACCTCTTTGCCTGGTGTTATGCTGGATTTAGAGATCACTTTGAGGGGTACTCTTTTGGGTAGAGTTTACCCCCTGTTGGCAGCTATCTTGGCCAGGGTATCTGCTCGATGATTCTCCTGACAAGGGATCTATACAACTTGGAACACCCACCATTTTAATCGGGTTTTAAGCTGTTGGACCAACTTGAGGTAAGCTATCATGTTGTCTACTTTCGCCTGGTACAAACTTGTGAATTGGTTAACGACTAGTTAAGATTCAGTCTTGACATGTAGGTAGTCATCCTCGAGCTCGATGGCTATCCTCATTCCTTCTAGGAGAGCTTCATACTCCGGTTCATTATTTGTAGCCTTGAACTCGAACCTGAAGCTGTGACAACATTCGACTTTTACTATATATGTCACGACAATGCCAACACCTCTCCCTGCATGTTTGGATGCTCCATCAATATAGAGGATCTAAGGATTACTGTCCGTTGGCCAGTTTACAACTCCCAGATCCCACTGGAGAACTGGTTTCAACTCTGTTGAAGTATCAGAATGAGCTGAGAATTCAACCACGAAATCTACTAGCGCCTAGGCTTTGATAGCCGTCATTGCCTTGTATTTTATGTCTAACTGGATGAGTTCAAGGGCCAAAATAACTAACATTTTTGACACATCTAGTCTTTGCAAAAACTGTCGGAACGACGGTTCGTCATAACAGCGACTGGATGAGCTTGGAAGTAAGGACAGAGTTTTCTTGTCAAGGTCACCAAGGCAAAGGAGATCATCTCTAGGAAGATATAATTCTTTTTGGGCTTGGTTAATGCATGGCTCACATAGTAAATAGATCATTGAACCCCGTCTTCTCACTCTTTGACCAAAGCCCCACCAACTACCATTTTGGATTTAGCTAGGTAAATCTGTAACTCCTCTTCGGAAACTGGCTTGACTAACAAAAACGGGCTAGCTAGATATTTCTTTAGAGCTTAGAAAGTCTACTCGCTGTGTTGGTCCCACTTTATATTTCTTCCATGTTTAATCACCTTGAAGAAGTGAAGACACTTGTCAATCGATCGTGAAATGAAATAGTTGAGCGCTGCCACTTAACCGGTCAACGCGTGTACTTATTTGAGTGAGGTAAGAGATTCCAGGTCTAGGATAGCTCGGATCTTCATCGGGTTGGCCTCTATACCTCTCTTGTGAACCATAAACCCAATAAACTTTCCCACTGTTACCCCGAATGCACATTTGGTGGGGTTCAACTGCATTTGGTTCTATCTTAAAATCTGGAAGATTTGGTAAAGGTGGTCTTGGTGCTCCTCCACTACCAGGGATTTGATGATCATGTCATCTATGTACACCACCATTGTCTTTCCTATCTCTAGCTTGAACAACCGATTCACCAATCGATGGTATGTAGCACCTGTATTTTTGAGGCTGAATGGTATCACCTTGTAGCAGTAGAGACCCTACCCGGTGATGAAACTAGTCGTATCCTGATCAGTTGGGTGCATCATGATCTGGTTGTGCCCCAAAAAAGCATCCATAAAGCTTGGGAGCTTGTTTTCTGCTGCAGAGTCCGCTAGTTGATCGATTTTGGACATAAGGAAGCTATCCATTGGGCAGACGCAGTTGAGATCTGCGTAGTCAACGTACATGTGCCATTTTCCATTTACTTTGGTAACCATGACCACATTCACGATCCATGTAGTGTATCGAGACTCCTTGATGAATCCAACCTTTATCAACTTTTCGACCTCTTCCTGTATGACAACGTTTCTTTTGGTGTTGAAGTGTCGTCTCTTCTGATTGACCGATTTGAAAGTGGGGTCGACTGCCAACCTTTGAACGGTCAGATAAATAGGGATTCCCAACATTTTATCATAGATCTTGGAAAATCTGTCACTGTATTCTCAGAAAAGCTTGATCAGACCTTCTTTTACTCCTGGTTAAAAGGTCTCCCCAACCTTGACTTCCTTGGACCCGTCGTCTTTTCTAATCAACATTTCTTTTAACTCATCAACAGGGTGGCCACTAGCCCACCCCCTATCTTCTTCTACTTCGTCCTCAACTTGGACGACATTCTCTGTTGCGTGAGCTTTTCTGCATCCTCTGGGACCTCGAAACCCAACTCTAGTGATTCTTATCCCTGCACCATAACTATTTACGTATACTGCTTCGTTAATGTTGTGGGATTGGTGGATACTGCATAATACTTACGGACAGCCAGCTAATCTCCAGGTACCTCGCCTATCTTTTTCTCTATTGGGAACTTCAGGATATTACGGTAGATGGATAACACCCCCTTGAGCGCTGATAAGAAAAGCCTCCCTAAAATGGCGTTGTAGGCTGGCGGGGTGTCAACCACAACGAAGTCTGTCACGATGTTCTGTTGTAAAGGGGCAGTACCAACAATGACCGATAGAATTTTCAATCCCACTAGTATAATTGAGTCCCCAGTGAAACCGTACAAGGGGGTGGTGCAACTGTTGTAACACCACAGCTTCAAGTTGAGCTTTTCCAGAGTGTCTTTGAAAAGGATGTCCAGGTTGCTACCTATTTCGATCAGAACGTGGTAGACCAAGCAATTGGTGATTTGTACCGTGATTACCATGTCGTGTGGCTGCACGGTGTTATACACATCTACTTCAGTAAAAGTGGTATGGGCTGATTGGGAGGTTCCCACCAAGTTCTGATCTACCTTGAAAATACCCTACCCCTCTTCAATCCAGGGAACCTTCCTGTCATGATTCTTTCTTGAATTGTTGGAGGTACCAGCTAGAGTAGGTCCTCCACTGATGGTGTGTATGACTTAGATCTGCTTCATCAGGCCTTTCTACTCTCCTTTCCTTTTCTCAGCAAGATCTCAGATCTCAACCTGAACTTTTTTACCAGTGTGGATGCTATCTCGAACCTGCTGTAAAAACTCCACCAAGCAGCCACCCCCTCACTAGTGCTTTGATCTGGTTACGCAAACTAAATAACTCCAAGGTGTTGTGCCCCATGCCCTCATGGAAGTCACAATATTTATATCGGTTCCATGTACAACAAAAATATTAAAAATTGTACTTAATTAGTATGGACATCACCAATTGAAGTGGTCACTTTATCATTCGGATCATTTAGAAAATCAGAAACATTAAACTAGATAATATCTATAAAATCTGAATCCTTCATGAAGTTGGTCTCAAGATTCTTCCCTTTGATTGATGCTTGATAAAGCTCAACTAAATATTTAGGTGTATAGCATGTACGTGACCAATGATTATGACAGCCACACTTGAAACCAATGCCATCATTTTTCTTAGGCCCTTTTTGGATACTCTTCCCTTTATCTGGTCTGGTCTTATTAACATTCTGTTTATGGGGAATGTTTTCATTATTTTGATTATAACCACTCGGACTAAAATAACCATATGTTCTTCCGTGACCCCGACCATGGTAAGGACTGTAATCACAACCACGATCGCGATTATGTCCCCTAATAGTATTAGCATTCACTTCTGGGAATGTTGTAGAGTCGATCAGGTGTGATTCATGATTTTTTATTAAGAAGTTGTTATTTTTGTCTACAACTAAGAGACATGTTAGTAGCTCTGAATATTTTGAGAATCTACGTTCTCAATATTGTTGTTGTAATATCATGTTCGATGCATGAAAAGTTGTAAAAGTTTTCTCCAACATATCGTTTTTGGTGACATCCTGACCACGCAATTTCAGTTGTGTAGCAATTTTGAATAATGCAGAATTATACTCAGAGACTGATCTATAGTCTTGAAAAAGTAAATGTTGCCACTAATACCTATCATTTAGTAATTCAAGGTCAGGTTGGTTATCAAATCGGCCTTTTAATTCTTGCCATAGAACTTTTGGTTCTGTGATAGTTAGGTATTGGGCTTTCAGATCCTCATTCAGATGATGACGAATAATGACCATAGTAGTGGACTTGTCTTGTTCAGTTGCCTCTGCCCCATCTTCAATGGTGTAATATATGCCTTCTAATTTAATAATAATTTGGCATCAATCACCCAGGACATGTAGCTGTCCCTAGACATTTCTAGTGCAGTAAATTTTAAACTTGCAAGTTTTGAAATTATTATAACTTCTGGTTATCTGAAAATCATAATCGGAGTCAGAACTTCTGGTCTGATAAAAATATTAGGAATTTAAATCTTCAGATGTATAAAGAAATATATGTAAATAAATAAATTCAGAAGTTTCAGGTTCCAGTAATGATAAATAAATCCATAAACTTCAGGTTTTTGGATGAGTGACCAAATTGTTTAAATAAAATTTGCATGAAATTAAATAAATTGCATAAAAGTAAATAAAATGCGAGAAACAAAATCCAGAACTGCAGGTTTTGGTATTGATAATTAAAATCTAGAAGCTTCAGGTTCTCGTAATAATAAATTCAGAAGCTTCAGATTCTGGAAATAAATTTAGAAACTTAAGGTTCTAGTGGAAATAAAATTCAGAAGCTTCAGGTTTTGGAAATAAATTTAGGAACTTCAGGTTCTAATAAAAATAAAATTCAGAAGCTTCAGGTTCTGAAAATAACAGCATCATGCTGATAACGTGTTATAATTAAATATAATAACAGATAAAACAATAAATATTAATAACAATATGAAATGATAAATAAACAAAAGCAAGAAGACAAAAGAGATAAGAGATATACACGTTAACAAGTTAGGCCAAATATATAAAAGCTTCTGTATTTGTTTTTATGTACCTAAATTACAATAGAATGGTCTTTTTATAGGTAAGTAAACCCTAGGGGTTTTATTATATACATGTATGTATTGTTGTCTTCTACGCATGACAATATTATTTACAAATTGACATATGTACCGTATGTGTCACTCAAGTATCAATCCATTTGGATGCATAATAGAAAGCCACATTACAATATATATATATAATCAACTATTGGCTTGATTAACATATGCCAACTGTATCTTCTCACAAAAAGAGAGTATTAAGTTTCAACACTACCGTACCACACCACAACTCAATATTGCTTAATTGTAATGAGCTATTTCAATATTCCAAGTTTTAGTCTCATATATAGACATGTTGGCGGTTCGGTTAGAACCGGTGAACTGAACCGTCAAAAACCGAATCCGAACAATTTTTTAAGGTTCGAAACTGGAACCATGCACTATAGTGGTTCCGATTCCAGTTCCTGATTTGTTGGAACCGTCTGGTTTGAACTGGATCGGAACCACTGGTTCCGATCAGGTTATAATCGGACGGTTCCAACAAAATCGTTTTTTTAATGAACCGTCTGCAGCCCAAAAAAAAATCGGACAGTCGGAACCATCAGAACAGGACCGGAACCGTCAGAATCGGATAGAAACCCTCAGAACCGGACTGGAACTGGCTGTTCCAGATTCGAAACTGAAACCGGACTGGAACTGGCTGTTCCAGATTCGAAACTGAAACCGGACTGGAACTGGCTGTTCCAGATTCGAAACTGAAACCAGGTAGAACCGGTTCCAGTTCAGGTTCCTCCAGAACCGGTTCCAGTTCAGGTTCCTCCAGAACCGGAATCAGAACCGGTGACAAGTCTACGACCATATATACTTAGTCTGTAAGATCTCTTATTTGGCTTAACTGCAAGTTATTTTAATTTGTTCGATCTCTTGTTATAAGAAGTTTCCGAGTTTAGATTTTTCTATTTTTGAAGTATTGTATAAATTTGGGGTTTTTAAGGAATATGGAGGACTCGAACCCGTAATCTCGTGGTGCACAGGGATAGGTGTGGGGTCCAATGGGGTGGGGGAGGGTCCCCCCACACCCCATTCCTCAACCCGTTCCCCACGCCTACCCCAAAAACAGTTTGGGGGGACTGGGGTTCGGGACGTTTTGCCCATGCCCCACCTCAAACCTTGTTCCCACCATTTCTTTTCATTTCAAATTCTAAATTTTCAATTTTTTATTCGAAAGTCAGAAATCGAAATTTAGAATCTGAACATTACAATCTCTAGTTTGACCTTGTTAAAATATTCATTCCAAAAAGCAATCAAAATATTCATTCTAAAATATATAATTGGATTAAAGAAATAAAAAATATATATATAAAAAATACTTCTAATAGAGTATTACACAATAAAATCAAAACAAATCAAATTAAAGCTTTCATCTTTGATTAATACAAATATACTAAGTGATAACTAGTAACTACTAACTCAAGTTAATATTATAATATATTAGGGGTTTTTTTAAATTGTTAAAACTTTAAATATAAATTATATATAAATTATATATATATATATATATATATATATATATATATATATATATTGGGGGAAATGGGGGAATGGGTTTGGGGCGATACCCCCACCACCCCTCCATTTTTAAAATGGGGACCAATTTACCCCTATCCACATAACCCATTTGGGGAAAACAATTGTCCCCAAAACACCATGGGGGATGGGGGTTCATGGGAAAATGTCCATCTCTAGTGGTGCAGGTGTGAGAGGATTAACACTAATACAACCACATATCATAGTGTGTAAAATGTTTGATTTATCATATGAAATTACAAAAATGAAATTACCGAAATAGCTCCCATGTACCATCTCCTACCTACCTAGAAGATAAAATGAAATATATAATATATCACTACCTATCTACTCTCGATAACATTTTGTGCAATTATGTTACAAATATAAAAATACTTGAGTCAAAATTTGATCTTCTTTATATTTTGTTATTTATGTTAAATTTTAGACCCTTTTTTATTATATTATATTAAGTATTACACTATTATAATTAGGGATAATAAAAATTCTCGACCTGCTCTAAACCGGTGGGGATCCGATCCATACTTAAAATAGAACTCGGCTTAGGTATGGGTCAAACATTGATCATATTTATAATCGGGTCGGGTTTGGGTCAAACCATTTTCCTCAGACCCGTCCCAATTGGGTATTTGTATACTTATTTACTTAAATATTTAAAATATATAAGTTAAAACAAAACTCTAACATTTTTATCAATTTACCTAATTGTACTTCATGATTGAATTTAAGGTTTATATAATTTAGATGTTACATTCTATTAAATTTAAACTTGTGTTATAGTGATTTTTTATAGCGTGACAAGTCAGCATTATTAGATATGTCACGTCATAAAAGTCAATCAGGAAAGATTAATCCAAGGAAATTAATAGATGATCTCAAGATCTAGTCAAGATTACCCAAGATGATCATGAAAACTAACCGATCAGGTATAAATAACTTGGTTGGGAAAACTAGCCGATCGGATATAGAAAACTTGGTTGGGACCATCAGATCGGGATAAATGAAGTCTGATCGGGATTAGACAATTGGTCAGTTAGACAACACGTGGGAGACATTAAAGGCAACTACGACACAAATACGAAGAAGAATTGTCTTACTTGAACAAGGAATCTAGAATTACACTCTTATAAGGAAATATCCTTATTTCCTCTTTAGTGTCAAAGAATTCTCTTCAGGAAACGAGTCCAAATCAAGCAATAACTCTGCTCTTCCAGAAGACTGCACACCGATCAGGAAAAAAGTCCTAAACAGACTATTCAACTAGAATCCTACGAAGACTCTAATTCAATACACAAGATCTCTGAAATAGGAAAGAAGATAAAGATGATTTCAACAAGTAACCAGTTATAATTAAATACTACTATGTTTTCTTATTTGTACAACAATGATTAGGGTTCTATGCACATATAAATAGACCCATAATCTTATTGTAAAATATAGATAACAACACATAGAAAATATACAAGAGAAAGAGAGAGACTCCAAAGATGAATGAGAGATTGAGTATGTAATCATTCTATTATAGAGAATTCTTCTCGTTGTTGCTAGCAACCGTAGATGTTTCCCTACCTTGGGGTTTACCACGTAAACTTATGTGTTCATATTTTTCTCATTTTTCTATCTTTCATAACATCTTCAACAATCTACAAAAACCTGTTAGACATGTGATCAATCCTATACGATCTACAAATCATTGTCAACAACTGACGCTAGAAGGAGGGGCGTAGAACTCAACTTCGAGGAACCAACATAAACAGACGAAACAACGAGATACTCTAGCAAGCCCAAAAAGAAAAAACTCATGAAGCAGCAATATGGCAAACGACAGAGATGGAAGCTAGTCTCCAAATGATGATGATACCATCGTGCTAGTAACTATCCTGACCCGATAAACGCCAACACGGTTGGAGGAAGTCTGCCCTCATTGACTCCAAGTTCAGCTGGTCAAGCTGCAATAACCTCCATAAACGCTTCCCCAATAATTTCCCCAGATGCATTCAAGCAGGTCTAAGGGTCCCTGTGGAGAGTTATTGAAGACGCCGCTAGACAAAGAATCAATATAACAACAACTTCAAATCTGACATTGCCATATCAATAGTCCACACCTATGGTGGCCCGAGACCTTAAGGTATGTTCTGAAATAATGGATGTGACCCAAGGCATGCCCCGTAAGTCTAGTAGAGAAATAGCAGACCACTATGGAAATGGGGAGTGACCTCAAAGGGGAGTGACCTCAAATGGGAGATGAAGGAATTATCGGACGGGGGAGGCAAGATCGGTATCAAGCGGACTTTGAGTCAAATAAAATCCGTAGAGGTGTTCACAGGCGGGATCGATCTAGCTCGTCAAATGATAGCGACCAACCACCCCGCAGAACACGCCAAAGGGGAAAGTCCCAACTAAGATTCTGACTTGGGCACATCGACCATCAGCGATCGAGAATGGATAACTAGCCAGGAGATAAGTGAGATATCCTGATACATAAATTAACCCAGAAGGTGGAAGCATTAGAACGTCGCCAAGGGCTTAAAGATTTGTTGGACAATGATTCTGAAAACCTATTCGTGAACAACATTCTCCAAACCCAGTTCCCGGAAAGATTCAGAATGCCTCAGGTCAAGCAATTCCCGTAGACGCTCGGGGACTTAGGGTCAAGGTGGTTCGAAAGGCTCCCTTAGGGAAGAATCAATAATTTTCGAGAGTTAACCCAAGCTTTTTGCATGACAATTATTGAGGAACACATAAGGAGGAAGTCATTAGCTCACCTCGCCACCCTCAAACAGGGAAAGAACGAGTCACTAAAAGATTACCTGAAAAGGTTCTCTTAGAAAGTGTCAGGGATCCATAACCCCAATGATAAGGCTGTTGTGGCTGCCTTGACCAACAACCTACATAAGGGAAGGCATTCCTTTGATTTGAGGAGGAAGTGCCCAGATATGACGTCGACCTAATGGATGTGGCAGACAGTTATGTAATGTCTAAAGAAGAGAAGCTAGCACAAGGGGGTAGTTATATACATGGGGGTCACACTGGGGAGAGCGTCAAAACAAGTGATGGCTATATAAAGAACCAGAAGGGTGATCATTAGGAGAGTGACGAGAGGAATCGTAAAAATAGTCGAAACGACAGAAAGTTCCACGGTCAGTACATAACCTATACTCCTCTCACCAAGAAACAAGAGGAAATCCTAGCGATCGTAGAAGACCAAAAGTTAGTTAAATATCCTCTTAGACAGTCACCTTATGCTCGAAGTGACACGATAAAATATTACAGGTTCCACATGAAAATTGGTCACGACACATTAAAGTGCTACCAACTAAGAGACCACATTGAGACACTCATTATGGAGGGTCACCTCAAAGATTTAATTCTTAAAATGACTGACAATTAGTAGAAGGACCCCCACTAGGGCGATCAGCTAATGGGAAATCAGGAGAAGAAGTGAAGCCCGAGCCGAGACAGTGGTTAAGGGACATTCAACATTATCGTTTGAGAACCCTACACAAGCTCATAGATGACAGATCTTAGTCTTCAAAAAAGAAAAGCCTTCTCCTGAGAGAGATAGCTTAGTTGCTTTTAGTTTTTGTTTATGATATTTTCAGTTTGTTTTAGACTTTTAGTTTTTATTTAATTATTTTTTGATACTTTGATATTGTTGATTTCCAGATAAATAAATAAATAAGCCAAGAATGGTGTCCAAATTTTTAATAATCAACTTTGCTATCAAAGATAAACTTGCAGCACTAACACCTGCCATGGTGGGTGAAGGTGCCCGAGAGGCTAAGAAGTCGAATGTTAGAGACCCGGTGTGCCTGTCGAACTAACTGGGTGTATATAAAGCATTGTCAGCAATCCCGCCACCCCGAGATGTCAGTTTTACCTGAAAAAGACACTCGGGTACACTATAGGGGAAAATCTGGTGAAATACGTCCGGCTGTGTTAGTATTTCAGTAACGATTCTGCCAAACCCTTATAAACAGACAAAACCGGGAGATGTCCTTGGTGACTTGTTTACATGGGAAAAACAGGAAAAAATGGGGCAAGGTTCCCAAAACACCTCTTGGCTGAAGACTCAATACAGTCAGGACTTATTCTGAGTGAAAAGTCAGGACACTGACCGAAGAATCAAGACGATCGGAAATTATCCTTAGCAAAGAGTTGGGACACCGACTTGTCCAAAAAAAAAAAGAGTCAGGAATTATCCTGAGCATAGAGTCAATAAACCGACTGGTCCAGCTACAAGGGAGTAAAAAAGAGTCCAAAACTGATCAGTTTAATAAGATACTTGATCGGGTTAGAGCAAAAAGTTTGGAAGTGTCAAAAAATCAAAACTATTCAGATCCCCTTTGTTGAGCCGTCGAGAGCTCATCTCACGGATTTGAGAGGTATTGTTATAGGGATTTTTTGATAGCATGACAAGTCAGCATTATTAGATATGCCACGTCATAAAAGTCAATCGGGGAAGATTAATCCAAGACAATTAATAGATGATCTCAAGACCTAGTCAAGATTATCCAAGATAATCGGGAAAACTAACCGATCGAGACAAATAACCTACTCGGGAAAACTAGCCGATCAGGTAAAGACAACTTGGTCGGGACCGTCCGATCGGGATAAAGTAAGTATGGTCGGGATTAGACAATTGGTTAGTTGGACAACACGTAGGAGACATTAAAGGCAACTACGACTCAAAAACGAAAAAGAATTATCTTACCTGAACAAGGAATCTAGAATCACACTTTAATAAGGAAATATCCTTATTTCCTCTTCAGTGTTAGAGAATTATATTCAGAAAACGAGTCCAAATCAAGCAATAACTCTGCTATTTTAGAAGACTGCACACCGATCATGAAATAAGTACTAAACAAACCATTCAACTAGAATCCTACGAAGACTCTAATTCAATACACAAGATCTCCAAAATAGGAAAGAAGATAAATACGACTTCAACAAGTAACCATGTATAATTAAATACTACCACGTTTCCTTAATTGTACAACAAGGATTAGGGTTCTATGCACATATAAATAGACCCATAATCTCATTGTAAAATATAGATAACAACATATAGAAAATATACAAGAGAAAGGAGGAGACGCCAAAAAAGAAGGAGAGATTAAGTGCGTAATCATTCTATTATAGTGAATTCTTCTCTCTGTCGTTGGCAACTGTGGATGTTTACTCGTCTTGGGGTTTTACCACATAAACTTATGTGTACATGTTTTTCTCTTTTTTCTATTTTTCTAATAACATCTTCAGCAATCTACAAAAACTTGTTAGACACGTGATCAATCCTATATGATCTAAAAAGTACCATAAACAACTTAGATAATAATTTTATATGTATTCTAAATTCTAAATTTTAATATTTATTTATAGTTTATGTTTAAATTTTAATATTTATTTATAGTTTATGTTTAAATTTAATTATCCTTTTCAATTTAAGTGTCTTTTTTTAAAACAGGTTTATTTTTTTTTTAATTTGATTGAATGTTAAATTTTAAGTATTTATTGTAGAAATCAATTTTATCGTAAAATTTGTATATTTAATGGTTTGATTTTTTTTTTTAAATATTAAATGAAACGTTGTTAGTTCAGGTCGAGTATGAGTTACTCACTCACCTTACCACAAAACGGAATTGGTATGAGTAGAGATGCACATTTTTCCTCGAGACCCAAATTCTCCGCTTCCCCATCCCCATTTGGTGTTTTTTTTTGGGTGAAAAGTGGGGACCTGGGGCGGGGGAATGGGGATGGGGATGATAATCATCCCAAAATTGAAATGGGGATGGGGATAAGGAGACCCCTCCCCATCCCCGTTTCTCCATTTCCCCCAAACATATATAAATATAATTATAATATATTTTTTAATTATAATATATATTTGTATTTGTAATGCATTAATGTATTTTATTTTGTATTTGTAATTTTAGTTTAATTTGTAATTTTTAGTTAAATGGAGAATGGAGAAACGGGGAAACGAGGAAAACGGGGAAAAACGGAGAAAACGGGGAAAAACGGAGAAAACGGGGAAAATGGAGAACTAGGGATGGGGATGGGGATGGGGATACCTCCCTGCGAAATTCCCCATCCCCATTTCCCCCAAATTGGGAAATGGGGAAATGGGTAGGGGGGATGGGGGAAGTGTCTAAAAAGTGGGGATGGGGATGAAGGGACCTATATTCATCCTCATTCCCCAAATGTGCATCTCTGTGATTGGGGGACCTATATCCATTCCCTATTCCCCAAATGTTTGGTGCATGGGTCGGGTATGGTGCAACTTGCTCAAATCGGGTTTCAAGTATGGGGCATGTCGATCCGACCCGTTTCCATCTCTAATTACAATAAGACTATCAGGATCTGTCGAGATCAAATAATATATGTGCGACTTGGATATCTCCCACAAATTGGGGAGAAAACTCTCTGTACATACTTGTAAAATACAAACCGGAGAGAAAACCCTCCGCGCGTACTTGTAAAATGTGTATAGTGGAATTTGAACTATTTACCACTAATCTGAAAGGAAGTGCACTACCACCTGTTACGAGAGATGATGTACAATTTCAAATATACGGTTTCATATTACTTTTTTAGTTTCTTTTCCCGTTAAGGTAATAGGGCTCGAAAAATGAATGGCACTATTTCAGAGGGGTGTTGTGCAAATATCACCAGTTTAGTAATGTAAGTTTAAAAGGTCTCATATAACGTAAAGAGACGAGAATACTCTGAAATATTGAGAAAGAGAGAAAGTTGTCGTTTGTTAGTCTGAGAAAAGCAAGAGTGAGAAAGAAACCAACGACAACGAAATCGATGGCAAGGAAATCGAAGACGAATTGACCGAAACGGGAATACAGTATATTTCACAGCGATTGACAGATGTAAGTTCAGTTTGTTTTATTTCTCAATTTGATGTTGATAACTTATCATTGCATGTTAGATTCATTTTTTGTTGATTGAAATTGTAGATTAGGGTTGAAAAACAGGTTCGAGAATGGTTGTGGTTTAGGTTTGGGTTTGAAATAAGGTTGAATATGTGATAAAGAAGATGAAATTCTGGGTATCGAGGGTTGTTTTTTTTAAAAAAAAAATCGAAAATATTTCAACCGAAATCGAGGTTTTTTTGAACAGTGTCGGGTTTTTTTTTTGAAAGATTCGAGGAAATTTTTCAAACCATCGAGATTATTTTTCAAAGAAACTAGAACATTTTCAAAGTATCGAGATTATTTTAAAAGGATCGAGAAATTGTTTCAAACAATCGAGAATATTTTTCTAACGATCGAATTTTTTTTCAAAGGGTCGAGATTTTTTAAAATGATCGAGAATAATTTTCAAAGAATCGAGAACTTTTTCAAAAGATCGAGACTATTTTGAAAGGATCGAGAATTTTTTTTAAACGATTGAGAATATTTTTCTAACGATCGAGAATGTTTTTCAAAGGGTCGAGATTTTTTACAATGATCGAGAATATTTTTCAAAGAATCGAGAAGTTTTTCAAAGGATCGAGAATATTTTCAAAAGATCGATAATTTGTTTCAAATGATCGAGAATATTTTTCTAACGATCGAGAATGTTTTTCAAAGGGTCAAGATATTTAAAATGATCGAGAAGATTTTTCAAAGAATCGAGAAGTTTTTCAAAGTATCGAGACTATTTTCAAAGGATCGAGAATTTGTTTTAAATGACCGAGAATATTTTTCTAACGATCGAGAATGTTTTTCAAAGGGTCGAGATTTTTTAAAATGATCAAGAATATAATTCAACGAATCGAGAAGTATTTCAAAGAATCAAGACTATTTTCAAAGAATCGAGAATTTGTTTCAAACGATCGAGAATATTTTTTTAACAATCGAGAATGTTTTTCAAAGGATCGAGATTTTTTAAAATGATCGAGAATATTTTTCAAAGAATCGAGAACTTTTTCAAAGGATCGAGAGTATTTTCAAAGGATCGAGAATTTGTTTCAAACGATCGAGAATACTTTTTTAACGATCGAGAATGTTTTTCAAAGAACAGAGTTTTTTCCAGTTTACTTATGTATTATTTCTGTGACATTGCAGCTGAGAAGCTGGTTGAAGGATTTGCTTAAAACTCCAGATGGAGATTGGTTCAAGGGAAAATTGACTCGACACGACCATTTTGAAGCCCTCGTCCGTACGATGTACTGAACCGGGTCCCTGAAGATTTTGCTATTGAGGATCGGTGTCGGTTCATGGCGTTCTGTTTCGGGCATTTCATGTCGATGCACCGAGAGCTGAAGTTTTTAGATGGTGTCATTCATTAGCTGCTATTGCGGGATTTGGACCATGACGGGCCAACAGAAGATATGGTTCTTGTTAGGGGACCATGTGGTGAGTTTTTTGAAAGTGGAATTTTGCCTCATCACCGGATTACGTTTTGGAGTCGTACCGGACACGAGTTTGTATGTTGTAGTGGAGAATGGCATACATCAAATGTACTTTCCTGGAGCCGATGAGGTATCGTTGGAAGAGTTGAGGCTTGTTCTTATCCTCAGAGAGTTTCAGGAGATGTACGATGTTGTGAAGTTGTGCCTCATTTACATGTTGAACTTGATATTGATAGGGGTAGACGAGAGATTAAAGATTCTAGTTTGGCAGTTTCGGTTGGTGGAGAACCTTAATGCCTTCGATGCGTTCCCGTGGGCTGTCCACGTCTATAGGCATTCTATCTTTTCTTTCAAGCATGCATTACCGCGACGACGTGAGGAGAGACGCCAACAGTCACAGGGCGTTGTTGTACATTCTGTGGAGGGGTACAACATTTACGGTCTATCACATGCCCCTTTGGTAAGAAATTTGATTTACAACATGTACATTAAACTTCATTTCCTAAATTTTTTTGGATTATATATGTACTTATCTTTGATCCAGATATTTGCTTCTGAGGTGATCCCCCAACTGGGCGTCGATTTCAGGGCCTAAAGGGTTACAGAGCTTTCTCCTCTTATGTTGAAGTGGGAGTTGACCAAACAACCTAGAGGGAAGAAGCTGACCAAGATTTTCAGTGCTAGGGTAATTATTTAATTTGTTAAACGTTATATTACTTACTATGTTTACAATGACATTCCTCTAACTAAGCTTTCAGATTTTTGTGAGGAAGGAAATTGTGCCCACAGCAGCTAAGGCGGTGGCACCATACTTCATAGGCCTAAGTGAGGGGGGAGACTGTATGTAGAGGATGACATAGTTCACCTTTCGACTGTCCCTGATCAGACTAGTAGTGCAAAGGGTCCCGAGGAGGAGGGTAGGGGCGGGAGGCGTAGTGAGACAGAGGATTCGGACCCATCGGGTCCTGGTTTCAGTGCAATGGACACTGATGGATCTGAGCTGTCTCCTTGACGAGTGAGGTGTAGAAGGGTTCAATTTAACACCCCAGGATCTGGTGCAGCTACAGGGGATTCCCGTGCAGGCATTGGACGTGATGGGGAGGTAAGTTGAGATGATATTTTTATTTTTATTAACAAGATCTGTTTATTGTTTTAGTAATAACAATGTTGACATGATTTCAGGCCTATGGGAACATCAGTTCAATGAGTTGCGTGAAGCCCTCCGGAAGAGTGAGGATGATTGACAACAACAGCACCGGGAGTTGCTGGATATGATCCGAAAGAGCGAGGAGGATCGATAGCGATAGCATAGAGAGTTGCTCGCATTGATCGTGGGGCTTCAGGGCTTCAGAGCTTCAGGATGCATACGTATCTGGATGATCCGCCTTATCCTGATGCAGACTTTACTCCTAGAGACAGGACACGTGGGTATACCAAGGGGATAGACAGGACTGGTGGACATCAGGAGGATCCACATACCGGAGGGGCAGTTCCGAAGAGTAGGGCTCTGTATCCTCCATAGATCGAGCAGCAGGCTCCCCCTTCATCTCCCCCATTGGTCGAGCAAGGGCAACCCCCTCTGATAGAGCAGCAGGCTCCCCCATTCATCTCCCCTATTGGTCGAGCGAGGGCCGCCCCCTCCGATAGAGCAGCAGGCTTCCCTTCCCCATATGATCGAGTAGCAGGCTCCCCCACCACCTCCTCCATTGGTCGAGTGAGGGCCTCCCCCTTCGATCGAGCGACAAGCTCCCCCTCCCTCTCCCTTATCGATCCAACGATAACCGCCCCCTCCACCCCTACATCGATCCAGCCATATATGGAACGAAGCTTATCAAAGCAGCACACCCCAACGGGGGGAGTTGGACTGGAAAGACGTGTACTGAAGCGCAATTGGCAGTTGCTCAGCCCATACACAGATCCATGTCGACCGAAGATGGCGAGGGTAATACTTCAGGGACCTAACCATATTTTTGATCCCACGGACTGGTGGACGGTGACCAGTTGAAGGCTTATCTAGCCTTCAAAAAGAACAGAAACGGGGAACTGTAAGTAAATTTCTTTTTTATTTAGGTAACAGGTTTTCTTCTATTCAATTAGCTAATGAAAATTTAATACAAACGTGATATGGACGTGCTGGAGCCAGTTGATGCTGCATGGTTCCATCGGATGCAGACAAATTTCATGGATTTGGATGACGAGGTACGTGCGATCAGAAATTTTCTTTTTAATGTTTATTTTAGATATGTTACACTCCTAACACTTTATTACATGTATATATTCCCAGCATATGGACGCGTACCTCCATATTCTTCGGAAGCGTCAACGAGCATTCCCGGTTGTGTACAATCAGATGGTCAACATATTGGATACGCAGTTTTTTGTAAGTACTGAAATTAGTAATGGTTACGCATGCTTGTAGATTTGTTTGGAAAACATTAATAATTTTTTTTCGATCAACTGTTTGTACAGTCTTATCTGGAGCACCAGTACAGGAAAATGATGTCTCTTGATTTTCGTGGGGAGAACACCACGACGCGGTGGAATGTGTTGAGTCTTGGTGGAAGGATGACGACCTTACGATGGTGCTTGGTGGTGCCCCGATTGGATGCCGTCCATGGTATGAGGTTGACATGGTAAATGTTACTTGGTTTGCAATTACAAATATAAATGTCTTTGTACATCCTAACACTTTCTTTTTACGTTTACAGGTCCTGATAGCGTGCAACAATGGGAGCCAACATTGGCTATTGGTGACCGTCGACCTCAAATGCTGAAAGATGTTCATAGTCGACCCCTGGAGACAGCAGGTCCCAATGCATATCCGAAAGCAGTAGGTAGCCCCCTTGCGCTGGTTTTTGCCCTCGATGTTGCATCAGGTCGGGTTTCATACTGCACGACCGGTTTGCCATGAGACTTTTGCCAAGAAGAATAAGCCATTCTCAGTCAGCGTGGTGTCCGAAACACATATCCCCCAGCAGATGAAATCGTAAGACATTTTGTAATATTAACTTTGAGATTGTGTTATTAAAAACCTAATATTTTATTAACGCTTGTTAATGTGTCCAACTGTTGGGGGTACTTGTGGTCCCACATGTTGAGATTGATTGAGTACTTACTTGCGGATAGAAAGGATTTCGATTGGTCAGAAGACGATATGGGGATCATTCGGGAGAATATGGCAGTTGAGATTTTTATCTAACTCCCGGCCCGTTTAGATTTATGTAGTAATTCATTTGTATATGTACCAATTCTTTTGTATAAAAATGTTTACATTTGTATATGTACCAATCATGTTTAAATAAAATTGCATTTAAGTTAATGATCAAGTCATATGAGTACAAATTATCACAATATCATCATCATAACGCCTCAAATCATTCCACGGTGGAGCCTCTGATAAGGCACGTTTGTCTGTTGTGGCCAACTATATGACAGATGTTACACTTGCGTCTGTATTCCTCAGGAACAACTCTGCTGGGACCTTCATTTATCAAAGTTGGGTTATAACATCTCCTCGAATTATGCCTTGGCTGTCCACATCTTCTACAGTTCTGTGTAGTTTTCCTCTCTGAAGACGAGATATGGCGACCCGCCCTCGGGCAGCCTGCTTGTCTCCTGAAGATTGGATTCAAAAACACTCTCTCAGCGATGTTAGATGGCACAATCCAAGTGGAAGGATGTCCAACCAACATAATAGGAACCGAGTACGCATCAATAAGTGTTTGTCTCTTATAGTAGTCTGCACACAGGGATGTGAAATCCATATTTTGGTCCCTGTAAAAACAATGAAAACGATGAGATTCACGTTTCAGTAATATTAATCGTTGACTAAAACGTATGATGTACCTTGCGGCAGCGAGAGCGTGAGAACATGGAAGAAGATCCATTTGGAATTTATTGCATGTGCTGGTCTTCCGGACTAAGTCAACGGTCCACTATTTTCCAGACCGCTTCACCGAGAATATGTTCCAGTCAACTGGATTTACGGTCAAAAATTGCACTTATCTACACGTTTTAGGATCACAAGATGTGCTGCATCGGTCAACTGATGACGCATGGACTGTGCAGCCATATGACGATCGTGAAACCAACTTTGTAGCATATTCCTAATGAACTCTGCCATAGTCAACATAGGCAGTTGCCGTGCAAATTTGAGGCATGAGTTTATGCATTCTGTAGCATTTGTTGCCATCACCTTGTACCTTCTGTCGGGGCAGTGTACACGGGACCACTTGTGTGGACCGACATCAATTACATAGTCATATACATTCGGGTTTAAGTTTCGTAACTCTTCCATGTGTTGGTTATATTCCAACTCGGTGTACGCTCGGGCTGCTTTGTCCATTATTGCAGCAACATCATTTCTATGATATCGCTTCATAATATTTTTCATAATAGTGCTAGCAACATATGGTATGGGTGGCATAAGGGAACACTTTAGAAATCCCTGGTTCAATGCTTGCATGTCGATCAAAAATGAATACCAAATCATTTATATGGCCAAGGACACCTTTCAAGCTATCCAAAAACCACTCCAATGGTAGGTTGTTTTCTGATTCACCATACCCAAAAGCAATTAGATAAACCTGTTCATTCCCATCTTGTGCAGTTGCAACAAATATTGTGCCCCCGAATCTACCTTTTGAATGGGTACCATCAACGGCAATAACTGGACGCATACACCTCTGGAATCCTCTAACTGAGGCACCCAACGACATGAAAAAGTTGAGGAATTAACCATTTTCATTGCACTTTAAGTCAGTGATTATTCCGGGATTTTTTTGTTCCAACACGTAACCGAATGATGATAGTTGTTGGAAGGTTTCCTCATGCGTTCCATAGGTCAGTAACAATGCATAATCAATGGCTTGATGTGCCTTACTGTACATGATTTGGATGCCATACATTGTTTTTATGTTGGCGATTATGTCCTTCGGACGTATTAGTCGACCATCCTGTTGTTGCAATCTAGGTTCAACCATTTCTTCAATTATGACTGCACTAGCTTGTCGATGACGGCGGTGAATCTCCTCCAATGGACAAGTGTATTCATTGATAAAACTTCTTACTTGGAAATATGTCGCTTCATCTCTCCTCACTGCTCTTAAATTCCACGTACAGTTGTCCATCAAACAAACCAAATGTAATGTTGTCTTATTCGACCTTTTCACATTCCACTCAAAGTTGTGCCGCATTGCAAAATGCCCAGCCAATCTCTTCAAATCCTTTTTAATAGGAAAAAAATTCCCTTTATATATCATGCTTGTAGGTTCATCTTCTACCAAGTTCCTGCTTCCACCCATACCAAACGAGTAAATCTGCTCCTGGAATAACCAACATTGTGGCATTCTCAGAATCAACTGGAGTTACATTAGGTCGGACCTCAGAGGTCCCATATATATCTACTGCAATGGAACTACATCTGTGTACACGTCTTGCACGTCTTTCCATTGCGAACAGTTCTTCATCTTCCTCATTGTTCGCTACATTATCTACCGGATGCAAATTTGGCTTAATTTGACAACCAAAATCATTGTCCAATTGAGGTCCAACTATATCACCACGGTCGGCTACTTCAGGTGGGACACCACATAGGTTTTCCCTACCGTCAATCCCACTTCTGTCTGTGAACAACTGGTTGCTTCCGCCTGAAGATCGAAATTGTTGGGTGTTATCACGATGGGGGATTTCTTCACAATTGACACCTCCTGCACCCCTCTCAATTAGACGGACACATACTTTAGGGATCACATTATCTTCCCCTAGCATAAACAAAACATCGTCGTCTTTTCCTATTAATGTGTGACATGTTGTTCCGGAAACGATTGATATTTATTGTAGATTGAAATTCCCTAGAAAGTGTGTCTATAACCTAGAAGGGGGGTGAATAGGTTTTAATCAAGTCAATTACCAATTTTTCTTGATTAGTCAATATTCAAAATTCCCCCAATAAAACAAACATACAACATCAAGTGTAAAGTGCGGAAATATAAACAACACAAGATGTATACGTGAAAACCCTCCAATGGGAAAAACCACGGGCTGTTAAGTGCGCCACACTCGATCGCAGAAATCCACTATATGAGTAAAATGTTACACCCTCAAGTGATACTCGGACTCTCACTCTAGACAACCTCAGGCTATGGCCACTACCACTCACCACTCGTGGTTCAATCCCTAGTGATATTCCCCTAATCCACTACTCTTGGCGTGAGCACCTCTTACTATACCCCTCGAGCCTTTTACAGTGGATACCCGACCAATTGCTTGCCAACCTACCCTTGGTTGCAAGGCTTCTCTTGCTTGTGCAACTTCACAAGCCACACGACTTTGACTCAATGAATAGTGTATGGTCTAAGTGTATATATGTCACTATGCTCAAATGCAATTATGTGTAAGACCAAACACAAAATGCTTAACTAGATGTAGATAATGCAATTAAACATCCTAGTTATCAAACAATGCCTACATGCCCATACCAAGGACTCAATTAGATGTGTAGATAAAATCTAACAACTTAATTGTCAATAAAAGTCCAACCAACACAAGTTGTCACAACAAATAATCAAGGGCAATTTTGCAATCAAGAAATACAATCAATGAGGCATACACATAAATGTTCATAAACTAGACTAGATGCACAAAGTCAACCTAATCATCAATTATGTATACATGAACAGTCATGGATTAGCTATTTAGGCATAAATGACCTAATAATGCAAGCTATCACAATACAAACCCAAACATGTCATAATTTCAATAAATATGCAATATATATGAAGAAATGTTAATTTAAGCAATAAATGACATGTCTTGGTAAGCTAGAACAATAATGAACAAAAATGGTGGTTCTACTTACCAATCAATGAAAACTCATGCTTGGAATGATGATTGAATGCAAGATGAAGATGAGTTTGGGGTTTGAAGAGTTAAATAACAAAGCTTGAAGCTTTCTCTCTCTAATGGAGGTTCTCTCTCTCTAAAGATGGGTTCTTTGAGCTCTAAGAAGGCAAGGAAGAAGAAGAGAACATATATAAAAAAGCCCTACAAAAAACGGCATCGTTTTGGACTTGGGAGACAAAGTCCCGCACGACCGCTGTGCATGCCGCGGCCTAGGCAAGTGTCCAGACCGCGGTCTGCACAGCAAGGCATGGCTGGACATTACCGCTGCCTAGGTCGCTGGCTAGGAATGGCACCAACAGCAGTCTAGGCCGCGGTACACACCAGACAACACAACAGCTCGAACTTCGAGCGACCTAAAACATGACCAAACGATATCCAAACCTTTCGTATAATATACCGTTGGAAAGGTATAGAAGTATAATTTCTACTCCAATTTACAAAACATGATTTGGATGTCTTTAGAAAAAGTTATGATCATTTTAGTGACCAAAGGTAAAAAATGGACAACAACAGAGATGCCCTGTTTTTGTGGTCACTTTGGAGATTTCAAAACCAATCCAAACGGTCATGAAATATTACGAATAATATACCGTTGGAAAGGTATGGGTGTCTAGTTTGTACAAAAATTGTCAAAACTCATTTTGAATCATTGTATAAAAAGATATGATCATAAGACCATACAAAAGTCAGTTTTGAAAAACATTTAAATCATTGAAATACACTCTTTTGAAACTAGACACCTTACTCCATATAACCAAATCAAGAGAAGAATGAGACATTCTCATATGGTCACTCACACGCTAAAACAAGCACACCATCGTGCAAGCGCAAACACAATGCAATACCACGCTTAAATCTATAAATGAAGTGCAAGTGTGATTGTGAAGAGATGCACACATATAAACAATATCAATACAAATGCAAGATCAACAAAGCATGCATGAGGTGTGTGTGTGCACCTAAACTCTTCAAGAGACAAAGTCAAGTGAATATACCTTTTGCTCTTGAAGTCATGGAGATGCAGGGAAGCTTGCCAATGAGGACCTAAGCTACCCATTACACAATCATCCCTAATGTGGTGTGATGTGGCGTGGTTTGTCATGAAATAAGCCAATCATAAAATCAAGGTCCTTACATAGATCAACAATGTATTTGTTCACATCGTACTTCACAACGGTTTGCACGATCGACACCAGCTCTTCGTAAGTCATATTTATTGACACATACATTTCTTGGTTATCGGAACCAAAAAACCTCTGACTTCCATCAGGTAATTGCTCCCATCGACTGTTGTAAGATATGACTATTCTAACCCGATCCATTGTCCTGTGAAAATCATCATCACATACCAATATTAACAAATTAAAAAAAATTACTTTTACAATTACTAAGAATTACAAATATTTCACAACTGTAAGGGATTAAGAACATTTTCTTAGGGATCGAGCTTTTTTTGTAAGGGGTCGAGAATATTTACAAACGGATCGAGAACATTTTCTAAGGGATCGAGCTTCTTTCAAATGGATTGAGAACCTTTTATAAGGGATCGAGAACTTTTTCAAGGGTTCGAGAACTTTTTCAAGGAATCGAGAACTTTTACAAGGGTTTGAGAACTTTTCGTTGGGAACGAGAACTTTTACAAGGGATCGAGAACTTTTACAAGGGTTCGAGAACTTTTACATGGGTTCGAGAACTTTTTGTTGGGATCGAGAACCTTTTATAAGGGATCGAGAACCTTTTATAAGGGATCGAGAACTTTTTCAAGGGTTCGAGAACTTTTACAAGGAATCGATAACTTTTACAAGGGTTTGAGAACTTTTTGTTGGGAACGAGAACCTTTCAAATGAATCGAGAACCTTTTATAAGGGATTGAGAACTTTTTCAAGGGTTCGAGAACTTTTACAAGGAATCGAGAACTTTTACAAGGGTTTGAGAACTTTTTGTTGGGAACGATAACTTTTTCTGAGGGATCGAGAACTTTTTCAAGGGATCGAGAACTTTTACATGGGTTTGAGAACTTTTACATGGGTTCGAGAACTTTTTATTGGGAACGAGAACTTTTTATAAGGGATCGAGAATTTTTCAAGGGTTCGAGAACTTTTACAACGGTTCGAGAACGTTTATCAAGGGATCGAGACATTTTTTAAGGGATCGAGAACATTTTCTAAGGGATCGAGAACTTTTTCAAGGGATTAAGAACTTTTCTTAAGGGATCGAGAACCTTTTCAAGGGATCGAGAACATTTTCAAGGGATCGAGAACTTTTATCAAGAGATCGAGAATATTTGTCAAATTATCGAGCATTTTTTTTCTAATAATCGAGCTTTTTTCAAAATATATAAAAACTCGATTCATCTTTAAATATTTTCGGTCACACATGAAAAAAAACTCGGATCTATTAAATGTTTATACATGTTCTTACAAAGACCGAGACAACATATTATCGAGGAATGAATATATTGTTAACCCACACAGAAATGCACGTAAAATATCTGAAATGTATGAAAAAATAAAAAAGAATACACCAGATCATAAATATTTAGTACCTTCTTGTGCAGATTCTGGAGACAGACAACTTTTTTGAAGAGAGAGATAAGTTTTTTAGACAACTTTTTTAGGGATATACACACGAGTTCAGCAAGCTGCCTTTTAAAAATTAAAGTTTATGGACAACTTGAATAGTTTACCGTAATAGGTGTATTTTAAACTTATGTTATTAAAATGGTAATATTATCATAACATATAATAAAAAAATATGACATATTTCACTATTTCCACTTAAAGGTAATAATATGTAATATTACTTTATTTTAGAGTGACAACGTGAAAATGTGAAACCCAGCCGATCATTTGAAGAGGTGAACATGTGCAAGGCAGTAGTTAAAGACCAACCTTTTGTTTGGAGTAGCTTTACAACCGTTAGATCCCCATCGAGATTCAATTATCAATTACAGAGACTCCCTTAAACCTGACCAAACCCAACAAACTAACAACATTTTACCTCTCACTCTCATCTCAACCTCTTGTGTATCTGTGCACATCATCAATGGCAGAATATGAATCTCACCAGCAACAGCACCAGCAGCAAACAATGATCCCAAAAGAAACAGCACTACAAGCCCTGAACACCATAATCCAACTCCACTTCGAGAAGACCCTTGAGAAGAAACGAGCCATAGACCTTCAAAAGAAGGAGCTCCAGAAGCTGTTCTTGCTCTTCTTTATCTTCCTGAGTCTCATCTTCTTGGGTCAATCCAACTCTACGAGACTCCAATGCCGCCACTGCTGGATCCCCATCACACTCCTCTCATTGGCCCATCTCATCTTCTATGTCTCTGTGGCCCAAACACTCAGATGCATCAATGGATTCAAGTACCAGAGGAGGTGTCACAAGCTCACTCTTGGATTGGCCACTGACAAGCTCAGAGAGATGAAGATGAGATTGAATAATGGTGAGTTTGGTGATGGGTTTGGTCATGAAGATGGTGGTGGTGGTGAGCTTGAGATTCATTATCAGGAACCACCTGAGAGTTACTTTGGTAAGTTTAAGAGGAATTGGGCTCTTCACTTTGCTTTCTTGATCTTCATCTATGGCTTCATGCTCTCCACTTCTGTTGTCATTCTTTGCTTCTAATACTATTTGCTCTTTCAAATCTTGGTTTAATTCATTACGATGTTAGAATTGCAAATTCATCATCACTGCCTTTTTAATATAGTTTTATCATCCTAATATATATTTTTGTTTGTTTTTTAAAGAAATATTACTGTAATTCAAGATTTATTTAGAGGAAATAGGATAGACTCGAATCTAAGGAGCACTAAGGTGTTAAGAGGCAAAATGAGCATCTTGTGTTTTAGAGTAAATCATGGCTTTTTTTTTTTTTTTAAATTTGTGAATTTATATGCTTTTGATATATCGGTTAATTAGGTATCTTTGACCGCTTATAACTCTGACATTTTATTTTTTTTAAGTACGGTCTACTTTTTCAAATTTAATGACAGTTTTCCCTATAGACTATTGTAAGTTTTAATATTATTAATTTATAATTCTTATTTTTATTTGAATTTGAAATTTGAAATTTGAAATCAAAGACTAATTACCGACTTTGGGTCAGCTTCAGTAGTCAGTACTATCAATGGCTGGCATTTGATTGTGATGAGGGGTGAAATGTGTGAATGAGCCACCACTGACTCACTGAGCAACTGATGCATGACTTATCTCCGTTACATTTACACTAGAATCTCCAGAATCTCTCTTTTTTGAGGCTGTTATTTATATTTTAAATGGGTTAATTGATTTTGTGTGTGTGTGAAAAACAATGTGTTAATTGAGTTGGACAATTAAGTTCTCTTCCTAAATCAGGTTTAATTTGTAGATATTTTATGTTATTTTATCAATATATTAATAGCTTTGCATAATTTCCATGAAGTCATGAAATTCTTTAAGAAAAAGGAGAAATTATGCATACTTACATTTCGGTAAAATAAAATTCCACAAATTTAACTACCTTAGATAGGAAAATATTTTAAATCTTTTTTATATTTATTATTTTCAAATATAAAAAATTATTATTGATAGAACGTAGAAATAAATATGATTTAAATATTAAAATGTACATCGTATAGCTCATTAAATGTTATTAGACTATGATGATTTAAAAATTTATTAATTAAGAACAAATTGAATAAATAAATAAATAAATAAAACAAACGATTAAGAATTTACAAGTAATAAAATCGAAAAATAAATATAAAATTGGAGGTCATCCCCACTAACAATGGAGATTATAAGTTTTTCAATGCCCCAGTAGCAATACATGGCCACTTCAAGTGGGTCAGTAGCCAAGTTTAGAAAAACTTCACTTCAGTCTGATAAGATAGGTGGCCTAATTGACTAAAGTTTGTATCATATCAGGCTTCAATTTTTATTAATTAATTAATTTATTTATTTTTAAAATCACATCAAGCTTCAAATTACAAAGAATAAACTGTTAATAAATGATAAGTGAAGCAGATACATGCTGATGCCAAAACCAATAAACCATGGTTTCAATGGCAGAGCAAACTTTTGGAAATTAAATTTCAGGCCCTACAAAAGAGTACCATACATCATCAAGCTATGGTGAGTTTCATTGGAGAAGGAAAAAAAAGATCCAATTATAATGAATAATGATAGGTAGTTGAATTTTTCTCAAAATTTTATCTTTTAATAAATTTAAAGTTATTGTCCGCACAAAGTATCTTCTAAATTTAACACATTGTTTTTCACACAACTGGTTGGAATCAATATAATTTTTTTTTTTTAACTAATTCCTGACGATTGGAATCAATAAAATTATACAAATTTTTTATAAGGAATCCTGCATATGATAATTTCTATATCAATGGGTAACCCTAAGTTCTAAATAGTCATAGAAATCCATCTTATATACAAGTGCTTTAATGGTGGTTGGTATTACAGCAGAAGAAACATTTAACTCTAACCATTATTTTTAAGTTCATGAACCGTGTGTTTTTTATCTGTACACCTTTAAATTTTATACCTGCCAGTCTGTGTTCGATACTTTGTTTGAATTCTCCAGAAAGAGAAATAAATTTTCAACTAGTTTTGGGTTTTTGCTGGAATAGTAGACTTAAGGCCTGTTTGTTGGACGGAAATGGGTTTGGCAGGTGTATGAGATTGTGTCAATTAATTCCATCAGCATAAAACGACCTATACTTGCCTTGGAACTAAAAAGGTTGCTATTGTTTATTTCTTTTAATTATTATTACAATAAATTATTTTTGTTTTATTTTTTTTGGATTAATATTAAAAACGCCCTTCACATTTAAACTATTATTAGATGTTTAATTGTAAGAGAGAAAATAAAAAATAACCACAACTATTATGAAAATTTTGTTTTTAACCGTATATGAAAATTTATTTGTTAATAGCCACTTTTTTTTAAAAAAAATCAGTGTATGTACGTAGATTATAAAAATACTCATGGATTTGATTTTTTCTTTAAAACTGAAAGAAAACTTGAAATCATGACTAAAATCTGGAACCAAACTTGAAATCACGGCTAGAAACTTGAAACTTGAAATCTTGTTTAAAAAAAATGAAATTTTGAAACTTGAAATCTTATCTAAATTGAAAGTTGAAACTTGAAATGTTCTGGGTTTTTAAGTTCTTCGTTTTCAAATTTTGAAACTTGAAATGTTGTCTAAATTGAAATGTTGAAACTTGAAATGTTGACTAAATTGAAATGTTCAAACTTGAAATGTTCTGGGTTTCTAATATTTCGTTTTCTTTCCTTTTTTTTAGCAGATCTAATCGTCGGTGGAGGGAGAGCTCGACGGTGTTGTTGGACGGCCGTGAAGGCCATGCGACGGCACTCCGGCAAGCCGTCGACGACATGTGAGAGAGAAAGGAAAGGAGAGAGAAACAAATGTGAGTGAAAGAGAGAGAAAGAAGAGAGAGAGTTGCGGGGAGAGAGAGAGGAGGTCGACGACGGGTCGTCTGCCTTCGTAAGGATGTCGGCGACGGTTCGCCGGTGAGAGAGAGATATTAGGGAGAGAGAGAAAGGAAAGGAGAGAAAAATCGGGAAATCGGGAGAGAGAGGAAAGGAGAGAGAAAAATCGGGGAGAGAGAGGAAATGGTTAGGGATGGTTTTTATATGGCGGTATTCAAGTAATTTCTCTAAAAAGTGGTTATTAAGAAATAAATTTTCGTATGTGGTTAAAAACAAAATTTTCATAATAGTTGTGGTTATTTTTAACAATTTCCACTAATTATAAATACTTTTATTTTAGAAACCTTTCATGTGGATTAACACCGTTAGCATACAGTTTGTATTGATTGAGTTTGACCGTTAAAAAGTTTAAAACGTTTCTATTTAAGTTTCAATTGTATGAATTGATTATTATACTCTCATACTTTTACCAAATAAATTAAGAGTAATGTTAGATGTTCTAATTTTTTTTTTCAAATTTTATCTCAAATGATGTGACACGTGAAGAGTCAGCATTTTATAAATCATAAGATTATAAGTTGGCTGATATGATATTGACACCTCAAATGCCATATCATTTATGACAGAACTTGGAAAGTCTAATATTACTCATAAATTAATAAAATGATGTAAAGGTAAGAATGTTAACTTGTAAAGAATAAATTATTTTATAGATAATTTTTTTCCTAAAAATAATAAAATTACAAATGAACCAAAAACATTGAAAATAAACCGGAATATATATATATACACACATACTTTTGTATTTATTTATCTTTTTTTCTATATATCCAAACAAATACTCATATTCAATGTTTTTGATTAATTTTATTTTTAGGGATAAAATTGTCTACAAAATAACTTTTCCTTTACAAGTTATATCATTTTATTAATTTATTTAATAAAAGTATAAGAGGTATAATGATCAATTCATACAATTGAAGCTTAAATAGGGACATTTGAGATTTTTTAACAATCAAAACTCAGTCAACACAAACGGAATACTAATAATATTAGTTTATAGAAGAGATTTCTAAAATAAAAGCTTTGTAACTATACATCCAATAATAGTTCAAATGTAAGGAGAGATTTATAATATTAACCCTTTATTTTATTTTTTTGAAAATGTATTTTTTTTATTTAAAAAATAATTTTAAATTATCTATAATATATTGAAAAATTATATATTATAACTTTACTTTTAATAAAAAAGTAATAATATGTGATACATAATTACTTTAGTCTAATAACAGGGCGTCCGAATATATAACAAATACTAATTTGTTATTCAATTTTCATTTGATTATTAGGGATTGAGATTATTTCAATCATAAATCCCCTTAACGGGATCGAAGAATCTAAATCCATTGGACCCACCATCATCCAACATATATATAAATATTAAAAAAAATTATTTTAATAAATAAAATTATAAATTTGAAAAATATTTATATTTATTTTAAAATAATATAAATCAATATTTTAAAAATATTTTTGGATATTGTTACTTTAATAATATGTACACTACAACATTAATTTTCTTCAAATACATATTTCAATAATTTATTATTCAATCTCAAAATATTATCAAATTAAAAATATTATTATATTTAGTTCAATCCTATGTTTACAAAACAAAACAATGTATTAATTAAGTTCAGTCTTATGTTTCTCATAACATATTATAGTATTAATTTAGTCCAGTCTAGTCTAATTCAATCTAATCTAACCTCAATCTCATTCAATCCAATCAAATCCTATAAAATAGTCTAATCCAATCCTGCACACTAAACGCGGCCTAAAAGACTAACAATTCCTCATTATTTCATATTTATATCAACCCAAACACCACTTGTTTAATCAATATTTTAAAATAGATTATTTGGTTGCTATATAATCAAGATCTCTCTCTATGTATACACTTCAAACTATTTGCTTGCACATTAGTACCAAGCAAATTAAAAGAGATAAAAGAATAATTTAATCATACATTGCGACTGTGATTTGAGAAACCCTTGCAGCTTAAGCTTAGGCGAGAGCATCACATAATGATTTGTATGCATTTACACACAATTTAAATTTCTCTTCTGCCATTGCCTGCAAATGTGCATAGAGGTAATTTTATTAGCTTCAAAACAAGATTAAATTTGTTAGTTCAACTCACACGAACGATTCATACAACACTGATTGTTAATGTTCCCTAAATAACGAGAAACTGACAACATTAAACAAGCATGCATGATAAGATGGGATGATGGAGTAGACAACAAGAGATCACATTGGATCTTTCTTTCGTGTCGAACAAAACAATAATATGACAAATACCAAACATGTTTAACAACTAACCTGTGAAGGGCCTTGATGCTTATCAGGATGCCATTTTAAAGCTGATGAGCGGAAGCTGCAAGGAGAATTCTAACGATTTTAGAACAAATGGACCATTGTAAAGCAGAGACAAGATCATAATGTTTGCTGGTACGAAGAGGTGGGCAATATAACTGAAGCACTTACGCGTTTTTAACAGCTTCTATCGTTAACCGACCTCTTGTACGCAGACCAAGGATTGTTCTATCAGAAGATGATCCTACAGCACATAACTCATCATTGGATTCAGCATCACTTGCAGTCTCCCAATCTTTGGTTTTGTGGTTTGTCGTGTTCAAATGCTCTCGCCACTCAAATCCAAATGGCGAACTTTCAAAAGAAGACCCCTTCCACGATTGGAAGGACCAAGTATACCATTTTTTCCCAAATTTTGCTTGCAACATTTTCTCAGGATCACGATCATCAAAGTCCTCATAAAAATTCTCTCTTCTATGTTTACCTGAACAAGTTATAATTGGAAGCATCCACTTTGTGAAAAATACTAATGAGGTAGAACCCACAATTTATGCACCTATTGAAACAATACAATTGCACCGTATTTTATTCATTTAAATCTATTATTGGTGGTTACACAAATTAGTCAATAATTTCATCTCGATAAACAGTAACATCCTTTTCCAATGTGGAGGCAATAGACACATTCGGTTAACGAGAGCTCAACTAGGAGGGACAGAATCCATTCCCAATGTTAGTAAATGCCGGGTAATTAGCTTGTCATAACAAAAATTTTGCTTGTAAACTATTGGGATTCGGTTAGATATGTGCATAATTAGATATGTATATATTTGGATAGCTTTGTTTTAGGATAGAAATTGTAGCGAAATTGTAGCGAAATTTCTCTCCTTTAAAAGAGGAAAGACATCTCTGATTTCCAACAGTAATTACTGCCTTGTAAGAAGTATATATATATTTCCTCATTCAGTAATAAAAACTATGTTATTTACCCAATATTTTTATATGGTATCAGAGCATTCTCTGTACCAAGCAAAACCCTAGCCCCTACTCATGGAGAAAACCAGCAGTACCTCTGATTCTGTTTCAGATGAGACATCTGTTGTGAATCTTGCCGGTCCTAGCGGCATTGGTCCTGACCTACCCCACTTCCCGCATCTCTCTTTCACTGGCCACAAACTCAGTGGTAAAAATTACCTATAGTGGTCGCAATTAGTACTGATGTACATCAGGGGCAAAGGTAAGGTAGACTATCTTCTCATTGATGCTGCAACACCGGAAGAAAAGGATCCTGGATACAAGACATGGTTGACCGAGAATAACATGATCATGTCATAGCTGGTCAATTCCATGACAACCGAGATAGGAGAAAAACTTCTTTCTTTATAGCACAACGAAAGAGATTTGGGATGCGACGAAGGAGACCTACTCAAACAAAGATAATTCCTCCGAGTTGGTGGCAATCGAAGGGATTCTTCATGATCTTCGGTAAGGCGACTCAACTGTCACCCAACACTTTAATGTTCTTCACAAGAATTGGCAGTAATTAGACGTGTTTGAAAAATATAATTGGGCAGATTCTACAGATGTAGCCTTGTACAAGAAGATCATTGAGCATAAGCGAGTGTTTAAGTTCCTTTTGGGCCTCAACAATGATCTCGATGAGGTGAGAGGACGTATACTTGGTATGAAGCCTATCCCAGGTCTACGTGAGGCATTCTCGAAAGTCAGGAGGGAGGAAAGCCGTAAAAAGCTCATGCTTAGCCCTAAACTGATGCACCATCTGGTTCCGCAACTGAAGCTTCTGCTCTTACAGTAAAAAAACTCATTTTTTAACCCAACACAAAAATTGTAGGCCTTGGTGCGATCACTGCAGGTGTCTGGGCCACATAAAGGAAACGTGTTGGACGATTCATGGAAAACCAGCCGATTGGAAGCCAAAGAACACCACTATAGAAAAGGAAAGTCGGGGAAATATGGCTACAAACATTGATTCAAGGATGTCCTTTTGCATAAAGGAACTTGATGCCCTCCACAAACTGCTGCATCAGCCACAAACCTCGGTATATGGGTCTGGATCCCTTGCCCAGTCAGGTAATTTTCTGCATGCTTTACTTGTCAAACAAGAGCAGAAGAAGGCGTGGATTGTCGATTTTGGAGCTATTGATCATATGACAGGGGATAGAAGTGTTTTTCATACTTTTATTCCTTGTTCGCATAATCTGAATGTAAGGATTGCAGATGGCTCCTTGTCTAAAGTGGTATGAACCGGGTTTGTTGTGTTAATAGGGGGTTTAACTTTTTATAATGTCCTTTTTGTCTCAAAGCTAAATTGTAGTCTCCTATCTATAAGCAAACTAACTAAAGATAATAACTGTATGGATAAATATTTTCCCTCCATGTGTGAATTTCAGGATTTGAATTCGGAGATAACGATTGATAGTGCTAAAGGGCAGGCTGGACTTTATTCTTTTCACATTCAACCCTCTTCTTCAAAATCATCTTCAATGGCAGTAAGTGGATCTTCCTTACCTGAGATCAATTCCTATGTTACAAGTGCATCCCATAGTAAAACTAGTATCGATAGTGATAGAGCTGTTATGATGTGGCACTATAGATTAGATCACCCAAATTTCATGTACTTATCAAAATGTTTCCTTCTTTACTCATCAATACAAGTCCTGGGTTATTTCAATATGAAAAGTGCCAATTTTTAAAGCATACTCGTTTTTCTAATCCAAGTCAAGCATATAAAAGTTCAAAACCGTTTTCAATGATCCACAATGATGTATGGGTCCTTCTAAGACTCCAATTATTACTGGAGCTAGGTGGTTTCCCACTTTCATTGATGACCACACTAGGCTCACCTAAATTGTTCTCATGAAAAGCAAAGCAGAGGTGTCTCAAATTTTTAAAACTTTTAACACCATGATTCAGACCCAATTTAATGCAAAAATCCAAATTTTTATAACCGACAACGGGAAGGAGTTCTTTAATTCAACCCTTGGCAATTACCTATCCAGTGAGGGTATTATACACCAAAGTTCATGTGCTGATACTCCACAACAAAATGGGAAAGCTAAGAGGAAGAATAGACATCACCTTGATGTTACCCGAGCTTTACTGTTTTCTGCAAATGCACCTCATCGTTTTTAAGGTGAAGCTATCTTGACTAGAACTTACCTCATCAATAGACTTCATTCAAAAGTGTTGAAATTTTTATCTCCCAATCAGCTTCTTAAATATTTCCCACAGTGTCGTCTTGTGTCAAATCTTCCTCCAAAGGTTTTTGGATGCACTGCATTCGTCCATATTCATGCACATCAATGGACCAAGTTAGATCCCAGGACAGTCAAGTGCATGTTTGTTGGTTACTCTCCATCTCAAAAGGGTTATAAATGTTTTTATCCTCAAACTAACAAATTTTATCATACTATGGATATAACAATTTTTGAAATACTATGGATATAACAATTTTTGAAACCAAAATTTATTTTCACAAAGCTGCTATTCAGGGGGAGAAAATCAGTCCAAATGAGTTAGAATATCAGTTTTTGAGTGACACAAGTGTCTTGTATCCTAGTCAAAATGCCCATCATGAGTCTAGTTACTATCAACCTCAAGTTTTCACATTTCAGCTCACTGAAACTCCTTCAACTGAAGTTGATTCACTGCAAAACTTGGACAACTCATCAAATGTGCTACGCTCACTCACAAATCAGCCTAGCTTATAAAATAAAAATCTACCAAACACCCTAAAGCAGTCCAATTCAACACTGCCTAGCTCAAATAAAGCACCAGAAATATCACCTTATAATTTCCAAACAACAAAACCATACCATTTTTCTTCTACTACAAATAAAGAAGTCCTTGTTTATCAAAGGAGAATGAAGCACCAGCGCTCGAGATAGTTCAATTAGCTGAACCAAAAATTAAAATGTCTGAATCAGACTTGGAGAGAGGAAAAATGAATCCTACAGCCGAGTCTACCAGAAACAGTGAGGATACAGATGATGGTGACCTTCCAATTGCTGTTCGGAAAGGTATGAGAGTGTAGAATTCAGCCCCTCTATCCTATCAGCAAGTATGTAAGTTATAAAGGTTTGTATTTTAAGTTCAGAGCCTTTATTGCCAGAATTTCTGCAATTACAGTTCCTAGTAATGTTCATGAAGCATTGGAACAAAAAAGCGGTGGAAGCAGAAATTTCAACCCTTATGAAGAACCAAACATGGGAGATAAATGAGCTACCTAAAGGGAAGTCATCAATAGGTTGTAAGTGGATTTTTACTGTAAAAACCAAGACTGATGGGAGCATTGACAAGTGCAAGGCAAGACTGGTTACAAAGGATTTTACTCAGTCATATGGGATAGATTATCAAGAGACTTTTGCACCAGTTGCAAAACTCAATACTATTAGAGTGCTTTTGTCTCTTACAGCAAACCTTGACTGGCCACTCTACCAGCTTGATGTCAAGAATGCATTCCTGAATGGGAGCTTGGATGAAGAAGTGTACATTGAAATTCCTCAAGGCTTGGAAGATACAAGTAATAGTAATAAGGTTTGCAGGTTGAAGAAATCCTTATATGGCCTCAAGCAGTCTCCAAGGGCATGGTTTGAGAGATTCACAAAGGTATCGAAGAAACATGAGTATGTGTAGGGACAGACAGACCAAACCATGTTTGTGAAACAATCAGTTCATTGACAACTAGCTGTTATAATCGTTTATGTTGATAAAATTGTCCTTACAGGTGATTATGCAGAGGAGACACCTAGGATTAAGCAGTTTCTGGCTCAAGAATTTGAGATTAAGGATCTGGGAGAACTCAAATACTTTCTTGGTATAGAAATGGCTATATCTAAAAAAGGGATTGTTGTTTCTCAGAGGAAGTATGTGTTGGACCTTCTCAAAGAAACTGTAATGCTGAATTGCAAGCCAACTGAAACTCCAATGGATTATACAACAAAGATCGGTTCAGTTCAAGAGAGCGATCCAGTTGAAAAAGGAAGATATCAGAGACTTGTTGGTAAGTTGATGTATCTCTCACGGACAAGGCCATACATAGCTTTCCCGGTTAGAATTGTAAGTCAATTCATGAACAACCCAACTGAGGAACACATGACTGTTGTTCATAGTTGAGGCATCTCAAGATGACACCTGGTAAGGGATTGTTCCTTCAGAAGACAAAAAGAAGAGAGGTAGAAGTTTTTTCATATACTGATTGGGCTGGATCAATCACGGACCATAGGTCTACCTCTAGGTACTGTACTTATGTTTGGGGGAACTTGACAACATGGCAAAGTAAAAAGCAGGCCGTAGTTGCATGAAGTAGTGCAGTGGTAGAGTTTAGAGCCATGGCTCAAGGCATATGTGAAGGAATCTAGTTGAAAAGGCCTCAAGCAGAGTTGAAGGTTCCTTCTGATGGTCCTATCAAGCTACAGAGTGACATCCAAGCTGCAATTAGCATAGCAAAGAACCCTGTTCACCATGATCGTACTAAACACATTGAAAATGATAGGCATTTTATCAAAGAGAAGGTGGAAAGGGGAGTTGCGTTGCTTGTCTATGCTCCATCAGCTTTGCAAACTGCAGATGTTTTGACAAAGGCACTTCCTAGAGCTAACTTTGAAGATATGTGTTGCAAGTTGGGTTTAGTGAATATCTACAACCCAACTTGTGAGAGAGTGTTAGGATTCGGTTAGATATGTGTATAATTAAATATGTATATATTTGGATAGCTTTGTTTTAGTATAAAAATTGTAGCAAAATTTCTCTCCTTTAACGAGGAAAGAAATCTCTGATTTCCAGCAGTAAATACTATCTTGTATGATGTATATATATATTTCCTCATTCAGTAATAAAAATTAGGTCATTTACCTAATATTTTTACATAAACATTTGGAGAAAATGTTTTATATAGTACTAGTTGATCACAGTGGTTAAATTTGCACAAAGAAACTTCCATTCCTGGCTTATTTTCTACTTTTCTGGTCCTGGTAGAAAAGCAAATTTCAGTCAAATCACCAAATGTTCTAATGTCTTCATTTTTGGTTTGATTATAAATGCAGAGCACCTAACCGCATTGGACCGTACTCAATAAGCAAGTATATTAATAATGAAGAAAGCAAGAAAGGATTTCCATTTAATGGAACTGAATTACCTTGGTTTTGGTGTCTGATTAGGTCCAAGTACATAGTATTTTTTGAAACCATCCTATAATAAAAAGTTTTTGCTGTTTTCGGATGGGGGATGTTGCTACCAAAACTATATGGGAGGTCAGAGATTGAAATAGTTCGGGCCAAGGAAGTGGATATTGTTTGCTTTAGGTTTCAAATGTCATGTAAAGTCGCCATCAAAAATTTGCTTTTGCCCAAGGCTTCATGCAAATGTCATCTACCCACAGTCATAGAACGTGTCTACTTAGTTAAAGAAACTCTATCCTTATTTTTCTAATCCAGGATCTTATTCAAGCGAAGTGAGATATGAAAAACTCCCCTCTAAGACCTTGTCCTAGTGAGGGCCAATCAAATCCACACCTACTACGAGTAGGCAATTACAAGTATGATTTGATACCATCTGTAACAATACAAATCCACCAAGTTAAAATTGTGCATTTTGAATTTCATACAAGCATCTTTCACCCTTATGGATTTAGTTTGGCTACAGGGTTCACACAAATGTTCTTTACCCTTATGGATTTATTACTCTGATCATGGGTTTCATGCAAATACCCTTTATTCATGAGCCCAAAATGTGTCTACTTAAGGGAACCTCAGACTTGTATCCTAGTCCAGGATCTTTTTTGCTAGCAACATGAGATGTGATAGAGATGACAGCCGTTTTATCCTCTACCTCAAGTGATGACATGACTTCAATCACATTGACTATAACATTTTTTGGAATGACTTAAATAGTATGACCATACTATTAGATACTGTTATTAGATTAAAAAGGGCATCATCAAGCCTAAAATCAATATACATATAACATATTACTGCTATACACTATATTTGTAACTTTCCTAATTCATTGATATAAATATTGGTCATCTTGGCTAGCATAGCAGAATCAATATGAAAATAAAGAAACTACAAGCGAAACAAACAAAAAAGTGTAACAATGATATAAAAAAAACCTAGAAAAGAACATAAAATGGCCTTGATATAAAATTAGAAAGGACAACGATCAAGCTTACGTTTCATTTTCTTTCGGTCATTTTTTCCGTACTGTCGGGCAGAAGACTTTGATTGGCCTTTTGTATCAGACTCTGCACCCCATCCATTTGTTCCATCAAATTTCCATATTGGGTCATCATTCTATGCAGGATTACAACATAATGCACATATCAGTACCCCGATCAATAAATCCTGAATTTTTAAGCAGAAATCTATAAACAGGAAAATAAATTTGAGGAGAATATACAAAATGGGATATATATATATATATGGCTACAAAGACAAGGGCTTTTCCTCAGGGGTGGTTGAGCATCCCATGGCATTGAAAATGCTACATCATATATCACTTAGCATTTCTTGAAAACATGATCATTCACAAGTTACATAATGGTTAATTATAAAATCTATTTTAGATAAGAAATAATCATATTTATGACTCAGTTTTTCCTTTCCCTACCAAACAGCTGCATTTAATTAGTAAAATATATTGCTTATCACTTACTTCTCTATGTGAGAAATTTGAGAGAAGTAACTCACACAAAGAATTAAACAGGTTAAGTAGCAATACAGGTTGACCTCATTGATGTTAAGTTTACAACATGATTATTAAATTTCTAAATCGACCAGCATTAGCAAGCTTAACATCGAATGTAGTCATAGAAACCACTTCAAACATTCTTACAGTAACCTAAACCATTATGAGAGAAAAATATTTTGCCTCAACCTGTTCTGCAAAAAACCAGAGCTTAAACAGTGCAATGTAGAATCCCTGGAAGGGTGTTGCTGAAAGTTTTACCTGAAAAGGCTGAAATGAGTGTTTAGAGGACCCACTACTGAAGAGGAGATCTTTTAGAGCTTTCTTTGCATCAGCGCGCTTTTGACGTGTTTGATATTTTACATAACTCTGAATTCAATGTTTGCAAAGTCAGAAAAAGATAACATAATAAAAATTGTATTAAGTTATCTTACTCACCTTCCTGAATTTGGTTACAGAATTACGTAGCTATAAACAAATATAAATACGTGATTCTCTTGCACAGCAGACTAAGGGGAGCATAGAGCTTGGCAAAATAATAGGTGTGCATGTTATCTCAACATATCTACCTCTCTTCTCCGTCTACCATCAACAGATTCACCATATATCTGTATGCATAGCACTACCAACTCAAATTCAAGAATGCAAACCCTTCAACAATTGAGTTCATATATGGACACAAGAAGACCACATAAGGGGAAGTATAAATAATGCTTCATATGGGTTCCGAAAATGAACTGATGTGGGCGCATGTTACGTTGATTTAACAGTACCGATATCTTGTTCATGTACTCCTACTAGTTATTGTTGGTAACTGAACTGGTAGTCATCTCCTGTTCTAAATAGCACGCTCTTCCTATTACAATTAAAGATAATCCAGAAAATCAATATAGTAAAGCACAATATAGATTTTAGAAAAACACAGTAAATCCACTTAAATTTTATGGAGCTGCTAATATCGATATACAGATAATAGCAAAGCCTGTGGTCCTGTAGAATTACAGTAGGCTATTAAAAAATAAATATATAACTAGGGAGTAGGGAGAAACAGAAAAGGATTGAACATGACATAGTTCTACCAATAAATGCCCTTTGTCAAAATAGCACTGGCTGCTCTACTTGCACTTTGATAACCGGCAACATATACACATTACAAAATTCTGAAAGCTGATAAAAAAGTTGCATACCTTAGTTGGCTGTTGAGCTCTTCCCGCATCCTGCTATATCATTTCAACCATTATTTAACTTACTCATGTACACTGGGGAAAGAAATAGACCCCAAAAAAATTAAGATCAGATTACTTAACATCTGAAAGAAAAGTACTATGGATGAAGAAATAATGAATATAAACAGACGAATTCCACCTAATTTGTCATTTCCTGTAGGTGACAGTACTTAAAAGAAGAACTTTAACATCTATATCTAATTGTTCCACATTCAACTATTCAAGATATTCCTATTAGCTACCATGCATTTCCCAACAGGATTAACATGTTAATCAGAACTCACCTGGGCTAAATTATGCACAACTATCGTAGCTCCCTAAAGAAGAAAAAGTAGTTTACTTGAGAAGAAGTTGACTAGGCCTGCTCTCTCTCTCTCTCTCTCTCTCTCTCTCTCTCTCTCTCTCTCTCACACACACACACACACACACACAGTTGCCTATGGAAAAAATACAGGACAGCAGAAAATGAGTCAGGGTCCAATATTAAATCAGAATGGATCTCAATAAACTCCATGTTAACAGAATATTATGACAAATGACTCCATAAAAAGCCAACTGTATTGCACATTTTAAACCCCATAGAAAAATACGTGAAAAAAAGATTGATGCAATATCTTCCTTCACAGATCAACAGACAGTGAGAAGAACCAATCAATAGAATTCTATTTTAATCCTCCTTGTTTGAAGCCTTGAATATAAAAAGAAGAGAGAAACCCGATTGGTAGACACAAATCTACTGCATATCGGGTTTGAGGCTAAACTGTCATGAGACTATAATTAAGGAACAATTACACTCAGCAATAAGATAATCCAACTTAAAAAATTTATTAGAGGCGGGTAATAAAGAAAGACACCTTGCAAGAAGTATCTGAACAAAAACCTCCTTCAGAAGCATCCATGCCAGGTAGAATACTTGTAGAGAAGGAAGAAAAATCTAATAGATAAGAACCTAATGAAGATGATCCCAAATAATTTCTATTATGTATTGTAGAGAAATAGAAGTTTTATTTCACTTAATAAACATCAGAAACAGAAAAGCAATATATAGGAGGCATACAGCAGCCCTCCATTAATATAGGAAATTCAAACTAATTAAAAGCAGTAATCAGACTAATTAAACTACCTAGAGATAAGACTTGAGTAACAAAACTACTCAATCTCTCTATTTTAAACTAGAGACTTATCATTGAGCTAACAACTTCCAACAATCCCTCCCCCTCCCTAAAGTTGGGCGGTAGATGTTAATCATGCCTAGCTTGGACCTTAATTCCTCAAAGCTGACCCTAAAGAGAGCTTTGGTAAGAATGTCAGCTGTCTGGGAGGCCGTAAGAGTATAGACCAGTTTGATAGCCCCCTGCTTCAATCTTCTCCTTGATGAAATGTCGATCAATCTCGACATGCTTGGTCCATCATGATGTACAGGATTCTTAACTATGCTTATAGCTGCCTGACTGTCACACATTAGTTCCCTCGAGCTCTCCATAGGAGCTTCTGTCACCAGTCTTTGAAGCCATATCCCTTCACAAATGCCATGAGCCATGGCCTTGAATTAAGCCCCGGCACTGCTCCGTGACAACCAATTGTTTCTTGCTTTGCTATGTGACCAAATTTCCCCAAAAATAGGTGCAATACCCTGAGGTGGACCTTCTATCTGTGATCGAACCAACCCAATCAACATCAGAGAAGATTGTTATATCTCTGTTAGTACCCTTTTTAAAATGGAGACGCTTTCCTGGTGTCAATTTTAGGTACCTTAGAATGTGGTGTACAACATTCAAATTCTCCTCACTTGGTTTGTTCATGAACTGACTTATGGCACTAACAGAGAAGCATATATCTGGTCTAGTATGTAATAGGTAGATTAGCTTTCCCACCGGACTTTGAAATCTTCCTTTATCTACAGGTGGACTATTCTCCACCGATCCTAATTTCGTGGTGTAGTCTATAAAAGTCTCGGCTGATTTGCAATCAAGCATTCCTGTCTCCTTTAAAAGATCCAGTATATACTTCCGTTGTGATATTGATATCCCATTCTTTGACTGTGCAACCTCCATACCTAGTAAGTATTTAAGGCTTCCTAGGTCATAGACTTCAAATTCCTTGGCTAAGAAGTTTTTCAGCCCCTTTATTTCTTCCTCATGGTTCCCTGTAAGGATTATATTATCCATATAAACAATAAGAATAGTAATGTTACCTCCGAGAGTGTTTCACAAACAATGTATGGCTTGATTGGCATTATAGGTACCCTGATCTTTTGACAACAGTTGTAAACCTCTAAAACCAGGCTCTTGGGTATTATTTGAGCCCGTATAGGGATTTTAGTAGTTTACAGACTTTGTTGTGATTGAATTCATCCTCTAGACTAAGTGGTACCTCCATGTAGACCTCTTCTTCCAAATTTCCATTTAGAAATGTGTTTTTTATGTCAAGTTGGTGAAGTTGCCGGTCCAAGTTCACAGCTAATGATATAGAACTCGAATGGTGTGGAGTTTGGCTACTGGGGTAGAGGTCTCCTGGTGGCTGGTAGTCAATCCCATATGACTGTGTAAATCCCTTAGCAACTAGTCAGGCCTTCAATATTTCCACACTTCCATCAACTTTGTGTTTCACAGTAAATAGCCATTTACAACCCACTAGCTTCTTCCCCTTTGGTAACTCCAAAATCTCCCAAGTCTCATTCTTCTATAATGCTCTCAGCTCTTCCTATACAGCTGCCTTCCATTCGGGAATTATGAGAGCCTCTTGAATGTTTTTAGGGATCTGAACCTTTGAGAGGTTAAGAGTAAATGAGCGAAAGTTTGGTGACAAACCTTTTTATGGTATAAAGTTACACATTGGGTGGAGGGGACGATCTCTACACTCCCTTACCCCTTTTCTCAGAGCAATGGGCTGATCAAGGTCTAAATGCTCACTCTTGTTGCTGACAATTTCTAAGTTTGTGATGTCCACATGGGTTTCACCCACTGTGTCATTATCTGGTTCACTCTCTTGGATTATTTGATTCGGTTCGGTTGCTTGTCCTTGCTTGAGAGATGTTTGAGTCATCATATCCTTTTTTGTTTTCTATTTTTGGGAGTAAACAATCCAATTGGAATTTTCATCCGACTCAATGACCTTTTTTGGAGTTGGATGTGCTTAAAGAGACTCAAGTACATTTTTATCTGAATGACTATATTTGGAGTTGGATGTGTTTTAGGAGACTCATTTACAGTGTTTGGAGTTTCACTAGGACTCAATGACTTGTAGTGAGATAGAGTTTCAAATATGTGGGGCTCTAGAGTTTCGCAAGGACTCAATGACTTGTTGTGAGATAGACTTTTAGATATGTGAGGCTCTAGAGTTTCACAAAGACTCAATGAACTATGACTATGATGATCAAATTGAACCAATTTTTGAGTTTCCCAAAAATGAAATTCTTTTTTACCATTATCGGTTCTTAACACTTGGATTCTTGTTTGAAATTGAGTTTTAATCATATTGTTAAAATTTTGAAAAAATTGACCAACTTAGGATTTCTCCTTCATAAGGAATATCCAGGTTATCCTAGTATGGTCCTCAATAAACGAAACAAACCATCTAGCACCCGAGATGTCGTTAACTCTAGATGGTCCCCACATATCACTATGGATTATTGAGAAAGGATGTGATGATTTGTAACCATTTTGTGGAAAAATATTTCGAGTGTTATGAGAATTGACAGATTTCACACTGATATTGTAGTGGATTTTTATTCTTGAATAAAGCTGGAAAAAATTTCCAAAGATACAGAAAATTAGGGTGACCCAAGCAATAGTGCCACAACATTACGGCACTATCATTAGTTGACTTGACTTGACTCCCAGATTGACTACTAATCTGACTTTTGAGGGACACAGACTCAACCTTTATTGAGTGTATGTCTCGAAAATCTTCAATTTTGAGGATATAAAGTCCCGAACAAACCTTAGCACTGCCAATCGTCTTCCCCGAATCCAACTCTTGAAACCCAAGGTATTTAGGAGAGAATTTAGATATACAATTCAATAATTGTGTAAGTTTGCTGATAGACAACAAATTATAGTCTAGTTTTGGAACCAAAAGTACACAAACCATAGAACTTGTCCCTGCAACTTTTGAGAGGGATCCATTTGCAATTCTTACATTAAGATTATCATAACATGGGTTATAGTTATGAAATATACTTGAATCTCCGATCATGTGATCTGATGCACCAAAGTCCATTATCCATGAACTAAATTTCTCCTTCTTTACTTTCAAAGCATTTAGGAATGTACCTTTCTGTGCTTGGGAACCAATTCCCATAATCGATGGATTAGGATTCTGAGGAGAGTGATTAAAAAACTTGTGCAGCAATTCCATTTGCTCCTCGCTAAATGGATTGGATTCAGTTGTAGTTCCTTCATGTCTGGTTACCATGTTGTCGTGACTCTCCTTATCATTGTTGAATCGAGGTTTCCAATCTACTGGCTTCCCATAAAGTTTCTAGTAGGTTTCTTTTGTGTGTCCAGGTTATCGACAATGTTCGCACGAAGGCCTGCTTTTCCTAGGTCGATTTTCATTGGACTGATACGAAGTACCTCTAGCAGCTAGCGCAGAGCTCTCATTGGAGGAGTTGTTGATTTCGGTCATGGCTTGTGTTCCCATCATCACGTTTTTTCTACTCTCCTCTCTGCGTACTTCTAAGAATACTTCACGAATCCTAGGAAGTGGTTTCGTTCCTAGAACCCTTCCTCCTCTCTGAGAGTGTTATTTGAACCTCCGAAGTTGTTAGAGGTAAATGCTTCTGAGGAAGAAGTGATGGAGTAGGCTGGGAATGCCATTCAGTACTTGCTCCTCTGATACCATGTAGAGAAATAGAAATTTTATTTCACTTAATAAACAACAGAAACAGAAAAGCAATATATAGGAGGCATACAGCAGCCCTCCATTAATCTAGGAAATTCAAATTAATTAAAAGCAGTAATCAGACTAATTAAACTACCTAGAGATAAGACTTGAGTAACAAAACTACTCGATCTCTTTATTTTAAACTAGAGACCTATCATTGAGCTAACAACTTCCAACATGTATGTTCAGATGTTAGGAAGGCTCATATGCAGATAACATCCAGCTAACAGTAAAGGTACTCGTTCAATTAGCAGATGTATCGATGTTCAAAACGTGTCATTAAATCACATCTTAGAGATATGTTTTCATGCGAACATAGGATGCCAAGGCAATACACTTGTTGTCTCTACATCTGGCAATAACTTCATCGACACATGGAAAAGATCTGTAAGGTGATTTTGTAATAACCTTCGATCAAAATGATAGGATTTGGTTACTCAAGAATGATAAGATGACTCACCAAATGACCCAATTAGATGAGAAGGGTAGCAGACATGCTGCGTAATGCCACCCTTGATTCGCTCATGCACTTAAAACCGCAACATGAAAAGAACACTGCTTATACGTGTTCATATCCCCTAATTATGTAAGAGAGTAGTGCCATATGAAGGGCATGATGGTACTATCTCGTCATTCCCATGCTCGTGATTTAAATTAAGTTCGATTATTGACCTCAACGTATATAAAATAAATGCTCCTCTACTAAGTTCAATTGCTTAAGTCAGCCAATCTTGAATTCTAGTATTTTTTTTAAATATAATTGCAACAAGTCACAGGAACCAATCAATAAATATAAAGTTTCAGGGCACCTAAAGGATGACCTTTATGATTCTCCATTTTTCACATTCAATTGAGTTGTCTCTTAATTAATCAATACTAATTACCACATCTTCATATCTAAAACAACTAAAAACCCTTCAGTAATTGGATCTAAAACTATAAATTTCAGAAATAAAAATCTCAGCAGGGGAAGAGAGTTGCTGTAGGAACCACTATAATATACTGGCTCCTGATGTTATCACTTATCAATTAAGAAAAGAAGTACAGAACCATGCAAAAGCTGACACTAGGAAATGAAACACTTCTCTTTCTCTTCAATATCATAGCAAATAGGATAGAATTAGAGTTAAAATGCTGTCTAATTTCCCCTCATAAACAAAAGCAGATTAAGATATATTTCTAACTAAATATAACTAATTTCTGCAATTTAAGACATGCTGATATGCTTAGAATAGATTAACATACTGATATTTAGAAATGATGTTATAAAAGATTAGGAACATAGATTCATAAACGAACCCAACAACATCTCCAAGCGTATCTCTCCATTAACTAATAATTCAATCAATCATATCAATTGTAATATACAATTTCGATACCATTGAACTAACTGGTCGGAACCCAGAGGGTCACCTCTTATATCAATTGAAGTCTTATTCTCTTTTTCTAACAACTAAATGTAGCCTCCAGTAGACAGTAGCTATCTTCGCACAAAATAGAGAGGCCTATTAACTTGCAAACTATAATTGAAAGAGAAAAAAAAAACACAAACTTTAAACTTTAAGAATTCTTAAGAAGAATTGAATCAATGTGACCAGCTGCACTATTAATATACTATGTCAAAGATCAAAAACTTTACAAAACCAATTCAAATACTCACAAAATTCAATTTTTTCATCAAAGGAATAACACACGGAAAACAAAATCAACTCTAAATAAAAGTTAAATGACAAGAAAATCAAATAAACAAACTCACAGCATTCCATTTGTTCTTCCATTTCTCAAACCAAGTCGGTGTAGAATGAAACGAAGCAACAGAAAGGGTAGATTTTTCAGCTGCCACCGCTGTTCTTGACGATAAACTTGATAGTGTCAATGAATTCTTGAGAGTGAACACGTTTCTCCATCTTGGTATTAGCATAATAATATCGAATGGAAAAAAAAACAAGTATCAAATCAGCTTCAACGTTTTGGTTACACTGGTATTTTAATTGTTGGCCGAAAATGGGGACTATAATTACGTAGAGAGAAACTAATGTTTGTGAGGGTAAAAAGCTTGTTCTAATATCACCGGGGAAAGTATCATTTCCCAATTGAGACTTACCCTATTATTAAGACGGCGACAGGCTTATTAAGACGACGATAACAATCATATATAATATATAATATACCCTTCTATCCATTTTTCCATAAAAAAATGACGTTTACAGTTAAAACGAAATGGGTAATATTGTAAAAACAAAAAATTAAAACTGCAACCAGTATCATTCAGCTCAACATTAACACTACATCACCAACATCAACATATCACCGCTGCATCACCAATATCAACATTACCAAAAAATTAAAAATTAAAACTCATTCAACACTACCACGACCATCGTTCAACCAAACATCAACACTACATCACCAACATCAATAGATCATCACTACATCACCAACGTCAACACTACCAAACCATTTGCATCATTATCACCGCCGCCGCCGCCACCACCACCACCACCACTATTCAACCAAACCCATCATCATCAAAACTACCATAACCACCGGATCGAAACACACCACCATATATTCAGCCAAACCATGCAACATCACCAACTTCAACATTACCATTGTTGGGGTTTATACCCTAAAGATATAATTTGTAAATGGATTTATGAAATAAATAAAATAAAAAATTCAATCCATTCCTGTTGTGCTGTTTATTTCATAACTTGTGCATAAATTTAACATCCAAGATTGCCGGATGTAATCTTAAACTGTGTATATGAGTGTCATATACGGATAGATATAGTAAGAGACGTGCAATCTAAAGAGTCCATAGATAGCAAATAGAGCTGGGTATTTTATTTGTGGTTAATCTATAGTTGCGGTTCATTCCGTAATATACGGTGATTCTATCATGAATCATTCATATGGAGATATGAGAATGGAGGCACCTTGTATGATGTGATCATATAGGACTGGACCATGATCTATATGAATCTCTCACCAAGATCCGTTTATCGATGAGATTTATATATATCAACTAATGATGGATATATGTGGGTGATCTTAATCCTGAGTGACTTATCGACTCCTTCAGGTTAGATCGTGGTCTTTGATATACCATGGGTGAGGTCGGATGCAGTTCCCGATCAATATGCGCCGTATGTTGGGATTGCGATTTGGCTTGTGGCTGGGAAGGTTTGTACACAATAGTGGAATCCACTCCTTGTGAGAAGTAGATGGTAATTCCCTAAAGGGTTGATTCGGGGTTTGGACAATATGAGCGCTCTCCTAATTCTGTAAGGAAATAGGATTTATTGTTCATTATAGAATCAACGGTGCTTAAAGAATATATGTAATTAGAGGGGTATAACGGACATTATGACCTAGCTCTAATTATGAACTACTGTGGAGGATCACACAATGTGTAATAGCTATATCGATGGACACCGAGTTGTATCGGTCTATGTAAAAGCGTCTACAGTTGAGAGAGTGCAGCTTCGGGTTTTTAGTGGAATAACACCGGAGTTAATAATCAAGGAAAATTAATTAAAAGAGTTTAATTAATGATTCCGAGGATTATTGGAGCTCAAAATACTGTGGGTCCATTAGGTCCCCTTGCTAGCCAGATTGATTTAGGTAACAATGGTCACAGTTAATTAATTCGATTGTCCAATTAATTGTGTTACAAAAGTGACACGTATATATTCGGGAATTAATTGAATAATGAGATTATTTAATTAATGAATGTTAATAGTTAAATTAATTAAATAATTAGATTATTTAATTATATTGATAATTATGAATTATTAATTAACTATTAATTGAAAGGTGTTAGTTGATATATGGATTTAGGTGTTACTAAATCATTTATCTAAGTATTTGAATTTAAGTTTAAATTTAAAATACTTATTATCACTTTTAATATATTAGATATATTTAAAAAGGATAATTAAAAAATATATATATATCAATTATAATAAAAAAGATTGCATTTGATATAAATTAGTGTGTATATAAAACAATAGTAAAAAGAAGAATATATATAGGATACAAATACTTAATACATATATGATGTATATTTGTGAGCAGCGAGATATATATATATATATTGCTAAGCAATCGGTGGGAGAGATTTTTTAAAAAGAAAAAAGCAAGCAGCAGTGTGTGAAAAAAATGTATAAAAAGCAAGCAGCAGTGCATGAGATATATAGAAAAAGCAAGCAACAGTGCATGAGATATATATATATATATTAAAAGAAGCAGCAGTATGTAGACATATATTTGATATATTTTTGAAAGGAGCAGCAGCGTGATATTACATATATATAGTTTCATGTTTTATATGTTTTTAAAACACATAGAAGAAAGAGTTTTTTCAATTCTCTCTACATCCTCCATTCAAGTTCCTGAGACCGTGGCGTGCCCACACGTAGTTACTAGTTCCGGAAGATAGTGAGGAAGATCGAGTGGTTTATGTTTGAGTTGGAGTTCTGTGGCTATTGTGACAAATACGAATCTTTTATTTCAAATCTTTGAATCTTCAAATGCCTATCTGGTTTGAAAATTTTATATCCATATTTTTTTTATAAGAAAATTTAATTTGGTTGAGATCTGGAGTTGGTTGAAATTTGATTGAAGAATATTTCTGAGATAATGTTGGAGAAGATGATAATCTGGGTTTCCAGATGTTCCAGATCTGGTGGTAGAGATCCACCAGATTTTTTTAAAATAAAATTTGTTACTTTTTAATTTCTAAAATGGTGTTGGAGAAGATAAACTGAATTGGTGTGCTTGGTAAATGATTTTAATTTTTTTTTTTGGTAAAAAGTAATATCTGGTGAAGATCCAGACCTTTTTTTTTTCTTTTTAAAAATTCTTTTTAATTTTTAACTTATGTTTATAAATTTAAATAATATAAAAAAAAATATCCACCCTTCATTTTTTAGATAGGCGGTGGAGATCCATTTTTTTTTGTTTTTTTTTCTAATATATTTTTCATTTAATAAATAGCTGGTCAATATGCTCAAACCTTTTCCTCGTAGTAACAATAAGGTAAACCTCGGGGGGGGGGGGGGGGGGGGGGGGGGGATGATACTTTCCTAATATCAACAACTTCAGGTTAAAAGCTCACCGCAAAAAGGTATACTTTAAAACCAAATGACTTAGAACATTCTCATTAAAAGCTCATTTGTGAGTTTAAGTTTTTAGTTTCAACTAAGGATTTAATCATGATTAAACGAGTTATTGTAGAGTGCATTTGGTACGCAGAACTTGATAGTACAATATGGAACAATTTTCTCTTGTTTCAGGTTTGACACATCTTTAATATAGGATCTATAAGACTTGATAAGGACAAGGTGAGACAAAAAAACACCAAATTTTGTCCCACCTTAAATCCTAGGGTAATATTGTCCAATTACAAAAAGACCGTTAATAGCTAAATTTGGCTAGGGACCAAAAGGAAATTTTTCACTCCTCTAACCCGGGTCCAAATCTGAGATTACCTACCCTGGTACCACGGTTCCGGGGGTCAAGTTATTAGGCCATCCGTAGAAGCCGGGAAAGGTCATCACATATTGGGAACACCTCAAATGAAGCTCGACACAATCTGATCGAGCTTGTTACACTGAAACTAGAGCCCGGACCACACCTGATACATGACGAGCCAGGCTTCCCAAGGTTGAAATTACCTCGCAACCTCCCTAGAAGCCCACTGTCCTCTCTAAACGTAAAAAGTAACCTAAAAGGACATCAAGTTCATACTATAGTGTCAATCCACTTCGCTAAAGGAAGATTCGAACCTGTCTGGACAGGTAAATGGAAGCTCACCGAAGCTTTATTACCACCAAAGAGCTCCCACGAGGACCATTTCAAGCTCCAAAGGACTTGGAAAAGCCAGACCAGGCTCCCAGTACCAAAACCAGAACACATGTTTACCTCTATTTTTTAGGAAGCAAATGCCATACTCAACGACCTCCGTGAGACATCACGCCATGAAGGCTAATAGGATCATATCCATACCCTAACAAACATTAAAATACCGTATACATGCAGGGCAAGTGATTGAGTTCGAAGAAGAAATAAACTATATCTCCACCTAAGATATTCTCGAATCCGTTATTAATCAAAGTCAACAACAATCAAAATAGTTGATCCCGCCCGATAAGGGGGGATTGGATTCAGAAGATAATGGCAGAAGGATCACAAGTTAAACCTAGTTGGACTATGCATCAATACGCCCAAGCATAGACGAAAAGAGAAGGGGGGGGGGGGGGAGGGGAGGGGAGGGGGGAGTTTACTTTTGAGCCTAAGTTCTGTTATTAGAACACTGCTACCATTTTTATCTACTTTTTGACAGGCACGAAGCCACCACCCCACTATACCTCGAAGAGATTAAGAGCATTTGAGGGATTTTTGTATGATATATGTGTTGACACTGATTTCTGGATTGTATCATGTTGACGTCGATTTCTGGATTATGTCAGAAAAGCCAACAAGGATTGGATTTCGGCTATTGATTCAAAGAGAAAGAGATTCAGAGAGAGTAACGAAAACAAGTTTTACGTGGTAAAACTCCGATGACCGGAGAAACGTCCACGGGTGGTTGATGGGTCAACCAAGCCAAAATCCACTATGAAAATATGATGTTTACAAGCTCTCGATCTCTCCTTTTTCTCTTTGTATTTACTATGATTGCTGTATGCTATTTTGTCTATCTCTTTTGGAGCCAGATTATGGGTCTATTTATATGCTTATAGAACCCTAATCTGCTTTGTACAAGTTATACGAGATCTTTGTATTTAATTGTGATTCGGTTACTTGTTTGAGGTTGATTTGTCTTCTTTCCTGTTTCGAATTCTCTTATGGAAATTGAGTGGGATTCTAGTAGTGCTGTTCAATTTGGACTTGTTTCTTTATAAGAATGTAGTCTTTGTAAAGTAATCAAGTTATTTCCTGATTGGGGACTCTTCTAACTTAATGTTCCATTTTATTTGGGATTCCTTCCTGATGGATATCTTCGCGAATTTAATGACTTAATCCGTGTGAAATAAGCACCAAGTTCTTACTCGAGTCGTATTTATTCCCGAGTAAGAGCAAGACCTGATGGTCCCGAGTAGCGCTGTTTGAGCCTAGTGGAAGCGTTGTTTAACCAGTCCCGAGTGTTGTTAACTGATCCCGAGTAGGTTTCATTCAATATATGCTTACTAGAGCTTTCTTCTCTTTAATGATGCCTCGTAGGATATTTCCTGAGTGCCCATTTGGGCGATCACCTGGCTAGTTTCTCTTTCTTGTTAATGACGTGTATGCTTGGTAAAATTCACATACGACAATACCTCTTTAAAATAGTTTTGCCGAGTAAATTTCATTTCGGGCAAGAGTATTTTAATCGTCTTAATTTTTACTCGTCAGAATAGCCGTCTTGTCATAATGGCGTGTCTTAATGGTGACTCTGTAATTTCGATTCGCTTCATCACGCGAGATCTTAAATGATGGCGACGTTTTGAAGTTCTGACTGTTGAGGGCTACTTCCTGTTTCGACACGCGTCCCTCGTTTCTTCATTTTTCAATATCATTTATGAGAAATGATTTTTACGTTTCCCCAAACGCCGCTTACGTCATAGAGTTTCATCATAAGTTTCTTCCAGCCTTGAAATCCTAGGGCTTCGTGCCGTCTCTTCTTTAAATTCTTTGCTGAGAGACATCGTTGGTTTATTCTCAACAATTTTTAGCAGAAATTTCTTTAAACTCAGATTTATTTATCCAGAAGTTCGTGATTCTCCATTTGAAGATCTTGCATCAATCTCAATTCAATGTTAGTTTTAATGGGGCCATCTTCCCGCCATCGTCTATTTAAAATTGATTTTGATGCATTAGAACGTGGGGATTTCCAGTTAGTTTCTTGCATTAAACGATTACTGGGGGATATCCCAATAGATGAACCTCTATTCTTGGAGGTTGATGTTTTTGGGCTTCACCCTGACGTCACTTTCAGCCTTGTATCGAGTTCTCCATCTAGTTCTGATTCTGTTATTTCTGATCACAGAGTATCCTTTTGAAGGATGGGTAAACATCAGAGCAGAAGTAAGGTATACAAGCACGGCTCGAGCAGCGTTCAGACTGTTAACAAGGGTGACGTTGATGAAGTGTACAGGGTGTCTCGTCTTTCTTTTTTTGATACTCGCCCGAGTGGCTTTGATACTGAGCCGATGTGGTCGGGCCAGCTGAGGTAGAAAAATACCGCTCCCCATTCTACTTGCCCGACTCAGTCACTTTGGTTCCTGTGGGGGATAGAGCCGTATGGAATCCTCCTGAGGGTATGGTCGCGATTTATGGATCCATGCTTTGCTGCGGCGTCACACTTCCCTTTCAACCATTTATTGCCTGGTTTTTGGCTGAAGCAGGGATAGCCCTAGCTCAATTGGCCCCGAATAGTTACAAAGTCTTGATGTGCATGTGGCACATGTTCAGTCGAATGAACCTTTCGCCGCCTTCCCCGAATGAAATCAGGCATTTCTTTACGCTGAGGTAGGTTAGCAAAATAAGGACCTATTTTCTTGCATCTACTCCATCAGACGGTTGGGTCCCCAAAGAAGCAAAGGTGAATCGGGAGGTCGATGCTTCTGATGACCCAAAAAAGAAGGGTTTTGTATGGGGATTCCCTACATCCAATAAGTTCTAGAAGAACAGTTGGATTTTTGCTGGAGGGGCTCTCCGGCTCAACGTCACTGTTGGATCTGGGGATTCCCGAACGGTGTTAAGTGTTCCCCGTTTCTTCTGTTCCCCCGAAGCGTGGAACAGAAAAATAATTGATTATAATGATTCTGAGCTGAAGAGGTTGACTCGGGCAGCTGTTCGTACTCTAGAGAAGAGAAGCAAGAGCTACCTTTTTAAAGTGGTGGATTTGATAAAGCTCGGCTTATTCAGACAGATTTCGGGCCATCACAGGCGATGTAAGTAACCCGGCGCCCTTTATGTTGTATTTTTCTGCTTTTCATTTTCTTTTTTAACATGATTTTTTTTTCTTTTAGTGTTCGATACGGACGTTGTCAGCGATCTTCAGGCTCGCCAGGTGAAGACGATTCTGCAAGCTAGTAGAAAGGAAGCTTCCCGTCAGGGCGATGAGGGTATTGCTCCACCCGAGCCTGATGAGGAAACCAACACTGCTGAGAAACGAATTCCCGAGTGCGTTGTTCAGGGTGCTCAGCCTCCTACTCAGGATTCTGCTGGTCCAAGTGGCCAGAGTGAAGGCCCGTGTAAAGAGCCTATTGAATGGTTTGAAGTCGGCGACAGTGGTAACGTCCTGACGGATAAAATGCCTGCAGGTGCCGAATTCTTTGAGTCTTTTCGGGATGATCTGCAGGAAGATCCTGCTGCTGATCTTAACTTCCACCGTTCTCGGGGTGTGAAGCGAAAGGCAGTTAATTCGCCGTCTCGTCCTCTCAAAGTTACTTGGGTAGTCTCATTTATCAACTCCAGTGATGAAGATTTTACGGATGAGATTGCCCCGAGTGTTGGCGCTGGAGCATTAGTAGATGCAGCCGCTTTAGAACCAAGTAAAGCTTCTTCTACCCCCGAAGTTGGAGATATGGGGGCTGAACCTTCGGGGGTTCCTTCTCCATCCTTAGAACCGAACAGGGCTTCTCCTGCCCCAAAGTTTGACAATCTGGGAGCTGAACCCTCGGGTGTTCCTTTATTCCTTTCTCCCCAGGATATGCTACGGGAGATGTCCTCCGGTCGGGATTTTATCGGGGAAGACCGCTGGAGCGGATTTCGGGATGGTTCCCTGATCAAACGTGTCTCCAAAATGTTTTTAACGGTGCATCTTATGTAAGTTGAATCCGACTCCTTTATTGTTTTGCTTCTGCCAGATTTTTTAAGTATATTCCTTTGCAGATGGTGGCCGAATTCGCTGAGCTTATTCAGACGCAGCAACATCAAGCCGATCGAATAAGGCGTCTAGAGGCTCAGCTGAAGGCAAGTGAGGAGGGCCGTGCTCGAGCCGAGAAAACTTACCAGCAGAAGGTCGGTTCTGTACAAATATTTACCGACCATTGTCTGGCAAAGCAGGTTAAATCCGAAGACAAGGCATCTCTGGAAGAGGAGAAGGTTGCATCACTTCCAAATCTTCTATCTTTTGTTGAAGAATCCATGCTCAAGGCGGAGCAGGCGAAGTCTGCGTATGACCAAAAAATCGAAGATCTGGAGTGCCAAGTGCTGACAGTTGAATCAATTTCCCTGAGAGGCCAGGTTGGAACTTGAAGTCCAAGGGGTGGATCGTTTTAAAAGATTCTCTGCTTACGATGCTCTACTTCTTCGGGAATTTCAACGTGGGCTAGTTTTGGCCGGCGAGATCTTCAAAGTTAAGAATAGGGCGACTGAGAATACCCATGCTAATTGGGAACTGTCAATCAAACATCACGTGGACCGGTCCTTGGAATCTCTTCGGATTCAGATGAAGGAATGGAGAGCCTATTGCCGTAGTCAAGGCAAAGAGCCCCATCCCATGCATTTAGAGATTCCGTCTGAGCATTCTCTCTCTACCTTTTATGCAAGTCAAGAGTCGGTTGATGGTGTAGTCCCAGATGTCAGGCCAGTCCCGGATGAAGATTACAGCCAGTGGATGGATGATACTGTCGACGATATCACTTGGCATTCTAATGAGAGCCTGCTTTGTGAGTACGAGATGGTGCCAGATCCGAGTATTGGCAAAGGCTCAAAATCCTCACAAACTTAATTTTGTAGAATTGTAGAAAATTCTGATTATTTTTTACTTGTACAGAACCATTCTTTGAACTGTAACCATTCTTTTAGGAGCAATAAAATTCTATTTTATTTTGAATTGAATGGTCTTGATCTATTTATTGCTGATTGTTGCCGAGTGCTGTATTAAACTGACTGATGTTCGGGTAACTTAACCGAGTATCTTATTAAACCGGTTGTTATCCGAATGACTTTAATTGCCAAGTATCTTATTTAACTGGCTCTTTATTATTAACCGAGTCATCTTGAAACAGGTAAGTTTACACTTGTGTTTCATACCCGGTTGCTACCCGAACATTACATCAAGGCTCACCATGATCATACGTTTGAGTCCTTACGCAATACCAAGGACGTCTACCCAGTTTTTATGCCCAAGGGTTTGCCGAACCGTTGAGCTCTTTTTTTTTTAAAAAAAAAAAATTGCTTCAACACAGCTACGCATTTCACCAGAATTTCTTCCGATAGCGTTCCGAGCATTTTTTCAGAGTCTGGTGCATCGGGTTTACCTTTTTGGAAAGGTCATTTTGACCCTGCTCTGTTGGCATGCTCCTACGAGCTTCTCCGCCCATTCGGGATTTGATGGTCCCGAGAATTCTATTTGCATGTTCTTATTATCATGCTCTTCTTCCATATGTTCTTATTATCATATGCTTTCTTTTGGAAATCCCGAGCCAGATGCTTTTCTTTCGGAAATTCCGAGTAGTTTTATTTATTACTGCAAAAATCAACAAAGATTCAAATTACAGTTTAATATTTATCCTAACTAATATTGTCCTGACTAGAAAAAAGAACATGTAATTTTAAGGATAGAAAATTTTCAGATATTGGGCATTGCATGGTCGGGGTAAAACCCCTCCATTGGGTCGAGCAATCCAATAAGCTCCATGACCAGCTATCCCCTTGATCTTGTATGGGCCTTCCCATTTATCAGCCAGGGGTCCTGCGGCTTTTTTTTTTATGTTCAATGACACATTCTTGAGCACCAGGTCTCCTAGCTGGAATTTCCTGATCCGAACACGAGAGTTGTAGTGGCGAGCCACTCTTTGTTGATATGCTGTATTTCTTATTCAGGACTTTTCCCTCTTTTCTTCTAGCTCATCCAAATTTTGTAGTAGCATATCAACATTCTGTTTTTCATCATATAGCCTGACCTGTGGCGACGCATACGATGTTTCTATGGGAATAACAACTTCTGTTCCAAATGCTAAAGTGTATGAAGTCTCTCCTGTTGAAGTCCGCGCTGTCGTCCGATATGCCCATAATACTTCGGGAAGCTTTTCAACCTAGCTTCCTTTTTTGGCATCCAGCTTTGCTTTGATGGTGTGCTTGATAATTTTATTTACTGCTTCTACCTGCCCATTTGTTTGAAGGTGGGCTGGTGTGGCATAGTAATTAGCAATCTGGTACTTCTCGCACAACTGTCTGAACTTCAGGTTATCAAACTGGATGCCATTGTCAGTGATTATAGTGTCCGGAACTCCAAACCTATAAAGTATGTTTTTCTTTACAAAATTTGTGGTGTTAGCTTCTGTGATATGCACCAGCGCTTCAGCTTCTGCCCATTTTGTGAAATAATCGACAGCGACTATGGCGTGCTTTGCTCCACCCCCTGTCCCGGCTGGCATTGAGCCGATCAGGTCTAGGCCCCACATGGCGAATGGCCATGGGGCAATGAGGTTTCTAAGTTTTTTTGGGGGTTGTCGGATATCGTTAGCAATCCTTTGACAAGTATTGCAACTTTCTGACCATTGCTGTGCGTTTGAGAAAAGCATAGGCCAGTAATAGCCTTGCCTGAGTACCTTATGCGCTAGACTTCAACCCCCAATATGGTTCCCACAAACTCCTCTGTGGATCTCTTGAAGTATTCGATGTGTATCTTCTTCCGGTACACATCTCTGGAGAGCTCGGGAAAACCCCTTTCTGTATAATTCTCCTCCGATCATGGAATACCTAGCCGATCGATACCTGATGAGCTTTGCGAATACCAAATCTTCCAGGAGCACGCCTTCTTCCAGGAACCTTCTCAGCTGGACCATCCAACCGTCTTGCGGTGTTCGGATTTCTGAAATTTCCAAATGCTTAGGCTCAGCTGTACTTGGTTTAAGGAGGTGTGCAACTGGAATGGTCTTTGGTCTGATTGAGGTTGTTGCTGATGCTAATTTAGACAATGCGTTAGCCTTTTCATTTTCTTCCCTGGAGATCTGAGCGATCTTGTATTCTTTAAATTTTGGAAGAGCTGTTTCGCGATGTCACGGTAGGCTATCATTCCTTCATCTTTGGCCTGGTACTCGTCCATAACCTGGTTGACAACTACCTGTGAATCGCTGAATATCTCAACTTCATCTGCCCCGAGAGCTATGCAGACTCTGATTCCAGCTAACAATGCCTCGTACTCGGCTTGATTATTGGTTGCTTTAAAATCAAATCTCATGGCTCATTCAACATCATCTCCTTCTGGGGTGTGAACTACGATTCCTGCCCCGCTGCCATGAGTATTTGAAGAGCCATCAACATAAAGTTTCCATGGGAAACTCTTATCCAATAGTCTTTTTGCTTCTAGGTTTGGTTCTTTGAACTCGGCTATGAAGTCTGCCATAGCTTGTCCTTTGAGGGAGGTTCTGGGGACATAATGAATATCGAATTCACTTAGCTCGATTGCCCATTTGGTAAGTCTTCCTGATATTTCTGGTTTTTGTTAAATTTTTCTTAATGGGCAATTGGTGAGAACCTGGATTGTATGGGCCAGAAAATATGGTCTCAGCTTTTTTGCTGCTGAAACCAATGCTAAGGCCATATTCTCTGCCTGTGAGTACCTGGTCTCAACCGGTACGAGTGTCTTACCGGTTATTGACAGATATAACTGAAGTATTTCCCCTTTTTGCGGTTTTGAGAGAACGAGAGCCTGTCCCAAGTACTATTTTATTTTTAAGAATGCCTGCTCGCACTCTTTATTCCACTCGAGTCCTTTCCCTTTTTTGATTATCTTGAAGAAGAGTGCGCACCTGTCTGTAGCCCTTGAGATGAATCTTCCCAAGGAGACTAAACACCCTGTTAAGCGCTGTACCTCTTTCAATGTTTTAGGTGAGGTCATTTCTTGCAAAGCCTGGATCTTCTCGGGGTTAACTTCGATTCCTCTTTGATGGACTTGAAAACTCAAGAATCTCTCCGAATGGACTCCGAATAAACATTTGTTCGGGTTTAATTTCATCTGGTATCTTCTCAGAACATCAAATGTCTCTTAGAGGTCCCGGGCATGCTTATCTGCCGAGACGCTTTTAGTCAACATGTCATCAATGTACACTTCCATGTTCCTTCTTATTTGCCGAGTGAAGATTTTGTTGACCAACCTTTGATACGTAGCACCTGCATTTTTTAAACCGAAGGGCATTACTATGTAGCAATATAAACCCTGATCTGTTGTGAAAGCTGTTTTTTCTTCATCAGCTTGGTTCATCCGGATCTGATTGTATCTCGAATAAGCGTCCATGAAGCTGCTCAATTCATGACCTACTGTGGCATCCACCAGCTGGTCTATCCTTGGAAGTAGGAAGCTATCCTTTGGACATGCCTTGTTTAGATCTTTCTTCTGGACGAGGACTACGTTGGCGACCCACTGAGGGTAGCTAACTTCTCTGGTTGATCCAGTTGCCAGTAGCTTTTCCACCTCTTGTTTGATTGCTTGACTTCTTTCAGGATAGAACGATCTTCTCTTTTGTATTACCGGTTTTGCATTCGGGCTAACTGCGAGGTGGTGGGATATTACTCGGGCATCTATTCCGATCATATCTTTGTGACTCCAAGCGAATACATCTTTGTACTCTCTAAGCAGATTAGTTAAGTCTTGCTTGACTTTTCCATCCAAGTTGGCCCCGATCTTGATTTTCTTATCCGGTTCGTCTTCTTCAAGTACTACTTCAACCAATTCTGTTTTGTATTCATTCGAGCCCTCCCTTGGATCCAGTTCGAATGACAAGGATTCTTTACACTGATTTGGCTGCATTATAGTGCACACTTGTTCAGCATCATGCTTTTCTCTGTATACTGATAGGTTTGCTCTTCGGGCCATCTCTTGAGATCCCTTGACTATCCCAACCCCTTGTTCTGTTAGGAACTTGATCATTAATGCATAAGTGGCCGTCACAGCCCTTGTTTTATTCAGGAATGGCCTGCCCAATAATGCATTATACGGCCAATTATCCAAGTCAACTACCACGAAGTCGAGTAGGACAGTCCTCTGGTATGGTGCCGTTCCGATCTTTACGGGTAGTTTTACCGTCCCGAGTGACCTGACCTCTATCCCTCCAAACCCTTTTAATGGAGTATGGACATGCTGTAAATCTTTTTGGTCTAGTCTTAGCTGGTCGTATTCGGCCACGCTTAGGATGTCTGCTGAACTCCCATTATCTATTAAAATTCTCCGGACTTTCCTATGGCCAATCCGGGTACTTATAACCAAAGCGTCATTAGGTCAAACATCGACGCCATGGGAATCTGCCGCTATAAAGACTATTAGGTCCCATCCTTCCTTTACCCTTTTCGGTTCTGGCTCAATCGAGTTTACGTCGAAGTTGTTCCTTGCTTCTATTGCTTCTCTGATTTCCTGAGTTCGTTCTCGGTTGCTTCTCCCAGAAGAGGGTCCTCAAAAAATTGTTTGTATTACTTGATTGGCTTCGGGGCTGGTTCTTTAATTTTGACCAGGGTTGTGATCAACCTTGACTTCTCTCTTAGTTTCTGATCTCTCATCTTTTTTCAAGATTACATCCCGCAGGTGCCCTTCCCGAATAAGAGTCTCTACGAATCTCTGAGCCGAAAACACTTTGAAGTCTCATGCCCAGTTTCCTTGTGAAACCTGCAATACTTGGTTGTATCTCTCCGGGCGAACTGTGATTGCCGCCGAGGCTCTTGCACCCTATTCTTCTATTTCAAGATGGCTAAAATTTCTTCTTGTTTCTTTCGAAGAGGGGTGTAATTGGTATATTTTCCTCGGTATTTATCTGTGGACAGCTCGGCGTTGAACCCATTACCCCCATCTTTGTTTTTCTCCTTCTCGTTCCCTTTTAGCTTTCCTTTTTGATTCTGCCTCTTGGATTTAGCATCCTTCTGTTCAGGCTTTCCCCAGTGCATATAGCTTCCTTCTGTTGCTAATTCTTCTTCTTCGGCCAGTGCTTATCCTCCTACCATATCCATTATGTTAGCATACCTAGTCAGTCGTGCTCTTCTCAAATCAAAGGATAGTCGTCCATTCTGCAAGTTATTGATGAATGCAGCGATTATGGCTTCATCGTTTGCACTGCCAATCTCTGATACCCCTTGGCTGAATCTCCCTAGATATTTCTTCAGTGACTCATCTTTCCCTTGTTTTATTTGAGCAAGGTGAGCCACTGACTTTTTTCTGTGAACGTTACTCAGGAATTGCCTTGAAAAGCTCCTGCTTAGTTCACTGAAACTCTTGATGCTTGCTGAATGTAACCTTCCGAACCACCTAGACCCCATGTCTCCAAGATTTTATAGGAAATTGAGACATAATAAGGGATCGCTGTGGGCATACTGGGCCATGGCGCTTTTATACCGTCTTACGTGCTCTTTCGGGTCCATGTCTTTCTTAAACTACTCCATGTGGGGCATCCTGAACCTTTCTGGGAAAGGGGTCCGTAAGATTTCCTTGGTAAATGGGCTGTCTGAGTCGTCGTTAGATAAATCGTTATAGCCATAACGTCTGACCAGCGCATCTATCTGACGCCTATTGTTCTCGACTTCTTGAGTTAGGCTCTGGATCATGACATCTCTGTCCCCCACCGGGCTTCCTCGACGGTTGAACCGTTGGGTAACTGTCATTCTTTCTGGATTTTCACTTTGATGCCGAGATTTTCCATGACTCTGTAATGACGTTTGCGATGAGGTCGATCGCTATCTTCTGATGACGATTGATCTCTGTGCCAAACGTTTTTACGGTGTCTAGTGCGTACTGTTTGATTGTGGTCCAGCCTCTGGTGTTGTCCCTCTTCAAGTATTTCCTGTCCAGCTGGGTTGATTGGGGAAGAGTTCCTTCTGGTTTCTGGCATAGTTATTCCTGGCCCAACCACCACCCAACGGAACCTTACGGGTGGAGAATTGGGAGTATGTGCTCCTGCAGCCAGTAAATCAATCCCTTCCCTTGCTGCGTCTGTAACCAATTGCTGCAGGGCCTCTTGGAAACGTATCGTAAGATCTCTGTTGGTTGGAGGAACTTGCTGGATCCCTGCCAGGTGTGCAGGCTGGTTTTCTGTGTTTGCTGCAGGATCTTGTGACGTGTTGCCAACATGGAAATCTCCTGGTGATTTTTAGCCATTCCCTGAACTGCTTCTACTTCCTGCCATTGCTTTTAACAAGTTTGGAGGTTCGACCAATCCTTCTAGAGCCAATTGTTGACGTCGATTTCTGGATTATGTCAGAAAAGCCAACAAGGATTGAATTTCGGCTATTGATTCAAAGAGAAAGAGATTCAGAGAGAGTAACGAAGACAAGTTTTACGTGGTAAAACTTCGATGACCGGAGAAACGTCCATCTTTAAATTTCTGGAGGAGCTATTTCGCAATGTCACGGTATATTATCATGCCTTCATCCTTGGCTTGTACTCGTTCAGGATTTGGTTGACAACTACCTGTGAATCACTGAATATCTCAACCTCATCTGCCCCGAGAGCTATGCAGACTCTGAGTCCAGCTAATAGCGCCTCATACTTGGCTTGATTATTGGTTTCCTTGAAGTCAAACCTCATGGTACATTCGACGTCATCTCCTTTGGGGGTGCATACTACAATCCCTGCCCCGCTACCATGAGTGTTTGAAGAGCCATCAACATACAACTTCCATGGGAAATTTTTACCCAACATCTTTTTTGCTTCCAGGTTTGGTTCTGTGAATTCTGCTATGAAATCTGCCACTGCTTATCTTTTGAGAGATGTCTTGGGGATGTAGTGGATATCGAATTCACTTAGCTCGACTGCCCATTTGGTTAATCTCCCTGAAATCTCAGGCTTCTGTAAAATCTGCTTCAACGGGCAATCGGTGAGAACCTAGATTATGTGAGCCTGGAAGTATGGCCTTAGCTTTCTTGCTGCTGAGACTAGTGCCAGGGCAATCTTTTCTGCCTGTGAATATCTGATCTCAGCCTGTAGAAGTGTCTTGCTGGTGTAGTATACTGGCTTTTGTACTCCATCTCCTGTTCTGACTAGAACTGAACTTGCTGGCAGTTCTGTAATTGACATGTACAATTGGAGTGTCTCCTCTATATAAGGTTTTAAAAGGATGAGAGCTTGTTCTAAATACTCTTTAATTTTTAAGAATGTATACTCGCACTCTTTATTCCATTCAAGTCCTTTCCCTTTTCTAATTATTTTGAAAAAGGGTGCACATCTGTCTGTGGCTTTTGAGATGAATCTTCCTAAGGAAGCCAGACATCCTGTTAGGCGCTGTACTTCTTTGAGTGTCCTTGGTGAAGTCATTTTCTGTAGGGCCTGGATCTTCTCTGGGTTGACTTTGATTCCTCCTTGATGGACTTGAAATCCCAGGAATCTTTATGAAGGGACCCCGAATAAACACTTGTTCGGATTTAGCTTCATTTGGTATCTCTTCAAAACATCAAATGTCTCCCGCAGATCTGAAGTATGCCTGTCTGCTATGATGCTCTTGGTCAGCATGTCATCAATGTATACTTCCATGTTCCTTCCTATTTACCATGAAAAGATTTTATTGACCAACCTCTGATAAGTTCCTCCTGCATTTTTCAGTCCAAAGGGCATCACAGTATAGCAGTACAAACCCTGATCAGTTGTGAATGCTGTTTTTTCTTCGTCAGCCTTGTTCATCCTGATCTGGTTATACCTCGAGTAAGCATCCATAAAACTGAGTAGCTCATGGCCTGATGTAGCGTCCACCAACAGATCTATCCTTAGAAGTGGAAAACTATCTTTAGGGCATGCCTTGTTCAAACCAGTGAAATCTACGCACATCCTCCACTTTTCATTCTTCTTTTGGACGAGGACTACATTAGCCACCCATTGAGGGTAATTGACCTCTCTAATTGATCCTATAACGAGTAGCTTCTCTACTTCCTGTTTGATCGCCTGACTTCTTTCAAGGTTGAATGATCTTCTCCTTTGTATCACCAGTTTTGCATTCGGGTCTACTGTGAGATGGTGAGATATTATTAGGGCATCTATCCCGACCATGTCTTCATGACTCCAAGCGAACACATCCCTGTATTCTTTAAGTAGATCAATGAGGCTTTGTTTGACTCTTTCTTCTAGATTGGCCCCGACCTTGAACTTTTTATCTGGTTCATCTTCTTTCAAGGCGATTTCTTCAATCGGTTCAGTTTTAGATTCATTCGGTTCTTCTCTTGGATCTAACTCGAATGATAGGGGCTTTTCGTTCTGACTCGGCTGTGTTATAGTGCAAACCAGTTCATTCTTGTCCTTGTATACTGATTGGTTAGCTCTTCTGGCTATCTCATGAGATCCTTTGACTACCCTGACCCCTTGTTCAGTCGGGAATTTCATCATTAAGGCATAAGTGGTTGTTACGGCCTTAGTTTTATTTAGGAATGGTCGTCTCAATAGTGCATTATATGGCCAATTCTCCAAGTCGACTACCACGAAGTCAAGCATTACAGTTCTTTGGCAATGTGTTACTCCAATCTTGACAGATAGCTTTGTTGCCCCGAGTGACCTGACTTCAACTCCCCCGAATCCTGGTGACCAATCCGAATCCTGGTGACCACGAAGTCAAGCATTGGAAGGGTTGTAGATCCTTCGGGTCTAACTTGAGTTGATCGTAGACGGCTACATTGAGAATATCTGTTGATCTGCCATTATCTATCAGGATTCTGCTTAATTCCCGGTGACCAATCCGGGCACTTATGACTAAGGCAACATTTGATTGAACATCTATGCCATGTGAGTCTGCTTCTGTGAATGTTATTGGGTCCCATCCTTCCTTTATCTTTTCCGAGTCTGGCTCGACCGAGTTTACATCAAAGTTATTTCTTGCTTCTACTGCTTCTCTGATTTCCTGAGTTTGTTCTCGGTTACTTCTTCTAGTGGATGGTCCTCCAAAGATCGTGTGCATTACTTGATTAGCCTCTGGACTAGTCATTTGATTTTGACCGAATCCGTGATCGGTTCTGATCTTTTTCTTTGCTTCTGATTTTTCATCCCTTCTCAAAATCACATCCTGTAGATTTCCTTCCCGAATGAGGGTTTCTATATAATCTCTGAGCTGGTAACACTTAGAGGTCTCATGACTGGTTTTCTCGTGGAATCGACAGTATTTGGTTGTGTCTCGCCGAGCAAACTGAGATTGACGACGTGGCTCTTGTACCAAATTCTTTGTTTCCAAAATGGCCAGGATTTCCTTCTGTTTTTTCCGAAGAGGGGTATAATTGGTGTATCTACCTCGGTACTTCTCGGTGGTCTGTTCGGCATTACGCCCATTATCCCCGTCCTTGCTTTTTCCTTTGCCATTTCCTTTCTGTTTTCACTTCTGGTTCTGGCCCTTAGACTCAACATCCTTCTGTTCGGATTTTCCTCCGTGCATATAGCATCCTCCAGCGGCCAATTCTTCTTCCTCGGCCAGTGCATATCCTCCTGCCATATCCATCATGTCTGTATATCTAGTCAGACGGGCTCTCCTTAAATCAAAAGATAGCTGACCATTCTGCAGATTATTGATGAACGCAACAATTATTGCTTCATCGTTTGCACTGCCAATTTCTGACACTGTTTGGCAGAAATCTTCCCAAGTATTTCTTCAATGACTCATCTTTCCCTTGCTTTATTTGAGAAAGGTGAGCTACTGACTTTTTCCTATGAACATTGCTCAGAAATTGCCTCGAAAGCTCCTGCTCAGTTCACTGAAACTTTTGATTCTTGCTGAAGGCAATCTCCCGAACCACCTCGAGCCCATGTCTCCCAGAGTTTATGGAAAATTGAGACATAGTAAGGGATCACTGTGGGCATATTGAGCCATGACACTTTTATAGCGTCTCACGTGCTCTTTTGGATCTGTATCTTTCTTAAACTGCTCCATGTGTGGCATCCTAAATCTTTCTGGGAATGGGGTCTGTAGGATTTTCTTGGTTAATGGACTGTCAGAATCGTCATCAGACAAATAATTATACCAGTAACGTCTGACCAGTGCGTCTATTTGACGCCTATTGATCTTGACTTCTTGAGTTAGGCTCTGGATTATGACATCTCTGTCTCTTACTGGGCTACCCCGACCGTTGAACCGTTGGGTGACTATCATTCTTTCTAGCTCTTCACTTTGATACCGAGTTTCTTACATGACTCCGTGATGACGCTTGCGATAGTGCGGACCGCTATCTTATGATGACTACCGATCCCTGTACCGGTCATGTTTACGGTGTCTAGTATGGACTGTCTGATCCTGGTCCTGATTCTAGCGTGGTCTTTCCTCTTCAGGTGTTTCACGTCCAGCCTGTTTGATTGGGGTAAGATTCCTTCCGACTCCTGATGTATTTATTTCTGGTCCTATTATCACCGAACGAAGCCTTGCAGGTGGGAGGTTAGGAGTTGGTGCTTTTGTGACCAGTAGATCAACTCCTTCCTTTGCTGCGTCTGCCACCAGTTGCTACAACGCTTCTAGGAAACATTGAGTCAGATCTCCACTGGTTGGAGGAACTTGCTGGATCCCCGCTAGGAATGTAGGTTGGTTCTCTGTTGTTGCAGTGAGATCCCGTGAGGTACTGCCAACATGAAAGTTATCCGGAGACTTTTTGGACATCTCCGGAATTGCTTCTGCTTACTGCCATCGTTTCTGATCAAGTCGGAGGTTCAACCCCTCCTTCTAGCGCCAATTGTTGACATTGATTTCTGGATTGTATCAGAAAAGCCAACAAGGATTGGATTTCGGCTGAGATTTCAAAGAGAGAGAATGAGAAAGTAAACAAGAAACGAGTTTTTTACGTGGTAAAACTCCGATGACCGGAGAAACGTCCACGGGTGGTTGAATGATCAACCTAGCCAAAATCCACTATAAATTTGGAATATTACAAGCTCTCGATCTCTCTTTTCTCTCTGAATTTTGCTATGATTTATGTGTATGCTCTATTGTCTATATCCTTCATTTGGACGAAATTATGGGTATATTTATATGTTTATAGAACCCTAATCTGTTTTGTGCAAGTAATAAAAGATCATTGTATTTAATTACAATTGTTTTCTTGTTTGGAGCTGATTGTCTTCTTTCGTGTTTTGGAGTCTTGTATTGAAGTTGAATGGGATTTTAGTAATGTAGTCCAATTAGGACTTATTTCCTTATAAGAGCGTAGTCTTTTTGAGGAAATAGAGGTGTTCTTGGACAAGGAATCCTTTATGCTTGACGTTCTCTTTCTTCTTTAGAGTCTTTCTTTGATTAGGATTCTTGCGTGACTCAACTTTTGAACTACTCGCTAAGCTTCTTACTCGGTTGTCATGTTTATCCCGAGTAGGACATGATGCGTGTTGGTCACGAGTGACGTCTCCTGATCCTAAGTAGAAAATGCATTCTGCTTGCCTCGAGTATGTTTAATTGATGCAGGCCTTGTTTTAATACCTGTCTACTCGGGCCTCTTCTCTTCAATGATACCTTGTTGGACGTTTCCTGAGTGCCTATTTGGATATCCACTTGACACTTTTATCCCCTATGTCAATGACATGTATATTTGGTAAAATTCACATACGACAATATGTTATTGATAATAAAAGTGTTGTATTCTCTTTCTCATTGTATTAATATCTGCTTTAAACATCCACCGTAATTCTATTAAATAGGTACCAAATGTACCTTCCCCGGCCAACACCTCCATGGTAGTGGTCACGAGAGTGTTAACTGGAATTATTTATCCAGAGCGAATTTTTCGTTAACACTTTCTGGCACTGTCTGTTGGAACACGCTGTTGGGATTATGCTCGATAGCAAGAGTATAATAATGTATTTGATAATATTTTCATATTAATAAAGTGATTTCTTGTTTAATAAATCTTATAGCATTTATAGTTTAATTATTATAATTGTCAAAAGTAAATAATCATAAGGTCAAAAGACTATGAGAAAAGAAGAATTGCTCATACATTTAGATATGTATGAGGTAGACACAATTCTTTAGTTAGTGTTGAATAATATTCACAACTTAAGAAAAAGGTTGGGTGCCTTTATCTTATCAAAGTTGTAGATTCTTTTGCTAGCATTTGAGTGGGATCAAATGTGTTATGATAAGTCTAAAATCATCAAAGTGTGGTGTCTTTGGGCAAAAGAATCTAGTGCACTAGGTGCATTGAATAGGATCATAGTGAATTAATTTATCCATAACCGTCAGTGGATAAAAGTTTTTCACTTGAAGACAATCGGAGAGTCTATCTCAATCCTGAGATAAATTATGGACTTATGGTTGCAAGTGTTATCATTTGAGCTATCAATGAGTACGATTATATAGCATATTATATCCTCGATAGTTTTCAATAGTGTCTATTGAAACATGACTAATGGACAAGTCAAAATATCCAGGTTCAAAATGTGGTCATATGAGTAAATATGGTAACTTGGAGAGCTATAGGCGGTCTATGTGCTATAGGCGGTCTATGTGCTATAGACGGTCTGTGAGCTCTTGACGATTACTGGTATTCTTCACGAAGATAGACTTTCTCCATTAAGATTGTCTAAGGTATGAATGAGAAATATTAACTTATTCTATCTTTATTTAAGAGTTCAATTTTAGTTCTTTAGTGGAATGAACTAAAATTAATAGATTGGACCTAAGTGAATCATTTGTTGATTATGATTAAGTTATGTCTATTGAAGCTTAAATTTAAATAGCCCGTCAAGATCCCCAATTCACACGAACTTACATGGATCACTTGATATATTCTACCGGACTAAATTAGGGGTCCATCTAGAATTGTATTAAGGCATATGGACTTGTTTATTTTCGTAAGAATGTGTCTAGTTCACATGTGGACTTTTTATTAAGGTCCAATGGATTTAATAAAATAAGAAAAATAATATATATGCCTATATAATGTCATGGGCGGCAAGACTAATATATAAAAGCCTAATATATTATTTTTTATTTTATTTTATTTTATTTTTTAATTAAATGGAAATTAATTAATATGTTGATTAATTAATTATTTAATTAAAAGTCAAATTCTTTTTCCTAATAGGATAAGGTCTCCTAATATTATACTATTGTTAGTAGTATAATTAATATTAAAGATTATATTTGATACGTAGATAAATAAAAGGAATTATTTATCTAGTTAAATTAGGAAATCTTTAATATGGTTGGATTAAGAGTCTTGGTGTACAGTAGAATTCTTCTTTGAAAAAAGATTCTTTTTTACCAAATAAATCCACATAAGGAAATGATTTTTACCAACAAAGTAAATCCTTCTTAGGAAAGGATTTGTGATCCTATATATACCACCTTGATAATTTCAGTTAGCCCTAGAATTCTTAGAGTGAAAATTTCGGCCAACATAAGAAGTTTTTGTGGAGACTTGAAAGAAGAGAATTCTAGAGCATAGAATACTTTCAAGTCTCCACCTATGCTCTAGAATTCGGCCAAGGCATAGGTGGAGACTTGAAAGAAGTTTTTTTTTGGTTTTATAGTAAAAAAAAAATCTTCATCCAACTATAGGGTTTGAATTCGGCCAAGAAGAGAAAAAAGGGGAACGTTTTTGTTTTCGATAGAACACTAGTATCATTTACATCAAAAGGGTTTTGTGTACAAAATCGAATCGGGTTGACGAGAGTTTCAATCAAGTAGATTGATAATTCACAAGTGACCGGGCTTTCTTGGATTTTTCTCTTGGAGGATTATTGTGACTAATAAAGAGAAAGATTTTGTTTGTTTCTATCCTCAGGTATACAATTTAAAGAATGGGAGCCCACAATATTAGGTGATTCACGTTCATGATTGGACTGGAAGATCTTGGGATTCAATTCGGCACAAGTTCAATCGTCACGAGAAAATGTACTATATTTCTTATATACATCAATTAATCTAGGGTCAAGGTTCTTGTTATTAAAAAGGAAAATTTCTTAAATATACTAAACCCTAATTTTCACGCTTCTGTTGAATCGATTTTCCCTACAATTGGTATTATAGCCTGGTTGTACCATTGATTAATTGATGTATGTGTACGTGAATCTTTTTCTTTTTATTGTATATATGCATGTTTTAGAAAGAGATGACACTCTAGGTATTCACACATATATTTACATTGGAATGTATGGATATATATGTTTTATATGTTGTTTGTTATTGCTCAATTTTGGTCATAGAATTTCAATGTATTTTTGTTTTGGGATTGTAACAAGAAGGGTGACCTATCATTGCCAAAATTTCCTTCTTGGTAGTTGCTAAGTTTTTTTTTAAATTATTTTGTTGTTGTAATAAAAAAAAAACTACATTATATTGTAATAAAAAATGCAGTATTTTTTATTTATAATTCTTTTGTAATACATTCAAGTATCGAAGACTCGATGATTTGAAGAGTTGGAAGCAATCGGAACAAGTTTGGGACTGTGCGAGCCATAGCAACAAACGTGCATGCGAAGAGCACGTGGCCACGATTATTGTGGCATGGGCTGCGCACGGCAGCCCTATAAAAACCGTGGGTTGCGCATGGCAGCCCCTTATGGGGTTGTGGGCTACGCACGCCCATGGGAAGGAGCCAAGGGTGCGCACGCCCATGGGTGGCAGTCGAGGGAGTCCAAACGACGAAGGTCACGTGAAGACTTGTTCGCCAAAAATGGAGTTTTTTGTATTCCAAGACATGTAATTACTTGTTTTTCTAGGATGGACCGAAATTGTAGCTATTTATATTTTTGTAAATATTGCAAGGTTCACTCAGGGGAATGTGGGAACTATATTGGTGGGGATGCATTGGCATATCAGGTACTCTGCATGGGGTACTACTGGCTAACCATCCATCAAGACGCAAAGATCTTGGTACAATCATGCAAAGCTTGCCAGAAGACTGCAAAATTGAGTCACCTACCGCTAGAGCGATTATCATCCCTTAGCTCACCATACCCCTTTGCCATATGGGGATTCGACTTGATCGGACCGCTCCCATCTGCTTATGGTCAAGCCAAGCATGCTATCGTGGCAATCGAGTATTTCACAAGATGGGTTGAAATTGGACCACTCTCTCAGATATCAGAAGAAAATACAACTAGCTTTATCAAAAATAATGTGGTTTGCAGGTTCGGAACCCCTCTTGCCATTATAGCTGACCTCGGTAAGCAGTTTGATAATAACTGCTTCAAAAAAGTTTGCGAGGGCTTAGGAATCGATCTTAGGTTAACTTCAGTAGCCTACCCCCAGACTAATGGGCTGGTGGAATCCACCAATAAGACTATAAAGAATCTATTGAAAAAGAAACTACAACAGAAAAATGGTAGATGGGCTGAGGAACTTCCCGAGGTCCTCTGGGCTTACCGTACTATAAGGAGAACAACTACCGAGGAAACGCCCTACTCACTAGCCTTTGGGGTTGAAGAGCCTTCAATGTTGCTAATTTCTAATATGTGATCGACCTACCTGAGACCATGGGAATTTCCAATACCTTCAATGTTGCTGATTTGTTTCAGCATCATGCAGAAGAGCCTCTTTATCCTGAGCCTAACTCGAGGTCGAGTTCTTTGCAAGTAGGGGGGACTGATGTAGAACAAGTGGCTGAGTCCTACATGGCTTGGTGAGACCATCCTAAATCCAAGATTAAATGACCTTAATTGAAGGGAATCGATGAGATCTTCTGAAGTCAAAACCATATGTGTTGAGGCACGTCCTTTTTCGGCCAAATTCCATCATTTAGGCCCCGAAATCACAATTCTTTCCTTTTTGGGAAATTTCCATTTTTGTCATAAGTTGACTTTGATAAGCCAGAATGACCTACCGTTAATTCCGGCTTGTTTATGGTCGTTAGTTTATTTTATTTCCGTCATTTTTGTGATTTCGCTATTTTCGGTAGTTTCGCTATTTATGGCAGCTTTTGGTATGTAATTCCGTTTCTTGTCCAACAAGGATTCAGGTTAGGGTTTTTTACTTTAAATAGTCTTGTAAGCCGAAAGGCTCATTAGTTCATTTTTCAATAAAATTCAGACTAGTTTTTTTATTTTATTTCTGGTGGATTCCAGTTTCAATAGAACTTAGACGTCGGTCTAGTTATTTTTACGTTTTCACTGCGTCACAGACCCTTCTTGGTTGTCATAGCCTGACCAAGGCATCAAGAGCTCTATCAAGCTATATCCTGGTATTTCGATCTGGAGGGCAACTATGCTCTTACACTCAGACACTTCTTAGGGGTCGTAGCCCGACCAAGGCATCAGGAGCGCTATCTAGCTATATCTTGGTATTTTGATCTGGATGGCAACTATGCTCTTACACTCGGATCCTTCTAGGGGGTCGTAGCCTGGCCAAGGCATCAGGAGCACTATCTAGCCATATCCTGGTATTTTGATCCGGATGTTAACTATGCTCTTACACTCGAACCCTTCTTGGGGGTCGTAGCCTAGCCAAGGCATCAGGAGTGCTATCTAGCTTTATCCTAGTATTTCGATCTGGATAGCAACTATGCTCTTACACTCAGACCTTTCTTGGGGGTCGTAGCCTGATCAAGGCATCAAGAGCGTTATCTAGCTATATCCTAGTATTTCGATCTGGACGGCAACTATGCTCTAACACTTAGACCCTTCTTGGGGTCGTAGCCCGACCAAGGCATCAGGAGCGCTATCTAGCTATTTCTTGGTATTTTGATCCAGATGACAACTATGCTCTTACACTCAAATCCTTCTTGGGGGTCGTAGCCTAACCAGGGCATCAGGAGCGCTATCTAGCTATACCCTGGTATTTTGATCCGGATGGCAACTATGCTCTTACACTCAGACCCTTCTTGGGGGTCATAGCCCGGCCAAGGCATCAGGAGCACTATATAGCTATATCCTGGTATTGAGATCTGGATGGCAACAATGCTCTTACACTCAGACCCTTCTTAGGGGTAGTAGCCCGACCAAGGCATCAGGAGCGCTATCTAGCTATACCCTGGTATTTTGATCGGGATGGCAACTATGCTCTTACACTAAGACCCTTCTTGGGGGTCATAGCCCGGCCAAGGCATCAGAAGCACTATCTAGCTATATCCTGGTATTGAGATCTGGATGGCAACAATGCTCTTACACTTAGACCCTTCTTAGGGGTCATAGCCCGACCAAGGCATCAGGAGCGCTATCTAGCTATATCCTGGTATTTCGATCTGGATGGCAACTATGCTATTACACTCAGACCCTTCTTAGGGGTCGTAGCCCGACCAAGGCATGAGGAGCTCTATCTAGCTATATCCTGGTATTTCGATCTGGATGGCAACTATGCTATTACACTCGGATCCTTGTTGGGGGTCATAGCCCGACCAAGGCATCATGAGCGCTATCTAGCTATATCTTGGTATTTGATCCGGATGACAACTATGCTCTGACACTTAGACCCTTCTTGGGGGTCGTAGCCCGGCCAAGGCATCATGAGCGCTATCTAGCTATATCCTGGTATTTCGATCTGGATGGTAACTATGCTCTTACACTCAGACCCTTCCTAGGGTCGTAGCCCGACCAAGACATCAGTAGCACTATCTAGCTATTCCTGGTCTTTTGATCCGGATGGAAACTATGCTCTTACACTCATATCCTTCTTGGGGGAGGCATCAGGGATGATGATGATGCGGCTTCTTCGATCAATCCCTGGTCCCGAGATCTGGATGGCAACTATGCTCTTACGCTGAGACCCTTCTTGACTGGGGGTGGTTCCCGGCTAAGGCATCCGAGGTAGTGAGGAGGCTTCCCTGACCAGTCTCTAGACATAAGGAGATTACTGTCGAAATACTATGGCGATCCTCCTCGAGGGATTAATCCAATTCAGGGCATTAAGAGGGCTATCTAGCTCTCCTAGTCAAGGTGATCCTCTTGGAGGGATTCAATCCGGTCCAGGGCATCAGGAGTGCCGTGTAGCTCTCCTGGTTATGGCGATCCTCCTAGAAATATTTGATTAGGTCTAGGGCATTGGGAGTGCGTGGTAGCTCTCTTGGTGATGGTGATCACATGAGATCTACTATGGATACCGAAATCGAAAGAGATACAAACTCATGGCGAGCTAATACGAAGTTGTATCAATGCATGGTGGTGTCGGTTGATAACCAGTCTCGCTCTAGGAGTTTTTCAATGAGTAGAATCTCTTGAGATGATCTGCATTATGAGTGTAGATAGTAGAATGGCTCTCCGTAGAATGGCTCTCATGCTAGGGTCATCGCCTCGCATACTAGAATACTGAGAAAATATTGAGATTCTAGTCCCTAAGTGATATAACTGGTTTGGAAGTCCGCTTGGGGTAGATGAGAGTCTTCAACAATTGTAATCGAGTTCGAGACCCCACTGTGAACTAATCAGGACCTTTGGGTGCTCCCCGAACGGATCGAGACCTTGATGGCTCACTAGGGCATTGGAAGGCCCAGTATAAATGGGGATGAGCCATCGATATGATAACCTTTGAGAGCAAGCTGGTGTTTGCTAAGGTCGAGCTTGTGCCAACCAAGGAGGATGGTTACTTCTTCATAACCTTCCAGTTAGAGCTGGCTCTACTTCCTTCATTTGACTTAAGAGTCATTAATGGACGGAAAAGGGATGAGATTAAGAAGAAAGCTGCTGAAATGGTTATGTATGTTCCCATCGTAGCTGGCAAGTCTTCGATTACTGAAGCAGACCCGGCTCGAAATCCCATGGTACAGTAGATGATAAATCCAAAGAGGGAGCTTCTCCTTCAAAAAAAGGCCTTAACTGAGGTGGTTGTTTATATGGAAGGTGAGCCCTGGTTGATCCAGAAGTAGATGTTTCAGATAGAGAAAACTTCTCTCTCAGGGGACGTCAAACCAAAATGAGAAGGAGCTGACCATGGTAGCGAGAGGCGCAGTTGTTCTGAATAAAGACATGACCATAATTGAGGCAACCATGGATAATGTGTAGGAAACCCGGGAGTGGATCCAACATGCATATGATGTGGAGAGACTCAGGTCCATGCGTCGTGCCATGCGAGGATTGCTCCGAAAGAGGAGGTAAACTCTTGAAGGAGTGGTTTAAACTCTGCATGGCAGCGCGACTACATTGGGAGCCAATGTGGGTGCTTCATTTGCTGAAGGACGTTTTTGTATTGCTTGCTAGGCAGCTCGAGCTCTTCTTCCCTCTGACCTGATCATCATTGGAGGATGGATACCTTGAATAGATCATAGAGAAAGTTGAGAGTTACCTAGGTCCGCTCTGACTGAAGCAGGAAATTATTGAGATGATGGATGTGCAGATGATGAGAAGGACTTGGTTCCCATTTCTGCTTTCATGTCTAGTCGTGTTGAGGTAGGAATAACCTTGAAGTCCTCTGCTGCTGTAGATGCATGGGGGGCTTCAAGTCTACCCACCTTTCTATCTGAATCTGTCAAAGTAGAGGTCCAGATTGGTGTTACCAAGGTAGGAGAGGTAAGAGAGGTCAAGGCTGATTGAAGTTGATCCAACAAAGGTGGTGGAAACTGGCTTAGAGAGGTAGATCGGGACCAAGATAGCTCACTAGGGCGATGAATGGCCCTATATAAGTGGAGAGGAGACACCGACATAGTAACTGACTGGAGACATGTTCAGGATTATAGAAGTTTCCCAAGACGGATAGAAGACTTTGGACCCTTCCGGGATGAGTGGTGACTCACTTGAGCATTGGATGACCCTATATGAATGGAGATGGGCTACCTATCTGGTACCGGTCTAGAGGCATACTTGGGATTTCAAGGAGCCCCCAAAAATTAAGAGAAAGCTCTGGACCCTCCTCGAATGAACCAAGAATTTAGTGGCTCACGTGACCGGCCTGGTAAAAGAAGTGAGGAGCCCTTTGGCCTTACAGTGAGGCTGCTACTCCAGAGGTTAGCTTAGGCATGTAGAAGGCCTTACCAAGAGTGGGAAACCTCTAGGCTATCCTCGATCAGATCGAGCTTTAGTGGCTTGCTAGGAAGATGAATGACCCGGTACAAATAGAGTGAAGCCACCGGTCTTGTAGCAGTGCTACTTCTCTAGAAGCTTGCTTAGGCACGTAGGTGGCCTTACCAAATGTGGGAAGCTTCTGAGACCTCCTCGATCGGATCGGATCGGGCTTCGGTGGCTTGCTAGAGCAGTGAATGGCCTGGTAAATATGGAGCGAAGCCACTAGTCTGGTACTGGTCCTGAAGCATGCTTGGGATCTTTGTAGGCCCCTGCAATTGAAATGTGGCTCTGGACCCTCTTGGAGTGAACCGAGAGTTTAGTGGTTCACTTGGGCGTTGACTGGCCCGATGCACGAGGCATGGAACCACTAATCTTCTACTGGTCATGCTGCTCTAGAAGCTACACAGTTGAGTTGGCTTCTTAGATTTAAGAGTCGATCTGCTACCGCTACTAGGAGCTTCTGAAGAGTGGATACAGTGACATGAAGGGTCTCGTATGACCAGGTCCAAGTCCCACGGATCTACTGGATAAGAAGTCTACCGGTAGCAGAGCAAATCTTCTGTAAAGAAGCAAGAGAGGTGCAGTTCTACTGTATAGGAGATCTCGATGTATCAGAATGGTTCAACTATATAGGAGATCTTCAAGCGGGGAGCTACTGTATTGGAGCTCCACGATTATCTGAGCAGGTTCCATTCATAGGAGTAGCATAATGAACTGGTTCCACTAGGAATCCCACGAACCATATTTGCTCCATAATGAACGAAACTCGTTAAATGATAAAATGAGCACCACATGCAATGCATAGGCGATATAGACAAGTATGGAGAAAAGACATCGTATATAGTAAATGATATTTCATGAATAATGAATCTGTTACCTCGATAGTATAATGATACTCATGTAGAGACATAGAGGCTTTCAAAAGGGGTATGGAAACTTCAACAGACGGCGCCAGAAAGTGTTAACGGGAAATTTGCTTAGGATGAGAAATCCCTATTAAAACCCTCGAGACCACTACCAAGGAGGTGGTGGCCGAGGTTGGTATCGCTGATACCTGACCTGATCTTGTATAAATATGAAGGACGATGAAACAGGAGGTAAAAGACAAGCCATCCCGCCCGTCGGGCTCCGTGCTTATGAAGTAGATCTAGGGAGCTCGAGGTTCTCTTGCTGATGCGAAGGGGGTGATAATGGACCATGTTCCTCTGTCAGGGTCGGAGCCTGTTCTGGTACCCAAAGCCTGGTTCTGAAGCCCGATTGCTTCCTGTAATACCCTGACCTCGATAGCAAGTAAGAAGGGGGGCTTATTTAGCTCCAGTGTCGGAAAGCTCGATTTCTTCCATAGAGAGGATACAGGAGAGCTCCTAGACTCCCTTCGAACTGGTCTGGGCGGTTTCTCTTCATCTTGATGTGCGACTTTGGCGTGTAGATGAGAGGATAAGAGCGTTAGGTTCAGCGGGGTAGAAATCTAGATTCGGTTCCTTAGGTCTTCGTTGTTGTTTCCCGATCTCATGTAAGAAAGATTAGAGGGCTATGACCAATGGGGTCGGTACCTAGCCCGTATACACACATGCATAATAAAGTAGATAATAGGAAAAACACAAGTCTTATGTAGATGAAGGTGGACTGACCAATGGGGGAAAAAGCATCACGAGTGATCACATGCTGAAAATCCTTAGGCAGTATCCAGAGAAAGGAGGAATACCCTTTCTTGTATATATATCATGCGATTCACCGAGGAGGTTGCAAAGATGTCAAAGTAGTACAACGTATATGCTCCTGGGAGCTTACAACAATAAGTGTTTACCGACACCAGTATTTTCCTTGTCGGGGTACATATACAATGATGATGTAGAGAGAACTTTAAACGAAGCATGTGTCTTCTGTCATTGATCAGAGAGTGCTACAATATGCCTTTTAGAGGCATATTTATAAATGATGACCGCCTTGGCGTGCAATCCCGGGACTCTTCAATTAGTCTTTATTTCCTTATCGAATACGATCCTTCCTTTAATGTAGTTGATCGGCTTGTAGCTATTATCTCGGAGAAGATATGATTGTTTCCTCTTTGGACTCTTTCTTCCTTGATAGGCAGGATTTTCTGTTATAGTTGACCCCCAATAATCGGTTGTGGAGGATATCTTGGACGAAAAGGTATTTGTTTCCTCTTTGGACTCTTTCACTAATGATGGCCATTAAAGAGTTGAATATTCTCTTATTAATGGTGTTGATCATGTCATTAACTGGGTTGACTGCCTCCATTAATGTTGTTGACCTCATTAATGGTACTTTAAATGTCATGGAAGTCAACCCTCTCTTCCTACGTTACCGAGAGGAGAGCTCTAGTTCTGTATGTCACTTTGGAAAGATACTTCATGGAGGTTACCCGAGGTGACATTTGATATTCCTTGAGGGCGAGGTATTTTAGGATCCAGTACACAAGCGGGGTCCCCTGGGGACCTCTCGATTGTCACGGAGCTGGATGCTGGTTTTCCCATGGAGCTTGTGCTAACCATTTTAGATGCGAAATATCCCATTGGGTTCCAATCTTGTAGTTGGGAGCTTGGTTTCGCTACGTCGAGCTTTATCATAGAGCTTGACCTAATTATGCAAGCTTCCTAGCGGAGTAGCGGGCTTGGCTAGTAGGCCCTGGTAAGTTGTTTGCCATAAACAGGAGACCTTGGCTCGTTTCTAGAAGGGTTAAGAGGTACGCTCGAGTACTGCTCTTGTTACTTGATTTAACCATACCAGGATCTACAGTGGATCTTGGCACTTTTGGTGATGATACGGCTTTACGGGTTTCTTTCTTTAATGCTCAGACAAGTTGAGATTATACCTCGACGAGGCAGAAGGGCCTTTGCAAGACAATTTCGGCACCTTGAAGGTCTCCTAGTTAAAGTAGAGATAGTAGGAAGCTCTAGGAGAATGTCACGAGATACCTTGATGTCGGGGGACGCAGGTCCTTTCACGTCTACCTAGCTTCGGGCTTTATCCTGGTATAAGGAGCTTGATGCAGTTTCGTCAGGCTTTATTTGGTAAGCCTGGAAACGTGTGAGATGCTCAAATGGTATGGGCGGCCTCGCCTTGCTCCTGTAGGATCGTGTGGTAGCTCAACCTCGGGAACTTTGATACCCCGTCATACAAGCCTGAATTCGGACCTTTGCGGGAAGGCTGGGTAGTGGAAAATTCTTCTTTGGTCCCTTGCCAAATTTTGCTATTAACAATATATATATATATATTATAATAATATATAAAAATATATTAAATATTAATACATAGATGTTGACAGGAAATTTGCTCGGGATGAGAAATTTCTCGAGACCACTACCACGAAAGTGGTGGCCGGGGTCGGTACCGTTGATACCTGACCTGTTGTGATGTAAACGATAGGTTGGATCGTAGTAATAATAAATTGGAACTTTTGTTATTGATATATTGCTTTGAAAATATAAATCACTCCCTTATATGCTCACAGTCTCTCTAAGATGTAGGGTGGTGGCAACTCTGTGCATATCGAATAGTGGAAACGTAGGTGGCCGTGTTCTGAATACAAAATTTAGGCCTTCCCCTTTTATTTTCTTTTTCTCTTCTCTCTGCTTCTATGTATGATTTTATGTCTATGTCCTCTATTTTGTTATGCTTTGGCCCTATTTATATAAGGTTATAATAGGTTTGAATTTGCTGATATCCCGCCGTAATCCTTCAAATCCGTTTCCTCCTTATCTAGCGGGATCCTTCATTCAAAAGTTGTTGACCCCGAGTAAATAACGGAAGCGATGATTTTGTCAACATGAAAGAGTTTGTTTCCTCTTTGGGATCAAACTCTTGGCTCGCACGTATACGGGATTGAAAGTTATCTCCTTCTGGATATGATCTTGTATGTTATCACGGGATGGGGTGCCATGGAGGCTACCCAACTAGTTTCCCGTTATCCCATAGAGCGAGGTAGATCCCTGCTTCGGCGGTGATCCCTGCTTCAGCGGTGATCCCTGCTTCGGCGGTGATCCCTCCTTTCGAACCCAGGGTCATCCCTGATTCCACCGTCAACCCTCCGTCGATTAGCCATCTTTGGGACAAATACGGTATCCTTGATACCGTTACCCTCACTGTTCCCCACAGGAACTATGACATTTTTAGCCCGTCCAAAGGCGTACTCCATATCCACGTCGTAGCTTTCGAGAGCGGGGTGAGGCTCCCTCTCCACCCTACCCTTCGGCGAGATCTTAATGCCTTTCAGTTAGCTTAGCTCCAATTGATGCCCGGCTTCTAGAGGCATCTAGTTGGCTTCCATGTGTTATGGAGGGAGCAATGCAAGGTGAGCGGTGTAACTAGGGAGCCTGGGGCTGAGGAACTCGCCTTCCTTTTCCAGATAGGTAGCCTGGCTGGGGTTCCTCGAGGCCAATTCTACGCCAAGGCCAAGAACAAGTTTAGTTTTATCATCCCCAGGGCTTCAAAGAAAGACCTCACTTGGAAAGAGGAGTGGGTATTGGCAAGGGGAGACTGGGGGAGCTCTGTATTCATTGGCGGGCATGAGCTCGAGGTTCCCACCGCCTTTAGTGACAAACCCTCATGGGGTCGGGATTCCTTGCCCGCTGAGTCTGAAGCCGTGTTGAAGACCATCCTGGCCCGAAATTACTTAAATTTGAAGTTTTAAACCGCTGACCCCTTCGATCCCTGCAGGGTTAACAAGTACCTGCGGATCTCCGATCCTCATAAGTATCTAGCTCTATCCTGTTTTTAAATTGTTGGATGGTTCAGTTCTGATGATATTAATCCCTTTCTTAATAGTGTTTGTTGTTGCTCTAGCTTCTCGAGAAGCCCGGTAAGCTGGGATCCCTCATTTTCCTTCCAGATCATCCCCTGGAGCTCTCTCGGCTACTCCGAGGAAGAAGGGTCAACCACTAAGGTAGCTGCCCCGCTCATTCCTTCCCCCTCACATTCCCAAGTGAAGTCCAAGATGGCTCTTCTTGCATCTCGGGGAGCAAAGGCTCTAAGCAGAGAAGAGTCTACCTCTCAAGTCACCAATAAGTCCACTCCTGCCCCTTCACCAGTAGTTTCTGCTTCAACCGATGCTTCCCCAGTCACATTATCCCTCTCTGCTGATACGATTATATCCCGGGAAATCCAGGTTCCCAAAGAGTCCGAATCCGATATTCTGGAGGTCGCCCCTTCTCGCCGTTACCAGCAATAGAGCTCGTCGGGTCAGGACGAGGTCCTGAAGCAATTTGTTGCATCCTGTCCAGACGGTGGGCTTTCTAGGATGACCTCGATGCCCGTGGACATCATGATTACTAAAGGGTCTGCCCTTCTAGCTGAGGTAATCATTGCTTTTACTTCCCAATTCAGCAGTTTGATTTATCATTTTCTAACATGAATTTCTTTTGCAAGCCTTAAAGTTTCAAGTAGCCATGAGACATCAAGTGGCCTCCCTCCGCGATCGGGGCAGTCAAGGCTGAGGCTGAGCGGGTCATGGGGTTGCTTGCCCAGGCTTAAACCCTGATCCAGGAGATGACTTCTAGCCAGCACGGAATGGAAGCACAACTAGCCGAGCTCCAGTGCGACCACGAGAGGTTAAAACTGGATTTTGATCAGGAAACTCTCTGGTCAAAGCGACGAGCCAGCTGGAAGAATGATTGGAAGAGAGAGGCACGGGCACTGGATGTCGAGAACCAAACTCTGCAGGCCTAAGTTACCAAGCTCCAGGCCGAGGTGGAAGCCTCTTTTAATGAGGGGTATTTCTATACCTCCTATCACGTTGTAGAGGCTCTTCCTCCCCCATTCGATCTCTTCAGCATCTAGTCCTAGCGGTTATGTCACAGGCTGCAGAGATGTTTTGCGCCAAAAATGATGGAGCTGGTCCTTCCATTGGGAAGAGAGCTGGGAAACGGCTGGAGGTGCCAGATCTGCCTCCTCCTGTTCCAACCTTTCCAGTATCTGGTCCTAGCGAATCTTCGAGGGGGATCCAAGCCGAGGAGCCAGAAGGAGGCCTTGCTAAAGCCCGAGATCCCCCCACAATGCTCTTAAGGCGGGATTATACATAAGTCAGTGACCATCCTTCTTGATGTAGTTATACCGCCTGAGGTTATGTCGGTGATCAATGAAGTTGTGGAGGAGGATTCTGTTGTCCACGAAGCAGTAGAGGCGGATCCCTTAGAGGAGGCGGTGGAGGCGGAAGACGCAGCTGTCCAACACGAGCTACCATTAGAGAGGGAGCAAAGGGCGAGGTTCATTCTATGGAGGAGGAGGCTGAAAGCCATCAGGAAGATGAATAAGTTTGAATTCTCTCTTTTGTGATTCATTTTGAATGCCCGGAAAGGGGGGTGGGCATCCCATCTTTAAACGTGTGTGACCCTTTATTATTTTTTTCGTTTTGTAGCCCAGAATCAGGGGTTGGGCTCCCTGCTTGATGTAGCCTTATTGGGGAATAGGCTCCCCAATACATTTATAAATTCTAACTTTAGATCCAGTTCATTCCCCAACTTGCATGTATTTCCTCGATCTTCCTCTAGGTCCTGGTGTTCACATCACATTGACTTATCAAGATAAGAACACTCAAAGTCTTTGGTTGGTGGTCCCCTAGTTTGACCGTATGCCTGTTGTTAATAGTGAAATTTGGCCATGTGTCAAAGATAAATTTTCCACCCATAATCAATAATCATGAAGCCCGGAAAGACCGTAAAGCCACCCCGTAGAAGTAGGGAAGGCCGACTTATCTTTAAAACTACCAGAAAACAAGCCAGACGCGACCTAGACGAGCCCCCACAAGAGTACTGGAGCCCGGGCTTCTCCAAGCCATTTATCGAGGAACCTCGGCTCTGAGGTCGAGCTTCACAACCGCCCAGTGAATGCCAGGGGAAGTCTCTAGGCTCAAGAGACATTCGAAAGAAGCTCGCCAACCTCTCCAGAAGCTCGATGTCCTTGCTGGACGTAAAAGAAGAATCACTCCTAATTCTACACTACCCCAGCTACCTCCTAAGAAGGTCTACAAGAGCGCCTCAAGCCCCCAAGGGTTAGGGAAAATCCATCATAAGCTTCTAAGAACAGAGCCAAAGTAGGGATCTACCTCGCTCTACTAGACAACAGGCAGCTGGTAGGGTGACCTCCACGAAGATTCATGGCACGAGTGCACACATGATCTTCTCCACAAAATATTTGCATGCACGTCAAGAGTTTGATTCAAAAAAGGGAACAAACTTATCTCCGTCAACGATATCATCGAATCCAGTAACAATTCAAATTCAAATTCAAATTCAAATGGCGAATCCCGCCCGATAAGAAGGGAACGGATTCATGGGATCACGAAAAAGTATTTGCGAACTAAAACCTACATGGGTGATATATATATGTGAGGCCAAGCATGGTAGAAAAAGGGGAACGACAGATACAAAAATACAACAACATATAACATAAAAAACAAAGATATATATATATATATATAAATATATATATATATATATATATATATATATATATATATATATATATTGTTAACGAGAAATTTGTTTAGGATGAGAAATCCCCATTAACACCCTCGAGACCACTACCACAGAGGTGGTGGCCGAGGTTGGTATTGTTGATACCTGACATGATCTTGTATGAATATATATGATGATGAAACAGGAGGTAAGAGACAAGTCATCCCGCCCGTCGGGCTTCGTGCTTATGAAGTAGATCTGGGGAGCTTGAGGTTCTCTTGCTGGTGTGAAGAGGTTGATCTTAGTCCAGGTCCAAGTTCTGGTCATCAGTCAGGGTCGGAGCCGGTCATTGTACCTGGAGCTCGATTCCTTCCTGTAATTCCCCGTCCTAGATAGCAAGTAAGGAGGGGGCTTATCTAGCTCCAGTGTCGGAGAGCTCGATTTCTGGCATAAAGATGATGCAGGAAAGCCTTCCATCAAGATGGTCTAGGTGTTTCTTCTCATCTTGATATGCGACTTTAGCATGCAGATGGAAAGATAAGAGCGCTAGGTCCAGCGAGGTAGGAAACTAGCTCGCACTCATATACGCATGCATTACACAGGACACAAGTAAGAGAAACATAAATCTTTTGTAGAGAGAGGTGGACCGACCAAGGGGGAAAAAGCATCACGAGTGATCACATGCTGAAAAACCCCAAGGCAGTATCCAAAGGAAAGAGGAATACCCTTCCTTATGTATATATCAAAGAATTCTCTGGGGAGCTTACAAGGATGGTGAAGTAATACAACGTAGTTGCTCCGGAGAGCTTACAATGGTGGTCGAATGTAGACCGATATTTTCCCGGTTGGGGTACACATATAATGATGATGTAGAGAGAACTTTTAATGAAGCATGTGTATTTTGTCCTTGATCAGAGCCCGATCGCAATATGCCTTTTACATGCATATTTATACATGATGACCTCCTTGGCGTGTAAGTCCGGGACTCTTCAATTAGTCTTTGTTTCCGTATCGAATACGATCCTTCCTTTAATGTAGTTAATCGGCTTGTAGCTATTATCTCGGAGAAGATATGATTGTTTCTTCTTCGGACTCTTCCTTCCTTGATAGGCAGGATTTTCTGTTATAGTTGACCCTGAATAATCGGTTGTGGAGGATATCTTGGAGGAAAACGTATTTGTTTCCTCTTTGGGCTCTTTCACTAATGATGGCTATTAAAGAGTTGAATATTCTCTTATTAATGGTGTTGATCATGTCATTAACTGGGTTGACTGCCTCCATTAATGCGGTTGACCTTATTAATGGTACTTTAATTGTCATGGAAGTCAATCCTCTCTTCCTACATTACCGAAAGGAGAGCTCTAGTTCTGCATGTCACTTTAGAGAGGTACTTCATGGAGGTTACCTGAGGTGACATTTGATATTCCTTGAGGGCGTGGGACCTTAGGATCCAGTACACTGCGGGGTCCCCCGAGAACCTCTCGATTGTCACGGAGTTAGATACTGGTCTTCCCATGGAGCTTGTACTAACAATTTTAAAGGCGAAATATCCCATTGGGTTCCAACCTTGTAGTTGGGAGCTTGGTTCAGCTATGCCGAGCTTTATCATGGAGCTTGACCTAATTATGCAGGCTTCCTAGCGGGGTAGCGGCTTGGCCAGCAGGCCCTGGTAAGGTGTTTTCCATAAACATGCGACCTTGGCTCGCTTCTGGAAGGGTGGAGAGGTACGCTCGAGTACTGCTCTTGCTACATGATTTAACCATACCAGGATCTACAGTGGATCTTGGCGCTTTTTGTGACGACAAGGCTTTACGGGCTTCTTCCTTTTATGCTCAGACAGGTCAAGATTATACCTCGATGAGGCAGGAGTGCCTTTGCAATACAAGTTCAGTACCTTGAAGGTCTCCTAGTGAAAGTAGAAATAGTAGCAAGCTCTAGGAGAGTGTCACGAGATACCTTGATGTCGGGGGACCCAGGTCCTTTCATGTCTACCTAGCTTCGGGCTTTATCCTGGTATAAGGAGCTTGACGCGGTCTCGTCTGGCTTTATTTGGTAAGCCTGGACACGTACGAGATGCTCAAATGGTGTGGGCGGCCTCGTCTTGCTCCTGTAGGATCGCGTGGTAGCTCGACCTCGGGAACCTTGATACCCCGTCATACAAACCTGAATTTGGACCCTTGCGGGAAGGTTGGGAAGTGGAAAATTCTTTTTTGGCCCCTAGCCAAATTTTGCTATTAACAGAAGTTCCTTTTGACTTGAACACCGGTAAGCATCTGAGGTTGGAGTCTAGATCTTGTACTACATGAAGAATTTTGCTTGACCATTTTTACTGGTAACCAATATCGTTCCCAATGATTGGCTTTTGAGAACCGGGGTACTATTCATTCTTGCAAAATAAATGAGTGTATTGCTCGATCATGTCGGATAATTCTTTTGCGATTAATATGGGTACCTAGAGTTCCTTTTCCAGGAATCACGGTACTTATATGACCTGGCGAAATGATTCTGGTAGGCATCTATGCCATCTAGATCCTTTCTAGCGGGGTTGACCCGGCCAAGACAGCAGGATGACCTTTTGGTTGTTCTGATCTCTTGATCTAGCAGGTAACTATGCTCCTATGCTCAGATCCTTCTTAGAGGTCGTAGCCAGACCAAGGTATCAGGAGCGCTATCTAGCTATATCCTGGTATCGAGATCTGGATGGCAACAATCCTCTTATACTCAGATCCTTCTTGGGTATTGTAGCCTGATCAAGGCATCATAAGAGATATCTAGGTATATCCTGGTATCGAGATCTGGATGGCAACAATGTTCTTACACTCAGATCCTTCTTAGGCATTGTTGCTAGACTAAGGCATCAGGAGAGCAATCTAGCTATTTCCTAGTCTCGAGATCTTGATGACAACAATGCTCTTACACTCAGACCTTTCCTGGGGGTCCTAGCCCGACCAAGGCATCAGGAGCGCTATCTAGCTATATCCTGGTATTTTGATCCGGATGGCAACTATGCTCTTACACTCAGACCCTTCTTGGGGGTCGTAGACCGACCAAGGCATCAGGAGCGCTATCTAGCTATATCCTTGTATTTTGATCCGAATGGAAACTATGCTCTTACACTCAGACCCTTCTTGCGGGTTGTAGCCCGACCAAGGCATCAGGAGCGCTATCTAGCTATATCCTGGTATTTTTATCCGGATGGCAACTATGCTCTTACACTCAGACCCTTCTTGAAGTCGTAGCCTGTCGAAGGCATCAGGAGCGCTATCTAGCTATATCCTGGTATTTTGATCCGGATGGCAACTATGCTCTTAAACTCAGACCTTTCTTGGGGGTCGTAGCCCGACCAAGGCATCAGGAGCACTATCTAGCTATATCCTGGTATTTCAATCCGGATGGCAACTATGCTCTTACACTCAGACCCTTCTTAGGGGTCGTAGCCTGACCAAGGCATCAGAAGCGCTATCTAGCTATATCCTGGTATTTTGATCCAGATGGCAACTATGCTCTTACACTCAGACCCTTCTTGGGGGTCGTAGCCCGACCAAGGCATTTGGAGCGCTATCTAGCTATATCCTGGTATTTTGATCTGGATGGCAACTATGCTCTTACACTCAGTCCCTTCTTAGTGGTCGTAGCCCGACCAAGGCATCTGGAGCGCTATCTAGCTATATCCTGGAATTTTGATCCGGATGGCAACTATGCTCTTACACTCGGATCCTTCTTGAGGGAGGTCACCTGACCAAGGCATCATGGGTGATGAGGGGGTTTTCCTGATCAATCCTTGGTCTCAAGATCCGGATGGCAACTGTGCTGTTACACTCAAACCCTTCTTGGTAGGGGGTGGTGCCCGGCCGAGGCATCAGGATCTTTATCAAGATTTTTCCTGGTCTCGAGATGATCATTGTCAAATTACCATGGCGATCCTCTTGGAGGGATTAATCCAGCTCGGGGCATTAGGAGGGCTATCTATCTCTCCTAGTCAATGTGATCCACTTGAGGGATTCGAATTGGTCCAGGGCATCAGGAGTGCGGTGTAGCTCTCCTGGTAATGGTCATCCTCCTGAAAGGATTTATTATGGATACCAAAGTCGAAAGAGATGCAAACTCATGGCGAGCTGATGCAAAGTTGTATTGATGCATAGTGGTATTAGTTGATAACCTGTCTCGCTCTAGGAGTTTTTTAATGAGTAAAATCTCTTGAGATGATCTGCATTATGAGTGTAGATAATAGAATGGCTCTCCGTAAAAGACGTTTTTTATTACGAACTAGAGGAATTGTCTCACGCTAGGGTCATCGCCCTTTTAACTGGAGTACTGAGAAAATATTGTGCTTCTAGTCCCCAAGTTATGTAACCGGTTTGGAAGTCCGCTTGGGGTAGATGAGAGTTTTTAACAATCGTAATGGAGCTTGAGACCCCATTGTGAACGAATCAGGACCTTTAGATGCTCCCCGAACTGATCGAGACCTCGATGGCTTACTAGAGCATTGGAAGGCCCCGTACAAATGGAGAGAAGCCATCGGTATGATAATCTCCAAGAGCAAGTAGGTGTTTGCTAAGGTCAAGCTCGTGCCAGCCAAGGAGGATGGTTACTTCTTCAACCCACGACCACATAGTTAGAGTGGTTTAAACTCTGCATGGCAGCGTGGCTACCTTGGGTGCCAAGGTGGGTGCTTCATTTGGTGAAGGACGCTTCTTTGTTGCTTACTAGGCAGCTCGAGCTCTCCTTCCCTCTGGCCTGATTATCATTGGAGGATGGATACCATGAATAGATCACAGAGAAAGATAAGAGTTACTTGGGTCCGCTCTGACTGAAGCCTGAAATTATTGAGATGATGGATGCGTAGATGATGAGGAGGACTTAGTTCCCATTCCTACTTTCATGTCTAGTCGTGTTGAGGTAGGAACTACCTCGAAGTCTTTTGCTGTTGCAGATGCATGGGGGGCTTCAAGTATGCCTACCTTTCTATCTGAATCTGTCAAAGTAAAGGTTCAGATTGGTGTTACCAAGGTAAAAGAGGTAAGAGCGATATAAGAGATCTCGATTAATCCAACTGATGAGATGGAGGTCAAGGCTGATTTAATTTGATACAACCAAGGTGGTGGAAGCTGGCTTAGAGAGGTAGATCGGGACCAAGGTAGCTCGCTAGGGCTATGAATGGCTCCATACAAGTGTAGAGAAGACATCAGCCTAGTAACTGTCTGCAGACATGCTTGGGATTCTAGAAGTTTCCTGCGACACAGAGAAGACTTTAGACCCCTACGGGATGAATGGTGACTCACTTGAGCATTAGAAGACCCTATATGAATAGAGATGGGCTACCTGTCTGGTACCGGTCCAGAGGAATACTTGGGATTTCAAGGAGCCCCCAATAACTGAGAGAAAGCTCTGGACCATGTTGGAACGAAACAGGAGCTCAGTGGCTCAATTGGGCGTTGACCGACCCTGTATAAGTAGTGAGGAGCCACTTGGCCTTACAGTGAGGCTGTTGCTCCAGAGGTTAGCTTTGGGATGTAGGAGGCCTTACCAAGAGTGGGAAACCTCTAGGATGTCTTTGATCAGATCGGGTTTCAATATATTGTAAGGGCGATGAATGACCCGGTACATATAGAGCGAAGCCACCGGTCTTGTAGCAGGGCTACTACTCTAGAAGCTCGCTTAGGCACGTAAGTGGCCTTACCAAATGGGGAAAGCTTCTGAGACCTCCTAGATCGGATCGGGCTTTTATGGCTTGCTAGGGCGGTGAGTGGCCCGGGAAACATGAAGCCACCGGTCTGGTACTGGTCCAGAAGCATGCTTGGGGTCTTTAGAGTCACTTCAATTGAAATAAAGCTCTAGACCATGCTGGAACGAAATTAGGAGCTCAGTGGCTCGATTGGTCGTTGACCGGCGCTGTATAAGAAGTGAGGAGCCACTTGGCCTTACAGTAAGGCTGCTGCTCTAGAGGTTAGCTTAGGCATGTAGGAGGCCTTACCAAGAGTGGGAAACCTCTGGGCTCTCCTCGATCAGATCGGGCTTCGATGGCTTGCTAGGGCGATGAATGACCCGGTACATATAGAGTGAATCCATCGGTCTTGTAGCGGTGCTACTACTCTAGAAGCTTGCTTAGGCACATATGTGGCCTTACCAAATGGGGAAAGCTTCTGATACCTATTCAATCGGATCGGGCTTCAGTGGCTTGCCAGGGCGGTAAATGGCCTGGTAAACATGAAGCCACCGGTCTGGTACTGGTCCAGAAGCATGTTTGGGATCTTTGGAGTCCCTTGCAATTGAAATGAAGCTTTGGACCATGCTGGAACGAAATTAAGAGCTCAATGGCTCGATTGGGCATTGACCGACCCTGTATAAGAATTGAGAGCCACTTGGCCTTACGGTGAGGCTGCTGCTCCAAAGGTTAGCTTAGGCATGTAGGAGGCCTTACTAAGAGTGGGAAACCTCTGGGCTCTCCTCAATCAGATCAGGCTTCGGTGGCTTGCTAGGGCAATGAATGACCCGTTATATATAGAGCGAAGCCACCGGTCTTGTAGTGGTGCTACTGCTCTAGAAGCTTGCTTAGGTACATAGGTGGCCTTACCGAATGGGGAAAGCTTGTGAGACCTCCTCGATCGGATCGGGCTTCTGTGGCTTGCTAGGGTGGTGAATGGCCTGGTAAACATGAAGCCACCGGTTTGGTACTGGTCCAGAAGCATGCTTGGGATCTTTGGAGTCCCCTGTAATTGAAATGAAACTCTGGACCATGCTGGAACGAAATAGGAGTTCAGTGGCTCTATTGGGCATTGACCGGCCCTGTATAAGAAGTGAGGAGCCACTTGGCCTTAGAGTAAGGCTGCTGCTCTAAAGGTTAGCTTAGGCATGTAGAAGGCCTTACCAAGAGTGGGAAACCTCTGGGCTCTCCTCGATCAGATAGAGCTTTGGTGGCTTGCCAGGACAATGAATGACCCGGTACATATAGAGCGAAGCCACCGGTCTTGTAGCGGTGCTACTACTCTAGAAGCTTGCTTAGGCACGTAGGTGGCCTTACCAAATGTGGAAAGCTTCTGAGACCTCATCGATCGGATCAGGCTTCTATGGCTTGCTAGGGCGGTGAATGGCCCAGTAAACATGAAGCCACCGGTCTAGTACTGGTCTAGAAGCATGCTTGGGATCTTTGTATTCCCCTACAATTGAAATGAATGCTCTGGACCCTGCTGGAATGAATCAGGAGCTCAGTGGCTAACTTGAGCATTGACCGGCCCGGTACACTAAGTGAGGAGCCATTAAGCCTCTACTGGTGATGTTGCTCTAAAGGCTACATATCTGAGTTGGCTTCTCGGATTCATGAGTTGACCTGCTACAACTATCTAGGAGCTTACGAAGGGCAGACCTGGAGGCATGAGGGGATCCGTATGAACAGGTCGAAGCCTAGTGGACCTGCTGGATAAATGATACACTAGTGGCGGAGCGAATTTGTTGTAGAAGAGTAGGAGAGGTGCAGTTCTATTGTATAGGAGCTCTCGATGTATCAGAATGGTTCAGCTATATAGGAGATCTTCAAGCGGGGAGCTACTGTATTGGAGCTCCACGATTATCTGAGTAGGTTCGCTTCATAGGAGTAGCATAATGAACTGGTTCCACCAGAAATCCCACGTACCATATTTTCTCAACAATGAACGAAACTCGTTAAATGATAAAATGAGCACCACATGCGATGCATAAGCGATATAGACAAGTTTGGAGAAAGGACATCATATATAGTAAATGATATTTCATGAATAATAAATCTGTTACCTCGATAGTATAATGATACTAATGTAGAGACATAGAGGCTTTCAAAAGAGGTGTGGAAATTTCCCATAGACGGCGCCAGAAAGTGTTAACGGGAAATTGGTTTAGGATGAGAAATCTCCATTAACACCCTTTAGACCACTACCACGGAGGTAGTGGCCGGGGTTGGTATCGTTGATACCTGACTTAATCTTGTATAAATATGAAGTAGGATGAAACAGGAAGTAGGAGACAAGCCATCCCGCCCGTCGGGTGTCGTGCTTATGAAGTAGATCTGGGGAGCTCAAGGAGACAAGCCATCCCGCCCGTCTGGCTTTATGCTTATGAAGTAGATATGGGGAGCTTGAGGTTCTCTTGCTGGTGTGAATGGGTTGATCTTTGTCCTGGTCCTAGTCCTGGTCCTATTCCTGGTCCTAGTCCTAGTCCTATTCCTGGTCCTGGTCCTGGTCCTTGTCTTCGGTCGGGGTAGGAGCACGTCATGGTACCTGGACCCCGGTTCTGAAGCCCGATTCCTTCCTATAATTCCCCGACCTAGATAGCAAATAAGGAGGGCTATCTAGCTCCTTATCTAGCTCAAGTGTCAGAGAGCTCGATTTCTGCCATAAAGATGATGCCAGAGAGCCCATCGACTTCTTTCAAGCTGGTCTGGGTGGTTTCTGATCAATCTTGATATGCGACTTTAGCATGTAGATGGGAAGATAAGAGCGCTAGGTCCAATGAGGTAGGAATTTAGCTCGCACTCATATACGCATGCATTACACAGGACACAAGTAAGAGAAACACAAATCTTTTGTAGAGGGGGGTGGACTGACCAAGGGGGAAAAAGCATCACGAGTGATCACATGCTGAAAAACCCCAATGAAGTATATGGAGGAAGGAGGAATACCCTTCCTTATGTATATATCAAATAATGCTCCGGGGAGCTTACAAGGATGGTGAAGTAATACAACGTAGTTGCTCCAGAGAGCTTACAATGATGGTCGAATGAAGACCGATATTTTCCCGGTCGGGGTACACATATAATGATGATGTAGAGAGAACTTTTAATGAAGCATGTGTCTTCTGTCATTGATTAGAGCCCGATCGCAATATGCCTTTTACAGGCATATTTATACATGATGACCACATTGGCGTGCTAGTCCGGGACTCTTCAATTAGTCTTGGTTTCCTTATCGAATATGATCATTCCTTTAATGTAGTTGATCGGCTTGTAGCTATTATCTAGGAGAAGATATGATTGTTTCTTCTTCGGACTCTTCCTTCCTTGATAGGCAGGATTTTCTGTTATAGTTAACCCCCAATAATCGGTTGTGGAGGATATCTTAGAGGAAAAGGTATTTGTTTCCTCTTTGGACTCTTTCATTAATGATGGCCATTAAAGAGTTGAATATTCTCTTATTAATGGTGTTGATCATGTCATTAACTGGGTTGACTGCCTCCATTAATGCGGTTAACCTCATTAATGGTACTTTAAATGTCATGGAAGTCAATCCTCTCTTCCTACGTTGCCGAGAGGAGAGCTCTAGTTCTGCATGTAACTTTGGAGAGGTACTTCATGGAGGTTACCTGAGGTGACATTTGATATTCCTTGAGGGCGGGGTACTCTAACATCCAGTCCACTAGCGGGGTCCCCCGGGGACCTCTCGATTGTCACGGAGCTAGATGCTGGTCTTCCCATGGAGCTTGTGCTAACCATTTTAGAGGCGAAATATCCCATTGGGTTCCAACCTTGTAGTTGGGAGCTTGGTTCAACTACGCTGAGCTTTATCATGGAGCTTGACCTAATTATGCAGGCTTCCTAGCGGGGTAGCGGGGTAGCGGACTTGGCTAGCAGGCCCTAGTAAGGTGTTTTCCATAAACAGGCGACCTTGGATGGCTTCTGAAAGGGTGGAGAGGTACGCTCGAGTACTGCTCTTGCTACTTGACTTAACCATACCAGGATCTACAGTGAATCTTGGCGCTTTTGGTGATGACGGGGCTTTACGGGCTTCTTCCTTTTATCTCGGACAGGTCAAGATTATACCTCGACGAGGTAGGAGTGCCTTTGCAAGACAAGTTCTGTACCTTGAAGGTCTCTTAGTGAAAGTAGAGATAGTAGCAAGCTCTAGGAGAGTGTCACGAGAAACCTTGATGTCGAGGGACCCATGTCCTTTCGCGTCGACCTAGCTTCGGGCTTTATCCTGGTATAAGGAGCTTGACACGGTCTTGTCGAGCTTTATTTGGTAACCCTGAACACGTGCGAGATGCTCAGATGGTATGGGCGGCCTCGCCTTGCTCATGTAGGATCGTGTGGTATCTAGACCTCGGGAACCTTGATACCCCGTCATACAAGCCCGAATTTGGACCCTTGCGGGAAGGCTGGAAGTGGAAAATTCTTCTTTGGTCCCTAGCCAAATTTTGCTATTAACATATATATATATATATATATATATATATATATATATATATATATATATATATATATATATAAGATAGAAAGAATAGGGGAAGGCCAAAATTCTAGATTCAGAACACGGTCACCTTCATCTCCACTATTCGATAGGCACAGAGTTGCCACCACCCTACACCTTCGAGAGACTGTGAGCATACAAGAGAACGATTTGTACTTTAAAGCAATATATCAATAATAAAGTTCCCATTTACTGTTCAGCCTCTCGTCTACCTCTTAAAAAGGTCGGTAACCAACGGTACTGACCCCGGCCACCACTTTATTTGTAGTGGTCTCGAGGGTGTTAACAGGAATTTCTCATCCCAAGCGAATTTCCCTTCAACACTTTCTGGGGCTGTCTGTGGGAAACCTCTCACACCACCATCTTTTTACAATCGAAAAGTTTGTCATTTCATAGTCATCATGAGGCTCCGCTCCTCACAAGGGCAGCAAAGCACGTCTGGACAACCTTATGCTACATTGACACGAAAGGTCCAGAGGAAAGGGATAAAAATTCAGGCTCCAAAGCCAGGTTCCCACCCAGCCATCCACTGTAGGAGCTTTATATCCCCCTCTGGGAAGTCAGGTCAAGCTTGACCAGCAAGCGGCGGCCTTTGTAGAAAACAACCTCCTTCGATTACTCGCTGAGGGTATCACTATCCAACAAGCGGGTCTCGTCACCTTCATCTCCACTATTCGACAGGCACAGAGTTGCCACCCCCCTACACCTTCGAGAGACTGTAAGCATACAAGAGAGCGATTTGTACTTTAAAGCAATATATCAATAATAAAGCTCCCATTTACTGTTCAGCCTCTCGTCTACCTCTTAAAAAGGTCGGTAACCAACGGTACGGACCCTGGCCACCACTTTATTGGTAGTGGTCTCGAGGGTGTTAACAGGAATTTCTCATCTTAAGCGAATTTTCCTTCAACATTTTCTGGCACCGTCTGTGGGAAACCTCTCACACCACCATCTTTTTACAATCGAAAAGGTTGTCATTTCATAGTCATCATGAGGCCCTGCTCCTCACAAGGGCAGCAAGGTACGTCGGGACAACCTTATGCTACACTAACAAGAAAGGTCCAGAGGAAAGGGATAAAAATTCGGGCTCCATAGCCAGGTTCCCACCCAGCCAGTCACTGTAGGAGCTCTGGATCCCCCTCTGGGAAGTCAGGTCAAGCTTGACCAGCAAGCGGCGGCCTTTGTAGAAAATAACCTCATTCGATTACTCGTTGAGGGTATCACTATCCAACAAGCGGGTCTCTGCAATCAGGGAGAGTCAAGCAGGCCTTGGCTTGGCAACCCGCATTTGATCGCCTGGGACCTACCCCTTGGGAATCAACTCGTAATAGAGCGGGGCTCCCGACCTCCATCCAAGAAAGGCTAGGGCCCATGCCCTATGTTCCAGAAGCGCTGCTACGCTACCAACCAAGACAAGTCAGATCCGCGACAGATGTCCTTCCCCGGGGACGGGAAGAGCTCCTCCACTCAACGACAACAGGGAGGGAAGCCCGAGGTAGAGATGAAGAAAGTCAGCAAAACCTCCGAGCAAACCCCCTTCGAAGAAGGAACAGGGTAGAGGTAGCCAGTTCATCAAAAGGATCCGATTTTGAGGAATCTGAGATCAACTCAAGGAAATCCGAAAGCAAGCGACTAAGGGACCAATTGGCAGAGCTTCAGAAAGAGGTCCAATTGATGAAGAAGGGGAAGTACAAGGAGGACAAGAAAGATCCTCTAAGTGAAATGAACGCCCCCTTCACCAGAAGGGTCCGGGAGGCGGAGCTCCAGTCTAAGTTCAAAATGCCAACTGACAGGTTCTCCAGGACTGAAGATCCTCTGAGCCACTTAGAGAGCTTCGTTCAACAAATGGAGGTTAAGAACACAACCAGGGCCGCTATGTGTCGAATGTTCCCCACTACACTCACGGATTATGCTAAAACCTGGTTTAGGAAGTTACCTGCTGGAAGCGTGGATTCCTTCACCAAGTTATCAACCGATTTCTGCTCACAATTCCAAGGAGTTAAGCCCTGACTGAAGAACCCGATCCATCTACAATACGTGATCCAGGAGAGAGATGAAACCCTCCGGGCTTATATCGAGTGTTTCCATACGGAAGTCATCTAGATGGGGGTTTTCATCGAGAGAGAAACCCTCACCAAATACAGAAGAAACTTGTGGGTGGGAAAACTGTTTCGGTCTTTTACCAAGAGACCTCCGGAAACCTACCAGGAAGCCTATGATAGGGCTCTGGAACTTATTGAGGTCGACGAACAGCTCAAGGTCAAGATGGAGCATGACGACATGAGAGCCGTAAAGGGACAACAGAATGAAGCTCCCAAACCCGAGTAAACTCAAAAAAGTCAAAGCAAACTGCCTAATAAATCAACGTACGGTTTCCCTCTTCCTTAGACCATATCATAAAGGTATCCAGATAAACGGGCTCCTCTTCAAGCTTTACCAGCTCCCAGGACAGTAGTCCCAATAGCTCACGATGAGAGGGGGTATGACCATTACACTCCCTTAAATGCATCCTGGGAAACAGTCTGCCTCGCCATTCCGGACAAGGGTTTGTTACAGAAGCCCGCTCCCATGAAAGCTCTGGTCGATAAGAGAAATCGTTATAAATATTACGACTTTCATGAGGACGTAGGGCATAACACTTCAGAATGCTTCAACCGGCAGAACCAGATTGAGGTTTTGATAAGGGGAGGATGCTTGATAAAGTTCTTACAACAAGTCAGGGAGAACATTCAGACTGGAAGGGAGGTGCAACCCGAGATCCTAGAACATGTTGAGAAGAGGAAGGGAGAGCAGGCAGACCTGATGCAACAGATTCAGATAATACATACTATCAGCGGAGGTCCCACTCTGGCCGGCACCTTTAACAAATCTAGGAAAAACCATGCGAGGAAGGTCCTTCGTACGGATTATGAGCGGTTTGTCTTCAAGTTCGACTAGAGACCGACTAACCCCTCCCAGCTATTACAGATCATCTTTACTGAAGCATATGTCTATAACACAGTGTAACCACATGATGACCCCATCGTTATCACAGTACAAATTGCCAACTTCATGGTGCACCGTGTGCTCATCGACACAGGTAGCAGTGTCGACGTTCTGTTCAAAGACACTTTGGAAAAACTAACCTTGAAGCAATAGTGCTACAACAGTTGTACTACTCCATTATATGGGTTCACTAGGGACTCTATCACACCCATAGGATCGAATATCCTACCAGTGATCATCGGAGACGCACCTCTCCAGTAAAACATCATGACCGACTTAGTGGTGGTGGATACCCCGTCGGCCTACAATGCAACATTTGGGAGGCCATTTCTGTCATTCTTAAAAAGGGTCCTCTCTAATTACCACAACGTTCTGAAGTTCTCGGTAGGAGACAATGTGGGGGAAGTTCGAGGTGATCAGCAAACAGCTAGAAAATGCTACGCAGTGTCAGCCGACCCAACAGCTCTAGCAAAACATTTCGCCTAGGTGACAAAGATCCAAGGTAGGATAACTCTAGCACTAAACCTGGAAGATGCAGGTTTAATCGATTGTCCCAAAGAAGGCCTTGTGGTGCTCGACATGGAAAAACTGAGAAGGGAATGGGCCAGCGCCCATCCAATCGATAAGTTAGAAGAGATTCCTGTCCAAATAAGTGATCCCTCAAAGGTTGTCAAGATCGGAGCTACCCTTGAGCCAGGAATGAAAGAGGGCTTGATTAGGCTCTTCACAAAGTTCAACGACATTTTCACCGGGAGTCATACAGAGATGCGGGGGATCCCAATGAAATTAGCTGCACATCGATTGGTGGTGGATCCGACCTTCAAGCTGGTCAAACAAAAAAGGTGCCACTTCAACACAGAAAGAAATATGGCGGTTCAAGAAAAGGTCTATAAACTAACCCAGACAGGCTTCATTCGAGAAACACGCTACCCCGAATGGATCGCCAACGTGGTCACGGTCACATAGGCAAATGGGAAGTGGCGCATATGCGTGGACTACACCGACCTCAATCGGGCATGCCTGAAGGACAGTTTCCCTCTGCCAAAAATTGATCAGCTGGTCGATTCCACCTCTGGGAAAAAGCTCCTAAGCTTTATGGACGTATTTGTCGGCCACAATCAGATTGTGATGCATCCCGCGGACCAAGAAAAGACCAGCTTAATCACCACACAATGCCTGTACTGCAACAAGGTGATGCCCTTCGGGCTCAAAAACGCTGGTGCTAATTACCAGCGGTTAGTCAACCGTTTGTTCAAGCCTAAAATCGGAAGGTCGATGGAGCTGTACATCGATGACATGATCACTAAATCTTCAACCTCGGAAGGCCACCTGGATGACTTTCGTAGGACCTTCATGATTCTAAGGGAAACCAGATAAGGTTGAACTCTTCCAAATGCGCATTTGGGGTAACTACGGGGAAGTTTCTAGGCTTCATGATCCATGAGAGAGGCATAGAGGCTAACCCAGAAAAAATCATGGCTATCCTGGATCTTGAATCCCCCACATCTCTTAAACAGGTTCAAGCCTTGACCGGACAGGTAGCAGCGCTCAATAGGTTCATCTCCCGGTCTACCGATAAGTGCCTACCATTCTTCAAAGCTATCAAGCAAGGACGAAACATGAAGTGGGATCAATAGAGCGAACAAGCTTTCCGAGCTTTGAAAGGATACCTAACAAGCCCTCCACTGCTGGTCAAGCCAAATCCTGGAGAAGAGCTCTAAATATACTTGGCCGTTTCAGAAACTGCTGTAAGCGGGACCTTGGTCAAGGAATACGGGGATAGGATCCAACGACCTATCTACTATGTGAGTCACGCTCTAACCAAGCCCGAAAAGAACTATACTCTGTTAGAGAAGCTCCCTTATGCCTTGGTGACCTCGGTAAGGAAACTCCGTCCTTACTTCCATGCTCATTCAATAGCAGTGGTGACGGACCAACCCCTCTGTCAGTTCTCGCAAAGGCCGGATGTTTCTGGAAGGCTGGTTCTATGCGCTCTAGAGCTTACCCAGTTTGATTTAAAGTATAAGCCTAGATCTGTGATAAAAGCTCAGGCACTAGCGGACTTTGTAGCCGAGCTCTCAGTACCTTCAGATCAAGCAACCCCCGCCGTAACAGATGTCACCCTTGAGAGGACTCAGGAATTTGACAACTGGCCGGAGGGCTGCGAGTCATGGACTCTCTACACTGACGGAGCTTCCGGACAGCCTGGGGGAGGAGCTAGCATAGTCCTTATCGACCCAGAAGGAACTGAGTGCTGCCATTGTTTCAAGTTCGAATTTAAAGCCACGAATAATGAAGTGGAATACGAAGCCCTGCTAGCTGGGATAAAGGCTGCCATAGAGCTCGGGGTTGATTACCTAAATAACAAGAGCAACTCTTCACTCGTGGTCAACCAAGTTTTCGAGGATTATCGAGCTAAAGGGGATAACATGATCGCTTACCTGAAATTGGTACAATAACTTAAGACTAGATTTAAGGGATTCAGAATCGAGCAGATACCTCGACAGCTAAATCATCGGCCTGACGTCCTAGCCAAGATAGCTGCCTATGGTGGCCAGACCCTACCTCACGGAATCCCTTTTCAAGTAATCCCCCTACCTAGCATTATGACAGGTAAGGAAGCTTATACCTTGGACTGACAGCCATACTGGATGAATCCAATAGTGGAGTATCTACAGGATGGAAAACTCCCTGGAGAGCTCGACCAAGCTAGGAGGGTTAAAAGGCTCTCGGTCCGGTATTGTATGGTGGATGGGCATTTATACCGAAGGGGGAAATCCCTTCCCCTGCTCGGAAGTTTAAAACCAGAAGATGCCAAGTGGGCTTTCAGAGAGGTTCATTCCGGAGAATGCGGGAACCATATTGGTGGAGAGGCCTTGACATATCAGGTTCTTCGCATGGGGTATTATTGGCAGACCATCCATCAAGATGCTAAGAACTTGGTGCAAACCTACGAGGCATGCCAGAAGGCCGACAACTTGAGTCACCTCCGTCCGGAGAGATTGTCGTCCCTTAGCTCGCCATACCCCTTTGCTATGTAAGGAGTCGAATTGATCGAACCACTTTCTACAGCTCCGAGACATGCCCAGCACGCTATCGTAGCGATTGATTACTTCACAAGATGGGTTGAAGCCGGACCACTCTCCCAGATATCGGAAGATAACACAACAAGGTTCATCTAGACCAATGTAGTTTGCAGGTTTTGAACCCCTCTTGCCATCATAACCGACCTACGAAAATAGTTTGATAATGGCCGATTAAGAGATTTCTGTGAAGGTTTGGGAATCGACCTTCAGTTTGCTTCGGTAGCCCACCCTCTGACCAATGGTTTGGTGGAATCCACGAACAAAACCATTTAGAAGTTGTTGAAGAAAATGCTACAGTAGAAGAAAGGCAGATGGGTAGAAGAGCTTTCCGAGGTCCTATAGGTTTACTAAACTACAAGGAGAACAACTACTGGGGAAACGCCCTACTCTCTGGCCTTTGGGGTTGAAGCAGTTCTTCCTATAGAGCACAAGTTGACCTTGTTTAGAGTCCAACGATTCGAACCGGGGAGCAATGAAAGCAAGCTCCGAGCTAGCTTGGACCTCCTGGAGGAAAAGCAAGATCAAATAGCTGAGAAGGTAGCGATCTACCAAGGCAAGATTGCCAGGTACTTAAACAGGTGGGTTAAAGCCCGAAGCTTCAAAGAAGGGGATCTAGTCCTCAGGAAAGTGATGTTGAACACCAGGAAAAGGTCAGACGGGGTCTCAATTGGGAGGGACCATACCTAATAAAGATGGTGATCTGTAATGGGGCGTACAAGCTCGAGGATATAAATGGCCATCTCATCGACGATGCTTGGAATGCAGATCACCTAAGGAAATTCTACCCATGAACAAGGGACTCAGGAGCAGGCGACCTCCGACTAGGTTCTTTTATTTTTTCGACAATAATGTACTCCACCCTCCATATCAATAAAGCATGCTTTTCTTGTTTACTCTTTCTTCAACTATGTCCAACAATGATTTGGGTCTACATGGAAAGTTTCGACATTATCGCCTCAAGAACATGGGTCAGCTAGGGAAGCCCCCTACGCCACTCTTGATGCCTTGACCGGGCACTACCCCCCACCAAGAAGGGTTTGAGTGTAAGAGCATAGTTGCCATGCAGTCTTCAAGACCAGGAAATAGCTAGATAGCCCTCTTGATGCCTTGGTCGGGCTACCACCCCAAGAAGGGTCTAAGTGTAAGAGCATAGTTGCCATATCTCAGGACCAGGAAATAACTAGATAACCCTCCTGATGCCTTGGTCGGGCTACCACCCCTAAGAAGGATCTGAGTGTAAGAGCATAGTTGCCATCCAGATCTCAAGACCAGAAAATAGCTAGATAGCCCTCCTGATACCTTGGTCGGGCTACCACCCCCAAGAAGGATCTGAGCGTAAGAGTATAGTTGCCATCCTAATCAAAATACTAGGATATAGCTAGATAGCGCTCCTGATGCCTTGGTCGGGCTACCACCCCCAAGAAGGATCTGAGTGTAAGAGCATAATTGCCATCCAGATCTTAGGACCAGGAAATAACTAGATAGCCCTTATGATGCCTTGGTCGGGCTACCACCCCCAAGAAAGGTCTAGGTGTAAGAGCAAAGCTGCCATCCAGATCTCGAGACCAGGAAATAGCTAGATAGCCCTCCTGATGCCTTGGTCGGGCTACCACCCCCAAGAAGGGTCTAAATGTAAGAGCATAGTAGCCATCCAGATCTTGAGACCAGGAAATAGCTAGATAGCCCTCATGACGCCCTGTTCGGGCTACCACCCTTAAGAAAGATTCGACCTTATAGGATAAATCCTTCATTAAATACCTCACTCGGGTTACAGCCCCCTAGAGGGACACAAAGATAGAAGGCTCGACTTCCTTAAATTCTAAATATGGCAGTAAGTTCAGGTTACTAGCTCTCATTGATACGGGGTTACTTATTACAACAGACCTACAACCAAATAGGGGACTGTCAGCTGAAGAAGTTGAGCCAGGAGTTTCATTAGCTCGTTTCGATATAAAAGTTGGATCTAGAGGGAGACTAATCAAGTACATGCAAGCCAGAGTTAGATTTGAGATTAAAATTTTATTATCAAGCAAGAAAGCCTATCCCCCAACACGGCTATAACAAGCAAGGGGGGCCCAATCCCTGGTTCCGGGCTATAAAAGCAATAATAAAATGGCAAACACAGTTGAAGATGGGATGCCCACCCCCATTTCCGAGCATTCAAAATAGATTACATGGGACCTCCAGCCTCTTTCTCCATAGAATGAACCATGCCCCCTACTCCTCTATCTGGTCGCTGCTCGTTCAGATCAGCTGCATCTACCGCCTCAGCCACCTCCTCCTAGGGATTAGCCCCGGCTGCCTCGGGGTCAACAGAATCCTCCTCCATGATTTCATTGATCACCACCATAACTTCAGGCGGCATAGCTGCATCAAAAAGGCCGGCCATTGACTTAGGCACGTTCCCGCCTTCTATTGACTCCACTCCTTAGAGCACTGCGGGAGGGTCTCCGGCTTCAGCAAGGCCTCCTTTTAGCTCCTTATTGTGAACCCCCTTCAGGGATTCGCTGGGACCAGATGCTGGAAAGGCTGGAACATGAAAAGGTAGATCTGGCACCCCAACTGCTTCCAAGCTCCCTCCTCAGCAGGACCATCTCCATCATTTTAGGGGCATGACATCTCCGCAGCCCGCGACATGACCTCTTATCTATTCCAGCCAGTGATGCTGGAGAGATCGAAAAGAGAGGAAGAGCCTCTACAACCTGATAAGATGCATAGAAGTACCCCTTGTTAAAAGAGGCTTCCACCTCGACCCGGAGCTGGGTAATTTGAGCCTATGAGGTTTGGTTCTCAATATCCAGGGCCTTCGCCTCTCCCTTCTAGTCATTCTGTTTGCAAGCCCATCGCTTCGACCATAGAGTCTTCTGATCAAAAGCCTGCTTCAACCTCTCATGGTTGTATTGAAGCTCAGCTAGTTGCGTTTACATTCCTTGTTAGCTGGAGGTCATCTCCTGGACCAGGGTCTGAGCCAGCGCAAGCAACCCCACAGCTCCCTCAGGTTCAGCCTTAGCCTCAGCCTTGGCTACCCGATCACGAAGGAAGGCTACTTGATGCCTCATGGCCACCTAAAAATTGAAAGCCTGTAAAGGAAAATCATGTTAGAAAATAACAAATCAAAATGCTGAATGAAGAAGTGAAAGCGACGGTTACTTCGGCTAGAAGGGCGAACCCTTTGGTAATCATGATTTCCACGGGCATTGCGGTAATCCTAGAATGCCCGCCCCTGGATAGGATACAACAAATTGCTTCAGAACCTCGTCTTGACCTGTCGAGCTTGATTGCTGATAGGGGCAAGAAGGGGCAACCTCAAAAATATCGGCATCAGGCTCCCTAGGAACCTCAACTGCCCGGGTTACAATCGGATCATCAGAGAGGGATAATATGACTCGAGAAGCATCGGTTGAAGTAGAAACTACTAGTATGAGGGATGGAATGGACTTATTGATGACTTGGAAGGCAGGCTCTCCTAGGTTTAGAGCCTTTGCCGCCCGAGATGTAAAAAGAGCCATTTTGGACTTCACCTGGGAAGGTGAGGGGGAAGGAACGAACGGGGAAACTACCTTTGTGGTTGACCCCCCCTTTATCAGAACATCCAAGAGAGCTCCCGGGGATAACCTGGAATGAGAAGGAGGGATCCCAGCTCATCGGGTTTCGTGAGAAGCTGGAGCAATAACAAACGTTGTTAGAGAGAGGAATCAAGATCATCAGAACTGAACCATCCAATAGTAATAATAAAAAACAAGATAGATCGAGATACTTACGAGGGGTAGCACCAGATATCCGTAGGTACCTGTTTACCCTGCGGGGATCGAAGGGGTCGGCGGTTGGAAACTTCAGATTCAAGTAGTTCTGAGCCAGGATGGTCTTTAGCACGGGTTCAGACTAAGCGGGTAAGAGATCCCGACCCCATGTGGGTTTGTCACTAAAGGCGATGGGAACCTTGAGCTCATGCCCGCCGATGAAGACGGAGCTTCTCTAGTCTCCCCCCGCCAGCACCCATTCTTCTTTCCAAGCGGGGTCCTTCTTTGAAGCCCGAGGGATGATAAAGTTGAATCTATTCTTGGCCTTGGCATAGAATTGGCCTCGTGGAACCCCAGCCAGGCTACCTATCTGGAAAATAAAGGCGAGCTCCTCAGCCCCGGGCTCCTTGGTTACGTTGCTCATCTCGTATTTCTCCCTCCATAATACTTGGAAGCCAACTAGATACCTCTAGAAGCCTGACGTCAGTTGAAGCGGAGCCAGCTGAAGGGCATTGAGAGTCTGTCGAAGACTGGGGTAAAGAGAAAGCCTCACCCAGCTCCCAAAAGCTGCGACGTGGATAGGGATCAAGCCTTTAGAAAGGCTAAAAACATCATAATTTCGGTGGGGGATAGTTAGAGAAACAGTGTTAGAAATACCATACTTGTCCTGAAGATGACCGATCGACTGAGGGTCGACAGTGGAGTCGGGGATGACCCTGGGTTTGAAAGAAAGGGTCACCACTGAAGGAAGCACCACCACTGTGACTTGAGCCTTCCCGACCCCATCGAGTTTCTCCCCGACATCAGACTCTTCATCGACTAGGTTCAGAGGGTTGTCAGGCTGGTTCGAAAAGCCAGAGCCGATAGAGACGTTCCTGTTAGAACGATGGCGCTGGAGGAGAGGGGAAGATTCCTCATCGCTTGAAATCCCTCGCACCCGCTTACGAGGAGCTAGGTTAGGGCCTCCGGAGCCCTCAACCAAGGCATCAACACTATCTGTGGAAGTCGACATTGATGGGTAAGAGAGGTGTGAAAGCAAGCGGAAGATAGAGGCAGAGAAAACAGGAAAGGAAAAATATAAAAATATGAGATTTGAGAAAGTATGAAGAAAGTGACAGTAAGGCCGAGTTTAAATAGAGGAGTATCGGCGATATCTTTGGGAGGATCACCTGGAGCCGTATCGCATCCGTCTTTCTTCAAATAACACATAGTTTCAAATTCAAATGTTGGGTAACTAATGAGAAGATTTCGCTCTCATTAATTATCTTTTTGGTGAAAAACTTTCTCAATTAAACAAGGAATCTGACTCTAACCCCAACTCTACCACCGGTGTTCAAGTCAGAGGGGACTTCTGTTAATAGTGCAATTTGGCCAGGGGTCAAAGGGAATTTTTCCACCCATAATCAATAATCATGAAGCCTGAAAAGACCTTTAAAACTACCAGAAAACAAGCCAAGCACGACCTAGACGAGCCTTGGAACCCGGGCTTCTCCAAGCCATCTATCGGGGAACCTCGGCTCTAAGATCGAGCTCCACAACCGCCCTATGAATGCCAGGGGAAGTCTTTAGGCTTAAGAGACATTCGAAAGAAGCCCGATGTCCTTGCTGGACGGAAAAGAAGAATCACGCATAAATCTACACTACCCCAGCTACCTCCCAGAAAGGTCTACAAGAGCACCTCAAGCCCCTAAGGGTTAGGGAAAATCCATCTTAAGCTTCTAAGAACAGAGCCAGAGCAGGGATCTACCTCGCTCTTCGGGACAACAGGAAGCTGGCAGAGTGACCTCCATAAAGATTCATGGCACGAGTGCACACAGGATCGTCTCCACGTAATATTTACATGCACGTCAAGAGTTTGATTCAAATAAGGGAACAAACTTATCTCCATCAATGATATCATCGAATCCAATAACAATTCAAATTCAAATGGCGAATCCCGCACGATAAGGAGGGAACGGATTCATGGGATCACAGAAAAGTATTTTCGAACTAAAACCTACTTGGGCGATATATATATGTGAGGCCAAGCATGGTAGAAAAAGGGGAACGACAGATACAAAAATACAACAACATATAACATAGAAAACATATATATATATAAGATAGAAAGAAGAGGGGAAGCCTAAATTCTAGTTTCAGAACACGGTCACCTTCATCTCCACTATTCGACAGGCACGGAATTGACACCCTTCCTACACCTTCGAGAGACTGTGAGCATACAAGAGAGCGATTTATACTTTAAAGCAATATATCAATAATAAAGCTCCCATTTACTGTTCAACCTTTCATCTACCTCTTAAACAGGTCGGGAACCAATGGTACCGACCCCGGCCACCACTTTCGTGGTAGTTGTCTCGAGGGTGTTAACAGGAATTTCTCATCTCGAGCAAATTTCCCGTCAACACCTGTTATAGTGAGCGACCAAATATCGAGGAAAAAAATAGTAAACAACAATAACTGGAATATTTAGAATTTAAGTAAATCGAGCCCTCCATCCCTGAGCCCCTTTTGGGGGCTGTATCCCGAGTAGGGCATTAAGTAAAAACTGTTTAGCCCCTTCTTAGGCTTGGGATCAGGAGGGCTTCCATACTTTCAAGCTCGAATCCTTCTTGGGGGGTGGTAGCCCGACCAAACCCTCAGGAGGGATATCTAGCTATTTCCTGGTCTCGAGATCTGGATGGCAGCTATGCTTTTACACTCAAACCCTTCTTGGGGGTGGTAGCCTGACCAAGGCATCAGGACTGCTATCTAGCTATTTCCTGGTCTCGAGATCTGGATGGCATCTATGCTTTTACACTCAGACCCTTCTTAAGGGTGGTAGCCTGGCCAAGGCATCATAAGGGCAATCTAGTTATTTCCTTGTCTCGAGATCAGGATTGCAGCTATGCTCTTACACTTAGACCCTTCTTAGGGGTGGTAGCTTGACCAAGGCATTAGAAGGGCTATCTAGCTATTTCCTGGTCTCGAGATCTGGATGAAAGCTATGCTGTTACACTTAGATCCTTCTTGGGGGTGGTAGCTAGACCAAGGCATGAGGAGGGTTATCTAGCTATTTCCTGGTCTCGAGATCTGGATGGCAGCTATGCTCTTACACTCAGACCTTTCTTGGGGGAAGTAGCCCGACCAAGGCATCAGGAGGGCTATCTAGCTATTTCCTGGTCTCGAGATCTGGATGGAAGCTAATCTCTTACACTCAGACCCTTCTTGGCGAGGGGTAGTGCCCGGTCGAGGCATCAGGAGTGGCAGGGGGCTTTCCAAGCTTACCCTTGGTCTTGAGGCGATTATGTTGATTTTTCCATGTAGACCCAAATCATTGTAGGACATAGTTAAAGAAGGAGTAAACAAGAAAAGCAAGCTTTATTGATATGGAGGATGGAGTACATTATTGTAGGAAAAAAAAGAAGCTAGTCGGAGGCCGCCTGCTCCTGAGTCCTCTGTTCAAGGGTAGAATTTCCTTAGGTGATCCGCATTCCAAGTATGGTCGATGAGTCGGCCATTTATATCCTTGAGCTTGTACGCCCCATTACGGATCACCATCTTTATTAGGTATGGTTCTTCCTAGTTGGGCCCTAGGACCTCGTCTGACCTCTTCCTGGTGTTCAACATTACTTTCCTGAGGACTAGATCCTCTTCTTTGAAGCTTCGGGCTTTAACCCTCCTGTTGAAGTACCTGGCAATCTTGCTTTGGTAGACTGCTACCTTCTCATCTATTCGATCATGCTTCTCCTCCAAGAGGTCCAAGCTAGCTCAGAGCTTACTTTCATTGATCTCTAGTTCGAAATAATAGACTCTAAAGGAGGTTAATTTGTGCTCGATAGGTAATACTACTTCAACCCCGAAGGCCAGCGAGTAAGATGTTTCCCCGGTAGCTGTTCTACTTGTAGTGCGGTAAGCCCAGAGGACCTTGGGAAGCTCCTCTACCAATCTGCCTTTCTTCTGCTGTAGCTTTTTCTTCAACAACTTCTTAATGGTTTTGTTCGTGGATTTCACTAGACCATTGGTCTGAGGGTGGGCTACAGAAGCAAACCGAAGGTCGATTCCGAAGCCTTCTTAGAAATCTATGAATCGACCATTATCGAACTGTTTTCCGAGGTCGGTTATGATGGCAATGGGGGTTCCGAACCTGAAAACTACATTGGTCTTAATGAACCTTATTGTGGTTTCTTCTGATATCTGGGAGAGTGGTCCGGCTTCAACCCATCTTGTGAAATAGTCAATTGCTATGATAACGTGCTTGGCCTGTCCTGGAGCTGTAGGAAGCGGTCAAATTAAATCGACTCCCCATATAGCAAAGGGGTATGGCGAGTTAAGGGATGACAAGCGCTCTGGAGGGAGGTGACTTAAGTTTGCGGCCTTCTGGCATGCCTTGCGAGTTTACACCAAGTTCTTATCATCTTGATGGATGGTCGACCAATAATACCCAATACGGAGAACCTGATATGCCAAGGCCTTTCCCCAAATATGGTTCCTGCATTCCCCAGAATGAACCTTTCTCAAAGCTCACTTGGCATCTTCAGGGTGTAGACATCGGAGCAAGGGAAGAGATTTTCCTCTTCGGTATAAATGCCATCCACCATACAATACCAGACCGAGAGCCTTTTAACCCTCCTAGCTTGGTCGGGCTTCCCAGGGAGTTTCCCATCCTGTAGATACTCCACTATTGAATCCATCTAGCATGGCTGCTGGTCCAAGGTATAAGCTTCCCCACCTGTCATAATGCTAGGTAGGGAGGGATTACTTCGAGAGGGACTCCGTAAGGTAAGGTTTTGGCCACCATATGTAGCTATCTTGGCGATGACGTCAGCTTGATGATTCAGTTGTTGAGGTATCTGTTCGATTCTGAATCCCTTAAATCTGCTCTTGAGTTGCTGAACCAATTTCAGGTACGCGATCATATTATCCCCTTTTGCCTGATAATCCCTAAAGACTTGGTTGACCACGAGTGAAGAGTCGCTCTTGATACTCAGGTAATCAACCCCGAGTTCTATGGCTGACTTTATTCCAGCTAGCAGTGCTTCGTACTTCGCCTCATTGTTCATGGCTTTAAATTCAAACCTGACACAGTGGCAGCACTCAGTTCCTTCTGGGTCAATAAGGACTATACCCGCTCCTCCCCCAGATTGCCTGGAAGCTCCGTCAGTGTAGAAAGTCCAAGACTCGCAGCCTTTCTGCTAGTTGTCGGATTCTGGAATCCACTCAAGGGTTACATTTGTTACCGTGGGAGTTGCCTGGCCTGAAGGTATTGAGAGCTCGGCTACAAAGGCTGCTAGTGCCTGAGCTTTTGTCGCGGTCCTAAGCTTATACTTTAAATCAAACTGGGTAAGCTTTAGGGCACATATTACCAGCCTTCCAGAAACATCCGGCCTTTGTAAAAATTGATAAAGGGGTTGGTCCTTCACCACTGCTATTGAATAGGCATGGAAGTAAGAACAGAGTTTCCTTGCCGAGGTCACCAAGGCATAAACGAACTTCTTCAATAGAATATAGTTCTTCTCGGGCTTGGTTAGAGCGTGACTCACATATTAAGTAGGTCGCTGGATCCTATTCCCGCATTCCTTGACCAAAGCCTCGCTTACGGCGGTCTCTGAAACGGTCAAGTATATTTGGAGCGCTTCTCTAAGATTTGGCTTGACTAGTAGTGGAGGGTTTGTTAGGTATCTTTTCAAAGCTTGGAAAGCTTGTTCGCTCTTCTGATCCCATTTTATGTTTCTTCCCTGCTTGATAGCTTTGAAGAATGGTAGGCACTTATCGATAGACCGAGAGATAAACCTGTTGAGCACTGCTACCTGTCCGGTCAAGGCTTGAACCTGTTTAAGAGATGTAGGGGATTTTAGATCCAAGATAGCCATGATTTTTTCTGGGTTAGCCTCTATGCCTCTCTCATGGACCATGAAGTCCAGAAGCTTCCCTACAGTTACCCCAAAAGCGCATTTGGATGGGTTCAACTTCATTTGGTTTTCCATTAGGATCATGAAGGTCCTACGAAGGTCATCCAAGTGGCCTCCTGAGGTTGAAGATTTAAGGATCATGTCGTCGAAGTACACCTTCATCGATCTTCTGATTTTGAGCTTGAACAACCGATTGACTAACCGCTGGTCAGTACCCGAAGGGCATCACCTTGTAGCAGTACAGGTCTTATGCGGTGATGAAACTGGTTTTTTCCTGGTCTGCGGGATGCATCATAATCTGATTGTAGCCGGAAAATGCGTCCATGAAGCTTAGGAGCTTGTTCCCAGAGGTGGAATCGACTTACTGATTAATTTTTGGTAGAGGGAAACTGTCCTTTGGGCATGCCCGGTTGAGGTCAGTATAGTCTACAGTCTACACACATGCGCCACTTCCCAATTGCCTTTGTGACCATGACCACGTTGGTGATCCATTCGGGGTAACGGGTTTCCCGAATGAAGCCTGCTTGGATTAGTTTATCCACCTCTTCCTGAACCGCCACATTTCTTTCGGTGTTGAAGTGGAGCCTTTTTTGTTTGATGGGCTAGAAGGTCGGATCCACTGCCAGTCGATGTGCAGCTAATGTCATCAGGATCCCCGACATATCAGCATAACTCCAAGCAAAAATGTCGTTGAACTCTGTGAGGAGCCTAATCAAACTCACTTGCATTCCTGGCTAAAGGGTAGCTTCGATCTTGACGACATTCGAGGGGTCATTTATTCGGATAGGAATCTCCTCTAACCTATCCACTGAATGGCCGCAGACCGATTTCCTTCTTTGTTCTTCCATGTCGGGCACCACGAGGCCGTCTTCGGGGCAATCGGTGGAACCCGTGTCTTCCAGGATTAGTGCAGGGGTTATCCTACCTTGGATCGTTGTCACCTGGGCAAGTTGTTTTGCTAGAGCTGCTGGGTTGGCTGACACTGCGTAGCATTTCCTACCTCCTTGCTGATCACCCCGAACTTCCCCCACCTTGTCTCCTATCGGGAACTTCAGGACGTTGTGGTAAATAAAAAGGACCCCTTTCAAGGATGATAGAAATAACCTCCCTAATATTGCTGTTAAAAGGGAAATTCGGCCAGGGGTTAAAGAGAAATTTTCCACCTTCAATCGACATTCACGAAGCCCGGAAAAGCCACCCCACAAGAGTAGGGAAGGCCGGTTCTTCTTTAAAGTTACAGGAAGATAAGCCAGACCCTCACAGGAGTACTAGAGCCTGGGCTTCTCCAGGGCATCTATCTGGAAACCTCGGCTCAAAGGTCGAGCTCCACAATCGCCTGTAAATTCCAGGAAAAGTCTCCAAGTTCAAGGGGCATTCGAAAGAAGCCCGCTTACCTCACCAGAAGTCCGCTGTCCTTCTTGGGCATGAGGGAAGAATCACTTCCGGATCTACACTACACCAGTCACCTCCCGGAGAGGTCTACAAGAGCACCTCAAGCCCCCATAGGTCAGGGAAAATCCATCTTAAGCTTCTAAGAACAGAGCCAAAGCATGGATCCACCTCGCTCTACGGGGCAACGGGCAGCTGGCAGGGTGACCTCCATGAAGATTGATGGCATGAATGCATACAGGATCATCTCCACATGATATCAACATACACGTCAAGAGTTTAATTTCAAATAAGGGAACTAACTTATCTTCGTCAACGATGCCATCGAATCCGGAAACAATTCAAATTTAAATAAAAAATCCCATCCGATAAGGAGAAAACGGATTCATGAGATTACGGTAGAGTATTCGTAAACTAAAAACCTATTTGGACGATATATATATGTGAAGCCAAGCAAGGGGAAGGAGATAGACAAAAAAAAAGAACAAACAACAGAGACAGAAAAATATAAACAGCATACCTACATATAAAATGAGGGCCTAAATTCTGATTACAGAACATGGTCACCTTCGTCTCCACTATTCGACAGGCACCAAGGTGCCACCACCCTACACCTCCAAGAGATTGTGAGCATTTAAGAGAGTTATTTGTATCTTAAAGCAATATATCAAATATAGAGCTCCCATTTACTGTTATTACCTCTCATCTCTCTCTTAAACAGGTCGGGAATCAACGGTATCGACCCCGCCCACTGCTTTAGTGGTAGTGGTCTTGAGGGTGTTAACAGAAATTTCTCATCTCGAGTAAATTTCCCGTCAACACTTTCTGGCACCGTCTGTGGGAAACCTCTCACACCACCATCTTTTTACATTAAAAAAGTTCTTTATTTCAAAATCACCATGAAGCTCTGCTCCTCGCAAGGGCAACAGGGCACCTTGGGACAACCTTGTGCTACATCAACACAAAATGTCTAGAGGAAAAGGAAAAAATTCGGGCTCTATTGCCAGATTCCCATCCAGCCAGCTGCTGTACGGGCTCTTGACCAACAAGTGACAGCTTTTGTAGAGAATGTCCACATTCGATTGCTCGCTGAAGGTATGGATATCCAATGAACGGGTCTCTTCAATCAAGGGGAATCAAGCAGGCCTAAGGCTAGGCAACCGACCTTTGATCGCCTGGGGCCAGCCCCTCGGGAATCAACTCGTAACAGAACGGGGCTCCTAACCTCTATCCGGGATAGGCTAGGGTCTATGCCACACGCTTTCGAAGCGCTGCCACGCTACCAACCATGACAAGTCAAACCCGCGGTAGATGTTCTTCCCCGGAGACAGGAAGAGCTCCTTCACCCTACGACTTCAAGGAAGGCAGCCTGGGGTAGAAATGTAGAAAGTCAGCAAAGCACCCGAGCAAGCCCCCTTCGAAGAAGGAACCGGGTAGAGGTCACCAGTGAATCAGAGGGATCTGATGGTGAGGAATCGAAGGTCGACTCAAGAAAGTCTGAAAGCAAGCGACTAAGAGACTAGTTGGCAGAGCTACAGAAAGAGGTCCAATTGATAAAGAATGGGAAGTACAAGGAGGACAAGAAAGATCCTTTAAGTCAGATGAATGCCTCCTTCACCAGAATGATCCGGGAGGCAGAGCTCCCACCTAAGTTTAAAATGCCAGCAGACTGGTTCTCAGGGACTGAAGATCGGCTGAGCCACTTAGAGAGTTTCGTTCAACAATTGGAGGTCAATAACATAACCAGGGACGCTATGTGCCGGATGTTCCCCACCACACTCACGGATTATGCTAAGACTTGGTTTAGGAAACTACCCGCTGGGAGCGTAGATTCCTTCACCAAATTATCAACTGATTTCTGCTCACAGTTCCAGGGGGTTAAGCCCCGACTGAAGGACTCGATTCATCTATAATTCGTGATCCAGGAGAGAGGGGAAACTCTCCGAGTTTATATCGAGCGGTTTCACAAGGAAGTCATCCAGATGGGGGTCTTGTCGCGATCTCGTCGGGCTTTATTTGGTAAGCATGGACACGTGCGAGATGCCCAGATGGTATGGGCGGCATCCCCTTGCTCCTGTAGGATCGCATGGTAGCTCGACCTCGGGGACCTTGATACTCTATCATACAAGCCCGAATTTGGACCCTTGCGGGATGGCTGGGAAGTGGAAAATTCTTCTTTGGTCCTTAGCCAAATTTTGCTATTAACAGAATTTCCCTCTGACTTGAACACAGGTAAGTATTTGGGGTTGGAGTCTGAATCTTGTTGAAGAATTTTGCTTGTCGCTTCTTACTTGTAGCTAGAATTGCTCCCAGGCTTAGAGAACTGGGTCACTATTCATTCCTGTAAAATAAATGAGTGTATTGCTCGATCATGTCGGACGAAGCTTTTATGGTTAACATGGGTATCTAGAATTCCTTTTCTAGGAATCACGATACTTAGATGAGCTGGCAAAATGATTCTTGTTGGCATCTATGCCATCTAGATCTTTTCTAGCAGAGTTGGCCTGACCAAGGTAGCACGACTAAGCGAAGACTTTGGACTCCTCCGGGATGAGTGGTGACTTACTTGAGCATTGGATGACCCTATATGAATGGAGATGGGCTACCTGTCTGGTACAGGTCCAGAGGCATACTAGGGATTTCAAGGAGCCCACAACAACTGAGAAAAAGCTCTGAACCCTCCAAGAGTGGGAAACCTCCAGGATCTCCTCGATCATATCGGGTTTTGGTGGCTTGCTAGGCGATGAATGGCCTGATAAACATGGAGCGAAGCCACCAGTCTTGTAGCAGTGCTACCGGTCTAGAAGCTTGCTTAGGCACGTAGGTGGCCTTACCTAAAGTGGGAAGCTTCTGAGACCTCCTTGATCGGATCAGGCTTTGGTGGCTTGGTAAGGCGATGAATGGCCAGGTAAACATGTAGGGAAGCTACCGGAGGTAATGGTTCAGATGCATGCTTGGGATCTGAGAAGTCCCCATCAATTGAGAGAAAGCTCTAAACCCTCCAAGAGTGGGAAACCTCTAGGATCTCCTTGATCATATCGGGCTTCGGTGGGTTGCTAGGGCGATTTATTGCCCGGTAAACATGCAGTGAAGCCACTAGAAGTACTGGTCCAGATGAATTCTTGGGATCCTAGAAGTCCCTAGCAACTGAGAGAGGGCTCTAGACCCTGCTGGAATGAATCAGGAGCTCAGTGGCTCACTTGGGCGTTGACAGGCCCTGTATAAGAAGTGAGGAGCCACTTGGCCTTACAGTGAGGCTGCTAGTCCAGAGGTTTACTTAGGCATGTAGGAGGTCTTACCAAGAGTGAGAAACCTTTAGGCTCTCCTCGATCAGATAGGGCTTCGGTGGCTTGCTAGAGCGGTGAATGGCCCGGTAAACATGAAGCGAAGCCATAGGAGGTACAGATCCAGAAGCAAGCTTGGGATCTTTGGTGTCCCCAGCAATTCGAAAGGAGGCTCTGGACCAAGCTAGAATGGATCAGGAGTTCCGTGCCTCACTTAGGCGTTGACTGGCCCTATATAAGAAGTGAGGAGCCACTTTGCCTTACAATGAGGATGCTAGTCCAGAGGTTTACTTAGGCATGTAGGAGGCCTTACCAAGAATGGGAAACCTCTGGGATCTCCTCGATCAGAATGGGCTTAGATGGCTTGCTAGGGTGATGAATGGCCCGGTAAACACAGAGCGAAGCCACTGGTCTTGTAGCGGTGCTATCGGTCTAGAAGCTTGCTTAGGCACGTAGGTGGCCTTACCAAAGGTGGGAAGCTTCTGGGACCTCCTTGATCGGATCGGGTTTTGGTGGCTTGCTGGGAAGGTGAATGGCCTGATAAACATGGAGCGAAGCCACCAGAGGTACTGGTCCAGATGCATGTTTGAGATCCTAAAAGTCTCCATTAACTGAGAGAAGGCTCTGAACAATGCTGGAATGAATCATGAACTCAGTGGCTCACTTGGGCGTTGACAGGCCCTGTATAAGAAGTGAGGAGCCACTTGGCCTTACAGTGAGGCTGCTAGTCAAGAGGTTTATTTAGGAATGTAGGAGGTTTTACCAAGAGTGGGAAACCTCTTGGCTCTCCTCGATCAGATATGGTTTCGGTGGCTTGCTAGAGCGATAAATGGCCCGGTAAACATGGAGCAAAGCCACCGGTCTTGTAGCGGTGCTACCAGTCTAGAAGCTTGTTTAGGCACGTAGGTGGCCTTACCAAATGTGGGAAGCTTCTGAGACCTTCTCGATAGGATCGGGCTTCGGTGGCTTGCTAGGGCGGTGAAAGGCCTGGTAAACATAGAGTGAAGCCACCAGAGGTACTGGTCCAGAAGCAAGCTTGGGATCTTTAGAGTCCCCAGCAATTCGAAAGAAGGCTCTGAACCATGCTGGAATGGATCGGGAGTTCAGTGCCTCACTTGGGCGTTGACTGGCCATGTATAAGAAGTGATGAGCCACTTTGCCTTACAATGAGGCTGCTGCTCCAGAGGTTTGCGTAGACAAGTATGAGGCCTTTCCAAGAGTGGGAAACCTCTGGGCTCTTCTCGATCAGATCTGGCTTCGGTGGCTTGCTTGGGCGATAAATGACCCGGTACATATTGAGCGAAGCCACCAGTCTTGTAATGATGCTACCGCTCTAAAAGCTTACTTGGGCACGTAGGTGGCCTTACCTAATGTGGGAAGCTTCTGAGACCTCTTCGATTGGATCGGGCTTCGATGGCTTGCTAGAGCGGTGGATGACCCGGTAAACATGGAGCTAAGCCACCGGAGGTACTAGTCCAGATGCATGCTCGGGATCCTAGAAGTCCCCAGCAACTGAGATAGGGCTCTGGACCCTACTGGGATGAATCAGGAGCTCAGTGGCTCACTTGGGCGTTGACCGGCCCAGTACACGAAGTGAGGAGCCACTAAGCCTCTACTGGTGATGTTGCTATAAAGGCTACACAGTTGAGTTGGCTTCTTAGATTCATAGGTCGACCTGCTACCTCTACCTAGGAGCTTACAAAGGGTGGACCTGGAGGCATGAGGGGATCCGTATGAACAGGTCGAAGCCCAGTGGATCAGCTGGATAGATGATACACCGGTGGCAGAACGAATCTGCTGTAAAAGAGCATGAGAGGTGCAGTTCTACTGTATAGGAGCTCTCGATGTATCAGAATGATTCAGCTATATAGAAGATCTTTAAGCGGGGAGCTACTGTATTGGAGCTCCATGATTATCTGAGCAGGTTCACTTCATAGGAGTAGCATAATGAACTGATTCCACTAGGAATCCCACGTACCATATTTGCTCCATAATGAACGAAACTCGTTAAATGATAAAATGAGCACCACATGCGATGTAGACAAGTATGGAGAAAAGACATTTTATATAGTAAATGATCTTCATGAATAATGAATCTGTTGCCTCGATAGTATAATGATACTCATGTAGAGATATAGAGGCTTTCAAAAGGGGTGTGGAAATTTTCCACAGACTGCGCCAGAAAGTGTTAACGGGAAATTTGTTTAGGATGAGAAATATCTATTAACTCCCTCCAGACCACTACCGTGAAAGTGGTGGTCGGGGTCGGTATCGTTGATACCTAACCTGATCTTGTATGAATATGATGAAGGATTAAATCGTAGGTAGGAGACAAAATGTCACGCCCATAGGGCTTCGTGCTTATGTAGTAGATCATGGGAGCTTGAGGAGACAAGCCATCCTGCCTGTCCAGCTTCGTGGTAGGTAGGAGATGAGTTATCCTTTCCGTCGAGCTTTGTGGTAGGTAGGAAACGAGGGAGCTTGAGGTTTCTTTACTGGTATGAAGGGGTTGATCTTGGTCTTGGTCCTGGTCCTCGGTCGGGGTCGAAGCCGGTCATGGTACCCAGAGCCCGGTTCTGAAGCCCGGTTCTGAAGCCCGATTCCTTCCTGTAATTCCCCGATCTAGATAGCAACTAAGGAGAGGGGGCTTATCTAGCTCCAGCGTCGGAGAGCTTGATTTCTGCCACGGAAATGATGCGTGAGAGCTCATCGACTTCCTTCAAGCTAGTCTGGGTGGTTTCTCCTCATCTTGACGTGCGACTTTGGCGTATAGATGAGAGAATAAGAGCGCTAGGTCCAGCGTGGTAGGAATCTAGCTTCGTTTCCTTAGGTCTTCATTGTTGTTTCCCGGTCTCATGTAAGAAAGATTAGAGAGCTAGAACCAATGAGGTCGGTTCCTAGCCCACATACACACATGTGTAACACAGTAGATAATAGGAAATACACGAGTCTTTTGTAGAGGGAGATGGATTGACCATGGGGGAAAAAGCATCACGAATGATCACATGCTGAAAAACCCCAAGGTAGTATCCAGAGAAAGGGGGAATACCCTTCCTTATGTATATATCAAAGAATGCTCCCGGGAGAACTTACAAGAATGGTAAAGTAATACAACGTAGTTGCTCCGGAGAGCTTACAATGATGGTCGAATGTAGACCGATACCGGTATATTCTAGGTAAATGTAACACATATATTGATGATGTCGAGAGATTTTTTTAGCGAACCATGTCTGTCTTCTGTCATTTTTTGGGGATCGATTCTATGCCTTTTACAGGCATATTTATAAATGGTGACTACCTTGGCGTGCCAGTCCCAGGATTCTTCATTTTCCCTCTCCTTATTGAGTACAATTCTTCCTTTAATGTAGTTGATCGGGTCGTGGCTGATATCTCGGAGGGGATGTGATTGTTTCCTCTTCGGACTCTTCCTTCCTTGATAGGCGGGATTCTCGACTGTAGTTGACCCCAACGAAATGGATATGGAGGATATCTTGGAGGTAAAGGCATTTGTTTCCTTTTAGGATTCTTCCACTAATGATGGCCATTAAAGAGTTGAATATTCTCTTATTAATGGTGTTGATCATGTCATTTATTGGGTTGACTGCCTCCATTAATACGGTTGACCTTATTAATGGTACTTTAAATGTCATGGAAGTCAATCTTCTCTTCCTATGTTGCCGAGATGAGAGCTCTAGATCTGCATGTTAATTTGGAAAGGTACTTCATAGAGGTTACCTATGGTGACATTTGATATACTTTGATGGAGAGGTACCCTAGGATCCAGTACACTGGCGGGGTCCCCTGGGGACCTCTCGATTGTCACGTAGCTAGATGCTTGTCTTCCCATGGAGCTTGTGCTAACCATTTTAGAGGTGAAATATCCCATTAGGTTCCAACCTTGTTGTTGGGAGCTTGGTTCAGCTACGTCGAGCTTTATCATGGAGCCTGACCTAATTATGCAGGCTTCCTGGAGCGGTAGCGGGCTTGGCTAGCAGGCCCTGGTAATGTGTTTACCATAAACAGGCGACCTTGGCTCGCTTTTAGAAGGGTGGAGAGGTACGCTCGAGTACTGCTCTTGATACTTGATTTAACCATACCAGGATCTACTGTGGATCTTGGCGCTTTTGGTGACGATGGGGCTTTACGGGCTTCTTCCTTTTATGCTCGGACAGGTCGAGATTATACTTTGATGAGGCAGGAATGCCTTTGCAAGACAAGTTCAGTACCTTTAAGGTCACCTAATGAAAGTGGAGATAGCAGCAAGCTCTAGGAGAGTGTCACAAGATACCTTGATGTCGGGGGACCTAGGTTCTTTCACGTCGACCTAGCTTTGGGCTTTATCCTGGTATATGGAGCTTAACGCGGTCTCGACGGGCTTTTTTGGTAAGCATAGACAGGTGCGAGATTCCCAAATGGTATCGGCGGCCTCGCCTTGCTCCTGTAGGATCGCGTGGTAGTTCAACCTTGGGGACCTTGATACCCCGTCATACAAGCCTGAATTTGGACCCTTGCGGGAAGGCTAAGAAGTGGAAAATTCTTCTTTGGTCTTTAGCCAAATTTTTTCTATTAACTTAATCATATATTCTCCATGATATTGGCTACAAGCCGATCAACTACATTATAGGAAGAATCGTATTCGATAAGGAAACGAAAACTAATTGAAGAGTCCTGGACTTGCACGCTAAGGTAGTCACCAGGTATAAATATGCCTGTAAAAGCCATATTAAGGGATGTGATATCTCATAAGACACATGATCGGGCTCTGGAACAGATCGAGGTCGACGAACAACTCAAGCTCAAGATAAAGCATGAGAGCCAAAAAGCTACAAAAGAAGGAAGCTCCCAGACCCGTGCAAGATCAAAAGAGTCGGAACAAAACTTCTAATAAATCAACATACGGTTTCCCTCTTCCTTATCCTCAATCAGAAAGGTATCCAGATAAACGGGCTCCTCCTTAAGCTTTACCACCTCCTAGGACAGTGGCCCCTATAGCCCGCAATGAGAGGGGGTACGACCGTTACACTCCCTTGAATGCATCTTGAGAAACAGTCTACATCGCCATATAAGATAAAGGTTTGTTACGGAAGCCTGCTCCTATGAAAGCCTCGGTCGATAAAAGAAATCGTTACAAATATTGCGACTTTCACGAGGACGTAGGGCACAATAATTCAATTTGCTACAACCTGCGGAACCAGATTGAGGCTTTGATCAGAGGAGGATGCTTGATAGAGTTCTTACAACAAATCAGGGAGATTATTCAAACTGGAAGGGTGGTGCAAGCCAAGATCCGGGAACATGTTGAGAAGAGGAAGAGAGAGCATGTCGACCTGATGCAACAAATTCAGGTAATACACTCTATCAGCGGAGGTCCCACTCTGGCCGGCATCTCTAACAATTCCAGAAAAAATCAAGCGAGGAAGGTCCCTCGTACGGACGAGGGGCGGGATATCTTCATGGTCCACCGGAAATCGACCAACCCCTCCCAGCTATCTCAAATCATCTTCACCGAAGTAGATGTCTTTAACACCGTGCAGCCACATGATGACCCCATGGTCATTACATTACAAATTTCCAACTTCATGGTGCACCGCGTGCTCGTCGACACAGGTAGCAGCGTTGACGTTCTGTTCAAAGACACTTTGGAAAAACTAAACTTGAAGCAATAGTGCTACAACAGTTGTACTACTCCATTATACGGTTTCACTGGGGACTCCATCACACCCGTATGATCAAAAATCCTACTAGTGATCATCGGAGCCACACCTCTTCAACAAAACATCATGACCGACTTCATTGTGGTGGATACCCAGTCGGCCTACAACGCAATATTAGGGAGGCCATTCCTATCATCCCTAAAAGGGTCCTATCTATTTACCACAATGTCCTGAAGTTCCTGGTAGGAGACAAGGTGGGAGAGGTTCGGGGTGATCAGCAAGCAGCTAGGAAATGCTACGCAGTGTCGGCTAACCCAGCTGCTCTAGCTAAACAGCTTGCCCAAGTAACGACTATCCAAGGCGGATAACCCCGGAACTAAACCTGGAAGACGCAGGCTCCACTGATTATCCCGAAGAAGGCCTTGTGGTGCCCGACATGGAAGAACAGAGAAGGGAATGGGCGAGCCGCCACCCGGTCGACAAGTTAGAGAAGATTCCTGTTCGACTAACCGATCCCTCGAAGGTCATCAAGATTGGAGCAACCCTTGAGGCAGGAATTAAAGAGGGCTTGATTAGGCTCCTCATGGAGTTCAACGATATTTTCGCCTGGAGTCATGCGAAGATGCCGGGGATCCCAATGACATTAGCTGCACATCGACAGGCGCTGGATCCTACCTTCAAACCCTTCAAACAGAAAATGCGCCACTTTAATAATGAAATAAATGTGGCGGTTCAATAAGAGGTGGATAAACTCACCCAGGGAAACTTCATTCGAGAAGCCCGTTATCCCCAATGGCTCGCCAACGTGGTCATGGTCATGAAGGCAAATGGGAAGTGGCGCATGTGCGTGGACTACGGCGACCTCAACCATGCATGTCCGTAGGACAGTTTTCCTCTACCAAAAATTGATCAGTGGCGCATGAGCTTCATGGATTCGTTTTCTAGCTACAATCAGATTCTGATGCAACCCACGGACCAAGAAAAGACCAGCTTCATCACAGAGCAAGGCCTATACTGCTACAAGGTGATGCCTTTCGGGCTCAAAAATGCTGGAACTACTTACCAGCTATTAGTCAACCGTTTGTTCAAGCCTGAAATTAGAAGGTCGATGGAGGTATATATCGACGATATGATCACTAAATCTTTGACCTCGAAAGGCCACCTGGACGACCTTTGAAGCATCTTCATGATCCTAAGGGAAAACCAAATGAGGTTGAACCCTTCCAAATGCGCCTTTGGTGTAACTGCGGGGAAGTTTCTGGGCTTCATGGTCCATGTGAAAGGCATAGAGGCTCACCCAGAATAAATCATGGATATCATAGATCTAGAATCCCCCGCATCTCTTAAACAGGTTCAAGTCCTGACCGGTAAGGTAGCAGCGCTCAACAGGTTCATCTCCTGGTCTACCGATAAGTGCCTACCATTCTTCAAAACTATCAAGCAGGGAAGAAACATGAAGTGGGATCAGGAGAGAGAACAGGCTTTCTAAGCTTTGAAAAGATACCTAACAAGCCCTCCACTGCTGGTCAAGCCAAATCATGGAGAAGAGCTCCAAATATACTTGGCCGTTTCAAAAACCGCTGTAAGTGGGGCCTTGGTCAAGGAATGCGGGGATAGGATCCAACGACCTATCTACTATGTGAATCGCGCTCTAACCAAGCCCGAAAAGAACTATACTCTGCTGAAGAAACTCGCTTATGCCTTGGTGACTTCGGCAAGGAAACTTTGTTCTTACTTTCATGCCCATTCAATAGCAGTGGTGAAGGACCAACCCCTCCGTCAGTTCTTGCAAAGGCCCGATGTTTCTGGAAGGCTGGTTCTATGGGCCCTAGAGCTTACCCAGTTCAATTTAAAGTAGCGGACTTTGTAGCCGATCTTTCAGTACCTTCAGATCAGGCAACCCTCGTGGTAACAGATGTCACCCTTGAGAGGATTCCAGAATCTGACAACTGGCCGGAAGGCTACGAGTCATGGACTCTCTACACTGACGGAGCTTTCGGCCAGTCAAGGGAAGTAGTGGGCATAGTCCTCATCGATAGGAACTGAGTGCTTCCATTGTTTCAGGTTTGAATTTAAAGCCACGAACAATGAAGCGGAATACTAAGCTCTGCTAGCTGGGATAAAAGCTGCCATAGAGTTTGGGGTTGATTACCTGAATATCAAGAGCGTCTCTTCACTCGTGGTCAACCAAGTTTTCGCGGATTATCAGGCAAAAGAGGATAACATGATCGCTTACCTGAAACTGTTGCAACAACTCAGGACCAAATTAGGGGATTCAGAATCGAACAGATACCTTGACAACTAAATCATCGAGTTGACGTTCTAGCCTAGATAGCTGCCTTTGGTGGCCAGACCCTACCACATGGAGTCCCTCTTCAAGTAATCCCTCTACCTAGCATTATGACTGGTAAGGAAGCTTATACCCTGGACCGACAGCCATGCTGGATGGATCCAATAACAGAATATCTACAGGACGGGAAAATCCCCAAAGAGCCTGACCAAGCTTGGAGGGTTAAAAGGCCTTCGATCCGATATTGTATGGTGGATGGGCATTTATAACGAAGGGGAAAATCCTTTCCCCTACTCCGATGTCTACACCCTAAAGATGCCAAGTGGGCTTTGAGAGAGATTCATTCCGGGGAATGCTGGAACCATATTGGTGGAGAGGCCTTGGAATATCAGGTTCTCTGTATGGGGTATTACTAGTCGACCATACATCAAGATGCTAAGAGCTTGGTGCAAACTTGCGAGGCATGCCACAAGGCCGTAAATTTGAGTAACCCCTCTCCATACCCCTTTGCTATGTGGGGAGTCAATTTGATTGGACCGCTTCCTATAGCTTCGGGACATGCCAAGCACGTTATCGTAGCAATTGATTACTTTACAAGATGGGTGGAAGCCGGACCACTGTCTCAGATATCTAAAGAGAACACAACAAATTTCATCAAGACCAATATAGTTTATAGGTTCAGAACCCCTCTCATCATCATAACAGACCTCAAAAAATAGTTCGACAATGCTCAATTCAGAGATTTCTGTCAAGGTTTGTGAATCGACCTTCGGTTTGCTTCGGTAGCCGACCCTCAGATCAATGGTTTGGTGGAATCCATGAAGAAAACCATTAAGAAGTTGTTAAAGAAAAAGCTACAACAAAAGAAACGCAGATGGGTAGAGGAGCTCCCTGAGGTCCTCTAGGCTTACCGTACTACAAAGAGAATAATTACCGGAGAAACGCTCTACTCGCTGGCCTTCGGGGTTGAAGCAGTCCTACCTATAGAGCATAAGTTGACCTCCTTTAGAGTCCAACGATTTGAACCGGGAAGCAATGAAAGCAAGCTCCGAGCTAGTTTGGACCTCCTAGAGGAAAAACAAGATCTAATAGCTTAAAAGGTAGCAATCTACCAAGGCAGGATTGCCAGGTACTTCAACAAGAGGGTTTAAACTCGGAGCTTCAAAGAAGGGGATATGGTCCCCAGGAAAGTGACGTTGAACACCAAGAAGAGGTTAGATGGGGGGTCCTAAGTCCTAACTGGAAAGGACCCTACCTAATAAAGATGGTGATCCGTAATAGAGTGTACAAGCTCGAGGATATGGATGGCCGACTCATCGACCATACTTGGAATGCAGATCGCCTAAGGAAATTCTACCCTTGAACAAGGGACTCAGTAGTAGGCAACCTCCTACTAGCTTCTTTTATTTTTTTCTTCTGACAATATTGTACTCCATCTTCCATATCAATAAAGCTTTCTTTTTCCTGTTTACTCCTTCTTCAACTATGTCCTACAATGATTTGGGTCTACATGGAAAGTTTCGACATTATCGCCTCAAGACCAAGGGTAAGCCGGGGAAGCCCCTTCGCTACTCCTTATGCCTCGGCCGGGCACCACCCCCTGCCAAGAAGGGTCTTAGTGTAAGAGCATAGTTTCCATCCAGATCTCGAGACCAGGAAATAGCTAGATAGCCCTCCTAATGCCTTGATCCGGCTACAACCCCCAAGAAGGATCTGAGTGTAAGAGCATAGTTACCATCTAGATCTCAAGACCAGGAAATATCTATATAGTGCTCCTGATGCCTTGGTCGGGCTACCACCCCCTAGAAGGATCTGAGTGTAAGAGCATAGTTGTCATCCAGATCCCAAGACCGAGAAATAGCTAGATAGCGCTCCTGATGCCTTGGTCGGGTTACCACTTCCAAGAAGGATCCGAGTGTAAGAGCATAGTTGCCATCAGATCTCGAGACCAGGAAATAGCTAGATAGCCCTCCTTATACCTTGGTCGGGCTACCGTTGTCCCCAAGAAGGAATCGAGCTTGAAAGCGCGGAAACCCTCCTGATCCCGAGCCCAAGAAGGGGGCTAAACAGGTCTTTACTTGAATGTTCTATTCGGGCTTTAGCCCCCCAAAGGAGCTCGGGGATGGAGGGCTCGATTTACTTAAACTCTAAATGCTCCTGTTACTTAAGCAAGTACATACAAGCCAGAGTTAGTCCTGAGATTAAAATTTTATTATCAAGTAAGGGAGCCTATCCTCCAACAAGGCTATAACATGCAAGGGGGGCCCAATCCCTAGTTCTGGGCTATAAAAGAAAAATAATGAATGATCAAACTCAGTTGAAGATGGGATGCTGACCCCCTTTCTGGCATTCAAAATAGATCACATTGAAGAGAACTCAAGCTTCTTCGTCTTTCTGAGGGTTTTCAACTTCCTCCTTTACAGGCTGGACCTCGCCCCCTGCGCCCCTCTCCAGTTGCGACTCATCCTGATCAGCTGCATCTACCGCTTTCTCTACTTCCTCCTAGGGATTAGCCCCGACTGCCTTGGGGTCAACATGATCTTCCTCCATGATTTCATCGATCACCGCCAAATCTTCAGGCGGTAGAGTTGCTTCAAGAAGGCTGGACACTGACTTAGGCACGTTCCTACCTTCTGTTGGCTCCATTCCTGAGATAACTACGGAAGGATCTCGGGCTTCAGCAAGACCTCTTTCTAGCTCCTTGTTGTGAACCCCCCTCGAGGATTCACCGGGACCAGATATTAGAAAGGTTGGAACATGAGGAGGTAGATCTGACACCTTCAACTGTTTCCCAGCTCCCACCCCAGAAGAGCTAGCTCCATCCGTTTCGGGACGAGACATCTCCGCAACCTGTGAAATGACCTCCGCTCTATCCTAATTTGCATTGCTGGAGAGATCGAATGGGGAAGGAGAGCCTCTGCAACCTGATAGAAGGCATAGAAATACCCCTCGCTAAAAGAGGCTTCCACTTCGGCTTGAGCTGGGTAATTCGAGCCTGCAAGTTTTGGTTTTCAACATCTAGGGTCTTCGCCTCTCCCCCTCCAGTCATCCCGTTGGCTAGCCCGCCGCTTCGACTGGAGAGTCTCCTGATCAAAAGCTCGCTTCAGCCTCTCATGATCGCATTAAAGATCAGCTAGCTGCGTCTCCATTCCTTATTGGCTTGAGGTCATCTCATGGACAAGGGTCTAAGCCCGTGCAAGCAACCCCATGGCTCGCTCAGCTTCAGCCTCATCCATGGCTGCCCGATCAAGGAGAAGGACTACCTAATGCCCCATGGGCACCTGAAACTTGAAAGCCTGCAAAGGAAAATCAGGTTAGAAAATGACAAGTCAAGCAGCTCAATGAATAAGTAAAAGTGACAATTACCTCAGCTAAAAGGGCAGACCCTTTGGTGATCAAGATGTCCACGGGCATCGCGGTCATCCTAGAAAGCCCGCCGCCTGGACAAGATGCGACAAATTTCTTCAAGACCTCGTCCTGACCTGCCAAGCTTGATTGCTGGTGGGGGCGAGAAGAGGCAACCTCAAAAAAATTGGTATCGGGATCCCTGGAACATTGACTACCCGGGATACAACCGGATCTACAAAGAGGGGTAGCTGGACTCAGGGAGATCATTTGGAGCAGTAACTTCTGGAGGAGGAGCAAGAATTGACTTATTGACAACTTAGGAAGCAGGCCCTCCTCGGTTTAGAGCCTTCACTGCCCAAGATGCCAGAATAGCCATTTTGGACTTTACTTGGGAAGGAGAGGGGGAGGGAACGAACGGGGCAGCTAAATTAGTGGTTGCCCCCCTTCTTCGGAACAGTCAGGAGAGCTCCTGGGACTATCTGGAAGGAGAAGGAGGTATCCTAGCTTGTCGGGCTTCATGAGAAGCTGGAGCAACAACAAGCACTGTTAGAGAAAAGAATCAAGATCATCAGAACTGAACCCTCCAATAAAAAAAAAAGAAAAAAGAAAAAACAAGATAGATCGAGATACTAACGAGCGGTAGCACCGGATATCCACAGGTACCTGTTTACCCTGTCGGGATCAAAGGGGTCAGCGGTCGAAAACTTCATATTCAAATAGTTTCGAGCTATGATGGTCTTCAGTACGGGCTTCAGACTCATTGGGCAAGGAATCCCGACCCTAGGTGGGTTTGTCACTAAAGACGGTGGGAACCTTGAGCTCATGCCCACCGACGAAGACAGAGCTCCCCCAGTCTCCCCCACTAATACCCATTCTTCTTTCCAACTAGGTTCTTCTTTGAAGCCCCGGGGATGATAAAATTGAGCCTATTCTTAGCCTTGGCATAGAATTGGCCTCGTAAAACTCCTGCCAGGCTGTCGATCTGGAAAATGAAGGTGAGCTACTCAGCATCGGGCTCCCTGGTTACACCGCTCAACTCGTATTGCTCCCTTCACAATACCAGGAAGTCGATTAGATGCCTCTAGAAGCCGGGCGTCAGTTGAAACAGAGCCAGCTGAAGGGCATTGAGAGCCCGCTGTAGGGAGGGGTGAAGAGGGAGACTCGCCCCGCTTTCAAAAGCAGTGATGTGGATAGGAAGCATGCCTTCTGGTGGGCTAAAAGCATCTTAGTTTCGATGGGGGACAATTAGAGAAACGTCATCAGGAATACCATACTTGTCCCGTAGACGGTCGATCGACTGAGGGACTACAGTAGAGTCGGGGATGACCCTGGGTTCAAAAGGAAGCGTTATCGCTGGAGGAAGCTCTGCCACCGTGACTTGAGCCCCCCCGACCGCATCTAATCTCTCACCGACGTTAGAGTTTTCATCGACTAAGTTCAGATTGTTGTCATGCTGGTTCGAAAAGCCAGAGCCGATAGAAGGGTTCCTGTTAGAATGACGGTGCTGGCGGAGTAGGGAATATTCCTCGTCGCTTGAAATCCCTCGCACCCGCTTAAGAGGAGCTAGGTTAGGGCCCCCAGAGCCCTCCATCAAGGCATCAACACTATCTGTGGAAGTCGACATTGATGGGCAAGAGAGATGAGAAAGCAAGCGGAAGATAGAGACAGAGAAAGCAGGGAAAAAGAAATTTGAAAGTTTGAAGATTTGAGGAAGTATGAAGAAAGTGACGGTTAGGCCGGGCTTTAATAAAGGTTTTTTGGCGATTTTCTCGAGAAGATCAGCTGAAGCCGTATTACAACCGTTTTTCTTCGAATAACACTAAGTTTCAAATTCAAAATGTTAGGTAGTTAATGAGAAGATTTTGCTCTCATTAATTATCTTGATGGCGAAAAACTTTCTCAACTAAACTAGGAATCTGACACCAACCCTAACTCTACCACCTGTGTTCAAGTCAGAGGGGACTTCTGTTAATAGTGAAATTTGGCCAGGGATCAAAGAGAAATTTTCCATCCATAATCGACAATCATGAAGCTTGAAAAGACCGTAAAGCCACCCCGTAATAGCAAGGAAGCCCGGTTCGGCTTTAAAGCTACCAAAAAACAAGCCAGACTTGACCAGGATGAACCCCCACAAGAGTACTGAAAGCCGGCTTCTCCAGGCCATCTATCGGGGAACCTCGGCTCTGAGCTCGAGTTCTATAACAGCCCCTGTAAATGCCAGAGGAAGTCTCCAAGCTCAAGAGAGCTTGGAAAGAAGCCCGCCAACCTCTCTAGAAGCTTGCTGTCCTTACTGGACATAAAGGAAGAATCATGCCTAAATCTACACTGCCCCAACTACCTCCTAGGAGGGTCTACAAGAGCACCTTAAGCCCTTAAGGGTCAGGGAAAATCCATCTTAAGCTTCTAAGAATAGAGCCAGAGTAGGGATCTACCTCGCTCTACAGGGCAACAAGCAGCTGACAGGGTGACCTCCCTGAAGATCCATGACATGAGTGCACACATGATCATCTCCACGTAATATTTACATGCACGTCAAGAGTTTAAATTCAAATAAGGGAACAAACTTATTTTTGTCAACGATATCATCGAATCCGAAAACAATTCAAATAAAAATAACGAATCCAGCCCGAAAAGGAGGGAACGAATTCATGAGATTACGGTAGAGTATTCAAGAACTAAAAACCTACTTGGACGATATATATATGTGAAGCCAAGCATGGTAAAAAAAGGAGGAGACAATGAACGATAGAGAAAAAAAATAAAAAACAACAGATATATACAGAGAAGGAGGGCCTAAATTCTGATTACAAAACACAGTCATCTTTATCTCCACTGTTTGACAGGCACCAGGTGCCACCACCCTACACCTCTAAGAGATAGTGAGCAAACAAGAGAGTTATCTGTATCTTAAAGCAATATATCAATAATAGAGCTCCCATTTACTATTATTGCCATTCGTCTCTCTCTTAAACAGGTCGGGAACCAACGGTACCGACCCCGGCCACTGTTTTCATGGTAGGGGTCTTGAGGGTGTTAACAGAAATTTCTCATCTCGAGCAAATTTCCCGTCAACAATGTCTTTTCTCCATACTTGTCTATATCGCCTATGCATCGCATGTGGTGTTCATTTTATCATTTAACGAGTTTCGTTCATTGTGGAGCAAATATGGTACGTGGGATTCCTGGTGGAACCAGTTCATTATGCTACTCCTATGAAGTGAACCTGCTAAGATAATCATGGAGTTCTAATACAGTAGCTCCCCGCTTGAAGATCTCTTATAGAGCTGAACAATTCTGATACATCGAGAGCTCTTATATAGTAGAACTGTACCTCTCCTGCTTCTTTACAGAAGATTTACTCTGTTACCGGTAGACCTCTTATCCAGTAGATCCGTGGGACTTGGACCTGGTCATACGGGACCTTTCATGTCACCGTATCCACCCTTCAGAAGCTCCTAGATAGTGGTAGCAGATCGACTTACGAATCTAAGAAGCCAACTCAGCTGTGTAGCTTCTAGAACATCACGACCAGTAGAAGATTAATGGTTCCACGCCTCGTGCACCGGGCCGATCAACGCCTAATTGAGCCACTGAACTCTTGGTTCACTCCAGGAGGGTCTAGAGCTTTCTCTTAGTTGTTGGGGACTTCTAGGATCCCAAGCACGCTTCTGGACCAGTACTAGACCGGTGGCTTCGTTCCATGTTTACCGGGCCATTCACCGCCTTAGCAAGCCATCGAATCCCAAACCGATCGAGGAGTTCTCAGAAGCTTCCCACATTTGGTAAGGCCTCCTACGTGCCTAAGCAAGCTTCTAGAGTAGTAGCACAACTACAAGACCGGTGGCTTTTCTCTATATGTACTGGCCATTCACCGCCCTAGAAAGCCACCGAAGCCCGATCTGATCGAGGTGAGCCCAGAGGTTTCCCACTCTTGGTAAGACCTCCTACATGCCTAACCAAACCTCTGGAGTAGCAGCCTCACTGTAAGGTCAAGTGGCTCCTCACTTTTAATACCGGGCCGGTCAACGCCCGAGTAAGCCACTAAATTCTCGGTTCATTCCAGGAGGGTCCAGAGCTTTCCCTCAGTTTTTGGGGACTTCTAGGATCCCAAGCATGCTTCTGGACCAGTACCAGACTGGTGGCTTCATTCCATATGTACTGGGCGATTTATTGCCCTAGCAAGCCACCGAAGCCCGATCCGATCGAGGAGTTCTTAGAAGCTTTCCATATTTGGTAAGGCCACCTACGTGCTTAAGCGAACTTCTAGAGCAGTAGCACCGCTTCAAGACCGGTGGCTTGGCTCTATATGTACCGGGTCATTCATTGCCCTAGCAAGCCATTGAAGCCCGATCTGATCGAGGAGAGCCTAAAGGTTTCCCACTCTTGGTAAGGCCTCCTACATGCCTAACCAAACCTCTAGAGTAGCAGCCTCATTGTAAGGCCAAGTAGCTCCTCACTTCTTATACCGGGCCGGTCAACGCCCAAGTGAGCCACTAAATTCTCGGTTTATTCTATTAGGGTCCAGATCTTTCTCTCAGTTGCTGGGGACTTCTAGGATCCCAAGCATGCTTCTGGACTAGTACTAGACCGGTGGCTTTGCTTCATGTGTACCGAGCCATTCACTGCCCTAGCAAGCCACCAAATCCCAATCTGATCGACGATAGCCTAGAGGCTTCCCAAATTTGTGTGGTCCAGAGCCTTTACTCAGTTGCTAGGGGCTCATTGAATTCCAAGTAGGCCTCTTGACTGGTACCAGACAGGTTACCCCTCACCATTTATATTGGGTCATCCAATGCTTAAGTGAGTTACCATGGTTCCTACTCATTCCGGAGGGGTCCAAAGCCTTCTCTCAGTCGTGCGAAAAATCTAGGATCTCAAACATGTCTCTGGATAGTTACTAAGTCGGTGCCTCCTCTCCACTTGTATGGGGACATTCATAGCCCTAGCAAGCTACCTTGGTCCCGATCTACCTCTCTGCTTCCACCACATTGGTTAGATAAACTTCAATCAGCCTTGACCTCCATCTCCTTAGTTGGATCAATCGAGATCTCTCCTACCACTCTTACCTCTCCTACCTTGGTAACACCAATCTGGACCTCTACTTTGACAGATTCAGATAGAGAGGTAGGCAAACTTGAAGACCCTCAAGCATCCCCTACCTTTTAGTAGTGAACTTTGAGATAGGTTCTACCTTAGTACGGTTTGGTATGAATGTGGAGATCGGAACCATGTCCTCCTCATCATCAGTGCACCATGTGGCTAGAGATAGACCGGCTTTAGTGTGAGTGGACCTAATAAACTCTTAGCTTTCTCCATGATCTCCTTCAGAGTGGTCCTTACACGACACAGAACATGGATTCGAGTCTTTCCATATCATATACACGCTGCATCCGCTCTCTGTTTACCTGTATCTTATCTGCGATTACCTCAGCTTTGGTCATGACTTTGCTTAGGATGATTGCTCCCCTCATTATCTTGATCATCCCCTTATCAGTCTGCTCAAGCTCGACTTTAGCAGCAACAACCTGCTCCTAAATAGCATCAGACCGGTAGCTCCACTCCATTCATATCGAGCCATTCAGCGCCCTAGCAGGCCACCAAAATCCTGGTTCATTCGAGATAAGCCCGGAGGCTTCCCATATTCAGTAAGGCCTCCTACGTTCTTGAGTATGCCTCTAGAGTAACCGCAACACCACTCCAAGTCTTGGAGCCTCCTTGTATCTAGTACTAGACCGGTAGCTCCACTTTATTTATGCCAGGCCATTTATTACACTAGCGAGCTACCGTGGTGTCGATCCACATCCCAGGTTAGTTTCATCGACCGTGGTCAGCTCCTCCTCCTTTTGGTTTCACATCACCTAATAGAGTAGTTTTCTCCATCTGAAACATCTACTTCTGGATCAACCGGGGCTCACCTGCCATATAACCAACCATCACAGTTGTGGTCTTTATTTAAGGGAGAAGCTTCCTCTTCAGAATTGATCATCTACTGCACCACAGGATTTCTAGCCCGAGTCTGCTTCAGCAACCCAAGACTTGCCAGCTACGATAGGAACATGCACAACCATCTCAACAACTTTCTTCTTAATCTCCTCCATTTTCCGTCCATCAATAACTCTTAAGTCAAAAGGGGGAAGTAGAGTCAGCTCTACCTGGAAGGTTGTGAAGAAGTAACGATCCTCCTTAGCTTGCACGAGCTTGATCTTAGCAAACACCAGCTTGATCTCGGAGATTATCATACCGATGGATCCTTTCCATTTGTACTGGGCTTTCCAATGCCCTAGTGAGCCATCGAGGTCTCGATCCGTTCGAAGAGTACCCTATGGTCCTGATTCGTTCACAAAGGGGTCTCAAGCTCCATTACAATTGTTAAAAACTCTCATCTACCCCAAAAGAACTTCCAAACCGGTTACATCACTTAAGGACTCGAAGCTCAATATTTTCTCAGTACTCCAGTGAGAGGGGTGATGACCCCAGCGTGAGACCATTTCCCCTAGTTCGCAATAAAAAACATCTTTTACGGAGAGCCATTATACTATCTACATTCATAATGCAGATCATCTCAAGAGATTCTGCTCGTGAAGAAGCTCTTAGAGCGATACTGGTTATCAACAAATATCACCATGCATTGATACAACATCGTATCGACTCGGTATGAGTTTGCATCTCCTTCGATTTCGGTATTCGTAATAGATCTCATGTGATCGCCTTGACTAGGAGAGCTAAATAGCCCTCTTAATGCCGTGGACAGGATTACTCTCTCCAAGAGGAACGCCATAGTATTTCGACAGTGATCTCCTCAAGACCAGAGACTAGTTGGGAAGACCCCTAAATACCTTTGATGCCTCGGTCGGGCATCACTCCCCGCCAAGAAGGGTCTGAGTGAAAGAGCATAGTTGCCATCCAGATCTCGAGACCAGGGATTGTTTGGGGAAGCTCCTTCATCACCTTTGATGCCTTAGTCGGGTGATCTCCCCCAAGAAGGATCCAATTGTAAGTGCATAGTTACCATCCGGATCAAAATACCAGGATATAGCTAGATAGCGCTTCCGATGCCTTGGTTGGGCTACGACCCCCCAAGAAGAGTTTGAGTGTAAGAGCATTACTTCCATCTGAATCCCAAGACTAGGGTAGCTAGCATTCCGAATGCCTTGGTTGGGTGACCACCCCCAAGATGGGTATGAGCGTAAGAGTATAATTGCCATCTAGATCAAAATATCAGGATAGAGCTAGATAGCGCTCCTGATGCCTTGGTCTTGCTACGACCCCCAAGAAGAATCTGAGTGTAAGAGTATAGTTGCAATCCAGATCTCAAGACCAAGAAATAACTAGATAGCGCTCCTGAAGCCTTGGTCGGGCTACGACCCACAAGAAAGGTATGAGTGTAAGATCATAGTTGCCATCCAAATCAAAATACCAGGATATAGCTAGATAGTGCTCCTGATGCCCTTGTCGGGCTATAACCCCCAAGAAGGGTCTGAGTGTAAGAGCATAGTTGCCATCCGAATCAAAATACCAGGATATGGCTAGATAGCGCTCCTGATGCCTTTGTCAGGCTATGACCTCCAATAAGAAACTGAGTGTAAGAGCATAGTTGCCATCCATATCTCGAGACCAGGATATAGCTAGATAGAGGTCCTGATGCCTTTGTCAGGTTACGATCCCCAAGAAGAAGCTGAGTGTAGGAGCATAGTTGCCATCGAGATCTCGAGACAAGAAAATAGCTAGATAGCGCTCCTGATGCCTTAGTCCGGCTGTAACCCCCAAGATGGGTCTGATTGTAAAAGCATTATTGCCATCCAGATCTCGAGACCAGGATATAGCTAGATAGTCTTCCTGATGCATTGGACCGGATCAATTTCTCCAAGAGGAATGCCATGGTATTTTGACAATGATCGCCTCGAAACTAGGGAATAGCTAGATAGCACTCCTGATGCTTTTGTTGGGCTATCATGCCCAAGAGGGATCTGAGTATAAGTGCATTGTTGCCATAAGGATCCAAAGACAAGGGTAGCTAGCGTTCTGAATGCCTTGGTCGGGTGACCTCCCCCAAGAAGGATCTAAGCGTAAGAGCATAGTTGCCTACTAGATCACGAGACTTGAACATCTAAAAGGTCATCCTGTTGCCATGGCCAGGCCAACTCCGTCAGGAAAGGTCTGGGTGGCATAGTTGCCTACCAATTCAATGAACAGAAATTTCAGGCTCTCAGATTAGCCACTAGAGCTTCATCCGACATGATTGAGCAATGCAGTTTGTGACCTTTCTCACTTACCAAATTTTACACTGACTAAAGCGTCGGAAATTCCACAAAGAGAATATCCCTTCTGTGGTCCGCCATTGCTCATCTATTTTACAGGTACGCCAAATGCACATATGTTTTGCCTATGTATAAAGATCTGGTGAGAAAATATCCTTAGTTGCCTACCAGGATCTCCTTCGCCAAATGTACCAAGACTCTTAAAATAGGAATGACTGGTATCCCAGTTCGCTAAGCCAAGCACTGTGAGCGATTCTGGTTACAAGTAAGAAGCGACAAGCAAAATTCTTTATGTAGTACAAGATTCAGACTCCAACACCAAATACTTACCGGTGTTCAAGTCAGAGGGGACTTCTGTTAATAGAAAAATTTGGATAGGGACCAAAGAAGAATTTTCCACTTCCCAGCTTTCCTGCAAGGGTCCAAATTCGGGCTTATATGACGGGGTATCAAGGTCCCCGAGGACGAGCTACCACGGGATCCTACAGGAGCAAGGCGAGGCCACCCATACCATTTGAGCATCTCGCAAGTGTCCAGGCTTACCAAATAAAGCCTAATGAGACCGCGTCAAGCTCCTTATACCAGGATAAAAGCCCGAAGCTAGGTCTACGTGAAAGGACGTGGGTCCCCTGACATTAAGGTATCTCTTGACACTCCCCTAGAGCTTGCTACTATCTTTACTTTCACTGGGAGACCTTCAAGGTGCCAAACTTGTCTTGCAAAGGCCCTCCTGCCTCGTCGAGGTATAATCTCGACCTGTGCAAGCATAAAAGGAAGAAGCCCATAAAGCCTCATCGTCACAAAAAGCGCTAAGATCCATTGTAGATCCTGGCATGGTTAAATCAAGTTACAAGAGCAGTATTCGAGCATACCTCTCCACCCTTCCAGAAGCAAGCCAAGGCTGCCTATTTATGGTGAACACCTTACCAGGGCTTGCCAGCCAAGCTTTGCTACCCCGTTGGATTCCAGTGTGGTCAAATCGAGCTCCACCGAAAGCCTTGTAGGGTCGAATCAAGCTCCATACAACCAGACTGGTACCTTAAGGAATCTTGCCCTCAGATCGATACCCAAGTACTGGGATACCAGCTTTGGAACCCATCCAGGGTATGCCTACTCCGTAAGGTAGGAAGAATAATATCAATAAGGTACTGCAGCACCAGAATATTGAACTAGAGTTCTCCTCCTAGAGAGAGGGTTGACTTTTATGATTACCATTAATGAGGTTAATCGTATTAATAGAGGTAGTCAACCCTATTTAATGAGGTCAACTGTATTAATAGAGGTAGTCAACTCTATTAATGAGGTCAGCTATATTAATAGAGGTAGTCAACCCAATTAATGACATGATCAACACCATTAATAAGAGAATATTCAACTCTTTAATGGCCACCATTAGTGAAAGAGTCCAAAGAGGAAACAAATACCTTTTCCTCCAAGATATCCTCCACAATCGATTATTGGGGGTTAACTATAACAGAAAATCCCACCTATCAAGGAAGGAAGAGTTCGAAGAGGAAACAATCATATCTTCTCCAAGATATTAGCTACAAGCCGATCAACTACATTAAAAAAAGAATCGTATTCGATAAGGAAACGAAGACTAATTGAAGAGTCCTGGACTTACACGCCAAGGTAGTCACCAGGTATAAATATGCATGTAAAAGGCATATTAAGGGATCAGATATCTTAGAAGACACATGCATCGTTTAAAGTTCTCTCTAGATCGTCATTGTACTTGTACCTTTACCAGGAATATACTGGTATCTGTTAACACTTGATCATTATTGTAAGCTCTTTGGAGCACCATGGTGGTATTATTTCTCCATTGTTGTAAGCTCCCCGGAGTATCTACGATATATACATAAGGAATGGTATTCCTCCTTCCATTGGATACTGCATTGGGGTTTTTCAGCATGTGATCATTCGTGATGCTTTTTCCCCCTTGGTTAGTCCACCTCTCTCTACAAAAGACTTATGTTTTTCATATTATCTACTGTATGATGCATGTGTGTATGAGGGCTAGGTACCAACCCCATTGGTCCTAGCTCTCTAATCTTTCTTACATGAGATCGGAAACAACAACGAAAACTTAAGGAACCGAATCTATATTCCTACCTCGCTGGGCCTAACGTTCTTATCCTCTCATCTACATGCCAAAGTCACACATCAAGATGAAGAGAAACCACCCAGACCAGTTCGAAGGGAGTCGAGGAGCTCTCATGTATCCTCTCTATGGAAAAAATCGAGATAAGCCCCCCTTCTTACTTGCTATTGAGGTTGGGGTGTTAAAGGAAGCAATGGGGCTCTAGAACCAGGCTCTGGGTATCAGGACAGGCTCCGACCCCGACCGAGGAACAAGGTTTAGGATCACCCCTTCGCACCAGTAAGGGAACCTCAAGCTCCCCAGATCTACTTCATAAGCACGAAGCCCGACCGGTTGGATGGCTTGTCTCCTACCTACTGTTTCATCCTCCTTCATATTCATACAAGATCACCAAGGTACAAAAGGTACCAACCCCGGACACCACCTCCATTGTAGTGGTCTCGATGGTGTTAATAGGGATTTCTGATCCTAAACAAATTTCCCGTTAACAGTTTCCTTTTTGGAATCAAACTCTTGGTTCACACGTATATAGGATTAATGATGGTTATCTTCTAGAAATGATCTTGTATGTTATCACGACATGGTTTTTCATGGAGGTAACCCAACCAGCAGTCTGTTTCCCCATAGAGCGAGGTAGATCCCTACTCCGACTCTGTTCTTAAAAGCTTGAGATGGATTTTCCCTAACCCTTGGGGGCTTGAGGTGCTCTTGTAGACATTCCTAGAAGGTAGACAAGGTAGTGTAGATTTAGGCGTGATTCTTCCTTTATGTCCAGCAAGGACAGCGGGCTTTTGGAGAGGTTGGCGGGTTTCTCTCTAATGTCTCTTGAGCTTGGAGACTTCTCATGGAATTCATGGGGCGGTTGAGAAGCTCGACCTCAGAGTCGAGGTTCCTCGATAGATGACCTGGAGGAGCCCGGGTTCTGGTATTCTAGTGGTTTTGAAGTCGAACAGGCCTTCCCTGCTCCTTAGGGGTGGCTTTATTGTCTATACGGGCTTCATGATTGTTGATTATGGGTTTCGACTTGTGGCGGAAAAGTGGAAAATTTCTCTTTGACCCCCTGGCCAAATTTCACTATTAACAGAAGTCCCCTCTGACTTGAACACCGCTGGTAGAGTTGGGGTTGGAGTCAGATACCTTGTTTGATTGAGAAATTTTTCCGATATAAAGATAATTAATGAGAGCGAAATCTTCTCATTAATTACCCAATATTTGAATTTGAAACAATGTTTTATTCGAAGAAAGATGGCTGCAATACGGCTCCAGGTGATCTTCCTGAGGATATCACCGATAATCCTCTATTTAAACCCGGCTTTACCGTCACTTTCTTCACACTTTCTCAAATTTCAAATTTTCAGATATCTTCTTTCCTGCTTTCTCTATCGATTTCCCTATATCTTCCGCTTGTTTTCAAGCTTCTGCTTACCCATTGATGTCAACTTCCTCAGACAGTATTGAAGCCTTGGTTAAGGGCACCAGAGGTCCTAACCTAGTTCCTAGTAAACGGGTGCGAGGAATTTCCAGTGATGAGGAATCTTCCCCAGTCTGCCAGCACCGTCGTTCTTCCAGGAACGTATCCATCTGTTTCGGCTTCTCAAACCAGGCCGACAATCCTTTAAACCTAGTTGATAAAGATTTTGATGTTAGGGAGAGAGTCGATGTAGTCGGGGGGGGGTTTAGGTCACGGTTACCCTTTCTTTCGAACCCAGGGTAATCCCTGATTCCACTGTCGACCCTCAGCCGATTAGCCGTCTTCGGGACAAATACTGTATTCCTGACACCGTTTCCTTCACTGTCCCCCACAGGAATTATGACTTTTTTAGCACCCCCAAATGCATACTCCCTATCCACGTTGTAGCTTTAGAGTGGGGTGAGGCTCCCTCTCCACCCTACCCTTCGGCGAGCTCTTAATGCCCTTCATCTGGCTCTGCTCCAATTGATGTCTGGCTTCTTGAGGCATCTAGTCGGCTTTCTTATGTTATGGAGGGAGCAATGCAAGATGAGCGGTGTAACTAGGTAGCTTGGGGGCTGAGGAACTCGCCTTCTTTTTCCAGATAGGTAGTCTGGCTGGGGTTCCTCGAGGCCAATTTTATGCCAAGGCCAATAATAAGTTTAATTTTATCATTCCCGGAGCTTCAAAGAAAGACCCCGCTTGGAAAAAGGAGTGGGTACTAGTGGGGGGAGATTGGGGAGCTCTGTATTCATCGGCGGGCATGAGCTCGAGGTTCCCACCGCCTTTAGTGACAAACCCTCGTGGGGTCAGGATTCCTTACCCACTGAGTCTGAAGGCGTGCTGAAGACCATCATGGCCCAAAATTACTTAAATTTGAAGTTTCCAACCGCTGACCCCTTCGATCCCCACAGGGTGAACATGTTGAACCCTTTTTACCGGTCACGCAACGGAACTAGGTTTTAAATTTTTTTTACAGATCATAATCTGTATCTGGGACTAGTGACCTTGGGATCTTAATTATTTTTCGAAACTAATACATACAATATGTATATAAGGAAATTGTAATCAACAAAAATAACAAGAACATACTAACGTTTGGAGGCTCCTTCACTTTTTGATATGCTCCTGTCTGAACCACTCTATCTTCCTCGCTATCTCCCGAGATTGGTAACTGCGTGTGGGGGTATCACGGTCTCAGGAACTTGAATGAAGGATGAAGAGTGAATTGAAGAAACTATTTCTTCTATGTGTTTCGAAAACACATAAAACATGAAACAATAAATATGTTAACGGGAAATTTGTTTAGGATGGTCCTGGTCATGGTCCTGGTCCTTGATCAGGGTCGGAGCCCATCTTGGTCCCTAGAGCCCAGTTCAGGAGCTTGATTCCTTCCTGTAATTCCCTGACCTAGATAGCAAGTAAGAAGGGGGCTTATCTAGCTCCAGTGTTGGAGTGCTCGATTTCTACCATAGAGATGATGTAGGAGAGCCCATCGACTTCCTTCAAGCTGGTCTGGGTGGTTTCTCCTTATCTTGATATGTGACTTTAGTATGTAGATGGGAAGATAAGAGCGATAGGTCCAGCGAGGTAGGAATCTAGCTCACACTCATATACGTATGCATTACACAGGACAAAAGTAAGAGAAACACAAATCTTTTGTAAATGGAGGTGGACTGACCAAGGGGAGAAAAAGCATCACGAGTGATCACATGCTGAAAAACCCCAAGGCAGTATCCGGAGGAAGGAGGAATACCCTTCCTTATGTATATATCAAAGAATGCTCTGGGAGCTTACAAGGAAAATTCTTCTTTGGTCCCTAGCCAAATTTTGCTATTAACAGAAGTCCTCTCTAACTTGAACACCGGTAAGTATTTGTGGTTAGAGTCTGAATCTTGTATTACATGAAGAATTTTGCTTGACCCTTTTTACTGGTAACCGGTATCTTTCCCAGTGATTGGCTTAGAGAACCTGAGTACTATTCATTCCTGCAAAATAAATGAGTGTATTGCTCGATCATGTCGGATGAAGCTTCTGTTGTTAATATGAGTACGCAGAGTTTCTTTTCCAGAGATCACAGTACTTAGATGAGTTGATGAAATTATTCTGGTAGGCATCTATGCCATTAAGATCTTTCCTAGTTGGGTTGGCCCAGCCAAGGCAGTAGGATGACCTTTTGGTTGTTTTGATCTCGTGATCTAGCAGGTAACTATGCTCCTACGCTTAGATCCTTCTAGGAGGTCGCTGCCCGACGAAGGCATCATGAGCGCTATCTAGTTATTTCCTAGTATTTTGATCTGAATGGCAATTATGCTCTTACACTCAGACTCTTCTTAGGGGTTGTAGCCCGACCAAGGCATCATGAGCGCTATCTAGCTGTATCCTGGTATTTCGATTCGGATGGAAACTATGCTCTTACACTTAGACCCTTCTTGGGGGTCGTAGCCCGACCAAGGCATCTAGAGCGCTATCTAGCTATATCATGGTATTTTGATCTGGATGGCAACTATGCTCTTACACTCAGACCCTTCTTCGGGTCGTAGCCTGGCCAAGGCATCAAAAGTGCTATCTAGCTATATCCTGGTATCGAGATTTGGATTGTAACTATGCTTTTACACTCAGACCCTTCTTTGGGGTCATAGCCCGACCAAGGCATTAGGAGAGCTATCTAGCTTTATCCTGGTATTTCGATCCAGATGGCAACTATGCTCTTACACTCGGATCCTTCTTGGGGGTCGTAACTCGACCAAGGCATCAGAAGAGCTGTCTAGCTATATCCTAAAATTTTGATCCGGATGGCAACTATGCTCTTACACTCGGATCCTTCTTGAAGGTTGTAGCCCGACCAAGGAATCAGGAGTGCTATCTAGCTATATCTTGGTATCGATATCTTGATGGTAACTATGCTCTTACACTCAGACCCTTCTTGAAGGTCGTTGCCCGACCAAGGCATCATGAGCATTATCTAGCTATATCCTGGTATTTCGATCCGGATGGCAACTATGCTCTTACACTCATATCCTTCTTGGGGGTCGTAGCCCGACCAAGGCATCAGGAGCGATATCTAGCAATATCCTGGTATTTAGATCCGGATGGCAACTATGCTCTTTCACTCAAACCCTTCTTGGAGGTCATAGCCCGACCAAGGCATCAGAAGCGTATGCGTTATCTAGCTATATCCTGGTATTTTCATCCGTATGGCAACTATGCTCTTACACTAGGATTCTTCTTGGGGGAGGTCACCCGACCAAGGCATCAGGGGTGATGAAGGGGCTTCACTGATCAATCTTGGTCTCGAGATCTGGATGGCAACTATGCTCTTACACTCAAACCCTTCTTGATAGGGGTGGTGCCCGACCGAGGCATCAGGAACGCTACTTAGCTATTTCCTTGTCTCGAGGCGATCATTGTCAAAATATTATGGCGTTCCTCCTTGAGGTATTTATCCAGTCTAGGGCATCGGGGAGTGCGGTGTAGCTCTCCTGATGATGGTGATCACTAAAGGAAATTGTCTCACGCTAGGGTCATCGTCCCCCTCACTGGAGTACTTAGAAAATATTAAGCTTCTAGTCCTCAAATGATGTAACTGGTTTGGAAGTCCGTTTGGGGTAGATGAGAGTCTTCAACAATCGTAATGGAGCTTCAGACCCCACTGTGAACGAATCAGGACCTTTGGGTGCTCCCCGAACGAATCGAGACCTCGATGACTCACTAGGGCATTGGAAGGCCCCATACAAATAGAGAGGAGCCATGGGTATGATAATCTCCGAGAGCAAGCTGGGGTTTGCTAAGGTTAAGCTCATGCAAGCCAAGGAGGATGGTTACTTCTTCAACCCACAACCACATGGTGGGAGTGGTTTAAACTCTGCATGGCAGTGTGGCTGCCTTGGGAGCCAATGTGGGTGCTTCATTTGCTGAAGAACGCTTCTGTGTTGCCTGCTAGGCAGCTCAAACTCTTTTTCCCTCTGACCTGATCATCATTGAAGGATGGATACCTTGAATAGATCACAGAGAAAGTTGAGAGTTACATGGGTCCACTATGACTGAAGCTGAAAATTATTGAGATGATGGATGCGCAGATGATGAGGAGGACTTGGTTCCCATTTTTGCTTTCATGTCTAGTCGTGTTGAGGTAGGAACTACCTTGAAGTCCTCTGTTGCTGTAGATGCATGAGGGGCTTCAAGTCTGCCTACCTTTGAATTAGAGAGGTAGATCGGAAGCCACCGTAGCTCGCTAAGGTGATGAATGGCATGATACATATAGAGCAAACCCACCGGTCTTGTAGCGATGCTACCGCTCTAGAAGCTTGCTTAGGCATGTAGGTGGCCTTACCAAATGTGGGAAACTTCTGAGAGCTCCTCGATCAGATCGGGTTTCGGTGGCTTGCTAGGCATGTGAATGGCCCGGTAAACATAGAGCGAAGCCACCGATCTTGTAGCAATGCTACCGCTCTAGAAGCTTGCTTAGGCACGTAGGTGGCCTTACAAAATATGGGAAACTTTTAAGAGCTCCTCGATCGGATCGGTCTTCGGTGGCTTGCTATGGCGGCGAATGACCCGATAAACATAGAGCGAAGCAACAGGAGGTACTGGTTCAGATTCATGCTCGGGATCCTAAAAGTCCCCAGCAATTGAGAGAGGGCTCTTGACTCAGCTGGAATGAATCGAGAGTTCAGTGGTTCACTTGGGCGTTGATAGGCCCTGTATAAGAAGTGAGGAGCCACTTGGACTTACAGTGAGGCTATTGCTCCAGAAGTTAGCTTAGGCATGTAGGAAGCCTTAGCAGGAGTGGGAAATCTCTGGGCTCTCCTCGATCAGATCATGCTTCGGTGGCTTACTAGGGTGATAAATGACCCGGTACAAATAAAGCAAAGCCACCAGAGGTACTAGTCCAGATGCATGCTCGGGATCCTAGAAGTCCCCAACAACTAAGAGAGGGCTCTATACCCTACTTGAATGAATCAAAAGTTCAGTGGCACACTTGGGAACTGACTGGCCTTGTGCATGAGGCGTGGAACCGATAATCTTCTAATGGTCGAGCTGCTCTAGAAACTACACAGCCGAGTTGGCTTCTTAGATTCATGGGTCTACCTGCTATCTCTACATAGGAGCTTACGAAGGGCGGACCTGCAGGCATGAGGGGATCCGTATGAACAGGTCGAAGCCCAGTGGATCTGTTGGATAGGTGATACACTGGTGGCGGAACGAATCTGCTATAGAAGAGAATGAGAGGTGCAGTTCTACTGTATAAGAGCTCTCGATGTAACAGAATGGTTCAGCTATATAGGAGATCTCCAAGCGGGGAACTACTGTATTAAAGCTTCACGATTATCTTAGCAAGTTCACTTCATAGAATTAGCATAATGAAGTGGTTCCACCAGGAATCCCACGTACCATATTTGCTCTACAATGAATGAAACTCGTTAAATGATAAAATGAGCACCACATGCGATGCATAGGCGATGTAGACAAGTATGGAGAAAAGACATCGTATATAGTAGATGATATTCATGAATAATGAATCTGTTACCTCGATAGTATAATGATACTCGTGTAGAGACATAGAGGCTTTCAAAACGGGTGTGGAAAATTCCCACAGACGGCGCCAGAAAGTGTTAACAGGAAATTTGTTTAAAATTGGAAATCCCCATTAACACTCTTGAGACCACTACCACGGAGGTGGTGGCCGGGGTTGGTATCTTTGATACATGACCAGATCTTGTATGAATATGAAAGAGGATGAATCAGGAGGTAGGAGAAAAGCCATCCCGCCCATCGAGCTTCGTGCTTATGAAGTAGATCTGGGGAGCTTGAGGTTCTCTTGCCGGTGTGAAGGGGTTGATCTTGGTCCTGGTTCTGATCCTGGTCCTGTTCCTCGGTCAGGGTCGGAGCCCGTCTTGGTACCTGAAGCCTGGTTCTTGAGCTCGGTTTTGGAGCCTGATTCCTTCCTGTAATTCCCCGACCTAGATTGCAAGTAAGGAGGGGGCTTATCTAGCTCCATTGTTGGAGAGCTCGATTTCTATCATAGAGATGATGTAGGAGAGCCTATCGACTTCCTTCAAGCTGGTATGAGTGGTTTCTCCTTATCTTGATATGCGACTTTAGCATGTAGATGGGAAGATAAGAGCGCTAGGTCCAGTGAGGTAGGAATCTAGCTCGCACTTATATACGCATGCATTACACAGGACACAAGTAAGAGAAACATAAATCTTTAGCAGATGGAGGTGGACTGACCAAGGGGGAAAAAAGCATCACGAGTGATCACATGCTGAAAAACCCAAAGGCAGTATCCGAAGGAAGGAGGAATACCATTCCTTATGTATATATCAAAGAATGCTCCGTGGAGCTTACAAGGATGGTGAACTAATACAACGTAGTTGCTCCGAAGAGCTAACAATGGTGGTCGAATGTAGACCGATATTTTCCCGGTCGGGGTACCCATACAATGATGTCGAGAGATCTTTAAACGAAGCAAGGTTCTTCCGTTATCGATCGGAGCGTGATTTCTATGCCTTTTACAGGTATATTTATAAATGGTTACTACCTTGGCGTGCAAGTCCAGGGTTCTTTAATCTTTCTTTCCTTATTGAGTACGATTCTTTCTTTAATGTAGTTGATCAGATCGTGGCAAATATCTCGGAGGGGATGTGTTTGTTTCCTCTTTAAACTCTTCTTTCATTGATAAACGGGATTCTTTGTTACAGTTGACCCCAAAGAATAGGTTATGAAGGATATCTTGGAGGAAAAGGTATTTGTTTCCTCTTTGGACTCTTTCACTAATGACGACCATTAAATAGTTGAATATTCTCTTTATTAATGGTGTTGATCATGTCATTAATTGGGTTGACTGCCTCCATTAATACGGTTGACCTCATTAAAGGTACTCTAAATGTCATGGAAGTCAGTCCTCTCTTCCTACGTTGCCGAGATGAGAGCTCTAGTTCTGCTTGTCACTTTGGAGAGGTACTTCATGGAGGTTACCTGAGGTGACATTTGATATTCCTTGAGGGCGGGGTACCCTAGGATCCAGTACACTGGCGGGGTCCCCCGGGGACCTCTCGATTGTCACGGAGCTAGATGATGGTTTTCCCATGGAGCTTGTGCTAACTATTTTAGAGGTGAAATATCCTATTGGGTTCCAACCTTGTAGTTGGGAGCTTAGTTTAGCTACGCTGAGCTTTATCATGGAGCTTGACCTAATTATGCAGGATTACTAGTGGGGTAGCGGGCTTGGCTAGCAGGCCCTGGTAAGGTGTTTGCCATAAACAAGAGACCTTGGCTCGCTTCAAGAAGGGTGGAGAGGTACGCTCGAGTACTGCTCTTGCTACTTGATTTAACCATACCAGGATTTACAGTGGATCTTGGCTCTTTTGGTGATGACAGGGCTTTACTGGCTTCTTCCTTTTATGCTCGGACGGGACGAGATTATACCTCGACGAGGTAGGAGTACCTTTTCAAGACAAGTTCGGCACCTTGAAGGTCTCCTAGTGAAAGTAGAGATAGTAGCAAGCTCTATGAGAGTGTCACGAGGTACCTTGATGTCAGTGAACCCAGGTCCTTTCACGTCGACCTAGCTTCGGGCTTTATCCTGGTATAAGGAGCTTGACGCCGTCTCGTCGGGCTTTATTTGGTAAGCCTGGACATGTACAAGATGCTCAGATGGTATGGGTGGCCTCGCCTTGCTCCTGTACGATTGCGTGGTAGCTCGACCTCGGAGACCTTGACACCTCGTCATACAAGCCCGAATTCAGACCCTTGCAGGAAGGCTGGGAAGTGGAAAATTCTTCTTTGGTCCCTAGCCAAATTTTGCTATATATATGTGTATGTGTTTTAAGAAAAACCCACGCCTGTATTGCACTTATTTTTCATGCATGTACTGCACTTATTTTTCACCAATTTTTCACAAATATATATACATATCTTTTCACTGCTTTCACCACTTGCACTTTATATATATATATATATATTTATTAATAATATGTGTATCAAGTATTTACATCCTATGCAAATTCTTCTTTTGACTAATGTTTCATGTACACACCAATTTGCATCCAATGCAATCTCTTGTGTTATTAATTGATATATATCTTTTAATTATCTTTTTCAAATATATCTAATATATTAAAAGTGATAATCAGTATTTTAAATTTAAACTTAAATTCAAATACTTAGATAAATGATTTAGTAAAATAAAATAATCCTATTATTTTATCTTCACCTAAATCCATATATCAGCTAACACCATCCAATTAATAGTTAATTAATAATTCATAATTATCAATATAATTTGTTGACGGGAAATTTGCTCGAGATGAGAAATTCCTGTTAACACCCTCGAGACCACTACCATGAAAGTGGTGGCTTGGGTCGGTACCGTTGGTTCCCGACCAAGTTAAGAGATAGACGAGAGGCTGATTATTAAATTGGAGCTTTATTATTGATATATTGCTTTAAAGTACAAATCGCTCTCTTGTAAGCTCACAGTCTCTCGAAGGTGTAGGGTATCGGCAACTCAGTACCTGTCGAATAGTGGAAATGAAGGTAACCGTGTTCTGAATACAGAATTTAGGCTTTCCCTCCTGACTCTATATTTTTTGTACATATATATATTCTTGTAGGTTGTTCTCCGGTCCTCGTTTTCTCTTTCTTCTACCATGCTTGGCTTCACATATTTATATCGTCCAAGTAGGTTTTTAATTCGTAAACACTTTACCTTGATCCCATGAATCTGTTCCCTCCTTATCGGGCGGGATTCATTATTTGAATTTGAATTGTTGCGGGATTTGATGATATCATTGACGGAGATAAGTTTAATCCCCTATTTGAGTCAAACTCTTGACGTGCATGTAAATATTACGTGGAGACGATCCTGTGTATACTCGTGCCATGAATCTTCATGGAGGTCACCCTGCCAGCTGCCTGTTGCCCCGCAGAGCAAAGTAGATCCTTGCTCTGGCTCTGTTCTTAGAATCTAAATATGGATTTGCCTTGACCCTTGGGGGCTTGAGGTGCTCTTGTAGACCATCCTGAGAGGTAGCTGGGGTAGTGTAGATTTAGGCGTGATTCTTCCTTTATGTCCTAATTCTTCCTTTATGTCCAGCAAGGATAGCGGGCTTCTGGAGAGGTTTGCGAGCTTCTTTCGAATGTCTTTTAAGCATGGAGACTTCCCCTGGCATTTATGGGGCGGTTGTGAAGCTCGACCTCAGAGCCGAGGTTCCCCGTTCGATGGCCTGAAGAAGCCTGGGTTCCAGTACTCTTCTGAGGGCTCGTCTCGGTCGTGCCTGGCTTGTCTTCTGGTAGGTTTGAAGCCGAACCAGTTATCCCTGCTCCTACGGGGTGGCTTTACGGTCTTTTCGGGCTTCATGATTGTCGATTATGGGTGGAAAATTTCTCTTTGACCCTTGGCCAAATTTGACTGTTAACAGAAGTCCCCTCTGACTTGAACACCAGTGGTAGAGTTGAGGTTGGAGTCATATTCCTTTTTTAATTGAGAAAGTTTTTTGCCATAAAGATAATTAATGAGAGCGAAATTTTCTCATTAATTACCCAATATTTTGAATTTGAAATTGAGTGTTATTCTAAGAAAAATGGCTATAATACGGCTTCAGGTGATCTTCCCGAGGATATCGCCAATAAACCTCTATTTAAGTCCGACCTGACCGTCACTTTCTTCATACTTCCTCAAATCTTCAAACTTTCAAATTTCTTCTTCCCTGTTTTCTCTGCCAAAATCCCTTATTGCCTCCGCTTACTTCCAAGTCTTCCTTACCCATCAATGTCGACTTCAACAGATAGTGTTGATGCCTTGGTTGAGGGCTCTGGAAGCCCTAACCTAGCTCCTCGCAAGCGGGTGCGAGTGATTTCAAGCGATGAGGAATCTTATCTGCTCTGCCAGTACCGTCGTTCTAGCAGGAACGTCTCTATCAGCTCTGGCTTTTTGAACCAGCCACAGTGGCGAAGCTTGCTTCAGTGATAACCCTTCCTTTAGAACCTAGGGTCATCCCCGACTTTACTCTCGACCCTCAGTCGATCGACCGTCTACATGACAAGTATGGTATTCCTGACACTGTTTCTCTAACTGTCCCCCACCGTAATTACGATGTTTTTAGCTCGCCCAAATGCGTGCTCCCTATCCATGGCGTAACTTTTAAGAGTAGGGTGAGACTTCCTCTTCACCCCACCCTTCGACGGGCTCTCAATGCCCTTCGGTTGGCTCCGCTTCAACTATCGCCCGGCTTTTAGAGGCATCTAGTCGGCTTTCTGGCATTATGGAGGGAGCAATGTGAGTTGAGCAACGTAACCAAGGAGCCCGGGGCTGAAGATCTCACCTTCCTTTTCCAAATCGGTAGCCTGGTTGGGGTTCCACGAGGCCAATTCAATGCCAAGGCAAAGAATAGGCTCAACTTTATCATCCCCGAGCTTCAAAGAAGGACCCCACTTGGAAAAAAGAATGGGTACTAGTGGGGGGAGATTGAGGGAGCTCCGTCTTTGTCATTGGGCATGAGCTCGAGGTTCCCACCGCCTTTAGTGGCAAACCCTCATGGGGTCAGGATTCCTTGTCTTTTAACTCTGAAGCTATGCTAAAGACCATCCTAGTTCGGAACTACCTGAATTAGAAGTTTCCAATCGCTAACCCCTTTTATCCCCGCAGGGTAAACAGGTACCTGCAGATATCCGGTGCTACCCCTCGTAAGTATCTCGATCTATCTTGTTATTTTTTTATTAGATGGTTCAGTTCTGATGATCTTGATTTCTCTCTCTAACAGTGTTTGTTGTTGCTCCAGCTTCTCATGAAGCCCGGTGAGCTAGGATCCCTCTTCCTCCTTCCAGACCGTCTCCGGGAGCTCTCTTGGATGTTCCGATAAAGAGGGGGTCAACAACTAAGGTAGGTGCCCCGTTTGTTCCTTCCCCATCTCCTTCCCATGTGAAGTCCAAGATGGCTCTTCTCGTATCTCGGCCGGCGAAGGCTCTAAACTGAGGAGGGTCTGCCTCCCAAGTTATTAAATAATCCATTCTTGCCCCCTTACTAGTAGTCTCTACTTCAGCCGATGCTCCCCGAGTCACATTATCCCTCTTTGATGATCCGGTTGTAACCTGGGCAGTCGAGGTTCTCAAGGCCTGATACCGATATTCTTGAGGTCGCCCCTTCTCACCCCTACCAGCAATCGAGCTAGGCGGGTCAAGACGAGGTCCTAAAGCAATTTGTCACATCCTGTGTAGGCGGCGGGCTTTCTAGGATGACCGCAATGCCCGTGGACATCATGATTACTAAAGGGTCTACCCTTCTAGCTGAGGTAACTGTCGCTTTCACTTCTTCATTCAGCATTTTGATTTGTCATTTTTCTAACATGATTTTTCTTTCAGGCTTTCGAGTTTCAGATGGCCATGGGGCATTAGGTAGCCTTCCTTCATAATCGGGCAGCCAAGGCTTAGGCTGAAGCTGAGCGAGCCATGGGGTTGCTTGCGCGGGCTCAGACCCTGGTCCAGGAGATAACCTCCAGCCAACAATGAATGGAGACACAGCTAGCTGAGCTTTATGGGAGGTTGAAGCGGGGTTTTGATCAGGAGATTCTCCGATCGAAGCGGAGGGCTAGCCAGCGGGATGATTGGAGGCAAGAGACGAAGGCCCTGGATGTTGAGAACCAAACCTTGCAGGCTCAAATTACCCAGCACCAGGCTGAGGTGGAAGCCTCTTTTAACGACGGGTACTTCTATGCCTCTTATCAGGTTACAGAGGCTCTTCCTCCCCCATTCGATCTCTCTAGCATCGCTGGCTGGGACAGAGAAGAGGTCATGTCACGGGTTATGGAGATGTCTCGCCCCGAAACTGATAGAGAGAGTCCTTCTGGGGAAGGAGCTGGGAAGCAGTTGGAGGTGCCAAATTTGCCTCCTCCTATCCCAGCCTTTCCAGTATCTGGTCCCGACGAATCCTCGAAGGGGGTTCACAACGAGGAACTATAAGGAGGCATTACTAAAGCCCGAGATCCCCCCGCAAAGCTCTCAGGAGTGGAGTCAACAAAAAGTGGGAACATGCTTGAGTCAGTGGCCAGCCTTCTTGATGCAGCTTTACCGCCTAAAGTTATTGTAGTGATAAATGAAATCGTGGAGGAGGATTCTGTTTACCCCGATACAGCCAGGGCTGATCCTAGGAGGAGGTGACGGATGCGGTAGATGCAGCTGATAAGAATAAGCCGCGACCGAAGAGGAGAGCAGGTGGCAAGGTTCATTCTATGGAGGAGGAGGCTGGAGGTCCTCAGGAAGGCGAAGAAGCTTGAGTTCTTTCTCATGTAATCTATTTTGAATGCCTGAAAGAGGGGATGGGCATCCCATATTCAACTGTGTTTGCCATTTTATTATTGCTTTTGTATCCCGAAACCAGGGATTGGGTCCCCTTGCTTGTTATAGCCTTGTTTAGGGATAGGCTCTTTTACCTGATAATAAAATTTTAATCTCAGATCTAACTCTGATTTGCATGTACTTGCTTGGTCTTCCTCTAGGTCCAGCTTTTATATCGAAACGAGCTATCTTTGGGGAAAAAAACAAGATAAGAAAAAACTGCTGGCATTGAGCCTCTATACTAATGAAACTCCTGGCTCAACTTCTTCAGCTGACAGTCCCCTTATTTCGCTGTAGGTCTACAGTAGTAAGTGATCACGTATCAAGGAAAAAATAGTGAAACAATAGGAGCATTTAGAGTATAAGTAAATCGAGCCCTCCATCCCCGAGCTCCTTTGGAGGGCTATAGCCTGAGTAGAACGTTAAGTAAAGACCTGCTAAGCACCTTTCTTAGGCTCGATATCATGAGGGCTTCTGCACTTTCAAGGTCGATTCCTTCTTGAGGGGAACGGTAGCCTGACCAAGGCATCAGGAAGGCTATCTAGCTATTTCCTGGTCTCGAGATCTGGATGGCATTTATGCTCTTACACTCAGATCCTTCTTGGGGGTGGTAGCCCGACAAAGGCATCAAGAGGGCTATCTAGCTATTTTTTGGTCTTGAGATCTGGATGGCAACTATTCTCTCACACTCAGATCCTTCTTGGGGGTGGTATCCCGACCAAGGCATCATGAGGGCTATCTAGCTATTTTCTGGTCTCGAGATTTGGATGGAAACTATGCTCTTACACTCAGATCCTTTTTGGGGGTGGTAGCCTAACCAAGGCATTAGAAGGGCTATCTAGCTATTTCCTGGTCTCGAGATCTGGATGGCGACTATGCTCTTACACTCAGACACTTCTTAGCGGGGGGTAGTGCCTGACCAAGGCATCAGGAGGGCTATCCAGTTATTTCCTTGTCATGAGATCTGGATGGCAACTATGCTCTTATACTCAGACACTTTTTGGCGGGGGATAGTGCCCGGCCGAGGCATTTGGAGTAGCGAGGGGGCTTCCCCGGTTTACCCCTGGTCTTAAAGCGATAATGTCAAAACTTTCCATGTAGACTCAAATCATTGTAGGACATAGTTGAAGAAGGAGTAAACAAGAAAAAGCAAGCTTTATTGACATGGAAGATGGAGTACACTACAGTTGGAAGAAAAAATAAAAGAAGCTAGTTGGAGGTCGCCTGCTCCTTAGTCCCCTGTTCAAGGGTAGAATTTCCTTAGGTGATTAGCATTTCAAGTATGGTCGATGAGTCGGCCATCCATATCCTCCAGCCTGTACGTCTCATTACGGATCACCATCTTTATTAGGTAGTGTCATTCCCAGTTGGGCCCTAGGACGTCTGACCTCTTCCTAGTGTTCAACATCACTTTTCTGAGGACTAGATCCCCTTCTTTGAAGATTCGGACTTTAACCCTCCTAATGAAGTACCTGGCAATCCTGCCTTGGTAGATCTCTACCTTCTTAGCAATTCGATCTTGCTTTTCCTTCAAGAGGTCCAAGCTAGCTCGGAGCTTGCTTTCATTACTCCCTGGTTTGAATCGTTGGACTCTAAAGGAGGTCAGCTTGTGCTCTATAGGTAGGACTGTTTCAACCCCGAAGGACAGCGAGTAGGGGGTTTCCCAGGTAGCTGTTCTCCTTGTAGTGTGATAAGTCTAGAGGACCTCGAGAAGCTCCTCTACCCATTTGCCTTTATTTTTTTGTAGCTTTTTCTTCAACAATTTCTTTATGGTTTTGTTCGTGGATTCCACCAAACCAATGGTCTGAGGGTGGGCTACTGAAGAAAACCGAAGGTCGATTCCTAAACCTTCACAGAAATCTCTGAATCGGCCATTATGAAACTGTTTTTCGAGGTCGGTTATGATGGCAAGAGGGGCTTCGAACCTATAAACTACATTGGTCTTGTTGAACCTTGTTGTGTTCTCTTCCGATATCTGGGAGAGTGGTCCAGTTTTAACCCATCTTGTGAAGTAGTCAATTGCTACGATAGCATGCCTGGTTTGTCCCGGAGCTGTAAGCAATCCAATCAAATCGACTCCCCACATAGCAAAGGGGTATGGCGAGCTAAGAGACGATAAACGCTCTAGAGGGAGGTGACTCAAGTTGGCCGCCTTCTAGCACACCTTGCAGATTTGCACCAAGTTCTTAGCATCTTGATGGACTGTCGGCAAGTAATACCCCATGCGGAGAACATGATATGCCTAGGCCTCTCCACCAATATGGTTCTCGCATTCCCTGGAATGAATCTCTCTCAAAGTCCACTTGGCATCTTCAGGGTGTGGACATCGAAGCAAGGGAACGGATTTCCCCATTCGGTATAAATGCCCATCCACCATACAATGCCTGACCGAGAGCCTTTTTACCCTCCTAGCTTGGTCAGGCTTCTAGGGAGTTTCTCGTCCGGTAGATATTCTGCTATTGGATCTATCCAGCATGGCTGTCGGTCCAGGGTATAAGCTTCCTTACCAGTCATAATGCTAGGTAGGGGGATTACTTGAATATGGACTCCGTGAGGTAGGGTCTGGCCACTATAGGCAGCTATCTTGGCTAGGACGTCAGCCCGATGATTTAGCTGTCAAGGTATCTGCTCGATTCTGAATCCCCTAAATCCGGTCTTGAGTTGTTGCACCAGTTTTAGGTAAGCGATCATGTTATCCCTTTTGACCTGATAATCCCTGGAAACTTGGTTGACCACGAGTGAAGAGTCACTCTTGATATTCAGGTAATCAACCCTGAGCCATATAGCAGCTTTTATCTTAGCTAGCAGGGCTTCGTATTCCGCTTCATTGTTCGTGGCTTTAAATTCGAACCTGAAAGAATGGCAGCACTCAGTTTCTTCTGCGTCGATGAGGACTATGCCCGCTCCTCCCCCGGACTTCCCGAAAGCTCCGTCAGTGTAGAGAGTCCATGACTCTCAGCCCTCCGGCCAGTTGTCAGATTCTGGAATCCTCTCAAGGGTGACAACGTTACTGTGGGGGTTACGTGATCTGAAGGTACTAAAAGCTCGGCTACAAAGTCCGCTAGTGCTTGAGCTTTTATCGCGGTCATAGGCTTATACTTTAAATCAAACTTGGTAAGCTCTAGGGCCCATAGAACCAGCCTTCCAGAAACATCCTGCCTTTGCAAGAACTGACAGTTGGGTTGGTCTGTCACCACTGCTATTGAATGAGCATGGAAGTAAGGACGGAGTTTCCTTACCAAGGTCACCAAGGCATAAGCGAGCTTCTCCAACAGAGTATAGTTTTTTTCAGGCTTGGTTAGATCGTGACTCACATAGTAGATAAGTCGTTGGATCCTATCCTCGCATTCCCTGACCAAGACCCCACTCACAGCGGTTTCTGAAACAACCAAGTATATTTGGAGATCTTCTCTAGGATTTGGCTTGACAAGCAGTGGAGGGCTTGTTAGGTATCTTTTCAAAGCTTAGAAAGCCTGTTCGCTCTCCTGATCCCACTTCATGTTTCTTCCCTGCTTGATATCTTTGAAGAATGGTAGGCACTTATCGGTAGACCGGGAGATGAACCTGTTGAGCGCTGCTACCTGAACGATCAAGGCTTGAACCTGTTTAAGAGATGTGGGGGATTCTAGATCCAGGATAGCCATGATTTTTTCCGGGTTAGCCTCTATGCCTCTCTCGTGGACCATGAAGCCCAGAAACTTCCTCACAGTTACGCCAAAGGTGTATTTGGAAGGATTCAACCTCATTTGGTTTTCCCTTAGGATCATGAAGGTCCAACGAAGGTCGTCCAGGTGGCCTTCTGAAGTTGAAGATTTAGTGATCATGTCGTCGATGTACACCTCCATCGACCTTTCGATTTCGGGCTTAAACAAACGGTTAACTAACCGCTGGTAAGTAGCTCCAGCATTTTTGAGCTCAAAAGGCATCACCTTGTAGTAGTACAAGCCTTGCGCGGTGTTGAAGCTGGTCTTTTATTGGTCCGCGGGATGCATCATAATCTGATTGTAGCTAGAAAACGCCTCCACAAAGCTCAGGAGCTTGTTCCCAGAGGTTGAATCGACCAGCTGATCAATTTTTGGTTGAGGGAAACTGTCCTTCGGGCATGCTCGGTTGAGGTCGCTGTAGTCTACGCACGTGCACCATTTCCCATTCGCCTTTGTGACCATGACCACATTGGCGATCCATTCAGGGTAGCGGGCGTTTCGAATGAAGCCTGCCTGGGTTGGTTTTCTAACTCTTCTTGAACCGCCATATTTCTTTCCTTGTTAAAGTGACACCGTTTCTGTTTGACGGGATTGAAGGTTGGATCCACTGCCAGTCCATGTGCAGCTAATGTCATCGGGATTCCCGGCATCTGCTTATAACTTCAGTAGAAGATATCGTTGAACTCTGTGAGGAGTCTAATCAAGCCCTCTTTCATTCCTGGCTCAAGAGTAGCTATGATCTTGATGACCTTCGAGGAATAGCTTAGTAGAGTTGGAATCTCTTTTAACTTATCGACTGGATGGCCCCTGGCCCATTCCCTTCTCTGTTCTTCCATGTCGGGCACCACAAAGCCTTCTTCGGGACATTCGAAAGAGCCCGCATCTCCCAAGTTTAGTGCTGGAGTTATCCTACCTTAGATAGTCATCACTTGGGTGAGTTGTTTAGCTAAAGCTACTGGGTTGGCTGACACTGCGTAGCATTTCCTAGCTGCTTGCTTATCACCCCGAACTTCCCCCACCTTGTCTCCTACCGGGAACTTCAGGACATTGTGGTAAATAGAGAGGACCCTTTTCAAGGATGACAAGAATGGCCTCCCTAATATTGCATTGTATGCCGATGGGGTGTCCACCAATACGAAGTCGGTCATGATGTTTTGCTGGAGAGATGCGGCTCCGATGGTCACTGGTAGGATTTTTGATCCTATATGAGTAATAGAGTCCCCAGTGAACCCATATAAATGAGTAGTGCAGCTGTTCTAGCACCATTGCTTCAAGTTTAGATTTTCCAAGGTGTCTTTGAATAGAACGTCAACGCTGCTACCTGTGTCGACAAGCACGCGATGCACCATGAAGTTGGCAATTTGTACTGTGATGACTATGGGGTCATCATGTGGCTACACGGTGTTATAGACATCTACTTTGGTAAAGATGATCTGTGATAGCTGGGAGGGGTTGGTCGGCCTCTGGTCGACGTTGAAGATATCCCACCCCTCATCCGTATGAGTGACCTTCCTCGTATGGTTTTTCCTGGAATTGTTGGAGGTGCCGGCCAGAGTAGGACCTCCGCTGATAGTATGTATTATCTGAATCTGTTGGATCAGGTCCGCCTGCTCTCCCTTCCTCTTCTCAGCATGTTCTCCGATCTCAGCTTACACCTCCCTTCCAGTTTGAATGTTCTCCCTGACTTGTTGTAAGAACTCTATCAATCATCCTCCCCTTATCAAAGCCTCAATCTGGTTCCGCAGGTTGTAGCATTCTGAAGTGTTATGCCCTATGTCCTAGTGAAATTCATAATATTTATAACGATTTCTTTTACCGACCTGGGCTTTCATAGGAGCGGGCTTCTGTAACAAACCCTTGTCCCAAATAGCGAGGTAGACTATTTCTCGGGATGCATTTAAGAGAGTGTAATGGTCGTACCCCACTCATCGCTGACTATAGAGGTCACTGTCCTGGGAGGTGGTAAAGCTTGAGGAGGAGCCTGTTTTTCCAGATACCTTTCCGACCTGGGCTAAGGAAGAAGGAAGCCGTATGTTGATTAATTAGGGGGTTTGTTTTGGCTTTTCTGAGCTTGCTCTGGTCTGGGAGCTTCCTTCTTTTATCGCTTCAAGGCTTTAATGTAGTCATGCTCCATCTTGGCCTTGAGCTGTTCGTCGACCTCAATCTGTTCCAAAGCCCGATCATAGGATTCCTGGTAGGTTTCCTGAGGTCCCTTTGCAAAAGACCGGAATAGTTTTCCCACCCATAAGTTTCTTCTGAAGTTGGAGAGGGTTTCTCTCATGGTGAAGACCCCCATCTGGATGACTTCCTTATGGAAACGCTCGACATAAGCCCGGAGAGTTTCCCCTCTCTCCTGGATCATGTATTGTAGATGAATCGGGTCCTTCAGTCGGGGCTTAACTCTCTGGAATTATGAGCAGAAATCAGTTGATAACTTGGTGAAAGAATCCACGCTCCCAGCTGGTAGTTTCCTAAACCAGGTTTTACCATAATTCGTGAGTGTAGTGGAGAACATTCGACACAAAGCGGCCCTGGTTGTGTTCTGGACCTCCTTCTATTGAACGAAGCTCTCTAAATGGCTCAGAGGATCTTCAGTCCCGGAGAACCTGTCAGCTGGCATTTTAAACTTAGGCGAGAGCTTTGCCTCCCGGATCCTTCTAGTGATAGGGGCGTTAATTTCATTTAGAGCATCTTTCTTGTCCTCCTTGTACTTTCCCTTCTTCATTAATTGGACCTCTTTCTGTAGCTCATCCAACTGGTCCCTTAGTCGCTTGCTTTCAGATTACCTTGGTCGATCTCAGATTCCTCACCATCAGATCCCTCTGATGAACAGGCGACCTCTACCCGGTTCCTTTTTTAGAGGGGGCTTACTAGGGGGCTTTACTGACTTTCTTCTTCTCTACCCCGGGCTTCCCTCCTTGTAGTCATTGGGTGGAGAAGCTCTTCACATCCCCCGAGAAGGACATCTACCGCGGATCTGACTTGTCTTGGTTGGTAGCGTGGCAGCGCTTTGGGAACATGAGGCATGGGCGCTAGCCTATCCCAGATCGAGGTCGAGAGCCCCGCTCTGTTACAAGTTGATTCTCGAGGGGATGGTCGCAGGCGATCAAAGGCGGGTTGCATATCCCCAGGCCTGCTTGACTCCCCTTGATTGCAGAGACCCGTTTGTTGGATAACGATACCGTCAACGAGTAGTCGAAGGTGGACATTCTCTACAAAGGCCGCCGCTTGTTGGTCAAGCTCGACCTGGCTTCCTAGAGGGGGATCCAGAGCCCGTACAATAGCTGGCTGGGTGGGAATCTGGCTATGGAGCCCAGATTTTCTCCCTTTCCTCGGGACCTTTCATGTCAATGTAGCAGAAGGTTGCCCCGAGGTGCCCTGCTACCATTATGAGGAGCGGAGCCTCATGATGACTTTGAAATGGTGAACTTTTTGAATGTAAAAACATGGTGGTGTGAGAGGTTCCCCACAGTCGGTGCCATAAAGTGTTGATGGGAAATTTGCTCTAGATGAGAAATTCCTGTTAACACCCTCGAGACCACTACCACGAAAGTGGTGGCTGGGGTCAGTACCGTTGGTTCCCGACCTAGTTAAGAGATAGACGAGAGGCTGATTATTAAATTGGAGCTTTATTATTGATATATTGCTTTATAGTACAAATCGCTCTCGTGTATGCTCACAGTCTCTCGAAGGTGTAGGGTGGTGGCAACTCGGTGCCTGTCGAATAGTGGAAATGAAGGTAACCGTGTTCTGAATACATAATTTAGGCTTTCTCTCCTGACTCTATATTTTTTGTACATATATCTATTCTTATAGGTTGTTCTCCTTTCCACTTTTTCTCTTTCTTCTACCATACTTGGCTTCACATATTTATATCGACCAAGTAGGTTTTTAATTCGCAAATACTTTACCGTGATCCCGTGAATCCGTTCCCTCCTTATCGGGTGGGATTCGTTATTTGAATTTTAATTGTTACTTGATTTGATGATATCGTTGATGGAGATAAGTTTAATCCCTTATTTGAATCAAACTCTTGAAGTGCATGTAAATATTACGTGGAGACTATTCTGTGTATACTCGTGCCATGAATCTTCATGGAGGTCACCCTGCCAACTGCTTGTTGCCCCGCAGAGCGAGGTAGATCCCTTCTCTGGCTCTATTCTTAGAAGTTTAAGATGGATTTTCCCTGACCCTTGGAGGCTTGAGGTGCTCTTGTAGACCGTCATGGGAGGTAGATGGGGTAGTGTAGATTTAGGAGTGATTCTTCCTTTAAGTCCAGCAATGACAACGGGCTTCTGGAGAATGTCTCTTAGGCTTGGAGACTTATCATGGCATTTACGGGGCGGTGGTGGAGCTCGACCTTAGAGCCGAGGTTCCCGGATAAATTGCCTGGAGAAGCCTGGGTTCCAATACTCTTGTAGGGGCTCATCCCGGTCGCACCTGACTTGTCTTCTGGTAGCTTCGAGGCCGAACCGGCCTTCCCTGCTCATGCGGGGTGGCTTTACGGTCTTTTCGGGCTTCATGATTGTCGATTGTGGGTGGAAAATTTCTCTTTGACCCGTGGTCAAATTTCACTATTAACATAATTAAATAATCTAATTATTTAAATAATTAAACTATTAACATTCATTAATTAAATAATTTCATTATTCAATTAATTCCCGAATATATACGTGTAACTTTTGTAACACAATTAATTGGACAATCCAATTAATTAACCGTGACCCTTGTTTCCTAAATCGATCGGGCTAGCAAGAGGATCTAATGGACCCATAGTATTTTGGGCTCCAATAATCCTCAGAATCATTAATTAAACTCTTTAATTAATATTCCTTGATTATTAACTCCGGTGTCATTCCACTAAAACCCCGAAGCTGCACTCTCTCAACTGTAGACGCTTTTACACAGATTGATACAACTCGATGTCCATCGATATAGCTATTACATATGTTGTGATCCTCCACAATAGTTCATAATTAGAGCTGGGTCATAATGTCCGTTATAACCCTCTAATTACATATATCCTTTAAGTACCGTTGATTCTATAATGAACAATAAATCCTATTTCCTTACGGAATTAGGAGAGCACTCATATTGTCCAAGTTCGATACAACTGTAGACGTTTTTACACAGACCGATACAACTCGGTGTCCATCGATGTAGCTATTACATATGTTATGAACCTCCACAATAGTTCATAATTAGAGATGGGTCATAATGTCCGTTATACATCTCTAATTACATATATCCTTTAAGTACCGTTGATTCTAAAATGAACAATAAATCCTATTTCCTTACGGAATTAGGAGAGCGTGCATATTGTCCAAACCACGAATCAACCCTTAAGGGAACTACCATCTGCTTCTCACAAGAAGGAGTAGATTCCATTATTGTGTACAAACCTTCCCAGCCTTAAGCCAAACCGTAATCCCAACATACAGAGCATATTGACCTCACCCATGGTATATCAAAGACCACGATCTAACCTGAAGGAGTCGATAAGACACTCAGGATTAAGATCACCCACATATTGCCATCATTATTTGATATATATGAATCTCATTGGTAAACGGATCTTGGTGAGAGATTCATATAGATCATGGCCCAGTCTTATATGATCACATCATACAAGATGCCTACATTCTCATATCCCAATATGAATGATTCAGGATAGAATCATCGTACATTATGGAATGGACCGTAACTATAGATTAACCACAAATAAAGTACCCAATTTTATTTGCTATCTATGGACTCTTTAGATTGCACGTCTCTTACTGTATCCATCCGTATATGACACTAATGTACACAGTTCGAAATTACATCCGGCAATCTTGGATGTTAAATTTATGCACAAGTTATAAAATAAACAACACAACAAGAATGAATTTAACTTTTCCTTTTATTTATTTCTTAAATCCATTTACAAATTACATCTTTAGGGTATAAACCCCAACAATCTCCCACTAGCACTAAAGCATGTGAGGCATGTCTCGTAACCCTAGACCATCTAGGTGACCCGAAAACACTTTAGCCGGTAAGGTCTTTGTAAATGGATCTGCATGATTGTCTTATAAGGCTATCTTTGTGACGATCACATCTCCTCTAAAAATTATCTCTCTAATGAGATGATACTTTCTCTCTATATGCTTCCCTCTTTTGTGGCTTCTTGGTTCTTTAGAATTAGCCACAGCACCACTATTATCACAATAAATTGTTATGGGCCTATCAATATATAGAACAACTTCCTGTTCACTCAAGAACTTACGAAGCCAAACAACCTCTTTAGCATCTTCACAAGCGGCTACATATTCAACTTCCATGGTGGAGTCAGGAATGCAAGATTGCTTGATACTTCTCCACACAATGGCTCTACTACCCAGGGTGAATACTGATCCAGACGTGGATTTCCTGTAATCCCTTTCTGACGGAAAATCAGAATCCGTGTATCTTAACGGGATCAAATCCTTCCCAGAATACACTAGCATATAATCTCTCGTTCTCCGAAGATACTTGAGAATTATCTTGACAGTAACCCAATGATCCAATCCTGGGTTGGATTGGTATCAGCTGACTACTCTCACTGCATAGCAGATGTCCAGTCTCATGCATAACATAACATACATGAGACTACCTACTGCCGATGCATAGGGTACACGTCTCATATCCTCAACGTCTTGAGGTGTTTTAGGACACTGTTCCTTAGACAAGTGAACTCAATGACTAGAAGGTAAGTTACCTTTCTTAGAGTTTTGCATCAAAAATCTTACAAGAATCTTATCGATATATGATGCCTAAGATAGTGCTATGAGTTTTTTCTTACGATTCCTTATAGGTTGGATCCCTATAACATAACTCCCCTCTCCCAAATCTTTCATTTGGAATTGGCTAGCCAGCCAGTCCTTTACATCAAACAACACTCCCACATCATTCCCCATGAGTAGGATATCATCTACGTATAGGACCAAGAAAACTACCTTCTTATCAATGATGCGCTTGTAGACACAAGGCTCATCGACGTTATGCTCGAAGCCATAGGTTTTGATCACATTATCAAACCTTATGTTCCAAGATCTAGATGCTTGCTTAAGTCCATAAATGGACCTTTGCAACTTACAAACCTTTTGCTCCCTATCTAGAGACACAAATCCCTCTGGTTGCATCATATAGATGCTCTCATCAAGATTGCCATTCAAGAATGCAGTCTTGACGTCCATTTGTCAAATTTCATAATTGAAATAGGCAGCAATGGATAAGAGGATGCTAATAGACTTTGTTGATGGGAAATTTGCTCGAGATGAGAAATTCCTATTAACGCCCTCTAGACCACTACCACCAAAGTGGTGGCCAGAGAGAGACGAGTGGCTGAAACGTAATAACAGTAAATAGGAGCTTTTTTATTGATATATTGCTTTAAGATACAAATAACTCTCTTGTTTGCTCACAGTTTCTCGGAGGTGTACGGTGTCGGCAACTCGGTGCCTGTCGAATAGTGGAGATGAAGGTGACCGTGTTCTGAATCCAGAATTTAGGCCCTTCTTCTACGTGTATATTTGTTGTTTATGATTTTCTATCTCTGTCATTCATTGTCGTCCCCTCTTTCTCTCTTTTTTCTCTACCATGCTTGGCTTCACATATATATCGTCTAAGTAGGTTTTTAGTTCGCGAATACGTTACAGTGATCCCATGAATCTGTTCCCTCCTTATCGGGTGAGATTCGTTATTTGAATTTGAATTGTTACGTGATTTGATGATGTCGTTGACAGAGATTAGTTTAATCCCTTATTTGAATCAAACTCTTGATGTAAATATTACGTGGAGACAATCCTGTGTACTCGTGCCATGAATCTTCATAGAGGTGACCCTGCCAGCTGCCTATTGCCCTGTAGAGCGAGGTAGATCCCTGCTCTGGCTCTATTCTTAGAAGCTTAAGATGAATTTTCCCTATCCCTTGGGGGCTTGAGGTGATCTTGTAGACCCTCCTGGAAGGTAGCTGGGGTAGTGTAGATTTAGGCGTGATTCTTTCTTTATGTGAAGCAAGGACAACGGGCTTCTGGAGAGGTTGGCGGGCTTCTTTCGAAGCTCTCTTGAGCTTAGAGAATTTCCCTGGAATCTACGGGGCGGTTTTGGAGCTCAACCTTAGAGCCAAGGTTCCCTGATAGATGGCTTGGAGAAGCTCGGCTTCTAGTACTCCTAGCTTGTCTTCTGGTAGTTTTGAAGCCGAATCGGCCTTCCCTACTCCTGCGGGGTGGCTTTACGGTCTTTTCGGGCTTCATGATTGTTGATTATAGGTGGAAAATTTCTCTTTGATCGCTGGCCAAATTTCACTATTAACAGAAGTCCCCTCTGACTTGAACACCGGTGGTAGAGTTGGGATTGGAGTCAGATTCCTTGTTTAGTTGAGAAAGTTTTTCGCCATCAAGATAATTAATGAGAGCGAAATCTTATCATTAACTACCCAACATTCTGAATTTGAAACTGAGTGTTATTCGAAAACGGCTATAATACAGCTCCAGGTGATCTTCCCGAGGATATCGCCAATAAACCTCTATTTAAGCCCGACCTGACCGTCACTTTCTTCATACTTCCTCAAATCTTCAAACTTTAAAATTTCTTCTTCCCTGCTTTCTCTGTCTCTATCTTCCGCTTGCTTTCTTATCTCTCTTGCCAATCAATATCGACTTCCACAGATAGTGTTGATTCCTTGGTGGAGGGCTCCAGAGGCCCTAACCTAGCTCTTCTTTAGCGGGTGCGAGGGATTTCAAGCGACGAGGAATCTTCCCCCTTCTGCCAGTGCCATTGTTCTAACAGGAATGCATCTATCGGCTCTGGCTTTTCGAAACGGCTTAACAATCCTCTGAACTTAGTCGATGAAAACTCTAACGTCGGGGAGAGATTAGATGCGGTAGGGAGGGCTCAAGTCACAGTGGCGGAGCTTCCTCCAGTGATAACCCTTCCTTTCGAACCTAGGGTCATCCCCGACTCTACTGTTTACCCTCAGTCGATCGGCCGTCTACGGGACAAGTATTGTATTCCTGATACCGTTTCTCTAACTGTCCCCCATCGAAACTACGATGTTTTTAGCCAGCACAAAGGCGTGCTTCTTATCCACGTTGTGACTTTTAAGAGCAAGGTTAGGCTCCCTTTTCACCTCACTATTCGGTGGGCTCTCAATGCCCTTCAGCTGGCTCCGCTTCAACTGACGGCCGCCTTTTGGAGGCATCTAATCAGCTTCCTGGTATTGAAGAGGGAGCAATACAAGCCGAGCGGTGTAACTAGAGAGCCCATGGCTGAGGAGCTGGCCTTCTTTTTCCAGATCGGTAGCCAGGCAGGAGTCCCACCAGGCCAATTCTATGCCAATGATAAGAATAGGCTCAATTTTATCATCCTCGGGGCTTCAAAGAAGGACCCTGCTTGGAAAAAAGAATGGGTATTGGTGGGGGGAGACTCGGGGAGCTCCGTCTTCGTCTGTGGGCATGAGCTCGAGGTTCCCACCGCCTTTTGTGACAAACCTACCTGGGGTCGGGATTTCTTGCCCGATAAGTCCGAAGCCGTGCTGAAGACCATCCTAGCTCGGAACTACTTGAATCTAAAGTTTTCGACCACCAACCCCTTCGATCCCCACATGGTAAACAGGTACTTGCGGATATCCGGTGCTACCCTTTGTAAGTATCTCGATCAATCTTGTTTTTTTCTTTTTTCTTTTTTTGTTAGAGGGTTCAGTTCTTATGATCTTGATTCTTTTCTCTAATAGTGTTTGTTGTTGCTCCAGCTTCTTGCGAAGCCTGATAAGCTGGGATACCTCCTCATCCTTCCAGATCATCCCCGAGAGTTCTCCCGACTGTTTCGAAGAGAGGGGATCAACCACCAAGGTAGCCGTCTCGTTCGTTCCTTCCCCCTCTCCTTCCCAAGTAAAGTACAAGATGGCTCTTCTGGCATCTCGGGCTGCAAAGGCTCTAAATTAAGGAGGGTCTATCTCCCAAGTCATCAATAAGTCTGTTCCTGCCCCTGCTCCAATAGTTACTGCTCCAAACGATGCTCCCCGAGTCACGCAACCCCTCTCTGCAGATCTGGTTGTATACCGGGTAGTCGAGGTTCCTAAGGAACTCGATGCCGATATTTTTGAGGTCGTCCCTTCTTGTCCCCACCAGCCATCGAGGTCAGGCGGGTCAAGATGAGGTCCTGAAGTAATTTGTCGCATCTTGTCCAGGCGGCAGGCTTTCTAGGATGACCGCGATGCTCGTGGACATCTTGATCACCAAAGGGTCCGCCCTTCTAGCCGAGGTAATTGTCGCTTTTACTTCTTCATTCAGCTGCTTGACTTGTCATTTTTTAACAAGATTTTCGTTTACAGGCTTTCAAATTTTAGGTGGCCAAGGGGTATCAACTAGCCTTCCTCCGTAATCTGATAGCCAAGGTTGAGGCTGAAGCTGAGCTAGCCATAGGGTTACTTACGCGGGCTCAGACCCTAGTCCAAGAGATGACCTCCAGCCAACATGGAATAGAGAGGCAGCTAGCTGAGCTTCAATGCGATCATCAGAGACTGAAATGGGCTTTTGATCAGGAGACTCTTCGATCGAACAGGAGGGCTAGCCAGCGAGATGACTAGAGGGAAGAGGCAAAGACCCTAGATGCTAAGAACCAAACCTTGCAGGCTCGAATTACCCAGCTTCAAGCCGAAGTGGAAGCTTCCTTTAGCGATGGGTATATCTATGCCTCCTATCATGTTGTAGAGGCTCTTCCTTCCCTATTCGATCTCTCCAGTATCACTGTCTGGGATAGAGAAGAGGTCATGTCGCGGGCTGCGGAGATATCTCGCCCAAAAATCGATAGAGCTGGTCCTTCCGGGGAGGGAGCTGAGAAGCAGTTGGAGGTGCCAGATCTACCTTTTCATGTTCCAGTCTTTCCAGCATCTAGTCCCGATGAATCCTCTAAAGGGGTTCACAACGAGGAGCTAGAAGGAGTCCTTGCTGAAGCCCAAGATCCCCCCACAGTGCTCTCAGGAATGGAGTCAACAGAAGGCAGGAACATACCGGAACCGGTGACCAGCCTTCTTAATACAGCTATACCGCCTGAAGTTATGGCGGTAATCGATGAAATAGTGGAGGAAGATCCTGTTGACCCCGAGGTAGACGGGGCTGAACTTAGGAGGAAGTGGTAGAAGAGGTAGATACAGCTGATCAGGATGAGCCGTGACTGGAGAGGAGAGCAGGGGGCGAGGTCCATTCTATGGAGGAAGAAGCAGAAGGCCCTCAGGAAGACGAAGAAGCTTGAGTTCTCTTCCAAGTGATCTATTTTGAATGCCCGAAAAGGGGATGGGCATCCCATCTTCAACTGAGTTTGATCTTTTATTATTTTTCTTTTGTAGCCCAGAACAAGGGATTGGGCCCCCCTTGCATGTTGTAGCCTTGTTGGGGGATAGACTCTCTTACTTGATAATAAAATTTTAATCTCAGGTCTAACTCTGGCTTGCATGTACTTGCTTGGTCTTCCTCTAGGTCCAACTTTTATATCGAAACGAGATATCTTTAGAGGAAATAACAAGATAAGAAAAAAGGTTATTAGCATTGAGCCCCCATAGTAGTGAAACTTCTATCTCAACTTCTTAAGCTGACAGTCCCCTTGTTTGATTGTGGGTCTGCTGTAGTAAGTAACCCTGTATCAAGGAGAACTAGTGAAATAACAATAGCATTTAGAGTTTAAGTAAATCGAGCCCTCTATCCCCGAGCTCCTTTGGGGGTTGTAGCCCAAGTAGAACATTAAGTAAAGACCCGTTTGGCTCGGGATCAGGAGGGTTTTTGCGCTTTCAAGCTCGATTCCTTCTTGGGGGGAACAGTAGCCCGACCAAGGCATTATGAAAGCTATCTAGCTATTTCTTGGTCTTGAGATTTGGATGGCAACTATGCTCTTACACTCAGATCCTTGTTGGGGGTGGTAACTCGACCAGGGCATCAGGAGGGCTATCTAGCTATTTCCTGGTCTTGAGATCTGGATGGCAACTATGCTCTTACACTCAGATTCTTCTTGAGGATGGTATCCCGACCAAGTCATCAGGAGGGCAATCTAGCTATTTCCTAATCTCGAGATCTAAATGGAAACTATGCTCTTACACTAAGATCCTTATTGGGGGTGGTAGCCCGGCTAAGGCATCAGGAGGGCTATCTAGCTATTTCCGGGTCTTGAGATATGGATGGCAACTATGCTCTTACACTTAGATCCTTCTTGGGGGTGGTAGCCTGACCAAGTAATTAGGAGGGCTATCTAGCTATTTTCTTGTCTCGAGATCTTAGATGGCAACTATGCTTTTACACTCAGACCTTTCTTGGTTGGGGGTGGTGCCTGGTCGAGGCATCAGGAGTAGCAAGGGGGCTTCCCCGGCTTACTCCTGGTCTTGAGGCGATAATGTCGAAACTTTCCATGTTGACCCAAATCATTGTAGGACATAGTGGAAGAAGGAGTAAACAGGAAAATGCAAGCTTTATTGATATGGAAGATGGAGTACAATACTGTCAGATGAAAAAAATAAAAGAAGCTAGTCGGAGGTTGCCTACTCTTGAGTCCCTTGTTCAAGGGTAGAATTTCCTTAGGTGATCCGCATTCCAAGTATGGTCGATGAGTCGGCCATCCATATCCTCGAGCTTGTACGCCCCATTACATATCACCATCTTTATTAGGTAGGGTCCTTCCCAGTTGGGTCCTCGGATCCCGTCTGACCTCTTCTTAGTGTTCAACGTCTCTTTCCTGAGGACCAGATCCCCTTCTTTAAAGCTTCGGGTTTTAGCCCTTTTATTGAAGTACCTGGTAATTCTGCCTTGGTAGATTGCTACTTTTTTAGCAATTCGATCTTGCTTTTCTTCTAAGAGGATCAAGCTAGCTCGGAGCTTGCTTTCATTGCTTCCCGGTTCAAATCGTTGGACTCTAAAGGAGGTCGACTTATGCTATATAGGTAGGACTGTTTTAACCCCGAAGGCCAGCGAGTTGGGCGTTTCACTGGTAACTGCATGTGGGCGCATCACAGTCTCAGGAACTTGAATGAAGGATGTAGAGTGAATTGATGTTTCAAAAACACATAAAACATGAAACAATATATATATATATATATATATATATATATATATATATATATATATGTGTGTGTGTGTTTTAAGAAAACCCCACGCTCTGCACTTATTTTTCACAAATATATATATTATATATATATATAGAAAAAACCCACACTTGTACTGCACTTATTTTTCACGCCTGTACTGTACTTATTTTTCACCAATTTGTCACTAATATATATACATATCTTTTAACTGCTTTCACCACTTGCACGTTATTTATATATATATATCTTTTTCTTCTTTACGCAAACTCTTGTGTTTTATATATATATATATTAATAATTTGTGTATCAAGTATTTACATCTTATATAAATTCTTCTTTTGACTAATGTTTCATATACATACCAATTTACATTCAATGCAATCTCTTGTGTTATTAATTGATATATATATTTTAATTATTATTTTTAAATATATCTAATATATTAAAAGTGATAATAAGTATTTTAAATTTAAACTTAAATTCAAATACTTAGATAAATGATTTAGTAAAATAAAATAATCCTATTATTTTATCTTCACCTAAATCCATATATCAACTAACACCCTCCAATCAATAGTTAATTAATAATTCATAATTATCAATATAATTAAATAATCTAATTATTTAATTAATTTAACTATTAACATTCATTAATTAAATAATCTCATTATTCAATTAATTCCCGAATATATACGTGTCACTTTTGTAACACAATTAATTGAACAATCCAATTAATTAACCGTGACCCTTGTTACCTAAATCGATCGGGCTAGCAAGGGGACCTAATGGACCCACAGTATTTTGAGCTCCAATAATCCTCGGAATCATTAATTAAACTCTTTAATTAATATTCCTTGAGTATTAACTCTGATGTCATTCCACTAAAAACCCGAAGTTGCACTCTCTCAACTGTAAACGCTTTTACACAGACCGATAAAACTCGGTATCCATCGATATAGCTATTACATATGGTGTGATCCTCCACAATAGTTCATAATTAGAGATGGATCATAATGTCCGTTATACCCCTCTAATTACATATATCCTTTAAGTACCGTTGATTCTACAATGAACAATAAATCCTATTTCCTTACGGAATTAGGAGAGCGCTCATATTGTCCAAGCCCTGATTCAACCCTTAAGGGAACTACCATCTACTTCTCACATGAAGGAGTTGATTCCACTATAGTGTACAAACCTTCCCAGCCACAAGCCAAACCGTAATCCCAACATACGGAGCATATTGACCAGGAAATGCATCCGACCTCACCAATGGTATATCAAAGACCACGATCTAACCTGAAGGAGTCGATAAGACACTCATGATTAAGATCACCCACATATAGCCATCATTAGTTGATATATATGAATCTCATCGGTAAATGGATCTTGGTGAGAGATTCATATAGATCATGGCCCAGTCCTATAGGATCACATTATACAAGATGCCTACATTCTCATATTTCCATATGAATGATTCAGAATAGAATCACCCATTACGGAATGGACCGCAACTATAGATTAACCACAAATAAAGTACCCAGCTTTATTTGCTATCTATGGACTCTTTAGATTGCACGTCTCTTACTGTATCCATCCGTATATGACACTCATATACATAGTTTGAAATTACATCCGGTAATCTTGGATGTTAAATTTATTCACAAGTTATAAAATATACAACATAACAAGAATGAATTGAACTTTTCCTTTTATTTATTTCTTAAATCTATTTACAAATTACATCTTTAGGGCATAAACCCCAATAGAACAAGTACCTGCGGATCTCCGATGCTACTCCTCGTAAGTATCTCGCTCTATCCTGTTTTTAAATTGTTGGATGGTTCAGTTCTGATGATCTTGACCCCCTTTTTTTTTACAGTGTTTGTTGTTGCTCCAGATTCTCGCGAGGCCTGGCAAGAAAAGGCCCCTCTTCCTCCTTCCTGATAATCCCTGAGGGCTCTCTCTACTGCTTCGAAGAAGGGGGGATCAACCATTAAGGCTGTTACCTTTCTTACTCATGCTCTAACGCCTTCTCCGATGAAGTCTAAGATGGCTATCCTTGCGTCTCGGGAAGTAAAGGCTCTAAACCGAGGAGGGCCCGCTTCCCAAGGTGCTGATAAGTCCACTATTTCCCCCTCACCAGTAATTTATGCTTCAAATGATGCTTTCCCAGTCACATTATCTTTTTCTACTAATCCGGCTATATTCCGGGCCAGTCTAGGTTCACGGGAAGCCTGAGGCCGATACTCTTGAGGTAGCCCCTTCTCACCCCCTCCATCAATAGAGCTCGAAGGGTAAGGATGAGGTCTTGATACTTCGTTGCATCTTGTTTAGGTGGCGGGCTTTCTAGGATGACCTCGATGCCCGTGGATATCATGATTACTAAAGGGTCTGCCCTTAAAGTCGATGTAATCGTTGCTTTACTTCTTCATTTAGTAGCTTTATTTATCATTTTCTAACATGAATTTCCTTTACAGGCCTTCAAGTTTTAGTTAGCTATAGGACATCAGGTGACCTCCCTCTACGATCGGGCAGCCAAGGCTGAGGCTGAGGCTGAGGCTGAGCGAGCTATGAGGTTGCTTACGCGAGCTATGAGGTTGCTTACGTGAGCTCAAACCGTGGTCCGGGAGATGACCTCTAGCCAACAGGGAATGGAAACACAACTAGCTAAGCTCCAGTGCGACCATGAGAGGTTGAATCGGGCTTTTGATTAGGAAACTCTCCGGTCGAAGCGATGAACTAGCCAGTGGGATGACTGGAAAGGAGAGGCGAACGCTCTGGATGTCAAGAACCAAGCTTTACAGGCTCAAATTACCCAGCTCCAGGCCAAGGTAGAAGCCTATTTTAACGAGGGGTACTTCTATGCCTCCTATCAGGTTGCAATAGCCCTTCCTCCCCCATTTGATCTCTCCAGCATCGCTGGCTAGGATAGAGAAGAGGTTATGTCATATCCTACAGAGATGTCTAACCTCAAAAATGATGGAGTGGGTCTTTCTGGGAGGGAGTTGGGAAGCGGATGAAGGTGCCAGATCTGCCTCCTCCAATTCCAACCTTCCCAGCATCTGGTCCTAGCGAATCCTCGTGGGGGTCCAAACCAAAGAGCTAGATGGAGGCATTGCTGAAGCCCTAGATCCCCCTACAATGCTCTTAGAAGTGGAGTCAACCGAATGTGGGATTATGCCTGAGTAAGTGGATAGCCTTCTCGATGCATCCATACAACCTGAAGTTATGGCAGTGATCAATGAAATCATGGAGGAGGATCCTGCTGACCCTGAAGTAGCCGAGGAGGATCCTCATGAGGGGGTGTCGGAGGCGGTAGATGCAGCTAACCAGGACAGGCTACGATCAGAGAGGGAACAGGGGGGCGAGGTTCACTCTGTAGATGAGGAGGCGGGAGGTCCTTAGGAAGACGAAGAAGTTTGAGATCTCTCCTATGTAATTCATTTTGAATGCCCGGAAAGGGGGGTGGGCATCCCATATTTAGCCGTGTTTGACCTTTTGTCATTTTATTTTCTTTTTTGTAGCCTGAATCAGGGATTGGGCTCCCTGCTTGCTGTAGCCTTGTTGGGGAATAGCCCCCCCTCTTAATAATAAAGCTTCAATTTTAGATCTAACTCTCACTCCGACTTACATGTACTTACTTGATCTCCTCTAGGTCCAGTATTTATAGTGAAACAAACTATCTTGGGGGAATAACAAGATAAGAAAATTGTTTTAGTGTGAAAACGGATAATTAGCGTCGGGCTTCCTTACCACCGAATCTCGCATCTCAACTTCCTTAGTCGATAGTCCCCTTATTTTATTCTAAGCCTGTTATAGTGAGTGACCACGTATCAAACAGGGTTAGTTAACAAGAACTAACTGGTATGTTTAGAGTAAATCGAGCCTTCTATCCCTGAACCATTTTAGGGGGTTGCAGCCCAAGCGAGGCATTAAGTAAGGAACGATTTAGTCTCCCTTTTTAAGCTAGGTATCGGGAAGGCTTTCGTGTTCTTCAATTCGAATCTTTTGTGGGGGTGGTATCCCGACAAAGGCATCAGGAGGGTTATCTAGCTATTTCCTGGTCTCGAGATCTGGATGGCAACTATGCCCTTACACTCAGATCCTTCTTGGGGGTGGTAGCCAGACCATGGCATCAGGAGGGCTATCTAGCTATTTCCTGGTCTTGAGATATGGATGGCAGTTATGCTCTTACACTCAATTCCTTCTTGAGGGTGGTAACCCGGCCAAGGCATTAGGAAGCCATCTAGCAATTTCCTGGTCTCGAGATCTGGATGGCAACTATGCTCTTACACTCAAATCCTTCTTGGGGGTAGTAGCCCGACCAAGGCATCAGGAGGGCTATCTAGCTATTTCCTAGTCTCGAGATCTGGATGGCAACTATGCTCTTACACTCAGACCTTTCTTAGGGGTGGTAGCCTGACCAAAGCATCAGAAGGGCTATTTAGCTATTTCCTGGTCTCGAGATCTGGATGGAAACTATGCTCTTACACTCAGACCCTTCTTAGAGATGGTAGCCCGACCAAGGCATCAAAATTGCTATCTAGCTATTTCCTGGTCTAGAGATCTGGATGGCAACTATGCTCTTACACTTAGATCCTTCTTGGGGGTGGTAGCCCGACCAAGGCATCAGGAGGGCTATTTAGCTATTTCTTGGTCTCGAGTTCTGGATGGAAACTATGCTCTTACACTCAGACCCTTCTTGGGGGTGGTAGCCTGACCAAGGCATCAGAAGGGCTATCTAGCTATTTCCTGGTCTCGAGATCTGGATGGCAACTATGCTCTTACACTCAGACCCTTCTTAGCGGAGGGTAGTGCACGACCGAGGCATCGGGAGTGGCGGGGGGGCTTCCCTGGCTTACCCTTGGTCTTGAGGTGATAATGTCGAATTTTCCATGTAAATCCAAATCATTGTAGGACATAGTTGAAGAAGTAAACCTGAAAAGCAGGCTTATTGATATGAAGGATGGACTACATTATTGTTGGAGGGAAAACAAGAAACTAGTCGTAGGCCGCCTGCTCAAGGGTAAAATTTCATTAGGTGATCCGCATTCCAAGTATGGTCGATGAGTCAACCATTCATATGCTCGAGCTTGTACACCCCATTACGGATCACCATCTTTATTAGGTGTGGTCCTTCCCAATTGGGCTCTAGGACCCTGTCTGACCTCTTCCTGGTATTCAACGTTACTTTCCTGAGAACTAGGTCTCCTTCTTTGAAGTTTCTGGCTCTAACTCTCCTATTGAAGTACCTAGCAATCCTGCTTTGGTAGATTGCTACCTTCTCGGCTATTCGATCTTATTTTTCCTCCAGGAGGTCTAAGCTAGCTCGAAGCTTACTTTCATTGTTCCCCGATTTGAAATGTTGGACTCTAAAGGAGGTCAACTTGTGCTCTATAGGTAAGACTGCTTCAAACCCGAAGGTCAGCAAGCAGGGTGTTTCCCAGGTAGCTGTTCTCTTTGTAGTAAGGTAAGCCTAGAGGATCTCGGGAAGCTCCTCTACCTATCTGTCTTTCGTCTGCTGTAGCTTTTTCTTCAACAACTTCTTAATGGTTTTGTTCATGGATTCCACCAGACCATTGGTCTGAGGGTGGGCTACAGAAGCAAACCGAAGGTTGATTCCCAAGCCTTCACAGAAATCTCTGAATCGGCCATTATCAAACTATTTTTTGAGGTAGGTTATGATGGCAAGGGGGTTCTGAACTTGTAAACTACATTGGTCTTGATAAACCTTGTTGTGTTTTCTTCTGATATCTGGGAGAGTGGTCCAGCTTCAACTTATGTTGTGAAATAGTCAATCGCTACGATATCGTGCTTGACCTGTCCCGAAGCTGTAGGAAACGGTCCAATCAAATCGACTCCCCACATAACAAAGGGGTATGGCGAGCTAAGGGACGACAAGCGCTTCGGAGGGAGGTGACTCAAGTTTGCAACCTTCTGGCTTGCCTCGCAGGTTTGCACCAAGTTCTTAGCATATTGATGGATGGTGGACAAATAATACTCCACGCGGAGAACATGATATGCCAAGGCCTCTCCACCAATATGGTTCCCACATTCGTCGGAATGAACCTCTCTTAAGGCCCACTTGGTGTCTTCAGGGTGTAGACATCAGAGAAAGGGGAGGGATTTTCCCCTTCGGTATAAATGCCCATCCACCATACAATATCGGACCGAGAGCCTTTTAACCCTCCCAGCTTGGTCTGGCTCCCCGGGGAGTTTTCCATCCTGTAGATACTCCACTATTGGATCCATCCATCATGGTTGTCGGTCTAAGGTATTAGCTTCCTTACCTGTCATAATGCTAGGTAGGGGGATTACTTGAAGATGGACTCCGTGAGGTAGGGTGTGACCACCATATGCAGCTATCTTGGCAAAGGCGTTAGCCCGATGATTTAGCTGTCGAGGTATTTGCTCGATTCTGAATCCCTTAAATCTGTTCTTGAGTTGTTGAACCAATTTTAGGTAAGCGATCATTTTATCCCCCTTTGCCTGATAATCCCATGAGACTTGGTTGACCAAGAGTGAAGAGTCGCTCTTGATATTCAGGTAATTTACCTCGAGTTCTATGACTGCCTTTATTCCAACTACCAGGGCTTCATACTCCACCTCATCGTTCATGGCTTTAAATTCAAACCTGAAACAGTGGCAACACTCAGTTCCTTTTGGGTCGATGAGGACAATACCCGCTCCTCCCCCAGATTGCTCGAAAGCTCCGTCAATGTAGAGAGTCCATGACTCACAGACCTCTGACCAGTTGTCAGATTCTGGAGTCCTCTTAAAGGTTACATCTGTTACCGTGAGGGTTGCCTGATCTGAAGGTATTGAGAGCTCGGCTACAAAGTCTGGTAGCGCCTAAGCTTTTATCGTAGCCTAGGCTTATACTTTAAATAAAACAGGGTAAGCTCTAGGGCCCACAGAACCAGCTTTCCAGAAACATTCGGCCTTTGCAAGAATTGACGGAGGGGTTGGTCTGTCACCACTGCTATTGAATGAGCATGGAAGTAGGGACGAAGTTTCCTTGCAGAGGTCACCAAGGCATAAGCGAGCTTCTCCAATAGAGTATAGTTCTTTTCGAGCTTGGTTAGAGCATGACTCACATAGTAGATAGGTCACTGGATCCTATCCCCGTATTCCTTGACCAAGGCCCCACTCACGACGGTTTTAGAAATGACCAAGTATATTTAGAGCTCCTTTCCAGGATTTGGCTTGACCAGTAGTGGAGGGCTTGTTAGGTATCTTTTCAAAGCTTGGAAAACTTGTTCGCTCTCCTGATCCCATTTCATGTTTCTTTCCTACTTGATAGCTTTGAAGAATGGTAAGCACTTATCGGGACCGAGAGATGAACCTATTGAGCGCTGCTACCTGTCCAGTCAAGGCTTGAACCTGTTTAAGAGATGTGGGGGATTCTAGATCCAGGATAGCCATGATTTTTTCTGGGTTAGCGTCTATGCCTATCTGGTGGACCATGAAGCCCCGAAACTTCCCTGCAGTTAACCCAGAGGAGAATTTTGAAGGGTTCAACCTCATCTTGTTTTTCCTTTAGGATCATGAAGGTCCTATGAAGGTCGTCCATGGAGCCTCCCAAGGTTGAAGATTTAGTGATCATGTCGTTGATGTTCACCTCCATTTACCTCTTGATTTTTGGCTTGAACAACCGATTGAATAACCGCTGGTAAGTAGCTCCAGCATTTTTGAGTCCGAAAGGCATCACTTTGTAGTAGTACAGGCTTTACGCGGTGATGAAACTGGTTTTTTCTTAGTTCACGGGATGTATTATAATCTGAAAGTAGCCAAAAAAAGCATCCATGAAGCTCAGGAGCTTGTTCCCGGAGGTGGAATCGACCAGCTGATCAATTTTTAGCAAAGGGAAACTTTCCTTAGGGCATGCTCGATTGAGGTCGGTGTAGTCTACACACATGCCCTTGTGACCATGACCACGTTAGCGATCCATTCAGGGTAACAGGCTTCTCTAATGAAGCCTGCCTAGGTTAGTTTTATCCACCTCTTCCTGAACCGCCATATTTTTTTCAGTGTTAAAGTGGCACCTTTTCTGTTTAATAGGTTTGATGGTCAGATCCACCGCCAATTGATGTGCAGCTAACGACATCGGGATCCCTGGCATTTTAGTTTGACTCCAAGCAAAAATGTCGTTGAACTCTGTGAAGAGCCTAATCAAACCTTCTCTCATTCTTGGGTTAAGGGTAGCTCCGATCTTGATGACTTTCGAGGGGTCGCTTATTTAGACAGTAATCTCTTCTAACCTATCCACAGAAAGGCCGCTAGCTCATTCCCTTCTCTGTTCTTCCATGTCAGGCACCACTAGGCCGTCTTTGGGGCAATCAGTGGAACCCGCGTCTTCTAGGCTTAGTGCAGGGGTTATCCTACCTTGGATCGTCATCACCTAGGCGATTTGTTTTGCTAGAGCTGATGGGTTGGCTAACACTGCATAGCATTTCCTAGCTGCTTGCTGATCACCCTGAACTTCTCCCACTTTTTCTCCTACCGGGAACTTCGGGACGTTGTGGTAAATAGAGGTGTGATTGAGTCCCCAGTGAACCCATATAATGGAGTAGTGCAACTATTGCAACACCACTGCTTCAAGTTTAGCTTTTCCAAGGTATCTTTGAACAGGATGTCGACGCTGCTACCTGTATCGACGAGCACGCGATACACCATGAAGTTGGCAATTTGTACCGTGATGACCATAGGGTCATCATGAGGCTGCACGGTGTTATAGACATCTTCTTCGGTAAAAATGATTTATGACAGCTGGGAGGGGTTGGTCGGTCTCTTGTTAACCTTGAAGATATCCCCCTATTATCCGTAAGAGGGACTTTCCTCGCATGGTTTTTCCTGGAACTGTTGGAGGTACCGGCCAGAGTGGGCCCCCCGCTGATTGTATGTTTTATCTGAATCTGTTGCATCAGGTCCACCTGCTCGCCCTTCCTTTTCTCTGCATGTTATAGGATCTCGGCTTGCACCTCTATTCTAGTTTGAATGTTCTCCCTGACTTGTTGTAAGAATTCTATGAAGCACCCTCCCCTTATCAAAGCCACAATCTGGTTCCGCAGGTTGTAACATTCTGAAGTGTTGTGCCCTACGTCTTTATGAAAGTCACAATATCTATAACGATTCCTCTTATCGACCAGGGCTTTCATGGGAGTGGGCTTCTGTAACAAACCCTTGTCCCGAATGACGAGGTAGACTATTTCTCGGGATGCATTTAAGAGAGTGTAATGGTCGTACCCCCTCTCATCGCGAGCTATAGAGGCCACTGTTCTGGGAGGTGGTGAAGCTTGAGGAGGAGCTTTTTTATCTGGATACCTTTTTGATCAAGGTTGAAAGAGGGGGAAACGGTATGTTGAATTATTAGAGGGTTTGTTCTGTCTTTTCTGAGCTTGCTCGGGTCTGGGAGCTTAAATCTTTTGTCGATTTACGGCTCTCATGTCGTGATGTTCCATCTTGACCTTGAGCTGGTCGTCTACCTCAATCTGCTCCTGAGCCCGATCTTAGGCTTCTTGGTAAGTTTCTGGAGGTCTCTTAGCGAAAGACCGGAAAAGCTTTCCCACCCACAGGTTCTTTCTGAAGTTGGTGAGTGTTTCTTTATCGGTGAAGACCCCCATCTGGATTACTTCTTTGTTGAAACGTTCAACTTATGCCCGGAGGATTTCTCCTCTCTCCTGGATCACGTACTGTAGATAGATCG